>CM076999.1:40939423-50849423 GCA_039090855.1 Macrothele yani | reverse complement strand
TTGCATAAATCGAAGCGTTTCTCTCTCTCTCTCCCTCTCTCTTTCCCTCTCTCTTTCACTCTCTCTCTCTCTCTCTCTCTCTCTCTGTTGTCAATGGACACAGATGCGGCAATCAGTTTTGCATAAATCGAAGCGTTTCTCTCTCTCTCTCCCTCTCTCTTTCCCTCTCTCTTTCACTCTCTCTCTCTCTCTCTCTGTTGTCAATGGACACAGATGCGGCAATCAGTTTTGCATAAATCGAAGCGTTTCTCTCTCTCTCTCCCTCTCTCTTTCCTCTCTCTCTTTCTCTCTCTCTCTCTCTCTCTCTCTCTCTGTTGTCAATGGACACAGATGCGGCAATCAGTTTTGCATAAATCGAAGCGTTTCTCTCTCTCTCTCTCCCTCTCTCTTTCCCTCTCTCTTTCACTCTCTCTCTCTCTCTCTCTCTCTCTCTCTCTCTCTGTTGTCAATGGACACAGATGCGGCAATCAGTTTTGCATAAATCGAAGCGTTTCTCTCTCTCTCTCTCTCTCTCTTTCCCTCTCTCTTTCACTCTCTCTCTCTCTCTCTCTCTCTCTCTGTTGTCAATGGACACAGATGCGGCAATCAGTTTTGCATAAATCGAAGCGTTTCTCTCTCTCTCTCTCCCTCTCTCTTTCCCTCTCTCTTTCACTCTCTCTCTCTCTCTCTCTCTCTCTCTCTCTGTTGTCAATGGACACAGATGCGGCAATCAGTTTTGCATAAATCGAAGCGTTTCTCTCTCTCTCTCTCTCCCTCTCTCTTTCCCTCTCTCTTTCACTCTCTCTCTCTCTCTCTCTCTCTCTCTCTCTCTCTGTTGTCAATGGACACAGATGCGGCAATCATTTTTGCATAAATCGAAGCGTGTTGCGCCCGAGTGCACGATATTGCGCCATTCATTACGCCACTTTCTTCCTTTGACGCACTATTGCAACCTGGCAGCCCATTTCTGCGGGTCAAAGGTAGCTGGAGGAGGAGCCCACGCGCCTGCAGTCAAGATTGAGATAACCAGCGACGTACTGTTCCAGCTGGTATGGGAGAATGCATCACAGTTCTCCACTGGGATTCTCCAAAGAGATATTAGGCAAAACATTGTGACAACTTTAACACCGACTAGATGTGCTCCACGCAGGGAAAGCGCGGAGCACATCTATTCGGTGTTTCGAGACATTGTTTACTTACATCGCTAAAAATATTTCAAGTGTTTTTTAGCGAGGTAAGTAAATAATGTCAATTAATTTGCATTCATCATGACACAAACCGCTTGTTATTACCAATCATAATTTTTAAATTAACATTGTTTTAATAAAATAAATAATTTATGTCTACCCTGCACATCTAATAAAATATTCCGATTCAGTACCCTCAAAAAATTATCCAAGCTAGTGTATAACCAGAAGGACGAAAAGAATGAAATCATAAAAAGGCTGCCTATTAAAATAAATATGATATTGAGACTCATTTGTAAAATCTAAGGATTTCATAGCTGTTTTCCTTTGATTGATTCCCAAAACTCTATCACAACATAGAAAATAAGTACAATGCTTGTAATTTCGCGGTTTCTGTGGTTTACGAAATTGTCAACGAATGTAGTTTTCGAAATATTTAAGAAAGATTTGGTAAAACACATGAGATGTACTCAGTAAGAAGCTCACTTGGTATTAGCATCTGACACAAAACCTGTATCCCATTTACTCATTTCTTTTTCATTCGGTATTTAAAATGTAATGTGTAGAGTGTTTTAATAAGTTCATGGTCTTGGCAATTAAGGTGTTCCATCAAATGATAGTAATTTACTTTTTCAAATCAATGTCCCCGACTGTTTCCTAATATGATTACCAAGTTGATGTAATGAATTTCATATGTGTATTTCACAGAAGACTACTTACTTGAATTCCGCCTTTGTAGTGATATTTTTCCTGCAGGTGTTCGAAAATATTTTATTGCCACACCTCAAAATAATGATAAGGGGGAGTAAAGTTTGCAGTATTGCTAACTCAATTGACGATTTGAGGGTTAGACATCGCTCACGTGAACTGTACTTTTACTTGTGTCAGTGCCTCAAAGTTATTTAAAAAACATAATTTATAAATATTTTAATTTCAGGATTCCTTACATCAACTTGGATATCATAATAGGAAACAGTCGGGAACATTGATTTAAAAAAGAAAATTAAGGAAAATGAAATTCACCAAATAAGTGTGATTTAATTTTAGAAAATGCTTGTATTCCATTTAGTTACGATTTTGTATATTTTGACCGAACTCAGTTTTAAGACATGAATGATGCGCAATTACACAGCAAGACAATGTATATGATATGAGTGTCACATGAAGAAGAGTTTACACTACTTCAGAAGAAATAAAGGAAATTATTTCCGACACATGATTTTGTGTGAAATGAAACACTCAGCAAGATAATAGACGAAAAATTTAAAATATTCCTTATGTGCTATACGAGAAATCTGATTTGCGTGTTGAAAACATTATACCAGATAATGACTTAATTTCTAAGACGATGATATATTTTTACATCTGATATAATAACACTGGAATAGCTGAAATGTATTTGAGATAAATTATAGGTATTTGTAACTAATTTGGCATGCTGATAACGAATATGAACTTAGAAATCGCGATTTAGCTCCAGTTTTAAGTATCGCAATTTCGGCTTAAGCGTGGTAAGGAACGATGAATAAGTTACGTTAAAGCGTCTTTACGGAAACAGCAAATGTTAATAATGATGATGCACAAGTTGACGTAGAGCTGAACTTATACTAGAAGAAATCATTTCACATTATAATTTCAATGTAATCAATCTTTTGCAGCTACTCTAAACAATAAGTGCCCTCAGTAAGAGTTCGGAACTTCCAAATATCTTTTCCTTGAAATTAAACAATTGTCACTGAAATACTAAATTAGTTAATCAGTAAACAAGTGTCCTACACATCTTGCTGTGCCCTTTAAAGAGCAGAAAGTATTCCCAGAGAGTCCCTAATGATGCAAATTCAATGAGATACATACTTTTTCTCTTCTTTTGCATTTATTTACCTAAAAGGTGATAAATTTTAAATCCTGATACTGGCAGCATATTCTATTCTTAAAATATTGAAAAAAACATTGTGTTTGTTCCGTGAACCGCAGATCGTTTATCTAAATCTAGTTTAATTTCCCCTTTGTTTTTGAGCAAGACACTGTTTTTCGGAAATTATCGGAGTAAAATGCATTTACCTGATAAAAGCGCAGATTGTGGGGGCAAATGTTAGTGCTTCTGTGCATAAGTGTTTAATCTGGTCAAAATACTTAAACAAGATAGATGACACCGAATCTTCAGATGTCACGAGCACGTTAGTGAATGTTTTGTGAAGCAACTATAATTTATAAATGTTATTCAAGATCAACGTATCCAGTCAGAAGAAAAAAAGATCAAGCGGATTTCTTCAACAAGCTAATCAGATAAAAATATGATATTGATCTGAACATTTTTAACGTATTTCAGCTCAAGATTTCTGATATACACTGTCATTAAAATTTGTACACTTTACAATCCAACCGAATAATGTCAGAAAGGTTTTTAGTTGCTAAACGATTATCATATCATGTAGTAGTTCTGATTTTTTCGTTTTTTCTTCCAAATATTCCCTTTATGGATGATGACTTTTGACTTTTCCCATTATTTTATGCTTCACTCTGAACTTTTTGATATTCACACTTAAATATTTCCAATTTACGACACTTACGGAAAGACCTGAGCAACAGACTCTTTTGCCACACTAATCAGCGAATAAATAAAGAACAGCGTTTTATTATTTGTGTCAAGCTCTGACACATAATTTGAGGAATTGTGCGGTCAAAGTTAACACGCACTAAACTGCGGAAATGATTCTGTTTCTTTTCTAAGTGAAATGTCATATCCTCTAGTGTTTTCCTGTTGAATTAATATATAAACCTATTCGCTTGCACGCGTGCTTATATTGGTCGCACTAAAACCAACATGATTGACTCTCAAATAGTTCTCTGTGTTCACAGTCGGCTTTCATAAAAATGGATCCTTATCCACATGAAAGAAACTTTAACCTGTCAATGCCTACATAACATATAAAAGATTCAGAACTTACCGGAGCAGACTTCACGCGATTTATTTTGGCGTCTAGGGAAAATATGACTAACACAACACAACTCAGACACTTTAAACATTTGTAGCGGTGATGAGAAACCAATATAAATTTGCTGCCATTCAGCGTCCCGAAACGTAAATACATAAATGGGAGAGGGAAATACCATGTTGATGACGATACACAAAAGCAGCAGAGCTCAAGCAACAAAGAATCAACTATTCAAATGTGGAGGATCCTTCGAAGAGCCCTCGCACATGCGAAATAGGGATGACACACACTATAATGAGAAAAGTCACCGGACACCCCTTCAAAAGCGAATGACTGGATCCACTGCGTTGTTAAGATGCACGGTACAGCTGCAAAGGGTATAAAAACAAGCCTGCAGCTGACCGCGATCATATCGCACTGTGAAGATGAGTGAAAATGTCGCGACGGGACAGAACTGAATTTGAAAAAGGAAAGATTGTTAGGTGTTATATTAGTGGGTTGTCCAAAACAGAAACCGAGAGGCATTTAAACATACCCAAGTCAACTGTTTTGGATGTACTGAATGAGTAGAAGACACATGGCGTGCCTGAAGTAGCAAAACGTACCGGCAGAATAAAGAAAATCAGTGATAGTAAACGTGAAAGACTCAGGAGAGTCGTTACAGCTTGTACAGATGAGTAAAAATGCTGGAGCCTCGGTATGTACGAGTAGCATTCGCAGAGAACTTCATTTCATGAGTTGTCGTGGTCGTGCGGATGCTCTTAAGCCTTTCATCTCCACTCGGAATGTTACTCATCGTTTAGCATTGTGTAAAGAACATTAATTGTGGACCGTAAGTAAATACAAGCGAGTCCGATGGACTGATGAATCCAATTACACGATACAAAAGTCTGATGGCAGTGTGTGGGTATGGTGGTAGCCAGGGTAATGCTATTTTCCACAGTGTACTGTTTATGTAGTCAAGTTTGGAGCTGGCAGTGTACTCGTGTGGAGGTGGCTTTCATGGTATGGTTCCGGCACATTGGTTATCCTGGACAAATCTTTCAACCAGCACGTCTACCTCGCTATTCTGGACAAACGTGCCCTACTAAGCCTTTGGCAATACTATGGAATCGAGCATTGTTGGTACCAGCAGGATAATGAATCGAGTCATAAAGCAATGACAGGTACTGCGTGGTTTGACGATAATTCCGTTTCGTGTGTGGACTGGCCAGCACAATTCCCTGATTTAAATACCAAACAACACCTATGGGAATAATTAGAGCGCCGCATCAGAAGTTTGGAACCAAGGCCTACTACTGAGCAACAGTTAGCGGAAGCATTATGTACTGAATGTCAGCGCATACTTATCGTTGTGTTCCAAAAATCATGTCGAAAGCATGCCCTGAAGGGTCAGCGCATACAGTAACGCCAAAGATGGACCGACACTGATCTAGTGTATGTGAAGAAATGCTATGTTGTGTTTCTCTTCCAGGTGTCCGGTGACCTTTTTCAAAATAGTGTATATCCTTCCTTCTTCAGAGTTCATTAATCACAATTTATAACCAAAACACCGAATTTAATTTTTAAAAATCTTTGAAAAAATGTCCACATTTTTTTTACCTGACGCAATATATCACAGGTTTTTTTTTCTTTATGAAAAGCAATCATTGAAAGATACGCAGCATATGATTTATGATAAATGAACAATAGGTTAAAATTTCGAAGTTTTCAACAATTTCTTCATAAAATATGTAATTTAAATACTTCATCAAAGCAGCCTTTGATATTTTCATGGTCCCAAAAGTTCCATTCGCCTATTGGTAGGCTTACGTAATGTACTTTTAAAGTAGTGAATTGACTGCAACTGCAGTAGTTTTTCTTACTCCTTCGGGTATTTTCTTAATTGTATGGAGAACGTTCCGTCTACACCATCTGCTTGCTGTTGGTTTTTTGACCCACTTTGGAGCAGTGCTTTTCGTATATTTGCACGTTACCAGTTTTCTCGGTGTCTGTGCCGGTCGGATTTCATCAGTGTCTGAGTAAAAGAAGACACAGCTTTGTATTATACTCTGAGATTCAATATCCTCAGACATATCGTGGATTTGGCGAGACACTGTTGTTACAAAAGGGTATCATGTCCAATTTTCTTTCCGGCTTGTCACCAAACATGCACATAGGAATATTGCTTTTGCACATCATAAAATCAGATATCCGGCAATAGTATGGGTTTCTCCAATTTCGTATTTGGTAGCTTACCAAATATGACGCTTCAATTGCTTTTCAAGATCTTGATTATGAAGTGAAATATACGAATTAATATTAGATACTTTGAGTTCGTTGGATTTTCGTAGGAAAAAAATAAAATGGTTTATTTGTAACACTTTGGTGATTATTTTCTAAATGCCGACTTAAGAGTGAGGATTTCAGCTGCTGTTTGCGAACCCATCTTCGCAAATGGCACACTGTGGACGTAGATAGTCCTCCTTTTCTAATAATGAAAACCGAAATTTAATAAATTCTTCACTGTATCTAGTTTTTTTAGTACTAGATGTAACTACAATGTCTTCATCCTCTTTAAACACTGTTTTGGAATTTTTAACAGTTGAATTCGTTTTATGGGATTTCCGGACATCATCCTGCGGCACATTTGAGCAAAGAATTTAATTTTTTGCTCCTCATTACCTCGCTTTATTAGGTTTCCTGTCTTCAAACGGTGATCCATGGTTTCACAGTAAAAAAGTACTAACTGCAGGTATTTCCGCCTTCCATTACAAAGTTTTTACAAGCTCTTACAACCCCTTTACCTTAACGATGCACGAACTTTCGATGCTTTGAGAGTTCTGATGAAGAACAGCAACACATACGTACTGTGCAAGGACATCACACAAGCTAAAAATTCACCAGCTTCTTCCTGTGTCAGAGTCAGGCAGAACGAAATATTCCGTGACCTTGTCATGTCATGGAGTAGTTTTCCCATGCTACCGGTGTTCGTTGCACACGGAGGTTTTTGAAACATAATACAGCCATGATAACCCTTTCATGCATGCTGGCTATGAAAGATCGCGTGCCCCAAGCGTTTGCAAAAAATAATTACCTTTTTTACGCATTTCAATTTACTAGCGGTTCAAAAAAATACCTTTATTTGAATTTTTTGAGTATGCCATTACAGAATTTTTACGGCGAATTACCAAGTGGGAATCGATGCTTTAAAGGAAAGATTCATTCAAGTATATCTCACTTAACTCTTTCGTACTTTTCCAAACATCACTCGTATATGACTGAGTTCTTCTGCAGCGGATTTACGTAGGCTCGGGATGATTGCATTTATAACTTGTAAAGATGAAGTTTTAAATTAATTGGATTTTTCTTATGGTTACTTATACATACTCTGTTAACGGAGCTTTTGTTCACAAATTCTTACAAAACTAATATCACATGCTTAAAAAGATGTCAGGTTATAATTTCATTTAACACGTGAATTTTCTAGTTGTACATCACATTATTTATTTCATGACGATCATGCAATCCGACTTGGCTGCACGCAGTCAGGAAAACATGTTAAACAAGAATAAACAGTTGTGTTCTTCAAATTAGAGCAGCTATTGCTACGGAATAGCTGGTCTAATTATTTATTTACTTATATAGGGGTTTTGCGACATAAAACTGGTAAAATATTTCAAGGTCTTAATTTGGGTGTTATACGAAAATTTTTTTAACTATGCGTTTTGATGTACACAACCGACAATTTATCAATCGCGCAAAACTATCGCGCAAAACTATGCAGAAAAAGAATATCTCATATTTCTGATTATTTTGTATTCGGAAAACGTAAAAATCTACATTTCCCTAAGAATAAAATTGGATGTAATTCGGTAAACATTGCGCTCTTGATGAAAATATCACATCATAGTTACTACAGAGGCAGGAAGAACAATTTCTTTCGAGATTTGAAATCATAATTTGAAGTTATATGCGAAATATAAAGCACTACCCTGAGAAATCAAGAAATTAAAATGAAATCGCATATTTTGACTCAAAGTTTGATAAGACCTAAATCAGCTATGTTAAAATTTACCTAACTTGAAATTTCAGGGTTGCTGTACCCGTTAGCGGGAATAAATGCAATTAAATGTCAACAAAAATTAGAAAATATATTGCAATTCCTCTTTAACGATTTTCTTTCGTCTAAATACGAAAATGACTAATCTACGAAATCATTTCCTTAGCTTATCAATACGCTAACTAAAGTAGCATGGCTCTATTAAAAACGACAGCATGGTTCGTAATTGGGACTAGATTTCAGTGAGTTTTTTACATCTCTAGTACACAACTATTGTCAGCCTAGGACACAGTGTAAAGAAATGACATTTCTGAAGCGGCCGTTTTTTTTTGTAAGAAAAATATTTTACGAATAATTTTTGCAGATGAAATCGATATTGAATTTTTAAATTCACCATCAGTATTACTCATAAATCAATAACATATGGAAACTAATTATTATTTATCTGTGTTGCCCTGTCTCAATCAGAATCTTGAGCTTGAAGTAGAATAAATTCAGCAAAAATTGTGCATATCATCCGTTTTCTGTGGTTTGCGCTTATTTGTTCACTGCCCCCTTGAATGCTTTAGCTAATTTCTGGCAATGTTTTTGAGGTCTCTTTTTTACGTTTTCCAATTGTAGGTTGAAGAAATGTATACGTTCCAGCTTTGTCCGTCTGTCCCTACGATATATCCCGTAAAAATGGTTCGATTTCGATGAAATTTTAGTATCTAGTAGGGAACCACCTGGGGACGAGCCCTATTGAAAATGGGTGAAGTGGGGTCAAAGGTCAGGACATAGGAGCTGGATGCATTCCATTGCCCTTATGCGTCATAGCGTGCTTAAAAAAGGTTCCATTTCAATGAAATTGTAGTATGTGGTAGGGGACCACCTGAGGACCAACCCTGTTGAAAATGGGTGAAGTGGGGTCAAAGGTCAGGACATATTAGCGGTATGCATTCCATTGCCCTTATGCGTCATAACATGCGTAAAAATGGTTCCATTTCGATTAAATTTTAGTATGTGGTAGGGGACAGCCTGGGAACAAACCCTACTGAAAATGGGCGAAACGGGGTTAAAGGTCCGGACATAGGATCGGGATCCATTCCATCTCCCTTATGCGTTATAACTTACGTAAACGTGCTTCGATTGAGACAAAACTTTATCATCTTGTTCCGGAAGTACACTTTACTGGTTCTGTCAAATAACATCGAAATGGGGTCCAAAGATAAGGTCATAGGAGCGAGATTTATTCTACAGCCATTACCTTTATAACTTGAGTAATAACTTGAGTAATGATTTCTGGTGTTTTATAAAGCGTATCATAATCAATGCATTGCATGATTTTACTAACTTGTTTTTCATGCTGTTAGTGTTTGTCGAATGAACTATCTGATCATTCCATGGGTCTCAGTCTAGAATAAAAATCTTTAAATATACAGCATATGGGGAGACTGATGTATTGAAATTATGATTTAGGTCAGAATGCAGTGTTATATTTCATATACACCGAAGATCCAAAACAGTATCATTAGCGCGTTTTTATGCAAATCGAAGCAACTGTAAGTAAAAGACTGCGCGTGTGATGCTCATTAAACGAAACAACACATGATACTAATTAGTGTTATTGTTGTTGGTGAAATGGAATGGTTCTCACGCTCAGCCAGGGTTAGTACGTTCGAAAAATTACCCGAGGAGGGCCACTTTTCAACAGACCATTGGCAAGTTGAGTGCCGCCGGTGACATCGTTGCTAGAGGTGAGAGAAGGATACCCCGTATTGTACAAGCCAACAGATGGGATGCTGAGCCGTAACTCACATCGTAAATGCTGATCAAGAGTGTGACGTGCAACAACAGGCATAACACAGAATCTTACTGATAATAGGGAACGTAATTTTAATTTCGTGTACTTTTACAGTTAGCACTACATACTTAAAGAAATAATGTATTTAAATATATGAAATCCAAAATTTGAAAAGGATTTCACAAATTTTCGGTTAACATCGTACGTCTTGAGGTTTGCGGAAATGTACAGATAATTTCAAAAGTTTATTCTATCTGTGTATAGTAATAACACGACGTTCAACAAAACTGTTAACTCGTCTAATTTAACACAAAACTGTTTTAAAATTTGCAAGGAAAGCACCTATACAATTCTGTCGGGTTCACTTTAAGCATAAGTTAAACCCATCATTATTACGTTTTAAGGATTATGTTCATTTTTTAATGAAGATAATACGTCTATCAAGGAGAAAAACAATCTCTCCTAATTGTAGCTGACGACCGTTTACCTCTTTCCCAAACAGTGCTTTGGAAATGCCTTCGAAATCGCTTTGTCTCACCTAGTTAAAAAGTTGAATGCGTACGAGTAACTGAATGTACCTTAAAAGGGTTGTTTAATGTCATAAATTTTATTTTCAACGTGTGTTCGTGAGTGTGGTACACTTTTGGAACCACCATTTTTAGAAAAACGAACTTCAAATTTCATAATCTGTTAAATAGTTGTAGTCGGGTGGTGGTTTCAATATGTAACAACCTAATTATGCAAATTTGTGTGACACTATTTTTATTTTTTGGTAAATTATGTTTATATGGTACCGTTCTGCTCTTCAATTCTTTGTTATATAATAAGATCGCGTATTTTTGTTACTGCCCTTCAAAAGGTTAAGTAAGTCCGGACCGGCCCGCGTGTCAAAAAACATGGTATCATACTAAATGTATGCATATTTTTTTGTAAAATACAAAAACCTAATAAAGCTTATTTCATAAACTGAAGGTAATTTTGTCCTGGCACTTGGGATAGCTTTAATGCATTTCACAGACTTATATTTGTGCATCTAGTGGTGAAAAATGGGGACACTGAAGTAGGAAATTATTACGAACACCTGCCACATAAAACGTATCAGTACGCCATTGTACTTCAAAACAGCATGGATTTATTTTAGCATTGTTTCAACGACGTGATAGTACCATTATGCTGATATGTTCAGATAATCACTTTGGAGAACGTCCATCAAATGCGAAACTTTTTATGGAGGAGCAGTTGTACTCAAAATGGATATCTTAATACAGCTAATCCAACCGGTGTTGAAATGGATACATTTCTATGGATTGTGGAGCGATCTAGCACTTTGAAATTAATTTGTTCTTTCTGGTAATACTGGGTGAAGATCCGGACCTTGTGGCATTATAAACTTCCGTGCTGGGAGTAAACATCTCCATAACGCAACCTTTGCACATATGTGGATATACCTGGTCCAAAATTATGTTAGGATACCTCGTGTCATTCAAGTTCAATGTCGGAGGTATTGCGGAAAACAAATTTCTGCGAAGAAACGTGATACCTCCATTTATCTCCTCTATCAGCTTGCACATTCATCACTGTTCATCTGATCATCATTGATACTCGCAAGTGCATTAACTGATGTCTTGATTTATCGGAGCACGTGACCTTATTCCAGTCCTAAAGGGTTCTGTTTTAGCGGTCCAGGGGCAACTGCAGACGGATTTATGTTTTCACCTGAGACGAATGGTACCCAAAGGGAACTTCTGCTGTTATAGCACATTCGTGCAAACGTGTGGCTGCATGTATATGCTGAAATTCTATTCTTGAACCCAATGTCATTTCGTAATAGAGAGATCGTCTATTAGTTCACAGAAAATTTTCCATAGGCTGTTGTCCACGAATACCGACCAGTTGCTTCCGCCCACAAAACCGAACACTGAGAATAAGCACATGTTACGACTTTTACAGTATTCTTAATTAATATTCATTCACAAGTATTCCATATCAATATTTATTACATGTCACTCAAATTAGAGTGTTGGGAATACATCTGACTTAGGTTGATGAAAAGCAGCTTTCGTAGAATTTTCTGAATAATATTAATAACCGAATTAAGAAGGGAAATAAAAAATCCTCCTTTCAAGTATTTTGCTTTGCTGTACTTACACGGTTTCTTCTGAAAATTTAATTAAATGATTAAAGTATTAGTTTCTGACACTTTGAACTAATATCAGGAAATTCTAAACTAATGGGAATTAATATCAACTATTAAAATTTCTGTGAATGGTGCGTTAGATGGTAATATGTGAGTTCCGCTGGTTTGGAACCGTTGTGAGTTTTCTCAAATGTAGTTCTTCCTACGGCATTCGCTGTAGATGGTATTTTTGGGGCAACTGACACTGCGGAATTAAATATACAACATACACTATTTTCAATGTATTAGGTTTTGCATTAAACTTCAACGTTGCTTTTAAAGCTGTAGTTCTACAGCATATGATTGTTTTATGTTGTAGGTTTGTAAATTTGAACTACATAGAGGTACACTCGATTCTCGCGCACCGCCGGATTCAATATCTGGTCGTATCACATGCTGAAACTACGTGCGATATTGTAGTTTACATCATGCTCTGAAATAGGTAGATATATATCGTCAGCCGTATTTATGCATAATCTCCATTGAGATGCGGAACATCATTTCGGTAGCGTAAATTACCTCTTGCTATCTGTGGTTCAGCATTTTACATGGCTATTACTGTATTTTAAATATTCCTGAGTCTCCTAAGCAGCTACCTTTGTATTAAAAGTTAAAGTTATCTGTAATTCAGTTGTCCTAGTGCGGATGTTTTTAAGAACCTAGGCTGTAGCTGGGGGACATATTGCAAAGGTTAACCGATTCCTAGAGATTAATACAATGACACTACAGGTTGTACGTTCCTCCATAGTCTAGCAAAATGTTTCGTCTTACAACATTACACTATTCCACCTGCTCTAATTCACTTCCATTTAACCAAACGGACCAAATAATCAAGCTACCTAACGAATTCGGTCCATAGTGCCTTCAAAAGGTATGAGTGGACCAAGGGAATGCCACGAATACATTTTTCAAATCATAATGTTATTCCCACCATCTTGTGTTCTGTCAGCAATGGTTGAATAGTGTTTGTTCTACGATGTTTCTCGCCTTACGCACCAAAGTCCATCCGTTCGATGAAGCAGAAAAGGTGACTCATCGGAGAAGGCAATACTTTGCCAATCAACGGACATCCAATTCAAATACTGCCATGCGAATGTAAGCCTTTTCTACCGATGCACCTTCGTTAGCATATGTGCCTAAACCATCCGTCTTCATCGGAGACCTATACGTAGCAGTGATCGCAGGACTCTCGTTTTAGACACATTTTCGGTAGCCACCTGGCTGCTTCGGCTAGTGCGTTTCTCCACTGTAGCGTGTCAATCGGCCCTAACGCACCTTCAAAGCCGACGTTCATCTCTCAAATCAATGGCACGTGGTAGTCTGCAGTTTCCACCTCACTTATTTGCAATGGTGTAATTTCTCCAATCACGATACACTCACATAGGCTTGCGAACAGTTCACAAACTGCGCTGTTTTAGAAATACTTCCACCCTTGGCCCGAAAGCCTATAAACATCACATTTTGCAAATGTGATGAATTGCTGCTTTTATCCATGACAGCAACGAGCGATATGTTTTCATTAGGCCTACAACACACTTTATATACTGAAGAGCAATTGAATTAGAGACAGCTGGCGTTGTGCAAATGTGGTGCTGTATGCAGCCCTGTAAACGGAAAAAACATGACGTATGCAGCGATCCGACAATATAAGGAGTGATGCGAAGGGAATCAGTAAGATTAGGACGCAGTATGGGTAAGACGAAGAATCTAAGCGCATTTGATCGAGGGAAAATAGTCGGGGCCCGACGAATGGGTCACTCTATCTCAGAAGTGGTGCAGGCACTGGGATTTCCACGAGCCACTGTGTCACGGGTGCACTGTAAGTACATCGAGTCTGGCAAAACCATCCATGCAAGAGTCAACTGCCGTGGACAACAGCGTGTGGATCAGCGGGGTCATCGTCGGCTAGCTCGCATTGTAACAGCGGATAGACGGGCCACAGTGCAAGAAAAATATCCGCAATTTAACGCTGGTGCACAAAAACGTGTTAGCAGCCACACCATCCAGAACCATCTCCTCGCTATGGGGTACAGAAGCCATCGTTCCACGAGGGTACCGCTGCTGACCGCACATCACAGGGTGCAAAGATTAGCATGGGTACGGGAACATCGCCTCAGGACCCTAGACATGTGTAAAAATGTTTCTTGGACTGATGAGTCGAGACTCATGTCGGTACATTCGGATGGCAGGATACGTGTACGGCGCAAACCACATGAAGCGGTGGATCCTTCTTGCCAGCAGGGTACTCTTCAAGCTAGTGGAGGTGGCATTCTCACTCTGGTGACTGTTTACGTGGACTGAAATGGGACCCCTGGCACGTGTGACGTCGTCCCTCACAGATCAACGTTACCGGGATATCCTGGACGACCATTTGCTCCCGTTTGTGTGTTTTCAACATTCCACTGGGGACCTCATCCTGCAACAAGACAATGCACCGTGCCAACCTCCCGAATTGTATCCGAATAGTTGGATGAACACTCCACCGACCAGCTAGGTCACCTGACCTCAATCCCATCGAGCACATCTGGGATGTCATCGAGAGAGGTGTTCGAGGCTCGGACCCCATTCCATCAAATCTTCGTTAACGGTGGGAGCTTGTTCAGGGGTCCTGGAACTGTATGTCTTCCAAACGCTTCCGGTGTCTTGTCGAGTCCATGCCGAAACGAATCGCCGCCGTCATCAGGGCGGAAGGAGGTTATACACGTTACTAGACAGGTATCTCTAATTCAATTGCTCTTCAGTGTATACCCTCCAAGCCAGCTCACGACACGTACCTTCTTTCATTGGCTACGCGCTGTTGACTTGAAAAGAAGGAGGTGATCACAGTAAGGTTACTGCCTCGACTGCGTAAATCATAATGTGTCCTGAACCGGCGGAGCCTGAATGTTAGGAAATTGTAATATTCATCCCTATTATATAATTATTATTATGTAATTTTAGGAAATACGAACTCACCCATATAAAGACAAAAAAATATTTGCAAGTATGTTAAGTATTTTTAAAACGTATCTAAATATAGAAGGACCCACAACTACAAATTAATGCTGTCCGTATCATGATTTAGAGAACTGGAGCCATAGGTTTTATCAATTTGGCAGAAATGTAAAAAGCAGAATAAAAAGGTAAATTGGATTTTGGGAATTTCCCAGAAGCAAATAGTGAAATATGTAAAGTGTGGAGGGTGAAATTATGTTGAGATGTGCTTCAGTTCTTTAGAACCTGCTGTGCGTTCGGAATTCACAAGTTCTAGTTACACAAAGTGAAGACAATGCCAAAGATAAAAAACTACTTTTGAAGCAAGTTTCACACTTACTGTCTCTCCGAAATAAACATTTGACTGAATTTTGAACGTAACGTTTGAATTACACGCAAAAAAGTTCAGAAATAACCAGCTGCTCTCGATTCTTATGCATCTCCGCTAAAATGAAGTGATGCCAGCAGATTTTAAGTAATTGTATCGCATAACAAAAATTTCATTTGTGATTTAAAATTCTTATCAGATTTGTTAACTGGAGTAGAAAACGACTTGTTTTAAAGCTTGCATGGGACCGTGCTTTATGTAAGATGAATGGATTCCTATATGACTCTTCGAATAAACTATTGTACATTTCAGTTTCATGCATATTTATGAGTTGTTGTTATGTTCGCTTATGTGGTCATAAGCTTTAAAACAATATGTTCATTGTTATTAGTTGCTAGCATTGATATTTTGCATACTCCCGTTTTCTAATTTGCTGTAATACTTTGATTAAGCTTTACGCTAGATTTAAGAACAAAAGTGTTCAACAAATATTGCTTGTTTCTAAGCATGAACAAACGTAGTGAGCACAAATAGTAAGTCATAAATATATTAAAGTGTGGAAAACACAGAATAACTTAAGCTGTATGTGTTTGTGGGATTTTTGTTAACACATTTCATTTCGTGTGTTACATTTTTCCGGTTACAGAAAAATATCCTTTTTTACGCTTTCCAACCGTAGGTTGAAGAAGCGTATATGCTCCAGCTTTATCCGTCGTCCGTCTGTCCGTCTCTCCGCACGATAAATATCTAAAATGGTTCGATTTCGATGAACATTTAGTATGTGGTAGGGGACCAACTGGGGACGAATCCTGTTGAAAATGGTCGACGTGGGGTCAAAGGTCACGACATAACAGCGAGATCCATTCCATTGCCCTTATGCGTCATAACTTGCATAAATATAGTTTGCTTTCAATGAAATTTCAGTATGTCTTATTGGACCATTTGGGAACGCACCGTGTTGGAAATGGGTTAAGTGGGGTAAAAGGTCAGGACGTAGGATCGGAATCCATTCCATTGCTCTTATGCGTCATAACTTGCGTAAATATGGTTCGATTTCAATGAAATGTTGTATGTGGTAGAGGACTACGTGGGGACGAACCCTATTGAAAATGGGCGAAATGGGCGTAAAAGGTCAGGACGCAGGATCTTGATCCATTCCATCGCCCTTATGCGTTTTAACTTACGTAAAAATGCTTCGATTGCGACAAAACTTTATCATGTTATTTCGGAGGTATACGGAACCAGTTCTATTGAATATCATTGAAATGGGATCAAAGGTGAGGGCACAGCGCCGAGATTTATTCCACAGCAATTATCCTCATAACTTGAGTAATGATTTCTGGTATGTTGGAAAGCGTATTATAATTAATGCATTGCGTGATTGTACTAACTTGTCTACGCTTTCCAACCGCAGGTTGAAAAAGCGTATATGCTCCTACAATGTCCGCCAGTCCGAACGATAACTCGCGTAAAAATGGGTCGATTTCGTTGAAATTTTAGTATGTGGTAGGGGACCACTGGGGACGAACCCTATTGAAAATGGACGAAATGGGGTCAAAGGTCAGGACGTAGGAGTGGGATCCATTCCATCGCACTTTTGCGTTATAACTTACGTAAAAATGCTTCGATTGAGACAAAACGTTTCCATGTTGTTCCGGAAGTATACTTTACCGGTTGTGTTGAATATCATCGAAATGGGGTAAAAGGTCATAGGAGCGAAATTTGTTCTACAGCCATTATCCTCATAACTTGAGTAATAACATAAGTAATGATTTCTGGTATCTTGGAAAGCGTATCATAATCAATGCATTGCATGATTTTACTAACTTGTTTTTTATATTTTAGTTTCCTTTGAAACATTTGAGTAACTTATTATATTAACAATGACATTGCAAAATACTGAAGATCCAATGATTTTCGGAACGTCACATCTCAGACATCTTACTGTTTTCGTTTCGGTAGATAATCCATTCAAAGCGAGCAAATACGAATAAAGGGGAAAGTAAAAAAACGTAATTTGTAAATTTCCCACTACCGACTGCGATTTCATATTTACTGATCACCCAATACAAATAATGAAGTCTTTCTTGGCATAGGACAATGGCAAACGTGTTTAAAATCAGATGCTCTCGCAATAAAAGTAACACGTTTCGGTTTTGTATGAACCGTTCAACAAGTGAATCACGCTCACGTGCCCAACACAACAAGATGTCCTTTAAAATGCTCTATTTAAATAATTTTATATAAATTCTTTTTTGCGTTTTTAACTGCATATTAATTTAACAAAATGCAAATATGATTAACAGGGGAATCTGCACGTGAAAGACAGATTCTCCACATAATTTCCGAATGTTTTTGTAATAATAATTTCCGAATGTTTTTGTAATAATAATTTCCGAATGTTTTTGTAATAATAATTTCCGAATGTTTTTGTCTCTTAAAATTTTCAATTTGTTTTTACCATTTCTAACTTATACCTAAAACTACTTTTCTAAATAGACGCTCTGGACCTTCAGGTACTTATCATACCTTGTGATAAGTTTATGTATCCCCTCCTCATCGAACTCAGCCGCCTGCAACATCAGCCATTCCATGACAGCCTTCTTTTGCGCATTATCATTGTTGTCATTAAACCGTTGTCCACCAAGGATCTGCTTTAAAATGGAGAAAAAGCGCTAATTTTACAATGCCATGTCTGGTATGTAAGATAGGCGTTAAAAACCTTTCCCGTGAGTCTCATCATGTAGACCCTTTGTCTTCGTTGCTGTGTGTGCGCAGGGGTTTTCCTGTAAGAAACAGTATCCTCGTGCGAGCATGAACCTGCGGCTGCTTTGAATGGCTTACCGTAGAGGTTTCAGAGCAGAACATCACTTATTGTTCCACCTTTTCCATGAAAACGACGAGTTAGGCCTAAGAAGATACTCGCCATGATTTTCTTTGTCAAAAATTTCGTTTCGTATTTTGCTGCTCTTTCAGTGATTAAGGTTGATGCCACTGAATACTTATCTTCTTGGGCAGTTGTGCGAAATCAAAGTTTCGTCCCCTGTAACAATTTGGTGGATAAACTCATTGTATCTTGGTGGTAACACTCCAAGAACGTATATGCAACTTTCAGTCGTCGAGGTTAGTATTTATAACGCTCCAAGAACGTCAATGCAGCCCGAGATCTGTGTATATAACGTTCCACGAACGTAACTGCGTCTTCAACTCGCCGAGGTCTGTGTTTATAATGCTCCAAGAACGTCAATGCAGCTTCCACTCACCAAGATCTGTGTTTTTAACGCTCCAAGAACATCGATGCAGCTTACAGTCGCCCAGTTCTATGTTTAAAACGCTCCAGAAAACTCAACGCAGATTCTAGTCACCGAGGTCTGTTTTTATAACACTCCAAGAATAACAATTCAGATTCCAGTCGCCGAGGTCTGTTTTTATAACACTCCAAGAACATCAATGCATATTCAATTGGCCGAGGACTGTGTTTATAACTCTAAGAAAACTTCAATGCAGCTTTCATTCGCCGCGGTCTGTGTTTATAACGCTCCGAGAACATCAGTGCAGCTTCCAGTCGCTTAGGTCTGTGTTTTTAACGCTCCAATAATTTTAATACAGCTTCCAGACGCCGAGTACTGTGTATTTAACGATCCAAAAACTCAATGAAGATTCCAGTCGTAGAGGTCTGTGTTTATCTGCGAGCATCCGTGAGACGCATCATGCACATATTTTGTTAACTTTCAGATGCTAAGTTGCAACATTACACACACGGGTACGAACAACTTCGTGGCATTTTTGTGAACTTCGTTAATCGTAAATTATCCATTTTCTTTAGTGATGTCATGCACCTTTTGTTTGTGTTCGTCCGTTATATATAGAGAGAGGAACACCCTCACCACTCCTTGAGAAAAACATTTGTTCTTCCGTTTTTAAACATTACGCAACACTTCCTGCGACTGGATACATTCATTACACCGTCTTCATACGCCTAAACATGTCTACGATGAAAATCAATAGCTTGGTGTTTTCAGTAATCAGAAAACATAAAACACATTTAACTTCGCATTCGGCGCGATTTTCAATGCGCTTGCTCATTTCAAAAGATCGTAACTAACCACAAACTGATAATGCAAGTTCGACAATGGTACTATGAGATAGTTTAATGACCGGCGCACTGAGCGCCGGTCATTAAACTGCGCGGATACCAAGCGCAAATGCTCTTTACTTTCTGAAAGACTGACGTATATCGAACGAAGTGTTTTCTTCATGAATCAGTTAAAGAATCATGATAAGGGAAGCTATTCAATGAAAAACACTGATGTTTAACATTAACATGACAACCCAAAATACTGTGAATAACGCAATATCTACACAACAGAGTTTAATGAGAGTTGGTGCGATCATACATAAATCCATAACGTTACAATACACAATAGAATAGGAATGGCATAACCAAATGAGGAGGATGCCAGCACATGACAGCATGTCAGTACAAAAGTGATACCGCCAGTGGAGTTGATTTCGAGTGGACAATATGAAGAGTGATTCACCTTATATCGATTCTGTTGGCACAACGAACCCTCATATATTTAACAAGTCTCTGGATAAGATTAGGGGGAATAATACCGATTTCTCTTCCCAAGAAGCCCAAGAGTCCGGGAATTCTTCTGGGAGGAGATGCCGGATTGCAATTGCCCTTTCCAGGTATTCCCAGACCTGCTGTATTGGTTTCATATAAGAAGATTTCTTTGGCCACTATATCCTGTTCATACTCTCACTAACCTGGCGTTCATCGAAGTGTCGAGACCTATTTGGACAAGCATTATCATTCACAAAAAAAAACGAAATTCGGACTAAAAAAATACATAGAATGCTTAACTTAAATCTCTTCAATTACATCTCTGTATTGGGCAGCAGTAAGTGTGACTGCTGGACACCCGAGCAGCTGCATGCATCCATCCAACATGATGCCAGCCCAAATCAGGCATACTCCACCACCGCAGTGCTCATTTCCCCTAATGTTGCAAGGAAGATTTCGACTTCTGCCTCTCTCCGTATGTACACTCGTCAAGAGTCTGCGTTCAGGGTATACCGCAAATCCTCACTGAATGGAGTACAAGCCCATTGATTTGATATCAAGGGTTGATGTCGTCCACAATTCAGACGGACTGCTGGGCTTCTTGCGCATATAGGTGTTGGAGTCGCCTATAAACTGTTTGTATCGACATCGCGGTTCCCGTAGTAGAGGAGAGATCCTTCGAGTGTTACTTGGCTGTCGAGTACTTATGATGACGAACACTTAGACACAAATACTGGTGATCTTGACATATTAAGGCTCCTCGTCGTCTTTGTGGTGGACTAACTTTGCTTGAAATTGCTTTGCTTCCAGTCTCCCATTTCTCTGCAACGATGATCCGGAGCCATTTTTCCAATGACAGTCGATCAGAAACATTAATTAATCTCCTCTTCCGCTCTTAGAACGGAATTTTTTTAAGTTCGCGTGCCAACCACCTCGATAATGTGAAGTCTTTATTGCTGTATCTTCATAAAAGATAGCACAATATTGCTTCCATACGCCGACTTAGAGTTTTACCCTGCATAGGTCTTTGAAAAATCTTCACGGTCTGTCGTCTCGTTTTTGGACATTCTCTAATTTGTATTTGTCACTTTAATATTGGGCAGCAGTTTTTTCTGGAACAAGAATCCTTCCTTTCGAAATATTTCTAAACACGTTTTAAAACATAATGTTACATATACTTTCAATCAGTATTTTAATGTTTCTCATCACTTCACTTAAATTCACACCAATTTTAAAATCAATCCTTTCAAAATAAATTCTAATTGTACAAATGTTTTTCAAACGCAATAACTACAATCAGGTTTCGTTAAAAACTGAGAAGTATACACAATTGAGAAATATATGCAGACGTATCTGTTCTAGAAAAAAATCGTTCCACTATCGGATATAAGTTGAAACGCATCCATGAGTTTGTCGCATACATAAGCTTTATATTTTTTGGCAACAGTCAAATAGAGGCATCTGTCTTGCTGGCGCAAAAGTGAGGTTATTTTGATTTTATTTGTAGCGTATTTTAGGCTTCCGAAATTTCCGCAGTATTCCGATATTCAACCACAATATTACTTTTATGTGCTTACGGACGTGGCCATCTTTGCTTTTCAAAATATCCACACAAAATATATAATGAGTTTCAATTAAATTATCATGATTGACATAGACCTTTGCAGAACAACTCTGCCTCGGCTGTACTCTGACGGAAATAAAATGTTGCAATTCCTCTTAACATTTAGGCAGTAAAGTTTTTGATATTTCTTGTGTTTGCTAGGGCAAGTTAATTGCAATAAACAGAATTTTCTTTTTCTGCATTTGGACTAAACTTGATCGAATCGCCCTTTGTTTCTGTGCTGATGCAAAAGTTGTTCTTTGGAATAAGGAGTCACGCTTTTCATTCTTCCAGTGTGATGAGAGCGTTTGTTTTTGGCGACAGCCCGTTGAATGATTTTGGTCTGACTGTGTTCTTCCAGCTGTTATGTTCCTCGGAGATTCCATCACTTTATGGAGTTGTTTTTCGTGGGTACGATCTGGTCCGTTTGTCACAAACCATTAACTGTAAGGGTACCACGTTATTTTGGATAATTTTACTCTACTAACAATGTGGAAAAATTCTGGATATGACCGTTGTTTCTTTCAACACCATCGAACGCCTGCCAAACTGCACGACGTTTTCTTGAAAATCAGGTGGAGTTAGACTTTCCTGCTCACCTGATCTCTACCCCATAGAACACCTGTAGGACGAACTGGGGATTCGGACATAAAATCAACCACAAGGATCGTTTTCGATCTCCACTTTGGCAGCAGATGTGCACGACGAATGGCGAGACATTCCTGTCGAGAGCTACCAGAATTTGGTTGATAATATCATTCGACGTGTTGCCGCTGTCATATAAGCAAAACAAGAGCAACTAAACATTAATTGCGATAACAAAAACAATTGGTCCCAAAACATTTTGGTGTCCGAACAGTTTTGGTTTTATAGTGTACATACATAAATTGATGTGCTAGAAAGTAGCCCACCTTAATCTGAATTTCTGACCACAATAAATAGCAAGACGTTAATTTGTATTAAACGTTATAGAACAGGCGATATAAAATGTAATTAGAATATCAGATAAATTAGTACACGTCATCCATTTTGAGTGAATGCGTGTTCCTAATAAAAAACGAAGATCATTGCCTCCATGAAAGCGTAAAACCATGGTTTCCTGCTGTCGCAACCATACGATGTATTGGAAGGGTAACCTTGTTTTCTTACAGCTTCACCCTCACAAAGAGAAGGGCTTTCCATACGTGAGCATTTTTCAATTTTTTTTTGTAAGAAAAACTTACAACTTTGCGCATGATTTGTATCAATTATTTTTCGTAATGTTGTCACTGGTAAACTGTGTGATATGGAAGGTAAGAAAACTATCGTAGAAAAGGGGACACTGAAACACTCATTTCATAATACTATTCTCGACGAATGTTTGCAAAGCACTGCTTGGCGATAGATGGAAATAGAAACTCATAGTATATTCTAAATAATAATCTGAAATTTATTATTTACAACATTTCATGAGGTGATCACAATCACGTCATATTTCTGTTGGCTCTTTGAAATTGTAAAGATTCTGGTTCCTTCTGCATGGTGTAATATTTGATACTTTCTTTATTTGTACTGCTGTAGCTGTTACCACTTAAAATCTTAAAAAAAAAAACGAGTATTTGTGGGAATCGAAAACTTTAAAACTCGCAACAAAAGACACATCCGAATTTACTAAAATTATTAAAAGCTATTTTCAAAAGTTGGAATGCTGAAGTGGAGATTCCAAAATGTTCTTATTTCATATAATATGCTACTAATTTTCATGTGTGGAATTACCTTCAGTTAAATTTTTGATATAATTCAAATGCATTGAAATACTAGAAAACTAACGATATCCCTAAAAATTTAGTCGCCTGAATGCTTTCTACAAACCAGACTTGTCTGACGGGAAGGGCCTGAAGCCGTCGGTCCAAAGGCCTCTGAAGGGAGGAATTGCTCAAATAGGTTCTACAATCGAGACTTGTCTGTCGGAAAAGGGCCTGAAGCCGTCGGTTCAAAAGCCTCTAAAGGGAGGAATGAGAAATTGCTCACATAGTGATAAGGGGATAAAATGAATCAGAGTTATAGAATATATGCATTGTCTTTGGCTGAATGTGAAGTAAGATGTCTTTGAATTATCTGTACTGAATTTCTTTTAAACTTCTTGTTTATATGACTAATTGGTTAATTACATGTACGTAGTATAATTTTAATTATTCAATTTTATTTTACGGTGGGAGGAATCTTGATAAAAAGAAGTTTAATTCATTGGATCTAGGGTTTATTAAAATACATACATATGTCTTACTCTTTAATCAAGATTTTAACTGGTGTAACGCGATTACAGCTTTAGCTTTAAGATTTTTGCTATCACATTTTGGGGCTATTCTAACTTTTGTTAAAATTTTAATGAACTTTAAAGTGCCAAGCACTAAATCCATTTTGATGTATTTATATAAATGGGATGAGGTAAAATTAATATGTTTTTTTTTATAAGATGCCCGTAAAAGGACCGTTTTTTACTTCTGATTAAGGTTTTAATATCCAGGACAGAATCTATCTGGGTGGATTAACTTTAGTAATTTATTAACTAGCACTATTTAGTTAATTGCAAACTTTAATTAAACGGAGTTTGCCCTTTGAATTATCCAATAATTTTTACCTGTAATTTGCAGTTAGAATAAAGAAAAACTGTCCTTAAAAGCACCATTTTTATTTTATTTTTTGTTGCCAGCTTTGAGCCAATGTTAATTTTTTTGGGGAGAAAGGTACTTTGTTTCACTAAGAAAAATATTATCTTGATCATAATCAGTGTACCAGAAGGAAAGCATAATTAAATAATTTGTTTTCTGTGTAGAAAGCCCCTTAAATATTTTGTTTTTTTAATATTATTGAGATTTAAATACAATTGTGTTCCATCCCTGTGTGTCCATTCCCTTTGAAGCGAAAAATAAGTCTTTCCCAGAAAGCCCCTCTCTTTCATTGTCTGAGGAACCAAGTAAACTTTGATTTATTTAAAATAAAATCTCATTTCAATTTTAATAGCAGAATAAGCAGAGTTTCTTACCCTGAAGGCAGCCCAAAGAAACAACCAGTACTTTAGTATTCAGAGGACTGATGAAATAAATCAGTTGAATTGAGTCACGAAGAATATCACTGGCATTTAGAGGCTAGATGGAAGCTTACTTTGATTTGAGTATCTTGCGCCAAGTAGCAGCCCTTAATGAAGAAAACAAAGGTAACATCCGCTGAGTGAATACCAGAACAGGATGGAATTCAGACCCAGTGATTTTGCGTTGGGTTCCCTAATTCTGAAAGCAACCCTTATATTACTAACGGAATATTTTACAATACCTGTTTTTAGTTTAAAACAGCTATTATCTTATTCTTACACGATTGTTTAGTCTATATTTTTACAGTTAAATTTTCTTGAGATCATCTACAACAGCAATAAGCGTAGATTAGTTCATTCACAATCCGTCCAATTATTAAATTTCTTTTAAAACGAAGTATTAATTTTATAAACGAGCAGCAACTGATCGGTGGAAAATATGCTAATCACTAAAATTTGAATTCTGAAGCATTTGAAACAATTTGCCATCACACTCAATGTTGACGTCATTTTACAGCTGTTATATCCTTTACGAAATGGATCACACTTCTCATCAATGAACATCGACGCAGTCCACTTACAAAACTTTCCGTTTTCAACAACATTTTTAGTTTCACTTCCTTTCCCCAAGTTCAAACGCATTTAGCTCAAAACGGCTATTAAATAAATTAGAAAGATGTGTATCAAATCGTACTGAACTCTAATTATAGTCTTAGGTTGAGTAATTTAATTTTTGAATACAATTGTGTTCATATTGACAATTACATCCACAAAAGCTCCACATCTGTGTTAATGCCTTTAACAAACAACTGAGCTAGTAACTCTGACCAGGAATTCAGTTCTCAGACAAAGCTTCCAATTCGTAGAATAAAAGATTCAGCTTTCAGAGTTAGAAACAATTTAATTTTGGTCTTGGTAATCAACGTTTCAAGGTCCACAGAGAAAACAGCAATATTAATTCACTAATAATATTGTGCCCCACAGATTCCGTTTTTCTCTGTTTTGGCGAGTCTTGCTTAAAAAATAGACTCCGGAGTTGAAATTTCGATTCTGCTATCGCCAACAACACTTAGAGTTTAATAAAAATATTTACCCAACGAAATTTTGTTTCAACTAACTACAGGAAATTGTTATCTTCCATATGGTCTTTACCTTTAAAGTTTTGCTTTCACCACTGAAATAGCAGTTTTAAACCATTAATAAACATTAGCCGTCCAAATTCAATACGCTGTGGTGATAAAAGTTGTTTTTCTTTTTTATTTCAGTTTTACAAAATCCTCCTCGCTTTATGTTTCAGTTAGGAACAGTCATATCAGTAGTTTCGCATTGTGAACAAACTTCACTCTAACGGAATCTGTTCTTAAATTCTGCAATATTTACCCGAACCGAAAACCGGTTGCAATTGCTATAGTTTGACCATTGCAGCTTCAAGTTGTTCAGATTCAAAGAGAGTTTTCAATTTCTAAGCAGTGATAGTCATCGCGATTCTGTATGTAGTGTGAAATAACAAACGTCTCTATTCTGCCATTGTGAACCGTCAGCCTTTGCTTTTCTACGTCATCAGCACCTATTGATAAGCAATTATCATGAGGATTTCTGTCTCAGAACTATGGATCTCACGTTTTGCCTTTTGAGTACCACAGCTTCAATCTGTTCTGAGAGGAAGTCAGTATTATTTACTTACTAATTGGTGCATATCCGGGCGAAGCCACCATTCATGGTTCTTCGAGCATTTTGTGGTTTATGCCTAGCTACAAAGAACCTTGAAATGAGAGTTTAAGAAACGTTACTTAGGGATATTTTCTTTCGAATTTATTCGCAAGACTTATCAACACTGTCTGTAACATTTTCACAAAATTTCTAGAATTGCAAATACATTTAAATGTATAATACAACATTTTAAATTGTATTACTATTTTTTATAATTATTCTAAAAGAAAGATATAAATGATTCGACAAACACATTTTTCTGCACACCAAGTAATAAAAATTTGCTTGAAATCAGCAGTATACACCACTTGAAATATTCTGGTTGCCAGAACCTGTGTGGGAAAACATTCTAATGTTAAATTTATATATTAAATTATTTTGTAATATATTACTAATTGTTCAATTTTTGGAAAATCTGAGCAATCGAAATTGAAAAATCCGTTAAAATAATCGGCTATAAAGTACGCATAAAAAATGTTTAATTTATTTAAATAAATATGTTTTCCCATCTTTCAGATGTTTGGTAGGAGCAACATGAACAATTCTCAGTGTCATCCATACATTTCTTTAAGTTTCTGAATTTCATAGGGTTTCCAAATCAAGATCAAAAATTTAAAACATTTGCCTAACTAATTCGAGACATTGAAAGTTATTGAATTCAAAAAACTCAACAAAACATATAGCTTTACAATATTTTAAAAAAAGTGTTGTTTTAATTTTAAGAATAAGCATTTACATTATAACAAGTGAATTATTTTAGTTAGAATGTGGACCATTAGTTTTTTTCAGGCATTTCGACAAATTCCAAAAATGCTGAAAATTTTAAATTCCAGCCCTCAAGGAAGAACAGCTTTAAGATTTTCATATGCAGTATTAGAATGTTTTAAAGTATTTCTCTTCTTTCTTTTGAAACAACTGTGTAATTTTGCGAAAACGTGAAATGCTGAGATTTTATACAGTCTCGTAAACGAAGACACAGACAAAAGAAATTGTCAATGAGAGGCATTCAGTTTAACAACAGTATATATGGCTCTATGATAAAAGAAAGTACCTTACATTGGCAATCGCTGGACGTATTGTTAGATTATACATACATGGTCGATTCACATTATTGTGACCACTAGCTAATATCCAGAGTAACCGCCGTGGGCAGCGAGAACATCAACTAGACGGGCTACGAATGACTCAGTAAGGTGATGAAAGGTGTGCATAGGTATGTGGAACCATGCTGACTGCAGTACATCTGAGAGCTGCTGAAGAGTGCGTGGTGCAATATCCGTAGATCGAACAAAACGTTCGAGATGGTCCCAGATATGCTGAATTCTGTTTAAGTCTGGGGAATTAGGGGGCCAGGAAGGTACTTGGAAGTCTTCATCGTGCCTTTCCAACTACTCTCAGACAGTTATAACTGTGTGACACGTCGCACTATCCTGCCGGAAGATTCCATTAGCCCCGGGGAAGGCAATCAGCTTGTATGGGTCTATGTGGCCTAGAAGGTTAGATTCATGAAGAATTAGGTCCATAGTGACTTCCAAAAGTAAGAGTGGACCGAGGGAGTGCTACCAAAACATTCCCCAGAACAAAACGCTGCAACCCCCTCCCCCATCAACATGTGTTCCTCCAGCAATGGTTGGAAAGTGTTTGTGCGCCCATTTGATTCGCTTTATACGCCAACGCCAACGTCCATTCGTTTGATGAAGCAGAAAACGTGA
This sequence comes from Macrothele yani, assembly GCA_039090855.1. Taxonomy (NCBI): domain Eukaryota; kingdom Metazoa; phylum Arthropoda; class Arachnida; order Araneae; family Macrothelidae; genus Macrothele; species Macrothele yani. Next base: position 50,821,354 of record CM076999.1, on the reverse strand, counting down.
CTCTTCGGATAAGGCAATACTTCGCCAATCAGCGGAGGTCCAATTCCGATACTTCCGTGCAAATGTAAGCCTTTTCTGGCCATGCACCTTCGTTAGCATAGGTGCAGTGACCCTGCTTCTTCATCGGAGACCCATACGCAGCAGGGTTCGCTGAACTATTATTTTAGACACACTTCCGTGAGCCCTCTGGTGCATTCGTCCAGTGAGTTGCTCACTGTAGCGTGTCGATCGACCATCATGCACCTTCGAAGCCGACGTTCACCTCTCACATCAGTGGTAGTGGTGATCCGCAGTTTCCACGTCGATTATTCGTAATGGCGCCATTTCTCCAATCACGATACACTTTTACCACAGCAGCACGCAAACAATTCACACATTGCGCTGTTTCAGAAATACTGCCTTCCTTGTCCCGAAAGCCGATAATCAACTCTTTTGCAAATCTGATAAATCGCTCCTTCTATCCATGACAGCAGCGAGTGATATGCTTTCAGATTGCGTACAGCACACTTTATGTACCCTCTATGCCAACTTAGGACACGTGCCTTTTTTCATTGGCTACGTGCTGTTGACATCAAAGGTAAGAGGTGGCCACAATAATGGGACCCCAGTGTGTATTATGTAACATTAAAAACAACTTGCATATGTTCTTACCTTTTTTTATCTGATTTTTAAACACATAAGCAAAGGAGCAGCTTTAGGATATTGCATTACTTTACCTACTGTAAAACATTTCTAATGCTAAAATGATGTGTCATACTGTTAAAATGTCTCTAGCTTGAAAGGACCTCCAAAATATTTCACTACATTCGAATTCTGATCTGCAGTATTAGGAAATGAAATACATATCTCACAACTTTCTACATCGATGATCTTACCAAATTTTAACCCCTTGAACTCTTTGTACTTCTCTTCTTTGGATTTCCTCCTCGTTGTGGTTGCAACTGGTCTGTTGAAAGTGCGTCTTCTATCACACGTTTTGTTGATTCCAGTTCGGTTTTTATTCAAATTTGCGTCCTGTCTCCATTTTTATTGATTCTAGTATTTATTTTATCTCTAACGTTTCAGTGTCGTTGATTGTTGGAATTCTCAACACCATTGGTTGACGAACATTTTCAGCTGGATGATTGACTGAGGCAGTCAATTTCATCTCTTTAGACTTTTCTGGTCAGTAGCAATGCCAGAATGTTTCATTTTAGCTAGAATTGATGATTAATAAGAAGAATAAAAAGCTATCATGTGATAAACACCAAGATATCTAGAGTACACAGTACGAAAATAATGAGAAGAACATTTGCAGGTGCTAAAACATAAGTTGCGAAATGACTTCTGTACGGTTAACACAAAACTGTAAGGGTCATTCCCAGAAATTGGTTGTTTTCGACTAGGTATTCCAAAATTCAACGACATTCAGTGAATTAGAGTTACGATTTCAAACTGCCAACTTTGTTAAAACCAATATGCAATGATATGGAGTCACTAGATATATCACATGGTATATCATTAATTTTACCTTTCATGAAATTGCTTTTCTGTATTTCGTATATAATTTTATCAAGAAGAAAATAGATTTTCAAGTCTGCTTCACTGCAATGTTGAACACATATTCAACAATTACATCGACAGAAAGTTCCTGTTGTTAAATGCTGATGAATCTTATTACTACCAGTAAATCACCTGCCTTCCATGTGATTTTGTAATATGACGAAATCATTCCGTGATGTTTACTTTTCCAGAAGAAAAAAGCAATAAATATGAAATAAGCAGAGAGAACATGGTAAAGATACCGGAGTGGCAGTTAAGAGATCAAATAGCTGAGCTTCTCAAAGCTTTGGTGACCCAGTTAACGCATAGGCTCTGAAAGAACAGGTCAGTTGCATTGTTACTATTATCCCCATTTGTCATCTTCCCTAAAGCTTTATAGGAGCCAAGCACCCCTTTCAAAATGTGTTTATTTTCAAGAAGCTTTAAAGAGACGTGGCTTGACAATCTGTGCAGTCACCCCTTGCGTGTTCACTGTTAAGAGGGTGACTTTCAATCTAGAATAACTCTGACTCCTACATTCTGTCAATCGAAAGCAAAAAAAAATTTAGTACCTAATAGATGATGCTCCAGTATCAAATTTATACATCACTTACGACAGATGACATCCGAAGGGGTGCAGGAGTTAGGCAAACGGGTAAAATTTCACTTGAACTTAACGGCCAGCGTAATGCTGTTGCACATTAAATCAACAGACGAAATCTCAAAGTGTCAAAATCTACGGTAAAATATATGGCTTTTTTTATTAAAGGCTTAACGACCACCGTAAGCATCGCAACGGCATGTAAACAGTCTCCCGTCCTTAATTTCGGGCCAACGATTCCAGGGAAGGGAGGGAGTCAGTGCTGTGAGATAAACATAATATACTTACCTCACTGCTATTCGAACCCGGACATTTCTTAGAAGAATGGACATAAGCCAGCTCTTAGACTACTGCGCCATTGGGGCGACAAAATATTTGGCTTTGAGGATCACAAATGTACGGAAGACTTACTCATTCTGAGGGAATACGGCATAGCCAAGTTACAAAACTGAACGATGCAGGCACTTTTTTCAGACCACACACGGGTCAATGACTTCATTTTAATAAAATTAAACGTTCATAATTTCAGACTTTTGCTTTATATTTTTTTGTACACGTAGTGCTGAAGCAACAACTTGCATACAAAGGCTATTGATTTTTTCGGCACAAAAATTTAAGCGAGAGAACGTAAGTTATAGTGGTCATGGTGACCTTGTGCGCTGGATTACAGTCGCAGTGTTTATTTAGTTGGTTCCCATGTGCTTAGAGGAAATACAGTGGATGCCATATCGCTTAAAAATTGCAAAAAAATTTAATGTATGCGAAAAATTGCTAAAATAAGAACTAAAATATGAACAAAAATAAATTTACGGTCTATTTTCTAACAGCATAATTAGCATAGACAAAAGAGTAAGTCGCTAATCGTGGAAGTCTGCTTGTGTAGTTTTGCTTTCGGTATTTATTTCCAAACATAAATTATTTAAAACAAGTTTTAAGAGCCCGCATTGTAGACAAGTAGAGGTTTCAATGCGTAACAAAGAGCTTAATTGCTTGCTTATTTTAAATCGATTAGATTGACTATGCTGTACCAAAGAAAATCTAACGCTTAAAGAAGGTCAACTCTCATAGAGATAACGTAAAACAGGCGGCAACAGCGCAACTACATCTTAAGAGATAATATGCTCAGCGGGAAAGTTAACATTCAGGAGCAAAACACGTTAGGGGGACTACTATTGCAGTGAAGCTTTTCTTTGATCCACGATGGTTTCCTTCGATTTGATGACTATTTGCATAGAGCAGTTTTTTTTTTTTTTTTGTTGCTGTTTTCTGATATCCCGCGCATCCCTTATTTTGGTGAGAAAAATATGCAATAACATTAGTATCACTATTTAAATTAAATTTCAGCAGATGATACAGTTAGTCCTAAGGACCCGTACAAAATGCAGACATTCCCTAGTACTTGGCATTACTGATATGTTTCTGAAAAACTAAAGAACAAACAAAAGCCTTAACTAACCCGATTGGCGTAACAAAACTAACATATCCGATTTGCGAAGTGATTTTGCAACGTAGAAGGTAACAATCACGTGCTGTGAGTAGCTTGGCTGACTGTTCTTTACCCAAAAGTCAAAGGTTGAAGTCAACAAAAATACACACGTGCAGTCTAGTCTGTCTGCTCCGGAATCAGCCTGTATGTTGGCTTCTGTGCACTGCATTTTTTCCTTGAAGATATGGCGGGGCCAGTTACGTCTCGCTGAGCCTTAACTTCTTCTCGTTAGATATCCTTTGGCTATACGTTGGAGATGACTTATTTGGTTGTTGTGAGATGATAACCAAAAACTGCCTGTTTTATTCGAAAACATGCGTTTTTACCCAAAAGACTGTTACTCCGATAAATATGGGAGCGTTAGCTGCTCACAATTAATGGAAACCCTGTGCTCAGTGCCGGAAGTTTTCATCAAGATTTTTTACGACGTCACAGACTATGATTGAAGCTGAAACAGCATTCTGAGTCTTTCTTTGGAGATTATATAACATCGTGTCCTAAGATATTTTCGTTCGCAAGCAATATGATCGGTAATGTTAATTCGAAACCAGGAGTGAAACTAAAAATACATCTGAAGGAAGTAATGGAAATAAAGAGAGCAAGAAATGCTGCAAATGCGTTTTTTTAGTGATTCATAAGCACTGTTGGTGCTGCTGTGAAAATCAGATAAATTTGTGAAAGGCGGTTTGTCACGTGCATTCCATGCCATTTTTCTAAAGAGGGTGTACGTAATATTTGTCGCAGAGTTTAATCTTCAATTGCGCTTGTGTTGGGTCTCTAATGAGTTTGGTCCACATAATGCAGTTGATTTGGCATAGCCGGTGTGTTGACAAAAAAGTAGGCCTCATTCTTCAATCTCAGCATATTGCTTTAATACCTGTAGTCTGAATACAGCTGTGTTGCAGAGCATTTCGTTCTATCATTACGTCCACATTGAAAAACTTTATTTAGATGCAGTAATTTTTTCTCGCATCAAACGCAATGCCTATTTATGATACTACGAAAGAAAACATAAAAAAGAACGTGGCGACACGACAAAAGAGCAGTAGACATTTCTTTAATTTCGAAACAACAAAATTTACGCAATTTTTAAGGTCTACACTGTCTACTTTAATGTCAAAACTCTTGTGATATATTTGTATAATATTCATTCCGCTTTAAAGTTTTTCTTAATAAATCTCGCATAATTCACCAATTTAGGTATTCCATTTAGCGTTCTATCATCACATCGGGAACAATGGTCCTTTTCATTGTAAAAAATGCGAAACCTTAGATTATTTTTCACAGGATCGTTAATAATTTTGCATGACGCAAATATGAAATAAAATTACATCTGTGAGAATCAAATTTTTCCAGTGGTAATCATAATTATTTATTTACATTTTCAGCTTCATATATATAATTAGAACACTGGAGTTTTTGACTACCTTGCTTTCCGCATTATTTAAAGCTGACAACACGGTTAACATGATGCCGAATCAGTCTGACCATGCTCCATTCTTGGATTCCGAAACACTTATTTTCTCAGAAGATAATCTGTAACTCTAATTTTCATTCTGCCCATGCAATACATTTCTTTGCTATTACTTTTCGCCTGCCGTTTCAAATTATTTGACCTCTTGTTTTAATAATAATTTTACTTTCTTCCGCATATTCTTTTCCTTTAACTGATATATTTTCTGGCATACCTTAATTTCGACACTGTTTTTATCTGTCTGCATGTTTTCGTTAGGAATTTTTATCGTTTCAGCGGAGAGAGAACTTTGTTGATCAAAACTAGTAAAACTATCTTCGTTTTTGAGATAAGCATTGGTCCCTTACCTCACAATCATTCGAAAATTAAATTTCATTTCTGTTTCATTTTGGACTGGCAGTGTTATAATATCATCTACCTAACTTTCTTCAATTTCCTGAAACTTCCAACTTTTTTGTGCACTTATTGCTTATAAAGGTTTTCTACATTTCTTGCTTATAAAGATATAAAAGAACGTATTGGCATATGGTGTAAAATAATTCAACTATGTATAATGCTCAAGTAAAATTGCTATTTTTTCACATCTATAATATTTCCTCACAGCTCGGCACGATTCGTATTTATCTAGAATTCCTTTGATGTTATTTTAACAATTTTAAACATTGTAGACTGCGTGGCAGATTATCATAGTGTTAAACGGTAATCCCGTAATATTTAGTTCTGTTAGGTCAATTTGTAATACAATAAGAAGATTTAAGAAGTCAACACAAACGTAGAACGTCTTATCGCTTTTATTTCTTTTGGCAAACTTTCTATACTTTTTGCTACTTTTTCAAATTTAAATATAGCACTTGGTGCGCTCCTCTCATGGAACGCATAGGAAAAAAAATGTACAAAATTCTACACATATTTGGCAACAGAAAGCTCATTCCCGTTCTATAAATTGTCGGTCATGTGTTCAAAATATTGCATCTAATAAAAATATTGACATAAATAAATTTCAAGAACTATTTTGTTAGCACGTTTCGACATGATAACTTCGGTGCCTTGTGCACAGACTATCTGCACTGGCAACAGAATTTGTGAAGAAATTCTCGTAGCTTCTATATTTGTGCTACTTATATTTCGATATATAACAATCAAATTTTCTTTATGACAGTAAAAGAGACAGGGTTTCATGCACACACTCAAGCGTAGACTATATGTGATAAACACATATAATATTTAAATTCAGTATTAAGCATTCAGGTCTTTTCACGAGGAAATTATTTCCGCTTCTGGAGTTTCCTTCATTTTATATCACAGGGGAATTTTTGCTTTTTTTGAAATCCAAATTATACATAATAAGCAGTGTATCTCCGAGTATTCAAACTGCACAATGCTTGTAATTGTGGGAAGATCATAATCTCACCATGAAGAACAGTCTTTTTTATGTATTTGATTAAAACAACACACCGGGTAGCGTCACATTCGCGGTTTTGAGGAGTTATGGCAGAGAATTTCAACATAGTGCCCCAATAAAGTTTTAATTTTTTTCTCTTGGAATATATTCCTTGAAAGAATATATTCCTTCTGAACTTTATTATTGATCTCAATATCATAAAAAAACGGTGGACTAAAATGACACTCATTCTTCAGTCCAAGCAGGTTTTTCTTAGCATTTTCAATTCTTTGATATTAAGTGCTATTGTTTTTCTGGTACTCATTCCATGCTAATATTTAACAGAAAAATGTAATAGCATTTACCAACAAAACAATATTACAAAAATAATTTTGTCATGAGCTAATAAATTGAACACATAGAAAAGATATTCTTGTGATCATTAATATTCGTGAAAAAATGATTTTATTACTAAATTATGTGCGCATTTTTAGTGATTTTTGTCTCCGTGTTCAACTAAACGTTGTAAAGTCTGATTATTGTAAGACTAAAATTCGTGTAACAGTATTCTGAATAGCAGTTCTTCTTTTGAAGATTCCTATTTTGGTCTGCATCTTCTTGCTGTTTATTAAGTCTGTCCACAGAGTTTGCACTATTATTCACTCTACTGCAAAAACGATTTTCGCCAGCCTTATAAAGTTTGAACGAGAGATGTATATTGTATATACGTGATCGAACTACATTCTTTTCAACACTTATTCAATCGTATGATACCTAGGCATTCTACAGTTAGTGCCCAACCTACGAATCATATAGTCTTAGTTACCTAACGTTTTGCGCTTCGTTTGGTATGTAATTTTTTTTTAATTATTTGACTTCCTCTTCATAAAAATAATAATGAATAACACATAAATACATATTTTTTACTTTTTATTTCAAATAGAATCTTCAAAATATTGATCTTCATCACAGTGGGAAGAAATATAGAGATTCACAAGTTATGAAAAATATATATATATTTAGCAATCTGAAGGAATTTTACTAGTATTATTGTTCTGGAAATAATAATTTTCAATTCCTTTTGAAAGAGAAGTTTTGCATTATATAGTAGACACTCTGTAGAACAACCCTCCTTTGGCGACTTTTTCAATATAAAACTTATTTCTGAGATCCACTACTCATCTCCATAGCGCATGTTTCCGTTCCGTATGACGAACACCTCAAGTCTAAGTCTCTAGTTAGAGCTATCCACCTAAAGATGTTCCCGTAATAATAAACCAGTGGAAATTCCCTTCGAGATAGAGATCAAGGCTAATTTTAGAAGATTAGGTCATTCTTACTGGACTTGTATAGAGCGTGTATAGGTTAAATATTCCTCCATGCATTGATCTACAATGCAAAAGCCATCGTGGGCTGCTTCAAACAGTGTAGGATAGGAAAACGGTCGTTATGGGCTCTGGAGAAAGTCATAATTCACCCGACTGACTATTCTTACTTACGGAGTCTTCCGCTTGTGCATTCTGCGCAGCCCTAAATTTTTACCTTGTGATAGGGATTTTGTATATGTGCCGTGCTACGTTTTGCCTGCCCCATCAAAACGTAATGTTTTGCTAATTGATAAGAAAGTTGAGATTCTGAAGGAAGTTGACAAAATCATCTTAAGAAAACAAAGATTGATGAATTATTCGAGATTCTGTCTTCACGATTAACAAAGATCGACAGACTATTACGATAAAGAGCAGATCCACTATCGTCTTGTTTCAATAGGTGTAAAATACCCAATTTTACAGAAAATACTGAGAGAGGATAACCGAGGTGCGCCCTTCGAACACGACGATAGGTGGAAATATGCTAAATAATAACGCTTACAGAGTAGTAGTGAAACTCATTACTAATGAAAATTTCAAATCCTTGAGTTGCCGCCAAAAAATTAAATTACGATTCGGACTTTTCTACAAAGAACCTTTATGGTACAAATGCATCTATTATCATTAAAACTGTGAGAAGGTGGAAGGAAGCAAAGGTAAAATAACTTTTGCCTGAATAAAATCATAAAAATTAAGTCTTCATATCGGACGAAACTATAATTTTTTAAGATGCTGCGTGATAAAATCCTTGCTTTTAAATGTTAAAACGCAAATGCGGAATGCATTGCCGACAATGAATAACTGCCCTTTTATCAGCAAACATGTCGAGGAATGAAAAGGTAATTTGGATAATAGGCAATCCTCAGAAACATCTTTGTTCAAAGTTGTGAAATATCGACCCGCAGGATAAATTGCCAGATAAGAAAACGTGGGTGACATCCAAAATTTTCGAAGTATGGTAGCGGGATTTTGACCAAAAAGTGGAAACCAATTGATAATTCACTTGGCTATTTATAACTGCATAGTACAGCCTGAAACCAGGCACTTAATAGCTATTCAAAAAGAATTTCTTCACCCTAATAAAACATCCGTACCACAGGCTCACTCAAAGGTCCGAGCACTACCAAAAATGCTAAATGAACGCATTACCTTTGAAATGGAGAGTAGTACACCGTATGCGATAAACATTTTTACAGCGATTCGTTTGGTAAATGCAGCGTGAAAATTTGTAAGCTAGGAATTATTTGCCAAGTGTTTTCACTATTCGTGATTGGAAATGGAAGAAACTGAGGCTTCGTTTCCGTCTTATTCTAGAAAGAATCTGTCAAATGAGAATATAGGTGACAAGTAGAAAAATGAGATGAAAACGAGAGTGATTAATTTATGTAGACGCTTACAGAAAAGGTGTATTTACCAGAAGACGTAAATGTTGATCAGTGCGTTCGTGCTGATGCAAAAGAGGAATGTTCACAGTAGCTCAGAGAAGAGGAGCTAAAGTTTAGACACTAATTCATACGGAAACTGAACAAATTTCGCATGACACTTCAGTTGAAGATGAGCAAGGACGCGTTTCTCCACTTCCACGGACCACGATTAAACAAACATTTGAAGCTTTTCAAGTGACAAGTAATTCGCGATTTCCCACTAGTCGTAGATGTAAAGGAATACTTCTCGATGGCAACTTACTTAGAAAATAAAGTTTTACAGATTATTGTACAGCTTTCAAAACATTCCACCACTGCAAAATTTTCAAGTGAATACTTTGTTGCTCTTCACCACACACTTTGTAAAATCAAGTAAACTTTTTAAAGGACTTTTTTATTAACCTTTTTTATTTTGGTTGGAGGTTTAGGAGAACCGTGAGCAACTCTACGGGCTATAAACGGACGTCCGTTACTAATTTAGGGTCACTGGTACCAGGAAAGGGAGAAAGCCAGGGCCGTAAGTCAAACACAGGAACAATGCATCAGGATTTGAACCCAGACCCAGTTCGGAAGAGTGGTCACAACCAGTGTATAGATCATTGAGCGAAAGGCATGGCTTTTGACGTTTTAAACTACAGTGTCATGCTATATTTTAGGGACGCATGGTGTTTTGTTTGTTTTGTTCAAATCGATCTTTAAAACGAGGTTTCGATATAACGACCCGTCTTCGCCCACAAAGTAGAAGTCGCTTTACCGGCAGTGCTATGTAGTATGATTATTCCATTTATTTACTTTTTTTAGTTTGAATCTTCCAGAAAGTGATCTGCGGAATACTTACATTAGAGCAGGTGTTTTTGCCACCTAGACCACCGATGTTCTCTTTCTGCTGCTATTACCCAACCCTTCTTGTACATACGCGTTAATCTAGCTCTTGTGTTAGTTTTGATAACGTATGAGCCAAAACACCAAATTGAAAATATTAATTGTAACTCGAAGGCTTACGGTATGTCCCTTTCATTTAAAAATCACAAGAAAAACATAGTAAATAATTTGCGAAGATGCAGGAAAGGTAACGAGCTTTTCTTTCAAAATTTAATATTTCAAATGGCCTTTCCTTCTATTTAGTTCAAGAAAAATAAGAATATGGAATGTAGTTATGGAAAAACGACGAAATGTTGAAAAACTGAAAAAAACAAATAAGCGTCTTCAATGCGAACTCCATCCACACAATTTTCTGAACTTATGTAATGTTAATTTTTAAAAACACAATTTCAAAGGTTTCTTACATAAATTTTTACAATAGTACAATTATCTACAATTACGTGTATACAATTTATCTACAATTACGTGATGTTCTGGATTTCACAACTAATGGAAACCACTTATGCTTTTTTATTCAGAAAACATTTTCTCATCTATATAAGTCTTCGTTTGCCAACAGCCTGAGAAATTATCATAAAACAGTCGCTTTACTACTACATTATCTACTCTTCCATGTGCGCTATTGCTATACCTAGAGACGTCTCTGTGAGCCCTGTTCATCAGCTAATCTTTCAAGCGAGACGCCGCCCATGATCTAACCCACTATCATTAGGCTTAATGAATGCATTTCGTTACGTCCGAAAAAAATTACAGCAGTTTCTTTTGAATTGTATACGCCAAAAGGATACTTCACACTGTAAGGACGAACAGCCTTTCTGTTGTTAGGTACTGAGTTTATTCAAGATCAAGCTTTAATTTGGAAATACTATATTAATATTGTTACGACAGTGGGTCATTATCCCACCGCTGTCAATCAAATGTTACGATACCGGGCCGAGTGGTATAAGTATATTTCTTCACTGATCTTCTTCGACGGAGTTCTTCGCGCGAAAACTGTATTATATGGGCGTACACTTAAAACAATTTCAACCACTCACCTGCGTACACATAAATAATGTGTTCTATGACTGCGCTGATTGCCTAAACAAATATTTAATTGGCTATAAAAACATAACAATGGCACACATACGAATAAAATTTAGCTGTCTTCTGAACATAAGTATTAGGTCAACTTTGACCTAAATCAGTTCCCGCGAGATAGTTTTAATGAACTTAAATTTCACAGTTCAGTCTCTCTATTTCTCAGTTCAGTTCTTGAAATACATTAGTTCAGTTCTTGAAATACATTAGTTCAGTTCTTGAAATATATTAGTTCAGTTCCTTAACTAACTTGCGTGGCAGAAATTTTAACAAAAACAAAATGTTTCTACTTACATGGATGCTGTTAAGAATAAATCCAAATTGTGATGCACCAGTAAAGAGATATACACCTCCATTTTTACATGGAAGGTTTCATTGCAGGAGCTGCGTCCCCTGGGCGCTACCGTGCTCATACACACACACACATCCAGGCGTTTGTTGAGGGAGCCTTCGCCTCGTAAGAACAGCGCGACTCTTCACTTCCTCCACAGTAGGGGATGAATGGGGGATGATGATTCCACACTGCAGTGGTTGGCATTCGACCCCGACTTCGCTTAGCTTCGCTTCTCATTGGAATGACCACTGTCCACTCACAGATTTCTTAATTCCCCTGTAACTTGGCTTTCGTTAGGCCAAACAGTCGCTGATTTCCATTACGCTCCAGCCTAGAAATTGCTGATTTATCACGCGGATTTAGGCATTCCGCTGTCTTTACGGCAAACTGCAATCTCCAGCAGCCGCCTCGAGTTGTCGTCTCCATTTCTTACCCAATACGGAGAGATTTGCTGCTTCATTTCCCAATTCATATAGCAGATCCAAGGCTTCCAGCCTTTCACATCGGAGAGCGTACAGACAACTAAACGTTCTTCCTTATTTTTACGCTAAGTGCGAAATCTTATTTTTCTGCACCTACCACACAGAGAGCAATTGTTCTCGAAAATGCCCCAAACAATCGACGAATTTACGATAATTCGCTAAACCTTTTGTCCTTATCTTCATTCATTTACTCAAGTGGACCCCTCTTCGAAATGTACCTCTTTCCCTTTCCGTGTTGCCTAGGCTTCCCGTCAGCTGCGCCCTGATATTTATGACCTAACAGAGCTATTCTGAGACCACCCAGCCAGAGAGAGAATTCTTCGTCTCTTTTCTTTCCAAAGCCCCAGATAAAACTTTCTCTGTTGTTTACACTTTTAAACTCCAATCAAGCCTCGAACATAATTAATATTAATTAATTTCACACATCCACCACGCCCATTAATTACTAAATGAATGGTGGGGGTGGGTCGTAACAATATGTATATCTTTCCTAACTGCTAGATCCCATGTTTGAGATAGTCAAACTTGGCATTTTCATATTTTTTTGAACTTCTAGGTTGACACGAGGTCATTGTACGGCCTAGAAGAGAATTGCTGTAATTATGGAAGCGTGTTACTTTGATGACCTTTCTTCAAGTATTGATAAAATTTTATTTATTCTAAATGCATTCAAAGAAAGCTTCACTCTGAATTTTTTTATTTTTATTTCCGAGCAGTGAAGTATTCTCTCCTTTTAATAATACAGAAATAAAAGAAAACGGGTTGCATTGTAAACCGGAAAGAAGAAAAATGATGTGCGTGAGTTTTATAACTCACACACCCCAAAATACTGAACAGCAATTTTCGTACACTTTCATTAGATATCGCAAGCGTGAATTCCTCCAGTTTCCCTTTCATCGCAAAAATGTTTTTAAAATTCTAACGCGTATTTTACGTAAAATTTGTGCATAAAACGCGAGCTATAAGCCAAAACTAGATATCGTCAAAAATGAAACCAAATCAATTAATTTATTGGATATGAAACTTAATAACCATGTTGTAAAAACAAATCTTCGCCCCGGTGGCGAAGTGGTCTAAGCGATGGCTTATGACCATTCGTTCGAGAAGGGTCGTTCCCGATTCGAAACCCGGTAAGGCAGGGATGTTGTATTTGTCTTACGACACTGGCTCTCTCTATTCCCTGGAACCAGTGACCCTAATTTAGGGACGGCAGACTGCTTATAGACCATTGAGTTGCTCACGCTGGTTGTTAAACCTTCATTAAAAAATACAATCAAATGAAATTCATGCATTTTTTCAAAAAGAGCAAATTTCTCATACGCACAGGAAAATTGCCAGGAGTTTTTCCGATAGAATGCTAGAAATAACGGTATGCCGATTTACTTGTTCGTAGAATGGAAGTTTTGTGGATGGAAAACGGGTGGACAACAGATTGTGATTTTCCTTTACGGGAAATATTTGAAAACATAATATATCCATTAGCACGATGATACGGTTTAATTTTACAGTATGGTCATGAAAAATGTTCTAATTCATATTTTTTTAGCGTTATATACCTATAACACTGTGCTTCTTTTTTATTTTGTGCCTAGCATTTTTAATTGCCTTAGCCTATGTAAAATGTTATGCTCTTGCAGCATAATTTGAAAGAATGTCATACTAAATATTGGAAAAATTCAACTGAAGCATTGTAGCATCAATTTTACGTAGCATTACTACTTCCTACGACAAAAACATTTCTGTTTTTATGTTAATTTCGAAACTGTTCTCCATTAGTGGTATTGTGAAGAACATTTTACCAGAGTTACTCTCGCTTTCAGGGGAGAGGGATACAGGGACTTCCATCACACCAAAGCACAGCCTTTCTTGTGTACCTCAAAACGAAACTTTGTATTTCAGAAGGTAATATTCCCTTCTTAAATGTTTTTAAAACTATCCTGTTATTGGCCGAAAAATTAGACTGAGGAAATGTAAAAGTAATCGCTTTTAGAAACATTTTACTGAAACTGATTTAATGCACCATTAAGCAATTTCACAATTACCTTTTATGAATATGGACATATGTTATACTTTCATAACGTCTTTAATGAAACAGGAAATAAATACTTCTGCACGGAAATTTTTGGAATGTGATTTCATCCGTGATATTATATTACCCGTACTTAGAAACCATGCACTAGTAGAAGAATTTGAAAATGGTTATGGCAACATTTGACAAAATAACGCAAATTCCATGCAGATTAATTACTTTTTATCTAAGAGCTGAAAAACTTAATTTTTACTTCTATGTTTTAGAATTGATATTGGATATCGTAATCAAATATTTATTTTACTGCTGTGAGTCCTCCACTCAGTACAATAAATTTTGAACAATGAATTTACAATTCCTGTTTTAAACAAGCCTTTGACTGTGCTTTTTCCAAACAAGCAAATGCCGTTTAACATACAACATTTATTTTAATTATAGTCGTATGGTCAAACCACTGCTTCTGTGTTTAAATTTTGTTGTTTTGTATTCATGCTCTGTAAAGCTGGAAGTAATATAAACGTGGCTAAAATCAGACAAAAACCATTGAACCTACTGCACTTTCTGGGTCTGCAAATGTCTCTCCAATATTCTGCTTTATTAATTTTCTGTTTTTATCATTTCGGTAGACTGCTACTGACGATACTCATGCGAAGAGAAAAAATAACGGTAGAAATTTAATGTTTAATGCCAAGACACATCATAGAAAGGATATTCCAAAAGTTTGGCATGCTCTGTGTTATCTCTTAAAAACGAATTTATTTCACAACATACCTTTACAGGCCTTCGTAGTAATTTCAGTGTCTCTTAATGTTAGCGATACAAAGTTTGTGCAAGTCTTGTATTCCAATACGTATCCACCATTGTTGACATGTCGGATTACTCGGGTCACATCATTAGAAGCATCCTGTAAGGCACTGAATCTTTTCCTGCGGAGTAGTTTCTTCAGTTTTGTGAACAACTCATAGTCTGGTGGGCTCATCTCAAGATTGTATGGCGCGTGGAAGAAGCAATCCCCAACCATGCCTTTCCGGACTGTATCTTACAGTACGGTCAACAAGCGGCCTCCAGTTGTGCAAAATGATGACACCAGCTTCGAGCATGTCGGGCCTTCTTTGGTGAATCTGTTGGCGCAACACTTTTTGTAGAAACCTTCTGTAGTATTCAGCTGTTACAGTTGTCTACTCCGGCGCTCTGTTGCTATCGCTCCAACCTTGTGATATTCCATAATGTTCATCATTTTAAGCCATGATTGTTGGTGGAGGAATTTTCTCTGAGTAGGTGATTCCGGATTTTTCTGCTGAGCGGACTGACATTTAAGCTCTGGTTCAAAATCTCGTATCTAGGTTTCGTCTATAGCTACAGTTCTGTCCAAAAACTGATCGTCTTCTGTCTCGTACTGCTAAAGCAATTGCTATGTGATCCATTTTGCAAACTGCTTGCTTCCTTTCACTTAGATTATGAAGAACCCATTTGGCAGCCACTTTTCTCTTCCGTAATTTTTTAGTTAGGATTCTAATAACCTAAGTGTACACATGTTTACTTCTTTGCAATATCTTCTCATGTTTTCCGTCGATCTATTTTTGAAATGCTGCTTACGATAATCACCGAAGACTAGTCCGTTGCATCTGATGCCCGGCAATTTCTTGACTCGCCTTCGATGCTTTCTCGGTTTTGTCGGAAACGAGAAGCCCACCGAGACAGTGTGTTACGATCCACAACAGAGCCGCGTGGTATTTTAATAACATGGCAGAGCACGTTGACCTTTACAAATGCATGGTGTTACTTTTTGGAGAAGTCTACTTCTAAGGGATAATTCCAAATGACGCAAGTCTCGCGTAAATATTAGGTGTACAAATAAGTTTTAAAGTGTTTTAAGGCAAAGCAACATGTAATTTGAGAGAAAACAACAATGCCTTTACGTATCGAAATATGCGCCTTCCTTATCTATCACCTTTCTCCATCTGTTGGGCAGCTGACGGATTCGAGACATGAAGATTTCTTTGTCATGTGACACGATGAAGTCGTCAACCATTTTCGAACTTCGTCACATGTCCGGAACCATATGCAGAAAAACCATGTTGCATTGATCGGAAGAAATGATAGTCTGAATGGACTATGTGGGTACTATACCCCAGGTGCTCCAAAACTTCACAGCTCAGAGCCAATACCGTTTCCTTTACCGATTCCGCGACATGCAGTCTAGCGTTGTCATGCAGTAATTTTTCGGGACTCAATCATTCGTCTATGAAAGGACGTTTCTGTCAGATTTCCTGATTCAGTCGCAGCAATTGTTGCTTGTAGCTATCACCATTATCAGTCTGAACCTGATCCAATATTTCATAATAGGACACACCCTTCATATATCAACAAATGCACAGCAAAAACTTTCTTGGAGTGAATATTGTGTTCCGATGTCGAAGTCGTTGCTACACCGGAGTATACCCAATGTTATTTGCTTTTGGGATTGTCGTACAATATCCACTTTTCATCACCCGTAACGATTTTCCGCAGGAAAGACTTTCTGCGTTGTTTATTCAACAGATTAAAACACTTCATGACACGCTCATCTCTGTTTCTCTGACTCAGGTCATGTGGCACCCATTTTCCTTCCTTCTGAATCTTACCCATTGCGCGTAAACGATTGAATATTGTTTGTTGAATTACCCTCAGTTTTTCAGCTTGTTCTTTTTGCGTTTGAGACGAATCTTCATCCAGAAATGCTTGCAATTTCTCATATGCAATCTTCTGCGGGGCGCCACCACGTTCTTGATCGCTAACGTCAAAATTACCTGCTTTGAACCGTCTAAACTAAAACTTACACGTGATTTTCTATGCAATATTTTTCCTTAGAACAGATCGATGCACGTGCTTTTGCAGAACGTTTTCCTTGATGAAATTCGTAAAGAATGCAGTATCACTTGCCATCTTTTACCTACCGATGTGCAAGTGCATTTGACTGTTGGACAAAGGTCCGTGTCACATTTTATACTCTGGACCAGTTGTGGACACATGACAATAACACAGGGGAATGAGGGATATGTACTGTAAATTAGCGGTATCTGTCACACAAAAAATACTTTAAAACTTATTTGTACACCTAATACATAGCGTTTCCTGGAGTACAACAGTTAGCTTAGTGTTCTAAAATGGAACAAACGGACCACATATCTAATCCCAATTGAACACTTTCGGAAAGATATTGATGCAGCTCTTCCAAATAGAGATACTCCTTCACCATACATTTGATAATTTCCAGCAGGCATCGCATCTCCGTGGCTGAAAATACCTGTAGAACGAAATAATCACGCCATTGAATCCCGCTATTTCAAATTGAGGCTGTTGTGAAAAACAATGACGTCCTAGCTCACTGTATAGTAAGTGTCCGTACTTTTCAGTTTGAATAGTTATATACATCTGGTGAATAACTCTCAATAAGTCGTACTCAATAAATTTTCTAATAACTTTCTGTAATGTCTTTCCAAAATTTTGTACGTTATGAAAGCATAATTCTTTTATCAGTTATTTCTAATAATATATACTAGTTTAAGAAAATGCTTTCCTCCTCACTTTGAACAACTAAAATGGGATAATTCTTTTTTCTCATTGTCGAAAGAAACTAAATTTGAAATGACTTTAACCAAGCACGTATCAGAAAAATCAGAAAGATATATAAAAGTTACTTGATCACATTATTCAAGACGTTTCCTATATAGGAAGAGTTGCTATACCAACATGTGTAATTTGAACGACCTGTTTCAGTTAATAAAAAAGTTATGCCCACTTTTGCATTACCTTCGGTACAACCCTCGTATATCGATCCATCCACCCTCTACTTATTTAAGTAAGGAGTATGCCCCAATATCTTTTTTTTATTATTATTAAATTGATATGTGCATAAAGGAAAGAAATATTAGATTATCTATATCAAAGTAGTTTTGTTTTTCTTTACTTACACGTAATACAGTTGCTCGTCATGAAGTGCGACAGCACAAAGTTCAAAGTAGTACATGTCTGTCCGCCTATAGCACAAAGGCTAGCCGTCGTTTGCTCTCTTAAACAATCTATTGCTCATATCTTTGAGACTGATGTGTATATTCCCCTGGATGCTCATAAGAACAAAGACAGTTTACCTCTCTTGACCTGCAAAGTTTCGTAAGCATGTTTTCAAACGCCTGAGGGAAGAAAAGGTTCGTTTCGGAGTATTAGTTGAAACAGGAAAAGTGGTGAACACCTTTAAAAGGGAATAAACATTCGAGAAAAAGATGCTTTTTACAATGAAACAATGATTCAATGGCTATCCTGGAACGTTCGAATTTCGGTATGTGTTCCATTTTCTTTTCCATAAATTCATCTCTGACGTGACAATATCATTATCCAAGAAACGCATTATCAGGGGACGCCGTGTTATTATTGTGGTTGGACACGTACGTGTAAAATCAAGATCTCTGTCAATCTGCTAGCAAAAATGTATAAAATAAATATTTTTTTTTCTGAGATATTTTAAACATTTCGTGAAGTTTTTTAACCCTTAAAAACCCTCAATGGCTACGGCTTATTTTGGAGTGAATTATTCCCTGAAACACGGAGAAAAGTTCTGTCTAGATTGACTGAAAAGCATTTTAATCTGCAGAATTCCCTTTCATTTTTCCCATAATTCTGCAGAATTCACATTCATTCTGCAGAATTCACATTCATTTTATCTCATAAATGTACACCAACTTACATTATCGATATTCCACTCAGTAACCCATGAAAAAATGATGCGGTGTTTTCGAAATTATGGGTTTTAAAGACTTTAGATTCTGGTGGACGGATAATTAGTTTGCTCCCTATAATTCCAAAGGAAAAAATATCGACTCTATTTCTTCAGCGTAGAAAGATTTAACATATACCAATATTGGCCCACTAATAAAAACCATCCTAAATTAGATTGTACAATCGGTGTTTTTTGCAAAACATTCCTGAACTATCAGTGAACTAAGCAAAAACGAGTGCTAATAAGCTGGAACACAGGAATTGAGTACCAGAGCCAAGGAACAGGGAGCATTCCAGTTCTTAACATGCATGAAAGCATTTATTTAACCTTAAACCTGAGGAACACTACGCTCGTAAACGGCACTTAAAAGACAAGGCGGAGTATCTGATTAAACTATCGTCCTTCAGTTTAGTTTCCAAAGCGGAACAGATCGTTATGGCCAGTCGGATAGCCGTGAACAATAGCACCTGAACTGGTAAAGTTCTATCGTCACAATTCAGTTCACGAGTAAGGGAAAGTTCAGTGTTTTATAACTCGGGCTGTATCGTTGAAGTTCACCTCAAAACATATGGATCGGCAATCTAATAAAGACAAAATGTACACAGTTTCGTAGAGGTGTAACATATCCGTTAGAAGTTAGAGGTAAGGGAATTTATTTTCTTTGCACGCCTGTAGCATCACGGGAGGCAAGAAACCCACACAAATACACACGCGCGCACCGAACAGCGGATTCGGCTTCCCTGCCGCGATCCCCACTCAGCTGTGCTTCACCGGACGGTCTAGTAGGATGAAGGGTTTCTCTTTCGGTGCAGAGGGTGGTGTCATTCACATTTGCTGGAAGCCTCTCTTCGCCGGCCGGACGGACGATCTGAGACTTTAGTTAAACGATTCACCCTACATTTTAAGAGATAGTCTCATGCTCGCTGCAAGCGCCACCTTGCGGTATCGATGCTTGGATATCCTGTCCCGTGTTATTGTACAAATCTACAACTCCGTCGCTATCTATTTCGTAGTACCTTTCTTTCTTCCAACAGTTTTACTGCCTTGCTGGATTGACAGAGACTAGCGTGCAGGAGTCCCAATCTTCGCGGGCAAAATGAAATCTTGCCGTACCTTAACGTTGACGTTTCAGGTTATACCTTTCCTTACAGAACATGGGGCCAGACTGCCTCTTTCTTTTCGGTCCCCCATTACCAATTTACTTTCTCTGTTGTTATGTAGCCTAGCATTTGTCTCATGATACCTCGAATTGGCCACAAGCACTTTTGCCCACGTGCAAGAATCGCAGTAACGCACCATTTCGACCCTGAAATATATCGTTCGCTGATTTCTCCGAGGCTAGACGCATAGAACTTTTGTTAATCGTCCGTTGTCCTGTCTAGACCCGCCACCAAGAATGACATAAACCACGGTACCCTTTCCCCACTTGACACTTTCAACGATTTTCACCTGCTTTTTAGGTTCGAGGCGGTAACTACCCAGTTTGGCCCTACGTTTACGATAGCTATCACACGTTTACCCAAACTCGCTGCGCGGAATTCTTCCATTTGCCTGGGTCGGATCCAAACCCGGGTTTTTAAGAGCCATTGACCCCGCAAGGAGATGGACTCCTCAAAGGCACTTATTTCACTTATTCTTAACGCCCTTTTAATTTTCTCCATCTCCAGTAATTAGAATCCGAATAAATTCATACACACGTGCTTAATCACTCGTTAATTGCTTGCATAATTGATCCCGAATTATCTGATAAATTTATTTACAACTAATTATGTTACCCCTTTAGCCCCGACTCACTGCTAAATAATTGCCCATGGAGGCAATTTTGCCAATAATCTTAAATGGAATTTATGAGAATGTTAATTAGTTTCATTACCATGTTTCTTCATATTTTTTTTTTTTTTTTTGATTGGAGGTTTAACGACCACCGTGAGCAACTCAAATGGGCTATAAGCAGTCGCCCGTCCCTAATTTAGGGTCACTGGTTCCAGGGAAGGGAGAGAGCCAGTGCCGAAAGACAAACACAACATCCATGCCTGACCGGGATTCGAACCCGGACCCCTTACGGACGAATGATCAGAGGCCAACGCCTTAGACCACTGCGCCACCGGGGCGGCATTTCTTCATATCACCTAATAATTCCGTATAAGGGCTTTCTAATGGTACCTTACTTGTTAACATGAGGCAAACGATTCCAGTATTAAGGGGGATGGCGCGATTTTAAATTTGAAGTAGGTACGTCTCATTCAAGTGCTGAATACGAATATCAGCAAATTACTTCATAAAAGGTATTATTTACGTTAGTATAATTCATCATACTCTCTAGATTAAAATGCAATATAATATTCAGAAATAGTTTGTAGTAACATATTTATAAAACGATTTTAAATTATACTTACGATGCTCAAATTTTCTCCTACACTGCCAGTCCATTCATATTGATCAGGTTTGGAATCCCGTTTTACTGATTAAATTTAGAAAAAGCAGTATTAAGGTTACATCTTGTTTCGTCGATAATAAGGATGAATTGCATGCGAGGTTTTATTAAATTTTACGAAAGCTAATACAAGACGTTTTCCCTCTGTAATGTTGGAAAATGACAAATTCGCTTGCGTTTTCATTCGAGTGATTTTACATTTGGAAATCAAATTTTCATAAGTCAGATATGTTTGCAAAGAAATGCCGAATGGCTCTGTATGAACAGAATATTTTTATCAGTACTGCATAACGGCAGAGGTGTCTTTTGTTTGCTTCGGTAATATCTTACATACGGAGAGTTCTCAGTAACACTTGCTTTGATCAGGTTCAGAACCAAGACGTGTTTAAGTGAGTTAAATGAAACAAAGCGCTGTTGCAATACCGTACGTCTATAGGACAGCCCTCGATGACTCCATTCTGGTGATCCATGGCAAAAGTTTAGAACGGGCGTTTACTTATATCTCCCGAACTGCATATTGTATACATTTACACATGTTTTTCGTACATTTCCAGAATTTTAACTTTTTTGTTCAAATAGGGACATAAAAGTCAAAATTATCTATTTGGAGGTATTGCATTCCTCCCCTTTAAAATTTTTTCTTCGGAGGCAGAAAATTTCCTCTTTTGAGTGTGTGGCTCTTTTGAGGTATTGCCGTTTTTCTTTGGCGGTATTGCAAAAGAAAAATAGAACTCACAATACGCAAATAGTGTGAATGATTTTCTCTAGGAGAAAACGTTCGACAGTTAAATCGAAACGACTCGTTGAGTGGTGGGCTAAACAGGCAGCTTTAAAAAGTTTCCACTTAGAATCCAGCAAGAAGAAAAACGCTGGTAACATACCTTAAATATTAGTCGCGTGACGTGCTTAAAGGTAATCCATAGAGTAAATGTGCTGTATTGTGTGCAAACAACATGGAATCTGTCTCTCTCTCTCCCTGTTAATATTATGTCACTTTCAACCTCAAACAAATTTGTTCTGCGTGAATTAATCATTACACTTTATCGCATAACGTTTTCTATCAAATTAAAATTTTTAATGGCAGGTGTTAATCTTGGAACTTTCAATTGTTACAAGGATCGTTTACTCTCTTACTGTTTCCTTTCCTCGATAGGAATGTTCAGTGTTAAACGTTAAAGGCACTTAATTTTTTCTTTCATTTCGGGGCCAGAAAGGAGTTCCGTTTTCGCCAGCTTTCTATTTTAGGCAGGTTCTGTCTCAAACAGGTTGAACTGTGACAGGAGATTTAAAGGGTGTGCACTAAGTTTCAAAGTCAGCAGTATATATAATTATTTATCTTGGCTTAGTACATGCCAGTTACGCCTTGCGAATTTCCGCCATAAACTCTATCATCAATTTTACTGAAATTTTACTTCTGAAAACATATGTTTTGGTTACTTGTACCAATGTCTATATCCTAATTCAGTGTACCAGAATGGGTATGCGTGTGTGTGTGTGTGCAAAATTTGAGAAATGAGGCCAGAAATTTCATATTTTACTTCATCAGAGATATCAACATAGACACGTATTTGTAGGGCAGGCCCAAGGGGCGTTGGCTCTTGAAAAACTTTTATTTTGGTTTTGTTTAAATGGAACTTACATTAAAAAGAAAAAATGTTTTATTAAAAATGTATCAACTTACATTTAAAAAATTATGTAACTGTTCCTTTGATTTTTCATGAACTTCTGTTTTGTCCTGGTGGATTTCAAACCTTCGATTTTTGTTGGTTCCCACGGATAATTGTTTTTTATATTAGCCCCTGTATCAACATTTGGACGTAGCAAAAGCACCGAGGAAAATCCTTATCAGAAATGTTGACTAACTGAAACGAAAACTTCTTAATAAGCAGTAGTGAAACCCCGTTGTGACGTCACAAATAAAGGAAAAATGCCTATAATATGATACTCTAAGTAAATTAGTACAAGCTTTACGTGCTTATTTTAGAGGGTGAAACCGATGTTAAGAATGCATTTATAAAAATGATTTTTTTTTCTTTTGCCGGTTTAGCGGTAACCGTGTGCAACTCGATATGCCAGAAGTTGCTGAGCTACCTCAGTTTAAAGCTACTGCTTCCAAGGAAAAGAAAGACCCAGTGCCACCAGACAGACAAAACCTTTGTGCCGCACCGAGATTCGAACTCGAACCCATAGCGAAAAAAATATCAAACTAGCATTTAGGACAGTGTTCCGCCTAGGTAGCCATTAAGATAAAAATACCACTGTGAGAATGTTTTTAATTTAATTTCAGTGAAACAATCGATTTCATGAAGAAATCGATTTTTTCACTCAGGGCTGTGCCAGTAACGAGACACAAAATAAAAAAAAAAAGTTATCGGAATCCATCGTTAAAAAAAAGAAAGAAAAAGAAAAAATCAATATAGCAGGTAAAGACAAAGTATCTGAAATATCTTCGAACTGATGCAAAAGAAATACATTTTTAAAGCTGAATGCTAAAAGGACACACACACAAACACACACAGACCGTAATACATCTAAGACTTTATTCACACCAAATAATGTAAAGGTTGAATGTCACGAAAATGTAAACCATTATACAATCGTGGTCAAAAGTCCTGCACCAGTAGACCGAAGCCATTTTTTGATGTTTGCAGTCCACTTATACATTGTAATGTTAAATTCAGAAATACATATTATACATCATTTTAAAGGAAATTTTATGCTGAATTCAAATATTGTTACAGAATGTTATTACAGTAGCAGAAGTGAAGTTACAGGCAAAAGAACAGCGTCTAGTCACAAAAAGCCAAAAACTATGGAATTTGTGAAAATAGTGTACAATGCATTCAACGTAAAATTACTGTGCAGTAAATAATTGAAACTTGCATGACACTTGAAATAACTTACCAACAAGCAAAACACGCTTTAATATTTTATAGGATAACCAGGTTTTCTTAAAAACAAAGTGCACCTTCGTGGCATGGAAACAGTGAGCCTTTCATTTTGTCCTTTGTTGATAATATGGTGCCAGAATTGCTGTTAAATGTGAATGTGATGATTCCACTGTCTTGCGCAACATTAAAACAGTTGAAGAAACTGAATGTGTGGGAAACAGGAAACGAACAGATCTACCAAAGCTGTGTACTGAACGTGGTGATCGCCTGTTAATTCGTCTTTCCTTAAAATCAAGGTTTAAAACAGCCACTGATTTAAGAAATGCGTCGGAGAATGAAGAAGACATTATTGCATCTGCACGTACAGTTTGTCGTAGGATAAAAGAGAATGGACTGACTGCACGAAAAGAGCACGAAAACCTTTCCTTGCTGAACAACAACTGCCCAAAAGAATTGCTCCAGCCAAGGCACACAAGAATTAGACTGTTGATGAATGAAAAAAATGTATTTTCAGTGACGAAACAACTGTTGCTATTTCCACTAATAATGAAAATAATTATGTACGTCGTCGGGCTGGTGAAAGATATACGGCATGCTTTACCCAGCCAACAATCAAGCACCCACATTCGGTGATGTTATGGTCCTGTATTTCAGAAAGGGGTGTTGGCTGCACACTGTTGATGTCACATTGAATGGATCGAAATATGTGAATATTTTGGAGTCCAAACTACTACCATCTGCACAAGACATGGGTTTGCGGAATTTTATCTTTCAGGGCGATAGCACGCCATATGATCTGTTAAATTTGGTTGACGAGTGGTTTAATCAAAAAGTTATAAGAAAACTTCAAAGACCGGCACATTCACCGAATCTTAATCCCATAGAGAATATGTGGTTGAGATTGAAACAAAAGATCCGTCAGCAAGGATCCTTATCTATAAAAGTAATTGAGTATGAAAGGGACCTGTGGCACCGTGCTATCACCAGTGGACAAGTAGAGATGCTCATTAGTTCCATGACAAGAAGGTGCACTTTGTTGCTAAGAAACCGTAGTTATCTAATTAAATATTAAAGCGTATTTTGCTTGTTGGTAAGTTATTTCAAGTGTCCTTCAAGTTTTAATAATGTATTGTACAGGGCCCTTTCAGACTCAGTTTGGTTTTCTGTATTTTACGTTAAATGCATTGTGTATTAATTTCACGAATTCCACTATTTTTTGCTTTTTATGACTAGTTCCTGTACTTTTGCTTGTAACTTCACTGCTATTACTGGTAATAAGATTCTGTAACACTATTTGAATTTAGCATACAATTTCCATTTAAATGATGTAGAACATGTATTCCCGACTTTACGATTACGATGTATAAGCTGATTTCAAACATCAAGAATTGACTTTCCGTCTACTGGTACAGGAATGTTGTACATGACTGTAGAATGAGACTTAGGGATGGAAATCGTGTTCTTTTAAATGTAGCACTCCCACACCCACCCCTCTATCTCTCTGGCTGAAAATATTTTCTACATGTCCTCATATGGAGAATATATTGTCCGCCTATCGGATCCATTCTTGGGGTTTGTTAATACAATTTACAAAATGAGGTCTTTTAGTGGTCTCAGTACTACTTACGCAAGGACTCAAAGCAAAAGCGAACCCATTGGTGCTCAGTTTGTTTTTCTGTAGATGCATCCACCCAACTTGAAGCACTTGTAGTTCCTCACTGTATTTAAAGTGTTCATAAGTTTCCTGGCATGAGTCTCTGTAAATTCAGAGGAATTAAATGATTTCTTGCAAAAGATAAGCAATCTACACTATACGATGAAGTTCACCACAGAGATTGAAGTGAATGAGACATTAAACTAGTTTGATATACCCCAAAAAAGAAATTCAACATAAGGTTTTGCCTTTGTCGTTTCTTATAAAAAATCCAGTACTGAACCTTGTGCTTCCTGATTCCTTTTCTTATAGATACAACGGTGTGTGCGTTTATATCGGGCCTGGTGGGCAGTAATAGGATTTCTAATAATAAATGTACACCAAAGTGGAATTTATGTTGCAAAATGGTGTCTCTCCCCCTGAATTGTCGCATTGCGTACATCTGAGAGATTATAGTTTAAAACAGTGTACCTACTTTGTCCCCTGTTAAAACTCATATCTTGGATGCAATAAAAAGTACACACGTGGTGTATTTCAGAAGTCCTTCACATCCCACAAGTACTGGCTTCGGGCGATTACACGCAGAGTACTCTCCTCAGAATTCTCTCCAGCATTCAGCAAAGTGGAAAGGTTTCAAGAATCTAAAAACCTCTTTCATACGTGAAATAGTATAACACGGGCGTGTTACGTAACCATCTGAATCACCTGTCCGACTCATGTATATGGTTTTACTCCTGAAACATTGTAACTACAAAGAAATAAGATATCACTAATTAATTTATCACCACAGGAAGCGAATGACTCTCAGACTGTAGTTGCCCATTCAACAAGTACAGCAGTTATTTAAAATGTGTGTTGTTCAATATGATGCCTCCGAAATTTCGACCTGTAGCCACGTAAAGCACAACATGTCAAGTTGCACGTCAGAAAATAATATTTTCAGTACATGCAGTACTTTCAAGATTCTTTAAAAGGGAATGCTACTTTCTGATTTCCCCTCGTACATTGCGGAGTATAAAGAGACGCTGGGATTTGCACTGATAAGTTTGCCTCATCCATAACAGATCGGAATAGATCAACATCTAAATATTGCATTTTATTTAAACTAGGCTTGTTTGAATTTCTGGAAAGCGTGTTACAATAAAGAATCCCAAATTAAGATCGCGTAAAACCATCGTTCATCAAGCTCATTTCGTTTACGTTACTGAAACTAACCGTAAAAACCGTCTTAATGAAAGAGCATTCTACTTAGATATGACATAACCATTAGGAGATGCGGTGCTTAACACAAAGGCAATGTTATGCCGTATTTGCTAGCACGGAAGGGCGTTTCAACACTGCCCCTACAGCCCTTTATCAGCCACACTTGACGGTGTAAGTTTCGAAAAGGTCCATTTCCGATGTTGTATTTCGAAAATCCATATGTGACTCCTGGAATTCTGATAATTGCAAAATTGAAAAAGACGGCTTAGCGATACATGCTTTCTTTCATAAACAACACTGAGCATACAGGATGACGTTAATTGTGGACCATTTAGATCAAAATGAAAATACAATATTAAAATTAAGACTAACAAAAAACACAGGGATTTGTGTCAACAAAAGAACCGCGGGAGGTTTCCGAAACGCAGAGATTGAATATATTAAAACTTTTAAATTATGTCACTATGGAATCAGATGGAAACATCTCCTTCTTTTTAAAACTTCTGATGTTTCTCGGATCGTTCACTATCTAAATCATCCAGGAGAAAATCTCTCAGTAAGTTATTCGAGACAAAACCTGTGAAGTATATTTTGAAAGCTAACACGGTAATTTTGCACGTCGCTCAAATAGACAGCAAATATGAAAAAAAAACCGTTTTTCAAGAATTGTAAGCTGAATGAAATCGAGTGATAATCCGTCTGATATGCTTTTTCAACAGGAAGACAACGATAACCATTGCTTCTTCTTAAAAGGTGTGCCCAATTCTGCCAGTAAACACCTATTGTAAGAGACTCATAATTGAAAGAAAGGAGGATGAATCGAAATGTAAGGTCAATGATCTCGTTTCGTAAGCAACCAGTGCTGCGGCAGATTGCTATTTGGAGAGAGGAGAGCACGAGACTTTGACACGTGGTGGATGCAATCGCTAATCTTCTAACAGCAGTTGTAAATACGTAAACATGACCCTCGTTTTTCAGAATACTCTATCGTCGAGCTGCGAAGTGTAGTGAAGCTTTTATAGGCTGAGGGTGTGCACCACGCTGAAATTCACCGTAGGATGCTTGTGGAATATAGTAAGGACAAGTGTATGAGCAAGTAACATGTGCACAAGTAGATAGAAAACTGTCAAACTGGTAGAAAAGAAGGTGCTTGATGAAACTCGGTCGGGCCGTTTCATCAACAGTTCGCACAACGAACCATCTGGATCGCATCGATGCGATGATGAAGGAAGATCTGCGGGTTACTCTGTCTGAGATCGCTAATAGGTAAGCATTAGCTATGGTTCTGCATTCTTAATAGTGCATGACGATATTGGATTCTGTGAAATGTGTGCCAGATGGGTGCCACGGCACTTGTTTGATGCGCAGAAGCTGCATCGCCTCGAAATTGGCAGAGAGTTTTTTCAGCGGTATGAGTCAGATCTCAGTATTCTGGAGTGGACTGTCACTGGTGATGAAACATGGAATCATCATTACGACCTCGAGAGAAAAAGGCAGAGCATGGAGTGGAAATATGCGAGCTTCCCATGCAAAAATAGCTTTAAAGTTGACCCTTCCGCAAAGAAAATTAATTTGACCATTTTTGTTTTGACATGAAATAACCTATCGTTTAAAACTATCAAGGACAGTGTGATTCAATTAAAAATAGGCTAAACTGCGACTTGCTGAAAGACAACTTGAAACCAGCAATTCGCACAAAACGGCAGGGAACGTAATCGAAAAGGTTGCTGTTACTGCAGGACAACGCTCGTCCAAATACGGCATTGACAACTCAACAAATATTTACCGAGTTGAAGTCCGAGGTGCTACCACTTCATGCTTAAACACACGATCTGGCCACGTGCGACTTTCATGCTTTCGGGTTTCTGAAAGACTCTTTGTGAGGCCGGGGTTTTTCACGTACAGGAAGCGATGCATTCGTGGCTGCAGAAACAACACAAAGCATTCTTCTCTGCAGGAATCCAGAAGCTTGTAGACAGATATAAAGTATGCGTTGAAAAAAGGTAATTGTTATATATATGCCTTTTAGTTTCTTTAATATACGACAGCACAGACCTCATCTTCTGATATACCCTCGTGCCTATCATTCCGGCTTAGCAAATAAAAGAAAATGGAATTTCAATACAGCATGATAGAACTTCCTTTCAATGAAACTGACACGAAAGACAGGTGCTTAACTTTACAGCAGTGTTGCCAGAGACTTTTACCTGAATTTAGTAGACAAGAGCTTAAAAAAATGTATTTTTGAAATATGCAGGACCTCAAAAATTTAATGTATTATTGGATGTAATCTCAATATGAAAGAACACTTGAAATATTGGTATGTCAAATATGACCGTACTTCACAAACTACTGTTAATCCCAGGAATTACCAGCTGATTAACCATTACTGAGCTTATGATGCCGCGCCGGTGGCGCAGTGTTCTTACCGCTAGCTTGTGACCGTTCGTTCAAATGGGTCCGTGTTCGAATACTGTGGGTCATGAATGTTGTGCTTTTCTTACAGCACTGGCTCCCTCTTTTAAGTGGAACCAATGGACGTAAAAAAGGAACGGGTAACCGCTGACTACCATTGAGTTGCTCCCAGTGGTCGTTAAAACCAAAAAAAAAAAAGACAAGAAAGATGACACAGAGTTTTCGAGTGTAATAAGCACGTCTTTTGAATCCGTTCTGACGCAAATTAAATTTGTCAAAGCTATTCAAAGTCAATTGAACTGGTATGGAAAACAATTGTATCTGACGGAAGAAAGAAGTTTTTCAATTGGGTTTTTGTTACCTCAGATATTGCTGTAAACGGAATCGTGAGCTTACGACCTATGGTTGCAGACTTGTGCGTTAAGAAAAACATGAATTTATATGAGAAACATTGCAACATAGAAATAATTTTTCAAATCGGACTCTTAAAAACAGAGATATCGACAATAATAAGACGTGACTTTACGTCCACTGGTAAGAAAACCATGCATTATTTTAGGAAGAAAGTATTCCAAAAGGTTTTTCCATATTAGCGGTATCAGTCGAAGAAAAAAACATTAGTCAAGTTTTCAGGAGCCCAAATTTTGCTACAAATATATCAGAAGCAGGAATTAACACTTATGCCCCCTGGTAACCAAACCATTCTTTATCAAACATTAGAAATTATGTGAAAAATGTTTTCTATCAAGTCTTGTAAGCGATACAGGAAGAATTTTTCACATCGGAGTTTTAGAAGCAGAAATAACGCAGATAATGCAATTTACCTTTGTGAACCCTAACGGAAAGTTTATGATTTACTTGAGAAATTTTGAATTTATAGGAAAAGCATTTCGCATCGGAAACATCATCCAACAAAGGAGGAGTTTTTCAAATTGGTCTCCTAGAAGTACAGATATTGACAAAAATAAGATATACATCTACGCCCCCTGGCGTAGAAACCATGCATTATTTGAAAAAGAAAATGTTCCTAAAAGGTTTGTCGACATGAGTAGTATCGGTCAACAAATGACTTTTTTTTTCAATTGAGATTTTGGAAGCTCATATTTTGCTGCAAATACATCAGAAGCGGAAATTATGTCTTTGCCACCTGGTGGCCAAAACATTTTTTACAAACACTATAAATCATGTGCAAAGGATTTCCCATCAGGAGCTGTATCCGGTGCAGAAAGATTTTCAAATCGCGGATTTAGAAGCAGAGATATAAGGGAAAACCCAATTTACCCCTACGCCCCTAGCAGAAAGTCTATGAATTATTTGAAAAATTCTAAAATTATATGAAACACGTGTCACACTGAAAACACTATCCAACAAAGAAGGAATTTTTTTAATCGGACTCCTTAAAGTAGAGTTATTGACTAAAATAAAATCTACAACTACGCCCCCTGGCAATGAGACTGTAGAATATTTTAAGAAAATATTCCAAAAAGGTTTATCGATGTGAGTGGCATCAGTCCACGAAAGAATTTTTGAATCGATATTTTAGAAGCTCAGATTTTATGGCAAATACATCAGAAGCAAAAATTAACGCTTAGGCCCCCTGGTGGCTAAAGTAATTTTTAACAAAATATTGAAATTATATGCAAAATATTTTCCATCACGAGGTGCATCCGCTGAAGCAAAAAGTTTTTAAATCGGAGTTTTAGAAGAAGAGTTCTCGGGGTAATGTAATTTATTTTACTCCCCCCCTTGCGGAACATCTATGCCTAATTTGAAAAAGTAACTATATCTAAAATACTCTTCGACATAAATTAAATCGAAAGATAAAATAATTTTTTCAATCGGATGTTTAGAAGCAAATATGTGAAATAAATCGTATTTTTGAATTCGACATCATCTGCATTTACGCCATCTAGCGGCGAAATTGTACATCGTAAAAAAAAAACGAAATGAAGGATCACCATTCGCATAGTTCAAGCTTCCCAATACAAAAAGAATTATTCAAATCGGACTAATAGTTGCAGAGATAGCGTGAGTACAGACGGACGGTCAAACCGGTAACATAAGCACGATCTTTTTTACAAAAGACGTGCTAAAGAAAAAAATAAAGCTGATGGTCAGGTTCGTAATGGTTGTTTACGAAACTACTGAACATCTTTTGTGTGTTAGACTTATTCAATATCCAGAATAAAAACGTATTTCATAACAAGCAGTATGTAAAAAAATACTAGATAGCAATTGCTGAAAAATTTCATCCTGGTAAGCTTTTTATCTTCATTCCAGTTCAGAGATGAGTTTTATCCATTGGATCAGTAAATCGTGAGTAGTGAACTATTGTTTATATTCTTAGACAGCATGTCCCTGAGTGTGAAGGCTGTCTTGAAACAGCGAAAGATAAGCAAATTACGAAAATCTATCGGTAGGCACTAGTCAAAATAAGTAGATCTACTGATAAATCAGTAGAATGACTTCACTTTACATCACTCACTTTGCATGACAGTTGCATCACTTCCTAAGTAATTGTCTTCGAAGCTCATGACAATTAGATACGAAGTACACATTACTTTCACATCGTTTTGAGCAAGGAATGGGAGCGACAATCTCCATTGTGCGATGCAGAAATTGCTCCGTTCGCTAGACATGTGAATAATCCTATCCTTCGTACTTCAAGAACAATCATCACGCAGAGAAGAATGTTCTCTTGACCTGGTACTTGTTTACGATACGTTCACATCAAGGTTAATCTACAAATAGCTACTGAAATGGGAATTGCAAGTATTTTTGTTTATAACAGTTTAGCTTTTCAGGTGATAAATCGGCAATATATTGTCTTATGTTGCTTTCTGTGATTTTCGAACAGGTATTTAAGAGAAAATTATTTTAGCTTTGTTAGAAATTTGAATCTTATGTTCATATACGATCTAGAAACCACGGTTTAAAGATCTACGGCACCTTTCGAATTTGTTCAAAAAAAAATTGTAACAGAAAAATGAAAACAATAAAATCCTTATGCTTGTTTGATTTATTACAAATTAATTACTTGAGACATTTCTGTATAAATGTGATTTAGATACTGGCAGCGCAAGAGCCTGTTTTAGCGAGCTACCTATGCCAATCTACAGGTATGTTCAATTAAGCAAATGCGGTGTCGCCCGTCATTTGCTGACGGGCGACACAGAATCAATTTTTACAGATGATTCGCTGAAATCAGAATAAAAACCATTTTTCCCAATTACTCGCCCGTTGTGTTATGTCAAAATCCTCCTGTAGATGCCGATGCTGTATGCTGTACTGTATGGTTATATCTGTTATCCGGTTCAACTCCATCTTTTTGCCGTTACCCGCGATCATCGACCAATTTTATACGTAAATATCAATTGCCTACGTAAATTGAACTGACATTAAACTGGTCTTAAAATATGCTCGTTCATCTTAGTTTAATATATCCAACCTCACTGAATTGATTAGTTTTTTCAATTTTTGGGTTAAACTTACAACTGGTTGTGACAAAACCATGTTATTTGTTGGTTATATGACTAAACTGTGTAAAGTACCAACGTTTTGTTCCCCTGCATTAGAATGATATCGGTGACAAAAGCACATGCAACTAGTGAGAATGCCCGTGGGATGTCGTCAGACAATTTGCTATAACGTAGGCACTTTAGGAAATGATTCATCAGATGCCTTTTTATGGCTGGATTGTCCCTGCATCTTACTGGGCGAAAAAGCATCGGGAATCATTAGTTGTGGCCTGAACGTGGTGATACCGGCTGGAGGAATAAATCGTGCGCCACTGTAGTTGGAATTGTGCAGTTATGCGGAAGATTGTAAGTCTCGACTGCCGGCTGCGACAGAGAGCACTAGAAAGCACACAATCACCACAAGATGACATTCGCCGATCAGTACACACAGCTGCGGGCGTACGAACACGAACTGTAAATTACATAGTGTTGAATTGTTCGTGCGTTCCGCACTTTTCATGAGTTCGAACGTGTATGCATTAGGATAAAATTATAGCATAATTTTTTTTATCAAACTGATTTTTTCAAATAAATTTGTGAGTACCATTTATATTCACATTACATTACCTGCTTTGGTCAAAAATCCTGGATATATTCTTTGAAATAATGAAACCCATTATTTATTAATCAAAATGCTTTCCTTTGTGCAACTGCGGAGTGGGAATCAGCATAAGTTAAGAAACTTCACATTTCCTTTTCAAACGTATTGCTCTTAATTTTGTATTTTCCTTAATTGTGATAAAGTTGTATTAACTTTTACTCATCCTTTTTTTGATTTGGTCACTATAATTAGTTCGAAAAATTGATGTTGGTATACTTATTGTTAGGCATTATTTTTCATCAAAGAGAAGTCACCGTTCTTTCCACGTTAATAAGTCAGTCACGGAAAAATTCTCATCGGCCGCCACCGGGAATCGAAAACAAGGTCTTCCAGTTACGCGCCGGACATGCTACCATTGCATCACAGCGGCCTCGAATACTCCAGACTCACATGGGATTAACTTCCAAACCACATGGCAGGTTGCTCCTTGGAGCCATGCACAATGCTGGGGATTCACCAAAGACGGAAAGCAGCAACTGAACAAATAACTAGAAGGCGAATAAGTAATTAATTCATACACTAGACGTGGATCAGAAATACCAAACAGAAGTCATCGCTCTTTCCACGTTAATAAATGAGTCACGAAAAATTTCTCATCAGCCGCCACCGGGAATCGAACCCAGGGTCTTCCAATTACGTGCCGGACATGCTACCACTGCACAACAGCGGCCTCAAATACAGAATTCTCTAGTCTGTATAATTTGTTATTTGCTCATTTCCTGCTTTCCTTCTTTGGTTAATACCAAGCACTGTGCGAGGCTCCATAAAGCAACCTACCATGTGGTTTGGCATTTAATCCCATGTGAGTCTTTAGAATTCGATATTTGTTCAGTTTGCTCGTGCTTTCCATCTTTAGTGAATCCCCAGCATTGTGCGGGGCTTCATTGAGCAACCTGCCAAGGGGTTTGGCAGTTAATCCCATGTGAAGCTGGAGAATTAGAGGACGCTGTAGTGCACTGGCAGCATGACCGGAGCGTAACTGGGAGACTCTAGGTTTGATTCCCGGTGGCGGACAATGAGAATATTTCTGCGACACACTTATTAACGTGGAAAGAGCGATGACTTCAGTTTGGTGTTTCTGACCTACGTCTAGTGCATGAATTAGTTGATTAATTTTTCATATTGAAATATACAACTTAAATATTGCATTATCTGTACCTTTTCTAAACACTCCATTGTCTCATATATTTATGTTTATCGCAGGATCATTTGTTTTTAAATTTGAAAAGATGACACTCGAGAAAATAATGTTTCGTCATTTCTATACATACATCAGCCTATATTTAAAAGTATACTGTGTGTTCAAATTCATTAAAGCCAGGAATCGAAAATATTTGAAATGTTCTGAATCATAAATTCAAGAGTACATCACGTTCCAGTGACTTATTTTGAAGGGTATCACTTCACATAGGGGCAACAACGCAGTAAAACGATCGAAGTAAATTGTTTGAGAACTTATTGTTTTTCAAGAACGATCAGAATTAAGAAAAGTTTCCAACACTAATACAAACTCTGCGCTCGTTGGCTTAAGTGTTGGTTTCACTTCACTCGTTACAACACTGGGGGAAAGTGAAAAAAGAACAAAAAGAAGGAAATGGCGGACGATCATGAAATTTACATATGTTAATGGGGTCGAGTTTACGTAGGTGTGATGTTAATTTCAGGACCAACCGGTGAGCGTTTACGCCACAGCACGGCATAATATGCAAATAATCGTCGGTGGTATTTAAGGAGTACGGCAAAGTTAATGTAATCAGTCGACAGCGTACGGACACGTGTGAAGACCCTGAACAAACTGCAATGCCTGGACATGGAAGACGTGTATGATTTCAGCAGTTATCGGACTTTGGGCGAGGTCGTCTAGTCGGACTCCGCGAGGCCGGGTGGTCGTATCGTCGTATTGCGTAGCGAATTGGACGGGTGGTATAGGTGGTGGTACGATGGTGGCGTAGATGGTCCGAGGAACATTCGCACACAAGAAGACGTGGAACCTGGAGTCACAGACGGACTGATGAGCGGATCGATCGACGCATAAGAAAAGCGGCGTTGTCAAGCAGAACATCCACTGCGACGCAAATCCGAGCTGTCGTTGCACCTGAGGTGACTGTGCGAACAATCCGCAACCGTCTAATGGAAGCATGACTACGTGCACGTGTGCCTCTGGCATGTTACCTGTGACTCAAGCCCACCGTCAGGAACGGCTGCAGTGGTGTCGCCAACGTCTGCACTGGAGAACGCAATGGCGATCTGTCGTGTTCCGCAATGAAAGCAGATTCTGCTTGGGAGCCTCCGATGGCCGTATGCGTGCTCGCAGACGCACAGGGTAGCGTCTCCACCCTTCTTGCATCCGCCAGCCACAAACAGGGCCTATACCTGGTCTTCTGGTGTAGGGAGCGATCAGCTATCGTTCCCGTACACAACTAGTGTTTGTACCGGGTACGTTAAACAGCACCTCCTACATCAACAACATCATTCAGCCCGTTGTTGTGCCATTTGTAAGGTCGGTCCATAGTGGTGTTTTCCAGCAAGATAACGCACGCCCACACACGGCACGTGTAACGCAACATGCACTGCAGGGTGTGAGACAACTTCCAGGGCCTGCACGTTCACCGGATTTGCCCCCATTGAGCACGTGTGAGATTTTATGGAAAAAAGATGTATCCGGTCTCCACGGCCAGCCACGACCATCCCCGATTTACGCGTCCAGGTTGAGGATGCTTGGAACTCAATACCCAAAACTTACATCCAACAACTGTACGACAGACTCCATGCCAGAATTGCACAGTGTGACGCAGTTCATGGCGGCTCAACCTTGTACTAACCATGTTACATGGAAATGTTACTTTTCAGTTTACCGGCAAATACAGCTGTATTTTGCCGTAATGTTTTGATCACGTTGTCCTCTGTATTCCGTTATTATGCTGTATAAATTTTGTTGGTATCAAACGTCTCCTTCTTGGTGTTCTTTTTACACTTTCCGCCAGTGTATTTGAATTCCAATATTTTTCTGCATCTGCTTCCAAATACGCAAATTCCCGAGAGACTAGGGGAATTTAGCCAGCAAGGTTGACGTTTCATCCCACGGATGAACTTGTATTCTTGATGAAGCTTCACCGTTTCATTCCAGGGATGAAACGGTGAAGTTTCATCAAGAATACAAGTAAACAGAACACAGATTTTATGGGGCACTAAAGTTTACAGTTAGATGATAGAGTGCACGTCACTGAAGTTGCATGAAAATAAAACAGGTACATCTAATTATAATGGACGTACCTCCTTTCTTAATATCACATATAATACCACTAAATGACATTCGCTTTATCGGCAGTAGGTGGTCCCAGTGGTCAACGTTCGTGACTGCCACGGGGAAGACCTCATGTTCGATCCAAGGCAGGTACGAACGCTCGAACCACTAAATAACCGCCGTGCGTCGGATCAGCACGTGAAGCCGTCGGACCCCGGGTACTTGCCCTCTGGTAATAAATAAAGCTGTTTTCTTCCCCCTTTTTACCTTGCTTTCGTGTCACTTTCCTATCGGGCACTCTAGCCCAAATCTTCTAGCTTCCTATTTCTGAGGGTTGTTTAAGCACTGGGGTCAGACACTCCCTTCCTAAAATCCTCTATATATGATCTTTGATCTGACATTCTCTTCCCTTATCAAAACAGAAGGCCAAGTGACTAGACCTACTGTGTAACATAAACATTTGCCATCATAGTTACTGGAACGCTCTATATTTTAATTACATGTCATCTGGGCAGACTTTAGGACTTACTGGCTATATCGAATGTCTTCCACCAGTGCATTTGAAATACATACTTATTGCCCACATAAAATTAGTAAAAATACCGGAATGATCAGCAAACCTGCTCATGAGAAGCGGTATTTAAAAAAGCATTCCATTCAAATTATAATCTTCTCTTTATGTTTCATTTTTTTATTTAAGTGTTTAGTCAGTTCAAGCCGCAGAGATGTTGAACTTTCTTTTATTAAACAAAAATTGCAGATTACTTGGTTTAAAAAAAATGTGAGAACCAGATTTTTCTTATTTCATAATATAGCCCGTGCTTCACTACATTATTGTAAATGTATTTTAGATACCACGATGACCATCGGAATCTTGAAAACCTCCTTTTCAAAATACAAGCAGATACAGAATTATTGTCGTCTTTATAGGATGAATGACCGAACTTCATTTTCCTTTATATCAAATTTCAGGCGAATGGTATGAGAATTTCTTTGAGAGAAAAATAAATTAGGTTTCCAAATTTCATTCCTGAGATGGGGATAATTTCACTTATAACTTCCTGATAGTTATAGATTTGCTGTACATTATAAAATATTCGATTGAAAGTAAATCTTTTTACTCCTTGTTTCTGGTTTGGATTCCTAAATATTTATTATCGTGATAATGTCAGCAAGCTAAGTTCCTCGAACAAGAGTATATTGGTCCGGAAATAAGATTTATTTTTATTTCAAACCAATGAAAGAGTGAGAAAATGCTGTTTAACAAAAACAAAATTTGTGCATATCGGCGATAAAGAATGAAGAATCATCAAATTTTCTTTCTCTATTAAGTATCTCCACAAATCTGGAAATAAAAGGAACGTTACGTACATAAAATTATTTTTGGATATTTATTACTGTTCCAAGGTTGAATATTGTAGTACTTTTCTGTTATTTTGCCAAATTGTAAGAAAGGTATATCTCCCTTTTCTGAACTTCCTTCAAAATAATTTAGATTCGTGTGGCATTTAACAATTGCCGATAAAATAGAATTTGTCAGATTTCTTCAGAAGCAAAAGTTTTATTCAAAATTTGATGACATGTCTGTTAAACCCTTCTTCTTTCTTTTGAAAACCATTCCCGGAAATCGTACTTACGGACTAAGATGTATTTTTACTCACAGAATCAGAGTAATTGAGATTATTTGGAGCAATTAAATTGAAGAACGCACCGGAAATTTGTGATGACCGTAGTGTCATGCAAGTGAATGCCTCATAACTTTCGTCCTAACATTTTAAAACTATGTGCATTACTCCATTCATTTGTCCCAAACGGCGAAATTAGCTCAAATTTAGTTGAGCGATATCTATCAAAATTCATGTATAAATTGTATGTATGCCAATTTTAATTCATTAATGTACATTTTTATTTTTATTTTATTAAAACTGGGTATGCACTTGAAGGACTGCTCTGATATTGATATCATTCTTCAAGTATAGTATGTGACTGAAATATATTTAGAAGAGTTGATCCGATACATACACGGATGGGTCGAAACATAACCACCAGCATATCTTTATGTAAATCGAAGCAACCGCAGACAAACGACGGTATGTGAAAATATTATTAAGTCGATTAAATAACATTTAGTACTGTGCTATGTTAAAAAGTGTTATTCTTGTTCTTCAGATGTGAAATGTAGCGAACTTAAAGTAATTAAGAAAAACCAATTTTAAACGCCTGATGAATTGGTCAGATCATTTCTGAGATTGCAAGGCTTCTGGTCGTCGAACCTACAAACAGTGGTAGGATATGAGAATAACCACTAACCTGTGCCAAGGCTTGGGCCAATCACCGCTCACCAATGCTGGAAGTGAGCGATGGCTATCCTGTATGATAAGAGACAACAGAAGGAATGCTGTGGCCATCTGGCCCGCAATTTAATGCTGCTAACGAGTGTAATGTGGCAGAACCACATTGCACCGAATATTGTTGAAAACGGGATTGCATAACTGCAGTCAACCCCATTTGCACATGCTAGCCTCCATTTCCCTTTGAATTCGCTGAAACTCTTCTTTTAAAGTCAGGTTATTTTGCTTTAGTAAGGATCACATTATTTTTTGTAGTAAAATGTAACAATTCAAGTGTATTTGTATTTCTTTTCTCATTTGAATTCTTAACGTAAACTTCATAATTGATATATAATTACCTGAAAGCATTCCAATGTGGAATATGTACTTCAGAAAATCCTAATAAAAATAATAATTTCAACAGTATACGACGGAAAATCAAAATAAGGGTGTGACAGTTGGGTATTGGTTGCATGTTCCAGAAAATCTTTCTTGGAAGATCCAGTTAAAATTCAGCTTCACCCAAGAATTGTGAATTTAAGATTATCTGTCAGCCTTTCTTTCAGTTGTAGTTACCAAAAATTAAGCAATGACTCCAAGATTAAAATACCTTACACCATGTATCGGTGTTCCATTCAGAGTCAGAACAGAAACTCTTCTGAAATACATAAGGACAAAACGCTGAAAAGCGATTTTGAAGAACTTCTAATAGCATGTGGAATGTATTTTTATTTGGAATTTAAGAATGATTCACTAGACGTTTTCTTTTCTGTTTGAGTAATTCATTCGCATCCGAAAAAAGAAGGCGAAAACTGTTAAACCTTTCTTACCTGTAGAAAACGTTTCCACAACTAACTTTCTATGCCATGTAAAGATCGAATAAATTTTATTCCGCCTTTAAATTCACAGGACAAAATTTAACACTCAGCAAATTCTCCCTGTCTAAAACACACATTTATTTTAATTCATTTTTTTCTAAACCTCAACGCATGTTTTTGATATTGTCAGCATTCATTTTATCATTCAAACGGAGGAAAATGTTTTAAACGGATATTT
Organism: Macrothele yani; assembly: GCA_039090855.1. Taxonomy (NCBI): domain Eukaryota; kingdom Metazoa; phylum Arthropoda; class Arachnida; order Araneae; family Macrothelidae; genus Macrothele; species Macrothele yani. The sequence goes on along the minus strand of CM076999.1, from coordinate 50,781,191 downwards.
AGAGAAATTATAGCCGTTTTGTTCTGTAGGTTTTCATAATTGATTATCAAAAGCTTTTTGGTATATCATAGAAGCATTAAAAGTTCGAATTTGTGCAGTAAAAAGCTTGCGCTTTGATGCCTTTAAAGTCTTTCGTCCCAGCTAATCACCCGAACGAGAAAACGGACGTCAGAATATATTAGGTAAAAAATGTCATTATGTATTTGTGGTGAAGAAGCTGACAGGCCTCTTTCTTCATATGTCAAGCCCTTTAATTTTGTTCATTTGTTTTGTTCGCAAAATCGTAATTGGTTTCGGGTGTTAAGTTATTTGTCTACGTTAGAAGCATTTTTTTTAAATTAACACAAAATTATTTAAATACACACAACTCGAGTTAATATGCAATGCAAAACATGGAAAAAAACATAAAACTTTGACAAAATTTCTTTATAATGTTATAAAACGTGTCATTGTGAGTAAAAATTAAGTAAAATTTCATACGGCCTCCAGACACTGTACAGTTAATTAAACTCTATACATTTCAATTTCCTTTATACTGTATATTACTGTAACCATTTCCTGTGCAATGAACAAAAATCTTTGTGATATTCCTTAAATTCACATTATTATAGCAAATCGAACAAAAACTGCAAAATGTTTTTGAAAATGTATTGAAAAAATCTTATCGCATCATGTTTAAACACTTATAATATCACCAAATATGCATGTACACTTTAACTTTTAGTTCAAAGCATAGAAGAGAATATTTGAAACAATAGAACAAAATTTCGATACCATATCTCGAAAACATTTTGAGTAATCACATTTCTCGTACGGAAATATAGCTGAAAATTTAGTTTTTCAGAAAACGTGTTAAAAGATTTGATTTGAAGAAAATTCTATAAACTACTTGTTCATCACATTTAAAATTCACCACTCTTATATGTACAACCTTCCTTGATTTCATTTCGTGCCAAATTTGATTTTTTTGCAGCTCTTCTTTTTTCCGAGCAAGTTTTGCAGTGGGTAAGGATTGACGTCTCGAATTCATTATTCGCTTATTGTCCAGTCTCAAGTAATCATTAACCATCTTTTGTTCAAATGGTATTCCTAATATTTTGAACACAGGTAACAGTCCAAAATAACCAGAATTAAACAGCAAAACTGCAATATTTGCTCCTAATAACATGGTCTGCAGTCCAACAAATGTTTCTTTTGGTAAAACAGTCCATAGCAAATTGTTAAAACTTTAATTACAGTTTTGGGTCTTTCCATGCAAACATTTTGAAAGTAGAGCTTGATTACACAGACACACATGTTCATGTTCACTGGTTTTACAACCTTTATGACAGAATCTGGAAGACCAAGAGATTTATCACAAATCTGATTACCAGCAGATAATGCGCGCTGATATTTACACCAGCTGTCTGATCCTGTCGGGCATTGTCCATGCATTATGTTCTTGTCGCTAGAACAGCAGTGGAAAAATGCAGCTATAACCGCAGTTTGCATAGTCTGCAAATTTCCTACATTGCTTCGGATAGCAATGCCATAGTAATTCTGCAGTTTGTCTATAAACTTATCGGTTAATTTCCCTTTCCCTCCGATTCCTTTTTTGCTTTTTTTCAAATTCCTCAAGCGAGAACCAACTCTTTTCTGCACATGGCCTATACACTCCAGATTTTGAACTGTGTCTTGCCCATAAATGTCTTTTACTTCCATATAGCCTTTGGAGTCACCATCTCCAAAGGCTAGTGGTCAACCTTTCTATTGCTGACTTCGGGTTGTTCTGGTGATGATTAGTGAGGGTTGTCCTGATAATGTGCATTATTTCCTCAAGCTCCGTGGTGGTTTAATTGATGATTCCGAAGAAATACGTAACTGCGTGTGTGTTGATAGCCTGAGTGATGTTGTGAGCATTGAGCTTGGTCTTCATTAGTCTCCTCAGGCTTTGGTTTCATTTGGCAGTAATATTGTGTATTCTAGGCGTTGAGCTTGAAGCATAGCAATGTTTTTACAGACTTCTCCTTCCTTCATAGCTGAGATCTGTTCTCCTATCTTTAATTGGTAGGTACGTGCATCATGCTTTCCTTGGTTCATACCTTGTGTCTTGCATTTCTGTAGGCCGAATACAATCCCGATATCATTTTCGAAGCCTTCGGTGATCCGGATAAGTTGTTGGAGTTGGTTCTGCGACGATGCGTACAGCTTAATGTTATCCATGTGCGTGAAGTGGGAGAGTTTGTACTTATTGTTGTTTTTTTGCACTTCATGGTAAACTTATACTTGCTTTCGTTGACCATGGTTGACAGCGGTTTGAGTGCGGGACAGAACCATATTGGGCTAAGTGAATCACCCCGGAAAATGCCTCTCCTGTTGTAGATGGGCTTGGTGTTATGTTCTCGACTTTAATTTTTTTTCTCCATCGTGTCATTGCCGCTTCAAGGAAGTTGATGTTTAGAGGTTTTACTCCGTAGATCTCAAGGATCTCTATGAGCCAGCTGTGGGTTACGGAATTGTAGGCTTTCCGGTAATCGATATATGCTGTGTAGATGTTGCGGTGCATCTTGAAAACTTGCTTCATAAACACAGCGTCGATGGTAAGCTGTTTCTTGCACCCTCTACAGTCCAGTAGGTATCCCTTTGTCTGCTTTGCCATAAGTGCTTCTCTTCCTATGTGCATCATTATCTGATTGGCGATGCACGCTGTTAGGATCTTATACAGCGTAGGTAGACACGCTATTTGACTTTAGGTGGCTGCATTTGTTGTGTCTTCACCTTTAATAATAACAAAAAATACATAGAAGAGAAAGGAAAATAAATTTTTTATTATGATTTCTAGATTTCGTTTTAAATGTAAAAGCTCTGAATTTGTGCCATTCAGGGTTTCTTTGCAGAATTTAGTTTCCTAGTAGCACTTCAAACCTTCTTAACAATAAAATATGATTAAATTTAGACATCTGTAAGTCGATCCTCTTTTTAACGCTTTCCAACAGTAGGTTGAAGAAGCGCATATGCTCCAGCTTTCTCCGTCCGTCTGTCCGGCCGTCTGGCTTTCGGCACGATAACTCGCGTAAAAATGGTTCGATTTCGATGAAATTTTATTATGTCGTAGGGGACCACTTGGGTACGAAGCCTGTTGAAAATGGACGAAATTGTGTTAAAGGTCAGGGCATGGGAGCGGGATCTATCCCATTTCCCTTCTGCGTCATAACTTGCGTAATTACGGTTCGATGTCGATGAAATTTTAGTATATTGTAGAGGACTACTAGGGAATAAACCCTATTGAAAATAGGTGAAGTGTTGTCAAAGATCAGGTCATATTAGCGGGATGCAATCCATTGCCCTTATGCGCCATAACGTGCGTAAAAATGGTTCGCTTTCGACTAAATTTTGATATGTGGTAGGGCCCACCTGGGGACGAACCCTATTGAAAATGGACGAAATGGGGTCGAAGGTCAGGACAAAAGATCGGAATCCATTCCATCGTCCTTATCCCATACTATTAAGGTGGACGTCAAGTAATTTTGCTTCCTATACTTCCAATGGAAAAACTTTTCTACACATTTCCTTCACAATAAGTGTGTTCCCAAGGATGAAAATTTGAACATCGATTAAAATAACTTCATATTATAACTTGGAATACTTAATATTTCCTAAAACATACCCATAATTATATAAAACATCAATAATGTTTCTTTTGGTGGTGTTGGAATCAGAAAAAAGATGGTGCGACCTGTACTTTGATGACGTCAGTAGACAAACAAATGTTAGATTTCATAATTATGGTTATGTTTTACAAAATAATAAGTATTTCAAGTCATAAAATGAAGCTGTTTTAATCGATGTTCAAATTTTCATCCTTGGGAACGCATTAATTGTGCAGAAAATGTGTACAGACGTTTCTCCATTGGAAGTTTAGGAAGCAAAATTACTTCACGTCCACTTTAAAGGAGCAATTCTTGTATGTATGTAAATTTTATTTTGAAAATGGCTCTAAGGATTTTGATGAAAGTCGAGAACCTACCGTTTTCAGGTACTGGAAATCGATTTAGCTTGATTTCGACTATAGGAAAATTCGTTTAGTGCGTTAAATAACCACCCCGAATTAACACGTTTTTAGTGTCGTGGCGTTGTCCCATTGATGTTATCCATGCTTAGAAAACTTATGACTTCACAATCTCGCGATTGCTATGGCGGCGCGCGGGCACGCCATCTGTCTCATTACGTCACGCGTTGTGTGTGGATCCTATTAAAGTTTAATGACGTCGCATTTTTGCAAGCAGATGGTCGCGATTCCCATCTGCTTCATTACGTCACGCGTTGTGTGCGTATGACCGTCCGCACGATGACTCGCGTAAAAATCGTTCTATTTCGATGAAATGTTAGTATGTAGAAGGAGAACACCTGGGAAGGAACCCTATTGAAAGTGAACGAAATGGGGTCAAAGTCAGGACATAGGAGCGGGATCCATTCCGCTGCTCTTATGCATCACAACTAACGTAAAACAAGTTCGATTTCGATTAAATTTTAGTATCTGGTAGGGGACCACCTGGGGACAAACCCTGTTGAAAATGGGCGAAATAGGGTCAAGGTCAGGACATAGTAGCGGAATCACTTCCATCGCCATTATGCGTCATAACTTACGTAAAAGTCTTCGATTTATATAAAATGTTAGTATATTGTAGGGGCCTGCCTGGGGACGAATCTTATTGAAAATGGGCGAAATAGGGTCAAAGGTTAGGACACTGGAGCAGGATCTATTCCATAGCCCGTATGCATCATAACGTACGTAAAAATGCTTCTATTGCGACAAAACTTTACCATGTTAGTTCAGAGGTATACTGAACCGGTTCTGTTGAAAATCATCGAAATGGGATCATAGGTCAGAGCACAGGAGCAAGATGTATTCCACAACCATTATCCTAATAACTTGAGTAACGATTTCTGATATGCTGGAAAGCGTTTTATAATCAATGCATTGGATGATTTTACTAACTTGTTTATCTACACTTCAACGAGAGTGCACCGTGGAAAAACCTTAAGACATCGAATAACAAGTCCGCATATTGTGCTCGCCACAAGAAAGACCTTTATTATTGGTTTGAAAAAATGTATGAATGCATTCTGTCGTTCGTTATTGAAAGTTACATTGTTAAAACCCACGTTTTTTAATTCTGGATATTCGTTTATCTGAAGTACACAATTTAGAATTTAAGGAGTAGCTATTTCCGTTTTCTTGCAAGGCCTAGAATGTTTGTTTAACACTGGAGCAAAATTTATACTTAATTTGGGGCTATTTCCATTTTCTTGCAATGCCTAGAATGTTTGTTTTACACTAATGCAAAATTTATACTTAACTTGGAGCTATTTCCATTTTCTTGCAAGGGCTAAAATGTTTGTTTAACACTAATGCAAAATTTATACTTAACTTGGAGCTATTTCCATTTTCTTGGAAGACCTAGCAGTAAGTTTTTACTAGATCTGTCTCTTTTGAAACTCTTGCCTAGATAAAGGCTTTTAGTTTGGAGTATACAAAGACAGAGAGAAAATTTAGGAGGGATGGTTTTTAATGTAATTTATTTAGTGGAAATTATAGTGAGTGCGAGCTGTCAAATAACGGATTGTATAACTTTGTAAACCAGTGATAGCCAAATGGCAGCCCGCTGGTCTATTTACTACGGCCCGCGTATTACTATGAATTTCATCTTTCAAATTGCCGGAGTAGCCACTATAGTTTTGATATTTGAACGTGTCTCGTCAGTCCCTCTGACATTCGGCCAAAGTAAGGTTTATAATTTCATGCTCTTTACATGCATTCTTCCAATATCACAACAAACGTTAACCTTCTTTTCATTACCAACATTTTTAACTGATTGGGAATAGCGGATAAACTTCACCCGCCCCGCTTACATTCTCATCAGATAGCTCAAACAGAACAAAGAAGCTGCTGATTTTGTTACATTATACAGAAGGCGATATTCAAGTGATCAGATAAAACCGCTGCCTTGAGACGGGCAGCTGTACTTTGCGCAAGATTTATACTCCCAAGAATTTCCTACTTTTTCACCTGAGGGACTCACTGCAGCATGTTCAGATACGAGCACGTGCTAAATCTTTCATAGTTTGTTTTTCTCGTGTTTGTAAAAAAATTGTTTCAAAATTTTGGGAACACGGAAAATCGCGCATTAAAAACTGAACGGAAGTTAAATCAATCGTTTAACCCAATAAGGATAACAGTCCTCAGGGCTTAGTTTGTTTCAAATGCTAACCATATTAAAAAATAGAATCTTAAAATACACTAGATCACAAATCACTCGAAAAATTTCGACAACATTTTCACCGAATCACGAAAAACTGCTATTGAGCAATAAAGCAAAAAAATGAATCAGAAAAAAATATATATAATTAGTAATGTGACCAAGATTCAAGAATCATCATTCCTAGATCCTATGCGGTTAGTTACTAATTAGCAAGAGGAAAGAAACCGTTTACTGACGGAGAATTTGCTAAAATGTGTGCAGTTAAAATAGCACAAGACATTATTGAAGAAAGAGTTAGAAATTAATTTTTATCTGTGCCTATTGCAAAACAAACTGTTATTAGGAGAGCTAAGGTATTAGTTTGCATTTATCTTCCAACTTGAATTTTATAATTAAAGATAATGTATACTTTTCATTGGCTCTTGATGAAAGTACAGATAACTCTTAATTTTTGTTAACGAAACCCCAGACCCCTTTTCGTCAACAGAAAAGGTATCCCGAGTATTGAAATTAGTTTTTTGATTGCTGCAACTGTAAAGAAGACATTGTGTATTGTTTAAAATGCAGTGGAGGAACAAGGTGGATTTGAAAAGTTGTCTGCTGTATGAATCGATGGCGGTAGGAAACAGATATGTACTAAAACTCGTTTTTCTGGACTGTTAAAATAAAATAAAATTGCCGTTCGTACATTTCAATCCATAGTTCATCAAGAAGCCTGTCTTTAAAGTCCATAAAACTTGTTGACTCTGTGGCTACTGTGACAAAAAATTTTTTTATCAAAGGAGAAAACTCTCTTACTCACAGAATGTCCCTTGCTTTTCAAACAAAACGGATTTTACATTTCGCGTTGTTATGTTACATGCTGAAGTGACGTGCCTTAGTCTAGAGAAATATTTAATATTATTTTTTTAAATAAACAATGAAATATTCGCCTTCCTACAAGATAAAATTCCACCTTCACCTCCCTGCCAAAACAATGATGCTGGGCCCACACTCATACCAGCTCTGTCAGAAAGCAGTGGCCCAGCTCTACGTCGCCGCTGCCTAGCTGTCAATAACATATCCCGGCGGCCACCACAGGGGCCAGAAACTCATTCCAGCAGCTGGCCAACAGCTGGTCAGTTGTCATATGCCAGAACGGGGGCATCAGTTATGATAATGTGAAAACTTCGTGCCTAAGAATGATTTAGATAAAATCGAAATGAACAACCGTGAGCGATTAAAACACATCCGATTCAAGAATTAAAACTTTAATAGCATTACATTAAACAAAACAGTCATTAGATCTTTCAGAACGTAAAAATGATTTCGATTTTTTATAAATCATTGACTGACACGAAGTTTTTATCTTATCATAGTTTTGAGTGCAAAACAGTTCTACGTTCTTTAACGTCAATATGAATAGCGTTTGTATGTCATTCTGCAAGATAAGGAGAAGGTTAGCAATAGAAGAGACGCATTTAAGTTTCTTGATCAACTGATGGGACTTGAACATCATTGCCAAATATTTAACTATTGGTTGCCAATCTTGGTCATAAAAGACCACGACATGTTAAGAATGGCTGAGATCCAGCGTTTGACCTTGGAAATACGACAAAGAATAGAACTACTTGAAAGCTTGAACAAGAGAGTCTACAGTTCCTGGAAGCAAGCAGTACATCTTGAGCACGGAATGATTTTTGACAGATCTTTTTTTTTTTTTTTTTTTTTTTCGATTGGAGGTTCAACGACCACCGTGAGCAACTCAATGGGCTATAAGCAGTCGCCCGTCCCTAATTTAGGGCCACTGGTTCCAGGGGAGGGAGAGAGCCAGTGCCGTAAGACAAACACAACATCCATGCCTCACCGGGATTCGAACCCGGACCCCGTTCGGACGAATGATCAGAGGCCATTGCTTAGACCACTGCGCCACCGGGGCGGCGGACAGATCTTCAGCTGTGTTTTGTCGTCGATCGAACTGGAGGTTACGAGACACAATAATGGACACATCCACAAATTGCGAATCCTTGTTGCCCGAGAACTGGAGTCCAGGACAATTTACGTGTGAAACTAAGAGTACTTTCTCGATATAAGTTCCTATGAGAGTGTTGAAATTCTTGTGTCCCATATTCAAACTTATTTAACGTGAGACATAAATCTACATAACCAAGCATAAAAATAACTCCAAAATAATATCATCAGATTTTTGTGTTGAATTTAAATTTACCACAGTTCATGTTTGTGAGATAAACTGCCAAACGAATGAGTCTTCGGTATTCTTCTGCTGCGTAACACTTTTTGTGTTCGTCAGGCAGCCATTTTCTAATGGGATGTGGTGATGGACCATTCGTCAGCTGCTATTCAAAACCATCAGCGCTTCGTCATAAATAGTGAATGGTTCGCTCGATGCGCTGTACATATCAGATACTTGATTGCTGGGAAACTTACTCAAGACATAAGGCATAAATTTTCTTCCAAACGCAAGTGTTCAAAAATAAATTTCAAAAGTGACGTGCAATGCTGAAAATTAAAGATTGTTAACCATGAAGTGACTTAGCACTGAGAAGTTACTGAAAAATATGAAGAAAATACATGTGAGGGAATATGAGAAGAATAAGCATTAACTTGAAATGTGAGTCGTTCTGAACAAAACAAATATTCATCGTGAAAGCAGCATGAGACCTGACTTATATTTTTTGGTGTAGTAAGGCCGTTTTCGCTTCCGCCTCGCAGGCTTTTGAGCGTGGGAGAGACACTTAACCATAAGTTTAGGTGTTAAAATTATAAGAATATATCTACAAAATAAATATACGTAACTTCAAGATTGATTGTCCTATTCTAGAGGCTATTTGGAAGCCTGAGGATCCCATGCGTTTTGCGAATTCTCCGTATTCGATTGCACAGTTCTTTTTTTAATAAAAGTTGAAATTTCACTGCAGCAAAAATATTCAATACAGCCGTTTAGGATATGACTTAGGAACGCTGTACATTTCGAAAGTTTTTAAGTAATTCCTGACCACGTATAAGACAAGTAGGAGGCATTCATTCGTTAGGCCTCTCAGCCTGGAACAAGGATAAGTGAATCTTCTATATTTTCTGAGAAAAGGTGAGCTGGGAAACAATTTTCTTGTTGTTCCTTCAGCAGCTATCGGTCACTATTATAGAATTTTGTGGCAAACTGCTTAATTCAAACATGTTCTGGCAGCTGTGTTTGTCCTCGCAAGTTCTGAAATATATCAGCAAGATTTCGTCTTTGACCTCAAAAGGAAAAGCTAGCCATGTTTCTGCCAATTAATAGACGATTAATCACATTGGGAGAAATGGAAATTTTTATCCCAATGTTTTTTCCTTTTGAAGTTATTAGTAAAGTGTAGTTCTGTGGCAATTTATTTGATGTTAACTTAGTGTTTAAAGCTTAGATACAGCCATGGTGTTTAAACAATTGCTTGACCTTTACAATTTCAAACTTACCTTTTCTTATATTCTAAACTTTCTTAATCTCATAAAATTCCCTATCAGATGTTCAAAACACCGTAATTTAATGCTTCTGTGACGCAGTGGTCTAATTTCTGGCTTATGACCATTCATCTGTTATGTGTCTGGGTTCGATTCCCGGTGAGGCATGGATGTCGTATTAGTCTTACGGTACTGGTTGTTTCCCTTTCCTATAGGCAGTGTCCCTAAATTAGGGAGGGGGACTGCATATTGTCTAATGAGTTACACACGGTATTCCTTAAACCCCAATCCAAAAATACGTGCTGTCGATTAAATGTGTTAACGATTTCTTTTTTTCTGTATGTGCTTTATACAGTATAATACAGGTTATCAATACTGACTGTCTTTTCCTGAAAATCTGATATATTTTCCTGTAGAACCGCTCATTCATTAGAATTGGATGACACGTTAAACAGAAATATTAATTTGATATTTTCTGTCGACGAAGACAACTCATAACAAATGAAATTACTCACTTCTAAATGACAAAAATCATTTCCATGTGAGGCAGATGCTAAAATGATGATTAAAGTAATGAAAGAAATTTTACATGGTAGTGTGGCATGTCAGAAACCCGTCGGGAGGTTTGATTCATTATACTCACTTTCAGCTGCTATAAACGAAACATTGCCCTTCTCTATATATTGAAATGAAAGATATGCTTTACACAGTACGACTTCAATCTAAAGTTTCTTTCTCATACGCAGGTCAGCCTGCTAGATTCTCCAGTTCGTCACAAACTCATGCAATTAGCAACGCATCCATAGAAAGTAACACTTCAAATTAGTTTTGTGTGCTACGGAAACAAATCGCGAAAGCAAATGCGTTATGCAACTTTGTGTGCAGTAAGTTACTTACATGCTCATTCTCTTACTTATAAAGACTGAAACACAACTATTTTCTCATTGGATGCAGGTTGTTTTTGAAATATATCATTGATTAATATCAAATACACTTTCAGTTTTATCTAAGGAAACATGAACTTTACTGTTACTTTAAAATATCCGCTTACCTAGAACAATTTAGAGTAAGGCGGATTAACAAAACATATTGCGTGAGCAGTAACAGAGAGAGTGAACTAAATTATTGTAGTTTTATTTTTCTTTCTTGAAAGAGGTTTGGTCGTGAACACATTAACATGCAAACTAATTAAAGGCACAAAAGAACAACATACTGAGTATCGGAGGATAGTGATTACGCAATGTTTATTACCCGTATCACAACTTAAGACTCTACGAGACCCACCATCTTGTATCGCTGCCTTCTCTTGTTAACCAACGGGCAAGCGTATTTCGCAAATTGCTAGGGCAATTTTGCACATTTTGGAACACCGTTTGTGGCTAACGCAAGATATATGATAAATAAAGAGTTCCCTGGTTTCAGAATGTTTATTGACCTCTCCATTCATTTTTTATCTGCAGCGAAAGTCGTACCAAGGCTTCTTCCATAGTTTTATTAATTAAAAAAAATATTTAAGGAGTCCAAAACGAAAATCTGAAACCAGGGAACACTTTATTTATCGTATATCCTGCGTTAGAGACAAACTGTGTTCCAAAATGTGCAAAATTGCCCGAGCATTTGTGAAATACGCTTGCCCGTTGGTTAGCATATATTGTTCCTTATTAACGATTTTAACATTCTGTCATCCTTAGTTGACTGCCGTACACATTCACCTGTAATATTTCATCGGTATCGCTCATTGTTTTGTTGTTTATTTTGCCATATGTGGTACGCCTGTATTCCCTATTTTTTGCCAATAAAGTATATTTTGAAATAACAAGGGAAGCCAGCAATACAAGATGGCGGGTCTCGTAGAGCCTTAATATTCAGCCTGCTTAAAGGCTTTCACCAGCCTCATCAACTTCATGACCGCTCAAATTTTTGTGAACTGATTTCTTAACATAATTAATTTTCTAAACAATTTAAGTTAAGTGACTGCATTTTGTAAATGATTTTTTATTTTAGTGTATATGTATTACACTTATTTACGCATGTTTACTAAATTACATTTATACAAAATATCTATTATAGGAAAAACACCTTTCGGAATATAGCATCTTCAAAATGATCATATATAGTCTGAAAGGTATCATCCTCAATTTACATCACAGAGTTTCTATATAACTAAAATACAGTCAGCTGAAAATAAATCTATGTCTAACACATACCACAACATAATTTATTTGGTTTTCATATAATTGATTATTTGCATGTAGTTTTAAAATGGGGCTATTCCAGGTTCCCGATATTTTTTATATTCACCTGTAAGTTCATCTAACTTCTCTTTTTTTCTTTTTTTTTTGATTAGTGGCTTGACAACCTCTTTGAGCAACTCAGTGGGCTATAAGCATTAGCACATATTTAATTTAGAGCCGCTGGCTCCACGGAAGGGAGAGAGCCATGACGTAAAAGAAGCAAAGCATCCAAGCCTCACAAGGACTCGAACCCAAATGAAACTCGGACGAATAAACAGAAGTCAGAGCTGAAGTTATCGCAGCCCCGGCGTGGATGCCCTCCTCAAGAAGCTCTTTCAGCAATACGCTTGTCCATAAAATCTTGGATTTTAAATATTATTGTTGCATATTTAAGAGAAGTATTGGAGCATTGCAAGAAAAACCGAAATGAAACTCGCACGAATAAACAGAAGTCAGAGCTGAAGTTATTGCAGTCCTGGTGTGGATGCCCTCCTCATGAAGCTCTTTCAGAAATATACTTGTCCATAAAATCTTGGATTTTAAGTAATATTGTTGTATATTTAAGAGAAGTATTGGAGCAATTTAGAGCCGCTGGCCCCAGGGAAGGGAGAGAGCCATGACGTAAGAGAAGCAGAGCATCCAAGCCTCACAAGGACTCAAACCCAAATGAAACTCGGACGAATAAACAGAACTCAGTGCTCAGGTTATTGCAGCCGCGGCATGGATGCCCTCCTCATGAAGCTCTTTCAGCAATACGCTTGTCCATAAAATCTTGGATTTGAAATATTATTGTTGCATATTTAAGAGAAGTATTGGAGCATTGCAAGAAAAACCCAAATGAAACTCGGACGAATAAACAGAAGTCAGAGCTGAGGTTATTGCAGCCCCGGCGTGGATGCCCTCCTCATGAAGCTCTTTCAGCAATATGCTTGTCCATAAAATCTTGGATTTTAAGTAATATTGTTGTATATTTAAGAGAAGTATTGGAGCAATTTAGAGCCGCTGGCTCCAGGGAAGGGAGAGAGCCATGACGTAAGAGAAGCAGAGCATCCAAGATTCACAAGAACTCAAACCCAAATGAAACTCGGACGAATAAACAGAAGTCAGAGCCGAGGTTATTGCAGCCGCGGCATGGATGCCCTCCTCATGAAGCTCTTTCAGCAATATGCATGTCCATAAAATCTTGGATTTGAAATATTATTGTTGCATATTTAAGAGAAGTATTGGGGCATTGCAAGGAAAATCCCAAATCAAACTCGGACGAATTAACAGAAGTCAGAGCTGAGGTTATTGCAGCCCCGGCGTGGATGCCCTCCTCATGAAGCTCTTTCAGCAATATGCTTGTCCATAAAATCTTGGATTTTAAGTAATATTGTTGTATATTTAAGAGAAGTATTGGAGCAATTTAGAGCCGCTGGCTCCAGGGAAGGGAGAGAGCCATGACGTAAGAGAAGCAGAGCATCCAAGATTCACAAGGACTCAAACCCAAATGAAACTCGGACGAATAAACAGAAGTCAGAGCCGAGGTTATTGCAGCCGCGGCATGGATGCCCTCCTCATGAAGCTCTTTCAGCAATACGCTTGTCCATAAAATCTTGGATTTGAAATATTATTGTTGCATATTTAAGAGAAGTATTGGGGCATTGCAAGGAAAATCCAAATCAAACTCGGACGAATTAACAGAAGTCAGAGCTGAGGTTATTGCAGCCCCGGCGTGGATGCCCTCCTCATAAAGCTCTTTCAGCAATACGCTTGTCCATAAAATCTTGGATTTTAAATATTATTGTTGTATATTTAGGAGAAGTATTGGAGCAATTTAGAGCCTCTGGCTCCAGGGAAGGGAGAGAGCCATGACGCAAGAGAAGCAGAGCATCCAAGTCTCACAAGGACTCAAACCTAAATGAAACTCGGACGAATAAACAGAAGTCAGAGCTGAGGTTATTGCAGCCCCAGCGTTAATGCCCTCCTCATGAAGCTCTTTCAGCAATACGCTTGTCCATAAGATCATGGATTTTAAATATTATTCTTGCATATTTAGGAGAAGTACTGGAGCATTTTAAGAAAAAATATACTATATTTCGATATTAATTGAAGCATTTTTTAATATATTTAACCAAACTACAATGAAAATAAAAGGGATGCACAAATTTTCCACTTTTTTATTGAGTTATTGAGGCATAAAGATTCAGGCATCGATATTGGCCCCCCACAAATATTAGGTGCATGCGCATGAAAATTAACATGTGTGAGCAGGAACATGGAACACGTAAATATTTGGAATGTGCAACCAATTGTGAAAGACAAGCTAGAGATAGCAGGCAATCAGGATACGCCGTGGCCATGTCGTATCCAGGTCGTACGGAAAAATAACACGAAGTGGTGATGGGTACTACAGTCATTTGAAAACGTTTAAGACTACCTTTTAGTATTAGAAGATATCTGCCGATTACGTCAGCTACTGTCTGTATTACTCAACTTCCTGTCGGTTTTGCATCATCCTACAGCGGTCACTGTGGATACATTTAGGAGGAACGTGTGAGCCTCGGTTTACTTCTGGTTTTTCATGCTGAGTGGTTTTGTACGTGTTTTCTATATTGCGGAAAATGGGCAAAAAGGCGTCATTAAGTGCAATTTAGAGGGCACAAAGAATGACTTTATGTCATGAAGGATACTCCGAACGAGACATAAACAGAAAGGGTATGGCTCAAAATTGCTACTAAACTTAAATGGATAACGCTTTACAATCCACTTTGTTGCCATGTGTGGGTAATCTGCTTGGGGTCGTATTTGAAAAAGAAAATCATGCTCCATAGATTAATAGCATGAAAAAATCATCGGCCACTTCAGATTTCCCTTTAATTAAGGGACCAGCTAACCACTGCCTTGTCGCTGAGGCCTCGCAACAACATTATAGGGATGTATCAGTTCCTACTGCGCCGTACATTAAGCAACGTTTTGAACACACAAGTATTGGCTTTTGTCAAGTGCTTTTTACTTTGTATCCTATCAAACAGATGTACTGCCATTGAAAAAAAGTCGTTAAGTCCTATATCATAAATCCCAAACACTATGACCTTGCTGATTTCCCATTTAACTTATGTTGTTGAGAATGGGCGATTTCGATGTCGAAGAGTGTATATTCCTGGGGTTTCCTGAAAATTCACGAAAACATTTTACTTCGGTAGTATTTACTTTCGAGTTATTCTCTCCGGAATTGTAACGAAGCTAGAATTTGCTACTAACCTAAATACCTTGATATAATTATGTTAGTTTCCAGTTTTTAACTCTGAATTATTATTTTATAAATTACGAAATTTTATTGAGTTCCAAGAACATCTAAATCTATTGTCGCATCACGCCGTTAACTAGGTTCAAACCTTTTTAAAAATCAGTTTGACGATTTAAATCTGGGAATCTCGATGGCCATTCGTTGGGTCTAAACCCAGAAGAGTGTTCCTCTTTCATCTCTGGGTTATTCAAACGTAGCGTGGCAAGGCATTGTCCTGATGGGAGAAACCTACTGCAGCAGAATGCGCGATGGTCATACAAGCGTGTGATCAGCCAGCACATGCAGGAGATTATGTGTATAAATCATAGGAAGATGGAAGATTTCTATTGAATATTTTTTTTAGTTTTGCAAGATAAGAAGAGTCCTGGGAGTAGACCAATGATAATAAATAGTGAAGTTGAAAGTTTCAGAGAGGAGGTGAATAGAAGCATTATCATGGCACTGTAAGGTGCCGCATGAGAGTTATCCCCTAATATTCTCAGAGCCCCCCCCCACTCTTAAACAGGACCGACGTGGAATGTCTAGGCAATGTTTTCATAGTGTAGACGCTACGCTCGCACCCTTCTGTCAGTTCAGTACAGCTTAAAACGGGGTTAATCTGACCACAAGACTCGGCAATCTCTCTGCAGAGATTACGTTTTGATGTCCCGAACAACATACAAAGAGTAATTTTCGTTCACGAGAAGTCAACAACGGCACACGAATACGGCGTCGTCTTCCGTATTCCACGGTATAAAGCGTGAGCCGTACCGTTCACTCGTGACGCTGCTTGGGCATCCGATGTTTAACCTGAATGTGATTAGCGGCGCCTTCGCCAAGCGACCGGTCTGTACGAACCTGGATAGGGTACATCGACATCGATCATTAATGGCTAACGCTTCTCTCTAGGCGCTGCTTCGTTTTGTGATATACTCGCGGTACACCCTTGATACGATTGCACTCGGGAAACCTACAGTTTTAACCATTTGGGCGATGAATTGACCCATCTATCGTTGAGCTGACTGGGCGACCACGATCAAAATCGGTTAGATAATCACATTTACCCGTGCTCGTCGATTGCGATACACTGTGGGGAAGTACTACCACCCTTGTTTTTATTGCTTGATTTTGGTTTCCGTATGTTCCACTATACCAGAAGGATGGCCACAGCAACTTCGGATGAAAAAGATACTTACATATATATATTTTCATAGTTTAGTGAAAATTGTATTTAATTCTGTCATGAAGCTAAGTAGACTGAGTGAGCTATTTCTAAATCAAATTAACCTACTCAAAAGGCAAATAGTAAAAGAAAAAAACTCAAGATGTACCGTACCAAAAGTTTTATGTGAATAAAGAAATTAAAAGTATTTCTTTTGCATATTTTATTGAATACTGTGTTATTCGTTTCCGCAGTAAACTTTTCTTTTGAGTATGTGAACCATTATACCCAAATATTGTTTCGAGTGCACAATAGTAGATTACTAAGTATACTGCAAAAACTAAGTAAGTGCGAAATTATAAGGCATCACTCAGTGTATCGCGTATTACGAAAAATTGACACGCCTCAAAAACGAAACTTAGTAAGAGGTTGCGTTGCTTTGATTTCCCCTGAGTAGGTAAATATACCATAGAGCAGCGCACATGAGGATATTCAGAATTCCTTTCATTTTTTTTTACTGGTTATAAAATTATATTGATTTGAAAATCTTATATTTTTAAGCGTAGACAGTAGATAAACCACCATAATTTTGCCTGGTTGGTGTCTCTTTAGAATGCGTTGTTCAAAAATGTATTTTTGATTTTGAGTCATTTGATGCAATAAAGTATCATATTCTTATAAGACTACATTACAGAATTACGAAAGAATTGTTGTTGAACTTTGCGTGAACACTTTAATGAGCCAGAAGCATTAGATCAAATTCACATTCTGTAAATTACTATTACCATAATTTACAAGAAAAAGTTAAAATTCCTAATATTTTTCCTTAAGAACAGGTCCGTTAAAACTACACAATGCAAATATACATAATATTATACTAATCAAAAGATTTTCACCCCTACAAATCCTAAGTGTGTACCAAACATGTTGTGATCCAGAATGAGAAGCAAGGGAGGAAACTAGCTGTAGTATTTCAATTTATGTCAGGAACACTTGTACCTGTTCCCCGATTCTTTCCAAGAAATCATGTGAAAAACAACAGATCAGGTTTTTTCTGTATTTAAAGAACTCAGAAGACATTCTGTTGAGATATATGAGCCATTGTGCGTTTGAAGCCTTCATTACGTGTGTAACAAAAGCGCAAAATAAAGTAAATCATTATTTTTTTATAATTTTTACAGAGATATATATTTTCTCGTTATAATGATCATCCTATATTTAAGATACTGTTTCATGAAAGAAGTGGAACACCAAATGCTGTGACTTAACAATATAAGTTAAAAAATTCTATGATTCATGTTTGACATCTGTAGCGATTCCATAACAGAAAATTAAAAATTAACACCACATCACACTATTGCCTTAGGATGGAATAATTACTGTTCCGTGGCTGCTAAAACGTGGAAGAACCGACATATATTTTGATAATTGCATTTCAAGATGGAAATTACGATGCAAGTCTAATCAAATAGGTTATACACTGAGTGGCCACTTTATTATGACCACCTGACAGTTTTAAGCAAATAAGCTATGGGTACACGCTGTTGCTGCAGGAGGGTGAGGCTAGTATAAAAATGGAAAGCTTAGTGCTTGCGACAATAGTAGCAGTGATTTCTGGGTGACGAGATGGGTAAAAAATGCAATTTGACGGACTTTCAACGTGGGATGATTGTAGGAGCTCGGAGCCATGGAGCGAATATCACCGAAACCGCGGCATTCGTGAAATGTTCCAGAGCAGCTGTTTTTAAAGTGTTTAAAGATTGGACTGTCAGCCAAAAAATTGAGTCTCTACGTGCAACGTGTGGTCGTCATCGACTAGTCACTGCTCGGGCGGAACGAAGAGTGTCCAGAATGGTAGCAGATAACAGAAGGGCAACAGTGCAGCAAATTACAGACCATCTTAATCAAGGATCCCCTCAAATGGCCTCTGCACGCACTGTTCGCCGTATACTGCATCGGATGGGATATTGCAGCCGAAGGCCTGTTCGAACACCTTTCCTGTCTGCAGTTAACAAGAGAAAACGTCTCCAGTTCTCACAATGATTGGACAGTCGATAATTGGAAACAAATTATGTGGTCCGATGAATCACGTTTTCAGTTGCACCATGATGATGGCCGAGTGAGAATTTGGCGAAAGAGCAAGAAGGCATGTACCCTAAATGCATTGCTACAACCCTTCAAGCTGGTGGAAGCTACGTTATGGTTTGAGAAATGTTTTTCTGGCATGCTTTGGACCCTTTCATTCGTGTTGATCAACGTCTGACTGGCACATGATATCTAAGCATCGTTGCGGACCAAGTGCATCCTGTTATGTGGAAGGTTTATCCCAATGGCGATGGCTGCTTTCAACAAGATAATGCGGCCTGCCATAGTGCTCGTATTGTACAGGATTGGGTTCAGGAACATTCTGGTGAGTTTACTTTGCTTAGGTGGCCCCCACAGTCTTCAGATCTCAACCACTTTGAGAATTTGTGGGATGAATTTGAACCAGCTTTCTGACAGCTGGATCTCCAACCCTGCAATCTCACACTCCTGGAAAGTGCTATTCATTAAGCGTGGTCTCAGATTCCACAAACTACCTATCAAAACCACATGGAATCCATGCCACGAAGAATCGACGCAGTATAAAAGGCAAAAGGTGGCCCAACGAAGTGCTGAGGAGGTGGCCATAATAAAGTGGCCACTCAGTGTGTGTGTATGTGTATGTGTGTGTGTGTGTGTGTGTGTGTGTGTGTGTGTGTTTTAAAATCGGATATTCTGCGTGGTAGCTAAATGGTTGGGAGGAAGGACTGACAGACGGAGCAATAGAAGGTTAGAAGTGAATAAAAGGAGTGAAATTTTGCATAGAATCTCTGCATGGTAGTACGAGTGTTGGTAAAACAGCGACGGACTGACAGATGGTCGAAGAACCAATCGTCGAATAAAAAGTAGTGTGGGCGAATAGTTGGGAGGAAGGACTGACAGACGGAGCAATAGAACGTTAGAAGTGAATAAAAGGAGTGAAATTTTGCATAGAATCTCTGCATGGTAGTACGAGTGTTGGTAAAACAGCGACGGACTGACAGATGGTCGAAGAACCAATCGTCGAATAAAGGGTAGTGTGGGCGAATAACGACTGTCATATTCACTTTTTCAATACAGACAACCTTAGCATTGTGACAAGAACTCGCCACTACTAAAACTTTAGTTACCGTCTCATCTCTTTGAAGTACAAACGATTCAGCCAGTCTCCAAAAAAAAAAAATATGTATTTTATTCACATGCTGTTAATGCGTATGTGACCAATTTTTCTGTTCCCAAACTACCAGGGTTCTAACGGTTCTCGATGCAGTCAGAAAATTTCTTAAGCGGCGTTTCGTAAACCCTGAAAATCTGACCTCACGTGCAGTAAAAAAATCATTGTATCTTATATTATATGAATGAATATCCCCAAAGGATAATCAAATTGAAATAGACTCATGTGGAAATCGTTTCCTCTGGTATTCCGTATCAGTCGATTACTGTTTTCGTTTCAGCGGAACAGATTGTCTCTCCTGTCGGGGAAGTGTCTGGGAATATCCCTTGTGTCGTTGTGCGTAGGTTTCTCTCATAGCCTTACTGCATTTACCGTCCTGCCTTTCACGGACTGAGTAAAGATGTGGCTTTGTTCCGATCAATCCATATTCTAAGCGCTAATCTTAGGCACTAAGAAATACAAAGCATAAATCCTGTTGTTCACAAAGTCGTACATGCCTAATATAACAAGATTTTTTTTTAATTTCTGCTGCGATACTAAATCAAAGGCATATGAATGGATTGGGAGCCAACAGTCCTTTTTTTTATTACGGAGCGAAGAATGCCAAGTAGTTCACTACTCGGAATTATTTCATGTAAATTGAACACTTTTCTTTACTTTTGAAATAAAAAACTTTCATATGTCTGTTACCTTTTTTCTTTACGTCTGAATGACCATATCTCTAGAAAAAAATATTATTTAACTGCTTGTGATAAAACCACAATAAAAATGAAACTAAAACCTTATCATTGCAAAAATGAAAAATATCAGTATTAAAGTGATTGGGGGAAAGGGGCACATTGGTACTGAAAGTTCTCACGATTTGGTTTTGGACGTCTGGCGGAAAATTCCTACATTGAAAAACTTCCATACCGGTAAACTCTTACACTTTCTCATATGAGGCATTTATTTATTTTTTCATGTTGTTGAGAGTTTACCGACCACCGTGAGAAACTCAGTGGGCTATAAGCAATCGTCCGTCCCTAATTTAAGGCCACTGGTTCTATGGAAGGGAGAGAGCCAGTTCCGTAAAACCAGAGCGTCGACTTCACCAAATTATTGGGGAAGCGGGGGGGGAAGCACACATGAAGAGACCAAATGTGGGAAGGACACTCTTCTTCTGTTCTCAGGATAAAAATAAAAAAAAGGCAAAAATATAAACTACGGCAACGACGTATATTTCAAAACGCAATTGTAATTGTTCATCAGTAATTGTGCACAAGGAAATAGAAATATTTTATTTAAAAAAAAAATCAGCCTGTGATTTTATTGAAATATCCAGAGATACTTTATTTCCAAATATTTATGAAAAATGTAATAGATTAGCGAGGTTACTGGAACAAAGAACGAGAAGCACAAATAATAAATAGATAAATAAAGGCGTCCGAGGTTATACGTTCCTGTATGTTTATTTATTTTATTTATGATAATTGTTTTAAACGTTTCCACACATCGTGAGAATATATCATACACAATATAGGGATGGCAATCAAGTTTCCTATCAAATGAACAATATTGAATATGTAAAAAACGTTTTTACTTGTTTTGCTATTTATTTATTTTTTTGAAATAAAGAGCTTTAGCCTCACAAGGTCGAGCTTTGTCCACCTTATGAGACCCAAACGATTATTTAGTTGAACAGAATGAAAAATACTGGGTGTGCACTTCCCTTACAGTAAAATTGCTGAGGGGCAAGATTCGCCTTGCCCCTCCATGGTCGGCGCTTATGCATAAGACAAACAGAACATCCATGACTCACTGGGATTCGAATCCGAACCCACTTGGACGATTGGTCATAAGCCTGCGAAACCGGGGAGGTATAAAAGAATGGGATAAAGACAGATTGGTACTCGGCAAACTCGTACCCACGGAATTTTCTCTCTCTTTTTTCGAGTTTTGGTAATTATGATTTATGTAATCAATATAGCTCGTACCCTTTGACAAAGTCCCTGAACGAAATGCAATCTCTGTACACTATTTTACATGAAACGTTTTAAGACCTTTGCAAGATGTATAATTAGTCGTTTTCCTAGTTGTAAGTTAATGTAGGGGTTTATCAGTGGACTTTACTTCCAACCGTTTTGCTCACTGTTTCAGCTACCTAAGGGGAAAGGATTTTCTTATTTTTGGATATTTTAAATGTACATATAGTATAAGAAATATTACCCACCTAGCAGAAAAGCTGTGCACCACAGAAATTCGGAAGTACATGAATTCTCCTTCATGGTTTGTGCTACCAAGAGAAAAATAAATTGATTTTTCGAGTTCTACTAATAAGTACTGCGATATCATGCCATAAGTCGGATGGGTGATACATATTCACACAGTAGACAAAAAGGGTAGAAGTAGGGGTGATGGGCAATTGACGTGGGCCACCCACAACAAGAGTGGAATAGACCAAAATGAAACGCATGTGATAAATAGGCTCACAGCAAGGCTTCCCATAGTGCATAACAATCGACGAACACGGGTAAACGTGGTGATCTGAGCGTCTTTGGTCGTTGACACATTGTCAGCGCAAGACGGATGAGTCATTCTATCGCCGAAGTGGTAAGAACGCTGAGGTTTCCGAGACCAACCGTATCAAGGGTGTACTGCGAGTATACCATAGACGAACGTACTAGCGCCTGGAGAGCAAGCAGTGCCCGACCACGCGCCATTGATGACCTGGGACGCCGTAGACTATCCAGGCTCGTACAGACCAAACGCTCGCCGAAGGCGGTGAAACTCTCATGCAGCATAAATGACGGAGGCCCTAGCAGTGTCAGTGAGTGACCAATACGGAGCCTGCCGCATACTCTTGGCTACGGGAGCCGACGCCCTATTCTAGTGCCACTGTTGACTGCTCGTGATCAGAAATAAAACCTCGCCAAGTGCCAAGAACTTCAAAACGGAAACTCTTCAGAGTGGCGCCACGTCGTGTGATCAGATGAATCCCTTTTTCAGCTGTACCAAACTGACGTGGAGTGCGGATGTGGTATAGAAAGCATGAGGCCATGGCCCCGTCGTGACAGATTGGCTCTGTTCAAGGATGTGGTGATTCTTATGGGGCACATTAGGTCCCTTAGTGTAACTGGAGAGGTTCTTAGCCTCTGTGCGCTGTCAACATTTGCTTGCTGATCACCTACACGCTTTTATGGCCTTCCCGCATCCTGCAGCCGATGGTCTGTTACAGAAGAACAATGAGCCACTCCACCGGACCACAACCACCCAGGCATGTCTCGAAAACATTCATCTGAGCTTAGAGCCATCCAGCGGCCCCGAGGTGCTAGGATGAAGCGTCTCTGTGATCCTATGAAGGAGAACTTCATATCCACGGAACTTGAATCGTCTCGGGCAGAGTTGAAGGCAATGCTGCAACAGACACGGCTATCATTAGCTCGCTAAACCCTCCGGCATCCGGTGGAGTCAATGCCTCTGCGTCTACAGTCTGTTATTCGCAGTAGATGAGGTCCAACACGCTATTAGGTAGGTATATCTGATGTTTTGTCCATTAAGTGTACATAGAGAGAGAGAGTGGAAAACATGATGATCAAAACTAAAATTCCTAAAATGGCAATAGGCTTGACATACTGATAGAAGAATAGACTACCCATGATCAACTGAAATAGTAGACTGGATACCAAGGGGCAGAAGACAGAAAATGACTCCGAAGATCACATGGGAGATGGATGGAAGAAATCGGAAAGCTTGGGGGAGTGGCATGCAGGAATCTCGCTCAAGGCAGACAGTTATTTAAGAGACTTCGAAACTTGCGACTTGGGGAGCAAGCTTTCGAATTTCACCCACCTATCTCCTATGTGATCTATTTCTGGCTCATTTCATCCAGCAGTAGATTGATAACGATAATGGTTGACAATGATGATACATATATGCTTACACGATTATATATATTCTTCCCAGCCAAGTGTATGAATTATGTAACTCATCTCTTTCTGTTTTGCATCATGAGTTATTTTAAAAGCGACAACCAAGGGAACTGTATTTTCACAAATTTACTAAAATATTTTTTTCCTTGGACTACAAACAAAAAAAATTAATCAGTGAATTCACAAAATTACATTTATTATTATTTTTTTTTATTTTTGAAACTGTTCGTTCGCGCTTGTTGTGCAGGTGAGTGAGAAAAAACAATAGCTTTCGGCAATCAGAAAGATTCATTTTCTTTCTCTTAATTGCGATCTAAACACCAGAAATTATTCGTTATACTTCCGAAATGCATTGAAAGCACTAAAATTCTGAATATTTTCCTCTAATCACTTAATTTAAAAGAACTTACAGACTCAGACATTAAAAAACACACACACACACTCAGTCTTTAGAGATTTTTTGCTCATGTCTGAAATAAGGCATGCACGTAATAAATAAAGTTAACGTACAAGGATGAATTTCCTAGATCTTCAGATCACTACTTTTGGACCCTGGGTATCTTCCTCATTCTAACAATGGGCCTTTGTAGAAAGACTTCGTTCCCTTTCACCCCAAGCAATACCTTCCTTCCCGCGACTAATCTATCCACAATTCATCGTAACGAGCGGGCGTGGTTTATTTCCTAGTGGAGGGGGAGTGAAGATGCGTATATATGCGTTCTCGCCGCTTTTGAGTTGGTTTTTGATGGACGCAATATTGCGTGCTTGCCGCTTTTGAGCAGGTTTTTGATGGACGTAATATTGCGTCCTCGCCGCTTTTGAGTAAGTTTTGGTGAACGTATATATGCGTCCTCGCCGCCTAGAGGGTTAATGTGTTATTTTTATCCCTATTTTAGTTCACAATATTTTAAAATTAACTATTCTTAATAATTTTGATTCTCTGCTAAATTCTTGAAATCATTCATTCCAGCTATACAGACTATTTCTTGTACGAATAAAATTTCAGTAATATAATTGAGATAAAGTACCTATATAGAAAAAATTCTGGTACTTGAACCCCAATAAATTGAACTTTCTGATGTTCGTCGTGAGCTTCAGCTCACCACTTTCCGATTATACTTCTATTATTTATAATACTGCTTATTTTACGTTTAGAAATGCTAATTCCATTATTTTCACAATATTTCTTAATTACGGAAAACGAATGCTACTCTTCTTGAAGAGCGAAAACCTAACTTTATATCCACAGCTTGTTCACGTTCGCCGTTTTATTTGTAGACGATATTTGTAACTGCAGCAGATATTTCTTTCATGTTCATCTTACACGGTATGACCAGTTTCAATTCTTTGAACTTCTTTTATTTTCCATCAATTCCTGTCAAAAACGTTCTAAAATGGTGTAAACTTCCTCTGTGTTTCGTCATTTTAGTTTGGATTACGTAACCTGATATGAATGTGTCTGCATTAAGATGATATGATCGATTGTCTTTACACCATAGGGTTATAGTTTTTGATTACTGCTATTATAGCTCTAGATAATAAAACTGAAATTTGAATTAGGTTTTCTACTAGAGACTGTACTTCTATAGTGCTATGCGCATATTTCCGTTTTCTACACTGACTCTACGTGTGTCATTCCGTAATATTAATAGTTCCGGAAGGAAATATACTCAACTGTGTGTGCTTGCAAGTAGAAGCGTAAAATACTTTCAAAAAGTCAAAGAATTCAAATTTTGAAGATGACAATCCAATTTTTGGCGTAAATATGACAAGGATGGTAAGTCAGATAATATCCGAAAACTTGAAATTTTTTTCATCGTCCTGGAGCGGGACTCGTACCCGCGTCTTCCAGAAAACGCCCGGGTATGCTAACCACTACACCACCCAGAACGACCAAGTTTCAAGTTTCCGATCAATTTGAATTTAACCATTAAATGTTCTTCTTGTGGATAACAAGTTAACCATCATTTTAAAGGACTACTTAAAAAGCATTGACATCTTGGTGTGTTAATATGCAGGGAATGTTTTCAATTCTACGCAGAAGGTGAATTTTCAGAAGATGACCAAGGCTACAACTACTGCCGATGGTGTGCACAAGGTGGTAAACTGTATGGTTGCGGCTATTGCCCCAACTCATTTTGCTTTGACTGTGTACGTCGCAACGTTGGTAGAGGAGAAGTACGCCGGATTCAAGATCGGGCCAAGTGGAAGTGCTATGTATGTGAGCCTAGTGAACTGAAAGAGAAAATCGCATTTTGTGACCTAATCATAAGCTATGCTGAAAAGCGGAAAGATAAGAAAGGGAAGGAGTTAGCAAAGCTTTCTCGTCCGGTTTCATCTCTCCAGATGTCCAGCGACAGTGATAATGAAATTACTGACAATACATCTTCCAAGTGGTTGCCATTCCATATAAATTGCATAATTTTTTTATTTGCTAAGTTGCAAAAGAAAATGTATAAACTAAAATGCAAACATCAGAAAAGTGAGAAAAGTACAAAGCAGATAGTTGCTAAATTTTGTGACTGAAGGGAATCATTTTCTACCAGTGTTAATGGTGTTGAAAAAACTGTACGCAACAAATACAACCATTATGTTCTACAGAAAAAGAAGTCAAGAGCTGGGAAAAAAATTTCTGTTACCATTAGCAGTGTTATCCAGAACAATGCTCTGATTTCTGATGATGGAATGAAGCTACAAGCAGAACTTCATGATGGCACAAATGGTGTTACATCAGATACCAAACCAACAGGGGAGAAATTAATTAACAAAAGTGATGAAGGGTGTGAGCCTATATTTAAAATGGTTTTGGATCATGCCAATGATTGTAATGCTATTATAGATGGGGAATGCTCCAAGGGTATAAGTGTGGTAATCCTTGATTGTGAAAAACCATCTGTTCTTCTAACAAAAGAAGTGAACAGCATGAATAATGGCGTTTCTGTTGATGAACAACTCCAACCAAATGTAAAACTTAGTTTAGAAGAAAGTGCTTTAAAAGACGATAATGGTGTTGAACAGGAAGAAGAAAGAATTAATGGCAAACATATTGCTATATATGATACTGATCACATTTAGCATCGGATTGTCATCTTCAAAATTTGTATTATATGGCGTAATCCCGTATTTCTTTCAAGTCAAAGAATGTTCTTGGTTTACTTGAATAGTCGTTGACATACAGTTGAACTGATTCTCTGAATTCGGTTGGTGCCAGGAAGTAAACATAGCGAAAGCCAATAGCATGTTTCATTAATAAAACGAATCTAAAGAGAAAATAAAATGCAGTATTTCACTTGCGAGGCGAGACGTTAATGAATTTACTGAAGTATCAAAAGTTACTCATTCTGAAAAATTCAGTTAAATCATGTTTACTGCAATCTTTCATTTTCCTTTCTCTTTTTTTCTCAAAAATATATTTTCGAGATATGGAACCTCTCTTTATTGTTGTAATTTATGGGTGGTGCAATGAAATGTCTAGAGACACAAATCGCCTATACTTAAAATCAGAAATTCCTCTGTTTATGCATTACACGTACCATGTAATCTAGATTATATTTACAATCACGCATCGACAGATACAAAACTTCACAGAACGTTTATATGTCAGGAAAAATGCTTCACCGAAACAGACTTGGAGTCCTATGATTTGTGATTATCTGCCACCCTAACAACAATTTCTGCA
Organism: Macrothele yani; assembly: GCA_039090855.1. Lineage (NCBI taxonomy): Eukaryota > Metazoa > Arthropoda > Arachnida > Araneae > Macrothelidae > Macrothele > Macrothele yani. The sequence continues at coordinate 50,754,028 of CM076999.1, read as the reverse complement.
TATGGAAATAGAAGTATGCTTAAATTGAAAAAAAAAATAAACAATCATCTCTTAAGTTAATAAACCATAAAGCCAATAGAGTGGTGAAGTCACTATCTGCAGCATTCGGATTTCACGTAGCTGTGGAATGCAAGCCCAGTAGTCACAGGGCCACTTGCGGGCCACCTTAAAATGTTATCCGCTTCTAAAACTATATGTTTTATGTACTGTGATTTATCGTCAGTAATTCGTCGTAAATTCATGCTCTGTTAAAACTAATACGTAGAGAATTTCCAAATAGAAATAACGACAGAAACCCCATGTCCATATAGCGAATACTTTGTTTTGTTTGGTTCTCTTTGGGAATTACTAAGAAGCCACATTACAATTCTGAGATATGCAGCCATGAATCCGTTCTGAGAAGCTTTACCCTCAAGGAAACAATTTTTACGCAGTGTAGGAAATTGGGCGAAATCGGCTCGAGCGAATATATGCACAGTGTAATAAATGAGCCTAAGACGGCTGGAGCAAGTTAGTTTCCTACGAAAACGTATTTTAAAGTGTGGTTGATACCCTTTCTTATTGATTACCTAACAAAAGAGCTGTAAAAATTGTGACTAACCTAATAAAGGGGAGACAGATATTTTTACCCACGTGTTTTTACCAAGTGTCATGATGTCAGTGGCAGGTGGACTAGACCATTGCCATCGTGACGTGGGTTATGAACCAGAGAATAAAAGAGAAATGAAATGTTTTCACCGTCAGAGGATTATACACTCACGGAAAAAAGATCCCAACACCACGAAAAAATAGTTGTAGAGGAATGAAATGGCAGCAATACATTTGTATAGGTAACATATTTAATCGATTAAGGTTTCAAGATCCCAGCTTAATGTAAGCGCGAGAAGAGCCATTTTAAATGTGAAATGCTGGTACATTTATAACCGGTGTAACCGCCAGAATCTTGAATGCAAGCACGCAAACGTTCATGCATTGTGTCGTACAGGTGCTGGATGTCAGTTTGTGGGATGGAGTTCCATGCCTGTTGCATTTGGTCGGTCAATACAGGAACGGTTAATGCTGGTTGGGGTGACGCCGGAGTTATCGTCCAATGATGCCCCATACGTGCTCGATTGGAGACAGATCTGGTGATCTAGCAGGCCACGGCAACATGTCGACACTCTGTACAGCATGTTGGGTTACAACAGCGGTATGCGGGCGAGCGTTATCCTGTTGGAAAACACCGCCTGGAATGCTGTTCATGAATGGCAGCACAACAGGTTGAATCACCAGACCGACGTACAACTGTGCCGTCAGGGTGAGTGTGATAACCACGAGAGTGCTCCTGCTTTCATAGGAAATTGCTCCCCAGACCATAACTCCAGGTGTAGGTCCATTGTGTCTCGGCCGCAGACAGGTTGGTTGCAGGCGCTCACCTGGCCTCCTTCTAACCAGCACACGGCCATCACTGGCACCCAGGCGGAACCGGCTTTCATCAGAAAACACAACATATCTCCACTCCGTCCTCCAATGAGCTCTAGCTTGACACCACTGACGTCGCAAACGGCAGTGGTTTGGAGTAAGTGGAATGCACGCTACTGGGCGTCTGGCTTGGAGCTGTCCTTCAAGTAACCGATTTGTAACAGTTCGTTGTGTCACTGTGGTGGCAACTTCAGCTCGAATTGCTGCCGCAGACGCAGTACGATGCGCCACGGCCATACGCCGTACACGGTGGTCTTCCCTCTCAGTAGTGCCACGTGGCCGGCCGGAACCCGGTCTTCTTGAGGCAGTACTTTCCCTTGATCACCGCTGCCAAAAATCATGCACAGTGGCTACATTCCTGCCAAGTCGTTCTGCAATATTGCTTAAAGAAAATCCACCTTCTCGTAGCTCTATTACGCGACCGCGTTCAAACTCTGTGAGCTGTTGATAATGGCTTCTTCGTCTTCTTAAAGGCATTCTTGACTAACATCAACACACTAAGTCGAATCTCAACGATAACTAACGCTCACAAACGTTACAGCGCGTATTTACAGCAAACCTGCTTTGCATGTTCCGAGGGGCGCTACTAGCGCCACACGTATGCGCCGAGCGTGAAATTTGCATAGACGTCATCTTTCAGATGTACTCTCACCGCCTTCCAACTGTCGTTTATCTAACACAACCCCTTCTTGGTGTTGGGATTTTTTTCCGTCAGTGTATATTCTCCAGGCTCAGACGTTTTGGGGAAAGGAAACTTTTTACAGTAGCTTTCGCAAAACCAGTAGAATATATAAATATTTCTGGTCTAGGGAAGCTGTAAAGTTTAGGAGTCATTGGCTGTTAAGGTGGACGTCCAGTAATTTTGCTTCCTATACTTCAAATGGAAAAAACTTTTGTACACATTTTCTTCACAATTAGCGTGTTCCCATGGATGAAAATTTGAACAACGATTAAAATAACTTCATATTGTAACTTGGAATACTTAATATTTTCTAAAACATAACCATAATTATATTAAAAATCAATAACTTTTCCTTTGGTGGTGTTGAAACCAGAAAAAAGATGGCGCGACCTGTACTTTGATGACGTCAATAGACAAACAAATGTTGGATTGCATAATTATGGTTATGTTTTAGAAAATATTAAGTATTCCAAGTTATAAAATGAAGCTATCTTAATCGATGTTGAAATTTTCATCCTTGGGAGCGCATTAATTGTGAAGAAAATGTGTACAGAAGTTTTTCCATTGGAAGTATAGGAAGCAAATTTACTTGACGTCCACCTTAATGCATTAGCCGCTTGAAGAGTTAGAATTTGTGCTACGCGAGAAACCATTTAAAAATATATAGTATCCATGCATTTGATTTTTTCATCTGATGTTTTTTGTTAGACATTTTGCTGCACACTATATTAGTGCAGGGCAAGATTGGGCAGCTTCTTTTATTAAGGAAAAAATGGTATTCATATTTTCCACCATCAATATACACAAAACTACTGATTAATAAAATTTCCGCGCTTAAAGAAACCTTTTTGTCCCTTTTCACTACACATTCTTAAATCTTCCGATCCTTTGTTACATAATTTGACTGGAATGATAATAATAAAGGTTATGATCGCTGCGCTAAAAACTTTACAATGTTCTTCTGGAAAAATATTTCGAAGTTTGAATAATTAGGAGCGAAACAAATGAGAAATAAATTTCAAACTCTAAATTATTTTAACATTGAAAACAAAATATGATCGATAGTCATAAGGCATCGATGTAAAAGCTACACTCAGGCGTACTATTATTTGCTTCTGGAAAGTTCAAAATTTCGCGATATAGTGAGTTCCTACGAAGGTTTTTTAATTCTTGTTTATGTTGAATCAAAAAGTAAAGTGAATGAAAACAATATCTAATAATGCCGTTTTAGTTATAAGTTTGAAATACTTTGCTATTTTTCCATTGCTGTATATGCTTAACTTGAAAAGAAGATATTGATCAAGTGATTAAATTTGTTCAGTATTTAGTTTGGAAAAAAATATATATATTTATATAATTGAATTTTAAATAATGGAAATACTTTTTCGCCATATCATGTGATATACGAGAGCATTCGCTCACATCCTAATTGAAAGAACACTTGAGTAGCGTTCCGAAATTCAAAAGGTGGGTTTGAGTATTATTGTGTTTTTGAATATTATGCAAATCAGTGAACTACAAATGTTTGTTTTACGAAAAGCTGTTATTTTTACCTTGCGTTTTTGCAAAAATCGACGTGTCTCTCCAGACACATGCCGGATTCAATGGGAAAAATCACTGACAAAATTTCGTATCCCACAAATTCTGCACTCAAATAATAGGGGTATAATTGTTTTTACACCACACTTGACGCAGTGTATATGAGTGTAGAAAGGCGACAGAAACTACAATTCTTGGTGAGGTACTGAAACCAATGAAAAACATTTTATTCACATTCCCTCATCAAGAGATTTCATAGTTTCCTCTTTAGTTGTATGAAAATGCTATTGTTTCTTTATCTCAATGTTCTTTGTTCAAATATAATGAAATGATTTTGCGTCCTGTGCAAAAGTCTGTGTTGCGATTTTCAGCCTCTAGTACTGAATTCCTTGTTAAGCCCAGTTCTGTTGCTGATAACTTAAGGCTGCATTTATATTTGCTTTGGTATCTTGGCTTATTTGATTACGATTAGAAATAATAATGTTGCATTGCATTTTATATGCTATCATGAAGATCATGAATACTACCCTAAAGTACTGCACATTTTGCTGGATGACAGTAAGGTACGACATCCCGGACTGTCGGGCTTGTAGGACTACGAGACTATCATCTTGTTCAGATTTTCTTCTGAGACGACAGGATGCTTATCCGTGTTTATGCACGATCTTGCTCATACCCCTGTTCACCAAAAATCTTACTGCTGCACGACTACAATTAGAGAAGTGATTGATTCCTCGAGAGAACCAGACTGCTTCCCGAAATTTCATTGTGCTGATCTACTGAAATACGATCAGTTATTCATGCGGTCTTACAGGTCTGTCGACTTAAATCATTCGAGATGGAATAAGATGGAGATGAAATGAAGGCAACCGATAACGCAGCTGGAATATTCACAACGACCTTCTGCGAACATTATGTAAACCACTGTGTGCGCGATTGGAAATCACTCTGAATTTGACATTGACATTCATTGTCCTTGAAATTTTATTCATTCGATGTCTGGCGATGTGACACTTTCGTACTCGCTTTCATGGTTCGCTGACAATTTCATCAGAATGTTTGATTTTTAGCACGTCTTATGTGAAAAAAAAGATCGTGCATATTTTTCGGTTTGTCCGTCCGTCCATCTGTAGACACGATATCTCTGATACTAATATCTGATTTTGAAAAAATTCTGTTTGTTTTAGGAAGCTTGAGATGTGCGAATGATGATCCTTTATTTCGTTTTTTTTTACGATGCAGAATCTTGCCGCGAGAGGGGGTAAAGGCAGATGATATCGAATTCAAATAACATTATATTCCATTTTTTGCTTCTAAACATGCAATTCAAAAAATTATTTTACTTTTTGACTACATTCATGTCGAAGATTATTTTAATCATAGTCACTTTTCTAAGTTAAGCATATGTTCTCCGCTGGGGGCGTAAAAACAAATTGCTTTTTCTCAGATATCTCTGGTTCTAAAACTCCGATTTGAAGAAAATGACACAGCTCGTAATGATTTGAAGAAAATGACACAGCTCGTAATGATTTGAAGAATCCGATTTGAAGAAAATGACACAGCTCGTAATGGAAAATATTTTGCATATAATTTCTAATTTTTGGTATAAAATGGTTTGGCCACCAGGGAGCGCAAATTTGATTTCTGTTTCTAATGTGTTTGCAGCAAAATCTGACCTAAAATCTCGGTTGAAAAAATTATATCATGGAATGATAATATTCACGTAGACAAACCTTTTCGGAATATTTTCTTCTTGAAATAATGCACGGTATCTCCCTAAAGGGGCGTAGACATATATCTTGTTTTTCTTAATACCTCTGCTTCTAATGATCCGATTTGAAAAAAAATTATATTTTTTGGACAGTGTCCTCCGCGACATGTTTCTAATAAAATTTCAAAATGTTCAGTTAATTCATCGACTTTCGGCTAGGGAGAGTAAAAGTAAATTGCTCTTTCCCGATAGCACTGTTTCTAAAATTCCGATTAGAAAAATTCTTCCAGCACCGGATTCAGCTCCTTGTGGGAAATGTTTTGTTGTATTTTCTAATTTTTTATAAAATGTGGTTTGGCCACCAGGGGGCGTAAGAGTTAAATTTCTGCTTCGTGTTATTTGCAGCAAAATATAAGCTTCTAAAAGCCCGATTGAAAAATATATTTCGTGGTCCTATAACGCATATGTCATTAAACATTTGAGAATATCTTTTTCTTAAAATAATGCGTGGTTCTTTCCAGCAGAGGGCGTAGATGTCTATCTTATTTCTGTCAATACCTCTACTTCTAAAAGTCGGATTTGAAAAATTCCTTTTTGTTAGATAGCGTATCCGGTGTAAAACGTTTCTTCTATAAGTTCAAAATTTTCAAATAATGTCTGGACTTTCCACTATGGTTCGCAAAGGTGAATTGAGTTTTCTTTAATATCACTGGTTCTAAAACTCCGACTTGAAAAATTCTTTCTGCACCGGATACAGTTTCTGATAGAAAATGCTCAGCATTAAATTCCTAATATTTGATAAAGAATACTTTGGACGCCAGAGGCGTAAGGGTTAAATTAAGCTTCTGATGCATTTGCAGTATAATCTGAGCTCCTGAGAACTCGATTGAAAAAATTCTTTCATGGACCGATACCGCTCACATCGAAACACCTTTTGAAAATACTTTCTTCTTAAAATAAAGCATGATTTTTCCGCCAGGGGACGTGGATGCATATCTTATATTTGTCGATATCACTGCTTCTAAGGGCCCGATTTTAAGCGTCAAAATTTATGCAAATCTACAGCATCTCGTCGACGTATGCGGTACGCTGAAACTGAAAATGCCTGTATAAACAGTGCCGGTTTCTTCCACGCATTTTTATCCAATCACGGGAAAGTAATCATATGCAAAAGCAGCAACATGAGTATATCCGTGCTAGATAGTAGCTGAGAGGCAGACAGGCTGTTCAATCCCGTGAACAGCGGAACTGTTGGGATTTCGACGTCGAAACGTCGCACGTGCATACTAGGGCTACGTAAAATACTACAAACGTCCATCCAACGGGAGTAATGCTAATAGAAACGTGCAATTGTCTCTCGAGCTGAACGCAGATGGAATCGCAAGGCTACCGCGAGGCTCATAACGTTAGACATTAACGAATGCACATTCAGAAGCTTATGCACAAAGCAAAGCAGGGTCTTAGAAAGGTATTTTTTGTCTGAGAGAGCGAGACTCAAAATTCGTGCCATGTTCGAAGTAGCTCCGATCTCTCGTTTGCCCGTTTCTATGACCAATCGAAATTAACTCATGCTCGACAATATGGTGTCCCTGATTTATACATTAGGGCTCGCTCAATTTTCGCCTTACGTCTTCAGGTGAGACATGTTTTATGAAGCGATAATGCGAAAGTAACAAACTGTCAGACAGGGAGTCTGTCAAACGACGTGGAAGTATAATAGGACTTCGTGTTTTTTTAAGAGTATTATTATTAAAATATCTTACTACTATATTAATATCCTTACTATGGGAAATCTTAACTAAAGTTTTATTGTGACAACTGAGCATTTCTGAAAGAAATGTGGAAATATTTCATTCATATTATTATTTCACAAAATTATGTACACCTTTTATCATGGTACTGAGAGAAAAACAATTAATACAATATTGGAAAAGCGAGTAAAGCATGGGTTGTTGATATATCGCTGAGATTCCAAAAAATAAATGTAAAAATGTAACTTTCAAAAACTGATGAGAGAAAGGATTCTTCCTAAATTTCTGAACCAACGGTTAAACATCTTTCAAATGGGAAGCACAGTGTGCGGACTTGTTATTGGGTGCCCAAATTTTTTACGTGCTGCACTTTTCGTCGAAGTGTAGATAAACAGGACAAAGGACTTAGAGATGACAAAATGTTATCATACTTTATCTTTAACATAAATTCTAAGTGTGACTAGGAACAGTAATTACGCAATAAAACCCAAACTGGGAAAATTTCCTAATTCAGATCTTTTTAAAATTTATTCGAAACATATAAATCAGATTCATTCTTCAAAAAAAAAACTGGTTTCTATTCCCTCCTTTCTGTTTTTGTTATTATCGAGCTGACGGTTTGAACATGAGGTTTGGTTTATATTTCATTAAGTAAACTCCTTGTATTTTTGTTTTCTTGTGTAAACTTTAGTTATTTCTCGTATTGAAATATTGCGTCAATACGACATATTACTTCCTGGAACAATTTGCATGTTTTACCAAAGCTGAGTAATAACAATAAAATGATAAAATCTAATGTCGTTTAGAGGTGTTTGAGAAGTGGTGTGACGTAGAGGTGAAGCGTTTGTTGTATGTTTATGAATAACATGTTGTAATAAACTATAAAGGTTTCTAAATACTTATGTGACGCGGATAATAAGGCACTGGAAGAATCACTACCTGCGAATAGTCGACAGAAGTGAATTGGCGATCGAAAACGCCTGTGCCTTCTACTTCCCTGATAACAAATAACATTTTATAGTTATGTATGTCTGGATGATTCTTTTCACATTCGATGACTATTTTCTAGGGTGGTGTACGTTCAGTCATTTTCATTAAAACAAATATATACAGCAAAAAAATCTTTTACTGAAATCTATTCCACGCAAATAATAATCCTACAAGATGGAAATGAAAGCTTCCTCTTCATGCGAAGAAGGCGAAAAGTAAAGCAATATCTGTTGAAAAGTACAAATTTTAACACAATCGAATTTTACTCTCCGTTCTGGCGCAGGAAAGCAAGAGTAATGAAGCCAACTTCTGGACTTCTACACAGCCAGAAATGAAAACAATAGGGTCCAGAATCCTTATTTGCTTTGTTAAAAAGACCAGGATTTTAAATAATTTGGTGAATTTCTATTGTTTTCGTCCTACATCGTAATGCCAACTTCTTGCCTTGTTTGAGGGGATTTTCTTCCTGACATTTACCTACGCCGAAACATTTACAGGGTATTTTTGGGGCATAAATTGTAAAATTAATCGTGTTAGAAATGTTCCTAATGCATGGAGCAAAGAAACACACATGAATCATAAAGCTCGATGTCTTATTATAAGAAGATTTAGAAAACCAGTTTTTCTTGGCTTGGATTGAGTGACAAGTGCATTGATCATGATATTATAAAAATAGAAAATGGGATTAGTAGACACATTTTATCTCTTGCTAAATTCTTCTGAAACCTTAATATGTAATGAAATGGAATTGATTTTACATGACAAGCAGCTGATGAATTTACTAAATCTAAAATTTCCACAATGAATTAGAAGTCACTTTCCCTGTTTCCAACTAGGACAGGTTTAAATCAGATATTTAAATTTAATATTGCGCTGTTACTTCCATTTGTTTATTACGTGAAACGAGATACTTCAGAAAAAAACACTCGAATCTTACAATTCATGTAAAGAAATGAACAGTGTTTGCATGAAACTGCAATGTGATCACAAAGATGATTTGTGAAGGACTCTCAATGGCGCTCGACCTGTGTTAGAGTACGCTAAACATCAGAAAACACAGTGAATACACATCATTCCTAAGAGCTACAATATAAAGTTGTTGTGCAGGCAAAATACCTTTTATTGTAGCTCTTCGAATGCAATCTGAAGTAGGGGGCTTATTATGACGTATACAATTATCGATGAAAAAATTAATTTTCCTTTTTTTTTCTTTTCATGTCTCCTATAAACTTCAGAAGTATTCAAAAGGTAATGATTGTCAAGAATGCTAGACGTTTCCACAGAAACTATTGGCTGCATTAGGTAAACTTTAAAAATATCCTCCAAGAATTTTAAATCGCGTGGCCGGTGTGAAAAATACTATTGTAATCGAATGCATGTATTATTTTGAAATATAATTCTGTTAAAAATTTTTACTCCTGCGTTGAAATAATACATTCGTGCAGATTGACTGACGAAATTATTTGATTTATGTTTGAATTTATATTTTAAACAGTATCGATATGATAAATGGAAAATATGACTTTCCAAAGCATTTTAGTAATTTATGAAGGACTCTCAATGACGCACGAACTGTGTTGGGATACACTAAACGTCCTAAAACACAGTGAATACACTCGATTTGTAAGAGGTACAATATAAAGTTGCTGTGTAGGCAAAATACCTTTTATTGTAGCTCTTCGAATGCAATCTTAAGTAGGGGTTTATTATGACGTGAACAATTATCGATGAAAATTTTTTTTTCTTTTCTTTTCATGTCTGCTATAAACTTGAAAAGTATTCAAAAGGTATTGAGTGTCAAGACTGCTAGACACTTCACAGAAACTAGGGGCTGCATTAAGTAAACTTTAAAAATATCCACCAAGAATGACACTGCAGTATTTTAAATCGCGTGGCCGGTGTGAAAAATACTGTTGTAATCCAATGCATGTATTATTTTGAATTTTAATTCTGTTCAAAGATTTGTACTCATGTATTGAAAAAATACATTCGTGCAGACTGACTGACGAATTCACTTGATTTATATTTGAATTTATATTTCAAACGATATCGATATGATAAATGGAAAAATATGACTTTCCAAAGCATTTTTGTAAGAACATATTCTTAAGAAAACCGATCTGTGAAAAAGTGAATATACTATGGTAGAAATACTAAGAATCTTCCAGGACATTATTTAGGCTATGTTTTCATGGGCATATTTTCCATCGAGCGAAATGACTTTTAGTTTGATATTCATAAAATTCTGTGAATTTATTTCTTAACCATATATGATTTTTTATTTTAAATACCCCATTTTCTTTATTGCAGAACTATTTCTAGGCTCTATCATCCAAGCGGAAGTAATTTAAATCACCTAGTTGGGAGGAGTGTGCAATACGAGAGTTTTTAATTTTATGCTGACATTTTGACATTCAAAGAAAATAACTTTTGAAATTGTGATTTTACATCAATAGGTGTCCTTATGGCTAATTTAGCAGGGAAACGGTTCAATATCTCAAATCGTAATTCTTCGCAAAGAGGATTTGGTTGAAGTTACCTAGAGCAAAAAAAAAAAAAAAAAAAAGAAAAAATTAACCGACTTTTTTCAAGTAAAACATGTTAAATGGAAAATTCTTGCAGTCAGTTTTAATCAACCTGTGCTCCAAAAACACAGTGACTACAGACAGGTTGCCGAAGAATAGACGTAATGATATGTTGATGACTATGCATCTCTCTCTATGCCTCTTTGAAATGTCTGCAGTGTTTGTATGTCTTCCTTAGTTAAGGTACACGTCTGTATTCCATACTTAAGCACTGGCACTCAGAATTCATTTGCACAGAAGAAATTCATTTTAACATGCGGAAAAATTAGCAGTTTTCCATCTGCAATAGTGAGTCGGCTGCACATCGCACTCATAAGTGCGATTTGCATTTTTCAATATCTCTGTTAGATATATCTGGGATTACTCACAAATTCAAAATCCAGTAACCAAAGTTTAATGATATAGAAGACAAAACACATCGTTTCAGACACATGACATAAAAAGATGTGTTATCGAACTATCGGCGTCTCAGACATCGGAGTTTAAATAAAGATTCTTATTCTTCTTGGTTAATCAGTCCAAGGACTGGTTGTTCAGTAGATGTACTCTGTCTCTTCATTCCTCTCTATTCTCCGACTTTCTCTTCAATTCCTAGTATGTGCTAGTATTAATGTATTGGAGTATTTGGGCCAGAAAACCATTCCTCGGCCATCCTTTTTCTCTCTTGCCTTAATTTTTACCTTCCAAAACTTTCAGAATCGGACTTCCATGGCGCAATGTGTGTCACATCCATAATATTCTTCTTCTTTTTAACATGTTGATCAGATTCCTGGGTTCCCCTTTCTCTCCAGGACCTCCTCATTAGTCTTTCTATCGAGCCAGCTTATTCTCTCCATTCTTCTATAGCTGCACATCTCAAATGCCTCCAGCCTCTTCACTTCCATCTTGGTCAATGTCCATGTCTCAGAACCGTAGACTGCTACTGACCAAATATATGCCTTTAAAATTATATTCCTCAGTATATATAAATATATATTATCAATGGCAAAATGTCGAGTATCTATGCGATTGAGGAAAGAATTTAAAATTGGGGGTGTTCACTACTCCTCCCATGCTAATAAACTGAAGCCAGGTAATACGCTTCCCCGATGACAGTAGTAACCGCCAACTTGTGAGTGACTACCAGATGCAGAGCAGACGATTTTCATAAAAAAAAATTAGTGCAATCTGCGTTTTTTTAAATAACGATAATTGAATAGCGGTTAAACTTAGTGAGGGAACTTTTAAAGCGATAGAGAAGGGTTTCTACAAAAAAATGTCAATTTTGATGGATAAAAACAGACCTAAAAAAAGTCTTCCTAAACATTAGAACGTGTATAAACTTCTTAACTAAAAACTGTTTTACATTATAACGTTTAAAACTTTTTTCTGTTTTTATAAGTTATCGTATGATATTGCTTCACATCAAAATAATATTCTTCAAATTTTAGTGAATTTGTTTGAGCAAAATTTTCACATAACGGATCTGAATTCAGAATTTTTTTGGGGCAGTGATGTTCACAGAGATCGGGCTTCAAATGGCAGTAATATGTACATCTGACTCGTTGTCAGAATGAAAATTAAAAAAAAAATATTCGAAAGATAGACAAAGAGATTTCCCACAATTTTTAATTAAAGCACAATTGTTGTTTACAAAAAAATAAAAAAATAAAAAACGAATATTCTTGTTTAACATGAACTTATTAAAAAACATGAATTCATGAAAAATGCAAATTGCATTTCCAAGCGTTTATATAGAATATGAGCCTTCAACGAGCCTGTTGAAAATAGTACAAATATACAAAATTAATATGAAAAACAAAAATACGCATTCGAAATAAGTCGTATCTGTACCATATTTATCTTATTCCTTGATAATTGCTCTTAAGTCAAACACAATTACTGTATATATATATATATATATATGATGTGATTGCAGTGAACATTCGTTTGAATAAGAACCTCTTATGAATAAGAATCTGAGTTCATAATATACACTTTTCTCAAAAAATTATTTAGAATCTTTGTAAACAGCTTGGCTTCTTACAACGTACTCTAACAACGCAGAATGTGCAATTCTGCTATAATTTCAAAACATTAAGTAACGCAACGCTATTCAAATGCACTCTAAAACGTGAATTTAACTTACCGATGACGAAAGTTTTTTTATTGCGGTGGTTGACAGATGGCCGTTTATAAAAAATGAAACCAAAGACTCCAGGTTTTGTTAATGAATAGCTGTAGAAAATAAACAAAATGACAGTGCAGTGATTTCCATTTTTTTTAAATGTTGTCCTATTTTATAAAACCAAAACACATATTTTTACAGAATTTCATTTGGAACCTATATGTACATAGAATGTGAGATTCGATTGTTTTCTCAAAAAATAGGTATTTGACAAAATGAGTTTTCGTACCATAAATCATGTAATACGTACGAAATTTCTAACAATAACGAAATGTGTCCTAGGTTCAGTGTGATAAACTAAAATAAACGTTAAGCCAACATTAAAAAATAATCGTTTCTTTTGATATCGCAACATAATGCCATGCTTTAAAAGAGATTAGACTACAATCATGTGTTCAGAGATTAAACTACCACCATATTTTTACAATCGCAGCTCAGTGTCATAAATCTAATACGTAGGAACTTAGTGGTTAATTCACACCTCGGATTTTGAAGATGATGAGAACATGATCATAGCTTTACTAAAGAAGTTGAACTTTAGTGTTATTCTGATTATACATAATTTTTATTTCTGTAGAAACAAGTAGGACCTCTTATTTCATTAAATTTGGGAATATGAAAGTGGGTAGATTTTCACACACACGAACACGTATATATATATTGGAGGATCTAAAAACCCACAGGCCAGCCTCCTATCAGTAGTTTTCAAAACTTCCACTGAGTTTCTTTTACACCATTTGAAGATAACACTGGACTTGCTGGAAACAGTCTGGATTCAGGATTGGCTACAGCACAATAGATCATATCCATGTGCTCAGAAAATTAATTAAAATAATAAAGGAATATGAACTCCCATTTTGTATGGATTTTGCCGATTATGAAAAGGCCTTCGATTTTGTGAAACCTCAGCAGTTACAATGGCTTTGAAATCCTACGTATTGGAGATGCATACATTAGTTTTATTAAAAACACCTATAAAAATGAAAGTGGAAAATTTATACTATTTGACGATACAGCAATAATAAAAATTGGAAAGGGAATGAGGCAGTTTGTCACCATATCTCCCAAATACTTTAATGGCGCATTGCAAAGGTCTTTCATTGACCTGGGAAAACAGAAGGTAAGAGATTAATGGAGATTATTTAACTCACCTTTGTTTTGCTGATGAAGTGGTCATTTTTGCAACTGCCCCTTCAGAACTGCAGAGTATGATCCAAGAACTTACTGACAAGAGTAAAATCGTCGGATTAGAAATGAACTTTCAGAAAACAAAATTGATGTACAATGCTTCTTCAGGAAACGAAGATTTATCGAATAATGTGGAAAAGCTGGAGATAACCGGTACCAACATTTATTTTGGTCAACAGATATCAAGCAATGGTCACATTGATGAAAAAATTCATTGATGTATAAAACCTGGTTGAAGAACCTTTTGAAGAAACTGCACAATATTTAAGAGAAATATGCCATTATTTCGTAAAAGAAAAGTGTTAATCAATGCATCCGTTCAGTGCTTCCGTACGTTACAAGGACATGGACCTTAACTTAAAAAGTAATACAAAGACTGCAGACTACTGAAAGTGGTATGGAGAGATGCATGCTTGGTGTAAATAAGCAAGATCTGTCTGGACTCGCCATTACAATTTCTTAATTCGAAAATTTCAAAAATGTCCTTACCCTCAGTGAAGACATTTCCTTTCCATCATTTTTTGCACCATTTTCAAGTAAAAGCGCAATCGTTCTGATACTTTGATTTATCTAATCACAGGCAAAAAAAAAATTCCACTTTTCGATTAATAACTGAGAAATATTTGTTTTTCCAGATACTTCGTTAGGAATTATTGGTCTTTTACAAATTCGATCTTCACTGCTCCATTGTCAGGCGATGCACCCAAGATTTTTTCCATACTTTAGTAGATTTGATATATTGGAGAACACAGAAATGTGTTGACAAAAAAGAAGTTACAAAAAACGTTGGTTCATATCCCACGTGCAGGAGATAAAAATAGCAGTGTCGTCAGAGTCCGTAAGCACGCGGTCAGGCTACTTGGAAATGGCTTTAGATGGCATTGCTAATATTACGCCATCTGTTGCAACATGTAGCAAAGACCCTTCTCCCGAAAACCCTTCCGTGTTGAACCTATCATCCCATCAGTCACGTAACACAAATATCTGTTCTTTTTTTCATTCATCCCATTTATAGACAATTAATATTTTCCGTCAAATTTTCAACATTGCAATTTGGCGAATTCTCTGAAGCGCTTGTTAGTGAATTTCACGTTTTTGTCGAAAACTGCTTATAAAGCGAGTGGCAAGTTAAGCACACGTGCGGAAATGAAAAAATTTAGTGAAAGTAAGGTCAGATAAAATTCTCTCTTTTAAGAACTCCAGTTGTATTTTTTTACTGGAAAATCAATGACACTGTTATTTCAGTGTTCATTCGAGTGTTATTTTTCTCATTAATTGCATAGTATTAGATGAGAGCAAAATCTCACCGAAAACGATAATGACTGAAATCCAATTGATCGTTTTCTTGTTGATGTAATAAACTATAGGTACATTATGTTCCTAACTAATTACTAAAGAGTTTTACTTAGTAATTTTAAATTAGTTTCTTACTTTCTAAATGATAATATGCAACAAAAATACTAAGATGCATAGTATTAAATAAATAAATTTACAATTTATGTAACTGTCATTTAGTTTAATTTTTACAAAAGATGAACTTAAATGAGTAAACATTCATTAAAATCATATTGATTATAGTATACATTAATGAACAGAAAGAAAATAGCATAACACATAACTCATGTAAGTCGAAACTCTACTTTAATGGCGTAAACAGAAACACTTCCGCGCCACCTTCGACGCTTCATGTGGCCTATATCATCATACCTTTACAACACTAACTGACAACGCTGAAACAATTCAAGAGATTTTCAGATTTTGGAACAAAGTCATTCCATTCATGTGGATGTCGGTGTTTGAACCATGCTCTCTTATTATGCATGGGCAATTATCGGTTGATTTTTCGGTGTTTGATAAACAGATTTTTCCAGGAATCTCACAGGTCCTAGAACAACCTTTGGTTGCATGGGTGCAGGTTAGTTATTCCCTTTCAGGATTGAAAAGTGTATTTGAATGCTAAAATACACCACTCATAATCAGAAGTTCATTTAGTTTTTCTCCACACATGAGGCTATATTACTGTGCGAACGCCGTTGACTACCACGATGACAAGAAACATATCTCTATTGAGGATTAACAGTAAAAAGAAACTGTAACGTGAGACTTCAGTTTAGCTTACTGCCATAAGCTCTGACATCGAAAAGTAGAAGGGACCATTTTATATTAGTTAAATGACATTTACCCCAAAACCATTAACTTTGCAGACATTGCCATGTTATGTTAATTAAATGATTTTGACTGCAAAATCATCAAATTTTGCAGTCACTGTCATGTTGCATTAACTCAACGACACTGCGTGTAAAAACATCAACTTTTGCAGCCACTGTCATTTTGTAAAAACTAAATGATATATCTAAATGATACAATGAAATCTATTCCTTAAAATTCATTTTACACAAGATTAGTCGAAATTTATAATCTAAGTTTCAAATGAGGTCATTAGGGATGTACATTTGGTATATATCATTTCGAAGAGTACTTCTTTGTTGTCCATTCTAAGACGAAAAAGAATAGTAAATAAAATGTTTAGGTGTTTACTTTAACATCTTTAAAAAAATTATAAGAAATTTTATAATTGTTCTTATTTTTCACCAAAATGACAGCCTACAATTTTGCAACTCGCCTTTGGTTAGGCTATCAGTCCCAAACGTTCCTAGGATTGTCAGCGTTTGTTCACTGACGTCTCCAAAATTCAAAATGTTTGAGATGGTCTGAGTTTCAAACCCGAAACAATGGCATGCATGACATGCTTTCTTTGCGGAACTGAATCCCTTTCCTTAGATTTACCAATACTAAATTAGGGAAGAGTTACTGTTCATAGCTCGTCGAATTGTTCACCCTGGTTGTTAACACTTCAATTACACACTCACTCAGATTTAAAATTATTTAGCCCAATAAATGCATTACCACAGTTCTAGATATTACTTCCAGTTGAACTTCTTATTCACAAGACTTTAGACTGGATTTCAAATATAAAAGAAACAGGTGTTTTCTGTGGTAAATATTTAAGGCTCCTTTAGGAAGAATTTTTCCCTTGGTTAAGATCGCTAAATTGTTGGTGTGCTTTTGTTTTGATATTAAATGTCATCACTTTAAATCGAAATGTGATTCCAGCCCACAGCTAGTCACACTGTGCAAAAAGTTCGAAAAATAACTCTAGACTATTCTAGGTTTTCGAAGGAAGCCCTTGATGATGAAGTCTTCAAAGAGCAAATAATATTTCAGTGGCGTATATTTCACAGCGATATATTCCACACCGATCGAAACGGCCACATCTGCACTGGCAGAGCATACAGGAATTTGGAAGGGTCGATACGTCAGCAAAACCTCCAATCTGAGACTGATCAATGTCCTCGTGTTCCCAATTGAGAATTACGGTTCTGAAAGATGGACCTTACATGCAGCGGGTCGCAGCCGAATTGATGCGTTTCAAATGCTACGTTACATGCTGAGAATATTCTGTGTTGTGCATAGGAATAATGCATCAATCTTGAGAGACCTCGGCGTTGTGCATAGGACTAATGCATCAATCTTGAGAGACCTCGGCGTAGTAGCGCACAATCGACATCTTCCCACAATCTAACGATACGTATTAAGCACCTTCGAACACACTATCCAGCGAGATGTTTCAGTAAAACGCCAAAAGAACGATAAGACGTCCCAGAGACAGATTCATCTACCAAATAAAAACTCTCAGAAATCTTTTAGTTGCAGAAATCATGAAAACTGTGGAAAAGAGACAGGAATCGTGAACCTTGAATACAGGCAGAATGTGAATTGGGTCACGACGCTTGAACAGAAGCACCGAAGAGAGAGAGAGAGAGAGAGAGAGAGAGAGAGAGCGATATTAGACACCAAATTGTAAAGTTCTGTTACCCCTCAAACAGCGAAATCAACAATCCTGTACTGGAGATTTAAACAAAGTGGAAACATTGGTGTAAATGTTTTGTACCCATTTTTGTTACTTTATTAAAAATGTTTCAAAGTCACGTAGCCAAAAAATATTAATTTGCCATTATTCATCTGCATTTACTATTGGAGAAGGACCTTGTTTTGTACAACTACAAAGATGGAAAGACATGTTTCAAGGAGATTTTCTGCAGTTTTTATACTAGAGAGGAAGAAATTTCATCTCGGCAGTGTCGTTTTGTCTGCTTTTAATATCATAGTATTCAAAGTGCTCTGGGCGATGTTTATAAAAGCACTGTATTTTAAACATAAATTCAAATTACGTTCTTTAATCAAATTCACCACTATGGGTGTCAAAGCGTTTAACAACGTGTTTGGACCCTTATCTTTCATTCAACACGCGAATTTAAAAATATATATATATGTTTATTTTTTCCCTGTCTTCTGAAATACTCGTACAAAGCGACCCCTACGAGATGCACTACATGAATGTACCTCAGTTGGGGTGTCAAAGATCCCTGTATCTCTTTCCCCCACTGACGAGGGAGAAACAGATATTACTGCTGTGAACTCAATTAAAAATTATTTCTCAACCATTCAACAATTGGAACGATCTCAAAAGTCGATCACTACAGAAAAAACACACTCCCTTCATTCCCATAAGAGGCACAGGATGCGCTTTGCAAATACATTCACTAGCATTTGCTATACTATTCTAGAACTAAACGGAACTAAATAAAAATTCATGTTCTCCTTTTTATACACATTTACAGTCTTTTGTACGCCATGAATCAGTTCAGCCAAATCGCCTTTAACGCTCGAACATGAAAAGAAAGAAAGCTCCATATTGGGTAGAACAAAAAACAACACTAGGCAAAAATAGCCATAAACTCTTTCACCAGACACTAAATAAAAAATATAAACTCTCAAAATGTACTTGTCTCTGATAAAGATAGCAATATGTCTGGAACAATTCGTACCATCGGAACATTGGATTATCACTTGTTCCACATGTGAATGGCCAAACCATCCATTTTTTAATATTTTTTTTCTTAAGTTTTTCCATTCTAATAACATTCTATTTTAATACATCCCTTTATTGTCCATATAGTAGCTTTGTGATCTCCTTTCATAATGTCACTATGAATAACTTTATTACGTTCTTGGCACACTTGGTAGGATACTTCCACTGTAATTATGAGATAGACTAAGTTTTTATTTCTCGGAGTAGGATGTAACAAATGTATTTGTGGAGTTAATGCACAAAGGTCTGCTCACAACTCAATTCCTCGCCATAGCCGTTTTGTAAAAACACAGTTGACATCCAAATGAAGGCGATCCCAAACTTCCGGTGTTATATACTATGGTTCGATCTAAACGACCTTTTACCTACCAATGAAGGCAAAACATTTAAAGTTCTTAACAACACTAACATTTCAATTGCAAATGCTGCAATTTTATATAAGTAAATCATTACAATAATATTATACTTATATAAATAAATTATTGCATTAACATTATAAAGCCGCGGATGGCTTAGTGGTTAGTGTTTCAGATTATCGATGCTGGGTCCCCAGGTTCTAGCCTGGGCTGATCTTTCAGAGATGGTGTGATTTACTAACAATCGCTGAATATCCGCCGTGCATCGGACGAGCACGTAAAGTGACGGCCCCCAGGCTGGACCCACTGGTTAAATGGGTATCCTTTCCTATGTCCTCCCTGAAATTCTCTCACCCATCTATGTGCAATATCGTACTTGTACGGTGGCGCCATCTACTGTACTCTAATCGCACTACAAACTGTTCTGTCAAAAGCCGCTAGACTTGCTCTCATTCCTTCCGTTTCTGTGTCCTGCCCAAAAGGCGATCTCGCTGTAGGTGGCTGGGACCTAAACTCTACTCCCTGTGGACGGAAGTCCTACATGAAAATGACAAATGCTTTCATTAACATTATACTAAAAGAATCACTGTGACTAAACTAAAACAATATTAGCGTATTTAGACCTATTTATTGAAAGAAGGGAAGATATTTTCAATATAATTAGGATATCTTTCATAAATTTCTTGCAAGTTGCATTATTATTTTTACACATAGTTGTTGATATCGTGGGTCGTGCATTATTGCATGATCTACTACCCTAGAACCTGATATACACTGACGGAAAAAAATCCCAACACCAAGAGGTGGTTGTGTTAGATAAACGACAGTTGGAAGGCGGTGAGAGTACATCTGTAAGATGACGTCTATGCAAATTTCGCGGTAGGCGCATACGTATTGCGCTAGTAGCGCCCCTCGGAACATGCAAAGCAGGTTTCCTGTAAATACGAGCTGTAACGTTCGTGAGCGTTAGTTATCGTTGAGATTCGACGTAGTGTGTTGATGTTAGTCGAGAATGCCTTTAAGAAGACGAAGAAGCCATTATCAACAGCTCACGGAGTTTGAAGGAGGTCGTGTAATAGGGCTACGAAGAGGTGGATTTTTTCCGCAATATAGCAGATCGACTTGGTAGGATTGTAGCCACTGTGCATCATTGTTGGCAGCGGTGGTCAAGGGAAGGTACTGCCTCAAGAAGACCGGGTTCCGGCCGGCCCAGTGGCACTACTAAGAGGGAAGACCGCCGTGTGCGGCGTATGGCCGTGCCGCATCGTACTGCGTCTGCGACAGCAATTCGAGCTGCAGTTGCCACCACAGTGACACAACGAACTGTTACAAATCGGTTACTTGAAGGACAGCTCCGAGCCAGAAGCCCTGTAGCGTGCATTCCACTTACTCCAAACCACTGCCGTTTGTGACGTCAGTGGTGTAAAGCTAGAGCTCATTGGAGGACGGAGTGGAGATCTGTTGTGTTTTCTGATGAAAGCCGGTTCTGCCTGGGTGCCAGTGATGGCCGTGTGTTGGTTAGAAGGAGGCCAGGTGAGCGCCTGCAACCAACCTGTCCGCGGCTGAGACACACTGGACCTACACCTGTAGTTATGGTCTGGGGAGAAATTTCCTATGAGAGCAGGAGCACTCTCGTGGTTATCCCACGCACCCTGACGGCACAGTTGTACGTCGGTCTGGTGATTCAACCTGTTGTGCTGCTATTATTGAACAGCATTCCAGGCGGTGTTTTCCAACAGGATAACGCTCGCCCGCATACCGCTGTTGTAACCCATCATGCTCTACAGAGTGTCGACATGTTGCCGTGGCCTGCTAGATCACCAGATCTTTCTCCAATCGAGCACGTATGGGACATCATTGGATGACAACACGAGCGTCACCCCAACCAGCATTCACCGTCCCTGTATTGACCGACCAAGTGCAACAGGCATGGAACTCCATCCCACAAACTGACATCCAGCACCTGTACGACACATTGCATGAACTTTTGCGTGCTTGCATTCAACATTTTGGCGGTTACACCGGTTATTAATGTACCAGCATTTCACATTTAAAATGGCTCTTCTCGCGCTTCCATTAAGCTGTGATCTTGAACCCTTAATCGAATAAATATGTTACCTATACAAATGTATTGCCGCCCTTTCATTCCTCTACAACTATTTTTTCGTGGTGTTGGGATTTTTTTTCCGTTAGTGTATTATACATTCTGAGTACTACGATCCTATGTTCCCTCATAGAAATTGTTAAACGATTTGTGACATAGGACGGATTATACCTTCTCTTACAGAAATTTGAATATACCGAACAAATGTTATTTGCAGCACCAGGAATCAAATACTTGGGAGACCCCCTTTAGCAGCAGTTCCTTTTTTTTTAATCTAAAACTTCGAATCAGAAATGTATTTATTTTAAGATTTGAATTTCAAATTTTGTAATGTAACTTGCGAAACAAATTACGCAAAACACAATGTTGTTAAGCCAATTGAGACTCTTTGTGAGCTGCATTGTTCTTCCTGAAAACAAAAATACTCCATCCCTTGCACATCATTTGTTACGAGTGACCGATTGCGTTGTACTTAGACGTCTTGTAGCCTTTGTTCTATGGGATATATGTCTTTACTGATACCTTTCCTTTCAACAATAAGAAATTGCACAATTGAAATTTCAATAATACGAAAAAAGAAAAAAAAAACAGTTAACAGATACATCTAAATTACATACCTGTGGAATAGGCTCTACTAGCATTACGAATTTCATAATATCCTCCGAACATAACATTGCGAAATACCGGTGAAAAACCTTTTCTAAAAATAGCTATCACCAGCCCCTTCCCGTTACAAAAAAATCGGGAAACGTACGAGAGGAAGTTAGTTATTAACTTTTATATATTTTGCATTTATTAGTATTAAAAAGTATGTACATCTCTGAGATATGGCCAACTATACACTGCTTTTCAACCTTGTCTGTTGAAACACTTATCAATCCGGGAGATCCATAGGTAGAAAAACTGTCCATAAAAGTTTCGGAGTTTTCCATACAGCCATTGTTTCACTGAACGTTTCACAACGTCATCCGACGGAAATCCTTTCCCACGAATGATAGAGGTCAAAATCTGACAAAACCAGATCATTAATGTAGTCCGGATGTTGCAGAACTTCATATTAACAGCTTTCCAACTGGTTCACTGCGTAACGAACCGTATGCAGGCGAGCATTGTCATGCAACAAAAGCACACATTGGGATGACATTTCAGGGTTTTTTTGTCCAACAGTGTGTGACTTGCCTGCACCGCAGGACGCACATGAGATAAATGCAGATAGCAGCGAGAGCATACGTCCGCTTAGCTCAGTTGGGAGAGCCACTTATTCTGGAATAAGCGAACCCGGGTTCGATGCCTGGCGTGGACAAAAATATAGGATAAATTTATTTCGTTATAAACTCTATTCAGTCTCTTAAGTGTAGCCTGATAAGCATTGATTCTTGTCGGGGAAGGTGTGAAATTCTCGAGAAGCACACGAAGCATGCCCCAGAACACAGTCGCTATGACATTCTCACTGCTGGAGGATGTCTTCAATTTTGGTAACGGGAGATCATGCATACTTCCACACCCTAGATTAGGCCTCTAACTCAGGAATGTAGCTAAATTTCCATGTTTCATTTCCTTTGAAGATATGCCGTAAGAAGTCGTCACCATGTTCAATGAAACAGAGCAGATGGACGAGAGAAGCACACATGTGGTTATTCATGTGCTCCTCTGTCAGTTGTCTGGGGAAACAACATACTGCGCACTTTTAGATAGCCCAAACTTTCATGACCAATGTCCCATACTGTACCATGCGAAAAGTGGAATTTTTATTTGAGATGATGACGAGACACATGGCGATCTTCACGTCGGCACTCCTCAATTGCATCGACATGATCTCCTGATGTGGAAGGACGTCCGGTCCTTGGTTCATCATGGACACTCACTTTTGCATCACTGTAATCACGGCACCACGTTCGCACATGGTGCACTATCATCACGTTTGGGACGTACACATCTGGAAGTTCACGGTGAATATCAATAAGTCACCTCCATTTTGCCCTTAAGAAGCAAATTACTTCTTGGACTCCTTCATTTGTGCGTTTAAAAAGTAGTGCAGCAACCATTTTGAACCTGTGTAGTTCAGAAACGTATTGTATACGGAGCTTCAAACTGCAGCCACCCAAAACAGGACATATCAATTCACTGGTAAGCAAAAGCATTTTCAATACATACAGTACTTTTAAAGTTCTTCAATATGGAAAATTTCCATCAGACTTCACCTCGTATAGGAAGTACCCGAGAGTTGCAGCAGGCAACATCATCATCTCCTTTTTATAAAATCTAATTGACTGTCGTTTTACCTGTTCCGAATCATAAACCGTAGTTCATGAGAACTTGAGCCCCTTTTGACTAATAACTGGCAACATTTAGAAAATCCCCTCATTTGTGCTGTCGTCTGTCATCACTCGTTATCTTAGATTCGTTCCTAAATACCTTTTTTGTAATATCAGTTTATTAATCATTTTCTTCTTTTAAAATAACTCTGGGTTTCTTTCATTTGTATTCTCGCCTTCCGTGTTTAAATGGTGAATCAAATAATGAAATTGGTACGTATGATTAATAACGTGGTCATTTTCTTACGCCAGGAGTTCTACGCTTGTCGAAATTGCCATAGTGCAGTAGCTTTTTTCTACGCCCAACACATCGCAGAGAAATGCTGCTGCTTCCGACAGCTAATAAAGTAAATCCTCGTCAAGATGTTACATACGTTACAATTACATGCAGAAAACGGCCTTTCTGTTTCTCGCATGGCTAACGTGTACCAATCTATCCGCCGTTCTAGTGATTTGAAACAAGCAAGCCACCGTCGTAAAACATAAAGTGTAAACAGGTTATCAACCATGAAATTAATTATTTGCTTGCAAGACAAAGTGTTACATTGCCAGTACGTAAGGGATTGTACGTCATATCATACGTCATATCATAACTCTCTGTACAATAATGCTGCACTAGAATTTTTCCACATCTATGAAAAGAGGAAATGTATTACTTTAAATTAAGAAATGTTTCAAGACAGAAGAGAAAATAAATAACCTATTGAAATAATTAAAAAAATTATGAACACAACTGTTTTACAGATTTAAAAGCACAGTCTAAGCTGAATGACACGAGACATTCTACGCACGCTTTCTGTTAAACAAGCCGTAATTCCGGATGTGCTGCCATTTCATGCTCCGTTTTAAAATAAGGCTGTTTACTTTAGCAGCCTAGATAATTCGAAAGAAACATAGCACGTTGCCTTCGGAAAAAGTCCATATGATCCTAATGCAGTAATAGCCTTCACTTACGTCATTGTCCTTTGATAAATTAAAAGCAATCGAAACATTTCGTTGAATGAAGTTTCAACAATCTGTATTCCCTGTCTGGTATTTTTAGAAAAGCTGCAAGAAATGTAAACTTGCACAACAGCGAACGTACGTGTACCTAAATCACTTTGCTACTTGATTTCGTGTATCTCCTATGAATCTCAAAAGATATCGAGAGTACCTCAATGAATATTTCTAGAAGAAACTATGCAACAACGTCGACTGTATTTCGTGCGTTATAAAAAGCTTAATGATATAAGAAGAAATATAAAGGAACCATACACAGGTTTGGGATTCTGTTTCAAAATTTCCTGATGTGTACTGAAAGTTGACGAAAAAACAGTTTGAGCAAAAAAAAAAAAAAAAGGAAAGAAAACTGTCAAGCAAGAAATTGATTTACAGAAGTTCTTGGTGAAGAAATTATTTTAAAAAAGTTTGAACATTACAAAAGAAGAGACGAAAAAAATGTGTATTATGAATTCCAAATTACAAGTAAGCAGACTATTTATTCAAGTGGCATTTATGTTATTTACATCACATAACAGCGTACATTATGGCGAAATTTTTCAAATGTTCCTTTAACATGAGCTCACTATGAATTCGGGGCTCAAATGCGGCTAAAATTTGACTTATCATTTAGTAGCTCGATTAAAATTTGCGGGTGGTTTCTAAAACAACTAAAAACTAATATGTTCAATTTTAGGTTGCAATGTTTATCAAATACTTTCCGCTTCCATAATAACTATGTAATACGTTGTTGTCCTCGTTCATCACATGGCTTATTGGAAAAGACTAATCACCATTTTATTGGAAAAATTTTCTATGATTTTTTAATAATTGATTGCTATTCTAACAGCTTGCAGAGGCAAACAAACATTTATATTAAAGTGTGGTGCGGAAGATGTACCTTACTGAACTTTATGTTCATACTAAGAAACAAAGACGATTTTTTGAAAAAAAAAATTCTGTGTCATCACGAGAATTACTCGAATGTTTATCACACAATTATACGGTGTGCTGTGATTTGTTTCCATCCTTTAATAACACACGACAAACCATTTTTAGTTCCATAGAGACTGTCTTTGCATGTTGGTTTGGTGGAAAGGATTTTGACCGTTTCCCTGATGGCTCTCTTTTTAAAAGTCAGGTAATTGACAATTCTTCTAATACGATTCCACATAGAAGCGGCTGAGCAATGCATGACTCCCCGCTAAGAGCTGTATTTTGCATGTCCTGGTTGAAACTTAGCATGTGTTCTTTACATTTAGCGTCTAAGGATCGCTTTGGGATTCAGATATACATATACATTTCCTGTGTTGTTAATGTGGACAATCAATAAAACGTACAAGTGCGCCTTTTTCTGCTCACACTGTCCCTCCTTGCAGCTTGATATTGTATGTGACAAGGGTCTCTGACTTCATTGCTACTGAGATTTTGCGTAATAAATGTTTCAACCAATATGTAAAGCCTGGGACGCATGTTTTGGATCCTGCGTATCTCATTATCGTAGGAGTTCATTTCTTGAATTTCTATGTATTCTGTCAATGCCATCTTTTCCTTATCCAGCCATTACACCTTTGCTATAATATTCACAATTTCCGTATTAATTAGGTAGTCGGGTTTGCATATGTTTTAGCCTCGGTAGAACAGTGATCTGAACGCAGAGAATTTGTACATTTTCTGGGCTGTATGAAAAAGGCAAATCCGTAAAAAGCTTGTTACGAAATGTTCAGAAGCTTTTAGAGATTACATTTCCTAGAACGAAAAAAAAAAAAAAGGAACTAAACACCAGAAATGTAATTAATCTTAATAAAAAGTTATAAATAAGTGTATTATATTTAAGTTAAATGTAAAAAAATGAATTAAATGTTTGTTAAATCAAGAGCATGGGTAGTTAGTTGTACTGAATAACAGCAAAGTGCGCCTTTAAACAGGTTTTTATATTTAATTATGCGTAAGAGATTTACGATCAATGTGATAGGGAATCCTACGTTATAGAGACTATAATTAGAACTGTAGTTAAAACGCATGTGAAATTACACATGTATAAAAATTTAATGACATTAAGAATTTTGCACTGAAAGAAGAGTTCAGCTAAACCGATTGTCAGAGAGTTTTGCATCTGTTGATTAAACACCAAAAAACAAGTATAACAGTCATTTATATTGAATTCTTTTAAAGAACATGTATAATACCTTCCCCGAAACGATACAATATTGTGACCAACGTGACTTTATGAATATCTCAGAAACTGAAAGCAAGTAGTGGTGCTTCTGAAGGCCACGAAAATGTGTAAACAACAGCTGTTACTGAGCCTTTATAATCAAACTTTTTTTTTTGATTGACGGTTTAACGACCACCATGAGCAACTCAATGGGCTATAAGCAGTCGCAATCAAACTTTTGCATGTTAGTCAGATGGAAAATACAGCAGATTTAACTGAGGGTGACAAAGGCAAAATTGTACTGGCTAAACAACTAAATAGAATATTTCCGAAACCGAAAAGCTTGCGGTATAGTCACAATCAGCCGTGGTTAATTCCTTCTAAAATTTGACCAAGACGACCACGAACCGCCGGCAAGATGAAGGCCAAATGGTTCATCCATGTTAATGGTGAGCGAAGGCTCTTCCTTGTGGTAGGAGCCAACAGAAGGGATACTGTGTCGACACTCGCCGTTAATTTGAATGATGGTTACGAAACAAATGTATCGCAAAACACATTATGTCAAGCACAGCTAAAACTGGGGATGCGTAGCTGCAGACAACTCCGATGGCTTAGGCTAATCTAGGTGCACCGCCGAAAGCGTGACAATGGATACGCGATCATCAAAACTGGACACTTAATAATTGGAAGAAGGTCGTTAGGTCGGATGAATACCACTACCTGTTGTACTATGTGGACGACCGGTTATATAAGCATTGTTTACCTTGGAAAGTGTAGACCCTAGGAAGCACTGTGGAAAGAAAACAAGCCGACGGAAAAGGGACAGTTATTTGGGCAATGTTCTGCTGGGAAACCTTGAGACATTGGGGACAGCGTTATTCAACTTTTTTTGCTTGGTACTCCACAACACGAGTACTTTTTTCCATATTTGTATCCCAAAATATTTTTTCACAATTTACGAATTGTCAAACGGAATTTTCTAATACTAAAATACCTATGGATTGACAAAGAGAATTGATTAGTATTATAAGTATTTATGAATTGGGAAACGTCAATGCTTATTGTAAATCACACAAAAAATACTGCATTATTGATCTTATGAAATATTCACTTAGCAAGAAGGATGGGCTTGTTTGTTGGAACACAGAAATTTAATTCTTGGAAGAATGTTAGTGTTAGTTCAATCCTTGGAACATTGTAACAAGGACCGGCTCTGGATAAAGGCAGTTCCTCTGCTTATAATTGATTAACGTCAGTGCCAAGATGGCTTGTCTACAGAAGTAAGTCGATGGAAATGAAAAAAATGTTTAAAATAGTAAGGTCACTGAACTCTATGAACACATTTAGAGCTGTAGTCTTAAAATCATAGATTGAAATTTTCTCGAATGCTACTTTTAGTGTGCTATCAGCAGACAGTTCAAATAAGTCTTCTTTTAACTCGATGGAAGTATAAGTGGCATGCAGTATTATTGAAGGAATTTGTAACCCATCGTGTGTTTTTTCCTCATTCTCTATTTCCGGAAAGTAGTTCAAGAATGTTTCACTCAGCCGGACATTTACTGAATTATTTGTCTCTTTCTCTATAAATGTCAATCCGACACTGTTCTATTCCAAACGAATGCTTCTGAAGTCGTGAATCCGTTTATTGGTGTAAATATGACATGAATGATAAGTTAGATGATTTCCGTAAACTTTAACATTTCGTCGTTCTATAGCTGAACTGCATCCGCGTCTCTCGGATGACGCCCGTGTATCCTACACTACACTACAAAGAACGACCAAGTCTCAAGTTTCCGATTAATTTGAATTTTTCCATTCCAGGGTTTGCAAGTCGAAACAACCGGCATTCATACATAGCGAATCTGGAGGATTAGAATTCATTCCAGTGGTTGACCGGAGTAGCATGACATAAATGAATAAAACTTGAGATTTTAAAATTAATCGGATACTTGAGACTTGGTAGTTCTGGGTGTAATATTGGTAGCATACTTGGGTGCTATCCGAGAGACGAGGTTCGATTCCTACCCCAGGACGATGACATTTTAAAATTTTCGGATATTATATGACTTATTATTCATGTCATATTTACAACAATAAACGGATTCAAAACTTCAAAATGTGTATTGTTTAATGGTGTGATGCCGTATTTTATTCAATGGATCATACATTTACGCATATATTTCTTACAAATGAATATGCAAATTTCGTTTAATAATATTGCGTTGCACAAACTGATCACTGCATCAGAAAAGACCTCGTCGGATTTTCAAAACAACAAAAAAAAAAAAAAAAGAAAAAAAGAAGAAACAATTTCCAATTTTGTTTTGGGTAATATAGGCAAATTTCTTAGGTTCAGCGATGGATCCGGGTGACGTGACATACATGTTAAGCCACTTCAGTACATCATATATGTCGATCAAGCAGCTTTTGAATTCACCACCCAGTGACACAGTGGCTTAAAAGCTAGCTAACCCCTAACATTTCGTAAGAGAGGGGACTTGGATCGAATCCCTGTAATGCATGCATGACTTCGCCTACAGTCAGTTTTACTCAATTAGCTTCCTCCCTTCCCTGAAACCAGAAGCCCTAAGTAAGGACGCACGATTATTTAGAGCCCATCCAGTTGCTCACAATGGTCGATAAAACTCCAAACATATATATATATATATATATATATATATATATATATATATATATATATATATATATATATATATATATATAATTGAAAGGGTGTTAGTGAGAATCAACCACACACTAAAATGTCCGAGATAGGTATCAAAAAGGATAGCAAGAAACGCTGAAAGTACTGAAGTGCCATATCACACAAATCACTGCTTAATTTAGCATTGATGTGGCAACATTTATCTGCAGAATTCGAACATATCTGACCTTTTCGCAAATAGGTTACAATATCCGACGGTCAAGGAAATCATATGCAACAACGATTTCAAAATTAAAGGCAAAGATTTCCGAATAATCCTTATGCTGGCGGAGATGTACCCAGCAAAAACACAATTGTTGGAAAACTGCAGGCCGCCAGCTAGCAGTGATGAGTCACTGCTAGCTGAAATCTGCCGCTCACGGCCCGGTTGCGGTCCGTTGATGGCAGCGACATCAGTTGGCAGCGATTGATGACCCTTCAGCATCGCCGTAAATTGCGGACCACCAAGCAAGTGCCACTAGTGGACCGTAGCTGGCAAACCGATTAAACCCCAACACCAGGTGAAAGCAAAGGAAATGCCCATGCGCACAAGCAACACGTGCTGTGTCTCTCACGGTACCAGTTAGTTGAAAACGACGCTGTCGCTATCGTGCTATTTCAGTGGATGTTAAAAAAAGCATTGTAGAGAGGAAAATTAATTTCCTAATGAAATGCCACGTCGACGAAGATATCAGAGTAAGCCATTAAATACTATATTACAGCCATAAAATACACGCACTGCGTTCCCATGAACAACTATAAATAATTTATGTGTAATTTCGTTTTAACATTCACTAAACTGCTTGGAACAAAAGTCCTGGAAAAACATTAAAAAGCGTTATGCTGAAAAAAAAGAAGATGAATTATACACGTTAAAAAATTTTCAATTATTAAAAAAAAAAAAAAAAAAGCAACGTTATGTGGATATAATGTACTCATCTATGGGTTGAATAGACAAGACTGGAGGAAAACACTTCTAAAAATAACGAGAAATAAAATAAAATATATTTCATCTTTAAAACAAATGTAGCTTTGGACAGCGGAAAGGAAAGATACAACTTTAAAAATGTAACAGATTTTGTCATGAACGGGTAAATATACTAATTCAGCAATCGCCTTTCAAGACGACAAGGCCTGTCCGAAACTATGGAAAGCGCCTATAATAAGGTACACTCCTTGAAAAAGGGAAATTCCATTAAGGTAAAAAAAAAATTGTACGTTGAAAAAATAAATTTATGAATTATATGAAACTGACATTTACAAAAAATATCTCGCATTATTGTAAAATGAAATAACCATTCGTAACACATTCCGCAGAAAAGAGTGGCGGCTTCAAGCCATACTCGAGCGTGCCAAATTAGCCCAGATGGTCGAACGCCCGCTTACCACACAAACAGTCTGTGGTTCGTTTCCAACTAAATCCAAATGGGCTTTTTTCCGGAGCTATTGCAAAAATTTCCCCGGCGCAGTGCTGCAATGAAGAAGTTTCGTAAGGAAAAAAAGTAGTTGTAGCTTTGGAAAACTGCGGTTATCCTTTTTTTATGGACACTACTGTGAAATTGGCGGACAAGATTCGGCAAGCCATCAGTTACGTCAAGTGATTGTCGGCTGCCGCTGCCGGGAAACTTGCAGATCATATTAGGCTAGCCATCATTTATGGCACGTGCTTGCAGGGCCGCTGAAGGGCCACTTCTGTCAGCTACTGCCTGTATGGATAACTTTTGGCCCAGTTGTGGTATCTGATAGCTGATGGGGTTGCCAGCTGTTGGCCTAAACTGCTTGCCCTTCTGTTGGCCGCTCGGACATTTTATAGACGGTTCAGCAGCGGCAACATAGTGCTGGGCCATTGCTGGCACAGAAAGACCGTTTTTGCTGGGTAAAGTTGCTACGTCGGATAATTAAATCATCTGATTTGGCATCATGGTTACTTATTACAAATCAATCATTTGAGTTAGAAAATACGTGGCACTGTTAAAACCTTTATAATTTGCAGATTTCTGGAATTAGTTCCAGAAACCCAAAAGCTCTCAATGACATGTCATGATATTGTATACTTACATGAATTTCCGCGCAAACGTCATTGTAATGATGTAAAGTTTTTAGCGAATTTAATCTAAAGCATAAAGGCTAGAATGCCTAATTTCTTCAGAAACACCAAGATTCTTCCAAGCAAGACCTACCCAGTATATATAAAATTAATGTCCAATTACCAGAGGCGTAATATGTTTCCGGGAAAACTTCCCTCTCAAAGAGCAATGTCGTCATTCCTGTAATTAGGATACATTAAAATTCCGTCCTCCTATTTCAGAGACGAACACCAAATTCGAATAAAAGAATGGAATTTTGCATAACAGTACAATAGTTTGGACTTTCGCATAAGAAAAAGTAGTAGTTTTAGTAAATTGCTTCCTGCGGCCGTATCCTCATATTTTATTTCAGCTTACGTATTTCACCACCTTTGGGAACATGAAACAATTTAATGGCAAAAAAGAAAGTAAATCTGTAAATAATTCCACAAATTAAATTTTTTTAATTTATATAGAGATTATATTTCGAAGCAAATACTGAAAGCTATTTATCTGATTATTGGAGTTATGGTTAATGACAAGAAATATATTCAATTTAGATCAGCCGCAAAATGTTTCGTTTGAACATTCCATCTTTATTATGATGATCCCATCTTTATTATGATGATCTCATCTTTATTATGATGATCTCATCTGTATGCAAAAAGAAGCAAGTGCAAGCAAACCACAACGCCTGTGACGGTCATGTCTGGATACGAGGTTTATGACAAACGTATTGCACACGTTAATCTGTAATGAAAGTGGTGACACAATCGGTAAAATGACTACGTCAAGCCAAGGTCAGACTCAAAGCATCGCAGTGGTGGCAGAACGATACATTCGAAAAAACCGTCTTGTCCTTAATTTTTGCACGCAAGTGTAAATTTGTTGTTCAATGGTGGATTTTATTTAAAACGTTGTTGCTGTAATGAGTGGAAAGAAGGAAATATGTAAGATGTAAGGCTCGACAGGTGGAACGTAACATTGCAAAGATTCACAGCAGTGCACTCGATTTGTGGGATGTCCCCTCAATGGTCATTTAAGAAATTGCTAATCATGTCGGTTATGCGGGAATACAGTCGTGCTGGTGTTGGTCCGTCTTTTGTTTTCGCTTCACTTCACATTTGGCGTTGTTGCGTTTCTTGTCACAGTATTGCTGTTGTGTCTCTGCTTGTTCTGACAGTGAATGGTCTGCATCTTTAATAATGCCGGCGGCTTTCGGTAGTCTTGCAAATTTCAAAACATAAATTCCAGAAAGATTGTTCCAGAAATCGAATTGGGTATAAAATAACTAAACTGGCATTAATAATGTTCTTTTAAAAACATCTAATGAAAAATTTAAAATTTACTGCTCAAGGCAAGTTATGTGTTTCTAGGTTTTTCTGGAGTCTACCTTTTATAGATCTGTACAGTGGATGATTATTTTATTTCTAAAGCAAGTTGCATAAACATTCCTCATGATTTTGAATTTAAAAACTTGCTGTGAAAATTTTGGCTGACCTGTAAGTTAACATCTCTATACCTTTCTACTGTAACGTAGAGAGTGACTGCGTCTCTGTGCCTACGATTTCTGTAGATTGTAATAGCATCCAGTTTTTGCCTCCCTCCTTCAGATGCTAGTATATCATCTAACGGTAATAACTGGAGCTTACAGAGAGTAATATGATAGTTTTTCTTGGAGGATATTTTTCCGTGATTTTTTAAAACAGAATGTCCGATACCGGCTAGGATAAGCACCTCTATCATACGGAGTTGTGGACATCTTAGAAATACAATTAATCCATCAACATCCCTTAAAATATATTTACTTCTGATGAATCTGCGCCTAAGGTCGGGACTTTACAAAGGGAGCATTGTAGCCCATACGGTCTGCTCACAACCTGACTCGGGTAGCATGCTGTGCGAGCTACAAGTTAAAAGGTGTAACAGGCAGGAAGTCTTTACGGGACAGGAGACAGCAAGGAGGATGAAAAATTAGAGGTGTAGTAAAGAACCAGGTATTAAGAAACTGTAAGTAACTTTGGTAAGAGGGGCCGGAATTATCATAGGTATTCTGTAGCACATCAAAGGTACGTAGCTAATGTAATGGAGAGCACATGACGAATTAAAATACGAAACCATTTGTGAAATTGTCAGCTACTGCTTGAACAGCACGAAGTTATTGACATTTATTATTTTAGTCAGTTATTGACTGTTAAAAGTCAGTTATTGACTGTTAAAAGTCAGTTATTGACTGTTATTTATTTAGTATGTGCATGTCGTATTCCGATGCCCATTCGTTGGTTTTCTAGCTAATTGTTACCGAACGCGCCGGAGACATATTTGATTCCAGCCCCAAAGCCTGAGTCATGATTAATAGTGAGCTTATTGGACCGGACACTCCAACTTGAGCAGAGCCTTAAAACCCCATTCTTATTTTTCGATGTGTTGGTATAGGTAACGGGGCGAATTCCACCAGGTTGGGGCAGATAATCCCCTTAACAGAGATAATTAAGTATAATTTTTAAGAGTGATTGGGAGTGATTTAGAGCGGTGTACCAAGAGAAAGTTTCTATTTGGGTTCACTGTTAGTGTTCTTCAGCTTTTTTTGGAAATATATTGATTTGTTTGTCTGATAGTTCTGAGGCAGAACGCCGGCTCTCGAATAATCCACAAGCTCAGCCGTTCCGGAAGTAGAAGCTCAAGCTCTTCGAACTCCCAGACTGTATCTTTCCTCAAAGTCCGATAAATCCTTCCCTTTGTGCATCACGCTGATAATTTTTCTAGACACCTTAAAAAAATACTACGTCGATCGACTACTCGCGTCCTTTAGGAAATCACGTGGGCAAGGTGATTTTGAAATCCACTTGTGATAGGTGAGGACATAATTCAGATGGCACTTGGTGTGTGTTTTCTCCTAGGGAGCGGCATATGACCAGAGGAAGAAGTTTCGTAATCATATTTTTTGAAGAGATACTTCTAGATATATGATATCAAAAGAAATGTTTCGCTTCGACCGAACTGGTTAAAATATTGCTTTCAAAATGTTTGGAATTATACGGAATATGTTCACTATCAGTAGCGCTAGGCTGCTGCATAACAGTTTTCCCGATGGTAACCCGAGTGACTTCGAAAAATATAAATTATCATATAAGATTGAACTCTCTATCTGAAATCTGGTTGTCATTTAAGGAAAAATTCTTGCGCGGAATAATCTTCGTTATCAAGACCTACAAATGACAAAGGTGTTTTTTTCAGCATGGATATTCATAAGCAAATGTGTGAGATAAAATATACGTTTTGAATTTAGTAACTTCTGCAAAGCCTCAGCTCCAAAGATACTCATCTAAAATATTAGAATGTTCAGATGACAGGAAAATACCGAATATCTCCAAGAAAAGAAAGCAAACTGAAAGTGGAATCCATGAAAGTTTACTTCACTTTTTATTAGATATTTATCTTTCGTTAATTTCTCACGCTGAAGCTGAAACAATTTCATCGAACAAAACAGCCGAAAATTTAAGTACAAGTTAATTAGAAATCGCTTAATGTGTAGAATCATAACTTCAAGTGACTCTTTGTTATGTGGGTTGAAACATAAGTAAAACAATGCCTTAGAACAGGAATACAGCAAATGGGATAGAGTCTAAGGCCTCATGCTTGGTGTTACTATTCTGAAAGAATTGTTTGTTTATTTATTTGTAAGCACGTACCTACAGATGGTTTATCTAGTTGAGGAATTGCTATAGTGATATTCACATTACCAAGTAAAACTTACAGTCTTGCAAAACATCCCTAATAAAAAAAAATATTATATTAAAATTATCCATTCTTTAAGTGACTTGTGAAGTCTATATATTTTGCATAACGGAAATTTTTTTCCAGCATCAGTTCTTCAAAACGGCACTGGAAATAGTTCACATTTTGTACTCGGTAAACGTGGGACATGGAAACTTTATTGGATTACAATTTGAGCATCATCAATCTCTCAATTGATGATGACAGTCAGGAACTTGAGTTGGAGAGCCTTCCTTCTCGACTACAGAATGACCATCTTGGAGAATATTAGAAGGTCAGCCGTCGGGGTTTAAGCTACATAAATATCAGCCGATTTGTAAGTAAAGTGCTTAACTTTTTTAGTTTTTGAACTTTTTCGATTTCTTTTTCTAAAGTTACGCGGCTAGGTCTCCAAATGTCCACTGCATACTCTAGTGAGGATCTTTCCGTAGTCTCAAAAAAGCGGATAAGTATCTGAGTATTGGAGAATCACTTGGTATGTCGCATCATAAATCCAAGATTTCTGTACACTGTAGGTAGAATTCTTTTGATATCACATTTAAAGCCGAAGTTTGAATCAAACCTGACTCCCAAGACCTGGACGTCGTTTGTCCGGCTATGAGAAAAGTCGGCAACTTCGTTGTTAAAAAGATATGGCTTTCTTTATCGTGAAAAGAAAACGGCATGACACTGTTAGATGTTGAGGTTGTTTAATGTACACCACTGAAACAGGTTATTGGCGTCATCAAGAGTCTGTACATTACTGTAAAACTTTAGATCGTCAGCGAACATATTAGCCTAGTTTAGGCGACCACATTTTGTGAGGATAGTTCATGTTTCTATTACGATCAAAATTATAATTTTATAAATATTACAATTTACAGATAAAACACTGCAAACTAATGTGTATTTTAAGTGGAGACGTAAATACTACATCCCTTTTGAAATATATGTAATTTATATCCTTTGCAATTTTTTTTACTTCCAGCATACTTCTTAAAAATATGTATCAAACTGGTTTTGAAGATAGCGAAATGCTTTTAATAAAACGTTATTGAGGAAATGCATATATGTTAAAAAATATTAAACTTCTTCGAGATATGAAGGAGAACGAATCGTACTAATAAAGATTGAAAGCAAACGGATATTTATCAGATAGAAAGCTGTACATACATGTTATAACACAACATTTCCTTATAAATATTCCTGTATTCCTTTATTTTATTTTTTACATTAGGTGATTCACAAAATCGTGGGAATCTCTTAGGGCTATGAGTAAACATCGACCTCTAGTAATGGCGGACTGGTTTCTGGAGATAAGAGAACTGACACCGGGATATCAGTGTGTCGATTCACGTTGTGCTCAGCCAGTTCTTTTGAAAGCATCAACTCATATTACTTGGATACAGTTACGCCATTTTTGGCAGCTATGAATATGATTCGTTTGAACAACAGCTTTCATGTACTGTGTTGATGATTCGCACAGCTTCATTGATATACTGATTATTCCACAGATATCTTAGTTATGATTCTTAAAACATGTATTGGGTAACTTGTAGCCGTCAGCCTTTTCTCGGAGATGAGCTGTAAGTCTGCGCCTAACTTCATTGCATAAAAACGGAGACATTGTGGTGCAATGTTTTAGGATCGACTTTTGGTGGGACCTGCACTGGTCGTTTTGCATGTTATGGAGATGATGAGTAACATACTGTTTGTTACTGCGTTGATTTTATGTAGGCAAGATCTTTTTTTTTTTTAGAAAAGTAAAGTTTCCTTTAGAGAGCGAATACCTTTCCAAATCGAGAAGATATGAATTTATAATCTGCCAGCGTGGGAGAAAGGAGTATTGCCTCCTTTTAGTTCTGAGCTGCAGTCTTTGAGGAGGGACGATACCCCGTCGAAATAAATACAAACCATTGCGTTAAGGCTTTAGATTTTGGTTAAGTGAAATTAGACTCAACTTCACAGAAAGCTAGATACTTTCAAGTTTTTGAGCATTGCCGGCTGTCTAGAGATTCCTAAAAACAAAAATAACGATTCATTGCAAGGTTTTAAATTCCCAAGTTTCTGATAAATTACCCACCGATATGTTAATAAATTGAACCCAGGTTCCTTATGTTTTTGGATTAGAGGCAGTATTGTCTCTGCAGAATTTGTATTATTAGAAACACCAAATGTCTTTAGATTTCATTCAAAATCGCACAGGTTCCACATATATCTCCTAATTCGCTCGAAGTTAGGCTTAGGAATTGTAAAATTTGAATCTCAGACTTCAGCAACTGCTTCCTCACATCTAGTCTTCCTTTCGTATCTTGAGATAAACTGTGCAATAATTATGGCAGTCTCACAGTGTCACAGAGGACATGGTACCAACATGTGAAAAATATTCTTCAATAACTTCAATTTAGGTCAAATACGTGGCAAAAAAGTAGGCGAGTATATACCTTAAATCTCGTTATTGTGGCTCCAAAGAAAGCAACCTTCCAGGGGTTTGGCAGTTTGTCGTATGTGAGTCTGGAGAATTTCCAGGCAGCTGTGGTGCAGTGGAAGCATGTCCGGCGTTTAACTGAAAGACCCTGGGTTCGATTCCCGGTGGCGGCCGATGAAATTTTTTCCGTGACTCACTTATAAACGTGGAAAGAGCGATGACGTCTCTTTGATGTTCCTAGTTCACGTCAACTGTGTATTTGTTACTATATGAAGCTTCATTTAATGACATTAAGAGAGAGCAAATTACAACTGCCGCAAGTATGTGATTCAACATAACTAAGTTTCATGGCAGAATTTCTTTGGTTCCAAGAATAACCATACCTGCAGAAAAATATTTGGACTGCTCAGTTAAATTTGACGGAAGAGAACATCGAATTTTAATAATTATTTCCACGATGTCCTTCATCAAAAGATTAAGATCAAGGTCTATAGTGCCAAGGAGCGTGATCAATATAATTTATTTTCCTGCTCATCAAACTATTTGTGTGTTTACTTTGTCACCCATAATTGTACCGTCGACCTACAAGGAAATAAAGTATTACTGCATCTTTTTTCTTCTGTTTGAGTTTTTGTTCTGCCACAACGTTTAGTTATTTTCTATACGGACACCAGCAGACGGATCTATACGAAAGGAACTTTTCGCCGCATAGCATGGAAAGCCATCCATTTGTTTTTTCATGCTCACGCAGGATGCCGGGTACATCGCTTAATCTGTTTGTCTGAAAACCCTCTACAGACTTTAGTGCTAAAGAACTTGTAGCGTAATTCATCTGAAAACACCTTTTGCTTCCGCATTATCAAACTGTCTATTAGCGGCGTTTTCAAAACCACTGAAAGCATAAATTTCATATAGTTTGCCGAGGCAGGTCACTGAAACTTCAGAACGAATGACTCCACCAAAACACCTCTTAGGTATGGCAAAGCAGTTTGTTTATTTTTTACAGCGTTTTTTGCTTACGAGAAATACATATCGTTGCAGATATGAAATGGACACACATATATTTCAGCTGAAAAAGTCATGCGGAAAAGAGAGATTTCTTTTTCGTTTCATAAAAACATATTTAATGAAGAATTCAAGAGATTAGGGAGTAGGAATTATTTGATCAGGTTTGGACAACTGTTACTGTCAGTACGATAGAATCAAGTTACTTTATTTTAGGAAACACCGAAAAGAGAAGAAAATAATTATCTTATTTCTGTGAATTACAACTGACTGTCAACATCACACTCAGATAAGTTACCACCATACGTATTGCTTAACTAAACTAAAGAACGAATTAAATACAAAATGTTTAAGAGTATCAATAGAAACATAAATTTAACTGCGTATGTTCCGAAATCTTGAAATTCATGCCTCACAGACTTTGAACTGAAACTTACAGAAACAGTGACAGAACTACTCAAAGTCTAAATGGTTTTAATGTTGAACTAATTAGTTTACAACTAGTCATATGAATTATGCAACAATGCGAAATTCTGCATAATCTGCATTTTCCGCATAATTTTGCAACGCCCGTATAATTGCATTACTCAGTTTTCCCCGCGCACGTACCTTTCGGCCTTAATCTCAGGGTTTACTTTTAGGCAATGATAGGTGAAATCGCTAAAAATGATTATAGTCTGATTAGTCGACAGTCAGTTTTGACTACTAACTGAATAGTCACAAAATGTTAGTCGAAACAATCGCGTCGTCGCGCTACTAATTTAGTCATTTACTAACTCTATCAATTAAAGAACTAATTCAGTAATCAAAAGATTATTCTTTTCAGCTCGATAATTACACAGTCTGGTTCTCTCGGCACACACGGCATTCCTCCCGTCTTAGGCCAAGGAACACATTTCATCCATCCATTCTGCCGTTTGTGTCTGCAAAAGGAAGTGACAACTAATCTCATTGATTTATTCGACAAGTTAGTGGTTAGCGGCAACAATGATAGACTGGGGAGCTAGTGAATATAAAATGCTAATTCGATTGATTTGGCTACTTTGCAAATAATCGAATTATTCGATGGTTCGGGACTATCGACTAAGTTAATAATTTGGACATCAAAGAATTTCAATGAATGATTGTCCAATATATGTTACAGGCAGATCGATGCCAAATAAATCCAGCAAGTACACATGCATCAGACTACTTGAAAATTAGATCACTCCAAAACGGAGCGCTCCATCTGAGTCGAAAACGCATACTTAGTTGCTTGTGGTTTCTTTGCTCTGGGTTGTGTAACGTTAACATACTCGAACGCAAATCGGGAGGCGCTCTTTCGTTTCCCGTTCCAGATCGTTGAAAGTTTTCTGAGGCATGTCTACTTGCTTTATTCCAATTAATGTCCGTACCTGCTAATCGTTTCTTCTACTTGTTGTGTTATCCGACACGGCCGGAAGCTGCTTCAAAGTCATCTGCTCTTCAGTTGCTGATTCTCATGTATGCTAACTGTTCACCGAAATTACAATGCGCTCTGGTTTGTGGGAAGTCATAACAACAGCATATTTGCCAGCGGAATTGTAACGGGTTTTCACGCTAGTGACAGACGCTGCCAAAACGGCGGTATGGAAATCCAAGAAGAATGCCATAAATATGTCTGCCAATCATAATTGCAAGAATTGTCCACGTACTTTTCACGCTTCCTATGGCATAATGTTCGGTAGGTGCAAGGGATATCCACGTACTTTCCACGCTTCCTATGGCATAACGTTTGGTACAATCTGCGATGTTTCTATCGATCATTTTTTCAAATTCCGTAATCGATCTCTATGTGAAAAGTGCTAGTCAGGAAAAAAGAAAAAGAAAACCCGAGCAACAGGACTCTGACAAGCAGAAAATGCGCCGAGCGACTGTATCATGAGAGCTCAGGAGATAAACAGAATGAGGCGAAATGCGCAGTCTCCTGCATTTCAAAATATTCGACATGTTCGCAAGCGCCAATGTTATAGTAGAAAAAGTATTCAAAAATCATTCTATACTGAAAGAATTACTTTCTAAGAACGTCACAGTGCAGGTTCCCTTTGATGCGTTAATTTTCTTAGCCAGAACCCGACGTTTTTGAGGCTAAGAAGTGAAATATAAAACCAATTCTCAAGTCCTCAGATTCACTGAGCATTGGATTTGATGAAGACAGCGAAGAGAAAGCTTAAACTACATGTGTCTTACATATTCATTCTGTTTCATAATTTACAGATTCTTCAATGATGCATTCTTACCTACTGAACAGCGTTCGCCGCGAAACTGTCCAGCCAACAGCAGTTTCTCAGGCCATCGTGCAATACCTTACACGTATGTGGATTCATTTCAATAAAGTGTCTGGAAGCTTTACCGACAATGCGACTTTCATGACTCGAGATGACAAGATAATACTACATGCTGTGATGTCTAATTCGGTGCACATGACTTTTAATGTTCATATTGTAAACTTATCTTCTGACCAATGGCGTGTGCATTTTGTTGAAATGGACAATTTGACCAGATGGTTTAAGAAATTGTTCAAGATTTGTCTTGCGAGAAACCGTCGTTATCTACAGTTTTTAAGAGAAAGAAACAGAGAGACAGGGTAAAGTATTCCCAGCAGTCTTGATAACACGGTGGAATTCCAAGTTCGAAACATTGTAGTACCATAGCATGTACTGCGACGTTTATATAGACGTCTTCGTCAATTAAATGAAATTTACTGGTTATTCTGCCAGTCTAAATGTGTGCAAGTCCCTGATGTAAATTAGACACATCTGTAAAGATTTTCAGTTCATTGCGAAACACACCCAGAGCTGGTGGACATACTGGTGTTCTTCGAGAGATGAGGAGTGCTTATTCACAAGACATACAACACGGTAATTACTCGATGTACGATCTAAATTAAAGCTAAGATCTGAGTGCACCTATTCTTAACAAAGCTGCACGTAATTCGATTCTGTGGGAAATGTTTCACAAAACTATAGCTAAGTTGGACATTTTCTACTCCCCAGAAGGGATCATCTCCAGAAAGTGAGGCGGCAAGTTTTGCCAACCTGGCTTGAACTTCATAAAAGCTGTTCGAGTGTTTGGCCCATATCAAATGCCCAACCTAGATATTGATGACGACTCAGTGTTCAAATGCATTCCAGGAACTGATGACCCGTCAGTAAGACTTCAGTTTTACTCCACACAGGGAGAATATAAAGGAACGTACTGTGCCTGATGTAATCAAATCCTGGAATTCAGAGGCAGCTTCAGACAGATATCCAAGACTAACACGAAAGGCCAAGCAAGTACTCACGGTTTTATCTAATTGTGCAGACTGCGAAAGAGCAGTGTCTGTCGTGCGCCTTCAAATATTTAAAAACAAAGACAGCGTTTAAGGGAATTTTCGGTTGTTAGGCCAACGTATCTTATTTTTTACTTTTACAAACTGTAATCAGCACTGTGGTAATAATTACTATGATTACGGAAATGTTCTATTCCTAAGATACTAGACAAAGAAACAAATATAGTTAGTCAAATAGATATTCCATTCAAAGTGGAATTCTTTATAAGCATGTATACAAGTTTTGTGCTTTTCTTAGTCCGGAAAATTTCAATAAGTTTCCGCATCAATGTTGAAAATATTTCCGAGTAA
Source organism: Macrothele yani (assembly GCA_039090855.1). NCBI lineage: Eukaryota > Metazoa > Arthropoda > Arachnida > Araneae > Macrothelidae > Macrothele > Macrothele yani. Next base: position 50,711,508 of record CM076999.1, on the reverse strand, counting down.
TATATAGCGCTTTAAATATGAACCAAATTTGAAATAGAAATCCGCTATTCTTTAAAAGTCCATTGAAAGGCGTAAGGTTCGTACAGTATTAAGGATTAGTAACTGAAAAAAAATGAGATTTTTCGTGTATAATAAAAAATTTTTAACAGTATAATTACCAGCATCAAAGTATTGCCATAGCTTCTTATGTGCAAATATAGTTTCAAAAAGAAATGTACTACATAAACTTGTCAAGAGAGCAGAGCAACGCATGTAACACAGCAAATTAAAAGGAACAAGCTGCTGTCTTAACGCGATTGATTAATAATAAAATAGTTCACAAGATTTATGATTCTTTAACTTCGTCATTTAATTCATGGAAGATATTTCTTTTCCGGAAATTACATTTTTGGAAATTTATTCAAAATTCTTTGTCATAAAAATACAGAAATGCCTCCCCCCCCCCAAATAGTTTACCTCAAAAACACCACGTTTTTTTCTCCTCGCGGTGGAATAACGGCATCAACTCCACGGGGGAAGGACTCCACGAGCTCTTTGTAGTACTGTGGAGACAGTGCACACCATGCTTCCAGAGGAGCATCCCACAATTCCATAATATTCGACGGTGGAGGTTACTGGCATTGACGACACGTTGAACAGCGTTCCAAATGTGTTCGGTGGCGTTTAAATCCGGCGAGTAATTGGACCGTTCCTCCTGCTATAATCGAGCCACAGTGACGTGTGTGTGGTGACGCATTGTGGTGTTGAAAGAGGTCACACCCGTTTGAGGGGTTGCATGACATGAACGGGTGCAAATAATTACCAAAGATGCTTAGGTAATGACCTGTCAGAGCAGTCTACCACCGTGTTGAAGGGTCTAATGCTTTCCAGCTAAAAACATCCCACACCATAACAAAGTCACCGCCATCATGCATTGTCCCTTGTATGCAAGCAGGATCGATTGCCTCGTAGGGAGGGGGGGGTTCGCCACACACGGAGTCGTTTATCTGTCCGAAACATCTTGTACAGCAATTCGTCGGACCAAACTGCTCGTTTCCAGTCATCTTGCGTCCAGTGGCGGTGCTCCTGAACCCAGCACAGAGGTCGACACGTCAGCACTGGCAATCGGATTTGCCGTCGGCTTCGAAATCCCCATAGAATACAGGGAACGTTGCACTTTTGGAAAGCTAATAATACTGCTTGCCCCTGCGTTGAATGGCGGTTTGATTTCAGGTAATGTGAGGCGCGCCAATCACTGCAGTTTACGATCGCTTAGGGCTTATCAGTGGCAACACAGGTCCCGCACTATGGATGTTTCTTCTGAGTATGTGTAGTTCTGGTATTTTCTTGAAGTAGTTGACCGTGTAAATCCAAATTTATTTCCTGGTAAGTTTCGAGATGATGTGACTCATCTCTCGGGAGCCAAATATTGTCCCACTATCAGAACTGCTTAAATCCCGATTAACTGCCTTTCAAACTGGAAATTTTACCTCTTGAGCTTAGGGAGATACCTGCCTCAATATATACTGCTTTTGCAGACTATACCATTTATCGCATGAGTATAGCGACATGTAATGGAAATTTTAGCTCCTTTCAGTTTTTGTTTCACCTCAGTGTATGTAATGTATACTTTCGGTAGTGGCCATTTGTGGAACGAAATGCTATCAATAAGAAATTTCGAACTACCTTTTATGAAATTGAGTGGTACAAATATTTAATGTAAATGGTAGATATTACTACTACTGCTGTGGTGGCCTTATGTTAAGGGAATGTAGGATAAAGAGCTTTCTCCTAGAAATAATCTTCGTTCACAAAAATCAGCAGTATACAGTTTATTATACTTAAAAATATTTATATAAATGAAAACCACAGAATTTTGAACATTTTAACACATAATTATAAAATTAACAAAATAGTACTCCTTTAAATAGGAAGTTAAAATTTCCAAACGCGTTCAGGAGATCAATGTCAGAAAGCTATCCTGGAGGAGCAGTGGTTTGAGCGCTGGCTTATGATAATTTGTTCGAGAGGGATCCGTGTTAAAATCCCGGTGAGGCATAAATGTACTGTATGTTTTATGGCACTGCCTGTCACCCACCGGAAGAAGTCGCATTAAATTAAGGACGAGAGACTGCTTATATCCCCTCGAGTTGCTCACGGTGGTCGCGCAATTGTCACAGATGCATGTAACTACTGAAAACTCACCAAAAAACAAGTCAAACCGTCATTGATATTGTATTTTTTAAAGGACGCGAATAGTACATACACGGAAGCCCCAAAATACTATTATGACCAGCGCTTCTTTATGAAAATATCAGAAACTGCAGGAAAATGACGGTGCTCCTGAAGGTCATGAAAAGGTATTGGCCTATGTATCTTAGCCTCGTGTTGGAACGCTAAAGGAATGGGCCGCGATGCTTCAATAGCTCCTTGACAACCTCGTCCTCAGCATTGACAGACGTTGTAAATCCTGCAACGCAGTCAGGGGTGATCATATTCCCTACTAAAGGGTGGATTTTTCTTGGCCGCTACCTGTCACATGGACGTTTCTGTCTTCTGACCAGTTGTGCTCGAAGCTACCTTTTCAATAAAGTGCCTTTGTATCTTTTGGATTCCTTGTTTCGACTGCTTTGCTCACTTGTCCCATATTCTTACATTTTGGGGATCTTAACGTCATGCAGAAGTGCTGCACTTCTGCACGACGTTACATTAGAATAACCGTCTCGTCCTTAATTTTTGCACGCCTGTGTTGGACATTATGTTGAACTTTGCAAAAGCGTTCAGGAGATCAATGTGAGATAGCCGCCCGGAAGGCGCAGTGGTCTAAACGCTGGCTTCTGATCATTTGCCCGACATAGGCCCGGGTTCGAATCCTGATGAGGCATGGATGTAGTGTTTGTCTTACGACAGGGGTTGTCCCCCTTCCCTGGAACAAGTTACAACTCCTGACATAAAGATAACTGCTATCTCTGGTAAGAACCTTAAAAAATTCCGCACGAAGAAGATAATTAGAAACGCACATATATTCTGCTACAAGATGTTAGATAAACGAAATAACAGAGCAAACTCGTCAAAGAAAAGAAGACACAGTGACAACTTGACCTCTGATTGTCTGGGAAACTGAACCACCTTCTGTTGGAAGTTTTTGTAATAAGATTTGTTAGTTAGTCGCATGTAATATAAATGACTCATTTCGTATTATATATGTGAAAATAACAAAACACATTCTTGCCGAAATAACATCGTACAAGAAAGAAGCAAAAAAACTGTTTTGAAGCTTTCAGTCACATGAAAGGAAAACAAACATATGTCTTGCTCTCAATGACAAGCGCCACCACTTAGTAGCTTCTTCACAGGATGTATTTCATTTTCTTTGGTGAACAAGTTGGCACAAAATTGTTGTACGCCATAACGCTCCACTTAGTTATTCCACTTCCACTGTTATCGACGAATAAAATAATAATTAAAAACCCCTTTGTTAGAATGTTTACATCTTTCGACATTGACATACGAAAAATTCGTGATTGAGCATCTGTAGTTTTAAATTTTAAATTTAGAAAGTTTCTTATTTATATTGATGACGCTCCTTTATTTTTCACATTAATTTTATTGACTTTCAGTCTGAATTTTGCATCATTAGTTTTAAGGAATATGTGTTGCTATACGTATTTGACAAACTTAAGTAAACATATTGTACTGGCATCTCATAGTTCATTCAATAATGATTCTCCAATGAAGATCAAATATTAAACTTTCAAGCACGCACTTTAATGTTCTAGCGGCTTTGGAGTTGATAGTTACCATGACTGGCGTTTTGACAAATCATAACTCCGATAGCGTGTAAGTTAATAGTCCTTTATTAGTACTTAAATTCTTGTTAGCCATGCTACTGACATTCTTAGGATAAATTTTTTGGCGTAACACATTGTGAAAGTAATTTCCCTTTTGAATGGAATGCGGATCTTAAAAAACCGTGTTACGTCAGTTCAGAGGAAATCCTTAATTTTACTCTGTGCTTTAGGCTTACATATGAATCATTTGAGTGCCCCACAGAGCTTGACTTCAGACATTATTTCATGGCTTGCCGGACATCTGATAGTGGAACAGCACCTGATCGGAGCTCTTTACACTAAGAGCTGAAGTCTCTACAAGCTATTTCTTAAAAATGTTTGTTCCTTTATGTCAGATAGTGCCGCCCACGATACACAAAACACGCAGAAGAAACACAGTGGAAATACCACGTTCACTCGCGCTCAATAGTTTATACGCCATTGCTGTTCATTGGATAACTGCAATATGATCATGAAATTTACTGTGAAAGTCCATATACATTGAATTAAACAATTATGTGGAGAAAGATGATATACGGAGAAGACTTATAGGGGAAGTTATAAGCACTACGGCAATCAATGAATACATGGCGTCATGTAATTGTTATGAACATCAAATAAGCCATGTAGTCTCTCCATTAAACATATACACCGTAACCATACTAGTAATCCGAATATACTGGCGTAGAAAAACTATGTTTCCCAAGCTTTCGCACATACATCAGATGGCTCTTTTAAGGAAACTAGATAATTACGGAAGGCAAACGGTTTCTGTCTACTTTCCTTGTAAAAGGCGCCTGGTAGATGTGCGAAAGCTTGGAAAAGTGATTTTTATTCTACGCCAATAAATTCAAAATACTAGTATAGATATATTATTTTTTACATAGTTGGTGTTCAGTTCCTCTGCCGTTCATATTTTATGTTCATGTCGTTGTTTCATTCATTAACGTTCTAGTAATCTTCTTTTAGCCATTTTACCGGCAGACTCAGGAACCCGTGTTACTGGTGTTTTACTTTTTGTGTACCGTGTTGTTGCTTTATCGTTGATTTACAACTTTATCCTTTTCTCGTTCTGTTTCATGATGTCATTGTTCACTTTTTAAACATGTTATACCATTGTTACCATATTTCGTTACTGTGTTAATCGTTGTACCGGTGCTTTTTGTTTCTGTTTTTAATGTCTCACCGGCATTTTACATCGTTTCTTGTTACCGTTTCATACCATTTTTTTTTATGTTTCGATTTTGCTGTTTAGTTCTATTTTATTACTCTAACGTGGCGCTCTTTGGCCCTTTGAGGTCCTTGCGCCTTTAAAATCACACCAACCAACCAACCAGTTCCGCGTTATTAAATAAAGCCATGTTCTATTTAGTCGAACAGTACCTAGTTTTGACATTAAATGAGCTGTCTTACTCAATGAGCGATGTTATTTCTTGTATTCCACATTTCTAATATTTCTAATATTCCTACACATTTCTTGTACTCCGAGGAGAATATTAACATGTGTGTGTACACTTTTTTTAAATTCCCCCTTTAATTCATTATAAATATGTTTAATGGAGAGACATCAGCTTCTGGAAATACTTTACACTGCATTAAGGTGTTACATTTATCACATGTAATTACTTTGTTTCTGAAATTTTTGATTTCTTGCACTCCTGTTTTGAATTTCATCTGATGATTAAATTTAAACAATTTTTATATTCAGTTCCTACTATAGGACGCTCTCAAGAAGTTCTGAGACTCACGTTTATCACTCCACCGCATTTCCATCCAGTCATCTCACGCACACCCTGAGAGGTCAACGTCTCCTTATAAGAGTACTGAACAGCATTTCTTACAAAACCCGAAATTCAGTGTTCCAGATTTTATTTTATGCCGACAAAATACAGAAAATGTCGACGTCATTCCACGTCCTGTTGTGTCGCCATTCCTGTCGCAGCATCATCCAGAAACATTTCGAAAGGATTATGCCCGGCCACACAAGGCACAACTCTACCACTCTTCCCTCAGAAATGTCGACACCTTTCCATGATAATTTTTATCTCATCAAACAAAGATCTTCGATCTTTCCAGTGAGTCACGAAAACATTCTCATTGGCCGCCATCGGGAGCGGCCAATGAGAATTTTCCGTGCCTCACTTATAAACGTGGGAAGAGTGAAGATCTTTGTTTGATGTTCCTGGTGCACGTTAAATGTCTGTATTAATTTTTATATCGATTGGATTATTTCTTCTGTATGTTTCGTTTTTTTTATTTTGCAAACAGTGTATAATACGTTTAAAAAACAAGTAATAAATCAATTCTGAGGTCGAAGAATATTTACCTTTCTAAATCGCACATGATCGATAGTCAAAACGCATTGATATTAAAACCATATTCATTATCACTTTCTTTTAACCGAATACACTACACGGTTTTTATGACATAACCCGTAGCTCGTATGGGTCTAAAATCTCCTTTAATGGCGTAAATAAAAACAATCAGTATTTTCCGAACTCACACGCTTCACTGCGAGGTTGAACTCATACAGCCGTGCAACGAAAGCTTTTTCTTGGAACTGTCAGATTGATGGAGACATATCCCGCACAAACACCAAATAAACAACCGATATTGTTCCTTCATAATACGTGAGCATGGTTTAAACACTGACTTCCACATGAACGAAATGATACTTTGCTCCAAAACGTGATTAATATGATTCTGAAGAATATTTACCCATTCAAGTTCTTCTTTAATTAAAAACCAAACTGAATGAGAGTGACACAAATGATTAATTAGTTTATTGCCAAATTATAGATCTGAGTATATATTTTATTGTTGCACATTATTAATTGGAATTTAAGAAAGTACTATAAAATTGCAAAAGTAATAGTTATGTACTAATTAATTCGAAATTTAATTTACTTATATATTTTTTGTCGCTAGGTTTTAGTTATTTTGGGTGGATTGCAGACACATTTTTTAATCGTAGCATGAATTTTTCCTAGCATTGCATGCTAAGCCCAGTTTTCCCAGCTGTGCATCGCGGCTTCCAGGTGTGTCGCGGTGGTTTGACAGATATAGTTAGGCTCGACATGATGAGATGCGCGTCGAGTTGTACTGTATTTGCATAATTGAAATGTGTTTATAGGTTCGTTTTGTCGAAATCAGTTTATTTTAAACCTCGCTTGTGTTTTGTGATCTTTCTGTTTTTTTAAATATAAAAAAAAGCATAGCATGTTAGACGTATTATGCAGTTCTAAAGAGGAAAGGAAATGAAAATACTGGAAGTATCTGACTAGAGTTACTTGGATTTTGGGTTTATTAAGAAATGAAGAACGTTAACGATCTCTCATTTTTGTTAAACTATTGGACACTGAAAGCATGCTTCCCAATAAAATGAAATGACATTTGCATGCAGTTCGTGGTAATTTAGTAAATAAACCTGGTAAGTGATTTTCTCGCAATTTAAAAGGAATAACGGAACAGAAAGCAACTCTCTCTGAAGAAGCTATGATGCCTACGGAGGCTCTTTTTCATCTTACGAAATTGTTTACTATTTAGCTAAGAGCAAGAAACCTAACACCATTGTGAAAGACCTTATTTTACCAGCTTCTATGGACATGCTCTCTATTATGATAGGCGATTATGCTGCCAAGCAACTGCTAAGTGTGCCTTTGTCAGATAATACCATTAATCGTCGAATACTCGATCAGGCTGACGATATAACGACCTAAAATGATATTTTGCTATTTACGTGAATGAAGCAACTCACTGCCAAAATGATGCACATCTAATTTTTTTATGTGCGTTTCATAGAGAAAAATAAAACATTCCTGGAAGATCTTTTCTGCAAAAATGTAAAGACTGAACCAAAAGCAGCAGACCTCTTTGAAATACAAAATTATTTTATGGAAGGCATTAACTGGTGGAAAAATGTTGATGTATGTACAGATGCAAGTCGTTGTGGGGTTAGTTTTATGGCGGACTGCAAGTTCTGATGCATAATAAAGCTCGTGGTGCGGCTTGGACACACTGCAGTATTCACAGAGAAGCACTTGCATTTGAACCCATCAGCCATGCCCTTAAAGAAGACCTTCAATCATTGATTGAAGTGGCAAACTTCACTAAAACCCCGCGACTTAAGTTCAGGTGTTTTGAACAAATGTGCGCTGATATAGGGGGCTGAACTCCCTTCTCTATTTTATTATTGCAAAGTCTTCTGGCTTTCAGGAGGAAATGTCTTGTAAAGGGTGTACGAACTAAGAAGTGAACTTTATTCTTTTTTCGTTGAAAGAAAACATTCCAGTTCCGAGGAGTTCGTTGACGGTGACTTTGTTTTGAAGTTGGCATATCGTCCTGATGTCTTTGAAAAACGTATTATATTAAATGTGTCACTGTACAGTACTGAAACCCACATTTTAAAACTGTCAGACAAAACTTCAGTGCAAGAAAAAGTTGGATGATAAAGATAAGAATTATTGCTTTCCTTCTCTGCACACATGTTTAGAAAACAATGACTTCGAGTTCAGTGAAGAAATGAAGTCTGTGTTTGTTAACCATTTAACACAGCTCAGTGTTTACTTTCAGAAGCATTTTTCAGGTAAGGTCGACCAATTTAATTGAATCAAAGATCTCTTCAGTACAGAATTTCCATCAACACTCATTACTGGAGAACAAGAGCAATTTATTGTTATTTCATCAGTTTCCATATTGAAATCGAAGTTCGTTACCTCATCAGTATCTCAATTTTGGAGCTTGGTGAAGTAGGAGTATCCAGAAGTAAGAAACAAGGCCTACGAATTTTGATTCCTTTTGTTTCATTCTACTTATGTGAGGCAGGGTTTTCAGCAGTGGCAGTAAAAAATACGAATTGATAAGAATAGTGATACGAATTGCAGTTTCAAACTTTTGCCAAGATCTGAACACCTGATGTAGTACTAAGCTCATCTTTCTTATTGTCTTTGTTAAAAGAATAAGATGTCATAACATTGTAAGCTGATTGAAGCATGTCTATGTTTGATTAACAAAATAAACATAATATTATTAATTAGAATCCAAAACTTAAGTTTATTGACCACATACATTTTCTCTCTCAAATGTACGTATAAAGTAGCAATTTTCATATATTTTGGGACCAATAGATGTGCAATATGCACATTCAAATCCATTAAAAACATGTTTTTCTTGTCGCAATTGTTTTTCATACAAAGGAGTAGCGGGGATTTGTGTTTAGGCCAAGGGAGCAATGGAAGAAAGAAGTTCAAGAAAAACTGCCTTAAATGAAAAAGTATTAAAATGAAGTTTCAACCAAATCGTCGCCACACGGGCTACCCATAACTATCATAGATACTCACGTAAAAGACATCACGAGGAATCCAGTATGCCAACTTGTGTAAACATATCAGCATAGGATAGTGACAGCTTTACGCACTGCACATGTACTGAAGATGAATCACCTAGTCAAAGGTGAAATTCTAAATACCTTTACCTCACACTTCTAACAATTCTACACATGCAAAATTTTAAAGTAATAAATGTTTGAGATACATTACTGGAAACTACATACCAAATGGCCAATAAGAGGTTACAGAATCTACCATTTCCTTTCGTGTAGTTCCTCCTCACTTTTCCCTCCCCAACTAACCGGTTGCTTTCTATCAACTGCTTTCAAAAGAGATCTTACAACAAACAATGGCACATATTTCAAAAATAAATGATTTGCTAACCCACATACGTTATATTAGCACAGATTTATTTTCTTGTTGGACGAAAATATATCTTTAAAACAAGACTGACTACACAGAAATAGTTCTGTATATGCTTTCTCTTTTCCACTACTTTCCCTTGAACCACAGGGTTAAAACATGTAAAAAAATGTTTATATGTGCGTTCTTCAAAATAAGGCTATTGGTATGTAAGGTGGTTAAAATCTTGAGACTGTTGGGGGGAACATTAAAAGTCTTGAAAAGTAAATGATTTGCTAACCCACATACGTTATATTAACACAGATTTTTGTTCTTGGTGTACAAAAAATATCTTTAAAACAAGACTGATTACACAAGAATAGTTCTGTATCTGCTTTCTCCTTCATACAACTTTCCCTGGAATCACAGCGTTAAAAGCTGTAAAAACAATTTGTATATGCGCTTTTTTAAAATAATGCTATTGGTACGCAAGCTCCTCAAAATCTTGAGGCTGTTGTGGGGAACATTAAAATTTTCAAAATATATTTTAAGATGTACTCTCGCGAACAAACATTTAACTTTGCAAGATGTGTGTTCATAAACGAGTTTATACAAGTTGACCTCTGTTTCAATTAAAAATGTACATTTCCTATTTGTGAATTCCTGTGATAACACTAAAAGATCCCCAGATGGCTCTCCCCAAATATACCAAATTTTACGTCTTACTATTTTAGGATGAATGCTTGCTGGGTGAAACACTGTAATACTGTTGTTTCTTTCTAATGACAATTTTAGGATTTCACTGCACTTCAATATTAAAAACTCACAACTCTCTTTAACCTTTAACCGACTGAAATGATGTAACCCCGGGCCAGTAAACGAGATGAAATCAACAGGAACGAATATATTTGGTGTCTAATAAGTGGGCCGAACGTGGATGGAATGAGTGAATATTTTCCGTTAGAAAGCGTTATTCACAGTGGCTATATACGGGAATGATTGTCACTACTCCTTGGTGATTGATAAGCTGCTAAAGGAATTGTATGAGTGGCAACGAAATATGAAAGGAAAGGTCAGATGCTGGAGTCACTAGTTTCGACTTAGTGCATGATAGCGAAGAAACTAAGTCCGTTTGAGTACCATTTTAACCTAATGGGACGAAAATGAACAAAATACAGTTCATGTCAGGAGGATTAGTTCTTCCCTTCCATGTCTTAGATCATTGACCAATGAATAAAAGATCAGAAGCGAGCGTATATCACCATTAACAGGTTTATGATCGGTATTCTAAGGTGGAAGAGGAAACGTAATTGTTTTGTCGTTATATTCGTGGAACCTGCGAATATTTCTTTTCTAAATGTAGACTCCCTTTACGTGTGAATTTCACAACCTATTAAAAGGCTTCCAAAACGGTTTGATGGCTAGAAACTAAACAAAACATGATTTATTTAAGTAAATATTTTTTGTCGTATTAAACTGAATATATTGGTTTAAAACTTTTATTGCGTAACTAATTCCTTCTTGATAACAGCATCTACCGTTATACTGGTTAGAACAGGAAATATTACAAAATTTAATTGCAGACATGAATTTCTCAACACATTTTCCATTTCTCCTAGTCTTTTACACATTGATAATTGGTTCTCTCTTCCTTTATCTACTGGAATTTGCTATTTCCTACAGAAGTAAGTACATAAATTTTGTTTCAGTAATTCCTTAATTTTGATAAATGAAATGCATGTTCGGTCGACTATTTTTAGTTTCAAATGTAATGTAATGGACGAGTATTTTAAACATAAGAAAGAATCTCACCCCACCATTTACTCTAAAAAAAGGACGAGAGTATCAGGTTTAAAACTTTGTGAATTCCAACTAGATACATGTAAACACGTAAACTCTGAAGTATAAGACTTTCACCATTCTTAAAAACATTATGCTTAAAATCAGAAATTTGAGCAAAACTAATAAACATTTTGTAAGGACCATTTCATGTAGAAAAAACAGAATTATCTTTATTTAAACATGATACCTCTACTGGAAAGAATTTTGGCATTTTAGGTAAACGGCGATTTTGGTCAAAAACGCCATGCCGAGACGAACAAAAATGGCCCCCAGACAAAAGCTGAGGCTCGAAAAAAAAGTGTTTTGCTATTTTTGAAGTATCAGTATATTAGGAATATTGTATGCAAATATAAAAAAGATTTTAAAATGTCAGGCAACAATTTAATTATGTATTGTGTGATTTCACATGGAATAACGTAAAAGAAACACAACATCCAGGCTTAACTGGGATTCGAACCCAGACCCATCTCGGACAAATGGTCCGATGGCAGGCTTTAGACCACTGCACCACCGGTGCAGCATGTAGTTTCTTAAATGATATTTCAAAACTAAACTACTAAAAACACTTGATGTAAAGAGTTGGGAATGAAATGCGACTGAACGTGTTCATATCAAATTTATTTGCTCATTAGAATTGTATGTAGGTATAGTAAACATTTTGTAAAACGTTACCGTCTGTTGGAAACGTCAGGCTGCACTCTTTACCGAATTTTTGCTAAGAGAACATTGTCTTCTTCGCCTCGCTTTTAAATCGTATGTGCTTCCAATTTATCTCTGCAGATTGGCTACAGTACCTCGTAAAGGTCAAAATATCAGTAAGTATGAAAACGAAAGCTACGTTAAGAATATACATTTTATGGCACAACAAATTAGATTTTCTTTAAAACAAAAGAACAGACGTTTAAAATTGGTTCCTTTTCAATCCTTTCCAGCGTGAAACCCCACTTTTACGAAGACCATTAAGTACAAATACTGGAACGCAAATATCTGTAGATAAGAAATATAAAAAAAAATGTTTACACTTTCTTTTACCTTTCTTGGCTACGGATATTTTCCCCTTCCATATTGTTACGCGACTAAAGGGTCATTAGAATGATAGCCAGATCAAATATGTTTTCATTGTTAGTGGCTAATAACTCTTCTAATAAATACATTTCACAATAGCTTTATAATAAAACTCAACCGTAAATGAGTTCTCAAAAATTGGATTAATCTCACTGTATGGCGTCCCACCTCGGTAACCTTTAGTGAAAGGCGAAAGATAAATCTTTTTTTTTTTTTTTTGCAGAGTAGCTTGAACGCACAACTTTTCTTCGTTTTTTCTTTATTGAAATTATTTCTTTCATAAAACACTGCAGAAAGAGTATTGCTAACCTTGCAACATATATATATATATATTTTCCTTTACAAATACAAAATTTGAGATAATACACAAATTGACAGATTTTATTGGCTCATGCAAAAAGTCGCACAAAATTACGTGTGGAACCCGTTGTAGCAACACAACATTATAACCGATTGCATTGTGTTGCATTAGTCTTCCGTTATTTCCAAATTGCCTAGGTGACCAAATGGTCTAATACCAGGTTTCTGACCATTCGTCTGAGATGGGTCCGGATTAAAATCCTTTTGAGAAATGGTTATTGGGTTCGCCTCACCACACTTTCTCTTCCTCTTCCCTGTAGCCAGTAGACTTAAAAAAGAGATGGGCACCTGTTTGTACCCAAGCAATGTGCCCACGGTTGTCGTTAAAGCTTCAGACAACAAGTCTCCCGAAAGACAAGCAGGTGAGTGTGCCCCAAGAAAACATCATCACAACATTAAACCACGAACACATGCCTTTGTACGTGGAGTCACGAAGTTTTATGCAAATCCCCCTAAGTTGTGCGCCTTATCCGCCGGCCATCTAGCCGCTTAATATAAAAGTAAGCGTTTTTGATTAAAAAAGGGAACTACCTTCAAATTTCTCATCGTTCATTCCTGATATTTTCCTCAAACGTAAGTAGTGCACATTCACGTATTCCGATGAAGTGTGTTATTGTTATACACTGAAGTGCCAGAAAAACTGGTACAGACGAGTTTATGCAAAACACATAGCAACGTCACCTATGCGCGTACTCGGTTTCACCCGCCAGTGCGTATATAAAGCGATAGACATCCTTGCCATCTGCCAGAGCTGTTTTCGGCATGCGAAGAACAAGTAATAACGATTCAAGCGATTTTCAACACACTGTCATAGTTGGCGCTCGTGAGATGGGCCATAGTACACTGCTGGACAGTTGCTAAGGATGGTTCATAAACGACTATATAGCGCATTAAAAAGTAAGTGTGGTTGGATGCCAAGTGAAATAAAATAATGTCAGAATGCCAGGACATTACAAGAAAGACAATTTATTTTGCTCTGAAATCCAGAAGGCTTTGGAACGTGTTCAAGGGACAAACAGGCCATTTTATGCAGAATACGTAAACGTGAAAAAATGCAATTACCGTCCGCAGGCGTTCCGGCGTAAGATGTCAATACGGGATATGGCCACCCTGGAGGGCGATGCAAGATTCCACACGTCGTGTCATGCTTTGCACAACATTATCAAGCAGCTATTGGGGTAATTTATCCCATTCCTCTGTCAGTGCACGGATGAGGGTGTCCTTGTTTATTGGAGGGCATTGGCGACCAGCAACACTCCTCCCCAAAGCATCCCACACATTTTCAATGGGATTCAGATCTGGAGAACGGGATGGCCATACGAGGCGTTGAATATCCTCGCTCTCAAGACACTCCTGGACAGCGACTGTTCGATGACATGTTGCGTTGTCGTCCATGAAAATGAATCTATCACTGACAGCACCACGGAACATGCGAACATGAGGTAGCAGAACATCATTAATGTATCGTTGGCCAGTCATAGTCCCAGTTAGAAGCACATAGAGGGACGAACGGCCATTGACTATGATGCCAGCCCATACCATGACACTACATGTCCGATATCGGTCCCTTTCCTGTATGTTTGCTGGACAATATGCAGTACCACTATCACGCCAGATCAGCTGTCGTCGACAATCAGACGATAGACTGTATCCACTATCATCTGAGAAGAGGACAGCATACCAGTCGTTATCAGTCCAATTGCGATGTTGATGGCACCATTGCAAACGGGCGGTACGAGGACGTCTGGACAATGGGATGTACACAACAGGACGGCGGGCGTATAGTCCTCCTTCATCATGCAAACGTCTGTCGACAGTTTTTCGGGAGATCCGCTTGCCAGTAGCAGCCATAAACTGATTTGCTACCTCAGTAGCTGTGCTGCGCCGGTGTCTTTCTGTTGATAGCACTATGTACCGATCTTCTACAGGTGTCGTACTGCGAACACGACCTCCCCCGTGACGTTTGCTACACTGTCCATTTGTTTGAAATGATTTCCAAAGCCTTGAAACAACACTGTGGCTGACGTCGAACTCCCTGGCAACATCTGTTATTTTTCGCCCTTCTTCAATCTTGCCAATAATACGGCCACGCGTAAAATCATCTATGTGATGTCGGGAAGACATACTGAAAATTGCAAGTTCGTCAATTGATTCTTCCCCTTTCAACTTTGCGTTTGAACAACAACGGTCAATACGCGTCAAATCCTTTATATCTCTTATCAGCCCTATGACGTCACGAACAAGTTCGGCAATCCAAAATTTCCATAAGCACAGCACGTCTTACTGTATCCCGCACTTATGCTAATTTCCACATTTTCTGCCTTCCATTTTATGGCTGCTATCGTTGCTATTGTCATCCGTCCTTAGAAATTGTCCCGCAGTGTATTTCGGACGTAGAAACGAATTTCGGATTTTCACGGACGACCATTGCAAGGGTGCACCGTGACTTCAAGAATTCCAGGAAAACCACCAACCTGCGATACCAGTGTGACCGTAAAAAGACATTGGGTGAACGTGACCATCGTCGGCTGCCAAGAATCCTTTCACGCGATAGATTTGCAATACTCTCGCAGGTATCATCGGAATTCAATGCTGGGGTCTTAACAAGCATCAGCGCCCGGACTGTGCAACATACCCTGCACGATATCGGCTTTATGAGCCGATTCCCAACTCGAGTCCTCTTGATGGGTGCACGACCCAGAGCTATGCGCCTCGCTTGGGCCCGGGAACACCGCCACTGGACACTTGATGACTGGAAACAAGTAGCCTGGGGTGAGGAGTCGCATTTCCAACTGTATCCGGCAGATGGAAAGATTCGTGTGTGGTGCAAACCCCATGTAAACGGTGGATCCCGCCTGTCTACATGGAACTGTACCGGCTGGTGGGGATCCGTAATGAAATTGGGTGTGTTTAGCCGGACTTCAATGGGACCTCTGGTACGTCCACAAATGTCTGTGACCGGCCAACGCTATGTGCGCATCCTTTCTGACGAGGTACACCCGTTCATGTCCTGCATTCATGCTGATGGGTTAGGCCTGTTCCAACAGGACAATGTACCTCCACACAAGTATCGGGACGCCACATTATGGTTAGAGGAGCATTCATCTGGGTTCCGGGTGTTGCCATCCCACCCAAGTCTCCGATCTGAACCTGATAGAACACATTTGGGATGTCATGCAACGCGCTATCGAACACAGGAATCCGAGACCTCGGAATACACCCGAATTGTGGAACGCTCTGCAGGAAGTATGGTGTGCATTGCCTTCAGCATATTTCCAGAAGCTAGTGGATTCCATGACCCGTCGTATTTCTGCAGTCGTGCGCTCCCGTGGGGGACCTACCAAGTGTTAGACTGGTGTACCAGTTTTTCTAGCACTTCAGTGTATATTTACACAGTCCTCTAATAGGTAGATGTATTGTTGTACTTTTGATGTAGCAGCCCTTTCTGAAACCCCTGGTATCAGACGCTACCGAGCTGTACAAAGGCAGCACGCTTACTGCTCTAGATAGTACAGCAGAGCCGCCAATGATCCGAGTCGTTAAGTTGCACTTACCGTGAAATATTAACACACCGGTAATGTGATGCAGCTCTGTTCATCTCCTCTCGATGCAGTTAAATTACGGAAGTTATACAACAGCCCTCAAAATCAGACATTTATTGAAAAGTTTTACACTTTGCTCTGTATCAAGTAATCAAGTAGTTTTTAAGATATTAAATCTTAATTTTCGCACATTCATTACGTTTTCACTCATTCAAATCACAAACCATGCCTCACTTGTCTTTGATATTCAAACGCATTCATCGCCGTGTAGGAAGTAATCCGAACTTGAGACAATGTGATCACAACATTTTTCTCCAGTATTCTACACAGAATGCCTGTTTATGACATGGAAACAGGGCACTGTCTAAAATTCTGTAAAATACTTACAGCGAGAAAATTAGTTCGCCAACAGTGATTCCATTCCTCAAACACCGAGGCTAGCACTGCATCCATGTAAAGTTATACTCTGTGTATTTGGACAACACGTGGTGTTATTCATTTTAAGCTCTCACTGGCAACTAGGCAGAACGATCACTGCTGCAGTGTACTGCGAACAACTGAAACGTGTGCCTGAGAACCTCAAAAAAGAGGACGCAACACTTTTCAACAGAAAGGGAATCTTACTCCTTCAAGATAATGCTCGTGTCCTCTGCGCTTTATTCACCAGGCATATAAAATAACTTGGGTGTCAGCTTTTATGTCATCCGGCTTACTCACCAGATATCTCCCATAAAGTTTATCACTTCTTTCTTTCACTCGACAATAGTTTGCGTGGACGCAACTTCTTCTAATCTTGATGAGTTAACACACTGCCCTCCAAAACCTTTTCTCTTCCCATGAGCGGGATTGTAACGTAGAGGTATAAATAAGTTGTTAACAAGTTGAAAGAAAATTGTTCAGGCCAATGTTAATTTTTTTATGAATACATTGTTTTTCTACTATGTATATGTTACACTTTCTCGCAGTCTGCAAAAATGGCAAATACTTTTCTGGATTTCTGATATGTTTATCATTTAGCATGTTGTTAAACTGAAAAATAGTTATTTCCATTTGCAGTCACAGTGGTCAGTCATTATAAATACAACTAAATAGTTTTCGAAAAACCGTTTTTCTACTGCACTCACATTGACGTATTAAAAAACAAAAAACGCCTCTTGATCTGTATTTTCAGGGCAGAAAAAGATTATATTGTGTGCTTCTGCGTAGGAATGGGTACCACGTTTCTTGTTTGAACCTTTAAGCTTATTGAAAATGGATGAAGTAACTTCTCTTCAAGTTTACTCAAATTGGAATTTGTTTTTCAAGAGTTACTTTTGCCAGAGTGTACTTATTGTTGCGTCCTTTGGGCCTTAGTTGTCAGGATGCCCAATCACTTCCGGACGGCGATTCGAACCACTGGATCCGGCAATACCTCGTTAGCCAATTAGCCGACACAGTACACCAATAAACCAATGGAGGCACAGTATAACAAATAAAACAGGGATTTAGTAGATACATGCATAAATTACACTGGATTCTTCATTTAATTACAAAGCTATAATTTCCGGCCAGCTTTGGGCCCTCTTCGGTGTTTTAGAAAATATGTCCTAACGAAAAGTCTGTTCGTCCACAATGAGCCGCAAAGAATACTGGTAAAAAGTACTTACATAAGTCCTTGAGTATCATCAGGATGATGACACGAACAACACAACACTCACTCACATTCACTAATATGTCGGTACTACGGGTAGCTCTTTTTCCTTTTTGGATGACGCCGCGTTGCTTACGGTCTCTTCGTCAAAACGACATCATCCCTTGTCGCTGAACGCACGCACTCAGACACACGCACAAAAGTTCTCTCCCCGCTTTCTTTGCAAAGAGGCTCCGTCGGGGGGGGGGGGGTCCTCCGTGGTCCGTGGTTCGCGATGTTGGCGTTTCTCTTCTCCGCTCTGCATGAGTGAGGCGATATTCCGCAATTATTATTTTTCTCTGCATTTCACCTGAAATCGCTCCTTAGGACAGGTATCGATAGTCCGGCGAGGATCACAAAGTTCTTAGGTAAATCTGGTGGTTATTATTCATCAGCTTATGCTTTTCAGCTGGATTCCCTTCTTATGCTCAAAATTGTAATAGCACGAAGACGGACGGCAAGCAAATTCTAGCACGAGGGAAAATCGAAGCCCAGTTCTCTCGGATATCAAACGGGATCTGTCTTCAACAACAATCTCCATTCTCCAAGAAATTGGTAAGCGATGAATTCCAACACTTAAAACCACGACATTTTTATTATAAACCGCTCTTCAAGTCTTAGAGCTTCCATTGTTTCGCGCGCGGCACAGACAAAAGCTTCAAACGCTTTTGCCGTCCAAACACTTTTGAGTCATGGGAAATAGCTTTTAAACTCTGACCCGTCCCATTTCCGTTTATGGGCTCTTTGTTCTCTTCGCAAACACCTGCAACTCGCCACTTGAATTCAAAGTGCTAGAAGATCTTTTCTTAATATACCGCCCTTCGCAAGTGTTTAAATTATAACTCTCTGTTAATTAAAACCCTAAATCAAGTTTCAAGTACCGTTAATTAACCACGCCTCTCGCCAATTAATTATGCGATGGGGGTCGTCACATCGCCCCCTTCTTAAAACGGAACTCGTCCCGAGTGCATATAAGCTACCTGTGATTCGAGTGCATATAAGCTACCTGTGATCATATAAGCTACCTGTGATTCCACCACCCGGAACTGCCTACCCTTGATAAGAACTCATCAGTACCCCTCTTCCTTGGTGCCTATCATCGTCTCTACCCTTATCAAAAACAATCGCCTTGAAATGGTCTTTGGAGTTCTGCTGGCACATTCCCTTTTCTAACGAATCTCAGGGAACGCCTACATTTCATACCTACCTGCATAATTATTTACACTGCCACGCCCCAGGGCAGTACACAAATACGACATTACATAATTAATTTACATTATACAGTTCCACTACCACGTCACACAACATATTGCAATATTAAAATATTTCCACCAATAGAACACAACACCGAGTACACTATACAAAATTATTACAACCAACAAACTCATTCCATGTTCTCAGGCTCTCCGCTTCTCATCCTTTCACATCAACAAGTCAACCAACGGGAAACTAACCAATCACCTGAGACACTCACCCTTCAAATGTTTATGATTCGGTATTTCCTGCCCTATACGGTCTAAGCCTATCGAGGTGTATAACTCTAACTGGTCTATTATTGTACTGAACCTTGTAAAAAACATCGTTTATTCTTTTCTTTACTACACAAGGACTTTCCCACGGGCGCTGCAATTTGGGTGACTTTCCCTTTCGCCTACGTGGGTTATAGAGCCAGACTAAGTCTTCCTCCTTAAACACTTTCTCCGCAGCCGGCACGTCATCCTCACCTGCGGAAAAACATCGGCGAATTCTCTTATCATCTCGGTCCACTCTCCAAACTGATACGTACTCAGGCTCGCCGTGGCCTCCCTTGCGAGGTCACGCAAATGCTCCGGCACCTCGCCGCTCGCTTCCACGCTCGAGTTGGGTGGGATTCTTACTCTTTAGCAACGCGCCGAAATTACAGAATTCAAGGAACAAAGTGCTAACCCTTTCCTTATCTTCACATCGACGTCACCCAGGTTAACTATTCTTACGGGGATGCAATGTGCTGTTTTTACCAGCGCTCTAGCTACAAGTACATTTTTAGGTAACGGGCAAATTTCGGACATTTCGCATACTGCCATCGGAAATTCTAGTGAAAGTTCAGGCAAACATCCTGCCAGAATTGTTTCACTTTTTGCTGGTAAAACACACTTTTCTTTTGCGAGAACTGTGACCCGTTGCGACCTCAGGTGCCCATGCTGCCTCCTCATGAGAACCATTTCCTCATGTTCCGTCTTCAGGGTTCCATTCTTAAGGTCCAAAACATATCCGTTCTCACTAAGAAAATCGATACCCAGGATGCATTTTTCAACATTATAAGCAATCACTGCCGTGTGTCTGCAGCATTCATTTCCAATACGTATATCGACGCCTGTGGTTCCAAGAGCAACTAAATTATCACCATTCACAGTTTGAATCTCAACCCGTTTGCTCACTCTTCAAACAATCTGCAGGTTCCTTAATTTGCTCGAAAATATCCTGACGGAGTAATGTAATATCCGCCCCAATATCCATCACAAATTGACATTTAGTTTTATTTATCATCCCCTCAACTCTTAAACCACCGTAATCCCCAGAAAGTCTTGTCACGTGCGCTTTCACCGTGCGGGGCTGCTTTTGCTGCGTCAGTTCTCGCCCCTCGAAACTGACTTCTGAGGGTTTCCCGAAGCCTGTTCCTTCGACTTTTTTCCCTCTCTCAATCGTTTTCTACATTCAAAACTGCGATGCCCTCTTAATTTACAATACCAGCACTCCATTTTTTTAGACGGCGTATCACTTCTTCCCCGGCCAGGACACGTAACAGAACTATTTTTAACATCTCTGCGTAGGAGATCCAAAAGCTTTTCGAGTTTAGTTTCGACTGATGCATTGATCGGACTTTCTGCTACAGTCGCCATACGAACTGTTTTTCTAGAACTACTAGAATGGCGCGAAGAGTCAAATTTCATTGCACGCAAGACGGCTGACTTATGTGCGTCACAATCCGCCATTCGCACTGAATGCTGAATGTCTGGATCAGAAATCGCTTCCACAAAATGTTGCTGCGCCATCGAGTCCTGTATATCCGACGTACATTGCCCATATGCAAGCCTTGTCATCCGATCGATGTCGGTCGGGAGCTCTTGAAGTGACTCGTTGACCTTCTGCCTGCGGCTTTTCAACTGAAGAACACGGAGTTGCTCGACATGTTCCTCCCCAAATCTTAGTTCCAGGGCAGCGACGAGACAGGAATATTTCAAACGGCTTTCCTCCGACAAAGTTTCTAGGATATCAGCAGCTGCATCCTCAATGATGCCGCAAGCGCGCATGCTTTCATCCTTTCGCTCCAGCCGTTCACACTCGAAACCATTTTGAACTGGGTCCTGTATACTCCCCAGCTAGTCTTTCCGTCAAACACGCCTGGTTTAATTCGGGTCGGCCTACTCAAAGCTTCGCTCATCACTCCCGATGACTTAAATTCCGACGAACTTATTTTTGCCTCACAATGTTGTACCCTCTTCTCAATATCGCTATAAAACTTAGTTTGTTCTAACTTAGTACCAATAAATTCCCCTGAAAGTTTTTCCCTTACATTTCTACATTCAGTCTCGCACAAGTTACGAACGCTCTCTAAATTTTGGGTACATTGTTCTATTTGGTCTACGCATTTTACCTGCCCAATTTCCAACTTATCGATACGCAAGTTGGTATCTTCTATTCTTTTATCACATTTTTCCTCATACCCCCAATTCTAGCTATCAGCTGATTTATGCTGCCCGTCTGCTGCTCAGAACTTTCTTTCTGCTGTTGTAAGCTTTGCTCAAAACTTTCTTGTTGTTGTTTGAGCTGCTGCACAAAACTTTCTTTGGCAGTTTTCAGTCCATTTCTGAGTTCATCTTTCAGTTCATCTAATATTTTTGTAACCCCTTCCATTTTTTGAAACTTTGAGCTCAACTTATTATGCAAGTTGCAAAAGTTGGCATAAATACTGTGCTCCGGTTGTACTGTGTTTCTGAGGTATGCAATACGGATCCCAATGATGATAACCACTTTTGTTGCGTCCTTTGGGCCTTAGTTGTCAGGTTGCCCAATCACTTCCGGACGGCGATTCGAATCACTGGATCCGGCAATACCTCGTTAGCCAATTAGCCGACACAGTACACCAATAAACCAATGGAGGCACAGTATAACAAATAACACAGGGATTTAATGGATACATGCGTAAATTACACCGGATTCTTAATTTAATTTCAAAGCTATAATTTCCTGCCAGCTTTGGGCCCTCTTCGGTGTTTCAGAAAATATGTCCTAACGAAAAGTATGTTCGTTCTCAATGAGCCGCAAAGAATACTGGTAAAAAGTACTTACATAAGTCCTTGAGTATCCTCAGGATGATTATACGAACAACACAACACTCACTCACATTCACTAATATATCGGCACTACGGGTAGCTCTTTTTCCTTTTTGGATGACGCCGCGTTGCTTACGGTCTCTTCGTCAAAACGACATCATCCCTAGTCGCTGAACGCACGTACTCAGACACGCGCACAAAAGTTCTCTCCCCGCTTTCTTTGCGAAGAGGCTCCGCCGCGAGGACTTTTCGTTAGGACATATTTTCTGAAACACCGAAGAGAGCCCAAATGCGTAGAGGTCCTCCGTGTAAAATGCGTAGGGGCCCTCCGTGGTTCCCGATGTTGGCGTTTCTCTTCTCCGCTCTGCATGAGTGAGGCGATATTCTGCAATTATTATTTTTCTCGCATTTCACCTGAAATTGCTCCTTAGGACAGGTATCGATAGTCCGGCGAGGATCAGAAAGTTTTTAGGTAAATCTGGTGGTTATTATTCATCAGCTTATGCTTTTCAGCTGGATTCCCTTCTTATGCTAAAAATTGTAAGTGTACGCAGACGGACGGGAAGCAAATTCTAGCACGAGGAAAAATCGAGGCCCAGTTCTCGCGGATATCAAACGGGATCTGTCTTCAACAACAATCTCCCCTCTCCAAGAAATTGGTAGGCGGTGAATTCCAACACTTGAAACCGCGACATTTTTTATTATAAACCGCTCTTCAAGTCTAAGAGCTTCCATTGTTTCGCGCGCGGCACAGACAAAAGCTTCAAACGCTTTTGCCGTCCAAACACTTTTGAGTCATGGGAAATAGTTTTTAAACTCTGACCCGTCCCATTCCCGTTTATGGGCTCTTTGTTCTCGTGGCAAACACCTGCAACTCGCAACTTGAATTCAAAGTGATAGAAGATCTTTTCTTAATATACCGCCCCTCGCAAGTGTTTAAATTATAACTCTCTGTTAATTAAAACCCCCAATCAAGATTCAATAACCGTTAATTAACCCCGCCTCTCGCCAATTAATTATGCAAGGGGGGGGGGCAGGTCGTCACAGTATTATGGACAAATGGGAATTCGCTTTGAAATTGAAGATCCAATTTATTCAGTTCCATGATCAATTCTACAGAAAGAAAAATATTTTGAAAGTCATTCACCGTTTCTGAGTAAAATCTGTGGACTTTTCTTTCCATTCCAAAAAACTTCAGAATTTCAGATCAGATCAGATCATATGCAGAGGATTTTAGGAAGAGAGTGTCTAACCCCAGGTCATAAACAACCCTTAGAATTAGGAAGCTAATACACTGATTTTACATATTGCACAGCATAACTGGCAATACAAGAATTTCTGATTGCTGGGTTAAGAATATGGAATTCTTATATTGTTTGTTCTTCTATCTGCAGAAAGCTTTCGTTTTTTGTCTGTTACTTTCGTAGAACAGAATTAGATCTAAAATAATTATGCCAATTCATGAAAGGAGTAGTTCTGTGTTAACAAGGAATTATGTGAATTACAGAGACTGGATACTGATTCACAGGGAATCGTCTGGATCGTTATTGGATTGATTGTGTAGCATTCTGCTGTTCCAGCTCTCAGTTTTAATTCACCTTATACTTGACTTTTAAACAAACCTATGCCGCACCTATTCATAGCAATTTGCGGAACCAAACTAGCCAGCTTTCTTTTATTGCATCTGCTTATATGTTCGACACGTCGTTATATAACACTTATGGAAGAAAATTATCAATGAAAAAAATGCAAGATACATATACATTGATGCAACTGAAAGCATCGCATGCCTGGTAAGACTACATTGGGGAATGAAAAAAATTGGCAATGGATATACAGTGAATCGACCGAAAACATGCAGTTATGGGTAGCACCACGTGTGGTCTGGGTAAAGGAACTTACACGGAAAGATGTTGAGTCCATTAGCTAACGAAAGGTTCGCTAGGTATCTCCTTCAGTGTCTGCTGTAAAACTGTCCATGATTCTATTCCTCTACTGGGTATAGAATACAAAGCACTAACGGACCTACTCACAGCATCCCAAGTACTTTCCGCCCCCCGCCCGGTGGTGCAGTGGTCTAAGAGATGGCCTCCGATCATTCGTCCGAACGGGGTCCGGGTTCGAATCCCAGTGAGGCATGGATGTTGTGTTTGTCTTACGGCATTGGCTCTCTCCCTTCCCTGGAACCAGTGACTTTAAGTTAGGGACCGGCGACTGCTTATAGCCCATTGAGTTGCGAACGGTGGTCGTTAAACCTCCAATAAAAAAATACTTTCCGTAGGTTTCATGCCCGGTGACTGGGGAGAACATTTCAAGTTGGAAACTTTCGGGGAATTCTCTTCTAACCATGATCTTGACACACCGGCTATCTGTAAAGAAGTATTACCCTGCTGCAAGAATTGACCAACAACGAATTTAGATGGTTCGTAAAGATGTGCATGTAGTTTGAACTATTCAGATATGCATGTAGGCCAGAGGTTCCCAAACGTATTCGGCCTACTGCCCCCTTTGCAGAAAAAACATACTCACTGCTCCTCTGGAAATCTACCATCTTTAAGCGAACAAAGAGAAAAATGCAGAGACAAATTTCAGTTATTGTATGTACCTTATCTATATTTCTACGTAACTCCACAACATAGTAACACTTTGAACTTAAAAAATTATTGAAATCAATCATAGTAACATTAGTATTCACAGAAAAATAAGATAACGAAGAACATATTAAAATAAAAACTACGAATAACATTGAAAATGATCCTAATGAGAAGGATGAACCTGGTGCGCTTCTATCAATTTTTTAATGTTCGGCTTTAATTTTGTCAGCAACATTCTTAAATCACCGCGATTAGCTTTTGCAGTCGGTTTCCTTTTTAGTTATCAGATTTGTGACCGCACTGAACCCTCGTTCCACTAAATATGATGAAGGGAATGCAATTAAGAACTTTTGTACTACAGCCCATAATCCAGGATAAAGTGTAGGTATCTGCTTTTGCAGCCAGAACTGCTGGTAGCCGTCTTTGAATTTCAATATCAATTCCTCATTTGTTGTTACCTCTATCAATTGTTCTTGTAGTTTTAGAGATACTTCTGTGTTTGTACTTGAAAAAGGATCCAACACCCAATCCTGCATTTTATTTCAAGAATATCTTCAAATCGTTGATTGAAGTCAGAATGGAGAAGCTCCAAGTGCTGACAATAGGTAAGCACGTCTTCCTCATGTTTTCCAACTGGTGAAAAATTTGGAAACTGGCTGAATTCCCCTAGTTCAAAATTTTGTTTGTACATAATAGATTTGGCCATAAACGCGGAAATAACACCTTTGGTTTTGATTAAATTCAGCTTATCTCATTGGAGCTGTACATTTGTTTCATTATATTCATGAAACAAGTCTGTTAAACAAGCTATGTCATTTTTGGAATCAATCAAGTTGGATAGTAAAGCATTATCTTTGTTTTCTAGGAACTCCAGCACTGAGTATAGGAGTTTATAAAACCGATCCAAACTGGCACCTTTTGACAGCCACCGAACTTCTGTATGGAGCAGCAAGCGATAGAATTTTCATCGTTTTCAATACAAAGCTTTCCAAACAATCTGTCATTCAATGAATTGCTTATGATTTTGTTGATTGCTGTAATGGCATAATGTAATGATTTTTATAGGTGTTCACTCAATTTTTGACAACTAAATGTTGACGATGAATGACACAGTATACAGCAAATGCATTCAGAACCGCTTTTTTTAAATATGCAACAAAACCTCTGTAGCGCCCTATCATCGCTGGAGCACCCTCAGTAGCAATTGACAAGATATTACTCAGAAGGATTTCTTTTTCGTTAAAAAAACTCTTCCAATGCATGAAATATCGATTCTCCTTTAGTATCAGTTTGCAAATTTTTTGCAAATAATAATTCTTGGCAAATTTTTTCTTCTTTTATAAAACGCACATATGCTAAAAGTAAGGCTTCATTTCCTGGCAAAGTTGACTCATCAAGCTGTACAGATAAATGGCATGTTTTTAAATATTTACATAATGAGTATTCAACATCTTGAGTCATTTCATCAATTCT
This sequence comes from Macrothele yani, assembly GCA_039090855.1. NCBI lineage: Eukaryota > Metazoa > Arthropoda > Arachnida > Araneae > Macrothelidae > Macrothele > Macrothele yani. Next base: position 50,685,172 of record CM076999.1, on the reverse strand, counting down.
TCTTTGCACTGTATTATTACTCAAAGAAATTTTCTTGATAATATCAGACGCTGGCATGTGTAACATAATACGTATTACCTCACTTATAGCCGGTAGAATTAGTTCTTCACCAATAGTATGCGGTTTTCCCGATTGAGCAATTATCGACGCAATATTATAAGAAGCACACAACCCATCGTTGTCTTGTTTGGAAGCTGTTGAAAAGAGCTATTACAGTGTCGGCTGCCTCAAAAGGTTTTTTTAAGTGCTTGAAAATAAGATAAATTCTTTCTTTTCTTATCTGCATGAAATACTCGCAAATGTTCTTGCAATTTTGTAGGCTTCATAGCTTCATTTGAAAATACTTTTTGGCAAATGTGGCACATTGGTAAAGTAATGTTCATAGGCGACTTGATGAAGCCATATTTCAAATATTAAATGCTATACTGCCTACATTTTTTTCTTATTTTCAGCCATGATAAACTACTTTAACACTAACCTTTTCGTCGTCAAAATATGCATTTTATAATGAATAATCTAATCCAGATAAAAGCAGGTAGCACAAAGAAGATTTGTCAGCATTCATTTTCTTACTGAAAACAGGTATTTACAGATCCCGAGGTAGCTAGCCGGAGAGATGCCGGCTGTGAAAAGACTCCACGTGCACCTTTCCGTTCCAGTGTTTGTAATACGCAGATATGCTGGCGCTCTGACAGATGCCACGGATTCCTCTAGCGTCACGCAAGAGTCTGGCGTGACGTCACAACCCCAACTTTGTGGGAAGGCTAGAGCCGGAAGCGAGACCCTCGCTCATTGGATATGACCTTTTAATTTGCAACAGCTCGGGCATCAGAGAAAGCAATCAATGAATGACGCCCGTGCGCCAAAAATGCAAGTTATCGGTTATAACTTGCATTTTGTGTGTTTATTTGGAAAGTAAAGTAACCACTATGACCTTATTTTACTGTTACAAAATAGGAATAGAATATATGAAACATGTACGAACGGTTTTACAATTTTTTTCTCTTCTTTTCTTCCTTTATGCTTCCACCGCCCCCTTATTTCTACTCAACGTCCCCCCCATTAATTGCACCCGTGGCTGCTGCTGCCCCATTGAATCGTTCCAGCGCCCACAGGGGGCGGTATCGCCCACTTTGGGTACCACTAATATATACGTACAACAATTATGATTATTAACATTGACGTGGCAATTACAGAACAAGTGTGATAAACTGTTCCTGTTAAATAATTAATAAACACAACATCAGAACTAACAAATATTTCGCCATAAAACGTTTTGAAAGCTGAAATGTTAAATTGTCAAGAAATAATGATCCTGAGACATAATAAATATTAATTTTCTTTAACAGGTCACGTTTGATTTCATTTTCTATGGTATCGTTTTTCACCAATACCATTTTTATCCTATTTTGTATTATTTCAGAGAGAATAGTATTGGTATCGGTGATGAAGCTTCAGTGTCTCGTATGTTTTTTAAGATCTTGTTTTTTGAGGTAATGAATGAAATTAAATTCCTTTATTCGCATGTCAACACACTCATATTTCATGTCTGAGACGTATTTTGCTGTCGCTTAATTGATTTCTTGAAACAGCCTTTACTTCCCAAAAATTGTTCCAATGTTTAAAAAAGTTTATCATCATCTCCTTTTCTATACAAATAATGTAGACAACTTTTACTCTTAACGTAGCCCATTTTTTTCCTTTAAAAAGAACACACTTTTTTCGTTTAGACCCTTATGAAGTTTTGCTTGCTTCTCTTTCTGCTACGATATTTTGCCATTCCATATAAATACATAAAATAAAGCTGATACCTGTAATGATCTTTTTAAAAAGATATCCCTCTAAAACTCATTGTGTGGAAAAAACAAACATTTATTAAAAAACATTATGATGCTATTCTGATTATGGGTGTTAACGCCTTCAACAATACTTTGCTACAGTGGAGCTTAAGGCTTCAGAATTGTTTTTTAACCGGTATAATTTAATAATGCTCTATTAAATTATTTGTTTTGAATACTAATATCTTATTTTTATATTTTTGACTTTATTATTGGTTAACATATTTATAACTTGTATGAAAATCAAGATTGAGAAGTGGAGAATGATCGACAGTTTTCGATATTCAAAAAATAGCAATCGTTAACTATCGATAGTGTGTTGGCCAAGTTTGTCGAGACATAATATATCTTCCGGAACGAAAAATTATTTCTGACAAGAATTTTTCTTACTTTTCTGCATTGTCAAAAATCTAAGCTCCGATAAACTTAGAAACTAACCTTTTTTTTTGTTTGGGGTTTAAAGACCATAGTGAGCAAATTGATGTGCTGTAAGGATTCGCCCATCCCTAATGTAAGGCCACTGATTTCAGGAAAGGGCGAAGCCAGTGCTGCGAGACAAACCCAACCACAACATCTATTCCTCATGGGATTCGAATCCAGGCCCTTCTCGGACGAATTATCCGAAGCTAGCTCTTAGACAAATGCTCCAAGTCTGCGATTTAATGATATTCTCCCTAAGTGAGAGAGCAGAAATCACGAAAAAAATGTTTTCCTTGAAGAACGAGTTAATTCGTGGTTCCTTAATTCTCATTTTTTGTTTGTACTGTACGATTTTTTTTATGTTTCTGTTCACAAAAGCTAAAGAAGAAAATTCTGCAGTTTTGTACGCAAAAATAATTTTTCTATAGTATTTAGCAAAGTCCTGGTAATAATTCGTGAGAAATTCGATAAATAAAGTTTTCTTTGGGGCTGTTTCTCAATTGTTTTTTTCTGGCATCATTTAAAACGACAGTAACTGGATGCTGTCGTTTTAAATTTTGCCTAAAATTTGACGTATTGTTGGACGTTTTGTAATTCTTTCCACAAAGGCTACATTTTGGGTAGATCTTATCCTTACCAAAAGAAAAAAAAAGTTGCACAAAAGACATTTCACGTTTACTCATTATTACTGATTACTTATTCTCAACAAATAACTGTTTGAGCACCTGACGCACCTTTAAACTTCCAGTGCAAACAACAAGAACAACGCTTTTGATTTCGTCTTTATCAGACTGCAACATGCAACAAAGTGCAAAAACAACATAACCTCACCGCTTATTCTTTTGATTACAGTTAACTTTAGTTTCGCATTGTCATCATGTATCAATATGGCTGGGCTCAATGTTTTCGACACGAGGCTAAATGAGGTGAAAATGAGCGTTTCAGTCATCGGTGGAAGCTGAATAGTTTACAGCATCGTGATTTACACTACAGCATTGAAAAACCTAAAACTATCGATAGTTACAAGAAAAACTATCGATACACTGAGTAGGAAAAAATATCGATAGTGCCATCGATAGTACATCCACCTCTGTCAGGAGGTCATCCCTGATAGGATGTCTTTCAATCTAGTCATTTTCCTAGTTTACGAGTTCCTCTTATCTCGTCTGTTGATTCCTCTTGTCTCTCAAGTGTTTACGCTCCATACTTCTTTCAGTTTGCTGCAGCATTTGTATGTCTCTTTTAATTAAGGTGCATGTCTGTATTCCATATGTTAGAAAAAAGGATGCACTGATTGAATACTTTTCTTTTAGGACATAATGGCATATTACCTTTGAAACCTGCACTGTTTCTTTCAAAAGTTTTTCAGCTGAGTTCTTTACGCCGATTAATTTCCTCATCCATGTGACCCTTGCTTGATATCTGCTGTTCCAGGAAATGTTGGTATCGGCTATCCCCAGCTTTTCCCAGTCAATCCATAAATATTTATTTCTTGTAAAAGAATTGTGCATCAGTTTTGTTTTCTCAATTTTCATCTTCAATTCCACTTTTTTACTCTTCTCAGCAAGTTCCGGGATCACACTCTGAAAGGGTAGATGCAAAAATGATTACTACGTGATTAGCAAAACGAAGGTGAAATAAAAAAAATATCCTATTAATCTTTATCGCTTTGTTTTCCCAGTTCAATTATTAAAAGCCACTTTGCAATATGGCATTAAATAGTTTGGGAGGTATGGGTCATATTGTATCACTTCCTTTCCAAATTTCATTGGTGTTGTATCCTGAAATAGCCGAGCTTTTGCTTTTTTATAGATGTTATTAATAATGCTAATGTCACTATCTTCAATACCCTAGGATATAAAAGCTATTGAACCTGCTGATGGTTTCACGGAATCAAAGGCATTGTCATAACTGATGACAGCCACACATAATGGGAGTTCATTTTCTCTCCTTCTTTCAATTTGTTCTCTCAGCAGATGGGCATGATTTATAGTGCTGTAGCCGCTCCTGAAGCCAGCTTATGATTTTCTTGTGTACTCCTAAGTACGTACATTTGCATCTTTTACTTGGGGTTTATCGGATTGAGGTAATATTTTTTCCTAAACATCTCATATTATAACTAAATGGTTCGCATTGCACCTAACTGTTCGTGTTATACCTTCTGTATTCCTTAAACCGCTGATGATGTTGATCTGTCGGGTAATATTCTTATTGGTAGTAGAGGGTTAAAGTGAGCTTAGTTGTTGAGATTTAATCTACGTTTTCTAAAATAAAATTGCAGAAGTGATTTGAAATATTTTGGAACGTGGTTATAAATAACGAGTCAAATGCTCCTTTAAAATTGCTTGAAACCGCACACTCCTAAAGTTCCCTCATTTTCCGCACTGTCCCATTTTGTTTATTCCGATTCGGGAACCCTGTTCCCGTTTCCATAACTTTAAATATACATTTTGATCCCTCCAAGACGTACAGAGCGCTGTAGGTGTGGGGAATCTGAACCTTTTTAGAATTTCGACGTCGTCGTCCATTAAATTTTCAAGATGTGCGTGAAACTGACATTGTACGATAATGTCCAGGGAGTTCGCGCTTACTCATGAAACGTTTGACAAGTGGAATTCATCATATGGGTCACTTGCAAGACTTTATACAACTTTTCCTTCATAACATGGTACCTGCTTTTGTGCAAAAACATTGTCAATGTTTTTATAATTAATTATAAATTAGTAATGTACAAATCCAAACTTTCAAAATTTGCGCAGTAATGGGCGCAATCTTTGTCTGACCTGTTGCATCGGCTAAGCGGCAAGTTTTTCAAGCCACAAAGCGCAATGGACGTCGCCTTGCAATTCCTCAGTACGATGGAGGGGAATTATCTTTGAAACTAGAGGTATACTCTGTTTCCAAGTTTGTGCGAACTAACCCAACTGCATATTCTCGCACGAAAAATATTATTGGTATTTTAAAAAAATATCTCTGTGAAATATCATGGCACAAATCAGAAAATATATACTTAGTTGATAAAATATTTGAGTTAGAGAGATGGGCAGTTGACATGGCTGTCATCCGCGCACAATGTTACATACCCACACTGAATGAAAATGATAAATAGACCGACAGCAGGACCTCCTGACAGTGTATCGTAATCAACGAAAAGGGGTAAAGGTAGTGATCTGAGCTACGTAGATCGTGTCCGTATTGTCCGCGAAATACAGTTGCGTCATTCTAATATCCAAAAGCTGAGAACTCTAAATATCCGAAAAGCAAAAGTATCAAGAGTGTACAGCGAATACACTATCGTCGGACGTTCCACCCCCTAGAGAGCAAACTATAATGAATTAGCTTTATTTTCTTTTCGCTAAGCTAATTCATATGAATGATTCTCTTCCTACCAGCTAGCTAATGATATACTTGTACTAAGCTGCAAAATAGTGAATTCAAAAGGTTGTTACTAGTTAATTACGAACGTAAACAAAGTCTTAACGCTGGTTATTGATGGTAATGAATAAATGTTATAAACCTAACAGCCAGACAGAGGTCTGACAAAAACTATGAATTGAGAAAGACTAACTTACAGTAACTTCTTTATTATAAGACTCTTGGTCAACTAAAGCACACACACAACTTGTTTTACACTAATGAAGAATCTCTCCTCATAACAACACAATCTCTCCTCGTATTATAAACGCTCTCCGTAGACAACAACGCTCTCTCATAACAACAACAAAAGCTCTCTCTAAGTCTCGATGAACGCGCCTATATACTAGCTACCACCACGTCATGACTTACACTCATTGCCAGATCTCATTCAGCGGGTGAAATAATATTTCGTTCAGTAAGAAGATAATTTACATAGTAAAATAAAATAACCAGAGATAGTAAAATCAAAAGGAAAGTGAATATAGAGTATACGTTGCAAAACGGTGATCGACCACATGCCACTGATGACCGGAATCGTCGTAAATAATCCAGGCACGTACAGATGGGCCACTTGGCAAAATTGGAGCAAACCACATCCCGGTCAAATGTCGGAGACCCAATCGGCGTCCGTAAGGGAAAGGCTCAGAGTTCGCACATGCTACGAACTCTGAGCCACGGGATTCAACGCTTTACTCGTGTGTCACTGGCTGTAGACTGCTCGTCATCAGACATTACTCCTCGCTTGGTGCAGAGTACATCAAATTTGGACGTTTTGCAGAGTGGCGTCATGTCGTGTTGTCAGATGAATCGTGTTTTTTGTTGTTCCGCGCATCCGGGATTATACGTGGGGCGGGGGGAGGTCAACAGCATGAGACCGTGAACACGTCGTGCTAGGTCGGATCGGTTCATGAAGATGGTGGCTGTCTAAGGGTTCAGGGCGACATTTCATGAGACACGTTAAGTTCCTTATTCTCTCTGGAGAGGTGCTCCACTGCGGCGCCCTACGAGTATATGCTGACTGCTAACCTACATATTTCATATGGCTTTCGTGCATCTTGGGACCGATGGTCTGTTCCAGTGTCACAATGAGCACCTCACTGGGACTCATCCACCCAGGCATGGGTCGAAGAACAGATCTCAATTTTGACCCATTAATTATTATCGGCCAAAGTTCTTAAATTTAGACTTTGTGGAAGTTGTGTAGAATGCTATGGAGCGGAACATCAGACCAATGGACCCGCACCGAAGCTTCGGGCAGAGTTATTGACAATGGTGCTACAGGCATGCTGAATATTACCTCCGAAAACCCTCTTGCATCTGGTGGTCCATATCACGTTGTACACACGATGTTGTTCGCGCTATATGAGGACCACCGCGCTAATCGTTAGGAATCTGTAAGGTTTTGTTTTTTGAGGGTATTATATTCCGACCTTAAAGAGATGAAAAGAAACCGACCCTTTTGATTTACCCAAATCTGACCCTAATGATTTGATTTATTAAATTCTGCAATTGATACTACATGACTGTGCGAAAACATAAATTGCATTGTGATTATTTTGCTCTTCACAACTAATTTAAAAATGTTCTGAGTGTTTCGAAACTTTTCAAATATTGATGTTTGGAATTAAATGTTATATTATTATACTCTACACTTTAATTTAAAAATAGTCCGAAATAATTTATCTCAATTTTTAATATAGAGTTGCAATATGATATCTTTCAAACCCCGCTTTTCTATTATTTATTTTAAAGATAACTCTGATTCATCAAAAACAATTAAACAAAAACATGCTGTTTTTTTATTTATAAAATAAATCTTATATACAGTACATGTTCAGCTTGTGAAATTCTTGGCTTTTACAGTTACTTAGCTAACCGTCTTTCAGTAGGCTGAAGCATTAATCATTTGGCCACGTCATACTGCTTATGATAGTGTTTCTGAGCCTTTTCGAATTTATGGCCTCCTTTTCCATACCAAACACAACACTTGTTACTTGAGTTAGTTAGCTATTGCTATCTTAACACTGTAAATGCGTAATTGCCGTATATTTCTTATATTACGCACTAAAGAAGAAATAACGAAATAAAGGACCAGTGTCCTCGATGCGAAAAATATCTCTAGGAAAATTAGACAGAGTAAAAATGGAATCAAGGCCATTAATGGAATGTTTTAAGACAGGTCTACAAATTGCCGAACAGAAATTACCCGTGTCTTACTCGCATTCTTTATTTCAAGAAAGTGCGTAAAATTTGCAAAAGAGGTAGGCAATGATGATTTAAAATTTCCAATTGTTAGCCGCACTATATTGGGAATCCGCAGCTGATGAAAGCAAGCCTCAAAAGTATAGAAAATCAGGTCTGATGAACATTACTTTTGGGTACATATATTTATTTTTAACATGCATTATATAATCATGTTGTTAGCATGCATTACATATTGACATCTGCGTCAGCCATTACATGATCATTTTTTAAAACGCTGTATTTCATAAAAAGAGCACGAGTTGATTTTTGGCAGGGAAATATCAGGGATTCAAGTATGCACCTTTTACCCATGACGTCGTGTGCCAAGCTGTCAGTGTTTAGGAAGATTGTTTGTAAATTATTTAGAGTGCTGGTTAGTTAATTCATAAGAAGGCAGTGGATTAGAGCAAAAGGTCAAAGTTCCTTCCATGCGATGGTAACTCCTGTAAAGTGCTTATGTGTTAAACGTAATGAAAGGACCACAAAATTCGAGGAAATTAAATCACTTTTACGAATATCCTGAATTCCGCCCAACTTACACGACTCCACCTTTTGCAAATTTAGTTTTGATGGAATTTTGTTTCTTTTATTTTCATTTTTGCCGCTTTCAGTTTGCCAATAAAATTTACTAAAATTATGTTGAACAAACGTCAGCGAAATATATGGGTTATTTGAAAACTAGAATTAAAATAAATGCACCTGTGAAAGAACTTCGGAATGATGTAAGGTGTCAGAGATCTCTGTTGTTGTTCATAATAAAGGTAAATACAAATGTCCCAGATTCTTAAAAAAATGTACAGTACAAAGCAACGTAACTCTAATATAAAGTCAGATGAAGCATCATAATTAGCGAAAGAACACTGAACGTGATAACACATTTCAGTAAATTAGTTTGACAAAATTGCATTAGGAATGTAGAATTTTAGCATAACATGAACTGCATTTAATTTAGTAAAGCGACAACATCACGAATAATAGCTTTTGTAACCTGTTCGGGGAAAGGAATGCTATATACACTGCCGGACAATTGCTAAGGACGAATGACAATAGCAACGATAGCAACCATAAAATAGAAGGCAAGAAAATGTGGAAATTAGCATAAGTGCGGGATACAGTAAGACGTGTTGTGCGTATGCAAATTTTGGATTGCCGAACTTGTTCGTGACGTTATAGCGCTGATAAGAGATATAAAGGATTTGACGCGTATTGACCGTTGTTGTTCAAACGCAAGGTTGAAAGGGAAAGAATCAATTGACGAACTTGCAATTTTCAGTATGTCTTCCCGACATCACCAAGATGATTTTACGTGTGGCCGTATTATTGGCAAGATTGAAGAAGGGCGAAAAATAACAGATGTTGCCAGGGAGTTCGATGTCAGCCACAGTGTTGTTTCAAGGCTTTGGAAATTATTTCAAACAAATGGACAGTGTAGCAAACGTCACGGGGGAGGTCGTGTTCGCAGTACGACACCTGCAGAAGATCGGTACATAGTGCTATCAACAGAAAGACACCGGCGCAGCACAGCTACTGAGGTAGCAAGTCAGTTGATGGCTGCTACTGGCAAGCGGATCTCCCGAAAAACTGTCGCCAGACGTTTGCATGAAGGAGGACTATAAGCCCGCCGTCCTGTTGTGTGCATCCCATTGTCCAGACGTCACCGTACCGCCCGTTTGCAATGGTGCCATCAACATCGCAATTGGACTGATAACGACTAGTCTGCTGTCCTCTTCTCAGATGTGATTAGATACAGTCTATCGTCGGATTGTCGACGACATCTGATATGGCGTGATAGTGGTACTGCATATTGTCCAGCAAACATACAAGAAAGGGACCGATATCCGACATGTAGTGTCATGATATGAGCTGGCATCATGATCAATGGCCGTACGTCCCTCTATGTGCTTCCAACTGGGACTATGACTGGCCAACGATACATTAATGATGTTCTGTTACCTCATGTTCGCATGTTCCGTGGTGCTGTCGGTGATAGATTCATTTTCATGGACGACAACGCAACATGTCATCGAACAGTCGCTGTCCAGGAGTGTTTTGAGAGCGAGGATATTCAACGCTTCGTAGGGCCAGCTCGTTCTCCAGATCTGAATCCCATTGAAAATGTGTGGGATGCTTTGGGGAGGAGTGTTGCTGGTCGCTAATGCCCTCCAATAAACAAGGACACCCTCATCCGTGCACTGACAGAGGAATGGGATAAATTACCCCAACAGCTGCTTGATAATGTTGTGCAAAGCATGACACGACGTGTGGAATCTTGCATCGCCCTCATTGGTGGCCATATCCCGTATTGACATCTTACGCCGGGACGCCTACGGACGGTAACTGCATTTTTTCACGTTTACGTATTCTGCACAAAATGGCCTGTTTGTCCCTTGAACACGTTGAAAGCCTTCTGGATTTCAGAGCACAATAAATTGTCTTTCTTGTAGTGTCCTGGCATTCTGACATTATTTTATTTCTATTGGCATCCAACGACACTTACTTTTTTATGCGCTATAGAGCCGTTTATGATCCGTCCTTAGCAATTGTCCAGCAGTGTATCACTGCCAGCTTAGTAAAAGGTGTGAGGATATTTAATCAAATGGAAATCGAACTTAAGCAAAAATTGGTTGACATATTTCATATGTAAACTATATTTTCCGAATAATATGTTGAACACTTTTTTTTTTTTTGGAATACAGTATGTTTTGTTGATGATATGACATGAAAAGTTGGAAAATATATGAAGTCGTAATAACATCTAAGAGAATTATGTACGGCGGCATTAAATTTACTAACGCTGCTGGCTGCGTTACTTTTCAGCTTTCATCGTTCCTTTAAATTTCTTTATTTCCACATTTGCTCTGACGTCATAAAAACTTTTATTTCGTGGATCAGAATTTTTTTAATTTTTGGTATGACAACTGTAACGTATATTCTAAATTAACTTTCCTTTTTAGTTTCTTTCCCTGTGTAAATCTTGAGTTTATTCTGTTATACTTCACTCTTAACGTAATATCTTTTCTCTCAAACGAATACTGTTGGCAACATAATTGAGGTTGAATGAACTTGACGTATGTCTGAATTGATAAGAACGAGAGATAAAAATACGACTAACTGTTGTAAGCGAGCGATTATTGCGAGCGTTGTTAAAGAGAGCGTTGCTTGAAAAGCGTTGTGTTAAGAGCTGTGTAGTGCTGTGTGGTGTGTGGAGAGTTTAATGCAATATGGTATGCTATGATACGATGTGTTGGTTACATCCTAAATAAAGCTTCTTTTCCGTAAGTTTGATTTCTATTGTTTACATGTTTCGTCCGGCCGTTAAGGTTTAAATTAGGAACTATTTCATCTTATGGTTATGTTTTTTAAAATAACATAGAAGTACGAAAAGACTTGTACGTCATATTGGCGCCCGAACTTCACTCGAACAGATTCATAGTAGAAGTCACGGAAAATGGCTAACCTAACGGATCCTATCGGTCACTTCTATGACTGTTATAGACAGGATCATGAGGCTCATAATTCTACAACAGACAATCTACGCACTCAGCGTTATAGGATTCCAAATAATTCACCTAGTGTTCTGTACGAGGCCTGCGGTTCCGACTTACCAGACAGCGAATACACGAGGTACGAAGCTTATGTACCGCGTACTTCGAATCCAGTGCCTCAACAGCAATTTATCCAACAACCCCCTGTGGGAAGGAGCAGAATTCTTGCTCATTACGTAACACATGCGGGTTTTATTGCGTTCAGGGGAAACGGCGGATCGCTTAGGTTTCTGAAGGATTTGGACGATCATTTTGATCTTTATTATGTTCCTGAAGATTGCCAGCTACCTATTGCTGGCACATGTTTGCAAGACACGGCAAAGGTCTGGTACAGACGGTGGCGTCGAATGAATCCAGAGGGTTCGTATCCTCAATTTCGAGCTGCATTTTTTGGATGTCTTTCCTTTCAGCACCAATAAGGCCCGCCTTGCACAACAACTGTTTTCCAGGCGACAGCGAGCGTCAGATAGTCCAGTCTCGTTCGCACTGGAAACAGTTCGACTTTATAAATTATGGGATCCCGCTGCAGTAGAGTCTGATATTTGTGACACCTTACTACAGCAGCTGGATCCCTTCCTGCAGGATGTTTTTGACGTTCGACGTCCTGTCTCCATTCACGAGTTCCTAAAACTCGTTTGAATCTATGAAGAACGCCACAGCAAAGGGCAATCTTCACAGGTTCAAGAGTACTGCCAACGTACGAAGTACCACGAACCTTCTATTCAGACTAATAGGTATCAGCAGCCAAAACAGAACATTTGTCAAGGACAACTTTTCCATCGGCCTAGGCAAGCTGCTTATCAGTTAAGGGTGCAGAACGCCTATCAGCAGTCTAGATACGTGCCACCGCATCGCCGGGCACCATAATTGCGAGATCCTGACCATTATGGGAACCAGGATAACCAAGTTTCTCGTCCCCGAGATAATTACTACCCGGTTGACAAGAGATATCCAAAACACCGTGCTGGGGGACAAGGCAGACCTAATGATAATAATGCTGCCTCTCCTGCACGTTACTACAATTCAGCACTTTCTGGTGCTTCGCCACATTTCCAAAATCAATCAAGATATTCTCATCAGTGTCACGACTATTTAAACTTCAGCAGGAGGTAGATGGGTCGAATATACCTCCTCGTTTTTCTGAAGACCTCAAATCTCTTTTTTTAACTATTCAAGCTCCGCTTTTGCCTGATATTCTTGTGACCTTGGGCAAAGTAGTGGTGTCGACTAAAATTGATTCTGGATCTGACATTTCTGCATTAAACTTTGATTTCTGTGCTGCTACCTTTCCAAATGCTTGTGTCGAGCCCTCCCAGCAATGTCTGCGAGGTGCCGACAATTATGTTTTTTCAATCTCTGGATCAGTTCATTGACCTGTCAAGATTGGCAAAGTTCAAGTTTCTTATACTTTTTTTAATCCAAGAGAGACCCGTGGATTGCCTTCTGGGGGTGGATTTCGTTAAAATGGTTAAGCTCACACTTGATTTCGAGCATGGCCGAATAATAATGCGTGAGATTAGTCCTCCCACCCCAGAAGAGCCTATTGATTTTTCGGCAGTTCTTGCAAGTGACAGATTATTTCCTGAGCACCAGACCCAACTTGGTCAGGTTTTAAACAGCAGACCAGGGTTATTTCCTGATAAGCCAGGGTTTACACAGGTGAAGTATTATACCATTGATACGGAAAAAGCTAATCCCATTGCATTTAAGCCTTATCCATGTCCAAACCAGAAAAAAGCTGATTTCCAAAAACAAATTCAGGACATGCTTCATTCGGGAATAATTAAGGAATCACTTAGTCCTTAGGCAGCACCTGCTTTTCTTGTTCCAAAAAACAATACGGACAGTATCGCTTTGTGATAGACTATCGTAAACTCAATGCGGTGACTAAAGCTATCAATTATCTATTGCCTATAATTAGCGATATTCTCCAGGACTTATCGTCAACAAACTGGCTGTCAACTTTGGATTTTGCTAGTGGCTATTGGTAGGTTTTTGTCCACCCAAATTTTGTAGAAAAAACGAGATTTATTACCCCGTTTGGAGCATATGAGATCCTACAAATGCCCTTTCGGTTTGGCATATGCTCCGGCAACGTTTCAGCGCCTAATGAATTCAGTCTTACGTCCTATGCTCGGACCTAATGACCATGTCTATCTGGACGATATAATTGTCTCTTCTGAGACTTTTGAAGAGCATCTGTCTCTGTTGGACCAAGATTTCGAACTATTACATAATGTGGGTTTGACTTTAAAACCTGCCAAATGCCAAATTGGACGGGACGAACTAGTATATCTCGGATTGAAAATTACCCCTAATGGTCTTCTAACTGACGACGCAAAAGTCAAGCCAATTTCGGACATCCCGAGGCCTATGTCGGCAAAAGAATTGTCTAGATTCCTAGGCATGACCGGGTGGTACCAACAGTTCGTTCCGGGGTACGCTACTTTATGCGAACCTTTATTTGCGTTATAAAGGAAGTATAGACACTTTGTTTGGTCCACGGAGGCAGAAACTGCTTTTAATGCTCTTACACATGCCTTGGTTTCGCCACCTGTGTTAGCTTTTCCTAACCGTGCAGAAACGTTTAATATTTTTACCGATGCATCAGGTGTTGGTCTAGGAACTGTTCTATCTTGCATATGCCTCTCGAATTCTTAACAAAGCAGAAAGTAATTACTCTGCTACTTAACGAGAATGTTTAGCTATTTTATTTGCTATCACCAAATTTAAAAGCTATCTCAATCATTTAACTGTCAATGTCATTACGAATCATTCGGCACTACAATATTTAACCACTGCAAAGAATCTGTCTAGAAGATGGTTAAAATGGACACTTCGACTTCAGGAATATAATGTTCGAATTCAGTATCGCCCTGGTAAATCAAACCAACTGCCTGACGCACTGTCTCGCTGTCCGGTCAGTTCTGGTGGCCAGGCGGATACTGAACCTCCCTCCCAATTTCTAATTTCGGAAATCACCTCGCGGGAGCAGCTAATTTCTGAACTGCCGAATGATCCAGATTTGGGGGAAATTTATAATTTCTTACTCGCTGGTTCTTCTGCTCCTAGTGAACTTTCTTTAGCGGGTCGTAGTCAAAATTATGAGATCATCGATGGTATTTTGTATTATACAAAATTTGTGAATTCGAGAGATGAGTACCGCCCTGCGATGCCTCAATCTCTCCGCATGGCATCATTATTTGAATTTCATGATATTCCTTTTGCCGGCCACTTAGGCATACGAAAAAGTCGTACTAAACTTCAAGACGTAGCCTACCTGCCGGGCATGTACAATAGTATACTCGTATACCTTCGCTCATGTGAGTACTGTCAAAAGTACAATTATGATAATAAAAGACCGGCCGGTCACCTTATTTGTAGTTCATATAAATATGTTTTTTAAACCATCTCTATAGATGGTTTAAAAAACATATTTTATTGGGCCCTTATCCATTATGAAATAAAACTAAATCTCTTTATATTTTAGTTGTTACAGATAATTTTTCTAAATGGGTGGAAGCATTCCCCATTAAAGCAGCTACGGCTGATGTAATATGTGATACTCTAGCACATATTGGTTTTGCACGATTTGGCTGTCCGCGTACCATAGTCTTGGACCACTGGGTTCCGCTCAGTTTGGAGTTATTTGAGCGAATGTGTGCGATGCTTCAAATAAAACACAAATTTATAAGTCCATATCACCCACAAGCCAATCCGGCTGAGCGTGTAAATAGAACCTTACTAAAGATGATCTCCACTTTCATTGGCAATAATCATGAGCGTTGGGACGAACACGTTGAAATGTTTTGTTTTGGCCTTCGCTCATCATTTCATGAATCAACGCGGCTTACGCCCACTGAACTTTTTCTAATGATCAAAATCCGCACCCCCTTTGAGAATTCAACTGGCGTTATCGAAGAAATCAACCAAAGACCAACACTTGAATCTGTAAAACTACTTGCGCAAAAGGCACGGACTGCTATCAGTCGAGCTCAATTAAGCCAGGCTAGGCACTATAATGCCAAACGGAGGGAACCAGATCTCGCAGTTGGAGATCTGGTCTTAATAGAAACTAATTTTCCATCCTCCGTTGCACACACGTTAGTGAAAAAATTTGCACCTATATATGAAGGCCCCTTTGAATTGGTAGAAACGTACAATAATAATGTCGTATTAAAAAAGCCAGATGGTTCCCTACATTCAGCCCATGTGCAGCAATGTATGAAATGGGTTATTAGAAGCAATGATGCTATTATTAACCCTAAATCTAGTAGGAATCCTTAGGCAAAGGGTGGAATTTCTTCACAAGCATGCATATTTGATGATAAAATTATTTACCCCACCCCTGCCCTGTCCAATTCTCTACCTTCGTCTGAGCGGATCTTTGCGTCCACTTTTAAAGATTCGCATTCTAAAATTATTCCATTTACTCGGGGTACAACAATTACTTCAACTCATCCGTCTACTGCCTGCATAAAAGACGTGAATTCAACTACTTCCAGTTCCTCTGGAGATTCTTGTCGTGTGCAACGAGGTTCTTTTTCATCTGCATCTCATACTCCAATCGCTCCATTTTCTTCTTCACGCATATTGCCTCCCTTTGGTTTTAAATCAAAAAAGTTAAAAAGAACAAGAATTGACATTTCATCTTCAAGTAGTTCCATCTCTCCTGTGCCTAAAAGAGTTGTACGTCTTGCTGAATCTGAATCATCCGACAATATTTTTGAGGATCTTCAATCTCCAAGGAAAAATCCCTCCTTCTGTTTCTACTGAGCAACTGCCTACTTTAGGAACATTTAATCAATCGACAGTAGGGCAAAAACGTTTTCTTTCGCCGTCTGTGCCATCTAAACCTACAAAGTTTCCGCCGCCTGAATTTTCCCCTCCTGTTCCACAATCTCCTAGTGCAACTTCTAGTGTTGGGCTACAATCCCAACACAAGTCCAGCATTTGCATCCGCCAGGATTTCGTCCTTGGAATCTTTGCTCGGGACGGACGGAGCGTATACCTTCCTCCACCGTTCCATGTCGTTCACGGAAGCGCCCTTCTAGTTTTACACCGCTTCTTCGACCTCCAAAGAAACGACCGGATCTTCACCCTTCTCAGATTCCGGGTTCGTCTCCAAGCCAGCCTGCGACTTCCTTGCTCCAGCTCGGGACTTCCTTGCTGCAGCCTGGGACCTCTTTGCTCCAGCCTGTGACTTCCTTGCTTTAGCCTGTGACTTCTTTGCTCCAACCTGGGACCTCTACGCTCCAGCCTGGGACTTCCTTGCGACAGCCTGATGACCCTGCCTCTTCTGATCAACTTCCCTTGTACTTTCTTTCTTGATTATTACAAGTTCTCCAACACACAACACAAACTCAGCGAATATAGAATTTGGTTTAGGATGTCAGTAATTATTTAAATAAAGTACATTAGTGTTAATAACTTTTCTACCGCAAACTTATGTTAATCAGAAATCAGATGCCGGTAATCTAAGATGCTGACAGCAGCGTATTCAGAAATCACCATGTGATGAGAGATAGACTTCAGGAAATCCACTCACAAAACTAAGAGCCCTGCAAGAAAAGCCCGCAAAACAGCGCAATGTTTAGTGTCGTTCATGAGCAGAAGGCTGCATTGGGTATTTCTTTATCTCCACCTCAACAAACAAAAAAGATAAGTAAAAAACGTTTTAGCTTTATAAATATGTACCGGGTATAAGCTGAGAGCCCACTGAAATAAAACTTAAGTTTAATGTTCATGATGAGTTAATATATTTAATAATTTAATTTTTAATTGCATTACTATTTTAGAATTCTGTCAGGGATTACAAAAATTTCGCATTAGTCAGGAATACACAGGAATTATGCTGAAAAATCAGTAACAACCCAAGCTGATGCTTACAATGTTTGTTTAATGAGAACGGCCTGGAAAACATGATTCTGTCGTGTGTAGCTGTGTTGTGGGTAGGAAATTCAGCAGTGTGCGGTGATACTAGGTACTGTAGTGTTTGATAGCGTTGAGTGTGTTAGAGATATTGTTTCGTTTCACTTAAATTTTTCAGAAGTGTCTATAAAAATTCTGCCATGGAAGGTAGCATCACCAAGTTGTAAGAATAGGAAGTATGAAATTGGAAATATAAATTTTAAGTACCAGTGAGACGAGAAATGTGTGTTCACCATTGAAATGAAAAATCTTCTCATCCGTAATGCTTCGCTCAACAATTAGAAAGCAATTACTTTTGGAAAGTCATTATGCAACAAATCACACCAAACGTTCTGTCCATTTTTTGATGTAAATCGGAATCATGGAAAAATAGTTAACTGTTAAAATCATCAGTAAATGATAAGGAAACACTGATGCCAATGCTCAGTTAAGAAGCCGACGTAACGACTGAAGCTAGCTATCACTTGCTGGAGTTAGCTGTCGAAGCACGATACCATATATGAGAAGGCGGGGTTGACATTTGTCAAGGAGAGGCTGTGATGTTACGCATCACTTGACCTTACATCCCAATGGAGAGGTGCATGCTTGGTGTAACCAGGAGAGATAAGAAGAGGAACTCGTGGATCCGAAAAATGACAAGAGTGGAAGACATCATGATCAGAGTTAAATCCCTGAAATGGCAATGGGCTGGACATACTGCCAGAAGGACAGATCATCGATGGACAGCCGAAATTTTAGATTGGATTCCAAGGGACAGGAAAAGACCCAGAAGAAGACCACATGGGAGATGGGTGGATGAAATTCGAAAGTATGCATGGGGTGACATGGAGGAGACTGGCACAAGACAGACCGTTGTGGAGGAAACTTGGGGAGACCTTCGTCCAGCAGTGGATTGATAATGGTTGACAATGATGATGATGATGATGATGATGATATACACTTTCGGCAAACAGAGTCGTAGATTTTTTTACGTTACCTTATCCACCAGGTTCGCTGCGTTCGAAGTGCGCATAACGAAGCAGACTTATATACACAGTCGAGTCACATTATTGTAACCACATCCAACTTTTGACGCAAACCACTCGTAGCCAACTAAAGAAGGCACGTGTCGTGAGCTGACTTGGACGGCATATAAGGTGTGCTGTAGGCAATCTGAAAACATATCTCTCGTTGCTATCATGGATAAAAGGAGCGATTTTTTCTCGTTCGCAAAAAATGATGATTACAAAATTTCGGGAGATGGGTCGCAGTACTTCTTTAACAGCGCAGTCTGTGAACTGTTCGCATACTGCTGCGGTTAAAGTGTATCGTGATTGGAGAAATGCTAGCATTGCGAATAAGCGACGTGGAAACTGTAGAGAACTACTTGATTCTGATGTGAGAACCGAACGTCGGCTTCAAAGGTGCATGAGTGACGGTCCACAGGCTATAGTGGAGCAACTCACTGGCCCAATGAACCAGGGGCTGACGGAATTGTGTTGGCAGAAAAGGTTTACATTTGCACCGCAGTATGGGAATTGGACCTCCACTGATTGACAAAGGGTTGCCTTCTCCGATGAGTTACATTTGCTGCTTCATCGATTGGATAGACGTTGGCTTAGAAGGCGAGAAATTTCGACGAACAAACACCCTTCAACAATGGCTGGCAGGAAACAAACTGGTGGGTGCAGCGTTATGGTCTGGGGAAAGTTTTCGTGTCATTCCGTGGGTCCACTCATAATAGTGGAGGGCACTATGGACCGAATTCTTTATTAATCCATCTTTAAAGAAAACGTAAATCCATACGTGCTAATTGTCTTCCTTGGAGAAAACGGCATTTTCCACAACGACACAAGACGTGTCATACAGCTAGAAATGTCCGAGAGTGGTTGGAAAGGCACGATAAAAAAATATAAAGTAATTCCCTCTTTTCATAATTCCCTAGACTTAAACCCAAATGAGTATCTGTGGACCACCTCGATCGTGTTGTTCGTTTTATGGATCCTTCACCAAGCACCCTACAGCAGCTGTCAGACGAACTGCAGTCAGCATGGCTCCACATACATGTGAACACCTTCCAGCAATTTATTGAGTCACTCCCAGCCCGTCTTGATGCTGTGCTCGCTGCACAAGGCGGTTACTCTGGATATTAGTTGGTGGTCACAATAATGTTCCTCAACCGTTTATATAAAGTAAGTAGACTCTTTTCTCTGCCAGTTGTCTTCACCTGATAATGCACAGGGCGCTTCTGTGAAAGATCTTATGTGTTTTTAGCTTTTTATATATTTTAAATCATTAAAGTTTTAAAGTATTAAAACTAAGGCATGTGTTTCCTATGGTATTGTGCTTCGACAGCTAACTTTAGCAAATGATATTCTTTTAGCACGAAATATTTCTTTTACCTTGAGTGAAGCTATGACTGAAGTGATAATCCGTTGTACTGGCGTAAGAAATCAAATTACAATTTTTCAAGATTTTGCTCATCGCCGGATGGCTTTTTGATTTCTTAAACCGATAAAACTGATCATCCCTTCATTCTTTTATATTTGGTGTATTAATCAATTAGACTGAAGCTAGTTTTGATATATGGAATATTGCTCTAGCTGATTCGCCCGTACTCTGATGGCAAATTCATGAAGAAAATTTTAGCTGAATTTGTTGCAGTATTAGATTCAAATTACACCAATCTTTGACGAATTATATGACAGTTTATTGCCATATAAAATACGATCAATATAATTAAAACAATAAGTCAACACTTTGAAAACCTTTGGTATGTACATGTGCTCTTTATGATTTTGGAAACATATTAAAATAAAGACGTAAAAATTATACATTTGAAAAATATCATAACATGTATTTCTTTCTTAATATTAATATAACATTTTTATTACAAAATTTGCAAGTAAGAGTAAAAACATGTGGAAAATATTTGTTCATGTTTGGCGGTTCTCAGAGATCTGAATTTTATCGTATTTGTCTCCTACGTTTAGCATGTTTTGGTACCACTCTCATAAACAGTATGATGCATTGAGGATTGCAGGGCATATACATACCTCGTAACCACCAATAGATAGGGTACGTGACTTTGCTTGTAATAAAATAAATGCATGTGACAAGAAAGATGGCTTGACCGGCAGACTCTAGTTTGGGGTCCTAGATTAAATGCAGAGCTTCCGTTTTCAATACCCAGTACTACACCGGCTGATATTAAGTATTTTTCCAATTCAGTTGTCCTTATAATTATTTATTAATACAAAAAAAAAGTGGGGGATTGTTGATAAATACGTTGTTTTCTAGATTTCGAAATTCTGAAGACCTGAATATAGACATTCTACATCGCATTTTGTTTCTACCTTACATGTCTAACATACAACCCATACAGGCCCTGGCTGACCCTTGGTCTGCTTACCTCACGTATGATTTCATTCTTACAGAAATCAGTAGTTGGTGTCCGACATACCACAGTTATATCACTGAATAACCATACATATACTTTACCGCAACTAAAATCGTTTTTTAGTAAAATATCTGAAAATATAATTTTATATAGGAAACAGAATCTCATTAACGAGGATGTTTGCCTAATGTTATGGAAATTCTGGAAAGGTGCCTTTCTTTAGGCATCCGCATGTGAGAATTTATATTTTACCATAAGTATAAATACCCATTCCCACTTGCTTCCATTCTTGCAAAAAGTTGGCGTTATTGAAAACAGAAAACTAATGAACCTCTATCAAATACGATTCTTTCAGCCGGAATTTTACCGGCAGAATGCAATTCTCAAATCAGAATTTCCGACGGAATGATACCATCATAGAGAAAAAAGTATTGCATCACAAGTAGAAAGAGTTAACGTAATGAACCTCTATCGAAAAATTTCGTTATTTTTAATGGAAAACGTGTTAAAACAATTTTTTAAGCGGGATGGTTACGGATTGAAGGCGTTCCTGAAGTCAAAATCTTAGATGAAGTGACACCGAGATGCATTTTAAGATATCTATATTGATTACTGAGCATATGATATCTCATAAATCTTAGAAAAAGCGGACGGTGTTTCTAAAACGGAAACCCAGCACGTAGATAAATTTTACGATTTAACTGTGAATGAGCAATAATGAGAAGAAAGACATATTTCGCTATAACAGCATATTCCTTTACATAGTCTTAAGGAAAAATTGAGCATCTTAAATGCCCCAAATGAGAAGAGTTCTATTCAAATTTCACATGGTGTGATTTTATGAGAGCAAAAAAATCATTGTATGTAACCTGCGCTACAAATTTAACGAAATAATTTGAACACGAGCCTGACTTTTGTGTTTAAGCGGCATGTTGTACAGGGAATATCTATACAACAGTCATGGTAATACATATTTGTGTACTGAATAATAATATTTGTACTTACGGCAATCGATTATACTTATACTTACGGCTTACACACAACTAATATAATTTCAAATATTCATACACACTGCTTGCCACCCAAAATGCAACACCAAGAAGGACACGAGGTATCAAAGCCAGATTTACGGGACACATTACAACAGATACAAAGATGAAACGATTGAGCTTACAGGCCCGTACGACTTGCGGAACACGCAGACATCAATAGTTCGTGTCGCCCCCATGGCTGGCAATAACGATAACTACACGCCGCGGCATCAAACGAAAGAGGCTTTTTTTGTTTGTTTTTTTTTTGTTTGGAGGTTTAACGACCACCGTCAGCAACTCAATGGGCTATAAGCAGTCGCCCGTCCCTAATTTAGGGTCACTGGCTCCAGGGAAGGGAGAGAGCCAGTGCCGTAAGACAAACACAACATCCATGCCTGACCGGGATTCGAACCCGGACCCCTTCGGACGAATGATCAGAAGCCAACGCCTTAGACCACTGCGCCACCGGGGGGCAAAAGAGGCTTTGGATGTTTGCTTGGGATATGTTGGTCCAGGCTGCTTCAACAGGTTGCCACAATTCATCAGGCGTAGCCGCGGGTTGTGCTTGCCGGGCCACTCGGTTGCCGATCAACGACCAGACGTGTTTGATGGGTGACATATCGGGAAAACAGGTGGGCTACGGGCAGTGACACCTGGTGGGCTGTGAAGAATTGTTGCACGATGCGTACCACGTGCGGGCGCGCATTGTTCTGTTGAAACGTGGCCGCTGGTAGGTCTTGCAGGTAAGGGAGGACTACAAGCTCCAAAACGTCGGGGATGTAGCGGTGGGTGTTGAGTGCACCGGCGATGCGTACCAGAGGAGTGCCGGTGTCATATCCAATTGCACCCAAAACCTTGAAGCCAGGCGACGGATCGGTATGGAGATGCATAATGCAGGTGTCATACAGTCTCTCGCCGGGGTGCTGCCACACGCGCATCCGACCATCGTTGTGTTGCAGGCAGAAGCGAGATTCGTCGGAGAAGACGATGTCGTGCAATTCCGTAGTCCAGGTGCGGCGTTCAACGGCCCACTGCCACTGCACTCACCGGTGGTGTAACGTCAATGGTAATCTGAGCAATGGGCGCCGTGTGACAAGACCCCGCTCCTGCAGACGACGTCGAACGGTACGTGCTGATACAGGTTGTTGCGCAACACACCCTAATTCCTGCGCTAACGTTCGTGATGTGGCGGTGCGAGCCGACAATGCCCGCCGCATAACATGCCGGTCTTCTCGTTCGGTGGTATGCCGCGGCTGCGGCAATTGCTCACGTTGTTCCGTCCGTCTCTCGTGCACTCACCGAATCCATACTCGCCTCTGTGGCTAGATATCGTCCCACACGGGCGTCGATGTAGCGGTACGATAAACTGCTGACGCGATAAACCACTATTCGTCCTCTGTCGAACTCCGGAATGTGCTGGAATGAATGCCATATTCTGCGACGAGGTATCAGGAAGCTTTCCATGCACAGGTCCGGCAGCACATCACACTTCCACTATTTCATCCAGCCTTCTGTGCACCGTTCATATCGTGCTTCTCGGTGGCGTGCCGGGCGCCCATGATTTGCATATGCCCTCCAATGCTAGTCGTTTGCATGTCCTCTCGTGGGCGGCGCATGCTGCGAATTTCACGCCAATCGGATACTTCGTTCTTGGTGTTGCATTTTGGGTGGCCAGCAGTGTACTTTCATTCATACTGTTTGAATGACATTTTTTTTTATTTTTATTTTTTTTTTTTTTTGATGGAAGGTCAAACGACCACCGTGAGCAACTCTCTCATGAAGAGAATAGCAAAATTTTTTAGAGAAGACATATACAACTAATATTATTTCAAACTATTTAGTACACAAATATATTCAATACAAAGGTTTATTCTTGAACGGCAAAATTAGTAGAATTGGACAAAAACTGATCGTAGCTTTGAGGGCACTGCCTCGTCTAAACATCGCTACTCAGAAAGCATTAAGATATTTCACACAAGCTTGTTTATCTCACAGAAACTCTGTCCGTAAATTAATTTGTCGCTCTGACTTGAAAAATAAAATGCTCCTGTTTTCTCTTTTTACTCAGAAATTATTCTTTAAAACAAATTTCCGTCGTTTCCTTCGGTCATCCTCGAATAATTTTCTTGGAATACCTGAAAATATTTTGCATTACTTATTCTCAAATACACTAGAGATATCAAACAACGCCTTGCATTTTATAAAGAACGCGTATAATTGAAAAAAAAAGTATGTTGCCTCTGAGCCTTTTTATTATGTGCACATAGTGGCAACAGGGAAGCTTTCGAAATAAAAAAATAAATATAACTTTTAATTCCTAAAAGAAAAGCAGCGATTTTTTTACGGACAGTTCGTTGTATCAATTAACCAGCACATTCCTCTGCTTGTTTCCGCATATACGTATGTAGCAGATGCTGGTTATTTTTGTCATCTGTTTATCCGGGCAGCTGTTTATTTGGGAGCACACAGTCACATTTCTTGAAGAACATTAACAAATCGAGAATGCAACCAAAATCTGCTTTGGTAATTTGGACCGCCTTGCTAATTTATCGGAAAAGAAACTGTAAATCGCGCAGTTGACGTTAGTTTGGCAGAGAACATTTCTGCAGTCTATTATAAATCAGATAATGTACGTTTGATCACAACGTGGCATGTGTGTAATTATAATTGCTTATTAACAAGATAACAAACAGTGTTTTGTGCTTCTCTTTGTCTTTGTAGAATCCCTACCAAGACTCCAGAAAAGATGTAACTTTAGTTAAAATCGCCTTACTCGACAAAATGAAAAGGAAAACATCTAATGCAAGCCACAGCATAAATGGACGAAATAACTGGTGTATCAAAACTCAGAATCGCACGTATCATCATGCACCACCTTACAAATGTAATACTGTATATTATTGGCTGTAATTTCATTTTGAAGGGACACTTGAATCTGCAGGTATGCCAAATATTTCCAGTACTCCACAAGCTACTGTTGAACAGCGGAAGGAAATTCAAACCAAAGCAATCCTGAGTCGCATTTTAAAAACATTTCTGATGATGAGTTTAATAATATAATGCTGATTATTAAAACTAATGTTAGTGTAAATAATCATGGTATTCGGCTTTTAATGTAGACACAGCTGTACCAGTCTCACTTGCCTTCCTAAAAACAAGGAGTTTTCTAGTGACACTCCTACTCAACAATAGACAGATGCTCCCAAAATACGCGAAAAAAGGTGATGTACTCAAAAAAGTATCGTTAATACAGATATCGTGCTATAGACGTTTTCCTGATGTTTGTGTTTCAACAAAACTACGAAAAATCTCTGTATAAAAGACTAGTTATCTAGAATAAAATCTATTTCATAACAACAAATATGAATTTAAAAAAATAATAGGTAGCCGGTGTTAAATAGTTTTAGTACTGGTCATTTTGTCTCTTCACAACAATTCTGTGGTGAGCCTTTTTTTTTTGATTAGTTGATAGTGCGTACTGAAAGAATGCAGATTTTCTTGAACAGCATGTCCTTGAGTGTGCGGGTAGTCTTCAAACAGAAAGCAATCAGTAGATAATGAAAATCTCTCAGTAGACAGGAGTAAAAATCATTAGATTGGCAATACTGTTCCGTGGTGAGCATTAGTAAGTACGCGCTTTTGGTTTGGTCATCGTGCTGCGACATTTTACTTGGCGAGGGCGAAACATTTCTTCGCACACCTTTTCTTCAGGAATAACACTTAAAGTATACTTACACTTGACGGATATATCATTATGACAATGTGAAAAAAATACTGCTGGTATAGAAAATTATGATGCATTTCAAAACTTGACATGATTCGCGTCCAGCTGTCCAGCTTTCGACCTGAAACTGACACGTCCGAGGCTTCAGGATATGCGCTTGAGGGAGTACGTAACCCACAACAGCAAAGATCGTCTCATTCAAGTTACTGACGTTTTAGGCTCTAGATCAGTTCCTTGGGAAGGAGACTGCTTTCCCTACTGACGTCTTTTATACCGATATACCAGAAGCGGACAACCAATGTCTGTTGAACTACTGTTGTGTTTTATATAAGCCTATATTCATCTGTCGCCGTCAAGTGTCCGCTGAAGCTAAGTCCAAGAAGACTCAATATCCCTTGTAAGTTATAACGGATATGGAAAGACAAGTGATCATGCCGCCGAACTGAGGGCGTCTCTTGATAAATATACGTCATCGGCAAACTTTTATTTACAAAAACTGAGGTGTTGACAGAGACTTCAATTTCATTTCAAGTTTTCTATGATTTAGGAAATATTAACAAAATCACTCAAGTTTCACGATTTGGCAAATTTTACGACAAAATTTCAAGAATATGAGCAATATTGGACTTCTTCCATTGAAAATGGTCGTTATTTGGTGCTAAACTAATATGTTCTTGCCAAAGAAAAAAATTACGAACGAATTATTTCTCAAAGAGTAATTATTGACATTAAAATGTTGCGAAATACATTTATTGTTTGTTTTGCTTAAATATAGTTGTGTAAATTGTTCCACGTTAGTAGACATATATTGATTAGTGAATAGAGTCAGCTGAAGTGCAGGGTCTTCAAGTAGCAAAGAACCCGTAGTAAATGATCTGAATTAGCTATGATTAAACATTGATGTTATGTACATAGCAAAGCTTTATTGCACCCACTAAATATTAAATACATAACTTCACATGTATAAAAGTCAGATTGTTTCATAAAAACGTTCATGAAATCTCATAAGACACGCTCATTACCATTATTATTAAAATATAATTACGCTTAGAAGGTTAAATTCAACTGCCTTAAAATTGTCAAATATTTGGAAATTCCCTATGCGATTTAAGGTCTCATAGTTAACTCTTTCAGTGGTCCTGAAAAACAAATATTGAGAAATTTGGCTGTTCTTAGTACAGAAGTGCCTCTTTCTGCATTTGAATTACAAACAGTTTTTCAAAAAATAACTTATAAATAATATTGTTAAAGTTTAAATTCTTGAATCATGTTTGCCCTAAAAAGCGCATTACGCCTTTCAGCAGGAATGAAATTATTCCGATAAGCTATACAACACGTATACATTGGAAAGCTGTACCACAGTTCAAAAACATATTAAGTTTTCAAGATACTGGGAAAAGAAAAATATTCCCACCAAAAAAAATTACCTAAAAGTAACGTAAGTATGCCTACAATCTAAAATTTTTAAACATCAATATTTTTCGCATGTGATTTACCAAATATATTGGGTTCTGTGTTTTGCAGAAATGTCAATGAAAATCATGAAAAATTCCTGATCTTCTTCTGCAGATGATGGAAAATTCCTATTCTATTTAGCAGGGACACAGATCAACCTAAAAGAAATGTTTTTTAATATCTGGATGACATTGCTTTATTATACACATGTAACTAATGTACAAGTAGTTACATGAACTTCAACATTTCATGTTTGAATTGAAATCCCAATGCTTTTCATAATCACTGAACATAAAAAAATGCTGGGTTTACAGCACTGGAAAATCTAAAACTGCCCTGTGAAAAGGCAAAAAAATAACTATGGATAATTAAATTACACACACAAACACCCCGAAAAAGAAATATTACTGAATGTAAGAACCCTATTTAACAGGTATCCTCACAATCAATTAAGTTTGCAAAATTCTTACAACCAGACTATTATCAGCCCAAACGTTACCCTTCGGATATCGTACAGAATATCCCTAGTCGCCCAAGAATTTGATAGATTCATCAAGTCAAATATCTCCCATTCTTTGCAACCATGTTATGCACCTAGACGGAAAATCAGAGATTGAATAATATTTTATTGAAAACTTTCGCTGTTAAAATGTTTATTGTTTTCAGCAACATACTTTTAAATGGTAAACCTTGACAATTTTCCCTAATATTTTATTGCATGATTTTGAATAAAGTTCTCTGGCAGGAAAGAAATAAAAATAGTACAGCTTACTGTCTACCTTTCTTAAAAAGGTCGTCTGGTAGATGTGCGAAAGGATGCAATTTAGTTTTTCGATTTTTACGCCCATAAATCACATTACACACATAGTTTTACTGTTTTAAGTACAGGTTCTGTTTATTCATCTTCAATTTTGACCAGACTGTCACACCACATTTTCGAGTTGCGTCAGTTATGTACAGAAATTTGCATGTCTTGCTACACCTGCCTCGACATGTTTATCAGCATTTTTAAATGGCAGTAAAACATACAATAACAGAGATACTTAATATATATGGAGATACTATCATATATTATATACCAAATGAAAACAAAATTAATGTAGATTTCAAATCTGAACTGACATTTAAGAATTTTAAATCGTCATAAAAATTATGAGACAAAAAGTCAGTGTGTGTGTCATATATTCGTTTAATATTTCTTAAGTAAAAGGATATAAGTTGTTTACTGATACATTTGAAATTACACAAAAAAAGCAGCTGAAAATGTATGCAGTGGACTTTTGCATACACTTACTGAAACACAAGATATATGAGTATTTAATGGAATACCCCTCATTCTGGCGTGCTAGAGCACACCGCTTGGGCATTGTACGGACAAGTTGTTTTCAATAAGTCAAAAGAAAGCACACGTTGCTATCTGTGAATTATTCTTTCAATTTATTCTTGTTTTTTCTTGCCTGCTTCTTTGATATTTTCCATCTTAGTTTCCTCCACACGTTCTCGATTTGGTTAAAGTCAGGATATTGTGCAGGCCAGTCAAGACCACGAACATCACTAGTTGTGTCCTAGTTTTACACAGTCTTCCCGTCATGGCAAAAGGAATTGTATTCTTGGAACACGAAGTCACCATATTGAATACGTCAGCAGCACTAGGAAGTATTTCATCGATTAGGATTCGAATCTTCTTGTTTGCATTTATCATTCTGTCTATAGTGCACAGTCTCTCAACGCTAAGTGCAGCTATACAAGGCCAGATAATCACAGCTGTTGGGTACTTAACGGTTCGCTTGGTGCAACATTTTCCCCAGTCATATGCCGACCAAGGTCAATGTTGTTTACCCCAGAGTAATGGAGCTTTTCACTTGCTTTCTGGGAGCAGCGTTTTCTTCCTTGTTTTATGGCCTCTCAGTCCCAAGGATAGTCAAGGATCGGCTGGCAAATCAGAACATGTCAGTGAAGTACTCTCTGACCATTTTCTTGCCAGCTCCGGTGATGTCAACATCCGATTGCGTGGTTAAGTCTCTTAAGTATTCCACTGTCTCTTTCCAATGAACATCGTGTCTGTCCACTGCGTTTGCGATGAGAGATGGATCGCCGGGTTATCATGGACACTCTAACATGCTGATGATTTACTTTAGAAGCAATTTGGCGGAGATAAAGTGCTTCCGGATTGAATGTTATGATAGCGTAACGGTCAAGCAATACACACGGACTTTTGCACCATCATAACTGGAGTGTGAATCAGATTTGTGTCTTTATATAGATACACAGAAGATTAAAAAATAATAAATAACCGTTCAGAACCAATCAACTGCGATTGATGAAAAAAATTCGGCCTGTGATTGGTTATAACAGCTCAGTTTTCTATGCGTTCTTTATTTCAATTTAACGTGATGTGTTTTTGTGGTACCATACAAGTCGTTGCGGAATTCAAACTAAACGTAATACTGAGCATCTGTTTTTAGCACGTCTTTTGTAAAAGAAGATCGTGCTTATGTTATCGGTTTGTCCGTCCGTCCGTCCGCCTGTAGACATCATATCTCTGCAACTATGAGCCAGATTTGAAAAAAATATTCTTGCATTGCGAAGCTTAAAATATGCGAATGATGGTACTTCATTTCGTTCAGGTTTACGATGCACAATTTGGCCGCTAGAGGGCAAAAAGGCAGATGATGTCGAGTTCAAAATACATTTTATTAAATGTATTTGCTTCTAAACATCCAATAGAAAACTTTATTTTATCTTTCGATTCCATTTATGTCGAAGAGTATTTTAGGTGTAGTTACTTTTCAACGTTAGACATGAGTTTTCCGCTAGGGGCGTAAAAGTAAATTACGTTTTCCCCGATATCTCTTTTTACAAAACTCCGATTTGCAAAATTTGTTCTTAAGCAGATACAGGTCCTGATGGAAAATCTTTTGCATATAGTTTCTAATCGTTGGTAAAGAATATTTTGGCCACCAGAGGATGTAAGATTTAATTTTTGCTTCTGATGTATTTGCCATAAAATGTGAGCTTCTATAATCTCGATTGAAAAATTTCTTTCTCAGACCGATGACATTCAAATCGATAAACCTTTCGGAATATTTCATTCTTAAAATATTGCATGGTTTCTCCGCCACAGGGCGTAGAGGTATATCTTATTTTTGTCAATTCTCGGCTTCTAATGATCCGATTTGAAAAATTCTTTCTTTATTGGATAGTGTTTGCGGTGGGTCATGTTTTTCATATAATATCAACATTTTCAAGTATTTCATAGACTTTCCGCTACAGGACGTAATGGTAAATTGCGTTTCCCCCGATATCTCTGTTTCTAAAACTCCAATTTGAAAAATTCTTTCTGCACCGAAAACAGCTCCTGATGGGAAGTACTTTGCATACAGTTTTAAATTTTTGAAGAAATATGGTTTGGGGACCAAGGGGCGTTAGTCTTAATTTCCGTTTCTGATGTATTTGCAGAAAAATCTGAGATTCTAAAATCTCGATTGAAAAAAAATCGTTTGTGGAATGATACTAATCACGTCGAACCACCGTTCAGAAATATTTTATTTTTAAAATAATGCCTAGTTTCTACGTCAGGTGGCGTAGAATCATATCTTTTTCTTGTCAATTACTCTACTTGTAGGATTCCGGTTATAAAAAATATTTTCTTTGTTCAGTAGTGGTTCTGATGCGAAATGTTTTTCATGTAAATTGCAATTGTTAAATAAATTATAGACGTTCCGCTATGGGGTGTAAAGAGAAATTGAATTTTCTGTGTTATTTCTGCTTCTAAAATTCCAATTTAAAAAATTCTTCCTGTGCCGGATACAGCTCCTGATGGTAAATGTCTTTCATATAATTTCTGATGTTTGTTGAATTATAGTTTGGCCATCAAGATGAAAAATTGTTGATTTCTGCTTCTGATGTACTGTATTTGCAGAAAAATCTGTGCTCCTGAAAACTCAACTAATATTTTTTCTCTTGGATTGATACCACTCTCATGGAAAAAACCTTTTGAGAATAACTTCTTCTAAAAATAATGAATGGTTTACCGTCAGGGGCGTAGATGCATATCTTATGTTTGTATATGTATTTGCTTTAAAGAGTCCGAATTGAAAAACTCTTTCTTTGTTGGAGAGCTTTTCCGCTGCGCAATGTTTCTCATATAAATTGAAATTTTTCTGAACGCACAAGTCTTCAACCAGAGGGCGTAAGATCACGTTTCCGTTTCTAGCACTATGAGCGGGATTAAAAACCCGATTGAAAATTTTTCCTTCCGTTAGGTACTATTGTTTTCCATACCGGTTCCATTGACTTTGTATAGCTTTGATAAATTTCATTTGCGTCAGTACGGATTCAAAATCTGTGCCCATTACATCCTAAATTCGGTGTCATCTTTTTTGTTTTATTTGAAATCAATATAAATTTTCCTTTCATTTGACTTACACTAAAGTTTGACACTTCTATTTATATGTTTTATTGCTATTAAAAGACGTTGGTAACCATGCTGAAGAAGAAGTTGCTAGGCTTACGCACACCTCTGTGTGTGTGTGTGTGTATGTATATATAAACAATTTATTAAAGACTGCCATGTTTTTTGGCATTATGTGGCTGTGAATATCAGGGGTACTGCTCTTGGAAAAACCACCCTTTGCTACCTACCGAGTGGAATACAATCTGTCAGGAGATATAATATATATTATTTTTCTTTAGTAATATAAACATTTGTTGAAATCTCATTAAAGCACTTCCCTCCACAGTTATCTGTACTAAATTAAGAAAGATTAATGTGTTAGTGGAAGAGAAGAATAAATTTGCAAACGCACTTTTTCCTGAAAGTAACTATAAAATTATTCTTGTAAATTACTAAAAAGAGGTTTTCAGCATAAAAAAATAACGTTTAACACATATTTGATTATTTGATATTTCGTGCTGTAAAAATTCGTAGTGTCATAGAATAAAAACCTTAAAAATAGCATTCATATAGAAAGTAGGGCTAAATATTATCACCACTGTCGTTGTGTTTCACTGATCTTCCATTAGAAGAACAGCCCAAGGTGATGTGACGTCGTACACACAGTCTACCTCTTCCCGGAAAGGTGTTCACCGTTATGACGTTTACTATCCATGTAAGGACTGCCGAAGGTCCGTAAATATATCTAAGGGAAAGTTGCTACGCCCCAGCTGCCGACCAATGTGTTCTCAAATATGTTCCGTTCTCGTTTCGCAGCTAGCCATACTGTCGGCAGTGGAAGAACTGATTCAGATGTTTCAGAAAGTAGTTCTCGCCGATACGTTCCCTATGACACTGCATATTATCTTCTAGAAACATTCGACTGCGGTGTATTAATACTGTCAGCATTAATAAAATAATGCACCAACTGTGAACAAGTACATGGTGCCTTGCAATATGTCATAAACCCTTACTTAGGAATAGTGAGCTTTCTAGAAAATTGTCATCCAGAGCATTACACTCGCACCAGTCACAACGTGTATGTCATACGGGTGGTAAGCGTTATGAATTAATTATATGTCGTAATTAGCGTACAGGTGATCCGACTGAGGTAACTTATGGAAATATAGACAAAATCCGGATTCTGACAAAATTCATAGGTCTAATTACGTATACGCCACCAGGCATCGCTGTTGTCCAAGCGCTGGCTTATGACCGTTCGTTTTAGTGGGTACTGATTGGAATTCTACTGAGGCATGTATGTCGTGTTTGTCTTACGGCGTTGTCTCACTACTTTGCCCCGAACCACTGGTTCTCAATCAGAGAAGGGGAACCGTTCATAGCACATTGAGTTGCTCACGGTGGTTCTTAAATCCTAACGAAAAAAATTGCATGTACGAGTTCGTTCAAAAGGACAGAGGTAAAAACACAATAGAAATCGCTTGCATCACAAAATCCGTCATTTTGAATATTTTTTATGAATGAACAACACCCACATATACCGGAAACAAAAAGGAAAAATGTGACATAATTGATATATTTGAAGAACCTTGAACATCGTTCTGTGGAAAGGAATGTGAGGGAAAACAGCTCTCCCGATTAATGCAGAGATTAGTCCCTGATTTCGAACAAGGGCAAAACAGAACATTTCCACTCAACGAATGAATAAGCTATTAAACAAATCCCGAATTTGCAACAATCATCTAGTTCAGAAAACACTTAGCTCATCTACCAGACAAAATAAATTCAAATCTGCTTAAAGTAAAGCCAATAATTAATAAATTAATTAATGTTATGAAATTAAAGCTTAATTTTTTGAAAAATGCCGTGCGGACCCAAAATGTTGTTCTGTATAAAATTACTTAAAACACATGGATTTGGGTAATACTCGGAAGCATTTTAAATTTCAAAATATTTGTTCTTGAGTTCCACGCACTCATTAAGGATTTGCATGAGAGCTATGAATAATTTATGTTACTCCGACCAAACAAACATTTGTTCAGCGATCCACTGAATGTCGACACAGGCAACCTCATTTAACAAAGGGAATCACGTGAACTCAAGCAGATTAATTTATCAGTGCTCGAGAAGAAGTGTCAACAGAAATGTCTAAGTTTTTTTCACAGAAAAATACCCAAACATCAGTGATTTTTACAATATGCAAGGAATACGATGACATTGAGGGCACAATATCAAACCACAGGAAGAGCAATTATGACTCTACTATAGAACAATTACAAAGATTTTGAACCACAAGCATCGTAATGTAAATACATTAAATTTTAATTCGGCATATTGGTTATCAGTGATCTCAATAAATGCATTTTTAATGCATCAAATTTGAACTGCTGAAAGACTAATTAAAATAGTTCAAGCGTTTAGTAAATTATGTGTACCATTACACTTTCAATTTCTTATATTTAATTCGAAGAAACAGGAGTTAGCCGCCATTAACCTCTTTAACAATTCTTCGCCCGTGTATTGTTTGAAGTTCGGCAGCATTACTGTACTCACCGATATGCATTTATACCGTACAACCTTGGAATCATAGCAAATTAAATTAACAAGAGATAAATGTCATCCAATGCGCAGTCATTTAAACGAAGCGAATAAGAATATGGAAAATTATGTTGGCTGCGTCGGTAGTAAAAATATATACAGCAAAACACATCTGTTAATAACATTGAAAGGGATAAGTCACCTTCAGCATGCTGTCATATATTTGAAATAGGAAATAATACTTCCATAGCAAAAAATACACACTTAGCAGGCCGTTTAAATGCTGCAAGAGAAAGGATATTCATCGGACAATACGACATTCTTCCAAAAATTCGAAACCCAGTTTTGATTTTCGCTCCCCCATTGCAGGCCTTTCCGATGGTGAACTGAGATTAAAATGGGCACTTAGAGCTGCCTGCGGCTAGGCAACTCCATTTTGAGATGTTATGTGTGCTATGACACGTTACTGTTATCAACAGAATTCAAAGCGGCGAGTTGCGAAACGTTATCGGTTTGTTGAATCGTACCATACGGAATAGGCTTCGCTCACTTCTAGCATCGATGAGCAGTTGTCAGCCTGCATCTTGCCGGAGGACTGTTAGTTTTACTTCTCGGGACAGTTTGTGAAAATGCTAACCACGGCTAACCGTAAGAATCAAACTAGTCTTTCCGTCTAGAAAATGCTCTGACCCAGCCGTCTGGCCACTCAAGTTTGTGCTCTGTCAAACTCGCAACACAGCCTTTGTTGTGAGAAAAGTATGAATTACCCTAATTAACTTATTTTAGAATCAGGTGTTATTTATACCATTTTATGAGTTTCAGCCGTCGTTCCCCTGCAGTTTCTGCGGTTTTAATGAGAACCCGCTGATCATAATAAATTAGCTCTTCGGTGTATGTATGGTACGAATCTTAAAAGAAATGTGATATCAGTGAGGGTTTGGACTTGTTTTTGGTAATTTTTTCTAATAGATGTAGACAGCCTTTGGTTTGTTTACCTCTGTCCTTTTGAACGTATGTAGACACGTCTGGCAATTCCGCGAGTCTGAATTATCTAGGCAGCTCAAAGTATTTATGTCATTTAAATTTTGAAAAGCTTCGTATGATTCTTACCTACATTTTTAACTTTTAGTATCTTCCTTATTACCAACACTTTAACCTACAGCTATCTCACAAATTTTAACACAAAGGCCTTTTTAAAGCCGAACTGAAAATTTAAAGTACCACACAATATTCTAAATGCATTGTTTATATAAATATTTTTAAAGATAATAAACTGCTACCTCTTGATGTAGATTTTTTTGTGAATAAAATCCTTATTTTCATAGGAAAATCCTTTACTCTGCATCCCAGGTACATAAGGCCAGCACATCAATATTAGGGATATTTACCATTTACCTTAAACACTTGTACCATTCCATTTCAAATAAGGTAGTTCCAAATTTCCTTTCGATAGGGTTTTCTGTTTCACAAAGTACACTCCCAGAAGTATAAATAAATATTTCAGCCAGTGATTTAGGTATTAATTTCGGAAAATTTATTTTACGTGGAAAAGTCATCTTTCCTGCTTCAAATAACAGACATAGAAAACAAACAGAAACCTTGTTTACTATTTCAATATTAATCAATCACTGCAAAGCCCGTTGACTGTTCTTTTTCACTCTCTGTGTTACATGTATTGTAACCATTTTTTTCAACATTTAAAAGAACCACTTTTATGCAAACCCTCAATTCACAATAAATTGCTGGTGATTAAACACACTTTGCCGCAAATAAAATGGGAACACACTGAGACGTATCGGCCTGCAAAGTTCTACAGGTACCTTGTTTCCGAGCACTCGATCATTTTGCATTGCGTTTGAAGAAAAAGTAATAGCACCTTTGGTGGGATTTCTCGTTGAATATGTTTCAACATCATCGGCAATGACTCAGACAAAAACATTCCGAAAAATGAGATGTTCGGATTTCGCCTAATAGGGAAACGAGGAATTATAAAAATCTTCAAAATAATAAATAACTCAATAAATGCGATTTATACGCATTGTCAACCTTGTGTTGACATTTACATGCATCAAACTTTTGGGTAGAATTCAGGCGAAGATTAATTTTTAATTTCACGGGTTTGCATTTTTGGTGTCCGAACTTATTTCTCGTTTTTTAAGAATTCTCAGACTCAGCAGTAAAATAACGGAAGAGTTTATATTGAAAAAATTTAAGTTTCCACTAAATCATTTACAGTTTGATTCAAACATCAGCTATTTTTGCAGTAATAGGTAGGCGATAGTAGCTCTATATTAAGTAGCATTTTTTCTGGGGATTCACTGAATGAAATTTACACGTATCTTTCTTCCGCGGAAATTTGCTTTTCAGATATACAAATTATAGATCTCACGCAATGTTTTTCAATTGGATATTGTTTCTTGATAGAGGGACTGCAGCTAATACGGTTCACCGATTTAAAGAATTCTACGTTAATTCTGCTCAAAATTATTAAACGAAACAGAAACATAACATTTAAACGGATATTTAAGAATTGCCGTTTAAATGTTGAACAAACAGATTTCTCGGAATTGAACTTTAAGGTTTCACCCATGTGGTGACATTTGGAAGACTAGCTAAACTGATATCAACACTTTTTTTATTTTATCCAGAAATATTCGAGTTCTTAAAGCGTTTCAGCTTTAAACATTTACTTTTTCCATGCTTTCTAAAGTTTGAAGAAAGTGATTGTCAATTAAATTAAGCTACCAAAAGGTACGTTGGGCATCGACACAGCGGCTTAGAGGATTGGAGAGGGGGGGTAGAAAAATTCGTAGCAAATTGTTTCTCCACTGATTTTTTGTAAACGAAAGTCTCATGCCTACTAAGATATACAGTTTCAGATTTGAAACATACGGGTTTGATGGATTAAACGTATTGTCGTTCTGAACACGTATCATGATTTTTTTGTGTGTGATGACCAGAGAAAAGTTAAGCACAAAATAGCACTGAAAATATTTTTTACATTTATTTTAAATCAAGACCAGAATTTATGTTAATCTTTCAAAGTAATATCAAAGTTCAAAGCTCTTCTTGAAAAAATAACAAAATGTGTATTTCTCCAAATCTGTGTATGAGGTCGAATTTATAGTGGATATAAACAATAAACTAACTACCAGTTTAAATGCTGTAATCAAAATAATAAATATTACACAGAACATCAGCATTGAAAGATTTTTAAAAAATGTGAATAGCTTAATCTAAATTGAACACAACTAAAATTACTTATACACTGAGTGACCCCTTTATTATGACCACCCCTCAGTACTTTGTTGAGCCACCTTTTGCTATTAATACTGCGTCGATTCTTCATGGCATGGACTCCACGAGATGTTCATGGGTAGTTTGTGGAATCTGAGACCGTGCTTGATGAATAGCACTTCTCAGGAGTGTGAGATTGCAGGGTTATGGATCCAGCTGTATGATGGCTCCTTAAACGTCATCCCACAAATTCTCAATGGGGTTGAGATCTGGAGATTGTGGGAGCCACCTAAGCAAAGTAAACTCCCCGGCATGTTCCTGAAACCAATACTGTACAATACGAGCACTATGGCAGGACGCATTATCTTGTTGAAATTAGCCATCGCCATTGGGATAAACCATCCACATGGCAGGATGCACTTGGTCCGCAACGATGTTTAGATATGATGAACCAGTCAGACGATCAACACGAAATATAGGGCCTAAAGCATTCCAGGAAAACATTCTCCAAACCATAACGATGCCTCCACCAGCTTGAAGGGTTGTAGCAATGCATTTCGGGTCCACGCTTTCGTGCTGTTTCCACCAAATTCTCACTCGGCCATCGGCCATCTGCATGGTGCAACTGAAAACCTGATTCATCGGACCACATAATTTGTTTCCAATTATCGACTGTCCAATCCTTGTGCTCCTGTGCGAACTGGACACGTTTTCTCTTGCTAATTGCATGCAGGCCACAAAGGTGTTCGAACAGGCCTTCGGCTGTCATATCCCATCCGATACAGTGTGCGGCGAACAGTACGTACATAGATCATTTGAGGGGATCCTTGACTAACATGGTCTGTAATTTGCTGCACTGTTGCCCTTCTGTTACCATTCTGGACACTCTCCGTTCCTCCCGAGCAGTCACTAGTCGATGACGACCACACGTTGCACGTAGAGATCCAGTTTTGTGGCTGACGTTTCAGTCTTTAGGCACTTTTATAACAGCTTCTCTGGAACAATTCCCGAATGCGGCGATTTCCGTGGTACTCGCTCCATGGCTCCGAGCTCCTACAATTATCCCACGTTGAAAGTCCGTCAAATCGCATTTTTTACCCATCTTGTCTCCCAAAAAATCACTGCTACTACTGTCGCAAGCACTAAGCTTTTCCTTTTTATACTAGCCTCGCCCTCTGGCGGCTACAGCGTGCAATCATAGCTCATTTGCTTAAAACTGGCAGGTGGTAATAATAAAGTGGCCACTCAGTTTATAAGTATGTTTTTCCTAAATATGATACACTTTGATTTAAAATTTAGGAATTTGGTACAATTGGGTCAGTACACGGAAAGCAATGAAATTTATTGTGCATATATTCCATAAATGTATCTATATGATATATGTAGAACATATTTTGAGTATATACAATATATACGTATTTTTTTACTGTTTCATATATGAAAACGTTTGTGACTTTTTGAATGGAGTTGTATAAAATTTGCATATACGTTTATAGACTTCAAGGAACATGTCGCTTTCTGCACAGCACAGCAAATTGCATGCTTTCGAAAAGAATAAAAAAGACGTTCAGTGTTTCATGAAAAGTGTACGTTCGTATCTACAATACTGGTGTAGAAAATATTGCCACTCGTGAAAAGCAGAGGTAATTTTACTTCTAGTCAGTATAATAATAAATTTGACGGTTATTTACAGTTAGATGGATATGGTTGAAAGAGTGCAGCACAACGAAATATAATTTAGAGTCATGTAAGAAAAACGTTTAAGACAATGATAGTATTGTACCGAAAACCCAGGAGATGCGAAACATTCCCCCAAAATATTGCCTGAAATTGTGGATAATTCGCAGTAGATGGAAGAGGGAGTTGACAACAGAAATACTTTCTGAATATTTTGTTTCCAAATTGATGATTTTCCGCTGATCTGTACAACACAGGAAAATATTATGAAAGTGAAAGCTGAAGCATATTTTAATATGAAAAGCTATGTCTTCGTCGCACGGTTAAAATGAAACGTCATATATTCGTAAAGTAACAGATCAATTTCACTCTTACGCAGTATTATGGACACAGATCCATTTCCTTCAAAGACGGGGGAAAACTCGTTCTCTAAATTATGTGCGATATATCCGTCTAAGGTCCCTTTCTGCTTGAATTAGAAGGCGGTTAGTGAATTCTGTCTTTCTTCGCTTTATGTGACTGAGGACGTTACAGGAAACGTTTTAACTGATCATTGTTCTGTGGTTCAAGCATCCATATTTTCTTTTGAATTTTCATTCGAGGTTACTTTGGTGCGTAGACTAGCAAGTGTTTCTCAAATCGCTCTTTCTCTCCGGTTTTGTATATATCCTTGTTTGCGTCAAATGACATTCATAAGATGTATCGAAATACTAACTATAAAAATGCTTTTTGGCAATTGTAAAGTTTTTTTTTAAACATTTTCAAAATTAAGAAATTTATATTTCATAATATTAATGGAATTAGAAGAACGTTGTACTAGATCGTTCGACAAAAATTTTGAAACAGTAATTCCTCAAGAATTCAAAACTTATACAGAAAGCAAAGCAGGTTTTCATAAATTGCTTTGCAAGGTTGAACATGATGGGCAGGTATGGCGCACATCAGATAATTAAAAGCAATATAAGCAGTCCGGTGGTGGTTGGAATCAAAAATTCTGTACAGTGAGCAGTGTTAAAGACGGCCGTATTAATGAGGCCATTATATATTTATTGCTTTAGTAGACGCAAAAGAAGAATGGGCAGATATCTAATTGGTTTCAAGATTCGGTTGAACAATTCTAGGAGTTTGAGGTGCTGCTGCGTAAAATTACGATGGAGAACTGAAAATAACGGAAAGCGATTTTTTTCTCTTTGCAGGTTGCAGTGTGGCAGACAATGAGTTTGAACATCACACTGCAGCTCGGATTGGCTGCATCAGGTGTCGCCGTGGTGGAGCACACTGTGAACTACAGCACAAAGATGTCGCGTTCGTTACGGTCGTCTACGAATGAAGAGCAACGCAGTGCACTCCAATTTTTTTTTGGGTGAGCGGAAAACTGCGACGGGAATTCACAAAGAAATGATGGAAGTGTACGGCGGTGATTGTTTGGCCCGCAGCAACATAACTAAATGGTGCAGTTTCTTTGCAGAGGAATGTGGCAACCTTACTGATGCGCCTGTAACCACGTCATCACTCGCTAATGTGAGAGGCAGGAAAAGGCGATTCTGAGTGTCCAGCGGATCCATCTGCGCACATTGGCACAAAAGTTCAACATTACGTTCGGTATAGCGTCCGATATTGTGCATGACAAACTGAAATTTCGCAAGGTCAGTGAGCGATGGGTTCCCAAGAACTTGACAGGCAACCAGATGGGACAGAGAATGATGTCATCCTTGAAACACCTGATGCGTTACGCAGAAGAAGGTCATGAATTTGTGGCATATGTAGTGACTGGCGATGAGTCCTGGGCGCAACCCTACACATCCGACTCATGGAAGGCCAGTACAGTGTGAAAAATTCCAAATCCCCGCCACCAAAATAGTTCAAAGTAACCCGTTCCGCACATACAGTCCTCGTAACGGTGTTGTGAGGCATGCATGGCGCTCTTCTGGCACAGTTGTGCCCAACGGGTACTACTGTGAATACCTTTGCTAACACACTGAAGAAGCTGCATCGTTTGCGTCGTGAAAAAAAGTCTAACAGGGATGGTTCAAATGTCAGAACGTTTCGTGACAACGCTCGCTCACATGTTGCATAATACGTTCGTGACAAAATTACGTAATTTGGCTGGCAGGCGTTGTCACACCCACTGTTCAATCGGAACCTGCCAGCTCCTTCAGATTTCCATTTGTTTGGTCCCTTGAAAAGGTTATTAGGAAGCCAACGCTTCGACTCGGCTAACAAAGTCAAATCAGTTCTTCCTAGCTGGCTATACGCCCAGAAAACGGAATTTATGAACAAGGTGTCTTAAAACTGGCACCACGTTAGGATAATTCTTCGGAGCGTATGGGTTCTTGTGTTGAAAAATAGCGAGAAATGTAGTTTCACTGTTTAGATGTTTTCTTTTGCCTATCTAATAAATTGTCACCAACAATAAAAAAAAAAAAAAAACATAGTGTTTTTGATCCGCCAGCGTAACTTTCCCTGTGTTTTTGCACCTGTTACGTATTGGTACTGAAAAGCACTTCATTCAGTAACTTTCTCCTAAACAACCTTTATCCAACGAACACATTTCAAAAGATAAGTTCTTCAGTTGCAAGAGAAATTAAATAACTTATCTTTTGAAATGTATTCGTTGAATAAAGGTTGCGTTCTATGTCTTCATGTGTAATCACTATGTCTTCATTTGTAATCGCTATGTTTTCATTTGTAACCACTGGGGTTCTCAACGAAATTTTTATTGGTGTCTGTTTCATATAGCTGAAAACATTTTTGTTATTTTAACATAGGAACATCTAAAGCAGAAATAAGTAGTCAAGTAATTGATATATTTTATTAAAATAATATTTTTCTACACAAATCGACGCAAATCCTTGCAGCGGCATCTAGTCTTATTATGAATGTTAACGAATTGATACTGTGTAACTTGTCAAATTCGAACGTTTTTAATTTGAATTATTGGTTAATTCGAATTTTCTATATAAATAATGTTTAAAGAACACTTTAATTTGAACCTTTTTTTATTTAATTCGGATAAAACCCAATTTTCTTATTCTCGTATTTTCAACAATTAACTTTCAAAAGGGGTATGTACTGTTCTGGATGAAGTTCCGAGTTCTGGATGAAGCAACAAGTTAAACCTGAAACTATAGCCAACTGCATCGGAAAAGCAGGATTCTAGCACCCCGATAATGAGTTTTAACTACATAAAGGTAATGGTGGCGGGGAGATCAGACTTACCGTGATGTACCGTATGAGGCTTTTGTGAGAGTTGATGACAATTTAGCTGTTTGTGAATAGCTCACAGATCATGAGATCTTGGCTGATGTTATGAATAAGAAGACTTGATGTGTATATTGAAATGAAGAACTGAAACTACCAGAATTTCATGAAAAGCGCCTTCCAAATTCAGCAGAGGCCTTGGTTCACCACAAATAGTTAAGGAAGTTTTTTGAGGTACAGCAGAATGTACGTGACTCTCTTTTTCATTCACTCGATAAACTTGAGGAAAATACACTTACCTACTGCATCAATTCTAAGAGGCAAGCCTAAATTTCACGATGTTTTTGCAAATAATATGTACATTTACCGTGCTGTACTTTTTTATGTTATGAATAAATATGTTGTTTTTTATAGTACTTGAGTGTGCCCTTATTCAAACTAGCCTAATTCGAATTTGTCGATAATTCAAATTATTTTTGTGGTCCCTTCAGCTTCGAATTATACAAGTTAAACTGCATTTATACCTTTTTTTTATTTAAAATAAAACTTTTAACTTCGGCTCTATCTCTTTTCCAAAACCGATTGTAAAGATTTCGGTTAAATGATCTTGAAGGCATTCCTTGAAAAATGAATAACAGTGTACAATATCTGACCGTACTGAACGCACGTTCAATGTGCTTCTACTTGTAAGTTGCGACTGGGCCCAAGTTTTAATTTTCAACATGAAACCGGAAATTCCAGTTCCAAAATTTTGTGTCTATACAGACTTGCGACTTCTCTACGTTTTAAAACAGTTACCGAGATTTCAGTACATAATTTCACCATGGAATGTAATTTTGAAAACGTTTTTTTCAGCAGAGAAGCATTTAAGAAAATAACAGGAAATGATAAAACCAGTATTGTGTGAAACCATAGCCACAGAATAAAAATGTCTCTCAGTTTCGGGACACGGAATATTATCTAACACTTCGTTGAAGACAATTTCTAAAAGTATTTTCGATGTTAAGTTTTTAAATTTTCCAAGGGAGTGGGGAAAGAGAGATACAGGTTCCAACGAAGTTATAGACTCACGACGCCGTTGCGTAAACTTATTTTGTTGCAACGATGTCCTCATAGATTCAAGCTGGTTCTTCACCTTAAGTCCATAGGTTTGCTGAAATGAATAAGAGTAGCCGAAAATGGATATGTTTAAGAACATAAAATATCTTCCTCCCTCTTTCTACTTCCGTTCCGTGTGACTTTCCTGTCAGGCCCTCTAGCCCAAATCTTCTGGTTTCCTGCTTCTATAAGGTCAGTTACTACCTTCCTAAAATCCTGCAGATTAGATTTGATCTAATCTGATGTGTTCTAAATCTAATTCTACTTGACACACACACATATTTTTTTCGTATTCACCGAGATAGAAAACCGTCAGTTACGCAAAAATTTGACTAATCTAACAAAAATCCTGCCAGACTGTCATTGACTGAATGCTCTGTAGGATTCAATAAAAATACTACTGCTAAACGCTTACGTCAAAGTTAATCATAGCATATAAATTTTGTTTTAGAGAACTAAGGCTGTTTGAAATGCTTCACGATCACATGCATAAAATAAGCGTCATGTACCACGTAGTATGACGTAGATGACGTACTACTGTGGTGTCATATAAGTCAAATCGGTAAGTTGCAGCGCTAAGCCTTACCAGCGTACTTCAGTTGGGAGAACAACCACTTTCATATTAGGAAGACGTGGGGGTTTGAATTCCCCAGCACCCGAAAAGTGTTACGCTATATTGGCGTTTCAGTATAAATGAATCTCCTGTTCATGAGGTTCGAAAATATATGTGATGATTTTTCCACACATCATGTGTGCTGTTAATAAATTATTTCTTCTAGAATGAACTGGCCCTTCAAGCATAGGTGTCCTCGAGCCTGAATAGCCTGCGATTTCGTGCTCCCTCGTTGTAATCTACGGCGTCAACTCATTACGTACAATGGTATAGTTGACCTACTACTGCTGTGACGCTTGAGTAAAATCGGCAAGTTGCAGAGATAAGCCTCCTTGGCGTAGTTCGATTGAAAGAACAGCCGCCACCGGAGAAAGGTAGACGTCGGCTTGAATTCCACCACTGGCAAAAATGTTTCAGTCTATGCCCGTAACTGCAGTTCGACAGAGTCTAGTGACCTTATCCGATTTATACGAAAACACAGAATATAAATAAGTAAACGAAAAAAATTCAACAAAAAAGTACAAAAAAAAAACCCCTTTAAAGACATTATGCTTTTATGTGTATTTTACATTTTCCGCCATGCTATAGTGTGTGCTCGAAACAACATGATACTGAACGCCAACTGAAAACGCTGGAAATTTATTTTAATATAAACGTAGAACTTCTCACTAGGTTCCTCCACCAAACTCTGTATCTTAAAATTTGAAATTATGTGTGGTCGTCCGAATAGAGTTTTGTGATGTACTAGTACTATTCTTGAACGTTAAATTAGCGCTACCTTCTGCGGTTTAGAGGTGAATCTTGTTTGTTTTCCTCATAGGCGACTT
Organism: Macrothele yani; assembly: GCA_039090855.1. Classification (NCBI taxonomy): domain Eukaryota; kingdom Metazoa; phylum Arthropoda; class Arachnida; order Araneae; family Macrothelidae; genus Macrothele; species Macrothele yani. Next base: position 50,640,601 of record CM076999.1, on the reverse strand, counting down.
TATCTCCCTTAGGAATGCGACGTAGGCGACACATCTTTCTGTTAAAAACCATGGGTGTTGCGGATTTGGTTTTCCAAGAGAAGCCACCATTCACGTTTAACTCTGGTACGATGAAGTATAAAGTACCGCCAATAAGGGCTCGGGACATCTGTTAGGTACACGTTCATGAAATACAAGAAGCCGGGGGACTTGGGCTGGCAAATCAATTTAGCCTCCAAGATCGATTCCCATTTGTGAATTTCTGTAGAATAAACACAAGTGACTTGCTATTTTTGGCTGGGAAGAGGGAGGCTCATTCAGTGACAAGCCCAATGCCTTTAACAGGATTTTGCGAAAACAAGTTCTTCTGCTCTCAATAATTTACTCAGGGCCGGCCATACTACTTTGGCTGTCCTAGGAAAAGATTCACTTTGGCGGTCCCTAATAGTAATTTTAACTAGAAAACGTGCATGATTTGTATTTGTTAAAAGATCAGTTTTCAATCACATTCGAGTAACCTATTTTCCCCTCAATGACAAGAAACTAAAATTATAAAAAAAAGACAAAATGTTTATTCAATATATGAACTTAAGGCTTACCCGAAACTTTCTGAACTTCTCCGAATGTTGCCTACAATATTCGTATTTCTAAATGTCATTGTAGCTTGCTGTTTCTCGATTATTCCAGCATAAACGTTAATCACACTGTTTAAAACTCTTGTAGATAACTCAAACTAAAAGGAAATACTTTCTTAATGTGTAATCATTTTTATAATTTGCAAAAAAACTTTACTTTCAACTTAATTTTACAGTATACAATGCCATAGAAATATTGTGAAAGAAATTGTAATGGTCTAAATAGTTTTTTCTTGCTTTTTTCGAAGCGAAATCTGCAGGTACTTGAGATAGGTCTAAAGACCAAGCAATATCATTTTCAATTGATGTTAAAGATCATCAAACTAATTGTTCTTTAGTCGTTGTCCATCTGAAATAAGTTTTGATCAGTTTTTATTTTGAAGAACTTCTTTCTACTGATGCAACAGTGACGGGAATCGTTAGTAATATCCGCAGGGCAATTGAGACGTTCGGAAGTGTTTTGTTTACCCTGCTCTCACAAAGGTAACGTAAAAACCGTTTTGAGATAAACCTTCAGGTATAATGCTAATGAATTCTTTTAATTCAGTTAGCAGACATGTAATGTTTATATCACTGTCTGTGCCATCATTTACTGAGAGAAATCTTTTCAATTTTCTGTTTTATAGGTAAAGCCGGCGGAAACAACTAAACTTCACTGCAAAGCATAAAGAGGAGGGACATTTGTTTTCATATAAATTCACTTAGCGGCATACCCCTAAAAAACTAGCGGGACAAAATAAAAGGTGTACTTCGACCGTTTATCGTTTTAATGATTTTATGCATTTATTTTTTTAAAGATAATACAGATTAAAAATTGGATGATGACAGAAAATCGATATATGATTATAAACTTCGGGGCCCCTAGAATTGTCGGCTCTAAGCAGCCACCTTGCTCGCCTATGGCAAAGACAGGCACTGACTCTACTACACGGCTGAAATGCTTCGAGCCTTTTCAGTGTTACGAATAAACTATTACATTTGCATTGCAATGTACTTCGGTTTTCCAACTGCAGAGGAGAACCTGTGAGAAAAGACAAAATCAACAAAAACTGAACACTTCCCAAATTAACAGCTAAAAGTCTTTTTAAGATATAAATAATTTGAATATTTAGATTTAATATAAATAGACTTTTCCAAACCTCCTGTAAAATATGTGATACTTTCACCTCTCTAGCAGGAAATTCGCGAAAGACGCCACTGTGAACGCAACGGTTGCAAATAACTTCCTTTTGCGATGATATATCTGACACAGAAAATATTTATTTTTCTAGGAAATGTTGAAAATGGTCTGAAAATTCTAAACACGTAAACATTTTTCTTCCAAAAATGGAAGAAAATAAATATATTGAAAGACGCAATTTAAGAATTGTAAAATATCTTCAAAATTTTAAAGTAATGATTAGTATTTCGTGTATTATTATTATGCCAGAACGCAAAGTGTACAGTGAAGTTACATAAAAAATAGTTTAGTCCCTTTCTCCTCCCCTTCCTCGCAAAAAAAAAGGAAATCCTAGGAAAAAGGCACTCGATTTTTTTTAATTACCGTACTAGTATTAGGAAAGTAGGAAAATATTGTCAAGTATTTTGAAGACCAAATATATATATCACCAAAGCATGAAGAGAGCAAAGGGACATCTGAATACGGGAAGAAAACATATTATGGCTCTAAGAAAAGACGAAAAGAAGATGGTTCTGTAACAAGAAATAGAGGTGACATTTTGACAAAATTTCTACTCCAAATTATATGAAAGGGATGATACATGTACTCCAGACATCATGAAAGGTACCAGTACCGGAGTTCTTCTAGTCCTCCCAGCAGAAGTTGCACATGCAATCAAGAACATGAAACGAGGAAAAGTTCCAAGGGAACATGAAATTACCACAGACATCATACAAGAAGCAAGTGGAGAAATTGAAAGAATACTCGCCCAAGTTTTCACTCGATGCCTTAATGAAGGGAAGATTCCTGAGGATTGGAACAATGCTACAATGACGCTGCTACATAAAAAAGGTAACATTGGGGATCTCAGAAACTGCAGAGCTATCAGCCTCTTATCAGTGGTTCATAAATCTTCACTAAAGTTATTTCACACCGCTTGAAGGTGACACTGGATATGGCTCAACCGGGAGAAAAAGCTGGATTCAGGAGTGGCTACAACACTATAGACCATATCCACTTACTGAGAGAACTAATTGAAAGAGCGAGGGAATATCAACTTCCATTATGCATGGCTTTTATCGATTATGAAAAGGCCTTTGATTCGGTGAAACCATCAGCAGTAACAATGGCTTTGAAATCCGGCGATATTGAAGATTAATATATTAATATTATTAATAACATCAATCAAAATGCAAGTGCAAAGGTTCGTCTATTAGAGAATACAGCATCCATAAAAATTGGATAGGGAGTGAGACAAGGTGAAAAAAATGTCTTTGTAAGAATTATTTTATATCACATAAAATGAAAAAAAATGTATTATTAGATACAATGTTTTTCATTTTATGTGATATAAAAATAATTCTTACAATTATTTTTCATTAAGTAATTAATTTTTATCATAAACATCTTAAATAATTTTCCTTAAAGGGTGAATATGACCACTGAGTCCTGTGTCATTTACGATTTGGTCAGCGTTGAGATCATCGTACTAAGAAGCTAATTTAATGCCATGTTGTAAAATAAGAGGAACATTTCCATTACAGATTTTTTTGGTACGTATCTATATCCTGATGCTCTATTTCACAAGAAAAGCAGGAACAGATTTGTTTCAAACAAAAAAATGGTTCTGTGCTGCTGTCGTCGATAGCTACTGGAACTGCAAATTAAGATACCGATAAAAGACCATGTTCCTGTTAACATGATTTCGTTGGAACAAAGATGCTTAATTGATGTTTTTCGGAAGGACATTGAATACCGCTCTTGTCAGTAACCCAATTTAACAGGTGCAAAAAATAACCTGAAGGTATCTGCAGCCACTTCAAACCACATTCGAAGATTATACGTTGTACACTACCGAAAGACAAAACTCAACGGGGTGGTAGAAAACGGGTCGTTGTATTGATTGATTTCTTTAACGATCGATTAGAAAATAAAATTCCACACGTGCATAAAATGTAGCCGGAAACATCAGGTCAGATTAGCTAGAAAAGAAGTCATCTTTCGTCTTTGCTTGCTTTATTTCACAGTGTTATGGTCAGCAGTACAATATTCATTTGAATTATTTTTTATTGATGACTGCTCAAATCCTTTAGAGAAAATTTTAAAAAATGCGTATCACTTGCCGCGATTATCTCCCCTGAGCAGTTTCGTAGCCTTGCAGGATATCATGAATGACTTGAAATAATTAAGATTCTTGTTTAATTGTGAATCGAGGGAGACGCATTAATGTCACCTCGCTAATTTCCAGATGAAGGTAATGCAAAATTGGTTCATGTTCTACAAGTAATAGTGTCATATTGTTTTAGATTGTCTTAGCATTCCACGTGCGCATCAGCACTAAGGTAGTTATCAACATTTTCCTTCCGTGGTAGAGCAAGCTCTACTATGAGCATTTCCATAAGTTCATTACTTTCGCTTTCATATGTATTCTGCGTGATGCCAACTTCATTTTCTGTTAGATGTTCTCTAAGTTGCCTGGCTCACTAAAACTACTTGAAGATGAACGCTCACTTTCTTCTTTTTTCAAATCTGCGTGACTAAAAGAAATTCATTATTATTTTCTGTTTTACTGCTTGCCATTTACTTGTGCCGAATAAATCGGAGCTAAAATGCCTGTCAGACATAGCTTGTTACTTTCCATACCAGTAACGCTGCATTTGTTCCGCATTTATCAGCATGCTTCTTGAAGCTGAGATTAAAGCGTTCTTTGAGTATTTTATTTCAGAAGAAATTAGTTGCGTCTCTGGCGGAAACAGCAACTTTTTTTGCAAGAATATTTTATTTTTGTTCATCCGTTTATCCTCTCTGATGAAATGAACAGTGAACTTTATTAGCTCCTTGGAAACACAATGATCTCGGTTTCCATTGAAACACATTCGCTTGCAAATTCTGTATTTACGCACATTTTGAGGTTAACATAAGTATTCCTTCCTAAAATACCAACGTTTGTCTTAAGTTTTTTCATGCGTATGTTGGCATGAATTTGTTTTGGCTAAGCAATGCAAAAGCTTCGAATTATAAAGCGTTTAGTCCAATAAAAGTAAGATTCTGTAATAAATTTCGTTGCTTGCAGTTTATTTTTAGTAAAATAATATAAATATATATTTATTTATAAAAATTGTGTATTTTTTCGAATATATGTTTCTGTTGCTAAAGACTTTAAGGGTCTTCCAAGGTTGAAGTCAAGTCTTCGAACGTCTTTTAATATACTAAATTAACAAAATTTTCAAATATACCGGTATTTTTATGAGGTACACCGATGAGCAATTCCATATTGTCTGCCCCAACCTAGAGAATTGACTTGTCTAGAGCCCGAACGGTGGCACAGAAGTGCACAGAGTAGTATATATACAACCCAAGGACCGGCTTTCGGTTAGTAGACCATTCGGAGTCAGGATGGGAAAAGCTGCATATTTATCGGAATTTGATGAAGGAAAACTTGTGATGGCGCGGCGCCTAGGAACTACGATCTCGGAAACGGCGCGGCTTATGTTTTGTTCACTTGCCGCGGAAGTGCGTATTTATCAAAAGTAGTGCTCAGGTGGACAAATTACCAACTGTCGTCCGCTGCTCATTGATGCGCGAGAGGAGCAGAGAGTGTCGCGCATTCTTCACAGCGACCGCAGGGCTACAATGCGATAAATAACAAGCAGCTACAACAGTGGTGATCAGGGCAATGTGTCATAGCAGGCACTTCATCGCAGGTTTCAGCGCATGGTACTGCTCACCCCAAGACCCACCTGGGTCCCATGCTCCCCCCACGTCATCGTCAACAACGCATGAAATGGGCACAAGATCATCAAGTTTGGACCATGGATGATTGGAAGATAGTGCCCTGCTCTGAAGAATTTATATTCCTGGTGCATCACGTAGACAGCGAAACGTGGATACGCTAAGTACCAATAGAGGCCATGGCACCTGGATGCCCTGTTGGGCAGAAAAAACCGGCGGCGGCGTCGGCGGTGTTATGCGGTAGACATATTTTTGGGGGCATTTTATGCCCCATTATCCCAATACCATAATCTCTGAGAGCTGTCAGACGCCTGAACATGGTTGCGGACCAAGTTCAGACATTCATGGTAATTGTCTTCCACCCGGTTATGATCAACGAGATATTGTGCGATGCCACACTGCCAGAGTAGCCAATGAGTAGTTCTAGAAACATTCTGGTAAATTTATGTTAATGTGTTGGCCTCTAAATTCACCTGATATGAACTCAACTGAACATTTGTGACTCGATTTGGAATAGCGGGTTCGTGCTAAATCTCTCCCCCCCCGAAATGTACGGGAACTGAAGGGTCTCCTGTTGACATTACGGTACCAGATATCCCATGATACCTACTGACACCTCATCGAATCGATACCTCGTCGTGTGGCCTCTATTTCACATCTAAAGACGGTCCTACAACCTGTTTTGTAGGCGGTAATGGAAGTATAGTGAATTGGTGAATTGCTGAAAGCGTAACCACTTAATTTTTTCTATATACAAATTTTTAATACAATATTGAAAGCTTTTATGAATCTGTTTCTGATAATGACGTTGAATTTATATTTACTGTGTAAACGTCACTGAGAAAATGATAGAAATTTTTCTGACTTTCTTGAGTATGTACATCAATTGCATGGTTTTATGTCTCAAACAGGAACACGGAATATGCCACATCGGAAACTTGTATGTAATAAAAAAGAAATTTGAATCTTTTCTGACACGAGAAGAATATTTCAAACAATAGTTTTAACAAACGGGAAGCAAGAAATTATCAATCTGAAAGTAAATGTGTTTGCGTTCCATTCCAGTGAAAAGCTGCGAGCTACTTAAAATACAGTGTTTTCAATCTGCTATTAGTAGATTAATTAATTCCCAAACAATGGTACCGGTTATTTAGAAACTGTAAAACATCCAAAAATAAAGCCATTTCATACCCGCTAACAAAGGAAAGTATCCGTTACAAATTTTCGTAACTTTCCGAAAATTTCTTATGGGGAAAGAACTATGCAACGCAAAATGAATATTATCTAAAGTTAACTGAAGCATTATATTCTATAAAACGACGCATTATTTACGCTTCCTCGTAAAGGAGCTGTGCTGCATTTGAAAACGGAAATTAAAGGAAAACAAATTTTATACCGAAAGTTCTCCTATAAGAAAGTTTTCAAATACCTGGTAGTATTGGAAGCAGAGATATAACCTATCGGTTATTCACGGCTTAGTGAGTTTATGTTTGAAGGAAGCACTGTTGCCAGATACCTTTACCTGAAATCAGTACACTGGAGTTCAAAAACGAATAGGAATTAGTAGATCAAACTTATTTTTTTCTCTTGAAATATCCATCACCTACTAGAAAAAGCGTTTCCTTAATATAAGTGTTTTTGTAATGTTTATGCTTTGTTTAGTTATACCGAATTTGAATTTTGAATTTTTTGAAATGAAGTGGAATACATTAAAATATTCCAACTTCCTCTCGAAAGTAAAACATAATTAGCACAAGCATTTCGTTTTAGGCTGCGTGAAAATATATCATTTTCAGTTTCGTATGAATATGTTTCTAATATATCATTGCCAGTTTCAGACACGGGTTCCGTTCTCTTTCCTCTTTTCTGACGAGCTTCCAGCTGTGCATTTCGTTTCACTCTCTGACAATTTCATATTTTCTTTCGTATATCGTACCCTGACCGCAGCCTTCCAGCTTCTATTCAAAGGGCTATTTAGCACCAGACCTCAGACATTGCTTTCTTAAAATCAATTACACCATGATTTATTTATCGTTACGTTTTATTCAGCATTTGGAAGAAGTACTGCATCAGGTTTCCTTGCATATAAGCTTCACACACTTATTCTGCTTTTGTACAAACGCAACGAATTAGCAATATTGACTTAATCCTAACCACAGAACAACTGTCAGTTCCGAACAGAGGTACCTATTTCCTTGCATATATAGATTGAGAATTTCAATTTTCATGGGATAACACTATTTTTTTCTTCTTTTCATTAATCCTTTACAAATTTTCAGTTTGTGCAATTTATAACTCTCATACTTTTGTGTTTGAATGCAATAAGGCCTATAAGTGTTTCTTATAGCGAATGATCTCTAAAAGTGCGTGCCTTTTGTTATAATACCTGCTTCGATATTTTTATTGATTTGCTTTGCATCTGATGCAACCTCATCCAGGTTAAGATTGAGGCAAGCTAAAAGATTGCCATGTGAGTTTAATGTTGCACAACTGGGATTACAAAGTGCATTAGAGCATCAGCATGCATCTTGTGCCTTTATTTCTTGCAACTCGGGATACTGGAGATCATTGGTTCAATAGTCTAACGTCCGCACAGAAGTATCCCTTGAATTTTGTATCGACCAGCAAGTAGAGGTGGAGGCACTATCCGTGACCCTATCGATAGTATCGATTGTTTTTTCATACTCAGTGCATTGATAGTTCATTAATAGTTTGCTTTAAGTATCGACAGCTTTACGTTTTCACATGCAGGTAAACAATTATTTTCTACCTCCACGGTTTCTCAATGCTGTGAGTGAATTATTCAGTTTCCACCGATGTCATTTAAAATTGAAATGCTCACTGTACGGCTGTTGTTTTACGTCGCATCATTTTTTAAGAACCAAGACAGAGTGGCATGACGCACTAATCTGCTGAAACAAGAATAGTGTCTCATGCGACCACGACAGGAGTACATCCGTGCCCTGAAAGGATGTACTTTGTCTTTAATGATGTTTGTGAAGATGATAGATGTCATAATTTCCTGCACAAGAACGAAAGTGCTCATAGATTCCATAAAGAACATTACCAAAAGCATTACACTTTTTACACCGGCCACGGTGAACGCAAGTATCAACATTTCCCCAGATAAACGAAACATCCGTACCCGGCCGTCCACAGTGCGTAAAGGGAATCAAAATTCATCAGACCAGAAAAACATTCTTCAAATAAACTTCTTTCACGTTGCAGGTTTGATGCTCGCATGTCCATTGTAGAAACTTTTGATGGTAAACTGAGGTAAGCTTTTGAACTCGGGGTGACATGCGGTTACGCAGCCCAATTTCCAGCAGAGTTCACATGTTTTATACAGTCCATTTGTATTCAAATTGTGGGCGAATCAGGCCATATTCTTCCTTATGTTGGCTCATACAATACGGGACACACTTCGTTAATTTCTCTAATCAATGAGCCGTATTCGGCCCACACTTTTACCGGCGGTTCCTGGTTTTTTCCTTCGTCAGCCCACTTTTTGTAAGTACTATCCACGACTGGCTAAGAAGTCACTATAAGCCTTGCCGTCTGGAAAATGCTCTAACCTATTTGTTTTGCCTTCAAACATGTCAAACTCACTTAAGTACTCAGCTTTAACCATCTGAACAACAGAAATAATATGGAAGAACAGATTTCACTATGAGGTGTTATTTCGTTTTATGATTTTTTAGTTACATGCGTCAATTGCTTCAATATGAATATTGCCTTCAAATGCTTCAATATGAATAAATAGTTGCTAATAATAATACTTTTGGTTCTTCAGACTATGTAGGCAAGATAATGAAATTAATTCTTAAAATTTTTATTTTGAAAAGATGTGTTACCGCGGGGAAGTCATTAATTTTTCGAATTTTCGAGCTCCTTTTCAGCTTCTCTAAAATCCTTAAATTTTTCGGGCCTAGGTAAAGTTTTGTTGCTAATGTACAAGTCTTTTTTTTCTTCAGTTGTTTTTCACAAACATTTGCATTGTGAAAAACAACTGTAAACTTTTGCTTTTTTGACAAAAAGTGATGATCTTGTTTATTTCAATGACGTTAATGGACTGTTTGCGAGATTGGGAGGGACCATAGGCCTGCAGAATGGCATCTATTCATTGATTCTTCCAAACTAAGTTTAAAGGCTGTTTTATGACAGAATGGAAAAATTTGCCAGACACTTCCATTGATGTGTGTGTGCTGCGGACATCAAACAAACATACCAGACTGTGGATCTTCTCCTTAAAACTATTTAATTACACGGAACACGTGTGGCAAATATGTGGTTACATGAAAGTAGTTGCACTTCTAACTCTAATGCAGCCAGGTTGTGCTAAATTTGTTGTGCTTTGTGCCAGTGTGACAGTTGGTATGGGGACATTATTATGATGTCAAAAGTGGCCTTTGTGAGAACGTTTTGTGGCTGGAAAGAGAGTATAAAATAAAAATCGCTCGTGGATTCGGAAATAATGTTATTGCTCCCACTTCGCTTCAAGTTGGGTTTGATGAAAAATGTTGTCAAATCTTTGGATAAATGGAGTTGTGTGTTTCACTCATTGAAGGAAAAATTAATGAAGGTATTTTCATTGAACCACAAATCATAATGTTATGGAGGACCTTGCGTTAGAGCCAAACCTCGCTGAAACCGATGAAGCAGCAAAGTTCGCATTCAAAGCTGTTTGAGCGAACGTTCTGGAATATGTTTGGACAAAAAATATTGTGGATTAGTGAAAGCTGCGATAAAACCATACGATGTATCGCGCAATGTCACAGACGGAAACCGGTGTTTAGACACATCAGATCGCGCAGTGTCACAGACCGGAAGACCGGAAACCGGCTATTTTACTGTCATAAGCAACGTGTGGCTCAGTCGGAATGTCAGTTCTTGGTTAGAAGTATGTAAAGATGCCTCGTCGTCGTGTAAGACAGTCAGATCAGCAACTTTTACACAGGTCGCGTTATCGACATAAGATAGTGCAATGCTTCCCTCCATGGTAATTGCCGGTCTTGTGGGTAGCAGTTTGTGCCTGTATTAGCAAGAGTGTGCAGGCAATAATGCGAAACACGGTCCAGAACACGAAGGAAAATTCTGAACGTCGTATTCGTCCGTCATTTAATGAGGATATATTTAGTTGAATGTTTTACGTTATCAACGGTGTCAGCGCACTAGTAGCGAACTGTGACACATTCTCCCATATCTCTGGTAACAGTATGTCGCTAGTTATTACAGTTCTGACTCGAAACTCTTCGGCCCTTCCTCAGGCTACCTTTTACACTACAGCAATGGACTTCCAGGCAGCAATGGAGCATCGAACGAAGTGAGTGAACAAAGTAACAATATCATTTTCTCGGACGAAACGCACTTCTGTTTTCTGCCAACGGTAGGAGGAGAGACGTCTGGAAGATGGTATTTGCATCAGAAATACCGCACCAATAGCCGCATTACGGACTAGGATGCTGTCCTGTACGAAAACAGATTACCTCTGGTGAGAGGCCGTACCACCGCAATTATTGCTCCTTACGTCAATTATATTCTATTGCCGATCTGTACATGCAGGACGTCCTCGGGTCATATATATACACAGGGTGTGTTCCAGAGACAATAAAAGCCTTCTTCGCGGATAACAGGGTTCCACTTCTGCCGTTTCTAATTAGATCGCCGGATTTAACAATTACAGAGAATCTCTGGGACATGCTCAAATGAGAGGTGCAGCTTTATGATCGTCCACCAGCAACTCTTGGTGAAATTTAGATGCGGGGCAACACAGCCTTGATGGTTGTTCCAAAGGACATTATTCACACGTTATTTCATTCGATGCCTCATCGCGTAAACCAGGTGATTCAAGCAATAGGTGGCTACACCAATAATTTTAACTACATGAACGCACCTGGTACTTATGGCACCAAAATTCTAATTGTTTGTCCTGTATTGTCTAATGAACATGTCCGGTAAAAATCAAAGTCGTAGATCCACTTCTTTCAGGTGTCCTCTATTTTTATGTGAATATATGTATAAGTGAGAAACTACAATATATATTAAAATTTAAATTTTTAACGTATGATTAGATGAATCACTATAACTTTTTTCCATAAAGTAACTGATCATGCATAGTTTGAGATATACACACTAGTTAAACAAACTACGAGTTGGTTAATATTCTGAAGGTACATTCAGAGTACAGCCTAACTTCAATTCCGTAAGAACAATTCGTTACAGATGTAAGAGTCAAGACAAATCCGTTGTAAAATAAATTTCTTTTTACATATACTTTATGACTACAAACTTGTGGTGCTGAGATAAAATAAAATATCAACGTTTACCACCATCAAAGGTTTATTATACATCGACTATAGCTTCACAGATATTCTGGCTCGGCTTCATCAAGCCGATTCGTCCTGATGAAGCCGAGCCAGAAGCTCTGCGAAACTATAGTCAATGTATAATAAACCTTTCATTGTAGTAAACGTTGATATTTTTATTTTAAATTTCTTTTTATTTAAAAGCATGAGTATTTCTGATAGTTTTCTTGCCCATCACGAGAGGTAATATAACTTTTGATACCTGAAAACATGTGAAAAATGTTCAATTTTGAACAAAAGAGACCCCAATTTATAAATTTATTTTGAAATAATAAACTGTAATATTTTCGTAAAAGTTTTATTCTGTATACCCAAAAGCATAAAAATTAGTTGCACACAGAAGAACGTGTCGGATTGTAATTCTATTCGCGAGGAAGGAAAATGTTACCAGGAACAAAACGTTACCAGTAGCTGTCACTATTAAGACATTACCCAGATAACTTAGAATGCTACTTGCCATAGCGAAACAAGCATTTTAGCGTTTATATTAATAAAAATAAGCTTATAAAGAATATTTGTAAGATAAACTATGGAAATCAAACCTACGACTCTTTAAAAAAATTATCATAGAAATTTTTACTCCGGTATAGTTTTTGATTTGAACAATTCTTTCTTTATTGGAGGATGTTTCCGATATGATATCCTTCTCATATAATTTCAAAATTTTGTAACGCACAAGTGTGACACGAGAGGCCGTAATTTCATGTTTCTCTTGACAGCAATATCTGCTGGACTGAAAACCCTACTGAAAAGAAAAATTTCGTCTTGTACAGTTAAACAATGAAAATTCGTTGCGTGAATATTCTTCTGAAAATAAGATAAATTATCGCTGATATTTTTTTGAAATTTTTCGCAACATTCACCATATCGACATGAAGCACAGCAAATAAATAAAGGCACAATGTTAGACCATTAGACTCCCGTGACATACAATCAAAATGTAATTTCTTTTAAATGGAATATGAGGCCTAGAGGCGAGCTTTTTTGCCTCACAGCTAAAAGTGCAGGATAGTGCATCTCATCTACGAATTTTTTTAACATCCGCCCCTTACGTTTTGCCACTGGCACGTCCTAGAAGTCCAACAGGTCATGAGCCTGTGATTGTTCGAGAACACCCAAGGAAATAGTAGGTCGTTCAAAGCAGATACTTCGAAAAGCGCTTAATGCTGGACATGAAGAGAGAGGTAATGTGAGACTGTTTCTGGAGAGGACCACAGAAGCACGTCGGGAAAGGCCGGCTCCGAATCAGAAACTGAATAAGCATCACAATAAAAGACAATTCAAGAAATTAAATTTAAAACTTATTAAGTGAATGTTAAGATTCATGTGTTTGATTCCGTAGTGATAGATCCAGATAATTTACACTTCCTAATATTTCCAGTTGTCTTTTATTTGCAGTTCTATATCTGTAAAATAAATCATATATACTATTTAGCAAGCAGTTCTTTAATCCACGCCTGGGAAGTTTAGTAATTTGAAGCCTTTGATTAGGCATTTTTGATGTTCTGGAGACGTTATCAGCGACAGAACACTCAAACCTTTGAACCTAACACTGTATGATATAAGGAAATGGAGATGAGAAATGGAAAGCAAAGTCCTTTGTACCATGCTAATATATAAAAAAACTCACTAGGGATTTACAAGGGTGACAGACGCGAGCTCTCAGCGGGGGTTCCCAACGCCCATAGATCTGTCTGGAGATTTTGGGCCTTCTCGAGCGCAGTTCTGCTGCGCGATTTCAGACCTGTGTTTTAGTCCAAAATTTTGCGACCGATACCGCAAAATAAAAAAAAAATGGATTAGTCACAGATTTACAATTTGTGATTTTTTTAGCCCCCTAATGGTTGAATATTGGACTAGGCTAGATTCTGGTACGAGAGAATATAAAAGCCACTATGGCCGGGAAAATTGACTACCCTTAAAAAAATGACAGATTGACCAGGCAACGATTGCGCCCCATTAATTCCACGTTCTCCCACTGTCACGCTGTTCTATTGAGTTTTCGGCTTCAACCTGTTCTTATTGACGTCTTCAGATATTTATTGGTTTGTAGGGCAACAGCAGGGCGCTATGAAATTATGAGTCTTAGGTTTTATAGAATCTACAGAGTAAGTACAGGAGATGTAGATTACATCGTGTTGAGTTTTTGTCTTAACTGAGCGCTTGATTTTTCGAATATTTATCATTCCTGCTCCTGACCAGCAGGATAAAACCTGTAAGTACTCTGAAATTCAGAGATGGATTTTTACCGACATTTTCAAGAAAACGGCTAAACATTCTGGCAACTGATTTATTTTTAATTTCTCATAGGTATAGCTCACACAAAATTAGAAGTCACCACGTGCGATGCGCAGAGTACGTACCTTCATTTAGAGAATACAAATTCGAAAAGTTAATAATTTGCTTCACTGATTTCAGGCATCACTTTTTAAGTGGAGCCTCACACCTGAAAAAAATCTGAATTATGTTTAAATAATCAGAATTAGAATGGTCTTTATTTGTAAAGTATTATAGAAGTTAGTACCCTGACCCGGCCATATATCACAAACAGTATTTCCCTCTGAACTTAGTATTCCTGAATAATTTACACAAAGTGGAAGCCTTAAATTTCACAAGACTAATCAGTTCATTTTGGTGCTAGAATAATGTATTTCTGCTTTATATTAGGTTATTTTAATATCATGGTGTAATGTTTCGGAAACTGTGACCCAGCGGTCGTATCTAGTGACGGTGAAGACGAACGGTGTGTTTATTTTTGCATATTATACTTTCTCCACTGCATATCATTTAGATTTTCCTTAAGAGACGTCTTCGCCCTCTCATTTCAATCTTTCAGTTCTGCAGATTGGCGCTGACTACTGTTTAAAAGCAAAAAAAAAAAAAAACACTTAAGGAAAAGTATAATACACTGGCGGAGAGTGAAAAAAGAACACCAAGAAGGAATTGGCTGACAATCATGAAATTTACACCTGCTCATGGATTCGAGTTTACGTAGATGTGATGTTAATTTCGGGACCAACTGGTGAACACTTACGCCACAGCACGGCATAAGATGCAAATTCTCGTCGGTGGTATTTAAGGAGTACTGCGAAGTGAATGTAATCAGTCGTCGGCGTACGGACACGTGCGAAGACCCTGAAGAAGCTGCAATGCCTGGACATGGAAGACGTGTACCTTTTCAGCAGTTATCGGAATTTGAGCGAGGTCGTCTAGTCGGACTCCGCGAGGCCGGGTGGTCGTATCGTGGTATGGCGGAGAGAATTGGACGGAAAGTATCGGTGGTGGTACGATGGTGGCGTAGATGGTCCGAGGAACATTCCCACACGAGAAGAAGTGGAACCGGTAGTCACAGACGCACTGCTTAGCGGACCGATCGACGCATAAGAAGAGCGGCGTTGTCAAGCGGAATATCCACTACGACGCGAATCCGTAATATAATATAAGAAGAGCGGCGTTGTCAAGCGGAATATCCACTGCGACGTTGCACCTGAGGTGAATGTGCGAACAATCCACAACCGTCTACTGGATGCAGGACTAGGTGCACGTGTGCCTCTGGCATGTGTACCTCTGACTCCAGCATATCGTCAGGAATGGCTACAGTGGTGTCGCCAACGTCACCACTGGAGAACGCAATGGCGATCTGTCATGTTCAGCGATGAAAGCAGATTCTGCTTGGGAGCGTCCGATGGCCGTTTGCGTGTCGCAGACGCACAGGGGAGCGTCTCCACCTTTATTGCATCCACCAGCGACACACAGGGCTTACACCTGGTCTCCTGGTGTGGGGAGTAATTAGCTATCACTCCGGTACACAACTAGTGCTTTACCGGGTACGTTAAACAGCACCTCCTACATAAAAAACATGATTCAACTCGTTGTTGTGCCATTTGTAAGGTCGTTCCATCATGGTGTTTTCCAGCAAGATAACGCACGCCCACACACGGCACGTGCAACGCAACATGCACTTCAGAATGTGAGACAACTTCCATTGCCTGCACGTTCACCGGATTTGTCCCCCATTGAGCGCGTGTGGGATTTTATGGGACAACGACCTATAAGGTCTCAACGGCCAGCCACGATCATCACCGATTTACGCGTCCAGGTTGAGAATGCTTGGAACCCAGTACCCCAAACTTACATCCAACATCTGTACGACAGACTCCATGCCAAAATTGCACAGTGTGACGCAGTTCATGGCGATTTAACCTCGTATTTACCATGTTACATGGAAATTTTATTTTTCAGTTTACCAGCAAATACAGCTGTATTTTGCCATAATGTTTTGATCACGTTATCCTCTGTATTTCGTTATTATGCTGTATAAATTTCGTTAGTATCAGACGTCTCCATCTTGGTGTGCGTTTTTCCTTTCCTCCAATGCAGTTTAATTGAATGTTCATGGAAAAAAATCAGCAGAATACTACCAGTATATCATTTCAACGATCTACACTGGCGGAAAGTGAAAAAAGAACACCAAGAAGGAGACGTCTGATACCAACGAAATTTATACAGCATAATAACGGAATACAGAGGATAGCGTGATCAAAACATTATGGCAAATCACAGCTGTATTTGCTGGTAAACTGAAAAATAACATTTCCATGTAACATGGTTAGTACGAGGTTGAACCGCAACGAACTGCGTCACACTATGCAATTCTGGCATGGAGTCTGTCGTACAGATTTTGGATGTAAGTTTGGGGTATTGAGTTCCAAGCATCCTCAACCTTGACGCGTAAATCCGGGATGGTCGTGGCTGGCCGTGGAGACCGGATAAGTCTATGTCAAATAAAATCCCACACGTGCTCAATGGGGGACAAATCCGGTGAAAGTGCAGGCCAAGTTGTCTCACACCCTGAAGTGTGTGTTGCGTTTCACAATTTATATTGTGTGTGTGGGTGCGTTATCTTGCTGGAAACTCCACGATGAACCGACCTTACAAATGGCACAACAACGGGCTGAATGATGTAGTTGATGTAGGAGGTATTGTTTGACGTACTTGATACAAACACTAGTTGTGTACGGGAGTTTTATCTGATCGGTCTCCACACCAGGAGACCAAGTGTAGGCCCTGTGTTTCGCTGGCGGATGCAAGAAGCGTGGAGACGCTCCCCTGTGCGTCTGCGAACACGCATACGGACATCGGAGGCTCACAAGCTGAATCTACTTTTATCGCTGAACACGACAGATCGCCATCGCGTTCTCCACTGCAGACGTTGTCGATACCACTGCAGCCGTTCCTGACTGTGGGCTGAAGTGAGAGGTACACATGCCTGAGGCACACGTTGCACGTAGTCCTGCGTCCAGTAGATGATTGCGTATTTTTCGCACAGTCACCTCGGGTGCAACGGCAGCTCGGATTTGCGTCACAGTGGATGTTCTGCTTGACAACGCCGTTCTTCTTATGCGTCGATCGATCCACTCATCAGTCCGTCTGTGACTCCCGGTTCCACGTGTTCTGGAGTGGGAATGTTCCTCGGACCATCTACTCCACCACCGTACCACCACCGATACTTCCCGTCCAATTCGCTCCGCAATACGACGATACGACCACCCGGCTTGCGGAGTCAGACTAGACGACCTCGCTCAAAGTCCGATAACTGCTGAAATCGTACACGTCTTCCATGTCGAGGCTTTGCAGCTTCTTTAGGGTCTTCGCACGTGTCCGTACGCCAACGACTGATTACATTCCCTTCGCAGTACTCCTTAAATACCACTGACGATAATTTGCATATTATGCCGTGCTGTGGCGTAAGCGCTCACCGGTTGGTCCAGCAATTAACATCACACCTAGGTCAACTTGACCAAATTAACATATGTAAATTTCATGATCGTCCGCCAATTCCTTCTTGGTGGTCTTTTTTCCACTTTCCGGCAGTGTATATCGTATTTTTCTAATAATCTTCTTTGCATGATCTGACACCGTTTCTACAATGCAAAAGAATATTATAAAAATACGAAAGGGTTTTAGCCTCTTCCTTAAAAACAGGGGGTAAAATAATTTTTAAAAGTCTAACAAAGATAAATACAGAAGCATTCAATGCTGCAGGGTCCCGGTCCTTCCTAATAAAACTAAAAATGTTTCGAATTTTGAGAACAATATTGATGTTTAGTGGTTTACACTTGTTTTTCATAATGTTAGTGATTCTTGGAACATACGGCAATGAACTTACATATTGTTGTCTGCTGGTCTGTTGACTGTAGGTCGAAAGGTTAGATTTTGTAATCTGTCAATATAGTGTGTCTACCACAGAGATTTCATAACCATGGTGTGCAGCAATCTGTTTAATCTTATCCACTTCGAGATACCGCAACCTAGGGTTAACACCCTAATAGCGGAAGAGTAACCTAAGGTTAAAACCCTAATAACGGAATGTTTATGAATTAGAGGGTGGAACGAGGACATCGGGATATTATCAATGCTGGAAGACGGGTTACGATAAACAGAATATTGAATGTGGTTAGAGGAGGTCCTTCGTAACAAAAAATCCAAGAAAGGAAGACAACTATTTTCTTCCATCTCGAGGGTGAAATTAATGGATTCATACTGGGAATAGAATAAATCAGAAAATGTAACGAGGTCAGCTGCAGCATACGTCCAAAACACCAAAACATCATCCACATAGCTTAAAAATAACAGCGGTGGCTTAGGATATTTTGAAAGGATGTCGTTTTTAAAAGATTGGAGCAAAATTTAAGTGAGAATGGAAGATAGTGGGGAACTCATGGGTCCTGCACTATTTTCACGGTAAATAATATTGTTGTATTTAAAGTAAGACCTCTTCTGTACTAGTCTTATAGCGGAAAGTACGACTTATATCTCAGATGTCGAAGTACCAAAAGCTAAATGCTTAGCCTCAATGATATTATGGACTACATCAACCGTAACACTGGGGAACAACGCTTCTACGTCCAACGAAGCCATAAGAAATTTAGAATCATAATATAAAATCGGACGGGTCCTTTCTAACGCTTGACTAGAATTTAGGACTGAAAAACTTGAATTAGCAATAAAAAGTCTTAAGTATGTAGTTAATATCCTCTCCAGTGGACGAGTAGGGCTAAATGAACTGGAAACGAGAGGTTTTAATGGATACCCATCTTTATGAAATTTCAGTTGATCAAAGAGCTGAGGGACTCTGGGACCACAAGGGAGTACTGAAGCTGTGGAAGCAGGAAGCGATTGCAGGGCTTTCAAACCTGCTACTGCATAAATTGTTGTCTGGGTGGGAACTGATTTTATGACAGTAGTAGGTAGTTTAGAGATTACAGTAAGCATTTTTTGATGATACTCCGCTTGGACCATAATAATTGTCTGATTTGACATATCTGCTGAGATTACTGCAACTAGTGGGTTGTCACTGAGTTGCATTAGGCCTTTACGCCCGTCAATAAATTGTTTATCAGGGCGGTGCTCAGATTGATGTCTATCACACTGTGCTCAGATGGATGTCTATCACACTGTGCTCAGATGGATGTCTATCACACTGTGCTCAGATGGATGTCTATCACATACCTTCTTTATCTTCAATTCTCATTATCTTGAATGCCTACTGTTTTCAGCATTGTTCCCTCATAGATTGCATGATTTATGTGTTTGTGACGTCGCACAACAGCATATAAGTCAATGTCCATCTAGTGATATTACACTGTAGCATCTGATAATGAAGACGATGTGTCTTCGAAAGATCAAATGAATAGTATGTGTTTTATTAGTAAAGTATTTTAACATGGCGCACCTTGTGCACTGCATTTGTTTTTATCGTGTTCCGTTGACATTTTATTCTACTATTGGATGTAGCTATGAGAAAGCACTCCACGATTTAGAAGTCTGTTGTGTAAATAAAAGAACGGGTTGATACGGGATAGATTTATATTGTACGAAATGTTCGGAATCCCTGAAAAACTTTAGAGATAACCAGATTTCCATCAGTTTTTTCAAATCAAGCACTCACGAATATATGACAGTATCATTTGGTATTCCCCAACGTTATAAGTAATCAATTCTTGTTTGCTTAAATTTATCGTGTTTTGAACATTTTCTTTCAGGATGTGATCAATAAGTGCTAGCTAGGTATTGGTGATTTCTGACAAACATTTCTCCGGGATTCGAACGTTCTTCGAAACGCTCATGCTTCTAGTAGTTTACCAAGTGCATATTTGCTACATATGAAAGCAAAAGCTATAATATGGCAGTCCTATATGTTGTTCCTGTGCAAAACGCCAAAAAGAAGGCTACATTTTGTACTAAATTGTATCAGTACACTATAGTGATGATTTAGATTCTTCTAATAGGACCAGACCTTCTTTATTTTCAATTCTCATGATCTTGAATGACTACACTCCCCACATGGTTACCAGCACTTCGCACTCAATACGAATGTGGAATGCGGGGTGAGGGAACAGAGATTAGCAGTAGCTCAACTCAGCCCATGAACTTCACGTCCTATGTGTTTGCACTGTTCGCTCCGCCCATTAGTAATATACAATGGAGCACAACCCTAAGCACTCTAAAGATATTCAAGAGAACTGAAGAATATCGCATTTTTCTGCTTCAATCATTCGTAATTGAGCCATTTGAAAATTTCATATATAATGGTACGCAGGGCCGTGTCAGTAACATTAAAAGCTCCGGTTCATTTCTTTATATGTTATTCTTTGTTATTTTATTATATCGGTAAATACCTTTTCGTTGTCCTGATAAATCTTTGTTTTTTTAATTCGCAAATGCAACATCCTGCTTTTCTGCATAAAACCTCAACAAGATAGGGCAAAAGGAATAACATCACAAATTCAAAAAAATAAAAAAAAAATAAAATGCAGCCTTCGACATGGCCGTATCATTTACGGATGATTAGTTACCGGACTGCAAAATCTCAGTAAAGTTTAAAAATGTGTTACGTTACATTAGAAAGAATATTTCATGGAGTGCAAAATTGTGTATCAAACATTAGAAGTCACTTGTAAGAACTTGAAAAAATGAAATATAATATTTAAGCTTTCCATTTTTTTGTGATAGGACATTTAATTCGTAATCTGTGGAAGAAAGTGCTTGTCTTGCCGATGAGTGCTCCTTAATAAAATTATGGAAAATGCATTACTAAATCAGAGTTCAATAGTAGTAACACATATTTGGTTATCTGGTCACTGACATCTTCAAATAGAATTGCACTTTTTTTCGCTGCAGTATTCATTCTTCCCGTTACTCACAGTGTACTTTTAGAAGATTCTCACCTGAAATCTAAAATTTTCACTTTCTGTTAGAGAAGGTACGAAAAAAACTTCCTTTTCATATAAATATTTTAAAAGCTATCCTAAAATGAACAAAATATTCTCTTGAAGTCTATCAAAAACCTCCTTAAGCAGAGATCGAATGTAAATTTCCATGAAATTAGCGAATTTCTAAATAAATGCGTCCCCAAAATCTACATTCTAATACATTTTGGTACTGCTACCTTACATATTACACTGGCGGAAAGTGAGAAAAGAACACCAAGAAGGAATTGGCGGACGATCATGAAATTTACATATGTTAATGTGGTCGAGTTTACGTAGGTGTGATGGTAATTTCGGGACGAACCGGTGAACGCTTACGCCACAGCACGGCATAATATGCAAATTATCGTCGGTGGTATATAAGGAGTACGGCGAAGTGAATGTAATCAGTCGTCGGCTTACGGACACGTGCGAAAACCCTGAAGAAGCTGCAATGCCTGGACATGGAAGACGTGTACGATTTCAGCAGTAATCGGACTTTGAGCGAGGTCGTCTAGTCGGTCTCCGTGAGGCCGGGTGGTCGTATCGTCGTATTGCGGAGCGAATTGGACGGGAAGTATCGGTGGTGGTACGGTGGTGGCGTAGATGGTCCGAGGAACATTCCCACACGAGAAGACGTGGAACCGGGAGTCACAGACGGACTGATGAGTGGATCGATCGACGCATAAGAAGAACGGCGTTGTCAAGCAGGACATCCACTGTGACGCAAATCCGAGCTGCCGTTGCACCCGAGGTGACTGTGCGAAAAATACGCAATCATCTACTCGATGCAGGACTACGTGCACGTGTGCTTCTGGCATGTGTACCTCTGACTCCAGCGCATCGTCAGGCATTGCTGCAGTGGTGTTGCCAACGTCTGCAGTGGAGAACGCAATAGCGATCCGTCGTGTTCATCGATGAAAGCAGAATCTGCTTCAAAGCCTCCATTGGCCGTATGCGTGTTTGCAGACTCACAGGGGAGCGTCTCCACCCTTCTTGCATCCGCCAGCGATACACAGGGCCTACCTCTGGTCTCCTTGTGTGGGGAGAGATCAGCTATCACTTCCGTACACAACTACTGTTTGTACCGTGTGCGTTAAACAGCACCTCCTACATCAACAACATCATACAGCCCGTTGCTGTGCCATTTGTAAAGTCGGTCCATCGTGCTGTTTTCCAGCAAGATAACGCACCACCACACACGTCACGTGCGTGCTCATCCCTAACCTTTCCGGAGTTATACGGGAAAAATCCAAATGGGAATCAAGAAAGTGGACCGTTGAGGTTGTTCTGCAGCCAAATTTATGTAACAGAGTCAGCATGCCCTAAAGCAGATCCTTGTAATTTTTTGACATGCGATTCTCCAAGAAGTTTGTTGACGCTTGACTAAATGCATCCCATACTTGTTTTTTGTCACGCTAAATGAGTGTCTCAAACTTCGGGCCTCTGAAGAGCTCTCTGATCTGGGGACCCACAAAAACTCCCTCTTGAATTTTGGCTTCTTTGGGTCGAAAACATTTTTCATGCAGGAACTTGAACGCTGGTTTATCCTTGTCCGTGGATTTAAACAAGTTTTTAACAAGACGGAGTTTGATGTGTAAAAGTGGTAGGATGTTTTTATGCGGATATGTGACTGGTGGTTCTGCACATTCGTTTCTCCGGGTTTCAAACACGAATCCACTCCAACAGCTGCTTTATTTTGTCATAGGTAACCTTCATGTGGACCGCATGTCCAAGCAAAATGGGTGGAATCCGATTCCGTTATGCAGGAAAATCACCTTCAGACTCAATATTGAGGAATCTGTAAATAGCCGTTATTCCTGTGCATCATGTGCTATTCCGAGTTCTGGCTGCATGCCATCAACATTCCAGCAGAACACATGGCTTTTTTTTTTTTTTAAGTTTTGAATTGCTTATGACGAATACGAAAAGAAGTCAGTAGGACTTTTTGTTCCAGAAGATTCCATTGTCGGTGCTTTGGCGCCAGCATCTCCGTTTTTGTTTTAGATAGATACAAATCTTGAACAAGGTCGTTAAGTTCCTCCGATGTGATCCTGTGTGGTGCAGATATTTCATAATCACATGTATATTTGTCATCCTGACTTTCATGAACCGCTTAAATTGCCTGTTGAGGATACCCATAGTGTTCCTCGTCCATCGTCTGAATTGATGACAAAATCTGTCGGAGGCTTGTGAATGGGAAGTTCTTCGCAATGCGGTACAGGTCGTACAGCAGAAGCTGTGCTAGAGTAGTCAATAGTCCACTTCGTTTTATTCGTTACGTCCCCACAAACAGATGACACCATAGAAACATAACAGTCATTTACGTGATTGGTAGGATCCCTCCAAATCATGGGAACAGGAAAGGGCAACGCCTTTCTTTTGCCATTAATTCACTGTGAAATATTCGTTGCACACGTGCAGCAACATATGTGTGGAGCCCAGTTTTTATCTGGGTCACCTACCTTGCAGCCGAAATACAGATGATAAGCATTTTTAACTAATTTAGTGATGGTCTTTTTCTGTACAGCAAATGCAGCTTTCCCGCAAATAAAACAAAACTTACTTGCAGTATTAACACACGTACGTGGCACTGCTAATGCTGATTTCGCAGTGCAGGGATCACTTATATAGGCTAGTTCTTCGAAGTAAACATTATTGTCATAAGCCAGCGCCCAGACCACTGCTCCACAGGGACGGCAATACGAAATTTCAAAATACTTTAGTTGAAATTGAATTTATTCGAAATTTCGTATTACCTTACTTGAAATTCAGTTTACTGTTCTTAACAAAGAATTTATAAAAAAGTACAATTGTTAACCTTTCTTACAGTGCACATCCACTTATTGGGCAGTTCGCCTAGAAATAGGCATTTACGCTAAAATTGCAAAGAGATTTTAGTAGGTTAAGCTAGGTTGATGACTAGACCTGCTCCGTCGAAATGTGGGCTATACAGGGATATTCTTAACTCTTTCAAGAAAAACTCTCAGTGAAGGCTTTATGGTACCAATCCTGCTAAGATCCAGCGGTCTTTCACCCTGAAAGGATCGGCCCAGGGACCGACAAGAGTTTGCAAACTCCACAGAACCAACACTTTCTACTTCTTTACCATAGCCCGTATGTGTGACGCGCTAATGCGGCGAGGTACTAATTTTGCGTCCGGTTGGGAGTTCTGTTTGCCAGCGCGAAGGATTTTTGGGACCGAAGTTCTTTATTAGTTTCTAGGCTAAAAAGTACAAACACATATATGCACTGAGGTTCTCATGCCAGGGAATATATGGCGTTGGTGCAAATGAAATGTCCGGTGCGAACGAACAGTGGGATTTTTCAATAATATTGACGTGGTAACCAATTGCATATTATTTTTCACTCTTTTGAAAATGTGCTACAAATTATTCCTTTAAGTGGCGCATATCCCGAAATTGTTTTCTCAATACATAAATTTGCCATCTATCTCTAATCCATAATTGCATCAAATAAAATGTTAAACTTTATATATGACTTCTTTTTGGAAAAAGTTTTAAAAAAATACTGTTTTAGTAATCTGTTATCAGTACATCAGGAAAGTACGAATTACTAAATATTCAGTTTAATATTCAGAAAATAAATAGGATGGTTTTAGTTTTAGAAACTGAATCATACAGAAGTCGGCCATATAAAAGTAAAAATTTGCCTTTTAACAGATAAGGTTCGAAATACGATCCGCCGAAGAAATTTCACCTTCCTTTATTTATTTTAAAACCTATCATACACATGGCAACTGACACCGCTCTCACTATAACGGGGAGCAGTGTTATTTGGTAGCCTTGTTTTCTCTTTTGTCACGATGCCTAGAGGATTGACTCGTGACAGGAGTGTATGTCGCCCGAGACACAGCTGCTGTAATTACCTCAGAATTGTTGCCGAGTAGCAGATGCATATCGTCGCTTATGAATTCACGAGAATGATTTCTCCGAAACACAGCCGGGAGAGCTGGTTGAGTCAGAAACTATGGCTTTTTACTTGAACTTCATTTTCAGCCCGTGTGCTGCCATAAAAATTTGTTACATCATCAGAATCCTTCCTTTTCTCTAAGTTTCCAGTACGTTTTCAACGTTCACGGCTGAGGAAGGGCATAAAGTTAAAATATGAAGAATTCGCGGTGATAAACGTGATTATTTATTATGGATTAGAATCATTACATTTTTTTGTTTCTTCTTTAATTATTCTCCAAACTCTCGTATTATTGAGTACAAAATTTTGAAAGAAACATTACAAAGGAAGGTAGTGGAATGAATTTTTAACCTAAGGGGACCGAAAACATGGTGCGACTAAAACGATGGAAAAAAGTGAAATTTATGCACCGACCGAAAACAGGGTATGACTAAAACGACAGAGAAACGTGAAATCTATGCACCATATTTTATCTGGACAACTGGATTATACTGGGCTGCCTGTAATTCATTAATTCTTCTTCCGTCATTACAAAATAACTTTTGAAGTCCTAATGAAATCACGTTTGCTAAAATAAAAGGGAACAATATCTTTTACACTTTAATAATGATGGCCGACATTGCACGTAAATGAAATATGGAGTTTAAATATGGTTTCAGTTTCTAAAATTTATAAATGTTTTTATAGCATAAGGATTGATTGTTCTTATACGAACAGTTTTACCTTAATATCCTTTGAATCTTATCTCTCTAAATGAACGCTTCTATTGGGACATTAACAAGCGCTGTAAAGAAAAGCTTATGGATCGTCTACTGAAGTGTTGTTCTTTTTCACATCACGAAGCACTGATTACTCACGAGGTTTACACTATTTCCACTAGTGAAAGCATTTGCTGTCCCAGACGCATATTAAAAGGGTTGAGGTCCTGGACGTATGTTAAACAATTGAGATTTAAGTGCAAGAACGAGGTGTTACGAATTGGTAAGTAGAAACTCCATATTTGTGAAACAAATATTCATGAGGCTATTCTTGTTACCATTCAGTTTCTTCCCGTTGATGTTGACTGAATATCCCAGATTAAAGTATCCACAGCACGCCCTCAATGGAAAATGTGTCCGTGTCATTGTAGATTAGCACACGGAAAAGGGGCTGTTATGTGAAGCTATGGGCTTTTGTTGTCGACAAGCTTTCCCAACGTTCTGTTGTTTGGCTCCTGGTCATTTTCTGCGTTCTGAGGTGAGTTACCTCTTTGCTTTTTTACCGAGTTTTTTTTTTTGGTATTAAGAAACAGTGAAGCCTTAGAAGATATATTTTTACCACTGAAATTCTTTCGAGTAATATCATAACAAATGTAGAGATGTGTATCTGCTCTTGGTGTTGTTGGATCCCGCAAATTTATTCGTGCCACTATGATTTTTGAAATTTCCTAACTAACTACCCGTAAATCAAAAACATTTCTAAATGGTCGAATAATTTTTTGCTTAATGGCTTTCACCAATGAGTTTTTTAAATTTTATTATCATTTGTATCACAATGAGTTTTGAAATTATTGTGTTATGTACGGTAAGATGATGCTAAGTAATGTCATCATCATCATCATTGTCAACCATTATCAATCCACTGCTGGACGAAGGTCTCCCCAAGTTTCCTCCACAACGGTCTGTCTTGTGCCAGTCTCCTCCATGTCACCCCTGCATACTTTCGAATTTCATCCACCCATCTCCCATGTGGTCTTCTTCTGGGTCTTTTCC
This sequence comes from Macrothele yani, assembly GCA_039090855.1. Taxonomy (NCBI): domain Eukaryota; kingdom Metazoa; phylum Arthropoda; class Arachnida; order Araneae; family Macrothelidae; genus Macrothele; species Macrothele yani. The sequence goes on along the minus strand of CM076999.1, from coordinate 50,613,796 downwards.
TGTCCCTTGGAATCCAATCTAAAATTTCGGCTGTCCATCGATGATCTGTCCTTCTGGCAGTATGTCCAGCCCATTGCCATTTCAGGGATTTAACTCTGATCATGATGTCTTCCACTCTTGTCATTTTTCGGATCCACGAGTTCCTCTTCTTATCTCTCCTGGTTACACCAAGTATGCACCTCTCCATGCTGCTTTGAGTTGTCTGCAGCCTTTGTATGTCTCTTTTAGTTAAGGTCCACGTCTCTGCACCATACGTAAGCACTGGAAGGATGCATTGATCAAACACTTTTCTTTTAAGACATAATGGCATATTGCTCTTGAAAATTATGCTGTTTCTTCCAAAAGCTCTCCAGGCAAGTTTTGTACGCCGATTAATTTCTTCATCAATGTGACCCTCACTTGATATCTGCTGCCCAAGATAAACGTACGTATCTGTTATCTCCAGCTTTTCTCCATCAATCGATAAATCTTTATTTCTTGTAAAAGCATTGAACATCACTTTTGTCTTCTGAAAGTTCATTTTTAATCCCACTTCTTTACTCTTGTCAGCAAGTTCCTGGATCATACTCTGCAGCTCTGATGGGCTAGATGCAAAAATGACTACGTCATCAGCAAAACGAAGGTAGGTTAGATAATCTCCATTAATCTTTATCCCCTTGTTTTCCCAGCTCAGTGACTGAAAAACACCCTCCAATGTGGTATTAAAGAGCTTCGGAGATATGATGTCACCTTGTCTCACTCCCTTTCCAATTTTTATGTGTGTTGTATTTTCAAACAGCCGAATCTTTGCACTTGCATTTTCATAGATGTTATTAATAATATTAATGTATGCATCTTCAATACCGCAGGTTTTCAGAGCCATTGTAACTGCTGATGGTTTCACCGAATCAAAGGCTTTTTCATAATCGATAAAAGCCATGCACAATGGAAGTTCATATTCCCTCGCTCTTTCAATTAGTTCTCTCAGCACATGGATATGATCTATTGTGCTGTAGCCACTCCTGAATCCAGCTTGTTCTCTCGGTTGAGCCATGTCCAGTATTACCTTCAAGCGGTGTGAAAGAACTTTAGTGAAGATTTTATAAACTACTGATAGGAGGCTGATAGGTCTGTAGTTTCCGAGATCCTCAATGTCACCTTTCTTATGTAGCAGGATCATTGTAGCGGTATTCCAATCCTCAGGAATCTTTCCTTCATTAGGGCATCGAGTGAAAATTTGGGCGAGTACTGTTTCGATTTCTCCACTTGCTTCTTGTATGATGTCTACAGTAATTCCATCTTCTCCTGGAGTTTTCCCCCGCTTCATGTTCTTGATTGCATGTGCAACTTCTGCTGGAAGGACTGGAGGAACTCTGGTACTGGTATCTTTCATGATGTCTGGAGTGCATGTATCATCCCTTTCATATAATTTGGAGTAGAAATCTTTCACTCTTGTCAAAATTTCGCCTCTATTTCTTGTTACAGAACCATCTTCTTTTCTCAGTGACATAATCTGTTTTCTTCCCTTACTGAGAAGTCCCTTTGCTATCTTTAGGCTTTGGTTGTTTTCAATTGCTTTCCTCACTAGTTCACAGTTGAATTTTCTTACGTCTTCAGTGATACTTTTTCGTACTGTCTTGCATAGCTCTATATATTCCACTTTGGATGTCACATCTTCTTTAGTTAAGTAATGTATATTATGTTAAAACCAAACTTGAATGTTCTTTCAGTTTTTATGTTAAAAAATATCTACACGATAACTAGCGTAGAAATGGTTCGATTTTATGAAATTTTAATATGTGGTAGGGGAAAACCTGGGGAGAAACCTTACTGAAAATGCACGACATGGGATCAAAGCTCAGGACATAGGAGCGGGATACATTCCATTGCCCTTATGCGTCATAACGTAGGTAAAATGTTTGGATTCCGACAAAAGCTCAAGTTGTTCCGGAGGTATACTGAACTGGTTCTGTTAAAAATAATCGAAATGGGGTCAAAGGTCAGGGCACAGGAGCGATATTTATTACACAGCCATTATCCACATAACTTGACTTAAAATGTTTCTATTGCGACAAAACTTTAGTATGTTGTTCCGGAGGTATACCGACCCAATTCTGTTGAATATAATCGAAAAGAAGTCAAAGGTTGAGCACAGGAGCGACATTTATTCCACAGCCATTATCTTCATAAGTTGACTAAAAGTGATTCTATTGCGGCAAAACTTTTTTATGTTGTTCTGGAGGTACACTTAACCAGTTCTGTTTAATAACATCGGAATGGGGTCTAAAGACAAGGCAAAGGAACGAGATTTTTTCCATAGCCATTATCCTCGTAACGTGAGTAATAATTTAAGTAATGATTTCTGGTATGTTGGAAAGCGTATCATAATCAGGGCATTGCATGATTTCACTAAGTTTTTAACTTTTTGTTCAACTGTTTTATTAAGCGATTTGACTAGATTCCGTTGACTTCCGTTTATTGTATTATTACAGCCTGAAAGTCGCACAACGGTAAGTTAATATACACTGAAGGAAAAAAAAATCCCAACATCACGAAAAAATAGTTGTAGAGGAATGAAATGGCAGCAATACATTTGTATAACTAAATGTAATCTATTAAGGTTTCAAGATCACAGCTTAACGTAAGCGCGAGAAGAGCCATTCTAAATGTGAAACGCTGGTACATTAATAACCGGTGTAACCGCCAGAATGTTGAATGCAAGCATGCAAACGTTCATGCATTGTGTCGTACAGGTGCTGGCTGTCAGTTTGTGGGATGGAGTTCCATGCCTGTTGCACTTGGTCGGTCAATACAGGGACGGTTAATGCTGGTTGGGGTGACGCTGGAGTTGTCGTCCAATGATGTCCCATACGTGCTCGATTGGAGAAAGAACTGGTGATCTAGCAGGCCATGGCAACATGTAGACACTATGTAGAGCATATTGGGTTACAACAGCGGTAGGCGGGCGAGCTTTATTCTGTTGGAAAACACCCCCTGGAATGCTGTTCATGAATGGCAGCGCAACAGGTTGAATCACCAGACCGACGTACAACTGTGCCGTCAGGGTGTGTGGAATAACCACGAGAGTGCTCCTGCTGTCATATGAAATTGCTCCCCAGACCATAACTCCAGGTGTAGGTCCAGTGTGTCTCGGCCGCAGACAGGTTGGTTGCAGGCGCTCACCTGGCCTCCTTCTAACCAACACACGGCCATCACTGGCACCCAGGCACAACCGGCTTTCATTAGAAAACACAACAGATCTTCACCCCGTCCTCCAATGAGCTCTAGCTTGACACCACTAACGTCGCAAACGGCAGTGGTTTGGACTAAGTGGGATGCACGCTACAGGGCGTCTGGCTCGGAGCTGTCCTTCAAGTAACCGATTTGTAACAGTTCGTTGTGTCACTGTGGTGGCAACTGCAATTCGAATTGCCGCCGCAGACGCAGTACGATGCGCCACGGCCATACGCCGTACACGGCGGTCTTCCCTCTCATTAGTGTCACGTGGCCGGCCGGAAACCGGTCTTCATGAGGCAGTACCTTCCCTTGACCACCGCTGCCAACAATCATGCACAGTGGCTACATTCCTGCTAAGTCGTTCTGCAATATTGCGGAAAGAAAATTCACCTTCTCGTAGCCCTATTACACGATTTCGTTCAAACTCTGTGAGCTGTTGATAATGGCTTCTTCGTCTTCTTAAAGGCATTCTTGACTAACATCAACACACTACGTCGAATCTCAACGATAACTAACCCTCACGAACGTTACAGCACGTATTTACAGCAAACCTGCGTTGCATGTTCCGAGGGGCGCTACTAGCGCCACACGTATGCGCCGAGCGCGAAATTTGCATAGACGTTATCTTACAGATATACTCTCACCGCCTACCAACTGTCGTTTATCTAATACACCCCCTTCTTGGTGTTGGGATTTTTTTCCGTCAGTGTATATACTTTTCGGATTCAGATTCCTATTATTTTGTTGAAAATACATAACTGTTGAATTCTCTCTTGCAGATGTATGCGAGGTGTTCGAGATATACAGTTTGTGGATGAATTTGGACGGAAACGTGGACCAATGTATGGCAAATCACTTTTTATCAGACGAAGAAATGATGATTTGTCTACCAAATTTGAATCTCATTTTTTGAAGTAACAAATCTGTGTGCCACAATGTGATAAGAAATGCTTCATGCAGTTCGATGTTATAGATTGAACTGCTTTGAGAGATTTATTGAAGTCGTATTGCTTAGGATAAACTATGCAGATTTTGTTGCAATATTTGTGATAAGTTCTGTTGGTTTTTTCGTGATGTATGATGATTATTACGAATATTTGTAACATGTTTCCTACATGTGCTTTGTATCCATTTGCTTCAGATGGACTGTGAGTAAGTAACGGTTAACGCCGAAAACAATTCTGGAGTTGCGATAAAGTACAATTTATCTACAGCAGTTCGGTTACCGATATCATTATCAATGCTGAAAAATGAAAGAAATAAGATTTCAATAAAGTCTAGTACTCAGATTCCTATCTCTTTGTCACTGATATTCAGGAATCACTTAAATTCATGCGTTCGCGCGCACGGCCGCTGATATGTGTGTGTGTGTGCATTTGCTTGAGTATTTTAAACTTTAGTTAATAGGGTTGCAATCAAATGAGATATGTAGCATTTAAACAATATTTTTATATATTGTTTAAGTTTATATATATATTTATAACCCTATTCCACCAGGATCAGCCAAACCAACAACACACAAGTATGCTCTATTCAAATACCGGGCTAAAAGAGACAAAGATCTTTGCACCTTGAAATCAGACTATGATGCCGAAATAAAGTCTTTGAAAGATCTTGCCGTTGCATAAGGGTTTGACGTCTCCCTCGTAGAGGACACAATAACGAATGTTGAAGCCAACGCACTTGCTACACTGAACAGAAGATCACCTTTAAAATTTGTTGGTTCGATCCCATACACCCCCAAAATATCTTAATTTAATAAAAATCACTTCCAGCAGAAAGGATTCGTTGTCGACCTAAAAACGTTTAATCCCATGGCAACCTTCCTCAGCACAACAAGAGGTAATGGCTACTTGAAGCTCACAGATGCGGGTATCTATTGCCTCTCATTGTTATACCCAGACTCCTCTACAAAATTTAACGTAGGTCTCACAAAAAGGTCATTTGAAGAGAGAATGAATGAGCACAAGAGAGACGTTGCGCAAAAGAAGCTTTCTACATCCCTTGCTAAAGTAGTTGCTAATCATCAGGCTCAACCCTAATGGAAGAATATCTTGAAGATCGCGCCATATGGAGACGCAAGAACATATGTCATAAGGGAAACAGTTGAATTATTAACGCGGCAGGATGCACGCAAGACAGATGTCTCTTTCGAACAACCGGTAGCTTGGAACCATCTGCTAGGCATCGCAAGATGGACTTCATGATTCTAGTTTCTTCCTAAAGTTTACATTTTTTTGCTTTTGCATTAACGTTTAAGATATTGTATTCACAACGTTCCGTGGCTATTTATGCGCGCGGTCTTCACGCATGATTTCGTTTGTCATATTAGAATTTACGTTCTGTTTACAATTTTGATTCTGTATTCTCTTTGTAACCGCCTGATGAATCCGTCCGTTGACGGAGAAAGCTTGCGCAGTGAAATTCGTGTGATTTCGCGCTTTGACATTAATAAATCGGATCATTATATTTATAATTAATATTTTTATTACCACATTGCATATTTGCGATAAATTCTTCAAGCGCAAGGAGTATACAGTTTCCTTGGACAGACATTGGTGCCTCAATCATAAAACCTAAAAGAGTGTTTAAAATCATCTTTCAGTAAATGAATACAAGCCTTAAGAACAAATATCTAAGATGTACTATTATATAAATTTTTTATCACGATTAATCAAGTTATGTTTATGATACTGTCTTCAGTACGAACTGTCATGGGCGTGTTTCTTTTCCTGTTGCACACCGTGCCGGTTTCCCGAAATTTCACACTAACTTCTGTACCACTAATTTCGCCGGTTCTGTGCAATGTGGAAAGTTTTCTGTAAAGAACTCATAAACCCTTGTATGAGCTACACTGTTCTGGCTGTGACTAACCGCTCCGGAGAATTCCTTTGCAGCTGTACTCGCAGAAACCGGTTAGAAGTGGAACAAAGCGGTTTTAACTGGAAACCCGCACAAAAAATATAACCCGCCTAACAGCGTCTGGCCACGGGGCCTCTTTTATATGGCGCACCCGGTAGTAAAATCTCCAAACGAACAAACAGGACTTCGCTTTTGAACGTTAGTTGTGATTTATGGCATAGCTTTCCAATTATTGCTGACTATTCTTTGTATTCAGAGCTTCACCTTCACAGCTTATCGACATTGTTAGAAGCAAAAATATCCAATTCTAAAATCCTACGTAATGAGGAGTCCTCAGAAGTATTTGTGCGGTATGCCTTCTGCGTGTTCCCGGACGAAAGCAGTTTGATTTTGCATTATGAGAACAACGGAATCTTCCGTGAAAATCGTAGTCACTCGAAATCGGATTCTGCCGAATTGTTAACCTAATCAAAGGCGAAATTTGAGCTTTAAATTTATCTCTCAAGAAAAAGTACAGTAATTTTCTTTTCTTTCATATAAATAGTTTTTCAAACATTAGAGCGAAACTTTGAGATTCAAGTATATTAATTGTAGAATATGTTTTTTTCTTTAATTTATCACTGAGTAAATGGTATGAAAATACCAGATCTTAAAATAAAGTATTATGCATAATTTTAAGAATAATTTAGAAAATGATACGTAAAGAGTCGTTTAAATATTTCTGTAATATTTCAGAAAAGAGAAAACTGAAGGATATTCCGGCTTTCAAATATTTGGAGTATATACCGATCATTATCGAAATAACGAACAACCGCCCACAGATTAAGAATTTATTTTACGTTTTCAGATATTTTCTAGGAAATAAAAATGTTCTGTAATTACATCCGTAGCTTTAAATGTGTTGAATACCATATGTGGATACATAGTGTGATATTTCCACAGGTTTATCCACCACCGTGTGCCAGATTTGCACCTGACGATATAAAGTGCATCATTAGTAGTTTTCATATTCAAGAAATATTCTATTTTCCATAAATTAAGGACCAGAACAAAATTCTGCGATATCTTGAAACATCCAAAAATTTTGTTTGAAGTTTGTGGGAAACGTATAATTTCCTAAAGCGCTGTTTGTAAAAATTGTAGCACCATGAAGAAATGACGATAGTCATGTGAATCTTACATAACATGCAGAGCAGGGTAGGACATGCAAATGATTAAAAGTGCAGAGTCATTGCGCATTTCTGGGCCCGGAGGAGCCCTCTGGACAGCCGAGTGAGTGTCATAAAGAGAGTGCTGTTTTAGGATACATACCAGTATTGCATCGCGATCACAGTGTTGTAAAAGTTTCTCCAGGATTCAATAAACCATCGGCGAAAACGAAGGCGCAATAACCTTACGGCAGAGTTTAAAATTGAACGAGGGATTGTTCTGCGTGAAGGTGCATTTTCGTACCGCGACACTAAGATTCGGACGGTACATAACGCCACGACAGTGATGCGCGTGTGGCGGCAGTGGACAGAGGACAACCAGGTGCATCAATAATCCGGCAGTGGACCGAACAATTGGACGATACCAGAGGTTGTCCGGCACTTCAGCAGCGTTGTAGTGACGAACGGCCCGCTTCTTCGCAAGTATTAGCACGAGAGTGGGGTACTACAACAGGTGTGGCATGTCTGCCTCCACAGTTCGACGCTGTCTGCAGCACAGAGCACTGATAGCACGGATCCATTTGAGGCGGATTACTTTGATCCTAAGCCATAGACGCCTCAGGCTGGAATGAAGCTTTTAATACAGACAATGTCGCACTCTTTCGCAACATGTGTTTTCGGAAGAGACCCGAATCAACTTTGACACATACGCATTAGACGGTATTGCGATAAGAGCCTGTATTCAGTGTGCATTGCCGAAGGTCATTCGAGCCGAACGCCAAGTGTGATGGTATAGGGTGCCATAGGGTAGCAGTCGCGATCTCAAATGCTACGCCTTGATAACAATCTCGACAGCGACCGCTACATCAGGAAAGTTTTACACGCAGAAGGCACACCCTTCCTTCAGATCAGTCCCGGCGCTAAATTCCAGCAGTACAATACCCGACCACATGTTAACAGGAATGTTCAAGCCCTCCTCGCAGCACAGCAGATACCGCTTCTTTCCGGGCCTGCACGTTCGCAAGACATGTCGGCTATCACGCAAGTCTGGGATTTGGTCACTCGGCAACTGGCACATCGAAGTCCTTCAGCGGTCAGTACCAATGATCTGTGGACTCACATCAATTGCGGCTGGTAAGCGATTACCTTGGACACCATTCAACGCCTATTCTATTCAATGCCACGCTGTCTAGAAGCTCTTAATGCAGCTCGTGGAGGCTTCACAAGATACTGATTTTTGCAAGTAAACATTGTTGTATTGTTCTGAAACTTAAATCACGTATGTAAAGTCATATCAGTAATGTGTAGTATAAATTTCATTCGAATCTCGTGGTTCGTTCTTGGTGTTGCAATTTTCAACAAGTATTTTTTTTTACAACTACAATGCAAAATAAGAAAAGTAAAAGAAATAGTTAATTCAAGAGTAAATTCCACATAAGAATGCATGAGAGCAATAGATCTTAAAACCAGATAACAAAAATGCCTTACCAAGGATATTGATTTATCTTAGTATTAATGCGCATGCTTCGTAACAAGGTTGCGTGCTTAAAATTAAGAGTTTGCAGAAGATGACTTAGTAATAAATGCAACAACAACACTTATCCACTAAGGCGTTAAGAAGCTATAGCAGGATTTCTGAAGAAATTTGCAGTGTTGCAAAATATGTGACCAAAGAACTCCAATAATGCTTAATACAGTTAAAATCAGGGGAACCACATGGCTAATACAATGTCTTGATGGGGTTTCTCGTCATGATATACGAGATCAATTCTGGTTCATTGAGAACATATATTATATTCCTGCAGAATAAAATTTTATTAATTCCTACGTGTATAACTCAAAACAAGGGTTTTAGGATATCATCACTAAAAATGTTGGAAAAGGCGATTTAAGCAATGTTTATATCTGGCATAGGCTTAAAAGTGTGCCTACTTCCAACATGACATCATAACCATCATAATTGTCACTTTTTAAGACATTTAAAATATGGTGACATCCTCTAGATTTTTCCAGATATTGCTTTATCTGGAGTAATGCTGAACATCAAACAAGGTCCTATTTTAAAGAGAACATAGAGCAGTAAGTACTATAAGTTCAACTGAAATGACTGCACACCAATTGAGCCGTTGTTTTACTTAACGAGAACTGATGGGATGCCAAACTCTCTCAACTAGCTGAAAGCCCATGTATGTGGAATTTGCTATTCACTCGGGAAACATCCTCTAATATTTGCGGTCGTAGTACTAGATCATATAGTTAATGGGTAAGCGCTGCAGTATTTCAGTTCTAGCACTTAGCATTGAACAACAGTCATTTCTTGAGTTTATTAATGGAGGTCTTCTTTCAATGGACATTCTGGATGCCATATTTTATCTTGGAAGATTATCAAACTCACCATCGTTTTCTTGAAAATGTAGTAATTTTTGGAACAACCTCATCAGAGCTGCAGAGTATGATCCAAGAACTTGCTGAAAAGAGTAATGAAATGGGATTAAAAATGAACTTTCAGAAGACAAAAGTGATGTACAATGCTTTTACAAGAAATGAAGATTTATCGATTGATGGGGAAAAGCTGGAGATAACCAATACCTACATTTATCTTGGACAGCAGATATCAAGTGAGAGTCACATTGATGAAGAAATTAATCGGTGTTTAAAACTTGCCTGTAGAGCTTTCGGAAGAAACAGTATAATTTTCAACAGCAATATGCCATTACATCTTAAAATAAAAGTGTTTCATCAATGCATTCTTCCTGTGCTTACGTATGGTGCAGAGACGTGGATTTTAACTAAAAGAGACATACAAAGGCTGCAGACAACTCTAAGTAGCATGAATAGATGCATGCTTTGTGTAACCAGGAAAAATAAGAGGAGGAACTCGTGGATAAGGAAAATGACAAGAGTGGACGACATCACGATTAGAGTAGAATCCCTGAAATTGCGATGGGCTGGATATATTGCCAGAAGGACAGACCGTCGATTTACAGCCAAAATGTTAGACTGGATTACAAGGGACAGAAAAAGACCTACAAGAAGACCACATGAGAGATGGGTGGATGAAATTCGAAAGTATGTGGGAGCAACATGTAGGAGACTAGCACAAGACAGACCGTTGTGCAAGAAACCTACTCAGACCTTCGTCCAGCAGTGGACTGTTAATACACTGACAGAAAAAAAGAAAAAATAGTTGCAGAGGAATGAAATGGCGGCAATACATTTGTATAGGTAACATATTTAATCGATTAATATTTCAAGATCACAGCTTATTGTGAGCGCGAGAAGAGCCATTTTAAATGTGAAATGCTGGTACATTAATAACCGGTGTAACCGCCATAATAATGAATGCAAGCACGCAAACGTTCATACATTGTGTCGTACAGGTGCTGGATGTCAGTTTGTGGGATGGAGTTCCATGCCTGTTGCACTTGATCGGTCAATACTGGTACGGTTAATGCTGGTTGCGGGTGATGCTGGAGTTGTCGTCCAATGATGTCCCATACGTGCTCGATTGGTGAAAGATCTGGTGATCTAGCAGGCCTCGGCCACATGTCGACACTCTGTAGAGCATGTTGGGTTACAACAGCAGTATGCGGGCGATTGTTATCCTGTTGAAAAACACCCCCTGGAATGCTGTTCATTAATGGCAGCACAACAGGTTGAATCACCAGACCGACGTACAACTGTGCCGTAAGGGTGCGTGGGATAACCACGAGAGTGTTCCTGCTGTCATAGGAAACTGCTACCCAGACCATAACTCCAAGTGTAAGTCCAGTGTGTCTCGGCAGCAGACAGGTTGGTTGCAGGCGCTCACCTGGCCTCCTTCTAACCAACACACGGCCATCACTGGCACCCAGGCAGAACCGGCTTTCATTAGAAATTACAACAGATCTCCACTCCGTCCTCCAATGAGCTCTAGCTTGACACCACTGACGTCGCAAACGGCAGTGGTTTGGAGTAAGTGGAATGCACGCTACAGGGCTTCTGGCTCGGAGCTGTCCTTCAAGTAACCGATTTGTAACAGTTCGTTTGGTCACTGTGGTGGCAACTTCAGCTCGAACAGTTGCCGCAGACGCGGTACGATGCGCCACGGCCATACGCCGTACACGGTGGTCTTCCCTCTCGGTAGTGCCACGTGGCCGGCCGGAACCCGGTCTTCTTGAGGCAGTACCTTCCCTTGACCACCGCTGCCAACAATCATTCACAGTGGCTGCATTCCTGCAAAGTCGTTCAGCATTATTGCATAAAGAAAATCCACCTTCTCGTAGCTCAATTACACGACTTCGTTCAAACACCGTGAGCTGTTGATAATGGCTTCTTCGTCTTCTTAAAGGCATTCTTGACTAACATCAACACACTACGTCGAATCTCAAAGATAACTAACCCTCACGAACGTTACAGCACGTATTTACAGCAAACCTGATTTGCATGTTCCGAGGGGCGCTAATAGCGCCACACGTATGCGCCGAGCGCGAAATTTGCATTGGCGTCATCTTACAGACGTACTCTCACCGTCTACCAACTGTCGTTTATCTAACACAACCCCTTCTTGGTGTTAGGATTTTTTTCCGTCAGTGTATTTGACAATGATGATGATGATGATGATGACTTGTCCTTTAGAATTTGTAGCAAACCGATTTATTATCGTACACTCACAATCAGCCACTACTGTGCCGGATGTAAATTGCGTGGGTGCGACCTTTACAATAGGTGGACAGCTGAGTCCGTTCTCATAAATTATGTCTTGAATCTATCCGTAACAGTAAAGCACATGGTAAGTAAGTTAATTTGGCTTTTAATCCAACATTATATTGTCAAGACCCTCTGAAGTCCATGCTTTTAAACTAAAGCTGATTTGCGCATTTAGATGCAATATATGGTAACGTGCTACTCATATTTTCCAATGCATGTTTTGGATGCATCTATTGTGCGAAGCTCACCCTGTTTTACTGTGCAGTTTATAGAAAATATGAATTTCACCGTTTCCTAAATTTCTGAAAACCAGCTTCCTCTGAATGTCCATATTTCTATTTCTGTATATTCCTTGTAAATTGCCCATATTGAAATACATCACTTCTAAAAGCGCATTCTTTCGCTTAAAATTTTTACAAAATCGTTAGATTTTTTTTTCTTAATAATATTCTGAAAAATACATTTGTTAGCAATTCTCTCAGGTCTCGAAATTATTTTGACCCAAACTTTAGCCATTTCTACCCTTCCCCGCAAATGGTTATAAATAACAATATCTTATATTCTGTCTCTCTTTCTATAAATGCTGAAATGACAAATCATTTCAGCATTTAGAGAAAGAAAGACATATTTCTAAATTGGAATATAAAAAAGTACTGGTGCAGAGTCAACGATCTACTTAGGTGTAACAGATTATTTTTATCACGATGTAAATTCTGTCATTCAAATTTTATTTACTCCTGGAAAACGTTTGCAACATATACGCCGTGCATTTGACTAAAAACACGGGTAATAAAAATCATGTTTAAATAATAAGATTCAAACTGAATTACATTTGAACAAAACTAAGACAATCTCAAAAAGGATGATAAGTAGAGAACTAGCGAGGAACATGCATGGTGACTAGAAGAACGAAAAATGCTGTAGGGATTTTCATAAAATATGCCAAACTCCAGAGATCCAGCATTCAATAAACTGTCAGTAGAAAGAAAACACACAACACTGTCGCTTCAATGTTCTCGGAAGTATCACTATAAATACGTGGATACAGTGTATCCAATCACTACAGCAAAAATACTGAAATTTTTGAGTTTTCCAGAAGTTAGGGATTGAAACTATCAGAAATAAAAAATTATGTTTGAATATGCAACATATATTTTCATACTTCATCAGTTTAAAACTTTCTTCTGCTAGTATGAGGCTGATATTTAAAATATACTATATCCTGTTTATAAAATCTTCCCTAAAGTTCTTTCACACCGCTTGAAGGTGACGCTGGACAAGGCTCAACCGACAGAACAAGTTGTATTCAGGAGTGGCTGCAGCACTATTCACTGAAGAGCAATTGAATTAGAGATACCGGTCTAGTAACGTGTAGCACCACCTTTCGTTCTGATGACGGTGGCGAATCGTCTCGGCATGGACTCGACAAGACACCGGAAGCGTTGGGAAGTCATACGGATCCACGACCACTTAACGAGCTCCCACACTTCACGAAGATTTGATGGAGGGGTTAAAGCACCGAACATCTCTCTCGATGGCATCCCAGATATTCTCGATGGGATTGAGGTCAGGTGCCCTAGCTGGCCAAGGAAGCGAAGTCACGACGGTGGATGGTTTATCCAACCATTCGGATACAATTCGGGAATGATGGCGCGGTGCATTGTCCTGTTGCAGGATGAGGTCCTCAGTTTGATGTTGAAGACGCACAAACGGGAGAAAATGGTCGTCCAGGATATCCCGGTACCGTTCGTGGACCTGTGAAAGACGATGTCACATGTACCAAGGGTCCAATTTCAGTCAACGTGGACAGTCCCCAAAAGGAGAATGCCACCCCTACCAGCTTGAGGAGTTCCCTGCTGGCAAGAAGGATCCATCGTTTCATGTGGTTTGCGCCGTACTCGTATCCTGCCATCCGCATGTACCAAAATGGATCTCGACTCATCAGTACAGGCAACATTTCCCCACATGTCTAGGGTCCAGTGGCGATGTTCCCGCGCCCATGCTAATCTTTACACCCTGTGATGTGCGGCCAGCAGCGGTATCTTGGTGCGACGATGGCTTCTGTACACCATAGCGAGGAGATGGTTCTGGGTGGTGTGACTGCTTACACGTTTTTCTGCACCAGCGTTAAATTGCCGAGTGATTTTTTGCACTGTGGCCCGTCTATCCGCTGTTAATATGCGAGCTAGCCGACGATGACCCAGCTGATCCACACGCTGTTGTCCACGGCAGTTGGCCCTTGCAGTGATGGTTTTATCGGATTCGATATACTAACGGTGCACCCGTGACACAGTGGCTTGTGTAAATTCCAGTGCCTGCACGACTTCCGAGATGGAGTGACCCATTCGTCGGCATCTGACAATTTTCCCACGATCAAATGCGCGTAGATCCTTTGTCTTACCCATACTGCGTCAGACTCTTACTGATTCCCGTCGCATCACTTCTTATATTGTCGGATCGCAGCATACGTCATGTCGTTTACGTTTACAGGGCCGCCCACCGCGCCACACTTGCATAAAGCCAGCTGTCTCTAATTTAATTGTTCTTCAGTGTATATCATATCCACGTACTGAGAGGAATAATTGGAAGAGCGAGGAAATATGAACTTCCATTATGCATGGCTTTTATCGATCATGAAAAGGCCATTGATTCTGTGAAACGATCAGCAGTTACAATGGCTTTGAAATCCTGCGGTATTGAAGATGCATACATTAATATCATTAATAACATCTATGAAAATGAAAGGGCAAAGACTCGGCTATTTGAACGTACACTACCCATAACAATTGGAAAGGGAGTGAGACAAGGTGACACTATATCGCCCAAAATCTTTAATACCCCATTGGAAAATGTCTTTAAATCACTGAACTGGGAAAACAAAGGGATAAAGATTAATAGAGATTTCCTAACTCACCTTCGTTTTACAGATGACGTAGTCATTTTTGCAACTACCTCATCAGAGCTGCAGAGTATGACCCAGGAACGTGCTGACAAACGTAAAGAAGTGTGATTAAAAATGAACTTTCAGAGGACAAAAGTGATGTACAATGCTTTTACAAGAAATGAAGATTTATCGATTGATGGGGAAAAGCTGGAGATAACCAATACCTACATTTATCTTGGACAGCAGATATCAAGTGAGGGTCACATTGATGAAGAAATTAATCGGCTTTTAAAACTTGCCTGTAGAACTTTCGGTAGAAACAGTATTATTTTCAAGAGCAATATGCCATTACATTTTAAAAGGAAAGTGTTTGATCATTGCATTCTTCCTCTGCTTACGTATGGTGCAGAGATGTGGATCTTAACTAAAAGAGACATACAAAGGCTGCAGACAGCTCAATGTAGCATGAATAGATGCATGCTTTGTGTATCCAGGAAAGATAAGCGGAGGAACTTGAGGATAAGGAAAATGACAAGAGTGGACGACATCACGATCAGAGTAGAATCCCTGAAATTGCGATGGGCTGGATATATTGCCAGAAGGACAGACAATCGATGGACAGCCAAAATGTTAGACTGGATTACAAGGGACAGAAAAAGACCTACAAGAAGACCACAAGAGAGATGGGTGGATGGAATTCGAAAGTATGCGGGAGTTACATGTAGGAGACTGGCACAAGACAGACCGTTGTGCAAGAAACTGGTCAAATCTTTGTCCAGCAGTGGACTGTTAATATTTGACAATGATGATGATGATGATTTCTCCTTTAGAATTTGTTGCATGCGAATTTATTATCGTACACTCACAATTAGCCACTACTGTGCCGGATGTAAATTGCGTGGGTGCGACCTTTACAATAGGTGGACAGCTGAGTCCGTTCTCATAAATTATGTCTTGAATCTCTCCGTAACAGTAAAGCACATGGTAAGTAAGTTAATTTGGCTTTTAATCCAACATATTATTGTCAAGACCCTCTGAAGTCCATGCTTTTAAACTAAAGCTGATTTGCGCATTTAGATGCAATATATGGTAACGTGCTACTCATATTTTCCAATGCATGTTTTGGATGCATCTATTGTGCGAAGCTCACCCTGTTTTACTGTGCAGTTTATAGAAAATATGAATTTCACCGTTTCCTAAATTTCTGAAAACCAGCTTCCTCTGAATGTCCATATTTCTATTTCGGTATATTCCTTGTAAATTGCCCATATTGAAATACATCACTTCTAAAAGCGCATTCTTTCGCTTAAAATTTTTACAATATCGTTAGATTTTTTTTTCTTAATAATATTCTGAAAAATACATTTGTTAGCAATTCTCTCAGGTCTCGAAATTATTTTGACCCAAACTTTATCCATTTCTACGCTTCCCCGCAAGTGGTTATAAATAACAATTTTTTATATTCTGTCTCTCTCTCTATAAATGCTGAAATGACAAAACATTTCAGCATTTACAGAGAGAAAGCCATATTTCTAAATTGGAATATAAAGAAGTATTGGTGCAGAGTTAACCATCTACCTAAGTGTTCCAGATTGTTTTTATCACGATGTCATTTCTGTCATTCAATTTTTATTTATCCCTGGAAAACGTTTGCAACATATAGGCCGTGCATTTGACTAAAAACACGGGTAATAAAAATCATGTTTAAATAATAGGATTCAAACTGAATTATATTTGAACAAAACTAAGACAATCTCAAAAAGGATGATAAGTAGAGAACTAGCGAGGAACATGCTTGGTGACTAGAAGAACGAAAAATGCTGTAGGGATTTTCATAAAATATGCCAAACTCCTGAGTTCCAGCATGTAATAAACTGTCAGTTAAAAGAAAATACACAACACTGTCGCTTCAATGTTCTCGGAAGTATCACTATAAATACGTGGATACACTTTATCCAATCACTACAGCAAAAATACTGTAACTTTTGAGTTTTCCAGAAGTAAGGGATTGAAACCATCAGAAATAGAAAATTATGTTTGAATATGCAACATATATTTTCATACTTCATCAGTTTAAAACTTTCTTCTGCTAGTATGAGGCTGATATTTATAATATACTATATCCTGTTTATAAAATCTTCACTGAAGTTCTTTCACACCGCTTGAAGGTGACACTGGACAAGGCTCAACCAAGAGAACAAGCTGTATTCAGGAGTGGCTGCAGCACTATTCACTGAAGAGCAATTGAATTAGAGATACCTGTCTAGTAACGTGTAGCACCACCTTTCGTTCTGATGACGGTGGCGAATCGTCTCGGCATGGACTCGACAAGACACCGTAAGCGTTGGGAAGTCATACAGATCCACGACCCCTAAACGAGCTCCCACACTTCACGAAGATTTGATGGAGGGGGGTCAGAGCCTCGAACATCTCTCTCGAAGGCATCCCAGATGTGTTCGATTGGATTGATGTCAGATGACTTAGCTTTCGAAGGAAGCGAGGTCACGTCGGTGGATGGTTCATCCAACCATTCGGATACAACTCGGGAGTGATGGCACGGGGCATTGTCTTACTGCAGGATGAGGTCCCCAGTGGGATGTTGAAGACGCACAACCGGGAGCAAACGTTCGTCCAGGATATCCCGCTAACGTTTACTTGTAAGGGACGATGTCACACGTACCAGAGTTCCGATTTCAGTAAACGTAAGCAGTCCCCAGACGATAATGCCACCCCCACCAACTTGAGGAGTTCCCTGCAGGCAAGAAAGATCCATCGCTTCATGTGGTTTGCGCCGTACTCGTATCCTGCCATCCGCATGTACTAACGTGAATCACGACTCATCAGTCCAGGCAACATTTGTTCATATGTCTAGGGTCCAGTGGCGATGGCCGCCCCGGTGGCGCAGTGGTCTAAGGCGTTGGCCTCTGATCATTCGTCCGAAGGGGTCCGGGTTCGAATCCCGGTGAGGCATGGATGTTGTGTTTGTCTTACGGCACTGGCTCTCTCCCTTCCCTGGAACCAGTGACCCTAAATTAGGGACGGGCGACTGCTTATAGCCCATTGAGTTGCTCACGGTGGTCGTTAAATCTCCAATCCATCCATCCATCCATCCATCCAGTGGCGATGTTCCAGCGCCCATGCTATCTTTGCACCCTGTGAAGCGCGGTTATCAGCGGTACATTCGGGGGACGTTGTCTTCTGCACCCTATAGCGAGGAGATGGTTCTGGATGGTGTGGCTACTTACACGTTTTTGTGCACCAGCGTTAAATTGCCGAGTGATTTTTGCACTGCTGCCCGTCTATCCACTGTTAATATGCGAGCTAGCAGAGGAAGACCCCGCTCATCCACACGCTGTTGTACACGGCAGTTGGCCCTTGCAGGGATAGTTTTATAGGATTCAATGTACTCACGGTCTACCCGTGACACAGTGGCTCGTGTAAATCCCAGTGCCTGCACGACTTCCGAAATGGAGTGACCCATTCGTCAGGTCCCGACAATTTTCCCACGATCAAATGTTCTTAGATCCTTCGTCTTACCCATACTGCGTCAGACGCTTACTGATTCCCGTCGCATCACTCCTTATATTGTCAGATCGCAGCATACGTCATGTCGTTTACGTTTACAGGGCCGCCCAGAGCGCCGCATTTGTGTAACGCCAGCTGTCTCTAATTCCATTGCTCTTCAGTGTATATCATATCCACGTACTGAGAGGAATGATTGGAACAGCGAGGAAATATGAACTTCCATTATGCATGGCTTTTGTCGATTATGAAAACGCCATTGATTCTGTTAAACCATCAGCAGTTACAATGGCTTTGAAATCCTGCGGTATTGAAGATGCATACATTAATATTATTAAAAACATCTATGAAAATGATAGTGCAAAGATTCGGCTATTTGACCATACAGCACCCATAACAATTGGAAAGGGAGTGAGACAAGGTGACACTGTATCGCCCAAAATCTTTCATACTCCATTGGAAAATGTCTTTCAATCACTGAAATGGGAAAACAAAGGGATGAAGATTAATAGAGATTATCTAACTCACCTTCGTTTTGCAGATGACGCAGTCATTTTTGCAACTACATCATCAGAGCTGCAGAGTATGACCCAGGAACGTGCTGACAAGCGTAAAGAAGTGTGATTAAAAATGAACTTTCAGAGGACAAAAGTGATTGTCGGATCGCTGCATATGTCATGTCGTTTCCGTTTACAGGGCCGCCCACAGCGTCACATTTGCATAGCGCCAGCTGTCTCTACTTCAATTGCTCTTCAGTGTACTCATGGGTCAAAAGCTTTGGAATAATAGCAATGAGCGGTGCCCTAAAACACTGTCTATCTGGGTAAAACCTCTATTCGGATATTCCTTGTATTTCTTTCCATCATTATACCAGTATCGACTCTTACGAACAGTAGAGACCAATTGCTTTTCATTTTCCCCGTAATAACCTCAACAGCATCAGAATGTCTTCTTGACGCCACGTAGTCCTTCCCAACAGAGTACATAGACAGCGCCATTAATTCTGCCATTCATTTTGCGAAGAACGAAATCTTCTCGCAAACCTTTGCTTGCATCCTGGCACTAGTGTCGCCAGAACATCGTCGCATGTCAGGTTTGATGCTTGTGACACCAGGGAAAAAGACTGCACGTGTAATCACTGTATCGACTGAGATATGGGAACTACCAAATTACCCTCTCCGCCTTACGAACAAATTTCGTTTCTTTCCCCTAATTATAAAGCAGCCTTGTGAGCCTAAAGCCCACTTGGTTAAACAGCATGCTTCCAAAGTTGGTTTAGCAATCTTGCACCATTACATGGTGCATAGTAGAGATTGCAATTGTAATTCTTCAACCTGATTCCCTACTAGAAAAGCGTACTCCAATTTTCGTACAGAGATATTTTTGAAATGTAAACAATTTACTTCAAGTTCAGAATCCCATAAAGTATAGCACTGTTGACCAATAGAAATTTTGTCTTTCACTATATGTATTTTATTATCATCCTGTTGCATGAAAACATTCTGTTTCAAATGTCTTCACAACTAACTCAAGCTTGGACACAGCAGCGTAATACCTAATGCGTGTAGTTTCCACTATTAAATTCATAAAAAATGTATATAATACGTGAGGAATTAATTCATCAATGCATACTTATTATCTGCAAGTTCTGTAGCTACGAGGTTAGTTCCTCTTGAAATAAAATTATTTATTCGACAGTCACCGATGTAATACCTCTTCTAGTAAAAGTTAATATAATAACAAATAGTATTTTATTTCAATTACAGATGTACTGCAGAAAACTTGTGTGATTTCACAACCTCTTTGAAAAATGCATTTCGTGTTGGAAAGAATTCATAAAAAGTGCTTTCGAGTCCGATAATTCTGTGCAATCTTTCATGTACCAATTAGCGGAACACATACCTGGGATGAATATGTTACGTCACTATTTTTTTCAGGATAGAAGCTTCCACCTAACTGCGATTAAGTTCTCAGGACGAATGGGGAATTAGAAAGGAATCGCTGTTGTTCATCGTTTGCCTATGAATTGCAGGTATTCCCTTAGTTGTTTGCTGTCGAATCCTTTATATTTATAGAACTGTCTCCAAGATATTTATCTTTAGTTACGTATATTCACTGGAGAAAATTGTCCACGTTGATAACAGGTGATGTTCATATTTGTCTTACGTTGATAACAGGTGATGTTCATATTTGTTTTACGTTGATAACAGGTGATGTTCATCAGCTTGTGACATTTCACTCGTCGGTAAAACTCGGAATCCACAATGCCCTCCTGAGGTATAATTCTCTTTTACGTTTCATAAGAATGGTATACAGCAGCTCCTTGCCGCCCAGGTGGGGCAGTGGTATAAGCTCTGTCTTATGACCATTCGTCCGAGAAGTCTCTGTGTTCTAAACCCGGTGAGGTATAAATGTTTTGTTTGGTTAACAGCACTGGTTATCTCTCTTCCCTGGAACCAGTGGCCCTCAATTAAAAACGGGCAAGTTAATTGAGTTGCGCAGTGTGGTCGTTGAAACTACAATAAAAAAATAAAAACCGCAGTTACGCTGGTAGTCCATATTTATTATATTGTCGCCTTATAACGTCAGCGTGCTTTGTAGCAGTTTCCTTTTATTCAAATGCCCAGCACGTGTGTGATGGTCTATCTCACAATATCTCTTCGTTTTGCATAGAAGTTAGCCTTAGGCGGGATTTCTCAGTTATGTCCTCCTTAGTCTTTGGCCACGTCTCCAGAAATGATTCCTGTTATCATTCCATCAAAGAGACAGCTGAAACATCTAAGTAAATAGCATTGGTGTTCAATTGTCCCAAAGCGGCATCTCGATACAACTCCTTCTTCCTGAGCTTCGTTGTTAGTGGTTGAATAGCATTTATCCAAGACTTCAGACCCAGGACTCCGTAAAATGGCACTCAATCGCCTAGGGAAAAATTGTGTTTTTGGCATATAGATGTCAATTCTACGTTGAGTCGCTGAAATGAAACGACTGGTATTACGAATGTCGAAATTTCTTGTGTGATGAGCCTACGTTTTGACGCAGACTATGATTGCTACACGTTTTCGTGTTATTATGCAGTGACACGGATGTTGTGTGTGTGTGTGTAGCTGGAATAAAATTGATTAATAGTCCCTGCCTGATCTTGTGGTTAGAATTGGTCGGTAGTTAGAACCGATGATTTAACATTTACCATACTTATATAATGTAAGTAAACACTTGCTGACCTCATTGTCATGGATTGTTATCTGGGGCACAAGTCTCTAGTCCTCAGGAATTGTATCGGCGTTGATTGTACACGTACACTATTGTCTTTTTGAAGGCATGCGCAATTCTTCCTACAATAGCAAACGTGTTCCCTTGATCCAAAGAAAATCAATGATAATCCCTGATGTTCTTATCACGGATTTCAAGAATATCCCATGGGAGTATTTCAGCCACATTTAAGTTGTACACTGTGGAAAAATTTCAACGTAATTTTTCTATATCTCCGATGCTTAAAGATTAGTGCGATCCAGAGACTTGAGGTAGTAGGGGACTAGGACTATCAGTAAATCTTGTTAATTACTCGTTTGCTCATAAGATTTCGATATATTTATTTGAAGTCTTATATTTCAAATGAACATAAACTCTCTGGAAGTTAAGAGTAATCCCCGTGTAATTGTTTTCAATTTTGATTGAACGTTTAACGACCACCGTGAACAACTCTGTGGGTTATAAACTGTCGCCCGTCCTTAATTTACTGCCACTGTCTCCAGGGAAGGGAGAGAACTTTTGCCGTCAGACAAACACAACATCCATACCTTACCGGTTTCGAACCCGGACCCTTCACTGTCGAATGGTGTTAAGCCGCCGCTTAGACAACAGTGCCACAGGGGTGGCCCACGTGTAATTGCTTACCTCGTATTATTCCCTGCACCCTGTTCCAATGGTTTTCTTATGATACGGAAACAATTAAAGATGACTTCCGTTCGTCGATAACTTTGCAGTATCAACGATGCAATCTTATTTAGTTTATAAAATAAAGTGTCTAACTCTGATCGTTGGATTGGGTAGAAGTAAGTCTCACCTAACTATGCAAAAATTTGTGGTACTTAAACTTCAAACAGTACCTTCCGAATCACGTCTTTGACTAGTTTCTATCTCTGAGTGGCATGATGCTTTTGGCACCAAAACATTTCAAAAATTAATATCTTTATTCGATTTATAGAAGACTGATTTTTGCGCACTCCCCTTTCTTTCCGTTTTTCTTGCTACATTTTATCCCAGATCCTTTAACTCTTACATTATAATGAATTAATTGTAGTGTGTTTAATTCAATCTCATTATGCTGAAGTCGGTAGAAATCATCTTTCCTGGCGATCCTTGTCTTAAATGGTGATCCAGTATTACATTTCCATTGAACAAACAGCATCTGATCGTAAATAAGTTATAAGGCTCTTAAATTGTATCAGTAAATTTCCAGGTCTATTGTACTACAGATCTCTAGGAAAAGAAACATAATTTTTTTGCATCAGTTATTCGAAGAAATATAGAGTTTACACAATGTACATTGCTAAAATTGATAAACCAACTTCAGTAAGACATGACATGTTTTAACAGTCTTTGAACATGCAAAAGATTCAGTATTTAACCACTTAAAAAATCATACGTTAAACATTTTTGGAGAAGCATGCATCAAGTTTTGAAATATTATGTGAAATGCCGAACTACAGAGAGCAAAAAAATGGTTTTTGTTTGATGCAACTGAAAATGTATTGTCAAGTTCAAAAAAGCTATATGGAAGTGCACCAACTTAACACATAACGGAAATTTTGATAGCCGCCAAAGTGGCGCAGTGGTCTTAGCAACGGCTTCTGACCATTCGTCCGAAAGGGGTACGGGTTCGAATCCCGGTGAGGCATGGATGTTGTGTTTGTCTTAAGGCACTGGTTCTTTCCCTGTCCTGGAACCAGTGGCCCTAAATTAGGGACGGGCGACTGCTCATAACCCATTGAGTTGCTGACGGTGGTCGTTAAACTTTCAATTTAAAAAAAATAAAAAAAATGTTTATATGCACTCTGAAAGTATGTTTTGGCCCCGATGGCGCAGTGGTCTAAGCGATGGCTTCCGATCATTCGTCCGAAAGGGGTCCGTGTTCGAATCCAGGTGAGGCATGGATGTTGGGTTTAGCTAACGGCACTGGCTCTCTCTCTCTTCCCTGGAGTCAGTGGTCTCCAGGGAAGAGAGAGAGAGAGACTGCTTATAGCCCTTTGAGGTTTTATAGCCCAGGCGACTGCTTATAGCCCATTGAGTTGCTCACGCTGGTCGTTAAACCTCCAATCAAAAAAAAGTATGATTTGGTTTATGACTGAAGCGTAAATAATCCATAACATATCAAGCTAACTCCGCTGACATAGTAATCGGAAACAATGATTTTGTTAAACAGTGGACCGAGCAGTCCCGGTATGCAGCATATCCGCTAGTATGACGTGTTTCTTTAACTCTTGCCCCAATCACTCGCAAGCAGTGGAAATTAGTTACACAGCTTTCCATTTTGACTTCCAAATAGTGACGAACATAGTACATGGTTTATGCGCATGCGCAAAGCGAAAGAAATGGGGTTTTAGTCTATTTGTCTTGGCAAGTGATATGATAAATAGAAGATCACTGTACGAAGCGACAAAATGTCTTTGAAAAGCACAATTATATTACAAGTTACTGTAAACTTCAAAACAGGATGATTACAATACAAAATATTAATTTACAAATGGAAACATTAGTATTCTCTGCCTCCTAAACACCGACATACCAACAAGGGGGCTTTGGGTTTTGGGGCTAAAGCCCCCGATATCACCAAAGTGATTAAGAACGGCGTACGTCAACTCTTATCTATCTATCTATCAGTGGCGTATGTTCGAGGCTAGCTACGAAGCCCAGAGAATGAACAAATAAAACTGAATTAAATATACACAAAGAAAAAGTCAATTATCAACGGTACTAAAATATGTCCCTGCTTTCAGTACGAAAAAGACGCGAGTAGATTCACTTCTTTGACTCAGTCTTGCGAGCGAAAACCCATGGCATAACGCAAGTAGCTCTTTCAGAGTCTTCGCAGTTCTGATGCGAAAACCTTCCGAACCATCGCCTGCTAGCGTGTCCATGACAACATGAATCAGCTGTAGAGGGGAATGAGCCATTATTTTGGGAAACGGTTCGCTCAGAAAAAGAAGAGTTAAACTATATCTCGCATACTCCCGCCCATAAGCGTTTCGCGAGAGTTGTTTCAGTTTTTGTGAAGTGTCAATGAACTAAAATGAGAGATATTATATCTTAAATTCCTGGCTTTCTTGGATTCGAACTGTGAAAGCTTCTCTGTGAAACATACCCTCAACATCTGCTGTCAGAACGTAAAGAACTCAATGCTTCAAATTTTGGTACAGCTCTACAAAAAAATGAACTGAAGATGTTTTATTCCCTTGATGGATATAAAAACAAATCAGTAGAAGACATTACATGTTACATAAAGTTGAATAATTTGGACATAGTGTTTAGTGAGGTGTACAAACTAGCAGACCTCATATTAAACTTTCCATCAAAAACTGGAACTGCCGAAAGACGTTTTTCAGCATTAAAAAGAATCAAGATATATCTTAAAGCCACACAAGGACATGCACATTCGAAAAACTTGGCTGTTTTGTGAATAGAGGAAAACATTTTTTTTTAATATGAAAAAAAACTCGGAATAACCATTTTATGAAAACATAGCACTCAAGTTAGCACAAAAGGAGAAGAAGAATGGAGTTGATGTACAAATAAAGTATTCAGAAGAAGAATGGAGTTGATGTACAAATAAGCGTTCAAATCCTAATCCTCATAAATATTTGGTATCATGATAGCGATGGCATGTACCTAAAATTTAGAAAAAAAAGTTACTTCTGTTACTTAACAATTAAAAATTAAACTTCGCAATTAAAAAAAAACAGTGCTGAGGGAGGGGGAAATAGCTCAGCTCTTGGACCCGAGATACGCTACTGCTATCTATCAACCCGTGTGTCTATCTATCTATGTGCGAATACACACACACACACATATTGCTCCTCTAGGAAATGTTGAGTACGTCAGTGTCTTCGAAATGTTCTTTCATTCAATATTTTTACAAACTGCACATTCTCTATTTATAAACTGTGAAAGTCTGAAATAAATTCTTAAGAAAATAAACTTTAAAGGACAAATATTACACTAATATTTAAGGAGAAAATAAATCAATTTGCTTATTTATTGCAGCGCTTGGAGTAGTATTTTTTCATGTCCTTTCGTTTAGAGGTTACATTATTATATCAGATCTGGAAGTCAGAAAAGTATCTGCAGATTTGTGACACTTCTTCTCCAGCTGTGATGTAAGCAGACTCCCTCTATGTTCAAATGGAAGTATTTCTGGGATGCAATTTTCAGTTCATCTGAAATGTTAAAATTCGATTTTTTAGCGGAATTTTACAGTCTTAGTAATATGTAATCGATTTAAATTTAGGAAGAAAGTTTTTTATTTCTAATCGTAATTCTAACTTTGACAACTTCTTTACAGAAAAATGAAGAAGAAGCTAGAATAATAAATAAGTTACTTCTGCACACGCAATCCGCAATCATGAATGATACCCTGGATATAGCTCGTTATTTTTTTACATATATTTGGCATACACTATTCGTTACTTACCTTCGTTGCCATCAAGATTCACTTCGAAACTTTGTGCTTGCGCAGTGCACAAAAGCACTGCAAAGATGAACCTGAAGATACAGATCATGTCCAATATGTCTTGTTTCAACACCTAAGGATTATTAACTAACTGAGAATGCAGTCGAGAACTTATAAACATCATGGAGTTGCTTCTGCGCGATAGTGCTAGTCTGGTTTATACGTCAGAGTGAACGCAAGTGCACTTGCAGGCACGTGAATCGAACAGGACTTTTCGTCAGTTTTCCAAGAACGCAACTCCAATTCTCAAGACAGCTTTGTCTAGAAAAATATAGCTGCAGAAGAAGCAAAGGCTAAAACTGTGATGCAGTGAAAGAAATGGGGGAAACACAAGTGCTTTATGTGAAATATGGGAAAACATTGAGTATACGTCGTTTAAAATTCAAATTTTGCACACAGCAAGGCAAAGATGTGAATCAATCAGCTTTAAATAAACTGTAGCACAAATACTTGGTCACATAATTATTTGTTTAAGAAACAATATTTTGTTCCCCTTTGAAAGAATTAGACATATTTTGCATTTCCTAACCCTTAAATTTCCAATGTAAGGTTATTTTTAAGAGATTAAATATAAATAGTGTTTTGATATTGTTTTTGTGGTATATGAAAGCATTTTAAGTGTGACGTCACATTTATGTTTTATTATGGATATATCTGTATATTTTGGGGTTTAATGTATTTTTTATTGCGTAATTTGTTTCAATAATTCAACTGAAGCCGAAGTAGAATTTGTTTTCAAAATCAGTATAGTAGTAAAGTTTTGTAGAAATTAAACCTATTTAATTATCCCAGCGACAGTTTTGGTATTTGGTAATTTATCTGTGATTCTGAGATTCTTATTAGCTGCAGCAGACATAATTTTTAACATTCTTCTTTCTGTTTCTTCAAGCATGCAGGGAGTTGTTTCTTGCAGGTTACAGGTTGAACAGATATGTTATTTCCATATATTTCAAGTAAGAGTGTTTGGATGGTATGTCCTGGGAAATAGTCCAAAAGTCCTGTAATTATGTGACTGAAAAAGTGTACGAACCATAAATTTACTTTTTCACTGTTGTTTACATCATTGAACTTCCTTGTGGTCCCTCATGTGCTTTTATCTTGGTTGTACGTAAGTGCCACAGCATTAAATCATAGCATAGGAGAGTCATTTGTTTTAAAATGAAATGAACCTGGAAATTCTACTTAAGTATTAAAGGATGTTCCATTTCCCTGAACATATTCATACACCTAAGATCTATAACATTATTACCAGCGCGTCTTTATGCAAATCGAAGCATATGTAGGTAAATAACTCAGCGTATGAAAGTCATTAAAGCGTACAAAAACATCTGATACTGAGCTCTGTTAATCCGTGTTATTCTTGAAAATTTGAGAATTTTGCCCCATCATAATGGGCAAGCAAATTTCCTTTCCGACGGTAAAACTTCAAAATGTGGAAGTACACACAAGAACAAAGAAGTCGCGAAATTCCAGACAGATCTTTCAAAAGTCTTTCCTTTGCGTAGTGACGAAACTGCGACACTCATGATCATTTCGTTTCCACTGTGCAAAACTTTAATATTGTTTTGTTGACAGTTTTCCGAAATTTCTGAGAACAATTGTATTAAAGCATTCGAAATTTTGTCACACTATATAAAAGATTAGAAGTACATGTGTTTCACTTAATGAGCCATCAAGGAGGAGTTTTTTTACTTAAACTGGTCTGCCAAGTAAGATAAGAAAATACTCTTTGCATGCCGATAAAACAGTATGTTCAAAATTAAGATTTAGGCGATTATGTGACAAATAGGAAACATTCTTTTTGGTGTTTGAATTTACGATATGGTTTCAAAAAATTTTAATTTATTGAGGTTAACTTGAATTGACGGGTTAGGAAATCAAGCAATCTCATCATAAGCACGCAGCCTGAGAACTGTATATTCTATTAAGATCGTTTCTTTTAAAGTTACTTGTAAACTGAATATATTCCACCGGTTTCGAATCTAAAAGATGATTGGTTTAAAACACGATGAAGCACACATGTAAATTGACCGATGACGCACATATTCCGTTACGCATAAGGATCTCACGGTTTAAGTACTTCTAAAAGTTCAAATTAAATTTCTTCTTGGGATAATATATTATAGGGTACTTCTGTAAATAGAAAAAAGGACTGGGGAAAATTTTAGTTTACTGATGATAGTAATTTCAATATATTTTTTTATGTTTTATTGAATAAAATGTACACGGGTTTTATTAGATATCTTTTGCTCTGTACGATAATTGAGCTTATGGATGCCCCTACTAAAATACGGACAATTCAGTTGGAACTCTTGGTAATGCTGTGCAACACTTACGATTTTTTTAGATGGCATATCGTGTAACGTGACGTACATAATTTATTTCTCAGCTTTTAGCAAAAAGGAAAGCAAAAAGAATCCCTGAATGTAAACTGATTGCTGTTTAGACTTTCCATATTTTATGCAGAATGGAAATGATTCACGTACATAATATTTTAAATGCGACTAATCTCTGAAGTTATTGTTTAATGAAATGACATTTTATAATCTGAAAAGAATTATTGATTCCTGTGTTATATAGTTTTTGTCAGATCAATTTGCCTCCTGTTTACAGAAATAATAAAATTTTTGTGGAACACTATGGAATACCTCACGTCCGAAAAATACAATTTCAAAATTGTATAATTGCTGTATTATCGGGCTGAATATAGTTGATAAGTCATCCCAATTTAACTCTTCCCAATTTAACCTTTTGATGATTCATTTTTTCATTTCAACTCTTCCCAATTTAACCTTTTGATGATTCATTTTTTCATTTCAACTCTTCCCAATTTAACCTTTTGATGATTCATTTTTTCAGCCGCTAATATTTCCGCCCCACCTTCCGTCGATTTCAGAGCTGGGACGATTTGTACGGGCAAATAAGATGTTTTCTTCATGCGAATTTTTGTGATTTATTACCCTCATTAATCTGCAGTATTTAGTAAAGGAATTGAAATATATTATTACTAAGTGTACGAAAACCGAAATTGTCTTAACTTTGAAATAAGTTTGCTTGTAAGAGAATCAGATTCCTCAAAACCTGAATTCTTTCATTTTACTGCGTGAGTTTCTTTTTTTTTTTTTTTCATTCCAGAGTGGTTACTCTTCTAGAATTCAGCTGCTACAAAATAAAAGCGAGAAGGGCGACATCTGGAATATTTCCCGTCATACGTTTTTGCATTGTTCGGCAGTATTTTCATCGCGGTGCATCTGCCCTATATTACTCTGGAATATGCAACATTTAACGTAGCTTAGAGAACTTTTCTTACCTTTATGAGCGAAACGGAGCAAATTACTCACGAGATAAATCACAATAATTTTAAAATAGAGAATAACGCTATTATAACGTGCGCATGTTTATCGATATCATGAGGTTAACGGGAAAAGCAGGCACTTTTATTTTGTTTAAAGTTAATGCAACTGAAACAAAACGTGATGTCGTGTATAGAAGAAAATTTGCTACACAAAATCAGGTTAATGTAGAATGGTGCGCCAGTTTACGTCGCATATTTAGTAAAGGCATTTCCTAGAACAAACAATGGAGCAAAAAAATAATCAGATGGCATTGTAGTAACCGGAGTTCACCTCGGTCTGCAGAACTGGAGTCCGTTGATATTTGGTGGTGGAATCATTCAAGTCCTAAGTGTACCAAGCAAGATCTTTCATCCTACAACAACTGAAATAAGCCTTCCCCCTGGAAGTCTGTTGCATTCCGCCGGAGAGGTTATATTTTTCGGCCACTGGAGTTGTCGCAGGCTTGAATACTTTAACACGTCGTGGTGATGGACATGGTAAAGAATTGCTTTTGCGATATGTCACCAGTTTAACGCAATATGTATAAGTTTTCGTCGATTTCACTCTAATTAATAATTTTCAGAAGTTATATCTCTTTCGGTGATTACTTGAACTGAACTTTCCGGTTTCCAAAAAATATTTTCTTTCCAAATGATACCTTACGTGAAAGCCTTTTTGTACTACTTCAGAGCGACGACCTGTGTTCAAACATACCTTGACCTTCAGATTTTGCATTTTTTTAAAATATGGGTCCAATCAGGGACTTCCGTTTGTTTTCTTTTCTGCAGTTTTTCACAAAAATCGACCTTTCCTCAATTTTTAACATATAAAACTTTTAAGATATTTAAACGAACACAATAGTTGTGCAGAAAAATCAAATTAGCAACTCCTTGTTCGCCCTTGGTTACAGTGCACATCCCCGTATTGAAGTTAGGTGAGTGTCATCATAAAATAATATTTCCGAATTTAAATTATTATATGACATGTGCCGTTGGTAGCAGTGAGATTAAAACCTAACTGTATTTGTAATGCCAAAAATAGCATTCTAATAGTACATAAAAGTTTTCATACGACCTGTCCTGAACAGTCTTTTTTTTTTTTGATTGGATGTTTAACGACCACCGTGAGCAACTCAATGGGCTATAAGCAGTCGCCCGTCCCTAATTTAGGGTCACTGGTTCCAGAGAAAGGAGAGAGCCAGTGCAGTAAGACAAACACAACATCCATGCCTCACCGGGATTCGAACCCGGATCCCTTTCGGGCGAATGATCAGAGGCCAACGCCTTAAACCACTGCGCCACCGGGGCGTCAAACAGTCTTCTACCTCTGCTCTTAAAAACCATGTTGGGTCTCGTGGATTCAATGCTTCCTCGTTGTATGTTGAGTATCTTTCCATTAAATCCAACTCACAAATTGAAATAAATTCAAAATATTGTGAGCCGGACATATACTAAACAAAAAAAAATGCCAATTATCCATGAAAGTTTCCTAAATGAATTTTCTATCTTCTGGCAATGTGGGAACCAATAAAAGGCCGTGACGATTGTCGTCGGGAGGCCCTATAGTGTCTCTAGCCAATTTACCTGCCAAATTGGCTTGGCAGTTAGCGTGTGTGAGTCTGGAGGAATTCAAGGCCGCTGTGGTGTAGCGGAAGCATATCCGGCGCGTAACTGGAAGACCCTCTGTTCGACTCCCGGTGGCGGCCAATGATAATTTTTCCGTGACTCACTTATAAACGTGGAAAGAGCGAAGAAATTTGTTTAATGATCCTGGTGCACGTCAAATGTCTGTATTAATTATCTAAAAGAATTGTACATCACTTTTGTCTTCTTAAAGTTCCTTTTTAATTCCACTTCTTTACTCTTTCCAGCAAGTTTCTGGATCATAATCTGAAGCTCTGATGGGGTAGCTCCAAAAATGACAACGTCATCAGCAAAACGAAGGTGAGTTTGATAATCTTTATTAATCTTTATCCCTTTGTTTTCCCAGTTCAGTGATTGAAATACATTTTCCAAAGCGGTAATAAAGGGTTTGGGAGATACAGTGTCACCCTGTCTCACTCCCTTGTCAATTTTATGAGTGCTGTATTCTCAGATAGCCTCATCTTTTCACTTGCATTTTAATTGATGTTATTAATAATATTAATTCATGCATCTTCAATACCGCAGGATTTCAAAGCCATTGTAACTGCTGATGGTTTCCCCGAATCAAAGGCCATTTCCTAATCGATAAAAGCCATGCAAAACAGAAGTTAATATTCCCTTGCTCTTTTAATTAGTTTTCTCAATACGTAGATATGTTTTATAGTGCCGTAGCCACTCCTGAACCAAGCTTGTTCTCTCGGTTGAGCCATGTCCAGTGTCACCTTCAAGCAGTGTGAAAGAACTTTATTGAAGATTTTATAAACCACTGATAGGAGTCTAACAAGCCTGTAGTTCCTGAGGTCCTCAATATCACCTTTTTTATGTAGCAGTATCATTGTAGCATTGTTCCAATCCTCAGGAATCTTCCCTTCATTCAGGCACCGAGTTATAACTTGGGCGAGTACTATTTCAATTTCTCCACTTGTTTCTTTTATTATGTCTACGGTAATCCAATCTTCTCATCGAGCTTTTACCCGTTTCATGTTCTTGATTGCATGTGTGACTTGGGAGGACTGCAAGAACTCTGGTACCTTTTGTAATGTCTTGAGTTCATGTATCATCCCTTTCATATAGTTTTGAGTAGAAATCTTTCACTCTTGTCAACATTTCGCCTCTATTTCTTGTTACAGAACCATCTTCTTTTCTCAGAACAATAATCTGTTTTCTTCCCTTGTTCAGATGTCCTTTCACTCTCTTCAGATTTGGTTGTTTTCAATTGCTTTCTTCACTAGTTCACAGTTGAATTTCCTTACGTCTTCAGTGATACTTTTTCTTACTGTCTTGCATAGCGATATATATTCCACTTTGGAGTCACATCTTCTTAGTTGTCCTCATCTCTCATCTTCGTTGCATCAGAATTTTGGTTTTTCCTTATAATTTGTTCTTATGCATCTATAATATATGTATATGCTACAGAATGCTGTTCTGTATTTTAGAATCGCAATAGTTTGATAGTAATGAAACAACTGAACAAGGTTGCACGAAAGAAAAAAAAGCTATTAGTGGGCTTCAATATCAAAATTAACGGTTCCTACACACCACACTCCAGGATGTTATTTTATATATCATATGCCTCGTCCCAAATAATGAATTTAACGATTTACCATATTTCCGATTAAGCAGAAAAATATTTATATGACTTTGCTTCTGTGCGCATATATGCTTTCTTTTACTTCGTTCGGGATTTTAAAGATCACACCCAACGCAGTGGTGATATAAACATTCATTCATGCATAATTCAGCGCTAACGGTACCCCGGAAGATAGTGTGAGCGAGAGGGAGAGAGAACAGTGCTTAGACCACTGCGACACCGAGGTTGCCTCGAGAATTTGATGAGTTTTTGAGTCACTCATTCTAGACTAATGTATTTTCCGTGTAATTTATGTTTTACTTATTTGCTTCGTATTTTTGTTATTTGTGTTGCTCATACAAGGGTGTATAATAAATACAGAATACAAACTATTCCCTCGAACTATCTGGAAGCAGGGGGAGAAAAAGTAATTTATCACAGTACATGTATTTTTATTATACTGGTTATACAAATTTCGGGATATTTTGCTTCCGAAAGAAAACCACAGTGATATGAGAATTTTGCAACTATGAAGATCATTTATTAGCGAGGTTAGCTACTTCATATTTTAATTAGCGTTGTGACAAAATTGAACGTGGCGCGCGAGCTCTGATAAAGGTGCCTTGGAGAAGTGGAAAGATGCTTGTTTCACCGCTTAGTCTAGAAGTTTGCTTAGTGTATGTCTTCAGTGTGGGAATAACACGAAATGATGTCCAGACGACGTTTAAACGATGAGATCAGAAATTGGGCTGTTGGTGTAATACCTGCAGGTGGATGGCAGATCGATATGACTGTTGTTTCAAGCGTTTGGCAAGGTGTAGTAAGTCGGTTGCATACACGGTTTATACGGCATGGAAATGTTGCATATCGACGCAGGAGCAGTAGCATGAGGATAGCCTCCAGGAAGACCTGCTGGGATATCAATTCATGATGAACCGTTCAATAACTCTAGTAATCTACTCAAAACAACATCAATCGTTACCTTCACGCTGCTGAAGGTAACGATTGATGTTGGATTGAGTAGACCCTCCCTACTTCAGTTCGTGAATGTTGTTCACGGGTACAGGTGTTTGCCGTCGCATCTTTGACCAGGGTACTGAAACGTGTTCGATAGTGATTGACGTCAATACCTCGTCTTCGGGAATGTTGTCCCCTGCCTTCAATAGTACGATCTTTCGGTACATTTCTTTTAGTGCAGTTTTCCAGCGATTTCTAACCTTCTCCCGGCAAATCTCTGTCGCGTTTAAACCTTTACCCGATAATAGCGGAGATGAACCCTAACAGCATATTTATCGACCTCTATCATTTGTTTACCTTATTACGTTCTGTAAATACCGTGTAATTGAATTATGCCTCGTCAGTGGTCAATTATCCGGGGAACTTGACGTTGGGGTGAGTTTTGCACAAGAATGGCGGCACATCATTACGCTGAAGTTCAAAACGGGAAGACATTTTTACACAGTTTTCTATAAATATAATTCTAGGGGAAGATTCTACCTTAGGATTTATTACATGGAGCAGACGTCGAAGATTAAATAACACGAATTAAAAAAAAATCACTTTTTCTACAATCAAACTCCGAATACCCATGCAATAGAAGAGAAAACAGTAAAGAAAACATCTGACTTTTATTTAGCCTACGAAAAAATGTCAAAATGTTCTCGTCCTGCGAAGTGATGTTTTGCATTAACCCCGATTATTTCGGTAATGAAGCTGTGGACATCGACACAATGACTGTGTCAATATCTACAGACAGATATTTGTTGCAGCAATAGTTCTGCTGGGGTTCGATCACACTAGCTCATTCATCTGCGAAACTGACACTGCGCACGTCACCGTCTTTGATGTAAATACGGCACGAAATTTAATACGTAAAAATGTAATATAATACGTTTGCAAATTCCGCAAGAAACGTTACTTCAACACATCAAGCCTAGCTAAGGCTTTTCTTAACAAAATAAAGGAAAGAACTAGACGTGAATATCAAGGGAAATCAGATTACTTATATTTATTTTTATTGATAAAAAACTGAAAGCGAACATTTGAAATACACCGACTGCTTTTATTTATTCCGAGGATATATAAATCAACAGACGTACCTTAAAATCGTCATATTAAAATAACCAAACTATGAAATCCAAGATAGATGGGTTGAAAATTCTAGTTATGAGGGACTGCAATTAATATAACGTTTTATAAATAAGTATAAGGATACCGTCTCTGTACGAACAAATTATTTCATTTGTTCGTACAGATACGGTGTCCTTTATACGTATTTATCAAGAATGTGAAAGTGAGTGGTTTTATATTCCGGATGGCGTTTTATTTAACTGTTATATCCTGTGTTACTGAAAAGAAGTAGGGATTAAAATACTACTTACTAACCACTGCAATATTAACTAGCAACATCGCTAGATTACAGTCAATTATCATTGGATTAATGAGTAGAGCCTAATGCTGAAATGTAGTTTATCACAGGAACGCAATGGATGCCAAGCAAAGAATATTTAATTTTGCAAAAATACAGTAATGTTTATGCTTTTTAAATCCGCTATGCACTACTGTTTGTTCAAAACGTCTCGCCAAGACAGACATCAGATACAAAAGTGAGACTTATAAAGTACATTATAGTGGGTGTGCAATACAGTGCACAATATGAGCGAAAAAAATACGTTTGCACAGGACATACTACAACTACAAAAGATGCTGCATGTCTCACGATGGAAAGTCATAAAATGTTGTCCCGATTCGTTCCAAAAATTCATGTAAAGTAACTGGTGGAAAAACCTGACGAGCTAAGAGACGAGAAATAATCCTCATTATTTTTCAGTTGACAAAAATTAATCGAAGACTCGGAACATGTCGAGCATACAGGAACTGCAGTACGTTGCGTGCCACATGTAGTCTCGCATTCTTGTGGGGGAAAATGGAAAAGAGAATCGTTCACAAATACGGCAGGAAATCTGACAGATACTTCACCAACTGGTGAGCCTGATTTCTGCAGCACACCATTATCATTCCCGTTACATATTGAGAGAGCCTTTAACTTTACGAATGCAGGTGCACCTAACAAATCGGCATCTTGGTGGATGTTTCACGTTTAACTGGCATCAGTAGCAGTCCATTTTTATAGCGAACTAAATATTAAAAAACTCGTGGCAAGAAAATTCTTGTGAAAAGTAAATATTTCCTTTCGATTGTTTTGAGCTGATTTTTCTTTCAAAAATAGAACACATCTCGTATAATATTTTGTATAATTTTCTGATTTCTCTTTATTTGCATTTTAAGATTTTATGATGAGCAACATGTGCTTTCTTTTCCGTAAACAGTTCAGGCTATACAAAAACAAGGAAAACTTGTCTAACATCCATCAACAGCTTTCCACTTGTGTTTCTCATTATGTCCAGCTAACACTATCTCATTGGATCGTTCTGAGAGCACTACATTTTGCACAAAATGTGTCAGCATTTGTGGTTCTCCTGAACTCTAAAGACCGCTGCAAAGTTATGCTATATGCTACTGCAAGCTGTCTTGCAGCATTTGTCGCAGTCCGGCTTTCTAGCAGCTGGCTGATAAATAGGCGTCTGATAAAATTATTCATATTACTCCTACTGGTCATTCGTTTGTTGCCCCAGAAACGATGTTTCTTGTCCCGTTCAGAAACACACTAAAATCAGAATGAAATCCTATCTTACATGACTCGGCCTTCTACCTGAATACAAACTCGGCAGTTGTCACACAGCAAATTTACATACGTACTGCGCACCGTAGAATGCCTTCATACGACACACCGCTTTAGTGTCAATACGTCAGCAAGATCTTTCGGGTCATGACGATCTCTGATCATAAGATTTCGTGTTCTACCTTACGATTGCTTCAGCCGCGTATTTCTTCCCTTTAAGCTGCCGTAAAAGTTGAGTTTCAAAATAAAAATTTTATCCGGATGTTAACTAAAAATTCGCGAGTGATTACGCTAACAAAATGCACGAATATTACATGATTGAAATATATTTAAAATTAAACTAATTCTCTCAGACCATGAGGCAAATCAAATGTATGTTTTGTCGTATATTTCACGGATAAATATTCGTTACATTTACTTAAGCGAGCACGACCATAAAAATATTACATAGCATATAAGTTATTGAGACTTCATTTCCTGAAATTTATGTCAGTTACAAATATTAAGCATATGAGCATCTAATTTGCGAGTTTTCCTTACACATTTCCTTTTTCTTTTGTTCTGGGTCCTAACTTTCTCTCAAGCGCTTTAATTTTATAAACGCTATTTCATTATTCATAAGTATATTAGATTTCGTAAAATTTAAAAATAGTATGTGCAAACAGATAAAATTTATTTTATATAGAAGGTAAGATACGGTTTGATCTTAGAATTTAGTTAGTATCTTAATTCATTCCGAAATGCAAAGGTAAATGAGATTTCATATTTTCTCTAGGTAAGTTCGTGTTTTCTGTTTTACATCAATCTGGCAACTTTAACTGTTAGCATGTTCGAATTAGAACTTCTAACGTTACGTGTTATATCTATGAGCCACAAAGGATCCCGAATTTGTTTCTAGGTGACAAATCAGTGGTGAGTTTCGTTCACTTTGCAAGGAACTCAGAAACAACGTTTTAGATGTTTTCTAGGGATACACCCAAGGTGTTTAAATAAGTTCCTTAAAAAACATAGCTGGGATGACTTCTTTTTAGACAGTTGCTTGCCATAGATCAGAATCTTTGGAAAGGAATCCATACTTTTTATTAGTTATTTTGAAAAGGCTACACCCTGAAGAAGCATTGTATAATTCGTTTAGCTGTAAAAATATAAAAGATAATATGCTTCCGAGATACATTGCGAAAAATGCCCTTACTGAAAAGTTTGGTGGGGCTAGTCATTAAAACAAATTTTCATTATCCTTAACCTCGAGTATTGTTTCACGTAAATAACCCATTCTGTTGGCAAAAACGAAACGAACCAACATTTATAAATAATTATCCTTCATGTAATCAGCATGTAATGCGCACAAGATGTAAAATTGAACTGCAATCAGCTAATTCTGGATAATCTAGATTAAATTATAATAATATAAATTGTTGTTAAATGATATGTAGTCTTTACTGAACTGCTGGCTTTTACTACGACTTAATTCAATATTTTGTCATGGCCAACAGTGGTTCCTGAAAAAGCATACACTGGCGTGCAAAAATTAAGGACGAGATGGTTTTTTGAATGTAACGTCGTGCTCGACATCGACTCAAATCATATCATAAGATCCATAAGATGTACGAATATGGGACAAGTGAGCAAAACCGTTCAAACAAGGAATCCAAAGGATACAAAGGCACTTTACTCAAAAGGTAGCTTCGAGCACAACTGGTCAGAAGACAGAAACGTCCATGTGGCAGGCGGCTGCCAAAAAAAAATCCAGTCTTTAATAAGGAATATGATCACCCCTGACAGCGTTGCAAGATTTCCAATGTATGTCCATGCTGAGGACGAGGTTGTCAAGGAGCTGTTGAGGCATCGTGGCCCATTCCTCTTGTAGCGCCAATCGCAGCTGCGGAATCCTTGCTGGCGGCTGGTGACATGCTGCTAAGCGTCTCCCGAGAAGGTTCCACACGTGTTTGATTCGATTTATGTCATTGGACCTTGCGGGCCAATCCATGCGTTGAATACCTTCACACTCCAACAGATCTGCGACAGCAACTGTACGACGAGGTGTATCGTTGTCGTCCATGAAGAGGAACTCAGGACCCCCAGCACATTTAAACAGACGCACGTGAGGCAGGAGAACCTCGGTACAATAGCGGACACCAGTGACTGAATCTCCTTGGAAGATGTGGAGGTTAGTACGGCTACCAATCATGATACCGCTCCAAACGAGAACTCCGCCACCTTCAAACCGATCTCTTTTGATGATGGTGGAGGTGTTTTTGCGTGTTTCCTGCTCTCTCCAGATGTATATACGTCCAAAATCGCTCGTCAGACTAAATTGCTCTCATCCGTAAAGAGAACTCGACCCTATTGTTGACGTGTCCAGTTCTTGTGTTCCTGGCACCAAAGAAACCGCCGTCTCCGATGAGCAGGCGTTAATGGCACACACCGTACTGGTCGTCGTGCAAGTACACCATTTTTGTGCAGCCTCCTGGCCACGGTAAGACGCGATAACGGACGTGCAGTTGTCTGTTGCATGTGCCTTGCGATTTCTCCCACTGTCTGCCGTCTGTCTTTTCTTGCCTGTAGGACAATATGCCGGTCGTCCGCCGCCGTGGTTGCTCGTGGACGACCACTTCTAAACTCTCGGACCTCTGTTCCTGTCGTTTGAAATGCTCTCTAAGCTCGTGAAGCGATGCTGGGAGCGATCCCGAACTCCTCTGCCACATTAATCACACTTCAACCTTCTTCCAAATTCCCAATAACGCGACCTCGGGTAAAGTCACCCAGATGTCGTCTACTGGATTGCCTGTTGGCCATATCACACAGTGGCAACAACTCGACGTCGTTCAAACCCATGTACACCGTGCAATAGCTTTAATCGAATTTCTGAGCGTACACCGCCCGTGTGTTTTATACCCTTTCGACACACCCCTACATCCTTCAGCATATATGCGCATGCCCTACCGTACCGGACCCTAGTCTAAATCGTGAGTGGTCTTTCGGTCCGTTCTGCCTGCTCGTTCCGCTGTTATGCTGATTTCTCCTCATCGCCCTTAATTTTTCCTTACCAGTGTAGCAACATTTTTCTTGTGTTTTGTATTTTATCAGAAACATTAATATAGAAATTACTATAAAATTCACTTTCTTCAGCATTATTGTTTTAGCAATGTGTCACTTGTGTGCTCGAATTTCGAGTACAAATAATTTAGTGAGAGGATGTTCGAAGTATCCTTAATCCCATAGTGCCAGGAGTTAGGTGACACAGGCAAGCCTGCGCCTCCCGTATCGATTTTTTTCTGGTGTCAAGGATCGACTGGATTGACTCTATCGATATTTTCGATCTACACTCAACGTCGTTATGCATTTCTGACCATTATGCAGCGGTGACGGAGTTGTGTGTAGTACGAGATTCCGTGATGTAAGACTTTCCTGCAGCCAATGGCTTTTGTCTTCGATTAGAATGTGCATCTCACTGCACGGATCATATGTCGCGGTCGACGGCCCTCCATGTTGTACAACCAATTCAAATAATCGGGGTATAATCTAAAGTTCAGCAACGTTTTTATGTGTGAAATGCATGTAAAACACTTGAACGAACGGAAAAGGAAATTTAATAATTTGTAAACTGATGACACTATCCAGTATTTAAACTTACTTTGAGTCTTGAATATATTTTGCTTCAATCGTTTGTCGTACACCTCTCGTTACCACATAAGGTTTAAGAAAATGCTAACAATAGCTGTCCTGTGTCCATGATTTCCCTAAGCTTTGCATGGCCATTGGTCATCAGGAAAAAACTATTTCCCAGACGAATTGCTGGGAAATGTTATTTTCTGGAGGCTCATTCCCGTTGTACGTAAACTGAATGGGATTGTAGTTACTTTTGGCTCAAAACTAAACTTGGAAAGAAAATGAAAAAAGCTCCGCATTATTCTGATATAATCTTGATTTGAGAAGAACTGATAGTATTGCGTATCCTGAACATTTTCGGCGCTCTTTGGCCAACCATGGCCCTTGCGCCAATAAAATCAATGAACCAACCTGAACATTTTCTAAAAAAAATTAACGGCCGTAAAGGAATTATTTAACTCCTTGTGCGGCTAATGAATATAACTCATGAAATATGTAAATGACATACATGACAAAAAAATATCAAATCAATTCCTAACATATAAAATTAAGTGCGCTTGATTTTGGGCATAGTGCAGTGAATGCTCTAAATGTCTATTAAAGGATTGTTTAAATTACGGATTCTAAATTTTCTGGCTGGTCACTATTTCTTCAATGCTTTTGAAATCGCTTACGCAATTACTAATCAGCATGTTAATAATCTTTAGATTTTGTTTCTGAAAAAATTACGTGATATGAAACAATACCTTTAGACTTTTTTGTAATAGTTAATGTATAAAATTTCATTAATGAAGAAAGTTTCGCATTTTATTTCTACAGAATAAAAAACTCTCAAGAATTTTAGTTTCAGAAAAGTTAACAGTTATTAACACAAAAACACCAAATTAT
Organism: Macrothele yani; assembly: GCA_039090855.1. Taxonomy (NCBI): domain Eukaryota; kingdom Metazoa; phylum Arthropoda; class Arachnida; order Araneae; family Macrothelidae; genus Macrothele; species Macrothele yani. The sequence goes on along the minus strand of CM076999.1, from coordinate 50,573,022 downwards.
TTAATAGGAGTGCTAAATATAATTTAGGCAATGACGTCTTGACGACTAAAATATCGGCGATTGTCTGCATCGAGGCCGAAAGTGTTTTGGAAGTAAGTATTCGTAGAACGTGTCACAGTCAAAGGAGATGGTTTCTTTTAGAAACAGCATGGAAGAAGAGCGATCTTTGGCCAATCATAGATGCCGATATCGTAATAAATGCTCTCATAACGAATGGCGACTTTCTTTAACTCCATGGAGATATACTGCATTGTGCATTCCTCTATGAGACAAATTGTTAGAACAAAAGCGGCAAACTCCGATTCAGCAAAACATTTAACGGCAGACAGTAGCGGAAGGGGAAGAGGAAGGAAAACAGCACCTGGGTCAGACAGACAGTTTCAAACTCGCACAGATGTTTAAAGCAGATGCAGATTAGGGTATTAACGACCGAAAAAATCATTGGAAGGGTCCTCATCCGAGCAGAAGATTTTACTATCAGTGGCAGCAGAAAGAACACCATTTTTTCCTGAAGACTTGTGAGGTAAGACCGGAGCGCCTTGAGAAGGTCGCCATAAAACAGTAGCAGAAGAAGACGTAAAGTAAACAGGTCCACCGGTAGTAAGAACAATCTGAAAAGAATTGCCGCATTCCACGGATCAATCCTTATGACCAATCGAAGTAGAAGTAGTCAGCAACAAAGACACAAATAGGAAAGGCGGGGACGAGTGCTTCGGCAGCAAAGACGGAGAGGCGAAGGACTGCGAGAAAGTCTATCCTTGTGCTCACGGCAAAAAATGCAAAATATTGGATTGGAAGTATAAAAAATTTCGGGGTTTTACCAAAAATGGAGGAGGACGACACGAAGGCTGAATGAAGAAAGTGGTTACAATTATTACACCCGTACAGGCCCAGACATAAGCATCAAGTCTGTCTTAAATTCGAAAACTAAAATAGTATAAACGTGCTAGAAACCTGAATTTATTGGCGCAGAATATAAACCAACGTTTCCAACCTTTCGCACATCAACCAAATGTTTTTTTCAAGGAAGGTAAACAGAAAACTGCAGTGTACTGTCAAACAAAATACTGATTTTGGCATTGGATTTAAATCTATACTAAAAAAGGATATCCACTAACAAAAGTATTATCTTCATTGATCTGCTGCTGATAATTTTATTGAAATTATGTCGAACATGGTCTGAAAGAAAAAGGCAACGTTAGGACCGTTTAATTTTTGCGAAAATCTAAACCACCTGCTATCAATAAAAAGAGTTGTAGATCTCACCTCCTTAATGGAGGGTATTAACGCAGCTCTGATATAACAGGCAAGATGTCACTAAACTGTCATACACTCAAGGACAATGAAATTTGAGCACCTAGAAGAAAACATGGCACAACCGCGAAACTGAGCAAATTGCTGGAGTGCGTGTTGGTATGCAAATGATCCACGTTTTGTACCATTGCGCCTGACCGCACACACGAACCAGCTGCCTCATAAACCGGCGTATAGTCGGTGCCCCATGAAAGCAAAACACACTAACCGACGAAAGCACGAGTACAGAGTGACAAGAATGCCGCGTCCACGCCAGAGACGTCAATTTCCGCAACTTACGGACTTTCAGAGAGTCCTGATCATCGGGCTGAAAACCACATAGTGGTCGGCACGCCGTATAGCCAGCCAAGTTGATCGTTCTGACCATACCGTCCGACTGTGTTGGGAGCAGCGGACACGTGAGGGCACTGCTACAAGGCGGAGCGGCTCCGGACGGACCAGGAGGACAACCGCTAGAAAGGATCGACGCATCGTGCGAAACGAACGAACGGATCCCACGGGGCCCATGTCCACTATACAGACAGTTGTAGTATATCCAGTTCCCCCCGAACCATTTCCCGACGCCTCGCGGAAGCGAATCTGCGATCCCAGGGCCCTTACGTGTGATGCCATTAAAACCGGAACATCGTCGGTTCTGTTTGCAGTGATGCCAGGAAAGAGCGACATGGAATGCTACAGACTGGTTACGTGTGGTGTTTAGTGATGAATGCCGCTTTGTTTTGATAACAGATCATCATCGTGTCCTGGTTTGGAGGTCCCCGGGTCAAAGGCACAATCTGAAGCTCGCTATCGAGCGCCACACCTCCACTACTGTAGGCATTATGGCCTGGGTAGCCATTGCCTACGATAACCGACCAGATCTAGTAGTGGTGCGTGGATCATTGACAGGCCAGCTGTATCCTACTGCCCCATGTGCTACAATTTCTGGCCGGGATTCCAGGTGCCACATACCAGCAGGATAATGCCTACCCGCACACGGCTCGGATTTCCCAGGATGTCCAGAAAATGCCATGGCCTGGGCGCCCACAAGACATATCCACTACCGAGCATGCAAGCGTCCAGTTGAAACGCCAGATGCCGCCGTGCCACATTATCCGGGATTTCGATTCGAGCACACAGTACAACACGTGTGGGCCCGTCTACCGTAAGACAACATCAGGCTTCTGTTCGTTTCCATGTCTGACCGTATTGCAGCATTTTTCGCCGTACGAAGCGGTGTGACATGCTATTGAAGATGACCGGAATGTGTGTAACAGATCCCTCTATAATTGCCCTGCAAGTCTGTTTTGCCATCGTGTGTATTGTTTACCTGTAACATTGCGTCCATAAAATATGAGTTCAATCTGATGTTTTATTCTTGGTGAGCAAATTTCATTATCTGTGAGTGTATAATCTGTTTTCTGACTTATTTCGATTTTTTACATATTTTATTATTGAATCGCTGCTTATGTTAGGTTTGGGGATAAGAAGATTGAAAGAAAGCTGATGTGGTTCAGAAGTTTTTGCCCGCAAATAACAGACACTGCCCCCTTCACCATTAACGGACACCCCGAATCACATTAACGCCTAATTGGTTTGTACATATTAGCTGCTGTTGCATTAAGGTTAGCTGTAACAACCGAATAATGACCCCTCTTAACAGGGGCTAACCGTCTCCCTAGTCAGTCCAGAAAAGAGGTTCACGGACATCTTTTCTCTTAAAATTTTATGTACCTCCTTCGGTACGACATCTAGTGAATAAGAACTGCATCAGTAATTTTACAAAATGAATTGCGAATTGTGCCTCGTGAAAAATATGTTGCTTTGCCGGTTTCATAATAACTTACTTATATGAAATTAAAGGAGTTAATATTCAGTTTAAAGTGTGACGGTAAGTACTTGATGGAAGCTAAAACATTCATTTATGCCTCAATAACCCACGGAGTCCGGCGATTGTGTGTACTGTTGCCTGGAATATTGATTGAGAGTGTCTCTTGGTTTCGTCTTTGTGGATTCTATCCAAGCTATCCCGATCACCGTCATATTGCTGAGCAGATACACCTTTCTCTCTCTCCAAATCTGTAATGATTTCCTTTCTTATAGCAAACCCTGTCACTAATATTTTACTTGCTGTTTCTAATATTTTACTTGCTGTTTCTAATATTTTACTTGCTGTTTCTAAGACCAGACGTAAGACACTGCCTTCCAAAAATCCACAATTAAATATATAAGTTTAGCTGTAGGTCTTGCAATTCAAGTGAACAATAAGTGCAGGTAAGAAGAAAAACTGACGCATTTATACCTTTACTTTTGGTTTGAAAATTCCGCTGCAAAACCTCAATTGTATTTAGTGTTCTAAATCTGGATATTTTAGATTTTGAACTTAGGTCAGTTTACTCAGAGCTGTTCGGCGAGATACCTTTGAAACCGAATGAAGATTCTGAGCGAACATTAAGGGAAAAGCGGTGACAGCGTTTTCTTCTTCCAAATGTGATGGAGCACGCTGCCTGATTTACCCCGACGCACTCTTACAACTGAACTGAAATTCCAAATCGTATGCAGTGCGAAATAGCCAGCATCTATAAAATTATTTTACATGTAATTTTTTTCTTTTGTAAGGAGGTTTAACTGCCACCGTGAACAACTCCATGGGCTATAAGCAGTCGCCCTACCCGAATTTAAGACCACGGATTCCAGGGAAGGAAGAGAGCCAGTGCCGTAAAACACACACAACATCCATGCCTCACAGTGATTCGAACCGGAACGTTCTCGGACGAATGGTCACAAGCCAGTGCTTAGACGACTTTGCCACTGGGCGTACGTTTTACATGTTTGTACTCGACCTCTTGTTTTCAGCATTTCATATTTATATATACATAGGCCGTTCCACAAAAACAGAGTATTTTTTTAGTTGAAAAAAGTACGAAGGGGAAAAAAAACACGCAGACGACTAACTGAATTAAGAAAGTATCTATGACAACAGTTATTAGCAGCGGCAGACGATTCTGGTTTTGTTATTGCGCAGTTGTTTATGGTACGTCTGCATTTCGTCATACAGCTATGGAGGGGAGTGATTGAGAGTTAAGAAGTGAAATGTGTTGTGCGATAAAAATTTCCTATTGTTTGGGTAAAACGGAACAAGTAACAGCTGACTTTATGAAAAAAGATACGTTTTTGGGTGTCAAAGATATTTAGATGGAACCATGATTTCAAAAAGTAGTGTTTTTCGGCAGAATTCCTGTTCGACATAAAATTGTTGATACGGAGCATATTGTTAACACTGTTTGGTCAATCCTGCAAGCAGATCTCCAAATGACGTGTGAAGACATAGGATCGTCAACTAATATTTCAAAATCGTCGGCATTCAGCATTCTACGCGACAAATTACTGTTGCATCATGTGTGCGTTCCAGATGGGTACCTCATTACCTGACGAGAGAACAATTGTTAGCTAGAGTTGCGGTCTGTTGTGCTTGGAAATAAATGATTGCAAAAGATCTAAACTTTCTAAGCACAGTAATAACTATCGATGAAACGTAGGTCCACTATTTCGATCGCCTCACGAAGCGAGCTACGAGTGTCCCGAAACACACAGGCTCGCCTCCTCCGAAAAATGTCCGCCAAACGAAATCGTCTGCAAAGGGTTATGATAAATTTCTCTGATCATAAATGTGTAGTCTACCAGCATGGAATTCCTCCACAAATTACTGTCAACGCTGAGAATTTCATTTCAGTCTTGAATCGTCTGCGATGACCCATATCGATTAAAAGACCGGAACTGGTGGGCAAGCGGACCCTGCACTATGTTAACGTTCACCCCCACGTGGCTGCTTGTGTTCCACATTTTCTTACGAAATGTAGTATTGAAATCATATCACAGGCTGCCTACAGCCCTGACCTCGCCCCATGTGATTTCTGGTTGTTTCCAACAATGAAGGAGAAGATTCAATGCTGATGCTGACGTTATTTAAGCTGTACTGGGGTCACTAAACCAGCTAAACAGAATACCTTCGCCACATGCTTTTAAAGGTGGACTGAACGATTGGACCGGTGCATATCATCCGAGGGAAGGTATTTTGAGAAAGAATAACATATATTTTGCTGTACCTATATATCTTCATTTTGTGTGATTTTACTCTCAGTTTTTATGGAACGGCCGTTGTATATAAAATCAGTAGTTCTTTCAAATTTCGTATTCAAATAACAGAAATCCTAAGTGTCACTTTTAGATTTCTAAAATATATTATACTAAACATTATTTAGTTAGTTAATGTCCAGTACCATGGTTCGATACGTTTTGTTCAAACGCCTTTAACTAGGCTTTGATATTAATTTAAAAATAACGATAATGTATCCTCTACATGTTGACAAAATTACATGTTTTATGGGAAACGTAACTATTTTCCGAAACAAAAATTTGTGAAAAGCAATTTTACAAATCTTTAATATCTGGCTTAGCAGAAGACAGCTGGACCCTCATATCTGTTTCAGCGTTCTGCCTTACGTTTTTTTTCTTGTTGAATTATGTGATGAAAATCCGGCATCACACACTAATTGCACAAAGAATGATCATTTTAATAATTATTTCTGATAAATGTGGATATTCCTAGTTGATGCTATCCACGACTTCCAATGGGTGCCCGAGTTCTGGACAGGAAAACTAATTGGTTTCGGAGCTCATGTCATACTTACACCGGAAACCAAAAACTGACGGTGAAACCTAATTAGAAAAATCGACCAATTGATCATACGGAAAGCCAATTAATCATGCGATTTGTTGTTTCACTTGGCGAATATGAAGAAATTCGGCCTCAATCAGATATGAAGTGAAAAAAGAGAGGAGTCTGTTAATGATAGATGTTTAAAATTTGAACAGATATATATTTATGTACGCTCTTAATTTTTCTAAGCCACATTTTACATTTACGAACGTCGCTCCGGTGGCGCAGTGGTCTAAGCGACGGCTTCTGATCATTCGTTCGAGGTGGGTTTGGGTTCGAATCCCAAAGAGGCATGCATGTTGTGATTGTCCTACGGCTCTGGCTCTCTGCCTTCCCTGCCACCAGTGGCTCTAAATTAGGGACAGGCGACTGCTTATAGCAAATTGAGTTACTGACGGTGCTCGTTAAACCTCCAATAAAAAAAAAACATTTACGAACCTATACAGTAATGTTTTTCTTTTGTTTTTTGGAGGACGGCGAGATTCTACATAGCAATCAATGATTAAATGTGTTCTTGCTCTAAGGAGCACTCACGGATCCTGCTCTTTTGAAAAACCTACACAGTTGTACTAGAATAACATGACCAGCCCAGGGACCACAGTTTACCCGCACAAGCGGGTCACAGGCGGCACGTGACATGGCCGACCACATGGAGATATAAGCAGCCTGCCCGGACAGACGCGCCATAGCGCGTGACGTGAGCAAAATGGGCAGAGTTGTGATTTAACGGACGTTCAAAAAGAAATGATCATCGACTAACGTGCCGAGGGTAGAAGCATCTCATAAACAGCAGACTTCCTGAGTTGTTCGCGAGGTGCCGTAATAAGGTTGTACAAAGAATGGAGAGTAAGCATGCCGAGTACCTCCAGACGTCGTACCTGAAGAGAACCAAAGGCCATCGACCTCAGAGGAGAATGTTGCCTCCGTCGACTGGTAAAGTGCAATCGACGCATAACAGTGTAGCAGTTGACCACGCAAATCAACATTGGTGCACCATGGTACTTGTCCCCCGATAACAGCAGAGTGAACCCGGTGAAGCGTGGGTCTCCGGAGTCGACGCTGCGTCACGGCGCCCATGTTGACCCAAGTTCATCGGCAACGACGTCTGCAGTTCGCATGGGACTACCGTCATTGGACAGTGGAAGAGTGGGAAGCTGTTGTCTTCTCCGTCGAATCGAGGTTTCTGCTCCACAGAAGTGACGGACAGTGGTGTATACGGCGACAGACACACGAGAACCAACACTCGGACACGCTTTTCGTTTAAGTGCAGGCCGGAGGTTGCAGTATTCATTTCTGGAGGATGTTTTTTCTGGTACGACTTGGGACCGCTGATACCACTGGGTGGGTCCCTGAACGTTAATGACCACCTGTTCATCGTCGCTGGCCACATGCACCTCTTCATGTTGGACATTAACCCTGGTAGTGATGGTATTTACTTAACGACATTGTTTGCAAAGCTGGTTCCAGGAACACTACAGCGATGTCTCCATTCTGCCTTAGAAGGCGAAATCGCCCTACCTTAATATCATAGAACACTTGCGAGACAATTTTAATTGAAAGTTTAGACGTGCTCATCTATAACCACGTTATCTCCGGTACTTCGGTGCCGTGAAGCATTCCGATTGACCACGTGTACCTCGGGCAATCTTCCAGGATGACTCATTCATTTTCGCGTAACCGTGGGTGTCTGACCTACGACCAGATGTCGGTGTTTCCATAACAAGGTAGTTGCCACATGCGGTAAGCCTATCCCCCCTTTTTCTTCCGCAACTGGGATGCAGTTCTTCTGACCTTGAAAAGAGAGACAAGACCCAGTTGAGTGCTGGATTTCGTTTCAAAAGGAGGGGCTTTTATTTTTTTCGATTGTTCTTAAAATTTCTCTCGTCGGCTTATGTTCCAGTTTGGCGTCTTCTTCAAGGCAAATCGATCAGGTTTTGCTCCTGGTTTTAACAATGAATTCAGCTAAACGAAAGCAGTTTTCTTTGGAGAAGAAAAAAAGAATTGTTGATTAAGTGAGCGCAGAGAAAAATATAAGAAATGCGGCAAAAAAAATATGGGATCACTCCGTCGACGTTATCAACATTTTTGAAGAACAAAGAAAAAATCACGGAGCAGCTTCAAAAACCGGCGATCGGATCTCAAAGAAAAATATTACGGTAAGCTCAATTCCAAGCTGTGGACTCAGCCACTTTCACCTGGTTCCAAGACGTACGATCAAGAAATGTACCCATTAGTGCACCATTGATATGAGACAAGGCTGCGCAGTTCGACAAACTTTAGGAGTTATGGATTTTGAGGCAAGCGGGTGATGGTTGAATCGGTACAAGGACCAGTACGGTATCGTCGAAAAACGATTTGCGGAGAAGAGAGTGCAGCTCCGATGAAAAATGTGAATGAGTGGAGAACAGGAGAAGTGGCAAAACGCATCGAAACTTATGGCCCAGATGATGTCTTCAATGAAGATGGTTCTGGAATTTTCATCCAGTTGGAGCCCGAAAAAATTTGGCAATTAAAAATGACTAGTGTGTTGGAGGTAAAAGGTCGAAACAGCGGCTGACCACTCTCTTCTGGTGCGATCAGTCAGGAACTGAGAAGAGGAAACTGCTAGTAATTGGACAATCCCAAAAACGTCGGTGTTTGGAAGGTGTGAAATCGCTACCTTGCGACTACAAAGCCAATAAAAAGGCGCAGATGACGCAAACTATATTCAGTGAATAGCTGTTGAAGTTTTATTCTGAGATGAAGAGGTAAAAAAGAAAAAAAAATTCTTCTGGTTTACAATTGCACGGCTCATAACGAAACTCCTGAGCTGGAAAACATTCGTGTGGAGTACTTTCCACCAAACTGCACAGCAGTTTTTTTAACTCTAGGATCAGACGATAGTAAAGCCTGTAAAAGACCGTTAGAAGTGCATGTTGATGACATTGACATTTCTTGGGATTGAGAAAAACGATTTCATAAATGTGAATGCCAAATACACATTGCATATGATTTCTGGAGAATGGAGCAATGTGCTCGAGGTAACAATAAAAACAGTTGGTTCCATGCAAATTTAATTGATTGTGAAACTGAACCCGAAAACGATGCGACCGACACCGACGTACATTTAAGTGATTCGGTAGGAGCAGTGTGGAATTCTCTCCACACATCTGCTTTAATTCCCACTGATGTTTCTCTAGAGGATTTTTAACGTGCGGAAAACAATATTCTGACCACTTAGGAACTAACTGATGCAGATAAAATTGAATCGATTTAGGATAACAGAAATGAGGAAACTATGGAAAGTAGCGAGGAGGATGAAATTCATTCAACTCCTCCATTACGTGAGAGTGCGTGTGAAGCGCTTAGCTGTGTAGAAAATGTTTGACATTTCGTATCGGAACGAACGAACGGCCGGGATGAAACTGTCACTCATTTACATTCTTTGCAAGGACTTTTAGTTTCAGCAGCAAATAACGGATTTCTTTGAATTATAAATACTACGAACATACAGAAAATACTATATGTACTGTATAAGAAGTGAAAACTTCTAGTGTACAAAAGTGGTGTAAACTTTATGAAAGGTATGTATGAAATTAGACATAATAGAGAGTTTTTTTTTATTTCATGTTTTAAGATACAGTACATTATGAGCATTTTGAATACAGTCGATTCCTGTGAGTCATTTAAAAAAGTAAGAGCAAAATTGAAAATTCCATTATAACGAAATTACGGTATAACGAACAGGGTTCGACGGTGCCGTAAAGTTCGTTCTAACAGGACTCGATTGTACAATAAAAGCAACTTAGAATCAACTTCATAATAATATTAAATGAATAGTAAAAGCCCCTTTCGTTATGTAGTACAAAAAGATATTTTTCTTCAGAAGAAGTCCTAGCCGAGAAGGGAGAACAAAGGGAATTTGAAATGCACGCAAATGTAAACCGAGCAGCGTATCGCCGGTCCCACTTAAGTTTAAAACAAATACTTTTATCGTTCGTGATAGTGTAAGACACAGCTAGCGTCAGTGTTGTCCAACATACCCCACGTTGTATGAAATTCTGTAGCCCGCAAAATGAAGAATAAATGAAATCACGTTCCTAACCCAAAAGAAATGGCACCGAATTTGAAAGGTTACATTGCATTTTACTGAATGATACAGTGATTTAATACCCATCATTTGACTGGAAGTAAGTGTTGCCACTTTAGTAGTTATGATTTAGCACAAAAGAAATCTGTCTGCGGTTATGCGCTCCTCAAGTTCCTAGAAGGAACATGTGTGGCTCAACGACGATTACGATCACAAATTTGCAGTTCCGTCGTATTCACCGGGTACCCCTGCCATTAAATCTGTTTCCTTTCAGGGGAAGAATTAACCTGTTAAAGTTCACTAATGATTTTATCTTACCAGGAAAAACACACTTTACGTATTTTAAACGTATTTGAATTTTAAAATAAAGTACTCCAAATAATATTAAAGTGGTATGGGCAATTCATTGATGTGAAAATAAGGGTTGAATACGCCAATAATTCTTAATAATATTATTTGTATCACGTTAGAACGCGACAGAGTAATGAAAAAAGAGTTTATTCAAATTACAGGTATTTCAGAGAAAAATATGTTATAAAAAGTAATTTCAAATTAATGTCACATTTGTAATTAAAAAAGAAGTAAGTTTCATAAGGCAGAAGAGGAGGTTTAAAAGAATCACAACATTTTTTGTTCATTGAAAGAATTGATCGAAGCCAGAATTTATGATGGAATAACTTTCCGTTATGAAAGGAAAATATCAATTTTTAATAGACGTTGCCTTTACATCGAACACGCGCATCTGATTAACAGCTAAGACATACGTTAATAAAATAAAACTTTTCCGAAAAACGTGTAACTACTTGTGATTTGCTGTTCAGTTTAGCAGATTTGAGGCAATGTATCTGTACCTAAAAGCGAGAAGCGGTTATCGTTCTAAACAAAACAAAATACGATTTTCAATCAATTTTAGCATATACCATAGCTTTCATGGGATTCATCGAAATAATATATTAGAACAGAAAGCATTTAATATATCTCCAGAATCTTCCATATCTGCTACAAAAAAAATGAATTACTGAAAAGAAAAATTCATGCCTTAATTTATAGTTGTCATAAACACAGCAACTGAAGCGTTCTTACTTCAAGAATTAATTCCTCTAAAATGTAGACCGATAGATAAAGTTGAATCCTGAAAGAAACTGATTACCTAAGTGTTTCTTATTGGAGGACAACAAAATTTTGACTTAAAAAATTTATTTCACACATCTCACTTTTCAAACGCCTGTTCTGTATTTCCTTCTTCTGCTATATATTCAAGTATTAATGTTTTTAACCACGAAATAACAAGAAGCATTCAGATAGTTATAAGATTAGGAGAAATAACGACATATAACATTTTGTTGGTTGGGTTCTCATTTGAGGTGAAGCTCTTACTATGAGCGGCAGCAGAAAGAACACCATCTTTTCCTGAAGACTTGTAAGGTGAGACCGAAACGTCTTGATAAGGTCGCAATACGAAAGCAGCAGAAGGAATCGTAGAGTTAATAGGTCAGTCAGTAATAACAGCAATATGAAACAAAGTGACGTACTGAACGGGTTATTCCTGATAACCATTCCAAGAAGAACTAGTCAGCAACATATAAACAAGAAGACAAAGCCGTACGAGTGTTTCGGCAGAAAAGAGGGAGAGGAGAGAGACTGCGTGTTAATCTATCGATGTACCAATGGCAAAAAATGCAAAGTTTTGATATGTCAAAGTTTTATGGTTTCATCAATAATGGAAGAGGAGGACACGAAGGCTGAATGAAGCAGTTGTTGCAATTATTACAACTGTACAAGCCAAGACGTAAGCATCAGGTCCCTTTGTCCCATCTCTGGTGGTCTTCGTGTCTCTGTGTAGTCTGCGGTTGCAACACTTACCATTCCGTAGTTCTTAACCAGTCGATACCCATTAACCGACCTTCCAATTAAATATAACAGTTGAATAATTAATTTTGTAACTGGCCGAATGTTCATTTAAAATATTAGCCTAATTTAGCCACGCCTTTTTGCGTCGACTCCTCATATAGTTAATTACTAAAGATCCCCTGATTCGTGACAGTATCTATGATTACATAGGTTCCTGCTCCAAGCAGCACCCACGCATTAAGTGCCTATCGGAAACATTGGAGCCTTATGCTGATTCATATATACATATTCGTTGCATGTATATCCATTATGGAAAGGATCCTTCCTCAAAGAATCTGATATCAAAAGGCATTTTGCCAATCTTTAAAAGAATTCGAAGTTAGTGAATGAAATAGTTATTTTTGAAGTTTTTTCTAAGTTTTTTTTAATGATTTTGTATTGTAACTGCTGGAGCACCTAAGCAATCGGACTGTTGTCTGAAATCATTTGAACGAACTTTTCGTACTCTGCTACATTAAAGTCCATTCGTCTGCTTTGCACTAGTAATAGAACAGTAGAAGTAGTTTAAACCAACTAATTTGTTTTATGAAAGCGCAATATATATAAACCCCAGTTCTACTGCCAAAGTAAATTCGGTAATGTCCTGATACAAGCAACTGTGAAATACACCGAGAGATGCAATGAGGTTTCGAGGGAAGAAACACGACAATCGCAGTTTACTTTCAAGCTGTTGTCCGTCTAAACTGGGATTCTTAAGGAATCGCTTACACTGACAGCATTCGTAACAATATTTAGGAGACAATACGAATTGGCAAGGGACTGTGTACACTTGAAATCTGTCTTAAAACATTGACAGAAAAGCATCTGCACTCTACTTTAGAGCGATTACTGTACTGTTCGATATGCACCTTCCTTTCTCATATTACGCAATTGTCCTCATTACAATGCACGGTGTGTTTAGAATTATGAAGGTCCCCGTTATTTTTCCCTTACTTATTCTTACTGGTATTGTTTCAGGCCCGTGCCCACATTTGACACAAGTGGTGCTGTCTTACATGTAGTTACGTTTCTTTTTATATCTACCGTTCCACTGGAACCGTAAGTGATATGCTCTCTAATTCTTAACCAAAAGTGTGCAAATCCCATTATGAAATTCGGAAAATGTATATTATATATACAACTAAAATTATTTCTGGTGCTTGAACTAGTACTTGTATGTGTGTTACGTGTTCTCAGCTTCCATTTATTAGATTATGAAAACCAAAAGTTTAGATTTAGCTTTATTTTCAATAGTTGCCTGAGTAATAACATTTAATAACTTTTTTAATGTTAGCCCAGTGTCCATTCCGACCATTTAATACAGGTTGCAATTGTTACTCAAGTGCTATTAGATATTGTATCTCTCTTAGTTCAGGAGATAATCGTCGCTGTCAGTTCATTTGCGCACACTCATCCCTTGGTTTTCTTTTTTGCGTCCTCACTCCTTTTCCTGTTGCATAATTGCTTGTAACAAGCTGCTTCGGTCTGCAATGTGCATTTGATGGCATAATTTGTTTCAGACAGCAGTGCATCATCAAAACGAATGAGATTCCAAGTGAGAAAAACAAGGTATCAGCATACGCAAATAAGCTGACACTCACGGTTATCTCCTGAACTAAGACAAACACAAAAATGTAATACAACTTGCTTTAAACCTTAGAACAAGTGCTATCTGTAATACATTGCCGGAATTGACCGTGGGCTATTATAAAAAACGTAATCTCATATTATTACCCTGATGGCAGGTAAAACAGTGAGTAAACTAGTAAAAATATATCTACTACTGAACTTAAGTTTTTATAATGTAATAACAGTTATACATTATCTGAATTGCATAAATAAATGGATATGCGCACTTTTGGCTATAAATTATGGGAGCATGTTGCTTAGGTTGCCAGTGTAATGAGCGACAGTCAAATAAATTGGGTTGTACTTAAGTCTAGAGCTGGTGTATATAGCTCGGGGAAGAGAAACAGGGCACCACCTCAAACAGCACTTGGGAGAAATGGCAAAATGGGACCTAACACATATTAAGAATTTAGTATGGTTGTAAAGAAGGTAACTTGTTATAATAAAATAAGTACCCAAAGAACGCTTATAGTATAGTAAATACGTTTATTTTCTTGGTGTAAATTTGCATAAAAATTCGCCAAGCTTACACACTCTACTGGGAGGCTTTCCCGATGCAATGTACAAGTAGACATAAATTGCAGGGAATTAGATTACGTAAGAAATAAAGATGACTTTTTTAAAATAACGTATGTGACATCTCGAGCAGTACAACGGAAGTTTTTACTACGCAGTTCTATGATGTGCCGCGATGTGTTTCTATTATTTAAGAGCGAATGCCAAACCATTGGCAGTTCCATAGAGACCATGTCAGTGCTTGCCAGTTTCCTGGAAAGCATTTTGGCTGTTTCCCTGATGGCAGTTTCATAGAAGTTCGTGGAAGGGACAATTCTTCTAATGCTATTATGAGCTTCGCGAAACATTATGAAAATTTACACCACGAAAGTAAATGGATTTACTACGCTATAAGCGTTATAACGAAGTAAATTTCTCCGTCATTTTTGTCCACGCCGGGGCCTCATTCCGTAATAAGTCACTCTACCAATTGAGCTACGCGGACGTTCGTTCTGACTGCTGTCTGCCTTTATGTCGTGTGCGTCCTGCTGGCAGGTACGTCCCAGCGTTCCTTGCGTATTCACGATCTGGTGTTTTTAAAATAAGAGAATAAGTTCAAGTCGAAAGGCACGGCTGAAAGATTCCATCGCACTGTGATAATTCGCAGATATTTTTCTGACAATGTAGTAAGTTGCATTTAAATTTGTAAGTCGCCTGTTTACGATTCTAACGGGTTTGACCACGCTACATGGAAAAACGCAATTTCCAGAGGGTACCGTTCGGCTTTCCGGAGCCGACGGTCGTCAGAAATGGAACCAAGCGACTTTCAGCCCGAGCTGTATTGTGAAACTTCGATCTCCCGATTAATTACACAATTGCTTATACATTATCTACCAACAAATAATTGGACACCCCTGCAATCGACAAAATCTGCGGTCCTGATACACGTCACGGCCGCCGCCGCCGCCGTTAAATATCGTGTGGGAAACAACAACGCAACCAGTCGCATGTAAGATGCCACGCAGTTCTAAGCTCTCTGATTTCGAGAAAGGTGTAATCGTCGTGTATCACAGAAAATGCCGATCCATACGTGACATATGCAGCGAGTTGAAGTACCCAAAATCGACAGTGGCCTACGTGATTGGCAAGTGGAAGATGAGAGGTGACTGTCGGAATGCGCCCCGACCAGGCAGACACACAAAAGTGGGAGTTAGAGACCGACGGGAGCTGGCCAGAGAAATTTGGAAGAATCGCACCAAATCGATTGTCCACATCCGCGATGAGTTTCACCAGGTATCCGGGAGTGTTCTTTCGATGAATACCATCCGTAAGGAAACCCATCTGCTGGGTTATCATGGACGTGCTACCGCCCACAAGCCTTTGATCACCAAGACCAAAAGCGCTGCTCGGCTAATGTGGTGCAAAGAACGTCGACAGTGGACCGTTGAACAGTGGAAACAGGTTCTCTGGAGCGACGAATCAAGGTTCACCCCTACCGTTCGGATGGCGTGGTCTGGGTGTGGCGTCTGCCTGGAGAACGCCTACTGCCGGAATGTATTGTGCCTACTGTGAAGTTCGGCGGCGGTGGAATTATGCTATAGGGTGTTTCTCCTGGTATGGCACGGGACCCTTGGTCGCAATTCCTGGTAGACTCAACGCCGAGATCTACTGCACCATTTTGGATGACCATGCGCTTCCTACGTTGTGGCAGTTTAACGGGGTTAACCCATGTTACTTTCAAGGTGACAACGCCACCTGTCATGTTGCGAAGTCCACCATGGCTTGGTATGGTGACAATGGGGTTAATCGAATAGACTGGCCTGCGCAGAGCCCGGACCTTAACACTATCGAACACCTCTGGGACGAGTTGGAGCGTCAACTTAAGGGGTTCCCCCACCGTCCGAAATCGGTGAAGGAACTGACCTGTCTTCTCCAAGCCAAGTGGAAGAGAATACCGCTAGCCGTCGACCAACGCCTGGTTGAGAGTATGCCCCGGGGGTCGCAGCTGTACTCGCCGCTCGTGGAGGCTCCACCAACTATGAAGGTGAATAAACTTCGTTTCCCTTTGCTATAGCAGGTGTCCAATTACTTGTTGGTAGATAGTGTAATTGGACAGTACCGAAAATTATAGAAAACACAAGAATAAACATGCAGAGGACATTATATTAGCAGTCCGATTTTAGACATTATTACTCGTGGTTTGACCTCTGGAAAGTGCGAATGCGCAATGGTAACAGACTCAATGTGGAAAAGTTAAGAAATGCCTTAGTATCATTTTGATAACAGTTTTGGCTTTACTGTCCACCAGAAAAGATCACGGAGACTACCAAAGTTCTGCGGACCACACCTTGATAACCGTTGATCTAACACATCCCCTAATGTGAAATGGACTTTTGATTTTTCCTAGGAAACACGTTTGACGTATACAATATGTTGCTTTCCTATTGTTGCTATTTCTTAAGCAAAATTTGTTTGGTTTCAGAAAGATCGAGGGCCTATAGTTTGCTCACTGTAAAATTTGTCGAGGACTGGTTTAAGGGGCAGGACTACTAAGTCTTTAACTTGCCGGTATACATATGCCAGTATATCACAAGTTCCACGTAAAAGCATCTTTTTGTATCAATGTTGGTTCATTTCGCAGCGATATTTCCTCGACTCGGTCCTCACTTCGTTCGGAAGCCACGTAGTGACATTCACGCAGTTGGACATAGCCATTTGAATCGATGCAAATTTCATATAATCTGGAGATAAAACTTCCGAAAGAACTGAGGCCCGAGTCGAGGAATTATCGCTGCGAAATGAACCAACATTGAGACAGAAAGATGCTTTCACGTGGAACTTTTGATATACTGGCACATTTCAAGAAATTGAGACTAAAGCTGGTACATGAAGTGTGACTTCTGAATTTTCTAAAAACCAGCAAAAATAATGATATCATCCCAAAATATTTACGTATATATAACCGGGCAATTTGTCGTAGAGACAATGAAATTATGAGCACAGCTGAAACAAAAAGATTACGAGCCCAGATACGGACAAAAAGATCATGGATTGATAAAATCAGTATAGATACATACCGTGCGTATAACAAAGTTGTTGAACTCGAAAATGATTACAATGTGCGAGATGAAATTAGCGAAATGTATGCTATTGCTGACTGCGATCAAATTAAATATCAAAGAAGACATTGGCATAAAATTGAAAATATAATAGACAATAAGCAAAGATCTCGAGGAACCAACTCCCATGCGAAGGTTAACAAGTATCCCAGCTACATTAACCAATCAGATGTAGAATTGAATTCTCTTCAGAGAACTGCATTATAAAGGAGATTAAAATTTGCATACAAATATAAAATTCTGTCTACCGAAGTTATGATACCACAACAGGAAGATATAATCCAGCAACTAGCAAAGGAGAGACAAGAACCTACAAGGATTAAAATGGCGAACACTATTAATAACATCAATAAGACAGCAACGGATTTAACCCAAAAAATTATTAGATATGAACGACAAGCATTAATTGACTTGCATAACAACGCTGGGCTAGCAAATGTAATGGCCGATAAATCAAAACAAATAATTTTGATTAATAAAGATTGCCTAAGAGAAAAACAAATTAACAGCAATTGAAAAACTTGATACCATAATCATTCAACAAGATCCAACTGAAAATATTATTAAAACAATGGCAAAATTAAAGAACTATAGCAGCTTGCCAGAAGAGATAAAAAGTCAAACAAACCCATCAGTAGGTGCCACTATTCCAGGAGTTTTGGGAAAAAGGAAAGTACAAAAGGACGGACATCCGATGCGACCTTTTCTTTTAAAAGAAAATTACTAAAACCATTAAATTAAAACGAGCTTTATTTCACTTTATTAAAACATATTATGAAGACAATGCATTCACAGTTAAAACTTCAACTGAAGTCATTAGAGCTATAGAAACCAACTGTGCAGCCAAGGAGGTAAAGATGGTCAGTCTTGACATCGTTTCACTCAACCCAAGTACTCCTACTAAGCAAGCTATTGATTTAATAGAAGAAAGGTTAATTGCAAACAAAACCTTAACCACCAAAACAGCTAGCATTGTATGTGCATTAAACCTAATTAATAACAATATTTTTTTTACATATAAGAATACGATTTATAAACAGCTATCGGACGCACTTATGGGATCACCTTTGTCAAGACTATTCGCAAAAGTTATATTCCAGGACATTGAGAAAAAAATATTTTCTGACAAAAAAATCACAAACAAATGACCCAAACTATTTGCTCGATATGTTGATGACATCTTGATGTTGTGGAAGCATACTGAAGAAGATCTGGAAGAATTTGTTAATACATACATCAAGATATATACAAGTATTAAACTTACAATCGATTGGGAAAAAAATAAACAGTTACCATATTTGGATATCAATGTCATCAATAATAACTCAAGAATGGATTATGAGGTATACATGAAAGCAACATTCGTCCGAAATATAATACCTAGTAATTCAAATTACCCATAGAAATTTAAAACTGCAGCGTCCAGGTATAACTTTAAAAGAGCAATAGTACTGTCGTCTAATAATACTGCAAAGCTAAAAGAGTTGAAATGGATTACAGCTTTAGCTAAGGACTTTGGCTACAGGGAGAGATTCATTGACAACATTTACAAAGAGATTCTGAATAATCAAGATAGACTTAAACAAAATCTGACTAATACATACAGATTCTGCGGAAAACCACCATATTGTCCACTTATACCTGTTCCTTTTCAAAAAGAAAGCCACAGGGAAAAATTACTTATTGCAGACACTGTGCTCGACAACAGCAGACATCGACAATCGAGCAATGAACAACTATCCATATTACGTAAAGTAGGTGTATATCATATACCAATCATTAATGTAAACGATAGTCCAGCTAATAAAACTTATTAAATCGGTAGCATCAAGAGAAATATTGATATCAGATTACGAGAACATTTAAGTAACTGGAATAAGGAAGGAATTCGAACACCACTTATATAATATTGTCATAATAACGAAGCCACGCCCAACTGGGAGAATATTAGTTTGGTTACTTCTCACACCACACATAAAAAGATCCTGACAGCGGAGACTATTATGATTGAGAATACCAAAACGTATATTTGCAATTTGAATGTCCCATTCGAACTATCACCAGCGTGGTTGAATACGATAAAACAAGAAAAACAACGAATATTACAAACAAGAAGATCAAATAGACAGCAGTATAGAAGATTGAAAACAGGACGATACTAGACGGCGCCAATGATGTTTTACGTGATGGGCATGACAAACGTGAGAACGATAGAGATGGCAGCAGCGTCAACTCGGCTAGCAGTCAGCATGCACACAACAGTAATACACGAAATGCCCTTGAGAATGGCCACGAATAAAGTGAGCCGAAACGCGTCGGAACTTCGATGTTTAGATTCCTCGATATTGTTGGTCGTTAGCTACAGTATGTTCGTTTTCATTTTAAGTTGATGTTGGACAGACAGCTTTAATTTTTTTTATTGGTTCGGTTGTTCAAGTCTGTGTCGGAAGGTAGAACTTTCGCTTTTAGTTGTTCCGGATTTTAGCTATCATAAGTATCTTAATAACGTCGTCAGTTGTTTTTGTAGCGAAGTGTCTGCCACCCCCAAACCTATTTTGGGTACATAATACCCGAATGATACTTCGGTTTCATGAAATTCTCTATCAATCGGTTTCTTTCTGATGAACTTGCGTCGGTCAAAGGTCAATGGTAATGACGAAGTTCTGCCAAATGCGAATAGCCGAGAACGAACTACTGACCGACGAAAGGAAACGAATTAATATTTTATCCTCACTTTTAAGAATTATTAGTATTTGGTTCGTTATTTACTGTTTATATTACTCCCTCTCAGTTGGACGCCCACTGACAAAATATGATGCTGTGTGGTCCGGACATCGGAATTTTTAACGACCTTGTTTAAAATATCGCGAAGAACAGAAGAACGACACGATTTTACAATTTATCGTCAAAGTTCATTAACGAATCGTTATTTGTTAAATTCTACCTTTTATTCTTAGGTTGAAAAAGTGTGTTTCCAAAGTTTTGCACAAAAAGTTTGATAAAGATTAATTATCTGCAGCTAAAAGTCATGTTTTCCTGTATTCTGCTCCTGATGTGGGATGAACATTTCAAGCATCTATGCACCATTTTTATTTAAAGAGATTCTCTCTTAAGCAATATTAACATTCTTTACGAAACCGAATGTTTCGTTCCAGTTGTCGGACTCAAAACATTATGTAAAAATTGGCATTATGTAAAAATTGGCTCCGTCCATTTTAACATGTGGTATGCTGAACAGCCATTGTGTTTTTTGTTAATAATTATCCTAGTATGTACACCTGCTAAGACCTTTTCTTCCGTTGCGTGCAGTAAAATATCGGGTATTTATTTGATCATTTTATAAAAATAAAAAAAAAATGAAGCAGGTTTGGAGTATGACGCTTTTTTTTCGAAAAACCAACTCACTAAAAGAAAAAAGTTATGGATTTCAAAACGCTTTAATTTAACTTTTTGAAAAAAACCGGGATCAGTAGTCAGAGCATTTCACACTTTTCCTAGTACATAAAAAGTTCCTTTTAGAATTTGGTTGTCTGATTTTTTACTTGAAAGTTTACCTACTACCGTGAGCAACTCAATATGTTAGAAGCAGTCGCCCGTACCTAATTTACTACCTCTGGCTCCAAGGAAGGTAATGAGCCAGTGCTATGAGACAAACACAACATCCATACCTCACCGTGGTTTGAATCCGGACCCATCTCAGACGAAAGGCCCGCATCCAGCAAATAGACTACTGCGACACCGTGGCTGCGTTTTTATGTTAGCATTACGCGCATTTGTAAATACAATTGTCCAAAATTCTTGCAATTTGGAGTGTATTAACTACATTTATTCGCTCCTATACCCAAAAACATCTTTCGATTTAATCATATCAGTACTTCAATTTTGTTTTAGTATTTCTTTAAAAAAATAATATACATTGCTGGCCACCTAAATTGCAACTTCAAGAAGGAAGCATCCGACTGACCTGAAATTCGCAGCATGCGTCGCACGCGAAAGCACATGCAAACGATTAGCATTGCAGGGCATATGCAAATCATGTGCGCCCGGCACCCCACCAAAAAGCACTATAAGAAGAGTGCACAGAAGGCAGGGGGTAAGTAGTGGAAGTGTGTTGTACTGCCAGACCTGTGCGTGGGAAGCTTCCTGATGCCTCGTCGCAGAATACGGCAGTCATTCCAGCACGTTTTGGAGTTCGACAGCGGACGAATGGTGGCTCATCGCGACAGTGGTTTATCGTACCGAGACATCGGCACTCGTGTATTACGACATTCAACCAAAGTGAGGCGATTATGGATTCGGTGGGTGCAGGAGGGACGGACGGACCGACGTGAGAGATTGCAGCAGCCGCGGCACACCATCGAACGTGAGGACCGGCATGTTGTGCAATGGGCATTGACGGCGCCCACCACCACATCACGACAATTGGCGCAAGAATTAGGGTGTGTTGCGCAACCACCTGTGTCAGCACGTACCGTTCGATGTCGTCTGCAGGAGCGGGGACTTGTTGCACAGCGCTCTTTCCTCCGATTACCATTGACGTTACTCCACCGGCGAATGCAGCGGCGGTGAGCCGTTGAACGCCGCATCTGCACTACGGAATGGCACGACATTGTCTTCTCCGACGATCCCCGCTTCTGCCTGCAACACCACGATGGTCGGATCCACGTGTGGCGGCACCGCGGCGAGAAAATGTATGACGCTTGCATTATGAAACGCCGTAAAGGTCCGTCTCCTGGCGTTATGGTTTGTGGCGCAATTGAACATGACACCCGCACCCCTCTGGTACGCATCGCCGGTACACTCAACAGCCACCGCTACTTCTGCGACGTTTTGGAGCCCGTAGTCCTCCCTTACCTGCAGGACATGCCCGCAGCCACATTTGAACAGGACAATAAGCGACCGCACGTGGCACGCACCGTGCAACAATTCTGCGCGGCCCACCAGGTGTCAATGCTGCAGTGGCCCGCCTGTTCACCCGATATGTCTCCCATCGAACACGTCTGGTCACTGATCGGCCACCGAGTGGCCCGGCAAGCATCATCCGGCGTAGCCACGGATGAACTGTGGCAACGTTTGAAAGCAGCCTGGACCGACATACCCCAAGCCCACTTTCAAAGCCTCTTTCGTTCGATGCCGCGACGTGTAGCGACCGGTATTGCCAGCCATGGGGGCCACAAGAACTATTGATGTCTGCGTGTTCCGCAAACACACGGGACTGTAAGTTCAATCGTTTGATCTTTGTATGTGTTGTTATGTGTCCAGTAAATCTGGCTTTGCTATCTCGTGTCCTTCTTGGTGTTGCATTTTGGGTGGCCAGCAGTGTATATTATCAAAACTTTGTGTGAAAACCTGATAGCAAATTACGAATGGAACAATTGGCAAAAAAACTATATTGACAGATGGAATACCGTGTTTGGAAAAGTGAACTGTATGTACGTTTCTTTCTGTTATTGCCTTTGAGTGCAGTCACATGCAGCTGACGATGATGGATGTCTCTTTGGATGATCTAACTCTTGTTTTTCAAAGGTGGGTCATTAGTTCAAGGGAGGAGAAGAATTTGATTTCGCAAATGACGACCAGCATGGCGTTACGCGGGCACGGACTTGGGCACTCGATAATAAATTGGATTTCTTCCGATGAATTAACCTAGGAAAGCTTATGATTAGACACTATCGTATATTAAGTGGCTTGGGTCTTCATAATCTACTATTGTTACTAAACAGCAACCTTGGAATCAAGGCTTGTTCTTGATATCTAAAGAGGTGTGCATTTCGTTGTGCAGCTGCTAAGCCACATCTCGTCAGCACTTCCTATTGACATCACTTACACTGAATAACGTTTTCACGTTTCACTAGCATTGTCCATTGTTTGCCTTTTAGCATGACTACCTGATGACCATTTATCGACTGCACAACACAGTTTCAGTGAATTGCCCTGAACAAGAACAGGAAACTCACTGACTGGCAGAAAGAGGAGCTTATTTAAATACTACGAGAGAGGAATCCAAGAATAGTAAAAAATTCCAGAATTTCCTATAGTTAGGGAGAGTCTCACATTTTGCACTGCTGCGGTAAAATGGCATGTGCAATTAATTGTGCATGAACAATTTAGCCGCAAAGATATGAAGTTCCGCACGCGAGATTGAGTAGTGTTGGAAGTGGAAATAAATGGAAGTATACGTGAAGCTCGTTGTATTTTTTAAAACAGTGTAAGAAGTTTTAATGAAATCGACATTATTTGTTATACATACTTTGTGAAACACTTCATTATACTTTTAAAACACGTTTCCAACACGAGTTTCAGACTATTCATGCCCTAAAATTTTATCCATCTTTCTTTTTTCAGGATCATGCGTACAGCTCACTGGACAATACCTCACTTACCAACAATAGTAAAACACTGATCTAGGTAAAAACCCATACCTTCTACGAGTTACGTTTGCTATATAAATTTTAGACGGCGGTATTTGATAGTAGATCACTCAAATTCTCACAGTAGTAAATCCACATCTTCGTCACCTCCAAAATTTTACTAGTCATTGTCTTATTTCTTTATTTAATGTGACCACAGCCCACCGATGAATGACAAATACAGTCGCTTTTCTGATTAATTAAATAATTTGGCATTGCGTAGTCCTCATTAATTCAACAAAAATTTAGGCTGTAAAAGTGGAGACAGATATTTTCAATATTTTATTGACAACTTTTTTTATTTAAAAGTGCTTAATTTTTTGAAATTTAGGTGAGCACCGTCAAAAACGCAATTTTGCAAAACGCTTAAAAGCGAATATATCTAAAATATAATCTTTCCTGTAAATAACCATACAAAAAGCAAGTTTGATATAGATCAGGTTATCGAACTTTCGATCCTGCTGTTGATTCAGTCTGATTTGGCAACGTTTCTAATCACATAACGGTTTTCATAAAAATTAATTTTTGTGCTTCCGTATCAATATAATTTTGGCGAAGCAACATTCTCGTAGAAGCTGCTATTAAGGGCCTCAAATGTGATGTGAGACAGGCGAAAACTAAACAACATGCAAAAGCACACTAGGTTATCACTTTTGTATTTTAAGACAGTGTAAATTTCAAAAGGATTTGCATATGAGTAGAATACTGTTACAAAATAATTTTTTCTAAAGGTATCACTTAGTTTTTAAATTATTCAATTGATTTCTAAAGAATTCATTTAACATTTAAATTTAATGGTCATATTATGGTCGCAGCCTAATTCTTCACAGCAAAATTAAGATTATACTCATAGTCAATTTTGAAACAAATGCTATAGCATTCGTGTAGAGCAGTTTATGATGAAGTGAAAATACTTTGGACACCTTTCTCATATAACAATGTGTAATTTTAACATATAACAATTTTTTTTTACATAACAATGTGTAATTTTAAAAGGTTATTTTCTTAGCACTTCATATTTTTATTTATAAAATGACTATTCATATCCTTAATATATGAATAGTTTGCGCTTAAAGTTACCTAAAATTCTTCTCAGAAATATAAAAATCAACTACACGTAGAATTCAAAATATCCACTTGCGTTTTTCTTTATCATTTTCCCTCCTCTATCTGATATGCTGACAAAATACTGTATGTTCCAAAAGATTTTTCTAAATGATTCACTGTTACAGAAAAATTCTCTATAGTTGCCCTAATTCAAATTGTTATCAAATTTTATTTAATAAAATAAAATTTAGAGCTAAATGCGAGAGATTAAATTGAACGCTCATAGTATATTATCTTTCAAAAGAAAACGAACCGTTGACAAGTTTTGCACTTAGATATGAATGAATAATTTTTTTTAAGAGTTTGAAGGATGAGGTTTTTTAACTAAATGTTGCCTAAAAGGTTTTGTGTGCCACATACACACGTTTTCACAGAACGGCCGTGTTTAACGAAAACTACGTCACAATAAGATTACTTCCCCTCTTATCTCAAGAGTGCCGATCATAAAACAGTCGTTGATTACATACTTACATCTTCCCAATTTACAGTCGTCAGAGAAGAAACCGGGACACTCAGCGTGAGCTATACTGCGAAACTTCGCTACATCTCCCGATGAATTCTACAGTTGCTCTTATTAAAGCATCATCGAAAATTCCAGAAAACACAAGATTATACAAGAAGAGGACATTCTATTAGCGTCGGAGAGATTCATTTTTGCACAATATTTTGCCTCTGAAAAATACGACTGCAGACTTGTAAAATACTGAGAGTGGAAAAGTTAAGTTACGTCTTAGTCTTATTATGATGATACGTAGTTTTGGCCTTGCTGACACCAAAAAAAAAAAAAATCACAGAGACACCCAGATGTCGTGGACCACACTTTCAGAACCGTTGATGTAACACATTCCCAAGATGAAGTATATCATTGATTTATTTCTGGGAATCTTGTTTGACATATACAACCTATGTTGCTTACCGTGTGGTTGATATTTCTTACGCATAAATTGTTAAACTACAGATAGATTTTCGCAATGGTTTCGGATAGATCGAGCACCTCCGGTTTGCTGACTACAAAATTTGTCGACTACTGGTTTAAGGGCCAGTCTTTGATTTGCCGTCCGTGCGTCCTAATCATAATCAAATCATTGGCAGCATCCCCGTGATACTGCTCCTGAAATGGTGAACCGGCGCAAAGCTAACTTCTCTTGGAGCTGTTCTTTGATCCTCGACATTTGAACAAATTTTATTCTGTTCATATCAATTCAGTTCGAAATAGTCTGAAATCGCAGGAAGTGACTCATCTTTAGTCCGAGCGCTTGTTTAGTCTTTAATATGGATCGGTGATTCAAGACGGTAACGTTAAATAAATTACCAAAAAAGCTCTCGTCTTCTATCGTGGAAGTTTCTAGCGAAATGTCGAAGAATTCACCCAGCCCCTACAAGAAGTAAGTGCTGCCCTCTCGCAGTACTTCCTAAATGTACTGCACGTTAATTTCAAAAATTATGCATTTCTAAAAAATCCGTTTGCATTTAATGTCAAGTCTCGCAGTATGACTGCAAGGGAATATGAAATCTTTTCCATCTGACACCTGACACTTTTGAAAAGGCAGTGTTTGATAAAACATTATTTGTCCAATATTGGTGCAGTATCAAGAAACATGACCCATGTTTATCACATAAAACAGTTAGAATAGTCCATCCCTTTGTCAGTACGTATCTGTGTGTGACTGGCTTCTCCACTTATGGTTCCGTAAAATCCAAGTATCGCTGCAAAGCGGATGCAGATTCGGACATGCGACTGCAACTCTCTCCATAGAGCCGTACGTGAAAGAACTTTGTAAGGGGAAGAAACAACTGCACTCGTCGCATTTTGTTTTAAGCCAATCATATTTTCTTATGAATACTTGCCATGCATTTGTAATGGCAATTTCTTTCTTCATTTATTTCTCTCTTTCTTTTTTATGAAACAAGACTACAATATCTGAAACCCTAAAAGTGGTGCACATCCCGCTAGTTAAATTAATCGAATACTTATCAGCGATGTAAACCAATAATTATCATATTTCTCATAAAAGAAATGCCTAAATCCTCATTGCATGCATATACGCAATTTCTCACGGAATCAACAAGGGCAGAAAAAGTGTTGATGTTCCTCTTCCTCGTGCTTAGATGAAAAGGACTCCGCGGGGTCAAAGTATGAGAAACGCTGCCGTAAATCATGTACGTTATACCAGTGCGGCGAAAATGCAGTCATTGGAGTCACGAATGATAGAGCATAATATTTTCCTACGAGTAACGTTTCAGCCTAATGACACATAATGAACGTATAATTGCATGGAGACACCGCGATGAACGGCAGCAGACATTATGCAGTAACGCGGCCTCGACACCTGGTGTTTTGGTGAGGTGTGTGTTTGCGTTCTATTCACGATCGTGTTTATTCTGCATTGCAACAACTAAAACCAGCTGTATCTGCATCAGCGAAATTGTAAAGAAAAATGCCGCCATAATTTTGGTTCGCTGTTCCATCTTTCAAAATGACAAGACCTGATTATATTTATTTCAAAATATCTTACAGCTCCAGTATTACCATTATGTGATCTGCCTTCCTTGGCTAGCGCGCTCCCATTGTATATCACTCGTTAAAGATGGGTGGCATATGGTTGCTCGATCTGGTACCCGTCAGACACCTTTCAAGTTTCCGAAGGTGAATTTTCGTTAGCAACCGATACGGTGTGTCATGACTTTCCACGGTATGATATCTAGAACCATTTTCAGTTATTTACAAGCTGTCGTCGCTGCTTTTGGGGAGTACACAAAGTAATGAGTGTTAACTTCACATCTCTTACATGTATGTACTACTGATCACCTATTATTTCTATGATAGGTAATGTGTCCTTCAAACCTCACTTCAATATCTGAGGTCTTCCTTGCTGGGCTAATTTCAACACACAAGAGTATAATTCTTTCTATTCATTTCCAGTAATTTATATAAACAATGTTACTATTTCCCCTGTTTCAGTCCGCCTTTCACAGTTTAAATGACCACGATTCGCTGAAAAAAATGCTTTTAAGGATCATATCTCAACTCAAAATTTCGGTTTCTGGCAAATCATTAGATGATCACGTATGCTTCAATTATTTTCTATAGCCTTCTTTAACTCTTATATCAAATTCGGTGTAAGTGTTTCTTTGTTTTTCTTTTGATTGAAGGTTTAAGGACCACCGTGAACAAATCAAAGAGCTATAAGCAGCCACCCGTCGCTGATTTGATGTCCATGGATTCCAGGGAATTAAGAGAAGTAGTGCCGTACGGAAAAACACAACACCCATGCCTCACCGGCATTCTAACCCGGATCATTCTCGGACGAATGATCCTAAGCGATCGCTTAAACCACTGCGCCACCGGGGATTCTTTTTGTTTCCATTCATTAGCGTTTCATTTGCAAGGGTCACGTCATCTTTTAGACGTAACTCTTGTTTGAGAAACACGTTTTGTTCCGATTCTTGTCCTTTTTTAAAGGTAATCTCTCGTAAAGCTAACTACTCATAAAATTTTTCTGTGGTTAGTTTTCCTAAGAGGGAAAATTTTCTGCCTGGGAGATCTGAGTTTTTCTTTAGAGGGAAAAATAATTTGCTGATAAACCAGTTTTACTTCAAGCTCTCTGGAAATTTTATGTACTCCGATATATAGTGATACACAATTCCGAAGAAAAGAAACACTGTGTTTCTACAGAAATTTTAGTTAAAACTAATTCAATAATTAATGTGTTTCACATAGCAGGATTACCGCAAACAATTAAAATAATGTGATGTATATTAAAACAAAAATCATTTACAACGTGTGTAATTTTTTTGCAGTATTTTAAATGAAAAAAATATTATGTAAAGAAACTAAAAAGTCCGACGGTTGTTCCAGTTGCAAAGTTTCAACTTTTAGAAATGCGTTTAAACTGAAGTGTGACAAGCAGTTATGTTACTGTGGTGTTCCTATGATCTTATCTTGTGACTGCTTTGCTTTCCCTAATTGGTAAGAACTACACTATCTACCAACACGTAATTGAACAACCCTGCAATCGACGATATCTGCTGTCCTGGTACACGTCTCGGCCCCGCCGTTAAATATCGTGTGGGAAACAACAACGCAAGCAGTCGCATGCAAGACGCCACGCAGTTCGGGGCTCTCTGATTTCGAGAAAGATGTATCGTAGGGTATCACAGAAATGGCCAATCCATACGTGACATAACCAGCGAGTTGAAGTACGCAAAATCGACAGTGGCCTACGTGGTTGGCAAGTGGAAGATGAGAGGTTACTTTCGGAATGTGCCCCGACCCGGCAGACCCACAAAACTGGGAGTTAGAGACCGACGGATGCTGACCAGAGAAATTCGGAAGAACCGCACTAAATCGATGGGCCACATCCGCGAGGAGTTTCAACAGGCATCCGGGAGAGTTCTTTCGATGAATACCATCCGTAAGGAAGCCCATCTGCTCGGTTATCATGGACGTGCTGCCGCCGCAAAGCCTTTGATCACCAAGTCCAACAGTGCTGCTCGGCTAACGTGGTGCACAGAACGTCGACGGTGGACCGTTGAAGAGTGGAAACTGGTTCTCTGGAGCGACGAATCAAGATTCACCCTTTATAGTTCGGATGGCAGGGTCTGGGTTTGGCGTCTGCCTGGAGAACGCCTTCTGCCGGCATGTATTGTGCCAACTGTGAAGTTCGGCGGCGGTGGAATTATGCTATTGGGGTGTTTCTCCTGGTATGGCACGGGACCCTTGGTCGCAATTCCTGGAAGGCTCAACGCGGAGACCTACTGCACCATTTTGGATGACCATGCGCTTCCTACGTTGTGGCAGTTTAACGGGGTGGACCCATGTTACTTTCAGGACGTCAGTGCCACCTGTCATGTTGCGAGGTCCACCATGGCTTGGTATGAATGGACTGGCCTGCGCAGAGCTCGGACCATAACACTATCGAGCACCTATGGGACGAGTTGGAGCGTCGACCTAAGGGGTGCCCCCACCATCCCAAATCGGTGAAGGAACTGACCTGTCTTCTCCAAGCCGAGTGGAAGAAAATACCGCTAGACTTCGTACAACGCCTGGTTGAGAGTATGCCCCGGAGGGTCGCAGCTGTAACGCCGCTCGTGGAGGCTCCACCAACTACTGAAGGTGAATAAACTTCGTCTTCCTTTGCTATCACAGGTGTCCAATTACTTGTCGGTAGATAGTGTAGTTGTTGACCTTAACTTGCACCGTACAATGTGGACTCCCCAGGTATAGAAGGAATTCTTTCCAAAAACAAATTGCAGGCGGTGCGCGAGCAATCCTGTCAGGATCCAGCAGTCCTTCACCCGGACAGGGTCGGTCCAGAGACCCGCAGTTTGCTGCTGCTCCTGTGGAACACCTCCCACCTCACCGTCATGGCTAGTGTGTGTGTGCCATAGGGCAAGTGCTAGAATATGCCTCTGCCTGGGAGATCTGAACGCAAGCGCGAATTGTTTGGGGCAATAACCCTTTATTAAAGAAAATGGATACATCCGCATTGATACTTACACTGACAGTCTCACTTAGCTGGAAATAAATCCTTTATTCAAAGAGCCCGCTCACACAGAAATGAAAAAGAAACTATTTACATGGTATTTACACGGCCGCAGGACTAGGGCCTGTCCTGCGGTGAAGATGACTCTGGTCCGGAGTCATTTGGACCCTCTTCTATGCAGTCTTCTCTCTTCTGCGGGTGTCCTTCGATGAGCGATACCGACTGCCGTTTCCACAAGATGCTTGACCAACTCGATTAGTCCCTGTCTTGCGCTTTAGTGCGCGAGAAGGATTAAGAGGTCTCTCGTCTTCGACAAATCAGGCGCCAAAGTTCTTCTCATGCCTGAAAGAGAATCGCGCTCAAATATAATTGGTGCGGCGCCTGCAGTATGGGCACCTCAGCCGCACACTTGTACCGTAAACAACGGAAGTTCTTCGGCGACACGCCATGACCAGTCAGTACCTGGTTTAGGAACCTATCACTCTCTATGCGCCTGATCGAGACTCGAGTGAGAATACGGAATTTTTCCTACCCGTATTCCCTTCGTTTGATCTCTTCTTCCACTCCACCAGTGTGGCTTTTATCAACTGTGGCCGCACGGTTTGCAACGGCGTTCGCAGCTGAAGGTCAATGCCCTCTTTTCCGGCGGTTTCCTTCACTAGCTGGTCCGCTCATTTATTTCCGACGGTTCAGACTTGGCTTCCGATCCAGTGGGAGGAAATCCCCGTACTTCCTGGAGTCTTTAGCAACGCTTTGATCTCTCCGACCAAGGGAGTTCTACTCCCGATTTGGCCAAGTGCTTTCAACGCCGCTTGACTGTCGGAGAAGTTGCTAAGAGCCCCTTTGCTGTGAAAAAAGATATATAAACAAAACACAAAATTAAAAACTAGTGTACACCACGGAAGAAAGGGATGAAAGTGGCTTCATAATTACACTTGCAGACGGCCGAAGCTCGCATTATCCAAAACAATAAAACTACTAGTCACACTTGTTACGCAACATTCACATTACTGTAAACTACAATTGCAAATCAATTTATATTACTCAGATACTGAACATTCAATACACCACAAGGAAAAAAACACCCCGTCATTATCCTAATAATTATATTAACCTCATATTTATCCCTCTTCTTCTGCTGAGGACGAAATGCCTTTCCTATTCAAACCCCGAACACAACGAGGGA
The DNA here is from genome assembly GCA_039090855.1 of Macrothele yani. Taxonomy (NCBI): domain Eukaryota; kingdom Metazoa; phylum Arthropoda; class Arachnida; order Araneae; family Macrothelidae; genus Macrothele; species Macrothele yani. Next base: position 50,541,618 of record CM076999.1, on the reverse strand, counting down.
GGAAAAATATATATAAATAGCATGAAGGAAAAAGATTTTGAAGAGGAAGGAAAAAAAATATTACTTATATAATTTGTTTGATTTTTTGTTGACTTGCCTAGCCTCGCATATTGCAGAGGTGGCTATGGTGAGTGAAATGGCAATACAAATTTAACTCGTAAGGATTTTGTTTTAAATAATTCAAATTTCGGAAAATTTTAGAGGAAATTTTCGGCGTAGATCTGAGTAACAGATCATTACTTTCCTCTTTCTCTTCCTGTTTTTTTTTCTTTGCCGAGGAGGTGTGGGCCTGCAAGCAGTCCTGAGGTAGAGGACTTATGTGCCAGGCCAATCACTCCCAAACTGTACAGCACCAAACAGATTCCTCTCTGTGACATCTTAAATTGGAATCATTAAAGAAAATGTGCGTGGATTTGCAGATTTATTTTGTGGCGGTGATCAGGTGCCAGAAAATTCACTGACAGATCACTGCATTCCTCCCCTGAAGAAGAAAGTGAAATCAATCCTTCACCGTAAAGTGCGCAAATCATAACACTAATGACACACACACACACACACACACACACACACACACACACACACACACACACACACACACACACACACACACACACACACACTGCATCACATTTGCTACCTCCTAAATAATCATTCGGTTGTCTTTGGTTAGACGTATCTCAATATTATTGACATTAAACTCTGTCGTCGATGTCGAAGTCCTAACGCAGCATGGCGTATCTCCCAGACAATTTTCATCATTCACAAAGTTCTTCTGCTCCTCAAAATGTTTTGCACGGGACAAAGCATCTTTTAATATATACAGTCTGTGTTAATCCTTTCGTGCGTTTCTGCAACAGTTTTGTTCAAACGCAGGCAAAAATTTACAGTTGTTTTTTTCTCCAATTTTAAATCTATACTGGGTTGCAGAGACATGTCTGAATTCTATGCCTGCTGCTACAAAAACCAACTAGACTGGCGATGTAACAACACGTCATCATATGACTGACCTTTCTGATGTTCTGTCACAGAGAGCAGCATTTTGTTGCGTATGTTTGTTTTTCGTGCCATGACTTCAGTCTCGATACTTTTAAAACGATCTACATGCTGAGAAACCCATTATCGGAGTCTATCATTTCGTGTGTTTTCGTGTTGGCACGGACACTGCAATAAATGCAGTATCCGTGTTTCCAAGATTCGATAGATACCGAACCAAGTAACACATGACGTTTAAAAGACGTCGCATTTCGGTTGCAAAAGTTGATATTTGGTCTTCCTTACAAAGACTACGTTTGATAAACGTTTGTTAAATGTTACATCTGTTGCCGTTGCGATTTTGTCACATTCATTACGTTTGCTAAACTTTGCATTTTCGTCATGTTAATAAGGTCACAGCTAATCTTTGGCGTGACGTTACATTCAGGCAAAAAAGAACTAAATTATACAGTTGATAAAACAGTAAGCTTGTGTATAATTGATAAAGATTATTGAATTCCTCCTTTTTTTTGCTTATACGACTAGAAGCTTTTAGTCCATTAATTTTAAAGCAGCTTCTCGTCTGCGGCTGCGTCGTCGTGCCCTGACCTGTTGTGACGTCACTTGTACTACGGACGGTGAGTTATGGCGGCCAGCGCCTAATGGATAAGAGTGTTGTCTCTACCTAATCAATGAATTTTATCGTTCTTAAAAGGTAAGTTCTTTTCCTGTTTCAAATCATAGGCTTAGATTTCGAACACAATTCATGTATTCGTTTCGTAACTCGTGGAGATTCCCGTAACACGTGAAGACATTCATGTATTCGTTTCGTAACACGTGAACACGTTCATGTAGTTTCTTAACAGGTATATATATCTCATCGACTACATTTTAAACTAGGAGTAGTAAGGAATTTGTTAGATTTTCGGATCTAAACACAGCTGTTTCGTTTTTAATTTATTTGTATTTTCGTGAAAGAGTACCAAAAATATATTTCAAGGAAAGAATGGGGCTGGTTCATGTGAAAACGAAATTTTAAACCGTTTTCATTTTAATGAGCTACTGAATATTTGGTTAGATTTTTAAATAATAAATGCAACTAGTTGTAAAATAAATTCAAATGTTTAGAGAGCGGTACTGAATTTGTACTTAATTATTCAAATGTGCTTCCATGTGCCTCTGTTTAGCAAACATTGTTACAAACGCAGCTTATTGGTATGATAGTTATAAAGCATACTCTATATTGCTGTTATCATATATTAGATCAACATTTCATAGGTCTCATTCAGCCAGTTTTTTTTTGCAAGAAATATATTGGGTGAAGAGCAATAGAAACGGAATAAGCTATTTTGGAGAGATACTCATTAAATCCAGAAAGCCTCAAGGTTGAAAAAAAATTCAAAACCCACCCTGTACAGAGTCCTGTGGCCAAGAAGTAAATTGTCAGTCACAATTCAAAGTCTACATAAGGCATGCAAAAACTTAACTTCGTTTTTTTTTTTTTTTTTGAAAATGCACATTTTATGCCAGATGTGAATTCAGCATACTGAAACCATAATGTATCTGTATCCAAATGAAATATATACAAATATCCAATACAACATTTTGTTAGACTGTGGGAGTACACACATCCAAATCAGCCCATCTCCCCTTTCCAAATATCAGAGTTGTGCCTATCAAATAGTTAAGCAGAGCAATGCTAAATGCTTTTGAACCCGTCACAGGCAAGATTGCCAGTTGCTTTGCCTTTCCAGTTACAATTTACTAAATTTTTATTCAAATTTCAGGAACGGAGGGGTGGGAGAAGTTGGAAGCAGAGTTGTATAAAAATAAAATGTATCTGTGTACACAACCATTGAAACAAAACTTGCTGCAAACCCGCACATCACGATGACAATGGAATAAGATATTTTAAATGAACAATAAAAAAATAATTATTAGGACATTACAAATTCCGATGACGGCAAAATACAATTGAATATGTGTGTGAAATTGACCTTTATGGCAAAATATTAAAATATTGAACTATGAACCTCATAAAAACAAGAGAATTAAAGAAACATTTTATACCCAGAAAACAGTTCCATTAATGAACCTTTAAAAAAATATAAATAGTATTTTAACAGCTTAGTTCAATAATTACTGTCGATTTACAAAATACTTAAGGAAAAGATTTAATTTAATAACTAGCTACTCCAAGAGGAACCTAGCAATAAAATTTAAATTCCTTCTGTGTAAAGGAAACTTTTGATACAGTTCCTATGTATTGAGAACAGGCCTAGATAAAATCTAGAGGCCAGAAACGTCTGTAAAAACAAAAGAACTGAGGAGATGTGGAAAATACTTGAACATTCACTTCAAATTAAATTAGAATTAAGTATATTAATCTGAGTAAAGCCTTGAGTAAGGGTTTTAATTTCTGTAAATAACATATCGATTTTTTTTAATCTACAAGCAAAACAGTATTGGCAAAATCTGCTAATAATTTGAAAACTATCGGCTAACGCACATACTTTTACATTCTACAACTTTGGTTGGAAGTATAGTTTTATAAGTTTTTTTTTCTAATTTGAATTAATTTTCTCTCAACAATATTATTTTTGAACACATATCATTGCTCCTTTGTTTCTGTAATGTTTCAAAACCATCTTGATAGCTGAAATAGGAAATATTTTTGCATGGAATGGTATATGTACAAAACATGCTGTCTATACATGCGATAAAAGCAAACCACGTCTTCAATAAGCAAATTAAAATCAATTTATTTACAAATTAAAAGCGGTTAAAAGCAGACTAGTGCTTTCGGGGATCTCCCGTCCCCATCTACTGGTCAATGCGCCAGGGGTCAATGCGCCAACCCTTATATACTTGATAACACGACCCATCATGCACCACGTCACCAACAGACCATGATGTCACAGTATAAGCACAAATTGTAAAATTTCAATTCCAAAATCAATATAACATAAATATAAGATTACAAAATATTTACAAAAATGTACTATTCCGATGTTTTAAAATTCCTCATGTGTCAAAGTCTCTTGTGGAGCAACCATTTTTCGCCAAGGTCTTGGTACAAATGTGGGGAGATCTAAATTACAACAGTTGTCTCCGTATGCAATAATATATAAACGTTCTGAAAAGAAAACAGTATTTTTATTGACATTGGAGTTCAAGATTTTAACATTATCCCAAACAGGGGTGTAACCACCCCGTTTAACAGCTATAGTAAAGGCAGTATTAATAGTTTCTGTCCGGAGGGTGTACTTGTGTTCACCCAACCGGGTATTCAGAGTCCTAATTGTAGAATCTATATAAAATTGGTCAATAACACCCGAATCCTCATGGGCGAGCGGAATGCAGTATACACCATATTTCATGAGTTTGGGTACTTTATCTCTGTCATTTCTCAGTAAAGTAAATACATTTTTAGTGCAAACTCCAAATGTCAAATTATGCCTATGGCATATCTTCTTGAGGGTGTTAACTATTGGAGTGAGATAATCCACCTTTCCAACGTATCTAGTGAATTTATTGTCCGTGGACAAGGTCGTGAATTTCAACCTGGTGAACCTTGTCAATAGACCGGGAAAGTAGTGCTCTGGGTAGCCGAAGATCCGTGCCAAAGATGATACCTTAGAGAGTTCGTCCCGTCTTGCTTTGTTTAAAGAAGAGTGTGTGAATGCGCGTTTGATTAGAAATCGAAGTGATGATGCTTTTTGCTCAGGTGGGTGAGAAGAGTTAAACGGTATGATATATGGTATGAACGTAGGTTTTCGGTACACGGAGTATTTACACTGGTGAGTGTTGAGGTCCCTTGATAAAAAAAAACGTTCATACCATGGATCATACCGTTTAACTCTTCTCACCCACCTGAGCAAAAAGCATCATCACTTCGATTTCTAATCAAACGCGCATTCACACACTCTTCTTCCGACAAAGCAAGACGGGACGAACTCTCTAAGGCCTCAACTTTGGCACGGATCTTCGGCTACCCGGAGCACTACTTTCCCGGTCTATTGAGAAGGTTCACCGGGTTAAGATTCACGACCTTGTCCACGGACAATAAAATCACTAGATACGTTGGAAAGGTGGATTATCTCCCTGCAATAGTTAACACCCTCAAGAAGATATGCCATAGGCATAATTTGACATTTGGAGTTTGCACTAAAAATGAATTTACTTTACTGAGAAATGACAGAGATAAAGTACCCAAACTCATGAAATATGGTGTATACTGCATTCCGCTCGCCCATGAGGATTCGGGTGTTATTGCCAAATTTATATAGGTTCTACAATTAGGACTCTGAATACCCGGTTGGGTGAACACAAGTACACCCTCCGGACAGAAACTATTAATACTGCCTTTACTATAGCTGTTAAACAGGGTGGTTACACCCCTGTTTGGGAGAATGTTAAAATCTTGAACTCCAATGTCAACAAAACACTGTTTTCTTTTCAGAAAGTTTATGTATTATTGCATACGGAGACAACTGTTGTAATTTAGATCTCCCCACATTTGTACCAAGACCTTGGCGAAAAATGGTTGCTCCACAAGAGACTTTGACACATGAGGAATTTTAAAACATCGGAATAGTACATTTTTGTAAATATTTTGTATTCTTATATTTAAGTTATATTGATTTTGGAATTGAAATTTTACAATTTGTGCTTATACTGTGACATCATGGTCTGTTGGTGACGTGGTGCATGATGGGTCGTGGTATCAAGTATATAAGGGTTGACTCTGTTGGATCCCGTGGCGCATTGACCAGTAGATGGGGACGGGAGATCCCCGAAAGCGCTAGTCTGCTTTTAACCGCTTTTAATTTGTAAATAAAATTACTTTAATTTGCTTATTGAAGACGTGGTTTGCTTTTATCGCATGTATAGACAGCATATTTTGTACATGTACCATTCCATGCGAAAATATTTCCTATTTCAGTCATATAGCTGCAAACTGATATTTAGTGTGGCTCTTATAGCTACATAACATTTGTAAACGCATGGGATATGGAGAGTCTGACCCAGACCTTTTTATGCGCTTCGTAAAAATCTTTTTATCAATGAAGCACATCTAAGCTTCCTCACCAACTCTCGTTCTTTAAAGGTAATACCTAAATTCCTCAGAATACACACTCATCTGGTTTCCCAACGAGATACACGAGTAATTGTCAACGCTGAGCGGAGACGTTTGAGTGCAGAAATCAGAAGAAAACGAGCTTACAGTGATTTACTCAACCGCAAATCTTATGGTGCATACCTACTTTTGGCTGATCTGACACATCACATCATTCTGGGTAAAAATTTGATGATATTTTTTACTTCTTTGCAGAGTGAAATAAATGCCATTAATCAATAACACATCAAAAAACTCTGTGACTTGGTGTCAAGAAGATCTCCTGGCTTCAACACTCCGTTTCATTTCCTGCCTCCAAGGTTAAACTTTCTACACCCAAGACTTATTTGAACCTGAGCTCAGTTCAACTGACAGCGTCAACATGCAGCCTTAAATAGAGGTCTCAAGTTCAGTTTCCCCATATCGAAGTTTCACCTATGCACTCTTTACCTCAGATTGAAAACATTAATAATGCCTTGCCAGAAGATGAACGTGATTTTTCACGCCATAACCTTGTAAAATCTATTTCTAAAATAACCACTTCACCTCAGAATTTAAGGTACGAAAGGGATCAGCTACTTCAGTTAGCTAAGAACCCAAACCTCTCTGTTGTTGGCGCGGATAAGACCCAACAGATCATCATTATGGATAAGGCTGACTACTTTGATAAAATGTCACAGGCTATAGAGCTAATCCCCCACCGAGTGCTCAAATCAGATCCAACCACTGCCACTGTAGCTGAACTGATTAAACTTCGAAACCAAGGTTTCCTTCCTGCCTCTGTGTCATCGAAAATGGAACCACAAGTGGAACCTAGAGTGCCAGAAGTATTTGGTAAACTGAAACTACACAAACCAAATCAACCCCTCAGATTATTAGTCTAAGGGTATGCTAGTCCAACGAGACCCCTTGAGACTATGCTAGCATCTTACTTGAAACACCTTACAATCCATTCCACGGTGTCAATTAAAAGCTCTACTCAGGCTCTTGAGCGATTCAAGGAATTTGACCCTCCACAAACTGGCTTTATTATGGCATCTCTAGACGTTGTTTCACTATTCCCAAATGTATCACTTGATCTGGTGCATTCTATCATTGCGGAAAAATTACAAGAAAATAGTTCTACCTCTCCGCTGGAAACTGATGCCATTCTTTCAGCACTGAAATTAGTGGCCAGAAGATCGTATTTTAAATTTGATAATAGAATATACCAACAGAGAGAGGGTGCGCCCATGGGCTTCCCACTCTCCCCTGTGCTGGCTGAGATTCATTTACAATCCTTGGAGGACAAGGTTTTGCTGGACTCTCCCATTTAACCATTACTAATAATCAGGTATGTCGATGATATGCTACTTTTTTGGCCCTACTCACTACCCCAACTAGATGTTTTCAATGACTGCTTATCTTCACTTTCTCCCACAATAAAATTTACGAAAGAACTTGAGCAGGGGGTAAGCTACCTTTTCTTGATTTTTGGTTATCAAGGGACCTCAACACTCACCAGATTAAATACTCCGTGTACCGAAAACCTACGTTCATTCCATGTATCATACCGTTTAACTCTTCTCACCCACCTGAGCAAAAAGCATCCTCTCTTCGATTTCTAATCAAGCGCGCATTCACACACTCTTCTTCCAACAAAGAAAAACGGGACGAACTCTCTAAGGCCTCAACTTTGGCACGGATCTTCGGCTACCCAGAGCACTACTTTCCCGGTCTATTGAGAAGGTTCACCAGGTTGAGATTCACGACCTTGTCCACGGACAATAAAATCACTAGATACGTTGGAAAGGTGGATTATCTCACTCCAATAGTTAACACCCTCAAGAAGATATGCCATAGGCATAATTTGACATTTGGAGTTTGCACCAAAAATGTATTTACTTTACTGAGAAATGACAGAAGTAGTATAAAATGACGGGGACTGCCTCAAGGATGCATCCTTCTAGAGAAGGATGGGGGCGTGGCTTGCGGCAGAAGGATGGGGGGGCGTGGTGTGTGACCGAAGGATGGGGGCGTGGCTTGTGGCAGAAGGATGTGGGGGCGTGGCAGATGACGCTAGTGTGTAGGGTCGGTGCTGCCCCTAGCTGTGATTCTTGGAACTTTCGATGAATCTTTGAGAGATGGCAACGACCGAGTCGGGGAAAGGAAATGTGCTGCCCCTAGCGGTGCTTCTTGGAACTTTATTATTATGCTAGATCTTTGTTTTTGAGTGATGGCAACGACCGAGTCGGGAAAGGAGATGTGCTGCCCCCTAGCGGTGCTTCTTGGAACTTTCAATGTATCTTTGAGAGATGGCAACGACCGAGTCGGGAAAGGAAATGTGCTGCCCCTAGCGGTGCTTCTTGGAACTTTTAATGGATCTTTGAGGGATGGCAACGACCGAGTCGGGGAAAGGAAATGTGCTGCCCCTAGCGGTGCTTCTTGGAACTTTATTATTATGTTAGATCTTTGTTTTTGAGTGATGGCAACGACCGAGTCGGGAAAGGAAATGTGCTGCCCCCTAGCGGTGCTTCTTGGAACTTTCGATGTATCTTTGAGAGATGGCAACGACCGAGTGGGGGAAAGGGGATGTGTACGTTGCCCCCTAGCAGTGCTTTTTGGAACTTTTCTCGGGAGATTTATTGGACGTTGACAAATTTTTAAGAAGTCTTTCCAATATTCATTTTTTTAATTTTCTCGGGAGATTTACTGGACTTTGTCAAATTTTTGAAGGAAGTTTTTTTGTCATTTCCAATTTTTTTTTACTCATATTTTTTTGTCCTATTTTTTTCTCTCTAATTTATTTTATTAAATTTATATTTTCAGGAATTCCCTGAGGTATTATAATTTTTATAGACGTTGCATTATTTTTTTAATTTTTTCGGGAGATTTATTAGACGCTGACAAATTTTTGAAGGAAGTTTTTTCAATCGAAGCATTTCCTCAAATTTGTTTTATTAAATTTATATTTTTAGAACTCCGTGAGGTGTTATAATTTTTATAGACGTTGCATTATTTTTTTAATTCTTATATTTTTCTTCCCTACAATTTTAATTTAGACGAGGAAAGGCTTTGTTTGAAAAGATTTCGTTCCTGTTGATTCATGTTCCGCTATCTTTTGTCCGACATGTGTTTTGGGATGACTCACCATTTTCTCTTTGACTCAGAAAACTTTGTATGACACGTGTTTTGGGAAAAGTGACTATGCCGAGTGACGCATGTCGTGATAGCAGATATGACATCAGCCAACGCCATTTCCTCCGCGTGGTCGACGGTTGACGTCATTTGAGATTCTGTAGCCACATTAAGTTCCAAGACTGATTTTTTTTTCAATAACTTGATCATTTTGCAACGAATTTATTCCTTATTTTTCCTCATATTTTCCGATTTTATATTCATAATTTTTCAACGTAACGATTTTTTTATTTTCTTTGAGGAGACTTCACGCATTTTCAACGGACGTTCCAACATAAAAACGTTTTCCAAAGTTTTGTGCTGCAGACATAATCTTAAAACACGATTGTTTATAGACGTATTTACGTGTTCATGGCATTTTTTTAACGTTGTACCTTTTTCCACTGCATAGTTAAAATGTTTTTTTTATTTCTTCATGATTATTCAGTGAAATGTACCTTTTAATGCATTATCTTAATCTTTTTTTACTAAATGCTTGCATACTCGTTAAACTTCTCGATGTACCAACATTATTTTATTTTCAAACTAACAACTACTTTTATCGAGGCTTTATTTTTTCTGTCTATGAAGAATCTTTTAGTTTATTCTCTCAAGATATGAAAATTAATTATAACGAAATCCTTTCACTTTTCTATCGCTAAGAATTTTCCTTAAAATAAGTCCTGAGCTATAGTTCGCTTTGTCTGGTTAGAGGTGATTCATCAATAGTATGTTTGTGACCAGATAAGGTATCCGTGCAGTTACTGCCTGAAGCGATGACGCATGGGTGACGGGTACGTCGTGATGTCATCCTTGTGAACTTGGAATGTCATCATACTGCTTGAAGCGATGACGCACGGTGACGGGTTTTTCGTGATGTCATCTTTGTGAACAGATGCCAGAAGAATTTCAGAAACTGTTTCAACTTCGAACCAATGACGTTTCTTCCAATGTCGGGGGTCAAAAACGCATCATGTTTGCTATAACAAAATTTCATACTTTCACCAAAAATCATATTTTTAAACGCGCTTTTTTTTTCATGTATAACTAAATTTTTATTGTTTACTCACCTCATAAAAGTCAATAAGAACTCCCCTAATCTCATTCCTTTCCCTAATTTAGTTCGCTTAAATTGAGATGTTTCAAAATTTCGCGTATATTTCTTTCCCTTAATGTCCAGTTCTCCCGTGTCGGCCCCTTCATTTTTAACTTCTGTGCATGATGCATTTTATCTTTAGACGTTTAGTTTCATTGACCTTTTCTTTCGTTTTAATTAGGTTTTCATTATCGTATTTTTTATTCATTGTCTCAGCAGAAAAATCTTTCATTCTGGAGACATAGCGACTAAGTCCGTACTTCCTCTAAACATTTTTTTTTCACATTTTACTAATTGTTCAGAAAAGCAGTTGTTTCCAAACTCCCATAGTGAAAATATCGTATTCCCCTTATAGTACTTATTATATTTTTCCTTCTGTTCAGTGTTGTATGATTCTTCAAACTTTGGTTTATTTTTATGAAACTTCTTTTTTTTCTTAGTTTTTTTTTCTGATTCAAACTTTCAATCTTTTCCTATCGATGTAATTACTCTTATTTCCCCATTCGACTTTACTTTTGAACAGAAATGTATCTAAAATCTTCAGATGTATTTTAGTCTACAAGGCCGATTCTTCCTTGTTTCAAATAAAGTCATTGTAGGATTTTAGTGTAAATGCTCCTAAATCTTTAGAACTTACTTTTCATAGTTAGATACAAATTCCTCGAGGTTTACATGAAAGAAGAGTGTTTTTACGCTCTCTCCAGTGTGTGAGCTTTCCCCAAGAAATTAACTTTGAATTCCCCCTTGTTTCTGTCGGAAACTGACAATCTCCTGCAACTGTTTTCACGCGTCTCTTGCTTACAAAAAAACCTCATATGGCATGAAATCACTTTGCTTGGGAGATTAAACTAAATTCTGGTTTTGAACTTTGAATGCAAACTTAAGCTCGCAAAAGAATAGTTTTCTGAGCAAACTTAAACTGTCTAAGATGACAAAAATCTAAAACTGCTGACTCAATGGGACAGAGCGTTTGAACTTTGGCGTTAATTCACCATTTAAGAGATCCGTCGTGAACCACTAGAAGGGAAGTAAGCAGACCCTGATTTAGTCCACTGTTTCCCAGGAAGGTAGAAAGCTAGTGTCGTAATTCAAAAGTTCATAACTCAAGCCTCCCCAGGATTCAATTTCGGACGAACGAATACTCAGATGTCAATGCTTAGACATTGAAAAATTACTTCAGACAAATATTTTCTTACTTAAAGTGCTTCAATTCAGAATTTGTACTACTTAAGATTTCCCTTAGTCAATATTTTTTCTATCTTAAAAACTTCTAAAGGGTTGATTTTGAAAAAAAATTAAAAAAAAAAAAATAAAAAAAAACGAGTTCCCACAAAAATGTAAAATTTCCTCAGATTGTATGAGGAACCAAAAAAATTGATGAAGCTTGAATGTTAACCATTTCTTTCTCTTCATGTTTCATTCCATAAACTTTCTTCAAATTCCTATATATCCAAGAATTTTGTTAAATGTCCAAGTTCGACTCCCCAGAAATTTTCTGAAAATGATAGTTTCTCTTTTAAAAAAAATTCCAGAATAAGAATCCCTTCACTGAAACAAGAAATTCCTATTCAAAGCATTCCATCCCTCTTTCTACTTCAAATACTCTATTTGTAAATCTAAGGAAGTTTTTTTTAATATTCATATACTTTTCCCTCTAACTTTAGAAGATAATGTCTTAAAATGTATGTACATATTACAATAGTAAAATATCTTACTACTGCTTGATGTTCAATTCACTTCACATTGTCTTAAGGAAATTCGTTCATTTTCTCATAACACATAGACATGTTATTTTTCTTCCCATTCACTTCAAAGACTTGAGATCAACTTAATGGAGTCCTTTGAGAAAAACTTTCATAGGAAAGCATAAATTTGCCCAAAAAGTACATTAAAAATAAACAAATGTTGAAAGTTCCTGTACAAGAAGGAAATTCTGTTGTAACTTCTAAACGAAAAAAGACAAATTCTAAGAAAATATGTAATAATGTTAATTGGATTCCATATTAAAAAAAATTAGTTGAACAAAAGTGTCATTCTTTTTTTTTCTTTTTTAAATGTATGCACTTTCGGAACAGTTCATTCTTTCTTAGGGTTAAAAATGGAACACTTCATTTTTTCTTAGTGGACAGCTTTGAGAAAACACATTTCATTAAAAGCAGGGAAATTCTCATAGAATAACATGGGAAAACTAGTATACATAAAAAGACTGTTTCGAAACGAGTAAAAATCTGTTGAAGTTCGTTTTCGAAAAAGTTGGAAATAGAATATAGTAAAAACAGTCACAGCAAGTTCCTGAAAGTTGAAAATTGGATGTACTAAAAATGTCTAAGGAAAGAATTTTTTATAAAACACAACTGCTTTAGTTTTCCCAGGCTAGAGGGGTCTTCAGTGAGAGCGCTTCTTCTTTTTCAACACAAAGAATGAAGCGAGTCAGTTTGAAACATTTCAAACTCCCCGAAAATAAGCCGTGTACTCTGGTTTCGGCTCAATACTGTAAAGCATTGCTCTCAGACCAGTCGGAAATCCCCCGATTGGTCGCCTGATGGAAAACATCAGGCCCATTTCCCTTAATAAATACCCAAATATCCTTAAGAAAAGTCTTTAGCAAAAAAATACTAGTTCCCCATTAAATCAATTCATTCTGTTACTATTTTAAAAAGAAATTTCTTTTACTTTTAAAATTCTTGAAAGCTTATTATTTTGATTCATTTCAATAAAAAAACATAATTTCACTTAAATTTAGGTTAATAAAAAAATAATTTCACAAAATTTATATCTTAGAATGAATAAAATACTTACACTTAAATTTAGGCTCTGGAAATAGAAAAAAAAAATTACTTTAAACATTTCCAAAAAAATATTTACTTTTCTTTTTCAGTAATTTACCTACCTCCCTCCCCCTTCCCTTACCCAAATTTTTAGGAGCCCTAAAAAGGACTTTTTTCAACAGCTGCTGTTTCCTCCAACTCAATACAAGTCGTATTGGGCTACGTGCATGTCGTGAACCGTTTTCAACAAGTTCGTAATGTCCAGAGATTCTAAAAATTCTTTGGAGATGAGTCCCTTCGAAGCAGCAACGAAAGATTCCGCTACAACCACAGGCTGCAGCATAGCAACGGCGCAGGCAAAGTGAGTGCTAAACTTAATATCCATGGAATCAGAGCAGGCATGCTCCATGATGTTGTTAGGCAATTCACGATAGGGCAAGAGACATTCCGGACATCGAAACAGTAGGTTTACCTTTTCTTCTATTTGTGTCGTGAGCACCTCGGTCAAGATGAAAATCAACTCTTCATCAGAAATGTTCGTTCCTGGACGATTCGTACTCTGCAGCTCTAACACAGCTTTTCTAAAAATGGATCCAAATTGCAGCTGAGTAATGCTTTTCCATATGTCATCGCATTTCTCCAACAGTTCATCAAATTCTTCCCACTTTAGTGTGACGGAAATGGGGTTTAATCGACGGAAACCATGAACTCTAGGAGAGATCTGTTCAAAGGAATACACACAACTGTCCCCTACTTCTCCGGCAGGAGAAGGAAGAAACAATCAGTTCACTGTTGACAATCACTTCGTCAATCCTAGCTCGGAAACTATATGAACGTTCCATAAACTTTCGGAAAGTTAGAGCTGACATAGTAATTCCATTTTTGGTGGGCTGGAAAGTTTGTCCGTCATAAAGATAACTCCGGAGATGGACTCTGACTGAGTTTGTGAAATCAGTAACTTTCACCACAACTTTTCCTCCCAAAGGAAAATGATGGGGGTGAAGATCATTTGTAGTTGGAGAACGATTCATAATGTTCGGCTCAGCTACGCAGGCTTTCTTAGCTACAGACGAGGAAGTAGTCGACGAACGCTTCATCATGATTCGGGAAATTGAATCGTTAGCACACAACAAGGAGGAAGAAGGCACAAGTGACTCGGACGAATGCACAAGACGAATTGACGGTGAAAGAGCACTGTCTTTATCTGGTTTGTTATCAGCAGACAAACAAACGGTGGGCCTTGGAACTGATAACAGAGGTTGGTAGTCATCCTGTTTACTACGTGAGCGCGTGAATGAGTCATGAGACAATGGCGTCTGTGCTATCATCTTTCTGAAGGTTAAATTTAGCCTAATATTTGGAGCGTTCTTTTGACGCGGTAGACCATGACTCCAATAAGAATTCGTTGGCGGAAGCATCTGGAGTAGAGAACCTGATCTCAGAGTTAATGAAACTGGTTTAAATCCGTTCCTCTTAAAAACAAAATCTCTTTCTTGCCCGAGAGATACAGAAGCAATGCACGACAAAGGTTCTAAATCTGATTCATTGTCCATGTGAAATCCGATGCTATCTTTTCCAGTTCGGTATTTGTTTATTAAAACAAAGTTGAAAGTCTCCTCGCATTCTTTCTCAACAGCGAGCTTGATTTCTTGAAGCAATGGGGTCCAAGGGTTAGGTTCTAAAGTCAAACCGCTAAAAGTGTATTTCAGATTGGGGTCCCCGAAGGCAACATGCTGTCTTGGAATGTTATAACACTTTCCGAAAATTTTTATTTTTGAGAATTCACCACTCAAATATTCGACTTCATCTTCCAAACGAGAATAGTAATGAATCGCTTGAGCAAGGGAGAAGAGCTGAGAGTAACGAAAATTCAGATTTTCCTTGTTATGACGAAGAGACAAAATTTTTTCAGATCAACACACTCACACCAAGCACCGAAGCGATAATGAGTCAGGCAGGCAGGCAGGCAGGCAGGCAGGCTTGCGATAAGGCGTATGACGTCAGGTTTCCGAGAGATGAGTAAGCAGCTTTTCCCCCTTTCCCCACCTGCTTATTCTGTCAGAAGGTCCTACCCTTTTGAAATGTTGGGGAAAAATTACTCCCCCAATTACGTTGACAACGAAATTTTCTAGAAATGCGTACATGAAGACACAATATTAAAGTAACAACATTCCTCAATTTATATTAAAAAAAAACAAACCTCTAATGGTTTTAAAGTTCCTTCTCTTGTAATTTTTTTTCTCGCTAAATGCATCTTTGACAACCCCGAAAGCTGAACTTCTGTTCTTTTCAAAATGATTTGTTCCGAAAGGGGTTCACTCCCTGAGGAATGCAGATTCAAAGCAACGTGATCACTCGTTATTTTTGTACAGACAGTTAAAACTATGATCAGCAACAAATTTGAAAAAAAAACAAAAAAACATTGGACTGTCTCCACACATTTTTAAAGTGACGTCATTTGAGAGGAGGTTTTTCATGACAAATTTCTTCCAACAGGAAAAGAATGTATGCGAGCAGAGTAAAAAATTTTCATCTCAAAATGTTTGTTTTGCTCACGTGAAGATATTTCGTCTCGATTTGCTCACGCGAAGACTCAAAATAATGCATAAGCAGGATTCCCAAAAACATAAAAAAATATAAGTTTTATATAAAAAAGAAATTCCAGGAAAAATATTGGAGGGGCGAAAGATTCCCATTCTTCCATTCCCACAAAAAATTTAACGAAGTCTAATAAATCTCTCGAAAAAAAAAATTAAACAAATACTTGGACTGACAAAAGAGAGAACGACACGTGACGTCAACCTATCCCGCGGCTAGTAGTAGGAGATACACTGTTCCCCCCTCTGACATCATTTTTTTTCTATGCGAACAGAAATTTACTTGAACAGCCGTCTTAGAAAATGCCTCTTCCACGTTTTTCTTCCCAGCCATGCAAAAACAATCAGGTTGCCTTTTCCCACCAAAAGTTCTAGCAAGAAGGAGCAGGAGACGCCGGAACGTAGCCCGAAGGAGCCGAATAACAAGGGGGCGAGACAGGGAGGGAGCTCCTTCGGGTTTCGTTCCGGCGTCTCCTGCTCCTTCTTGCTAGAACGTTTGGTGGGAAAAGGCAACCTGATTGTTTTTGCATGGCTGGGAAGAAAACGTGGAAGAGGCATTTTCTAAGACGGTTGTTCAAGTAAATTTCTGTTCGCATAGAAAAAAAATGATGTCAGAGGGGGAACAGTGTATCTCCTACTACTAGCCGCGGGATAGGTTGACGTCACGTGTCGTTCTCTCTTTTGTCAGTCCAAGTATTTGTTTAATTTTTTTTTCGAGAGATTTATTAGACTTCGTTAAATTTTTTGTGGGAATGGAAGAATGGGAATCTTTCGCCCCTCCAATATTTTTCCTGGAATTTCTTTTTTATATAAAACTTATATTTTTTTATGTTTTTGGGAATCCTGCTTATGCATTATTTTGAGTCTTCGCGTGAGCAAATCGAGACGAAATATCTTCACGTGAGCAAAACAAACATTTTGAGATGAAAATTTTTTACTCTGCTCGCATACATTCTTTTCCTGTTGGAAGAAATTTGTCATGAAAAACCTCCTCTCAAATGACGTCACTTTAAAAATGTGTGGAGACAGTCCAATGTTTTTTTTTTTTTTTTTCAAATTTGTTGCTGATCATAGTTTTAACTGTCTGTACAAAAATAACGAGTGATCACGTTGCTTTGAATCTGCATTCCTCAGGGAGTGAACCCCTTTCGGAACAAATCATTTTGAAAAGAACAGAAGTTCAGCTTTCGGGGTTGTCAAAGATGCATTTAGCGAGAAAAAAAATTACAAGAGAAGGAACTTTAAAACCATTAGAGGTTTGTTTTTTTTTAATATAAATTGAGGAATGTTGTTACTTTAATATTGTGTCTTCATGTACGCATTTCTAGAAAATTTCGTTGTCAACGTAATTGGGGGAGTAATTTTTCCCCAACATTTCAAAAGGGTAGGACCTTCTGACAGAATAAGCAGGTGGGGAAAGGGGGAAAAGCTGCTTACTCATCTCTCGGAAACCTGACGTCATACGCCTTATCGCAAGCCTGCCTGCCTGCCTGCCTGCCTGACTCATTATCGCTTCGGTGCTTGGTGTGAGTGTGTTGATCTGAAAACAATTTTGTCTCTTCGTCATAACAAGGAAAATCTGAATTTTCGTTACTCTCAGCTCTTCTCCCTTGCTCAAGCGATTCATTACTATTCTCGTTTGGAAGATGAAGTGGAATATTTGAGTGGTGAATTCTCAAAAATAAAAATTTTCGGAAAGTGTTATAACATTCCAAGACAGCATGTTGCCTTCGGGGACCCCAATCTGAAATACACTTTTAGCGGTTTGACTTTAGAACCTAACCCTTGGACCCCATTGCTTCAAGAAATCAAGCTCGCTGTTGAGAAAGAATGCGAGGAGACTTTCAACTTTGTTTTAATAAACAAATACCGAACTGGAAAAGATAGCATCGGATTTCACATGGACAATGAATCAGATTTAGAACCTTTGTCGTGCATTGCTTCTGTATCTCTCGGGCAAGAAAGAGATTTTGTTTTTAAGAGGAACGGATTTAAACCAGTTTCATTAACTCTGAGATCAGGTTCTCTACTCCAGATGCTTCCGCCAACGAATTCTTATTGGAGTCATGGTCTACCGCGTCAAAAGAACGCTCCAAATATTAGGCTAAATTTAACCTTCAGAAAGATGATAGCACAGACGCCATTGTCTCATGACTCATTCACGCGCTCACGTAGTAAACAGGATGACTACCAACCTCTGTTATCAGTTCCAAGGCCCACCGTTTGTTTGTCTGCTGATAACAAACCAGATAAAGACAGTACTCTTTCACCGTCAATTCGTCTTGTGCATTCGTCCGAGTCACTTGTGCCTTCTTCCTCCTTGTTGTGTGCTAACGATTCAATTTCCCGAATCATGATGAAGCGTTCGTCGACTACTTCCTCGTCTGTAGCTAAGAAAGCCTGCGTAGCTGAGCCGAACATTATGAATCGTTCTCCAACTACAAATGATCTTCACCCCCATCATTTTCCTTTGGGAGGAAAAGTTGTGGTGAAAGTTACTGATTTCACAAACTCAGTCAGAGTCCATCTCCGGAGTTATCGTTATGACGGACAAACTTTCCAGCCCACCAAAAATGGAATTACTATGTCAGCTCTAACTTTCCGAAAGTTTATGGAACGTTCATATAGTTTCCGAGCTAGGATTGACGAAGTGATTGTCAACAGTGAACTGATTGTTTCTTCCTCTCCTGCCGGAGAAGTAGGGGACAGTTGTGTGTATTCCTTTGAACAGATCTCTCCTAGAGTTCATGGTTTCCGTCGATTAAACCCCATTTCCGTCACACTAAAGTGGGAAGAATTTGATGAACTGTTGGAGAAATGCGATGACATATGGAAAAGCATTACTCAGCTGCAATTTGGATCCATTTTTAGAAAAGCTGTGTTAGAGCTGCAGAGTACGAATCGTCCAGGAACGAACATTTCTGATGAAGAGTTGATTTTCATCTTGACCGAGGTGCTCACGACACAAATAGAAGAAAAGGTAAACCTACTGTTTCGATGTCCGGAATGTCTCTTGCCCTATCGTGAATTGCCTAACAACATCATGGAGCATGCCTGCTCTGATTCCATGGATATTAAGTTTAGCACTCACTTTGCCTGCGCCGTTGCTATGCTGCAGCCTGTGGTTGTAGCGGAATCTTTCGTTGCTGCTTCGAAGGGACTCATCTCCAAAGAATTTTTAGAATCTCTGGACATTACGAACTTGTTGAAAACGGTTCACGACATGCACGTAGCCCAATACGACTTGTATTGAGTTGGAGGAAACAGCAGCTGTTGAAAAAAGTCCTTTTTAGGGCTCCTAAAAATTTGGGTAAGGGAAGGGGGAGGGAGGTAGGTAAATTACTGAAAAAGAAAAGTAAATATTTTTTTGGAAATGTTTAAAGTATTTTTTTTTTCTATTTCCAGAGCCTAAATTTAAGTGTAAGTATTTTATTCATTCTAAGATATAAATTTTGTGAAATTATTTTTTTATTAACCTAAATTTAAGTGAAATTATGTTTTTTTATTGAAATGAATCAAAATAATAAGCTTTCAAGAATTTTAAAAGTAAAAGAAATTTCTTTTTTAAAATAGTAACAGAATGAATTGATTTAATGGGGAACTAGTATTTTTTTGCTAAAGACTTTTCTTAAGGATATTTGGGTATTTATTAAGGGAAATGGGCCTGATGTTTTCCATCAGGCGACCAATCGGGGGATTTCCGACTGGTCTGAGAGCAATGCTTTACAGTATTGAGCCGAAACCAGAGTACACGGCTTATTTTCGGGGAGTTTGAAATGTTTCAAACTGACTCGCTTCATTCTTTGTGTTGAAAAAGAAGAAGCGCTCTCACTGAAGACCCCTCTAGCCTGGGAAAACTAAAGCAGTTGTGTTTTATAAAAATTCTTTCCTTAGACATTTTTAGTACATCCAATTTTCAACTTTCAGGAACTTGCTGTGACTGTTTTTACTATATTCTATTTCCAACTTTTTCGAAAACGAACTTCAACAGATTTTTACTCGTTTCGAAACAGTCTTTTTATGTATACTAGTTTTCCCATGTTATTCTATGAGAATTTCCCTGCTTTTAATGAAATGTGTTTTCTCAAAGCTGTCCACTAAGAAAAAATGAAGTGTTCCATTTTTAACCCTAAGAAAGAATGAACTGTTCCGAAAGTGCATACATTTAAAAAAGAAAAAAAAAGAATGACACTTTTGTTCAACTAATTTTTTAATATGGAATCCAATTAACATTTTTACATATTTTCTTAGAATTTGTCTTTTTTCGTTTAGAAGTTACAACAGAATTTCCTTCTTGTACAGGAATTTTCAACATTTGTTTATTTTTAATGTACTTTTTGGGCAAATTTATGCTTTCCTATGAAAGTTTTTCTCAAAGGACTCCATTAAGTTGATCTCAAGTCTTTGAAGTGAATGGGAAGAAAAATAACATATCTATGTGTTATGAGAAAATGAACGAATTTCCTTAAGACAATGTGAAGTGAATTGAACATCAAGCAGTAGTAAGATATTTTACTATTGTAATATGTACATACATTTTAAGACAATATCTTCTAAAGTTAGAGGGAAAAGTATATGAATATTAAAAAACTTCCTTAGATTTACAAATAGAGTATTTGAAGTAGAAAGAGGGATGGAATGCTTTGAATAGGAATTTCTTGTTTCAGTGAAGGGATTCTTATTCTGGAATTTTTTTAAAAGAGAAACTATCATTTTCAGAAAATTTCTGGGGGAGTCGAACTTGGACATTTAACAAAATTCTTGGATATATAGGAATTTGAAGAAAGTTTATGGAATGAAACATGAAGAGAAAGAAATGGTTAACATTCAAGCTTCATCAATTTTTTTGGTTCCTCATACAATCTGTGGAAATTTTACATTTTTGTGGGAACTCGTTTTTTTTTTATTTTTTTTTTTAATTTTTTTTCAAAATCAACCCTTTAGAAGTTTTTAAGATAGAAAAAATATTGACTAAGGGAAATCTTAAGTAGTACAAATTCTGAATTGAAGCACTTTAAGTAAGAAAATATTTGTCTGAAGTAATTTTTCAATGTCTAAGCATTGACATCTGAGTATTCGTTCGTCCGAAATTGAATCCTGGGAGGCTTGAGTTATGAGCTTTTGAATTACGACACTAGCTTTCTACCTTCCTTGGAAACAGTGGACTAAATCAGGGTCTGCTTACTTCCCTTCTAGTGGTTCACGACGGATCTCTGAAATGGTGAATTAACGCCAAAGTTCAAACGCTCTGTCCCATTGAGTCAGCAGTTTTAGATTTTTGTCATCTTAGACAGTTTAAGTTTGCTCAGAAAACTATTCTTTTGCGAGCTTAAGTTTGCATTCAAAGTTCAAAACCAGAATTTAGTTTAATCTCCCAAGCAAAGTGATTTCATGCCATATGAGGTTTTTTTGTAAGCAAGAGACGCGTGAAAACAGTTGCAGGAGATTGTCAGTTTCCGACAGAAACAAGGGGGAATTCAAAGTTAATTTCTTGGGGAAAGCTTACACACTGGAGAGAGCGTAAAAACACTCTTCTTTCATGTAAACCTCGAGGAATTTGTATCTAACTATGAAAAGTAAGTTCTAAAGATTTAGGAGCATTTACACTAAAATCCTACAATGACTTTATTTGAAACAGGGAAGAATCGGCCTTGTAGACTAAAATACATCTCAAGATTTTAGATACATTTCTGTTCAAAAGTAAAGTCGAATGGGGAAATAAGAGTAATTACATCGATAGGAAAAGATTGAAAGTTTGAATCAGAAAAAAAAACTAAGAAAAAAAGAAGTTTCATAAAAATAAACCAAAGTTTGAAGAATCATACAACACTGAACAGAAGGAAAAATATAATAAGTACTATAAGGGGAATACGATATTTTCACTATGGGAGTTTGGAAACAACTGCTTTTCTGAACAATTAGTAAAATGTGAAAAAAATGTTTAGAGGAAGTACGGACTTAGTCGCTATGTCTCCAGAATGAAAGATTTTTCTGCTGAGACAATGAATAAAAAATACGATAATGAAAACCTAATTAAAACGAAAGAAAAGGTCAATGAAACTAAACGTCTAAAGATAAAATGCATCATGCACAGAAGTTAAAAATGAAGGGGCCGACACGGGAGAACTGGACATTAAGGGAAAGAAATATACGCGAAATTTTGAAACATCTCAATTTAAGCGAACTAAATGAGGGAAAGGAATGAGATTAGGGGAGTTCTTATTGACTTTTATGAGGTGAGTAAACAATAAAAATTTAGTTATACATGAAAAAAAAGCGCGTTTAAAAATATGATTTTTGGTGAAAGTATGAAATTTTGTTTTAGCAAACATGATGCGTTTTTGACCCCCCGACATTGGAAGAAACGTCATTGGTTCGAAGTTGAAACAGTTTCTGAAATTCTTCTGGCATCTGTTCACAAAGATGACATCACGAAAAACCCGTCACCGTGCGTCATCGCTTCAAGCAGTA
Organism: Macrothele yani; assembly: GCA_039090855.1. Classification (NCBI taxonomy): domain Eukaryota; kingdom Metazoa; phylum Arthropoda; class Arachnida; order Araneae; family Macrothelidae; genus Macrothele; species Macrothele yani. The sequence continues at coordinate 50,519,439 of CM076999.1, read as the reverse complement.
TGATGACATTCCAAGTTCACAAGGATGACATCACGACGTACCCGTCACCCATGCGTCATCGCTTCAGGCAGTAACTGCACGGATACCTTATCTGGTCACAAACATACTATTGATGAATCACCTCTAACCAGACAAAGCGAACTATAGCTCAGGACTTATTTTAAGGAAAATTCTTAGCGATAGAAAAGTGAAAGGATTTCGTTATAATTAATTTTCATATCTTGAGAGAATAAACTAAAAGATTCTTCATAGACAGAAAAAATAAAGCCTCGATAAAAGTAGTTGTTAGTTTGAAAATAAAATAATGTTGGTACATCGAGAAGTTTAACGAGTATGCAAGCATTTAGTAAAAAAAGATTAAGATAATGCATTAAAAGGTACATTTCACTGAATAATCATGAAGAAATAAAAAAAACATTTTAACTATGCAGTGGAAAAAGGTACAACGTTAAAAAAATGCCATGAACACGTAAATACGTCTATAAGCAATCGTGTTTTATGATTATGTCTGCAGCACAAAACTTTGGAAAACGTTTTTATGTTGGAACGTCCGTTGAAAATGCGTGAAGTCTCCTCAAAGAAAATAAAAAAATCGTTACGTTGAAAAATTATGAATATAAAATCGGAAATTATGAGGAAAAAATAAGGAATAAATTCGTTGCAAAATGATCAAGTTATTGAAAAAAAAATCAGTCTTGGAACTTAATGTGGCTACAGAATCTCAAATGACGTCAACCGTCGACCCCGCGGAGGAAATGGCGTTGGCTGATGTCATATCTGCTATCACGACATGCGTCACTCGGCATAGTCACTCTTCCCAAAACACGTGTCATACAAAGTTTTCTGAGTCAAAGAGAAAATGGTGAGTCATCCCAAAACACATGTCGGACAAAAGATAGCGGAACATGAATCAACAGGAACGAAATCTTTTCAAACAAAGCCTTTCCTCGTCTAAATTAAAATTGTAGGGAAGAAAAATATAAGAATTAAAAAAATAATGCAACGTCTATAAAAATTATAACACCTCACGGAGTTCTAAAAATATAAATTTAATAAAACAAATTTGAGGAAATGCTTCGATTGAAAAAACTTCCTTCAAAAATTTGTCAGCGTCTAATAAATCTCCCGAGAAAATTAAAAAAATAATGCAACGTCTATAAAAATTATAATACCTCAGGGAATTCCTGAAAATATAAATTTAATAAAATAAATTAGAGAGAAAAAATAGGACAAAAAAATATGAGTAAAAAAAATTGGAAACGACAAAAAAACTTCCTTCAAAAATTTGACAAAGTCCAGTAAATCTCCCGAGAAAATTAAAAAATAAATATTGGAAAGACTTCTTAAAAATTTGTCAACGTCCAATAAATCTCCCGAGAAAAGTTCCAAAAAGCACTACTAGGGGGGCAACGTACACATCCCCTTTCCCCCAGTCGGTCGTTGCCATCTCTCAAAGATACATCGAAAGTTCCAAGAAGCACCGCTAGGGGGCAGCACATTTCCTTTCCCGACTCGGTCGTTGCCACCACTCAAAAACAAAGATCTAACATAATAATAAAGTTCCAAGAAGCACCGCTAGGGGCAGCACATTTCCTTTCCCCGACTCGGTCGTTGCCATCCCTCAAAGATCCATTAAAAGTTCCAAGAAGCACCTCTAGGGGCAGCACATTTCCTTTCCCGACTCGGTCGTTGCCATCTCTCAAAGATACATTGAAAGTTCCAAGAAGCACCGCTAGGGGGCAGCACATCTCCTTTCCCGACTCGGTCGTTGCCATCACTCAAAAACAAAGATCTAGCATAATAATAAAGTTCCAAGAAGCACCGCTAGGGGCAGCACATTTCCTTTCCCCGACTCGGTCGTTGCCATCTCTCAAAGATTCATCGAAAGTTCCAAGAATCACCGCTAGGGGGCAGCACCGACCCTACACACTAGCGTCATTTGCCACGCCCCCATCCTTCTGCCGCAAGCCACGCCCCCATCCTTCTCTAGAAGGATGCATCCTTGAGGCAGTCCCCGTCATTTTATACTACTGACAGAGATAAAGTACCCAAACTCATGAAATATGGTGTATACTGCATTCCGCTCGCCCATGAGGATTCGGGTGTTATTGACAAATTTTATATAGATTCTACAATTAGGACTCTGAATACCCGGTTGGGTGAACACAAGTACACCCTCCGGACAGAAACTATTAATACTGCCTTTACTATAGCTGTTAAACAGGGTGGTTACACCCCTGTTCGGGAGTATGTTAAAATCTTGAACTCCAATGTCAACAAAAATACTGTTTTCTTTTCAGAAAGTTTATATTTTATTGCATACGGAGACAACTGTTGTAATTTAGATCTCCCCACATTTGTACCAAGACCTTTGCGAAAAATGTTTGCTCCACAAGAGACTTTGACACATGAGGAATTTTAAAGCATCGGAATAGTACATTTTTGTAAATATTTTGTGTTCTTGTATTTATGTTATATTGATTTTGGAATTGAAATTTTACAATTTGTGCTTATACTGTGACATCATGGTCTGTTGGTGACGTGGTGCATGATGGGTCGTGTTATCAAGTATATAAGGGTTGACTCTGTTTGGATCCCGTGGCGCATTGACCAGTAGTTGGGGACGGGAGATCCCCGAAAGCGCTAGTCTGCTTTTAACCGCTTTTAATTTGTAAATAAATTGATTTTAATTTGCTTACTGAAGACGTGGTTTGCTTTTATCGCATGTATAGACAGCATATTTTGTGCGTATATCTTGATAGCTGTTTACTTTTGGTACTACTGGTTTTGAATTTAATGTTCACTCTGAATTTTGTAGCTATTTGTTTCCAAATGGCAAAAGTAATAGACCATTTTATGTATTTGCTAGTTGATCCTGTATCTTCAGATTTCTCTGAATGAATAATCTTTTCATTTCTAAGCAATTAAATTAGAGAGCCACAAACCAATATTTCTATTCACTGTCGGGTTAATACTTTTCCGATCAGGCCAGTGCTTCCTAATTAGCCTTTCTCTGAATTATGGATCTCTTCTATTATCAGATTGTTAAGGGCAACAGATTACAGGCTGGATCACATAGTTAAGCTGTGTGGAAGAGCCATACAAACTGTCACAGTTTGATTGTACCTATCTGGTAGAGATAAGATTGGGGTGTGACATTTTTTTCCAGCAAAGTATGTATGTATTGATTTTCAGGTTATTTTGCACCCTTCGTTTTAAATTCTAAAATTTTTTCCTTAGTCTTCAGTTTTGCTCTTAAGTATTAATATATATATATATATATATATATATCTGGTCACAAAAAGTTAGGAATATTGCATGAATGAAGCTACGTAACATAAAGGACAGAGTGTGTTTACAAAAACAATTTAATGGGCAATTTCTGCACACAACAAGTAGTACCACAATATAGACAAAAGTGTATATTCAGAGAATGTCCATATCTCTGGATTTCAGTATCCAGTAACACTACTTATGTGTCAAAGAACATCTTTACACCTACGAAGCATACTTGCAGTGACGTTATCGATGAGTGTCTGGTGCAGTTAGTCCCATATTAGTCAATACATAGATAGGTCTGACAGTATACTGGGGTATGGAATGTGGTTATCTAAATGTTGCTGTATAGATTCCCAAATTTTCTTAATAGGATAAAGTCAGGAGACCTGAGATAGCTGTAAAGATCCGATCTTGTGGCTTTCCAGCCAGGGCAGGTCTAAGGGGTAGGCCGGGTGGTAAATGTGTAGATTAGCGTCCTAAATTATTTCGCCGAAAAAGTTTTAGTACCTGGAAAAAGTGCGATGTACAGATTTTAGTGTATGGAAATTAATGGCAAATGGTGCAGAAATTGCGTATTTTAAATGTGTTTTAAAGATTTTTTTTCGTAATATTGACCTGTGAGTCTGACGCTATTAAGAGAAGCTGCAGTAGGCCTAAAGTATTGCTCCGGAAAAGAATGTGCAGCTTTGATCCTTTAAAAGGAAGGTTTATTGCTGTGCCACAATGATGGGCGGAAGAGTACAAGAGAAAGAGGTTACGTTGTTGGCAGGAGAGCAATAAATGTAATGATAGGCTACAGAAAATGGGTCCACAGCATCCACCCTTTATTTTGTTGTATCCTGTATGTTGTTGGCAGGAAAAACCGAATAAAACCTCTTCGATTTGCAAAAGATATGTATACGTAAGATAGAAATTGACCTGCGAACAAGCTATTAAAAGGAGAACCAAAAGTGCAGTGACACACAAATCAGCTATGAATGGAAGCTGTTCAAACCTGAACCGAAAGTTGTAGTTCCCCAGTTTCCTGTACAACATAGAAAAGCATGTTAGTACTTTCTGTTTTGAATCAAGGAATCGTATGCGAAAGAACGAAACATTTATCAACATCTGCTTTAAAAACAATGACAAAACATGAACGAACTATATTGTGTATCGCATGAGTATAACATGGTTCGCTCGTGTGGCAAGAAAATACGCGCTTGGACTCGTAGTCATCCGCGCGTCGCAGCGAATCTTCCTTTCAACGAAGCAAAGCTTCACATTGTCGCCGTAGCAATGCGCAGAGTCGTAGAATATAGACGTACACGCGTACGCCATACGCGGATAGTTTGCAGATTTTGCATATAGTTTTTGCTTGTAGATTAAAAAAATAAAAATGTTTTTACAGCAACTAAAACACTTACTCAAGGCTTTACTAAGATTAATATACACTGATGGAAAAAAAATCACAACACCAAGAAGGGGTTGTGTTAGATAAACGACAGTTGGTAGGCGGTGAGAGTACATCTGCAAGATGACGTCTATGCAAATTTCGCGCTCGGTACATACGTGTGGCGCTAGTAGCGCCCCTCGGAACATGCAAAGCAGGTTTGCTGTAAATACGCGCTGTAATGTTCGTGAGCGTTAGATATCGTTGAGATTCGACGTAGTGTGTTGGTGTTAGTCAAGAATGCCTTTAAGAAGACGAAGAAGCCATTATCAACAGCTCACGGAATTTGAACGAGGTCGTGTAATAGGGCTACGAGAAGGTGGGTTTTCTTTCCGCAATATTGCAGAACGACTTGGCAGGAGTGTAGCCACTGTGCATAATTGTTGGCAGCGGTGGTCAAGGGAAGGTACTGCCTCAAGAAGACCGGGTACCGGCCCGCCACGTAGAAATACTAAGAGGGAAGACCGCCGTGTACGGCGTATAGCCGTTGCGCATCGTACTGCGTCTGCGGCAGCAATTCCAGCTGAAGTTGCCACCACAGTGACACAACGAACTGTTACAAATCGGTTACTTAAAGGACAGCTCCGAGCCAGACGCCCTGTAGCGTGCATTCCACGTACTCCAAACCACTGCCGTTTGCGACGTCAGTGGTGTCAAGCTAGAGCTCATTGGAGGACGGAGTGGAGATATGTTGTGTTTTCTGATAAAAGCCGGTTCTGTCTGGGTGCCAGTGATGGCCGTGTGTTGGTTAGAATGAGGCCAGGTGAGCGCCTGCAAGCAACCTGTCTGCGGCCGAGACACACTGGACCTACACCTGGAGTTATGGTCTGGGGAGCAATTTCCGATGACAGCAGGAGCACTCTCGTGGTTGTCCCACGCACCCTGACGGCACAGTTGTACGTCGGTCTGGTGATTCAACCTGTTGTGCTGCCATTCATGAACAGCATTCCAGGGGGTGTTTTGCAACAGGATAACGCTCGCCCACATACCGCTGTTGTAACCCAACATGCTCTACAGAGTGTCGGCATGTTGCCGTGGCCTGCTAGATCACCAGATCTTTCTCCAATCGAGCTCGTATGAGACATTATTGGACGACAACTGCAGCGTCACCCCCAACCAGCATTAACCGTCCCTGTATTGACCGAACAAGTGCAACAGGCATGGAACTCCATTCCACAAACTGACATCCAGCACCTGTACGACACAATGCATGAACGTTTGCATGCTTGTATTCAACATTCTGGCGGTTACACCGGTTATTAATATACCAGCATTTCACATTTAAAATGGCTCTTCTCGCGCTTACATTAAGCTGTAATCTTGAAACCTTAATCGATTAAATAAGTTACCTATACAAATGTATTGCCGCCATTTCATTCCTCTACAACTATTTTTTCGTGGTGTCGGGATTTTTTTTTCCGTCAGTGTATTTAATTCTATCTTAACATGAGAATGTTCAACTATTTTTCACATATTCCGATAGAGAGTTATTTTGTTTTTGCAGAAGTTTCTGGCCTCTTGATTTTGTCAAGGCCTGTTCTCAATATATAGGAACTGTAACAAAAGTTTCGTGTACACAGAAATATTTTTTTCATTTTATTGCCAGCTTACTCTTGCAGTTGCCAGTTATTAAAATAAAATCTTTTCCTTATTAATTTTATCAGTACTATTTATGAATTAAGTTGTTAAAAATGCTATATATAATTTTTGAAGGATCATTAACGGAACTGCTTTTCTAAATATAAAAACTTTCTTTAATTAGTCTCTTGTTTTTATGAGGTACATAGTCCAAAAATTCCCAAGTTTTGGCCTTAAGGTCCATTTTACACACATTTTTGCAGATTCAGTCGTAATGTACTTTTGCCCTCTCTGGAGTCTGTAATGTTCTAATAATTATTTACTGTTATATCTATTGTCCTTTAATTATCTCGTTCCATTGTTATCGTGATTTGCGGATTTGCAGCAAGTTTTCTGTTTCAATGGTTAAGTATGCAGATACATTTTATTTTTTTGCAACTCTGGTGATGTGTTTGGCCTACCGCAGCGTCTCTTCACAGCATCACACTCACAGTTCAATATTACGATAGAAAATCTTTAAAAAACATTTAAAATATGAAATTTCTGAACCATTTGCCATTCTTTTCTGTACTGTAAAATCTTTACGTCACACTTTATCCAGGTACTGACATTTTTCTGACGAAATAATTTAGGACGCTAATATACATATTTACCGGCTAAGTAGGCAGCCACCAAATGGAAGGGATGCCAAATTAGCCCATGGATTTGTAAATTTTCTTACATAGTAAAATTATCCGCTAACGTTTTTTTTTCTTTTATGAGCTAGTCTGTATTTGCCACAAAAATGAAAGCTGAATACTCCTTTGTTCTTTCTCTGGCACGTGCAAAGTTCCTATATATATACCACCACCACCAACAAGAAGAAGCATTGCCGCCCCGGCGGCGCATTGGTCTAAGGGATGGCCTCTGATCATTCGTCCGAACAGGGTCTGGGTTCGAATCCCGGTGAGGCATGGATGTTGTGTTTGTCTTACGGCACTGGCTCTCTCCCTTCCCTGGAACCAGTGACCCTAAATTAGGGGCGGGCGACTGCTTATAGCCCATTGAGTTGCTCACGGTGGTCGTTAAACCTCCAATAAAAGAAAAAAAAAGAAGCATTTTCAATTCGTGTGTGTGTGTTTTTTCTGAGAACTCTTCTCTGCTGCTTTTTTACGCATTTGGGTTTTCAGGGGAAAAAAAATTACATTTTTTTTGTTCGTTCCTGATGTTTGTTGACATTTTTATATACACTGAGTGGCCACTTTATTATGACCACCAGACAGTTTTAAGCAAATGAGCTATGGCTGCACGCTGTTGCCGCCAGAGGGCAAGGCTAGTATAAAAAGGGAAAGCTTAGTGCTTGCGACAGATGTAGAAGTGATTTTTGGGTGAAGAGATGGGTAAAAATTGCGATTTGAGGGACTTTCAACGTGGGATGATTGTAGGAGCTCGGAGCCATGGAGCGAGTATCACCGAAACCGCCGGATTCGTGAAATGTTCCAGAGCAGCTGTTGTTAAAGTGTTTAAAGACGTGTGTGTCAGCCAAAAAATTGGGTCTCTCTGTGCAACGTGTGGTCGTCATCGACTAGTGACTTCTCGGGTGGAACGGAGAGTGTCCAGACTGTTAATAGACAACAGATGGGCAACAGTGCAGCAAATTACAGACCATCTTAATAAAGGATCCCTCAAATGATCTGTGCACGATCTGTTCGCCGTACAGTGCACGGATGGGATATGGCAGAAGAAGGCCTGTTCGAACACCTTTGCTGTCTGCAGTTAACAAGAGAAATTGTCTCCAGTTCGCACAGGAGACATTGGACAGTCGATAATTGGAAACAAATTATGTGGTCCGATGAATCACGTTTTCAGTTGCACCATGCCTATGGCTGAGTGAGAATTTGGCATAAACAGCATGAAAGCATGGACCCCAAATGCATTGCTACAGCCCTTCAAGCTGGTGGAGGCAACGTTATGGTTTGGGGAATGTTTTCCTGGCATGCTTTGGGTCCTTGAATTCGTGGTGATCAACGTCTGACTGGCACATCATATCTAAACATCGTTGCAGACCAAGTGCATCCTGTCATATGGATGGTTTATCCCAATGGCGATGGCTACTTTCAACAAGATAATGCGTCTTGCCATAGTGCTCGTATTGTACAGGATTGGCTTCAGGAACATGCCGGTAAGTTTACTTTGCTTAGGTGGCCCCCACAATCTCCAGATCTCAACCCCATTGAGAATTTGTGGGATGACGTTGAACGAGGCATCAGACAGCTGGATCCACAACCCTGCAATCTCACACTCCTGGAAAGTGCTATTCATCAAGCATGGTCTTAGATTCCACAAACCACCTATCAACATTTCGTGGAGTCGATGCCACGAAGAATCTACATCGACGCATTATTAAAGGCAAAAGGTGGCCCAACGAAGTACTGAGGGGGTGGTCATAATAAAGTGTCTACTCAGTGTATAACAAATAAGGCTTGAGCGACAAGCCTTATTGTTATGTACATCTTGGAAATAAATCCCAAATTCCCACAGCCTAGGGTAAAGCAGAATAAAACACTTTTTACTATGAAAACTGCAACAAAGCTCCTACAGATTGCGAACCATATATAAATCAATGGTTTTCTATACACTCATTGATAGCGCATTGTTTGCCATTCAGGAAAGATTTACTCAGTTGCAAAAACTTTCCAACGCTTCGGGTTTCCTTTATAATTTGAAGAAAATGCCTGACAGGGGATTCTTTAAAAGAAAAGTGTATTCAGTTAGAAAAATTCCTTAAGGATACTGACAGTGAAGAAAAAGATATTGATGGGGAGCAACTGTTTGAAGAGCTGCAGCAATTTGCAAGCACTTATGAGCAAATGCAGCTCAGCTACTACAATAGAAGCTCTAAACTTCATATTTCAGCATGATATGGTTCATTGTTTTCCCAACAGTAGGATTTGCTTTCGAATATTGCAATTCCTGTCTGTAGAAAGCGGGGAAAAAAAGTTTTAATAAATTAAAGCTGATAAAGACTTATTTGAGATATACAACAATGTAGGAACAGCTATCAGCTTTATCCATCATTTCTATTGAAAACGATATTGCACAAAAAAATGTCTGAAGCAATGAAGAGGTTTTTGCTTAGTAAAGCCAGACATGAACGTTTCATGTAAATAACGCAAACAACTATGTATGATTCCGTCATTTTGTGAGTAAAATTATCATTATTATATTGGACTATTTATTTGTAGCATAGCATATAATAGTGAGTTAGTGACATATCTACTGAACATACTAAGTTGAGATTAGAGCTATTATTTGCTGTGTTTGGGTGCTTACTGCAAAAAAATAAAATAAAACAAATAAATCAAAGGAGTCTTTCTGGCTGTCGGAAAAAAAAACAACCCAAAAAAACAGAAGAAGTTGAAAGCCATGACGACAGCACCTTCAAGAGGTTTCATCAGTGGCTTAGCTTTTTTTCTTTTCTTTTTTTTTAAATTTTTATTCCAGTTAATTGTAACTGCAGCTTGTGCTCATTTTGGCTTTTCACTTTACTAGTAACTTGTTTTTCAGTGTTTACGTCCCTTTTTGTTTCTTCTTGCTTGATTCTTAATATATATAAAGATAAATTAAAATTTGGGGGTATATCATAATATAATTTTATGAGCATAATTTAAAAAGTTTCCAGCACTAATTAGGGCAAACCTTTGAGTGTGATTTACATTAAGAAATAATCGGGCATTCAAAACAGTTGAATTATATAAAAAATTTGCATAATTTTTTTTTTTTTTTATTTTACTCAGGTTTGGTTATTCAAGGCTCTAGTTAGGAAAGTTAGGAATGTTATGCAAAACACAGGTGAGTGTAAATTAAGTGCAACCTCCTGTAGCTTTAAAACTTGAGCTTATATCCCTCAGATCAGTATATCCTCTCGTCCCAGTAGATCTCTCTGGAGAACTGGATCACCCTATGAAAGTCAACCAACTTGGTGACTTCACCAAGTTGGTAAATATAATATTAGTGGAATTAAAGGATTAAACTATGTGTGAAATTATAGAATAAATAAGCAACATTTATTCACAATTCAATATTTTATTTTAAGATTTAATGTTTTGTTGAGCCTTTAGCTCAGCTTCATCTGGACAAAAGGAGCATAAACATTCAGATGTGACATCATCAGCTAGTTGACGATCATGGATTTTGGGGAATTTTCTACATGCAATTGAAAGAAATCGAGTAGGTGTCGTGTTGTAGACAAAGCTGTCCAGTAATTTAGGAACTTTCAAAAGTTTAAATTTCAAAGTTATTTTGAAATCTATAAGCAAAGCAAATTGTTATGGATCAAAAGACTACGTTGAAGACAAATTCCTGGGGAATTTATCAGATCGCTTGTGAATGTGGGCTTTCATGTATAGAACAGATCCGTAGGGCTTTTAAGTTTTAATGTGAAGGAACACGTGACATGCTTGTGGAACTGAAGAGTTCGAATGCCACAGCTTTATCTAGGTTTGTTAATCAAGGTAATCATGTCCCGCAGTGGAATAACACTTCGTTAATTGCAAGTCGTCTATAGTCCAACATTGTCATGAAAATAACCAGATTTTTTTTTTTAAATGCTACGCTTATTGATAAACCTGATTTGACTATCAAGCTTAATATATTAGAAGCTTTCCACATATAGTGCAACTGCTCACGGCTTGACATGACATCTACTAGATTTCTTTCAAATGCGTGGAAACAACTTGACAAAAGAAGTGACTGTCAGAATGCTGATGATGTCGCGATGATTTGAACGTTTGCACTCCATTTGTCCTAATGAAGCCAAGCCAAATGCTTAGTGAAACTACAGTAGATTTAAAATCTTAAAATAAGATATTTAATTGTGAATAAACATTGCTTATTTATTCTATCTCAACAGCACAAGTATTGTAGTCATAAAATATATTTGGGAGTTACTTGGAGCAGAAACATACCATAGAAGAGCATTAACCAGAAAAGAAATCATGTGTTTCTTTGAAAAAAAAAAAAAAAACCTTTGTAGTGGGTTTTTTTGTTTTTTGTTTTTTAAAGTGAACCCTCCCCACCTGTTTATTGGGATGTTAAAACCCTGCTTGATCTGCAGCATTTTCATTCGGTAGAAATTTCTGTGTGTAGCTGGCTTGAAAAACTCCTAAAGCACCAACTACATCAATCTGCCATACAACTGCTTGTAACATGTCAACAGCCCTATTTCTTGTTGTCAATGCTTAAACGTAGTCTGGACATCTTTTCAAGTTAATCCTACTCTGAAAGAAATACATTCAGCAAACCTGTAGTCCAAGCAGTGAAACGACCAGTTTTCCACTTCTCGGAAGCTACTTTTATCGGAGCTTGCTCACACACACCACATGCTGTGTCATCATGATACTAATTTATGCTGATAACCTATCTCCTGTAGTCACTAAATATGCATATCACCATGTTTCCCCCTTTGAAACCATAATATCCCAAACTTTTTGTGAGCACTGTATATATATATATATATAACTTTCACAAAGTTTTCTTTAGTTAATTATTGTCTTTAACTTATTCTCGTTTTCGTGCTGTCATAAGTTGTAGAGTAGGGGTTTTAGACTCAAGTTTTCTTTCAAAAATCTGTTTTTTTTTAAATTAATATTTACTTTTTTAATTGCAATGTAAAAATTTGGATTTCTTTTGCATTGATTTTCAGGTTTAAATTCTCTCTCAAACGAACTTGGCATTTCGTTATAGCTGAAAATTATTTCTAATTATTATGTCACTCTCACAGCTTGAGTTCTCTTTAATCTTCTTCTCTCTGTTTAATAGTAACAGATGAAGAGCATGGGTCGGGCCAGGAAGGTTAATGGATGCAAGCGAAATTGTTAGGTCATGCAACTCTGCGGAGGACATGACATATATATATATTTTAAAACTATTTTAGGTTTGAATGTTACTTGCATCTATGGCCTTGCAGAAACCCATTTCCAACTAGGTCTTTGTGGAAGTGAGAAAATGCAGAGTTTTTGCTGGTCCTTGATAAAGCCAAGGCTCAGTATTCTCGACACCTTCTACATTCAGTTGTTTTATTTTTTATCTTTTCTCCTTTTACTCACACAGGTAGATACATAACCTTTTCTATGTTGTACTTGGTGTGAGTCAAAATTATATATGTATTTTTTTGCTTAGGTATCTTCTTAATAGAATGTGAATTCTGAATTTTCAAAACTGCTGCGTTGCGCGTTTTGATCTTCAGGTTATTTTGCAACTTTCGTTTTAAATTCTAAAGTTTTTCCTTAGTCATCAGTTTTGCTCTTAAGTATATATATATATATATATATATATATACTGAAGAGCAAAACTGAAAACTAAGGAAAAACTTTAGAATTTAAAACGAAAGTTGCAAAATAACCTGAAGATCAAAACGCGCAACGCAGCAGTTATGAAAATTCAGAATTCACATTCTATTAAGAAGAGACCTAAGCAAAAAAACAATATATATATTTTTGACTCATACCAAGTACAACATAGAAAAGGTTATGCATCTACCGGTGTGAGTAAAAGGAGAAAAAATAAAAAAATAAAATAAAACAACTGAATGTAGAAAGTGTCGAGAATACTGAGCTTTGGCTTTATCAAGGACCAGCAAAAACTCTGCATTTTCTCACTTCCACAAAGACCTAGTTGGAAATGGGTTTCTGCAAGGTCATAGATGCAAGTAACAAGCCCACCAAAAATTGTTTTAAATATATATATATATGTCATGACCTCCGCAGAGTTGTATGACCTAGCTCTAGTTAACAATTTCGCTTGCATCCATAAGCTTCATGGCCCGACCCATGCTCTTCATCTGTTACTATTAAACAGAGAGAAGAAGATTAAAGAGAACTCAAGCTGTGAGAGTGACATAATAATTAGAAATAATTTTCAGCTATAACGAAATGCCAAGTTCGCCTGAGATAGAATTTAAACCTGAAAAGCAATGCAAAAGAAATCCAAATTTTTACATTGCAATTGAAAAAGGAAATATTAATTCTTTAAACCTCAGATTTTTGAAAGAAAACTTGATTCTAAAACCCCTACTCTACAACTTCTGACAACACAAAAACGAGAATAAATTAAAGACAACAATTAACTAAAGAAAAGCTTTGTGAAAGTTATATGACATAAACAATTAGTTGCAATATGTACAAAGTATTTCAGCAGTGCTTGAAGTGCATAATTAAGTAGTTATTAAGAACTTAACTACTTTGAAAATACAGCGCAAAGAAAAGGAACTATGCTTAGCCATCTGCTGGGCCTAAGTTTCCTAAAAGACGCGCAAAGTTACCAAGAAAAGAAAGAGTTAAAACCCGCAAAAATGTTAACAGACAAGCCAGCGCCTAAAAGCTGAAAAGCAAAAAACAACAGAGAAAAAAAGTACAAGAAGTACAAACATTGAACTTATAAAACCTAAGACCCAAAGACAAGGAAGAGAGCTTACCTCTTATGCAACTAAACTTTCTCCACACAAGAGAAAAACATGGCTGACCTCTTCCCCAAACGTCCTAACACTTCTGCCACTCCCTAGTCGCTGGGGGCAGTGTGGGTGGGGCTGATGGCCTCCTCATACTGAAAGAAACCAACTCGCGGAGATTTTAACCGGAGAAAAATATATATATACTTAAGACTGTGGATCTGTATGATCAGAAAGAGCAGAATTAACTCTCCAGAATACATGAGAAATATTATAAAATACACAAGTGGTGTATTTAATAATCTTTGCATGTATTAAATCACCTTAGTGAGCTTCTATAGATTATTCAGAATCTTATTCATTTTAATGTTAGTTTTGCTATTTTTAGTATAGCTATCCTAGTGATGAATAACTAGTTTTCTTTTTTATTTGTTTTTATTTTCTTTTATAAACAGATTTTTAAGCTTTTTTTGTGATTTTGTCTGTATTATTTAATTTTTTGTTTTAATAGGACTTTCATATCCATAGCACTAAGGTTCCTTTTAGTAGTTAATAGGCATCCTCTAGCCAACTTCCTTACGGCTTTGATTGGTCAGAATCATATTATTAACTGTGTAGAAAATTAAAGCAGATCTGCCAACTTTACTCTATTATTCAGAATATTTTTTCTTAAAGTTCTTTTGATAAAAGAAGAAGGAATTTCGTTCCCTAGAAAACTATCTAATAGTATATTAATGTGGTAATTGAAGTCCAAATTGTTGCTGCAAATTCTTGAAATTCTTAGGACCTGAGAAATTAGTACATTTTCAATTACTTTGGTTGATATGCTATTATTCCAGTGTAGATATTTAATTACTTTGAAAGGAAAATTAACTCTTTTATCAAAGAGGCTAATAGATGGGTTACCTCTGTTGAGCTTAATGCTTAAGTCTAGGAACTCAAGTTCCTGATTACTGTGGTTGGTTTTACATAAGTTAAGAGAGCTAGGACAGATATTATCAAAATCACTCTCTATAACTTCTGAATTATTGATACACAGCAGACCATCAATATATCTAAATGTGTAAAGGTAGTTATCTGAGCAGGTGGGGTGATTTTTAATGAATTTATATTCCTTAAAGAACAGGAATAGATTAGCGATATTCGTGGAGGTTGATGTTCCCATTAGAATACCGTTCACTTGCTTATAGAGAGTATTATTATATAAGATATGGTTATTTTTTATCCAGCAATTGAGATAAGAGTTCCAAGCTCCTAAATCAACAAATTGGTTAAGTTTAAATTCTGCGTACAGCTCTTTAAAGGTAGTGATTATATCTGATAGAGGCAGATTAGTATATAGGTTCTCAAAATCATAACTATTAATATCTAAGGGACATACTTTGAGTATAGTAGAAATTACTTCTGCATTATTATTAATTATCCAAAAATCTCTGTACATCAAATTAGTACAGTTTCTAATGTGTTTCAAAACCTTCTTTAAGACATCTTCAAAAGCAAGATCTATTTTCTTTTTATGACTCCTTACTCCACTAGCTATGAACCTGAACTTCACAGGATCTTTATGAAACTTATCCGTTGCAAAAATAAATGGAAATTCAGGCTCATATCTTCTAGTTTGTGGAATTTTAAGTTTCTTGAAGAATGCCTTAAACCGATTTTCTAACTACTTGGTAGAATAACTTACGGGCTCGTACGTTACTCTATTATTGAATTCCATAGTTAACAATTCAAAATAGAACTTCTTACAGATAATTGCAAAATTATTGCTAGCTTTATCCGTAGTGGTAAAAATAAATAGGTCTTGTAGTTTGGAGAGTGACCTTTTAGCATCTCCAGAGAAAAATAGATTTCTATCGAAACAAAAGTCCAGACCTGCCAACTCACAAGTGAAGCTATTGATTGCGTTATATTTCCATTCTGCGAAGGGCTCAATAGGCTGATTGTATGTTAAACTGGTTTTTACAATGTACCTATTAACATCTTGAGTGAAGCTCTCAAGAATCCTTTCTTTGGAAATTATGAAGGAAGGTCTAAATTTAGAACCATTCTCTAATAAATTCCTAAGCTTTTCATTTTCAACAAAACTCAAGTTTCCGGTGATAATATGGTTGTAATTCTTATCATAGTGAACTGTTTCTTTATGTTCATCACAAGAACATGTAGTAATTACAGGAATGTAACTCATAGAATTAAGTTTGTAGTTTTTAACTATTGACCCTAAGGTATTAACATATTTAAAACTTATAATAGACTGGTGCCTGTGGATGGGAAAAAAATTGCATTATTGTAGAACAGCTTCCTTACATTGAGATGATCATAGGCTTTATTTAGAAACCTGATGGTTACAAAATTACTGGAAAATTCTTTAAGAGAAATTTTATCTTTAAGAATATGTTTAAGAATGTCTAGAACCAAAGCAAAAACATGCTTATCAACATGGTCAGCAGTTTCTTTCCAGAATTTGAAAAAAACTTTTAAGGACAGAGTGCTTGAAGGACTTGAGTATTTTGTAAGTATTTTTAACAAAATTAGTGCCAGTTTTAAAGCTTTCCAGAGTTATTAGCAAGTTAGCAAAATCAACTTTGCTTGATGTGCGAAATAACCTCTGTCCCCTATTACCTCTAGTGCAGCTCTTGTTATTAACAAGAAAGAAGAGTTCACGTATAGAAAAATTATGCTGATTATGCTTATTGTCAGATAGAGTGGAATTAAGACCATAGGGATAAAGAGACTGATGCTGCAAAATTTCAAGGGATTCAGTTTCTAGCCGAGCATAGAGGTCAGGGATAATATGCAGTACCTCTATTTTCACTTTGTCAAAACCATGAGTATGGAAATGCTCTAATTCAAAGGTAGAGTACTGGTTAGCATTTGTGGAGGTGTTCACTTCTGAATTAGAGAACTTGTTAACTAGAGACCTGTGACCATTTATCCTAAGATGAAGAGGATTTTTGCTTTGGCCAATATAGCTAAGGTTGCAGACTGTACAGGTGAGCGTATAGATGGTATTGTAGGCTTTGCAAAACTTGTTGGAGCAATTATCCGCAACAGAAGAATACAGGTTAGGATCTGCAGATTTACATGTCAAACAACGTTTGTCATTTCATAACTTTAGATTACCTTTGCCAGCGAGTTCATACACTATGTGAAAGGGTGCTAGCCTAACCTAGCGGGAGAACTTAAAATATCTGAGCTGACCTCCAATCCTTTCATCGTCCTTAGAACTCCACTTGGGCCAAAACATACAAATTCTGAGCAAACCAACTAGGAAAAACTTTTTAGAAATAAGCAGTCCAAGAAAATACCAAACTCGAGTATAAACTACACTCCAAAATACTGCATCCAAAGCATACTAAAATTAAAAATTAGAAATAAAAATAAGAGTGAATTGTAAATAAATAGAAAATGAAAAAAACAAAATTAACAAATAGTAATAAAAAATAAAAAATAAAAAAATAGTAATAAAAAATAAAAAATAAAAAAATAGTAATAAAAAATAAAAAATAATAAAACATTTCCACTAGAATTTGCGCATGAGCTGCTAAATAGTAAATTGAAATTAGTTACTAAAGAGCAAAACTGAAAACTAAGGAAAAACTTTAGAATTTAAAACGAAAGTTGCAAAATAACCTGAAGATCAAAACGCGCAACGCAGCAGTTATGAAAATTCAGAATTCACATTCTATTAAGAAGAGACCTAAGCAAAAAAAAAATATATATATATATTTTTGACTCATACCAAGTACAACATAGAAAAGGTTATGCATCTACCGGTGTGAGTAAAAAGGAGAAAAATAAAAAAATAAAATAAAACAACTGAATGTAGAAAGTGTCGAGAATACTGAGCCTTGGCTTTATCAAGGACCAGCAAAAACTCTGCATTTTCTCACTTCCACAAAGACCTAGTTGGAAATGGGTTTCTGCAAGGCCATAGATGCAAGTAACAAGCCCACCAAAAATTGTTTTAAAAAATGTATATATATGTCATGACCTCCGCAGAGTTGTATGACCTAGCTCTAGTTAACAATTTCGCTTGCATCCATAACCTTCATGGCCCGACCCATGCTCTTCATCTGTTACTATTAAACAGAGAGACGAAGATTAAAGAGAACTCAAGCTGTGAGAGTGACATAATAATTAGAAATAATTTTCAGCTATAACGAAATGCCAAGTTCGCCTGGGATAGAATTTAAACCTGAAAAGCAATGCAAAAGAAATCCAAATTTTTACATTGCAATTAAAAAAGGAAATATTAAATCTTTAAACCTCAGATTTTTGAAAGAAAACTTGATTCTAAAACCCCCTACTCTACAACTTCTGACAACACAAAAACGAGAATAAATTAAAGACAACAATTAACTAAAGAAAAGCTTTGTGAAAGTTATATGACATAAACAATTAGTTGCAATATGTACAAAGTATTTCAGCAGTGCTTTAAGTGCATAATTAAGTAGTTATTAAGAACTTAACTACTTTGAAAATACAGCGCAAAGAAAAGGAACTATGCTTAGCCATCTGCTGGGCCTAAGTTTCCTAAAAGACGCGCAAAGTTACCAAGAAAAGAAAGAGTTAAAACCCGCAAAAATGTTAACAGACAAGCCAGCGCCTAAAAAGCTGAAAAGCAAAAAACAACAGAGAAAAAAAGTACAAGAAGTACAAACATTGAACTTATAAAACCTAAGACTCAAAGACAAGGAAGAGAGCTTACCTCTTATGCAACTAAACTTTCTCCACACAAGAGAAAAACATGGCTGACCTCTTCCCCAAACGTCCTAACACTTCTGCCACTCCCTAGTCGCTGGGGGGCAGTGTGGGTGGGGCTGATGGCCTCCTCATACTGAAAGAAACCAACTCGCGGAGATTTTAACCGGAGAAAAATATATATATACTTAAGACTGTGGATCTGTATGATCAGAAAGAGCAGAATTAACTCTCCAGAATACATGAGAAATATTATAAAATACACAAGTGGTGTATTTAATAATATTTGCATGTATTAAATCACCTTAGTGAGCTTCTATAGATTATTCAGAATCTTATTCATTTTAATGTTAGTTTTGCTATTTTTAGTATAGCTATCCTAGTGATGAATAACTAGTTTTCTTTTTTATTTGTTTTTATTTTCTTTTATAAACAGATTTTTAAGCTTTTTTTGTGATTTTGTCTATATTATTTAATTTTTTGTTTAAATAGGACCTTCATATCCATAGCACTAAGGTTCCTTTTAGTAGTTAATAGGCATCCTCTAGCCAACTTCCTTACGGCTTTGATTGGTCAGAATCATATTATTAACTGTGTAGAAAATTAAAGCTGATCTGCCAACCTTACTCTATTATTCAGAATAATTTTTCTTAAAGTTCTTTTGATAAAAGAAGTAGGAATTTCGTTCCCTAGAAAACTATCTAATAGTATATTAATGTGGTAATTGAAGTCCAAATTGTTGCTGCAAATTCTTGAAATTCTTAGGACCTGAGAAATTAGTACATTTTCAATTACTTTGGTTGATATGTTATTATTCCAGTGTAGATATTTAATTACTTTGAAAGGAAAATTAACTCTTTTATCAAAGAGGCTAATAGATGGGTTACCTCTGTTGAGCTTAATGCTTAAGTCTAGGAACTCAAGTTCCTGATTACTGTGGTTGGTTTTACATAAGTTAAGAGAGCTAGGACAGATATTATCAAAATCACTCTCCATAACTTCTGAATTATTGATACACAGCAGATCATCAATATATCTAAATGTGTAAAGGTAGTTATCTGAGCAGGTGGGGTGATTTTTAATGAATTTATATTCCTTAAAGAACAGGAATAGATTAGCGATATTCGTGGAGGTTGATGTTCCCATTAGAATACCGTTCACTTGCTTATAGAGAGTATTATTATATAAGATATGGTTATTTTTTATCCAGCAATTGAGATAAGAGTTCCAAGCTCCTACATTAACAAATTGGTTAAGTTTAAATTCTGCATACAGCTCTTTAAAGGTAGTGATTATATCTGATAGAGGCAGATTAGTATATAGGTTCTCAAAATCATAACTATTAATATCTAAGGGACATACTTTGAGTATAGTAGAAATTACTTCTGCATTATTATTAATTATCCAAAAATCTCTGTACATCAAATTAGTACAGTTTCTAATGTGTTTCAAAACCTTCTTTAAGACATCTTCAAAAGCAAGATCTATTTTCTTTTTATGACTCCTTACTCCACTAGCTATGAACCTGAACTTCACAGGATCTTTATGAAACTTAACCGTTGCAAAAATAAATGGAAATTCAGGCTCATATCTTCTAGTTTGTGGAATTTTAAGTTTCTTGAAGAATGCCTTAAACCGATTTTCTAACTACTTGGTAGAATAACTTACGGGCTCGTACGTTACTCTATTATTGAGTTCCATAGTTAACAATTCAAAATAGAACTTCTTACAGATAATTGCAAAATTATTGCTAGCTTTATCCGTAGTGGTAAAAATAAACAGGTCTTGTAGTTTGGAGAGTGACCTTTTTGCATCTCCAGAGAAAAAGAGATTTCTATCGAAACAAAAGTCCAGACCTGCCAACTCACAAGTGCAGCTATTGATTACGTTATATTTCCATTCTGCGAAGGCCTCAATAGGCTGATTGTATGTTAAACTGGTTTTTACAATGTACCTATTAACATCTTGAGTGAAGCTCTTTTTCAAATTCTGGAAAGAAACTGCTGACCATGTTGATAAGCATGTTTTTGCTTTGGTTCTAGACATTCTTAAACATATTCTTAAAGATAAAATTTCTCTTAAAGAATTTTCCAGTAATTTTGTAACCATCAGGTTTCTAAATAAAGCCTATGATCATCTCAATGTAAGGAAGCTGTTCTACAATAATGTAATTTTTTTCCCCATCCACAGGCACCAGTCTATTGTAAGTTTTAAATATGTTAAGACCTTAGGGTCAATAGTTAAAAACTACAAACTTAATTCTATGAGTTACATTCCTGTAATTACTACATGTTCTTGTGATGAACATAAAGAAACAGTTCACTATGATAAGAATTACAACCATATTATCACCGGAAACTTGAGTTTTGTTGAAAATGAAAAGCTTAGGAATTTATTAGAGTATGGTTCTAAATTTAGAACTTCCTTCATAATTTCCAAAGAAAGGATTCTTGAGAGCTTCACCCAAGATGTTAATAGGTACATTGTAAAAACCAGTTTAACATACAATCAGCCTATTGAGGCCTTCGCAGAATGGAAATATAACGTAATCAATAGCTTCACTTGTGAGTTGGCAGGTGTGGACTTTTGTTTCGATAGAAATCTATTTTTCTCTGGAGATGCTAAAAGGTCACTCTCCAAACTACAAGACCTATTTATTTTTACCACTACGGATAAAGCTAGCAATAATTTTGCAATTATCTGTAAGAAGTTCTATTTTGAATTGTTAACTATGGAACTCAATAATAGAGTAACGTACGAGCCCGTAAGTTATTCTACCAAGCAGTTAGAAAATCGGTTTAAGGCATTCTTCAAGAAACTTAAAATTCCACAAACTAGAAGATATGAGCCTGAATTTCCATTTATTTTTGCAACGGTTAAGTTTCATAAAGATCCTGTGAAGTTCAGGTTCATAGCTAGTGGAGTAAGGAGTCATAAAAATAAAATAGATCTTGCTTTTGAAGATGTCTTAAAGAAGGTTTTGAAACACATTAGAAACTGTACTAATTTGATGTACAGAGATTTTTGGATATTTAATAATAATGCAGAAGTAATTTCTACTATACTCAAAGTATGTCCCTTAGATATTAATAGTTATGATTTTGAGAACCTATATACTAATCTGCCTCTATCAGATATAATCACTACCTTTAAAGAGCTGTATGCAGAATTTAAACTTAACCAATTTGTTAATGTAGGAGCTTGGAACTCTTATCTCAATTGCTGGATAAAAAATAACCATATCTTATATAATAATACTCTCTATAAGCAAGTGAACGGTATTCTAATGGGAACATCAACCTCCACGAATATCGCTAATCTATTGCTGTTCTTTAAGGAATATAAATTCATTAAAAATCACCCCACCTGCTCAGATAACTACCTTTACACATTTAGATATATTGATGATCTGCTGTGTATCAATAATTCAGAAGTTATGGAGAGTGATTTTGATAATATCTGTCCTAGCTCTCTTAACTTATGTAAAACCAACCACAGTAATCAGGAACTTGAGTTCCTAGACTTAAGCATTAAGCTCAACAGAGGTAACCCATCTATTAGCCTCTTTGATAAAAGAGTTAATTTTCCTTTCAAAGTAATTAAATATCTACACTGGAATAATAACATATCAACCAAAGTAATTGAGAATATACTAATTTCTCAGGTCCTAAGAATTTCAAGAATTTGCAGCAACAATTTGGACTTCAATTACCACATTAATATACTATTAGATAGTTTTCTAGAGAACGAAATTCCTTCTTCTTTTATCAAAAGAACTTTAAGAAAAATTATTCTGAATAATAGAGTAAGGTTGGCAGATCAGCTTTAATTTTCTACACAGTTAATAATATGATTCTGACCAATCAAAGCCGTAAGGAAGTTGGCTAGAGGATGCCTATTAACTACTAAAAGGAACCTTAGTGCTATGGATATGAAGGTCCTATTTAAACAAAAAATTAAATAATATAGACAAAATCACAAAAAAGCTTAAAAGTCTGTTTATAAAAGAAAATAAAAACAAATAAAAAAGAAAACTAGTTATTCATCACTAGGACAGCTATACTAAAAATTGCAAAACTAACATTAAAATGAATAAGATTCTGAATAATCTATAGAAGCTCACTAAGGTGATTTAATACATGCAAAGATTATTAAATACACCACTTGTGTATTTTATAATATTTCTCATGTATTCTGGAGAGTTAATTCTGCTCTTTCTGATCATACAGATCCACAGTCTTAAGTATATATATATTTTTCTCCGGTTAAAATCTCCGCGAGTTGGTTTCTTTCAGTATGAGGAGGCCATCAGCCCCACCCACACTGCCCCCCAGCGACTAGGAGTGGCAGAAGTGTTAGGACGTTTGGGGAAGAGGTCAGCCATGTTTTTCTCTTGTGTGGAGAAAGTTTAGTTGCATAAGAGGTAAGCTCTCTTCCTTGTCTTTGGGTTTTAGGTTTTATAAGTTCAATGTTTATACTTCTTGTACTTTTTTCTCTGTTGTTCTTTGCTTTTCAGCTTTTAGGCGCTGGCTTGTCTGTTAACATTTTTGCGGGTTTTAACTCTTTCTTTTCTTGGTAACTTTGCGCGTCTTTTTAGGAAACTTAGGCCCAGCAGATGGCTAAGCATAGTTCCTTTTCTTTGCGCTGTATTTTCAAAGTAGTTAAGTTCTTAATAACTACTTAATTATGCACTTAAAGCACTGCTGAAATACTTTGTACATATTGCAACTAATTGTTTATGTCATATAACTTTCACAAAGCTTTTCTTTAGTTAATTGTTGTCTTTAATTTATTCTCGTTTTTGTGTTGTCAGAAGTTGTAGAGTAGGGGGTTTTAGAATCAAGTTTTCTTTCAAAAATCTGAGGTTTAAAGAATTAATATTTCCTTTTTTAATTGCAATGTAAAAATTTGGATTTCTTTTGCATTGCTTTTCAGGTTTAAATTCTATCTCAGGCGAACTTGGCATTTCGTTATAGCTGAAAATTATTTCTAATTATTATGTCACTCTCACAGCTTGAGTTCTCTTTAATCTTCTTCTCTCTGTTTAATAGTAACAGATGAAGAGCATGGGTCGGGCCATGAAGGTTATGGATGCAAGCGAAATTGTTAACTAGAGCTAGGTCATACAACTCTGCGGAGGTCATGACATATATATATTTTTTAAAACAATTTTTGGTGGGCTTGTTACTTGCATCTATGGCCTTGCAGAAACCCATTTCCAACTAGGTCTTTGTGGAAGTGAGAAAATGCAGAGTTTTTGCTGATCCTTGATAAAGCCAAGGCTCAGTATTCTCGACACTTTCTACATTCAGTTGTTTTATTTTATTTTTTCATTTTTTCTCCTTTTACTCACACCGGTAGATGCATAACCTTTTCTATGTTGTACTTGGTATGAGTCAAAAATATATATATATATTTTTTTTTTTTTGCTTAGGTCTCTTCTTAATAGAATATATATATATCATCATCATCATCATTGTCAACCATTATCAATCCACTTTTGGACGAAGGTCTCCCCAAGTTTCCTCCACAACGGTCTGTCTTGTGCCAGTCTCCTCCATGTCACTCCCGCATACTTTCGAATTTCATCCACCCATCTTCCATGTGGTCTTCTTCTGGGTCTTTTCCTGTCCCTTGGAATCCAATCTAAAATTTCGGCTGTCCATCGATGGTCTGTTCTTCTGGCAGTATGTCCAGCCCATTGCCATTTCAGGGACTTAACTCTGATCATGATGTCTTCCACTCTTGTCATTTTTCGGATCCACGTGTTCCTCTTCTTATCTCTCCTGGTTACACCAAGCATGCACCTCTCCATGCTGCTTTGAGTTGTCTGCAGCCTTTGTATGTCTCTTTTAGTTAAGGTCCACGTCTCTGCACCATACGTAAGCACTGGAAGGATGCATTGATCAAACACTTTTCTTTTAAGACATAATGGCATATTGCTCTTGAAAATTATACTGTTTCTTCCAAAAGCTCTCCAGGCAAGTTTTGTACGCCGATTAATTTCTTCACCAATGTGACCCTCACTTGATATCTGCTGTCCAAGATAAACGTACATGTCTGTTATCTCCAGCTTTTCTCCATCAATCAATAAATCTTCATTTCTTGTAAAAGCATTGTACATCACTTTTGTCTTCTGAAAGTTCATTTTTAATCCCACCTCTTTACTTTTGTCAGCAAGTTCCTGGATCATACTCTGTAGCTCTGATGGGGTAGTTGCAAAAATGACTATGTCATCAGCAAAACGAAGGTGGGTTAGATAATCTCCATTAAACTTTATCCCTTTGTTTTCCCAGTTCAGTGATTGAAAGACATTTTCCAATGTGGCATTAAAGAGCTTCGGAGATATGGTGTCACCTTGTCTCAATCCTTTTCCGATTTTTATGTGCGTTGTATTTTCAAACAGCCGAATCTTTGCACTTGCATTTTCATAGATGTTATTAATAATATTAATGTATGCATCTTCAATAACACAGGATTTCAGAGCCATTGCAACTGCTGATGGTTTCACCGAATCAAAGGCTTTTTCATAATCGATAAAAGCCATGCACAATGGAAGTTCATATTCCCTCGCTCTTTCAATTAGTTCTCTCAGTACGTGGATATGATCTATTGTGCTGTAGCCACTCCTGAATCCAGCTTGTTCTCTCGGTTGAGCCATGTCCAGTGTCACCTTCAAGCGGTGTGAAAGAACTTTAGTGAAGATTTTATAAACCACTGATAGGAGGCTGATAGGTCTGTAGTTCCCGAGATCCTCAATGTCACCTTTTTTATGTAGCAAGATCATTGTAGCGTTGTTCCAATCCTCAGGAATTTTCCCTTCATTAAGGCATCGAGTGAAAATTTGGGCAAGTACTGTTTCGATTTCTCCACTTGCTTCTTGTATGATGTCTACAGTAATTCCATCTTCTCCTGGAGCTTTTCCCCGCTTCATGTTCTTGATTGCATGTGCAACTTCTGCTGGAAGGACTGGAAGAACTCTGGTACTGGTACCTTTCATGATGTCTGGAGTACATGTATCATCCCTTTCATATAATTTGGAGTAGAAATCTTTCACTCTTGTCAAAATTTCGCCTCTATTTCTTGTTATAGAACCATCTTCTTTTCTCAGTGCCATAATCTGTTTTTTCCCCTTACTGAGATGTCCCTTTGCTATCTTTAGGCTTTGGTTGTTTTCAATTGCTTTCCTCACTAGTTCACAGTTGAATTTCCTTACGTCTTCAGTGATACTTTTTCGTACTGTCTTGCATAGCTCTATATATTCCACTTTGGAAGTCACATCTTCTTTAGTTGTCCTCATCACTCTTCTTTTTGCATCAACATTTTGGTTTTTCCTGATAATTTGTTCACATTGAATTTGTTCTTAGACCCAGCTAATTTTGTTGCTGTTTCCATAAGAGCTTTGGTTAATTTTCCGTTAACTTCAGAAATATCCACTTCTTCCGATGTTAGGCCTTCTAAAGCAGAGAACCTGTTCTTCAGTTCCAACTTGAAGGTATTATGGTGTTTTTTAAGGTTGGTTATGTCAATAGATTTTGTTTGTCTTATGAGCTTGCCACGTTCAAGTTTAGTGTTGAGGTGCATCTTACATCTCACCAATCTATGGTCACTGCCTGTGTTGAACTTGTTTAGCACACTGCAGTCTTCTATGACGAATTTTTTGTTACACATAATAAAATCAATTTGACTTGTCGTCCCATTTGGATGTCTCCATGTCCATTTCCTGTGGGGCTTTTTCTTGAAAAAGGAGTTCAAGAAGAAAAACCCTTCTGCCTCTGCAAACTCTACGAGAGTATTTCCACGCTGGTTTCTGTTGCCGTGACCGAATTTACCTACTGAAGTTTCATTCTGTTGCTGTTGCCCTATTTTTGCATTGAAATCTCCCATGATTATCTTCAAGTGCTGCTTACCTTTATTATTTAGATCACGAATTTCCTCATAAAATTCTTCAATTTCTTCTTCAGCATAACTTGTGGTGGGTGCATAAGTTTGAATAATCTGAGCCTGGTATCTTCTCGAGAGTTGGAAAACGAGTCGTGCAGCTCTGTCAGAGGAACTTTCAACTTCTACAACTTTATCCTTCAGTTTCTTGTTTATTATAAATCCAACACCACTAGTTCTGCCAGTATCTGTCCCACGATAGTAGAAGAGATGTCCACTTTTCAGTTCAATGAGATCTTCTCCTTTTCTCCTTACCTCACTTAGCCCGACGATGTCCCACTTGATCCTTTGTAGTTCCTCTTCCAATTCAAGAAGCCTTGAATCAGAAGATAGGGAGCGTCCGTTATACGTTGCCAAGGTCAGCATCAGATGGCAGCCTAGTCCGGTCCTCCGGGGATTCTTAGCACCCTCTGCCTTCATGTCGCACTGGCCGCTGCCTTGGCCAGGTACATTCCAGCTGCCGGAGACTGAGGGCCAAGATTTAAGTTGTGGAGTCATTTTGGAGGGGTTTGGCCATAACTCACCACGCTGGCCAAGCGGGTTGGTGAGTGTGGGATAGCATTTCCTCTAATCCCGATGGTATAGTTATACCGCTATTGGCGGTCGTCAGAGCCCCTTTAGTGGGAACAGGATGTACCACGAGAAGGCGGGGTTGACATTTGTCAAGGAGAGGCTGTGATGTTACGCATCACCTGACCTTACATCCCTATATATATATATACATATATATATATACATATATATATATACATATATATATTCTCTTATGATTCATAATACATGAATTGTGT
The DNA here is from genome assembly GCA_039090855.1 of Macrothele yani. NCBI lineage: Eukaryota > Metazoa > Arthropoda > Arachnida > Araneae > Macrothelidae > Macrothele > Macrothele yani. The sequence continues at coordinate 50,492,291 of CM076999.1, read as the reverse complement.
TATTGTGTTTGAAGCCTATGAAAATAATCAAATGAATACATGAATTGTTCATTTGTTTCATTATAACTTTTCCTGACCACCTATGAATTGAAACAGGAAAAGAACTTATACATTTTAAGAACTTGAAGGTAATGTTATGTACAGAAATAGAGAGAAAAGCACAGCACATTGTCAGAGTACAACAACAAATGGCATTAACGAACAACCAATAGAAGAAAATATTTTTTTCTGGTTGGCCAAACAATGCAAAATGTTACTCTTGAAATGAGTATATATGTATGAGTAGCAACAGAATTTAACCCAAGACAGAACAAACCAAATTGGGAGGATGTTTTCATATCTTATTTGCATAGAAATTCTTTAAAAAAGGTGTTTCAACATGCATAATCAATTCAATCTTACAAATATTTATATGCTACGTACTGTTACACAATAGGACCCTCAAGTGGAAACCAAAAATTGCAATTCCTAAGCACAAGTTATAAACTAGGGACATTACACTAAACAAACTTCCTTAAATACTAAGACAATTAAAACCAAAAATTAAGTCTTAAATTCACAAACTAGTGAAAAATATGTTTAACAACCAAATACACAAAGGTTGAAAAAATACAAGGCAACTAACATACCAAAGTAAAAGGCTCCTGTAAAAATACTGAAAAAATGATAAATAAACGTAAACTGAGATATACATACACAGATCTGCAGCAGAAACACAGATAGCCTTTAGCTACACCTGAGTCATTCCATCTCGGCTCAGGCGGGACATGTCAGGTGACCATTTTAGATTTGTTCCAAAAAATTACAGTAGTTACAACTACGGGAGACATAAAATATCCTGAAAGAATTTTCCTAAAAAAATTTTTTTTTCTCCAGCTACAGCATTCTGAAGTTTGGCTAAAATCTAGCGATCTTTGAAAAATGGGGGGAAATGCTGTATTTTAAAACGAGCGCTTCTTCAAAACTCTATAATCTATTAACTTATTTGTTTTTTATTTTGTAGCTATTGAAATAAATTTCAACTTGGCATAGTTTGGATAAGTCTGACTGACATTATTAATAAGGAAAAAAAACATTGTGGCAAAAAAAAATTTTTTTTGCATTTTCGGAATTTTTTCCCCCACTAAATAATTATTTCTAACGTAAGTAAGGATGGCAGTATGAAGTCCCTCAATGGTAGTTTTACAGCAAATTTTATTTTAAACCTGGGATGCATGCAGTCTATAAAATTTAATTTTAAGTTATGCGGAAGTTCAAAAAAGCTCAATTTTTGAATGACATTAACTCAAAAACCCCATTTTTTAAAAATCTTAAAATCTGTCCATTTGATGTCCTTTTAGTTGTTAATAAATTGCTCATTGCAGAATAGTGTATTTGTGCCTGGTTAATTTTATATATTTTTTTAAAGATTGCATGTTTTCAGCGTTGTTGCGTAATACAGCACAAAATGCAATAGATTGTTCATATTTCACTGAAAACATCGTTTAATCACGTTTCAAAGTTAAAACATAGGTTACTGGTGATTGATTAGTACAATTACATTATATTTTGAAGTTCAGCACAAAAACATATACTAAAAATTGTGCAGAACATAACATTATTATACTATAGCATCACTGTAATTCAATAACATAGAATTTTTTGACACTTGGTATTATTGCAATTTCTTTATTAATTTCAATTTCATAAAAAAATAATTTTCACAAATAGCCTTTTAGATGATAAACAATTTCTTAGCGGTATATTAATAAAGTTACCTGTAAAAGGTTTGTATAGAAGGATTAGGCACAGTAGGTGTGGTTTATTTTTCTCCGCTCCTGTTGGTCAAAAGTATGGAGTCGTGCAGATAGTCCAAGTGGAGTAAGATTCCTTACTTTAAGCACCACACTTTCTAATGGCATTGGACATTGACCTTTCTTCTTTCCAGATTCCTCTGGCCACTGGAACCCTTTAGCTGGACCATGGGGATGCATAAATGACACAGTAGTGTCATTGAGGTCTCGAGATATACCTGTAATATGCCCCATCCACCAATTATTGTCATAAACACACCCAACAAACTCACCTACCTGGAAATCGCTTACTGAGTAATGTTTTTTCACCTGGCTGGATGTTTAAACTTTTTCAACTTGATGTTTTAACTGTACGTCCCATATAAGACTCGGTATTTTTAACCAACCAGTAATATTTTGATTGTATTCCTACAACAGGCTTTACGTTAGCCCCCCATTCTTCTTCTTTACAAGACCTGTAGGCTTGAACAGTTTTACCTTCAAGGATCAGTAGTGTTATATTTTGTAAAAGATGAGAAAATTCAGCAACAAATGAAGCTGCATCTCTTACGGCTTGCACAGACCCTCTTTGGAGATTAAACTTTGTTGCATAATGCTTACATAGCCCACCTATAGCGTCACATGAACTTTTGCCATGCCCAGTCACAAAAAAATCCACTTTTTTTCCTCAATTTGATTATTTTTAGAAAGCTCATAAATTTGGTATGTATTTTTGAAATGTCCATCAGCGCCATCGGAAATGTAAACAAGTGATCTAATATTTTCTAATTGGCACAACTTAGAAATTTCTTTTTTTATAATCTCTATAGCACAGAGAGCATGAGCTGTGTTATTAGACACTACAACAAAACTTTTTATCTCTTTTTCAAGATATGCAACACATGTGAATAGTGAAATCTGAACATTTTGCCAGTGGTAACTTTGTATTTCATCGGCAGTATCACTGTCCAATTTTCAGCAAAATCAAAATGTGAAACTAGAATGTCAGAACTTTCTTTCACAGAGATTTTTGTTTGCTATGAGAAATTGCTTTCTTCACCCAATGTCTTACATCTTGCAGAAACCTTTGGACAGATACAGATTTTCTTACGAGGTCACCACCTTCCCAAATAGCAAATGTAACTTCTTCATTCAAGCAAAGAGTTTCAACTGTCAGTGCTTCTGTACTGGAGCAGTCACCACACTCTTGGAGCCAACAATCTTCATTGCTCATTCTGTCACATAAACACTTCTGTAAAAGAACTTCTTCCTCAATTCGTGTGTTTGTTATATTTTGGAGAGCTCTACATATAAGTTTCAGATTACTGCAATAAATACAAGTGCATACTGCTTGTATTAGCTGAATTTTGACCCACTTTAGATGTAGAGTGTAAAACTTTGAAAGACCAATTTTTATATTTGGGTTGTCTTTTTTCATTAGCCTATATGCCTCTTTGATTGATCTTGTCATAAATATTTTTACCATTTTAATTATCTCACCATTATCATCTCTAACACAAACATCATTTTTGTTTGGACTATCCCTAGTACAGCCTGTACTATCATCTAGGTGGTATGACAATGCCAGAGTTGCAGCTTCTACTGTAGGGGTCAGGTTAAGCATAGATTCCATTTTCTCTTCTAACCTTGCGTGATTTATCTATGAGTTACTTTGATACTGTAGGTAACTCACAATTCAAATCAGTTTTACTAACAGTCTGTGGTAGCACTGTCAGTAATTGCACTTTTTCAGTGTGGTTACAAGTATGAAGTGCTGTATTAATATTGGAAAACCACTGATTACAAGTAGAACAGTCAGGCTTCTCAAGAGACAACTGACTTGAAACATCAACTCCATATATGTCTTCTAATTTCTGCACAGCTGAAGTTGTTAGTGTTTTCTCTAATGTCAACTTTTTCCTCTTCACATAAGCTTCTCTCCTATCCTCCCTAACTTCTGTTGAAGGGGCTTTAAATGGTGGCACATTAACATCAAGCATTGTAATACTGCCATTTAAAACATCCACAATCTCATGACTGGGAATAAAAGAGCCCTCTCTCTCTGATGTTTGAATTTCTTCTTCAGTTTCATTTGCAGATTCCAAATATTTTCTTTTGTAAAAAGCCACACATTTGCAACACAAATAATCATTTCTATATACAGAGACAGATGTGCCTACAATCCTTTGAATTTCCTCACCTAAATCACCAACACCACAGAACCTAACAAGCTTAGTTTTGTACACAACTCTTTTGTGTCTTTTAATGTAGTCCACACATCTAACTCTCTCAGAACTATGATGATTTGACATTATAAATTATTCACTGAACAATACTGAACATCACTCATCAACAGACAAGAGCAAACTGGATTGGGAGAAAGGTGGATAATCAATAAATGAAGGACATAACAGCTGCTGATTGGCTGTTCAGTGAGCAATCAATGGACATGTTTGTACTTGCAAAAGCCTGTCATAACCTGTTGTTTCAGCATTGTGGCTTGTGCAATACCATTACAAAATGCTATAAATTTATGAGGAGTATCAGTAGAACAGCGGATGGTTACAAAATTAACAAGTTTAACAAAATAAATAACTTAAAGTATATATATATAGAGAAAGAGAGAGTATGAGGTTGCGAATAATTCCCCTAGAAAAGAAATAAAACCAGCAAGAACATACTGCCATGTTCTGCAAATATTTTTTAGTATATGTTTTTGTGCTGAACTTCAAAATATAATGTAATTGTACTAATCAAACACCAGTAACCTATGTTTTAACTTTGAAACGTGATTAAACGATGTTTTCAGTGAAATATGGACAGTCTATTGCATTTTGTGCTGTATTACGCAACAACGCGGAAAGGCTGAAAACGTGCAATCTTTAAAAAACATATAAAATTAATCAAGCAAAAATACACTAATCTTCAATGAGCAATTTATTAACACTTAAGAGGACATCAAATGGACGGATTTTCTGATTTTTAAAAAATGGGGTTTTTAAGTTAATGTCATTCAAAAATTGAGCTTTTTTGAACTTTCGCATAACCTAAAATTAAATTTTATAGACTGCATGCATCCCAGGTTTAAAATAAAATTTGCTGTAAAACTACCATTGAGGGACTTCAGATTGCCATCCTTACTTACCTGAAAAATAATTATTTAGTGGGAAAAAAATTTCGAAAATGCAAATAATTTTTTTTTTGCAGTGTTTCTTTTTTCCTTATTAATAACGTCAGTCAGGCTTATTCAAACTATGCCAAGTAAAAATTTAATTCAATAGCTACAGCATTTTCCCCATATTTCAAAGATCGCTCGATTTTAGCCAAACTTCAAAACGCTGTAGTTGGAGAATTTTTTTTTAGGAAATTTCTTTCAGGATATTTTACGTCTCCAATAGTTGTAACTACTGTAATTTTTTGCAACAAATCTAAAATGGTCACCTGACACATTTTGGTACTCTCTGCCTGAATTGAGATGGAATGACTAACCTAAAAGAAATATTAAAAACAAAGCTGTGAAAGTACTACTTGATTCTCCCAGCATTATTTCACCTCACATTTCTAATAATCTATCAGCAATATTTCCGATGTGTCCGAAAAACTGCCATAAATGACAACACAACTGACTCAGTTTTATGTTGCAATAACTTAGATGTTAGTGGTATTAAAATGTCTACTTTATGTTAGAGGCGTTTTTAGTCGTACGAGTTAAATATGAGCAACTAAATTCCCAAGAAAATTGCAACGGCCACGACGAAGCCAGTGAAATGGATTTGAGTCAAAGCACAGTTTACGAAGTCGTATACCTTGTGAACAATAAATATACAGGATGTCCGAGAATTATTGGACGCATTACAAAATTATATAAAACAAAACATTAAACAGATACAAAGAAACTGACTGTACTAACTAACAATGTAACTACACAAGTTAGTAAATGTCGATGTGAAATCCTTTTAGTTTTATTAAAATGTCTACTTTATGTTACAGGCGTTTTTTGCCGTACGAGTTAAATACGAGCAACTGAATTTCCAAGAAAATTGCAACAGCCACGACGAAGCCAGTGAAATGGACTCGAGTCAAAACATAGTTTACGAAGTCGTATACATTGTGAACAATAAATATACAGGGTGTCCAAGAATTATTGGACGCATTACAAAATTATATAAAACAAAACATTAAGCAGATAAAAAGAAACTGACTGTACTAACTTACAATGTAACTACACAAGTTAATAAATTTTGATGTGAGATCCCTTGGTTGCTCGTACTACGTCCAAGCGATGCTCGATTTCATGCCATGTATTGGCAAGCGTCTGAGGAGTTATGGAATTAATAGCAGCTGTGATACGCTGCTTCAGTTCCTCTAAATCACGATCCTTCACATAACCCCACATGAAATAATCCAATGGAGTTAGTTCTGGGGAGCGAGGAACCACAGAATGGGACCACTACACCCAATCCATCTGTTGGGGGAAATGCTCAGTTAGGCATTTATGTACACACATTGCCCAATGCGGAGGCACGCCGTCTTGTTGGAAAATGACGTCACATCTTTTGATCTGGGGTATAGGGAAATTTTCTAGCGTATCCAAGTAAATGTTTGCATTTATGGTTTTCTCGCAGAAGAAAGAGCAAATCACTTCTCTTTTATATAGGGCACACCACACATTAACTGTTGGAGAATCACGTTCTGGTTCAATAGCAGCATGGGGCAGTGAATATCCAAACAAAACATAGTTTACAAAGTGAAACAATACCTGATACATGAAATGTGGATTCATCACTAAAAATTACAGTACTGAGAAAGTTTTCATCGTTTTCCACTCGATTCAGCATATCCACAGCGAAATCGTATCGCAGAGTGTGATTATTTACATGCATCTTTTGCACTATTTGAATTTTATAAGCATGAAACTAATTTCTTGTGCAAGATATCGTGAACTGTCTATTTTGGAATGCACAGTTCTCTGCTTGCTTTACAAACGGATTTCATGGGGCTTTTTTTTTTTATTGGAGGTTTAACGACCACCGTGAGCAACACAATGGGCTATAAGCAGTCACCCGTCCCTAATTTAGGGTCACTGGTTCCAGGGAAGGCAGAGAGCCAGTGCCGTAAGACAAACACAACATCCATGCCTCACCGGGATTCGAAGCCGGACCCCGGACAGACGAATGATCAGAGGCCATCGCTTAGACCACTGCGCCACCGGGGCGGCTCATGGGGCTTCGTCGGGAACTTTAATAACTTGGTCAACCATCTCAATTCTGACGCTAGGCTAACCGGCTCCTCCACGATGTTACACATTGCCAGTTTCTTTAAACTGTTTCATTCACCGCTTAGTTGAATTTGTTGACGGAGGATTACAACCATACTCTAAACGGTACCGTCTTTTAACTTTAACAGTTTAACGACAGACTTAAATTCCGCAAACCATAACACAAACATCCCACTCTGGTGTACGGATGACATGACTACTGATTGCTTATTTCTCATACATTCCTCATCAGGCCACACCTAGCGCTATCTATCGGATTCTGGGAATTACATATCTGCTAAACAAAAATATAGAAACCGTGTTAGTAATACGTGACATAGAAAGACAGACAATGCTCATAGTTTTTTTGTGTGCATAATTTTGTAATGTGTCCAATAATTCTCGGACACCCTGTATAAACGTGAGAGATTGTGTTGCGCTAGTAACTGTGATAGAAATGCTTTCTCTTTTATAACATTACTTTCCTAACAAAGTCATCCCTTGTCGCCCCGGTGGCGCAGTGGTCTAAGGCGCTGGCCTCTGATCATGCGTCCGTAAGGGGTCCGGGTTCGTATCCCGTCCAGGCCTGGATGTTGTGTTCATCTTACGGCACTGGCTCTCTCCCTTCCCTGGAACCAGTGACCCTAAATTAGGGACGGGCGACTGCTTATAGCCCATTGAGTTGCTCACGGTGGTCGTTAAACCTCCAAACAAAAACAAAAAAGTCATCCCTTATAATGCTTCATCAAAAATAAGTGATAGTAAAATAACTTTTAGGAACAGGAAAAGTTTTGTGAAGGGGCCTTCATATGATGAAAATGATTTTTTAGGTTAGCTAAGAACTTCATTTATTTACCCCCAAATTTTTGTAGAGTAGTTAACAAGACTGTATACAACAGATTATCATGGCAGCTTTAAGATAAGCATTACCGTGCGTCCCTCTTACGGAGCACAACCGTTGCTAAAACGGTTTTGCTACGTTATGGAAACGTCATTTAAACGTTTGTTTTCAACGTAATATGCAAAGCAAAAGATATGAAGAACGAAAGATAAACGTCTAAAATCGTTGATGAAACGTTGTTTTAACGTTTTACGCCGTCGTTCGTAACGCCAAAAAGGTCTTAAAACCGGAAAAGAACCTCCGATAAAACGTTGTCGTAACATTTTTTACGACGTTTAAATGACGTAATACACAAAGGACAGCAACGTTTAATAGAGCAGATTTAGACGTTGATTTACCGCTTCTGTAACGTTTACTAAACGTAATACAGAAAGGAAAAGTACGTTGTAAAATCGAAGTTAAACGTTGCTAAACGTTTGTTAAAACCGTTTCGCAACGTAATAAAGGAAGGAATATGACGGTTAAATAACGTCATTTAAACGTCTTAAAAACGGTTACACAACGTTATAACAACGGTTGAAAAACAATTGAATCAAAGAGACGTATTAGCGTTTTATAAACGTAATATTGTGACGTTTTTTCAACGTTATTCCGAACTGGTTTTAAAACATTTTACAAACGTTTTTGTGCTACTTGGGGAAAGACTATGTTTTCAGAACGTCTGATCAACTACACTGGTATTTGTTGCTATGACGAACAAAGTCATCACACACGGCAAAACGAATTCAATTTTGTCGCAAAAAGATCGATCAAATTTTTATATACTGTAGATATTATGATATCTACAGTATAAATTTTACAATCCTAGCTACTGCTGTTGTGTAACATGTGCGCCTTATCCTTGAAATAACATGAGAACTCCAGCCGAAGAAATACTTTTTTTGGTTTATAATGGAGAAGAATTTACTTTTCCCTCGAAATACTGAGGTTTGGCTCTGTTAAAGAAAGTCTACTTTTTTTCTTATCTTTAGACTTTTAATCGATCGTCAGAATCAGAAGAGTAGTTGGATAGTTGGAAAAAATGCACTGCAGTGTTCATGCTAAGTAAAAAATAAATCATATCTGCATCAAGTTATTGACGTACAGAAAGGAAAGTCAAAGGAAAATATCATGTACATCAAGTTATTGACTTAGAGGTAGCCTAATGAGAACAAATTACATGTCTCTCAGGTACATTGCTGAAACAGATTTTATGAATACATTAAAGAAAGACGTGTACTTGTAATAGACGCGAACAAGTACTCGTCAAAAATCGCCGCTTCTCAAACTCCGTTTGCTGGAATATTTCTTCACCATCACCATTTTTTTAAATTTCATCTTTATCGAATCATCGACCCTCGTCGTCTCTGTTTACAATATGATTACTTTTGACTATAAGAAACGACCAGTTGCCAATTCTTGCTCTAATGAACGGAGGAAGGTGGAATGTGTAACGTAATTTTTATAAGACAAGCAATCTAAAAAGTAATGTTGAAGTGAAGATGTTCTCCACACTTGATTCTACTTACTCCCACTTGCGGCAAAACTTAACAAAAAAACTAATTCTAAACTACACGTCCTGCAAGAATGGTGCTCAAGGAGAAGGGACTTTTCGAAGGCATACTTAAAATCATAGGTAATGTTTAATCAGGATCAGGAATATAACGTGACATACGCGGGGGGCAGAACGGGTATTTATGAAGGGTAAAATATAAAAATATAAAATAGGAAAATATGTAAATACATTAAAAGGAAAATATACGTATAACACCATATTAAAAGATATGCTAAGATACCAATTTTATCTTTATTCCCTCTGCAGGAATCTTGTTCTTTAATTGAAGATCATGATGTTCGCAAAGACACCATATTGCATGCTATATCTTAAAAGAGCATCCGTGAACTTAATGCATCTATGTCACATAATGGTGCTTCATGTATCCAAGCCAAAGATGGTGCTACAACGTACCGATTTGTTAAACTCTTGTAGCTGTTTTATCAAGAAAAATTGCCCTACTTCTCTGGATTTGCAATAAATACCTTTCTTTCATGTACATTGCTCAAATTAATTTTCTTCTCAATTTGATGACTCCTTCTGGCTGTGTTGTTTAATTTTATATATTGTTTTCCGCCAAGAGTGTATATACTATTAAACTTTAGTTGTTAAAAAAAAACGGTTTGTGTATTTCAAAAGCTATTTTAAATTATAATTTGAATTCGTTTTTTGAAGAAACGTTCTGTCATCTAAATATCGTACAGCATATTTATGTACTTCGCTTCCGGTGTAAGAGACCAGTGATTGCAGGTAGCTTGGAGTAGGTGAATGTACGTTGAAACAATCTAGACTATTTCCAAAGATGGCTGCGTTGAAAGCGTTTAGTTTTATTTTATGCGGCCCGCAGACGTTAACGAAATTACAGAATCTTCAAACTTCAGCAAAAAAAATATTTCATTATATGTATATAAATATGGGATGTAAGGTCAGGTGATGCGTAACATAACAGCCTCTCCTTGACAAATGTCAACCCCGCCTTCTCGTGGTGCATCCTGTTCCCACTAAAGGGGCTCTGACGACCGCCAATAGCGGTATAACTATACCATCGGGATTAGAGGAAATTCTATCCCACACTCACCAACCCGCTTGGCCAGCGTGGTGAGTTATGGCCATACCCCTCCAAAATGATTCCACAACTTAAATCTTGGCTCTCAGTCTCCGGCAGCTGGAATGTACCTGTCCAAGACAGCGGCCAGTGCGACATGAAGGCAGAGGGTGCTAAGAATCCCCGGAGGACCGGACTAGGCTGCCATCTGATGCTGACCTTGGCTACGTACAATGGACGCTCCCTATCTTCTGATTCAAGGCTTCTTGAATTGGAAGAGGAACTACAAAGGATCAAGTGGGACATCGTGGGGCTAAGTGAGGTAAGTAGAAGATCTCATCGAACTGAAAAGTGGACATCTCTTCTACTATCGTGGGACAGATACTGGCAGAACTAGTGGTGTTGAATTTATAATAAACAAGAAACTGAAGGATAAAGTTGTAGAAGTTGAAAGTTCCTCTGACAGAGCTGCACGACTTGTTATCCAACTCTCGAAAAGATACCAGGCTCAGATTATTCAAACTTATGAACCCACCACAAGTCATCCTGAAGAAGAAATTGAAGAATTTTATGAGGAAATTTGTCATCTAAATAATAAAGGTAAGCAACACTTGAAAATAATTATGGGAGATTTCAATGCAAAAATAGGGCAACGGCAACAGAATGAAACTTCAGTAGGTAAATTCGGTCACGGCAACAGAAACCAGCGTGGAAATACTCTCGTAGAGTTTGCAGAGGCAGAAGGGTTTTTCATCTTGAACTCCTTCTTCAAGAAAAAGCCACACAGGAAATGGACATGGAGACATCCAAATGGGACGACAAGTGAAATTAATTTTATTATGTGTAACAAAAAATTCGTCATAGAAGACTGCAGTGTGCTGAACAAGTTCAACACAGGTAGTGACCATAGATTGGTGAGATGTAAGATGCACCTCAACACTAAACTTGAACGTGGAAAGCTCATAAGACAAACAAAATCTATTGACATAACCAACCTTAAAAAACACCATAATACCTTCAAGTTGGAACTGAAGAAGTGGTTCTCTGCTTTAGAAGGCCTAACATCGGAAGAAGTGGACATCTCTGAAGTTAACAGAAAAGTAACCAAAGCTTTTATGGAAACAGCAACAAAATTAGCTGGGTCTAAGAACAAGTTGCATGTAAATAAATTATCAGGAAAAACGAAAATGTTGATGCAAAAAAGAAGAGAGATGAGGACAACTAAAGAAGATGTGACTTCCAAAGTGGAATATATAGAGCTATGCAAGACAGTAAGAAAAAGTATCACTGAAGACGTAAGAAAATTCAACTGTGAACTAGTGAGGAAAGCAATTGAAAACAACCAAAGCCTAAAGATAGCAAAGGGACATCTCAGTAAGGGAAGAAAATAGATTATGGCACTGAGAAAAGAAGATGGTTCTGTAACAAGAAATAGAGGCGAAATTTTGACAAGAGTGAAAGATTTCTACTCCAAATTATATGAAAGGGATGGTACATGCACTCCAGACATCATGAAAGGTACCAGTACCAGAGTTCCTCCAGTTATTCCAGCAGAAGTTGCACATGCAATCAAGAACATGAAGCGGGGAAAAGCTCCAGGAGAAGATGGAATTACTGTAGACATCATACAAGAAGCAAGTGGAGAAATCGAAACAGTACTCGCCCAAATTTTCACTCGATGCCTTAATGAAGGAAAGATTCCTGAGGATTGGAACATCGCTACAATGATCCTGCTACATAAGAAAGGTGACATTGAGGATCTTGGAAACTACAGACCTATCAGCCTCCTATCAGTAGTTTATAAAATCTTCACTAAAGTTCTTTCACACCGCTTGAAGGTAACACTGGACATGGCTCAACCGAGAGAACAAGCTGGATTCAGGAGTGGCTACAGCACAATAGATCATATCCACGTGCTGAGAGAACTAATTGAAAGAGCGAGGGAATATGAACTTCCATTGTGCATGGCTTTTATCGATTATGAAAAAAGCCTTTGATTCGGTGAAACCATCAGCAGTTACAATGGCTCTGAAAACCTGCGGTACTGAAGATGCATACATTAATATTATTAATACCATCTATGAAAATGCAAGTGCAAAGATTAGGCTGTTTGAAAATACAACACACGTAAAAATTGGAAAGGGAGTGAGACAAGGTGACACCATATCTCCGAAGCTCTTTAATGCCACATTGGAGGGTGTTTTTCAGTCGCTGAGCTGGGAAAACAAGGGGATAAAGATTAATGGAGATTATCTAACCCACCTTCGTTTTGCTGATGACGTAGTCAGTTTTGCAACTACCCCATCAGAGCTGCAGAGTATGATCCAGGATCTTGCTGACAAGAGTAAAGAAGTGGGATTAAAAATGAACTTTCAGAAGACAAAAGTGATGTTCAATGCTTTTACAAGAAATGAAGATTTATCGATTGATGGAGAAAAGCTGGAGATAACAGACACGTACGTTTATCTTGGACAGCAGATATCAAGTGAGGGTCACATTGATGAAGAAATTAATCGGCGTACAAAACTTGCCTGGAGAGCTTTTGGAAGAAACAGCATAATTTTCAAGAGCAATATGCCATTATGTCTTAAAAGAAAAGTGTTTGATCAATGCATCCTTCCAGTGCTTACGTATATTGCAGAGACGTGGACCTTAACTAAAAGAGACATACAAGGGCTCCAGACAACTCAAACAAGCATGGAGAGGTGCATACTTGGTGTAACCAGGAGAGATAAGAAGAGGAACTCGTGGATCCGAAAAATGACAAGAGTGGAAGACATCATGATCAGAGTTAAATCCCTGAAATGGCAATGGGCTGGACATACTGCCAGAAGGACAGATCATCGATGGACAGCCGAAATATTAGATTGGATTCCAAGGGACAGGAAAAGACCCAGAAGAAGACCACATGGGAGATGGGTGGATGAAATTCGAAAGTATGCAGGGGTGACATGGATTAGACTGGCACAAGACAGACCGTTGTGGAGGAAACTTAGGGAGACCTTCGTCCAGCAGTGGATTGATAATGGTTGACAATGATGATGATGATGATATAAATATAAATTTTGTAAGTTAAATACTTAAGACAAAACTATTTCCTTTAAAGAAAAAAATTCAATGAACCATGAACCAGGAAGCTACCAAATATCTTTCTTTCAGTTGTGCATTTTGTAATGAAAAATATAATGTTATTTGCATGTTGCTATTCTTTTTGATAGAAACTTACAAATTTGAAATCTTAGATTTTTAAAATTTCCATTTAAAAGATCGGGACATTATCCCAACTACAAGCAGACAAGGGTATAAGATCTCCATGAAGGCAAAATGATCCAGATCAAGACAAGATATACATCGGATTTACAACTAGGACACTGAACCAGAAAATGTGGGCTCAGATATAGCATAAAAACAAAGTCATCCAATATAGCACTCTCAAGACACGTGAACAGTGGTACGCATTTACCTGTCTGGGAGGATGTTGAGGTCATAACTTTTACAAGAACAATAACCTCAACTTATTTTACTGAAAGCCTCTGCATATGTATATATCACAATGCATTTATTTGTCGCAATGAGGTACTGCCGATGTTAATACGCACAAATTCAGTGGTATTATCGGACGGACCGTGCATAGAACTTTGGCCTTTCACACTCTAGTGTACTTTTGTAGACCTGGTGACGTTGTAGAACCTAACCCCGTTGTCCCTCTTGTAACTAAGCCGAGGTTTCGGCGTTTGCAGCATTTTTTGCTCCCAGTCTGAAGACGGACCAAATGTTGGTCTGTAAGTGATAGCATAAGTTTGATTTTAAATACGTAGTATTTTAATTAAACATTTAATCTTGAATGCTGTAGTTATGATTTGTTTTACTGGGTTTTGTATCGTGCCAAGGCGGAAGTGATATATTCTAAGAAAATAATACTGTTTAGTTGATTTTGAATTAACATTTCAAAGGTGATGAAAGACATTTAAGAGATAGTTAAATAGTTAATTTTTTTTATGAGAATCCTAGTTAAAAAATTCTAGAGGTCATTTTGTTGTGGTTAAACTTTTTTGGCAAACTGTAGTTAAATTTTTCGGAAATTAATAACTGTTTCTGGGTACACAAAGGTATTTTTTTTTAGTTGAAAAAGAGAAATTAGGTTGGAAAAGCAATTCTTTTTTTTTTTTTTTCTTGACTGAGAATTTGTTGAAATTAGGTTAAAAAAAGTTATAAAATGATATGAATCAAAGGTTGAATATCTCAGTGAAATTTTTCTTAGCACTAAATTGAATTTTCATTGTTACTTATATTTTAATTGCATTATGTTTACATTGGATTCAGAATTTATTTTTTCTTAAGATTATTATCCCTACATGGTAATAACAATTTTTACGAACTACAGAGATAAATCTGCAAACTCCTTTTTCGTTTCCTACTTTTATTTGAATGCGCAGAACGTTCTTACATTATGTAGCAGAGACCTTAAGGAAAAGTAGATTGATACCTGCTTTAAGATTTATGTAAATTTTTTTTCGGGGAATCTATCAAAAATTTGAAAGTAAACAAAAGTGTTGGTCAGACGTTTTAGAAATAAAGCTTGTGATTCCTCATAGTATAACAAAGAACATACGAACAATACTAGTACGAAAGGTTTATGTTTAAGAACTGTAATATACGAGTATGTGATTGTAACATGTCTTACATACCAAACCATTCGTGTTTAAGAACCGTAAGCATTTCGGAAAAATTTCGGAATCCATAAACTATCATGTCAGATATAATTTTACATAGTATCAAAATTTAAGATCTGGTAGGCTATATGTAATTCAATGTTCCTGTATATGTTTAAAGACAGACACCAGTGGTAGAAGATAAAACAATATGTATGTAAGTAAATAGAGAAACGTTATCTAGAAATTCATACAGGGTTATGGTTGTCATAGCCAAGCAGGTGTCCCCTAGTTTGATTATATATATATTGACCCTTTGCCTTACCGTACAATACAAAAGATGAAATTTTCCCTCATCCTCTTGTGCGTAAACAAGGAACTAGCGTAAGGCAATTCTTTCGCGTTTTCTTGCAATAAATAACATTCCTCTGAGAACAGCCATTAGCTATACACATTATAGTGTCTTTACGTAGATGCTGCGTGAACTTCTGTTGCCACCTATGTTGCCATCCGTTATAAAAACTTCGAAATTTCATAGATTTAGATCGTGTAAGACACTCACATATCCTGACTCACGCGCGCATGAGCGCCATCAGCTTTTCTACCTTTTCAGTGCCTATAAAACGAAATTCCAAGCAACGGAAAATAAGCAGATGCAGCTTGGAAAACAAAACATATTTGAAAGAATGTGTGATTATGGAAGCAGTTTTCGATTTTTTTAGAGTTGTGGAAACAAAAAAAATAAATCTTTCATAATATAATTTAAATAAATTATTTCCCTTTAAGAAAAAATTTCAATGAACGGAACATATCAACCACGAAGCTACTGAATATAATCATATTTTTCTCATGAGTTTGGTTACTTCCAACATTTTTTTTTCAGTTGTGCATTTTGTAATGAAATAATAATATTTTATCCATGTACAAGTGAACATATACAGCGAAGCAACAAAAAATATATCCAACTGCCTCATGAGATGTTGTTCACCTATGAGTTAACAAAACAGATCTCTCCTGCAAGGTATAGACACACCAAGATGTCTAAAGTTGTTTCGTGGTATTTGTTACCGATATATAAGGGTGGCTCACAAAGTAGTGATACTTTATGCCTCAAAGATTCAAAATATGACATAGCTAAAAATACACGACGCCAGCATTTAGACAGCAGTCCCATCGTTGTACAAGTCTTGTATTCCTGTGTCAGGCTGCTACTGAAACACGTTATCGACCGCTTTACGCACCTGATCATCCGAAGTGAAACGTTTAAATTTGAGAATTTTTTTATTGGTCCAAAGATATGAAAACTGTAGGGCGATAGGTCAGAATTATACCCTGGGTGTTGAAAGACTCAACAGAGAAAGTGTTCTTTTGCGTTGTAACTGACAAATAATCCTGGGCGTTACCATGCTGAAACAAAATACCTTGAGTGAGGTTGTCAGATCTCTTGTTTTGAATTACTTTTCGAAGCTTCATTGAAGTTTGGCAATGTTTTTCTGCATTGATGATTGATGCTTTTCGGGACTCAAGAAGCCATGACACTCGATGATCAAAGATCAAAGTTAACATCACCTTGCTTGCGGAAATAGTGGACAGTGATATTCTCGGCGGTGGGGATGATGCTTGTTTCCGCTGTATGCTTAGGCGTTTCGACTCTGTCTGGAAATGATGACAACAGCTTTTGTTCCCACCAATAATGCGTAGCGGAAAATCTTAACCTTCTTCATGGTAGGGGAACAGATGCAGTAACGACAGTCCCATTCGTTGATGATTCATCTGTTCATCGGATAGATGTTCCTGTACCCACGTGGCGTACACATTAAAATATTCAAGGTGCGAATGAATGAATATATTGACAGTACCCATGCTCACACCCGCGCTATCAGCCAGTTCTCGGATTGTGATTCTTCGGTTGGCCTTTACTGCAGCATCCACATGTGCAATTGTCGTCACTGAAACAGCACAACGTGGTGCTCCTGTCCTTGGCATGCTCCGCAGGGCTTTTTCCCCAACACTAAAAACCTGGCACCACCCAATTACACTACTGCGTGTAAGACAAGCAACCCCATACACCGTCTGCATTCGTCTGTGAATTTCGCTTGGCGGCATTTTCTCCACTTTCAAAAACTGAATTACACCAAGCTGAATAACTTTGAATGTATCCATCTCTTACGAGAGAACCATAAAACTCGTCAAGCACACTACACGGGCTATAAAAAACGAACTGGAGTGCAGTTGCATAACCATTAGGTCTCCTGTACACCAGCGGCACCATTTGACAAAATTATGTAGCCCAAAAGCACTCCAACAAAGAGTCTTACCGCTACATTACCTTTAAATATAACGACCATTATGTTGCCAGTTCAAAATTAAATTCGAAAGTATACGGGAGTAACATGGAGGCGACTTGCACAAGACAGACTGTTGTGGAAGAAACTTGGGGAGACATTCGTCCATCAGTGGATTGATAATGTTTGACAATAATGATGATGATGATATTACGAACAGATCGTGTAACCCTTTTAAGTTACGTGGTTGACCTGCCGCGGATCGGATTTTCTCTTCCTGCACAACAACAAAGGCTCGATCGGAATTACAGTGAAAGCCGGAAATTACGCGATCGGTTATACAACGGAATCGAATGTAACGCGGGCGCAATCGTGCCCCTAAAACAAAATACATGCACCGACAAATACATATTCAGATTCGGATATACCCCGGGGTTATCTATAATGTGCTTATTGCGTTGTTCCGTATAAAGCGTTATTACAGGCTTCCTCTGTGTGTGTAGATAATTTGGAAGCAAAGTCGATGCCGGGAAATCTTCCTCACGGGCTGCGAATCATTCACGAACAATTTGGATAGTAGGGCATTGAACATTATCCAGTTGAAAGAAGACACTGCGAAAGGGTAATACCATTCCAATAAGAGAATATACCTGGTATACAGTAAGGTTTAAGCAGGTGGAAGAGGTCTTCGATTATTGCACATGAATGATGGGTCCCAAGGTTTTAGAGTAGAACATTTCCCAAAGCATTACACTTTCTAATCCGGCTCGTTTTCATCCCACAGTGAATTTTTCGGCCAACACTTCCACGGGTAAGCAACGTTCGGGTACACGCAGTCCACATCGTGTAACAGCAAGTGAGATTCATCTAACCATACAACATTTCCCCAATCATTCCGGGTCTAGTTTTTGATGCTTGCGTGCCCATTGTAGGCTATTTCTACGTTTAAACGAGGCTATCATGTGACCATAGGACACTTGTGAGCCTGTGGCGACTCACTTAAGTTTTATTAAAAATGGATAAACACCTGTATTTTTACCTAACCATGATGCTCACATTTAGGTAAATGTTTACAGATTTCTAAAAAGACATTTCATTTTTGGTATGAAATTAAATTTATATATTTTGAAATTTCAGAGAAAGTTTAAGATGATACGTATTTACATTAAAATATTAATCTTTATAATATTTCAGTTGTACCCTTCTTTACGCTAACCTTTAGTGATGTATTCCGTGCTTCTGCGGAAATTATTTTCGTTTTCTAATTTGAAACATTATGTATGTATAGCAACCTATTTTGTGAAATTTGTCTGTTTATGATGATTTTGAACAACATAGGAACTCTTGGAAAGGCGGAAATGTTACTCATCCTATAGGTTTTTTACCTACCATTAAGGTACAGGCGGCTATAGAAAGTTTACAGAAAGTCTTGCCCTTGTTAAGCTTAAGAATATTTTTATTTATAAAATATATATATATAGGTAAAAACAAGCGGTTTGTGTGGAATGATGCATGAAAACTAATACAGTTTGCTTTTACTATAATGTTAGTACTCCTCCACATGATCGCCGTTCGTGTCCGCAGATCTAGTCGGTATACACTTTCTCGCCATATTTTGTCTAACACCTCTTTGGATATTGTGGCAATAGCATCTTTTATTTTCTCCCGCAAAGTTCCGGTATTATTCATTGGTGTTGGATATACATTATTCTTGACAAAAACGCACAGAAAAATTCTAGTGGTGATATTTAGGGTGACGTGGAGCCCTCTCAATCCATCTGTCAGGAAATGTGGTATTAAGAAATTTTGAGTAATAAATCACCAATGCGGAGGCAAACCATCTTCCTGGAGAAGTATTTCTGTTTGGCATTCGTCCAAATGAAGTGCAACAAAAAGTTCCATCATGTCCAGGTACACATCTGCTGTCATTTGGCGCTTACACACAAAACACTCATCGGAGATGGCGGAGTCTGTGGTGCCAGGAACACAAGAACTGCACACATCAGCAATGGGGTAGAGTTCTCTTTACGGATGAGAGCCGATTTAGTCTGACAAGCGATTCTAGACGTATACTCATCTGGAGAGAGCAGGGCCACGCAATCACACCTCCAACATCATCAAAAGGGACCGGTTGGTGGCGGAGTTCTCGTTTGGGGTGGTATCAAGCTTGTTAGTCGTACTGACCTCCACATCTTCCGAGAAGGTTCTTTCACTGTTGTCCGCTATTGTACCGAGGTTCTCCTACCTTACGTACGTCTGTTTAGAAGTGCTGTGGGTCCTGAGTTCCTCTTCATGGACGACAACGCTACACCTCATCATACAGTGGCTGTCGCAAAGCTGTTGGATATTGAAGATATTCAAGGCATGGATTGTCTCGCAAGGTCCCCGGACCTACGTCCAATCGAACTCGTGTGGAACCTTCTGGGGAAACGCTTTGAAGCACGTCACTGGCCGCCAGCAACGATTCTGCTGCTGTGATTGGCGCTACAAGAGGATTATGGCGCAATGCCTCTACAGCTCCTTGAAAACCTCGTCCTCAACATGGACAGACGTTGTAAATCCTGCAACGCAGTCAGCGGAGAACATATATTCCCTACTAAAGACTGGATTTTTCTTGGTAGCCGCCTGTAACATGGACGTTTCTGTCTTCTGTCCAGTTGTGCTCGAAGCTACCTTTGCAATAAAGTGCCTTTGTATTATTTGAATTCCTTGTGTGGACGGTTTTGCTCACTTGTCCCATATTCTTACATCTTGGGGATCTTATGGTATGTTTTGAGTCGATGTGGAGCACTTCTGCACGACGTTACATTCGAAAACCGTCTCGTCCTTAATTTTTGCACATCAGTGTAATTTGCATTTGTGTAGACACAGTCGTATTCAGAAAAAATTTAGTATGATGCACTGCGTCTCTCAGTCACCAAGAAATGGAATCTGGAAAATAAATTAAAAAAAAAAAGGCTAACCTTCCAAAAGTGGCCCGCTCCGATTGATGGTGCCACGGTAGCACTTCAATTCTTCTTATTGCAAAAAAAAAAAGTGGGCGAAGCCGAGTCGATGTCGAGCACTTCTGCACAACGTTACATTCGAAAAACCGGCTCGTCCTTAATTTTTGTATGCCATTGTAATTTGCATTTGTGTAGACACTGTTGTATTTAGGAAAAATTTAGTATGATGCACTGCGTCTCTCAGTCACCAAGAAATGGAATCTGGAAAATAAATAAAAAAAAAGCTAGCCTTCCAACAGTGGCCCGCTCCGATTTATGGTGCTACGGTAGCACTTCACCTCTCCTCCTTGCACGTTAAATGCGTTATAGCTACATACGTCTCTGTGCTCTCTTGGTACGTGTTTTTTTATGCTCACGTTCCTATGGATATAGTAGGAAGGCTTGGTGGTGATGGAATCATCGTCGAAGTGGACAAAGCCAAAGTGGAAAAACGTAAGTACAACTGTGGTCGTCTCGTCGAGGGCACCTGGATTCTTGGCATCTTTGAAAGAAATACCAAGCGATGCAGAGTGGTCAGGCAGGAAGGAATAACAACAGATCTGCAGAGACATGATAACAACAGGTCTGCAGAGACATGATAACAACAGATCTGCAGAGACATGATAGCAACAGATCTGCAGAGACATTGCTGCCCCTCATCATCAAACACGTCAAACCAGGAGCAACCATTATGACGGACCAGTGGGCATATTATGGAATATTTTTGGAATTGCCGTCTTTCCTCAGAATATGGCTTTGAAGTCCTGATTCGTGCGATCAGGAAGTTTTTCCCTGGCAGATAAATCTTTTCTTTCTTTTATTCTGCTAAGTAGACAGTTTTATATTCATGAGGAAAACTTATTCTTGCGTCATAATAAATAGTTCACACATTTGCCACAATGTACATTCATTAAGATCCTGTTAAGGGTCACCTTTAATGCAGATTATTCACTTCCTTTGCCACTTTCACAATTTTGAAGGTTTACCAAAAAATTTTAAATGTTAGCCTGATCACCTGGCTATTGCAGGACGGTAAGAGTAAATAACTTGCTCCAGGCTTCAGATTATGAAACACAATCTTAAGTATTGTTGTTTTTCGCTAATGGTTTAGCGTTCAAACATTTTGCCGAAAAGAAATCAACATTGTCTTCATAATTTTTTAAATCAGGAGATAAAATACACTGGCGTGCAAAAAATTAAGGACGAGACGGTTTTTCGAATAATGTAACGTCGTGCAGAAGTGCTCCACACCGACTTCGAGCACAACAGTACAGTAGACAGAAACGTCCATGTGACAGACGGCTGCCAAGAAAAATCCAGTCTTTAGTAGGAGATATGATCATTGCAGGATTTACAACTTCTGTCCTTGCTGAGTACAAGGTTGCCAAGGAGCAGTTGAGGCATCACGCCCCATTTCTCTTGTAGCGCCAATCGCAGCTGCGGAATCGTTGTTGGCGGCTATTGACGTGCTGCCAAGGGTCTCCTGAGAAGGTCCCATACGTGTTCGATGGGATTTAGTTCCGGGGACCTTGCGGGCCAATCCATGCGGTGAATATCTTCACTCTCCAACAGCCTTGTGACAGCCACTGTACGATGAGGTGGAGCGATGTCGTCCATGGAGAGGAACTCAGGACCCACAGCACCTCTACACAGACGCACGTGTAGCAGTAGAACCTCGGTACGAAAGCGGACACCAGTGACTGAACCTCCTTGAAAGATGTGGAGGTCAGTACGGGTACCAAGCATGACACCTCCACAAACGAGAAGTCCGCCACCTTCAAACCGGTCCCTTTCGATGATGTCAGAGGTGCGATTGCGTGTTCTCTGCTCTCTCTAGATGTGTATACGTCCAGAATCGCTCGACCGACTAAATCGACTCTCATCCGTAAAGAGAACTCGAACTCATTGCTAATGTGTCAAGTTCTTGTGTTCCTGGCACCACCGAAACGGCCGTCTCCGATGAGCAGAAGTTAATGGCACACACCGTACTGGTCGTCGTGCAAATAGACCACCTTTGTGCAGCCTCCTTGCCACAGTAAAGCGCGATAACGGACGTCCAGTTGTCTGTTGCATGTGTCATGCGATTTCTACCGCTGTCTGCCGTCTGTCTCTTCTCGCCTGTAGGACAATATACCGGTCGTTCGCCGCCGTAGTTGCTTTTGGACGACCTTTGTGCAGCCTCCTGGCCACGGTAAAAGGTAATAACGGACGTCCAGTTGTCTGTTGCATGTGCCTTGCGATTTCTTCCGCTGTCTGCCGTCTGTCTCTTCTCGCCTGTACGACAATATACCGGTCATCCGCCACCGTAGTTGCTCTTGGATGACCTTTGTGCAGTCTCCTGGCCACGGTAAATCGCGATAACGGACGTCCAGTTGTCTGTTGCATGTGCCTTGTAATTTCTCTCGCTGTCTGCCGTCTGTCTCTTCTCGCCAGTAGGACAGTATACCGGTCATCCGCTGCAGTGGTTACTCGTAGACGACCACTGCTAAACTTTCGGACAGCAGTTCCTGACGTTTGAAATGCTCTCCAAGCTCCTGAAACGATGTTGTGAGCGATCTTGAACTCCTCGGCCACACTTCGACCTTCTTCCAACTTCCCTATGACGCTACCTCTGGTAAAGTCATCCAGATGTCGTCCATTGGATTGCTTGTTGGCCATCTCACACGGTGGCAACAACTCGACGTCGTTCAAACCGATGTACAGCGTTCAATAGCTTTCTCCGAATTGCTGAGCGTACACCGCCCGTGTGCTTTATACTCTTCCGACACTCCCTCTCCGCCCTACGTCATGCTGCATATATGCGTATGCGATACCATACCGGACCTTAGTCTATCTCTTGAGTGGTCTTTCGGTCTGTTCTGCCTGATGGTTCCGCTCTTATGCTAATTTCTCCTCTTCGTCCTTAATTTTTGCACACCAGTGTAGTATACAGGAATTTGTACGTCCACCAAGTGTGGTATATCTCCTGTAAAGGCCAATCCCATGTTTATGAAGAAAAAGGTGAAAAGTGTTATTTCAGCGTAGAAATAGCGACCATTTTTGTAAAGGTTTTGCATATCAGAAAAAGTATGTCAGCTTTAATCATCCGACTGTACGATGTACCTAAACGGATTGGTCATTTAGTCAGCGAGAAGTCCCAATTTCTCCTTTAGAATGATTTTGTTCTATATAAAATGATGAGCAAGAAAATAGCATAGAATTAATGGGTTTTTTTGTTTGTCTGCTTATTTTTCATCGAGGAGGTAGACCAGTGGAGTAAATTAATTTGCTGTTCTGACGGCAGAATATGTATGTATGGATCTAACTGAATATCACTTTTCATGCATAGGACTATTAAAGCATTTCTTAAATTTTATCAAAGAAAGAGAAGAACGCTGAAGCCAAATAAATTTAAGTTATTGCACATCCACGTTTCATTAAGTTCAATACTATAACTTTTCGACTTTTTATCAGAATGCACGTCAAACCATGTCTGTACCACATTATAATTAGGAAGCCACGATTTAAGAAATTTTATCATTTACGGAAGTATTGAGACATTTAACACCTATTATACATTTATTAGAAAATACTTTTTTCCCGGTTGCACAGCCGATGAGCAAATATTTTAGAAAGGGCCGTTAGTATAAAGCCCTTCCCAAAATATTTGTAAAGGAATACGTGTGTAAATGTCCTTTTCATCTTTGTTCACTTCATAATTAAATATTTTAATCCGCATCATGTTTTAAATTTCGCATCGGCTTTGGCAAAGTCCATGGGCCCCCTCGAGCAGCTACGTGTTTACACTTCTTTGACGCCCACTGACTTAGAAAGTTAAGGTGAATAAAAGGTGAATAATCATTGGAAACTGCAATGGAGTTTTAAGTTCACTCTACCAATGAAACGTGGATGCTTTGGATCACAGTGTAGTAAAATAAAATATCGGTTAATTAGGTGCCGCAAGATTTGCAAGGGAAAAATAATAAGTTTTGGCGAAATAATATAAGGAAATGCGTGTGTAAATGTCCTTTTCATCTTTGTTTACTACATAATAAAATATTTTAATCCGCATCATTTTGGAATAAAAGTATGCAATAAAATTCCTTAAAACATATTTTTATCATTTAAACACCCAGAATCGCATTTGATTTTAGTTGCAAACATCACAAAGCATCGGTACCGGTAAATTGTGGGTTGTTTAATCGCACATGGCTTTATCATTCTGATGTTGGCTGTATAATGAAAATTCAAAGAAACGTTTTTTACGAATTGGCCACTTGGAGGCGGACATCTTTTTCAAGGCAAACGGAATTTAATCTCAAAAGACATGGGAATATATTATCATAATTTGGGCTATGGTTTTAAAATCTGTTTTTATCACAGAAATATCTGCTCATGCTGTTATACATGAATGCGCATGCCAAAATAACTCAGAGGCCGGCTTGCGCTCCCACAACAACACACCTGCAATACAGAATATATTCCCGCGCGCATATACTCTAATACACAGTCACATACCTTAAAATGCAAACGCACACAGACATCCAGTTTCCGTATAACAAGAGAAGACACTTTACAATGGCTTTTAACACTTATTGAGATTACGCGATAGCTCTGCAGCCAATCTTCGGAAAATGAAAGTATTTTATTACAGCTCAAGATTACGTTTCCCTGTAAGTAGGAAACGTTTGGGTTTTTTAAAATATCTTTGTGTTCTAATTATGCTAATAATTACGACATTTTCACTTCTTAATAAAGGAACTACACCTAATTATGCTAAAAATTACGACCTTCTTAATATGTATAATAACTATTTATGACTATTTAGTCATAATAGTCCTAAATACACTGCTGGACACCCAAAATGCAGCACCAAGAAGGAAGCATCCGATTGGCCTATAATTCGCAGCATGCGTCGCCCGCGAAAGGACATGCAAACGATTAGCATTGCGTGGCATATGCAAATCATGTGCGCCCGGCACGCCACTGAGAAGCACTATTAGAAGGGTGCACAGAAGGCAGGGTGTAAGTCGTGGAAGTGTGTTGTGCTGCCGGATCTGTGCGTGGGAAGCTTCCTGATGGCTCGTTGCACAATACGGCAGTCATTCCAGCACGTTTTTTGGAGTTTGACAGAGGACAAATAGTGGCTTATCGCGACAGCGGTTTATCGTACCGAGGCATCGGTGCCCGTGTAGGATGACATCCAGCAAAATTGAGGCGAGTATGAATTCGGTATGTGCAGGAGGGACGGACGGACCTACTTGAGCTATTGCCGCCACCGCGGTACACCACCAAACGAGGGGACCGGCATGTTGTGCGG
Source organism: Macrothele yani (assembly GCA_039090855.1). Taxonomy (NCBI): domain Eukaryota; kingdom Metazoa; phylum Arthropoda; class Arachnida; order Araneae; family Macrothelidae; genus Macrothele; species Macrothele yani. The sequence continues at coordinate 50,466,562 of CM076999.1, read as the reverse complement.
CGGGCATTGACGGCTAGCACCGCCACATCACCAACGTTAGCGCAGGAATTAGGGTGTGTTGCGCACCAACCTGTGTCAGCACGTACCGATCGACATCGTCTGTAGGAGCGGGGACTTGTCGCACGGCACCCATTGCTCCGATTACTATTGACGTTACACCACCGGTGAGTGCGGTGGCAGTGGGCAGTTGAACGCCGCACCTGGACTACGGAATGGCACGACATTGTCTTCTCCGACGAATCCCGCTTCTACCTGCAACACCACGACGGTCGGACCCGCATATGTTGGGACCGCGGCGAGAGACTGTAGAACGTCTGCGTTATGCATCGCCATACCGGTCCGTCGCTTGGCGTTATGGTTTAGGGCGCATTTATATATGACACCCGCACCTCCCTGCTACGCATCTCCGACATTTTGAAGCCCGTAGTCCTCCCTTACCTGCAGGACCTGCCAGCGGCCACGTTTCAACAGGACAATGCGCACCCGCACGTCGCACGCATCGTGCAACACTTCTTCACGGCCCACCAGGTATCACTGCTGCCGTGTCCCGCTTGTTCTCCCGATATGTCGCCCATCAAAAACGTCTGGTAGCTGATTGGCAACCGAGTGGCCTGCCAAGCACCACCCGCGGCTACGCTTGTTGAACTGTGGCAACGTGTGGAAGCGGCCTGTACCAACGTACTCCAAGCCTAAATCCAAAGGCTTTTTCGTTCGATGCTGCTGCGTGTATCGGCCGTTATTTCCAGTCATAGGGGCCAGACGGACTGTTGATGACTGCGTGTTCCGCAAGTCGCACGGGTCTGTAAGCTCAAACGTTTCATCTTTGTATCTGTTGTTATGTGTGCAGTAAATCTGGCTTTGCTATCTCGTGTCCTTCTTGGTGGTGCATTTTGGGTGGCCAGCAGTGTAGGTATTATACATTCTATACTTGTCACTACACTCACGTCAAATTCGTAACTACAGAGTAAACACTTCGACAGACTCTTAGAGAATGTGCCATGCCAATCTGTAAGAGTCTGTCGAAGTTTTTACTCTATTGTTACGAATTATTAATTTATTCATAAATAATTATAAATTGATTTAGTCATAAGCAGTAACTCCGGTTACTGGAGGGTGCAAAGTTCTGAAATCTCAACTTGTGGCTCCGGAGGGTTAGGACGTGTTATGAACTGAAGAATTTTTTGTGTATGTCAAAAATTACTTTAGATTTCTCCCCGTGTTTGTTAATTACATTTGTTCTTTCAAGTGACTAGGAATATGACAACATATTTATTTTAAGTTAATGTTATCTGTATTCTGTTGGTGGGACATAAGTAAACGTTAGAAAGTCAGTGTAATATCAACATGCAGTTATTCGGTTTTTATCGAAGAACGACAATGTTATTGTTGTGTGTAAGTAACGAGCAAATTATTTATTTGAAAATATAGTTTTTATGGTGCGTATTTTTGTTCGTCGTAACTTTCCACTTTCCTAAAGCAGGCGGTGTATTTATGTAAATTTTAGGGTTAGTATTAAGTAATTGATTTAGTCATAATAAACAAAGTAATATAGGCTTTTATCGAAGAATGATAAAGCTTATAGAGTGTGAGTAACGAGTCAATTTGTTTGCTGTAACCCCTAGTTTTTTGTGATACGTGTTTTGATGTGCTAACTGTTGTTTTTGCTGATGCAATTTGGTGTATTTACGCTATTGCAAAATATTGCACATAAGATCATGGTGGGGACCTTTCTCCATTTGTTTGGGAAAGGGGCTTTTTTCTCTTGTTCCTTCTTCAGGTTTTTTTTTGGACCCACTTTGTATCTGGCGCATTTTCAGATCTCCTGTGGAAACCACTGGTTCTGCCAGCCCTTCTTCAGACAGAGTGAAAAGAGTCAGTGCAATACGTCAGTATTTGAAGTCTCCCAAGTCTGTCGGGTCTGTGCCTACCGGATATGAACACGATCTGAGCGAAAGAAGCCACAGCTTTGTATGGAATTGTGAGAAAGATTTTATGTGGTGAGAAAGTGGTGTAAATGCAGTGTGGAAGGTTGAGTGCAAAGCTGTGTGTATTTCTTCAGAATTAAGAATTTCAAGGCCGTTCCTTCTGTTGAATGTCGGAGAGAGTTTAACATGATTTCGGAGTATTAATCCCTGTGACCCATCGCCTACAGGGAAGAGGGATATAGGGACTTCTGAGGTCCTCCCCTAATTCACTCTGTAGTGGATTTCATGAGGCAACTTGATCTCAGAAAACAAGGTCTACATTTTTCCAAAACAAGCATACAATTTTTCAGTCGCTATGCGTTGTTTAAAAAATAACGGGGAAAGAGTGATTACATCGTCCATTTACATTATCTCCACGTATTTGATATATATTAAACATTTCTATCGCCCTTTGAATTTATCAGCTACAATTAAAAATAGCTGTTGCGTTAAATGCCACCAGATGACGACATCTCAGTTGCTGAGACCATCAATACGCATTCGTATAGTCAGTGCTGACTGATAAACCACGCATTGCGCTGAGAATTGTTGGCGCTGTAGCGTAAATTCGAACGCACTCGACTAGTTATCGAGAGTTCTGGGGTTCGATCCCAGCAGTGCCGGTATACAATTTTTCAGTCGCTATGCGTTGTTTAAAAAATAACGTGGAAAGAGTGATTACATCGTCCATTTACATTATCTCCACGTATTTGATATATATTAAACATTTCTATCGCCCTTTGAATTTATCAGCTACAATTAAAAATAGCTGTTGCGTTAAATGCCACCAGATGACGACATCTCAGTTGCTGAGACCATCAATACGCATTCGTATAGTCAGATGCTGACTGATAAACCACGAATTGCGCTGAGAATTGTTGGCGCTGTAGCGTAAATTCGAACGCGCTCGACTAGTTATCGAGAGTTCTGGGGTTCGATCCCAGCAGTGCCGGTATATAATTTTTCAGTCGCTATGCGTTGTTTAAAAAATAACGCGGAAAGAGTGATTACATCGTCCATTTACATTATCTCCACGTATTTGATATATATTAAACATTTCTATCGCCCTTTGAATTTATCAGCTACAATTAAAAATAGCTGTTGAGTTAAATGCCACCAGATGACGACATCTCAGTTGCTGAGACCATCAATACGCATTCGTATAGTCAGATGCTGACTGATAAACCACGCATTGCGCTGAGAATTGTTGGCGCTGTAGCGTAAATTCGAACGCACTCGACTAGTTATCGAGAGTTCTGGGGTTCGATCCCAGCAGTGCCGGAATACAATTTTTCAGTCGCTATGCGTTGTTTAAAAAATAACGTGGAAAGAGTGATTACATCGTCCATTTACATTATCTCCACGTATTTGATATATATTAAATATTAATGGTCTTGAGCGTCAAACTCTGAATATACACACAACATTTATTCTCACTTTCACACATTCTCATACTTAACAGATCATGATATAACAACGAGTAACAGTAGTATTCCGTCGCCGTTCCGAAAGCAGGTAGGCTGCTCTCAACTTGTCCTCTGAAAATACACACAGCTCCATAGTGGGTTAAGAAAACCTTAAAGGAAGAAGGAGGATAGAACCCCTTCCCCAACAAGGGAAAGAATCCCCACCTTGATCTCCAGTGCACCAGCGCATAATCTTTTAGGGTATTCCTTATCAATCATTAAATCCTTAATTTTTCAATCGAATTTAACACATTTGCACTGAGCATAGCAATGAGCTTCATTAGAATCGTTACACTCTGAATATCAATCAACTACTAGGAAAACACTCAGCATACTTACTAAAAATATACTACAAAAGGTAAAAAATAAATTAAATTTCTTAATAAAGTTTTCCAAATATTCCACACTTTAAGTTAATATTTAAGATGATGTTTCACTTCTTAGCTTCTTTTACCTGCTGCTATCACAGCAGCGTTAGCTTTGTTGTAATGTCATTACACCGAGAACAAATATACTTCACACTGTAAATACTAATAAACAACGTTATCTTAAAGGAAAGTCTGGAAATTTTTGAAATATTAAATTATAGCCAAGAAAAATCCAAGGTAAATTACTTTATTGGTTAACGTTTCACTTTTTAACTGCATTTTTCAAGTGGAGTTCTAATTGCAATGTGATATAAGGCAATGTCAATACACCAGTAAGAAAGACAAATTCACACTGTGAATACAAATAAGTTGCGCAATCATAAAAAGATAGTTAACTAACACCGAATTTATTGATATTGTATTACATATAAATTGAGCAATCCTTAACACCTAAAATTTATATCAATAAACTTCACGGGTAAATACGGTTCTCCACTTAAAGTACAAATTAACAGCAATCCAGAAATGAAATTAATTTGTAAGGAAAAACAACCATCACAGACGTTAAAATCTTAAGTGAGTTTAGTGTCAAGATCTAAACACTGCAGTAAACAATACATAAGATTGACATATTTCAAATATGGACACTACAGTAAACAATAACAGAACTTCAAGCGTGACGAAATTTCAGTAAAAGAGGATATCCTAATATAATACTAACCATCATATATTATGACTGGTTAATTATTTGATTAATAAAAATTAGTCACAACAAAGAAACCTTTGCGCTCTATGTGAGCAACAAGCACAATGCTGTTGCTCACATGTGAGCAACGAATACAACGCCTTTGCATACAGTGTGAGCACAAGTCATGTCTCAGCTCAAAATTAAAACGTAGCGTAGACAAAACCTAAAAACCTTAAACTAAATTAGGAATTAATAATAGCAATAGACATTAATAAATCTACAATGACAAATGTAAATACTGCAAAAAACAATACGTAAGAAGATAAATAACATAATGTTAACACTACAGTAACCAATAACAAATGAAAATTAAGTAATACATTCGCAATACGGAAAACCCGAAAATAATGCATATCGCAAATCAACAACCCGCTACACTCTATTTGTTTCTTACTTAATTAATATTGAACAGACCAAGCTCGCAATTTTAAATTTAAGGTTTCAATGACTACGTTGAAATCTTGAATTAAGGAAAAAAACATAAAAAGAAAATTAAAAAGGTTCCTAAAAGAACTGTTTTGTTTTATTTTTGAAGTACTAATTTGAACCGCAGAATGTCCGCCGTGCGCCGGATTGGCACGTTAAGCCTTCGGACACCGGGTACTTTATTCCCTGTTATGAATAAGGTCGTCTACCTCCCCATTTCTAACTCGCTTCCGTGTGACTTTCTCATCGGGCACTCTAGCCCAAATCTCCTAGCTTCCTACTTCTAAGCGGTATTTAAAACCTGGGTTCAGACACTCCCTTCCTAAAATCCTCTACATATGATCTGATCTGATCAGATCTGTTGTGTTGCCATTCGTATCGTAGCGTCACCCAGCAACCTTTAAACGGGATGATGCCCTGGCACACACCGCACGGCTTCCAGGGACTGTGTCCGTAATGTCCACACCTTTCGTTGGTCAGCACTGTCCCTCACCCGTCACCGATCGACCACGCTTGAAACCTAATTGGACGCCACCTTCGCCTGTCTTGAAATGTCGTCGAACTGGCCAAAATTTGGAAACAATCTGGCATGCTATACCTTAGGATAGTATCCGTGACCTGCATGTGCCTGTGCCACGCCAGGTTGCCGCTTGTATTCAAAACACAGGTGGCGCTACAATGTACAGATTCGTTTCACTCGTGCAGTGTAGCGCTTTTGTGCGGATAAATGGCCCAACTGCTCCGGAATTGCAATCACTTGATTCCCTATACATATACAGTACATTCAACGTAATAATTTTCATCTTGTTTGGATGATTTTTTCTGCATGTATATAATCAATTACACTGGTGGAAAGTGAAATAGGAACACCAAGAATGAGACATCTGATACCGACAAACATTATATAGCATAATAACAGAATACAGAGGATAACGTGATCAAAACATTATGGCAAAATACAGCTGTATTTGCTGGTAAACTGAAAAATAACATTTCCATGTAACTTTGTTAGTACGAGGTTTAACCGCCATGAACTGCGTCACACTGTGAAATTCTGGCATCGAGTCTGTCTTACAGATGTTGGATGTAAGTTTGGGGTATTGAGTTCCAAGCATCCTCAACCTGCACGCGTAAATCGGGGATGGTCGTGGCTGGCCGTGGATACCGGATAAGTAGTTGTCCCATAAAATCCCAAACGTGCTCAATGGGGGACAAATCCGGTGAACGTGCAGGCCATGCAAGTTGTCTCACACCCTGAAGTGCATGTTGCGTTGCACGTGCCGTGTGTGGGCGGGTGTTATCTTGCTGGAAAACACCACGATGGACCGACCTTACAAATGGCACAACAACCGGCTGAATGATGGTGTTGATGTAGGAGGTGTTGTTTAACGTACCCGGTACAAACACTAGTTGTGTACGGCAGTGATAGCTGATCGCTCCCCACACCAGGAGACCAGGTGTAGGTCCTGTGTGTCGCTGGCGGATGCAAGAAGAATGGAGACGCTCCCCTGTGCTGCTGCGAACACGCATACGGCCATCGGAGGCTCCTAAGCAGAATCTGCTTTAATCGCTGAACACGACAGATCGCCATTGCGTTCTCCAGTGCAGACTTTGGCGGCACCACTGCAGCCGTTCCCGACGGTGGGCTGGAGACAGAAGTACCCATGCAGAGGCACACGTGCACGTAGTCCCGCATCCAGTAGACGGTTGCGGATTGTTCGCACAGTCACCTCAGGTGCAACGGCAGCTCGGATTTGCGTCGCCGTTGATGTTCTGCTTGACAAAGCTGATCTTCTTATGCGTCGATCGGTCCGCTCATCAGTCCGTCTGTTACTCCCAGTTCCACGTCTTCTCATGTGGGAATGTTCCTCAGACCTTCTACGCCACCATCGTACCAGCACCGATCGTTTCCGTCCAATCGCTCCGCAATACGACGATACGACCACCCGGCCTCGCGGAATCCGCTAGACGACCTCGCTCAAAGTCCGATAACTGCTGAAATTGTGCACGTCTTCCATGTCCAGGCATTGTTGCTTCTTCAGGGTCTTCGCACGTGTCCGTACGCCGACGACTGATTACATTCACTTCGCTGTACTCCTTAAATACCACCGACGATAATTTGCATATTATGCCGTGCTGTGGCGTAAGCGCTCACCGGTTGGTCCCGAAATTAACATCACACCTACGTAAACTCGACCCCATGAACAGATGTAAATTTCATGATCGTCCGCCAATTCCTTCTTGGTGTTCTTTTTCACTTTCCGCCAGTGTATAATAAAAATTGTATTGTGAGAAACGTTGCTATTTTTATTCTATCCTTCTAGATGCTTCGTTTACTGTTTTTGGGAAATAATGTATAGTAGAAATTTCATAAAAAATGCGCAGATGCAGATCGAAGAATACAGCAGGGAAAACTTTGCCATAATTGGCACACATTTATGTTACTTTAACGGAACAAAACACTTTACCACGCATATGTTATGTTATCTTCTAAGTTTTTGTGGGAAACTATTCCCCTTCCATTTAAATAAAAGTTATTGGATAAACAACAAGGACATATTATTAATTTTTTATCATTTTCATGTTTCCAATAATATACTGCAGAATCATGTGATGAACCGCAACTATATTAGAGTATGAAAGTTTTTGTTTTGCAACAAAACATGGTACCGGCGAACAAATGGCAACCAAATGATTCACATTGCCATCAACAATACATCAATCTTATAATTAAAAAATATATTTTCGGGCAAGTGTCATATCTTAGTTTACGATAAAAAATGCCTTTCTGAAATTAATGGGATACTTTCCTACTCGAAGCGAAGGCATTTCAATATTAAGGGACCAGTAAACCAGTTATCAACAAATTATTCATCACATGAAATTTAATTTGAAATTAGATGAGTTTCATAAAAGCGTTGCATAAAATGAGGAGTACAGGAAATTTTTCTAATTCATATAAAGCATGAAGTGTTTAAACAGATATCACACGTTTCAGCCTCGGTCAGGAGCATCATCGAGGGGGAATATATACCGAGCTCTAGCAGTGTCGGAAGACTAGAGCAAGGAGTGCAAGCTCTGCTTTGCGTCGGCAAAGACCACCTAGTTCGCAATCTCGAAAGACGCGGAAATTAACCCGCACATCCAAAGTGTTGGTTTATGGGTCACACGATCCGTGCAGTTATGTAGATGAAATACCTGGGAGCGATTTTCATTGATCCTAAGCTCTCGGTCAAGCCTCATCTCGTGTGTCTACGAAAGAAATGTGCACTCATTTTAAGTAGGTTCAAACGCATGATATTGCGTAGCCCAACCAAAAAAGCCGATTATAAGAGTTCAATTAAGCGGATCCTGCATGTGCCGCTTTGTGGACAGATACCCTCAAGATAAGGATTGTACTTAACAGCATTCAGAGGGTTGACCTCTTCTGGATTACTAAGTACCTCCATATAGCCCCAACCCTAGCAGTGTAGCTCCTAGCAGGGTACCTGCCGGCAAACTTAGAGATTGACAAGAGGTCCCACTGTTCGACCTCAGAAATGGGAGACACTCAAACCTCCTAGGTGCAACTTAGATGTGAAAGGAGGTGGAGTCAAGGACGATAAACTGGGAGAGACAGAGGTGTTATAAATTTTGTACAGCATGGGACTCAGAATCCGAAACGTACGTCGGTAAGCAGCTGTTTACCGATGGCTCCAAACTAGACGGGTCAGTGTGTGCAGTGTGCATTCTGAGAAACTCAGACGGCAGATAATCAATTGCCAGACTTATTGAATTATCGAAGGATTCCATCGGAAGATTCCTTTGCCTTCCAAGCTTGCGATAAAGGTGACACTGGTCTGGCCAGCACCAACCAGGGCGATGACACTATAAATTTGCATTCAGATATCCAAACTGCCCTGAATGCGTAACTGAAATCCTACATTTAAGGACATCAAGATCCAGTTAACGCTTATGGGTCCTTACAGAGTAAACTTTCGCTGGGTCCAAAGCCATGTTGAAACCAAGGGGAAAGAGCGTGCCGACCAATTAGCAAAGGAAGCCACAAAACTTGGTAAGGTCGACATGCGATCCAAAACGCCGCCCCAAAGCGTGCGAACGCAAATGAATGGTGCCTTAGTGGTGGAATGGCAGGAAAGATGGGATGAAGGAGACATCGGAGGAAAGATATAGACAATATTTTCCGGGATATCTTTCAAAAGGCAGCAATGCAGTGGCTTCCTTAGCCAAAAAACAAGGAGGCATGTCATCTAATAGGAATAATATTTCCGTTTTGGGATTAAGGCAAAAGCATGCCATTGCGGAGGTAATACCCAACCATATCTCACTTAATTTTTCACTGAATTTTCATTCAGGCCTAAGGAAGATTCTTTCACCAGAGGCAGAGAATCTTGAAGACAAAGGATATTTCCTTAGGTCACCAAGGTTAATTTAAGACCTCACCGAGATAGTCAAGAAAGTCATCGCTTCGTAGGACGTCATCTTCCGCAAGACAGATGAACATATGAACACGCCCCGGTGGTGCAGTGGTCTCAGCGATGGCTTCTGATCCTTTGTCCGAGATAGGTCCGCGTGCGAATCCCGCTCAGTAATGGATGTTGTGTTTATATTAAGGCCCTGGTTATCTCCCTTCCCTGGTACCAGTGGCTTTAAATTAGGGCGGGCGACTGCTTATAACCCACTGATTTGTTCACGGTGGTCGTTAAACCACCAATCAGAAAAAAAGATGATAGGAACGCGGAAGAAGACACATATGAATGTCGAAACGTCATCCCTGGAGCCAAGAAGATGAGGTAAAATTGAATTGCACAACTCTCCATTCGTTGTGCCACACTATAATCATCGTCACCATGTAAAAAATGCATCATCATTCCTTCTAATCCTGTAACAGAAAGTATAATACCATGTCTTTTTAGATGTTGTACTTATGTCCGTACTTATGAAATAGAGGGCCAATCAATGTCAAAGAAATTAAGTAATTGTTCATGGGGCAGAACAATGTTCCCAGTCGTCCCCACCATTAGGCCCTCAGACCAACAGCACGTTACACGACGTGTTCTGGGAGAATAATTCGTTAATGATCTCGAGGTGTTGCAGTAGCTAGCTGGTTACCCGTCTTTACTGCTTTCACTCCAATGTGAAATTAAATTTTCCAAAGTGATGCATTTCATCTTATCCTGAAATACTTTCATTAATACACACATAATTCTGTGAAAAGTGATTTGGAATATTTTATATTATGAAAAATACCAGGATCATCACAAAACGACACTTAATTTTTCACTCGATTTCACCTATGCCTGCAACATGCTGTGAGGAAAAATCTATGTGTCTTTAATGATACAGTGAACCGGTTTGATTTACAGTTTTGATATGCCGAACTTTCAATGAAAAATATTTTGATAACATGAAATGGAATATCGTACTTTTACATTGCGCAAAATAAGGAGTTTATGAAAAATAGTACATGAGCCAAATAATTAGTGTCAAAAATATACTTTGGCTTGATTTTCATTATATCACGAAATATAATTATTTGGCACGCGTGCGTTTTCCATACACTTCCGATTTTACAAACGTGAGTGCAACAAAATATTGTTCAATTGATCGCTTTAAACTTTTTTCTCCCACGAGATGAAGACGTTGCTCTCATGTACTTCCTGCGAATAGCTAATGAACGGTAAACCTTAATGAGGATTTATTTCTAAATTTTGTGTCTTCAACTTGTTATTCAGAAAACTGTATTTGCTCATGAAAATTTTGTTCCTTTCGTATCGCATATGGTACATTTCTGGCCCGTGATGCTTTGTTGTCCACAGATTTTTTTATTCGTTCTCTTATATACCAAGGATTTATTATTCGGCACCAAGCTTTTGCAGTGCAGTCTGAAGTAAAGTAATTGAACTCTGGTATGAAAGGAAAATACCAGGGAAATGAACTTTCTGAAGAAGTTAAATATCATAGGTAAAGGATGTTGCATATCATGCGCTTTACAATTGTTGAGATCCTTCGCAGCTGATATCATTTAACTCAATTTACAGTATCAAATTTGGAAAATGAGTTATTGAAGAAAATGTTTTTGTCCGCTCCCTGAACCATGATACAGAGCTTTTATGTTTTTTATGGAGAGGGTTAATATCCCTGATAATCGATATTTTGTTCTGCTGACGGATTAAATTGAAATTTTCTCAAAACCATGCTGAAGCAGACTTATTATACAGGGTTTTTCGAACCGTGCGACGCGGGTTTTGGTCAAGGGAGGGGCCGTCGCGCCATTGGAATTCGCTGAAAAGGCCGGAAATGAGGGGATAATGGCAGCCACACATAATTCCCACTTTCCTTTAAATAGAAAAGAAAACATTCCTAGATGCGTCCCCATGTCTCCCGTCTGTCACGTTTCCTCTTCTAAGGATCAAAACAACGTGGGGAAAAATGATTTCATGGTTTCTGATGATTCAGGTAGCTTTTCAGGGAAGACACTTTTCAGTTGCAGCGCCGCGTGAAGACCGGGCCCATCCTTGTGCTTACTGTTCGTGATCACGATGTAGTGGTTTGTGAGCTTTCCGTTTTTTTCGTATTTAAGTCCTTTACGTTTTAAGAACAGGCAGGATGAAGAAGTATTTAAATGCTACTAAAAAACGCCACATTTCGGAAATAACAAACACTTTAAAAGACAACAAGAAGCGAAAATACCGGAAACATGACGAAATGTACCTAGATTTCGTGTTCAGGTGTACTGTTGTGGGAAATGATGAAAGTCCAAAGTGCGTTGTCTGTTTTAAAATACTAGCCGCTGAACCATGCTCCCCAATAAAATGAAACGTCATTTGGAAATAATTCATGGAAGTTTGGTAAACAAACCACGTGAGGATTTTTCTTCTAAGTTGAAAGGAATGACTGAGCAAAAGCCAACTTTCACTAAAGAAGCTTCAATCCTGACAAAGGCTCTGCTTTCATCCTACAAAGTAGCTTATCGAGTAGCAAAGAGAAAGAAACCACACACACTATTGCTAAAAGCCTCATTTTACCAGCTGCTATGGACATTGTTTCCATTATGGTAGGACAATATGCTGCCAAGCAACTGCTAAGTGTGCTATTATCAGATAATACCGTTAGTCGTCGAATTCTCAATTAGGCTGACGATATTAATGACCAGTTAATTGAAAAACTTGAAGGATTTTTCCATTCAATTTGATATAACATTTGATAGCCATAACGATGCGCATTTGATTTTTTATGTGAGGTTTATAGATAATGATAATGAGTTTCACGAGGATCTTTTCTGCAGAAGTATATCTCATAAGAAAACAGTAGACTTGTTTCAGATAATAGATAATTGTATGGCACAAAATAATTTAAACTGGGAAAATTGTGCAGGCGTGTGCACAGTCGGAGCCCGCTCTATGGCAGGTCGTTGTGTGGGACTCAAGGCGCGAATTAAAAAAGCTCCTCTCGCCATGTGGACACATTTCATCATCCACAGGAGGTTCTTGCTTCTAAGAACATCAACCGTATTCTACACGAAGTTCTACAGTCAGCAACCGAAGTAATAGACTTCATTGAAACTCAGCCACTTAATTCCAGATGGTTTAAAAGAATGTGTTCAGATATGGGGGCTGAACAAAGTTCTCTACTTTACTACTGCAAAACTCTTTGACTTTCATGTGGAAATATATTGTCAATAGTATTTGAACTTAGAAGGGAACTTCATTTTTGTCTTCTTGACCAGAAATATTCCAAGAAGTTTCTAAGCAGTGTCTTTCTTTCAAAGCTATCATATCTGTGTGACATATTTGAAAAGTTAAATTCATTTAAAGTATTCCTGCAAGTTAATGAGATCCACATTTTTGCTGCTAATGGACAAAATATCTACATTCGAAAATAAATAAGCGCTGTGGAAGAAAAAAATAGAAGAGGGAGTTCTAAATGACTGCTTTCCTACATTGCTCACATTTTTAAATGAAAGTGATTTAAAATTGAATTAAGCCGATAAGTTAGTGCTTCTGGGTCATTTGTTGCAATTCATTGATCATTTTAAGAAGTACTTTCCAGACGATGTTCGACAACACAATTGGATCACAGATCCCTTCAGGTCTGAATCTTCCTTAACGTTCTCAACTGCCGAACAAGAACAATTTATTGATATCTCATCAAACACCCCATTGAAACCCAAATTTATGTCGTCTTTCCTACGAAAATTTTGTCATCGATGAAGAAAGAGTACCCTGAAGTAGCTTACAAAGCTTTAATTTTCATTTCCTTTGAATGATCGATTTATGTGAAACGGGATTTTCTGCAGTGGCTGTCACGAAAACAAAATACAGGTCCACAGTGAACTTCGAGAAGGATATGAGAATTGCAGTTTCCAAACTTTCCCTGAGATTCGAGCATTTAATGAAGAAAAACAAGCTCATCCTTTCCACTGACACTGCTTGATTAAATATTGAAATGTAAGCTGATTCAATTTAAAAAATATTTTTGTAGAAAATATTGCTCTTATTTAAAAATTTAGGACTACCTTCCTATTTCGCTTAATAATAATTAATCAAAATATTTAGGTTAATACTTAATTAAAAAAATATTTAACGGTAAACTTTTCACACATTTTTGATCAACAAATGAAAAATTATCTATGAAAATATGGATATATAACATGGTATTTTTGTGTATTTTGGAACCACAGCAAATTTATATAGGGTGAATTGTGCCGTGGAACAAGAAGGTTTGACAACCCCTGACGTACTTAATATGATGTTCATCCTCCTCTTGCCGATAAAACAATTCTCACCTGATGGGGCGTAGATTCTACGAGATGTTGGTAGGTGTCGCCTGATATTTGGTACCATAACTGAAGCAGAAGATCCCGCAATGTTCCCGGATATTACGTAGTTGTTTGGGTGATGTTTCTGGTACTCTATTCTCCAACTCATGCCATAAATGTTCAATTGAATTCATGTCCGAATAATTTAAGCACCATGGCGATAAATGAATTCCTATTCGTGTTCTTTGAACCATTACGGAACCTTCTTCGCAGGGTTGCATGGAGCATTTCATTGTCTATTTGAAAGACGCCATCGCCTCCGGGGCATACAGACACCATAAAGAGGTGCACGTCGTCTGTCTTGATGTTCAGGTAGGTGACAGCTGTCATAGTTCGCTCTATAGAAATGTTAGGTCCAATTGCTCCTCTGGAATACGTTGCTCTGATCATTACTCTCCTTCCAACAGTATGGATACATCCCACACGGCTCGAGCTGGGAAGGGTTCCTCGACTAAACACAGGACACGTGCCTGTCCGTCGATACAGTGTAACAAAAAACTGAATTCTTCTGACAGTGAGACCCTCTTCCAGTGTTGTATGGTCCATTGTCGTTGATTAGCTTAGATTTTTACAGATAGATATCTGTAAAAACCCTAATTAAATGAAATACTCACAGCAGAGTAACTGGGAGTTAGGCTTCAAACTCAGCACATGAGTTCAAAATATTTCTTTTTTCTGTGCAGCCTGGATGCATGCGTTTGAAACCACAGTGTCAAATACACTGGTTTCCAAAAATTAAGGAAAATGCAGAACATTTGCGTTAACTCAGCCAAATATAATCGGAATTGCACCAGATTTGCATATGTGACATGAAATCAACTGCTGACTCAGAATGTCAAATTTAAAGTAGTGGCGCTCCAAGCAGGCACAGGTACAAAACGCAAGTTTCACAAGCTGCTTGGATTTCATGTTTTAAATTCCGATTGGGAAAATCGGAATCAGTTTTCGACCGCAATGTGAATCTGTGTGAAGGAATGACTTTGAGACATAATTTACCAGAAGACTTGCAATGGCAAGCCACTGGACTCTTGGAAACAGGCCAGAGTAAAACAGATGTACCCAGATGAATTTGAGTCATTATTAAACCCATAGGCTGTGAAGTGCATTTCTAAAAACAGATCCAGCGTCTAGAAAGCACAGCCAAGGAAGGCCTAGAGTGAGAAATGCTATTGACAACCGTTATTTACGGTTAAACGCACGAAGACAAAGGACCTCAACTCCAACCCAGCTCTGATCTGTTCTTGCTACTGGTACTGAAAGGTGATATCAGCTTCAACTGTGCGCAGACGGCATCATTAAGGTCTGAATGCTCGACGACTAGCAATTTGTGTGCTCCTTTCGGCACGGCACAGGAGGAAGTGACTGAGTTGGACATGCATGCAAGTTAGCAGGAGTGAAAGTCAATGGAGATATGTACTCTGCACTGACTAATCGTGGTACAGTTTAGAGACTGATTCCATACGTTGTTTGATCTGGAGGGAGCCATGAACCCGCTATCATCTCATCAACATCCGTGAAAGTGCTTTTTATGGTGGATGTAGTGTGTCTGTTTGGGCTGGCATCTCTTTATGTGGTCGAACAAATCTCTTTGTCCTTCCACATGGATATAAGACGATATCCTGCATCCATATGTACGTCCTTATGCAGGTGTAATAGACGAAACGTTTCTCCTACAGGACGTTAATGCGAAACAACACAGAGCGCGCCTCGCAGAGCAATATCTTGAGGAAGAATTCATTTCCCGCATTGAATGGCCACGTCAATCTCCGGACCTAAATCCCATTGAGCATATTTCGGATGCTCTTTGGAGATGTGTTGTTGCCCTTAATCCGTCTCCGAATACCCTTCAGTGCTTTGCTACTCTTTTGTAAGAACAATTTACATTAGAGCCCACTGAGCTAATTCGGACCATCATAATGAGCATTAAACATCCCTGTCGGTCCTGTATTGCTCTTAGAAGTGACGACACTGTGAGCGGCCCTGTAAACGGAAACGACATGCCGTATGCAGCGTCCGACAATATAAGGACTGATGCGACGGGAAACAGTAAGAGTCGGAGGCAGTATAGGTAAGACGAAGGATCTAAGCGCATTTGATCGTGGGCAAATTGTCGGGGCCCGACGAATGGGTCACTACATCTTGGAAGCCCTGCAGGCACTCGGATTTTCACGAGCCACTGTGTCACGGGTGCACCGTGAGTACATCGAATCCGGTAAAGATATCCCTGCAAGGGCCAACTGCCGTGGACAACAGCGTGCGTATGAGCGGGTCATCGTCGGCTAGCTGACATTGTAACAGCAGATAAACTGGCCAAAGTGCAAGAAATCAGTCGGTAATTTAATGCTGGTGCATAAAGACGTGTAAGCAGCCACACCATCCAGAAACATCTTCTCGCTATGGGGTACAGAAGCCATCGTCCCACGAGTGTACCGCTGCTGACCGCACATCACAGGGTGCAACGATTAGCATGGGCGCGGGAACATCGCCTCTGAACCCTAGACATGTGGGGAAATGTTGCCTGGACTGATAAGTCGAGATTCACGTTGGTACATGCGGATGGCTGGATGCGAGTACGGCGCGAACCACATGAAGCGATGGATCCTTCTTGCCAGCAGGGTACTCTTTAAGCTGGTGGGGGTGGCATTCTCGTTTGGGGACTGTTTACGTTAACTGAAATGGGATCCCTGGTACGTGTCATATCGTCCCTCACAGATCAACGTTACCGGGATATCCTTGACAATCATTTGCTCCCACTGGGGATCTCATCCTGCAACAAGACAATGCACCGTGCCATCGCTTCCGAATTGTATCCGAATGGTTGGATGAACACTCCTCCGACGTGATCTCGCATCCTTGGCCAGCTAGGTAACCTGACCTCAATCCCATTAAGCACTTCCGGGATTTAATCGAGAGAGATGTTCGAGGCTCTGACCACCCTCCATCAAATGTTCGTGAACTGTGGGAGCTTCTTCAGGGGACGTAGATCCTTATGGCTTCCCACGCTGCTGGTGTCTTGTCGAGTCCATGCCGAGACAAATCGCCACCGTCATTAGGGCGAAAGGTGGTGCTACATGTTACTAGACAGGTATCTCTAATTCAATTGCTCTTCAGTGCATAATCTTTTATGATTTAATTTTGTTCAGGTTCCTGCCAGAGGACTGTGAGTAAGCTGAGGGTGATCATGCCAAAACTCTCTCTCGAGAGAATATTAATTACGAGGTTGTATATTTCAGGAGAAAAGACGTGTTGTCTGTCAACAACATCTTCACTTTTTTATTCTCCGTTACTTTACCTTCATATCAGTACCACGCTTCTGGAACAAAAATACATGCTCATCTCTCATGTAAATAGAGCTCTTTCTCAGTAGAAATTTATGCATTTCTTTCACCTTGGTGCTTTTTCATGCGGATTTATAAGAGTTCCTTTGTGTATTCTGCTTTGCGAAAACAATAGCCAATGGTATCCATGCTTCCTTATTCCCAGAACGAATGTTATGGGAATAAGGAAGCCGATTATAATAGTACCACGCTTCTGGAACAAAAATACATGCTCATCTTCTATCTGAATGGAACTCTTCTCAGTAGAAATGTATTCATTTCTTCCACCTTGGTGCCTTGTCAAGCGGATTTATAAGAGTTCCTTTGTGGATTATGCGTGACGAGAACAATTTCCAATGATATCCATGCTTTTTTATTCCCAGAACGAATGTTATGGAAATAAAGAAGCCGATGATATTAGTACCACGCTTCTAGAACAAAAATACATGCTCATCTCTCATGTGAATGGAACTCTTCTCAGAAGAAATGAATAAATTTCCACCTTGGTGCCTTGTCAAGCGGATTTATAAGAGTTCCTTTGTGCATTCTGCATGACGAGAACAATTGCCAATAGTATCCATGCTTTCTTATTCCCAGAATGAACGTTATTTATTTTATTATTTAAATAAATCACGGTTAAAATGTCTATCTCTTCTGACTTATTATTTTTCATTCCATTGATGATGCATTTGATTAATATTTTTCGGTAGTGATTCTGAAAGCTGTATATGTCGCATCGCAGGCCTGACTCAATGAAGTGATGTTAGGTGGCAGAAATCCTGTTTGAATCGCTTATAATTTCTTGAATTCCGGGTGCCCTGTGCTGCTGTTAATTACCAATGTGATCTTTCTTCCATTATTTTCCTTTTTTGTCACAAACCTGCACGCATTCATCAAAAATGTTAGTAATTATCCACGCCGCCTTATTAAAGTTATATGCCGCGTGTAAGGATCTCACGGCCGCTCTGTGGCGCAGTGGTCTAAGCGATGGCTTTTCACCATTTGTCCGAGAAGCGTCCGAATTCGAATCCAAGTGAGACATGAATGTTGTTTTTTTGTTACAGTATTTGTTTTTCGCCTTCTCTGGGACCAATGGCACTAATAAAAACGCAGTTTCTGTGCATCACCGATTATCAACTTTAAGTTTTCATTCCCTTAAATATTTGCAGCAAAAGAAACAGCTACTGGCGGTTAACACGTTTTTCGCAGTTCAATTTTTATTTTTAAAATGAAGAATTTTTTCTGTGATCATCTTACAAAACAATTCGGTATCGTCAGCATAGTATATACAATTAATATCACATTCATCAAGCAGATAATTTACATTGCCTTCTTTCAAGTCGCTGACAATTTAAATATTAATACAGACTGCTACAGTGCAGTTTTTTCTAACCAAATACCTCGTCCCAATTTAGAATTTTGTAGCTTGTCATTTGTAACCTTGAAAATTTTATCAAAATTCCAGGATACGTGAACGTTTGGTATTCTTGGTGTGATTTGCAGTCACCGCTGGGTATTGGTTTGCCGGTCTTAACTGCACACATGCAAAATTATTGGAGAGCTTATGCTCAACTCGTTTCATGCCATAATAATATTGAAGGCTCTATATAATTACTCTAAACTTTTCAGTGGCTCCTCTGCGTGTGGAAATCGTTTTCGCATGCATAATCGAAACAGAGAAACTGACACAAACTCTGGACGTGCTTGTGTATAGAACCCAGAAAAACCTTCTAGTAGACGTCGTCGATTCTTTTGTTTCACCTATATACAGTATTCAATTGACATTCCGCGGAATGGCGAAATTAACTATGATACAGATAAAACGTTCAAATATTATTTTCGAACTACATTCTAAAATAATTCGTTGTGATTATTTCAATTCATTTACAAAGGCAAAAATAAATCTCTGCTTTTGTAATGTAAACACTAATTGAAATTATCAAAGCCTTGTTTGCAGAAGCGTGTTGTCAAAGCGAATTTCTTTCGAATTTTTGGCGCGAAGATGTTCTCTAAATGGGATTTATTTTTTTCTCCCTTTGGCACTTTTTGCAAAAGAATCGATCTAAAAAATTACTGATCGATATGTGAGGCTTGAACTAGTAGAGTGTATATTAAATTAAAGGAACTTCTAATAATTTTGAAACTACTTGAATAACAGATTTCAATGACTGCACATTTCATCGATTTGTGTACTACTGAGATAAATGGTTGTGTCATCTAATAGAACGTATCGGTTTCACATTCAGAAAACCACCCTCGTTTTTGTTTTCATCTTAGAACATCTGCGAGGCAGTGGCAACGATTGCACCGGATCAATTAATTGGAAATTACGAAATATGCAATCCCGTGTTCACGTCTGTCTCGATGAACAAGGATTACACTGTTAACAATATCACAAGGATAACACTCTTAAAATCTCTTATGCTATGGTTCTATTTCATTTGAATAATCTCATGCTATGGTTATATTCATATGGATATGGTTAATGCGTTTGTCACCATTGTTACCTATATTTCTCGTTTTTTTTATTCTACTGCGGATTCTATATCTATCATATGCAGATGCAAATGCAAGCGCAAAGAGAGTTTCAATCCCAGTTTTTAAAATCACACCATCTGAACGTGCAGTAAACCCACAGGCAGCACGTGATCTGAAAATCCCTTCTTTGTAGATTTCAGCGCAAAAGCTTTGGTTTCATGATGTTATTTAAAGAAATGGTTTTTTACAGGTTTCGTAACAGAATCTATTGGGCATCAAAGATATTCTGTAAGAGAATCTGTCGCGCATCCCCTATGTAATTTACTTTCCCGTCGCATTCCTGAGTAGAAACTGAAAATTTATAGGATCTTTGTCACAACTAATTTTCCATTAGATTTTGGTCAAGGATATCACCTGGCAATTCCAGCACTGTGATATGGTTTTCCTAAAACAACATTTTGTTCACAGCAGCTATAGTACAAAGAGTTGAAACAAGTTGAAATATATAAGCTTCAATTTCAGGAAAAGATCAGGACCGAAAGCCTCCGTTTTAGCTGTAGTATATGAAAGATGTAATTTTTGTCATGTAAACTACAAAATTCTGTATCATACAAATTCTGCCCACACCTTTTGCTATCGTACAATCCTGGTTATAACACTAACTGGATATTGCATGCAAGCTGTAATACATTCACACAGCAAAACTTCTCCATTCTTTCTCTTTGCAAACTTTATGTCATCACCGCCAAATATGGATGTCCTAGTTTCATCACTCCATATGATTTTTCCCATTGTTCGTCTGATAAATTTACACGGTTGTATTCAATTTAAATATCATCTTTGTTTGGGAGATAGATGTAAATGAATATGTGCGCTTTGGCTATAAATAAAGAGAGCATGTCACTTAGGTGTCCAGTGAAAGGGGTGATAGACAAAACATCTAAGTGTATGGAAGACAGAAGCTCATGATACAGTTTGGGGCACAGTAGCAGGGCATCAGCCGAAGACCGCAACAGGGAGATTAAGAAAAAGATGACCCAACCACTTCTAAAGTAAGACCATAAGAGGGCTGCTGGTTAATATCATCAGATTGTAAAGAAAGTAACCGGAAAATACGAAGCATGCATTTCAAGCTTAAATAATTGCAAAAATCTCTTAACATAGTCGTCCACGTACACCATATTGGAACTGAAAACCTTGTTCACCGAACCTACGAGTTGAAAGCTCTCATTTTAATGGAAGTCTGGCGAGCGGAAGTAATAGGAGTCATCCATGCAACGTTTCACATCATCGTATTAATAGTTAGCAAACATTTTCTCAGCGAGAAAATTCTATAAAGATCGGAAGTGAAGTTATTAAGAGGAACAGTCCGGGAAGAAAGAAAGGGGATGAGGGAGAACGCACTGATCTTACTTGAGACTTGTTTTTCTCATTTAACATCGCTTTGGAAACATTTCAGTCACAAAAAGTTAAGGAAAACACTGGGGAAGTAAACCTTAGGGGTACTACATAGTGGTATGTGCCGAATAGCTTAATTAATGTTGATAAAAAGGAATGGTGACAAAAAAACATGTGGTTACAAGCACAGTCCAACGGAGGGATATCAATCGGAAAACTAACAAGTTATTTATATCTGTTAGTAGTTATAATAACAGTAAACCGCATCAAACATTAGTACAATGATTGTTAACTTCATGTATTTGATTAAAATAATCATGATGCTGATTTCACATATTCATTTTTTTAAATGCCCTTACTTAATATGGATAATAAGCAATATTCGGCATTAAACCTTCAGGCTGCAGACGATTACACTTCTCTAATGTATTTCAAAACATTTCATTGCCATCCTGTATATTGTATTTTTGTGACTTTTCAATTAAGTTATAATTTATTTTACGACCTTTTGGAAAACAATATCCGGGGTGCATTAAAAACTTTTGCTACTTGGATTAAATTGTAGTGTTGTTTTTAGTTTTTTATCTGAAAAATTAATTATTATAAAAATATTTTTTGTTAGTTTATTGCAATTTGCTATGAGTTAAAATGTGTTTTTATTTGCACATTTTAACAGGTTTCCATATATGAATTTATTTTTAACAAATCCTCAATAAAAAAACAAGTATTCTTCGTTTGGCTCATAACAAATGTCATGCCCACTACCAGAGGCACTCTCAGTTCTAATTATAAGCAAATCCAATTATATTTGTAAATTCATTCATTGGTATGTCAACAGAGAGAATGTTGCAGGTTCTCACTAATCTTTGAAAGTTTTGTGGACAAAAAGGTTTGGCTCGGAAATGGAAAGCTGCGTTAGTTAATGTCATGCCTGAGATTGTTTCCTTCCTTTCATAAGGTCAATACTACACCAATGAACCATTGCATTATGACCGCTTACCTAACATGCCAGAGCACCCATTTTAGCCCGCAACACAGCGGCCACTCGACGAGGCATCGATTCGATCATGTGGAGATAGGTATCCTGGGCTATCTGGCACCATAACGTCAACTGCAGGTCCTCCATTTCCCGTATATAGCTGGGTGGTTATGATTTAATGCGAACCCGTTCTTCCAAGCAGATCCACAAATGTTCGATTGGGTTAATGTCAGGTGAATTTGGATGCCAATGTATTAAAAAGAGTCACCAGCATTTTCCTCGAACCACTTCTTCACGACTCTGGCAGTGTGGCATGGCGCATAATCTTGCTGGCGCATAATCTTGTCATCGCCAGCAGAAAGCACAGTTGCTATGAATGGGTGAATTTGGTCCGCAAAGATGTTCAGATTCCTGGCAGCTGTCAGGAATTGTGCTATTGGAATAATGGGGCATAAAGTGTCATAAGAAATCATCGCACACTGCATAACACGGCGCCGCCGGGCTGGTTTCCGCCTAACAGCGCATCCAGGTCTCAAAACCTACGTTCATAATTGGCGTATCCGCGTTCGGGCGTCTACGTGTTGCACCAGGAATATTGAGTCGTCAGTTCAGGCTATTTTTTTCCAATCATCCACGGTCCAATATCGAATACCTTGGCCCCATTTCATGCGTTGTTGGCGATGACGTATGATACCAAACATATGACATTGCCACACTAAGAAACAATGGCGTTCAGGTATCTTCATAAAAAAGTCAATAGAAAAAACGAGAGCTGAACCGAGTGTTGAGAGTGGCAATTCGGAAATGACTCGTATTTTGAGCGACTTTGAAAGCCGTCGTTTGGAGGGTAGGTTCAAGTATCTCAGAAAATCCACACCTTCTCTTCTGCGCAAGATCAACTGACTCTGGTGTACAATAAGTGGTGCATAAACCGAAAAGCATGACATGATTGGCATTTTTGCTTGAAGAAACGACTGGTCTATGTTCGAGTGAAACGTATGCTGGAGGTAATAATCCAACTCCATAGAGTAACACTACCGCACCACAAAAGAGCTGTATCTAGAAAAACATCAACATGTTTAATCAGCCTCTCGTTGTCCGAATAGCCTATAACATCCCTTCTCATATTGCTTGTCTCTGCTAAAATCTGGAAAACCCCTTTGTGGAAGACACGGGAATACTAAAACTAGAATCTAAAGGACGAGAAAAAGGTCTCATTATTTCCTATTGTGCACGCGAGGGAACGTGCAATTATGTCGTCAACAGCAGGAGACGATGCATCCCAGCTACGTCGCGTTTTCAGCACAAGATTCCGAAACCGATGCAATTATTTTTTCTGCTTCCAGGTTAGGCGTTTGATTCACCTACTAGAACAGCACTTAAATGCTCCGAGGAATCAACATCAAGACGGACTATGTACAATCATACGTGTGCATGTCTTTTTGTGATGGAAGGGGCTATTTCTAGCTGCATAATGTGGTATTATATCAAGCTGGGATACCAATTACAAGGCAGAGCTAAACGAAAACCTTAAATAATGCTTCTCACAATTTATTGAACAAACGTGGTACACAACTCTACCATTTTTCAGTGTAATCTCCATTTTGTACAATGCCAGTCCTGCAACACTTACAAAGAAAGAATTTTATATGTAAAAATATCAAAGGGGCACATTAGCATCTGCGCTGCAACCTACAACTTAGGGTTACGTCAATTGTCCTTCACTAAATACTCTAAGGACGTAGAACTAGTGATATAGTTGCATGATAAAGGGACAATTGACGTAGTTCTACGTTGTAGCATGTGGTTCTACTTTTGATTTTCCCTCATAATAGTAACTCAAGAGAAGTCATAACCAAGAATGCCCTCATATTTTAAATTATGAGGGTATTCTTGGTTATGATTAATGTATCATCTCATGCTTAGCTACTGGAATTTCATATTTACTTTATTTTAATTTTTCCGTCGATGAACACCAAGATCTTACAAGAGTGTCACATTCTTTTTCTTAGACCAGTGACTATATGTTTACATGTCAATCAGCGTTTTCAGAACTTTTACCAGTTATATTGTCTGTCGTGTCGTCCAGTCGGGGCTACTTAGAATAACCGGCGTGCAATTCTTAATGTGAGTTTTTAAGGAGAAGTTATTCCACATTATATGGAATTATCTCTGTGCAGTACTGGTGTTCCTGGAATGTATTATAATTGCTTAATATGTAACTTGAACATAAAGCAACGCCAATCTATGCAGTATTTAATTTGAAAATAAATTTTATTATATAGGGTCTTTACTGCAGTTTTGGTGTCATCATTTTGAAATACAGAGCATTTGACAACAGGTTTCCTGTGGTTTCTGTATATTTCTGAGAAGTTGACTTTCAGAACCCGGGTGTTTCCAATTGTCATTTCAGCATACGGTGGTCGTATTACTGTGATGCATGCTTCAAAAGTTCCTGACAGAATTTGCTTACTTCATGATGCCGTACATTCTACGCGATAAACTTGAACGAAAATAATTTTAACATTGAAAAACAATTGAACTCATGCAAAGCGCCGTTATTATGCGGAAGAACACCGATTTTAAGTCAAGAAAGCCACCATTCTTGCTGCTTCTTTTTCAATACTTATTTATATTCTTGTCATGGTAGATCACGATACTTTTGGCTCTCTAATAGCGCTTTGTTCAGCATGTCTATGATTATCAGACCAATTTCGTTTAACCACTGACCTATTGTAGCCTTATCTCAGTTTGGCTAAATCTGAATATCTTCTTACACATCTTAAAATTGAAATTCCGGAAACATTGTCTCCGCTAATACAAAAGTACTATTCATCATACATTTATATTATTCGCGGTTTATTTTCAGACCATACTGGAAATATTCATGCAATACAAGGAACCCAAAATAAGTTTTAGTATGAAATTTCAAAAACATTGCAAATATAAATAAAAATTCACAAAAAACTTGTCTTATATCCACCGGGAAAATATTTATCTGCGGTTTATTCCTCATTAAACTGTATTACAAAATACGAGGCAGAAGTACCCTGTGTAACTGAGCCTTCCTTTAAATATTGTGCAGATTGGTGTTGAACCGGTTATCTAATTTATTAGTTAGCAAGAAAGAGCAGAAACATCTCTGAGTGTTTCGAAAGCAATTAGTTAAGTTTCCAAAGTAATCGAGGTAGTTGCCTTCAATGCACGATCTTAAAAAACAAGAGTCACTCACAATACAAATTTAAATTCGTTGGCTGAATTTAAAGATTTTATTGTATATAAGAACTTTCGGGTTTCCCTAGAACCCATCATCAGATACAGGAGAAGGAATAAATTTAAATAAAGTGTTACGTGAACATAATATAGATATCAGATATGAATATGACATAATGTCACGTGGCATCAAATTGTCAAACGAAGTGGCATGTATCATGAAATAAAGAAAATAAAGGAAATAGAATGCAGGTATACATATAATACTGCATTGTAAAAATAAAGGAAGGTTAGTAGGTATAAATTGTGTTGTTCTCATCAGGAGCCGCAACAAAGAGCACTACAGCAGAAATCGAGATTAAGTGATTTCGTCCTCAGTTTGCCTCGTATTCGGTACTGTAAATAGTTTCCAGATTGTAGGTACAGATACTGGAACATTGTCATTACAGCATAAATGTCTCTGAGTAGCAATTACAAGGCTCTCAGTGAACAGCAATGTAGAGACAGCACTAGGTGTTACGATGATGGAAGCATCATTCCAAATTGGATAGTGCAGGCCATCGCAAACGAGTCGAGACAATGCAGAATTTTTAAGTCCATTCTTTACGGCGTATTTATGTTCATTCAGTCTCGTTGCTAGTGTACGTTTTGTAGATCCTATATATTTACTATCTGGAGTGTCATAATCAATACTTTTAAGGGGATGCTGTAAACGCCAAATTTGTTTAGCTTTGTTACCTGGTCTCGATCTTTTTTAATTAACTGGAAAATGTTTGTAGTACGTATTCCAAAATCCAGGTGAAAGTTTCTGCAAATGGCTTTGAGAACAGGTGTTATGGTTGGATAATAATCTATTGAACCTATATATCTACGAGGTTGTTGGTCCCTTTGGAGAGTAGTTGAGTTTTCTAGGTGGAGCTTCTTAAGAGCTTTTTTTATGATAAAGGTGGGAAACCCATGGTTTAGGGTGATGTTGAAAATTTTGTTAATTTCACATTTTCGTCTGCTGAAACTAGATGAATGCGTGATGGCTCTGCGTAGAAGGTAAAAGATTGAAGAGAGTTTATAGCTTTTTGGATGTGCTGAAGAAGCCGGGATCAAAGTAGGTACCGAAGTGGGTTTCCTATATACAGAGTGTTGCAAAGTGCAAGTGACAGCATCTCGTTCAAGCATAAAATCCAGGAATGGCAATTTACCTTCACTTTCCAGTTCAATGGAGAATTTTATGGTCGGGATTTGGGATGAGAAGTGTTCAGCAAAAGTTCGTAGGTCAGCTGGTTCGTGATCCCAGAAGAGAAGTACATAATCAACATATCTTATGTAAAAGCACGGAGGTTGTTGATATTCTTGTAGCACTTTATTTTCTATGTGCTGTAGTAGAATTTCCGCTAGGATCGGAGATAGTGGTGATCCCGTTGGGGCGCCCTCAGTTTGGCGATAAATAATGTTGTCGAATTGAAAATATGATCTGTTTTGAACTAGTTTTAAGGCTGTAATGATGGATTGGATCGTTTCAGGTTCGTATTTTAGTTCAAGTAGTTTTATCTGAATGATGTCATGAACAGTTTTAATCGGAACATTAGGGAACAAAGAAATGACATCGAGAGAAGCCATAATAAAGGTTGAATTATTTGCACTAAAGGATTTGATCTTGTTAATAGCTTGTACTGTGCCTTTAACAGAGTAGAGTGAATTAGTAACTAATGGTTGAAGGAAATTAGTTAGTGCCTTCTCTATAGGTCTATTTGGTGCTGCAAATCCAGATACTAGCGGGCGTAATGGGTGTCCGGGTTTATGAGTCTTTAGTTTACCAAAAAGTTCAGGAACTCGTGCACCTGGAGGGCAGTATAAGCATTGTGAAATGGCTGTTGGGAGGCTTCAGATTTTCTTTAATTTATGTATGGCCGCTATGGTAGCGTTAATAGGGTTCGAACTAAGAGTGACGTGCGGGATAGTATCAATTGCCTCTAGCATTTTCTTCCGATAGTCTATTTTGTTCAGAATAATAATTTGCGAGGTTTTATCGGCGGATATGATCGATATATTGGGATCGTTGTGTAATACTAAAAGTTGCTTTTTCTCTTCTGTAAGACGAGTCAAGTCCGTGTTGTGTCTTTGAACATGAAATTTCCTAATCGAATTGATTATTCGATGTCGTGCTTCGTTTTGTTTTCTTAATGGTAGATGAGAGATGATGGCTTCTGCTTGCGGAATGAGTTTCAACCTATTAATCCTGGAGTTCGGGAAGGCGAATTTTAGGCCTTTATTTAGTGCTGATATTTGGATTTGGTTTAGGAGATAATCACTGTAATTGATGAAGTTAATTGAAGGTTCTGATTGATTCTGGTTAGGCCTACGTGTACATGAGGTACGGTTCCTCTCAACAACGTCCTGGCCCACAAGATTACGTAGTTTATGGATGTGCCTTTGTTGTGCTTGCTTAACTTCAGATTCGATAATAGCCGTAAGTACCGTGAGGTATTGATTAAAGTGAATAGCATGGCTAACACCAGCCAGTCGCAGGTATGAGTCATAGGTTCCTCTTTGTAGAGTGTCCAGTAGACATCTTTTGGCTCTGATTTCAGCTAGGAGTCTTTTATTTTCGGCGTATTTTAGCACTTGAGCGTCCCTCCATGAATGAGATTTCGTCCTTAGTCTCAAGAATTTGGGTATGATGTGCAAGTCTCTGCAATTTATTAGAAAACACAAATGTGTTTCCTCCACGGTGAGTCTTATTCGGAAGCGTTTGAAAGCGTTAAATATTTCCTTCTTCATCCTGTGAGGAGTGGTGCAAAAATATATACGTGTAACTAGGATGGTATTAGGAGAATTCGAATTCGTGCAGAAATAGTCCCAAGTAATCGAGGTAGTTGCCTTCAATGCACGATCTTAAAAATCAAGAGTCACTCACGAAACAAATTTAAATTCGTTGGCTGAATTTAAAGATTTTATTGTATATAAGAACTTTCGGGTTTCCCTAGAACCCATCATCAGATACAGGAGAAGGAATAAATTTAAATAAAGTGTTACGTGAACATAATATAGATATCAGATATGAATATGACATAATGTCACGAGGCATCAAATTGTCAAACGAAGTGGCATGTATCATGAAATAAAGAAAATAAAGGAAATAGAATGCAGGTATACATATAATACTGCATTGTAAAAATAAAGGAAGGTTAGTAGGTATAAATGTTAGTAGGTTTGACAATTTGATGCCACGTGACATTATGTCATATTCATATCTGATATCTATATTATGTTCACGTTATACTTTATTTAAATTTATTCCTTCTCCTGTATCTGATGATGGGTTCTAGGGAAACCCGAAAGTTCTTATATACAATAAAATCTTTAAATTCAGCTAACGAATTTAAATTTCTATTGTGAGTGACTCTTGTTTTTTAAGATCGTGCATTGAAGGCAACTACCTCGATTACTTTGGACTATTTCTGCACGAATTCGAATTCTCCTAATACCATCCTAGTTACACGTATATATTTTTGCATCTCCTCACAGGATGAAGAAGGAAATATTTAACGCTTTCAAACGCTTCCGAATTAGACTCGCCGTGGAGGAAACACATTTGTGTTTTCTAATAAATTGCAGAGACTTGCACATCATACCCAAATTCCTGAGACTAAGGACGAAACCTCATTCATGGAGGGACGCTGAAGTGCTAAAATACGCCGAAAATAAAAGACTCCTAGCTGAAATCAGAGCCAAAAGATGTCTACTGGACACTCTACAAAGAGGATCCTATGACTCATACCTGCGACTGACTGATGTTAGCCATGCTATTCACTTTAATCAATACCTCACGGTACTTACGGCTATTATCGAATCTGAAGTTAAGCAAGCACAACAAAGGCACATCCATAAACTACGTAATCTTGTGGGCCAGGACGTTGTTGAGAGGAACCGTACCTCATGTACACGTAGGCCTAACCAGAATCAATCAGAACCTTCAATTAACTTCATCAATTACAGTGATTATCTCCTAAACCAAATCCAAATATCAGCACTAAATAAAGGCCTAAAATTCGCCTTCCCGAACTCCAGGATTAATAGGTTGAAACTCATTCCGCAAGCAGAAGCCATCATCTCTCATCTACCATTAAGAAAACAAAACGAAGCACGACATCGAATAATCAATTCGATTAGGAAATTTCATGTTCAAAGACACAACACGGACTTGACTCGTCTTACAGAAGAGAAAAAGCAACTTTTAGTATTACACAACGATCCCAATATATCGATCATATCCGCCGATAAAACCTCGCAAATTATTATTCTGAACAAAATAGACTATCGGAAGAAAATGCTAGAGGCAATTGATACTATCCCGCACGTCACTCTTAGTTCGAACCCTATTAACGCTACCATAGCGGCCATACATAAATTAAAGAAAATCTGAAGCCTCCCAACAGCCATTTCACAATGCTTATACTGCCCTCCAGGTGCACGAGTTCCTGAACTTTTTGGTAAACTAAAGACTCATAAACCCGGACACCCATTACGCCCGCTAGTATCTGGATTTGCAGCACCAACCAGACCTATAGAGAAGGCACTAACTAATTTCCTTCAACCATTAGTTACTAATTCACTCTACTCTGTTAAAGGCACAGTACAAGCTATTAACAAATTGAAATCGTTTAATGCAAATAACTCAACCTTTATTATGGCTTCTCTCGATGTCATTTCTTTGTTCCCTAATGTTCCGATTAAAACTGTTCATGACATCATTCAGATAAAACTACTTGAACTAAAATACGAACCCGAAACGATCCAATCCATCATTACAGCCTTAAAACTAGTTCAAAACAGATCATATTTTCAATTCGACAACATTATTTATCGCCAAACTGAGGGCGCCCCAAGGGGATCACCACTATCTCCGATCCTAGCGGAAATTCTACTACAGCACATAGAAAATAAAGTGCTACAAGAATATCAACAACCTCCGTGCTTTTACATAAGATATGTTGATGATGTACTTCTCTTCTGGGATCATGAACCAGCTGACCTACGAACTTTTGCTGAACACTTCTCATCCCAAATCCCGACCATAAAATTCTCCATTGAACTGGAAAGTGAAGGTAAATTGCCATTCCTGGATTTTATGCTTGAACGAGATACTGTCACTTGCACTTTGCAACACCCTGTATATAGGAAACCCACTTCGGTACCTACGTTGATCCCGGCTTCTTCAGCACATCCAAAAAGCTATAAACTCTCTTCAATCTTTTACCTTCTACGCAGAGCCATCACGCATTCATCTAGTTTCAGCAGACGAAAATGTGAAATTAACAAAATTTTCAACATCACCCTAAACCATGGATTTCCCACCTTTATCATAAAAAAGCTCTTAAGAAGCTCCACCAAGAAAACTCAACTACTCTCCAAAGGGACCAACAACCTCGTAGATATATAGGTTCAATAGATTATTATCCAACCATAACACCTGTTCTCAAAGCCATTTGCAGAAACTTTCACCTGGATTTTGGAATACGTACTACAAACATTTTCCGGTTAATTAAAAAAGATCGAGACCAGGTAACAAAGCTAAACAAATTTGGCGTTTACAGCATCCCCTTAAAAAGTTTTGATGATGACACTCCAGATAGTAAATATATAGGACCTACAAAACGTACACTAGCAACAAGACTGAATGAACATAAATACGCCGTAAAGAATGGACTTAAAAATTCTGCATTGTCTCGACTCGTTTGCGATGGCCTGCACTATCCAATTTGGAATGATGCTTCCATCATCGTAACACCTAGTGCTGTCTCTACATTGCTGTTCACTGAGAGCCTTGTAATTGCTACTCAGAGACATTTATGCTGTAATGACAATGTTCCAGTATCTGCACCTACAATCTGGAAACTATTTACAGTACCGAATACGAGGCAAACTGAGGACGAAATCACTTAATCTCGATTTCTGCTGTAGTGCTCTTTGTTGTGGCTCCTGATGAGAACAACACAATTTATACCTACTAACCTTCCTTTATTTTTACAATGCAGTATTATATGTATACCTGCATTCTATTTCCTTTATTTTCTTTATTTCATGATACATGACACTTCGTTTGACAATTTGATGCCACGTGACATTATGTCATATTCATATCTGATATCTATATTATGTTCACGTAACACTTTATTTAAATTTATTCCTTCTCCTGTATCTGATGATGGGTTCTAGGAAACCCGAAAGTTCTTATATACAATAAAATCTTTAAATTCAGCAAACGAATTTAAATTTGTATTGTGAGTGACTCTTGTTTTTTAAGATCGTGCATTGAAGGCAACTACCTCGATTACTTTGGACTATTTCTGCACGAATTCGAATTCTCCTAATAGTTAAGTTTCAATTAAAGTAAAAATTAAAAGCTTAGCTTTTCCTGATAAAAGTACCTAAATTTATGCTTATCTCACGGAAACGAGAGAATACTTGGTGCATACAAAGAAATCATCATCATCATCATCATTGTCAACCATTATCAATCCACTGCTGGACGAAGGTCTCCCCAAGTTTCCTCCACAACGGTCTGTCTTGTGCCAGTCTCCTCCATGTCACCCCTGCATACTTTCGAATTTCATCCACCCATCTCCCATGTGGTCTTCTTCTGGGTCTTTTCCTGTATCTTGGAATCCAATCTAAAATTTCGGCTGTCCATCGATGATCTGTCCTTCTGGCAGTATGTCCAGCCCATTGCCATTTCAGGGATTTAACTCTGATCATGATGTCTTCCACTCTAGTCATTTTTCGGATCCACGAGTTCCTCTTCTTATCTCTCCTGGTTACACCAAGCATGCACCTCTCTCCATGCTTCTTTGAGTTGTCTGCAGCATTTGTATGTCTCTTTTAGGTAAGGTCCACGTCTCTGCACCATACGTAAGCACTGGAAGGATGCATTGATCAAACACTTTTCCTTTAAGACATAATGGCATTTTGCTCTTGAAAATTATGCTGTTTCTTCCAAAAAGCTCTCCAGGCAAGTTTTGTACGCCGATTAATTTCTTCATCAATGTGACCCTCACTTGATATCTGCTGTCCAAGATAAACGTACGTATCTGTTATCTCCAGCTTTTCTCCATCAATCGATAAATCTTCATTTCTTGTAAAAGCATTGAACATCACTTTTGTCTTCTGAAAGTTCATTTTTAATCCCACTTCTTTACTCTTGTCAGCAAGTTCCTGGATCATACTCTGCAGCTCTGATGGGGTAGTTGCAAAAATGACTACGTCATCAGCAAAACGAAGGTGGGTTAGATAATCTCCATTAATCTTTATCCCCTTGTTTTCCCAGCTCAGCGACTGAAAAACACCCTCCAATGTGGCATTAAAGAGCTTCGGAGATATGGTGTCACCTTGTCTCACTCCCTTTCCAATTTTTACGTGTGTTGTATTTTCAAACAGCCTAATCTTTGCACTTGCATTTTCATAGATGTTATTAATAATATTAATGTATGCATCTTCAATACCGCAGATTTTCAGAGCCATTGTAACTGCTGATGGTTTCACCGAATCAAAGGCTTTTTCATAATCGATAAAAGCCATGCACAATGGAAGTTCATATTCCCTCGCTCTTTCAATTAGTTCTCTCAGCACGTGGATATGATCTATTGTGCTGTAGCCACTCCTGAATCCAGCTTGTTCTCTCGGTTGAGCCATGTCCAGTGTTACCTTCAAGCGGTGTGAAAGAACTTTAGTGAAGATTTTATAAACTACTGATAGGAGGCTGATAGGTCTGTAGTTTCCGAGATCCTCAATGTCACCTTTCTTATGTAGCAGGATCATTGTAGCGGTGTTCCAATCCTCAGGAATCTTTCCTTCATTAAGGCATCGAGTGAAAGTTTGGGCGACTACTGTTTCGATTTCTCCACTTGCTTCTTGTATGATGTCTACAGTAATTCCATCTTCTCCTGGAGCTTTTCCTCGCTTCATGTTCTTGATTGCATGTGCAACTTCTGCTGGAAGGACTGGAGGAACTCTGGTACTGGTATCTTTTATGATGTCTGGAGTGCATATATCATCCCTTTCATATAATGTGGAGTAGAAATCTTTCACTCTTGTCAAAATTTCGCCTCTATTTCTTGTTACAGAACCATCTTCTTTTCTCAGTGCCATAATCTGTTTTCTTCCCTTACTGAGATGTCCCTTTGCTATCTTTAGGCTTTGGTTGTTTTCAATTGCTTTCCTCACTAGTTCACAGTTGTATTTCCTTACGTCTTCAGTGATACTTTTTCTTACTGTCTTGCATAGCTCTATATATTCCACTTTGGAAGTCACATCTTCTTTAGTTGTCCTTATCTCTCTTCTTTTTTGCATCAACATTTTGGTTTTTCCTGATAATTTGTTTACATGCAACTTGTTCTTAGACCCAGCTAATTTTGTTGCTGTTTCCATAAGAGCTTTGGTTACTTTTCTGTTAACTTCAGAGATGTCCGCTTCTTCCGATGTTAGGCCTTCTAAAGCAGAGAACCTGTTCTTCAGTTCTAACTTGAAGGTATTATGGTGTTTTTTAAGGTTGGTTATGTCAATAGATTTTGTTTGTCTTATGAGCTTGCCACGTTCAAGTTTAGTGTTGAGGTGCATCTTACATCTCACCAATCTATGGTCACTACCTGTGTTGAACTTGTTTAGCACATTGCAGTCTTCTATGACGAATGACGACAAAGAAATATAGGGCTATATTTCTTCATACATTCAGAAAACATTTCATTGAAACAAGTTTTATATTAAGTGTTGGTAAAACATCTTCGCATTATCAACTAGTGGTTCATCAAATAGAATGTTCTTCACCTGGGATTAGTGCTTGAATATTTTTTCCAATGATTCACCCTCTAGTGCTTTTTCTTGAACCGGTTACGTTCACTTACATGAAGGTACGGCACTTTAATGATCCTGATAGCGCACCCAACTAGCTTCAAGATCCCACGTAAATTTAAATAGCGCTTCTGGAATTTGAATTTAGCCAGTAGGTTATTCGCTTTATCACAGGATTCTTTCGTATTGTAAGAAAAAGCGGAAGGTATTGGTAGATGCCCAATTGGATATGTGATAAAGAAGAAGAATATTCTATGAATCAGAAAAATGTCTCCATTCATCGAGGATCGTCGAAGCATGAATGTTCGAGCATTAAAAACTTCCAAAATGAGCAAGCACTTATGCACTAAAATCAGGAAAATTAATTTAAATTATGAGGGTAAATCAGAATTAAAAGTTGCACCTTCGAGTAGAAGAAATGAAAACATACTCGCCAACCAAGATGTGTTTGTTCAAAGTGACAAAGAATATGAAGCACTATTTCTTGACGAAATCACCGTGGTTATTTAGATATTGGTCAGACCGTACGACCAGCTTGTCTATCTTGGACTAAAAATATTCATGTTCCTGATGATGTAGCTAGTCCTTGTAGCAGTTTTCATGTCATCGTCACCAGTGACAGGAATATCAGACAGAGGCTGTTTCAGGGCATTGAAGAAGTGAAAGTCAATGAGAGTAATTCTAGGCTGTGGACTGCGTGCTTCATCACCTTCCACCGGAATTCGTTGAGCAACAGCTGCGTGGCGTTAGCGGTGTGCTGCCTTGTGTTTTCGTGAAGGTGAATGACACCATTGCTCAGCAGACTAGGTCGTTTTCGTCGGATGCTCTCGTGCAATTGTTTCACCGTGGCACATTATAAAATCAGCGTTGATAGTGTGTACATGCTTTAATAAATCCACCACAAACACACTTAAGGAATCGCAGAAAACGGATTCCATGATCTTTCCAGCTGTGTGATTTCAAACTTTCTGCCGGCAGTGAAGCAAGGTGATTCCGTTGCATGGAAAAATTGTTGCTGGTGAAAAGGATGTGGTGAAGCCACGTTACGTCCCTAATCACAATACGGTCGGGAAAGCGCTGTCCATCTTCGCCTAACGCTGCAGGAACGTCTAACCTTCCATTATTGGTTCTACTTTGTGTTATGGTGCAAATTTACCTGGTGGTTGTCTTGAACCACTTTGTCCACACGTGCGGAGTTAATCTCTGTTGTCGTCCAACTTGGACATCCACTGTTTGTACGATGTTGATTCCCCACATCATCACTCCCGGATTGAAACGAAAGGCATCATTTCTCCACTTGTTGTCGAGACTCTCCGTTGTTACCTAAAGGTCGAGGGCAAGGTCATGAATCTCAATTGCGGGTACGTTCTTTGCCATAAAAACCTTATCTCTGCTCTCACTTCAACCTGAGATGACGTTTTCAACGGCGTCGCAACTTGAAATCTCACTTGGCCTCTCACGCTGGGCACAGGAAATCACAGATTTGCCTGGAGCTCTAGAACCATCTTCCGAACGTATATGTCATCTATGCCACTCTTACGTCATCGAACATTTACCTTATAGCTCGTGTAACCTTTCATTCTGATCGACCTACGTATAAGAGATATGCATTCAAAATACCTGAACGTTTTACTGAGAGATGCATACATTACATGGCATGGATACATGTACTCTTGAATATGTTCACAATTTCACATGATTTGTAAATGCACTTTTATGTTTTCGAAAGAAAAAGCACGTCCTTTATAGGTGTGAAAAAACACGTATGTATGAAAAAATTCCATTCTACATCCATGAAGTTTCATCGGTTCGTTTTTAAGGCAAGCAATGTAAGTGAGAGAGATACTGTCCCAACCAGTATTTTCGTCTTAAAAATATAAGAACTTTGCAATTTTTCCAAGTAATTATTCTGCTCAGCACGGTCAATCGTTAAACTGTCCTCGGTGCCAATACATTGCCATATGTTCCTCGAGTTTTATTCTTCGAGCCGCTTTTTGAAGGTATTAATAGCGACTAACAGTAAGCAGCTCACAAGCCTTGTCGTCTCGGTAAACGCTGTGACCCAATCGCCAGTTCATTACAATTCGGTCCTTGTCTAATCACGTGAGTTCTCTTCTTTTCCTTGTGAAGAGCAATTGCACTGTTTAACAGAGCGCAGAATGAGGTGTAATTTATGACGTTTCATGACTTTAACTAGCGTCCTCGTTTACCTGC
The DNA here is from genome assembly GCA_039090855.1 of Macrothele yani. Classification (NCBI taxonomy): domain Eukaryota; kingdom Metazoa; phylum Arthropoda; class Arachnida; order Araneae; family Macrothelidae; genus Macrothele; species Macrothele yani. Next base: position 50,430,329 of record CM076999.1, on the reverse strand, counting down.
GCTTGCTTCAATTTGTATAAAAGACGCTCTGGTCGTAATATTTTGGCTCTTCCGTGGATTTCTGCACAGTTGTAGAGGGCTTAGAACAAATCTATTTCATCTTTGGGATCACGTTCAAGGCAGAAAAGGAGGACGCACACCGGATCACAACTCTGGGAATGAGTACCAAAATTCCCTTCTGATTCGAACTGCGAAAAATGTTATTAGGAAGTTTCTTCCTTCTAATTTTAAGTTCGTACATGTCCAACAAAGACATATACAACTTAAGATGACTGATTTCATTTTGAATATTGTTTTTAGATCGCAAATCGTTCGTGACAACAAATTTAAAATATTGTAAAATTAAAATAAATAAATAAATTTATATAAATAAAAGTTAATTTCCTTAAAACCCACGTTACCATGTTTAACATTCTCTAAAAAGTTACAAATTGAAATAAATAAAATCTTTCTTGAGTCAAAAGCCTTTAATAGGGTTAACGGTTTTTAATACCAATGGTAAATATACCAACTATGGGATATGCTGAAGAAAGCTAATCAGCCTAATCTTGGTCTATCAGAGCAACGATAAACCAATGTGAAGTTAATTTAACATATTTGTTAATTACGTGAAATTTTAGCATTTAACATTTTGTACGTGTCTTTTTAACACAGGAATTCAAATTTGCGTTCTTTAGGAACCTTGACTAAGAACCTATGGCTGACATTGGTTTAAATAGAGCGGTCCATAATAATTCCCAAGTCTGACCAAATCTTGATTATGGTTCCTGATTAGGCCGAGATGGTGTTTTTGTCTTACTGCTGGGTTTTTAAAAAAGGTATGATCAGGTACCTTCTCCCTCCCTGTTTTACCTGCAGTGGTTGTTAATTCCCAAAACCAGAAACAAAGAATGTTAAAAAAAATAACAATATATTTCGATGCAGACTGATACACGTGGTTTTTATAATCTTTGGAGTTAAAGTTTTTATGTTTTCACTGCCATCGATTCCGCAATTAAAAGTGAATATTACCTTCAGGGAAAAGGTTAAACCTGTGGGATTGACGCAAAGTTGGATATAGTCAAAATGTCTTGCACAGAATCAACATGCACTAAGGATGCTCACATGTTACTAGTGTTTGCTTGGAATATAATGCATCGCGATATTATACATGGGAAAGTGACTGTGTGACCGAAATATACAGTGACTTGCCTACCCTGTAGCGGATACACAAAACGTTTTAATTTCTAATTTCATTCACCTTTATTCACTTCGTTGTTATTGCAAAACATACGACACCTCAAACAAAATGTAATTTCCTGTGATACAAAATATTGACCTGTTTCCTGCAATGTTTTTTATGTGAACAAAAGTTGAATGAAGACACTTTAGCAGCAAATAGTAATAGACATCCATAGCAATTCTTATCTGAGTGTTTAAAAGATATAAGGTGGAAACTTACCGATATCTGTTTCATTTAATTAACATCTGCTGTAAACTATCTTATAAAACACTGAAGTATATACGGAGATAAAGATATATGAATTTAAATATGTATGTAAATTAATATTATGGGGGAAATAAAACGTAGGAGTTAATTTTCAAGAAACTGTGCAGACTGTTTCAGTAAATAATCTAAAAAATTATGATAATTAAATGAATTAAATAATACTTCGCAGTGCTGTTGCTGAAGCTATATAAAATTTTAAACGTTCTTAAGGAGCTGCTAAATAATAGGTTAGAAGTTTAATTATTGTTTGTCTTCCAGTGTTGGCGAAGCCAAACATAATTTGTCTAATGAGTAGTATTTCCATGTATGTAAACTTCTGTCACCACCTGAACGATGAATTCATTTTATAAAGCTCGTGAACTTGGATGTTCCAAGTGTCCTGTTTTAAGGCGCTAGTTCCCTTAGTAACTCGAAACTAAAAGAAAATTCAGAAAGGCGTACACCATGGAGGTAGAAATCAGGGCAGAAAGCTCTCTCCGTTGGCTCAATGCAATACAATTCAAGCCAGCGAATTGTCACGGCAGCCATCTTAAGCCTGACATGAGTAGACTATGCAATAGCTGTTGGTGCTGTGCGAGGCATGAAGTTGACAATTTGCTTTTAATATTAATAAATGTGTTCTTCTTTATTATATTAATCGTTGATATACTGTTCTCAAGGATATTATTAGTTGATTTATCAATGTTTAGGGCGTTAAGGCTACTTCCAGGTATTTAGAATTCAGGAAACATTTCGGCTGACTTCTGGGGGATGAGCGAATGTACAAGTTTTTCTAATTCTGTAGGTAAAACCGCCGTGTAATTTTATAATTTTTAAAGTTATGTGTATGATAATCTAAGTTTAGCGATGGGTTTTATCCTAATTTTAGAGACGTTTTACAGAGAACTGCTCTGTTAAAATGAAGAGAATATGATAGTGTACGCAAATTAATGTTAAGCTCTAATACGCCAATATTACTTTATCATAGATATATTATGATTTTGCTTTTCACCAGTGAACACGAACATGCCTTGAAAGAATAATTTTCCGAAGAAATTGCTTTTAACATACATCACATTGGTAAGGCTTTTCAACTGAATGAACAAGCATATGCCTTAAAAGATGACTTTCCTAAGCAAGTTGCTTAGAGCACACATCACAATTGATGAGGCTTTTCACCTGTGTGAAGGAGGATGGATTGTGAATTGTTTGGAGCATACATCATATTGGTGAGGCTTTCCTGCGTTTGAATGAGTTAATACTTCGTGCACCTACTCTAATTCAGAGGAAACTCTAGAACATTTATTCGTTGATTGTAACTTTTCAAAACATATTTGAAATTGGTTACATCAATATTTAAATTAAAAGATCAATTTCCGACTCATAACATCTTATAACATCTTCCTCTTTCCTGCTTTGAATCCAAAAATTTAATAATACATCGTGTAATTGCAATTACAAAATATAACATTTGTAAAAGCAGAAACGCTTTATCTTTTGAACAAAAATCTAAAAATACAGAGCAGATCAAAATTGCCATAAAATGTATCCTTAGAAGATATTTGGAATTTGAAACCAGAAATAACGGTGCTCAAAACACCTTTTAAAAACTGGAAGCCTTTGGCTCCAGTTATTTATAAGAAAGGATCGAAAGTTCTTAATAAAATTATAGAGTAACTTATTTTAATTTTAAGTATTTGTAGCTAAGATGTAAAACGATATAAAACTTAAAGATATGCCATTCTCTTAAAAACATATTATTTCAGCTCCCGATATAATCACAGCATTTGGTTCAAAATATTTTACTAAAATAATGAATTCAAATTTGACTATATTGTTACTTTTCAACAATTTAATGACGACTAGTAAAATATACATAATAATTCATTCCGCATTAGGGATTATTATAAATAAAGATAAAAAATACCTGTCACTAATAAGAGTAATGCAAAGGATCCATTGATGTTTTTTCAATCTTATCTTGCATATTTCCTGTGCTATTGATTTACATCCCTTTCCTGTCCTTTCTTGTTTTAAACAATTCATTTACTTATTCTGCCTTTTTGTCAGTTTCTTTTTCCTGCAATGCCTTTGACAGGAACCTCATACGTTTTGTAGAGTGTTATTCAAGGAGATTTATAGATAAACTGTATATTTCCTGTTGCAAGCGGTCACTCTTGTGCAGGCTCCCACCTCCTCAGTTGGTTGTTTGCTCTGGATGGAAGTATGAGAAAATGTTATTTATTACAGGATCCACTCTTATGAATATTTCTTATTTCAAAATTAAAAAAAAATAATTAAACACACAATTTTATTCTTTACTAAGAGTATGCATTAATGTATGAATAAATACTAAAATAAGGTAAAATATTCATAGTTTCGTAAAACAGTTCTTTAACAGTCCCTCATGCACCGGACTTTTGAAAGTTTCGGAAATGAGGTATAAATTAAAGACACAGAATACTTTTTCGAGCAAACTGCCTGGAACATACATCATATGTGTGAGGCTTTCCACGTGTGAATGATTGAATTCTTCGAAAGAACACTTTTTCGAGCAAATCGTTTGGAGCATACATCACATTGGTGAGGTTTCCACCCCGTCTGAATGAGTAAATGCTTCTAAAGATCACTTTTTTGAGTAAATTATTATTATTTTTTTTATTGAAGGTTTAACGACCCCCGTGAGTAACTCAATTGGCTATTAGCAGTCGCCTGTCCCTACTTTAGGGTCACTGGTCATAGGGAAAGGGAGAGAGCCAGTGCCGTAAGAAAAACGTAACATCCATGCCTCTCCAGGATTCGAACCCTGACCTCTTTCGGACGAATGATAAGAGGCCATAGCTTAAACCAGAGCGCTATCGGAGCGGCGCAAATTATTTAGAGCATACATCACATTGGCGAGGTTTTTCTCCCGTATTAATTAGTAAATGCTTGGAATGTTCACTTTTTCGAATAAATCGCTTAGAGCATACATCGCATTGGTGAAACGTTTCACCCGTCTAAATGAGTTAATGCTTCGAAAGATCAATTTCCGAGCAAACTGTTTAGAGCAAAGATAACATTGGTGAGGCTTTTCCCCGTGTGAATGAATAAATGCTCTGAACGACAACATTTTCAAATAAATTGCTTGGAACATACATCACGTTGTTCCAAGCAATTATGATTTATTCATCACGTTGTTCCAAGCAATTATGATTTATACATCACGTTGTTCCAAGCAATTATGATTTATACATCACGTTGTTCCAAGCAATTATGATTTATACATCACGGCTTTTTACCTCTGTGCATAAGCATATGCTCCGAAAGATTACTTTTCCGAGTCTCCATTGGAATGTTTTCCTCTGTTAGCACAACAAAATGTCATACTGTTTAGTTCCATTCTGTCAAACAAAATGGGAAATTAAGTTGGTCATATCTAAATTGACTTCATTTACGCGCTTTTCTACTAAATTTTCTTCGGAAATTAAAAGATTTCATATTAAATGTTTCTCCTTTGCTTACCTGTGGAAAGTAACTGGCCACCCCGGTGGAGCAGTGGTCTAAGCGATGGCCTCTGATCATTCGTCCAAACGGGGTCCGGGTTCGATTCCCGGTGAGGCATGGATGTTATGTTTGTCTTACGGCACTGGCTCTCTACCTTCCCTGGAACTAGTGACCCTAAATTAGGGACGGGCGACTGCTTATAGCCCATTGAGTTGCTCACGGTGGTCGTTAAACCTCCAACAACAACAACAAAAAAAAGTAACTGCAGGAGGTTGTCGCCCGGAATTGTTGTGACATCCGGAAGCGCAACAACACACTATTTCTAAACAAAATAACTTCAAATTTCGAAAATCAAACTTCTCACGTACGTAACACAATGGATTAAAACCACAATCATAGGCTTAAGATGTCCGTCATACCGTCAGCGTCTTCTGCTAAAAAAGCTTCAATTTTGTGACGTCATACTTTCTCCTCTTATTTCTACCACCATGGCGTACACTACACTCGCTTCCCTTATAATTAAATTGACAATTTCGTTCAAAAATTACAAAAAAGAACATTAGATTGTGCTGTTAGATTGAAAATTTGCATTTTTCAGGAAAGCCAACGCGAAATCGGATTTCATCTCAGAAAATTCACTTCCTTTTTGGACACTGGGTGGAACAGTCTCGGATCGATATGTTAAAAATATAGCTAAGTAAGTAGAGAGAATTTGGGCTCTCAATGATATTCATATCACCAGCAGAAAATCGAATGCACATGCATATATTTCCAATAAACCTACATCCCAGAGTCAGATTGACACCCCGATTTCTTAATATTATGTGTAGTTAGAAAACAACTTTGTGAAATTCTATCTATCATATTTCGAAGCAATCTTTTATTCAATTCAAACAAAGATTTGTTGTTAACTGCCTTAATAAAAATGCCTTCAAAGAGCAAATTTTATTCAAACTTTGAGGCAAACGTTTACACCATATATGATGTGAGCCCTAGTTTGTAGATGCACCTCAAAATGTGTTCTAAAAATTTGCCATCAGCTAAGGAAGAGCAGGGGAATGGCGTCCATTCTCAGATGATTTAAACAAAATATATCTAATTCACATGTATTCTGTTGATACATTAGTTCAATAATTATACAAGCAAAAACAGCATCTCATTCTCTCTTTCTCTTTCTCTCTCTCTCTCTCTCCCTCTCTTTGTATCTAGATATTCATACCCAGATACTCTCCTCGATACTATGTTGACATATCGGCTGCTGTCAGTTTTTTTCAAGGAAGTGCACGCATTCACCTGTTAGCCCATGTACCTTCATAAAATAAATGTGGAATTTATCAGCAGAATAAAACTGCATAAATTGGAAAACGTCAGAAGAATCTTTTGCCGATACAGTTTCCTCATTTGCTTTGGTAAAAACGTAAGGCTCCTAACATTTTCATTTTAGGATCGCATGTGACAAACGGTGAAAGTGTCTCATTTACATTAGTTAAGAATTGATTCTAAAGTGGAATTCTGAATTTCTTATTTCTTTAGTAATTTTGGGAAGAAATAAAAAATTGAAGTGAAAATAATTTTTGCTTTTACACATAAAATGTGGGTTAGGGTTTACCGTAGGTGTACGATGGTATCCATGAAAGCTATGTTTCGTTCCTGCTCTGCGCTTCCACTTTGGCATAAAGAAAATAGCCAGTGAGATCATGGATTGCTAATGGTCCCAACTTAGAGATTGTCAACGATCCTTGATCTGAAACACTGAGAAAAACCGGGAATGAATCCCATCTAATAATTTGCCTTATTATTTCTGCATGTGTTATTTGAATATTGGGTTTATAAAGACGCTACGAAGTAAAACATTTTCAATAAACGTTTTAAAAGCGTTTAGAAACATTCTAACAGAATGTCCATCAATAAAACCTTTCAAATTCCATCTTTTAACATTTTAGGCAATTCTGAACTTTCAGAAAAAATTCTAGTTTTAATTATTCCAGAATAATTTTACTTCCGCAACCGCAGCCGTAAGTTAGTTCAGAACAGCTGAGATTTAGAATTCTCTCATGTCATAGAATACTGGGGCTGGTTCGTTGTTCACTTCGGTCGACTGATACCAGCAACTTTGCTGTTAAAGAAATAATGGCTGCTGTCGGAGCAGGATCTAGGTTGCATTCCTTATCCTGCGGATTATGTTAAGATGCAATTAGCAAACTTGTCTTCTTTGGTTTTTAGCTGTTCATTACTACTATCGTGGAATTGGAAATTTCTTGTGATGTTTCAGCATATCGAATTCGAGACATGTACGAGAAAGTTGAGCAAACTAGGGCCTGTGTGTGGCGATTTGCGAAAATGCGGTCTTTATAATTTCCACTGAAAAGGAGACGTTCAGAAAGCTTCCACATGACACACCGAAGCGATACGGCCCATCATTTAGGGCATATGCTTTGCTGTTTTAAGGTTTACGGATAGGGGTCATAGATTTTTTATAAAAAAGTTCAAGAATACCATGTAAGGGAGAGAATGTTTGTACCACAAGCTCTGAGCAAACACTAGAGACACCTACCAAATATCGTGTCGTTCATCCTGTATCAAAAGTAACAGCCTGTACAGAGCGAGGCAATGACTCCAACAGATGCCGGAGGGTTTCTGAAGGTAATATCAGCCACACCTGTTGAAACCTTATCCACAGTTCTGCCCGAGATGCCCGTACAGGATCCATGTATCTGATGTTCGCTGCACAGCACCCAACAGCGCTTATACAGAGTTCAAATCCGGGGCCTAAGGGGCCACTGGATGGTTCTAAACTCAGGTGTTGTCTCTTGAGCTATGCTTGGTTGCTTGCGGCCTGGTGCGGCGGCGTATTGTCCTGCGGTAACGGGACATCGGTCGCAAGATGCGAGAAAGTCATAAAGCATATAGGTGCTAAGCTAGCAAATACTGGTAGCGTTCATCGGTTGAGGATCTCTCCGGTCACACTAAGGACCAAATGTGACGCATGAAAAGGCTCTCAAAGCATCACAAAACAACCACCACCTAAAACAGAGTCGACATGACACGACAGGGCCGCGGTCTCATGCTGTTTTCTCCAAACGGGCACACTCCTGTTAGTTCTGTATAGCTGGACGCAGGATTCATCTGATCAAAAGACACGACGCAGCTCTGCTTAAGTCCAGTTTAATGTTCTCGTCACCAGATGAGGCGTAATTTTCGATTAAAGGCAGTGAACAGTTATAAATAGAAGGGCGGTGTTTTCCGTAGCCCATGGTACGTAGCCTGCGCTGTACCGCTAGCTCGCGGACGCTGCTTAGGCGCCCGACATTTAACCTGATATGGTTTGTGCCGCCGTTTCTTAACGGTCCTTCTGCATGAGCCAAGACAGTCTACGTCGATTACGGTTATCAAGGATGTGTGGTAGGTCACATCTTGCCCTCTGGGCGCTGATACGTCAGTTGATGGTATAATCGGAATACATTCTTGATACAGTTACCCTCGGGAACCGTGGAGTTATTACCACTTTGGCCATAGAATGACCCATCTGTCTTGCGCTGACCATGAGTCCACGAACAGAGTCGCTCATATCACCAGGTTTAAACCATGTTCCACGATGGAGCTACATTCTTAGATAAGCCTGCTCTTGGTTGATTTACAACCTGCGTTCCATTTTGTTCTGTTGCATTCTGAACTGGGGATACCCATATCAACTGTCCATCCCACACAACTCTAATTTATGTTTACTGAGAGTAAAAAGCACATTAAGTTATCATAAAACCTGTAAATATTGAATTTCGTCATTATACCCATAACACACACACACACTGAAGATTGTCACAAAATATTTGCTGGGACGTAAACTGTATAAATTTGGAGTTGATGTATTTTGGGATTCTCATACTAATGCATCTGAAAGTAAACCTTTTCAGGAAGGAATATACCCCAGCAAAAACCCAAGTTTGGGGAAACTGCTGGCCGCCAGCTAGCAGTGATGGGTCACAGTTGTCTAAAATCTGCCGTTCACGGTACGGTAGCATCTCCATCACAGTTCTTTGCAGCCCGTTGCATTGCTTTGAGTCACGGGCCTCGAAGCTTGGACCACGAGTGGCCCGAAACCGTCAACCGAATCAACATCAACACGAAGTGGAAACATGGGAGCTGTGCAGATGCAGAAGGATCACGTGGACACAGTCTCGTTCTACCAGGTAGCTGAATTCTGCGCCATTGCCATTGTATAATTTTAGTGGACGTTAAGAAAAAGAAGTAATACAGAGACGAATTTATTTCCGTATGAAATGTCGCGTTGACGAAGATTAACGCAGAATCTAAAGTTAGATAGTAAATAACACTGGGGAATAAAGTTTTTGTTGCATTGATACCAACATTTGTTCTCACCTAATTTGAGTGTGTTGAATTTAAATCTGAAGCTAATTTTAATCTGTAACCTCTAGATTTTTTGCAATTCAACATTTTCCCTTTTCGCGACATTTTGTCGCCTCTCACATGATGAATGACATGATCTGTCTGAGGAATTTACGGTCACGCAGTCTTAAAAATAGGCTTTAACAACAGCCTTGGCAAAGGTATTCTTTATGCAATCACAATAACGTGTAGGTGCATCACAATATGCATTAAAGATTGGCAAAACGCAAAACAATCACTCGTCTGGGGTAAAATATGTATCGCTACTTATCAAATATGAAACATCCATTCATTATAGTCAAATATGAGTATACACTAATCCTTTTTACATTAAATTAAAATACATTTTTTACATAAAGATGCTAGGTAATTCAGAACATCTGATAAGGATGGGATGCAAAGTTCAAATATGTCCTGTTCAGGCAAGAATTTTCGTTTGTAGCTGTGGTGTTTGTGGACTTTCTATGTGCAATCTCGTTTGCTGCGCCAGCAGTAATATGCCATCATATGTTTGTCGCATCGCCCTTGATAGCGCTGTTCCATCGTCATGAGATCTTGATGGAAGTGCTCTCTCTTGCACCATTAACAGCCACAAAGTTCTCGGAGTATTGATCAATTCAGTACATTGAGCTTGACACTCATGTTGCACCCAAGATAGGAGAACCAATAGCATTCTAGTAACGAGAACATAATAGTTATCTGCATCTTTGTTACCAATAAAGGTTTGTATAACTTCCACGAAAGACAGCCTTCTCTTTGTCACTCATATTCCTGACAATTTCCTTATCACGTACAAGAAAACGGATTTGACGTCTGCTGAACACACCTGCTTTGATCTTCTCGAAAGACAAAGCATGAAAAGCAAAAACTATATGTTCAAAACATTCACCTTCAGTATTTAATGCCTTAACGAACTTTTTCATCAAGCAGAGCTTGATATGGCGTATGGGGAAAATAATCTCCTCTCGGTTGACGATTGTGCCATTCTGAGTGTTCGGCACCTATGCTTCTAAAGTTTCACGGATGGGCCACTACTTCTGGGTCAAGTGCATCTCTCGAGCTCGTCCGTCCCACATCAGAGATAGCACGGAAACTTCTTGAAGCTTTTGTTTTGACACAGGATCAAGTTGACCATTTACAGTTCTATACAAATGATCCAGTTGTGCTCGTGGTATTTGGGCAAGTCAATGACTATATTTATATCATTATGTTCTAATCGCAAATGCACTGAGTGAGCAACTGGACTCTCTCCATAAACATTGCCATTGTTCAGGAGAATACACTTGAGGCTGCGCTTTATAGCTGCCCAATAATAATCTCCATCCTGTTGGACAATACAGGATAACACCTTATTGCCTGAGATCTGGGATAACGTGGCAGAAACCGCATTGCTTCTCTTCTGAAAAATAGTCTATACAAATATGGTCCCGCTTTCGTAAATAAGAAAATTTCCAGAGCTGTCAAGTCGGGTTTTTTCTTATAGCCTGGAGGTTAATACCTCAGCTGCTTTCTTGGAGAGCCCCAAATTACGCACTAAGTCATTCAATTCCGGTTGGTTAAACTGCTGCGGGGCTAATGACTGTTTAATATCAGATGAGGAGTCTTTCGATTCCGAAAACTTTTCTTGAAGCTCGTAATCACACCCCTCGTGCTCTTCCTGATCATGTTCACAGCCTTAATTTTTAGATGAGACAAAATCATTAAAAACTGGAACCGAGAGTTCCTCGGAGTGCGGAGTAGGTCGAAATGCTGAGGGAATAATCGGATAGGAAATCTTACGCCGGTTTTTCTTGCCAAAACCTTTCGTGTTGACCACGCAAAAATAGCAGTCAGTCATGTGATACTTGGGTTACTGCCAAACCATGGGAACTCTAAAAGGCCGACCATTTCGTTTTCTTTTTCTTCCAGTCACTAAACCTTTCTTCACAATTATGACACACAATTGAGGAACACATTTCTTGCCTTGGTTACAAAGGGGAACTTCAAGATATGCTTCATAGGCACGCGTCACAAACAAGTTATGTTGCGCCTTTGACGAAGCCGTGTAGCAGCCACATACATAACATAGTGCAACATGATTATTTACACCTTGTTTTATTCTTGAAGAAGCCATGATCAGTTTTGAAACAAAAAAAAAACAGGTGTTATTTTTGTGTGAATCAGCTAAGTCTGTAGAATCCAAAATTAACAAAAAAAATAAGGAATGTTGATGTTTGTAAAAACAAAATAGCCAAATTAGTTTAACGTTTGGGTAGATGTAAGCCTAGCTCTCAAGCTATCGCTAGTGTAAATAGCAATGGGTGTCCCTTTTTGCGAAAATCACAATTTTTAAATTGAATGAGAACTAGAGCATGTACAGGAAAACCGATTAATGTGTTGAAATCAGAGTTGAAATTATACTTAGAATCAGTTAGAAAATATCATGCAACAAAAAAACAAGAACAAAGTTGTTCCCCACTGTTATCCATTCCTTTTTGCCGGAGAAGATGGTAGATGTCGCCAAGTAAATATTTTCCCAATATCAGGTTATTTGATTTCAACAATGACATTCCTGAGACTTTTCATGCCTTCTGAGATTAATATGCTCACATATCAGTAGATGAAGTGATTGCTTTTACTTCCTTTTTTTGAAGAGGCTACCAGAAACGAACGTGGTATACGAAAATGTTCTTCAGAAATTTGCGCCACATCGCCTGCTACAGTATATATTTGCTTATGCTTTCGTGGCTTCAGATCCATAGGTTCATAAATATTTCTCAGGATGTAAAAGGAAAGATCATCGTGCCAGGGGCAACCACGAAGATTCATAAAGCATGGCATATAGTATCTCGGTAAACAGCTCTCTCAACGTGGACGACGTACGAAAATGTCAATACATTAATTTTCGCCAAGAAATGTTAACGTTCTCCGGAACTCTCATCCATGTGATACTAAAACGTACCAAAATGATTAAATGGAATGTTTATTGGACATTTTATATTAACAAAGACCATTCCGCATGATTGTTTATTTTGAAAGTTTCAAGGCGAAAGGCTTAGCACTTTTGCTGCTACTTTTGTTTCATTTATTTGCATGGCTGTTCAATCTTTCTGTTTACCTGCGAACTAATTTCATGGATAAATCTGAGTAAATGCTAAAAGCGTACTTCAGCCTGAATGTTCTTTAGAGTTTTCATACTTCGTGCCCACTAGTTAAATTTTACGCATTCAACAATTTTTGCAACCGATCTACATAGTTTGTTCGTTCTTCATAGATTTCTATTTCATGAACACAAGAATTTTATAACCTCTTTGCTGCATTATTCAACTCATGTTAATTTTCCTTTCCGGCAAGGAAGTACTTGACATCCGATAGGAGGACTATGATATCTTGACTGGATTTCGATAAGTATCTTAGCTTGAATTACATTTTTTTTATTTGCTTGTAACAGCAATGTTGGACGGTTTGTATAATATTCCGATAAGCTGGAGGTGTTTTGATGTTCAACGGAGTGAGGAATCAATCCTTGAAAATATTAAGGATGTTTTTACTGGCATACAGTATTTAATTTGTAAAAAATAAATTTGAAAAATATCCTGCTTTAAAATATTTTTAGAGAATTAGAACTATTTTTGCAGAAGAAGGGATAACTATCTCCCAACGGCAGAATGTCCAATGCCAAGGGTGAGTAGTAACCTTTATTTTAAATACATACACCAACTGTAAATACTCGAGAAACGCATATGGCGTATTAAATCAGTTTATTTTTGTTGTGTAGTAAGCACGAAGATTCGCGAAGCTTTAATACTTCAATGGGAGGGTTTTCCAAGGCATTGGTAGACATAAAATGCTGGTAATAGGAACTTGTAACAAATAAAGACGATTTTTGGAAATAACGTGTGTTACGTGACGAGCATATTACAAGAATTTTAATCACCCAATTATACGGTGAGCGGCGATGTGTTTCGTTCTTTTAAAAACGAATGCCAAACTATTGGTGGTTCAGTAGAGATCATATCATTGTATACCAGGCTACTGGATGGAATTTCTACTATTTCCCTGCTGACAGTCTCTTTAAAATTCGTGTAAGGGCAATTCTTCTAATATTACTCCATACAGGAGCGTCAGAGCAGTGCATGATTTCTCTGGCGAGGGCTGTAATCTAAATGTCCTGGTTCACACTTCTTACGTTTTTAACACCATGTGTGCAACAATCACTTTGTCGTTCCGCGATATATCTTTTCGTGTTTTTAGGATATACCAACAGTATATCGTAAACACCCTCCTTTTATTTCTTACACTGTCTCTCCTTGCAACTTGATATTATACGTGATAACGGAGCCAGGGGCTTCATTGCTAATGATATGTTGTATTTGCGTAACACATTCTTTAACCAATATGTTAAGCCTAGGATATACGTGATGGATCCAGCGTGTCCCATCGTACTACTAGGCGTTTTGTTATTGCTGACATTATACGATTTCTTACTGTCCTGTGTGTTCTGTCTATGTCATCCTTCTTATATCCAGCCTTTAGACCTTTGCTATAAATATCATCAACTTCTTTATTATTTAGGTAGTCGGGTTTGCATACGTTATACTCTTTACAGAACCATGCTCTAAATGCTGGAAGTTAGTACTCTTTTTGGGAAGTGCGAATCAGGAGGAACAAGGTTCGGTACCGCGGTCGGTTTATAATAAACATTAAAATCGAAGCTGGATGTTCTAGGTCTTTTAAACACGACGTCAATAAAATCTAAAGTCCCACCTTTTTCAAGCTTCATCGTGAACTTTTTTGTATTGTGCAAGTTGTTTATCTTGCGCATGAAGTAATGTAACTTGTCTAGTCCATGTTTCCATAGGAAGAATATATCGTCAGTGCAGCGGATCCACACTCGGGACTCTTGATGCAATTTATGATGATGCGATCTCCTAGCTGTCTAAGTACTACTTCCACAAGGACTGTAGGTCGAGGTGAACACATCGGTGCTCCTTTAGTTTGTTTGTAGATGTTTCTATGCAACTTGAAATAGCTGTGGTAGGAAACCAGATTTAAGTTGGCATTAATTTGCTTTGTTTTAGTCGGTGTGAATTCAGAGGAAGTGACGCTTATTTCTTCAAGGTTTGCAACATCCTCTGATATAGGTATAGGTGGATATAAAGATAATATGTCGACATTTTCCATTATATCATTATCAAACATATTTAAACTTCTTGCGCGCTCCACAAATTCTTTTGTTGACTTGATTACGTAATCGGAATTTTTCAAACGTTCAGAGGAGAATTTAGCTACGGATTTTTCTAATATATTCGCATGAGCTTTGTTTTTTGCTACTATCGGTCTAAGGGCAGATCCACGTTTATGATTCTTTAGTCGTCCAAAGAGTGGTGTAATTATAGCGCCCGGTGGATACTTCGCTGATATTCTAAAAATTCCCGATAGATCTTTGTCCCTGACCAGAAATTGAACTTTCTATATTATGCTGTTTATAGGATTCGTCGAATGCAGAATTCAGTCCGATTTATCAGTAAATTCCTAAAGTTTTCTAATATAATCAAATCTGTTCATAGTGGCAATCTGATTCGACTTGTCGGTTAGCGTAATCGAAATCCTACAGTCATTGCTTAGGTTCTCTAAAGCTTTTTTAATCTGCCTGTCGCTTTCCTTAAAGTTCCTTTTCTTAATAATAATTCTGTTAAAATTCTTTACACTGCTTCTTAAGTTCGATACCGCAAAACAACTGATTATATCACGATATTCTGCAGGAACTTCGCAGATTATACTTTCTATCTGTGATATTAACTGCTTAATATTAGGCTTCGATGGAGGATAATATTTTGGCCCATGCTCCAAAATTTACATTGTTGATCCATCATAATTTCTGTCGATTCACTTATGAAGGGGACTCTGTAATTAATAGTTCGAATCTGAGTTGATCGAAGAATCTCTAGCTTCTTATTCAGGACCTCTTCCTTACTTGAAATAAGAACACTGACTTTCGGAGAAGTTTATCAAACAAAATGGGTGGAGCTATTATCTCTAACGCCTGATAAGGTCTGAAAGTTCTGGAATGCAATTTCATTACCACGATTATTTTTTTAATCACCATGTGTGACAGTATTATTTCTAGCAATTCGTTCTTAGGTCGCTGGAACCAGTTGTCAATCAAAGCTGACGTACACTGCAGAAACTTCGGAATGATGTTGTTCTTTTTGCAGGACATCAAGAACTCTAGGTTTGCGGTCTCTCTCGCTAATGCCAGACGGGACTTCCGGAAAAGTTCAAACGTCGTTGATTCCTTGCCCGGATGTAGCAGCTGTAACTATTTTGAATACACCAGAGATGAATAATTATGCAACGCATATAGCGTAAAAATCCGTTTATTTTTGTGTTTTAGTGAGCGCAAAGATTCGCCAAGCTATTGCACTCCACTGGGAGGGTTCTTCAAAGGAATTATAGACAAAACAATGCTGGGAATTCGCACACGTACAAAAAATAGATGATTTTTTTAATATAAATTTGGTGATATCACGAGCATATTACTTGAATTTCTATTACGCAATTATACGGTGCGCCCCTTTGTCTATCATCTTTTATTAACGCATGGCAAACCATTGATAGTTCAGTAGAGACTATATCATTGCATTCCAGTTTGCTGGATAGGATTTCCATTGTTTCCCTGATAGCAGTCTCTTTATATTTCGTGTAAAGAGCAATTCTTATAATATTATTTCCACACAGGAGGGGCCGAGCAGTGCATGAGGCCAAGAATTACAAATTAGAAGAATTGCCCCTTACAAGAATTTTAAAGAGACTGCTATCAGGAAAATAGTGGAAATCTCATCCAGCAAACTGGAATGCAGCGATAGTCTCTGCTGAACTACTGATGGTTTGGCATGTGTTATTAAAAGACGGAAACATATCACGGAGCACCGTATAATTACGTAATAAAAATTGATGTTATGTGCTTGCGATGTCACCCAAGATATTTTCAAAAACCATCTTCGTTCATTACGCGTTCCAATTCCCAGCATTTTATGTCTACCGTTGCCTTGTAGAAGCCTCCCAGTGGAGTTCGAAAGCTTGGCGAATCTTCGTGCTGACTGCACCACAAAAATAAACGGAATTAATAGGCTATATGCGTTTAAAATAAAAACGTACTGACATCGGAAACTTTATCATAGCATTAATATCCATAAGTGCGATCTACGTGTTTCTCAAGGGAAGAAATCTCCTTCTTAAAAGTGCATAAAGGTTTCGGATGAAGAGAATTGTGAAATGGTGGAAATTTTTATATTTAGTTCATTGTTTAAATTTATGACTGGAAACAATATCAAATTGGAAATGAAGATACAATAAAAACGTACTGACATCGGAAACTTTAGCATAGCATTTATATCCATAAGTGCGATCTACGTGTTTCTCAAGGGAAGAAATCTCCTTCTTAAAAGTGCATAAAGGTTTCGGATGAAGAGAATTTTGAAATGGTGGAAATTTTTTATATTTATTTCATTGTTTAAATTTATGACTGGAAACAATATCAAATTGGAAATGAGGATACAAAAAACCCCTCTATTCGTAACACACGCAAGGACAAGCGTTCTGCTACTGCCGTAATTCTGACTTGCCTTCATAGGGAACTTTAGCATTACATTTGTCTACTTTCCAATTTTTCTTATGCAGAAATTGGTGGATTAAAATAATATCCAATGTAACGGAAAAAGGTAAAACCGTATAATATCAAATGTTCTTAAATTTAGACAGTATAAATTCCAATAAAAGCGAACCATGCGAAAGAAGTTGAACGAACCCCGTTTGGGAAATCATGTAAGAATCAAATAAATGCCATGGTTTATTTTATAAAAAATATTTAAATTCAAATGAAGAATTGAGGAATTTTTAAAAGAAACTTATTGCAGATTTTCTTTTGATCATAGAATTTATACAGTGATCATAACTTGCGGTGTGAACTGATGAGGATTTAACGTCTAACGATTTGTTTTATTTAATGATAACATGTCTTGATTAACGTCGCTATTCAATCAGAACGTAGAAATGGCCGTTAATTTCCTGTCTCAAGAGCAATAATTAAAAAATATTGTATATACTACAATCTAACTTAGCATTTCTGATCTTTTTGCTATTAGTTTTAAGATATTTCTATTTGACAGAATATATCCGAAACGAAACTAAATCACTGTTGCTGTATTTGCCACTAAATTCGCATTTTCAAGTAATCCCACTTTTTTCATTAGTATTATAGTTTATCTTGTTCTTTGCACAGAATTTATCGCACACATGAGTTTGATCAAAATTCAGCTATTTAATCAAAATGAATTCACATTCATGTTTTAAATTTTGAAGAAGAATCACAAGATGAGACATTTTTCAGACGCATTATTAAAACCAATAGCTCTTTCTTGTGGGATTGAAAGCTTGACTGCTAGTCATCCGAATTTGTGGTCGTCGTGAAACAGAAAGCCGAGTTTCCAAGCTTTCGTACATCAACGAGATGGCTTTTTCAATGAAGATACTTAGCAGACATCACAAGGTCTATCTCGGTGATAAAAAGCTTCTAAACTTTTGATTTCTATTACAATTCATTCGGATTACTAATATACACTGCTGGACAATTGCTAAGGATGGATCATAAACGGCTATATAGCATGTAAAAAAGTAAGTGTGGTTGGATGCCAAGTGAAATAAAATAATGTCAGAATGCCAGGACATTACAAGAAAGACAATTTATTGTGCTCTGAAATCCAGAAGGCTTTGGAACGTGTTCAAGGGACAAACAGGCCATTTTGTGCAGAATACGTAAACATGAAAAAAATGCAAATACCGTCCGCAGGCGTTCCGGCGTAAGATGTCAATACGGGATATGGCCACCATGGAGGGCGATGCAAGATTCCACACGTCGTATCATGCTTTGCACAACATTATCAAGCAGCTGTTGGGGTAATTTATCCCATTCCTCTGTCAGTGCACGGATGAGGGTGTCCTTGTTTATTGGAGTGCATTTGCGACCAGCAAGACTCCTCCCAAAAGCATCCCACACACTTTCAATGGGATTCAGATCTGGAGAACTTGCTGGCCATACAAGGCGTTGCATATCCTCGCTCTCAAGACACTCCTGGACAGCGACTATTCGATGACATGTTGCGTTGTCGTCTATGAAAATGAATCTATCACCGACAGCGCCACGGAACATACGAACATGAGGTAGCAGAATATCATTAATGTATCGTTGGCCAGTCATAGTCCCGGTTGGAAGCACATAGAGGGACGTACGTCCATTGATCATGATGCCAGACCATACCATGACACTACATGTCGGATATCGGTCCCTTTCCTGTATGTTTGCTGGACAATATGCTGTACCACTATCACGCCAGATCAGTTGTCGTAGACAATCAGACGATAGACTGTATCTACTCTCATCTGAGAAGAGGACAGCAACCAGTCGTTATCAGTCCAATTGCGATGTTGATGGCACCCTTGCAAACGGGCGGTATGGTGACGTCTGGACAATGGGATGCACACAACAGGACGGCGGGCGTATAGTCCTTCTTCATGCAAACGTCTGGCGACAGTTTTTCAGGAGATCCGCTTGCCAGTAGCAGCCATAAACTGATTTGCTACCTCACTAGCTGTGCTGCGCCGGTGTCTTTTTGTTGATAGCACTATGTACCGATCTTCTGCAGGTGTCGTACTGCGAACACGACCTCCCCGTGACGTTTGCTACAATCTCCATTTGTTTGAAATGATTTCCAAAGCCTTGAAATAACATTGTGGCTGACGTCAAACTCCCTGGCAACATCTGTTATATTTCGCCTTTCTTCAATCTTGCCAATAATACGGCCACGCGTAAAATCATTTAGGTGATGTCGGGAAGACATACTGAAAATTGCGAGTTCGTCAATTGATTCTTTCCCTTTCAACTTTGCGTTTGAACAACAACGGTCAATACGCGTCAAATCCTTTATATCTCTTATCAGCGCTGTGACGTCACGAACAAGTTCGGCAATCCAAAATTTACTTACGCACAGTACGTCTTACTGTATTCCGCACTTATGCTAATTTCCACATTTTCCTGCCTTCCATTTTATGGTTGCTATCGTTGCAATTGTCATCCGTCCGTAGCAATTGTCCGGTAGTGCAGTTTGCTATTTCAAATGTTGATAAATTATACTTTGTCGTTATCTATTATATACTGATAGCTATGGAATTTTATATCCACGATTTCAGATGTCTTCGTGGAAGCTGCTTAAAACGAAGATATACAATGAACAGTATACATTTACAAACATCAATCCAAAGCCTACTACCTGGCTACGATATGCGGACGATGTATATTTCTTATGGCCTCACGGAAAAGAGATGGTCCTACTTGTCCTAGATAAAATTAATAATCTTTACCCTACGACATATTTCACCATGGTGATCGAACGCAATAATACCTTGCCATAAGGTTGAATGTTTTACTGAGCAAATTTTTTAAAATGCCAACGGAATTGGATTTGAAAGGCACTTCCATGTGGTTCTATTTAAATTCATGTCAAGAATACATTGCCTTGCGCGAAGAATTGACGGTGTCTAATGGTAGATGACATATTCGTGTAATTGAGGTACAAAGTCAGCAATAAAACGATAACGGTGTTTTAGTCAGAAAATCAGAAATACCGAAAAAATTGATCTTTACAGTTCTTCCCTTATCGTTTTTTTTTCTTTCGAAAAACGCTATCCTTGCAAACGTGTATATATACGTTGAACTCGGAAATATTTATTCCATTTTAAGTGGGGAAATGCACTGCCAGCGTATTGTCCGCTGATTTACATCATAGAAACATACAGTCGGGAAAATTTTGCTGAATCATATCTATGTTTCTTGTAATTGGTACAGATTGCCATTTGCACAGGATCATCGTTTCTAAGAAAGTGAAATATGCCTTCTTGAGAAGCGATTTCCGTATTTTATACATATCTTTCAATTTTGGCAGGAGCGAACACCCTTTCAAGAATTTTCTACACAGTGTGCATGACTTTGTCAAAATTATCGCATACTTTTTGGTATGCATTATTTTCCACTTAAGAACTGCCTTTACGTTTCATTCATTTTATCCTGGATCCAGTCCAAAGCACAAATGTTTATGAACTCTTAAGCCATAATAAATATAATAGTTCATTAACTTATGTGGTTTTTTTTTCTGTAAAAATATTTGGCCTCCACTTTGGAAATTCGGAAATATCCAACAAACACCAAATACACTATCTACCAACAAGTAATTGGACACCTGTAATAGGGGGAAAAGGAAGTTTATTCACCTTCAATAGTTGGTGGAGCCTCCACGAGCGGCGATTACAGCTGCGACCCTCCGGGGCATACTCTCAACCAGGCGTTGTACGACGGCTAGCGGTATTTTCTTCCACTCGGCTTGGAGAAGACAGGTCAGTTTCTTCACCTATTTCGGAAGGTAGGGGCACCCCTTATGTCGACGCTCCAACTCGTCCCAGAGGTGCTCGATGGGGTTAAGGTCCGGGCTCTGCGCAGGCCAGTACATTCTATTAACCCCATTGTCACCATACCAAGCCATGGTGGACCTCGCAACATGAAAGATGGCATTGTCATCCTGAAAATAAAATGGGTCCACCCCGTAAAACTTCCACAACGTAGGAAGCTCATGGTCATCCAAAATGGTGCAGTAGGTCACGGCGTTGAGTCTACCAGGAATTGCGACCAAGTGTCCCGTGCCATACCAGGAGAAACACCCCCATGGCATTATTCCGGCGCCGCCAAACTTTACAGTTGGCACAATACATTATGGCAGGAGGCGTTCTCCAGGCAGACGCCAAACCCAGACCCTGCCATCCGAATGGTAGAGGGTGAACCTTGATTCATCGCTTCAGAGAACCTGTTTCCACTGTTCAACGGTCCACTGTCGACGTTCTTCGCACCACGTTAGCCAAGCAGCTCTATTGGGTTTGGTGATTAAAGGCTTGTGGGCGGCAGCACGTCCATGATAATCGAGCAAATGGGATTCCTTACGGATGGTATTCATCGAAAGAACACTCCCGGATGCATGCATGTTGAAACTCCTCGCGTATGTGGCCTATCGATTTGGTGCGGTTCTTCCGAATTTCTCTGGCCAGCACCCGTCGGTCTCTAACTCCCAGTTTTGTGGGTCTGCCGGACGGGGGACCATTCCGACAGTCACCTATCATCTTCCACTTGCCAATCACGTAGGCTACTGTGGATTTTGGGTACTTCAACTCGCTGGATATGTCACGTATGGATCGGCCATTTCTGTGATAACCGACGATTACACATTCGCCAAATAGGAGGGCTCCGAACTGCGAGGCATCTTGCATGCGACTGGTTGCGTTGTTGTTTCCCACACGATATTTAACGGCGGCGGACATGACATGTATCAGGATCGCAGATATCTTAGATTGCAGGGGTGTCCAGTTACTTGTTGGTAGATAGTGTGTATGTCGATAACGAATCTTCATTCTCAACTAAATACATGCAAATATTGATTGTTGCGAAATTGATGTATAACATTTGAAAGATGTTTGCTTATGGATTTTATCTTTACTGAAGTTTCATTAGAATAATGACGTCATTTGTAACAACTCTTACTCAGAATTTTCAGAAAAGCAGCTTTCGAAATGGTAACATTTAGAAAAATTTGCAGAACGCTAATATCTGTATGATGTTCGTTTATGCTGTAATGAATATTAAAATATTGGCTTCATTCCACAGTATCATCAAAGTGTTGCGGTAAATTTTCGGCTTTCCAAAATGTTGAAACTTGTCATGTTTCCAAATAAGAATTATAAAATTCCTATGCTGTTTATAACATTTTCTGAAGTGTCCTACCGGAAGTATTATATGATACTTTTCTAGAATGTCCGTGAAATATATTCAACATTTATTTTCGATTTTTCTGTGATTGGGTTTTTATCAAGACTTCCTAGCACGAAACACAAATGACGCAAAACTACACGTTTGTTGACAGAATAAAAACCTTGAAAAGTACAAATAAAACTAGATTCCCTACAAAAGGATATAAATGTAACACCTATGTGTCAGTTCTGCAATCTTCCACTATACTAAATTCTGGGACTTCCTCCTTAAACCTTTTGAAGAACCAACTTTGGTTGAAGCTGTCATTGAATCTTTTAATAAGAAAAACTCCATAGAAAAAGCTCTTAAAAATGATATGATGAGACCTTCTCATTTGAAATTTCGAGCAAGCTTAATATCGAATTAAATTATTCAGACTGTGCTTAAAACGCCTGCAAAAACAATTCCACTCTTTCATTACCTCTCGCTCTTTTTTGAAATTTAATGTCATCTACCAACAACAGGGGGCACCTAAGAGCTCCCACCCCCTGTCTCCTGTTCTTTCAGAGTTTCTCTTACAGGAATTAGAAAAAAACCGCTCTTTCAATTTTTGCTTTCAAATCCTTTCTGTAAATTCGTTATCTAGATGACATTCTGTTTTTTTTGGTCCTTTTCTGTTGCACAACTTCATATCTTCACAGGTTTTTTATCTTTACAGTATCCTCCGATTACATTAGCCATTGAGTTGGAACAACAAGGCTAACTACCTTTTTTAGACTTCCTTCTTTCACATAGTTCTACAGGTTTACAATATTACGTGTACAGGAAGCCTTCTGCATGTCCTGTGCTTATTACTTCCGGGTCTTCCCACACATGGAGCCATAAACTAGCTTCGATTATATTTCTACTCAAACGCTTCAATTCCCATTCTTCGAACCCCTCTTTACAACCAGCAGAATTTTAGAGGATTTTGACAGTTGCTTGCACGTTTGGCTACCCTTAAGATGACATATTCCGCCTGTACGGAAGGATGAATCGTCTTCAATTCACAGCATTGCAACGGGAGTCGCAAACTGTACGATATGTTGGTACGATTGACTGCAACCCTACCATTGTCAACATCCTTGGGAATGCCTGCGCTAGGTTCCATATTTCTATTTTAATACGCACCTTCAATTTATTCAATTTGCTGCACAAGGACTGGGACAAAATTCCCCCACTACATAGATCTGGTGTTTATAACATCCCACACGTTTCTTATTCACCTGATTTTGAAGTCTCCTCCTTTATAGGCTCTACCCAAACGTTCAGTGCAAGTACGGGTGGCAGAGCATAAATATGCAGTTCGAGTTGGCTCTACCTCTTCTGCCTTAGCCCGCACAGTGGCGCAAAGTCAACATTTCCAAGACTGGAGTCGTCCCAAACTGATTGCCTCTGCAACCGATAAACATTCTCTGTTGCTTGCTGAAAGTTTGTGTATTACACGGTTTTCCTCCAGGCGTTGAAATGACGATTTGTCTGTAATTATACCTTGCCCTTGGATTCTGCTGTTGAACCAGCTAAATGCTTCACCTGTTGGATCTCCAGATACGTGAGTTTAATTTACAAATAATTATTTCTAATATGCCATTTCCAGTTTGGCAACTCCATTTGTTATTCCATCATTGTGTATAAATGCCTGTAGCCATCCTTTGACGCAATTGCATCTGATGATGAGGCTAAAGTAGCCTCAAAAATGCTTGCCAGTGTAGCTGATTTTAACTTTTAAGTAAATATCATTTTTTAAATGCGAGTTTTAACTATTCAATCGACAGCCTCAGATTCTTCATCATACCAGTCGGCACGAAGTATTTTTGTTTACTTATTGGATGATATTTTGCAGTTCTGAAGGAGTAGCTGCAAAAATGACTATGTCATGATCAAAGGGAAGATGAGTTAAATAATCTATGCTAATATGGATCACCTTGTTTTCCTACTTCAAATATTGAAAAACATTTTGCAATGTGGTAGCGAAGAGTTTGGGAGATATGGTGTTACCTTTTCTCACTCCGTTTCGAACTTTTATTTGTGCTGTATCCTTAAATATCCGAACCTTTATACTTGCATTTTCATAGATGTTGTTACTATGTCTGCCTCTTCAATAACGATAGTTTTCAAAGTCACTGTAACTGCTGATGGCTTCGCTAAATAAAATGCTTTTACATAATTAATAAAAGCTATACATAAAATGAGTTCATATTCCCTCGTTCTTAAAATTTGTTCGTTTTATACTTGGATACGTTCTATTGAGCTGTAGGCGCTCCTGAATGTAGCCTGTTCTGTTAGTTGAGCCACGTTCTGTGTTGCCTTCAAGAGATACGAAATAACGTTAGTAAATATTTTATAAACCAATGATAGGAGGCTGAATTACACACAGAGACGCCTTGACGATCGTCGGGGTATGAGTGTACCAATTAGGAAAAATGCTATCCTGTACGCACCAACCCGCTGTACCGGCGTGGGGGGGGGGGGAATCGGAGAAGTTCCACACAGGAAAAGTACCCCATAGGAAAAGTCGCCCAGAGCAAAAGTTCCCCAACTTTTTCAGTCAGGGACCAGGCACAAATTGCATTTGACAGAAAATATGAAACGTGGGGGAGATTTGCGGGTTGTTTAAAACAAGATGCAGCATAACAGCATGCACAAATATGTGGGGAAATTTCCGGGGTCGTCATCTCAAACATTTACCGCTGTTTATAGTAAAAAAACTGCCTTTAAAGTAGCTGAATCAGGTGGGAGAAATTCCCGGTTTAGTATTAACACGCTAACAGTGGTTTTTAATGGAAAACGTGTCTTCAGCAGGCTAACGACTGGAGGAAATTTCCGGTTTTCTATGTCCACTGTGAACGCGCTTTTTTGTGAAAAACGGTCTTACAATCATCAGGCTGACATGGTGAGGGAAAATTCAGGGGTCGGCATTTCGACTTTCAGGATGGTGTGGGGAAAATTTCCGGTGTTGTCATTTCTATTTTTATCCACTTTAAAACAACATTCAGCCGTGCAAGTAACACAAAAAAGAAAGGGAAATTTCCGGGTCGGCATTTCAAACCTTTATCGCAGTTTACAGTACTGCAAGTAGCGGGATGACGTAGTGGAAATTTCGGGGTTAGTATTTTGACTGTTACCACGCTTTTTCGTGAAAAACGGTCTTGCAATTAGCAGGTTCTCAAGGTGGGGGAAAATTCCGGTTCCGGCGGTAGGAAATAATAATTTGAAATTCCAAAAAAATTGAAATACATGGAAATTGTCGTTTACATGCAATACGTTTGAGTATACAAGTCCCCCCCCCCCCAGAAGTCAAGTGACTTACACAGAAATATTCGGAATTAACGTTTATTGTAATAGAATACGTGTAGCAATTAAGAAAATGAAGACGAATTTGAAAATTACGTGTAGCAATGAAGAAAACGAAAACGAATTTGAAAACTTGTCCACTCGAATGACCGAGTGCACCAGTTTTCAAATTCGTGTTTTCGTAATTGTTGAAATTTTACGGGCGGGCCCGGGCCTTGGAAACAGGAGAAATATACGAGCCGGGCCGGTCCGGGCCGGCCTTTCCAAATTAAGGCCCGTGCAGACCTGTAGGCTGAGCTTTCCCCGCCATTTTCCCCCGTAAGTTTCCCCCACCCTGTCAGCCTGCTTATTGTAAGACCGTTTTTCAAGAAAAAGCGCGGTAACAGTCAAAATACTCACCCGGGAATCCCCCCCCACCTCATCCAGCTACTTGCAGTACTGTAAACTGCGTTAAAGGTTTGAAATGCCGACCCCGGAAATTTCCCGGGCTAATTTATGCTACTTGTACGTCTGCGTGTTATTTTAAAGTGGATGAAAATATGAATGATGACACCGCAAATTTCCCTCATCCTGAACCCTGTCAGCCTGCTGACTGTAAGACACGTTTTTCATAAAAAACCGCTGTAAGAATAGAAATACAAACCCGGAAATCTTCCTCATCCAACCCTGCCAATTGTAAACCGATTTTTAGCCTAAACATCAATAAAAGTTTGAAATGCCGACCCTGGAATTTTCCTCCACCTTGTCAGACTGCTGATTGCAAGACCGTTTTTTCACTAAAAAGGGTGGTAACACTCGAAATACTAAAATGGAAATTTCCCCTACACCATCCAGCTACTTGCAAGACCGTTTTTTGCTATAAGCAGCGAAAAATGTTAGAAAAGCCGACCTCGGAAAGTTTCCCCACATATTTGTGCAAGTTGTTCGTCTGCATTTTGTTCTAAACAGCTGGAAATGAAAATGATTACCCCGGAAATCTCCCCCACGTTCGATATTATGTGTCAAATGCAAGTTGTGCATGGTCCCTGACTGAAAAAGGTGGGGGAATTTTCCTGTGGGGGCTTTTCCTATGGAAGACTTTTCCAAAAATGGGAGACGTTTCCTGTTGGGGTCTCTGCTGTCCATCGTGGTGAGTTATGGTAAAGCCTCCCTCTCACCCTTTCCCCAAAATGTCCACGTGGGAGATGGGTGGATGAAATTGGAAGTCAGGCTGCATGGAGGAGACTGGCTGAAGACGGGCGGTTGTGTTAAAAGACGTGGCTAGACCTTCGTGACGATCTTAATTGTTCCTGATCATGACACACGCACACACATGCACATAAAACTGGCCACCCCGGTGGAGTCATCGTCTAAGCCCTAACTTCGGTGAATCGCAACTTCTGCCGCAGCTAGCGAAAAAATAACCAAGTTTCCCTGCCACACGCAATCTGTGGAACGTTCCGTGAAACTTGTGACCGAAGCAGCTGCCTCAGTGTGTGGATTTGAAGCTAAAGATTCGTACATAAGAGCAAAAATTGCATCATGCAATTAATGCCACGTTTTTTGAGTAAAGCTGATTGCCGAACAAGATATACCACGCAGAATCAAAATTCTGAGCTGGGGGGCGGGTTAGCGGGACTGGAAGTTCAGCCAGCAGCCACCTCCTCGTGGTGAGTTCTGGGTTATTTCCATATGTGACATTGGAAGCAAACGAAGAGCTACACGCTACACTTTGCAAAGAAAACTGAGTGTACTGCACATGCACACGCATGGTACACTTAGAGAAAAGTGCAATTTCCTATGGATTTTTCTAATGCCCTCCCTGCCGGGATGCCTTTAGCTAGCCTAGGCCTACTGGCCAAGTGTGGGAAGAAAATGGTGAACTTGGCGTGCAAAACGGAGACTTAGCATATTGATCAACTTCAAAACTTTCTTATCACTCTTATTGGGAACATTAAAGTACATTTTTCCGCACTAGGGATTATTCAATTTGAATTACAAAAAAATTCAATACGTTTTGGCTTACGGAAAAAACGCGAACTTACTGTGCCCTTCGGAGACATGAGATATTGGTCGATTTCAAAAACAATTATTTTGTTAATGTTGTTGACTTAAATGGCAACTTCTCCGCATTAGGCGATATGCGTATTAAAAAAAAGTGTTTTCGGCCCACCCTATGCAACAGTAGGTAATATTCATGATATTTTCTACATGAAATTGGAAATTGGTTTCATATTAAAAGAATTGGATATACTTTAACAAAATACCTGTATTTATTCGTTTCCCGAGCCCAAGGAGTGCAAAATGATTAACTGTTTTAGTAACTCTGGGAAACGAAACCTAAGAATTTCAAGAATAAACATTTTTCATTGTTTTTCTGATGTGATAACAAATGCAAGGTTTCAACGATGCAGTTTAACACTACATTTAGTGTACCTTTTCATAGTTCTTAATTCAGGGGAGATAGGAACTCCCATATTATTTTCCATTTATCCAACAGTGCCGAGAAAATACATCTTACAGAATATATCTTTCTCTGTATGAAACGAAGACTATGTAAGAAGTGTTACTTCTGTGTTCTTCTAGAATTAGTAAGAAAATTAAAAGGCAACGTGTTAAGAAAAATGGTAAAATAGAAGAATCTGTTGCCACTAACATTATATAACACCTACCCCTCAACTCGCAGAACTTCGACTTGTCTGCCGTTTTAATATCAAAATGCGATATAGCCGCCCCGGTGGCGCAGTGGTCTAAGGCGTTGGTCTCTGATCATCCGTCTGTAAGGATTCCGGGTTCGAATCCCGCCAGGCATGGATGTTGTGTTTGTCTTACGGTACTGGCTCTCTCCCTTCCCTGCAACCAGTGACCCCAATTAGGGACGGGCGACTGCTTATAGCCCATTGAGTTGCTCACGGTGGTCGTTAAACCTCCTATAAAAAAATCAAAATGCGATGGCGTTCTCCATAAGATAATGCTTTCAGTTTTATATTTGTAAAATAAATTAGATTAACAAACTACGAAGCAGTTCCTCAACTACTGGCTTGCAACATGGAGTAATATTAAAAACCAAATAAGGCTGTTAATTAAACAATCTTAAAATTTTGACAGTAAGTACTTCAGTAATTAGGTATTATTTAAATATCAATATTAATGTAAATAAAAAACAGAAGTAGTCGAAATTCTAATTACAAATACACGATCGCCAATTTTAAGTAGCAGAACTACCGATGTGGATTACATACATAACCCGCACAGCTGAAAACATTACGGCTCTTTCCTGGCAGATACCACAGATGAGTATTAATAGTAAAATAGGCCGTATGTTAGAGCTCAGTGCCTTTCAACATGAGCGATCGCAAGGTGACATATGCGCATGAAGTTACTTCGCGAAATTTCTGATATGCTGTAACTATCCTTATAAATTGCAAGTGATGTTATTGTGAATTTGAAACGCCTATCACCGACAAGAATACAATCACTACGTTATAGACACGTTAGAAAACATGGCGGTAGTGTAGAGCGCTGAAGATAGTGGTCTATCAAAATCATTGAACTTCGGCTTCAATACTCACCTGCCGTCCCCTTGTTTTAGTGGTCTAAATTCTGGCTTATGATCATTCGTCCAAGAAGTGTCCGGGTTCGAATCTCGTTGAGACGTGGATGTTGGTTTTGCATTACGGCTCTGGCTCTCTCCCTTCCCTGGAACCAGTGACCCTAAATTAAGGACGGGTGACTGCTTACAGCCCATTGAGTTGCACACGGTGCTCGTTAGACCTTCAATAAAAAAATGCTCACAACCGAGTTCAAACTACTGCTGGAAGCATCGCCAGCCCCAGAACGTTTTGCTGAGAGCTGAACAGAGTAGGTTTTAATGCCGAGTTGCCGTATACAACCCTTACGTCTGGAAGTTCAACTTCAAATCTCTGTTGGAGTGGAGTAACTCTGGGCATCGTTAGTGGCTCCTGGTGCAGTAGAAACACGTTCTTTGGAGTACTAAATTAAATTTAACCATTTGGAAATCTGACGGACTAATCTAAAAGTGGAAGATGACTGATGAGGGCTACACATAATTCGGTATCAATGTTCTCCTCAAGACCTATCTAAAGTGGGCGGTTCCTGGCTGATTTTACCGAATACCCAGCTACAATTCAAACTATTCGCGCGGTACTATACGGTATGGCCCACTGATCATCATCGAAATTGAATCGAACAAGGTAGGCTATCGACGTCAGTGCGACAGGAGTGTACGGCTGGAATTTTGATTGGATACTGAAATATCCGTGAAACTTAGCCTACCCGGCACTTAACCTACCTTTTTACACTGAAGAGCAATTGAATTAGAGACAACTGGCGTTATGCAAATGTGGCGCTGTGGGCGGCCCTGTAAACGGAAACGACATGACGTATGCAGCGACCCGACAATATAATGAGTGATGCGACGGGAATCAGTAAGAGTCGGACGCAGTATGGGGAAGATGAAGGATCTAAGAGCATTTGATCGTTGGAAAATTTTCGGGGCCCGACGAATGAGTCACTCCATCTCGAAAGTCGCGCAGGCACTGGTGATTCCATGAGCCACTGTTTCACGTTTGCACCGTGAGTACATCGAATCCGGTAAAACCATCCCTTCAAGGGCCAACTGCCCTGGACAACAGCGTGTGGATGAGCGGGGCCATCGTCGGCTCTCTCGCATTGTAACAGCAGATAGACGGGCCAAAGTGCAAGAAATCACTCGGAAATTTATCGCTGGTGCACAAAAACGTGTACGCAGCCACCCCATCCAGAACCATCTCCTCGCTATGGGGTACAGAAGCCATCGTCCCACGAGGGTACCGCTGCTGACCGCATATCCCAGGGTGCATAAGATTAGCATGGGCACGGGAACATCGCCACTGGTCCCTAGACATGTTGAAAAATGTTGCCTGGATTGATGAGTCGAAATTCACGTTGGTACATGTGGATGGCAGGATACGAGTACAACGCAAACCACATGAAACGATGGATCCATCTTGACAGCAGGGTACTCTTCCAGCAGCTGAGGGTAGCATTATCATCTAGGGACTATTTACGTGGACTGAAACGGAACCCCTGGTGCGTGTCACATCGTCCCTCAAAGGTCAACGCTGCCGGAATATACTGGACAACCATTTGCTCCCGTTTGTGCATCTTCAACATCCCACTATGGACCTCATCCTGCAACATGACAATGCACCGTGCCATCGCTCCCGAATTGTATCCGAAGTGTTGGATGAACACTCCACCGACGTGACCTCGCTTCCATAGCCAGCTAGGTCACCTGACCTCAATCCCATCGAGCACATCTGGGATGCCATCGAGAGATATGTTCAAGGCTCTGACCCCTCCATCAAATCTTCGTGAACTGTGGGAGCTTGTTCAGGGGTCGTGGATCCGTATGGCTTCCCAACGCTTCCGGTGTCTTGTCGAGTCCATACCGAGACGAATGACCGCCGTCATCGGGGCGAAAGGTGGTGCTACACGTTACTAGACAGGTATTTCTAATTCAATTGCTCTTCAGTGTAGATATAAGCAGGTACGGGCAAAAAAATCTCGAGGTTTTTGAACATCGGTAATTTGCCCTTGATGTAACAAGAGCTGATACATAAAAAAACAAAACATCGAGCTCTCTAGACCGATGTTTGAAACTGCGAAAGAACTTTTTTGTTGAAGTAAATGAATTTCTTTGTTGCGTTATTACAAAGAGGAAACGTTCAGCACCGATCTGGTTTTCCAACTGGACGATAGATGGCAGCACAGTTGTGCAAGCGTCTTTTTTCTGATTTCCCCTATGGCTTCTCTCTGAGCCCACAGTTTCACGTTCAAAACGTTCGATCTCAGGTGTGTCGCGTAGTGTGTCTTTTCTGCCTTGAACCCATAAATTATTTCTGGCTGTATTCGGTACTCCTAAGTTCCTTGCGAGTGTTGACTTCCGGGGAAGAACCATTTGATGACGAGAATGAAGACTTCACACCAGTGCTCCGAGGGAAAACGACAACGTTAAATAAAATGGAGCTGTATCTCAGTCTAAATAATAAGTCGAGAAAGTGGTTTTCGAAACAATTTAAATATCCGATGATTTAAATATAAGCATAGTATATAAAAATAACATAATATAATAAATATGCAAAAGAATTAAATTGAACAGTATAAAAACTTATAATTTAAAATCGAATAATTAATAATTAATTTAATTTTTTTTCTCTTATAAAATAAAATTATCGGGATGTATGTTTTTCTGCGGTAACCTTTACTCCCGGTAATATACAACAAGTGAAACATTTGTAAGCAAAAAGGTCTTCCCCAGAATACATATATTTGTTTACAGCAATATATCCTACTTGATTAGTATACCGATTCTGTATAGGTTAATGAGAAATAATAGGAAGAAAATTTGCTTACGATATTTATTTATCATTGTAGATTCAACGGTTACACCACAATTTGGACTCATTGAAAAACTATAAGGCTAATACAACTTCTAGATAGGTCAACAAAAAATATCAGGGTGGTGCTTGCGGAGAATATTCATACCTCTAGATTTCAGCCTTTTGTAAAACCATCTCTGTGTCAAAGAACGTCTTCACACCTACGAAGCATACTTGCAATGATATTATTGACTAGTGTATGGGGCAGATGGTCCCATGTTACACGCAACACGTAACGCAGTTCTGGCAGTGTAAGGGGTGTGGAACGTGAGTATTCAAACGTCGCTGTACATCGTCCCAAATGTTCTCAATAAGATTAAGGTCAGGCGACCGCGGAGGCTGGTGTAGCGATTAATTCTTATTATCTTCAAGCTCCTGAAGCACGCTCAGGGAAGGTGGCTGGTCGTATTGTCAACGGAGAACGGGATGCTTGTCCAATAGCTGCGTGAAATAGTATCACAACGTGTACAATATTCTCCTTTTGATACACTGAGGCATTCATGTCTTGAAAAACATACATGACATGAATGCCTCCACAAAAACTCACCCCAGCTCTGAGCAGAAGTGACTAAGGCTGGTAAAAGTAGAAGGGTACATGAATACAACCGCACTGCACATAGTGTTGTTGTATTCGTGTGCCGGATCACCTCCACATATGTCCTTCTCAAATAGCACAACGAGCAAAACGAGACTCGTCTTTAAAAAGCACTTGGTGCCAGTCTGTATTACATGACATATAATGTTTGATCTATGTATGTATATCTTTAACGGCGGTCAAGGCTATACACCTTATCGAACTCCTTGCTCTGAGTCCGCACACATGATGACGGATTTATACTATTTGAGTACATACTCTGATACCTGAAGCCTCTCGAAGTGATCCCTGGAGTTGGCTACTATAGTGATACTAGGATGCTTCCGAGCACTAAGTCTCAGGTAGAGTTCTTGCCTCTTGGTTGATATCCTTGGGCGTTCACTCCTAGGTGGATCTTCTACATTTCCAAGCCGTAGAAATGTTGTCTGAAGCCAACTCACTACACTTGCGAAAATCCTAAAGCAGCAGCAAAATTGATCTGCCCTGCACCTGCCTGTAACACGCCATCATCCTTATTTCTGTTGTCAATGCTTACACATCGTCTGAAAATCATTTCAGGTTAATCCCGCACTGAAGGTAATACATTCATCAAACTTCTAGAAACTGTGAAACGATACGTTTTACACTTTAGGCAGGGTAGGTTTTTCGGAGCTCGTACGCCCGGTTGTTTGTTACAATGATGCCATTTACATATGATGTAACTACCCACGCTTAAATCTGATCTCCAATAATCGCTAAATTTACACATCACCACATTTCCCCTTCGAAACTGCAGAATCCGTAGCATTTTGTGATGAGTGCATATACTAAAAGACAATGTTCTTGATGTTGAAAGTTCTTCAAGCTGAGATCCGGTATTTGTTATTTAACTCTCGTAGGACTAGGATAAAATATAGATTTTACGAAAAATAATACTGTTGTCAATACTTTTGCAAGAAATCAAGATTTATAAATTGATTAAGAATGTCCAGAGTTTTTGGATAGGAACATTTACCTTTGGTAGCAGATATCAAGCGGGTCACATTGATTCAGAAAACAATCGAAGTACAAAACTTGGCTGTATATCTTTTGGGAGAAACAGTACATTTTTCAAGAACTATATATTATTATGTCTTAAAAGAACAGTATTTAATCAATGCCTCCTTTCAATTCTCAGGTACGAAACTGAGACATACAGAGGATACTGATAACTGAACAAGCATGGAGAAATGCATTCTTGGAGTAACCAGGAAAGATAAAAGAGGAAGAAACTCGTGGATTAGAAAAAAATGACATTAGTGGAAGAAATCATGATCAAAATAAAATATCTGAAATAGCACTGAGCTGGACATATTACCTGAGGAACGGACCACCGACGGCGAGCTCAAATATTAGAATGAATACCAAATGGCAGAGAAAGACAAAGAAGAAAACCACGTGGGAGATGCGTGCATTGAATTCGAAAGCAAGCCGGAGTGACATGAAAGGACACACATTATTCTGAATGCTTAGGACAGACTATTGTGGAAGAAATTTCGGGAACTTACATCCAACATTATATTGACAATCGTTGAAAATTAGGAATGTTTTCAACCCTAAAACCAACTACTAAGCATTTTACTTCAATCAGTTTTGCTTCAATCCTCTACTTTTTAAAAGATTGAAGTAAAAGTGATTTCCTTAATGTGTTTCACATTTCTGCCCATGCAACTTTCTCAAGGGCCATTCAGGAAAAATAACATTTTGACGAAATTTCAAATTATATTAAAAGAAACGTTGTTTAGTTTGGAACAAAAAGTCCAATAAACACAAAAAGAATCACTGTCAGTCAGTTGGAAAATACCTACAAAGCTGGAAGTAAACTATGGTCCCCCTGCCAATATTATAATTACAAATGCTTAACAAATTTGACAATAAATAATCTAAATCATTCAATGAATGAAGTACGGGATTACACCCTTGTACAATACAAATTTTTAAGATGCGAATCCGTTGATTGGTGTAAATACGATGTTGATGTTAAGTCAGATAATATCCGAAAAATTGAAAATTTTGTCGTCGTGAAACGGAATCGAACCCGCGTCTCCCGGATAGCGCATACTTAGGCGTCATTTAACAATTTTCTATGCAGATGTTAAAAGGTATAATTTTTTTAACTATTCCTATCCAGGTACTAAAAGCAGAGGATTGATTGCTTGAATTAAATACCATTTCCTACGAATTAATATGAACATTTCATTATTTTCAAGAAAAATACTACATTTTTCTCTTATTTCGAACCGTAAAAAAACTTTTGCACGATAACAGAAACCAATTATTTTCATAAAAAAAGGAACGGCCTGCTTTATGTAGTGTCAGCAAGTATGAGACGAAATATTAAAAATATGGGAAATTTGGAGTTTCAGGGCTTTTTACTTCCAAGAAAGATAGCTAGTTCAGTTTGTCTATTATATGAAGTAAAAGAATCCAAAGCGCATAAATTCTCTTTGAAAAAGCGCCGTGCAACATTAGATTTAACGCATTTCTTTACAACGTCTAATAAATATAATTTTTTTTTCTTTCTTCGCTGATCTACAAAAAAAAAACACTACTCTTGCACACTTGAAAGGAATAACAGCTGCTTAAATTCAGTGAATGCGTAATTGTGGTCAACCATTGCATTTTGTTCAAGGCTTTCTTTATTTCACAATGATTGTAAATTGCGCGCTGTAAACAGCACTGCAACTGTTTCACCCGAGTGTTACTCTTGCATGGCATATACACTATCTATCAACAAGTAATTGGAGACCCCTGCGATGGATGATATCTGCGGTCCTGATACACGTCACGGCCGCCGCCGTTAAATATCGTGTGGGAAACAACAACGCAAATAGTCGCATGCAAGATGCCACGCAGTTTGGAGCTCTCTGATTTCGAGTAAGGTGTAATCGTCGGGTATCACAGAAATGGCCGATCCATACTAGACATATCCAGCGAGTTGAAGTACCCAAAATCGGCAGTGGCCTACGTGATTTGCAAGTGGAAGATGATAGATGACTGTCGGAATGTGCCCCGATCCGGAAGACCCACAAAACTGGGAGTTAAAGACCGACGGGTGCTGGCCAGAGAACTTCGAAAGAACCGCACAAAATCGATGAGCCACATCCGCGAGGAGTTTTAACAGGTATCCGGAAGTGTTCGTTCGATGAATACCATCCGTAAAGGAGCCCATCTGCTCGGCTATCATGGACGTGCTGCCGCCCACAAGCCTTTGATCACCAAGTCCAATAGCGCTGCTCGGCTAACGTGGTACAAAGAACGTCGACAGTGGACCGTTGAACAGTGGAAACAGGTTCTCTGGAGCGACGAATCAAGGTTCACCCTCTACTGTTTGGATGGCAGGGTCTGGATTTAGCGTCTGCCTGGGGAACGCCTCCTGCCGAAATGTATTGTGCAAACTATGGAGTTCGTCGGCGGTGGAATTAAGCTATGGGGCTGTTTCTCCTGGTATGGCACGGGACCCTTGGTCGCAATTCCTGGTAGACTCAACGCCGAGACCTACTGCACCATTTTGGATGACCATGCGCTTCCTACGTTGTGGCAGTTTAACGGGGTGGACCCATGTTACTTTCAGGACGTCAGTGCCACCTGTCATGTTGCGAGGTCCACCATGGCTTGGTATGGTGACAATGGGGTTAATCGAATGGACTGGCCTGCGCAGAGCCCAGACCATAACCCTATCGAGCACCTATGGGACGAGTTGGAGCGTCGACCTAAGGGGTGCCCCCACCATCCGAAATCGGTGAAGGAATGACCTGTCTTCTCCAAGCCGAGTGGAAGAAAATACCGCTAGCCTTCGTACAACGCCTGGTTGAGAGTATGCCCCGGAGGGTCGCAGCTGTAACGCCGCTCGTGGAGGCTCCACCAACTATTGAAGGTGAATAAATTTGTTTTCCTTTGCTATCACAGGTGTTCAATTACTTGTTAGTAGATAGTGTAGTATAACCTGAACAGAAAGGTGCTATTGTGTCAGTATGACGCTGCAAAATAAAATAGGTTGTCGTGCAAAATTTAGCTATGTCTCGTATAACTTCAAATAAAGTGGGAACATATTCGTCAAACATTGTGGAATTTCTATATATCTTGAAGTGTTATTGTGAGGGGCATATTTAGGGCGGGTGTTACCAGCCTTCCGTAATGAAAATAATTTTATTTGAATTATGAAAGTTTGACAGACTACAAATTTGAAAACAGTCTGGATGAGTCTGCGAAAGCGCGGAACAGAGAGGACCGCTATTTTTTGGGGTGGGGGGGGGAGGGAGGGACATTTATTTCCAGGTTTGCTTCCTTCATTTAAAAAGAAGAAATGCGTAGATATATCCTGATGTCCTTTTTGTTTTCTTCCAGAGTTATCTGGTTTTCGCAGCTGTTCTGAAACGCTTTCATTTTCATTGCTGTTTGTTTTCGAGCGTTCATCACAGATGCGCCCGGGTTCGGCAAAAATGTTCTGTATGTTTGTGAAAGGACGATTTTACATCCTTGTTGAAGTTTTAAAATAACATTCTGATCGGAAATATGTGTGGCACGTTATGCTATGATCAGCACTGTTGTTATTTTAAACCCTATAATGTGGCATTCCTCTGAAACGTTTCTGCGAATTGTTTACGCTCATGTATGGAATGTTCTTAGACTTTCTAGCTTCAGGTGAGTTTGAATGCTTTCATCTAGATGCTGTTATGCAGAAAAGTTGCTAGTGATATATTTATTATTTCACAGTGCACGTGTGTCACCCCGGTGGAGCAGTGGTCTAAGCGATGGCTTCTGATCATTCGTCCGAAATGAGTCCGGCTTCGAATCCCGGTGAGACATATATGTCGTGTTTTTCTTACGGCATTGGCTCTCTTCCTTCCCAGGAACCAGTGGCCCTAAATTAAGGACGGGTGAATGCTTAAAGCCCACGAAATTGCTCACGGTGGTCGATAAACCTCCAATAGAAAAAAAAATCTCACCTGTATCTTTTGCTGCGTAGAAAGTCTACGTTCTTAGTGCGATAAAAAAACCTAAGATTTAATTTAAGTGCTTTAGCCCAGTTAAATTATATCTCAGGTTTCATATTTGGCACGTTTTTTAAATGCGATCCCGAGATCAAATTGTCTAATATATCTGTAAACATAGCCTCTGAGTTATTTATTATTAGTTGTCTTAAAAAATGTACCCAATTTCCACATATTAGAGTCATTTGAAAACAGACGCTTGCGCAAGCGCTAATAGTGCAACAGCACGAATTCTGAAACCTTTTGGAAGACATGAATCGAATATTTCAAATTTTGGAGCAAACGTTTCAATAATTTCATAAGCGTCTCCGTTTGCTGGTTCCTTAAAAGGTGTAGTCGCGTGTGCAAATATTCAGCGCAGCCATGACTGTCGGAAATGGCGAGATATTGTAGATTCAACTGCTATAGAAAGGAGGAATGAACATATGTACAGATAAGAAAGATGAGTAGTTAAAAATTGTGAAATATTAGATTTTGGAGAGTATATGCATTGCCTTAGGCTTAAATGCTAAGAATGTGAAGTAGCTCTGATCTCAGACCAACAAAACGTGCCTTTCAATACGATTCATTTGATTTGATTGAATTGACATGATTGTCGAGAGAGAGAATTAGATTGACTTGTCTAAATGAATTTATGTATGGGAGGCTTATTATTTTATTCAATATTTTAATTTCATCTTTCATATGTTCAGTTCAGTCCGTCAGGGTATCACGGGTATCACTGCTTTCATTTAAATTATCTTCACGACGTCTTGTTTTTTTAAGGTTTAGTATATGAGCTAATGAATTACGAGGAGTTTATAAAGGAGGTATGCAAACTTTGTTTTCAGGATTTTGTTTTTTGTATTTGGATGTTTTTAGTTAATGTGTGTAGACTTTTATGGGTCAAGCAATGCATTTAGCGTGTTCTGTATTTCGTTAAGGATACCTTAATATTGGTCCATGGTGATTTTTATCTCGTATACATTTTTCGTTATGTGTAATGCTAGTTACGCACTATATGTTACTATGGAAAACTTGGGAAAATATTTATTTTCATGTGTTTGCGATTCTTACATACGAACGTTTGAGACTAGAGTCTTATATTCCATATTACTGTTATTCCGTTTTTTAATTACTGGTAAAATATTATATGTTTACTCAGAATAATGTTGCAGTGTCATACTGTACATGATCCAGCAGCCTACTACTTCTTTTTATAGCGACACTCTACCCAACAGAAGTGTTCACTTTACGATGGAACTAAAATGCACAATATAATTATTTCTCAAGCTTAGCCGGCTGTACGGCACCTAT
Source organism: Macrothele yani (assembly GCA_039090855.1). Classification (NCBI taxonomy): domain Eukaryota; kingdom Metazoa; phylum Arthropoda; class Arachnida; order Araneae; family Macrothelidae; genus Macrothele; species Macrothele yani. The sequence continues at coordinate 50,391,487 of CM076999.1, read as the reverse complement.
TAACGCTTTGGCTATTTCGAAAGTTGCAGAGGAATTGCCTGAAGGCAGAACCGTAACCATATGCGATATAAACTATTTGAAAGCAAACTAGCTGCACACTATCTCTAAGCAATGTGTCGTGTTTCTTACTTGCTTACAAATGCACTATCTTTAAGCAAGCAATAAACACGAATAATGAGAATTAATGATTTACACTAATAATAACTGATAATTGTAAGAGCGCGAATTAATTTTGCCTTTACATGTGCCGTTAATATTCATTGCTAATGCGCTTTGCACATTTTTTTAAACTTTAGTTAACTAAGCCGTATTAAGGGCTTAATAAGAGATACCCACTCCTACTTTGAATATTTTGAAGGCTTGAACATCAGGCATATGTAACCTTTATGTCTGAGTGGACAATCTACGGAGAATTAATTCGCCTTTGTCACAAATTCCAATGCTACATACTTCAGAATGATAGTGATGAGGCTGGCTGACAGGCGTGACTATTCTGTGCACACCTCCACTCAAAAGTATTGTACCTCTTTTGTGCATGACCATATCTCAGGAGATTTCGAATAGTGAGCCACGTTTTTATTCCTTTTACTGCTTCATCCACATTAAAATCTCACCAGTGCTGCACCATGAAGCATGGAAATAGGTCTTTAAATTAATGAGAACATGTACACATCATTGCAGGCGATCTCTCTAGAACTTTCTCATGTGTTGTTGCTGGTGTCCTTGCAAAATTCATAATGCATTGCACACCACCATGTCGGCTGAGATCCCAGCATTTTGAAAGAGACAAACAGAGCACAAATTATTATTATTTTTTTTTTTTTGCTGTTGTTTAGTTTTTCGTGATTGTAGGTTTAACGACCACCGTAAGCAACTCAATGGATTATAAGCAGTCGCCCGTCCCTAATTAAGGGTCACTGGTTCCAGGGAAAGGAGAGAACCACTGCTGTAAGACAAACAGAACATCCATGCCTAACTGGGATTCAAACTCGGACCTCTTTCGGACGAATGATCACGAGCCATCGCTTAGACCACGACGCCACCGGGGCAGCAAAGATTATTTATCCTTCCCCGAAAAAGAAGCGGGCTAAAACAACGAAAAATATTTAAAGACGTAAAAGGCATTCAATAGCGTAATAATGGAACCTAAATACTGGAACCCTATAAATGACGACCTCCCAGTCTTAAAAGTCAACTGCGAATAACGGATATCTAGGATCAGAAAACAAATCCAAATTGAATCTCTATTGTCACAGTCTTAGTAACATATCTGATGCTGCTAATTTTTATGGTGATAAGAAATATGCCATATACTTTTACATACAAAAATTAATAATGTATTCATCATATATCTTCTATTGTTAATTTTTCGTAGATAGTATTGTTACCATATAAATAAAAAATGTTCGGCCAAATTTTAAGGAATAACTCTTGTGTAGAATTAGAACATCGATTGGAAATGTTGTGCATTCATCACGCATGGCGTTCGAATTCTGTAATACACGATTCATATAACATTCTGTGTACACTATAAACTTCAAAATATTTATCATATATTTACTATCTTAACAGTTGTTCTAGAGGTTGCAAATGTTTTACATATATTTTTGCACGAGGTACTGTCTAACCTTGTTTTCATGTCAACAATATTTGGGATAACCTTCATACATTTCGGCAACACATCAGACAAGCAAGGGAGTGGAAGCAAATAAAGTCCATGAAAAAATAGAAAGTAGAATCACGCACCAAGTTCAAGTCTATACACAACACAAAATTTTGAAAAATATTGAAGCAAAATAGGCGCGAGCTTCAATCCATTGCACTACTGTAGAATAAATGGAATTATTTCTCGGTTATTAAAGTAAATGCTGAAACAAAAATATTGGGTGTCGATTTTAATCATCATGGACGAAGAGTAAAATCTTGGGAATGAATGTTACGAGAATTCGAAACAAGTGCCATGTGACCTTCAATTAAATCGTCAATGCTGAATAGTGTTATACTGGCGAATTAACTCACGGTGAGAAAATGTGCGTACGCTGAAATCTCTAACGCAACCCCAAGAGGAATAGCAATTTAACTGCTTAGGCAGTTTTTCCATTCGTTTGGAAACTAAAAAAAGTCATATATCAGCGCAAAAGTTCTTCACGGGAGACAAAGTACAGAAGGCTTGGATATAAAATATATGCGATTGTAGTTAAAAGCATAAATATTTATCAACATCAAAAAAATATTGACATGAACCAGTATCCCGAAAAAATATTATTTTGTATGTAACAGAAACACATGCGAAGAAATACATTCATAATCCAAAGTGGAAAGCAGCAGAGGTTTTAAATCTGCAAGCTGTGTTTTAAATGCGTATTAATGTAAAAAAAAACATGCCAGCCAATGACTTTTTTATAAATTTTTCATTGCACCCAAATCTAAGAAGTAATTTAGAGTTTCATGTGCCTACAAATTTTTGTAATGAGAAAGCCTGGGAAAACGTAACAAATAACACCTTCTATTCTAGAAAGCAAAATGTTTCTTAAAACTCGCACACAATGTACTTTCCATCAGACTTCACATGACTCGGTGTACTTGCCTATTCGTAGCTGCACTCTGTTCTTACCGTTATTGGTATTGTCGAATTAATATGAAAAAACTATTGCACTTCTTTTTCAATTCGCCAGGTTTAGGAGAGGTTCACACTTTAAGACAAGGTTTTTCGTGTTTCTACCTAAACACAGATTTTCCTTTTTGGACAGGTCATGTTTTTCTCTTAAAATGCAAACTTCCCTTAATACTGCAGAAATACTTTTCTTAAAACTGCCGGAAAATAGAGAACGAATTGCGCAAAATCTGTACTTATATTTATCCGCGGAAAAGGGCAAATTCATTTAGCAATTTTAATGACAAAGATTAAACTCGTGCTCCACAACTTCCTACTCCCACCCGTAAAAAAGTTAGAATGCACCACTTTAACGGAAGATGAGAGATAGCGATCATATTTCTGCCTCTATTGTGCTCCATATATTACAGTCAAAAGTTAATAGTATAATAAATGGCTACCGATTTTGATAGGCTGAATTCTTCTGTAAATTATAACATTTTAGTTTTTTCTTTATGCAGAAAATATCATAATTGAAATTTCCCGTACTATTCTGGACTATAGCTTACTGAACAAAATTTTTAATTAGGAGTAATGGAATTTTATATGTTATACAACTACGAACTGCGCAATTTCGATCTGAATTTGTGTGCCTCAATTTCGTAGATTTAGATGTTCGAAACAATATCGACATTTCTACTATAATCAATAGATACTCTAAATCTTGAACACAATGCCCACTGAACTACAAACTTTTATTCAGTACCGAATTGAACTTCCTTTATCCCTAATTTTAGCACGTATGCGGTTTCACACAGATGCCACAAGTGTTTGCGTGCATCTCCGTCTACAGTAAAACAGTCGTTCACCAGATAATCTTTAGTTGGTTCTGATTTGACAGGCGAGTTCGTGGCTGTAGGATCTGTTTTTCTAACATGTCCCATATATACGCAATGGAGTTTAGATCTGGGTCATTGTGGTTGCTACGTCAGATTGTGAAAACCGCTGTAATGCACCCTGAGCCAACACTGAACCCATCTTCCACGATGGACAATTACCTAGGCGTCCACTTAACAGCCGTATCCCCTGATGGATAAAATGTTAACACTTCACGATGGCCCTCATTCGAAACAATGCTCAGATAAACCTTGGTGCACATTTTACCTTTCAGCAGTATCAGTGAAAGCTTTAAAGCAGAACGTGCACAACAGCGTGACACCACCCTCCAGAAACTTGAGGCGTGTTTGCAAGACAACTTGGCTCCACATAACTTCGCGGGACTACCCCCAAATTCTCTGCCTACGAGCGGTACGGAGTAAAGTGCACAACGACTCTTTGGACAACACAACTCTTTCCCACTCTTCTGGTCTTGGGTTACGATGTTTCTGAAACCACAGCAAACGAACATTGCTGTTCTTCGTAAAAATCAGTGGATTCCCTATTGACATGTTTCTGTCAATATCGATGAACTTTAGCGCATAGTTTGCTGAGAAATTGGTCTAGAACAGCCTTTATTGAATGCTTTGGTCATTTGCTACATACATATTTTTTTTGTGTGTGTCAACTCTCTCAGACAACGATGATAAGATACCTTCGTGCTGCATTTTGCTCTTTACTGATCACCTAATTTGGAAAATGCAATTTGAATTTCCCAATTATTCGTTTCACTTTTCGTCTTAAAATATTTTAACAAAGTTGGAAATTTAAAGAAACTTGGGAACAATTTAAAATTTTCGTTCTCGATTTACTTATTTGTTTCTTGATTGATGGCTTAACAACCACCAAGAGCGACTCAGGGGGCTATGAGCAGTCGCCCGTCCCTAGTTTAGGGCCACTGGTTCCAGGGAAGGGAAAGAGCCAGTACCGTAACACAAAAACCACATCAATGACTCACTGGATTCGAACCCGGACCTTTCTCGGACGAATAGTCAATAGCCATCGCTTAGGCCACTGCACCACCCGCCCGGCGTTCTCCATAAATTTTGATCTAATATCGTAAACGTTTCCTTAGATATGTTACATAGCACTTTATTTTCAATAACGGCATAACGTAGTTCCTGAAAGAAAATACATCATTGGAGAATCATGCTCAAACAGAAAATCCCTCTACAATCAGGGCACATCTCGCAGGACAGGTTCGAAGCGAGATCCTGAGATTAATGACAAGAACAACTGCATTTTTCACTCCCACTGGTTTACAATGAAAGTTCTTAGAACATCATCGAAGACCAGATAACTCAATATAACCCACAGCAAGAAATATCTTCAAATCTTCTTTCTCTAAATTAGAGAATCGAATCTGGTAATCAAGGGTCCTACACAAAACAAGTTACGCTATCATTTCGCGTGCTATTTCTCAGACTCCCTGATAATTCTTGTAAGTTTTCAATTATTCAAACTTTCATAATTCAAATTTAATTATATTTGTTACTGAAAGCAGGGAACAACCGACCGTACCCATGTCACTGACAATATTATTTTAGTAGATGTGGAAATGTCACGCTGTTTGGCGAATATTTTTCCACTTTAAAGTAGCACGTTATGTAGCGAATTTTTTTACAACAACCTACTTTATTTTGTAGCATACTACTGATGCAGTAACATCTTTTTGCCGCTATGATATATGCTATAATATTGCAAAACTAGGGTTATACTGTTGCACGCCTCTGTGTAGCATCTAATTTCTAATCACTGCAAATTCAGTCACCAAAAATTCCGGATAAATAAGCACATATTCATGCACTGAATTTCGGGAGCTTACATTTTCCTCAGGAGCGAAATTGGGGGATCTTTTCCAGTTTGGAGAAGAAATAAATTGTATCTTTGTTAGACTAATTAAAAGAAAATGTTAATTACTATTTTTCTAGGAATTTGGTTTAGGCAAATTCATGCACTCTGGGGTTGTTTTGTGCGATAGATAAACGAATCTGTCAATCACTTATAGAAGTATGAGACCTTAAACGCCGAATTTCCTACATTTTTCATTCAACCTCCCATGCTAGCTAGCTGACTCTACTTTAAAAAACGTCTTTCCTTTTTACGAAACAAATTGGTTTGCGTTACGGAAAGGAACCGTATAGATGTTTCCAAATAGCAGAGATATGCAAAATTTATTTTTCAACCGACTGAAGTATTATTATTAATAACTTTCTGGAAAATATTTAATTCACTTTTCTTCCAGTTGAAAACTTCTCCTTTCAAAATAAAATAAAATATGTTTTCAAATATGAGACATCGATGTTATCTGGTATCATCATCTTTTTGATACGAACCCTATTAAGGTTTTATTGAACTAAGATAAAGTGTTATTTGAAATTAAAAAGAATAAAAAAATACCCTTTCATATATATATAATATTTTTCAGGGTAATTAGTAAAACCGTTGATCAAGAGCGTGAAGAAAAATAATTTTAATTACATATTTTACTTATCATCATCATCATAATAATAAATATTATTATTATTATTAGTAGTAGTAGTAGTAGTATTACAGATGATTCCACCTCTTTCTGAGGTGTTTCTCATACTTCCGGGACGGGTTGGACGTACCAAGTCTGGGAAGAGGTACTGTATTTAGTTTTTCTCATTTGTCCAGAAACTTCCTCACTGTCCTACAGGATAGCATATAGCAGTTCAGGATAGCTGCCTTCTGTAGTTCCATGTAGGTGTTAGGTTGAAAGTCTAGGGTCTGTATAGAGCTGTGAATGGTCTTAGGTACAAATCCTGTAGATGATATAACAGTGAAGACGGTGGTGACGTTCCCCATATGCCACATTTCCTTGACTTCGTTTCGTAGGTAGTTGTACCTTGACAGCTTCTCTCCGTGCGTCTTCTGGATGTTAGACGTGATAGACAGGGCTATGCCAATGATGTATGCGAACCTCTTCTCCTTGTCCACCAGGACGATATTGGGCTGATTGTGGAGGGTGATCTTATCTGTTCTGATCGATCTGTCCCGGTACATCTTGTGGTTTCTGTTCTCTAGAAGCGTTGTTGGCTCATACTAGTACTAGGGTCGCCCCGGTTGCGCAGTGATCTAAGCGATGGCATGTTATCACTCACTTCCAAGGGGTCCGGGTTTGAATTCTGGTGGGACATGGATGTTGTGTTTGTGTTACGGCACTGGGTTTCTTCCTTCCCTGGAACCAATGGCCCTAAATTAGGGATGGGCGACTGCTTATAGCCCATTGAGTTGCTTACGGTGGTCGTTAAACCTCCAAACAAACAAAAAAAAACTTGTAGTAGGGGACAGGCTCAGTTGTTATAAGGTAGTGATTTCTTGCCAGTTTCTGATGGAGGACCTAGGCGACTTGATTGTGCTTATTCGTGTACTGTCTCTGTGTGAGGACTCGGCACCCTGCTACATGTGTGACTTTCCACTGACGTGTCTTTTAGGATATGCTTCCGGTAGTTTCTGCTGTTTATAACTTGACCTTGTGGAGCCATCAGTAGCACTTCAGCCTCGCGGAAGAGTGATCCGTTTGACCGCCATGTATTTGAGGCAGTCTTATCCACATGGTCGGATTGCACATCGTTGTATTGCCTTCCGTGTAGGACTTTCTTTTCCAGAGCTTCTTTTTTTTGGCTCATTCGTTCCAGTCTCGATGTTCTAAGTAGAAAGGTTAAGGGCTGTGTACTTCTTGTCGCTCTGGTTTATCGCTTGGTTAAGGGTCTCCTTGCCCTGATGGAACTATTTTCTGAGGCTTCTGATTTTGTTGTCTCGGAGTTCCAGGAGTTCAATCATTCCCCGTCCTCGTTTTGCTCATCCAATGGTGAGCCTTTCTACTGCTGGCTTTTCGCGGTGCTGTCGATGTTTAGTCAGGGTTCTCCCGTTTTGGTCCACTTGATGATTCCAAGGGAATACGTGAGGACTGTAAATGCGTATGTGTTAATACCACTAGTTATCTTGTGAGCCTTGAGCTACGTCTTCATTAGTCTCTTTAGTCTTTGGTTGTATTTGGTAGCTAGAATGTGTTTGATTACTTTGTTTTCTAGAACTTGTGCATGAAGCATACCAGGGCACTTATAGGTAACTCTTTACTCCATAGCTGCGATCTGTATTCCAGTCTGCATTTAGCAGCTACGCAAATAAGGGGTTCTTGGTTCATACCTTGTGTCTTGCATTTATCTAGGCCAAATTCCATCCCAATGTCATTGCCCTCGATTATCCGCATTAGCTCCTGGAGTTGGTTCTGCGACGATGCGTACAGCTTGATGTCATCCATGTGCATGAAGTGGGAAAGTTTGTACTTGTTGCTTTTGTTGCTCTTGATGGTAGAACTATACTTGCCTTCGTTGAGCATGGTTGACAGCGGGTAGAGTGCTAGACAGAACCATAGTGGCCTAAGTGAATCTCCCTGGAAGAGGCCTTGCCTTACGTGAATTGGCTTGGTTGTTATGTTCTCGACTTTGTTTGTTCTCGTCCACCTTGTGAGGACACCTTAATGAAGTTGATGGCTACAGGATTTACACTGTATATCTCAAGGACCTCTATCAGCCACTTGTGGGTAACAGAATTGTAGGCCTTACGGCAATCGATGTGTTCTGTGTACATGTTGCGGTGCAACTTGAAAGCTTGCTTCATTACATCAGCGTCGATGGTAAATTTTTCCTTGCATCCTCTACAGTCCAGGTGATATCCCCTTTGCTGTTTTACCATAACTGCTTATTCTTTTATGTGCCTCATTATCTCATTTGAGATGCAGCGGCTAGGATCTTATACAGCGTAGATAGATACGCTGTCGGTCGATAGTTATCTGGCTTTCTTGTGTCCTCATCTTTAGCCTTTAATAACGTTACACCCTGGGTGAGGAAAGCCGGGTTTGGGGTGAATTTTGGATCATGTTGGTCTGTTGATCCGTCATATTTTTGTATATACAGGTGAACCTCTAGTACCAGTAGTTGTGGACGTTATCAACACCTGGTGCCTTCCAGTGGAGTACGTTAGCTATGGCTTGCTGAAGGTCCTCTTTTGTGATTTTCCAGTTGGTCATTTCTCGATATTGGCTCGCTGTCCCTCTTTTCGCTGTAGCCACGTGGCTTTGCTGTTGTGGTTCATATTCCTCGCCCAGTGGTTACTCCAGAATTTTTTAACCGCTTCACATTCTGGTGGTTCTTCGCCTTTAATGTCTTCCTTGGTAATGTTGCGATAGAAGCTTTTCACACCGTTTTCGTATATGTCATTGTCCATATGTCGCTGTGTGTTTTTGCATCATCTTAGTCTTTTGCTGATAGCTAGTAGACTTTGTTTCAACGTGTCTAAGTATTCTTCCATTTCCTGGTTTTCTTCGAACCTTATGTGGTGTGTTGGGACTGCGCTGACAGAGGGCGCAGCGGAGGAGGCGAACACCAAACGTGAGAAAATTGTGGACACGTGAAGAAGCGTGGGAACTCACGGCCGAGGCCGCAATGTGAGAACTGATGTTAAGAATTATGACGCGAAAGACAAACGACGAAATATTCAGTGTGTGTATGTGTTTGTGTATTTACATCTAATTCATATAGAATAATCTGCAATAAATTAATCTCACCAAGTATACCTTGGATGTGCAAATGTCTTGGAATATGTTAATATGCATCCTACTCTGTGACCAGGAAGCAAAGAAGATGTTGGAAGCTAGAGAGCCCGTGTATGGACTCACGGAAGAGGTAAGAATTTAAATATAAATACCTCCAATTACCGAAATTGAATTGAAACGCGAAAAGTAAGAATATTCATTTGCGCCAGCCGTGAGGTCTCTGGTAAATATAAACTGAATGCAATATTTTCACCTATATTGAACTTAAAAAGTTGGAACTGAATTTGCTTAAAATACGTCATGGCGGAGGATTTAGACAAACTAAAAAAGAAAAGAGCGGTCAACCGCAGATTAACAACCATTGTTATTAATAAACTAAAGGCAGCTCTTGAAGAGGATCCCATTGAAAGGGAAGTTATCGAGAATAATTTATTTCAGTTATTGATTAAAGAGGAGATTTTGATTTCTATTGGTGAACCAATTAAGCGAGTGATTCCTGTAGAAGAATTTGAAAGCGATTATTGTGCTAGTCAGGAATAATACGAAAACGTGCTGTTATGGAAGACCAAAGCGCAGCGCTGTTTAATTATAATCAGAAACACTGAAGAAAGCGGCACGAACGAAACAGAGAATAGACCAATGTGGTCAAATAATATACCTGGAGCGGCAATAAGATTACCGAAATTAGGGCTTGCAAAATCCTTTGGAGATACATCGCATTGGTTGGAATTTTGGGGTCAGTTTGATACGACCATACACTCAAATGAGGGTTTAAATAAATTTGAACAAGTTTTGTTACTTGAAGTCTGATTTGGGCGGAGCAGCTACTATAGCACTATCTGGATTACCTATCACGGAAGCAAATTATGACAAGGCCATCAAAATTTTGAAGGATAAGTTCGGAAAAAAGGATGATGTTATAGTTCACATATGAATAAATTTCTGTCTCTAAGACCTGTTAAGAGGTTAACAGACACCCTTGGTCTACGGAAGTTGTATGATAATTGCGAAGTCGAATTTAGAAGCCTACAATCGCTGGGAGTAATCTCCGACACTTATGAAAGTTTGTTCTGACCCATGATATCGAAGCTGATTCCCAGTGAATTAGTACTAGAATTCAACAGACTTCGGGAAGCTGATGAGATTTGGAATATATAAGAAGTTATGGACTTTATAAGAAATGAAATTGAAAGTCGTGAGCGGACCCAGACTATTTGCGGAAACACGGAATTAAAACCAATCTTTTTCAGGGTGTTAAGGCAGTAAACAATACGCCCATCAGATCTGATCACACGCGCGCTAAAGAAATCCTGAAGCAAAATAAAACGTTTCCTTCGGCCGCCGAACTGAATGCTATTGTAGAAAATAACCCAGAGTCCTATGACAAACGCGTTGAAGACAAAAGGACTACTGTCAGCGTTCCAAAGAATAACAAATATTGTGTTAAAGGAAGTTGTTCATTTTGTTCATCGGATCACGATTTAGACTGATGACCTTTAACAATAGAAGAAAAAGGACGTAATTTATTGCGACAAGGAAGATGCTTTAATTGTTTAAAAAAATTACTTGGCGAAGTTTTGTTTATCAAAAGATCGGTGTCAACATTGTCATCGAAAGCACCATACATTCATGTGTGAAACAGAAAAAGAAAACACAGCAACAGTGGTAAAACACGTATCACAAGCCGATCAGCAGCAATAGAACAGTATTCCGTTACAGACTATGACCGCTACTGCAGTGGGAAAGGCTAAGAATCGGAGCTTGCGAATTTTTGTTGACGGAGGCTCACAACGGACATTTGTTATGGAAACTGTTTCTAAAGAGCTAAACTTACAAGTGACAGGAAAATAACAATTAAAGATATTTTCATATGCCGCGAATTCACCAGTAACAGAAAAAACTAAAATAGTTCGCTTGGTTTTAAAAGATGCAAAACTAAACGCAAAATTGAGATTCAGGCTTTGGAAACGAATAACATCAGCGGAGCTTTAATAATTGCGTCAGGGAACGAAGTACGAAGTTACTGTAAAAAAGAAAAAATGTTGTTAGCAGATGGAGCGGGAAAATGTAACAGCTTTGAATTATCATTTTTAATCGGAGCTGACTATTATTAGAAAAATGTAACTGGAAGAGTGCGTAGGATAACGCCATCCTTGGTCGCTTCACAAACTATTTTTGGGTGGACATTTAGTGGCACCTCGGCGCTGTCAAATGCGTTGGCGTCACAGTCTGTCATTAATGTTATAAAAAGTACCACAAGCACTGCTGACTGAGAAATGAACGAAATGTTGAAGCACTTTTGGGGTCTTGAAACGCTTGGAATAAGTGATCAAACTAATAAAACAGAATATAATCGAATTTCTGAGGAATTTCGCGAAAATCTGAAAATGGAAGATGATAGGTACGTTACACGGTTTCCGTGGAATCAACAAATAGAAGAATTGAAGGATAATTACAACCTGGCTGAAAAATGACTGAGATCGCTTGTTCGAAAATTCAATAAGGAACCACCGTTCTTCGAAAAATGTAAGAAGGTTATCTAAAATTTTTTACAAGAAGGATATGCAGAGGAAACGAAGGATGATAGCAGCAATGTAATGTATTACATGCCACATCAGGCTGTAATCAGGGAAAACAAGGATGCCACTAAATTATGCGTAGTATTTGATGCGTCATCTCATGCCGAGAACTGTTCATCATTAAATGATTGTTTACTCTCAGGCCCAAACCTAAATCCTGATGTGCTGGATTTGTTGATCAGATTCCGCAACAATAAGGTCGCGTTTACAGCTGACATTCAACAGGCATTTTTACAGATTGCTCTTGCCAAAGAAGACCGAGATGCAGTTGTATTTTTGGGGATTGATGAGGCAATAGATGACACCGACTCCTTCAAGGTAAGAATACTACGAATGACTAGAGTCATATTTGGTGCGAAATGAAGCCCAATTATGCTGGCTGCAACGCTAAGAGTTCACATAGACAAATATAAACAACAGTATGAGGATGCATACAAGCTACTGAGGAATTGTCTATATGTGGATGATTTAATTGGGGGAGCAACAGATGAAAATGAAGCAATGGTATTATCAAGAGACGTTAGATGTATTTGGAATGAGGGGAACTTGAACATGAGAAAATGGAGAACAAACAGCGAATCCCTTCAGCAATTGTGGAATAATGAAGAAAATGATATTCAATGCGCTGCAAGCAATAACGTGTTGGGATACTAATGGGATAGAGCGAAGGATGTTATACGAATAGACGTTTCTGAAGTGATTGCATATGTGAAAAAGAGAAAGGACAAGGTATGCAAAAGAGAAGTACTGAAGACTGTTAGTCGTCTATATGACCCGATTGGTTTTATAAGTCCATTTACAATAAGAGACAAAATTTTCTTGCAAAATGTTTGGAAATCGGGCGCAAACTGGGATGCAGAATTGTCCGTAGAACTAGAGAAAAATTGAAAAGATTGATGCACAGAGTTATCACAGCTGGGAAACGTTGACGTACCAAGATATTATTTTGGAGATATCGAAGAAAGGGAATTGAGAAATATAAAGTTGCATTGTTTCACAGATGCGAGTCAAAAAGCTGATGGTGCAGTAATATATTTGAGATATGAAACCAAAGATGAAATAAATTTAGTAAATGTGATTTCAAAGGCAAGAGTAGCACCCTTAAGGAAACTACCCCTACCTAGGCTAGAATTGATGGCGGCGTTAATAGGAGCTAGACTAGCTGAATCTGTTGAAAGGCAACTGAAGCAGAAGTTTGATTTAGCCTTACATTTTTGGACAGATTCCAGTACAGTTTTGCATTGGATAAAAGGAAATGCCGAAAAATTGAAGCCGTTTGTGCAAAATAGGATAAGAGAAATACAAGGGAAGTCCGATCCGTTATCTTGGATATACTGCCCAAAAAAGGAAAATCCTGCAGATTGATTAACCAGAGAAAAGAAGGTTCAAACCATCAAAAGTAATAGTCATTAGTGGCATGGACCAGAATGGTTAATTACAGAGGAAACATCTTGGCCAAAATTACCAGCTGAATTGTCCACAGACGACAGTGCAAGGGAAGAAAGAAAACGAAAGGGTAAAGAGACCCTGCAAGTAAGCTGTGTAACGGAAGAAGGGAGGAGCCCTATTTTTGATATCAGAAAAAACAGTGAATTGAAGAGTTTTCTTTGTGTGACAACATGAATTCTAAGATTTGTACATAATGTTCGAAATAAAGACTAAAAATTAAAAAGGAGTTCTCACAGTTGAAGAATTAAACGTAGCTGAAATTTATTTTGTTAAACAGTTCCAGAGAGTGTGTTTTCCAAACAAATTAAATGCTTTGAACTGTGAACAGGACATTTCTTCCGATTCGAAAATCTGCACCTTTAATCCATTTCTGGACGAAGACGGTATAATGAGAGTTGGAGGAAGACTACAGAATGCAGACTTAAACTATGACCAAGTTCATCCAGTAATTTTGTCAACCAATAGTTATTTCTCAGACCTATTAATAATGCGAAGTCATATAAGGGTAGGACATGGTGGAGGTGCGAAGACTTTAGCACAAATCAGAGAAAGGTACTGGATGCTAAGAGGACGACAAAGAGTGAAAAGGGTTATACATAGTTATTTTAACTGCCGGAAATTTAAAACAAAACCTTTCGACCCTTACTACCGGATAGACTAAAGTAAGTTTCTCATTTTGAAATATGTTGAGTGGATTTTGCAGGACTATTATTCACTAAGAATGAAAATAAGATTTACATCGCCTTATTTACCTGTGCAGTTACTCGTGCTGTTCATCTCGAATTGGTATCTGATTTAACAGCTTGCAACTTTCTGTAGGCATTTATAAGATTTTTAGCAACAAAAGGTATTTGTAAGACACTGTATTCAGATAATGTGAAAACATTTAAAAAGGTAAACCGAGATTTAACCGAGGTGTGGAGCATGGTTACTGATCCAGTAAATTTAAGGTTTTATGGAGAAACCGGAATAAGATGGAAGTACATTGTTGAAAGAGTTGCATGGTGGGGTGTTTTTCGGAGAGGCTCGTTCGCTCGATCAAAACATGCCTAAAAAGAATATTGGGAAAAGCTTCTTTAACATATGAAGAATTGGAAACTACTCTTGTTGAAGTAGAAGCGATTCTGAATTCCCGTCCTTTGACATTTGTATATAGCGAAACAAGGGAGCAGGAACCACTCTCACCAGGGCATTTCTTAATTGAAAGAAGATTGACAACAATTCCTGATGGGACACCAAGTTCTGAGGAATAATAAAAAAGTGACCTTACAAGGAAATACAAGCACAGAGCACTAGTTATGGAGAGACTGTGGAGAAGATCACGACAAGAATATTTTCTGGATTTCAAATCAGCCCACCAGTTGAAAATTGCCAAACAGGTTTTAGAAGTGAAAAAGGATTCCATATTTCATGTAAGAGATGAAAGATTACCTAAACTGATGTGGAAAGCCTGTATCATTAGCCAAGTTCATGTGGAACGCGACGGAAATGAACGTTCATTTACTGTGAGACTGCCTAACGAAACATTGATCAATAGACCAGTACAACACCTTTACCCTCTGGAGCTGGAATTAGAAAAGACTGAACCTAATTCTTAGGGGCCGGAGGATGTCGGGATTTCGCCGATAGAGGGCGCAGCGGATGAGGCCAACGGCAGATGTGAGAAGATTGCGGACATGTGAGGACGCGTGGGAAAGGCGGCAGAGATGATACGGCAGAGGCCGTAATGTAAGAACTGATGTTAAGAAATATGACGCGAAAGACAAACGACGAAATATTCAGTGTGTGTGAGTGTTTGTGTATTTACACTTAATTCATATGAAATGATCTGCAATAAATTAGTAGTATCTTGAAATATGTTAATATGCATCATACCCAAAGAAGATGTTGAATTGTTGGAGGGCCCTAACTCGGAATCACGGAAGAGGTAAGAAGTTAAATATAAATACCTCTAATTACCGAAATTGAATTGAAACGCGAAAAGTAAGAACAGAAGGTCTCTCCAAGCCTCTTCCACAACGATCTGTTATGTGCCAGTCTCCCCCATGTTACTCCCGCGTACATTTGAATTTCATCCACTTATCTCCCTTGTGGTCTTCTTCTGGGTCTTTTCGTGTCGCTTGAATTCCAATCTAAAATTTCGGCTGTCCATCGATGATCTGTCGTTCTGGCAGTATTTCCAGCCCATTGTCAGTTCAGGGATTTTATTCTGATCATGATGTCTTCCCCTCTTGTCATCTTTTGGGTCAACGAGTTCCTCTTCTTATCTCTTCTGGTTACACCAAGCATGCACCTCTCCATGCTCTTTTGAGTTGTCTGCAGCCTTTGTATGTCTCTTTTAGTTAAGGACCAAGTCTCTGCACCATTCGTAAACAGTGGAAGGATTCATTGATCAAACACTTTTCTTTTAAGACATAATGGCATATTGCTCTTGAAAATTATGCTGTTTCTTCCAAAAGCTCTCCAGGCAAGTTTTGTACGCCGATTAATTTCTTCATCAAAGTGACCCTCACTTCATATCTGCTGTCCAAGGTAAAAGTACGTACTGTTATCTCCATCAAAGTGTAAATCTTCATTCCTTGTAAAGCCATTGTACATCACTTTTGTCTTCTGAAAGTTCATTTTTAATCCCACTTCTTTACTCTTGTCAGAAAGTTCCTGGATCGTACTTTGCAGCTCTGACGGGTTAGTTGCCAAAATGACTACGTCATCAGCAAAACGAAAGTGAGTTAGATAATCTCCATTAATATTTATCCCCTTTTTTTCCCAGTTCAGTGATTGAAAGACATTTTCCAATGTCGCATTGAAGAGCTTGGGAGATAGTTGGTTGGTTGGTTGGTTGTTGGATTTTATTGGCGCAAGGGCCAGGTTTGGCCAAAGAGCGCCAGACCAAGAACTATCAGCCACAGATTTTTAAAAAACGTGGAAAATGATTAAGAGCAGACAGGCTTGGTAAAAGTTGAAAAAGAGTATGATGAAAGCTGTGAAGACAAGGTAGTTAATTAGGTTTATATAAAAATTTATTAATTGACTATTATAATTATAATTTTTTTTTTTTTTTTTTTTTTTTTTTTTTTTAAACAGAACTACACAAAGGATGAGTCACTCTCCTCCCCCACACTCCCCTGCAATGCTGGCAGAGGGCGGGGACGAACTGTCACTCTCTTCTCCCCCATGTTCCTCTGCAATGTTGTTTGAGGCTGGGGACGAACTGTCACTCTCCTCCCCCTATGTTCCTCTATAATGTTGGTTGAGGGTGGGGACCTCGCTGAGGCCGAGACAGTTGGATGAACACTGCACACCTTTGCGGATTGGTTGGTTGGTTGTTGGATTTTATTGGCGCAAGGGCCAGGTTTGGCCAAAGAGCGCCAGACCAAGAACTATCAGCCACAGATTTTTAAAAAACGTGGAAAATGATTAAGAGCAGACAGGCTTGGTAAAAGTTGAAAAAGAGTATGATGAAAGCTGTGAAGACAAGGTAGTTAATTAGGTTTATATAAAAATTTATTAATTGACTATTATAATTATTATTTTTTTTTTTTTTTTTTTTTAACAGAACTACACAAAGGATGAGTCACTCTCCTCCCCCCACACTCCCCTGCAATGCTGGCAGAGGGCGGGGACGAACTGTCACTCTCTTCTCCCCATGTTCCTCTGCAATGTTGTTTGAGGCTGGGGACGAACTGTCACTCTCCTCCCCCTATGTTCCTCTATAATGTTGGTTGAGGGTGGGGACCTCGCTGAGGCCGAGACAGTTGGATGGACACTGCACACCTTTGCGGATTGAGGGCCGGGTCGTCCGCACGTGCAGGCTTTCTGCTTTAAACTGGAAGAGAGGGTCGGCTGCAAAAGAGAAGGCCCAGAATCAGGTAGTCGAAAAATCGCGAGCTCGGGGAAAAACACCTGTGTCGCTTGGTCAGCTGTAGATCGCTTGGCAAGCGCTGCGAGAGCTACAGGGCGCGGAACAAAGGGCTGCACGGGTTGTGGCAGAGACTTAACAACTGCGGCAAAACTACGCTGTCGGGTGTTGGGAATACCCAACTTGGCTTTGGCAGCAGGATACGAGAGGCCTTCCAGGGTCTTGAGGCGCTGGATCGCCATCTCGTCCTTCCATTTCATACAGTTGCGGGAGTAAGCTGCATGGGCCTCACCGCAGTTAACACAGCAGGCCGCAGAAGTGCAACCTTCCCCGTCATGTTCACCGGAGCCACAATTAGCGCAACGAGCGGAACTCTTACAGAATCGTTGTGAATGCCCGTACCTCTGGCACCTGAAACAGCGCAGAGGACTGGGAATGTACGGGCGAACTGCACAGACCAAGTAGCCTGCTTTGATTTCTGTCGGAACTTTCGGGGAGTCAAAAGTCAAGATGACATTTTTTGACTTAATCATGGAACCATCACGCCGGAACATCATACGACGTGCAGCAATAACACCTTGATCAGCAAGTTCAGTCACGAATTCGTCTTCACTGCATGGCAAGAGATCAAACTCCGAAATAACACCCCGAGAGGTGTTAAGAAACGGGTGAGGTGTCACTTTTACAGGAATGCCTTGAAGACTAGTGAGGTTCAGAAAAGTGTTACTCTGAGAAACACTGCAAGTTTGGACAAGCAGGTCCCCAGAGCGAAGCTTCCTCACAGACTTCAAGGGGCCAACCGCAGCGTCCAAAGCTTTAGAAATGAAAAGGGAGATCTGGTGGACAGTCTCTCATGCGGATCGATGGATTCTACAAGCAAGTGAGTAGCATGCGTAGTCACAGCAATTGAGGGGAGACGACGCTTCGGAGCGACTGGTACAGCCGCCGAAGAAGAGGTTCCACATTCTTGGTCCAGGTCAAGGTCTAAAGACCGTTTAAGGGTATGAGACTTGGTAGGTTGAGAAGACGAAGGACAGTCGTTGTCAACTATCATTTTGTCATTTGACTTATATTTGGAGTTTTTGTTCTTTTTACCCATGGAAAAAAGGAGGAAGATTCGTCTGCAGACTACTCCACCCACCACCGAGCCCTACAAGGGAGAACTGGAGGTCTGCAAGCCAAGAAAATGACGCTGGACACAGTTCTGGAGCTTATACGTTGCAGATATAGTCCGTTGGCTGTGATCACACGCACTCGGCGGACACTTCGGCCTCCGGGTACCGTCATGCCAACGCCTTTGGCATGATCCCACAGCCCCGGGCTCACCCTGCCGTGCTATACGACAAAAAGCCGCTAAAGCCGTGTACACAACTTGGTACAAGACTTCTGACTAGAGGTGGGTTAGTCTCTAGCCTCCCGTTTACAGCGAAGCCGGGGTCGAAGAGGAGTGTTGGTACACAGGAGGCACTTATCCGGTCTCCTGCGACCTCAGCCGCCAGACATCCCATTTCCGCCTCACGGGTCTCCGCACGCGGCAAACATGCAGGTAGGTCTAGCACCCAAACCAGCTAAAAGGAAAAAAAGAAATCCAAAGAAGACAAATCCTGGAAGGGAACCTAAACGGAATCTCAGCAACCTACGAACTGAGCGGTTAATATAATACAGTTAGTGGTGGAGGGTAACAAAACCACAAGACCGGGGTGTTAGTGCATAACGTGGTAGCGATTAGGTAAAGTATACAACACGGGCAACTAGCCAGTGGAGAAAATAAATAAAAACGAAAAAGCGAGACACAAGACCAGCTCGGGATCGTGGGGCCGCGACTCCCCAACAGCTGGATGAACAGCCGTCCCTGCATACACCATCAGCACCAAAATAAAAACAAGCGGTGGCATGACATCAGATGTTGACCAGTCACAAGGTCAGCTCGGGCCGTGGGGGCGCTGCTCCCCAAATAACTGGAAAACCAGTTATCCCCGTGCGGGGAGCTTGGGAGATATGGTGTCACCTTCTCTCGCTACCTTTCCAATTTTTATGTGTGTTGTATTTTCAAACAGCCGAATCTTTGCATTTACATTTACATTTACATAGATGTTATTAATAATATTAATGTATACATCTTCAATACCGCAGGATTTTAAAGCCATTGTAACTGCTGAAGGTTTCACCGAATCAAAGGCTTTTTCACAATTGACAAGAGCCATGCACAATGAATGTTCTTATTCCCTCGCTCTCTCAATTAGTTCTCTCGGTGCGTGAACATGATCTATAGTGCTGAAGCCACTCCTGAATCCAGCTTGTTCCCTCGGTTGAGCCATGTCTAGTGTTACCTTCAAGCGGTGTGAAAGAACTTTAGTGAAGATTTTATTAACAACTGATAGGAGGCTGATAGGTCTGTAATTCCTGAGATCCTCAATGTCACCTTTTTTATGTAGCAGGATCATTGTAGCATTGTTCCAATCCTCAGGAATCTTCTCTTCATTAAGGCATCGAGTGAAAACTTGGGTGTGTACTGTTTCAATTTCTCCATTTCCTTCTTGTATGAAGTCTACAGTAATTCCATCTTCTCCTGGAGCTTTTCCCCGCTTCATGTTCTTGATTGCATGTGCAACTTCTGCTAGGAGAACTGGAAGAACTCTGGTACTGATACCGTTCATGAATTTTAGAGTACATGTATCATCGCTTTCATATGATTTGGAGTAGAAATTTTTCACTCTTGTTAACATTTTGCCTTTACTCTTTGTTACAGAATTATCTTCTTTTCTCAGAGCCATAATCTGTTTTCTTCCCTTACTGAGGTGTCCCTTTGCTATCTTTAGGCTTTGGCTGTTTTCAATTGCTTTCCTCACTAGTTCACAGTTGAATTTCCTTACGTCTTCAGTGATACTTTTCCGTACTGTTTTGCATAGCTCTATATACTGTACTTTGGAAGACACATCTTTCTTAGTTGTTCTCATCTGACTTCTTTTTTGCATCACCATTTTGGTTTTGGCTGATAATTTGTTCACATGCAACTTGTTCTTAGACCCAGCTAATTTTGTTGCTGTGTCCATAAGAGCTTTTGTTATTTGACTGTTAACTTCAGAAATATCCACTTCTTCCGATGTTAGACTTTCTAAAGTAGATAATGTGTTCTTCAGTTCCAACTTGAAGGTATTATGGTGTTTTTTAAGGTTGGTTATGTCAATACATTTTTCTTGTCTTATGAGCTGGCCACGTTAGAGTTTAATGTTAAGGTGCATCTTACATATCACCAATCTACGGTCACTACCTGTGTTGAACTTGTTTATACACTGCAGTCTTCGATGGAGAATTTTTTGTTACACATAATCAAATCAATTTCACTTGTTTTACCATTTGGATGTTTCCATGTCCATTTCCTGTGTAGCTTTTTCTTGAAAAAGGAGTTAATGATGAAAAACCCTTCAGCCTCTGCAAACCCTACGAGAATATTTCCACGATGGTTTCTGTTGCCATGACTGAGTTTACCTACTGATGTTTTATTCTGTTGCTTTTGCCCTATTTTTGCATTGAAATCTCTCATAATTACCTTCAAGTGAGGCTTGCCTCTAATATTTGTATGACGAATTTCCTCAAAAAATTATTCACTTTTTTCTTCAGGATGACTTGTGGAGGGTGCATAAGTTGAATAATCTGAGCCTGGTATATTCTCGAGAGTTGGATAACGAGTCGTACAGCTCTGTCAGAGGAACTTTCAACTTCTACAACTTTATCCTTCAGTTTCTTGTTTATTATAAATCCAACACCACTAGTGCTGCCAGTATCTGTCCCACGATAGTAGAAGGGATGTCCACTTTTCAGTTCCATGAGATCTTCTCCTTTTCTCCTTATCTCACTTAGCCCGACGATGTCCAACTTGATCCTTTGTAGTTCCTCTTCCAATTCAAAAAGCCTTGAATCAGAAGATACGGATCGTCCATTGTGAGTATCCAACGTCAGCATCATATGGCAGCCTAGTCCGGTCCTCCGGTTATTCTTAGCATCATCTGCCTTCATGTCGCACTGGCCGCTGTTTTGGCCAGGTACATTCCAGCTGCCGGAGACTGAGGGCCAAGATTTAAGTTGTGGAGTCATTTTGGAGGGGTTTGGCCATAACTCCCCACGCTGGTCAAGCGGGTTGGTTATTGTGGGATAGCATTTCCTCTAATCCCGATGGTATAGTTTCACCGCTATTTGCGGTCGTCAAAGTCTTTTCAGTGGGAACAGGATGCACCACGAGAAGGCGGCGTTGACATCTGTCAAGGAGAGGCTGTGATGTTGCGCATCACCTGACCTTACACCCCGAATTAAAACATACTGGCTTAAAAATATTACAATTTAAAATTCTCTAAAAAAACATTTAAAAAATTAGTTGAGCCTCCATTGCAGCTAACTGCAGCTTTGCTTCGCATGGCATAAAAGAGATACAAGTAAACCTGCACATTTTCCTGATTGTTTCCTAGAATTGTATACACCGGTTTGCAATTTTTTTGGCTAACGCTTATTTACCAGCATGTGAACTTGCAATTAAGGGCGATATTCCCTTTTTCTAAATTGACAATAAATTACCCAACGCCTCGTCCTCTGAAGAAGAAGGAATTTCGTTCGGCATGATTGTGTATATCGAGCCTATCTCCGTCTTGATTGATCAACTGGACCCATAAAAAGAGCTTTCTTTTTATCTAAAATATTCACCAACAGAAAATGAAGTTTCTTTCCTTTGCAGTAGTGGTGTATCAAATCATTTCGGGATGAGCATCAAAACAGAGTTACGACGAGTAGTTTCGTTTTAATGATAACCGAACAGAAGTAATGTAAATAAGCATTATTCATTTTAAACTATCGCTTCGCTAAGATATAGTCACGCAACTCTCATCTAATATAAGCCATTGGCTTCATGCGTTTGCACGCAACACTTTATAGACACAACATAACAACGTCAACAATAATAAAACTCTCCGTCAGATGTCACATCCGTTAAGTAAATAATATGGTACAGTTTGGGAAGTGCAGATATAATATTATCAACAAAAACAATTTCTTTCTTGTGTACATTTTTTCAAACCGGTTTGGAAAATATACAAATTTTAATCATAGATTAAATGGACAACCTTGCCTTTGCATCTCTATTAAGAGCAGTCAGGTAAATAACGAAAATTGTATCGGCATTTCGACTGAAACTAATAAATGAGCAATATCTAATAATAACATAGAAATATATAAATTCTCTCACTCGCCAAACTGTTACACAGATCAAATTATGGAATGAGGTAAAGTCACTTTTGCTGGATAATTCAGGTGTGTCACTCAAGTAATGATTGACCTCCTAAAGGAGGATGAGCGTTATATACTTCACATCCCATGCGAATTTTGATACATCCGACATAGAAGCGGAAAAAGTCATCTGATGCAGGGACAAGTCACTTTTTATTTAGAATACCTTGCACAATATATCGACTTGTGTGATAAGAAAATATTTTCAGGGAAACATACAAACAATGCGTCTCCTTTTTTGTGCCCAGTGTAATACATATAAAGAGATATGTCGAAATTTAAAAAGTGCCAACTCGCACCATTGGCTGTTCACTCCCTTCTAATGTTACATATGTAGTTCTTTAGAGATGCAACATAACATAAGATCAATTGTGCATTCTTCATTTTTAATATATATATATATATTTAAGTCGATCTGAGGGTTCAAATTTTACATTAGAAGCGTTTGTTAGGGATATTCACGCATGTTTCAAATAATGTGGTTCCAGGATCAAACAATTGCGTTCCATAAAATTGAAGTAACGCCAAATGTAAAACAAGTCCAGTGATTTCCCGATATGCTTTTTTGTACTCTTCGTGAATGCTACTTGCTGATGCAAAATCCCATCTCATGATGGAGAATGACGTCAAAGAAAGATTATTTTTATATTTTCATTTGGTTAAAAAGACAAGAACAAAAATTATTTTGTAAAATATAAAGGCAACAAGGAAGCAAATTTAAGTTACGTATTTTAACGAAACAGCCGTGAGTCTTTACTTGATAATTCGGGCAATAGAAAAAGATATCCGAAAAATGTAATACATAATTCAGCAGTAGAAATGCTGGAGTCAGATTTGGGTTTTCCAGAACGCGCAATTATAGAATTTTAAAACATGGTTACGTTAATTCTTACAACAGCTTTCTCTTGATTAGCTCTTTTAATTTTATCGATATATCTTATCTTAAGTTGCTTAATAGGAGAGGCTAAAAGGCGTAATGTGAAATTTTTTTTTGAAACACTGCTTGCAATTCACTGAAAGTAAGTGGCTGGTATATATGAAACTATAAATATCCGTACTGCCTTGTCAAGGGTAAAAAACCCTTTACTCTAAATTCAAACTAAGTGATCTTCGTACAACAAAACTTTAGAGAAAGTTATTTAGATATAATTTTATTTTTGTAGATAATACTGAAGACTTTTTAAGGACGTAAGTATGGGGCATCAATTTTGTTTTGTTGTTTTCTAAATGCCCGTATGTGAAGTTCAACTAACTGATATTATTTGTACCGATTAAAAAAAATCATAACTGAAGAATAAATGCTGAAACCAGCATAAGCAACTTACAATGCATTGTAAGAAGGCTCTGTTTATTAATTTGTTGATCACTTGGTCTATTAACAGCTATCTGTAACAGACAGGAATGTAAAACTGCCGACTTCACTGTTATAGAGCGTGCAATATGTATTTAGTGGCATAACGAAAGTTGTTTTTTACTGTAATGCAAAAGATTTTTAAAACAAAAATTCTAAAAACAAAGAACGCGCTCTTCCTTCCTTCACCAAACGGCATTCGCCGTACTTAGAACGTTTTCAAGAGCAGCATGAATGAGGTTGATGTCGGACATTTTTTTTTAGGTACAGTGGAATGTGTGCAGGAGCATTACCGAACAGGTGTGCGTAAAACAATTATTCGTGCATGTATGGGTCTTAATCTGCTAAAATAGCAACTATGTCGCTTGTAATGCGCGATACATTAACCTTGAAGCAATAGAAACGTCACGTACGTCATGCACTGTTCGACAGTATCAGAAACGCAGGCATAAGTTTGCAGAAATTAAGAGCAAGAAAAAAAAGAAAAGTAGTAGATGTGGAATCTCATCTACGTCTGAAACTATCGGTCGTCCTAGCTGGATATACACTGCTTAGTAAAAGAGTGTATGCATTATCAACCTTCTCACTGGAGCTATGATTATTACTGGCTTAGTTGTACTATTTTTGCTATTAATTAGTAAAGTTTTATACGCGGACTTTCAGAAAACTATTGAAATCAAAAGAGAAAATTAAAATACAGGGTAATTCAAAATGATTGCCCCGATTACAAATGACAAGACCTGGTTTATGAACGTAGATACATAGATCACATTGTTACACAATAGAGAAGGAAGTTCAGATTTTTGTTGCCATGCCTTACAAATGTTCTACGTGACTCCCCTGGGTCACGCGGACAACATCTAAACGGTAATCCTTTTCACGCCTTACATTATGAACCATGACCGTAGTCAGTGGTGCCAGTGCAAGCTGGATACGCGTCTTTAGTTCTTGGAGTGTTCTCGGCAAAGGTGGCACATACACATGGTCTTTACATACCCCCACAAAAAGAAGTCACAAGTAATAAGTACGGAGACCTGGGGGCCACTTGCAGAAAACCCTGTCGTCCTCTCCACAACGACCAATCCAACGGTTCGGTAGAATTGCGTTCAAAATTGGCGAACGTGCATATTCCAATTTGGGATTGCTACACCTTGCTGTAGGATGTAGTCCCCTGAATCTTCATCCAGTTGTGGATGTAGCCATTACTGAATGATATCTAGATAAGCGTTTTCTGGTACTGTATCTTCAATGAAGAAAAAATGTCCATAGACCTTCACATTTATAGTTACGCAGAACACATCGACTTTCGATGAGTCGCGCTCATATTCAATCAGAGCAACAGGTTTTTTCGTGCCCCATAAGAGGGTGTTGTAGCGGTTTACCTTGTCACTGATATGAAAGGAAGCTTTATTTCTGAAAATTAGACGTAAAGCAAATGTGTCATCCTCCGTGGCTTCCGGCATGGTTTCAGTGTAGTTAGCATGCTGCACTTTGTCGTCGGTCTTCAGTACGTGCAAAATTTGAACTGTGAAGGAGTTATTTGCAGCTTCCGTTTAAGAACACACCAAACAGTTGTTTGTTTCATTTGCAGCTCCTGGTTAACGCGGTAAGTTGACTTGCGGGGACTGCGTTCAAAACTTTGACGAATTCTGTCAACATTTTCCTCTGAAACACGTGGTCGACCAGTAGTCTTCTCTTCACAAAGACATCCTGTTTCTACAAACTTCCTATGATACGTACTTATGATCTTAGGATCCGGAGCAGAAAGTTTGTAGCTATTAGGAAACATTGTCTCCACTGTAACAAGATAATGACACTTTTCAAACTCCAGCACGCAAAACGCCTTTCCTTCTTCGGTCGCCATTTCTACCCATTAGCTTTGGCGCACGGGCATCTTACTTTCCTGCATCACCATAGAGACGCAGCTGTAGGTTTCAATAAAATTCTGAACTTCTTTCTTTCTTGTATAGATATATTGGCTTTCTATTTATCTTCGTAAGTAAGTTATTGTCATTTGTAATCAGGGCAATCATTTTGAATTACCCTGTATAATTTTCTATTTAACATTTTTCATATGATGTTTCTTTAATTGTACGGATTACGGTTTGGCCGTGTCTCAAGGGGACGCTAGAATTTAGGTTCCGGGAGGTGCGCTTTTCGGGAAAAGTTTTAAGTGATTTCTGATACATATAAACTGCTGTAAACCTTACTTTTTTTCGCTTCAGGGAGAGTCTGAACTTCCAAAACTGTATTGCGAATTATCTAATTAAACGAGATATTTTTCTTTCGTTAAAATATTAGCAAAAATCATAAGTCAAACTTACTCTTTCCTTATCAAATGGAGGTACTCCAAAAATATTTTTTTTATAACTGGGTGGCAACCAATTAATATTTTAAGCACGTGGCCGGAAGTATTGCCGATAATTTTAAAGTCGGTAGCGGGTAACCGCTGTTTACTTTTTTGAAGCAAAAAAATTCTAAATATTTGCTGAAAAAAGATTAACATTTACCTGAAGTATCTAAAATTAAGAAAATATTACGTTTCAAGGGGTGGCGTAAATCCGTCTGTGTCTGATATCTATTTCCCTCCTACAAATCACATAAATCAAGGTTACTTTCGTTGTAACGTTTCTGGGATAGGAGGTGTCATCACTAAACGGCCAATGATGGTGGCCGTTAGGCCCTGACATTTTAAACCAATGTTGGCAACCTTAGTTTCGGACAGCGTTTCCCGTACGAAATATTTTTCATATAATTTCATCTTTTCTTAGCGCACAAGAGTGACTCTATACGGCGTAAGGACACGTTTCCGTTTAAGTCTGTGTGAAGCAACATCTTGCGAGACTAAAATCTGATGGACCAAATTGTTTCTTCGGTTAGACACCCCTAACTATGAAACATTTTTGTGCGTAGCTCCTTTCCAAAGAAATGCACAATTTCGTCGTTAGGATGAGCAAACCTTTAACCTGCTTTTCCCAATATCCCTTCTTCTAAATATCCGATGTAAAAGGATATTTCAGCAGTTTTCTATTTACATGCTCTTGCAAAGTTGATCCATTTTCTTGAAAACGTAAACTATACAGTTTTCCAAGCAAATACAATTTACTATTTATACTTTCTCTTTCGTAAACAATTTTCAAAGCATTCTACATTTCGGAAACTGTCCTCGTATCGCGTACGTGAATAAATTGATCATCAGAATCGCAAAGTGTTATAGTAGCTTTACCCAGTTCGTCATTCCTCAGCCATGCATCACTGTTTTCTTCTGGAATTGGCTCCGAAACAACATTCCATAATTTATCGTTAATAAGAATCATTTCCATTCTTACTTTCCAAATTTGATAATTAAAATTATCTAACTTTGTTTTGCTGTACATGCAGCTACCTATGAATGACGCCATTTTGTTCCTCTTTCGATTTTCGAATTAGGAACTATGCATTAATTACGCCTTTAACCAAACACTTGACTCAAATGATTGATGAATTTGACGAACTCTGCTTTTAATCTTCCTGACAGCAGTGAGATTTCAGTATCATAATCAAGATTGTTAGTTATTTCTAAATAAATAAAATATATAAATGATGATAGCCTTTTATGTAACGCAGTAAGCCACTTACCAGCTGTAGGAAGATCTATGCTTTAGTCACCAGAAAACAAAATATGTCACAATTTTAAACTCTTGAATGATAACACACGAATATTTATTATGCATCTTCACATAAAGGTAATAACTCAATATTCCAATACGCATACCCTCTATATATCACCGACATTGTTGTTTTTCAGTCAAAGATCAACTGCGTAGATTACTAATCGACGTCAGCAGGAAAAATGATCCAGGCAACCCCTTGCTAGAGAAAACAAATAAAACGGTTCGAGCAGCGTCACCTGAAATTCTGTTAAATATGCGCTGAGGCTTCTTGTTCAAATGTCGTGGAACTCTGAGGGGTACATTTCTTATAGTAATTCTTAACAATCTTGCCTATTAGTCTAATAAAATAAACGGATATTATGCCACAGTTTGTTTGCAAAGCTTTGGTAAAACAGTTTCATCTACGAGAATTGTTCTTGATATAGAGAAAAATTCGTGATTTTCCAAATTTTGGTGAATTTCATGTTAGTAAATACATGCGCAGATGCAATTTACTCCTGCCAAATGTTTTCGGGTACCGCATAATCATAAAGATTGTAATAATAATGAAAGTATGTAATCAATGCTGGTGTTGTTTGACATCCTGCTTGAGAAATATTGAAGTAGTGTCTTTTGTGAAAATTGGTTAAAAGGAACGTTACTTAATAAAAATTCCGTACAATAATAACACTCACTGTCAAATTCAAAATTTCCAAATTTACAGGAAACTGCAAATGTTCTAAGAACACAAGGTAACTGAAACTATCCCGGCAATTTTCGAATGTAACGAGGAATTACTTCAGGAAATGAACCTATGAATAAAATGATTGTAATTTCAGAAAAAAGGGGGTATACGTTCGGCCTGTATAAAAGTATAAATTTTCATTTCCACATTTTTTTTGCAATTATGAAGAAGCTTTGCAATTTATTTCAATTTTAATGTAAAATGCTTTGAAATTTGTGCATCTTAATGATTTTCACAACATTCATACGTCTGATTCCGCAAAAGCTTTTAAGATATGGGTTTTAAAAAGTTTCGGTGTGTATTTTGTTAATGTTTGCGTTTTACTTATAGAAACAACATTTAATTGCATAACAAAAAATAATGGTTGTAAAAATCAGTTTTATTTTAAAAATAATTTATAATTTTTCAAATTGTTAGTCGATATTTTAAGGTGTAGCAAAAACACGAATTATTTTTCGAATTCTAAATAGCTTAAACTTTGAACTTCACTTGATTTTTCAGACTGAGTGTCTTTAAAAATTGAAACTTTAAATATCGTTTTTTCAAAATGTCAATTTCGCAAATACGTGTCTTCGGAATAAGGGTGACCCATAATTTCACTAGCACCTACATAGGTACAAATCCGACTGACAACAGCATTGGCGATAGAAGGTATTGTTAAGCATTTGGGTTTGTTAAACGCCAAGTTCTATTTCATTCGAAATGCTATTTTCTCCACTAATATCAGAGAAAAAACGAACTGAAAAAAAGTAAGACAACACATTTGAGAATCAGTTCAAAGCAGTTATTGTAAATCCACAATTAGTTACCCACACAGATATGGTATTCAAAACTATTTTTACAGTTACAAAACTAAAAATGTCATTTGAAACAGAAAAAGAAGGATGAAGCATAGCTCGTGAATTTAGATTCTAATTAGAGGATCAGGACTGTTTGGAATTGCCGAAAATTGCTATGCCTTGTTGAATTAGGGACAGCTACAACCGAATATCTGGCTTTGCATTGAGGCAGGATCTGTATTTTGTTTTCGTAACCATTTATGCACTTAATCCTGATTCTGGTTGCAAAGAATAGAAGGATAATTTTCGCTTCATTTTACATAACTTTGAACTCGTCTTTTAGCTGCCACCTAAATTCTGATAGTAACTTTTTTAGTTGCGAAATTCCCATTTGTCACAGAATCTGATGTCAAATTAAAGTTTTGTTATGTAATCGTAATTGTTTACAATAAAAAACTCATTTTGAAAAATACGCATTAAAAGCAGTCCTAAATAAGTTACACTGCACTGCGACTTGATCCGTTTCGAGTCTCAAATGGATGCTGACTGACGGTACGAAGAAACACGAGGTTCTGATTTGCAATAGAAACTTTCCAGATAAGTCTGGAATGGTGTCGAAATTAACAACGGGATCCGAAAGCATAGAGAAGTTTCACATAACAGACGGGGGTAGCTTGACGCTGTCGAGCCTCTATGTCTGGTTTCGCAGCGTGCAGTCTGTGTGCTTTGCCGATGTTCTCGACACATACAGCACAAAACGTTTCAGATATGTATCAGTAATTTTACAATCTCTTATTTTTGTTACACTTACAGAGATATCTTACAATTACGTTTCAGCAACATCTAGTTTGGAACATAACACTTTGTACATTACGATTACGTTAAAAATAGCATTCACCGATACTACTGTTTTATAGTTTCTGTTGTACATAATTGCTATCTTGATGTTACATTCCGGCGATATTTAAGACTTTTCGTTTGGCAACGGCGTGGATGGACATGCACTTTTATGCCATTTTACCGAAGCACTCTCGTAGTCGTTCTATGTGCTGCTGAGATATTCTTTGGTGATACACACAATTTTTAAGGGGCGTATAAAAATTGCATTTTTGACCGCTTCTTGTCCACGACCCCCACAGGTTGGTTATCTGAGTCATATAAAGTTTCCATAATTTCGCCTCTTCTTAATTGCGATTATTAATGTAATTCTTTATATAAAATGTTTGTGATCTACAATTCAACAAAAGATTTGAGGGTTTACAAATTACAAGTCTGCAAATTATTTGAGGGCATGTGCTGACTCAGGAAAACTGTCAAGGGGCGGGGGAATACCAAAAAGTGTGAAATATAAATACTTTCTGGTCTGATCGAGATATTTTCAGCATTTACAAGCTACAGTACAAGTCAACACATTATCTGAGGTCATGTGCTTACTCAGCAAACTTGTCGGGAGGGGGGGGGGTAGTCAATCCCAACAGTGTAAAATAGAAATAACTTCTTGTCCGGTTGGGTTATTTTCAGCATTTACAACCTATGAGTCAACAAATTATATGAGTGCATGTGCTGCCTCAGGAAACCCATCGGGAGAGTGTAACAACAAAAGTACAAAATATTGAGAATTTCTGTTCCGATCGGGAGATTTTCAGCATTCATAAGCTGTAACTCGACAAACTCTCTGAGGGCATGTGCTGACTCAGGAAACCTCTGTTGGGGAAGGGGGTAACACCTAATACGACCCCCACCCCCATTAGTTTCCTGGGTTTGCACATACCCGCAGACAATTTGTTTAGCAGTAGTTGCTAAATTACGGAAATGTTACGTGTGTCTGATAACCAATCTCAGGAGATGTAGCCACGGAGCGGTCCAGCACGCTATTTTTATACGGCCCCTTAGAATTTTTGTGACCAGTTCTTCGCTTCGTCTTTGGCTCGAAAATCATGGGAATGTCTAAATTTCTTACTAAAAATGAAACATAAAAAAAATATTTATGAACAATAGTTGCTCAAATAGTGGGGAATATAGCCACACGAAATGTGTTGATGCACAACAATTTTATGGCACTGAAATTCCAATGTGTCTAGTTATCCGGTGGCCACTTCTCCGTACTCGGAGTTAGCTAGTTATTGTACATTAGTGTTCTTTCTTAAGTTTTGCACTTCAGTGTATAATAGCTTAGAAAGTTTGTTGGTTTTGAAGCAGAAAAAAAGTCTCAATAAAAGTAGTTAGTTTGTAAAGGTAGAAAAAAATAATGTTGATATATTGAGAAATTTAACGACTACGCAAATTTTGAGAAAAAAATAGAGTAAGATGTGCATTAAAAGGTACATTTCGTTAAATAATCATGAAGAAATTTAAGACATCCTACAGAAAAATAAAATGATCTATGGAAAAAAAGGAATTTTTATTAAATAACGTAATCGCAAATCATTTAATAAAAATAGATTAAGATATGCATTAAAACGTACATTTCGTTCATAAATCATTGGCCTTCTCGTTAATTCCTACAGAACATTGTAAGCGCGAGGCGTTCCGTGGTCAAGTGGGATAATGTGTCTGCCCGAGGCGTCGCGTGGTTGTTCGTTTGTAGAAAAATAAAATAAAGTTTACAGAAAAATTAAATGATCCGTGGAAAAAATAATGCGTTTCTATTAAATAACGTATTCACAAAGCATTGGCATTCTCGTTATTTCCTACAGAATGTTGTACGTCCGAGGCGTCCCGTGGTCGAGTGGGATAATGCATCCACCTAGAAACCCGCTGGACAGGGGTTCGAGCCCGGCGTGATCTTCCATTTGTATTTCTAAGATGGTCGGGAAGATCACGTGAAAAAAATGGCTGCGACTGACGAAATGATAGACCAGGAATCGACCACATGCATCACTCACGCAGCCCGTGGACGGCTTCCTGTTAAAATAATCGCCCTATTATCTCGTAACAGTAATATGATAATGCCTCAAATACGTAACAGTAACATAACGTTTGTATGTTGTAGTTACAGAATGTTTTGGCGGAGGAACGCTTTTGATTTAGGTGGGTACAAGCTTATGAACCTTACATCTCAAGGATTAAGCCATCTATGGATGACCCTCCGAATTTTTCTTTTTGGGGGGTAGTATATTAGAGCTTTTATAAAATACGTATACTGCTCAGGAATTCATCCGAATGAACATTGATATCATCATCATATTATTAATTATTACCATTATTATTTTGATTGCTGACAAAAAGTTCACATTACTAATTTCTTATCAGAAAATGAATGGAGTAGGGTTTTTTTGTGTTCTCTCTTGTTAATTTTTGTAATTTTTTTTTCATTAAAAGGATGAGCAGAGACAAGTCAACATTAGGATGAATTTCTGTCAGCAGGGTTTGGAAAAGAGGGATTTCTCAGGAAATGTTATATAACTCTTTACAAGAACGAATTAAATTTCTTATAATTTTTGTTTATGTTAATAAAGTAAAACCGCAATAAGATAAAAATTGCTCTACCCGCGAAGATAGTACCATTGAAGCATTATGAAGTCTATAAACTTTGAACGATACATAGGCTGACAATTGATGTAAAAAGCACATTGGTCTGGTGCAAAGCTAAATGATGGTGGAGATATCGACGAATTGGAGTTCTATGAGTTGAAATCCGTAATGCACTTGTTGTATTGCTACAGATCTTAAGACAGAAAACAATTTTAGTGCCGGGGCTGCGGGCACTGAAATGACACTACATTTCAACCCATCGCAATGTCATTAGCTGTAGGTGACTGACAGGTGTCATAATGTCAGCGCCTTTCTTCTGCTCAAGCTAGCAGTCGTTTGAACTCGTTTACCTGCAGAACTGATTTGCTGGAGTTTCCCAGATGGTTGGCCAGTTTTTGGTGGATGAAAAGCCTCCCACTACAAGCTTCGGATATTAAAAAAACCAAATGACCCGTGATATTTCTTTGAAATAAAAAAGAATTAAAAAAATAAGTAGCATATACATTTTACAGTTCACTCTTTATGAATGATTGGTTTATGTTTGCTCCTATCTGGGGGGGGTACAGTAGATATTAATGTACCAATCTCCAAAATTTGGGGGTACATTGTACCCCTGTACCCCTCCCCCGTTTCTACGCCACTGGTTACAGAAACCTCTCACTGTAACATATCGATTATGTTTCAAAGTTATGTAACTTTTGTGAACATTTTGCCGTAACCGTAAGGCTTCTGAATCATTACTCTTACATTGCGCAACGTATCTGAAAAGTCTCAATGTTTCAGTGTTACGTAATTGTAGCAAAAACAAAACCTTCTGTGCTGTGTGTGGATTTTTTGCGTGGTTCCGAAAAGGTGCGGGCGGGCAACGCTACCTGAGGCGATGCATGAAATGCAATTTGTTCTATAATACACTGGTGTGAAAAAATTAAGGACGAAGAGGAGAAATTAGCATAACAGCGGAACGAGCAGGCTAAACGGACCGAAAGACCACTCAGGAGATAGGGTAGGGTCCGGTGCGGTAGGGCATGCGCATATATGCAGCATCACGTAGAGGGGGGCTGAGTGTCGGAATGGTATAAAGTACACGGGCGGTGTACGCTGAGCAATTCAGTGTACATCGGTTAACGACGTCGAATTGCTGCCACTGTGTGATATGGCCAACAGGCGATCCAGTAGACAAGATCTGGATGACTTTATCCGAGGTCGCGTCATTGGAAATTTGGACGAAGGTCGAAGTGTGACTTGTGTGGCCGAGGAGTTCGGGATCGCTCACAGCATCGTTTCACGAGCTTGGAGAGCATTTCAAACGACAGGAACAGCTGTCCGAGAGTTTAGCAGTGGTCGTCCACGAGCAACCACGGCGTCGGACGACCGGTATATTGTCCTACAGGCGAGAAGAGACAGACGGCTGACAGCGGGAGAAATCTCAAAGCACATGCAACAGACAACTGGACGTCCTTTATCGCGTTTTACCGTGACCACTCAGGAGATAGACTATGGTCCGGTACGGCTGCACAAAGGTGGTCTATTTGCACGATGACCAGTACAGTGTGCCATTAACGCCTTCTCATTAGAGATGGCGCTTTCTGTTATGCCTGGACCACACGAACTGGACACATAAGCAATCGGGTCGAGTTCTCTTTACGGATGAGAGCCGATTATGTCTGACGAGCGATTCTGGACGTATACACATCTAGAGAGAGCAGGGAACAAGCAATCACACCTCCAACATCATCGAAAGGAACCGTTTTGGTTGTGTCGGAGATCTCGTTTGCGGCAGTATCATGCTTGGTAGCCGTACTGACCTCCACACCTTCCAAGGAGGTTTAGTCACTGGTGTCCGCTATTGTACCGAAGTTATCCTGCCTCACGTGAGTCTGTTTAGAGGTGCTGTGGGTCATGGGTTCGTCTCCATGGACGACAGCACTACACCTCATCGTACAGTGGCTGTTGCAGAGCTATTGGAGAGTGAAGATATTCAACGCACGGATTGGCCCGCAAGGTCCCTGGACCTGAATTCGCACGCCAGTGTAGCTGCTATTAGCAGCTATGTAGCTGCTATTAGCAGTGTAGCTGCTATTAGCAGTGTAGCTGCTATTAGCAGGATGGGAGATTGAAAACAAATAGTTGCTCCTGGTGGGCGGGAAGCACCAAACACTGAAAAAAAAAGTGAACAATACGCAACGTATGTGTGTCTAGAAAAACGTTAAAACAGGACTGTGCATCAACCTCCTCGCCTTCTTGTTTTCTTCTCAACAGTAATTTTATGTTAACACGATTACGAAGTTAGCGAATGCACTTGTGTCGCTTAAACCAGTTCGAAACATGTACTCATTTGCATTGAAGCCGAATAACTGTTTACCGGTGCCAAACTGGCGCTTATGCTTACTTTTCAGTTTTATCCACCTGGATTCCAAATTAGGTGTATGAACGCAGG
This sequence comes from Macrothele yani, assembly GCA_039090855.1. Classification (NCBI taxonomy): domain Eukaryota; kingdom Metazoa; phylum Arthropoda; class Arachnida; order Araneae; family Macrothelidae; genus Macrothele; species Macrothele yani. Next base: position 50,356,798 of record CM076999.1, on the reverse strand, counting down.
GATCATCAGGAACAACGATCAACGGAATTTTCACTGTGTATTACAATGGAATCGTCATGAATACCATTTTGTGAAGTTTTTATTTCAGCACATGTTGCCCTACCGTCAGAAAGGATGGGACTTCCGGAAAATATATGTTCTAGAATCAAGCGTTTCAATGTTCTTGCTTTCCGCTTGGGAACCTCCAGCTAGAAACATTTCTCTCAATTCTACTGAAGGCAGAGTGTTCTTTTCTGTAAAGCTCTCGATGGCATTTCCTATGAAAGGAATAGGTCTCGTCTATTTCCACAACGATAGGATCTCCATTGTCAAGAAATCCTCCTATCGCTGCCCGATTTCGGCGAAGGTATGTATGGCATTCTTCCCGACAGAAATTGCACTAATCGATGACTGACTTCCTTCAAATAACAACTTCGTGGTGAATGAGCTTTTTTCAATAATCTAGGCACCAGCAGTAGGCCATGAGAGCGAGTTTATTAAGATACAAATGGATGCACCTGGGACATGATGAATACCTGATACTTCATGTATTCTTGCATCTTCTTCATTTCCATGGTTTCTTACGATCAGTTCTTTGGGAATAGCGGACCAATGTACATAAGTCCGATATTTTAATTTATTTTAAAATTTATTAATTTGTCTTTTATAAAAAAAATCATCGATAATCTCATTTCAAAGAAAAACCCATGAAAAGAACTGCTTCTCACTCTTCTGAGGAAGAAGCGTTTCTAAAAATAGATCCATGCTCTTCAAACATTTCAGAAATTCTTAATATTTTTTAGTAATTGAAATTTATTTTTCTCATTAACTACTGCACACAAAACACCCAAAGTGAAATTATTGATTTTTTTAAGTAAAAGCAACCTCATAAAAATGTTGAGTTGATCAAGTCTACGACAGAACTACCCCTTAATGTGGATGAGAATCGGGACAAAAGAAGTTTCAGTAAGCAAATATCGCGACATCATTTTATACATTTACGTAAGTATTTAAACAAAGAACCTTCATGTAAAATTTAATATCGGATTTCAAGAAAGATGGACAAAAATAATTCATACATCAACGTAGGATAATGATTTATTGGAAACAAGATTTAGTGCTGCATGTTTGTTAAAATGCTGCTAGACATTATGCCCTTTTTTCAACATTTCTGAGAAATAAACATAATTCATTTAAAAACTATGAAGTGTTTTAATGCTTCTAAAATTTCTAGTTCTAATATGAGCAACAAATTTCCTCCTAAATTAAATACCGCCATGAATTTTGTTTTATTGAACTATTCTTGTTCTGTTCATAGAACTCTCTTCTCCCTTTTTCTTTTTGTTTTAACAAAAACCATGAACAAATCGAAGGCGTACAATAAATCAGCCAACGGTAATTTTGTGCCAATGATTCCAGGGAAGTAAAAATCACTGGGCGCTTACACAAATATACTACACAATTGGGCCTAGCTTCAATTTCTTATCCAGGACTTGAAGGTAGGTACAATCGGACAAAATATCAGGGGACAGATATTAGCCTACTGTTCTATGCGACGGCATTCCGTTTTATAAATTATAAATATCTCAAGGATCGCAAAAAATGTTTCTTTCTGCAAATATCTTGGTTCTTTTCTCCGATCTTAAGCTACAGCGTGAATTCTAATGTTTGTTTAGTAGTGGAGCAATTTTGTATCTTCCACGTATACACGTATTGCTGAAGTGACTCTACTTTGTATTCAAACGATGCATAAATTTAGCCACTGGCACAGAAAGTACTATGTAAAAAATGCGAAAAGTACGCGTTAAGTTGGCACGCATCGAACACACACAATTATCATTCTGTCGTTAATCAGCTGTAAAAACGGTGCATTTTATATAAATATTTTTTTTTTGGTGCACAAACATAATTGGATTTATACTTAAAAAAAATTTTTAAAACGATTTACTTAATATTTCTTAAATACTCGAAGGTACTAAACACTATTTTTTGAAGCAACCACGACAGACGAAATGGTAGGCTACGTGTCATGAAAAGTACCCCACTGTTCTTCATTTCTGCGAAATTTGTACTTTGAAGGGAAATCGACGTACGTAAACGCCAACAATCAATTGCTCCTATGCAAAAATTTTGATAAATAGTTTCTCGGAGGCGGAGAGGAAAGAAAATATTGCTTCAGTAAGAAAATTTTAAATAATTTTTACGAATTTGTTCAATGAAAGTAAGTAATTCCCTGGCGTGATATTTAAAAGTTATATTTATAGAGAATGCTGATATGCCTCTGGATTAGAAAAAATCTAGTGATAGCTATTAATATTTGTGGGTAACACAAATGATCAATGTGCAATTAAATTTGTGATTAGATATTTCAAAAACACTGATAAGGAGAAGAGAAATAAGGAGCACGGACAGCATCAGTATGGCGCAAACCACGCCAGCAGTAACTAGTGATCAGGTGTGATGACGAAAAGCTGGAATTTGAAGAAATGAACATGTTTTTAACACAGGATATGTTTTAAAAAAACTGAAAAGGAAGTAAACATTTTAGAATAAATGTACTTTTTGGGCAAATAACTTGATATCGTATCAAAAAGTATTATCGAACTACCTCACATTGACAGATATTTTGCAAATATAATTCAAATGAGACACAGCTCCACGAACCCTCCATAATGAAACAAAAAGCAGAAAAAAGAAAATTCCCGGCTGTCCTGAGAAACTGTTCGATGAAGCTCGAGACTCAGCACGAAGTTTACTTCCCTGAGGAATGCTATGCATATGTTTAAATAATTTGGAAGTAAAATTATAATGCGAGTATGTGTAGACGTCTCAGAAATACATCCTATTTATATCAAATATAACCATAATTGAATTCAAGTGTTTTAGTATAAAGTTTGGAAGTACGCTCCAGGTCTAAGAACAAGCAAAAATCCATTAAAAAATAGTAATTCTAATACTTCAAGGAATTCCAAAGCACATATACACGAAGAAGACATTAAATGTTCGGTTAATAATAACAAATTTGCTTTCAAGTTCAATTCTCGTGCGTCAACTCTATGAGTGCTAACGGATTTTATTTCGCTGCATGTTTTACGAACGGTCTGTACATATAGCTACCGCAAAATGCCAACAAGGAGCTATAGCAAGTGCTATCAAAATGTAATATTTAATTAAACTTCATTCGGAGAAACGGCAGTGTAACATTACTGCGGGATTCGCGGTTTTCAGCACAAAACGGAAGCCAACGTTTTCAGGTATTCTGATGCAATTGATTTTGAAAATCAATGTGACTGCTAATTGTACACGTTCGACGTGTTCTTTTACGTGCGTTTTAGTGGAAAGGGACAAAAATATAACGTAATGTTTACTGATTTCTTTGTCCCGTTCCGGCAATTTGCTTGGCTCCACGGGGAATAATGGAACTCTTTGAATTTTGTTTGTGATGTTGCAAAAGTTTTCCTGCCTTGAGACGCGGGTTCGGTCCTTCGCCACCCCCGTGGTCCAGAGACCAGCTCGCGATGTTCTGCTGGCAGACGACCTAAAGCACTTTGGCTGGGTTCCCGCTCTGACTGGCGGGATAGGCCGTTAAATGTTTTTTCAGGGTAGACTGGGAGACTGTCTACCCCTCCTTTGATTTTTGGGGAATCATTTCCCTTTATTGACAAAAACGAAATTATACGCACATATACACTGTCCTCATGCTTAGGACTTACAACATTGAGAGATTGAAATTTGTGTATTTACAAGGTATTTACATGGGTAGTACTTTTACCTCTTGTCCTCTGACTTTTGCCCTCAATCCGAGTCCGAGTCGCTTTCAGTGTGCACGTTTACTTCTTGCGACTCGGTTCCCGTTTGACTGGAAAAAATCGTATGCTGCTGTAGCGTTAGTCTCTCTACTAAGGCTTTAATCCCCCTCCCGTTAACGGAGGATTGGATGAGCTGATCCAATCTTCGCGTTCTTTGCACACCTGAGAAAAGTGTGTTTCTCCATTCGGCGAAGCCACTGCATTCAAGCACGCAGTATTCAATGCTTGTCTCCCGATTTCCACAGGGATAAGTACAGTTCCTGATAGCGAATCTAGCAAAGTATTCAAGGCAGATGCAATGGCCGCTGAGTACTTGATTCAGGAGCTTGTTAGTCTGAGCACGTTAGGTCGAGCCCTTTGGAAACATTCTGTGTGTCTTCCGCCCTGTCTCTCCCGTGTCCCATCTGACCTGCCAGTCGGCCATGGTCTGACGTGCCAAAGCTAGGCGGATACTCCTGCGCGGCGTTCTGCATTGCCCGTCGACCGTCTCTTTCAGCGTGGCTTCCTTCGCCAGCTGGTCCGTACTTGCTTTTCCCTGGTTCCCGACATGGCTTCGTACCCAGTGGAAACTAACTGCACCATCTCCTTCCGCCCCCAGGAGGGCTTTAATCCTCTGTACGATGATATTTCTTCCCCTGAATATACTCAGAGCCTGCAGTGCTACCTCACTGTCAGCCTAGAGTTTGATTAATCCGTCGCTCCGCCTGGGGAGAGCCCGGTTAAGTGACTTTTCTATCGCCAGTAGTTCTGCATGGAAGACAGAAGCGTTCTGCGATAGTTTAACGCTTTCTGCTATCGTTTCGTTCCCATCCGACAACTCGCAAAAGCCTGTACCCACTTAACCCCTTAGTTTGAGCCATCAGTGAAGAGCTCATGCCCAACCCCCGTGGGCTTCGCCTTGTCCCACGGTGGGCACATTTCCTCTGCCGGGTGGATATTCCAGTCCACTCTTTCCATCTAAATGTCGGAGACTCGACGTGACACACCGAGAAGGTAGGCAACCTCACCTGATCTTAGGCAGTGCATTGCTGCCTTCCTTTCCACTACTAGGTCTGCCGGCTCACACCCCGCCAGCACTTGAAGTACTAGGGTCGAGATTGTACGAAAGCAGCCTGTGATCCCTAGTAGGGCCAACCTTTGGATTTGGTTCATGCCTCTCTGCATTTTGACGGTGGGGGTCCACCATGCCCCACTAGCGTACGTCAGAATTCTTTCTGTTTCTCTTTGATAGATGGCCTTCTTGGTTTTGCCCGATAACCCCATGCCATTCAACCTATTCAGGATCAACGTGCACCTTGTGTGGAGATTTTTTTTTTTGATTGGAGATTTAACGACCACCGTGAGCAACTCAATGGGCTATAAGCAGTCGCCCGTCCCTAATTTAGGGACACTGGTTCCAGGGAAGGGAGAGAGCCAGTGCCGTAAGACAAACACAACATCCATGCCTCACCGGGATTCGAACCCGGACCCCTTACGGACGAATGATCAGAGGCCAGCGCCTTAGACCACTGCGCCACCGGGGCGGCTGTGTGGAGATGTCTTAAGTGTGGCAACCCTGATAAATTCTGATCAAGGACCATACCTAAGTATCTCATTTGTCTCACCGCCTTTATAGTGCACCCTAGGAATTTGAACTTAGGTGGTGTTTTCATTACCCCACTCTTTGCAATTGCTAAGAGAGTGATCTTTTCAGGCGCAAAGCAGAGTTCGCTTCCCTGCTCCAGTTGTCCAGCACACCTAGGGCACTGTGCGTTTCCCTTTCAATCACGTGTCTCCCTGAAGCGGAGACCACGAGGACGAAATCATCTGCATATGCTTGAATTTCCACTGCCGGCCCTAGGTCTAGATTCAAGAAAATGTAAGGTAACGGTATGCTAGCAGAAATAAGAAAATTCTTCTGAGTCTTAAAACAGGTATAGCAACGTGGCTAAGAAAAGGATGTTTTGTTTTCGCACGTTAATAGTTGAAAATGGAATATACATTTCTTTAGACGTTTCTTATGAATGAATCTGCTCACTAATGAAAGAACAGCAGGTTTTCAAATTTTAAATTTGAATTTTTACTTTGTTCGCCTTTCCATAACTTTTAATGTGAAAGTTTTAATGTATGTCATTAGTAATGTAGGAAGATTAATTTGATCATAAATAACACAAATATTGACAGTCGGAGCATCCATATATCACATCCAAACACAGGAAATGACACTATTTCCTTCTTTGATTCTTTCCAGGGTAATGCTTGTATGATATACAGGGTGATCCGATTCATTGCACTGCATTTCCCACAATATCAACCAGTTTAGTGTTTTATTTAAAGCTTTAAGGGACCTTATGAAATACTAAAATATTAAGCCACAAAGAGCCGAATAAATAAATATATATGATGTTTTAAATACATTAAACTGAAATTTTGCTTAATGACTGGCACTTGAACATCTTGAAGAACAAAACACAGTGTAATCCCGTTTCTAAAATTTTCCGTTACACGTTTTTCACTTCTATGCGTAATTCTGCGTTAGTTTCTATATATTGCTGTAGCTTTTATCGCATTTGATCTCAGTTACACGTAATTCATTTATATGCTTTTGACGATTGTATGATTAATTTTTTATGTTTTATCTGGTATGTTGAAATTTTGAGAGAATTAAGACAGCCTTGTTGTGTTCCTTCTTGTTGAACGTGGAGCTGAATCTTGATCCCATCAGCGAAAGATACTTATGTCGTTTATTTCCGGTTTGGATGAACATTTTGTTCAACATTTCATGGCACACACACATACGTGCGATTTCTGATTTAATAAATATACGGGACGGAGCTTTGTGGCTCCATTATTTCGTGGTATAGTAAAATAAAATATTAAATGTATCATCAATATTCAACATTCTGGTTTAAAGTGGATGTACTCAGAATCCGCAAAAATGTATACGTTGATGTAAGCCGTCTTTTCTGCACAGCATGACTTCTGTTTTTGTTTCAAACACTGTTTCCTGGTGCCAGCATTGTCATACAGGATCCATTTCGCATTGCCTTTCATGATGTAGTTCAAGAAAGGTTCGACTTGGTAACGTGCAAACATGGAAATGCATACACTCATGCTATTTGCTTTCTGCTCAACTGTGATTTGATGGGATACACCTTCCTAAATTGACGCCGGTGCGTGATAATGCTCGTGTGGATAGTCCCCAGCTGTTCAGCAAACTCCCGCGTTGTCACAAATGCGGTGGTTTCCACTACGGTCTTCAGTATGTCAGTATCCACTGTTTGCGTGTCTTCCGGCTTTGAGACTCTTACAGGTCAAAATTTCCCCATCCGAACTGTCTAAACGAACGACAGAGCTGACGATGTGATACGGCATTGGGGTACATATTGGGAATCCTTCTTGCAGGATTTGCGGGGTTCTAACCACGACGAAACGCATACATCATTCAAAGACGAAGGTGCTCCTTGTCCGTTTCCATGTTGGCTGAAGCTTACGCTGCTCGCCTTCTGATTGCTGACTGAAGCCATTGCGCTTTCTCAGAAAACAATGTTTGCCGTTGCCGGGGCTACGATTTCGAAGTACTTGTCATCGGACGTTACTTTCAGTCTAACCCAATATATTATAATTGCATTTTTTGTCCCATTTTATATTCCGCGTTTCGTTTAATGGTTTAAATTTTAGGTCGTAGTTTAATGATCTAACATTAAAATTTTATTACAACGCTTCGACCATCTATCTCTAGAAAGTCGGACAGAGTCATGACTCAGTACCTTCTTCAACAGTGATTTATGAAATGCGCAAATGCGAAACAGTCTTACCCGTATTCTACACTGCTGGCCACCCAAAATGCAACACCAAGAAGAAAACAACCGATTTGCCTGAAATTCGCAACATGCGTCGCCCGCGAGAGAACATGCAAACTATTAGCATTGCAGGGCGTATGCAAAATATGTGCGCCCGGCACACCACCGAGAAGCACTATAAGAAGGGTGCACAGAAGGCGGAGTGTAAGTAGTGGAAGTGTGTTGTGCTGCCAGACCTGTGCGTTGGAAGCTTCCTGATGCCTCGTCGCAGAATACGGCAGTCATTCCAGCACGTTTTGGAGTTCGGCAGAGGACGAATAGTGGCTTCCCGCGACAGTGGTTTATCGTACCGAGACATCGGCGGCCGTGTGGGACGACATTCAGCTACAGTAAGGAGAGTATGGATTCGGTGGGTGCAGGAGCGACGGACGGACCGACGTGAGCGATTGCCGCAGCCGCGGCAGATCACCGAACGAGAGGACCGGCATGTTGTGCGGCGGGCATTGATGGCTCGCACCACCACATCACGAACGTTAGCGCTGGAATTAGGGTTTCTTGCGCAACAACCTGCGTCCGCACCTACCGTTCGACGTTGTCTGCAGGAGCGGGGACTTGTCGCACGACGCCAATTGCACCGATTACCATTGACATCACACCACCGGCGAATGCGATGGCAGTTGGCCGTTGAACGCCGATCCTGGACTACGGAATGGCACGACATTGTCTACAGCGACGAATCCCGCTTCTGCCTGCAACACCACGATGGTCGGATCCGCGTGTGACAGCACCGCGGCGAGAGACTGTATGACGCCTGCATTATGCGTCGTCCTACCGGTCCGTCGCCTAGCGTTATGGTTTGGGGCGCAATTGGATATGACACCCACACCCCTCTGGTACGCCTCGCCGGTACACTCAACAGCCACTGTTATATCTCCGACGTTTTGGAGCCTGTAGTCCTCCCTTACTTGCAGGACCTGCCAGCGTCCGCGTTTCAACAGGACAATGCGCGCCTGCACGTGGCACGCATCGTGCGACAATTCATCACGGCTCACAAGGTTTCACTGCTGCCGTGGCCCGCCTGTTCTCCCGATTTGTCGCCATCGGACACGTCTGGTCGCTGATCAGCAACCGAGTGGCCCGGCAAGCTCTACTCGCGGCTACGCCTGATGAACTGTGGCAACGTGTGGAAGCAGCCTGGACCGACATACCCGAAGCCCACGTCCTAAGCCTCTTACGTTCGATGCCGCGGTGTGCAGCGGCCGTTCGTGCCAGCCATGGGGGCCACACGAAATATTGATATCTTCGTGTTCCGCAAGCCGCACGAGACTGTAATCTCAATCGTTTGATCTTTGCATCTGTGGTTATGTGCCCAGTAAATCTGGCATTGCTATCTCGTGTCCTTCTTGGTGTTGCATTTTGGGTGGCCAGCAGTGTAGTTTATGGGTACTTGGGGCTACTTGAAGCGCAATGAGAATTTGAATGTAAGTGTGAACATAAATCTTGAACGAAAACAAACCTCAATATTAAGCTCAGTGGTGATGCTATGTTTAAAGCAGTTACATAAATTAATAAAGATTGAGTGTATGTTTTTTTTTTTTGAGATTTAACGACCACCGTGAGCAACTCAATGGGCTATAAGCAGTCGCCCGTCCCTAATTTAGAGTCACTGGTTCCAGGGAAGGGAGAGAGCCAGTGCCGTAAGACAAACACAACATCCATGCCTCACCGGGATTCGAACCCGGACCCCTTCCGACGAACGATCAGAGGCCAACGCCTTAGACCACTGCGCCAAATGAGTGTATGTTCAAAGGAAAGTCTGCGTGTTCAAATTTCGAAACTGCATCGAAGGTTGCTTCATGCAATTAATTATCTGTATACCTTTAACAATTGACCGTAAAGGACTATTTGAGCAGGTGTCATCTAACAGAGGATATGAAAATTATTTTTTATTTGCACAGCTTATTCACCAAGTTTCCCTCTTGTGTTAACGGAGGACTGAAGGTTTGCAGAATTATTTAAATTTAGGAATCAAGAACGAGCTTCCAAAGTATTTAATTGATTATATACTTTATTCCTGCAATATATTACCGAAAATATATAGTTTTGAACAACTATTAGTATGAAACCCACGTTTGCCGCCCCGGTGGCGCAGTGGTCTAAGGCGTTGGCCTCTGATCATTCGTCCGTGAGGGGTCCGGGTTCGAATCCCGGTGAGGCATGGATGTTGTGTTTGTCTTACGGCACTGGCTCTCTCCCTTCCCTGGAACCAGTGACCCTAAATTAGGGACGGGCGACTGCTTATAGCCCATTAAGTTGCTCACGGTGGTCGTTAAACCTCCAATCAAAAAAAAAAAAAAAAAAAAGAAACCCACGTTTAGGTGCTAAAAACAGAGAAATATTCATTTTTGACGTGCAAATAATTTCAAAGGCATTTGCTAAAAGAGAAAAATATTTGCAAAAATTAAAAACTGTTTGCTAAAATTAAAATATAATTTCTTTAAGGATAATATAACTAGTTACGTCCTGTGATAATAGGCTATACAGTGGATGAAAAAGTTATTCGGAGTTGCAGTGGAGAACAAACGCCGTCTCTAGATTTTTCATCGCAAAACTATGATTATTATCACGAATAAATGACACATAAATCAGTCTAATGAGTACAAAGAACAAAAGGAAAGATGTGACGCAACAAATCACTTTTAACTCCTGCTATTTTTTTTTTTTTGATTGGAAATTTAACGACAACCGTGAGCAACTCAATGGGCTATAGGCAGTCGCCCGTCCCTAATTTAGGCTTACTGGTTCCAGGGAAGGGAGGGGACCAGTGCCGTAAGACAGATACACAACATCCATGCCTCACCGGGATTCGAACCCGGACCCCGTTCGGACGAATGATCAGAGGTCATCGCTTAGACCACTGCGCCATCCCTGCTATTTGGAAATCATGCAATCCACAGCCGCTGCTAATTTGAGTGAGCAATGTAAAGTAAAACTGGAAACTCTACAAAAAAGTTTTGTTTTGCGTTTGGTCTTGACGGATTTTCTTTGTGGATGATAATGCTTCATGTGGCACATCCACCCTCTGATTCTGATGCAGTGGAATCATATTCTCGAGAGTAATGATTTACGTATCCACATACCGAAGTCCGACGGACGAGTCTGGTAGTGTAGGATGCCAGGAGATCTCAACCTGCACGACCGTGTTGCGCGGGTCGTGAAGTTTTGTGAGGAGGCAAGATGATCTCGTGCTGTTCTCCATAGTTCGGGCTGTGTCACATGATTCCAAGGGCCAACAATTTTAAAGCTGATGCCTTTAACGACATTTTGGGAATTCTGTGTTCTCAACATTATGGCAAACATTCGGCTGAGGTCGTTTCCTTTAAAAATGCCCGTATCAAAAAACGATAAGTGGAAGAACTTGACTGGTCGCACTCCGCCCCGATTTCAAGCCGCACCTTTGTGTGTATTGGAACGGTTCAGATCGACCGAAATTGGTTATTACACGACACGTGCTCTTGTAGCAGAGCAGAAGGCAGGTCCCATTGCAACTTAGCAGGAAGCTTTCCTTGCAATGTGGAATCTGACATAGCAGAAAATTATGAGCCACCGAGGTATTAATTTCTTTTCTATTACAGGAAGTTCGATGATAGACTATGTTCGGTAAATTTGTATCAGGCATAGGGTTGGAAAAAGGGATAAAGATACTCCTATGTGACGGCAGTAATGCCTATAGCTAATGGATGTCATCAGAGGAATATTACTCAATGTGAGGTAACGCAAAATAGTTGCTTAACGGTAGATCCTTGTTTGCGCACAAGAGATGAAGGAAGAATTAAATTTGTGCGTTGTACATTAAGATAGTCATGGGGTATAAATATAAAAAGCTAACCAAAGGGACACCTTCTTCCATATGACCACCACAATCTACTACTTACTTATTTACATATTAATTGCCCTTCTGCTGCTGATGTCTTTCTTTCACCTGTACAGTATCTTTGAATTACATATGATCTTAAATGTTTTTCATACTATGAAAAAATGTACCTTAAACGAGATATATGGTTACAGAAATTTTACCGAAATAATTACGGTGTTTAAACAGAAGTCGTTTTGCATGTAAAACAATTTGCACTCACTCATATTAGTACTGTGGATATATTTTTTATATACGACTGATAAATTAAAAATGTTATTTCTAAAACTTATGAAGTTGAATTTTTTGGCTTTTAAAGTTTTTTTTATAATTTCTTTGAAATATAATTTGCATAAAATTTAGAACACCAGATTTCCTGCTCACTGTTCCCGACCGCTTCATTGTTTGAGGGTGGTCTGTACATTCTGATGGAAATAGCAAGCATGCAAATGAAGTTATAAGTTTAGCTCTTTTTTTCAGAAACATTCTTTTAACATTTGGGACCAACAGTGTTAAGAAAAATGTCTTTCATTACATACTTCTTTTTCTTTTATTTCAGGTTTAACGACCACCGTGAGCAGCTCAATAAGCTGCTCACGGTGGTCGTTAAACCTGAAGTCAAAACCGTCCCTAATTTAGGGCCACTGGTTAAAGAGAAGGGAGAGAGCCAGCGCCGTTAGACAAACACTACATCCATGCCTCACTTACGAATGATCAGAACCCGGACCCCTCATGGACGAATGATCAGAAGCCATCGCTTAGATCGCTGCACCAGCGAGCGGCCATTACCGATTTTAATCGATTGGATATATTATTTCTTTCAAAATTTGTCTGCCAAATTATTTTTTTTGGAATGAACAAGAAAGTCGTCTGTGGATTAAAAAAAACCATCAGAATATCCAAAATGTCGGCTCCTTATAATGGAAAAAAAAATCTATATTTTAGACACATAAATCCAGGAAAGGAAAACTGATTTCAACATAGTATTTGTCACCAGAATTCAAAATAAATAGCACTTATCGAATTGTTATGCCGCCCCGGTGTCGCAGTGGTCTAAGGCGCTGGCCTCTGATCATTCGTCCGTCTGGGGTCCGGGTTCGATTCCCGGTGGGGCATGGATGTTGTGTTTGTCTTACGGCACTGGCTCTCTCCCTTCCCTGGAACCAGTTACTCTAAATTAGAGACGGGCGACTGCTTATAGCCCATTGAGTTGCGCACGGTGGTCGTTAAACCTCCAATCGAAAAAAAAAATGTTATGATTTTTTATTTATAACATTCGGTAACCCACAGCCTGTCGAAAAGTTTATTTATTGAAATTATGAATCTAAAGCTGAAAGCGTAATCTCTAACTTATCCTAACAGTTTCAGGGAATTCTTGTAACGAAATGAGGTCATAAAGAAATGTCAGGTACTCTTCTTCTATTGCACACGGATTGTTTCGTATGACCTGTCAAATATAATCAGGCTTTTTTTTAATTTCTACTGGATACGTGTTCACACCATCACATGTGTTTGATCTTGCTGATATTGGTTTTTTCCCCTTTTTTTGAATTCATCTTTGCTTTTTAATTTCCTTTTAGTTTCACTTGACTGTATTTGTGAATATTTCAAACTGATTGTCCAGCAACTTCCTTAAAAAAGTGTATATCATGAAATAACTTTTGTGTTAATGGTTTTAAATGTTTTATTTCTTTATAAACGGTGTCCGAATAATGACTGTGCACTGAATGTTCGAACTGCATTAATGTAATAGTCAAGAAATTTTGAATGACATTACAGTAGAAGCCGTCTCGTGGAAGTGCTCTATGTCTGGTAACCTTCATGTTTCCCCAACCGAGGCGCGCGCAATTGTCATTCTAAAACGAAGTCATTTCCGGCGCTTGGTCGACGGAAGTAGACGTGTCGATTGGCAACTCTTCTTGGCACAAGGACAACGGTGTGTTTTTGGTGGAACATGTTTTTTTGCCATGACGGCAAGTACACGAACGAAGTGCAAAAACAGTTCGTTATGAAATTTCTTGATGCAGACGTCCGGCACCATGATGCGGTACGTCAGCTCATAAGGAGGTTTCGAGAAATTGTCAGGGTTTTGGCAGCCCATTTCCCGGTAGGTCATCCAAGGCTGACGACATCGTACAAGTTATGCAGGAGAAGATACAGAGGAGTCCACGCGTGTCCGTGAGGCTGCTGTCAAAGCAAGCTAACTTTCCAAAGAGAACAGCCCACAATTTTCTGAAAAGGAACTTGTGTTTCCACCCGTACAAAGTGTTTGTTCTGTATCAGGTGAAAGAAACAATAAGCGTGGCCCGTGTTCGGTACTGCAGGTGGTTCCTAGAGTTTCTGTATGAAGAAGGTGAGGACAATCCGAACTTGACTTTCTTTACAGATGAGACATGGGTCTATCTGTCACGGTACACCAACAGTCAAAATACTGGTTTTGAGGTACAAAAAAATCCCCAAGAATTTAAGAAATTGCCTCGCTAGAAACAGAAGGTCGGTGTTTGGTGTGTCATGACTCATACGCGCATTACTGGACCCATCTGCAACTTCTCCTGTAGGAATCAGTTCGACATGGTAAGTGTTACTTTCAGTGCGCAGTTATAATCCGGGCACCCTGTATATATCACTGAAATATGAAATATTTTTCTAAATTAATTTCTCAATGGCAAATGGAGGAATGGCTTAAAAACATTGTTTGTGGTGATATTCTTTCAATAAAGACATAATATGGAAAATGCTCTCTGCCTGCCTAATTGCGGAAAGCAGTATGTGTAGTTTTCTCAACACGCAACGAAACACATAATCTTTAGTCAAACTTTCCACAATCCCTGGAAACGTTTAGTCTTTCGGAAGAAGACTAACTGATTCAATCTATCCTGCGAAGAACGAAATAATTAACGAAAGTACGAGTATTTGCAGAACTAATAAAGGGAAGCGAAGGCTCTTTCTGAAAAAAAAAATAAAAACTTGATTTTAGCTGCGATGGGACTCATGAAACAAGCACAAGTCAATAGCTTCAAGGTATCCGCACGGAAAAGTGTGTGACCATCAACTGATTTTGCATATAATAGAATTTCGTACTCAAAATTTACCAGATGCATTCTGCGGCAATTTAATATCACACAATCAAATGCCATTTCTTATAAGTTATATTATTCAACTCTCTAAATTTAGGTGGCTAAGTTTAGACCTATTATTTACTGTGGATCTAGACGAGACCTTGGAGGATCTAGAAGAGACCTCTACAAAGGGAAGGGCCCTTGGTACCGAATGGAACACTTTTCTACCTCCACTGAATTGCATGAAAAGAGGAGCAGCAATAAATATATCGCTACCTATGTGAAAGTGATGGAATCTTGAGACGACCTATAGTTTTTCTATATTCCTAAATTAGCAGGAGTTGGCCTTTTTACTTTCTGATTCGCTATGGAAGAAATATCATGTGTAGTAAAGGTAATACTATCTGTGTTAAAGAATCTTCCCGTGTAAACGCATCTCTCGTGTTTGATCTTTTTACTAAATTGTTAAGATGGATATAAAAAATGACAGTTTTTCTTAGAAATTGTAGCGGGGTTGATACAATTTGTTCTGTATGAATCAGTTGCGATTAAGTTGTTAGCAGTAAACCCGTTTATTTCAAGTATTTCCGAAGTTTATCGGCCTACATTTTTTGAAAGAAAGGTATTGGCCATTTACTTCCATTGTTAAAACGTGTTTTGGGTGAAGGGGAGTAAAGACGAGACTGCTTTTTGTCCATTAAAACGCTGATGTCAATCCTGTTCTTCTTTAAGCGTCATTATTCGTTCGAAAGACACAATAAGACACACCGTAATAACTGAGGTAAGACAAATGCACAACTCTTTCTCGTGGCTTTGGAATGATTCGAAATACATGAGAATATTTTAAACTAGCAGAATTATATTATTCCTTTTACTGTGCAGGTATGATTCATTGAATTGCACTGATAAGTTTGTTATCATTTAATTCGGGTCAGTGCTACTCTACAACATTTGTAATTATTTAATTTTTCAAAATGAGTTTCTTTCAGTGTGTTTTTCGGTAGTTCTTATTTACGTGAGAAACGAAGTCTATTACATTATGCAGTAATGATTACAAATGATGCGAATCGGGACTTCGTAGATGCAGGATCTAGGAAAACGTTTGAACAATCTTCGTAAATTATTCGATTTAAGAAAGAAATGTGACTAGAATTAGTTTTCGTGTAGGAACTGCTTTTTTTGGGGGGTTTAACGACCACTGTGACAGCTCAATGGTCTATAAGCAGTCACCCGTACCTAGTTAAGGACCACGAGGTCTAGCAAGAAAGGAGAGCCAGTGTCGTAAGTCAACCACATCACCTAGGGCTGAGAAGTGACTAGTAACCAGAAATACCTCTGATGATTTAGTATAAGCCATGCGCTTAGAACAACTGGGACGCTGAAGTGATGGTAACACTACAATATTTTGGTATGTTACCCAGCACAAATTGCACTGCACATCTTTTCTGTAAGTTAATAAACATTTTCATGTTGTCGTGGTGTGGAATCCGTTGACAGCTCTTCGAAAAAACTTATATTTAGAACAATGTCCATAAGAAAAGGAAGTCATCCGCAACAAAGGAAGTCGTCCATAAACGAAGGAAGCCAAAAACCAGAGGTTCCTCTGATGATTCGGCAAAAGACTGCACTTAGACAACTGGGACGCTGAGGCGATCGTATCACTAAAATGTGTTGGTATATTACAAAGCACACCTAGCACGGGAAGTCTTTTCTGGAAGTTAAAAAAAATTATAACTTGGTGGTAGGGAATCCGTCGTTAACTTTTCGAAAAAAAAATTACGTTCAGAACGTCGTTCATAAACAAAACAAAGCTCCTTTTTTGTGCCGGTTCGACCCAACGTGTGCTGAATGCGCGACCGTGCTAAAAGTAAATTATCACCACAAAATTCAATGAACGAAATACGGGTTTAAAACGAGCTTCGTCCTCGAAGTGGTGTAATATCGTATTTCCTTCATTGATATTATGGGTCTCCGGTCAATCACGGGAATGCATTCCAAACCTCCAGAATCGCTACATATGAATGTCGGTAGCTTCGCCTTGCGAATCCTGTGACGGTTATGTTCAAATTAATCGGAAACTAGAAATATGGTCGCTCTGGGTGGTGTAGTGGTTAGCTTATCGGGCGCTATCCGGGAGACGCGCGTTCAATTTCCTATAAAGGATGACGAAATTTTCCCGTTTTCGGATATTCTCTCATTTGCCACAAAGTTCATTTCGTTTGCCTTAAGGCTGTCTTTCAATGAGTATTAGGCTTCATCTTCTGCAAAAGATAGCGTAAAATATCCCTCTTTGGGCGTGGCTTTTACGTCTTGAGGGATTGTCCCAGAAGTAGGTGTCAGCGAATGACTGAAGACCTTACTATATTCAGAATGGAAGCGGTCTCTCGTTGGCTCCACAACGAAAAGACAAAATACGCGCTGTTATGTTTTAACCAATGACATTATTTGGGGATGGAGCTTAGTAGGTAGGCGTGGTTTCTGTCTCAAATTCAAGTGTATTCTGGTAATGTACACATTTTCTCTTCAAAAAATGAACGTACAGTAGAATTTAAGAAGTTCTATAGGAGACAAGATTGCAATTTTACTTCAGTGCCCATTCTTTGATTTCTATTTGGTCTAGATAATTAAAAAAATCAGACAGAAATGAGAGATTTCGTTTCTTCCACACAGAAATATTGCGAAGATAACTTCTGGCGCCATCTAGAGCCAAATTGGAATACTTTCGAGTCAGATAAATTGAATTTAAAAAAATTCTAACAAATGTTTCGGAAAAATAACTGCGACACGTATTAGCTATGGGTCGTTTTTATTGGTGCTCAAAATGTTAAACTCTACAAAGTAATAATGTTTTGGAAAATGTGTACAAAATAATTTGCATTACAGATATAAGACTGAATTTCTGTTACACTCACTCAATGACAGCCTTAATGACTTAGCCAGGATTAATTTTCATGAGTATATATTTATAAGCCAAAAAGTTATTTCACTTTAATTTTCACCATCTCAATATTTTACTGGTATATTACTACTAAAAAACCAGTGATTTGCAGTACATATTTCTGCTGCACTCAGAAAGCTTTGAAAAGAAATACCTCTTCAAAACATAGTTATTTACATGTTATTTTATTTAAAGCATTTTTCAGAAATATTTATCGTAACTTTTCCCAGATTTAAATTTCATTGACTTCATGTATAAAATATTGTATTTTTTTCCGATGACGCGTGTGAAACGATAATTCTGAAGCACAAAGCAGTATACAGTTCTTTAGTGTCTAAGTATATGAAAATTACTGCGTGTTAACTACTTGAATATTTGGTTTAAAAAACTTAAGATACTATATATTACAAATATTGTTATCAAAACCAAGTACTAGGGTGAAAGTAAAAATAAGATGTTTAATCTGGGAATGCTTTAATAATATGAGGAACAAATTTCTTTCTGAAATATTCTCTAGATACCTAGGTTCTAACCTAAGCCTTGGATTTAGATTTCCATGCAACAGGAAGGGAAGCTTTGTCGACGCCTTTTAATGCACGGGGATTTTGTGCAAGGAACGGAAGTTGAGGTTAGAATTTTTAATCCCCTGTGTAATTCACTTAAACCAAGAGCTTTAGCACAACCTTTCCTAATTTCAAAATAGTTGATGCCTTTTCTGATACTTCCATGATGCCTTTTCTGATACTTCAGCGCGCTTGCAAGTTTCTTGCGAATAACCCAATTTGATTTGGTATGAGAACTCAATCCCTTTCATTAGTTCACTGAAAGCACATGTAATCGAGAAAATCTTCGGCTGCATGATCAAAATGCTATCACACTTAAAATTTCCATTGCGAAAATATTTAAGTGACGTATCGAGATTTTGCATAATGGATTCTATCCAGGAAGATATTTTGCATTTTCTTTTGTTAAATTTATTCCACTAACGTACAGTGACAGTCACTTTCTTTTCATTAATGTCTAGTAAATTGGCCATCCTTGGTGTTAATGAAAATATGTAGGAGCATACACACCGAAGAGCCAGAAAATGATGACCATCTGTATAACATGACGTTGGTCTCTCCACGTCTCCAAACAGTTCTTATCCGGTGGTGTACGGAACACTACAAGAATTTTTATATCGTTTTGCGACATGTGGTACCAAAAAAAGAATGCATTACTGGAGTGAAATACCTATGTCATGACAAGATATGCCTACTCTGCAAAGATATTTGTGTTGGTGGTAGACGTCATATTTTCCTGCTCATAGAGATGCTTTCAAGTACTAGTTTCAAGCGCCTCTTGATTATAGACTTGGTCATTGCATATATATCTGCTGAGTGATATACTTATATAAAATTGCACAAAGTTTATGATGGATTACAAATGACCTTCAAATGTACAACGGCTTAAAGAAAGATATCGGGGACTTATTTTGATATTAAATTTCTTATACGTTTTAAAAATTTTGTTACTTACAGAAATTTCTTTATTGAAAATATACTTTATTAATGAATAAGATGAGGTGGAAAATTAAAAAATAATGCTTCGGTCACAATTAAGGCATGAATGCATCTTGAAATATGGGTGATTTCAGGAACATTTAGTAAAACCTTTCATAGACGTTATTTTATTTCTTCAATAAACGTTGTGCAAACCACTAGAGCAAGAACGAACTTCAAATCGTAGCCTGTCATGATCATCATCATTATCATCATCATTGTCAACCCTTATCGATCCACTGCTGGACGAAGGTCTCCCCAAATTTCCTCCACAACGGTCTGTCTTGTGCCAATCTCCTAAATGTCACTCCCGTATACTTTCGAATTTCATCTACCCATCTTCCATGTGGTCTTCTTCTGGGTCTTTTTCGGTCCCTTGGAATTCAATCTAAAATTTCGGCTGTCCATCGATGGTCTGTCCTTCTGGCAGTATGTCCAGCCCATTGCCATTTCAGGGATTTAACTCTGATCATGATGTCTTCCACTCTTGTCATTTTTCGGATCCACGAGTTCCTCTTCTTATCTCTCCATGATATGTCCACTTAATTTCTTTTAAATATGATTGAAATAAGCGCTGGTAACTGAAAACCATTTCCCGGTTAAATTGAATTACCATTAACGTTATTCTCGGTTAAATGACAAGTACTATGGAATATAAGCATCCATTTCACATTAATGTTCTCTTAGAGGAAATTTGTTTTCTAAACGGCGTTCAATATGCATTATATTTATATTAAGGTAATACAACGTTTTTGTCACGATTATTTATTTTTTCAAACCGACCATGGTGTCGCTGGGTATTGAACTAGCTTCATCAAGACGAATGGCACGTAAATATTCAAATTGTATATGACATCATAAATGGTGTTTACAGTCACGTGTTTTGGTTAGATGCTTCCACGCGCTTGATAGAAATGGCGTGGATGTCATGTCATTAACAAGTTGCGAATACTTCTGGTATATATGGAAAGCTTCCAAAATATCAAGTTTGGTATTTGAATCTGGCTTGTCAATTAGTTTTGCTTCTTCAAAGAGAAATTTGTGGTCCTTTTCGTAACATTGTTTAGCCGTCGATGACTTCTTTAGGTCACAATTCCGAACGTAGGTCTTGTGCTCCTTCAATCGAAAACGCAAGGCTCTGCGGGTATGTCCTATATACAAAGCGCCACATTCACATGGAATTTGATAAATTCCCCATGAGTTTTTGTCTTCAACACAGTCCTTTGATCCTAAAAAGCTCATTTTGTCTATGGGTTTAAAAATCACCTTAAAATTAAAAGTTTTGAGCAGTTTTGTAATTTTGAAGGCAATGTGACGGGAAAATGAAATAATGACAAAATTCTCTCGCAATGTTAATGTGGAGATAGGCTTCGTTTTCCGGAATTTTGTTAGAGCTTTGTCTATAATGAAACGGTTGTATCCTTGCTCTACTGCAACACGTTTACGGAAATATAGTTCTTTTTCCAAACTGTCTTATTCTGAACATATATGTATCGCGCGATATACGCAAGTGTAAAAGGCGGTGCGTTTTTGTTGATAAGGGTGATTGGACTTGGCATGTGGAGGTGAAAAATAACGAAAGGCTTCCGATAAATTGTGGCTGCGGGAGATCCATTTAAGCGAGTTACCAGGACGTCAGGGAATGGTAGGCATCCATTATTTTCAGTTTCGTAGCTGAATTGAATGTGAGGATCAATGGAATTTATAAGTTTGACAAATTCCGGAATTTGAGAATGTTTCCCCTTCCATAGAACGAAAGTATCGTCTACATATCGCATCCATAAGTCAAATTTCAGAAGTCTGAAATGTTTTTCCTCAAATCGACGCATGTAGATTTCACATAATATAGGTAGCAGTGAGCTGCCCCTGGCTAGACCTTCCGTCTCTTCATAAAACGTTCCACGGAAAGTAAAACTGTTCTGTTTTATGCAAATGTCCACTAGTCTTGTTATTTCTTCAACTTCAGGTTGGCTGTAATGATGCTCCACAAGACTTGATTTTAGGGATTCCAAAGCTCCTTTTACTGGAACATTGGTGAACGTAGATACCACATCAAAGGATAGCATTAGTTGATCTACGCAGGCGTGTAGCTTTAGTCGATTGGTAAACTCAATGGAATTTGTCACAGATGTTTCGTTTGGAGTGGCCAATGTAGATAATTTTGAAGATAAGAATTTTGATAACTTATATGCTACTGTGCCGATATTACTTACTATAGGCCGGAAAGGAATTCCAGATTTATGTATTTTAGCGAGAGAATAGAATCTCTCACAACGGGCGTATGAAGGTGTAAATTTGTTTTTTATTTTTGGGTTCAGAGTTTCTGAGATTTTGTTCAATTTCTTTATTTCTTTCAATTGTTTATCTGAAGGATCATTCTTTATTTCTTTGTAAGGTCCATCCGAAATAAGATTTTTTGACTTTTTTATCATAATGGTTTTTGTCTAACACAACCACCTGACCTCCTTTGTCAGCTCTAGTTATGATTAAATTTGAATTTGAGCGCAATTCTTTAAGCGCATTAATTTCTTTGGCGGTTAAATTTGGCCTAGGTAATGTAGCGTGATTTGCAGTTATACTTGGCTGATACAATGTCTACCTATTTCTTTTTCTTCAAAGTTGAGGCTGCTTTGCATTAGAGATTCCTCAACTGAAGCAACTATGTCTGATACCGGTATCTTTCTTGAGATAGCAAAGTTAGAATTATGTCGTAAAGTCAGCTTCTGAATTTCAGAGAGACTATGACCGGACAAGTTAACAAATACTTCATTATCTGGATACACAATTCCGTTATTATTAATATGGGTATAAGCCTGCTTATTCTTATTATCAGCTATCAATTTTTGGAATTTTCTTTCAATGGAAATTCGTTGACATGTTGGCACTACGAACTGAACTGTTTTTGTCTAAAATATCAAAATCGGCTAATGTGTTAGCTAACCAAAGATGTAGATCATGAAGTTCATTTTCCACCTTCGCTACGTCCTTCCGAGTGTCCTTAATAACAGCTCTAAGAATGGCAAACGAAGCACTACTCACTGCTTTCGTTACGTTCTAAGTAGGTATTAGATTACATTTCAAGGATATGAAACTCGGTAAGATGCGATGTCTTTTGCATCGTTGTAAGAAGTTCAAATGGTTCAGTAATCTGAACTTCTTTATCCTCAGTTTCGAAAAACGGTTAATCGTACATTTTAAAGTAGACATGTCTTTTCCGGAACATTGACATTCGTCCTGATGAAGCTAGGCCAATACCCAGCGAAACCATGGTCGCTTAAAAAATAAATAACTGTGACAGAAACGTTGTATTACCTTAATATATATATATATATATATATATATATATATATATATATATATATATATATATATATATATATATATATATATATATATATATATATATATATATAAGTGTCACGAGACTCTAGTCTTTGAGATCAAGAATCTTTAGTTCAACGGACTTCCAGACTACGCCGGTGCATAAGTCTACGTCTGTGCATCTTAAGCGGAAGCCGTTTTAACATCCTGATTGGCTACTTGAAATTCAACCTTCTGCGTGAAGTGAATTACAGGAACGTAAGAAATGAAAACCTGGAAATACTGGCACCCCTGGCGGGAGTAGTGAAACAAGTGATGGTTTTTGTGGACATGGTCCTCAGAATCGCTGGTAAGTTGGTTAATGGAGACTTGTTGAAAGATGACATTGAAGTTGTGCACAGGATGCGTATTCAGGGTTGACAGCGTAGAAAGCCATCATTGTACAGTTCAAAACGAGAAAGGTAAGAGCCATTTTTTTTTGCAGAAAGGTCGGAAGACTGAAATTGACTGACGTTGATACTAACTGCCAGGAAGGGACCAGCGTATAACTGCTCATGATCGGGACCTGTTTTGGAATGCGAGAAGGTTTTCAAGAGAAAATAACATCAGATTCTGTTGGTACAGAAATAGACATATATTCTGCCGTAAAGAGGAGGGCATGGTTATAATTTGGAGTAAAAATTACTTGGATTTGAATCTCTTCTAATATTCACCTGTTATTTGTTCCTCATGCTATTAATTTTGATGGATATTGTTATTTACTATGTTCTGCAACCCGGATTTTCTCACTATTAATGATTTTCATGAATAACTGGTCTCACATAATTTTCGCTTGAGACAATTGCACATAAACGCACGTACTATATACAGTAAATTTAATTTGTTCTTGGAGTTTCTGGGGTCTCTCGACTTCCTTGTTCACATTGTCTGTGTCTCAGAGACATGGTTCGATGTGGAGATTCCACACCTGTGCAATGTGCCGGGTTTTCAGACTATTTAGCGCTTCTCGAACGCGGGTAAAAGTTGTGGGGATCGCAATTTTTGTAAAACGTCATATTGCAATTACACAGTGAGAGCGATTTTTGGTTATATATTATAACTACGAAATTGTCACCTTGGAAACAAATAGCACTATTATTAGTGCTGTTTATCGCCCGCCTAGTGGACTTCAATGTTGTTGTTTTTTAAATTTATTTTACAATTACTTCGATGAAGTTCACAGGTGTGGAAAAATGGTGTACTGCTCGGGTGATTTTGCCATTGACATGACTCCAACAAATAACATATCATTCCCATTTGATGATATAATTATGTCCTCAGGATTCATCAATGCTGTTACTATCCCGACGAGAATTACTACTACCACCTCAAGCATACTTGATCTTTTCATAACAAATGATTACGACTGTTCTACGGGTGCTTTTTCATATAGTGTAAGTGATGATCTACCCATCTTCTGTTTAAGTGGAGTTATCTCGAATATTCAATTGCCCAACAATAGCTCTATATGTATTCGTACATATGACCGTAGGAGTTTGATTTAATTTGGCGAGACCCTTGCGGTCATGGACTGGTCTTCTGTGTTTTGCCACGATGATCCAATACACGCATTTGATGTGTTTGGAGGATTATTTGGGTCCTTACAATCGTATATTTCCACTTAAGTTTTTAACAAGATCATCGAAGTGCCGTAAGCCATGGTTCACTCGTGGTCTCTTTAGGTGCCTTAATAAAAAGAACAAATTATTTAAAAACAAATTACAGTCCAGGAGTGCTTCTGACCTCTAGCAGTTCAACAGATATAGAAACTGGTACAACACTAAACTGAGAATGGTTAGAAATATTATTACTTTCATCGGTTTGCTGGCACTACGGATGGGAAGAAATATGGAAGTCAATCGGTGAACTTATTAATGGCTTAGGTGATGATGAATAACCGACACAACTTGAACATGGGGTACTTCGGATTACCGATACAGATGGCATTTTTGAGATATTTAAATCTTTCTTTGTTGAATTGCCCGATAAACTAAGAAGAAATATTCCGCAGGTGTCTGGGGATTTTACAGGCTTTCTGTCCCACCGAAGGCCCTCCACAACTTGTTTTTTGATCCGGTTTCGATCGACCTATTGACTACTACCAACAAATTAGATCCCAATAAGAGTGTCGGCCCGGATGATGTTCACCCAAGGGTGATTAAGCCTGCTGCTCAGTTCTTGCTGGTTCCACTTTATCTTATCTTTAATCGCATTTTGCAAACTTTACAGATTTCTCTTTCATTTACTATTCGCAGGGTATCTGTGTTTTATATATAAAGGTTCCTAGACACAATGTTGAAAATAATCGTCCGATTACTAACATTTCTACCTTTGTAAAAATTCTAGAAAGATTAGTTTTAAATAGATTGACCAAATACTTGGATAAACATAAAATTCTATATTCAGGGCAGCATGGTTTTTGTCATGGTTTTTCAACGGAAACGGCGGTATTGGATGTTCTCAATTATATGCAGACTAATGTAGATTAGGGAAGATGTGTCTTGGGAATTTTCTGCGATTTATCAAGAGCTTTTGACTGTGTTCAGCATGATATTAATTTGCCTAAATTATATCATATTGTGATCAGGGGAGTTCCGTATCTATTTTTTAAAAACTATCTGGCACAAAGGACACAGTACGTGCAGGTAAGCGGAATACGCTCCTCTGAACGTCAAATTCGCGCTGGAGTTCTGCCATGCTCGGTTCTGGGACCCGTTATTTACCTTATTTACATTAACGGTATCTTTAACATAATTTCGCGATATCTTCATGTACCGTTCGCAGACGATACCAGTTTGTTTTTTCTGGAAACGCACTGCTTGAAATGACACCCACAGTTAATCGAGATCTTAATGAATACTTTCGTTCGTGGTGCTGTAATGTTTTAACTATACACCCAGACAAAACTAGTGTAGTTCATTTTTCTCGTCGAGGAACACAATTATTGGCTCTGAATGGACTTTCTTGAATGTTGTTCCTGTTATTTTTAAGCCTTCAATTAAATTTCTGGGAGTTTTCTTGTATGAGTCCCTACGTTGGTATACTCACATTAATCATCTGGCAATTCAACTTGGAAAACGTATAGATGTCATTTACTGGATATCGGCAATCTCGACGATTCTAGTTAAAATAGTTTTGTATTATTCTTTCACCTATTCTCTTCTATACTACTGTATATTGGCATGAGGTCAGACCACGTTGGTAATGTCTCCGACTAGCTGCATTACAAAAATAATACATTCGTTTATTGGGTAATGACCCTAGTGCTAACGGGGTTTATAGTCAATACGGCATTATGACAATTCATAAATTATTCACTTTTCGTTTGTTACTTTTCATGCATAATGGGATTCATTCTAATAGATACTTGGGCGTCCTAGAGTTGATGCGTTTTTCACATTATCATGATACTATGAGCAGTCTAAACTTTCTGGCTCCTAGGGTTTTCCCAAAGATAGCATACTACGGTAGTAATGCAGCTGGACGTCGAAAATGGAACGAATTGCCTACGGACATTAGAGGTGTTGTTAACTGCAGGGCATTCAGGAAATTATTATTTACCACTTTAATGGCTACTTGTTTACTTCTTATATTGTAGTCTGCACTTTTTAATGTGGATTTTTGATTCTAATTCACTATTGTCTATTAAATTTCGTGCTATCCATGTTGTGGGCCTCATGCATTATGATTCCTGAATCTTCGAACTTCAACCACGTACCATCTTTGGACTTTCTAAATTCACATTTCATCAGTAACTCAGATCTTAATGCATGGCTCATTAGTCTGCATTGTTCTCGCGGTTATACATAATGGTACTCTGATTATAGGCATATATACATAGTAGGGTATCATAATTTTATTATAGATTTACTGTATTTTTGTCCTGCCACTCTGAGCGTAACTTATTGTTTAATTTTTATTGAATGTAGTCTATTGTCGGTATGGTGATATGTTGTTAATATTAATCATATCGTTTCTCATATCGGCATGGTTTGCGGGGTACAGTTTGTGGAGAGCGGGTAATATTCAGTTCCTTTCTGTTCACAGTTTCCACATACTGTTACATGTATGATAAATATTTTATATGTAGCTTCGAGATGCAAGTTTTCGGATTGTTCTCATATACTGTGTTACGTGCCAGTTTACGTATCATATATTATGCTTAATATTTTTCTTTAGTTGAAGTTCTGGTGTTTTGGCTTGTCAAGACATTGCAGTACTTAAATAACTTCACATTAAGTACTGGATGACTTGTTTGGTACTTGTTCATATATTGTTGCATGCTGGTTATAGTTTATGATATTCTTATTATGCTAGTTTCCATGACTAACCTACTTTATATTACACATTTTCTGTTTCTTGCTCTATGGCCTGTCACTAATTAAATTGGGGATCAGGGGTTTGTCAGGCTTTTATAGTAAAGCCTTTTTCTCTGGTTTCATGGGATTCACTGTGGTTATTCATGGCGCCATAAACAATTTATGTGTTTATAATACTAACTCTACATGTTTCGTTTATTGAACAGTTTATGAAATATCTAAAATGGCACTTATGTATATTGAATATTTTTGACTAATTACTTAATATTTCAAATATTTTTATTGTGGTTGAGTATATTGTATAACTTGTGTTATGTATTGAATTACCTGCTGTATGACAGAATATATCAATAAACAAACAAAACAAACAAACACCAGGAGAACGCTCGGACTTATACCCTCGCGAATGACCTCTGCAAAATTCAAGTAACTTGAGGGCATCGAACTGATTCAATACCCAGCATATACGATCTTGTCCCGTCCGATTTCTTGTTCTGTTCTATGACCGATTTCCTTCGCGTGCGGTACATCAACAACCAAGAGGAGGTGGCAGCTAGCGTTAAGGAATTCTTCGTCTCGAAGGACGAGGTCCGGTACCGCCACGGAACCGAGGAACTGGCATACAGTCAGCTAAAAACGGCGCAGCGGGATGACTTATCCTTTGAATGTTAGCCAGCCTTCGTCGTAAATTTACGTATAAAGATGTATAGTGATACGAATATTGCAAAATTTTCGACTCAACCTGTGTACTTTGTTTCAATTCAAGACCACTATCCCTGTTCCGCCATTATCACATTGTAAAAATATATGCCGTAACCCTAAATTGTGTTTTTTACAAAGTTGGTACACTTATAATTAATGTTTCCTCAAGCAAGAAATAAATTCTCGTTGTTTTACATTTATTCTTAATTTATAGAAAATTTGAGTGGTAGGAGTTTGAAATATATATGCCAAATAGCGATTATTCTCAGTTTTTTGTTAAAATCATTGGACAGTTTTATAAATTTTACTTTCGGTTTAAAATGTGGATTGAATGTCGGTGCGCTCAAAACAGTGCTTGAGAAAGCATTTAGCTGGAATTTTTATCTGAATTTAAACTACACTTACACTGCGGAAATCACAGGCATTTTCGCCGCCTGGAGTTTGACGTACGCTGCAAGTTGCTCACTTTCGGATGGTGGTCTAGAGCTGCCTGACTTGCCTCTATGATGGTTGTTCTAGGCCGCATACGTTCCCACCACAGATGGGTTCAGTTGTGTAGTCGCATGCGACATAATGAGTTGGAACACGGGGAAACATTACTTGCATTTTCCCCTGTGTTCCAAAAAACGTATTAAACATATTTGTTGGATCTGGATGACCTAAATTATAAAGAAAATCGGAAAAGGTAAAAATTGCGCAAGTGCCTTTGAAATCTGATTGTTTCGCAAAGAGAGTGAAAGACAGAGAAAAATTTAAAAAGGTCCTTTCGCAGAAACAAAAAAACAAAATCTGGATTAACAAGCGTCATCAGCAAGAAGTTTATTAATAAAATCATTGCGAGGTCCATCATTATTTACAAAAGCCTTCTTTACAGCCTTTTTGCGATTACGTTTCCTTTCCTATCCAAAATCATACTGTAAGCCGCGGAAGCAACTGTATGTACCACATCTCTACGTAACCTGATTCGAAACTTGAAGCCCCCATCGCGCTAAGTGTGGGTCCGCAGCACGGTGCGTGCAAACCAGGATAGCAACAAATGCTTGCTTGCTTCAGGCAACTAGGTTGTCACTAGTTGCCTCAGTGTCAGAGATTTATTTGTCTGATGAATGTTCTGATGCGTTGAGCAGAAGTTGCCGTCACAAAGCGCGAAAGAGAGGAATACTGGTGTTCACAAAACTGTGAAATTGTTGGAACTCGTCCTGAATTTGCTTCTCTTGTCAAACATTATTGTAAATTGCATTTTCTCTTTTAAAGCTTTTTGTTGTTAGTAATGGTGGGTACAAATGATTGAGATTTCAGTTAATAATTTACCATTATTTTATGCGTTTGCAATTACTTTTAACCATTCTATATATCCTTTTCCCGTAAGATTGAATGGATGAAGTGTTTTATCTGAGTTAAATTATTTATCTCCCTGTGCGCGCTGCTTCAAAACGGGCGGGGAACAACAAATATTTCCATACGACTAAACTTTATAGTTCAACGGAATACCTTAACTTTCGAGGTAAACTTTCAAGCTCCCAGTTCCCTTTTTAACAAATACATTGTAGGTTTTACTTTTTATTTCAAAAGCCATGTTCTTCAAATAACAGAGGAAACAAAGAATTAAGTAGCGTACTGCATTTTATTTCGAAAATTGTAGATCAGCTGATCATATTTCTTCTATGATTTGAGACTGAGACCAACTAAAAAAAGGAATTTATCTTTGGAATTACTCAGCTTTGTTAAAATAATAGGGAAATGTTAACAAACGAATGACCCTCCGACACGAAGGATTTTTCGTTAGGGATTCGATTAAGTCTAAAAACATTATTATATATTTATTAATTTATTTCCAAACATTCATTTCAGTCGCATTGGTTAAAATAATTTTATATTTTTTTAGTCTAAATATACAGCAGCAACAGATATTCAACAGGCCTAAGTAGACTGATTTGTTTATGAGTTACCGAATGGAACTCATTTTGCATCTGTGAAACTACTATGACTATTCTGACGACCAAAAACGATATTCTGTGTGAGTCCCTTAGTTCGCGTATATCGCAAATATAAGGAAATAGTAAGCCTCCCGAAAAAAGGTTCAAAGTAAGGACTGAAATGCATATAGTATGTGTTTGATGCTCATTGCCTCGCCGTGAAATTACAAAAGTCAAGGGCAAACAAAACAAGAATTTACTCCAAATATCAATCTGATGGCTGTGTTGCCGTACGTAACCCCCTTAACTGCTGCTAACATCAACCCTGATTAGTGAACTCGCTTTGAAAGCCGTGTTAATCTGACGGCCGCCGGTTATCAAATCTCCTTCAGAAATTAGGTCGTCGCTTACTTAACACTTATCCCATGTCTGGTGGCTTTCGTAACAGGTGGCATTTATTTTTCTCTCAGTCTCTCCGACCCTCATATGTTACACACCGTTTCTTCGGACTCAAGGCGTCCGTTCCGTTTCTAATACGAGAAGAATCATTACGATATCCGTTTCTAATCGTGAGATGCGTCCCTAGGAGAAAATGTGTGATATAAACATTTTTTAAATAAGCTATACTGGTAGGCATCCCTGTGGGACAATGTTATGTGGAAAACGTTTTTTCACTATCAATCTAACTCTGCCGGATATCCCCAGGTGATAATGTGAGGAGCAAAAGGGATTTTCTGTACTGTACTCCGGGTGACACCAAAAAGAAACACGGGAAAGGATATATGGAAATTACACAGATTCTTCGTATCTCCAGATTTACTACGAACGGATGGGTTATTTGTACAGGAAAGCGATATGTTTAAAGGACAGACGAGAGATCTTAGAAATATACTTTCAAATTGCCTTTAGTTTCACATAGACAGATGTGGTTTAAAATTTCGAGTAGATTTTGGAAAGCTAATGCAGGTTGTGAGTAGCGGCAGCTCAAGCATGTAGTTTGGATTGACAACCAAACAGTAATCAACGGGAAGCAGATATGACAAGATGGACAAATTATACCAAGAAAATATCTTAGGCAATTACGAAGTATGTCTGTGGAAATAGAGCACATACATAATTCCTAATTCCCTATTAGTGACACCATAAGAATAATAAAAACGCTCTCTGTTTCATTTTGATTTTTTGATTCCATATACACTTCAACGAAATGGATAAGAAAAATTTCGAGTCCCAATTTCAATTGGCGGAGATCCGTTTACCTTTTTTTAAGTTAAATGCATCTCCACCTTTCAGTTTCGTTTATGATGCTTTCACTTTTCGCAGATGTAATCAGGGGAACACTACTGAAACGCTACGGGAGTCCCTTTTCAAAATTTTTGCTGAAGTTCAACAAATTCATAATATCTGATATATAACAATTAAATGCATAATCAAAATTCTCGCTTTTGTTGAAGTTAAGTAAATAGTACAAATATATATAAATAAATATTTGTACTGAGGAACTTCAGCATTTGAATATCATGCGTTTAATTCTCTACACACAAATGGGAGAAGATCATTGAGGAATTTGCAGATACTTTCACCCCACATAAACACTTTGTAAATGTTACGAAGGAGACATTGCACGGTGTCAGTACCCGTTACTCACTTAAGGGAAACAATCATACCTTCGAAGTTCTTCACCATTCTATATCACCGATATTTCTCCATTGTTCAGATACTCCTTATTCTCTGGTAGAATTCAATACTTTCTGAATGTTAAGTACATAGAATGTATATTTAGAAAGCTGTAAGCATGGCATTTAATATCTTAATATTCGGGAAAGGATAAAATTGAACTCAGTTTATTAGGCGTATAAACGATAAGAAACAAAGCAATGCTAGCTTTGTCTACCTCCAGGTAGCTTCATTAGGATTTTAGTAGCTAAGATCGCAGAATCAACGGGAAAAACACTTTTAAGAATATAAGTATATTCAAAACAAGCAAGACACTTGCACGGTGTCAAGAGTGGTTTGATTCTAGGGCCGGGTGCTTAAGTGGAACATCAAGAAACTAGTGCCATAGCAAAGGAAGGCTCGTGGTTATGTCCTTGTTGCACACATTCCTTCACGTGATGATCTCAATAGTTCTGCGGAACACAGATGCCCTTGGGCTATCATAAGGTGCTAGTTTCTTAACGTCTCTTCATGTGGGTACTGCCCCTCAATTGCACCATCACGGGCTAGGGCCGTCGTACGTTTTGCAGCCTGAACGTTCCTTCTGGTGCTCAGAATTCCGGATGTGGATCGACATCATTGTCATCCCGTTGTAGAACTTAACGGATGCGTCAGGATAATTTAAAGGAATAGCATAGACACCCGGCGTCAGACAGCGAAGACGGTGATGCGCGCTGGCCTGTTGCGATGTTATCACAAAATAGGCTAAGCGTTCTCACCCCGATATCGTAGCCCAGTCTTCGGAGTGTATCCTACAGGAAGTACTTTAGCCTAGGAATGTAGGGAATCGAACCCACGAATCGGGTGGGCTGCGCTGTGGGGTTGGCACGAAGCTGCGCGAGTGCAGATGTAGCTGTTTCTCTGACTATTTGGTCGATTTTGAGCATGGCGTATCCCGCTGCGGCCGCTAGGTCTGTAAGGCTACGAATTATCTCATCCCACGTGGCCTTGTTAGATGAGAGTTCGAACCTGAAAAGCACATATTAGCGTTTTGGTCTGAACCTGAAAAGCGCATATTAGCGTGCGGCTGGGCCTGCTGAGTCAGGTCGCATGCAGTTGTTCACATATGTGGATCAGTAGTAGACCTATATGCTAAGCGCTCCAGAGTTTACTCTAATAGGACTCGTATATCCCGAAAAGGCAACACACCTCCAGATTTATATTCAGCTGTGTCCATGATTAAGCCATCAGCACGAATGAAGGCGCTACCTGAAGAACTTAGAAAAGGGGCCGAGATCCCACCGGGACCTTAGGTATCTCACCTTTTTTGCTGGACTTAAACATTACAAGCCAAGCAACCCAGTCAGATCTATTGTCAGCAGGAAACGCGCCCCTTTAGCAAATTTGGAAATAGCTTTCTCGTCATTCTTACAGATGTTCTTACCGCCAGCGAAAGTATCTTACTCTCTTCACCTGACTTTTTTCCAGACTGAGGTCCAAGATCATGTCACCAGGTGACATCATTGGAAGTTTTGACATCGAGTATTTATACCCCTGAATGCCGGTGTATGAAGCCACAACAAACCATTCGCAAACTGTGGACGCTATTTCAAAACTACTAAACACAGTCATGAACTCAAATTTCTTCAGCTTCCGATCCAGGATTTACAAACAAAACAAAGTGGGAAAATATTGGGCCCTCGATGCCGGCGCTTCTTGCTTAAAAAGTCCTCCGGCCTCTCGTAAATGACCTATTGCAATTGTCAACCCGGAAACCCTGACGCTGTCTGTTTTATTTGGCAGCATGGAGAAGCCAGCCGACGTGATTTTCTCGCTAGAATGAACGCTGCGCACTTGGACATTAAATTCACAGATGAACATAAATCCTGAGGTGCGTTACTTTTTCTGGAAGTACGGGTAAGGAGATTACCCTCTGGAGCACTTAGCACAGTGGTCTACTACAAGCCCACCCACGTGGACAACGCCTTATGGCCTGACTCAGCAAGCCCAGCCGTACGCAAATATGCGCTTTTCAGGTTCCGAGCAAGTCGAACCTTCGAACTCTCATCTAACAAGGCCACATGTGAGGAGGTAATTCGTAGCCTTAGATACCTAGCCTCAGCAGGGTACGACATGCTCAGAATCGACCAAATACTCAGAAAAGCAGCAACAACTGCACGCGAGCAGCTTCGTGCCAAATCTACAGTGCAGCCCGTCCGATTTGTGAGTTCGATTCCTTACATTCCTAGGCTAACGTACTTTCTGAAGAATACTCTCCGAAGACTGGGTTACGAAATCGACGTGAGAACGCCTAGACCTTTGTCTTAAAACCTCGCAACAGACCAATGTGCATCATCTTCTACGCTATCTGACGCCGGGGTCTGTGGTAATTCTTTACGTTATCCTGAGTCATGCGTTAAGTTCTACACAGGGATGACAAAGAGCTCGATCCAGATTCGGATTTCTGAGCGCCAAATGGATGTTAAAGTTGGAAAACTTACAACGGCCCTAGCCCGTGATGTTGCGATTAAACGGACAGTACCCAGATGGAGAAACGTTAAGAAACTAGCACCTTACGGTAGCGCCAAAGCTAATGTGCTCCGCAAAACCATTGAGATCATCACGCGACGGAATGTGTGCAACAACGACGTAACCACGAGCCTTTTTCATGTGGCACCGGCTTCTTGATGTTCAACGTGAGCATCCGGCTCTGGAATGAAACCACTTGTGACATCGTGCATGTGTGTCTTGAACTTACTTATTTTCTTAAAAGTGTTTTTTTCCCGTTGAGTCTGCGATATTAGCCACCAAATCCCTGGTAAAACTACCCGGAGGTATCTCTTTGTTTCTCATCATTTATACGCCTAATAAACGGAGTTTATTTTTATCGTCTTCTCATTATTTTTGGCGTAGAGAAACCCGCTTTTTCATCGTTCGTATTAATATATATATATATATATATATATATATATATATATTTCAGGATTCTTCACCATTTTGAGACGTTATATCTCAGTGTTAATCAACAAATTTGCTAAATATGAAATTTTCAAAATTCAAATAAATTTTGTTTGCTCACCTAGTGTATTTCTATTAAATACAGATGTAATATGTTAGGAAAGTAAATTTCCATTGCAGTAAATGCTCTTCAAACTCAGAATAAGGAGCTGTCAGTGTGATATTCGAAAGAATCAGTACATTAAAATTCATGATGTTGTATTCACTTTTAGAAAAACGCTTGTGAAAGCACACGAACTAAAGGCAATTGTATGTTTTACGGTGAAGGGGTTCTTTCCACAAACAGGTGAATTGCGTTTTTCTCCTTAGCAGGTAAACAGGTACAATGTGTGCAATATTAAAAAGCATTCTTAATTTTTGCGCAGGGCTTGTTAGGAAGACTGTGGGAAAACGTATATTAGAAAAATTGAAATGCACTGAGAGATTTCAAAATTTATGAAAGAATGAGGTGCATATAAATAATTTGTGCACAGGAAAATAAAGTATGACATACGTTTTCAACTTCGAAACCAGAGGTTGTCCCAAATTTTTAGTGTTACCTCGCGTTAATGGAGATTTGCAAATCCAAAACAAACATTTTTTTATCATTCGTATTAGTGGGGAACACCATCAGGTAAATGGCTCTTGGGCGAGGCTTAGAAAAAAGTGCTCTGCAAATAGATCCAAAGATACAGGTTGAGTTGATATTTAAATTCCTGAGAGGTAAACAGAAATGAGATTGTAAAGTCCTGATATTCACTACAACATATTCGAATTTAATGTTCATCGGTGTAAAGTCCTTTTCACTCAATACAATTAATATCAGCATTTCATCAGGTTGCCAAATGCAGCAGCGTCCGTGAAGGAGTCTTTCTGTATGAAATGTTTTCGTGCGAATTTATCAAATAGGAAAATATACATTCTGTATCATTTTTCCTGAAGTTTTTCCAAGACTCTTCTCTTAATTGCAGTTTATATTTCGGAATTGGTGTTTAACTTCAAAATATCTTTGCACAAATACATAAATTATTTAATATGTACTGATGTGCCACCTTGCGACAAATTCATACCTCTAGAGATGACCGCAGCGCCTCTTCGTGTGGTCTCATATCCTATAAAATCAATTTTTTACCATGACAGAAACTCCGATGCATAATTTCTTGAGATACTCTATATCACGTATCCGAACTTACCGACACATGTAAAATAGTAAAATCGCTATTGATGAAACTAAGTTACTTCATGCCAAAATTTTCCTACTTACTAAGCACTATTGACGATGTCTTACTATTAGACATATGTTTCAGCGCAAAACCGCACAACTACCAGACACGGCATCGGCAAAACGTTTCAGTAGGAGAAAAACTTAATTTTCAAATTGTTACCTTGCTTGATGTTAAGAAAAGTAAAGTAATTTTACTTTCGAAACACATATTTGCAAGCAAATACTACAAACTAATGAATTTTAGAATATGTGATTGTGTAACCCTTCATCAGCTCAAACTGTTATCAAACGCAAACTATTGCGTTTGTTAACAATTCTGTGTTGATAAAGGCTTGCACAATAACATATTCTGAATTAACTAAGTGTATTTGAAATCTAATTAATGTTTATAACACATAAAACAGAAGATTAAAAAAATACAAAAACGAGACGATTTGCAGATTTGAAGCATGCTGATTATTTGGAACTGATATTTAGAACAGATAGCAACGACCAACTTGTGCTCGTCTAAGCCGCTATGGTACATGATTATCATGAAGGAGCTGAATGCGTTTAAGACGATGGGAGGCTTCATCTTCCAAATAAAAGTTGGGAGATACAGCCTTCCAACGTCTCGGGTCTCTCTATATTCTCTCTTTTGGATACCACAATGAATGACATTATCTTTTTCTCTTAAAATGATATCAATATCGCTACAGTTATTATGAGAGAAATGAAAGTATTCCCTTCTCGAGATAAAGTTTCATATTATAATTTGGGATGTCTCTTGCTGCCAAATCTCCATCCATGAGGCAATAACCCTCCATACATTCTGAGGAAAACTACCATTAACAAAAAGGTGCCGGCGCTTCTACATTTCTGCAGAACAAACAGTGAAATGTGCTGCATCTTTCCTATATACTCTGTTCTTCTCGATTTTGGAGCACATTGTGCTCCAGTTAAAAGTTGAAGACGCTTCGTGGCTAGTAGAGATTAAAACTTGACATGTTTATCCATGTTCCGTGGTTATCACGCTCATTAGACACCGGAAAATCTACGTAACCATTCTGACAAGCAGCTAGTACGCATTAGAATATTTTAGACGACGTTTTTTGACGAGATATGAAAACCTCAAGTGAGTTGCTCTCATCGTTATAGAAGTGGGATTATATATTATGATTTGGGCAATTCCACTAATTTTTTTATATTGAGATCAGACATGCATGCAGCAATTCTAAAACATGTGAACGCGCTTTAAGTCGTTTTAAAACAAGGATAACATCTACTTAAATTCAGAATTGAAGAATATTATTTATATAAATATTTTGTAGAATATATTAAAAATCATAATTCATTGTCTACATTTATCTGATGAAATTAAATTCCATAGAAAATATGGCTGATGCAACAAGGCTGACACATTTTATTATATTGATTGACCGTTTATATTTCGTTCCATTCCTATTTCATTTGCTTAGTTATTGCAGGGATTTTCTAACAGGGTTACAGGGATGTTTTTACAGTTCTTTTGAAAGAACTAGACATTGACATTTTGCCAAACATTCTTGAATATATATGGCTCAAACTTCACCTGCATAACACAGGCACACAAAAATTAACTTTTTGACTTGGGTTTACATTAATTTAATTGATTTAGATTGATTTTGCTATGCTGATTTCAAAAATTATATTTACTTTCTTCCATCACGTAAGGAATTTTCTCCATCGTGAAAACAGCATCATAATAATATCAGTAATTTATATAATTTGTTTCATTTTCCTAATATAATATACAGTCCAAGAACCATTTAATATTGATACAATATAAATAAATATCACTTGATGAAGAGAAAAAATAGTTATTGAAAAAAATATAAAAGAAATTGAGGTTTTCTTTCAAAATACTTTTAAGGCCGTTCTTATAAGATGAAATTTCAGACGCAGATATTCTCTTTAAATTCCAGAAGTAATCCGCCATCATTATCTTATCCCAGAATTCTTGATATCGTTTTTCCATATATTTTGTAGATACGTGATGTCTCTCACCTTGCTCTTCAATCATCGCACCAATATTTTCGAGAAAATAGTCAAGGTGAGAGTGCAGAAAATAAATTTTCAAGCTCAAGTAAAAACCAAGTTCTAACATAGTTGCTAGGAAGGCTCTGTAATTAAGATCCTTGTTATTTCCTAAACAAATTGAACGCCATTTCTAAAACCAACACTGATTTATTTTCGTTGGAGTCACTTTTTGCTCAGAAGTTTTATCTTTATTTAACCGCCTTATGTCTGGTTCAGCAAACACACCTTCGATTTTTGCTTCTGATAAATGATAAATAAATTCCCCATTTTGTTCAATGAGTTGACAAATTTTTTCATCAATCCTCATTTTATATGCAAAAGTGATAACATAACTTTTTTGAATCCACTAGGTTCTGGTTGAAAACGTTGTCTGATTTTGGAATAAAGTTTTCTCTCTTATATAGTTGTCGGTGATCCAGTACTACTTATTAGCTCTGCTATCCCATTCATATTTGGAACCAGGTATTTTTGTGGAATCATATTGTTGCATTAATATCATTCTCAGAATTCTGAAATATCCGCAAGTTTGCCAGTCGTGTTCTGTATGCCTTTTTTTATTAACGAAAAACTCAAGATTTTCATAAAATGCCTTCGAATGTATTGAATGAGCAACTCGTACTGAGGGGCAAATGTTACCATTATGAAAAACTCGTTTTAAGCTTCTCTTTCTGGAATCATTGAACAATCTCCACTGTTATGGGTTATGAACAGTAGATGATTAATACATTATAGTTCCAGGAATGTCTCTGCAAACCACAAGGGCTTCTTCTTGAGCACCGTATTCAGTAAACTATTTTTTCGATTTCTATACCATGAATATGTTGTTCTGGGAGAAAGTAGACTCAGCTTTCAGTCTTGATCCTAAAAGTTTTGCAGCTTTCAGTCTTGATCCTAAAGTCGGCAGATTTAAATATCGTACGAAATCATTTAACACGCTTTGTGCTGACATCTGTGGTCCACTACCTATTTCAGGATTGCTGAACAAGTCCTCAGTTCCACTGCAATTTTACTCAACTGCTGAAGCTGATGAAGAACATAATGCTACAGAAGGTGATGATACAGGTAAATCAAGAACTGTACCACATGGCCAGTTAGTCAGAACCATTCGTTGCAGTTTGGTACAGCACAAGGATCGTTGGATCGACAATATTCTTAACCCTTTAACCGGCCGGTCTACGGGAACAAAATGTCGCCAAAAGTCACCCGAAGCTTGAACGCGAATAGTCTCCAAATTCGCCTTCCTCTTCCGAAAAAACTGGTCCCATTGCTGCTGGATTTCAACTTTTCCAACATAGCGATTGCTGTCCTCCTTCTCACCTCAGCGGGTGGAACCAAGGTGCTTAGAAAGAAGGGGAGGAACGCAAGCCGGTGACAGGGATTATGTCCCGTTCTATGACCCAAGGCGAGAACAGGAAGGCCAGTCTCCTCCAACACAATTCTTGCTGAGTCGGTCGGAAGAAAAAAACTAAAGGAAAGAATTAACATGTAAAGACAGTGATGCACACTACATTGGGAAAAAAAGAAAACAGTTTTACATCCGCATACATTGAATTTAACCATAGGGGTTGAATCGTATGTAGACTGGAACACGCGTTCCCTCAACTTTTGTTATCGAGAACACCCCCTGAATTTTTGAATAAAGTTTTTCACATAACATATTATTCTTTCCTAATTTTTTTAATTTCAAAACTTTGTATTTATAAAATTTAAATTTAATTCAAAATAGTTGTGTTCTATATTTTTCTAAAACCAAATATATCGATATGAAGTTACTTTTGTTTTCATACCACTGTGTGTTATGAGTGGCTAACACCCGGGCAAAACCCATAAGGTCCGTCCCCTTTCCCCACCCTTCCAAAAATTCTTGTCCATTGCTCAGATGAAGGAACAAAAATTACTTTTAAATTACCTTATTCCAACGGATC
The DNA here is from genome assembly GCA_039090855.1 of Macrothele yani. NCBI lineage: Eukaryota > Metazoa > Arthropoda > Arachnida > Araneae > Macrothelidae > Macrothele > Macrothele yani. The sequence continues at coordinate 50,317,619 of CM076999.1, read as the reverse complement.
CAGGAAAACTCGTACACTTTCTCATGCCGCTGAGAAAAGTGCAAAGGGCGGAAAACTCGTACACCCTTTCAAGTAAGGGGATATACACAAATTGCGTTTCGGTCCGAGATTTAGACAAAGTGTACGAGTTTTCCTAGCTGAACAAAACGGAATGTACCAGTTTTCCTAGGGATCTCAATGGGTATGTAAGATCAAAATGGCTCAAGGTTTATGTAGAACCTTTCTGATTCCTTTAATCTTGAGTTATGATTTTAATATATCCCATGTGATAACAAGTAATAAAGGCTAATTAACTGGGGCTCAATGAATTGATATTCAGATGCTGATCTGTTTAGAAGATTTTAAATTACAACCTTGATATTCTGTATTTCTAAACATTTTATAAAACCTAATAAAAGGCACTCAATGGATTATTCCTCACCTATTCACAAGCCATATAAGCCGCGGGCCCTTTTAGAAGATTTTAAGTTACAACCTAGAAATTTCGTATTTATAAACATTTTATTGAACCTAATGAAAGGCACACAACGGATTATTTCTCACCTATTTACAAGCCACCTAGGCCGCGGGCCTTTTGAAAAGATTTTAAGTTGCAACCTAGATATTTCGTATTTGTAAATTAAACAGTGACAAACGGTATTGATTTTGACATGTCTGCATTAGTATGAATTCCACAAGAACCGTAGCTCTTAGATTATGCAAACGATGTACGTGTAAAAATATCTCATTCCCTTCTTCACCTTCCCTTTTATTTTTTTCTTTAGTGAAAGAATGGTGTTATTGCACCTTAATGAAAAAGAAACAGTTCTAACCCTTCTTAAGAAACCACAATACACATTTCAGGAAAACTTTTTTTTCCTTTTTTCTTGTAGGAGGAGATTAATCTCTAGTGGGACTCCGAAGTGTAAGGGGTACCCAGAATTCCCTACCACTCATTACCTATGCTCTTTTCCTGGAAACGATCACACCATATCATATCGGTAAACGGTAAAAATACCCCCCCCCCCCCTTGAAAAAACCCATGAAAATTGAAAAGCGGTAAAAATACCGCTGGAGGAAATACCCAAAGAACAAACGGTTCACTGAAAACTGCCACACAGGAACACTAATGCGTGGCAGTGTTCCGGTGTGGCGATTTACCGGTAACCATGCCCCACATCTTCCAGCAACTTAGAAAATTTCCATAGAGGAAAATTGCCCCGTTTTTCATTAAAGGGTCGGGTACAAATTGCTGTTCCTCCGAAGAACACTTTGAATGTGTCACAATTTTTCCAGTGGGGCAGTTTTCAAAATTCCCGAGTTATGTGTGGCAGTTTTCCAAGGTACCTAAAGAAAGGAAGGAACTCTTTTGTTTGTCTGAATTTTTATGCGGGTTCATATTTGTTTAGGGCAACTGGCCACAAAAGTTCAAGGGGAAGGGGAGCTATAAAGATTGCCGTTTCTGGGACTATATTGAGAACTGAATTGGGAACTCCAAACGAATTTCGAGAAAACGTCCCATGTGAGCCGAGCGAGAATTGTACTTTAATTTGAAGAAATAAATTGCCGAGGATTCGAGGCACACTTGGTTTGGGAGGGGCTCTACCCCCAACTTCCGTAATATTATATTCTGGGTCGCTGGAGTCTGTCAGTATATATAGGATGTTCCTCTTGAAGCGTCCGCGAGGTCCGTGAGCTTAGGGGGTGGGGGTACCACCAAATTTTAAAATGGACGTAGAGCTGTAAACATCAGTACCATGTTTTATACATGTATAATGATTCTGTACACGACCACTAATTTTCAGGAGGGTGGGGTGTATTCAGCCCCCCCCTCCCGTGTCTAAGATATCTTCAGGGGTAACATCGAGGATACACTGACCGACTCTAGAGGTCCAGAATATAAAATTACGGAAGTTGGGGTGGAGCCCTGCAAACCAGACACCTCGTATCCCTTTTACAGACTTCATCAAATTACCGGGGCAGCGGGGAAAGGCATACACAGTCTGCCACTAAACACAACATGAAGTATAGAAATTGCGAGCAAAACCCTTACCTTGAACACCTGTCTGCGCTCTAAGCGGCCCAGAATATAATATTACGGAAGTTGGGACCCCCCCCCCCCCCCAACTAATTGTACCTCGGATCCTCGGCAATTTATTTCTTTAAATTAAGTACGATTCTCGCTTGGCTGACAAGGAACGTTTTCTCGAAATTCGTTTGGAGTTCCCAATTCAGTTCTCAAAATAGGCACAGAAACGGCAATCTTTACTTTTGTGGCCAGTTGCCCTTAACTCGAAAGAACCCGCATGGAAATTCAGACAAACCAAAGAGTTTCTTCCTCTCGTTAGGCACCTTGGAAAACTGCCACATATAATTCGGAATTTTTTTACTGTCACATATAATTCGGAATTTTTTTACTGTCACATTTAATTCGGAATATATTTGGAATTTGGAAAACTACCCCATCAGAAAAATTGTCACACATTCAAAGTGTTCTTCGGAGGGACAACTATTTGTGCCCGGCCCCTTAATGAAAAACAGGGCAATTTTCCAAGTTGCTGAAAGATGTGTGGCTGGGTTGCCGGTAAATTGCCACACCGGAACATGCCACACATCAGTGTTCCTGTGTGGTAGTTTACAGTGAACAGTTTGTTCTGTATGTATTTCCTTCGGGGGAATTTTTTCCTAGGGTATTTTTACCGCTTTTAAGTTTTGAGGGGTATTTTCTCCGGGAATATTTTTCCAGGGGGTATTTTTACCCACATCCTATCATATTATATGCAGAGGTTTTTAGGAAAGGTGTGCCTGACCACAGTTCTTAAACAGCACTTAGAAATAGGAAGCTAGGAGATTTGGGCAATAGTGCCCGATAGGAAAGTTACACGGAAGCGAATTAGAAAGGGGGATGGAAGACGCTCTTATTTATTACCGGGGGTCCAGTACCCGGAGTCTGATGGCTTTACGTGCAATGGGCACCCGTCCGTGATGGGCTCGGGTTTGAATCCCGCCCGGTGAGGCATGAACGTTGCGTTTGTCTTACGGCACTGGGCCACATTCCGATTTCTTATCTATTCAACACTGGCATGAGATCATTCTGATTTCATGCCATTGTTCCCTTCCCGGGAATCAGTGGCCCTAAATTTGGAACGGGCGACAGCTTGTAGCCCATCGAGTTGCTCACGGTGGTCGTTAAACCTTCAATCAAAGAAAGAAAGAAAATAAAGATCAGTATTGTCGTTCCTTTGTTTTCTTTGTAATTTACTTTTTTGGGACAAACGGCATAGTAATAACACAGGAAAAAGAGCTGAGGAAGAGTCTCACATCTCTATAATACACAAAATATCTAAATTAAAAGGAACACAAAATTATGAGGGTCGTTATGAGTCACAACTGGGAAAGTTTACATGGAGCAGTCAAATGGACGATTATTATACGCTCCTTTTATATATTTATGCTCAGTTCTCTGGGTGGCCAATCTCCGGTGGCCACTTCTCCTGCACCTATATCATCATTGTCAACCGTTATCATCCACTGTTGGATGAAGGTCTCCCTAGCTTTCCTCCATAACGATCTGCCTCGAGCCAGTCTCCTCCATGTCCCTCCCGCATGCTTTCGAATTTCATCTATCCATCTCCCATGCGGTCTCCTTCTGGGTCTTTTCTATTCCTGTGGAGTCCAGTCTAAAATTTCAGTTCTGCGTCGGTGGTCCGTTCCTCTGGCATTATATCCAGCCCATTGCCATTTCAGGGATTTTGCCCTGATCAAGCTGTCTTCCTCTCATGTCATTTTCCTTATTCATAAGATCCTCTTCTTTTCTTTCCTGGTTATATTAAGCTTCTTTTCAGTTGTCCGTATTTTTGTAAGCCTTTTTTCGTTAAGGTTCACGTCTCGGCTCCATATGTAAGCACTGGAAGGATGCATTAAATAAACACTTTTCTTTTAAAACATAATAGCATATTGCTCTTTGAAAATTCACTGTTTCTTCCAAAAGCACGCTGATCAAGTTTTATACGCAGATTAATTTATTCATCAAAGGCACCATCGCTTGATATCTACTATCGAAGGTGAATGTAGGCATCCGTTATCTCCAGCTTCTCCCTATCAATCAGTAACACTTTATTTCTTGTAAAAGCATTGTACATCATGAATGGAATACAGGATTACACCATACAATACAAATCTGGAAAATGTGAATCCGTTTTTTGGTGTAAATATGGAATGGATGGTAAGTCAGATAATATCCGAAAACTTGAAAATTTCGTCGTCCTGGAGCGGGAATCAAATTCGCGTCTCCCGGATAGACTAGGGCGCTATCCGGGTGACGCGGGTTCGATTCATCAGGAAACGCGGGTTCGATTCATCAGGAATTGCGGGTTCGATTCATCAGGAGATGCGGGTTCGATTCCTGCAGCAGGACGACGAAAATTTTAAGTTTTCGGATATTATCTGACTTACCATCCACGTCGTATTTACACCAAAAAAAAAAGATTCATATCTTAAAAATTTGCTTTGTACATCAGTTTTTTCTTCTGCAAGTTCATTTTTAATTCCACTTCTTCACTCTTGTCAGCAAGTTCTTGGAACATACTTTGCAGTTTTGAAGTGCCAGTTCCAAAAATGACTACGTCTTCAGCAAAACGAAGGTGAATTAAATAATCTCCATTAATCTTTATCTCTTTGTTTTACCAGTTCAGTGACTGCATGACATTTACAATGTGGCATTAAAGAGTTTGGGAGATACAAACATCTTGTGACTGATATGTTGATATCCATTTACCACTTTTTCTTATTTATTTAAACATATCAAACATTATGATTGTAGCAAAAATTCTGCTGAAAAAGCCTAGGGGGCTTTGCACGAGTTTCATGTGTAGCACAATTTTTTTTATTGATAATTGTCATTCGTATACAAAAATGAAATATTAAGCATTTAATGGAAAACGTCGTAAAAAGAGCTTAGGTCTTTTTATTCATGCAGGCATCTAAAGATTGATGTACTACTTCTCCTATCCCAATTTTAGAATATATATTTGAATACATCTCACCTTAAAACTCCAATATAAAAGCTAAATTTTGTTGAAAAGTCCTAGTCATAGGAATTTTGTAAGCGTTTTAGGTTCAGTGCGTTCTTGCTTCTTAATAACATTTGATTGCAAGTTCACACTTACGAGATATTAAAATTGCTGAGTTTTTTCGACAAGACTGTTGCGAAATTTTCAGAACTGTTCAATTTCCTTGTAATGCTTGGTAAAGTTCTGCCGCTCAGCAGAGGAAATGATCTGACTAGTTTTATCGATTGCTTAGTTAAAATCATATTTCTTCGTGAAATTAAAAATGACCTCTTATTTCTAACAGACGTAAGAAAACAACACATATCTGAGTATTATCTTATTTTCGAGGAGTGCGATTTTTTCTGTGAGCAATATTTCTGTGAGCATTCGTTATTCACATCGGATTAAACATAACAGTCAGGAGATTGTATATTAGGAGACGTTCGCTGTTTTTAAAATAAATGCAAGTGTTTACATGACTGTATGTATGAAAAAATAATTCAGTCTGATCTCGCTCCTCAAAATATGCAGGTTCAAAAAATCCAACTATGGGCAACTCGATATTAAGCTTTCCGATAAGCATAGCTTGTAATATTATTGAATTCTAAATAACATACAATGAATGAGAGTCTGACTGGTCTTCTGCAAGGATAGCGCGATATTTTTCTAGCTAACCGTTTTCCATCTCGAATCCGAAATCATATGTGTTCAAAAGAATTAGATCAACTGTATTCGTACAAAGCATGCTGATTGACAACCGACCTACTATTTCATCCTGTTAAATTAAAGTAAATCGTCTTTGTGTCTTTTGTGTTTTATCTACTTTTTATTGCTCACACTTATATGTAACTATCTGTTCTCACTAATAGTTCAAATCGTTGCTGTTTTCATTTAAAATAGCAAAGCACTTTTGAGAAATCTTAAAATGAAGTAATTTTGGAAATTTAAATTTTGTTTTTCTACAATTTTAGTACCACCTAATGAGAAATTTCATGAAAAAAATTTCATGTCATATTATTTATATTATTTTTAGGTTCCTGTTGCAAACCGAAAAATCAGTTTCGCAGTGGATTTCCTATTTCTTTAAATAAAATCTCTTTAATTAGATATTTTAAAATTAAAAGATTGTGTTCCAGAAAGTAATATTTTTTTCTTGCCAAGTTGATTACAGAGAATTACTGAAATACTCTAAAGTTTTCCTTCAGTTTTAATTGTCGCATAACTACAGTTCAAGCTTCGTGAATTTATCTTTCCAAGACAAATGTAGAAACTGCAATGACATCCAAACGTCTCTCCTTTTAGATTCAGTTCCATTGTCTGAACCCTTTTAGCCGGTAATCAGTCAGAAAGGATTAGTGTCAACCGTCCCCGTAAACGAGCAGTATGAATAACAAAGCAAAGGGGGAATGCAATGTTCACTCTTATCCGGAGTTGGAGGTCACTCGGGTGAGCTGGGCAGTGGACAGATTGCGTACCCCGAGTTATTTCGTGCCAGCCGCTATGGGCCACTGAAACGTACCCCGAGTTATTTCGTGGCAGCCGTTATGGGCCACAGAAACGTGCCCCGAATTATTTCGTTCGAGCCGCCTAAAGGGTTAATGCATTTTGCAATTGAAGCCCGTTACTGGTGTGGTTAACTAAAAATAGCATACCTTATGACTCACATGCTCCCGCCATCCCTTCGGAATAGCAAATGGAAGATAGGTTTTCTTATGTACACTACATTTTCTCATTTGCTCAACACATATGAGACAAACTTGATGTGGAGCACATTTCTTGTCCTGGTCCTCTGAGCTTTATACCGAAATAAGCATGATATTCCTTTTGCAACATCAATCATTGATATTGTAACACCATCTATTGCATCACTTTCAAATTAAAATTATCCCGTCTATTTTATCATTTTCTAATTGCCGTGATCTGCTTTAGTTAGTAAATTTCTCAGTTGTGTCATTCACCAAGAATTCTACGCATTCGTTTAACATTGCAAATGAAATATTCAGAATTTTAAGTAATTGCTTCGGAAAATTAATTATAAAAAAGTCCAAACAAAGCAAGGTTATCCCCCATAAGAAACCTACTTTGAAAAAACAGCAGTTGCCTGGGATGCAACAGCTAACTACGTACCAAGTTTGTGTGTTTTGAACAAACACATGGGTAGACTTGCTCATGCGGCCTACCGCTCCTGTCGTGACGTAAAGGAGGCGGTGGACGCATCTTTGTGAAGTCAAATCCGACGTAGAGTATTTTAGGAAGCGAATGTCTGACTCCAGGTCTTTAACAACCCTTAGAAGAAGGAAGTTAAAAGATTTGGGCTAGAGAGAATGTTAGGAAAGTCACACCGAAGCGAGGTAAAAAAGAGGAGAAAGGCGCTATTATTTATACCCGAACCGATGTCCTACGGTTTAACCGACTCATCCGACGTACTGCGGACATTTAGTGGTTCGAGCGTTCGTACCTGCCTGGGATCGCATTTGAGACCTTTCCGTAGCAACCACGAACGTTGACCACTTTGCCATCCACGGGCCGTCTTTGTGAATGCGCAAAACTGATGCTGCGCCATCATAGCAAGCGGCGCTATGATGGCGTGACATCAGTTTTGATAGGTTTTAATTTCTATTTAGAAGCGCGGGACAGGTGACGGGGGAGGGGTTGCGGCTTTCAGTTATGACTTCAAAAAGAATACATATCACGTTAGAGCTGGAGCAGAAAGTGGACATTTGAGAGTAATCAAAGAGAAGTTGTTTCCGAAATGCCGTTGCTGCTGAGTATGACGTTGCACGTAAGACTGTTTATGACATAAAAATGAAATTAAACCATCTTCGACAGTATGCTCGCCAAATGGACAGTACGTTGGGAGAACAACATGTTATGCCAAAGGGTGAGGACGATCAACTTGACCATACAACAAGGCGGTAAAGGACTAATGGTGAGAGCCCAGATCATCAGATAAAAAGCAATGGCGTTTGATGAAGAATTAGGCGGCAATGGAAGTTTTGCAGGAAATGAGGGATGGCTATAAAACTGGAAGAAAAGAAATGGTGCGAGGCAGCTGGGAGTCACCGGGGCTACTCTCTCATCTCTCAGCAAAATAAAAACGTGAGAAACAGTTTTAAAAATTTGGAGAATAGTACAAAGGGAAAAAACTAACTCTTGTTGAAGTGCAGAAGGCTTATGAGATCGGTCACTTTTTCAAAATGTTCCCTTCAAACACTTGTTGCCAAGAACGAAAATGAAGCTCCTCGGTATAAAAGAAGAAAAGCGCGTCACATTGATAGCATGTTGTAAAGCTGATGGGAGTCACAATCTTCCCCTTTTGGTAATTGGAGAATCCCAACAGTCACGATATTTTCACCACAACGTGGTGAGTTAACTACTGGTAGATTACCGTGCTAAAAAGAAAACGTGGATGGACATAGAAATTTTCTTCGTGTGATTTCATGATAAATACGTACCTGATATAAAGGAAGAACTGAAGAATAGTAGACTTACGTTAAATGCCATCTTCAAAATTGATAACGCACCCACTCATCTCTGCGACTTGACTTTGATGTCAGCTGATTCAGGCGCTGTCTTTCTTCCAACTAATGTGACAGCTCTGACCAAACCTATGGATAAGGGAATTTTGGAATCTATTAAGTGCCGCTATCGACATGCCTTTTTACTTCTCTGTTAAATGACAGAGAAGTAGAAGGCTATACTGAAGACGTCGAAAACGATCAACATGCCTGATATTGTTTTCCGAACAACAGAAGCATGGAACATAGTGGGGACGACTACCCACACTAACATGGAACATTGTGGGAACGACTACCATACTGAAGTGTTGGGAAATAAGTGTGGCCATCGACTGACAGTAATGAGCCAGTTAACTCAGAATTATCAATTCTAGATGCTGTGTTCGTTGACAAGTTCCACAAGCTTCCAAGAGGAGAAGTTGATGAAGACGACGTTACAAAATGGCCGAATGAGGAATATTGTGCAGTAGACCAGGCTTTAACTGATGAAGAAATCATCAGAAGTGTGCAGAAAGGAAAAGATGTAAATGATGAGGAAGAGGACACCGCAGAGGGAAAGAGCACGAAGATTTCTCGCAATTCTGGCGACGAAGCTTCCAACAACTTCCTGCAGTGCGTAATACAACAACCAGACACGTGCGGTACAGACGTAATGCTACCAAAACGATTGCGTGATAAAGCGTGGAATCTAAAAGCTACTTCATTAAAGCAGACAAAAATCCGTGATATGTTTCGAAGTGCCAGAGTGAGTAGAAAATACATTTCACCTGTGTTGTATTATAGTTGTAGGTTTCTTTTACTCTGGTTTGTACATACACAGACACATTTTACTTTATTCTATTGATGTGAAAAGCTCATTTATGTTGTAAATCAGACAGTATATGTACTGACTGATCGTGCTCTTGTACCATTATCATATGCTTGTTTCTTATATGTTTTTTAAATACAGATGTACTACATACAGCAAACTTGTAACAATAATTTTAATGAAAAATTAAACTATTTTATTATTTTTATTTTATAACAATCTAGCTTTTTTTCTTTCAAATGACGTGATTGCATATTAAGACGTTTTCAAAAAAAAAAAAAAAAAACGATTTTCCATTGAGAAAGTTTTTTTTTACACCTGAGCTTTGCGAAGGAATGCACACACCAATTTGTCTATTTTATGCTCAATTATTATATCCCTTTTTCTTTTTTGTAAGACGAGATATGCAAAGATTCTGAGCGGACTTCAGGAGCCAGGTTGGATCACAGTGTATTGCTATTTGTGACTAAATCTCCTTTTCTGAAAAGAGTTGTCTGTTATTCCGTTATATAAAGATATAGCACTTTTTTACTTTAAATAATGCGCAGTTTTACAGGTTAATAGCATATACAGTAGCGAACAAAAGTATTTAGCAAATCACATTTTCAACCATAATTTTTTTCTGCTGGACCAAATCTGGTCGTTTTGGGATATGATATGTGTTGATTCGTGGGTTACAATTCCGCGTAGTTTGTTTTTCGCTCAGATCGAATTTGTTGTTCGAAATGGGACATATTCAAAAGTCGCCAATTATTACCCATTTGTTTGCTGCATGTATTAATGTTTTTTTTGTGATTTTTTTGGATTTTGTGATGTGTAGTGTGATAATAAGTCAGTCTTAGGTTTTCAGAAACGGGTAAAAAGACGGAACTCCCTGTTGCAGCTCGCCAGGCGGCCGTGAACCTGATGGAATCCGAAATGCGCGTCAGCCACATTGCGAGGGTCCAGAAGATCGGACACCAGTCCATTTCAGCTACCTTGCAAAGTTATAAGAAAACTGGGACAGTAGAGAACTGTCCCCGAAAGGGTAAGCCTCGTTCCACTACGTTGCATCAGGAAAGACGCATCCTCCGTCGACCTCGTGCTGATCCCACCTTGATAGCTGTAGACATCGCCACCGAATTCCGCGACAGAGATGACCTAAACGTCAGCCGAATGACCATCTCCCGTCGTATCATTGCTGGTGCATTGAATGGAAGACGCCACGCCAAGAAACCACTCATCGGAGTCAAGAATCGAAGAGCCAGAGTCGCGTTCGCGTGCCGTCATCGACACTGGACCGCGGCGGACTGGAGTAAGGTGCTTTTCACCGACGAGAGCCAGTTCAACTTGTTCGGAAGTGATGGCATCCGATACGTACGACGTCCGTGTGGCCAGATATTTACCCCCAGTTTATTCAGCCGACTGTCAAGCACGGAGGATGATCGGTGATGGTTTACGGCGCCTTCTCTCGCAATGGAGTGGGCCCTATCACCAAGATTAACGGAATAATGACCCGCCAGAGCTACAGGAACATGCTCATCAACGATGTCTTTCCATGGGCAAACCAGAACATGCCACCCGGATGGAACATGTAGGAAAACAATGACCCGAAGTGTAGCAAAGGCAGCCTTCCAGCAGCATCAGGTCACACTTATAGACTAGCCAAGCCAATCTCCACACCTCAACCCCATCGAGCACATTAGGGAAAAGCTGGAGAGACGACGAGCGAAGAAAACCTGCCGGAATAGGGCCCAGAAGTTCGACCAGCTGTCTGCAGAATGGGCGCGAATTCCGCAAGTCGCCGTCCAAAAGTTAGTGGACTCGATGCCGCGGCCCGTTGTGCAGCTGTTATTAAGTCTCGCGGTTATCCTACTAAGTATTAGTTATTGTTTTGTCGTTTTCTCGTACTTGTTTTCTGTTATCGTTGCCTTAAATGAAGGTGATACATACCTACTTTGTTGGTCAATTTGTATGATCTTTGCGATTTAGCTCGGTACCTGATCTGTGTTAAGGTTTCCGATCCATCTGCATATGGGTCGTGTTTACAACTGAATAACACAGATCATATCCAAAAATTACCCAATTTAGTCCAGCAGAAAAAATATTATAGTCGAAAAAGTATTTCGCCAAATACTTTTGTTCGCTATTGTATACACGAAAAAATACTTGTTGTTTTTCTTTCTGTATATTGAACATGAAAAATATTTTTTCTCGTAATGCTTTTGCTATGAGCAATAGTTTCTTTATGCTCTTTTCTCTTAATACAAATTTTGCCGCTACAGAATTTTGTGGTATAAGATAAAGGCACTTACCAGTCAAGTCAAAGTCTTTAAAATGTCAAAGTACGCGCTACAACACAACGGCCGACCGCCGAGTAGAGAAGTTGCGAGATACGACCGTATGTAACGCTCATATTGCTTCGCATTCGGTTGCCTCTGCGGTGAGGGCACGGAATTAAAATTCGGCAGCGTTTCCAGTACCACATGTATCCCTGTTCTGCGACATTTTGTTCTCGTTTGATTATCCTTGCATATTCATTATGATACTGTCAACACCAAAAGAGAGGAAAAAAGTGGCTCTCGAATATCGTGCGATTAAGGCAGAGTAGAGTGTGAAATGTTTTATTACCGAATTAGATGACAAAGCATTGTTCTTTTTATGCAACGACACTATAGCAGTAATAAAAGTCCGCAATATACGTCTTCATTACCACATTAAGCAGTTGACACAAAATTCACAACTCACAGGAAAGCAAAGAATCAGAAGTATTGGAAAGTTTAAAACAACGTATTTCATCGCAACGCAATTTATGCACGTTTATTCCAAACAATTGCAGCCTTTTTTCAGTCGGTTTATTAAAATTATTATTTTGTTTATAAAATTTGTAAAAACGTGTTTTTTGTTTTTGCTGTTTAAGTAGGCCTACCTACTTAAATAACAAGAAAAAATACCTACATACATATCCTCGAGTTTGCCTCTTGGCCCATAGAGCCTAAAATACACAGACCAGTCATATCATTGTGACCACCTCCTACTTTGGATTTCAACAGCGCGTAGATAATGAAGGAAGGCACGTGTCGTGCGCAGGCTTGCAGAGTGCATTAGGAGTGTTACAGGCATACTTAAAAAAATTCACTCGTTGCTGTCATGTATAAAAGGAGCGATTAATCGGATTTACAAAAAAGGATGATTATCGGCTTTCGGGCCCAGGCATGTAGTATTTCTGATACAGCGAATTTTGTGAACTGTTCTCATGTCGCTCTGGGTAAAGTGTATAAGTGTACCGTGATTGGAGAAATGGTACCAGTGCGAATAAGCGAAGTGGAAACTGCGGAACCCACGTACCATTGATGTGAAAGGTGAACGTCGGCTGCGAAGGTGCGTGAGGGCCGATCGACCCGCGAAAGTGGAGCAACACACCGGCCGAATGAACCAGGGGGCTACCGAAAATGTGTCTAACATGACAGTTCAGCGAACTCTGGTGCATATGTGGCTTCTATGCAGACGAATGGTCACTGCACTTATGCTAAAGAAGGTGTATCCCCAGGAAAGGCTTACATTTGCGCCGCAGTATCGAAATTGGACAGCTGATTGGCAAAGGATTGCTCTCTCCGATGGGTCACGTTTTCTGCTTCATCGAACGGTTGGACGTTGGCGTTTAAGTCGAAGAACATCGGAGAACAAACACTCTTCAACCATTGCTAAATGATCAAAAGCTGGTGGAGCTATCGTTATGGTATAGGAAATGTTTTCGTGGCATTCTCTGAATCCACTCATACAACCCATACATACTGATTTTCTTCCTGGGGCCGATGGGATCTACCAGCAGGACAATGCAACGTGTTACACAGCTGGAAACATCAGAGAGTGGTTCGAAGAGCACGATGAAGACTTTAAAATACTTCCCTGGTCCTCTAGTTCCAACTAAGTTGAGCATTTCAATTGAGCGATGAAGACTTTAAAGTACTTCCTTGGCCCCCAGACTTAAACCCAATTGAGCATTTGTGGGACCACCTTGATCGTGTTGTTTCCTCTATGGATCCTTCACCAAGCACCCTCCAGCAGCTGTCAAATGCACTGCAGTTAGCATGGCTCCACATACCTGTGAACACGTTCCAGCACATTACTGAGTCACTCCCAGCCTGTCTAGATGCTGTCCTTGCTGCACACCGTGGTTAATCAGAATATTAGCTGGTGGTCACCATAACGGGTCTCGCCCCTGTATTTACTGTTTGGCCACTTACAAAAAATGTTTGCCGACTCCTGCCCTAGACTGAAGATATATCCGTCAGTGAAGCAATGAAATGTACTCCAAATTTGAAACCTACCGGGTAAATTGTTCATGTCTCTACTTTTCGTTTATGACAGAATTAAATACCTGTCTTTTATGAGTTGTGTGCTTACGTCACTATTTACTAAATTCGCGTATCATCGGTATTATTGCAGATTTCGATTTCAGTTGGTAATATCCTAATACATAAAATTTAAAACCCACGGAGAGATGCAGCGGGGTATCTCTGCGATGAACACAGACAATTATTGCTCAGCATGATCACTCACGGTAGGATTTCTCTATGCAAAATCACTTTTAAAAAGGTTCAATATACTGTGCATTGTGAAATATTAGTTTCACCATCAGCATTCAAAGTACCTACGAGTTGTGCCAAAGCATCCTTTCCGTTTGCTTGTATTATATGGAATAGTCTCCGCTCACATATAATATCGATGAGCCGTGTTCAGTGCAGTCTTTCCCATCGGTTTGTGAACTTTTCCTCCTAAGACAACATTGTGAAGATACTATTTCAAGTTGACCGAGAAAATCCCGCACACCTTTTAGTCCCAGATATGCTCTGACGCAGTCGTCTGTATGTTACATCTTGATCTTTTCCAAACTGGCTGAAATCTGGCTGTTTTCCCCATCTGAAAAACAAGAATAATGCTGACTAAAAGAGTTCAGTGTCAGAGGATTTTACGACCGTTCCATTATCATCACCCGCGCCGAGGTTTGCCTACAATTCTTTTGATTAACGTAAAAGCGTGTTGGCCTCATTGTTTTGGCTCTTTGGTGAACCTATGAGATTTTTGGAAGACATTGACTTTGCATGTAAAACTCTGTATGGCCTTAAAAGAAATGTAAACTGGTGTTTATGAAACTTTCAATACCATGGAGGAAAGATGGTAAACACATGAAACTTACAGGTAATGCAGGCAGGGTAGAACATGCAAATTATTAGAAGTGCAGAGTCAATGCGCATGTCTGGGCTCTGCAGCGCTCTCTGAACAGCCGAGTGAGAGGTATAAAGAGAGGGCTGTTTAGGATTCACACCCGTAGTGCATCGCAGTCAGCGAGTTGTAAAAGGGTCTCAAGGATTCAATAAAGCATCGGCGACGACGAATGGCCCAATATCACCATCCGACAGATATCAAACGGAAACGAATGATTGATCTACGTGAAGGTGCATTTTCTTCCTGCGACATTGTGGCTCGGATTGGACATAACGCAACGACAGTGATGCGCGTGTAGCAGGGGTGGACCCAGGAGAACCAGGGTCATATACAATCCGGCAGTGGAACGAGAAATATGAAATCACCACTTTATGGCCGACACCTCGTTCGCGTGGCAGTGACGAACAGTTCGGCATCTTTGCAGGTATCAACACAACAGTGGAACACTGTAAAACGTGTGGTATTGTCTGCTTTAATAGTCCGACGCCGTCTGCTACGCAGATGACTGGTTGCACGCATGCGTTTGGGCTGGATTTTTTTACTTGAACCATTGAGGCTTCAATCTGGAATGGGGTTCACAATACAGGCAATGTCGTGTGCTAATTGGCAATATGTGTTTTTTGACGAGTCGCGATTTAACTTGGACTACCATAATGGCCACATACGCATCAGACGGTATTGTGATGAGCGCCTTCTTCCAGCAGAATTTGTCGAGCATCATACAGGCCGAACGCCAAGTGTGGTGGTGTGGAGTGCCATAAGGTGCCATTCGCGATCTTGACTGCTACGACGTGAGGGCAATCTCAACCGCGACCGCTACATCAGGAAAGTTGTACAGGAAGAAGCCATACCCTTTCCTTCAGAGCACCCTGGCACTATATTGCAGCACCATTATAACCCGCCTCAAGCTGTTAGGAATGTTCAAGCCCTCTTCTTCCAGGACAACATACATATTCTTTCCTGGCCTGCACGTCCGGCAGAAATGTCGCCTATTGAACATATCCGAGATATGGTAACTCGGCTACCGGCCCATCAAAGTCCACCAGCGGTCAGTACCAGTTATCTGTGGACTCACATAAATGCCTCCTGGCAAGCAATTACTAAGGACACCATCCAAAACCTTTTCGATTCAATGCCACGCCTTCCTATGCTCTTAATATAACTCGCGGAGGCTTTATAAGATAATAATTTTTGCAGGTAAATATTGTTTTATGGTTCTGAAAATTACATCACTTATGTTCAGTCATATCATTAATGTGTGGTATAAATTTCATTTGAATCGCATGGTTCATCCATGGTGTTGAAATTTTCACAAGGGTTGTGTATAACTAAAACAATTTGCTTTGAATTTGCGTTCATATAACGATTGTTTTTTCTCAAGCCGGTTGAATATGAAATTTCTCAAACGTAATTGAATTCCATATGGAGGAAGTCTTTTTGTGTAAAGCAAACTGCACTTTGTGTTCATTTTTCGATTATTATCCGGAGGTTTTACTTTCATGTCTAGATTAATTTGTCGTGTTCACATCAGCTACACAGGAAGCAAAATTCACTGCCATACTTTCCTTCAAATTCCTCTCCATGTAGCATAAAATGTTAGCAAGAATATTTTATAAAATTGCACCCTGAAATATTCTCATTCCGGAGAAAGTGTCTCTTCACATGTAATTTGCTTCTGGTATGAAGCATATTAACTTAAATTTCTCATACCTGCTGGATGGATTCACCGAAAAACATTCTTTAAGAGGAAGTAACCTTTGATGTAGAATTATTTTACAAATCAGCGGGAGTGACACTTACATTATATTCATGTACTCCATTATCCGAATTAAATGCTGCCAAAAAGTTATAGTGCACAAAAAAATAACACTTTTCACTTTATTTCAAATTCAGTAGCGGCAAATCATTAAATCTATCTTTCTATGATTTACAACGACTTCACAATCAAATAGAATGTTTTCTGTACGTACTTACTTTAGTTAGAAATTAATGTCATTACGAATCAGATAAAATAAGGAAGAACAGGAAAAACATAAATGAGTTTCTCATTTTGTACAACGATCTAGTAAAGCCTAAGGTGACCTCTGATATCGATTTAAGTGTCACACGGACTTCTCGTACTGTTGACAATGGAAACAATGAGACTTCGTGGCAGCGAATACCATTCCTGAACAAAAACTGATCGTAGTTCCGCCGGAGTACTGGAGGAGGTTGACGACTAGCAATGCGTCTCCCCAATGCCTGCTCCATATGTTCTATTGGGTTAGGTTTGGAGAATGCGCTGGTGGTGTAATATAGTAAACATCTTCAATTTCAAGGTAATCGTCGATAACAGCAGCTCTTTGAAGTCTCACATTAATGTCTCTGAACAGGTAGTCTGAGCCAACAGCAACTCGGAGTAAACTGACGTAGAGATCAAGACTTTCGTGTGTGTTTCGCACACCTATTAATGTTCTGCCAGGATAGATGTGCAGCTGTGTGGCCCTCTTGGACATAACGCCACCCCAGAGAAGTGCAACTCCACATGTTTGATGTCGAATGTTTTGGATGTTTGTGGGTGAATGACAGTCTCCAGGTTTTCTCCAGATGAGAACACGGCGGCTGTCACTTTCGAGGCTGAAATTTAATTTATCGGAGAAGAGAACATTAATCGTCTTATTTTCGCCCCAGTAACGATATTGTCTTAACCACGGAATCCTGGCATTTCTTGCTGTGAGTGGGTTGAAACTGTAGGTCTTTTTGTATGTAGTCCTTGTTCATTGAACCGTCTGCATTCTGTTTTGCTTTGAAAAAAGTTAGACCACCCAAAATAGCAGGTGCTCTTGCTGACATCGATCTGTTACCTCTCACTGTTAGCGCCACATACCTATTATCCTAGGTCGTTGTAATTCCTTGACGGCCTGACACAGGTTGACGATTAATATCTGCGATCTACTGGTACCTTGTTCAAAGCCTGGATAAAATGAATAGATTCACCTCAGTGGATCTGGCGACAGTATTCTGCGTTTTCCCGGATTCCAAGATATTGATAAGCTGACCTCGTGTAAACATGCATACGTGCCAACTTCCTGGCGTGATGTTTCAATCCAAATACGTTTTACGGCTTGTAGAGCGTTATGAGGACAAGAAATGTCATTTTTCGTATTTTTGCAGTTCTTTTCCAACTCCAGAAATGTACTGTTTCGCATTTTATGCCAAATATCGTACGTCACGTGGTACTCTTATGATTTCCACGTCCTCTGTACATTATTACCCTTCTTGCTCTTTCGTTTGTTCCTCAATGCCTTTTTCAACTATACTTAACTTTTGGAGAAGTGTAGTTTGCCGCTGCCATTGAACAGTAGGTTAATCTTTTGAAGACCGCTTTAACAAGCTTTTAAACATCGATGTATTGAACGTAATGACGGGAAGAACAGAATTACTAGATAATATAAATAAAATTTGTTTCGGATGAAAAATTGAAAACATTAAAACATTTCCAATGAGGAATTCCTGCAAATAACTGATGTCAGTTTCATTAGAACATCATAAAAATGCCCATGTCAATTTTTGACATAGCATTACCGAAATTGCTCTATTATTCAGTGTCGTCTGAGAATTACATAAATGTCTTGTGCCGAAAATATCAGTCCGTGATATGTCACATGTTAGCAAAATTAGAATTCAGAAATGTTTTCATCGGTAGCAAAAACCACATTGACTATAACGTTGATAAAAAATAAGCAGTATTTAAATTTTAAGCTGTTGTGGTTTCCACCTGTGTACGATCTGCAATATTTTAATGTACTTTGATTTCTGAAACCAAGCAATATCTCTCACCTCTGCTTGTAACAAAGAAAGATTTCGATTAAAACACGAATACGTGAATAACACATACACTGAAGTACCAGAAAAACTGGTACACCAGTTTTTGCATAAATACGACGGAGCGTGACTGCATAAATACGACGGAGCGCAGGATTGCATAAATACGACGGAGCGCAGGATTGCATAAATACGACGGAGCGCAGGATTGCATAAATACGACGGAGCGCAGGATTGCATAAATACGACGGAGCGCAGGATTGCATAAATACGACGGAGCGCAGGATTGCAGAAAAACGACGGAGCATAAACTCCACTAGCTACTGGAAATATGCTGTAGACAATGCACATCATACTTAATGCATAGCATTCCACAATTCGGGTGTATTACGAGGTCTCGGATTCCTGTGTTTGATAGCGCGTTGCATGGCATCCCAAAATGTGTTCTATCACGTTCAGTTCTAGGGCCTTGGGTGGGATGACAACACCCCACACTCAGATGAATGCTCCTCTAACCATATTGTGGCGTCCCGACACTTGTGTGGAGGTGCATTGTCTGGTTGGAACAGGCCCAAGCCATCAGCAATAATGCAGGACATGAGCGGGTGTACCCCGTCTGAAAGGATGCGCGCATAGCTTTGGCCGGACACAGACGTTTGTAGACGTACCAGGGGTACTAGTGACGTCCAGCTGAACACACCCCATACAATTACGTATACCCCTCCAGCCGGTGCAGTCCCCTCTTTAAAGGCGGGATGCATGGCTTCATGGGGTTTGCGCCACAAACGAATCCTTCCATCTGCCCGATACAGTTGTAAACGCGACTCGTCAGACAAGGCTACTGGTTTCCTGTCATCAAGTGTCCTGTGGAGGTGTTGCCGTGCACAAACGAGGCGCATATCTTGGTGTCGTGCACCTATCAAGGGAATTCGATTTGGGCGTCATCTCCCAAAGCCCATATTGTGCAGGGTAAGTTTCACAGTCGGAACGCTGATTCTTGATAAGGTTCCAGCATTGAATTAGGATGATACCTAAGAGAGTGTTGCACGCTTATCGCATGAAACGATTCTTAACAGCCGACGACGGTCACGTTCACCTAATGTCTTTTTACGGCCACACTGGTATCCCAGGTTGGAGGTTTTACTGAAATTCTTGTAGTCACGGTACACCGACGCAATGGTCGTCCGTGAAAATCCGAACTTCGTTTCTTCCTCTGAAATACTATGGTCCATCTCACGTATTACAGCCCATCTCACGTACTATGGCCCATCTCACGAGCGCCAACTATGACACCGCATTGAAAATCGTTTAAATCGTTATTACTTGTCATTCTCATGCCGAAAACAGCTCTGACAGCTGGCAAGGTAGTCTATCGCTTTATATACGCACTGGCGGACGCAACAGAGTACGCCCATGGGTGACGTTGGGATGCATTTTGCATAAGCTCGTCTGCTTTTCTCTGTAAATTTGTGAGCTAATTGTCGATGTGGCAGCCTCTGGGTGTTATGACCTGCTATAAGTCCTGCACCATAGAATCAAATAATGTGTGTATGGTGTACTGCGGAAGAGCGGTTCAGGCTGCGTTTACCCGTGCCAAATGTTTAACAAGACTAGCTGGCGGGCTCACCTTTCAAATTTGCATATCCAGAGATTTTCTGCTAGTGATAAATCCAACGATATAGCCAGTTATGACAGAAGTGGAATGTTGTTATCCCTGATGAGAGCATGTGTTGTTGCTGCAACATTTGGTGCGGCATTGTATTTTTAAAATATGACCCCGGGCATGTTCTGTAGATACAGAAGGGGAACAGTTTGTTATATGTCACTGGTGTAACCGGAACTCGTTGTGGTGGTGCAGACTCTAACAAGAGATGATCTGCTTTCGACTCGATAGCGTCAAAATAAAGACCTGGAATCGATGATGTCGATTTTTAAGCGGAACTCAGATGTGCATTAAGAACAGCTATTTATCCAGTGTTGCTGCAACGTTTCGACAGAATGATTGTAAAATTTTGTATTGAACGGTATTTTGAAATTGAACAACTTTCAACATTTGTGTCTGAGGCAGTTGCAATTAAGTATTCAAAGTGTGCATGTCTGTAAGAAATTTGTTTAAAGAGGGTGTGTTGTTTAAAAACATTTAAGGCGTTTAAAACAACACGTTTTCAAGTTTTACATGGTGTGGTGAATTGCACCTCTCATTTACCATACCTGCGGATGCTTTGGAAAACACGTTCCCCTGCTACCTTTTAGAAGTTCCACTAATAAATACCGAAGATCATTGGCAATCTTAAAATCCAAAGTTAAACATCACACTTCCTTTTTTAGTTTCAAAGGAAAGAAACTTATAACTACTCTCTTAAAAAAAACGAAGTATAAAGTGTTATACAAAAACAAATGTTTGAACGTATTGCATGAAACCACAATAACGACGAGATATTTTCTGATAAAAAGTCTACTTATAAGCAGTTGTAAATTAAGGAGTTCGGCGATAATTACCAAGCTATTAAGAAATGGTGGATGGATGGCCCTGTATGATACGGAAGATGAGTAAACACGAAAGAGAAATTTATTTGGCACAAGATCCTGTATTCACAAAAGCATGTGGACTTACGATCACATCCGGCATTTTACACATGTCGGCACATGGCGCCCATGTGGATTATAGGCGATGATCCCGCGTTCTCTCCTCAGTTCTCGAAAGAGTAAGATATCGTACACGCAGTAGCAGTGCGTGTTTATCATCGTGAAGAATTACTGACTTCCCAGTTCTGTTGCTGCAATACAAGTGACCTACCAACTTGAACACAGTGTTCGTGATGGTCCTGATCGGAAGACTATTCTAAGTTTTGTGGAGAAGCTGGAAGAAATATGTTCAATAATGCAGAAGCTGGAAGAAATAGATTCATTTTGTACTGAGTGAGAATGAGATACAAAACCCTCCGGCAAGTGTGCCAAAGTGTACGTAAGATATTCGTAAGAGACTGTTTCGCTCCTTCCGGAAATCATGGCTTCGTTTGGCAAATGTAACCAGCTATTCTTTGACGAGATGCCAAAGAGAACCTAAGCGCACAAAATTCAGGTCTTAAAGAGTGATAGCTGTACATCAGCTGATGGGACCAGAGAAAATCATGCGGGTACGTTATCACAATTTGCTCCTCAACTGAGTGGAAAGGAACCCTGGAATATATACACATTTATATGGTTTATAAATGAAGCTTAGTTCAACCTTTCAGGATATATAAATTATCCAAACACGATAATTTTGGCGTAACAAAACCCTTATGCGACCAGGGACACCACTTTATATGGAAAAGGTGGGTCCTTGGAGTGCAATGTCCGCTGAGCGTCATTGAACGGAGTTTCTTTGTAGAGACTGTGAACACTTCTGTGTACTAGGACATTTTCATGGCCTTTTTTGTCCAACTAGACGACATCAAATTTTCTCAGATGCATTTCTAGCAGGAAAATACCTCGTGCCACACCTCCAATGATTCCATGTCGCTCATAAACAGCTTTTCCGTTATCTCGAAAGATTTGTGGCTGCACAGGTCGAAAGACTTGACATCAGCAGATTGCTGTTGTACGACTATTGTTTAGTACCTCAGGGCACGTATCACATCCGAAATAAAATTTGTTGGCACAGCCATCTTGAGGCGTGTATTAAAAAACGACGTGAGACGTGTATAAATGTTTCTCGAGGGGGGGGGGCAATTTCTGCACTCAGTGTGATTGCAAGTCGTTTTGCCATTATTATCCTCTCATTTGCACGTAGCTACTATGCTGTTTAGTTACTAAATCAAACGATTGATTTATTTTTAAATAGGACATCCCACTGAAAATCCTACCTTTAAAATAAGTCAATCGGAAGTTAGAAACCCATCAGCTATTTTCCCATAACCATAAAACGAAAGCATTTTGATAGTTATATTAAATGCAATTTCTGCTGAGTTACTTAAAGAATCTTCGGCTTGTAGTTTCAATAAGGGCGTGATCGGTGACTCGATCATTTCCTCGCAGTTGTTACATTTCCAATTAAATATATGTTTGACAAATACACTGACGGAAAAAAATCCCAACACCACGAAAAAATAGTTGTAGAGGAATGAAATGGCGGCAATACATTTGTATAGGTAACATATTTAATCGATTAAGGGTTCAAGATCACAGCTTAATGTAAGCGCGAGTAGAGTCATTTTAAATGTGAAATGCTGGTACATTAATAACCGGTGTAACCGCCAGAATGTTGAATACAAGCATGCAAACGTTCATGCATTGTGTCGTACAGGTGCTGGATGTCAGTTTGTGGGATGGAGTTCCATGCCTGTTGCACTTGGTCGGTCAATACAGGGACGGTTAATGCTGGTTGGGGTGACGCTGGAGTTGTCGTTCAATGATGTCCCCTACGTGCTCGATTGGAGAAAGATCTGGTGATTTAGCAGGCCACTGCAACATGTCCACACAATGTAGAGCATGTTGGGTTACAACAGCGGTAAGCGGGCGAGTGCTATCCTGTTGGAAAACACCCCCTGGAATGCTGTTCATGAATGGCAGCACAACAGGTTGAATCACCAGACCGACGTACAACTGTGCCGTCAGGGTGCGTGGAATAACCACGAGAGTGATCCTGCTGTCATAGGAAATTGCTCCCCAGACCATAACTCCAGGTGTAGGTCCAGTGTGTCTCTGCCGCCGACAGGTTGGTTGCAGGCGCTCACCTGGCCTCTTTCTAACCAACACACTGACATCACTGGCACCCAGGCAGAACCGGCTTTCATCAGAAAACACAACAGATCTCTACTCCGTTCTCCAATGAGCTCTAGCTTGACACCACTGACGTCGCAAACGGCAGTGGTTTGGAGTAAGTGGAATGCACGCTACAGGACTTCTGGCTCGGAGCTGTCCTTCATGTAACCGATTTGTAACAGTTCGTTGTGTTACTGTGGTGGCAACTGCAGGTCGAATTGCTGCCGCAGACGCAGAACGATACTCCACGGCCATACGCAGTACACGGCGATCTTCCCTCTTAGTAGTGCCATGTGGCCGGCCGGAACCCGGTCTTCTTGAGGCAGTACCTTTCCGTGACTCCGGTTGCCAACAATCATGTACAGTGGCTACATTCCTACCAAGTCGTTCTGCAATATTGCGGAAAGAAAATCCTCCTTTTCGTAGCCCTATTACAAGATCTCGTTCAAACTCCGTGAAATGTTGATAATGGCTTCTTCGTCTTCTTAAATGCATTCTTGACTAACATCAACACACTACGTCGAATCTCAACGATAACTAACACTCACGAACGTTACAGCGCGTATTTACAGCAAACCTGCTTTGCATGTTCCGAGGGGCACTACTAGCCCCACACGTATGCGCCGAGCGCGAAATTTGTATAGACGTCATCTTACAGATGTACTCTCACCGCCTACCAACTGTCGTGTATCTAACACAACCCCTTCTTGTTGTTCGGATTTTTTTCCGTCAGTGTATATTTGAAAATACACAGTTGCACTATTGGTGCAATCTGAGCTGGGAAATAAAGACTTCAAGCAATAAAACGTTGCCCGGTGGCGACGTGTTCTAAGTGAAAGCTTCTAATCATTTGTCCGATATTGATCCGGGTTCAAAACCCGGTGAGGCATGGATGGTGTGTTTGTCTTGCAGCACTGGCTGTCGCCTTTTTCTGTAACCACTCACTGAAAATTAGGGAAGGGCGGTTGCTTTTATCCCAACGAGTTGCTCATGGTTCTTCTTAATTTCGTAATATTATATTTTCTGAATTTGAAGGGCTAGAATAGGAGTTAGTGGAAAACAAAATTCTTCATACACCTAAACCTTGATACGAATTGTCGCGTAACAGAGCACGTTTGTTTCGTGGAGAAGGTTCATAGACAATACAGCACAAAATAAATAAAACATATCTTTACTCAACAGAGTATTTTCCTTACTAAGCTGCAACCATTTCCCATAGGGAAGCATACATATGGACGGCTTTATGAAAAAATTATATGTTCTTCAATACATAATAATAATAAAAATAATACATTGCAATTCGACTTTGTTGGTTCAACACGATTTTGCAATCTGCGGAAGAAAATGCTGAACTACGATCTTCAAAGTCGATCACACATGCATATAAACACAGCAAAATCACGCGTGGTGAAATAGCTGACTTGTGATATCGGTTCATATTGTAATAAGCAGTTTTGGGTATGTTTTGTATTCCGTTAACAAATCCACATTTCAGCATTGATGAACACACGTTTATTTTTTCTTGTTTGTTTCTTTGTTGGTTTAAAAGTTCCCGTGAGCAACTCGATGCGCTGAAAGAAATCGCCCTTCCCTAATTTAGGGCCATATTTTATAGGTATGGGACAAAGCCGGTGCTGTAATGAGAACACAACATCCATACGTCACCGGATTTCGAACCTCTACTTGTTTGGAACGAAAGTTTGAGACACTGAGATATTACGCCACCGGGTTGGCCCAGTGTGATGAAAAAGATCTCTTCCTGCTGGCACAAGAACAGTGAGATGTAGTCAGCTAATTGCTGCTGCGTGTTGTCATCTGACAAATGATGTATGTTGGTCCCGCGCCTGTATGCCTTTTCCACGGCATATATAGGATGGAGTCGACGCTTACGCCGATACATCTTGAAAACTGTTAGCAAGTTTAAGTAGTATCTTGCTCCGTGGCAAGGCTCAGTTGTCAGCATCAATGGCCTGTCGTTGTCCACACCTGAGACATCGTTCTACGATTCGCAGATACAACGACTTTCTGAGGCACTTCCTTTACCATATGCCAGTTAGCACGCCGGCCGCAAATACTGTGTGATTAGTTTCGTATTTTGTGTTACGTTCGTGTCAATGTACACTCATAAATCCAGCATCCCCTTACTACCACGCCGAATTCTCCATTGAGCGTGCTATCTTCACAAAAACCAACAGCTGCAATAGAAAATTGACTCCTACCCTAGTAATGATCCCTTTTCAGATTTACATTACCGCAGAACAAGGGCCGATACCGGTCCACCGTTTCTTACACATGATACTTTCGCTGTTTTCGTGAATAAAACAATACAGACATTTTTGGTTACCAATCATGTTAGACATCTTATGTAAATGACAATATTTCTTACGGTTTTAATGTACAATTATGTAAGTAACGACATTCTAAACTTTTTTTAACAATTATGTAAGTAACGACATTCTAAACTTTTTTTAACAATTATGTAAGTGACAAATATCCATTGTTTTTAATTGACATTTGTGAAAGATTCAATAATACAAAGCAGTTTTTTAATGTTGTTGCTCACATAACTGAATGACGTACACAGTTGTGTGAATGAATGCAAATGAAGCTCTTTTTTCATTTGGATCTCTTTCGCTTTTTTGCTGTAAAATGTGGGAATCGTTTATGGCAAAGTTTCCAAGAGGACGGTACAAGCCAGTAAAGACATGGATAATGAGAATTTGTTTAGTACATACATGGGACAAATTGTTTTCATTTTAAATTTGTGCGTTGGATTTAATAGGAAAACTTGTTTTTACAATGAGGAAGCAGTAAACCAGCGTGACACAAATTATTATGTAAGTGAAGAGGTAAGAGGTGATAACAGTATAAGAACTTTTGTATGAAATTGCCCATATACGGAAAGGAAAATATTTATAACATTGCAAATAGGGAAATATCTTAATTTCCCTACCACTAAAGGCATATTGCACATAAACATACACATTGGAAAATATTTTCCCACTATGACAATCACCTTACTTCAAGTCAAAACCCATAAAAATTTTGTTGCATGTGTTTTTCATGTGGTTTATTAGCTAAAAGTTATGTATAATTTCCATTGATAAGACCCAAGTTTACCATATCATGGTGGAACATAAGTTGTTGCAAGGTTCTGCAGGGACCATATAACTTAAAATGCAGAATGTTAAAGCGAAGTACCGCATAAACTAAGGTCGTATCTGTTAAGTATCGCATAGTACCTTTTCCCAAATTTCAAGCTTTTAGGAAGAATTTGTTTTTGTAGTTGTGCAGAGTTCAGTTCAAATCGCCGCTGACAGAGGGAGCTAAAGGCGAAAAGTTCGTAAGTAGAAAGGAAATCAATGAACATATGTAGATATTTCATTAAATAGGTGACACTTTTACAAGAGTGATTTCTTGACATGTCTTCCACGACGATATATTACATTATTCAAGATTGTGACAGGGCCAGTGACAGACGAATGTAGCCCATCAGAGTGAATATAACAGTATTCGAGAAGAATGCCTTACTTTAGTTGTGGTATGGTAAGAGGTCCTGCTTGGTACACTTTGGGCGTTGACTATTGCCACAACAAGAAACACATAGATGTCAGTATTGGAAATCGAGGAAGGTAATGGGTGCGACAATGCCAGCTGTTTTTTTTTCTACACAAACTGTCGTGGAAAAAAAATATATTTGGTAGAGATGCGACGTAAGATGGAGTACCGTTCTGCGAGAATACTATTGGGTGCAGAAGATTTAGTTTTTCCGCACAGAGCATCATGCTATCATATAGTTGTTTGAAACCCATTATTAAAATAACGGACCATATTATTAAAAATTAAGATGTACATAATTGGTCCAATGATATTCTTAAATAAATAGTAAATAGACTCAGAAATCGAGCTGCTATCTTTTCAAACTTCTTTATTTTGTTTGTGTTATGTAGGAAACTATGCCCAACACCAAATCATGTGTTAAAGTAGAAATAAATTCTTTTTTAGGCACTTTATATATGATTCCACAAGACCTGCCAGTTGTCCGAAAGGTCAAGGTATTATGATTAGACAAGGTTATTTATATATGATTCGAAAAGGCCTGCCCAGTTGTCCTAGAGGAGACGTTTCCTTCAAGGTTAGAGTGTCTTATGTTGGTTGCGCTAAATACATAAAGGACCATCGATGGAGTAGTAAAAGACGTGCCTCGTCAGACCACCACACTCTTCGGATTCATCCTATGTTCACCGAAGATGCCTTTTGCACAACGGGAGACTTTTCTGTCGGCTAACCGCGGTTAGGAGAGTATGTCGTCTGGTCTTATGCTGTTATAGACCTTCTGTGAGAGCTTGCGAATGGATTGTCATGACTGATGCTTTTCCGGGTTGACCTCTGCTGTATTCGGTAGAGAACTGCAGAACAGTGTTGTGTATGATTTACATGTCCGAGTCGCCGCACTCGTAGCTAAAATACCATAACAACCTTTCGCTATCCTGTGCATTTTCGCCTCCGTTTCGTTATTCGAGCATTTTCACGCCAATCTTCATTCACTTTAGCTACGGCGGCTTGCGAACAAACCACCAGTTCAGACGTTTGGGAAATCGAGGCACCAGGTTTAAAGTTCCCTCATTCTGTCATTTCTGAAAGTCTGATGCGTTCTTTCGTTTACCCAACAGCTTCCCTCACACATTATGTATGCTAATTCTGTTGAATAATTAGACCCTCTCGAAAAATCACGGGTTCAACCGTCAGCATCCACTTTTGAGAGGGGTGATCAAGATTCAGTAATCATTCGGTGAGTATGGCCTCGAAAAGAGTATGTTCGTAGATATTCTTTGTTATTATATAAATAGAAAGCAACAAACTGCTGGCGAGAGAACGAACTACACATTTTTCAGCTTTCCACGAGGTTGCGCTATGTACGAAAAATTACAATATGCTTCCGTTTTAACAACTGCAGGAAGAGTTTTGAGTAAAAATAGATCCTCCGCATTAAATCCCGAGAAGCATTTGCTTGTTTGCGAAATACTGAAAATTTGTTCAGGCAACGGAGACTTCTTAGGACACATAGGCTATCAAGAAACATGGTGTTACCCATCGAAGATCAGAATAAGTAGTGGACGGCAAATGTTTAATCAATAACAATAAATTGCTTTGAGAAGAAATTGTGGTTAACGTGTAGATTATGGTGCAATATTCAGGGACCAAAAATTTCAAAAAACTGTGACGTACATTTTATTTGAAATCCAAAATGATGTAAAAAGTTCATTGATAGACCTATTTTTGAAAAAAGTTTTATTTAAAATGTGACTGTTAGTTGCGGCATCAATTTGCGTTTCTTCCCCAATACGACGCAAGGACGATCCGGCGGTACGAAGGCATGCCATGACACACCTCGAGAACTCATCCGTTTGACGAAATCTCGCACGACGGCGTGTTAACGGCATTGGCATCCCTTGTTCGTTCTCCGGCCACGGTTACAGCAGAACCAATCACTTCACGCGGCTGTGACTACATCTCGACTAACGATCTCACGAGCTGGTTTGTCAGCTTATATCCTGCGCGCCGTTCGTATGATTGGACAGCAAATGTAATCATTTTCATAACTGGTACGTGTGCACCCACCTTTCAATTTACATGGCGCTGCGGTGACGTCTTCGTGTTGTGGCTTTTTCTCTGTCGTCAGGCAGTGTAGTATAACTGTAGCAGTATACGAATTTATTTGCGTAAAAGGGAAGTCAAAGTTTGCAAGTTTTACCTCATAAATCAAGTGGCTTTTTCAAAAAAGGTAGACAGAAAACTGAATCAGTAAGCGATGAAAAGACCAAGTGTTCGTTTAGAATTAGGCCCGACGAACACAAAACGAGCATGAGGAACAGAAAAATAACCACTGCCTTATGCAGATAAGTGAAGTCTCAGTTCCCTTATCCTATGTGCAAATACACTGCCGGAAAGGGAAAAAATAACACCAAGAAGGAATTGGCGGACGATCATGAAATTTACATATGTTAATGGGGTCGAGTTTACGTAGGTGTGATGTTAATTTCGGGACCAACCGGTGAGCGCTTACGCCACAGCAAGGCATAATATGCAAATTATCGTCGGTGGTATTTAAGGAGTACGGCGAAGTGAATGTAATCAGTCGTCGGCGTACGGACACGTGCGAAGACCCCAAAGAAGCTGCAATGCCTGGACATGAAAGATGTGTATGATTTTAGCAGTTATCGGACTTTGAGCGAGGTCGTCTAGTCGGACTCCGCGAGGCCGGGTAGTCGTATCGTCGTATTGCGGAGAGAATTGGACAGAAAATGTCGGTGGTGGTACGATGGTGTCGTAGAGGGTCCGAGGAACATTCCCACACGAGAAGACATGGAACCGGGAGTCACAGACGGACTGATGAGCGGACCGATTGACGAATAAGAAGAGCGGCGTTGTGAAGCAGAACTTCCACAGCCACGCAAATCTGAGTTGCCGTTGCAATTGAGGTGACTGTGCGAACAATCGGCAACCGTCTACTGGATGCAGGACTACGTGTACGTGTGCCTCTGGCATGTGTACCTCTGACTCCAGCCCACCGTTAGGAACGGCTGCAGTGGTGTCGCCAACGTTTGCACTGGAGAACGCGATGGCGATCTGTCGTGTTTAGCGATGAAAGCAGTATTTCCTTGGGAGCCTCCGCTGGCCGTATGCGTGTTCGCAGAAGCACAGGGGAGCGTCTACACCCTTCTTGCATCCACCAGCGACACACAGGATCTACACCTAGTCTCCTGGTGTGGGGAGCGATCAGCTATCACTTCCGTACACAACTAGTGTTTGTACCGGGTACGTTAAGCAGCACCTCCTACATCAACAACATCATTCAGCCCGTTTTTGTGCCATTTGTAAGGTCGGTCCATCGTGGTGTTTTCCAGCAAGATAACGCACGCCCATACACGGCACGTGCAACGCAACATGCACTTCAGGGTGTGAGACAACTTCCATGGCCTGCACGTTCACCGGATTTGTCCCCCATTGAGCACGTAATTAATTTATTGTAGGTTTAGTACACAACAGAGTTGAGCAGGAATGCATTACGAAGTAATGGAAGTACAGAGTACAATTAACTTGTAATGCATTGCCAGGTAAATCCAAGTATGGTTTGCACAAGGTAATGCAATTAATCTGTAGTGCATTACAATGAAGAGGATATAATTAAATTATTTAATAATGCCATTCAAACGCAATGGAACTATTTGGTAATCAAATTACATAATTTGCAAATAATTTTTACATACTAATAGTTTATAGAAATGTACGTGTGCCAAAAGCTATGTCTACAAAATTCGGCCATGTAACATAGCAGACAGAGACAAAAGTGTCGTGTAGAATGTTTTAGAAGCGGCAAGAATGGGTTAGACGTTTGTAGAATGTTCCAGAATGATAGCGGAGTGGGACATTACCTGAATCTTCTGTAATATATCAAGAATATTCCAGAAGATTCATGTACTGTCGTGAAGTATATATAAAGAAGTCAACCGCTCGCCAGCCCAGTATTCGTAACGGACAAGTAATGGACAACAACATTTGAGAAGTACGGCAAAAATGCAAAGATTTTGCAAATTTGTGTAATATTCGGCCGTGTACCCTGAGTTGCAAAACTGTGAGAGTAATGTTAATATGTGCTTGTGGCTATAGTGGGGTAATTACTTTGGACAGTGAAACGTATGTGATGAACGAGAATACTGTACTGGAGATGGATGAAATGACTATCTGTAACCGAAATAAATATCCCATTCGTACTCTCTTCTTATGTATTATTTCGTTCAAATCACTTTACTTGCGGCGAAAACAGCGCAACTACTCATTTCATACACATACAATGTCCAATACATAAGTACACGCATTTGAGGTACGAGGGGTGGAACAATTGTCAAATAACCTACACAACGTGCAAGGGTGTACTTGTTGCTGGTTTATTCACGTTGTATTGTTGCCCATAAGATATTGGTTAATTACAAACATACAGTTAACTATTAACCATTACGATTATAATGGGTAACTGCTACGTGCCATTACAAATACCATGTAATTCTAATGACAAGTTCACGATTGCCATGTAATGGTAACGCTAAGTTCTTGTTCCCATTACCATTACGCTGTAATGCATTACCGATTAATTCAATTACGATTTTTCCCAACTCTACCAGACAGCCACTTTATATGTATTATGCCATTTTCTGTTAAAACGCGAAAAACATACACATGGAATTTTGTGAAAAAGTAGGATTCACAAAACCCAGAATTTTGATTTCTTAAAAATGATACACTTTTTTTAATTCAGAATATTCAGGATAAGAAATCCAAATGGCTGTGAACCATGGTGGAAGAGAGAAACCTTATTTTACTTCATCGACTAAAGTTATGCATTATTCGTTCGTCGAAGTTTTGAAAATTTTACCAGATTTATATTTCCATAATGTGAAATTAAATACTATAGAGAGTGTAAGCTTATATAATTAGTCATACCTTTCCAAAGAGAAACAGCTTACACTCGTGTTAAAATTATAATACATATATCAGAAATAGCAACCTTAAAGTTCATATAAAATTTTCTATCTTCAGAAGTAAATAACAAGAAAGATGACACCGAATTTTCGGGTGCAAAAAAGCACGTCTTTTGAATACGTTCTGACGCAAATTAAATTTATCAAAGCTATTAAAAGTCAATGGGACCGGTATGGAAAACAATAGATCAGACGAAAGAAAGAAGATCTTCAATCGGGTTTTTAATCCCTCAGATATTGCTGTAAACGGAATCGTGAGCTTACGAACTCTTAGAAACAGATATCGACAAAAATAAGATGTGGCTTTACGTCCCCTGGTAGAAAAATCATGCATTATTTTAGGAAGAAAGTATTCTCAAAATGTTTATCCATATAAGCGGTATCGGTCTAAGAAAAAAAAATTAGTCGAGTTTTCAGGGGCACAGATCTTGCAACAAATACTTCAAAAGCAGAAATTAACACTTATGACCCCCGGTGGCTAAACCATTCTTTACCAAACATTAGATATTATGTGAAAAATATTTTCCATCGGGTCTTGCATGCGATACAGGAAGAATTTTTCAAATCAGAGCGTTAGGAGCAGAAACAAGGCAGAAAACGCAATTTACCTTTGTGCCCCCTAGCGGAAAGTCTATGATTTACTTGAAAATTTTAAATTTATAAGAAAAACATTTCGCATCGGAAACACTATCCAACAAAAAAGGAATTTTTCAAATCGTACTCTTAGAAGTAAAGATATTGACAAAAATAAGATATACATCTACGCCCCCAGGCGTAGGAACCATGCATTTTTTCAAGAAAATGTTCGTAAAAGGTTTGTCTACATAAGTAATATCGGTCATCAAACGACTTTTTTCATTCGATATTTTAGCTCATATTTTGCTGCAAATACCACAGAAGCGGAAATCAAGACTTACGCCACCTGGTGGCCAAACGATTTCTTACCAAAATTAGAAATTATGTGCAAACGTTTTCCCATTAGGAGCTGTATGCGGTGCAGAAAGAATTTTTCAAATCGGAGATTTAGAAGCAGAGATATAGGGGGGAACGCAATTTACATTTACGCCCCCTAGCGGAAAGTCTATGAAGTACTTCAAAATTTTGAAGTTACATGAACCACATGTCACACTAGAAACACTCTCCAACAAAGAAGGAATTTTTCAAATCGGACTCCTACAAGTAGAGATATTGACAAAAATAAGATATACATCTACGCCCCCTGGCGTAGAAACCATGCACTATTTTAAGAAGAAAATGTTTCTAAAAGGTTTGTCGATATGACTAGTATCGGTCAACAAACGACGTTTTTTTCAATCAAGAATTTAGAAGCTCATATTTTGCTGCAAATTCAACAGAAGCGGAAATTAAGATTTACGCCCCTGGTGGCCAAACTATTTTTTACAAAAAATCGAAATTATGCGCAAACGGTTTCCCGGCAGGAGCTGTATCCGGTGCAGAAAGAATTTTTCAAATCGGAAATTCAAAATCAGAGATATAGGGGAAACGCAATTTACCGCTACACCCCCTAGCGGAAAGTCAATGAATTACTTGAAAATTTTGAAATTATATGAAACTAATGTCACACGGAAAACACTCTCCGACAAAGAAGAAATTTTTCAAATCGGACTCCTAGAAGTAGAGATATTGACAAAAATAAAATGTATATCTACGCCCCCTGGCTGAGAAACTGTGAAATATTTTAAGAAGAAAATATTCCGAAAATGTTTACCGATGTGAGTATCATCAGTCCACGAAATAGTTTTTTCAGTCGATATTGTAGAAGCTCTGATCTTATGGCAAATACATCAGAAGCAAAAATTAACGCTTACGCCCCTTGGTGGCCAAAGTATTTTTTACCAAAAAATTGAAATTATATGCAAAAGATTTTGCTTCAGGAGATGTATCCGCTGAAGAAAAAATTTTTGAAATCGGAGTTCTAGAAGCAGAGTTATGGAGAAAAATGTAATTTACTTTTACGCCCACTAGCGAAAAAATCTATGCATAATTTGAAAAAAGTAACTACATCTAAAATACTCTTCGACAAAAATGGAATCGAAAGATAAAAAAATTCAATCGGATGTTTAGAAGCAAATATATGTAATAAAACGCATTTTTGAATTCGACATCATCTGCATTTACGGCCTCTACCGGCGAAATTCTTCATTGTAAAAATAACCGAAATGAAGGATCATCATTTGCGTATTTCCGGCTTCCCGATGCAAAAATAATTTTTCAAATCGGACTAATAGTTGCAGAGATATCGTGAGTACAGACAGACGGACGGACGAACCGACAACAGGAGCACCATCTTTTTTTACAAAAGACGTGCTAAAAGCGAAGTGATCTCCGTAACAATTATCTCCTTCAACATTTAAGCTTTCAAATACTC
Organism: Macrothele yani; assembly: GCA_039090855.1. Classification (NCBI taxonomy): domain Eukaryota; kingdom Metazoa; phylum Arthropoda; class Arachnida; order Araneae; family Macrothelidae; genus Macrothele; species Macrothele yani. The sequence continues at coordinate 50,283,576 of CM076999.1, read as the reverse complement.
GACAGAACAGGAATAACACATACATCGAATTTGGATTTGTGCTGTGCTGATACAGTAGAAACGAACTGTAACGATTTTTTTACTGTTGACCTGTTTTCGTAATGTATCGACAGAACCGCCCTTCGACGGAATTATTACATAGAAATATTTTCCAAGTTGTCTAAACCTATGATCTTTCTGGCAAATTAAAATACCAATGTTCTACCATATAAATATAACACAACGTTCATATAAAGTAACAAACAATATCCAGACTTCTATAGTTGTGTATGAGCAACAATTTAAAATATATATATATATAATTTTTCTCTTTTTTTTTTTGTGAGGTATGTTTCTTAAACGCTGCATAAATTTACAATTATATTCAGTTGCAACATGTAACTGTGGACTTACATATCATTATGAGATGAAATTCTCTTGCTCTTAAAGAACTGACGACTTCGCTTTAGTTCCCAAATTTTACCTAAAGGATAACGTTTTTATTCCTAGAGATCGTACTAATGCGCATAATTTAAATATAAATGCTCCCTGGCCGGTTCTGGAACGGGTTGCTGATTTCGTTAGAATCACTTACCAGTTTTGAATAACTTAAGCATGCTATTTTTGTTGCACAAACAATAATAATCTTCGGTATTCATACCTATGCATGTTATGTCCGCATGTGTTCCTAGATATCAAAGGATGTTGATCTATCCTGAAATTTATTGAAGCTAAGCAATTCGAAAGGCTTTTATATTATCTTATTTTTTTTTTCAAAATAATTTACTTTAATGTGTACGTAAAATTAAAAAGATTTAAGAGTCTGGACAACATTTTGTCAGTAGAGTGACTAATGGCCTTACACGAAATCATTAACCATTATTGCTATTCTACTGAAGCATACAAACGGGAAATCGAATATTCTGTGGTCGGTATCAAAACCAGTATTTTTACACCTCACGTGGCGGTTCGCCTTTAAATTTGGAATCCTCATCTTGTTTACTTTGCTTCTTCCCCCCCCTGTCGCGCTTACAACAAGGCTATTACAAAGCATAAAGTGAGGGCTTGCAGAATCGCACTGCTTTCGATTAGCTTTCTCTGCGTAGTCACAGATAATCTAGATGCTGCTTGTCATTTTATAGAGGAACTTGACGAACGTATCTAAAAATTTAATGAAAAGTACATTTATATATATTACTATCTTTCCAAGTTAATACTGCAAAAAATCCACATCAGCGAATAGCCCAATAAACGTACCCGTGTTAACATGCATGTAGTTTACCTTTTTATCTTTTTTGCTTGGAAAAAGTAAATCATTTCTCACGAGCGTAAATATTTTAAAGGTATATAAATTTCAAAATGCAAAATATCTATAGCATACCATAATGCACCCTACTTTTTGGCAGGAAAATTCTTTATTCCTAGGCAAATATCTTATATTTTAAATAACAAGAAAATTAGATCGTGAATATTTATTTAATACGTGGTGAAAATATAAATAGATAAAATTATCGCTCTTTTGACATTATTCTGTCACTAATACAGAGCAACCGAAAAATTGTTTCCCGCAAACTTCTGGGATTGAATCCCAGAACTCTCGATAGTTAGCCGAGTGCGTTCGTCTTACATTACGGTGGCCGACAACCCACGGCGCTATGTCTGTTTATCTGTCATCATTTGACTGCACAAATCCGTAGGGATTTGCTCAGCAACTGAGACGTCTACATCTTGTGAATATTAACGGCACGATCTATTTAATTATAGCTAATAAAATCAAAGGACGGGAGCGCTTTGGATTTATTATCTATAATTGATTACATAGCGCCGTGGATTGTTGGTCCGCGTAGCGTAAGATGAACGTGCTCTTCTTGTTATCGAGAGTTCTAGGGCTCGATCCTAGCTGTGTCGGGAAAGCAATTTTTCGGATGATGCGCGTTAATGAAAGAAAAATATGGAAAGAGCGATGACTTTTTCGATTTGCAAAATTAGATATTTCTTCAAACGGCAAAATTAACACACACACACACATGCACAAGCAAACACAGATCAGACAAAACATTAGAGATTAGGGTGATGGGCAGTTGATTTGAGCATCCCTCAAGTAGAGGGGAACAGACGCAAATAAAAGGTGGCTGATAAAAAGACAGACGACATCGGGAAGGCTTCGCAACAGTATTGGAAGCAACGAACATGGATGAAAGTGGTGATCACATCGACTTTGATCATGGAAACACTGTGGGCTAAAGACAGATTGGTCATTGTACCGCACAAATTGTACGAACCCTCGGGTTCACGAGGGCAACAGTATCAAGGGTACATCGAGAGCTTACTATCGAAGGACGCATCACATTAACAGAACAAGCGTTGGACGATCACACCCTACTGATGACCGGGGTCGACGTAGACTTTCGACGGCCTTACAGACTGACCGTTTGGCAACGGCGGCGAAACCACATTAACATTAAATGTCGGAGGACCAAACAGCGTCAGCCAGAGAATGGTACGGCGCTTGTTCTGTACCCTCGGCAACGGGAGCCGACGCTCTAGCCGTGTGTGACGTCCACAGCATGAGACTATGGCTCATTGTTACCAGTTCAGTCTTGACCAAAGCGGTGGCGTGTCTGTGATGGTTCGGGGAGCCTTCTCGCGAGGCACATTAGGTTCCTCCCCAATGTCCGAAACGACCCTGTCATGGCTGGAGGACCACTCATCTTAGTATGAAACCATCCAGTGTCCTCCAAGATGCCTGTATTTAAAACCTGTTTGCCCTTTGAATGCCTTGGAGCCGAAGATGAGATCCATGCGTCCTGGACCTACATCTCGGGCGCAGGTGAGGACAAATGCTGTAAAAAGCATGGCTGCCACGGAATCTGCTGGATTATATGTATAGCCCTGTACATGCTTTTATTCGCACTAGATGATGACCAATACTGTATTAGGTAGGTATTTTTAATATGCGTCCATGGAGTTTATATACACGGTTGAATGTACCATTAGCAATTCATGCTTTAAATCACACCAATTTTTTCTGTATTACGTTAGCAGTTGCTATTAAATGTTTATAATTTTTCATATATTAATATATTACTGACCGTTATGACCGTATTTCGCTGTTTTCCATTTCCGAGTATGACCTGCCATTAATGTATGACTGACCATTATAACGGTATTTCGCTGTCTGTCATCTCCTAGTTTAGACAATAAATTTTGTTCCCTTTTCTTAAGGAACATAGGAGAGCACAATAGCCCCACACATGTTTTTACCTGTTCCAGTTGAAATAGCCTGATTATTGTCATGATCACTATATCTGATAAAGTACCGCCTGGTTTATTATTTCATTTTGTTAAATATAATACATTCTGTTTAATATAAAATTTAAAACCACACTGCCCGTGTGCAAAACAGCCGCAACGTAAAGTATGTATATACCCTATACCTTAAAGGTAAATTCTGTATTTTAACGGTAATTTGGGAATAATGCTTCTGTGATTGCAGGTAAATTCTGATCGCAAAGTGTTAGAAGAGCAAATGAAATAATTCACTACTGTTTGTAAAAATTCTGACACAAAGAAAGAAACGAACAACTCAAATGAAATTCATATCACAGATAGCACTTGTTGCAGGAGATAACTGATTACATTTTTAATGAGGGTTTAACGACCACCGTGAACAACTCAATGGGCTATAAGCAGTCGCCCGTCCCTAATTTTGGGCCCGTGACTCCAGGGAAGGAAGAGAGCCAGTGCCGTAAGGCAAACCCAAGATCCATGCCTCACCGGGATTGGAATCCGGATACATTTCGGACGAATAATTAGAAGCCATCGCTTAGAACACTGCGTCATCGGGGCGGCTGATTACATTTGTAGAAATATACCAGATTTTTCGCTTCAAAACTTACTATCGTGTTAAGCTACCTCGGACAACAACAACTGATGCACGGCGTAGTATTGAATGGAAGAGAGTTTTTATATCCTCCGAAAAGACTGCCTGCCAGGGTGCTTCTATACCAGTTCAGAGTTGATTTGCCGTCACGGGTGAGGCGTTTAATGGGGTACCATGTCCCAAACATTTTCGATGGGGGATATATCTGGTGAACGTGCAGGCCAGGGGAGAAGCGGTATCAATAGTGCATGGAAGAAGTCTTGGAAATTCCGGGCCACATACGCCCGAGTATTGTTCTGCTGTCATATAGAGCAATGACAACTATGAAGGAAGGGTATCACCTCTTCCTCTGAAACATCCTGATAAGTTGCGGGCAGTGGAGGGTTCCCGCAATTAGTATCAAGCAAGTTCGTTAATTGAATCCCATGGTGTCCCAAACAACAACGCTTGCCGTTAGGCCAGCGTGAAACTGAAAATGCAGGCTGCAAGAACTGTTCTTCACGATGGTTTCGAACACGTATGCAGCCATCATGATGTATTAATTTTAATCGTGGCGCTTGAGAAAACATGACCTGTTGCCAGTCAGCTACCCACTGTCTGTGCTGGAGACTTTGTGTTTCTGGGTACCGCTACGATTACCCATAAACACAGATGTTGCAAACGATTCGAGATTCGATCGATATTATTAGCGATTCGTAATATATTCTAGAGAAGAACGCCAATTGGAGGGATTGGGATTTACTTCCTCCAATGTGGTAAGGTTTGGATGACACACTCTTGCACAATGAGACGCTAGTCACATTGTCTGCGGGAACCGACCATCGGCTCCAGGATGCGCGAAGGCCGTGAAAGCGTGTAAGTGATCAGCCAGCACATACGGATAGCGCGCAGTACCTTTAGTACCTAGAACCTATCCAGACACTCTAAAAAACCTAATGTGTCCCACGAGAAATCTTCCCAAGCTATCACAGAGCCGACATGGAACGATGGAGCCATTGACTCATGCTGTCGACAACACACCCACACCCTTCCGTCAGCTCAGTAGAGCTAAAAACGCGTTTCATCTGACCACACAACGCGACTCCATGCTGCAGAGGTCCAGTTTTGATATTTCCGGCACCGGGCGAGGCGTGATATCCGATGACGAACAGTCAATAGTAGCACATGAGTAAGGCGTCGGATCCCGTAACCCGGGGTATGCGGACAGCGTAGTACCGTTCGCATGCTGACGCTGCTTGGGCTTCTAACATTTAATCTGGATGTGATTTGTGCCGCCGTTGCCAAGCGGTCAGTCTGTAATAGCTTCGGTAGTCTACATCGACCCCTGTCATCAAAGGCTAGTGGTCAGCCACCGCTGGCTGTCTGGGAGCTCGTACGTCCGTCGATGGGATACTAGCAGTCCAACCGTTATACGGTTGTCCTCGTAATTCCAGGGTTCTTAACACTTGCGCGATAGAATGACCCATCTCCCTTGTGCCGACAATGCGTCCACGATCAAAGTCGCTCAGATCCCCACGTTTACCCACGTTCGTCAATTGCGATACACAGTTGGAAAGCTCTGCTGGCCGGCAAGCTGGATCAGTGGTCTAAGCGATGGCCTCTGATGATTCTTCCAAAAGGGGTCTGGATTCGAATCCCGGTGAGGCATGGATGTTGTGTTTGTCTTACGGCAATGGCTCTCTCCCTTCCGTGGAACCAGTGACCCTAAATTAGGAACGGACGACTGAGGAAACCTTCCAAGAAATTACACGCATTGGGACACAAGAAACTGGGTATGTGAAGCAGCTAGTGCTGCTGCTCATAAATAAAAAACCGAGCTGTAAGAATCCATGGGGTAACAAAATTGTATGTACCACTCACAAGTGTGTTTCGTACATAAGCGATTGGAATCGAATATCTCGTGAATTTGTGCCACTTGCTCTGTCAGACTCAATCATAAGGCTTCATCGTGTCTAGGAGACTTATCTTAAATGATTTATTGCAACAAAGCCCTATATATAGATTGGACGCAGAAGACTGCCCAACTTAATGGCTCACTGATGTTTAAATATGGATCTATCTTTTACTTCTCGCATTTCGAAATAATTTTAGGACAATAAAAGCACCGAAATATCTAGAAAAGATGACGGATGATCACTTCAGCTCGACAGGACCTAATGATTTTGTAACTCCTAGGCGCGAACTAAGGAGCAGAGAACGTTAGTTGGACATGACGTTCTTTGCAGTAACTAGTGAGGGGGGGGGCGCCAATGCTGCGTAAGGTATACCGAAGAATACACGATAGTGGTCTACGTAGAAGATGGCTTGCGTATATTATCATTTATCATAAGGGTTGTCCCAGGGAGAAATTCCCTCCGAACTGTGTTATCAATATTTTCATAGGGCAGACAGAAAATGGGAACTCGTAATCTTTAGCAATGGGAGAAGATTATGCATGGTACCAAATTCTCGAAGAACGTTAATATGGCGAGTTCATACAAATTAAGAACACAGAATTTCGTGTCGTTGTTTTTAAATGAAATTAGTTCTGCAGTGTGTATGGTACTCTGAAATCATGTATATCCTCCTTGGTGATACTAGCAGTCTCAGTTCTGTATGAACACTTAAAACTATCCAAGGCTTTCTCGTGCACCTTCTTTCTAAACGTACGTCTTCCTAAGAAAGATAGAAGCTGTTTGAGATACTGTTGATCAGATGTACATATTTAAAGCACGATATGGAAGATTATAGGGAAGATACGTTTAGAAGGAGTAACATATATTTTGTTGTACCTGTATTACTTTATTTTGTGTGATTTTACTTTCCGTTTTTATTGAACGGCCATTGTAGATACAAAACCCCAAAATATATACGAATATGCTACCAACTGAGTCCAGCATGGTACACTTAATGGAAAGATTAAACGCAAGTTTTGCAGCAGTTTTACATGAAAAAAGATAAAATTGCTCTTAGTTCTAATCTCTCACATTTCAATAAAGCAGAATCATGTGTTTTTTCATAGATATTATTACAAAATATTAGAATAGCCTTGGTATGTATTTATTCAATTTCAAAGTCATTCTCTAGGCCTCTGAATTCAACAGTAACTAAAGTTTCTAAAAAACGTAAAAAAGAATATAAGAAACGGAATGAATTCTCATGGAATGCCGTCATCTCTTGTGGGAAAACGAGGATCGCCCACGTACTTCATAGAAAAGGAGATATTATATCACAGTAGTAGATATTATATCACAGTGGTATATATTATATCACAGTACTACAGATATTATATTAACAGTAGTAGCAACCGAAAATTTCGCATCCATCATGGTATCAGCAAACAAAATTACTGATTACTGATGCGGCATTTCAGAGGATGCAAATTCAGCTTCAGAACAACTGGGCGATATATTCTTAAAACTGAAAAGAAATACTGAATTTAATATAACATTAATGCATCAGCCGTGAGAGAGTTTTACGCTTCCGAAATTCAAGCAGCACAACCCAGTTTTACCACGTAGCACTCTTAAAGTTAAACAAATTTCCAGTAATTCGCAGTGATTTATACCTTTAAAATTTTTCTGTATGAATATTGCGATTGTATTGTTTTTAATATTTCACATTTGTAACAATGAGCATGTAATAATTATTTTTTCTCAATGATATATTCAAAAATGGAACTTCATTTTCAGTTTTCTATGTGCAAAGTAAATTTTAGATATAATATGAAATTTTTGATGGAACAAATTATTTTAAATAATACAAAATCTTGCTCTTCGCCTTTAAGTAGGCTTTCATTTCCAAGTGCCATTCTAATTTACTTCTTTAACATTTAAAAATTTATTAGCTATATTTGCAAATAAATTTAAACCAAACACTTAAGGGGAAAGAACATGTTAAAATTATCATTTTCAGTACACTTTTGTTCTCAAGCGTTATTTTGGTGAAACCTAAAATCCAGAAAAAATGCATGTTATGTTTTTTGAAATGAATACACATTCCGAGACAACCTCATCTGGAAAACCAGAGCCTTAGTTCATACTATCGACAAAAATTTATTAATAAAAATTCTCAATTCATGAGATTACTTGTTTTACGTGCATTCGAATATGTTACATTTAACGATAATATTCTTGCGCAATTTGACGAACAGTACAAATCGGAATATTTTACTTGCGTCACATAAGAAATAAAATATTTACTGCTTCTGTAAGAAAATAAATCACAGATTACCTGCGTTTAGATTACTGAAAATCGGAGAAGCAAGCGAAACCCATTAGGTAGAAAAGAGAACTAAGATACAAATATCGTTATTTAAGGCATCCACTTGAAATACATTATTATGTATTGCGCAGCATAATTAAGATCTACCTTGTATTTGTTTGCCTAACAACAATGTATTGCCGCCCCGGTGGCGCAGTTGTCTAAGCGATGGCCCCTGATCGTTCCAACAAAAGGGAGCTGGGTTCGAATCCCGGTGAGGCATGGCTGTTGTGTCTGCCTCTCCGTTCCCTGGAATTAGTGACCCTAAATTAGGGACGGGCGACTGCTTATAGCCCAACGAGTTGCTCACGGTGGTCGTCAAACCTCCATTCAAAAAAAAAATGCATGAGTAGTGCAAGGTAAGAAATTTCATGCGTTGCTAAACTCCTAAAAACTTTATTCCGTAGTTAATACTCTGAGTCCTTAAACTTCAATTACAGTTCAATCACAATTACAAATCACTATAATTACCATACCATAATGATCACTCTTAAAGCGAAACCCTTTACTAATTACCTTTATAAATAACCCCCCCCCATAAAAAAAAACCGCTTGAACGCGCCTATAACAGGTTGAATGCGTATGACTGGGTCTCACCCTGCTGCTCAGAAAGCGGTTTGACCGAATATCAGGCGCGACTGCCTTGAAGACTTTTTCAAACGGCTTGCAGGAGTGGAACTCATTCATAGTTAAGCCATCTATTAACCGCTTGAACACGCACAGTGAGTTTCTAACAAAGGTGCAGCGAGTTTTGGGCAGCGTCCTGGGAATCTGTTATCCAAATTTGGTGCACAACAGGTTGCTTCTCCTATCGCCTTTATTTACATTCTTTCAAATGAAAGTGACTTTTGTATAAGAACGGGTATAGTACATATTTTTGTATTTAGAGGGTAACTGTTTTACAGATTAACCAAGCATCGCATCAGCATTGAAAAAGTTGCATTCAGTTTTTCCTGGGTAAAATAACATTTCTGCAAATCAGCAACACATCTTCAGGAAGGATACGTTGCTACATTATGTTTCCGTTTTTAAGAAATTTGCCACAGGTTCCACATGCAATGAATATATTCGATTAGGAAAGTGGGTTATTGACCCATCCCCTGTTAATACAATCCAAAAGCATTGTTAAAATATAATTTTCGGAAATACTGGGGTGACCATGGTTTTTCCCCAAAAATGGCACAAAACATTAAAAGTACCTAAAGCTTATATATATATATTCTTCTTTTTTTCTTCTTCAGTTGTGTCATGCCATTTTGGTATAAGTGTTCACTCAAATAATAAAAGACTAAGATAATTACGAATATCTTACATTAGATTATGAATATTTTCATTAAAGGAATTTTGGAATGGAGAAATGCTAAAATATTTCTAGCATAATTACTTTCTTAAAGGTTTCACTTTTTTTAGATACTGGGCCTGAAAATACATGATTTGAGCTGGGAATTTCATTGCTGGCACACATATTTGGTAATAAAAATTTTAATATACTGAGTTCTGCATTGAATGCATGCTGAAGTTTGTATCCGACGTGTTTCTTTTGAAGAAATATATGTGATTCGGCATTACGTAAGTAACCAAATCCGGATCGTGCAGTGAAGCCGACCGTAGAAACGGGTGACAGGTTCACAGTTCAAGACTGGTTTCCGCACTGATGGAATTTTTCTCTTCCGCTCGTTAAAGCCGTCTTTGAAGCGGCTAGTGAGGAACTCAGTGTCGCGTTTAAAGTTCTTGAATCAGATTTCATAAGCCGGTTGGATTGTAAATAAAGTGAATCCGCCCTTGGGAAATTAACATGTTAACAAGATGTTAAATTTGTGTTTGTTGAGATATAAATAATATAAAAATTAACAGTGCAGATGAATTAAAGAAATGGAGAATTCTAAAATCAATGAAATTCTCGAAATACCCATTTGCCTAAAATATTTTAAAACAGCTTCTTAGACAAGCGTTCCTTTTAAATCTTTCGAATTTTATAATAAGTGCTTTTAAATTTTATTGACTTACATATCCAACCTTATTTTTGTCATTTTACTGCGACAATTTACGTCCCAAATTTCACTTCCCACGAAGCTGTTTGAAAACTTCAATTTCGATTTTGCAATGCAAAATGTTCAGGGTAAAAGATATAACTGATCATTGGTGTACGGAATATTGCAATAGAATATAAGCATATGTAACTTCCTGATTTAGCCATTTTGTAAGCCAGAGCTTATTAATGCACGAAACGGACTTAATGAACGGTAAAATTGCATACTTCAAAAAATACTTAACTGTTGATTAGATCTTTCAACTTATGTAACAAAAGTACTTAAAAAATAGTTTTTGTCTACTGATATACGGTATAAAAGACCAAACAATATCCAGAAATCACACACAGATCTTCTGGACCAAGCGGTATATCGAAGAATCGGTAATGTACCGATTATAAGCGGAATAAAAGATTTAAAAAAGTTCCGATCTTCAAACGCGGCACCAGGAAACTCGGCACGAGAAATAAACTCTGCTGTAAAGCTTGTAATATTTCTTGACCTATCTGTATGAAACTCTTTAACAATTCCCAAAGACTAATGCTAACTTCAGGTAGAGTACAGCGCAAACACAGAATGCGGTATTTGGTTTTGTGCACTAATTTTCAGAACTAATGATATCGTAAAACAAAAACGTTTGTTCTGTTAAATCAAAGATGCAGATCACCGAAACATGTGACATGTTTATTTTTTTGAATAATTGTGTTTTCGGAAACGCAGTTGGAGAGCTCTGGAAGAAACATTAGAATTTTCTCGAGCAATGTGCCATCCCCTATACGACGAAAAGTGTGCTTAATCAATGCATCCTTCCAGTTTATGTACGGACCAGAGACGTTGACCTCAACTAAAGAAGTCATACTAAGTCTGTAGATGGCTGAGAAATATGGAGAGATGCGTGCTTTGTGTCACCAGGACGGATAACAAGTGAAACTAATGGATTCGGAACGTGACAAATGTGAAAACGTCGCAATCAGAGTAAAATCTCTCAAATGGCTATTAGCTGGACATATTGGCAGAAGAATGGGCCATCGATGGACTACCGAAATTTTAAACAGGATTCCAAGGGACAGGAAAGTCCAGAAAAAGGCTTTGTGTGAGATTTGTTGTATAAAATACGAATGAATGCCCGAGTGATATGAATGAGATTTATTAAGGACAGTGTGTTGTAGAGGTAACTTGGGCAGATCATTTAAACTCAGCTTCCGTTGATGTTGAAGTTAAGGATGGAAAAATGCACAAAGCCAATTCTGTCACAAAATTTGTATTTTGGATTGAACGTCATAACAATTTTCACCGGTTCACAATGTGTTTTAACGGAGGATTGAACCTCCTACAAAGTGCTCAAATTATGCTCATTTACTAATTTCAAAAAAAAAAAAGTTAAAGTATTATAATATATATTTTATTTTTATGTTATAAACCTTAAAAACATTGTGTCTAACAATCATCATTAAGACAAATTTCATAGCTCAGGAACCATAAACGTATTATTTTTATTATTTTTGTCAGTTTACAAAACAACAGAGATATGAAACCCTGTCATTTGAGATAGAGGTGAATTAAAAAATCAATTTGTAAAAGAATATGCATCAAGTGGAAGAACCGTTAACAAAAGCTGAATGAAGTTGTTTAATGAAAACAAAGAAGACCAAACAATTCGAAGCGTGTTTGTTTTCCAGGTCGGATATTCAAAGAAAAGAAAATATAGTGAATTTAAAAAAAAATATCTGAAATAATATTGGCAGTTATAAAGTTGAGAAAAGAAATTATTAAAAATTGGTTACTATTTTATCATAAGCATGCTCCGTGTGACCAAGGAATGTGCGTTAACATATTATCTTCTGTCAGGCTATGTGAAATATAGCAACCGTTGCTGTTTGGCGAGGCTTAAACAGACCTTTAGGTATGTTGATTATATCCTTACTCCGAAATATAACGTATACTTCGAAGGAAAAGTATTGTTCCCGTAAAAATCGTAATCTCTGTATCCAGCAAAACAAATCAAGAGCTTTGACTTCCTGCCAGAGAGGAACTGTCCGATGATGATCATCAACACCACATAGTAGTGTTCTGAGAAAAAAGAACATTTCTGTCGGAAAAAAATTTCCACAATGTGGTCTACGGAAAATTTTTCAAATTCTCTTCTGTAGATTAGATTTGAATGGGCGCCAATTGCTCTCTAATTCATGTCCATATGAAAAGAAATATGAGGAATAAGAAACCATGTCCCTATTTTACGGGAACATATACCTGAAAAATACTTGGAACAAACTTCTTCCGGCACCTTTATTGTCCAAAACGGTAAGACACTAAATGACTCTCGGGGCATCTCTAGGTTGGAAGTAATTCCTGCCATTCATACAACGCAATAATAATACACCACCCTAGCAATTTCATAAAACAAACCTCTTCCAATTCCACATCATAGAGTAAAAGAACAACACCAGTTGAACAAAAACGCTGTCGAAAAAATTTACGAGATCTGGGTAGAACGCACACGCCCTACAAACATGCTGAACTAACTCTGATTGCTTGACGCTCCAATGTCGCAGTGATCTAAGAGTCTGGCTTCTGACAGTTTCTCGGGTTCGAATCTCAGTGTGGCATTATGTTGCGTTTGTTTTACGGCGTTGGCACTCTCTCTCTTCCCGGGAACCACAGGCCCTAAATTAATTAAGGACGGGCGACTGTTAGCCCATTGAGTTGCCCACGGTGGTCGTTCGAGATCAAATCGAAAAAAATAAAACCTGAATTTCCTCATAAGTGTAGTTTCGAAGTCCCTTTGTTACCAATCTAAAGTGTTCGATGTTTCTTCATAACTACAAACTAAGGATGCCTAAAAAGGCACGTTATCATGTTACCATTTTTCACTGAATTCACAGTTACAGGCACTTATAAGACATGCAAATCAAGTTATTTTATTCATGGTAAATTAAAGGTGACTAATTGTTTAAAAGAAATCGAATTATTAAGCTGCTATAGCAAACAGGAATTACTAAATTTTTAGTTCTTATTTATTTACTACCAAAACTGTCTCTTTTTTCCCATATAAGGATTACCGTACACCAGACCGTGAATAGCAATAATGTAATTAATTTCCGGATTTGTAATACAAAAAAATGGTATATTTAGAAGTCGAAATTACTTTGTTAGGTAAGATAAAATGGTACCAATGTTCACTGTATTTGTACCAAAGTAAAATACAGTGCCCATTGAAACCCCATGTTGCATTTAACCCTTCCAGCGGCAACGAAAAGCAGATCTGATGCCTTCCACAACAGGTGGCTTTCCCCGTGTGCAACAACACGTTCAACGGCGTCAACTTGGTGACCAGAACAACCCCCGTTTGGTAACAGATAAAACCAGTTTTCCCTCCCCAAATTGTCAGCAGTTTTTACAGGCAGAATTTCGGTAATACACGCGCAAAGCACTTCAGGATTTCGTTTGCGCTGCCGAAGTGAAATTCATAGCACATGCAAACTGTTTATTAAATAAAAAAATAAAATAAAAATAAAAAAATGTACTTAGACACTCGAAAGCCGTTTAATAATCTCGAATTTTCGCTTTTACAGATTACACAAAAATACCGGGTGGGACGCTATTTAGTGTTTATTCTTACTCTTGCATTCTTACGCATCATAAATGTATTTGTGTGCAGTGGTTATTATTATTGTTTCGGCATTTCTGATACTTCGAAATGTTTTTACTATGTTTTTTTTTTCCGAAAATTTTTATCTTTACTACATAAAAATTTTATTAATTAAAATTATTATGAGGTAAAGATAAAATTGTATGTTATAATATTTTGTCTATCCTTTTTTAAGTACAGAACTTCAGCTTTAAATTTATTACTTTTAGCAAACCTACAAAACGCGATTTTAAACTAAACATATGTACCTGAAAAGAAATAAATTAGGGAAAGTGCAAATTGTCAAAACTTTTTGTAATGTTTTTTTCTTCTTGTCATTGATAAGTTTATTATCCTAATGGAAAATTATATGAATAATAAGTGAAGTTTAAGCTTCTGCCAGCTAACTATGTTTTATTTATTAGGAATCTAATAAAAGAAATTAACTAAACGTAGCAGAATTGTGCTGAAATTAGAGTGATAAAAAGTTTTAACAACGGGTATGCAATAAATTTACAAGCACATCGAACTTCAAATTAAAATTGTAGGGCAACGGCAAGAGATAGGCCCCAAAATGTTTATACACATTGTAGAAATAGTAGTCGGCAGCTTAAGGCTAAAGAATTCCAAAAAAATGTCACCTCTTCCATTGCCCCCCCCTCCCCACTTACACACACACACAGTCCCCGTTTGGATCGTTTCTGGTAGGGTTGGTGCAGCACTACATTTCCGTCAGTGATAAAACATTAATGAAAGATAAATTTGTATTTATTTTTCTTGCTCAGAGACATTTAGGGGATACTTTCTCTGTGCTAGCACTATTTTTCTCTGGAAATTTTTTTCCGCATACCGATATACGAAACTTCATGCAGAGTTTGATAATCATCGAAAATTATATATACACTGAACTGCCAGAAAAACTGGTACAGACGATCTTATGCAAAATACATAGCAACGTCACCTATGCGCGTACTCGGCTGCGTCCGCCAGTGCGCATATAAAGCGATAGACATCGTTGCCAGCTGTCAGAGCTGTTTTCGGCATCAGAATAACAAGTAATAACGATTTAAGCGATTTTCAACGCGGTGCCATAGTTGGCGCTCGTGAGATTGGCCATAGTATTTCAGAGGTAGAAACGACGTTTTGGATTTTCACGGACTACCATTGCAAGGGTGTACCGCGACTACAAGAATTCCGGCAAAACCTCCAACCTACGATACCAGTGTGACCGTAAAAAGACATTGGGTGAACGTGACCGTCGTCGGCTGTCAAGAATTGTTTCACTCCATAGGCGTGCAACACTCTCGCAGGTATCATCGGAATTGAATGATGGAGCCTCAACAAGCATCAGCGTCCGGACTGTGCAACGTTCTCTGCGTCGGCTTTGGGAGCCGACGGCCAACTCGAGTCCCCTTGATGGGTGCACGACGCAGAGCTATGCGCGTCGCTTGGGTATGGCAACACCGCCACTGGAAACTTGATGACTGGAAACACGTAGCCTGGTCTGACGAGTCGCGTTTCCAACTGTATTGGGCAGATGGAAGGATTCGTTTGTGGCGCAAACGCCATGAAGCCATGGATCCCACCTGTCAACAGAGCACTGTACCGGCTGGTGGGAAGTCCGTAATGTTATGGGGTGTGTTTAGCGTGACTTCACTGGGACGTCTGGTACCGGCAAACGCTATGTGCGCATCCTTTTTGACGACGTACATCCGTTCATGTCCTGCATTCATGCTGATGGGTTGGGCCTGTTCCAACAGAACAATGCACCTCCACACAAGGGTCGGGACGCTACATTATGGTTAGAGGAACATTCATCTGAGCTTGGGGTGTTGCCATTCCCAACCAAGTCCCCAGATCTGAACGTGATAGAACACATTCATTTGGGATAACATGCAACGCGCTATCGAACACAGGAATCCGAGACCTCGGAATACAGCCGAATTGTGGAACGCTCTGCTGGAAGTATGGTGTGCCTTGCCTACAGCATATTTCCAGAAGCTAGTGGAATCCATACCCCGTCGTATTTCTGTAGTATTGAGATCCCGTGGGGATCAACCAAGTATTAGGCTGGTGTATGGTGTACCAGTTTTTCTGGCATTCAGTGTATATATATATATATATATATCATCATCATCATCATCATTGTCAACCATTATCAATCCACTGCTGGACGAAGGTCTCCCCAAGTTTCCTCCACAACGGTCTGTCTTGTGCCAGTCTCCTCCATGTCACCCCTGCATACTTTCGAATTTCATCCACCCATCTCCCATGTGGTCTTCTTCTGGGTCTTTTCCTGTCCCTTTGAATCCAATCTAAAATTTCGGCTGTCCATCGATGATCTGTCCTTTTGGCAGTATGTCCAGCCCATTGCCATTTCAGGGATTTAACTCTGATCATGATGTCTTCCACTCTTGTCATTTTTCGGATCCACGAGTTCCTCTTCTTATCTCTCCTGGTTACACCAAGCACCCACACTCACCAACCCGCTTGGCCAGCGTGGTGAGGTATGGCCAAACCCCTCCAAAATGATTCCACAACTTAAATCTTGGCCCTCAGTCTCCGGCAGCTGGAATGTACCTGGCCAAGGCAGCGGCCAGTGCGACATGAAGGCAGAGGGTGCTAAGAATCCCCGGAGGACCGGACTAGGCTGCCATCTGATGCTGACCTTGGCTACTTACAATGGACGCTCCCTATCTTCTGATTCAAGGCTTCTTGAATTGGAAGAGGAACTACAAAGGATCAAGTGGGACATCGTGGGGCTAAGTGAGGTAAGGAGAAAAGGAGAAGATCTCATCGAACTGAAAAGTGGACATCTCTTCTACTATCGTGGGACAGATACTGGCAGAACTAGTGGTGTTGGATTTATAATAAACAAGAAACTGAAGGACAAAGTTGTAGAAGTTGAAAGTTCCTCTGACAGAGCTGCACGACTTGTTATCCAACTCTCGAAAAGATACCAGGCTCAGATTATTCAAACTTATGCACCCACCACAAGTCATCCTGAAGAAGAAATTGAAGAATTTTATGAGGAAATTTGTCATCTAAATAATAAAGGTAAGCAGCACTTGAAAATAATTATGCGAGATTTCAATGCAAAAATAGGGCAACGGCAACAGAATGAAACTTCAGTAGATAAATTCGGTCATGGCAACAGAAACCAGCGTGGAAATACTCTCGTTGAGTTTGCAGAGGCAGAAGGGTTTTTCATCTTGAACTCCTTCTTCAAGAAAAAGCCACACAGGAAATGGACATGGAGACATCCAAATGGGACGACAAGTGAAATTGATTTTATTATGTGTAACAAAAAATTCGTCATAGAAGACTGCAGTGTGCTAAACAAGTTCAACACAGGTAGTGACCATAGATTGGTGAGATGTAAGATGCACCTCAACACTAAACTTGAACGTGGCAAGCTCATAGGACAAACAAAATCTATTGACATAACCAACCTTAAAAAACACCATAATACCTTCAAGTTAGAACTGAAGAACAGGTTCTCTGCTTTAGAAGGCCTAACATCGGAAGAAGTGGACATCTCTGAAGTTAACAGAAAAGTAACCAAAGCTCTTATGGAAACAGCAACAAAATTAGCTGGGTCTAAGAACAAGTTGCATGTGAACAAATTATCAGGAAAAACCAAAATGTTGATGCAAAAAAGAAGAGAGATGAGGACAACTAAAAAAGATGCGACTTCCAAAGTGGAATATATAGAGCTATGCAAGACAGTAAGAAAAAGTATCACTGAAGACGTAAGGAAATTCAACTGTGAACTAGTGAGGAAAGCAATTGAAAACAACCAAAGCCTAAAGATAGCAAAGGGACATCTCAGTAAGGGAAGAAAACAGATTATGGCACTGAGAAAAGAAGATGGTTCTGTAACAAGAAATAGAGGCGAAATTTTGACAAGAGTGAAAGATTTCTACTCCAAATTATATGAAAGGGATAATATATGCACTCCAGACATCATGAAAGATGCCAGTACCAGAGTTCCTCCAGTCCTTCCAGCAGAGGTTGCACATACAATCAAGAACATGAAGCGAGGAAAAGCTCCAGGAGAAGATGGAATTACTGTAGACATCATACAAGAAGCAAGTGGAGAAATCGAAACAGTACTCGCCCAAATTTTCACTCGATGCCTTAATGAAGGAAAGATTCCTGAGGATTGGAACACCGCTACAATGATCCTGCTACATAAGAAAGGTGACATTGAGGATCTCGGAAACTACAGACCTATCAGCCTCCTATCAGTAGTTTATAAAATCTTCACTAAAGTTCTTTCACACCGCTTGAAGGTAACACTGAACATGGCTCAACCGAGAGAACAAGCTGGATTCAGGAGTGGCTACAGCACAATAGATCATATCCACGTGCTGAGAGAACTAATTGAAAGAGCGAGGGAATATGAATTTCCATTGTGCATGGCTTTTATCGATTATGAAAAAGCCTTTGATTCGGTGAAACCATCAGCAGTTACAATGGCTCTAAAAACCTGCGGTATTGAAGATGCATACATTAATATTATTAATAACATCTATGAAAATGCAAGTGCAAAGATTAGGCTGTTTGAAAATACAACACACGTAAAAATTGGAAAGGGAGTGAGACAAGGTGACACCATATCTCCGAAGCTCTTTAATGCCACATTGGAGGGTGTTTTTCAGTCACTGAGCTGGGAAAACAAGGGGATAAAGATTAATGGAGATTATCTAACCCACCTTCGTTTTGCTGATGACGTAGTCATTTTTGCAACTACCCCATCAGAGCTGCAGAGTATGATCCAGGAACTTGCTGACAAGAGTAAAGAAGTGGGATTAAAAATGAACTTTCAGAAGACAAAAGTGATGTTCAATGCTTTTACAAGAAATGAAGATTTATCGATTGATGGAGAAAAGCTGGAGATAACAGACACGTACGTTTATCTTGGACAGCAGATATCAAGTGAGGGTCACATTGATGAAGAAATTAATCGGCGTACAAAACTTGCCTGGAGAGCTTTTGGAAGAAACAGCATAATTTTCAAGAGCAATATGCCATTATGTCTTAAAAGAAAAGTGTTTGATCAATGCATCCTTCCAGTGCTTACGTATGGTGCGGAGACGTGGACCTTAACTAAAAGAGACATACAAAGGCTGCAGACAACTCAAAGAAGCATGGAGAGGTGCATGCATGCATGCATGCATATATATATATATATATATATATATGTGCATGCATGCATGCATGCATATATATATATATATATATATTTTAATGATTTAAAGCTTTAAGTGTAAATAATGGAATTATTTGTGTCAGAATTAAAAAAATTAGAAACACAAAATGTTCCTGGCATTAAAATACAATTTGCATTTTTACCCTGTACTGAAATTATGTACATAAAATGGAAATAAGTGAGCTTACGATTTTCTTTTTTTCGAATTAACCACTGGATTGCGTATCTGTTAGCTTCATTTACAATATGATCCACTAAATCATCGGAAAAAAAAATTGAAGAATTCCAAAGGACATTCTTTTTTGAAACGTTGGCTTTTTAAACAGGATTTCCTATAAAGGGGCATGTGGGAGGCGGAGGTGGCATTTCATATAGGTTTACGTTGCGCTACATTCTATCACCAAAAAGTCCATCGTTCTCTTGGAAATCAATTTCGGATTTATCACTACTTCTATTGTTACTTGAACTGGAAAATAACACTCTTTATTTCAACTGAATAGCTTGCCTACAGGAATGCAGAAAAAATAGTTTCCCGTAAAATAACAAACCATCTGCACACTTTAAAATCCACTTTTGAGAAAAAGCTAGCAACCTGAATAATCAAAGGAAAACAATTGGAAGGAAAGGATTGTTTGTTTAATGCTACTTGAAATGTGCTTATGTAAAGGAATGTTCAGAAAACCTTTAGAAGAAGAACAAGTCCAACTAAGAAGTTCAGAATTTTGATTGTTTGTCCAGTTAAAATTTAAGGCTATTCGCAGCAGGGATAAATGAAGCTTGAAATTCCAACAAACAGTAATATGTGGAAAAATTCAGCCTTCCATTTCCGTGTGATTGAAAAATCAGCTAGTCCAGGTGGAACACTGATTACAGTCTTTTAAGGGAATATGCCCTTTGACAAATAACGAGCTGAACTAGATTGAGCCACTGGCAGGGTAATCCCACAGAATGAGCCCACCTCGCTACGACGACGAAATCTTTTCCCAGGTTTAGAGTGCTGAACCCACAACGCGCTACGCCTATTGGCAGGTGAAATGATAGAAAAAAATATTTTAGAAGCGGGAGCAGTATCCCCTGATGGGAGAGTGATACAAAGAAAAGTACAGAAAAATAATAATTCTAGGAATAAACGATTTCCTGTCAAGTGCTGAAGTTATAAGCTTATACTGAGCATCCACATCAGCTTACCGATACGAGCAACCCGGCCGTCGCGACGGTGTTGCGCCGCCGCAAACTCAGACGCGTCCACGGGGAAGGAAAAACCTGCAAAGGATGCGGGGGGGTGGATGGAATTTAAACACACATACCCAGAAAAACAATCAGGGGCAATACCCAGCAACGTAAATTCACACAGATATTTATATTTGCCAAAGATATCACCGCTGCCGACCGGTTTCGCCCAACAATGCATTAAGGTGCCATTGGCTCCGTTGGTAATCGGCGTGTCGGTACCCTTCCGTTTACGTGATGTATCAATAATCATGATTGGTAAGAACAGGCCACTTTCTTTCAATCTTTCACGTCCAATGTCTATGATCTCGGCACATTCCATGCATGGTTGGCGGTGGCGTGCAGTGAACATGGGTGTCCAGCAGAGTCTTCGGCTGCGGAGGCCCAAGCGCAGATGGTTGCGACGAACTGCGTGGTCTGACATATTGCCCCGAACCCAATTTTTGCAGCTGTGGAAGATTCGTCGCACTGTGGCCCTGCGGTCGCCGTGAACAATACACGAAAGTCTCTGCTCCAATCTGGCATCAGTGAGCTGCGCACGAAACCCGGCTGGGCGAAGGTATGTAGTTTGGACCTGCAGCTCTTTTTGTACGTTCTTACTACAGTGGTAAGTGAATAACCCACAGTTTCCGATATCGTAGTTCCAAAGCGCAGTGCCATCACAATTTGTCTTTTATGAAACTCGTTATATCGTCAGCTATTTCCATTCTGACTCCGAACAATCTACTGACCGAAAGCCGGTCCTCGGGCTGCATGTGCACTGCTCTGCGAAATTCATCTGCGCCCCCATTCGGTTTGCAGGCGTCCCCATTTCTTTAGGCTGGATGCTGTCATAACGTAAGTGCTCATCGATGTATTTTCAACGTATCATTGATTTCTAATGTTCTAAACTTGCCGAATATAACACTTAACATTTGAATTATTACACTGTGTAGATTAAAATGAACAGTTTTTTATAATGCATGTTATTTCTGCTTTCTAAAGCTACATGGCAGCCACATTATGAAAACACGATATGTGATACAGCAAACCAGCGCAATATAAGACACGCAAAAAAACTTGATGATATTTTTTTTGAATGAATTCCCATCCATAACCTAAATCAATAAGCTGTATATTGCAGAAACGGATTTTTTTATAGACATGTCATATAAAAATGAAAAGGATATTCTAAAGATAATTAACTCTGCCCAATTAAAAATACTCTGACGCAGGAAAAATCTGCATTTGTTATTCAATATCACAAAGTAAAAATCTTGGTTTAAGATTACGGAGCTCGAAATTATCAGTGTCCCAACTTTCCATACAAATATTCCTGCCAAGTAAAAAAAAATATGTATGACACTGAACTTCTGGGAAGCTATAGTTTCTCAACGTACCTAAATGAGAAACTATAGCTTCCCTTCCCAACTGTTGAACTTTAATTTGAGCTAATACAGTCATTAATATTCGAGGTTTTCATACGTTTCTCTATAGAAGGAATCACCCTTCTTCAAACAATGCCTGATAATGTCTTGTTAAAACGTTTCTTTGATAAAAACGTGCTTTATGTATTTAATTTTTTTAATTTATTGCTGCAAATAGAATCAAATTAAAACTGGGGAACCAGAAATGACCAATTTCATAATAAACACGCAAATATAAGAACAAGAACATCAGCATCTGCCTAATTACACTTCTTGCCACCCAAAATGAAACACCAAGAAGGACACGAGATAGCAGAGCCAGATTTACTGTACACAGGACAACAGATACAAAGATGAAACGATTGAGCTTACAGGCCCGTGCGACTTGCGGACCACGTAGATATCGATAGTTCGTGTGGCCCACATGGCTGGCAATAACGGCCGCTGCACGTGGCGGCATCGAACGGAAGAGGCTTTGGGTGAGGACTTGGGGTATGTCGGTCCAGGCTGCTTCCAAACGTTGTCACAGTTCATCAGGCGTAGCCGCGAATGGTGCTTGCCGGGCCACTCGGTTGCCGATCAGCGATCAGACGTGTTCGATGGGCTACATATCGGGAGAACAGGCGGACCACGGCAGCAGTGATATCTGGTGGGAAGTGAAGAATTGTTTCACGATCCGTGCCACGTGCGGGCGCGCATTGTCCTTTTGAAACGTGGCCGCTGTCAGATCCTGCAGGTAAGGGAGGACTACAGGCTCCAAAACGTCGGAGATGTAGCCGTGACTGTTGAGTGTACCGGCGATGCGTACCAGAGGGGCGCGGGTGGCATATCCTATTGCCCCCCAAACCATAACATCAGGCGACGGACCGGTATGGCGATGCATAATGCAGGCGTGATACAGTCTCTCGCCGTGGTTCCGCCACACGCGGATCCGACCATCGTGGTGTTGCAGGCAGAAGCGGGATTCGTCGGAGAAGACAATATCGTGCCATTCCGTAGTCCAGGTGCGGCGTTCAACGGTACACTGCCGCCACACATGCCGGTGGTGTAACGTCAATGGTAATCGGAGGAAAGGGCGCCGTGCGACAAATCCCCGCTCCTACAGACGACGTCGAACGGTACGTGCTGTCACAGGTTTTTGCGCAACACAACCTACGTGAAACCTCACAGGTTTTTGCACACACAACCTCACAGGTTTTTACCTCACAGGTTTTTTTATCTACACAACCGCACAGGTTTTTGCGCAACACAACCTACAACACAATTCCTACGTTAACGTCCGTGACGTGGCGGTGCGAGCCGTCAATGCCCGCTGCACAACGCGCCGGTCCTTTCGTTCGGTGTTGTGCCGCGACTGCGGCATTCGCTCACGTCAGTCCGTCCGTCTCTCCTGCACCCACCGAATCCATACTCGCCTCACTGTGTCTAGATGTCGTCCCACACGGGCGCCGATGTTCCGGTACGATAAACCGCTGTCGCGATAAGCCACTATTCGTCCTTTGTCGAACTCCGAAACTTGCTGGAATTACTGCGGTATTCTGCAACGAAGCTATAGGAAGCTTTCCACCCACATGTCTGGCAGCACAACATGCTTCCACTACTTTCACAACGCCTTCTGTGCACCCTTCTTATAGTGCTTATCGGTGGCGTGCCGGGCGTACATGATTTGCCTATGCCCTGCAATGCTAATCGTTCGCATGTCCTCTTGCTGGCGACGCATGCTGCGAATTTCAGGCCAATCGGATGCTTCCTTCTTGGTGTTGCACTTTGGGTGGCCAGCAGTGTAATTAGGTAGTTCTGCAATTGGGCCAGAGACTTGCATTTTTCCCAATTATCCTTATGCAAATAGTCAAAGCCATCGCTCTTTCCACGTTTTTCTTAAATTAACACACATCAACCGAAAAACTGTATTTCGACACCGATGTGTGTCAAAATACAATTTTCTGGTTGCTGTGTGTTAATTGAAGAAAAACGTGGAAAGAACGATGACTTTATCTATTTACATTGTTTCCACGTATTTGGAAGGTTTTCACCATTTTTCGTTATGCAGTAATCGGTTGATTTAAAAATATTACACAAAGCTAGGAAAACTGTAAAGCCATATAGAATAGAATGTCCTTACATTTACACAGTAAAGCTTCCAATAAAAATAAAAATAAACATGCAAAAAAAGTGTATTGAACCACGTTTGGGAAATCATGCAGAAATTAAATAAAGGCCGTGGTTTACTTTATTAAAAATATTTAAAATTTAAATGAAGTGTCACGAAATTTGCAAAAGAAATTTAACTTATTATACTTTGTCTTTTGATAACAGGAATTGCAGGATGATATTAACTTGCGGTATGATCTGATTAAGGTTTAACGTCTAACGACTCTTTTTATTTAATGATCACATGTTTTGATACGCGTCGCTTTTCAGTTCGATCGTAATATTGGTCATTAGTTTTGTGTCTGAAGTGCAAATATTAAAAATACGGAATATATTTTATTTTATTTTATTTATTTATTTATTTCAATATTTATGCTGTTACATAATGACATAATAAATTATAGATATTTATGTGCAAATAAAAAGTAATAGCAGCATAGGAAAACAGAGAAAATGCCTCACAGAGACCTGACGTGCCGTGAATCCCACCAAAAAAACAAATGATTTAAGCACAAGCCATGACAACATAGTAAGAGAAATATGTACACTCTCTACAAACAAGTAATTGAACACCTTTGATAGCCGAGGAAAACGAAGTTTATTCACTTTCAATAGTTGGTGGAGCCACCACGAGCGGCGATTCCAGCTGCGACCCTCAGGGGCATACTCTCAACCAGGCGTTGTACGACGGCTAGCGGTATTTTCTTCCACTCGGCTTGGAGAAGACAGGCCAGTTCCTTTACCGATTTCAGACAGTGGGGGCACCCCTTAAGTCGACGCTCCAATTCGTCCCAGAGGTGCTGGATAGGGTTATAGTCCGGGCTCTGCGCAGGCCAGTCCATTAGATTAACCCCATTGTCACCACACCAAGCCATGGTGGACCTCGCAACATGACAGGTGGCATTGTCATCCTGAAAGTAACATGGGTCCACCCCGTAAAACTGCCCCAACGTAGGAAGCGCATGGTCATCCATAATGGTGCCGTAGGTCTCGGCGTTGAGTCTACCAGGAATTGCAAACAAGGGTCCCGTGCCATACCAGGAGAAACACCCCCATAGCATAATTCCACAGCCGCCGAACTTCACAGTTGGCACAATACATTCCGACAGGAGGCGTTCTCCAGGCAGACGCCAAACCCAGAACCTGCCATTAGAACGGCAGAGGGTGAACCTTTATTCGTTGCTCCAGAGAACGTGTTTCCACTGTTCAACGGTCCACTGTCGACGTTCTTTGCACCACGTTAGCCGAGTAGCGCTATTGGACTTGGTGATCAAATGCTTTTGGGCGGCAGTACGTCCATGATAACCGAGCATATGGGATTCCTTACGGATGGTATTCATCGAAAGAGCACTTCAGGATGCCTGTTGAAACTCCTCGCGGATGTGGCCCATCGATTCGGTGCGGTTCTTCAGAGTTGCTCTTGCCAGCACCAGCACCCGTCGGTCTCTAACTCCCAGTTATGTGGGTCTGCCGTGTCGGGGCACATTCCGATATTCACCTCTCATCTTCCACTTGCCAATCACGTAGGCCACTGTCGATTTTGGGTACTTGAACTCACTGGATATGTCACTTATGGATCGGCCATTTCTGTGATACCCAACCATTACACCTTTCTCCAAATCAGAGAGCTTCGAACTGCGTGGTATCTTGCCTGCGACTGGTTGGGTTGTTGTTTCCCACACGATATTTAACGGCGGCGGCCGTGACGTGTATCAGGACCGCAGATATCGTCGATTTCAGGCGTGTACAATTACTTGTTGGTAGATAGTGTATGTTAGTCCCGTTTCTTTTTTTTTTTTTTTTTAGTTATTAAGTAAGTATATATTTTTTTAAATAATGTTAGCCAATTAATATCAATTAACTCCACAGGTAAACCATTTCAGTACTCAGGACCAATATAGTTAATACCTTGCCATGGCATCTGTGTCTTTGGTAAAATTAGCCGCAGTAATGCCTTTTCCTTTATTTTATAATTGTGAGTAATGAAATTTAAATCTGTTTCATCGGAAAGCAAATTATTTTTTATCCTTTTAACCATCTGTTCAACAATGTTAAAATGAAATAATTGTTTAATCGACAGAACTCCATACCTATTTGGGTCAGCAATGTCTTGATGATAGTGAAATATTGTAAGTTGTTAAGAGTAGAGGGAGAGATCTTTAAATCCAATTAACTGATAAATTTATTCTGTAAGATTTGCAACCTATTTATCTTAGTTAGGAGATAGTCTGTCCCCAAGAGGCAATGCCGTAATTAATATGTGAATGAATCAAGGAATAGTAAACATTTTAAGAGTTTTAACAGTCAAACATGGCATAACCCTAGAAACAATAACAATATGTTTTGCAGTTTTACTTTCAATGTAGGTTACATGATTGTTCCAATTCAGAGTACAGTTTAAAATAATTCCCAAAAACTTTAATGTTTGCACACATTCAATAATTTGATTATTGAAAAATTATAAAAATATAATTTGAATGATTTGATTATTGAATAAACATTCAATAATTTGAAAGATTTGATTCAAATTATTGAATAAACTTTCACTAATTCGAATAATTTGATTCAAATTATTGAATAAACATTCAATAATTTGATTATTGAATGTGTTTTAATGTTTCTGGTATTTTTGGTACTAATACTCAAATGTTTCAAATAGACGCAACCTATACAAAAGGCAAACGGAAGCACTGTTGCTGTGTTACCCATTGAGTAGACGTTTTCTGGATTTCCCCCTTTTTATTTTCATTTGAATTATATTATATCATATTACTAGCACAATTTTATCGTACAAATGAGTCTGATCAGAATCAGCAATTAATCAAAATGATAACATATGCAATTTTTAAATTTTGAAGTGGAATCACAAGACGAGACATTTCTCAGACTCATCTTTAGAGCCAATATCTGTTTGTTGTGGGACTAAAAGCTTGAATACTAGTCATTCGAATTTATTGGGTATTACAGAAATAGTTCTAAGCTCTTGCACATCAACCAGAAGGTATTTTCAAAGAAAGTACACAGCAGACAACAAACTTACTACCTCGTTG
Source organism: Macrothele yani (assembly GCA_039090855.1). Classification (NCBI taxonomy): domain Eukaryota; kingdom Metazoa; phylum Arthropoda; class Arachnida; order Araneae; family Macrothelidae; genus Macrothele; species Macrothele yani. The sequence goes on along the minus strand of CM076999.1, from coordinate 50,256,762 downwards.
ATGCCAGAAATCTGCTTAACTTTGGGATTTCTATTATTAATAATTCATATCACTGGTAAATGCTTTACAATTTTGAACCTAGTTAGTGTGTAGGTTCTCTTTATGCATTTTATTATTATAGCCATTAAAACTGAGCTTCCTCGCTTCAAGTCGTTTTCGGAGAAGCAATACTTCGTTCAGTGGAGCAGTATATATTCATTCTCATCATCCCAAGACTTAGCCCTAGGCTACGATATGCGCATCAATTATTTTTCTTAGGACTTCAAGGAAAAGTGATCATCCCGCTTTTTTGGATAAAATGAATGATGTCCACCTACGATCAATTTCACCATAGAGTTAAAAGGAAATATTCTTTTCAGCAAAGACTTTTAAGTTACATAAATTCGAAAATAGTAAGTTAACTGTGCGACATTTGAAGTTCAGCTTTGTACGGCAAGAATCTGTCACATATCCTTGTTTACTAAAGGCATTCGCTTGTTTATATCAGTTACATCCATTTTTTATATATAACTAGTAATATTTATTAGTTTTTGTTTTTATATATATTATGTATATATAGTGAAGTATTTAATAACTAATATAGCAAGATTTAATGAGCTAAATAATTTTTTTAAATGGTCATATCTTTGAGTAGTGTTCCGATGTACAAACACACTATCACAAATCTGTAAACCACATAATTTAAAATTTGGCCTTAGATCCCAAAGCTTTTTTTCCTTAATCCGTAAAGACCGTGAACCAAACTCCAAACTAAAGCGGTGGGGTATTTATAATATCACACTACTGGAAGCAACTACAGGACACATTTCTACCAATTACATAGGATACACCAAACGCAATCTAGGTTTGAGAATTAAGGAGCTTAAATACAGTAATAAAGCGGGCATATGTGGTACATCAATGGCTAAATCAATTATTCAGTAAGACCTTAATCCTGACTGGAATAATGCCCGGATATTGCATACCCCTAACAACCTTAGTGATCTAATGATAGGTGAGGGTATATAGACTGACGGAAAAAAATCCCAACACCAAGAAGGAGTTGTGTTAGATAAACGACAGTTGGTAGGCGGTGAGAGTACATCTGTAAGATGACGTCTATGCAAATTTCGCGCTCGGCGCATACGTGTGGCGCTAGTAGCGCCCCTCGGAACATGCAAAGCAGGTTTGCTGTAAATACGCGCTGTAACGTTCGTGAGCGTTAGTTATCGTTGAGATTTGACGTAGTGTGTTGATGTTAGTCAAGAATGCCTTTAAGAAGACGAAGAAGCCATTATAAACAGCTCACGGAGTTTGAACGAGGTCGTGTAATAGAGCTACGAGAAGGTGGATTTTCTTTCAGCAATATTGCAGAACGACTTGGCAGGAATGTAGCCAATAGGCATGAGTGTTGGCAGCGGTTGTCAAGGGAAGGTACTTACTCAAGTAGACTGTGTTCCGGCAGTCCACGTGGCGCTACTGGGAGGGAAGGCCGCCGTGTACGGCGTTAGGCCGTATCGCATCGTTTTGCGTCTCCGGCAGCAATTCGAGCTAAAGTTGCCACCACAGTGACACAACGAACTGTTACAAATCTGTTATTTGAAGGACAGCTCCGAGCCAGACGCCCTGTAGCGTGCATTCCACTTACTCCAAACCACTGCCGTTTGCGACGTCAGTGGTATCAAGCTAGAGCTCATTGGAGGACGGAGTGGAGATCTGTTGTGTTTTCTGATGAAAGCCGGTTCTGCCTGGGTGCCAGTGATGGCCGTGTGTTGGTTAGAAGGAGGCCAGGTGAGCGCCTGCAACCAACCTGTCTGCGGCCGAGGCACACTGGGCCTACACCTGGAGTTATGGTCTGGGGAGCAATTCCCTATGACAGCCGGAGCACTCTCGTGGTTATCCCACGCACCCTGACGGCACAGTTGTACGTCGGTCTTGTGATTCAACCTGTTGTGCTGCCATTGATGAACATCATTCCAGGGGGTGTTTTCCAACATAATAACGCTCGAACGCATACCGCTGTTGTAACCCAACGTGCTCTACTGAGTGTCGACCTGTTGCCGTGGCCTGCTAGATCACCAGATCTCTCTCCAATCAAGCACGTATGGACATCATTGGACGACAACTCTAGCGTCACCCCCAACCAGCATTAACCGTCGCTGTATTGACCGACCAAGTGCAACAGGCATGGAACTCCTTCCCACAAACTGACATCCAGCACCTGTACGACACAATGCATGAACGTTTGCATGCTTGCATTCAACATTATGGCGGTTACACCGGTTATTAATGTACCATCATTTCACATTTAAAATGGCTCTTCTCGCGCTTACATTAAGCTGTGATCTTCAAGAAGACGAAGAAGCCATTACCAACAGCTCACGGAGTTTGAACGAGGTCGTGTAATAGGGCTACGAGAAGGTGGATTTTCTTTCAGCAATATTGCAGAACGACTTGGCAGGAATGTAGCCAATATGCATGAGTGTTGGCAGCGGTAGTCAGGAGAAGGTACTTACTCAAGAAGACTGTGTTCCGGCCGTCCACATGGCGCTACTGAGAGAGAAGGCCGCCGAGTACGGCGTCAGGCCGTGGCGCATCGTTTTGCGTCTGCGGCAGCAATTCGGGCTGCAGTTGCCACCACAGTGACACAACGAACTGTTACAAATCTGTTACTTGAAGGACAGCTCCGAGCCAGACGCCCTGTAGCGTGCATTCCACTTACTCCAAACCACTGCCGTTTGCGACGCCAGTGGTGTCAAGCTAGAGCTCATTGGAGAACGGAGTGGAGATCTGTTGAGTTTTCTGATGAAAGCCGGTTCTGCCTGGGTGCCAGTGATGGCCGTGTGTTGGTTAGAATAAGGCCAGGTGAGCGCCTGCAACCAACCTGTCTGCGGCCGAGACACACTGGACCTACACCTGGAGTTATGGTCTGGGGAGCAATTCTATATGACAGCCGGAGCACTCTCGTGGTTATCCCACGCACCCTGACGGCACAGTTGTACGTCGGTCTGGTGATTCAACCTGTTGTGCTGCCATTCATGAACATCATTTCAGGGGGTGTTTTCCAACAGAATAACGCTCGCCCGCATACCGCTGTTGTAACCCAACGTGCTCTACGGAGTGTCGACATGTTGCCGTGGCCTGCTAGATCACCAGATCTTTCTCCAATCGAGCACGTATGGACAACATTGGACGACAACTCTAGCGTCAACACCAACCAGCATTAACCGTCGCTGTATTGACCGACCAAGTGCAACAGGCATGGAACTCCTTCCCACAAACTGACATCCAGCACCTGTACGACACAATGCATGAACGTTTTCATGCTTGCATTCAACATTCTGGCGGTTACACCGGTTATTAATGTACCAGAATTTCACATTTAAAATGGCTCTTCTCGCGCTTACATTAAGCTGTGATCTTGAAACCTTAATCATTTAAATATGTTACCTATACAAATGTATTGCCGCCATTTCATTCCTCTACAACTATTTTTTCGTGGTGTTGGGATTTTTTTTTCCGTCAGTGTATATTATGATATCTGATACCCAATGCTGCAATTATTATTTCCCTTATGAGGTACATAATGTTTGGAAACCAATTATTAATTACGTGAATTTTAAATTATAAATAGACCCTAAATTTATGTTTAAAAAAACAATCACGTACGCCTTTTTTGTATGTTAACCACAATCACTTCGTAACCCAAATAGGTTAACATAATACACACTCGATGACGCATGTAGATAGTCATTGGCTTATTTTCAACATCATCTACAATGCAACATGCCAATATTATATAATGATGTACTTTGCTACTTTTATTTCATCTGATGATGAGGCAGCCGCTGCCTCGAAAGTGCTAATGTGAAATTTAAACTGTATATATGATTCATCTTTTATTTAAATCGTGCTTTTAGATGGTAAACTTCGTGAATCGTTGATTTCCTTTTTGCACGAGGCCTTCATGTTATTTATTCTTATCATACTTTTAAAATATTTCATATGAATTGGTGCCGTGCAAAATCGGATATTTAGCTATTTCTACAGCTGTGTGCATTTCAACAAGCAAAACAACAACAAAAATTGGTGGAAAAAAGAACAAGTTGCATATGAAGGAAATATAAGGAAAAACAAAAATGCTGATGCAAATGGGTGACATATGAAAAAAATTGAACTTCCAAAGCAGAATATATAGAGATATGCAAGACAGTTCGGGAAAATATGACTGGAGACACCAGGAAATTCAATTGTGGACTAGTAAGCAAAGCATTTGAAATTATCTAAAGCCTGAAGAAAGCAAAGGGACATTTCAATAAGGGAAGAAAACAGATTATGGTACTTAGAAAAGGAGATGGTTCTATAACGAGAAATAGTGGTGCAATTTTGACAAGTGTGAAAGATCTCTGCAGAAACTTATTTAAAAGAGATGATGCACTTATATATTTTAAACAGTTTTCTGTAGAGTCATAAGGAAACTTACTCTTACCAAAATTTCACATGTCAACCCAGTAGAAGCTGTATATGCAATTAGGAATGTGAAACAGGGAAAAGTTCCAGAAAAAGATAAAATTACCATGTACATTGTGAAAGAAGCAAGCGAAAAAATAGAAGTTACATTCGCCCAAGTTTTCACTAGATGTTTCACTGAAAATAAGATTATTGAGGATTGGAACAATGCTACAATGATCCTGCTACATAAAAAAGGTGACATTGCAAATCTCAGGAACTACAGGCCCATCAGCCCAACGTACTTAGGAGGAGAGGTAGGTCCATCGTAACCGCGCCGTCTTCTCGCTTCTCTTCGCTGCCCTGTGACGTCACGGTGGCCATAAGCGAAGCTGTAACGCGCACGGAGCCATACCGAGAAAGTGTCGTGTGCTCTGTGAATTTTCAATCGAAATAACAGAGCTAGTTTTGAATAAATAATTTTTAAGTTAAAATTGTACAAACATCCAATTATTTTTCAAAATAGAGTAAAAAAAAAATACATATATATACTGGGAAAAAACGGTAATATGACATGCATACTTTTGAGTGTTCGATGCTTTTTTGCTGAATATCTTTTTTTTTTATCTTTTCCAAAAAGCACACTACAATGGCTCTTTGGAGCTGAGAAATTTGCATTTTATTACGTCGAATCAGTCATTTAAAAATTAGAAATTTGTTTTGTTTCAGGAAAAAAATACTCTACAGCTTTGCTTACGTTGTTAGATTGCATCTGGAGCGCTAAAACTAATTATCTGTCTCATGTGGCCCCTTACATTTGTGTGGATCCATTTTAATTTATGAAACACCTTTAATTCTGAGTTATTACGTTCGAGCAAAAGGTCAAATATCTGGCGAGTGATGGTTCCACACTACAGCGTGTTCTGCGATCAAATATATGATTTCGGAGAAGTTTAATTAGATGGGGCATATCGGCAAACATCCATATTTTCGATTTCCATTTACTGGATTTGGAAAAGAAGACAATATTGGGGTAATTCCAAGCTGTCCCAAACCATGATACCACCCCCCCCCCCCCCCGAATCAGCATCGGCACTTTATAATACGATTGATCCATGCACTAAATAACCCGATTGCTCAACGGCTTGAATTATGTCAGTTAACAGCTTTTGATCCATCTGCTTATCGAAGGAATAATACAGTATATGGTTGCTTCCAAGCTTTCCAGAAGCCTCTCATCATAACTATTAAAACGTTACTATGCTGTCCTAAAATTTTATCTGCAGCAGCATCATAACAATATTGGCAATCAACGCTCATTTCACCAAAAGATAAAACTGAAACTTTGTCGTACTCGGTTAGGTGTATAGCATTCATTTCTTCACCTTTAAAACGGGCTCAATTAAGCCATTGGTAACACAAATTTACCACACCACCGTTTCAGAGAGGAAATGCTTGGAAGCAGTATGTGCATTTTATTTTTGATGAAAAGATATGCTTTTCGAGAAATAGCATGCAAAACTAACTGCTTGACTTATATCTTCTTCATTCCATTTTGCTGGTCTCTTTTTTGACACAAGAGTTTGAATTTGCACTTCAGTGAAACAATGGCCAAGCAAATTTTTGATAGCTGGCCACCTTTCACTGTTGCTCAGAAAATTTCTATTCTTGCATTTGCGTTTCATAATAATAATTTCCGTTTTCAGGCTTCTTTTCTCGAGGCAAAAGCATTGTTTTACCATTACCAACTGATTTCTTACGTTTTATAATTCTTCCCGTAGTGATTATTTTCACTCTTCCGTTGCGTTATATTTTTGTTCAGACATTCGCACTTTTCACTTAACGTTGACGGTATGATAAATGTTGGTCAGGAATGATGTCACTTTCATTTTCTCAGTTTTTTTCTGGGAGGCAAGTTCAGCAATTCATTTTTAAGATTTTGCTCTTACTTCGAGACATCAAAGTGTTCTAAACACATTCGAGCTTTCTTTGCATCGAATGCATCCTTTCGACAGCATTTCGCTACCCATTGCTTCAAGAAATCTCTGTCCGATGGGAAAACATGGTATGTTACATCTAACTTCCTTTCCTTTGAACTGTTTTACGACAAAGTGCAACAGCGTATCCAGGTATTTTCGAGATAGTTGTACACAGAAAACAAATGAAAAGAAAAATGAATGAAACGATAAAGCAGGTCTAAAATTGACCAAGAAATGCAGCGAGTAATCGACACTACAGCATAAGCTCCGAATGACTCCGAATGCTCAAGAGATCGTTTATGGCCACTGTGACGTCACACTCCAGCTCGTAAGATGACAGCTCGCCGGCGGCACGGAATCAAAGGCGATTGGACCTACCTCTCCTCTTTCTAATTACCTTGCACCAACCTCCTTTCATTTGCTTATAAAATCTTCCGTAAGGTTCTTTCACATCGCTTGAAGGTAGCACTGGACATGTATCAACCAGGAGACTAAGATGGATTCAGGAGTGGCAACAGCACCATAGATCATATCAATCTACTTAGAGAACTAATTAAAAGAACGAGAAAGTATGAACTCCCATTATGCATGACTTTAATTGATTATGAAAATGCCTTTCATTCTGTGAAACCATCAGAAATTAAAATAGCTTTGAAATACTGCGGTATTGAAGATGATTACATTGGCATTATTAACATCTGTGAAAATGCAGGTGCAAAGGTTTGGATATTTGAGTTTAGAGCACCAATGAATACGAGTGAGAGAAGATGACACCATATCTCCCAAACTCCTTAATGCCACATTACAAAATGTCTTTCGATCAATGAACTGGGAAAACTAGAGGATAAAGATAAATGGAGATCATTTAACTCACCTTGGTTTTGCAGGTGACGTAATCATTTTTGCAACTACCCCTTCAAAGCAGCAATGTACACTGGCGTGCAAAAATTAAGGACGAGACGGTTTTTCGAATGTAACGTCGTGCAGAAGTGCTCCACATTGATTCAAATCATAACATAATATCCCCAAGATGTAAGAATATGGGACAAGTGAGCAAAACCGTTCAAACAAGGAATTCAAAGAATACAAAGGCACTTTATTGAAAGGTAACTTCGAACACAACTGTACAGAACTCAGAAACGTCCACGTGACAGGCGGCTGCCAAGAAAAATCCAGTCTTTAGTAGGGGATATGATCACCCCTGACTGCGTTACAGGATTTACAACGTCTGTTCATGCTGAGGACGAGGTTGTCAAGGAGCTGTTGAGACATCATGGCCATTCCTCTTGTAGCGCTAATCGCAGCTGCGGAATCGTTGCTGTCGGTTGGTGACGTGCTGCCAAGCGTCTCCTGAGAAGGTCCAACACGTGTTCGATTAGATTTAAATCGGTCCGAGGACCTTGCGGGCCACTTCATGCGTTGGATATCTTCACTCTCCAACCGCTCTGCGACAGCCACTGTACGATGGGATGTAGCGTTGTCCTCCATGAAGAGGAACTGATAACACACCGAGCACCTCTAAACAGACGTACGTGTGGCAGGGGAACCTCGGTACAATAGCGGACACCAGTGACTGAACCTCCTTGGAAGATGTGGAGGTCAGTACAGCAACCAAGCATGATACCGCCCCAAACAAGAACTCCGCCCTCTGCAAACCGGTCCTTTTCGATGATGTTGGAGGTGTGATTACGTATTACCTGCTCTCTTTTGATGTGTATACGTTCAGAATCGCTCGTCAGACTAAATTGGCTCTCATCCGTACAGAGAACTCGACCCCTTGCCTGATGTGTCCAGTTCTTGTGTTCCTGGCACCACAGAAACCGTCGTCTACGATGAGCAAGCGTTAATGTCACACACCGTACTTGTCGTCGTGCAAATAGACCACCTTTATGCAGCTTCTTGGCCACGGTAAAGCGCGATAAAAAAACGTCCAGTTGTCAGTTGCATGTGCCTTGCGATTTCTCCCGCTGTCTGCCGTCTGTCTCTTCTCACCTTTATGACAATATACCCGTCGTCCGCCACCGTGGTTGCTCGTGGACGACTACTGCTAAGTTCTCGACAGCTGTTCCTGCCGTTTGAAATGCTCTCCAAGCTCGTGAAACGATGCTGTGAACGATCCCACACTCCTTGGCCACACTAGTCACACTTCGACCTTCTTTCAGCTTCCCAATGACGCGACCTCGGGTTAAGTCATCCAGATGTCGTCCACTGGATTGCCTGTTGGCCCTATCTCACGGTAGCAGCAACTCGACGTCGTTCAAACCGATGTTCACCGTGCAGTAGCTTTCACCGAATGTCTGAGCGTACACCGCCAGTGTGGTTTATACCCTTCCAACACCCCCGTACGTCATGCTGGATATATGCGCATGCCCTACCGTATCGGACCCTAGTCTATCTCCTGAGTGGTCTTTCGGTTCGTTCTGCCTGCTTGTTCCGCTGTTATGTTAATTTATCCTCTTCGTCCTTAATCTTTGCTCGGCAGTGTATTATCAGGTAACTTGCTGCCAAGGGTAAAGTCGTGTGATTAAAAATGAACTTTCACAAGACAAAAACTGATGCACAATGCTTTTACAGGAAATGTAGATTTTGCGATTTTTGGGGAAAAGCCCATGGTAACTAATGCCTATTCCTGTGATTGGGTATCAATGCATCCTTCCAGTGCCTATGTATTGTGCAAAAACGTGGACCATAACTAAAAAAAACGTCAAATACTGAGGATAAATGAAAGAAGTCTGGAGAAATGGGTGCCTGGTGTAAACGCGAAAGATAAAATAAGGAAGTCGTGGATAAAGAAAAAAACAAGAGTAGAAGATATATTGATAAGGTTAAAATCCCTATAATTTCAATGTGCCGGCTATGTTGCCAGAAGAACGGACAACTGAAATTTTAGACTTGATACCAAAGGTCAGAAAAAGACCACATGGGAGATGGGTCGATGAAATTTGAAAGTATCAATGAGTTACATGGAGGAAACTGGTGGCAGACTGACTGTTGTGGTAGAACCTTGAGCAGATATTCATCCAGCAGCGGATTGATATCGGTTGACACATATGGTGATGAAATGTATTTCAAAGAAAATTAAAATTCATAGAAAACATATTAAATTCTAATTTTTTCTTAACACAATAAAACCTGTCTAAAACATATTCTGTATAAAACGGAACTCTGGCTAAACCAAAAACAAAATTTCGGAATCAGTCGTTTTAACTCCGTGTAAACCGATAACTGCTGAAACCGAAACAGATTTTCGTGACGATAGTACAGAAAAAATTGTTTACAAAAAATTAAATATGTAGATTCTTAATACATTAAATTGAATACAATTAATAAAATGCGGTACATGGTTTGGGAATAATAGAAAAAAGCAACATCAATCCAAAAGAACGTTTCCGAGTTAACGCGGGAATTCGTAATGCATAGTTTTGTATATCAGTTCCCCATCTTTTCCCTAACATCGTGAATGGAGCATTCCTGGCATTGTGCTAAGCGGGTCTCTGGCTCGTATGGGCAGACAGTATGCTGAGTACATGTACCCCCCGCCCCTCACACTTCCCCTGGTTTTGGAGTTGAAGAAGTTTTACCGACGTGGATTACGCCAGCGCCGTTCATTCTCAGTTGTGTCATACAATTCGACGTTTAAACAAGTGAGTGTGTGGTTCAAGAGAGTTTAGGAGTTAACAAATGATCGCGTTGTGTAAGCTAGTTTAAGAGTTAACAAACGAGTGCGTTGTGTAAGCTAGTTTAACAGTTAACAAGTGAGAGCGTTGTTTAAAAGAGTTTAAGTAATTCTTCATAACGCCAGGTGAAATATTTTAAATATTTCTCCTTCGTGAGAAAGTGAAACTGATTGAAGAGCAACAACGAGAAAAACGTTCGGTTATGGAATTTTCTGAGAAATTTAAAGTTAGCAGCCCGGTGTAGCAGTGGTCTAAGCGATGGCTTATTATTATTCGTCCTAGAGGGTACCCGTTCGAGTTCCAAAGAGGCATGGATGTTGTGTTTATCTTACGGCACTGGCTCTCTCCGTTCCCATGAGTCAGTGACCCTAAATTAGTGACGGGCGACTGCTTATAGCCCATTGAGTTGCTCACGGTGGTAATTAAGCCCCCAATCAACAACCACAACAACAGATTTAAATTTGGAAAATCTCAGGTGTATGAGTCCCTGGAAAGTAATGATAAGATAATGGACCAGTGGTTAAAAGGAACTGCAGGACAGATAACACTACTGGGTAGAGTGTCTTGAAATGAGAAAATGAACAAGGCAGTTTGGGAGTTGTTTGTGAGCGCTACGGCTAAAGGCATGCCGATTTCTGGGTTAATGATTCAAACAGAGGCATCGGAGGTTGCTCAGAAATTAGAAAAACCTGACTTTAAAGCGTCCAGTGGCTGACTAGACAGTTTGAGATCCCGTCACAACATTTTTTTTAATCAAGTTTGTGGTGAAGCTAACGATGTGTGCAATCGGTAAAAGAATGGAAAGAGAAAATTGGGAAATTATTGAGTGATATGAAACAAAACACATTTATAATGAAAAAACAGCTGGACTGCTTTCTAAACCGTTGCCCCCAAAGTCACTTGTTAAGAAGGGAGATAAATACGTCTGAAACCAAAATGTCTAAAGAACGATTGACTGTTTTTATGTGACCCAGAATGGAAGGAAAAATTGAAAAACATCTTGTGATAGATAAATCTGTTCGTAATGCCTTATAATTTTATTGGGGATTCAATAAAAAAGCATTGATTTTTTTTTTTTTTTGATTGGAGGTTTAACGACCACTGTGAGCAGCTCAATGGGCTATAAGCAGTCGCCCGTCCCTAATTTAGGGTCACTGGTTCCAGGGAAGGGAGAGAGTCAGTGCCGTAAGACAAACACAACATCCATGCCTCACCGGGATTCGAACCCGGACCCCTTACGGACGAATGATCAGAAGCCATCGCTTAGACCACTGCACCACCGGGACTGCAAAAGCATGGATGACAGATGCCATTATGGAAAAATGACTGAACGTGCTTAAGGAAAAAATGAAAATACAGAACATAAAGGTTTTGTTGTTTCTAAAAAAACGCTACTTGTAGCCTAAACATTTCTTTATGTAATGCAAAATTAACCTGGTTTCCTCCTAACACGACGTCAATTACGCAGCCGCTCGACCAAGGTGTGATTTCGAATCTCAAGTGTTTTACAGGGAGTTTTTTTTTGATTGGAGGTTTAACGACCACCGTAAGCAACTCAATGGGCTATAAGCAGTCGCCCGTCCCTAATTTAGGGTCACTGGTTCCAGGGAAGGGAGAGAGCCAGTGCCGTAAGACAAACACAACATGCATGCCTGACCGGGATTCGAACCCGGACCCCTTACGGACGAATGATCAGAAACCAGTGCCTTAGACCACTGCGCCACCGGGGCGGCTTTTACAGGGAGTGTGTGTGTCAATCATTTATCCAGAAGCTTCAAGACGGTATCAGTGTTTCTTAGCTATGAAAATCCATAAACGTATCGAATGCAGTTAACTGGATAAGTAAGGAAAAGAAGAACATCCTTCTTCAGACGGTGAAGATATGTTTCACTAAAGCAGGAATTTAAAACACGGAAAAAGACGTCAACAATGGCAGTGGCGGAGAAGAAAGTGGAGTTGAAATTTCTGATTTTTGCCGACGAGCCAATCTTGCGTTTGATACGGACGATGTTGTGCATTTTGATAATCACCTTTCCGTGTTTGAAGACATTGGCAAGGCTGTTGATGTGTCGAAGGAGGGAGTGTAACAAGTAGATGATGACATGTGTGAAAGTGACGAAGATAACAGAGAGTTAAAAATAACGACATTGAGTGAGGCAATTAATGCAATTAATGACCTAGAGGAATTTTCGGCACATAAAATTTGTCCCAAAATCTTGGACGTAATACAAAATGCCAAAGAAACTATATTTACAAGCTCTATGAAATTTGTCCGGCAAACTACTGTAGGTACCTCTTTTAAATAACTGCTATGTAAGCTGCTGCATTGTGTACGTATTTTGTATCATTATCTTCCTTTTTTTGCAGTTTGCCTTTTTAAAATACAGTGTGTACGGTTTTTATGCAGTTTTTTTCTTTTGTTTCAACAATTTCAATTTCCTATTCCACGTAATTTTTTTGTGTACGACCCTGTATATAACGAAAAAACATTGCACCGAAGGATTCCGTTTTAGACATGTTTTACTGCAGGGCTAGCGCTAAGAAATTTGAAGTATTCGTCAAAGTTCTAGCCAAATTAAAAAATCATTAGCCATATTTTGAAAATCCTAGCCAATTTTGGCGGTGAAATTGTTAAAAGAAAAAGGCATGTCAGAAATGTGTAAAATAAAACATCAGAGAAAATAAAGAAAACGCATGCAAACATGGAAGAAAAGCTGTTTACAAAATTTCATTTTATAAGTTGGACAGGCCAAGTCGCCTCTTTGTACGAGTGTACCTGTAATCAAATCCTGCATCGATATTAAAATTTCTCATATTAGGTTCTTCGATGTAAATAAAAATCATGTCACCAACATGTTTAATTTTCATGCAGTTTCGTAATCATGTTTTAATCAAGTTGTATTTACTAAAACCACGTTCTACGTTTCTTGTAGTCATATAGAAAGTTAATGCAATTTTTGCAAGTTTGATACTGCTTTCATTGTCATATGTGTTCATTGCCAAGCTCCAAAAATCCTGCAGGGATACGGCTGAAATATTTAATGCACCAACACTTATCCCTAAATCCTTCAGGAATAAGTGTTTGTGCATGAAATATTTCCATGTATGGCATTCTGTTTTAAGTTGATAATAGTTTATTAATGTTGGATGGCTGGTTTTATTTTCAGTTACTTTGTCATTGCCAAAGATTTTTGACAAATCACAAATTAGTTCATTTCCCTAATTAGATAATTGAGACATTTCTGTGGGCAATTGTTTGTATTTAACACATCGAACAGTTTACAGATCCTGTCTAAGGAATATCTCTGTTGGATGTTTTCAATAAGTTTTTTTTTTTTTCAGAAAGTGATTTGGAGTTTTAAAAAATGTTGAAACTTGCTTCGGAGAAATGGCTATATTACGAGTTTTAAATTTTACAGATTGTTGCGTGTCAAGCGCATCCAAGGGTCCATTTAAAAACTTAAGATTATCACCGTTTTTTAGATCCAAATGTTCCCCATCGATCATGCTCCCATCGATCTTCTATTCATAAAATAACATTTTGAAATATCAGAACTTATTTTCTCACACACGGGAAGACCGATGTTCCCCATCGGTCTTCCCGTGTGTGAGAAAATGAATTATGAGATTTCTAAAATGCTATTATAAGAAATTAAATGTTGGGGCAAATTTAGAATATTAACGCTCGATAAGCATTTGTTGAACAAGATATGAAGGAATTCGTGGTTTAAGAGACATGCTGCAGTATCTAGAAGAACAAATTAGCAGAAAGCATATTTTCCAGTAGTTCTTTAAATTCTATGGATTCTATTCCGGTTAAAGCTTGAAGTGTGTTCTCCCGTATTTCTGCGAACTAAGTCCAGAAAGATAAATCTTGTAAATTGCCTAAACAAAAGCAATATCAGAAAGTCTAAAAATGCGAGGATAAGATTTGTTGTAGTTAAATTATTTTTATTATTAAAATGGTGAATATAAAATCTGGGATATGTAAGATTTGAGCAGTGAGATACAATGTGCTCAAAAATATTCAAAACCCCTCGATAATTCCAGTCAGTTACTTAAATGGGACATTAATTATTTCAGGGGAACAGTGCGTTTAATCTTCACAATAAGTCCAAACATCGTTATTCTGTGAGACGTTTAAAATGGTATTATCTAGAGATATGTAATGCTCAAAAATGCATAAGTACATTTTCAGATATTCATTACCTTAGCTCCAAATGTTATTTTCTTCCATGGAAAACATTTGTGGAAAAGTTTAAAGAAATGTTTTTTTTTTCACATTTTTCGAACGTCTGGTTTTAGTTTAGGTAGCATTCGAATCATACTTGGAAGTCATGTTTTTAATCCAAAGATGAATCTTGAAACAGTTAAAGCTATTTGTTTAGTTTCTAATAAAAATTCAGAGAATGTCAGTATTTTATCGACAAAAACTAAAATAAATATATAATAATCAAATGAAAATTATGAGTATAAATGTATGATATCATCTTAAAAGAGGTGTAACTCCTCACTGCTTTAAAAGCGCTCATCCAAAAATAAAGATTTACCCAAACACATGATCTTGGTATTAATTTATAAATGTGACACCTCAGAACGCTTTAAATTCGTACTTTTGTAAATCGGTTTCCACCATGCTTTGCTAGTAAGAGCTGCTTTGGAAATGTATAATTTAGCAAGAAAGACGATGAAAAAATCCGTTTCATCGGTGTATACTGACATATCAGGTCATCGCAGAAGTAATGTTTTGCACAAGCTCAAAAGTAGTGATTCACCTAGTGCCGACCACGGGGAGTATACGAGGAATCACGCGAGCAGACCTTCAAGTCTGGGACGCGGGTGGCCTAGTGGGCAACGTTCGTGACTGCCGCGGAATGGACCTCGGGTTCGATCCCAGCAGGTACGAACGCTCGATCCACTAAATATCCGCCGTGCGTCGGATTGATATGTTAAGCCGTCGGACCCCGGGTACTGGCCCCCGGTAAAAAAAGGGCATCATCTTCCTCCTTTCTACTTCGCTTACGCATCACTTTCCTACAGGGCAACATAGCTCAAATCTCCCAGTTTCCTATTTCTAAAAGTTGTCTAAGACCTAGGGTCCGACACTCCCTTCCTAAAATCCTCTACATATGATCATTTGATTATTTTGAACTTCAAGTAACTTCAAATCGCAAACGGGAGTTCTAGGTGCAGTCGTTGTGTACTTAAACCGCATAGGAAATGGCAGTGTGAGAAGATCTCATTATGCAGTATGAGTTCCATCATCGACATTCACCGATGGTAGCAACACGAAACATCAATGCCGTATATAGGTCGGTTACCCTGGAGGTAAGGAAATGTTAACGCTAGTTCCAGAAATTTCGAAAGGGGGGGTCACCAGCCTCAAGGATACGCAGCGAGACCCGGACGGTCTGTTGAGCTGGATAATGACGTGCGGAAAGCTGCTCTAGAAGGATATCCGCAGGCAACCGTCGAAAAATTGGCCACACTCTTTCATTCAACCCATTCCACTGTTCATCGGTATCTGCAGGACCTCGGTTATGTGTCGAAACAGGATAAGTAACTCATGATCTCACTCCACAACTGCTGCAACAGCGTGTAGACATTTGAACTTCTTTGCTTACCCGTGAAAACAGGGAGCCGTTTTGCACAGAACTCTCACGGCCGATGAAAAGTAGATAGTTTATCACAACCTTAAGCGTAAACCGCAGCAGTTTCCCAAAAGAATGTGCCTGAAGCAGTGGCGAAACGAGGACGTTTCACACAAACATTTTAATGTCTGAGTGGTGGGATGTGCAAGACATAATTCATTACGAGCTGCTGCCACCCTACAAGACCATCACAGGGAAAGT
This sequence comes from Macrothele yani, assembly GCA_039090855.1. Taxonomy (NCBI): domain Eukaryota; kingdom Metazoa; phylum Arthropoda; class Arachnida; order Araneae; family Macrothelidae; genus Macrothele; species Macrothele yani. The sequence continues at coordinate 50,240,826 of CM076999.1, read as the reverse complement.
CTGCTGTCAGTAGCTGCAGCCTCTACGCAATGTTTTGCATAATAAACGTCCAACACTCGTGAATCGTAAAATCGTGCTGTTGCAGCAGATGAACTCCAAACCACATACAGCGAAAATGACCTGTGCGAAGTTGCAGGACTTCAGATGGGAAAAACTTCCGCATTCAGCATATACCCCTGACATCGCCCCTTCCGACTACCACCTCGTTTGCAGCCTGTAACACCATCTTGCTGGGACTACACTTCGAAATGTGGAGGAGGTACGGCGACACCTTTCTGCATTTTTTGCATCAAAACAAATGGAGTTCTACAAATCTGTGATTCAAAACCTTGTCGATCGATGAGAGACGATTGTAACTATGTAACTATCGGGGGTTCTTATTAAATGGATTAAAACATCGGTTCCAGGTACATTTTTCTTTCTTTTCTATGTACGTGGAAATACTGACAGTATTTTTGGGATTGCTTGATAGTAAACAAGCAAGCTTTCATCACAAAGCGTGTGGCTTCGTCAAGCAGGATTATCGGCTAAAGTAAACTCAGAGTTCAAAACAAAAGATATTCAAAATAATAGATATTGGTTATTACGCAGAAATATTAAAATTGCCACCAGCAGGTCACGTGCTGTTCACGGTAATGCTATGTATTTTAAAGGCGGAGCGGAAAGAAGAGTGCACCAGGTGTCAAGAAAGTCAACTGATACTAATTCATTGAATACACTCTGGTTTGTTAAAATCTCAACGGTTTGTCTGAAAGCGGTAGCTCTGGCGTTCGTGTACGGGGCAATCGCTTAAGCCCGTTTCATTTAATTGTGGCGGAGTTGTTTTTGACTTCACGCGCCAACGCTGTTTTCAGACGCCCTAGCTTTACGTCTCTCTTGCGCTCAGCCAGTCTCAGGCGGGAGGAGAAGTTTGTCATTCCAATGTAGCATTTCGTGGTCCCGTCCGGGTATTCGAGCGGAATGGAGTACAATGCTGGCTCTGCGTAATCCGTTGTGGTGCTCCTCCTCGATGTGAGTCACGAGGATAAAGGTCTCGTCGCCCTTACTCCGATAACTAGGCCAAACTTCTTAAGGGAGCCTTTAGAAAATATGTGAATTCCGGAACATATGAGCATGATCCGACATAACACAACAAGGCGTCATTGCCGTGCTTGCCAGGGTTAGCGAATCTGGTTTTCGCTGTCATGATCACAAGTCCAGTTATTTGGGGGTCATAGCCGGCAGAAACCGCCATTGTTCGCAGCAAATCGATTTTAGAAGCCATCGCGGTCTCGCCAGAGGCACGTGTGAACGCTCTTCCGGTCCTATAACGGAAAAGAACTAGCTCCTTTGCAATAAGACTTGCGGAAGTTGGTAAGATGACATTTGAGACATAGGAAGGCTTGTGATGTACTTCGGTACGAAGGTGACCGGGTGGTGTCATTTTTTATGAGGACGTGCAGGAAGCGTAGTGAGCAATTAGAAGCCACCATTGTTCACAGCGAATCGATTCTAGAGAGCAGCGCGGTGCCGTCAGGGGCAAATTTAAAAGCTCTTCCGGCCCTATATCGGAAAAAAGCTCACTTCTTTGCAATGGGTCATTCTGAAGTTGGTAAGATGACATTTGGGACATAGGAAGGCTTGGGATATACAATCGTGGCCAAAGGTCCTGCACCACTAGACCGAAAGTCATTTTTTCATGTTTGAAGTCTAGTTGTACAGTGAAATGGTAAAATCAGGAATACACATTATACATCATTTTAAAGGAAATGTTATGCTGAATTCAAATGTTTTTAAAGAATGTTATTACCAGTAATAGAAGTGAAGTTACAAGGGAAAGTACAGCGTCTAGTCATAAAAAGCCAAAAATAGCGGGATTTGTGAAATTAGTGTACAATGCATGTAATATAAAATTACGGTACAGTACATTATTGAAACTTGCAGAACACATGAAATAACTTACCAACAAGCAAAATACGCTTTAATATTTAATTGGATAACCACGGTTTCTTAGTAATAAAGTGCACCTTCTTGGCATGGAACTAATGAGCTTCATTAGTTGTACATTGGTGATGACACAGTGCCAAACTTGCTCTTAAATGTGGCTGTGGTCATTACACTGTCTTGTGCACCATTAAGAGTGTTGCCCCAGACAGCACACCCTTCCAATTTAATGTAGGTGCAACGCCGGGCCACCGTATTCTATTCCCAATCTGGTAGGCAAGACGTCAACGTTGAATGTTGACATAAAGCCAACGATTTTCTAACTGGTGAGCTACCAAAGGGCGTTTGGGTAATCCGATTACAGTCAAGTGTGAGAGAAAGCTTCAGCCACAACCAGTTTCTCTGGGAGTCATCAACATGGAGGAAGACTACGCCTGAAGGCTGAAGCAACACGTGACCAACTCGATCTTGTTCCGCCATTGCTGACAAAACGCATGCTAACTGAAAGTCTGGAACTCTCACGCAAGTAGAATGAATGTTATTAGACTTTTCTGCACGTTTTTATCATACAAGAATTAATTTTAAAATAGCTTTTACTAAATTGTAAAGACATATTTTTATAGATATTGCATTTTTATTGCTGCTTTATCTGCAATACAGAACTGAAGTTTGGAAGTTAATAATTTTTGTTACGTACACGAAGTAAAAAACCGTGACCGCGTGTATGAGAGTTGTTTTGATGATTTATTCACGATGTCAGAGAGAACTGGAAAGTTACGAAATGTTATTAAATAGGTACGTTTGTTAACAATATAATTTCGCAGTGACGGTGAAGTGTGTTTAAACTATACTTACTGGCTAATTACAAATGCTGAATTAACTCGATTTTCCGCTCAGATTCGACATGTGAGTTTATGTAAAGGGGCGATGAACATTCCCGTAATTCAAAGTTCAATATTCTAGTATTTCAGCACAGTGTTACCTAAAAAAATATGTGTTTAGTAAAAAATTGCAAACGTAAACATTGCAGTAAATTTTAGGTTATGGTGTGAAGTGATTTCATTGTGTTCTTTTCTTCTCAAAGATTTCTCGTAACACTTCACCGTCACTGCGAAATTATATTGTTGGAGAGATTTACGTCACTGCGAAATTACCTCAGTTGGAGAGATTTACATTACCTTTATACTGTTAATGATAGTATAAGTGCTGATATTTATTTTTCAGTGTTGTTACTAATATCAAAACCTTTGAATGAAAATTCATTTTCGCTGGTATTTTACGATATTTTACCCTGACATTTGCTGTCATTTTTCTTTTTTGAAGGGCCAGACGTATTAAGTTTAATTAAGAGGTTACACTGGTTTTTCATGCAGAAGTGGCCTGGATATATTGTTAAAATAACGATAATTTTGATAGTACATATTATTAAAAGTGATATGAAATTATGAAAGCATCGCAATTTTGCAACTTATACAGTCAGAATATTTTGATTTGTGAAATATAAATTTTTCCTGTTAGAAATGTTTATACCAAATAGTGGTCTTCATTTCTTATTTTCGAAGTGAGAATGCGGAGTATATTGATGTAAATAAAAATATATAACAGCTGTATGAAGCAGATTTAAGCTAATGCAGATCCTTCAAAAAGAACAGTGTATTGAGCAAAACAGTGTACCATTAAAAATGTTACTCACTGTTGCTGACATAAAAAAGTTTCACTGCTGTGGTATATTTTGATAGAACAGTATAATTAATTGTGAAGATTTTCAAAACGGAAAAAAATCTAAGTTTACTATTATGAATTACTACTATGGTAATCGTAAGTTTAAAATTACTACTATGCTAATCACTAACGTGTTTTTTTTGCGTGTATTTATAGCTACATGTGTTTAACCATTCCAAAATTAAATTCTTAATGGATTCAATGACCAGTGAACGTTCGTTAACATTATGAACTATGCTGCATTACTTATTTGCTTATTTTTGGCTTATTTTTAGCAAATTAATCTAAAAATTAGATTTCTGACACCTTGTTCTGGTAGTCAGTGTAAAGAATTTTCAAACATTTTCTCTGTAGCTTTTTTTTATAATGTCATCAATAAAGTATAGCAGTTGAGGCTCTACAGAGCATATGAAAGGATCTGTACATTAATTAATGGAACCTGACTGCATTTAACGACTACAATGTGAATACAAAAGAAGCTAATTCTTATTTCTCAGTGTTATTACACCATGTTAATTTATTCTTACATAATACAGGTTCTGAAGCTGCTCCGATATCATAATACAATGAGAGTTTAACATAAAATTTAAATAATGTGTGTATGTGTAATTTGAAAAAGAAAGGGTTATTGACAAACCATGTATAATATTTGTTTTTTGCTTTCTTGATAACTGATGCAAAAGTAGTCAGAAAATAGCATGATGCTATTGGGCTAAGACAGTGTTAGCTTTAGTTTTCATGAATGAACTACATTTGTTTTCTGCATTTTGAAGCATTGATTCATAAAGAAGGTAACAGCAGACTGCCGATAATGTCAGCAATACTTGACCAAGAGGCCACTCTTCGTAATGTAGATAACTTATGCAACCTGATAATCTGCAGAATGACATGCACTTTGTACACGATTCTACTCATTTTTCGTTTCACTACACCCCACAAATTTTCGTAGGGTTCACACTTACAGGAAAGGTTTAGAAGCAACTATCTATGACCTATCAACCATGTTCACCTACTTAACATTGTGCGGGTTCTAAAGATATCTTGGCTTTCACAATATAACAACTGTCTATTACATTTAAGTTTAAAGAAATGTGTCCATGTGGAATTTCAAAAATCTCACTCTTAGGGCTATTATGAATAGAATTTCGTTGCATTTCTGTTTCACAGTAAATTAGGGACGGGCGACTGCTTATAGCCCATTGAGTTGCTCACGGTAATCGTTAAACCTCCAATAAAAAAAAATAAAGTATGTTCTAGTCTGACTTTTGGAATTCCACATATCATGAAAAGACAAAGAAAAAAATATTTTTTTCATTTAGCAGGAAAACTGTGTAATAGAGACAAATGAAAACCCTCACGGAATCAGCTGGTTTCCCAGATTGTTTAGTATTGGCATCCCCACGGTCGAAGTTGATCTTCACGCATACTTCTACGCAGTTTGGCCTCATCTTTACGCGCACTTATGCGCTTGAGTCAATGATTCTAAATAAATGCCAAGGAAACTTATAAACGGGAAATGACAAATTATAATTTTTATTATCTAAGCATTCGAACGCAAAACAGATTTGAAGGATCTTCGTTACAGATGCGATTGTATGAATTTATTGTTTTGACAGATAGAAGAACGAGATCTGTTTTGGGCGTACATTCATGAACCATAGCCCTCCTGGTAAAACCTTATTACCAGACCGGCATGTCTTATCGTTTTAAGAATTATTCAAATGGTACAAGACCTGCGTGGCAAAAGAAATAGCAGAAAAGCTTGTGATGACAGACTTTCTTAGAAGCAGGCAGATGCTTCCTTCAAATGATCAGGACGGAAGAACGAAATAAAATGGTTTAGTCCTATAAGCCAAAATTTTATTCAGCAATGCAGTCCGGTGAATTTTTTCTTGAACGTTCCAGAACCTTCCTCAATTATTCGTGTCCCTCCATTTGGAACTCACTCGCTAGTAACCTTACATCTATTAACGATACTCACATTCTTAAATATAAATTAAAACACCACTTACTTAATGTGTGCTAAGTAACTTACCTGTCCTGGTGGTGATATATGTTTTTATCCGTTATTGTAAGTATATTGGTGACATGCCAACTTGATCCTCTCTGTGGTATATGTATTATTTTTTTTCTGTTGGGAAAAGAGGGCACGTCAGGCCTTTTAGGTCTTTTCCATCTCCATCCCAGTCGCTTACACTATAATTCATTTCGTATTTATTCTTTAATTTTGTATTAATGCTGTGGCAACTAAAATGCTAAGAAATGAAATGAAATTTTGGGGCGGACTTCCAATTAGCTCTGGTTTCAAGTAGTTTCCAATTTCGCTTGTACTGCTCCGCTTCTTTACATACAGCCTGTTCACAAGCAGTATGAAGCATAGCTCGCGATATTTTATGCGAAGCGTTTTTTAGTAAAAGGATTTGTAAGGGCTCTGTAATTATTACCCAGTAGTTGTGATCGATGCAGAGGCGCACCTACGGGGAGGGCCGATGGGGCCCAATTCCCACTCTTGGCCTGACAGAGCGGAAAATTATTACGTCGAAGATTGAAACAAAAAATCACGATGCGCCATCTGGTACATATACTTGTTAATCATGTACTGTATAATTATAACATACAATAATTATAAAGTCGTAGTTATGTTAAATACATTTAGAAAAGTCTAACCAGAAAAAGAATTTCATGTACTGCTTCTTTTAATTCTTTAACTTTCTTGTACTATAACTTTACTAGTAACTGAATAGATAAGAATAAATGTACAAAAGCCTACCTCCTTCTTAATTGTTATGGAACCTGACTAGTTTTCCCGATAAATTTAGGGAGATCACACCCACCGGTTCCCCCTTGGAAATTTCTGGGTAAGCTACAGCTACAACCACAACAAACCAAATTACCGACCAACTGCCAACCACCGACCAACCATCGACCAATTACAACCGTCCATCAACCAACTACGAACCTGGAATAAACAACCACCACCAAATCACAATCAACCACCAAAAAACAAAACACCAACCAACCAACAATTTACCAACTAAGTATCAATCATGCAACTACCAACCACACACTACCAAACAAACCACCATCAACGAATCATCAACGACCAACTATAGGCCAACAAAGGATTAACAGACCACCATCCACCAACAGACCTCCAACCAACCGAAGATCAACCGAAGATCAACCGCCAGCCAAACACCCCACTAACCACCAAACCCCCACCAACCACAAACAAACCAGCAGCCACCAACCGAATGCCAACCACCAAACAATTAACAACCAACCGTCAACTACCAACTACCAACCAATGACAAATTAACGAACCGCCAACTAATAACTAACCCCTAAGAAATTAGATGCCAACTGACATCCAACCACCAGGCAGTTGGACAATTTGTGGTTTTCATTTGGCTGGGGATGGTTAATCAGTGATCGGTCGGTTGGTGTTAGGTAAATGAATAGTGACTGGCAGCTGGTTGGATATTGATTGGATGTTTATTGGTGATTGGTTGGAAATTGATTGGTTTGTGGTTGTATGTTAGTCGGTGGTTTACGGTTGGTTGGCAATTGGTTGGAAATTGGTTGACAGTTGGTTGAGCGCTGGGTGGTCGTTGTAGTTAGTTTGTTGTTAGCAGTTGGTATGACGTTAGTCAGTCATCTTTTGGTGGTTGGCGTTCGGGTAGTTTGTTAATCAACCAGCTGCCAACCACAAACTGGTCGGAAGCTGGTTGATTTCTGGTTACCTGTATATTGGTACTTCGATGGATCTTGGAGGGTCGTTGATGGTCGATTGGTGATTGGTTGGTTTGTGGTTAGAGGCTGGTTAACTGGGGATTGTTAATCGGTGATCCGTTGGTTGGGGGCAGGTATTTCGGTGTGGTTGGCTGTTGATTGGCCGTTGGTTGGATGCCGGTTGCTTGTCGGCGGTCAGTTGGCGATTGGTTGGAATTTGCTGGTTTGTGATTTAATGTTGCTAGGTAACTGACCATTGTTTGATGATTGGTTGTCAATTTGATGGTTTCTGGTTGGCGGTTGGTCGGTGAAGGTTAATCGGTGATCGGTTGGTTGGTAGTATGTAACCGGGTGATTGTTGGATGTTGGTCGGCGGTTGGCAGCTGTTTGCCGATTGGGTGGCCTGTTGTTGGTAGGTGGTTGGCCGATTGGGTGGCCTGTTGTTGGTAGGTGGTTGGCCGATTGGGTGGCCTGTTGTTGGTGGGTGGTTACTGGGTGTTCGTTTAGTGGAAGCTAATTGGGGATGGTCGGTTGTGTTTCGGATGTTGCTCATCAGATGTCGCTGGAATCTGGCTGGTTTTTGATTGGATGTTGGTCCGTAGCAGACGGTTGGTTGGCAGGTGGCTGGGAAAGGTTAATCGGTGATCGGTTGGTTGGTTTTTAGGGTTTGGGTGCTGTATGGTTGACAGCTGGTTCATTTCTGGTTGGCTATTGATTGTACTTCGATGGATGTTGGTGACTCGTTGACTGTTGGTTGGTGATTGGTTGCCAATCGGTTGGTCCGGGATGTTTAATTGTTGATCGGTTGGTAGGTGGTTGGTAATTAGGTGGTGGTCGGAGAGTGGTGATAGGTAATTGTGCAGTGGTTGGATGTTGGACGGTTGTTGGCGATTGCATGGCGGTTGGTCGGTCAATGACGGTTGGTGATTGGTTGGAAATTGTTGGTTTGTGGTTAGCTTTTGATTGGCAGTCAGTTGGATGTTGGTCGGTCATTGGCAGTTGATTAGCAACAGGTTGAAAACTGTTGATATGGGGTTAGCCATCGACCGGGCGTTATCTGCTGGTTGGCGATTGCTTGGCTGTTGCTATGGATGGTTAATCGGCGATCGGTTGGTTGGTGGTGGGTAATTTGTTGGTGGTTGGTTGTTAATTGGCAGTTGGTTGGAAGTTGGTCTGTCGGTGGCGGTTGGTAGGTGGCTTGGGATGGTTAATCGGTGATCAGTTGGTTGTTGTTTGGTGGTAGGTTGATTAGAGAACAGTGGTCAGTCGTCGGTTGATGGTTGGCGTTTGGATGGTTTGCTGGGATGGTTAAAAATCATCCAGTTGCCAACCACAAACTTGTTGCCAGCTATTTGATTTCTGGTTGGTTGGTGGTTGGTACTTCGATGAATGTCTGTTGGTCGTTGACGGTTGGTTGGGAATTGTTTGGTTTGTGGTTAGCAGTTGGTTTGGCGTTAATCGGTCGTTGGCAATTGGGGATGGTTAATTGGTAATGGGATGATTGGTGGTGATTTGAGGTTGTTCCGCAGTTGGTTGGATGTTGGTCAGTCGTTGACGGTTGGTTGGTGATTGGTTAGCAATCTGTTGGCGGTTACCTAGGGATGATTAATCAGTGATCGGATGGTTGATTGTGAGTAAATTGGGTGGTGGTAGGCTGTTGATTGGCACTTCGATGGATATTGGTGGGTCGTTGACGGTTCGTTTGTGATTGGTTAACAACTGGATGATTTGTGGTTGGCAGTTTGTTCACGGTTAGCTGGAATGGTTAATCAGTGATCGTTTGGTGGTCAGTAATTGAGTGGTGGTTGGTTGTTGGTTGGCACTTTGCTGGATGATGGTCGGTCCCAGGCAGCACACTTACATTGGCCCAATGTAAAACACAAAACGTTTGGTTACTACAGTGGGCCTACCTCAATATGTCTCGCTGGCCATTTACTAGCATCTGGTAGGCCCAGTGTACTAGCCAGCAATGATCCAACGTAAGAATGAACGTTGATATAACATTGTGCCAGCATTAAACCAATGTTTCATACAACATAAATCCATCAATCCTTCAACACTGAGACACTCTTACAACATTGAGCCATCGGTGGAATAAGGTTACGCTAACACAGCACACAACGTTATACCATCATTTGGATAACATTGTGCCAACATATTTTAGAGCATTAAGCCATCACTTAGATAACATTGTACCACTGTTACAACGATGGCCCAACGTTTTTTCAGCATTGAGCCAGCGTATCGCCCAACGTTAAACCATCATTTGGATAACATTGTGCCAACATCTCCTAAAACATTAAGCCATCACTCGCACAAAATGCAGCCACTGTTATTACGTTGAACAACCATGTTTATAACATTGTGTCAATGTATCACACAACACTCAGCCATCACTCTTATAACCGTGAGAGAACTTTTTAATGCAAGAATGGGTACACGTCCAGTGTCATTAGTAGTTTTGCATGTTACATTCTTCATGTTTTAAGCTCTATTTTTTTACTTGAAAATGTTACGATGTATTTTTTTCTTTTTTTTTTTGGGTATGAATGAAAAGCACGATTGCATAAGTAGTTTTTTCTTTTTCATACTTATATGCGCAGCAAGAAATGTTACACATTCTTGTGTAAACAAATGCAGTAAATTGTTTTTTAATGATGCATATGGAGGTGATATTTTGATATATTTTTTTTTATTGAAGGTTTAACGACCACCGTGAGCAACTCAATGGGCTATAAGCAGTCACCCGTCCCTAATTTAGGCTCACTGGTTCCAGGGAAGGGAGAGAGCCAGTGCCGTAAGACAAACACAACATCCATGCCTCACCGGGATTGGAACCCGGACCCCTTTCGGACGAATGATCAGAGGCCATCGCTTAGACCACAGCGCCAGCGGGGCGGCCAATATTTTGCTATGTAGCATACTGTGATTATTTAAAATACAGTAAAATCATGCTATAGCAAAAAATGTTTATAACAATTCTCGGGCTACTTACCATTCATTTGACTGGTCTCAAAAAAACAAACCAAAAAGCTTCTGGAAATAATTTTCAGCTGATTATAAGGAAACCTAATTATAACAAAATGCTTGAAAGTAGAGTTAAACCAATTTACATATACACTTCAGGTTTAACTTTACTCCTTAGCATTTTAAAGTACTGAAAAAAAGAAAGGTAAAAAAATAATGGATTTTCATTCATACAGTTTGCAAGAGTCCCCTCCCCGCCCGTTAGTTCTTTTGCTTCCGAGTCTTAAAACGCCAACGGGTAGTATACAGGAAGTCTAATGAGTAATGCTAAATAAACATCACTAAATATGAGATACTTCAATGGTACAATAATAAGTGTTAATAGTACAGGTGCTTGTATTGATGCAATGTTTTACAATGCACACTTCTCAGTCAAGTATGTAATTGAGGTAACATATGCAGTTCATGCATGAAAGCTAAAGTAACTTATTACTACTATCTAAGACCAATGGTGTTATTAGCAATTGTTTACCTAAAAGATTTTTCTTGTATCAATAACCAAGGAATAATGTACACGATTTGTGAATAGAGTGAGATATATGTATTTAGCTCAAGAACAAGCTGTTCTTAATGCTGTATTACGTGGGGCTATGACGGATAGAAATGTATAGCATTACTGCTTCACACGTTTGACCAATATAAAGAAGTAACACTCCGGAGTACTTTTTTGTGTGTTACACACATCCATGATGAATACCGTACTAAGCCTTATGCTAAATGAACACCCCGAATTAAACCAAAATAAATACAGCCACTAGTTTGATATAATGGCTGTAGTGGCTGTATTTAATTTTCTTAATTCGGTGTGTTCATTTAGCATAAGGCTTCGTACGGTATTATATTACGGATATGTGTTCTGTAACACACACACAAAAAAAGTACTCCGGAGTGTTACTTCTTTATATTGGACAAACGTGTGAAACAGAAATGCAACGAAATTCTATCATAATAGCCCTAAGAGTGAGATTTTTCAAATTCCACATGGACACATTTCTTTAAACTTAAATGTAATAGACAGTTGTTATATTGTGAAAGCCAAGATATCTTTAGAACCTGCACAATGTTAAGTAGGTGAACATGGTTGATAGGTCATAGATAGTTGCTTCTAAACCTTTCCTGTAAGTGTGAACCCTACGAAAATTTGTGGGGTGTAGTGAAACGAAAAATGAGTAGAATCATGTACAAAGTGCATGTCATTCTGCAGATTATTAGGTTGCATATGTTATCTGCATTACAACGAGTAGCCTCTTAGTCAAGTATTGCCGACATCATCGGCAGTCTGTTGTTACCTTCTTTATAAATCAATGCTTCAAAATGCAGAAAACATATGTAGTTCATTCATGAAAACTAAAGTTAACACTGTCTTAGCCTAATAGCATCATACCATTTTCTGACTACTTTTGCATCAGTTATCAAGAAAGCAAAAAAATATTATACATGGTTTGTCAATAACCCTTTTTTTCAAATTACACATACACACATTCTTTAAATTTAATGTTAAACTCTCATTGTATTATGATATCGGAGCAGCTTCAGAACCTGCATTATGTAAGAATAAATTAACATGGTGTAATAACACTGAGAAATAAGAATCGTATTCAAAGCATATGTCATTTTGCAAAATGTGGGTCTACCTGTTAACTATATTGAAAGGCAAACCTGCATGTATCCACACAGTTAAATAAACTTTAACTCATATTTTACCCATATATGAAATCAATTTTTTGAAATTACACTGATAGATACAACAGAACAATCACAACTGATAAAATCTGAAAAACCATTTATTTTTGAAATTTTGATTTACATTTAGTAAGTTAAAAATAATTATTGTTGATATATTTCATAATACAACACATATCAAAAGTAAAAGCTGCTTGAATATAATGTGTTTTCTAAAAGCACAGTATTAATCTATTAATAAGTGTTGTGGTGAGATGGTGGTCAAGAATTACTTGCACTTCTACACCTGCCAGAGTTACTGCTGGATAAAACTGGATTTTCACAACTGAATATAAAGTGGATTTACAAGAGGTAAGGGAAAAGCATTAACGTATAATTCCTTAATGCACAAAATCAAATATATATATATACTTAAATATTGCACATTTAATATAGCAAGAGGATGCACTAATAAAATAATTACATTAACTCTCCAATGCAGTTTGTGAAATAAGATATCTCATAAATATTAAAACCCAATAAACAATATAGAACAAGAAATTGTTACGTCTAAATTTTATTATTTTTACTAGATAGTTCATGTACTTTCTTGGATGAAGGAACACTGAAAAAATTTCACTCACCGTTCCAGAAGAAAATGAAATACAGGACTTTAAAAACACCTTTGCAAAACAATTAATACAAACTTAGTAACCCAAATATCAGCTGTACAAGAAATTTAGCTGAATACTGGGCCCATAATTTCCTGAGATCAATTATGATCAGAAAAATGTGGTAAAGGTTTGAAAACAGGAAAGTGCACAGCCTATTTTCTTCAAGTGATCTGAAGCAGGTGAACATGTGCAAATTATACTACAACATTTTTTGACATGTTAGTTAGTAAGTTGCTGATAATCTGTTTACTTTTCACAAGAAGTGCAATAATTCAACTTTCCAATTAGAAATTAAGAAATTCGGAGACCCTACCGCTGAACGTGTAAAGCCATCGTCAGTCGGTCCCCTTGATTTCCTTTTTTTAGCAGTAGCAACACTTGCTAGTGGCCTTATTTTTAACTAGCAAAAGTTTATTAACATTATAAAAAAATAAACTTTAATATGTTCCCCTCCACTAGTCAGAGCAGGGTGTCCCTCAGGGCACCATTCTTTCTGTGACATTGTTCATCCTTCGTGTTAATCATCTTTTCACACTACTTCCTCCGACGGTCCGTGGCACCATGTACGTGGATGATCTGCAGATATCTTGCGCATCTTTCAACATGCGCACCATTGAGAGGCAGCTGCAGTCAGCCATCAATAAGATCTCTACCTGGGCTTCCCAAAATGGATTTGGCTTCTCGACCCAGAAGACCGTTTGCGTGCATTTTTGCCGCAAACGGGGTCTTCCCAGACACCAGCCTCCGTCTGGGGTGCTCTACCATCCCTGTGGTGTCAGAAGTTAAGTTTCTTGGGCTAACATTTGACCGAGCACTCACCTACCGGCCTCACATCCAGTCTTTGAAGGTGAAGTGCACGAAGTCATTGAGTGTCCTTAAGGTCCTCTCTCGAACATCTTGGGGGGCTGACAGGTGCTCAATGCTTCGCATTTACCATTCTCTGATTCGGTCAAAGTAAGACTTCGGTTGCATAACGTACGGTTCGGCACGTCCTTCCGTGTTACGGCCTCTGGATCCTGTCCATCACCTGGCTCTGCGGCCATGCACTGGTGCCTTCCGTACCTCTCCCGTGCATAGCCTGTATGTCGAGGGCCATGAACCGCCGTTGTGCATCCGACGTAAGCAGCTGTCTCTTCAATTCTTCACCAAGTTGAAGTATCTTCCTGATCATCCACTGCATGGTTCCATTTTCCAACCGCAATGTGCCCGCCTATTCTCACACCGGCCTGCCTATGTTCCGACGTTTGGGATTCGGTTGTCGAACTTAGTGCGCGATGCTGGTCTATACTTGTCAAGGATTGGTTTGACCCGGTTCAACAATGAATCGCCTTGGCAGCCGGTTCAAGCAACGGCTAACCTTTCCCTTTGTGTGTGGCCAAAGTCTTCTACTCCTGCTCTGGTGTACCAGCAGCTCTTTGCCGAGAAACAGTCTCTCTTCCCGGATTTCGTGCCTGTATTTACTGACGGGTGGAAATCCGGTGAGGTTGTTGGATCTGCTTTCGTGTGTGGCGATGCCTCCCATGCTGAGAGGCTTCCGCCTGAATCCACCGTCTTTTCGGCAGAGATGCGTGCGGTCCACCACGCTTTGTGTCACATACAGACTAGATCTCATCGTCGCGCTATGATTTGTTCCGATTCCCAGTCCGTCATCCAAGTCCTTTCTTCTCCACAGGACACGGACTCACCGGTCATCCGTGATGTCCGTCGTCTTCTTGGAACTTTGGAAGGTGCTGGATTCCTGGTCCGATTCTGTTGGGTTCCTGGCCATGTTGGGATCCGGGGTAACGAGCTGGCAGATCACTCTGCCAGGTCTGTTTCCTCCATGTCGCCAGCTCGGCTGCCACTGTCTTTCCGAGATTATCGCCCATTGATCCGGAAATTTGTTATGGATGAGTGGCGGTCCCTGTAGTCTAAGCAGGGCAGCAATAAACTCTATGCCGTCAAAATACAGATCGGACTATGGAAGTCTAGTTTGCGGAAGAACCGTCGTGAGGAAGTTGTTCTTGCGCGTCTCCGCATTGGGCACTGTCGTTTTACTCACCGCTTTTTGCTGTGTGGCGACAGTGCCCTGATGTGTGAGGCGTGCTACTGTCGTCTCACCGTCCTTCATGTTTTGTGTACTTGTGTTCGTTTTTGTGATCATCGTTTTCGTTATTTTTGTTCTCATTTGTTGGACGAAGGAGCAGCTACGCTGCAGACTCTCATTGGTGAGGACTGCGACCTGACCACAGTGTTCTCATTTTTTAAAGAAATTGACTTTTTTAAACTCATCTAGTTTTACCGTATTCATTTCCATCTTTCACTTTTACCGTTTCATCCTGTTTTTACCCTTGTGTACGTATTTTATTGATTTTGTTCTATTTTGATGTATTTTGTTTGGCGCTCTTTGACCACCCATGGCTCTTGCGCCATTGAAATCAACTAACCAACCAACCAACCAACCACTAGTCAATAATGGCAAATTTTGATTTCACCCCTGTAACTGTTACATTATAATGCTGAAAAGATTACAAATATTTAGATATAACTCACCTTTTAATGACCTGAGAGATTAATTCTAACAATTTAATTCGAATGAAAATATTTAAAAAAACATTTTTTTTATTTAACTTTATTCACAAAATTCAAAATCTCGGAAGTTATTTCCCGTATAATTTACGATCTGGGTTTCGGGTCTTTTCATCATACAACTTTAAAACAGCAGGCCTGGGGTCAAACTTGTCTTCGGATGGACCTTCAACCTCAATACTCACGAGAGCATTCAATGTTAGCAAGTTTAAACTGCCCCTCCAGTTAGCCTGGAGTCTCTTCATGAAACTTAACCCAACCTCACATGCATAAGTAGATAAGGAAAATATACTGCCTTTATCAATATACTGCCAGGGAAACATACTGCCTTTTCTCACATGCAGAAGATAAAGACAGATAGCAGCGAAAGCCTACGCCGGCATAGCTCAGTTGGGAGAGCAATTTTTTTATTGAAGGTTTAATGACCCTAATGAGCAACTCAATGGGCTATAAGCAGTCGTCCGTCCTTAATTTTGGGTCACTGGCTCCAAGGAAGGGAGAGAGCCAGTGCCGTATGACAAACACAACATCCATGCCTCACCGGGATTGGAACCCGGACCCCTTTCGGACGAATGATCAGAGGCCATCGGTTAGACCACTGCGCCACCAGGGCAGCCATATTCCGGAATGAGGGGACCCTGGCTTGATGCCTGGCGTCGACAAAACTGAGGGAGAAATTTACTTCGTTATAACTGACATCTATCAGTGTAAATTTCAAATAAATTATGTTAGCTCATTATATTTTACAATGCTTACTGTGATTTACAGTAAAACTGCTTAAATGTTATTATTATTATTTTTTATGTTGCTGATTGAATAAATTTTGTTTCCTTCCAAGACACATTTGTAATGATATAATTCCTTCAATTTTTATATTTATGATGATTTTCAGTTGCAACCTCATAATTTATGACATTTAATTACTCTTAATTACATCAGAATTAAGGTTTCTGAGAAAAAGAAGCTGAAGTCAAATTTAATAATGCCTCACATTAAATTTAAAAACAATGCAGTAATTAATAAATAAATTTAAAACCAGCAAATATAACTTTAGTTACACTTTTGTATATATGAAACAAAAATTTGCCAAACTTTCGAACATTAAGATTTTTTCACTGTAAATTTTAAAACAATGGTGCAAAACGAAACTTGTGATACTAGCATCTCTTGTTAGTACCGCAGCAGGAATTTTAGCCCCCTCCCCCAATATATTTAAGACCGTATGTAAAAAAAATGACACCCATTTCAAAGAAACTGCTGGATACTAGGTGGCTGTGTCCCAGGCATACGAATCCCTATGGCACTTACATGTTTGTTTGTCTATGGTTTGTACGTTATGTATCCGCACAGACAATCAGAAATACCTGGTCCTACTTTCCAACTTCCCACCCCGTTGCATATTGCCTTCCTCATTTTGCTCTTTGTCCGCATGGCTCTCAAGGCAACGCAAGTATCTGCGTGTAATGCCTCTTCTCGGTGGTAGTAGTGAAGTGCATAGGTTATTTCTTAGTTCGATGAAACAACCCTTGTTTGCACATTTGTGATAACAAATCCTACCTCCACAGCTAAATCAGAAGAGTAATAAACTCTAATGCTCTTCCATAGAGACTATCTGTACTCAGCTTAGTTCCAAGTGCAGAATTAAAAATAAATCTCTGATTTGAAGGCAATTTGTATTCAAGAAAAAGTGTTACTTTTAGGTTAAGATTGGGGAAAAATATTTAAAATTTTCAACGAAAAAAACCCCACGTACTCAAGGGCCCCACAAATGGAAGGGGGTACAGTTGTGTCGTCTGCGGCGGCTCCGCTACGCAACTGTCTCTTGTGGGCTTCAACAAAACACTTAAGTCCCATGAAAATCTAAGAGGGTCAGATTCAAAATAGTACTTTTTTCTTTAATGTAGATATAACTAATCTACAGTTTCACTTGCATTTAACATTACCATCAATTTCACTCCCGCAAGAAAAAACTGACATTTTAAATGCTATTTAAAAAATGTAATAACTGATATTTCTTAACTATGATATTTGCACAAGCTAAAAACAAATAAAATGGCACAGAACTCCCCAAA
Source organism: Macrothele yani (assembly GCA_039090855.1). Classification (NCBI taxonomy): domain Eukaryota; kingdom Metazoa; phylum Arthropoda; class Arachnida; order Araneae; family Macrothelidae; genus Macrothele; species Macrothele yani. Next base: position 50,223,446 of record CM076999.1, on the reverse strand, counting down.
GGTTCAGGTTGGTGAGTAAAACCAACATCACTAATGGAAAAAAAAATTGAAAAAAGATTAGCAAAATAAAAATTAGTGCTGATTTAACAAAATAAAAATTAATGCTGACTACCAAAATACTCTTCCACATAAATGTAATCGAAAGGTAAAAGATTTTTTTCAATCGGATGTTTAGAAGCAAATATGTGGAATAAAACGTATTTTTGAATTCGACATCATCTGCATTTATGGCCTCTAGCGGCGAAATTGTACATCATAAAAAAACGGAATAAAGGATCATCATTTGCATATTTCAAGCTTTCCAATGCAAAAAGAATTTTTCAAATCGGACTAATAGTTGCAGAGATACCGTGAGTACAGACGGACGGACAGACGGACTGACGTACGAACGGACAAACCGATAACATAAGCACGATATTTTTTTACAAAAGACGTGCTAAAAAGGCGACCGCTGAATGACTTGCACAGCAAAAGGCGACCGCTGAATGACTTGCACGGTAAAAGGTGACCACTGAATGACTTGAACTGCAAAAGGCGACCGCTGAATGAGTTGAACTGCAAAAGGCGACCGCTGAATGACTTTCACTGCAAAAGGCGACCGCTGAATGACTTGAACTGCAAAAGGCGACCGCTGAATGACTTGCACGGCAAAAGGCGACCGCTGAATGACTTGAACTGCAAAAGGCGACCGCTGAATGATTTGCACGGCAAAAGGCGTTCGCTGAATGTCGGAAAAGGCATTCAAAAAAGGAAAGTAGTGAAAGCCATTGCATCGGCTCTGCGTTTGAAGCCGTGAAAGACATTCAACAGCACAGCCGTGAAAAGATATTCAAAAAAGGAAATGGTGAAAGGTATTCAGCCTTTTGCAGGAAAAAGCGACCGTGGAATACTTTTTCTAGTATTCTCGGCACAGTCGTGAAGAAGAAACAAGAAAGATGACACCGAAATTTCGGGTGTAATAAGCACGTCTTTTGAATCCGTTCTGACGCAAATTAAATTTATCAAAGCTATTCAAAGTCAATAAAACCGGTATAGATAACAATAGATCTGACAAAAGAAAGAAGATTTTCAATCGGGTCTTTAATCCCTCAGATATTGCTGTAAACGGAATCGTAAGCTTACGAACTCTTAGAAACAGAGATATCGACAAAAGTAAGATGTGACTTTCCGTCCCCTGGTGGGAAAACCATGCATTATTTTAGGAAGAAAATATTCTGAAAAGGTGTATCCATACAAGCGGTATCGGTCGAAGAAAAAAATTAGTCGAGTTTTCAGGAGCGCAGATTTTGCAACAAATACTTCAGAAGCAGAAATTAACACTTATGACCCCTGGTGGCTAAACCATTCTTTACCAAACATTAGAAATTATGTGAAAATTATTTTCCATCAAGTCTTGTATGCGATACAGGAAGAATTTTTCAAATCGGAGTTTTCGAAGCACAAATAACGCAGAAAACGCGTTTACCTTTGTGCCCCTTAGCGGAAAGTCTATGATTTACTTGAAAATTTTGAATTCATAGGAAAAACATTTCGCATCGGAAACACTATCCAACAAACAAGGAATTTTTCAAATCGTACTCTTAGAAGTAGAGATATTGACAAAAACAAGATATACATCTACGTCCCCCGGCGTAGAAACCATGCGTTTTTTCAAGAAAATGTTCGTTAAAGGTTTGTCTACATGAGTAATATCAGTCAACAAACGACTTTTCTTTCATTCGAGATTTTAGCTCATATTTTGCTGCAAATACAACAGAAGCGGAAATCAAGACTTACGCCACCTGGTGGCCAAACGATTTCTTACCAAAATTAGAAATTATGTGCAAACGTTTTCCCATTAGGAGCTGTATGCGGTGCAGAAAGAAGTTTTCAAATCGGAGATTTAGAAGCAGAGATATAGGGGTAACGCAATTTACATTTACGCCCCTGGCTGAAAGTCTATGAATTACTTGAAAGTTTTGAAATTTTCTGAAACCTATGTCTCATTAGAAACACTATGCAACAAAGAAGGAATTCCCCAAATTGGACTCCTAGAAGTAGAGATATTGACAAAAATAAGATATAAGTCTACGCCCCCTGGCGTGGAAACCATGCACTATTTTAAGAAGAGAATGTTTCTAAAATGTTTGTCGACATGATTAGTAACGGGCAACAAACGACGTTTTTTTTAAATCGAGAATTTAGATAATCATATTTTGCTGCAAATTCAACAGAAGGGGAAATTAAGATTTACACCCCCTGGTGGCCAAACTATTTTTTTTACAAAAATAAGAAATTATGTGCAAACGATTTTCGATCAGGAGCTGTATCCGATGCAGAAAGTGTTTTTCAAATCGGAGATTTAGAAGCAGAGATGTAGGGGGAAACGCAATTTACCGCTACGTCCCCTAGCGGGAAGTCTATGATTTACTTTCAAATTTTGAAATTACATGAAAAACATGTCACACGCAAAATACTATCCAACAAAGAAGGAATTTTTCAAATCGGACTTCTAGAAGTAGAGATATTGACAAAAATAAGATGTATATCTACGCCCCTGGCGGAGAAACTGCTAAATATTTTAGGAAAAAAAATTCCGAAAAGGTTAATCGATGTGAGTGGTATCAGTCCACGAAATAATTTCTTTAATTGATATTTTAGAATCTCCGATTTTAAGGCAAATACCTCAGAATCAAAAATTAACGCTTACGCCCCCTAGTGGACAAATTGTTCTTTACCAAAAATTTGAAATTATATGCAAACGATTTTCCATCAGGTGATGTATCCGCTGAAGAAAAAAAAATTCAAATCGGAGTTTTAGAAGAAGAGTTATCGAGGAAAAGGTAATTTACGTTTACGCCCCCTAGCGAAAAATCTATGCGTAATTTGAAAAAGTAACTATATCTAAAATACTCTTCAATATAAATGGAATCGAAAGATACACTTTTTTTTTCAATCGGATGTTTAGAAGCAAATATGTGGAATTAAAACGTATTTTTGAATTCGACATCATCTGCATTTACGCCCTGTAGCGGCAAAATAGTACATCGTAAAAAAAAACGAAATAAAGGATCATCATTTGCATATTTCAAGCTTTCTAATGCAAAAAGAATTTTTCAAATCGGACTAATAGTTGCAGAGAAATTGTGGGTACAGGCGGAAGGACGGACGGATTGACGGCCGAACGGACATACCGATAACAGAAGCACGATCGTTTTTTACAAAAGACGTGCTAAAAAGGCGACAGCTGAATGCCTTTTCTAGCATTCTCGGCTTAGTCGTGAAGAAGAGGGAAAAGGTCGACCATTAAATGCCTTTTGAACTCTCATTAGGTTCGGTACCAGCGTGTGTTTGTCAGGTCTCCCCCTAGAATTTCTCTCTTCGGTGAGTGAATAAGAAGCGTAGCGTTGATATAAACACAATCATTCCGAGAAAACATTAGTCGGGACAATAAAATACACTGACGGAAAAAAATCCCAACACCACGAAAAAATAGTTGTAAAAGAATGAAATGGCGGCAATACATTTGTATACGCAAAATATTTAATCGATTAAGGTTTCAAGATCACAGCTTATTGTAAGCGGGAGAAGAGTCATTTCAAATGTGAAATGCTGGTACATTAATAACCAGTGTAACCGCCAGAATGTTGAATGCAAGCACGCAAACGTTCATGCATTATGTCGTACAGGTGCTGACGTCGCTAACGGCAGTGGTCTGGAGTAAGTGGAGTGCACGCTACAGGGCGTCTGGCTCGGAGCTCTCCTTCAAGTAACCGATTTATAACAGTTCGTTGTATCACTGTGGTAGCAACTGCAGCTGGAATTGATGCCGCAGACGCGGTACGATGCGCCACGGCCATACGCCGTACACGGCGGTCGTCCCTCTCAGTAGTGCCACGTGGCCGGCCGGAACCCGGTCTTCTTGAAGCAGTACGTTCCCTTGACCACCGCTGCCAACAATCATGCAAGCGGCTACATTGCTGCCAAGTCGTTCTGAAATATTGCGGACAGAAAATCTACCTTCTCGTAGCCCTATTACACGACCTCGTTCAAACTCCATGAGCTGTTGATAATGGCTTCTTCGTCTTTTTAAAGGCATTCCTGACTAACATCAACACCCTACGTCGAATCTCAACAATAACTAACGCTCACGAGCGTTACAGCCCATATTTACAGCAAACCTGCTTTGCATGTTCCGAGGGGCGCTACTAGCGCCACACGTATGCGCCGTGCGCAAAAATTTGCATAGACGTCATCTTACAGATGTACTCTCACCATCTACCAACTGTCGTTTATCTAACACAACCCCTTCTTGGTGTTGGGATTTTTTTCCGTCAGTGTATTTGGTTTATGGTGATATGGTTGTGTCAGAATAAAATCCGCGGACATTTCGATTAAAACTGTTAACTACCCAACGTGGTAAAAGCAGCAAAAACGCGGTATTGGTGACATGTGACGGTGAATTTCGTTTGCCATTAATTCAGGGTGAGTACGTGTAAATTTTAAGGGTGAGCAAAGGAAAGATGAACGGAAAACAACCAGTCTTGAACAGCTCCGAAGAGGTAGAATACTCGGTTTACAACTCCTGGCGTAACCTTGAGTCTGACAGGAGTGGTTGTTAAAAGACAGACTGCAGGAAATGCATCTCGGAGGCTCATGTATTTGGCCTGTGAGTGGTGTAGTATGCCAATGATCCAGTGTGATTAAACCAGAAGTGAAATTAGTATACGCCTACGGAATAATTGACGGTGAATTCCGGTATAGAAACCAAAGCTTCGAGCCACGTGGTGGAGGATACGTTGGCGGCTAATGATTCGCCACCGGGTAAGGTGACAAGGATTCATCTGTATCAAGTAAAAGCGTCCGTGCTGTGATTCATTTAGCACGTAGGTAAATAAACCTGAAAGAAGGACGGGAAGCCCAGGACGAAAGGACGTACTGTCGTAAGCAACGAGACACCCTGCCGAAGCAGATTCTTTAGAGGCTGCTGCTTCTCAGGGAGCTAATGGACAGCCGAAAGGAGCTACTGTGGAGGTCCTGTGTGTGTGGTTTGTTCGCCTGAGAGCGGAATTTCAACATCGACCCAATTTCGTAAGAAAACTGTGCCTGCATCCTGTGCAGGTCATCATGTCAAAACGAAATGTCAAATATACTCCTATTAGGAGAATTCAAATTCGTGCAGAAATAGTCAAAAGTAACAGAGGTAGTTGCTTTCAATGCACGATCTTGATACGTAGAGTCACTCACAATAAAAATTTAAATTCGTTGGCTGAATTTAAAAGTTGTATTGTATATACAAGTATTAGAACTTTCCGGTTTCCATAGAAACCTGAAAGTTCTTATATTTGATGATGATTTCTAATACTTGATGATAGGTTCCCTAGAAACCTAAAAGTTCCAATACTTGATGATGGGTTCCCTAGAAACCTGAAATTTCTAATACTTGATGATGGGTTCCTTAGAAGCCTGAAAGTTCTAATACTTGATGATATGTTCCCTAGAAACCTGAAAGTTCTAATACTTGATGATGGGTTCCCTAGAAACCATATATTTCTAATAATTGATGATGGGTTCCCTAGAAACCTGTGAGTTCTAATACTTGATGATGAGTTCCCTAGAAACCTGAAAGTTCTAATACTTGATGATGGGTTCCCTAGAAACCTGAAAGTTCTGATACTTGATGATAATTTCTAATACTTGATGATGGGTTCTAGGGAAACCTGAAAGTTCTAATACTTGTACATACAATAATGTTTTCTAAATTCTGACAACGAATTTAAATTTGTATTTTGAGTGACTCTACTTATCAAGATCGTGCATTGAAGGCAACTACCTCTATTATTTTTGAAATATCCTCGAGTTTGTGTGTGTTGTGGTTCGAGCTTTGCCGTGTATAAAGTTACATCTCCTTTGTCTCATTTTATCTTTTAATGTGTTTTTTAATTGATTAAATGTAGTCTTGTGCCAAAACTCAAACTGACTGTGGTATTCTGAGTATCAAATAAATTGGTTCTCGTTTGGTCGATAAGTTTCGTGTAATAATTATCTCGCCCCGATTAAACTTCGGTGATATCCCGGTATAATTTATTCGTTTTTTGTTTATTCTAATGACTACCTCCTGGACGTGGCCAACGTCCGGGAAATTACTACTGTAAATTCTTGAAATGTTATTCTCCTTTGATTTGGCCATTCTTGGGGTGTAATAGCATCACAACAACCTATTTCGAGAAAGCATTGAACAAAATTCAGGGGGGAAATTTCAAGAAACTGTCAAATATAATTTTTTTGAAATAAAAAATCATACAATATAAACATTAATTTACAGTAAAACAGTCATTTTTGAAAACTTTTTACGTAAAATTTACCAATACAAGCGACACGCGGAGATTCGGTCTGCATAATGACGGCGTTAAGAATTCGGGCAGAGTATCTGCCATTACGGGCGGTGGTCTGAGCACAAGATGCCCGCTTAACAGATTAGGATTAGCCGGGACATAAATGTCGCACGACCAGGAAGCTTGACTAACTGTGGTGAGCAAAAAATATTTCTAGCAAAACATATTAGGTTAACACTGACATACATGCAGCGGGAAAGTCAGGAATCACTTTGCATCGGGAGCCATCGTCTCATATAAATTATGAAATATAATTAGTTTGTTTGTTATTTTGGTATAAGAGCACGGCTCATCGTAGGAATTTGCTGGAAAGAGGACGTGTTTTGAGCGTCAAAGCCATTTATTTTCTTTTGAATATCAGTACTTCCTTTGTCTCGGGATATATCCTTCGGCACCATTGCATTTGCATAAACTTAAATGCTTTGGATAAAAAATGTTTTTAGAGATTCCTGTTTACTCTGAATTTTTTTAATGGATCACGACTAAAAGTAGTATAAACTAATGCAATGAATTTTCAATAAATTTTTTTTTTGAAAGCAAAAGCCGCAAAAACAAATATTTTGTATTTAAAGTTTTTGTAATTATTACTGTTTCGAAGAAACACACGTTACGGCCTTAACATTGACATAAAGTTTTCCTTCTAAGCTCTTCAATTCAAAATATTTAATGATCAAGTATATTTAAAGAATCATTCAGTGTTCACTAATTACTTTGAAAGAAAATTTTATATTTATGTACCTCTATCAGTTTTTTTGTTCGTTCTTTAAAGACGCTTTTAGTTCCATGTCTTCGCAGTCATGCTAATGTGAGGCATAACTATGGTCTCTATGCATACCACTGAACGCAAAGCAAAATTACTCGTGCCGCCACCTTTCACATTGACCAGGGATAGTCACAAAGTAATCGGCACCACTAACTGCATTTCGCCGTCCAGCACATACACTGACGGAAAATAAATCCCAACACCACGAAAAAATAGTTGCAGAGGAATGAAATGGCGGCACCACATTTGTATAGGTAACACATTTAATCGATTAAGGTTTCAAGATCACAGCTTAATCTAAGCGCGAGAAGAGCCATTTTAAATGTGAAATGCTGGTACATTAATAACCGGTGTAACCGCCCGAATGTTGAATGCAAGCACGTAAACGTTCATGCATTGTGTCGTACAGGTGCTGGATGTCAGTTTGTGGGATGGAGTTCCATGCCTGTTGCACTTAGTCGGTCAATATAGGGACGGTTAATGCTGGTTGGGGGTGACGCTGGAGTTGTCGTCCAATGATGTCCCAAACGTGCTCGATTGGTGAAAGACCTGGAGATCTAGCAGGCCACGGCAACATGTCGACACTCTATAGAGCATATTGGGTTACAACAGCGGTATGCGCGCGAGCGTTATCTTGTTGGAAAACATCCCCTGGAATGCTGTTCATGAATGGCAGCACAACAGGTTGAATCACCAGACCGACGTACGACTGTGCCGTCAGGGTGCGTGGGATGACCACGAGAGTGCTCCTGCTGTCATAGGAAATTGCTCCCCAGACCATAACTCCAGGTGTAAGTCCAATGTGTCTCGGCCGCAGACAGGTTGGTTGCAGGAGCTCACCTGGCTTCCTTCTAACTAACACACGGCCATCACTGGCACCCAGGCAGAACCGGCTTTCATCAGAAAACACAACAGATCTCCACTCCGACCTCCAGTGAGCTCTAGCTTGACACCACTGACGTCGCAAACGGTAGTGGTTTGAGTAAGTGTAGTGCAAGCTACAGGGCGTCTGGCTCGGAGCTGTCCTTCAAGTAACCGATTTGTAGCAGTTCGTTATGTCAAAGTGGTGGCAACTGCAGCTCGAATTGATGCCGCAGACGCAGTACGAAGCGCCACGGCCATACGCCGTACACGGCGGTCGTCCCTCTTAGTAGTGCCGCGTGGCCGGCCGGAACCCGGTCTTCTTGAGGCAGTACCTTCCTTTTACCACCGCTGTCAACAATCATGCACAGTGGCTACATACCTGCCAAGTCGTTCTGCAATATTGCGGAAAGAAAATCTAATTTCTCGTAGCACTATTACACAACTTCGTTCAAACTTCGCGAGCTGTTGATAATGGCTTCTTCGTCTTCTTAAAGGCATTCTTGACTAACATCAACACCCTACGTCGAATCTCAACAATAACTAACGCTCACGAACGTTACAGCGCGTATTTACAGCAAACCTGCTTTGCAAGTTCCGAGGGGAGCTACTAGCGCCACACGTATGCGCCGTGCGCAAAATTTGCATAGACGTCATCTTACAGATGTACTCTCACCATCTACCAACTGTCGTTTATCTAACACAACCCCTTCTTGGTGTTGGGATTTTTTTCCGTCAGTGTATTTGGTTTATGGTGATATGGTTGTGTCAGAATAAAATCCACGGACATTTATATTAAAAGGGTTAACTACCCAACGTGGTAAAAGCAGCAAAAACGCGGTATTGGTGACATGTGACGGTGAATTTCGTTTGCCATTAATTCAGGATGAGTACGTGTAAATTTTAAGGGTGAGCAAAGTAAAGATGAACGGAAAACAACCAGTCTTGAACAGCTCCGAAGAGGTAGAATACTCGGTTTACAACTCCTGGCGTAACCTTGAGTCTGAGAGGAGTCGTTGTTAAAAGACAGACTGCAGGAAATGCATCTCGGAGGCTCATGTATTTGGCCTGTGAGTGGTGTAGTATGCCAATGATCCAGTGTGATTAAACCAGAAGTGAAATTAGTATACGCCTACGGAATAATTGACGGTGAATTCCGATATAGAAACCAAAGCTTCGAGCCACGTGGTGCAGGATACGTTGGCGGCTAATGATTCGACACCGGGTAAGGTGAGAAGGATTCATCTGTATCAAGTAAAAGCGTCCGTGCTGTGATTCATTTAGCACGTAGGTAAATAAACCTGAAAGAAGGACGGGAAGACCAGGACGAAAGGACGTACTGTCGTAAGCAACAAGACACCCTGCCGAAGCAGATTCTTTAGAGGCTGCTGCTTCTCAGGGAGCTAATGGACAGCCGAAAGGAGCTACTGTGGAGGTCCTGTGTGTGTGGTTTGTTCGCCTGAGAGCGGAATTTCAACATCGACCCAATTTCGTAAGAAAACTGTGCCTGCATCCTGTGCAGGTCATCATGTCAAAACGAAATGTCAAATATCCTCCTATTAGGAGAATTCAAATTCGTGCGGAAATAGTCAAAAGTAATAGAGGTAGTTGCCTTCAATGCACGATCTTGATAAGTAGAGTCACTCACAATAAAAATTTAAATTCGTTGGCTGAATTTAAAAATTGTATTGTATATACAAGTATTAGAACTTTCCGGTTTCCCTAGAAACCTGAAGTTCTTATATTTGATGATGATGGATTCCCTAGAAACCTGAAAGTTCTAATACTTGATGATGAGTTCCCTAGAAACCTGAAAGTTCTAATACTTGATGATGGGTTCCCTAGAAACCTGAAAGTTCTAATACTTGATTATGGGTTCCCTAGAAACCTGAAAGTTCTGATACTTGATGATGATTTCTAATACTTGATGATGGGTTCTAGGGAAACCTGAAAGTTCTAATACTTGTACATACAATAATGTTTTTTTAAATTCAGCCAACGAATTTAAATTTGTATTTTGAGTGACTCTACTTATCAAGATCGGGCATTGAAGTCAACTACCTCTATTATTTTTGAAATATCCTCGAGTTTGTGTGTGTTGTGGTTCGAGCTTTGTCGTGTATAAAGTTACATCTCCTTTGTCTCATTTTATCTTTTAATGTGTTTTTTAATTGATTAAATGTAGTCTTGTGCCAAAACTCAAACTGACTGTGGTATTCTGAGTATCAAATAAATTGGTTCTCGTTTGGTCGATAAGTTTCGTGTAATAATTATCTCGCCCCGATAAGACTTCGGTGATATCCCGGTATAATTTATTCATTTTTTTAATTCTAATGCCTACCTCCTGGACGTGGCCAATGTCCTGCAAACTACTACTGTAAATTCTTGAAATGTTATTCTCCTTTGATTTGGCCATTCTTGGGGTGTAATAGCATCACAACAACCTATTTCGAGAAAGCATTGAACAAAATTCAGGGATGAAATTTCAAGAAACTGTGAAGTATAATTTTTTTGAAATAAAAAATGATACAATATAAACATTAATTTACAGTAAAACAGTCATTTTTGAAAACTTTTTACGTAAAATTTACCAATACAAGCGACACGCGGAGATTCGGTCTGCATAATGACGGCGTTAAGAATTCGGGCAGAGTATCTGCCATTACGGGCGGTGGTCTGAGCACAAGATGCCCGCTTAACAGATTAGGATTAGCCGGGACATAAATGTCGCACGACCAGGAAGCTTGACTAACTGTGGTGAGCAAAAAATATTTCTAGCAAAACATATTAGGTTAACACTGACATACATGCAGCGGGAAAGTCAGGAATCACTTTGCATCGGGAGCCATCGTCTCATATAAATTATGAAATATAATTAGTTTGTTTGTTATTTTGGTATAAGAGCACGGCTCATCGTAGGAATTTACTGGAAAGAGGACGTGTTTTGAGCGTGAAAGCCATTTATTTTCTTTTGAATATCAGTACTTCCTTTCTCTCGGGATATATCCTTCGGCATAAACTTAAACGCTTTGGATAAAAAATGTTTTTAGAGACTGCTGTTTACTATAAATTTTTTTAATGGATCACGGCTAAAAGTAGTATAAACTAATACAATAAATTTTCAATAAATTTTTTTTTGAAAGCAAAAGCCGCAAAAACAAATATTTTCGTATTTAAAATTTGTCATTATTTTGTATTTAAAGTTTTTGTAATTATTACTATTTCGAAGAAACACACGTTACGGCCGTAACATTGACATAAAGTTTTCCTTCTAAGCTCTTCAATTCAAAATATTTATTGATCAAGTATATTTAAAGAATCATTCAGTGTTCACTAATTACTTTGAAAGAAAATTTTATATTTATGTATCTCTATCAGTTTTTTTTGTTCGTTCTTTAAAGACGCTTTTAGTTAGATGTCTTCGCAGTCATGCTAATGTGAGGCATAACTATGGTCTCTATGCATATCCCTGAACGCAAAGCAAAATTACTCGTGCCGCCACCTTTCACATTGACCAGGGATAGTCACAAAGTAATCGGCACCACTAACTGCATTTCGCCGTCTAGCACATACACTGACGGAAAATAAATCCCAACACCACGAAAAAATAGTTGCAGAGGAAAGAAATGGCGGCAATACATTTGTATAGGTAACACATTTAATCGATTAAGGTTTCAAGATCACAGCTTAATCCAAGCGCGAGAAGAGCCATTTTAAATGTGAAATGCTGGTACATTAATAACTGATGTAACCGCCAGAATGTTGAATGCAAGCACGTAAACGTTCATGCATTGTGTCGTACCGGTGCTGGATGTCAGTTTGTGGGATGGAGTTAGATGCCTGTTGCATTTAGTCGGTCAATACAGGGACGGTTAATACTGGTTGGGGGTGACGCTGGAGTTGTCGTCCAATGATATCCCATACGTGCTCGATTGGTGAAGGATCTGGTGATCTAGCTGGCAACGGCAACATGTCGACACTCTGTAGAGCATGTTGGGTTACAACAGCGGTATGCGGGCGAACGTTATATTGTTGGAAAACACCCCTGGAGTGCTGTTCATGAATGGCAGCATAACAGGTTGAATCACCAGACCGATGTACAACAGTGCCGTCAGGGTGCGTGGGATGACCACGAGGGTGCTCCTGCTGTCATCGGAAATTGCTCCGAGACCATAACTCCAGGTGTAGGTCCAGTGTGTCTCGGCCGCAGACAGGTTGGTTGCAGGAGCTCACCTGGCTTCCTTCTAACTAACACACGGCCATCACTGGCACCCAGGCAGAACCGGCTTTCATCAGAAAACACAACAGATATCCACTCCGTCCTCCAGTGAGCTCTAGCTTGACACCACTGACGTCCCATACGGCAGTGGCTTGGAGTAAGTGCAGTGCACGCTACAGGGCGTCTGGCTCGGAGCTGTCCTTCAAGTAACCGATTTGTAACAGTTCGTTGTGTCGCTGTGGTGGCAACTGCAGCTCGAATTGATGCCGCAGACGCAGTACGAAGCTCCACGGCCATATGCCGTACACGGCGGTTTTCCCTCTTAGTAGTGCCACGTGGCCGGCCGGAACCCGGTCTTCTTGATGCAGTACCTTCCCTTGACCACCGCTGCAAACAATCATGCACAGTGGCTACATACCTGCCAAGTCGTTCTGCAATATTGCGGAAAGAAAATCCACCTTCTCGTAGCCCACAACCTCGTTCAAACTCCGTGAGCTGTTGATAATGGCTTCTTCGTCTTCTTAAAGGCATTCTTGACTAACATCAGCACACTACGACGAATCTCAACGATAACTAACGCTCACGAACATTACAGCGCGTATTTACAGCAAACCTGCTTTGCATGTTCCGAGGGGCGCTAATAGCGCCACACGTATGCCCCGAGCGCGAAATTTGCATAGACGTCTTCTTACAGATGTGCTCTCACCGCCTACCAACTGTCGTTTATCTAACACAACCCCTTCTTGGTGTTGGGATTTTTTTCCGTCAATGTATAAGCAAATATTCCCTGCAATGTTTTTAGTGTTTATATTTGCGTACTTTCTGTTTCTCTTATATTATTACTGATTTCAAACAAGGTGTTCGTATGCCTAAATGCAAAGAAATTATCTTACCAGCTAAAATGCATCAACCTGTTCTAAACCGAAAGAAATGAATGAAGCAACAGTTGTCTTGACATGAATTAAAAATCTCTATAAGGAGTAAATTGTTTTTTATGGCTTCGGATAATGAAGCTTTTCTTTCCAGGAAGTACTACATTGAAAACAATATAAAATGGCATTTAATGCTCATCGCGCTTCTAATAGCACCTCAGATTACTTGTGAAATGCCGTTTAAAATTGTTCTCTAATGCAATGAAATTCAAAGCCAATCGGTGTTTCCGCACTGGTGGTGCAGTGATGTAATCGCTGGCTTATGACCATTCGTCCGGGTTCGAATCCCGGTGACACATGGATGGTGTGTTTGTCTTACGGCATTGGTTCTCCCTCTTTCCTGGAACCAGTGGCCCTAAATTAGGGACGGGAGACTGCTTATAGCCCATTGAGTTACTCAAGGGGGTCATTAAACCTCTAATCAAGAAAAAATAATCGGCGTTTCCTTCCTGAATACAAATCCGATAAACAATTTAAAGGAAACAAAAAAATCTTTGAACGCGGGAATTCCTTTCAAGCGTTTAATGAGATATTGTGTTTGGCAATGAAGTGTAACAGGTTACGGAAAAAAATCCGTGCAATAAATATTCATCACTAATTACGTAACACAAGGACAGCATAATATCAATGAGACATGCCTTAATCGTCAATTTCACTCTTCAAAATATTAGATCATCACAGCAGAAAACTTGTAATCTACTCGTACATTCCCGTTACAATGGGATGTGATTTTCAAGTTTCCTTATGCAATGATGTAACGTATTGAGCAAATAACCCTTGTTATTCAGACGTATCTGATTACAATGTAAATAATTTAAACCTTTTTTATTGTAATGAGTAAAACATTTTTCTTCCACGGAATCCATACTTGAAATCCTGGTGATATAAGGAATTTCTTTATGAGGATGCAGAACTAAAATTAACTTGCAGAATCTAGATGTCCAAATTCTTCTAATTATGGCATTTCACTGTACTGGGTGGTGTATCAAATAGTAAAGAGGGCTGTGGGTTCATTTTTTCCTCCATAGCGATGTCATTTTTAAGTTTTCTGATGTTATGATGTAGTGGATGATAGCTTCGGCATATGTGTTTGCGATGATCTCAAACACAATTAACTGTTCACTACACAATTGTTTCAAAGATTTAGCGTATAGTATTATTTTAGGAAAATATCGATAATAATCATAAAAGCAAACCAACTGCGAAGTACTTCCTGTATCTTGTAACTGAACAAAAAGGTGTGGCCTTTCGAATCGAGAACATCTGGTGGGTTCATCAAGCCGTGTTGCTGTTTGACACTCTGCTTGCAAATAGAAAATGGGCTAGTTTCCACCACGCAAGCATAGTGGACTTTCTGAAGTCAACTGGTTGCCAAATTACACGACTGGGCATTGGAGGCATTTTTAGGTTATTTTATACATGTACAAAGAAGATTCTCTATATTTCCAAAGTTGTGTAAATTTAATTTCTAATGCTTTGGTAAAATGAAACGAGACCTTTTTCTGTTCGAGACAGAGTATACTTCCGTTAGGACTTCCCGGACCTTGTGCCTTCTCTACGTGCAGTAATTGCTAAACATATAAACTAGAAAAAAATGAATGCGATGTTTCAATGTTTTCTCTTAGAAAACCCCAAAAATTCATTACAAATTACAACACTTGCAGACACCACCACATCTGTGCAAATAATGCCAAAGTACACAGGTTTCTATACTTTGAGACTTCGTGACACTGGATATATCATCATCATCATCATTGTCAACCATTATCAATCCAATGCTGGACGAAGGTCTCCGCCAGTTTCCTCCACAACGGTCTGTATTGTGCCAGTCTCCTCCATGTCACTCCCGCACACTTTCGAATTTCATCCACCCATCTTCCATGTGGTCTTCTTCTGGGTCTTTTCCTGTTCCTTGGAATCCGATCTAAAATTTCGGCTGTCAACCTATGGTCTGTCCTTCTGGCAGTATGACCAGCCCATTGCCATTTCAGGTATTTAACTCTGATCATGATGTCTTACACTCTTGTCATTTTTGGGATCCACGAGTTCCTCTTCTTATCTCTCCTGGTTACACCAAGCATGCACTCTCCATGCTGCTTTGAGTTGTCTGCAGTTGTCTGCAGCCTTTGTATGTCTCTTTTAGTTAAGGTCCACGTCTCTGCACCATACGTAAGAACTGGAAGGATGCATTGATCAAACACTTTTCTTTTAAGACATAATGGCATATTGCTCTTGAAAATTATGCTGTTTCTTCAAAAACTCTCCAGGCAAGTTTTGTACGCCGATTAATTTCTTCATCAATGTGACCCTCACTCGAAATTTGCCGTCCAAGATAAACGTACATGTCTGTTATCACCAGCTTTTCTCCATCAATCGATAAATCTTCATTTCTTGTAAAAGCATTGAACATCACTTTTGTCTTCTGAAAGTTCATTTTTAATCCCACTTCTTTACTGTTGTCAGCAAGTTCCTGGATCATACTCTGCAGCTCTGATTTGGTAGTTGCAAAAATGACTACGTCATCAGCAAAACGAAGGTGGGTTAGATAATCTCCATTAATCTTTATCCCTTAGTTTTCGCAGTTCATTGACTGAAAGACATTTTCCAATGTGGCATTAAAGAGCTTTGGAGATATGGTGTCACCTTGTCTCACTCCTTTTCCAATTTTTATGTGTGTTGTATTTTCAAACAGCCGAATCTTTGCTCTTGCATTTTCATAGATGTTATTAATAATATTATTGTATGCATCTTCAATACCGCAGGATTTCAGAGCCATTGTAACTGCTGATAGTTTCACCGAATCAGAGGCTTTTTCATAATCCATAAAAGCCATGCACAATTGAAGTTCATATTCCCTCGCTCTTTCAATTAGTAGTCTCAGTACGTGGATATGATCTATTGTGCTGTAGCCATTTCTGAATCCAGCTTGTTCTCTCGGTTGAGCCAAGTCCAGTGTCACCTTCAAGCGGTGTGAAAAAACTTTAGTGAAGATTTTATAAACCACTGATAGGAGGCTGATAGGTCTGTAGTTTCTGAGATCCTCAATGTCACCTTTTGTATGTAGGAAGATCATTGTAGCGTTGTTCCAATCCTCAAGAATCTTCCCTAGATTAAGGCATCGAGTGAAAATTTGGGCGAGTACTGTTTCGATTTCTCCACTTGCTTCTTGTATGATGTCTAAAGTAATTTCATCTTCTCCTGGAGCTTTTCAACGCTTCATGTTCTTGATTGCATGTGCAACTTCTGCTGGGAGGACTGGAAGAACTCTGGTACTGGTACCTTTCATGATGTCTGGTGTACATGTATCATCCCTTTCATATAATGTGCAGTAGAAATCTTTCACTCTTGTCAAAATTTCGCCCCTATTTCTTGTTACAGAACCATCTTCCTTTCTCGGTGCCATAATCTGTTTTCTTCCCTTACTGAGATGTCCCTTTGCTATCTTTAGGCTTTGGTTGTTTTCAGTTGCTTTCCTCACTAGTTCACAGTTGAATTTCCTTACGTCTTCAGTGATACTTTTTCGTACTGTCTGGCATAATTCTATATATTCCACTTTGGAAGTCACATCATCTTTAGTTGTCCTCATCTCTCTTCTTTTTTGCATCAACATTTTGGTTTTTCCTGATAACACTGGTCGGCAAAAATTTTTTTTCAGGCCCTGACACCATTCCTGCTGATTCTTATGTAAAACGACCTTCTGAATCCGAATATATCCCCCGTTTTCCCCCATCACCCACCGTTTTCGGGGAGGCCCCCCCCACCACCTAATTTTATCACTTTCCGATAATTTGGAGGTATAAAAGGATTATTTAAGCCTTTACATTTCTTCTGAGAGGCTACAGAGGTGAAAAGTTATAAAGTTATAAAACATGTAGCAAGGATGTACATTTGGGGGGATTCGCCCCCCCCCCCATTGCACAGAAATCTTTAAAAATGATCGATTCCAGTTCCGTACGATGTAATGTTTGTCTCGTGCTCGTCTGTTCCATTCGCATAGGAAGCAGCAGTATTTTGTGAAGCCTGATTGCAGGCCCGCGAGTACAGAAACAACTGTTAAGTCAGCGCAAAGTTTCCAATTATAATCATGATAACAGATTTTATCAAGGATTCGGCTAATGTTTTCGTTTGTCTCCTTCATATCTACAGAGTATGCAACCGAGACTGATGGGAACTCATTCCCATTGGCCAACAGGACAACTTTCAAGCTTGTCTTTGATGAGTCTATAAACAGTCGCCATTTGTCTGGGTCACATGTCATCTTCAGTTCTATCATCAATGTATTTGAATTAGGGCAGAACACTAAGCCTTCATCTTCCGAAAAAAGTAATAGCAGGGTTGACTGTTTGGTCCTGTAAGAAGAGATTTTTACGGCCTTTTCTAAGAGATTCCACTGCTGAAGTCGAGATCCAAGAAGTTGAGATTTAGTCTTAGGTAACTCCAAATCCATGACGAGATCATTCAATTTCGACTGAGTAACGAGGTGAGGTTTTCGACGAGCTGAATCAGCAGAACACTCTTCATCATCGGTGGACGTATCATGTGATGGTCCAAGCTGTCGCTCAAAGTATCTCACATCCTTTTCTGGCTCTAGAGTATAGGTTTTCGGGGGCACTGGGATTAGCAATGATTCGTTGGGAGGAACTGGTCTTAGAGCTGAAGGAATATTAGGATACTGAATTGTATGCTTACTTTTGTTGCTAGATAACCCGACGGTGGAAGTCATACAAAAGTAACAATCTGTGAAATGACAGCGACGTTCGCGCTAAATCATGGGCAGAGCAAATGGCATTGATTTACGGGTACCTTTGAGCCATTTGGTCAAGCTACTGTAATAAGTAGTGCAGCAAACTGTGGGAGCCCAATTCTTGTCCTGATAGCCAACTTTGCAATCAAAGTAAAATTTATAAGCAGTTTTAAGAAGCGGAGAAAGGGGTTTTCGCTGCGCTTTAAAAGTCAATTCCCCGCAAACATAGCAGAATCTATCGGGATGATTTATACACTCGCGTGACATAATTAAACAGTAAATAAATGCTCTATATTAATCACAAATTACACTCACGTACTGTAATTCACTTGCAAAAGGCCGGTGTAAACAAATTTCTACCGTTTGACACAATTTAAACAACTTGGAAACACAGAATCGCCGCCTAGAACACTGACAAGTAGACTCAACGATCGCTACAGATCAACTGAGGGAAGATAATGCTTACAGTGCAGGATTATCGTGATAAGAGCATTGCAAGTTTGACCTTGTCAAAGCACGTGCAAACCTGTGCGCGATTCCCGTGGGAACCTGTTCGCGCGAGGTATTGAGAGAGCCAGCGTTGTAGAGTAAATGTTCCGAACTGTTGATATATATTTTTATTACTCTTGCTGTATATTTTTATTATTTGCGGGTTTTCTGGGGGAGGATGAGAGGGGCTGGAAGCTGGAATATGTAGAAAATAAGTGAAAAAATTACCAAAAAAACGGAAAAATCAATCATTTGTAATGATATCTATACAATTGGGGGTATCCCCCCAAATCTACCTCCTTGATACAGATTTTCATGTTTTATAACTTTTCACCTCTGTAGCCCCTCAGAAGAAATGTAAAGGCTGAAATAATAATTTTCATCCCTCCAAATTATCGGAACGTGATAAAATTAGGTGTGTGTGTACTCCCCCGAAAACGGTGGGTGATGGGGGAAAACGGGGGTCATATTCGGATTCAGGAGGTCGTTTTACATAAGAGTCAGCAGGAATGGTGTCAGGGCCGATTTTCATGCCGACCAGTGTAATTTGTTCACATGCAACTTGTTCTTAGACCCAGCTAATTTTGTTGCTGTTTTCATAACAGCTTTGGTTACTTTCTGTTAACTTCAGAAATATCCACTTCTTCCGATGTTAGGCCTTCTAAAGCAGAGAATCTGTTCTTCAGTTCCAACTTGAAGGTTTTATGGTGTTTTTTAAGAATGGTTATGTGAATACATTTTGTTTGTCTTATGAGCTTGCTACGTTCGAGTTTAGTGTTGAGGTGCATCTTACATCCCACCAATCTATGGTCACTACCTGTGTTGAACTTGTTTAGCACATTGCAGTCTTCTATGACGAATTTTTTGTTACACATAATAAAATCAATTTCACTTGTCGTCCCATTTGGATCTCTCGATGTCCATTTCCTGTGTGGCTTTTTCTTGAAAAAGGAGCTCAAGATGAAACACCACTCTGCCTCTGCAAACTCTACGAGAGTATTTCCACGCCGGTTTCTGTGGCCGTGACCGAATTTACCTACTGAAGTTTCATTGTGTTGCCGTTGCCCTATTTTTGCATTGAAATCTTTCATAATTATCTTCAAGTGCTGCTTACCTTTATTATTTAGATGACGAATTTCCTCATAAAATTCTTCAATTTCGTCTTCAGGATGACTTGTGGTGGGTGCATAAGTTTGAATAATCTGAGCCTGGTATCTTCTCGAGAGTTGGATAACGAGTCGTGCAGCTCTGTCAGAGAAACTTTCAACTTCTACAATTTTATCCTTCAGTTTCTTGCTTATTATAAATCCAACATCACTATTTCTGCCAGTATCATCCCACGATAGTGGAAGAGATGTCCACTTTTCAGTTCAATGAGATCTTCTCCTTTTCTCCTTACCTCACTTAGCCCGACGATGTCCCACTTGATCCTTTGTGGTTCCTCTTTCAATTCAAGAAGCCTTGAATCAAAAGATAGGGAGCGTCCATTATACGTAGCCAAGGTCAGCATCAGATGGCAGCCTAGTCCTGTCCTCCGGGGATTCTTAACACCCTCTGCCTTCATGTCGCACTGGCCGCTGCCTTGGCCAGGTACATTCCAGCTGCCGGAGACTGAGGGTCAAAATTTAGGTTGTGGAGTCATTTTGGAGGGGTTTGGCCATAACTCACCACGCTGGCCAAGCGGGTTGGTGAGTGTGGGGTAGCATTTCCTCTAATCCCGATGGTACAGTTATACTGCTATTGGCGGTCGTCAGATCCCCTTTAGTGGGAACAGGATGTACCACGAGAAGGCGGGGTTGACATTAGTCAAGGAGAGGCTGTGATGTTACGCATCACCTGACCTTACATCACATATATAAACTGGATATATAAACTTTCATCCCACATATAACTGGATATATAAACAGTACTTTATTGCACAAAGATGTTGCAATTTAGAAATTCACGAAACGCAATACTATCTGTATAGATTTCTCAAAACCTTTTTCCTAAATATCGAACCATATGAAACAAACGTCTTTTCTCACATGAAGAAAAACCTTTTTGGCTATGAAAATTATATATAGGTTATCCTTATATTTAGCATACAGTTGGGAATTACTGAAAAGCAGTTCAAGCAAAAATAGGTAAAGGTTGACCAAGAAAAGAAAGGAAAGCTTTCAGAGTGCTTCCGGATTGAAACTGTTGAAGAGATGCTTGACAACATAGGCATGCCATATCAAAATTTGTCGTGCATGTAATATTTAAGACATTCAGAGAGAGAGAGAGAGAGAGAGAAAGTATTCACTACGGGAGAATCCAATTGGAAACGTCTTATTGCTGTACATACTGAAATACACAATAACACACATTCCCGTATCTGCAGTGAAGTATGGAATATTTTTGCCAGTTGCAAAAGAATGAAATTCAGAGAACTCATCCACACTTCCGTACCAGTAATCGACGGGCACTTGCATGAAAAGCTAATACCTCTATTTGTAAAATAAAGATATTTCTGCGCAACAATTTGCATTTGAAGTTTCTTTAGCTTCACGTATAAACTGTGGAATTTAACAAATACCTTAGCGAAGATATTTGTCAGGAACGCTGCATGGGGCATTTCTCTAAACGGAAAAATAACAACAAATGCTTGGGGATTGTTCTGAGTGGTGTAACGGTAACATACTCGAACGTAATTCGGGATATGTGGGTTCGATTCCCGTTTCTGGACGATGTAAATTTTAGCTTTTCTTAGGAATGTCTACTTCCATGCTTAACTTGGCATCTATCTGCCAATAACATCTATTTCAACAAAACAGAGATAAGGTTTTTATTAAATAAAAAAGAACAAAAGAAACAAGCAGCCCTGAAATCTTTTGAAGATGCGCCTTCAAGACCTATGTAGTTTCCCAAACATGTTTGGTATTGTTGAATCCCAAAGAAATGAGATTTATTTCAAAGCTAAATATACATAACTGAAGCTACAGTCCCACTATACTTTAGCCGATTGCGTCTGATGTTATAAACTGTGTAGCCGTCTTCCGAAAGATAGCTGCTTCTGTAAAATAATAATTTGAATTGGACGCACAGATCTTTACAGAACCGTGCTTGTTCAAGTACCATGAGTCGTGAAGTTATACAGTCCCTTTATTTTTAGTAAATGTATTTCATTTTTGTTACTAATTAATTTCTAAGATACTGTATATAAATAACTATTTTTGTAGTTTTAGATAATAATTTAAATCGAGACATGTGGCTTCGATTCTCGTTCCTGAACGAAATTTATCTATGAAAATGCAAGTGCGAAGATTCGGCTATTTGAGAATACAGCAACCATAAAGATTGGAAAGGGTGTGAGACAAGGTGACACTATATCTCCCAAACTCTTTAATGCCACATTAGAAAATGTCTTTCAATCACTAAACTGGGAAAACAAAGGGATAAAGATTAAGGGAGTTTACTTAACTCATCTTCGTTTTGCTGATGACGTAGTCGCTTTTACAAGTACCCCATCAGAGCTGCGGAGTATGATACAGGAACTTGCTGACAAAAGTAAAGAAGTGGGATTAAAAATGAACTTTCAGAAGACAAAAGTGATGTACAATGCTCTCAGAAGAAATGAAGATTTATCGATTAAAGGGGAAAAGCTGGAGATAACCAATACCTACATTTATCTTGGACAGCAGATATCAAGTGAGGATCACACTGATGAAGAAATTAATCGGCATATAAAACTTGACTGGAGAGCGTTTGGAAGAAACAGTATAATTTTCAAGAGCAATATGCCATTATGCTTTAAAAGAAAAGTGTTTGATCAGTGCATCCTTCCAGTGCTTACGTATGGTGCAGAGGCGTGGACCTTAACTAAAAGAGGCATACAAAGGCTGCAGACAACTCAAAGAGCTATGGAGAGATGCATGCTTGGTGTAACCAGAAGAGATAGGAAGAGGAACTCGTGGATCAGAAAAACGACAAGAGTGGAAGACATCATGACCAGAGTAAAATCCCTGAAATGGCAATGGGCTGGACATATTGCCAGGACAGACCATCGATGGACAGCTGAAATTTTAGACTGGATTCTAAGGTACAGGGAAAGACCCAGAAGAAGACTACATGGGAGATGGGCGGATGAAATTCGAAAGTATGCGGGAGTAACATGGAAGAGACTGACACAAGACAGACCGTTGTGGAAGAAACTTGGGGAGACCTTCGTCCAGCAGTGGATTGATAATGGTTGACAATGATGATTATGAGATAATAATTTATAGAAGTTTTACTTAAACCTGGGACTTTCTAAAAGCTATATCATAATAACTGCAATTCAAACGACACTGCCGATTATGAATGTTACTTTACTGTTTTAATTTTTTCTTAATCAAATTCACATGACATCTAAGCGGTTCGCCTTTTATATTTAACTAACGAAAGATATATCTGTCAGATTCTGGGTTGGTGTTTTCCAGAAATTATGATGAAGATACTTTCTACGAAAACATTTACTTGCAAACTGCAAAGAGTTTCAATGTTTAAAAGAAAATAATTTAAAAAATGAAGTACATCTATACTTCTGCCGGCACAGCTATTGACTGTGAACACAGGAAATTTGAAATATCTGAAACATCACCATTTTCTTTCTGTGTGGAAATAAGTGTAACGTGTCGCTCTTATGAGCGCAAATGAGTTTTAACTTTATGATCTTCAAGGTTAAAGACGTGGGTCGTTCTTCCATTTCAGCAAGATGAAGAGGTTTTAATATTTGCCACCTCTGGATCATCAAACGTAGAACTGGATGTGAGAGAAGAATGGCATAGGAGATGGGTCCAAGAACGTTTTTAACGTTTGACCTTGAACTTGAACTCATCCCGAAAACGCGAATAACACGAGACTGTAGGTCAGGTATGTGTAATGTAAAGATCGCTGACCGGATACGAAATTTTAGATATTTCCTTGGGCCATATCACATGAAGTTACTTTAAAAGTTAAGATTATGTATTTATGACAAAAAATCTTTCGATTTTGTTGAATTCTTTTCTCTAGTTATGTCATTAGTATAAAATATGTGCTGGTAGATTAACAGTAAGATACACGTTTCGTGAGAGCTTTATTCAGATTTTTATTATTTGATGTTTATTTTAATGAAAGTAATTTATTAAAGTTCGATTTACGTACAAACTTACGTTAAGATTAATAAACCGGATGCTAAATTTAATGGGCGTTTGTGATTTCATATCTCTCAGATAGAGATTGTGAAAACCTCAATAATTTGGCACCAATAATAATCAAAGTTTTATCCCAATATAACACTAGCCGATAAATAAAAAAAAGACAGTATGTCAAGGCCATTGTTGGAAACTGGTAAAGCACATTTTATGCGACAAGTAAATGAATTCATTCCTGTTGTATTCCTATAAAGAAAGAGGGAATGTCATCTTTTCATTGGCTGCTTTGGTCAATGATTCGTACTCGAAAGTCGAGTTCTTTCGCTGAATGTCTGGGAGCCGATACATCGAAGTTTTCACCGACGTGGACACAGAGCTCGTAACGTGAGGGAAACTTCCAGGGAGATTAGACCAAATTTCCCATTAACAGAGGACGACCAGGTCTCCGAAGAATTGATTACTCACTCCAGCACCCATCTTTTCAAAAAAGTGCTTTCTGAAAAACATTTAAATCAAGAAGATTGAAGAAGTTAAAGTTACATATCATCTTTCTATAATATATTTAATTTTTCTAATTAATAAACGCATTATAAAATACGATCAAAATTGAAAAATTTTTGTAGTGTTAGATTATACTTTAAGGGATTTTTTCAAACTGAAACCTAGGATTTCGAAACGGTCATGATATGATAAATTCATTTCAAATGCCGCTGCCAAATAAGAATCATGGTTTTGTATTTCATATATTTATTGAAATGAAGTTCGCATTTCTAAGCCAATCGTCTTTAATGCCTAAACGGCATTGCCAAAATACATCTGTCTGATTTTGAGATTGCCTTTTCCAGATATCATGATTATGTTATATTGCAGTGAAACATTTAATTGAAATGTTTTCCAGTATTTAAAAGAAAGGAATTTAAAAACTGAATTGAAATTATGCTTGTGCCGGCACGAATGGATGTACCGGAATCCTTCATTGACTGTGAACACAGAACTTTTGAAATATCAGAAACATCTGCATTTTACCTACTCAGTGGAGATCAGAGCAATGTGTAGTTCTTATGATGTGAAAATAAGCTTGTACTTTAAAAGCCTCAAGTTCAATGCTGTGGGGTGTTTTATTTGGAGACAACTCGGGGGCAACGTCAACAGAACTGGATATGGAATACGTATTGTTGGCGGTTGAGCCCCACAACTTTAAATGATTGAACTTTAAACGATTGAAAGTGGAAAACATTTAAAACGGCGATCACGATAAGCAAAAAAGAAACAAGGATTGGGTCACACATCCGACCATTCATGTTACCCCTTAAATTTCAGCATTTTGGCAGCTACAGTGGCTTTTAGACACGCTAAATATCCTCCTTATTACTCTAACGTTATTTTGTTAGGTGAAGTACTATATTTACATGTATTATTTACCATTGATTAATTAATAGTTTATGACTGACTCATTTTAACTTGTCATAATGTACTACGCCCAAGTAGCTCTTTTATAACCGTGAGGTTATAACAAATTTCCCATATGATGAACGATTTCGACTGCTCCATCAACTTTGCTATGAACGGGTTTGGCTCTGTTATTAAATGCCAGCAATTAAACTCAGAATATGCTTTGCACTGATGATTTCTAAGGGAAAAAATTTCAAAACGAAATTTCAGAAGCAGAGTTATCGTGATGTTATCGTGTTACAGTGTCAGAAGTTTTGGAAAAAAGATAAAACGGTGTAATGATAGTTTAAGAAAACCTTTCACATGTGACACAAGTATTGAATTAAATAACATTGGCTGTACTACACAGACAATATTTCCTTTATTCTAAACTCTTAGTGCATTAATATGTAAAGTTACATGCAACTTAGTTACTACATATTACTATATTACCGCTCAGAGTGTTGCTGCTTTAAAAGAAGAATATCAACAAGCGAAGCGCCCGTAAAATCTATTATACTCATACTATTTTAATAGAAGATACTAAAGAAGTCGAACCCTCCAAAACGAATTTGAGGGTTATGGATTCAACAGACGCAACTTAACACATAAAATGCTGTAGAACTATTAACTGACTGTCGTACCGCATGAAATGTTTTGTTTCAACAAGTGACTCTTAACAAATGACACACTGTAAGTGTAATAGAGTGTTGCTAACTGTTTTATCAGATGGGATTCAACAAGTGAAACGTCGGAAAATATAGAGACATCAGCTGCAAGACTTCCTGACTAAATCTGATCTTCCTTTATCCCTTTCGGCGGCTTAAACGCATTCAGCTCGTTCATTATAAACTTTGCTCCCAGGGAATTATACGCTGAGATCATTCCTTTCAAGATGTCTGTTTCCCCAAAGGTTTAACGCCGCCCCGGTGGCGCAGTGATCTAAGCGCTGGCTTATAACCATTTTCCGGGAAGGGTACGGGTTCGAATCCGAGTAAGGCATGGATGTTGAGTTGGCTTTACGGCACTGGTTCTCTCTCTCTTCCCTGGAACCAACGCCCTAAATTAGGGACGGTATTCGACCCGTACGCTTATAGCCCACTGAGTTCCTCACGGTAGTTGTTAAACCCTCAATAAGAAAAATGGTTTAACTGAGGTCAGCACAGTGCCTTACTACCTTTCACAGCGGCATGAAGGAGGTGGTGTTGTTCTCTGGCATTACTCAGCTAGCAGGTTAAACGTATGTAGCCGGAGGTCTAGATCAGCTCATTCCTTGCTAAGCGGCATAATGTCAGGTTGCATTTTTCGGCAGTTTACCTTTGGCCGAAAATTTAAGCTTGAGTTTCACCTACTTCTGTATTTATATTACTATTGTAACTTCATTTACAGAAATAGCGTTAAATTCTAACTAAACAAACAATCCAAATTCCAAACTTCTTAGTTGCAGCTGCTCATTTCTGCTGAATGCTATCATTGACATTCTCTACTTATAGCACGTTTCCTTCAAATCGCACCGAAAACGCAATGCTTTTTGTACAGTAGTAATATGTTGATAGGAAACGGATTTTAGGAAATTCGATATCTAAAATTATCATATAAATAATTGTCTTGAGCAAATGATTTTCTGCTGCAATTCTAATCACAGACATTCCTTTCCTACCTTTTAGAAAAAATCAACTGGTATTGAGAATGCACTTCCTTCGGTGACCATGATTTCGCATCCGTAAGCAAAGTTGTGAATTCATTAGATAGTGGAGTGAATATGCCATTTATTCTACCAACGGGATCTATTCAGTAATACCGCTTCCAAAAAAACCCAATAATGATCAAGTTGACACTTTTTTGACAAACCTGCAGCTTTGCGAAAGCTGGAACTTCAAGGCATTTTATTAAGTTATGCAAAACGATCAGCAAACGAAGTTGAAAATACAATTTCCATCTTCCTCGGTAAAATGGGAGAAACATTAACTGTGCAACTCAAAGCTGTTTTAATTACAAACGCTGGGTTTCAGGAATTAAATATATTTAATGATTTTATCAAAGATATAGCTATGAACTGCCACCACAAGTTCCAGCAATCAAAGAAAAATACTCTAAAAACCGCAAAACAAAATCCGTGGGTGTTGAGATAAGATTTTGGGGTATAAAACTGGTTCTCGAAAACAAACGACAAAGTTGAACACTTTGAAAAATATGCTGGGGACTATTGCGATAAAAATTAGTGTTTACGAATATACATCATTTAAGAAGTTATTTTTTCTTTTAATTATTTCAGCTATACCTTATGATTCGATATTATTTTTAAGATTATTATGTTACTTCTTGTGTTAATCATAACATTCATATTCGTAAAGCCATTTCTAAGTTCTTAGAATTTACTTGAAGATACATGAATAAATTCAAAAATGCATACCTTCCTGTTTTAGTTCGCATTATTGTGTTTTAAGTGGAAAGTCCCATGCATTCTTTACCCTCTTTAGTGTACATGATCGTGAGTCCAGTCACAAGGTTAACGACAGCTTTCAGTAAAATTTTAGTTAAAGAAATATTTATATATAATTTATGACTGCTAAGCTTGCGGTGTTAAGACAGAATAATAATAACAACAACGTTTCGCACAATACAATGTTTATTATACATCGACTATAGTTTCGCAGAGCGATTGGCTCGGCTTCCTCAGGACGAATGGAGCGTAAACATTCGAATCATTGTGACATCATCAGAATTCTGACGGTCACGGGTTTTGGCGAGTTGTTTCCACGCGCTTGAAAGAAATGGAGTCGACGTCATGTCGTTGACAAGCCGTGACGAGTTCCGGTATATGTGGAAAGCTTCTAATATATTAAGCTTGAAAGTCGAGTCCGGTTTATCAATAAGCGTAGCGTTTCCAAACAAAAAGTTATGGTTATTTTCGTGACAATGTTGAGCTATAGACGACTTCTTCAGTTCATAGTTCCGTACATATGTCTTGTGTTCCTTCACACGGAAGCTTAAAGCCCTGCGGGTCTGTCCCATATATGAAATTCCACATTCACAAGGTATCTGATAAATTCCCCAGGAGTTTAAGTCTTCGATGTAGTCTTTTGATCCGTAAAAATTCATCTTGTTTATGGGTTTGAAAATAACTTTGAAATTAAAACTTTTAAGGATTTTTGAAATCGCGAAGCAAATCTGAGGACCAAATGGGATACCTGCCCAATTCTTTTGTATTGGCATGAGCGTGCAGACAGGCTTTGGTTTTCTAAATTTTTGGACAGCTTTGTCTATAACGGAAGGGCTGTATCCTCTGTGTGCTGCAATTCGTTTAAGAAAATCAAGCTCTTTCTGTAAGGAATCCTCAGTTGAGCAGATATGTATTGCACGATATACGTATGTGAAGAAGGCCGAGATCTTTTGTTTCCACGGATGATTTGATTTTGCATGAGGGGGTAAGGAAACAGCAAATGGTTTTCGATAAACTGTTGTACTAAAGGATCCTTGAGAGCGTGACACAAGGACATCGAGGAATGGTAAGCAGCCATTATTCTCAGTCTCATATGTGAACTGTATATGGGGATCGATTGAATTTATAAGTTCAACTAATTTAGGTATTTCCGAGTTCATGCCATTCCAGAGAACAAAAGTATCATCTACATATCGAATTTAAAAAGTTAAATGTAACAAGCTGAAATAGTTGGTCTTCAAAGTGACGCATGTAGACTTCGCATAAAATAGGTGACAGTGGGCTACCCATTGCAAGGCCTTCGGTCTGTTGGAAAAATCTTCCACGAAAAAGGAAACTGTTTTGTCTTACACAAATTTCCACTAGCCTCAAAAACTCTTCTGTTTCTGGTTGGCTGAAATTATGTTCTTTGAGACTTGACTTTAATGCTTGGAGAGCTCCGTTCGCGCTCCGTCATTGACACTGGATTGCGGCGGACTGGAGTAAGGCGCTTTTCACCGAAGAGAGCAAGTTCAACTTATTCGGAAGTGATGACATCCGATACTTGCAACGTCCGTGTTTCCAGAGATTCAACCACCAGTTCGCCGCCCCGGTGGCGCAGTGGTCTAAGGCGTTGGTCTCTGATCATTCGTCCGTAAGGGGTCCGGGTTCGAATCCCGGTCAGGCATGGATGTTGTGTTTGTCTTACGGCACTGGCTCTCTCTCTTCCCTGGAACCAGTGACCCTAAATTAGGGACGGGCGACTGCTTATAGCCCATTGAGTTGCTCATGGTGGTCGTTAAACCTCCAATCAAAAAAAAAACCACCAGTTCATTCAGCCGACTGTCAAGCGCGCAGGAGGATCGCTTATGGTTTACGGCACCTTCTCTCGCAATGGAATGGGCCCCATCATCAAGATTGGCGGAATAATAACCGGCCACAGCTGCACGAACATGCTCATTGACGATGTCTTTCCATGGGCAAATCATAACATGCCACCCGGATGGATCATGCAGCAAGACAACAACCCGAAGCACACCTCCAGAGTAGCGAAGGCAGCCTTCCAGCAGCAACAGGTCACACTTCTAGACTGGCCAAGCCAATCTCCAGACCTCAACCCCATCGAGCGCATGTGGGAGGAGCTGGAGAGACGATGTGCGAAGAAAATCTGCCGCAATGGGGACCAGAAGTTCAACCAGCTGTCTGCAGAATCGGCGGGATTTCCGCAGGTTACCGTCGAGAAGCTAGTGGACTCGATGCGGGCCCGTTGTGCAGATGTTATTAAGTCTCGTGGTTATTCCGCTAAGTATTAGTTATTGTTTTGTCGTTTTCTCGTACTTGTTTTCTGTTATCGTTGCATTAAATGAATGTGATACACACCTACTTTGTTGGTCAATTTGTATGATCTTTACGATTAAGCTCGGTACCTGATCTATGTTAAGGTTTCCGATACATCTGCATATGGGTCATGTTTACAACTGAATAACACATATCGTATTCCAAAACGACCCGGTTTGGTCCAGCGGAAAAAATATTATGGTTGAAAAAGTGTTTCGCCAAATACGTTTGTTCGCTATTGTAGATCATCAAGTCATGCGGTCATCTGCGACCAATCCAATAATGGCAAGGGAGCACATCGTTGAAAAAATGGTGAACAGTACAATGCCGATGAGCCGGACTAACAGTGAGGGTGGAGGCCTCTCATGGTGACCTACTGCAACTCGGAGATTTCCTCTTTCATTTGGTGTGCTTCCAGTCTATACACGGTTGATAGGTATATGCTCTTCTGAAATCAGATGAATTACCCTATATTTTAGATGTTTATTAGTAATGTATTGTTATTCCCGTACACAGTCTCCACTTTCTACGCACAGAATCCGGAAAACAAATTTTTCACAACTGCAGTAAAATATTTGTTAATGGCGTAATGAAATGCAGAGAGAAGAGTTTTAATCAACATCAGTAGCTTTATTCATATTAATCAGTTTTACTTTTCAATAAATTTGAACTACAGTAAAAGCATATGCGGTGGCCCCAAAAGTGCAATCAGTAGCTATGAAACAAGAATTTTTATTGGAGAGAAATGATTTCGTACGAAAAGTAGTGTAATATTTGTATTTAACCACAAATTTGCTTTCAAGTGTATCTGCAGAATTTTATTGTTCCTCCTCCCTAAAAATAATAAACGTTGCCAAATTATGCAGGGCATTTTTCCCTATGAGCTTTAATTCGCTTGATAAGGTCCCAAATCAAGGGAACCGGATATTTTGTAGTTTAAATCTTGTGAGGAAGAAATTCCTCCCAGTACTATGCTTGTAATTTCTGTATTTTTAGCTGCACAACTCAATTAGTATGTTGAAATATTTCCCTATTTTGGGATGATTTTTTTCCTTTTAATTTTCTGGTAACTGAATTATGCTTTGTAATAAGTTCTTTAAATATATAGAGGAAATGTGTCTATAAGCAATGTCTCCTTTTTACTAGGGTGACCACATATCTTGAACTTCAGATGCAAAATCAGCTACAGCCGAATTAATACCAGCCCCACAAGTTAAACAGTCATCGATTTCTTCATCCTCAATAAATTCCTAGAAAATGTCTCGGCCAACAACGTACTATGCCAGAATTTGCAATGCATCGAAAAGGGGAAATTCCATTTGTACATCATGATCACCAGAATGAAGAGACTACATATCACTCTAAAATTATAAAAGTTAGTAGAATTTTTAAACCCGGCAAAACGTATATCATCAGGAACGTGTGTTCTGCATCGTGCAAGACTTCATTTAAAGGAATATATTTGGTTGAGAAAACGAGTTGCTAACTACATCCGTTAATGGAAAGCGTTATATGTGGTGTACAGAACTTGTGGCCGTTGATAAAAAATGTCGAATTCGGGTATTCCAGGGCAGGAGATTTGGTGTATTGTTGTAGGGAGTTAAAAGTCAGGAACAGCTTTCGAGTGAACTGGCAGCCCTTGCATAGCTGCAGAACTCTGCGAATTTCATCTTATTTGAATACCTGTGATACGAACTGCAACCATTCATTTGATTCCGAAACTCATCGCCATGGTTTTTCGGCGCTAAATGACCGATGGTCTAAAGTTTTGAGCCTTAGCACCGCCGATGGAACACTTTGAAATCCTGGAGCAGCTCATTCCGCGACGTGTTGCAGCTCCTGGGGGGCCGAAATGACGATCAGTACATTAAATGGTTGTTTGGTACGTTTAATTATATATTAGTATATAAACTTTCGCCTCATATTTGTTACTATCTGTATATCCGCTTCTGAAAGTAATTTAAATCTGCTCTCCAAATAACCATACTGTAAGTGTTTTGATGAAAGGCAAAAGACTGTAGTACTTAATGTTTCCCAACGGTTTCTAAACTTCTTATATGCTTCATTAAGGTAACAAAAATACGTAATTTTTTTCAAAAACATATTTCATTTAATTCTATTGAAAAGTATACAACTGTCTTTCGAATTCGCACAGTGTTGTATGGCCTAAAGACCAGTCTAAAAAGGTACTAGAAAAGCAATATTGTATATTTCTTTTCATAAGGAAAGTTAATTATTTTTTCCGTTTGAATCAGCCACTAAATCTCCTGATTTTCCATGGTATCAGAAAGTTTCTTATTGAATTTCTGCAACTGTGTAAGAATGGTATTAAAGAAAAAGCGTAACAAGGTTAAACAAAAGAATGAAGGCAGATTCTTTGAATTCATGTGGAATGCACAAATACATAAAAATAATTCAAGAGTAAAGATAAATTAAAGCAATGCTTTATTTGTTAGAAAACGGTCTGAAAATTTCGAATAAAATTTGGACTTCATGAATATCATCATCATATTTTCTTGAAGAAATTCTAGTTCATCCTATTCTCTGCAATCACAGAATATTGAAGGATTGTTGAGATTTCCAAAATATAACACTTCATTTACTGACTTAGTACATCGGAATTTTTGTTTATATTTTATTAGACATTTTGCAAAATTTTAAATTGAAAGCAGTACATCTTAAGTTTTATCAGTTGGCTTATTTAATAAAGCTATACAAAGAACAGATATTCATTACTTTTAGCAGAATCACCCGTACAACCAATTTACTAGAAAAGAATCAGAAAAATCAGCAAAGACCACATTGTGCATAAAAATAAATTAAAACGAATCAGGAATCGAAGATTCGATGTTTTGTAGCACACACTTCAATAATTTCGATAACATCTGATTACTGGTTCCCTAAAGGATTTAGTCGCCAGCATGCTAACT
This sequence comes from Macrothele yani, assembly GCA_039090855.1. Lineage (NCBI taxonomy): Eukaryota > Metazoa > Arthropoda > Arachnida > Araneae > Macrothelidae > Macrothele > Macrothele yani. The sequence goes on along the minus strand of CM076999.1, from coordinate 50,190,806 downwards.
CTGATGAGTCCTGGATGACGGGAAATGACGTCACGCCGTAGGTCCAACCGAGTTAGAAACAGGAATGAACAGTTGTTCAGATAAGAAGACTTCAAAATAAAAGCAATGAAAAATTAGAGGTAGAGTGCATGCATTGCTTTTCGCTAAATGCTAAGTCGATGAAAAGCTAAGCATACTCTCAACTAAATTCACTAATTTTGTTTATCTTTAGTTTAGTGTTTTCGGATTGCGAGGTGCTATTATTATGTCAGAAATGTCATTTTTTTTTTTTTTAGCTGTATTGGAAAAAGACTAATGAAACCTGTAATTCGTCTGTGAATGCTTTTGCCTTGGGTATCTTACGCTTCTACAGCCGCCCTTTGCAAAGCAAGTAAATCCTATAATTTTACTGTCATTGCTTTTGCCTTGGATAACCTACACTTCTAGATCTGTCCTTTGCAAAGCAAGTAAAATCATGTTAAGTATCAGCTGAAAAGAAAAGTACCAGCATTGTAATTGTCAGACTGCACGGGAAAGTTTAAGTAGTTAGGGACCCTTAAACCACATTCACCGTAAAAGAGACTTGCCCCGTGGATCAAAGTGTCAGTTAACCAGGGGGAGGGAAGGGTGGAGAATTAAAAAATCCATACCCGGAATGCGCTATAGCTCATCCTAAAAAATGGTTCACTATGTATGTCCCCTCTCATCCTAAAGCGGGACGCCCTGAATTAATATCAGCTTGGGGGTGCATACATGATGGATTATGAAGCGAGACGTAAACTCGCCCAGTTCATACACTGAACTGCTCGAGTCCAACCTCGATGACGGTTCATTCTCTAAAGTGAAAAAAGTGGTCGATGCTTTCCAGCTCCGGTACAGATCAAATGGCCTCACCGGATACAGATTACACATGTTAATGAATTGAACTACAATCCTAATAATCCAAAAAAAAAACATCAAATTTAAGTATTAATTATTTTAATAAATTTTCAGTAGCTTTTAGAGAAATGTGCAGACACTAGAAATGAGTCTTTATTACGTCATTTTTCAACTATATTTCCTGGAAATAGTGTTATAACATTCATTTCTCACTCTAGATAAACTTTAGACACTGGAAAGCATTTTTAGTCTGGAGTCTGAAATGTATCCCTTAATTTTATTCACATCTGATATTACGTCGTGCTGATAAATCAAATGTCGAATTTGAAAACAGAAAGTTACATTCGGTGCTCAAAAGAGATGTAACATTCTAAACATCCACATCATGCTAGTTCGGTTAAATTAGTTGCCCGGAGTTTGGGAATGGTTATCTTTGATCTCCGTATTTCTGCCGATGCACAACTCCGGCGCGAGGTAGTGGAAACTTAGAATCTTTTAACAAATCTAATGGCGAAATGGTCTAATCGATGGCTTCTAGCCACGAATGGACAAAAGCCATCGGTTAGACCGCTGCGTCATATGATTTGTTAAAATTACTGGATTCAATTAGCATATTTGAAAGGAAATAATGATAATAATAATAATGATAATGATAATAATAATATGCAGCATAATTGCATGAAGGTTTTCGTTTGTCCTTTACCTATACATGCTTTTTACAACCTTCTACAGCTTTTTTATTTTGCAAAATTGCTCAGCTTCTGTTCATACCGAGCACAGTTTACTTCATTTAGGAGTCATACCAGAAGAAGATATGTTTCCGCCAGTGCTAAGTTCGGTCTTAATTTAAGGAACCTTTGTTGCAACCCTGAAATACGTTAGCCTGAGTACGCCGAGTCCGAATTTTGTGCCGCAGAAAAGAACCAGTGACCGAAGGAGCCCAAAAACTATGACTAACCGTTGAACCTGCGTAGGGAACAATTATAATAAAAACAAACCTCATGTTCTAGAATTCTACTTGTTCCTACCCTTCAATCAAACGACACCTTTCTCAACTGGGGTAAGTAAGTTCTGCTTTAATATTATATCGTACGATATTATTTCAATTTTCGCTTCATCCCAATATACGTCAGGAACCTTGTCATCCACAAAGATCGGACGGTACTGCAATTTATGTACGTTCCTCAATAGCATTAGTAGGAAACTTCCATTTAGGAGGCAAAATTTCATCCGCGAGCCATCTACTATCTGATGTCTATAGTGCTTGATGGAGCTATTCTTCTCTGCAGAAATCTGTCAATTCGTGGCCTATGGCATTTGCTACTACAGCATGGAATAAATGGAACTACTGAGATCTCACTCCCCAGTCAGACAGAAGTGCCGAATATTTCACTTTACGAACTAAAAACACAGCAAACTTTCAATGCAAATCCATTCAATGAATTTTCAATGCAAATCCATTCAATGCATTTTCAATGCAAATCCATTGATCCGCTCGCATTTCTCTGTATGACCGCAACTCGGAAAGCTGGGTTCATCGCTTCGTTTTGTTTATGCCAGAAAAGCACATATCTATCGCCGTGACAGGGTTCAAACCATGACTCTTAAGAGCAGATGACGCGATTCTACTTCTTCGAACTCGAATTGCGATAAATGCACCCTATCATATCGGTGCCTTGCAGCCATCAAGGGAACAATTCATGGACGTCAATTTTCATAACCTATAATTTCTATATTACGACTGATAGTCCTTGTTTATAAGCTTGTGGACACGCACACAATAAATTCGGACCTCATCTATTCTGCAGTAACCTTGGGTATCGATATATTTATGCCGGACAGTCTGTCCTCAAATGAGAGACACTGTTTAGCGAATAACTCTACAATTTGGCTTAATCGAACTATTGATTGACTTAGAGTATCTCTTCATGTGTTATTTTACAATTGTGTGCTGAATCCTGGGTTATTTTTTTATTTTCAAGCCTTAACAAAATAAGAGCTTCTCTCAGTATAAATTCAAACAGGAGATACATAGTTTGCACAAATACGGATCTAATGGCAACGAAATGTTCTTTATTTAGTCACTCAGCACTTATGTATACTAAAAGGGCACATACAAATAGGTAAATATTGCATATGCACTAAAACGAAATGAAAGAAGGGTCGAGAGACAATTGAAAAAATACAGTAATTTGAATAAATGTTTGCACACATACGAACACCAAAGGCAACTTTTTCCAGACTATTACTGACTTGAATACGAAAAAAACGTTTTTATTTTAATTTGATACACCCTAGTGAGCAGCACAATAGCAGTGCCCTCACAACGAGGATGGCCACAGGTTTTAAGGAAAAAAAGTTTCGGTTCCGTAGGACAATTGTCCCAATCATGCGTCATACAGATCCACTTCGGACAAATGGTTGAGCGTTTGCGCTTTCTTCCATTTGACCACTGGCTATGCAGATTTGTGTGTTGCTCATCCCGGAAGTGGAAAGATCATGTATTGCATGACTAAAGCGAGAACTATTTTCAGTGGTTCGATTTTTCACATGCAACAAGAAAGCTTAGTATTTTACCAAAGGCTTCGATTCCTGAATATTGCCGAGCTTTACGCTTCCTGACACAAGTATCTGAAAAAAGCTTGAACTTCATTAATATAATTTTATTTTCCAGTAAATTAGTGAAATTTCCATTTTGGATATATTGTACATGTGTTTTTATTTAAACACGTCAGACGATTATAAAAAGTAATACAAAGAAAGGTGACACGGAATTCTGTGATCACTGTAAAAGTCTTGTGAATTGTTGCCGACTCGAAAAAAAAATCCGCAATTTTAAAATAACCAAATCACGACATTTTTCTTTTTTTCAACTCTTTTTTTTTACCCGCTGAAATTTTCAATATTTTTATTTTTAACTACGTGTTCACAATAAGTTTATTCCATTCGAAATCGTCAGACATTGAAATAACTTTCCACCAACACATCTCCGATTGCAAAATGTTTACTAGTAACTGCCCCACAAGTTACAAACCCAATGACATTTCCAATATTTTAGTTTCGATATGTTAGAAAATATTATTTCTTGAAATGATGTCTTCTCATCTCTCGATTTGAATGACATTTTAATTCAGGTAGAATATTACTCCATTTTATCGTGCAATCCTATTGCTTAGCAATAAATCGTGTTTGAATGAATATGTTTTGTTCATTATTCAGTATGCATAACAAACTACTCTAAGATATCAGGTTCTCGTGCGCAATAGGTCAATCATAAAAGGTTAAGGTAGCAATCTTAAAAGTACGATAATGAAGACACTACGTAGGCTTCCGATGAAGTGAAGAACTTATTTATTGTATAAGCTAAACGGCTAAAAATAAAGCCATAAGAACGTTCGGTCTTCCTAAATATCATCATCAGGTGGAAGAACTGAAGGAGCATTTAGGGTGGGTAGACATATAAGTACCTACAAGCGTGACGTACAGAACAGGTGACCATGTCGTCAATCAAAATATGATGATTTTAAATACAATTAAATGGTTAAATTATCAAATAATTAAAATACAAGACAAGTAAGACGTAGAAAAAGAATCCATAAAACTATTTGTAAACCATTCAATCTTGACTTTGGAATACGTACCACCAATATTTTTACTTTGATCAAGAAAGATCGTGACCTGGTTCCAGAGGCTAACAAATTTGATGTATACACTATCCTACTTGATAGTTTGAATCAAATTCCCTCATGAGGCCAATACATCGGATCAACCAAAAGGTCATTGGGAATTAGGCTCAATGAACATAAATATGCTGTTAAGAATGGCCTATCAAATACTGCCCTTGCAAGACTAATGAACGAAGGACAACATTATCATATGTAAAAATCCTCCAAATACTTGGCGTCAGTTGAGTAAATAAATACATCGCTCTTTTAGCGATGAATCGATTTACTCAAATCATTATCCTAATTGGAAAGAGGCAAAAATCATTACAACACCACTTACTATTTCCTCCTTAATATTTACCGAAAGTTTGATTATTTCTGAACATGGAACTTCATGTTGTAATGACAATACTCCAGTCTACATACCAAAACTTTGGACACAACTATTAAAACCTTCCCTCCAGTTGTGGAGAATGAATATAAATATATATAATCATTGTTATTAGACTTAAGTATGCATATTACCAGGTTATTGTAGATAGTTACGTAAGATTGCATCCTTATTGTCTGTATTAGCCTTACCTCATTCATTTTTTTCTTTTTCTACGTCTTACTTGTCTTGTATGTTTTTTATTTGATAATTTAACCATTTGATTGTATGTATTCATATATCGATTTAAAATCATCATATTTCGATTGACGACATGATCACCTGTTCTGTACGTTACGCCTATAGGTACTTATATGTCTCCTCACCCAAAATGCTCCTTCAGTACTTCCATCTGATGATGGTCTTTAGGAAGACCGAAAGTTCTTATGGCTTTATTTTTAATCTTTTAACTTATACAATAAATAAGTTCTTGACTTCATCGGAAGCCTACGTAGAGTTGAATTATAGTGCTTTTAAGATTGCTACCATAAACTTTTATGATTGATAACAAACTACCGTTATATATTTGCATTCTGTTCGTATGTACTTGCAAAATCTTGCTACGATGAAAAATGTATGCTTCATCAAACTGTAAGTGTTAAGTTGTAGTGTCTTTTAAATCATGGAGTGGGATACAAACGAATTAAGCGAGAGTTTGCAAAGACATTTTACATCCGAAATTATAGTACTGCATAACATATTATTGTCATGTATAAAATCGCGCTTGATTTGTTCATATTTTTATTCAAGTAATTCTATCGAAATTATAAGAGCTTTTGAATCATACGTTTTTTCATTTGAGAAACATTTTAATACACGCGCAACATGAAATAAATAAACTGTACAGCGGAATTCGACACGGCGGAAGTGCATGTTGAAGAAACATCGAGCCGAATATCAGACTCTAGAAGAAAACAAAGCAAATGTTCTTGCATACTAACAAGAACACGTGACCTGCATGAACGCATATTATATGACACTATGCATAAAAGATTGTGCTAAACATTTCTTAAGGCATCAGCGTATACAACATTATTCTTCGCAACTGACAGAATGTTTTACGAAATACAACGCAGTGCCTATTGGGTAACAGGAATAATTGACTTTTATATGTGCTAACTTAAAATCAAGTACATTGCAGTTGAATACATGTAAATAATTTTAAATGACGAGAAACATCTGCCATCCGCTTACGGCCTTCTAAAGTGTTACATTGAGTCGGTAGTCACATACGAAACAAATTGCATTGTTAGTGCCTTCATCAGCTGGATATAGTTTATGCCATAAGTTCCATATTTTCCCTATGATTTGTTTTAAGGAAGATAGCTTTGCTTGCATATCATCCTTGAAAGAGCCGTCTTGTTGATGTGCGAAATCTTCAAAAAGTTATTTATATTCTTGGGCCAAAAAATCTGATTACTAGCATAATTTTACTATTTTCTATCATTATTATAAAAAAAAAAGTAATGGTTTATCGCTTTTGTTGTGGGCTAGCCTTGTTTTGAGTTTTAGAGTTCCGTATTTTTTACTCAATTCAAATAGTTTTTTGAACTTGGTTGAAAAATTCCTTGAGAATATAAGTATAGTGTAACGCATGTAAACAAATGTGAGAAGGAAGAAAGATTAAAATTACTATTACGTAGAAACTGATCGTACTAAACAGCACATTGGAGAAATCAAAAATTGGTATGCGCTTTTAAAAACTGATACAAATGAAATGCTACATATGTTTCATTCCATTAAAATGAATACTTGTCATTAGATATCGGAGTCCATTTATTTATTACAGTCCACCGACATATCGGAGTTACAACACTCTCATACCCAGGCATCAGTGGACAACTTCTCATTCAATGTCGCTGATGTCTTTTTAGAGATTAAACAAAGATGCGTTGCTGTACGTGTCGTAAGGAAATTGGAAAGGGTAATTTTGAAAGGTGAAATGGATCCTATCTGGAAACTATATTCAGAAATTAATTAAGAATATATCACAATGGAACAATTGATGTTCCCCATACTACAATTATGTGTCCTGCTTAAGAGGAGCAACACTTTTATATTATTTACGGGCCGTAATTTGCTCATCCTTGCTGTAAGAATGTCCCCTTGAGATTTTCTTTTCCGAGACGGTGAAGTTGTGATAAGGGCACTGGTAGATTAGGAGCAGGAAGTTCGCTCCCCCATACAGATTTCATAAATATCTAAAATATTGCTTTACACGAAGAATTCAGAAATTTGTGGGACCAGAAGGAATCCCTCGGAGAGAGTCCCACAAGTGTCTGACTCATGTTCAGACACTTGTGGGACTTCGAGTAAGATGGCATGAACTATAAAATAACCCGTGAATGCCTGGTTGAGAGATGACGCATTTTAAATGATTTATTATTAGGCACTTGCGACATTTCAGGCAATTCTAGCGAGTCACAGAAGAAAGAAACCCTTTGAAAATGTATTTGAAGAATATCTCACGAGATTGAGAAGGATATTTATTTTGTTATTCTGCAGATTACTCTGAACGAGAACTAACATCTCTATGCTTACTTCTAGAAGATTGAGAAGATATATCCGTACAATACTGAGGAAGCGACGGATATTTCGGCCCTTTGTCGTCTAGAATGTTAATTCATTCATTGTCTGGCAAACCAGGCGGCTCCGCAGAAAGAGAGGAACCAGTTGCATCTGTATATAATTTAGAATTTTGAGAAAAAAACAGGTTATTATCGCTCGGGTTCCTGATTGGGTTCACCCGGCGTAATTTAGGGAGCCAAGGGGGTGTCGAGTGGATTGTGATTCCGCGATTCCCTGATTTAGGGCTTACGCAGCTTCAGGATCCACTGACGGGGCGTTGTGTTTCACACAGCACATTTTCCTTTGGGAGTCATTTTCCTTTGGGAGTCTGTGTGCCGCAATATTTTTTTGAACGTCTAGATTTAAAATAAAAAGCATAAATGAACAGATTTGCTAAGTTCCGCTTCCAAAAGTTATATATATATTCTCCAAATAATCTAGGGTTGAGCACACATATTGTAGTTAACGACACACTCATCATAGAACTTAGACAAAATTAACAAACAAAACAAGTTTATTGGTTATTATTTGGCATAATAATAAATATATTGGGTATGATTTGGCATAATAATAAATATACGCTCATAATATTAGCAAAAATGATTTACGACTCTCTGACAGGAACCTGTACTCAATTAACTATTTGCTTATAAACAATATTAACTCTATGTGTGGACTGCTCCGATAAAGATTTTATGAGGGGACACCAAAGAAAGAATAGGATGAATTTCCTAATTTAACATCCCAATCTGGCTTAGGTGTCGCGCTGCTGACCACTTCTGATCCGGGTGAATTCTCGTCCGGTGGTTATTATAGCTTCCATCCGCAGCTGCGACCGTCGTATGGGCCCTAATGATCCTTACTGGGGGTCCGTTCATCAGGAAACCTCGGTTCCGTTCTTACATCGGCAGCTTAGAAAATTGTCTGCCGCTTCCTAGGTGACAGTCATGGAGGACAGTGCACGCGATGCACGCCGCGAAACCAGCCAAGGTAAAGTTTCGTGCAAAAACAGTAAACGTGAAGTGACAAAGTTCTTCTCTTCCCTTGTAAAATCTTTGACGACCCCCAAGAAGATCCACACTACCTCAAAATGTCCCGTCATCTAATCACTAGCTGGCAAACGCAAGCCTCCCTGAATTAAATTCCCCAGTGTAGATCTTACTGGTCGGAAAATTAACATTTTGATCTTCCATTCGTTAGGGGGTCAAGATTCCTACCCGCTCCAGTGAAATTCTGAGAACCCCTCGTTTCCCGCGTGATACTACCACCGGCCATAAATCCTTACCCCAATTAAACTGTTAGCTCTGGTTCCAACAAGTCTACGGTGTGCCCAACACGCATTGTGGATTCTATAGACAGTGGACACTTCTATTGCCCCAATAAAATATACTACAAAGTCAGCTCGCCGATGGCTGTCGCCAGTGTTCTCTTACAGTGTCGGTCTGTCCTGTGCCGCCTTGTGCTGTGTAGCTACTGGTCTTGCGCCTTGCTGGGAGAGGGGGGACGGAGAGGAAAAAAAAAAGAAAAGATTAACTCGAAAGTATATGGCAAAATAAAACGTACTCCTTCTTCAAAAAAATACATGAATTAATAAAAATGAATACATAAATAAATAAATGTATAAATAAATGAATAAATAAAATAATAATTAAATAAATAAATAAACTAGGGAATGGATTTTCAACTAAATGTGCATCGCCCGAGTCGGAGCGCTGTCACAAGGTCACAATACAATCATTTACTTGACTACGTGTGGGGATATGATGACATTCTCCGCGATATTTCCAGCGTGACACGGCTAAGCCGTGAAACTCCTCGCTCTTGGCATAACCAAGTACTAATGTATATTTCAATAGGCTTAAAGCGGAAATGTTCAAACTTTGGGTGACCCTAGAAAACGGAACAGATCATGGACAATATGGCTTTCTCATTAATTTTAGATTGGTAGCGAAACAACCTTCGCCTCGCTGGACTGGGCTGGTGTCTATATCCACACGACCTGGTCATTCTATTTGTCTTAAAATAATATTTTAGGAAATATTATACTGTAAAACAAATTTCTGTCAATGTTTCTGTGCTGACTTTTAAAGAACTGCAGTAGAAGTTTCATTATTCTGGGAAGCACAATATCTTAAAAGACAGAAACAATCTGACCTTATGAGAATGACTATTTGTCTAGTTAAACAAAAAAATACTCCAGGGGAGACGTGTTTTCTTTTTCAACGTGCTGGACAAATGCCGACGAATAAGTCTTGTCTTACAAACATCAACGATGAAACATACAAGTTACTAGTTCTCACGTCGTAAAATGAACTGCTTCACGGCGGATTTCGAAGAAGATAAACAATCTGTCTCAAACATTTTTTAAGAAAGTAGCGTGTATCAATTTTACGTTGCAAGAACTGAGGTGTTTCTTCTGCAATCCAAATTGAATTATGTGTATCTCCCGGTTTTTAAATAGTTGAAGTAAGAAATCATGGCATCCTGATCTGCACTAACGCAGCGACAGTAGTTAACAAAAACGCGGACTTCCAATGATACTAGACATTGTAGTTTGATAAAGAACCGGGTGACGTGCAGAATAAAAGTGATTTTACGTCAAGTTTCTCGAGAATTACGCATGCTTTGAATTCATACAGAGTGTAAAAATGAGTTGTAATAAATTCATGCTTCTTTTACAAAGGGTTTATTATTTTTGATTAAATTCCCCTCGAAATGCAAAACTTTGAAACATATGGAAAATGCACCTTTGGACGTTTTCCTGGTTTGTGGAAAAAGAGTTTCTGTGAAGGCTTTTCTTCGTTGGACGTTTCCTTAATTTCCTTCTTAAATTTTGCTATTCGGCGTAGTACAAGATTTCTAAATGAAAAAGGTCTTCAATTCCTTGCAAAAATATTATAATTTATCATTATATTTTTCTCTAACTAAATTATTAAAAATATTATGAGAACATCCAATTTGAAACTAATCGCTGTGAGTAATTTGGAAGACTGGTCAAGAAAAAAGTACCTCTGATCCCTCGGGCAACGGTTTTGCGAAAAGGGATCTGTTCCGCATCTGATGATCCTAAAAAAAATATTTCACGCTAAGGAAGTCATGTAGATTTTTTTATGTGCATACTTTGGTACTCAATATAATGCAGTGCTTAAAAAGTCCTTTCGACTGAAGCATGTGGGGTTAACACTTACATAACAGCATCCCAATCTTTGTCCAAAATCATTCTGTGCTATTTTTAGACAAGGACGGTATTAGTAGATATTTTTGCCTTCACAAGTCGTTAAACTTTATTCAACATGGTTTGAATCTACATAATAGTGATATAGAGACACTAACATTTTATGTAAGGTACTGCGCATGAAATTATTGATGCCTGTTATTATGCAGAAAAACTGTGAACTTAATTAATATCACGTTAAGAAATTATTTCATATTACACAACATTCTGGAAGCGATATGAAAATATAAGCAAGCATAAAGAAATAACTTTGTTTTCGCTTGTTTGGATTATAATTCCTAGATTACTCAATTATAGTGTCGATTGATTGATTAATACATGAAATAATTTGTCTCCAAAGTTTTTCATTTATAATTTTTCCATTTGCTTTTACATGTGTATATTGTGATTGTTGCTTAGTATCCGCTTTAACTCCTCAAAAATAGAATCGCTTATTTCATATATATATCCCTGTTTTATTGTAAATAATTTCCACTCATGCGATTAGAATAATTTTCTGCAGTCGAAGAGGACACGTTTTGCAAAGAGCAGTAGGACTGTGAAAGAAAACTACATCTCAGTTGTGTATCGTGGATGTTTTACAAACGACAAAGACACTTTTTTCAAACTGTGTAAAACTTAAGGAGTTAATGTAGTTAGAGACAATTAATAAAGATGTAGAAATTTCAAAAGTGGGTCAATAAAGCAAAAGCAGCATTTCAGGCTAGATGCCATAAAATTCCTAGTGTCAAAACGTAATGTTTTATATGCTTGCTCGTTACCTTTGTTTTTATTAGAAAGGGCCGAAAGATTCTTACGTTCCCGTCTTACAGAAGACGATCTGCGTTTCAAGTTTTACAGATTAATCAAACATTAGACAACGAAAATTACAGGGGCTTATTCTTCAGAATTTTATATTTCTTTTTCTCCTTTTTAGCGTGCAATGTTCAAATCTACTGTTTTTATTGAATGCCTAACATTCAAGTCATATTAATTTAAATGTTTTAAATAAGGTATGGTTGCGTGCTGCTGTTCTAGAACTGAAGATTATAATGAACACAGATTTGAAATAAATAACCACACTATATCTAAGCACATGTGTCTATGAAAAACAAACGACTATGTGGTAAATGCAATTAAAATCTTCCTCAACAGGAAACAGAAAATCGAAGGTGTAGATTTAATTTCAAACCTTTCACAAACATAAAATGTTAGCACGCTAACATAAGGAGCATTTATTTTTCAATCAGGGTTGAATCATGGTGGTTTTCATCATTTCTTCAATGTGTTACACTTCCTATATCATTCGATTTTATACTCTCTACTTCACCTCATTTCTGAACAACACTAACAAAGTGATTTATTTAATGTAGGAATAATTTGCACTGTACCCACACATAGTCATTTCCCACAGTTTTTGTAAAAATGCCTATTTCCAATTGCTCATTCTGTTAGTTATTTCCAAATAAATAAAATCTATAATTGATAATAGCCTTTTATGTAACGCAGTAAGCCACTTACCACCTGCAGGAAGATCTATCCTTAATTATCACAGACAGAAAAGTGGATTCCACACATACAAACGCTTCAATGAGAACGCACTCATATTTATTGTACATCTCCACAAAAAGGTAATAACTCACTATTTCAACACGCACACCCTCTATATATCACCGACATTGTTGTTTTTCAGTCAAAGATCAACCAGTTAGATTACTAACCGACGTGAGCAGCAGAAGGGGATTCAGGCAACGCTCGCTAGAGCAAGCAAATAAAAAGGTTTCGAGCAGCGCCACCTGCAATTCTGTTAAATGTGCGTTAAGGCTTCTGGTTCAAATCTCGAGGAACTCTGACAGTCATATTTCTTATAATAATTTCTAACAGTCTCTCACATGGCTGGAGGAGTTCATTTTACTATGCCTAGTGTCAGTCTATGTTTTTCAAACTGGGGTCCAGCCAATGGCTTCGTGAAAATGTCCGCAAACATTTTTTAAGTATTACAGTAGTCTAACTGAAGAACAGTTCCACTCAATTCTTTCACAAACTGATACCGCACCATAATGTGTTTAGATCTGGAATTGATCTTCTGATTTTATATAAGATGTATAGTTGATTTGTTATCCTGAAATATTGTAGTGGTTCCAATCTGTTCACAATCAAAATCCTTGAGTAACTCTCGCAACCACAATAGTTCTTTGCTTTCTTCCGCAGTGGCGATGAACTCTGCTTCTGCTGTTGTCGATAAGGCTGTTGTTGGCAGATTACGGCTGGTCCAACATATGGCACTCTTTTCAAGCATGAAAACGAATCCAGATGTTGATTTCCAGCCAGTCCGGCTCCTGCCCAGTCAGCGTCTGCATAGCCTTTTAAAATTAGTGGGTCTTGTGAAGACAGTCTTAATTTAAGGTTTACTGTTGATTTCAAATAATGAATTAACTTCATAATGGCTAACCAATCTTGTTTACTTGGTTTTTCTACTTTTCTGCTTAAGATGCCTATGGCAGTTGAAATGTCTGGTCTTGTTACTGTAGATAAATACATGACAGCTCTCACTATTTCTCTATAAAGTCCATTATCTTTTAGAAGTTATTCTTCTTCTTGAATGTTCTTTCTGTAGTCTGTACTGATTGGTGTTTTACTTTCCTTATTTTGATCTGTAGCATAACTTTGTATAATTTCCTTTTTTTATTACTTTGACTCAGAAGAAAACTTCCATCTTCTTCTCCTTCTATTTGAATTCCAAGATAATATGTTATGTGACCTAAATGTTTGATTTCAAATTGATTTTTCAACAAATTTGCAGTTTTCTTTTAATTTTCAGGGTTATTTGATGTAATTAGTATATCATCTACATAAATAGCTAAATAAGTTGTTTGTTTTCCATCCTTTAGTGATAGTAAGCAAGGATCTGTTGTACTTTGTTTGAAGCCCTTGTTGCACAAATATTCTGTTATTGTTTTATTCCAATTTCTGGCACTTTGTTTGAGACCATATATGCTCTTATGCAATTTACAAAATGTTTCTTCTTTTCCTGATTCTCTGAAACCTTCTGGTTGTCCCATAAATACATCTTCTTCTAATTTTCCATACAGGAAAGCAGATTTTATATCAAGATGATGAACATTCCATTTTCTATTTGCTGCAACTGTTAAAAGAGTTCTTAAGTTCTTAAAGTGGTATGTTTTACTACGGGTGAAAACGTTTCTTCAAAGTCTAATTCCGGTTGTTGTGTATATCCCTTTGCACCAAGCCTTGCTTTATAGCTTTCGACTTTTTCACTTGCATTGTATTTTGTTTTGAAAATCCATTTATTTTTAATGGCTTTCTTTCCTTCTGGAAGATCTACCAAAGTCCATGTTTCATTTTCCTTCAATGCACCTAGTTCTTCCTTTATGAAATTCAACCAGTTTTCTTTTTCTACTTCGTTCATGTCCTGGATTTCTTTTAAATTTTAAGGATCCCTTTTTATATTGAACTTTTGAAACATATGCTAATATTTCTGGTGGTTTTCCTTTGTCTATTCTTGAAGACTTTATTTGAACATTTTCAGGTTCTTTTTTATCATTATTTTCTTCCACAGTTTCTGATGACATTACTTTATTTTGAACGAACATTTCTTGCTCATCTTCTTATCTTTAAGCAGCTTTACTTTTTATTATAGCTTGCTGATGTTCATCAAATTTTACTGATCTGGTAATGATTATTTTGTTTGTTTCTTTATTTAATACTCTGTATCCATTAGATCTTTGATCATATCCTAATAAAATTCCCATTTGTGCTCTATTGCCAAATTTTCTTCTTTGTTACTTTGGTACATATACATAAGCTTTTGATCCAAATACTTTAATATGACCAAGATGTGGTTTAAATCCGTTCCACAATTCAAAAGAGTTTTTTCCTGTTGCTTGTGTTGGAACTCTATTGTGTATGTAAGCTGCTGTTATTACAGCTTCTGCTCAGTATTTACCTTCCATATTACCATCTAACATCATAGTTTCTGTCATTTCTGTCAAAAATCTGTTTTTTTCTTTCAGCAATTCCATTCATCTGAGGACAGTGTGGAACAGTTGTTTTATGTTCTATTCCTTTGTTCCACTAAATAATTTTCAAAATCGCATTCACAATACTTTCCTCCATTATCTGTTTTTATTGATTTTGGCATTTTTCCCAATTTGGTTTTCACTGAAGCTACATATTGCTTAAATTTTACTAATGCTTCATCTTTACTTTTAAGTAAATAGATGTAACAGTATCGGCTATAGTCATCTATAAATGTGATAAAATGCTTGTAACCACTAGGACTGGTCTCAACCAAGGGACCACAAATATCTGTGTGTACTAATTCTAATACTGCTTTGGCTTTAAAACTACTTTGTTTGGAGAATGGCTTCTGTGTAAGTTTGCCCTTTATGCAAAACTCACAATTTTCTTCCTTTTTACAATTGGAAAGAGTTATTCATCTTGCTAACTCCTTTTTCTCCATTTGTTTTACCATTTTAATATCCCTATGACCTAGCCTTCTGTGCCATAAATTCAAACAATTTTTATTTTCACATGTAGTGACCAAATATGTCTTTTCATCTAATATTTGTAGTTTGTACAAATTATTTGAGGCATCTATTAATCCTATAGCTACAATAGTATCCCCATACTTAATTGTGCATTTCTTATTCTTGAATAAAACTTCATATCCTTTTTCTGTGGCTTTTCTAACAGATAGCAAATTAGTATCTAAATCTGGAATATATAACACATCCTTTACTTCCACTTTTCGAACGTTTCCTTTTTCGATTTTGCAGTTTAAGGTTATATTTCCCTTGCCTTCTGACTTTATCTGAGAACCGTCGGCCGTAGTGATCAGCTCTGATTCACCTTTTAAAAGTTCTTTAAACAGTGTTGCATAATTTGTCCTGTGACACGTTAAACCGGAATCAATTGACGAACCTTTGGATATTTTGTTGGGTTTTGACTTCGTTTCTAATGAGAAATTTTCAATTTTTCTTTAAATGTTATTTTGTTCACAATCTAATTTTGTTTTTCCTGTCTTCACGGCAATATTACTGTGAGACTCTGTATGTGGGCTTATTTTGTGAAACTTACCAGTGTTACCTTTATTTGGATTCCTTTTGAAGTGTCAACAGTAATTTTTGACATGATTTTTTCTTTTACAAAAAGTGCAAAATCTTTCTTGTTTAGAGCTGTAATTTTTCTTTTTATAATTTGTTTTCAAAACAGTTGTGTGATCGGTGTGTGCCTGTGAGTTTTCTTTCCTTCTATTAGATTCATCTATCACTTTATATTTGATAAACTCAAGTGTTAAATCTTCTTCCTATCTTGCTTCTAATGCAGTAACTAATTTTTCATAGGTACTTGGTAAACTATTTAGCAAGATAGCCCCCAAATGTATGTCTTTGAATTCCTCTCCCTGTGCTTTAAGCTTATGAACTATTTCCAGCATTCTATTTACATGCTCTTGCATAGTTGATTCATTTTCTTGAAAATGTAAACTATACAGTTTTCTAAGCAAATACAATTTACTACTCAAACTTTTTCTTTCGTAAACCATTTTCAAAGCATTCCAAATTTCGGAACTTGTTCTCTTATCGCGTACGTGAATAATTTGATTATCAGACACGCAAAGTGTTATAGTAGCTTTAGCCAGTTCGTCATTTCTCAACCATGCATCACTCTTTTCTTCTGGAATTGGCTTTGAAACAACATTCCATAAATTATCTTTAATAAGAATCATTTCCATTCTTACTTTTCAAATTTGATAATTAAAATTATCTAACTTTGTTATGCCGTACATGCCGCTTCCTATGAATGACGCCATTTTGTTCCGCGTTCGATTTTCGAATGAGGAACTACGCAGTAACAAATACGCATTTAATCCAACACTCGCGACTCAAATGCTTGATGAATTTAACGAACTTTGCTTTTAATCTTCCTGACAGCAGTGAGATTTCAGTCTCATAATCAGGATTGTTAGTTATTTCTAAATAAATAATATCTATAATTGATAATAGCCTTTTATGTAACGCAGTAAGCCACTTACCACCTGCAGGAAGATCTATCCATAATTATCACAGACAGAAAACTGGATTCCTCACATATAAACGCTTCAATGACAACACACTAATATTTATTGTACATCTCCACAAAAACGTAATAACTCACTATTTCAACACGCACACCCTCTGTATATCACCGACATTGTTGTTGTTTAGTCAAAGATCAACCACTTAGATTACTAACCGAAGTGAGCAGCAGAAGGTGATTCAGGCAGCGCTCGCTAGAGCAAACAAATAAAAAAGTTTCGAGCAGCGCCACCTGCAATTCTGTTAAATGTGCATTGAGGCTTCTGGTTCAAATCTCGAGGAACTCTGACAGTCATATTTTTTATAATAATTTCTAACACATTCCTTCTTTCAAGACTATTGGACCCACAGCGTCACGTCTTTCCCCATCATCCAGGGCTCCCAGGAGATACCTTGCTGGCAACTAAATCTTTTGAGGTATCCAGTAACCAGGAGGAGTATTTCAAAATTATTGACGTGTGTGCTTCAAAACTTTGAACCATCGGTTCTCGATCATATCAGTTCAGAATTGTCTATTCCTTGTTTACGTTTATTCGCCTGACAATGTGCGCGAATGGGGATATATTAACTTGAATATTACTGTAGAGTTTGGGGAATTTCGTTGTAAACGGTTGGCATTTCTTCGAGATTCTGTAAGAGAAAACCTGCTGATGAATATTCAAGAAATGAAGTGTTCGAATTTTAACGCTTTGTGATAATGCAAACTTGAGTATTTACTCGAGCACGTACGGGACGCTGAAACGAACGCGGGTGTTTCATAGATGTGGCCGGAATACATACAGTTGCAGAGAGGTTTGATGTAAAAAAGAGAGGAAAAATCAGAGCTACATTGGTATTGTATTTTACACCAGCCTAATATAAATTGCTGTCGTACATATTGTTAGACGAAAGCTATTATCATATGGTAAGTATCCCTAAAACTGAGCACTGCTACCTATGAAAATTCCTGTGATATCATTAACGTAATGGAGTATCAGTTCACAAGAACGCACTGATCAACTTCTGAACTCTGCTGAGTCAGAATATGTGCCTCGTAAAAACTGAAGCGTTCGTTGATACTGGATAGCAGTCACTATATTGCAAGATTTTTCCTGTATTTGTGTGAAAAGAGTAAAATTATTTTTATGGTACCCGGGTACTGTCCCCTCGGTTATAAATAAAGGCGTCTTGCTCCCCCTTTCTGTGTGGCTTCCGTGTGACTTCCTATCGGACACTCTAGCCCAAATCTCCTAGCTTTCTTATTCTAAAGGTTGTTTATGACCTGAAATAAAATTGTTTCCAGAAAAAATCAGAACGTTGATATGCAATTTAGAAACACGACGTTCCAGTAATAGCCGTCCCACAGTAACAGATTAACCAAACTATACAATTTTTGGCTATCTAAATTTGGCTAAATATTCAGTCCTACGTAACTGTTGCGAATAACAAATCAGCAGTCTCTGTTAACGTGGACTTACCTCACTGAAACAAGACATGTTATGTAACACAAGTAATCTTCGATGCTGAGAAAGGAACAATTAGGAAAAACTTATTAATCAGAAAAATCTACGTAATCGGAAGAGACTTTGTTTATCCAGTACTATTTCCAATTACTGAAGTTGAATGAATAAAATTTTCAAGACTTTATTCTTTTTTTAAATATAATTTGTTTATTCTTTAATTTTCCGTGCAACTAAGTTTTTCACTAATATTATAATTGATAATTGTGTTAATTTTCATTTTTATGTGTTTTTTTTATTTTTCACTATTGTAGATCTAATTTGTTTTTCTTTCTATAAGACAGCGATTTGAACCATAATAATATAAGATTCCCCTGAATTTTAACAACGGTGAAAACAAGGAAAGCGTCTTCATTGCTAAGGTTTATCGTCTTTAATAAAACATCAAGGTCTTTTATCGTCTTTTTTATAACATTAATATAACCTGGGTTGAGAGAACAAAAACGCTCAATGATCTTATACTTTGATCATCTCATACAATGTAATGGCTTATCGAATATATTTCCGTTTACAACACTACTGAATTACACGTTTTCCGATTCATACGATTTTTACATAAATTTGTGCTATATAAAAATATTTGACACTTGAATATCTCTCTAAATTTTTCTACCTTTCAGTCTTTTCTCAAAATTCCCAAAATATTACAGTATAAGAACGAGGAACTTTTTCAAACTACACATTGCGTCAAAGAATTTTTAAGACTGGGTCTGTAAAATGAAATATAAGCAAGAAATTATAATTTGTTTTGGTTTGTTATTCAAAATAAGTCCGTCCGGCTTCAATACACTTGTTACAGTGATTTAATAATGATTCGAATGCCTGTTCGAGTTCACTTTGCGGAATTGCCTCCAAAGCACGCGTCGAAGCTGTTTATATGGTTGAAATATCATCAAAATAACACCCTTTTAACGTCATTTTAAGTTTTGGGAACAAAGAAAAGTCGCAGGGTGCTAAATCAGGTGAATACGGTGGATGATTCAACACACAGACATTATGTTTCGCAAACATCTACGAACAAGAAGTGAGGGGTGACTGGGTGCATTATCGTGCAACAAACACCAACTGTTTTCATCTCGATATTCTGGACGAATGCGACGAATTCTGTCCATCAAACGCCTCAAAACATAAAAAAAAACTCACCAGTAATTGTTTGTCCACTTGGAACAAATTCTTTGTGGATAATACCCTTACTATCGAAGAATGTAATGAGCATTGTTTTGATTTTCGATGGAACTTTTTTTGTTCTTTTGGCTTGTGACGAGTTTTTTGACTTCCATTCCGCACTTTGTCGCTTTGTTTTAAGGTCATACTGAAAACACCATGTTTCATCACCAGTAACAATCGATTTTAAGAAGTTTGGACCATTTTCAGCGGCTGAAATGATGTCTCTGCAATGTGCACTTCTCCTTGATTTTTGTTCATTGGTTAACGTGTGTGGAACAAATTTAGCACAGACTTTTGTTTTGCCCAAATCTTCATGCAGAATGGTTCGATTCGTTTCTTTGTTGATGCTTAAAGACTCTTCCATCATTCTTAGTGACGCACATCGATTGTTTGTCACAAAATCACGCACTTTTTTCAAAAATCTCAGGTGTCCTAGATAAACGGGTCTTCCGGTATGCTTATCATCTTCAATCGTCTCTCTTCCGTCCAAAAAACGTTTGTGCCACAGGAAAACATTTGATCTACTTAAACAAAACTCACCGTGAACTTGTTTCATCATTTGGTTCATTTCCGAGGCACTTTTACCAAGTTTTGCGTTAAGTTTAATAACAGCTCTTTGTTCCATCTTAATAATTCAACATGAAAAAAATTTTACTTCTCTAATGAACGCCCGTTTAGTTTGAGTTACTTTAACAACTGCGCAGTACTTTTGGCAGAAAGCAAGCAGGTGGTCATGGTTTATAACACATTCGCGATTACACTGGTGGCGCCACCGTAGGCTTAAATCTAGCGCCAGTCTATATGTCTTCCTGTTGACCGGTGAACAGTCATAAAAGAGCGTGCTTGCAGCACGCCAGCTTTTGTACTTTTTTATGTACTTTTGTGAAAAAGCAGATATCAAAATTCTCATAGTTTTTCACGGTTTTACATTACTAGTGCTTGTATTTACAGGCAACCTGATTCCCCCAAATTTGACTTATATTTAGCTTCGTTAGTGTCTTGCATATTTAGTAGTCTTTGGCACCTTAACATTTCACTTATATTATTCTTTGATTAAGTCACTTAGAGTATTATTAGTCACACAGATTACTCAAGCGCAGTAAGCATCACTTTTATGTATAGCTCTTAACCAAGAATAGGGTCTAAGTGAAATCTACATATGTGAGAAAACGCAGTTATGAAGTTAGAACAATGCACAGCTGGGTCGTTTCCTTGCATTTTAGGAAGGACAAAGAAATGTTGGAAGTTCATTTGAAAGACAAAAATAGATAACGTTCGTAAAATATCAGTAAGTGAGCAAACCATTTTATTTTTTAAAATACTTTTTTAACAGGTTTTCTCAAAATAGTCGGGAAAACTAATTTTGCATTTTCAGGACACTGGTTCTGCGAATCTACACCATAAAGTGTTGCGGGCCAGTATCATAGTCAATGGACGTGAGGAAGTTCAAGTGATGCCAATTGATAATCACATGGGAGATGTACTACAATCATGTGATCATTCGCCATGCATTTTTTCCGGGGTGCTGTGTGTGCACAGATTCCATATTGATTTAAGAAACGCAGTGTTCATGGAACGCTAGCTGTGGATGAAATGCTGGGTAGTAACGATATTTCGTTGGATTGGGTGTCTAGTAGATCACCTATGATTTCAGTGGGATACAGATATTCGTCGGATTGGATGGCGAGGTGGTATCCCATTTTTCTGATGTGCAGCAATGTAATTTTCATAGCACACCAGCTATGGATAAAATTCTGGTTCGTAATGATATTTAGCCGTTTTGGGTGGCTAGGTGACCTCCTCTGATTTCAATGTAATCCAAAAGGCATGCAACGCTCTGGAAACACATGTTTCGCGAAGATACGCCCCCCCCCCAAAAAAAAAAGGAAAAAAAAGAAAAGAAAAACATTCAAGCACTTATCACGGGTCTTCAGCAGGAGTGAGCCAATTCTCCCCAAAACAGTTTTGAACTTTATAGTCATAAGTATGATATACCGGTTCCAAAGTGAATTGAAGTGGCGGTCTCCATATACCTACTGAAGGCTTAGCCTTTAGTCTACTCATGCGGTGTGCATTTAATTACAGGAATACAGTTGAACCTGCGCATTCTTCGTAATATATTGATTTGTTTCGATCTCTATTACCCATTACCCAGGCTTTCGATATTGTGAGTTCAGTTTTACTGTAGAAATTATTATCGATGCTACTTATTGTATGAACCCGGTTTTTTCGGTTTGAAATCTCAAAATAAAATTCGCCGAAGAGTTTTGGACAGCAGTAGGCAAACGTTTTCCTCTTTTTTTTTTAAAGATTGTCTTTATTTTGTTTCAAATTAGATGCATGACAATTTTTACAGCTGATTAGGCAGAAGCATACACACTGAAGAGCAATTGAATTAGAGATACCTGTCTAGTAACGTGGAGCACCACCTTTCGTCCTGATGACAGCAGAGATTCGTCTCGGCATGGACTCGACAAGACACCGGAAGCGTTGGGAAGCTATACGGATCCACGACCCCTGAACAAGCTCGCACGTTCACGAAGATTTGATGGAGGGGGGTGAAAGCATCAAACATCTATCTCGATAGCATCCCAGACGTGCTCCATGGGAGTGAGGTCAGATCACCTAACTGGCCAAAGAAGCGAGGTCAAGTCGATGGAGTGTTAATTCAACCATTCGGATTCAATTTGGGAGCGATGGCACGGTGCATTGTCTTATTGCAGGATGAGTTCCCTAGTGGGATGTTGAAGGCGCACAAACGAGAGTAAATGGTTGTCCAGGATATACCGGTAATGTTGATCTCTGAGGGACGATGTCACACGTACTAGGGGTCCCATTTCAATCCACGTAAACAATCCTTAGACGAGAACGCCACCCCCACCAGCTTGAAGAGTATCCTGCTGGCAAGAAGGATCCATCGCTTCATGTAGTTTGCGCCGTAGTCGTATCCTGCCATCCGGATGTACCAACGTGAATCTCGACTCACCAGTCCAGGCAACATTTTCCACATGTCTGGGTCCAGTGACGATGTTCTCGCTCCCATGCTGATCTTTGCACCCTGTGATGTGCGGTCAGCAGCGGTACCGTCTTGGGACGGTGGCTTCTGTACCCCA
This sequence comes from Macrothele yani, assembly GCA_039090855.1. NCBI lineage: Eukaryota > Metazoa > Arthropoda > Arachnida > Araneae > Macrothelidae > Macrothele > Macrothele yani. Next base: position 50,168,194 of record CM076999.1, on the reverse strand, counting down.
TAGCGAGGAGATGGTTCTGGATGGTGTAGTTGCTTACACGTTTTTGTGCACCAGCGTTAAATTGCCAAGTGATTACTTGCACTGTGGTCCGTCTATCCGCTGTTACAATGCGAGCTAGCAGACGATGACCCTGCTCATTCACACGCTGTTGTCCACGGCAGTTGGCACTTGCAGGGATGGTTTTACCGGATTCGATGTACCCACGTTGCACCCGTGACACAGTGACATGTAAAAAGCCAGCGACTGCACGACTTTCGTGATGGAGTGACCCATTCGTCGGGCACCGACAATTTGCACACGATCAAATGCGCTTATATCCTTCGTTTTACCCATACTGCGTCCGACTCCTACTGATTCCCGTCGCATCACTCCTTATATTGTCGGATCGCTGCATATGTCATGCCGTTTCCGCTTACAGGGCCGCCCACAGAGTCACATTTGTATAACGCCAGCTGTCTCTAATTCAGTTATTCTTCAGTATAACAGAATGTTGTAAAGGCAAATAGTTTAACCACCGAACAGTACACATTTCTATTTTACTAAATGTTCTTACAGTAAGCACTACTCAGTTAAACACATTTTGGACCTTTAGTCTTCGTGTGGTGTGGTAGGGAAAGAAAATAGACGGTGCCATAAGTCAGGCAAGCACAACATAATGGCGCTTGCCTTATCTTATATGGAGTATATAACCATCTCCATCTTTCACAGTAACTGAGCCCAGGTATGCTCACCTCAAGCGGTGACACCAGAATTTCAAAGCATTAAAATTTTTGGCGAATCACCAATCAAGTGACTGCTTTCCTAGGCACGCTGAGATGTTTCGGAAATAGCTGCATTGAAGAAAACTATAAACTGAAAAATCATACTACGTGGTAAAAGCGTCACCTTTCCATTAAGTCATGGGCCCCGGGAGTTGAAGCAAGAGATTTTCATTCCATAATTTAAATGAAAACGTCTTATGGCAGTTATTAATTTTTTCAGCTGAGAAGCCTTTATCGTCCATGACGCAGTTAAATGTGGTCATAGATTAGAGAATTTGTAATGGGTTTTGCCTAAAATGCCCAATACATTTACTGAACTGCCTTCTCCTCCTGTCCTTTTATTGCCGTGATAACGTGAGAGAATAATGCTGTTTATTTCCTTCGCGAATTTAGAGCTTCTCCTTGCACAATTAAACATGTAAAATAAATGTCGTTATCGTTTTGTCCTGCATTATATATAAATAATGCGCCAAGTGCACTTTAATATTTACCAGTTGTATTGATAAAAAATCATTTAGTCCTTTACTCGAAGTCCAATGCCAGCCCTACTGTTTTAACCCAGGTCATTTCGTCTACAAAAATCTGGTAAATCGTGCAAAAATTCGAAAGCGATGTGTTCGACTCCCCTTTCTGTATTACATTTAGAATTTGAAGGTTTTGCTTAATGGAAAGGAGCTCTTTTAAATATTTACGCGCTGTATTTTTAGGATCAAAAAATTATAAATATCTTCTCCGTTACAGCAAATAATTTTATTGTGTTGTTTTAATATGAAGGAAGAAATACGTTTCGTGGAGCGTCCGTAACAGTTTCGTCGCCATTTCTTCCTCTCTTTTAGAACGCAGAGAGATTTGGGAAAATTGTATCCTCCAAAAGGAAGCAAATCTAAATGCACACGTGTCCTACAGAAAGACTTTCGAATTTTCTCCGTGCTTTCAACGAAACGCAGAATCATACAGCAGCTTCTTTCTATTGCACATTTCGTCCAGTTGGAAACCGAAAAGAAGAGGGACAGGTGAGTTTAGTAAGAAGAGAATAAAAGAGTTGTGCACATATGCATTCATGAAAAGAAGAAATTCATGATATCAAGAATAATACGTGTAGTTAAAATAATGAACGTGACATAGAAAATTATCTTTAATTAAAGGACTGAGTGCTTCCTACACGTAAATATTTGTGGAAAGGTTGTGTTCGAGGCAACTGCAATGGCCCGTAATCCAAACAACTGACGCCTCTACATTGGCAGCTCATCCAGGAACATGAAAGACGTGCTACTATGTAACGGGACCAAGTACCTGTCTCTTTCCCTGACTAGCTCGGTGTCCCTGAAAGAAGATTACAACAGAATCAAAGGGTTGCTAGACCCATCGAAGTATGATGATTACGGATGGGAGGTAATTGGAGGGCCCGAAATGTTGGTATTCAAGGCGGTTTAACCAAGTTTCCCTGCTATCTTCGCCTTTGGGACAGGACTGACACCAAAGCACACTACCACCTGCGAGGCTGGCCACAGATTACTGAGGTCTATATGTGGAATAATAACGTCAAATGGGAGCCAATGGAGAACACTGGGAATGTGATGATACCACCCCTGCACATCAAACTGGGCTTCATGAAACAATGAGTCACAGATCTAGATATGGAGACGGCGGCGTTTACGTAACTGCTTCCCTAAATTACCCGAGTCAGTTCCAACCGGAGGAATATATAGCAATGTAAAAGGAAAATTCCAGTTATCTGCTCGAAACTTCTATACTAGGAAATCCTATTCGCCTATACATATATCTGCCAAATATATTGTTTCATTTTGGGTTTGTTCCTTTTATTAACAAAAAGTTTCTTTGAAGACCCACATATAACAACAATGCCGTTTTCCAAAATGCATTAAATTGTAATTCCAGAAATAATTTCAATAAAGCTTTGTAATGCACATGAACCATATTGTGCATGGATTCAAAAGTCAAAAAATGAGTTAAAAGTCAAAATATTTTGAATTATAATAGTAATCAGTATTTTCGCAATTGAATTCTTTCATTACCAATATACATATATCCCGCAGAGCCATTGTTAGAAAGCTTCTTTGGTTATCCTTCGTGCGTTTATTAGTTTTGCTGAGCTTAAAGGCAAGGCTTCTCAAATCAGCTTAAATATTTCAGTTTCAACGTATTTACAAGTCATGCTGCTTTTGAAATTAAGCATTAAATAGTTTAAAATTTTCCAAACATGTATTCGTCTCAAATGTGCATCCGAGTGGTAAACGAAATTTAGAAGAAATGTTCTAATTCCTGTTCTTTTATTCATGAGGAGGTCTTGAAGTATGAAAACAAATATTTATTTTTACATCATCGATACGGTTCCTTACATATGGGCCCTATCTCTGTAAAACCACGCATTTCCTCGAATTTCAATGCATTATCGGTTATTTGCAATACTTCAAATTTAGCATCTTTATTAACATTTTATATAATTATATGACAGAGACACGAGCCGGTAATAATAAATCTTCCTTCTACGTAACTTTATGTTTATAGAATTGTGTTTTACTCTCATGTGAAATGAAATTTCATTATTGACTTTCGGATGGACACAGGTCTGTGTGCGATCTAATATGCGATCATCTGCACATGGACAAAGACATCAGCCTACTGCAAACATCTCTGACATGAAGCATGACTTTAAGACCACATATATTTCCTGTTTCTCTCACATGTTCAATATTTCGAAGAGTGCGAATCTGTTTCCCAACAGCGAGCAAAATATCGCTAAATATATTAGTTTTCATATTCTCAAACCCACTATGGAAAACATAGCGCTTTATCATTTAACAAACAAATTAATATGCGAATTCTGAATTTAATTTTTTTTGGCAAAATGCCAAATAGCCGGAAAATTTGAGGATACTTAAAACCACGATTAAAAACCGTTTTAGTGCTCAATAAATTTACAATTTGTTTGCAATAAAATATTGCGGGCAACGAGTTTCTCTAGTTTAAGAAATTACATTTAGATTAGGGTGGAGCGAAAAACATTTTTTTTTTTAATTTGAAACGTCTCCACCTGCAATAGTTGCGATTTTATTACTGAAATGACACCCCGAAATATGGATGACATTATTTGATATCTTAGGCTGCCCCACGAACCTCGAAGTTTGAAAGTTATAGGGATAAATGGTTTAAAAACACCCGCTTTCTCCATTTTGTAAATATAAATAAAAACCTGTGTCACCATGTTATTTAATATCAACTTTCAGTGTATAAACACGGGTAAAAGTTCAGCAGACATGAGTTAATTTCTTAGGCTTCCTCAGATCCCTTAAAGTATGTAATGTTTGCCGAAAATGTCATGATAAGTTGCGTAAGCATTAAGTTCGACAGCAGCGTTATTGTAACTAATTTGGGCTTAACATTAACACCCCCCCTCTCATACTTTCTGGAAACCTCCAGTTGATTTTCAGAAACATAGCTTACTGTTTTATGCCCTGCTTTGTTTTTGTTACCTTTTTCATCTCAGCCCACCCCTCTCTCACAGCGGACCTCTGTTTGCGGACTCGCTGAGTCATCTCATCACAGTCGCACAGGTCGTTTGGGAGAGAGTGTTGGCAGGTTTGCGTCATAATGATGCAACAGTTTCTTTCACTCCTAGTGACGTTGATTGGATCGTACCGGCATTTTCATTTTGTCGTCCAACAACTTAAGATGGCTGAAACAAGAAATAAAGCTGATTGCCCTATCCTCTGGAGTTTTAAGGAGATGCATGAAAATGTGTTGCCTACGTACGAAGATGTGATGCGCCATTACTACCTTGTGAGGAATACTCTCAGGAAGGAAAGTGCGAATTATGAGCCTGCTGCAACAAACATAGCAAGTATTGTCGCTGACAAAGTGCTAAGTATATGGAAGAAAGCATCTCTTCGGACGTCTCTCCACAAATCTGTTGCAAAGCGTATTACCGCATACAACACTGAAATCCGAAAGCTGAAAAAACACGCTGCAAGAATTGATGAAACCTGCCGAAAGAATATTGAACAATTTCGTGCAGATTCGCTACGTATCTTTGACATATGCTCATGAAAGTTCAAATGTTAAAGAACCTGCAAAATTGGCAGATTTTAGAACCTGCAAATTTTGCAGGTTCTAAAACACTTGCACTCGCATGAGCATATGTCAAAGATACGTTGCGAATTTGCACGAAATTGTTCATTCTTCTTTCGGTAGGTTTCATCCATTCTTGCAGCGTGTTTTCTCAGCTTTCGGATTTCAGTGTTGTATGCGGTAATACGCTTTACAACAGATTTGTGGAGAGATGTCGGAAGAGATGCTGTCTTCCACATACTTAGCACTTTGTCCGCGACAAAACTTGCTATTTCTGCTGCAAGGGGATCATAATTTGCACCTTATTGCCTAAGAGTATTCCTCATAAGGTAGTAATAGCGCATTACATCTTCGTACGTAGGCAACACATTTTCATACATCTCCTTATAACTCCCGAGGATAGAGCAATCAGCTTTATTTCTTGTTTCAGATATATTAAGTTGTTGGACGACAAAATGAAAATGCCGGTACGAGCTAATCAACGTCACTAGGAGTGAAAGAAACTGTTGCATCAATATGACGCAAACCGGCAATACTCTCTCCCAAACGGACCTGTGCGACTGTGATGAGATGACTCAGTGAGTCCGCAAACAGAGCTCCGCTGTGAGAGAGGGGGTGGGCTGAGATGAAAAAGGTAACAAAAACAAAGCAGGGCATAAAACAGTAAGCTATGTTTCTGAAAATCAACCAGAGGTTTCCAGAGAGTATGAGAGAGGGGAGGGGGGTTGTTAATGTTAAGCCCAAATTGGTTACAATAACGCTGCTGTCGAACTTACTGCTTACGCAACTTATCATGCCATTTTCGGCAAATATTACATAATTTAAGGGATCTGGGGAAGCCTAAGAAATTAACTCATGTCTGCTGAACTTTTACCCGTGTTTATACACTGAAAGGTGATATTAAATAACATGGTTACACAGGGTTTTTTTTATATTTACAAAATGGAGAAAGCGGGTGTTTTTAAACCATTTTTCCCTATAACTTTCCAACTTCGAGGTTCTTGAGGCAGCCTAAGATATCAAATAATGTCATCCATATTTCGGGGTGTCATTTCAGTAATAAAATCGCAACTATTGCACATGGTGACGTTTCAAATTAAAAAAAAAAGTGTTTTTCTCTCCACCCTAATGTAGATTGTAAGGACTAGGACTATGTTACTGTTGTCATATTTGACTGCTACAGAGCACTGCGCGCAAATCTGGAAAAACGTTAGCAAGTAGAAAACGTATGGAAATGTGTATTCTTCTTTGACGTTTCTACGTATACTCTCGTAATATTTATCCAATTCACATGTGATTCTAAAAAAAGCATTTTATTTAAAAGTATAATTTTGGGGCAAATATGTACTTTAGCGTCCTAAATTATTTCATTTGAAAAATGTGACTGTGTGGAAAAAGTGCGACGTACAATTTTTTAAGCATGCAAAATAATGGGGAAAGTTGGGAAAATATATTATTTTTAGATAAAAGGAAAGAAATTTTCCGAAGTACTCACCTGGGATTACGATGGTTTGGAAGAGTACATGCGGTAGGATTAGGAAGACGGAGTGGCGACGGGGTGAAGGTGGAGTCCTGCGAATGGAAGCTTCGTTCAGAAGGGCAAATAACAGGCGGAAGAATACAGAAGTACGTAGTCATAAAAGCTTCTTGCAGGGATACGCCGAATGAAGAAAGTCGGCTGTAAGCAGCATTGTAAGTAGCGTTAGTAGCTTTTTCAACATTGTTAGTGGCTCTTTGCAAAGTCGTTACATCTCCATACTTCATTTCGGATCTTCTCAGGGCTTAAAATTTCATTATGCGGCACATTACGCCAAGGAGCTTTTGGCCTACCTGCCACACTACGATTTCTGAATTGAAGAAACTCCTTTATTTTCAAAAACATCCGTTTCAGGAATAAAAAATATTAGCTAGGATGTACGGAATAAGAGAATAACTGCAAATGAAGTGCTTGAGAAATCAACTGCCCCTGTACATCTTCGAAACCATAACTAAAACTTGGGGTTCAATCGGAAGCAAACGTTGTTACTCAACATTTCTGTCGTACAAGAAAGCATTTACATTCCTTCATTTCTTTCCATTCGGAGACGTTGTGAAAATAATAATGACGACATCCCGCACATTTCTTTCTCAAAAATTAAGCAAACAGTTTTGAACTACTTCCACTTGCGCAGGATTTAAGCACGAATCACACACTTCGGAAGAATACGCTCCACTGCTATTGCATTCTTCCGCACATTCACTATGAACTCCTGTTTCATTCCGAAGAATGGGCGCCTCACGTCCTCGTCATTGACATTTTTTAAGCCTCCCGCACTAACTGCTGCGCACCATCATTCTCGCAGGTAAACACTTCGGTAAAGTTGGTTCACATTATTTTAAATTAATGTATTTCTGCAACTTTCCCAATTGTTTTGGATGCTTAAAAAATTCTACGTCGCACTTTGCCCACACAGTTATATTTTTCCTTTGAAATAATTTAGGACGCTAAAGTACACATTTTTCAATTTTTGTTGATATTTACATATTAACATGGACAGGATGTCTTGCTGCAGATTTGTCGTCTTGACATATGCTTTCACCTCTGTAGTACGTCAAAAAAAAAATCATCAGTATTATTGCACTGTGATTACGACTTTTGTCCATAACCTTGTACACGTACTTCTCTTTTCTCATACTGAGTAGGACTTTGCTTTCTTTACAACACGTGGTGTTATTACTTACAGTTTAGTGGATCATATTTTTCTTTTCCACCCGCTATTGTGTTTTGGGGTAGTGCCCTGCTAATTAATACAAAAGCTGCATGAATAATCAAATTAATGTTGCAGAACCAAACCAACTTGGCCGCCCCGGTGGCGCAGTGGTCTAAGCGATGGCCTCTGATTATTCGTCCAAACGGGGTCCGGGTTCGAATCCCGGTGAGGCATGGATGTTGTGTTTGTCTTACGGCACTGGCTCTCTCCCTTCCCTGGGGCCAGTGACCCTAAATTAGGGACGGGCGACTGCTTATAGCCCATTGAGTTGCTCACGGTTGTCGTTAAATCTCCAATCAAAAAAAAAAAAAACCAACTTGTTCCAAGAATTTGTGCAGCAGAAGAACTAATGACAGCCCAAATGAGGTATATTTTTTATTGGATGTTAAACGACCACCGTGTGCAACTTAATGGGCTATCAGAAGTCGCGCGTCCCTAATTTAGGGTTATTGGCTCCAGGAAAGGGAGACAGCCAGCACCGTAAGACAAACACAACATCCATACCTCAACGGGATTTAAACCCTGACCCATCTTGGACGAATGATCAGAAACCATCGCTTAGACCACTGCGCTACCGGTGCTGCCAAATGAGGTTTCAGTGTATTCAAATGAACTGACACCAAGAGATATTTCCCGAAGTAAGTGATATAAAGAACTCCAATCCCTTTGTTTTAAAGCTTGCACCAAGGGCTATCTGATTTACGTTGTCGAAATGAACCCAGAGCTAACACCAAAAAACCTTTTAAATGCTATTTCCCTGACACCTGATACAACCGTAAGCCAGCCAGTGAAAATAAATCTATATCGGAACTTTAAGTATTTATAATGTAGTAAGAGCACTTATTATTTATAATTCGTTAACAGCACTAAGAGGAAAGTTTTGAGCACACGGCATACAAGCAAGTACTAGTTCAAGCACCAGGGACGATTTTAGTATTTTGCATAACAGGCATTTTTCTGAATTGCGTAAATAAGTGATAAATGGTTCTGTAGGCTTTAGGCTAAGATTTATATGAGCATGCCAGTTAGGGCCCTAGTGGAGGACAAACTAAGAAATGTAACTGTATGTTAATCAGCAGCTATTTTATGTAGTGTAGGCACCAGCCCAAAACAGTACCAGCAAGGAATGGCAGAAGGTAGCCCAAACCAGCCCCCCCCCCAAAAAAAACACACCATATGCTGTAATGAAAGCACTGAAGTAGTTAACATGAGAACAGTGAAGTACCTATATCATTTGATATGTGTGGAAGAAAGACGTCATCGCATTGTAACAGATGGTAGATTCCTTTCTGTCTATATAGTAAGTCATATTTGAATTTGTATTTCGCCCCTTGACAATCTGCTTGTGTTTTATATATCCCTGTTACACACGCAATATGTAGACTGGCCCCTTAAGTGTCATAGAGACGACGGTCATCAGTGAAGAAATCTTCCGTGTCTGACCACTATCCACACTGCTAGTCTTCGCTACATCTCCCTATGGATTTCAAAATCACCTGTATTCGGTCATCACTGAAAAATAATTGCTTTACGTTTTTTGGGAAATCGATCATTTTTGCATTAACCATAAGCTTCACCTTTCACGTCCGAAAATATTTAATTTACTCCAGGTAACCAATAATAAATTATCTTACACTATATTGTTTCAATTTTCTACTTTGTTTGAGAAATTTATCAGTTCAGTTTAAATATACTGACATATGTTTCTTAACATCTCCCACATTTCAAACTTAGGAAATGATAATGATGTCCCCAGGACAATTTGACCCAAAAGTACTGTCATTGCTACGAAACTAAAAAGACATGCAAGGTCAGGTTCAAAATTAATAATAATTCAATAAGCACTGTGACGACTAGACAAAACACTACTTAGCAGAACGCCAAGCTTTTTGAAAGAATATATGGCTTGATGAAATTCCGCAAATTGGGTTTTATTAAAAATTATTAAAAGGTGATGTTTCAAAGAAAATACTAAACTCTCTATTAATCATTTGTTTGAGAATTAGAAGACAGATTTTGTAAATCAAATTCAATCCCTTGTTCGTGCCGTGTATGACTGACATAAATCAGTATTTAGCGCATAAATAATAAATAGAAGAAATTATGTTTAGACACTTTAGTCTTTAACACATAACCGGATAATATTTTAAGGTTATTCTAATCTGAATATGTGTACGTGTAAAAGTAAAAGTAAATTGCCGTCTCGATGGCGCAGTGATGTAAGCGATCTATTCTGATCACTCGGCCGCGATGGGTATGGGTTTGAATCCCCGTTAAGCGTGGGTGTTCTGTTTTTCTTACGGCACTAGCTCTCCTCCGTCCCTGGAACCAATGACCCTAAATTAGGGACGGGCGACTGCTTATAGCCCACTGAGTTGCTCACAGTGTTCCTTAAACCCCCAATAAAAAGAAAGCATGAGCTTTAAAATTTACTTTACAAAACTCATTTGCATTGAATTTTAGGTAGCGCACGTGCATGTTCTGAAAGCGATGCCTACTGTTTGTTTCATGCAGTTTAAATCAGAAAATGTAAAACTAAGGATATTCATATTTTAAATGTAATTAAACTTCCTTAAAACGGCATAATACCGGTTTGTGTTATAAAGCAAGATTTAAACAGATAACTGTGGATCGTCGAAAAATGAATGCACACTTATAGGGGAACTTATAAAATACACATGTGTATTATGTATACAAAATTGCAAGAGGACAATTTGAACATTTCAAAATGCAGTTCATGTGTTTTCTTTAAAATTTGACAATCAGTTATGAATTAATCAGCTGTATATGTAACAGATACTTCCTTAGTTGAAAAATTCTTCGTAGTAAAAATTCCTTGTATTTTCAAACAGGAGCGTACAGGTTAGCAAACTTTAACACGTGCCGCTTAAGAAGCGAACGGATGCTCATAGTGATACGGAAATTGAACGATTGGTTTCACAGTTGACAGAAATGTGTTCATAAAGGTTCGACGTAAGCGCCAGTACTGAAGAAATTGGCTCACCAAGATACTTATGCCTAATCAGTTTAGACTAAATTTCCCGTTTACCGCACTTTTTTATGACCTCGTTGTATCAAACAAATGGTATTCTCCAAAATATGTTTTTGACATTTTTGATGTATGTATCGTATTTTCTGGTTTCAGCAAACTAAGTTAGCACCTTCTTCATTAGAAAACCGCTTCTGAATCAATATTTATACTATGCATTGTTATTATAATTGACAGTAGAATATTTAAAAAAAACATGTAGACATATTAAAACTCTGTAGGATCAACTGCCTTCCCAGAAAACAGCATCAGACCCATTTAATGAAGTCATTCACACTGTATTTTCTGCATCAACTGGCGCACAGACAGTATTTTATCTCACACACACACACACACACACACACACACACACACACACACACACCATTAATATCCAGTAAGTACGAGAATGTGGAACAGTTTGAGGATAATTTTCGTACAATCTTCTTCTGCAGTTTTTTATTTGAGACTGATAAATTCGTTTACCCTCCGTGTTAAAATTATAGATTAAGTTTTGCCCTTCGAGAAAACAGGTTTTCCATGCTAAACTTCTGACACATCATTCAGCCGGTTAGGTTTCTGCTGCAATGAACGTTTATGGGCCTCATAAAATGCACTGCTGAGACCACAATCAAATGTGGAGTCGTTATAGATGTATCTTTAAGGTTTTAGATCAAACATTTGTCTACCCAGTCGCATCAGAATAATATGACCACCCCCGGAATCACAGTGTAGTCGCCCAGGGTCGTCACTGACTGCACGTGACAAGGTCGACTACACGGAACGCAGGACAGATGAGCTGTGGTGCATAACGTGAGCACAATGGGCAGAAGTAATGATTTGACAGACGTTCAAAAGAATGATCATCGGCTACCGTGCCCAGTGTGGAAGCATCTCAGAAACGGTAGATTTCGTGGGCTGTTCGCGAGGTGCTGTCGTAAGGGTGTACCACGAATGGACCGCTTGCACACCGAGAACATCCTGACGTCATAACTGTGTAGCACAAAAGGCAATTGACCCCATAGGAGAACGTCTCCTCGATCGACTAGTAAAGGGCAATCGACGCGCAAAGTTGCAGCAGCCGAGAACGTAAATGAACGCTGGGGCACCCCGGTAACTGTCACCGATAACAATAGAGCGAACCCGAATGGGTATTTGGAGTCGACGCTGCGTCAAGGCGCCATTTTATCCCATGTCCATCGGCAAAGTCCCCTGCAGTTCGCATGGGACTACGCTCATTGGACAGTAGAAGAGTAGAAAAGGTTGCCTTCTCCGACGAATTGACATTTCTACACCACAGAAGTGACGGGCGGAAGCAGATAAGGCGTCAGACACAAGAGAATTAACATTCGGACACGCTTGTCGGTCAATAATAGGCTGACGGGGAAAGTTTGCATGTCTTTGGGATACTTTCCTGCTAAAAGTTTGGACCGCTGGTACCACTGGATGGGTCCTTGAACGCCAATGACTGCATGTCCATCCTCGCTTACCACATGTATCGCTTCATGTTGGACGTTTACCCTGACGGTGATGGTGTCTGCCAACAGTACAATGCGCCGTGCCACGTCGATAACGGGGTGCGTGATTGGTTCCAGGAACAGGACAGAGATGTCGCCGTTCTCCCTTGGCTGGCGAATTCACCCGACCTCAATCCCATAGAACACTTGTGGGACTATCTGAATTGACATGTTCGACGTGCCGACATACAACCACGTCATCTCCGGGTCCTCCTTGCTCTCCTGCAGTCCAAATGTCCACGTGTGCTCTGGCAATCTTCCAGAAATTCATTGTTCCTTGCCACACCGTCTCGCAGCTTTCATCCGGGTCAAGGGTGGTTATTCCCATTATTAGCTAGATGGTCATATTATTCTGATACGACCGTCTATATATGATAAAAATAATCGAGTTTATCTTTTTTGCCCAACATTCCTTTCAAAACTTTTGCAGTTCAAATAACTTAAAAATCAATCCAAATAGCGAGTAGCGACGCATTCCAGTGGATTATTTTCTAAACTTTACTGATGAACGTTGGGTTTTTGCTCTTTGGTTTTGCCAAAAATAATTAATAATATTCTTTTTCGAAAGAAAATTGAAAATGTTCAGCCATACACAGAAACCTCCAGAACTTTAACAGGCGATCTATGATTAATAAGATATTGAAACCTCTGCTGAGAAAAAAATTACCTTAAGAATGGGGTTGCGGCGGCTGAAAGTTAATTCATTTTTGTCCTTCTTCAAGCTGAATGACCAATGCACATCATTTTAGAATTATAGATTTTCACGTCAGTGCACACGAGCAAACCTTCCTTGGTATCAACCTTGGAAATTTACGTGAATTTAGTTTTCTAAATAACAAATTAATGCATTTATTTCCATTTGTACGAATAAGTAATTTTAAAACAGTTACGAGAGCATTGTGTAACAATGTGTGGCGCAAATACTTTTAGGTTTTCCACTTAGCTCCCCATCTTCGAAGTGAATCTGAGCATCTTTTATTCCTCATTGCTCCATTGACAATGTCATCTTCCGAAAATGGGGTATTCACTAAATTACAAGCAGGTTAATGAAACTTTTGTTCATATTTTTTAAATTTCGCTTGCGTGGGATGAACGGGATATTCACATACGCGTCCCTACTTTCGCAGCAAATTCCCAATTACCTTCAAAACCCAACTCATTATTTTAAATTTCACCAGCACAATTGTAAAAATACTCCTTGATTAAAATTCAATCCCAGTAAGTGTACGATCGTTACATAAGGACAACGTCGAAAAAAACAATAGAAGATAGTTGCTGTTAAAGGATCGGTATCAAAACCTAAAGAAAATGGTAAATGCATATGGAAGTAATTCAAGAAATTGTATCAATACAATTATTCATGGACTTTTCAAAGTGTTCAGTGAAATTTAAAATGCTACCACATATCAAATTCGCACACCAAATACTGCCAAAAGCTTGTCAGCCAAGTAACAAGTAGCAAATTAAACTCATTGGTAAGTTTTAAACTTAAATCAAGTTTAAAACCTACCATTGAGCCCAATCTCGGTTCTACACAACTAGACATATAATTCAGCAGCCTAAAAAGCGGACATACACTCGATGCATCCGTTCATTTACCTTCATATACAGTTTCTTAAGGGATGACAGGAATTATCCTTAAGACGACACAACATTCACATCGTAATCCAACAAACGTTTCAATTACTACACTGCTGGACAATTGCTAAGGACGGATCATAAACGGCTATATAGCGCACAAAAAAGTAAGTGTGGTTGGATACCAAGTGAAATAAAATAATGTCAGAAAGCCAGGACATTACAAGAAAGACAATTTGTTGTGCTCTGAAATCTAGAAGGCTTTGGAACGCGTTCAAAGGACAAACCGGCCCTTTTGTGCAGAATACGTAAACGTGAAAAAAATGCAATTACCGTCCGCAGGCGTTTCGGCGTAAGATGTCAATACGGGATATGACCACCACGCACAACGATGCAAGATTCCACACGTCGTGTCATGCTTTGAAAAACATTATCAAGCAGCTGTTGGGGTAATTTATCCCGTTCCTCTGACAGTGCACGGATGAGGGCGTCCTTGTTCATTGGAGGGCATTGGCGACCAGCAAGACTCCTCCCCAAAACATCCCACACATTTTCAATGGGATTCAGATCTGTAGAACGTGCTGGCCATACGAGGCGTTGAATATCCTCGCTCTCAAGACACTCCTGGACAGCGACTCTTTGATGACATTTTGCGTTGTCGTCCATGAAAATGAATCTATCACCGACAGCACCACGGAACATGCAAACATGAGGTAGCAGAACATCATTAATGTATCGTTGGCCAGTCATAGTCCCAGTTGGAAGCACATAGAGGGACGTACGGCCATTGATCATGATGCCAGCCCATACCATGACACTACATGTCAGATATCGGTCCCTTTCCTGTATGTTTGCTGGACAATATGCAGTACCACTATCACGATAGATCAGTTGTCGTCGACAATCAGACGATAGACTGTATCTACTCTCATCTGAGAAGAGGACAGCAGACCAGTCGTTATCAGTCCAATTGCGATGTTGATGGCGCCATTGCAAACGGGCGGTACGGTGACGTCTGGACAATGGGATGCACACAACAGGACGGCGGGCGTATAGTCCTCCTTCATGCAAACGTCTGGCGACAGTTTTTCGGGAGATCCGCTTGCAAGTAGCAGCCATAAACTGATTTGCTACCTAACTAGCTGTGCTGCGCCGGTGTCTTTTTGTTGATAGCACTATGTACCGATCTTCTGCTAACACAACCTCCCCCGTGACGTTTGCTACACTCTCCATTTGTTTGAAATGATTTCCAAAGCCTTGAAACAACACTGTGGCTGCAGTCGATTTCCGTGGCAACATCTGTTATTTTTCGCCCTTCTTCAATCTTGCCAAAAATACGGCCACCCGTAAATCATCTAGGTGCTGTCGGGAAAACATACTGAAAATTGCAAGTTCGTCAATTGATTATTTCCCTTTCAACATTGCGTTTGAACAACAACGGTCAATACGCGTCAAA
The DNA here is from genome assembly GCA_039090855.1 of Macrothele yani. Classification (NCBI taxonomy): domain Eukaryota; kingdom Metazoa; phylum Arthropoda; class Arachnida; order Araneae; family Macrothelidae; genus Macrothele; species Macrothele yani. The sequence continues at coordinate 50,153,015 of CM076999.1, read as the reverse complement.
TCCTTTATATCGCATATCAGGGCTATCACGTCAGGAACACGTTCGGCAACCCAAAATTTGCATACGCACAACACGTCTTACTGTATCCCGCACTTATGCTAATTTCCACATTTTTTTTTTTGATTGGAGGTTTAACGACCACCGTGAGCAACTCAATGGGCTATAAGCAGTCGCCCGTCCTTAATTTAGGGTCACTGGTTACAGGGAAGGGAGAGAGCCAGTGCCGTAAGACAAACACAACATACATGCCTCGCCGGGATTCGAAAATTGATCCCGTTCGGAAGAATGATCAGAGGCCATCGCTTAGACCACTGCGCCACCGGGGCGGCCCACATTTTCCTGCCTTCCATTTTATGGTTGCTATCGATGTATTGTCATCCGTTTTTAGCAATTGTCCGGCAGTGTACTATCCCTAGTGCTCTTCGAACAGCATCAGGAAATATTGGTGAGGTGATCGAATATTAATGATGCCTAATAATAAATATCTGGACCCCAAATAGAAATACGTAGCGGGTGAACGGGTCGACAATTTCTGGATTGTGAAACGAGTCTGGCCAATGTTTTCTTGACACGTTTTTGACCCACTTTTATTTCCGTTTTATTTCTGAAAAGCAAAAAAAAAAAATGTTGTTTAAAAAAATGCTTACTGTGGAATTATGTGCTAGATACTCCTGACCGGGGACTGAAAAATAATTTGCATTGCTTTATGAAGGAAGACTGTCATCAGAAGGAAAGGTGTAACTCGTATTGATGGGCAATGATGAAAACAACATCCACATTTTGGAAACTTTCAACTCATCATAAACTTGTGAAAATTGGTGTTGTGCTGCAACACATTCCGAAGCTTGATATGCTGTCAAGAGAACAACAGAAATGAAATGAAACGTACAAAATGTTGCCTAATTTAAAGAAAAAATTGGTTGTATCGCCACAAAATTAGGTAGAAACAGCCTTATCGTTACTGCGGAGGGGCTTTTTGACTCTCCCAGATGTGTCTGAAAACATGTGTAAAACATTTACGGTATGTCTTGCAAATGAAAGACAACAGTTTCAATCCTTCCTCTAAATAAGTGAGTAAATTATTCGTTCCTATAATACATGTGTTTGATTTCCAAATAGCCTAAGATACCCACTGCGATGAGACTTTTTCAACCTCCTGTTTGAATATTATATTTCAAAGCAGTTTCGTCCGGGTCGGGTACGGATCCGCGTCGTGTACAAGTCGCGTACGTCCGGGTTCAAAATTTTTGACACGTTTCCAACTCTTATCTGGACATTTCCGAGCAACATCGGCACTGATTCCTAGACACAACAATTAAATTTGCACCAATCCTCGTTTTCCAAACATGTGCGTTTGAAATGGTGGTTGAACGTAACACAAGACTCTGGTTTATACTTTACTGCAAGATTAAAGCGGAAGTAATGATAGGATATTTCAACCAATTTTCGACTTAAAATTAAATTAAAAAACTTACCAGTACGCTATCGGATTGCGAAAAAACGTTTCGTAATGCAGCGTTGTGACAATGCATTTATACACTGACGGAAAAAAATCCCTACACCAAGAAGGGGTTGTGTTAGATAAACGACAGTTGGTAGGCGGTGAGCGTACATCTGTAAGATGACTTCTATGCAAATTTCGCGCTCGGCGCATACGTGTGGCGCTAGTAGCGCCCCTCCGAACATACAAAGCAGGTTTGCTGTAAATACGCGCTCTAACGTTCGAGACCGTTAGTTATTGTTGAGATTCGACGTAGGGGGTTGATGTTAGTCACGAATGCCTTTCAAAGACGAAGAAGCCATTATCAACAGCTCACGGAGTTTGAACGAGGTCGTGTAATAGGGCTACGAGAAGGTGGATTTTCTTTCCGCAATATTGCAGAACGACTTCGCTGGAATGTAGCCACAGTGCATGATTGTTAGCAGCGGTGGTCAAGGGAAGGTACTGCATCAAGAAGACCGGCTTCCGGCCGGCCACGTGACACTACGGAGAGGGAAGACCGCCGTGTACGGCTTATGGCCGTGGCGCGTCGTACCGCGTCTGCGGCAGCAATTCGAGCTGCAGTTGCCACCACAGTGACACAACGAACTGTTACAAATCAGTTTCTTGAAGGAGAGCTCCGAGCCAGTCGCCTTGTAGCGTGCATTCCACTTACTCCAAACCACTGCCGTTTGCGACGTCAGTGGTGTCAAGCTACAGCTCATTGGAGGACGGAGTGGAGATCTGTTGTGTTTTCTGATGAAAGCCAGTTCTGCCTGGGTGCCAGTGATGGTCGTGTGTTGGTTAGAAGGAGGCCAGGTGAGCGCCTGCAACCAACCTGTCTGCGGCCGAGACACACTGGACCTACACCTGGAGTTATGGTCTGGGGAGCAATTTCCTATGACAGCAGGAGCACTCTTGTGGTTTTCCCATGCACCCTGACGGCACAGTTGTACGTCGGTCTGGTGATTCAACCTGTTGTGCTGCCATTCATGAACAGCATTCCAGGGGTGTTTTCCAACAGGATAGCGCTCGCCAGCATACCGCTGTTGTAACCCAACATGCTCTACAGATTGTCGACATGTTGCAGTGGCCTTCTAGATCTCCAGATCTTTCACCAATCGAGCACGTATGGGACATCATTGGACGACAACTCCAGCGTCACCCTCAACCAGCATTAACCGTCCCTGTATTGACCGACCAAGTGCAACAGGCATGGAACTCCATCCCACAAACTGACATCCAGCACCTGTACGACACAATGCATAAACGTTTGCGTGCTTGCATTCAACATTCTGGCGGTTACACCGGTTATTAATGTACCAGCATTTCACATTTAAAATGGCTCTTCTCGCGTTTACAATAAGCTGTGATCTTGAAACCTTAATCGATTAAATATGTTACCTATACAAATGCGTTGCCGCCATTTCATTCCTCTACAACTATTTTTTTCGTGGTGTTGGGATTTTTTTCCGTCAGTGTATATTGGTATACGGTATTATATATATATAAATTATATAAACGTATTATGTATACATTTATATAATGACATACTACATTTATATACTGTATTTAATGGTGCTGTATTGAAGAAATGCCTAGTGCAACTTGGATAGTGTGCTTATCAAGAAAAATTCAAGTACATAATTTAATTGAAGCCAAAAAAAAAAAAAAGATACAATAAATAATCTACGACGCTATGTAAAAATTCTGTTAACTTTAAACTTCGTCACAGTCTCCAATACCATTGCGGCTTTCAAAACTTGGTTGTCTCTTGTCGTGACGGCATGGATGCCGTCGTTGATTATTGGAGGAACACTACATTGAGTGACGAACACGTGATCGTACAACTTCGGTATTTCCTTTCGGAGCGCTGAGAATATACTTATCTGAAATATTCTTCGCACTTATTAATCGGTTGAAGGATGTCATCATTGTAAAGTGCTACTCAGCTAAAATGATGTGCGAAATAAGAGTGTATCAGCAAAATATCAGTAATTTGTGAAGAACAAATTTCAAAAATAGGATTGTCCTTAAAATAACCGCACTTGGCATTTACCCTTTAACAAATTTTACAATACTGAAACTACAATTAAATCCTGCAAACGGAGAGCGCAAAGTTTTTATTTAAACAGTTCAAGAATTGATTTCTCTAATTCTCCGTCGGAGAAATGCGGTATATATAGAACAAGGTTTTTAATGTTAGGTATTTGCAAACCTTAGATCTACATCTGCAGAGAAATCAAAGGGAAAATTACATACTGTATTACACTAAATGGCCGCACTTTGTCCCGAGATTTTTATATCATGGATGTATAAAAGTCTTATAGTTCAAAACTCATGACAGTCATTAATATAAAATTTGTTTTTATAAGGAAGAGTAAAAATCTAAATTTCCACGCCTTTCTAAAGCATCGTCTTTACGTGACATAATTGCATGTTTTTAACGTTGTGCTCTTTCCCTAAAATGACATTTCCATCCAGTTTAGGAAAACAGGATTTATCCATTTATCCCTGCTGAAAACGCCAGACCTACACACAAGGGAAGTTCTCTGGAAATGATGTTTATGAGGAAAATCGTTATCTCCATGGTGTCTTTAGTAATAGGTTCAATGTGTTCTGAAGTATCGTTTTCACATGAGTTAATCACATTTCCTGGACAGCGATTTGATCTTTTAATCAGGAAGCGGAAAGAAACCGTAAGAACTAGAAGAATATTTCGTATCTCGGTGAGGCATCTACGCATTGTTTGGCTTACGGCATTGGCTCTAAGTTTTCACAGAAACTAGTGGCTGTAAATCAATAAATGCAGCTGATTGCAAAACGTAGAATTGCTCTCGGTGGTAGTCAACCCCCCCCCCCCCCTCACCCCCCTAAATAATTTCCAAATTTACACACATAATGGAGAAACAGAAATAAAGGTTTCACTAATTTGAGCAGAAAACTATAGATATTTTAAAATAATATTACATATTTTCACATGAAAAGGTTGGCTTTTACTTATCAAAGCGCCTTTTTTAGGCTTAGTATTTTTAAGTCATACTTCTGATGTTGGAAAACAAAGCAAATAATAAATAAACAAATTTGTTTTGTGGAGTTTAAGCACGTAATTTCATCAAATGAAGGAGAAACTCATCTTGACGTTTGAAAAATATTTGATAGGATTTCAGTAAATTTTCAATCTCTTCATTAGAGGTTGGAAGTCATAACTAGTAAAGGTTCAACAATTCAATTTAATCCTAAACGGCCGTGCCAACCAGTACAATGAATAGTAGTGAAAATATTGAAATGTAATACAAGTAAATAGCTTCATTTGAACAATGGTTACTAAACCTTCCAACTGATAGAACGTATTCAGCCTATTTATGAAAATCTGGTACCACAGTGGCTTAGACGTGCAGAGGTCGGGTCGTTCCCTGATATCTGTTCCCCTTACCAGTTTGAACGTGGTCAGCATGGGGCCACCAGCTGCCTCCTACAGCTGCTTAAGTTAGGTATGGTAGTACTGTGCGATTACTCTTCTAGCGACTTAAACGTGCTCAGCGCGTTTTTTATCAAGGGGTATTTTCCATTATGAGATTGTAATTAGTGTTCTACCTGGACAAGCTGAATTTTCAATCACACGGAAATGAATGGTTGTGTTTTACCGTAGTTCACAGTTTGTCGGAATTTTAAGCTTCCTTTATCACTTCTATGAATAGCTTTAAATTCAAACTGAACAAACCATCGAAATTCTAAACTGCTGATTTGTACCTGTTTTTTGTGCTAAATGCTATTTTAACATTTTTTACCTAAGCACATTTCCGGTTGCAGTGAACAAACATTCCTTTCATTCCAATTGTAAGCATTTGATTTCTTAATGTTTTTTGGTAAAATGATTTTGTATTGCTAGCTTTTTCTGGAAAGTGAATTTTAAAATGTGCGTATCTTTGCTATTTTACGGAAAACTAATTATCCTGCATTCTTGCAAGCAAGTTATTGAGTTGAAATGGAGAATGATCCGGACGAATGTTTTAATTCATCTTCCAGTTCAAGCCATGACAGCAGTAGTGAGTAATTTGAATGTGATTTCGAAGAGAACGATTGACTTTGTGATGCTAGAATGTAGTGCAGAGTAAACCTACATGCAATGCCATCTCCCTTTCCTAGATTCCCCTGTATATGAAATCCTGAATTAAAAGCAAACGTTTCTAACAAGAAAGATCTTTTGGAATTCTTCAATTTATTTTTTCTCATGATTTAGTGGATTATGTTGTAAATAAAATAACAAATACACAGACAAGTTTCTATCGACCAGTGTTCTGAATACATTTTCTCGTGCAAAGCAATGTTCATCAACAAATGCTGCTGAAATTATGGTGCTTTCGGCCTTAATTATATTGCAAGGAATTGTTCAAATGCCGAAACAAAACTGGTATTGTGTAAAAAAACCACTATTCGAGAGACTTCGTTCTTCTCAAAAACTATGAGTGAGAGGTGACTTAGTTTGCTCATGAAATGTTTGCATTTTCCCGATAACGAGCTGTTTGCTAAACGCACTCGCCCACGCCAAAACTGAAAAACAGTTTGGGAATTACTTTCAAAACTGAATGAGAAGTTCAGTTCGGCTTATATAGCAGACCGAAATATCAGCATCGATAAATGGCCCATGCTTTTTAAGGGTCGTTTAAGCTGGGTGCAGAATGTTCCGAATAAATGTTCAAGATTTGGAATTAAACAATTTTGTTTGTGTGAATCCAGGAGCGGTTATATTCGGAATAGAATTATATACATTGGATAAGAAACTAAATTTTCCGGTCAGTATGATTCATTTGGGCTTGCAAAGAAAGTAGTTATGTCAAAAGGGATATTGCTGAACAGTCGATAATTTCTACAACTCACCCGAGATCGCTGATTTTTCCCATTCAGCGGAAAACTGATATTTATGGTGCTGTGAGAACGAACAGAGGAGATTTGCCCACAGAATTTAAAAGTAATCTAATAAAGAAAGAGGTTTAACTGCTGTTCAAAGAGAAAATGTACTGGCTGTGATGTGGATGGATAAAAATTTGTTTGAATATTAAGAAGTATACACAATGCTGAATTAGTCGAAGTAACCAAAAGAAACAATTTTGTGCAAAAATCAAAGTCTGTCTGTGAGTGTAACGACACAATGGGAGGCGTGGACAAAGCTGACCAATGCATGGTTTATTATCTTTCCACACTCAAGCAGCAGAAAAATTATTTCAAACAAATGTTCCGGCTCCTCCTTGATCAGTCCGTATGGAATGCTTATGTACTGTATAGCAAATGTGGAGGTACAGTGAAACACTTTGACTTCCGTCTTCATCTAGTAGAAAGAATGATAGAGTTATACAATATTGGATTACCCAATTCATTCATAATCAATGCTCTGTAATAGGGAACCCACTTCGACTAACAGATAGTAATTTTCCAGAATACATCCCTGGCTATCATAAAAAATAGACTCTTGTAGAAGATGTGCTGTCTGTTGGGCTCGAAGATATGTCAACGGTAAAAGAATAAGAAATGAAACAAGAACGTATTGCGAAGACTGCCACGTAGGACTTTGTGCTGTTTTGTGTTTTAAAATCTGCCACAAGCGAAAGGACTGCTAATTCAATTTAGGAAAACGGTATGCTTGTATTTTCTTCCCACCCGATTTCTCTCTCTCTCTCTCTCTCTCTCTCTCTCTCTCTCTCTCTCTCTCTACATATATAGAAAAGTAGCAATGCCACGGAGGAAGAATCCCCTACATGTCTCTTTTGAAAATGGCTTCTTGAAATTGCATTTCGTGCTGATGTTAAAGTTTCAAAAATGGGCATGGGTTTGTCATAATGTAAACAAGAAAGATGACACCGAATTTTTGGGTGTAATAAGCACGTCTTTTGAATCCGTTCTGACGCAAGTTAAATTTATCAAAGCTATTCAAAGTCAATGGAACCGGTATGGAAAACAATAGTATATGACGGAAGAAAGAAGTTTCTCAATCGGGTCTTTAATCCCTCAGATATTGCTGTAAACGGAATCTTGAGCTTACGAACTCTTAGAAACAGAATTATTGACAAAAATAAGATGTGACTTTACTTCCCCTGGTGGGAAAGTTTTTCTGTGTATGCCTCAGCAGAAACTAAGCACCGGAATAAGCTGAATGCAGAGCCTCATATAAGTTTACAACTTTCTTCAATAGAACCTAATTTTAAAGAATTATGTGGTAATAAAATGCAAAGCCATTCATCACATTAATATTTTCCATTAATGAATACTTGCATCATAGGCATAACAAATTTTCTTGGCTCTACATTACCTTTTTGTAAGTATTCCTTGTTTATTGATAGCTTATTTTTTCATTTCATATTTATTTCAAATCAGTGATAAATAATAGACATATAGGTATATTATTGTTTTAAATGGTCTTTATAAAGGGGTTCCATTGCTAGACATTGTAGGGAAAAGGGTTCCACAGGCTAAAACGTTTGAGAACCACTGTATTAAAGTATTTGAATTTAGCAGGCAACAAAGAAAGAAACTGTACTTTCCAAGAGGCATCTGTGAAAATTTAGGTTTTTTTAAATTTACTTATCTACACTTACTCTGCTTTAAAATCACACATTTTATTTATCTCAAATTTAATGCAAATCGTAAAGTACAGTAGTTTGCCACAAATGTTTTTGAAAAGTATAATATGCTAAAATTTGCAAATTGATTTTTTGAAGCATTCGTTTGGAGCTTTTGCGAAACGACTCCGGGGTCTTTGTACATGGGATCAACTAAAGCGTATAGAGGTGAAGTTGTCACCAAATTAAAAGTGTTGTTCATTACTAAGGTGGGATCATTGGTTTCAGGTTGGGACTCAGCAGGCCCATTTACACTGAATAGACAAATTTACCACGTATCCAAACCCATCGATGAGGAATGGTTCTAGTTCAGCACCTCAAACTACTCGGCAACTACAACTGTAGATAGCATTTATCAAGCATTTAAGAGATTAATCGGGTGGTCGAGTAATGCATCTGTTTCCGAAAGTTTTACTCGAATTGCCGGTAAACCCAGGCATTTTCTTTTTCCTTTCCAGGTAGTGGATAACAACAGACCTGGACTTTAGCTCTATGTTTAGTCATAGAGATGCAGGCTTTCGGTGATATTTCGAATGATGTTCGTGTTTAGTTAACAAAAAAAAAAAAAAAAAAAAAAAAAGGAAAGATAAAATTAGAAATACTGATAAAGAGAGATATGGACCGTTTGTTTACTCTATTGACCGTTTGTTTACTACTCATTCTCATAATCCTTTACCTAAACTTTAAGAGTCTTCAGGCATATACATATATGTATATCATATCTAAATTAATCATTTCGGGTGGCGAAAATATTTAAATATATATTTCATATAAATTAATTAATTTATGAAATTTTCGGTGGTACATAATTTTGCTAAAATTTAACATATTATATTCTTGCTAACAGAATCAATCATCAGTAGAAGATAATTCTTATTATATTCCTAAATGATATTATAAAAAATTTGATATTTTTCCTCATTTCTTTTCGTTGAGTGAGCTGAACTACGAAGCAATAATTGTATAGAAATATTGTGTTTCTCAGAATGTTATGTCACACGATCGAAGGGAAAGATCTGACAAATGCTGTTGGTGTCTGCCATTTGCATGTGAGAGATCATTTATATAGATGTTTCTGTTTTGTGCCGTAATTTCGTAGATTTTTTCAGAACTTCTAAATTATAATTTCATATCCTTGAAATGCAAATTACACTGGCCGACCCGGTGGCGCAGTGGTCTAAGCGATGGCCTCTGGTCATTCGTCCGAAAGGGGTCCTGGTTTGAATCCCGGTGAGGCATGGATGTTGTGTTTGTCTTACGGCACTCGCTCTCTCCCTTACCTGGAACCAGTGACCCTAAATTAGGAATGGGCGACTGCTTATAGCCCACTGATTTGCTCACGGTGATCGTTAAACCTTCAATCAAAAAAAAAAAAGAAAAAAAATTACGCCAATGAGACATAACATTGTGACCACGTACTTAATACGCTGTAGAATTCCATTTAGCTGGCAAAACAACTGCCACTCCGCGAGGCACTGATCCGAAGAGGTTGCAATAGGAATCTTGGGGTATATGTTTCCATAATGTCAACAGCAGGTACTCCAGTTCCCATGCATGTCGGGGTGGTGGTTTTAATGTGCGGCTCACTTTCTTGTGAGTCCGGATGTGCGTTAACATTAGAAAGAACGCTACTGTTTAGCAGTTAGGGTGCTTTTTTTCGGCTTTGTTTTTTTTTAATGCGATTCGGATATTCAGGTTTCTTCGGTTATGATTCAGATGTATAACCCTGTGACTGCATAATTTTTTTCGATTTTCATTACCTCAAATGCGAACAACGGATGCATTATAATTTTTGACAGCTGTGACATTGCCTTCTCTTTCCTGTTAAATTTCATTTTTCAAACATCATCCATTTCGCCCCCATGCTATTTCAGTATGATTCAACATTAGAAAATTGAGGAAGCCCTCACATAACACTTGAATTTCAGTGTGTAAGACATCTTACATAGTTCCAAGACGTATCAAACAGGGAAACCGTAAATATGTTAATATTTCCATAAATCTATATTTCTGTTTTTAAGAGTGTTGAATTAACGTAGTTTTTTCACAAACACTGTGGTATCTTCTTTAGCCAATAGGATTGGCGTGTAAATCTACACATAGCTCGTTTGCGATTGCCTGATGCTGAAACTTACGCAATCATTATCCCTTTAGTTACAATATTAAATTTAAAGACAACTCTCATCTCCAAATTTTGAAAACCCAGTGAAGTATTTTCCCCTTTAAGTTTTTTTTAAATTGAGCTGCTCTTTCCCATTTTCCATTTATGAAAGTCAAGTTCCTAAACAGGACCGCACTAAAGACGTAAACGCTGCAGGAACTTTATGCCATGATTAAGTGATTTTTCACTCTTGAATTCCCTTTGATATCTTCAGGTCTAATTTCAGTACGAAAAAACGTGATTATGTTTTGAATTTATAATTTGATCTGTTAATAATTTCCTCATCAGGCGTTTAAAAAGAATTATCATTTCGGTGAAACCTCATAAATGTTCGAAACATAAAGGACACTACTGAAGTTACTTACACTGAGTCTAAAACGCAGAATTTCTCGTAAATTTGCGTTAATGAATTAAAGATAGGTTTTATAACCTCTTTCGAAAGACGTTTCCACTCATTTAGTAAGAAATGTGGGGTTAATAACGGTGCAGGCGGTGGTGGCGCAAGTAGACGGGGAACAATCACCTTGAGGCATTAATGACGCAGAATTTATTGCCTGCGCGTTTGCGATTATTGTCTTATTAATTATCATATGAGTTAGAGGCGTGAGTGCCACAACAGTTGTTGTAATTCACCAAAACGTGGATCCCTAATTTCCGTTTAGTCTTCTGAAAATAATTACACTATGATACTACACTGAAGAGAAAACTTGTTGAGAATTCAGAAATATACGGAAACACATCCATGAAGCGTACATTTAATAATAGTGAAGCCAATACTCGCCTTTGAAGAAATTACTGCAATCCAATATTTAGGATATAAAGTGAACATACCCTGAGTAGGAAAAAATTCAGAGATACGGGTGATGAAGAGATTACACAGGCATCCACCGCGCAGAATAGAACAGACACAACCGAACACAGGCGATAAATATGCGGACAGGAGCTCTTCCCAATAATATATCGCTATCAGTGAACGTTGGTAACAAGGTGATCTGAGCAAATTTGATCCTGGACACGTTGTCGGCGCAAGTCAAGTGGGTCGTTCTATCTCCCAAGGGGTAGGAACCTTAGGTTTCCCGAAGGCAGCTGTATCAAAGGTATATCGCGAGTATACCATTGACCAAAATTCCAGAGCCCAGAGAGCAAACGGTGGCAGACCACACGTTACTAATTTCAATGCATTGCCCCACAGGGCCGCAACCACTCAGGAATGACCTAAGGAACATTCTCCTGAGTTCAACACCATCCAGTGGCCCAAACATTCTCCGGATTGAAACCTGTGGAAGCTTTCTGGGATGGCATGGAGTGGAGCATCAGAACCAAGGATTCTGGACCTACGTCTCTTGAGGAGTTGTACACAATGAGAAATAGGCATATCTAGCTGTGCAGATTGTTATTCGTGTAGAGAAGAACCGACGCGCTATCAAGTGGGTATTTCCAATGTTTTGTCCATTTAGGATATTAGTTTTTTATCTATGCACATTTGTTCATAACATCCTTTGACGGAAACAAATGCATTTTTCTGTAAATATTGTAATCCACGACCAAAGAGATTATAGAAACCCACACTAAGTCTGTACGTAAAAGGCAGTAAATTTAATTAAACATGTTTTCATGTCAGTGCTGTTCGCCATAGCATGCAGTAATACCCAATTCATGAGATCATTTTATGTAAAATCGACTGTTCTGCTTTACCCACTTTAAGGTACCATGTCACAACAATTATGTAAATAGTAGTATAATTTCCTTTATGTTAATTAGTCTCGAACACTAGAGATCCAATGCTCTGTCTTAAATTAGTCATGACAGTTGTGCTGGTCTGCAGGCAAGGCCTAGCCCCAAATCTTGCGTGGTAGTCAGAGGCTTACGCCCTTGAACTCAAGCTCAATGGAACGTAGTTGCGCATGTCATATTCAAGTTACATATTAATGAAGCACTCCATAATTTTGCTGAAATTGAGCATTGACATTCATGTTATCGAGGGAGGCATTTAGGAGTAATTACTGAAAGAGTTCATTTAGGAGTTAAATAGTATTGCAAAAAAACGGAGATTTGCAAATATATTATTTTGCCTCGAGATTTAAATAAGAGAAACCCACAGGGATATAACCACTCTCCTTTCACTAATTTAGGTGTGTTTTAAGAAAAGCCACACAGCCAACGTCATGTGATAACGTACCAGTCATTCCGCATTCGAAAAGCCACTTCAGTTGAAGTTATAAAAAGTAACTAATTAATACCACTCTGCCACCAGGAATTTCAAAGAGGTTTGTTTGTGGTCTGTAGCTGTTGAATATACTTTGAAGGCTCATGGAAATGAGGCTGCGTTAAGTATGTAAAACCAGATTGCATTGAAAAGAAGTAATTTTTGAAAGGATCGTTCACACATTACTGTACTTAAGCTATGTACAATGATGTTGGTAATTTATCAATATTACGTGTTGCTTTTATGAAGAAGATACATCAGCATGAGTAATTGGACCGTCCCAAAAAAAATCAGGTCTCGGGAGGCATAAAATATACTGAACCATATTGAAAGGACAATTAAATTCTTTTCAGATAATAGGATTCATCAGAAAAATTAGTGATTTTATTCATGTCGTATTTATCTTGTTACTGAAAGACATTACTCCAGCCAAAGTGCTGGTCTTTCATTTTAGAAAAGGTAAAAGTTTTGTAATGTTCCAGTATTCTGTAACACAAAAAATAAGCAATATGTTCGCAGATTAATTGTTCAACACTTTTGAGGAAGCTGATAGGTTACTCGTGCTCAGGATTCTCATATTCAGTGCTGATTTAATCATTTTTAAGAAACGTATAATTGAGCGCAGGATATTAAAAAACTCAATTTTACTCATATACAGAATTTTCCAAAAAAAAAAAAAAAAAAAAAAATTACGTGTTACAAAGTGTGTGCTTATCTTCAAACCATCTCACATTATCTTTTGTTATGTCACCACTATCCGTCGGGTCCCACGCATGATCAAGTGTACTATTATGCCTACTATCATCACAGCATCGACCAACCTTCCCTCCGCCGTTATCACACAGCTCGTCGTTTCATCTGCCGTAGATATCGTCACTCCGTTACACCCATACTACAACTCAAATTTGATATTGTACGGGAAAATAACGCTGTTCCAAACTTCATGTCTATTTGGTCACCGCAACAGCCTTGGTTCCAAGTCGACGAAAATGTCGTGGAAATGCTGCCTTAATCACTACAGTGTTTGTAATTCATCATAAGTGTTCTCCATTAGTGTTCATCTGCTTTAAATCCACTACAGTGTTTCTATTTCATCATAAGTGTTCTCCATTAGTGTTCATCTGCTTTAAATCCACTACAGTGTTTCTATTTCATCATAAGTGTTCTTCATTAGTGTTGTGTGTCTACGTGTCTGCCCATGTGTGAGACTTGCTTTTACTACTTACTTCAAGTTTTTTTGTAATGGCTTACCTTTGAACTCTTGCTGTTTTACGTTCTGTTATTATTGTTATCTGTGGACTCACAGACACATATTATAACTAGTGTTATCAGCGTACTCACAGACTTATATTTTTTTACTACTGTTCAACTGGGCAGCCAGTGAAGGCCCTCTTTTTCATACTTTTCACATTGTATTTGTTTGTTTTAAATGCCTGCGAGCGCTTTTTTCTCTCCCATTTCTTGTTTATGTATTTATTTTGTACTTGTATATATCTTGTATAGAAGTTTTTATACACACTATTTTGAGCAATAAAGACCTTAGGAAGATCCAGGCAGTTCGAGGCAGTGTGACGGTCTTGTCATATTCGCTGGATATTAATCCTAAAAGGCATTTGTGATGTCAGTTGGCAAACCGAGTACGAGCAGTACCACTCCAACCACGCAATTTACTGGATCTGGGGAGTTTTCGCATGCAGTCATGGTACAAGACATCAAGAGACACCAACCAACATCTCGTTGAATCAGTGCATCGTCGGGTCAGAGCTTTTTTGGCAGTGAGTGGAGGACCTACACTTTATTAAGTAGGTGATTTTAATATTTTGGCGAATCGGTGTATATTTAAGCTATTCGTAGCATGACTTCACTTTACTTCAATTCTATTTCTCCTTTTCATTTTCGCAAAATTGCATTTTAGTCTTTTAGGAATATTGTGTAAAAAACGTTTCTGTTAAAGAGTGAATTTATTTTTAATGTACGAAAGTCATCGTTTCCTGGACTACATGTTCGTTTTCAGATAATATGTTTCATTTAGGTATCCATGTTTTTATGCTGTACTTCGGAACGCTGAATGTACACACAGAGCAGTGCATCTTTTGCAATGAATAATTTGTTGCATAAACTATTTTCATCATTCTACTACAGATAACACACAGCAGTGCATATTTTGTAATGAATAATTTGTAGGATAAAACTATTTTCATCATTCTACTACAGATAACACACAGCAGTGCATCTTTTGTAATGAATAATTTGTATGATGAAACTATTTTCATCAGCCTACTACAGATAACACACAGCAGTGCATCTTTTGTAATGAATAATTTGTAGGATAAAACTATTTTCATCATTCTACTACAGATAACACACAGAAGTGCATCTTTTGTAATGAATAATTTGTATGATAAAACTATTTTCATCAGTCTACTACAGATAACACACAGCAGTGCATCTTTTGTAATGAATAATTTGTAGGATAAACTTTTTCATCAGCCTACTACAGATAACACACAGCAGTGCAACTTAAGTAATGAATAATTTGTATGATAAAATTATTTTCATCATTCTACTACAGATAACACACAGCAGTGCATGTTTTGTAATGAATAATTTGTATGATAAAAATATTTTCATCATTCTACTACAGATAACACACAGCCGTGCATCTTTTGTAATGAATAATTTGTATGATAAAACTATTTTCATCATTCTACTACAGATAACATACAGCAGTGCATCTTTTGTAATGAATAATTTATATGAAAAAACTATTTTCATCAGCCTACTACAGATAACACACAGCAGTGCATCTTTTGTAATGAATAATTTGTAGGATAAAACTATTTTCATCATTCTACTACAGATAACACACAGCAGTGCATCTTTTGTAATGAATAATTTGTATAATAAAACTGTTTTCATCAGCCTACTACAGATAACACACAGCAGTGCATCTTTTGTAATGAATAATTTGTATGATAAAACTATTTTCATCATTCTACTACAGATAACACACAGCAGTGCATCTTTTGTAATGAATAATTTGCATGATAAAACTATTTTCATCAGCCTACTACAGATAACACACAGCAGTGCATCTTTTGTAATGAATAATTTGTATGATAAAACTATTTTCATCAGCCTACTACAGATAACACACAGCAGTGCATCTTTTGTAATGAATAATTTGTAGGATAAAACTATTTTTATCATTCTACTACAGATAACACACAGCAGTGCATCTTTTGTATTGAATAATTTGTATCATAAAACTATTTTCATCAGCCTACTACAGATAACACACAGCAGAGCATCTTTTGTAATGAATAATTTGTAGGATAAAACTATTTTCATCATTCTACTACAGATAACACACAGAAGTGCATCTTTTGTAATGAATAATTTGTTGGATAAACTATTTTCATCATTCTACTTCAGATAACCCACAGAAGTGCATCTTTTGTAATGAATAATTTGTAGGATGAAACTATTTTCATTATTCTACTACAGATAAAAGTAATTAACATTTTGATCAAAAATGCAATGTTTGCTTTTAAAGCACCTACCATGGTGAAGCAGCGAAATATTGTATTTTTCATATTTCTTAGCTCCTGACATTAAATTATCGTGGAGGATAAAGAGTTTAATGGGATACTTCGGCGAAATTTATTTTATCTTCATAGAAACATTCTATATTCCCTCCAGAAAATTTCATTGATGGCTGAACGTATTTCCTGAATTGGCAAAATATTCCTTATCTAACATCAAGTTCCTCGTATTCTGTGTTTGGTGCTGAAATGTTTCTATATTCAGATTTGGTTTTGAATGGAAATGAATAATTGATACTTCAAAAATTACTCTAAATGAGAGGCTCCATTTTTTACCCGAAACCTTGACAAAGTATCTCTGACCACCTCTTTGGAATTTTTATTCTATACATGAATGGCAATATTCTTGCTTAGATTTTCCCAATCTCAGTTTGACAGCGTGCTAGAACAGTAATGGTTAGAATACAATGAAGGGTCATTCTGTAAGACCAGTGGGACAAAATCTTTCTAAAACATCAGAAAATAATTTAAGAAGAAGATCTTTTCAGGTATAAAACTGAGATTGCTGAAATTATAGAAATGCAAGTATTCATAGCTTCATTGTGTTGTCTCACCAGTTAAATTTCAAAGTGAACACTAACATACAGTTACGGAATAATTAATAGCAGGTGTGGAAATTTCTGATGTTTTTGGGTTTTCCGTGTGGCTACAAAAGTAAATATGCAGAAAATACTCAAAATATACATTAGCGGCCAAAATTGTGGAAACCTTTTGAAAATAGTGTAAGATGCTCACAACACCACTTTGTTTTGGAGTAATACCATAAAATTATATACCAATGGAAAGGTAATTTCATCAAGAATGTAATGCAATAACGTTAATGAAGGATTTTGTATTAGAACAACAGTTATAAAGAAGAAAAGTGAAACACAAAGAAAAAATGAGATATACGAAGCTTCTCAACATGTCAGTTAATACTTAGTTGGGTCACCTTTAGCGTTAATAACGGCTTTACAACGCCTTCTCATGGATTGAACCAAGTTTTTTAGTTCTGCAGCTGTTATAATGTGAAACCAAGATTGAATTATTACTTCTATTAATTAGGTTTTATTGCTGGGTTGCTTCTGATTAACAAGTTTCTATAGTTGGCTCCATTGAATTTCGATGATGTTAAGGTTTGGGCCATTCCCAGTCCATTCCAGCAGTGGAATATGATTATCGTGAAACCACTTTTTTGCACACAGCAGCAATATGACATGGAGATGAATCCTGTTGAAATATAAATGCTTCATTATCTTGGAAAATATCACGTGCAGAAGGCTTCAGTTTGGACTCAAGTATTTAATTAATGTATTTTTGGCCATTTATATTGCCATTAAGCACGCAAATTCTGCCCACACCTTTTGATGTCATACAATCCCGGATCTTAACATTAACTGGATGTTTCACGGTACATTTAATGCAATCAGGATCCAAATCTTCTCCGATTCTTCTCCTTACGTATTTTATGCCATCACTACCAAACGGAGATTTTGATTTCATCACTCCAAATAACACTGTACCATTGTTCCGCTGTCGAGTTAACATGGGTTTTAGCACAGTTTAATCTTTGCAACCATTGTTTGAGGGATAAAAATGGCTTTTTTCGTGGAATTCCTGCAAGTTTACACCAAATTCATGCACGTTTAAGCTATATTACAGTCTATTGCAGTATCACATTTGCAAATGCGTATATGATACTGCAATATACACTGCCTGACAGATAAAATGCCACACCATGAAGGAATGCTCGAAAACAGACAAAACGGCACACACAGACAGCCAAGTAGGTCCTGAACAAATGATTTAATTGTCACTCACAGACTGGGCTCCAACTGCCGAATATACTTAATGATCAATAAGGAACGTGGCCCCCAATTTGGGCGATACACCGTTGAATCTGACGTGGCATCGAAGCAGTGAGAGTCCGAATAGAGCCCTGGGGTATCGTGTACAATGTGGCATTGATCAGAGTCCACCGTTCATCCTTATATTGCAGAGGTGGGAGGGTACACAACCGACGTTTAATCGTGTCCCACAGATACTCGATGTGCGAGAGGTCGGGAGATTCGAGCAGGCCACGGAAGCATCCGCACATTGTGTATAGTATTCAGGCTGATCCTAGGGTATGCGGCCAGGCGGTATCTTGTTGAAAAATGGTGTTTTGATGCCCTGCAGATATGGGTGTGCCACGGACAGCAGCTCTTAGTCGATATAGCAGCGTGCTGTCGTTGTGCTCGTAATGAGTGCCAGCGGTGAGCGGCTGATGGCGCTGATAGCACCCCACACCATGAGTCCACGTCACCGGCCCGTGTGGCGCTCCACAATGGCGGAGGTATTCACCCGTTGGTAACGTGGCCTCCAGACTCACACATGGCTATAGTTTGTGGTGATGTAGAACTGCGATTCGTCGCTGAACAGCACACGTTTCCATTCGGCACCCCACACAGCTCTGGGTGGACACCACGCCAAGCGGTAACGAAGATGGCTCGCTGTTAAGGGTAGCCTTCGCAACGGACGTCGGGAGAGCACACCTGACGCAGCCAATCTGCGTGACACTATCTGCTTCGATATCGGAGCACCCAAACCTTCCCGTGTACTAAGCAAAATGTTGCCCATTGTGCTTGTTAATCCGCTACGGCATGATGTCAAATGTGACGATCTGTGCACTCGGTCGTTCGTCTCCGTGCTCCGGTCCACCTACGATATTTCACAGATCCTTTTCTAGGACAACTGTCTCCAAGTGCGACCAACGGTTGTGTTATCACGTGTCTTCCGCAATACGACGCAAGGACCATCCGGCGGTACGAAGGCCAACGATGCGACCTCTCGTGGACTCCCCTATTTTACGATATTGCGTACGACATCACCTTAACGGTAATGACACTCCATCTTCGTTCTCCAGACACGGTTACAGAAGAACCACTTCTCACAGCCTTGACGACGTTTCGACTAATGGCCTCACTGGCTGGTTGTCCGCTTATTTAGTGTGCGCCTTTCGTGTGATTCGCCTGCAAATGCAAATATTTGCAAAACTTGTATGAGTTCACCCACTCTGCAATTTTCATTGCGCTGCGTTCATGTCTTTATGGTGTGGCAATTTCTCGTTCAGGCAGTGTAGTTTACCTATTTTTTTAAGGTGTGTGTGACCGGCGTTCTTATATAGCTAGCATGCATGAGAGGGTGATCGGTGCTGTATTACGTTTCAAAAACATCCGTGTGTGACGATCACCCGCAGCTAGGGAAAAACTACTATGTGACAACACAAGGTCACGGAATAGTTCATTCTACCTGACTCTAGCGTAAAAGGTAAGAGGTTGGATTTTAGCTGGTGGGATGACCTTGAGAGTGCGCAAATGCTACTATAGTTCAACAGAGCTCTCGGGGCATCTAAAGCCCGTGCACCGTTAAGGTAACATTGGAGTTGTAGGAGCTTGTGAAAAATTTGAACTTTATGGCGGAAATATCTGCCATTAGCAATTTTTTTACTGTAAAATCATGGATCGCTGGTTGGCGACTGGGTCAATGGAGAAAAGTGGTAACGGCGAGCAAAAATAATGTGCAGCAAGATGAACTTCTGAAATCCCGTAAAACACATTCAATTGGCGAAAATTTCGAAACAGTACTTAACGATGTTCAAGGTAGTAGCATTACATCTACCGGCAGTGCTAAAATAAGGAAAAACAGTGAAATTTATATAAACTTTGACTTTTCATTTAGAGGAGGTGAGGATAATCCACGCCTACAATGTGTCATTTGCGAAGAAGGTCCCGCAAATAGCAGATTGAGATCTTAACATTGGTGTTCCAACCTTAATCTATGGTGTCATCAGCTCGGTACTCACAAACCTTTCCTTCAAATCACTTATTCAATTATACTATACTATGTTTCAGACACATGTCAACTACGCAATATTATCTGGGAGACAAACGATCAAAAATATTTTTACTGAACTTCAAGTCCTTCAAAACAAATTTATTAGACTAACTGATCTAAAAATCCAACTCATACACTCAACTCTTATTATATAATAAAGCAAGAGGTTTCCCTAAAAATTTAACATTCTAACAATTAACCAATTAAACTACTTTAACATTGGAAAAAATTTGTTTAGGCGTATTAAAAAGAACTTGCATGCTAACATCATACAAATTGTAACAAAGACGCACTCACACGACACACGCAAAAAAAAAGCACATCCGACCAATTTATCCTAAGACAAAAACCATGAAACAAGCTCTAAACTACATTGGCCCTTCTTGCTGGAACTCACTGCCGACGGAATTAACATCATTAAATAATATCAACCTTTTCAAAAAGAAACTAAAAAACTACATAATGAATTGCCGCCACTAGATCAATTATAGTGGAGAGGGACTACTATGTACATACTTCAATACTAATCTTTTGTCATTGATATATACACTGAGGAGCAACTGAATTTGAGATACCTGTCTAGTAACGTGTAGCACCACCTTTCGTCCTGATGACGGTGGCGATTCGTCTCGGTATGGACTCGACGAGACACCGGAAGCGTTACGAAGCCATACGGATCCACGACCCCTGAACAAGTTCCCACAGTTCACGAAGATTTGATAGAGGGGGATCAGAGCCTCGAACATCTTTCTCGATGGCATCCCAGATGTGCTCAATGGGATTGGGGTCAGTTGGCCTTGCTAGCCAAGGAAGCGAGGTCACGTCGGTGGGGTGTTCATCCAACCATTCGGGTACAATTTGGGAGAGATGGCACGGTGCATTGCCTTGTTGCAGGGCGAGGCCCCCAGCGGGATGTTGAAGACGCACAAATGGGAGCAAATGGTCTTCCAGGATATCCCGGGAACGTTGACCTGTGAGGGACGATGTCACACGTACTAGGGGTCCATGTGGTTTGCGCCGTAGTCGTATCCTGCCATCCGCATGTACCAACGTGAATCTCGACTCATCAGTCCAGGCAACATTTTCAACATGTCTAGGGTCCAGTGGCGATGTTCCCGCGCATATGCTAATCTTTGCACCCTGTGATGTGCGGTCAGCAGCGGTACCCTCGTGGGACGATGGCTTCTGTACCCCATTGCGATGAGATGTTTCTGGATGGTGTGGCTACTTACACGTTTTTGTGCACCAGCGTTAAATTCCCAACTGATTTCTTGCACTGTGGCCAGTCTATCCGCTGTTACAATGTGAGCTAGCCAACGATGACCCCGCTCATCCACACGATGTTGTCCACGGCAGTTGGCCCTTGCAGGGATGGTTTTACCGGATTCTATGAACTCACGGCGCACCCGTGACACAGTGGCTCGTAAAAATTCCAGTGCCTGCACGACTTCCGAGATGGAGTGACCCATTCGTCGGGTCCCGACAATTACCCCACGATCAAATGCACTTAGATCCTTCGTCTTACCAGTACTGCGTCCGACTCTTACTGATTCCCGTCGCATCACTCCTTATATTGTCGGATCGCTGCATACGTTATGTCGTTTCCGTTTACAGGGCCGCCCACAGCGCCAAATTTGCTTAACGCCAGCTGTCTCTAAATTAATTGCTCTTCAGTGTATTTCAATCATGCTTTCTTTTCTCCTGTCTGTCACCGTTCACTGTATTTGGCTATGCTATATTAAGTTTTGCAACTATTTTCGTCAACCACCTTGTAATACATTTTCAGGGGAGCATGGGACTCTGTCAGTCTTTTTTGGCCTTTTTTCCAAGCTCCCTTGTTGAACGTGTTTCCATTCACTTGTAATACAATTTCTCCTGCACAGAAAAATAAATGAATTGAAGTTCAAATTAAAATTGAAATTGAAAAATTCATTCCCGTCACATCATTTAGAAACTAAGCACCAACGTCTTATGAAGTAACCAGTTGATTTTCTCAAACGGAAATACATAGAACTTAAAATATCTACTATTAATTCGTATATTTCCCTTCATAATCAGGGAAGTGAAAAACTGATTAAAGCATCATTCTTGGTAAGCTACCAAATATGAAAAGCTGGGGAAGTCCATATTAATGCGGAAAATCTGATTTTGCCGTGTGCTAAAGCAATCGTTAAGTGAATGGTTGGGCAGGAATCGGCAAAGAATTTGGAAATGATACTACACTGGAGTTCAAAAATGAAGGACGAAGAGGAGAAATTAGCATAACAGCGGAACAAGCAGGCAGAACGGACCGAAATTCCACTTAGGAGATAGACTAGGGTCCGGTATGGTAGAGCATGCACATATATGCAGCCTGACGTAAATGGGGGGAGGGTGTCGGAAGAGTGTAAATCACACGATTGGTGTACGCTCAGCAATTCGATGAAAGCTATTGCACGGTGTACATCAGTTTGAACGACGTCGAGTGGCTGCCACCGTGTGATATGGCTAACAGGCAATCTAGTAGACGACATCTGGATGACTTTACCCGAGGTCGCGTATTTCGGAAGTTGGAAGAAGGTGGAAGTGTGACTAGTGTGGCCGAGGAGTTCGGGATTGCCCACAGAATCGTTTCACGAACTTGGAGAGCATTTCAAACGACAGGATTAGCTGTCCGAGAGTTTAGCAGTGGTCTTCCACGAGCAACCATGGCGTCGGGTGACCGGTATATTATCCTACAGGAGAGAAGAGACAGACGGCAGACAGCGGGAGAAATTGCAAGGGACATGCAACAGACAACTGGACGTCCATTATCACGTTTGACGGCAGCCAGCAGGCTGCAAAAAAGTGGTCTATTTGCACGACGACCAGTAGGGTGTGTGCCATCAACTCCTGCTCATCGGAGACGGCGGTTTCTCTGGTGCCAGGAACGGTGTCACGTCAATTCGTCGCGTGCGTCAATTCGTCGCGTGCGTCAATTCGTCGCGTGCGTCAATTCGTCGACTACGACAATTCGTCGCGGACAAATTCGTCTACTACGTCATTTCGTCGTGTTTACAGGTTTTGGTTACAACAAAACGAATGCAGGAAAACGTACGATTTCGAACGTCTTGCTCCCTGATCAAATTTATAAAGTTTGGACACGCAAACAGGATAGGAATATTACGTTTTTCTTTGGCACTAAAAATACTAGACGGTAAACGGTTTTTGGAACGGGGAAGGGCCCGGTTGGTCAGAGCCCCCCATATACAAAATTTTTGTAAAATCTACAGTTTTCAATTCAGAACCACCAAATCTGGTATACTATCTCTTGGTATTCTAACTTAGACTGTCGACGGTTTTTTTAAGCGGTTTGAGAGAGGGGGGTTGAGCCCCCCTACAGAATTGCCGTAAAATATAGTTTTCAATTTAGAACTACCAAATTTGGTATATTATCTCATGGTACTCTAACTTAGACGGTAGACGGTTTTTGGAACGGGTCAGAGGCGCGGTTGGTCAGAGCCCCCATGCACAAAATATTCGTAAGATCTACAGTTTTCAATTCAGAACCACCAAATAAGGTATCCTATCTTATAGTACTCTAACTTAGACGGTTGTCGTTTTTGGAACGGGTAAAGGCCCGGGGAGTCAGATCCCCCACCCCCATACATACAAAAATTTCGTAACATCTAGTTTTCATTTCAGAACCATCAAATTTGGTATCATGAAACTCTAACTTAGACGCTAGACGGTTTTGGGAAGGGGTTGGAGCCTGCGGGGTCAGAGCCCCCACTCATAAAAAATTTCGTAAAATCTACAGTTTTCATCTTAGAACCACCAAATTTTGTATACTATCTTATGGTACTCTAACTTAGACGCTAGACGATTTTTGGAAGGGTTGGAGCCCGGGGGTCATACCCCCTCGAATAAAAACTTTTTCGTAAAATCTACAGTTTTCATCTTAGAACCACCAAATTTGGTATACTATCTTATGGTACTCTAACTTAGACGGCAGACCGTTTTTGGAACGGGTAAATGCCCGGGGAGTCACAGACCCCACATACAAAATTTTCTTAAAAATTACAGTTTTCAATTCAGAACCACCAAATCTGGTATACTATCTCATGGTACTCTAACTTAGACGCTAGACGGGTTTTGGAAGGGGTTATAGCCCGGGGGTCAGACCCCCCGAATAAAAACGTTTCCGTAAAATCCACAGTTTTCAATTTAGAATCACCAAATTTGGTATACTATCTCCTGGTACTCTAACTTAGACAGTAGACCGTTTTTTGAACGGGTCAAGGCCTGGGGGTCAGAGCCCCAACATACAAAATTTTCTTAAAAACTACAGTTTTCAATTCAGAACCACCAAATCTGGTATACTATCGCATGGTACTCTAACTTATACGCTAGACGGTTTTTTGAAGGGGTTGCAGCCCGGGGGAGAAGGGCCCTCATAAAAAAATTCGCAAAATTTACAGTTTTCAATTTAGAACCACCAAATTTGGTATACTATCTCATGGTACTCTAACATAGACGACATACCGTTTTTGGAACGGGTAAAGGCCCGGGGTCTGAGCCCCCACATACAAAATTCTCTTAAAAACTACAGTTTTCATTCAGAAGCACCAAATCTGGTATACTATGTCATGGTACTCTAACTTAGACGCTAGACGGTTTTGGAAGGGGTTGGAGTCTGGGGTAAGAGCCCCCCCCACATAAAAACGCCGCGTAAAATCTATAGTTTTCATTTTAGAACCACCAAATTTGGCATACTCTCTCATGGTACTCTTACTTAGACGGTAGCCGGTTTTTGGAACGGGTCGGGCACGGGGTCAGACCCCCCAACGTCCGATAAATGGTTTTCGTAAAAACTAAAGTTTTCAATTTAGAGCTACCAATTTGGGTATACTATATCATGGTACTCTAAATTAAACGGTAGACGGTTTTCAGAACGGGTCGGGGCAATGGTGGTTTACCCCCAACCCTACACACAAAACTTTCGTAAAACCTATAGTTTTCAATTTAGAACCACCAAATTTTGTATACTATCCCATGTTACTCTAACTTAGACGGTAGAAGGTTTTTGGAACGGGTCAAGGCCAGGGGGTAAGACCCCCCCCCCACACACACACATACAAAATTTTCTTAAAATCTATATTTTTCAATTCAGAACCACCAAATTTTGTGTCATGAAACTCTAACTTAGCGGGAGACGGTTTTTGGAACATGTCGGGGCTCGGGGTTCGGAGCAACCGTGCCCCCCCTCCGCCGTACAAATTTTTAAATTTTCGTGAAATCTACAGTTTTCAATTTTGAACCACCAAATTTGGAATACTATCTCATGGTATTCTAACTTAGACTGTATACGGTTTTTGGAAAGGGCCGGAGCCCGGGGTTCAGACCCCCACCCCCATAAAGAATTTCCTGAAATCTACAGTTTTCAATTTAGAACCACCAAATTTGGTATACCATATCATGGTACTCTAACTTAGACGGTAGACGATTTTCGGAACCGGTCGGGGCCCGAGGGTTAGATCCTCCTCCCCCCCCCATACAAAATTTTAGTAAAATCTACAGTTTTCAATTTGGAACAACCAAATTTGGTATACTATCTCATGGTACTCTAACTGAGAATGCAGACAGTTTTTGGAAACGGTTGGAGCCAGGGGTTCAGAGACCCCCGCCCACCCCCTGAGGCCAATTTTTGTAAAACCTACAGTTTCGAATTTAGAACGACCAAATTTAGTACACTACCTCATTGTATTGTAACTTAGACCGCAGACGGAAAGGGTTGGTGCCCGGTGTGAAGGGGGCCCATTCAAAATTTTCGTAAAAATTATAATTTTTACTCTTAAGAACTGCATCCCAATACAGCACTCCATTACCCCACCTACGGTCTAGGTTAGAGGCCGTAGATAACAATAAAGTGAAAAAATATCCGGTTCATGGTGTATTAAAAACACAAATTAATAAACGTTAGCTTTCACCACCAACGGTTGCCTTATCAGGCAGAAACACAATGTTATGTAAATACTGTAAATTCTTTTTTGCTTCGTATAATTAAATTAACTAAATCAAAAGATTTAAAATAAGTTTCCTGGAAATTTACGGAAATAGCTTTTTCATTCATTAACTTTCACCCGCTGAACTTGGTCATTTTAGAAATAGTAATATTTACCTGGGAAATACCGGGTACCCCTGCTAGTAAGAACTAAAGATAATGTTACACTTTTAGTCAGGTACAAAACAATAATTAGAAAGCCCTAGGACTGGGCCTGTTTAGCAATTTTCAGTCTGCCGTGCTAATTTTCATAAGGTTTTTATAGAAGTCCAAAATTTAGCAATGCGCTTTTCTGATGTTGGAACTATTAAGCAGACCCTAGGCCTAGAGAATTTTGTTAGTTTTTAGCCCTCCGAGCTGATATTTATGTAGTTTTCATAGAAAATAAAATGAATTCTGTTTAAATGTTACTCGAGCACAAAGCATTAATAGATACGCCCGAGACCTAGGCATATGCATTTATAGTAATTTTTATAATGCTGTGATCATATGAGGTTTGCATGACAAATCAATTTAAGAGTGTTACGCTTATCAAAAATTATTTAAAAGGCCTAGGCCTAGAGGCCAATAATTAGTATTTGGTGCCTAAGTGAAAGCGCAACATTATTAACTTGACTTTTTGTGCAAACCTTATAAATACGACCACAGCGATCAAAAGTTACTAAAGAGTCCTTGTAAGTAATATTTTTTGACCGAGTGCAAGTACAATTTACGAAATGTCAACAGGTCAAAATATCTAAAGTAACAATGGAATTTGGAATATTTCTTTTTTCTTTCTTTTTATTTCACTTTTGACACTTGTATTAAGTTTTAAAAACATATATTTCTCCTATCGTTTAACTTCATTGTGCTTTCAACAGAATTTCTTACCATGTTTTGGGTATTTTGTTTTGTGTGGTTGCAGTTTTTTTAATGTTTTGGGCATTTCATTTTGTGTGGTTTCATTTTGTGTGGTTACTTCATGTTTTGGGCATTTTACTTTGTATGGGTGTTTTTGTTATGTTTTTGTTATGTTTTTGTTATTTTCTTTTCTGTGGTGGTTGTAATGTCGACAGGATGAAAAGGGGAAACTGTGGACAGTCACGATGCCTACTTGCTTGTAATTTTTTTTTCAAATACAGCACATGATTTTGTATTGAGTTATACCACTTAATCATTAAGCGACTACAGGTTTCTTTAAATATGAACTTTTTCTTAGAGCCTTTTGTTTCCTCTTCCTGGCTTTTTCGGCTCCGCAATTTCTTTTTTTGGTTTTAGAATATTTTCCTTATTATTAATCTATTTTCTCATGCAAACTCTTTATGTAAAGTATGTTTATTCTATCGAAGTATTTTGCAACTCTACGTGAAGCCCTGTTGCTGAAGTAAAAAAATATTTCCAACTGAAACAACGCAGTTCAAATATTTTCCCGCTGTTAACTCAAAGAATGAAAACACAAAAACAACAAATCTGTGCAATGGTTGAGGCATGAGACAGTACTTACTTTTAACCAGGCAAGGTTTTAAGGAAGAATGAGCTTAAGAATTTCTAACTGCAACAAAAAAGAGCATCCGCACTGTATCCCTCCTCATCCCCTAGTGCCGGCCTTTGGACGTCTTGAAAGAGAAGTCTTAAGGACACATCTGTGTCGTAATTGCCTGAGCATTCGCGACAATCCTCTGGTGTCGTAGTAGAAAAACACACTTCCTACTTTGCCTAAATTGCTCGGATGTAATGCCAACGTACAAAGTTTTGCTCTCGCATTGGATTTCTGTTGCTTTTGATGGAATACTTTTCCCCTGGGGTTCACTGCTTTCACTATAGTCTTCAGGACAGACGGCAATACACCCCAACGTAAAACACCAATTTCACGGCAATTAACTGTAATTAGCGGAAGAGAGGGGCGGTACAGGAAATAAGTCGAACGAGACAGATCTGAACTTAGAAAGTCGGGGGAAGGTGTTGCATGAAAAACTCTGTTTGGCTTACAGATCATTTGGCACGTAGGGACGTAGGTTTTGTTTAATATGTTACGGGGTAAACAAATTGTCTTTTCAGTATAACAATTTTCTTTCATACGCATGGTGCAACACTGAAAAATTGTGAATTTATTTTTGAGAATTAGCATGACACCTACCGGCCCAGAGTACAGCTGCCCAGTCCGCGCCTGCTGCAGCCTCCGGAACCTGGCTCCCGGTTCTTCGCATCTGTTCATCCCCTGCCTGGAGCGTCCCAGCTGTAAAATACATGTACCTCTGCGTTTTGGAAAAACAAAAGATAAAATGCCGATCCTTAAAATTAACCACTTCTTGTGACCGCAGGTACGAAAATCTTGAATTTCGCTTAAACCCTAACTGGAGGAACAAGCTTCACGTGATTGTCTGTATTCTGAGTGTTTTATTGAATGGTTGCTCATTAGTTCGTAGTTGACTGGAGAACAGAGAGCGTGCTTGTTGAAACTTTTGTTGTGCGTTGTCAAGTGAGAATAGTGGAAATATATCATTCTAAATATTTTGGAAAGAGAAAGTGCATTGTTTTCCGAAGGCACTATGCAGATGAAGAATGCAACCTAAATAGTTAACTCACAAAAAGAAAATGATTTGCTGAAATGGAAAGGGTATATATTTTGCCATAACAGAGTGCGAGGTGATTTGCGGTATTGTCACTGTATTGAAAGAAATTATGGAAAATGTACTGGCTTTGCTAGTACTATTCTTATTGGAGATGAACACAGGATGCGCAATGAGAAACCACATAATCATGCTCCAACACCGGAGAAAAGTGATGCTGCTGTTGCAAGAGCGCAAATAAAAGAACGAGCGATAAATACGGAGGAAGCCCCTGCACAAATTATTCAAACCGTGACAACGCCAATGGCTACAGTAAATGCAGCTTACATGCCTAATGTGGATGCACTAAGGTAAGTTGTAAACCGAATACGAAGAGAAGACATGCCTGCGGAGCCTACGACTTCAGAACGGATCGATGCCCCAATAAATTTACAGGAGGAGATGGTGCAAAATTTCTAGGCAGAGATAGCGCATTTGGACATCAAAGAATTATTTTATTTTTAACAGAGAATAATTTACGAAAGCTTAAAGAAGCACCGCTCTGGATTATGGATGGGACATTTGAAACTTGTCCAACCCTTTTTAGGCAATTATGTTCCATTCATGCTATGGTTGAAACGAATCCAGAGATGCACAGACTTGTCCCACTAGTTTATGGGTTACTTTCCAGCAAGTATAAAGAATATAATACTATTATACAGTATTTTTGTAGGATTTACAAGACTATGCATCAGACTATGATATTCAGCTTGCACCACAATATACGCATAATAATAGATTTTGAAATAGCTACCGTTATAATGCTGCTAAAAAGGAATTTGGAAGCAGCACACACAAATGTTGTTGGTTTCATCTCGGAAAAAAATGTGCTGAGGAATATTCATCCTCCGGCATAGCCTTGGAATATAGGGAAAACAGAGAGTTTGCTCTCAAAGTCAGACATTTGCAAGCACTCGCATTTTTTTCATCTGATGAAATTCCAGCTGCTTTTGAAGAAGTGAAATCAATTTTACTAGAATATGCAGATTCTGTAGTTCAGTGGTTTAAGGAAAATTATGTTCTTGGAAAATTTCGTGGAAGCAGAAGAAACAATCCGAGCAGAAGCCCTCCGCTGTTCCCGCCAAGAATTTGGTCAGTAAGTGAAAACAATTTATTTGGCTTTCCCAGAACACAAAACGAACTTGAAAGATTAGACAGACGCTGGAATACAATTCTGGGAGAGAAAAAACTGTGACTGTACGAAATAATCAGTGAATTTACGAAAGAGCAGATAACAACTATGGCTAAAATCGAAAGAGTGATAGCACAGATTCCAACAAATCCACCCAGAATAGAAACGCTGGCAAGATAAAAAGGAATTCAAACTTCTTTGGTGCACAGAAACAATGTTAACATGCTGGACTTTTTAAGAGGAATTTCATATAATTCTTCCCTTTACTAAAATGTGCTGGTATTTCTCACTAATTGAATTATACCTTTTACTAACTTGTATTTGAATTTTTCAAGAATGTAATTCCGCCGAAGATGCAGGAATGTAAAACACAACGCAAAATTAAAAAAGACAAAATTTTCAAAATAGCATGACAAAAACATAAAATGTCAAAAAGTAATCCAAAATATGAAACAAATAAAAATTCAAAATGCAATCACAAGTCACAAGCATTACAAAAATGCGAAACGCTATGTAACAAGTACAACACAAAATAAAACAAATGCCAAAAAAAATGCATACGCTTTGTAAAATGTACAAAATAAAATAAATGCCATATTCATAAGGATTTCATGACGAGTTAAGTTAAAAATGAGCTTTTACTTAGACTTCAAATAATATTTACTAGCCTCTACACATTTTTAAGTCTTTAATAAGTGAAACATCATTAACCTGACTTGTCATCAAATATTATCAATATGACCATAGCATACAATCACTTAAAACACTTGTTAATGGATGAATTGAGGAATCACCAAGTTCTGCTGGTGAAAGTTAATGGCTGTTTATAGTTTTGTACTCGAGTAAATGCGCAACACAGTAAACTTGACTTTCTCTGAAAATTTTATGTATATGAGCACGGTTGATTGAAAACTGATAAAAAGGCTTAAGGCCTGTTTATTAATTTTTGTGCCTCAGTCAAAACGCAGTACCATAACCTTGGCATGTTATCGAAACCTTTTGAATACGTCGGACTAAAAATTCCTAAAAAAGTTTACGCCTAAGGTCTTGTAACTAAAGTTTTGTGACAGGGTAAAACTGCAACATTAATAACTTCACATGTTATGTTAACGTTGTAAATATGAGCACGGCGGATTAAAGATTTCAACAAATAGCCTTTGGGATTAATGTGTTGTAGCTGAGTAAAAATGTAACATTATCTTTACTTTTTATATAAACCAAACTACGTGCTGAAATGGCCCAACTATATATACGTATACTTTAACCATATACCAAAGCGCTGACAAGGTCAAAACAAAAGTGCAATTTTGTACGGTCCCCTAACATTTTATGGCCAGCCTACATGGAAGTGGTCACGTTGATATCAAAAACATACTTTTTGTACGGTCCATAACAAATAGCAATGGACACGTCGCAATCTTTTTTTGTTGTTGTTGGGGTTTAACGACAACCATGATCAATTCAGTGGGCTATAAGCCGTCGGACGTTCCCAATTTTGGGCCACTGGTTCCTGGGAAGGGGGACAGCCAGTGCCAGAAGTCAAGCACAACGTCCATGATTCACCAGGATTTAAACCAGGATCCTTCTCGACTAGTGGTCAGAAGCCAGCGCCTAGATCACTCCGCCGCCGTAGCGGCACATGTTGAAATGTATTTTTCATAGGGCCCCAAACGCTCTTATGGACATACTAGATTGAACTGGACGCAAATAAATCATTAATATAATTTGTACTAGCAGGGATACCAGTTATTTGCCAGGTACATATTACTATTTGTGGAATCACCAAGTTCAGCGGGTGAAAGTTAATGAATGAAAAAGATATTCCTGCAATTTTCCAGTAAACTTATTTTAAATTTTTTGATTTAGTTAATTTAATTTTGCGAAACAAAAAAAGAAGGAAAAAGGAATGGGAATACTTACCTTCTAGGAGACATCTATAGAACTGCCGTACATCTGGCGTGTGCTTCTGTGAATCCCGCGACACAGAAATGTAATGTACCTATGTGATGTCGCATGCGCACGACATCACATTGGCATTGATCATCATTTTCTTACCGTTTTGAATTTTGAATATCTGGAACTCTCTATTTACATTACATTATATTTCTTTCTGATAAGCCGCTCGTTGGTAGTGAAAGCTAAACTACATAGATTTGTGTTTTTAATACACCATTAAACGCATATTTTTGCACTTTATTGTTATCTACAGTGCCTAACTTAGACCGTAGGTTGGTTAGTTGGTTGGTTGATGGTTTATGGTGCAAGGCCCTCAAAGGGCCAAAGAGCGCCTTAGAACGTAGATAGGGTATTCTTAAGAGTAAAAAACCGAACTTTTTACGAAAATTTTGCATGGGGCTACCTTGACCCGGGCCTGGACCCCTTCCAAAAACCGTCTACCGTCTAAGTTAGATAACCATAAGTAGTATACCAAATCTGGTTGTCCTAAATTGAAATCTGTACATTTTACGAAATTTTTATAAAGGGGAGGAGCTCTCACCTCCCGGGTTCCAACCCCTTCCAAGAAGCGTCTAGCGTCTAAGTTAGAGTTTCATGATACCAAATTTGGTGGTTCTGAATTGAAAACTGTAGTTTTTAATAAAATGTTGTATGTCTGTGTGTGCCGTGGCGGGGGGGGGGAGCTCCGACCCCCAGGGCCTTGACCCGTCCCAAAAACCGTCGACCGTCTAAGTTAAAGTACCATGAGATAGTATACCAAATTTGGTAATTCTAAATTAAAAACTAGATTTTGTGATTTTTTTATGAAAGGGGTCCTTACCCCCTTCACAAAAAAATCTGCAACCCCTTCCAAAATCGTCTAGCGTCTAAGTTAGAGTACCATGAGATAGTATACCAGATCTGGTGGTTCTGAATTGACAACTGCAGTTTTTCAGAAAATTTTGTATGTGGGGCCTCTGACCCCCCGGGCCTTTACCCATTCCAAAAACTGTCTGTCGTCTAAGTTAGAGTACCATGAGATAGTATACCAAATTTGGTGGTTCTAAATTGAAAACTGTAGATTTTACAAAAAAAAATTGTTGGGGGGGTCTGACCCCGGGCTCCAACCCTTCCAAAAACCGTCTAGCGTCTAAGTTAGAGTACCATGAGATAGTACACCAGATTAGGTGGTTCTGAATTGAAAACTGTAGCTTTTAAGAAAATTTTGTATGTGGGGGCTCTGACCCCCGGGCCTTGACCCGTTCCAAAAACGATCTGCCGTCTAAGTTAGAGTACCATGAGATGGTACACCAAATTTGGTGGTTCTAAGATGAAAACTGTAGATTTTACGAAAATTTTTATAAGGGGGGAGACTCCGACCCCGCGGGCTCCAACCCCTTCCAAAAAACGTCTAGCGTCTAAGTTAGAGTACCATGAGATAGTATACCAGATTAGGTGGTTCTGAATTGAAAACAATAGTTTTTAAGAAAATTTTGTATGTGGTGGGCTCTGACCCCCGGGCCTTGACCCGTTCCAAAAACGGTATGCCGTCTAAGTTAGAGTACCATAAGATAGTATAACAAATTTAGTGGTTCTAAGATGAAAACTGTAGATTTTACGAAATTTTTATGAGGGAAGGGGCTCTAACCTCCCGGGTTCCAACCCCTTCCAAAAACCGTCTAGCGCCTAAGTTAGAGTTTCATGATACCAAATTTGACGGTTCTGAAATGAAAACTAGATTTTACGAAAATTTTGCATGTATGGGGGGGGCTCTGACTCCCCGGGCCTTGACCCGTTCCAAAACCGACAACCGTCTAAGTTAGAGTACTATGAGATAGGATACCTGATTTGGTGGTTCTGAATTGAAAACTGTAGATCTTACGAATATTTTGTGTATGGGGGTTCTGACCAACCGGGCCCTGCCCTGTTCCAAAAACCGTCTACCGTCTAATATTTTAAGTTCCAAAGAAAAACGTAATATTCCTATCCTGTCTGCGTGTCCAAACTTTATAAATTTGATCAGGGAGCAAGACGTTCGAAATCGTACGTTTTCCTGCATTAGTTTTGTATGTAACGAAAATCTGTAAACGCGACGAATTGACGTAGCTGACGAATTTGTCCGCGACGAATTGACGCGCGACGAATCGTCGTGGTCGACGAATTAACGCAGTCGACGAATTGACGCGCGACGAATTGACGTAGGCGACGGTCGTCGCAGTCAACGAATTGACGCAGTCGACGAATTGACGCACGCGACGAATTGACGTAGAACCGCCAGGAACACAAGCACTGGTCACATCAGCAATTTAGTCGAGTTCTTTTTACAGATGAGAGCTGGTTTACCTGACGAGCGATTCTGGACGTATACACATCTGGAGAGAGCAGGGAACACGCAACCACACCTCCAACATCATGGAAAGGGACCGGTTTGGTGGTTGCGGACTTCTCGTTTGGGGAAGTATCATGCTTGGTAGTCGTACTGAACTCCACATCTTCCAAGGAGGTTGAGTCACTGGTGTCCGCTATTGTACCGAGGTTCTCCTACCTCACGTGCGTCTATTTAGAGGTGCTGTGGGGCCTGAGTTACTCTTTATGGACGACAGCGCTACACCTCATCTTACAGTGGCTGTCGCAGAGCTGTTGGAGAGTGAAGATATACAACGCATGGATTGGACCGCATGGTTCCCTGACCTAAATCCAATCGAACACGTGTGGGACCTTCTCGGAAGACGCTTGGCAGGACGTCATCAGCCGCCAGCAACGATTCCACAGCTGCGATTGGCGCTACAAGAGGAATGGGCCACGTTGCCTCAACAGCTCCTTGCCAACCTCGTCTTCAGCATAGACAGACGGTGTAAATCCTGCAACGCAGTCAGGGGTGATCATATTCCTTAATAAAGACTGGATTTTTCTTGGCAGCCGCCTGTCACATGGACGTTTCTGTCTTCTGTTCAGTTGTGCTCGAAGGTAACTTTTCAATAAAGTGCCTTTGTATCCTATGGATTCCTTGTTTGGACGGTTTTTCTCACTTGTCCCATATTTATACTTCTTGGGGATCTTATGGTATGATTTGAGTCGAGGTGGAGCACTTCTGCATGACGGTACATTCGAAAAACCGTTTTGTCCTTAATTTTTGCACGCCAGTTTACTTTCTAACAACATAATGTCTCTCGAAATCCACTAAAAGTCTGGGATTGATGAATATTTTATTTTTGAACGGGTGTTGAAAAGTACTCTCTGCAGTTAGATGACACCACAGACGTTTCTAATCTAACAATGGTAAAGGTATTCGATCGATTCACCTAAATGATGGTAACGTGGAGGAATGCAAGCTGTTTTTCTGTCCGTTAAAAGGGCGTACGACTGGTGAGAAAATTTTTAATTCAATGAACTCGTGTTATAAAGATAATCAAATTGAATAGTTTCCTTGCTGTGGAATTTGTTCAGATGGTGCACATTTGATGACAGGAAAACGTGTAGGCTTAGTTACTCCCATCAAATATACATGTGCGAATATTTATTGGACGCATTGTAGAATTCATGGACACGCCTTGATATCGAGACGAATTTCTCAACAAGGAAAATGTGTTTTCCATGAAGCAATCAAGATTGTCAACTTTTTAAAATCGAGTCCAAGTAGTTCAAGAATATTTACTTCCTTATGGAAAGATACAGACGAACATGTTACAGTTTTGTTTGGCACAGACATTACATGGCTCTAACGCAGCATAATGTTTATGCGTTTGATGGAATTAAGAAAATAATTAAATCTTTTCTTTGAAGATCACCCTTTACATCTTAGTGGGTGTAAAGCAGAACACACATGGCTTCAAATAATGGCATATTTGGCAGATATTTTTTCAAAAATAAATGAACTTATTTTATAATTACAAAGTTCAAATATGACCAATTTCATTGTTGAAATTGGTCATATTGTTTTTTGGAAAGTATGCTGAAGAAGTTAAATTCTGGGGAGAAATTATTGAGAACAAACAGTACAGAGTGTTTTAGCACCCTACACAAATTTTGACAGAAAATGAACTGATTTTAGAACCACAATGTTAAAAATAATATAAAATGTCACTTGAAGTCCCTAACAATGACTTTTAAGGAGAATTCTCCACAAGTTTTCAAGAAATTAAATTGGATACGAAATCTATTTGACGAGTCTTTCTTATCGTTGGCTGCTGATCTCTCTATGACAAAAAAGGAAAATATTATTGATGTTTTCACTGATGTTGGACTTCAAATATTATTTGAGTGAAAGTCTTACACATTTTTGGCTTGCGTTAAAGTCAGAGTACTTTCACGTAGTGACAAATCTGTTAAAGCAATTTTGCCATTTTCAACTACTTACATATCCGAGAGAGTTTTCTCTACCTACACCTCACTGAAGTCAACATAACCAACTTGATGTAGAAATAGATCTGAGACTGTGTCTATGTTCTGTCGAACCGAATGTTGATGCACGTTGTTTTACTAAACAAGACCAGAAACACAATTAAATTTGTGATTCACTTTTATTCGTAAGTATTAATATCATTATAATTGTTGAGCTATATTTATTTTTCACCATTATAAAGCGTTTAGCGTTTGTTTAAGAAATATTTCCTACTTATTTCTGGGTGATTTAACAATTAATTTACATTTTATAATATAGTATACTTTTTTAAAATAAAATCGTTTTAGTTTTACATAAAATATGTATTCCTGAAATAATTTTTTTCATGAAATTACAGGAATTTCTTTAAAACGAAATGTACTTCCTGTGAAAATAACCGCTGGAGGCATTTAAGGATGTACGTAGAAAACTGTTATTTACTAGAACAGATATAGGGCAGTAGTTCACGATAAATTTATAAAGTACGAAATAGTCGGACAAAAAAGTATGGAGACAGCTGCTTTGATGCGTATTAAACGTTATGTGCGAATTAAGAAACAGAAGTATTTTTTTAAAGCTTATATTTACTTAAGTCGACTCCGAAATGCATGAAATTTGTCTGTTCGGATTCCCTGATGAGTGAGGCTGCACGGAAACAGTCTTGACACGGGTAAGGTCCGCCTTTTTATATCTGTCCTCAAGCAGTATGGTCTGTGGCTACCTAAGGCTTCAATAAGATTATAACTTCTGCCGTATTTATCTATGAACAAAGTATATTTATCCTGTTGGTTTTATGTATTTTTGTGGAATTAGTCAAAAGCTTTAAACTGTGTCCTGAAAGACTTGAAAAGAGTAGCCAACCTGCAAAAGAAACACGTGTTAAGAGACTGTTGCTATGATTGACTTTATATGGTGTTAAAACTGAAAAAGCATTTACAGAACATTGAACAGTTTCGCACATATATACTAAAATGCTTGTTCATCAGGTATACCTTCCTCTCTCATCACATAAATGGTTCATTCGGACACGAAAGACACAGCGTGAATGCTGAATAAAACTGGCAGACGAACCATCTCGTGGGACTTCAGTCAACGTTTGATACAAGTCTGCAATGTTACAAATGAGGAAACTGAGTTAATTTGAACATAGCGTGGTACGAGTAACTCCCATCGTGCCGCTTCGAGCATCTTTGAAAGAGGTCCTGCTATTGGGTGTTTCAAGCACAGCAGTAAGAAGGGTTTGCCATGATAGGGATAACACAGAAAAACTATTAACAATAAGCGATCCTGTGAATGACAACAGCTGCTGGATCAGAAGAGTTGAAGGGGAGACTGACATAATTTCAATTACTATAGATCATTCAACACATAGGTGGCGCAATGGTCTAAGCGATGGTTTCTGATCATTCATCCGAGATGAGTCCGGGTTCGAATCCCGCTGAGGCATGAAAGTTGTGTTGGTTTTACGGCACTGGCTCCCTCCCATCCCTTGAACCAGTGTCTCTAAAATAGGGAAGAGCGACTGCTTATAGACCATTGAATTGCTCACGGTGTTCGTTAAACCACCAAACCATTAACGACAGATACTCGGATCACTCTTTATTCCAATTTCTACCTTCAATCGGACGCCCATGCAAGTCTTTCTGATTTATACCTCGCAGACTGTTCACGTGTAGTCTTATGTGTTAGAGTGCACCAAGTTCAATGAAGAGGGAAGGTGTACTTAATAAAAATCTGGCATTTCAGCGTACAATAGTATATAAAAACAAAAATATTGTT
Organism: Macrothele yani; assembly: GCA_039090855.1. Classification (NCBI taxonomy): domain Eukaryota; kingdom Metazoa; phylum Arthropoda; class Arachnida; order Araneae; family Macrothelidae; genus Macrothele; species Macrothele yani. The sequence continues at coordinate 50,115,254 of CM076999.1, read as the reverse complement.
CTTCATAAATATAGTAATATTTCTGAAAATTGCTTCACCATTTAGAATTGCTGGTATTAGTTTAAAACTCGCATGATATGCACAACAGGTGGATACATGCACATGATCAAACTGTCAGTGAAAATGCGCATGCTGTTTTGGTGCAGCACTCTCTCAGCTATCCGATCTTGGATATAAAGAGCTTGCCGAAACAAAATGCTGCAATCAGTGAAGAGCCGTCATTGAGTCGAAAGGGTATTTCTTGTATCTCACTATTGCCCGTTACCCAAGAAGATTACATTATGAACACCTGACAGACTTAGAATAGTTGGGATAAGAGAAGTTGGATTTTCGTACCGCGAAACTGATATTCGTGCGGGACGAAACGGACTTCTATTTTTGAATCCGAAAGTGTGTTAAATTTCCTTTTAACATCCAGGACTCCTTTAACTTCTTCAGGCAGTAGTTTTATAGTTCGTTCTACCTACTTTCTTTATTGAATGACAAAAGAAACTTAAATTAGTAGATATGAATACTAAGACTGTTTTTAAACTAGTATCATTCATTAAATGTTGAACAATCTCAATTGAAGAAATATTGATTTTGTCCATTTCATTCGCAGGAGATCTAAAGCCATTAAATTAATCTGCATAGTGTACCACAGCAGTGCAGCAGGTACCCCATTGTGTGACTGGAAATATAGTCAGCAGAGAAAAGCAATATTCTGCTTTTTGATAAGATCGATCGATGTTGATGATTTATTAAAATATTTTACCCCATTCGATACTAACTGATCCATATTTGGATGAAGTGTTCGGATATTGTCACACAACCTGTGCAAAGAATGAACGACACGATCTTAGCAGCACTTTTGGAAAACTCACGAAGACTATCAGCGGCTTCTTAGTGTATGCGTTTGCATCCGTAAACATGAATAACACATTGTCATACTGAAATTCATTCGGACAAAGCCAGTGCAACGATTCATTAAATCTAGTGACTGTGACATGATTCGCTGTGGAAATGAATATGTATGCTCCCCGAAAAATAGTTTGGAAAGTGTTTCGCCATCTTTCAACACACCGGTTTTCATTTGACATTTCCCGCCTTTCTACTACTGGAATCGGTAGTTTGATCAATGCTCACACAGGTTATTTCATTTTCCCCACATGGAACTAATATATTCTAACGTTTCTTCATAACACTTCGGAAGATAAGTGTTCCTTACGATCAGTTCTTCTGAGAGGAATCAGTATCAGGGTATTTGACAAAAACTTTCTGAATTCCGGATCATTATTAACTTTGTGTTGAAGAACATCAGCTGAATCAAATGCCATAAATACGGAACAATTTGAAGAGCAGGAATACCGGGATAAATCTGGGACTCCCAGAAGGGCTTGCCTAGATGTCGTACGCAAAGCGTAGACAACTTTTATTCAACAAACACTGCTGTATTAATTGGACCGCTGATCTGCTTTTAGAGATTAACCACATGGCTGGCAAATGGAACATTTCCGTCGGTAATAAAATGTGGTTTTATTTTCCACGACATATTGCTTCAGACGGGAAGTTACATAAATTTGGCTTTCAGCAATATATAACATTTTATATTTTTCTAACAACAGACACAACTGACAGTCTAGTTTTTTTACAGAAAAGGATAAAAAATGGAGGAAACATGCAATTTCACACATTTATTACGGAATTTAGTAAAACATGTGTTAACATGCAACATTTTGGAAAATATGTGATCTTATGTGAAGATATTTATTCGCCGGAATTCTTGCTTTCCGGTCATGGATGAAAAAAGTTTGGGTGAATAAATTTAGATTACACATCGGCATTCGTTGGTCGCCCCCGCTCTCTTTCGATGTAGTACATCCCCAAAATGAACATTTGTTTACATTCCTCTATTTGTTTTACCTTCAAAGGGATGCTAACGTGAGTTTCAAAATTTTAAATAGTTTTATCGACATGAGAGGGTATTCATATTCGTATAAGAAGAATGCGTTGAAGGTTCTCGGTTTTGTGATCAGATTTATTATAAATCCAAAATGTATCACTCTCATGTCTTTTTGATTTTATTTTAAAGAGGGAAATAAGACAATTTCAAATCGTAATGCGGTCTCTCATTAATACGTACTGTTGAAACATATCCGGGCATATACAGTTTATTACTACTGCCTTGCCATTAAGTTAAATGTGATCGAATGCAAAGAAGCATTTCATTGTTATTATGAGTAAGATGTCTGTTTAAAGCATTAAAAAATATTTTGTTCTTTTCTATATATCAATGCAGAGACCGGAAACATTCGTACTAGTTTATCTCAAGTCTCAATGAAATCCCTTTATTTTGTTACGTGCTGTTCGTGCAGGTATCATACATTTTGAAAGGAAAAAAATCCATGTTGTATCTTTTGAATTAACATAGCGTTCACAAACTCAGTTCATAATTCGCCTAATATGGACATTTCTGGAAAGTTTAAACTGAGCTGATTTTTTCAGTGGGTATGTTAGTTCTGCTTATTCTTGGGCTTTATGCAGTATGACAGGTTAATGTATTAAATTCTATTCTTGTGGTTTAATATTTTTACTCGAGTTCATTTCAGAGCTCTGGTGAGAAACAATAGATTATTTTTTAAAATCAAAAACAAATATGAAATTGCTTTTCATTGCATTCAATATTGCATTGAATTTTAAAATGTCACTGTGATTTTTTCGTATAAAAATGTCCGATTATCCGGAAATGTATGTGAATCGTATCCTGCTAATAAAATATTTGCAGTAGTGTTTCTGTAAAAAAGAGGTTCATATTTGCTTCAAATTTCAGTTTCTGTAAATATACTAGTTACGTCACAATCCTCTTATTAGCTCCAACTAATGCTTGAACATTTGGTAGGTCAGTAATTTGTCGTACTGCTCACTCATTAAAACAACGCGAGTGTATTTGGTGTTAGATGTAACCCCCTAGGAAAAGTACAACAACCTATAGATATCCACAAATATTCCACTTATATTATGCGTTACTGAACCTTTTTCTAAAAGTAACGTGATGTCGTATGACTCGTGTTAGAAGCATGAGCAATAGCTACCAAAAGGAATTTATTTCCGGATTTGAAGCTTACTTTTGAGGATTCAATGAACAAACGCCACTCGTCCAAGTTGCGTTCGTCGCCAAGAGCCCAAAATAACTGCTTTAATACCATTACGAAACACAAGTCCACCTTCTTAAGAGTTGTGTCCATCAAATCCCTTAAGGGGCACTCCAGAAATCAAACTTTAGGCATCTCGCTGCTGTGCATCCATCACTACAGTCTTGAACCTAATGTCCAGCATTCTCCTTAGATAAATTCCAATCACAAAGTCATTCGTACCTTTTTGTGACTGTAAACGTGATTCATTCACGGAAGATATAACTTTGCATGCTGTATCAGACATACATTCATATTTTTTCGTCATGATATGCTCAATCACGTGGTTAGTTGACTTACGTTGTGATTAAGTTAATATGACGAAAATATAAACTATTAAAGTAAGCATTACAGGAAAAATCAATTTCATGTTTGGATTCCGCATAAGAAATTATACTTAGAACACCCATCGAAAACCGTGAGACAAACTTGCTGTTGCCCAGTGTATTCAAATAACAAAATTACTTTACTTTGCCTCTAGTAATGTCTTGGCCATTTGAGTTGGAATCTTCAATCCTTAAAGTAAATTTAAGTTATCACCAACCTTTTATTTTCTCCTTTTTCTTCTTGAATTTAATAAATTTCTTATTTTAATTCTTGCTTTAAATGAGGTAGTCTAACGACTCATTCTCCAGAACGAATCCACCCCAGAGGACGTTATGACTCACAGCTTCAAGAGTAACAACCGAAAAATTCAAATTAAGTGCATCATCATTAGAATGGAACATAATGAGCCACATGTGGTAGATATTTTAGCCGCTATTCATTTGCAAGCAGTAAACCAGGAAACGGTATTAAGTTGCTTCCAATGTGCAAGACGAAGGAAAACATGTGGCTTTGTATTCGTTTTGTTTAGCGAGCATCTGACCGTAGGAATAGTTGCTGTCATGAGTACTAATGATGAAATGTGGAATTCATGCAGATGTTTACATTAAACTATGTTTACCACAAAAATCAAACTTTAATATGTACGTTCGAGTTTAGTCGAACGTGGAATGCTCGGAGCAACTATCATATTACACATTAATGCATACAGAAGCTGAACAAATGTCGTATAGCAGCTCGTTAAACACATTTTTATTTACATTCGAACTATTGTTTCAAGATAAATTTTATGTATGCGCGGAATTTTTTTTTTATTCGAGAATTGAAAGGCTGTTCGACATGACCCCTTTACCATAACCCCGTTGAGGTTGTAATCTTGGGTATTGGCAGAATATATTTTTTGCAGATGGTATTTTGTGGCACAATTAATTTTTTTTTTTTTTTTTTTGATTGGAGGTTTAACGACCACCGTGCGCAACTCAATGGGCTATAAGGAGAGAGCCAGTGTCGTAAGACAAACACAACATCCATGCCTCACCGGGATTCGAACCCGGACCCCGTTTGGACGAATGATCAGAGGCCATCGCTTAGACCACTGCGCCACCGGGGCGGCCACAATTAATTCATCGTGGTGCACTTGTTACGTAGAGATATTGACAAGCACTTGTAATGACTTTCGGACAAGTATGCAAACCTACCTTTGCTCCCAAGAATTCATGCCCAATACAATGTTCTTCTTCAGGGAAACAAACGTAGCTTTTTTTAATGTATCTTAATTTATAATTCCAGGAGGGATCTCAACAGAAGAGGTGTGTAAAGCTCTAAAATATCTTCAGAATGGTAAGGCTTCGGGATTTGATGGCATAACTGCTGAGGTGTTCAAATATGTTGGTGACTCTGTAATTGACTGGTTAACTGATATTTGTCAGTTGTGGTTGGAGTTAGGAATGGTACCTCGTGATTGGAAGAATGCTATCATTGTTCTCTAGTAGAAGGGAAAATGTGATTAGACTGACTGCAAGAACTATCGTGGTATTAGCCTACTGAATGTGCCAAGGAAAGTGTTTGAGGTCATTATTGAAAAAGTAAGAGGTCTTACATCAGAGAAAGTGTTGTATGTTCAGAATGGTTTTAGGCCTGGTAAAGGCTGCACTAGCCAAATTTTGGCATTTTGCATGATGATTGAAAAGTATCTGGCTTTTATTAGGAAAGTGTTTACTGCCTTCATAGATTTAGAGAAAGCTTATGACCGAGTAAATAGGACACTTTTGTGGAAGGTATTGAATAAATATGGTTATTGGTACTCAACTTAAAAGTGTTAAAGTCATGTATGCTGGAAGTAGAGCTTGTGTTCCAGTGAATGGGGTTTTATCAAAATGGTGTTCTTTTGGTGCAGTAGTCAGACAAGGTTGTGTAATGTCACCATGACTCTTTAACATATTTATGGGTGCATGCATGAGTAATGCCAATATGGACAACAATGGTTTATGTCTTGGTAATACCCATGTGTCCTATGCTGTGTGTGCAGACTGTACAGTCCTGTGGGCACAGAGCAAAAGTGAGTTGCAGAGTATGTTGCGCCGAAAGTACGAAGTTTGCATGGAATTCAAACTGAGTATAAATAAGGGAAAAACCAAAATTATGCATTTTGAGCGAGGAGCTGTTTGTACTGAATGTAATGTAAGTCTGAATGGCACAGTGATTGACTAGGTGAATGAATTTGTGCATTTAGGAAGCATGTTTGACAGAGAGAAAAAAATGTATGGTGAAATTAGTAGGAGAGTGAATTCTTCATTGAAAGTAATAGTTACTCTGGGAGGTTTTCACAGGAATGATGGGTTCTTAGTAGCATCTCGCATGACTGCGTATCAAAGTGCAATTGTTCCTACTCTGATGTATGGGGGTGAAACCGTCGTACTACAGAGGAAACATAGGAGTCGTTTGTGTGCTGGAGAAATGGTTACTTAAGGAAGGTTTGTGGCAAAACACGTTCTGATTGGGTAAGGAATAAAGATGTGTTGCAGTTGTGTAAAGTGAAGCAAAATGTTATTAGCAAGGTGGTGACTACTATGCTTCGGTGGTTTGCCCATGTTTAAAAAATGAGTGATGAGATGCTTACTAAAAACTTTTTACCCCAAGTGGCAGGAAGGAAAGGCAGAAGAAGGCCAAGGAAGTCATGGGAGGATCATATTAAGGAGTGTCAGCGTGTGAAAAAGATTATGACTATGAAGTATAGAAGTCCTTGTGTACGTCGTGTAATGGATGTCAGTAAAGCCCGAGTTGCGTGTGAAGATCGCTCAAAATGGAGAATTTTAATACGGCAACAGTAAGTAAATAATCAGTTAAAATTTTATCTCGTAGTTTGTATCTCTTTTTGGAACTAACCTCTGAATCACAGAGAACAGCTTATGAAATATTATATGTATGTGAATTTATAATACCGTATCTTCATATAGGGCAATCCGTACCAGTCTGTTCTTTCATTACACCAGACTTTTGCTTCAAGGGAATCACCCACGCGTATTTTGAAAATATGTCAACACTCGTCAGCAAGTAGCGAACGCCATCGTTATGACGACTCAGACTGCTCACATTGGCTAGGTCTGCTTGCCACTGTTGGTCTCTTTTATGTGTTATGACTCTATTTCTCGGAAAACTACGTCTCACTGGTTTGTGAAGAGTGTACGTTTTCTCCCCCTTCAGCCAATTTTCGACATCTTTTTTCTTTGCTTTTTCTTTTTTGACAGCATGGAATAAGGCATTCACACCAGCCAAACTTCCTTCTCGGTCGGGAGTTAGATACGCTTGTTTCAGCACATTCTCCATTACAACATTCAAATTTAAGACTCTCCACCGTAATTGAAAAATTCATGTTGACACCTACCCATGTAGAACTCAAATGAAATATTTTTCTCTCCCACTCTTTTTAAATACCTTCATCCCACTTAGCTCGTAGAAAAAATATATATATAACTCACCCAAATGATCCAATACACATTCATGAAAAATGTAACACGAGAAATGTAATTCAAAATAAACAAATCATTTTTTCCCTTCCACTGTTTTTAAATATCTTCATCCCACTTAGCTCGTAGAAAAAAATATATAAAACTCACCCAAATGATCCAATAAACATTCGTGAAAAATGTAACACGAAAAATGTAATTCAAAGTAAACAAACCCCTCAGTGCGTTCGTGTAAAAAAAAAAAAAGCAAAAAAAAACAAAAAAAAAACTACACCTTTCGTACGACGGTACTAATGGTCTGATGGTTCCTTCAGTATGGCTTTCGCTTGAAAAAACACTCATAATGAGTTCGAATCTCACTGCAGCCATCAGAGCATTTTTTTTCACTTTGAAGAATTTTTTTCTAAAACTATTGTTAAATAAAAGAAAAGAAAAAATGCTTCTCCCCACCAAAACTCCTAAGAAAAAGCTACAAAGTATAATAAACCTGCACGGAGCATGTACGAAAGATCCGTTCTCTGGCATTTGAAAAAAAAAAGAAAAAGAAAAAAATGGCTGACACGTGGTTCCAAACCCACGGTTGTCATCCGCCAACACATAACCTCTGTTCACCGAGTAGGGATAAGTGGGGATACGGGAACAATTAGAGAGTCGAGAGGCGGTAGGCGTGGCCATAACCTCTGTTCGCCGAGTAGGGATAGGTGGGGGTACGGAAACAATTAGAGAGCCGAGAGCCGGTGGGCGTGGCCAGCTCTCGGCTCTCTAATTGTTCCAGTATCCCCACTTTATCCCTACTGACAACCTACAGACGCTTATTGAGGAGGAGTAGATTTGGATAGTCGGCTAGTTTTGTAACCACGTATCTTGCATATAACCTGTGTAAGTGACGTTTACATTTATCTGCATGAATTTTGTAATTCAGTGGCTGGTCTGTGTCTACATCTGTAGAAGAATTGAAGGTGAAACCTTTGATAATTTATTCATCAGAACATTTCAGTTATGAAACCACTGAAATCAATTTTTATATTTCCATTCCTCATATACGAATTGAATCAAACTTTTATCAATTAGTATGTTAAGCTTTATGTTATGCAATATTTCCTTCTGCGGCAGAGTGTTTGACATAAAATTATGAGAACCAAGAACGCAAAAAGGGTCTTTAAAGCACGCTGTTTTGTAAGTTCATAAATGATTAATCATTGCAAAGTTGTTTTTCATCAGTACTTCGCAGAGAATATCTAGCCACACAAAAGAATAATTCCAAAGAAGGGCTATCTAATGAGCAAAAATATTGCCGGTCCTAGGAAATTAAGCATTATGCTCTCTAAAGCTGCAATGTCTGAAATGCTGTCATCGGTTTGCATTTTATTTCATTTAATTAGAGGGAAAGCTTCACTACATTTCTTCACTTAGAAATCGCTAAAATATCCAAACTGAATAATAGATAATGACATTTAATTGAGAGCTAGTACAATGCGCTATCCTACTACCGCAAATAGGAAAAATTAGATATTAACGTGATAATGTATTAAATATGTAAAACATGAAGGCGTAAAACAAAAACAAAATCTTTGGAAACGAACCTATCGGACTTAGAAAGAAAAACTAAACAAAACAATAACATACAAGGGAATGGGGCAATAAAACTGGATACTCATTCTTCCACCCTTCCTCTTTCAAAGAAATGGTTCCAGGAAATTCTGTGCTATAACTGCCGGTTTCATCCGTTAAACAACTATTTAGGGCGTATAAACACCTTTCACAATATTCAGAGTCCCAACCGTTGGAATCCAGTTTTTTTCTTGGCAATTATTAATATATTCCATTTTTTACGAAAATAACTCGTAAGCCTTTATTCCTTTCTACACCTCGTAATGTATTTATGGAATGCACGAACTCTCAAACGTCAAAGTTTTTGTATTTTCTTCCAATATTTGATTAGCTGAACAAAATTTAGACAAACTTCTACACACTGTAATGGAAAATATCGTGATATTCTAATGTCTGTCATTGCTCACCAAGGATTTTGTAACTTCATGATGTAAAAATAATGTGAAATAAAAATCGTCACACATAAGAAAATAGCCCTTTTATTTACATCTTTTCAAATGCCATAAATTTGTGTAATACGATTTTGCGGAAAGGATTTTCTTGTGTGTAAATGGCCATTTTTCGCAGAGTTGAACTGACTGATGTTTCAGCAATTGAAGGATATTTCGACACGTTTTGTAAAATTTGGTTACATGTAGTTTATTTATAATAAAAACAGCTTTTCTATTTACAGATTTTCTTCAAAGATGTCTCTGAACTGTGTTTAGCGTACTGTATAGGTTATTAGACATTGAATTACCAGAATATTTAAAATCGTGAGACCCATATTTCCTAAAAAAAGGGTTATTCAAAATTTCAGCTTTGGAGACAAGCTGTTTAGAAAGAATTCATTAAAAAAAATGCATAAAAAATATTCTTTCGGGTGCAGTTACCAACGTTTTCCAAAATAAAGTTCATTAACTAAGTTTAATAGACTTAATAATCCAGAATAAAATAATAAGTATTAAATTTATATTCTAAAATCAGAAATTAGTCCAGTGGCAATTATGTGAAATTGTTGTCAAAATAGTTAATTATTACATACTTTCAACATTAGAATAACGTGTGCTGAAATCAACTTCATTAATTTCTGATATATAAACAAAATTATGACATATATATATAAAGAAAATTAGAGGTACACATTCATGTAAAAAATTATCTTTATATTATCCTTCAATGAATCCAAAATTGAAAACCTGATGTGTGAAAATCACGGAATTAAATCTACAATTCTTATAAAACCCTTATGAAAACACAATGAAAATTAAGTCATTTTAAAATATATCTGCCATATATTTTAGAAAATTATTTTTTTCGAAAATCTTTCATTTTCATAGAATCATGGTTAATGACTTCTTATGAAAATTTCTATTCAACACAAATAAAACTATGTTGTCGTTTTTAAGGGAAGGAAATTCGTTATTGAAGTACAAGGCTAACTAAACAGTGCATTTCAGAATTCCTTTCAGTTCGTATTAATCCAAGAGTGATCACTGCATGATTAATGACTGAATTTTCTTGTGAAGTTCTCACCTTGACTCTCAATTTACAAACCAATGTACAAGTTAGGATTGCTCTGGAAAGCGAGCAGCGAAAGAAACTTAAGAATACTCTTTTCCCGTGGCGAAATTTAAAATTTCCAAAGATGGAGAACATCTTTCTATGCCAATCTGCTATCACATCCACGGAGAGTGAGTAACATTTTTGAAGAGTAATATTAAATTCTTATCCATCAAAAAGACTGATTAAACTGTTTATTGCTTTTTCTGTATAAAACTGTTAACATGAAGTTGGCTCATGATGATTTTTTGGGTATCATAATATTGTTTTCCACTTTCTTATATTACTAAACCCACTTCAAATGGTATCTTTATTTACAGCTCCAAAGCTAAACAAAAACGATTTTAAATGCACCTATATCTTCTGCTTACATTTTTACCTTAAAGTGAGATTCGTTTGATCAATATACGAAGACCATAGAAAATGTAAGCCTAGATGAGGTTTCATAGTAATGGGGAGAAAATGGAAGTGCTATAATCACGCATGACATTCTTTAGATGATCACCGGCAGATTTCAGATTGTGACTTATTTTACATTAAAAAACAACAAGTTTGCTGTTCAAAAATTCATTTTTTTAACTTAATATGTTTGTAACGTTGAGGAAGACCATAAATTAGTTTTTCAAATAACTTCGAACAGTGTTGCTCTTAAATAAAGCTGCAAAACATTTTCTTAGTTCTTAAATACGCTTGAAAAAAGCTGGGCTTTATTTTTCATTTGAATATGTTTCTTCACAAGGAGTTTGCAAAATAAACTGTACATATGTTGGAATGACTTTAGTAATTAATGTACACTTGTATATGTTTCATCTGAATGAAGATATGCTGATGTGAGAGGTTGTTTGTACTTCAAATCATTAGAAAGTAGGTACAAGACGTGAGAGCGTCTCAAATATAGAGTAGGCCTGTGATCCATTTGTAACAGCAGCGGTTGAGGTTTAGGGAGTTAAAATTCAGTTTGAGCCTTTAGAGTATGAATTGCTACCGTTTCACACTAGCGTGTCGATAAAGGATTGAAATCTCCTAAGTCGTCCTCTCATTGGTCCGCGGTTGAGTGGCGAGAACGGATGAGTAGATCGATGGCGTGCGTTCGGTTGAGGGTTTAACAACCACCATGATACATATATATCATCATCATCATTGTCAACCATTATCAATCCACTGCTGGACGAAGGTCTCCCCAAGTTTCTTCCACAACGGTCTGTCTGGTGTCAGTCTCCTCCATGTCACTCCTGCATACTTTCGAATTTCATCCACCCATCTTCCATGTGGTCTTCTTCTGGGTCTTTTCCTGTCCCTTGGAATCCAATCTAAAATTTCGGCTGTCCATCGATGGTCTGTTCTTCTGGCAGTATGTCCAGCCCATTGCCATTTCAGGGATTTAACTCTGATCATGATGTCTTCCACTCTTGTAATTTTTCGGATCCACGTGTTCCTCTTCTTATCTCTCCTGGTTACACCAAGCATGCACCTCTCCATGCTTTTTGAGTTGTCTGCAGCCTTTGTATGTCTCTTTTAGCTAAGGTCCACGTCTCTGCACCATACGTAAGCACTGGAAGGATGCATTGATCAAACACTTTTCTTTTAAGACATAATGGCATATTGCTCTTGAAAATTATGCTGTTTCTTTAAAAAGCTCTCCAGGCAAGTTTTGTACGCCGATAATTTCTTCACCAATGTGACCCTCACTTGATATCTGCTGTCCAAGATAAACGTACGTGTCTGTTATCTCCAGCTCTTCTCCATCAATCGATAAATCTTTGTTTCTTGTAAAAGCATTGTACATCACTTTTGTCTTCAGAAAGTTCATTTTTAATCTCACTTCTTTACTCTTGTCAGCAAGTTCCTGGTTCATACTCTGTAGCTCTGATGGGGTAGTTGAAAAAATGACTATGTCATCAGCAAAACGAAAGTGGGTTAGATAATCTCCATTAATCTTTATCCCTTTGTTTTCCCAGTTCAGTGATTGAAAGACATTTTCCAATGTGGCATTAAAGAGCTTCGGAGATATGGTGTCACCTTGTCTCACTCCTTTTCCAATTTTTATGTGTGTTGTATTTTCAAACATCCGAATCTTTGCGCTTGCATTTTCATAGATGTTATTAATAATATTAATGTATGCATCTTCAATACCGCAGGATTTCAGAGCCATTGCAACTGCTGATGGTTTCACCGAATCAAAGGCTTTTTCATAATCGATAAAAGCCATGCACAATGGAAGTTCATATTCCCTCGCTCTTTCAATTAGTTCTCTCAGTACGTGGATATGATCTATTGTGCTGTAGCCACTCCTAAATCCAGCTTGTTCTCTCGGTTGAGCCATGTCCAGTGTCACCTTCAAGCGGTGTGAAAGAACTTTAGTGAAGATTTTATAAACCACTGATAGGAGGCTGATAGGTCTGTAGTTCCTGAGATCCTCAATGTCACCTTTTTTATGTAGCAAGATCATTGTTGCGTTGTTCCAATCCTCAGGAATCTTCCCTTCATTAAGAATCTTCCCTTCATTAATATATACATATATATATATATATATATATTTATTTATTAGGGTTTTAACGACCAACATGAGCAACTCAACGGAGTATAAATACTCAACCCTGCGTAATTTATTAATTTGTTCCGAGCGAGCGAGGGAAAGAACTAGTACCTTAAGTCAAACACAACATCCATGCATCTCGGGATCCGAATCCGAATCATTCACGGACGACTGGTCATAAAGCAGCGGTTAGACAACTGTCCCACCTGGCCGGCAGTGTGTATTTGGAAGTGCGAATAGAGATTGTGATATTGAAACAGGAATAGCAGATATTAGTTTCAATATGTAAGGACATCACGGAGCTTTAACATTAAATGTCTTGCCATCTCCTATGAATAGCGGATGGGATACATACTTGTGATTTTTGAAATTTTGAATTGAAGTACAAGAAGTTAAACGAGTTACTATGAGCTTAATACATGCTCATTCATATGTTTTAGTCCTACCTACCTCCACAGATAAAACTTAGACAGCCTCGATGGCTCAGTGACTAAGGGATATCTTATGTCCATTCGCTCGATGTGGATCTGGGTTCCCGATGAGGCATGGATGTTGTGTTTTTCCTATGGCACTAGCTCTCTTCTTTCCCTGAAACAAGTGACCCTAAAGTACGGACTGGCGACTGCTTATAGCCCATCGAGTTGCTCACGGTGGTCGTTAAAGCTCCATTAAAAATAGAGCCTGGGTTTAACGTTTAAAAATCAAGCTGTATGTTTTGATTTTCACTGTAGTAAATGATTGTTTTATGTGTACACCTTTCGCTGTCCAGCGAGCCCGTTAGCCAAGAAAAATATTTGCTTCATATGCATTCTATGTGTGCAAATGTTATCAATGGTGCACATGCCCGAAAACGACGAACAGCTTGATTTTTGCACAAGAGAAACTTCAACTGCGCACAGGATTTGAAATGTAGAGGCAACATTAATACCGGTTAAATACAAATATCTGTATGTATCATTTCACCTATACAACTTAGCGGTTTGGGGTAGCCAAGCGAAGAAATGATAAATGATACAACCCATCAATAATCCGGATAAGATAATACAACCTGTCAATTATCCAAAAAAGATGATAAAATCAGCCAAAAATCCAAGCTGCAAAGGAGAGAGTTACTGAAACTGATGCCACGACATAACGTTTGTTAACATTTCTCTGTTATCTAATTATTTTCCGCCACTTCAGAGCGACCAACTAAGACGACGACGTTATCAAACCCAAATTTTTTGGAGACCTTAACTGAATTCATGAAGTAACGATTGATTGTTCAAAATGTAATTTCAAGAGAAAATACTGTAAAACGTTTAGACAAAATTCTTCTACGTATTTCTTTTCCTTTTCCGTTTTTACTCTGTACTCTTAAACCCGAGACAACAAAGAAAACAGATGTGAAACAGCCTAAATAGAGCAAGGAAATATGTCCTATGCTTAGATAATAAAAATCAATAAATCACGATCTGCAGAGCATGGGATTCACAAATGCATAAGATAAGATCTTCCATATTTCATCCATCATAAAAATTGCCTAAGAATTAATGCATTCCCATAACACGCACAATTCATAATACGGGAATAACCTATATGAAAGGTAGAAATAATTTGGTGAGCGGTATGTAAAGGCATTTTCTTTCAAAACGAAATATTAAATTCCTTTTCTTCATATCTAACTTTGGTGTTTGAGGTCTGAATTTCAAACGAACTTCCTTGCTGGGAATTTATTTGGGGTTACGGAATTTAATGCCATGTTCCGAAATGAAAACATGTCTTTTAATTTTCAGTAAATATTACCGTAATGTTATGGAAATTTGTAATTCAAATACACTTCCAGTGAGGCGAAAGACATTTTCTTATTGCATAAAACTGGAGAGTAGAAGTCTTCTCTGAAATACGAGAAATTATTATATAAAAAAATTCAGATAACATAGTGTAGCTTTTACTTAATTTGAATCTGACTAATATTCCAAGTGAAAGGCATATGTTAATTCTTATACGTCACGACTGGTTAATTTTTTCAGGACCTCACTTCTTGTGAATTGCTTAATTTCTCGTGGCATCATTATTGAACTGCCTAATCTCAAATGTGTCGTTATTTCTTTTAGAAGTATGTTGTTCGGAGCTAGCTTGGTAATTCCTATATTTTTCGGGGTAAAAACACAGAAATATTCATCTTATTTTTGTTTCTGTTTTTTTTTAATTATTGGATTAGTGACCACCGTGAGCAACGCAGTGATCCATAACCAGTTGGTCGTCCCTAATTCAGGGCCGCTGGTCCTAAGGAAACGAGAGAGCCAGTGCCATAACAAAAAAATTCATGTCTCGCGGGTTTCGAACCAGGACCCACTTTGGTCGAATAGTCAGAAGCCATTACTTAGACCACTGCGACACTGGGGCGGCATATTCATCTTATTACGAATTTAGCTGTAAAAACTTTTCTCTTCTGCACAAGCATAGAATCCATCCAGCTAGGTGAAAATCATAGATAATATGTAAGATAATTATTAGAAAAAAGCTGCGTTTTAGATTTCTATCTAACAGAGGGAAAACATTCACTGTCCTCACGTCATTGGGATTGTCGAAAAAAAGTTTTTTTACTTTGTACCTCGTTGGGAAGATCTGTATTTATTCAAATTCTATAAAATCAATGAAATTGTAATACGGCTTATTTCCGTGTTTTGGATACGTTTTATTATACATCGGCATATATTCAAATACGTTCGGAGAAATATAATTTAGCTTTAAATAAACTGAAATGCAATAACTCGAAAATTTGAAGATTTATCTCTACGAATGATTTGTCCTTATTCTCTGACTTCAGTCTATTTGCGAATCCCTAACAATGATACCTGTGAGTGATTTGGAATGAATATACTGTAAGAAATATCTTTCGCCTTAAGTAAAACGAATTGCAATCACTCTGAATTTTGATGATTTATCTCTACAAATGATTTTTGCTCACTCTCTGACTGCGGTCTATTTACGATTCCCTAGCAATTGTTGCTTAGCGTGCGTTAGGATGAATATACTGTTCAAATTTCCTTATAAAATCGAACTGTGTATTCAAAAGTACTTAAAATATGTGAGTGGTCTTATATCCTGCACTAAGCCCCAAAACTAATATTTATATAAAAATAGGGAGCCTCTAGTTTGTAAAAAAAACAGGCTTGGTAATATAAAGGCAAGAAATAGTTTTATGCATTGCCAATAGCTTAATTGGGTTAGGAATGTGGGAATTGTAGCGAGTAAAACAGAGGCTACTGAACTGTGCTCCGCGAAGCATCTCCAACTGCTCCGCGAAGAGATTAGAAGGAAAAATAAATATAACAAATGTGACAAGATCTCAAAAAAGTGAATTTATGCTGCCATAAAAAGTGAATAGATAAGTATTGCGTAGAAACTGTTCAGCTCTTGCAGCATGCTGTGAAGCAGTGTAGATAGCAAGCATTGTAGACCAAAACTCATCGCATGAGCCACCTCAGTCAGCTTTTCCCGCCCACCCCTTCTTGGAACCAAGGAAAATATGGAGAACAGCTGCGAAACTCACAGACTGCACGCGGCGAAACTAGACGTACAGATTCGATGGCGCCACGCTAACCTTGTGTCATCTGTGAGAACTTCGCCGTGCTTACAGATACGTTTGTTAGCTTCGACAACTTTCCAGAATTATCTGGAAAGTCTCTATTGCGTTTTAAAACTTCCTATTTCTTCTTACCTTCAATCAGTCGCAGTTCAATCAGCATCCAGTCTACAGTCGAAACGAGTCAAGTAGCAGTGCAGTGTTACTTACTTCAGTGCCTTTAGTGCGTGATCTCCAATTTCAGTTTTTTTTATTTTAAAGAATTACGTCAATATAACTTTTCGGGTCTTCGATCTTGAGGACGGAACACCTGCCCGTTACAGGCTTTTTAGAGCACCAATGTAGTCATTCAGAAACCACCACCGATTTTCCTTCACTGGATCGCTGGTTGATGTCAGAATCCTTAAATACAACTGTGAAACCCGCCACATTAGATACGGAAACATCAGCAGCTAACAAACTTGTCTAAAATTGGTTATTTTTTACTCGAACGAGATTATTGTTTGTATTTACTCAAGTGATACGAGTATTAATTTTCAATTGCAGTGTGGAAGATGATGGTTAGTGCAAGAATTTCTGGATAGGATGAAGTGCTCTGGGCGAATCAGCGACAGCTTGTGCACCAGCATCTCCTGAACTGTTGAACTACTTGCAGGTTTTTTAAATAACCAACCATCTTCGGAGAATAGTGCCACAAGGAAATAAATAGTAAAACGGAAGTACCACGATTCTTACTTCGATATTGTGATCGTTGGGACAAGTGAAAAAAACCCACAGTGCGTAATCTGCTGCAACTTATTGACAAACTGTGCAATGTTCCCAGCACAAATGCGCCTTCATTTTGAGGAGTCCATTCAGAATTCAAGGGCAACTGTGTCTCTCCACGGCAATACGATACCTCACGTGGCACGTCAGGCCCAACACGGGCTTCATGGTTTAAAATGGGAAGTTCTGGATCATTCGCCTTAAAGTCCGGACTGGACACCTACCGAAGCACAGAAAATTATATCCTATCACTTAAAAACAGTTACAGTAAAGGCTTTGATGGCGTCCAACATAGTCAGTTACCGAGTTGATCGAGCTGGTGAAGCCCGTGTCATCGCTGAAAAGCTTATCAAGACTTGAGTAGTGGACGTAGTTGAAGATATGCTGGAAGAAAGAACCACTAAACTAGTAGGCACAGCTCCTTTGTCAAACAACACAATCTCTCGACGAATTGAAACTAGCAGAGGACGTGAAAACTACTTTATTTTCACGAAAAAAAATGCACTAAGACGAAATTTTCACTCAAAATGGATGAATCAACGGATGATGCTGGGTTGGCAATTTTAAATGTATTTCGGCGCTACCAGTACTTGAAATCTTTTAAGAGGATCTGCTTCACTGGAACTTCAGCCGTTATCGAGTCACACGAGTGGTGTTGAAATTTTGAAATTTATAGATGAATTTCTTGAGTGAATGTCATTCCATAGGATATCATGTGCGCACAGACGGCGCGAAGGTCATGAGTGGAAATACATTCGGTGTTATCTCAAGAATAAAACGAAAAGTAAAAAAGCGCAGCAGTAGCCACTGAGCGCTCCATCGGCATGCTCTTGCTGTGAAAAAAAGATGCCACACTCCCTAAAAGAAGTCTTGGACGAAAGCGTGCAAATAATGAATTTTTCAAATCACCAGGAATCTGCATACGTCTTTACTTCTCGGAGAAGTAAGGTTGCTTTATCTCTGATAAAATTTGATTCAGCTCTTCGGAACGAGGGCTAATATCAGAACCGTCGTGATGGACAATGACTTTGCTTTGGGAGACAGCTGGTGTGAAAAGAGTTGACTCATGAATTTGGGGTAGGTAGCAAAAACCTTTTAAAAACAAATAACTTGTCTCTCACTTCAAGGAAAACCAGTAATTGTTTCTGACTCCAGCAATAAAGTGCAAGCGTTTAAAAATAAAATCAAGTTATGGCGGAATCAATGAAGAATAGATTTCCAAACAGCTTTCCAATGGTAATTGAATTTAGATAAGGACTTGATTCCGTCATACCTGGATATATTTTAAATGAGTTTCACTTTTACTTGCAAAGTTTGCTTGAGAGTTTCAACCGTTATTTTCCAGAATAACTGTACGAAAAAATTAAAGAAAATGTTTGTGTTTTAAACATATACTCTGATGTGTCGGGAAAAGCCAGCCTGTCTGATATCGCAGCATATGCATCCTTGATTGATTTGACATCACATTCTATGATAAAGGACAATTTTGGAACAAAGAAGGCACTAACAGAATTTTGGTGTCACCTGAAAGAAGAATTGCAGTTTTTTCAAATAAGGCGAAAATCATCCTTCTGCCCTTTGCAACACCTTACTTATGTAAATCAGGATTATCTTCCTATGTGGCTACTAAAACAAAATACAGATCGCGCCTCAATGTAGAGCCAGATATTCGGTTGCAGCTGTCCCAAATTTTAACCTATGTATTCTAGTCACATTGTGCAAGTCAAAACAGTCCCATCCCTCTCATTTGAATCTAAGTTCCCGGGCTATGCTGTATGTTTTTTGTTTCTTTCGAAGCCAAGTGACATTTTGGTTTTTCAAGTGTAAAACTGGTTTTGAATAAAATATATATGTGGCAACATATAGTGGAATTATAATACCTGCTTTGAGTTCCTTCTCAAATCTGTTGCCTTACTTTATGTTTTTTGTTTTTGTTTATGTTGTTAAGAAAATACTTCCTCTGAAATTAGTGGAGAAAATAACATAGTGAATGAAATGAAACTTGATGTTCAAGATGCTCAAATGCTTAAAAATGCCTTACATTGTCAATAATGCTGTCATTCAGTTTAGTACCTTTTTAGATGCTAGGTAAAATCTTTGTGACGCCAAAGACACGTAGGTTCAAAATTGATGTTTTGAGAAAACCATATTTTAAGTTCCAATTTTTAATGACTTTCAATGAGAAAAAATAAGTTTAGACCTAAATTTATGCTATTTAGAGTTCGAAAAATAATTCGTACCTTTGCTAAGCTCGTCCCTGAATAGGCAGGGGTGTTGTTGTTGTCTTTCGGCAGTGTTTTTAAAAAAGGTATGGTCGACTACCTTATGTCTTCCTATTTGTCTGAAGTAATCTCTAATTCCCGAACTAGAAATTATGTATGTGAAATAAAACAAATTCGTTTCGATGCATTCGTGGTATTAAAAATGTTCAGGAGAGAGGTTTGTACTTTCAGAGACATAGATTCCCCAATTAAAGGTAAATGTATCCCCTACAAAAATAATAATACCACCGGACTGCCAGGGAAACGGATTTAGCCTATATGTGTTCTTAACGCCTTTACAGAAATCATACTAAGTCTTTGTTTAGAATATAATTCGTATCGATATTAAGCATGCGATACTTACAGTGTGGCTGAAAAGAAACCAGTGATTTTCCTGTTCACTGAGAGAGGCGAGCGTTATATTCACAAAATATTTGAATATATAATGTGCCCACATTTTTTTTTCAAAGTCTCACTTTCTTGTTGTCGCAAAAGATATCTTCAGATGTATAAAACACCCAAAAAATGGAACCTTCGTGTGTTGGCAAATGTTGAATTACTTTCTGGAATGTGTCTCTCTTAGGAAGAAAAGTAAAGGAAAGTACTATACGAACAGGCAGCACAATACATTCTGAACAGCTCTTATCTGAGTGTATAACTATAGGCGGACATGTAGAAATTTCACAAAATCCGTTTTCTTTTAATTCAGCCGTGAAGCTATAATAAAAATGCTGATGTATAAGCAGATGAAAATCTCTCAATTTCAAATACGTCGGTAGAAAATCATTATGGGCAAAATAAACTGCACGTCTTAATCTTCAAGAAACTGAGTAAAGTCTTTCACTTTATAATCTAAAAAACTGATTTGTTATAAAAGTGAACCTTGTGTCTTTTCAGCGTTGACAGTATCACTTGGACTGCAAAACAACAATACTCTTAACGAGCAGAAAACTCATAAATTAAGAAAGTGCATTATTATTCGTCTTCTTGCGTTATTGAACCAAACATCATTTAACCAATAAGTTCTCTTTCTTTGCGCTTCAACTTCTCTCAGAAACTGCATGATGTATTTATTAATTTTATAAGAAAAGAGATATTGGGTACTACAGGTACACTGAAGTCGATGATTTTATCAGTTACTTAAAACAATAGCAGAAAATTCTGAGAAGCGCACACTGACCTCGCTTACCTAATAATTTCATGAACAATTTCTTTCAAAATGTCACAGAAAATAATTTTCAGTTGTTCTGTTTGGTAGAAAAATTGTGTTTTCCAGGGAAACCAACGTGAAATTAGATTTCAACTAAGAAACTGAACTTTCCTTTTAGACATTAGGAGCAATAGTCTCAGATCGATATGTTTAAAACTACAGGAACATCGATAAAATTAGGGCTTTCGATTTTTCCTGTTTCGAAGCACGGTACACTACTATTTGTTAAAACTGTAATAACAAGAACGAATCGAGCTGTGGAAATTAAATTTTTCTTACAGATTCGTCATGTTATAAGAGATAACTGATTACATTTTTAGAGCTATACAATATTTTTGGCTTCAAATCTAAGTATCATGTGTATCCACCTCAATCAACAATAACTGTCTCTACATGGCGTGGCACGGAATAGAAGATGTTTCCTGATAATCGTCCTGGGGAATACTTTACCACCCTGTATCTATGCGGGACCAGAGTTCATTTGTATTAACTAGAAGACGCGCTTGACGGCCAGTCGCTTAGTCACCATGACCCAGACATGTTCCATCGAAAACATATCAGCGAAAGAAGATGTATCTGTCGTGCATGGAAGAGGTTTCAGGTATTCCGAGCCACAAGTGCATGAGCATTCTTCTGCTGGTATAGAGAGCAAGGCCAGATCTGAAGAAAATGCACCATCTCTATTTCTGAAACATTCCTGATGTATCGTTCCCTGTTGACTTTTCCCTCAATACCTATAAGTCGTGATCGCGAACTGAACCCAATGGCGCACCAAAATATGACGTTTGGCTTTGGGACGTTATGACTCTGCAAAATGCAAGGTGCAGTCACTATGATGTCTTCGAACACGTATGCGACCATCATGATGCATCAGGCTGAATCATGAGCCGTCACAACACAAAACCTGTTACCTATCAGCGCGGCAATATCTGTATCCCACATGGCATTGCAGCCTGAGGTGTCTGTGACTGAGGATCAAAAGAATGCGCCGTGATGAGCCTTCTGTTAATCATACAGCGCAGAACTCTGCTGCAGGGAAAACCTGACCAGTGAAAGTGCTCCACTGCTGCGCAGAAATCGGGTATTTCGCTGTGCGATCCGTCATTTGTTTACTTATGTTATACAAAAAATTGTTTAAAAAATTATTATTCGTACTTTCACTTATGTTAGACAAGAAACACTGGCGAATAATGAAAAAAGAACACCATATTGATTTGGCGGACGATCATGAAATTTACATATGTTAATGGGGACGAGATTACGTAGGTGTGATGTTAATTTAGTGACCAACCGGTGGGCGCTTACGCCACAGCACGGCATAATATGCAAATTATCGTCGGTGGGATTTAAGTAGTACGGCGAAATGAATGTAATCAGTCGTCGGCGTACGGACACGTGCGAAGACCCTGGAGAAGCTGCAATGCCTGGACATGAAAGACGTGTACGATTTCAGCAGTTATCGGACTTTGAGCGAGGTCATCTGGTCGGACTCCGTGAGGCCGGGTGGTCGTATCGTCGTATTGCGGAGCGAATTGGACGGGAAGTATCGGTTGTGGTACGATGGTGGCGTAAATGGTCCGAGGAACATTCCCGCACGACAAGACGTGGAACCGGGAGTCACAGACAGAATGATGGGCGGACCGATCGACGCATAAGAAGATCAGCGTTGTCAAGCACAACACCCACTGCAACCAAATCCGAGCTGCCGTTGCACCTGAGGTGACTGTGCGAACAATCCGCAACCGTCTACTGGATGCAGGACTACGTGCACGTGTGCTTTAGGCATGTGTACCTCTGACTCCAGCCCACCGTCAGAAACGGCTGCAGTGGTTTCGCCAACGTCTGCACTGGAGAACACAATGACGATCTGTCGTGTTCGGTGATGGAAGCAGATTCTGCTTGGGAGCCTTCGATTGCCGTATGCGTGTTCGTAGACGCACAGGGGAGCGTTTCCACCCTTCTTGCATCCGCCAGCGACACACAGGGCCAACACCTGGTTTCCTGGTGTGGGGAGCGATCAGCTATCACTCCCGTACAAAACTAGTGTTTGTACCGGGAACGTTAAACAGCACTTCCTACATCAACAACATCATTCAGCCAGTTGTTGTGCCATTTGTAAGGTCGGTCCTTCGTGGCGTTTCCAGCAAGATAACGCACGCACACACACGGCACGTACAACGCAACATGCACTTCAAGGTGTGAGACAACTTCCATGGCCTGCACGTTCACCTTATTTGTCCCCCATTGAGCACGTGTGGGATTTTATGGGACAACGACTTATCCGGTTTCCACGCCAGCCACGACCATCCCCGATTTACGCGTCCAGGTTGAGGATGCTTGGATCTCAATACTCCAAACTTACATCCAGCATCTGTACGACAGACTTCATGCCAGAATTGCACAGTGCGACGCAGTTCATGGTTAGTACGAGGTTCAATCTCGTACTAACCATGTTACGTGGAAATGTTATTTTTTCAGTTTACCACCAAATACAGCTGTATTTTGCCATAATGTTTTGATCACGTTACGTCCTGTATTCCGTTATTACGCTGTACAAACTTCGTTGGTATCAGACGTCTCCTTCTTGTTTTTTTTCACTTTCTGCCAGTGTAGTTTAACAAATTATTGGTCTTAAATCACTCCTTTTATTATTTCTCAGAAATGTGTCCAGTTAAACGGCTAGTTCTATAAAAAAAGTAGACTACACATTTTTTTTAATCTTTACACTTATTTTCAGTTTTGAAAATAATCCTATTTACCACGTCATTCGTATATTGTGTATAATTAAGTCGCTATTTTGTCAAGCTGCACTGCGTGGACATAAGGAGGTTTTTGATGTTTTGATTTTTTCTAACTTTAATTCTTTGCTTATTGCAAGAAATACTGCGTAAATATATATATATATCATCATCATCATCATTGTCAACCATTATCAATCCACTGCTGGACGAAGGTCTCCCCAAGTTTCCTCCACAACGGTCTGTCTTGTGCCAGTTTCCTCCATGTCACTCCCGCATACTTTCGAATTTCATCCACCCATCTTCCATGTGGTCTTCTTCTGGGTCTTTTCCTGTCCCTTGGAATCCAATCTAAAATTTCGGCTGTCCATCGATGGTCTGTTCTTCTGACAGTATGTCCAGCCCATTGCCATTTCAGGGATTTAACTCTGATCATGATGTCTTCCACTCTTGTCATTTTTCGGATCCACGTGTTCCTCTTCTTATCTCTCCTGGTTACACCAAGCATGCACCTGTCCATGCTTGTTTGAGTTGTCTGCAGCCTTTGTATGTCTCTTTTAGTTAAGGTCCACGTCTCTGCACCATACGTAAGTACTGGAAGGATGCATTGATCAAACACTTTTCTTTTAAGACATAATGGCATATTGCTCTTGAAAATTATGCTGTTTCTTCCAAAAGCTCTCCAGGCAAGTTTTGTACGTCGATTAATTTCTTCATCAATGTGACCCTCACTTGATATCTGCTGTCCAAGATAAACGTACGTGTCTGTTATCTCCAGCTTTTCTCCATCAATCGATAAATCTTCATTTCTTGTAAAAGCATTGAACATCACTTTTGTCTTCTGAAAGTTCATTTTTCATACCACATCTTTACTCTTGTCAGCAAGTTCCTGAATCATACTCTGCAGCTCTGATGGGGTAGTTGCGAAAATGACTACGTCATCAGCAAAACGAAGGTGGGTTAGATAATCTCCATTAATCTTTATCCCCTTGTTTTCCCAGCTCAGCGACTGAAAAACACCCTCCAATGTGGCATTAAAGAGCTTCGGAGATATGGTGTCACCTTGTCTCACTCCCTTTCCAATTTTTATGTGTGCTGTATTCTCAAACAGCCGAATCTTTGCCCTTGCATTTTCATAGATGTTATTAATAATATTAATGTATGCATCTTCAATACCGCAGGTTTTCAGAGCCATTGTAACTGCTGATGGTTTCACCGAATCAAAGGCTTTTTCATAATCGATAAAAGCCATGCACAATGGAAGTTCATATTCCCTCGCTCTTTCAATTAGTTCTCTCTGGACGTGGATATGATCTATTGTGCTGTAGCCACTCCTGAATCCAGCTTGTTCTCTCGGTTGAGCCATGTCCAGTGTTACATTCAAGCGGTGTGAAAGAACTTTAGTGGAGATTTTATAAACTACTGACAGGAGGCTGATAGGTCTGTAGTTTCCGAGATCCTCAATGTCACCTTTCTTATGTAGCAGGATCATTGTAGCGGTGTTCCAATCCTCAGGAATCTTTCCTTCATTAAGGCATCGAATGAAAATTTGGCCGGGTACTGTTTCGATTTCTCCACTTGCTTCTTGTATGATGTCTACAGTAATTAAATCTTCTCCTGGAGCTTTTCCTCGCTTCATGTTCTTGATTGCATGTGCAACTTCTGCTGGAAGGACTAGAGGAACTCTGGTACTGGTATCTTTCATGATGTCTGGAGTGCATATATCATCCCTTTCATATAATTTGGAGTAGAAATCTTTCACTCTTGTCAAAATTTCGCCTCTATTTCTTGTTACAGAACCATCTTCTTTTCTCAGTGCCATAATCTGTTTTCTTCCCTTACTGAGATGTCCCTTTGCTATCTTTAGGCTTTGGTTGTTTTCAATTGCTTTCCTCACTAGTTCACAGTTGAATTTCCTTACGTCTTCAGTGATACTTTTTCTTACTGTCTTGCATAGCTCTATATATTCCACTTTGGAAGTCACATCTTCTTTAGTTGTCCTCATCTCTCTTCTTTTTTGCATCAACATTTAAGTTTTTCCTGATAATTTGTTCACATGCAATTTGTTCTTAGACCCAGCTAATTTTGTTGCTGTTTCCATAAGAGCTTTGGTTACTTTTCTGTTAACTTCAGAGATGTCCACTTCTTCCGATGTTAGGCCTTCTAAAGCAGAGAACCTGTTCTTCAGTTCTAACTTGAAGGTATTATGGTGTTTTTTAAGGTTGGTTATGTCAATAGATTTTGTTTGTCTTATGAGCTTGTCACGTTCAAGTTTAGTGTTGAGGTGCATCTTACATCTCACCAATCTATGGTCACTACCTGTGTTGAACTTGTTTAGCACACTGCAGTCTTCTATGACGAATTTTTTGTTACACATAATAAAATCAATTTCACTTGTCGTCCCATTTGGATGTCTCCATGTCCATTTCCTGTGTGGCTTTTTCTTGAAGAAGGAGTTCAAGATGAAAAACCCTTCTGCCTCTGCAAACTCAACGAGAGTATTTCCACGCTGGTTTCTGTTGCCGTGACCGAATTTACCTACTGAAGTTTCATTCTGTTGCCGTTGCCCTATTTTTGCATTGAAATCTCCCATAATTATTTTATTATTTAGATGACAAATTTCCTCATAAAATTCTTCAATTTCTTCTTCAGGATGACTTGTGGTGGGTGCATAAGTTTGAATAATCTGAGCCTGGTATCTTTTCGAGAGTTGGATAACAAGTCGTGCAGCTCTGTCAGAGGAACTTTCAACTTCTACAACTTTATCCTTCAGTTTCTTGTTTATTATAAATCCAACACCACTAGTTCTGCCAGTATCTGTCCCACGATAGTAGAAGAGATGTCCACTTTTCAGTTCGATGAGATCTTCTCCTTTTCTAATTACCTCACTTAGCCCCACGATGTCCCACTTGATCCTTTGTAATTCCTCTTCCAATTCAAGAAGCCTTGAATCAGAAGATAGTGAGCGTCCATTGTAAGTAGCCAAGGTCAGCATCAGATGGCAGCCTAGTCCGGTCCTCCGGAGATTCTTAGCACCCTCTGCCTTCATGTCGCACTGGCCGCTGCCTTGGCCAGGTACATTCCAGCTGCCGGAGACTGAGGGCCAAGATTTAAGTTGTGGAATCATTTTGGAGGGATTTGGCCATAACTCACCACGCTGGCCAAGCGGGTTGGTGAGTGTGGGATAGAATTTCCTCTGATCCCATATATATATATATATATGGGATGTAAGGTCAGGTGATGCGTAACATCACAGCCTCTCCTTGACAAATGTCAACCCCGCCTTCTCGTGGTACATCCTGTTCCCACTAAAGGGGCTCTGACGACCGCCAATAGCGGTATAACTATACCATCGGGATTAGAGGAAATTCTATCCCACACTCACCAACCCGCTTGGCCAGCGTGGTGAGTTATGGCCAAACCCTCCAAAATGATTCCACAACTTAAATCTTGGCCCTCAGTCTCCGGCAGCTGGAATGTACCTGGCCAAGGCAGCGGCCAGTGCGACATGAAGGCAGAGGGTGCTAAGAATCCCCGGAGGACCGGACTAGGCTGCCATCTGATGCTGACCTTGGCTACGTACAACGGACGCTCCCTATCTTCTGATTCAAGGCTTCTTGAATTGGAAGAGGAAATACAAAGGATCAAGTGGGACATCGTGGGGCTAAGTGAGGTAAGGAGAAAAGGAGAAGATCTCATCGAACTGAAAAGTGGACATCTCTTCTACTATCGTGGGACAGATACTGGCAGAACTAGTGGTGTTGGATTTATAATAAACAAGAAACTGAAGGATAAAGTTGTAGAAGTTGAAAGTTCCTCTGACAGAGCTGCACGACTTGTTATCCAACTCTCGAAAAGATACCAGGCTCAGATTATTCAAACTTATGCACCCACCACAAGTCATCCTGAAGAAGAAATTGAAGAATTTTATGAGGAAATTTGTCATCTAAATAATAAAGGTAAGCAGCACTTGAAAATAATTATGGGAGATTTCAATGCAAAAATAGGGCAACGGCAACAGAATGAAACTTCAGTCGGTAAATTCGGTCACGGCAACAGAAACCAGCGTGGAAATACTCTCGTTGAGTTTGCAGAGGCAGAAGGGTTTTTCATCTTGAACTCCTTCTTCAAGAAAAAGCCACAAAGGAAATGGACATGGGGACATCCAAATGGGACGACAAGTGAAATTGATTTTATTATGTGTAACAAAAAATTCGTCATAGAAGACTGCAGTGTGCTAAACAAGTTCAACACAGGTAGTGACCATAGATTGGTGAGATGTAAGATGCACCTCAACACCAAACTTGAACGTGTCAAGCTCATAAGACAAACAAAATCTATTGACATAACCAACCTTAAAAAACACCATAATACCTTCAAGTTGGAACTGAAGAACAGGTTCTCTGCTTTAGAAGGCCTAACATCGGAAGAAGTGGACATTTCTGAAGTTAACAGAAAAGTAACCAAAGCTCTTATGGAAACAGCAACAAAATTAGCTGGGTCTAAGAACAAGTTGCATGTAAACAAATTATCAGGAAAAACGAAAATGTTGATGCAAAAAAGAAGAGAGATGAGGACAACTAAAGAAGATGTGACTTCCAAAGTGGAATATATAGAGCTATGCAAGACAGTAAGAAAGAGTATCACTGAAGACGTAAGAAAATTCAACTGTGAACTAGTGAGGAAAGCAATTGAAAACAACCAAAGCCTAAAGGTAGCAAAGGGACATCTCAGTAAGGGAAGAAAACAGATTATGGCACTGAGAAAAAAAGATGGTTCTGTAACAAGAAATAGAGGCGAAATTTTGACAAGAGTGAAAGATTTCTACTCCAAATTATATGAAAGGGATGATACATGCACTCCAGACATCATGAAAGATACCAGTACCAAAGTTTCTCCAGTCCTTCCAGCAGAAGTTGCACATGCAATCAAGAACATGAAGCGGGGAAAAGCTCCAGGAGAAGATGGAATTACTGTAGACGTCATACAAGAAGCAAGTGGAGAAATTGAAACAGTACTTGCCCAAATTTTCACTCTATGCCTTAATGAAGGAAAGATTCCTGAGGATTGGAACACCGCTACAATGATCCTGCTACATAAGAAAGGTGACATTGAGGATCTCGGAAACTACAGACCTATCAGCCTCCTATCAGTAGTTTATAAAATCTTCACTAAAGTTCTTTCACACCGCTTGAAGGTAACACTGGACGTGGCTCAACCGAGAGAACAAGCTGGATTCAGGAGTGGTTACAGCACAATAAATCATATCCACGTACTGAGAGAACTAATTGAAAGAGCGAGGGAATATGAACTTCCATTGTGCATGGCTTTTATCGATTATGAAAAAGCCTTTGATTCGGTGAAACCATCAGCAGTTACAATGGCTCTGAAAACCTGCGGTATTGAAGATGCATACATTAATATTATTAATAACATCTATGAAAATGCAAGTGCAAAGATTCGGCTGTTTGAAAATACAACACACATAAAAATTGGAAAGGGAGTGAGACAAGGTGACACCATATCTCCGAAGCTCTTTAATGCCACATTGGAGGGTGTTTTTCAGTCGCTGAGCTGGGAAAACAAAGGGATAAAGATTAATGGAGATTATCTAACCCACCTTCGTTTTGCTGATGACGTAGTCATTTTTGCAACTACCCCATCAGAGCTGCAGAGTATGATCCAGGAACTTGCTGACAAGAGTAAAGAAGTGGGATTAAAAATGAACTTTCAGAAGACAAAAGTGATGTTCAATGCTTTTACAAGAAATGAAGATTTATCGATTGATGGAGAAAAGCTGGAGATAACAGACACGTACGTTTATCTTGGACAGCAGATATCAAGTGAGGGTCACATTGATGAAGAAATTAATCGGCGTACAAAACTTGTCTGGAGAGCTTTTGGAAGAAACAGCATAATTTTCAAGAGCAATATGCCATTATGTCTTAAAAGAAAAGTGTTTGATCAATGCATCCTTAAAGTGCTTACGTATGGTGCAGAGACGTGGACCTTAACTAAAAGAGATATACAAAGACTGCAGACAACTCAAAGAAGCATGGAGAGGTGCATGCTTCGTGTAACCAGGAGAGATAAGAGGAGGAACTCGTGGATCCGAAAAATGACAAGAGTGGAAGACATCATGATCAGAGTTAAATCCCTGAAATGGCAATGGGCTGGACATACTGCCAGAAGGACAGATCATCGATGGACAGCCGAAATTTTAGATTGGATTCCAAGGGACAGGAAAAGACCCAGAAGAAGACCACATGGGAGATGGGTGGATGAAATTCGAAAGTATGCAGGGGTGACATGGAGGAGACTGGCACAAGACAGACCGTTGTGGAGGAAACTTGGGGAGACCTTCATCCAGCAGTGGATTGATAATGGTTGACAATGATGATGATGATGATATATATATATATATATATATATTTATATATGGGATGTAAGGTCAGGTGATGCGTAACATCACAGCCTCTCCTTGACAAATGTCAACCCCGCCTTCTCGTGGTGCATCCTGTTCCCACTAAAGGGGCTCTGACGACCGCCCATAGCGGTATAACTATACCATCGGGATCAGAGGAAATTCTATCCCACACTCACCAACCCGCTTGGCCAGCGTGGTGAGTTATGGCCAAATCCCTCCAAAATGATTCCACAACTTAAATCTTGGCCCTCAGTCTCCGGCAGCTGGAATGTACCTGGCCAAGGCAGCGGCCAGTGCGACATGAAGGCAGAGGGTGCTAAGAATCTCCGGAGGACCGGACTAGGCTGCCATCTGATGCTGACCTTGGCTACTTACAATGGACGCTCCCTATCTTCTGATTCAAGGCTTCTTGAATTGGAAGAGGAACTACAAAGGATCAAGTGGGACATCGTGGGGCTAAGTGAGGTAAGGAGAAAAGGAGAAGATCTCATCGAACTGAAAAGTGGACATCTCTTCTACTATCGGGGGACAGATACTGGCAGAACTAATGGTGTTGGATTTATAATAAACAAGAAACTGAAGGATAAAGTTGTAGAAGTTGAAAGTTCCTCTGACAGAGCTGCACGGCTTGTTATCCAACTCTCGAAAAGATACCAGGCTCAGATTATTCAAACTTATGCACCCACCACAAGTCATCCTGAAGAAGAAATTGAAGAATTTTATGAGGAAATTTGTCATCTAAATAATAAAGGTAAGCAGCACTTGAAAATAATTATGGGAGATTTCAATGCAAAAATAGGGCAACGGCAACAGAATGAAACTTCAGTAGGTAAATTCGGTCATGGCAACAGAAACCAGCGTGGAAATACTCTCGTTGAGTTTGCAGAGGCAGAAGGGTTTTTCATCTTGAACTCCTTCTTCAAGAAAAAGCCACACAGGAAATGGACATGGAGACATCCAAATGGGACGACAAGTGAAATTGATTTTATTATGTGTAACAAAAAATTCGTCATAGAAGACTGCAGTGTGCTAAACAAGTTCAACACAGGTAGTGACCATAGATTGGTGAGATGTAAGATGCACCTCAACACCAAACTTGAACGTGTCAAGCTCATAAGACAAACAAAATCTATTGACATAACCAACCTTAAAAAACACCATAATACCTTCAAGTTGGAACTGAAGAACAGGTTCTCTGCTTTAGAAGGCCTAACATCGGTAGAAGTGGACATTTCTGAAGTTAACAGAAAAGTAACCAAAGCTCTTATGGAAACAGCAACAAAATTAGCTGGGTCTAAGAACAAGTTGCATGTAAACAAATTATCAGGAAAAACGAAAATGTTGATGCAAAAAGAAGAGAGATGAGGACAACTAAAGAAGATGTGACTTCCAAAGTGGAATATATAGAGCTATGCAAGACAGTAAGAAAGAGTATCACTGAAGACGTAAGAAAATTCAACTGTGAACTAGTGAGGAAAGCAATTGAAAACAACCAAAGCCTAAAGGTAGCAAAGGGACATCTCAGTAAGGGAAGAAAACAGATTATGGCACTGAGAAAAAAAGATGGTTCTGTAACAAGAAATAGAGGCGAAATTTTGACAAGAGTGAAAGATTTCTACTCCAAATTATATGAAAGGGATGATACATGCACTCCAGACATCATGAAAGATACCAATACCAGAGTTTCTCCAGTCCTTCCAGCAGAAGTTGCACATGCAATCAAGAACATGAAGCGGGGAAAAGCTCCAGGAGAAGATGGAATTACTGTAGACATCATACAAGAAGCAAGTGGAGAAATTGAAACAGTACTTGCCCAAATTTTCACTCTATGCCTTAATGAAGGAAAGATTCCTGAGGATTGGAACACCGCTACAATGATCCTGCTACATAAGAAAGGTGACATTGAGGATCTCGGAAACTACAGACCTATCAGCCTCCTATCAGTAGTTTATAAAATCTTCACTAAAGTTCTTTCACACCGCTTGAAGGTAACACTGGACGTGGCTCAACCGAGAGAACAAGCTGGATTCAGGAGTGGTTACAGCACAATAGATCATATCCACGTACTGAGAGAACTAATTGAAAGAGCGAGGGAATATGAACTTCCATTGTGCATGGCTTTTATCGATTATGAAAAAGCCTTTGATTCGGTGAAACCATCAGCAGTTACAATGGCTCTGAAAACCTGCGGTATTGAAGATGCATACATTAATATTATTAATAACATCTATGAAAATGCAAGTGCAAAGATTCGGCTGTTTGAAAATACAACACACATAAAAATTGGAAAGGGAGTGAGACAAGGTGACACCATATCTCCGAAGCTCTTTAATGCCACATTGGAGGGTGTTTTTCAGTCGCTGAGCTGGGAAAACAAAGGGATAAAGATTAATGGAGATTATCTAACCCACCTTCGTTTTGCTGATGACGTAGTCATTTTTGCAACTACCCCATCAGAGCTGCAGAGTATGATCCAGGAACTTGCTGACAAGAGTAAAGAAGTGGGATTAAAAATGAACTTTCAGAAGACAAAAGTGATGTTCAATGCTTTTACAAGAAATGAAGATTTATCGATTGATGGAGAAAAGCTGGAGATAACAGACACGTACGTTTATCTTGGACAGCAGATATCAAGTGAGGGTCACATTGATGAAGAAATTAATCGGCGTACAAAACTTGCCTGGAGAGCTTTTGGAAGAAACAGCATAATTTTCAAGAGCAATATGCCATTATGTCTTAAAAGAAAAGTGTTTGATCAATGCATCCTTCCAGTGCTTACGTATGGTGCAGAGGCGTGGACCTTAACTAAAAGAGATATACAAAGACTGCAGACAACTCAAAGAAGCATGGAGAGGTGCATGCTTCGTGTAACCAGGAGAGATAAGAGGAGGAACTCGTGGATCCGAAAAATGACAAGAGTGGAAGACATCATGATCAGAGTTAAATCCCTGAAATGGCAATGGGCTGGACATACTGCCAGAAGGACAGATCATCGATGGACAGCCGAAATTTTAGATTGGATTCCAAGGGACAGGAAAAGACCCAGAAGAAGACCACATGGGAGATGGGTGGATGAAATTCGAAAGTATGCAGGGGTGACATGGAGGAGACTGGCACAAGACAGACCGTTGTGGAGGAAACTTGGGGAGACCTTCATCCAGCAGTGGATTGATAATGGTTGACAATGATGATGATGATGATATATATATATATATATATATATATATTTATATATGGGATGTAAGGTCAGGTGATGCGTAACATCACAGCCTCTCCTTGACAAATGTCAACCCTGCCTTCTCGTGGTGCATCCTGTTCCCACTAAAGGGGCTCTGACGACCGCCCATAGCGGTATAACTATACCATCGGGATCAGAGGAAATTCTATCCCACACTCACCAACCCGCTTGGCCAGCGTGGTGAGTTATGGCCAAATCCCTCCAAAATGATTCCACAACTTAAATCTTGGCCCTCAGTCTCCGGCAGCTGGAATGTACCTGGCCAAGGCAGCGGCCAGTGCGACATGAAGGCAGAGGGTGCTAAGAATCTCCGGAGGACCGGACTAGGCTGCCATCTGATGCTGACCTTGGCTACTTACAATGGACGCTCCCTATCTTCTGATTCAAGGCTTCTTGAATTGGAAGAGGAACTACAAAGGATCAAGTGGGACATCGTGGGGCTAAGTGAGGTAAGGAGAAAAGGAGAAGATCTCATCGAACTGAAAAGTGGACATCTCTTCTACTATCGGGGGACAGATACTGGCAGAACTAATGGTGTTGGATTTATAATAAACAAGAAACTGAAGGATAAAGTTGTAGAAGTTGAAAGTTCCTCTGACAGAGCTGCACGGCTTGTTATCCAACTCTCGAAAAGATACCAGGCTCAGATTATTCAAACTTATGCACCCACCACAAGTCATCCTGAAGAAGAAATTGAAGAATTTTATGAGGAAATTTGTCATCTAAATAATAAAGGTAAGCAGCACTTGAAAATAATTATGGGAGATTTCAATGCAAAAATAGGGCAACGGCAACAGAATGAAACTTCAGTAGGTAAATTCGGTCATGGCAACAGAAACCAGCGTGGAAATACTCTCGTTGAGTTTGCAGAGGCAGAAGGGTTTTTCATCTTGAACTCCTTCTTCAAGAAAAAGCCACACAGGAAATGGACATGGAGACATCCAAATGGGACGACAAGTGAAATTGATTTTATTATGTGTAACAAAAAATTCGTCATAGAAGACTGCAGTGTGCTAAACAAGTTCAACACAGGTAGTGACCATAGATTGGTGAGATGTAAGATGCACCTTAACACTAAACTTGAACGTGGCAAGCTCATAAGACAAACAAAATGTATTGACATAACCAACCTTAAAAAACACCATAATACCTTCAAGTTAGAACTGAAGAACAGGTTCTCTGCTTTAGAAGGCCTAACATCGGAAGAAGTGGACATCTCTGAAGTTAACAGAAAAGTAACCAAAGCTCTTATGGAAACAGCAACAAAATTAGCTGGGTCTAAGAACAAGTTGCATGTGAACAAATTATCAGGAAAAACCAAAATGTTGATGCAAAAAAGAAGAGAGATGAGGACAACTGAAGAAGATGTGACTTCCAAAGTGGAATATATAGAGCTATGCAAGACAGTAAGAAAAAGTATCACTGAAGACGTAAGGAAATTCAACTGTGAACTAGTGAGGAAAGCAATTGAAAACAACCAAAGCCTAAAGATAGCAAAGGGACATCTCAGTAAGGGAAGAAAACAGATTATGGCACTGAGAAAAGAAGATGGTTCTGTAACAAGAAATAGAGGCGAAATTTTGACAAGAGTGAAAGATTTCTACTCCAAATTATATGAAAGGGATGATATATGCACTCCAGACATCATGAAAGATACCAGTACCAGAGTTCCTCCAGTCCTTCCAGCAGAAGTTGCACATGCAATCAAGAACATGAAGCGAGGAAAAGCTCCAGGAGAAGATGGAATTACTGTAGACATCATACAAGAAGCAAGTGGAGAAATCGAAACAGTACTCGCCCAAATTTTCACTCGATGCCTTAATGAAGGAAAGATTCCTGAGGATTGGAACACCGCTACAATGATCCTGCTACATAAGAAAGGTGACATTGAGGATCTCGGAAACTACAGACCTATCAGCCTCCTATCAGTAGTTTATAAAATCTTCACTAAAGTTCTTTCACACCGCTTGAAGGTAGCACTAGACATGGCTCAACCGAGAGAACAAGCTGGATTCAGGAGTGGCTACAGCACAATAGATCATATCCACGTGCTGAGAGAACTAATTGAAAGAGCGAGGGAATATGAACTTCCATTGTGCATGGCTTTTATCGATTATGAGAAAGCCTTTGATTCGGTGAAACCATCAGCAGTTACAATGGCTCTGAAAACCTGCGGTATTGAAGATGCATACTTTAATATTATTAATAACATCTATGAAAATGCAAGTGCAAAGATTAGGCTGTTTGAAAATACAACACACGTAAAAATTGGAAAGGGAGTGAGACAAGGTGACACCATGTCTCCGAAGCTCTTTAATGCCACATTGGAAGGTGTTTTTCAGTCGCTGAGCTGGGAAAACAAGGGGATAAAGATTAATGGAGATTATCTAACCCACCTTCGTTTTGCTGATGACGTAGTCATTTTTGCAACTACCCCATCAGAGCTGCAGAGTATGATCCAGGAACTTGCTGACAAGAGTAAAGAAGTGGAATTAAAAATGAACTTTCAGAAGACAAAAGTGATGTTCAATGCTTTTACAAGAAATGAAGATTTATCGATTGATGGAGAAAAGCTGGAGATAACAGACACGTACGTTTATCTTGGACAGCAGATATCAAGTGAGGGTCACATTGATGAAGAAATTAATCGGCGTACAAAACTTGCCTGGAGAGCTTTTGGAAGAAACAGCATAATTTTCAAGAGCAATATGCCATTATGTCTTAAAAGAAAAGTGTTTGATCAATGCATCCTTCCAGTGCTTACGTATGGTGCAGAGACGTGGACCTTAACTAAAAGAGACATACAAAGGCTGCTGACAACTCAAACAAGCATGGAGAGGTGCATGCTTGGTGTAACCAGGAGAGATAAGAAGAGGAACTCGTGGATCCGAAAAATGACAAGAGTGGAAGACATCATGATCAGAGTTAAATCCCTGAAATGGCAATGGGCTGGACATACTGCCAGAAGGACAGATCATCGATGGACAGCCGAAATTTTAGATTGGATTCCAAGGGACAGGAAAAGACCCAGAAGAAGACCACATAGGAGATGGGTGGATGAAATTCGAAAGTATGCAGGGGTGACATGGAGGAGACTGGCACAAGACAGACCGTTGTGGAGGAAACTTGGGGAGACCTTCGTCCAGCAGTGGATTGATAATGGTTGACAATGATGATGATGATGATGATGATTTATATATAATAGATCCGACATAAAAACCATTAGAAGGAAATCGGATCGAGGGTATCAACACATTCAGTTTCACACTTTCAGCAATATTTCGCTCATAATTTTGTTTGTTGAGTCCGTATTGGAAAAGAGATTAATACTGGAGAACCTGTGAATATTATAATTTGAAACCCTTTTTCCATATGGGCTCAACGAACTATTCAACGGTAAACAGTTAAACCAGGAGATTTGTGTCTATTTAAAATTTAAATTTAAAGCATTTTTGTATCTCTTGTAAAGAGGAGGGGAAGAGGTCGTGCAAAAAACTCAAGTACCCCAGTAAACTTTAATGAACTGCTTCGAGGGTTTGATTGTTCCAATGATTATTTTATTAAACGTTGCCGTTCTAGGACTATTACCTTGAACAACAGTAAAATCAAAGTTCTTGTCCAGTTATTACGGGGTTAGGGGTTCAGTTTGAAACACATAAGGATTCTGATTGGTGACCTTCTTGAGAAGTCTTTCTACTTTCCGTTCCAAGTCCTCCTAAGCTCACCTTCTCAAGAAACGCTGCGTAATTAATTTTTGTCATGAGGCCATTGACTACAT
Organism: Macrothele yani; assembly: GCA_039090855.1. NCBI lineage: Eukaryota > Metazoa > Arthropoda > Arachnida > Araneae > Macrothelidae > Macrothele > Macrothele yani. The sequence continues at coordinate 50,078,616 of CM076999.1, read as the reverse complement.
TTGTTGAAAGTCAATGTTTAGCAAACCTTCGGATTTATTTTCCCTTAGTAATGAGATGAAGTTGGGGACCTTTTATTGATACGAAAAACCGCTTTGTCGCTGAATTTTGAATTACAGACAAAGCGACGCTAATCTTAGTACTTCTAACGATAAAGAGGATGACAGTTGCCACTGTCATTCCGACAGATTTAAAAAAAAATGTCGATCCTCCCCATGAACATATCATTACCGATCACCTCGATATCGTGCCTTTTCAGGAGTTACGTTCCCTCGTGTCTTTGGGCACCAAGTACAGGTTGACACCTTGTTTCAATATATAAAAAAATGTGTCTCCATTTTACGTAGTAATATTTTGCAATGTGTACTTCGGTGTGCCTCTCGAATCCTTCAACGAGTGGTTGGATTGTGTGCTTTGTGACATTCGTCACGAACTTGGTAAATTGACACGCTTTAACATTTGTACCAGCAACCACATAACCTATCATTGAGTAATTCACAAATTCGTTCACTCCAACAGTTATTCACTGCTTTCCCATTAGATAAAAACTACCTATGATTTTGCCATTATCTGCAAACAGTTTTACCAGAGTCTTGTATTGCAGGAGAAGAATACTACGAAGACATACACTCCTGCTTCTCAAAACCATGAAAGTGTTATTAAGAAAATCATTGCTCTACATAAACGGATTAAGCTCGCTGCCTCTAACATACATTTTATTTTTATTTATGTCATTTCAATGTTCTGTAAGAAATTTGTCTCTTTTCGGTTTATAACCAGTGGACGCAACTGCTACAATAATAAAGCAAGTGGGTTGATTCAGAGGTACTTGTCTGCAGTGCTACGTAAACTACACTGAAGAGCAATTGAATTAGAGACAGCTGGCGTTATGCAAATGTGGCGCTGTGGGCGGCCCTGTAAACGGAAACGACATGACGTATGCAGCGATCCGACAATATGAGGAGTGATGCGATGGTAATCAAGAGTCGGACACAGTATGGGTAAGACGAAGGATCTAAGCGCATTTGATCGTGGGCAAATGAGTGGCTTGACGAATGGGTCACTCCATCTCAGCAGTCGTGCAGGCGCTGTGCTTTTTACGAGCCAGTGTGTTACGGGTGCACCGTGAGTACATTGAATCCGGTAAAACCATCCCTGCAAGGGCCAACTGCCGTGGACAACTGCGTGTGGATGATCGGGGTCATCGTCGGCTAGCTCGTATTGTAAAAGCGGATAGACGGGCTACAGTGCAAGGAATCACTCGGCAATTTAACGCTGGTGCACAAAAACGTGTAAGCAGCCACACTATCCAGAACCATCTCCTTGCTATGGGGTACAGCAGTCATCGTCCCACGAGGGTACCGCTGCTGACCGCACATCACAGGGTGCAAAGATTAGCATGGGCGCGGGAACATCGCCACTTGACCCTAGACATGTGGGGAAATGTCGCCTGGACAGACGAGTCGATATTCACGTTCGTAAATGCGGATGGCAGCATACGAGTACGGCGCAAACCACATGAAGCGATGGATCCTTCTTGCCAGCAGGGTACACTTCCAGCGGGTGGGGGTTCCATTCTCGTCTGAGGACTGTTTACGGGAACTGAAATGAGATCTTTAGTACGTGTGACATCATCCCTCACAGGTAAACGTTACCGGAATATTCTGAACGACCATTTACTCCCATTTATGCGTCTTCAACATCCCACTGGGGACCTCATCCTGCAACAAGACAATGCACCTTGCCATCGCTCCCGAATTGTATCTGAATGGTTGCATAATTTACCTACCTGCAGCTGATCATTTTTTAATTTCATTTTGCGGTGTATTTATTGTGTGTACTTATTATTGAACACATGTATACTTTATTTGTATGGAAAAAAAGAAGTGCATGTATCACAAGTGTTTAGTCAGAGTAATGTGTTGGAAAATGCATAGTTTACCTACCAGCAGCTGATTATTTTAAAATTTCATTTTGCGATGTATCTATTATCTGTACTTATAATTGACGCCATCTATACTTTATTTGTACGGGAAAAAAATCGCATGTGTCACAAGTGTTTAGTCAGAGTAATAATAAAATTATTTCATGGATTTGCATTACTAGTTGTGTTGAAAAATGCATAATTTACCTACCAGCAGCCGATGTTTTTTTAATTTCACTTTGCGATGTATGTATGATATGGACTTATAATTGCCACCATGTATACTTTATTTGTATGGAAAAAAGAAGCGCATGTGACACAAGTGTTTAGTCAGAGTAATGTGTTGGAAAATGCATAATTTACCTACCAGCAGCTGATTTTTTTTTATTTTATTTCGGGATGTATGTATTATCTGGACTTATAATTGACGCCTTGTATACTTTATTTGTATGGGAAAAAGAAGCGCCTGTGTCACAAGTGTTTAGTCAGAGTTTGGTCAGAGTAATGTGTTGGTAAATGCATAATTTACCTACCAGCAGCTGAATTTTTTTTTAATTTCATTTTGCGATGTATGTATTATCAGGACTTATAATGCCATGTATACTTCATTTGTATGGAAGAAAAAAGCGCATGTGTCACAAGTGTTTAGTCAGAGTAATGTGTTGGAAAATGCATTATTTTCCAACACGTGTTACAAGTGTTTGGTCAGAGTAATGTGTTGGAAAATGCATAATTTACCGACCAGCAGCTGATTTTTTTTATTTCACTTTACAATGTATCTATTATCTGTACTTATAATTTACGCCATGTATACTTTATTTGTATGGGAAAAAGAAGCGCATGTGTCACAAGTGTTTGGTCAGAGTAATGTGTTAGAAAATGCATAATTTACCTACCAGCAGCTGATTTTTTTTTATTTCATTTTGTGGTGCATGCATTATGTGTACTTATTATTGAACACATGTATACTTTATTTGTATGGGGAAAAGAAGCGCACGTGTCACAAGTGTTTGGTCAGAGTAATGTGTTGGAAAATGTACAATTTACCTACCAGCAGCTAATTTTTTTTTATTTTTTTTTGCGATGTATGTATTATCTGGACTTATAATTGACGCCATGTATACTTTATTTGTATGGGAAAAAGAAGCGTCTGTGTCACAAGTGTTTAGTCAGAGTTTGGTCAGAGTAATGTGTTGGTAAATGCATAATTTACCTACCAGCAGCTGATTTTTTTTTAATTTCATTTTGCAGTGCATGTATTGTGTGTACTTATTATTGAACACATGTGTACTTTATTTGTAAGGGGAAAAAGAAGTGCATGTGTCACAAGTGTTTAGTCAGAAAAATGTGTTGGAAAATGCATAATTTACCTACCAGCAGCTGATTTTTTTATTTCACTTTAAGATGTATCTATTATCTGTACTTATAATTGACGCCATGTATACTTTATTTGTACGGAAAAAAGAAGTGCATGTGTCACAAGTGTTTAGTCAGAGTAATCATAAAATTATTTCATGGTTTTGCATTACTAGTTGTGTGAAAAATGCATAATTTAACACCAGCTGATTCTCGAAAAATGTTATTTTGCAGTGTATCTATTATCGATAATTATTGTTGAAGCCCTGTATTCTTTATTGGTGTGTAAAATTGCAGCACATGTGACATCTATGATCAATGAAGTAATAAAATTATTTAATAGTAAATATGTATTTGTTTTATTTTAGGAATAATTTAAGAGCATTGTCGGGTTTTTTTTTTCAGTCTTCTTTTCTGACTTAACCTTTTTTTTTTTTTACTAATAATTGAAAAATATTCACAAAATGATCGGAAATGCAAGGTAAGTTCGTCATTTTACTTTGGGATCTAAAGCCTAATGGTGTATGCGCAGAATAAATTGAAACTGGGTACCGGATGAAATTGAAATCACCTGACAGCAATGGAGCCTCAAGCTGTATTTCTGAAGTCTGTTTTAAATCATTTTTGATAAGTAAAAATTTGTTTGCAGCTTAAAAAAATCTTCCCAAAAAAGTGGATTTTTTATTTAAAATCGTTCGCACAGGGCGCGTTTTATGCGTCACTTTATTACAATTTTTTTTCGTTAAAATGTTAAGCTGCAGCTACATTTTGTTTTGCATGTTTTACGTGAAGTTCGTGTCATTTTATTTCTAAGAGTTAGTATGATTTTGTGAATTTCACAAAAATTCAATATGTTTCTTTGTTTAAAACAACTTCCAGTTCCGAATTTAACATTTGAGAAAATTAAAAAATTGTAAGCAATTTTATTTTCCCATGACATTAATTTTGAGGCATTTTGGCACCTACGTATTCAATATCAAGAATGAAAACGTTGGTGCTTAGAGTGAGAATAAAACTGCTAATATTTCGTTAAAATAATATTAATAGCTATTGTATATATTTGTTTCACCAAAAGAAGGGACAGGAGGGATACTCAGAAAAAAAGAACTGCTTTAGTCTCAGACCAAAGGAAACGATCACCGATCAAAGCTTCGCTCCCGTTCTGTCTAAAGAATAGGCTTCGCTTCCCGTCGTCCCCTGCGCTTTTTGCGCCTGAATGTTAGCTTTCCCGCAGAGCATGTCTTCCCTGGTGGTGCGATGGCGCTGCTGTCGCCTGTCTTACATTATCTCTACGAGAGCTGGCCTTCTTCACGCGAAGCGTTTATATTCTTTGGTAGGTGAGTGGTGTGTTTTCAAATTAAAATTGCGCTTTGCTTTGACGAACTTCCAACAATTTCTGACAATAGCCCTTCAGCAGGATGTGAGGGACACGAATATGTTGCATCTTTGGGGGAACTGGTCACGTGGGTGGAGAAAGAACTCTCACCAATTGTCGTGGTCTTCTAGAATAGGAGTTGCTAGTGCCTTCATCAACGAAATCCCAAGTTAAGGTTAACAACAATAACGTATCTATCTCTTTTGTAGATAGCTCATGAAACATAAAATTAAGATACACCGAATACACCATGTTTCACGGTTGCTAAAACAAAAGTCTCATTAACGAACACATGTTAATCTCATTCTAACTCGAAATGTTAACGGATTTTAAAGATCTGCAATGTCGTGTGGAAAAGGAATTGGACTACAACTTTTCGGTAGCGAAATGAAAATGAATAATTTCTTATACACTCAGTGGCCACTTTATTATGACCACCTGACAGTTTTAAGCAAATGAGCCATGGCTATACGCTGTTGCCACCATAGTGCGAGGCTAGTATAGAAAGGGAAAGCTTAGTGCTTGCGACAGTAGTAGAGGTGATTTTTGGGTGACGAGATGGGTAAAAAATGCGATTTGACGGACTGTCAACGTGGGATGATTGTACGAGCTCGGAGCCATTGAGCGAGTATCACCGAAACCGCCGCATTTGTGAAATGTTCCAGATCAGCTGTTGTTAAAGTGTTTAAAGACTGGACTGTCAGCGAAAAAACTGGGTATCTACGTGCAACGTGTGGTCGTCATCGACTAGTGGCTACTCGGGCGGAACGGAGAGTGTCCAGACAGGTAACAGACAACAGAAGGGCAACAGTGCACCAAATTGCAGACCATCTAAATCAAGGAATCCTTGAAATGATCTCTGCACGCACTGTTCGCAGTACACTGCTTCCGAAGGCCTGTTCGAACACCTTTGCTGTCTGCAGTTAACAAGAGAAAACGTCTCCAGTTTGCACAGGAGCACAAGGATTGGACAGTCGATAATTGGAAACAAATTATGTGGTCCGATGAATCATGTTTTCAGTTGCACCATGCCGATGGCCGAGTGAGAATTTGGCGGAAACAGTACGAAAGCATGGACTCCAAATGCAGTGCTACAGCCCTTCAAGCTTTTGGAGGCAACGCTATGGTTTGGGGAATGTTTTCCTGGCATGCTTTGGGTCCTTTAATTCGTGTTGATCACGTTTGACTAGTACATCCTACCTAAACATCTTTGCGGACCAAGTGCATCCTGTCATGTGAATGGTTTATTTAAATGGCGATGACTACTTTCAACAAGATAATGCGTCCTGCCATAGTGCTCGTATTGTACAGGATTGGTTTCAGGAACATGCTGGGGAGTTTACTTTGCTTAGGTGGCCCCCACAATCTCCAGATCTGAACCCGATTGAGAATTTGCGGGATGAAGTTGAACGAGCCATCAGACAGCTGGATTCACAGTCCTGCAATCTCACACTCCTGTAAAGTGCTATTCATCAAGCATGGTCTCAGATTCCACAAACCACTTATAAACATCTCATGGAGTCCATGCCACGAAGAATCGAATCAGTATTAAAGGCAAAAGGTGGCCCAACAATGTACGGAGTTGGTGGTCATAATAAAGTGGCCACTCAGTGCATAATCCAATACAAAACCAAAATATCTGTAAATGAACACATGTTAAATTTGTTCTAACTCGAAATATAAAACGATGTTTAAATCGTAACAATGCATCCTATAAAACAAAAATGATTACAACATTCGGTAGCGAAATGAAGATTAATTTGAGATATTATTCAGTACAAACTTTTTTATTTTTTTTGCATCTCATGTCTACATCGTATCAGCTAACGATGCAGGGGATAGCACTGTTGTTGTTGAACACCTTAACTTGCTGCTGCTTTGTCATTACAAAGTAAAGTATTTCATCGCTCAAGACACTAGCTATTCTTATTCGAGAGGACCACTCCAATTAGTGAGAGCTGTTTCGCACGTGACGACCTAACTCCAATAAATTTACTCATTGAAGGGTTCCCTGCTAACTATTTGCCCGTAGCCAATATCAGAAAGCTGTGGCAAATTTCTCCAGCCTAAGAGCAAATTAGTTTAGAAAGATATCTGGCTGGCTGCACCAGCAATGTTTTTTTACGAAATAACCGGGAAAACAAATGTAAACAATGAATTTTTAAGGGATAATCTTTCCGCTACAGAAGCTTCTATGTAGTTCTTGTGTATCGCTGCGCCGTATATGCAAACGGCATCCTCATACATAATATCAGTGAGTAAAGTAAGTAGATCCTCATAAATTGCAGGAACAATTTTACAAACCAACTTAATTTCACGTCCGTTACAAAACGAATTTATTTATACACAAAACTTCAGAAAATTTTCCATGAAATAAATTTGGATTTATTCTTAAAATTCACGTTTCATTAAATTTTGCCCAAGAGCCTAACCTTTCGATGGGCTGGTAGTTTCTGTTTTGCTCACTTACTTTCACCTTTCTGCAAGTGCCCATTCCTGCGTAAAGGAACTGCGTGCAATACTAATTTTGCAGACAACAGAAGAACAACGGAGAATAGTAGCTATCTGTTCTTAAGTGAATACCTTAAAAAATAATTTTTCCACTCTGTGTATCGAAGAATAACTCCTGAAAGGGTTTAAATTTTGCTTTTTGCCGAACGTGAAACAATTCCACTGATATTCCGTAATTTTCTTTCTTAAAATGCATTTCCTGTTTACCCAATTCAAAAAATTCCGGTGATTACAGTGTGCCAGGGAGAGTGCAACGTATGACTGTGGCCAATGATGGGACAACTCCTTAATGATTTTGTATACATGCAGTATTGTAAAAATCCGGTGGTGTCCGGAGAATTTCTTCATCATAGTGTATTTTTACACATTTTCTTTACTGTAAACGAATTGCATTTAATATCAGCTGTTGTTATCTGGCAATCGTGGTCGGCGCTAGGGTGGTGCAAGCGTTGCTGTCGTACAAAGTTCAGCAAGACACTGACCTAAACTTATATATATGTAACAAAAACTACCCTGCGATGACTGTGATTCGATACGATGAGCGATGATGCTTGGAGCTGATCAAAGGTCTCTCTGTCAGGGGAACCATCCAAATCATTAAAACGGACTATTACATTGAGGAAAACTTGAAGTTTTTATCCGTTTTTAATGTTAATAATATAGTATATCATCATCAGCATCGTCATCATCATCATCATCATTGTCAACCATTATCAATCCACTGCTGGATGAAAGTCTCCCGAAATATCTTCCACAATTGTCTGTCTCGAGCCTGTCTCTTCCATGTCATTCCGGCATGCTTACGAATTTCGTCCATCCATCTCCCATATTGCAGTTTCTTTCCATAAAATAATAATTATTAAAAATATACTTAGCGATTTTTCCGTCTGTCTTATAATCTGTGTAAGTTATTCGACCTTAACTGAGCTTTAGTTTTAAATAACCATTAAAATTTCTGAGTTTTACAGAAATTTCATGTTTTCATTCTGGTCGTTCTTCTGTATTTCTTATCGTAATAGTTAACGACACCATTTAGCACAATCACGTTTCTAAGGAAAGCTTTTTCTGCACCTAAAATTGTGAGTATACGCATGTATATATATGCTTTTCTGCCCACACTCAAGAAACAGATCCCAACTAAAGGATTTCTTCTAATAGTGCGTTACTTAAGTCCCCGGTATACACTGAGTGGCCACTTTTATATGACCAACCCCTCAGTACTTCGTTGGGCCACCTTTTGCCTTTAATACTGTGTCGATTCTTCGTGGCATGGACTCCACGAGATGTTGAGAGGTGGTTTGTGGAATCTGAGACCATGCTTGATGAATAGCACTTTCCAGGAGTGTGAGACTGCAGGGTTGTCGATCTAGCTGCCTGATGGCTCGTTCAACTTCATCCCACAAATTTTCAATGGGGTTGAAATCTGGAGATTGTGGGGGCCACCTAAGCAAAGTAAACTTGCCGGTATGTTCCTGAAACCAATCCTGTACAATACGAGCACTATGGCAAGACGCATTATCTTGTTGAAAGTACCCATCGCCATTGGGCTAAACCATCCACATGATAGGTTGCACTTGGTCCGCAACGATATTTAGATATGATGTGCCAGTCAGACAGACGTTGATCAACACGAATTAAAAGGCCCAAAGCATGCCAGTAAAACATTCCCGAAACCATAACGTTGACTCCACCAGCTTGAAGGGTTGTAGCAATGTATTTTGGGTCCATGCTTTCGTGCTGTTTCCGCCAAATTCTCACTCAGCCATCGGCATGGTCAACTGAAAACGTGATACATCGGACCACATAATTTGTGGGGAAAACGATTCTCCCAAATTAGAACCTTACCTCACCCTGATTCTGTTCTATCTCCACTGTTCCTTTGAAAGATAGGAAGATGCAATGATCTACGTTTAGGTCATCAAGTCGTAAATAGGGGAAGGGGTCATAGCTGGAGAAATGTTCACAGCACGGAACACAGCGGGATTGGAGTATGATGCGAATTCATACCACTGGCTAGCTTGCCCTTCACAGTTCCCTTAGTTTGATTTGGAGTCAGTCAGTAAAGTTTTCCTAGGCATGTGTTCTCCGTATTTGTTGTTTTTCTGCCTATTGATATCTCACATGTTGTTCTTTCTCGTGTTTCATTAGTTGTAAATGATTGTGGATTTTTTTGCATTTTGAAGTGATTTTGTATGTTCTGCCTAAAAAATGGGGAACATCTCATAATTTAATAAAATCTTTACCTGTAAAATGAAAATACATGAAAGCTATCATAAAGAACAATGATTATTTAAAATTTCTGTGAGCTTAACAAAAAGACCATAATATGGAATGAAAGTTCGGACCGAGAGAGAGAGAGAGAGAGAGAGAGAAAGAGAGAGTAAAAAGTGTTAAAATGTACGATTTTCTTTCTGGGGTGAAGGGAGTTTATTTAGGTTTTGTATTGTGATTTTTCTAAGAACGTTTTCACAAAATGATAAAAAGGTAAATCTGCGTAGAGAATTTTTTTCACAGCAAACATTTTTGAGTAGCGTATAATAAGGATCCTTCTTAAATAAATTCGTTTATATATATTTTTTTTTCCTGATACATGTTTTAGTGATTGTTCCTTGATGCAAGGTAGAATAACTGACAAATTAGTGAATTTTTTTATGTTTATACGTCCACATGTGTGAATGCTTTCTTTTTAATTTCATGTGCATTTCATGGTTTTCATACAGATTGTAGAACGTATAGCAGAGAGTTACAAAATTATGTTTGCTATTTCATGAATGAGGAAGTTTGCCATAATAATAATAATAGTAATTTGAAATCTGCAAATCTAAGTGGCTGTACAATGAAGGGCGGTAACATATTGGATCCTAAACTAAAAAAATATATTTAAAATATCTTTTTAAGGGCTTCAAGGGACTCGCACCCCAAAACTTTAAACAATGACAATATAGATAGCAAACATTTTCAGCAAAAATAATTTGTTTATATTTTTTACAGCGAAAATGATTTTGTTTTTATTTTTTAACCTGAGGAGATTGGGCCGGCGCTCCCAGTTGCCCCTATGGTATTCACGGCACTTCCATCACGGTAACAAATATTGAACCTTAGCTGATCGCTGAACTTCAATAGTTGTCACTGTGTACGTTTTTAGGACTCTCTGTGACAATATTGTAATCGTACGTTGCATTCAGCAACAGATGCACTGCAGGCAGGGTCGGCCGTAGGCGTGGGCGATGTGGGCTTGCGCCCACGTCGGCGGTCATAAGGAGGGCGGCTGGCCGGTAGACTGCCCTTATTTTGCTTTAGCTTTTTCATATAAATATATGTATTTTGTTTATATGATAATGACGGAAAAATAGTGTTTCATTAAATACATATTATTTGCCCTTTTTTCTTTGTGAATTAATCGCGTTTGTTTCATCAATATTATTACATAAAAGCGTATTCCTAATTGCAATATTTTATAGCAGTTCTGATTCTCTGCTGTTCTTCTAAGCCAGTATATTTAGCTTTTCTATTTTTGAAGTCTGTATCTTTGTGTCTCTTCCTGGACCTGAGACAACATTACTCGCCTTGAGGCTACAATCATGAAAATGTCTCCAAAGTGCGATTGCCGCCCCGGTGGCGCAGTGGTCTAAGCGATGGCCTCTGATCATTCGTCCGTATGGGGTCCGGGTTCGAATCCCGGTGAGGCATGGATGTTGTGTTTGTCTTACGGCACTGGCTCTCTCCCTTCCCTGGAACCAGTGACCCTCAATTAGGGACGGGCGACTGCTTATAGCCCATTGAGTTGCTCACGGTGGTCGTTAAACCTCCAATTAAAAAAAAAAAAAAAGTGCGATTGTCACTCGCTTCTTCACTAACCCCTTATTTTGCAAAGCAGGAGGCACAAGGAGCGTGACGGAAACAACCCTAGGCGTTCACCCCGTTCCCCTACCACTATAGCACGGTATCATTTTCAAAATGACCGCATCCGCAATTGAAACCGAATTACACCATAAAAGGAAGGACGATATGACCGCTACGATGGGAATATTTGTCTTCCTAGGACCGAGTAGGAAATCAGCATGTTTAATTGGTACAGCATGTGATTTAGCAATTCTCATTTTACCAGTATGAGGTGAAGAGATTGAATACAGAAAAAATTTTCTATATATTTAGGGGAAAAAAGAAAATTAGGATTCCAGTGGGGAAGGAAATACGGTTTTTTTTTTATTTAATTTTCGAAGGATTTTGAATTATTTGTTTTAACGTAATTGCTAATAAAATAAAAGGAGAAACTAAATAAAAATGCGTACACTACAAAATTCAGGTAACTCCACAATCCCTGTTTTTCTTTAGATACCTTCGTACATGCAGTGCTATCTTAATGGGTTGGCTTCGATCCTTGCATTAATCAAGGGACTCCAACTTAATGTTTTAATCGAAAGGGAAAAAGAAATTTCCGGAGAACTTTAAAGTGTAAAATTGGTATTTGGGAATTTTCCGCGTAAGTTAGTTTGACCCCCCCACCACCACCCCCAGCTGTGGGAAGGATACATACCCCGTCGTCATTTCTGATATACATTCCTCAGTCGGTTTTCAATATTTCATTTTTCTGTTGCCTGTTCTGAAAGTTTCTGGTAGTATTCCTGTCCGAAGCATTTTTTCCTGATGTGTATTCTTACAGGATTCTCCTCGAAATACAAACTGGCAATTTTTGCGGGTTTTAATTGAATTTTTGGAAGATAATGCTATCACTAAGTGGACTGCGTGCCTCATGAAAAGTGTGTGTGGGGGGTTAGGGTGGCATGTGTGTAACAAAACATCTTAATTTCATCTAAAGGCGGCCAGACCTCCACCTTGCACACGCAAGAACAATATCACGGGCCGGCCCTGACTGCAGGGCAATATGTTTGCAAAGAATCTGCTAGCAAGCTGTTGCTAAGAAAAGAGTGTCGAGTTTCCAAATGATGCCTCTTTTTTGCAAACTGTAGTCTGGTAGAGTGTACGACTTGCTGCAGCATGCACGCTAGATGTTTGTACTTGTTTCCGATCAACATGTGCGGACTTCCGGAACTGTATCTGCACTGCTGTGTCCATCATGTCACCATGGGTGCATAGCGTCGCACTCTGCTGGGTTGGTGTAACCTCAAGGTACTGCATCCCAGCTTTACAGATATCGATTATTCATAATTTCTTAGAGTTCAGTAATTTCCCATATGGATTGTCGTTTCCTTCCCCGGGCATATAGAGAAGTTCGGACTATGTGCTCGACCTCTATACTCTTACTTTTTTACGCTTTCCAACCGTAAGTTGAACAAGCGTATATGCTCCAGCTTTGTCCGTCCGTCTGTCCACACGATAACTGGCGTAAAATAGGTTCGATTTCGATAAAACTTTACTATGTGGTAGGGGACCACCTAGGGACGAAACCCTATTGAAAATGGGACAAATCGGGTCAAAGGTCACGACGTAGGAGCGCGAACATTCCATTTCCCTTATGCGACATAACTTGCGTAAATACGGTTCGATTTTAATGGAAGTTTACGATGTGGTAGGAGACCGCCTGGGGACGAACCCCATTCAAAATGGGTGAAGTGGGGGTCAAAGGTCACGACATAAGATCGGGATGCATTCCATTGCCTTTATGAGTCTTAACGTGCGTAAAAATGGTTCGATTTCGATGAAATTTCAGTATGTAGTAAGAATCCACCTAGGGACAAACTCTACTGAAAATGGGACGTTAAAAAACGTGCACTTTTTAAAACGGTAATTTCGTTAAAAGACAAACAATTACTGGCAACGTTGCTATAATTTTCAGAAATTTTTCGTGAACTCATACCACTTATTCTTTTTTAGTGTACTGACCGAGATCAACTCGATGGGCAATGAGCAGCAGAGGGTACCTAATTAAGGGCTACTAGAATCAGCTAAGTAAAGAGTCAGTGCTGTAAGTGAAACACAACCTCCAAACATCGCTACCGACGTTTTTGAACCGGGACCCGTCTCGGACAAATAATCAAAACCTACTGCTCAGACAACTACGCCACTAATGTGGCATAAACTATAGTTACGAAATTCAATTACGTTAGCAGTAAATTTCTTATACGGACTCAAAATGTGCGTTTCCCTGTTATATAGTGACAATTCACACCGAACATTCTATAGTTAGAAATAAATATATTCACTTATGAACTTAAATACTACTAGGTACCTCATAATCCATAGCCGATATAAAGAACATTGTCGGTGTGTTAATTTATCTTCTTTGTGGACACACTGATGAATCCCAATCATGCCGCGATTCTTCCAATTATAACTCCATCGGTAGGTGAAACATCTGAATTTATTCTTTCATTCATGTACATTATTGCGCATTGATTCCAACACTCGAAATGCTAAAAACATATTATGTGTATGCCGATAACATCGATGTTCACATACAGTTGTTGCACAACCAGGTACAACTTGAAGTCTAGAAACATTTCACTATTAAAATCCAATAAACAGTCTAAAATCACGCCATGCCTAAGATCGCCACTATTCCACCATCAAACTCCGACTAAAACTCTAGTTAAAGCTTTTCAACTTTTCGAAAGCCATCCCCAGAACTATCATCTGGTGCACAATGTTGTAGACTGACTATGTGCATTAGATGATCCCACTATGGGGCCTACCTATGTGTCCGAAAGGGCTTAACGATCCCGTGCTTCCTTTTCTTTCTACGTTCATAAGTTTCTCGCGTTTTTGGTGATGTGTTGCCATCTACGCTTTTACTCGCTGTTTAATTTTCTTATGTTTCCTTCATTCCTTCTAGTCCTATTTTTCTTTTTCCATTATTGTTTTTTATATCCTCTTTCCTTTTTAATCAGTACTTTCCAAGGTTCCGCTGTGATAATATTGGTTCATTATTATTACAGGTTCTGTGTCTATTTTTTTGTATGGTAAGAGCCTCGGAGTAACTCAACTCTCATTCATTCTTATATCCACTCCTGATTTAAATATCTTTAAATTTATTTTCCTCATTACAGTACTGCACCATTGCTGTAACATTCTCTCCTTTTTCCCAATTTTTGATGTGTAGATTTCTTCTTTTTATAAGTTTGTTCTTGGTAGATACATAACAACAAATACTCTTTTTACTTGATTATTTCCATGTTCTAAAGGTATTCTATATACTCCCTCTTTTTGTTGGTCAGGGATTTTTTTGCTTTGTATTATTTATCATTGTTGCCATTTTTGTTAAAGATTGTCCAATATTTTTCTTATATTTTGCTGCTTCGCGATTAATTCTTGCTGTTACTTTATCAATATATGGAAAAGATCCTATGTACTGTTTTTTGTTTTGCTTACTGTTTTTTTACCTACTGTTACATTTTAGTAGTAGTATTTAACAATATACGTGCGCGTGTCTTCATTTCAGTGCAATCAACAGTACTTTTACTTCGGGTTCTATTTGGCATTTTTGTAAATAATAAAATAACATGGTAGTTATGCTGAATTTTCAGTTTCTAGTGAAAAAACAAAACACAGTGAGACTCCATATGCAACAACATCGTAAACAAAATCAGTAAAACAAAAAGTGCGTATTTGTGGATTCACGGTATTTTAGTACTGTTTCGTTCTTCAATGAAAGTGTTGAAAAAAGCGTTAATCTTACAACAAGGGGAAAAAAATACGGAATTATATAAATTTAAACATTTTGTTACATATTTTTCTGAATTAAAAAAACATTCTGCTTGATTTTGTCATTTTTTCATTTCACCATAGGAGATAAAAAAATGTATATAATGACAAATTAACTTTTTTCGCGCACTTTCTTTTATAGGCAGCTTTATATCGCAAAGGTTCTACCAATCCTGTCACCTCCCTCTAATGCTGTTGAGAGATGTGAAACTTAAAAAAATTGTTAATTATTTTCATGCGAAATAATGAAGTTTGCAATAGATTACACCATCGAAACTGCCAAACAGCCCTTGTTGTAACTGTGCACAATTACCTTGTTCGCAGGATTTCCATACATATTTCAAGTGCTACTTATTCAGTTACTTGATGAACCAGAGTTACTTATTTCTCTTCCGATTCCTTACATCATTGACTCAGCTCCATGTCTATTTCCTTTCCCCGAGATTTTTTCTAATTCTCGTTCTAGAGACGAGTTACACACCCTTAGGATTCGACGGCCAGTTAACACATTCGCTCATCCTTTACGTGACCGCATTGTCTCGATCCATTATTATCCATTGAAAATGAAAACAGTTAGATTTACTGAAAACCAAATGCAGACAAATCCCAAATTTAGACCGCATGTACGTATTAAATTTCACACTGCCTTGCCGACTGTTATTGCAGTTTGACGGAGTTTACAAAAATTGATTTCCATAGAAAAGTTGCTTATCTTTTTTTCGAGTTAACATTTTGGTTACCATCCGGAGTTACAACGAAGTTATGCCTAACTGATAACACATTTCTGATAAATTTGTCAGCCATAGCTTCTGAAATGGTAATAATTCATAATCGGGACCCTTCTGTTAAATTGTACGGTCAGCGAAATAGTTCGTACATTGTATTTTGACATTTTGGTACATGACTGGGAGTCTATCCATCCTACCTTATCCTATGTCGTCATGCATCTTTCCTATTGTATAACACTTTATCTTGTAATTTGAGAGATGACTAAGTCGATATCCAAAATAAAACTACAGTAGATATTCCGTGTGCATTGCTGCTGATAAATTCATATCTAGTTTCTCATATCATGACATCCACATTTCTAACAAAAGGTGCGGCGACATTATGTGTGACGAGGTGAAAAGATTCATTCGTGCTCGATTCGTTCTGCCGACAAACCCTCAGCGCGTTACAGATGTATTGCTGAGATTCAGACCACCCATACTCAGGATTTACCTGACCCTGGAATAGGTAATACCCCTAAACGTTACTAATGCCCGAAATTAGCAAAAGGTCGTCAACACTTTGAAACGTACGTTAAGCACGTAGACACCCAATAGGGTTTCTGGTAAGCTAACAGGAGAACTTATGTAAAACATTTTTTAATATGAGTATTTGTACGAGAAATGAAGTACAAGTTATTTACTCATGGTGGATTATAAAAATTTTAATATGGTTACCCGACCTCCTTATTACCTTCACACAAATAGGTTTCACAACTTTCAGTCTCAGAATTTGTAACAACAAAATGCTACACGTATTTTAAGTGTTTCTAAATCAGATTTTCTGCAAAACTAAAAAAAAATTAAGCTGTTTTATATATTTTATTTTACAGATGTTATTGTAATCACATTGCGTTATTTATTACATCGTAGAATAAATATACTTGAAACTTGACAAAAGAAAGTGAAACGGAAAGTATTGTAGTATTTAAATTCATATTACCCACACAAGATGTTTTTTGAATTACAGATGTACTGAAGAAAGGATTCCGAATAAAGGTTACACTTCGTTTCGAACATTTTTATCTATACAAAAATAAGCGCTGCTACTGACCAAAGCAGGCACATTTTCGATTAAACATAAAGTGGGGACATTATCTGTAACAACGGAGTGCGTGGGAAACCCCACGCCTCGAATTTTATTCAAAGACTGTGCAATACGACACCACCAAATAATGAAAAATTAAAATAAAAAATAGACACGACAGTACAATAAATCTAAAAGCGTAGAACAGATGGAAAGATAAATAGAACAATGCTCACCTACTTTCACTGGATAGAGGAGGACAAAAAAACAACAACAGATGAAACAAATTTGTGAAGAACATCAAGGTGCAAAAATGAAGGTCAAACATATTAAAATACAGTTGTGAAGACAAGCAAGATACAAAAGTGATGAGTGAGCAAACTATTACATGGTTCTATCGTGAATTAGAATGTAAAAGAACAGTCAGTCTGTAGATCCGTTTACAGACGTAAAGATAACCTGAAAAATATGTACATGGTTTAAAACGTCAGAATATGGAATAGGGGAAAAAACAGCTTGAACACATAACAAGAAAGGAACACATGTGTCAGTAGATTAGTTATTAGATGTGGTACACTCCGTATGGTCTGTGTAATGACTACAGATAAGCAATGGCGGCACATTTTTGCTGAGATCTATGCACGAGAAGAAGCGTTGATCCTACCAACTCCAGTGTAATATAGCCAGTCATACAGAAACACTAAAAACGACGACTTTAAGTCCAACATTTCCGCAGATAAGTAGTACATGTTAAGATTATGTGGTCCGATGAATCACGTTCTCAGTGGAACCATGCCGATGGCCGAGCGAGAAATTGGCGGAAACAGCACGAAAGCATGGACCCCAAATGCATTGCTACAACCCTTCAAGCTGGTAGAGGCAACTTTATGGTTTGGGGAATGATATCATGGCATGCTTTGGGCCCTTTAATTCGTGTTGATCAACGTCTGACTGGCATATCGTATCTAAACATTGTTGCGGACCAAGTGAATCCTCTCATGTGAATGGTTTATCCCAATGGCGATGGCTACTTTCAACAAGATAATGCATCCTGC
Source organism: Macrothele yani (assembly GCA_039090855.1). Lineage (NCBI taxonomy): Eukaryota > Metazoa > Arthropoda > Arachnida > Araneae > Macrothelidae > Macrothele > Macrothele yani. Next base: position 50,060,941 of record CM076999.1, on the reverse strand, counting down.
CATATTGCTCGTATTGTACAGGATTGGTTTTAGAAACATGCCGGTGAAATTACTTTGCTTAGGTGGCCCCCACAATCTCCAGATCTCAACTTCATTGAAAATTTGTGGGATGAAGTTGAACGGGCCATCAGACAGCTGGATCTACAACCCTGCAATCTCACACTCCTGGAAAGTGCTATTCATCAAGTATGGTCTCAGATTCCGCAAACCACATATCAACATCTCGTGGAGTCCATGCCACGAAGAATAGACGCAGTATTAAAGGCAAAAGGTGGCCCAATGAAGTACTGAGGGGGTGGTCATAATAAAGTGGCCACTCAGTGTATAACGACTGCAGTAAAGGAATTCCAGTTTCCACTGGTGCCCTTATTTCACATTGGTTTCCTGTAATGAAACAGAACTAAAGGTCTATTTAAACATTTATTAATGATCCTGAAACATATAGTCAACAGCATTTCAATATTTCCTATACCACATTTTAAAATTATGAAAATACATTTCCCCCTATTTCTGTCAACATTCCGCACGTTATTAATTTCTGTGCTGCTAAAATGTGTGAAAATGATGTACAGGAAATTATCGTTTGCAGAAAACAATCACATATAAGATCCACCTCTCGTTACTTGTATGAAAAACAAGCATTGCATTTAGGACTATATAAATATGCATAAAGAAACAAAGGACCCAAACAAACGAAGGCAAGTAATGCTGCAGACAAAAAAAAATGGACTAAGTTTTGGGATATTCACAATGTGTCCATAGGTAAAACGGCATTTTGGTTACTATGTAAATATTTTTACCGAATTTGCTTTAAAAGTAATAGTGTGATTTTTCCTTTTTGAAATTTTAAGGTACGTGTATGTCCTCTTTTATAAGCACTCCATGCCTATTAAAAGAGAAAGTACGTAAAGAGAAAGTGAAAAGTGAAAATTATTTTTTTCCGACCGCCTGTCATAAATAAATTACAATATCTCTGAAAACATTTGAAATTCTTTTATTCATATAAGAATCGAGAGCTATGGGTAAATAAGCCTACCTTTGTCAGTCATTTTCCAATGTAAAATTCTTCCGCTAAATGACATAAAATAATATGTTAGTGTTGAAAAGAAAAATGTGAGATCTTCTTCACCAGTTCAATGGAAAGCGTTTGCGAAACTCTATTGCTTTGGAGCAATTGTTCTAATGGATGAGCTTTCTTGAACATTCCCCGACGATATTTTTAATTCAACGCTGTGCAAAAATTAATCTTCAAGAATCTAAAATATAGTATAGTAAAAATAAATCAAATTTCAAAATGTGAATAAATGAGTTGCTATGTTATTGACTGTATTTTGTTCTTAATTTCTTTAAAAAAAACCATACCTTTCAAGATTTTTTACAAAAATGTGTAATAATAAATATTCATTTGATGGCAATTGGTTATTATCAACCACTTTTTTGAAGTCATTAATGAAATGCGAAATGCAAGTTTCCTAATTTTCCAATTTATAGCAGGTCCGGAAAACATGTTAGGTACCTGACCACTATATGGACACAAGTGATTGGGCACTGCAAATAAATTGAAAAACAGTACAGTATTTACATTAGTAGCGGAAATATTCCCAATTTACACATAATAGAGCAGCCATCCGTCCAAGTAAACGGTCTACAAGTCCATGGATTCCGGAGAGCGGCATGTTCCTCAATTCCGCCTTCAGTACATCGATAAACTCTGTCAGTCAAGAAGGTCGTATTGGCCTAGACGTCACCCGTAGTTCAAGTTCATCCCGTAGGTTCTCAATGGAATTGAGGGATTCAGGTTTAGGCTCTGTGATGGCAACTTCATCCGGCAGACCGGAATTTCCTCATACCATTCAATTGTAATCCTAGAAACATGACAAGGGGCATTGTCGTTCTGGAAGAAACATTCGTCGTGTCAGTAGAACTGCCAACACGTTGGAAGCATTGACTTATTTAGTTATCTCTGTACAGTATAGAATTCATGTTGACATGAATTCCGATGAAAGGTTTTTGTTTCGGCCGTACTAGCTGAAAGAGCCCAAATCATAAATTCACCGCCTCCGTGCTTCATAGTCGGCACTGTACCTTCCGGAATCAGTTGTTCTCCGGAAACCCGTCCTCCCAGTCACGCCCAGCCGATTGGAATAATTCAATTCTTGTGCTGTTAAAAACATCGTAGCCGAGTGGATTTATTGTTCTTTGAGGTAAGAGGTTTATGAGCGGCTGCTCGGACATGATACCCGATTGCATGGGCCTGTCTTCGAAGTGTCTTTGTGGAGACAATAACACCTGTGGCTATCTGAAACTCATGTACCATGGTGTGCATTGGGCGGGCTGGTTTCAGGATTTCCTTCTGTAGAGTACTCCGGTCCTTCGTTGCAGTTTGGTGGTTCTTCCAGTTCGAAGTGAATTCCTGCAATGTCGCGTTTTCTTCCGCTTGTTGATGACAAATGACACAGTCGATTTAGAGACCTGTCAGAGATCACCAATCTCTGTATGTTCCTACCTGCAATTAAGCAACCTACTATAACGCCATTTTAAAACTTGCAAATATCTCTCCTTCTAGCCATTTTTGAGCTATTGATCCGAGCGTACTACCTTTGAGGTGTTTATACATTATCGACCAAGTTTCTGTTGGAGAAGCACACCATTGCGCCAGGGAGTTCGTGTGGACATCGCTTTTGTTCACACAGTGTTACTGCTTTTTTAAGAATAATTTATTCTGTGGTTGGCAATCGAAGCACAGGATAGTCTTCAAAACAACTGCTGTTTGTTGAAACTGCAGCAAAATGGAAAAGAGTATCGACGTCATTCTGAAACTTGCAGGTTTGGTGACGATGTCCAACCGATTACTACCGCAGCGCATACGCAAATTATGTGTGCCAGCCACTCTCAAGTACTAGTGCCGTGCCGCAAGAAGTATAAAAGCTGGACTCCCAGGACAAATTACCATGATCGATTAACTGAATTATGGCAGTTACATAGTGGTAGTACTTAAGAAAATTTCGCAGAAAACAAAACCCTTATTAAAAATCACTGAAAATCATTATCAGTTACATATTTACTAAGATACTTTGATGAAAAATGATTATTAAACTTAACAAATTATTTTTGTTTCTGAGCACTTTAATATCGTAAAAATTAAATAAATAAAACATTCAACTTGGTATATATTGATGTTCTCTCAAAATACTATTAACACGCCTTTAAGTAGGCTTCATCATGATATTATGGCAAAGAACATATTTGCGACTTTTGATGTATGCCTCTCTTTAAGGTCAGTGAAAAAATTTCCTTTCGTTACTTATATTTGGAGGTGATTCCGTTGGGAACTGTATTTTTTTCATCTCTGATAGATACCATTGCCGTTTACAACCGATTTAAATCAAATATTCCTTGTAATTAGAACTTGCTGTTTGTCGAGAGGACACATTCTTTGCATGGAATTTTAATTTGGTACGTCACGAAGTTTTACGAAAATTTTGATATTCATTAAATCATTTCTCATACTTTTCTTTGAAACAGCTCATTAGAGTTTTCAGTAGAAGATTTATTTTTAAATTTAGCATGGTACATTCTAGGTGAATTTGTCAAGACCTAATTAAACAAAAAATCAGTGCTGAAACTACAGCATACAGGCTGAAGTAATAATCCAATTCTTGTGCTGTAGCAAATGATTAGAAAAACCCATTAACAATCAATAATGTTCCATCGTTTCCTAAATAGGCAACTATGACGTTTAGAAGGCTTTTTAAATACCTCACCGCATAGGCTGCAAACCTGTTGGAAGCGAAATTTAAGAAACAACAATGGAAGTACTCGTGATTTTAGGAGAGTGTCATTATAATGAGCTCCGACTGACAATTGCAAGTATCTTTGAAAAGGCAAACCTTCTCGGCAAGTCAGATAACCTTTTTCTTGTGTGTACAATTAGCGTTGCACAAGAATAACAACAAAAAAATAATTCAGACATTATCAAATCACGAATCACTACGAACAAAGTTCTAATTTCCTCACATTCGTATACATAAAAATTTCCTTAGAGGTTTAAAATTTCTTTACAAAACTATATATCTTAAATGTTCTATTTTGTCGCATAAAGAGGTGAATTTCAAGTTACCACTTCTTTATTCGGAAAATGTGTTACATGTAAATAACAGTTAGCAAGCTTAAAAACTTAAAATTACATGAACATGATTTTGTAGTTGCCAGGCGCCATGGCAAAGTGATGTCGGTGTTATACAATACATAAGTACTTTTTCCTAGATATAGCAAAATTACTTCATGCAGGGTATTATTGGGAACATCTCTGTTCGATTTGACCTGTAAAACACTAGTTTTCCCTTATAACTCATATTACTTAAAGCTGAAAATTTAAAATGCAGTTTTATTCTGGTCTGGAAAATCAAGGTTTTGTTCTGTTTGCTTTCGCAGGTTCCTGTATTTTTATTCTTCTCAAAAGTTTTATAATTCCGATATTTTTCACTTATTCACACCACGACAATGTTTAACGTTTTCATGACGTTCTGCAGGATGTCATTTTGTGAAAGCCTCGTTGGTAAATTGGTTCTTAAAGTTACACTGCTGGACAATTGCTAAGGACGGATCATAAACGGCAATATATATATAGCGCATAAAAAAGGAAGTGTGGTTGGATGCCAAGTGAAAAAAAATAATGTCAGAATGCCAGGACATTACAAGAAAGACAATTTATTGTGCTCTGAAATTCAGAAGGCTTTGGAACGTGTTCAAGGGACAAACAGGCCATTTTGTGCAGAATACGTAAACGTGAAAAAAATGCAATTACCGTCCGCAGGCGTTCCGGCGTAAGATGTCAATACGGGATATTGCCACCATGGAGGGCGATGAAAGATTCCACAAGTCGTGTCATTCTTTGCACAACATTATCAAGCAGCTGTTGGGGTAATTTATCCCATTCCTCTGTCAGTGCACGGATGAGGGTGTCCTTGTTTATTGGAGGGCATTGGCGACCAGCAAGACTCCTCCCCAAAACATCCCACACATTTTCAATGGGATTCAGATCTGGAGAACGTGCTGGCCGTACGAGACGTTAAATATCCTCGCTGTCACAACACTCCTGGACAACGACGGTTCGAGGACATGTTGCGTTGTCGTTCATGAAAATAAACCTATCACCGACAGCACCACAGAACATGCGAACATGAGGTAGCAGAACATCATTAATGTATCGTTGGCCAGTCATAGTCCCAGTTGGAAGCACATAGAGGGACGTACGGCCATTGAACATGATGCCAGCCCATACCATGACACTACATGTCGGATATCGGTCCCTTTCCTGTATGTTTCCTGGACAATATGCAGTACCACTATCACGCCAGATCAGTTGTCGTCGGCAATCAGACGATAGACTGTATCTCCTCTCATCTGAGAAGAGGAAAGCAGACCAGTCGTTATCAGTCCAATTGCGATGTTGATGGCACCACTGCGAACGGGCGGTACGGTGACGTCTGGACAATGGGATGCACACAACAGGACGGCGGGCGTATAGTCTCCCTTCATACAAACGTCTGGCGACAGTTTTTCGGGGGATCCGCTTGCCAGTAGCAGCCATAAACTGATTTGCTACCTCACTAGCTGTGCTGCGCCGGTGCCCTTTTGTTGATAGCACTATGTACCGATCTTCTGCAGGTGTCGTACTGCAAACACGATCTCCCCCATGACGTTTGCTACACTCTCCATTTGTTTAAAATGATTTCCAAAGCCTTGAAACAACACTGCGGCTGCCGTCGAACTCCGTGGCAACATCTGTTATTTTTCGCCCTTCTTCAATCTTGCCAATAATACGGCCACGCGTAAAATCATCTAGGTGATGTCGGGAAGACATACTGAAAATTGCAAGTTCGTCAATTGATTATTTCCCTTTCGACTTTGCGTTTGAACAACAACGTTCAATACGCGTCAAATCCTTTATATCTCTTATCAGCGTATGACGTCACGAACAAGTTCGGCAATCCAAAATTTGCATACGCACAACACATCTTACTGTATCCCGCACTTATGCTAATTTCCACATTTTCCTGCCTTCCATTTTATGGTTGCTATCGTTGCTATTGTCATCCGTCCTTAGCAATTGTCCGGTAGTGTATTTACGATGAATGGCTCATTCCAATTACTATCAAGAAATATATTACATACCCGGTATAACTAATATCAGTTCACGGATATAGTAAACTTTAATATGTGCTTAATACTGAAAATGCAAATCTGCCAAAAAGTTCAGAATTCTTATAGATGGCAATGTTCAGAAGCCCATTGGGAGCCAAACTTGACACGGGTACAACCGAGGTTTGACGTTTATGTTGCTGATGCTATGTTTGTATGTGTGCTATAGACAGTGAGTGGATACCCATTACTTTCAGCTCTCGACGAAACGTTATGGCCATTGGTTTGCTACCAGAGGCATTCGCTTCTGAGTGTTGCAAACTTCTTCGGAACTAGACTTTACCGTTCTGTTATTTCACGTGTTCCAGCCGGCTGCATCGGTTGCTTGCTTCTAGGAGTTTCAATTTCGGAATTACTTCACTTAGAATAACTATGCAGTTGAGGCAGGGCAAAAATTTCTGAAACTGATTCGTTGCTATGATGCCCTTCTAAGACCGTGTCACTTGGAAAGTCACTTATGACCTATTCTACTGTCCAGGCTTGTCTATATGCTTTAAAAAGCACTAAATGCCGTTTTAAAGTTTAATCATCTACTCATATCATTAGGCTGTTTTCTAAGATTCACAGGTTAACTCCACAAAGAAATGCAAATTACCACATAAATTTTTAACTGATTACTTACGTTGCGGTATCAAAATTGTCCTTTTACGGATACCTTGACACACAAATCGGGCTTCACTGACATCTGTCAAACGACGTACACAAAACCTTATATACTTCATACTCATAATCTCTTTTTTTCATGCAGACTTTCCTGAATCTGATCCTCCCATGACTTCCTGGACCTTCCTCGGACTTCCCTGCCTGCCACTTGGGCAAAATGATTCTCAAAAAGAATCATATTACTAATTTTTTCAATATGGCCAAAGCACGGAAGCACATTTTTCCACCTTGCTAACAACATTTTGCTTCATATTACCCAACTGCAACACATCTTCATTCCACACACGATCAGAACGTGTCTTGCCACAACCCCCTCCCCTGTAGGTAACGCAATTCTTCAGCACACAGACGATTTCTATGTTTCTTCTGCAGAACCCAGGTTTTACTGCATTACATCAGAGTAGGAATAATAACACTTTCGTACACAGCCATTCGGGACTTTCTTGATAACCCATCATTCCTGTGAAAACCTCTCAGAGCAGCCATGATTTTCAGGGAAGAATTCACTCGCCTACTATTTTCACCATCCAATTCGTACTCTCTGTTAAACATGCTTCCTAAATACACAAACTCATTCACCTGTTTAATCACTGTGCCATTTATACCTATATTATATACCGTACTAACAGTTCCTCGCTCAAAACCGTAACCTTAGATTTCCTCTTATTTGTACTCAGTTTGAATTGCATGCAAGCTACGTACATCTGGGACAACATAATCTGCAACTCACTTTTTTTTACTCCCAACGGCACTGGGTAATCAGCATACAGCAATCTGAACATTCGTATATTACCAAGACATAAATAAGTATTATCCATCTTGTCATCACGCATGCACACATCCATAAATATATTAAACAGCCATGGGGACATTACACAACTTTGTCTGACTCCTGCACCAATAGAAAATTATTTTAATCAAACATCATTCACTCGTGCACAAGCTCTACTGCCAGCATACATGGATTTTACACTATTTAGTAGATTCCCAGTAACACCATATCTATACACGACCTTCCAAAATGTGTCCTATTTACTGGGTCGTAAACTGTCTCTAAATCTATGAAGGCAGCAAAAACTTTCTTACCGACAGCCAGATAATTTTCAATCATCATACGTAATGCAAACGTTTGATTAGTGCAGCCTTTACCAAGCATAAAATCACTCTGAACATCCCACACTGCAGAAAATTGTTTGCAACTCAGTGTGCTAAACACTCTCCCTGGAACTCTCAGTTACCTAATACCAGATAGTTCTTGCAGTCAGTCTGATCACCTTATACAAGGGAACAATGATATCCATTTCCAGTCCAAAGGGACCATTCCTAACTCCCAGCACAACTGGCAAATTTCAGTTAACCTGTCAATTACAGAGTAACCACCATATTTAAACATCTCAGCAGTTATGTCATCAACTCCCGGAGAAATGCCATTTCTACCTACTTAGATATTGTTGAAAAATGAGTTAATTTCTTAAATTTATCTTTTGTTAATTTGAATATCGGGATTTATTATGCATTCTCTTATACTTAACTTTATTTACGGTTTCATATATAGAAAAACTTTATAATTTAAAAAATAAATTAGCTTTTGAAGTACGAATTCTTCTTGGGATAAAACATTAAGGGCGCTTCAAAAAGCGCGTTGATTGTAATACCTAAAACAAATGGAACGTGACTATCCTGTGTGTATCATGGCGTTCGATCATGAAGATAAAGTCGTTACATAACATGTAGGGAAATGTAAAAGTCTCTCTGTTCCACGTCTGGGTTTAGAATTTTTAATTTTTTACCTAAACGATGACAGCTGAGTTTGCCTTGGATCTCACTAGAAATCGCCACGTCAACGGAGAATGGATGCATCGTGCAATTACACAGCCCGGTCAAAAAATAATGAATAACCGTTATGTAAGAAGGAACAGTAGCCTCCAACGTGATGGTGAGAGCAAAAACAAATGGAAAGTTTGAGATTATTCTCAAAATCAGTCGATGTTCTGTGCAATAATATCCGAATATCCACTTTCTGAACTCGCATCAGCAGTTTCTGATACAAAATATTCTACAGAATGAATGCTGCCTGTGGCAAAACTTTCTACAAAATGAATGCTGCCTGTTGTGTTCCCAAAACATCAATTTTCACTCAGTTGCAGAGATTTACGAAAGCTACTGCAGAAAATTCCATTCGCTCTGTCATCTCGGAGGTACCTACAATAAACCTGTGATAAGTCATAAGCGATCCCTTTTAGTCCTTCATTCCCTGTTCCATGAGTCAGGTCATAATTAGGAAGTGCTAGGCTATTTTCACACAAACACCGTGCTACTGGCTGGGTAGGAACAGATGATTGAAACGTCTTCTCTCTCAAGTTCTTCGCGAATGCAGTAGCTCTTTTAGAAGGCAATCTCTCAGGAAAGATTAGTGGCATCATCCGCCTAAATGCACAATTTGAATAACAAAACTAAGGAGGAGACAATGCTTTCAGATGTGTAGGCTTCTCCCAACGGTTTATGCAGCGAACATATTCGTTGGAGTTGATTTCCGCTCATTTCGCTATACCCGAGTTATATTGTTCCAAGCAGTACAAGGGCTAACGAAATTATCATCTGCAGGAACATCGTCAAAACATGTTATGTTCTGAAGTTGCGTCCAAGTAGGGAATGGAGGATCAGCCGTTTAATCATCGAAGTCGGCTATGAAATGCTATCCTGCATATCTGAAGCAGTTTTGGATTTAAGGTTCTGGAAACTCCAAGCGTCAGCTATTAATCGAATGATAACAAGAATAGAAATTTTTATTACTTAATATTTTCTCAATTTTTTCTAAATATTTTATAATTGACGTCGATAGAAGTAATGGACCATTCTTTAATCTTTGGTTCCTGACGAATGACACTTTACCTTAAAGAGTGAATAATCCACGATCACAGCTGCGAATGACGATTCTATCCGCAACTACTGTTTTTGTTCCAGAAATTTTTAGGTTACTGTTCTTTCTGTTGTTTACGTTTAACTGCTTATGACTTTCATATTTAGGAGTGAGGGCTTATACAAATTTTGGTGAACATATTATACCTGAAATATGTTGCTTGTCTGTCTCTAATTGTTCTGATCCGAGCCTTTGTTTTTCAGTTTTTTCCTTACAGTTTTTGTTGTATGCTATGTGTTTTCATTTTGGAAAACTTTCGTAAGATGATAGGTGATAGCTACATATTTGCGTCTGCTTTTTAAATTCAGAACAGGAAGAAACATGTAAGTAGGCTTCAAATTTTAATCGATAGCACAAAGGTATGTATAGGAGTACTCTATTTTTAAATACAGAATAGGAAGAAACGTATAGGTGGACGTATATTTTTAAATGCGGAACATAGAGAGACGAAGAGGTAGAAGTCTACTTTTAAATACAGAACACAAAGATAGCTATATGGGCTTTCCGTAGGAAGGAGTAACAGCTCGTATTCTTTTGATAATCACATAAATGCTTAACGATAAAATATAGCACTGGATGATAAAAAGACAAAAAATATACTAAGAGACATAAAAACTTCTTGATCGATCATTTTTCAGCTGTGTAAAGACTGTGTATTGTGGTGAATATTCCAAAACATTTTATTTTTGGTAAACCCTAATATCTCGAATGTGTTTGTCTCTAACCACTAGATAAAGGAAATATTTATTTTATCAATAGCCTATGAAGAACCAATCATTGCACTGTTCTGTTTCATTAAACCGAGGTGAAAAAATAATTGTTCTACAGAAGTGATTTTTGTTTCTACCATTTTTACCTCGAAATCCTAACTTAGAACAGTGATTAATGACTACATGTAATACGAATTCCGTTTCATCTTTTTTTTCAGAAGTTGTTTGCATACCGTTGTCCATATAAATCCAGTTTTCATACAGCCGATCAAATCACCTCTTCTGATCAAATTCTTCCTCCTGCATCTATCTCAAATCAACTGTCTAACATTAGTATGGAATATGTCATTTCTTTTGTAAAATCCAGGCTTGTGGAATCACTTAGATATACAAGTATTTGTAAATCACCTCCAACAAAAATATATTTTTCGAGATTTCTAATGCCGATCCCTCACCTGTGTCAAATTGATACCACGGTTTTTCCTCTCAATTTATTTTGGCAACACGTTTGAAAGGCCTTGATTTTTCGTTCCTCGAGATTCTAATTAATTGCAGTCATTTCTGGGGCAAAGAAGACCTGTTTAATGTTTATTAACAGCACTTTGAGATGAGATTTTGGAATAGGAGATTTAGATATGATGAAATATAAGAGCTTCGTGAAATTTAGAACAGTGCGCTCGAAGTGGCGCATCATGATTTCCAAAAGTCGTATTCATGTAGAAAAGGTGATGAGTCTTACATCCTGTTTCACAGAAAGCGCCTATTATTAAGATCACTACAGTTGCGGTAACAGGTAAACCATAAATGAAAACAATAATACCAATAATAGACAGCAGCCAAATCGATGTTATGCGGTTTTTATATATAATTCGGGAAATACGGAAAATAATATAATAATATCTGCAACAAAACAATAAGGGTGCAAGAAAAAAAAAGTAGTGGAGGACATATGTTCCTTTCTTCGCCACGTCTTTGTACGGAATAATTTGAAAAATATAAAACTGTTATATATCGGCTGAAGAGTCTATTGTATTGTTTTCTTCTCTGGAAAGGCTTTCCAGGAAGAGTAAACGCCAATCTTAAAATCGTGCAGTGTAAGACCCAGTAGAAGAATATCGGAGACTACTCGGAAAGAAACACACAGCTATTGTACGGAGTTCAATATCAAACATCGGCGCCCGAAAACAAACATGCACTCGTCAGGTGAAAAATGATAATATATTCATACCAAGAGGGGACAGTTAATTCAGCTCGATGTCTAGAATTTCTGGAATATCCGTTGCATGAAATATCACAGAATTATAGCCCTATAAAGAGGTGGTTGCAGCTATTTGTGTTATGCCAATGATAGATTTCCGAAGTTTACTGTAAAACCAAATTTCCTGAAATTTTAACAGTGCAGCTTTGAAGACCACTTGTATTCATTAAAAATTATTTCTAAGTCATTAAATTGTAATTTTCCCAATCACCCAAAAATAAGCTTTTAATTAATGTTTCCGTTTCCGGCAGTGCATAAATTAATGTCTGACATATCGGTAAAATATACACTGGCGGAAAGTGAAAAAAGAACACCAAGAAGGATACGTCTGATACCAACGAAATTTATACAGCACAATAACGGAATACAGAAGATAACGTGATCAAAACATTATGGCAAAATACAGCTGTATTTGCTGGTGAACTGAAAAATAACATTTCCATGTAATATGGTTAGTACGAGGTTGAACCGCCACGAACTGCGTCACACTGCGCAATTCTGGCATGTAGTATGTCGTACAGATATTGGATGTAAGTTTGGGGTATTGAGTTCCAAGCATTTTCAACCTGAACGCGTAAATCGGGGATGGTCGTGGCTGACCGTCTAGACCGGATAAGTCGTTGTCACAAAAAATCCCACACGTGCTCAATGGGGGACAAATCTGGTGAACGTGCAGGCCTTGGAAGTTGTCTCACACACTGAAGTGCATGTTGCGTTGCACGTGCCGTGTGTGGGCGTCCGTTATCATGCTGGAAAACACCACGATGGACCGACCATACAAATGGCACAACAACGGGCTGAATGATGTTGTTATTGTAAGAGGTGCTGTTTAACGTACCCGGTACAAACCCTAGTTGTGTACGGGAGTGATAGCTGATCACTCCCCACACCAGGAGACCAGGTGTAGGACCTATGTGTTGCTGGCGAATGCCAGAAGGGTGGACACGCTCCCCTGTGCGTCTGCGAACACGCATACGGCCATCGGAGGCTCCCAAGCAGAATCTGCTTTCATCGCTGAACACGACAGATCGCCATTTCGTTCTCCAGTGCAGACGTTGGCAACACCACTGCAGCCGTTCCTGACGGTGGGCTGGAGTCAGAGGTACACATGCCAGAGGCACACCTGCACGTAGTCCTGCATCCAGTAGACGGTTGCGGATTGTTCGCACAGTCACCTCAGGTGCAACGGCAGCTCGTATTTGCGTAGCAGGTGATGTTCTGCTCGACAACGCCGCTCTTCTTATGCGTCCATCTGTCCGCTGATCAGTACGTCTGTGACTCCCGGTTTCACGTCTTCTCGTGTGGGAATGTTCCTCGGACCATCTACGTCACCATCGTACCACCACCGATACTTCCCGTTAAATTAGCTCCGCAATACAACGATACGAATTGCTGGAATCGCGGAGTCCGACTAGACGACCTCGCTCAAAGTCCGATAACTGCTGAAATCCTACACGTCTTCCATGTCAGGGCTTTACAGCTTCTTCAGGATCTTCGTATGTGTCCGTACGCCGACGACTGATTATATTGACTTCGCCGTACTCCTTAAATACCATCGACGATAATTTGCATATTATGCCATGCTGTGGCGTAAGCGCTCACCGGTTGGTCCCGAAATTAACATCACATCTACGTTTTCTCGACCCCATTATTATATGTATATTTGATGATCGTCCGCCAATTCCTTCTTGGTGTTCTTTTTTCACTTTCCGCCAGTGTGAAATGGGGTTTTTGGTAATTAATGTCTGTACCTCCATGTGCGGACGGTAGCTAATTTATGAATTCTATATAATATTGAAAAACCATTTATACTTTCCTAAAAACTTATTAGAATTCACTTTAAAGATAAGAGAAAAAGGTAGCAACCAGTTCGATATCAATGTCATAGACAGTGAGCTAAAAAGAAGTAATATTCATTATCGGTTGTCAACTGCGTTCTTTTCTTTTTCTTTTTCGGTGTTCAAATTCTACTGATTTTTCTGCAGATCTAGTGATTTTGACTCTTATCCACTGATATATTTTCAAAATCTACGGATTTCTTTTCTGTTTTAAAACCACCTCCTGAATTTTCTACTGTTATGCCTAATTTTGTGGATTCAGATGTAATATTTTGATTATTTGACAGATGTTTTTTCTCCTATAAAGTATAGAATATTTTTTTATTGGAAGTTTAACGACCACCATGAGCAACGCAATGGGCTATAAGCAGTCACCCGTCCGTAATTTAGAGTCACTGGTTCCAGGGAAGGGTGAGAGCCAGTGCTGCAAGACAAATTTAACATCCAAGCCTCACGGGATTCGGACCCGAATCACTAGCAGTTGTCTAACCTATGGCATCGGACGAATGATCCGATGTCATATGTTAGACCACTGCTCCACCGGAGTGGCTAGAATAATTACCATGATATAACTCTAATGCTAACATTATATAACCTTTCCAGCCTATAGTTATGTTTTACATTTATTTCAGGTGAATTATATTTTTTGTGAAAGCTGATTAAAAATAAACGATGAGTTAATGCTGTTGCAGAAACGTACGTGTTAATAAGTCAGTTATGGCTTTCATACAGATACCACGGGGTGTAAAATGCTTGATTATTAGTCGCTGTTTGACCATTCAATGTAACCCTGTTGTCAATGGAGATGTCAGAATACGTCAATAGCTATATGTTTTGTCCAACACACTGAGGAACATGCTGTCTAAGAATAACTGTATCTATTCAGTACTCACCATTTTCTGAACCAATCGCCAAGAATCACCTCAGAACACGTCTGAAGATAAAAAGCTGAATAAACAAGATATCTATCCAACAACTGCTCTCTATGTTCTTCTCAAATTCATACTGGTTGATTCGAAATGCATTCAAAAACGCTTATAGCGTAGGGAATCCGTTTATTCAGTAGTGTAAATATGCATACGGTTTCGCCAAGCTTTCGCACTCCGCTTGGAGGATTTTTCAAAGCAATGGGAAACATAAAAGCGCAGGAAAGCAGAACCCATAAGAAACAAAGATGATGTTTAAAAAACATATATTTTTCATGCGGAAACATTGAGTAGACGAATAGAATGATTTCATGCGCAAGAAAAACAACCCACAAAAGTTCACGATGGAGCTTGGAGTGCATGGCACGCTGAATTGTAATGACGCTGCCCTCAAAAGTAATGAAACATCCAGTTTCGATTTTGACGTTTATCATAAACATTCGCAATACTGAACTGAAATGAAATAATTTGTTTTTGTTTTATTCGTTATGCAGCTTTCAAATTTAAAAAGACTATTGAGCTGTAACCGGTATACGTTCACGCAGAGCTACCATTGCCAAAATGTTTTTTGAAGCCAGCCAGCTGAGGCATTTACTAAAATAATCAAGTTCATCGAAAGCATTTTGTGGTTTCGAAACCTAACAATGGAAATCGGAATGTAATACAGGACATGTTTAATTTGCAGGGTACTGCTGAGTAAGAAATCGGATTTCGAACAATTTGTTTAAAATTTCCTAATGCCCGCCTTCAAAAAAATGTCACAACTTTAGCTTCTCTGGAGAAAGATGTTAAGCAATATTTTGGTATATACAACAGCACTCATTGCTTTCCTGCCTTTCCGGTTGAAAGGCAAAGCCTGGAAAAAGAAGAGTGCTCTTAGCGAAACCAGCCCTCAGGAAAGAACCATGAGTTTGCTCTTGCGCTTCAAGAAACGTTGAAGAAAATTTGGGTAACAGTAAAGAAATATGTTACAAAGCACGGTTCTTCGTTCAAACGATCCCTTTTCTATATAATGTATAACTTCGTTCTTTAGCATACAAGTGAACACGTGAATAAAATGATGAGATCGTAAAGGTTTTTCAGCCTTCTACGTCAAACCCCTCTTTTCATAGATAAATTGAAATTCGATTTGGTCGTCACTTGAACGCACATGCCTTGATGATGAGATGAAAGAGATTAACTTCATATAGGTTATCTGGAACATTAAGGGTAACTGGTATCTGCAGAGACCCGTTTCGAGATTTCGTTTATTTTTGAATAAAAATTTTCCAGTTTGTTAAGTGAATGCCTTCAATTACTTTAAATTTAAGAGTTACTTTCGCTTTTCCCATAATAAGCAGTAGTTTCCGCAAAAAAGTGTGTTTATCAAAACCTTCCTCGGAAATAACACGTCATTTTTCTGTCTTCATCATATCTGAATTCTCTGCATGAAATCTGCATTGGGGCATTACTTTTTCCCAGTATCATTCTGGTTTTCGAATTTCCGCACTGGGTATTCACCACAGCATGGGAACACGAATTACTGAATCAAAAATCCTGCACATATTTCGATCCAATACCGTACTGGACGTATCGTGAAATGTCCATAAGTTAAGCTTATCTTAAAAGGTTCGTAAGCGCGAGATTCTGCTTTCGCCAGATGTGTGGGAATTGGCAATTTATTAGTCCATTCAATATAATCGTAAACGCTTCTTGACCGTTCTTCGGAGTTCATAAATACGTTTGGTGTGTATCAGATTCATGTAGTCAGATTTTTCTTTTCAAGCATAGCCTCAGTTACAGGAAAAAAAAATATTCGGATTCGAATCTCGTGAGGTGAAGATGTTGTTGGTTTTGTCTTGCAGTACAGGATTTTCCTTTATCTGAAATCAATGGCACTAAATTAGGAACAGGCGACACTACAGCCCTTCAACTTGCTCACGGTGTTCGCTAGACACCCAAAAAAGTTAGCTTCAGAGTTTATCGGAACTTAGCCTTTTGACAATGGGGAAAGATAAGAAAAATTATTATCAGAAATAATTTTTCATCCTGGAAAAGGAATTATCGATTGTTATTTTGTGATTATCGAAAACTATCGATAGTTCTCCACCTTTACTGCCATATATACATTAATTGGTTTGTGCGCTTCATTTCATACTAAAAAATTCTCTCCTTTTTGGTAATTTAGAAATGTATCAGGGGGCAATTAGAATTTTAGGAGGAATAAATTATTTATATGACATTTTTTTTTAAATCACTGAGTGATAATTAAAAGTTTTAATTACTTTTAATAGCATTTTTTGCTAAATATAAATGTGTTATTAGTCACTTCAGTTACGCAAATCATTTTAGTAACACGCGGAACCCGATCTTCTTTCTTTTGGTTGAGTGTGATGATTTCCGCTAGGTATTCTGATGCTTCGTTTCAGGATCATAACAAAAGTACCATATCTCACCTCCTACAACAAAGCATTGGACAAAATTTTGCATCGTTTGTGCCGCCTCGATGATGTCTTTTGCGTACTTCACTCGTGCATATTTCTGGTCGTCTGAAAAAGTATGCGGTACGAAACGAGCATCGTATTCTTTCTCTTCAAACCTTGCATTCAAATTTGACGAATCATCTCCTTATCAACACCAGCTTACAATCCAGGATTCGGAAGGTCACATAAAATCATCTTTCAACCTTTCGCGAAACTTGTAAAATAATTCAAACATACGCACAAAAAACTGGTGTCCTACTCTTCCGTCATTTTCTAAATCTTCCCGACCATTCTTGAAACATGCATACCATTGGAATATTTGTGCAAGAAATAGCCAATTAGCATTACATACATCGTTCGACGTACTGAGAGAACTAATTGAAAGAGCGAGGGAATATGAACTTCCATTGTGCATGGCTTTTATCGATTATGAAAAAGCCTTTGATTCGGTGAAACCATCAGCAGTTGCAATAGCTCTGAAATCCTGCGGTATTGAAGATGCATACATTAATATTATTAATACCATCTATGAAAATGCAAGTGCAAAGATTCTGCTATTTGAAAATACAACACACATAAAAATTGGAAAAGGAGTGAGACAAGGTGACTCCATATCTCCGAAGCTCTTTAATGCCACATTGGAAAATGCCTTTCAATCACTGAACTGGGAAAACAAAAGGGATAAAGATTAATGGAGATTATCTAACCCACCATCGTTTTGCTGATGACATAGTCATTTTTGCAACTACCCCATCAGAGCTACAGAGTATGATGCAGGAACTTGCTGACAAGAGTAAAGAAGTGGGATTAAAAATGAACTTTCAGAAGACAAAAGTGATGTTCTATGCTTTAACAAGAAATGAAGATTTATCGACTGATGGAGAAAAGCTGGAGATAACAGACACGTACGTTTATCTTGGACAGCAGATATCAAGTGAGGGTCACATTGGTGAAGAAATTAATCGGCGTACAAGACTTGCCTGGAGAGCTTTTGAAAGAAACAGCATAATTTTCAAGAGCAATATGCCATTATGTCTTAAAAGAAAAGTGTTTGATCAATGCATCCTTCCAGTGCTTACGTATGGTGCAGAGACGTGGACCTTAGCTAAAAGAGACATACAACGGCTGCAGACAACTCAAAGTAGCATGGAGAGGTGCATGCTTGGTGTAACCAGGAGAGATAAGAAGAGGAACACGTGGATCCGACAAATGACAAGAGTGGAAGACATCATGATCAGAGTTAAATCCCTGAAATGGCAATGGGCTGGACATACTGCCAGAAGAACAGACCATCGATGGACAGCCGAAATTTTAGATTGGATTCCAAGGGACAGGAAAAGACCCAGAAGAAGACCACATGGAAGATGGGTGGATGAAATTCGAAAGTATGCGGGAGAGACATGGAGGAGACTGGCACAAGACAGACCGTTGTGGAGGAAACTTGGGGAGACCTTCGTCCAGCAGTTGATTGATAATGGTTGACAATGATGATGATGATGACATCGTTCGACATACCCTCTCCTATTCAGTTTTACCGATTTTCAACATATGTACCGATATTCAATCCGATTTGAAAAACGATCTTTTTGGCCGATAGCGTTACCAGCGAAGTATGATTTTCAAAAATTTTTGAACTTACCTTCACAAACAATTTTGCCAATAAAAGGCGTAACACATTTTGTAACATATTTGAAGGTGTATCAAGACGTCTAAAATCTGAATGATATAGCTTTTGTTCCTTAAATCTCACCTTACGTTCTAATCTTTTCCCCAAATAAATGAACATTTTCCCGCTAGGTGGAGCAATCATGTAAAACTTTTCTTTTTTTTTTTTTTTTTTTTTTTTTTGGAGGTTTAACGACCACCGTGAGCAACTCAATGGGCTATAAGCAGTCGCCCGTCCTTAATTTAGTGTCACTGGTTCCAGGGAAGGGAGAGAGCCAGTGCCGTAAGACAAACACAACATCCATGCCTGACCGGGATTCGAACCCGGACCCCTTACGGGCGAATGATCAGAGGCCAACGCCTTAGACCACTGCGCCACCGGGGCGGCGTAAAACTTTTCTTCCAAAAGTTGAATTGCGTACCTGTTTAACACTGGGTGACATTAGAGTTCATGGAACATTTGCACTAACTCTTTTTGTAACTGTCTCTCCACTTATAAAAGTCGAATTGAAATATATATATATATATATATGTTTCTATTCTCAACGTTTCTTATTTTAATAACTGAAAGCATAATTCCAACAAGACTGTTTAAATTAATTCGTTTTTGCAAAATGTTTCCTTTTGGTCAAATTTTATTTTCTGATATTACTTTTGTGTCAAAAGTGTTGAAAAATCCTTTGCCATTATACCAGATAATTCTATTCCTTTTTCTTGTTCAATACATTTCGAGGGGGGGGGGGATATTACTGTTCTGAGACTTCAGGACGTTAGTGAAAGAGTTCAACGTATCGTAAAGGTGGCTATTTTGTATTTGTACAAAAAACGTGATGTTAAAAGAAGGATATTCTAAACTGAAACCTTCTAGAGGAGTGACTGTAAGAAATAAAAAGAACGGTTATTAAAATAATAGTTTTTTTCTTCTTTTAGAAATTTCGTTTCTTTAAATTTATAATTACTTCGAGTCACCAGTTAGAAGCACGCATGCTTTGTCAAAATGTATCTTAATCTTAAGACAGGTGTATTATTCATAAAAACAAAAGCTTATATTTCTTTCAGTATTATTCAGAGATCTCACACTTACTAGGTTTATTGTTTTTTGTTTTCGGAAATTTAGTACGTGAGTAAAATCATTCAACGTATCGTAAAGGCGGCAAATTTGTATTTGTGCAAACGTAATGTGCAGGGAGGGCTATTCCAAAGTGAAACATTCTGGAGGAGTGTCTGTAAGAAAAAAAGAGGACGGTTATTGAAATAATAGTTTTTTTCTTCTTTCAGAAATGTCGTTTCTTCGATCTTAAAATTACTTTGTGTCAGCAGTTAATAGCGCGCGTGCTTTGACAAAATGTATTTTAATCTTAAGACAGGTGTATTCTTAAAAAATAAAAGTTTATTTTTCTTTCAGTGT
The DNA here is from genome assembly GCA_039090855.1 of Macrothele yani. Taxonomy (NCBI): domain Eukaryota; kingdom Metazoa; phylum Arthropoda; class Arachnida; order Araneae; family Macrothelidae; genus Macrothele; species Macrothele yani. The sequence goes on along the minus strand of CM076999.1, from coordinate 50,040,887 downwards.
GTTACGTACCAGGAGATGTGACGTACCTGCCAGAAGGACGCACACGACATAAAGGCAGATAGGAATCAGAATAAAACGTCCGCGTAGCTCAATTGGTAGAGCAACTTATTCCGGAATGAGGGGACCCGGGTTCGAATCCTGGCGCGGATAAAAATGATGGAGAAATTTTTTTCGTTATAAGTGTTATGCAAAGATCTCGCACTTAGTAAGCTTATTGTTTTTGCATTCGGAATTTCATGGTTTTTGCCATTTTTTCAAAATGTTTAGCACCGTCGGCCAAAGTTTGAAAGGTAAATATTTTCATTTATTGGAAATTTTGGCCCGATCGTCATTTTTAGAAATACGTTTCCTTTAAAATATTTAATTTTAGCTCGACAAAATATTGTGTTTTTTGTAAAGCATGGATTTCTGTGATATCAGGGATAGTAGAACATGAAATATACACTGACGGAAAAGAAATACCAACAACAAGAAGGGGTTGTGTTAGATAAACGACAGTTGGTAGGCGGTGAGAGTACATCTGTAAGATGACGTATATGCAAATTTCGCGCTCGGCGCATACGTGTGGCGCTGGTAGCGCCCCTCGGAACATGCAAAGCAGGTTTGTTGTAAATAGGCGCTGTAACGTTCGTGAGCGTTAGTTATCGTTGAGATTCGACGTAGTGTGCTGCTGTTAGTCAAGAATGCCTTTAAGAAGACGAAGAAGCCATTATCAACAGCTCACGGAGTTTGAACGAGGTCGTGTAATAGGGCTACGAGAAGGTGGATTTTCTTTTCGCAATATTGCAGAACGACTTGGCAGGAATGTAGCCACTGTGCATGATTGTTGGCAGCGGTGGTCAAGGGAAGGTACTGCCTCAAGAAAACCGGGTTCCGGCCGGCCACGTGGCACTACTGAGAGGGAAGACCGCCGTGTACTGCGTATGGCCGTGGCGTATCGTACTGCGTCTGTGGCAGCAATTCGAGCTGCAGTTGCAACCACAGTGACACAACGAACTGTTATAAATCGGTTACTCGAAGGACAGCTCCGAGCCAGATGCCCTGTAGCGTGCATTCCACTTACTCCAAACCACTGCCGTTTGCGACGTCAGTGGTGTCAAGCTAGAGCTCATTGGAGGACGGTGTGGAGATCTGTTGTGTTTTCTGATGAAAGCCTGTTCAGCTTGGGTGCCAGTGATGGCCGTGTGTTGGTTAGAAAGAGGCCTGGTGAGCGCCTGCAACCAAGCTGTCTGCAGCCGAGACACACTGGACATACACCTGAAGTTATGGTCTGGGGAGCAATTTCCTATTACAGCAGGAGCACTCTCGTGGTTATCCCACGCACCCTGACGGCACAGTTGTTCGTCGGTCTGGTGATTCAACCTGGTGTGCTGCCATTCATGAACAGCATCCCAGGGGGTGTTTTTCAACAAGATAACGCTCGCCCGCATACCGCTGTTGTAACCCAACATGCTCTACAGAGTGTCGACATGTTGCCGTGGCCTGCTAGATCACCAGATCTTTCTCCAATCGAGCACGTATGGGACATCATTGGACGACAACTCCGGCGTCACCCCAACCAGCATTAACCGTCCCTGTATTGACCGACCAAGTGCAACAGGCATGGAACTCCATCCCACAAACTGACATCCAGCAACTGTACGACACAATGCATGACCGTTTGCATGCTTGCATTCAACATTCTGGCGGTTACACCGGTTATTAATGTGCCAGCATTTCACATTTAAAATGGCTCTTCTCGCGCTTACATTAAGCTGTGATCTTGAAACCTTAATCGATTAAATACACTGCCGGACAATTGCTAAGGACGGATGACAATAGCAACGATAGCAACCATAAAATGGAAAGCAGGAAAATGTGGAAATTAGCATAAGTGCGGGATACAGTAAGACGTGTTGTGCGTATGCAAATTTTGGATTGCCGAACTTCTTCGTGACGTCATAGCGCTGATAAGAGAAATAAAGGATTTGACGCGTATTGACCGTTGTTGCTCAAACGCAAAGTTGAAAGGGAAAGAAACAATTGACGAACTTGCAATTTTCAGTATGTCTTCCCGACATCACCTAGATGATTTTACGCGTGGCCGTATTATTGTCAAGATTGAAGAAGGACGAAAAATAACAGATGTTGCCAGGGAGTTCGACGTCAGCCACAGTGTTGTTTCAAGGCATTGGAAATCATTTCAAACATATGGAGAGTGTAGCAAACGTCACGGGGGAGGTCGTGTTTGCAGTACGACGCCTGCAGAAGATTTGTACATAGTGCTATGAAAAAAAAGACACCGGCGCAGCACAGCTAGTGAGGGAGCAAATCAGTTTATGGCTGCTACTGGCAAGCGGATCTCCCGAAAAACTGTCGCCAGACGTTTGCATGAAGGAGGACTATACGCCCACCGTCCTGTTATATGCATCTCATTGTCCAGACGTCACCGTCCCGCTCGTTTGCAATGGCGCCATCAACATCGCAATTGGACTGATAACGACTGGTCGGCTGTCCTCATCTCAGATGAGAGTAGATACAGTCCATCGTCTGATTGTCGTTGACAACTGATCTGGCGTGATAGTGGTGCTGCATATTGTCCAACAAACGTACAGGGAAGGGACCGATATCCGACATGTAGTGTCATGGTATGGGCTGTAATCATGATCAATGGCCGTACGTCCCTCTATGTGCTTCCAACTGGGACTATGACTGGCCAACGATACATTAATGATGTTCTGCTACCTCATGTTCGCATGTTCCGTGGTGCTGTCGGTGATAGATTCATTTTCATGGACGACAACGCAACATGTCATCGAACAGTCGCTGTCCAGGAGTGTATTGAGAGCGAGGATATTCAACGCCTCGTATGACCAGCACGTTCTCCAGATCTGAATCCCATTGAACATGTGTGGGATGCTTTGGGGAGGAGTCTTGCTGGTCGCCAATGCCCTCCAATAAACAAGGACACAATCATCCGTGCACTGACAGAGGAATGGGATAAATTACCCCAACAGCTGCTTGATAATGTTGTGCAAAGCATGACACGACGTGTGGAATCTTGCATCGCCCTCCATGGTGGCCATATCCCGTATTGACATCTTACGCAGGAACGCTTGCGTACGGTAATTGCATTTTTTAACGTTTACGTATTCTGCACAAAATGGCCTGTTTGTCCCTTGAACACGTTCCAAAGCCTTCTGGATTTCAGAGCACAATAAATTGTCTTTCTTGTAATGTCCTGACATTCTGAAATTATTTTATTTCACTTGGCATCCAAACACACTTACTTTTTGTGCGCTATATAGTCGTTTATGATCCGTCCTTAGCAATTGTCCAGCAGTGTATGTTACCTATACAAATGTATTGTTCCCATTTCATTCCTCTACAACTATTTTTTCGTGGTGTTGGGATTTTTTTTTGTCAGTGTAGTATTCCAATTTTAGATCGTTGAAGATCTTCACATGACCTTCTTTCTACGATGTATATTGGACTTTGACTCAGGATTCGAAATTCCCATATCAGAGGGATATGAAACAAACTCATGGATGTTAAATAAACCATATTGGAGAGACCTAAGACAATATGGAGGTACAAGGAGTGTCTGTTTAAAAATCGAACTTCTCACACGGAACAAAGTGTCGAAATCCTCTATACCTTGAGCAGACTTGAATTTGAATAGGCAAACTGAAAAAAAAGCATTTGACATTTCCCGAGGTGGACCAACGTCCAGCTAGTAAAGTGTCTGGTGGTCCCTGATGAAAGATTGATATTTACAAAATTATTTTGCTTCTTGGTGGGTTTGGTTGTTTTACTTTACCCAGTAGTTAATCGCCGTAAGAGTTTCGAGAATGCTGTGCTATAAAAAGATGAACACCCAGATTTCCTGAAGAGGAGTGACCCTCTATATCAAATAGCAATTTGCGTGCGCACGATAATTTAAAAAAGGTTTATTAATCTTTATAAAATAAGTTTTGAATATAATACTGCAAAAATTTTAATTATACGCACTTACTAAAGTTAATCATATTGAGACACAATATAATCAGTCTCGGGCTTCTTCACTACATTACTGTAAAACACTTGTTCGACATGTCAGAACAAGAAATGTTTCGCCGAATTGAGCGGAGCATTACCATATTCCCTACTAGTATGAAAATATTTCATTATCACAAATATCTAAAACATACGTACACCTTTCGTCTGGAGTCAGCATCACAGCTATTTCAAACTACCGTTTACTGAAAAAAAGTGCACATGGACATATGTATTCAAAGTAATTCCAATAGAAATATTAAAAAAATAATCAGATTTTACATTCAGGCAAGAGTTCATAGTAACACCAGCGGTTTTGGTGTTACGAGATGGTTTCATCTGCCCATCGAGATGGTTTGATCTGTCCATCGAGATGGTTTCATCTGTCCATTGTGATGGTTTGATCTGTCCATCACGCAATTTTGCGTGATGGTTTGAAACCATCACGCAAATTGCGCTACACGGCTCATTATACTTTCTCAAGGAGAATCATTTTATACTATTTTTCAGATATAAGCAAATTCTTTTCGTGATCATGGTAAAACGCTTTTCGTGACATATATTAAATCTGCAAAAAATGTTTGAAAATTTCAGAAAACCCATTCAATAAATATTAACGTGGTTATGTACAATGTAATACATATGGAAAACAAGAGAGTTGAAGACAAACTTTTCGGAAAAAGGGGCAAGTGGTTGAAAATTGCCCTCGTTCTCAGAATTCACAAACTTGTTCCCGGCACAATTCAAATTTCTTTTTTTATCTGCTATCGGACACTTACCGAAGGAAGAAAGTATAAACAAGGTCGATGAAAATGTTATATTGAATAATTCAATATTCAACTAAGGCGCATTTGCAGTTCTTAAAAATATGCAAACCGTTGTGTGTCATTGATTGTCATATACCTTGGCTGCGGTCTCTAAGCTATTGAAAGCATAGTTTTCCAATGAAACGCCGTCTTATGGAGTTTTCAAAGTGAAACTTCTTTCATAGTTTGACTCTCATTTCAGTTCCATCCAGGCATTATATCAACGGTCAGATTCTTCCGGAAATTTAAAAAGAATATTTAAAGACACAGAATTTTTCTTTTTGGAAATCAAGAAATATTGAAAAAAGTTTACGCCATGAGCATCTAAAGTGTGTTAAAACATATGTTTTTCTTTATTAGTTTGTTGGTGGTTTAACGATCACTGTGAGCAACTCAATGGTTTATAAGCAGTCGCCGGTCCCGAATTTATAGCCACTGACACCATGGAAGGGGAGAGCAAGTGCCGTAAGACAAAGAAAACATCCATGCCTCACCGGGATTCGAACCCGGACTCATTTCAGACGATCGGCCACAAGCCATCGCTTAGACCACTGTGACCCCAGGACAGATAAAACATATGTAAAACTAATAACTTCCTAATTTATAAAAAATTGTCAGAAAAATTAAACAAGAAAGATGACATCGAATTTTCGGGTGTAATGAGCACGTCTTTTGAATCCGTTCTGACGCAAATTGAATTTATCAAAGCTATTCAAAGTCAATGGAACCGGTATGGGAAGCAATAGTATCTGACGGAAGAAAGAAGTTTCTCATTTGGGTTTTTAATCCCTGAGATATTGCTGTAAACGGAATTCTGAGCTTACGCCCTTTGGTTGCAGACTTGTGCGTTATGCAAAACATGAATTTCTATGAGAAACATTTCGCACCGGAAACGTTCTATAACATAGAGAGAATTTTTCAAATCAAACTCTTAGAAACAGAGATATCGACAAAAATAAAATGTGACTTTACGTCCCCTGGTGAAAAAACTAGGCATTATTTTAGGAAGAAAGTATCCTCAAAACGTTTTTCCATATGAGCACTATCGGTCCAAGAAAAAAGAAATTTACTCGAGTTTTCAGGAGCCCAGATTTTGCTACAACTACATCAGAAGCAGACATTAACTCTTATGCCCCCTGGTGACCAAACCAATTTTTACCAAACATTAGAAACTTGTGTGCAAAATATTTTCCATCAGGTCTTGTTTGCGATACAGGAAGAATTTTTCAAATCGGAGTTATAGAAGCAGAAATAACGCAGAAAACGCAATTTACCTTTGTGCCCCCTACCGGTAAGTCTACGATTTACTAGAAAATCTTGAATTTATAGGAAAAACATTTCGCATCGGAAACACTATCCAACAAAGAAGGAATTTTTCAAATCGGACCCCTAGAAGCAGAGATATTGACAAAAATAAGATTTACATCTACCCCCTGGCGTAGAACCAATGCAATATTTCAAGAAGAAAATGTTTTTTGTCGAAATAAGTAATATTGGTGAACAAACCACTTTTTTCAATCGAGATTTTAGAAGTTCATATTTTGCTGCAAATACATAAGAAGCGGAAATTGAGACTTACGCCACCTGGTAGCCAAACCATTTTTTCAAAAATTAGAAATAGTGGGCAAAGGATTTCCCATCAGGAACTGTATCCGGTGCAGAAATTTTTTTTCAAATCGGAGATTTAGAAGCAGATATATAGGGGGAAAGCAATTTACCAATACTCCCCCTAGCGGAACTCTATGAATTAATTGAAAATTTTGAAATTATATGAAAAACATGTCAGACTGGAAACACTATCCAACAAAGAAGGGATTTTTCAAATCGTACTCCTAGAAGAAGAGATATTAACAAAAATAAGATATACATCTGCGCCTCCTGGCGTAGAAACCATGCATCATTTTAAAAAGAAAATGTTTCTAAAAGGTTTGTCGACATGATTACTATCTGTCTACAAACGACGAATCTTTTCAATCAAGAATTGAGATGATCATATGTTGCTGCAAATACATCAGAAGCGGGAATTAAGATTTTCGCCCCCTGGTGGCCAAACCACTTTTTTACAAAAATTAGAAATTATGTGCAAACAATATTCTATAAGGGGCTGTATACGGTGCAGAAAGAATTTTTCAAATCGGAGATTTAGAAGCAGAGATATAGGGGGAAACACAATTTACCTCTACGTCCCCCAGTGGAAAGTCTATGAATTACTTGAAAATTTTGAAATTATATGAAAATCATGTCACACTGGAAACACTATCCAACAAAGCAGGTATTTTTCAAATCGGACTCCTAGAAGTAGAGATATTGACAAAAATATGATATACATCTACGCCCCATGGCGGAGAAACTGTGGACTATTTTAATAAGAAATTATTTCGAAAATGTTTAACGATGTGAGTGACATCAGTCCACGAAAGAATTTTTTCAATCGATGTTTTAGAAGCTCCGATTTTATGGCAAATACATCAGAAGCAAAAATTAACCCTTACGCCCCCTGGTGGCTAAAGTATTCTTTATCAAAAATTTGAAATTATATGCAAAATATTTTCCATCAGGAGATGTATTCCCTGAAGAAAAAAATTTTGAATCGGAGTTTTAGAAGAAGAGTTATCTGGAAAAAAGTTATTTACATTTTCCGCCCTCTAGCGGAAAATCTATGCGTAATTTGGAAAAGTAACTATATCTAAAATACTCTTCGACATAAATGGAATCGAAAGATAAAATAATTTTTTCTATCGGATGTTTAAAGCAAATATTTGGAATAAAACGTATTTTCGAATTCGACATCATCTGCATTTACGCCACCTAGCGGCAAAATTGTACATCGTAAAAAAAAACGAAATAAATGACGGTCAAACCGGTAACGCCGCCCCGGTGGCGCAGTGGTCTAAGGCGCTGGCCTATGATCAATCGTCCGTAAGGGGTCCGGGTTCGAATCCCGGTCAGGCATGGACGTTGTGTTTGTCTTACGGCACTGGGTCTCTCCCTTCCCTTTAACCAGTGGCCCTAAATTAGGGACGGGCGACTGCTTATAGCCCATTGAGTTGCTCAAGGTGGTCGTTAAACCTCCAATCAAAAAAAAAACCGGTAACATAAGAACGATCTGTTTTTTGAAAAGACGTGCTAAAAAACGTGTCTAACGTGTTTTCAATTTTTTATTATTGAAGAACGGATCTTGAAGCTGGTCTATTTCCGAATTTTTCTCTCTGAATGAGATTGTCACAGAGAATTAAAAAATATATATCCCATTTAAGAGAGCAAACGATTTTCACTCCCTAATATTGTAATATCCAGATAAATACAATTTATTTCCAATTACTGGAGCAGTAAAGCGACCGCTGCTCCAGTGGCGCAGTGGTTCTAAGCGCTGGTCTGTGACTATTCTTTGTAGATGGCACTGGGTTCGAATCCAGCTTTGTCTTATAGCAATGGCTCTCCCTCTTACCCGGACAAGCGGCCGAAAATTGGCGAATGTAACTGCTTATAGCCAATCGAATTTCTCACAGATGGCGAAATAATGAAATTGAGAAAGATATGTCAAAGGTTATGTACTCAACAATTGCCCCCCCCGAAAAAAAAAGATCAAATTATCTTGGTAGAACCTATGATTCGAAGTTTACTGTAAGCTATTTTAAACATGGAAGGTTACTTCCTAAATTACGCGCCGTAAAAAAACACTCTCGTCATTTCTCTTCCGGCCAGAGTCGAACTACTTGCCAGAAACTTACGTCTCTGTCCACTCGAAGAGGAAGTGGATTTCATGAACTGCATCTGGGAAGAAATAGCTCTTGAAATCGTTTTATTCAGTGCCACGAATTTGATTTTTTTTTTATTGTTCTAGGGTTACACAGAAAACAGATTCTATGAATGTATCCAGCAAAGTCCTAGGACGACATGTAAAAGATTGCGAATAAAGCCTCTTTTCAAGCTCCTAAATTTTCAGCAAGGGCACATTCTGCAATAGAAAGTTAGTGCAACAGTTGAAATAATAAGAAGATCTGTGTCAGTCAACATTTCGGTTCTGCGATAAATTTTCTTTGTTGGAGGGCATCTTCGCTGTGCCGATGCTGTACTACAGCAAACATAATTGTTCTAACAGCCGTAAATCTATTTTTCTATGTCTCTTTACAGAAAGCTACTAATCACTAGAGTCATATCTCTTCTCCAAACACAGTTTATTCACATCGTGACATCTTTTCGTTGAAATACACAGATTGGGAGAAAAATACCTTCCTATTATTTCAGTGGTAATTATTATAGAATGTAAGTTTGTTTCACCAGAATTGCTCTGACAAAGATATCAGATAAAGCTATAACTTTTTCTCCTTGGGGATAGTACTGAAAACTACTTGTAAACTAATTCAGACAGTTTTATGAAAAAACATGGCAGAAGTTACTACGAGGTCTGAAGATATATGAGATGCTACCAAGTAAAAATAAACAGTAAGGGTTGTTCTACGCTAACAAGGAGTGAATACAAGAAATTTACATCTATAGAGAAATCGTGAAAACTAAACGTTTAAGAAACACATATCATGAGTTGTGAAACTTTTTTGAGATTGAACCTGCGACGCTGTTCAGAGAGGCTAATGCTTATTGGCGAAAATTTAATTTAAAAATCTGAGAAAACAGTTTTATGTTGCTTACTGTTCGCCATTAATGAAAAATCACGATTTAAGCCTTTGTTAGTAAAGTTGGATTAAAATGTCAGAAAAATAATTGTCAGATTGTTATTTTACCGGGAGCTGTTAAAGTACAGAGAAAGAGCACAAAACATAAATATATTCGGTTGTACTTAGAAAACATTGATTCATGCCATACTTTTAACAAATTGCAATGCCTAAATTTTACTTTGCTTCATAGCAAATGTACATTTGACTACACGTAAACCAGATTGTCCTGAAGAGTATTTAAAAAATACATCTACACCTACGGCTATTCGACACCTGCAATGCCCAGCCAAGGACCAAAAAAAGTGGTCAAATAAAACAAAGGCTTAATCTCTGGAATCAATTACTACATATATATATTTTTGAACATAAAACTGTAGACTGTTAAGTTTGCATCTCTTAATGACCTCACAACTATAATATACTGTATATCAATTGCAATCAGAGTAATAGAACGCTTCAAATACAAAATATATTTCTTCCGATCTTGAATTAAATTAGCCTTCGTCGTTTCCCAGATGCCAATTCTTGGCGACACGAAGGTAAAAGTGTCATCGAATTGGCCACTTTTTGGGGATACACATTGAACCAGTTGCGTAACTATCTAAAATCCGAAACCAAAGGTTCTAAACTTCCTATGCTGCAGGGTTGTTAGGTGTGCTCAATTCCCTACATACCAAATGTGTCTTACAAACTCAAGAACGCCCTCAAGAACATGAACTACGGTGTCGGCATAAGGCTCCTGCATCTTTATATGCGATGCTTAAGCGAAATACTGATAAACTCCCTCTTTTCAAAGAAAGAGGTTTTTATACGATCCCTTATAATATGCGGACGGCTCAAGACGGTACTACATTGCAATGACTAAGCTTTTGTTTAGGATTGAAACCATCTAGCATAAAGCGACATAAAGTAGAGAAAAGTTACCACGGTCCTATACAGAAATATCAGTATCAAGTCCGCTACTCCTGGGTAGGATGATATTATGAAATTAGTTAGATATTAGTTCCCAAAATCTACAGCCATTTGAGAAACCTTGAATTTTTTTACCGTGTGTGATGTTTGAAATCCTAGCGTCTCTCTGGAGTCGCCATAAATTTGGGACCAGTTCTTCAAACAACATCTCTGGTCCAACCAGGATACCGAATGCCCAACCAATGTGACGCCTTGTGTCTTTGAATAAAAACACAACGTGTTTATTTCTTTCTACGGTCAAGTCACTGCGTTCAAATTGTTTAAATGTTCTATTATTATTTAGATTTGAGTTTATGTTTATCATCCTTGAAAAAGCCATCTTGTTCATGTGCGGAATATGGGTAATCTTTATTAACATTCTTACGCCAAAGGATCGGACTACTACTATAGTTTTGCTATTTTATGCAATGATGGTGTAGAGGAACTCGTTATTAACTAAAAAATGCGTTGTATAATCATTACTGAACGTGCAATAAGTTTTACATGTTTTCTTTGTAATTCACAGAACCAATTTTCATGCTCCACTCCACCTGTGCTGTCAGTTTCAACATATTACACTACAGACTGGTATTTTAAGAAGGATGCCGTTTGCACGGTACAAATCTCATGTGATTAAAATTCACTTGTAAGAATTTCCTGTATATACTCCCAGGTTTTAAAGGCGGACTCATTTTGAAGTGTAACAGAATCCCATTGCTCTTGTGCAAATAATATAATCGAATTCCGCTATAGGGATTTACTTTTGCAGTTCAAAAGCTTTTCTGTGAAAATAACTTTCTCTCTAGCCACGCATTTCAAACATTTAGTTCAGTCAAACGGTTTTCTGTGTATCTGGTTATTATTGGAAAAATTCATGGAAAAGCATGTGAGAGACAAAAAACAGGGCAGCTAATATACAGACAAGAAACGGAAATAAATTTTAATCTACTATCAGTTTATCTGAGTAAAAAATAAATATGTTTGTCAAACATTCATGGATCAGCGGATGTTTTTCGCACGGTGACAGCTCACTACAAATTGAATAATAAGCGTTACAAGTTTGACGTGACTTGACTTTACTAAACATTTGAACAAAAATAAAACACAGTGGGAAATCAGCATTTTAAAGCGCGAAATATGCTGGTTTATGAGGTATTATTGTCTAGCGGAAAGTATTATGAACATATGGGATCCATTTTTTTTCCAGTTCTGGAAAAATGTCAACGTCGCATAACACGTAGTAGCTTGTATTCTCCGTGGTTTTTTGGAAGGCTGTTAGGCCGCCTCGGTGGCGCAGTTGTCTAAGCGATGGCTTATGACCATTCGTCCGTGAAAGGCACGGGTTCGACTCCCTGTGAGGCATGGATGTTGTGTTTGTCTTACGGCACTTGCTCTCTCCCTTTCCTGGAACCAGTGGCTTCAAATTAGGGGTAAGGGACTGCTTATATATAGCCCATTGAATTGGTCACGGTGGTCGTTAAACCTCCAATAAAGAAGAAAGAAGGCTGTTAGCTTAAGGTTGGAGTAAGGAGCTACTTTTAGCTACGCACATAAAGGCGGCGCACTAGAACTTCAGTTTCTGGCAAGGCGGTGGATGCTTTAAATTTATGTGCGCGGATTCTAGTTCAAAAAACCAGTTCGATACTTCTATGTAACGTCTTTGATTTCTATCACGGTGTAATAACGATATTTCGTATTTACCAGAAAATTGTAAGTAAACAGCAGCAATTGCAAACTGGAAGAAAAATGATTCAAGGGACCAGATGACCTACCAATCACTCACGATATAGGTTTGACGATTGCGTGATTAGTTTAGAAGCTTGCGACGGAGGCCCGAGGTTAGCATGGGCACTCTAAGAGACCTCCGAAATTTAAACCAAAAGAGTTTTAATCTCAGTATTTCTCGCAATTAAATTATTTTAACGAATACTTGAATACTAATACTTATGTTAAGACGGCATCTCTTCAAAAAAGTAAATGTGTAGCATTTGAAATTATCCATGTCTGCGAGGCAGTGGAAAGGAAAAGAAAAATTAATCAGTGAAATTTTGATAAAAAGAAAATAAACAATAGGGAATACTAATACAAAACGTCAAGGTATACTGGTTAAAATTTCTCATAATTTCACCAAAATACACTGCTGGACAATTGCTAAGGACGGATCATAAACGGCTATATAGCGCATAAAAAAGTAAGTGTGGTTGGATGCCAAGTGAAATAAAATAATGTCAGAATGCCAGGACATTACAAGAAAGACAATTTATTGTGCTCTGAAATCCAGAAGGCTTTGGAACGTGTTCAAGGGACAAACAGGCCGTTTTGTGCAGAATACGTAAACGTGAAAAAATGCAATTACCGTCCGCAGGCGTTCCGGCGTAAGATGTCAATACGGGATATGGCCACCATGGAGGGCGATGCAAGATTCCACACGTCGTGTCATGCTTTGCACAACATTATCAAACAGCTGTTGGGGTAATTTATCCCATTCCTCTGTCAGTGCACGGATGAGGGTGTCCTTGTTTATTGGAGGGCATTGGCGACCAGCAAGACTCCTCCACAAAGCATCCCACACATTTTCAATGGGATTCAGACTTGGAGAACGTGCTGGCCATACGAGACGTTAAATATCCTCGCTCTCAAGACACTCCTGGACAGCGACTGTTCGATGACATGTTGCGTTGTCGTCCATGAAAATGAATCTATCACGGACGGCACCACGGAACATGCGAACATGAGGTAGCAGAACATCATTAATGTATCGTTGGCCAGTCATAGTCCCAGTTGGAAGCACATAGAGGGACGTACGGCCATTGATCATGATGCCAGCCCATACCATGGCACTACATGTCGGATATCGGTCCCTTTCCTGTATGTTTGCTGAACAATTTGCAGTACCACTATCACGCCAGATCAGTTGTCGTCGACAATCAGACGACAGACTGTATCTACTCTCATCTCAGAAAAGGACAGCAGACCAGTCGTTATCAGTCCAATTGCGATGTTGATGGCACCATTGCAAACGGGCAGTACGGTGACGCCTGGACAATGGGATGCACACAACAGGACGGCGGGCGTATAGTCCTCCTTCATGCAAACGTCTGGCGACAGTTTTTCGGGAGATCCGCTTGCCAGTAGCAGCCATAAACTGATTTCCTACCTCACTAGCTGTGCTGCGCCGGTGTCTTTTTGTTGATAGCACTATGTACCGATCTTCTGCAGGTGTCGTACTGCGAACACGACCTCCCCTGTGACGTTTGCTACACTTTCCATTTGTTTGAAATGATTTCCAAAGCCTTGAAACAACACTGTGGCTGACGTCGAACTCCCTGGCAACATCTGTTATTTTTCGCCCTTCTTCAATCTTGCCAATAATACGGCCACGCGTAAAATCATCTAGGTGATGTCGGGAAGACATACTGAAAATTGCAAGTTCGTCAATTGATTCTTTCCCTTTCAACTTTGCGTTTGAACAACAACGGTCAATACGCGTCAAATCCTTTATATCTCTTATCAGCGCTATGACGTCACGAACAAGTTCGGCAATCCAAAATTTGCATACGCACAACACGTCTTACTGTATCCCGCACTTATGCTAATTTCCACATTTTCCTGCCTTCTGTTTTATGGTTGCTATCGTTACTGTTGTCATCCGTCCTTAGCAATTGTCCGGCAGTGTATCTCAATTTTGGGTAGTTATCCGTATGGCAAACTCTATAACACTGGAATTGTATCGTTTGTGTGTAGCCGATTTACTTAAACACTACATAAAACAAAACTTCGCCTATAGTTAAATACGAGTCACTCAAATAAAGTCACGAAGTTTACTTGCAGTTAATTTTTTATTGCTATCAATAGGCACTTGATTTTTTGCACTTCCGCAAGGCAAGATCACGAACACTTGGATTATACACACAACCAATTAACTTCACAAATCCTAGAACTAGAACCCAACACTGTTACAGTATTAAAGTGGCAATTTAAGCAGTCGTTTATCCAAACGAACTATTAGTGTTCACCATCCAACATCTATCTCAATAAAACAAAACAATCTCTGCATTGCCTTTTCATCTATTGTTCTTATCCGGACACACATACGTCACTCTTTTTCCGACCTCAGGGTGGTGCCAACAGTATTCTCGTTTGATTGAAGAGACATAACGCTAAGGTTGGAAAGTAGAAAAGAGAACGAACTCAAATTTACATAGGAAAAGGAAATAAAAATGAAAGTTAACTGAGAACATTCGTCACAATATGAAGGTCATGGTTGATGTTTCAACAGTAGGAATCAGTCAAGTATAACAAGCAAAGTTATGTACTGTATCCTCAACACTTCTTCTAATGAATGACTTGCAACGAAGCAAACAAAAACAATATTGATTTGATCGTTGTTCTCAAACCGTGAGAGGAATCCCAGAAATGTTTCACTTTTTTTTCTTTTTTTTTACGCATAGTTAATGAATGGGAATTTTGAAAAGTAAATAAACACGATTAACCTGATTTCGGATAGGGCTAACTTGGTTTTACTCCCATTAGCTCTTCAGAAGAAAATTCGTTATTGTATACCTTTCATATGGAAGAAAATATCGAGCCGGCGTGCTTGATTCCACATTAAGCCAAGCATTCATGGACAGAATCTGATGAGGAATCAGAAACTTCTTTTCCTGGTTACAAGGGTGTTTTCTGTTTGCTTTCAAATGCTACCTGATTTACTTCCGGTTCTTGTGATTTTGTTATTCACCGGATTGACATCCTGATCCCATCAATAATTAGCTCTGCTGCCGTGATGCTGTAACTATATCCAGTTGGTGCTCTGCTGTTATTCGCCTAATTTCCTGCTGAAATTTTCATATCCTAAACCCGTACTTTAAATCTGTTAAAATTAAAACACTGAAGCTCCACCTGCTGGAGATAAAATCCGCCCATCTATTTTGCTATCGAAAATTCCACCTACATTAGAGGTGATAATAGAAGCAGATGCAGCGGATCTAGAACAATATATATAGACGTTCATTCTTTTTTGTTATTTGATTGAAGGTTTAACGATAACGAGAGCAACTCGATGGGCTGTAAGTTGTTGGATGTCCCTAATTCAAATCCACTATTTCCAGGGAATGGGAAGTACCAGTGCAGTGAGATAACACAATATCCACGGCTTACCGTTATTCAAACCCGGATCTTTCTCAGACAAATGGTAACAAGGCAGCACTCGAACCACTGGGCCACCGGAACGGCATTTCTTCTTTTCAAATCAGATATCTTGAAAAATTGGAGATCTTTAAAGTCAAAACTGCTTTTTTCCGTAAGAAGGTTTTTACACTGTCTATTGCGACCACCTGCTCACCGTTTGATAAACAGCTTCATAATTTTCACAGAAGATCATGCTTAGGGAAGCTATTCCAATGAAATAAATACGCCCTGACACCAGGCAAGTGTGACGTGCGAAATGTAGTTCTATGGAGATCTTTAAAGAATTCCACATGAATGCGGTGCTTCGCTAATAGAACGGACCCGCAGAGCTTTGCTTTTTCGATTGAAGGAGAACAAGACCTGTATTCGAAAATGTGACCAAAAGAAGTCATCGATGGCGAAACACTGTTACGGAAGGGAACATAAATTTCTCTTTGAAGAAGCTATCCCAATTAACATGCTAGATTTAACCACCAAATTTGATATTTTGGAAGCTTTCCATATACACTGCCTGACAGAGAAAATGCCACACCATGAAGACGTGAACGCAATGCCATGCAATTTGCAGGGTGGTTGAACACATACGAGTTATGCAAATGATTGCACTTGCAGGACAATCGCAGGAACAGTTCTCAGGATATAAGCTGACAACCAGACCGTGAGGCCATCGGTTGAATCGTCGTCACGGCGCAGAGAAGTGAGAAGTTCCACTATGACCGCGTCTGGAGAACGCACAAGGGGTGCCAATGCTTTACAGACGTCGTTGTACGTAATTTCGTCGAATGGATGAGTTCACGAGAATTGTTCGTAGGCCTTTGTACCACCGGATGGTAATTGCGTCGTATTGCGGAAGAAACGCAACGTGATGCCACGACCGTCGGTCGCATTTGGAGACAGTGCTCCCAAGAAGGATCTGTGCAACGTCATAGGGAGATCTGTGCAACGTCATAGGGGGATCTGTGCAACGTCATTGGGGGACCAATCGTCGCATCCGACGTCATGCCATAGCGGACACACAGACCACAACGGCCCATATTTTGCGGAGTGTACGGAGAGGCTTGGATGCTTCGATGTGGACGCGGATAGTGTCGCGGCGATTGCCTGCGTCTGGTTTACTGTTCAGCCTTTCATTGTGATGAATACCCATTGTGATGAATAGCTTTTCATTGTGATGAATACCCGATGACAGCGAGTCATCGTTGTCACCACTTGACGCGGTGTCGCTGAAGAGCTGCGTGAGGTGCCGTATGGAACAGTGTTATGTTCTGTGACAAATCGCGGTTCTGTCTCACCAGGGATGAACGCCGTGTGACAGTCTAGAGGCAAGGTGGCCAACGGGCGGATTCATCATCCATTGTGGAGCGCCGCACGACCTGGCGCCTTTGTGGTGTGAGGTGCTAACAGAACCAACTGCTGCACAACGCTGGTAGGGATTACGGGCACATTGATGGCTCCCCGCTATGTTGACGAGGTGCTGCGGCCAGTAGCACTATCGTATATGCAGGTCATTCCAAACGTAGTTTTGCAACAGAATAACGCTCGGCAGCATACCGTTCGCATCAGCCTGAATGCTTTACGCGCTGTACGGATGCTTCGGTGGTCAGCACGATAACCCTACCTCTCGCCCGTCCAGCATCTGTCGGACTCGATTGGACGTCGGTTGAGTAACCTCCCACCCCTACAAGATGAAGATAAACTGTGGACTCGGATCAACACCACATGATCTACGATACCACTGAACACTATAAGAACTCTAACTGCCATGATGAAATGTCGTATTCAACGCTGTGTTTCCAAAAATGGTTGCCTACACTCCTTATTGATCATCCTGCATATTCCGCCACTGGAGCGTAGTCTGTATGTGACAAAAATTAATTTGTTCAAGACCTACTTGGCTATCTGTGTGTGCAGTTTGGTCGTTTTTTGAGCATTGCCTCATGGTGTGGCATGTTCTCTGTCAGGCAGTGTATATCGGAAATTTGTATATCAGAAACTTGCTTTGTATATCGCAACTTGTTAATAACATGGCATCCACACCATTTCTAGCATGCGCATGGAAGCACCTAACCAAAACCCGTGACTGTAAATACCATTTTTGATGTCATGTATAGTTTTAATATTTACGTGCCATTCGTCCTGATGAAGTCAGGCCAGAGACCAGCGAAACCTTGGTTGACTTGAAAAAATAAAATATTCGTGGCAAACGTTGTATTTTCTTAATGTATGTAATCTTCTCAAAACTGCAGTCCCTGATTTCAAGAATACTTCAAGTAGTCTAATACAACAGTTCACGGGCTGAAAAAGTCTTTGTCTACGCCAAATCCCGAGGTTTTCAATTTTGCTCACATACCGATAGTATGTGGGAATTCAAGTTGCCTCTCTCTCTCTCTCTCTCTCTCTCTCTCTCTCTCTCTCTCTTGGCAAAAAGGTACTTTTCAAACTGTTCATAAGCCGAAATCGCCGTTCGGGTTCTCCTTGGACCGAAATATTTGTATGAAACTTTAAGTCATTCTTTCCGTCTTTCTAGGGCTAGTAGTTCTTCCTCACAGTACTCCGAAACTGGATTTGCTATTCTACCGGTACTACCGAAGAACATTTTTTGGATGATTGATGGAAAAGGAATGCGCACAAGTTTATAAATATATTTAATCCTGTTTATTAGCCAGTATGTATTTCAACAGAAACAGCTCTTGCGCATCGAAATATCGAATTGCCAAATTTCTTTCTCTGCTCTTGAGGAAAATGTCATGTATTTATTATTTCAGACATTCCTCTATCCATCTATTGATTAATTAACTGCTGTTCCCCAGAAAGGTTACTCCAGCTTTTATTTGACAGAGTTGAGGAATTCTTTCTGTGGAAATTGTAGAAATGAATACATGTTTCTTCCTTTAATCTTTATCTCTTTATCGGGAAGCAAAGAGCAGTCTTGAGCGTTAAAATGAGAGATGTAACTTCCCGAGATGGGAGATGTTCCTCACGGTACCTACTCAGGCTTTTCACGAAAACCACAGAAATGTGTCACAACTTATCCGAGCCTGAGGCAATTGCGGCTAGCCCTCTCTTTATCCAATTACATTTACGCATCACTATCTAATTCCCAATTAATTGAAATCAAGGCCAGCCCCTGTAACATGGATCTCCTTGAAATGCCCTACAGAAGAATGACTGGTAGCAAAAATATCGGAATAGTATTTTAATAAAAACATGATTGCTACAAAATAATAACAATAAGAGTAATGATAATAATAATGAGAGAACTACAAGAAAAACATAATAAAATTTGCAGATGATGCCCCCCGTAGATTGCATTGAACAACCAATGAAACACCGAACATAGTTTAGCTGGCTACTCTCTTTTAGCTTCAAAGCAATAACTTAACAGTCACAACAATTTAGGCGAGATCCTGCATCCAAAATTAGCCAGCAGAAGTAAATTGTTAGTTCATTTTAAGAAACTCTGCTAAAAAAGAGAACAAATAAACCAGTATTTTTGTTATGAATTTGATAATTATCATTTTCATTTTTATTCCTTCGCAAAGATTTTTCAAGAAATTAAATTCGAAAACTCAATATTTGTAGGCAAAGCAGGCAAGAAGATTTTGAACAACCCAAGAACTGGACTTTCCAGAAGGATAACTACTATTTACAAATCCTGTTAAAACAAAATACATGTGTCATTAAAAGCACAACCGTTTAGAACGAACCAAAAACATCTATGAATTACCTAACTTTCCAAATACAATTGTAACATATAGAGATAACGAAACGGATTAGGTAGCAACCGCTTTCATGGACAAAACTCGTTTTTTGTGCCTTTCAGTTCTTAATTTTTCTTTCCGTAAGTCTTAAGCTCGCAATTTGATATTATATAGCACATGAATATAATCCCAGAAATGATGAATTTCCTGAAATTTGAAATACGGTAATTGAGGGATTTCTAAGATTAACCAAGTTTAATATTGCCACCACTAAACACTGAGCACATAAAACAACCTGTTGTTCAAACAATGAGGTACAAAGCAGTGCCTTACAAAAAGATTTTATTGAGAAATAGCAAAAGTGAAATATCAGATAATATGTAGAAAATTTAAGGAAGGGAGAGTCTGACCCCAGATCTTAACCAACCCTCAGGAAAAGGAAGCTGTGAGAGTTGGGCTAAAGTGCCCATAGGAAAGTGACACGGAGGAGAAGTAGAAAGGGGGAGGAACACGCCCTTATTTATTACTCGGGGTCAGACGGCTAAACGTGCCCATCCAACGCACGGCGGGTATTTAGTGGTTCCAACCTGGCCAGGAGCAAACCTGAGGTTATCAAAATGGCAGCCACCCCTAGGCTACTTAAAAGCGATTTTTCCATTATTCAAATAAAATATTTTATTCGGCTTTTTGTGTAATAAACTGCAAACTGTTTTATTTAACCGGTTATTAAAAAATTAAGAGGATAATCGTGTGTGATTGATATACACCGAGTGATAACTGAATTATGATTACCGATATAGAAAGTGGATTCGGCCCGTTGATTACGTGGTTTCCGAGAGGAAGCGATTAGTCAACAGATTTTGCATATACTGTATAAGGTGCATGATATTTAAAGGGAGGTAGTAATCGGACTTTGGAAAGGGCAGATTGTTGTAGCTCGGAGAGCTGGGGCCTCAATTTATCAAACCGGTGAACTGGTAAGTTGGTAGCAAGACGCCGTAGTTATATTGAATACGGACTGTTAATAAAATGGTCAAACAGCGAACCGGAGGCAAAGCCGCACAAGACAGCCGAATGTCGATATGAGAGATGAAACCTAGATATGATGACTCGTACCTGACTACAGACGCCGAACTGTTCAACATCTGATTACCCAAGCAAAAGAGGCTAACACGGAATAGACTCCGTCATGACTAAGCATCGCACGCTTGCACATATGGGTTATAACAGCAGAAAACACTGACGACATTCACTCCTAACCGCTGTTCATCGGAACAAAAGGCTCGCCTCATGTAAATATCATGGAAGTTGGACATCATATGACTGGAAATTTTCCGATAGTTTGACGAATAGCGTTCTTTATTCCACTCCATCGATGGTCGTGTAGGCATTTGGCAAAACAACACGGGGAACTCCATCCATCCTGCATGATCTCCAGAGTGCAACACGGTGTTGGCGGTTGTATGGTCTGGGGAACGTTTACCTTTAACTTGGACCACTGGTGCATGTGGAACAACATACGAATGGTGCATATTGTCTTGAATTGCTTAATGACCCAATGCAACCAGCAATATTGCACTTTTTCCCGAATGGCAACCGTATCATCCAGGATGACTATGCGGCGAACCACAGATCCAATGTTGTGCAGGAATAATTTCACTAGCACAGTTTGGACTTCCAGTATATCTATTGGTATTCGAATTTCCCCGATATCAAACGCATAGGTCATTTGTTCGACACTATGGAACAGTATATCATGTGTCCGGATGAACCGATAACTGCATTCAAGGCCGCATTACACGCAGCTTGTTTGGCCATACCTCTCAACTTCTTCCCGCATCTTATTGAATCGATGTCACGTCGGATACCTACTGTACTGTGAGCGAAAGGAGGAGCTACGAAGTATTAGGCAGATCACAATTATGTGATCCCTCAGTGTATGGGAATGTTGGATATAGGTAACTCAATGCATGTACTGCTCACATTTACTTTATCGTAATTAATTTACATTGCCTGGTTGCACCTTTTCGAAGGTCGATGGGTAGGAGACTGGAATGTTTGAACACTTAACGTCGAAAACCAGCTGATGAAAGTCATTTTCCAACCCGCTGTTCGCATATGTTGAACATCATCCGCATTTGGACCTCTAGAAGTTCACTGTAGGAGACTGGAATGTTTTAACACTTAACGACGAAAACCAACTAATGAAAATCATTTTCCAACCCGCTGTTTGCATATGTTAAGCATCATCCGAACTAAATATTCACTTGAATTTTTTCTGATATCGTGTTTATTATAAAAACTGTACTTATAGTACTCATTGATACAAGAAAATTATTTGCTACATTACAGTTATTCAAACTTTCAAATCTGTGAATTATTTGGAGCTTGGCGGAATATGTTCGTTCTGTCCACATTTTATAAAGTAGCGATGTACCTGTGAGAGTTAAACAAGAGACACGAAATTATCTTATCTGAATATTTCTCTGCCCAGCAGTCGATAACGTAGTCAACATTCAATATTCCATAGATTCATTTTCCAACGACTGAAAGCTCCCTTGAAGTCTTACTGCTCTTTCTGTAGATGAAAAAGATTAACTTCACTATTTTAATTTCATTAGGAAGTTCTCCAGCCTTAAATAATTTACACACAACTTCCGAAGCCTCAGGAGGTTTGCTTCAATTCAAGAACAGATTCTGTAAATGTTTAACGGCACTGGAGGCGTCAAACTCTCAGTGTAATACAACATTAATTCTATTTCTTGTTTGCTACATTATTAACCTTTCGCATACATTTTTAATGCAATTTTTGTGAAGATTTTCTGTAGCCCGTTGTAAAGAACAATTTGATAATTATCTGGAGCTTAAAGGCAATAATTCTTTAAGAAGTACCTTTATTTACTGAAAGTATTTGTGAAATTATGTCCGTGATTTATTTTTAATAAGAATTATTCTTATACTTTTCTGTCTCTCCAAATATATTTAGTGATATTGTTTAAGCACCAGGCATTAAAATCTTTGGTTCTCGAACAGGGAGATCTAGATATCTCTTATATGTGCATCTTAATGTGATTTAGTAACGTATGCTAATTAATTTAGCATATCGGATTTCGCTTGAAGATAAATCATTTACTTATTTAGGTGAGGCACCAGCTGAATAAGGTTTTTATGAGCAAATTGTGTGAAGCAATTTGCGTATTATTGTGTGTGGGAAACGCATATTCAGCTAACAAGATTCTCTATTCTAGCAGGATAATTCCAAATTCATACGTATATTGAGGAGCGTCGTTTCGTGTACATCAGTAAAAACTAGAAATTAAATATCCAAAAGTTCCCATACTGCGCCTGTACAATAAAGTACGTGTATCGCATACCCACAGTGATTACTGTGAATCACGTTAGGACATTATCCCCGCTCTCTGAAAATTTGTTTCGTCCAACTATGTCACGTGCTCGCTGCTGTATATGCGGTACATCTGAGCAACTTATGCAATGTTTGGCTATTGAATAACAATGGCGTTACTGAGCAGCTCGTTAACATTAAATTTTACATTCGTTTGAGCAAGAGTTCAACAGAAATGTACGACCTGCTGAAGCAAATTTATGGAGAAAACACCCTGTCGCTGCCGCAAATTTCCCATTGGAACCGAGGCTTCAAAAAATGCCAACAAAAGGTTAAAACCGACGAACGAAGCTGGCTGCCAGTTACAGCTGGCAAGTGTGAAAATGTTTTGAAGGTTGCGGCCACCGTAGGCTACATCAGAAAGCGGACTATCCAGCAAACAGGAGAGGATTCCGGAATATCAGAGACTACGTGCCAACGGATTCTAACAGATGGTCTGTAGATGCGCTGGTTCTGTCAACATATCGTCCCACCCATTTCAACTGAAAATTAATTCGATGGAAATGCAGAGCAATCTCCTAACCGCCACCGACAAAGACCGAGCATTTCTTAAAAGAATCATAATGGAGGATATAAGATGTTGACCTACAGACTAAGCGGGTGGCGATTCGCAGACTAAGATATTCTTCGACCCGCAGACTTAGCGTGCAGTGGCTACGTAGAAATCGTCATTGTCTCCCCACAATCAGGATATCTGCCGAGATGGCAGCAAAGGCAAATTCATGATAGATGTCCTCTTCGATATGCAGGGTGTTCATTTTTAATTTTTGCCCAAAACACGCGCTGTCATGAAAGAGACATGGCATCACGCGACATCTGCATGAGTCAATACTCAAGAAAAGGCCGCAACTGTGGTCGATTATTCGTGGGTGTTATTTCACGAAAATATTCCTGAACACAGGTCACTTCCTTACTCGGGAACTGTTCGCCAATACAAAAACTGTTTTCCTCCAAGACCTACCGTACACACTTGATATTAACACCTGCGACCTTCACCTGCGTTGCAAATGTGGTGTGAAATATTTTATGAAACTTTACAAAGTATTATATGTTTGTTTGAAATACCTGAATGGAATTCCTTCTATGTACATTAAAATTTCCAAGATGACTTTTTCCATTTCTTTACTGTTCCCAACGAACGTGATTTTTTAAATATCAGACAGTTCTATTAGAAAAATATGTGCTATACACAGAAGTACCACGTTAGAAATATTTGAAATCAATAATTATGTGTCAAGAAAACACAAAAATTTAATGTAACTGACAGTTTTACTTCTATAAAATAAATTTTATAAAATAAGTAGCATTTGTATTTTGTCACCGGCACTGGATTAATATGTTTTCCTTGAAAACCTTTCACTAGGTTAATATTTTGTGTAGAACGTGTTTTCTTCTGTCAATTGTTCCGATATTGTTCGCTTAATTTTAATTTATAAAGAACCGTAGATTCAAAACAAATGAGGCACATACCACACCATTTGAAACAACTCCTCCCGGCTACTGGTTTCCCTAACAGGTTTAATTGCCTATACCGTAGCTGCTAGGAGCCTTTGTAGACGGGAAAGGTGTGACGCCGTAGGTCCAACCACTTTTGAAAAAAGGAATTGACAGAGGTTCAGATAGAACAGATCCGAATGCAAAAGCAAAGAAGAAATTAGAGTTAAAGAAGATATGCAGTAAGCTAAGAAAATTGCCAAATCTGCAACTTATGCAGATTAAATGCCCACCAGTTCAGGGGAAAATTGCGGCAGCAGTCTGTATACTATAACAATTAATTTTAAGAATCTAAAATCTCTCAGCTCCAAAGAAATGTTTATGCCACTTCAAATTCAGGGCCACACAGTTTACCGGGTTTTTTTTTCACACAAGTTATCCTTTATTCACAAAACAGGAAGATGGGTTTCAAATCAAATTCAGATTGAATTAGGTTTAGCAAAGCATGTCTTATAAATTATGACGTGCGTCAACTTTTATTCACACGTATGAAGAATATATTTTTCTAACAAAGATACTTAATGTAAGTTCTTATACACACGTGTGAAGAAAATCTTTTCCCCAAAAAAATATCTTATGTGAATTTAGATTCACACGTGTGAAGAATATGTTATTTTTAAAAAATGTCTTATACGAGTTTTAGATTCATTCGTGTGAAGAATAAGTGCTTTCTTTCAAGTTATCAAAGGCGTGAAAAAAATATTTTCAATCTTTCAAGTTATGAAAGACGGTGGTGCAAGGATTGAGGGAAGACTGCTTTGCTAGTTATTTTCGCAGTTAGCTGCTTTTCAGCTAGTAAAGTAGAATGAAACATACTAGAATATAGGAAAGTAAAAAAGAAAGTAAAAAGAACCACTTATTTGGTCTCTTACGCATTAGATAGATGCCCTGCGTAAGTAATATAGACAATAAAATTATAGTTACCTATCCGAAGCGAAGCTTGACAGACATCCACGAAATGCACATACCTTTTTGCGTTGCTCCAAGGTAGTGCGAAGACCAGCTGACCTAAGGGTGTCTCCGACACAGAAAACAATGTCATCGTCCCTGGCACTAAGGCGGCAGAAAGAGTTTCCACCAACAACGATAACATTACTCGGTGGTTATGTAGTATTACTTGCTTCCTGCAAATAATTTGCCACTCACCTGCAAGAAATGATCTGTATTTCGCAACTACGGCGCAGCCGAGCCCCCACACCACGGCACAAATGAGAATGTGATTATTAAATAATGTGTCACACCAAACATTTAGTGTAAGTATCCAAAGAAGAGACTATTGCCCATTTTTGTATTCAGCCTAACAAGAAAGATTATCTTCCGAAATCATTCCAAACTGGATGTTTAAGCATCCCATTGACAGTTTTACTTTCAGGAAAGAACTCCTGATGTTGAATTCTTTTGATGTCGTAAAATCACTCCAGCATTGTCTTTAATCCGGTTTTCTGTAACCTGGTTTTCTTTTCTTTGTGTGATTATAGAGATTTCAACTGCGCAAAATCAACAATTCGTTTCAGGATTATAAAGAAAACACTATGTCTTGTCAACTGACGCAATGCTTAGGAGAAAATTTTGCATTGTTTCTGCACTCTGCAGGATGTGTTTTGAACACTCCACATGTGTATGTTTCAGGTCGTCTGACAAAGCATGTAGAACAGAACGAGCACAATTTCTTTTTAACCCAATTCTAGCAATAAAACATGTTGGATCGTGTTTTTAGTAACACCGAACTCACATTCCAGTATCATAAAAGGCAAAAAAACGATCAGTTTTTATATTTTCACGAACTTTCTCAATGAGTTCAGACGTGCGAACTAAAATCGGGATTCCTGGCTTTTCGTTATTTTTCAAGTCTTCCCATCCATCATTGAAATTTGCATACAATCTGGAAATGTGTGCACAAGATAGGTGGCAATTGGTAACATACACATCAAGCAACAATTAAATTTTTCCGATGCAGTTTCACCGATTTTCAAACTGAACCAAAATGGATGCTCTTCCAGCAAAAGACCCCATGTACAGCGCAAATAAATATCTGTGTACTCCCCACGGACGCCATGTTGCCACCGCATAGCTGATAAATGGTTGTCAAAATACCATTCCTTCGAGACTCGTGTGTTTTACCGGGAATTAAAAAAACACAATCGCTGATAAATGGCTATGAAAACGCTATTTCTTCCAGACTCGTGGGTTTTTTCGCTAAAAAAATTCTCTTTACTGCTATGTGCAAAAATCAATCTGATAATGTAAAATCCTGCCATCGATACAAGCAGAACTTGCAGGACAAAGTTTTGTTTAACTTGAAATTCCCATTTACCTCTATTTGTTAAGTAAAGCAGGTAAAGTAAAATTCGCATTCTAAATACCCTTGAAATGTAAGTTTCTAAACTCTTTTTTGTAATTTTTGTCTCAAGCAATATCATTCTTTCAAATAATTTGATTTCTAAATGTTTCTTATTTTTCCAACACTTAACTGAACACTCTTTCGTAATGCATTTTTTAATATTATATATTAAACTTTAAATATTTCAAATTTCATTTAGGGGAGGGGAATATACAAATTATAAAGAATTTATGTTAAACAAAGGTGACGTAAAGTAATCACACAAGCCGTCGCTCATATGTAATAATCTTTAACACGAATAAACTCTGGTGAATTCTCAGAAATAGCCTGAGTATTTTCTAAGTTAGTGACGGTTGCTGTATTCATAACAGTTACAATGCAGCAACTTAACAGATAGTACAAGTACAGTAAATCGGTAGCTTCGTATTTCTTTTATTATTCATCATTTTTCACTTGGTACCCTGGACCTCGTGGCTTTCCTATTTTGTGGAACGAGTTCACCATATCTTTTGTTTCTTGGCACTAGTTACAGGAAAATTATTACACTTTCGTGGTTAGGTGCAGCGTTATCAGTTACAACACATATTTCTTCATGGCGTATGCGTGTGAATATTTTAAAGCATGAAATTTCACATTGTGCAAACGTGTCGCCCTCTTTTTTGTTAATGTGTTATGTGTATGACAGTAATGTAAATTGGAGAAATAAAACAACGGACAATCGAAGCACTTACGTCTGTAATATGAAATTCAACTTGCGCTCTAAAGTATCTGATGGACTTGAAGACCTGTATATCGTAGATGACATAGAAAATTAATATGCAGCACAAACTGAATAGAATAAATTGCAACCTGAGGAATTTGCACAATCCCACTCCCGATCCTTTGCACTAAGATTTGAAAAACGCATTTTGTATTATCGTGCATAATTTTGATTTACCCTGTTAATTTGTGAAACTACCAGATCTCACCGACTTGCACTTTCAGAAACAACTGTCACTGATCAGTGAAAAGGTTTAGCTATTTGCTGCGTTGTAAAGTATTTAATTTCCTTCACCTATTGAGGAATATCATTCTTGAACTTCTTAGTATCCACCTTTATTAAATATTTATTTTCGTCCCTTGTCGTTCACTTCTGACGGCCAGCCGCCGTAGCACAGCGGTCATAGAGCTGGCTTCTAAATATTCGTCCGCGATGAATCCTGATTAAAATGCTGGTGAACCATGAATGTTGTGTTTTTCTTACGGCGCTGAATTTCTTCTATCTCTTGAACCATTATCCTCAGAAAAGGGACTGGCGCAAATTTATAATCATTCCACGTTTATGAGCGTGCCAGCTGCTCAGAGTTTTCATTAAAGCTCCAAACAACAACAAGGAACTTCTGTACCTCCACATCTATTAAGTCTTTACATTTGAGGAATCCGTTTTACTGCAGTAGGAGATTTGGTTCCAGTTTCATTACGAGTTCAAGTTCTCAACGCTAAAAGAATTCAACAATTTTGCTCAGGAAATCTTTCATTTCATTCTCTCTGAAGCCCTTACGAAATTTCACAAATAAAGAGCACAATGGTTTTACAAGTTATTCAAAACTGTTCCCTTCACTTACTCTCAATACTCTGCAATCTTGTAAATTGCATTACAAGGGATGTACGTTTGTAAAATTACCTTATTGGGAAGTAATGATCCTTATCCATAGAAGGTACTACTTGGGGAAAGGAACCGCTCAAGAAACATGTGTTATAGAAAACTATGAATCTCTGGTACATTCATTGAAGCAGAGACACTGTTTTGGTGGACGCAAACTATTAAATGCCCGCACGGAATCGTAAAGTTTCGAAAGTGGATCAGAAGCATTATCAAGAACCATTAAGATTTTAGCAAACGTTTTTGCGTGGTATTTTCTTTTTATCTGGGGAACAAAATTATCTTTGCAATATTATTTGAACTGAGAGTATAACTTAAGCCTTGATTACAGATTTCCATATTTCAGGAAAAGGAACTTTGTTGGCAATCTCTGTGAAGCTCGAAACTTATGCCTACGGAATGTGTAAAGGGAATTGGGTTTGCAATACGTTACTGCGTTGTCCTTAACTGAGAGCATAAGTCGATCCTTCGAAGCTTTAATATCAGGAATTATCTTTTCATTCCTTTTTCTATAAATGCTTTCCTGCATTTTCATCCAGAATTACAGAGCCCCATTAATGAGAAAACTTGTTCCATGATACAATCAACCTAAATGTTATCTTACGAAAGAAATCCAAGTACGTAAGCGTTGCAGCAGTATCTTCATTAATATATTCTTCTATCTTCATTAATATCTTCCTCACATTTAATTTAACAAAAGTAACACTTTATTTATAAGATAAACGCGCATTTGCTGAATAGAAAACTTTCCCCATATCCACATCTTTGTTCTTTCGAATATTTATATATATTGTTCTAAACTATGACTGAAGGCAACATCGCATTTTGTGTCACGAGTTAGTAACTTTTCAGCTTTTCTGCGACGAAAAATGAGTCCTTATCCTTAATGTTTCATGAAGCCATACATACCACCCATCTGTGGAGCGTTTTAATAAATATTTTTGGTTACTCACTGTTGAATTGGTGAGTGATCACAATGATACTGTACTTAACACACAATATATCCACCAATTTTCCCTTCCGTACATGAGACATAAGTAACAAAAATTAGGAGAGAAGGAACACTTCGTAAGAACGTAAAGAAAGAAAAAAATCAAAATCACATTTGTTACAGTCTCCCTCTATGGTCCAGTTAAAAACTATTTCGCCAAACCTTGTCTCCTCTTCGTATAAAAGTCACGATTAAATCTGGAAGAGAGGGACGGTATAATACGCTTTCGCTCGACGATTTCTCTAGCATATGAAATTTTTTGCGAACGCACTTCTTTTCCCTTATCAGATGTAAAAACATGCTTTCGGTTCAAATGTTGCATCACTCATAACCCGAAGTACATAATACGGTTTCACAGCCAACAACACTCAATAACCCCAAACTTACAGGTCTCTCGGAACTCTCAAAAGACCTATTTTACTCCGACATCTTGGCCAGTGACATATTTTTTCCAGTCCAAGAGACAAGTAAGAAAACACACCTCCAGAGATGACTCGGTGGCAGTGTCACCAGATCGACCAGCGTGTCTCGAAGAAGCGATCGGCAAAACCAAGAAGGAAGTACGCTGAGGGCATGTCTTTAGGGCAAGGTTCTGCTAACTCCGGAATCCTACTAACAAATACAAGAATCAACACTCTTCACCGAACCTTTTGGATTCGTTCTTTTCTTATTTTTAAGTATGGCATAACTTCCCAAAATTTCAGAAATTGTTATAATAACATATGTATTTTTTTAGTTATATACTAGAAACTATTTTCTCAACAATGGATATATGACTTTTCATACCCAGTTTATCGTCCATCCACTCATTAAGCGTTATTTATGAATGCAATTTGTCAAGAAAGGATCATGATTCTTCTTCCATGATATACACTGTCGGAAAATTAAACAAAAGAACACTATTAAAAATTGCGGCTGCAACAATGAGATTTATGCCGTAGCAATTACTCCTTAAGGAAGAGCAGTGATCACACGGTTCTACGTCAATTCGTCGCGTGCGTCAATTTGTCGACTGCGTCAATTCGTCGACCACGACGATTCGTCGAGCGTCAATTCGTCGAGCGTCAATTCGTCGCGGACAAATTCGTCGACTACGTCAATTCGTCGCGTTTACAGGTTTTGGTTACATACAAATCGAATGCAGGAAAAGGTACGATTTCGAACGTCTTGCTCCCTGATCAAATTTATAAAGTTTGGACACGCAGACAAAATAGAAATATTACGTTTTTCTTTGGCACTAAAAATATTAGACGGTAGACGGTTTTTGGAACGGGACAGGGCCTGGTTGGTCAGAGCCCCCCATACACAAAATTTTTGTAAAATCTACAGTTTTCAATTCAGAGCCACCAAATCTGGTATACTATCTCGTGGTTATCTAACTTAGACTGTAGACGGTTTTTGGAAGCGGTTGGAGACGGGGGGGTTTAGAGCCCCCCCCCCTACAGAATTGCCGTAAAATCTGGTTTTCAATTTAGAACTACCAAATTTGGTATATTATCTCATGGTACTCTAACTTAGACGGTAGACGGTATTTGGAACGGGTCAGAGGCCCGGTTGGTCAGACTTCCCGAAACACAAATAATTCGTAAGATCTACAGTTTTCAATTCAGAACCAACAAATCAGGTATCCATCTCATGGTACTCTAACTTAGACGGTTGTCGGTTTTTAGAACGGGTCAAGGCCCGGGGAATCAAAGCCCCCACACCACCACCCCTACATACATACAAAATTTTCGTAAAATCTAGTTTTCATTTCAGAACCATCAAATTTGGTATCATGAATCTCTAACTTAGACGCTAGACGGTTTTTGGAAGGGGTTGTAGCCCGAGGGTCGGAGCCCCCCCCCTCATAAAACATTTCGTAAAATCTATAGTTTTAAATTCAGAACCACCAAATCTGGTATACTATCTAATGGTACTTTAACTAAGACGCTAGACGGGTTTTGGAAGGGGTTGGAGCCCGGGGGTCAGACCCCCGAATAAAAACTTTTTCGTAAAATCTACAGTTTTCAATTCAGAACCACCAAATTTGGTGTACAGTCTCATGGTACTCTAACTTAGACAGTAGACCCTTTTTGGAACGGGTCAAGGCCCGGGGGTCAGAGCCCCCACATATAAAATTCTCTTAAAAACTACAGTTTTCAATTCAGAACCACCAAATCTGGTATACTATCTCATGGTACCCTAACTTAGACGCTAGACGGTTTTTGGAAGGGGTTGGAGCCCGGGGGTGAGAGCCCCCCCCTCATAAAAATTTCGTAAAATCTACAGTTTTCAATTTAGAACCACCAAATCTGGTATACTATCTTATGGTACTCTAACTTAGACGCTAGACGGTTTTTAAAAGGGGTTGGAGCCCAGGGGTCAGAGCCCCTCCCCCAATAAAAAAAATTCGTAAAATCTACATTTCAAAATTACCTTACAGTTTCCAATTTAGAATCACCAAATTTGCTATACTATCTAATGGTACTCTAACTTAGACGGTAGACTGTTTTTGCAAGGGGTTGCAGCCGGGAAGGGGGGGGGTAAAGGCCCCCTTCATAAAAAAATCGCAAAATCTAGTTTTCTATTTAGAACCACCAAATTTGGTATACTATCTCATGGTACTCTAACTTAGACGGTCGACGGTCTTTGGAACGGGTCAAGGCCCGGGGGTTGGAGCCTTCTTCCGACACATACATACAAAATTTTCGTAAAATCTAGTTTTTATTTCAGTACCATCAAATTTGGTATCATGAAACTCTAACTTAGACGCTAGACGGTTTTTGGAAGGGGTTGGAGCCTTGTGGGTCGGTGCCCCCTCATAAAACATTTCCTAAAATCTACAGTTTTTAATTTAGAGCCACCAAATTTGGTCTACTATCTCATGGTACTCTCACTTTGACGGTAGACCGTTTTTGGTTCGGGTCAAGGCCATTGGGTCTGAGACCCCCCATAATTTCTTTTCGTAAAATCTACATTTCAAATTGCCTTTATTCTTCAGTAAAATAAGATTTCTATGTACATGACAATGGAATTCTGCCAATAAATACAGTAGTATATACATCAGCTGGAAAGTTCCAGTGAAAGGTAATACAAAATATTGTTAAAATCATAAAATTATTTCGCCACGTAGGGCGAAGGAGAGGCAGACAATAAAGCACCAGCGAAACAAATGAAAATGTTTACCTATAGTATTGTAGACAGGGCAAGACATGATTCTATACTATGCACAAATTCCAATTAAGCATTACTACCATACTAAAGATTAAACATGCACAAGGTAATAATTCACATAAAAGGCCATGGGTGAGAAGGAACTAACAGGTGCAACACTATTTAGAGATATGACAGTAATGGTAGAAACAAATAAGCACAAATACTTATCATATGTACAGAATTATGCAGTGACAAGAGAGAAATATGCTAAACGAACCCAGGAGAGCAACTTTACAAAAAAACCCCAACAGAAATCGAACAGTAATGCAATGCACAAGTTTCATATCATATGTTCAGAACAATACAGTGACAAGGAAGAAAGCCGCTAAACATACCCAGAAGGGCAGCTTCCCATGAAACAGAAATGCAACAGTGATGCTACATTCAAAATTTACAACATATGTACAGAAGTATTCAGTGACAAGGGGAAATAACGCTAAATGTACTCAGAAGGGCATCTTGTTACATTAAATTATACACACAATGACTAATATGTTAAAAAAATATTCAACATAATGAAGGGGACATTGCGTGGGCAGTAAACTGTGCAGAAGGAAGAATAATATACAACAACATAAAACCCAACATTATCGAAGAGAACATGGGAAACATGTTCTCTTCGAAGAGAACATGGGAAACATTCTTCAATGGCACATTAAACAGAATAATCACAAATAGCGAAGCACCAAAATTAATACGTATAGACATGATTTGTTACAGTGAACGTGGGCGGCAACAAAAATCCCACTTATAGGTTGAGATGTAACTGCAAATTGTGGATATGGAACCACCCAGCCGATTGGGCCCAGGTGGATTGAAAAACGCTATCGGTGTTTGTTGAGGCAGCACGAGAGTGCTCCATTTGGAGGCGAGTGGTTAACCGTGCAAGGAAGCGTCTCCGAATGATAGCACTTGCCTCCTGAGGAGGTGGAATAAGAGCAGGGAAGCGTTGTTGAAGATGGAAAGCATAGACAGTGAACTTCACAAGAAGAAAAATATAACGGCACACAGGAGGCAAGTGAGTAGGTGGATGCTTTGTTTGGAGTAGCCAAGCATATGCAACAAATGGTAACGATCGAGCACAAATTCGATCAGCAAGACGAAATGCTGTGTTTAGGACTGGCAGGAGAACTGGGCAGAATAGGTATTGATGTTAGACGTCGCTGACTTCAGGGCAAAAGGAGCATTGCGGTGAGGTGAGAAGGGTCATGCGAAATAGTACTGATGTGGCGGGGAGACGAAGGTGAAGAAATTGCCAATGGACATTGAGTTCAAGAGGGGAGGAAAGGGGAGAGGTAGATGCTGTCCAGATGGCGGGGAGAAGAGAAGGAGGAGCAGAATGAACAGAAAGTGGAAGTGCGGGAGGGGAAAGAAGAAGCCAATAAAGAGAATAGGAGGAGATAGAAGTAACTAGAACCGGGGTGCTACGAATGAGGAGAAAGAACGGTAGAGAAAGAGGAGCAGAGGGGACAGAGAAGAGACCATCAGATGAAGCGAGGAGTGGAAAGAGGCTCCAAAGCGCTGTGCGAAGGAGAAGATATTCGTTGGCAAGTGTAATGGTTGGAGATAGAAACAGGGAAGAAAGAGGTCTCCAGGTTAGATCAGAAGTTACGAGAGAACGGACAGTATTCGCACCAGAGCGGATCCAATGAGGAAAGTAAAAGTAAGGGAGGTTAGGAGGGTGAATAAGAGAAGAGAGGTTCATCTAGGAGATCAAGAGTTGAAGAAGGAAATGAACGGAGAAGAGGAAGCGAACGAAAGAGAGGAAGGCCCTCTCGCAGGACAGGAGGGAGGTGGGACGGGAGAAGAGAGTATGCATCCATCTTCAGAAACAGTAGGAAGGTGAAAGATGGGTCACGGGAAGAAGCTAGAACATTCAAGGTAGTGGTAAGGGACGGAACAGTTGAAGTGGCAAGGCGAATGAAATGAATAATGCGATGTGTTTTATAAAGGACAGCTGGAACAGGAAGCTGGATGCCAGCTAAAGAGGCTGGCAGATGAAGCGTGGCAGGTTTAACCCAGTGATGTGAAGACCAGATGACGGAAGTTGAGAGGCGAGTGATGGTCATCATTTGTGACACGGGCACAACCGTCGACATCCAAGAGTATTCGCATAAGGAGATAAGTTGTCTACGAACAACGGCTGCTCGTTGACGGAACAATGTGAAAGGGCGGGCCTTACTCCAATAGGCAGCAGTCCGTTGTATCCGGGGAAGAAGAGCAGTCCAGGTGGCGGATGCAGAAGCCAAGGGCAATCCGACATAGGCACCGAGGATCTTCTGTGTAGTGGCTGTCCACTGCGCACCCTAAGGAGAATCGGTGCTGGCAGCCCATGCCCCTCACCATAAGCCAGTACTTTTAGTGGCATTCTGCGCAGCTCCAGATAATGCAACATACTGTTGATATACAGAATACAGGCGATCAAATTGAGATTCATCCCGGACGCAAAAGGTCACATCATGAGCATAGGCGGTGAAAATTATTCGATGATGACGAGTACTAGTCACTGTCGGCGGTAGGACATCCAGGAGTGATCTTCGGGCTGCTAACAGGAAAGGCTCAAAAGCGAGAGCGAATAGCTGGCCGGAAAGCGGACATCCTTTCCGGATGCCTCGCTTAAACGGAATTGGAGCTGTTAGAAATGTGGCCGCTCGAACATGGAAACTGGCGCACTGAAAAAGGGCCAAGAGTGCGGAAGAAAAGGTAGGAGGAAAGCCAAATTGTGAAAGGACAGCAGAGAGATAAAAATGAGAAACATTATCAAAAGCGGACTTTTGATCCAAATTGAGAAAGGCAAGAGGTTCAGAAAAAGAGCGAGCGAGGAAGTGAAGATGAAGGAGAAGAGAAACGTTAGTGGAAATAGTCCGACCAGGCACAGTGTATGTCTGGTCGGGAGAAATAACGAAAAAAGAGAACAGAATTAAGGCGACGTTATAAGAGTTTTGTATAGAAAAACTCAGTGTTTAGGATAGAGATAGGGCGCCAGTTTAAAAGATCCAAGAGGTCACCCTTCTTAGGAAGGAGGATGATGTGTGCCTTAGTAAAGTCGGGCGGTAACGCAGGAGAGGAAAAAGCAGACGAGAAACACGCAGACAGAAAAGGCAGAAGGCACGGTAGAAAAGCACGATAAAAGGACAGAGGAAGCCCGTCAGGTCCAGGAGCAGCATGAGGATTGAGAGTAGCGAACGCCTCGCGGAGTTCGCGAAGAGAGAAAGGAGAGAATAAAGAAGTAGATAAAGTAGAGGGGACCTGAGGAAGAGAGGAGAGAAGAGGAGAAGCTAATGAGGATGAAGACTGCGTTACCGCACTGTGCTTGGCGGTGAAATACTGTTTGGTGAAAGTGCATGGCTTCGATGGGTTCGAAGTGATGGAACCATCCTGGAGGCGAAGATGACGCAAAGATGTAGCAGAACGATGTTGAGATTCCAAGGCGGTTAAGTAATCGTGATAATCAGCTGTAGGGGAGAGATGCAAGAAATGCATCCTGCAGGCTGCATCGGATGCGCGAGGAAGAAGCAAAGCGTGGAGATCTGCCAGATAGCCGGGGTACTGCGGATCATCAAGAGAGAGCATCGACAATAGAGCACGTAGATTCACAATTTTCATATCGCTCTCATTCCGAGAGGCATGGGAGTAGCGCCGTACAAAAAGGACCAAGTCATGTTTGACACTGAGCCACAGTTGCATCGCGTCGGACGTAGTATCAAGAAGGGGCTAACGACTTCGGAGAAACTCACGCACAGCAACATAAAATTGTTGATCATCCAGGAGCGAGTCCGGAAAAGTCCATACTCGTTGAGTCCTTGAAGGTGAAGGCGAAACACACACCGACAGACTGACAATACTGTGGTCTGAAGCGGCGGAAGGATGATGGGCAGCAGCTGCGATCGACGGGAGAAGAGCAGTCGAAACATAAAATTTATCCAGCCGTGCTGCCGTAGTGCTGCCATGGATGGAAGAGCGCCAGGTAAAAGAGATTTCTGACGGGTGTAGATGCCGGAGCGCATCAACCAATTGAAAATCATCAACTAGCTGAGAAATCTGTAATACACGTTTCTGCGGTATTCTCCAACGGTTGAATTGCGGTCAAGGGCCGGCAACAACGTACAATTGAAGTCTCCGCCGATGAGAATATATTCAGACGGTGGGATGCATGACAGCTCTGTACGTAGTGTGGAGAGAAGATCAGGTAACAGACGTTCATCACAGGGGACATATATGTTAAAAACATGATAGGTCACGTTTTCAATGCAAAAGACAACGACCTGAAGGTTGTCCACATGTAAGGTACGAATCACTGGCGTCGAAATCAGAGGGAGTAGGCGGTGATGGATCCCAAGTGCAAGGCCACCATTCCGTCCAACTCGATAAGCATGGTGAAAATCGTAGGGCCAAGCCCGCCAACGAGAGAACAAAGTGGTAGCAGAGCAATTTATCTCTTGGAGCAAGAGAAGATCTGCGTGTAGAGGCGCCAAGTCCTCATACACTAGAGCATTTCTAGGAGAAGCAGAGAACCCTCTGCAGTTAAATGTGACCACCTTGAATCGGTAGGTCCTTCCCAGGTCGACACGCACGTGCGCTGGAATCTGTTATTTTCTTCGCTTGCTTCTTCATTCTGTCAACACTAAATTTGAGATCGGGATAGGAAAGCACAAGATTTCGAAACACAGATATCATACTAGAAACTTGAGTTAGAACAGTAGGAAGATCAAGCATATGACGTGCAACAAACTGATTAAAGAATCTAGGATGTTTATGAGAGCACAATACTTCATATATTTTATGAAGAGAAAGCGGACCAACCGGTATATCCGCCTTCGCTTCAGCTAGGTATCAGAGAAAAGAATCTAGGGAAAGCACTGGGGGTGGAGTCTTAGAACCTGGAATCACAGCAGGATGTCGACTTGTTTGTGGCGAAGTACGACGTTGAGAGGAGGAGCGGGAAGATAAGTCAACAGAACGACCTCTTGCAGCACCGGTGCGAGGAGGAGCGGGAAGATAAGTCAACAGAACGACCTCTTGCAGCACCGGTGCGAGGAGGGAGCGGAGTCTGCGGAGCACTCCAGGACTCCCGTCGAACAGGCTTGCTGGTAGTTGTAGGGTCAGAGTGATTGCCAGAAGAGTCACTAGCAGTAGGGCAGTCCATGTCAGTAACTGTACTTGGAGTGTCTTCATCCGATGGAGGATAAATGTCAGCAGTCAGGTCAGCTGGAGCAGCAAGGAACGTGAGCGAAACAGTCGGTACCAGATTAGGAAAGTCCTCTGTCAACAATTGTGGGGAAGGCCCCCTTGGAGGAAGGCCCGATGGTAGAGCAGGTTGATGAAGTTCTGGAGACACCTACTTAGAAGCGGTAGGGGTGGACGACACAGGGCTGTCACGAGTGACTTTTGGTCCGGAAGACTGAGGTACAGCAGTGCGGCGGAAGCACTCACTTCGTTGATGGCCATACGCCTTACAAGTCTGACAATGAATGGAGTTTAAAACGTCGATGCGTCGGATTTGATCTCCGCATTTTACAGTGAAGAGAGTAG
This sequence comes from Macrothele yani, assembly GCA_039090855.1. Classification (NCBI taxonomy): domain Eukaryota; kingdom Metazoa; phylum Arthropoda; class Arachnida; order Araneae; family Macrothelidae; genus Macrothele; species Macrothele yani. The sequence goes on along the minus strand of CM076999.1, from coordinate 50,002,951 downwards.
GAAAAGTCTTGATATGTTCATCCGAAGAGAATACTACTCGCGTAACTCGTCGGGCACTTTCAATCGAACGATCATCCTCGTCCTTTGGAGCAGCGGAGTGTGTGGTAATGTTACCCACAACACTACCGGATTGCATAAGAAAAGCACAAAGCATAGCATCTGTGACTTCAGGATGTACTGGGTACATCGAGACCGTTACTGGTCTCTGGGCGACAGGCTCAGGAAATAATTGGTGATCACCAACAACCAGCCCAGTCTGTAAGAGAGAGGTAGCATCTGCCGCATGAAAAAAATAAACAATGACACTCGGCCCTCTGCGCGACATATGACGTATAGCTGACGGAGAGAACTTTTGTTTTAGAGCAGTTGAGTACATTTTGAGTGGTGTGTCTGGCAGCGTCTCAAAGCACACACCCAACTCAGTAGCCGTGGTGAAAGAAGTACCTTCTGGAGAATCCACTGGAATTTCGAGCACAACCTCATTACCAGAGCGACGGACATGAGGTTTTAAAACTGCGGCTTTCGCTCGCATGGAATTAGACATGGGCTGAAGCCTTTGGGAAGTTACCGCTGAAGAATAGGAGCGAGGAGCAGTAGAACTGGAGGTTGAAGGCAGAGGAGCACCGTCATCCATAGTGTCCATGACGTCATCTGTCACTATATGAGAAGCAGCTAGGGCAAGAGCTGTAATAGTGACGTCAGGGGAGGAAATCTACAGTTATCAGTTCAGAACCATCAAATGTGATATCATGAAACTCTAACTTAGACGCTAGACGGATTTTGGAAGGGGTTGGAGCCCCCGCCCCAACCATCAAAATTTCCTAAAATCTACAGTTTTCAATTTAGAACTACCAGATTTGGTATACTATCTCATAGTATTCTAACATCGACGGTAGACCGCTTTTGGAACGGGTCAAGGCCCGGGGGTCAGAGACCCCCACATACAAAATTTTCTGAAAAACTACAGTTTTCAATTCAGAACCACCAGATCTGGTATACTATCTCATGGTACTCTAACTTAGACGCTAGACGATTTTGGAAGGGGTTGCAGATTTTTTGGTGAAGGGGGTAAGACCCCTTTCATAAAAAAATCGCAAAATCTAGTTTTCAATTTAGAACCACCAAATTTGGTATACTATCTCATGTTACTTTAACTTAGACAGTCGACGGTTTTCGGAACGGGTCAAGGCCCGGGAGGTCAGAGCCCCCCTCCACCCACAGACATACAACATTTTCTTAACAACTACAGTTTTCAATTCAGAACCACGAAATTTGGTATCATGAAACTCTAACTTAGACACTAGATGGTTTTTAGAATTGGTTGGAACCCGGTAGGTGATAGCCCCCCCCCATCCTCATAAAAATTTCGTAAAATCTACAGTTTTTAGTTTAGAACAACCAGATTTGGTATACTGCTCATGGTTATCTAACTTAGACGGTAGACGGTTTTTGGAAGGGGTCGGGGCCCGGGTCAAGGGAGCCAGACGCAAAATTTTCTTAAAAAGTTCCCTTTTTTACTCTTAAGAATACCCTATTTACGTTCTAAGGCGCTCTTTGGCCCTTTGAGGGCCTTGCACCATAAATCATCAACCAACCAACTAACCAACCTACGGTCTAAGTTAGGAACTGTGGATAACAATAAAGTGCCAAAATATGCGTTTAATGGTGTATTAAAAACACAAATCAATATAGTTTAGCTTTCACTACCAACGATCGGCTTATCAGAAAGAAATATAATGTAATGTAAATAGAGAGTTAAAGATATTCAAAATTCAAAACGGTAAGAAAAAGATGATCAATGCCAATGTGAAGTCGTACGCATGCGATATCACATAGGTACATTGCATTTCTGTGTCGCGGGATTCACAGAAACACACGCCAGATATACGGCAGTTCTACAGATGTCTCCTAGAAGGTAGGTATTCCCATTCCTTTTTCTTTCTTTTTTTGTTTCGCAAAATTTAATTAACTAAATCAAAAAATTTAAAATAAGTTTACTGAAAAATTGCAGGAATATCTTTTTCATTCATTAACTTTCACCCGCTGAACTTGGTGATTCCACAAATAGTAATATGTATTGGGCAAATAACAGGTATCCCTGCTAGTACAAATTATATTAATGATTTCTTTGCGTCCAGTTCAATCTAGCATGTCCATAAGAGCGTTTGGGGCCGTATAAAAGATACATTTCAACGTGTGCCGCTACGGCGGCAGAGTGATCTAGGCGCTGGCTTCTGACCACTTTTCGAGAAGGATCCTGGTTCAAATCCCGGTGAATCATGGACGTTGTGATTGACTTCTGGCAGAGGCTGTCCCCTTTCCCAGGAACCAGTGGCCCAAAATTGGGATCGTCCGACTGCTTATAACCCACTGAATTGATCACGGCGGTCGTTAAACCCCAACAACAAAAAAAGATTGCGACGTGTTCATTGCTATTTGTTATGGACCGTACAAAATGTATGATTTTGATATCAAGGTGTCCACTTCCATGTAGGCTGGGCATAAAATGTTGGGGGACCGTACAAAACTGCACTTTTGTTTTCACCTTGTCAGCGCTTCGGTATATGATTGAAGTATACGTATATATAGTTGGGCCATTTCAGCACGTAGTTTGGTTTATATAAAAAATAAAGATAATGTTACATTTTTACTCAGCTACAACACAATAATCCCAAAGGCTATTTGTTGAAATCTTTAATCCGCCGTGCTCATATTCACAACGTTAACATAACATGTCAAGTTATTAATGTTGTAGTTTTACCCTGTCACAAAACTTTAGTTACAAGACCTTAGGCGTAAACGTTTTTTAGGAATTTTTAGTCCGACGTATTCATAAGGTTTCGATAACATGCCCAGGTTATGGTACTGCGTTTTGACTGAGGCACAAAAATTAATAAACAGGCCTTAAGCATTTTTATCAGTTTTCAATCAACCGTGCTGATATACATAAAATTTTCAGAGAAAGTCAAGTTTATTGTATTGCGCATGTACTCGAGTACAAAACTGTAAACAGCCATTAACTTTTACCCGCTGAACTTGGTGATTCCTCAATTCATCCATTAACAAGTCTTTTAAGTGATTGTATGCTATGGTCATATTGATAATGTTTGATGACAAGTCAGGTTAATGATGTTGCACTTATTAAAGACTTAAAAAGGTGTAGAGGCTTGTAATTATTATTTGAAGTCTAAGTAAAAGCTCATTTTTAACTTGACTTGTCATGAAATCCTTATGAATATGACCTTTATTTTATTCTGTACATTTTACAAAGCGTATGCATTTTGTTTTATTTTGTGTTGTACTTGTTACATAGCGTTTCGCATTTTTGTAATGCTTGTGACTTGTGATTGCATTTTGAATTTTTATTTGTTTCACATTTTGGATTACTTTTTGACATTTTATGTTTTTGACATGCTATTTTGAAAATTTTGTCTTTTTTAATTTTGCGTTGTGTTTTACATTCTTGCATCTTTGGCGGAATTACATTCTTGAAAAATTCAAATACAAGTTAGTAAAAGGTATAATTCAATTAGTGAGAAATACCAGCACATTTTAGTAAAGAGTAGAATAATATGAAATTCCTCTTAAAAAGTCCAGCATGTGAACATTGTCTCTGTGCGCCAAAGGAGATCGAATTCCTTTTTATCTTGCCAGCGTTTCTCTTCTGGGTGGATTTGTTGGAATCTGTGCTATCACTCTTTCGATTTTAGCCATAGTTGTTCTCTGCTCTTTCGCAATTTCACTGATTATTTCGTACAGTCACAGTTTTTCTCTCCCAGAATTGTATTCCAGCGTCTGTCTAATCTTTCAAGTTTGTTTTGTGTTCTGGGAAAGGCAAATAAATTGTTTTCACTTACTGACCAAATTGTTGGCAGGAAAAGCGGAGGGCTTCTGCTCGGATTGTTTCTTCTGCTTCCACGAAATTTTCCAAGAACATAATTTTCCTCAAAATACTGAACTACAGAATCTGCATATTCTAGTGAAATTGATTTCACTTCTTTAAAAGCAGCTGGAATTTCATCAGATGAAAAAAATGCGAGTGCTTGCAAATGTCTGACTTTGAGAGCAAACTCACTGTTTTCCCTATATTCCAAGGCTATGTCAGAGGATGGATATTCCTCAGCACATTTTTTTCCGATATGAAACCAACAACATTTGTGTGTGCTGCTTCCAAATTCCTTTTTAGCAACATTATAACGGTAGCTATTTCAAAATCTATTATCATGCGTACATTGTGGTGCAAGCTGAATATCATAGTCTGATGCATAGTCTTGTAAATCCTACAAAAATACTGTATAATGGTATTATATTCTTTACACTTGCTGGAAAGTAACCCATAAACTAGTGGGACAAGTCTGTACATCTCTGGATTCGTTTCAACCATAGCATGAATGGTACATAATTGCCTAAAAAGGCTTGAACAAGTTTCAAATGTCCCATCCATAATCCAGAGGGGTGCTTCTTTAAGCTTTCGTAAATTATTCTCTGTTAAAAATAAAATAATTCTTTGATGTCCAAATGCGCTATCTCTGCCAAGAAATTTTGCACCATCTCCTCCTCTAAATTTATTGGGGCATCGATCCGTTCTGAAGTCGTAGGCTCCGCAGGCATGTCTTCCCTTCGTATTCGTTTTACAACTTGCCCTAGTGCATCCATATTAGGCATGTAAGCTGCATTTACTGTAGCCATTTGCGTTGTCACGGTTTGAATAATTTGTGCAGGGGCTTCGTCCGTATTTCTCGCTCATTCTTTTATTTGCGCTCTTGCAACAGCAACATCACTTTTCTCCGGTCTTGGAGCATGATTATGTGGTTTCCCATTGCGCATCCTGTGTTCATCTCCAATAAGAATAGTACTAGCAAAGCCAGTACAATTTCCATAATTCCTTTCAATACAGTGACAATACCGTAAATCACCTCGCACTCTGTTATGGCAAAATAAATATCCTTTCCATTTCGGCAAATTATTTTCTTTTAGTGAGTTAACTATTTATGTTTCATTCTTCATCTGCATAGTGCCTTCGGAAAACAATGCACTTTCTCTTTCCAAAATATTTTGAATGATATATTTCCGCTATTATCACTTGACAACGCACAACAAAGGTTTCAACAAGCACGTTCTCTGTTCTCTAGTCAACTACGAACTGATGAGTAACCATTCAATAAAACACTCAGAATACAGACAATCACGTGAAGCTTGTTCCTCCAGTTAGGATTTAAGCAAAGTTCAAGATTTTCGTACCTGCGATCACAAGAAGTGGTTAAGTTTAAGGATCGGCACCTTATTCTTTGTTTTTCCAAAACGCAGAGGTACATGCATTTTACAGCTGGGACGCTCCAGGTGGGGGATCAACAGATGCGAAGAACCCGGGAGCCAGGTTCCGGAGGTGGCAGCAGGCGCAGACTGGGCAGCGGTACTCTGGGCCGGTAGGCGTCATGCTAATTCTCAAAAATAAATTCAAATTTTTTCTGTGCTGCACCATGCGTGTGAAAGAAACTTGTTATACTGAAAAGACAATTTGTTTACCCCGTAACGTATTAAATGAAACCTACGTCCCTACGTGCCAAATGATCTGTAAGCCAAACACAGTTTTTCATGCAACATCTTCCCCCGATTTTCTAAGTTCAGATCTGTCTCGTTCGACTTATTTCCTGTACCGACCCTATCTTTCGCTAATTGCAGTTAATTGCCGTGAAATTGGTGTTTTACGTATGGGTGTATTGCCGTTTGTCCTGAAGACTATACTGAAAGCGGTGAACCCCAGGGGGAAAATATTCCATCAAAAGCAACAGAAATCCAATGCGAGAGCAAAACTTTGTTCGTTGGCATTACATCCAAGCAATTTAGGCAAAGTAGGAAGTGCGTTTTTCTACTACGACACCAGAAGATTGTCGCGAATGCTCAGGCAATTATGATACAGATGTGTCCTTAAGACTTCTCTTTCAAGACGTCCAAAGGCAGGCACTAGGGAATGGGGAGTGATACAGTGCGGATGATCTTTTTTGTTGCTGTTAGAAATTCCTAAGCTCATTCTTCCTTAAAACTTTGCCTGGTTACCAGTAAGTACTGTCTCATGCCTCAACCACTGCACAGTTTTGTTGTTTTTGTTTTCATTCTTTGAGTTAACAGCGGGAAAATATCTGAACTGCGTTGTTTCAGTTGGAAATATTTTTTTACTTCTGCAACAGGGCTTCACGTATAATTGCAAAATACTTCGATAGAATAAACATACCGTATATAAAGAGTTTGCATGAGAAAATAGATTAATAATAAGGAAAATATTCTAAAACCAAAAAAGAAATTGCGGAGCCGAAAAAGCTAGGTAGATGAAACAAAAGGCTCTAAGAAAAAGTTCATATTTAAAGAAACCTGTAGTCGCTTAATGAGTAAGTGGTATAAATCAATGCAAAATCATGTGCTGTATTTAAAAAAATATATAAGCAAGTAGGCATCGTTACTGTCCACAGTTTCCCCTTTTCATCCTGTCGACATTACAACCACCACAGAAAAGAAAATAACAAAAACATAACAAAAACACCAATACAAAGTAAAATGCCCAAAACATTAAAAAAACTGCAGTCACACAAAACAAAATACCCAAAACATGGTAAGAAGTTCTGTTGAAAGCACAATGGAGGCAAACGATAGGAGAAATATATGTTTTTAAAACTTAATACAAGTGTCAAAACTGAAATAAAAAGAAAGAAAAAAGAAATATTCCAAACTTCATTGTTACTTTAGATATTTTGACCTGTTGACATTTCGTAAATTGTGCTTGCACTCGGTCAAAAAATAATACTTAAAAGGACTCTTTAATAACTTTTAATCGCTGTGGTCATATTTATAAGGTTTGCATAACAAATCAAGTTAATAATGCTGCGCTTTCATTTTGGCACCAAATACTAATTATTGGCCGCTAGGCCTAGGCCTTTTAAATAATTTTTTATAAGCGTAACACTCTTAAATTGATTTGTCATGCAAACCTCATATGATTACAGCATTAGAAAAATTACTATAAATGCATATGCCTAGGTCTCGGGCGTATCTATTAATGCTTTGTGCTCGAGATACATTTAAACATAATTCATTTTATTTTCTATGAAAACTACATAAATATCAGCTCGGAGGAATGAAAACTATCAAAAAGCCCTAGGCCTAGGGTCTGCTTAATAGTTCCAACCTCAGAAAAGCGCATTGCTAAAATCTTGGACCTATGAAAACCTTATGAAAATTAGCACGGCAGACTGAAAATTGCTAAACAGGCTCTGCCCTAGGGCTTTCTAATTATTGTTTTGTACCTGACTAAAAGTGTAACATTATCTTTAGTTCTTACTAGCAGGGGTACTCGGTATTTCCCAGGTAAATATTACTATTTCTAAAATCACCAAGTTCAGCGGGTGAAAGTTAATGAATGAAAAAGCTATTTCCGTAAATTTCCAGTAAATTTATTTTAAATTTTTTGATTTAGTTGATTTAGTTATACGAAGCATAAAATAATTTACATTATTTACATTACATTGTATTTCTGCCTGATAAGGCAAGCGTTGGTGAAGAAAGCTAACGTTTATTAATTTGTGTTTTTAATACACCATGAACCGGATATTTTTTCACTTTATTGTTATCTACGGACTCTAACCTAGACCGTAGGTTGGGTAATGGAGTGCTCTATTGGGATGCAGTTCTTAAGAGTTAAAATTGTAATTATTACGAAAATTTTTAATGGGCCCCCTTCACACCGGGCACCGACCCTTTCCGTCTGCGGTTTAAGTTACAATGCAATGAGGTAGTGTACCAAATTTGGTCGTTCTAAATTTGAAACTGTAGGTTTTACAAAAATTGGCATGGAGCGGCTCTGACCCCGTGGCTCCAACCGTTTCCAAAAACCGTCTGCATTCTCAGTTAGAGTACCATGACATAGTATACCAAATTTAGTGTTTCTAAATTGAAAACTGTAGATTTTACGAAATTTTTTATGGGGAGGGGCTCTGACGCCGTGCCCGACCCGTTCGCAAAACTGTCTACCGTCTAAGTTAGAGTGCCATGAGATAGTATACCAAATTTGGTGGTTCCAAATTGAAAACTGTAGATTTTACGAAAATTTTGTATGGGGGGGCTCTAACCCCCGGGCGCCTACCCGTTCCGAAAATCGTCTACCGTCTAAGTTAGAGTACCATGATATAGTATACCAAATTTGAAGGTTTTAAATTGAAAACAGTAGATTTCAAGAAATTCTTTACCGGGGGGAGGGGGCTCTGAACCCCAGGCTCCGACCCTTTCCCAAAACCATCTACGGTCTAAGTTAAAGTACCATGAGATAATATACCAAATTTAGTGGTTCTAAATTGAAAACTGTAGATTTCAAGAAATTTTTCTTGGGGGGGGTGGGGGAGGGTTCTAAACCCCGGGCTCTGACCCTTTCCAAAAAACCATTTACAGGCTAAGTTAGAATATCATGAGTTAGTATACAAAATTTGGTGGTTCTAAATTGAAAACTCTAGTTTTTACAAAATATTTTTATGGGGGGGGGGGCTCTTACTCCGTGCCCGACCCGTTCCAAAAACCGTCTAGCGTCTAAGTTAGAGTACCATAAGATAGTATGCCAAATTTGGGGGTTCTAAATTGAAAACGGTATATTTTACGAAAATTCTGTGGGGGAAGGGGGGAGGGGGCTCTTACCGCCCGGGACCCGATCCGTTCCAAAAACCGTCTCCCGTCTAAGTTACAGTTTCATGATGCCAAATTTGGTGGTTCTAAAAGTGAAAACTATAGATTTTATGAAAATTTTGTATGTGGGAGCTCTCACTCCCCGCGCCTTGACTTATTCCAAAAACCGTCTAAGTTAGAGTACCATGAGGTAGTATACCAAATTTGGTGGTTCTAAATTGAAAATTGTAGATTTTACGAAAATTTTGTCCGGGAATGGATTCTAACCCTCCGTTCCCCAACGCGTTCTGAGAACAGTCTACCGTCTAAGTTAGAGTACCATGATATAGTATACCAAATTTGGTGGTTCTTAATTGAAAACTGTGGATTTCACGAAATTTTCTTATGAGGGGGAGGGGGGCTCTGAACCCCGGGCTCCGACGTTTTACAAAGAACCGTCTACGGTCTACGTTAGAACACCATGAGATAGTATACCAAATTTGGTGGTTCTAAATTGAAAACGGTATATTTTACGAAAATTTTGTACGGGGGGGGGGTGCTCTGACCCACCGCGTTACGACCTGTTCCAAAAACCGTCTCCCGCCTAAGTGAGAGTTTCATGATACCAAATTTGTTGGTTCTAAATTGAAAACTATAGATTTTACGAAAGTTTTGTATGTGGGGGCTCTTACCCCCTGGCTCCAACCGGTTCCAAAAACCGTCTACAGTCTAAGTTAGAATTTTGTGAGATAGTATTCCAAATTTGGTGGTTCTACATTGAAAACTCTAGTTTTCACGAAAAAAATTTATGGGGGGGGGGGCTCTGACCAACCGGGCCTCTGACCCGTTCCAAAAACCGTCTACCGTCTAAATTAGAGTATCATGAGATAATATACCAAATTTGGTAGTTCTAAATTGAAAACTAGATTTTACGGCAATTCTGTAGGGAGGGGCTCTGATCCCCCCCCCCCTGTCTCCAACCGCTTTCAAAAACCGTCTACAGTCTAAGTTAGAATACCACAAGATAGTATACCAGATTTGGTGGTTCTGAATTGAAAACTGTAGATTTTACGAAAATTTTGTATATGGGGGGGGCTCTGACCAACCGGGCCCAGCCCCGTTCCAAAAACCGTCTACCGTCTAATATTTTTAGTGCCAAAGAAAAACGTAATATTCCTATCCTGTCTGCGTGTCCAAACTTTATAAATTTGTTCAGGGAGCAAGACGTTAGAAATCGTACGTTTTCCTGCATTCGTTTTGTATGTAACCAAAATCTGTAAACGCGACGAATTGACGTAGTCGACGAATTTGTCCGCGACGAATTGACGCTCGACGAATCGTCGTGGTCGACGAATTGACGCGTGACGAATTGACGCGTGACGAATTGACGCGGTCGACGAATTGACGCGCGACGAATTGACGCAATCGACGAATTGACGTAGTCGACGAATTGACGCACGCGACGAATTGATGTGACATCTGATCACACGTGTGAAGTGATTCAATGTTTATTTTACCATTTAATGCGTATTACAATGTACAGAAGGCACACTTTAATGTGGTTCTGCACCTTTTCCTGCAGCAACACCAGCTTCAAATCTGGCATGCAATAGTCGTACAAATGTTGGATATCACGCTGGCAGATATTATTCCATGCCTTTGTCCGATCCAGTCCCTGACATTCACGATTGGGGACAAATATGGAGAGCGTGCGGGCGAAGTAAGTTGATGCACAGCCTGAAAAATTCGTTGAGTAACCTGGGCGGAGTGTAGGCGCACGTTATCCTGCTGACATATAGCATCGGGTATCGAATTGAAAAATGGCTGGGCGACCGACTGCACGATGCCGCTGACGTACGTACTGCTATTCAGTGTACCTCGTATAAATAACAGACCTGTACGAGAGTGATAACTAATCGCTCCCCACAACATGATGCCCGGCGTTGGACCCTGCCTGTCGTTGGCGAATGCACGACGGCAAATGCTGCTCACTTTGTCGCCTTCCGACGTTTACACGACTGTCAGACGCTCCCAAGCAGAATCGGTTTTAATCACTGAAACCCACTGACAGCCATCCTTTACTCCAATAAACTCGTTCTTGGCACCACCGCAAAGGTACTCGACGGTGACCAGGGTTCAGTGGTAACATCATCAGCGTCACGCTTGCCCGTAGTCCTGCTTCAAACAAACGGTTCTGTATCGTTCTGCTAAACACCCAAGTATGACAGTGGGTCTAATTTGTGACGCCGCAGCAGTCCGCTCTGCGAAAGCAGCCTTCAAGATACGCTGATCCTCTGGTGCGTCCGGAACTCTGTGTTGCCCGAAACCATGTAAGCGAGTGTGCGGATGCTCCTTTGATCAACGACACCACCATATTATCACGGCCGATAGGTTGCTCCCGCTCGGTCCGCAATTTGACGGAAGTACCAATTTGTTTCCCGAAGAACCACTGTACGGCCTCGCTCTTACTCCGATAACTGAACAAATGTTGCGCTCCTGCGTCCTCGAGGAATAGTATCTTCTTCAAAGAACACTAAACAATACGACCCTAGACGAATGACTTCGTTCTGGGGTCCTTAGTCCTGAAAGACACGAGACGTACATTTGCATGTTGTCGTCCGGAGTGACGTCATTAATTCATCCAACGGCATTCCAACTTGGATCAGAGTCTCTGTTGCTCTTAAAAATTAACATATTCTAATATGACGTTCCTACTGGCATTCGTTCTGTGTGCTCTTTTTCCACTTTCCTTCACTGCATTTTCCGATGTCGCAGTATTATCTTTTTCCTGGGCATATTGGTTAATACTAGGTCTTACTGTACAAATTTAGTCTGACACGTCTCGATATCCGACTGAGGGTTCACTGATATCCGACTGATTAGCTTCATGAACTCGATAAGCTGTTTTTGCGTAACTCCTGTTTACTCTCTGATGACAAATATAATTTTTACAATGACACATGGATTTCAACGTGAATTTAGTCTCCCAACCTATTGAAATTCGTAGCTCCAAGACCTGTCAACCTGTTCAACTCTCATCCTGAAAGTCATGTCAATGGTGAGGTGGTTTATGCAAAACAGAGACAATTGCAGATGCTATAGTATACAGTGGAACTGTATTCATTAGTAGGGAACATAATCACCCTTAACATCGATCCATGATCTTCATTGTCCGTCCATACTTCGCACTAGTTTGTTGATAAATAGCATAGCCCATTCCTCCCTCAACCGTTTCGCTTCGAGCTGTTGGACAATTTTCAGTGTGCCTTGATGTATGGCCACACGTTTTCTATGGGATTTCGGTCGGTGGGAACATGCTGGCCAATCAAATCTGCTGAATGTGTTTATTTTCCAAAAGATCATCAACAGCAATTGTACGACTGGTGTTTTCGTTGTTTAACACGAACTGTGGGCCAATAATACCTCGGAGAAGAGGAACATGCGACCATATAACTCCATTACAGCAGGACGCATCAGCTACACTACATCTCTGTGGTATCTATTTTTCAGTGAATTCCTGTTATCTGCTGAATTTCATGAAAATAAAAAAACGCCTTTTTATGAGTGCTGTATCAAAGCCTCACGAGTAAGCATAAGAATAAGTTACATCCTGCTGAATTCGTGCTTAGAAATTTGAAGACAGCAGAAATATAAGCTTAGTCCAGAGCAACTGAAAATTAGGTAGTTGAAATATACAGTAAATTTTTTCAAAAAAATCAATTATTTCTTCTTTAGAGATACCAAATTTTCAACTAACATCGTCAACATTGAAGTATTTTTAGCTTCCTCTGACATCTCTCACAACTTGATTAGTCCGTCGGTCTTCACTATGTTGGAACGTTATATCTTATACCAGAGAAAGCGTTTGAATGATCCAGGATAGCCTCATGCCAACTTTACACCAATTCAATCGAGTTTAAACTTTGGTCTTCCAGATGAGATGTTAAGATCGTCTATAGCTTTACCGCCATTAAAACCCATTCCCTGTATATAACTTTTAAAAACATTTGTTTTGTGCGGTATCCACGTTAATTTTGGAACTCTGTGTGGAGTACTTTAATCGAGGATAAAGGATTTTTTCGCACTACCCTCTTCGTCATTCGATGTTTGTCATGTCATCTGGCCTGTTACGTATATCGTAATCAGTTTTTTGTTAGTGTTAAATGGTTACACTTCACAGTACTATTATTTGCAGTTCACAAGGTTAAATGTAACAGTGCAGAAATTTTCCGAAATGACTTGTTAAGATTGTGTCCTATTACCGTGCCAGATCGAAAGTCAAATCATGGTCCTTATGGCCCATTATATCGTTCGTGCTAATTTGTAGATGTCGCCGCGCCATATGCGTTATTTTATTCCAGTACGGGTCATGTACGGATATATCACGTGTATCGGTAAATCTACTGCTCAAAATTGGTTCCCGAATATTATTTTTAATGGGTATAGTGTAATCGTTTTCTGATAAAATCCAGGTCTTCGAATGCTTTTAGTTTTCAATTTTTAAAGCTTTGCACATTTGAAATATACTTATTATTTTCAAAAAAAAATACTGTTTTTTACTAGTATTATATGTTTTCAACTTGTGAGATACATGCATTTGTTAGTTTTCAACCTGATCCCCCAAAAGCTAAAGTTTACTTAGAATTTTTTTTAAAAAGAAATTCAATTTCATTCGTTTCAACTTTCATTATATGCTTTATTTTACTAGTATCAAACTTTTAACATCATTTTATTACATTGTGTTTGGCTATGATCACAAAAGAAATCTTTCGTGAATTACGAGATTCACGGTTTATACAATTTACACAGTCGAGTCACATTATTGTGACAACCTCCTCCTTTTGATGTCAACAGCGCGTATACAGTGAAAGAAGGCAAGTGTCGTCAGCAGGCTTGGAGTGTATATAAGGTGTGCTGTAGGCATTCTGAAATCATATCACTCGTTGCTGTCTTGAATAAAAGGAGTGATTTATCAAATTTTCAAAAAGCGACGATTTTGGCTTTTGTGCCAAATGTAGCAGTATTTCTTAAACAGCGCAGTTTGTGAACCGTTTGCGTTCTGCTCTTGATAAAGTGCATCGTGATTGGAGAAATGACGCCATTGCGAAGTAGAGACGTGGAAATTACGGAGCACTACGCTGTATTGATGTGAGAGGTGAACGTCGGCTTCGAAGGTACGTGCGGGCCGATCGACACGATACAGATGAATCAACTCACTAACCGAATAAACTAGCTGGCTACCGGATATATGTCTAACATTCATGAAAATGGGATAAAGCGAAATGGATTGACGAAAATGGGATAATTTGATGGGATTCAACTGTACTGTTATTTGCATTTTCTTGGTCTTGGGTTTCCTTTGTATAATCCGTGGCACTTTTCCCCTGTCTCTGTTTAACAAATTGTATTAGTGTGGTTTTCGCAATTTCTACATTTAGAGGCAGCGCCGTGTCCTTTATGAGAAGTAGTCAGAATCTTCAGTAAAGTTTCTCGTGTACCACATACCAGTCCTGCAATTGATGATAGTGAAGTTCCTGCTAGACACGTATCAATAATCTTACCTTTTTAAATGACTGATTTCTAACATTATTGTACTTTCTTCAGAGCAGGTAATCTTTTACTGTGAATGCCGCACTTCTACGTGATTGCCGACAGCGTAATGCAGCATTTCATGTATGGCGTGTAAAGGCTGACGTCATGGCTGTGATTTGTACGCGCCATATTGCATGTACTCCAGCTGTCGTCGTTTCGTCCATTATTTTGAAAAATCCATGGAGTTAGCAGTGATGAAGTTCACTTCGCTTCCGATGGTATAGACACCGGTGTTGTACAGTCAAAGGTATCCGAAACAATGGGCTCAGTACAAGAATGCCACTGTCCTATAGATGACGTCATACCGTCCGTGCGGAGACTGGGTGTTGTGCAGCACACCAAAAATGTTGAGCTACGGTGGTCGATGTGCTGTGCAGTCCATCAGATCCATGCGCATCAAATTTCGGTCCTCGCGTTCTGGAGGGCTACGGGGCCGTCGGTCGTCGGTGTGTTCGTTCATCCGCTACCCACTGACGCCATATTCTTCTCGCCGTGGCCGCATGCTGTCCCACTCTTAAACAGATGTCTCCGACTGATAATCCGCAAACGTTATGCCATAAATCTCTGGCGATCGATGACCGAAACCTGCTGGTAGAGCTGCCGTTGTCTTCCATGGCGCATACTTCATCTCCTCGTGGCCACAAACGGCAGGCAAAAAAGAGTCCCTGCGATTTGTTCTTTCCTGGTGTTGCACCTTTGTTGACAAGCAGTGTATTTTTTTAAATTCTTCACGAATAAATTAGTTCTCTGTCTTTAATTCCTTTAAAAATAACATAGATCCGTGTTAATTTACAGTTGTTGTTTGTTTACTTTCTTGACCTGTTTTCCTTCCAAAATGATCTGATTTCGCACATATACCACGCAAAAATGTATTATGTAATTTTAGGAACAAAGAAAGCTAAAGCTTTTCGAAAATTTTCTCTTCATCTGAAATTATAACTCACTAATTTTGTTTTAATTTACGCATAAAACAATGGGACAAAGCTTTTTGACCAGCGGGACTTCACTACAATCGGAACAACTGCTTGAAGACAATGGAGGGTTTAAATACGTATGTATTTCACCTAAAACTGGGTTGTACATATCAGTGTTTTCCAGCTCTTATGACAAGAAAGTTAGTGGGTTTAGGCGTCTTTGACAAACACAAACTTTTAGTTTCTCGGAGGAAGGGCACATCGCAGCTGTGTCGGAGAAATCCACCAGTTCCTCCGAAGAGATAATTGGAGATAATGGTTAACCCTATAATTTTAGCTCCACAACTTTCTTCTCAGTAATAACGGGAATATAATTCAGTATTTTGAAATTAGTACTACAACCTGCAAAACGCAAAAGGACTCACCTGTCTACATCATCCAAATTCCACAAGACTTAGGCTAACCACTACTTTTCCTATCTCTCTCCTCCTCAGTGTTCATCTCTTAAATGATGACTCGCAGCTACTACAGAAAATATGCTATCTCAAAATTCTTTCTTTACACTCCGCAAACGATGAGAAGCATAGTTATGCAACAACCTCTTCTATGCAGTTGTTTACTATGAATAAATGGATACCTTGGCCAGTGGCACACATATGAGAAATTTTAAGAGGCGGGGGCTAAGAAAAATCCTTTACTTCTTCAAGGCTGTCAAACATTTTAGTAAATGTACCATATATTAAAATTACACAAAAATAATTGATACAATCAATCATTAATATTTTATTATTTTTAAAAATGCTTGAAAAAAAGGTTTCGTCTATTTTAATGTTTGAAATGTATCAACAAATTCGCTATACCAACCGCTAGGGTGGCTCGAGCCCTTGGCCACTCCATTCTGTACAGTTCCCTGATTCCGTATTGCAAGTCACCACATATAACTAATTTTGGTGCTTTTTCAATTCATCTTCTTCAAATAATTAAAATGAAATTGCGAAAATTTGAAGAAGATACACTGTCCCAAATTTATGGATACCAGTTTATTTAGTGTTCGGTACACAGAAATCTTAGTAACATTTCTCTAGAGTTACATCAATGTAATGTTAATAAGTTTCTTTAATTGTTCTTGATATTAAAATTGAATACCAACTATATAATGCAATTTTAAATTTTTTGAACACTATTAAATTTGAAAAATATATTTGTAATTTCTTAAAACCCAAATTTTTGGAAATTACCGATTTTTTTAAACCAGGGATGACTGTCATAAAAGTTATTTTATTTGCAAGACCTTTAACATAGTCTTTCTCATTAACACACGGAATATGATCTAATAAAATATCAAATTATAACATGACATTATTATATAAATGTTTTCTTCCAAAATAATAAGTGGCGGCAAATGAGTGGTTTAAGAAGCTGTAATGTTATGTAAAATATTCATTTATTTCCTCGTATAAATTTGTGTACTTGAGCTTACTGTGCGCTGGCTTCTCACTATTCATCCGCAAAGGGTTCGGATTGGAATTATTGTAAGGCTCAAATGTTTTATAAGACTAACGATGTCCTGAAGTAGAGAAATGAAGGTGGTGACAAAATGACGATCCTGCAATAGTCGAATAAAATATTTATGTGTTAGTGCAAGAATTTAGACAAGAAAGCAATAGGAATGGTGGGATACATGAAAATCATGTTTTCCAGATACCAGTGGCTTTTGGAAAACGAGGGAGCTAGCGTGGTGTCTGCTTCTACTCCATGAATTTGCTAACGATTGTCGTTACACCCAAGAAAAAAACTGCCTTCCGGATGTAGATTCTTAATTTTCAAATATATCTTTAAAGTACATCTCTGTTTTGCAATTTTAAAATGCAATTACATGAATCTAGGTCCTTATGCTCCCAAAAATTTATTAATATTCGTAATTTGGTGCAAAGTACTGTGCTATACATTTTATCATGTTTTGAGCATTCTTTTAAAAATAATGCTCAAATTTGTTTAATTATTTGAAAATGTGAAAATATTCGTTGTCATCACCGCAAAATTTACAAGAATTACTTACAAGGATCCCGTTTTTTGCAAGCTCGGATTAAATAAAAAAAAATAGATAAATTTTTGGGTATAATATAAATCAAAACCTAGTTTGATCGCATTTAACGTAAAACATTTGACAAAATTCCACCTTTCACGAGGTAGGAAAATAGCTAATATGAGCAGATTGAACAAGTAAAATAACAAATTTCAAGGAAATCTGTACTTAACGAGAAACAGAAAATCTGGTACGTAGCAGAAAATATCTTACCTGAAGAACAATCAGTGAAACAACATGACAACCATGAATTGACACAACAGCAAAATCTGAAAGAGAAAATTTTAATCCATATGATGCAAGGTGAGGAACGACAAAATTTCCTGTAATTCGCCAAATACGAAGCAAACAAGTGAAACATTTGTTAAAAACTGCAAATGATGTCATGGACAAAATTCCAACTCATACTTTAAAGGAAACAAACCAGCTCATGTACAGTACATCTACTATAGTAACTATGGAACTTGGTTACAAGATGCCAAAGAAGAAAATGCCTGCCACTCCTAAGTGGAAAATTCGGTTAGGAAATAAAATAAATAAACTCCGTAGTGACATTAGTAACTTAAAATGCCTGAAAGATGGGAAGCTTAAAAGTAGAAAAATAAAAGATGGACTCTGCAAAAAATACGACCTTTAAAGAAAAAGAATTGTGAAATTATGGAAGAATTAAAACAACGAGTAACAGCTACTGCAAAAAAATTGCAAGATATGACCGAAGCATAAAACAGTACAAAGAAAATGCGCAATTTCGGAATCAGCAACAAGTATTTCATAAATCATTGAGACAAAAGGCAATCCAAATAAATTTCAGCGCATGCAAGAAAGATGCCTTGACATTTTGGAAAGGAATTTGGGAAAACCCAGTTGATCATAATAAAAATGCCTTGTGGATCAGCGATGTTCGTAAAGATTTGAGAGGAATACACATGGATAATCTGATGATAACAACTGATATGATTACACAGCAAGTAAAGAATGTGAAAGCCTGAAGCGCGCCTGGGCCAGATGAATTGCACGGATTTTGGTTGAAGTATCTTAGAAGTCTTCATTAACGAATAGCTATGCAATTCAATATAACGCTACAGAATGCTGCCACAGAAGATTGGATGACAACAGGTCGCACATTCCTTATAATGAAAGATCAAGGAAAAGGCAATTAACCTACTAACTATCGTCCAATTACATGCCTCCCAACAACATTCAAACTTTTCACAAGAATACTAGCAAGATCAATATATGACTACTTACGGGGAAACAATTTGTACCCAATAGAACAGAAGGGTAACTTCAAAAGGTCAAGAGGCACAAAAGAACAGCTGATAATTGACAAAATGGTACTAAAAACTCCAAAAGAAGAAAAACGAATTTGAATATGGCATGGATAGATTATAAAAAGGCATTTGACTCATTGCCTCACAGCTGGATTAACACTTGTTTGGAACTATTTGAAGTTAGAAAAAACATCTGCCAATTCCTCAAAGAAAATATGAAAAACTGGAAAACAGTGGTACATGCATATGGTGAAGAACTCGGAGAAGTTAATATCGAGATGCATATTTCAAGGGGATTCTTTGGCGCCTTTATTGTTTAATATATCTTTACTTTCATTGCCAATGATTTTGAACAAAACAAAAATGAGCTAACACATTTCGGACCAACATGGAAAAATAAACCATCTGCTGTACATGGATGACCTTAAATTGTATGCAAAAAATTCCGCCGAACTTGAAACATTGCTGCATACAGTGCAAATATTTAGTGATGATATACAGATGGAATTTGGACTGGGAAAATGTGCAGTACTATCTATGCGCCCGGGAAAAGTACAGAATATAGATGGAATAGAACTAGAAAATGGTAATATAATGAAATCATTGTGAGATAATGAAATTTTTAAATTATTTAGGTTTGCAATGTTGCTTGAGGCAGTTTCCTGCAAAATGTGGGTGGAATTGAGGCACAATTCTGGGAAGATAATAGGGCTCACCACCCTGGTTAGAGAGCTTTTAGTGGAATATTACACACTTTAACAACATGTGAATCCACTGTTGCACATTGTTCCCTTCCCCTTCTCCCACTTTTTGCTTTTTGGAGCGAGGTTTTTGCAGTTACTTCCTTCATGGAGGGTAAAGCATTGCTCCCGCAGCAAACGAATCATGATGCATTTACCAAACGTCGTAAGGCACATCATTATTTAAACCGAAGAAAAAAACCATCCTGAAACATATTTGGAAAGCGTAAATAGGTCTTGATGTAAACCTGATATTTTTTATCCCATAAAAATATGCATTCCGTAAAAAACAAATGTGTAACTTTTGAAATTTTCAATGGGTATCTTCAAAATTTAAAATGAATCATTATTTTGATGTATTGTGCGCACAGTAAAATTTGCACGCAACTATTTAAAAAATTCAAGAAAATGTGTTCTCTAAAATTTTCTCCCACTACCCTGTGCAGCGTAGCAGCTGTCAGTCAACTGCTGAGCTAGATGAGTATGTTATTGACAGAGAGGACGTTTATCTACTCCCCAGTTTCCCCCCTCTCCACCGTGTTCGCGACAAACAATCGGCTTTAGTGACAAAACAAAAAAATTCGCGCGATTAAGTAAAGATGCAATAATTTTTGCTCGCTCTTAGTCTTCAGAAAAGGTTACTGTTTGTTTAATTTTCAGAGCTGGGGCACACTCAATTTAACAACAAATGTACGTAGGTTATTAAACTAATGCACTTTTTAACTATCAGTGGTTATGTTATTCTAAGCGATCGGCCAAATGTAAACACTTTCATGTTCTGGATGCATTAATCAAGTTACCGCGGTTCTGAAGATTGTCACCCCTCTCTTCTCCGCCTTCGCTAAGCAGGGGCAGCGGTCTCCTTTTGCAATAGTCTGTTCTTTTCCCTCTTCATTCCCTCCATCGAGATTGAGCACGGTCGTAAGTCACGGCACGGTTCAAGTTAAGCTACTGGGTGACGCGTTCACCTCTTTCCTCTCGGTGATTTATCAGCAGGGTAGTATAGGCCATATCGACTGATCTAAAACGGACGTTGAGACATATTAGCGAAATGAATTTTTTTATGAGTGAAGAAAAAAAACTCGTACATATAAAATCAATAAAATTCTTAGCAATGAATTTCTTCTGTACCAGTAACACCCGGAAAATTACTAAATATACAACTGCAAATGAACTGATGGTGCAAAGGGATAAGAATGCACATTTCCATAAGGCATCAAAATTTTGGTTTTCAACCTATCAGAAATATTTTCCGTGTATAGTTCGACCCCTAATTTCGACCTAAATATTTCATCAAAAAAAGTCGACCTATACACGAGTATATATGGTAGACTTTATGCTATGGCTTGCTCATACGGCTTTGAGGTGTTTCGTGTTTTTATGAAACCCAGAAAATAACAATGTTTCACTAAAATATAGATACTGAAAACATGTACTGCGAATGGTGCGTCTTGCTGTAATTGAGTTATGTGATTACATGTTCGTCTTCTCCGAGGTGTCATTGGCCCACAGTTAATGTTAAAGGATGATAACTCTCTTCGTACGATGGCTGTTAACCAGCTTTTGGAAAGTGAAGACATTCAGCTGATAAATCGATTAACACGTTCTTCCCGATCTAACAACCTAGAACACGTGTGGTACGCTCTGAGGTGACGCTCTGCAGTACCTCAACACTCACTGGAGACTCCAACAGCTCGAAACGTCAGGGTTGTCGGAAGAATGGGCGATGTTACCGCAAGAACACATCAACAAACTAGCGCTAAGTATGGAAAGGCGGTGCAGACCATGGACTGACGTTAAGGGTAATCAAAATACCTACTGATTATCTCGACCTTCCTTAGTACCGTCTTTGGCAGTGTTACATGTGTATCATGACACACAGCGTCCAATTCTGAATATAGTTCCACTAAATCCTATAATATCGGCAGTTGTGTCCGTGTTGTATAACCCACATGACTACTCACATGACTTTGGGATGAAAGTCAAAGAGGTTGACAGGACCTAGAGCTACGAATTTCAATAACACGGAGGACTTTTTAAATTCATGTAGGGATCCCCGAATAATTGAAAAAATAATAATCGTAAATAAATTGTAAATAGGAGGAACAGAAAATCGTCTTTCGAGAACATGAACATAATCAGTGGGATATCAGTGAGTGAACACACGCCTGACTCATAGGAAAAGACTTGTGTAACAAAGGCATGGTATTACCCAATATGGCCCGGAAAAATAGAATACTGTTTCATCCGAAAATACATTATGAAAAAAACCCCAGGATTCTCTCTTGACAAAAGTGCATTCATAAATAACGCTTCATGATTAAATGTACGATAAACTGAATAGAAAAAGGCATATACCCAATTTTGAGAATATAGTTAGCACTATTAAATTGTAGAAATTTATTATATTTACTAAAGTTTCGGCAATTTGTTCACAATTTACAGTAGCATGCAAAAATTAAGGATCAGACGGTTTTATCGAATGTAAGTGCTCCACATCGACTCAAATCATACAATAAGAACCCCAAGATGTAAGAATATGGGGCAAGTGAGCAAAACCGTCCAAACAAGGAATCCAAAGGATACAAAGGCACTTTATTCAAAAGGTAGCTTTGAGCACAACTGGACAGAAGACAGAAACGTCCATGTGACAGGCGGCTGTTTAATGAAATCCAGTCTTTATTTAATAGGGGATATGATCACTCTTCACTGCGTTGCAGGATTTACAATGTCTGTCCATGCTAAGGACGAGGTTGTCAAGGAGCTGTTGAGGCATCGCGGCCCATTCCTCTTGTAGCGTCAATCGCTAGTGCGGAATCGTTGCTGGCGGCTGGTGACGTGCTGCCAAGCGTCTCCCTAGAAGGTCCCACACGTGTTCGATTGGATTTAGGTCCGGGGACCCTGCTGACCAATCTATGCTTTGAATATCTTCTCTCTCCAACAGCTATGTCACAGCCACTGCACGATAAGGTGTAGCGTTGTCATCCATGAAGAGGAACTCACGATCCACAGCACCTCTAAACAGATGTACGATAAACTGAATAGTAAAAGGTATTTTTCCTATTCAGTTTATCGTACATCTGGAGGTCAGTACGTCTTGGATCTCGCCCTTTGGATTTAACTGCTATAATATATATAGCTAGTGCCGTTAATGCCCACCAGATGGACACGTCTCAGTAGCGGAGCCCATCTTACGGATTTATGATGTCAGATGCTGACTTAAAAATACACATAGCACCGTGGATTGTTGGCCACCGTGGCGTAAATGTAACGCACTCGGCGCGATATCGAGAGCTATGGTGGTTCAATTCCACAGCGGCGGCTGAAAAACAATTTTTCTAATGCTGTGTGTTTCTAGAACGTGGAAAGAGGGATGTATTTATTTATTAACTCTAAACAGATGATCGTGAGGCAGGAGAATCTCGGTACAATAGCGGACACCAGTGACTGAACTTTCGTGGAAAATTTGGAGGTCAGTACGTCTACCAAGCATGATACCGCCCCAATTGAGAACTCCGCCACATCCAAACTGGTCCCTTTCGATGATGTTGGAGGTGTGATGGGTGTTCCATGCTCTCTCGAGATGTGTACACCAGTACGTCCACAATCGTTCGTAAGACTAAATCGGCTCTCATCCGTAAACAGAAGTCGACCCCATTGCTGATGTGTCCAGTCCTTGTGCTCCTGGTAGCACAGAAACCGCCGTCTCCGATGAGCAGGCGTTAATGTCACCCACCGTACTGGTCGTCGTGCAAATAGACCTCCTTTGTGCATCCTCCTGGCCTCGGTAAAACGCGATAACGGACGTCCAGTTGTTTGTTGCATGTGCCTTGCGATTTCTCCCGCTGTCTGCCGTCTGTCTCTTCTCGCCTGTAGAACAATATACCGGTCGTCCGCCGCCGTGGTTGCTTGTGGACTACCACTGCTAAACTCTCTGACAGCTGTTCCTGTCGTTTGAAATACTCTCCAAGCTCGTGAAACGATGCTGTGAGTGATCCTGAACTCCTCGGCCACACTAGTCACACTTCGAACTTCTTCCAACTTCCCAATGACGCGACCTCGGGTAAAGTCATGTAGATGCCGTCTACTGGATTACCTGTTGGCTATATCACACGGTGGCAGCAACTCGACGTTGTTCAAACCGATGTACTCCGTGCAAAAGCTTTCACCGAATTGCTGAGCGTACACCGCCCGTGTGCTTTATACCCTTCCGACACCTCCCCCCTTACGTCATTGTACATATACGTGCATGTCCTACCGTACCGGACCCTAGTCTATCTCCTGAGTGGTCTTTCTGTCCGTCCTGCCTACTCTTTTCGCTGTTATGCTAATTTTCCCTCTTCGTCCTTAATTTTTGCACACCAATGTATTATCATGAAGAAAATTAAACTCCACCGATCCTTCAAGGTTCTGCGAAATGTGTGGACTTCCGTATTTTTCTAGTTTGTAGGAATCCGCAGATGGCGGGGTGGTTTCCGAAGGAATTATCTTGTGCGTACAATATATTTGGTTTTACCGAGTTCGTATTCCGGACAGGCTGGCCTACCTGATGACAGTCCACTGGACCACCTCAGAAGGAGTGTTTTCCTCTCTGCGCATGTGACGCTGGGCACGATGTTGGAATGAAAGAGATACTTTCATAGTTATCAGAGACCTGGAGGTTTTATATTTTGGTTGTTGTGCAACCGTACTGTGTATTTCGGGTTATGAGTGATAAAACAGTTGAACCGAGTGCATATTTTTACATATGGTGAGGCAAAACTAATACAACAAAATGTGATTTTGTAGGGAGATCGTCGTGCGATATCACATCTTAACATTCCTCTCTTCCGGCTTTAATTCTTGCTTTCATCCGAAGACAAAGTTTGGCGAAATAGTTTTTAAGTGGAGCATGGAGGGAGACTGTTACATGTGTGACTTTCATTTTTTTTTTATTTCTTTAATTTTAAATTATGTGTTCCGTTTCTCGGAATTTTTCTTACTTAAGTCTCATCTACGAAAAGGCAAATTGGTGGGTACATTCTGTGTTCAGTAAAATATCATTGTGATTACTCATCAATTCAAAGGAGATTAACCAATGGTATTATGGTATTTATTAAAAAGCTCCACATGTGAGGTGGTAACCACGATCATTCTAGGATGTATCGCCACTGAAATATTAAGAATGAAGACTCATTTTCCGTCGCCGAAACAGCGGAAACTTTGCTGGGTCGTGACACAGAAAGTGATGTTCCGTTCAGTCGAAAGTTAGAACTATACATATGAATATTTGAAGGAAAAAATATGTGTATTTGGGGAAAGTTTTGTATTCAGCAGTTGTTCGTTTATCTTATCAAGAAAGTGTTACGTTTCCTAAAAAATATGTGAGGAAGATATTAATGAAGATACTGCAGCAGCTCATACGTACCTGGGTAGTTTTTGTAACATAATATCGTAGGTTGATTGTATGGTGGAACAAGCTTTTCATGAACATAAATTGAAAATACGTGAAACTTGGGTATATTTTCCGAAATGCAATGTGAATCATGGTATCGTTCGCAAACTGGTGGTCAAGGAATCCGTTTATGTAAAATGAGCGGCTGCATAGAAAGAGTTGTTGCGGAACTGTGCCACTCATCGTTTGTGGACTGTAAAAAAATGTTACTGAGATAGCGGATTTGCTGTAGTGCCTCCAACATGTCATTTAACAGATTAACTCAGGAGGAAAGCGATAACAAGATTAAAGGCTGGGCATAGTCAGGAGAAATTTCCCTGATGGGTACACGTGAATCCTCTTGTGTTACACAGTGTGCTGGTGTATCTGTTTTTCAAATAATGAATTAGATTCCCAATGATACAGAGAAGGAGGGCCTAGGCTTCCACTTCAGCTACAACTGAGGAAAAAGAAACAGGGCAAAAAAAGAACAATCATAAATCTTATAATGGAGACCAGTGAAAGTATCGCAGATCTGAAAATTACTTATAAGAGTACGGAAATGAAAGAATACCATACGGAGAAAACGCTTTAGATAATAATGATGAAAAGCCATCAAGAAGAGTTAATATTGCACTCCCACCTTACAACAAGGTGCGGACCAAACACAACTTATCTGCGCTAGATGTGAACGAATGTTATCCCGTATAGTACAAACCAATATAATCGATATTACAGATATTCTGCCACAGCTCACAGAACATGGAACCCTGCATAAAAAGGGTTAGGTATCTCCACAGGCTGCTGATAGTGCCCATATTTACCTCGATTCCCCGTTAAAACTCCTAGAATGGATACACAAGCTTCAAAATGTGATCCTGAATGATTGGAAAAATGTCGTCTGGTACGATGACACTGGTTTATATATTGTCCATGGGAATCTTTGGGGCAATCATTCATGTGCAGGAAACAACGACGTCTCCTACCTATCTAAGCATTATGAGGGGGCATAAGTGTTAACTTCTGCTTCTAATATATTTGTAGCAAAATCTGAGCTTCTGATTATATTTGTAGCAAAATCTGGGCTTCTGAAAACCCGACTCATTTTTGTCTTCTTCGACCGATACCGCTCATACAGAAAAGCCTTTAGAGAATACCTTCTTCCTAAATTAATGCATGGTCTTCCCACCAGGGGACGTAAAGTCACATCTTGCTTTTGTCGATATCTCTGTTTCTAAGCGCCCGATTTGAAAAATTATATCTGTGTTGGAGAGCGTTTCCGGTGCGAAATGTTTCTCATATAAATTCATGTCTTTCTTAACGCACATGTCTGCAACCAGAGAGCGTAAGCTAACGATTCCGTTTACAGCAATATCTGAGGGATTAAAAACCCGATTGTAAAACTTCTTTCTTCCGTCAGATGCTATTGTTTTCCATACGGGTTCCATTGACTTTGAATAGCTTTGATAAATTTAATTTGCGTCAGAACGGATTCAAAAGACTTGCTTATTACACCCGAAAATTCGGTGTCATCTTTCTTGTTTTATTTATTTAACGGAAGCTATAGGTGTCAGTCCGGTTCATTAATCGCTTTACTTCTTATACGTCTGATGCTTTGACATTTATTCACCTCGCACTTCCAACTTCCTCACGGTCCTGGTTTTATATCACATCTGATTGATTGATACCCAGACATTCAATATTATTATTATTTGGCGGTTCGACGACTACCGTGTGTAGTCCTATCACATATCAGCAGTCAAGCTCCATGCTGTAGGGCAACTGAAGTCAGAGGTCAATTTAAGGGGAAGCCAGAGGTCAGTCCACGAAGAGAAACACTAGATCCATTCCTCACCGAGATTCGAACCCAGGCGGATTACGGACAAACGGTCAGAAGACAGCAGTTAGACCACTACGCCACAGGGGTGGCGACTCTTAATAAACAGGTAAATATTTGCACTTGGACCTCGGTCTTCATAATTTATGGCAGAAACTTTCGCACAAAGATAATTATACGTATAGTCCTTTGATGTCATTTCATACAATGAGCAATTCTGAAACAGTAAAACACCATGTTAATAAATGCATTCAAAAATATGCTAAAAAAGGAAATAATGTCGAAAGGTTTCATTTTTCATATCCAGGTGAATTTGAAATCCATGCTGTACTTTTTAGTTTATATCGTTTGCTGTTTGTTTCTGATACCACACTTGCTTTAATGTTATGAGTATTGTATATAGTGTTCTTTGGTTTTTACCTTTTCATATTAATTATCTAAAAATATAATACAGTCCAGCCACTTCTATCGAATTTCAATTAAGGAACGGGGAATCATCTTGAGAACCTTCCTGTCCTCATTGAATTAAAAGGTGCACAGTTCAACAGGGGCTGACCGTATTTGTCCATTTAAGAGATACGAAGGAAAGGGAAAAGGAAAGGGTTTATACCTTTTCCTTTTCAAGCGTTAAGTAATGCAATATCAGTTAAGTTTTGGCTAGGTGCTTAAACTTTGGATTCATAGTGGGCATTGAATGGTGTAGAAATATTTGGTAAAGGAACGCGGTCGGTTCGTACATAACTACCCATTCAATTAGAAGAGTATCTCACCGAAAGCTCTTATTATGAAATTGTGCGTTAACCCTGTGCATAAGTAAGCTATATATTTTCGAACAGGAAAGTCATCATTGGAAACTGTGATGTAAATGCCTGAAAAACTACAGGCGAAAATTAAAGTCACCATCTCATGCTTAATATTATTGACACACTAGCTTACCAGTTTTAATTCGTGAGAATTCTGCATAAATTTCTTTAGGGTTAGCAATATATTTTATTAGATATGTCTTCTTTTATTTCGCCTAGCGAAGATCCCAATATCCTCCACTTATGAATTGGGAAAATATACGGTTTTAAACGGAGAAGTGAAATGCATTGGAAAGTTGACGGTGTAAAACAGGAACAGATTTAATCAAAGTTTCATTTTTAATGAAACATGGCTGACCTCTAAAATCAGTCAGATCTGTCCGATGCTTGACTTTCATGGGAGGCAACGGGCGATGCTTTTGGCCAGTTCAATTTAGCAGATATTTCTCTAGTGCCTCTTTCATACACTCTTTTCTTTCGATTCTCGCTCTAACCTTCCTTGAGGAACATTATATTCCTAGCAATGCTCTGTATCCTTAAGTAGCCTACAATAGCCTGCATTTATCGCAGTATCGACTCAAAATTTACTCCAATGTTGTGGAGGTGCCGAACGGTATGCACAATACCATACTACATTCACTTTCGTATAAGTAGTCGGTACTTATATAATCTGCACTGCTTCAGACTATTAATGCGCCTTGTCTACTGAAATAAAAATCTCCCAATGAGGTAACTATGAAAATGTGTCTCGATTGGGGTTTCAGAAGTCGCTGTATCCCTCTTCCCCAAGGGCGACGGGAACAAACAGATTGGTACTTTGAAACTAAAAAAAAACCTTTCTAAACAATTCAACTAAGTAGAAACGGCATCGAAAGTCAGTCACTGCTTAAAAATCAAATAACCACGAAATCAACCCTTGCACCGTTTACTTCCCGGACATTGAACCCTCAGACTTTCATCTTTTTCGCTCTATGCAATATGCTGTAGTCCAACAGCAGTTCACCACAGTTCCAGAGGGGGAAATTTAGTTTCTGCATTCCTCAGCTCAAACGCCGTGTCTTTCTATCACAGGGGCATTCATTTGTTGCCTGGAAAATGACAAAAGGTCATTGATGCTAATGGCCAATATTTTGTTGAATAAATGTGTACTGTTTTACTGATTGTTCTTTTCTTTCTCTTTAAAACGGCAGGAATTTTTGCATACCCCTAATAAATCTTGATATTTTGAGTTTAGCAGGGCAGCTTAGAAAACACGTTGTTCTTAATCCGAGGAAATTGCAACTCCTATGGTCATCCGTTTTCCAGCAGCAGTGAATTACTTCCAACAGCTTTTGTTTCTAGTGCTAACGTTTCAAAAAATGACACTGTCTAGTGCTATTCCAGTTATGTTCAATGATGACACCAGTGTGTTTTTGAATTCCCAGTTGTTTAGTTGCATCGTGCTCTATTTATCTGAACAACTGGTAATTATTGAGGCCTAAACTGCCATCCGAGACCCTACATTACAAGATACAGCAGTTGCTGAAGCATACAGTGGATTTTGTTATCTGTCAAACGGTTCTGTATCCTTTCTTTACATTCCAGAATAAATTGCCTTCAGTGAAAGAGAGTATGACCATTTTGTTGGCACACCAACGGCATAAACATTTAATATCCCTTCAGGCACAGACATACGTTGAGTTGTGAAGGATTTGTTCATATATGTCTTAAAGTTTTACTGAGAATTGTGGCTTAAAAAATTAAATTTTAAACGCTGCCGCTCCCTATGTTCTTTAGAATGTTTAGGAGCTCATTGAATATTATTGCCGCTGAAATTTGTCATGATGCAGGACATTATGGATTTCAGCTGCTGGACAAATACAAAAAAAATGTTTTTCTGAAAAAAATAATTTGAAAGTGGATCGCTCTGTCACAAAACATAGTGACTCCTTGCAATGTCAAAGGTTTTTCAAAACCATTTTGCTATATGCATTTCTAGTCGCTTCCCTTAACCTTTTCCCATGATGCCTGCACATTTTATTTTAGAAACACGAAAATCATGGTACAATCAGTGGTTTGGGCAATTTAAATTACCTTGGATATCCGCATAGTTCTGAAAAATGTAGAGTGTTAAATAGATAAATTGCGAACAAGGTTTCTTTCGATGTACTGTAAACATTTTCTTACATTTGCTGCATCTTAGGAGCAGAAGTTTCCGTCAGAGAATTAACATTTTCAACTCTTAGCAGTAAGTTTGATCAGAAATTCGCACAGTTTGATTCCTTCCTACTGAAAATATTTCCTTTGGAAGGATGAATTTTCCCATAGAGACTTTTTTGTAAAATTGTCGAATTGGAAAGAATATATATGGGAATGTTCATATCGACACCCAAAACACTACAACAAGGTTTGAGAGAAGAAAATTATTTTTAACAAGCCAGTTTGATGCCTATTCATTATATATACAGTTTTATCAATGTGTATATAATGAATAAGCACTTGGTTCGAAACTAAAAGCCTGTATTTTTGTTTGTCGTTATTGAGCAGCACAGGTAGAGTGAAATTGTGTATTCAGAATCTTTCAAAAAATTTGCTGTAAGTTTTTTTTTCCTTTTTTTTTTGCTGTTTTATTAAGAAGAACATGCAAACTGCGCCTTCATTTGGCATCAAATTATATTTCTGTTACCCATGTATTTTATTATTAGACACAAACAGCATGATGACAATGAAAACTTTTCTACGAAAACAACGGCGTGCCATAATTTAAGTCCTGGACAAATTATCACGTCTAGTCCAATTTTTGAGAAAGTATTATTCTGATAAATCCGAATATTTATCAGATCGACACTTTCTGAGTGGTGTATTAGTTGACTACACGCACCTGGGCCTCAACATTTATAGACAGGGCAAAATGTTAGCTGTCTTTCAGATTGATTGATCGAATGTTTGCTATGTGCAGAATGACGTATGCACCTCA
The DNA here is from genome assembly GCA_039090855.1 of Macrothele yani. Classification (NCBI taxonomy): domain Eukaryota; kingdom Metazoa; phylum Arthropoda; class Arachnida; order Araneae; family Macrothelidae; genus Macrothele; species Macrothele yani. Next base: position 49,972,696 of record CM076999.1, on the reverse strand, counting down.
TTTCCATTTTTTGTTCACCTTATCCATTTATTATGAAATTATGCATATACTAATGTCCGAAAGTTTGCATTCAGTAACACGCTTTGTGCCCCTTATAAATATATCCTGAAATAATTTTTTTAAAGAATTGTTTTTCAGCCTTCCAATTTAAAGCAATATAATTTAGCTACCTCAAGAAACAACCGAAGCAGCCAAGCGCCAGAGCTAGGTAGAAGAAGTCTTCGACTTTTCAGATAAGCAAGTTTCAAGCACAGTCGGTTATGTTTGTAAAAACGGAAAAAGATATAACCGTACTTTCTTCAGAATCGAAAGCGTTGTTAAGAAAAAGAGAGGGAATATTGCCATCTTACAGGGAGTAAAAATTTTACATTATCCTGGTTTAAACAACTGAACTAAACCAGAAGTCATCTTCAAATAAATTTCGAATTTTTGGTGAAATTTGCTTTCACGGTGATCGCATGACTTTATTCTTAAATAAATTTCCGCCTTTCCACAGAAAATGTGTGGTCATGCAAAATTCAGTGCAGATTTTTTTATTTCTGCATTTTAAATTTATTTTTTAGTAGAAATACTGCAAAGAAAATAATTTTCAGGGGAAGGTTGACGTTACGGAATCAACCAAACCCCGATTAAACATTACGTCGTTACATATTGCCTAAAGGAAATAATACTGCTCATTTCCCTGAACATGACAATGCACAGAATCATGTTCAGGGAAATTACCTCCATAGCCGAGAGGATTTTTTTACTTTACATAACAGTTGTGTAGAAATTCTGTGATCACTTGTTTCTTTTAAGTATACCAGCCTTTGCAAAAAGGTAACTGGTATGCTGTGCACCGTCTGTCTGTCGTTCAAATAATGACTGAATGATTTGTCTGACACAAAATTTATTTTGGTCTGTGAAATATTGAACATGAAGACATATATCACTATTTGTTTCATATCTTGCGGTAATGCGGTGCAATTTCAGAGGCAAATGAGAGAAACATATTTTATTTAATACTTAACGTTATCAGGTGTGATATATTTTTGGAGCATTTTCCACGTCCAGCGAAGAAGATGTAGAACACAGTTTTCGTTTTAGTTTACGCACAGTTCTTAAAAAAAAACGTTTTACATATATGTATTCCTTACATCACCTTGACACTGTATCAAAACATATTTTAAAACAAAATAAAACGAAACAACGTAGAATACAATAGACATATCCATATAAAACCCCGTTTATTGGTGTGAAATTATATTTACAGATGAAATACAAGGTAAAACTTGTATCTTCCGAGATTTCGCTCTCCGGCATTCTCAAGGATTACAAACATTCTAACAAGTCTGGCGAGTATAAAATTTTATTTTCAAAAAACTGGTGCTCGAAGACGTCGTATTTTGAATATTGATGCTCGACGCACGGGGTTATACCAGGGCTTCTTTTGTGTGGATAATCATTTCAACATGTTCATCCACGGGGACGGTGTAGGGCGGAAGCAACCATACACGACCACTTTAAAGATTCAACTTCGAGTTCCTAGAAGGCCGCCCCGGAAGAGCTGTGGTCTAAGCGATGGCTTCTGATCATTCGTCCGAAAGGGGTCTGTATTGAAATACCGATGAGGCATGGATGCTATGTTTTTCTTACAGCACTGGATCTCTAGATTCCCTGGAACCAGTCTCCCTAAATTAGGGAAGAGCGACTGCTTATATCCAATTGAATTGCTCACAGTGGCGGTTAAACCTCCAATAAAAAAAAAGTTCACAGAAGCTGCTCAGGAACACTCTGGAATGATGTGTCCGCCAGCTTTACAAAATAACTGAATTTAATGATAATGAATATTAATTCATTATCGTTTTGCTGATGATTTAGTACACACTTGGACACAAGACGGCAATAATTATCATCACTTTATTGTGGTCATTTCAAAGTTCCAGATTATTTGTTTTAAACCGCGAATCCATGTTCGTAGCAAATTTTAAACACACCGATTTTCGAAGAATGCTGACTCCTGGTTCGAATCCTGAAAACAGCAAAATGACATCTCAATAAGGAAGAAAAACAGATTATGGAACTGAGAAAAGGAGTTGGAACTGTAAATAGAAATTGAGTCCAAATTTTGACAACAGTGAAATATTTCTACTCAAATCCATATAAAAGCGATGATACATCTTTTCCGCACATTCTGAAGGGTACCAGTACCAAAGTCCTCCCTACAGAAGTTACACATGTAATTAATAAAATCAAGCGGGGAAGAGCTCCAGCAGAAAACGAAATTACGATGGATACCAAAAAAGATGCAAGTGGAGAAATTGAAACTACACTCGCCCAAGTTTTCCCCAGATGCCTCGATGACGGAAAGATTACTTAGGAATGAAAAATGATTCAATGAACCTACTACATAAAAAAGGGAACATTGAGGACCTCAAGAACTACAGGCCCATCAACCCACTATCAGTGATTTATGAAATTTTTACTAAGGTTCTTTCACGTCGCTCGAAGATAACATTGGCCATGGCTCAACCAAGAGAACAAGCTGGATTAAGGTCAGGGTACAGCATTATTGGTCAAACATAATGCTGTAACCACTCCTGAATCCAGCTTGTAATGCATCTATGAAAATATATTCATGTACTGAGAGAAATAATTGAAAGAACGATGGAATATGAGCTTCCACTATGTATCCCTTTTATCGATTATGCAAACGCATTTGATCACGTGAAACCATAAGCGGTTACAGTGGCTTTGAAACACTACCGTATTAAAGATGCATACATTAGTATTATTAATAACATCTATGAAAATATAAATGCAAATTTTTGGCTTCTTGAGGATATAAGATTTGCACCAATAAGAATCGGAGAAGGAGTGAGAGAAGGTGACACCATATCTTCCAAACTCTTTAATACCACATTGTTTAAAACGTCTTTCAATCATTGAATAGATTACAAGTGGCATGAAAAGTATTGGAGATTATTTAATTCATTATCGTTTTGCTGATGATGTAGTCATTTTTGCAACTAGCCCTTCAGAGCTGCAGTGCATGATTCAGGAACTTGCTGACAAGAGTGAAAAACTGGGATTCAAATTGTACTTTCAGAACACGAAACTGATGTACAAAGCCTTTTCAACAAATGAAAGGTTTGCGATTGACGGGGGAAGGTTGAGGTTACAGATACCTACATTTCACTTGGATAACAGAAATCAAGCAAGGGTTCCATTGAAGAGAAAATGAATCAACGTATAAATCTTAGCTGGACAGGTTTTGGAAGAAACAATACAATTTTTTTGAATAATATAAATATTTCATTATATTTTGAAAGAAAAGTAGTTTATCAATGAATCTTTCAAAGCTTATGAGTGTTTGACAAATAAATGTTGCAAAATTATTTTGCTACAAGTGAAGAACAGTGTAAGTTAATAATAATATTGCAAATAAAAAAGATATCAGATTCAATACAAATTCTATTGATGCACAGATTTTTTTAAAAAAGTGAAGGTAATAGGTCGACAACTTTCAGCTTTACTAAAAACCATAACTGCTACGGACCTGTAGGATAACTTCAGAAATTTACAGTATTATATTCGAAAATAATATTATAAAAATAATATATTTTTTTTTAAATTATCCTTATATCTTTAGTCAAATTCAATTTTGAAGAGGTTTATTCCTGCAATTAAAATAAGGCGTTGAAACTCGGCTACAGATATAACCAGCCTTTATCCAATAATCTATTTCAAGAACATATTTGACAGATAGAGTGTGTCATTCTTGTAAATCGTAAACACTCGAAACTGTTCACCGAAGAGTGTCCGTGCGCTGTCAATTGGCATATCTTCCTATGTTCGATTTTCATTAAATGACGGAAATCAACTTTCTTCCGAAACAATGCTCTGGTTTCAATCTGCTTCCGATATTCCTTCCCCCAGACTAAAATCCTGTATCGAAGGCTTTGTGCGTATTTTATGTGTATCTAAATTTATAAGAGAATTCAAATGGTTAACTTACATTGCCCCAAGTGATATCACGTTTTGTACCTCTTAAAATTACTTTAAAATATACCTGCCCTTAAGTTTGGGATGCGGATTTGTAACAACGCGTACAAACAAAATGTCATGGAAAGCTTCCAGGAACATGAATTGTTGTTCTACGTTATATGCATTAGTATTTTAGATAATTAAAGGTAACGAATTTTGTGGAGAGCTAAATTTTAAACATTACCGATGAAAATGACAATAAAAAAATCGCGCGTACGCTGAAACTTGCTGTGGCCCAATTGGATTAGCTTTAAAGTGTTTGTTACGGTTGTTAAAAATTCTTCAGAAATTTGTATCAAAAGATGCATAAAAGAGAATTTTTTGCACGATTAACCATAAAAATGAAATAAAAAAAGTGACAGAACTCGGAACGTTGCTACGTGACCTATGTATATTTATTCAAAATGAATATGCATGTCGCAAGAAGATGGTGCGTATTGATTAAGCAGTCATGCGCATGCTTGTTGCTCATCCTCACTTTCCTTGTCCAATTCCTTTCTCATAGTGCCCAGTGGTCGAGGAGTCATAGGCACGCGGTAAATGAGTTGGGTCTTTTTGTTTTGGCAAATGTTAAGACGTCGCGCAGCTCAGGCTCCTGGCTTTTGCTGGAGCAAATAGTCCTAAATTACTGACGGGCGCATTCGGATCTTTAAACTCCTAACTCTAAATATTCCTTGTTGAATGCAGAATCATTTTAATAATACATATACACAAAATAGACAGAAAAGGCTTTTATTCATGAAAATTAAATGAATTTCGATAACCCTCTTTCTTAATTTATAAAAATCTGTCTTTTATAATTCACTCAGCCTTTGTCATGCACAGATTTCTTGGGTTCATTCCTATGTAGTCACAGCAGAGTTAATATGCTGTAAAAAAAAAATTTCTCTTTCTGCGTTTTTTGTAGGACAAAAAAAGCAGAAAGAGAAAAAAAAATTAAATAAGTAATATACAGTATTTATAAAAATATGTTTTCATATGTGTGTATGTATTGCAGCAATTTCGTATTGGGAAATCGTAGCAGATATTTAAAAATCGTTCAGATTGTTTTCTTGTTTCAACTATATGAAGTCGAAATATCGGCAGAGGTCTTGTGAGAAGCAAATGAAGTTTCCATGCTTCAATATCGTTTTAGGTAACAAGATGTTATCAGTGAGATAACAGAGAACGGTTATATGACCTCTAGCATGGGTTAATGCGCAGATATCTTATATTTGCTCAGGCATTAATATGTTTAATTTACGTCTGCATCACGAGAAAGCAAATCAATTTGCAATGGGACGACACAATGTCTTCCGGTCAATATTGCGGTCATTCACTGACTCAATAAAATAAAATAACAAAACATTTTCATATTTAGTGAATTCGCGATACTCCCCACACAATACAATCATTCACTGTAAGAAAAATCTATATATATAATTTGTGTCTTAAACGCTCACCCTTCAGTTAGCATTTAAATTACGAAGACCACTGTAAAAAACGAAAGTCAGGAATCTCCTGGAAAGTCAGAAAAGCAAGCAGAACCAGAGCACGAAACAATGTTGTGCACAAAATTGAATTCGCGTAGACTTTTTCATAATTACTTGTAAATAATTATTTCATTTGTAAAAATGAAATTAAAAAAAAAGGTTGAAAACCAAGGCGGGAATTCTAAATTCTTCACTTCTGCCGCTTACAGAAATATCACTTTTCAATTAAATAAAGAATTGTGATTCACATTGTTTTGTAATTAATTGTTTCCTGCGAATTTTCCTTTTTAATTCAACACAATTTTACTCAGCTCTATGAAAAGGTATTGGAATAATTTTTTATGCGCATAAATTTTATACACCTGTTTTTATGTTAGATAGCCGCAATCGATTACCAATATAATTTTAGGCTGATCTCTAAACAATGGTCATTACTTGAGATCCCATCAATGACACTTTTTGGCGGTCTGTGAAATTAAAATTTTTCAGTGGTAGAGATCGAATCTTCATTATCTGCTCCGGAGCTTGATTCTTTCCTATTCAAAATATATAATGAAAAACGGAAAATAGAATAGAAAGCCAATGTAATTACAAGACATAAAGGTTATTTAGTTCGATGAGAGTTCTATTGATCTTTAATTTTTTAAAACGATGAAGGAAAAATAACTGTGATTGTCCGTGGAGTTTAGAACTAAGACGTCCCCATGTGCATCTGTTCGATATCACATAACAGATGGGGATGATAAGAAACTAAATAATAATCTTAAAGGTATCAAAGCAATTTTCCTGGGGGTTAGCCCATATCATTTTTTCTATGTAGCTCTTTGTACCTGAAACCCTATGTTAGGGCAACCTATACGCCAATCGCCCACAATATCGTCTACTCGGAACGCGTGCAATAGTATTCGTCCAAAATACACATAAAATATGTCTTTTCGGTGATTTCTCAAACGTTCTGCTGTATCTGACGGAACTAGGCACTGCACATAATGAACAGATAGCGTACGTAGAGAAAATAATGATAGCATATAATCAATTTTCTAAACAGGAACTGGAAGCTAAAATAAGAAAGTACGGAAGTGCGCTGTTTTCAAATAATATACCAATATGAATGAAAAACGCCATCGAAGATGTTTTCATCAAAAGAATTTAGACATAAATTGTAATTGAAAGCATAATTACCGTAATCCAAAAAAGGATTGAAGTATTAAAAATATACAAAGTACATAGAACATTATATGTCATAATTTACTACTTATTACATACACTATCCTACTATTAACATACGGAGACTTGCATTATACGAATAACATTACTGACAGAAACCTAGCCTTTTGTGTGCTGAAGTGGCTTTTATAATGACTTGTTGTCACCTAGAAATACGCCCGTCAGTTTCTTGTAAATGTCAGCCAGAATATTCCTTCATTCGACTTTCAAATCATTGAGAATTTTAACTTAAGTTATATCTTCTTTCTCACGCTAGACGATACAATTTGTCCCAGTGATTAGCTGTAGTAATAGTTCAGGAATCTGGGCTACTGCAAAACCCATATCCTTTAAGATATACGTAACAACCCAGGCAATTTGGCATGGTGAGTTGTACTGGGAGTAGATGTATGGCCCTTACTGAAAGTACTGCCACAGCATTTCTAATTCCTAATTGTCTAGGATCTCCAAATAGAGCTCAAAATACATAGTTTTGTCCAAAATTGCTGATGTGCCGAAGCCAAAACATAGGTTTTCATGCTATCACCCTGTATTCAAGAAGCGGAATAATCGAGACGATGTACTCTGGGATGGACTTGTCATTCAGCATCCGCCACACGCAGAAACAACCCAAAGATTATGTTCCGTGATTGCTCAGCCCGAAGTACAATTTCCAATTGTCTACAATCCACGTTCCGTGTTTCTACCCTACGCTAATCGACATTTTCTCTAGTTTGAAGCGTTTTGAAGCTAATGGAAGCTGCTCAAAAGTGGTAAAATCTATGTCGTGCAGTATCCTCGGAACCGTTATCGTCATAACATCAGTCCAAATGATGTAAGGTAAGTTTTTTGAGATCTAAGATATTTTTGAGTTGAGTTCTGACTGTAGAACTCTTACCAGAGTTCTCTTTTCAGCTTCTGTTAACTTCAGCCATTTTCAAGGCATGTGTCCTGTGACACAGTCATAGACAGCGACAATTTTTATATAGCATCATTATCCGCTGACCCAAGGATCTTCAACGTTTTCCCGAAATGACAAGTACGACGCTACCCTTTTTGTGGCTCCGTACTATCAAATCGCGCTAGTAATTGATAACAGTTGGTTGAAGCAACGTTCATTCACAGTTGTAATTCTGTCGTATTCGATGTTTCTGATATTACAAGTATGACGTTAATCTTTTTGTGGCCTGGTACTCTCAAATCGCGCTAATAATAGGTAATTGTTGGTCTAGGCAACGTGCACTCACAGTCGTACTTTTGTCGTATCATAGCCTTAACATCATATTTATAGTCGGAACTCGGACGTGTTCGCGACGTAGATACTAACTTACTACAAATAGTGTCATGATATTTATGGTTCAGTAGCGTGCATTGTATGTTGCATACGGAGAAACCCTCCGTCTTGAGACGTAAATAGCAATTCAGAACACTATTGTTCACCCCACCGCCAAATTTTATATAAGGGATGTTTTATAATTTACTACTGAAATAAATTTCATATACGCAGGCTGGAATTAGTCTGTACTGTTATACTTATTATAACATATGTATTTCGTACACTAACGGTCAAATACACGTTCATAACAAGTCCACGAATTATCATATATTTCACTCGTTAAACTCCTCATTTGGAAATTATCTGTTGCAGGTTAAACAGACCTAGTAGTGTCCACTTTTACCAAAATAAGATAATGAAGAGAATTTGAAAAACCACTGATATCCGTAATAGATGTGAGCTGCAAGTGACGAACGAGGATTGGGGTTTTCACTTCGAATTAAAGTAAAATCCCAACGAAAACAGATTTTCTTTTTTGGAGAAAACATTTCACTGTGGTGGCCGTTAAATCTAGTTGTTTCTAACAATGCGTAAATCTTGGTTTCCTTGCTTTTTATAATTAATATATTTTTAAAAACCAGTGTTAAATTTCTTCAAATGTACGAAAAAGGTGCTTTCAGATATTTATTTATATACTTATACAGTATTTGAACTCTACGATCTTGTAAAACCGATAGGAAAATCACATCGTTGTGCTGGACGGAGTTCAAAAGACAGGAAGCTGTTATTTTGATTAATTTGGATCACCCTCTCCTTTCACTACATTTTTCTGTTTGTCTTTCCTATTGGGTTCACTTACTCAGATCTCCTAGCTTCTCATTTCTAAGGGCGGTTTTAGACCTGGGGTCAGACACTCCCTTCCTAAAAATTCTTCAAATATCATATCATATCATTTTTATTAATTTAGAGTTTAGTTTCCGAGATACAAGTTTTCGGTTTAGTTGTTCTCCGTTTTGTATTAGACAGCATGGCAGAAATCTCTGTTCAGTGGCCTGCTGTCCCCTGTATCCGAAACTCTTTGTTTTTCTGTATCTTTATTTGATATCTCATGTACTTGTTAAAAAGTACTACTATTAAGAGATTACTAAAGTTAGGATAAGGATCTTTTAAGAAATAATTCATGACATAGTACCAATCTTATACCAAAAATTAACACACTATAATATATACACTATAGAGCAACAAAAAGAAGGAAAGTTACACCAAGATTTAGAGAGGAAAAACAAAAGCCAATATAAACCCTCTCTTGCTATTTTTCTATTATCACAAAGCCACAGATGATACCAGAAAACACACACAATTATTCCTTCTTTCAAATACATTTTTCGGAGAAATTACGAATGGCACAATTTTTCAATGTGAACAGAGCAGATTTGGTTTTAGGACCTATCTCCCCTCCTCCCTCAGAAAAATAATATTTCTGTTGTAGAGTATAAAGAAAAAAATTGAGGTACAAATGACAACACTCATAACTGTTTTATTGATGTATTTGAATGAAGAAAATCCAAATTTTTATTTTTAAAACAAAAAATTACTTCCTATCTGAGTATACCGTACATTTATAAAAAAATGCAGTCCCGTGAAAAACCAAAATTGTTTCTGTCGTCTGCTTGCCGTAGCTGCATTCAAGTAACGAGCCCTCAAGGGCTTTTGTAAACAATAATTGTGAAGCATATCTCCCATTGTAAAGAAAAAAAAATATTAACTTAATTAATAATATTTCCCGAAAAATTTACTGAAATTTGATATTCAATTTTTCTAAGATTGGGTGTTATATATTTCCCCTTGTCATCATTTTACATTTGTATTTGAAAACCACGGACATAATTCTAAGTGTCGTCAGCATTCTTCTGGAGTTAAGTTAACGGAACATGTGGATTAAATGATGTAGGATTTCGTCATGTAATTTTTCAGATTCTGAGTGCAAAATTTAATACAAGAATTTGAGTTACCGATGTCATCTGATGATATTATCCCTTTCTTATTAGTTTCTTCTTTCTAAGGAAAAAGGTCATGCAGTTCATGATTTTCAATATACGAAAATTATATTTTGTATATAAATTAATTTTAAAATATCATGTGCATGCATAGTGAATTTGAATATTTGTAATAAATATGAGAAAAGCCCAAATTGAAAGTTATTTGTGAAAGTAAGACATGAATCTGCCAGCTAGATGGTTAATACATTTATTCTTCAGAAATATATTATAAATAAATTTATTATTTACCTAAATAAATGTATCCTTGTTTGAGGATTATTAGCCCGTTTCTATGCTTGATATCATAAAAGCTCCATTTCAGCGCCTATATCTTAGTACTAACGATTTTTTAAACTCATATGATGAACTTGCTATCGGTGTCCATCAGAGAACGCTAAATCATTTTACATTATTTTCGGTTTTTCACAAAGAATCTACAATCTAAACGAACCTATGAAAATTCTGTACACCGTCGCACGATCTAAGGCACCTTATAAGCTAATGGTATGTAGAAAATATCTGAGACGCGGAAAGAGGTGGAAATAGAATCAGTTTTTCAAGAGAAAACTATTTTGTTTCATTAAAATCACTTCCATTAACACAAATCCAAATCTTCGTCTTGTGCAAATTTTCGGTACAAGACGTGTTGCGAAATATACGTTTACCACAGTTTTGTGAAATCCAAAGTTTTAAAAACAGTAAAGCATTTAAAAAATGCGGGTTTTATACCTATATGCTCATGTATTAATGTTGTCCATTTATCACCACTTATCATCAGAAGTAGTATTTTCAGGAAATTGGGACTACCACAATACTCCACAGAAATTTTGAAATAAATAAATCTAGGACGAACAACTTTTTTCAAGGATGATCTCGGTATGGTAGATACACAAATTCTAAAATACTATTATCCTGAAATATAGGACATCCTGCATGCCTGATATGCAGAAATTATTTTGCAAATCTATATACATGAGATGCTTTTGAAAAACATGCGTTTGCAACCTGACAAAATGCACATTCATGTGAAAATTCAGAGAAATTCCGTTGTTTAATTTCATACGGTGTTCCAAGTGCAATATTTACTGTAAATTGTTTGAAATCATTTACAACCTACATTGTTAGAAGTTTGATAAGGTGGAGGTGCTTAACTTCTGTTTTACACATCATTTTTAAACCTAATCTATCACAGCATTAGTCAGTTTTGTCCATCTAAACTTATAATATTGCATTGTTATTTTTTGGTAAATGAAGAGAAACAAATCTTAAATTACGAAAAATAGTCTCATGTTCGAAAAATCAAATTTAGGATTTAAAAGTATGGTGCACGGTGAGCTGGGACCAGTGGCACAGATAAGGGCAGTGGAACCAGTTCCTTCCCCTCGGCTGCCTTTCCTTCCCAGAAAATCCAGAACACATTTCAGCAGCCTGGACTGGCGGCTGGCTATGCTCGGAAAACACAATTCATGTCCCTACCTGGACCAGGGACCTCGTGCATGGCAGCCTAGTGCCCTAATCATTACACTACTGCGCCAAACAAATCTTAGAGGAAGGACATCAGAAAAAAGAAGTGAACCAAAACCTTTTGATCAAATTAATAACTTCAGAAATATTGTTACCTAAGGGCATTGTGGCTGAATAGCGGCAATTGGAACAGGAAAACATAGTAACACAACAAAAAATCATGTAACACGAACGGAAATGCTTTGGAGCTGTGCCAGAAGCTCAGGCTTGCTAACTAGTTCCGTTAGTGACGTCCACGTCGTTCTCCGTCAGCTGCTACCTTGGTTTTCTCATAATAGCTCCGCTGAGAGGTTAAAGTCGTCAACAGCCTGTCACGAAATATTTTTTTAAATTTTTTTATATTTCTTCCTAATGTGGTTTTTATGTTGAACGGAAAACTATTGTAGCACAAAGCTGTGCTTGTTACTCGCTTTCGGCTAGCAGCCGGCCCAGTCGTGTAAAAGCTAAATTAAACGTTTCTGATGTAGATGCGCTGCCGGGAATGTAGTTAAAAATAATATATGCCTGATAAAAAGTTTTACATGCTTCAGGCATGTCGGGCAATAAATTTTTTGAGCCCTGCCAAAAACAACAAATGTATGACGTTCTCTTACAACATGGCCTTGTTCCCAGTCATGTTCAAAAGTTGTATGTTTTGCATCTTTTCTTTCACACACTAATTGTAGGAACTTGTCATGCCCTATGTGCTGCCTACAATTTTGAGCAAATTCTGTAGAAAGCAAATTTCTAAATGAATGAAAGTAGGTGCACAACTTTTAGGAAATTCTATAATCCTGTTATTCTATTGCCTTCTCAAATGCTGCATATTAGTCTCAACTACAGAGACGTCCAAGATACTTGCAGTGTTAATCACAACTCTATAATAATTATTTTTCTTATACATAAGTGCATACTTTCTGAAATACCAGTCTTTAATTACTGTCGAGGTCTACGTTAAGAGAAGTCACTGCGTTTGATTCCCGGTGGCGGCTAATGAGAATTTTTCCGTGGCTCACTTGTAAACGTGGAAAGAGCAATGGCATCTGTTAAATGCCATTTTCCCCGAAGGGACAAATCCTTATGAACACATGACTAGTTACGCAGTTCGTCCTCCAGATGCTACAGAAAGATCGTTTTGCTGGTGTGGAATGGAAGATCCAGGATTTCCAAAAGTATTTTGTGGCATGTGGTAAAATCACGTTACAAGCAGACTGTGTAGTTGTTTGAAGTTACGTGTTTGAATCGCCGTTGATCATATTTGCCTTTTAATAAGAACCACATATGCAGGACTGGATTGATGCCTGGGGAATTTGAAATCCATGCGAACTATTCTCGAACAATCTGGGGAGAGTGGAATGAAGAAATATCAATATAGTTACAATGGAAGGAGTTACCTAGTCTGCAATGTTGTAACGTACGTATTTCCAGATTTCTTCATTGTATATCAACATTTTGAATAAAACATTAACGACATCAACCAGAGCTAATATTTAAATCAGATTGTGCACCGAATCCTGAAACATGCCATGATATCTTCATTTTAGTGGTTGTCCAACGAATAGTAATAATCTGGGTCCATCCTTCCATACATTTGTGTTAACTAATGTGTAAGAAAACAAAATTAAATATACAATGTAGCATTTTATTTTCTGCTTATGACTGCAATCATTGGGAATTGAATTCAAACGCTTTTTCAAACGCAATGGCAAAGTTATATAACCTTCCTAATGGCGGCTACCTCAAGGAGCAACTTTCTTCTGCGCTCTATGTTACACCGGAAAGCACTTCTGCAAGTGCGTCTGCATGAACATTACTTAACAACATTTCGAGAGTAGCTAATAAAATGCCAGTTCTTAGAATGCAGGCATTAGGGAATTTTAAACAAATATTTCGAAATACGATTGTCTTCTCAGCAGTTTCTCCAAAATTAAACATGTCCCATACTGTATTCAAATTTTCGATGTTACGTTTCGAAACCACAAGGTGTCTTTGATGAACTGTGTTATTATAACAAAAGCCAGAGTTGGCTCACTGCCGCTGGAAAATTTTTGGTGTCATCTGTGTTTGAAATTTTGCTTAAATTCCCCTTTAAATTTCAAAACTATATAACGAAAAAAAAAAGCAATGACGAATATATATATTTCAGTCAGTACGGTAAGGACAAGAAACATCAGCCAGTTCGGGGATTTAATTCCAACGGAAACATATGTTATTCATGTATTATATTATATAAACATATTGTGATTTGAAATGGGTAACTTTCCCGTTCTCAATGCACCGTTCCTGAGGTACTGGTTAACATTCCGTATGATAATATTCAAATATGGCCTTAAATAAAAACAACCAACCCACAGTTTTTGAAAAGATGACTTTAAAATTAGCTTATTATGTCAAAGTGACGAGAAGTTTCCGCCGAAAGAAAAATACAACACATCAGTTTTATAAATGGCGAGTTACAGAAACCTGGAACTAAGCCAAATACGACATGCCATTACTTACAGAGAAACACATCAAGCGGTTAAAAATGAATTGGAAAAAAACATGAAAACTTAGAAATAACACGCAATGTTAAATTTTCTGCTCAGTGGGGAGCTTAAACCAGCGCTGATTCTTAGAACACTGCTTGCGGTCTACCCTTTATGAAATTTTAAATTTTTTCTCTTTCCTGTTTTGTCATTTAACTTACTTTTCGAAACAACAATCACGAGTGGATAAGAAAAACTGAAAGCGGATTTAAGGAGTTCATAGATTTGACGACAAAGACGTGTCAGAAGAACCAGAAAAATGAGCCATTATCGGAGCATTTTACTCAGACAAAAGCAAAACATTTCAAGTGCCTAATTCTGCCATCCTCTTCAATTTCTTTAGAGATACTAAACGTGCTAGATTTCCCGCTTAGTTTATTTAAAGCGAAGAAGTGCTGAAAGGCACATATACATAAAATCCAAATAAACAAAGCCAACAAATATAAAAACTCCTGAACACTTGGTCTGTGAACAAGAAAGAAATTGCAGTAGTGATACAAACAGCATTTCGCTCAGAACATTACAGGTGCGCAATGCATCGGACTAGGAACTTTCAGTATAAAGCAGAACAAAACAGCACCACAAGCAGGGTCACACTTGCCATGAAAAATTAAATTTACATACAATCTATCACTTATAGGCGGCGAAAACAGGGTAAGTGACCCCCATGAAAGAAATCATGAATATGGGCACAAAAAGAAAAAACAATTAGAAAAACACAATGTCGGTTGTGCACGTTTAAAGAACGCCGAACTTAATTTAAAAAAACCAACGACATGCGATCGCAAATTCCGGCATTGAATCAGCACCGAAGTAACAAAAAATATCTACTTTCCCGATAAATGCATAACAGTGTACAGAACATAAACTATAATCATCATTCGAATGCATATCATAAATCATCTATATATTCTCACTTGACATACCATAAAATAATCTATAGAGCAGATACAAAAACAGCAAGGAAGAACATGAAACTTCTTCAATAGAAAAGGATGAAAACTATACACTACTCAGTAGCCGACAGTTATAACTCTAGTAACTAAACGCATAACTCTAGCCAACGAGCTCAATTTAGTTGACAATAAAAAAAATACCTTTTTTCAGCTTTCTTCCTCGAAATCAGGAGAAACTGATTTAAACTAATTACGGAAAATAAAGATTGAAAACAAGTGTACTATGTAGTTCATCAGCTCTTAATTCTGGAAATTCAGGCAGAATATTTGACGATACTCATTAGATGATAAGTTGTTCTTACACCTCGACTCACTTGAAGATTTATATGGATGTCTGCCTTGATATTGTAACTTTTCTACCATGCTCAAAGCAATACAGTGCAACAATTCCAAGTTTCTGATTTCCTAAAACTATTTATTCGAAAAAGCAAACAAACCTGGACTGCTTCATTCTCGCTAAGTGTAAAGCCGTCGTTTCTGTTCAATGTGCGTTTAGGCAAACTTTTATGAGGATCTCCCACACCTCATTTCAAGCCATCATTGGTGTCATTCGCACGAAGAGACGTTAAATTATTGAAACCAGAGAAATAGGCAGCAGACACTCAATGCACGTTTGCTTCGAGAAATTAGACTCACTTTCATATTTATTAGCGTCAATTCCTGCATTTATAAATGATAAAGTTGTGTAACAATTCTGTTTCCCACAATTCTAGGTTAAAACCAGCAAAAGCATTTTTTATTTGTCTTAGGAAGTGATCCCATTAAAAAAACATTTCGTTTCCGTAGTCTCATATATAAAATCGAGGACAGGTGTGTATCCGTAACATTTTTTTACGAAGGATTTTAATTCGGTCAAATTAATATCGTGATCCCCGGGATGGATCTGTTTTTCTTGTTCTTTCATTCAAGTAAGCTATTATCTTAGGGGGCACATAACGTCCTTACCTCAATAACAAAATATTTTTATACAAAACTACGACAGCTAGAAACAAACGATTTGGTGCATGATGCATGTAAACTAGTGAACGTTTTGTAGGTTAATGCTGAGTAGGTGGGTAGGCCAGCGCAAGAACTCAAAGACCTTTTTGTAGGAAGATGTGCATTGTATAAAATGTTACCAAGACACTAATCGCCGATAACTTTAGAGCGTAATTTCAGAACAAAGTTAAGACTTCCACGACCTGACCATAAAAACTTAACACCTAATTTTGCAAAGTTTAAGGAGACAGTAAATGTTGACGACTGAAAATGTACACCTAATGTGCGTTAGTAAAGAAACTCTTGATGCAGTGAGAACAGCGTTCGTACCCAATCCCTATCCGAGTGCAGTCGGAATCCTCTGCAATATACTGAAGGTAATTTTAGGCAAAGGCTTCGTTTTTATGCGTGTAAAGTGCAGATTGTTGAATCCTTACAAGTGGGAGACCTCTCAGGTCGTTTTGCTTCTCTAGCTGTGATATTTCAGCTTATTGAGGACAGCAACAATTAGCTTCAGCGTATATATTATTCGGATTTTGCACCTCTAGTGAAGTAAACAGACAAGATGTACGTATATGGGCGTCGGAAAATCCCCACGTTGCCTTTAGAAAAGCACATGATAGCCCCACAGTGACTGTTGTTTGCTGTGATCCTATGCACAACATAATCATCGGGCCGTTCTCTTTTATGAGCGCAAAATAAGAGCAAACGTGCACCTGTACATGATGATGCTTTTGATGCATCTCATTTAGACGAATGTCACTTGTATGAGTTCCTCAGCAGCATGGTGCCGCACCACATTGGGGAATTATTATTCCAATCTCCTCAGTACTACATTTTCCAACAGATGGATTGAGAAGGACCATCCAACACCATGGAAGCAACGTCACCCTACATAACGCCGCTCGAATTATTCCTCTGCATTGATGTCAAGCATAGAGTATATTCAACACCAATAAATGATATTGGAATTCTGTGGGAAAGTATAAGATATGCTATTATTGCCAAAATCTCCAAATAGTTGCTAGACAAAGCATGACATGAAATTGAATACCATCTAGATGTGCGTGCTTCAGGTTCCGAAGGCACGCATGTGGAAGAAGGTCTGACAATGTAGAAAAAAACGTATTAGCTTACATGAATTATGTCACAAAGCGCTTAATTTTACCTATTCTTTTTATAACAGCCACGTTTTTCCAAGCGTTCCACATGCTCCAAATCTATTTACAAGAACATAAACAAGTCGGACGTTTCTATATATAACAAATATTTCAAGTTAAACACCGAAAGTAATTTCCGTACAAATATAGAATACATCACACATGAAAGTTAATATAAAGTCGGGTACAATTGAAATATTTGACAGATTAATATTTCAATGTAAATATGTATTATGTTGAACTTTGTCTGAAATTTGAAAATGAAATATATTTTTCTGAAGTCTAAAAACGTTTACTTAATTGTGCACATCAATGTTACATAAAAATACTAGTAATGCGGCAGTACCCCAAAAATTGGTTCTATTGCATGTTAAATCAGTTAGAGTCTTGGATCCACGGCTCAAACCGTTAAGGTTGGCTCACGGAAATTAACAGAATCAAATAAATTCATTGGAAACAGTGGTATATACAAACGCTTGATGATAAATTGTAAAGCTGAAAAACTCTTCGTGCTCCCTGTCGGCATTCCTTTATCGAAACTTGGAAGCTGTCGTTCACGGTTACTGCTGATATTTTGTAGAAAGAAATGCTAAAACCAAATAATATCCGTGTTTGTCGCTAAAAGAAAAAAGGATATCTATAGGACTGCGTGTGTACACATGTCGCTGAAGTGATTACTTTTTTACCAGATATAAATCGAAATCTGCAATTAAGATACTAAATTGTTGAAAAAAAACATTTTAGATTTCTTTTCTTTTTGGAATACACAATTTTTGGTGTGAAAATACTGCAAATGATTTGAATAGCAAGCTTTGTAATCTAATAAACTTAAATAAAAGCTTAAAATACAAATTCATTAATGAATGTGAGTACACAGTTGCCTCTAGTCAATGAAGATCTAAACCTCAAATGACTTCTCTATTGACTTTGTTTTTTCACTTATCAGTTGGTAAAAATGTATGTTACATTATTAAATCCAACAGAAAAGGAGACGACATTTTTGTTCCCAAATAGTCTTGTATTAATGCATGCCAAACAATTATATCTCACAAATATATTAATGTTTCCGGAACAGGAAGCAATGTGATATGTTTTACTGTCTTTCTAATACCGTGGTAACCAAAGCAAGCCCAGAAGGGGATGCCATTTACACATCGTTCGTCTTGCTTTATATATATTTCAAAGTGATATCATTTTATTATTGCCAACCTATCTGCCGTGCTGATGTGTCATTTATATATTAGCCAGTTGAGTAATGGGGGATCACGCTATCTCGTGTCGTCAAACCCAGAGAGAGAGCCACATTTTCAAGTAAGCAGTTTTTGATGAGTTTTGGTAAATTATGAATTATCCACAATAGCCAACTTTTATGTAAACAGTTTGGGAGGGTGTTGGTAAATTATGTGACGTGTGTGCGTTTTTGTTGCAAATAATTTCCTCAACATCTGTTTTCGTTGTCGGAGTATCTGGAACATGGAAGAAACAAATACAACAATTGGGAAAAAAATAAGTCTTTTCAATTTTCCAGTTTCACTAAGAGTTCGATTACATAAATGTGTGGTAAATGGAGGTAATCCACAGCAAAACACTACTGAAAATCTGTACCCGCGAAACGCAAATAGGCTGACTATTCTTCTTAAAGAGAGATTTTGATCAAATTGTTAATATCGTTCTAACGAAAAACAGCTATTTCCACTATTTATGTGTTACAATTAAAATTTTACAAGATCATTATTAGCTTATAACATAATATAAAATAATGTCGACAGCCTATATTGTAGACCGGTGTTTTTCAGGCGTGATACCTCTGGGAACTACCTCTTCAATAAAATATTTTTTTTCGCTGTAGAACATCTTCGGCATTTCACTTGTCTTTGGGATTCTTTGGACATAACATTTACAAGAATTATGAAAAACGTTTTGGTACAAGAATATTTTAACTGAATAAAAGCATATAACTTATCAAACACAAGGAAGGCACATATGCTCATGAAAAAGCATACTGTAAGACTATGAGACATAAAACAAGAAAGAACCAACCCTTGGCGGATGTGGTTGTGTTACTTTCACGAGACAGTTTCACTTGGGATCATATTCACTTCTTTACAGGAAAATCGTACTTCATTTTAATTGTACAACGATATTTTCTGATGCATATAAAGCCCAAAATGTTGAACTTGCCTATGTCGTTAAACATTGAATTTCACACCGGAATTTTATGTGCAAACGAAGACCTCAAAATAAACGAAGACCATCACTTTATGGTATTAGACGTAATTAGCTATTCTTACGAGAATTTATGAAGAAAATCCAAATAACAACTTCAAAATATTATATTTCATTAAATCAACATCTTCTTGAAACGTAATGTCAAAATAGCAGTGTGTACAACCGGATTTAAAAATATACATATATGGAATATACGCCGGTTTCTAAAAATTAAGGAACAAAGTGAAAAATGTTTTAACTCCAAAAATACAGTGTGATTTAGTTAAACGCGTACAAACTTCTCGGAAGCGTAGGTTGCACAAAGAAAAATTGGAATCACATAGCAATGCAGGGTCGGAAATGCCATATTCATGTACTTGTGTACTGGGAGGGAGAGAAATGTAAAAGCACCACGTAAGATAACAAAATATGTTTTAAAACTCACAAGACATTTGCGAAATGCATTGAGGTTACAGATGTTCAAAGTTACGACCGAGAGCTGTAACACACGCTTTACATCTTCGGCGCATGGAATCACATACATTTCATACTTCATATAATTGTACAAATGCATTGAGGTTACAGATGTTCGAAGTTGCGAACTTCAGCTGTAACACACGCTTTACAACTTCGGCGCATGGAATCACATACATTTTGGAAAATTCCTGGCGTGTCTCAGACTTCCGAAGCAGCTACAGATATGTGTGCTATAAGGTCGTCATCACTTTCAAAAGGGGTGTCGTACACCAGTCCTTTGATATAATCCCAGAAGAAGAAATCAAGGCATGTTAAGTCCGGCGATCTTGCAGGCGAATGAACTGAATCCAAGGTTTCCAGGAAAAGTGTACTAACAACACAGAATATCGTAATGAAGAAAGCAGGACAACCACGCCCGATCCACTGATGTCCAAACTTGAATATCAAACATTGCTATATGGTTTTGCAGCGCACCAAAATTTTTAGTGGACTTCGTTAAACTTTGCTGTTATGTTAATATCTTTTCTCAATACTGAATCTCAGTTCCCAAAAAGTCCTACACAAAATTTTTGAGCAATAACGAAAAAGGATATACAAGTTTGCATATTTAGTATTTCATCAAGAACTAATATACATATGCTGACTGAATTATTTAACGAACGGTTTAATAAATTTCTGCAACAATTTCCGTTAGTACAAATAAAAACGTGTGCATTTAGTTTAAGCAGCTTCACTGCAAAATTTCCGTTGTATAAGGGTCGTCCAAATGAAAGGGAGGCTCGTGTAATAGCGTCGTTGTGTAATTACACAGAGCCGTGCATTTGCGTCGGTAGATGGCGTGTCATGTCATTAATCACGCTGTTATTGGAGGCAGGTGTCAGTGTGCTGTTTTCACGTGAGGTAGCAAGTTGAGTACGTATGGTCGTGACACGGATTCGTCAAAACAAGCCATCCTGCAGTTACGCAATTTTTGACCACAGAAGGTGTTAGTTGGGCCGAAAGTTACCATCGTATGAAGGATGTTATGGGCAGTAGGGTCAGTCAGTGTGTACAGTGTGCCGCTGGTGTAGTGAATTTCGTAAAGGATCTGTGAGCATGGAGGACATGTCGAAACCTCGGAAAACACATGTGGTCATCACAATGAAATCGATTGCTGCCGTGGACAAACTTGTAAAGAAGAATCGGTGAATTAACGGAGGCGACCGATGGAACTGTTAACACCATTCTTCATTACCGATTGGGATACAACAGGCTTTGCGCTCAATGCGCCCCCAATGATCTCCAGTAGGAGCAGAAGACTCGGCAAATGCGAACTTGCCTGGAGCATCTGCATCGTTACCACGCAGACGGGGAATAGTTTCTTTCTACGGTTGTGGCAGCAGATGAAACTTGGTGACACCGCTTCCATCCGGCCACAAAACGGATGGGAATTGAATGGCGGCATCCCAACACTCCACGACTAAAAGAGCTGGAAACGTGATGCTTACTGTTTTATTCGATAAAACTTGCACGTCACTGTTGGATTGGCTGGAAGCTGTCTGTACGGTCAAGGCAATCACATACAGATATACTTTACGCAACCTCAAAACGGCCATCAAGCGCATTCGACCCGGTATGTTGTCAAATTGGGTTATTCTGCTGCAAAAAAACACACGCTCGCTTTTGGCGAGAGTGTGCCAAGATTTTCTGCGGAGCTTCAGCAGGGAGGTACCTGGTCGGTCGCCCGGCGGCTACCACATCTTCGAGCCACTAAAATACTCTCAAGGGCAGCCGGTTCGCTAACAAAACTGAGATACGGGACGCCGTTGATGACTGGTTTCACAGCTAACCACGGACGTTCTTCGCTAAGGGTATCCTCAATCTCATACCGCCTTGGGACACTTGCTTGAAAACTGAGGTACGGGATGCCGTTGATGACTGGTTTCATAGCTAACCACGGACGTTCTTCGCTCAGGGTATCCACAACCTCATACCGCCCTGGGACACTTGCTTGAACAGACAATCCACTATGCGTAGCGGGTATGTAGCCCATGTGTCACTCAAACGTCCTGTA
Organism: Macrothele yani; assembly: GCA_039090855.1. Taxonomy (NCBI): domain Eukaryota; kingdom Metazoa; phylum Arthropoda; class Arachnida; order Araneae; family Macrothelidae; genus Macrothele; species Macrothele yani. The sequence goes on along the minus strand of CM076999.1, from coordinate 49,950,817 downwards.
TGTTCACATATTCCAAATTATAAACCCTTACGGCAAAAATCTGACACAGTCACATTCCTTTGGGCGACCATTTAATATTTATTTTCTTTGTCGAAACTTCAGGGTGTACTGCTGCATTCTAAAGGAATGTATCGACCAAAGTGGGTAGACAAAACTAATATTCCGGGCTTACAATAAATGGCAGAACTATAAGAGGACTTATTAAAAAGAGGAATATGTATCACATTTTATCGATATGATAGAAGAGCTCTTATAAGATTTAAAATGATGACCTTAAAAGCGTAGATTTTGCGGAATAAAACCTCTTGAACGCAGAAACCAGCATTTACAACAAAGCCATATTCACAAATAAAATTATCCATCCAGGAAAATTTGGAAAGAATAACAAACCTGATGTCAAACAAGAAGCAAAAAACTTTTTTTTGTAATCATGTGTGAAACGCAGACAGCACGTTTTTAAAAATGCAAACATATAGCCTCATGGAGTGCACGAGGACAAAATGTCTAGTTATTTATTCGTCCTTACATCCCGGACAAAATGTCTAGTATTTATTCGTTCCATTAACAAATTGCTCTTGAACAGACTGCCCACTTCGTGTAGAAACTTTTATATTTTTATGGAAATGAATTTTAAAAATAATCTAAATTGACCTCGTGAACAATCGGTCCCTTGATGTTTTGCGATAGAGTGAATGATAAGGCCAGGACAAGTAGGCTAACTTACCTGGACATGTTACAGTAATACTCTGTGCCTCAGCTGCCAGAAAAAAACAAATTACTAAAAGGATGTGGCTTCCCAGCACTTTGCAAATGGTGTCTGCACATTATTGGATGATCTCTTCACAACTAGATCGTTTGGGAGAGGGTTTACGTTCGTTGCACGGCCCCCAGACCACCAGACCTAACTCCACCTGATTTTTTCCTGTGGGGGTAGGTTAAGGTCCAGGCGTACGTTACACTGGCGCGTAATCTGGAAGACTTACGTTGCAACATTTGTTCTACAATCAACAACCTGACACCAAAAAAAAAAACATAAGTATGTTGTATTAAATGCATCTCTGCTTTTTGTAATGATTAATATTGTTGATTAAAGACACGACTTCCTTTGTAACCTGAACCAATTAGTGCAGTTTTTTTTTCTGTTCCTTTTTTTCATCCTTAAAAACTTTAAATACATTTTTAAGTAAGAAGAATAGTTAACATCTGTATTTCAGTACAATTTTTTGTAGTCTTCTTATTACATTTCACTTTTTAATATCAAATACATAGTTGAGTGTATGGTTGAGGCGCCAGCTTATGAGTGTAAATTTTGTACACTGTCTCTTTTAGTTACTACTTACAGGCAGAAATCTGGAGGAGATAAGTCCAGCGAGAGCGCGGTAGCTATATGTTAAAATACGAGTGAATTCTGGAATGCGTCCGGTAATAACTCCACGGATTCACTTAAAGTGTGCCTCATTGTTTCATTAGCTGGCACCAACAGTAGCGTTCATTCTCACGCAGTAAAGCCGCAAATTGTTGAACAATGTCTGCGTTGCTAGCTGCGGCCACAGGACCACCTCGATCGTGTTGTTCGCTCTATGGATCCTCCACCACGTACCATTCAGCAGCTGTCAGATGCAGTGCAGTCAGCATGGCTCCCCAGACCTGTGAACACCTACCAGCACCTTATTGATTCACTCCCAGCACATCTAGCTGCTGTTCAGGCAGCACACGGCGGTTACTCTGGACATTAGCTGGTCACAATATTGTGACTCAATCGTGCTTCTTGTACGAGCTACGTATGTGTAGAAGGCAGAGATATTTTGTTCCCATGGTGATATGATTTGGCATGTAGGGGTAAGGAAACCGCAAATAGTTTTCGATGAACTGTTGTTTTAAAGGATCCTTCGGAGCATCAATAAATGGTAAGCAGCCATTATTTTCAGTCTCACACATGAACTGTATATGAGGATCAACTGAATTGATAAGTTCAACTAATTTAGTCGATGTATAATAGACATTTTAAGTAATACTATAGTCAATGTATGTCCAGCCCATTGCCATTTCAGGGATGTCCAGTATGTCCAGCCCATTTCAATGGGCTGGACATACTGCCAGAAGGACAGATCATCGATGGACAGCCGAAATTTTAGATTGGATTCCAAGGGACAGGAAAAGACCCAGAAGAAGACCACATGGGAGATGGGTGGATGAAATTCGAAAGTATGCAGGGGTGACATGGAGGAGACTGGCACAAGACAGATCGTTGTGGAGGAAACTTAGGGAGACCTTCGTCCAGCAGTGGATTGATAATGGTTGACAATGATGATGATGATAGTCAATGTATAATAAACATTTTATTGTGAGAAACTTTGTTATTTTTATTCTATTTTAACATTAATTTGTGGTTGACGCCCTTACCCCAATGTAAACATTGCACATGAAATTAAGCTGATTTCTGGCCATTTGTTAAAAATGAAAAATCAGCACCTCTGATGAGCATTGAGGGGATATAAGTTGTAACTGGGTGCGGAAGAACGGCATCCTGTATCATTTGTTAAATGAGTAGCTAACGTTTTAAGAAGGCACCATACCGTATAAATTTGACCTGTGAACACCTACCAGCACCTTATTGATTCACTCCCAGCACATCTAGCTGCTGTTCAGGCAGCACACGGCGGTTACTCTGGACATTAGCTGGTCACAATATTGTGACTCAATCGTGCTTCTTGCACGAGCTACGTATGTGTAGAAGGCAGAGATATTTTGTTCCCATGGTGATATGATTTGGCATGTAGGGGTAAGGAAACCGCAAATAGTTTTCGATGAACTGTTGTTTTAAAGGATCCTTCGGAGCATCAATAAATGGTAAGCAGCCATTATTTTCAGTCTCACACATGAACTGTATATGAGGATCAACTGAATTGATAAGTTCAACTAATTTAGTCGATGTATAATAGACATTTTAAGTAATACTATAGTCAATGTATGTCCAGCCCATTGCCATTTCAGGGATGTCCAGTATGTCCAGCCCATTTCAATGGGCTGGACATACTGCCAGAAGGACAGATCATCGATGGACAGCCGAAATTTTAGATTGGATTCCAAGGGACAGGAAAAGACCCAGAAGAAGACCACATGGGAGATGGGTGGATGAAATTCGAAAGTATGCAGGGGTGACATGGAGGAGACTGGCACAAGACAGATCGTTGTGGAGGAAACTTGGGGAGACCTTCGTCCAGCAGTGGATTGATAATGGTTGACAATGATGATGATGATAGTCAATGTATAATAAACATTTTATTGTGAGAAACTTTGTTATTTTTATTCTATTTTAACATTAATTTGTGGTTGACGCCCTTACCCCAATGTAAACATTGCACATGAAATTAAGCTGATTTCTGGCCATTTGTTAAAAATGAAAAATCAGCACCTCTGATGAGCATTGAGGGGATATAAGTTGTAACTGGGTGCGGAAGAACGGCATCCTGTATCATTTGTTAAATGAGTAGCTAACGTTTTAAGAAGGCACCATACCGTATAAATTTAAAGTGCCTCGAATGTAAACTTTATTGATTTTTCAGTCACGTTTGGGTAAACTGAAAATTGGTTTAATATATTCCATAAATCCAGTGCCCTCGAGCGCATTTGTTTGTGCAGGTTCATTCTGTACAAAAGATGCATTATATATGTGTAACACACAGTTAAAATTTGTTAAGAACAGTGTTTCTTCGTGAATATTCGTATTTCATTCTCATAACCTTTTTCTTTTATTTCCAAATCCGAGAAAACTCGTGAGTAAATTGTCCTCATCTTTCTTCATTTAGTACGCTTAAGGTTCAGTGGGGACTGTCACTACATTACCCATGCTTATCAAGAATTACTAATACATCATGAATTGTCCTTATTAGAGTTAATTTGTGAAATGCTAAGAGCAATTTCTGGAAATGGTAAAAATTATCTACCCTGGTACAAATGAAAATTTCAGGAACATAATTTTAGAGAGTTATATCTCAGATATATTGTGCAAAACCTTGTTCAGATTTGTTGCAAATGTTTCCCACGTTTTGTTTTCCGAAGACTTCAAACTTATCTGGAAGTTTTCCATGTTTATTGTGAAACGTTCCTCAAAATCAGGCTGCCAGCCTGGTTAAAGATTTTTCAGTAGCGTATGTAAATGTCCTCAATGTTGTTGAAAAGGTTCCATAGGAGGCTTTCCACTTTTGCGAAATGTTTTCAAGTTTATCGTGAAACGTTCCTCATATTGACACGGATACCCTGGGACAGAATGTTTCAATAATGTGTGGGACGTTGATAACATTTGTTGGAAAGGTTCCACTCCTTATTGTGGAACGTTCCAGTAAAACCTTCCCGGGACTATGTTTCAGGCTTCTTCAAAAATGTGTTACGGTTTCTTGTAAAACGTTTTCGAAAATGCTGAGGCAACTATGCTGCCCCTTTTTGGCACGTCTTTTGTAAAAAGTTCGTGCTTCAGTTATCGGTTTGTCCGTCCGTCTGTACCCACGATATCTCAGCAACTATTAGTCCGATTTAAAAAATATTTTTGCATTGGGAAGCTTGAAATATGGAAATGATGATCCTTTTTTTTTTCCTTTTTTTTACGATGTAGAATTTTTCCGGCAGAGGTCGTAAATGCAGATGATGTCGAATTCAAAAATACGTTTTATTCCACATATTTGCTTCTAAACATTCGATTGAATACATTCTTTTAACTTTTGATTCCATTTATGTCGAAGAGTATTTTAGATATAGTTACTTTTTCAAATTACGCATACATTTCCCGCTAGGGGGCGTAAAAAGTAAATTACATTTTCCACGATAACTGTTCTTCTAAAACTCCGATTTGAAAAATTTGTTCTTCAGCGGATACATCTCCTGATGGAAAATGTTTTGCATATAATTTCAAATGTTTGGTAAAAAATACTTTGGCCACCAGGGGGCGTAAGACTTAATTTTTTCTTCTAATGTATTTGCCATAAAAACGTAGCTTCTAAAAAATCTATTAAAAAATTATTTCGTGGACTGATGCCACTTACATCGATAAACCTTTTCGGAATATTTTCTTCTTAAAATATTCCAAAGTTTTTTCGCCAGGGGGCGTAGATGTACATCTTATTTTCTTCAATATCTTTATTTCTAGGTGTACGATTTGAAAAATTTCTTCTTTGTTGGATTGTGTTTTCTGTGTGACATGTTTTTCATATAATTTCAAAATTTTCAAGTAATTCATAGACTTTCCGTTAGGGGGCTTAGCGGTAAAACGCGTTTCCCTCTGTATCTCTGCTTCTAAATCTCCGATTTGAGAAATTCTTTCTGCACCGGATACAGCTCCTGATGCGAAATCGTTTGCACATAATTTCTAATTTTTGTTAAAAATAGTTTGGCCACCAGGTGGCGTAAATCTTAATTTCCGCTTCCGTTGTATTTGCAGCAAAATATGAGCTTCTAAATTCTCGATTGAAAAAAACGTCGTTTGTTCACCGATACTTCTCATGTCGACAAACCTTTTACAAACATTTTCTTCTTAAAATAGTGCATCGTTTCTACGCCATGGGGCGTAGATGTACATCTTATTTTTGTCAATATATCTACTTCTAGGAGTTTGATTTGAAAAATTTCTTCTTTGTTGGATAGTGTTTTCCGTATGACATGTTTTCATATAATTTCAAAATTTTCAAGTAATTCATAGACATTCCGCTAGGGGGCTTAGAGGTAAAATGCATTTCCTTTTGTATATCTGCTTCTAAACCTCCGATTTGAAAAATTCTTTCTGCACAGGATACAGCTCCTGATGGGAAATCGTTTGCACATAATTTCTAATATTTTCAAAAAAATAGTTTGGTCACCAGAGGGCGTAAATCTTAATTTCCGCTTCTGTTGCATTTGCAGCAAAATAGAAGCTTCTAAATTCTTGATTAAAAAAAACGTCGTTTGTTGACCGATACTACTCATGTCGAAAAACCTTTTAGGAAAATTTTCTTCTTGAAAAAATGCACAGTTTCTACGCCAGGGGCGTAGATGTATATCTTATTTTTGTCAATATCTCTACTTCTATGAGTACGATTTGAAAAACTCCTTCTTTGTTGGATAGTGTTTCCGATGCGAAATGTTTTTCTGATGAGTTCAAAATTTTCAAGTAAATCATACACTTTTCGCTAAGAGGCACAAAGGTAAATTGCGTTTTCTGCGTTATTTCTGCTGCTAAAGTTCTGATTTGGAATATTCTTCCTGTATCGCATTCAAGACCTGATGGAAATTATTTTTCACATAATTTCTAATGTTTGGTAAAGAATGGTTTAGCTACCAGGGTTCATATGTGTTAATTTCTGCTTCTGAAGTATTTGTTGAAAAATCTGGTCTCCTGAAAACTGAACTAATTTTTTTTTCTTCAACTGACACCGCTTATACGGATAAACCTTTTGAAAATACTGTATTCCTAAAATAATGCATGGTTTTTGCACCCGGGGACGTAAAGTCACATCTTATTTTTGTCGATATCTCTGTTTCTAAGAGTTCGTAAGCTCACGATTCCGTTTACAGCAATATCTGAGGGATTAAAGACCCGATTGAAAAACTTCTTTCTTCCGTCAGATACTATTGTCTTCCATACCGGTTCCATTGACTTTGAATAGCTTTGATAAATTTAATTTGCGTCAGAAAGGATTCAAAAGACGTGCTTATAACACCCGAAAATTCGGTGTCATCTTTCTTGTTTAGCATGTCTTTTGTATAAAAATATCGTGCTTATGTGATCGGTTTGTCCGTCCGTCTATACCCACGGTATCTCTGCAACTATTAGTCCGATTTAAAAAAAAATATTTTTGCATTGGGATGCTTGAAATATGCGAATGATGATCCTTTTCTTTTTTTGTTTTTTTTTACGATGTACAATTTTGCCGCTAGAGGGCGTAAATGCAGATGATGTCAAATTCAAAAATACGTTTTATTCCACACATTTGCTTCTAAACATCCGATTGAAAAAAATATTTTATCTTTCAGTTCCACTTATGTCGAAGAGTATTTTTGATAAAGTTACTTTTTCAAATTAAGCATTGATTTTCCGCTAAGGGGCGTAAAAGTAAACTACATTTTCCCCGATAACTCTTCTTCTAAAACTCCGATTTGAATTTTTTTTTCTTCAGCGCATACATCTCCTGATGGAAAATCTTTTGCTTATAATTTCAAATTTTTCGTAAAAAATACTTTGGCCACCAGGGGGGGCGTAAGTGTTAATTTTTGCTTCTGATCTATTTGCCATAAAATCTGATCTTCTAATATATCGATTGAAAAAATTATTTGGTGAACTGAAGCCACTCACATCGATAAACCTTTTTGGATTTATTTTTTACTAACAATTTCCACAGTTTCTCCGCTAGGGGTCGTAGATGTACATCTTATTTTTGTCAATATCTCTACTTCTAGGAGTCAGATTTCAAAATTCCTTCTTTGTTGGATAGTGTTTTCCGAGTGGCATGTTTTTCATATAACTTCAAAATTTTCAAGTAATTCGCTAGGAGGCGTAAAGGTAAATTGCGTTTCTCCCTATATCTCAGCTTCTAAATCTCCTATTTGAAAAATTCACCAGATACAGCTTCTGATGGAAAATCGTTTTCACATAACTTTGGCCACTAGGGGGCGTTAACCTTAATTTTCGATTCTGACGTATTTGCAGCAAAATATGAGCTTCTAAATTCTGGATTGAAAAAACGCCATTTGTTAACCGATACTACTCATGTCGACAAACATTTTAAAAACATTTTCTTCTTAAAATAGTGCTTGGTTTTTTCGCCAGGGGCGTAGATGTATATCTTATTTTTGTCAATATCTCTACTTCTAGGAGTCCAATTTGAAAAGTTCCTTCTTTGTTGGATAGTGTTTCCAGTGTGACATGTGTTTCACATAATTTCAAAACTTTCCAATAATTCATAGAATTTCCTCTAGAGGGCGCAAATGTTAATTGTGTTTTCCACTACATCTCTGCTTCTAAATCTCCGATTTGAAAAATTCTTCTGTGCTGCATACAGCTCCCGATGGGAATTCGTTTGCACATAATTTCTAATTTTTGTGAAAAATGGTTTCGCCACCAGTTGGCGTAAGACTTAATTTCCACTTCTGACGTATTTGCAGCAAAATATGAGCTTCTAAAATCACGATTGAAAAACAATCGTTTGTTGATCAATACTACTCATGTCGACAAACCTTTTAGGATCATTTTCTTCTTGAAATAATGCATGGTTTTTACGCCAGGAGGCATAGACGTATATCTTATTTTTGTCAATATCTCTACTTCTAAGAGTCTGATTTAAAAAATTCCTTCTTTGTTGAATATTTTTTACCGATGCGAAACGTTTTCCCTATTAATTCAAAATTTACAAGTTAATCATAGATTTCCCGCTAGGAGGCACAAAGTTAAATTTCATTTTCTGCGTTATTTCTGCTCCTAAAGCTCCGATTTGAAAAATAATTCCTGTTTCGAATACAAGACCTGATGAAAAATATTTTTCACATAATTTCTAATATTTGGTAAGGAATGGTTTGGCCACCAGGGGTCATAAGTGTTAATTTCTGCTTCTGATATTTGAAGCAAAGTCTGGGCTCCTGAAAGCTCGACAAATTTGTTTTTCTTGGACTGATACCGCTTATACGGATAAACCTTTTGAGCATATTTTCTTCCTAAAATAATGCATGGTTTTCCCACCAGGGGACGTACAGTCACATCTTATTTTTGTTGATATCTCTGTTTCTAAAAGTTCGTAAGCTCATGATTCCGTTTACAGCAATATCTGGGGGATTAAAAACCCGATTGAAAATCTTCTTTCTTTCGGCAGATCTATTGTTTTCTATACTGGTTCCATTGACTTTGAATAGATTTGATAAATTTTATTTGCGTCAGAACGGATTCAAAAAACGTTCTTATTACACCCGAAAATTCGTTGTCATCATTATTGTTTTATGTGTAACGTTCCACAGTAGTTTTTACAGTGAACATCAATATCAACTGTAAACTGGTTGTCATGATCGGCTATCTTAGATGCTTGTCGAAATGCTTTCGCAACGTACGGGCATTTTGTACTACTTCACTTGGTTTCTGTTCTAATTTCTTTGTTCTTTTTGAGAGGGAAGGATTCCACGTGTCTCTTCAATGGCAGCGTTTGGTGTCTATCATCCACCATGATTTTCTTGTCACAATACGTACACAAAATCAAAGTACCTTCAGTTTCAAACCCTTCATTTTGAAAATCCGAATTAACCAGTCAGCAAACTGCTTTCGTTCTTCTTCCTTTTGTTGCACTGTGCTTATTTCATTGCGCGGGGGAAAGAGGGAAATAAATGAATACACTAATCCGTACTTCTGCAACTTTTCTTCTTCGTGGTTTCCCTCTCAGAGATACACATAAAAAAATTGTAGATTAACTGCTCATTTTACACACAAAAAGTAAATTTTCCGTTCATTTCGGGGCCAGATATTTTGTTTGCGATTCAAGATTGCGTTCAGAAAGTGATTTTGCGTGCTAGAATATGCACATAAGGGGTCTCAAAATAAGTTGATTTTGCATGTTTTTGATCAAATTTGGGATTTATATACGTTCCAGCATAACAATTTGTAGTGCGTGCTGAACGCAGAAATCCTATCTCTTCTTCTAACAAATACATTTTGTTCCCAAAACGTTTCAGAACATTTCAATTAGGTGCCAATCAGTACTGCGGATTTATTTACGAGTTGGAAGAGAAGAAACTGAACTTTTAGTTACACTAATTTAATGTAATAAATGTTTAAGACAAAAAAGTGAAACTGTTAGTTATACTAAGGACGGAAATTTTGGAAATTATTTGTTGTCTAAGGAGCGCTTTACAGATTTTCTTTGAGTGTTCCTGTCTGTAGAGACGTAAAAGTTATTAATGATTGGCAAAGCCGCCAAATCAGTACGCTTCAATACGTTGAATATCAAAAAGGTTCCCGATGAGTTGATATAGAACGCGAAAACATGGGTTACAGTTAAAATTTAGCCAAGTGGATAACAAGTTTGAATCTTGGATGAAGTAACATAACAAACATTCTCTTTTATTTCTGGATAATGTAGAATACCACCCTAATATTGGCATCAAATGCAAACCTTGTGTGGCTTCCACCAAACCCAGTGATCTTTCTTTAAGCCAATGGATAGAGGGACCATTCAGTATCTCAAATACACTGCTGGTCATCCAAAATCCAACACCAAGAAGGACATGAGATAGCAAAGCCAGATTTACTAGACATAACAACAGATATAAAGATGAAACGATTGAGCTTACAGGCCCGTGCGACTTGCGGAACACGCAGACATCAATAGTTCGTGTGGCCCCCATGGCTGAAATTAACGGCCGCTACACGCCGCGGCATTGAACGAAAGAGGCTTTGGATGTAGGGTTGGGGTATGTCGGTCGAGGCTGCTTCCACACGTTGCCCCAGTTCATCAGGCGTAGCCGCGTGTGGTGCTTGCCGGGCCACTCGGTTGCCGATCAGCGACCAGACGCGTTCGATGGACGATTAATCGGCAGAACAGGCTGGCAACGGATGCAGTGACACCTGGTGGACCGTGAATAATTGTTGCACGATGCGTGCCACGTGCGGGCGCTTATTGTCCTGTTGAAAAGTGGCCGCTAGCAGGTCCTGCAAGTACGGGAGAACTGCAAGCTCCAAAACGTCGGAGATGTAGCGGTGGCTGTTGAGTGTACCGGCGATACGTACCAGAGTGGTGCGGGTGTCATATGCAACTGCGCCCCAAACCATAACGATAGGCAACGGACCGGTATGGCGATGCATAATGAAGGCGTCATACAGTCTCTCGCCGCAGTGCTGCCACACGCGGATCAGATTATTGTGGTTTTGCAGGCAGAAGTGCGATTCGTCGGAGAAGACAATGTCGTGCCATTCCATAGTCCAGGAGCGGCGTTCAACGGCATACGGCTGCCGCGCTCGCCGGTGGTGTAACGTCAATGTTAACCGGAGCAAAGGGCGCCGTGCGCCAAATGCCCGCTCCTGCAGACGACGTCGAACGGTACGCACTGACATAGGTTGTTGCGCAACACACCATAATTCCTGCGCTAACGTTCGTGATGTGGCGGTACGAGCCGTCAATGCCCGCAGCATAACATGCAAGTCCTCTCATTTTGTGGTGCGCCGCAACTGCGGCAGTCGCTCACGTCGGTCCGTCTGACCCTCCTGCACCCACCGAATTCATACTCTCCTCACTGTGACTGGATGTCGTCCCACACGGGCGTCGATGTCTCGGTACGATAAACCGCTATCGCGATAAGCCACTATTCGTCCTCTGTCGAACTCCGAAACGTGCTGAAATGACTGCCGTATTCTGCGACGAGGCATCAGGAAACTTCTGACGCACAGGTCCGGCAGCACAACACACTTCCACTACTTACACCCCGCCTTCTGTGCACACTTCTTATAGTGTTTCTCCGTGGCGTGCTGGGCGCACATGGTTTGCATATGCCCTGCAATGCTAATCGTTTGCATGTCCTCTCGCGGGCCACGCTTGCTGCGAATTTCAGGCCAATCGGATGCTTCCTTCTTGGTGTTGAATTTTGGATGGCCAGCGGTGTATGTTACCGCAAACCTGTTATGACATTGCTTCTTTCAAATGTAGAGTCTGCATCCTCTTCTATTATACTAAGAAAACCAGTAATATTGTTGTTGGTGCTATTGGGTTGATTGTAACTCTGCTGTCGCGAGAATTCTTCCAGGAAACGATTAAGTCGTGTTCTGAGAAAACAAACTTTCCTTTAGAAATCTTTTCCAAGGGTGCACGAAAAAAGCTTCGACGATCTTCATGCAACACTAGAAAATGACAGTTTCTTACCAGTAAGTGAAGTGGGTAACTCAAATACAAACACCAATTTTGACAGTGGGACTTGCAAAGTTGGCCTTTACGATACAGTTTGGCAACATTTAACAGAATAAAAAAAATAGTATTTGGGATGATGAAATGAAGAACACGAATAAAAAAAAACACATCTAGGATGAAATATATAATCAAACAAGAAAGATGACACCGAATTTTCGGGTGTAATAAGCACGTCTTATGAATTCGTTCTGACGCAAATTAAATTTATCAAAGCTATTCAAAGTCAATGGAACCGGTACAGAAAACAATAATATCTGACGGAAGAAAAAGTTTTTCAATCGGGTTTTATATCCCTCAGATATTGCTGTAAACGGAATCGTGAACTTACGTCCTCTGGTTGCAGACTTGTGCTTTAAGAAACACATGGCTTTATTTGAGAAACATTTCTCACCGGAATGGCTCTCCAACAGAGAACGAAGTTTTCAAATCGTACTCCTAGAAACAGAGATATCGACAAAAATAAGATATGACTTTACGTCTCCTGGTGGGCAAACCATGCATTATTTTAGGAAGAAAGGTTTTCCGATATGAGCGGTATCGGTCCAAGAAAAAAATTAGTCAAATTTTCAAGATCCCACATTTGGCTACATATACATCAGAAGCAGAAATTGACATTAATGCTCCCTGGTGGCCAAACCATTCTTTACCAAACCTTAAATCTTATGTGAAAAATATTTTCCATCAGGTCTTGTATGCGATACAGGAAGAACTTTTCAAATCGGAGATTTAGAAGCAGAAATAACGCAGAAAACGCAATTTACCTTTGTGCCGCTTTGCGGGAAGTCTATGATTTACTTGAAAAGTTTAAATTTATAGGAAAAACATTTCGCATGGGAAACACTTTCCAACAAAGAAGTAATTTTTCAAATCGGACAAATAGAAGTACAGATATCGACAGAAATAAGACATACATCTACGCCCCTGGCGTAGAAAACATGCATTATTTCAAAAAGAAAATGTTCCTAAAAGATTTGTCAATATGAGTAGTATTGGTCAACAAACGACTTTTTTTTTGCAAACGAGATTTTAGAAGCTCATATTTTGCTGCAAATGCATCAGAATCGGAAATTAAGTCTTACGCCACCTGGAGGCCAAACAATTTTTTACAAAAATTCAAATTATCTGCACACGATTTCCCATCAAGAGATGTATCTGGTGCAGAATGAATTTTTCAAATCGGAAATTTAGAACCAGAGATATAGGGGAAAGTAATTTACCTTTACGCTCCCTAGCGGAAAGTCTATGAATTACTTGAAAATTTTGAAATTATATGAAAACCATGTCACACTGGAGACACTATCCAACAAAGAAGGAATTTTTCGAATCGGACTCTTGGAAGTAGAGATATTGACAAAAATATGGTAATATCTACGCCCCCTAGCGTAGAAACCGTGCATTATTTTATGAAGAATATGTTCCTAACAGGTTTGTCGACATGAGTACTATTGCTCTACAAACGACGTTTTTTCAATCGAGAATTTAGAAGCTAATATTTTGCTGCAAATACATTAGAACCGGGAATTAAGATTTACGCCCCCTTGTGGCTAAACCATTATTTTACAAAAATGGAAATTATGTGCAAACGATTTCCCATCAGGAGCTGTATCCGGTGCAGAAAGAATTTTTCAAATCGGAGATTTAGAAGCAGAGATATAGAGGAAAACGCAATTTACCTCTACGCCACCTAGCGGAAAATCTATAAATTACTTGAAAATTTAGAAATGATATGAAAACATGTCACACTGAAAACACTATCCAACGAAGAAAATTTTTTTCATATGGGACTGCTAGAAATAGAGATATTGACGAAAATAAGATACACATCTACCCTCTGGCGGAGAAGCTGTGGAGTATTATAAGAAGAAAATATTCCAAAAAGGTTTATCTATGTGAGTGGCATCAGACCACGGAAGAATGTTTTCAATCGATATTTTAGAAGCTCAGATTTTATGGCCAATACATCAGAAGCAAAAATTATACATTACGCTCCGTAGTGGCCAAAGTAATTTTTACCACACATTTGAAATTATATGCAAAACATTTTCCATCAGGTGGTGTATCCGCTGAAGAAAAATGTTTTCAAATCGGAGTTTTTGAAGAAGAAGTATTGGGAAAAAAGTAATATACTTTTACGCCCCTAGCGGAAAATCTACGCGTAATTTGAAAAAGTAACAATATCTAAAATACTCTTTGACATAAATGGAATCGAAAGTTAAAAGAATGTATTCAATCGGATGTTTAGAAGCAAATATGTGGAATAAATCCTATTTTTGAATTCGACATCATCTGCATTTAAGCGCTCTAGCAGCAAAATTGTAATCCTAAAAAAAAAACCGAAATGAAGTATCATCATTCTCATATTTCAAGCTTCCCAATGCAAAAAGAATTTTTCAAATCGGACTAATAGTTGCAGAGATATCGTAGGTACAGACGGACGGGCGGACAAAACGGTAACGTAAGCACGATATTTTTTGCAAAAGACATGCTAAAAATGAAACACATTCAGGATCTAACCGATTTTGTAAGTCTCAGAAGTGATTTGAGTCAGAATTATTTCGTTTAATGACCAGCTTAGCGGTCATTAAACTGTACGCTAGCGCCATAAGCGTTAGCGTACAGAATTCAATGTTCGATTATTTCAAATATTAGAATCTTACGATTTTTGTTGATTGACACGGTACGTATGAACACTGTAGTGACATGTTATAGTTATGTAGAATCTTGTATTAGCATGGATAAAATTCAAATATTTTCATGTCAGTGGCTACCATTAATGCACTTGCATGAAACGAAAACCTATGAAAGACGAAAAAAGTTCGAATATCTTGATTATTGTCTTCACTAGGTTTTACTGTATAATATACCTTTTTAGTTAAATTTTGTTTACAGCATTTTATTCGTACAAATATGTTATATATTTAATGCTATATTTTAAAGTTTGATATCATACCCAAAGAATGCCCTATTTTAAACATTTTATTAAGCGCATTCAGTTTAGCCAAGCTGATTGCACATCACATATTGATTTCACTGTAGAAGATGTGATATAGCTGGTAATTTTGCCATGAACAACAATTCAGAGTTCAGGTCTCTGGAATATTTAATAATAAATAACAATTGTAAAGGAATATCATCAGGTGTATGAGATCTCTATATTCGCTTTATGTTACTTAATCATCTTTATGTTATTTGTTTGTTCACTTTTAAAGAAAAGGTACATTTTTTGTTATAGTAAAGGAAAACGCTAAATGAAAATCTTATTTCAATTTAGAATGCGTATATGCCGGTGAAATAGACATATATGAATGAAGGTACATATTTATATAAATATAATTTTTCATATATGCATTTAAATACACATATGAAAATTTCCTTCATGTCTAAAGTTAAAATACCAAATAATGCAATTACTCTACTTGCCTCAAGGAAATAACTGTTTAACAAACAGAAAATATCTGATCCCAGAATACAAGGAATTTTACGAAATAATACATGAAACACACATAATATGTGGCACATTTGAAAACTTTTTTTTCTCAGTGTTTATGCAATCGCAATTAAAATTATTGTCTACACCACAAAAGACTTTCTAAGAAATGTCGAGATAATTTTAGTCTGTAAAGATCAGTGCAGAGATTGATGATACAAATCATCTTTTTACTGATTCCTACAGTTTGATGGTAAAGTCGAAGATCTTAAATTTCTTTTTGGGGTGGGACTATGAATAATTTATGCGCTCATCGGATATTTCATTAGATGTAACTATTGAGAAACGTAGCGAAAGCAAAGCACATAGCTTATACGTAACTTGAGGCACAGAGTCGAACTTTTGAAAAATTACTTTTTTTCAAAAGTTCGACTTAAATCTTTCAATTCGTCACACAATTACTGAAGACAACGAATTCGTTCAGTTCAGATTTAATTCTTAAAGACATGCGTAAAAAAGGCACTAGCTATGTGTTGGCTGGAATTGTTTGATATTTACGAGGTTTCAAACGACTAGCAAAATTTGCGATGAGGAATAGTGATGAATGAATCATCGCAGCGTACCTAATTGGGGATTATTCTCCAAGTAGTGGTGGGCTAACGGAGATTTATTGATCTTACATTTTTTTACAAAAGACTGGTGCACTTTCAAAGATTGCAGCATGATGGTTATCTTCCCTTTCAAGACGTATTAGGTACGCTGTGAAGATTCATTCATCACTATTCCTCATCGCAAACTTTGCTGCTCGTTTTCCACTTCGTGAATATCAAAGAATTCCAGCCAACAAAGAGCGAGTGCATTTTTAACGCATGTCTACCCAGCGTAAAGAACGTGATTGCGTCATACGTGTTTCTGGCAGCTCTAACTGAAACCTGGCAGATATTTCTTTCATCTCTGAAATTTGATACAAAATAACTGAAATCCTTAGGTCAGCAAATTTCAAAGTGTTTGTCACTTCCGTAACTGCTGATGATTTCTCATGAGCAAATAATCTCGAAGTTCCTGACAAAGCTTCTTGTGAAATCTATCGCATCCGGTGTCAGTTTGGCCTGCCGTACACAGGTCAGACACGAATATCCTTTAGGTTCAGGTTGAAAGAACGGGTGTTAATTTATTGTACTCAAGAAACTTGCGAAAAGGGACATTTTCACTTAGAGGCGGTCCCGTCAGAGCTTATCCCTGGTGAGGGATCACTACTCTCAAAGAATCCCCCGACATATCTTCCTCTGTTGGAAAACTGTATTAATAAACCGTAAAAATGTACGAGTGTACACTCAATGGATAAATTATTAGACATACCTAACTAATTTCCTGTTGCACCTTCTCTAGTGTCAGTACTGGCCGAAGAATCGACTCCACCGTGCCGGAGGATTTTCCAAGGTAATGAGAGCCAACAAAGAGCGAGAATACGCCAAGACGTCTGTTCAGGATCCATGGATATCATACTTGTCTCCACGATATCCCAGATTATTTTTGAGGTGTTTAAATCCTGGTTCATTTGATGGCCACTGAATGGTTTCAAACTCAGATGAGTCTTCCAGGAGCTATGGCGGAGTGGTTGCGGCCTGGTGGTGAGGCGCATTGTCGTTCTGGAACAGACAATCTGCTGCAGGATGCGCTAAGGCCATGAAAGCATGTGATTAACCAGCTCACGGTAGACCTGCTGAGCGGTTAAGGACCTCTTCAGGCACATTAACTGACCTAATGTGTCCCAAATGATGGCTTCCTATCATATAACCCCCATCGCCTTCAACACAGCCTACCTGGCACGACATGGCCGTGGCCTGATGCTGTCGACGCCAAAGTTGCACCGTCCTGTCTGCTCGATACAGCTGTAAATGGGATTCATCTAACCACACGACGTCACCGTTCTGTAGAGGTACAAATTTGATGTTCTCGGAAGCGTCTTTCATGTGTACAAACTGAATTGCGATTAGAATCATTTCAGACACGCAATTGATTTAGGGCTGTTTTAGTGATTGCCAGTATTTGGGGCCTATTCGGAAAGTTACGTGACGGTGACATGTAATTATTACTGTATTCACATAACGTAATTTAATGTTTCGGTGTCTTCGTTCCGGCAATGGTTACCTTCAGTTGTTCTTCCCGTACAGTCTGAATGCAACAACAGGTAAATAGAGAGATAGTACTTTCCTTGAGTTTTCACATAAAGATAACACACATATTTCGTGTGCCTTATCCTCCCAATTATTCACACTCTTCTTAGTCCTCACTGGCAACATGCCACCCAATCATGTGATATCTAAGTGAAATAATGAAAACGAAGAAGGTGACGTAACAGCCGATACATGCATATCCATTTGCAAATTTGGTCTAGGACGTTACAATGCATAAATCACATATCATGATAAATACGAAGGTTTTCCGGGAGGTCCATAATTCTGGCGCATTAATTGTGAGATTTCGTTTAGATGTCTCATCATGAGTTACCGTAATCAACGGTTTGGATAGCTTTTTGCAAGCTGAAAGATAATCAGATACAATGGGCTGTAGCAGAAACGATTCGAGTGTCGAATTCTTAGAATTAGTATTCTGCAGTTAACAGCCAAAGTTTATAGACAGTGTCTGAAAAGATCCCCCCCCCCCAGGAAAAAGGGGAAGGAATTCTAAATAATGCAACTTGGTGTTGGATAAAAATAAACCTGATAATTAAGGGAACCTTAATTCACTCTAGAGAAAAAGATAAAAATAGCTTAAACAGAGGTTGAAAGAACCAGCGGTGAAACGTAAAATACGAATATCATCCAGCTTGCATTACAGGACGTTTCTATGTTTAACGTGAAACACATTTATTCTATTACAAAATATCTTACACTATTCTATTCGAAACCTTTTATATTATAATTTATTAGCAAACAACTTTCGCAATTTAACCTTTTTGTTTGTTTCTAAAATCTTTCATTCATCCTCCATGAATGCATTGATTTCCAGCATGGAGGTAGGAATAAGAGGAGACTTCTTAAGCGCAGATTTCTTCAGCCGATCTGTTGTAATATACATCCGCATGTTTGGCTACCTACTGAGCGTTGGTTACCCTCGTGGGCAGTTTATTTTGCAAATAATAAACCAAAAATGAAACGATTCACATTTTATTTTTATACATATTATCACGAAAAATCCTCATTTTTTGGGAAGACTTAGCACTTGACATATAGCTTGATACATTAGATATTCTTCTGCTGCAGTAATTTCCAAATCGACATAATAATTTCATATCTCATTTAAAGAGACTGGATCCTTTTTCTCTCGGTTTAATCATTTCTATACCTGACGCTGTGAATTATGACTGATATTTTCACACTACTGAAGAATTATATTTAACATTTGATTTTCGATTCTATCGCTGTTCAAACACGAAATAAACCAAATTCATCATTCTATATTCAAAAACATTCAGCACATTAACTCAAAATATAAATGGAGCGTACTTACATAGTCTGGAGAAATGAATTTTTAATGCACCGCATATACATGTGCCATTTATTGCCAGTGAAGTACCCACGTGCTGCGCCGAAATTAATTACAGGGTATGTATTATGGTGCCCTAGGAAAGAGTAATACACCAACCGCTGTAGCAAAGGTAATTCATATCATGTATGTGACTGATTATAATACGATTTGTGTTTTTTAGACGATAAAAAGTAAGAAGCGCAATAAAAATCTTGCTGTATCTCAGAAATTGGAATTGTCGAATACTGGGATGTATGTTTATTTGCAGGAACAGGAATTTCGTAATTATAAGCATTTGAGCCATAGGACTCACCAGGAAATACAATAAACACATATAATCAGAGAGATATTCAGTTTTCACGGGTTACTCCTAAAATGCACATGTTTTACTTCTTTTATTTCTCGTTTGACTTGTCCGCTTTACTGATGTTAAGTAAATATCGTTGTACGAGGAAACGTTGAAACTTGAAAAGGGAAATATCTCGGTTTTATTTTAAACTAACGGAATATCAAAATATTATCATTCTGACTCGCAATTTAAACTAATGTACATAAACCAACGCCACTGTTTTTAGCATGCTTCAATGTTGGAACGGATTTTTTGAAATGCAGTGAAACGTCTATTATTCGTTTTTCTTGAGGATGTCCTTAAGAAAACGTGTAACTCATGTTTTAAAGGATTAAACACTAATGTAAAATTTGTGGTTTGAAGAAGTACAATATATTCCTTAATAACGAATTATTAAAAATAGAATCTGCAAAGAAAGAAAAAATAGCGTTGCAAATTATAGTAGATTTTATTGCTTAGCAAAATTCATAAAGTGTTTGAAAATCAAACTTCCCTTTTAACGAATCTATTAGGCAATAAGTATCCTGATTCTAGGTTAAGTGACATCTTTAAAACTTAGAACTGAAACCAGTACTTCAGAGTGACACTCAGCAGTTAACAGCGGTATGTTTTTGGCGGACTCCGAGTCATCTTTTCAAAAGCAGTATGTGGGATATTGGGGATGCTTTTAGAATTCTATTCTAAACGCCAGGAAATAGTACAGCAGCAAAGTTACGTCCCTGAGATTTATCAGTTTTTAAACAGCAGATATGTATGCGAGCCGTGAAATGCGATACCAATTTTTTGTCCAGAATGAAATTAAACATACCCTTCTTTGATAAGATCAAGGTTGAATTTCGGCTGATCCATGACAGAATTCGGCAAAACTGTGGATTCTCTAAACCGCTTTGATTATCATTATCCAATCGGATTACTTATAAAAAGATAACCGAGTCGTGTATTTTTGAATACCTCAAATTTAAACTTTTACGTTTAATCGCAAGAGTGCATAAATAAGTTACGTTTAACGGAGTTAGAACAAACATTAGAAATAGAGTAACATCTCAGGAATAACGCAGATATACGTATACAATTAAAGAAAAAACCATATTAATGAGAGATGTATAATCGAGGTTCCACTGAACCGGCGCAGTTAAATATGTCTGTTGGAAACGCAACTCGTCGTCCTCCTGCGACCTATACACTAAGTGCACCAAATGCTTTCGGAGAGCACAAATACTCTTTTTAAACAGCCATCTGCACATAGAAAAATTTACGAAGTTTCTCGAAACCACTTTTTCAATGAATAGTTCTAATTCTTACTATTTCCAGCTTACCAAATTCATACAATACTAGGCCATGGCTACTGGGTCACCCATGTCCACTCGTTAAGCTCTCTATTTAGACGGTTCTCATTTTTTGTGAAAGAGTGGATTACTGTATTTAAATCAGTCGGATCATTTGCAACTGCATTTCCATTAATATACATGGGTGTGGTATTTGAGTTTTTTTTTAATTTTGTTGTTGTTATTGTTTGACGGTTTAACGACCACTTTTATCAAACCGATGGGCTATTGAGCGGTTGCTCTTTGTGAAATGTGAGCCACTGGTTCCAGTACAAGACAGACACGCTTTCCATGCTGCACCGTAATTTGGAACCAGCTCTATTTCGGACGTATGATGAGATGCAAAGATTCGTACCACTGCGCCACCAACATGGAGAGTTCAAAAGTTTATCAAGTACTGTTATTCTCTAAATTGTGATGGGGACAGAAAAGTTTTGTCATAAATACTGACACTCCGTTGAAACAGACAAACTGTTCTCCCGTTTATCAAACGCAAAATAGTCCTTTGCCGTTGTGTGCATCCACTCCATGTTGACGCCTGTTATCATATCGGTAGCTAATTGTTACAAGAACCTCCCGCTTATCTCGACTTTCTTTTCGACCGCATTCTGAACTAGTGGGAAATATATCTAAAGTTTCCGTTTAACAAGAAATAAGTTGTGTGCATTCAACGAAATAAATTGTTCTTGAAGAAAACAAAATATTGAGAATATTGCTTTGAATTTATTTCCGAAATATGATAGCTTTCAGAAGCTAGAGTCAATCCTAAATGAAAAAAGGGAAGACTGTGGGTTAGAAAATGATTACATTTAAAAACAAATAAGAAAGGCAAATCGCTCTATCAAGCCTTATTAACATGGTTAAAACAAAAAAAGGAAGAGACTGTTGCTGCAGGCAAACCTCAGAAGGTATGACACCTTGGAGTATATGTAGAAAATTGAAATAATGCTCACAACACTGCATGACCAAAAAAATAAAAAAATACCTTCATTCCGTCCCAGAATGAAGCATGGCGAGGTTTCAGACATTTCTGGGAATACAGTCGAAGAAGCGAAAAATAAATTATGTCAAAAACGTTTTGAGAAACTTATACAACGTGGACAAAATTTACTTATTTTCTTCTGTGATTCCTGAGAATATAATCTAAAACAACAGTAAATCACAGTACAAAAATTACATAACGAATCTTTAGGGTTCGTTGTGTAAATTTAGATAGAACTTAAAAAAGTCATTTAATGTGGTAAGAACATTTTTAAAACACGCAAACTGCCATACAAACACAAATGCGACTTTTCCGCACGGCAGCTTTCCCGAATTAGAAATAAAACGTTTGCTTTCATTCACCTGTACAATCTAACTATGACAAAACGTTCATTCCATCGATACAATAAATTGAGTTTTAGCTTGACTAATTCGTACTTGTCCGAAAAAATATTTATATATAATGAGCAATTTAAATGTGTCTTCATTTTGTGTTACTTTCTTATCGGGCACTCTAACCCAAATCTCTTATCTTCCAATATATAAGGGTTGTTTAAGACCTGGAGTTTTACACATTCTCTTCCTAAAATCCACTACATATGATCTGGTCTGACCTGTGGACATTTTTTACTTAACCATAAAGTCCTGACTCTGGAAAAGGAAAGATTCCACAGTTTCAAATAAAGGGATGTATATATTGATTTGCAATCATACTCCAGCTAGTTGCCTTTGAGAATGACTCTGTATTATGCAGCTTATTGATGAAATACACTAATATCTGAAACAAACTTCAATCTTTCCACAGTGTTACCCATCAAAACTGATTTATCTAAGACATAACTAGTGCCAACAGAAAGGATAATTATCTAGTCAGTTATGATAAAATCTAATCAGTAGAAAATGAAGCGACATTTTCCGGGGCAGGAATACAATTAAATGGTGAATACCTATGCAAATGGGGCTCTAGGATTTTAATCAGGGCAGACCAATACTGCTTCGTCGAAAACGGTCTGAAAAGGGAAAGCAAGTATTTTCGATTTATAACCGATTCAACCGGTCCAACTAATTCTTGTATAATTTTTGTAAAAATTAACTTTCTAAGATAAAGAATGCCTGACATCAAATAATCAATAATGCCGCTGACAACGAAAAAACTTTACCTAAGGCTTTGGGAATTGCGGCATGGAAATTTGGAATATTTGAGTAATCTACCTTGTGAATTACGATCAAATATAAAATTCGAAGTGACGATCAAAACCATTACATTGTCTCACTGGATTGTTTGGGTTATGGTATAGATTTTGCATCATGAATGGTGACCTAGAATGCATGAACTGTTATGAAAATGAGACTTGCTTACATGTGGAATCCTAAATAGTTTATTTGAAGACCATCATACGCAAATACGTTTCATTTAGTGGAAAATCGCATTTAAGAATAGTTTCAAAAATTGCTTACGTTGTGGACGTTTCTGTCCCATATGTGTTCAGAATATTTCACTTTAGTGAGTGAGTTAATCAATTATGAAGATTACCACAAATATTTTGCATTTTAAATCATCCATGACATGCTTTCAGAAATTTAAGACATAAAAAGCGTTACAAAAGCTTTTGATACACTGAACGGGGTCGTCAACATCAATTCAAGTCGAACAAAAAAACTGTTCAAGAAAAATGATTTCCGAAATCATAGAAATGCCAGACTATCGTGAAATATTTGCTTATGGTAAACGTATTACAAATTATTTCAATTTTACTGTTACGTTTCCCTTGAACGGACTCAATCTAAAACCAATTGTGATTCGTTCGATTCACATTACTCTTCTTCTTTGTTACCTTTATATGAAAACACACATGTTTGCCTAACGTTCCTCAAATTTGAAAGTATAGTGCTGAAAGTTATGTTTTCATTGCTATCTTTAAAACATGAAGAGCAGTAATGAAAATCTCAAAGTTTTCGATATGATCTCTGAAAAATAACATATAATTCATTACGAAAAATATAAATTTAATTTATTACGAAACATAGAAGACATACCATTGGCTCTGTTTCATTCGCCTTTAGTAGGCATAAATGTTAAAGAGATGATTTGGTGAAAAACTGATAAGTTTAACTATAATCAAAATTGAATAAAATGTCTTGGCCTTTGGTTAAATGAAGGGCTATTTATTAATACTTTTTATTCATTTTCCATCGATTTGGTTTTGGGAAGAATTCAAGAGATGTTTGAAGCTCCATTATCGTATGAATGAGGATTGCAACCGCCAGAATTGGACATAAGAAGGTCGAAGTTAAGATTGCTGAAGGTTAAAAAATAAAATGCTCATATAAAATTATGAGAAGTAAATAATTTTGAAGCAGCAAAGATCTATTCTCGGCTCTTTACTTCGGCTAAATCTTAGAAGTTTTAAAGCTCCATATATATTATTTTATGTTATTAGAAACGATTGTGCTTCGAAATAAAAATTCTACAAAATGTACATAACATCATGAAAAGCAAATGATTTTGAACAACCAGAGAACACTTCTCGGCTCAATGCTTCGGCTTACTCATAGGAGTTTTAAACCTCTGTCTATATGATTTTATGTTATAAGAAGAGTGTACATCAGATCTGCAATACTACAAAAAATTCTATAGTTAAAAGAGTTATAAGATGTAAATCTTTTAGGTATCTAAATATAGCAATTTCGTCGTTGCATGATCGACATCCAAGAAAATGCCTTCATGTGCATATGCTGAGAATTAATCTGTCTCTAATATTTTGTAAACAGGATCAATGGAGAAATATTTTTCCAGGTTATGTTTAGTGTTCCTCTTTGATTTCAACAGTAAGAATATTTTGCCAATCATCTGATCATGCAAATTTTCTTTGGGTACGGTGTAGTGTGGCGTACCCCATCATAATAAAATTTTCCGCAGATGAATAATTTAATAAATCTCTACTGTGTGAAGAAATACACTTTATATTTTGTATATAAGGTGTTGATAAACGCCTAATCAAACAGACAAAATTCTTTATAACTCATAGTGTGTTTCCAAATGAGATTACATTTCAATAGCGTATAAGGTTGCAAAAAACAAATGGCTGTGTCTCAGGGTTTTGTGGTTGGATATGCAAGGTATAATCCATTACGAACTGCTGCCACCCAACAAAACCATTACAGGGAAAGTTTACTGACAGTAGCTGCAGCGTCTACGCACTGCTTTGCAGGATAAACGTCGATCACTCGTGAACCGTAAAGGCGTGCTTCTGCAGCAGCAGGACACCGCAAAACCACAAAGAGCGAAAATACCCAGTACAACGTTGCAGGACTTCGTATAAAAAAACCTCCGCATCCAGCATATTCCCCTGCCATCGCCCAATTGGACTACCACCTCTTTCACAGCCTGCAAAACCATCTTACTGGTACTACACTTCGAAATGTGGGGAGGTACGACGAACCCTTTCCGCCTTTTTTGCATCGAAACCGATGGAATTCTACAAGAATGGGATTCAAAACCATGTCGATCGACGGGAGAAGGTTGTAACTACCGAGGGCACTTATTATATGGATTAAAACATTTGTTCCAGGTACGTTTTCATTTCTTTTCCTACGACAGTATTTTTGGGATTACCTGATATCATGTCCTCTGAAGGATTACTGTCGTATCATACCTTTAGTTAAACGACTTTCTACAACAAAAAGGAAAGTTTCTACAAGAGGATATCTCTTGCCTGGGAGGTAAAAGGAACATGAATTTAACCCAGGGACACTAAGTGAGAATGAGAAGGATAAAGAGACGGTTTTACTCAAAGAGATGCCAATTCACTATATACGTCATCATGCTACCCTTCGATTCGCAGCGGAAGTTCAGAAGCATCTGGTCCCAAACCATGTGTCTTCGGTGTCTAAGGCCACCGTGATAAATAAAAGGAGCTATAAATTTGTGTTCATCTCTATTTTCAAGCTACTTGTTCTTTGGAATGGGAAAGAAGAAGTGACGTTAAGTAAACACACAAACCTATGCCTCGTCTGGAATTGAAGCCTGCGTCCTATCTTCAAAACAGTCAAAGATCAGAGATTAGGCTACTGCCCCATTAGGGTGATCAATAAAATCGTCTGCTCCAAGGTCAAAAGTGGCGTTGGCAAATCACAATTTTTCAAGATATTGATTCGCGGTATTCTATATTTTTTATTAATATATAAAATCTAAAGAAATCAATATCTTGTTGTTCACTTTTGTTCCTTCAGTCGTTCGGCGCGGCTGTCCTTCATCCAATAGCTATCGTAAGAGGTGTTTCTAATTTGTTTGAATAATTGTATTTGAAATTCTTCTCTTTCTTTTAAATTGAAAATTCATTGCGCTTTGTATGTTGAGCAAAGTATCATTGCTTTCGAATTGAATTTTCCTGTTAGAAATTTTGCACCGTTTCAAATTTTATAAGAAATACTGTATGACAAGATTTTCTCTTTACTTCTGCTCTGAATTTTTAAAGTAATTCCAAGTTCAAGAGCATAAATTACACTTTAGAATGCTGATGTCGTAGTAAATTGATTGTCTCCTAGGATTGCAATTTTTTACAGTATGCCTGTTAGGAATTTTAATTTCTCTTTCGTTCTTTTAGATCATGTGTTTAATTTGGTCTAAAAGAACCAAAGATAATTAAAAAAGTAATTTTGAGACCTTGTTTACAAGCTCTCCGAATTTAGAATTGTAACTCGTTTTTACATAATTAATGATTTCCAGTTCTTTTCAGAACGAAGACACTAAAAATACGTATATTAATTTCTCTGGAAAACATTTTAACCAGCGAAAGAGCGTTGATATCCAGGTGACATGAATTAAAAACGAAAGTGACATTTTAATATTTTTATAAATTTAATATTTAATTCTGCATTAACACCGAAAATTATTTAATTATGTAGTTAGCATTATGAATATAAAGGTAAAGGCGAAGTTAAACACCTTGAACCCTTGTCACAGCAACTCGCTTAGCACCATTTTATTTTATTTTTCAACTTCTAACTTTACTTTCATAAAACACCTACACGTTGTTTTGGACCCACATTGCCCTACTAGTTATAAAAGCGTATAACCACTACGAGGCTGCAGCGCTTGAGTTTTGTGTCCGACATCCTGCCATCCTACACACACATCCGAAAATATAAAATAAAAATTATATTTGTGATGATTTCCAAAAAGAAAATTGTTTATTTCACAGATTAGACAGCGTTTAAGGAAGAACGACCTAGAGCTCGTTCAAAACTTGCATGTTAAACCCCTATTATCTCCAAAGTCACATTACTTCAACCCGCACGCCAGCCCGAGAAACCCGAAACTACCAAACAGAAAACAAAAAGTGCATGCTTGTCGGTTTACAACATGTGCAGAACCTCCAGAAAAAATGACCTAGAGCTCGTTCTGAAATTTCATGTTATTATTTATACGGTTAATATAAAAATAAGGAATGTTTAATTACCTCTGATACAGTAGCCCCTAGATATATCGCCGTTTTTTCCCCCTTTTCGTTTCTATTAAGTACACACATTTGTTTCAGTAAATCGGGAAAATATTTACGCACCTGTTTCAGTTTTTACAATGTGTAGTCTGACAGAAAGGTGTTTGAACCGAGCATTGCTTGGTGGTGACTCAGACCAACCGGAAATGAATTGGATGTACGTGTGTAGTAGGAAGGCAGGAAGTCGGCGACAAAACTCAAGCTCTCGAAGCCTCGTAGTGGTTTTTCGCTTTTATAACTAGTAGGGCAATGTGGGTACAAAACAACGTGTAGGTGTTTTATGAAAGAAAAGTTAGAAGTTTAAAAATAAAATAAAATGGTGCTAAGCGAGTTGCTGTGACAAGGGTTCTAGGTGATGGATCTTCAAGTATTCATGGATAGATGAAAGACGAAGCAAAGCTCCGAAATTTTGTGATAATTCTAGACGAAACCAGTGGCTTAGAATGGAAACGGTTGCGGCTTAGTCATGAAGAAGAAATAGTCAAAGTTTTGTTCATGAGGTTTGCGGAACAGCACGCACTGAGATCGCCATTATCAGGGTCTATAATTAAAGCTAAAGCAAAAATTTTAAACAAAAAAATTAAAATGAACCAGATTACGAAATTTCGGCTGCTGAAGAGTGGTTCTGCATTGGCAGAAGAGTCATGGCATAGGCCAACTTGTATTGAATGGAGAAAATAGGTCGGTTGATCACGTTGCTGATCAAGGATATCCTACTAAACTGAAATGTCTGTTAGGCCAAAATGGATATTGTGATGAGCATGTGTACAACGCTGACGAAGTGGGCTTACTTTGGAAGCTTCTTCCAAAAAAACCCTCAAGCTCTAAAAAGTACACCTGACAATACGGGTTATAAGAGAAATAAGGAACGTTTAACTATCCTTTGCGCTGGAAGTAAACCCGGAAGCAACAAACCGAAGTTGGTTTTAGTTAGAAAGAGTAGAAATCCTCCTGTTTTCAAGCAGTTAAATGGGGAAATTTTTCCAGTTCACTATTGTAGCTCAAGAAACGCCTGGATAAAGAAGGACATTTTTAAAAGTTGGTTTTCAGAACACTTTATGCCAGCACTTTGGCCGCGTCTACGGAATATGGGTATCCAACAAAACGCAGTGCTTCTTATCAACCAGTGCCCATCTCATCCACCAGAGAACGAACTTCTACACAAGGATAAAAACAAAATCGAAGTTTGATTTAAGATAAAAAAACTTCCCTTATTCAGCCTATGGACCAAGGTGTCATAGAAACGTTTAAAAAATATTATCGTCCAGAATTTCTGACTGAAATGTTTCTTCTTCCTGACAAGACTTTTGAACATTTTATCGAATTAAAAAAACTAAATTTGAAAGATGATGATGAATACTTCTCAAGAAAAGCACGGTAAGATATTAAACAGTCATGTGTAGAAAACTGTTTTATGAACGCATTGTGTTCGGCATTTCTATCTGATGTAGAAATTTAAAATTCCGAAGACGAAGTTTTGGATGACCTCATCGACGCCAATAGAGTTTTGGGTCTGGATGTCACAATAAACGAACTTTGTTAGAGGCTCCACGTCGATGATGACGAGCCCATGTTTCACAATTTAAATGAGTGCGAAATTGTTGCTGCTCTACAAGAAGTAGAAAATGAGAGTAGTGATGATGAAAAAAATCTCACAGATCCTCTAGTTCCTATGCGGGAAGCAGTTGAGTTGACGAAAAAGACGTACACTGCCTTCAAAACTGCAAACACATAACTCATTAACGAATGCAACTAGTGCATTTCCGCGAACTGATATCGAGCGGCAAACATCTGTTCTGAGAAAACAAAAGTAAATGGCTTTGGATCCTTTCTTTCACGCAAATAACATTCTGAAGAGTCCTCCATACCCCGTATTATTTCAGTTCCGTCGAATACGAAATTGAAACAAATATAGCATCATGCAAATGAAAAATCAGTTTGTCATATCACTCGTATGTGTTTCCAAATTTTTATATTTAGAGCGAAAATATCAACTATTTTTCTGCTTTTTAAACTAGCAGAAATCAAAGTTAGAACTTTTTTTAAAAATAATTTTCAATATACTCATTATTTTACACTTGTGGGATAATGATTAAAATATTTCTTGGCAGTGTAACCCTAATATAAAAATGCAGAAATATGGTTCAATGTTTATTTTACATGAGAAAAAAAAACATTTCTAAATCGATTTTTTTTTCGATATATGTAATTTCTTTCTTCAAAAGCGTGTTTTGAACTATTTTTCACGAGGTATGGAGGACCCTTAAGAAATAGCATTTAGCAAACGAACTTTTTAAATATACGTACATAGTACCGCATTTTTTTAAGTTATAGCATTTACGTACTGTATATCATTATTATTAGCGCGTTCTGTGCATAAAATATCTGTGCAAATTACATTTTTTTTCTATTATTACTATTATGTTAATTTAATGCATAACTAGTTAAGGTTACAAAATTCAGTATAACTCGGATTTAGCGAGCCTTCGATATATCGCGCTTTAACTGTTCCCGAAAAGCGCGATATGTCGAAGGGCTACTGTATGGTGAAAAGCATAGTTACAGGCATCGCAGATTGGAATACTCTTTGAGATAATGATAAGTATACACGATAGCGGTCATTGAATCATTGCAATCAACAAACCTGTTTTTATTTTCTCTGCTGCTCTGCACTTGTGAAATGCGGTGAAATTTTGGAACGAAAATAAAAGAGGAAAAATTGGTGTGGGATAAACCAAAGCATACGCATGCTTGGTAACGAAAAGGCGTATTAGTGAATTTTTACACATTATTATCATTTAATTCATATGATGTTATACGCTATGTAAAATACGCGTATCTGTGTTGCAGGAAGAAATAAATTGTTGTGGTTGGTAAATGACGTCCAGTTGGGTACGTGGTCGCCCAAACCGCTAAGTCGCCTGGACATCTCTGCAGCATGGAAGTGATGAAGCTATCGAGGAGTCTTTTGCGGTATTCACGCCACTCCTGAAAGAGAACAGTTTGCGTTGAAGGAAGGGTTAACGGAGAAGCTGCGCAAGCTGTAATACTTCTGCCAAGTCTGTCCGAAGCATGTTGAGTTCGATTTGAGTCAGGTGAGCACTCTGTCCACTCAATAGGCATGCTCAGCTGGATTTAAGTATGAATAGCATGCTTGACACCCGATTACCTCCTCCTAAATCATGCAGTCCACCAGCCGAGCTCTATGATGTTGGGAGTTATCATCCACGCAAAGAACTAATAACCGACCCCTGCAGCATAAGGCATGATAATTCTGAGAACCTCATCTCCATATTACTAGGCCGCTGGGCTGTCATTTTTGAAAACGCGCATGCCCGTACGTTCGCCGATATTTATGCCTGTTCAGTCCATCAATGCATGTCCGCCGTTAATGATGTTTCCTGACCAAAAACTGGGATACTTCGTGTGTCAGATTCCCTCCAGTAGAATTCGTTGACTGTAAAATTTCAGACTGAATCTTTATTCCTCAGGGAAGAAGAATTTACTACACTCGTCGAGTCCCCAAACACGATTTTCTTGAGCCCAGTCCCTGTGACCCTATTCTGTGGTGCACATAAAAGGACACACACTATTTATTTACATACATAAATACCACCTTGGTGAAAGCGAATGTCGATAGTTTTAGTAGGCAGCCTAAGATCTTTTCACAAAAGAAACGTTCGCTTTAGCTCAGTTGCATTTTACGCTTTTTCCGATGGGCTGTAAATAGATAACGGTTTAACATTGCTGTAGTTGCTCGTGGGCTGCCTTGACCTTGCTTTCTTCAAAAACTTCCCTTATCCAGGACTCGTGTCCACAATCGGGAAATAACAATTCGAGACATTCCATTGGCTTCGGCTACCAGCATCTATGTCTTAACTGCTTGCATCCGGCCAACATCTCTGCACACCGTTGATTCCGGTCAGTTATGTTTTAGAGACATCCTTTGAAGTGAAGACTTCATAAAACAAAATGCCATAATAAACAAATCAGAGAAATGTCGCTGTGGGAAAACCTTACTTCTGATCTGAATATGTGATTTATGCGTTTGACGTCACAGGCGATAAATTGCATAAGGATTGGCAAGATTCGGCTGTCTCGACTTACGTTGTCAGCATTTAGGAAGATATCACAAGACTGGCTTTCAAAAGGCCACCAAAGTTACATTATACACATGTTACCCTAATTATATTGAGCAGTGTATTTTCATGCATACGATTTTTCTTATTGGGATAACAATCTATTTTTCAAATTATGGAGATGTATCTTCCTCTAGAAATTTCCCAGCTTTTACTGAAGTTTTTCGGCATGGTGATTTTTCATGGCCTTAAAGTATCTATACTTAAAGTTCCTTAGGCCATTTTGCTTACTGTTTGGTTTCAGCGCTTATTTTTATTCTGTTACTGAATAATATTATGGACATGGATAAACCGAGAGAATAAACTGGATTCAGGTGAGGCTACACTAGTACGATCATATCTACATACTGAGAAGACTAATTGAAAGAACGAGGTAATATGAACTCTCGTTATGAACGGCATTTATCTATTATGAAAAGGCCTTTGATTCCGGGAAACCATCAGCAGCTACATAGGCTTTAATGTACTGCGGTTTTGAAGATGGACACATTAATATTGTTAAGAACTTCTATGAAAATGCAAATACAAAGGTACGTATATTTGACGATGCAGCACCAATAAAAATTTAAACGTAAGTGAGACAAGGTGACACCGTATCTCTCAGATTCTTTAATGCCACATTGCAAAATGTCTTTCAATTACTGAACTGGGAAAACGAAGGGATGTAACTTAATGGGGATTATTTAGCTCACACTCGTTTTGCTGATGATGTAGTCATTTTTGCAACTACTCCATCAAAGCTTTAGAGTATGATGCAGGAACTTGCTGACAAGAGTAAAGATATGGAATTGAAAATGAACTTTCAGGAGACAAAATTGATGTACAATGCTTTTACAGGAAATGAAGATTTATCGATTGATGACGAAAAGCTGGAGATAAACGATACCAACATTTACTTTGAACAGCAGATTCCTAGACAGGGTCACATTGATGAGGGAAATTAGTCGACGGATAACATTTGCATCAGGAGCTTTTAGAAGAAACAGTACAATTTTTAAGAGCAATATGTCATTATATCTTAAAAGAAAATTGTCTGATCAATGGATCCTTCCAGTGCTTACGTATGGTACTGAGTCGCGGACCTTGACAAAAAACGGCATCGAGAAACAGCATACAACTGAAAGAGGCATGGAGAGGTGCATGCTTGGTGTAACCAGGGGAAATAAGAAGAGGAACTCGTGAATCATAAGAATTACAAGAGTGGAAGACATCATGCGTAGAGTAAAATACCTGAAATCGCTATGAGCTGGACATATTGCCAGAAGGACGGACCACCAGTGGACAACCGACATTTTAGACTGGACACCAAGGGACAGGAAAAGACTCAGAGGCAGTCCACATGGGAGGTAGATGGGTAAAATTCGAAAGTATGCGAGAGTAACATGGAGAAGGCCGGCGTTAAAAATAATGCGCTTTCTTGATAATGTGAAGTGAGGTGAAAAAAATAGAATGAGAAGAAAATGTACGCATAACATTTGCTTTGCCGTCTACAACTCTTTATACAATGGTGTGCAAAAATTAAGGACGAAGAGGAGAAATTAGCATAACAGTGGAGCGAGCAGGCAGCACGGACCGAAAGACCTCTCAGGAGATAGACTAGGGTCCGGTACGGTAGGGCATGCGCATATATGCTACATGAAGTAGGAGGGGGTGTCGGAAGGGTATAAAGCACACGGGCGGTGTACCCTCAGCAATTCGGTGAAAGCTAATGCACGGTGTACATCGTTTTGAACGACGTCGAATTGCTGTCACCGTGCGATATGGCCAATAGGCAATCCAGTAGACAACATCTGGATGACTTTACCATAGGTCGCGTCATTGAGAAGTTGGAAGAAGGTCGAAGTGTGACTAGTGTAGCCGAGGATTTCAGGACCGCTCACAGAATTGTTTCACCAGCTTGGAGAGCATTTCAAACGACAGGAACAACTGTCCGAGGGTTTAGCAGTGGTCCTCCCCGAGCATCCACGGCGGCGGACGACCAGTATATTGTCCTACAGGTGAGAAGAGACAGACTGCAGACAGCGGGATAAATCGCAAGGCATATGCAACAGACAACCGGACGTCCGTTATCGCGTTTTACCATGGCCAGGAGGATGCGCACAGGTGGTCTATTTGCACTACGACCAGTACGGTGTCTGCCATTAACGCGTGCTCATCGGAGAAGGCAGCTTCTGTGGCGCCAGGAGCAAAAGAACTGGATACATCAGCAATGGAGTCGAGGTATCTTTACGGATGACAGCCGATTTAGTCTGACGAGCGATTCTGGACGTATACACATCTGGAGAGAGCAGGGAACACGCAACCACACCTCCAACATAATCGAAAGGGACCGGTTTGGAAGTGGCTGAGTTCTCGTTTGGGGCAGCATCATGCTTGGTAGCCGTACTGGCCTCCACATCTTCCAAGGAAGTCCAGTCACTAGTATACGCTATTGTACCGAGGTTCTCCTGCCTCACGTGCGTCTGTTTTGAGGTGCTGTGGGTCCTGAGTTCCTCTTCATGGACGGCAACGCTACACCTCACTGTACATTGGCTTTCGCAGAGCTGTTGGAGAGTGAAGATATTAAACGCATGGATTGGCCTGGAAGGTCCCCAGACCTACCTTCAATCGAACATGTGTGGGACCTTCTCGGGAGACGCTTGGCAGCACGTCACCAGCAGCCAACAGCGATTCCGTAGCTGCGATTAGCGCTGCAAGAGGAATGGTCCACGATGCCTCAACAGCTCCTTGACAACCTCGTCCTCAGTATGGACAGACGTTGTAAATCCTGCAAAGCAGTCAGGGGTGATCATATTCCTTACTAAAGACTAAATTTTTCTTGGCAGCCGCCAGTCAAATGGCTGTTTCTGTCTTCTGTCCAGTTGTAATCGAAGATACAATTTCAATAAAGTGCCTATGTATCCTTTGGATTCCTTGTTTGGACGGTTTTGCTCACTTGTCCCATATTCTTACATCTTGGGGATCTTATGGTATGATTAGAGTCGATGTGGAGCACTTCTGCACGACGTTACATCGAATATCCGTCTCGTACTTAATTTTTGCACGCCAGTGTACTTTAAGTACGTTTAACATAGAGATTGATTTTGAATGATCGCTAGAAGTCTGAGGGAGACAATTAATGTGAATCTTTCTAAGAATTGGTTCATTATATTTTTCTTGGAATCACAGAATTTCTTAGTAAAAATATATCCTTTTTAAATATTTTACATTTTAAGAAGATATCCCTGACTTAATTTTTTTGGAAAATCACAATTGTTTAGTGAAATATCGCAAACAAGTTGTGATATAATGTGTCGATGGCATTGATTTAGGCTTTTGGGGTAGTCACACCAAATCTATTTGTAAACTTATTACAGGAAATTTAACCTGAATCAAAGCATCACACCGAAATTTTCAGCTGTTTCAAGCTGGTTTTCTATTGATAGAAGATATGCCGAGTCTTAACCTGTAAACGTTACCATTTTTCAACAAGATCCATAAATATGTGTCTTCGTTTAAAAAGCCTTCTATACTGAGCAGAAAGAACAAATACTTTGCTGCTGTAGATGTCAACATTTGTTTTAAAATCTGTTATCATATAACAGATGGACACTAACAAAAGTAAAGTTACCCTATCCCTACACAGAATGAAATAGATTTCCAAGTCCAACTCTATATGGTAAAATGAAAGCTTTCTGCATTTCATATTGTACTACGTTTATAAAAAAACCCTGCAGTAAACTGCAGAAGGTACAGAACAATTACTCATGGTTATAAAACAATTTGGAAAAACATAACAATATATTTAAAATATTTTAAAAATAAATTTATCTTCTAATATTGACGCTAATGCAACATAGTTTATCTGAAAGGAATATAGCTCAACTAAGTAAAACCATTCAATTGTTTGAAAACTCAAATCTTGGATACCTGATTTTTTTTCGTACTACCTTCGCAATCGACTGTATATAACTGTAACAGAGAGAGAAGTTGAGTACCAGAATATCAAGAACAATGAATTTGAACTAAAAGACAATATGAGGAAAAAGTATCAATATTATCTTGATTACCAAAAAGAACTGAAGACACGTGCGCACGAATTGGTCTGGTAGCAACATATACATCAAGAATTAATAGAATGGAATTAGAGCACCCGACAAAGAATTACAAAAACCAGTAGAAAAGCAAGAAGCCTTTTTGAGCTAAACATATACACTATCTACCAACAAGTAATTGGACACACCTGCAATCGACGATATCTGCGGTCCTGATACACGTCACGGCTGCCGCCGTTAAATATCGAGTGGGAAACAACAACGCAACCAGTCGCATGCAAGATGCCAAGCAGTTCGGCGCTCTCTGATTTCGAGAAAGGTGTAATCGTCGGGTATCACAGAAATGACCGATCTATACGTGACATATGCAGCGAGTTGAAGTACCCAAAATCGACAGTGGCCTACGTGATTGGCAAGTGGAAGATGAGAGGTGACTGTCGGAATGTGATCCGACCCGGCAGACCCAAAAAACTGGGAGTTAGAGACCGACGGGTGCTGGCCAGAGAAATTCGTAATAACCGCACCAAATCGATGGGCCACAACCGCGAGGAGTTTCAACAGGCATCCGGGAGTGTTCTTTCGATGAATACCATCGGAAAGGAAGCCCATCTGCTCGGTTATCATGGACGAGCTGCTGCCCACAAGCCCTTGATCACCAAGTCCAATAGCGCTGCACGGCTAACGTTGTGCAAAGAATGTCGACAGTGAACTGGTAAACAGTGGAACCAGGTTCTCTGGAACGACGAATCAAGGATCACCCTCTACCGTTCGGATGGCTGGGCCTGGGTTTGGCGTCTGCCTGGAGAACGCCTCCTGCCGGAATGTATTGTGCCAACTATGAAGTTGGGCGGCGGTGGAATTATGCTATGGGGGTGTTTCTCCTGGTATGGCACGGTACCCTTGGTCGCAATTCCTGGTAGACACAACGCCGAGACCTACTGCACCATTTTGGATGACCATGGGCTTCCTACATTGTGGCAGTTTTACGGGGTGGACCCATGTTACTTTCAGGATGACAATACCACCTGTTATGTTACGAGGTCCACCATGGCTTGGTATGGTGACAATGGTGTTATTGGAAGAAAATACCGCTAGCCGTCGTACAACACGTGGTTGAGAGTATGCCCCAGAGGGTCGCAGTTGTAATCGCCGCTCGTGGAGGCTCCACCAACTATTGAAGGTGAATAAACTTCGTTTTCCTTTGCTATAACAGGTGTCCAATTAATTGTTGGTAGATAGTGTATACATATTTATATATATATATATGTACTTTAAGAGATATTACTGAAAAAAGTAAATGTGTAAATTCTAAAATTAAAGTGAGGTTAACCTTTTAACATGACAAATTTCAGATGTAATATACAACTTTGGAATTAAACAATCCGATGCATATAGAATAATTGTTTTATAATTCAGAAACAATTTTAAAAAAATT
This sequence comes from Macrothele yani, assembly GCA_039090855.1. Lineage (NCBI taxonomy): Eukaryota > Metazoa > Arthropoda > Arachnida > Araneae > Macrothelidae > Macrothele > Macrothele yani. The sequence continues at coordinate 49,914,192 of CM076999.1, read as the reverse complement.
CATTACATTTATGTTCAGAATGTCAAACATAATTTAAACCTAGTTATTTACACACAACCATGACTTTTCTGGAAAGTAAAATTGTTGTTAACAAAAAAGCTTGTTGATATTGCGCAGCTAAAACGAGATTTTTGTTGAAAAAACTATACATCACTTTGTAAAACTTTAAGGGAACAAAGAAATAGCTCTATATTATTTGTTAATTCGTACGTAGTATTATGGTAGAGCAGAAGCAAGCATTTAATTTTTCAGGCTTTTAAGTGGCATACATTTTGTTTGAATTAATAGCATTCGAATTTAAAGAAACTTTTTATATTTCTTTTTTCTACAAATGAGTGGCAATATATATATATATATATATATAAACTCACCTACAAGAAGTGTAGAACCAAATTGACTTGGTTATTGCTTTTAATAGTTGTAAAACATAGACGGCTTTGCTTACTAAATCAAGAAACTTCTACTTTACATGTAAGTAATCTAAATTTCCACCATAATTTCAGAGTTATATTATTGTTGCCACATTGTTTCAGCAACAATATTTTAAAAACTAAGTCTTTCAAATACAAGTATGCAAATGTTGAAATTCTCTCTGGAGAACAATACAAAGATAAAATGAATTTCTTGTGGAGGTGGTCTTTTGATCTTATGTTTCTGCGTTCCTTAAACGACCCTGGATACTGCGACCTTCTGAAAAATAGAATACGGTATTCGCCAATAAGCTTAAACAATTTTTTGGCACTTTTAGGTCTTGTTCAACTGTGAATCTAACCGATTGCTTCAGAAATATCTTCTTGCTTTTTTCTAAGTGATGTTTCAAGAATTGTTCACAGTGTAGTTCTGTGGTATGGCATGATTAGGATTTTAACGTTAGGTATCATTCGTATTTTATGAGTGGAAATAAGGAATAAATTTTGTATTCAAATTGAACTTCTATTACGTTAATTTTCTAATGTCTTATGATAAGGAACTGCACTAAATTGTCTGGTTGCATGGGTTTTGATATATTGGTCAAACAATTGCTTTTCAGCGATTTTTGGCATTTTGTTCGTATGGTGATATGCAGTTAATGTGAATGTGTGGAGCATAGGTTGTCTTGGCAGTCTGCTTTTATGATGTGTAAATAGCCCTTTTATTTCGGATCAACGTTTGCAAAAGTTTTAGATTAAGTGTTGGTGAATTGTCATATTCGCATTTGTGTAGCTTCATGCTATATAGGTTCGGTTTATAGGTCGAGTTTTTGTATTGGTTCGGTTTTTTTGGTTCGTTGACCAAACGTGAGCATCTCTCGAGAAGTCATCACATCGGGTGTTAGTAATGTTTGCAGATATTTTGGGGCAAAAGGTAGGTATATTATTTACTAAATTCGTACGCTATTATGATATATTTATAAAAATATCGATCTTTAAAATACATCAGTCACCCCCTGAAAGATGATTTACGTCACCTATTTATCGTTCGTTTCGTGACAGTTCACTGAGAGAAATATTAGTCAGAATTACTCTCACTGGTTAAACTGCTTTGTTTTTCTGTTCTTGGTTATACGGTGCACGTTTTTTGTTGAATTTTCTTAAGTTACATATACATTTTTTTTTACTGCACACAATATTAAATTTCTGCAGCAGCAGTTTTTGCTAAAACTGAATATCTTGCTCGGACTCTCAAAGTAGCTGTTTTAACTACTTCGATGACATTTTTATTAAATTGAACTTTTTTAAATTAACCTTGTTATAGAAAGTTCGATTACTGACTTTGTTGTAGAGGAGTTCAACTATACACGGTTTTGTAAAGTGTAATTAATAACTAGCCGTATTTGGATAAGAAAATTAATTAATACATTTTGATAGTTAGCCTGATTCACTTAAATAAAAAGGAATATTGTGATGAAGTGATACGAGATTGTATTAATCCCAAATTTGGAACATAGGGTAGCTAATGTGCAATGAAATTCTATTTGTTATGCATTGGAAATTTTCGGGACATTATGTTTTGTTTTGTTCTACAGAATATTTTTTGTCTGAGAACTATTAAATATAAACTGTGTTCGGTGTCATTATAATATCGAATTCAACTTGAGGTATCGCGGATCGTTATATGTAGAATAAATTAAATATCTTCAATTTAAAAAATAAGAACTAAATTCATTTATTACGTAAACGTCAATGGTTTCCAGAGTAAAAAACTAAACAATACACAACATGGCATTCATTTACATACCTCCAAAATTGTGCATAGTTTTGCTCTTTTTCGAAAAAAAATTCTTCAAACTAAGGTAATCGTAGTTGTCGTGATTGTCAAGAAACTGCTATGGATGTTAAGTTAGCGTTGCGAGGTTATTCCTAAACACAAGAACGATCATGAAATTGAATTATTTGGTAGGTTTTTAAATTGAACATCTCTCTCTTTCTCTAGTACATTCGAGTTTTCTTAGAAGTGCCTACTTCCAATTAAAAATTTCTGCGACATTATTTTCCGTAATATTTTTGTTTAGTTCATTTAGAATATGTGCAGTTGCTTAAAATAAGAAACCTACAGCTGGGAATACCAACAATAATCCTATCAATAATTTTGTCGCGATCCGAACATCGATTGTGTACCCATATTTTTTTTATGAACCATCCATAGTTTTCCAATTATCAAAGCTGCAAATGTAAAGCATTCGGCTAACATAGATAGCACTAGTGAGAGGAACGCCCACTTCCAGCTCATTTGTTGCTGTCAAGAAATGGAGCATAGCTATACTGTTTCAATAATTGTTTTTTTTTTCGATATAAGAAGTTAAAGCCATTTACAATATAACATTTAGTATTACCACTGCAGATTTACTACGCTAATATTTTCCCTAGATTTTTATCGCTGAAATTTCTAACACGATATTAAAAGTGAGAAAGCCCAAACTACGGGTTCGTCCGTTCTATTTTCTTCAAATGTTTGAATTTCGCATTTCATTTTGCACAGCAAGACTTCAACAGATGTGGTGTTCTGTGTCCTCCATATTGTTTTTTACCTCATTTGCTACAACCTCCGAGCTCGAACAGACCGCGTTTGAAGAGTTCATGTTTACTATAAGGATTTCCATGTGTACCTTAAGGGCTGATTTCCCACTTTCGTTTTGAACACCAGATATTTACCGGCCTTCGAATTGGATACACTGCTGATCCCCTTCTTGCCATATTACGTTTCTATAAAATTTTATCCAATTAGTTCTCGAGGGTCGATGTTCCCCTATCATCGCGTTAGATAACCACAAACATGCTCACTCTCTTCGACTTAAACGTCTGCTCCGTCTGTCTTGTACTCGATGTTTACTCAATGAGATTGGCCTTACGAAAACAATTGCAGAAAAATAAACTGCGGCACAGCCCCACTAAAATTTATTTATTCGTTTTTTCACTGATTATTTCGGCGATTTGAAGAGTCTTTCTGAAAAACTCCTATGCCAAATAGAAATGCAAAATTTCTTTATTTAGCGTTTGTGGAAAATCAAAATTAAGAAAATATCAGACAATGCGAAACAGACTATGATAATCAAGGAAATATTGATCTGGTCCTTCTTTATGAATAATATTTTATCGTGGCTTTCTCTCACTTGCGAATCTTTGTTAGAATGGATTGTCTGAAGATACACCTCAAAGTTTATCCAACCCCATCTTTTACAAATGTAGAAAGGACAGCAACATTTTTGTCAGAAATAATTTTTCAGCACACGAAGCAACGTTTCTCCTGAACAATTGGTGCCAACACACTTTCGATAGCAATCGATTGTTTTTTTTTTCTAGCTAATGGTCACCATCTATGGTTACATATGTCGTTATTTCACCAGCTCTAATTCCGAACTTCTTTCTTCATGAGATACAGTGAATATGCACGATAAAGAATGGAATTTTATTGCAAACATTTTGTGACATCTTTGCATAAATTAAAATAAAAACTGTCCTCCGCATCCTTTTGTCTTAGATGAAGAGAAAATATTATTAAATAAAATATTTATTTCTGCCAACAAAACACTAAACCAAGTAATTCCGTTCAAAGAAACAGAAAACAACGTATCTTTTTTCTAAGTCCTATATGCTGTAGTCCAAATGACCTTCATGAAAATAATGTGTGACAAATTGAAAAGACATGCAGACAAACGAGCAGACTCGCCACGTTATACTTTTACGAAAAGCGGTATCAGGGAATCACCACAACCTGTAGAGTAAAGTGGTGAATTTACACTCCCTTATTAAACACATATGCGCGGAATCAAAAGAAACTTCACGTAAAATAATGTCAAAGAATTTCATACCTGTTCCTTAAAAGCTCTTCATAAAAATTTCTATAATGGATAAAACGTATCATTGAAAATACAAAGCTTCGTAATTTTAAAAATAACAAATTTGACAAATCATTTATGGTGAAATGCTATTATTTTGCAGTTTGTATATAAGGAAAAGCCAGAAAAGCGAGATTCTTCTTCCCTATCACATTACCTAATATCACAGCTTTTTATCCATTACGCAGCACCTTTGGCATGCAATGAGTAATTGCTGTTTATTTGACTGGGTTTATTTTATAATAAAGTAGCAATCGATGACTTGAATTGAAATATTATTTGTTTCAATATTTTGTCTGATAATAAATCTCTTTAAATGATGGCAAAGCTAATGTTCATCGTCACGTTGTTTTCCGAGACACTTTCTTGGAAAAGCTTGAAAAAGCGAAAATGGTGTTTTGAAAGATACGTTTATGTATTGTGGTGATGCAAATTTAGACTACAATCATACTGTTATTGTAAAAAGGATACATGTTTTCAGTACTATATTCCGAATGAAAATTTACCCTAAAAATCATGTAGTTACTGTACGATATATGAATTCATTACTATGTTCCGAAATAAAGGGGAGACCGTGTTATCCGTGGAAAGCGCTGGAAATAAAGATAATAAGAGACTTAGTTTGGTATTTATGATTTCAACTAACAGGGAGTTCATCATAGTATATGCTAAACAATAAAGTGAAGTGTTCTGATTCAGATATTTTGAAATATTTGATAACTCAAATGTCATATTGCTTTTAATAATTAAGTGATGTATTACTATGTGTAACATAAGCTTATGGAATTGTAAATACACATGTGTTATTCCAAAACGTCCATCAACACACATGTTGAAACTAAAACATTGTTGACCTATGTAACTTCGCTCAAAATTAACATACAAAAATATAATTTTTTTACTGTATTAAGATTGGCATGAACAAAGTATAAAAACATAAATATTTTCCGTAGTTGTTATGAATAAAGTATATCATATTTGCTTCAATTGTGTGTTGAAAATGATTTGAAAGTAGTGCATATCCATGTTTCATCCGTGTTTCCTATTGCATTGTTTGTATTTATATGATGCAATAATACAACAATCTGAAGAATAAAACCTCTTCTTATGAAGATACAGATAACTTACAATGGTATACTATAAAAAATGTACAATTTACGAATCGTGCACGAAAAAATTGATGTTAGACTGCGTTTATTTATATCTACATGAAGAAAATTATTTTCTTTTCTCACATATGTGAAAAATTGGTTTTTATAATAGAAACGTGAATGAATGCCAGTGCTGAATACATATTGCCTTTTGACAGGACACTTGGCTCCAGTTATACATATATTTTCCTTTCCTATTTGCATATTGATAAATATGCAAAACCCTGTGACCAGATCTGGTATGAGGGAAAATTGCATATCTAAAATAGGAGACTAAGATTATCTTTTATTTGAATACTGCTCTCTATATTAAAACAACATTATTATTAAGTCGATATTTATATGATTTAACTTTTAAAAATGCACACGAATACATCAGACTTCCATGACTACTTTATTCGGATCCAATATTTGCCAAAAAGGGATATGAAAATGGCAAAGACAAAACAAAAATTATTTACTCAAACATTTGTATTATACATTGTGTACAGTCTCGTAAGTTCAACGTACACATTCCTGAATCGACTAGCTCATGTTTTAGTAGATGCTAATAAAACAGAAGCTTTGTCTAAATATTTTGGATTTCTCAAGTTGCTGTAATTTTTAAACGGGGATTTTAGCATTATCTAAACATTGAAATACTTTAATTTCTTTATATAAATGTTGAAGGAGATAAACGAACACAAGGCAGAAGAGGTGTTGAAATTATTGCCTTAAAAAAACAAAAACAAAAAAACATAATCGTTGGCATGTTTTTCAGGCACTGAATGTAGTTCTACGTTAGCTTATAAAGACAAACACGTACATTCATCATCATGAAAAGTTCTTCGATTGTATAATTAAAAAAATTAAGAATTCGAAATTTCGTATGAAAAGAAAAGACCGAATGATTCAAAGTTTAATTACAAATTCCTTTTTACATTTTTTATGATGAAGTGGTGTTCTCAATTGTCAAATATAAAAAAAAGTAGGTAAAATTCGGGACCTAAAGTATTTGACCAATTCCTATATGCAAAATTTTAATTTGCTCTAAAAATTTAATACAATAATGTGTATATGTATTAAGATTAATGTCGAAATTGTTTACCGTGTTTGTGGATTTTGGGTTTTAAAAGCTCTCTGTTGTGATTATTGTGACGAGCGAATAATTTCTACACATTGTATAAGAGAAATGGGTGCTCGAAGAGCTTAAATAGCCTTCAACGGTTTCCTTGGATAATAGCAGTGTTTAAAGTGTCCCTCTTTTGCAGGTGAACCGACCATTAATTGCATAGAATACCGCAGACATAGGTTTTATCAAATGATGGAGTAATATCTTGTTTCTAAACAGAAAAATCGACAACGAATAGCGATAATCCCGAGTGCTCTTTTCAAGTACTAATAACTAGCTTTATCAAAAATATTTCATATAGTTCCATATCGGAATTCCGCATGCTAAACCTTTACGCTGTGTGGTGACTCACCCACGTTTTTTATTGTATTCTTTGCAAGTATATTCGTACAAACATTTTCAAATAATTACTCCTATTTTCTTTGCCTTTGGAATGGTAATACACTCAATAGACAAAACGATAGAGGAATCTATTTAATAACGTGTTGGCCTTCCTCTAGAGCGAATAACAACCTGTACATACCGAAGTATCGACTACACCAGAAACCGGAGGATTCCCGGAGGAATTGCTTGCCATTCGTTTTGTACCGTTGTCTGTATATCTCTAACCGAGCCGTCGATCCAGGACCCATGGACCTGAAGTTTCTTTTCACATCATCCCCGAGAGATTTGACAAGTTTAAATCCGGGGCACTTCGAATCCACTGTACGGTTCCAAACTCAGATGAGTGTTTCTCAAGCAATGCCTTGGTAGTTCCGGCGCGGTGGGGCGGCGCATTGTCTTTCTGAAATAGACCGTCGGTCGCAGGATGCGCAAAGGCCATGAAGAATATTGGTGATCTCAGCTAGCGCATGCTGGTTGGCGGCGGAGGTTAAGGACCTCTCCAAACACAGTATGGGATGTAATGTGTCACACGAGAAAGCTCGTTAAGCAATTGCGAAGCAATCTCCGCTTTTGACAGAGACGAACTGGCACGACTGCGCCATGGCGTGAAGCTGTCGATGACACACTCGCGCGCTCTCGTCAGCTTGGTACAGTTGAAAATGGGATTCATCTGACCACACGACTGCAGAGATCCATTTTCATCTTCCCCATAGCAGACGAGGAGTTATGTCCTATGACGTTTAGTCAACCATGGAACACGTCGTCTCCCGTGGCCCAAGATATGCAGCGTGCAGTGTTCTAGTTACTCGCTGGCACTTCTTGTACTTCCGACACTTTACCTGGATGTGATTTGCTACGCCGTTATTAAGCCGCGTAGCAAGAGTTCCAGAATATTATTCTTCGTTTGTACGAGACTGGATATTTTACGTCGATTCTTTTCATCAATGGCACGTGGTCGGCCGTCGTTCAACCTCTGAGCGGTGGTACATCCGTCGATGGTACCTCGTCGATGGTAGACTGTTAGTACACACTTGGTTTCGCGGTCTTCGGGATCACTAAGTTTACCATGGCCTACAATCAAAATCTCAACTAGGACCTCGTTTACCAATTTTTGTCGATTACGATACATTGTTGAGAAGCCCTGCTGCCCGTCTATTTATCGTCCGCGTTTGGTTTGGGTCTGGCCCAATCTGTGCGGTGTTGCTAACATGTAGTCGTACTGCCCATCAAATCTTTGTCTATTGTTTCCCACTCCATGTATATTTCTGCTCTAAGTTCTAAATGTACTTGAACGTGATATCCTTTGTGGACTACACATAAATAATTTTCAGTATTTAGCATGCAATAAAAACGACGTGTCTTTATCAGCTACATGGGCTATTTATCAATTATTGATACTGTAAATATGTTTAAGTTGTTTTCAATTTAGGACAGTACCGTGCGAAACCGCTTTTTACGTTTTCGAAATTAAATCCACTAATTTTATTATCATTATTGAAAAACATTTATACACTGCTGGACAATTGCTAAGGACGGCTCATAAACGGCTATATAGCGCATAAAAAAGCAAGTGTATTTGGATGTCAAGTGAAATAAAATAATGTCAGAATGCCAGGACATTACAAGAAAGACAATTTATAGTGCTCTGAAATCCAGAAGGCTTTGGAACGTGTTCAAGGGACAAACAGGCCATTTTGTGCAGAACACGTAAACTTGAAAAAAAATGCAATTACCGTCCGCAGGCGTTCCGGCGTAGGATATCAATACGGGATATGGCCACCATGGAGGGCGATGCAAGATTCAACACATCGTGTCATGCTTTGCACAACATTATCAAGCAGCTGTTGGGGTAATTTATCCCATTCCTCTATCAGTGCACGGATGAGGGTGTCCTTGTTTATTGGAGGGCATTGGCGACCAGCAAGACTCCTCCCCAAAGCATCCCACACATTTCCAATGGGATTCAGATCTGGAGAGCGTGCTGGCCATACGAGGCGTTGAATATCCTCGCTCTCAAGACACTCCTGGACAGCGACTGTTCGATGACATGTTGCGTTGTCGTCCATGAAAATGAATCTATCACCGACAGCACCACGGAACATGCGAACATGAGGTAGCAGAACATCATTAATGTATCGTTGGCCAGTCATAGTCCCAGTTGGAAGCACATAGAGGGACGTACGGCCATTGATCATGATGCCAGCCCATACCATGACACTACATGTCGGATATCGGTCCCTTTCCTGTATGTTTGCTGGACAATATGCAGTACCACTATCACGCCAGATCAGTTGTCGTCGACAATCAGACGATAGACTGTATCTACTCTCATCTGAAAAGAGGACAGTAGACCAGTCGTTATCAGTCCAATTGCGATGTTGATGGCACCATTGCAAACAGGCGGTACGGTGACGTCTGGACAATGGGATGCACACAACAGGACGACGGGCGTATAGTCCTCCTTCATGCAAACATCTGGCGACCATATTTCGGGAGATCCGCTTGCCAATAGCAGCCATAAACTGATTTGCTACCTCACTAGCTGTGCTGCGCCGGCGTCTTTTTGTTGATAGCACTATGTACCGATCTTCTGCAGGTGTCGTTCTGTGAACACTACCTCCCCCGTGACATTTGCTACACTCTCCATTTGTTTGAAATGATTTCCAAAGCCTTGAAACAACACTGTGGCTGACGTCGAACTCTCTGGAAACATCTGTATTTTTCGCCCTTCTTCAATCTTGCCAATAATACGGCCACGCGTAAAATCATCTAGGTGATGTCGGGAAGACATACTGAAAATTGCAAGTTCATCAATTGATTCTTTCCCTTTTAACTTTGCGTTTGAACAACAACGGTCAATACGCGTCAAATCCTTTATATCTCTTATCAGCGCTATGACGTCACGAACAAGTTCGGCAATCCAAAATTTGCATATGCACAACACGTCTTACTGTATCCCGCACTTATGCTAATTTCCACATTTTCCTGCCTTCCATTTTATGGTTGCTATCGTTGCTATTGTCATCCGTCCTTAGCAATTGTCCGGCAGTGTATAATAGAAAATCACTAAAGCAATATTTTTAAATTTAAACTATGATGATTACTCAGCCTAACTAGCAGTTAAATATGGTGAAATAGCATTACTTAAACTTAATAGAATTTTAAATTACGTATATTATATATAGCTCCGTAAATTTCTTTGAAATCTTTTAATATAGGACTTGTATCGATTTTGAGAAGAATACCTTTAAAAAGAAAAATTGGCTAAATATGGTTTTTCTGAACTCAAATTAAAAGAATGTCAACGTAAACAATCTAAGAGTTTGTGGAAAAGCAGTATCATCAAAAGAAACAGCTTCTCAATTAATCTCAAATGTTTTTTCTTCTTAAACTATATGCTAAGGGTCTTATCAGTTATGTAATTAATTATTTTAAGTAAAGACAATAACATGCAACGTTATGCTCATTTTTCTTAATTGCCAAAATTAGCAATAAACTTTATTCGTTTTTCCTTTCAAAATTATTTTAATTACAAATTTCCAGAAGTTTTCATTGCATACCACCATTTTGAAACATTAGTGATCTCAACCTGAAACTCACAGGATATTTGTTTCATTAACACGTATCGGTTGCATGAGTTCAAAATTTAACGATCATCAGTGAATCTTGTGTTACTAATTCAGAAGTTTTTGGTGTGTAGGTAAATTTTCGAAATAACGGGATGTTCCTCGTAGAATGTCAGTGAATTTAAAGGTTTATACACTGAAGTGCCAGAAAAAACTGGTACACCAGTCTAATACTTGTTTGGTCCCCAGCGGGAGCCCAGGACGGCAGAAATACGACGGGGCATGGACTCCACTAGCTTCTGGAAATATGCTGTAGGCAATGAGCACCATACTTCCTGCAGAGCGTTCCACAATTCGGGTGTGTTCCGAGGTCTCCGATTCCTGTGTTCGATAGCGCGTTGCATGGCATCCCAAATGTGTTCTATCACGTTCAGTTCTGGGGACTTGGGTGGGAATGACAACACCCCAAACTCAGATGACTGCTCCTCTAACCATAATGTGGCATCCCGACACTTGTGTGGAGGTGCATTTTTCTGCTCAACCCATCAGCATGAATGCAGGACATGGACGGGTGTACATCGTCAGAAAAGAGGCGCACATAGCGTTGGCCTGTCACAAACGTTTGTAAACGTACCAAGGGTCCCAGTGAAGTCCAGATAAACACAACCCATATCATTACGTACCGCCCACCAGCCGGTACAGTTCCCTGTTGACAGGCGGGATCCATGGCTTTATGGGGTTTGCGCCACACACGAATCCTTCCTTCTGCCCAATACAGTTGGAAACGCGACTCGTCAGAGCAGGCCACTTGTTTCCAGTGATCAAGTGTCAAGTGGCGGGATTGCCGTGCCAAAGAGAGGCGCATAGCTCTGTGTCGTGCGCCCATCAAGGAGACTCGAATTGGGCGTCAGCTCCCGAAGCCCACATCGTGCAGAGTATGTTGCACAGTCCGAACGCTGATGCTTGTTGAGGCTCCAGCATTGAATTCCGATGATACCTGCGAGAGTGTTGCACGCCTATCGCCTTAAACGATTCTTGACAGTCGACGATGGTCACGTTCACCCAATGTCTTTTTACGGCCACACTGGTATCGTAGGTTGGAGGTTTTGCCGGAATTCTTGTAGTAACGGTACATACACCCTTGCAATGGTCGTCCGTGAAATTCCGAACTTCGTTTCTACCTCCGAAACACTATAGCCCATCTCACGAGCGCCAACTATGACACCGCGTTGAAAATCGCTTAAATCGTTATTACTTGTGATTCTCATGCCGAAATCAGCTCTGACAGCTGGCAAGGATGGTATCGCTTTTTATACATACTGGCGGACGCAACCGAGTACGCGCATAGGAGACGTTGCTATGTATTTTGCATAAGCTAGTCTGTACCAGTTTTTCTGGCACTTCAGTGTACACATGATTCTATATCAAAATACGCTCAAATTAAACTCAGCATTATGTTTTTTTAAAAATACCTCTCTTTTGCAAATTCTGTGTTAACCTATAAAATCAATATTTTTAAAAACTTCTATGCAAAAGTCGGTGACGTTTGGAAAGGTGGCGGAGCCGATCGTTTACATACAAAAATTTCTACTAATTATTGAGTATGTTACTAAACATACTGGACATCAAACAAAAATACACTGTTTACTTTCTTAAATACATTTGACACTTAATCTGTACAAACACGATAATTAGTCAAGAACCAAGATGGAGCTCACAGCATCATCAAAGCTAAAAGATTATAGTTAGAACACAATTAAAATGCGAGTACTTTCAGACTAATTGTTGGTCCTTCTTCTTGCCTAGAGTAAGCAGCCGAGGACGTCTGTATTATATACTCTTGCTTGCCGCATATCGGAATCTGATTGGTATAGTCAGTTCACGTGGTCAACCGAATGAAATCTAAGTCATGAAATTATAATTTTAGGTAATGGCATTACAAATTTCCATACCAGAATCCCTTGTCTTCTTCGTAACCACATTTCTCCAGGGCAAAAGCACGTACTTCGAAAGTTCATCGTTACAACGTAATGATGATTTATTCAAGATACACAGACCTTCAGAAGAAGGTGTTGCGCTCTTTGTCCTGGTGCTAATTAATAACCGCGCCTTTTCCTACACAGGTAGATTGGTTCCCTTGCTATAGTTGATTCACGTGCCGTGTTAGATAAATGAAACCAAATGTCATATTTGTGTTCACTCAATCTTTGATTTAAGATACTGAGGGTCGATCCAATATATAATTTGTCAACATCCTCTAGATCAGTAGCTTTTAGTGATATCTGATACACGCCCTGTCTTTCTTCCATAGGATCGAAGAACTGCATTTGTCTTTTCCATGCGATCCGAGAACTGCATTTGGCTTTCCTAATCAAATGTAAACAACTGGAGATTGCTCCCAAGTTTATGGATATTACTCGTCGTCCTCTATGCTACTGGGATGAGCGCGTCCTGTCCATTGCCAAACTAAGGTGATCAACACGATGATCCGCACAAAAGATGCTTACATCGATTTCCTGTCACGTAAGTGCTTTTCAGAGTACTTATCTTTATCTGGACAGACTCACCGTGAATTTAAATGTGCTGGTGATTAGGCTTATGACCCCCATTGAACTGAATGCGGTCTATTCAAGCCATGCGCATTAAAAAACCCACTAACCTCGTATCACAAGCATTAATAAGTAAATATTCAGTAGGTGATTTTATTCATTGTCGTAGACGTAACTGAAACCCTTCACATATATCAACCAAAGTTAAATGCTTTAAACAACCATAAAATCAAGGCACTAGAAAGGGGTTCAAAATGTATGCATATCCAACAACCGTGACTGTTAAATTTAAGTTAATAGCTCAGGCTGAATAAATTATTCGCAACCATTCCAAAGCGGAACAAGAAAGGGTCAGCAAGATACGAGGTGGCGGACACTATTAATAATAATTTTAGTCCTATGGTCTAGTGCCCAAAAACAAAACAATATCGGCTGGAATGAAAGCATTTAATGGAATTGCGTGAATACTCAAGGATTTCTGTCATGTCAGCTAACAAATCGAAACATATAGTCATCTTGGACAACGACGTTAATGTTTCGAAAATGCGGGAGACGATTTTTAGCATTCCACATGATATTATTGATAACGACCCAAACGCCGCAACCATCAAGTCTCTCAGAAAACTTTGAAATTCTGACCAATTGTATTTATGTACCTTGCAAGCTATGAAACCTCCGTAAGAGGCAATGGTTCCGGAATTGTTTGGTCAAATAAAACTGCATAAAGGGGAATATTACATCCGTCCCCTTGTTTCAGGGAGATCTGTCCCTATCAGGACGCTGGAAAAATCCCTAGCACACTTTATGGCACATTTGACTACGGATTCCAGCGTTTCTATTCACAGCTATTCCAAAGCTTTGAATATCACTAAGGCCTTTCAAGTCAACCATAATAACAATTATCTTATGGCGTCTTTGGACGTCATAGCACTATTTCAGAACGTGCCAGTCCACCTGTCACATGAGCTTAAAGATTCAATATTGCTGAGTTTGGATACTTTTTTATTCGAACAAGTTCAAGCAGTAATGAATGCTCTGAATTTGGAAAACGAAGTTATTTTAAATTTCAGGGAGTCATATACCGACAGGACGGGCGTGCAACCAGGGATGTTAGAATACAAGGGCTGGGTCATAATCTTCGGACACGCGGATTCCTACGAACGCCATCATGTGACGTTAGTATGTTGGAACCAATGTTGGAACCAATGTTGGAACGGAGCTGACAGCTGGATGGCTGTAGTGAGGGAATGAAAGCTAACGAGCATTTCAGTGGTACTTGCAAAGAAATATAACAAATAAGTCATTCTAGGTATTTAACAGACTTAAATAAAAAGTAAGAGAAAATACTGGAGTATCTGTTAAAGACAAATGAAAATTTCGTTATACACACACAATACGTTTGAATTTTCAAGTCATAAGTTTTCTTGTCAATATCTTGCACCATCCAGAAGATGTGTGCATTAAAATATATTTGATCTGAGAGATTACGCAAATAGATCCCCTGAAGTGAAAAAAGTATTTTTTTTTCCACGTTTCCTTCTCTGTTTAATTTCTTAAATTTCCAACAGCAACAATAAAATCGCATTTTTTTTTCGTATGCTTTTTATTTTCGGTTTTCCTTAAACTTTATTTGCGGTGTTTTTGTAGTGAGTCTTCGTCAAAATCAGTATTTTTGTTTTCACGTAAAGCTACTAATGTACTACATTCAATTTACGAACTTTTAGTGCGCGAAATTTTAAAAGAACCAGAAAGGTAACACAATGTCCTTATTCCTTTGTATACCATTGTTAAAAATCTATGAATTAATGAATATACATTTTTGTATAGTGGCCCCTACTTTAGTTGAACATCAGATGCCTTTGCATTCTGAATTACTGCTATATATGCACTTATATATTAAATGGTTAGTACACTTTTAATACGAGCTTCCCTTTTTTAGTTTTTTATTCTTTAAACCAATAATTTTCAGCTTTGTTTTCAGAACTCTATTTCCCTACAATAGTCGTTTGCGTAGTCGTGTTTTCCCTCTACAATAATCGCTGTAGTCTTCCGTTAGCTTTCATTTTTAACGCTTTGGTTCTCCCGAATTTTAAAATTTCAATTTATTTTTTAAGGGATGCAATATTTTCAAGTAGAAATCTATTTTTCTCAGTTATTTTGATACAGGAGGAACAACTGATATCCCCTGATGTTTAGTCAACTTCATAACAGTGATCCTGCGTTTCTTTCACACAAATATTTTCACCCTTAAAATATCCATCCGATCGAAATCACTTCTTAAAATATCTCGTTTGTGCTTTCTGTTGCTTCGTGGAGTGACACAGTGTCCGTTTTGTTCACAGTTCGGCAGATTCAGAATAGGCACCGCGTTAAGTTTCAGTATTGTTTTTTGTCCGGTCGTCCAACTAGGCGATTTTTTAAATCATCTTCGTAATCGGAAGAATGAAAATGTTCACTGCAAATTCTAGCATTCGCTACATTCATAGAGTCTGACCTATAGCGCTTGTTCAGCCATTTATTACTTCACCAAATCTGGATTTTTCAAAGGAAATGCATGGTACACAATATACTGACCTTTAGTTTTTTCGTAATGGTCCTTACGACTAGCCACAGCACAACTCGACATTGTTATCAGTATTTCAAGGTAAACTAACTGAACGATTTCTCAAAAAGCAAGTTCTAAGAGCTGAATACTTATCCACAAAAAAACAAAGGAAAGAGTGCAGCGAAAGTAGGAAGACCCTTTACAGCAGCTTCATGATTCCAACGTTCCAACCGAAGTTCCAACACAGTGACGCCAGAAACAGGTCATCTATCACCGCTGAGGGGATCCGTGGCGGCCACGTTTCTTCAAAGCAATGACCCAGCCCTAGTATTCTAACAGCCCTGCCTGCAACTACGGATTTTCCCGTTCTTGGCGGAGATCATACTGCAAACCCTGGAAGAACAAGCTTTGCAATAATCAACCCTGGTACCGTGCCTATTATTAAGATACATTGACGAAGTTCTCATCTTTTGGCAATATGACAAGGACACTGTTCACGAATTTGCCGAAGGTTTGTCAAGAAAATATCCTTCCATCAAGTTCAAGGTGGAAATGGAACAAAACAACGTTTTCCATTTTTGGATTTCATCCTGCATCCACATGACTCCCACGATCGGCTGTCTTATACCGTGTACATTATGCCGCCATCTCCTCTTATGTGCATTCCTTATGATTCGGCACAACAAATAGGACGTACAAATTTTCTGCCTTATTAATTATTTTTAGGAGGGCTATTACAAACACATCCAACCTAAAACTAACTTAGAAGAAAGAAAATGAACGAGATATATGCAATTGCACAAGAGTATGAATATCCTGATGGAGTGGTTAGAGGCGTGAAGCGGAAGATCAGATTAGCGGCACTTACTACATTGAGTAGAGAAACAGTAAAACCGAAGTACATTAAGTCCATGAAGCGTATTCAAGGAATGACCAACATTCTCAATAATTATTGCAGAGAATACCAGATGACTTCGGATTACAAACTACCACCATCAAGACCTTTATTAAAAAGGAAAGGGACTGTATTCCCATGGGAAACAGACCGGGGGTGTATCAGATTCCACCAAAAGCTCTTGTTCCAGAGGATGCTGACAAATTATATATCGGATCGACCACCAGGACCTTAAATCAAAGAATGAGTGAACACAGATATGATATTAGGTCTCATTCATCTAACACGGCATATGTGAGAACTATAAACAAAGTCACCAACCTAACTGTGCTGGAAGAAACGCGGATTTTAACTGGCACCCGGACAAGAAGCGCTACACCGTTTACTAAAGGCCTCCATATCTCCCACAAAGCATCATTATGTTGTAACGATGAACTTTCGTCCTGTACGACTTTGCCCTGGAGAAATGTGGTTACGAAAAAGAAAAGGGAGTCGGGTATGGAAGAATATAATGATATTTCTTAAAATTATAATTTCATGTCTTGGATTCCAGTCGGTTGACCACGTGAACTGACTATACAGATCATATTCTGGTATGCGGCAAAAAAGAGTATATACGACAGACGTCCTCGGCTGCTTGCTCTAGGCCAGAAGGCGGACCAACAATTAGACCGAAAGTATCTGGATTTTAGTTGTATTTTAATTTTAAACGTTTAGCTGCGTGGATGCTTTGAGCTCCATTCTTCCTCTTGGTTAATTATCATGCATGGACAGATTAAGTGTCTTCTCAATTAGTAGAATGCGCGAAATACACCTTATTTAATTAAAGGCATTAATTGAAACAGATCGAAGGTTAGACATGTTTGTTCTGATTTTTATGGATTTAAATAGAGGTAATAGCTACGACTTCAAGCACTCTGAAAAATAGCGTACGCTTTGTATCTGATGGGCACGAGTTTTTATTTTCTGATCTCAATACTTCCACTTATATTCTATGGCACATGTTGTAAGACTTAGCTTATTTATTCGCGTGTACAATATTAATTCCGATACAATTGTATGTAATTTGCTATCTGTTGCATATAAAATAAGAAAACTATGACAAATTTCTCATAATTACTCATATTTTCAGAATTTCGTCACCTGCGAGTAGTAGTAGCGATATTCATATTCGTTTTCTGAGGACAAAAGTCATATCAAAAGGGATACGCCGATTTTCAAAACATTTTGCAGCACTTCCGTGCGGAACCCTAAATTTTAACATTTCATTCATGTGACTTGCTACTATTGAATAGCACAAATCTCTGTGGGACTCTTACCTATTTCCTCTTTTTATGGCCTTCCGAACATCTATGAGCTGTACATAATTACATAATCCCATTTATTTTCATCATGACATGCAAGTTACTTCCTTCCCATAATCTTTCTTCGATATACGCCTTAAAGTCCTCATTTTACTCAAATTTCACCCCAATAATACAGGAGACAATACAATGCGTAGAACATTCACGAAACTGACAGGACACACTGGAAGGAAGAAATGTATGCCACGTAGCAATTTGCAGATCTTTAAAATTCCATTTGTCCGGTGTCCATCTTCGCTATGATATTAATTTGGTTTTTAAAATAATACACGGGATTGAAAAAAATTAAAAGATAATAAAAAAACCCGACAAAACTCCAGTTGCACATCGGCGAAAATTTCAGTAATTACATCATACCTCACCCAAGCCAGAGCTTAAAAGTTGTCTGCACTATTAACAATATGGAATTGGGGACGCGTTAGCTGGGAGCGCATCAACATGTTTATGTTTGCAAAGCTTTCGCATCCTCGATTTCGGATGTCCAACCCTCTCCTAAGACGCTTCAGGAGCTAGTACGTACGCTTAAGGGACAGTGCAACTAAACCCAATAAAACCTGATCGAAAATCTCCTAAACATAACTTTTATTTAATTTTCTCCTTGAGTTCCCAAATTTGTTTTTGCGCGTTATGTCACATCTTTTCATTTCATTCTTTTTTTTTTAGGTCTCAAAGTGTGTTGTTACAGTCAAAAATTGTGTGCTGATTCTTTTTGTAATTCATGCATTTTAACAAAATATATTTTTTTAGCACAAATCATGCCTTTATTTGGAAAACAATGAGCTTTGCGGCAATGTTTAACAATTATCCTTTAATTTTTCACTCCAGTATATTTCCTAACATTGTAATAAATATGATTTGCTTTGCTAAACGGACATCGGTCAGATGCATTTTTACAGTTATTAAAATGTAGTTGCGAATAATAAGCAAAGTGAGAAGTGCTGAGAAATGAATGGAATCATTTTGGGAAAAATATCTTTAATTTGTGTTGGGAGAAATTATGGATAATAAAAATTCAGTTGGAGTACAAATTTTTTCAAGAAATTATTCTTTTGCGAAATACCGGAAGACGTCTGAGACAATTAGCGCTTTTGTACTTCAGATATTACAACTATGAGACTTTACTTTTGCCTCCACATTGGATTACAAAATAACTTATGTTCTGTAGGGATGCGGTATGCTGGGTCACATCATTTGTTTTTGCTTCCGTGTACGAAAGTAATTTCAATGTGTGATTGTTCAAGATGATATCGTGTTCCACGAAGATTTTGATATATTTATTCTGCAATGAAAATATTCTTACTTGGGAAATTTTTAACGGGTTCAGAGCTAATAATTCTTATTCTAATTTAAATAGATTTACATACTTTTCGAAATTTGGCAAATAACCAATGACTAACGTATACCTTTTATCGTGTACGGAGATGCAAATAATATTAATAATCATATTTTTCACATCAAATTCTCTCAGTGTTTGCTCTTACCACATATGAAACAATTTCTTGAGTTAGTAAAATTATACTAGTTACTTGATGTATTGGCGTAAGAATATATAAACAAATATTTCCAAGCTTTCGCACATCAACCGGATAGATTTTTCAAGGAAGATACAAAGGTAAGTAAAAAGGCATCTTAAAAAAGCCATATGTGGAAACTTTGAAAAGTTTGTTTATGTACCCTTACGCCAATAAATCGGATAATATTTATAGTTTTGCCTTTTTCTGCACTGTTGGTGTATTGTTCTTCGTTTTAATTACTTTCTAGAGATGTTTTGATTAGGATACAGTATAGAATTTGGAAAAAAATATTATTAAAGTGGAATGCTCTTGGATGATTGTTAACTATGTGAGTTTCATGTCCTGTTATTAAAGTAATTTAACCTGTAGTATATATCCGAGCATTATGTTTTATTACATGGCCAAAGGTCCTAACCACTGCGGAATATTGGAACCTATTACTGTTTCTAAAGTCCGGTGTTTGTAATTTCAATCACGTAAAAAAAAAATGAGAATTTTACACTGATCACAAGAAGTGTTAACTTTCTGTTTCACATAAATTCATATAGATTTATAAAAAATGTGTAACTCGAAAGTAGTTAAAGTATATACAGTAAAACATCCGAATAGCGGACATTGAAGGGGAAAGAAAAACTGTCCGTTTATAGAAGTGTTCGATATAGCGAAACTCATATCTTATGACACTATACTTAACGTAAAAGCAATTTAGGAGATAAGTAAATATAAGTATGTAAATGCAATACATGGAGCAAACTGTTACTAGTTTTTATTAAAAAATATCCTTCAAAATCTAAGAAGCAAAAATTTCGAGTATTGTTGTTTGTCTCTTACATTCATGCGAAATTTGGTCTTCTAATCATGAATTTTCCAGTTGAGATGAAAATTTCACACTAACAGGATCTTTTTGCAAAAAGTAGTAATTAAGTTTTTTGGCACCTTCAATTGCATCCTTATTTTTCAACAAATAATAATTTGCTACACCGTTATTGTCATCACTTTCTGCAGTTTCGGTGATTACATTTCCTGCTTCTTCTATATCGATTTTAACGTAATCGATTAAGACAGAGATTTCCGTTGCTTGGGATTCATCTGTTAATACGTACTCTTCGTACGAACTGAGGAATTCTTGAAATTGAAAGATATCAGTTGTCACTCCACCATCTACTGACGTTAATGTAATTTATTCAAAGTTCCAGCTATCTTAAAATAGCTACTTACGGTTACTGAGTTCATTTTATTAATGTCTGATGGAATCCAGAGTATAGCGTCTAAGACAGTGCTCCTATCAGAAAGAGCACTGGCAGACGAAGCGCCTTCCATCTGCGCCAAAATATGACTTACCACACGTTGAAGGTATACATTTCATGAAGCATTTAATTTTGCTTTGATCTAAGGACTGACAAACAGAGAGAGTATTTGGTGGAAAACAAAATAATTTTGCATTATCCAACGTAGAATTTTGATTCGATGATATATTATCTACAAATGAAATCACTTTCATTTTTAACGCTATATTTTCCTATCGAACACTCATTTCGATAACCATTCAACCATGAGTTCCGTTGTCATCCAGGATTTGCTGTTTGAACGGCACTCCACATCAGAAACATTAACATCAACACCTTTAAAACGGCGCGTTTTTCTTATTTTCCTGTTGTTGGCTTCTGCAACTCACCTATCATATCCACGCATCACATGACAGTCAATCTTGTTTACCAATCTTTCCACTGCTGCATCTCTTTGCTTTAAAGCTTGTTGGTTTGTTTGGGTGAGCTTAAAAAAGTCCTGTTTCAGGCCAGTTGAAACTGCTTATTTCATTATAATCTTTACAGAAATAGTTAAGCTTTAGCTTCAGTTTAATACAACATCAGTTTCGTCAATTGTACGTTTACCACAGATATTCGTGAAAGAGGCGTTTTGACGAGGTGTGAAATTATTCAGCCAGCCTAGCCTGAAGCTTTGAATACTTCTCTGAATCCCAAATCTTTTGCGATTTTTAAACCCTTTCGACGACTTAAAGTCCCTGATAAAGGAATGTTGTTAGCTCTAGTGATGGGAATAATCGAGAAGAAATAATCGATTCATTCGATTTTGAAAATCTCTCAAAACATTCGATTACTCCAAATTCATTCGAATAAAAAACACCACTGGAGAGAACTCTCAATTGCTCATATGCTGTTTCGTTCAAACGAGTGCATTCGAAAGGCAAAAAAAATTGCTGGTCTCTTTTCGAGAACACAGGTTTAGAGCAAAATCGCTCGTCTACCCGAAAACATCTGGAAAGGTACCGAGATCCGAGAAGTTACGAAGTACTTGCTTTTCACGTAATCAAATTATCTCTCGTAGGGGGAATCACTTGGGTTCCTTCTAACTTCTTAAGCTACGCTATTCGAAAATTTTCAGGGGTCCTTAGCGTCATTCCGTCCTGCGAAAGATAACTCAGAGCGTATAGCACCAATTGCAAATGATTCGAATGGTTATTTCAAATTCATATCTCGATTTGTCAAACGCAGGCGGCGGCTCTGAGCTATCATGTCATCTACTGGTAAATTCTAAAATTAGAAATTGTTTGAATGATTACCTCGATTGTAATTCTTCGATTCTTATATTCAATCGATTATGCCCAACACTAGCTGGCTAGGGTGTGACAAATCCATTCATAGGTGGCAGTGTCCACAGCTAAACCCTGTGTTTTAGGGAAAGCTTGGTCAATTTTCTGGTTTCTCTTTCAATATTGCCGACTTCTTTATTTGAATCTTCCTTTTCAAACATTTTACTAATGAGCGTTTTCCAATTGCCAGTTGTCTGCTAAAATGCGCACATTTAATTTTTCTTTTTCACTCAGCTTCACTATTTCACCATTTTGCTTTAGAGTCCAACGTTGCGTTTCTGCGCCATTGTAAAATCGATGTTTGAGAAATATTTGCTTCACATCTCGCTTGATGAGAAAAACCTACACGGCTGTTGCAAACAAATGGGATTTCTAGTCATCGTGACTTGAAATTGTTCTCTGCGCAATGACCTTTACCTTACGAAATATTAAAAGGTGAGGCCCTTACAATCACGTCTGAATTGTATTTGCATGCGTTTCAATCTGATTAGCGTTCTCTAATTAGCCGGCTTTGGGATCGATAATAATTGAATAGTAAGGTAATAATTGAACCAGCTTTTGATGTTATCAAGTGGGGCCATAGAGTACCAACGTAAGAAAGAGTACTTGTTGCAAAAATATATTATAGCAGCTGCTGCTGATTCTGTAATGATTGGTTCGAGTTTTGCTGCCACTGACAAAACTGCTCACCTAACACTTCAGGTAGTTCTAATATGATTTCACTATTTATCTCTTCGGAAGATATACCTCCAGGTATTACTTCATCTGTTTGGCTGCATTCATTTTGCTTTAGCTGTTTTTCAGATCTTTTGACCATTCTCATTGTTACCGGTAGCAGAGCGTTACTTTCCTTTCATCCAAGTACTTGTTTCCTCACTGGGAGCACTTGAAGAGCTGGAAGGCAGTACGTGCACAAGGAGAGGATCAGACAGTCTGACGAGCACGAACGCTAATCCTTTTTCCAGCGATTTAGGCCGCATACCCGGGACAGATCGCACATAGCACTTTAAAATTTACTGCCCTGAAGAAAAAAACGTTTAAGGTAGAGAACGAGGAATGGTAGAATAAAAAAAGGAAACCTTTTGCGAGTTTGGGCGAACCACATCCATGGGAAGTCCTAGAATCGAAAGCAAACTGTCAGTAATATTGCACTTTAAGTGCGTTAGCGTCCGTTATTTAAAACGTCCACTATTAAGAAGTGAATGCCCCATAAGAAGCCATGCACTTCTTCAAGGAAATAAAATATCGTCCGTCATAGAGAGATGTTCTTTGTTAAGAAGTGTCCGTTAATAGAAGTTTCGTTGTATTCAGTAACCATTATGCCCAAGATTTGGGACGTGCTTCTCCGTAGGTGTCTGCTATAAGACGGTAGCATTTCCTAAAGGTATTGTCATAGTTTTTGGAGCAAGAAACTTGTCATGGTTTTTAGCTCCCCCATGCATCTGGTTGAAGTCATTGAATTCCTTGAGCCAGATGGATGGGGAGCTAAGCGTCACATGATCCATTCTTGAGCAACCCTGTCTTGTCAAGAAGTACTTAAATTCTGAAATTATTTGCTTCCATTGATCTGCCCTTCGCAACATACTTTTCTCCGCGCTTTTTATTGTCTTCTCTTTCGGTGTTTGTTCCTGGTGTCTACAGATTCAGGACATCCAAGTAAGAGTGTGTATTGAGGGAAAATGTTTGACAGTTTCCTTTTTGTTGAGTGATGGAGAGGGGAAAGGAAAGGCAAGGGATACTAATGCCTCATCTTGTAGAATATTCGAAATGATTTCCTTGTTTAACAAAATCCAAAGTTTTGAGAAGCTGCGTATTTCCTATCGTATTTTACTGTAATGTTTAGGAGCATATTCTGGGCGCCCCGATTGTAGAATGCATGTTCAAAGAAAAAGGAACTAAAGTATCATGGGAAATTTTAGTCTTGGAGAAAACATTTGGCACACTTTCTCTCGGAGAACTGTAATGAATGTAGTGTTGCAAATGTAGAACTGCTTTTTTTTCTCGCATGTACTGGTTCATAACTTGCCGATTTTAAGTGCTCAGCATGCAAGACAGTTGTTCCGCGCAAAGTTTGGACACGGGAATTTCGTGACAACATATGGATATGCTTGTTCAAAAAATGCTGTACTCATACAAAACACTGCCAGTGAAGTAGACCGTTCGTTTTTCTCGATGACCAAACTTTAGAGAACCGAGATGTGTTCAAATATCCAAAGAAATGGGATCTGCAAATGTACGGGTCGAATTTATTCAATTCGTAATTTTGTAATGTCCTCAAAGAGCGTAATATCGATGTCTCTCATTCTGTGTATTCAGTATAACGTGACATGTAATTATCTTGAGGATAAATCTAAACCAGCATGTTTAAGTTTAACTTAGTAGTACTTGAGCAAATAAAATAAATTCGCACACTTTAAGCAGAAACAGTAATCTGATCCTTTACTAACAATCACGCATGGGGAGGTGCATTTATCAAATTTCTATCATCAGCAATTGCAATAAGCAAAGTTGTATTACTCGTTTGCTTCTGAAAACGTTTGTTGAGTATGATGTTAACTTGCACAAAAGAGGAAGAAACGAATCATAATTTAGATTCATTAAAGTATAAACTTAGGTGCTTTAACTCTGTTTCAGGACTACAGACATTCAACTCAACTGATCTTTGGAAAACTAATTCAAAGTTTTATAACCTACATAATGTCTTCACACACGTCGTTGCCCTTAAAGATAACTGCTGTACCTTCTTTACATGTGTAACTAATTTATTCTCCCGAAAGAAAAATTATTAAGCTTGTGAAGTGCATGGTGAAAATTAAACAAAATGTTTTGCTTACAATATTATTAAAACTAAATATTCATTACCGAATCTTCCATAATATATAGGTGTTCAGAAACACTTATCCACAGTAAGAATAAATCTTGTACGCTTGAATGGAGGACGACAAAGTGCAGCGTCCCCAATTTTGTAGTGAACTGCAATTAATGTGAGAAAAACATGAAGACTTCTTTACGCGTAGTGCTTAGCGATGATGCTACATTTCATACAAATGGAAAAGTCAACCGGCATAATTGTCGAATCAAGAGTGCCCGAAAGCTTTCAGAGATAATTGAATATAAGCATGATTATCCGAACGTGAATGTTTTCTGCGCCTTGTCCCTGCCAAATCTGTACTGACATCTTCTTTGCGCCGGACACTGTAACTCAGAATTCCTACCACGACATACTACAGAAATGGTTGATGCCTCAAGTTCAGGAAGATAGGCAGTTAGCGTTGTAAAATATTTGTCACTGCCTTTATATAACATCAAAACCGCCTCCCCACTTGCATAATGACTTTCGTGTACGCCTTCACACCAAGCTACACAATTGCTGGGCTGCACGTGTTGGAGAAAAGATTGCCGCTGAAATCACTGGATTTAAATCAGTGCGATTTCTCTTGTGGGGATACATAAAAGACTGTGTTTATGCACTACCTTTGCGATGCGACATCCAGTAACTAGTACGGAGAACTGAAGAAGTTACCACCACAGTCACACAGTTTATACTGGAGAGGGTATAGCAAAATTCCGAATATCGTGAGGATATTTGCCGTTTCACACGCGTGGTTCCCACATTTTTCGTTGTGAAGTAATGTGGTGTAAAAGGAAAAAAACTTGGTCACTTTCACTTTGACAAGGTATCTATACGGCACAAAGATTTGTCCCAATCTTTGTGCGATAAATCACTATAAGTGTTCCTACTATAAGTGTTTATATAAACACACTGCATTTGTATGAAATAATATGGATAATATATAACATTGCAATAGTAATAAATGCAGGTAGGCTTCACCCGTTCCAACAGAAATTTCGTGGCGTGCGTGGGATGATTTAGTGTATGCAGAATAACTCTGTAAATTACGATGTTTACGAGAACGATGCGAACCTTACCTGCGTTAATTATCGCAATTATGTGACGTACAGATCATAAATGCTACCCTAGCATTATAACCTAGCATTGTTTTGTTATTTTTAGTCGACGTCTGTTCATAAAAATCTAAACCTCAAATGTAATTCTTCAAAGTCATATTCATTAACCGCTCATGAAACAACTTGACATGCAGTTATTGTCAAAATTTAGAGAGAATGGTTTTTGATTATTGTCATTGCGTGCTCTGAAATTGCTTTAATCAACATTTTTTTTTTCATTTTTTGAGCTTGATCTTTCTGTCAGTTCCTTGGGCTTTATTTTTCTCATTTTCTTTCGAGATTTCACGGTATGGTACCTTATTCTAAGTTCAGCTGTGCAAGGTTAGGCTCTCATAGGACGACATTGTGCCCTATAATGCATCATGTCAGTGGAGGGAGCGGTAACGTAAGAAACCACATTCCGCCAATTAACTTTGTCCTCCGGAATAAAAATAACTAAAATTTCGATGGATTGGATCCATTGTGATGCTGAAAGAAGCTCCTATGAGACCGTTGTATAGAATCCATAAAGCGTTTAATCTCACACAGTCATCTAAAACATTTTTTCTTATACCTGAATTCTTTAGAATTTGCTGCAAATTATTTTTATTATGCTACATATACGATATTAAAACCTGATTAAACATGAGTGAGCAGCAGGCATTAATTCTATCTACTTCGTAAAATTGAAAATATTGCACAATGCTGATGAATGCTTACTGAAAGCGGAATGATAAGGGAGTAGTTGCGAAATTATCAGGTGATATTAAACTCAGGCTTGCCTCCGGTGACGTCTTTGCGCACTTCATTTTTGACACCGGACGTACATTTGAAGAGCACAATTCTTAGGGTTTGTTTACGTTTTTCATAGTGAATCACCGTGTGCCACTATGTGATATGAGGAGTTCCAGAAGGGAATGCAAAAAGAACGCTCCCGCGTGTTTCGATGTAGAAAAAGAAAACTTTCTTCAAGTCAAAAGCTGTTTTTCTTTTGTGTGGGTTGTTTGTAATACGCAGTTGGACTGACTTTCTAAACGTGCTTGATTTTAGAAACATACGTAATGTTAGCCAACAGCGTTTTCGTTGAATTGGATGGCTTTCCGTTGTACAAGATCGCATGTTTTTTTGCGCAAGTATTTTTATTGTCCGTTTCCTACTTATGTCATAATGTATGTCACATTCCTATAAGGGAAATTAACTGATAAGGATATAATACATATTAAAATTAACACTCCGTTTTTAGAATCGCGGAAGCCATTATCTCAAACCTAAACAAATGCGCCTCCAAATGACGGCGATGGATAGACGTTGTACTTCTGAAATACTTCCTTGAAATGATTTTTACTCAAAGTTATTTTTTCCTCCAAAATAATCCAAAAATAATCGACCCTGCCATTGCCCGATTACAAATAAAACAAGATCACATAAAAGTCTATAAGAGACCTTTAATGTTCTTGTTGTATTTTAAATCGTGCAATGACAGTTTCGATTCTGTTTGGATTATTTGATTGGTGCACAACAACTGATTCTGAAGTTATTTTTTTCTACCATGCGAGCTCTATTTTATATGTACACGATCAAATATGCACATTGGGAGAAAGCCAATGGTTTTGTTAAATTTTGTTATAAATTTCCGATTGCAGTACACTATCGGTGTGGAACATAAGTCTCTCGGCAACAGGGAACTTCTTTTTCATATTTTCTGTTCTGCTGTAGATTACGGATTATCCTGTTAAAACGAGTTCATTAATAGATGATCATGTTAATAATTTTCATGAATTTTATGCTTCATTACCTCTACTTCCTTAATTTGTAAACTTGATCATGTCACAATGTCTTAGTATGAGACATTTTAAAACCTTTAATTTTATATTTTAATGTAGTTTACAGAAACTAGCCATTAAATCTCTCAAGCCATCATCTGAACATAGAACGTGTGAATATCCCATTAGGTTAGAACATTTATCTGCCTGAACTTTTAATGGAAGCCACTTACAAGGAAAGCTGAATTACCTTGAAAGGTAAGCAATTTTGCCGAAGTTACATCAAACGTTTCGTCTTGAGATGTCTTTAGAAATTTAATAGAAATGTTCTTCTTCTGGAATGCCTTTTTAGGTGTGTTTTTTCCGCAGTGTGGAAACAATAGTTTAAAAACGTTTATTTTATTTGTTGTATAAGATTTTTAGTGCTCCTATTCTCTCAAACTAGGTAGCACAGGAGATTTCAAATGTAGGTACGTAACTAAAATAAATAATATTTTCTTAATTTTATTCTCCACGTAGTTTTGTTTGCGTTTTTCAGGGCTTTCAACTTTTAGTTTTTTGAGACATCTAAGCGCACTCTCTAATTTTTTCCATTCTTGTGCAGAGGGCTTTCCGCTACAGCCCTTCTTGAGCCGCTACGAATATATATATTTTTAATTATGTATTGTTTTTGTGAGTGTTTTTTTATCGTGGGGAGGTTCACTTACTTCCCCTTATTTGATTTCAAGTCCTAAATATTATAATTATAATTATGTCGGTCATGAAACCTCCAAGTGAAAAAAACGAAGGGAAAGTAATGCTGCCCTGAAATGAAGTGTTGGCAAATCATGTCGGTTAGATGAAAAAAAAAACAGAACAATAATTTTGGTATGAGGAATTACAATTTGTTCGGAGCAGAATGAACTAATGTGACAGATTATGCGAAACAGCTACTATGAAGAGACTAGTAAGGTATCGTTCCTATGGCTTTTGCAGCAACGACTGAAACACAGTCGAATATCAGGTCCTGTATTGCTGGAAAAGAATGAAGGTTTTCGCAATAAATTGCAACGAAATGACACATTTACCCTTGATTTTTCATGGTTATACAGCTGGAAAAAATGTTCTTCACATTGATGATAAGATACTTCCTGCCGATTGGACACCAAATTCAGAGTTTAGAAAAAAGTGAAAATCGTACGTAGATTCAACTTCAGTTGTGATGAAAAGGAATCCGACTTACAAACGCTTCTAAATGAATTATTAGCATAGCAATTACAAAATTCATTAGGCGACCCTTCCTATGCGAGAGATTACCTCCAAAATTGTTCATACATGTATTTATCCTTAGAAATAATGGAAGTAATTGTAGTGCGGAAGCCACAAGCTGTCATAAAATAATTATACAGATTTAAGTTAAAGCTGCTCCACAAATAGGACATTTCGCTTTTGCAAGCGTTTCAGGAAAAGTAAAATCATAAAAGCAAAAAAACACTGTTTTTCTTTTATAGATAATTTTATTATCATAAGAAATACTGGACGTGAAATGAAGTTCAAGTGCAAGAAAATGAGAGTTGCAATTAAACCTGGTGTACTACAAAATTTCACTAAAGCAAAGAGATAAATAAATATAATATCGTTGTTACTGTTAAACCTGCCAAAAAATTATTCGTTTCGTCCTAAAGATAAGGATTAGTTGCATAAATGCCAATAACTCCGCGGAATGTAAAAGAAACATAATTACTTTTATGCGCCTTCGTTCTGCAGAAACGGTTGAAAGTGTCTGCTTGTTAAAACAACTCCGCGGTCTGCTAAATGCACGTCATTTTTAGATTCGAAATTTCTTTGTTCATTTACTCCTTAATCTATTTTTTTAATTTTTGTGAAAAGTTTTTAAATACACTGTTGGCCATTAAAAGTGCAACACCATGAAAAACCAGAAATATGAAAGCCATATTTATTGTAGAAAAAGCATATGATACAAGGGTGATAAGATTACAAATACACCACGGTGTGAGGAGGGCAACACATAAAAACAGTACGCGGTGAAGCCACCATGGGGTCGTCCCTTTGGCGCAGTGGTCTAATCGATTGCCTCTGATCATTCGTCCGAAATGTGTCCAGGGTCGAATCCCGGTGAGGCATGGGTTTTGTGTTTGTCTTACGGTACTGGCTCCCTTCCTTTCCTGGAGCCAGTGACCTTAAATTAGGGATCATAGTTCAATGAGTTGCTCACGGTGGTCGTTAAACCTCCAATCACTAAATAAACAAGTAGCCACCATGGGCGACAAATACAGCTGCTACACATCCCTGCATCGAGAGGCAGAGACGTTGGATGTGTGTTTGGGGTGTGTCCGTCAACTTAGCTTTGATACGTTGCAACCGTTTCTCCGTTGTTGCCAGGCATGGTCTGTGGCGATCATGGACCACACATGTTCAATAGGCTATAAACCCAAGCATTGCGCGTGCCAAGGAAGACGTAACACATGGTGGCTATCCAGGAAGTCTTGGACGTCGAGTGCCACACGAGGTCACACATTATCCTTTAGTTAAATGACACCAGATAGTCCCTGACTATATTGTACAACAAGAGGCTGCAGCATCTCAGTGATGTAACAATGTATGTTGAGCGTACGGGTAATGCGTACGAAGTGCGTGCGGGAGTAAAGTCCCATGGCACCGCATAATATAACGCCGGGTGCAGGGCCGATACGGCGCAGCATAATGCATGATTTACTCAGCCGGTCACTGCGGTGACAACTGGATTCATCCACCATGGTGCTGCAAACTGAAGCGGGATTCGTCGGAAAACACGATCACTTGACATTCGCTCCTCCATGAGCGACGTACACTGCACCATTGCAGTCGCAGACGCTGGTGGTGTACAATAAAAAGTAGCCGAAGCAATAGGCGCCGTGCAAAAATGCCCCGCTGCTTCAGACGACGTCAAATCGTCCGTGCTGAGACTGAGTGTTGTGCCACACACCCGAATTGTGGAGCTAGGGTGGTCGATGTGGCTCCCCGATCCGTCAGAGCCCTGCCCTCCAGTTGTAAGTCCTTTCGTCTGTGGTGTGACGGAGCAGTTTGGATCCCGCACGTTGGTGTGTTCGTTTCTCCGTTAACAACTGACGCCATAATCTCCCTACCGTACCTGCATGCCGTCCCACACGAACTCCGATGTCTACGAGTGATAATCCGCAATCCCGATATACCACGATTTTCCTGAGATCGAAGTCGGAAGCCTGCTGGTAGGACTATCATTGTCTTCGAAGGGGCACGCTGCAGTCCGTGGCCAAGAACGGAAAGCAAATACACTTTGAGTGCTTAACACCGGGAAATTGTTTACCCTCTTATACGACTTAATGGGGTGTTACTGTATCACATGATTTCCATACTTGTTGACCTGTTAATCATTTACATGTGCGCCCTAGTTCTGCCCTTCCGCCAAATTTCGAGCCCGTGGAATGCGATATTCTTGGTGTTACCCTTTTAATGTAGATCAAGATGTAATATTCGAAAGTTTATTTAAAAGCAAGTTTATCATTGATTCTCTGATGTATGTATTTGCTTTATAAAAAGAATATCTTTAAACCCGAAAGTACTGCGTTTTAGGAGTGATTCTATATTGTTTCCCCTTTATTTTACCGAGACTTTTGCTGAAAAGGTGCTCGATTTGCCAGCCTAGCGGTCTCTAGCAACGTCAAATTATATTAATCGTTTGCCTAGTTTAGTTTTATATTTTGGCACTGGAAAGTTGGAACTTCTGTAAGACACACAATCAGTGACACCATATTCGTGGAAATAGTGGCAGCACCTGCCCCCACAGATCAAAGGCTATGTAGGGATCGCCTCCCACGGGTTTCGTAAGATCCAGGCCACAGGATCTTAACTATCATGTTTGTATGTTGCTTCTTTTTGATACTATTCCTAAAATTTAAAATCAATATGCTTTAGGAATTCGCTTGATGCTAAAAAAGCATTCCATTTTATACGCAGTTCTACTCACCTGTGAGCCTAATAGTTAAAATAAACAGCCTCTCTCTGCGACGCATCATTGGTCGTACCGACCGGTGTGTCCCTATCAACTTACACACATGTTCCATATATACTTAAATTAATTATTCGTTTCCTTCACTGTCAGCAACGACAGAATTACAGGTCACAACTTACCACGCCTGAAGAAAAGGGCAAGCGCTGCTCCCTCACAGAACGTGGACGTTCTTCTATGTAAATCTATTAGAAGAACATTAAGAACTGCCGAAAAGTCATTAAACGCTTTTATCCCAATAATCATTGTTAAATATCCAGCACACGTAGCATAAATAAGAATATTTTTCGAGAGGTGGTTTATTTTTCTTTCATTTGGGGTTAGGGGAAGATTAGAAATTTCCGAAGTCCAAGAGTTTTGGACGTCGCAAAATGTATTTGGATGTCTTCATCCATGTGATGGATATTTTGTGCTGTCACTCAAACCACTAAAACAAATATAAAGCATTTTCCTTATTTATTGTTATTTATCATTGATTTATGCCACAAATCTAAATTCCTTGCTGATTGTTTCTAGCTTGAAAAATACTTGCTTTTAAAGAAATTCTGAAGCCATGTCAAAGAACTCACTTAGGGCATAGAGCGGTGCATTTTTTAGTGGTTGTAAATAAGATTTAGATCTGGACAGAAAACAGACCAAAATGCGATCCAAATATATTAGTTACATGAGTAAGATCTTTAATACAATCTTTTAAAACGCCATGCCAAAAACGTTTAACCCAACTCCCACAACATGAACGTCATTATTAATAGTAAAGTGAAAAGTCCAGCTCCGATCAGTGAAAGCGGTTCCGGGAGTCATTAAGAATCAGGAAACGTTTTTCATATCGGATCACATGATTAAAAATTTACTTTCGCAATTGGAAAGGGTAGCATATGCAAATTGCTCAAAATAAAACATGTAACATTTTCTTTGAGAAAGCAAAAGAATCCAGTCAATGTACTGAGAATACAGAAATATAACTTTACGCTTACACTTGGAAAATCTTCCGTAGATTTGAGCGTAAGGTATATTAATTTGTTCTCCAACAACCGTCTCTGGTTTCAAGCAGATAATGTATCACTCGGCTGTACGAAACGTGTGAAGTTCTTCCTTGCAGGTTATGAGGATGAGGTACATCAGTTGAGGTTACTACCTCGATTTCCAGATACGAATGTTATTGAACATTTGTCGGAATATCTAAAGCAAAAGGTCAGGTCACTCTTTCCATCTTCGACATCACTGGTAAAGTTGGGGCATATTTTTCAGTAAGAACTGCCCCAAATTCCGTTATCGTGTGCATGTGGTTTGTATAAGTATATTCCAAGTCGAATGTCTTCTGTTCTGAAAGCCCTAATTTGGTATACAGCTTATTATGGGTAAAAATAAATTATCCACAAACAATACGTTTTTTACTGTACGTTTCCATAATCATGCGAACCGGTATATCAGCCCAAAATTTACAGCTCTGAAATAAGAAAATGTTTCGCGATTACAATTAAGTTTTAATATCCAGGATTTCTTCCCATTACTATTTGAGCAATCAGTTCGGTAACAGTTAAACAATTAGAGTTGATAATTCAATGAACGGATTTAGTATTTCCCGCATAATTTTATTTGGGGCTTTTACAATGTTTTATTTATAGTATTTCTGTAAATGCAGTGTCATTATTTAAAATGAATATTTTCATAAGGAAAATATCAAGTGTCACTTTTATCTTCTTTTTATAACTTTTACGTAGCTTACACTTACCATTTCGCGTGGAGTTATACCATATACATAACTGATTATCGGAATTAACATACTCTGTCATAATATGACTCTCTTATCAACTTCATAATGGGCTGACAAGCATGTTTCTGTCATTTGGCACCAAAGGAGATCATGATTCCTTCTTATTGTGAAGCTGTATGATTTATTTATTTTTTAGTCCTTTGCAAAGAACATGCTTTCTGAAAAAAGAAATATGTTATGAATAAATTTAATCCCATATGTATAAGGAAATTTAGGGAGATAAGGGATGAACCTTATTTAAGTTTGTAAATTTCGAGTTTAGGGGCACTATATATAGTGTGAGAAATAAAATACGTAAATAAACCATGGATGTAAATAAGTTCTCACTTTGGTATTCATAAAATATTTTTCTGAAAGACATTAATTGGTGGAACTCAAATGTTACCAAAGACTGAAGCAACAACTTCTGGCCGATGAGTCTCTTATTTTATGTCTGGTCTGGTAGAAGGTTCTTGAATGACATGTGCATGGAGCGTTTGTCCTACGTCCCTGTATCTGTTTTTTTTTTTTTTAATAAGGGGCCCATAGTAGTCCATAAGCACATTTCTGTGTCATGTTTGGCATATTATGCTCTTTAAACGCTGAAAGAGAAAGATTCTGTTCAAACGCGGAAAGAGAAAGATTCCGTTCAAACGCGGAAAGAGAAAGATTATCTTTCAGCCTCGAAATATAAATATTTCCTTAAGACATTTGATTACCGAGCTGCTTCGTATCCGTAATTGTTAATATTATTAAAACTACAAGTAATCATAGAAATCCGTAATTAACAGATAATTTTGGCACAGGTTTATGACAACCTGTGATGCTGACCGATGATCAATGTTGTTAAAGGATTTTTAAAGATCCGCGTTTTACAACACGTACACGCAATTAACTCGCTACTGCACAAATCATGATTTGTTCCTTAGATATATATAATTCGTTGCAATGCAAATGAAGGTGAATTTACATCCTCACTGAGAAACATAGTTTTTTTGCACATGTGTGTTATTCATCATAAACAGCAATTCGTACTAAAGCATTTGAAATTTTGTCATACGCTAAAGGTAAAAGGAAAAGACAATTCCAGATAAAAGTAATATAACAAATTGTGTTAAAAAATCTTTAAAGGTGTTAATGAGCATTCACTTTGAAGATACCGTATTGTGTTAAGGATGAGATTGACGCTACAAGGTGAGAAAAGAATGAGCGTGAAGATTATGGCTTGAGGTCCCATGTGTTGGTTAATAAGGAACTTTATTTCCACACGTGGGCAAAACTCCCGTAGAAGATAAATAGGAGATTATCATTAAGAGCGTTTAAGCCTCAGAGAAAAATTTGGAAACGAAAGTACTCTAACCAGATATTACGCGCTAAAATATTGGCTTTAGGTGCTATGAAACGGAAGATGTACTTCTTATGGCTACACAGTGCCTAAGGAGAAAATGGCAGAAAAACAATTGAAATTTCTGATTACAAATAAGAGCTGTGAATCCTTTCTATTTACTCAAAAGCAAAACTCATGCGTCAGCCAAATGACTGGACAAAGGCTTTCTCAATCACACAATCTGAACACACACAATCTTTCTTTTCTTTTTTTGTCAGCGTATAACGTTTAAAATGACCAGATTGTGAAGCCATATTCAGCGGCCCGTCCCTGCGGATGGGCCACGTGTTCCATAGACTAGAACGTATCTCTGTTGTTAGAGAAGCAAAACATCATTCGTATCTCATCTTGGACTCATACACGGGGCAATCCCTGAGGAATGGAAATGCAGACACTAGAACACTTTGCCCAGTGAGGTCGTCGACAGACAGTAGATCCGTGGTTTCATATAGTAGGCATGAAGTTATATTTATTACGGTAAAATATTATTTGTTTTCATAGAAAACTTTCGCAATACTCAGGCAAAAATATGTGGGTCTTTAAATAGTGATTTCTACGAGAAATTTCAAAATCAAAGAATTATAACCAAAATAAATTTGAGTTAATTTCAATCACATAACTGTACAGTTTTGAATGATGCAATTCGCAATCCCCATACAACTGTTGCGCTGGGGCAGTCTCTAAGAGTTGGCTCATGAACATTCGTCCGAGATAGGTCCGGGTTCGAATCCCGGTGACGCATACATGTTATGTTCCTCTTACGGCACTGGGCTTTCTCGGGAGGGACGGCCTTGCATGTTGGACGAGCGTCGGCTTACAGCCCACTGAGTTCCTCTCGGTGGTCGTTAAAATTACAAACTGAAAGAAATTCCGTAAAAATAAATCACATATCGATTCACACTATTCTTATTCCTATACAAACAGGGGAACGAAAATGGTTGATGAACTTTCGCACGTGTTTAAAGATATTTATTGTTTAACAGGATTTCTCTGTACGAAAGATGAATTTTTTTAACAGACAGATTTGGAAATTTTTGCATTTGACAGATGTTTTTTCAGGAAAGTCATTTTAAATTAAAAGTCAGTGCAAATTCCAGAATATAACTGATATATTGCCACTAACCAAATGAAATTCTTAGTTTCCTCAAAACTTCACCTCAGTTAAGTGTCCTATCATTTCCCCAGAATTCAGAAGTGGATATTAGATATCTAAATTGTATTGCATAATTATAAGCTTCTCTATACATTTTGGATGTATTGCTGTAAAAGGTATCTACTAATCACAAAATTTAGCTCGTAAACTTAATTTACAACTTCTCATTGCGGATAAGGAAAAAGAAATTATTCCAGTGTATTTCCTACATTTCATGGTTGCAAGTTTCGCTGCTAGGATGTGTCAGCGCATATTTCACTCTAGGATATATTTCTAAATCTAACGATCACAATAATTAATCATCTCCTGGAAATATACTTTACGTAAAGACCATTATTTTGTAACCATCTTTGTAATGCGGAACACAGCTTAACCCTTTTGAAACGGCAAAATGACGTTATGCGGTTTTCGACTTCTCTTGTTGCACTTGGTCATTTGCTGGGATTTATTTTGCCTGCTGTATATTTAGCTACCAACATCTTGCTGTATGCAGTTTTTGATTTTTCTATATCGTCATTCTAAACGCAATTGGACGTTAGTAGTTGCCTTGGTCTATAGACGTCCTGCATGTGTTAAAAATCTTATGATTTATATGAGAAGTTTTTCCACTCACAGTGAAAGACATTGCTCAAGCAGTTTATTTTAAATAGCTTGCCGCTTTTACACAATAGGAAGAAAATATGTTTCTTTACCGATGATATTTTTTTCTTAAAGTTAGCTTTGAAATTTATTTTATGTTTTTGAGAGTTATAACGACATGATAACCCTATTGAAGGCTTCCTGTAAGATCCATATTGCTTAAAAAAAGAATCTATTTCAGAAAGTTTGGAAAAAGTAACGAACTAAGATTTTATTTCCTTTGAAACAACTGACTATAAATGATGTTTGTTAAGGATATCTCTGATTTTCATGATTCATTACGAAATGTTTAAGTTCATTTCACTTCATTTCACTTTATCTCTGAACATGATCCTAATTAATATGTACTTTTACTTTTCACTTATTCATTTTTTGGGATTTAATTTGCCTGCTGTACATTTTGCTACGAAGACTTACCTTTATGCATATAGTTTTGAATTTTTATATCGTCACTTGACCAGCAAATGGACGTTGGTAGGTACGTTTGGACATAAATTTGAATAAACAGTTTCAACATAAATTTGAGAAGCATGTAAAAAAATCCAACAGTAAAACCGAGAGCTGCGGTAATTCCAAGCAACTGCGGATACAATCAAGGTGTTACTATTTCAAAAAGTATGACATAAAAACCGCGAATTTCGTTTTCAATATAAGGGTTAAATTTCCGTTTTATATCATGCAACAGAAGTTTATGTGAGTAATGGCATTGCAGGCAAGTAAGGGTACCTGAATTTAAAGAAAACATCTGTATCGTAGAGTTCTTAAGTATTATAGGTTCAGAGAATTAAGGATTTTATTTGCTTTGAATTGTATCCAATACTTGTATCTATCAATTGTTTTATGACAGTATTAAATTTGAAAAATACAATATATAAAAAATTTATAATTTGAATTTGTAGAATCCATTTTTTTTATTGATTTCCAAAGATGGTAATGCGTTTTTCAATTACACTGAATTATATCTGAATTTTAATCAGAAAAGTTGCAAACTAGTGCCTTCAACAGCGATTCTTCCTTTAAAGGCAAAATTACATGCTACACAATAAGCTCGTAATTATCTGTGTAGTCGACTTCACATGGGGAGATACTTCTCGTACTTATTTCTTACACAAGCCCACCATTGCGTGGTTTAACGATCCTTTTCACACTTTGATTGATCTGGGAATACATTCGTAAACAAATTCACCTTGTCCCTTAATCCTGTTTCAGGTGATTCTATTAATTTTCTGTGATTTCTTAGAATAACTATTATGACTTGCTGAAATCAAGTTTCTAATGCTGAGATGCGATGCTATGTATGACATGTTGTAATGTATATACAGTAAATGCTACAACGACCTAAACGTTGAAATGTGAGCTGCAGGTTCTCGTCTTTTTTGTGTGAGAAAAATGATCGAAATCAGAGAAAGCCATTTCTAACCAACTAAATTAAAATGTTTCAAATAAAAGATATCTCTGAAATTCCTAACACATATATTTATACACAATAAATGTTAACAATTCTGTATTGTTTGAATAAATATGAACTTGCGGACCTTTGCTTGGGAGTTCAACGACCAACATAAGCAAGCATCTCCATATCCTTGACACAGCAGGATCCGAACGCGGACACTTCTCGAATAAATGGTCAGCACCCAGGACTTAAACCATTGCGCCACTGGGGTCGCCCTCCTAACTCTACAATATTAAATAAAGAAATGAAAAGAGTTTCAAAAGGAATAGTGAAAACTATGCATAGATCTGGGAGAAAGATGTCTACTTAATTTAATGAATATGTCTGTCAGAAGAAATCATTACCCATTTTCAAAGAAGAAGTACATATAACTTAGGGCTCCTTATAATTTATATTTTCATGTCGAAAAGTCTCTGAAAAAGTATTAACCGTACAACATTTTTCTACTATTACTCACTAGTTTAAAATTATTCATTTGAGAGAAAAAGTGCACACCATGCTTGATAAAATAACAAATGGATTTCTAACACAGTATTGAGGCCTTCAAAAATAATAACCAAAAATTCCCCATCAGAATTACTTCCCCTCAATTATATTATATATTAAAAGTGTTAGTCCTAAACTGCGTCATTTACGCGGTGTCCTGAAGAGGCGTCGCAGAGGATATGAGCTGAACTGAATGAACTTCTCAGTTAACGTGCTTTTTTTATGTTTTCCGCTTTATTTGGTCCCTTTGAGTTGCTTACGTGATATATTTTTTTTTTTTTTTTGTTATACATAAACTTTAAAGACTAATTCGAAAAGTTAACTGTGCGGATATTTCTGCCTTTGGTTTGCTGAGGGGTGAATTATTTGGTATTTTTGATTCGGAGATACAAGTACATTGGATGTCCGATAAAAAAAATATAATGCGAAAAAAGTGAGGAATTGGGGGCAATTTGAGACTGGTGAAAGTATTATAACGATGAAAATGCAAGAATATGGTAAATGGTACAGGCTACATGTCAGCTTTTCTAGTACTAAACCACCGAAAATGAAGTAAAAAGGAATTAATATGACGGCAATAAAGCCATTTAAGTCCTATTTTTGGTGAGAACGAGGAGATAACTTACGTTTCATTTTGTAACTATCTCTAATGTTTCCCGTAAAATGTCGATAGACAAAACATTTTAGTAAATGCATTTTTCCAGGAATCTTAAGCAGGAGGATAGCTCATTTTGTGGCTCTTGATAACCTCCATGTGATGTCTCCCTTATTTTTGCATTTCAAAAATGTTTGACGTCTTTCGAAGTGTCAAAATAAAATAGTTGTTAATGCGTAACTAAATAGTTTGATAGTTGAAATGCCCTAATTCAAGTTAAAAAATACTAATAATTCCACAGTTTAGTTCCCGGTTCCTGAGGGTAATTTCAGGATATCTGACTTCTGCGTAATTCGGTTTGATAATACCACTGCTTCGTCCCATTTTTTAAAATAGTTTCCCAAAACAGCCTGAACTGAGGTCCCAGTGAATGAGGATATAGGCCAGTTTCAGTGAGATAAATATTTTGCTCTTTATTTTCATATTAAAATCTCACTTTGTCGTTATTCGTACTATCGAAATACCTCTTTATTGAGCAGTGCTAAAATTTTATATCCGTAGGTAATAGTAAATGGAAATGGTCTCATTTTATGATGCATAATTTGAATGTTAAGTATTGATTCAATCTGCCTTGCCCATTGACCTTTTCAGGGTTGACTTCTGAAATCAACATTTTTCTGCAATGGGTACTATGGTGGCTTCACTTATTGTTAGTGTTCTGGTCATAAGAGCGAAATTTGTTGAATTATTTTGAATTTAACAAAAATCCTTGATGGGGAGACTGACCACTCCGTGAAATCAAACGGCATAGTATATATTTAGATAAATATTTTGCTCACACTTTTAGCAGTAAGAACTTCGACGTAATCATATTCAGGGAGCAAACTGCATGATATTAATTTTCAATATTGAAGTGGGTATCCGAATATTATAAATTACAGTGAATGTAAAACACTGGATACATAAAAGCTTTCTAGAATGAAAAAGAATACCTGATATTTTTACATAAGTAAGATTTAAAATTTACAAATAAACCATATTAGAACACTTGAAAATTACAGCTTTATCCCGTTGCCTTGTTTGATACAGTATGTACACCGATCATTTAAAAATTATGACCACCTGTGGTGTAAGAAAAAACCATGACCAACAGCCAAATGGCGTTCGTAGGAACATATGTCAGTCATGTAAGGCATTTACGAGTACACCAACTCGTGAACGGTCTGAGGTTCTGGGTGAAAATGGGAGAAGGACGTGACCAAACAAAGTTTAAAGAAAGAATGGCTACCGACTTAAGGATGGCAACATTACAGAAACGGCCGATACTGTGGGATGTCCCCGTGGTGCAGTTCTTAAAGTGATCCATGAGTGGAAGGAAGCTGGTAAGACCTGCAGTAATCAGGGTAATATTAGAAGCTTGCAAATATTACAGATGTTTATCTCGACTAGTACGAACCAACATACGAAGCACAGTGCAACGACTGGTCGGAGCACTTAATGCATGCACATCGAGGCGAGTATCGGAAACCACTGTCGAACAAGCTCTGCTCTCTATGGGTTTCGGTATCCACAGTGCACTTAATACACCCATGCTGACCGGAGATTTGCTACAACTAGAGAATTGTATGCTTAGTTTGTAGGCTCAGTTCATTATACCTCCAGTATGTCTCATTTCCTTAAAAGAGTCTGAAGGAATTTAGACTTGATATCAGAATGAGAAGCCCTAATTCGATTGCTGCCGTCCTCAACTAGGAACAGATGAGTCTGTACTTCGTTAAGCTGGGGTATATGTAGTCGCCCTGACCTACCCTGATGAAACAGTTAAGCAGTACATCGGGATGACAAAAATGTCGATTCAGATCAAATTCTCTGAGCACAAACGGGACGTCAGAAGCGGGAAGCTCTGCAGAGGCATTGCCCAAGACGTTCTCTGCAAACAGGCGATTTCTTGCTAGGACAGCGTTACCTAACTTGATCCATACGAAAACCAGAAAGCTACAGAGTTACACGAGTTCATCGAGATTCACCCGCACCAAAATTCTTGCAACGAAGATGTCTCTGTGGATGTACCTGACGTGTGGTATGACCTCCTTGACATAACACGTGCGCACCAATGTTCCGAAGAATGGATTAGCTCCCACCTGTGACTGTATCTTCATCTCATACATTTCTGTCTTGTATTTATGTTTTAATTTGAATTTTTGTAGATCTGTTGAGATGTTCGAAGTTGTTTTCAACTGTTACTATGTAGTACCTACCTGAAGAAGCCAGTTTGGTCCAGCAAAAGCTCGTTTTATGTATTTCTACTAGTTTTACACACATTAAACGGAATCCAGATCTTATTATTTAGAAAGGACCTTTAGAAGTGCTAATTGTTCTTCTACTCCGAATTCTTTATTATGAAAATTACAAAGAACATATTTCACGGATTTCAAATCTAACTGTACTAAAACCTTCTAAAATTGAATTTTTTTAAAAACATATTCTAAGACAGTAACATGCCGTCTCGATTCCATGCAGAATTTAATTTTTTACAGCAGCTCCTCTTTCAAATAAGATCTTCTGATTTACATAACTTTTTAAAAGCCAATTACTTAATGTTATCACTTTACAGAGAAACTTACCCAAACTGGATCTGAGTTAAACGGAGATCAGTTTTGAGATAACTATAAATGTACACCCTTTTTGACATTAACCTGTATGGAATTTTTAATCGTCATAACCTAAACCGGTACAAAATTCAGACATATCGAGATTCCAGTTTTGGATGCTTTAATTTTTTAATACACATTTCGAAAGGTAAATAGGGGGCATTCCAAACGCTTCGGAGGTGCGGACTTTGTGACAACATCATTTCTGTCAGATCTAAATAACGGAAAATAGGTACAATTTCTCGGCTATCGATTCTATCAGTATTTAAATGAAGTATAGAGTGTTTTCCTAATTGCATGTTTTTTATGCCATTTGTTTTTGAAAAATACTGTTAAAAGGCAGTTTTCTCAAATATCTTTGGACTGCATTATTAGAGCAATAAATTGAACAGTACGTGCAAAATAAAGGAAAATGTGTTCGTAGTAAATAGTTCGAATGGACAGAAATTATGGGACTCCTGCGTAGTTGCGTGAAGACCCACGTTTCTCTAGAAAGAGGTAATTCACACGACGGTTGCGAAAGCTCTTCACTGGTGTCTACAACTATGTGTGCTGTTCCTCTGTCCATAATTCCGTAGCATTCCTGAGTGAAGGATCCAAACTTCGACAGCATCATGATGCTCTGACCTATATACAGCACCCGAAAATTTCCCAAAGTGTTGATGTCCGGTAAACGTGGAGATCATTCCAAAGTGGGAATTTTTGCTGAATGATATTCTAATCGTATTCTAGTCGCCACAGCTCTGTGGAATTTAACATTTTTCCGCTGGAGGATTATTTATTGCACCGTGTGTGTATTGTGACCATGAACGGATTCTGAATGCCTACAAGGATATTCACGTGACCTGAATCGAGAGTTCTCAGCATGTGCCATTTGAATACACTTCAGCCAATATCAAAACATTCATTATCCCGAACTGCTCCTTGTCCTCATTTCGGGTCCATTGCTTTGTGCTCTATCCACCAGATCGGTACACTTCCCGCTGCATGAAATAATTTGTAACGGGACTCATCGGAGCAGGAATACTCTTCTCCAATTATTTAAAGGGCCATTGATGATGTTCTTTTGCACAGTTGATATGTAAAATAGGGTAATGTGTCCTAAAGAACGTATTAAGGTGTTTCTGCGGCTCCAATAACTTCTTAACTGTAATCATGAGATTTTTCTGGCACCTTAATCGTTGAAGTCGGTGGCGTAGATCTGTGCCACTGTCACCCTTCTGTTGTTTGCAACAATGTGAGACAGATATCGATGGCCACGTTCATCCACCACTTTTCTCGACAGACAGCGCTACCAATGGTGAGTTTTTATTCCGGAAATGGCGTGTTATTGATACACTCTTGATATTGTGGATCTAGGATATTGCTATTCCTGTCCAACATCCGCGTTGGAGTAAACCGGGCCTCTGGCTCCCACTACCATCCATTTTACAAACTCTGTTTCCTCAGTGCATTTGTCTATACTGACATCGAATTATCGTCTATGCGAATCCAGCGATATCCTTCAGCATAATAACGTATTTATTCGATGTAATGTGCACCCGAATCTAATGAGCATCCCCATTTTTGGTTTTTCGGATACGAAAAACACTTATCATTAGATTGCAATGCGTACTTAAACGTTTAAGAGATGGCGACCTAAGCAGCCCGCGTACATCGAAAAACTGATTCGGGCATGGATGAAGATCTTGCATATGCCAGCACCTGCTCCACCAGGTCCGATGAATATGACGATTGGTGATTATTGATCCATGGCTCTAACTTGATATTCGACTTAAGTAGAAGTTCTTTACTGAAACTTGAATGTGAACCTCACTTTATTTTTTTTTGGCTATCTAAGTTATTAATAGCTACAGTACTCCTTTTTCTAGTTGTTATTATTTTTTTGCCAAAGTTTGTATCGCAGAACTATTTCTGTAGTACATGTATGAGTTTATTAGGTTGCTGTAAATTACCTAGTACTTCTTTTGCCAAAGTTTTTATGTTTGACATAGTTCATTGACTCTTAATAAGTAGGCTGTTCATCTCACTTTTAGTCAGTTTCATACATTCTCACGACCGTTTCTATGCTTTGTCTGAAAGGTCCGCGGCGATTTAGACCAAGCTGAGGAGAAATACATCCGATTCATTATGATTTTCACGTTTTTCTACTTACCACTTGAATCTAATGCGTTCCCCGGTTTTCGGCTGCAAAAATCGACCAAAAGGGTGCGCATTACATTCAAATAAATACGGTGTTACTGCCAATCAGTGGATCCTTCCAGTATCGAGAGGGGTGATTGCGTGCTTAGTTTACGGTTTGGAAAAATTTTTCATTGCAAAATTATAACAAGATAGAAATTGTTTGAACAAATGATTCCCTTGAAATTACCAGTATACGCCTAAGGCAGTCACTGTTTTCACCCAGATCTTTTTATCCGTGAAATACCTCTTTTACTTTATCGATGGTTAATAGTTCGA
Organism: Macrothele yani; assembly: GCA_039090855.1. Classification (NCBI taxonomy): domain Eukaryota; kingdom Metazoa; phylum Arthropoda; class Arachnida; order Araneae; family Macrothelidae; genus Macrothele; species Macrothele yani. The sequence goes on along the minus strand of CM076999.1, from coordinate 49,869,872 downwards.
ACCTATATCTTCAGGAATTAGGGAGTAATCGCGTAGCGACATTTTATAAATTCCCAATGGAAAGTTAGATGCTAAATATTTTGGTCTTATATTATTTTTTCCTAAGAAACGTCTGCAATATTCATCATTCAATGAATATTTTTCTTTACGGCGATTAAACTCAGGCAATATTTATAGGTTCAAATGTAATAATTCGTATTGTAACCGCGAAAGATGTACATCCGGTTTCCAATTTTGTACATAACAGACTGCCACAGAAAACATGTTTTGCAAGAGCTCAAAATCACGTTGAAAAACTCATTTTTTAATTGTATGTTCTGACATGTTGATTCTTAATATTATGTTAAATGAATACCAAAGACTGTTTTCAGTATTATACTTGAAATAATATGTAAATAAATATTGGTTTTTATGAAGAGAAGTGCTTTTCAGAGTGTTGCTTTATTCGTAAAAGATGGGTAGTGATGGTAGGAACAGGGAAAAGTCCCTAAAATCGGGGAATTCTGACATGCTGAAAAGTTTGATAGGGATAAGGGAATTTGTGACTAAAATAAGGAAATTCTAGGGAATTTTGTAGGTATTCCGTGGCAGACTCTTTTTTTCACTTTTGACGCATTGTTTTTTTCAAATATTTTTATTTGTGGTTGCCCCACCTCAAAACCAAAGTAACCGTAACTGTTACAGCGGCTTACTTCGCCTTATCCTAAAATAACCGTAACTGTTACAAATAATTAATTTTTCGCACGTGCGTTCTCAGTGACTTATAACCGGCTAGGCTTGGTTTGTTCTTTGTTGGGTCTCTAAGGAAACGGTGAGTTGCAAAGCATTCCCACTGCTAACAACTGATAACGAAAAATTCATTTGATGTTTTGTTTATTGTATGTGTGTTTCTAAGTCATTAACGGTGTAGAATCACTTATGAGTATTAAGAAGCTTGATATCGAAGGTAGTGTGCATAACGATGAATTAAGTGCTGTACCATCCACTAGTAATACCCGATTGCCAACAAAAGAAGCCGACTTCCACAGTAGAGAAATGTGTAACCACGCCAATCTAAAAACGGAAAACAAGAGGCCAGCTTACAAGTGAAGAACGAGATAAAGTGAAACATGTTAAAAAATTTAGGGAAGAATGGTTAAGTGGCGAACATTTTAAATGTTGGCTGCAATCCTTACCGGAAAATGATGTACGATGTAACTGTACGGCTTGCAGTTGCACTATTATCTGTGATAAAACTGAGATCATTAAACATGCTAACACTGAGAAGCTTAAAAAAGCATGCAATCTAGATTTGGTGCATGACTTATACATTGCAGAAATTTTGAAATGACAAATGAACATTTAAAGCTTCACAATGGCCACAAACTCTATGGAGTTACGGAATAACTAGTGAGAGAAATCATATATTTAATACTTTTAACAAATTTATCAAAATAATAAATAAAAATGACCCTATAAAAATGTTTTAAATAATGAAGAAAAGGAAGAGTTTTACAAACTGCTTACGTATTATATAGTCTATAAAATTATATACACAACTTCATGTACATATATTTATATACAAAGGTGAAGTTCCTACTTTTCGAAAAGGGAATTTCAGGTAATTTTCATTGTCTACACAGGGAGTTTGGGAACTGAGTACCTACCATCACAGATCTAACTAAATATGTGACAATTACTCAAGAGCTGGTATATGGTTATTCTGTGGCTTTTATCTAGAGACGAACTCTCATTTCTGTTTCATACAGGTAAGCTTCAACCAGCGTTCTTGTATGCTTGTTCTTTTTTTTAAACCATCACTGATCTAACTACATTTGTGACAATTACTCAAGAGCTGGTATATGGTTATTCTGTGGCTTTTATCTAGAGACGAACTCTCATTTCTGTTTCACACAGGTCATTTTCAACCAGCGTTCTTGTATGCTTGTTCTTTTTTTAAACCATCACTGATCTAACTAAATATGTGACAATTACTCAAGAGCTATTATATGGTTATTCTGTGGCTTTTATCTAGAGACGAACTCTCATTTCTGTTTCATACAGCTAAGCTTCAACCAGCGTTCTTGTATGCTTGTTCTTTTTTTTAAACCATCACTGATCTAACTACATATGTGACAATTACTCAAGAGCTGGTATATGGTTATTCTTTGGCTTTTATCTAGAGACGAACTCTCATTTCTGTTTCACACAGGTAATTTTCAACCAGCGTTCTTGTATGCTTGTTCTTTTTTTTAAACCATCACTGATCTAACTACATATGTGACAATTACTCAAGAGCTGGTATATGGTTATTCTGTGGCTTTTATCTAGAGACGAACTCTCATTTCTGTTTCACACAGGTAATTTTCAACCAGCGTTCTTGTATGCTTGTTGTTTTTTTTAAACCACCACTGATCTAACTAAATATGTGACAATTACTCAAGAGCTGGTATATGGTTATTCTTTGGCTTTTATCTAGAGACGAACTCTCATTTCTGTTTCATACAGTTAAGCTTTAACCAGCGTTCTTGTATGCTTGTTCTTTTTTTTAAACATATCCAGTGCAGTTTTCCAAATAATATTTCTGACATAAACATATTTTAGATTCAAATCTGAAGGGTGTATGTCCATATGTTTGCAAATAAAGACAGTTGTGAAGGAAATGCCTGAATGTTCCGAACGAAATTATGAAATTTTCTTGAAACATGACATGAATTGAAGCATCATTTACCAGGAACTGTATATTTTTCTAGTAAAATAAAATCACATCTCTGTGCTTCCCTTCTCTTTTGAAAAACGTTCCAGACGACAAAAGAGTTTGAAGTGTTTCGCGTGGTACTAAAAACATCCACTAATTCGGAAGCTATCCTGAGGATTACCTCTTTCTCAGCTTTACGTATTTTATGTATGTGACTTGTTCCAAATGGGAATTTGTATTTAGTTGATGGGCAGAGTGGCAGAAATAGAGTGGAATGGTGTCTTTGGGGTTGAAAATTGTTAAGATGTTGTACATTATGCTTCCCAAATATTGTACTCTCTGAAACTGCATGAACAAAATTACAAACTTTTATGTTGGAACATTCCAGGATAATTGAATTATACACACAACAAACTGCTATTTTGTGAGATACTGGTATATCAAAATATCAGATTTTGGTCGAACAGTATTCAAAACTCAATATTTTCGCAATGTAAACCCATTGCAGACAGCCACCCACGTATGTTTGTATAAAAAGAAAGGTTCGAGTTTTATAGAAGCCAATTTTTTGTTATTCATATGTAGCCTAAACACATTTTTTTGAAAATTCTTTTAAAAAAACACAGATACATATATGAAGTCATATAGATATTTTGCCTACTATTGTGGAAAATTTACAGGAATACGTAAATATATTCTGAAGAAATACTCTCAGAGAACTGAAAAAGTTTTTTAGATTAAGCTTCCCTACAATCAGTGGAGCTGGCTTCTATTTAAAATTTCACTCCCTTAGTGATAAATTTATATTGTTATTTCAAGAGAGTCAGTTTGATACTATAAAAGCACAAATCTAACTAAATACAGTCAAGTAGCCCTTTAAAGTTTTCCAAATCCCCACATTCAAAGGTACATTGCGAAATCCCTCATCTTTTTCAATATTCACGTTGCTAAATAAAAAACATCATATCACATTCTGCCGTGAATTCGTTTCCACAACTATTTTGCGTTTTTTCAGCACCAGGAAACTCTTTCCACCTGAATTTAAGGTTGTGTCGTGTCGTCTGTAGGTAGTCTACATCTGAATCACCTAAAGGATTAATTACACTGCGCATTTCCTGCTTCTTCCAATACCTTTCATACGTGGTTGAGGATAACACTTTGTGACTGCCGCAGTGGAATGGGTTTTGCAGAAACATTTTTGCACGCTCCGGCGCAAGACATAAATTTTCATGGATTTTTCAGCGAAAGCCTAAAGAAGGGGCAGCCTTTTAGGAGCCTTACTGAAGACTCAGCGCCATTTATACACTAAAACGCTTCCTTTAATTGCGTAAAAGTAAAAAACTGTTTTAACCGAGCTTTCACGCTAAATCGGGAGTCTTCTTCTGGGACAGGTTATCAAAGCCTTCTAAGAAATAGTAACGCACAATATTGTTATAAGTCAAAAGTTTTTGATATTATGGAACCAACTATTGTTCCGTTTCACGTTAAAGTGAAACGAAATAACTGTCTGAAAACACGGACTCTAAAAGAGGTGAGCGTGTCTAAACATGGACTTATACGTGAAACGGAACAATCGCTGTTCCACAATTTAAAGAAAAACTGAAATAGGCTATAAAAAATTGTGCGTTGCAATTGCTAAAGAAGGCTTTGATAACCTAGCCCAGACGAAGGCTCCTGATGCCGCGCAAAAGTTCGGCTTAAACTGTACATTATTATTAAGCCATCAAATGAAATTTTTTAGTTTAAGATCCTGTCTGCCTGAGTTTGTAATGTGAGGTGTTGTTTGGCCTGGAGAGTCAGTCGCTTCCCCTTTATTCAGCTTTGGTTCTCGGACTAACCCTTCGCTTTCTTGCGTCAGTCCAAGGAACCGATAATAATAATAAAGAACTAGCAGCTCACGAGACAAAAGACGGAAATGAATGAAACATAAGGGGGAAATAAATGAGACATAAAGGGGAAATGAATGAGACATAGGGGGAAAATGATTATTTTTTGCCTTTTCCTTTGTAGAACAAGATCTGTATATGGACCTTCCTATTTTGAGAGTGCAGAAAAGTTTGGGTATTATTGATTATGCTACATCGGTTGCTTAAACTGTTAAAGCACTTTTGTTCGAGTTCCGCCGAACTCTTCAATAGTTTCTAAAAGCCGAATCAGGTTTCCACTTTTACCAGATCGTAGAATCGACGCTACTACGACCTATCTAAAAATAAAGCAGGAATTTAGAATTTTTCAATTTCTTCAAGAAGAGGAATTGCGTTGCTTCTGATCATTGTGGGGATTTGATAATTTTTCTGTAGTGACATATTACAAATATGAGCCACTACAGAAAATATATGCCGCTACATAAATGGCATATTACAAATAATTATATTATATATTTCATATTTGTAATATGCCATTTCCAGTTTGGCAACACCATTCTTTATTCCATGATTATATATAAATGCCTGTAACCATCCTTTCGCGCAATTGGGCCCGATGATGAGGCTAAAGAAGCCTCGAAAGTGCTTGCTAGTGTAGCTGATTTTAACTTGTAAATAAATATCAGTTTTCAAATGCAAGATTTTAATTATTTAATCTTGCATACGACAGCCTCGGATTCTTCATCATGTTAATAGATATTTCAGCGAGAGGAACATCATAAGGTAAGGATTTATTCTATATATTTGCAACCAAGTTTCATGACAAATCTGGTACCCTATCCATACTTTATGTTCAAGTATTCTGCAAAAGTTAAAATAAAATGGTAACCTTCCCCATGAAAAAGAAACAACCTTTAAATCATCAAGAAGCATGGTTATAATTGTTTTTAGGATTGCATGGGTCACTTTATTCGGCATTTTCTAGTAAACGCAACTGAAGGCGAAACATGCAGATTAAATAGAACTCCTTGCTCTTGTGAGATATCTCTCTCTTTTAAGGCATGTCTTATGTGCGTGACACATTACGTCTACCTTTGTAAGTACTATGATGTTATAAGTTATAAGTTTGGTATTTGAAATATATCTCTTGTACAATTGGGTTCGAATTGTGGACGATTAAATGGAAAGATGGTATCCATAGCAGAGAACGGACAGAAAGGTGTCGAAATCGATATATCTGGGTTCTTCGTACATTCACTGTTACTTTTCAGCCACTTCTTCCAAAAATTAACTATAATTTAAAATGAAATAAAACAGCATTGTTGCACATCTTAACTAGACATTGTTAGTCATCCTGTTTCAAAACGCGTGAATTTGTGCATCAATCTTGACGGGCCAGGAGCAATGACTTTCTGTTACAACGTGTGAAGGACTTTTTTCGATGACTCAGCGTTGTTCTTGGCCAGCCATCCATATGCTTGTTATGTTGTAAATTGTCTTCATGTTCTGATTCACCTGTCTACTAATATTCTTCCAATTTTATGACTAATATTTTTTATGTCAAGCAAATTTGTAACATAAAGTTTTTGTTTGTTGAAGATGTACGATTTTGGCAACGCTTGAAAAGGCGCAACACTGAGACGAAGTTAACGATGCAACTAACGACCTTCAACTGAGGGAGCATGAGATTGGAAGCATTTTAGGCCTAAAAAAAGCCCCGCTTCATCACGGTGACGTATTGGCGATCGTGCAATCCCTATTCTTCAGTATCATACAATATCTGACAGAAAAAATGCCACACCATGAAGGAATGTTTGAAAAGAGACCAAAGTGAACACAGAGATGGCAATGTAGGTCCTGGACAAATGATTTAATCGTCACATACAGACTAGATTTCAGTGGCCTGGGGTATCGTGGAATATGTGGTGTTGATCCGAGGCCACAATTCATCATCATTTTGCGGGGGAGGGATGGTAACCGACGTCCAGTCGTGTCCCCCAGATGCTCGATGGGCATCTGCTGGCCACGGGGTATCGGGCAATCGTGCTGGAACATAGTCTGTATGCGACAATTAAATAATTTGTTCAGGATCTACAATGTCATCTCTGTGTTCACTTTGGTCTGTTTTCAAGCATTCCTTCATGGTGTGGCATTTTTTTCTGTCAGGAATTGTATCATACTGAAGAAATGTTAATGCACGACCGCCAATACGTCACCATGAGGAGGCGGGGATTCTTTTTTAGGTGGACCGTGCTGGCCACGGAAGCATCCGCACAGCGTGTAATGCATTCCGACTGATCCGAGCGGTATGCCACCGGGAGTTATCTTGTTAAAAAACGGCGTTTGGGATGACCTACAGATACGGTGGTGCAACGGCCCGCAGCACCTCTTCAACATAGCGGCGTGCCGACAATCTGCCCGTAATGCATACCAGCAGTGAGCGGCTGTTGGCGCTGATAGCACCACACACAATGATTCCCCGTTGCCGGCCAGGTAACGCTCCGAAATGGCCAAAGAACCCGCCAGTTATTCACGTCGCCTCCAGATTCTCACACGGCGATCATCCATGATGAGAGAGAACCGCAATTCATCGCTAAACACCACACTGTTCCATTCGGCACATTACGCAGCTCTGAAACGGTGACGACGATGGCGTGCTGTAAACGGTAGCTTTTGCAACGGACGGTTGGAGAGCAAACCAGACGCACCCAATCGGGGCGATACAGTTCGCGTCGATATAGGAGCATCCAAGCCTCGTCGTACACTTTGCGATATGTCGCACGTTATGGCCTTTGTACCCGCTACTGAATGAAGTCGGATGCGACGATTGGTGCGCTCGGAGGTCCGTCTGCGTGCCCCGGTGCCCCTACGACGTTACACAGATTCTTTCTGAAACCACTGCCTCCAAATGCAACCGACAGTTGTTGCATCACGTTGTGCTTCTTGCGCAAAACAACGCAAGGACCATCCAGCGGTACGAAGTATTTGGATTACACCTCTCATGAACTTATCCGTTTGACAAAATTGCGTACGACGGCCTCTTAACGGCATTGGTACTCCTTGTACGTTCTCCACACACGATTACAGCAGAACCACTCACTTCTCACGGCGGTGACGACATCTCAACTGATGGCCTCACGGGATGGTTGTCCGCTTATATCCCGAGCGCTATTCTTGAGATTGGCCTGCAAATAAAATATTTTGCATTGCATGTACGTGTGCACCCACTCTGCAAATTGCATGGATCTGCGTTTACGTCTTCGTGGATTGGCATTTTCTCTGTCAAGCAATGTATATATAATCGATTTATGGCATCTGACGGCACCTTCCGATCTCCAAGAGCCTTTTCCATCTTTCTCTATCTAAGCTCCATTCTTACATCAGGCCATTTTGACTAAATGCTCTCTTTATTACATCAGACCATGTTTATTCAGGTAGGCCTCTATTTTCCGTTTGTTTGATTTAAATTCCACGGTAATTTTGCGCAGTTTTTCACTAGACATTCCTTTTACATGACCAAACCAACGCAATTGTCTCTTCTGTAGGTCTTCTAAAATTGTTTTTTTCACTTCCCTCAATTCCTTCATCCTTTCATACGTTACTATCTGTCTTCTTGACACTCTACATGATCTTCTTAAAGCATCCATCTCTACAGCAGTTATTTTCTTTTTAGCTGTGAAATTTTAACACTATTCATTTAATAAATTTCCTAGATTCTGCTTCCGTGAGTGTCAGGTGAAATTTTACAGCAAGTATGGTATACTCAATCGAACTCTCGGAGCTCGCATAGCTGACTGCAATTTATACATGACAAATGGTTACCAACGGGTATGTCTAACTCTTTAACTACGAGACAGCCACTTCCTGTAGGCTTGATATGGAATTCCGATTTAATGAAAAATACTTTCTTTGTTCAGCGAGAAAAAGATGCCTCAGAATTAGATAAGAAACACTTATTATTAAAAAACATGGCTTTCTATAATTATACCCTACGGATAATAATTATGTGAAAGAGATGATCATTTTCAGTGCAAACAATATCTGCTTTTACTATATATGTTTCATTTTTCCACATAATGTATTAAGAGTGCATTAACACTTACAACATATTCAGGAATCATATAGCTTTCAGTAAAATATAAGCAAATTATATTACATTTCATTTATTGTTGAATTTTTTCAATCCGTAGAATAACATAGTCTATGTGATTTAACCTTTAAGTAGGTTTATTGCTGAAATTATATTTACACAGAAATAGGAAATCTATCTTCGCAGCAAAAGAGCTCTGCGTCCGCGAAATTTAATGGTGTACGTTGGCCGCTGGCGTTAATGTTATCACTAACAGGCCATATTATACAATTTTAAAACACTATAATAATTTATAGGGCATTTTTTAACTTTTAGTAGAATTCAAGCTTATTTGGGTGATGTCAAAGAACTGCACAGCAATTCCTGTTCATCAGAAATAGTTTCTCAAAATAGTCGAAATGTTTAATTAAAATGGACACGTTTCCTGGTGACACTAATATCACACGTCTACGAAGTACACAACTGAAAGCTTCCTGTGAACTAAAAACAGAAACTAAATGGATAAGAATAAGTATAAGTATATGAAAATGTTGAAATTTCATAAATGTCGCATTTTCGTATTGAGAGAATCCTTTTATTGTAAGATAGGTTTCTTCTTTAAAGAGAGATAAGCTCTTCATAACACAGTACTGATATTTTTGGGTAACATAGTAGTGATTCTCCACATTATTCCTATAGCAGACAAAAATGTAGTTGAATATTTTCCTCAACTTTTTTGGAGCTATATGGTTTTAGTTTTGTTGACCAAATACTTCGTAACTTAGATACACGTATCCAGGAACTAAAAATAAAATTTCTTTAAACTATGAGATGGAACGAATTACACATATGACTAGATTCTGCATTGAACGAGCAAGGAATTTAGAAGAAATGTATGTGAACGAATGTATTGATTGAACTATGCGTCAATCAGCTAAGTAAAAATCTACAGTATCAACTGTTAAAAAATTAGATCACGTAAAGGTACCATTTACCAGAATGTGTAAGTTGAAGCTGCTTGCACATTCTGGTAAATGGTACATACAAATACCATGCTTGTTAACTTGTTTAGGTGTATCTTCTTTTTTGTTCATTGAGAGTATTCATATCTGATGGTATTCATGTCCGTACGTATATATGGTTGCGTAGATATTTCCAAAGATCACAACTCTCTGTTTAGGGTATAATTTCTGGTACATTCTGTTTGTAAAAGCAGGCCGAGTTCACATTAATCATTTCGTAGTAAAATAACCATGTACAACAGGTTGCTAAAATAGTGCGTAAGTTTTATTTCCCAATTTCAGAATTTTTAAATTTCGAGCAAACCAGGAAATATTTGCACCTGCATTCGAATGTAACGCAAATTTTCCCTTTTTTGGAATTTTCCGGGTTTCCTTTCGTTCGATGAGAGAAGAGAAATATATTATGCGGTTTGAGAACTATCGTACTCCAGCATGTGGATCAGGAGGTTTGATCACAGCGGTTGATGTCGCTTTGCACAGGTGTCCATTTGCGAAAATAGAGAATGGAAGTAAAACAGCTTTTCATCCCTAAGGATGAAAAGCTTTGATATCTGGAATTGAATTTTCATATTGTTTGTTTTACGTCCGTACTGTTTGAAGTCAAGGAAACCTTAATTTTTTTTTTATCGGAGGATTACGTACTATCAACTGCTGCTACAAACTTCTTTGGTCTCCACCATGTCTCTTGTCTGAAAAATAGAGAAGATGAGTGCTAAGTCAAAACCCCCTCCAGAGAAAGCCCCAGCGCGATAACTGCGAAGAGGTGTGACGTCAGAGCCAGAGGGCCATCGCAATCCCTCTACGCTGCAAGCTCAAGGGTCAGAGGGCGAACGTAAAGCTAGTGCCAGGCTTCGAATATCTCTTACGATTGGTGTTGAGCTTTCGGTTGTCCTGTACGTGTGTGTGTGTGTGTGTGTAGTGCTTTTATTCAACATGCCTGGAAAATGCTGTGTGCCTTTATGTAGATCAAATTACAAAGGTGGCCGAAAGGCATCCGTATTCAACTTTCCTGAAGATGAAAGCCTTAGAACAAGATGGATAGCTTCAATACCAAGAAAGAATTTTTCACCCACTGTGAATTCAAAGGTAAGTTAAGCCTAATTGTTCTCATGATAGCATGTTCAATGCTTTCGTTGTAAATACAAATATAATTTAGTGAATTGTACTTGTTATTAACGGAGTAAAATTTATAGGCTAACCTTCCGATTATTAACTCGTCATTTGTTGTCGTTTAAATAATATTGGTAATTAACATTTCATTTCTATAGAATTCATAGTTATTAGCGTTCCAATTAAAATAATACCGCAGAAAATGTACGGATATTATCAAGTACTTAGATTAACCAGGCAAAGATACTGGCAATAAATAACTATGTCATTTAATAATCAATATTTCATTTCTATAAAACGTCATTTTTTTACGAAATTGCTGTGTATTAGTGTTTTAATTAAAACAACAGTTTGCACGGAATGTACAGAATTATTTGATACGCTGATAATTGGAAGGCTAGCCCAATGAAAATTTTATTAGAATGTATCAGAAATAATACACTTACATTGTTAAACTTCAGCATGATCCCTGAAGTTGACTGACTGATTAGTTAAAATGTATATATGTACATATATTCATGGGTTTACAAGTTAATCAATGTACATTTTTATTTATTGTAATTTTTTATTTAAGTTAATTTAAAGTAAGTTGTGGAAGGGAACGACGTTCGTATTAGAGAACTATGAATTCTTTTACAAAGCAGCACTTTAATTCCTAGTTACTTTACTTAAATTAAAAAAAAATGGTAAACTGATGAATCTATCACATGTAGACATGTTGTTTGAAGAGGTTTTGAACATAATTGTCTACCACAAACCTAACTAACTGCAGTGCCGTAATTTTAAATCAAACACACGCACAGAAATTAATAAATAAAATAAAAGGGGAAGGAAACAGATACAGTTACTACCGTTTTCAATCTCATTAGGAATTTTAAAACTGACTTTTAACTTTTGAATCAAACAAGTTCAAATGTTTGGCATTATCATTTATAAAAATTATTTCTCTGATCCTTCAGCTTGTTCTGTCATGCTAAAATAAATAGATTTGCTCATATAGTGTGCTTACCTTGAGAGCTTCGCAGTACTTTATGTTGCTGTCAGTAGTCCTACCGGCGGCACTGAGATATGCATCATGATGATACGTAATTTTATACAGCCAGGATAGGCAACTAACAACACTCAAAATTTATTATGATTATTTTGTGTTAAATGCATGAGTGAGATATGAGTGATACTTGTTCTGCAGTTGAAGCAATTAGTTAGCAAATTAGAAGTGGGTTGCTTGTGGTTTTTCAAAAATGTTGTGTGTATAAAATATTTTTACAATTCCACCAACCGAAACTAGTACTACTATGATTAAGAAGACCTCTTATGTTGTGAGAAAGGGTTTTGTAAGAAAAACATTATTTATGAAAAAAATGTAGTGTCAAAATTAAATAAAGATAAATACAACCATTAATTTCCGATGATTCAATAGTTAAGTGTATTAGCTTCTATCTTTGTTCATGTGTTTAGTTGTTAGATATTCATATTCGGCCAAGGTAATTTTCCCATTGATAGACGTGCTGCAAAAATTTTAATCCTAAAGCAGTATTGTCAAGGTAAATTCAGTTGTTCTAGCATGTCATTCTGCATAACATAAATAATGTGAAACCTCGTCAATCCCACACATGTGGTATAGTGGTCTATGCGATGGCTTATGATAATTTGTCCAAGTTGGGTCCGGGCTCGAATCCCAGTGAGGCATGGATGTTTTGTTTGTCTTACGGTGTTGGCTCTCTCCTTTCTCTGGAACCAATGGCCCTAAATTAGGGATGAGTGACTGCTTATAGCCCATTGAGTTGCTCATGATGGTTGTAAAACCTTCAATAATAATAATAATAATAATAATAATAAAAACCCTCGTCAACTGCTCTGAACACATTGGAACTTGGTCATGATCTGACTTTACACCTCCAACAAATGGTGATCAGTGTAAAAATTTTAAATTTGACATATATAAGAAAAAAATTGAAAGTGATTGTTAAAATGTATTAGCTTTTATTTGATTGAATATCTTAATAGAGAAAAACAGACTACCTTCATTAATTTGTACAGCTAAATTAATTGATTTCCCCACCAGTCACCTTTATTCTGCATTGCACATAAATGGAAAACAATAAAAGTTGTAATAATTAGAAACAAAAAATAAAACTTTGGTGTATTACATAAAAAAATGATTAATATGTATTTTAAAATATATCAAAATTGAATTCTGAATATTCCGGATTAATGTCCATTTCGAACGTGTCTGAAGAAGGTTACACTAGTGGAGTTTTGTCGTCTAACAGACACCTTGTCACTTTAATGAATGCCACCTTTTGACAAAGTAACAGTGTTGAAACAGCAAAAACCCTGGCAGCAAGTTAAAATTAAAGTAATTGGAAATTTCTGAGATGCGTGTGCAGTGGAAGTTAAGGGTTCGGCTTCAGCAACAAATGATTATTTGAGTGTCTCTGCTTAACTCTGGTTAAGGGTTAAGACTGGATAGAAATCTCTGTAAAGAGGAGTTTTAGCAAACATTTTGCATAGTATCTTTAAAAAGAGAGAGAAGCCATAATAAAGTATTGCTATTTACTTTCTACTGTAATACAGGAAGAACACTCTGATTTAAAATGATTTATCAAATCAGAGTGTTACAATAACTTTTATTCTGTTGTGAATGTACAAATTCATTTAAACTGTCAGACTACCTAAACCACATTAAGGTCTAACTGAATTATCTGCTTTTTAGGTTTATGAACATCACTTTAATGAAAATGACATTCAACGTACTTCAGAATACTACGATGATAGAACTGAAAAAAAACTTGTAGTGCAAATTTCACGACCAAGGCTTCGACCAAATTCCATTCCTGAGAGATTTCTTGGATGTCCCGAGTATTTGTCTGCATCAACATCTCGTCGTGAAGAACCAGATGCAAAAAGCAAAAGAATTGAGTTTTCCCAGATTGAGGCTGCTATTGCCCAAAGTGTAAACGAGCAGCAAATTTATGAAGAAGCGAACTGTTTCAACTCACTAGCCAAACTTCTTGAATGCACGAAAAATTCTGTTCCCAAGAATTGGGATACATTAAATAAAGGTCATGAAGTGATATTTATCAAAGTAAAAGCTTTGCCTTCCCCAACTATATCATCTGCTGTAGTTGTTGATGAAAATTTAAATGTATCTGCACATCATAAAAGTCATGAAATTTACAAGTTAGGAAAATATCAATTTCCTACAAAAATTGAAAATGTTAATGATCTGTATTCGGTTTTTAAGGAACATGAGGGTTTAGAAGAAATGCAAAGTAATGAAAATTCAATTTTAAATGTGGTTTCTGTAATAATTGAAATGCTGAATGTGCTCCAAGGAAATGTACCAGAAAAACAAAAAGATATTGTACAATTTATTTCTGAGCAAATCTCCCTAATTAAGTGTCATAAAAATAATTATCGGTACTCAGGGAATTTTTTAATTTTATGTTGTTTGGTGTATTCCATATCAGCTCATGCACACAGATTTTTGCGTAACAGCGGTTATGTAATATTGCCACATCCCAACACATTAGTTAAACTTTGTACAATGTATAATGTCAATCCCAAGTTTGAACAATGTGACCAAAATTTAATGGTGTACATGAAAGAAAAGTTCTCATATTTGTCAGATTGTGACAAACATGTTGTGTTGATGATTGATGAAATCCACATTAAACCATTTTTGGAATATAAAGGTGGAAATATGTTGGGTATGTCCTATAACTGTGAGAAGGCTGCCACTAGTGCATATGTATTTATGGTGCAAAGTATTAGATCCTCTTATAAAGATGTGGCACATATTCTCCCAGTTAAAACTCTTTCAGCTAATTTGCTGTATGAGTACATTGTTAAAATAATAAAAGGGCTAGAAATAATTGGCTTTTCTGTTATTTGCATTGTGAGTGACAGCAATGCAATTAACAGAAAAGCTGTTTCCTTTTTTTGTAAACCAGCAAAACTGAGTATTGTATACCAGCATCCAGTTGATCCTACAAGACCTTTGTTTTTCGTTATTGATCCCATTCATATTATAAAGTGTGTAAGAAACAATTGGCTCAACCAAAAAACTGGAGATGGAAGGTGCATATATTTCCCAGATTTCAATGAGAAGTTATTAGGTTTAAATGGGAAACCCATTCTCCTAGTTGCATCATTAGGAGCCCTAAAAAAGTTGCATGAGTTGGAATCTGGAAATATTGTGAAATATGCTCCTTCTTTATCAGAAAAAGCTTTGAGTCCAACAAATTTGGAACGTCAAAATGTAAAATTAGCTTTGCAACTAATAAACATTCAAGTTGCAGAAGGTCTCACCATAGCAGGTGAAAAATACAGCATACTGCACTCAAAAGATACAGCTGAATACATTCAAATAATGTGCAGATGGTTTGACATCCTTAATGTCCGCACATTTTTTAAAGGTCAACACAAAATAAATGAATATCAAGAACCTCTAACATCTTCCCCAGATAATAAAAAGGTGGTCTTCTTGAGCAGATTTTTAGATTGGATCGAATATTGGGAATCCATTGGGTGCACTACGGGGATCTTCAGCAAAGAAACCTTACTGGCCTTAAAACAAACTACTTATGCTGTATTAGAAATTTCTAAATTTTGTGTAGAAGAGTTAAATTTGTCTTATGTCTTGACAGGGAAACTTCAGACAGATTCTCTTGAGGATCGTTTCGGTCATTATCGGAAATTGGCAAGGGCACAGTATAATATTTCTGTCACACAACTTTATGAAACTGAAATGAAGCTGCGCATTCGCTCTTTTTTGCCTCTTACTTTGAACTCTGACCGTCATGGGAAAATTTCTATAAGCGCATTAGACATACATGACCTTGATAATTTTAATTCATCTGAGGCACAGTCTCTTGCAGAAAAAGTTGTAGTGAAACCAGATTTATCCAAGTTAGGTGATTTGTTAATTCCATTAACATATGTTGCTGGTTATTGTGCACATGGGGCTTTAAAAAAATTGAAATTCTGCACATATTGCAAAACAAATCTTCTCTTGGATAAATCTCTAGAATATAACGAAATGTATGACTTAATTAAAAGTCTAGATCGTGGCGAATTAAAATATCCTAAAGAAATTGTTGTTTCAATTCTTGTTCATAGCTATGTTGCTCAGACTCAGCTTCTTTCAGCAGAGTTGGAAAATGAATTTTTAAGAGTTTTCAACCAATATGCATTCTCATGCCGGGTGTTTTAAACACTTTAAGAGCTGCTGAAATCTTTTTACCTGAAGATTTATGTGAAAATGGGCATGCAGCTGAATATGTCATGACACTAATTGTTTCAGCTGCAACAAAT
Organism: Macrothele yani; assembly: GCA_039090855.1. Taxonomy (NCBI): domain Eukaryota; kingdom Metazoa; phylum Arthropoda; class Arachnida; order Araneae; family Macrothelidae; genus Macrothele; species Macrothele yani. The sequence continues at coordinate 49,853,810 of CM076999.1, read as the reverse complement.
ATATTCCTGAAAAACTACTGCAGAAAAATTAATGATTCATTAACTTCCCAGAAATTAAAGAAGCAAAAAAAACCCAAAAGAACGAGCACAAATAATCAATCGTTAGCTGGTGGTAAAACAAGAAAACTTCAGACTCTTATGTCATAACTTATTTCTAGGTATCTTATGTGGTATCTCTAGCACTGAATACACATAACTGTGAAGTAATTGTACAAGGGCTTTCTTATGCATCGTGTGATAATGACCAAACATTTTAGTAAGTGAATGGAATAAATTTCTATGCAAACATTTTACAGAAAAAGAGAATGCTAATAATGTTTACGCTCTTTAATCGGTCCATAAACTTTCAGCATATTAAGAGTATGTGATGCAAGAATTCCTAAATGGGAATCATTTCTTGTGCCCATTGCTATAGAACAGTTCTAACATTCATATTTTGAATTTTTTTTTTGGCTACTAGCACAAGAACCAGTTTCTCCACATGAATACTTGTATCCTTTCCTTCTAGTGTAACCAACACAAAGGTATATAGAAGTACTGGTATGCTGGTAAATTTATGGAACAAAATTACTTCAGTATGATAGTGCTTCTGTAAGAAGCATTTATAATGTTCACAATGTGTCTATGGTGTCGAATTTTCTTTTTGCCCCTGCGAGTGCCATCAGAACTTTGTTTAGGGACACTAGTGTAATAGGTTTTTTTGCCTAAATATATATGGTTCATATACTTTTCTTTAAAAATGCTTTCAGCTAATTTGCTTTTACCCCTTATGTTTTTCGAATGATATCAATGCAACATAAAATTCTCTACGATGTATTAACCAGCTCATGCATTGCAGCGTTCGAAAAACCCAGTGGTCCACTGGCCAGTAAAACTTCAGTCAGGCCACTGAACTATTGATTTTACTGGCCCAGATGGCCAGTAAGTTTTTTTTAGTTTTTTTTTCTAATTTGCCACAAGTTAAAAAATGAATTTCTATTTCTTTTACCTTGCTGTAGGGTTTTCTTCTTAGGCTGCAAACTAATGATAGGTTTAAAAACAAACATTGGATATAATTCCATTAAAATGATACATTATTTTCTACATATATTTTAAATGTTTTTTATTAATTCTTTTACGGAGCAATGGGCATTTTTGTGGACCACTGGTTTGCAACTTCTAGTGGTCCGCTGGGCCAGTAGAAGATTTATTTATAACCATGCATTGTGTTTCAGAATGCAGATGTAAGTAGTTAAGGTAAAAAGGCAAAACTGGAAATGTAGGTCATGTGTTTAAAAAAGGGATTTGTATCACAAAAATGTTTCTATTTCTAAAAGAAATAGCTTATGCACTTCTAGAAATGCATATAGAAAAGCTGCCTTTATCATGCATGTTAACTGCGTCTAGTCACTCGAGGTTTGTTTTGGATAATATTGTTCAATTGCATCACACAAATGTATGGCATAAAGTAAAAGTATGCATACATTTTTAATGTGCTTTAATTCTTAATTCAGATTATCTGGGGAAAATTGTTTAGGTATATTGCACATGAGTGCCAAAAAACTTTCGCAATTCCACTTTGCTGTGTACCTAATATGCAAAGTTTTTACCTGGTATCACATGCTGAATATAATACTATGTGTAATGCTTCATTACAAAGAATATGTGCACCTGCATTTATTCAAATGTATCAGATATTCATGCCATGCAAATGTATAGTTCCTTTTCATACAGAACTTCTTTGAACAAATTGCATACTGATATACATTATTTCCACTTGAGACCCCCATAGGAGCTTTATGAAATTGGTACTATGGGATTTTTATTAATATTTCTATGTATCTGTATATAAAGAAATTTGTGTGCAGTTTGTGAACATTATGCTTTTGCACGGTGTGGTTTAAGGTGTTTTGAAATCAAATGAAATCATGAACCTAACGATATGTATAAATATGAGTTGGCAAAGCAAGAAAACTTATTGTGTTTGTCATATTCTGCCTTATAATTTTGTTATCGTAATGATAACATTATATGTAGGGAACAATTTTCTAGAGATACCTTTGTATTCCAAAAATGGTTTAATGTCTGTGTGTGTGTTCCCACTCCCCATACAGACCTAGCTGCAAAAGAGATTTCTTTACCAACTGTTTTTTAGCAGTACCAACATTTGCTAGTGGCCTTATTGTTTACTAGTAAATTGCATTATCTACTAGCGAAAGTTTATTAACATCACACAAAAGAAACTTTAACATGTCCCCCTCCATGAGTCAATCTTGACAAATTTTGATTTCACTTCTGTAACTGTCACATTGTAAAGCTGAAAAGATTACAAATATTTAGATATAACTCACTTTTTCATGACCTGACAGATTAATTCTAACAATTTAATTTGAATGTAAATATTTAAAAAACATTTTTTATTTAATTTTATTCACAAAATTCAAGAAAACTAATCAAAATCTTAAATTATTTTTCGTATGTTTTACGATCTGGGTTTTTCAGGTCTTTTCATCATACCACTTTAAAACAGCAGGCCTAGGGTCAAACTTGTCTTCGGACTTTAACTTGACTTCACTTGCTAGGGCAGTGGTTATTTTATAGTGTTTTGTATCCCTTTTATGTTCGTTGATTTTAATTCCAAATGAATGTTAAGTCATTCCGATGTAGTATCACCTAGAGCCGTCCGGATATTGTAGTGGGATTGCATAAAAACCTGCCTCATTGAGAAGAGGAGGTTTATCAATATCTCTCTTAAGCATCATATATAAAGATGCCGGAGGCCTTATGCCGACATCAAAGCTCATCCTCCTGAGTGTGTTTTTGAGTTGATAGGAAACTTTTGGTATGTAGGGAATAGAGCCCAGGTAGCGAAGTTGCAGCATAAAAATATTTACTTGGCTGGTTCTGGCTTTTTCAATAAAGTTATGCATCTGGTTCGACGTATATCCTGCCTCAGTGGCCAATTCGACTATGCTTTTTAGCTCCAATTCTCTAGAACGAACACCGGAAGAGACTGCCAAAGCGCTTCTAATTCAAGAACGGAAGAAGGCCGTGTTGTAATCATCAGGGTAGGATAAACTGCGGAGCATCAAGTTGGGAATGGAGGTTGGTTTATAATAGAATTCCATACAAAGGCAATTGTCATGCGATTTTCTCACTAAGACGTCAAGATAAAGTAACTACTGCGCTCAAGCTCCACATTGAAATTGATCGTAGATTTGCGGAATGATATCAAGGAATCAGCTTCACTCTCCACACCCAAATCTACTGCCATTCGCGAAACCTTGGAAATCTTTCTCAGCAACGGAGCTTTAGATGATTTAAAAGGTTGCATCACGCAAGGAATAAACAACTTACAACAGGTTTTTTAGAAAAAACCTGTCTTGGAAAACGCCATCAAAAGAGCAAGGATTGTGAACACAGTGGATGTAGCTATTTATCAAATGTTCTTCACACATAGCAATTAGATTTCCACGAGTAAATTTAATACCATTTTAGTTACTTGCTTATTACATTTTCCAAAGTAATAGGTGAAATGAATATGATCATTACTTTTGCATCTCTTTGTAACATGTGTATCATGCGTTTGAGCCACGGTAGAAAAACAAAAAAATCTGATATTTGGTTGTGATATTGATATTACTGTATTGATATGAAATTTATGGAAAATTAATTAATGCTGTGTTTCTGACCAGGGTACAAAATCTTCATTAAATATTTGCTGTTTTATTGCTTTAATTATTTGTTGTTTTGGGGTTTGGGAGAATCCATGTAAAAATATTCTGTGAATACTTGTGTGAGATTTGTAAAAGTTACTTGTAGCGTCACTTAATTTCACTTCTGTTCTGTTTCTTCATTTTTTGCTGTTTTGTTGCTTTAAATATTTGTTGCTCTTGGGTTGGGAATCCACGTAAAACTATAAACTGATTCTGTTCTGTCTACTTTCTTAATATTATTGCTTTCAACCATTCTGAGAAAATAGCCCATAGTGACGATGTTCAAAATCGGGAAGGTCGTAATTACAACATCAGTTAGGCCTTAATACAATATCAAACACACTAGTTTTAACATGTTTGTAATAAACACAGCGTTTACATTGGTCGGATACCATTAACTGTTCCCAGCTGTTATAGTACCATAGCAGTTTTTTTCATCATGTTCATGCAGAATGTGTTTTATATTGTTATATGTTGTAAATACCATTTTAGGACATGCAAAATGTGTTATTTGTTTTTAAAAACCACATAACTCTCTTGAGGGATGGAATTAATATAAAGCTTGATCTGAGATTTATGTGAAACCTTAAGTGTAATTCTCGCAAAGCACAGCGTTAAAAAACAAACAAAAAAAAACTACATTTCTGACCAGGGTAAAAGAAATCAAAACTGAGATATCTGCTAATGTGTGTTTACGGAGCAAACATTTAGTTAAATAACTTGTTAGAACAATGTATTTCATAAATTCAAAGTAATTAATTGTTAGTCATTTTTTGGAAGTACAGCACTCAAGTTTTGCAGATTGCTTATTTGTTTGGGAATTTATTTTTAATGTATCTTTTTAACATTACAAAGTATTCTAGTAGAAAACAATATAGGTTTAAGTTTCCATGAAGTAATACACAGAATGTAGAAGTATAAATTTTCATGTGCAAGATCAAATCACTGTGGAGTTCATATTGTGTTTCAGTTATTTCTTGATGTAACTCTTTGCATGCAAACTTACAACCTACATTTATCCATTTATTTGTTCTATGTGAATTGCATTGTTTTGTATTTCTTATTGTTTATTTGTAAATTTGTCAGATAAGTATGCACCACTGTCATAAACGAGGAAAATGTGTTTATGGAACACTGTGATTGCGTGGTTGATTTTGAATTTTCTTCATTAGTTTGCAAAGTGCTTATCCCCCCGCACGGGGATAACTGGTTTTCCAGTTATTTGGGGAGCGGCGCCCCCACGGCCCGAGCTGACCTTGTGACTGGTCAACATCTGATTTCACGTCACCGCTTGTTTTTTATTTTGGTGTTTGCAGGGACAGCTGTTCATCCAGCTGTTGGGGAGTCGCGTCCCCACGTTCCCGAGCTGGTCTTGTGTCTCGCTTTTTCGTTTTTATTTATTTTCTCCACTGGCCAGTTGCCCGTGTTGTATTCTCTACCTAATCGCTACCACGTTATGTACTAACACCCCGGTCTTGTGGTTTTGTTACCCTCCACCACTAACTGTTTTATATTAACCGCTCAGTTCGTAGGTTGCTGAGATTCCGTTTAGGTTCCCTTCCAGGGTTTTGTCTTCCTTGGATTACTTTTTTCCTTTTAGCTGGTTTGGGTGCTAGACCTACCTGCATGTTTGCCGCGTGCGGAGACCCGTGAGGCGGAAATGGGATGTCTGGCGGCTGAGGTCGCAGGAGACCGGTTAAGTGCCTCCTGTGTACTAACACTCCTCTTCGACCCCGGCTTCGCTGTAAACGGGAGGCTAGAGACTAACCCACCTCTAGTCAGACGTCTTGTACCAAGTTGTGTACAGGGCTTTAGCGGCTTTTTTGTCGTATAGCACGGCAGGGTAAGCCCGGGGGCTGTGGGATCATGCCAAAGGCGTTGGCATGACGGTACCCGGAGGCCGAAGTGTCCGCCGAGTGCGTTTGATCACAGCCAACGGACTATATCTGCAACGTATAAGCTCCAGAACTGTGTCCAGCGTCATTTTCTTGACTTGCAGACCTCCAGTTCTCCCTCGTAGGGCTCGGTGGTGGGTGGAGTAGTTTGCAGACGAATCATCTTCCTTTTTTCCATGGGTAAAAACAAAAAGAAAAACTCCAAATTTAAGTCGCCTGAGAAAATGATTATTGACAATGACTCTCCTTCGTCTTCTCAACCTACCAAGTCTCATAACCTTAAACGATCTTTAGACCTTGACCTGGACCAAGAATGTGGAACATCTTCTTCGGCAGCTGTTCCAGTCGCTCCGAAGCGTCGTCTCCCCTCGTTTGCTGTGACTACGCATGCTACACACTTAGTTGTGGAATCCATCGATCCGATTGAGAGACTGTCTACCAAATCTCTCTTTTTCATTTGTAAAGCTTTGGACGCTGAGGTTGGCCCCTTGAGGTCTGTGAAGAAGCTTCGCTCTGGGGACCTGCTTGTCCAAACTTGCAGTGTTTCTCAGAGTAACACTTTTCTGCACCTCACTAGTCTTCAAGGCATTCCTGTCAAAGTGACACCTCACCCGTTTCTTAACACCTCTCGGGGTGTTATTTCGGAGTTTGATCTCTTGCCATGCAGTGAAGAAGAATTGGTTACTGAACTTGCAGATCAAGGTGTTATTGCTGCACGTCGTATGATGTTTCGGCGCGATGGTTCTTTGATTAAGTCTAAAAATGTGATCTTGACTTTTAACTCCCCGAAAGTTCCAACCGAAATCAAGGCTGGCTACTTGGTCTGTGGAGTTCGCCCGTACATTCCCAGTCCTCTGCGCTGTTTCAGGTGCCAGAGGTACGGGCATTCACAACGTTTCTGTAAGAGTTCCGCTCGTTGCGCTAATTGTGGCTCCAGTGAACATGACGGGGAAGGTTGCACTTCTGCGGCCTGCTGTGTTAACTGTGGTGAGGCCCATGCAGCTTACTCCCGCAACTGTATGAAATGGAAGGACGAGATGGCGATCCAGCGCCTCAAAACCCTGGAAGGCCTCTCGTACCCTGCTGCAAAGGCCAAGTTGGGTATACCCACCAATCGACAGCGTACTTTTGCCGCAGTAGTTCAGTCTCTGCCACAACCCGTGCAGCCCTTTTGTTCCGCGCCCTGTAGCTCTCGCCGCACTTGCCAAGCGATCTACAGCTGAACAAGTGACACAGGTGGATTTCCCCGAGCTCCAGATAGCTGAGTCTGCGCCTTCTCTTTTGAAGACGACCGACTCTTTCAGTTCCCAGCAGAAAGCCTGCACGTGCGGAAGACCCGGCCCTCAATCCGCAAAGGTGTGCAGTGTCCATCCAACTGTCGCGGTCCGCCTGACCAACATTGCAACTGTCTCGGACTCAGCGAGGTCCCCACCCTCAACCAACATTATAGAGGAACATAGGGGGAGGAGAGTGACAGTTCGTCCCCAGCCTCAACCAACATTGCAGAGGAACATGGGGGGGAGGAGAGTGACAGTTCGTCCCCGCCCTCGGCCAGCATTGCAGAGGAGTGTGGGGGGAGGAGAGTGACGGTTCGTCCCCCTCCTGTGACTCATCCTTTGTGTAGTTGTGTTAAATGAAAAACAAATTATAATAATTACAATAGTAAGTTAATAAATTTTTATATAATCCCAATTAACTAACTTGTCTTCACGGCTTTCATCATCCTTTTTTCCAACTTTTACCAAGCCTGTCTGCTCTTAATCATTTTCCACGCTTTTAAAAATCTGTAGCTGATAGTTCTGTGTCTGGCGCTCTTTGGCCAAACCTGCCGCTTGCGCCACTAAAATCAACCAACCAACCAACCAAAGTCAGTTTTACTTCATCGGCTTGTTTCTCACCATTGTACCATGTTTTTCATACTGTTTGTTTCTTTGTCTTTTTTGGCCCTTCCTTCGTCCTCATCGTTCGGTTTTACTTGGTCAGCCAGTTTTTGCGATTTATGCTCCGTTTTTTAATTTTGTCTGTTTGTCTTGTGTCTGGCGCTCTTTGGCCAACCATGGCCCTTGCGCCAATAAAATCTCATAACCAACCAACCAAAGTGCTTATCCACTGGTCTTGTCTTTAGTACTATAAAAACTTAATAAAAACCGTGATATCTGATACCAGTTTCTTTCATGCTTATGAAGTATGAAACGTTCGTTACCTTGATATCTGATTGTGCCAATATACTGTACTGATGTAAAATTTATTTCAAGACCTTTTTTCGTAAAATAAATGCTGCTTCTAAACAGGATGTCAAAAATTTTCATTGAATAGTTATAGCTACATGGGGGGGGGAGTAGAATATCAGTGTAAAAAAATTAGAATGTTTGTGTAACTTCTTCAAAAGTCATTTAACATTGCTCAGGTTTGCACTTATCTTGATATTTTGTTACGAAATAAATATTTGAAAACTATATCTGTGTACAGGATTTATTTGCATTATGTTTCTTATATTTAAGTGTGAGAATTAGAACCTGAATATTTTTTAAGGGAAAATGCTTTTATAGAACATAACTTGGATAATTTTCACCTTGTCGTGTGCAGGTTTCACTTTTAGTGTCACTTTGCTTTGCTGCTATCTTAGGTATTAGCTTGATTGTAAATAAAGTGTAATGGGGAGATTTCAAAAGCATTTTTTCACCGATATGTGAGCATTCTTTAGAAGTTTTCGTTTCTTTCTGCAAGAAGCTTTTTTGTTGATGCTTCTGTTTTACGTTTTTTTTTTTTGTGAGAGTCTGTTAATGTAACTTTATTTTTAAATACACAAGAGTTGAATAATAATGAAACACATATAGCGTATGAAATCAGTAAATTTTTTTTTGTGGTGTAGTAAGCACAAATATTCGCTGAAAGAGCTTTCGCACTCCACTCCACTGAATTTTTGTGTTTACCATTGCCTTGAAAAAGCTTCCCAGTGGAGTGCAAAAGCTTGGCGAATATTTGTGCTGACTACACCACAAAAAAAATTAACTGATTTCATACGCTATATGCGTTTTATTATTTGTCTTGTTTTGGTAAAAAAATATATATTTTATTTTGTATATATTGGATTGATTGTTATTTTATTATTAAAAGCATTACTATATTTATGCTGGTATTGAAATTTCTATGGAAATTATAGAAAAATTAAATTTGGGAGATGGGTGGATGCATTTCGAAACAAAAATATTTTCTAAGTACTAGAAAAGGCCATGAACATCCTAAACAAAAATGCATCTAAAATTTACATTCCACAAGAAGTTCTTGGAAAGTTTCGTTGTTTGTGTTCACGCAGAGTTGAATCATCTGAAAGTGCAAAAAATAAGTGGATATTGTTGCATGTGTATGAAAATGTGTCACTATAAGTCATACGATAAAATGTACTCGTTCAATAACAACTTGTGGAGGCGGTGAAAGTCAATTTAAAAAGGATAGGACAAAAATTGCAGTTATGAAATACCTTATAATACCAGGATTCGGATCGATAGCCTTAGTCAAGCTAAGGGGGAGTACATGGGACCAAGTCATGGAAGACAACAGCACACAAAATTTTTCACACTGCACTCATTTTGAACTTTTTTTTGAAAGGCTACTGCCTGTATTTATTATTTTTCTTTAAAAACTTAACAAGTTAATTTAGTGGACCAACAGATGGTATTTCCTTTTTTTTTTTTGCTTGCTTAAACAAAGCAGTATAAAAACAGAATCTCAATTTTCTTTCTATTTCTATTTGGCCACTGGCCATATGAACAGCACAACTTTACATATTTCAACACAGTTGGTTTGAACACTAGGCACTGACTTAATGCATCCAAAATTATACCATGATTCACATAGCTTACACAAAAAAAAAAGATACTGGATTATTTTTAATTCCACAAGGTGGACAAGTTCTGTTCTTTTTGAAACGTACTCTCTTCTCTCTCACCTAGTTGGCTCAATGACAAATTTACAATTTTACACTTATTGATTAAAATTTACAGCACCTAAACAATCTTAGCAAACTCTGCAATCTCCCAGACCAGCTTCGAAGACTTCAATTAAATTTACAGTTATTTTAAGAGTCACAAATTATACATTAACCAAATCTACTATCTGAAAGTAAACAAACCAAGTAAATTATCCTCACAACAGAATTTACACTGAGCACAAGCATTAATTAACATTACATAACCTATAGAACTACCCCGAATGAACCCACTTCACTTATAAAGAAACCTCACTAACTAATCTTAAAAATTATCACTATTCTTAACATCACCATAATTCAGAAATTCAAACAATCTTCTTGCACTAGCTTGCTCATAAAAATCACCTCACTCTGCACTTCACATAATAGCTCAAGATACTTAATAACTCTATACTGTAAACAAAAGCTCAAAATACCAATTAACTAAATTTCCAAACCAAATATCAAGTTCACTAACACCAACAACCAGAATTTAGAATTTACATCCCTAGCACTACAGCAAATTATAAACAAATAAATTTAGATACTTTAAATCACCAAACAAACTTAAATTTGACACCTGCAGTGAATTACTGAGTTAGCGGTGAGGCAAATACTCTCAGTTCAGACACTACCCTGGGTTTTGAGAACCAACACAGGAAGAAAATACCAGTCAGGCTGAAGGCGTGAAATTGGGTCGTGAATCCAATTTCAGCCTATGCAAAAGGAAAGGAAAAATCCTCAAGTGCGACACATCATCATCAGGCACAGAATTTCCTCTAACATGATCTTACCACATTTCTTGAAGCAACGCTCGACCGACCCTCGCTGGCAGTACATATCTCCGTGAGCAGCGAAACTACTGGGCGGGTTTGAAGACAAGTTTTCCCCCAAAAACCACGTCCTCAAGGATCTCCCTTTTCGAACCAATGCATGATCCCACCTTGATCAACCACGCCTGCAAGAGCCTGTCGTACTTCAACACTAAATACTCCAGGCACATCCGGCCCAGAACTAACACAACTATATCCCAGGAAAAATTCACTTATCTCTCTATATATCCCAAGAAATCCTAAATCACAATATCCACATATATCCCAGGAAAATTCACTTATCTCTCTATATATCCCAAGAAATCCTAAATCACAATATCCACATGTATCCCAGGAAAAATCACTTATCTCTCTATATATCCCAAGAAATCCTAAATCACAATATCCACATGTATCCCAGGAAAATTCACTTATCTCTCTCCACATATATCCCAGGAAAAATCACTAGCAAGGAAATTCTTCTGCACCATGGCAATGCGCAGGTCCACTTCAGACAATAACACTGACCATTTACATAACCCACTAAATATTTTCACCTTATTGAAAATTAAAATTACATTTAGACTTTTTTTGTAAAAACAAGAAAATCTAGGCCAAAGAAAAGAACAATTTATACTGGAACTGGTGAGCAAAAGTGTGTCTTCTCAACCCATGATGTTCATTCTTTTTGTGAAATACTAAACTTGAGAACAAAAAATACTTTAACTTCTATTCTGCTCATATCGCATCCTGGTGAAAATTCCCTACTCAGAGCCCTCTGCCCTAGGACAAGTTCCCTGCTTGCCCTAAGATCACCCCTTTCCAATGGGAGATTAACACTCATCTGGAGCATGTAAAATACTGGTCCTCAATTAACACTCCTACCATCTCAATTTCGACACTCAACACTCCAAGAATGTAAACAGCACTTTAGGTTTCCAATTTCATCACACTATAATATGTTCCCAAAATTCCAATATAAATCATCCCATAATTTATCTTCACTCAAAAAAAAAAATAACTCAACGCTGTAAAAGACTAGAGAGAAATGTTTACAATTATTTTATCACCCACGGCATCACAATAACACTGCTTTTCAATTATCACATGCCCAACTAAACTATTATCGATGCACCAAAATTTACTGTGCTCAAACCATAAACCAAATTTTTCCGATACATTAAAATTTACTGGCCTGGGAAGTTGCTAAACTACCAGACATGACAACACAAAAAAAAACATAAATGAAAGCATTTTCAACTCCCCTCTCTTTTTTTCTTTCTTTTTCTCTGAACTCATACCTGAGGAACCAATAAATCCTAATTTTGAAAGCTGAACGACAACACAGCCGTAATCAGAGGCAAAAAAAAACTTGCTCTTTTTCTTTTTGTTTCTTATGCTCAGCTCGAAGTTTAGGTACCCTGCGTGGGATGTTATATATCAATACAGAAAGATATGGACTAAAACATTACCTTCGAGCTGGCGTTCTTTTTTTCCTTTTTTTTTCACCACAGCTTACAGTCCTGGCACAACCACAGTCTCGTTAGTATTTCTTTCTTTTCTTCCTCCCAGTTCCCTTCCTTAAACGGTTAATAGCCGAGGTAACCATTTTCGAAACCTCGGGATGAGATGGAACCTTTATTTATTTTTTTCTTTCCTTCGGCCTTTGAAGCAGGCCTCGTTTTCGGAGTAGCAACCGAATTGGGGACGCTGTAGAGGCTGGGCCCACTCTTTCCGGGATTTCCATAAGGGAGAAGGCATGTCTCCCTTCAGCCAAGAACTTTCCACTAACGACATTGTCCCAGCCTGCCGCCATTTAGTTTTTCAGGGCGAGGTTCTCGGCCGGCGGAATGCCGCTTTAACTGCGTTCTACATCGTCAAAATTTTCAATAGGCAGCCCAGATCCAGAGTGTCCCCTTGTGGTGGACTGGTGGTCAGCAAAGGCAGTCAAGAAATACCACTTTTTTTCCTGTGGGTACTCTCCCACCAAAAGGCGAGGAGAAAAAAAAACTCCGCCGTCCCCTCTTTCTCTGACGGCCAGCAAGAAGACAAGAACAAAAGTGACTTCTCTCAACGGATCTCGACTTCTCTCAACGGACTCTGGGGTGCTTGAAACCGCTGACCCCTCTCATTGGTCGAAACTTCAGCCTAGCAACTCACGGCTTCTCCACGGAATTTCACTCCCACGCAAGCCAGGGGTGACACTCTGGCCTTCACACGTGTAGACCAAGCTCTTTTTGACCCTGAGGTCTAAAAATAGATTCTGTTGCTGAATTCCCTACCCCAAAGACGAAAAGATATTGCGCTTTTGGCGACTTTTTCTCGACGTTTGGAAACAGGAACGCAAAAGGGCGAATTCTTGCTTTGCAGAAAATCACTAATTTTAATTTTCTTTTTCTCTCGTTCCGTGATGTTAAACTAAAATTAATTTTGATTCTCTGAGCTGCACACCTACTCGCCTTTTCCTATCGCGATAAAAGAACAGATAAATTAATTATTTTCAAAAGCCCAAAGTCAGTTAAATCAAATATCATTCTCTTCCTCTTTTTTTTTTCTCTTTCTCCAACATGAAATTTTGTTTTCCTGGTTGTGATTAAGACAAGCGAATTTTGCGCATGAATTCCCCTGCCTTTCAACCAGGAATTTTCTTCTAACGCATGTCATGGGAGAAAATTTTTGCATTAATTAATCTCCGATAACCAACAGAAAGATTGATCAGGTCTCTCTGAAATTCACCAGAGGTTAAAATTTGCGCCATGACAGTCTGTTAATGTGGTAATTTATATTTTCAATATCTGTTTCAGTTGAAAAATGAATAAAAAGTTTGCTTTACAATATACTTCTGGAAAAAATTGAACCTTTTGTGCAATATGTTTTTTTTTACAAAATTGGAAAGAAAAAAGAGGTGACATTTAGGTTTGCAGAATAAATATTGCAATAAGTTCAAAGATATCCAAATTAATACTTTCCATGAACATTTACCAAAAAAATTTTTCCTAAGTGATTTTGATTTATTTATTATTTAACCTCTAGAAGTAGTTGCAAGATTTCAGCACACTTCCACACTTCTAACCGTAATTTTAGGAATTATACTTACTCACCAAATCGGAAATTTTGCTTTCGCGTTAGTTACGTAATTAGATAAGTTTGTTTGTAATAAATCGAACGCGAAGGGAAAAATCGGTAATTTTGCTTTCGCGTTCGTTACGTAATTAGATACGGTTTTTTTTAATAAATCGAACGCGAAGGGAAAAATCGAAAATTTTGCTTTCACGTTCGTTACGTAATTAGATAAGGTTTTGTTTTAAAAATTTTATAAATCGAACGCTAAGGAAAAAATCTGAAATTTTGCTTTCGCGTTCGTTACGCAATTAGATAAGGATTGTTTTAATAAATCGAGGGCGAAGGGAAAATCGGAAATTTTGCTAGCGCGTTCGTTACGTAATTAGATAAGGTTTTTTTTTAATAAATCGAATAAAAGTTTTAAGTGAAGTGATGTTCATACAGTCCTACCAATTTGCCATACACGCACATAAAAAAAAATCGTTGTTGAAAAAAAAGTGCTTCAACATTTTTATGGGCTTTTTGTTTATAAAAATGCTGGGCTTTTGATGTTATACGTGAAAAAACTATTATGTTTGTGTGTCTTTAGCTAAATTCAAGATTAAAGGGAAAACTTCCTGGAACATTTATTTTTAAGACCGATACATGAAGCCCTTTTCGCAGCACAAGAGCAAAGCTTTGGAATTCCCAGATTTGGAAACATAAAAAAATGAAAGCTAAGGATGTAATCTTTTGACGTTATTTAAAGATAAAAAATACAGCAAAAAAAGGAAAAACACGGTCGATTTGTTGTGGTGTGCACGAATTTTTCAGTATCGCACTCGCGAAAATATTTCTCGGCGTAAACACCGCGTGTTCAACGGCGTTTTCAGGAGCTTCAAGTCGTTTCAGCCAGTCGGTCGAGGGTCGGCCCGCTAGCTCTGACGTCACAGACCTGTTGGGAGGCTTTCTTACTCTCCAGGGGGTTTTGGCTAGGTCCAAGTATTTATCCAAGAAAGTCATAATTAGAGGCGAAGTGCATTAAAGCTCTAATCCATATTTTGTTAATCTTTGTCTCCTGGTCGTCCCTGGAATTCACTACAAAGTGAATTCCAGTGGTAATCTCAGAAGTTTCTTTGTATCATTAAATGCTAGTTAGAGTTGGTGCACTAGAATACAGAAAGAGTCTCAAAGTTTTCCAAGTAAATAACCGATTTCTTGAAATTAAGGTCGCGTGCGCCAGCACACGAACTCTGTGGCATGTATTCAAATAAATTACATGCTTGTGCGTTGAAAATCTATTTAATGTTAACAATCCAGTTAGTAGCATTGTGCTCTTATTTTAAGAAATGCAAAAATGCAAGAATTTATTAGTTAACTAATTGTCGTTGTTAATGAAAAAGACATATCTTTAGAGAAAATGCAAAAAAAAAAAAAAAAAAAGGCCAGCAGCAAATTAAAAAAAAAAGAGTTTGTCAATAATATTGCGGCCACTGCATAAAGCTTTCAAAGTGCACGGGTACATTAAAGGGCACTATGCACTTTCTAATTATTGAACTCAAATCATTACGAATATTAGCGCTGAATACACCGAAAATCACAGCAAAGACGATAAAGACGATAATAATATGCAGTAAAACAAATATATGGAACAAGTCTTGATAACGCTGACATGATATTTAATTCTCCTCGCTAAAGTCATAATGCCATAAACTGTGTATAATTTCATTTACTCATGGCCATTTGGCATAATTCCTGTTACGTTAACCGCAATTATCTAATGTTATGTTCACATGAATGTAGCATGTCCTGAAGGGCATTGTGCCATTCATTCAACTAAACAGAATACTTCTTTGTATGTGATGGAAAACATATGTTACTCTAAAACAGCTCTGGGAAGATCTTCCGATAAAAAATATGGTTCTGAGCCTATTACATTCTTAAACAAAATAATTGATGGATGCATTGACACGTATTTTCTATGAAACGCGAGTGTAAATACTTTCAGTTAGTGTGATCAGGCATAATTTCCAGAGTTCAAATTTTTTTTGCTGTGAAATTTGATGGTCTAAAAGGTTATATTGAGACATGTGTCGTGCATCTAAACATTTTCAATCTTGGCTTTACACTCACTTTTCAGGGCAGTTGGGTGAGGTTTTCAAGTTATCTATAACATCAGACAGGCAAATATGCCTGTACGGAATGCAATTCGCATTAATAAGATAAGTTTTCATCACACAGCCACCAATTGCCTTAAACAGGGCTGAACTGGCACTGCGAAATGATGGCCTAATGTTGTCGATGCCACAACCGATCCCTCCCGTCAACTGGGTACAGATGAAAACGTGATTCATCTCATTCAGATGCAGTGCTATTATGCAGGTGGCATAATTTGATGTTCCAGGAATAGACGAACCGCAAAGTCCGATGAAAAACCGCGCACAGTGGCACTCGTGTAGGGCGTAGGCTGCTGCAACCCAAGTTATGAAGCGTGCACCGAAAAGTCCACTCTCTCACGCTTCTTGGGCTTCCTACATTTAACGAGCAAGCGATTTGCCCAGACGTTGCAAAGCGGTAGATCAGTACGAACCTGGAGAACCTAAGGCATCCTCGGTCATCAATGGCGTGGGGTCTGCTAATTGTTGTTTACTTGGCTCTGGTACGTCCGTCGATGGTGTACTCGCAGTACAACATTGATATGTTTTCCCTCGGGAATCCTAGGGTTCCCACCAGTTTAACAATAGAATGACTCATCTTCCTTGGGTCGACAATTTGTCCATCTTCAAAGTCGCTCAGACCACCATGTTTACCCATGTTCGTCGATTGCGATACACTGCTGGGAAGCCTTGCCGACCGCCTATTTATTGCTTATGTTCCGTTGCGGTTTGTTCCACCGGACGCGTAACTTATATGTCAACTACCGGTCTTCCCTAACTTTAATGTTTGTCTACTGAGTGTACACAACCCAGGCTTCATTCTTTTTTGTCCGTTTTAGTTTGTTCTAAAAAAATTTAGAAAGCTCTGCAAAAAAATAATTTAAAATGATAAATTTGAAGAGGTTCTGTATAGTAGCCATGGTCTGTTAAATACTAAGATGACTTCCCACGTAGCGAGAAATAGTTGTTTCAACATTCAAAAATGGTAAACGGGCGGTTACAAAAACTTAAAAAATACATGTATATTTAAAAATCAAATAGATGTCTACTTGATGAACGATTACACCAAATGTTCATAAAAACTATTACTAACAAGTTGAAACTCATTTTCAAATAACTGCAGCAAGCTCTGGAATTTTCAATGATTGAGCCCGTGTTTTCGAACAATTTTCACAGTTTCAGGGACGGCGAAAACGACGGAGCATAAGTTTTACACTTTACAACACAGAGATTGTAGGTGCGGAATGCTATGGATTTCAGCGGTTTTAATAAACCGTAATGATTACATTCATTCTAAATGCAGCTGACTAATATGGCATTGCATCCAACCATGTTTTTCTCGCCATCTATAATAACACAGGTTAGAGTTTCCAATCCTAAGTCAAGTTCGCCAATAATCTCAGAAACCTTTGAAAATATATTTGCCACACTATTTGTCATTCGGATTTTTATGGCGGCAAGATCATCCGGTATTTCAACATTTGCTTTGATACTTTGAAATAAAATTAACTGTTGAACACTGGTCGCATCACCGCTGTCGTCAACAGCAATGGAAATGTGGGTAAAACTACTCGCCCTTTTTTTAGTTGTGCACCCTGTGCTTCTTAAGACCTCAACACGCCTCATCACAGCTTTGACAGACACCCTATTCTGGGAGATAACTATTACCTCTATACACCTTTTAAAGACTTTATCTACACTAAAGGGAAGTAATTCTTTACCAATTATTTCCGCCACATGGTAATAGGCCCGGCTGCAGAAATATTTTGCTGAGAATACTTCTTAAACAAGTTTTGTTTCTTCGCTTAGCCTTCTTTTAAATTCAGTAGAATTTTCTTCTACAATTCTCCTTGAATTCCTATAATACTTTACACCGTTTTTTATTATAGAATGGCGCTTCAAATTGTATTATTTTAAAACGGCGACAGTTTATTTGCTGACTCGGCAAAGAGATATGTTATCTCGACTCAGCCGCCCCGGTGCAGCATTGGTCTAAGCGGCGGTTTCGGATCATTCGT
Source organism: Macrothele yani (assembly GCA_039090855.1). Classification (NCBI taxonomy): domain Eukaryota; kingdom Metazoa; phylum Arthropoda; class Arachnida; order Araneae; family Macrothelidae; genus Macrothele; species Macrothele yani. The sequence continues at coordinate 49,836,222 of CM076999.1, read as the reverse complement.
CCCAGACGAGTACGGGTTCGAATCACGTGAGAGATGGATGTTGTGTTTGACTTACGCCACTTTTTCTGTCTCTGCCCTGGAACAAGGGGCCCTAAATTAGGAACGGGCGAATCCTACAGCCCACTGAGGTGCTCACGGTGGTCGCTAAACCTCCAATCAAAAAAAAGAAATTCGACTCAAAGAAAGCCTAATCCACTTCGCACTGCGCTTTAAATATTAGGCATTCAGTCTCAATTTTTTAATAAGGACATATCAAATACTGATAAAATCAAGAAAAAAGAAAATGTGTAAGTGTAAAGTAAAAATTACAGAGCGGCGCTTAATCGTTATTGTTATGATGTCGACGAACGCGGGTACTGCAGCCAGGTAGCCTCTGTATGAATTAGTAGTTGTCCGTCATTAGGCTATTTTTACAATGGTCGTGACCACTGGCTGTCCTCGCGCGACATAGATAGAGCATTAGCATGTGAGTTATCGGACGCTACTGGGAGCTAGAGGGCTGAGTCGTAGCACTGCGTATTCTCACTGGTCTGAGAAATACTAGAGGGTTAATTATAAACAGGTTTTAAAAGTTAAACATTGCTATGATGTCCGGCCGTGCTATTAGAAATGAGAACTCCCTTTCTCAATTGAAATCAAAGAAAAGAAAAAACAATATGTAAAATTACAAAAAAAAAATTCAAATTTACCACGGGGCCATAGATTGGTCACCCTTGCTTTATACACAGTGAAGACAGACAAGCGATATCTTCTTTTTGCGATTGAAGGTTTGACGACCACCAGGCGCAACTCAATGGGCTATAAGCAGTCGCCCGTCGCTAATTTAGGGCTACTGGTTCCAGGGAAGGGAGAGAGCCAGTGCCGTAAGAAAAACACAACAGCCATGCCTCACTGGATATTCGAACACGGACCGCTGTTGGAAGAATTATCAGAAGCCATCGATTAGACCACTGCGCCACCAAACTACTCGCCCTTTTTTTTAGTTGTGCACCATGTGCTTCTTAAAACCTCAACATGCCAACAAAAGATATTCAGACGACCAAAATGGAATGAATGACCAATCATAGGTACTTTGCGTCGCATTAGTGTTCATATTGAAATACAATATTTTTTTTAATTCAAAAGTTTTTCTGATGGAAACACTGAATATTAGCACGCTTCGCCCGTGTTCAGCACAGAATAGATTTAGAATTTATGTGTTTCAATGCCATTCTCTTATATACTGGAATAGTTTACATTTGAAACTTTTGTTCACCAACATTGGACCTCTTTTTTAAGAATGTCTCTGGATTCCCAGTTGATGCCAGCAAGAATAAGAAAAAAAGTGTGTGCGTGGGATCTCGTGCCTTGCTTCTGGAACAATTCTCATCAATTTTCGAACCGAAACATGAATATACAAAGTCATAAATAACCTGTTTCAAAGACAGAACCCATTTGCAGGCAAGAACTGTTTCCTTTTCCAAGACGTAATATATCTAAGAAATAACATCTGTTATCTAGACAAGGACGTTCATATTCTAGGCGCGGAAGACAGAAGTTCCACGTCTGCACACAGTGTGTGGAATATCTCCGAAAGAGTGCTAACTCGTTTTTCCGGACGGGAAATAAAAAGTAAATCATACAACAGTAATTGAAAATTCATTTTTTTTTTGTTATATACTGCGAGTATGCATCAGATATTTCAGACAGAACAAAATTTTATTTAATAATTTTGAGTACTTTAGTATGATTTATTAATATTTTATATGGGAAAATATTATAATAATATAAAGTATAACTTTCTTAGTATAGCAGCAATTTCTGGTACTTTGGAAACATCTGGGTATCTTTTACAAACAACTGTGTAAGTACATAACTATTTGTTTTTACGAAGACATCTAACCTGACAAGATTAAAGGCAAATGCAATCATTATTACACCAACATTAATTTCAATTTTTATGGTGAATATTATTTCGTAAAATTGATCGTTAATAAGGTCTTTAGAATTGCAACTCAGGATTGTATTAATTTGAATTTTATTTTGGTGTTTAATAGAGTTTGTGAAGAACTAGTATTATTTGAAATACTAGTAGTTTTAAATGATTTTTTCGTAAAGAGATCACATCCAGTAGTTCATTACTTTGTAAGCTGGTGCATACGTCAAGCAAAGAAATCTGATCTACGGATTTCTACTGGGTTTTCGAGTTCTCGTCTGCTGATCTCAGATACGAGTCTCTGGCAACACTAGGGTCATCCGTGGTCATATATTACTGCAGTGGGTTACCGTTGAGTTTGTCGAAAGTTCATATCCGTAGAATTTTCTTGAACAATCGAATGTTCGCCGGACTTCGGACGGGAATTCTCAGCCTGCGGGCCTGTAGTATTTGACAACCGGTACAACATAGGTCGTATGTTTCTTCCCTTTTCAGTTTGATCATCCTCGGGGCTTCACCCTCTTATTCGCTCCCTCCCATTTTGAAGCAGGGAAGTGGTTGAGCCCGCAGAGTTATGTGGTACGCCTTACTAGCCTGTGATGATCAGAAGAATCGAAAATAAGAAGCTCCTGCTCATAGTTTCCATTCCTAGCGAGGAAATATGGTTGTGCTGCAGACGCATGTGGTATGCCTTACTAGCCTGCAATGATTAAAAGTACGAAAAAACAAGAAGGAATTGCCTACGCTTAGTTTCTATTCGATCGCGGTACATCTGGAAGGTTTTTCGCTCTTAATAACAATTTTCTGAAAGCTGGCCAGATACAATAGGATCTAACATTTCAGCATAAATTTCATATCTGAAGCTTTACTTCCTGTCCAAAACACTGTACGAGGGTTGTTCCAAAAGTAATGCAAAAATGGGCCAAAATGTTTTTTTAACTAAGAGAGGTCGTTCAAATTGCACACATTGATAGAGTAACTTTGACCGCAAATCATCTGCACGATACTCATTAGGCTAATGCTCCTCCACATCATTTCTTTCTTTGCTGTTTTTATTAGTACAGTGTCTAAAGGCCGCGCTGATAATTAAAGACTGTTATCTGTGTCTCATTTTCAGATTAAGGTGACCCTTTCCTTGGAATGTATGCAGCGTTTCCTGTACTGCAATTTCGAGGAGTTTCAGAGAAGACAGCACACAAATCTTGAATCATTAGCTGGATTGTTAAAGGGCTCAGAACCTTGGCATCTAGCAATTCTTTAATCCTTAACAATATTAGTTTGAAAATTAGTTCAAAACGGCTGTAAGAGAATGATCTTCAGACCCAGTTTTAGTTTCACCTTTAAGGAACACTTAGTTGGCTTCATTGAGAAAATGAAAACATTGGAGGAGGCAATAGAATCTTATTTTGAAATGTCTCTTTTCTACGTGGACAAAAAAATGTGCAATACTCATTATCCGTATTCTGAATACGTTGTTATGGGTACAGACATTTTTCAAAAACTCATACGATCACAGTCGTAGAGTAATACCTTTTTCTAAGATGAAGAATAGTCGATCACAGCCATTTGTGGAAAGCCGCCAAGGAGCACTGCGTCATTGTAAATAGCCGCACATCCGTAATTTATGCCAACGAGTTCCAGGTTTTGGACAGAGGAAGATTTCTAGAATGTCCGCACCACTCGTTTCTCACTCAAGATTCGAAACCTTGCCTATATTGGACTTTGAAGTCACAAACGTTCGCCTCTGATTACTCCGCTACAGAATCGAAATTTCCAGCTTCCTTGCTAACTTATTACCCTATGAATCGTGCAGATGAAATCTATTCACATGTTACTCCCGCCTGCGGTTCAGTTATAAAGAATCGTAATGAAATTGGAGTCACCGGCTGTACAGTGGTTTAAGCGCTGGGTTTTTACCATTCGCCCGAGATGGTCCGGGTTCAAATTGTGATGAGGTAGGGATGTTGCATGTATCTTACGGATCAGGCTGTCTCCCTATCCTGAAACCAATGGCCTTAAACAAGGGAAGGACGGGCTACTTGTCGCCCACCGACTTGCTCACTTAACTCCCCCACTCCCCCAGAAATGAAATTGCCATATCCTTATTAAGAAGTTCATTTAGTTGATTCAGAAAAGGTTAAAACAAGACTCAAGGCAACTGTTGAAAACTGTTGTGCGTATTTCTCGGTGTTATGCATTGCGACAAATTAATTTCCCATATTATCAACTCTGTGATTTCACTCGCGTTATTGAATCGTCAATACCGGTTAACTTTTACAAAACAGATAAAGGAATTTCTACACATTGGTTAGATTATCACATTGTTTATTTATTCGAATTTATTAAAGATCCCGATATCGGGGTTTCCCATTCCTTGCTAAAAGAGTTTGTTTTGCTTTTCTTTTTGGACGATTTTCATTTCAATTTTAATTTCTTTCGTCCGAAGGTCTGCCAGATACGAGATTTTGACGTATCAGTTTAAGAACCAGGTAGAATGTTAGGCACAATTATTGAAGTGCTACACACACAGAAACGCATGTCCGCAGAAAATTCATTTAAGATTTAAATATGTGCAAAGCATTATTTAAATAAAAAGAAATATGTCACCTTTCCTTTTACTGCAATAAAATAAATGGATATTGTGCCCCAGTCTGTTTGCAAAGCTTTGGTTAAACACTTTCATCTACAAGAATTGTTCTTGACATAGAGAAAAATTCGCAATTTTATACATTTTGGTAAGTTTCGTGATCGAAAATGCATGTGCAGATTTGATTTACATCTGCCAAAATGTTTTCTGGTACCACATGATCATAAAGATTGTAATGATAATGAAAATATGTAAGTAATGTTTGTGTTGTTTGACATCCTGCTTCAGAAATATTGAAGATAGCGTCTTTTGTAAAAGTTGGTAAAGAGGAACGTTACTTAAGAAAAATTCCGTATAATTTAGATGAACCAATCCGATTTTCTCCTGCAAGTTCTAATCGTGCATCTAAGACAGAATTCTTGTACTTCGGTTGATTTACAGCACAAATATTTTACTGCATTACTACACCGCACAATCCTAACACTTACTATCAAATTAAAATTTCCTAATTTACAAGAAACTACGAATGTTCCAAAAGCACAAGATAACTGAAACCATCCTGGCAGTTTTCGTAATTAGAACTCCGTAAATAACCTGCTGCTGGATTTGCAATAATCATAACAATAAGAAATTAATTTCCTCGGCGCTTTTAAGGTGAAATTATTATTTGTAAAATGACAAGTTGAAATCAATTTTTATAGCTTTATATTTAAACAGAAATAGTATATTGCTAGGCTAAATTTATAAATGTTGCTTTGAACTAACATCACTCTCATCACCTCAAGTCACGAGTATCACAAGTCATAAAAGAAAGCAGATATGAGACGTTGTGTATGGAGGAAATTTAAGATAAGATAGGATGACTTAAAGATGCGGACAAAAAAGGTGATACAAAAGCCCAAGTATCACGCATCCGCGTTAGAGTGTTGCGCAAAATTAAGTATTTCAAGACAGTGTCATTTAGGTTGATTTTTCACAAAGAAATTGGGTGACGGAATTTTGAATTCAGAATGAAAGGTGCATGCAATTTCGCCAGTTCCTAATGCTTCTCTTAGATATCTGCTATTCTCGCATTGTGCAGCATCCAAGAAAGGCATTAGTGTAAGAGAACCAAAGCCGGATTTTTGTCCTAAATAAGTCCACGGAGGATATTGCCCATAATGAAAAAATAAATATATATTAGGATCTTAGAAAATAAGAAACTTTTGAACTTGCACTTTGCCGCCTCAGTGGCGCAATGGTCAAAGCGATGTACTCTGATCATTCGTCCAAAAGGGGTCCGCTTTCGAATCCTGTGAGACATTTATGTTGTGTTTGTCTTACTGCACTGGCTATCTCACTTCCCTGGAACCAGTGACCCTAAATTAGGGACGAGCGAACGCTTATAGCACATTGAGTTGCTCACGGTGGTCGTTGAACCTCCAACAGAAAAATACATGCACTTTAATAACTGCTGTGAACAGAAGAAGGCAGCTGACCTTTGTGCTTAGATAAACGTTTGTGTGAATTCTCGGAGAAGAGTTTCAGGTTGATCCACCTGACAACCAAGTAAAGCAAAAAATTAATTAATTTTCCTTTCAAGGAATGAATAGCCATTCTTTCCTAAAATTTTCCTTTGCGTTTTACTTTTATTGTTTCATATAAATATTCATGCTCCAATATAAGTTCCGCAACTATAAATTATCAAAGCAAAAGTCCATCATACTACAAATACGTTTTAAAGCTAACAGTTTTATGTTTGAAAAATTTGTATTCATAATTTTTTTTCAATGTTTGCTGTATTTCCACTCTCTTCACCAAGCACGAGTTCCAGACATAGCTACATTTCCATAAGCAATACCTTCACATTGCTGTAAAATTATAAAATTCGTGTAGGGCAAACATAATGATTAGACAAACAATTTTGTAGATGAACCAATCCGATTGTATGAGATATTTCGGTATCTTTCAAATATCTAAAGGAAATTATATACATTTTCTTTTGGGTCAAAAGAGAAAATAAAGTTCAGCATTAGGGTTCCTTGCAGTTGGCATGATTCCAGATAGTGATTCCGCTAGAGGGTGAGTTCGACTAATGATACCACAATTTCTTTCCCTTGATCATCTCAGCAGTACCGATCGTAAACGTGGCAATGTTCATAAGCACTCTCTTCTACTCTTGTCATGAATTTACGGAAGGAGTATGCCGCCTTTATCTTTATTTCTTTTTTACCGTAGTGTCGCTGTTGTATTTATTTTGTTATTTCTATCGTGCAGGAAATTGTTTTGTGGTTCTTTTTCAAAACCAAAAATGTGTGCAGTACAATACATTGACATTTCCCTAAACCTGGCAGTTATTAGTGAAGTGGAAAAAGGATTATAAAAGAAATATGTGGTAGCAAAATATTTTGGAATCACATTGAATAAATTATAACTTTTTTTTTAAATGGAAATAAAGGAAAAGTGACACAAATACTACCTCCAATTCCTCTCAAAAAGGAGGTTTCTGCCACATCGATGGTGAAGAGCAAATTAATGAGGCGATCGTAGTCAGCGTGGACAAATGGGAAGATGCTGGACAGGACAAAGTTACTTCTTACAAGGACTTTGAAACATGGACAAAAACGCAGCACTTTGCGGTGAGCTGACAGATGTAGAAATTTTGGCCGATGTTAATGACAATATAAACGACAGAGCATCTTCAGATGATGTAGCGGATCCGCCGAAACTTCCAGAAACGTCGATGCATCATCTGTGCAGGCTATGGACCACATCCAAGAATTTAGACGGTTTGCTGAGAGACATAATGATCATATTTTTCAGGTGCTCAGTATTTTATATGTGTTTACTTCAGAGAATTAAATCAAAATGGCAAAATCAATTTCTACCTATTTTAAAACATTTTTAATATATTCTACTGTACATACTGCCATGAAAAATCGTTTAATAAAATGATACTGTATCTTCACTGAATTGATATTTGAAGTTATATTCCTTGCCCGTATTAAAACATTCCTAACTGGAATTTTGGGGCAATTAGAATTCTTTAGTGTACCCTTGAGCTTTGAATTAGACAATTTTGGCTGTATAATATTCAAATGCATTCCCGTATCAAAAACAAACTTTAATGACCGGGTTGTATACTGAGAAGGTTTTAGACTAATGTGGTAAATTCTACCGAATTTCATTTTGACTTTTCCTAATGTATGTTAAAATACGCTTCGTTTATAGAAACTTGTGTTTTTATTTCTGCGTTATGCAATCAAATGCGTTTCTTGTGCGGATGTTCACGAATTCTCATTACATGACAGTTAATGCATCAGATGGTGTCGTAACTCACCCTACTTCACAAACCAAAAATGAGTGCTTAATCCTAATATGAAAGAGAGAAACAGATTTCCTATTGCAATTTCTATATTACTCTTTCTAAATTATTCCTGAAAGTGGAGTTATCTTTATGTATGTCTTTATCTCTTGGTTTTAAAATATTAGATATCGGTATTCTTTTGAGTTCTGCGTTCTCTACAGATATCTTTAAAACAAATGAACTAAAAGAAAGCAATAAATGACAAGCAATCGTAATGCTAATTTCGCATCACGAATTCATCTGCAATTTTATACTTAGTGCTCAAAGCAAAGATAATTTTTACTGCCTATTTATATACTAGTCAGAAATTTTTGGAATGATGTATGATTAGAAACATTTATTGATCCAGAAGCATGAATATGTTGCAACAAGAGAAATAAGCACAGTCTTTCAGAATTCAAAGGACCAGGAGAATCAACCCATTATGTTTTAAACATATTTAATATGCACAGGTAATTCATGAAATATTTCGAAATTAAATTTTATCAAAACTACTCCTCCGAATAAATTTTATTTTAAATAATATTAGGAATGTCGACTTTAATTCATTTAAGTTTTCATGCGAGCAACTTGGTTCGTTTTTTTCCCTTCTCATTAATGAACGTGATAGAAAAGCACGCAGTTCAGAAAGTTATTCATGAGAAATAAAAATATAGTGTAAATATCCTAAATGAAATGTTGAATGCTAAAGGATATCAAAATTTCTGGTTTTTTTTTAATGAAAGCTGATAGACAAAGCACAATTTCGTTATGTAATAGGACTAAAGGAAAGAGTATGTGCATTAGTATTCCTTTTTTTTTCTAATGGCTGCAGTTTTATTTCCACTGCTAGTATTCTAAATCGCTATATGTCTGAATTTGAACCGAATACACAGCTCTTGTTTCTCTCATGTAACAATATCTTACATTTTAAACTTGTATATATGTATACATTTATTGCCATTGACGTTTTACCTGACTGGAGAATCATTCTGTATATTCATACTTTTATCTCAAAATACTTTCTTCCCTTTCTCCGCCTTTCACTGAGCCAAAACTGTCGTCTTCAACCTGATGTTTTCTCGCAACAGTAACCGTCCATGATCACGTGACTAGTTATTAGTTTTAGAACTCTAAATGCTCTAATGCAGTTTCTCGTAAACAATAACAACCACCGGAAAACCAAACGATTACCACACCTCAGAGACCGGCAACAACGAAGAAACGTTCACCATTTAACAGCTGCAATGCTTGATTTTCAAAATAGCATTATTAACAGAAGCACAAGCAAAGCGCTTCACTTCTTAAACGTCGCCTTTGTTTTCGCTCTTGGATACTGTATGGAATTATTACATTCGTAGCAATAAAGATATCTTACTTTGAAAAACATTTTGCACAGTACTGCACGTAACTGTAAAAATGCGATTAGCGCCCGTTTTAAGGCTCGTCATTACTTTTGCAAGTGGACCAGAGAAGAGTTAGCTACGCGGAGTAGTTTCTAAATGTAAATTTTTGCAGTAAAACTTAATGTTAATTTGGATTACAGATCTAATTTCCTCCATAAAGACGAGCAACGATCGCGAATCGATGAGAACACATGACAATTGCCTACCAAATATATACTAACAAGGTGTACATCTTCTCCTTCAATTGCCTTCGGAAAAAACGAGAGGGAAAATTACCAAAGTTGTGAAAGCAAACAAAACTCCGTGGAAGATTCGACTTTTAATGAGTAACGATTTCGTAATGCTGTCATGCAAATTTTATAACAACAAAATCAAAAACCTGGAGTGAATTTCTATGAGGCAGTAATACACTCCGATTAAAATATTCTGGCCGCTGTAAACGATGCATCAATTTTAGATGTGTCCCGGTACTTTTGCCAGTCAACCTTTATTAGAACAGCAAAAAAAAAACAAAAAAAACACGGCCCTTCCACCAGCCGGTAATGTGCTCCGATAAATTTATTTCCGTCGTTAAAGCTTCTTCATTTAAATTCAGAATTTGGAATAAAATTCTTAGTAGAACGGTGGTCATTCACCTATCATCTGGTACAACAATTCTTAGTACAGCCACCAAAGTACAGATTGATTGCACAAAAAATGACGTTTTCCTAAGGTTTCTCGAAGATATAACATTCAAGATGATGGACAATTCCAGTCGGGAATACGGCTGTAAAACAGCACACTCCCCTTGAAATACAAATAAGATTAGAGAATTCTGATCGTAGCTATGCATTGTAGCTGAACAAACGGTTTCATAATTTCTTTAATTCAATAGCGGCATCTCTGGATATTACAAATACACAAGCTTTTTGAAAAAATTGTATTGCCTAAAATATTACTTTCAGTATATATTTGGAAACAGAAATTTAATTTATTAAAATTTTGAGTACTGCTTGAATTCAAAATATGTATTTTATTGTGTAGTGAAGAATACCTTGGAACAGCAATTATTTACTGTGTTGGGTAAGCAATTTGAAACAGTTGGATAAATTGGCATTTATGAATTTGGACATATGTGGATTTCAGTCAGTTTATGCCAGACATCAGTAGATTGAGTTTCCAAATGAACTTTATTCAGTATGTTTTGCGTAAGCAGTGTCAAAATAATACAGAGCTGAACCTCCCTGAATAACATTAACCTTGCACTTTACGCGGTTCTCGGACTATAAGGATACCTCTCTACTGCAAATAAGAGGCCTTACAGTTGTTTACCGAAATAACCTATTTTTATAGTAGCATTATTCTTCTAAACAGAAATCTGAAGTTTCCGTGGCAAACCTTTGATAATCCAATTTCATAAAAATACAAAAAACTGATATCATTGCAAATATTGTGTAAAGTATCCTAACGTGAAGATTAAAGTAATTTTGTAAATTTTGTGAGATTATAAGTACAGAAATAATTTTTTTAAATATGATATGAACTGGTGCACACAATTTTATAATTAGGTTTCCAGAAAGGGTCAAAAATGTGCATTTCTGAAAAACTCCCTATTTGGGAAAACCCAGTTTTTGTCAGCTTAAATAATTCCATCTAACCATAGCATGCCTTTTTCTCAAAAGGCTAACGTAAATTAATTATCAAGAGAAGTTTCATAAGTTGAGCCTCGGAAATTTATTTTTATTGTATTTGTAGAAAAACAAAAAATAATAAACTGGAAGAATCAAGATTTGAATCTTTCAAATAATACTGCCGTAATAGTTTTCAAATTATTTCAGTGTAGTCCAGATATTTTCGAGACATATTGAATCATATATGTACAGAAGTCTTCTGAATTAAGAAAGAAGTGCTTCATCCCTGTTATACACGACGCCGGTCGTGTCATTAGCATTTCCCTCACGCTTTGCATATAAACAGAGTCATTTTTAAGTGATCCTGGGGCACCACCTGCTGCTGCTGACTTACAGAATCTTTCTCACAATCTGTTACCTGTTCCGAAAAGTATTTGACCTTTAAACAGTCTACTCTTTTCTCTATTGTGATTCGCATGGATATATACAGGGTGTCCCGGAACTTCGTGTACAAACTTGGAAGGGAGGTAGAGAACAGCGTTAGAAACCAGAATTGAATAGGAAAGCATGGGCGGAAACGATAGGCGGCGCTGTACGCGAGCTCGCAAGGTCGTCACGTGTGGCTTCCTCATTGTAGACGCAGACAGCGTGCGATCAACATGAAGCATTTCACACACGCCGAGTTGACGGATATGCATTTCATCTATTGCCTAACCAACGGAAATGGACGCGCTGCTGGTCGGCTGTATCGGGAAAGATATCCAACGAGGCGCCAACCAAATCATCAAATGTTCGCTCGGGTACATCAGAATCTTGCGGAACGTGGATCCTTCACAGCTACGTTGCAGGATACCGGGCGGACACGAGCACCTATATTGGAAGAGCGTCTGTTGCATGCTGTGGACCGAAATCCCGGGACCAGTGTACTGGTGCTTGCCGCTGCCGCCGGATTGTCTCGATCAACTGTCTGGCGCGTTCTGCAGGGCGAAGCCTTACATCCCTTTCATCTTCAGAGAGTTCAATTATTGCAGTCGGATGATCACCCACGACATGTCGCGTTTGAACAGTGGTTTCTGCACCAAAGTGTGTCCGACCGGCAATTTCCCATTTCTGCTATGTTCAGTGATGAAGCAACCTTTTCACGTGACGGGGTGTTCAATACGCACAACGCGCACATGTGGGCCGTAGACAACCCACACGGAATTTGACCACGAGCCGCACAACAATGCTTCACTGTTAATGTGTGGGCGGGTATCGTGGCGAACAGTTTAGTCGGGCCATACATCTTACCACCTCGACTGCACGCTCGCAAGTATCTCGTCTTTCTTCAGGAGGTTCTTCCGGAAATGCTGCACGAAGACCCCGCACATATTCGACGCGGAATATGGTTGCAACATGATAGGGCGCCATCTCATTACGCAAAGTGCGTATGTGACCATTGGACCGGACATTTGGAACTAAGTGGATTGGGCGTGGCGGTCCCGTCGAATGAACCCCAGATCACCTGATTTATCTCCTTTTGATTATTATCTCTTGGGTGCCATGAAGAGCATTGTGTACGACACGCCAGTAAATTCTGAAATGGACCTGGTGGCACGAATCTCCATCGGTGCTGCTACGATCCGCGAAACGCCACATATCTTCGACAATATTCGACAATCCATGTCGCGTAGGTGTCATGCGTGCTTCCAGGCCAATGGACGCAATTTCGAATACCTCCTGCGATGCTTGTAAGTCCTACATTGTACTCTTTTGTTGTGTAATAAAGTGTTTGGCACTGCTTTCTGTATTGTGGCCTTACTGTGTCTTTGTGTCTCTTTCTCACGTGAGGGTGACCTTTCAGCCCATGTTTTCCCATTTAATTCTGGTTCCTAACGCTGTTCTCTAATTCCCCTCCAAGTTTGTACACGAAGTTCCAGGACACCCTGTATGTTATCAGCGACAGCAAGCGTTTGCGTCACGTGAGAGTTTTTCTGATCAAGCGACTACTGGGGTTTGAGGTGTTCATTTTTATACATGATGCGATCAGGCAATAAAGTTTTCAGCCTACTTTTATCTGAAAATTTTGGTTTACTAGACGCGTATTTTGAAAACCTGTGTTTTTATTAACTTTTGAGCTAAAATAGTGGAGAAATATAATGTGAGAACAACTCTCACACACCAGCGCTAGAGTTGTTCAACTGTTAACATTCTGGAGATAAGTTTCATTGAAATGCTAAATTCGGTTCCCCTGACTGCCCGTAAAGGTTGCGTTCGCTTATTGAGAAGAACAAACGGAATAGAAAAAAACGAACAAAACACGTATAGTTCGGTATTCTATGAAAACCAGAAAAAGAAGAAGAGATATTGCAAAATAAAGAATCTCAACATTAGAAACTTACACGGGAAACACTTGTCTGGAAACCGTGCCAAGTAACAGGTGCCGGGTAGGATCTTTTTTTCAGATCTTCTTTATACAGTTGTAGAGACCACCAGAAGTGTAAAAATATAATGAATCTATTTAACTACACAAGAGCGGGAATGAAAATTCTATGCCATGTCTATTATTTGAAGAATTTCTTTAGCGGCACCTGGTAAATGGATATTCTGTTTTCATCTCCGGCATATCTAAAGGAAGTTATTTGAAATATTTTTCTTCTTTTTTTAGCCAGAGAACATTTTGGTAAAAACTCTTAACACTTTACCATTTTTATTCGAGAACATAACAGTTAACTGATAAAACGTGAGCAATTTATGGCGTAAATTCTTAAACAAAGACAAGTTCCAAATAAAATAGAGCAGTTTCTCCCTTTACAGTAATTTTCGTATCCGCATCTTTAAAGAAATATGTTTCATTGTGGAAAGGAGAAATTGTGTTTATGTCTGATACTGATTAGCTGTGTATGAAAAATGGGATTTCCGTTCATAACTATCGACGTATAGGTACCAATTTATGTATAAATTAGTGAGAAATTACACATCTCTGTATTGACGAAAGCGGATTTTACGTGTAAAGCGGTTGCAACCAAAAAACTGCACAGGATTTTTATACTGTTTCTTATAGATTTTTACTCACTGAAACCGGGAAAAATACTCAAAAAATTCCATCACGTCAGGTTTTCTTGCAAAACTTGTGTTTGTAGTTTCGTTTAGAGTGAAACTCCCGTTTAACTCGAAATCTGGTATCCTATTCTGATTCTAAAAATCCTATGCAAAAGTGATTTCTTACTTTCATTTAAGATGTATTAGAGTGAGACTCAAGAATAAATACAAAGAGAAAATGAGCGGAATGGGGGAGGGAGCAGTGAAAGGGTGGCAGGGCATGGGTAGTGTTGGCGGTGTGAGGAAGCTCAGGTTAATCATGTCCCAACCGGTTTTAATTTATTTATAGCGAAAAGTGAGGAATTTTACTCGCTGGGTTGAGCATGTTTATACACGTTCTCTGGAGTATTAGGAATGCCTATAAACAAGCGTATTGTCAGATTTGATCATGATTCAACATGCTAAATAAGTTCAGGATCTAGGATGCTTTGGTTATGTTGCATAGCTTATATAGATGACTACCGGATATTCGAGGCTAAAAGTATCTGGAGAATCCCTCGAAAGCATTAATTTTTATCTTTAAGAACGGGAAAAAAAGAAAATAATAAACTTTTTGCTGTTTTCTTTTATTTATATGCAGCGCCATTTTGGATTTTTTTATGGAGCCAGAGGAAGAAGCAGGTGTTGCCGATTAACCTGCCCAGCTACAGAGAGAGACGATCGGCAGAAGCGCAGGTGTCAACACAACTTCGTTCGCTCTCGTGTTTACCTATGTTTTACGTGTTATTTTACTGGTCTTTTTGAAGGGAGCGAGGCTAGTTTCCATCTGCTTCACCACAGGAAAAGCGTTTGCTTCGAGATGTACGGAGAGTCAGTGTGTGTACTCAATGCGGTGTATACAAACAGCGAGGAGCCGCACTCAGTTTACATTTGGCATTCAAACGTGACTGTGCTCGTGTTTTTAGTTATACATTATGGCTCCAAGAGGTTGTGTTATTTCTCCTGACAACTTTTGTTTTATTTGTGGTGAATACACTGTTAAAAAGTCAACAAAAAAACATAAGTGATTTCGTGAAGAAAGTGTATTTTGCTTACTTCAAGTGAAAACTTGGGGATCAAGAAAAAGCCTGGGCTCCTTATAAGGTGTGCAAAAGGTGCGAGGAAGATCTCCGTTTGTGGTTTAAGGGTAAGAAACACTCATTTCGTTTTGGCATTCCTATGATGTGGCGGGAACAGCAAAACCACGCTACCGACTGCTATTTCTGTTCGGTAAATGTTAAAGGTTCCACTACAAAAAATAAAAAGAAAATATCTTACCCAAACCTAAATTCAGCTATTTGTCCAATGCCTCATAGCTCTGCAATACCAGTTCCACACCCACCTTCCAGTTTGGATGCTATCCTGAGTAATTCTGAGGACGAAAACACATTACCTCCCCAGGACGAATCTAGTTCAGATTTTTCTGTTGATGAGGGACCCCAACTGTATTATCAGAGCGAGCTCAATGACCTGGTTAGAGCTTTAGGCGTTTCAAAAGATGCTGCCGAATTGCTTGGGTCAATATTAAAAAATAAAAACCTGCTGTCACCCGGAACCTCATTTTCGTGGTACAAGCACCGAGAGAGAGGATTCACTACATTTTTCTCCAAAGAGGGAAATCTTGTTTTTTGTAGTGATGTTCAAGGGCTAATGAAGTGTTTTGAAATAGAATATGATTCATCTGAGTGGTAACTATTCATTGATTCCTCAAAAACAAGCCTCAAAGCAGTATTGCTGCATAATGGGAATAAATTTGCATCACTTTCTTTAGGACACTCGGTGCATTTGGAGGAAAACGGTAACAATGTGGCAATGATTCTTAAGAAAATAAAATATCAAGAACATCGCTGTATGTTTTGTGGAGACTTCAAAATACTAACCGTGTTGTTGGGCCAGCAGGCAGGTTATACGAAATATCCCTGCTTCGTTTGCTTGTGGGACAGTCGAGCCAGAGATCTCCATTGGACACAAACTGACTGGCCACTTCGAAACGCCTTAAACTCCGGCAAAAATAACGTCATTAATACAACCTTGGTTCCTACTGAAAAGGTTTTAATACCACTTCTTCATATTAAATTAGGGCTTATGAAGCAGTTTGTTAAATCACTGCCTAAGAATGGGGATAGTTTTTGTGTCAGTTTGTCAAAAGGTACGAAGAATGCTGCATGGCTTGGTCTATTGGAGCCTACGACCTACCCGTGTGCCCCTGCTGACTGCTCATCATAGAAAATTACGTCTCGCCTGGTCCTAGAGCATAAACGCTGGACCCGTGAAGCGTGTCGTCGTGTCGTGTGGTTACATGAATCTCGTTTTCAACTGTACCATGCTGACGGTATGGTGTGGTTTTGGTACCGCCAGCAAGAGGAAATGGCCTCGTCGTGCCAGGTCGACTCAGTGATGATTTACGGAGCCTTCTCATGAAACACATTAGATCCGTCAGTTTTTCTGGAAAGTTCCTTAACTACTTCGCGCTGCGAGGATATGCCGGCTGATCACGTACACGGGTTAATGGCCTTCGCGTATCCTGCTGCTACTGGTCTGGTACAGGAGAACAATGCGCTGCCCCACGGGGTTACAACCATCCAATAATGGCTCGAAGAATGCTTATATGAATTTGAAATCATCCAGGTGTCCCCAGGGTCTTCGGATTTAAAACCTGTGGAAGCTCCCTGGAATTCCGTGTAGTGAAACATCAGATCCGACGTCTCAGAGAGAGTTGTGGGTAATGCTGCTACCGGAACGGATGACATTACCTCCCGAAACCTTCCAAAGTCTGATGGAGTTAATGTGTCTTGTCGTGTACAGGCTGTTCTTCACGTTAGAGGAGGACCAACTCTCTATTCGGTAGGAATCTCCACTGTTTTGTCATTTGCATGCATGTATAATGTTATAAAACGAAGTAAATAAATGTAATGCAATACGTCAAAATTTTGGAGACCGTTCTTCGTGTTACACACACTATTTATTCCGTTCCATTTACGGAAGCTCCTGCAAGACCTGAGCCAATGATAATGCCTTCCGTGAAGTCACTGAGATGAAATGAGCTTCGTAATTTCCCATTTTTGAAACTTTTGGATAAGTCTTCATCCTGATATCTTAAGCCCTTACGTAAGTTGTTGCTACGTTTTCTAACGAACAGAAATCGGAAAGCGATGCAGATAACATGATGCAATAATATGAAAGGGGAATATCGCTATTTAAATAACACTGATTGTATTTCGGCTCACATTCAGAGCATTTAATTGGACATTTCACCATGTGCGCCGCACATAGATACCTATTATG
The DNA here is from genome assembly GCA_039090855.1 of Macrothele yani. Lineage (NCBI taxonomy): Eukaryota > Metazoa > Arthropoda > Arachnida > Araneae > Macrothelidae > Macrothele > Macrothele yani. The sequence goes on along the minus strand of CM076999.1, from coordinate 49,819,034 downwards.
ATGACATTCAACATTGACAATGATTTGTAGGCATACGGCGCACAAATGTGAATGAAATGCTGCGTGCGTGACCTCTTCTAGAGAAATATGAATTCTTCCGGTGCGTGCTGCTGTTTTATCATTTGTAACTTTTTGCTTCGGCTAAAGCACACCTTCACTATCGGTATCAAAAGTTTTCCTGTTATGCAGCAGCTGTCTTGACGCCTGGTGGCCGCTGACATCAATGCTGCTGTTAACCATCTCACCGTCAAAGGTTGGTCCCAAAGAGATTTTAATGACCCTTATTTTTTACTCTAAGCTGGCACGACGCTGAGATTTCTGATTTCAAATTCCTTTTCCTCAAGTGGTCGCGGATGCTTTGTTCTTTTTATCGGAAGCGCTGTTTCTTTCCTCTGGGCCACTAAATATTTTTTTATTAGCGATCCAATTTTTTCCCAAATCAAAATTTATTAACACGTGCATATAAATTCTTAAATCCGGTGTCCGCCTCATGAGAAACCAATAGAGTTACCTCCAAAATTATATCAATCAATATCTTTCAAATGCACATTCCACGGAGGCAAACTCGTAAATCAGGCAAAATTACACTATTGTAAATTACTATAGCCATTTAAGGTGGACCTCAAGTAATTTTGCTTCCTATACTTCCAATGGAAAAATTTTTGTACACACTTCCTTCACAATTAGTGTGTTCCCAAGGAACAAAATTTGAACATCAATTAAAATAACTTCATAGCCATAATTATATTAAAAATCAATAACTTTTCCTGTGGTGGTGTTGAAACCAGAAACAAAATGGCGCGACCTGTACTTTGATGACGTCAGTAGACACAGTAGACAAACAAATGTTGAATTTCATAATTATGGTTATGTTTTAGAAAATATTAAGTATTCCAAGTTATAAAATAAAACTATTTTAATCGATGTTTAAATTTTCATTCTTTGGAACACACTAATTGTGAAAAAAATGCATACAGAAGTTTTTCCATTGGAAGTATAGGAACCAAAATTAGTTGACGTCCAGCTTAATAACCAATAATTTCAAATAAATGGATAACATGCCATGCAAGTCGAAGCAACGCTTCCCCTTCTCTTAATCGTTTTTCAGATAAGTCTGTGCTTTCTTTCTTAGGCAAGCCATAATTTTACATTAATGGAAATTTTAAAGTGTACTTAAGTTTTAAATTTATACTACACTCCCATTCGGGTTGTGTAATCTTTGTGCACCTAAGATTTTCATGTTTATGTGATCTGTCACACAAACGATATCCAGGTTACTACAGAAAACAAAAATGTCAATACAGATTTCCCTAAAATACGGCAATTTATTTAAACTACAATATTATGTTTCCTAGATTTTTGTGGTTCAGTCGGCTTTCCCAGGAGTTTATATTCAGTCTCTCAGCTCGCTTATTTGATATCAAAGTTCATTTTGTTCTACAGTAGCTCTTTAACACGAATTTGAAAGCTGTAAAATTCACGAGTTAACTGAAATATTAAATAATACTCGAAAACCAAATATTCTTTTAATAATCAACACGACATACTATTTCATAGATTAAAACTTTCATCATAGTATCCACGGAACTGCCTTTAAAGATCCATCACTGTCACTTAGTTTAGTGGCTTTCGCAGATTTATCGTGCGTTATACAGTCCATAAAGCAGCACCAAGAGATGCATTTTTTTTGTCGTTTCTTTTTCTTCGTGATGCAGTCTTGCAGAGAGTTATGCAAAAAATAATTGCGATGAATTTCTAAATCTCTTTTAATTTTTTAAGGAATGAATCATTTTAAAAAAAAATAAATGAAAACAACACAGAGCTCAATAGTAGCGAAAGTTTTAACCGCATTACATAAGAACCCGTTGAATACAATTACCTAACCCTTTTGAACAGAAACCTAATACTCCCGTCATTTTCAAAATAAGCTTGGAAACAGATGAAAAACCTATTAAGTTTACTTGCGGAGATATTTCGGTGCACAGTGTTTGCATTACTCTGCCACAAAATCGATGCCATGTAAAAATGGGTTGGACAATATCAATATTGCTAAAACATATATGGGATATACCATTGAGGGTATATCCCATATATGTTTAGCAATATACATCGTAGCAATGTTTTATTTAAGATCGAAAGAAAAAGTATTCTTAAAATTAATCCAAGATTTATTTATTATATCCATAAGTAATGTGCTTCCCAAGACTTCATTGACAAGCGTCTTGCAAAATGAATGAGTTTCATGAGGAAGGCAGCTGAACTTGAAGGACTTTCTTTTACATATGTCTCACATCATAAATGTTTCAGATTAACGCACCGTTAACCATTTTCTGGATGCTGTGCAAGATGATATAAGACAGAGCGTGCAGTAAGAAAAAACCTCATAGTTTGTTCATTGTGCACAAGTCCTGTAATTGCTACAAAGATACTCTAAGTTTGAATTATTATTTACTCGCATATGCAGAAAGATTTGATTTATTTTAGCTGATTCGAAATCCATGGACGTTCGATAAAAGCGAGAAAAAGAGTCTTGTGTTTCTGGAATACAATCTTACAATTACTTATAACTTGCCCGGCGAATAAAGAGAGAAGTTGTCACGGTCAATATAAAACTGATTTGAAAGGGGTGCAATGTAAATAAATTATTAAGTCAGCGCGATCCAGAATAATGTTTTGGCAATATTTAAAGAATGAGTGACACAACTTTCTAAACTCAAATATTAATTTTGCCAGATACATAAAAATGCAAGAGGCGCACTTCGATAATATCGCGAGCACAGTCTCGCACCAACTGCGCATTAAAAATTCAAATATTCTCAAATCGGAAAAATGTTAAATTGTAGTGTTCTTAAACACACACACACACACACAAAACATCAACTACTTTTTGAAAGAATGTAAATGTATAGTGAAAATGTGCAGTCTTCCTAACAGTGTCCGTTTTATTCTTTTACCCTTTTTTTAATAATAAGGCAGAAACAAGAAACTATAAGACCACCTCATGAAAACACACTTTGATCTACGTCAAATGATTAGAACAAAGTATCTTGATTATCACATAGATAATATGCATAAATGTCGGAAAACTTAGCGTATTTTCGTGTTCTATCGTCCAAAAGCACCAGTTAAATGTTATGATTTTAAGACAGATGTGGATCCTGAAATAAGTTTTATTGGTAGTCTCAGATCAATGGGAATCCTGAAATTTGAAAACCAAGATTTGGCAAATCTTATTTGGGCTATACCTCCGTATCTGGCCTGCGTCGTCTGCTAAAACAGAGGAAGTACCGATATTCACCTCCGAGTCTGGTAACTGTGTCATGTCACCGCCGTTTGCTCCGTGCATGAAGTCCATTCACTTACTTTTGTTTAGATATTCTTTGCTTATGTTGCCCCTGATTATGTAAGTGCTGTTTCGTGTTCCTTCTGTTGTTGTTCTTCTTGCATAGGTTTTTACCATGTGGAATTGGAACCCCTTTTTCCGAGAAGTTGCACAGAATGATAAAGACTTGTATTTCGTGATGAACGAAGTTCAGTGAGTGGGTCCTAGTAATCAATCCAACCAGTAAAATATGTTCGGAAGGTCATTGAATGACTCTCAGAGTAGATAGGTTACATCGTTATGGACAATCCAAGTGACAGAGGAATCACGTTTAAGGGAAATCCGAGCAAACTTCCCGAGCACTTGAGTCGTGGGGCGTCTGGCTCCTTGGTATATTTAAACATGATGCTATGCGATTCAAAGTCGAAATCTGCATAGAGAATGACAGACCTGTGAACACATTGTTGCCGCACAAACTCAAACATGTACAACCACGAATTACTGTCATGACAGACCAGTGGGCTGCATATCACAACCTCGGAAGCTGCGGATACGAACATCTCACAGTTAACCACTCACTGAACTTTGTGGTTCCTAGTACTGGGGCAAATACCCAAGGTGTGAGGAGCAATTGGCGACCTCTCAAACGCCAACTTAAGGATGGAACTCACAAACGTTATTTGGCAGACCATATTTTAGAATATTTATTCCGACGGAACTGTCGTCTTTCGTCAGATAATTGCTTTGAGGTCATGATTCGGATCAAAAAACACTTCTTTCCTGGAAGTAATTAATTTATTTAATTATATGCCAGAAAAACTGGTTTTATTCTGCACGAAACTCGTCTTTTCCGTCCCCGTAAATGTTGCATAATACGAACCAAATCATCCGTCAAGAAAGGCCCTCAGAAACGTTCGTATCCTGGATTCACCGTACGCTGTGTTTTTCATATTTCCTGATCGATAACAGCACAATAACACTCCTGAAACATCATATTACCCGTGATTCCGTGTAGCGTTATTGTAGTATACGACGCAGGCCAGATATGGAAATGCATCCTAGTTGCTTTGCTGTTCTTGATATTTTTTAAATTTCCTCATTTTCTGAAGCCACTAAAGTTTTCCAAGGTAGTAGTACATTGTTTCTTTGCATAAAGAAACATTTATATGCACGAGAGATACTATATATCGTAATATGCTTTGGGGGTAAATATTACTCTCTAAATTCTTAATGTGAAATAGAGCTATATTTAAGATACAGTTTTTTATTGCAGAAATGAATTATAATTGTTTTTAAATTAATATTTTCTTATTCTTCAATTTTAACTCTGATTTTTATCTATCAAAACCTTTAAATAGGCATTAAGGTGTACTAGAATAAAGATTATGAAATATGAGTATGTCACTTGATAATGTCTTGGTATTTAAGTTTTTCAGAGTACATGGGCAAACAATATGTTTTTGTTTACCGTCGTAATATAACATAATAAAATTTCAGTTAAGACTTCCTTGTGTAAATTTATGATCACAATCATTGTCTTTTGTCACATGATCCTTTCTTGTCCAAGTTATCTATATTTTTAATTTTTCACTGTATACCTTCGGATTAAAAAGTGTTTCCTTTTAGGAAGTAAATTGCCCTCACCGACGGAAGTTGCACGCGATCATTTTCACGTTATTAGCGAGTTCCTTACAGGTTCGCGTTTCGTATACAGAGTAATTTCCGAAGACGATCTACCTGGATTGTTAAACATCTCGAATTTTAGAAATGTTTTGTAATGAGTTTAAATGCATTCTTCTACGAATGGAACTCAGATATCAACAACACTATTTGCAACTGTAGATACTAATCTTAAATAAAAATGCTACAAAAAATAGTGCCTACAAACATCCTCATATTTTTGCATCGTTTAGTGGATAGGATTGAAAAACCATTAATTATAAGTAAAACTCATGCAATAAGGTTTGGAATTTTTAGTAGTGTATAACGGAGACCGGAAAGTGTTTAAAATATTTTTGGTGCCACTTAAATCGATTGCACCCTCTGAGAGAATTTAATAACAGCAATAGCTCATGAAAGAAGAAATGCGCACTGTAGCAATGTTTACTCATATAAGAAAGAGTATAGTACCGGAAAGAATTTTATGAGGAAATTTGTCATCTAAATAATAAAGGTAAGCAGCACTTGAAAATAATTATGGGAGATTTCAATGCAAAAATAGGGCAACGGCAACAGAATGAAACTTCAGTAGGTAAATTCGGTCACGGCAACAGAAACCAGCGTGGAAATACTCTCGTTGAGTTTGCAGAGGCAGAAGGATTTTTCATCTTGAACTCCTTCTTCAAGAAAAAGCCACACAGGAAATGGACATGGAGACATCCAAATGGGACGACAAGTGAAATTGATTTTATTATGTGTAACAAAAAATTCGTCATAGAAGACTGCAGTGTGCTAAACAAGTTCAACACAGGTAGTGACCATAGATTGGTGAGATGTAAGATGCACCTCAACACTAAACTTGAACGTGGCAAGCTCATAAGACAAACAAAATCTATTGACATAACCAACCTTAAAAAACACCATAATACCTTCAAGTTGGAACTGAAGAACAGGTTCTCTGCTTTAGAAGACCTAACATCGGAAGAAGTGGACATCTCTGAAGTTAACAGAAAAGTAACCAAAGCTCTTATGGAAACAGCAACAAAATTAGCTGGGTCTAAGAACAAGTTGCATGTAAATAAATTATCAGGAAAAACGAAAATGTTGATGCAAAAAAGAAGAGAGATGAGGACAACTAAAGAAGACGTGACTTCCAAAGTGGAATATATAGAGCTATGCAAGACAGTACGAAAAAGTATCACTGAAGATGTAAGAAAATTCAACTGTGAACTAGTGAGGAAAGCAATTGAAAACAACCAAAGCCTAAAGATAGCAAAGGGACATCTCAGTAAGGGAAGAAAACAGATTATGGCACTGAGAAAAGAAGATGGTTCTGTAACAAGAAATAGAGGCGAAATTTTGACAAGAGTGAAAGATTTCTACTCCAAATTATATGAAAGGGATGATACATGCACTCCAGACATCATGAAAGATACCAGTACCAGAGTTCCTCCAGTCCTTCCAGCAGAAGTTGCACATGCAATCAAGAACATGAAGCGGGGAAAAGCTCCAGGAGAAGATGGAATTACTGTAGACATCATACAAGAAGCAAGTGGAGAAATCGAAACAGTACTCGCCCAAATTTTCACTCGATGCCTTAATGAAGGAAAGATTCCTGAGGATTGGAACACCGCAACAATGATCCTGCTACATAAGAAAGGTGACATTGAGGATCTCGGAAACTATAGACCTATCAGCCTCCTATCAGTAGTTTATAAAATCTTCACTAAAGTTCTTTCACACCGCTTGAAGGTAACACTGGACATGGCTCAACCGAGAGAACAAGCTGGATTCAGGAGTGGCTACAGCACAATAGATCATATCCACGTGCTGAGAGAACTAATTGAAAGAGCGAGGGAATATGAACTTCCATTGTGCATGGCTTTTATCGATTATGAAAAAGCCTTTGATTCGGTGAAACCATCAGCAGTTACAATGGCTCTGAAAACCTGCGGTATTGAAGATGCATACATTAATATTATTAATAACATCTATGAAAATGCAAGTGCAAAGATTCGGCTGTTTGAAAATACAACACACGTAAAAATTGGAAAGGGAGTGAGACAAGGTGACACCATATCTCCGAAGCTCTTTAATGCCACATTGGAGGGTGTTTTTCAGTCGCTGAGCTGGGAAAACAAGGGGATAAAGATTAATGGAGATTATCTAACCCACCTACGTTTTGCTGATGACGTAGTCATTTTTGCAACTACCCCATCAGAGCTGCAGAGTATGATCCAGGAACTTGCTGACAAGAGTAAAGAAGTGGGATTAAAAATGAACTTTCAGAAGACAAAAGTGATGTTCAATGCTTTTACAAGAAATGAAGATTTATCGATTGATGGAGAAAAGCTGGAGATAACAGACACGTACGTTTATCTTGGACAGCAGATATCAAGTGAGGGTCACATTGATGAAAAAATTAATCGGCGTACAAAACTTGCCTGGAGAGCTTTTGGAAGAAACAGCATAATTTTCAAGAGCAATATGCCATTATGTCTTAAAAGAAAAGTGTTTGATCAATGCATCCTTCCAGTGCTTACGTATGGTGCAGAGACGTGGACCTTAACTAAAAGAGACATACAAAGGCTGCAGACAACTCAAAGAAGCATGGAGAGGTGCATGCTTGGTGTAACCAGGAGAGATAAGAAGAGGAACTCGTGGATCCGAAAAATGACAAGAGTGGAAGACATCATGATCAGAGTTAAATCCCTGAAATGGCAATGGGCTGGACATACTGCCAGAAGGACAGATCATCGATGGACAGCCGAAATTTTAGATTGGATTCCAAGGGACAGGAAAAGACCCAGAAGAAGACCACATGGGAGATGGGTGGATGAAATTCGAAAGTATGCAGGGGTGACATGGAGGAGACTGGCACAAGACAGACCGTTGTGGAGGAAACTTGGGGAGACCTTCGTCCAGCAGTGGATTGATAATGGTTGACAATGATGATGATGATGATGATAGTACCGGAAATGTTTAACCAGTATATTAATTTATTTTCCCGACATACAACATTTATTTAATAGTACTAAGCAAAATTTATGATGACAGTATAGTTTATCTTTAAATTTGCATTTAACTAAGCTATAATAATTTGCCTGCGACAACGAATGAGGTACATTCATATATATATTGAAAAGATGCTAAGTGCTGTATCGGCACAATCATAAACGTGTGTATCTGCCACGAATAACATAACTTCCTGGAATACTAAGTATCAGGTTTCAATAAATGATAAAGTGGCAGAATAAAGTTATCAATTTTTTATGAAAATTAAAACTTCTTAGAAAAATTCTAAATACCATTTATATCTACCTACATTATTTTACGCAGCTTAGAAAAAATTACTGGGATAATAAGACAATTTCATGTATGCCCCAGTGTTAGCAGTTCAGTGATTACAGTATTCGGGTTCAAGCCTAAAATGAGCAGGGCACGTTTAAAAATGAGTATGCTTTCCTGCTTCCTCGATCAGTAGACGTATCGTTAGTAAAAATATTTTCGATCAGGTCTTGTATGCGATAGAGGAAGAATTTTTCAAATCGGAGTTTTAGAAGCACAAATAACGCAAAAAACGCAATTTACCTTTTTGCCCCCAGCGGAGAGTCTATGATTTACTTGGGAATTTTGAATTTATAGGAAAAACATTTCGCAACGGAAACACTATCCAACAAGGGAGGAATTTGTCAAATCGGACGCTTAGAAGTAGAGATATTGACAAAAATAAGATATACATCTACGCACCCTGGCGTAGAAACGACGTATTATTTCAAGAAGAAAATGTTCCTAAAAGGTTTGTCGACATGAGTTGTATCGGTCTACCAAGGAATTTCTTTTCAATCGAGATTTTAGAAGTTCATATTTTGCTGCAAGTACATCAGAAGCGAAAATTAGATATACAGAAATTAGAAATTATGTGCAAAGTATTTCCCATCAGAAGCTGTATCCTGCGCAGAAATAATTTTACAAATCGGAGATTTTTCAAGTAATCTGGCTTTCTAACGGATAGAAGACCTAACGATCAAAGATTTTTAGTTCATAAGTAATGGTTTAGTTCTAAATGAATTTCACCTGGGCTTGATTGACCTCAAAGAGCAATTCTTGCACATTGTAAGATAATGAAAGTAAGAGATATTTGAAAAGTGTAACAGTGTTTTTTTCTTTATTCCTGCTAACCTTACGATACTATTCGGACGGTTTTTAGCTCAAATTTTTCGTTTACAGCCCACCTATATTAATTAATGATCTTATGGTCTTCCATTCGATCAGCATTATTCAAAATTGTTGCTTTCAGAAGCTAGCACTTTCTTTCATTTATAAGTTGTTTAATAAATTGCACACCGTTTATATGAACTTTCACCCTGTTTACTGTATTGCATCGAGCTTTGAAATTTTTGAATTAATGTAAGGAATGAAATTTTGATAAAAATGCCTCAAAGTCATGTTCTGTGAATGTATAATATGATATATATTAAAATAAAACGTATTCAATAAGCACCTTACACTTTATTATTCATAAAATAGATATAAAATAAAAAATTGAAATACATCTTTTAAAGATGCTTTTTATATTTTTATTCTTCAAAAAGCCTATGAGAAGGCCCAATTGCTCGTATGGTTCTTCGTTTCAGTTCTCATTACTGGGATACTTACTGTGTGCAATACAAGTGAACTAATATTCCCAGAAAAGAATATACACACGTACAGCTCCTAATTTTTTCTTACACTCAAGTCCTTGGACCAGAAACTACATTAACATCTGTCATGTGCTACTAATCGAGATGATTAGAAAGCTTAATCACGGAGAAACGTGTTGCTTTTGAAAAAAAAAACACTGACTGCACGTTCAACCCCTGGTGGGCTGTTATATTGACTCATACAAAACTCAATAAATTATATACTTCAAACAACTGAAAAACACAAATCATCACAGATTTTCGAACACATTTTGTTATTAAGCCATGTAGTGGAAGTAAATTCAGTACTGGGGCTATACTTCCCACGTGATACGTATTGGTGGACTTGTTTGCTTCCCAACGTGACACTCCCGGTGACACTAGACTCTATGAGAAGTTCACAATATGAATGACAGACATTTTAAAAGTGAAACAGTGTCTTTTTCTTAGGTTAATATAATATATAGTTTGACTTATATTTCCGTGGATTGTGCAGAAGACGGGATTAGTCAATAGGGTTTTTTCTGGATTGGACACTTTATTGGAATTTGTATTTTACTTGGAATGCACTGAATAGTTTTATTGCTCAAATATGTTTATATTCCTGGCTCCATAGTTTTTTTTAACTATATCGTTCCCTGATAATGATGAGGGAGGAACCGCTATAGATATACTTCATCTCAATATTAATCATCCGTGCTTGAAATCGAGAGCCATGATCGCATACCTAAACAAACACGTCGGCATAAGTCGAAGGGAGTTACACGTGGCACTTAAGAAGTGCTTCTAAAATTATTCGTGCTTGGAAAAGAAATTTATTTTTCAGGTAAACAATGCATTTAAAAATGTCATGCGTTAATTTGTGCAAACAGTCACTTAGTAAATTTGATTCAAATTAGAAAATTAAAATAACATAGTAGAAATCCGAATTTATTGGCGTAGAATAAAAATCAGTTTTTCAACTTTCGCAGATCAACAAGATGACTTTTTCAAGAATGGTAGACAGAAACTACTACTTTCCTTGAAAAAGGCATCTAGTTGATGAGCGAAAGCACAGAAACAGACTTTTATTCTATGCCAATAATTTCGGATTACTTTTATAGTTATAATTTTCTGCATAGTTGATGTTTAGTTCACGTTATTAAATAGATTCTAATTTTCATTTACACAAAAGTATTGTATTCAGTACAAAACATCCTTATATGGAAATCAAAGACATATAGGATTTAAAGGGGCTAACCATTTATTTACGCTCCGACATTTGTGTTGCTGTCAGTTGGCAATAGGTGACTTACAAGCATTCCATGAAACAGCTGTTATGTTGCGCTTTGCGAAATTAGCATTGTGCGATGACTCCGTTTTTCTCTCAAAGTGTTATATAAAAACACTCACTCTTCCGTTAGCCGATGGAGTCCAGAAGGATATCGTGATTTCATATATTTCTTGCAACCTTTGATTTTGGGTAGGACGGTTATTGTCGCCGTTTATCGATCCATCGGTATTCTGTCAGATTCACATATTTCTATAATTGGCGGCCAAATGTGTGCAACATTTAAAGATTAGACACAAAAGTTATTTTTCATTTAAATGGCCATTGAATTGCATGCCCTGCGTATGGAGATTCAAGTAATATTTAGTGTTTAATTTCTAAACGTGATTATATCAATTAAAAACGCACTGTGGATTCCAGGAACTATATTAGCACAGCTCATACTCCGGAAGGTCGGATATTACATTAGGTAGAGGACACCGAAAGTAATGGGTGTTTTGATCGTTTATATACTTGAGGTAAGGTAATACTAGCACAAAGCCAAATTCAGAACGAAGGAAATTACCCTTGGTAGACGACGTTCAAAGTAATAGTTGGTTTGAACGCTTGTACACGTTGAGGTGACTTCCCAATGAGCTTTTCCACGACCGAGCTTGCCACGATACACACACCACGCTTATCGAGACTCAAACCCGGTTACAGGCTTCTCCAAAAGGAGAACTCGTTTATGCCACGCAGCGTCAACTTGCAAAGCCGGTAACTCTCTTCAGCTGCGCAAACACCACCATGTCCACTGAGCAATCTGCGAAAAAGACACACATGAGCAACCATTTACCAGCAACATGCAAAAAATAGCCACGGTTGCTGAATATTCCTATCATCCACCATTTCCACACGTACAGATCACCCAAAGAGAAATCTGCGAGTTCAACTTTTCAGCTTGAAATGGGTAGGCAAAAAATGCATTTAGGTATAAAGTATTATGTAAATATTTTTATTTTTCAAACTAAATACTAGAGTTAAATGAGAATAACAATGTTCAGTCTTTGGGTTCCTGAAACCAAATGGGCATTGTGTGAGAGGGCAAAAATGAACTAAGTGAAATCATCCACGACATCGGTTCATAGTGACACCGAAATTTTTGATCATCCATTTTTACATAACTATTCCCACATATTTCTTAGATTCGACGCAACTCGTCCATCATTATATTAGCCATATACAAGACCATAGAAGGTGATTCAACGCAATGATAAAGCAGGTGCTATTGATCTGAAGAGTCATATATTTAAATTTTTCATAGATCGTGTACACCCGAGTTTGTTTTACAGGAATATTTACGTTCTGTGCCAGCAGCAAATGTTACAGGCGTTGTTCATGCAACCACAACATGTAATTCTGAGGGAAAATTTGCCCGTCTATTGACAAATAAGTTCGGCTGGCATTTTAGTTTTATCGAACGATTAGCAACAGTCATTTATTTACATAAGGGCATATAATTTTTTTATCTTCAAGTACTGTATATATCACATTGTTAGGTATCATTGTTATTAATTACATACATATCAATTTTATTTAATTGATCGTTCCTTAATTGGGGCATAGTCTGCGGCGAATCGGGCTGCGTTTACTCTAGGCGTGAACAAAAAATGTCACAGTGCAGACGCTGATGAGAAAAAGCATAATATTCCTTCTACCCCCCCCCCCCCCATTCTCTCTCTCTCTCTTGTATCTGTCAGTCGGCGTCAACCAGTGATTCGATGCAGTATTTTGTATGTTTGCAGTGGTGCGTGGGTTGTAAGTAAATGTGTCTCCGTAGATCTTTCCTGTCTCCTTGTTTAAGTTGATGTTATTAAGATCGCTATCCCACACCACTTTGATTTTTTACTATCCTACTGAGAATGCCCCTTTATTTTGTAACAGGTACATTCATTGTCGGGAATTTGTTTCATTATCACCTAATTTAGTTCAAACATATGCCGTCCGGATTTCTTTCTATCTGTAGCTACAACAGCCGTCATTCGTGGCATAGAAAACATTCAAATCTTAACTATCCGAAGAACTGCGATGCAATTTTATAGATTCAGTAAAAAATAACAATAGAGATTTCCTATCTGAGGTTGAGAGACCCGAACCCACAGCGCTCTGCGCCTTTTGTCAGGTGAAAAAGAAGAAGATAAAATATTTGGGAACAGATTTCCCTGATAGAACAGCATGAAACAAAAGTACAGAAATATTAAAGCAAAAGGAGTATACGGTTTCCCGTTAAGTATTGAAGTTAGAAGCTACCCTACATACTTACCTGCAACAAATCAATCAAAGCAAGTCATCCTGCTGTCAACGCCCGGCATCAAGGAATCGGGGAAAGGACAGGGAAAAGGGGTGCCTAAAAAAAAGAAAAGAACCACAGAAGGAAAAACCCGACAGATAAACACCCAATTTTCTCACAAAACCATGTGTTGCAAAGCACCTTAAACCACACAGTAGTAGTTTGCCCAGTTCCCGTGTAGGAGTCGGCTTTTCGCCTCGCTTCTCATGGGCTTCTCAGAGAAATTTTTCCCCTGCGGGAGGGGAGTATGGTACTTTTTTTTTTTACCATAGCACCTTGTTTTTGGGCCAGTCTCATATATGTGGACTGTAATATTTATTTTTGCAAAAACAAGTTCGGCCCCCAAAAGAGCCTTTTTTTTTTAACAAAATTTCTTCACATGTGTGAAGTATTTCAATTTGCAAAACAGAGTACGGCCCTTAAAAGAGCCGGTTTTTTTTGTTTTTTTTATAACAAAATTTATTTTATGCGAAGAATACCCTCTAAACACTAGTCCCAATTATTGTTATATTTTTTGCTAGTGTAGCTGTGACTTGGGTTCATTTCTGGAACTTTATACAAGATAGCGTTTGGCCTTTTATAACTGTCAGTTTCATTGACAGTATAGTTAATAGCCTCTCTGACTAGTGGATTAGGATGAATCTTAGCTTTTTCATAGTATCATTTAGCTAAGTCATACATCGTGTAATGGATTGAATTAATATTTAGCATGCTTCGGATAGCAGGGTTGAAGTTCTTCCATGAAGTCCAACCATATAACTTAGGGTTTTATTTTGAAATGAGGTAATCTTATTTTTCTGCTCTTTGTTGCAGTTACCCCCAGATAAGACAGGCATAAGTAATAACAGGGCAGATACAGGGTTTCCATATCAAAGTTTTGTTTTTCCTACTAAGCCTTTTATTTTTTATTATTGGCTGGAGACTTCCTCTGATCTTAAGAGATTTGGTCAGAGTTTCTTTAATATGCTTGTTCCAGTTTAGGTTGTGGTCCATAAAAAGTCCTACATATTTAACATCATTTACCCAAGGTATTTTTTTTATACATTTCTATTTCAAAGTCTGGATTGTGATTGCATTTAATCCTAGAAAATAGAATTGCTTGAGTTTTTTCAGTATTGATTTTGATTTTCCAATCTAAGAAATACTTCTCAAGTTGTTCAGCATGATGTTGCAACATAAAAGTTGCTTGGGTTTTATTTTTGTAAGTATAAGTGAGTGCAGTGTCATCAGCATAGAGAGCTGTAGTCAGATTCCTGTTATTATAGTTGGGAAAGTCTGACGTAAAGATAGAGTACAGCGTTGGAGCGAGTACACTGCCTTGCGGTACACCAGCTTCGATTTTTTTAACGATTTTTTCAAATTGATTTTTACACAGAATGTTCTGTTAGTGAGGTATGATTTGATTACATGTATAATCCGGGGAGGGGGGGGAATCACGTGCTATTAGCTTGTAGATAATTGCCTCATGTGGGCATTTATCGAATGATTTTGCCACATCCAAAAATATGGCTGCTGTGTGTTCTTTTTTTATTATTCCTTCCGCACATTTTTCAGTTATTCTAGAGAGTTGGTGCACCGTGGAGTGTTTATCTCTAAAACCTACTTGAATAAATGGAATTTCTGGGAATTCCTCACAGAATTGTTGCATTCTAATAAGAATTATTTTTTCAAAGATTTTTCCCATGGTTGGGAGCAAAGAAATCGGTCTGTGATTTTCAGGAATTGCCGGGTTTTTACCTGGCTTGGGTAATAATATTACCTCTGCTGTCTTCCAATCATCAGGGAAATAATTTGATTTAATGGTGTAATTGTTTATTTTAGTAAGGGTTTGCACATACTCTTCCGGTAATTTTTCATAATTTTATTATTCATGACATCATTGCTCGGAGCCTTTTTATTTTTAAGATTATTAATATGAAACCTAACTTCCCTTTCACAGATGGGTAGTGGTTTTTCAAAGTCTGGGGGAACAAAACAAATGTTTTGGCCCTTAAAAGGTGTCTTGTTTTTAATCATTTCAGTTTCTGGCATTCCGGACCCAAGAGAGGTCGTAGCACCTTTAACTTGAGGTTGCTGTCTGACCTTTGCATTTTTTGGATTCCGGACCCGAGAGAGATCGTAGCCATTTTACTTAGAGGTTGCTGTCTATCGGACGTAAGAGAGGCTGTAGCCACTGTACTTAGAGGTTGCTGTCTATCGGACGTATGAGAGGCCGTAGCATTTCTGCTTTTGGCTGCTGTTTCCCATGCCTTGTCCTCCTATTTTTTTTAAAGGAGCCTTTCTGTTTGCTTTTAATTGGGGATGTTAACATAGGGTTTTTTTAATAGTATATTCTTCATAGAGTTGCGCACTTTGGGTGATGACTCTAGAATTTTCTACATCCTCCGCATGTTTAAAATAAGTATCCAGGGCCTTTTTCATTTTAATGGCTACATCAGTGTCAGGGATATCATTTATTTTGAACTGTTTTTTTTAGTGAGTTTGCAAAAATTTCTGCTTTTTCTTCGTCAGTTCTAACTACCGACCCATCTTCTTTTTGAAGGGGTGGGAGTAATTTGACATTTTTATTTTGCAAGCTTGACGTAAGATTCCATAGAGTCATTTTATTTTTTTATCCAAATTTTCAGAGTAGTCAATATGAGCTTCCTCTAATATTTGACCCCATGACCCATTCTCCAATTTTTTAATTTCTCTTTTAATTTGTCTATTTAGGCAGCAATAAAGGTCATAGAACGTTTTATTTCTTATTCTTTGCCACTTGCTTCGATACTTATTTTTTTCTTTAATAAGTTCCAAAATTTCTTTGCGTAAATAGTACGGATTTTTTTCTCTTTAGCAGGAGTTTGACATTCTTCCATAATTTTTTTTTATGGCGAGGTTAAAGAGTTCAATAGCTCTGTCAATTTCTTCTTTGCTATTACAGTCTCGAATTATAGGAGGTGGCATTAATTTAATTTCCTCTTCAAATTGTTTTAAGTTAGTGACCATTTAGGGTGCTACAGTTTCAGTTTTATCAGTATAAAGCTGGAGGTGAACGGGATTGTGGTCAGAGGAGAGCGCTGCTGCAGTGTATATTTCAAAGTAATATTTATTATTCTTCAAGAGGGCGAAATCTAGTATGTTGCTAGTTTCTCTGAGCGCCGTTCTTGTGGGTTCAGATGGTGCCCCCAAATAAATGTTTTTATTTAAGTGATATCTGAAGAATTGTTTCCACATTTATTAGCTCTTGGGCAGTACCAATAGCGGTGTTTACTATTAAAATCTCCCGCTATGACCGTGGAAATATCTTCCTTGAAAATATTATCTAGAGCTCCTTTGGTAATAATGTGTTTGGAATGGAAGTATAGCGCCGTAAATTTAATCCGGTTATTTTTTTGTTTTAATAATAACCGAGTGCGCTTCCGTGCCATCCTCTGTGTTGCATGTTGCTTCACTTTGCTCTAGTTTATCTTTCACTGCAATCAAAATTCCCCCACTTTGGGAGGTATTGTCTTTTCTGTAAACTTTGTAGTTGGGAATTATGAATTTAATTCTGTCCATTAGCCAGGATTCATTAATTAGCGCAATATGAATTTTTTTGTATTTTAGGTAGGCTAAGAATTATCTATGCAACCTTTTGATGCCTTGCGCATTCCAAATTAATATGTTAAGTCCATTCGTTTCAGAGTAAAAAATTTCATCCTCGTTTTTTTTTTTATTTCATCATTTTTTACTGTGTCATTGTTTTTTATATTGCTGTTACTTTCGATAACTTGGCCATCAGTGACAGTATTGCAATTGATTGCTTTCTTGTTTTTGACCAGTTTGGCAGCTTTTTTTGCTATTTTTTGATGGTCCATTCATCATTTTTTTGTTTTTTATCTGTTTCTCCATTTATTTATTTTTTCCGTAAGTTTCTTACTCATGGACTTTTCTTTAATGTTTTTAATTAATAGGTCAATTTTGCTTTCACTGCTTCCTACATTGCTTTCACTGCTTTCTATGTTTTTACTTGTTGGCTCGCTATTTCAGTGTGGTTATTTTCCACATCATCATATAGAAGAGGCAGTTCATTTTGTGTGTTATAAAATGTAATGTTATTAGCATACTGCAATTGAGCATCTTTATTACAGGTAATTTTTTCTGCCTCTTGAATTTCTTTACTAAGCCTTCCAGTGAAATATTTTGGTTTTTTCACGGTTGGAGTAACCAAGTTTTTTGCTTTTGCGTAGAATTTTCATCTAAATATTTATCAACATCAGCAATCAATTTCTCTATCACTTTTGTGTTTTGGAAGTTTTTTTGCGATGTTTTTTAATTTTTTCTGTTAGCACAGAATTCTGTAAAATGCCCTTAAAAGGGCCTTTTTTCCACCTCAGAAACAGAAATGCTCTTAAAAGGGCCTTTTCTTTTTTTGCTTTTCAACTAGATATTTGTCAACATCAGCAATCAATTTCTCTGTCACATTTGTGTTTTGGAAGATTTTGCGATGTTTTTCAATTATTTCTTTTAGCACAGAGTTCTGTAAATTGCTTTTAATGACAACTCTTTTTTTCTCTGTGTAATAAGTTAATATTACGCAGGTGTTTATCTGTATCAGTTTTCATTAATTCTGTGTCATTAACTGCATCCTTTATTTTTGAGCTTAACTTATGCTGGTATGATGACTGAGGTTGTTCTTTTTTTTCAACACTTTATTTTTTGCTTTTGCAGGGTTTTTTTTCACTTATCTCAAACTTTTTGAAACTTTCTAGAGTTTCAATTTTTTCTTTGTAAAGTCTTTCTTTACTTGTGTGAATACGTGTTCGTGTCTGTGGAAACATAGTTTCTTTCAACTGCTGAGCAGGTTTGGCAAATTCATTTTTGAAAAAAGTACTCGGCCCTAAAAAGGGCCTTTTTTTCTTTAACAGACCGACGCGGATTCTCACCAAATTCCTTGCAAAAGCCTGACGCCGAAGCCGTCTCATGTCTATTTTCCAATAAACCTTCCTTTTGGGTAAGGTCGTCCGGACATTTCTCGGACTTTTCATAAACCATATCAGGTATTTTCGCAGATATTCCAACGCCCGGGCATCCCACCGGTGTTTTAATGATATCTGAAAATTTTACAAATATCCCATCGCCCGGGCATTCCGGTGTTTTAATGATATCTGATAATTTATCAGATATCCCATCGCCCGGGCATTCCGGTGTTTTAATGATATCTGATAATTTATCAGATATCCCATCGCACGGGCATCTCTCCGGTGTTTTAATGATATCTGATAATTTATCAGATATCCCATCGCACGGGCATCTCTCCGGTGTTTTAATGATATCTGATAATTTATCAGATATCCCATCGCACGGGCATCTCTCCGGTTTTTTAATGACATTTGCAGTTTTTTCAGATATCCCATCGCCCGGGGATCACAGCTGTGTTTGTATCATATCTGATAATTTCTCAGATATTATGTCTGGAATTGGCGCAGACATTAAAAGAGTCATCGACAACATTTTGTCAGATGACGTGCCTAGAATTTTCTGAAGCACAGAATAAGAAATTATTTCACTTACCAATCTTCTTCTTGTTATTCTCGTTCTTTTTTGAATAGTTATTACATAGTTCCAGCAGAAAGTTTCGAATTCTTCTGGATCATCTTGGATCTGGCTTTTCAGTTGACTCACGCTTTCCCGTGAAATTGAATGAGGAACGGGAAACGGCATCACTTTTCTTGGCGTGAGGCTTTTGCTCTACAATTTCGGTACCGGTAATCCAATTAATTTTTGACGATGGGCTGGAAGTTGAAACGAAGAGAAGTGGATTCGGGAAAATTTTAATTGAAATTTGAAAAAAGCTTAACAACTAAAAGATCCCCTAACTGGACAGAATCGGATAGATTGGTAACCCAGAAACTATCTAATCGTAGAACAAGCCGCACGGCCGACGACGACGAAAAGCTTGCACTGAAGTTCACTCGCAGGAGCTCACACGAAGTGCGACCTTCCTGCACGGGATCCAAAAAATGTAATGTGCAGAGCAACCTGAAATTTGTTGTTATAATGAAAAAAATACTCAGTAAAAAATAGGAATGTTCCCAGCTTTTTATGGAAAAACTTCAAAAAATGCTATGAACCATTCCTACGAAAGACCAAGATAATTCTTCATTGGTTATTTTTTGCATAAAAGAGAAGTTCTACTCCAAATTACCAGAAGAAGGTCTTTATTTCAGCAGACATTCTTAAATTTTGAACTTTGTGACTTATAGTAATTTCTGCATGGCTCTGCTCTCAAACAGAAATAATATAGAACCTATATTAAAAAATTTAGTAGATATATATTTTTTCAGAAGCGGAATTGGGGTGTAAATAGCAAAAGAGAAGGTATTTATATGCTGAATGCGTAACTTTTACAAGTAGCATTGATTTCTTAACGAAAGTGTTAATAATAACATACATTTTTTTAGTTTGGAGTTGCTTGTCTGAATTCAAATAACATTTCCTGTCATGGAGCCGGTAAGCTTCATTTATTTGGAGCAGGCTTCGACATTGGACTTGCCTTTAGAAATAGGCAGACCGACTCTTTTGGAAGAATCAATTCTTTCGATTCTACTGCCTAAAAAAGTTTCGTTGGAACCGTTTCGGTCAGTTTTTAGGTAAAGGTGCTGCTTAGCGTCCTAAATTATTTTGATAAAAATTAAATAAAAAGGATATGCATGTTTTAAAGTATGTAATTTAATGTGAAATGGTGAACAAAATTCAGTTCTCGTCTATACAAGGTGTCTCTCACATCATACTTAACGGCGCTCACCTTTCACATCCACTTTCGCTATACTGTGCAGTTTTGTCTCCGGGTCGTTGATTGACCATTTTCAGGCCAGTCTTGATACTAGGTACACTTTAATTACGGCGTCTTGCGAATAATAGTGTACAATTATGTGCAAAAAGTAAGGACGAGACGGTTTTTCGAATGTAAAGTCGTGCAGAAGGGCTCCACATCGACTCAAATCATACCATAAGATCCCCAAGATGCAAGAATATGGGTCAAGTGAGAAAAACCGTCCAAACAAGGAATCCAAAGGATACAAAGGCACTTTATTGAAAAGGTAGCTTCGAGCACAACTGGAGAGAAAACAGAAACGTTCATGTGACAGCCGACTGCCAAGAAAAATCCAGTCTTTAGTAGGGGATATGATCACCGCTGACTGCGTCCCACGATTTACAACGTCTGTCCATGCTGAGGACGAGGTTGTCAAGGAGGTGTTGAGGCATCGCGGCCCATTCCTCTTGCAACGCCAATCGCAGCTGCGAAATTGTTGCTGGCAGCAGATGACGTGCTGCCAAGCGACTCCCGAGAAGGTCTCACACGTGCTCGATTGCATTTAGGTCCGGGGACCTTGCGGGCCAATCCATGAGTTGAATATCTTCACTCCCCAACATCTCTGCGATAGCCACTATACGATGAGGTGTAGCGTTGTAGTCCATGAAGAGGAACTCAGGATCAACAACACCTATAAACAGACGCACGTGAGGCAGGAGAACCTCGGTACAACAGCGGACAACGGTGACTGAACCTCCTTGGTAGATGTGGAGGTCGGCACGGCTCCCAAGCCTGACAGAGCTCCATAGTCGAACTCCGCCACCCCCAAACCGGTCCCTTTCGATGATGTTGGAGGTGTGATTGTGTGTTCCCTGCTCTCTCCAGATGTGTATACTTCCAGAGTGTCTCGTCAGACTAAATCGGCTGTCATCCGTAAAGAGAAATCGACCCAGTTGCTGATGTGTCCTGTTATTGTGTTCCTGGCACCAGAGAAATAGCCGTCTCCGATGCGCAGGCCTTAATGGCACACACCGTACTGGTCGTCGTGCAAATAGACCACCTTTGTGCAGCCTCCTGGCCACAGTAAAACGCGATAACGTACGTCCAGTTGTCTATTGCATGTACCTTGCGATTTCTCCCGCTGTCTGCCGTCTGTCTCTTCTCCCCTGTAGGACAATATATCGGTAGTCCGCCGCCGTGGTTGCTCATGGACGACAACTGCTAAACTCTCGGACAGCTGTTCCTGTCGTTTGAAATGCTCTCCAAGCTCGTGAAACGATGCTGTGAGCAATCCCGAACTCCTCGCCGACACTAGTCCCAGTTCGACCTTCTTCCAGCTTCCCAATGAACCGACCTCGGGTAAATGCATCCAGATGTCGTCTACTGGATTGCCTGTTGGACATATCACACGGTGGCATCAACTAGACGTTGTTCAAACCGATGTACACCGTGCAATAGCTTTCACTGAACTGCTGAGCGTACACCGCCCGTGTGTTTTATACCCTTCCGACACGCCCCCTCCCCCCATACATCATGCCGCATATATGCGCATTCCCTACCGTACTGGACCTTAGTCTATCTCCTGAGTGGTCTTTCAGTCCGTTCTGCCTGCTCGTTCCGCTGTTATACTCCTTTCTCCTCTTCGTCCTTAATTTTTGCACACCAATGTAGGTTAGCCGGTCGGGAATTCTAGGCCCTCCTCTCTGTACTCCCACAGCCTGTCCTTTCTCATAGTCTGACGAATCCATCCATTTATGCATCGCCCTCGGAATTTTACTACGCAGTGCTCCACTCATATCTTGTATTTGCTACGTCAGTCGACTAATATCTGCGTTCCGGAAATCATGTTGACAACGGGCGAATCTAAATTTGATAGATTTGCTATAATTCAGTGATCAATCCATGTACAACGAAATTTTGTGTGAATTTTTTTAGCACATTTGTTTTCTTGTTCAGCTAACGTTTTTGTTATGCGGTTTTACAGTATAAAACGGCGAATACTGATTTCTTCCACAGGGATGCAAATGGCATCTGTTTGTACTCGCATATTCTAATTTTCAAATTCTCTCTTGCCTATAGTCTCATATTTGTAAGGTCGTGCAAGGCTAAGAAGCAGAATATGAATCAGATATTTTTTTTGGAAATCTTTGTGGAAGAAAAGTGCGAAATATTTTGTTAAATGTTTCAAGTGTAAAATAAATTAAAATTGACAGCCCGATCTTGTTTGTACCCAACCCATTGATAAAGCAAATGGCGAGCGGAGTGCACGCCAAGAAATATTTAATGAAGTCAAGTATATTGATTACTTCATTTACCAGGTAACCCCAGGTGAAATAACTTTCCTTATACCCGTATTGCGTTTTGCTGATGACGTAGTCATTTTTGCAACTACCCCATCAGAGCTGCAGAGTATGATCCAGGAACTTGCTGACAAGAGTAAAGAAGTGGGATTAAAAATGAACTTTCAGAAGACAAAAGTGATGTTCAATGCTTTTACAAGAAATGAAGATTTATCGATTGATGGAGAAAAGCTGGAGATAACAGACACGTACGTTTATCTTGTACAGCAGATATCAAGTGAGGGTCACATTGATGAAGAAATTAATCGGCGTACAAAACTTGCCTGGAGAGCTTTTGGAAGAAACAGCATAATTTTCAAGAGCAATATGCCATTATGTCTTAAAAGAAAAGTGTTTGATCAATGCATCCTCCCAGTGCTTACGTATGGTGCGGAGACGTGGACCTTAACTAAAAGAGACATACAAAGGCTGCAGACAACTCAAAGCAGCATGGAGAGGTGCATGCTTGGTGTAACCAGGAGAGATAAGAAGAGGAACTCGTGGATCCGAAAAATGACAAGAGTGGAAGACATCATGATCAGAGTTAAATCCCTGAAATGGCAATGGGCTGGACATACTGCCAGAAGGACAGATCATCGATGGACAGCCGTAATTTTAGATTGGATTCCAAGGGACAGGAAAAGACCCAGAAGAAGACCACATGGGAGATGGGTGGATGAAATTCGAAAGTATGCAGGGGTGACATGGAGGAGACTGGCACAAGACAGACCGTTGTATAGGAAACTTGGGGAGACCTTCGTCCAGCAGTGGATTGATAATGGTTGACCATGATGATGATGATGATGATGATACCCGTATTATTCTTGTCATCTGTTAAACTAATAAATTACATCACAAATATTTCTATAAATAGATAGGTAGGAACATGCGGAATCTTCTTTACATCATTGAATAGTCTATATTGTTTTACTTCGTTGATTAGTATATATATTTCTCTATTCGATCACGTGCAAAGCCTATGAAGGAAAATTAGTTAGATCACTGAATAATCGAGACAACAAGGTGTCTATCGTAGAACAGGGATTTTCTTAAGAAATATATTTCTAGAAACCGTTTCACTGCATCTTTTCTGATGGTATTGAATACACATCTAGTTTGTGGTTATTTTGTTTAAAACAAATTTTAATTGTAATGGAAAGATTTTATGTTTTCGTTCCAAATTTTATGAATTTGCTTCTTCGGTAGCAGTCTAGAATCTATCGAATTCTATATTTCTGAGGTGTCATTTTACCAGCGGGGATTTACTCCATTCATAATCAGGAATTTAAATTTTGCTTTTGATGTGCCATTGCACGGGTTAACAATGCCATTCTAAATAAGCAATCAACATGTGCTGGGTGTTTCACCGATAATAGTCAACCGTTTGGATGTCATATGCAAATGGCAGTAGACTTGGTGGAAATATACGAAAACCATCACGTCAAACTATTGAGTCTACTCGGACGTGGCAGGGCACCTCTCCAGATTTTTGCTGAAGAGAAAAATGAATGTGAAAACGTGATTCAGCTGAAAAACCGCAAATGTTAGCGAAAGGCTGCATTAAGGAGTTCTTAAATTGCAGGGAACACATATTTACCATCTTTCTTAATATAGGATATCTTTTGTAGTACGACGAAAACATTACGGACTAAATTCATAAACAGAGGGTGAGACGAAAGTTTTGGAATATTTGCATAAACGCATGTGCTTGGGTGGGAATGTCACGTGTTTAAACTGGTTCAAGTCGCGCACTGCAGTCGGTCGAAAGGGATGTCAAGTTGAAGTCGTTGTTGTCAACAACATTGCAACTTGTCGTTCTGTCTGTGGTTGGGAAGCCTAAAATGTGAACAGCTACAACCGGCTAATTACGGAACTATTGATTTACGAGTTTGAACTCGGCCATAACTCTACTCCAGCAACACGAAACATTTGTCATGAGAAAGGGGATGGTTCTGTGGACCACAACACTGCAACCAGATTGTTCAAGAAATTTCACTCAGGTGACAGAAGTCTCGACGATCACCTAAGTTCAAGTATGCCGCAAATCGTGGATTCGGAGTTCACGCGATATGCTGTAGAGGCGGTAAATTAGATATTGTCCATGCCTTTAGATTTCAGTACCTGCAATATCACATCTGCGTCGATGAACGACTTGACACGTACGAGGCATACTTTCAATTTTGCATTAATGATGAGTGTTAGGGTAAGCTCGTACCGTAATACTGGTAAGCCTTTACGGAAATCTAACAGTGTACTAGGGTATGAACATAGTTATCCAGATACCGCTGTAAAGTATATCAAATGTATTCAGTGGGATAAAAGTATAGAGAGACCTCGGAAGCAGCTGTAACGGTTGAATACCATGACTTTCTAGCTCTTGGAACTTGTTACGAGCACCGTGAGTGGTTGCAATTCCATCGAAGTAACGGAATGCATGTCCAATCAATCGCAGCGTGAAATAGTGACACAATGGGAAATATAATCTCGTTTCATTAAAAAATGCATGTTGCTTTGAAAAAGACACAGGGAAGAACGGCCTTTAGAACGCACTACGCTCAGACCAGAAATAACTGCCGCTGGTAAGGATGAAGGGACTGTACGTAGAGTGGCTTCCCCTCGTGGAAAGGATCTCCCCCATATGTGTCATAGTGGAGTATCAGGATAAAAAAGGAAGCTGGATTTGTCTGTGGAAAGTTCATGGTGTCGCTCTCTATTCAATGACATATACTGCTGGATACAGGAACATCTTTAAGGGCGGTGAGTGAATATCAATGCTATACATCTCAGCAGGCTCCTTGCTCTGAGGTAGTGCTCGTGAAAACGATTTCCTTCCGTTAAAACACAGTGGCGGAAAGTGAAAAAAGAACACCAAGAAGGAGACGTCTGATACCAACGAAATTTATACATCAGAATAACGGAATACCGAGGATAACGAGATCCAAACTTTATGGCAAAATACAGCTGTATTTGCTGGTAACCTGACAAATAAAATTTCCATGTAACATGGTTAGTATGAGGTTGAACCGCAATGAACAGCGTCACACTGTGCAATTCTGGCATGGAGTCTGTCGTACAGATGTTGGATGTAAGTTTGGGGTATGGAGTTCCACGCATCCTCAACCTGGACGCGTAAATCGCGGATGGTCGTGGCTGGCCGTGGAGACCGATAAGTCGTCGTCCCATAAAATCCTACACCTGCTCAATGGGGTACAAATCCGGTGAACGTGCAGGCCATGGAAGTTGTGTCACACACTGAAGTGCAAGTTGAGTTTCACGTGCCGTGTGTGGGCGTGCGTTATCTTGCTGGAAAACACCTTGATAGATTGACCTTACAAATGGCACAGCAACGGGCTGAATGATGTCGTTGATGTTGGAGGTGCTGTTTAACGTACACGGTACAAACACTAGTTGTGTACGGGAGTGATAGCTGATCGATCACCACACCAGGAGACCAGGTGTAGGCCCTGTGTGTCGCTGACGGATGCAAGAAGGGTGGAGACGCTCCCCATGTGCATCTGCGAACATGCATACGGCCATCGGAGGCTCCCAAGCAGAATCTGCTTTCATCGCTGAACACGACAGATCGCCATTGCGTTCTCCAGTGCAGACGTTGGCGACACCACTGTAGCCGTTCCTGACGGTGGGCTGGAGTCAGAGGTACACATGCCAGAGGCACACGTACAAGTAGTCCTTCAAACAGTAGACGGTTGTGGATTGTTCGCACAGTAACCTCAGGTGCAACGGCAACTCGGATTTGCGTCGCAGTCGATGTTCTGCTTGACATCGCCGCTCTTCTTATGCGTCGATCGGTCCGCTTATCAGTCCGTCTGTGACTCCCGGTTCCACGTTTTCTCGAGTCAGAATGTTCCTCGGACCATCTACGCCACCATTGTACCACCACCGATATTTCTCATCCAATTCGCTCCGCAATACGACGATACGACCAACCGGCCTCGCGGAGTCCTACTAGACGACCTCGCTCAAAGTCCGATAATTGCTGAAATCGTACACGTCTTCCATGGTCAGGCATTGCAGCTTCTCCAGGGTCTTCACGTGTCCGTACCCCGACGACTGATTACATTCACTTTGCCGTACTCCTTAAATACCACCGACGATAATTTGCATATTATGCCGTGCTTTGGCGTAAGCGCCTCCCGGTTGGTCCCGAAATTGACATCACACCTACATAAACTCGACCCCATTAACATATGTAAATTTCATGATCATCCGCCAATTCCATCTTGGTGTTATTTTTTCACTTTCCGCCAGTGTATGTTCTGGGACACCTTAAGCAGCTTGAAACGATTTTCTGAGTTCTCCACCAGTGATACTTTGACTTCAGTGAGCACTTACCGTTAGGTAGAGATTTTGCCTCTCGTTGCTTATTCCCGGACGACCACTCCTGGGTCGATCTGCTACATTTCCTGGTCGTATGAATCTTGTGTGTAGCTGATTTACTACACTTTGTGAAAATTCTTTTTAGCAGCTGCATCGATGTACCGATCTCATCACCTGCCTGTAACTTGCCGACAGCCCAATTTGCGTTTTCATTGCTTAAACGTCTTCTGAACGTCTTTTCATGTTAATCGCACACCGGAAGTAATACATTCTGCAGACTTCTGAATCAAGCAGTAAAACGACCGATTTTGCAATGAGAATGTGAAAGTAAACGGACTTTATGTAAAATAGAGGAAATAAAGGTTAATTATAGCGAACTCTCCAATCCCAAAATAATTCCTAACAAAAAACTACATAAAACATAAATTTAATGAAGGGGGATCAAGAATGTGGTGCTAGGGATAACGCTGTCTGCACCCGATAAGAGAATATAGACTGTAAGTTCAGAGTCTCAGCATATTAAAAATGGGATAGCCTAAAAATGCAAACAAAAATACTAGAAACCTGTAATCCTTACAGTTTAACTTAACCAATTTGCAAGGGAATTGAAAAAATAATAAAATACTAGCGTGTCATGGTTCCTCACTTCGCCCCCATTAAGCACCGAGGAATGCGGCCACCGGGAGTATTGCAAAAATAATTATAAACAGTACTGGTTTGCTACTGTGCTGTGAGAAAAGTTAGCAAGGAGGCTAACCCCTGCCCAATTTCGCTTCCATTGAAAAGCTACTTCAGCTTTTCAAAATCAGTATCCAATTTATCTTCATCAGATGACAAGAAAAAGGGTTCTTCTTTTTTTCTTTAAGGAGAGTGCCTCCTAAGATCTCTGAAAATACTTGGCTTGACGTTTGGAGCTGTAGCCCTTCTGGCCGCTCTAGAGAAATTACGATCCCAGGTAGCTTTTGCAATTTTCTGGATGACCATGGCATTACAGAGGACTTCAGAAATGTGTAAAGTCGTGAGATATGTGTAGTAAATCATACATAACCCCGCCAGTCACCGGCTAACTGAGTGGCGCATTGTGAAGGTCCCAATGCAGGGAATTCTTTGATCAGTAACAACAGATTGGGTCCCTTCGCAATGAATGAACTTGAAGAACCGCTCTTCGACGGTCATCCCAGAACAGGTAGCAGGTCATGACAGACGAGATTCCGGTTGTGTCGAAGTAGTATTAGTAGCTGTAGAACCAGCTGAACGCTGAAAGTACTGCCTCTTTAAATTCGGCCGATTGTTGTTAGCAGAAGATTGCTTCCTCGATGATGAAGAAGATCATGATGATGACAGTTTCTTCTGTGACGAGGACGTCTGACTTGAGAGTAAGTCTTTAGACCGGAGATAAATTATATGTGTGATAGTAAAAGATGTCTCTAATTTTCTTCGAGAACAAAGCCGCCTTGACATGGTTGAAAACAGAATTTGCAAACTCTTGACATGGTTGTAAAAAGAATTAGCAACCATGTTATCAATAGTGTCAGCGCTGAGATGAGATTGTAGCTTTTGCAGCGCTTCTTTGTGGATTGAGTAAATGGCCTCATCCCTTGCTTTGGAGTATAAAAGCTTGGGCTTGAGATACCTAAGTATCTACAAAGGAAAATGGATCTATTTTGTCGATATATGCAAGTTTCTTCCACTACGTAGCAAATAATTTCATCTAAAGCTTCTTCCGCGCAGCATTTTTTAAAGTATACTGCGTTACAAAAGTGTTGATTTATTTGCATATGAAATCATTGAAAGGGCTTCATCACCGACGTCATTCAGTTGTTACCTAATTAAAAATAGATCAACAGGTTTTGTCGAATTTTAGTGAGTTGTGTATCTTGGTATCTTAACTAGACAACCAGACCCTAGGACGAGCTCAACATAAAAACTTAAAGTAAAGGAGACTGTTTACTTTCTTGCACATCACGTGGAAATCTTCACTGGATGTAAAGCATTCGATTGAAGGGAACAAACGTTTTTCAATTTCAAACGTGCGTAAATTTAAAACAAAGTGAATCGCATTGAAATGTGTGTTTCAAAGTTAAGGAAAACGGGAATCGATAAAAAATCGTATTTGATGATAATGCACTCAACATCAACAAAACTGTTATTATCAGAGCAAGAACTTGGACTTAATAATTTGATACTATTTGCAAGGAAAACATGAAAAGTTCTGCAAAACCCTGTGGGCTAGGAAAAGGAAGGAACAGGTAGCAGAAATTGTTCTATTTGTGATTCAGTGCTGAAATTATTAAAAATATGGAAAATGTTAAAATCCTTTGAAACATTGTAAAGTTCAAATTTCCGGCACCAGAATTAATTGTGAAATCTTTAAAACCCCGAAAGTCAAGTTCCATCATGTTTAGACTAAGAAAAATATATTAATTTGAGTAGGACTGTATTAATGAATGAATACCTGAATGAAGGAAGCAATGATGAAATCACTTTATTAAAATTAATTTTAAGGAAGCATAATATAAGACTTCAGAGGAGCACTAGAAATATGTATTATATCAGGGCAACAGTTATCCATGAATGAGTTTAGGAGTTTCGATGTCTAATTGATGAAAAGACTATGTGAGTAGTATATATATGGGGTTACGAGCGCAATCAGAGGGAAACGCTCAAAATGAACGAAAATCACAAAAGAACATCAATTTTTAACATAAAAACAGTCAAAATCAATCAAAAATCATCAAAATTGAATAAATGCTCGTTTCCCTCTTCTTCTAGAGACAGAAATCTTAGAGACAGAAAAATATTTAATAATATGAATTATAAATAAATGAAGAAGTGTGTACTCTGTGGAGAATTGCAACCATTACAAAATTTTAGCAATATTGTAAAATATAAAAGGAACCACTGTAAATCTTGTAGAAATAAAAAAGCAAGAGAAATATATGTAAAATCTAAGATGTCTTTTAATGAATTAATGATGACTATAATTTCTAATGACAAGGATGGGGAATGGGAAATGCTTACAGAAGAAAAAGCTTTTGATAGAGATCTGGGTAATTCTAGATAACCTAAAAAATAGAATTCTGACGTTCATAAAAAATGCATTAAAAAAGGGGTACCCAAAATGGATACCCTTTATAGAAAGATTAAAAATTGTTGGAAGATTAAAAATATAGGAAGATTAAAATATATTTAAATTTTATGACATATCTTTGCAAGTAAATACACAACAAGTTTTTTATCGTTTACATTAATAAAATCATCAGAGAATTTTCTGTTGATAACAATATCACACCAGTTAATTTTATCTTTATATTTCATAATGAAATCTTCTGTTAATTCTTGGTTTCTTGTAACTTCCTTCCAGTCAATAAAATCACTAAGAAAATCTATAGTTTCTTCACTTAATTTTCGTTTTATTGGAATTTTTGACATGTCTAAGAATCGAAAGTTTTCTTTTATAAAATCATTACCTAATTTTTGATACATAGAAATTCTTCTTATATCTAATTTATTAATATTCATTAATATAAAACCCTCAGAAAGTGTTTGATATTGATAAATCAAAGACCAGTTTAATTCATTGTTATTCAAAAAATATTCAGAAAGAATCTGATATTGAGAAATTTTATCCCAGTTCACTTTATCATGAAATTCTGAAATAAAATCTTCAGATAATTTTTGATATTCTGATATTAAATCCCAATTTACTGCATCTTTTACACTTCTAATTATATCTTCTGAAAGTTCATTATCTTTAGAAAATGAATCCCAATTAATATTACTCCTAATTAACCTATCCATTTATATAGAATGTATTTTTATAAAAGGAATGTTATTTTTTCAATTTCTAAGTAAGGTTTAAAATTGTATAATTCTAAATAAGACATGACTTGTTTGCTTAATTCATCATTCTTTTTTCCTGATGCAAAGAGTATTAAAGGTTTATCTGTGTAAGCATCTCCATTAAATAATATATTCTCCCCAAGTGAAATTAAAACTTCTGATTTCCCATTAGTATAATTAAGACGTAAATAAAATGTAAATTTCTTTTTTTTTTTTTTTTTTTTTTTTTTTTTTTGAGGTTTAACGACCACCGAATGTAAATTTCATATCCATATTTTCACTCAGTTTCATATTTCTGTCAAGGACATTGCTACTAAATTTCATAAAAACGACTGTTTCCCAGTAACGCATAGCACCAAGAGTATTATATGCTTTTTTATCTTCTTGAATTGTTGAATAAAATTTTTGATTATCCACATAATTTTTATTAATTGCGTCATACGTATCCTGAGGAGATGGAATATTCACTAGTCTTTTACTTTGAACATCAAACTTTTCTTCTTTTAAAATTAAAACATTATTTTCTAAATACCTCTTATTTACTGCATTCTTATCTGCTGTAGGATCAGCAACATTTCCTATTCTTTTACCTTTTGCATTAATTACATTCCCATCTTGAATATGTAATGATTTTTGATCCAAATTATTTAATTTACCTTTAAGTACAGCATCTAAATCTCTTATTCTTACAGCAGTTTCTTAAACAAAATCTGAAAAACTACCATTAATTAATTTTTCTATTTCACTTTTAACTTCCAGATTATTCTCTCTTAATTGTTTTAAAACATATTCTCTTGTAGTAACATCATGTTCATCTACAGGTTCTTTACAATTTTTTAAGATTTTTTTCTTCCACATCATAATTACCATCATCTGTTAATTTAAATCCATTTCCAGGAGGTCCAAGTTGTCCAACTGTCCTCAGTCCTATGTCCGCTTGTATTGACAGACATCTGTCCCAACGATCATACATGCCGATCACCAGGACGCTAGTGAAACCTGGAACTAGCTCTTCAATCAATTATAAGGCCAGCGCGTAACTTGGGACGGGTTCTGGGAAAGGGGGCTGAAGAACTGGTACGTGTCGTTCGAAGGAACCCCATTGATGATCGTTTGGGTTAAGGTCCGAAAATTTGCAACCCAGACCATACGGCAAATATCCTTACTCTGCGGGAAATCCTCGAAAAACGTAGTCCCAGGCGGTCTAGCATTATCATATATTAAAGGAACTGAGCTCTAACATCTCCCCGAAAAAGTCTTACACATAGCCCCAGGTCTCCGTCGCTATAAGCGCTCATCATTCTTATTGCTTTCTGCGAACAGGAGAATTGATGTGCGGCCGTGGAACATAACCCACCCAGCTAAAGCAGACAGCCGCGTCACAAGTAGTCTCGTGCAGGGTTGATTGCAGGATTACTACTGGATCCCTTTTCCCTCCAGATGAGCGCGACCGAGAATCGGTTTGTAGACTGAATCACGACTCACAATGAAAACAACACCGAACCTCTCTTCTGGGCTTTAGATATGGTGTTCATTGCAACAATTCAAACAAACTCTTCTTTGAGATGTTTCCAGAGAGACAAAATCCATAGTGCTCGTGTCATAAGGCTGTTACCATTAAGCTTTAGATATATTGCTTTTATTGATACCATAATCCCAGTGGCACAAGACGCTTTCGAAAGCTGTTGCCGGGCTGTGTAGAAAATAAGCCACAGTTCTGTTAAAGCGACAAGAGAACAACTGTTAAAGCAACAAGAGTCCCGCCGAAGAGTCGTGACACTCCACCTCTGTCATTGAATTGCAGATATGACCATGGAATCACTCCGGAGTCCCTGCTTATAGTGTTCTTATTACCCGTAACAACACAGCTTGAGATAGACGTGCATGTAACATTAGGAAAGCATTTGCATTCACGGGGATGCTTCTTATTAGCGCTATCAAGGATAAATTACATTGCTGTTCTCTGTTTGCGATTTACGTATTATATATTTTATGTATTTCGATTTACGTATTAGACAGCTTTTTGCTCAATGATATGTAAATTTCAATGCGTACATTGTTTTCTCGTGTCAATTAGCGTATGTTCTATTAACATTTCTGGGGGGTGGTTGGAGGAATAACGATCACAGTGAGCAACTCGATGGCAGTCGGTTCTTACTCATTTAGGATAGTAGTTTCAGTAGAGGGAAACCGCCAGTGTCTTTAGGGAAAGAAACCATCCATGCCTCACCGGTATTTGAAGCTGGACTCGTAATGTATGTATAGAAAGGTCACGGTTAGACCACTGCGTCACCAGGACTCACTGTGAACATCGTAACATGTTATTATAGCATTGGATTAATTATTTGTTCGCTATTGCTTTGTGGGTTGAAATTTCTGTCTCCAGGGTATTTGAAGTTCAAGACAAATATTGTATTTGAAGTTCAGGGCAATATTTCGTCCGAAAAAAAAATACTTTGAGTGTACTCACCGTAAAACATTGCACCTATTTGTCCAAAGGAGTAACATCAAACTGGAAAAGTAGTTAGCCTGCAGTCTGGAGTCAGATTTTCATCATATTGATTACTCCATGATTACATTCTTTGAAAAATACCTTCTTTGTTGGATAGTGCTTCTAGTGTGACATGTGGTTCACATAATTTCAAAATTTTCAAGTAATTCATAGACTTTCCGCTAAGGGGCGAAATTTAAATTGCGTTTCCTCGTATATCTCTGCTTCTTAACCTCCGATTTAAAAAATTATTTCTGCACCGCATACAGCTCCTGATGGGAAATCGTTTGCACATAATTTCTAGATTTTGTTAGAAACGGTTTGGCCACCAGGTGGTGTAAGTCTTAATTTCCGCTTCTGTTGTATTTGCAGCAAAATATGAGCTGCTAAAATCTCGATTGAAAAAAGTCGTTTGTTGACCGATACTACTGATGTCGACAAACCTTTTAGGAAAAATTTCTTCTTGAAAAAATTAATGGTTTCTACGCCGGGGTGTGTAGATGTACAGAGGCCGAACATTAAACCTATCAAGCACCTCTGGGACGAGTTGGAGCGTCGACTTAGAAGGTGCCCCTACCGTCCGAAATCGGTGAAGGAACTGACCTGTCTTCTCCAAGCCGAGTGGAAGAAATTACCGCTAGCCGCCCTACAACGCCTGGCTGAGAGCATGCCGTGGAGGGTCGCAGCTGTAATCGCCGATCGTGGAGGCTCTACCAACTACTGAAGGTGAATAAACATCGTTTTCCTTTGCTATCACAAGTGTCCAATTACTTTTTGGTAGATAGTGTATTTCTGGAACCACTTTCCTTTTGCTATAGCAACCTGAAAAGATTGGGTATCAGGAATACTGAAAAAAGTTATATTTCTTATTGGACGCTAAGAATATTCACTACCTAGAAAACATTTTTTTATGTCGCTTTATGTTTGTATAAAGCTAATTAAAACGTTTTCTCGTAATATTATATATTTACATTTTATGTCCCAGTTGGAACGATTTCAATCTCTAGTGCATGGCGTTTCATCCCTGTGCAAAATTTTGATACACACTGCTGGCCACCCAAAATGCAGCAATAAGAAAGCCACCAGATAGCAAAGCCAGATTTACTGGACACATAACAACAGATACAAATATGAAATTATTGAGCTTACAGGCCCGTGCGACTTGCGGAACACGTAGACATCAATAGTTCGTGTGGCTCCCATGGCTGGCAATAACGGCCGCTACACGCCGTGGCATCGAACGAAAGAGGCTTCGGATGTGGGCTTGGGGTATGTCGGTCCAGGCAGCTTCCACACGTTGCCACAGTGCTTCAGGCGTAGCCGCGGGTGGTGCTTGCCGGGCCACTGGGTTGCCGATCAGCGACCTGACGTGTTCGTTGGGCGACATATCGGGAGAACAGGCTGGCCACGGCAGCAGTAACACCTGATGGGCCGTGAAGAGCTGTTGCACGATGCGTGCCACGTGCAGGCGCGTTTGTCCTGTTGAAACGTGGCCGCTGGCAGGTCCTGCAGGTAAGGAAGGACTACAGGCTCCGAAACGTCGGAGATGGTGCGGTGGCTGTTGAGTGTACCGCTCCATCTCCTACGTGGCTGTTGTGTTTTTAGCTAATATATCATTAACAGTTACATGGGGTTTAGATAATGTATTTTCAAGTTTATTTTGAATAACTTTTTTAGCTTTATCTTCAATTGCTGTTTTTGCTGATTTACCTAAAACTTCTAACATTTTTTTCCAAAAAGTTTTAATTTCTTCAGTGAAGATATTACCACCATATCGTTTTGTATATAATATATGTTTGTTATAATTCATTTATTACTAAAATTAATCTATATAAAACTCTCATATTATTCAAGTTAATCAGTTCATTATCTTGATTCGTGATATACATTCGAATTCTATGAATATAATTTCTTCTATTAACAGGTAAAAATAAAGGATTTATTTCATCAATTTTTATTAAACTACCAGGGGGATGAGATGGTGTAAAAGAATATAAAATATCTGAATTAATATTATTATATAGAGCTCCTGTAATTACATCACAATGAATGTGTATGTCATCAATTCCTCTAGAAATGTTTGCCATATATTTTTCTTCTTGATGATTATCTTCATATATTTCTGATTCAAATCCTAAAATTTCATGTAATTTACTTTCTCTAAGATCAATTTTATATTCATCTTTTAATTCAATTATAAAGCGCTGTGTAGCGAAATTAGCTTTAAATTTAATTGGTGGTTCATCTCCAAATCGTTTTATTAAAAAGTCATTTAATTCCCTTAATGTGTAATTTCCATTATCTAAAGTTATTTCATGCCATAAACTACCATCAAAATACATAAATGTATTATTTTCATATTCTTCATCAATATTGTTCCATGAAACCCACATAGACATAGATTTTAAAGATATTTTTGAATTTTCATTAACAGGAATAGGTGGGACATATTCAATTGTAAAATCTTCTGATTTCTCAAAATTTTTTGAATCTAAAATTAACATTTATTAAGCCCAAAATCTTCATTATAACCACTTGGTTCTTGGGTAAAAGAATATAAAACTTCAACAGGTGATTTACCTTTATTTCTTTGAGTTATGTATTTCATACAATAAAAACCACATTTAACAGATGTTGGTTCTTGTAAAAAACTCGAATTATATCTAATTCCTTTATTAGATGTTTCAAGATATTTTACAATATTTTTAGGTATGAAAATGTTATTCAATTTAATGTCTTTATATTTTTATTCTCCAAATGGATCAAAATATTCCACAAAATTATATTTAGGATCATTATAATATCAGACCTAATGAGTCCCAGGTCCTGTAGATATATCTAAATTAATACTTCCACTTTCAAATATCTTAATCTTTTTAGGTAATAAATCTGATGTAAATACATCCCTGAATCCTTTTACATCTTTCATATTTTGTTCTATCGTTTTATTGGATATACCTCGTAATTCTAAAGAACTCCTTTTAAAGATTTTTTTTTACGACCTGATCCAGTTACTTTACTTAAAGCTTTATTCACACCAAAACTAGCAGCACCAGATAGAGCACCAGTACCAAGAGCTGCTAAGATAGGGATCAAAAAGGGTAAAATACCTCCGTTTTTATTTAATTGTGTCTTACTTATAGTTATTCGTTTACCATTTTTAATTTGATTAATTTGAGTTTTTGTTAAATACATATCATGATTAGCACTTTTAGTTTTATCAATTTGCAATGTAATTTCTTCACCTTTCTTAACTGCTGATTTTAATTTATTTTTCTGACCTTCACTCAAATAAATTCTTGATACAATATAATTACTCATTTATTAAGATAGAAACTTTGAATAATATTGTTTTACTTGCTCATTAGTCATTTTACCCTCTTTCAATAATATATCTAGTATTTGAACTACTTGGTTATATACTTTCTTATTTTTAGTTCCCTTACATATTTTATCTGTTAATTTATCTAAAATATTAAGACCCTCACCCATATAGTAATTCCCCATTTTGAGAGCTTCTAATGCTCTAATATATTTTCGCACCTCAGCCATTTTATAATCGAAACGATCAATTTTTTCTGTAATTTTTTCTTTTTTTCTTCATCTTTAGCATTATTAAGTGCTTTTACTTGAGGAACTTTTAGACGTCCGATTTAACTGTTTTTTCATTTGCTTGATTTATTTTTTCATCAATCTCTTCATCAGATTTATTAACTAATTCTGAAGGTAAATCAAATCCTAACTTTTTTTAATAAGTGATATATTCAAGTTTTTGTTCAAGTTAATTTTATGAATTCCTGCTTCTCTCTCATACATTTCTTTAGAATCTGAAAGAGGTTCTTCAGCATCTTCTAAGGCAGGAATTCTTGAAGATTCTGCAATTGGTTGAAATGAAAGTTCTTCAATTGCATCTTGAATAGCTTTTAAATTTTCTTTTCTAGATACATCTTGACATTCTAATTTTTCAACTATAGGTTTATGAAATTTTGTGATTGCCTCTTCATATCCTAAATCTTCTAATTACTTTTCCTTATTTCGTTTCCTTAGTTCAGCATTTACTTTTGCTAATTTTAATAAATCTTGTATCATTTTACTCATTTATTTAACTGAAAATTTACTTCCAAGCAAATTATTTTACTTCCAAGCAAATTATTTTACTTCCAAGCAAATTATTTTACTTCCAAGCAAATTATTTTACAACCAAGCAAATTATTTTACTTCCAAGCAAATTATTTTACTTATATAAATGGAAGATTTTGAACAACTTGAAAAATATTTATCTTTTGCCGAAATGACATTAGATTTAGCTGAATGTTATTTATCTCAAGGAATACCAGCTGAAGACTTATTATTTGAAGCTGAAATGTTAATTGAAGATGCGGAATTTCTATTAAATAAATATGATTAAGCAGAAAGCTTTCAGCATTAAACTAAAAGATTATTCAGAACCAGAAGAATTTATAGATCCAAATCAAAATCAAACATTACCTATTCATCCTTTTAAACTTTTAATAACAGGATCTTCAAGATGTGGAAAAACAAATTTACTATTAAATTTAATATATGATCATTTAAATTTTGATGCATTATTCATATGTGCAAAAGATATTAACGAACCTAAATACTCTAAATTACAAGAAAATTACTCAATGTTTGATGATATAGGAGAGGAAGATATTTTTAAAAATAAAGGGAAGGAATAAAAATAAGTTATTAAAATTATTTAAAAAGTTTAAGAAAGAAACATTATTTAGTTCAGACATAAATGAATTTATTATAGATGACTTAGATCCTTCATTAAAAAATCTAGTTATATTTGATGACTGTGTAAAAGAAAAAGATCAAAACGAAATTGAAAATTTTTTTATAAGAGGAAGGAAGAAAAATGCATCCATTATTTATTTATCACAAACCTATTATTCAACACCTATTGATATAAGAAAAAACTGTGATTACTTTATATTTTTTAAACTTCAACACAGAGAAATTAAGCAAATTATGAGAGAAATTGATGATGATTTTAATATAGATCCTTATCAAAATAGTATTAAAAAACCTTATGATTTCTTCATGTTAGATTTGAAAAACCCTCATATGAGATACAGACATAACTTTGATCCTATATAAATGGAAGAATATTTAGAAAAGAAAATGTATGTATACAGAAAAAGTTTTAATTACTATAATAAAATAAGTATATCATTATCAGTAGGCAAATTTATATTTAGTGCTTCAGGTTTATCACCTCTTGCATTTATTCCTTTAGCAGCACTTTCTTTAGGAGCAGGAGTCATTGAAGTTGTTGATAAAACTCTAAATATTTCAGAAAGAAAAGAATAATATAAACAAGCTTACAAATTTTATAAACAGATATTAAATTTAATAAACGCTAATTCAATTTCAGAACAGGATGCTTACATTAGAGAAGAAGATTTTATAAAAAATATTAAGTATTTTCTTTTAGAAAAATATGAACAACAAACACAGCTAAATGGTTACAGATATGTAGTTAAAAAATAGATTTACAGATAAATAAATGGTGCGGAATATTCAAATATTCAAAGAAATTAAAGGTACTGGTTATGTAGGGGTAATAACAGGAGGTGATATAGTAGGATGGTTACAGGGTAAATTAAATCCACCTGAAATGCATATACCTGGGTATCAGTATTGTGGTCCATTTACAAAATTAGAAAAGAGATTAAAAAGAGGTAATCCAGGAATTAACAGAGTTGATAAAACTTGTAAAAAACATGATGTAACTTATAGTAAAACTAAAGATACTAAACAGAGACAAATTGCTGATCAAGAACTCTTAAACGATTTAGATTCAATTGAAAATACTACAAGTGGATTCTATCCATTAGGAGAGAAACAAGCTACAGCTGTTATAAAACCAATTATAAAAGCAAAGAAAACATTTGGTTTAGGAATTTCATCCTATATAAATATGTATTGCTTAAAGTGCAAACAGAAAACTGAAACTAAAGATATTCAAGAAACAGTAGCTAAAAATGGAAGACCCATGGCAAAAGGAATATGTGCAGTCTGTCGATCTAAAAAGAGTGTTTTTTAAAGACGTCGTGAAACACCTTAAAAATATTTATTATACACCAGAAACTGGTTATTGTGGTATTAATGAATTACAAAGAAAAACTAAATTACCCATGAAAGATATAGAAGAGTTTTTACATCAACAAGATGTATATACTAAACATAAACCACTTATTCATAGATTTAAAAGAAGAATAATTTATGTTTCTCATGTCAATGACCAATTTCAAGCTGACCTTATAGATATGCAAGAATTTAAATCCTTTAATAATGACACAAATTATATTTTATCAGTCATTGATATATTCAGTAAATATGCTTGGACAATTCCGATTAAAAGAAAAACGGGCGAAGAGGTAACTAGAGCATTTAAAAAAATATTTAAAGAAAGAAAACCAGAAAAACTTCAAACAGATAAGGGTACAGAGTTTATAAATAAACAAACTCAAAAGTTATTCAACGATGAAAATATTCACTGGTTTACAACTGAGAATATTGGGATTAAATGTGCTGTTATTGAAGGATTCAATAGAACTTTAAAGACTAAAATGTGGAAGTATTTCACTGCAAATAATACTAGAAAGTGGTTAAATGTACTTGATAAATTAATTAAGAACTACAATAATTCTGATCATAGATCCATTAAAAGGACACCTATAGAAGCAAGTAAGGAAGAAAATGAATTAAAAGTTTATAATAATTTGTATAAAGAAAAAGAGAAAAATAAACCAAAATATAAAAAAGGAGATAAAATAAGAATTTCAAAATATAAAAGAGAATTTAAGAAAGGTTATCTTCCAACATTTACAGAAGAAATATTTATAATTTCCGATAAATTGAACACAGATCCTCCGACATATAAAATAAAAGATTTAAATAATGAAGAAATTACAGGAACATTTTATGAAAAAGAACTCGTGAAATATGATAAGAAAGATGAGGTATATAAGATTGAAAAATTATTAAAAAGAAATGAAATAAATACTTAGTTAAATGGATGGGATATCCTGATGAATTTAACAGTTGGGTTGACGATGTAATTTGAAATTTTTTTGCAAAACGCCCCTTCGCTGGAGGGTCTATACTTCATTTTTTTTTATTTTATTTGTACCTGGCCAGCCAGGTATTTACGGGCGTTTTAGACCCTCCACCAACACATAACTTTTCAGATCACACACGCTCTACCATGAACCAAAACTTTTTTTAAAATCAAAGTGGGACAGGGAGCTACTCAGAATCGAACCTAAGGCCTTTTGCATGCAAACTTAACACGGTACTAACCGGCCACGGCTGACCGATGAATTCTTGCTTGAAACATCTATTTACATCCTCACCCAGTCAAGATAAGAAGTGTTCGCCCTCTTATCAGTTTAGTTCCGAGAACTTGGCAGCTGTTCAAGTCTGCCTGAAGGAGGTTATGTAAACATTTTAGCTCGAAGTAAGTTCTTATGTAATGGTTGCTTTTTGCATCTCAGCAAGAAAGAGATTTAATTGCTTTTGCTGCCAGCTATATGTGAAAGAAAAAACTGTAAATCACAGTATTTAAATATTCTTACGCAGGAATTAACTATTGACGATTAAAAATAAGATATTAACTATTGGTAAGAGGATATTAAAAGAAAGTTTAAAAAAAAATGATATCTAATAAATGAATTATTTTACTGAAGAAGCTAATTACCTTTCTTATTCATCTTCAGAAGAAGAACAAATTGAAATTCCTGAAAATTATAAAAAAGGAATGAAGCAAATAAAAAGAATGAAATATGATGAAGAGGAAGACTGTTATTATGTAGATTATAATAAATATTTAAAAAGTAGATTTGTTAGTAGAATAAGATAATTTAATCAGTTTAAGAGAAAAAATAACCTTAAATTTAATAAGGAAGCAGAAGATTTATTTTTAAAATTACTAGATTTTATGTACTATGAGAAAAATTTAAAATATGCATATTTTATTAAAAAAAATTGTGACTATTGTAATATATCAAATGATATTAAAATTAATATAAATCTAAAAAACGAACAGATCTGGGAAGACTTTAGAGAAAGGATTTATAAATTTGTTTCCTAATAAATGGAGAACAAAACATGCAAAAGTTGTAAACAAACAAAACCTATAGATGAATTTATATTTATCATCATCATGGTAAAACTGATAGGCAACATTTATGCAAATATTGTCAGAGTATAGAAATCAGTAAGAGAGAGACCTGTAATTGTGGTAAACAGTGTACTTATGCTCATAAACAAAGACATTTAAGAAGTTCTTTACATAAACGTCTTTCGAAAAATCCCTTTATAAAAATGCCTGCCTATAAATAGTTTTGATTTTTCATCCTAATAAATGGAGAAATTTTTGAAATCAAAAACTGTTAAACAGTTAAGAGCGTATTGTAAAGAAAAACATATTTATGGTTATTCAAAACTAAAAAAGCAGACCTTATTAGTTTTATAATTGAGAAGGTTCAAAGAAAAAAATTTAGAAAAATATTTAACTTTGATCGTCATGTATTTTCAAAAACTAAAAAAGCTAGAGAACCACAGATAAAATGTGACATCTGGGGAAAATATTATAAACCATAATATGAAGATGTGCATATTGAAAGTTTTAAACATAAGCAAGCTATATTTAATGAACAAGGAATTCAAGAGATTGAAACTGCTTATGAATTTATATTAAAAACTTATGTAATGAAAAATGTAAAAAACTATGTAATTCCTTTAGATTTTTTAGGAGATTTAAGATCTGCAGTTATTGAAAAAACAAAAGAAATATTACTTAAAATGGGACTAAAAATAGATTTTAAAGTATTTGGTCAACACATGAGAAATGAGAAAGATTATCAAGATTTTGCATTTAAAACTCAAAATGAAATAATATTAAAATCTACTGATTTAGATAATTATTATGATGAGGTAGTTGATAAATTATTGAGAGAAATGGATGAATTTGAGGCTAGAGGATCAGGATGGAAACTTTCTAAAATTCACTTTTTGAAACTTCGAATTAATAAATATAATCCTCTAAGAGGTTCATCATATATAGATTTACCAGAAAAAATTAAGGCTAAACAAGCTATTATAAATGTAAAAAATAATGATAATGTATGTTTTAGATGGTCCGTTTTATCATAATTATATCCTGTGAAAAAAGATCCTCAAAGAGTATCACATTATAAACCACATAAAAATGACAGATTTTAAAGGAATAAAATTTCCAGTTGCATTAAATGATATTAAAATATTTGAAAAATTAAATAATATATCCGTTAATGTTTATAGTTCTGATGAAAAGGATGTAATATACCCTCTAAGAATTACTTAAAATAAATTAGAAAAACATGTAAATATCTTCTATATTAAAGATGAAAAACATGATCACTACTGTTGGATAAAAGACTTATCTAGATTAATAAAAGCTCAAATAACTGGTCATAAAACTAAAATCTATCCATGTGAAAGATGCTTAACATATTATTATTCAGCAGAATATTTAAAAAATCATGAAAATGACTGTAAAAATGAAAAGGCAGTAAAGATAGAAATGCCAAGAAAACATGAGTATATTTACTTTGAACATGATCATAATTCATTAAGAGTTCCATTTGTTATATGCGCAGATTTTGAATGTTTAACCAGAAAAATAAATACTTGTCAACCAAATCCTGAAAATTCTTACACTATAAAATATCAGAAACATGAACCAATGAGCTTTAGTTATTATATAAAATATGAACATGAAGATTATAAAGATCCTGTTGTTTATAGAGGTTCAAATGCTGTTAGAAAATTTTGTGAAATGCTGAAACAAGAAACTAAAGAAATTGAAAAGATATATAAAAATATTAAACCTATGAATATGACTAAAGAAGATGGAAAACATTTCCAAAATACTGACATATGTCACATATGTGATAAAATTATTATTCATAAAGGAAATTTTGAAAAATATGGTTCAGTTAAATTCGATGGTAAAAAAGTAAGAGATCATGATTATTTAACTGGCAAATATAGAGGACCTGCTCATGAAACATGTAATTTATGTTATCAAAATCCCAAGTTTGTTCCAGTATTTATACATAATTTAACTGGATATGATACTCATTTATTTATAAAAGCATTAGGTTATGATAAAGAAGATATTAATATAATTCCAAATACTGAAGAAAAATATATAACATTTGATGAAAAAGTTGGAAATCCACATTTAAAATTTATAGATTCATTTAGATTTATGACAAGTAGTATTGATAAATTATCAAGTAATTTAAAGAAAGAACAATTTAGAGAAACTTCAAAATATTTTTCAAAACACTTATTAGATCTAGTAATTAGAAAATATGTATATCCTTATGATTATATGGATTCATGGGAAAAATGCAAAGAACATAAATTACCACCTAAAGAAGAATTTTATAGTAAACTGAATGAATGTGATATATCAGATGAAGATTATAAACATGCTCAAAATGTATGGAAAGCTTTTAAAATAGATAATATGGGAGAATATTCAGATTTGTATGTAAAATCAGATGTCTTATAACTAGCAGATATCTTTGAGAATTTTAGAGATGTATGTATGAAAACTTGTAAATTAGATCCTGCTTGGTATTTAACATCTCCTGGGTTAGCTTGGGATGCTATGTTAAAGAAAACTGATATAAAACTACAACTCTTAAATGATTATGATATGATACTTATGTTAGAAAAAGGAACTAGAGGCGGAATATCTCAATGTTGTAATAGATATGGGAAAGCAAATAATAAATATATGAAAGATTATGATAAGAATAAAGAATCAAATTATTTAATGTATCTAGATGCCAACAATTTATATATTTTGGCAATGAGCCAAATTTATCATATGATAAGTTTAAATGGTCAAATACTGATATTGATGTAACTAAAATACCTGATGTTTCAGAAACTGGATATATATTAGAAGTAGATTTAAAATATCCTAAAAATTTACAAAAAAAACATTCTGATTTACCTCTAGCTCCTGAAAATAGAATTCCTGATGGATCAAAACAATCAAAACTGTTAACTACATTATATGATAAAAATAATTACGTGGTTCACTATAGAAATCTGAAACAGTATTTAAAGATGGGAATGAAATTAGAAAAGATACATAAAGTTTTGAAATGCAAACAATCTAATTGGTTAAAGAAATATATAGATTTGAATACTGAAATGAGATCTAAAGCAACTAATGAATTTGAGAAAGATTTTTATAAATTAATGAATAATTCTGTATTTGGTAAAACTATGGAAAATATAAGAAAACGAATTGATGTAAGATTATGTTGTGATGCGAAAAACGTTGAGAAATTAATAGCTAAACCAAATTTTAAAGACAGAACTATATTTGATGAAAACTTGGTTGCTATTCATATGAATAAAACAAAAGTGTATTTTAATAAACCAATTTATGTTGGTATGAGTATATTAGATCTATCAAAATATTTGATGAATGAGTTTCATTATGAAGTGATGAAACCTAAATATAGTG
This sequence comes from Macrothele yani, assembly GCA_039090855.1. NCBI lineage: Eukaryota > Metazoa > Arthropoda > Arachnida > Araneae > Macrothelidae > Macrothele > Macrothele yani. Next base: position 49,774,414 of record CM076999.1, on the reverse strand, counting down.
AAAATATTAAACTGTTATATCAAGATTCTGATTTCTTTATTTATGATATTAAAACTGATGATTTCTATGAAGATATCAAAAGTATGATTAATTATTTTGATACTTCAGAGTATAAAGAGGATAATCAATATGGTATTAAAAGAGTAAATAAGAAAGTATTAGGTAAAATGAAAGATGAAAATAATGGTATAATTATGGAAGAATTTGTAGGTTTAAGAGCAAAAATGTATGTCTTAAAAGTAGATAATGAAATAACTAAAAAATCTAAAGGAGTTAAAAAATGTGTAGTTAAAAATAGAATAACATTTGATGACTACAAAGACATTTTATTTAATAAAAAGAAATGTATAGAACTATGAATCTAATTAGAAGTTATAAACATGAAATATATTCAGTTCCAGTGAATAAGATAGATTTATCACCTAATGATGATAAGAGATATATATTAGAAGATGGAATACATACATTAGCTTTAGGACATTATAAAACTGTTTAAATCTTGCTTTTATCTTTGAATTTTTATTTTTAAAATTCTTATCTTCTGAATTTTTAATCTTTTAAAAGTATTTATAAAAATTATTCTATATAAATGGATGACATTACACTGATATTTAATTTTCAAGGATTTATTCTTCCTAATAAAAGTATAATCAGAGAGATAAGTTGGTGTCATTTACATCAAAATGTAGGGGAAACAATTCAAGTATTTGAACCTCATTATATATTAAATAATAGAGAGCGAAGAATTATATATAAATGTACAAGAGATATTCATGGATTAAAATTTAAAAGATTTCCAGATCAAAAATATCTGTGGATAAGTACTGATGAGATTAAAAATTATATAAAAAACTTGTATGAATATTATGGTGGTAAGTTTGTATATAAAGAAGGAATAATGGAAAAACAAATATTTGATGAGTTAGAAATTCCTTCTATAGATCTTGAATTAACTAAATGTGCAAAAAGTTTAGGTACTGGATGTTCTATGTATAGATGTATGTTTTACAAGAATTGTATTTCAAAAAAATGAAACCTTATAAATGGATTTATTAGGAGATATGAGAGCTCTCTTTACTGATCGTAAAGGAATCAAATATAGTGATGATAAAAGATGTTTATCTAATTTATGTGAAGATTTAATATATGTGAGTAAAGAATATAATAATGAATATCCTGATCTTATTAAATTGATTGCTAAATATCTTAAAAAGATGCATAAACTAATTTTGAAAATAAGAACAAATGAAGAGGTTAAAAATAAAGGATTAGAAATGCTTGATGAAATTACAAAATAAATTACATTTGTGACAAATATATTTTAAAAATATTTATAAAAATGTTTCCTAATAAATGGACACACTGAAAAAGCTTAATTCTCTTGGAGCACTTCAAACTAGTCCAATAATTAAAATGAGTGAACTGAAAAAAGATTATGAATATAAAGTCGTTGAACTTAAACTAGTGCATACAAAATTTGGAAATAAAATTTTATCTGCCGTAATAGATTCTGAATATAATGAATTTTAAGTATTTCTTCCTGAAAGATTTTCTAAGAATATGGCAAATAAAGAAATTAAAGCCATTAATGATATGGGTGATTTGAAAATGATTTATAAAGGAACTAAAGACTGTGGAAAACGAGATCCTGCTTATATAATTGAATTTCTTTAATCTTCAACAATTTTTTATCTTTCTATAAGGGATATCCATTTTGGGTACCCCTTTTTTTAATGCATTTTTTATGAACGTCAGAATTCTATTTTTTAGGTTATCTAGAAATACCCAGATCTCTATCAAAAGCTTCTTCTTCTGTAAGCATTTACCATTCCCCATTCTTTTCATTAGAAATTATAGTCATCATTAATTCCTTAAAAGACATCTTAGATTTTACATATATTTCTCTTCCTTTTTTATTTCTACAAGATTTACAGTGGTTCCTTTTATATTTTCCAATATTGCTAAAATTTTGTAATGGTTGCAATTCTCCACAGAGTACACACTTCTTCATTTATTTATAATTCATATTATTAAATATTTTTCTGTCTCTAAGGTTTCTGTCTCTAGAAGAAGAGGGAAACGAGCATTTTTTTCAATTTTGATGATTTTTGATTGATTTTGACTGTTTTTATGTTAAAAATTAATATTTTTTTTGTGATTTTCGTTCATTTTGAGCGTTTCCCTCTGATTGCGCTCGTAACCCCATATATATACTACTTATGTGCCTCATAGACAACCCGCTTCACTGCAGATGTTCTCAGATTGTTCATGAATTACACAAGGCAGTGACAACTAATCATAGAACCTTTTTATAATACACTGAGACCTCCAAATAACATAATAACTGTGAACGCTAAGTAATGGTCGTTGATCGGAGGCTAGCTATAAGTTAATAGTGGTTATCGATTTCGTTTATGTAAGAGATAAATCGGTAAAGGAAATTTATGCGCCTAGATAATTATTCGAATAAGTTTTCATAATGTTGAGTAAAACTGAGTTGAAATAATGGAGACATTAGATTACAAATTACTGTAATTCCCACACATTAATTTGTAGCTATTTAGCTAATAGGCCATAATATCCGACATAGTCTTTCCTGAGGCTGTGTGATTCACTTCTTGGCATCAGTTGGTGCGTATATATTGTTTTGTCAGAGAAAAATTCGAAAAGAAGACAACGGTGTCTTCACCATTAAGGATGTACTGATTCTTATTTTGAGAAGCAATCTCTCTATTATAGTTACTTTGAAGATACTTTAAGAAGTGCAGAAACACAGCAAACGTAAATTATTAGAAGAAATGAGCTGTCTGCGATTGCTGAGAATTTGCCTATGGGATCGCATGCAATTTCGTACTTTTATGGGTGTAAATAAAGCATGCGTAAAACTGGCGACAAAAGAGGACTGAGCCCACGTAAAAATTAGTTTTGATTTACACCAAGCAATTCGTTTAGAAGAAATCCGTCGAAATGAGCAGATTCTGGAAGGTGATGAAGAGCTATTTGCAGATCTTGCCAGTTTTATTTGCTGATGATAGGCTGCAGTTCATCAGCAAAAATGTTAACTCACAGAATACTGAATTTAGTTCGAGAGAATAAATTCCGAGGTTTACAATAGTAAATAGGTAAGAAATGAGGAACTATATACTCACGGCAGTGTAAATTCGTTAAAATAGGTTTTGGCAATTTTTTATCATAGTGTACGCGTAGGTAATTGTTTTCTGAAAACATCTGGAATTTCGAACATTCTGTTTTCATTAAATTCACCTATTTGAATTATATTTAATGTCAGCAGTCTAAAGCTTTACACAGCTTTTATAGGTTCACACGCTGATTAATTAGGATATTTATTTTTGTTTTCAATGAGGGCCTTGGATAGGCTTAAGCTAACACAAATAAAAAGAACTAAATTAATGCTAATTTTGCAATATTAAATATAAATTTTATTTTACAAATATTAAACTGAAAACACTATTTTATATGCTATGAAAATGTACTCGGATATAATGGTACTAACTTTGCTGTGCTACTAAAATACTAACAGAAAGAAACATTTTTGACTGACTCGCGTTAACCAGTATACGAAGTGTTTTTTTTTTAATCAAAATATTAGGCCTATTTTCTCAATGATGGAATTTAGGAACTCGTACTTTTCACAAAAGTTCTGGAATGTTGGCAATATTTTTAACTTAGTGAGGTTAGTTATTTGCGTAGAAGAAATAATTGAAGAATTAGCATTTAAGACAATTTTTATTTGTCCACGCAATTGATTATTGATATCCATAACAGTTGGAGATTCCACATCTCCGTTGAAAAGACAGGGATCAGACTTGTTGATTATTCCTTAGGAAAGTTCTTTTTCCACCACCAATGTCATCCCATTCGTAAGAAAGCGTAACATTTACAAGTTTCTGTTTACTACAAGGTATTTCGTATTGTGCTCAAGAGTACGCTGTGCCCTAATTCTGTAATTGCTGAAATCATCACAGTCAGAATTCCCCCATATCTCTGAAATGCGCATCCAATCGGGATAATTTTGCACTCGTTCCTGCTTAGAGTGTACATAAGTAACTACTTCTGTTTGCAAATATTTTAAAGATTCTATAAGTCCGGTTGGGAAACTGTTTCTATAACAGAGCCTAGCAATGTAGAACGATCCGTGTTTTACACAATATGCAAATAGGTCGTCCTCAATGAGCGCAAAATAATTTTTTTATCGGATGAGTTTCTACTTCTCCATATCAAATTGTTATTACTAGCAATTTCCGCTTTTCAAGCGTCACTGAAAATCTCTCTCCACATAAGTAGAGTAGGAAGCGCCTTCCGTTTCGTCTTTTCTAATCATTTTATTTCGAAAAGAAATACCTAAAAAACGAAATATGTGTATCTAGCTAAAATAAATCATTTGCCTAGTTATGTCATAGGGCCAATCAAGTGATTACCAATCACTGTCACTCGATACAAATATTCTTTAGTGATGGAAATGATAGCAACACTGCGGAACGTGGTAGCGGCGGGGATGTCAGATACAATTTCTGGTTCTTCTTTATGCTGCAGAAACATTTGTAAGAGTGTATTCATAGCATCTGGCTTTCGCAAAAAACTTTCAATGCGAGTAATCGCGGAAATGTTAGGTGTTTCAATCATAAAATTTATTTTCCCCTAATGCACATTAATCCGGTTTAAATTGTTATTAATGCCAATAACAAGGATGTAAAACTTTCCAAATATTTTCACGTGAAGTTTCACTTTGATTCCGCAACACATATGCTTTATTATTCAGACCAGCTATGTCCCTTAAAATCACATATTAAAAGAATTGCGTGAATTTAGTTTTATTTTTACAACGTGATTACTGGGACAAGAATCACCGGAACAGTCTGCCCATTTTTCGTTGCTTCACATCTGAAATTTAAATTCTGCTTTAACATCATTTTGGCTTTCGAAATTTTGAATTTTGCGTACACGTATACTTGTACTCCTATCAGCTTCATACTTTTCAGATATGTGGTGCATTTGATGAGGAAATTGAGAGAAAAAACATTTAATTGCATACTTATGTTTCCTACAAGACCGGTGTATTTCTCTCAGAGTAACTTTATTCAGATCATTTCTTTCAGTATTTGCAGTTGTTTCGATGGTGTTTCCGTTATCATTACGGTAAGTAATGGAGCACCGGTGGTTTGAATTTGACATATGCAAGCCGCTCTTGTGAGATGCAACAGGTCAAACACAGGTTTGTCATTAAGATTTGCGCGCGTTTATTTTACTCCAATAAACATCGGCTCCACAAGCATATGACATTAAAATTTCTAAACATATTTAGGATGTTGTATGATATTTTCGCTTCACATATATTTCTTAAAATCGCAAACGTTTTAATTTTTCTCCTCTCAGTTATAAATTTTATTATTCAACTTCACGCAATTTACACTTCCTAAAGACTTTCGATTGCCTCATCAAATTATAAAGTCCAACAACATATTTAATGTCGCGTATCTGAAGAATGAAAATTGCGAAATTCGTGAATGAACTGATGATAAAGGGTTGCTTATGGCCTCTGGAGGATCTGGTAGACGTCACCGCAGCCCTCTGGTTTAAACTTGAAATTGTAATGTGGGAACGGGTTTAACCTCTCTAGGTGGTAGGTCTTGGGGTGATGTTGGTGAATATGTATTGCTGAGTTGGACGAAGTATTGCTTCCGCGAGGACGGTTGAAAGGGATGATTCCATCGGCGCCCCTTTATCTGTTTGTATATTTGTCCTTGGAAACTGAAGTAGCTGGAATTTGAAACTAAGTCCATTAACTGGAAGCTGCTGAGACAAGACTCCTGCGAATAAAGTGACGAATTATTTATGGATTCTTTTAACGTTGCGATGGCTTCCGGCATGGGTACTGAATGGTAAAGAGAAACAACGTCGAAACTGAAAATAATGTCGCTTTGCTTGACAGACACTTGCTTGCCTTTCATGATAAAATCTAGAGTTGTAGTTATTATAAAGTCCGATTCAGAGAGATGATTAACCATAAATTTCGATAGGGCATAAGAGAGACATAAAAACCGGCAAAGAAACCACGGCCCAATTAAGAGAAGTAACGTTCAAGTCCGCAGCTCCTACGTGGGATGACGTAAATAAATTAGCTTCGTACTCCACACCAAAATCTACAGCCATTCGCGAAACTTTGGAGATCATAACCAACAGCGAATCGTGCAATGGTAGCGTCTCACTGGAGTAGCCACGAGTTTGGAACCAGTTCTTCAAATAGTGATTTCCTCTTTATTTTCCTTCCATGATTCCGCGTGCTAAACGAGCATGACGCCTCGTGTCTATTAATACCGGACTGACTACATTCGCATCTCCTCGTTATTGCCATATCAAGTCACCGTGTTCAAATTTTTAAAGCGGTATATTATGCAGTTTGTTGTTTGCTGTCTGCCTTCCTTGAGAAAGCCATCTGGTTGATACGCGAAAGCTTGTAATTTTTTATTTCTATTGTACACCAAGAAATTACGTATATCAAGTATAGTTATACTACACTGACGGAAAAAAGAATCCCAACACCACGAAAAAATAGTTGTAGAGGAATGAAATGGCGGCAATACATTTGTATAGGTAACATATTTAATCGATTAAGATTTCAAGATCACAGCTTATTGTAAGCGCGAGAAGAGCCATTTTAAATGTGAAATGCTGGCGCATTAATAACCGGTGTAACCGCCAGAATGTTGAATGAAAGCACGCAAACGTTCATGCCTTGTGTCGTACAGGTGTTGGATGTCAATTTGTGGGATGGAGTTCCATGCCTGTTGCACTTGGTCGGTCAATACAGGGACGGTTAATGCTGGTTGGTTGTGACACTGGAGTTGTCGTCCAACGATGTTCTATAGGTGCACGATTGGTGAAAGATCTGGTGATCTAGCAAGATACGGCAACATGTCGACACTCTGTAGAGCATGTTGGGTTACAACAGCGGTATGCGGGCGAGCGTTATCTTGTTGCAAAACACCCGGTGGAATGCTGTTAATGAATGGCAACACAACAAGTTGAACCACCAGACCGACGTACTTTGTGCCATCAGGGTGCGTGGGATAACCACGATAGTGCTCCTGCTGTCATAGGAAATTGTTCCCTAGACCATAACTCTAGGTGTAGATCCAGTGTGTCTCGGCCACAGACAGGTTTGCTGCAGGCGCTCACCTGGCCTCCTTCTAACCAACACACGGCCATCACTGGCACCCAGGCAGACGCGGCTTTCATCAGGAAACATAACAGATCTCCACTACTTCCTCCAATGAGCTCTAGCTTGACACCACTGACGTCGCAAACGGCAGTGGTTTGGAGTAAGTGGAATGCACGCTATAGGGCGTCTGGCTCGGAGCTGACCTTCAAGTAGCCGATTTATAACAGTTCGTTGTGTCACTGTGGTGGCAACTGCAGCTCGAATTGCTGCCGCAGACGCGGTGCGATGCGCCACGGCCATAAGCCGTACACGGCGGTCTTCCATCTCTGTAGTGTCACGTGGCCGGCCGGAACCCGGTCTTCTTGAGGCAGTACCTTACCTTGAGCACCGCTGCCAACAATCATGCACAGTGGTTACATTCTTGCCAAGTCGTTCTGAAATATTGTGGAAAGAAAATCCTCCTTCTCGTAGCCCTATTACACGACCTCGTTTAAACTCCGTGAGCTGTTGATAATGGCTTCTTCGTCTTCTTAAAGACATTCTTGACTAACATCAACACATTACGTCGAATCTCAACGATAACTAACGCTCACGAACGTTACAGCGCGTATTTACAGCAAACCTACTTTGCATGTTCCGAGGGGTGCTACTAGCGCCACAGGTATGCGCCGAGCGCGAAATTAGCATAGACGTCACCTTACAGATGTACTCTCACCGCCTACCAACTGTCGTTTATGTAACACAAACCCTTCTTGGTTTTTTTTCCGTCAGTGTATTTAATCACAGTTGGTCTATAGTTCCTCTTTATTTAATTATGGCTTTGGTGCTTCTTGTTTGTCAAGGTGTTTGCGCTTTTAATTGCCAGCAAGGTATTTAAATACTTTTCAGGAAAAATTCAAAAATAGATTAAGGTGTGAATGAACAAAGAAATGTCGGGTCTAATAATGACGTGCATTTATCAGACTACGGAGGTGTTCTGATGAGCAGACACTTTCAACCGTTTCTGCAGAACGAAGGCGCATAAAAAGTATTTTTTTAAGGTTCCGCGGAGTTATTAGTATTTATCCCACTAACCCATATCTTTAGGGCGAAATGATTAATTTTTTGACAGGTTTAATAGCAACAATGATTTTATATTTAAATAACTCTTTGCTTTACTGAAATTTGATAGTACACCAGCTTTAATTGTAGCTCTCCTTTTCTTGTACTGGAACTTCATTTCGCGTTCAGTATTGCTTCTGATAACCACCTTATATATAAAGGAGAAAATATTGACTTTTCATACATGCTTAATATATTTTGCAAACTTTCTGAAACGCTTCCGAAAGCGAAATGTCCTGTTTCTAAAGCATGTCAATACACAGACTAATTAAAGCGACGTTAGAATACTGGTGTACAGTTACTTTACGACAGCTTGTGACTTCTGTATTACGCTTACTTCCATTATTTCGAAGGATAAATACATGTATTAAACAAGGTGCAAGATTATCTTTCGCATAGAAAGGGCGCTTAATGATATTTGTAACTGCTATAATAATATTTCCTTTAGAATCGTTTTTAAGTCGGGATCCTTTTCATGACAAGTAAAGTTAAACCTACATACGATTTGTTAGTAAACTCCCAATTTGGTGTGCAATCAGCAGGAAGGGTCTAATCACCAATGTGTAGAACATTTCTTTTTCTTTCCAAACCTATAACCATGAAAAATCAACTGTGAATCTGCCATCTTGTTGAAATTTATTGCGAAAAGCTTCACCCTGTCATGTAATACAGGACTTGATATTTGATTGCGTTTCAGTCGTTGCCGCGATAGCCATAGGAACGATGCCTCACTAGTCTCTTCATGGTAGCTGTTTCGCATAACCTGCCTCATTAGTTCATTCTGCTATAAGAAAATTGTTTTTCCTCATATCGAAATGATTGCTCTGTTGGGTTTTTCCATCCATCCGATATAATTTCTCAACACGTGATTCTCGGGCAACATTAATGTTCCTTCGTTTTGTTTCAGCTGCAGGTTTCATGACCGACATAATTATAATTATAATATTTGGGACTTGATATCAAATAAGGGGAAGTACGTGAACCTCCCCACGTTAAGAAAAACATTCACAAAAACACCATAAAATTAAAAAAATTATATTCTAGCAGCTCAAGAAGGGCTCTAGCGGAAACGCCCTCTACACCAGAAAGAAAAACAATTAGAGCGTGCTCTTAGATGTCTAAAAAAACTAACAGTTGTAAGCCTGAAAAAACGCAAACAAAATTACGTGTATAGTAAAATTAAGAAAATATTATTTATTTTTGTTCCATACCGACATTAAAAATCTTCTGCGCTACCTAGGTTGAGAGAAAAGGAACACAAAAAAAAACTGACACACAAAGTACATAAACGTTTTTAAAATATTGTTTACACACTGCGGAAAAACACACTTAAAAAAGCATTACAGAAAAAGAACATTTCTATTAAATTACTGAACACATCTCAAGACGAAAATTTAGATGTAGCTGCGGCAAAATTGCTTACTGTTCAAGGTTATTCAGATTTCCTTGTATATGGCTTCCATTGAATGTTCATGCAGATACGTTTTCTAACCTAATGGGATATTCAAACGTTATGTGTTCAGATGATGGCTTGAGAGATTTAATGGCTGGTTTCTGTAAACTCCATGAAAATATAAAATTGAAGGTTTTAAATCGTCTGATCATGAGACATTGTGACATGAACATATTTACAAATTAAGGGAGTAAAGATAAATAAAACATAAAATTAATAAAAATTATTAACATGATCATCTATTAATGAAGTCGTTTCATCAGGATATGCTGTAATCTACAGCAGAACAGAAAATTTGAAAAGGAAGGTTCCTGGTTGTCGAGAGACTTATGTTCTATACCGATGGTATACTGCAATCGAAAAAATGGCGAAATTTACCAAAACCCTCTGCTTTCCCCCATCTATGTATTTGATCTTTTACTTATAAAATAGAGCTCATTGTAGGAAAATAACATTGACTGATAATCATTTCAAGGAAGTATTTCAGGAGTACAACGTGTATTCATCGGCGGCGCATCTGTTTAAGTTTGAGAGAATGGCTTTTGCGATTTTAACAACGGATTGGTAATTTTGATATGGATTATATCATTATCAGTTAATTCCCCCATAGGAATGTGACATACATAAGGATATAAGTAGGAAGCTGACAAGAAAAGTGCTTGCGCAAAGAAACATCCAATCTAGTACAACGGAAAGCCATCCAATTCAACGAAAACGCTATTGGCTAACGCTACATATCTTTCTGTAGTCTAGCACGTTTTGAAAGTCAGTCGAACTGCGTAATAAAAACTGCCTAAACAAAAGAAAGACAGCCTTTAACTTAAAGAAAGTTTTTATTCTCATCCAAACACACGCGCGTTTTTTCGCATTTCTTTTTGGAACTGCTTATACCGCCTCATGGCATACGGTGATTCACGATGAAAAACCTAAACAAATCCTAAGTACTGTAGCACTTCAATGTCCATGCGACGTCAAAAAAGAAGTGAGCTAATAAATCATCGGAAGCAAGATTCAGTTTAATATCACTAGATTATTTCACTACTACTGCTTTATCATTGCGCGTTCAGTAAGCAATCAACACCAGTGTTTAACATTTTCAATATTACGAAGGATGTAGAATCAATATTTGTACTAACTCAGCTATTAACAGGTTTAGGTTTAACAGGTATATGTAGCATGATAAAAATTATTTGGTCGCCCCAGTGGCGCAGTGGTCTAAGCGATGGCTTCTGATCATTCGTTTGAGATGGGCCCGTGTTCGAATCTCGGTGAGGTATGGATGTAGTGTTTGTCTTAAGGCACTGTATCTCTCCCTTCCCTGGAAACACTGGCCCTAAATTAGGGACGGGCGATTGCTTATAGCCCATTGAGTTGTTCACGGTGGTCGTTAAACCCTCAATCAAATAATAATAATAATAAATTGCAGTAAATTCTGAAGACTTCAATCATAAGAGAGATGTTTGTGACGGCCCAGCGTGAGAGGAAACCTCTGTGGATTTCATGCTACGGTGTCATAGGAGCTGATGTTTCATCAACACAAAAGATTCCATCCATAAGAACTTCAGCCACTTGTATTCCACAGGACGAATATTATTAGTGGGCGCTACTTTACCACGTGAACTGTCCCTCCAATGACATAACGCATTGGATGGCACAATTTCCTCCTATGAGGCCCTAACTTCCTACACCTAAACTTGGAATAATGTACAATACCGTGAAATCTCGAAAGACGTTAGAAAAATATTAAAACCGAAGAAGCCGACAAAAAAGGTAAAGCTCAAAAAATGTTGATAATAGTAATGTCAGAGCACGCAATGAAAATAAGCAACACACATTCTTTCTGAATGTTAACAAAAACTGTATGCCACTTTGGTTTATGAGCGGATACTGAATATGACTTTGAAACATAAATTTCAGGTTTAGGTTTTTATGAACAGACGTCAACTAAAAAATAAAATTCTGGAATATACAGCTAAAGTTGCATTTAAGAACTGTAAGTCACATAATTGCGATAACTAATGCTGGTAGGGTTCGCAATCGTTCTTCTCGTTACCATTGCAATTCACAGAGATATTCTGCGCATACTATGTTATGTCATCCCACACACTCAACGGAACTTTCAGTTGGAATAGGTGCAACCCTCCTGCATTTTTTACACATGCAATTTTATGTATATCCATATTGCTTCGTACAAATATGATGTGTTTATAAATGGTAGGTACTTATTCAGTGATTTATCGCAGAAATAGGTTAGTTGGTAATTAGATTTTATTGGCGCATGGGCCATGGTTTGCCAAAGAGCGCCAGACACAAGACAAACAGACAAAATTAAAAAACGGGGCATAAATCACAAAATCTGGCTGACCAAGTAAAACCGAACCATGAGTACGAAGGAAGGGCCAAAAAAGACAATGAAACAAACAGTATAAAAAACATGGTACAATGGTGAGAAACAAGCCGATTAAGTAAAACTGAGGAATGAGAATGATAAAACACATTACGAAATCGAACACAACTACACATAGGATGAGTCACTCTCCTCCCCCACACACTCCAATGCAATGCTGGCCGAGGGCGAGGACGAACTGTCACTATCCTCCCCCTCATGTTCCTCTGCAATGTTAGTTGAGGCTGGGGACGAACTGTCACTCTCCACCCCCCGATGTTCCTCTATAATGTTGGTTGAGGGTGGGGACCTCGCTGAGTCCGAGACAGTTGCAATGTTCGTCAGGTGGACCGCGACAGTTGGATGGACACTGCACACCTTTGCGGATTGAGGGCCGGGTCTCCAGCACGTGCAGGCTGTCTGCTGGGAACCGGAAGAGTCGGTCGTCTTCAAAAGAGAAGGCGCAGACTCAGCTGGTCGAATAAGCTGGAGCTCGGTGAAATCCACCTGTGTCGCTTGTTCAGCTGTAGATCGCTTGGCAAGTGCGGCGAGAGCTACAGGGCGCGGAACAAAGGGCTGCACGGGTTGTGGCAGAGACTGAACCACTGCGGCAAAAGTACGCTGTCGGTTGGTGGGTATACCCAACTTGGCCTTGGCAGCAGGGTACGAGAGGCCTTCCAGGGTCTTGAGGCGCTGGATCGCCATCTCGTCCTTCCATTTCATACATTTGCCGGAGTAAGCTGCATGGGCCTCACCGCAGTTAACACAGCAGGCCGCAGAAGTGCAACCATCCCCGTCATGTTCACTGGAGCCACAATTTGCGCAACGAGCTCAACTCTTACAGAAACGTTGGGAATGCCCGTACCTCTGGCACCTGAAACAGCTGAGAGGACTGGGAATGTACGGGCGAACTCCACAGATCAAGTAGCCAGCCTTGATTTCGGTCGGAACTTTCGGGGAGTTAAAAGACAAGATTACATTTTTAGACTTAATCAAGGAACCATCGCGCCGGAACATCATACGACGAGCAGCAATAACACCTTGATCTGCAAGTTCAGTCACCAATTCGTCTTCACTGCATGTCAAGAGATCCAACTCCGAAATAACACCCCGAGAGGTGTTAAGAAACGGGTGAGGTGTCACTTTTACAGGAATGCCTTGAAGACTAGTGAGGTGCAGAAAAGTGTTACTCTGAGAAACACTGCAAGTTTGGACAAGCAGGTCCCCAGAGCGAAGCTTCCTCACAGACTTCAAGGGGCCAACCGCAGCGTCCAAAGCTTTAGAAATGAAAAAGGGAGATCTGGTGGACAGTCTCTCAATCGGATCGATGGATTCTACAAGTAAGTGTGTAGCATGCGTACTCACAGCAATCGAGGGGAGACGACGCTTCGGAGCGACTGGTACAGCTGCCGAAGAAGAGGTTCCACAGTCTTGGTCCAGGTCAAGGTCTAAAGACCGTTTAAGGGTATGAGACTTGGTAGGTTGAGAAGACGAAGGAGAGTCGTTTGCAACTATCATTTTCTCAGGTGACTTAAATTTGGAGTTTTGTTTTTTGTTTTTACCCATGGAAAAAAGGAGGAAGATTCGTCTGCAAACTACTCCACCCACCACCGAGCCCTACAAGGGAGAACTGGAGGTCTGCAAGCCAAGAAAATGACGCTGGACACATTTCTGGAGCTTATACGTTGCAGATATAGTCCGTTGGCTGTGATCACACGCACTCGGCGGACACTTCGGCCTCCGGGTACCGTCATGCCAACGCCTTTGGCATGATCCCACAGCCCCCGGGCTTACCCTGCCGTGCTATACGACAAAAAAGCCGCTAAAGCCCTGTACTCAACTTGGTACAAGACTTCTGACTAGAGGTGGGTTAGTCTCTAGCCTCCCGTTTACAGCGAAGCCGGGGTCGAAGAGGAGTGTTGGTGCACAGGATGCACTGCTCCGGTCTCCTGCGACCTCAGCCGCCAGACATCCCATTTCCGCCTCACGGGTCTCCGCACGCGGCAAACATGCAGGTAGGTCTAGCACCCAAACCAGCTAAAAGGAAAAAAGAAATCCAAAGAAGACAAATCCTGGAAGGGGAGCTAAACGGAATCTCAGCAACCTACGAACTGAGCGGTTAATATAATACAGTTAGTGGTGGAGGGTAACAAAACCACAAGACCGGGGTGTTAGTACATAACGTGGTAGCGATTAGGTAGAGAATACAACACGGGCAACTAGCCAGTGGAGAAAATAAATAAAAACAAAAAAGCGAGACACAAGACCAGCTCGGGATCGTGGGGCCGCAACTCCCCAAACAGCTGGATGAACAGCCGTCCCTGCAAACACCAACAGCACCAAAACAAAAAACAGGCGGTGGCATGACATCAGATGTTGACCAGTCACAAGGTCAGCTCGGGCCGTGGGGGCGCCGCTCCCCAAATAACTGGAAAACCAGTTATCCCCGTGCGGGGTTATCGCACAAATACTACGACAAATATGGGTATCATATAGATACCTTGTCATAGAGAATGTGACCAAGTTTTTTCTTTTTTTACATCAAATCACTTTACAACGATTCAATGTGGGAACCACATGTGACACAGAAAAGGTCCACACGGTAATTGGACGTTTGCAATACCCTGTCCAACATATACTATTTCACCGTGCTGGTAGCTTCTTAAATTATCTAATTTAATTTCTGGAGGTCACATGGCAAAAGTAGTGAATTAACAGAATCATGTATGTATCCCTACAAGAGAAACCGTGCGGATTGAAGTCCAGCAATTTCAACGGGAATCCTTTCTCCAGCTCGTCCAATCTAGCGCTTTTGTAGCTCGGTGTTATGGTAGGCCCGAACGTCATTATGCAAGTGGGGAAGTGTCCCGTTTCGTTGTTACATAAAGTCAGGGAAAAAGAAGTTTACAAAGCCAACTGCCTATCTTCCTGAACTTGAGGTATCAACCATTTCTGCAGCATATCGGGGTAGAAATTCTGAGTTACAGTGTACTCGGCAAAGAA
Organism: Macrothele yani; assembly: GCA_039090855.1. Classification (NCBI taxonomy): domain Eukaryota; kingdom Metazoa; phylum Arthropoda; class Arachnida; order Araneae; family Macrothelidae; genus Macrothele; species Macrothele yani. Next base: position 49,759,291 of record CM076999.1, on the reverse strand, counting down.
GAAAATCCGTACAGCTTTCGGCGGTACTTGGCGTAGAAGACTATCACATTCGGATTATCGTGCTCACCTTCAGTGATCTCTAAAAGCTTCCGGGTGTCATCGCTAATCACTATACGAAACGAAGTCGGCATGTTTTTCTCACATTATTTGCAGTTCATAACAAAATTCGATATGCTGGCCTTTGTCCTCCTGATTTTCAGAATTTAAGACTTATTTTTACTGAGGATAAGTGTTTTTCAACACCTATATGTATTTGGAATATTTGCTAATTATTTTTTTAATTTTATTAATATAGTAACCAAACAATTTATTTATTTCTTACTATTTTATTCATAAAAATGCATTTATATAAAGAGTTAAATTAATTTCAAATTATTAAACAACATGAAATAAAAGATAGCAGTTGTCTTAAATGGCAGTGGCCTGTATAAAGAAACAATGCGTAGAAATTGTGAATCCGTTAGTAAATGTGAATTGCTGTGTTCTTTAAACAGAATTAAACCACCAAAGTTTATGTTTTTGAGAATCTAAGTTCAGTTTGTTTTCTTCCCCTTTCGTGCAAGTTCCTATCACTCTCAACAAAAACTTTCAGACACAAACGAGTAATACAAATGAGCTTATTTAAATTGCTAATGACAGAAATGTGATAAGCGTACTTCCCCTGCGTGATTGTTAGTAATGTCTCAGATTAGTTTACCTACTTTATGTATGTGACTTTATCTCGTTTGTTGAAGAACTACAAGGTTAAACACAAAATATGCTGGTTTACATTTATCCTAAAGATAATAGTGAGATAATTACGTCACGTCGTATTTAATAAGGCGAATAAGATATACCAATTTTAAGCCCTTTGTGGAGATTTAAAAAATTGCGATTTGAATTCATTCGACCCGCACGTGTGAAGATCGCATTTCTTTGGATATTTGAACAAATCTCATTTCTCAGAAGTATGGTCATTTGGAAAAACGATCGACTTCACTAGCTACGTTTTACACGAGTACAGCATTTGTTGAACAAGCACATGCATATTTTCTTTCACGAAATTCCAATCTCCAAATATTTGTACGAAACAACTGTCTTGCATAATCAGCACTTAAAATCGGCATGTTCTGAGCCATTACATATTAAATAAACAGCATTTTTGCATCTGTAACATTAGTTTTATTACAGTTTTTCAAGGAGAAAAGTTCGCTAAATGGTTTCTTCAGGACTGAAACTTTTCATTATGCTTTTGTTTCTTTGTTTAAATATGCGTGCAACAATCGAGGCGTCCATATGTGCTTCCGAAAAATTGCAAGGTAGTAGGATAGAAAATACGGGAAGTTGCGACATTTTAGATTTTGAAAAACAAGATAATCATTTCGAATACTAACTTTACAAAGGAGAAAGTGCAAGATAAAATAAGAACAAATACGGAATCTTCCGTTGTAATGTGTATGTCTTTTGAATCCTTTCCGACGTGAATAAAACCTATGAAAGTTATGCAACATCAATGAAACCGATTCAAAATAAAACTCAGATTTCAACAGTCGATAAAACATCATGGAATAGAAACAGCTGTTTTCTTAAACCAGGGGTTAAGAAGTATATTAGGAACATTTACAAAAGACGCAAAAAAAATTCTCATAGCAGAAGGAAGTATCAGATGCAAAGATATGTGTTAATCGAAAAGTCAAAAGAAAAAATGTAGAAGAAAACGTCATATAATTCTACGCTCTGTAGCCGAATAATTCGGAATAGTGGAAAAGTTGAAAATCAGCGAAAAATAATCGTCATGCAAAAATGTATGCTAAGGTAAAATAGTTTTTCAAATGTGTTTCTCGAAGCAGATGTAGCAAGAAAACGTTCTTGACCTTTACGCGACCTACCGGGAAATCTGTAAATTATTTAAAGTGGAGAATGTACCACATCTCCTTTGTTCAGAAATGCATACAATAAAAAATGAACTTCTCAATACGTTTTTTAGAAGCGGCGATGCAGCTGCAAACAAAAATAAACAAATACTACCTAGTGGCAGAATTGTGAACTATAAAACTCCTCAAAATAATTTAAATTGTTCTACAAATTAAATGTCAACCGGCGTTGAATATTTTTTTTTTTAAATCGCACATTTAGCAACAGAGTTTTTTTGAGAAAAATAGGTTAACCTGTGAGCCCCCAAGTGGCGAAACGTGCATTATTTGGGAAGAAAATACACACAAGGAGTTATCGTGGATAGTAGCATTTGACCCCAAAATAATTTATTGGCTCAGGTTAATTTCGCGTGTATTACTGTAAACGAAACGGTGTTCCTAATCCCTCTACTGGCACACTTGTGAATTAAAGAATTTTTAATTTATTTTAGACACATTTAGCCCTGGAAAAAGCATTTCCCATCAAGAGGGAAGAAGTTTTCACATAGGAACTTATGAAGCACAGGTATCGTGGGAATGATATTCACCTTCATATCCCTATCAGAAAATATATGCATTACTTGAAAAAGAGACTGTACCTATAATGGCCTTCGACATAAATGCATGGAAAGAAGAAAATATTTTTTTTCATTCGGATATTTAAAAGCAAACGTGTGGATTAAAATGTATCTTTAACTCGATATCATCTGCACTTAAGCCTTCAAGACGCGAAGTTGAGCATCGAAAAAGAAACGGAATGCAAGGATAATCATTCGCGCGCATGAAACTTTCCAATACATAAGGAAATTTTAAAATCGGACTAATAGGTGCAGAGATATGGTGTCCACAGAGAGAGGGACAGACTTAAAAAGAGATAAATAAGAACTACCTTTTTTTTGCAAAGAACGTGTTAAAAATTCGTATAAAATATTAGGAACTACTAGATGCACTGATAATCGGAAGGCTAGGCAAATTAATAATCCGTGGTCTGAATCGTAGCAAACCCGCCAGCATTTGTCGTGGGGAAATTTATACGGTAATGTTTATTTCGCTTAATGAGTGTCGCCCGCAAACCCACGATCTCAAACGTAAAGAAAGGCATTGGAGAAAGCTAAGGAGGTGTACAAGTATATCAGAAATACTTCACTGAAAAGTAAATATCTGCATTACAACTATCATTAGTAATCATTGAATTAGGGCCACCCCTATAAAAAGTGAATGCGGCCCGTTGACCAAGTGAATAGCATGGGTTCGCGATTAATCGACCGACGAAACGTATATAAGGTAAGGGTGGAGCAGTAGATAGTAAAATTCGGAGCGTGAAGTGTAAACAGAAGGATTTACCGTAATTTGAAAAAGGACAAATTGTATGAGCTCGGGCAGCGGGTGACTCAATTTCCCAAAGCGCTGAACTGGTTGGTTTTATGCGAGCCGCCGTAGTTAAAGTGAATTAGGTCTTGCGTTAAAATCGTCAAACAACTACCTAGATATGAAACAGCACAGGACCTTGAAAAGTAGGTCTGAGTGGTGAGCGCCATGTCCGATCCCTCGAACAGGACAAAGCAAGCAGCACTGTTCAAGAGTTGACTACCCAACACAAGAGAGGTCAACCTGGAAATGTACTAGTCATGACTACTTGTTACACTGTCGCGCATATGGATCAAAACAGCTGACGACGCCGACAACATCATCTGTTTACCACGGTTTATCGGCGCAAAAGGCTTTCCTGGTCCAAAAATCATACAAGTTGGATGTCAGATGACTACAAAAAAAGTGTGGTGGTCAGACGAGTCGCGTGTTTTACACCACTCCGTGGATGGTGGCGTACGTATTTGCTGTAAATATCATGAGGCACTCAATTCATTCTTCATGGTCTGCACAGTGTAAATGATATTATGTGAGGCATGTACACCTGGCAGGAACGTGGACCCGTGTTTCATACGAAACAAGGTATAACTGGTGCCAACTATCACCAATTGTTTGCTGAAACTCTGAACCCAGCAGTTTTTGCCTGAAACCGAATGATGACGGTGACTTCTGAGATGACAATGCGCCAAACCACTGGTCAAATGTTGTGAAGGAATAATTTGAGGAAAACAGTAAACACTTCTAGCATATCGATTGACCTCCGAATTACCCGTTATCAATATCATAGGGCATATATGAGACACTATGGAACGGCATACCTGTCGTCTGGGTACACTAATCACATCCATACTTGCATTAAAGGCCGCATTATACACAGCTTGGTTGCTATTCCTCGCAACTGCTTCAGACGTCTTTTTGAATCAATGATAAGTGTGATAGATGGTGTACAAAAAGCGAAAGGATAATCTACAAAATATTAAGTAGGTGGTCATAATTCAATGTTCACTCAGTTTATGCCACAAAAGTTAATTGCAGTGAAGTAAATAGGAAGCCTGCGTTGCCATACCCATAAAGGGAGCACATTGAGAAAAATAATAGTCATTTTACAGGTCGCCTTGCATTTTATTCGTTTAAGTGTGCTTTCCCAAAGAAATCCTTCGTTTCGCTCCCATTCAACCTAGAAGGAAACACCCTTAGCTGCGGGGAACGCTGTCTTACTGCTTTTGCAGATAAGTGTTTTTCACCACTTATTGTCTCGGAAAGAAAATGCCGAACTCGCTCTTCTGAGAAAACAAAATCGCAGCTGGAAGTTTCAAGCTGCTGTTGTCAGATGTCTGTTCTTACAGAAATGAAACACTGCCCATGGAAATCGTATGTAAATCACGGAGAGGAGTGATTCTTTCATAGGATTAGTTAGTTCATTTTGGGAAAATCCAATGTTTTTCTTTTTAAATGAACTTTACCTTTCCAGCGTGTTTGTGTAGTTGATCCATTGCCATAAAAATGTGAATATTGCCATATGTTTTCTTAAATTGTAATGAAATACTAAGGGATATTCAAAACAGTATAAACCAAATGGAAGGTTTTTGTTTTACGAACCAAACTAATGGTGTCATTATACAGAAGGAATCAAATTAGCAAAGCAAATAGAAATAAGGTTACCAATTTAAGAATACTTGGACGTCGAAACAAATCGTAAATATAATAAACATGGAAGATATCACAAACATACCTCTCTTCACTACCTCCCTTCACTATTAATAATGATAAACATATTTTTTTCGATTGAAATCCAATACGTTTTTGCAGATGGAACATAAGTGTGAAAACATTGTCTGGGGCTTTTGCGCACAATGTTGAAAAAATCTTTGCACTATGTACCTTGGAATGATAGTTCATATAAACTAATTTTCTCCTCTGCTCTCTTAACAAAAGTTTAAGTAGACAGAAACCGCCGTTCCCAATAGGTTTGGCGATCGCCAGAATTAATGGTTGGCAGGGTGTAACGATGAGAAAAGCCATATAATAACGGAAACCTATTATTCTATTCACAGGCACGCTCATATGTATTTCTCTTTCCTTAGGAAGTTTTTTAAATCGTGTAGTGGAACACGCCCCGAAGCACATCAACCTTAGCATTTCGAAAGGTCAGCTAAAAATATTTATGTCCTTCAGAAAATAAGGTGGAGAGGACGATTGTTCTTTCGAATTGTTACATATCAGCGAGTCGGTTTATGTTACCTTCGTGACTCTTCCTGTGATATTGCGCATTGTAAATAGTTCCAAAATGAAATTCAAGAGACCGCGTACGTCTTTGTGGTTAGAATAATAACACGATTTCGTAAAGGCAATTTGTGTTCTTCATTTTATTGGAAAGTCTATAATACCCAGTAGGAAAGACTCTCTAAATTTGCTTATGTTCACAAGGTGACGTGGCGTTAGAAAATAGCGTTTTTCGTTGGATTGCCTTGCAGTGTGTTGTTATGCAGTAATTACAATTTTGGTACCCTAGTTATATTATCAGACGTATCCGTTCTCAAGGGAGGAGGCACACATGTGGATATACTTATCTCCAAAGTAACCATCCTACGTTTGAATTGGAAAAGCCAACATATCAAATCAAAACAAGATCTCCAGCTCACGTTGCGTAGGGATACACGTTTGGTAATCCCGCATCAACACAATTTAGAAGTAGAAAGCTATGATATTTGGCTAGAGATCCCGATAGGAAATTCATATGGGAGCGTTCTAGTAAATTAGTTTAGAGGAGGGCAACCAGATTTACAAAGGAGTTTCCTGTAATACCTCGAGGCCGTTGTTAAAGTTCTCTCCGAAATGGCATACATTTGGATGTCAGTATGTATACCTGGAACTGAACTTTCAAGCATGTGGTGAGAAGCCACTAAACCCGGAATCAAAGGTTACGTTCCCTTTTGTGCTTATGGGGAGACTGTCCGGAAATTCGAATTGCAATAATGGCGTCACTATGAGCGGCGAATTACCTCGATTAAAGCTGCCACGAATTTAGAATTTACGCCCAGCAATTCAGAAGTAATAAAAATAATAATTATCTGCTCAACTGTGAGCTTCGTCTTTTCTGAATGATTTAGCTTGTTCATAGCATTAAATGGCGTAGCTATATTCCAAAGCGTGTTAAGAATAAAGGTAATCACTGGATCCCGAAGCGCACTCGTAGAATTTGAACTGATCGCAGTGGCGATGACTCAAGGAAAATAGCTTGCTGGCTTGCTTGTTTACTTAAACGTTTTCGTCGCATAGCGAAGTTCTTTTTAATTTTGGTACGGAGTGATGCAGCCAGACCAGTATGCTCATTTAAATCCGTTAATAATTTTATTTCATACAAGTAAAATAACGTAATTTGAAGACAGTAAACGTTTGTAAACCTTACAATTTTGCGATACAAGGAAACTCAAAACTCTCCTGTAGAAAGCATATGGATATCTCTTAAGGGACACTTTGTTCCAGTTGTTGTGTTGAACTTTTGTCCTAGCTAATTACCACAGTAAGAGTGGGCATTACAAAGTACCACTTTTTCCTTTGCTGAGGTCCAATATTGTGTCATTTAGTTTTTCTGCCAGCTGACATGAAAACGCTATCATTCTGCAAAACTATAGTCTGCCGAATTTTGCATTTTTGCATTATAGTTTCAGGAACCAGCTAAAACAGGGAATAAATGCAACAACAAAAATGGATTGTTAAGATAAACTATTTTTCAGAGCAGTCATCTAGCTATGGGAAAACGGTTTATGATATTCGTTTTCTGGTTCGGAATCGGTTTGCATGAGGGCGCCGCGTTGACTAAGCGACAAGCCACTCGCAGCAAAGGAAACTCTTAGGTTACGCATCATTTGCTATCGGATTTTGAAATATTTCTGAGATAATGGAGGCCATTGGCTGCTCGTAAAAAATCCCTGAATTTTTATTATGTTACACAAGTTAACAACGGCACCCTCCCACCTACCTCACTGTTTAGTGTTCCTAGGTGAAGTGTTGCTCGCATTCAGTCATTTGGGGCATGCAATTGTAATCATCCGAGTAAAATTTTAAAAATAGCGGCAGGAGGAAACGTGTCAATACCAGACAGAAGTTTGTCAAAGTACCAATGTGGTGATGAGGGAAATTTTCTAGCCCTGCAATGTGCACTGAGCGGACAGATATCATGCTATACCTACCTAGTAAAGGGTAATCCCACCTTTCGCGCTGATCAGGTCAGTTACACTGCAAAGAATGTAGTCCACTAGGTCACAAAAAAATCCACTAGGATCTCCACCCATGATCGCTGCACCACCGTTAATGATGCTTTTGCATTCCTGGGTGGAGGACCAAAGACTCGAACGAACCTTTCCACAGCACCCAAAAGGTTTTCCACTGGGCTCAGCGCACTCCAGGGCGGGAAGCTCGGTATAATTCCTTTTTATCCATGTTATAGTCACCACTATTCTGTGGGGAGTACATTGTGCTACTGAAAGGGAAGAATTCAATGACCTATGGGTGTATCATTCCAAGAAAGGATACAAACGGTCTATAAAGGTGGAAACGTAATATGGACCGTTCTGAGATGCATTTAGATTGACGTTTATTTGACACATGTTTGCAGTAGCGGTATCAATGCGTGCTAGGTGAACATATCCTATACCGATAAACTAGTTTGCAACTAAATTCAGTTACAAATTGTTAAAGGCCGTCATCCCTTACGTACTATTTCATACTATAAACTGCGCGCTAAGGAGCTTAAGTGAAACGTTACTAAAAAAAGGTGAAATTATAAAGCTTCACACAGCAAACTAAAATTGCAATTCTAGTTTGCAACTTCGTTCAGTTATAAATTGTTGAAAGATATCATTCCTTGTAGAATTTTGGAATTCTGTGTGATTTAAAGAACTTCGAATTGATGAAATGGAGATGTAATGTCCTTGCTCAAGAAATCGGTAGCTGCATGTTCTGAGCCATTACACGAAGTCGTATCAAAGGCAAAGCAAGCATTTTTTTTTATTGGAGGTTTAACGACCACGGTGAGAAACTGAATGGGCCATAAGCAGTCGCTCGTCCCTAATCTAGGGTCACTGGTTCCAGGGAAGGGAGATAACCAGTGCCGTAAACAAAACATCCATGCCACACAGGGATTCGAAACCGGACCCTTCTCGAATGAATGATCAGAAGTCATCGCTTAGAACACTACGCCTAGAGGGCGGTGCACAGGTTTCCGACAAAAAGTTCTATGATCAGGGAAACAGTTCATTTTGGAAAAGTATTTGAGGAAAAACTATAACGCATTTTATTTACATTGAGAACGATTTGCATTCGTCGGTACTCCTTTCACTGCATGCCCTTCACATTTTAGGGATTTTCCGAAGTAATAAGAATAGGGAAACTTTCGAGTACATTCTGTTCTTGAACCAAACTTGAAACTACACTTCATTTTAATTAAAGTCTATGATTTAAAATTTGTTACTCATGGATTTTGTGAGCGAAAAGGGCACTGCTACCTGTTGAAAATGAAACTTCACGGAAGATCAGTGATATGAAATAAAACGTACAGGGTAACTACTGGTAAAATAACACATAGACATAAATAATTAGAAATACATACTTATAAGTCATGTGGAAAATACTGAGTACCATTTGTATCCAACACGAGCAGCGATAACGGCAAATACTCTGCAATGGCATCGACTGGATGTGTAACCGGATACCGCACTGCGGAAAGTTACGACATGATGTCCCGATTCGAAGCACAAAGTTCATGTTGGGAAACCCAAAACGGAGCTTATCGGACCAGGCGTTGATCGTCCATACCCCATAGTTGCTCAATGGGCGACAAGTGAGGCGAACGCGATGCCCAAAGAAAACATATCGCATGTTGGGCATTCAGCAGCTGGAAGACTTTAGGCGCCACATGTAGTAGTGCATCGTCTTGTTGATACATGACACTGTGGACCAATTTGAAATATGGCAGAACTGCAGCTACCACGAACTCCGCTGTCTGTGTTTTCTGTATCTTAACAAAAGAATTGCTCTTTTTTGGGAGAAATGTAATTTGATCCTGTCTCAGCATGAAAAAGAGTAATGTGATCAATCTGATAGAATTTTTTTGACTGATTGAAAGCAGATTCTGCTTAGTATTGTATGTTTAATGCAATCGCATTTACGCTCCCCTGAAAGTCATGTAGTTTGTAATTAGATCAGATATCACAGTTTGCACTTGAAAATAGCATGGTTAACCCTTTAAGCGGCCGATGTTCTTCAATGAAATGGAGCCTAAATTGTCTGCGTTCCTCGAACAGAAGTGTTCACAAAGTGGCCGGGTTATACGAAAGTTACAGCGAAACAATTACTTTCCCCTCAGCAGTATTGGCTATAAATTTGTCGCTGGTGGCAAGTGCTCCCTTATAGTCTTTAGTCTACAATCTGATTCCTTTGCAGTCCTTTATTCTCAATTGCATTACCCAAGAAACGATTGGGTAGGGTTATTCCGTCGGACACGAAAATCATGCCACTGGGTAGAAATAAGGTCCTTAACATTTCTCATCGTCTTTTTCAGGTTTTTAGCCGTTTTTCTACCATTCGTAATGGAAATGGCAACCAGACAGGAAGGGTTGATGCAACCATGCTCGTAAAGGACAAACCTACGGTTTTAAAGGAAACGCTTTGTGATGTGTAGATTCACTCGTTCGGCCCATTTCATATACAGCGAATATATTATTTCGATCTTCTTGCAGCCATTATCTTAGCCCCGAGTTAATTCATTAAGCAGACGTACACTGCCTTTTAGAAGAACGATAAGCTACGAAACCAGTTAGGTAGAATTTTAAAAAAACAGGTAAACACATATAATTTATATTTTTAAATAAATACTGCAACTTCTTTTATATTTATCCTCGTTCATTTATAAATAAAACAGACGTTTTATTTGCTACCTTACTGATTATGCATGCACATAATTTTTGTCATTACATATCAGCATCTTGCAATTTCTAGAAACTCAGTGTGAGGCTGTGAAAAAATTTAGTTATAACGCTGTGACGAGCAGAAGAGATATTGAATGACTAATCTAGTGATTTTTAAAATTCCTTTTGGACATAGACCACAAGTTGGAGCTTCAACTTAGAGGCCAAAATAAGATGCACGCATTTTACATTTTATTTTTAACTGACGAAATCAACTGAATATCTGATTTTCTATACATATGATTAAATACATGATAATAAAATGACGCGTTTCACTTATGTGGCTGCGATCAAACCAATCTTGATTAACAAATTTCTACGAAACGGATGAAATAAAACATAGGCGCCAAATTTTTAAGTGTACAATCACGCGAGCTTTATCTTCCTTTTTAAAAATCTTAATCAAGAAATTGATTTAGGAATAACGAATAAAGCACAGTAATTGTCACTTTGAAGAAAGTACACTGTTGTGCTAAGATTTAGGGAAATCCATGTGTTGAACTGTAGCGTCGCAGAGGAGAGGCATGCATACGTTAAATTCAAAACACAGGAACGCCATTACTTACATAAATGATGCCTTAAACGACACCGTCGTTATTGCAGATAGTAAATTATATATTGAAACATTATTCAGAATTGGCTACCAATGACTTAGTGCCATAATACAAGTGCATCACTTCCAAAAGACTCTGAGAGAAATGTGATTACCTCGAAAATAGATGAATGATTTGTTCCGTCTGCTCATATTTGGCACAAGGTTGTTGATGAGTTCATGAAGGAACATTGGCCATTCTTTCGTCAGCGTCATCTTCAGCAGCTGGACAGTTTCCAGCGTGTACTGATGTGCGTCAGCGCGTCTCCCGAAACATCGTACACTTGTTCTATTGGATTATAGCGGGACGAACATGCTGGCCAATCCATCTGCTGAATGTTTTCGCTGTCCAAAAGCTCATGAACAGCCACCGCACGATGTGTTGTAGCGTTATCATCCGTTGACGCGAACTGTGGGTAACGGCCCTTCGGAAAGCAGAACAAGGGGAATTATCTCATTACAGTAGCGCGTATCGGTTACAGTAATAAAATGCTCATTTAGACATGCAATAAATATAACATTAATATGAGGTACATTATATTATATTCTAAACACCTGATCTACATACCTGCCTTCCTAAAATATCGTTAAATTATTTTCTGCATCTAAAGAACGAAGGAATTTCTGTACATAGTAAGTTCATTCGTCATCTTTTGAATTCATAGCATGTGATCATCAGTATAAACTGGTTTCGAGCCTTCAAACAAGAGTATTATAAATAAAATAGGACTGAATCATGTGAACGTGATTTTTTTCTAATATGGATTTACACGTATGCAACTATCACAAACTTTGAAAGACATGTTTATTTGAGTAAATTATGTGACGTGTTGATGCGGTCACGTGTTCCTATTAGTACAATCGTAATCAAATATAGTATTGTTGCTAAACCTAAGAACGAACAAAACAATCAACAATTTTTAAAACAAATACGAGCGCTTCCTGATTCTTTATCAGTTAGGCGATACCGACGAAATGGAACAGAAGGATTCGCCAATGATAGGTCACAACACGACATCATGCAGCAATTGCCACCTGATACAAAAATATAAGCGCACTGATAAACATACAAACTTTCCGTCGAAAAAAGCTTCATCACACCAGAACTGTCAAAAAGGTTCCTACCATGCAGTATCTCTTCCCAAAAAGGGTAAACTGAAAAGTAACATACAATCTGCTTTATATCTGTTACCATCACCGAGAAGGATTACGGCTTCTTAACAGTAGAAATTGTGCTAACATGAGGAACCATCAGCAAAATATTTTTAACGGATTGTTAAATCATTCTTAATATTTATTTAGTAATGCCATTTTATTACTTGTACGGTTGTTGCATATGGATTATAATGCTGATATAAACAATATCTTTATTTCCTATACCGTCGTTTAATTTAAGTGAATTTATTCCAGAATATTTGCTTTTTTTTTAAGTAAGATACATCATGCTGTACATTATGCTTCTTAACCTTCTGAAAGGAAATATATGGCCTCATTACTCTAATGCAGTGTTTCCCAAACTGGGCGGTACCGCCATTGGAGACGTTTGTGATTTTCTGTGGGCGGCATATCGTAAGGAGCAGTTGGAGTGGCATTTATTTGGTTTTTGTGGATATTTCAACAATAATCTCATATTAATTTATTTTCATATTATTTATTTTAATATTTGTGTTTATAAATATGTCACAATATATTTAATTACTTATGATTTTAAACATTTTACATAAGTTTTGTTTTAACGTACTTTATTCACAAGGATTGTAAATTATGCCGCGGAAAAGTGCCGTTATTTTGTGATTATGTTATACATACGAGGATGTATTAACAATCTCGCAGCATAACATTTCCGCAGCAGTGTATTAATCATGAGAGATGTTTTACCCGTACGCCGTCTTGAATACTTCATGCCCTGTCTTGAATACTAGTAGTTCCCGATACTGATTGGAAGCTATGAACTCCACTTCGTTATGATCAAAATTCGCTTCCTAAAACTTGTTTGTAGACAGATTAATTCAGCAAGCCAGCCATTGATCAAAAGTGTGAAGAAATTTGGGACTTTAGACATGTGCTAAAAATTATATTTTATGCTGTGCAATGTTTATTTAATACACTTGTGTGACTTAATTTCTAATTAATTTACCTGGTGCTTACAGTGCACTAGAAGATCTTGCATGAAATTCATTGAAATTTACTTGAACTGACTCCAAAAGTTTCATTTTATTGGGAAGCATGATCTCAATGGTCAGTACTGTAAAATACAGTTAAATGACACACTGTGGACGTTTTGTGCTTCCTACAATAGTGCATGTGAACCGGAAATCCAACTGTCGATGTACGTTCCGTATTTGTGTCCACTTTCCTCTTTTGAACTGCATAGTACGTCTCAAATGTAAAGTTTTGTACTTATATTTAAAAATTTATACATACTGACAGAAGAACAGAAAGGTCACAGAACACAAACAACTCTTACAAGGAACTCCATTCGACTGCAAATACGACACGTGCTACAAATCAACTCCCAAATCATTATAGCTAACAAAACTATTTCGGCAAAACCACGGCAACTCCCCTAGAGGAAGGCAGCGACGCACGTTTAGAAAACCACGGCTTTAGAGTAAGACGTGCCTTAGAAAAAGATAATTTTGCTTTGGACGTGCTCCTTGAACTCCCACCAATCACGCATGTCTTTGACTATATATATACACTATCTACCAACAAGTAATTGAACACCTGTGATAGCAAAGGAAAACGAAGTTTATTCACCTTCAATAGTTGGTGGATCCTCCACGAGCAGCGGTTATAGCCACGACTCTCCGGGGCATACTCTCAACTAGACGTTGTACGACGACTTGCGATATTTTCTTCCACTCGGTTTGGAGAAGACAGGCCAGTTTCTTCACCGATTTCGGAAGGTTGGGCACCCCTTAAATCGACGCTCCAACTCGTCCCAGAGGTGTTCGATAGGGTTAAGTCAGGGCTCTGCGCAGGCCAGTCTATTCGATTAACACCATTGTCACCATACCAAGCCATGGTGGACCTCGCAACATGACAGGTGGCATTGTCATACTGAAAGTAAAATCGGTCCACCCCGTAAAACTGCCACAACGTGGGAAGCGCATGGTCATCCAAAATGGTGCAGTAGGTCTCGGCGTTGAGTCTACCAGGAATTGCGACCAAGGGTTCCTTGCCATACCAGGAGAAACACCCCATAACATAATTCCGCCGCCGAACTTCACAGTTGGCCCAATACATTCCCGCAGGAGGCGTTCTCCAAGCAGACACCAAACCTAGACATAGTCATCCGATCGGTAGAGGGTGAACCTTGATTCGTCGCCCCAGAGAACCTGTTTCCATTGTTCAACGGTCCACTGTCGATGTTGTTTGCACCACGTTAGCCGAGCAGCGCTATTGGACTTGGTGATCAAAAGTTTGTGGGCAGCTGCACGTCCATGATAACTAAGCAGATGAGCTTCCTTATGGATGGTATTCATCGAAAGAACACTCCCGGATGCCTGTTGAAACTCCTGCAGATGTGCCCCATCGATTTGGCGCGGTTCTTCCGAATTTCTCTGGCCAGAACCCGTCGGTCTCTAACTCCTAGTTTTGTGGGTCTGCGGGTCGGGGCACATTCCGACAGTCATCTTTCACCTTCCACTTGCCAATCACGTAGGCCACTGTCGATTTTGGGTACATCAACTCGCTGGATATGTCACGTATGGATCGGCCATTTCTGTGATACCCGACGATTACACCTTTCTCGAAATCAGAGAGCTCCGAACTGCGTGGCATCGTGCATGCGAATGGTTGCGTTGTTGTTTCCCGCACGATATTTAACGGCGGCGGCCGTGACGTGTATCAGTGCCGCAGATATCGTCGATTGCAGGGGTGTCCAATTACTTGTTGGTAGATAGTGTATATGCAATGTTTGTATTTTAAATAAAAGAACGTATCTCTCTCTTTTTCAATGCAGTTATAGTGACAATTTAACTGCCGTAGTATGAAAATGAATCAGGAATATCTCCAAAATATATGAATCAGGAATATCTCCAAAATATATGAATCAGGAATATCTCCAAAATATATGAATTAGGAATATCTCTAAATTCACTTACCCACACCTAAACAAACGTTTGAAAGTACTTTGAACACACGCAAAATAGCATGCAATTAGGATTTTTCAAACCTTTATAAGGGTTTCATTTTCATATTTAGGTATGCCTAGAAAAGTCAACCCCATATTCAGTACATCATAGTAAAATGTCATTGCGCTTTCATAAGCGTTTCAGAATCTTTTGCTTGACAGATGAGTCCGAAAAACGTGATTGCTTATATTTATATAAAATTAATATTTTGAATAAATAATCCAAAATACAGAGAAATGCTGGCACACAATATGGAATAACTCCAAAAATTGAAATTGGAAAAAAATAATAATAATAAAATGGGAAACAATTACATAACCCCCGATTATTCAGGAAACTGTAACTGTGTATCTGTGTGCGTTTTAAAAAGTCAACTGTCACTGTTCAGGGATCTGCAATATCTTAAATAATAGTGAAACCTGAAAGTGCCAAACTCAAATAGAAATGATTCTTCTTGGAATAGAATATCTAGCATATATGGAAAAGTGTTGTCCTAAATTTATGATATTATTTCTAAGTCATAAATGCGCTTAAATAGCAAATTATTAGGAACACACCTAATGAGCTGTTGTGCTGATCTTGGCATTTAAAATACCTTTGATTTTATGTCGCGGATTCCACGAGGTGGTAATTTCGTTCTGCAAGATATTCAGCCAAGCGGATGTCTAATTGTCGATCAATTGCCGATTGCTCTCTTCAGGAAGACCTTTCATAGGAGTGTATTTCTCAATTTCATCTCCCAGGTGTTTACTTCGTATAGATCTGGTGAATGTCATGGTCATTTTGTACTCTGAAATTATTGTACAGCTCGTAGCATCAATATGTGACCAATCCAACTTAGCTTATACAGTATTATCTTACTAGAAATAGCCCATTCCATCAGAAAACACTATGAATACGTACGAGCGTATATATTCTATAGTGATGTTAATTCCTGGTATTATTCATTTGCTCCTCCTGATATATACACAAACCCAGCGACCGACACGCAAGCAGACAACAATTACACCAGCATCAGCATTTTGTGCAGTAAACGGGACGTAATTGTGATGCATCATTTCGTTCTGTTAAAGGCATACTTTCTGGTACAGTGGTGTGTATTACTAAAAACAACCACAGAAGGACATTTTCCCATTTTTTTTTTTTTTTTGTTTTTCATCGTCACTCCATTAATTCAAAAGATTTCGTTTCCATTCTGTTAGTTTTTTTAATTGGCAGCTTTGTGGGTTTTATTGTCGTGAATATGAGTATATCAACCTTAGGCATATTTCGAAACGCAAGTAAACCTAACAGGGTCCAAATGAATGAAACATTAATATTAAATCATTCGACAGATGTGGAAATTCTGGTTCGACACAGAGAAGGTTTGTAAAAAAACCCCGCGAAATCCACACATTAAATTCTAACAGCGAATGGGATTATTGTGACCAGGTCATAGATGATAATGTTGGCGAATATGAAACGAAATGTCTGAGTTGAACAGTAATCTAGGGAAATATTGAAATATTTTCTGATTTTAGTGCTCCAAACATATGGGTACCGAATTTATTTACATCTTGAATAATATTTTGCAGCGTTTTAAGAGGGAGAATATTTCACATACTCAAAACAAAAAAGTACGTCTGTGTAAGGATATTATGTACAGATGAAACTTTCCATAAAAATAACCAGTTAAACTAAACAGTGATTTCACACGAAAACTAGGGTGTTAAACCATGTCTTTATAAATGTTCGAATATAATTTGACTCAAATTATACTGACAGAAATTAATACTTTACACAAAACTTAATGATATGGTTCTTTTTAAAAAAATATATTCGGAAATGAATAGATGTTGAATGATTTGCCCGATTATTTTAAAAGATGAGTGCTTTATGCAACTTTATGGAGAAATTTGTTTTTAGTAATTTATCAGCTAAAGGTAATATAATATTCAAAAAGTAATAGCTTGCTCAATAGTTTGCAGTGTGATTTATCTTTAAAAGCGCTCACCAAAGCGTTTAATGACTAGTTGTTTTTCGGCATCGAGCTCCGTGCGAACATATCATTGTGGTCTTTTGGTGCAGCACTACGCTACTTTTTACTTGGGAATGTAACGACAAAGCGGAGCATTTCAAGGGCTCATAAGCTGACGCTTGTCTCTAATTCATCTCATTCGTTCCAACAAAAAGAAAGAGTCACTGTCGTTTGATAAACACGAGTACTTTGCATGCTACACCGGAATACGTACTCTGATACTTTCTCTCCTTCTCGAATGTTTTTTCTGGTATAAACATAAAACGGTGTTCTTGAGGGAAAGTTCTTATTGCTAAGACCTTTGCAGTAGAAGAAAGAAGACGAGCCCAAAAAGCGTCAGCCGCAGTGAAGCGCGATTTCATCATGCAGATTCAATGCATTTTGGCTTGCCTTTCGTGTTGCATGCCGGCGAAATTTGGCGCTGACTCATTCAAATTTTGTCACCTTGAGGTATAAGAGTAGCCCTTTAGAAAATCGCAATCTAAATTTTTAATAAGAGTTATCCCGAGTTATAAATATTTTCAGTAATCTAAATAGGATGAAATCGATTGACAAATGTCTACGAAGATACATACTACAATGCATGTTATTCAATTAACTACGCGAAACAAAGAGCGGAAAGTGCGATCAAATTCGAGCACAGAAAAAATAGCCCATGTAACCTTAGCGTTAAAGTAACAACGTTTTCCTAATAATATAAATCAAATTCTGTAACAAAAATGAGAAAAAGCAAAATCCGAACTTTTTGAGGCAATAAGGCACTTTAACAACACATTTCTGTATGACAGAAGCTCGCTTCATCGAGCATTCCATTTTAAATTCTGATATCGGAGTATAATGCCCTTGCTTTAATCGCCAAGTCCAGCCAAAGTCATACTCAATCACCATGCCTGAAAATGAAGTTTTCGGTAGCTTGCATAAAAATACTACGCAGAAGATGTTTAGCAAGTCTCGTCTGGTACGTGGATGTTTTATGTCGCAGTCCATTTAAATTAAAGATGATAATATGAAACCCGGATTCTAGTTAAGGTCTTTTAAATGGCGTTTGAAGTTTTTTTCATAAAAAACCGGCCGTTCTTGATATTACAAAGGGAGAAAGCTTTCTTTAAATAACTTTGAATAAATGATTTAATATTTTATTATTTGTTTGGAAAAATATAATTTCATAAACAAAATTTTTAGGATAAAAGTTTGGAATTTCGCTCGGACATATTCATGTTTCCGAAATGCCCGAAATAGCAATTACTTTTTGTCTAGTTAAAATTGGCAAAGAAGTGTATCAAATAATTTGTTTGGTATTTGGATGCAGGTGTATTTCCATATAGAGATGAATTTGGTTTTCTTTTTTTTTCTTTTGGTTGGAGGTTTAACGACCACCGTGAGCAACTCAATGGGCTATAAGCAGTCGCCCGTCCCTAATTTAGGGTCACTGGTTCCAGGGAAGGGAGAGAGCCAGTGCCGTAAGACAAACACAACATCCATGCCTCACCGGGATTCGAACCCGGACCCCTTTCGGACGAATAATCAGATGTCATCGCTTAGACCACTGCGCCACCGGGGCGGCAATTTGGTTTTCACCAGCAACTGCTATTCACCGCATTTTTTAAATAAACTAAAATCAATACATGAATTGTCAACAATTACATATTAATATTTAAATTTGAACCCTCCGACAATGGTTAACTCGCGCTTTCGGCCGGTCGCACCAAGTATCTACTTTTCGATAGATGTAGCAGTGCTCCAATATAATGCTTTTGCTGTCAGAAGAAACTTCACGCAATAAATCGATAAAGATACATATGTGAAACGCATGCAGAAGTTGGGCTTACACAGCATGAAATTGTTCTAGTTAACTGCCTACATCTCGAATAATGTTCTTACAGCTGTTGAAGTTTGGACTCGTAACGCCTGGTGTTAGTGTGCCAAGGGGAAAATGTTTGCCTCAGAAGATACAAAATCGAATGAAATGAAACATTCGGGAGTTTAAAGAAATACAGAAAGGTTTAAGCGAAATGTAATGTGATGTGAAATATATGAAAATTGAAGGCGTGTACTCAAATATAGGGAATATTATGACGAAATGAAATAATCAAAATTGTTTCAGAAATCATTTCAGAAAAACACATACGAATTCATTAACAACTGCTTGATGACGTAATCAGATTTAACGTACGCGCCTTGTTCTCGACAATATTTTTTGACAACTCACAAGTTTTTTTTGTATGTTCCTTTTACGGGTGTTCAATATCATACAACAGATATTTGAAGAATGTCAATAGTCGCTCTTTGATCCTCAGATCATACGTGAAAATAAAGACAGATTTTGTACTTAATTGCAAGAATCTCATATTAACATTTTTTAACATATCATGACAGATATGCGATAAGTGACAACACTCTATTGTGGTAATTTGTATTGTTTCAGTGTCTATCATACCATTCATGATTTCCAATCAATATCGTCCCGAATTACAATATTCGCAGAGTATTTCTTGCTCTTTGTTGATGCATTTTATGCTTTCACACACAAAATGAAAAAGAAAACAGCAATTTCTGCTCGCCACTGGGTATGGCTGTACCAAGCATTAGCCTGCCGTGTTCGTCGACGTGCACGATTATATCAGTAAATACGGACAAGAAAAAGTGATGTTTTCTTAATAACTGTCATTTCGTCGATTTCAATTATATTTGATAGGGAACGAAGGTGCTTCATTCTTCATATGCACCTGGAAAAATTCAAGGATTCAACCTTCTGAATTGTCTCTGGCCGGCATTCCGACTTTTATTTTTGTTTAAAAGGTTTCCAGGTCCCTTCACTGTTCTGCATGCTAACACTAATCTTTAAGAATAATGATTTGAACACGTTTAGCTATACTCGTAAAGTACCAGGTACAGGTCTACTTGCGGAAGACATAATAGAATGATTTCTTGAAAGAAAATTTTATTATTCATTTTTCTCAAAGCTCTCTGTTAGTGCGTATAATTTTATGGCGAAGACGATACTTATATCATCCTATGCTGTTATCACTTTTGGATAATTATTTTTACTAGTTGCATTGCTGTTCTTATATGCACTCGTTCGATAAAAGAAGCGTAGCATCCAACAGGAATCATCCAAGCGACATAAAAAAACATTATGTGCAATGTACATGTATAGGAAAAGAAATTATTGCAATTCCAGAGCAGCTGGGCCATTTCTTCTGGTAAAACAGCCACACCAATGGAAATAGTCAGTATGTTGTAGCCCCACCTCTGAGATGGATATAAGCGGTTTTCTGGTGTGCTATACACCCATAAAGTTCACGGATACTGACCAGAGGGGCAGCATGCATTTTTGTGTCGGAAGTGAGGCCATTTCGCCGACATTCCCGGATGGGCTATTGTGGCGTCCCATCATTTTCCAGATCGGTCAAAGGTTGTTCGATAAGTCTGGACATCGAAGGGTGTCGGCATTAAGGAGGCAGGCTTGGAAGATCCTTGCAGTCTGGGCCAGTTCCTGCAGTAGTGAAGCAGTTGACGCGATTAAAGTTGTGAGAAGGTATTTAGCAGTCTATTGGCGAAAAATTCAGTAAATGCAAATTACTTGGAATGATACTTCCTGAATGCCAGCAATATGTTGCAGAAGAATAATGAAAAATTTTGCTTATTTTAACAAATGGCGCATGCATTATCATCACTCAAAGAAGCTGCATCTTTATGGTGTATGTGTAATTTTCAACCGCCGCATACAAACAAAAACAAAACCTTATTTAAATATATAGAGGAACTAAGTAGCTTTTAATGAAAAGAATCATTTCTGCATACCGTTTATTGAATTTTGTAATAGAAAATTATTACGCTGATGAAAAATCAATTTCAATGACAACCTTTGACGTAGGAATTTTACTATCAGTTGCATTTTGTACACACAACTGAAAGCAGATCTTACGCTAAACAAAGGGTATCTTTCAGTAGATTTCATGTAGCACGTTCTTCTAAAAGTAATATGAAGATGGTATGGTAATGAGTGATGATATTGAGAAGGCTTTTTAGATGTACTACAGTAATTATTTTATTTAACGAAAACATTAATTTGCATGACTAAAAAAATAATATCACAGAGAGATGGAGTGTAGTTACAATCCATTTGCACCGGTAAAATGTAATTTATTACCATAAAAATGCTTAGTTACTTAACGACACTTTAATCTTACATACATGTGTATTTCAGAAAATATGGGCACCAAAGGCTTTATTGCCTTTATATATATCTGAAAATTTCGAATAAAAATTTGAAACAAAAGTTAGGCACACCGTTTCCAAACAAATGTTATGTTATCGAGAAAAATAAACGTACATATTTATATGAAACTTATTAAAATCTCAAGAAGTTATTATTATTGATATTTAGTGTTACCATTTAGTATGAAATATTGTCTACGGAACTTGTCTCTCTAGATAAATAATCACAAACTGCTTTACATACACTGTGTGCAAAAATTAAAGACGAAGATTAGAAATTAGCATAACAGCGGATCGAGGAGGCAGAACGGACCGAAACACCACTCAGGAGATAGACTAGGGCCTGGTACGGTAGGGCATGCGCACATATCCAGCATGACGTAGGGGGAGTGTTGTCGGAAGCGTATAAAACACACGGGTGGTGTACGCTCAGCAATTCGGTGAAACCTATTGCCCGGTTTGCATCGGTTTGAACGACGTCGAGTTGCTGCCACCTTGTGCCAACAGGCAATCCAGTTCACGACATCTCAATGAATTTACCCGAGAACGCGTCATTGGGAAGTTGGAAGAAGGTCGAAGTGTGATTAGTGGGGCCGAGGAGTTCGGAATCACTCACAGCATCGTTTCACGAGTTTGGAGAGCATTTCAAACGACAGAAAGAGCTGTCCAAGAGTTTAGCAGTGGTCGTCCACAAGCAACCACGGCGGCGGACGACCGGCATATTGTTCTACATTCGAGAAGAGACAGACGGCAGACAGCAGGAGAAATCGCAAGGCGCATGCAACAGACACCTGGACGTCCGTTATCGTGTTTTACCGTGGCAAGAGCAGAAAGGTGGTCCTTTGCACGACGACCAACACGGTATGTACCATTAACGCCTACTCATCGGAGACGGTGGTTTCTGGGGTGCCAGGAACACAAGAACTGAACACATCAGCAATAGCGTCGCGTTCTCTTTACGGATGAGAGCCAATTTAGTCTGACGAGCGATTCTGGAGGTATACACATCGGGAGAGACCAGGGAACACGCAATCACACCTCCAAAATAATCGAAAGGGACCGGTTTGGAGGTGGCAGAGTTCTCGTTTGGGGCGGTATCATGCTTGACAGCCGTACTGACCTGCACATCTTCCACGGAGGTTCAGTCACTCGCGTACGCTATTGTACCGAGGTTCTCCTGCCTAACGTGCGTCTGTTTAGAGGTGCTGTGGGTCCTGAGTTCCACTTCATGGACGACAACGCTACACCTCATCGTACAGTGGCTGTCGCAGAGCTGTTTTTTTTTGTTTTGTTTCTTTTTTTGATTGGAGGTTTAACGACCACCGTGAGCAACTCAATGGGCTATAAGCAGTCCCCCGTCCCTAAGTTAGGGTCACTGGTTCCAGGAAAGGGAGAGAGCCAGTGCCGTAAGACAAACACAACATCCAAGCCTGACCGGGATTCGAAACCGGACCCCGTTCGGACGAACACAGAGCTGTTAGAGAGTGAAGATATTCAACGCATGAATTAGCCTGCAGGATCCCCGGACCTAAGTCCAATCGAACACGTGTTGGACATTCTCGGAAGTCGCTTGGCAGCACGTCGCCAGCCGCCATCAACGATTGCGCAGCTGCGATTGGCACTACATGAGGAATGGGCTGCGATGCCTTGACAGCTCTTTGACAACCTCGTCCTCAGCATGGACAAACGTTGTAAATCCTGCCACGCAGTCAGGGGTGATCATATCCCCTACTAAAGACTGGATTTTTCTTCGCAGCCGCCTGTCACATGGACGTTTCTGTCTTCTGTCCAGTTGTGCTCGAAGGTTCTTTTTCAATAAAGTGCTTTTGTATCCTTTGGATTCCTTGTTTGGACGGTTTTGCTCACTTGTCCCATATTCTTGTATCTTGGGGATCTTATGGTATAATTTGAGTCGATGTGGAGCACTTCTGCACGACGTGACATTCGAGAAACCGTCTCTTCCTTAATTTTGGAACGCCAGTGTATTTTCTGTCTCATATCCATTATTTCCCAGAGAAAAAAATTGAGAAAGGAAGATTTACCATATAAAAATTACCCAATCATTTACGCCTAAGTTGAAAGCTTATTGAAAATCTTTAAGAACTAGTTTGCGAATTTGATCAACTTAAAATTTGAGGAAGTTTGCTCAAATGTTTCGGAATTCAGTGAGGTCAAAAGTTTCGAATCATTCGTAATAGCGATACCTTCTCGAAATCGTTCGATTTTAATGAAATTTATTTCCATCACTGCATCAGAGAGCAAAGCTACCTTACCGTTAGAAGATTTCTCACATTGCATCGAATTATTACTGTCTTTCAAAAATAAGGCATTACTATGTTCTTAATTTTCATAAAATTTTATGAGAAGTGATAGTACAAAATGCAAGTACAAAATTTCTAACAAACTTCTGCACTGAAATCTATCTTCTTTTCTCAATTCAACTAATCATTGATGTTCCCTGATCTGTAACAGCCTTAGTGTTAGCACTTAACGCGTTTTCTGCGTGTAGGGCAAACCCCAGGTCAAGCTATTAGTTATTGAGCGAACACCTCGTGTGATCAGATAATCGGCGTCTTAATTGGGTACTCTAATACTCTGTTTATTTCTTAATGTTAGACTTTGAAACCCCACTTATTTTTTATTGAACTTCGTGTGTGTTATAGCATCGAGAAAATATTAAGTAATAAATGCTTTTTCACCGTTTTAAAAGTGAGCCCTTTTACTGAAGTACAATAATTTCCGAAGCGTCATGGTCTTTCTACTGGAATATGGCGCTATAAGTATATCGAGAGGAAGTTCAGAAATAAACAAAACCCGTTTTTGTATCACACTGGGACAATATTCAGATCCTGGTTTATTAGAATCAACTATTTTTTTTTCGTTAAGTAATAACTTTGCCGTTTAAAAATATTTTGGTCCCTTTGTGGGTCTCGTAGTATTTCGATATCCATTTTCATTATTGCAATTTGATTTTTTTACAGTATATCTGCTAAAACCAATATTACATATCTGCAAGAAAGACTTGAGATTTGTAGTTAAAGGGTCGTACAGAAAATTCCAAAAGCTTGAATGAGGGACGAAATTTAAAGGATAATATAAATAAAATAAAAGTTCCCATCAACAACTGCAACTTCCGAAAGAAGTGTTTCTGCATTTAAAAGAATCAATTTATATCTTAGACCCACACAAGGACATGCACGTTTGAGCAACTTGTCTGATATATCAATAGAGAAAAACTTTCTTTTTAAGTATGAAACACAACACGGAAGAAACTTTTTACGAAAACGTACCACTCAAGTTCACGCTAAAGGAAAGAAGAATGGAGTTCGTGTACAAGTAAAGAATTCAAATCGAATCCTCAAAATTATTTGGTATTATTTCAGCAATAGCGTGCACTTAAAATAAGGTACTTCTATTACTTATCAATGAAAAATTAAACTTCGCAGTTTGTAATAAAACAGTACTGTGGAGGGGATTGAGAAGAACGGGCGAGATAGCCCAAGTCTTAGACCCAACATAAGCCACTGATGGTTTCCGTAAATGAAGCAACAAACCGAAAAATCCCGATAATCGAGCGAAATATGATTCAAATTGCACGAAATTTGCATATTTTACGGGCAAAAGCATACAGCATCGATGAACGAAAGGCAAACGTGTGGCGCTTGTAATGCTTTATGCAAACGCGCACGTGCTTAAAGCCCTCTCTTTTGGAAGTATTTGCCGATTCTTGTGCGGCGGTGAATGATAAGATTTGAAAGTAGTGAATTTGTTGACATGGCTTCGATACGTCATTCGACACCGGAGTTACACTACAGAGCGTAGGCCGACTCGACGCAGGGCAACGGCAGGCGGACGTCGCAAGTTGTATCAACATAGATCGTTCTGTGGTCAGAAGTATGTAGCAGCAGTTCCAAGCCACTAGTACAGCGAAGGTAGGCCAGGGGCGACGAACTCCGCGGATGAGATGACCGCTAATTGCGGTTTTCGGCACGTCGAAACAAGACGGCTACACCGACTCATCTCATGTAAGTGTTTGCAGCTGCCACCGGACGGACAGAATCAGCTTTGACGCTACGCAGAATTTACGTGAAAGAAGACTGTATGTTCGGCGACAGTTATTATGCGTGCCTCTGATCCACCGCCACCAGAGGAAACGTTTCAATTCAGCAAGAACGCACGTAAACTGGAATTAAAACCAGTGGATGTGCGTTCTGTTTATTGATGAGTCGCGGTAATATTTACAGAGCGATTCTCTCCGAGTTAACATCTGGAGAGAGGCCGGTACTCGCTATCTTCCTTCTAATATCGAGGAAAGAGATACCTATGGAAGTGGTAGTATTCTGGTAAAGGAAAGCACATCGTTAAGCGGCCGTGCCAACCTCTATGTTTTGCCTCATGGAAACTTCAATGTTCATAGGTATAGGGTCGAAAAACGCTGCCAACGCCCGCCCTTACACAGTTTGTCTCGTGCAGCAGTACCTGGGACACGAATCAATAGTTCGTATGGAATAGCCAGCACGCTCTTCCGATCTAAATCCCATTGAACATGCCTTTAATGCTCTCGGTAGGCGTGTTTCTGGCCTCCAGCCGCCTTTACGAAACCTGTAAGGGCTCTGCACTGCTTTGCTCGATCAATGGACGCAGCTAACCTCGGAACTGTTCGACACCATACTTAACAGCTTAGGACTTCCCTGTCGGGCCTGTATTGCTGTTGGGGGTAACCACACTCCGTTTGAAGTACCTTTTCCTATTTCATCTTGATACCTATATATCTGTATTTGCGAATTTGCTTCACTCATACAAAATGTAAATGCATGTTCTTACGTTTTCAGCTGCATTTGTTCTGATAAAGCTTACCACCAAATTTCATCCAAATAGGTTGCATACTTTTTTCAGTTGTCACAGTTTTTTCCATTTGTTGCTTAATTTATGGAAACCGATGTATGTTCAGAAATGTAGATTAAAGACTTCAAATTTACTTAAGTTTAAAAGCAGAGCTATGGATATATTAATAAAGAAATTCTGCTTTTGTTTGTGTGTTGCAATAATAGTTAGCCAAGAATGCAGTGATGCCAACTGGATGTGTTTCCATAAAACTTTTCCTAATTTTAATTTTGAACATGACAATCCGATTTTTGGCGTAAATGTGACAAGGATGGTAAGTAAGATAATAATAGAAAACTTGAAAAAAAAAACTTTTTTTTTCATCGTCCTGAGGCGGAACTCGAATCCGCGTCTCCCAGAAAACGCCCGGGTATGCTAACCACTACACCACCCAGAACGACCAAGTTTGAATTTTGCGGTCAATTTGAATATAACTCTCACAGGATTCGCTAGTCGAAGCATCCGGCATTCATGTTTAGCGAATCTGGAGGTTAAGAGTCTTATCTCGTGTTTGCCCGGAGAAGCAGATAAATCAGGAAAGAAATACGGGATAACGCCATAAAATACACATTTTGCCGATTTTTGGCGTAAATGTGACATGGATGGTAAGTCAGATAATATCCTAAAAATTGGATTGTCATGTTCAAAATGTGTATTATATGGCGTAATCCCGTATTTCTTTCATGACTTTTACTAATTGTTGAAATCCTATATAAAAAATGAAACCTTGGCTGCTTTTCAATCGCGAACCATACATTCAGTAGATAGTGCCATAAATTATGTGCAGGAGATGGTGCACCTAACCATTCATCCAGTAGATAATGCCATAAAATTATATGCAGGAGGTGGTGCACTTATTCCAGTGATTAAGAAAGTTACCAGTACAAGAGTTCCCCTGTTCTCCCGGCAGAAGTTTCACATGGAGTTAAGAACATGAAACGAAGAAGACCTCCAGGCGACCTCCAGGCGAAGATAGAATTACTGTGAGCATTGTAGGGAAGGAAACGCAGAAATAGAAACTACACTCGACCAAGTTTTCTCTAGATGTCTGAATGAAAAAAATATTCCTGAGGATTGGAACAATGCTGCAATGATACTCCTGCATAAAACAGGTGACATTGAGGATATCAGGTACTACAAGCCCATCAGCCTCCTTCCAGTGGTTTGTAAAATGTTCACTAAGGTTCTTTCGCTTCGCTTGAAGGTGACAATGGACGTGATTAAACCATAAGAAAAAGTTGGATTCAGGAGTGGCTACAGCACCATAGGTCATATTCATGTACTGAGAGAACTAATTGAAAAAACGAAAGAATATGAACTGCATGGTTTTATCGAATATGAAAAGGCCTTTGATTCCGCCAAACCATCAGCAGTTGCAATGGCGTTGAAATTCTGCGGTACTGAAGATGCCTACATTAGCATCAGTAATAACATCTTTGAAAATGCAAGTGCAAAGGTTCGGCTATTTGACTATACAGCACCAATAAAAATTGGAAAGTCGAGTGAGACAAGGTTAAAGCATTTCTTCCAAATTCTTCAAAGCCACTTTGCAAAATGGCTTTCACTCATTGAAATTGGACAAAAAAAGGGTTGAACTATTTAAGGTAGATTATTTAACTCACCTTCGTTTTGCTGATGACGTAGTCATTTTTGCAAACAACCCCTTCAGAGTTGCAGAATATGATCCAGGAACTCGCTGACAAGAGTAAAGAAGTAGGACTGAAAATGAACTTTCAGAAGACAAAAGTGCTGTTCAATGCTTTTACAAGAAAAGAAGATTTATCAATTGATGGAGAAAAGCTGCAGATAACGGACACTTGCATTTACTTTGAACAGAATTTATCAATCGAGGGTCACATTGATGCAAATTGATCACCGTGTAAAACTTTTCTGGAGAGCTTTTGGAAAAAACAGTGCTATTTTCAAGAGCAATATGCCTTTCTGTCTTAAAAGAAAAGTGTTTAATCAATGCATCCTTCCAGTTCTTACGTATGAAGAAGATACATGGACTTTAACGAATAAAGAGATACAAATGCTGCAGACAACTTAAAGAAGCATGGATAGATGCATACTGGGTGTAACCAGGAAAGATAAGATAAGAAGCGGAACTCGTGGATAAGGAAAATGACAAGAGTGGAGGACATCATGATGAGAATAAAATCCCTGAAAATGGCAACGGGCGGGACATGTTGCCAGAAATCTGACAACAGATGGACAAGTGAAAGTATATATAGGTAATTTTATTATTTTGAAAATGAGAATCAGTTAACAGCTCTCACTGAACATGTGGCAGCGTACAGGAAAACATTGATTTTTTTCCAAAATATGTGTATTTGTGAAAGCTGTTAGCCTACCTTGCAGAGCACTACGAAGTATGTGTCGAAATACGAGATGACGCAAGGATTTTACCCAATGAGGTAATTTTTTAAATTTTTCGAACTTCGGATGCATATATTTCCTGTGTTTCTTTTAATTGAATTGAAATTGGAGAAATATGTATTCTTGTAAAATTGAGCCCATACCCTTTTTTAACACGCAACATGTAGCTTAAAGACTTTCGACCTAAGGTGTTGAAGAAATATTGCTTTCATCAAATCCTGCGTTGTTCGAAAAACGTAGCTCCCTCACGGAAGCTATTTCCGGGTGGCTGTGTAGTTCACTGATCGGTGTCTTTCTGCTGGCCGGCAGCTGTAAGTCTAAAAAAATACCTTGACAGATCGCGGGCCTGGCGTTGATGATGAAAAGGGAGACGCTTGTGAAAGAAATCTTCTTCACATACCTTGCGACAGATTCATGTCGCCTTTCTTAGTAAAATTAGTAGCAATTTCAGTTTACTTCTTAATTTTAAATTTTTGAATAGAACTTGTAAATCCCTATGAGGTATGCCGCTGTGAGTATGTTTCGGTAACCAAGGATTTTTTTTGTTTAAATATTAAGTTTTTTTATTTTAAAATATCTAGAACTTTTTGGGTAAAAAATTTAGCCTAACTTTCACAGCACTATCATTTATGTGTCGAAAGGAGCTATAACTGAAGTATTTCACCCAATGAGGTGATTTTTTAAATATTATAGGTTTATGATTCCCTTATTTTTGTGTTTTTTAACTTCAATCGAAACGGGGGTAAATATATGTTTGTGAACTTGAATCTTTATTCTTGTCTTTTGTACAATATGAAACTGCAGCTAAAATCTTTCCAGCTAAAAGTGTTGAAGAAATATTGCTTTTAACAAATCCTGAGTTCTACGAAAAATGTAGCACCCACTACTTCCAGGTGGTATAAATCACTGTCTGTGTCAACATTCTCCTAGCCTGTGGCGGAAAGTCTAAAGAAGATACTTTACAGATCAACCCTGGCGTTGGTGATGGAAAGTGAAAGCTGGTGAAAGAAATGCCACTTTTTCATATACTTTTTCATTCTACATTTCTTGAATAAAATTAACGCCACTTCACTTTGCTTCTTAATTATAATTTTTCAATAGTCCATTTAAAAATCCTTATGAGGTTGGTCCCTACGATGCATGTCCCTATGAGCGATGTTTCAGAATTTGTTTCCTATGATATCCCTATGAGCTATATACCTAAGAGGCATGTCTCTATGAGCGATGTTTCGGACTTTGTTTCCTTGGCTAATAGTGAACGAAAGGCTAAAATTGGTAACCAAGGAAAACACTTCACTGATGATACGATGAGAAAGCTCTGCAATAGTTAAGGATATTAATGATTTCATAAAACGTCTCGAAATGTATTTCTTGGGTGTCAAAGTATAGCAGGGAAGAAAAGGTAATTTTCGAAACTTTTTATCATTTTCGTTTGGAATGTTTATTGTAGGGAAAATTCATTTTCACTAGAATGTTTTACGAAACGCAATGTTTTTTTCAAAAGTAAAAATATAATTTAACTTTGTGAAATACACATATCAAGTCTCGTGAAAAGTTATATTTCAACTAAAGGAAACGTAGGATAAACCCTGGCACGGACTGGGGCGCAGTGATACCGGGAGAATTTTCGATGGGCATTCATATTCAGGTTCGGTAGACCTTTTATGTTAACTCTAGAAAAAAATTATATAAACACTAATTTTTGTGCAAATTGCAACACCATTAAGGACTTCTGGTATCAGCTTGAAACTTACGCGATGTGTACAAAAGGTTAGAAATGCAAATTATTAAAATGTCAGTGAAAATGCGCATGCGGTTTCGGAGCAGCGTCCTCTGAACTGCCCAGTCTTGAATATAAAAAGCTTGCTCAAACGATATGGTGGAATAAGTGAACAGCCCACATTAAGTCGAAAGGGTGTTTCGCTGTGCTCGGTTGCCAAAGGATGCGTTATGAGCACCTGATGGACTTTGGGCGATGAAGGATTGTCGGGATAGGCGACGCTGGATTTCTCTACCACGAAATATCGATACTCGTATAGGACTAAATGCCAGTACAGTGATTCGAACTTGGAATCAGTGGACAAATTAGTCTGGAATGCACAAAAATCCGGAAAATGGAGGACTGAACCTCCTTACAATAAGGCGGGCATTAAAGAATATTAACAAACTGACAGAATTATAAATATATATATTTTATTTCTACAATATATTAACGAAAACTGTAGTTTCTAACAATCATTAGCAATAAGAAGAATTCCGTGGGTAAAAAAACAAACAAACTGTATATCCTTCATATTACATCTGTTATTTTAGAAAACAAAACTAAAATTAAATTCCTGTCTATTGTGACATAGGTGAATTAAGGAAAATCAACTCAGTGCACTTCGTAAGAATATATACTAAGTGCAAAATCGTAAATGAAAACTTTATAAAATTGTTTAATAAAAAAAAAGAGAAAAAAATTATTTCGTTGTGCATTTGCTTTTCGGGATGGGATACTCAAAGAAAAAAAGCTCGTTAAATGAAAAAAAAATCATAACTTATATCGACGTTTACAAAGTTAAGACAAGAAAACTATTAAAATTTGGTTGTGATATTATCCCAGGCAGGCTCCGTGTCACGAATTAGTGAGCTCTAACGTGCTACCATCTGTCAGACTGTGAATTTTATCATCCGTTACTATTTTCGCAAGCCCTTAAGAGGGTCTTCAGGAACGTTAATTGCATTACTACTCCGAAATATATATTCCAAAGGAATGGTTTTGTTTCTTTGTGAATAAAAAGCACCGTATATAGCAAGACAAATCGTGTGCGTTGACTTCCTGCTAGGGATGAACTGTCTGATGATCGAATCAACACAACAAAATAGTGTTCTGAGGAAAGATGTTTCCGTATGAATAAATATTTCAGAATATTATCTGCGAAATCACTTTATGATTCCATTCTTTTAGATTATATTTGAATGGACGACAATTTCCCTCTAATTTATGACGATAACAAAACGAATACGAGGATTAAGAACTATGTCGCAATTGTTCGAAAACTGATATCTGAAAAATACTTGAAAATACATCTTTCGACATCGTAGCTTCCAAAACGATAAGACAAAATCATTCGGATAGCAATTTGATGACTCGTGGAACATCTTCTCGAAGTTGGTAGCAATTTCTTTCATTCACAATACGAAATGCTAGCAATTTCATCAAAAAATATCTTCCAATTCCAGATGTTAGAGCAAAATAACACCAACTGAGTAAAAAACCCTATGAAGAATCTCCTGCTAGAACCCACATGCGCAGTACAAACACTCCAACGCGTATTACTAGCCACCCTGGTGCCGCAGTGGTCTAAGCACTGGCTTCTGATCATTCCTCGGATTCGAATCCCGGTGGCGTTGTTCTGCTTCACTTGAGGCATTGTCTCTCTTCCTTGCCTTCAACCAGGGGTCCTACATCACGAGCGGGCACTGCCTGTAACTCTCTGATGTGCTCATGGTTGTAGTTCAGCCCTAGTTACAAAAATGACACCTATGACTTTGCCCTGATACGCTGCCATCCAGCGGCCGACTTGTAACAAATACATAGAGCAGAGAGGGCAACTGTTGAAGATATAGCGTAAACGTTTTCTTTAGAATGGGGAAATAACGGAGAGACAAAGGCTTGAATCGCTACAACTATTTCGAAGAAACTGTGTTTTTACCTTCAACAAATTTGGAATTTGTTGCATATAATTATTTAATGTTGTCGGTAGCAGTTTTATTCAATATTTTTAAGTAATTAACAAATTACAAGCGGAATATTGCACCTTTAATTTAACATAATTTTGCACTTTCCGCATAAGATATATCTTATCCAAAAACAGTTTCATCGCACCTTCACGTCAAAAGCATCGAGTTCCCTTGGATATGCAGATCAAAGTTTTACCTGATTCTCATACTGATCACTAAGCTAAGCAATAACTAATGCATCAAATGCTAAGTCAGTATAATATGTACCATAAAGAGAACTCACAAATAGTAATTGATGATTTTCCACATTTGATGTGATTCTCTCATTAAACTCGGCTGAAGGGCAATTACGCTTTCCCACTGTAGGTTGAAGAAGCGTATATGCTCCAGCTTTGTCGTTTGTCCGTCTGACTGTCTGCACGATAACTCGCGTAAAAATGGTTCGATATCGATGAACTTTCAGTACGTAGTAGGGGACCAACCGGGAATGAACCCTATTGAACATCGACGAAATGTGGTCAAAGGTCAGGGCATAGGAGCTAGATCCATTCCATTGCCCTTATGCGTCAAAACATGCGTACAAATGGTTCGATGTCGATTAAAATTTGGTATTTAGTAGGGTTCTACCTGGAGACGAGCCCTATTAAAAATAGGGGAAATAGGCGCAAAGGTCAGAGCATAGAAGAAGGATTAATTCCACTGCCCTTCTACATCATAAGTTACGTAAAAAGTTTTCGATTGCGACAAAACTTTATCATGTTGTTCCGGAACTATACCTAACCGGTTCTGTAGAATATCATCGAAATGGGATCAAAGGTCAGGGCATAGGAGCAAGATTTATTGTTCAGCCATTATCCTCATAAGTTGAGTTTTAATTTGAGTCATGATTTCTGTTATGTTGGGAAGCGCATCATAATAAATGCATTGCATGATTTTACTAACTGGTTTTAAAATCAGATCGCATTGATCATCTAGTTATATTTACATTTTGTACCAGGAAAACTTATAGATAATAATATATTCATACGAAGCTGATGCAGTTGATCACATCGTAGATGACTCTGTCGCACTATCTGGGGTCCTTTTTGCAGACGTAATTGTAAAAGCAGTTAGTTATTAGGGTGTCTTTCCTTCTGTAATTTTTTCTCCTTCAACGTTCCGAAAATTGAGAGGAGAGCCGCGTGACTCGATCCTGATAAACGTCCAATAGAAAGACGTGCAAGAAAGCTGTTTTACGTTAGCTGGGCCGAATTTATATTTTTTTCATTAAGGATTAAATAATTCCCATCTACCTGAAACTCACCAATTTTTGTCCTTGTGCTCTGAACTGGTGTTTTTCGTACGGTTTCGTTGAATGTGTCGCTTTAGTTGTTGATTTCTTTCTCGTGGAATGATTTACAATTCATTTGCATGTATTCCTGAAGCACTTATGAACAAAATACACAATAATAAAATATCATAAATAGTCCGGCTTGCTCTTTATTGTGGCACTTTAATTGTGGTAAATTAATAAAAGCATTCTGCAGCGGGTCAAATGCATATGTTAAAAAATCTAGAGAAAAGGCAATACTAAATTTAAAAAAAGAGCAGTTCGTTTCTATTCCCGAATGAGCTTCCTAAGCTGTAAAATTTTCATGTATGAGGACAGGAACACAAAAATAAAGATTCTGACTGAAACAGATCGTTTTATTTAAGATCGTATTTTAAATTGCTTTCTCTTTCAAGTAATCAAGATTGAGTATTTGTTATTTTTCATTGTTTTCCTGGCAGGGTTGGCTCGACCGCGTACTGGGCGTAAGATTTCTGCTGTGTGGAAGTGGCTGTCTCACTTCCGATGTGCTCTCTCTCCTCCAACTGAGATTTTAGCATGGCATTCTCAGTTAACATGGTAAAATAGGCCACCTTCATTCGATCAAGAATAGGTCGAAGCAGGCCTGTAACACCATGCGACAAAGTTTTGCTCTTGTGCTGGGAAATGATTTTATGAAAATTTTCCTTTAGTTTTCAATTTGGCTAAAGGAGCAAAAAAATAAGTTTTTTCACGCGTAACGTGAAAAAACCAGCATTTTACGTTAGGCAATTTTGCAACTACGTTCTTTTTAAGTGCGTTAATGGCAAATTAGCAGGACTGTATGAACACAATCATTTCACTTAAAACTTTTAGAAATTCCATTCGCGTTCGATTTATTAAAATGAAAGAGAAAAAAAAAGACTTTTCCGTAATTACGTAACGAACGCGAAAGCAAAATTTCCGATTTAGTGAGTATATTTACTGAAAATACGGTAAGATGTGTGCTCAAATCTTGCAAGCATTTCTAGAAGGTAAAACAGAAATTATAAATTAAAATCATTTAGGAAAAAGTTCTTTGTCAAATGAACTTCGAATATATTAATTCCAAACTTTCGGATACATTTGTTGAACATTCCAATAAACTTTTTTTTTGGGCTAGCCTTCAGACTATCAGCGTATCAAGTAGTTCTGTACATTTGTGCGGATTATTGTTTTAATTAGGACACTGATACACAGCAATTTTATGAAGAAAAATGATATTTGTTTTACGGAAAAGAGATGTTGAATAATAAATAAAATAATTGATTATTGCCAATTTCTTTGCCTGGTTAACCTTAGTACTTGATGCGCTGATAATATATGTATATCATTTTTTTTTTCAATTTGAACACTACTAACTACGAATTTTGTAAAGAAAAATAACGATTACTTTATGGAAATGAAATGTTGAGTGGTAATTAATATCATTATTTAAACGACAATAAATAATGAGCTGATAATTGGAAGGCTAGCACTTAAATTTTACTCCGTCAATAAAAAAATTCCGAATAACAATTCGCTAAATTATGATTATATATAATTGTATTTACAACGAAAGCAGAAAATGCTGTCATGAGAACAATTAGGCTTAACTATCCTTTGAATTCACGGTGGGTCCAAAATTCTTCATTGGTACGGAAGAAATTCGCCTTCTTCGAAAGCTTTCACTTTCAGGAAAGCTGAAAACAATGGCTATTGGATGTGCTTTGTAATTAGATCTATATAAAGGCAATCTATATTTTCCAGACATGTTGTATAAAAATGCTTACTCACGTGCACGACTACCGAAAACTCAATACTGATCAATGCCGCATGAACGCGAAGCTAATATCGGCCCTTTGACAGTGACGTCACACCCCTTCGTAGTTGGCGCGCTGGGGCTTTCTCTCCAGGGGGTTTTGCCAGAGCCTAGTGACGTGCATTGCGAGAATCAAACAAGAAAGCAATTTGGTTGTAAGAAGAGCCGTTGATCACAGCGACGCTGTGCGACACTCCAATTGCTCCTTTCTCCCTAAGGTCACTCACAAATAAATTCTGAAATTTCGCTGTCCCCCAGGGAATCCTAACATTAAAAAAATCTGGGAGATTTTCATTCGCTATTATGTCACACTTTTCCTGTAACGCTGATATACGAGTATTAACACAGCATCAAATACTGCAAAATATAAATATCGCAACCCCGTGCACTACTCATACTATTATGGAGGTATCAAATCTTAGCTGCTCTGTTCTTGCACGAAGCTTCGATAACTGTAGTTTCGACTAATGCTATGAGAACCCAAATTATTCAGAATGAGGCTTGGTATTTTCGTTTGTAGGATAAAATAAATCACAGAGATTTTGCGCCTACAATAGTTGCGGTCTTTATCTTTTGCGCAGTACGTATATCTTATCAAAAAAGTGAAATATATGTATATCATCATCATCATTGTCAACAATTATCAATCCACTGCTGGAAGAAGGTCTACCCAAGTTTCCTCCACAACGGTCTGTCTTGTGCCAGTCTCCTCCATGTTACTCCGCATACTTTCGAATTTCATCCACCCATCTCCCATGTGCTCTTCTTCTGGGTCTTTTCCTGTCCTAATCTAAAATTTTGACTGTCCATCGATGGTCTGTTCTTATGGCAGTATGTCCAACCCGTTGCCATTTCAGGGATTTAACGCTGATCATGATGTCTTCCACTCTTCTCATTTTTCGGATCCACGAGCTCCTCTTCTTATCTCTCCTGGTGACACCAAGCATGCACCTCTCCATGCTTGTTTGAGTAGTCTGCAGGATTTGTACGTCTGTTTTAGTTAAGGTCCACGTCTCTGCACCGTACGTAAGCACTGGAAGGATGCATTGAACAAACACTTTTCTTTTAAGACATAATGGCATATTGCTCTTGAAAATTATGCTGTTTCTTCCAAAAGCTCTCCAGGCAAGTTTTGTACGCCGATTAATTTCTTCATCAAGGTGAACCCTCACTTGATATCTGCAGTCCAAGATAAAGGTACTTGTCTGTTATCTCCAGCTTTTATCTATCAATCGATAAATCTTCATTTCTTGTAAAAGCATTGAACATCACTTTTGTCTTCTGAAAGTTCATTTTAATCCCACTTCTTTACTTTTGTCAGCACGTTCCTGGTTCATACTCTGCAGCTCTGATAGTGTAGTTGAAAAAATTACTAAGTCATAGGCAAAACGAAGGTGGGTTAGATAATCTCCATTAAACTTTATCCCCTTGTTTTCCCAGCTCAGTGACTGAAAAACACCCTCCAATGTGGCATTAAAGAGCTTCGGAGATATGGTGTCACCTTGTCTCACTCCCTTTCCAACTTTTATGTGTGTTGTATTTTCAAACAGCCTAATCTTTGCACTTGCATTTTCATAGATGTTATTAATAATATTAATGTATGCATCTTCAATACTGCAGGATATCAGAGCCATTGTAACTGCTGATGGTTTCACCGAATTAAAGGCTTTTTCATAACGATAAAAGCTATGCACAATGGAAGTTCAAATAATACCCTCGCTCTTTCAATTAGGTCTCTCAGTACGTGGATATGATCTATTGTACTGTAGCCACTCCTGAATCCAGCTTGTTCTCTCGGTTGAACCATGTCCAGTGTTACCTTCAAACGGTGTGAAAGAACTTTTGTGAAGATTTTATAAACCACTTATAAGAGGCTGATAGGTCTGTAGTTCCTGAGATCATCAATGTCATCGTTTTTATGTAGCAGGATCATTGTAGGGTTCTTCCAATCCTCAGGAATCTTCCCTTTATTAAGGCATCGAGTGAAAATGTGGGCGAGTACTGTTTCGGTTTCTCCACTTGCTTCTTGTATAATGTCTTCAGTAATTCCATCTGCTCCTGGAGCTTTTCCCCGCTTCATGTTCTTGATTGCATGTGCAACATCTGCTGGGAGTAGTGGAAGAATTATGGTACTGGTACCTTACATGATGTCTGGAGAACGTGTATCATCCCTTTCACATAATTTGGAGTATAAATCTTTCACTCTTGTCAAAATTTCGCCTCTATTTCTTGTTACAGAACCATCTTCTTTTCTCAGTGCCATTATCTGTTTTCTTCCCTTACTCGGATGTCCCTTTGCTATCTTTAGGCTTTGGTTGTTTTAAGTTGCTTTCCTTACTAGTCCACAGTTGAACTTCCTTACGTCTTCAGTGATGCTTTTTCGTATAGTCTTTCATAGCTCTATATATTCCACTTTGGAAGTTATATCTTCCTTAAATGTTATCATCTCTCTTCTTTTTTGCATGAACCTTTTGGTTTTTCCTGATAATTTGTTCACATACAACTTGTTCTTAGACCCAGCTAATTTTGTTGCTGTTTCCAAAGAGCTTTGGTTACTTTTCTGTTAACTACAGAAATATCCACGTCTCCTGATGTTAGGCTATCTAACGCAGAGAATCTGTTCTTCAGTTCCAACTTGAAGGTATTATGGTGTTTTTTAAGGTTGGTTATGTCCATAAATTTTGTTTGTCTAATGAGCTTGCCAAGTTCGAGTTTAGTGTTGAGGTGCATCTTACATCTCACCAATCTATGGCCACTACCTGTGTTGAAATTGTTTAGCACACTGCAATCTTCTACGACGAATTTTTTGTAACACATAATAAAATAAATTTCACTTGTCGTCCCATTTGGATGTCTCCATGTTCATTTCCTGTGTGGCTTTTTCTTGAAAAAGGAGTTCAAGATGAAAAACACTTTTGCCTCTGCAAACTCAACAAGAGTATTTCGACGCTGGTTTCTGTTGCCGTGACCGAATTTACCTACTAAAGTTTCATTCTGGTGCCGTTACCCTATTTTTGCATTGAAATCTCCCATAATTATCTTCAAGTGCTGCTTACCTTTATTATTTAGATGACGAATTTCTTCATAAAATTCTTCAATTTCTTCTTCAGGATGACTTGTGGTAGGTGCATAAATTTGAATAATCTGAGCCTTGTATCTTCTCGAGAGTTGAATAACGAGTCGTGCAGCTTTGTCAGAGAAACTTTCAACATCTACAGCTTTATCCTTCAGTTTCTTGTTTATTATAAACCCAACACCACTAGTTCTGCCAGTATCTGTTTCACGATAGTAGAAGAGATGTCCAATTTTCAGTTCAATGAGATCTTCTCCTTTTCTCCTTACCTCATTTAGCACGACGATGTCCCACTTGATTCTTTGTAGTTACTCTTCCAATTCAAGAAGCCTTGAATCAGAAGATAGGCAGCGTCCATTATACGTAGCCAAAGTCAGCATCAGATGGCAGCCTACTCAGGTCCTCCGTGGATTCTTAGCACCCTGTGCCTTCATGTCGCGCTGGCCGCTGCCTTGGCACATTCCAGCTGCCGGAGACTGAGGGCCAAGATTAAAGTTGTGGAGTCATTTTGGAGGGGTTTGGCTATAACCCACCTTGCTGGGCAAGCGGGTTGGTGAGTATGGGATAGCATTTGCTCTAATCCCGATGGTACAGTTATACCGCTATTGGCGGTCGTCAGAGTCCCTTTAGTGGGAACAGGATGCACCACGAGAAGGCGGGGTTGACATTTGTCAAGGAGAGGCTGTGATGTTACGCATCACCTGACTTTACATCCCATATGTATATATATATATATATATATATATATATATATATACATAGCTATTACATTTGGTAGACCAAATGTAATAGCTTTTAGTAACTAAGGCAAAAAATATATATATATATATATATATATAATGTAAGGTCATGTGATGCGTAACATCACAGCCTCTCCTTGACAAATGTCAACCCCGCCTTCTCGTGGTGCATCCTGTTCCCACTAAAGGGACTCTGACGACCGCCAATAGCGGTATAACTATACCATCGGGATTAGAGGAAATTCTATCCCACACTCACCAACCCGCTTGGCCAGCGTGGTGAGTTATGGCCAAACCCCTCCAAAATGATTCCACAACTTAAATCTTGGCCCTCAGTCTCCGGCAGCTGGAATGTACCTGGCCAAGGCAGCGGCCAGTGCGACATTAAGGCAGAGGGTGCTAAGAATCCCCGGAGGACCGGACTAGGCTGCCATCTGATGCTGACCTTGGCTACGTACAATGGACGCTCCCTATCTTCTAATTCAAGGCTTCTTGAATTGGAAGAGGAACTACAAAGGATCAAGTGGGACATCGTGGGGCTAAGTGAGGTAAGGAGAAAAGGGAAGATCTCATCGAACTGAAAAGTGGACATCTCTTCTACTATCGTGGGACAGATACTGGCAGAACTAGTGGTGTTGGATTTATAATAAACAAGAAACTGAAGGATAAAGTTGTAGAAGTTGAAAGTTCCTCTGACAGAGCTGCACGACTTGTTATCCAACTCTCGAAAAGATACCAGGCTCAGATTATTCAAACTTATGTACCCACCACAAGTCATCCTGAAGAAGAAATTGAAGAATTTTATGAGGAAATTTGTCATCTAAATAATAAAGGTAAGCAGCACTTGAAAATAATTATGGGAGATTTCAATGCAAAAATAGGGCAACGGCAACAGAATGAAACTTCAGTAGGTAAATTCGGTCACGGCAACAGAAACCAGCGTGGAAATACTCTCGTAGAGTTTGCAGAGGCAGAAGGGTTTTTCATCTTGAACTCCTTCTTCAAGAAAAAGCCACACAGGAAATGGACATGGAGACATCCAATTGGGACGACAAGTGAAATTGATTTTATTATGTGTAACAAAAAATTCGTCATAGAAGACTGCAGTGTGCTAAACAAGTTCAACACAGGTAGTGACCATAGATTGGTGAGATGTAAGATGCACCTCAACACTAAACTTGAACGTGGCAAGCTCATAAGACAAACAAAATCTATTGACATAACCAACCTTAAAAACACCATAATACCTTCAAGTTGGAACTGAAGAACAGGTTCTCTGCTTTAGAAGGCCTAACATCAGAAGAAGTGGACATCTCTGAAGTTAACAGAAAAGTAACCAAAGCTCTTATGGAAACAGCAACAAAATTAGCTGGGTCTAAGAACAAGTTGCATGTAAATAAATTATCAGGAAAAACGAAAATGTTGATGCAAAAAAGAAGAGAGATGAGGACAACTAAAGAAGATGTGACTTCCAAAGTGGAATATATAGAGCTATGCAAGACAGTAAGAAAAAGTATCACTGAAGACGTAAGAAAATTCAACTGTGAACTAGTGAGGAAAGCAATTGAAAACAACCAAAGCCTAAAGATAGCAAAGGGACATCTCAGTAAGGGAAGAAAACAGATTATGGCACTGAGAAAAGAAGATGGTTCTGTAACAAGAAATAGAGGCGATATTTTGACAAGAGTGAAAGATTTCTACTCCAAATTATATGAAAGGGGTGATACATGCACTCCAGACATCATGAAAGATACCAGTACCAGAGTTCCTCCAGTCCTTCCAGCAGAAGTTGCACATGCAATCAAGAACATGAAGCGGGGAAAAGCTCCAGGAGAAGATGGAATTACTGTAGACATCATACAAGAAGCAAGTGGAGAAATCGAAACAGTACTCGCCCAAATTTTCACTCGATGCCTTAATGAAGGAAAGATTCCTGAGGATTGGAACACCGCTACAATGATCCTGCTACATAAGAAAGGTGACATTAAGGATCTTGGAAACTATAGACCTATCAGCCTCCTATCAGTAGTTTATAAAATCTTCACTAAAGTTCTTTCACACCGCTTGAAGGTAACACTGGACATGGCTCAACCGAGAGAACAAGCTGGATTCAGGAGTGGCTACAGCACAATAGATCATATCCACGTGCTGAGAGAACTAATTGAAAGAGCGAGGGAATATGAACTTCCATTGTGCATGGCTTTTATCGATTATGAAAAAGCCTTTGATTCGGTGAAACCATCAGCAGTTACAATGGCTCTGAAAACCTGCGGTATTGAAGATGCATACATTAATATTATTAATAACATCTATGAAAATGCAAGTGCAAAGATTAGGCTGTTTGAAAATACAACACATGTAAAAATTGGAAAGGGAGTGAGACAAGGTGACACCATATCTCCGAAGCTCTTTAATGCCACACTGGAGGGTGTTTTTCAGTCGCTGAGCTTGGAAAACAAGGGGATAAAGATTAATGGAGATTATCTAACCCACCTTCGTTTTGCTGATGACGTAGTCATTTTTGCAACTAGCCCATCAGAGCTGCAGAGTATGATCCAGGAACTTGCTGACAAGAGTAAAGAAGTGGGATTAAAAATGAACTTTCAGAAGACAAAAGTGAAGTTCAATGCTTTTACAAGAAATGAAGATTTATCGATTGATGGAGAAAAGCTGGAAATAACGGACACGTACGTTTATCTTGGACAGCAGATATCAAGTGAGGGTCACATTGATGAAGAAATTAATCGGCGTACAAAACTTGCCTGGAGAGCTTTGGAAGAAACAGCATAATTTTCAAGAGCAATATGCCATTATGTCTTAAAAGAAAAGTGTTTGATCAAAGCATCCTTCCAGTGCTTACGTATGGTGCAGAGACGTGGACCTTAACTAAAAGAGACATACAAAGGCTGCAGACAACTCAAAGAGCCATGGAGAGGTGCATACTTGGTGTAACCAGGAGAGATAAGAAAAGGAACTTGTGGATCCGAAAAATGACAAGAGTGGAAGACATCATGATCAGAGTTAAATCCCTGAAATGGCAATGGGCTGGACATACTGCCAGAAGGACAGATCATCGATGGACAGCCGAAATTTTAGATTGGATTCCAAGGGACAGGAAAAGACCCAGGAGAAGACCACATTGGAGATGGGTGGATGAAATTCGAAAGTATGCAGGGGTGACATGGAGGAGACTGGCACAAGACAGACCGTTGTGGAGGAAACTTGGGGAGACCTTCGTCCAGCAGTGGATTGATAATGGTTGACAATGATGATGATGATATATACATATATAGTTTTTGTCCAGGAAATCTGTATGTGTCGCACCATCTGTTATGTCAGAATACTCATTTTTTCCCCGTAATTCCCATTCCTCAGTTATGAACCGTTAATCCTTCGTTTCGCAAAAATTAATTTGAAGTGGAATTATTTCTGATCTTACGGTCAATGTATCACTTGCTCTTGTCATAGAGGTGAAGAATTAAAGATAATTAAAGAAAGTGTCTATATAAAGAGCAAAACAAACGATTACAACCAATATGTGTATTCGTAATACAAGTTCGAAGAACCCTATATTTCTTAACGAATTGTGGCTGGCTTTTACCGTAGACGTATTGCGTGATCACTTTTATAAAAAAAAAGAGGAAAAGGGAAGAAATAGCAACCAATTTCCTTGAATCATATTTAGCGTCTTTTAGAGACACTTGTATCTCTCCTTTAATATCTTAAAATGAAGTATTTCCTAATTTCTTTTTTTTTTTTGCAGTATATAAATTGCAAAAAAAATCTAAATAATAGTGTAAAAAAATACTTGCTTCAAGAAAATGAAAAAAAAATGTTGAAAATGAAGCGCACTATAAAGAACAACCTCAGGCATTACATGAGCATAAATTAAGCTCAAAAATAAAGGATGCAATAAATGAGACAGAACTAATGAAAAATGGTGCAAATAAATACCTGCGTTATATTAACTTGTTACACAGAGAAAAAAAAAGTTGTCATTAAAAGCAATTTGCATAATTCTGTGCTAAAAGAAAGAATTGAAAAACATCGCAAAAATTTCCAAAATACAAATGTTACAAAGAAATTGATTGCGGATGTTAGGAAATATTTAGGTGAAAATGCTATAAAAAAGGAAAAAAAAATTGGAAAGAAATACAGTTACTCCAACTGTGAAAAAACCAAAATATTTCACTTCCATGTTTTTGACCACTTTGGCAGCTAATAGCAGATTTAGCTGCCAAACTGGTCAAAAACATGGTAGCAATTAATTGCAATGCTGATATTGATGCCCTAGTTACCGATAGAAAAAATAATATAAAAGAAATTGACATAGAAAAAATGTTACAAAAAAAATGAGGATGCAATTTTATACTCTGAAACAAATGGATTTAACATATTAATTTGGAATGCGCAAGTCATCAAAAGGCAGCATGGATAGTTCGGAGCCTACCTAAAGTACAAAAAAATGATATTGCGCTAATTAGTGAATCCTGGCTAATAGACAGAGTTAAATTCAAAATTCCCAACTACAAGATTTACAGAAAAGACAAAACCGACAAAAGTGGTGGAATTTTGATTGCAGTGAAAGATAATCTAGAGCAAAGTGAAGGAACATGCAACACAGAGGATGGCATGGAAGCGAACTCGGTTATTATAAAACACAAAATAACCTGATTAAATTTACGGCGCTATGCAATCATCCCAACCACATTATTACCCGTGAAACTCTAGATAATCTTTTCGAGAAAGATATTCCCACGATCATAGATGGAAATTTTAATAGTAAACACCGCTATTGGTACTGCCTTAGAGCTAATAAAAGTGGAAACAATATCTTCAGATATCTCTTAAACAAAACCATTGATTTGGGGGCACCGTTTGAACCCACAAGAACGGAGCTCAGAGGAACTAGCAAAATACTAGATTTTGCGCTCTTGAAGAATAATAAATTTTACTTTGAAATTTACACTGCGGCAGCGCTGCCCTCGGACCACAATCCCGTTCACCTCCAGCTTTATACTGATAAAACTGTGATAGTAGCACCCAAAATGGTCACTAATTTAAACCAATTTGAAGGGAAAATTAAATTAGTACCACCTCCTGTAATCGGAGACTGCAATAGCAAAGAAAAAATTGACAGAGCTATTGAATTCTGTAACGTCGCCATTAAAAAGATTATGGAAGAATGTCAAACTCCTGGCAAAGAGAAAAAAAAATCCGTACTATTTACCCAAAGAAATTTTGGACCTTATTAAATAAACAAATAGGTACCGAAGAAAGTGGCATAAAAAAAGAAATAAAACGTCCTATAACTTTTATTGCTGCCTAAATAGACAAATTAAAAGAGAAATTAGAAAATTCGAAAATGGGTCATGGGGACAAGTATTAGAGGAAGCTCATATTGACTACTCTGAAGACTCGGATAAAAATAATAAAATGACCCTATGGAATCTT
Source organism: Macrothele yani (assembly GCA_039090855.1). Lineage (NCBI taxonomy): Eukaryota > Metazoa > Arthropoda > Arachnida > Araneae > Macrothelidae > Macrothele > Macrothele yani. Next base: position 49,714,710 of record CM076999.1, on the reverse strand, counting down.
ACGTCGAGCTAGAAAAATAAAAATGTCAAATCACTCCCACCCCTTTAAAAAGAAGATGGGACGGTAGTTAGAACTGACGAAGAAAAAGCGGAAATTTTTGCAAACTCACTCGAAAAACAGTTTAAAATAAATGATATCCCTGACACGGATGCAACCATCAAAACCCAAAAGGCCTTGGTAACTTATTTTAAACATATGGGGGATGTCGAAAACTCTGGAGTGATTGCACAAAGTGCACAACTGTATGAGGAATTTACCAGTAAAAAAAAAAACCTGTGAGAACATCCCGAAATAAAAGCACTCAGAATGGTGTGTTTAAAAAATAAAATCGGGGAAAAAGACAGAGAAAGCAGCAGGTAAAAGTGGAAAGTGCTACGACCTCTCTTAGGTCCGCAAATCCGGAACAAGCTGCAGAAATCGGACAGCATCCAACTGTGAAAAAAAATTCAACGGCCCTTTTAAGAGCCGAAAGAAATTTATTCCACTTGACTTTGAAAACCCACTTCCTCTTAGTGGCAGGGAGGTATCGTTTCGTATTAACAAACTCAGGAATAAAAAGGCACCTGGTAAGGACGGTATTAATAATAAAATCATGAAAAAATTACCGGAGCATATGTGCACACGCTTACGAAAATATACAATAAAGCTATTGAAATAAAATACTTCCCAGATGAGCGGAAAGCCACTGAGGTAATTTTACTTCCCCAGCACGGTAAAAACCCTGCTATTCCAAAAAATCACAGACCCATTTCGTTGCTCCCAACTATGGAAAAAATATTTGAAAAAGTAATTCGTATTAGAATGCAACAATTCTCTGAGGAAATCCCAGTAATTCCTTTTATTCAAGGAGGTTTCAGAGATAAACACTCCACGGTACATCAACTCTCTAAAATAACTGAAAGATGTGCTGAAGGAATAATAAAAAAAGAACACACAGCAGCCATATTTCTGCATGTGGCAAAAGGATTCCATAAATGTCCACATGAGGCAATTATCTACAAGCTAATAGCACATGATTTCCAGCTCTGGATTATTAATGTAATCAATTCATTCCTGACTAACAGAACATTCTGTGTAAAAATCAATATGAAAAAATCGTTAAAAAAATCGAAGCTGGTGTACCGCAAGGCAGTGTGCTCGCGCCAGCGCTGTACTTTATTTTTACGTCAGACTTTCCCAACTATAATAACAGGAATCTGACTACAGCTTTTAATGCAGACGACACTGCACTTGCTTATACTTACAAAAATAAAACCCAAGCAACTTTTATGTTGCAACATTATGTGGAACAACTTGAGAAGTATTTCTTAGATTGGAAAATGAAAATCAACACTGAAAAAACCCAAGCAATTCTAATTTCCAGGATCAAATACAGTGCTGGCCACCCAAAATGCAACACTAAGAAGAAAGCATCCGATTGGCCTGAAATTCGTAGCATGCGTTGCCCGCGAGAAGACATGCAAACGATTTGCATTGCAGGGCACGTGCGCCCGCATGTGCAAATCATGTGTGCCCGGCACGCGACCGAGAAGCACAATAAGAGGGGTGCACAGAAGGCGGGGTGTAAGTAGTGGAAGTGTGTTGGGCTGTCGGACCTGTGCGTGGGAAGCGTCCTGATTACTCGTCGCAGAATACTGCAGTCATTCCAGCACGTTTCGGGGTTCGACAGAGGACGAATATTGGCTTATCGCGACAGCAGTTTATCGTACCGAGACATCGGCGCTCTTGTGGGACGACATCCAGACACAGTGAGACGAGTATGGATTTGGTGGGTGCAGGAGGGCCGGACGGACCAACGTGAACGATTGCCGCAGCCGCAGCACACCACCAAACGAGAGGACCGGCATGTTGTGAGGCGGGCATTGACGGCTCGCACCGCCACATCACGAACGTTAGCGCAGGAATTAGGGTGTGGTGCGCAACAACCTGTGTCAGCACGTACCGTTCGACGTCGTCTGCAGTAGCGGGGACTTGTCGCACGGCGCCCATTGCTCCGATTACCATTGAAGTTACACCACCGGCGAGTGCGGAGGCAGTGGGACGTTGAACGCCGCCTCTGGACTACGGAATGGCACGGCATTGTCTTCTCCGACGAATCCCGCTTCTGCCTGCAACCACACGATGATCGAATCCGCATGTGGTGGCACCGCGGCGAGAGACTGTATGACGCCTGCATTATGTATCGCCATACCGGTCCGTCGGCTGGCGTTATGGTTTGGGACACAATTGGGTATGACACCGGCACCCCTATGGTACGCATCGATGACACACTTAACAGTCACCGCTACATCTCCGACGTTTTGGAGCCTGTAGTCCTCCCTTACCTGCAGGACCTGCCAGCGGCCACGTTTCAACAGGACAATGCGCACCCGCACGTAGCACGGATGGTGAAACAATTCTTCACGGCCCAACAGGTGTCACTGCTGCCATAACCCGCCTGATTTCCCGATATATCGCCCATCGAAAACGTCTGATCGCTGATCGGCAACCGAGTGGCACGGCAAGCACCACCCGCGGCTACGCTTGATGAACTGTGGCAACGTGTGGAAGCAGCCTGGTCCGACATACCCCAAGCCCACATCCAAAGTCTCTTTCGCTCGATGCCGCGGCGTGCAGCGACCGTTATTGCCAGCCATGGGGGCCACAGGAACTATTGATGTCTGAGTGTTCCGCAAGCCGCACGGGCCTGTAAGCTCAATCGTTTCATCTTTGTATCTGTTGTTATGTTCCAGTAAATCTGGCTTTGCTATCTCTTGTCTTTCTTGGAGTTGCATTTTGGGTGGCCAGCAGTGTATAAATTCAATCAAGACTTTGAAATAGAAATGTGTGGAAAAAAATAACTTGGGTAAAAGATGTTAAATATTTAGGACTTATTATGGACCACAACCAGAACGGGAACAAGCATATTAAAGAAACTCTGACCAAAGCTCTTAAGATCAGATAAAGTCTCCAGCCAATAATAACAAATAAAAGGCTCAGCAGGAAAAATAAAACTTTGCTTTGGAAAGCCTGTATCAGCCCTGTTATTACTTATGGCTGTCCTATCTGGCTAAACTGCAACAAACAGCCGAAAAATAATATTACCTCATTTCAAAATAAATCCCTACGTATGATGGTTCGACTTGATGGAAGAACTTCAAATCATTCCATCCGCATCATGATAAATATTAATTCTATTCATTATACGATATACGACTTAGCTAAAAGGTACTATGAAAAAGCTAAGATTCATCCTAATCCTCTGGTCAGAGAGGCCCTTAATTATACTGTCAATGCTGACAGATATAAAAGGCCAATAGCTATTTTGAATAAAGTTCCAGAAATGAACCCAATTCATAGCTACACTATAAAAAAAATATTTGGGACTAGTGTACAGAGGGTATTCTTCACACATGTGAAGAAAATAGTTGTTAAAAAAAGAAAAAGAAAAAAAAAGTTATCACATGTGAAGAAACATAGTTGTTAAAAAAACAACAACTCCCCACCAGCCAAATGGAAAAACTCTTTTTTCTATTTGACCGCTGAGAGCAAGGCAAATAGCCGACTCCTACCTGGAAACTGAGCAAACGACAATTCTGTGATTTCAGGTGCCGTTCAATTCATGGTTTTGTAAGAGAACTCAGTGTTTTTCTGTGGGATTTTTTCTTGTGCGTGTGCTTTTTCCCCTCAGGTTCCCCTTATCACTGTCCTTTCCCCGATTCCTGCGGCCGGACATTGGCTGCGGGATAAATTGCTCGGAGCGAATTGTTGCAGGTAAGTATTTAGGGTAGCTTACCACTTCAATAATTAACGGAAAACCGTATACTCCTTCTGGTCTAATTTTTCTGTACTCTTCTTTCATGCTGTTCTATCAGGGAATTATTTCCCAATTCTCTTATCTTCTTTTTTTCACCTGCCAAAAGGTGCAGAGCGCTGTTGGTTCGGGGCTCTCAACCTAAGATAGGAACTCTCTTCTTCTTAAAAAGAAGTATGAAACAAGTTATTTTTCTTTTTGAGCAATGGGTGGCCTAGTGGTCAAATTTCGTGACTGCCATGGAGATGACATCAGGTTCGGTCCCGGGAAGGTAAGAATGCTCGAACCATTAAGTACCCGCCGTGAGTCGGATGGGTACGTCAAGCCATCTGACCCCGGGTACTGGCCCCCCTTAACAAATAAGGGTGTTTCCCTCCCCAAAAGGAAAAGTAATCCATACTATTTATCTAAAAACATTTTGATTATTACGGAAAAAAATGGATACAGAAGCAAATGGCAAAAAACAGGAAACAAAATGTTCTATGATCTTTATTGCTCTCTGAACAGGCAAATTAGGAAAGAAACTAGAAAATTTGAAAACGGGTCATGGGGGAAAGTCTTAGAGAAACCGCACATTGACTACTGTGAAGACACGGGGGGAAATAAAAGGACCCTCTGGTACCTTACTTCGAGTTTGCAAAATAAAAACATCAAATTATTTCCGCCACTCCAAAATGCAGATGGGACGTTTTTAAGAACTGACAAGGAAAAAGCGAAAAAAATATGCAAACTCGCTTGGAAAACAGTTTAAAATAAATGATATCCCTGACACTGATGTTACCCTTAAAATGCAAAAGGGTAATGGATACTTATTTTGAACATGCTGAGGATGTTGAAAATTCTAGAGTGATCGCACAAACTGCTCAACTCTATGAAGAATTTATAAGTAAAAAAAAAACCTGTGGTGACATCCCCATCTAAAATCAATCAGAAAGGTGTGAATAAAAAAAAAACTTTAGCGACCTAGAAGGGAAAAAGGCCAAAGTGGTAAAAACCACGACCTCTCTTAGGTCCTCAAGCCCGCTCAAGCAGCAGAAGTCGGACCGCATCTGGACTATAATAAAAATAATATAAAACAAACGGCCCTTTTTTAGAGCCGAAAGAAATTTGTTTCTCCTGACTTTGAAAAACCACTTCCTATTAGTGACAGGGAAGAAAGGCACCTGGTAAAGATGGTATTAATAACAAAATTATTAAAAACACTACCTGATGAATATGTGCAAACCCTAACAAAAATCTACAATAAAGCTATCGAATTAAATTACTTCATTGATGAGTGGAAATCGGCAGAGGTAATTTTACTTCCCAAGCCCGGTAAAAACCAGGCTATACAAGAAAACCACAGACCTATTTCGTTGCTTCCAACTATGGGAAAATTGATTGGAAAAATTATTGTTATTAGAATGCAACAATTCTGTGAAGAATACCCAGTTATTCCATTTATTCAAGGTTGTTTTCGAGATAAACAATCCACGGTGCTTCAGCTCTCTGGAGTAACTAAAAGATGCGCAGAAGGAATGATAAAAAAAAACACAGCGGCCATATTTTTGGATGTTGATAAAACGTTCGATAAATATCCACATGAGGCAATTATTTTAAAAGCTAATAGCACATGACTTTCCACCATGGATTATTCATATAAACAAGTCATACCTTAAAAACAGAACATTCTGTGTAAAAATTTATGGGAAGAAATCAACAAAAAAAAAATGAAGTCGGTGTTCCACAAGACAGTGTACTTGCACCTACACTGTACTCTAGTTTTGCGTCAGAATTTCCCAACTTCAATAATAGGAACGTGACTACAGTTTGATAGGCTGATGACACAGCACTTGCTTAAACATACTTCCAAAAATAAAAATCAGGCAACATTAATGTTGCAATTTTATATGAAAAAACTAGGGAAATACTTCCTAGACTGGAAAATTAAAAATAACACTGATAAAACCCAGGCAATTATGTTCTCACGCAAAACATATAACTATAATCCTGACTTTGAAATTGAATTGTACGGAAAAAAATACCTTGGGAAAAAAATATTAAATACTTAGGCCTTATTATGGATCACAATCTGAATTGGAACAAGCATAAAAAGAAACCCTGGCCAAAGCCCTAAAACTCAGAGAGTGTATGCAACTTATAATAAAAAATAAAAGGTTCAGAAAAAAATAATAAAACTTTAATATGGAAAGCATGCTATAGCCATGTTATTACTTATGGCTTTCATACTGTATCTGGGGTAACTGCAAAAAGCAGCAAATTAATAATATTACCTCTCTTCAAAATAAAACCATACGTATTATGGCTGGAGTTGATGGAATAACGTTAAACAATGCTATCGTAGTATGCTAAATATTAATTCTATTCATTATACAATGTATGATTTAGCTAAGAGGTACTATGAAAAAGCTAAAGATCATCGCAACCCTCTTGTCAGGGAGGCCCTAAATTATACCGTAAGTGATACTGACAGATATAAAAGGCTGAAAGCTATTTTGAATAAAGTTCCTGAAAAGAACCCACTTCATAGCTACTCTTTTAGAAAAAATAATAATTGGCACTAGAGTTGAGAGTATTCTTCACACGTGTGAAGAAAACAAGATGTTAAAAAAGTACCAATCTCTCTCCAGCCAATGGGAAAAATATTTTCCCTGATTGTCTCCTGATTAACGAGGCAAATAGCAGACTCCTACCAGAATACGGAGCAAACGACAATTTTGTGTTATCAGGTGCCAAACATTTTTAAGTTAAAAATTATTTTTCTAGCTTTGTTTTGTGAGAGTTGTTCGTCTGGGAGACTTGTTCGTGGGTGTTGTCCTTTTCTTTTCAGGTTCCCCTGTCCTCTCCGCGTTTCCTGCGGCTGGATGTTGGTTGCTAATGTTATTGCTCAGGTGTGATGCTGCTGCAGATAAGTATTTCGGTTAGTTTATAACTTCGTTTATTAACGGGAAACTGTATACTCCTTGAAATCTGATTCTTCCGTACTTTACTTCCATACTATCTTATCAGGGCATTCTGTTCCCACTTCTTAATTTTTTTCATTTTTCACCTGCCAAAAAGCATAGCGCTCTGTGGATTCGGTTCTCTAAACATAAAGAAAGAAGCATCGATTTGATTTGATTCACTTACGACCAACGAAGGTCGTAATAGTACAAAAAGAAACATCTTAAGTTCGGACTTAAAAGTAGATAAAGAAATTTTATATATACAGAATTTTTTTTTTACTTTACTGAACATGGATCCTTCTGTACCATACCAAGTCACCAAAGAATTTCACAAAATATTAACTTTACATTTATTTGTAATTTTAGGGATACATAAAATTAAGTTTTCCATAAATGATATTCAACACGCATCCAGAATATACACTGACGGGAAAAAAAGTCCCCACACCACGAAAAAATATTTGTAGAGGAATGAAATGGCGGCAATACAATTGTATAGGTAACATATTTAATCGATTAAGGTTTCAAGATCACAGCTTATTGTAAGCACAAGAAGAGCTATTTTAAATGTTAAATGCTGGTACATTAATAACCGGTGTAACCGCCAGAATGTTGAATGCAAGCACGCAAACGTTCATGCATTGTGTCGTACAGGTGCTGGATGTCAGTTTGTGGGATGGAGTTATATGCCTGTTGCACTTGGTCGGTGAATACAGGAACGGGTAATGCTGGTTGGGGTGACGCTGGAGTTGTCGTCCAATGATGTCCCATACGTGCTCGATTGGTGAAAGATCTGGTGATCTAACAGGCCACGGCAACTTGTCGACACTCTGTAGAGCACGTTGGTTTACAACAGCGGTATGCGGGTGAGCGTTATCCTGTTGGAAAACACCCCCGGGAATGCTGTTCATGAATGGCAGCACAACTGGTTGAATCACCAGACCGACGTACAACTGTGCCGTCAGGGTGCGTGGGATAACCACAAGAGTGCTCCTTCTGCCACAGGAAATTACTCCCCAGACCATAACTCCAGGTGTAGGTCCAGTGTGTCTCGGCCGCAGACAGGTTGTTTGCAGGCGCTCACCTGGCCTCCTTCTAACCAACACACGGCCATCCCTGGCATTCAGGCAGAACCTGCTTTTATCAGAAAACACAAGAGGTCTCCACGCCATCCTCCAATGAGCTCTAGCTTGACACCACTGACGTCGCAAACTGCAGTGGTTTGGAGTAAGTGGAATGCGCGCTACAGGGCGTCTGGCTCGGAGCTGTCCTTCAAGTAACCGATTTGTAACAGTTCGTTGTGTCACTGTGGTGGCAATTGCAGCTCGAATTGCGGCCGTAGACGCAGTGCGATGCGCCACGGCCATACGACGTACACGGCGGTCTTCCCTCTCAGTAGTGCCACGTGGCCGGCCGGAACCCGGTCTTTTTGAGGCAGTACCTTCCCTTGACCAACGCTGCCAACAATCATGCACAGTGGCTACATTCCGGCCAAGTCGTTCTGCAATATTGCAGAAAGAAAATCCACCTTCTCGTAGCCCTATTACACGACCTCGTTCAAACTCCGTGAGCGGTTGATAATGGCTTCTTCGTCTTCTTAAAGGCATTCTTGACTAACATCAACACATTACGTCGAATCTTAACGATAACTAACGCTCACGAACGGTACAGCGCGTATTTACAGCAAACCTGCTGTGCATGTTCCGAGGGGCGCTACTAGCGCTACACGTATGCGCCGAGCGCGAAATTTGCCTACACGTCATCTAACAGATGTACTCTCACCGCCTACCAACTGTCGTTTATCTAACACAACCCCTTCTTGGTGTTAAGATTTTTTTCCGTCAGTGTAGTTAAAACATTTAATTCTAAATTTATTTAGTTTATAATGCCTTTTATCCCGTTATGGTTTGTTAGACAACTGAAGAGCAGAAGTTCTGTCGAGGACCCTTTTGAAACAAATTTAACGAAACTCTTGTAAAACAGTTTAAATAACAGAAATGAAAATTAATTTATGTAAGATGGGTATGTCTCCTCGGACTTTGTAAATATGCATCTGTGTCATATTTCAATAAAAGCTCCAAATTATCCTTCAGCTCAAGTCTTTCTGTAATACGCGAAATTTTCAAAGGGTTTTGAAATATTATACTTCCACACAGGGAAACAAATTCGAGTACGAACGTCCATCACACAATATCAAATCGATGTGCATATAATCAAGTGGTTCTTTCTTGCGTTCATCACCATTTTTTTACCTTTAGTTCCGTTTAAGGATCTAACATATTCGTGGGATAGGTCTGGAAAATATATGATAAAATATAATATTTATACTAAATGGTTTTGTGGTAATTGCAAAATATCCCTTACAAAATAATATTGTATATGTAATTTAAAGCGTAGTTTCAAATTCCTATCAAACTTCTACTGTAGCAGCCTGGAACTTAAATGTGTTAAAAACACATTCTGTTTGGTACAACCTATTAAGCGACAATGTACATATATCGACACTTTTTTGGACTGCCTAGAAAAATGTGTAAATACTCGTTATTGTGATACCGAAACTGGCACTGGACTATCTCAGACTGTTTTTCGAATGTAGAGGCCAAAACGTTCATTCAAGTGCTGATGTTTCGAAACCAACAGCTCACTTATTCGAAAGATACGCCCTTTTGCTCACGGCACATTTTCTCAATAGATGTCTGCAGTTCCAGGAAATTTTCACTGCTCATGGAAAGGAACGACAACATGACTTCAATTTTACTGTTGCCATTTTTATAGTGCGGTTGTTATATGGAACCAGATAAAGCAAATATGAGTCTTGACTTAAAAAACATTCTCGTGCAATTTAATATTTCATTTTGTCTTACAAATTTGTGCTCTAAGCAGAATGATATCCCTTCAAAGAATCGATTACATCATTGTTTTTTTTAATCGCATTCAGTGTTTTCCCATTTCAATATTTTCTTAAAATTGTCTAATTCTGATCCTGTTATCTTGAATACAAGAGTTTCTTGGAAATGCCACCATAGAAAATGGGATTAAAGACCAATTGGAAAACTTCTTTCTTCGGTCATATACTACCGTTTTTCACGCCAGTTCCATTGACTTTAAATAGCTTTGATAAATTTAATTCGCGTCAAAACGGATTCAAAGTAAGTGCTTGTTACGCACGAAAATTCTGTGTCATCTTTCGTGTATAAATGTGAATCAAGCTAACGCCATTGATGTTTGACTCCAAGCATTGATTTACAGAGAAAAATATGAACACTATCCATATTTAATAATAGTCTGAAAGAGACAGCGAAGCAGTACAAATGTTGGTTAGTTATAAAAAAATAAAAATACACCATATCTAATGCAACACAGCAGAAGTGAATACCCAACTATAAATAGGGTTAAGCAATTCCAGAAAAACTACCGTGTATTTCCTGGAAAAGTTTAATTATATATATTCTTCACCAGAAGTAAAATCAATTTGACAAATGCCTAAAACTTTATCAGAAACCTTCAAAGTAAGCAAGCAGGTATTCACTAGAAGATAAATTAATATGCATTCAACAGTACTAAAAGTTTTACTGTACGATTTATATATTTACGTGACGTACATGTATATCATTCACTCGTTAGATATATTTACCAATTCATATCATGGCTAAATGATTTTTAACACATTTTCAAAAATTGTGTTAAAATCATTACCCATGGTTTTGTTATAACTTTGTCTGTCCGTCTGCCTGTCGACACCATATCACTGCAACTCTCAGGCGAATTTGAAAAATGATTTTTGTATTACGAAGACTGAAATGCCAGATATGATACTTGCCTTGCTAAAACACCCGATGCAAAACTTCTCCATTAGAGGGCGTTAGCAGATGATATCTATTTCATAAAATATTTCATTGCATATACTTCTTTCTAAATATCGGATGCCGCCTCTGTGGCGCAGTGGTCTAAGAAATGGCCTCTGATCATTCGTCCGAAAGGGGTCCCAATCCTGGGTTCGAATCCCGCTGAAGCATGGATGTTGTATTTGTCTTACGACACTGGCTCTCTCTTTTCCCTGGTACCATATACCATAAATTAGAGACGGACGACTGCTTATAGCCCATTGGGTTGCTCACGGTGGTCGCTAAACCTCCAATAAAAAAATCCGATTGAAAAAAAATTATTCTTTAATTCAATGACATTTTAATCGGAGACTATTTTAGGCAGTCTCCTTTTCAATGAATACTTGGATTGTTTGCTAGGGGAGTAAAGGTAGATTGTGTTTTACCCGATTTCATTTTTCTCTGCTTATAACAGTGCGATTTGAAAAATATTTCCGGTATCGGATATAGCTCTTAATGAAAACTGTTTGGCGTATAATTCCTAACTTTGGTAAGGAATTGTTTGCCAGCAGAGAGCGTAAGTGTTCATTTCTGCTTGTCATGTATTTACAGAAAACTCTGATCTGAAAATTTGATTGATAAAATTATTTCGGAGACCGATACGGCTCACCTCGGAAAGCATTTTGAAAATACGTAATGCTTAAGATACTGCACGTTTTCTCACCATGGCTGCTTCTAAATTTTCGATTTTTAAAATGCTTTCTTTGTTGGTGATCGTTTCCAGCATGAAATGTTTCTCATGTAATAAACAATTTTCTTAGCGCATCAGTGCGACGCTAGAGGGCATAAGACAACACTAAGGCTAAGACGCCCGAAACTACGAACTATGAAAACACTCTGTGTGTACTTTCTTCCCAAAATTTTGCACGATTTCGCTGCCATTTGGCTTAAATGTTTTCAATCTGATTTTCTCGATATCTCTATTTGTAAATGTGCTGCACAAAAAGTTATCTAAACAGGGGATACCATATACCTTTGTGGAAAACGTTTGATCCGTATTTGCAAAGTTTTGTAGTTTACAGTCCTGTCGCTAAGTTGTGCTTTTTGCAGCTATATCTCCGTTTCCAAAAACCCTACTGAGAAGTTTGTTTTTTAATTTGATTCGCAACAGTAAAGATGGGTAGCATTTTCCACTTTAAATAATGCATAGCTTTCCCGCAAGGGGCATTAAGATCAAAAAAAATTTCTCGCTACCTTTTCTGCCGGGAGACGAATTTGTACGCTTATTTTTCCCTTAGCATCATAGCTTTTGCCGTGAATAATATACTTCACCTATTTTCAACTCATTCATTATGCAAAACGTTTGACTAATTCCCTTTGATTTTAAATTTAATTATCTCCAATTCTTTGGGGGAGTTTGAGTATTATTTTTGGGCTGGAAGGTATTTAGCATAATTTATCTTTATTTCCTGTATTTTATTTAAAGTCCTTTTAGCTTTAGATTTTTCCAAAGCGTATCGCAATCGACGAAAATGGGTAAACATGGTGATCTGAGCGACATTAATCGCGAACGCATTGTCGGCGCAAGACAGACGGGTCATTCCATTGCCAAAGTGGAAGGAACTCAAGGGATGCCGCGGACAACCGAATCACACGGGTAATTTTATCGCTCAAGTGAAAAGAAGCCAAGGGTTCCAGCGGGAAACTGTATCAGACAAATCATTCTATCTTCCAAGTGGAAACAAACCAAGGAAACTTGCAGGCAACCGTATCAGACGGATCATTCTACCATCGATGTGGAAATTACCCAAGGTATCCCACGGGCAACCGGATTAGACGGGTCATTCTATCGTCCAAGTGGAAATAAGCCAAGGATTCCCGCGAGCAACCGTATCAGACAAATCATTCTATCGCCGAAGTGGAAATAATCCAACTGTTTCCGTGGGCAACTTTATCAGACGGGTCATTCCATCGCAAAAGGGGAAAGAACCGAATTGTCTCCGAGGTAACCGTATCAGACTGTTCATTCTATCGCCCAAGTGAAAATAACCCAAGGGTTCCCGCGAGCAATCGTATCAGTGGTGTAACGCGAGTATGTCACGACGGTCGTATGACCTACCACGGAGCAAGCGGTGACCGGCCACACGCTATTGATGCCCCGGATCTAGTTACACTATCCAGGCTATTAAAGACCGGCCTCTTGACAACGGCGGCTCAAATCGTATCCAGTTTAAATGTCGGTCGTCCAGACAGTGTCAGAGTTCGAAAGGTATGGTGAGCGCTACACACCATGGGCAACGAGTGCCAACGGCCTACTCGAGTGTTACTGTTGAATACGCGTCATTAGGAATTAGGCCTTGCCCGGTGTCGGAAACATTAAATCTTCATCTACGTAGTGTGCCGGAGCGTCGTGTATAAGTTGTATCTAGGTGACGGGAGGTTTTCAGAGCGGCGTCGACAGCAAAAGGCCAAGGATCCGTCGTTCCGGGTAGGCTCTATTCAAGGTGATTTTACCTCTGCGATAGTTTGTGGAGCCTTCTCGTGGAAGATATTAGGCACCTTAGTGTGACTGGAGAGGTCCTTTACCGCCGCGCCCTAACAGCATGTGCTGGCTTATTAGCAACATGCTTCCATTGCTTTCGCGCATCCTTCTGCCGAAGGCCGGGTTCAGCAGGACAATACAACTCCTCATCGGGCCGCTACATCCAAAGTATATCTGCAGGACTGCTCATCTGAGTTTGGAGCCGTCAAGTGACTAACAGGTTCCGCGGATGTAAATCCTCCGAAATCTTTCTGGGATGACGTGGTGAGAAAAGTCAGATCCACGTACCTTAGACCGACGTTTCGTGCAGAGTTGTGGAGAATGTTTCAAAAGGCACGGCTAGCATTACCTTCGGAAACTTTCAGGCAACTGCTGCAGTGGATGCCTCGGCATGTGCAGCTATTTTTCACTTACGTGTATCACAAACGCTCTGTTTGGTAGGTATATCTAATGTTTTGTCGATTGGGTGTATTTAGTATAAATATTTGTTCACTTAGTCACATGTACTTTAGATAGAATTTATGTTTAATTTGGGGAATTTTATGACACTTTGACGTAACAAAAATTTAGAATATATTTGATTGAGTCAAAGTTTCTTGGCCACCAGCTATTATACAGATTAAGCGACGTGTGGAGCGCGGACAGCAGCTAGACGGGCTGGAAAGTGTTCACATGTATATGTCGCTACGCTGACTGCAGTGAATTTGCCAGCTGCTGGAGGGTGAGTGGTGGAGGATCCATAGAGCGAACAACACGATCGAGGTAATCCCAAAGATTCTCATTTGGGTTTAAGTATCAGGGGGCCGAGAAATACCTTGATGTATTCATCGTGCTCTTCCAATCACTCTCGGACATTTCTAGCTGTGTGACACGTCGCACTGTCCTTCTGGAAGATCTCATAAGCCACAGAGAAGAGAATTTGCATGTATTGGAGTAGGTGGTCTACAAGCATGGATTTATAAGGAATTCAGTCCATAGTGTCTTCCACAGGTACGATTGGACCCAGGTAATGCCACGAAAACAATCACTAGACCCTGATACTTTGGGTTTAAGTATCAGGGGGGCCGAGAAATACCTTGATGTATTCATCGTGCTCTTCCAATCACTCTCGGACATTTCTAGCTGTGTGACACGTCGCACTGTCCTTCTGGAAGATCTCATAAGCCACAGAGAAGAGAATTTGCATGTATTGGAGTAGGTGGTCTACAAGCATGGATTTATAAGGAATTCAGTCCATAGTGTCTTCCACAGGTACGATTGGACCCAGGTAATGCCACGAAAACAATCACTAGACCATAACCTATCCCTACCAGCTTGTGTTCTTCCAGTAATGGTTGAAGGGTTTTTCTTCTCCGATGTTTCTCACCTTATACGTCAACGTCCATCCGTACGATGATCCAGAAAACGTTCATTGGCTACGCGCTATTAACGTCAAAAGTAGGAGGTGGTCAAAATAATGTGACTTGACTGTGCACATTATACAGACCTGTTACATGAAGAACATAGTTTTTCTTATCACGTGTTTTGATACAGTTTGTCCTTGCCTTGTTAAGGGCACAACAACAATTTTGAACTGAGAGCAAATAATAGGGATAAGCGTTGGAGTGAACGTAAGTTGGATGTTTAAAAACACGCTCTTTTCTGTTATGATACTTTTCTCAAAGGTCTTTCATCAGTGATTAGCTGTGTTCTTAGTAGAGTGGAACACCTTATTTTGTGCAAAAGGGATGACATTGTTTTCGCTCAAGTAAGTAGCCTCAAGTTTTTGTTTCTGTTTGTGATGTTGATAGAAATGAAGCATATTAATTTTTTACTTGAATTGCATGAACAATCAAATTGCTTCCTTTTCTAGCCACTGGGATCCTTGTTTCAACAGGAACAGAATAGTAAGAAGCGCACTTATACGGAAAAAGTTTTTCTCGTTCATAGGCACTGTAGATAAACCAATGTAATCTTGTAGCTGACGCTTGGAGGCGCAGTAACGACTCGTGTGCTGAAACTCAGGCTTGGATATCTGCTGTGAAAATTTTCCGTTTCCTCTTAGTACCTTTCCTTATGTGAGAAGTAACCTCATTAATCTTCTTCTCTTTTTTACTTTATCATTATCATTGCTTCGTGGCACTTCCTAATGAGCAACAGGAAATTGATTATCCGATCATGCATTTAAGACATCGCGAATGGATGGTTGTGAATCGTACTGTTAGCTCTGTTTCTTTTCTAATGCTTATGGTGAAGACATGATTCACGAATAAACTCTAAGCTAATTTCATGGTTCAGTTACTGCTCTTAATCTGCACAAGAAGGATATTTGAAATCTGAAATTAAACGAATTGGTGAATACTGAGAAGAAAAACATCCTCTTATAAATCATTAGAATATTCACAGCTGAAGAATTCTCACTTCCACAACACAGTATAAAAAAAATGCTAGTTCATCTAAAATAAAGAAAACATTATCGGCAAGCAGCGGTAGTTTTCTGAAACAAATTATCCGGAATTTTAAAGCAATTGAAGAAATCTCATGTTCCTGATGCAGAGAACATTTTGAAAGTTGACCAGAAGTGCACCCAAAATGTTCCCGAACAAAGCTTATTTCATTCAGTGCTCTAACACACCATCAATAAAAATTCCAGGCACGAACTTGATAAGTTTCATAACGCTAACTAAGGCGTTCCCTTTCAAGAGGTTAATTTTTTTATGAATGTAAGAATTATAATTGATATTCTTTAAAATATATACTTGTGGCAAACAACACAAATTGTATTCAGTCTGTTAATACAACATTTACGGCTTTCACCAGACAGAAATATTACTTCAATAAACAAACTATTTGACTGTACGCAATTAAAAAAGATAATGACACAACTCTTGCACTTGTTGTCATTTATCATTAAAAAATTCGCAGTGTTATATACACTGGGTGGCCACGTTTTTATGACCACCTGACAGGTTTAAGTAAATGAGGTATGGCTGCAGCCTGTTTCCGCCAGAGGGTGAGGATAGTATAAAAAAGGAAAGCTTAGTGCTTGCGACACTAGTACAAGGTATTTTTGCGTGACGAGATGGGTAAAAAATGCGATTTGACGGACTTTCAATGTGGGATGATTGTAGGAGCTCAGAGCCATGGAGCGAGTAACACCGAAACCGCCGCATTCGTTAAATGTTCTAGAGCAGCTGTTGTTAAAGTGTTTAAAGACTGGACTGTCAGCCAAAAAACTGCGTTTCTACGTTCAACGTGTGGTCGTCATGGACTAGTGACTGCTTGGGCGGAACGGAGAGTGTCCAGACTGGTAGCAGAAAACAGAAGGACAACAGTGCAGCATATTACAGACCACCTTAATTAAAGATCCCCTCAAATGATCTCTGCACGCACTGTTCGCCATACACTGCATCAGATGTGATATGGCAGTCGAAGGCCTGTTCGAACACCTTTGCTGTCTTCAGTTAACAAGAGAAAACGTCTCCAGTTTGCACAGGAACCCAAGGATTGGACAGTCGATAACTGGAAACAAATTATGTTGCCCGATGAATCACGTTTTCAGTTGCCCCATGCCAATGGCCGAGTGAAAATTTGGCGGAAACAGCACAAAAGCATGGACCCTAAATGCATTGCCAAAACCCTTCAAGCTGGTGGAGGTTTGGGGAATGTTTTCCTGTCACGCTTTGGGCCCTTTAATTCGCGTTGATCAGCGTCTGACTGGCACACTATCTCTAAACATCGTTGCGGACTAAGTGCATCCTGTCATGTGGATGGTTTAACCCAGTGGCGGTGGCTACTTTCAACAAGATAATGCGTCCGGCCATAGTTCCCGTATTGTACATGATTGGTTTCAGGAACATGCCGGTGAGTTTACTTTGCTTAGGTGTTCCCCAAAACCTCCAGATCTCAACCCCTTTGAGAATTTGTGGAATGAAATTGAACACGCCATCATTCAGCTGAATTCACAACCCTGCAGCTTCACACTCCTAGAAAGAGCTATTAATCAAGCACGGTCTCAGATTCCACAAACCACCTATCAACATCTCGTTGAATCCACGCCACGAAGAATCGACGCAGTATTAAAGGCAAAAGGTGGCCCAACGAAGTACTGAGGGGGTGGTCAAAATAAAGTGGCTACTCAGTGTATATAATTTAGGGAGCATCCGAATACTATATAGTAAATTACTCATCTTCAGTGAACATTATTTACAGTTTGATAAAACTAGTTTTGCAGTTTATTTGGCCGCATCTTGTGAACAATCTTTCAGGGACATCAACTCGGGTGTTTTGAGCAATGACACTAAGCTCAAGACATGCTGTAACTTCGAAACGAGGAACAACACATTAATGGAGTTACAGAAATGCAATATCATTCACCAATATCAATTGAAACTCAAGGAAAATTCAGAAATCGTTTGGAAGGTCAATAATGGAAAGTCAAAACTGAATTATTTCAATGAATTAATCAAATTCTCACAACAAACTAGTATCCCAACCCCACGTGTGCTTTCTTAAAAAGACTTAGTAGCAGTAGTTCCTTTAAATCATACCGTGGGCATTTTGATTTCTTTCAATGATTACGGCCAAACAAAATACTGTAAGTAGCGTTTAGTGTTTCAAATTATATCGTACAAATGCGAAGATTTTCCTCGTAAGAAATTAGCCGGGCTAGTGAATGAATCCGAATCGTGGAGCGGGCTGCTAGGTGGCGTACACGTTTCTCATTCTATCGGCTGACATGCGTAAGTCCGCATTTTTTCAACGTTACCTATGTTAAATTTTTGCGACAAAGATAATCATATTCCTCTAAGATTTGTTTATTTAAAAGGGAACCGGTAAATAAAGACCCTTTTGCATAGTTCCTTTTTATAATTTCATATATAATTCATTTTAACAATCTTATATATAATTAATTTTTACAATTACATACGACACTTAAACAAAATACACTGCTGGCCGCCCAAAATGAAACACCAAGAAGGAAGCATCCGATTGGTCTGAAATTCGCAGCATGAGTCGCTCGCGAGAGGGCATGCAAACGATTAGCATTGCAGCACATATGAAAATCATGTGCGCCCGGAACGTCACCGAGAAGCACTATACAAAGGGTGCACAGAAGGCGGGTAAGTAGTGGAAGTGTGTTGTGCTGCCGGACCTGTGCGTAGAAAGTTTCCTGATGCCTCGTCGCAGAACACGTCAGTCATTCCAGCACGTTTCGGAGTTCGACAGAGGAAAGAATAGTGGCTTATCGCGACAGCGGTTTATCGTACCGAGACATCGGCACCCGTGTGGTACGACATCCAGCCACAGTGAGGCGCGTATGTATTCGGTGGGAGCAGGTGGGACAGTAGGACCGACGTGAGCGATTGCCGCAGCCTGGCACACCGCCGAACGAGAGGACCAGCATGATGTGCGGCGGGCATTGACAGCTCGCACTGCCACATCACGAACGTTAGCGCAGGAATTAGGGTGTGTTGCGCAACAACCTGTGTCAGCACGTACCGTTCGACGTCTTCTATATTTTCTATTTTCGGGGACTTGTCGCAAGGCGCCCATCGCTCCTATTACTATTGACGTTACACCACCGGCGAGTGCGGCGGCAGTAGACCGTGGAACGCAGAACCTGGACTACGGAGTGGCTCGGCATTGTCTTCTCCGACGAATCCCGCTTCTGACTGAAACACCACGATGGTCGGATACACGTGTGGCGGCACCGCGGCGAGAGACTTTATGACGCCTGCATTATGCATCGTCATACATGTCCGTCGCCTGGCGTTATGGTTTGGGGCGCAATTGGATATGTCACCCGCATCCCTTTGGTACGCATCGCCGGTACATTCAACAGCCACCGCACCATCTCCGACGTTTCGGAGCCTGTAGTCCTTCCTTACCTGCAGGACCTGCCAGCGGCCACGTTTCAACAGGACAAACGCGCCTGCACGTGGCACGCATCGTGCAACAGCTCTTCACGGCCCATCAGGTGTTACTGCTGCCGTGGCCAGCCTGTTCTCCCGATATGTCGCCCAACGAACACGTCAGGTCGCTGATCGGCAACCCAGTGGCCCGGCAAGCACCACCCGCGGCTACGCCTGAAGCACTGTGGCAACGTGTGGAAGCTGCCTGGACCGACATACCCCAAGCCCACATCCGAAGCCTCTTTCGTTCGATGCCACGGCGTGTAGCGGCCGTTATTGCCAGCCATGGGAGCCACACGAACTATTGATGTCTACGTGTTCCGCAAGTCGCACGGGCCTGTAAGCTCAATAATTTCATATTTGTATCTGTTGTTATGTGTCCAGTAAATCTGGCTTTGCTATCTGGTGGCTTTCTTATTGCTGCATTTTGGGTGGCCAGCAGTGTGTATCAAAATTTTGCACAGGGATGAAACGCCATGCACTAGAGATTGAAATCGTTCCAACTGGGACATAAAATGTAAATATATAATATTACGAGAAAACGTTTTAATTAGCTTTATACAAACATAAAGCGACATAAAAAAATGTTTTCTAGGTAGTGAATATTCTTAGCGTCCAATAAGAAATATAACTTTTTTCAGTATTCCTGATACCCAATCTTTTCAGGTTGCTATAGCAAAAGGAAAGTGGTTCCAGAAATACACTATCTACCAAAAAGTAATTGGACACTTGTGATAGCAAAGGAAAACGATGTTTATTCACCTTCAGTAGTTGGTAGAGCCTCCACGATCGGCGATTACAGCTGCGACCCTCCACGGCATGCTCTCAGCCAGGCGTTGTAGGGCGGCTAGCGGTAATTTCTTCCACTCGGCTTGGAGAAGACAGGTCAGTTCCTTCACCGATTTCGGACGGTAGGGGCACCTTCTAAGTCGACGCTCCAACTCGTCCCAGAGGTGCTTGATAGGTTTAATGTTCGGCCTCTGTACATCTACACACCCCGGCGTAGAAACCATTAATTTTTTCAAGAAGAAATTTTTCCTAAAAGGTTTGTCGACATCAGTAGTATCGGTCAACAAACGACTTTTTTTTTCAATCGAGATTTTAGCAGCTCATATTTTGCTGCAAATACAACAGAAGCGGAAATTAAGACTTACACCACCTGGTGGCCAAACCGTTTCTAACAAAATCTAGAAATTATGTGCAAACGATTTCCCATCAGGAGCTGTATGCGGTGCAGAAATAATTTTTTAAATCGGAGGTTAAGAAGCAGAGATATACGAGGAAACGCAATTTAAATTTCGCCCCTTAGCGGAAAGTCTATGAATTACTTGAAAATTTTGAAATTATGTGAACCACATGTCACACTAGAAGCACTATCCAACAAAGAAGGTATTTTTCAAAGAATGTAATCATGGAGTAATCAATATGATGAAAATCTGACTCCAGACTGCAGGCTAACTACTTTTCCAGTTTGATGTTACTCCTTTGGACAAATAGGTGCAATGTTTTACGGTGAGTACACTCAAAGTATTTTTTTTTTCGGACGAAATATTGCCCTGAACTTCAAATACAATATTTGTCTTGAACTTCAAATACCCTGGAGACAGAAATTTCAACCCACAAAGCAATAGCGAACAAATAATTAATCCAATGCTATAATAACATGTTACGATGTTCACAGTGAGTCCTGGTGACGCAGTGGTCTAACCGTGACCTTTCTATACATACATTACGAGTCCAGCTTCAAATACCGGTGAGGCATGGATGGTTTCTTTCCCTAAAGACACTGGCGGTTTCCCTCTACTGAAACTACTATCCTAAATGAGTAAGAACCGACTGCCATCGAGTTGCTCACTGTGATCGTTATTCCTCCAACCACCCCCCAGAAATGTTAATAGAACATACGCTAATTGACACGAGAAAACAATGTACGCATTGAAATTTACATATCATTGAGCAAAAAGCTGTCTAATACGTAAATCGAAATACATAAAATATATAATACGTAAATCGCAAACAGAGAACAGCAATGTAATTTATCCTTGATAGCGCTAATAAGAAGCATCCCCGTGAATGCAAATGCTTTCCTAATGTTACATGCACGTCTATCTCAAGCTGTGTTGTTACGGGTAATAAGAACACTATAAGCAGGGACTCCGGAGTGATTCCATGGTCATATCTGCAATTCAATGACAGAGGTGGAGTGTCACGACTCTTCGGCGGGACTCTTGTTGCTTTAACAGTTGTTCTCTTGTCGCTTTAACAGAACTGTGGCTTATTTTCTACACAGCCCGGCAACAGCTTTCGAAAGCGTCTTGTGCCACTGGGATTATGGTATCAATAAAAGCAATATATCTAAAGCTTAATGGTAACAGCCTTATGACACGAGCACTATGGATTTTGTCTCTCTGGAAACATCTCAAAGAAGAGTTTGTTTGAATTGTTGCAATGAACACCATATCTAAAGCCCAGAAGAGAGGTTCGGTGTTGTTTTCATTGTGAGTCGTGATTCAGTCTACAAACCGATTCTCGGTCGCGCTCATCTGGAGGAAAAGGGATCCAGTAGTAATCCTGCAATCAACCCTGCACGAGACTACTTGTGACGCGGCTGTCTGCTTTAGCTGGGTGGGTTATGTTCCACGGCCGCACATCAATTCTCCTGTTCGCAGAAAGCAATACGAATGATGAGCGCTTATAGCGACGGAGACCTGGGGCTATGTGTAAGACTTTTTCGGGGAGATGTTAGCGCTCAGTTCCTTTAATATATGATAATGCTAGACCGCCTGGGACTACGTTTTTCGAGGATTTCCCGCAGAGTAAGGATATTTGCCGTATGGTCTGGGTTGCAAATTTTCGGACCTTAACCCAAACGATCATCAATGGGGTTCCTTCGAACGACACGTACCAGTTCTTCAGCCCCCTTTCCCAGAACCCGTCCCAAGTTACGCGCTGGCCTTATAATTGATTGAAGAGCTAGTTCCAGGTTTCACTAGCGTCCTGGTGATCGGCATGTATGATCGTTGGGACAGATGTCTGTCAATACAAGCGGACATAGGACTGAGGACAGTAAACAGTTTTATATTCTAAAAACTATTTATATGAAATATTCATTTTTGGACTTTTTTTTAAATTTTTTTGTTGCTTTTTTATTTTGCAACTGGTTTTTTACGTTGCAATAAATTTAAGTATTCCTACTTATTGCTTTTTTTCTGAAGAGTGTAATTTAGTGATTTACGTATTTTGTGTATCAAAAGTTCATAATCATTCACATGTATTGTACATCCCGAATACGTAAAGTTTCACATATATTACATATTCCGCAGTTGTTTGTGAAATGCACAATTTCAGGGGAATCACGAAGCAACAGTCATCTGACTAGATTACATCAACCTGACAGATAAAACGCACCTGGGTAATAGAAAGTGTTGCGTTATACTTTATTGAAAGGTTTTCGTTTCACTTCCATATTTCTGTTTCGTTGTATTGATGGAATTCGGGAGCGATATTCGCTCGTTGTATTGATTTGCCTTTCTCTTACACACAGTAAAATGTTTTACCGAAATCAAACTTCTGAGTTAATTAAAATATTTGATGAATGTTCCATATGGAACTTTTTAAATGATAAAAAACAGCAAATATCGCAAATGCAATTTACTGTTATATTTGGCTATGTAGTTTAGATAATGCATATATTGTTTGATCTGTAGGTTTTCTATTAGTTACAAAGTAGTGTTTCTAAAAAACTTAGTCTTCAATATATTTGCATGTTTGAAACGAAATATTATTTGTTCTCCTGTAAATAAACCCTGAGTTCATATTCCTCTGCAAGAATGTGCGTCGCGCAAAAGTATCCATTAAATTTTAAAACTTTACTTGGAGATGTAAGGCATTCTTACACGACAGTAGGAAAATTTGGTCGGAATTCCTATAATCCGGAGGAAGTGATCAGGCAGTACCAGAGAAATAACGCCTATAAAAATTGTAGAGGTAATTCAATCAATTTTTCTTATTCTGAAGCAATGGTAATCTTCAAGATTTTTCCTCAACTTACGTGGTTATCTATAAATTCTGAGTTCAGTTTTGTGTAAGGGAATATTCCTTTGCGTTTTTGTGGGCATATGATGAGACATATTGATTGAGGCATATGATGAGACATATTGATTGAGGCATATGATGAGACATATTGATTGAGACATATGGTGAGACATATTGATTTTAAACTACAATTTGCTGATATTTATATGAACAAAATGATACTAAGAAATTAGCAGGATAGCTCCTCATAATCGATTAGAATTACATACATACGCTCTCCGTTTTTGAACACGAAAACTAAGAATAGAAAAGCAGCAGATGTCCATTGGTAGGGGCTTGTGCTTTGGAGTTCAAACTTGCTTGAAAAGGAAGGATTAATCAAAGTGAATTAATATTTGGCATCAAGTTTTGATAGAACTGTGTTTAGTATTTATTTTTTTCTACCTAAATTGCATATGCAACTGCAAAAGTATGGTGTAATCTTTCATATTTTCTATTTTAACTGTATGTAGGTACACCAAAAATTGATGTTATCAGGAGCATTTTTTTCAAAATCAACATACTAGAAATGCAGTACCAAGAAAGTTATTATTTTCATATTATTTGCTAAAATTTATCTTGTTTCGAATACTTCTTCAGCTGTTTTTCTTTTTGCATTTTTCGTGTGATATAAGTTAAACTCTACAAAAACTGAAACAACTGCTTTTTTTAAATCTTAAACAACTATATTCACATGCGCCACTAGTTGCGTTGCAAAGCATTTCTGAAAAAAAATATTTTGAACTCTAGCGATAGCAATAAGCATAGAGTTTTAAAATTACATGCAGTTCCTTATTTTGTTGCTCTTAACAGTACTAAATTCATGAAGCAACAAGAAAGAGAGCTGTTAAAAGCTAACTTCCAAATTTTCAAATTAGAGAGATTAAAAAACGCTTTCCAGCACGACGTGGTTAAAATGTCTTGTTTAACATACAACTCCTCTGGCAATGGCTGTTTCTAGGGTTCCCCTTGTTCCCCGGTCACGTCTTGTCGCCATCCTATAGGAGCTGATGTCAGAAAAGAGTCAATCGTATTTCCCAATACCTATATTATTTTTAACAACTACCAAATACACTGTATTATTTATACATTATAACACACTACTCATTAAATGGTGTGAGTGTGTGTGTTTACAGAGGTAATTTCGAGATCGTTCCAATTGTTGAATGCTTGAGGAAGTTTTTATAGATTTCTGTGTATTAATCTATGGGCCCTAAAGGACCTCAGGGCACAGGCATTCAAATACTTCTCAGATCCTCGTTGATCACATTTTGTATTGTGCTCCATGATATGTTTCGATCTTAGAAGACAAGTCAACTATATATTTTTTAGCATTGCTGGAGTTTTATTGATTTGTTCTAGAGTGTTATATATTTCATCAAACATAATGTGCTTCCTATCTAGAAACGATTTAATTAAGAATGAGCTATTCTGTGCATCAGAGTTTATAATGCATATCTTCGCTGTTTGGTTATTCATGTGATCCCTCTGATCCCATGAAGATCAGATTACATGTATGCAATTCATGTAAATGCACCGTTTTTACTTTTGCATATGTTTCTCCATTTTGCTTTCATTAGAAGGAATTTGTCTATCTTGCTTTACGTTTTGTTCAGTTTGTTCATTTGATCTTACGTTAGGAAGCTACTTTTTTCGACACTAATCACTTTCTTTTCTGAGTCATACACGGAAAATGATATTTCAAGTTCTTTTTTTGTTTTGTTTTTGTCATTCCTACGAATTTCGTACACATATGCCGCCATGTTCACGTAATATTATAAATGGGAAAAGCCTCAAAAAAAGGAGAACTGCTTTATTTTCCATTTTTAGAGTGGTTAAAACTGATGATCTGTTTTCCGAAACTACACATAGTCATTTACTTTTGCACTGCTTTTATCTTTTATCACTCATTTATAAATGTTTTCCTGAACTAGATTGAAATAGAGAAGTATTAGGATGAGGATTGAAAAGGTAGACACTGGTATGTTTGAATATCTTGTAGGTTGTGCATGCTGAAAGTATCAGAGATGTGAAGTTTTGTAAATCGCAGCTGTTTCTGCGACTTGGAAAGGCTCGTTTGGCTTGGCTGATGTTTTCAAAGGTACAATTTCTCCTTTTCTCGTACGGGATTGTTTTGATCGTTTTGTGGTTTGTAACAGACGGCAATTAAAAACTGGATAGATCACTTTCTTCCATACTAACTTCATTTTCTTAAATTCAAGAGCTTCAAAAAGTAGAGCAGGTTTCTACTTCAAAGCATTAATATAAAAAAAAATCCTATTACGTAATGGAAACTTTTAACTTGTAGATTTTGGTATGGCAGTATAATGAGAGGTGATATGGTTAACGTGTGAAACACTGTGTAAAAATAACAACTCGAAAATTTAATGAAAATCGATATACATCACTTCATACGTGAACAGAAGGACTGGTCGAAAGAGAATGAGATTCGCTTTGATGCTCGCAATAAGACGCGAGAGGATCACGATACATGGACTTCAAAGCTCTTGTCTCATAGCAGAATTAATTAATTGTCCGCCTTTTAAAAATATGAAATTTAACTGTGGACACCCGGAATGTGATAACTCCGTTATAATCACCAGATTGTTTATTATCGGAAAGGATTCAAATGATTTCCTCATTACAAACAAAATTTTGGTGTCATCTCTCTTGTTTGCTATTCATGCAAAACTATTTATAGTAAATCCGGCCTATCCGGTTTCTAGGGAAATAAATGTATAAATAAAGAATTTGAAATGACCGGGACGCCCCTGTGGCGCAGTGGTCTTACCGATGGCTTGTGATCATTCGTTCGAAAGGGGTCGGGGTGCGAATTCCAGTGAGATATGGTTATTATGTTTGTCTTACGGTACTAGCTCTCTCCCTTTCCTGGAAACAGTGACCCTAAATTAGGTACGGACGAATGCTTATAGCTCATTGAGTTGCTCATGGTGGTCGTTAAACCTCCAATTTAAAAAAATTGCCGGTAATACAATTCCTTTAGGAAAAATGGAATTTCCCTTCCATTTTACGAATTGCACAGAATATTAGGTATATCCACTAACCTAGATCTTTTAATTCAATAATTTAGAAACGTAACTGGGAGAACAATTATTATTTCGAGGTGAAAGAAAAAACTGTAAAAAAAGAGCATTTCACCAACAAAGTGTTCCTTTAATGCTGCACATTTACAATTTCAACAGACTTATGAAATTTTTTCAAGGGTACAGGGTTTATTCTTACTATAGATAAGAGATTTTAATCCAATTAATTTCGAAACATTTGCTAATTAGAATTTAATTCCATTAATGTGTAACCATAAAAAAAAATTCTGTATGTATTTTCTTCGAAAAAGAAAGTATATATACATAATCCATACTTTTCTGTTCTCACACATTAAATAAAAGAGCAAGTGAATTACAGCAATTGCCACTATTGGCAATGGCTTTGGTAAGTTAAAAGTGATTAATAGTTTTTTACGAAAACAGTTGCTTCGAACGTTGAAATCAGTCGTCAGGTGTGAATGGCTGTATTCTTGAAGAGTTACACTACCTAGGTTTATGTTTTAATAAATACAAATCTGGTTCATTCTTTTTAGTGGACTTTTTCTATCACATTCTCCCTGAGGTTTCGTTTGCAAAAGAGTAATACAACTTTGTTTATTCAAATTGTTCATACACTGGTGTGCCAAAATAAACGACGAAAAGGAGAAAATAGCATAACAGGGGAACGATCAACCAGAACGGATCGAAAGACCACTCAGGAGATAGACTAGGATCCGGTACGGTAGGGCATGCGCATATATGCAACATGACGTAGGGGAAGGGGAGTGTCGGAAGGGTATAAAGCACACGGACGGTGTACGCTCAGCAATTCAGTCAAGACTATTGCACGGTGTACATCGGTTTGAACGACGTCGAGTTGCTGCCACCGTAAGATATGGCCAACAGGCAATCCAGTAAACGACATCTGGAGGAATTTTCCCCAAGGTCGCGTCATTGGAAAGTTGGAAGAAAGTCTAAGTGTGACTAATGTGGCCGAGAAGTTCTGGGTCGCTCACAGCATCGTTTCACAAGCTTGGAGAGCATTTCAAATGACAGGAACAGCTGTCCGAGAGTTTAGAAATGTTCGTCCACGAGCAACCAAGGCGGTGGACGACCGGTATATTGTCCTACAGGGGAGAAGAGAGAGACGGCAAAACGAGGGGGTAATCGCAAAGCACATGCAACAGACAACTGGACGCTCGGTATCGCGTTTTACCGTGTCCAGAAGGCTGCACGAAGGTTGTCTACTTGCACGACGACCAGTACGGTGTGTGCCATTAACGCCTGCTCATCTGAGACGGCGATTTCTGTCGTCCCAGGAACACAACAACTGGACACATTAGCAATGGGGTCGAGTTCGCTTTACGGATAAGAGCCGATTTAGTCGGACGAGCAATTCTGGACGTATACACATCTGGAGAGAGAAGGGAATCCGCAATCGCACCTACAACATCATCAAAAAGGACCGGTTTGGAGGTGGCAGAGTTCTCGTTTGGGGCGATATCATGCTTGGTAGCCGTACTGACTTCACATCTACCAAGGAGGTTCAGTCACTGGTGCCCGCTATTGTACCGAGGTTCTGATGCATTACGTGCGTCTGTTTAGATGCGCTGTGGGTCCTGAGTTCCTCTTCATGGACGACAACGCTACACCTCATCGTACAGTGGCTATCGCAGAGATGTTAGAGAATGAAGATATTCAACACATGGATTGGCGTGCAAGGTACCGGGACCTAAATCCAATCGAACACGTGTGGAACCTTCTCGGGAGACGCTTGGCATCAGGTCACCAGCCGCCAGCAACGATTCCGCAGCTGCGATTGGCACTACAAGAGGAATGGGCCGCGATGCCTCAACAACAGCTCCTTGACAACCTCGTCCTTAGCATGTACAGACGTTGTAAATCCTGCAAAGCAGTCAGGGGTGATCAGATCCACTACTAAAGACTGGATTTTTTCTGGCCGCTGCCTGCCATACGGACGTTTCTGTCTTCTGTCCAGTTGTGGTCGAAGCTACATTTTCAATAAAGGGCCTTTTTATCCTTTGGATTCCTTGTTTGAACGGTTTTGCTCACTTGTTCCATATCCGTACATCTTGGGATCTTATGGTATGATTTGATTCAATGTGGAGCTGTTCTGCACGACGTTACATTCGAAATACCACCTCGTCCTTAATTTTTGCACGCCAGTGTAGGAATAGACTGCCAGGGAAACCGTATATGCTGTAAGTTGAGTAGTCCAATGAAATTTGGCACGCAGAGGGCATGTACACAGTTGATTCCACAGGTAATGTCAGTTGAGGCTGAGCTACAAAATTTTACGAGATATTGCCTTCCACAGTTGCCTATCTCAGCAGACATGAACACTGCCTTTGTGATGGTATTTCTCAGGATTAGTAGTTCTACTATAGATAATAATATGTCTAACATCCAGCAGACACATGGAGCCGGCTGATAGCACAGATGTACAGCGTTGCGAGGGCT
This sequence comes from Macrothele yani, assembly GCA_039090855.1. Taxonomy (NCBI): domain Eukaryota; kingdom Metazoa; phylum Arthropoda; class Arachnida; order Araneae; family Macrothelidae; genus Macrothele; species Macrothele yani. The sequence goes on along the minus strand of CM076999.1, from coordinate 49,686,113 downwards.
TCCGGCTAATAATTACCGAAGCGGAAACAAACATCCAACGGTAAGGTAGAACCATGCTATACAGGCGAGCGCCGAACTACATAATACCAGTGTCATATGCCGAATGTTACCGTGTGAAATGAAGTGTAACGTTAATAGTTGGGAACCGTGCTAGTTCTCGAACTTTTCTTCTGGTCTATCAGAATTATGGGACTGCTGACCCGGCATCAACGACCACGTACAATTCTCACAGGCGACTGCTAAGTTTACGGTTCTGCTGTAGTGGAACTGTAAATTTCATTGTGTGTGATTAATACCATTTCATACATTAAAATATACTCTTGTTTTGCGACACAATAGGATGCGATCTGCAAATCCTAAAGCAGTCGTACATCTGTTATTTGCAGCATTATGTTGCTTTCAACGGTGTTCCAGCGAGGAAAGACAGATAAATTTTCAATTAAATCAAAGATATGCTTGAAAATGAAGAAGCCTTGTAAGAATTCCGAATGCTTAGTTTCAATGACATCTACGTTCATGAAGAAGATACGCCTGATGATTTTGGTGATGCTCAGGACAACTCTGGTGAAAAACAGATGTATCCGCAAGAAGAAACACCTACAAAAGAAAAAAACAATCCTCTAACTACCCAAGTCTGATAGATGATTACCTGAAGAATGCGTAGCTGTTCTGGACATTTGATGGTGCAAGATTCGAAAAATGTGTTCCTTGAATTTTGACTTCTGTTAACAATTGCTTTAAACAGCGGAAATATCAACAAATAAATATTTAACTCTATACACTTTGGTTCGACACGTAGGTTCGTTACGAAAAGTACAGGAAGCACACCGCGAAATAAACAGACTCACCATGGAAGGTTTTGAGGGAATCGTAGATGCTAATGCCATCATTCATCACTTTACATTACGTTACGTGCAATTGCCTTGGAACATAAAAAAACTTGTTAACCCAAAAATATTCTTCAAAACATCGCCATCGTGGGCAGCAGAGTCCAAACAACGGAATAATACTGTTTCTAGAAATATAACGCCCTCTGTCGGGCGCAACTATGCAGCTAATCAATTCGACATCCAACATCCTGCTGATTCCTTTCTTGAAAAAGGAAGGGATCTTGTTATTTCCAAAAGAGTTTCACCTCACCAGTTGTTCAAAAGAAATCAGAGTCAATTTCATGAAGATCCTCACAGCTCACGTAGACTTCGAGGTAAAAAAGACAAAGTTATCCTCCCTTCCATGGGTTCGATTGCAGCTAGTACCCACACGTACTTGAGTATGCCAATAATCTCTGCACATGGCTGGGATCATTCTCCGTTGTACATCCTTGTTTTAGAGTTATGAGAAAGGTTTCCTAACAACTTTCCTATTCCAACCTAAAACATCAAGGCCTACTGCCATATACAAGTGCAGATATAATGACGAGGTATCTTTACACATTCCTTACGGATGTCTGCTTTTACCCCGCGAAAGGAGATAAGCATATCCTTATTGTTGACTCTCGACGTGGGTATAGCCACAGAGATGATTTTTTTAGCACCCCTTATCCAGATAATGTAGGCTATAGAATGCAACAAATCCCTGTGAAAAGTACTGGTTTTGTTCAACTTCTTGATGTTTTATTCGTCCGTCCGTACAAGAATGTTGAAAAGCTTATTACAGACATATCTCTTATCTTGGCACCACATTACAATATACGATATAGGGATAACTTCATAGACCTGCAAACAGCGGTTCGCATCCAGTTTTCAGGTCCTCGCTACAGTAAGCTGATCAAGTACTCATTTTATAAGTGTGGATATATTGATGAAAAACCTATGCCTTCCATGACGCCTATAAAGTACTGCTTTCATAGTGTTCGTGACAACTGTAACTCTTGTGATACAACGGCTTTCATGCGATGTGCTCATTGTACAAAATATTATTGCTTTCACTGTGCTGTCATTGATGTCCACAATTTCGTTCTGTAAATATGTGAATGACAAACGTGCAAAATGCATTAACTAGCTCATACCTACGCTATGTTTGCGTTTCCTGTATTGCTTTTTAGTCTTCATTACCATTGAGCCAATGAATGTCAGCCACAACTGATTGCATATTTGGACGTATCTTGAGGTAAGATCTCGTTGCAGCCTAAAGCCGTTGGATGATACAACTTCCATGCCGTACACCTCCCTTAGGTATGCAAACTGCTAATTAGTATGGGAAATACCACCACAAAGGAAGCGCTCATGTCGGCTGCTGCACTGGGAATGTCTAGAAACCAATATATCGTAAAGTGTTTTTCGCTCAGCTGCGGCAGACTTCACTTGTCCAATTAGCCATGTGAATGTCCTCTACGTGTCACGTCTCATTGGGCTACTCAGCTTACAGCAGGTATGGTTTACTTCTAAGAGAAGATCACGTGCAAATCCATTTAATAAAATACAATAAAAATAGAAAGTTGAAGGATTTATAGGAATAAGCAATCGTTTGGTTTCATAACTGAAAAGAGAACACACAAAACTTATGTTTTACAGGAGTAATTTTGACAACTTATTTCTTTAAAACATATAACAATAATTCCGTTTTGATTCACTTTACTCGAAAAGGGTGCTTGCCTGCTTTTCGGCAAGTAGTTACATTCAGGACTGCGCAGAATCGCTATGAAGGGACTCTGGGTGCAAAATGTTTGAACAAAGAGGCCGCTAACAGCCATCGTCTTTGGTGCCTGTTCTAATTCTGAAAACAATATGCATTCAATTTAACTGGAATGATGTTTTACTTGTCAATTAGAACATCACATTAACCAATTGCTTCACATATATTTGACCCAGGAAACTGGTTCTCTTTCTGCTTTTGAAACCTTTTCACCATTGTTCGATGGTATTAAAGTCAGGCAACTCAGCTGATTTAGGCATATGTTGCAGTTTATCTCGGGGCTCTAAGATCGAGACTGAACTTGTCTGTCTTTGCGTATGGTCGTTTTATCAGCTTTAGAAATAGTGTCATTGTTGGGAAACAAAATTTTTCTAATGGGATGCCCCTGATCACTTAGAATGTACAAGTACTCTCTTGCAGACACTGGACCATGAAGGATAATAATGAGCAGCCGAATATAACGTTATGGACATCCAAACCCTATCACAGATCCACCCGTGTTCTTGACAGTTGAAAGACATTCAAAACTCTGTTCTTCCATCCGTTTTTCCATACCTAAATCAGACCTACTGTTAAGAACAATGAAAATGAATACTCTTCAGGCGGTATCACACGTTTCCGAGATATACCTATAAATGTTATATTTTAGGCTCATGACACCATCATTTAAGCATTGTAGCGTTGTTTTTTGTGATTAAATGTTTAAAAATTCTCTAGTTTTTGTCAAACTCTTCCTGAAATTAATTTTCTAATTTTCCTGCTGACTATTTTGTAGAAACAGAATTTTCCAGGTGGACACTGAGTTCTGCTATTACTTTTACTGCAGTAGTTGTGTATTGTTTGATTACGGTCTTTGCTACTGTTCGACGGTCACTCTCATATAATCTCAGTTTTCGGGCACTATTTTAGTTCGCCGATGAAGTCTTGTCATGCTTAAAGTGGGAGTCAAAATCGAGGAGTCTGCTGTTTTGGAAACGCCAGACATTTTATATGTTATGTTTAGATCCGATCCTGCTGAGCGAACTCCCACGATTCTTCTTCTTTGGAAGTCTGACAAGTCACCCGTTTCACCAACCACATGTACGAACCTATGCTGAACATAATAGTTATTACTCTGGGATACAACCCAGGAAATATACATCAAGAAAATATACGCAAAGCTAATCAAAAGGTTTGCTTTTCCCGTATAGCTTACAGGTTTAAGATTAAACCCTATAGTCATGGTGTTTACATTACTTTGTAGATCACCTGTATTTTTGGTTTAACAGTATGGCATTTGAGCTCAGCACCAAGAGAATCTTGAAGTATATTACTTGAAAATAAATATAAATATAAAAAATGTCTTGAATGTCAAAGAGGTATCTAATGCTGTTTTTAAGACATCGGTTTTTAACAAGAGAATTCTCTTGGGTTTTCTGAATTTTAGAGATGTGACTAAGGTTTTTATGTTACAATGCCATTTCGAAGCAGATGATGAATTTAAGCGTTATGTCCCTGAAACGTTCTTACGAGAATTTTCATTTTTTTATTTGCGCGGTATAAATTGTGAGATTTGTTTCTCCGAAATCATTTTTGATATTGAAAACTGTTTGTGCTTGCGTTGTTCTTCTGAAAAGTACGAATTTGCGGTTAAACTACGTTGGAGAAACTTTTGGATAATTTCTTACAGTTGTGGATTGGTAATGGTTGATGAAAATGATGACACATGAGCTGAATGATTGCCTTCATAATTATCCTCTACAAACTCCGTTTAACCTAGGAGGAAGGTTTGTGTATTTGGAATATTTTACGTGACAAAAAGTCCAAACAACCGTGCACCAGTGTGCAGCCATTCGAGTAACAATTTGAGAACCAGGGTTGTGCAATTACATGTAAAAAACGTTTTCTACGTGACGCATAAATTACGCATACAATGCGTAAAAAATGATTTCATGTACATAAGTAAATTTTTATGTACGAATACGACAAAACACGAAGATCCTTGAAAAATCCAACATACCCTTTTGTGATTTTATATGATCTTATTGGAACAAAACTGCTGCTTCCACGTCACCAGGATACCACACACATATCAGTATGACGTCTTATTCTTCCCTACACTTTAAATTCACACGGTAAAATCCCTTTCTTTACGATAATGTGTGCGACACTTTAAAGTATTATGGACTGACGCTTTAAGTATTATACTGCTCAGTGGACCAGTATTCCATAATATTACTGCTCAGTGAACCAGTAGTCCATAATATTACTGCTCAGTGGACTACTGTTTAGTGGAGCAGTTGTCCATAATACTGCTCAGTAGAGCAGTAGACCATAATACAGCTCGGTGTACCAGTAGTCATTAATACTGCTCAGTGGACTACTGATCAGTGGAGCAGTAGTCCATAATACTGCTCAGTGGGCTACTGTTGAGTGGAGCAGTAGTCCATAATACTGCTCAGTGAAGAAGTAGTCCATAATACTGCATAGTGGACTACTGTTCAGTGGAGCAGTAGTCCATAATACTGCTCAGTGGACTACTGTTCAGTGGAGCAGTAGTCCTCAATACTGCTCAGTGGTACAGTAGTCCATAATACTGATCAGTGGAGCAGTAGTCCTCAATACTGCTCAGTGGCACAGTAGTCCATAATGCTGATGAGTGGAGCAGTAGTCCATAATACTGCTCAGTGGACTACAGTTCAGTGGAGAAGTAGTCCATAATACTACACAGCTGACTACTGTTCAGTGGAGCAGTAGTCCATAATACTGCTCAGTGGACTACTGTTCAGTGGAGCAGTAGTCCATAATACTGTTCAGTAGACTACTGTTCAGTAGAGCAGTAGTCCATAATACTGCTCAGTGGACTACTGTTCAGTGTAGCAGTAGTACATACTATTGCTCAGTGGACTACTGTTCAATGGAGCAGTAGTCCAAATGTTGACTGACAGTTCGTCCTAGTGGAATTGGCTTCAAATCCTGGATAAGGCATTTCTGCCTTTAGGCACTGTGGCATTTTCTTTCTTGGTACCAGTGGCCCTAAAAAAGGGTTGAGTATAGGGTTTGATTGTATCTCTTAGATTTGTGGTTAATGTTAATTAAAACAGTGTAAAGAACTTTGTATAAACAAAGAGATGTTCCGTAAAGCGAAATTCATGGCATTCTTTTGGTTAAAAAGTATTTAGTAGCTCATAATAGTTCTATAAATCTTAGTAGTATTAAAGCACTTTGTAGTCCTTAAACGAAGTAGATTTCTTGCTCAGAAATGTAGATACTTTGCGATTGAAATTCCTTATAAAAGTCTAGCGGCATTGTAAAAACCAAGCAAACAACACTAAACTTGGTTTCCAGTAAAGCATTAAATGAATGAAGGCTTTATATTACCCATCCTTAAAAAGGTGTATACAGAGATGGCGTGAGTCATGCTATACGAAAATTATCTTGTTCCTGTTCTCATCCTCCTGGTGAGATATATCTGTGGTAAAATAGTTTCTATGTCCTTATGAGGTTGTTGTTCCAGCGAGGAAATAATCAGTGGCTTCTAAACTAGTGGAACATCAAGATCACTTAAAATCTTTACGTACACAGAAATACGTACAATATTTCTGATAAGAAATATCTGTTGTTCCACACAATATCAGTATTATTAGATTAACTTTGTTTTTCATTATTTACTGACAACGAATAATGGAAAGCCCGAAAATTTTTATTTTAGCAGACACTTTTGTATTAAACACCTTTAATCCAACAAAAACCAAATTAAATCATAATTCACAATTCTGCTTGCATAGATCATAATTCTGGAAATAAAAATACTATTTATGCTTATATTTTATCGTTCCTCAACATTATCAGAATTTATGTGTTTCCTATTTTTGATTTACTTAGCTGAATAATAAAGAGAATGGTTAAATATTTTAGTACAACTTGCACAAAAAAAGCCTCATTACTTTACTGTAGTTTTCCAGTGGAGTGATAAGAGTAGGTGACCTAGTTTTATAAGGATACATCCAACAGAAAAGGATAAACGCTTCTACTTTGTGGTAATTTGTATAAAGAACCTTGATAGCATATGACCTAACCATTAAAACATTCACTGGGGAGTTAATTTCAATTCTGTTATCGATTTGATATAGAGAATAGCAAAATTGACAATAGTCTTTGGAGAATGAGACTTTACTTCTGTCAAAAATAGTGGCAGCTTTTCAGGTGAAGTAGGTGAAGTGCCTCTTCACCTATTTTACTCAAAATAAAGTTTTATTCAGTATTTTTTATAAGATAATCTTTTTTGCCTTTACTCAGTTCCAAAATACTCAAAATTTTGAATAGATATTAATTCACATGACGTGCTTAATACGGAAAACAAATCCTTATACGCAAAACAGTGCAAGTGAAGAGCTGAAATGAGAATCCTTAGAAGTCTGCAGTTTTCCGCCGAGTTGTCATGGTTACCGTGACGTCACCCTCCCCAATCTGCTCGCTCAAGTGAGGTGTTTCAGCTTCAAGCGCCTTACCTCTGCATCTTTAAGTTTTTGAGCGTAAAGTCGTGAGAGATCACAATGGAGCGGCGGACTACCAGTGTACCTTGAAATCTGCAAGGGCTTTTTCCTTGTGGTGCTGTGGTACATTATTTTTCGAAAGGAATTTGTTCTTTCGTGCTTTGTGATTACTTGTTGAATGCTTTAACAGGTATTTTAGGTTTGTGTACAATTTAACTGATAGTGATAGTTTTTAGTATGCATCCTGTGGACGACATTGTTTGTAATTTACTGCAAACTCCATTTAATATGTGGAAAGATGAAGATAAAAGAGACATTTTGCTTCAAGGACGACGACGGATTCACTGACAATTGTAGCCAAGAACAAAATCCAAAAGAGCTGTAAATCTAACAATATTAATTTTACAAATTGTTGGTTTACTGAATATAAATGGATTTGCATCACTTCTGTGTTAATTTTTTTTTTTGGCCCAGCTTACGTTTTAGTAATAAACATTCGGCGGGGAATAAAAACGGATTCTCAGATTTATTAAACGAAACACGGTCACTTCATAAACATCGTGAATCTAGCGAACACCTGGAATGCGGATTAATGTTAAGAAATTTTGAAAAAAATTCAAAGCACCATTGCCGATACCCTGAGGGAGAACGCTAGGCTTTTGAAAACGCATTTTATCATAAACGTTCGTTTTAATAGACTTTTACTGCAGACAGTGATTAATGCAGTATTAGTCTATAATGTATTTGAGCAACCAAGAACTAGCATTCCATGACCATGACGAAAGCATGGGCTCGATAAATCGTGGAAATTTCATTTAATTACTTTCATTGTTGATATGAAGAAGTTCATTAGAATTTGAAAATCAATACGAAAGGATAAAAAAACTATTCAAAATGAATTAATTGAATGTATTTCTGAATATATAAATGATCGCGTCAAAAATTAAATAATTTTTATTGTTCATTCGGAAGGTGTATTGGTTGAGGGGAGTTTTGGGTTTCAATGATGTGAATGAAGATAGAACGTCTGGAGCTTTATACAAAATGCTAGACAAAATTTTGGAACAGTCTGATTACCAACACAAATAAATATCACAATGTTACGATGGGGCAAGTATAATGTCTGGACACTTAAATGGGCTACAGAAAAAAATGTCAAGGATAAAGCTTCTCAAGCTGTTTTTGCTCATTGCTTAGTTCATCGTTTGAATCTTGTATTACACCAGAGTTTTCCTAAAATTTCTAAGTTTCGAATACTTTTTGCAAGCCTCAGTGGAATTGCTTCGTTTGTTCACCATTCTGCGAAGCGGTCTTATACACTTATATCAACAACCGCAAGACGCAGACCAACCGTAACAGAAACTCGATGATCCTCCACGTTGAAATTAGTAAGTGTAGTTGTTGAAAATTGGGATAGATTGAAGGAAGTGTTCAGATTTCTGACGAATAGCGAATAATCAGACAAAAATCAATTCGTCTTGCCAAGGTGTTTTCGAATGATATGAACACTTTCGATTTTACTTTTTTGGCTCCACCGATCTATTATTCGAGCTTTTGAAGAAAAAATAACTAAACATAAACTACTGTGTAACTCAAATTAAAAAAAAAAAAAAAAACCTCGTGAAATTTTTAAAAGAAACGATGAGTTATTTGAAACACAGTTTGGAAAAGCTAGCAAAATCACAGAAATAAGCACGGGAATATGCTACTCTTACACAGGAAACATTTTTTCAAAATTATAAACAGTTGTATTTTGAAATTTTGGACCACATTCTAATGAAAATGGATATAAGATTTCAAGACTGTAAAAAACTTCAATTTGTCTGACTTGCTGACACAACTAAATTCGAATAATTTCATGCATGCTTTCCCTCTCGCGCTCTTGAAAATCTACATTTTTACGGAAACATATTTACTAAACACCTGCGCCCTAAAAATGAACTGAGTCTTGTATATGCCGATGAAAAATTAAGGGATATATTGACTCAAGAACTCCTTCGAGTGTTTCACGGAGACAAAAACATTTTTACAGAAGATTATAAATTGGTTTTCCTCAGTTTAACAATTCCATCTACAAGTGTGCCAGTGAAATGAAGTTTTCTTAAAAGAATACAAACTTGCTCAAGAAACACGAGTTCCCAAGATAGACTTTCTTCTTTGGCAAATATTTCTATTCAGAAAGACATTTTATTGATGTTCACGAAGAATCAACCATCTAACCATCTTTTGAAGACATAATCGACAAATTTTCATCTTTAAAAGGAAGAAAAATTGATTTAATATACAAAAAATAGGTAAGTCCTCATTAAGGGATTTTCATTGTAGACAGTAGATATATTTTCAAACTGCTCTTGTACCTTTTCACCTATTTTTCCAACCACGAGCCGCCACTGGTCAAAAACCGAAGTTTCAAAATTTTGAAGCACAGTCAACGCGAACGTTCAAGATCCTGTATCACAGCCAACGTATGAAGAACCGAAGGATCAATCTTTTGAAGCCCACACTGCAATTATTTTGAAAAACTGCTTCTGGCTGCTCATTCCCTCAAAATACATATTCGCCCGCAAGCAAACCAAACGGATCTTGACGGACGGGATATACGTTTCCGTTGGTTAAACCGCCCTGAAATAAGTAGATTGAACATGTGTTCAAATAGGAATGTTTAAAGAAAAGTAATGACACAGTAGAGTTGGAGTATATGCATCGCCTTTGGACTAAATGCTAAGTTGGTGAAAAATAGACTCTCTTACTGCGAACTAAATAATTATTTTAGTTCGGTGTTTTGTCTGCTTTTCTTTATGAGATGGGGATGTTTAATGTTAATTTACTTAATTAATTATTTACTTTACATATTTAAGTAAAAAGTACGGCATGTCTTTTTTTAACTGTCATTGATTTTGCCGTTTCTAACTTACTCTTCTGGAGCTGCCCTTTGCACAGCAAGGATAATCCAATAGGTGTCAGCCAAAAAGAAAAGATGTTTACCAGAATGGAGCATTAAACTTTTCATAATGCTCGGCAGAGCTAACACAGCTGGCTAAAAATATGTAGATGTTAATCAATTAAAAAATGTATTTTGTGCGCTATACATTTGACAAAAATGGAAGCAGTGAAACACCAAACGCGGAAACGTGTTCCTAACATAACTCTAATCGTTGAAAGGAAAATATATGATAAACATTAATGTTATATGAAAACATGTGTATTTGTATGTCAGGCGGTACAATTTGAACATATTTTGCAGCAATGAAAGTAAGAGTTGCACATTTCGATAAAAAATTATGAATGACATACTTTATGAATATTGTGGGCACAATATTCATAAATTCTTAATAATAAATAAGCGTAATAATAATAATAATAATGATCTATTAATATCCACAAACGAACAACTTACGCTGAAATACCGCATAAGTAGTAGAGAGTGTTAAATATTGCTAAGTTAAGCGTCCTCGGCCGTTGTGTTCTCCAGTCATGACTTCAGCACGAAAATACAGTATATGGTACATCGGGGTTTTTTTTTTAATTTTGGTATAAGCTTTCGCATTTAAGTTACGTAAACATGTTTGCCTCATTCAGACAACGAAAAATTTCAAGAACCGTTATGCACCAAAACATTTCATGAAGACGCCAAAAATAATTCCGCCTCGCAAAATACCTTTTGTGTCAATCCCAGACGAATTTTGTTATTAAAAATTCTCCTCTACAGTGTATGTTACGTTTTTCAAATGGACAATAACTTCTAATTCTTGCTCTGTGCCACTGCTGCTGTTAAAAATGATGTTTCTTTCGCCATCGTGTAACAGTATTATCAAATGGTAATATGCAGAGAGTATTTCGCAGAGTAGCACATCAATTTGGTGGTCTGCACGGGCCTTATTTTGAGAGCCCGGTCCAGCTGAAACCGGTGCTCTTAAGACCCGGCCTGTTTCATACCTTAGACACACGGTTTGACAAGTCAGTTGCGTCTATTACTTACGCTAGACCCAGCCCGTAATATGTGATTTCTTCTTATTATTAAATTTTATTAAATTGTGAAAATTATGTAATAAAATGATATATTATTGTATTATTGAAAATATCTAGTTAAATGTAAGACTAAAATATTTAATAAACTTTAAAAAGTGACACAAAGGTAGCGCGTTCGAAATAAATTTTCAAAGTATAGCGCACTTAAAAAATATATATATATATACATATATATATTTATTCAAGATGCTTTTACCAGATGAATCTAAAAACTCCGGTAATTTTGTTTTTCAAAGTTGCTTTTCTAGAAAAGTTTCTGGATACGTGCAAAAATATTCACGTGAAAATATGCTTTTAATCCTCCAAGTGGAGAATTATGCTAAATAAACATTTTGTTTTAACATCTGGGCTTTGGCTCAGGTCCGGCTCAAACCCAATCATAAAATGTTGTATTTAAAAACTGTCCACTGCAAATATATTAAACGCATCATAATTAGCATTTGTTTGGCAATAAAAGTGTGCCCCTGATTAGATGTCGAATTATTTTTCTACAGGAGACTGTGGATAACTGTAATGTTGCATAGTAAGGATATTTGACATTCTCATTTTTGTGTAATGAACAAACATACAAAAGAATCACCCCCACTCACCAAAGAAAGGCTATTCCTTTCAATCTCTTCCGAAGAAGATTCATATTGCAATGTGCGGCTTTTTTCAATCATTTGTGAAACTTATTGTTTGGATGAAATACATTGCAGAAAGCTATTATATTTCTTTTTTATTATTTATTTTCTGAATAAAATCACGGTGGAATTGGAATTTCAAAAAATGATTATGTGATTCCAATGAAAATCATATAAACGGATTTTGCTTTGTTTAACTTTTAATTTCAAGTGCATACTTATGGAGATCATGCATTCTCACAAAAAAAGGGACATGACCAGTGTATTCACGACGCATGATTCACAATTCAATAGATTCTTCGATTAGTCATGTAAGAAACACCTCATATGTTTTCTAAACGGAGATTTATCCTGTGGCAGCTAAGGAAATCCAGCAACTTTAATATTTTATACCACAGGAGCCTTAGATATTTTATACACAAAAGCTGTCGATATTTTATATATAAAAGCTGTACATAAATGTTACAATCAATTCATATTCGTACACGGTTTCTGAATCTCATCCAAATGTTGACAGTACATTCTCTTTTTTTCTCGGCAGTAATGAGTAAATATTGAGAATTAACTGTCTACAACTATTTACTCGTGATCGAGCGTGGACTCCAGGAGCTCAGTGAATTAGTTGCTGGAGTCTGAATCTCGTTCACAACGCATCATGTTTGCAACCCTTGCTGACATTAACTAAAGGCAGCCTCTTTAGGATTGGTGGGGTCATACATGGTTAACCACATTTTAGGATGGGATATGTTGTATAACTGGTATTAGAGCCCCGTATGAGAATTTCTTTTCACGTCCCACACTTCTCCTTCCCTGATTGGCTGATAGTTGGTCCAAGGGAGCAAGTCTCTTTTAAGCTTATTGTGGTTATAAGGAACCCACACTTTTCAAGCTTTCCCGCGCATTCTGACAATTCTAATGCTCCCTTCTGTTACATATCTTTTATTTTCAACTGGCACTAACGAGATTCTAATTGCTTTGCAAAGGGCACCTCTAGAAACGTAAGTTTCCCAAAGCAAAATGAATGACAGTCAGATTAAATGATTTGCTTGCTTTGCAAAGGACAGCTCAAGAAACGTAAGTTTCCTGATGCAAAATTAATGACAGTTTAAAAAACCAAGAAAAACATACATTAACCCCCTCTCCCTCGACTCTCAAGCAAAATTTAATATTAATATTAATGCACAGTTAAAGTGGAGCTTCTTTCATTACTTAGCATTCAGCCAAAGGCAGTGCACAAAACCTTTCTTTCTAATTTCAACATCTTTTCACTATAATCTTGCTTACTGAACATTTGTTCACTTTTCTTTTGAAATGCTGTTGGACCTATGACGTCACGTTTTTCTCGCTTGAGAGATCTGTGCTCAGCGATCATTCAGGCGACTAAATCCTGTTAGGGTCAAGAAATCGAAGTCCATGTTTAAATTATTATAAACACCGGAAAAATAATTTTTCCGGTGTTTATTCATTACCTTTTTTGAAAGCTATAAAATTCGCCTTTGGCTAGGCATTAGTATAAGTATAAGTCTACATAATTATATTTTATGCAAATAAAATTGCGTTTAATGGAATGTGTTTTGAAATTTTTAAATTATCTGTTTCGAGAAGCTTTTATGAGTTTCATTCAGGAAGAAATTAAGAACTGAGTCTTTGATATTATCATTAAGTACATAATAATGCCAAAACTACAATTTGTTGTTGGCTATGTGGCCTTATTGTGATCCCTTGGAAATCCTTTCAGGTTTGGCCAATGACAAAAACAGTATTATGTTGTTAGCATTGTCACATCATTTCGATAGTTCTTCCCAGTACGCAAATGGATTTTCCGCGATCTCTTGTTTGATTTACAAATACGCAAGGTTTTAATAAATACTAACGCTTCTTTTGTATTAATCTTGTATGTTCTCAAAATTCAGTTTATTAGCATCAAATACTTTTATTTGTTAACGCCGCAAATTCCCGATCCGGCGTATTTAATTTTGGAAACTGCCCAAGAACCGGTTAAGTGCAATTACGTAATCGAAAGCTTATGATAACAAGTGATGTATTCAGTCTTCGAGATCCAATTATACTTCAGTTATAGAAAATCTGTATTATCATTGGCAATTTATTTTCAATCAATATATTAGGAAACGCTCTTCAGACAAAGTTTTTCAAGTCACGTTGATGGTTGGACGCAAAAGCTTTTGTTAATAATCTGTGTTCGACAACTTCTGATGTTTGATCAGAACTGATGTACAATTAATGATCGAGTGAAACTGCATTTTCTCACATTGTTCAGGGAAGAAATTCATGAATGTGGAATGAACCACGTATCTTGATGAAATGGAATTAAAGTCAATATGTGTAATCTACAAAGTGCGAGCTGAATGAAGCGCGGGTACAATAAATGGTTGGAACATTAACGTAAATCCTCTTCTTTCCTTGCTCACCTTCTGTTGTGGACTGGAATTTATTTTATGTCTGAGTAAAAACCTTTACACTACTTCGATTTTTGCTATCCTTGTAAGCGAAAGTAGCAGTTCAAAAAGTCAAACGATCTGTAAGCCTGCTGTGTTTTACAATAAAGTAAATGTAATAGTGTCCTCATGTTGAAGTACAAGTTAAGCAGGAAAATTCTAGTTCGTTTAATGATTATATATAATTAATTCTCATTAAAGGCAAGCAAGCAAAATTGGGAAGGAATAGCTTTTTTGAAGGAGATAAGCATAGTAGACGAACAAAATATATGGCGAAATCGGTGTCATGCCTCCTGCGATGTTCCTGCCATAACAGATAGGTTTTTTTGTTGCTTTCCGTTTAGTCATTTCAGCAAAGTGTTTTTTCAGCGTTGAAGAAGTCAACACTTTCCATTCCATCCCGTCTAACACAATATAGGAATCGAAAGAAAAATGTGCGAGTGCAAATCTTTGTGTCTGAAGGGGAATTCTTTCGAGGAGCTCATTTCCATCTCCTAGAATATGGCTGCATGAGCTTTGGAGTTCATTTCCATCCCCTATAAGATTGGCATGTGATCAAAGAACCAGGTCAGCAATTTGAAGGTTAACTTTTTTTGAGGGATATACTGTATTTTACGTACATTTTGTGGAAGATTTTTTTCCGTATGCGGTTTGGAATCGATTTTTCCGAGAACGTTTCCTGCCCTGTAGAAATAGACGTGCATTTTACCGGCAAAATCATAGGATTTGCTGTTATTTCGGAGTTACTTCCAAGTGCGACACGCGTCATATCCTTTTTTAGTTTTTGTGAAAGAAATTACAAATCATGACAATGGTATCAAGTAACCACAAAAGTAATTGCCGTTTTCGGAGAGTGAGACAAAGTATAACACATACGCAGTAGAAAAGCAATTTATTCGTCAAAATAATTACCTGTTCATCAAAAATGTTCGCCAACGTGTTAACAAGGTAGCCCTACGTAACCCTGCGATGAAATACCCGGTCATGGGTGGAGAAAACAGTTTTGGAGCTCACCGTGCAACTTGTGAAAGTTGGAGAAGTCCTGTCCATGCAAATGATTGTCGAGTGAAAAAAAACTAGTGATACACTGAAGGAGAGATTTTCCATGAGTAAGCTTGATGACACAAAAGCTCTAACCTAAGTTCTTTGATAGCGTTTCGTATAAATGAATCTGAATGGGCACAAGCGTCATTTTGAAGAGCATTCTTTCTTGGCCGCTTCCGCTTTTTAAAGTACTGATACACACGATTCAGTTGTTCAAAGTACACTGCAGAAGTGATTGTTTTGCCGCATTGCAAGAGTTCATAATGAAATAAATCATGTGTTGTCCACTATACACACATCATAACTTTACGTGGATGCAGTGCTGGCTTTGATGAGTGAGGAATTGAGTCGCTGTGGGAGAATAAATGTCTGGAACGATTTGGGGTGCGGTAATGAACCCACTTTTCATCACATGTGAGTTACCGTATCTAAAAACGGTTCCTCGTCATTTTTTTCTGGAGATTTAACGACTACCAGGAACAACTCAATGGGCTATAAGCAGTCGCCTGCCGTCCCTAATTCAGGGTCACTGGTCCCAGGGAAGGGGACGAGCCAGTTCTGTAAGACAAACACAAAGTCCATGCCTCACCGAAATTCGAATCCAAACCCATCTCGGACGAATAGTCAAAGCCAACGCTTCGACCACTGCGCCACCGTGGCGTCTTCCTCGTTTAGCCACCTGGTCAGCATTCTCGTCATGGCAGGTGGCAATGTAAGAAAAGCTGAGACACGTTGCCGTTTGCTCACTGCAGACAATCCATTACCTATTTTTGTACACATTAACTATTTATGAATTAGCTATTGTACGCACACCTATTTTATGCAAATGTCATCCGACGTTTTCATCATAAAGACTAAATTGCTGGACTAGTTACTGTCGTGTTTGGTTACTGTTCTGCTCATTAAGAGCTTTCTGGGCTTCTGTATCAAGGCTGAAAACTCCGGGACTTCAATTGAAAGGCTTCTTCTCCATATCTAAACTTTCGAAACAATTCCGAGTTGTGAGTTCGTGCACACCATCTGTCCCGAATGCTAAGCAAATGCGACGAGTTGTTTCTGTAACAGACGAACCGAGTTTAAAATCGCATAAAAAACACACACGAATAATCACTGATATCGACAATGTAATCGCACCTCTTTCCGTTACAAGACTCCTAACTCATTTGATTCATTCCCGCAGGGCAACTTAGGATATCAGCTGACGGTATACTATGTGAGGAACTCCATCTAACAGCAAATTCAAGCATTACAAAGTTTCTTTTGCGCTCATTAAAACGTCAAGTACTTTTGTGGTTAGCTGCAGGAATAGTTATTAAGCCACCGAACACCACTATGAAAAAAAGACGCATGGCAAAAACACGTACAGTTTTGATATCTTATGGCAATTAAATAGCTACTTAAAACGGTTTCATAGGAATAGAAGAGAACCAATGTTTATTAAAAAGTAAGTAGCACAGCATTGTATAATTACACTATCTACCAACAAGTAATTGGACACCAGTGATAACAAGAGGAAAGGAAGTTTATTCATCTTCAATAGTTGGTGGAGCCTCTACGAGCGGCGATTACAGCTACGACCCTCCGGGACATACTCTCAACCAGGCGTTGTACGACGGCTAGCGGTATTTTCTTCTACTCGGCTTGAAGAAGACTGGTCAGTTCCTTCAATGATTTCGGACGGTGTGATGGCACCCCTTAAGTCGACGCTCCAACTCGTCCTAGAGGTGCTCGATAGGGTTAAGGTCCGTACTCTGCGCAGGCCAGTCCATTCAATTAACCCCATTGTCACCATACCATGCCATGGTGGACCTCGCAACATGAAAGATGACATTGTCATCCAGAAAGTAACATGGGTCCACCTCGTAAAACTGCCACAACGTAAGAAGCACATGGTCATCCAAAATGGTGCAGTAGGCCTCGGCGTTGAGTCTACTAGGGAATGCGACCAAGGGTCCCGTGCCATACCAAGAGAAACACTCCCATAGCATAATTCCACCGCCGCCGAACTTCACAGTTGGCACAATACATTCCGGCAGGAGGCGTTCTCCAGGCAGACGCCAAACCCAGACCTTGCCATCCTAACGGTAGAGGATGAACCTTGATTCGTTGCTCCAGAGAACCTGTTTCCACTGTCGACGTTCTTTCCACCACGTTAGCCGAGCAGCGCTATTGGACTTGGTGATCAAAGGCTTGTGGGCGGCAGCACGTCCATGATAACTGAGCAGATGGGCTTCCTTACGGATTTTATTCTTCGAAATAACACTCTTGGATGCCTGTTGAAACTCCTCGCGGATGTGGCTCATCGATTTGGTGTGGTTTTTCTGAATTTCTCTGGCCAGCACCTGTCGGCTTCTAACTCCAAGTTTTTTGGGTCTGTCGGATCGGGGCACATTCCGACAGTCACCTCCCACCTTCCACTTGCCAATTACGTAGGCCATTGTCGATTTTGGATACTTCAACTTGCTGGATATGTCACGTATGGATCGGCAATTTTTGTGATACCCGACAATTACACCTTTCTCGAAATCAGACAGCTCCGAACTGCGTGGCATCTTGCATGCGACTGGTTGCGTTGTTGTTTCTTACATGATATTTAACGATGGCGGTCGTGACATGTATCAGGACCGCATATATCATGGATTGTAGGGTTGTCCAATTACTTGTTGGTAAATTGTGTATATATTTAAATGTACAAATATAAAACAGCAAGTTTTTGTTTTGTCTATATCATTTTATATCTCGGCATTTAATTTCAATAATACAGATAACAAATCGTAATTGATAGATATACGTTTTTTATTATAGGCATAACTTTACCGAAATTATAAATTGCAATATTTGTTGCTCTTCGCAGAATGAAAATTTCGTAAATTTTTCATTCAAAATTTCAGAAATTCTGATTTGTTACTTACTACTAGAGAAAATGAGATAGCACATCTAAAACTGGAAAGTTTACATAAATACATTTTTTCTAGGCAACATTCAATGGATGGCAACGTTAAATACTCTCATATCTCTAGAATGCTCCTCCAGCAGTCCATTTGTCTGTCATGCCAATATAATGCGCAATTTAGGAAAAATATATTTCAACCGGAACACACGCTTTTGCACACGGTTCATGGGAAGTTATTTAAATTATTTTACACTAGACGAAATCAGACGGAATCAACGGTTAGTTTTCTTGTCTTTTTTTTTTTTGTTGAGAAGAATAAACTCATATGAAACCACAAATATGAACTTTATTTTACTGACAAATTCATTCAACCACTTCAGTAAAGACAATAGTCCAAGTTCATGATTTGTTTTACCTTTTTTTGACTGAAAGTTTAACGACCACAGTGAGCAGTTTGATGGGCAGTCGCCCGTCCCTAATTTAGGGGCAGTGGTTCCAGGGAAGGGCGAAAGCCAGTGCCGTAAGACAAGGACAACATCCATGCCTCACCGGGATTCGAACTTGAACCCTTCATAAACGAATCATCAGAAGCAAGCGCTTAGACCACTGCGCCACAGGTGCGGCCAGGTTCCTGATGAGCATTACGATTGCATCCTTTTTCAGTCGTAAAATGTGAGGCGGAAAGCCACTCATCTTGATCGTGTGCAAAAATTCAACTGGATAGCGCACTATTTCACTCTCATCTTTAGTCACAACGGTGTTTGTAACTGTTGTAGGAATGAGATTCGCGTTGCGAATACACTTCACCTGTCGCAATCGACGGTTTCTTTTAAAGGATGAACTCATGTGGATGCAACAAATGTGAACTTTATTTGATTGAAAAATTCATTCAATCACTTCAGTAAAGACAATAGTCCAGGTTCGTTTTTTTTTTGGACTGAAGGTTTAACGAACACCGTGAGCAACTCAATAGGTTATAAGAAAATTGGGGAGCACATCAGGCAGCAGGCGATGGATAATGATTGACCAAGATGTCTCAGCTATTTATAAATGATTAGGTCACGAAATCTTTTCCGGGGTAAAGGATACTTAACTGAAAAATTTATTTATCTAACTCCTAATCTGCAGGATACACATATGGGAACATACGCGCGACTGAGACCTCAACAGATCCCAAGCGAACTTCATTTCTTGCGATATCTAAAACTCTATGTTTACTAATGTGTATATGCTTCTGTCCTAAGTGCCATTCTGACGAAAAACGTAGTATATTTGCTGAATAAAAATATATGAGACCCTCCTTTCGAAATCTGGAAGTGTGAAATCCTGACTCCTGAAGTACATAATTTTTCAGGAATACTATTATTACACGTGTAATAATGCATAACACTACAGACGACTCTCTAACTTGCAACCTTCTAGCCAGCTCTTTTCCCTATCCATTTCCTCACGGGCCTATATTCCAATTTCGAATAAGGTGCCGTGATCAACTGAAGGGGTAAGGCGTTTCCCCTTAAGGGAAACTAACTCCAAATTCTTTGTCAGTCTATTAGATGCTCATTGTTTTTTATGTTATTAGGATTAAAAGGTTCAAGGAATAGACAGCTATTTTTCATAAGCGCCATAACCGCCAATTGTCGTTTTATTAATTATTAAATATTTGGAATATGTCTTGAACAAAATCAATATTTACATAAGAATGATAAATATCAGGGGTAAAGATGCTGTTCCTAAATTTTAATCAATACTCCTACTTATCCTGATGGTTTTTAGAATATCGTGGTTCTTCGGAAATCAATGAACTGGTTTAAATATTTAAAGTAACTCAATTTCTCCTCTCGCCAGAAACCAGAATTTTTACAGCGTTCCACACATTACTCTAATTACATTACATGATAGACATCACATTCTGCATTTGTCAGTAGAAACTTTTCGCAAACTTTCTACTGACAGTACTCCAGACATTTCAAAGTAATTTCAAATTGTTGGTTTCTCTGTAGGTTACTAATGAACATTCCTTCATTTCTGTGTGTTGCGACTTAGCAAAAGAAAGCATGAGTAAAAGTTTCAATTTCGAAAAGAATACAGCATCAGATTAATAATCCTTAACTGTAAGTAACAATCATCCCATCCTCCAAAGAATTTAATTTCAAAGCTGACTGTGAATACCTCCATCTAATTTTTTTTAAATTGAAAGTTTCGTGAACAAAAGTTAGGCTTTAGGTTTAAGCAATATTTGTGATGTGATTGTGATGACACACGTTTGGACGTACCTGTCTTTGACAACAGCCCAGGATTTTAACAGAATTTTCGCCTCATTAATAGGAGATCTGGTAAATTTTAATACTTCGGATTGAATATTTTGAATGCTATCCTTCATTTTAAATAACGGAAGTCTAAATGTTCTCCAATTTGGATCACTTCGTGGAGCCTCGTCCTGTTTTCTTCAACATGGGGTTTTATACAAAACTTGATTGCTTTTTTAAAAAAAGTAACGTATGGATGTTCATTTTTAGACACCACTTTGTTTGGCATTCCCATAGGCAATGTTCTGTAAATATAAAAAACCTTTAATTTAGTGAAAAACCAAAATGTGTTGAATAGCAAGTATCGGTACAGAGAGTTTGAATTTCCTCAAATGCTATGGTAAAAAATCTGAATCCGCGAAAATTTGTTTTTTATAAAATATAAATTAACCTGTAAAGTCATGAATCATGCTTGTTGGGTGCCTTTGGAAAGGCGTTTGTCCAAAAAACGCATTAAATACTGCAAAACGATAACCTTGAAAAATACTACGAAATAAAAAACAGTACTTCAAAATTATTACCATAATATCTGTGGAACACTAATAAGCACGAGGCTTGAATTTTAGTATTAACACCACATTTTGAAGGAGGGAAAACGTTTTTAAAAAATGGAAATATTTAATTTAGAATTTTTTTCTACGTATGCTTTCAACTAACGTGTGGCTACGTTTGTCCTATCCTTACTCTTGTAATGTCACAGTGAATAAAAATATTTTGAACTTCCAAGGCAGGCATTCTACATTACGTTCTACGGAACACAGAGCTTGAAATACCTTTATTTAAATCTTAAGGACAAATGCAAGCAAAACATGAACATTTCTTATTTTAATACCTATTTCCAAATTTTAATAACACTCAAAATGAATTTCAAAAATAAAATTCCGAACGAAGATACAAAATTAAGGCTAAGCGATTCGCGTCTAGCAAATTTTATTAAGAATGCTTCGCTGATTTCGAAGTTTTAATTCAGGGAGAAATTAGCTAATATTTCATATTAGAGTAATAGAAATATTCACGATACAGCAGCATATATCTCCATAAATACTAAAAAAATTCGGTAGCTCTGAATCACAACTAAGCTGCATTTATATCGATCTATACAAAATCAGTTTTTAATTTTTCCTGTCACCTGCCGTACATTTACGCGATGTAATTAAGTTACCTTCTAAATAATTAGGTATTCACAGATTGTCGTATTTTACCTGTTAATTAGTCCAAATATGATCTGAGAGGAAACTAAAGTGCTCGAAAGTTTCTTGTTAATTTTACTGTTTTTTCAAATTTCGTTTCCCTTAGAAAAATTTAAACAGTTTTTCTCTCACTCTATCATTGAGCTTCAACTAACAGAGAATTTTGAGTTCTTAAAAGGAAATAGCTGTTAGTGTATTTAAAACATCATGTCGGTATTACACAATTGTCTGCTGTCCTCTCCTTTTCCTTCTTTCTCAGGCATAATTCCTCAATAAACGTGAAAAATGTGACAGTATTTATTTATGTAAAGTAAGTACATAAACTGTGATTAAGCACTTTTTATTTCCCTAACTTAATATTTTAGCCTTTTCTTTAAAGGTAGTATAGGAGTACTTCGGAAAATGAATTAAGAACACAGCATTATCACATCTAGTTGCATTAATCACATGCTTATATATGGTTACCTGCTGATGGATAAAATGATTACATTGGATGTTACACTGTTTAATTTTAAATCAACGTGCAAATACCATTTAAAGACGCTAGCGCATCTACTTCTCAAAACATGTTCTGTCAATGATTAATGATGAATTGAAACTCCATGCGACTTAACGCCGTAAAATATTCTTCAAAATATATCAATTTAGAAGTAACCATAGTTGAATTTTAAATAATGAAGGTCTTTTCCATAGATTTTAGGATGGCAACCAAGCCCGTTATCGAGTTTTTTGTGGTCTGGCGACGAGTTCTTTTGATAAAAATAATTCTATCGGAAGTTCGCTTTTGTTCCAAAATGATACCTTTAAATAATTTCAACAATCTGACCAATTTAATATAGCAGCGATATTCATTAATATTTCAGTTCCGTTATTGCTCAGACTTTCTCATATGTTTCAAAGAATCAGAATCATATTCATTGACCTAAAGTGTGGCACAAAAGGTAAATGCCTTTACATTAGATTATTTGTATATTAAATGAATGCACATATTTTTTGCACTGAAGTTTGTAGAAAATACAACATAAGGGAAAACATGTGAGAAAGGACTGAAACCCGTAGAATGTGTTAGTCACTTGAGGAGGAGCAAGTGATTAGAACCGCAGTACACAAGTAAATGATTTACGGGAGCAGAAGCACCGTAAATGCCCCTCAAGAGGTATAAAACCAGGACCTGTACGACTGGGTTTCGTACTTAATAAGTTCCTATTAAATAAACAACAAAAAGGATTTTCTCATATAGTGACGTAAATGATGTGCTTATTAATTTTACAAGAGATATTGATTTAGCTCTGATCATCAAAAAATAAGCATTTAAAAAGGAGTCAATAATAAATGTAAAAAATTAATCGAGTAGTTTTGTAAACTCTCGACTCGTGCGAGAGTCATAAAATGAAAGTTCCCATAAAACTTCGGTTTCATTAATCTGTGATCAACATGCATTAAATTTGCTATGGGCAAGGTCTTTCCATTCCAGAATGAGATTTGTGTAAGCGAAAATAATACACTTTCAGATCCAAGTCTTATCACGGAAAATATCATTCCTGTATATTTTTGAAATGGTATCCAACATAGGAGAAGAAAGTTTGAACGAAATACAGTAATACCATGTGTAAAGCGTTAAAGATTTTTGACTGAAAAGTTTCATCGCGTAACAAAGTATGTTACTGCTTAGAGAAAGAGAGGGGAGAAAGACAGATAAATTATGCATTTTCTTTTCAGTAGAAACTGAAAATACTAGGAAGGCAGAGAATATCTGGTCACAAAAGAAGAAAGCAGCGATAAAGCTAGATGTAACCTTTGAAACACATCCCAACATCCCCTCTTTCAAAGCGTTAAAGATTTTTGACTGAAAAGTTTCATCGCGTAACAAAGTATGTTACTGCTTAGAGAAAGAGAGGGGAGAAAGACAGATAAATTATGCATTTTCTTTTCAGTAGAAACTGAAAATACTAGGAAGGCAGAGAATATCTGGTCACAAAAGAAGAAAGCAGCGATAAAGCTAGATGTAACCTTTGAAACACATCCCAACATCCCCTCTTTCCTCCACACATGCGCTGCTTAGATAGAGAGAGAGAGAGACGATTCTCTTTTTAATATAAACTGAAAATGCTACGAAGACAGAGAATCTGGTTAAGAAAAAACAAAGCAGCAGCAGACCTACACGTAGCTTTCCACACTCACACACGCAAGCGCACATGCGCGAACGCACACACACACACTGTTCGCAAATTCCAAATTCTAAGCTCATATTAGAATCGTTCATATTTTGAAATTTTAAGAGCAGTTCCTCAATATTTTCAGTATTAAAGTAAGGTAAAGGTATGCAGGTACTGGGTGTGTGTGCAAAACGGTACTTCTTGCATTGGTCATTACGAAATACACTATGAAATAAGCAATCATTAATGAACAAAAATCTAGAATTATGCGCTGAAACAGCAGAAATGTGCATTTAATTTCCTGAATGATAATTAACACAGCAATCAGACATCGTCGAATTGACTGTAATTACTGTTTCATACGTGAATTAAATCATATCAGAAAACTTAAAAATTTCAACTATGAATTTATTCAACTCTGATACCTAAACAACTAGAGATTTACTTAACAACGCCAGATGGCAGCAGAATCTGCATTGAATAAAAACGCTGTCGGAGAATATTCCGGTGCTCTTAACACACATATACTTATGAATTCGCCGTCGTTTGTGGTACAACGGATAGCGCGCTCGAACAGAAATCGTTAGATGCGAATTCGATTCCCGTCCACGGCGATAGAATTTTCAAGTTTTCTGATGTGATGTAATTCACGTGTGGAACAGTCAATTCGGCGATGCCTGATTGCTGTGTTAATTGTCATAACGTATTTACCACGTATTATGAAGAATATATCTTCAACTCTGTATTTCCTAAATGTTTTACATTAGAAAATCGATTTACTCAATGTGAACAATTTTTCCGGATGCTTCCCTAACTGGAAATTCCTTGTAAAATAGATGGAATGTTATCGAGTTTGGTCATCCTTTACACCTATCACGGTCTTTACTTGACTTGGAAGATCTTGCGAAAGCTTTATGGTACCTGGTTGCTAGAACTGCCTTCAATTCTGGCAAAAGAACATTATGAAGCTATGTCACCGATGTCGGACGGTTTGTTCTGCTACGAAGACGGCATTCCATTTCTTCGTAAATGTGTTGCATGAGTTTAAGGCCAGGGCTCTGTACAGGACATTTCATTTCTTGGACAACCATATAATCAAACCATTCCGGCACACCCTTCAATTTGTAGGCAGGGCGCTGTTTTCTTGATAAAGAAAATGGGCTTTTTTTTTTTTTTTTTTTGATTGAAGCTTTAACGACCACCATGAGCAACTCAATGGGCTATGAACAGTCGCCCGTTCCTAATTTAGGGTCACTGGTTCCAGGGAAGGGAGAGAGCCAGTACCGAAAGACAAACACAACATCGATGCCTCACCGGGATTCGAACCTGGACCCCGTTCGGACGAATGATCAGAGGCCATCAATTGACCACTGCGCCACCGGGGCGGCAAAATAAGCTTCACAGAGGTTGGTAGCTAGACAAAGAACTTGGGAGGGGCGAGTACGATATAAGTCGGGAAAAAAGTTATAAAATAAGTTGGGCAAGAAAGATAAGAATGACTTTGGGTATTAGATTTTAGTGTGTATCGCCAGCGTTGTTCAAAAAAAAAAAGAAAAAAAAAGAAAAAGAAAACAATGACGTAGGGCGTGCGGTGTTAGACGCATGCCTTTTTTGGGTACGGGCTTGTATTCACATAACTGTTGTCAGTACTTAGAAAGCGCAGAATTGTTTCATTTTAGACCGCATCATTAAGGATATCGAGCAGTGCAGCTACGAAGCAGAGCTCAAACCATAGAAGACGACCTTTGAGCAATTATCTTAATTTTGATGAGAGTAGACTGAACTTCTGTTTTGATTGGAAATAGATTCATTTGAGTACCGCCATTCTCTAACGGGGATAAATCTTTAGCAAATCCTTCCGTTATTGTACCACAATGCTCTTAAATGTCAATTCTAAAAGGCGAAAATTTCATTTTTAAAGCTGCTTGTGTATACTTGTTTTCTTGACATACCAAAATATGCGCTGGACAGGAAACTATGCTTTTATTTTTCAAAGTGGCTGAATATGCAAAATAATAATTTTGCCTCAGAATCAGGGTTTTTCATTAAAATCATGAAAATATTGTGTTCATCCGTAAATATATATGTTCACCACCGTAAATGTAGAAGCTGCATCGTTATTAGATTTCGTTTGGGATCAAATTGTGTCTCATGTAGTGGTTCCAAATGCTTCCTTTATAGATTACTTTACGGATTACTCTAATGTTTACAGAGGAAGAAGAGCATTTAACTTGCTTCCGTAATCAAATAAATTAAAAATCCAATACTCAGAGAGTCCCTACTCGTATACTTTGATCACTTACGAAACAGTTTGAAATTACAAGAAAACCGTTGAAAATATTCGTTATAAAGGGAAAAATAATTGGTCTCCCAGCTGTTTAACTTAAAATCAGAATATTAGTTTTAATTCCTAGTTGTAACTTTGATCAGAAATTTCTGTAATTCACCAAGAATATACACGGTTGAGTCACATTAATGTGACCATCAGCTAATATCCAGAGTAACCGCCGTGTGTAGCGCGGACAGCAGTTAGAAGGGCTGGGAATAACTAAATAACGTGCTGGAAGGTGTTCACATGTATGTCTAGTCATGCGGAGTTCTGTGCATCTGACAGCTGCTGGAGGGTGCGTGGTGGAGGATCCATAGAGCGTACAACACGATAAATGTGGTCCCACAGATGCTCAATTGAGTTTAAGTATAGGAGATTAGGGGCACCAGGAAGTAGTTTGAAGTCTTCATATTGTTGTTCTAACCACTTTCGGACATTTCAAGCTGTATGGCACGTCGCATTGTCGTTTTGCAATATCCAATCCGCCACGGGGAAGAGAATCAGTATGCATGGGTGTACGTGGTCTGCAAGGATGGATTCATAACGAATGTGGTACATAGTGTCTTCCACAAGTATGACTGGACCCTGAGAATGCCACGAAAACATTCCTCAGACCATAACGCCACCCCCACCAGCTTGTGTTCTTCCAACAATGGTTGAAGAATGTTGATTCTCCGATGTTTCTCACGTTATACGCCAACAACCATCCGTTCGATGAAGCAGCAAACGGGACTCATTGGAGAAGGCAATCCTTCGTCAATCAGCGGAGGTCCAATTCCGATACTCCCAGTGTAAATACAAGCCTTTTCTACCGATGCACCTTCGTTATCATAGGTGCAGGTAGTATCCTTCTGCTTTGGAGCTGCGTTCGCTGAATTGTAGTTTAGATACACTTCCGGTAGTCCTTTGGTTCATTGGGCCAGTGAGTAACTTCACTGTAGTGTGTCGATCGGCCCTCACGCGCCTTCGAAACCGACGTTCATTTACCACATCAATGGGACGTGGTCCTCCGCACAGTGTGTACGTCGCTCATTCGTAATGTTGTCATCTTTCCAATCACGGTACAATTGAACCAGAGCAGCACGCGAATAGTTCACAAAATGCGCTGTTTGAGAAATACTGCCACCCTTTGTCCGACAGCCGATAATCATCCCTTTTGGCAAATCTGATAAATTATTCCTTTTATTCGTGACAGCAATGAGTGATACGTTTTCAGAATGCCTACATCACACCTTATATACCCTCCACGCCAGATCATGACAAGTGTCTTCTTTCTTTGGTAACGCGCTGTTAACGTCAAAAGTAGGAGATGGTCACAATAATATGACTCGACTGTGTATAACCAACATATTAGCAGCATATCTTTTGACTCTTGTAATTTGCGTGGCTGACCCACCGCAGATCAGATGTGCTGTTCCACAACAAATGACATATACGGGAATGGATTGATGTCTGGAGAATTTGGAGATCATTATAATAATATATAACCTTGAAGCAGGGAACGACTACTATGAACTACCGTTTTCATGAAAGGATATACCTCGTCTGCAATGATGTAAGACATCAACGTGTTTTTTGTCTTAATGGTAGTAGACGTCACAGTTTCTTTCACATGAATGACCGGACCTCGGGTTTCTCAACTGAACACAGCACGTAGCATTACACTTGTTATCAAATCTGGAATTTAACGATACTGAAACGTGGAATGAAATCAAGAATCACTGGCTTGATTCTTGATTTCATTCGACGTTTCATCCTGCCGCCAAAACTTTCCCGGATTAATGACGCACATGTTTCCGGAAGTCGACAAAGAGCAAGGGTATACGAGATTTATCGGACCAGACGACCTTCTTATCGTTCAAGTTACAGATTTGATAACTGTGAGATTATTGAATGCATTTTCGACGGTGAATATATGTTACCATGGTCTTTCGGAGATGTCCGCCCTTACGCACACCCCTTTTCAGCAGGATACAATGTGCTGTGTTGTGACACAGTATATCTAGAACCAACATTCAAATAACCGACGAGTGGCACCACAGTAACATTTATGTTGGCTCGTAAGATGCGGTATATCCTTCGATTAGTACTAATATCCATGAGCCGTGGTTGGCACTAGCTTTGCCAACGGTTTCTCCCTCGCGGAACACTTTTAGAACGCACGAACCATGGTAGAACATTTGAACCTCAAAAGCGTTTTCTTTTTCTTCTCTAAAATGCATTGGCCTTGCCTGTTTATTACAACGTGTCCTATGTTAAACACGATTATGTCCGCTACCTTTTCTTTCTTAAGAACAAGACCTACACCGATTATAACAGTGATCAGTGTTAGAAGCTTTATATACCGTTTTATAACTTTCACACGAGCCGTCGTTCACTTGCAGTTGTATCGATTTGTATAAAAACCTGACCATGTGATTTATTTCTCCGTGTATATGCAAAAAGTTCAAGTTTTTATATATATTTTTTTTAAAACCCTTTCTTGTATTCTTTGACATAATAAAATGGGCTAAACTGATATGTTCCAATAACAATTTAGCGTTGCCTTATCATTGAAACTTGCTTTCATTTTTTTTATTTTATCTTTCTCTGCTATTACCTACAAGGTATGTATTCTGCATTTGTTTTCAGTTCTTTTTCTGTAAAAGTTGAAAAATAAATACCATGATATATATTTGGTAATCAAATTTGAGTTTTGTTGGATTTCAAGTGCGCAGTTGAATGAATCTGCCATTAGGAAGAAAGTGTGTTTGATAAATAGTTGACAAGAGGAAAACAAGTATTTTTCTTGCTCAATTTCGCTAAAAAGCAGTGTAGGGTGAAATGAGTGTTTCAAAATTTCCTCTTTAGTAGTAACACTTGATTTTTAATGTGTCTTGAGATTTTCTTCCAAATATTTTTAATTTTTTCTTATATTTATTACCAACATTTATTCAAGAATTTCGCTGAGTAATTGATTGTGGTTCTACATTTTACTCGGTTTATGATACTGTTTTATATACCAGGAAGAAGTGTTATCCTGGTTTGATAGGTATGCTTTAGCTGCTTACCATTTTATCTTCCTCGAGAAGCTAGTTTGACTTCTTCAAGAAATGACACATGAACCCTCATCTGTCGAGCTAAGAAAAAAGGGTTGTGTTACCTACAATAAACGGCTATCACCTGCTAAGTTGAATGAAGCAAGTAAACTTAGAGAGCATAGATAAATAAAACATTTTCGCGGCAAAAACCTATTCTTTCTTTTCTGAAATTGCTGCTTATAATACTCTAACGTCGTAAGGGAGACTGCATCGTTCACTATCATTTGTGCTTTGTACACAAGTACTATTATTAATAATGCTAATATACAGATTTGAAGCTGTGATTCCGTCTATTGGTGTAAATTATGACTAGAGTGGTAAAAATATTTGTATTGTATACTGGTGTAATCCCTTATTTCATGGTTTATCTGCATCTCCGGGCAATCACGGGAGACAATGAATACTATTGATCCATGTTCGCTAAATATGAATGCCGTAGCTTCGATTGGCGATTCCTGTGATTTGTTAAATTTAAATTACTCGGAAATTTGAGACTTGGTCGTTCTGGGTGGTACAGTGGTTAGCATACCCCAACGCAAGCCATGAGAAGCGTGTCAAATTTCCGCTCCAGGACGATGAAAGTTTCAAGTTTTCGGATATTATTTGACTTACTACTCCTGTCATAATTTACAATAATAGATGGAATCACACAACTTCATATTTGAATTGATACTGAGTGATTATACTTTCCAAGTTGCAACGCAGTAATAATCCAGATAAAGCGGAGCTTTTATTACATATTTATTGATATTAATATATCCATGTTTTGCAAATATCACGTTACGAATGAATACTTTGGTGGCTTTCATCATCTATGGCTAGTAATATTAACTATAGAATGTTTATTATTACCATCAGTACTAGCAACCATTTTTATTCAGTATTTAAGAAATTGTACGGCATAGGGTTATGGGAATGCTGAATCTATACGAGAAGTCACATGACATGAGTAATTGATCAATCAGCCAAGAAAGGTTGACATTTTATATATTCTTCAGTATTTTTTATTTCTACTTTTTATTATTTTCATTTTATAAAAACTAACTTTTTTAGTGAAAACGCCATTTTGAGATGTTACTATACAGTAACATTTCAAAACGGCGTTTTAACAAAAAAAGAGTTCTTATAAAATAAAAATAATAAAAAGTAACACGTTGTTCTTCCTGATGAACATCAGTAACATGATGTTCTTTTTTAACTACGTAATTATCACTAAATACTTTAACCAAATAGAGTACGAGAACTTGGGTACTAGAAAATGGATAATATTCATTGGTCATGCATTCTCATAAAAACTATCTGGTCCTGACATCCTGTTAATTAGATTTTTAAAAAATCGTATCTAAGTGAAAAAATGCACAGTAATCTGTGTAAACAAATAACAAATTGCTTGATATACGTGGTTTCTGCATATTAATGTATATCACTCTCCCCTATCACAACGTTGAAAATTAATCTGACGTGTTATTTAAATACACGGTGTGGTAAAAGGGGAAAATGAAAGGCTCCTTTCTTAATCTTGGATATGTTGAATTCATATGGAAATGTATTCCTTTATAACGAAGTGAATAAAAAAGAAACTACTTGTACTAATCACTCAAATATTCGTTCCAACAGAATCGTGGAAGAAAGCAGCAAACGGAATCATGCATTTGATGTTCTTAGGAATCTCTTGCGTCGTTATCTCTTAAGGTCTAAAAATGATCAGCTGATAAAGAGGGAACTTGCACTATGCGCCAAACACATGTGAAAGAAATTTATATTAGTTATTTGTTTCCTTTAAGTGTAACTGTGAACATGGTCAGACGCAAAGAAACGTTAAGGACAATAATTCTGTATTTGTATTCTACATCTCTGTGGTGATGCGAACAGCCATTGAGACAAAGAAAAGAAAGACGCGAGGGAGAGAGCTATGTGTCCTGTTGTAAGATCCCAGCACGGGAGGTTGTTTATGGTGTTTTCTGCGGACACGTGCAACTGAGGGGTGAACTGAGAAGACAGAAAATAGTGGAGTGGTTTTTCTTGGAAGGACACCAGCGAGAGAAATGTTACTTGCGCGTTCAGGCAGTTGCTTGTTTCTTTTGTGAACGAAGGAAGCATTATGATCTAATGTTAAATGTTTTCTGTTTATGTGTTGTACCGTCTTTGTGTGTTCGTCTGGTTTTATTAAAAACCAATAATTTTTACTTCCTACATTTTTAATGGAAACAATGCTTATGTTAAGTTGCACCAACCAGCGATGATGAGGAACGGCTGGTCATAACAAGTGCCAAATATGTTGGCCAACGCTACCACATAGATAAGCATGTGAATGGAATCAAGATCAATACATCTAGTAAAACGTTTCGGAGAAGCAGGGGGATTCACCCACACAACCAACAATAACGAAATAGAACAATCTCCAAACTATTTACTGAAGAACTTTGCATCTACGAAGGATAACCTTTCTATTTCTAAGTGGGAACACTTTCCCCTTAATGGTGAAACGTGGGATCAATGGTTACGTGACGCAAACTTAAAAAGACAAGTAGAACACACTCTTTTCCAAACAAATTACTGTCACCCTTATAAAATTATTTTGGAGATTAAAATATTTCTGCCTGATTTTGTTATACACTCATAGGACAGAAGGCTGGAAAAACCTATCAAATAGCCTGCCGGTACTCCTATAAATGCGAATAACAGCCTGCACACGCAAATTCACCGATTCCACGGGACGCCGTAGGTAAAGCCACCCAAGCCGGATGCAGCAGCATTGTCCTCAACTGCGCCCGTCGGTCCAGGATGCATGAATATGATGTTCCGCCCCAAAGCATCCCTGAGATTTTCAACAGGGTTTTAATTCCGGAACCTTGTGGCTCGAGGAACACGCTCATGAGTGTTCCTCGAGCCACACCTGGGAGACTGCGGCCCATTTAGGCGGCGCACATTCCTGGTGGAGCAGACCGTCTGCCGGAGGATGCGGGAACCCCATGAAAGTGCATAGGTTATCAGCCAGCACACGCTGTTAGTGCACAGCTGTTAAAAACCTCAGCTGACACCTTAAGAGACTTAATGCCTCGCATAAGAAGACTCTCTCCAAACCACCTCCGATTTCAAGAGGTACGACATGGCATGGCGGCGACAAGACTGCATCTTCCCCATAGTTCTGCACAGCTGAAAACGGAATTCATCTAAATACACGTTACGGCTCTACTATGTAGAAATCCAGTTTCGGTGTTGCTCGTACCAGGCGAAGCATATTACCTCAGACGAACAGTAAATAGTAGCACACGAGTAGGGCATCGGCTCCCGTAGCCCATGGTGTGCAGCATGCTCCGTATGGTTCGTACGCTGATTTTGTTAGGGCTTACAATATTTAACCTGAATGTGATTTTGGCCGCCGTTTCCAAGCTTTCTGTCTCTAAAATTCTTGAGGAAAGAAATGCTTCACTACAGTTCAGTCGTTGTCTGTAATGCAGAAATAAAATAAATGTTTTCCATTATTGACATAGAAAAATGTTTTTCAATGCGCCGTGAGTTATGTCACTCACTTTATCTCAGTACGTCAAGATAGGCTACAATTTTGAATATTTTCGGTGTTGTCTACCATTTGAACTGAAAGGGTCTACATTTCTTATAAAAGTGGTTAATTTCCTGAAATTTGATTTTAGTTTGTTTCGGGTCGATTGAATTGCAAAAATGATGTAATTTTTGACACCCTTAACCTAAAAATGTTGAACATGACATACTGGAATTCCAATGAAGAAGTCATAAACACTACAGGTATAAGGGGTTGCCTTTTTATTTTGTGACGTAATGCTAAAAAACATGTTCAGATTTTTAGTTGATGCAGGAAGCCGATCTCTACCTTTCTACCTGGCACTTTTGTAAGCGACATGTTGTTATCACATTTTGCATGATTCTTCTGGGCTTTGTCGTTGTTATCTCATTTAATATAATGAGGAAGATACTGTAGTGTCAGCTATTATAAGGGTAATGTATTTATTTCTCTACGGAAATAATATTCTATCTAAAACAATTAGAACGTGCACAGTATTTATTTCTCTAATAAAATAATATTCTATATAAAACAATTAGAACGTGCAATGTATATTGCTCTATTGTTTTTCACTTGGATTTTTTAAAAAGCCAATGCAATAACTTGTTTTTCAACATTTTATGAGAAAAAGAATTTACATATTTAAAATTTGGATTACTTAAGTTTGCAAGGCTACCTTTGTTCTCGATTTACTTTAGGGATTAATTTCCCGAAAACATATGAATTATCATTTACAAATGCAATTTATAATTCCAGGAAATACAGAATTGCTTATTTCACAACATTGTATGAAGCGCCTAAGTTTTGTATGAACTTTTCAATCGGTATACCATCTGATTTCCTATTAGGTGTAGAAGTACGTTCTAAAGCGATTTTTGTGTGACGTATACCGCTAATTTACATATCCGACATTCTCCCGCGTTGTCAACATGTGACCTTGACTAGTGCAGAGCATAAAATGTGACACTGAAGTTTGTCCAACATTCAAACGCACTTGCACGTCGGTACGTGAAAGATGGCAAGAGGTAATGCATTTATTCGAAAGTGCATTGGTTACGAATTTCATAAAGAAAAAGTGCCGCAAAAGCATGTGAATGGCTCTGCTCTGTTCTGGAAGGAAAAGATTGTATCGTAAAGCTCGCTTGAGTTTTGGTTTAGACAGTTAAAAGCAGATAATTTTGATGTTAGCGATCAAGAACTTAGCACCAACACGCAGAAGGTTGTTGATGAGAAACTGCAAGTATTGCTGGACGAAGATTCGTCTCAAACTCAAAGCGAACTAGCTGAACAACTAGTTACCTAACTCGACAAACAATTTACATTGGTTTACGCCCAGTGGGGAAGATTCAGAAGGAAGGGAAATGGTTGCCAATTGACCTGAGCCAGAGGAACAGCGATGAGCGTGCCATAAAATGTTCGAAACTGTTGAAAAAAATAACACAGAAAGTCTTTCCTGTGGGAAATCGGGATTGGTGATGAAAATCGGATATGGTACGACAATCCTAAATGCAAAAAACAACCTTGGGTAGACCCCGGTGAAGCAACGAGATCATAACCGAAACGAAACATGCACTCCAAGAAAGTTCTGCTGTGTATCTAGTGGGATATGAAGAATGTGCTCCATTATAAAGTATTAGAACAGGGTAAAACTGTTACTGTTGACCGCTACAAGCAATAATTGCTATGATTGAACTAGCAAATCTACCGGAAACATACATTTACAGGTAAAGGATTGCGTCCCATGAAATTACTGCATGACAACGGTAGGCCGCATGTCGGGAAATTGGTCAGTGAAACGTTAATGACGTAATGGCTGGGAAGTTTTGGAGCACCCGGCTTATAATCCCGATATAGCCCATTCAGACTATCAGTTGTACCTGCCGATGCAACACGGTTTATGTGCTGTAAGGTTCCGGACATGTGACGAAGCGCATAAAAGGGTTGACGACGTCATTGCGCCACAGGACAAAGTATTCTTCATGGCTGGAATCCGTCAGCTGCCCGACCGATTGTGGAAGATGATAGATAATGATGTCGCAAAATTTCATTCGTAAAGGTATTGTTGTTTCCTCTCAATTTTACATTTTGCTTTGTCTTAAAATGCTTTAAAACTTATTTGTAACCTGAACGCTTTTCATCCGTCTTCACGTGATATAGAAAATTATATTAAGATAAAAGTAGATTGTTAAATTTCTATGTTAGTTTAAACATTTTATGTTAGATATTTTAAGTTAGGTGGTTTATATTTAGCGTGCAGCCGTTCTTTAATTATTTTCTGCGGAGTTCCTTTGATACCAGAAATTATCGACATGCTTAACGTGGTTTGCAGCTGATAAACTGGAAAAAGCGCAAATTCGATGACTCATGAAAACCAATCATGGCTTACAAGAGAACGATGTTCCTAGTTATCCTACAAAAGAAATTTACTAACATCTGGGACATTGTATTCTCTAAACTCTTACGTGTAATCAATTTTGAAGTCAGGAACCGAAAAGAAATCCTAAAAGAAAGACATCAAAAAGTTTTGATGCTAACTAGTTACAGCAAGAATGGCAGAAAGGCCAGAAATTGAAGTTGAACAAGAATTACAGTAGCGAACAAAAGTATTTGGCGAAACCCTTTCTCGACTATAATGTTTTTCTGCTTGACCAAATCGGGTCTTTTTTGGGATATGATATGTGTTATTCAGTTGTAAACATGGCCGATATGCAGATGGATCGGAACCCTTAACACAGATCAGGTACCGAGTTTAATCGCAAAGATCATACAAATTGACCAACAAAGTAGGTGTGTATCACATTCATTTAATGCAACGATAACAGAAAACAAGTACGAGAAAACGACAAAACAATAACTAATACTTAGTGGGATCACCACGAGACTTAATAACAGCTGCACAACGGGCCGGCGTCGAGTCCACTAGCTTCACGACGGTGACCTGAGGAATTCGCGCCCATTCTGCCGACAGCTGGTCGAACTTCTGGGCCCTATTACGGCAGGTTTTCTTCGCACATCCTCTCTCCAACTCCTCCCACATGCGCTCAATAGGGTTGAGGTCTGGAGCTTGGCTTGGCCAGTCTAGAAGTGTGACCATTTTGCTGCAGGAAGGCTGCCTTCGCTACTCTGGAGGTGTGCTTCGGGTCGTTGCCTTGCAGCATGATCCATCCGGGTGGCATGTTCTGGTTTGCCCATAGAAAGACGTCGTTGATGAGCATGTTCACGTAGCTCTGGCCGGTTATTATTCTGTCAGTCTTGATAATGGGACACATTCCATTGCGAGAGAAGGCGCAGTAAACCATTGGCGATCC
Organism: Macrothele yani; assembly: GCA_039090855.1. Taxonomy (NCBI): domain Eukaryota; kingdom Metazoa; phylum Arthropoda; class Arachnida; order Araneae; family Macrothelidae; genus Macrothele; species Macrothele yani. The sequence goes on along the minus strand of CM076999.1, from coordinate 49,650,049 downwards.
TCCTCCGTGCTTGACAGCTGGGTGAATGAACTGGGAGTTTAATCTCTGGCCACACAGACGTCGTTCGGGTCGGATGCCATCACTTCCGAACAAGTTGGACTTGCTCTCGTCGGTGAAAAGCACATTAGTCCGCCGCTGTCCAGTGTCGATGACGGCGCGTCGAACGCAACCCTGGCTCGTCGATTCTGGACTCCGATGAGTGGTTTCTTGGCCGTCTTCCATTTATTGCACCAGCAATGAGACGACGGGAGATGGTCATTCGGCTGACGTTCAGGTCGTCGCTGTCGCGGAATTCGGTGGCGATGTCCACAGCAGACAAAGTAGGTTCAGTACGAGATCGATGGAGGATGCGTCTATCCTGACGCAACGTAGTGAAACGAGGCGTACCACATCGCGTACTCTTGTTGACGGTCCCAGTCTTCTTATAACGTTGCAGGATAGCTGAAATGGACTGGTGTCAGATCTTCAGGGCCCTCGCAATGTCGGTGACGTGCATTCCGGATTCCATCATGTTCACGGCAGCCTGGCGAGCTCCAACAGGGATCTCCGCCTTTTTACCCATTTCTGAAAACCTAAGATTGACTTATTATCACACTACACATAAAAAAACCTCCACAAAAATCCCCCAAAAAAAACATTAATACATGCAGCAAACAAATGGGTAATAATTGGCGACTCTTGAATATGGCCCATTTCGAAAGACAATTTCGCTCTGAGCGAAATACAAACTACGCGGCATTGTACCCCACGAATCAACACATATCATATCCCAAAATAACCCGATTTGGTCCAGCAGAAAAAGAATTATGGTCGTAAAAGTGTTTCGCCAAATACTTTTGTTCGCTATTGTATGTAAAAAAAAAGAGAGAAATTAAAGTCTGGGTTCTTTCACTACAATGTACGTTCAAATACATCACTGCAATTATATTTTAAGTTTTCAATTTTGCACCACTTGACATTTCTAAGAAAGAGGTGTCAGAAATTACTTGAGCAATTCCTTGTATGCCAGTGAGATAGAGCACAATGTTCCCAAGCTGTGTTCATAGCCCCCTTTTCAGAACAGATGTCTAAATTCTGGAAACAATAAGAATACATTCAAGTTCTTGGCCCAAAACAGTTATAAAACTAAAAATCAAGCTTTGTTTGAGGGCACAGGTCTAAATTGTGGAAACAATGAAAACAAATACTGATTAGCTTCTATTCATTACTTAACGTTAAAAAATGATTGGACTTTAAAATATCTAAAGCAAGCAATCACCCTTCAAAAAATACGAAACAAAACTAAATTCATGAGTAAAAGTGACACTATTTGAGCCCCTAATACAACAATAGCTAAATGTGTAAGACAAATAAAATAAAAATTGAATAGCCAGACATTCATACAAACAGAATAAGATACTATGAAATGTAATAATAAAAGCTCTCTTCTCAAATCAAATAAAATTAAATTAAATAAAAATTCCAGCCCTTTGCCGCCCTGTTAAAATGCCAGCCTGACATATGTCAAATAATTTATAAAAGAAGTTCCGTGCTAGATTATAGCTTGTCTTCATTACTTAGCATAACCGTAAAGCAATGCATACTTTCTAGGACACTTATTTTTTCATCATCAGTTGCATTTCAATCTGTTCTTTAGGAAAACCTGTTCGTTTCTTATTTCAGAGGCGATTGGAGCTAGGGCCTCACGCTCTTCATATTTGACTGAATTTTGTACAGTCATCATTTCAGGCAACTTAACCTTTTAAAAAGTTTTGATTTTACAATTTCTTTATTGTAGAATGTAATCCATCTTTCACATTCAACTGTGCGCGTCAGCAGTCAAGAGCGCAGGATTAACTTGGAAGTTGTCTATTAAATGCTTTCAATTGGATATCAGTTTCATCGTGTACCGCCGTGGCGCACTTTCATAAAAAGAACTTTAGGAAAGAAAAGAAGCTATTTCGTCTGATTTCATTATGAAATGTCACATAGATTCCAGCAGCAAGTTTAAGTGCTGAAGAGGATGACATTTTCCCTAATCAAATATTTAAAAAACGAAAAAATGGAATTATCATTTTTTCATTCTAAGCGCATGCTCCCTAGAAAATTCATTTACGGTGAATTCTGCAGCATTCAAAAATCTCATGTTTAAGCCAATGCAAGATACAATATTAAAATCAGGGAGTCATTTCATGAATACCCCAAATTTCACTTTCTTCAAGGGATATACATGGCACTTAAAGTTTTGATATGATTGAACATTTTGTGAGATTATTACTATCTTATAGTTCTATTACGAACTAAGAATAATATCAACCAAAAATTTTAATCATAGTTTTCAACATAAGCGCTCTCGTAGAATATATAAAATGATAAAAACATTTTTACTCTGCAAATCCTGCTGTTGAAGTTGTCAAAAATTTTCCATTAGGAGTAGCTATGTTCAGATAGGTTACACATATTTGAAAGTACCTCCCCAAGTCTTTAAGACAAATGTATAATTGACATATAAGGTTGAAGATACCTTTCTGGTAGCTGTCTGTTTTCTGTTCCGTGCTAAAATGTTATACAGCCTGCTTCACATTAGTGTGAGGCTAGATCTTACGCCATTTGAGTGTCTATTTCATCAGATCTAATAACTGGAATTCGAAAGGAAAAAGATATGAACTGCCAGTAGGGTGCTTCAGGAATTTCCAATAAAGTGCTTGCAAGTTGTCCTTTACGAAGTTGACAACATGAGGGACCGCGTTCTCGCATTAAGACGGCCCCTTCACTGAGATTTTCGTTGCAATGTTTATTCTTAAAAGCACGACGCAGAAGGTCAATCGCCTTATAATGCCTTACTCCATTGATACTGATATCTAGGTACTTTTACTCCACAAGAAATGTGCCTAACCCTAAAATTTCATGGAAACATAACTGAAAGTAATAATCACAATCGTGAATAACGCTTTTAAGTTCGATTTCATAAAAAAACGATATACTATATCTACCAAATTAGTAGGGAAATTATATTAAATAAAATCAAGCGTGACAAGAAAAGAAATCGAACTAACTTTCCAGTTTCGTTTCACCATCAAAAATGTAATTTCCCATCAGATTTCAAGGTTACTGCTAATATCTGTTTCTGTATATTCTTATTTGGGAGAAATATTATGAGCTTGACTGTCCCATTTTTCTAATTAGTAGCTCACTATCTGGCATTATTTTTTAATCCTTATTCTCTTACTTGGTGTTGAAATCATATTTTTCACTGATATGATATTTCTTGGTATGTTTGATATATCAACCAAGGACGTATTTCTTTTACCATGGTAATGATTTTCTCTGCGCGCATATTCGCTCCGAAAATCCTAACTGATATTTAAAGGAAGAAATCCCTTAAAATTGATATTAATAAAGTAACAAAAAACATGGTAATGGCGAATTTATTGTGTATGCTTGTTTTTTAAACATTTTCATTTTAAGCAAACAAAATACACGATGCATAAGTGAGATTATCGAGATTTCGTTTGGTTTTAATAATTTAGAACATAAATTTAATTTAATCGGAAAACATATTTTGAAACTACTAATTTTTTTGGAATGACAACCCCTAAGTTGCTGTTTTTTTCATTTTTTTTTCTATGTTGAAATCTGGTTTCATGAAAGTTTTTCTACATTTTTACTAACTTTACTTCCGCGGTCTTGCGATTCTATATTATAGGGTTGGTAAACAGATTTCTACATAATTCAGGAAGTGTTCACATGTGAAAGTTTCCTAAAATTCATCTTTTCTCAATATGGCAACGTACGAAACGATTATGTAAAAATTAGGCATTAAACCTGAGTTCTGAATCACTGAAAGAATAAACTATAGAGTGTGCAACATACTTATATTTTGGTGTTCTCCCAAATATGAAAAAGGAAAAACACATCTCGTTTAGTCACAAAATTGTGTAATCTCAACAGTAACAGGAAATAGCAAATATAAAAATATTGCCTTCTAAGCAGGGAAAAAGGCAGACATCGAGAATGATGCATATCTCACTTTTGAAGAACTGTTGGACACGCCATTTGAAGGATATTTATTAAAAAAAACAATTCATATAACACTTCGTATAATATTTTTCCTTATTTCATGTTCCTGGACTAGTAATAGAGAAACAGCCAGTGAAGTATTTTACCTACTGATTTTATACCTTTCAGTAAGGACAGATCTGTAACCTAAGGTCAACTAGATTATTATTTACAAACCTTGTCTTCTAAGACCAAGGTACCTCATGAAATCAACTACAGAATGAATTCCGGTGAGGATCATAGAAGTACCCGTATTCAACTCCCGCCGAGGTAATGGGGACACAGGAATAATTTCTTAGAACTCATGTAACATTCTCTCAGCCATTCAAAGAAGGAACGGTATCCTAAGTCTTAACTCTGAATAAATACACACCACCTCGCAAACAAACTTTCACACTGCATGTAAAACACTTTATCACCACATACGATTTTTTTCACACTTTCATACAAAGCTGTGGCTTTTACTGATACCGTGATGAAGACCGACAGGGATAGGCAGCGAGGGACCTTGGAACCTGCAAAAAGAAACACTGCTCCAAAGTAGGTAAAAAATAACAGTATATGGAAAAAGAACACATTCCGTAAGCACTCCCTGCTTCTAAAGTGCACTATTTGATCAAATCACATTTGTTTATACTACACATAGATTTCAATTTCGATTGAAAACACTCTAGCTTTTACTTTAATTATACTTAAGTAAAACAAGAATAATAACGTTATCATTGTTTTAACCATCAATACTCACTACACATTATATTCACAATACTTTAAAACCTAAATGAATTTCTTATCATAAATTAGAAATGAAAGACAAAAAAGTATTGTTTTTTTGAGTATAGATATATTTTAAAACTCTTAGCGAATTTCAAAGTTCGTTGCATTTATGAGAAAATGCTACCTTTGCCAATGGAAATTTGATTTGGTAAATCGTATTTTGATATTATTTTCAGAAGTAATTACTGCGGGAAAGAAAAGCACAACTCTGAAATGTAGAGTTTCATGGAACTGTAATTTTATTCTTAATATATATTTAATTACTAAGCTTTACTTTGAGTTAAAAGACCGTTTCATTCACATCAATTTCTGCACCTTATGTTGTACTTAGGCGTTTAGAAATTGACTGGAGTTTATGTTAAGTCATGTCAGCATATCAACATATCTCAATAAAAAGGTTTTTAACCAAAGAATGCTTCATGCTTTCCCTCACAGGTCAGCGGCATATACCGTTAACAAGTTAGTATACTCATGCAATGCATTTTTTATGATACACTTTCCAACATACCAGAAACCATTACTCAAGTTATCACTCTTGGAATAAATCTCGGTCCTGTGCCCTGATCTTTGATCCCATTTCGATGATATTCAAAAGCACCAGTTCGGTATACCTCCGAAATAACATGATAAAGTTTTGTCGTAATCGAAGCATTTTACGTAAGTAATTATGCATAAGGGCTATGGAATAGATCCCGCTCCTGTGTCCTAACCTTTGACCCCATTTCGCCCATTAGCAATAGTTCTCATCCCCAGGCAGGCCCCTACAACATACTAACATTTCATACAAATCGAAGCATTTTTACGTACATTATGACGCATAATGGCGATTGAAGTGATTCCGCTCCTATGTCCTGACCTTTGACCCCATTTTTCCCATTTTTAAAAGGGTTTGTCTCCAGGTGGCCCCCTACCACATACTCACATTTCATCGAAATCGAACATTTTTTCCGTTAGTTATGACGCATAACAACAGTGGAATGGATTCCGCTCCTATTTACTGACCTTTGACCGCATTTCGTTCACTTTAAATAGGGTTCCTTCCCAGGTGATCCCCTACCAGATACTAAAATTTCATTGAAATCGAACGATTGTTACGCGAGTTATCGTGCGAACGGGCATACGCACACAACGCGTGACGTAATGCAGATGGGAATCGCGACCATCTGCTCGAAAGAGTGTGACCTCATAAAACTTTAATAGGATCCACACACAATGCGTGACGTAATGAGACAGATGGCGTGACCGCGCGCCAACATTCTCAAACGCGAGATTGTGACGTCATAGGATTTCTAGCATTGGTAACATTAATGGAACGACGCGATGACACCAAAAACGTTATAATTCGGGGTGGTTATTTTACCCACTAAACGAATTCTCCTGAAGTCGAGATCAAGCTAAATCGATTTCTAGTACCTGAAAACTGTAGGTTAACGACTTTCATAAAAATTCTTAGAGCCGTTTTCAGAATAAAATGTACATACATACGTACAAGAATTGCTACTTTAAGGTGGACGTCAAGTAATTTTACTTCCTATACTTCCAATGGAAAAACGTTTGTACACATTTTCTACACAATTAATGCGTTCCCAAGGATGAAAATTTGAACACTGATAAAAATAGCTTCATTTCATAACTTGGAATACATAATAGTTTCTAAACCATAACCGTAATTATGCAATCCAACATTTATTTGTCCAGTGACGTCATCAAAGCACAGGTCGCGCCATCTTTTTTTTTATTTCAACACCACCAAATTAAACGTTATTGTTTTTTAATATAATTATGCTTATGTTTTAGAAAATGTTAAGAATTCCAAGTTATAGTATGAAGTTATTTTAATCGATGTTCAAATTTCCATTCTTGAAAACACACTAAATGTGAAGGAAATGTATACAAACGGTTTTCCATTGGAAATATAGGAAGCAAAATTACTTGACATCCACCTTAATAGTGTGGGATAAGGGCGATGGAATGGATGCCGATCCTTTGTCCTGACCTTTGACTCCATATGTCCCATTTTTAATAGGGTTCCTCTCCAGGTGGTCCCCTACCACATACTAAAGTTTCATAAAAATCGAACCATTTTTACGCACCTTATGACGCATAAGGGCAATGGAATGCATCCCGCTCCTTTGTCCTGACCTTTGACTCCACTGCACCCATTTTCAATAGGGATTGTCCTCAGGTTGTCCCCTACCACATACTGAAATTTCATTGAAATCGAACCATATTTACGCGAGTTATGACGCATAAGGACAATTGAAAGAATTTCGGTCTTATGACGTGACCTTTGACCCCACTTCACCCATTTTCAATAGGGTTCGTCCCCAGGTGTTCCCCTACCGCATACTAAAATTTCATCGAAATCGAACCATTTTTAAGTGAGTTATCGTGCCTACAGAAGGACGGACAGACGGACGGACAAACGGACAGAAAAAGCTGGAGCATATACGCTTCTTCAATCTACGGTTGGAAAGCGTAAAAAAGAAAGTTAGAAAAGTTTATCATCGCTGCCTTTCGCCGAAACAAAATATAACTTTTTATGAATGAACCTTATGCCTTATCCATATTGACTGGCTATATTCCGAGCATAGGAGTTGAGATTTACTTTCGGTATCTACAAATATTTCAGTCGGTGTAGTATGGAAACACTTTCACTTTGTGTCAGTATTGTTCCACAACTTTAAGGTTCTCAATATGGTTATAAATTTCATAATATATAGATTGCACCGAAAACCTCCTGTAACGAAACCTTGGCTACCGTAGCGGCGCAGTGTTCTAATCTCTGGCTTATGACCATTTTTCCATGAAGGGTTCGTGTTCGAATCCTGGTGAAGCATGGATGTGGTGTTTGTCTTACCGCCCTGGCTCTCTCCCTTCTGTGGAACCAGTTGCCCTAAATTAGAGACGGGCGATTACTTATAGCCCATTGAGTTGCTCACGGTGGTCGTTAAACCTTAAATCAAAGAAAAAAAAAATAAAATCTCGTAACATGCATGTGATTAAAATGGTGAATTGGAAGAACAAAAAAGCTAATTTCTTTGGGCTTATATTTCTATTTTATCCAGGGAAATAGACGTTTCCTTTCACGATGAATTATTCTATTTCTTGGAAAGATAGAATTATGATACTGGTGCTCGGGTTACATTTGCGCAGCATACCGGTATGTTGTACCTGAACGCAAATCAAAGCCTGTCTGGGCCGCCCCGGTGGCGCAGTGGTCTAAGCGATGGCCTCTGATCGTTCGTCCGAAAGGGGTCCGGGTTCGAATCCCGGTGAGGCATGGATGTTGTGTTTGTCTTACGACAGTGGCTCTCTCCCTTCCCTGGAACCAGTGACCCTAAATTAGGGACGGGCGACTGCTTATAGCCCATTGAGTTGCTCACGGTGGTCGTTAAACCTCCAATCAAAAAAAAAAGTATGTCTGGTATTAAAGCACCTGTATTTATACATTCAATTTTAGCCTTAATGAACACTTACAAATATTTTTTCAAATAAACCTCACCTCGATTATCCGAGTTCCCAATGTTTACTATAATCGGATTGTTTAACTGTTTATCACCTATCTTTTTCGAAACATAAATATATCGCGGGACATTTTTACTCTCCTTTTATTTTCCCTTTTGGAAGCTAAAAAAGTGGGCTGAATGCTCCTGGAACGAGTGAACCTGCGCATCGGAAAGCGATACTTTCCCATTAGCTTTGAAATTCTAAATCGTCGCACTTAAGCGATTGCATTAAAATTTTCTGAATGATTACTATTAAAATGGCCAAAAGAATGAATACAATTATAAGAAACGTGACAGTAGATACTTGAGCCACCTCTTCCTACCCACTGCTATAGTGTCCGTGTCGTTGAGCTAACCCTATTCCATCCGGTTTGAGATGAACGTAAGAAACGAGACAGTAATGTTTCAGCCACTTGTTCCTATCTTGTGCTATTGTGTACCTGTCATTGAGCTAGTTGTACTCCATCCGATATCCGGTGATGGAACACAGCTCAAGGAACAAGAATAAGGCGTTTTCATTCTTGACTGATTTATTGCCTGATCTCCTGAAATTAGAGATACTTTTGTCCTATCGTTAATAGTTTATTCATATTTCCAATACTCGAAATTCACCAAAGATTACTCACGTACTCAGTTACTCGAAGTTTCCCAACGCTTGAAGGCAATACATCTCTGCTTCCGAAGAAGACATGATTGAGATCTTGGCTTTGTCAGCATTAAAAAGAAATCGTTCAGTCATCCGTATTCGATAACTACCACACATGTTCGTATTTTATATTGGCTGGACGTTTCGGCTATTCTATAAAAATAATATTCCACTTTTGTAACACCACATAACGGTATCTGGTATCTTGCAGTTGATGCCAATTTTGCTTACTGATTAATGCTACAATGAATTCAGTGAAATATCTAACTATAATGGAATTTCATACATAAAACAATAAATTGATTAGTAATAATACATTTAAAAAAAACTGGATCCATTGGTGTTTTTCCATCTTATCTTTAGTATTTCCTGTATTATTGTGTAACACCACTTTCCTCTTCTTTCATGTTTAAAAAAAAAGTTATTTTGTTTTCTCTAATTTTTGCCATTTTTTTATCTGATATGCCTTTAACAAGAATCTCTTACTAAGTATATGTTGAGTGTTCAAAAAGGTGATTTCTAAATAAATTTTGTACTTCCCGTAACAACCGAAAGCTAGTGCAGGCTATTACCCTCTCAGTTGGGTGTCTGTTCTGTCTGGAATTATGGGAAAATGACAATTATTAAAGGATTCACTAATAATAATAATAATAATAATAATAATAAAGGTATCCACTAAATGTCCTAATTTACTAAAAGGATGTATGAATGTGTGTCTAAATTGAAAAATTAGGTAAAAGATTAATCCATTCCTAAACAATTCTTTAACATTCCCTCATGCATCGGCCTTTAGTAAGAGTCGGACATGAGATATAAATTAAAGAAACATAATTTTTCTTACTTTTCCATATTGTCGAAAAGGTAAGCTCTGATATGCTTTAAAACTAACCATTTCCTTTTCTTTTCGCCTTCATTTTTTTTTTTTTTTTTTTTTGTGTTTGACTACCACCGGGATAAATTCAATGGGCTGTAAGCATTCGCCCGTCCCTGATTTAGTTCCACTGGTTTCCGGTAAGGGATAAAGAAGCCAGTGCTGTAAGACAAACACAACCACAACATCTTTTCTTCACAGGATTCGAATCCGGACCCATCTCGGGCGAATGGTCAGAAGTCAGACCTTAGACCACTGCGCCACCGGGCCGGGAAATCTACATTTTGACGAAATCCTCCCGAAATGAGTGAGCAAAAGTCCCGAAACAAATGTTTTGCTTGAAGAACGAGCTAGTATGTGGCTCCTTAATTCTTATTTTTTGTTTGTAGTGCATGATATTTTATGTTTCCGTTCACAAAAGCTAAAGAAGGAAATTCTGCAGTTTTGTATGCATAAACACTTTTTTCTATAATGTTTAGCAAAACAGTGGTAATAATTCGTGAGAGACTGAATAAATAAAGTTTGAGTGGGACTGTAGCGCAGTTTTTTCTGGAATCATTTAAAACGACCCCGGCTGAATGCTGTCGTTTTAAATTAACCCTAAGGTTTGACGTATTGCCCGACGTTTTGTAGTTCTTCCTGCAAAGGCTACATTTTGCGTAGACCTTATACTAACCAAACGAAAGTTAATGTTGCACAAATGATATTTTCCGTTAACCCATTACTACTGCTACTTACGTTAAACAAATAACTGTTTCAGCATCTGACGCACCTTTAAACTTCCAGTACAAAGAACAAGAACAACGCTTCTGGCTTCGTCTTTATCTGACTTTCGCTTTAAGCTTGATTTAACATGAAGAACAACAGAGTGCATAAACCGCATACTCTCACCGTTTACTCTTTTGATTAGTGTCTTTAGTATCAATATGTCTGTGCTGAAAAGTATAAATGAGTTAAAAACAAGGAGATTGTGTGAAAATGAGCGTTCAGTCATCAAATTCATCGGTGGAAACTCAACAGTTTACATTATCGTGGTTTACACTTACAGCTTTGAAAAACGTAAAACTACCAAAGTACTGAATTCGGCAAAACTATCGATAGTGACATCGATAATACCTCCACCTCTAGTATTTTGCATATTATGTTTCATGTTTGAATTGTTATACACTTTTTTCTTTAAGATTCTGCGTAAGGGATTCAAATAAACTGCTCCATGTTTCTCATCAGCATTTTTTTTTAATGAGAAGCCAATGTCATAATTTGAATTGTATATGAACAGTAATTTTTGTACTTCTCTGCAGGTGTTTTGTATAATCAGTTCCATATAGGACTGCGCAATTAAAACCTTTTAACCTACAAAAATTTGGTTGGTAAAAAAATATTTTAATTTAACAAAAAAAGAAAGATCTTCTGCAAGAGTTCGTTATCTTTGTGGTAATTACAAATTAATTTATCTCATCTATCCGATTCTTTACTCCATCGAATGGAAGATTATGGAAACGTCTGATACTCTTTTGTAAAATTACGAATTCGTTGTTTTTTTAGCAGCTGAAAAACTTTTTAGAAAACAAATCAAATGGCTTCTCATCTAACGCTCGTTTATTTACATGTCAAAATGTTCCACACAAGACACTACGAAACGAATGGATGAGATAGCGCACCCACGAAATTCCAGTTGGAAATTTTCCCGACAAGATTCCTTAGGGGTCGGGGTTGAGCGCCACGGTGGCAGAAATATGAAATACTACCTATACGTTGAAGGATAAAAAGTGACGGAACCTTGAGCAGTGAGATCAATAGCTGATGATCACAGTTAGCCGTGCCTTCACATACTATTCTATATACACTGGGGGAAAGTGAAAAAAGAACACCAAGAAGGAGACGTCTGATACCAACAAAATGTATACAGCATAATAACGGAATACAGAGGATAAGGTGATCAAAACATTATGGCAAAATACAGCTGTATTTGCTGGTAAACTGAAAAATAACATTTCCATGTAACATGGTTAGTACGAGGTTGAACCGCCATGAACTGCGTCACACTGTGCAAATCTGGCATGAAGTCTGTCGTACAGATGTTGGATGTAAGTTTGGGGTATTGAGTTCCAAGCATCCTCAACCTGGACGCGTAAATTGGGGATAGTCGTGGCTGGCCGTGGATACCGGATAAGTCGTTGTCCCATAAAATCCCACACGTGCTCAATGGGGGACAAATCCGGTGAACGTGCAGGCCATGGAAGTTGTCTCACACCCTGAAGTGCATGTGGCGTTGCACGTGCCGTGTGTTTGTGTGCGTTATCTTGCTGGAAAACACCACGATTGACCGACCTTACAAATGGAACAACGACGGGCTGAATGATGTTGTTCATGTTGGAGGGGCTGTTTAACGTACCCGGTACAAACAATAGTTGTGTACGGGAGTGATAGCTGATCTCTCCCCAAACCAGGACACAAGGTGTAGGCCCTATGTGTCGCTGGCGGATGCAAGATAGGTGGAAACGCTCCCCTGTGCATCTGCAAACACGCATACGGCCATCGGAGGCTCCCAAGGAGAATCTGCTTTCATCGCTGAACACGACAGATCGCCATTGCGTTCTCCAGTGCAGACGTTGGCGACACCACTGCAGCCGTTCCTGACGGTGGGCTTGAGTCAGAGGTACGCATGCCAGAGGCACATATGCACGTAGTCCTGCATCCAGTAGACGGTTGCGGATTGTTCGCACAGTCACCTCAGGTGCAACGGCAGGTCGGATTTGCGTCACAGTGGATGTTCTGCTTGACAACGCCGCTCTTCTTATGCGTCGATCGGTCTACTCATCAGTTCGTCTGTGACTCCCGTTTCGACGTCTTCTCGTGTGGGAATGCTCCTCGGACCATGGGCACCTCCATCGTACCACCACCGATACTTCCCGTCAATTCGATCCGCAATACGACGATACGACCACCCGGACAAGCGGAGTCCGACTAGACGACCTCGCTCAATGTCCGATAACTGCTGAAATCGTACACGTCTTCCATGTCCAGGTTTTGCAGCTTCTTCAGGGTCTCCGCACGTGCCCGTACGCCGACGACTGCTTACATTCACTTCGCCGTACTCCTTAAATACCACCGATTACAATTTGCATATTATGCCGTGCTGCGGCGTAAGCGCTCACCGGTTGGTCCCGAAATTAACATCACACCTAGGTAAACTCGACCCCATTAACTTATATAAATTTCATGACCGTTCACCAATTCCTTCTTGGTGTTCTTTTTCACTTTCCGCCAGTGTATATTATGTCTTTTCTCTGCAGATATTACTGTCAGACTTTTGACAGAAATGGAACTTACTGTGAATATAAGGAAATTTAGTTTTGCAATTATTGCAGACGAAATTGGTAAAGTAAATGAAAGCAAAAAGAAAAACTTTTCAGTAAGATCCCCTCGTTTTTGAAAACCACAAATCTTAGAAACCCTAAAACTCTCGTGCAGAGAGAAATCCGCAGAACACGTAAAGAATGCTAAAAAGAAAAGCAAAGGGAAGTTTCAGATTAGAGTACGCAGAAAAACTCACACAAAATAACTGTTTTCTTTATATAACACATTGATTTCATGCCGAATTGTTAAGAAAACCAGATGAGAAATACACTGGACATGAGAATAATATCAATACTTAAACAATTAAACCTCATTTTTGGCAAGCCAAAAATTGCAAATATTACACAAAAAACTCACGTATTCTGTTTTGAGAGACATAATGCCTCCATCAATGACTAAGGCTTTCTCAAAAAAGACGGAAGCTTCATATTAACATGTAGTGTAGAAATCTGTAGTTGTGGCGATTGCTCTCCAACCCAACTTATCATTTTTAAATGGAAAATATCTAAATATTGTTGCGTTCTTTGGGTCTTAGTTGTCAGGATGCCCAATTACTGCCGGAAGGCGATTCGAATCACTGAATCCGGCAATACCTCGTTAGCCAATTAGCCGACACAGTATAACAATTAAAACAGGGATTTAATGGTTACATGCACAAATTACACCGGATTCTTCATCTAATTACAAAGTTATAATTTCCGGCCAGCTTTGGGCCTCTTCTGTGTTTCAGAAAATATGTCCGAACGAAAAGTCTGTTAGATCACAATGAGCCGCAAATAAAAGTATTCGTAAAAAGTACTTACATATGTCCTTGAGTATCCACAGTATGACACCTAGAAAACAACACAACACTCACTCACATTCACTAATATGTCGGCACTACGTGTAGCTTTTTTTCCTTGTTGGATGAGGCCGCGTTGCTTACGGTCTCTTCGTCAAAACGACATCATCCCTAGTCGCTGAACGCACGTACTCAGACACGCGCATAAAAGTTCTCTCCCCGCTTTCTTTGCGAAGAGGCTCTGCTCTGCAGGGGGCTCGGCTCCTCCGTGGTTCCCCTATGTTGGCGTTTCTCTTCTCCGCTCTGCATCAGTGAGGCGATATTCCGTAATTATTATGTTTCTGTCGGCTTTTCACCTGAAATCGCTCCTTAGGACAGGTATCGATAGTCCGGCGAGGATCAGAAAGTTTTTAGGTAAATCTGGTGGTTATTATTCTTCAGCTTATGCTTTTCAGCTGGCTTCGCTTCTTATGCTCAGAATTGCAAGAGCACGCAGACGGACGGCAAGCATTTTTTAGCACGAGGAAAAATCGAGGCCTAGTTCTCTCGGATACTAAACGGGATCTGTCTTCAACAACAATCTCCCCTCTCCAAGAAATTGGTAAGCAGTGAATTCCAACATTTGAAACCGCGACATTTTTATTATAAACCGCTATTCAAGTCCAAGAGCTTCCCCATTGTTTAGCGCGCGGCACAGACAAAAGCTTCAAACGCCTTTGCCGTCCAAACACTTTTGAGTCATAGGAAATAGCTTTTAAACTCTGACCCGTCCCATTTCCGTTTATGGGCTCTTTGTTCTTTTGGCAAACACCTGCAACTCGCCACTTGAATTCAAAGTGCTAGAAGATCTTTTCTCAATATACCGCCCCTAGCAAGTGTTTAAAATTATAACTCTATGTTAATTAAAACCCCCAATCAAGTTTCAATTACCGTTACTTAACCACGCCTCTCGCCGATTAATTATGCGAGGGGGGGGGGGGAGGGGGATCGTCACAATATTATATGCCTCTGATTTTCTATTTTTTGTAAAATTGTAGCACTGGATTTACAGGTTGTAGTAAAGGTTTTCATAGCAATTATAACGTTTTGTAAATTTGGAGATACATATTCTCTGCTTGCGTCCAAATTGAAAAAAAGAAAAACAAACTAAAAGATCTGAAACAGAAAATGGTGAGAGCGTAAACGAAAGGCAATTTTCATTGATCATGAAAATCGATGGGTGAGCTTTGCTGTGTTACTTAAGTGATATCTGGTGTAAGTAGTCACTGGGAGCAAGTAAAGTCACCGTGTGGGTTAGACTTTGAAGTGTATATGAGATGTTGTACGAGACAGAGCGAAGTGCGTTCCTCGATTGGACCATAGACACAAATCAGTAACAAATTTCGAACCTATAAACTTTACTATTACATTAACCCATTTTAGTAGAGCGGACCAAATTTAATTTCGAAAGATTTCATCCGGTCGTTAAACATAAAAAAGCATGAAGTTGGTTTCTTTGAAAACCGAACAACTGAAATCCATACAAACAGTATTGGTTTTTAAGGCGTTCCCAGATACTGGTTTAAAAATTTAGAACACGTTTCACATAGGAAATTAAAAAAAATATATTGCAAGGAAATTAAATGGTAGCGCTGCTAATTTATAGTGTACGTGTGTGTGCCCTCCATAAAGTTGCTGTCTTTTTTTTTTTTTTTTTTTTTTTTTTTTTTTTTAAGGGAAATTTTAGATCTTCTGCTGGCCTAAGCGTATATGATGAAATCTTCTTGCATGTACCAAACGCATTCCGGTTATGGTACGATTTGGCTTATGGTCACCCTTCCCAACACTCTTTAAATATTGCTTATGTGTTTCTTTCTGACAAATACGCCTACGTAATGGCGAAATGTAAATAACAAAATTTTTGACAGCTGTCAACAGCAATGTGAAAATTTTACTGATCAGTTATACAAAGAATCCTTTTCAAATAAAGTGTTGAACGCTTCTAAATATTCTTTCTTGCAGAGATTAATATAATAGTATGTTCATGATATACTGTATATCTATTATAATCATAACTCAGCATTATTAATATAAAGCTAGATGAGAGTTTCCCAAATTATCTTCACAACTGTCTTTCTTGATAAAATCCTCTCCATGTCGTCCCTCGTATTAGTTTTTACATGGCCTTTTGGATTTTGTTCTGTCTATCGCGTCCATACTAATATTTCAGTAGTTCATATGTGTTGAGATTTTCTAGAAATATGTCCAGCCTATTTATATTTCAGATGGGCTTTTTTATCATTAGGTGTTCCAGACCTGTCATATTCGTGAGCCTATACTTTATCTCTTTATTTTCTCAGGTCTCATTACACATCCCTCTCTCCGCATTTACTCATGTTTTCTTTCTTTCATTTTTTTTTTGACTTAAAGATCACGTCTAAGATACATAAGAGTAACGTCTGTAAAAATGTGCTGACAACGGAAGGCTGGGTTCGGCTACAGCAGATCTAACTTAGATTATTTTATCTTACGTATTATACTTACAAAAAAAGTAAAATGTGCGTTTTTTTTTCATTTCGTTATCACTTCAATTCAGTGATATTGCGCTGAAAAGGTACAGTACAACATTATGTTACGCAGATGACATAAGCGAAAAAACTTGGTAAAATAGTATTAGTATAGTCAACCACAGTGTGCTTGTCTAAAATAATATGGGTACTTTAGACAAAAAGTTTAAAGAACATTACCACGAAAAGGGGCAATATTACGACGAACAGAGAAGTTCTCTTCTATTGTATAATATTACTTTACCTTGAACTACTGTATGTTAGAAGTAAACATAACATAAACTCACGGACAATGAAATTTGCACAGCTAAAAGAAATCATGCTACAACCACGAAAATTTGCAAATAGCTATAGTGCGTGCTGGTATGCAAATGATCCATGTTTGGTGCAATTGGATATGACCGCACACCCTCTTGTGGCGCTGCAAGGACGAACCGCCAGCCTTATAAACCAGAGTGTAGTCAATGCCCCATGAAACCGAAAAGCACCGACCGACGCAAGCAAGGATACATAATGGAAAGGATGCCGGGTAGACGCCAGAAACCTTGATTTACGCAACTTACGAACTTTGAGAGAGTCTTGATCATCGCGTGCAAAACCGCAGTGTTGTCGACACGCCGTATTGCCTGCCACGTGGCTGGTTCTGACTACATCGTCTGACTGTGTTGGGAAGAGTGGACACGTAACGGCAATGCCACATGCCGGAGCGGCTCCGGACGGACCAGCACGACCACCGGAAAAGAGGATCGACGGATCGGGCGCAAGACACGAACGGACCACGCCGGGAACCGGTCAATTATACAGGTAGATGTAGCGGGTCATGTGTACCCACGAAGTATTTCCCGACGCCTCGGGGAAGCAAATCTACCATTCCAGGGCCATTTGCGTGTTCTGCCATTATACCGGAACGTCGTTTGCTCAGTGTGCCACTGTGCCAGGCCAGAACGACTTGGAACATCACAGAATGGCGACGTGTGGTGTTTAGCGATGAATGCCGCGTCGCTTTGGTGACAGATGATCATCGTTTCCTGGAGTGGAGGTCTGCGTGTCAACAGCACCATCCCGACCGCGCTATCGGGTGCCACACCTCTCCATCTGCAGTCATTATGGTCTGCGTAGCCATAGCCTACGAGAGCCGATCAGCTCTAGTAGTGGTACGTGGATCATTGAACGGCCAGAGGTATGTGAATGAAATCCTACGCCTCCATGTGCTCCCATTCCTAGCCTGTATTTCAGGAGCGCTATACCAGCATGACAATGCCAGCCTGCACACAGTTCGTGTGGCCCAGGACTACCTACGTCATGTCCAGACACTTCCATGGCCTGTACGCTCCCCGGACATGTCGCCTATAAAGCGGGTGTGGGACAAGTTGAAACCCAATTGCCGCCGTGACACACTATATAGGATTTGGAGCTAACCGTCTAACACCTGTGGACCAGTTTGCTGCAGGACACATCACGCGTCGGTTCGCCTCCATGTCGGAATGTATTGCACGACGTATCGCCGCATGAGGCCACGTATCTCTCTGTTATGGTCGTGCTGCTCTGTTTTTGCCATCATGGGTATCAGTCATCTGTATCTTTACGTCCATAAAATTTCAGTTGAATCCCATGCTTTCTTCTTGGTGCAAAAATTTCATTGTCCGTGAGTGTAGTTGTCAAATGTCAAAACACATTTTGTGCAAGTTAAGTGTTTTGACTAAATTGTACTTGAAACTTAAATATACAACAAGAAGTGTGACTTTTCTGTATACACTCTTTGCAAATACACAATGAAAACATAAAAATAAATAAAAAAACGAAACATCAAGAAAGAATCATCGTATCGAGAAAATAATTGGTATGAGAAATGTACCTGAATTGGAAAGAAAATGGTTGAAATTCCAAGGCAGTCGGACAATTTATTCGTATAGAACAGCTACAATAGTGGATCATGTTAGTATGCCGTAGCGCAATATCTGGCTCGGACACAAGCCGCTACCCTGCGCCACATAAATGCATACAGTTCACGAAATCTGTCTTGCGGTATAGACTGCCAGATGGTGTCCAAATTGCGGGCCAATTCGCAGATATTCCGGGATAGGCGTAGGTGGAATCCACTGATATCACAAACATGTTTAATTGGTGAGATGCCGGGAGATCGGGATAGACTTGGAAGGCTGTCGACATTACGGAAATAGGACTGAGACGGCCGTTCCGTGTGAAGCCGACTATTATTCTGTTGAATAACAGCACGGTGATGCCGCGACAGGAATCGGAACATAAAACACTAGAATGTCTGTCGTATGCGTACCTTTGAGCAGTGAGGGTGGTACGGAGGGCAACCAAAGATAACAGGCTATCGTTCGAAATGGCTCCTCAGATAGTCATTCCCGTTGTGCAAATCGTATACAATTCCACGATAAAAACAGGATTATGTTTTTTTATAACGTTCAAATCGAATTGTTAGTACAACTATTTTCATAGAAAGTAATTGAAAGCTGATGTACGTACAGAAAGGAATAAGGTAGTAAAAGATGGCTATTAGTTTATATTATGTCATCCTTATTCACACTGAAGTGCCAAAGGTCATGGAATATAAGTATGCAAAATTTTAACTGGCAATGCCGTCGTATAAAAGCTTTGACGTATTCCATGGTTTCCATCCGTTGTTAGGTGTAATTTCGTAAGTCAGGCTTAACAACCGCCAGTAGGATCATCGCAAGTGGACGTGGAATATTGGAGATCCAAAGATGCATGGTAGTGGGACCCAGACAGATGGGACATTCAATTTCCGAAGTTGTGCGAACATTTAACATTCCAGATCCACGGTGTCACTGCTGTACCCATAATACATCATGTTAGGCATTATCACCCACCGTCGTCAGCGTAGTTGTCGACTTCGCTTACCATAACCAGAGGCGTAGACCAGGATTGCACATGCTAAAAGGCAAGAGACACTGGCTCAAATAACATCCACATTCAATGCAGGAGGTAACAGAGGCATATCTATCAGATCAGCGCGGCGTAATGTAGCATCCATGGGGTAAGTGAGAACAAATTAGTAAAATCATGCAATGCATTGATTATGATACGCTTTCCAATATATCGGAAATCATTACTCAAGTTATGAGGATAATCTCTGTAGAACAAATCTCGCTCCTGTGCCCTGACATTTGACCCCATTTCGATTATATTCAACAGAACCGGTAAAATTTGCTTCCGGAACAACATGATAAGTTTTGTCTTAATCGAAGCATTTTTACGTAAGTTATGAAGCATAAGAGAGATGGAATGGACCCCGATCCTATGTCCTGACCTTTGACCCTACTTAACCCCTTTTCAACAAGGTTCGTCCCCAGGTGGTCCTTTAAGACATACTAAAATTACATTAAAATTAAACTATATTTATGCAAGTTATGACGCATAAGAGCAATGGAATGGTTCTCGCTCTTATGTCGTGACCTTTGATCCCATTTCGCCCATTTTCAACAGGAATCTTTCCCATGTGGTCCTTTTCCACATACTAAAATTTCATTGAAATCGAACTATTTTTATGCAAGTTACGAGGCATAATGACAATGGAATGCACCCCGCACCTATGTACTGACATTTGACCCCACTTCACCCATTTTGAACTGGGTTCGTCCCAAAGTGGTCCTCTAAGTCATACTGAAATTTCATTGCAATCGAAGTATATTAACGCCAGTTCTGAGGCATAAGGGAAATGGAATGGATCCCACTCCTATGTCGTGACCTTTGACCCCATATCGTCCATTTTCAATAAGGTTCGTCCCCAGTGGTCTCCTACCACATTAGGATTTCATCGAAATCGAACCATTATTCCGCGAGTTATCGTACGGACAGACAAAGCTGGAGCATATACGCTTCTTCAACCTACGGTTGGAAAGCGTAAACAAGTTAGAAAAATCACGCAATGCACCGATTATGTGATACGCTTTCCAACACACCAGAAACCATTACTCAAGTTATCACTTAAGTTATGAGGCTAATGGCTGTGGAATAAATCTCGCTCCTGTGTCCTGACCTTTCATCCCATTTCATTGGGATTTAACAGAACCGGTTCAGTATACCTCCGAAATAACATGATAAAGTTTTGTCGCAATCGAAGCATTTTTACGTAAGTTATGATGCATAAGGGCTATGGAATAGATCCCGCTCCTGTGTCCTAACCTTTCATCCCATTTCGCCCATTTTCAATAGGATTCGTCCTCAGGCAGGCCCCTACAACATACTAATATTTCATCCAAATCGAAGCATTTGTACTTAAGTTATGACGCATAACGGCGATGGAAGTGATTCCGCTCCTACGTCCTGACCTTTGACCCCATTCCGCCCATTTTCAATAGGGTTTGTCCTAAGGTGGTCCCCTACCACATACTAAAATTTCATCGAAATCGAACCTTTTTACGTTTGTTATGACGCATAAGAGCAGTGGAATGGATTCCGCTCCTATGTCCTGACATTTGACCCCATTTCGTTCACTTTCAATAGGGTTCCTTCCCAGGTGTTCCCCTACCACATACTAAAATGTCAAAGAAATCGAACGAATCTTATGCGAGTTATCGTGCGGACGGTATTACGCACACAACGCGTGACGTAATGAGGCAGATAGGAATCGCGACCATCTGCTCACAAGAGCGTTACGTCATCAAACTTTAATAGGATCCACACACAACGCGTGACGTAATGAGACAGTTGACGTGACCGCGCGCCAACATCTAATGGGACGACGTCATGACACTACACTAAAATCGTGGTAATTCGGGAGGCTATTTAACCCACTAAACGAATTTCCTAAAGTCGTGATCAAGCTAAATCGGTTTCTAGTAACAGAAAACGGTAGGTTAACAACTTTAATCAAAATTCTTAGAGCCGTTTTCAAAATCAAATTTAAAGAATTGCTCCTTTAATAGTATGGGATAAGGGAGATGAAATGGATTCCGATTCTATGTCCTGACCTTTGACCCCACTTCCCCCATTTTTAATAGGGTTTGTTCTTAGGTGGTCCCTTACGACATAATAAACTTTCAACGAAATAGAAGCATATTTACGCAAGTTATGACGCATAAGGGCAATGGAATGGATCCCACTCCTATACCGTAACCTTTGACCCCACTAAAATTTCATCGAAATAGAAACATTTTTACGTGAGTTATCGTGCAGACAGACAGACGGACAGACAAATGGATGGACGGACGGACAGACGGACAAAGCTGGAACATATATGCTTCTTCAACCAACGGTTGGAAAGCGTAAAAAATATCAACCAGAGTGCCTTTGTTAGCACCACTAAATTGGAGACAGCGCCTCACAAGTAGGGGTCGTGAATACGGTAATTGGACCCTGGAATGCTGGCAACATGTGACGTGGTCCGGTGAATCGCTCTACCAGTTGTTACGAGATGACGGTGGGGTTCAGGTGTGAAGCCGACCCCATGAGGCCATGGACACAAGCTCTCAACAAGGCACTCTGCAAACTGGTGGTAGTTCCATACAGGTGAAGGTTGTACTTTCGTGGCAGGGTTTGGGTCCACTGGTCCTCGTAAACACGTCATTAACAGGTAATTTCTTTGTTGCTCTGTTTGGGGGCCATTTTCAGCCCTTCATGACTTCATGTATCCCAACAACGATGGAAATTTCCAGGCGGGCAATGCACCATGTCATAGGGCCCATGTTGTCCAAAATTTGTTCTAAGAGCATTTTAGATATTTCCGACGGATGGTGTGGCCACTACGTTCGTCCGACATAAACCCAATAGAGCACTTATAGGACGTGGTGGAAAGGTCCCTTCGCACCCAAGGTCTTACACCTACTAATACCAGGAAACTGTGGCCAGCTTTTCAGAAGGTATTTCCCAACATCTCAACAGAAGTGTTCCGACCACTTGTGAAAGCGATGCCACATCTAGTTGCTGCACTTCGCCGGGCTAGAAGAGGCCCTACACGATACTAAGTACGTATCCCATTACTATTGGCACTTCAGTGTATTTCTAAATGGAAACGACTGGTTCAGAAGTAGGATTTGAAGAAGCTTTTGTTCCTTTCGGGCAATAATTGTTTTGGTTAAGAGAACGATTTGTACCTACATAAATGACTCCGAGCCAGATATTTTCGTTCATCTACAATTTCTTGTTCAGTGCTCAACATTTAATTTTAAATTTGATTTTAATTCTCACAGAAAACTGTTTTTTCGGTTTCCTTCTAAATTCGTTTTAAAACATTGACCTAATTTTTTACGTTTGTACACTTCTGAATAAGGTAGAAGTTTCTGAAAATATCGTTAACATCACCGAGAAACCGTGGATAAAGTTTGATGTCCAGTAAAGAGTGGTTTTGCTAATTTATTCAGGTTATTGGCTCTTTTGCGGAATCGATTCTGTTCAGGAAAGATTCGTTATCCCAATGACTCAAATTTCTGATTCGGTCTTTTTGAACGACAGGTCTCTGTGCATGGCTATGGAAAAAATAAAAGAGTTTGCTACCGACACATCTACAAATACATAATTACTGTAAAGTAAAAAAAAAAAAAAGGACGGATTTTTTTTTTTTTGACGGATTAAGTTTTCTTTCTTTTAACTCTGCGTCAAACTTGTACAATCTAATGCAGTTGCACAACCGCTAAATACTATTACCTCAATACGTCTTTTTAAATCATGAAAGAAATACGGGATTACGCCATATAATACAAATTTTGAAGATGACAATCCGATTTTTGGTGTAAATGTGATAAGGATGGTAAGTAAGATAATATCCGAAAACTTGAAAATCTTCATCGTCCTGGAGCGCGACTCGAAACAGCGTCTCCCAGAAATTTACGCCAAAAATCGGATTGTCATCTTCAAAATTTGTATTATATGGCGTAATCCCGTATTTCTTTCATGATTTATCTGCTTCTTAGAGCAAACATGGGATAAGATTCTTAACTTAAAGATTCGCTAAGCATGAATGCCGGTTGCTTCGACTAGCGAATCCTGTGATGGTAATATTCAAATTGATCGGAAACGTGAAGCCTAACCTTTCTGGGTGGTGTAGTGGTTAGCATACCCGGGCGTTTTCTGTGAGCTGCGGGTTCGAGTCCTGCTCCAGGACGATGAAAATTTTCAAGTTTTCGGATGTTATCTGACTTACCATCCTTGTCACATTTACGCCAAAAATCGGGTTGTCATCTTTAAAACTTGTACTTCTTTTTAAAGTTTCACTAATTTTTTCGAAATATCATTTATAATTATAAAAAAATGTATATTTTTTAACTTTTAACTATAGCACTTTTCAATTTTGTTTTTAAAGCTGAGGAGCTTTATTTCTTTGAAACCGGCCTCACACTGTATCTTTCCTGACCATGAACGGGAAAACTTCTTGCAAAATAATATTGCTAACGACGGGTGTTGCGTAACAGGTACGAAAAAGAACCAGAGAAATAGTTTTTGCAAAGTCAAGAATTAGTCAGCGAGAGGCGATATTCAAGACAACGAAACAACTTCAGTTGAGAAAGAGGGTTTAAAAATGTCCGTACGGGGTTCGAAAACGTTTGCATATGAGCTTATCTCCACCTCTACAAAAAGCGGATTTCTAGCGGTTTGACTTGTTTCCCCGTAAAGAGCTGTTTCAATCAGTTTTTAACTACATTTCTGTTCTGGTTTTGTAAAGTGTATGTTAACTTTAAAACATTAGATAAACAACATCGTGTGAACTCACAACAACATATATCTCATATTTTGGTGTAGTTTGTCTTTCAAAGGTAAAATATGAGTTGTTCAGGCTTTGTAAAATGATGTTACTGTCCATCTTTTAGAGTGAAACTTGTTGATCACTATTATCCGTGTGCTGTATATAAGGTGTGTACTGCTTGTTCACAAGGATTGAAGCAGAGGATAAAGTAAAAAAACAATCATTTGTTTTGGTACACTATTGATCTAGAATGAACCGAATGTCTCACAGGGATGACACATTAGTTTCCTAAGTGCGCCCGGAGTGGTTCTTTACCGCAGCTCTAGCAGGATGTGTTGGGTAATCACATACGTGATTTCAAGGTCTTCACGCATTCTGCAGCCGATTATCTGTTCCAGCATGTTAATGCTCGAGGAACACTCATCTGAGTTTATTATGTTATGTGTTGTAGGGACGTTATGTGGCAACATTATTTTCCGTGAAGAGATATAACCATAGTAATATAACACCCCAAGGCCAACCCTGTGCCTGAATCGTACGGCGCGTACCATTCTGATTATTTGTTCGATACTGGGGTCATTTCGAATTCCAGATGAGACCTGGACAGTTAGTATAATATACAACACAGGCTTCCTCTCACTTCCCTGGACCTAGTACATCAGTTTAGGAAAGAGAGACAGTTTATAAGCCCAACCAAAGACTCACAGGGTATGCCATGAAATGTCGACACAGGAAAGTCACACGGCTATCATGAAATCTTCAAAATATAATACACAAAACAGATTTCTGTATCATTAAGAAATAGTAAATAAAAATGAAGCCATTACTTTTTTAATTCTCTAAGTCATGTACGATTTCTTAATCCTAAGCACCTTAACTTGGCCATCATGCTGAATATAACTAGTTTCTGTAGCATAGCTTCAAAGGATGTACTGATGTCCTGATTTTAAGAGGATTTTCAGTGGATATGAATATTTGAACGTCTAAAGTAGGGATCCTGCAAGAGTTATTTCTACCCTCACCATATTTGGAAGCAGGATAAATGGTCCTGATCTTGGTGGAGATTATGGTTTCATAGCATACGTATTTTTTTTTCAAGCACTCTGATAATAAATACTGAAAAACATTTTGAACAGCAGTAAGTACTAGTAGTATCGCTCTTTGGCCAGGCATGGCCCTTGCGCCATAAAAATTAACCAACTAACTAATAGTATAGAAAAGGAGAGTCCTGCATCAGTGGTGGAGGTGGTGGAGAGGTGGTGAAGGTGGTGGAGAGGTGGTGAAGGTGGTGGAGAGGTGGCTAAGGTGGTGAAGATGGTGGATGTGGTGGAGAGGTGGTGGAGATGGTGGAGAGGTGGTGGTGGTGATGGAGTGGTGGAGTGGTAAGGGTAGACGGGGCGTAGTGGTGGGTGTGATGCAACTAGTGGTAGTTGGTAGTGAGTGATGCCGATACTAGTAGTAGGGAACATGATTTCATTTGAACTCTACATGGGAAGTTAGTGACATGAATTTTTCAATTAAGGTGGAGAGTCTTAAATTCGAATGTTGTAATGGAGATCTGAAACAAGCGTATCTAAATCCTCGCCGAGAAGGAAGTTTAGCTGGTGTGAATGCTTTATTCCATGCTGTTCAAAAAGAAAAAGTAAAGAAAAAAGATGTCGAAAAGTGGTTGAAGGGGGAGAAAGCGTACACTCTACACAAACCAGTGAGACGTCATTTTCCGAGAAATAGAGTCATAACTCATAAAAGAGATCAACAGTGGTAAGCAGACTTCGTCGATATGAGCAATCTGAGTCTTCATAACGATGGATTTCGTTACTTGTTGACGTGTATCGATACATTATCCAAATATGCGTGGGTGATTCCCTTAAAACAAAAGTCAGGATCCCACGTCATCCAAGCTTTTTCCAAGATCTTTGAACATAGAAAACCATTAAAACTGCAGACAGATAAAGGAACGGAATTTAAGAACAAAAAGTTTCTGAAGTTTTTAAAACAGCGAGGGGTACATTTCTTTACAACGAATAATGAGACCAAAGCAAGTGTTGTGGAAATATTCAATCGTACGCTCAAAACTAGAATGTGGCGCTACTTTACAAGTCAAAACACTTTCAGATTCTTAGACGTGCTCGATGATTTAGTCCACGGTTAAAATCATTCCTTTCATCGAAGTATCAAAATGAAACCTGTGGATGGGAATGAAAGCAATGAAAAGCAGGTTTGGAACAACCTGTACGGAGATCTCAAATGGGGAAAACAATCCTATAAATTTCAAGTGGATGATCACGTACGTATTAGTAGACTCAAATTGATGCTTGAAAAGGGGTATAAATCAAATTGGACGGAAGAAATATTTGTTGTGAGCAACCTTATCCCAAGATCCCCTCCCGTGTATAAAGTAAAATATTTATTGAACGAAGAGCTGGAGTTAACATTTTATGCCGAAGAGCTTCAAAACGTAACACTCTCTGAAACCTTTCCTGTCGAACGTGTTCTAAAGAAACGCAAAAGAAAAGGAAAAATGAAATACTTTGTCAAATTTAAAGGCTATCCAGGTAAATCCAATGCATGGATCCCCGAGGAAGACTTAACATCGCTATAAAACCCACAGGTTTTTGCGGTGAAGCGTCATTCGTCAAGATGAGTTTTTACCTAACGTTACCAAGCGATAGCTTTCTCGAATACTTTTTGGACAACAAAATTTCCCATTTCATAACACGTCTTCCTTCCCCAATTGAGCTGAATGGGGAGTGGGAAGCGGGGCTCGTCGAACTCATCTACTTCCTATTCATGGTATAATATCACGAGAGATTCTAACCATTTCGAGTATGACTTAGGAACGGCTCAACTTAAGACAGGGAAAATATCTCCAGGTCATTACGAGTCTATAGCGGACATTGTTAAATCCATGAGCAATCACTTTGCCAATAAAATATTTTTGAATTATAATAAAGCGACTCGAAAGGTCAAGTCAACTCTTCTTAAAGGTACTCGCTTGGTTTTACCCCCAGGGATTGCAGAAATTTTAGGATACCAACCCATGGTACTTTCGGCTGTGAGTGGAGCTCTCTCGATAAATGGTGAATTTATCGCCGATCTAAACAGTCAGTTTTCTCTGTTGTATGTATACAGCGATATTGTGGAATCACAACCGGTGGGAGACATGGTTACTCCTCTCCTTCGCATCGTTAAAGTGAGCGGAGAAGATGGAAATGTTGTGAGCGCCTTGTACGACCGCCCTCATTATTTGCCCCTTGGAAGAAAACATTTCCAAACCATAAAAATCGTTATAAGAAATCACTCCGGTCAATTAGTACCATTTGAACGTGGGAGGGCGATTGTGAAACTTAATTTTCGTCTCAAGACTCTGTAATCATGTACGAACCATACCGCTGTTGTACAAAATCTTTCGAGGATTATTACGTCAATCAAATTGGAAAAGGTTTAGTTTACTATCAAGGAGTACCCCTTCAAAAAGGATATGGACTTGGAGGGCTTTTTCTTCCGTTACTTAGAGCGGCGGTACCATTATTCAAACATTGTGCAAAAACGATTCGAAAACAAGTATTTCGAACGGGGGTCGATCTGGCAAATGACTTAATTCAAGGAAAGAACGTGAAAACAGCAGCCAAACAACGAGCTAAAAAAGCAGGACAAATTCTCACTAACAAAGCAGCTAATAAAGTGAAGAAAATGTTGGGAGGAAGCGTTAAAGGAAAGATAAATACGAAGAAACGTATTATTCGCTCAAAGAAAGCCAAGAGAACAACACATGATATTTTTGATCCATAAAACCATGGCTTTGATTCACACTCATTCTTCCGTATGTTTAAAGTCCGAACTTGATTTATTTGCTTTACCGCCTACCCAAACGAGCATAGAAGAGGGAAAATGGATCGAATATCACCCCTTAGCCAACATTCGAGATGGAGGACCTCTGAAATTTAATATTTTTGGGAGTGGAGAAGAATACATGGACTTATCTTCCAGCCAACTCTACGTGAAAATTAAAATTGTGAAAGCTGACAATTCTACCATAGCTGACAAAGAGCCCGTAGGCCCTATTAACTGTTTTCTTCATTCTCTGTTTTCCCAAGTCGAGTTTAAACGAAAGTTTAAACGAAAGAGTGATTTCGTCCTCAAGCAACACGTACCCCCACAGAGCTTACATTGAAACTCTATTTAATTATGGAGAAGAAGCAAAGAAATCCTATTTAGCATGCGAAGGGTTTTACAAGGATACAGCCGGACATCTGCACGAAATTAACCCCACGAATGTTGCAACAAACAAGGGATTACATCAACACTATGAGCTCGTGAAAGACAGCAAACATTGGATATGATTGGAACCTTGCCCTGTGATTGATTTTTTCAAAACAGACTGCTCCTCAATTTAGTGGATGTGAAAATTAAACTGATTCGAAGTAAACCTGATTTCTGCCTCGTTACCTCCTCCGATGGCCCCGATTATAGAGTACTCATCGAACGCGCATCCATGTTTGTGAGAAAAGTGAAAGTCAACCCTGGAGTTGCCATCGGTCATGCAAAAGCTTTAGATGAATCTCCAGCCAAGTATCCTATTGATCGTGTTTTATGCAAAGTGTATTTTTTTATTGGAGGTTTAACGACCACCGTGAGCAACTCAATGGGCTATAAGCAGTCCCCCGTCCCTAATTTAGGGTCACTGGTTCCAGGGAAGGGAGAGAGCCAGTGCCGTAAGACAAACACAACATCCATGCCTCAGCGGGATTCGAACCCGGACCCCTTACGGACGAATGATCAGAGGCCATAGCTTAGACCACTGCGCCACCGGGGCGGCAAAGTGTATTCCGTCTCTCAAGGAAGTATGTCCTTCGTGCAAGACAATGTATTCCTAGGATAAATGCCCAAAAGACTGTTTATTGGATGTGTAGATAACGATGCTTTTAATGGTACATATAAATCCAAACCCTTTGAATTCAAACATTATGATGTTAACTTTATCGCCGTGTACGTTGACGGACAGCCAGTTCCTCATAAACCTCTCGAACCCAATTTTGAAAAGGGAAGCGCAATTCGTTCTTCCCATACTCTGTTTCAAGGAGCCAAGAAACTGGGTCAAGACTGTGGAATATATATCGATCGAGAGGAATTTTCCAAGGGGTACACTCTTTATGTATTCAATCTCAGTCCGGACCTGTGTGATGGAGAACATATGAATCTGATCCAACAAGGAAATTTAAGAGTGGAAATCAAATTTGGAAAAGCTTTAGCAAAAACCATCTCTGTGCTAATCTACGCAGAGTTCCAGAACATTATTGAAATTTCCAAGTCTAGAAACATTCTTTGCAATTTCTCCAATTGAAAAATGAACAGTGTTCAAATTACAAAGTCTCTAAAGCAAGATCACGTAACACGCCGTTCCTTTCTCGGAGTGTTTGCCTGTGTCAGACTTCCTAAGAGAATTGTCAAGTTCCCATCCTGTCTCGTTGTGAATACGAACGAACATGAAAAACCCGGGAAACACTGGCTGGCTGTGTTTATATTAAATTAAACCCAAGAACAATGGAGTTCTTTGATTCTATTGGACTATCACCAGAATATTTTGAAGGACCCATTGTACGATTTGCTTCCAAGTTTGGCACTGTGAATTTTAATTATATACCTCTTCAGAGCTCATTTACGATCGTATGTGATCAATTTTGTATTTTCTACCTCTATTCCAGATGTCGTGGAGAAAGCTTGTACTCCATTGTAAGAAATTTTCGGTGGAAATCTGAAACAAACGATGTGCGTGTCTATAATTTTGTTCGAAATAAATTTGGAATTGTAACAAAATTTAGAATTTAAAATAAAAATTCATTAATTTTTATTTTATATATCTTGTCTTTAAATTACAATGTAGCCTTTTTCTCATATCATTTTACAACATGGTAGTGCCTAGACTACAACATCCTTACACAGCTGTGATAGCAGGTCCTACGGGATGTGGGAAGACACAGTTTGTAAAACGCTTACCTCAACATCGAGGGGAAGTCATCTCACCACCCCCGAACACGCTGTATGGTTCTACGGGATTCATCAAACATTGTACGATGAAATAGAAAACACGACATTGGTGGGAAGCCCCCCCTTCAATTTCCATCACTATGTGAAAGGTAGAACGTTGTTTGTTATTGACGATCTCATGACTGAATGTGGAAACGATAAAACATTAACTCACTTTGTTCACTAGAGGAAGTCATCATTTCAATGTGTCTGTGATATTCATTACTCAAAATATTTTTTATAAATTTAAATAAATGCGAGAAATTTCTCTAAATGCTCATTCCCTTTTTTTGTTTAAATCCCGAAGAGATGTGAATCAAATCACTCATTTAGGAAGGCAGTTGTACCCAAATAACCTGAAATTTTTTCAGGAAGTATACATGAACGCCACGAAATCCCCATACAGCTATTTAATGATCGATCTAAAACCTGAGACAAAGGAAGAATTGAGATTGCGTTCCAATATACTTCCGGGGGACATCCAAATAATTTATCAACCTCCATGAATTTCTCAGTGAGGGGTAAAAGAAGAGGCGCAATTATACGATTCAACAGTTTCAATCATGTTGTCCAAGCAACAAGTTTGCCGCCCCGGTGGCGCAGTGGTCTAAGGCGTTGGCCTCTGATCATTCGTCCGAAAAGGGTCCGGGTTCGAATCCCGGTGATGCATGGATGTTGTGTTTGTCTTACGACACTGGCTCTCTCCCTTCCCTGGAACCAGTGACCCTAAATTAGGGACGGGCGACTGCTTATAGCCCATTGAATTGCTCACGGTGGTCGTTAAACCTCCAAAAAAAAAAAAAAAAAAAAAAAAAACAAGTTCAGCTCTTGGGTATGATCCAATGTTGCCCAAAAAAAGTATTACAAGATCTACTATCGAAGTGTTCTACTAAGGGAGTTAAAGCTATTTGCGAAGTTTGTCTAAATACGTTAAAAGGAAATGTTCCACTTTCTCCAGCTCAGAAAAATAATTGCTACGACATAAGCACATCTTAAGAGCTTCATCTAGGAAAAAGACGCCTCTATATAAAAAGAGGAAACTCATCATTCAAAAAGCTGGATTTCTAGGTGTGTTGATTCCGGCTGCTCTCAGTGTGTTAACAACGCTACTTACGAAATAATGGAATTCGCTAAGAAAATGGTTCTTGTTCTTGAAGAACGGATTTCTCGTCATATGCCAACAGATGAAATGCTAACAGACTTAGATAGAGAAATGAGAAAAATTCTGCTAAGCAAAGAGTCTGATGAAGTGAAAATGAAATTATATAACCAAGTCTTGAATAAACGTCTACATGTTTCCAGTTTCAACCCTCCGGTAATATCAACCCATGAAACTCCTATAACTTTTGAAGAACCAAACATCAAACTAGCGAAAGATGAACTTTAAAAAGTGAAGAAAGAAAACGACTATGTAGAAGATCTTGTCATACAATCCATTTCTCCTAATTCTAAACGTTACGCACAAAATGTGTTGAACGAGTTTAAAAGGAACTAGGATATTATTAGCTGGAGTCCAAAAGCCGAACTTATTTATAACGGACAGATCGTGAAAAACTCTAATATTGTCGATCTCATGGACTATATGTTTCGAAGTAAAGTTTCTAAACAGCTAATACCTCAACAATTTATCAAAGCATTAAAGGACATTAATTTACCAGCAAAGTACATAAAAAATAAATATATGATCAAAGAACCCCCTCCCCCTCCCCACCCAAGAAGGAAAATCGATGTTAAAAAACACCTTATCTGTGAAATCAAAGCAACGCAAAGGTGTAAAACTTACTCCTGAGCGATGGTTATCTTATTAAAATATGAAATAAAAAAAGTTACTAAAATGTTTTATTGTACCGATTCTTCTTTTATCTTGAAATGGTTAAGGGTGAAATTGAAGAAATTTCTAACCACAAGCAAAAATTATTTTCAAAACTTTAACCAAACGCTATGTTTAGAAAAGATTATTTTCCACAAAACTGGAAAACAAAAAATGTGTTCAACGGATTCCACAGCTGTGATTAGAATGCATTATTCAAAAGCTAGCACCTGTTTTCTGCAGTTTGGTTTTAGTAAAGACACTTTTTAAATAGAAGGTTTTTTATACACGCCAAATTTTGATCGGTTAAATATTTAGCAAGGGTTGTTTTGGAGAAAATTTAAAAAATCAGAACAAGTAAATTCGCATAGAATAATATTAGCGAAGATCAAACCTTTGAAGCGCGATTTGTGTGTAGTTGAGGTTTTTAAAAAGTCGTTTTTGAATGAAAATATTTCATGTTAGTCAATTTCTGAACACAAAATTTTGTTACAAGGATAATGTCTTTTTCAAAACTAAGGTGAAATAAGATTATTTATTTCGCGCATTAAAAAAAGAAATGTGATGTAAACAGTTTTTTTTCTTATTAATATTATTCCGTTTCCACATCACCCACGAGGTAGGAATCCCGATGCGTTTTCTTTAAGTGGTTTCCCCGGTAGGCCCATTCCACTGTTGTTTTTTTACTTGTTTGTTTGTCTTATTTTTATCCACTCTCCTTCTTTTAAGAACTTTCTATGATTCCTATATGACCATAGGCTAACGTGTCGCATCCGTTCGGAAGCACATATCTTTTGTCATCAGCAGGACATAACCCCGTTTCTTAATTTTCATACTAAACAGCTTATGTCTCTTACTTTGAATTTGATACGTGTAAGTGAAATATGGTCTTTGCTCAAACAAACACATTTTATAGGTTTCATGTCTAAGATTCTTCTTCACAGCAGCTTTCGTAACCCCTTTTTGCAATAAGTTTTCCTCCGTTGTCACTTTTTGGACTATACATCTTAGATCGTAATTCTACGAATTCCATTATTTGCTTACCATTCATTTCGTCCTTCATTTTTCCAATAACCTTTTTTGTTCTTTTGACTATGTAAAAGATGTGTGGCTTAGTAATCACTCGTATCAAATCTATCCAGTTCAAGCAGCATATCTTCATAAATATCATCTTTGCAAATCTCATATGTCAAAGAATCTGTGTCGGTAAACAGGAGTCTAGCACGATCATCATATTTTTTCATATAATTATAATGAAAATCATATACCAATATTTTACTAATATCCATAATTGAAAATCCGGCGAAAATGGGTCTCGCTAAATATAAGCTCACTTGCTTCACGTGAACAGCAAATAAATCATCACTAAATCTGGTAAATGAGTCGAATGATGATGATGCTGCCAACTTTAGCAATTGTTTTTCAGTCTGTACTAAATTTACATTCACCCTCTTCCTTAAGTTTTCCATGGTTTTCCCAAATACAGAGTTATTTAGGAGCTTAAAAAATCCTTTTCAAACGCATTTTTCGCTTTCATACGTTTTTGCGTGTTGAAATTTATATACTTTCTAAGCCAGGGGGTTTGTGCAAATTTCAGAACTCTGTGTATGTTTTCAATCTTCAGTCCAAGATTAAAATGCTGTTTTAAGTTTCGGTAATGAAGAATATAGTTTTTTCCATTTAACGTACATACACGTTTTGTGTTCCGAACGTTCTGTGTGAGATTTAATTGTTTCTGTAAGTCTTTCGAGTACAGGGATAACATTTCATCTGTTATGTTCAGCCTCTCGGGTGCTAACGGATAATCGCTGTGAGAATTGTGTAATTTCTCAGGATACGATAGACTGACTTCTAAAATGTATCCGATATCGCTTTCATCGGAGACTCTGATAATATCTAGGTTTTTAACTTCTTCTCCGCTTAACCATCTAAAGTTACGAATAGGTAAATATTGCGTCATTCCGAATCCATACATCTTGTTCAAATCGTAATACATAATGTATTTCGATGGTTTAGATGAATCATATTGCTCCAGATACTTATTGTTTGCTTTACTATATCGATTAGATATCATAGACATACCACCCCTTATACCCTCTTCAATAAAAAGGTGGGTATCAATATCTGTTAAAAGTTCCAGTTCCACCCCGTCATTAACAAACATGCTTGCCAAGCAAATCCTGGTGCTGTGTACGTATGTAAGCAGTCTAAGTGGTAAGAGGCTAATGATAAAGAACGAAAATGTTCAAAAACATCTGACAGCAGCAGCACATCACTTAACATGTATAGATCATGATATTCTCCAAGGTTCTTAATCTGAAACTTAGTCCAGACCTTTTTTGCATATTCATAATCTTCCAAAGATACGTCCTCCTCTGTAAGACTGTTAAAAAACAACACTGTTCAGGGAGTTTCGTCTCCTCAATTTTTTTCCATTGTCAATGTAATCATACGGATAGACACTTTTCCTTAGAAGGAGGTCAACTTGATCATCAGAAAAATTTTGTTTCATTATTTTAAATTGGTCTTTACCTTCTTTCATTAGGTTCTGCACAAGCTTTTCTAACGATGTATTTAAAAACTTGAATGAATCTACGAAATGTAAATTTCCTAGTGAAAAAGAAATATACTGCTCTGTGTTGGAGGGTATACATCCAATGGTTCTATCTTTAATCTTTCCAATTTCCTGCATTATCAAATGAGAATCATAACCTTGCAGGTTATGAAAGACTACTGGTATTTTGGGGTAAATCTAAAATTCAGATTGCAGTTATTATGTGCAGCTCCACGGTATGATGAAGTCAAGTGACAGTGATCACGCACTTTATCCCCATTCAACGGCTTTTCACAGATATGGCATAAAGTCGCTGTTTCAAATTCAAGTTCATCAGTTTGCGACATTTTTACCGGTTTGTTCGTTTTTAAAAGATCTTTTATCACCGTTTCTTCTCGCAATAATGATTGCAAAAAATGTGTTACAACCTTCGGCCCCCGATATACAACGGGTTTTGTAACACATTCTCCCTCATAATCAACAATTACATAACAATAACCTGAAGGAGTATGCTCAGCTAACTTAACCGTGGATAAGTCTTAACTTAAACGTGGATAAGGTGTGGACCTTGGGGAAGCTTTTTCACGAAACATTCAAAGTCTGCGTATATCGTATACGAAATTTTCAACTTCATATAATAGTTCTCAAACTTTATGAATTTATTATGCTCCGCAAGAAGTCTTACTTTCTGAACCCCATGGATGCTGCAAAGATTTTTGTGCCCCTCACAGAGAGATTAAACCCATGTAAACAAACCCATGTAAACAAAATGGACAAAAATATTTGTGTCCGTTATGTTTTGTTATGAAATGGAGCAGAAGGTTAAGGTCTTTTATGAGACAATAATGTTGTGTGTCATCATTGGAAATAAAAAGAAGGTTAACATGTCTTGAAAACTTTTCTTTGGTGATGTATAGGGGAAAAATAAGGTTAGATGCAAATGTTTTTACGGTGAAAACAAGATTGAAGAAGTAATTAAAAAATTAAAGTTCTGTGCAAACCGAGTGTAAAGTTGTAGTGTCATCAAGGTTAAAACGTTGGAGACCTTTCTTGTGTCCACGGACAAAGAACTACATCAGAAATTGAATGTTACATATCGGGACATCTACATAATTTAGCACTAGCTTCAGCGATCATTTTCCTGCACCAGGTCCTGAAAAATTCAAAATTAAGTAATCTTCTTAAATGTGTTGTACAAGCATAACTATCTGCGGAATAGCATGACGCACTAGTTGACAAGATTTGTGATGGTTCATTGAAAGCATTTTTCAAAGAACACACAGTGCACCAATTCTGGTTGAAGAATTTCCTGATTATAGGAAGTCAAGTGAAAAAGATTTAAAAATCTACTAAACTTTTGTTAAACATATCTTTATGAATAAAGTTTTTCGAGATTTTTTTTCATTATGAAACACAACTTAGAAATTGTTTCTATGTTGATGCACATTTAAATCTAAGTAAAGGAAATGTCGAACTGAATGTGGAAGGCATTGCACATAACAATACGAGGCATGATTGCTCCCATTAGTTTTAGGTTGAGTAACTGCTGCACTTGTCGTGTTGTGTGCATTTGTGACAAATGACTAAATGACGGTAAATTTTGTCTTTTTTTCTAACTAAATCTAAAAATTTGGTTATAAAATAAAACAAAAATTAAAGATGTTTCGTGATAAAATAACAAAATTTCATGGTCTGTTCTTTTTCACACAGAAAATCAATTGTCTATTAAGAGCTGCCAAAAATGTTCTTCAAAAATCTTTGAACAGGAAACAACCATACACGTATCAAACTTTTCAAAAGTAGTGGTTCATAGATTGCTTTTTGAAATGTAGGTGATTCTTAGTCCTTAGCAAATTGGGAACATTGTTCTAATCAATATAATAAAGCAATCTGTTTGTGCACGAAAATGTATAGAAATTAAAACGAAAACATATTATAAGCAATATAATTTGGCAAATGAATTCGGGATTTTCTGAAGTTTTACCTATACTACTTCAAAAAATATTACTATCAACATGTGTAAAATTGGGAAAGAAATATGGTAGAACCTTTGACTGATGATCGGTAAATTACCAAAACGAAATTTCTGCACCTAATGACAGATTATTATACATTAACGGACATTGAAATTTGCACACCAAGAACGAAGCATCGGATTGAACTGAAATATTATGCATATAATGATACAGAAGAATGATACACATGATAGCAAAAACAGCGCTGCAGGACTATTACAGAGAGATCTGAGACATGCACTACGGTTAACTTCAACAGCGCGTCTTAATGCCTCGTGCAACGAAACTTGCTGCAATACGGTCCAGCATGGAGGCGAACAGACGCCTGATGTTTTTCTGCGGCAGACGTATCCACACGTGTTGGACAATGTGCTCCAAAACCCGGACCCTAGGGTACGGAGCCAGCTGGCTTTTCAACTGGTCTTACATAGGCTCGATAAGGGACATGTCCGGGGAGCGTGCAGGGCATGGAAGTATCTGGGCATGACGTAGGCAGCCTTGGTTAACCCGAGCCGTGTACGTTCGGGTATTATTCTGCTTGTTGGTATAGAGCACCAGGATTCCCGCCCAGGAATGGGGCACATGCGGACGAATGATTTCATTCACATACCGCTAAATCGTCAATGATACAGGTACCACTACTAGAGCTGATCGGATATCGAAGGCAATGACTCCCCAGACTAAAATGCTGCAGTGAAGATGTGGCGCTCGATAGCGCGGTTGAGTTTGTGCCGTTGACCCCGGGTTTTCCACACCTGGACACTATGATCATCTGTCCCCAAAATGAAGCTGCACTGAACGCTTAAGACCACACGTCGCCAGTTTATTGCTTTCCACGTCGCTCAGGCCTGGCACGACTGCAAACGAAGCCGGTTATGTTCGCGTGTTAATGGCAACACTCGAAAGTAGGTGCTGGAATAGCAGATTCACTTTCGCGAGGCATTCCGAAATGGTTCGTGGGCACACAGGCAGGAGCCTTTACATCAGCCTGTATAGTGGACCGGGTCCCGGTGGGATTCGTTGGTGCCTGGCGCACGATCTCTCGATCCTCTTTACCAGTGGTCCTCCTGCTCCGTCCGGAGCGGCTCTGCCTTGTAGCAGTGCGGTCACGTGTTCACTACCCTCAACAAGGTTTGATGGTATGGTCATGGTCAAAACAATCCACGTGGCGGGCTATACGACGAGGCGAATGCCCTGCAGTTTTCAGCCCGATGATTAAGTCACTCGCAAAGTCCATAATTTGCGTAAATCGAGGTCTCCGGTGTTTACCTGTCATTCAAATCACTCTGTATTCTTGCTTGCGTCTGCCGGTGCTTTTCGCTTTCATGAGGTATCGACTACAGCCCTGTTTGTCAGGCTGTCGGTTCAAGCTTGCAGCGCCACCACAGGATGTGCGGTCATGCTTAGTCGCATCAAACATGAATCATTTTCTTACCAGCACGTAATCTAGGTATTTGCGAAGTTTCGATGTTGTAGCATGCTTTATTCTAGTTGCGCAAATTTTATTGCCCGTGAGTGTGTAAGTCAAAACACGTAACCTTGATTGAAAAAAATGTGAGTGGCACTGATAAATATAAATCGTGAATATATAGAAAAGAAAAACGTGATTCAATGTCCTCAGAATTCGAATTATATAAGATTTAATTTAAAATTTCTTCAGATTATTTGTTAGCCTTCTTTACCTGGTTCCCTTGCCACATTACATGGCAACGATTTGTTATAAAGAATCTGTTGCAGTGCTTCAATTTATTTAAAACTAAGAGATTATAGTGTGACTTTGGTGCTTTGTACACTGCTGGACACCCAAAATGCAACACCAAGAGGGAAGCATCCGATTGGCCTGAAATTCTCAGCATGCGTCGCCCGCGAGAGGACATGCAAACGATTAGCTTTGCAGGGCATATGCAAATCATGTGCGCCCGGCACGCCACCGAGAAGCACTATAAGAAGGGTGCACAGAAGGCGGGGTGTAAGTAGTGGAAGAGTGTTGTGCTGCCGGACCCGTGCGTGGGAAGCTTCCTGATGCCTCGTCGCAGATTACGGCAGTCATTCCAGCACGTTTCGGAGCTCGACAGAAGACGAAGAGTGGCTTATGGCGACAGCGGTTTATCGTACCTAGATATCGGCGCCCGTGTGAGACGATTTAGCCACAGGGAGTCAAGTATGGATTCGCTGGGTGCAGGAGGGACGGACGGACCAACGTGAACAATTGCCGCAGCCGTGGCACATCACCAAACGACAGATTTGGCATGTTGTGCGGCGGTCATTGACGGCTCGCACCGCCACATCACGAACGTTAGCGCAGGAATTGGGGTGTGTTGCGCAACAACCTGTGAGAGCAGGTACCGTTCGACGTCATCTGCAGGAGAGGGGACTTGTCGCACGGCGCCCATTGCTCCGATTACCATTGAAGTTACACCACCGGCGAGTGCGGAGGCAGTGGGACGTTGAACGCCGCCTCTGGACTACGGAATGGCACGGCATTGTCTTCTCCGACGAATCCCGCTTCTGCCTGCAACCACACGATGATCGAATCCGCATGTGGTGGCACCGCGGCGAGAGACTGTATGACGCCTGCATTATGCATCGCCATACTGGTCTGTCGCCTGGGGTTATGGTTTGGGGCGCAATTGGATATGACACACGCACCCCTCTGGTACACATCGCCGGTACACTCAACAACCACCGCTACATTTCCGACGTTTCGGAGCCTGTAGTCCTCCATTACCTGCAGTACCTGCCAGCGGCCACGTTTCAACAGGACAATGCGCGCCCGCAGGTAGCACGCATCGTGCAACAATTCTTCACGTCCTACCAGGTGTCACTGCTGCAGTGGCCCGCCTGTTCTCCCGATATGTCGCACATCGGACACATCTGGTCGCTGATCGGCAAACGAGTGGCCCGGCAAGCACCACCCTCGGCTACGCCTGATGAACTGTGGCAACGTGTGGAAGCAGCCTGGAGCGACATACCCCAGCAAACATCCAAAGCCTCTTTCGTCCGATGCCGCGGCGTGTAGCGGCCGTTATTTCCAGCCATGGGGGCCACACGAACTATTGATGTATGCGTGTTTCACAAGTCGCACTGGCCTGTAAACTCAATCGTTTCATCTTTGTATCTGTTGTTATGTGTCCAGTAAATCTGGCTTTGCGATCTCGTGTCCTTCTTGGTGTCGCATTTTGGGTGGCCAGCAGTGTAATTATTATTTACTTTGGTTATTCTCCCTGTGGTGAGACTTTTGATGTATTGGCAACGAAGCGTTCGCACCTTCTTCTTGTCAGTTTGTGTGCCTTAATTATTTATTTTACGCTGTAACTTTTTGAAAATGTTACTTTCGTTAGTATATACTTCATGATGTGTATGTCTTGGTGAAAATATGATGTTATTTGTAAAAACGAATTTATGGAAATAGTTACGCTTTTGAAGATTTGTAATAGTTATGCTTTTGAAGATTTTTAATAATTATGCTTTTGAAATGCTGCAATTTTTTAGTTAATTTGGTTGCAT
Organism: Macrothele yani; assembly: GCA_039090855.1. Classification (NCBI taxonomy): domain Eukaryota; kingdom Metazoa; phylum Arthropoda; class Arachnida; order Araneae; family Macrothelidae; genus Macrothele; species Macrothele yani. Next base: position 49,609,942 of record CM076999.1, on the reverse strand, counting down.
TGCATGCTGCGTGCAACCGTCGATTTCTATGATACAAAAGCCTGAGCTCATTAATTTTGTTTGCACATTTATATTACCATTGGTATTATTGTATTGTTGGACATTTGTTGTTTATTATGATTGTAGATGTAGTCCCAGGTGTGTATGGACTAAATTCTGTTTTGTTGTGGTGTGGCATGAAACTGTAGTTAAATAAAATAAAATAAATAAATTTTGGAAATTTCAATGTCTAAATTAATATGATTTATATGACTGAGGTACATAAATTAATGTGCGAAATAATAATACAAAATGTGTTTATTCACCATAAACCTCAGTTATAGTTAACCTCCAAATAATTATCACTTTATTTGCAGCATTTAATTTTGAAAGTAATAATTATAAAGCTCAAACACTTTTTTCACCATACGTAAAAGAGGTTTACCCTCAAATGAATACGAGAGTGGTCGATAGCGTTTTATTTTTGAGCGTACGTTTCTCAAATGGACATAGTAGTACAAAAAGATCTGTTGCGAAGCCACAATGTTTCGTAACATGGATATCTAAACACAAATGATTTCATATGTAGCAAATTTAGATTTCATGCGTGTTCCTCTGATTGCAGATTTTTTCCCGTTTTTAATATCTTTGCATGCTGTCTACATATTTAATGAGCTAGCATAGGTTAAGGACTAAGTCCAAGCACTAAATGATTTTACATTTCAAATAAATGAAACTGATTCACGATCGTTTTGTTTGAGAAGTGAAAATTCCTAGATGAACTGCAATATACACCTTGGTGATCTCAGAAACCCCTGTCCCCCACTTGCCGAAAGAAATGGGTTTCAGGTTTTTCTTGCATACCCCTCTGGTCACACTTTCTTCAACCATTCAACTAACTGGAAGAGTTTTCAAGAATTTGAAACTCTTATTCATACTAATCATACTGTGCCCAGTGCGTCACACGCTTCAATCTGATAGCCCCTGTCCTACATGTTTTCACTATTTTATTCCTTCAACATTATAGCTAGAGAAAAATATGATATCAGTTCATTGATCATTTACGCATTGTCGAAGTACGGTACATGTCTTAAAAGATACAAAGAAACGGATTTTCTCTCCTCGCTATTTCTTCTCATGTGTTCACTATTTGCTGAGTTGAAATGGTCCCAGGCATATTCTCAAAGAAGTGACTCTTATTGAAATACTATTCCCATTTCCGCTTGAATTTCGACTCAAAAATACTAAAATAATTATCATAAATCCCATGATAGACACTAAAATTAACTATCCCAAAGAAATATTTGTGTATAGTATAATTTCTCAGGAAATTATACTTTAAAAGAGCTTTCTAAAAAAACATTGTTTTCAACAAAAATTTATTTCTTTTAAACTTTTTAAGTTACTTTAATATCGCTGCTCTGCAATACAGGTCACTAGAATAATCTGTTATATGAAACAAATTAAATGAATGCCTTCTAAAAGGCGAAATGAGTCAGTTATAGCAAGATACATGTGAGAAAAGTTGTTGCTGATCAAGAAATATAAACACATTTTATGAAAATCTAACTGAAAGCAACTGCAGTGTTATTGATGTCATTGCCAAATAAAGTTAATAAATTTGTATTCAAATTAAAAAAAATAATTAGTGTTTGAAAAATGTCAGTATTATGGCAGAGTATTCGCTACAAAATAAAATGTGTGCAGTACTGAGAAATAAAGTGCAACATATATGATATTCTTGCATGTTCGTTTTCTTATTTTCCTAATTTTCCCTTGTAAGTGAAACCACATGCCATTCTGTGACAGTGATGACGAACTCTTTATTAAATATCAGTTTTGCATAACATTTAAAAAAAACTGATATTAAACAACGTGTTGCACAACTTTATATAAAGTTTTATGTAAATATATTTATGTAGTTTCATATAAAGTTGTATATAACTTTTTAAGTCTTATATAACTTTGAAATTTGGTGATTTTGCACGAATCCAAAAATCACCAAATTTCAGAATTACTCGGATCCTTCCTTTGTGAGTTACAAATTTGTAAATGCTGTTTGGGAGCACAGTTTAACCTGAATTCCTGCAGAACAACCGTAAAATTCAATGTCTTCTGTTTCCTGGCAGACTCTACAGAAGTGGTCTTCGCTTTACTTCATCTTATGAAGAAATTGATGCTCCATTCAGGAAATTATAAAAAAACTTCTTTCTAGCACCAAGCGAATACACTTTGCTCCTTGGCCGACTACCATTTCTTGGTGCTTGAGGGGAGAGAGAGACCCATGACAACCTGGGATTGGCTTTCTTCTTTTTTCTACTACCTTCCACAGTTGGTTGGTTCAAATTCATAGGTAGGCTTTTCATAATTTTGTTTCGTTCTATTAGGTTTTCTCTTCTCTTTATCTGCGAGATCTTTGCTGATTTTTTCGGAATAAATATGTAGGGGTTGCACAAAGCTTTTCTGTTAGCACCTTTTTTTGAGCCCGATGTATTTAATATATTTTTTTTGGCAATTTTTTATGGGTTACCTTTTATTTATTTTTTATGGGTTACCTTTTAAATTTTTTATGTGTTTACCTTTTATCGGGGATGGGGTTTTTATTGTAATTAACGAATTCCAATACATTGAATTACATTACATTAAATCACATATGTATTCAAAATGGAGGGTCCAAAACTCTAAAATGCGATTTGTTGACACTGAATTTTTGAAACAAATCTATCCTTACTTCATTTTACTACGATGTGTTGCACAAAGACTTATATGTACATTTAACCAAGTCAAATTAAAAGGTTTTTCAAATATTTTAAATTTCATATTTGCTCATAGCAGTACAACGCCTTTTTGAATTTAGTAGGGAGTGAAAATTTTTATCACTTAAAATTTGATTGCGGATATTAATCGTTATAAGATTCTGTTCGAATTATTTGAAAACGCGGTATGAGATAGCGGATTTTGCTCTTTGTGATAATCCTCGTGATTTAATTTCTTTTGAAGAATGTATAATTAGTGTTCCCACATAACTCAGGCAAAAACTGTCTCTTGCTAATCTACGAGTAAATGTAAACCGAAAATCTTTACATGGCATACATACCACAATCCAGTACGATTTCTATTTTAATCTTTAGCAAAATTAAATTTGTAGTGAATATACTGTATTTACAGTGTGACAATGGTTTAGTTTTCATTGTAGTTTATTTGTTCAAATCTACAGCTTATTTTATGTGATCGGAAATTTAAGGATTGCTTGTAGTTCACTCTATATTGCCTCTACTGTGGTATCTCAAATGCAGGTTTTATACCATTTTTAAATGACACTGGTATCTATTATAAAACCACGACACATCTTATAACACTTTTCTTCAAGTCTGGTTACAGACCTTCACAGAAACACTGAAATATGATGTAAAATATTTCATTACCACACATGATTTTTAGGTTTTATTTAGTCTCAACCTGTGCGAAAGTGTAGCATTGCAAAGTGTCATTCATCCAGCTGTCTTAGTTTTATAGTCAACGAAGAGAAAAGTAGAAGTCTATACATTTCATAAAAGAGATCTCTCTGTGTCAGAAAATTTCCAACATTTTAATTCAATGTTTTTAAGTTAAAATAAAAACGTGACCAGTTAAATAACTAATAGAATCTTCAGCCAGAAATATACAACATAAGAGATATCTCACTGCAATATCAAAATATTTTAAGACGGTCCTGATCAAGAGGGATGGTATTATTTAGGAAACTGCAATAGGAAATTTAATTAAGATTAGCACAGACATTTTCATGGAACAAAACACGCTTTCAGGCAGATGCATTTAAACATTCGAAGTATATGATAAAGCGATTTTGCATAAACTTGGAAGAAGTGCGTTATGAAGCTTAGTCAAAATCTTGTTTGCACTGCAAAATTTCTTGTGGTGGTACTACATAGACCTGAAGTGGATTTGCGTTTCTATATCCTATTGGAGGTATTGTTTATTTCATCCAGGAGGAAATGTATGTTAATTGAAAGTGTATGCATTGCGGGGACAGTGTTCTCTTTAAAATAGCCATTATGAGAAGCACAAGCTCAAAATCGAAATTCAGTTCAAAATTTACGGAACTACTGAAAAGGATTACGACTGTCTCTCACAAAACAGATGTAATTTCCATGTCTAAACAGTAACTGGAAAGTACCGTTTAGACATGGAAATTACATCTGTTTTGTGCTTCCTATTGTGCTTCCCAGTTACCGTTTAGACAGTAAGAAAATAAGTACACTACACCATCAGATTCGTTTAGACAGTAAGAAAATAAATACACTACCCCATCAGATTCGTTTAGACAGTAAGAAAATAAATACACTACACCATCAGATTCATTTGTGGAAGATATGAAAGTTTGGTTTATAGCATGATATTTTCCGTTCTTGCAACAAAAATAAAAACAATGGTGAAACTATTTCAAGTTCATTTATTCCGCACGGACATTTTGCATTATTTCGTGGAGGCGATGAGACGAAAGGTGAGAGGTTCCTTAGGTTTCTGGGTTACATCAAGAACTTCGGTTGTTATAACAACCTTAATATAAATTATCCCCGATTATAAATTGGTGCTAAGACCACCAGCTTATTATTTGACACCAATCTAAAAGCATATTATTGCACATATTTATAAGCAGATGCCATGAAAAAGAAGAAATTTACGTTTTCTCCGTTTCCGTATAATGGGATTGAAAGATGCGCTTCCTGACAGTTCTAGTTTAAAGAACTCCTTATTTGGTATTTTGTTTTGTGTTTTGCTGAATTCGTTCAATTTGTTCTCATGTTTGAAAGGCTTTGAATGAGTCTATAGTAGGTTTTTTGAATAGAGATGCGTAAAATTTGGCTGGAGTGCACTTGAGAGCAATAAATACGATTTTTAAGTAAAACTTATCATGATGGTTTGATAAATAAAACTGTTAATCAAAACATCGTTTCAGTTCTTACTTATTTTTGCTTATGACATATTGACCAACGATATGTTTACATTTCCTGTTGCATACCTGATTCTTAATTTAATTTTATAAACGGAATGTGGAAAATATAGAAGAAAAAGTTTTATGTAAAAGCAATTATTTTATTAAGATATAAAAAATTGGTGGTATATACATGTACTAGTTTATCAACACAAACTTATTGGAATACTTTTGGCACGATATATATTTGTATTGGACATATAATAATTATCGTAGCTGTAGTTGCATATACAATTCTAGAAACGCCACGATTGCTCCGCACTATGGCTCCTCGCTGTCTATAGAGGTAGGCGAGAAAAGAGAATCGGGGTGCGTTCCACATTATTTTGTTCGTCAACATTTGTGCAAAATCCTTTGTTAAGAAGCAGCCCCGAAACTGCCTTTTTTTATTGCAGGAATGAGAAGCACTTTGTTTATAAGTGACTCCGATTACGGTGTTCGATTTTAGTTTTATGAATCGAACGAGCAGAATAATAGATGAATCAATTGTTTTTTTTTTTAATTTACGAAATGTGTGCCGTCATGAAATACGTGCAATACTAAAACATTAAGCTCCCCTTTGCGAAACAAAGTATTCCTTCCTAATAAATGGTTTTCGAGAAATCGTTTATGGAGCCGCCTGCTTATGTATATGGATTTTCTGATCTATAACAAAATTAACCAAGAGATGTAGAATCAATATGCGTTCTACATCTCTCTTCTCAATTTTTCCCGTAGCGTCTGCTACAATGAGATACGAATCAAATTTTAATTATCTCCCTCCATATTTTAAAAGTTAAATCTTGTGTAAATCGGATTCAAAAAACCATTTACTAGTTTGTGTATCGTACATTTTCAGAAGTTTCATTGTTTTCGTTTAGCTTCTCGTCGTAGTATATTTTTACGTTTTCATGGCGCATACGTTTTCTGTTATACGTTATTTGCTGTCGTATCCACACATGTAAATGAAGAATTGGAAACAATGTATTATGACTATGGTTTATAATTTGAAATATAAACTATCTAACAATAAATTATATCTTTGCACAAAACTTGGCGCTTGTAGGAGCAAATATCACACAATGTAGATGCTGTGTGTTTAGAATATATGTTTGCTTTGGCAGTTATACAGCAATTTAAAGCAGCTTTGTATTTTTTACCAATTGCATTCGGAAGATATATCGATTGGGGATATAGTTCAGCGCTCCGACCGTACGGTATTCCTAACTAGCCTTCAATATTGTGAAAACACAACGATCAAGCAGAGATGTCCGTTTTCTTCTGGTTTGGAACTGGAGGTGTCAATGCTGTTCGAAAAGAGGGAATACTTATTATCTTGTCCTCAGTAACACGTTTTGATTGGTTGATTGATTGATTGTTTTTTTTTTTTTTTTTTTTTTTTTGATGATTGGAGGTTTAACGACCACCGTGAGCAACTCAATGGGCTATAAGCAGTCGCCCTTCCCTAATTTAGGGCCACTGGTTCCAGGGAAGGGTGAGAGACAGTGCCGTAAGACAAACACAACATCCATGCCTCACCGGGATTCGAACCCGGACCTCTTTCAGACGAATGAACCGAGGCCATTGTTTAGACTACTGCGCCACCGGGGCGGCTAAAACGTTTTCATTCATCTAACACGGCACTTGCGAGAACTGTAAATAAGGGCACCCAACTAACTGTGTGGGAAGAGGCGCGGATTTTAACTAGCACCCGGACAAGCAGCGCTACACATTTTACTGAAAACCTGCATATCTTCCACAAATCATCATTCTGTTGTAACGATGAACTTCCGTCGTGTATAACTTTGCCCTGGAGAAGTGTGGTTAAGAAGAAGAAAAGGGAACCTGGTATGGAAGACTATAATGATATTACATAAAATTATGATTTCATGACTTGGATTCCAGTCGGTTTACCACGTGAACTGATTATACCAATCAGATTCACGTATGCGGCAAACAAGAGTATATAAGACAGACGTCCTCGGCTGCTTGCTCTAGGCCAGAAGACAGACCAACAGTTAGTCCGAAAGTATCCGCATTTTAGTTGTACTCTAATTATAACATTTAAACTTTGCGGATGCTGTGAGCTCCATTTTGCCTCTGGGTTAATTATCATGCATGGACGGTTAATTATCATTCTCAATTAGTAGAATGCAGGAAATGCACCTCATTTAATTCAAGGCATAAATTGAAACAGATCGAAACTTATATATGTTTGTTCTGATTTTTATGGATTTAAAAAGAGATAATAGCTACGACTTTAAGCACTCTGAAAATATCGTACGCTGTGTATCTGGTGAAAACGGGCTTTTATTTTCGGTCATCGATACTTCCACTTGTATTCTATGGCTCATGTTGTAAGACCTAGCTTATTTATTCGCGTCTACAATATTAATTCCGATACAATTCTATGCAGTTTGCGCCGCCCCGGTGGCGCAGTGGTCTAAGCGATGGCCTCTGATCATTCGTCCGTAAGGGGTCCGGGTTCGAATCCCGTGAGGCATGGATGTTGTGTTTGTCTTACGGCACTGGTTCTCTCCCTTCTCTGGAACCAGTGACTCTAAATTAGGGACGGGCGACTGCTTATAGCCCATTGAGTTGCTCACGGTGGTCGTTAAACCTTCAATCAAAAAAAAAAAAAAAAATGCAGTTTGCTATCTGTTGCATATAAAATAAGGAAACTATGACACATTTCTTGTAATTACCCATATTTTCAGGATTTCGTCTCCTGCGAGTAGTAGTAGCGATATTCATATCCGTTTTCTGTTAAAATGAAACTGAGGACACGCGTCATATCAAAGGGAATACGCCGATTTTTAAAACATTTTGCAGCACTTCTGCGCGGAGCCCACAGTTTTGACATTTCATTTTTGTGACTTGTTGCTATTGAATGGCACTAATCTCTGTGGGACTCTTATCTATTTCATCTTTTTATGGCCTTCCGAACAAATATGAACTGTAAATAAAACCATTTATTTTCATCATGACATGCAAGTTACTTCCTTCCCATAATCTTTCTTCGATATACCCCTGAAAGTCCACATTTTACTCAAATTTCACCCCACTAATACAGGAGACAATACACTGCGTAGAACATTCACGAAACTGACAGGACACACTGGAAGGATTGCCACGTGGCACTTTGCAGATCTTTAAAATTCCATTTGTCCGGTGTCCATCTTCGCTATGATGTTAATTTGGTTTTTAAAATAATACACCGGAGTGAAAAATTAAAAAAAATCAATAAACACTGACAAAACTCGTGTTTCACTTGACACAATCGAATGCAAATCGGAGAAAACGTCAGTCAAGGCATGCTTCACCCAAACCAGAGCTTAAATTTTGCCTGCACTATTAACAATATAAAATTATGGACGCGTTAGCCGAGAGCGCATCAACATGTTTGCGAAACTTTCGCTCGCTCGATTTCGGATCTCCAGCCCCCTCTTAGGACGACTATTCAGGAGCTATAGTTCGGACGCTTAAGGCACAGTGGAACATAATCCTGCAAAGCCTGATCGAAAGTCTCCTAAACAGAACTTTCATTTAATTTCTCCTTGAATTCCTAAATTAGTTTTTGCCCGTTAATCACATATTTTCATTGCGCTCTTTTTTTCCTTTTAGGTCGCAAAGTGTGTTACATTCAAAAATTGTGTGCTGATACTTTTAGCAATTCAGGCATTCTGACAAAATGAAAATTATCTGCACCAATCATGCCTTTATTTGGAAAACAATTAGTATTGCGGCAATTTTTAACGATTATCTTTTAATTTTCACTAACCGTGTGATAGATACGGTTTGCTTTGTTAAACGAAAATCGGTAAGATGCATTTTTACACAGTTATTAAAATGTAGTTGAGATTAATAAGCTAAGTGAGCAGTGCTGAGAAATGAATGGAACTATACTGGGAAAAATATCTTTAATTTGTCTTAGGAGAAATTATGGATAATAAAAGTCCACTTGGAGTACAATTTTTTTCAAGAAATTATTCTTTTGCGAAATATCGGAAAACGACTAAGACAATTAGCACTTTTGTACTTCAGATAATACAACTACGAGACTTTACTTTTGCCTCCACATTGGATTACAAAATAAACAATGTGCTGTGGGGATGCGATATGTTGGGTCACATAATTTGTTTTTGTTTCCGTGTGCGAAAGTAATTTTAATGTCTGATTGTTCAAGATTTTATCGTATTCTACGAAGATTTTGATATATTTATTTTGCAATGAAAATTTTCCTACTTGGGATAATGCTGACTTATTTTTTACGGGTTCAGAGCTAATAATTCTTATTCTAATTTAAAGAGATTTACATACTTTTCGAAATTTAGCAAATAACCTATGGCTAACGAATACCGTTTATCATGTACGGAGATGTAAATGAAGTGAATAATCATATTTTTCACATGAAATTCTCTCAGTTTTTGCTCTTACCACATATGTAACTCTTTCTTGAGCTAGTAAAATTACACTAGTTACTCGATTTATTGGCGTAATAATATATAAACCAATATTTCCAAACTGTCGCACATCAACTAGATAGCTTTTTCAAGGAAGATAGACAGAAAAGTAAAAGGACCTCTTAAAAAATCCAATTTGCGGAAGCTTGGAAAAGTTTGTTTATGTACCGTTACGCCAATAAATCGGATACCTATTATAGTTTTGCAATTTTATACACTGTTGGTGTATTGTTCTGCGTTTTTAATTACTTTCTGGAAAGGTTTTGATTAGTTTGCACTATAGAATGTGGAAAAAAAAATGTAAATAAAATGGCATGTTCGGGTTAGAATACTACCTTGACGGCCATTGTATGTTGTTACTAAAGTAGGTTAACCTACATATATATCCGAGCATTATGTTTTATGGCCAAAGGTGCCAACCACTGTGGAATATTCGAACATATTACTGTTTTTAAAACTCGGTGTTGTAATTACACTCACGTAAAGAAAAAGGGAAGAATTTTACTCTGTATCACGAGAAGCGTTAACTTTCTGTTTTACATAAATTCATATAGATTTATAAAAATTGTGTAACTCGAAAGTAGTTAAAGTATATACAGTAAAACTTCAGACATCGAAGGGGAAAGAAAAACTACCCGCTAAAGGGAAAATCATACTTTATGACACTATACTTTGTTTATATCGTAAAAGCAATTTAAGAGATAAGTAAATATAAGAATGAAAATTCAATACATGGCGCAAACTTTTACTAATTTTTATTAAAAAATATCCCTCAAATCTAGATGCAAAATAATCCAGTATTTGTTGAACGGGATTCACACCTAAATAATACAGTAAACAAATCTATACAAACTCCATTTATCGGCGTAAAAGTATAATTAAAGAAGGAATACAAGATTCTCTTACATTCTTGTGAAATTTTGTCTCCTAAATATGAATTTCCCTGTTGAAATGATAATTTCACCCAAGGTCTTTAGATATATCTCATGGTATAAGGTTGGGCTGGCTACGATGTCAGCCTCCCATTGGCTGTTGAAATGACGTCGCCGTGGACGCATGGCAGCCAACATCGCAGCTTTGAGTGTCTTGTGGCGTGGGGTTACGGCATACGAAACGATCGTGATAATCACACTTATTATGATAATAACGAAATAAAACTGCGAAAAACTGCTCACACAAATAAATCTCATACATTCAAAGCATTTATCTTCCTTGAAGAGCAACATTACCAAATTTATTTGCATATATGTGAACTCACATTTTAATACTTATTGAATAACGAAATTGGTAGCCAAGCCACTACAAATAAAACAGCTTCGAGTATTAAGGTTAGACACTGATACTTAAATTAGTTCTGAAACTTACTTCATCAAAAAAATGCCAACAAAGGCGGCAATACGTATTGCAGCTATATCAATCACTTCCGTACTAGGCCGCCCCGGTGGCGCAGTGGTCTAAGGCGCTGGCCTCTGGTCATTCATCCGTAAGGGGTCCGGGTTTGAATCCCGGTCAGGCATGGATGTTGTGTTTGTCTTACAATGTTGGCTCTCTCCCTTACCTGGAACCAGTGACCCTAAATTAGGGACGGGCGACTGCTTATAGCCCATTGAGTTGCTCACGGTGGTCGTTAAACCTCCAATCAAAAAAAAAAAAAAAAAAAAAAAAAAAACTTCCGTACTAGGAACAACACGAAAACGATTCTTAATCTCTTCATACATTCACTCTTAAAAGATTTTTTAACATTCCTTCATGGTGTGTATGTATATAACACATAAGCAGTCTAAAACCAAATTTAAGCGCAAGAAAACCAAGATACAAAGAGAGAGTTAAGTCTTATTATATGCCTTTTTTTTCAAAATTGATATTTTCCTGTAATGTTTATTAAGCTTATTTTGCTCAAAGTTTAGAAACGGGGTTTTCACTTTAAACCTTTTCCCTTTTCTACCAGCATATGTGCTAGCTGGTTGTTTTAGTAGTTTACAGGTTTAGTAGAATTTAATGTTCAAATATTTTATTAACTTACAAAATTTATATTTGGTGCACTTAAGCAGATGTAATATAGCAGAAACCCACTTTCAGGTATTTGTAGAAATGAGAAAGGGATCATTTCTGTTTGACCCTGAAGAAGGACTAAGTGATTATTCTCAACATGTCCTACATTACATGTCTCCTTTTATAATCTCACTTTTAGAGTTTACAGTTTTTTAGTTTTAGCCCTCATCAAGGGGAGAATATAGCTCAATGATTGGGTTTTGATATTCTTCTTTTTCTAGGTTTTTATTTTTAAAATTGTTTGAACACAACCACACACATCATTTAAGAAAGTTGACATTTTTTCTGGAAGTGATGATATAGAAGCTATATCGAATATCTACTTAGACATTTTTAAAAATACACACACACACACACACACACACACCATATATACATACATATACACACACCTGCCATATCATCATCATCATCATCATCATTGTCAACCACTATCAATCCACTGCTGGACGAAGGTCTCCCCAAGTTTCCTCCACAACGGTCTGTCTTGTGCCAGTCTCCTCCATGTCACCCCTGCATACTTTCGAATTTCATCCACCCATCTCCCATGTGGTCTTCTTCTGGGTCTTTTCCAGTCCCTTGGAATCCAATCTAAAATTTCGGCTGTCCATCGATGATCTGTCCTTCTGGCAGTATGTCCAGCCCATTGCCATTTCAGGGATTTACCTCTGATCATGATGTCTTCCACTCTTGTCATTTTTCGGATCCACGAGTTCCTCTTCTTATCTCTCCTGGTTACACCAAGTATGCACCTCTCCATGCTTCTTTGAGTTGTCTGCAGCCTTTGTATGTCTCTTTTAGTTAAGGTCCACGTCTCTGCACCATACGTAAGCACTGGAAGGATGCATTGATCAAACACTTTTCTTTTAAGACATAATGGCATATTGCTCTTGAAAATTATGCTGTTTCTTCCAAAAGCTCTCCAGGCAAGTTTTGTACGCCGATTAATTTCTTCACCAATGTGACCCTCACTTGATATCTGCTGTCCAAGATAAACGTACGTTTCTGTTATCTCCAGCTTTTTTCCATCAATCGATAAATCTTCATTTCTTGTAAAAGCATTGAACATCACTTTTGTCTTCCGAAAGTTCATTTTTAATCCCACTTCTTTACTCTTGTCAGCAAGTTCCTGGATCATACTCTGCAGCTCTGATGGGCTAGTTGCAAAAATGACTACGTCATCAGCAAAACGAAGGTGGGTTAGATAATCTCCATTAATCTTTATCCCCTTGTTTTCCCAGCTCAGTGATTGAAAAACACCCTCCAATGTGGCATTAAAGAGCTTCGGAGATATGGTGTCACCTTGTCTCACTCCCTTTCCAATTTTTATGTGTGTTGTATTTTCAAACAGCCTAATCTTTGCACTTGCATTTTCATAGATGTTATTAATAATATTAATGTATGCATCTTCAATACCGCAGGTTTTCAGAGCCATTGTAACTGCTGATGGTTTTACCGAATCAAAGGCTTTTTCATAATCGATAAAAGCCATGCACAATGGAAGTTCATATTCCCTCGCTCTTTCAATTAGTTCTCTCAGCACATGGATATGATCTATTGCGCTGTAGCCACTCCTGAATCCAGCTTGTTCTCTCGGTTGAGCCATGTCCAGTGTTACCTTCAAGCGGTGTGAAAGAACTTTAGTGAAGATTTTATAAACTACTGATAGGAGGCTGATAGGTCTGTAGTTTCCGAGATCCTCAATGTCACCTTTCTTATGTAGCAGGATCATTGTAGCGGTGTTCCAATCCTCAGGAATCTTTCCTTCATTAAGGCATCGAGTGAAAATTTGGGCGAGTATTGTTTCGATTTCTCCACTTGCTTCTTGTATGATGTCTACAGTAATTCCATCTTCTCCTGGAGCTTTTCCCCGCTTCATGTTCTTGATTGCATGTGCAACTTCTGCTGGAAGGACTGGAGGAACTCTGGTACTGGTATCTTTCATGATGTCTGGAGTGCATGTATCATCCCTTTCATATAATGTGGAGTAGAAATCTTTCACTCTTGTCAAAATTTCGCCTCTATTTCTTGTTACAGAACCATCTTCTTTTCTCAGTGCCATAATCTGTTTTCTTCCCTTACTGAGATGTCCCTTTGCTATCTTTAGGCTTTGGTTGTTTCCAATTGCTTTCCTCACTAGTTCACAGTTGAATTTTCTTACGTCTTCAGTGATACTTTTTCGTACTGTCTTGCATAGCTCTATATATTTCACTTTGGAAGTCACATCTTCTTTAGTTGTCCTCATCTCTCTTCTTTTTTGCATCAACATTTTGGTTTTTCCTGATAATTTATTTACATGCAACTTGTTCTTAGACCCAGCTAATTTTGTTGCTGTTTCCATAAGAGCTTTGGTTACTTTTCTGTTAACTTCAGAGATGTCCACTTCTTCCGATGTTAGGCCTTCTAAAGCAGAGAACCTGTTCTTCAGTTCCAACTTGAAGGTATTATGGTGTTTTGTGAGGTTGGTTATGTCAATAGATTTTGTTTGTCTTATGAGCTTGCCACGTTCAAGTTTAGTGTTGAGGTGCATCTTACATCTCACCAATCTATGGTCACTACCTGTGTTGAACTTGTTTAGCACACTGCAGTCTTCTATGACGAATTTTTTGTTACACAAAATAAAATCAATTTCACTTGTCGTCCTATTTGGATGTCTCCATGTCCATTTCCTGTGTGGCTTTTTCTTGAAGAAGGAGTTCAAGATGAAAAACCCTTCTTCCTCTGCAAACTCAACGAGAGTATTTCCACGCTGGTTTCTGTTGCCGTGACCGAATTTACCTACTGAAGTTTCATTCTGTTGCCGTTGAACTATTTTTGCATTGAAATCTCCCATAATTATTTTCAAGTGCTGCTTACCTTTATTATTTAGATGACAAATTTCCTCATAAAATTCTTCAATTTCTTCTTCAGGATGACTTGTGGTGGGTGCATAAGTTTGAATAATCTGAGCCTGGTATCTTTTCGAGAGTTGGATAACAAGCCGTGCAGCTCTGTCAGAGGAACTTTCATCTTCTACAACTTTATCCTTCAGTTTCTTGTTTATTATAAATCCAACACCACTAGTTCTGCCAGTATCTGTCCCACGATAGTAGAAGAGATGTCCACTTTTCAGTTCGATGAGATCTTCTCCTTTTCTCCTTACCTCACTTAGCCCCACGATGTCCCACTTGATCCTTTGTAGTTTCCTCCACAACGGTCTGGCACAAGACAGACCGTTGTGGAGGAAACTTGGGGAGACCTTCGTCCAGCAGTGGATTGATAATGGTTGACAATGATGATGATGATGATGATATACACACACAATCCCTGAAATGGCAATGGGCTGGACATACTGCCAGAAGGACAGATCATCGATGGACAGCCGAAATTTTAGATTGGATTCCAAGGGACTGGAAAAGACCCAGAAGAAGACCACATGGGAGATGGGTGGATGAAATTCGAAAGTATGCAGGGGTGACATGGAGGAGACTGGCACAAGACAGATCGTTGTGGAGGAAACTTGGGGAGACCTTCGTCCAGCAGTGGATTGATAATGGTTGACAATGATGATGATGATGATACACACACGCCATATATACATATATATACACACACACCATGAAGGAATGGTAAAAATTTTGTGTGTGGTATATATGTGTGTGGTACATTGTTTTTATGTTAATGACTAGGAAATAAGTTGGTATACTCATTACCACTGATGCTGTGCTTATTCAATTCTACAACTTTTCCTTTACTAGATTTGATCCTTAACACAATGTGCCCATGACAGATGTATTGAAATAAAACTTTTCTTTCTCAGATGAGTATATATAATAGCTATCAGAAAAATTGCAAATACTTGCATACATGCATAGAAACAATGAAAAATTGAAATAAAAAAACAAGCTTAGCTTTCTGATGGCAGAATTCCGTGGCATTATTCCTGCAGGTTGCTTACATTTTCTCCATGGCATGAAAAATCTGGTTTGGCCATGTGCATCCAGGAAATTTTCACTTTGATGAAGCCTGCCACTTACGTGCTTTCCTGCGTTGTGCTTCTTCTGCCTTCCCAACTTTTGCTTTTGCATTTAAATGTCTTAGCTGTATAAAGGTTCGGGTTCTAACATACAACTTTATCACCTCTGTAGGAACATCTGGCAACTTCTGACCAATTTTCACACATAGTTTGTGTACAATCTTGTGTTCCTGAGATAAAGAGTCATGTCCATGCACTTCTGCAAACATCAACTCAAACTGGCTAACTTTCCCCAACCACGGATCTGATGGAACAAGCAGGCCACCTCGTGAAAGGGTCTCAATCCAGCTAACAGGTACTGATTCTGTAGTTGATGGTGGATTAAGTAGCTGGCCATTTGGCGTACCCAGCAAACGGTCATATTTTCTTCCTCGGTAAGCTATGTAAACTGCAAGGTAACGAAAGCCTTCTACAGAGCAATCAGAGCCAGGAGTAGCAGGTGTTACCTGAATATCTGTAGAGTCATGTAGTGTAATATTCCGAATCTCAGTTTTACTTTCAATCAATGCCAGGGGTTCTGACATATCAGGTAAAACGGCACTAAACTATTGTGATGTCAAAAAGTAATTATCACTACCCCCAACTTGTGCAACAGGAGCAACACTTGAAAATGGAATGTCACTTACATTGGCACTAGAAGCAAGAGACGCAAACGGGATTTCCCTTCTGTAGGCAATGGATGATCATAGAAGTGGCCAAGCCCAAGTATTTGTGAAAAAAAATTTCAAGGCAGTCTTGATTGAGTCGAGCAGTTAGGATGTATTTTATGTTCAAAGGCTTCAGATCAGTGAAGAGTCCCAGTAATGAGCAAATGGTTGTGATGAATCCTTTCTGAAAGGGTAACAGATATGTTGCATTACCTACCTTCATTCCTCGGATGCATGCATGCAGCTGTCATAGAATCCTCTCTTGGGTTTCACGATGAGTTCCAAATCCACATGCCAGAGACTTCTCATCTGTAGGCCTTCTTGAATTTAGCACATCAAACGAGTCGTTCAGAAGCTGAACAAATTTCGCGACGTGTTCTTCATGTGGCATAAGAAAGCGTATTCCTTGTGCAGTGTGGTTCGAAAAGAGCTGAGTTGCCAAATATACACGTTGGCGGTCACGGCCCTTCACACTAATGTGATGAAGTGACAACTTGAGGCATATCTTCATCTCACTGCAATCCAGAGTAAGGAGCTGTTTAATAGTAGCTTTTGTAATTTTATTATTACCTGGAGATGTTAGTCCATCATCGAGAAAATGATTTCTTAGCAGCTTGTAAAGGTGTGGAACATCTGCAAACACCCAAACTCGTGTATTTGGTATTTGAGGATTGGGGAAGCATGTGTTTGTGTGTGTTACTTGTAATTCCTTCCATACAGCATGATTTTTGACACCGAGGTGAGCTACAGTAGCAACAACATTATACTGAATATCTTTCAGAGATGATATTATTTTGTTCAACAATGAGGCTGTCATCTGTATGTCAAAATCAAAATATATTACCTGCTTCCAGCTTGCAAACACTCCTCGTAACATGACTACTTGCACATTACAGTGTGGACCAACAATCCTATCTTCTACTTGGTCATAGGAAATTCTGCTATCTATGTTCATTTCATCAAAAGAAATGACACATGTACACTCTAAAGTACTAAGTCTTTGTGCCTGTGCCTTCATTAGCTGAAGGACATCATGTAGAATGCCAGGGCGACAATGAAATGAGCGAGGAGTCCACCGTCTCAGTGTTGAAATTCCTGGCAATTGAAACCCCATTTTATCTCTCAAGAAAATATAGCACTTTCTTGACATTGCACGAAGGGTAATGGCTTTACAGATGTCTTCCCTTTCCCATTTTACACATTTCTTACCTTTTATTAAACAACCGACCTGATTTGCAGTGAAGAGTTTTGCTAAAAGGTTCCTTACTTCGGTTTCTAACTCCGTGTCAATTTTTTTCAAGTATTCCTGAGAACGTCGTCGAGCTGTTACGAGCTGACTGTGAAGGTACTTGTTTCTTACTCTCATCTGAATGCACGCTGTGTTTAGCCTTTGGTTTTCTTCCTCCAATTTCTTTATTCTTTTATCCATTGTTTTTATATCACTCAGCATGCACTGTGTTTCTTGATCAGTTCCCATCGGTTTCTCTACATTCCTCTTCTTTGGTGATAGATTATCAAGGGTTTCCAATGCACGTTTCCGAACTCCACGTTCATGACATCTAAGTGCAGTAGGCGTTGTAGTCTCAGGTCCTGAAATATCAGCACTGGCTCTCGAACTTACCTTATTAATACCAGTATTATTGCTTGTGGGAAGGTTTAGTGTAGGTACTGCATCAGGCTACAACACTTTCCCGCTAGTTAACCCAAGTAACTCTGCCTTTAAGTCACGCTGGTAGTCATCCTGTGTGAAATGTTGAGAACACACTCTTGCATAGGAAACTTTGAAGGAATCCTGACGCTTACATTTCTGAATCCACAATTTTTGTAGTAATAAATCCTTCGGAAATACATGGTACATAATATCAGTGTTCTTGGTTTTTCTATTGTACGTAGTACAACAGGCCACTACACAACCCGGCATTATTGCGTTTCCTACGAAACACAGAAGCAATGAATTTCAGTGATAAATACGTGTAAATATCAAAATAAACAAAACATAAACATCGAACTATACGATACAAACTTCAAGCGGTTGAAAATCAACTGCGTTAATAGAGAAAAACCCCAGCACACCAAATGTAAACAAACAGGGATGCAAGAAGTCGAAAGACTGAGAGTCCTGCGACCACACCTACTTCATGCGTGGTTTCAAAATAACCGCGTCTGATAATGCGCAGCATAAGCGGGACCCTCCTAAATTTCACCCTATCAGGAGCCTGTTTTTGCAAGAAGTAGTAATATAATTGTTTGGTACATTTAACTGCACCCTTGTTTTTCAACAAATAATTTGTTGCACCGTTATTTTAATCACTTTCTGTAGTTTCGGTGATAACATTTTCACTTTATCGATTTTTAACCTAATCAAATAAGTCAGAGATTTTAGCAGATTGATTATCCGTTGCTAGGGATTTTTCTATTAATGCGTACTCTTCGTATGAAATGAAAAATTCTTGAAGTTGGAAGATATCAGTTGTTACTCCACCATCTACTGGCGTTGGTGTTATCTCTTCAAAAATCCAGCTTTCTTAAAACAGCTACTTACGGTTACTGAGTTAATTTTCTTAATATCAGATGTAATCCAGACTATAGCGTCTATGACAGTGCAACTATCAGAAAATGCACTGACAGATGAAGCGCCTTCCATCTGCGCCAAAATATTACTGACCACACGTTGAAGGTATAAATTTGTAGAAGCATTTTATTTTGCCTTGACCTGAGGACTGACAGGCAGAAGGAGTGTTTGGTGGAAAAAAATAATTTCGCATTTTCCAACGTAGAATCGGGATTCGATGATACATTATTTAGAAATGAAATCACCTTTCTTTTTTGACGCTGCATTTTCCTATCGAATACTCATTTCGATAACCATTCAACCAGGAGTTCTGTTGTCATCCAGGATTTGGTGTTTGCATGGCAATCCACATCTAAAACATTAACATCAACACCTTTAAAGCAGCGTGTTTTTCTTATTTTCCTGAAGTTAAAGGCTTCTGGAACTCACCTATCATATTCACCCACAACATGACAGTCAGTCTTTCTTTACCAATATTTCCACTGTTGGATCTCTTTGCTTTAAAGCTCGTTGTTTTGTTTGGGTGAACTTAAAAAAGTCCTGTTTCACTACAGTTGAAAATGTCTCATCCATTATAACCTTTACAGAAATCGTTAAGCTTTAGCTTGCCTAATACAACATCAGCTTTGACAATTGGATGTTAACCACATATATTCTTGAAAGAGACGTTTTGATGAGGTTTGAATTTATCCAGCCAGCCGCCTAAAGCTTTGAATTCTGTGAATCCTAATTCTTTAGCGATTTTTAAACCATCTTGACGAATTAAAGCCTCTGATAAAGGAATATTGTTGGCTCTAGTGATGGGCATCATCGAGAAGAAATAATCGACTCGTTCGATTAAGAAAATTTTCGAAACATTCGATTACTCCAAATTCATTCGAATGAAAAAACCTCTGGAGGGAACTCTCAATTGCTCATACACTGTAAACGAATGCATTCGAAAGGCGAAATTGCTTGTCTCTTTTCGAGAAAACAGGTTCCTAGCAAAATCGCTCGTCTACCCGAAAACAACATCTCAAGAGGTACCGAGATCCGAGAAGTTTCTAAGTACTCGCTTTTCACGTAATCGAATTATCTCTCGCAGGGAGAATCACTTGGGTTCCTTTTAACTTCATAAGCTAGGTTATGTTATTCGAAAAAAAAATCAGGCGACATTAGCGTCATTCCGTCCTGCGGCAGAAACTCTGAGCGTATAGCACCAATTGCAAGATTCGAATGGTTATTTCGAATTAATATCTCGATTTGTCAAACACAGACTGAGCGTAACGGTAAATTCTAAAATTAGAAATCATTCGAATAAATATCTAGATTGTAGCATTTCGATTGTTAAATTCAATCGATTATGCCCAACACTAGTTGGCTCTAGCGGGACAAAACCATTCGTAGGTAACAGTGTCCTCAGCTAAACCCTCTGTTTTAGAGAAAGCTTGGGGGATCGTTCCCTTCCAATATTGGGAGACTTCAGTACTTAAGCCATCTTTTTCAAACATGTCACTCATTTACGTTATCTAATGGCCAGTTCGTCTGCTAAAACGCTCACACTTAATCTTTCTTTTTCACTCAACTTCACTATTTCAACATTTTGTTTTACAGTCAAGCGTTACGTTTCTGCGCCATTTTAAAATCGATGTTTGAGAAATATTTGCATCACAGCTCGCTTGATGAAAAAACCTACACGACTGTTCGGAAACAAATGTGATTTCTAGTCATCGTGACTTGAAATTGATCTCTGCGCAATGACCTTGACCTTCCGAAACATTCAAAGGTGAGTCACTTACAACGACGCCTGAATTGTGTTTGCATGTGTTTCAATCTGATTAGCGTTCTCTAATTAGCCGGCTTTATGATCGATAATATTTGAATAGGAAGGTAATAATTGAACCAGCTTTTGATTTTATCAAGTGAGCCATAGTGTACCAAGGTAAGAAAGAGTACTTGTTGCAAAAATCTATTATTGCAGCTGCTGATGATTCTGTAATATGTGGTTCAATTTTTGCTGGTACTAACGAAACTGCACATCTATCACTTCAGGTAGTTCTAATATGATTTCCTTATTTATCTCTTCGGAAGATTTAATTCCACGTATCACTTCATCTGTTTGGCTGCATTCCCTTTGCTTTAGCTGCTTTTCCGATTTTTTTACCATGCTCATCTTTACCTGTAGCAGAGCGTTACTTTACTTTCATCCAAGTACTCATTTCCTCACTGGGAGCACTTGAAGAGCTGGAAGGCAGTAGGTATACAAGTAGTGGATCGGACAGACTGACGAGCACGAACGCTAACCTTTTTCCATCGATTTCGGCCGCATACCCGGGACAGGTCACACATAGCACTTTAAAATTTACTGCCCCGGGAAAAAATGGTTAAGGTAGAGAATGAGGAATGGTAAAATAAAAAAAAAGGAAACCTTTTTGCGAGTTTGGGCGAACCACCTCCATGAGAAGTCCTAGAATGGAAAGCAAATTGTCAGTAAAATAGCATTTGCTTTAGCGTCCGTTATTTAAAACGTCCGCTATTAAGAAGTGAATGCCCCATAAGAAGCCATGCACTTCTGAAAATAAATCAAATATTGTCCGTCATAGAGAGATTTTTTTTGTTAAGAAGTGTCCGTTAATGGAAATTTCGCTGTATTCAGTAACCATTATGCCCAAGATTTGGGAAGTGCTGCTCTGTAGGTATCCGCTATAACACCGCAGCATTTCCCGAAGGGATTGTCATAGTTTTTGGAGCAAGAAACTATTTCCTTTTGAGCGAGTCATTGAATTCCTTGAGCCAGATGGATGTAGGGAGCTAACTTTCACGTGATCCATTCTTGAGCAACACTGACTTGTCAAGGAGTACTTGGATTCTGAAATTATTTGCTCTTATCAATCGGCGCTTCGCCACATATTTTACCACGCGCCTTTTATTTTCTTCTCTTGTGGGGTTTGTTCCTGGTGTCTACAGATTCAGGACATCCAAGTAAGGTTGCGTATTGAGGGAAAATGTTTAACAGTTTTCTTTTTGTTGAGTAGTGTAGAGGGGAAAGGAAAGGCAAGGCTACTAATGCCTCATCTTGTAGAGTATTCGAAATGATTTCCTTGTTTAACCAAATCTAAAGTTTTGCAAAGCCCCGTATTTTCTATCGTATTTTGCTGTAATTTTTAGGAGCACGTTCTGGACGCCTCTATTGTAGAATGCATGTTGAAAGAAAAAAAGAAACAAAAGCATCATGGAAAATTCTAGTCTTGGAGAAAACATTTGGCACACTTTTTCTTGGAGAACTGAAGTTAATGTAGTGTTACAAATGTAGAACTGCTTTTCTTTTCTCACATGTACTGGTTCATAACTTGCCGATTTTAAGTGCTCATCATGCAAGACAGTTGATCCGCACAGATTTTTGGACACTGGAATTTCGCGAAAAAATACGGATGTGCTTGTTAAAAAAATGTTGTACTCCTACAAAACATTGCCAGTGAAGTAGACCGTTCGTTTATTTCCATGATGAAATTTTAGAGAACCGAGATGTGTTCAAACATTCAAAGAAATGAGATCTGCATATGTACGGGTCGAATTAATTCAATTCGTAATTTTGTAATGTCCACAAAGAGCGTAATATCGGTGTCTCTCATTCTGGGTATTCAGTATGACGTGACATGTAATTATCTTACTATTATCTTGAGCAGAAATCTAAACCAGCATGTTTAAGTTTCACATAGTAGTAGTTGAGCAAATAAGATAAATTCGCACACTTTAAGCGGTAAGCAGAAACAGTAATCTGATCCTTTAGTAACAATCACGCATGGGGAGGTGCATTTATAGAATTTCTATCATCAGCAATTGCAATAAGCAAAGTTGTATTACTCGTTTGCTTTTGAAAACCTTTGTTGAGTGTGATGAGAACTTGCACAAAAGAGGAGAGAAAGGAAACATCATTTAGATTCATTTAAGTATAAACTTAGGTGCTTTAACTCTGTTTGAGGACTACAGGCATTCAACGCAACTGGTCTTTGGAAAATTAATTCAAAGTTTTATAACCTACAGAATGTCTTCCCACACGCCGCTGCCCTTAAATACAACTGCTGTCCTTTATTACATGTGTAACTAAATTATTCTCACGAAAAAAAAAAAAGTTATTAAGCTTTATATATAAACACATTTTTGCGAAGTACATGGTGAAAATTAAACAATTTTTTTTTTGCTTAAAATATTATTAAAACTAAATATTCATTCACAAATCTTCCATAATATATAGACGTTCAAAAACAGTCATCCACAGTAAGATTAAATCTTGTCGCTTGAAGGGAAGACGTCTCCAGCTTTGTTGTGAACTGTAGTAATGTGAGAAAAACATGAAGTCTTCTTTACGCGTAGTGCTTAGCGATGATGCTACATTTCACACAAATGGAAAAGTCAATCGGCATAATTGTCGAATCAGGAGCACCCTAAAGCCTTCAAAGACAATTGAAGATAAGCATGATTATAAGAACGAGAATGTTTTCTGCGCCTTGTCCCTCCCAAATCTGTACTGACATTCCTTCTTTTCGACGGACACTGTAACTCAGAATTCCTAAAACGTTATGCTGAAGAAATGGTTGATGCCTCAAGTTCAGGAAGATAGGCAGTTAGCGTTGTAAAATGTTTGTCACTGACTTCATGTAACTTCAAAACCGCCTCCCCACTTGCATAATGACGGTCGAGCCCACCTTAACACCGAGCTACGCAAATCACTGGATTGGACGTGCTGGATAAGAGATTGCCGCTGAAAACACTGGACTTAAATCAGTGCGATTTTCCTTGTGGGGATATATAAACGATTGTGTTTGTGCAGTACATTTGTCATGCGACATCCAGGAACTAGAGCGGAGAACTGAAGAAGCTACCAACACAGTTTTTGCTGTACAGGATATAGCAAAAGTCCGACTATCGTGAGGGCATTTACTGTCTCACACGCGTGGTTCAAACATTAAAAAAATGGTTGTGAAGTAATGTGGTATAAATGAAAAAAAATCTTGGTCACTTACTCTTTGACAAGGTATGGCACCATTATTTGTCCTAGTCTTTGTGCGATAATTCACTAAAAGTGTCTCCACCATTTATAAACACACTGCATTTGTATGAAAATATATGGATAATATATAAATTTGCATTTGTAAGAAATGCAGGAAGGCTTCACCAGTTTCAACTGAAATTTCCGTGGAATGCATGGAATGACATAGTGTGTGCAGAATGCCTTTGTAAGTTACGATGTTTACGAGAAAGATGCGAACCTCACCTGCGTTAGTTATTGCAATTATGTGACTTACAGTTCGCAAATGCTACTCTAGCATTATATCCCAGAGTTTTTTATTTTTATTTTTAGTTGACGTCTGTTCATAAAAATCCAAACCTGAAATGTATTTTTCAAAGTCATGTTCAGTATCCACTCATGAAACAACTTGACATGCAGCTATTGTTAAAATTTAAAAAGAATGTGTGTTGATTATTGTCTTGTCATTGCGTGCTCTGAAATTGCATTAATCACCATTTTTGAGCTTGATCTTTCTGTCAGTTTCTTGGGTTTTAGTTTTTTCTCACTTTCTTTCGAGTTTTCACGTACCTTATTCTAAGTTCAGCTGTACAAGGTAAGGCTCTCATAGGACGAAATTGTGCCTCTACTGCGTTATGTCATTGGAGAGACCGGTAACGTGGGAAACCAGATTCCACCAATTAACTGTGTCCTCTGGAATACAAATAGCTAAAGTTTCGATGGATTGGACCCATTGTGATGCTGAAAGCAGCTCTTATGAGACCGTTGTATTGAATCAATAGAGCGTTTGATCTCACACAGTGTCCTCAAAAACATGTGCCGTATGCCTGAATTCTCTATAATTTGCTGCAAATTATTTTTATTATGCTACATATACGATATTAAAACCTGATTAAACCTGTTTAAGCAGCAGGTATTAATTCTATCTACTTCGTAAAATTCAAAATATTACACAATTCTGATGAATGCTTACTGAAAGCGGATTGATAAGGGAGTAGTTGTTAAATTATCAGGTGTTATTAAACTCAGGCTTGCCTCCGGTGACGTCTTTGCGCACTTCATTTTTGACACCGGACGTACATTTGAAGAGCACAATTCTTCGGGTTTGTTTACGTTTTTCATAGTGAATCACCGTGTGCCACTATGTGATATGAGGAGTTCCAGAAGGGAATGCAAAAGAACGCTCCCGTGTGCTTCGATGTAGAAAAAGAAAACTTTCTTCAAGTCAAAGGCTGTTTTTCCTTTGTTTGGGTTGTTTGTAATAGGCAGTTGGACTGACTTTATAAACGTGCTTGATTTTAGAAGCATACGTAATGTTAGCCAGCAGCGTTTTCGTTGAATTGGATGGCTTTCCGTTGTACAAGATCGCATGATTTTCGCGCAAGTATTTTTATTGTCCGTTTCCTTTTTATATCATCATGTGTGTCACATTACTATGGGGAAATTAACTGCTAAGGATATAATACATATTAAAATTAACGCTCCGTTGTTAAAATCGCGAAAGCCATTATCTCAAACCTAAACAAATGCGCTTCCAATCGTCGGCGATGGATAGACGTTGTACTCCTGAAATACTTCCGTGAAATGATTTTTACTCAAAGCTCTTTTTCCTCCAAAATAATCCAAATATAATCGACACTGTCATTTCCCGATTACAAATAAAACCAGATCACATTAAAGGTCTATAATAGACCTTTAATGTGATCTTGTTGTATTTTTAATTGTGCAATGACAGTTTCGATTAGGTTTGGATTATTTGAGTGGTACAGGACAACTGATTCTAAAGTTATTTTTTCGTACCATGCGAGCTCAATTTTATATGTAAACGATCAAATATACACATTGGGAGAAAGCCAATGGTTTTGTTAAATTTTGTTAAATTTCCGATTGCAGTACACAATCGGTGTGGAACATAAGTCTCTCGGCAAAGGGGAACTTCCTTTTCATATTTTCTCTTCTGCTGTAGATTACGGCTTATCCTGTTAAAGCGAGTTCATTAATATATGATCATGTTAATAATTCTCATGAATTTTATGCTTTATTTACCTCTACTTCCTTAATTTGTAAACCTGATCATGTCGCAATGTCTTAATATCAGACATTTTGAAACCTTTAATTTAATATTTTAGTGTAGTTTACATAAACTAGTCATTAATTCTCTCAAGCCATCATCTGAACACATAACGTTTGAATATCCCATTAGGTTAGAAAATTTATCTGCCTGAATTTTCAATGGAAACCATTTACAAGGAAATCTTTATTACCTTGAATAGTAAGCAATTTTGCCGAAGTTACATCAAACCTTTCGTCTTCAGATGTCTTTAGAAATTTAATAGAAATGTTTTTCTTCTGGAATGCCTTTCAAATATGTTTTTTTCCGCAGTTTGGAAACAATAGTTTAAAAACGTTTATTTTATTTGTGTGTAAGTTTTTTAGTAATCCTATTCTCTCAAACTAGGTAGCGCAGGAGATTTCAAATGTAGGTATGTAACTAAAATAAATAATATTTTCTTAATTTTATGCTCCACGTAGTTTTGTTTGCATTTTTCAGGGCTTTCAACTTTTAGTTTTTTGAGACATCTAAGCGCACGCTCTATTTTTTTCCATTCTTGTGCAGAGGGCGTTTCCGCTACAGCCCTTCTTCAGCGGCTACGAATATATATATTTTTAATTATGTATTGCTTTTGTGAGGTTTTATTTTTTATCCTGGGGAGGTTCACTTACTTCCCCTTATTTGATTTCAAGTCCTACGTAATATAATTATAATTATGTTGGTCATCAACCCTCCAACTGAAGCAAAGCGAAGGGAAAGTAATGCTGCCCTGAAATGAGGTGTTGGAAAATCATGTCGGATAATAAAAAAAGACACCAGAACAATTATTTCGGTATGACGAATCACAATTTGTTCTGAGCAAAATGAACTAATGAGGCAGATTAGGTGAAACAGCTACTATGAAGAGACTAGTAAGGTATCGTTCCTATGGCTTTCGCAGCAACGACTGAAACGCAGTCGAATATCAGGTTCTGTATTGATGGAAAAGAATGGAGGTTTTCGCAATAAATTGCAACGAAATGGCACATTCACAGTTGATTTTTCATGGTTATACAGCTGGAAAAAATGTTCTTCACATTGGTGATTAGATACTTCCTGCTGATTGCACACCAAACTCAGAGTTTAGAAAAAAGTGAAAATCGTACGTAGATTCAACTTCAGTTGGGATGAAAAGGATCCCGACTTACAAACACTTCTAAATAAAATATTTGCATAGCAATTACAAAATTCATTAGGCGACCCTTTCTATGCGAGAGATTACCTTCAAAAGTGTTTATACATGTGTTTATTCTTCGATATAATGGAAGTAATCGTAGTGCGGAAGCCACAAGTTCTCATAAAAGTATTTGTACAACTTTAAGTTAAAGTTGCTTTATTTAATCTGTGCATTTATATATTTTACAAATAGGACATTTCGCTTTCGCCAGCATTTCAGGAAGTGTGAAGACATACATCAGAGACAGAAGTTGTTTTTTTCTTTGATAGATAATTTTATTAGCAGAAGAAATACTGGACGTGAAACCAAGTTGCAGTACAAGAAAGTGGGAGTTACAATTAAACCTGGTGTACTACCAAATTTCACTAAAGCAAAAAGATAATTAAATATAAACAAACTCGTTGTTACTGTTAAAACTGCCAAAACATTAATCGTTTCGTCCTAAAGATAAGGATTAGTTTGATAAATGCCAATAACTCCGTGGAACGTAAAATAAAAACAATTAATTTTTATGCGCCTTCGTTCTGCAGAAACGGTTGAAAGTGTCTGCTTGTTAAAACAACTCCGCGGTCTGCAAAATGCACGTCATTTTTAGATTCGAAATTTCTTTGTTCATTTACTTCTTAATCTATTTTTTTTTTTTTTTTGGGAAAATTATTTAAATACACTGTTGGCCATTAAAAGTGCAACACCGTGAAAAACCAGAAATACGAAAGCCATATTTATTGTAGAGAAAGCATATGATACAAGGGTGATAAGATTACAAATGCACCACGGTGTGACGATGGTCGAATCCCGGTGAGGCATGGACGTTGTGTTTGTCTTACGGTACTGGTTCTCTCCCTTTCCTGGAGCCAGTGACCTTAAATTAGGGATCATAGCTCAATGAGTTGCTCACGGTGGTCGTTAAACCTCCAATCACATAAATAAATAAGTAGCCACCATGGGCGACAATTACAGCTGCTACACATCCCTGCATCGAGAGGCAGAGACGTTGGATGTGTGTTTGGGGTATGTCCGTCAACTTAGCTTTGATACGTTGCAACCGTTTCTCCGTTGTAGCCAGGGGTGGTCTGTGGCGATCATGGACCACACATGTGCAATAGGCTATAAACCTAAGCACTGCGCGTGCCAAGGAAGACGTAACACATGGTGGCTATCCAGGAGGTCTTGGACTTCGAGTGCCACACGAGGTCACGCATTATCCTTTAGTTAAATGACACCAGATAGTCCCTGACTATATTGTACAACAAGAGGCTGCAGCATCTCAGTGATGTAACAATGGGTGTTCAGCGTACTGGAAAAGCGGACGAGGTGCGTACGGGAGTAAATTCCCATGGCACCGCATAATATGACGCCGGGTGCAGGGCCGATACGGCGCAGCATAATGCATAATTCACTCAGCCGGTCACCGCGGGGCCAACTAGATTCATCCACCATTTTGCTGCAAACTGAAGCGGGATTCGTCGGAAAACACGATGACACGACATTCGCTCCTCCATGAGCGACGTACACTGCACCATTGCAGTCGCAGACGCTGGTGTTGTACAATAAAAAGTAGCCGAAGCAATAGGCGCAGTGCAAAAATGCCCCGCTGCTTCAGACGACGTAAAACCGTCCGTGCTGAGATTGAGAGTTGTGCCACACACCTGCATTTTTGAGCTAGGGAGTTCAATGTGGCTGCCCGGTCCGTCAGAGCCGTCATGTCCTCCAGTTGTAAGTCCTTTCGTCTGTGGTGTGACGGAGCCGTTTGGATCCCGCACGTTGGTGTGTTCGTTTCTCCGTTAACCACTGATGCCATAATCTCCCTACCGGACCTGCATGCCGTCCCACACGAACTCCGATGTCTACGAGTGATAATCCGCAATCCCGATATGCCACAATTCTCCTGAGATCGAAGTCGGAAGCCTGCTGGTAGGACTGTCGTTGTCTTCGAAGGGGCATGCTGCAGTCCGTGGCCAAGAACGGAGAGCAAATACACTTTGAGTGCTTAACACCGGCAAATTGTTTACCCTCTTATACGACTCCATGGGGTGTTACTGTCCCACATGATTTCCACATGTGTTGACCTGTTAATCATTTACATGTGCGCCCTAGTTCTGCCCTTCCACCAAATTTCGAGCCCCTGGAATGCGATATTCTTGGTGTTACCCTTTTAATGCAGATCAAGATGTAATACTTGAAAGTTTATTTAAAAGCAAGTTTATCATTGATTCTCCGATGTATGTATTTGCTTTATAAAATGAATATCTTTAAACCCGAAAGTACTGCGTTTTAGGAATGATTCTATATTTTTCCTCTTTATTTTACCGAGACTTTTGCTGAAAAGATGCTCGATTTACCAGCCTAGCGGTCTCTAGCAGCGTCAAATTATTCTAATCATTTTCCCAGTTTAATTTTATATTTTGACACTGAAATGCTGGAACTTCTGTAAAACACACAATCAGTGACACCATATTCGTGGAAATAGTGGCAGCACATGCCCCCACAGATCAAAGGCTATGTAGGGATTGCAACCCACGGGTTTCGTAAAATCCAGGCCACAGGATCTTAACTATCATGTTTGTATGCTACTTCTTTTTGATACTATTCCCAAAATTTAAAATCAATATGCTTTAGGAATTCGCTTGTTGCTGAAAAAACATTCCATTTTATACGCAGTTCTACTCGCCTGTGAGCCTAATAGTTAAAATAAACAGCCTCTCTCTGCGACGCATCATTGGTCGTACCGACCGGTGTGTCCCTATCAACTCACACACATGTTCCATATACACTTAAATTAATTATTCGTTTAATTCACTGTCAGCAACGACACAATTACAGGTCACAACTTACCACGCCTGAAGAAAAGGGCAAGCGTTGCTCCCTCACAGAACGTGGACGTTCTTCTATGTAAATCTATTAGAAGAACACTAAGAACTGCCGAAAAGTCATTAAACGCTTTTCTCAAAATAATCATTGTTAAATATCCAGCACACGTAGCGTAAATAAGAATATTTTTAGAGAGGTGGTTTATTTTTTCTTTCATTCGGGGTTAGGGGAAGATTAGAAATTTCCGAAGTCCAAGAGTTTTTGACGTCGCAAAATGTATTTGGATGTCTTCATCCATCTGATGGATATTTTGTGCTGTCACTCAAACCACTAAATCAAATATAAACCATTTTCCTTATTTATTGTTATCTATCATTGATTTTTGCCACAAATCTAAATTCCTTGCTGATTGTTTCTAGCTTGAAAAATACTTGTTTTTAAAGAAATTCTGAAGCCTTGTCAAGGAACTCAATTAGGGCAAAGAGCGGTGCATTTTTTAGTGGTTGTAATTAAGATTTAGATCTGGACAGAAAACAGAACAAAATGCGATCCAAATAAATTAGTTACACGAGTAAGATCTATAATACGAACTTTTAAAACGCCATGCAAAAAACATTTAACCCAACTCCCACAACATGAACGTCATTATTAATAGTAAAGTGAAAAGTCCGGCTCCGATCAGTGAAAGCGGTTCCGGGAGTCATTAAGAATCAGGAAACGTTTTTCATATCGGATCACATGATTGAAAATTTACTTTCGCCATTGGAAAGGGTAGCAAATGCAAATTGCTCAAAATAAAACATGTAACATTTTCTTTGAGAAAGCAAAAGAATCCAGCCAATGTACTGAGAATAAAGAAATATAACTTTAAGCTTACACTTGGAAAATCTCCCATACATTTGAGCGTAAGGTATATTAATCTGTTCCCTAACAACCGTCTCTGGTTTCAAGCAGATAATGTATCACTGCGCTGTGCGAAACGTGTGAAGTTCTTCCTTGCAGGGTATGAGGATGAAGTACATCAGTGGAGTTTACTACATCGATTTCCAGTTACGAATGTTATTGAACATTTGTCGGAATATCTAAAGCAAAAGGTCAGGTCCCTCTTTCCATCTTCGACATCATTGGTAAAGTTGGGGCACATTTTACAGTAAGAACAGTCCCAAATTCCCTTATTGTGTGCATGTGGTTTGTATAAGTATATTCCACGTCGAATGTCTTATGTTCTGAAAGCCCTAATTTGGTATACAGCTTATTATGGGTAAAAATAAATTATCCACAAACAATACGTTTTTTACTGTACGTTTCCATAATCATGCGAACCGGTACATCAGCCCAAAATTTACAGCTCTGAAATAAGAAAACGTTTCGTGATGACAGTTAAGTTTTAATATCGAGGACTTCTTCCCATTAAAACGAAGAACAATCAGTTCGGTAACAGTTAAACAATTAGAGCTGATAATTCAATGAACGGATTTAGTATTTCCCACTGAATTTTATTTGGGGCTTTTACAATGTTTTATTTATATTTCTTTAAATGCAGCGTCATTATTTAAAATGAATATTTTCATAAGGTAAATATCAAGTGTCACTTTTATCTGGTTTTATAACTTTTACGTAGCTTACACTTACCATTTCGCGTGGAGTTATACCATATACATAACTGATTATCGGAATTAACATACTCTGTCATAATATGACTCTCTTATCAACTTCATAATGGGCTGACAAGCATGTTTCTGTCATTTGGCACCAAAGGAGATCATGATTCCTTCTTAATGTGAAGCTGTATGATTTCTTTTTTTATCCTTTGCAAAGAGTATGCTTTCTGAAAAAGAAATATGTTATGAATAAATTTAATCCAATATGCATAAGGAAATTTTGGAAGATAAGGGATGAACCTTATTTAAGTTTGTAAATTTCGAGTTTAGGGGCACTATATTTAGTGTGAGAAATAAAATACGTAAATAAACCATGGATGTAAATAAGTTCTCTCTTTGGTATTGATAAAACATTTTCTGAAAGACATTAATTGGTGGAACTCAAATGTTACCAAAGACTGAAACAACAACTTCTGGCCGATGAGTCTCATATTTTATGTCTGGTCTGGTAGAACGTTCTTGAATGACATGTGCATGGAGCGTTTGTCCTACGTCCCTGTATCTGTTTTTTCTTTAATAAGGGGCCCATAGTAGTCTATAAGCGTATTCCTGTGTCATGTTTTGCATATTATGCTCGTTAAACGCTGAAAGAGAAAGATTCCGTTCAAACGCGGAAAGAGAAAGATTATCTTTCAGCTCCGAAAGAGAAATATTCATCTAAGACATTTGATTACCGAGATGCTTGGTATCCGTAATTGTTAATATTATTAAAACTACAAGTAATCATCGAAGTCCGTAATTAACAGACAATTTTCTCGCAGGTTCATGGCAGCCTGTGATGCTGACCGATGCTCAATGTTGTTAAAGGATTTTTAAAGATCAGTGTTTTACAACACAGTACACGCAATTAACTCGCTACTGCACAAATCATGATTTGTTCCTTAGATACATACAATTCGTTGCAATGCAAATGAAGGTGAATTTACATCCTCACTGAGAAACATAGTTTTTTTGCACATGTGTATTATTCATCATAAACAGCAATTCGTACTAAAGCATTTGAAATTTTGTCATACGCTAAAGGTAAAAGGAGAAGACAATTTCAGATGAATGTAAATTAACAAATTGTGTTAAAAAAATCTTTAAAGGTGTTAATGAGCGTTTACTTTGAAGACACCGTATTGTGCTAAGCATGAGATCGACGCCACAAGGTGAGAAAAGAATGAGCTTGAAGATCATGGCTTGAGCTCCCATGTGTTGGTTAATAAGGAACTTTATTCCCACACGTGGGCAAAACTCCCGTAGAAGATAAATAGGAGATTATCATTAAAAGCGTTTAAGCCTCAGAGAAAAATTTGGAAATGAAAGTACTCCAGCCAGATATTACGCGCTAAAATATTGGCCTCAAGTGCTATGAAACGGAAGATGTACTTCTTATGGCTACACAATGCCTAAGGAGAAAATGGCAGATAAACAATTGAAATTTCTGATTACAAATAAAAGCTGTGGACCCTTTCTCTTTACTCAAAGGCAAAACTCAGGCGTCAGCCAAATCACTGCACAAAGGCTTACTCAATCACACAATCTGAAGACACACAGTCTTTCTTTTCATTTTTTGTCAGCGTTAAACGTTTAAAATGACCAGATTGTGAAGCTATAATAAGCGGCCCGTCCCTGCAGATGGGCCACGTGTTCCAGGGATTAGAACGTATCTCTGTTGTTAGAGAAGCAAAACACGATTCGTACCTCATCATGGACTCATACACGGGGCAATCTCGGAGGAATAGAAATGCAGACACTAGAACCCTTTGCAAAGTGAGCTCGTCTACAGACAGTAGATCCGTGGTTTCATATAGAAGGCATGAAGTTATATTTATTACGGTAAAATATTATTTGTTTTCATAGAAAACTTCCGCAATACTCAGGCGAAAATATGTGGGTCTTTAAATAGTGATTTCTACGAGAAATTTCAAAATCAAAGATAATTATAACCAAAACAAATTCCAGTTATTTTCCATCACATAATTGTACAGAGAACAGTTTTTGTTTTGAATAATGCAATTCGCAAACTCCATACAGATGTTGCGCTGGGGCAGTCTCTAAGAGTTGGCTCATGAACATTCGTCCGAGATAGGTCCGGGTTCGAATCCCTGTGACGCATGCATGTTATGTTCCTCTTACGGCACTGGGCTTTCTCGGGAGGGATGGCCTTGCATGTTGGACGAGCGACGGCTTACAGCC
The DNA here is from genome assembly GCA_039090855.1 of Macrothele yani. NCBI lineage: Eukaryota > Metazoa > Arthropoda > Arachnida > Araneae > Macrothelidae > Macrothele > Macrothele yani. Next base: position 49,576,309 of record CM076999.1, on the reverse strand, counting down.
CACTGTGTTCCCCTCGGCGGTCTTTAAACCTACAAACTGAAAGAAATTCTGTAAAAATAAACCACATATCGATTCACACTATTCTTATTCCTATACAAACAGGGGAACGAAAATGGTTGATGAACTTTTGCACGTGTTTAAAGATATTTATTGTTTAACAGGTTTTCTCTGTACGAAAGATGAATTTTTTTAACAGACAGACTTGGAAATTTTTGCATTTGACAGATGTTTTTTTCAGGAAAGTCATTTTAACTTAAAAGTCAGTGGAAATTCCAGAATATAACTGATATATCGCCACTAACCAAATGAAATTCTTATTTTCCTGAAAACTTCACCTCAGTGAAATTTCCTATCATTTCCCCTGAATTCAGAAGTGCATATAAGATATCTAAATTGTATTGCATAATTATAAGTTTCTCTATACGTTTTGGATGTATTGTTCTAAAACTAATCACAAAATTTAGCTCGTAAACTTAATGTACAACTTCTCATTGCGGATAAGGAAATAAGAAATTATTCCAGTGTATTTCCTACATTTCATGGTTACAAGTTTCGCTGCTAGGATGTGTCAGCGCATATTTCACTCTAGGATATATTTCTAAATCTAATGATCACATTAATTAATCATCTCCTGGAAATATACTTTACATAAAGACAATTATTTTGTGACCATCTTTGTAATGCGGAGCACAGCTTAACAATTTTGAAACGGCAAAATGACGTTTTAGCGGTTGTTGACTTTTATTGTTGCACTTGGTCATTTGCTGGGATTTATTTTGCCTGCTGTATATTTAGCTACCGACAACTTGCTGTATGCAGTTTTCGATTTTTCTATATCGTCATTCTACCCGCAATTGGACGTTAGTAGTTGCCTTGGTCTATAGACGTCCTGCATGTCGTAAAAATCTTATGATTTATATGAGAAGTTGTTCCACTCACAGTGAAAGACATTGCTCAAGCAGTTTATTTTAAATAGCCCGCCGCTTTTGCACAATAGGAAGAAAATATGTTTCTTTACCGTTGATACTTTTTTTCTTAAAGTTAGCTTTGAAATTCATTTTATGTTTTTGAAAGTTATAACGACATGATAACCCTATTGAAGGCTTCCTGTAAGAATCATATTGCGTAAAAAAATATATTTTCAGAAAGTAAGGAAAAAGTTACGAAAAATGATTTTATTTCTTTTGAAACAACTGACTATAAATGATGTTTGTTAAGGATATCTCTGATTTTCATGATTCATTAGGAAATGTTTAAGTTCATTTCACTTCATTTCACTTTATCTCTGAACATGATCCTAATTAACATGTACTTTTACTTTTCACTTATTCATTTTCTGTGATTTATTTTGTCTGCTGTACATTTAGCTACGAAGACCTTTCTGCATACAGTTTTGAATTTTTATATCGTCACTTGACCAGCAAATAGACGTTGGTAAGTACGTTTCGACCTAAATTTGAATGAACAGTTTCAACATAAATTTGAGAAGCATGTAAAAAAATCCAACAGTAAAACCCAGAGCTGCGGTAATTCCAAGCAACTGCAGATACAATCAAGGTGTTACTATTTCAAAAAGTATAACATAAGAACCGCGAATTTCGTTTTCAATATAAGGGTTAAATTTCCGTTTTATATCATGCAACAGAAGTTTATGTGAGTAATAGCATTGCAGACAAGTAAGGGTACCTGAACTTAAAGAAAACATCTGTATCGTAGAGTTCTTAAGTAGTATAGGTTCAGAGAATTAAGGGTTTTATTTGCTTTGAATTGTATCTAATACTTGTATCTATCAATTGTTTTATTTCAGTATTAATTTTGAAAAATAAAATATATAAAAAAAATTAATAATTTGAATTTGTAAAATCAAGGTATTTTGGTTGATTTTCCAAGATGGTAATGCGTCTTTCAAACACTCTGAATTATATCTGAATTTTAATCAGAAAAGTTGCAAACTAGTGCCTTCAACAGCGATTCTTCCTTCAAAGGCAAAATTACATGCTACACAGTAAGCTCGAAATTATTTGGGTAACCGACTTCACCTTGGGAGATAACTCTCGTACTTGTTTCTTGCATAAGCCCTACATTGCGTGGTTTAACGATCCTTTTGACACTTTGATTGATCTAGGAATACATTCGTAAACAAATTCTCTTTGTCACTTAATCCTGTTTCAGGTGATTCTATTAATTTTCTGTGAATTCTTAGAATAACTTTCATGACTTCCTGAAATCAAGTTTCTAATGTTGAGATGCGATGCTATGTATGAGATATTATAATTTATATAGGGTAAACTCCTAAAAGAACCTAAATGTCAGACTGTGAGCTTCAGGTTCTCTTCTTTTTTGTATAAGAAAAATGCTCGAAAGCAGAGAAAACAATTTTCTAACCAATTAAATTTAAAATGTTTCAAATAACAGATATCACTGAAATCCCAAACAGATATTTATTCGAAATGTATGAAACGCACCTTGTTCAAAAATGTTAACAGTTCTGTATTTTTTGAAAGAACATGAACTTGCGGACCTTTTCTTGGTAGTTCAACGACCAACATAAGCAAGCATCTCAATGGGATATGAGCTATTGCTTCTTCCTAATAGAGACCCCTGATTCCTGAAAAGAGAAAGATCTACTGCCGTAAGAAAAACATAGTATCATGACCCACCGGGATTCGAACATGGACACGTCTCGGATGAATGGTCAGCACCCAGCACTTAATCTGTCGCGCCACTCGTGACACCCTGCTGTCTTTACAATATTAAATTAAGAAGGAAATGAAAAAAGTTTCAAAAAGGAATAGTGAGAACTATGTATAGTTCTGGGAGAAAGATGCCTACTTAAATTAATGAATATGTCTGTCAGAAGAAATTATTACCCATTTTCAAAGTAGAAGTACATATAACTTGGGGCTCCTTATAATTTATGTTTTGATGTCGAAAAATCTCTGAAAAATTATTAACCGTACAACCATTTTCTGCTATTACTTACAAGTTTAAAAATAGTCATTTGAGAGAAAACGTGCCCACGATGCTTAATAAAATAACAAATGGATTCCGAACACATTAATAAAGTTTTCAAAAATAATGACCTAAAGGTCCGCATCAGAATTACTGTCCCTCAGTATTATATATAAAAAGTGTTAGTACTGAACGAAGCCATTTGCATATGAGCTAAACTGAATTAACTTTTCAGTTCAGACGCTTTTTTCGTTTTCTGATTTTGTTTGGTCCGATTTGAGTTGCTTACGTGATATCCTTATTTTTTTACTTATTTTTTGTTATAAATAAACTACTTTAAAGCCTATTTTTAAAAGTTAACTGTGCGGATATTTCTGCCTTTTGTTTGCTGAGGGGTGAGTTATTTGGTATTATCGATTTTTAAGACTGTTTAAAGAAGTATAACGATGAAAATGCAAGAATATGATAGACGGTACAGGCCACATGATTGCTTTTCTAGTACTAAACCACCGGAAATGAAGTAAAAAGGAATTATTATGACCGGCAATGAAGCCATTTGAAGTCCTGTTTTTGGTGAGAACGAGGAGATAACTTACGTTTCATTTTATAACTCACTCTAATTTTTCCCGTAAAATGTCGTTAGACAAAACATTTTAGTAAATGCATTTTCAAGTAATCTTAAAGAGGAGGATAGCTCATTTTGTGGCTCTTGATAACCTACATGTGATGCCTCCCTTATTTTTGCATTTCAGAAATGTTTGACGTCTTTCGAAATGTCAAAATACAATAGTTGTTAATGCGTAACTAAATACACTGGCGGAAAGTGAAAAAAGAACACCAAGAAGAAATTGGCGGACGATCATGTAATTTACATATGTTAATGGGGTCGAGTTTACGTAGGTGTGATGTTAATTTCGGGACCAACCGGTGAGCTCTTACGCCACAGCACGGCATAATATGCAAACTATCGTCGGTGGTATTTAAGGAGTACGGCGAAGTGAATGTAATCAGTCGTCGTCGTAGGGACACGTGAGAAGAGCCTGAAGAAGCTGCAATGCCTGGACATGGAAGACGTGTACGATTTCAGCAGTTATCGGACTTTGAGCGAGGTCGTCTAGTCGCACTCCGCGAGGGCGGGTGGTCGTATCGTCGTATTGCGGAGCTAACTGGACGAGATGAATCGGTGGTAGTACGATGGTGGCGTAGATGGTCCGAGAAACATTCCCACACGAGAAGATGTGGAACCGAGGACTGATGAGCGGACCAATCGACGCATAAGAAGAGCGGCGTTGTCAAGAAGAACATCCACTGCGACGCAAATCCGAGCTGCCGTTGCACCTGAGGTGACTGTGTGAAAAATCCGCAACTGTCTACTGGATGCTAACATGTGTACCTCTGTCTCCAGCCCACCATTAGGAACGGCTGCAGTGATATCACCGGCGTCTGCACTAGAGAACGTAATGGCGATCTGTCGTGTTCAGCGATGAAAGCAGATTTTGCTTGGGAGCCTCTAATGGCCGTATGCGTGTTCTCAGACGCACGACCGTCTCCACACTTCTTGCATCCGCCAGCGGCACACAGGGCCTACACCTGGTCTCCTGGTGTGGGGAGTTATCGGCTATCTTTCACGTACACAACAAGGGTTTGTACCCGGTACTTTAAACTGCACCTCCTACATCAACAACATCATCCAGCCCATTGTTGTGCCATTTGTATAGTCGGTCCATCGTGGTGTTTTCCAGCAAGATAACGCACGCCCACACACGGCACGTGTAATGCAACATGCACTTCAGGGTGTGAGACAACTTCCATGGTTTGCACGTTCACCGGATTTGTCCCCCTTTAAGCACGTGTGGGATTTTATGGGACAACGATTTATCCGGTCTCCACGGCCAGCCACGACCATCCCCGATTTACGCGTCCAAGTAGAGGATGCTTTTAACTCAATACCTCAAACTTACAACCAACATCTGTACGACAGACTCCATGCCAGAATTGCACAGTTTGACGCAGTTCATGGCGGTTCAACCTCGTACTAACCATGTTACATGGAAATGTTATTTTTCAGTTTACCAGCAAATACAGCTGTATTTTGCCATAATGTTTTGATCACGTTATCCTCTGCATTCCATTATTATGCTGTATAAATTTCGTTGGTATCAGACGTCTCCTTCTTGGTGTTCTTTTCTTACTTTCCGCCAGTGTAGTTTGATCGTTGAAATGCCTAACTTTATGTTCAAAAAATTCTAATAGTTCCACAGTTTAATTCCCGGTTGCCGAGGGTTATTTCAGTATATCTGACGTCTGCGTAATTCGATTTGATAATACCACTGTTTCGTCCCAATTTTTTAAATATTTTCCCAAAACGCCCTGAACTGAGTTCCCAGTGAATGAGGATACAGGACAGTTTCGGTGAGATAAATATTTTGCTCCCGATTTTCATATTATTATCTCACTTTGTCGTTATTCGTACTATCAGTATACCACTTTATTGAGCAGTGCTAAAATTTTATATCCGTATGTAATAGTAAATGAAAATGGTCTCATTTTACGATGCATAATTTGAATGTTAAGTATTGATTCAATCTGCTTTGCCCATTGATCTTTTCACGGTTGACTTCTGAAATCAGCATTTTTCTGCAATGGACACCATTGCAGAAAAATAACTTCATTTATTGTTAGCGTTCTGGGAATAACAGCGAAATTTGTTTATTTATTTTGAATTTAACAAAATTATTGATGGGAAGACTGACCACTCCGCGAATAAAATGTATATTTAGATAAATATTTTGTTCACATTTTTAACAATAAGAACTTCAACGTAATCACATTCAGGGAGAACATTGCATGATATTAATTTCAATATTGAAGTGGGTATCCGAATATTATAAATTATAGTGAATGAAGAACTCTGAATACATAAAGGTTTTCTAGAATCAAAAAGAATACCTGATGTTTTTACATAAGGAAGATTTAAAATTTCCAAATAAACCGTGGTAGAGCACTTGAAATTTACAGATTTATCCCGTTGCTTTGTTTGATAAAGTATGTACACCAATCATTTAAAAAATTATGACTACACGTGGTGTAAGAAAGAACCATGATCAACAGCCAGATGGCGTGCGCAGTAACATATGAAAGTCTCGTAAGGCATTTACGAGGACACGAACTCGTGAATGGTATGAAGTTTTGGATGAAAATGAGAAAAGGACGCCACCTAACAAAGTTTGAAGAAAGAATAGCTAACAACTTAAGAATGGCAACATTACAGAAAAGGCCGATATTGTGGACTCTTCCCGTGGTGCAGTTCTGAAGTGCTCTATGAGTGGAAGGAAGCTGGTAAGACCTGAAGTACTCAGGGTAATATTAGAAGCCCGCAAATATTACAGATGTTTATCTCGACTAGTACGAACCAACAGACGAAGCACAGAGCAACGACTGGTCGGAGCACTTAATGCATGCACATCAAGGCGAGTATCGCAAGCCACAGTCGAACGAGATCTGCTCTCTATGGGATTCCAGAGCCACCGTACACTCAATATACCCATGCTGACCGAAATATTGTATGCTCAGTTTGTAGGCTCAGTGCCTTATACCTCCAGTATGTCTCATTTCCTTAAAATAGCCTGAAGGAATTTCGACTTGATATCAGAATGAGAAGCCCTAATTCGATTGCTTCCGTCCTCACCTCGGAGCAGGATGAGTCTGTACTTCGTTAAGCTGGGATATATGCAGTCGCCCTGACCAACCCTGATGCAACAGTACATCGTGATGACAAAAATGTCGATTCAGATCAAATTCTCTGAGCACAAACATGACGTCAGAAGCGGGAAGCTCTCCAGAGCCCTTGCCCAAGACGTTCTCTGCAAACAGGCGATTTCTTGCTAGGACAGCGTTACCTAACTTGATCCATACGAAAACCAGAAAGCTACAGAGTTACATGAGATCATCGAGATTATCCCGCATCAAAATGCATGCACCGAAGATGTCAATATGGATGTACCTGACGTATGGTATGACCTACTTGACATATCACGTGAGCACCAATGTTCCGAAGAATGCATTATCCCCCACCTGTGACTGTGTCATCATTTCATACATTTCTGTCTTGTATTTATGTTTTAATTCGATTTTTTTAGATCTGTTGAGATGTTCTAAGTTGTTTTCAGCTGTTACTAAGTAGTACCTACCTGAAGAAGCCAGTTTGGTCCAGCGAAAACTCGTTTTATGTATTCCTACCAGTTTTACACCCATTAAACGGAATTCAGATCTTATTATTTAAAAAGGACCTTTAGAAGTGCTAATTTCTACTCCGAATTACTTATTATGAAAATAACAAATAAAATATTTCACGGATTTCAAATCTAACTGTACTAAAACCTTCTAAAATTGAATTTTTTAAAAACATATTTTAAGACAGTAACATGGCATCTCGATTCCATGCAGAATTTGATTTTTTACAGCAGCTCTTCTTTCAAATATGATATTCTGATTTACATAATTTTTTAAAAGCCAATTATTTAACGTTATCACTTTATAGAGAAACTTACCCAAACTGGATCTGAGTTAAACCGAGATCAATTTTGAGAAAACTATATATGTACACCTCTTTTGCCATTAACCTGTACGAAATTTTTATTCGTCATAACCAAAACAGGTATGGAATTCAGACATATCGAGATTCCAGTTTTGAAACTTTAATTATTTAATAAATATTTCGAAATACAAATGAGGGGCATTTCAAATGCTTCGCAGGTGCGGATTTTGTGACAACATCACATCTGTCATATCTAAATAACGGAAAATAAGTACAATTTCTCGGCTATGAATTCTATCAGTATTTAAATTAAGTCTACAGGGTTTTCATAATTGCATGTTGGTTTTGCCATTTCCTTTTGAAAAATAATGTTAAAAGGCAGTTTTCTCAAATATCTTTGGACTGCGTTGTTTGAGCAAAAATTTGAATAGAATGTGAAAAATGAAGGGAAATGAGTTCGTAGTAAATAATTCGAATGGACAGAAATTATGCGACTCTTGCTTAGTTGCGTAAAGATCCACGTTTCTCTAGAATAAGGTAATTCACACGACAGTTGCGAAAACTTTCCAGTGTTGTATACAACTATGCGTGCTGTATCTCTGTCCATAATTCCGTAGCATCCCTGAGTGAAGGGATCGAACTTTGGGAGCATCATGATGCTCTGACTTATATACATCATCCCAAAAATTTCTCAAAGTGGTGATATCCGGTAAACATGGAGGCCATTCCAAAGTATGAATTTTGCTGAATGATCTTCTAATCATATTCTAGTCGCCACAGCTCTGTGGGCTTAACATTGTTCCTCTGGAGGATTCGTTATTGTGCTGTGTGTGTATGGTGAACATGAACGGATTCTGAATGTCTGCGAAGATATCCACGTGACCTGAATCGAGAGTTCCCAGCATGTGCCAGTTGAATACACTTCAGCCAATATTAAAACATTCATTATCCCGAACTGCTCCTTGTCCTCATTTCGCGTCTACTGCTTTGTGCTCTATCCACCAGTTCGGTGCACTTCCACCTGCGTGAAATATTTCGTAACGAGACTCATCGGAGCAGGAAGAATTTTATCCAATTATTCATGGGCCACTGATGATGTTCTTTTGCACAGTTGATATGTACAATAGGGTAATGTGTCCTAAAGAACTTATTAAATTCGTTCTGCGGCTTTAATAACTTATTACCTGTAATCATGAGACTTTTCTGAAACCTTACTCGTTGAAGTCCGTGGCGTAGATCAATGACACTGTCACTCTTCAGTTGTTTGCGACAATGTGAGACAGACATCGATGGCCACGTTCATCCACCATTTTTCTCGACAGACAGCGCTGCCAATGGTACGTTTTATTCCGGAAATGGCGTATTATTGATGCACTCTTGATATTGTGGAACTAGGATACTGCTATTCTTTTCCAACTTCCGCGATGGAATAAACCGTGCCGCAGGCTCTCACTACCATCCATTTTACAAACTATGCTTCCTCAGTGCATTTGTCTATACTGACATCGAACTATCGTCTAGGCGAATCCAGCGATATCCTTCATCATAATACGGTATTTATTCGATTGCAATGCGCACCCGAATCTAATGAGCATCCCCATTTTTTGTTTTTCGGATACGTAAAACTGTTATCATCAGATTGCAATGCGTATTTAAACCTATAAGAGGTTGTGACCTAAGCAGCCCGCCAAGTTGAGGGCTGCATAGAGCGGACACCGAAAAACTGATTCGGACATGGATGAATGCCATATGCCAGCACCTGCTCCGCCAAGTCCGATGAATATGACAAATCGTGATTATTGATCCATGGCTCTAACTTGATATTCGACTTAAGTAGAAGTTCTTTACTGAAATCTGAATGTGAACCTCACTGTATTTTTTTCCGGCCATCTGGGTTATTAATAGCTGCAGTACTCCTTTTTCTAGTTTTTTTTTTGCTTTTTTGCCAAATTTTATATCGTATAACTGTTTCTGTAGTAGATATATGAGTTTATTAGGTTGCTGTACTTACCTAGTACTTCGTTTGCCAAAGGTTTTAGGTTTGACATTCTTCATTGACTCTTAATAAGTAGGCTGTTCATCTCACCTTTAGTCAGTTTCATACATTTCCAAGCCCATTTCTACGCTTTTTCTAAAAAGTACACGGCGATTTAGACCAAGCTGATGAGAAATACACCCCATTCAGTACGAATTTCCACGTTTTTCCACTTACCACTTGAATCTAATGCGCTCCCCGGTTTTTGGCTGCAAAAATCGACCAACTGTTTGCGCATTACATTCAAATATATACGGCGTTACTGCCAAGCAGTAGATCCTTCCAGTATCGAGAAGGGTGATTGCGTGCTTAGTTTACGGTTTGGAAAAATTGTTCATTGTAAAAACATAACAAGATAGAAAATGTTTGAAGAAATGATTGCCTTGAAATTACCAGTAAACGCCTAAGGCACTTCCTTTTTTTCACCCCAGATCTTTTTATCCGTGAAATACTTCTTTTACTTTCATGATGGTTGATAGTTCAAACCTATATCTTCAGGAATTAGGGAGTAATCGCGTAACGGCATTTTGTAAATTCCCTATGCAAAGTTAGATGCTATATATTTTAGTGTTATATTATTTTTTCTTATAAAACGTTTGCAATATTTACCATTCAATGAATATTTCTCATTACGGCGATTAAACTCAGGCAATATTTATTGGTCCAAATGTAATGATTCGTATTGTAACCGCGAAAGATGTACAACGAGTTTAACATTTTGTACATAACAGACTGCCACAGAAAACATGTTTTGCAAGGGCTTAAAATCACGTTAAATAACTCATTTTTAATTGTATGTTCTGACATGTTCATTCTTAGTATTATGTTAAATGAATATTAAAGACTGTTTTCAGTTTTATACTTGAAATATTATGTAAAAATAAATGTTTTTTATGAAAAGAAGTGCTCTTCAGAGTGATGCATTATTCGCGAAGGGTGGGTACATCTAAATCAGTGATGGTAGGAACAGGGAAAAGTACCTAAAACCTTGGAATTCTGACCTGCTGAAATGGTTGATCGGGAAAAGTAATTTTTTGACTAAAATAAGGAAATTCCGGGGAATTCTGTAAGTATTCCGCGGCATACTTACAGAATTCCCCGGAATTTGACGCACTTTTTTTTAAATATTTTTACTTGTGGTTGCCCCACCTCAAGTCCAAAGTAACCGTAACTCTTACAGCGGCTTACTTCGCCTTCTCCCAAAATAACCGTAACTCTTACAAAGATTTAATTCTTTCGCACGTGCGTTCTTAGTGACTTATAACCGACCTGGCTTGGTTTGTTCTTTGTTGGGTCTCTTAGGCAACGGTGAGTTGCAACGCATTCCCACTGCTAACAACTGATAAAGAAAATTTCATTAGATGTTTTGTTTATTGTATTGTGTGTTTCTAAGTCATTAACGGTGTAGAATCACTTATGAGTAGTCACAAGCTTGATATCGAAGGTAGTGTGCATAACGATGAATTAAGTGGTGTACCATCCACTAGAAAAACCCAATCACCAACAAAAGGTGCCGACTTCCACAGTAGAGAAAAGTATATCCACGCCAATATAAAAACGGAAAACAAGAGGCCAGCTTACAAGTGAAGAACGAGATAAAGTGAAACATGTTAAAAAACTCAGGAAAGAACGGCTAAGTGACGAACATTTTAAATGTTGGCTGCAATCCTTACCGTAAATTGATGTACGATGTAACTGGACGGCTTGCAGTTGCGCTATTATCTGTGATAAAACTGAGTTCATTAAACATGCTAACACTGAGAAGCATAAAAAAGCATGCAATCTAGTATTGGTGCAAGGCTTACAGATTGCAGAAACATTGAAATTACAGATGCACATTTAAAACTTAACAATGGCAACAAACTCAATGGAGTTACGGAATAACTACTGAGAGAAATCAGATATTTAATAATGAAAAAAAAAGAAGAGTTTCACAAACTGCTTACGTATTGTATAGTCTATAAAATTATATATACAACTTTCTGTACATATATTTATATAAAAAGGTGAAGTTCCTACTTTTCAAAAAGGGAATTCCAGGGAATTTTCGTTGTCTACACAGGGAGTTTTAGAACTGAGTACCTACCATCACTGATCTAACTAAATATGTAATAATTACTCAAGAGCTGTTATATGGTTATTCTTTGGTTTTTATCTAGAGACGAACTCTCATTTCTGTTTCATACAGTTAAGCTTCAACCAGCGTTCTTGTATGCTTGTTCTTTTTTTTAAACTTATCCAGTGCAGTTTTCCAAATAACATTTCAGACATAAACATATTTTAGATTCAAATCTGAAGGGTGTATGTCCATATGTTTGCACATAAAGACAGTTGTGAAGGAAATGCGTGAATGTTCCGAACGAAAATAAATTTTCTTGAAACATGACATTATCGTTTACCAGGAACTGTATATTTTTCTAGTAAAATAAAATCATATCTGTGTGCTTCCCTTCTCTTTTGAAAAAAACTTTCCAAACAACAAAAGAGTTTGAAGTGTTTTGCGTGGTACTAAAACCTTTCACTAATTCGGAAGCTATTCTCAGGATTACCTCTTTCTCAGCTTTACGTATTTTATGTTTGTGAAGTGTTCCAAATGGGTATTTATATTTCATTCATGGGAAGTGTGGCAGAAATGGAGTGGAATGATGTCTTTGGGGTTGAAAATTGTTAAGATGTTGTATATTATGCTTCCTAAATATTATACTCTCTGAAACTGCATGAACAAAATTACAAACATTTATGTTGGAACATTCCAGGATAATTGAATTATACACACAACAAACTGCTATTTTGTGAGCAACTGGTATATCAAAATATCAGATTTTGGTCGAACAGTATTTGAAACTCCATATTTTCGCAATGTGGACCCATTGCAGACAGCCACCCACGTATGTTTGTATAAAAAGAAAGGTTCGAGTTCTATAGAAGCCAATTTTTGTTATTCATATGTAGCATAAACACATTTTTTTCATAATTCTGTTATAAAAACACAGATACATATATGAAGTCATATAGATATTTTGCCTACTATTGTGGAAAATTTTCAGAAATACGTAAATATATTCTAAAGAAATACTCTCAGAGAACTGAAATAATTTTTTAGATTAAGCTTCCCTACAATCAGTGGAGCAGGCTATAAAAGCACAAATCTAACTAAATACAGTCAAGTGGCCCTTTAAAGTTTTCCAAATCCCCACATTCAAAGGTACATTGTGAAATCCCTCATCTATTTCAATATTCACGTTGCTAAATAAAAAACATCATATCACATTCTGCCGTGAATTCGTTTCCACATCTATTTTACGTTTTTTCAGCACCAGAAAACGTTTTCCACCTGAATTTAAGGTTGTTTCGTTTGTAGTTAGTCTTTATCTGAATCTCGTAAAGGATTAATTACTTTGTGCATTTCCTGCTTCTTCCAATACCCTTCATACGTGGGGGAGGACAACGCTTTGTGACTACCGCAGTGGAATGGGTTTTTCAGAAACATTTTTGCCGCTCCGGCGCAAGACATAAATTTTCATGGATTTTTCAGCGAAAGCCAAAAGAAGGGGCAGCCTTTTAGGAGCCTTACTGAAGACTCAGCGCCATTTATACACTAAAACGCTTCCTTTAATTGATTAAAAGTAAAAAACTGTTTTAACCGAGCTTTCACGCTAAATCGGGAATCTTCTTCTGGGACAGGTTATCAAAGCCTTCTAAGAAATAGTAACGCACAATGTGTTATAAGTCAAAAGTTTTTGATATTTTGGAACCAACAATTGTTCCGTTTCACGTTAAAGTGAAACGAAATAACTGTCTGAAAACACGGACTCTAAAAGAGGTGAGCGTGTCTAATCATGGACTTATACGTGAAACGGAACAATCGTTGTTCCACAATTTAAAGAAAAACTGAAATAGGCTATAAAAAATTGTTCGTTACTATTGCTAAGGAAGGCTTTGATAGCCTAGCCCAGACGAAGGCTCCTGATGCAGCCCGAAAGTTCGGCTTAAACTGTACATTATTATTAAGCCATCAAAGGAAATATTTTAGTTTAAGATCCTGTCTTCCTGAGTTTGTAATGTGAGGGGTTGTTTGGCCTGGACAGCCAGTAGTCTATCTGTAGTAGTGTGTACAGAGTAAGTAGTATTTTGGCCTGGAGAGTCAGTCGCTTCCCCTTTATTCAGCTTTGGTTCTCGGACTAACCCTTCGCTTTCTTGCGTCAGTCCACGGAACCGATAATAATAATAAAGAACTAGCAGCTCACGAGACATAAGACGGAAATGAATGAGACATAAAGGGGAGATGAATGAGACATAGAGGGAAAATGAATTATTATGCCTTTTCTTTTGTAGAACACAATCTGCATATGGACCTTCCTATTTTGAGAGTGCAGAAAAGTTTGGGTATTATTGATTATGCTACATCGGTTGCTTAAACTGTTAAAGCACTTTTGTTCGAGTTCCACCGAACTCTTCAATGGTTTCTAAAAGCAGAATCAGGTTTCCACTTTTACCAGATCGTAGAATCGACGCTACTACGACCTATCTAAAAATAAAGCAGGGATTTAGAATTTTTCAATTTCTTCAAGAACAGGAATTACGTTGCTCCTGATCATTGTGGGGATTAGATAATTTTTCTGTAGTGGGATATTACAAATATGTGCCACTACAAAAAATATATGCCGCTATATAAATGGCATATTACAAATATTTATATTATATATTTAATATTTGTAAAATGCAATTTCCAGTTTGGCAACACCATTCGTTATTCCATGATTATGTATAAATGCCTGTAACCAGCCTTTCCCGCAATTGGGCCCGATGATGAGGCTAAAGAAGCCTCGAAAGTGCTTGCTAGTGCAGCTGATTTTAACTTGTAAATAAATATCATTTTTTAAATGCAAGTTTTTAATTATTTAATCCTGCATACGACAGCCTCGGATTCTTCATCATGTTAATAGATATTTCAGCGAGAGGAACATCATAAGGTAAGGATTTATTCTATATATTTGCAACCATGTTTCATGACAAATCTGGTCCCCTATCCATACTTTATATGCAAGTATTCTGCAAAAACTAAAATAAAATGGTAACCTTCCTCATGAAAAAAAAACAAAAAACCTTTGAATCATCAAGAAGCATGGTTATAATTGTTTTTGGGAATGTAAGGGTCACTGTTTCGACAATTTCCGGTAACCTTAATTGAAGGCGAAACATGCAGATTAAATAGAACTCCTTGCTCTTGTGAGATATCGCTCTATTTTAAGGCATGTCTTATGTGCGTGACACATTACGTCTACCTTTGTACTAGGGGTGTTCAAATGAAAAGGTACGAAACGTCATAAGAACGTAACCGTTAACATATTTGCCTATGCCGCTATGGGAGAACGTAGCGACACATCTAGGGATGCGATTGGAGTCGCCGGCGTGGATAGGAGCATTCGCGGGCGCCCGCATGCGCAGGAGAGAGCAGAGGCTCTTATAAAGAGCGCCGTCCAATTGACTACTTGTTGAATTCCTCCAGCACAGACGAACCATTAACTCCGATGTGTACTGTGACACACTCCGAAGCCTACGCAGGTCCATCAAGAACAAAAGGCCGGGGCTGCTCACGGAGGGTGTGGTTCTGCTCCATGATAACGCGCGTCCACACGTCTCCAGGGTCACACACGCGGAACTGGCCAAGTTCCAGTGGGAGCAGCTTGACCATCCGCCCTACAGCCCGGACATGTCGCCCTGCGATTTCCATGTGTTTGGTCCCCTGAAAAAACATCTGAAAGGGAAGCGCTTCCACTCGGACGACGAACTCAAGGACGCTGTGCAGGACTGGGGCTCGTCACGGCCACAGGAATTTTGGGAACAAGGAATCCTTCGGCTCGTTAATCAATGGGATCGTTGTGCTACGGCCTATGGTGTATACTTTAATAAAAGTCTTCATTTATACCCACAGTGTTGTTTCGTACCTTTTCATTTGAACACCCCTAGTATGTACTATGATGTTATAAGTTATAAATTTGGTATTTGAAATATATCTCTTGTACAATTGGGTTCTAATTGTGGACGATTAACTAGAAAGGTGGTATCCTTAGCACAGAGCTGACAGAAAGGTGTCGAAATCGATATATCTGGGTTCTTGGTACATTCATTGTTACCTTTCAGCTACTTCTTCCAAAAATCAACTATAATTTTAATATGAAACATAATAACATTGTTGCACATCTTAGCTAGACATCGTTAGTCATCCTGTTTCAGAACGCGTGAATTTGTGCATCAAACTTGACGGGCCAGGAGCAATGGCATTCTGTTACAACCCGTGAAGGACTTTTTTCGATGCATCAGCGTTGTTCCTGGCCAGCCATCCATATGCTTGATATGTTGTAAACTGTCTTCATGTTCTGATTCACCTATGCACTAAAATTCGCCCAATTTTACGACCAATATTTTTTTATGTAAAGCACATCTGTAACATAAAATTTTTGTTTGTTGAAGATGTACGATTTTGGCAACACTGAGACGAAGTTAACGATACAACTAACGACCTTCAACTGAGGGAGCATGAGAGTGGAAGCATTTTAGGGCTAAAAGAAGCCCCGCTTCCTCATGGTGACGTATTGGCGATCGTGCAATCCCATTTCTTCAGTATCATACAACACCTGACAAAAAAAATGCCACACCATGAAGAAATGCTTGAAAGCAGACCAAAGTGAACACAGAGATGGCAATGCAGGTCCTGAACAAATGATTTAATTGTCACATACAGACTAGATTCCAGTGGCCTGGAGTATCGTGGAATATGTGGTGTTGATCCGAGGCCACAATTCATCATTATTTTGCGGGGGTGGGATGGTACTAAACCGACGTCCAGTCGTGTCCCCCAGATGCTCGATGGGCATCTGCTGGCCACGGGGGATCTAGGGATCGTGCTGGAGCCTAGTCTGTATGTGACAATTAAATAATTTGTTCAGGATCTATACTGCTGGGCGATACTGTTCGTGTCGTTATTGGAGCATCCAAGCCTCCTGGTACACTCCGCGAAATATCGCACGTTGTGGCCTTTGTGCCCGCTAATGTATGAAGTCGGATGCGACGATTGGTGCGCTCGGAGGTCCGTCTCCATGCCCCGGTATCCCTAGGACGTTACACAGATTCTTCCTGAAACAACTGCCTTCAAATGCAACCGACAGTTGTTGCATCACGTTGTGTTTCTTGCGCAATACAACGCAAGGACCATCCAGCGGTACGAAACATTTGGATGACCCCTCTCATGAACTTATCCGTTTGACAAAATTGCGTACGACAACGTCTTAATGGCATCGGTGCTCCTTGTACGTTCTCTAGACATGATTGCAGCAGAACCACTCACTTGTCGCGGCGGTGACGACAACTGGACTGACGGCCTCACGGGATGGTTGTCCGTTTATATCGCGAGCGCTAATCTTGCGATTGGCCTGCAAATAAAATATTTTGCATTACACGTACTTGTGCACCCACTCTGCAAATTGCATCAATCTACGTTTACGTCTTCGTGGTGTGGCATTTTCTCTGTCAGGCAATGTATATATAATCGGTTTATGGCGTCTGCTAGAACCTTCCGATCTCCAAGAGCCTTTTCCATCTTCCTCTACCTAAGCTCCATTCTTCCATCTGGCCATTTTGACTAAATGCTCTCGTTATTACATTAGACGATGTTTATTTAAGTAGGCTTCTGTCTTTCCGTTTGTTTAATTTTAATTCCATGGTAATTTTGCGCAGTCTTTCACTAGCCATTCCTTTTACATGACCAAACCAACGCAATTGTCTCTTCTGTAGGTCTTCTAAAATTGTTTCTTTCACTTCCCTCAATTCCTTTATCCTTTCATGCGTTACTATCTGTCTTCTTGACACTCTACATGATCTTCTTAAAGCATCCATCTCTAAAGCAGTTATTTTCCTTTTAGCTGTGAAATTTTAACACTATTAATTTAATAAATTTCCTACATTCTGCTTCCGTGAGTGTTACGTGATTTCTGACAGCAAATATGGTATATTCCATCGAACTCTCGGAGCTCGCAAAGCTGACTGCAATTTATACATGACAAATGATTACCAACGGGTATGTCTAACTCTTTAACTACCAAACAGCCACTTCCTGCATGCTTGATATGGAATTCCGATTTAATGAAAAATACTTTCTTTGTTCACCGAGAAAAAGATGCCTCAGAATTTGATAAGAAACACCTATTATTAAAAGACATGGCTTTCTATAATTATACCCTACGGATAATAATTATGTGAAAGAGATGATCATTTTCAGTGCAAACAATATCTGCTTTTACTATATATGTTTCATTTTTCCACATAATGTATTAAGAGTGCAGGAACACTTACAACATACTCAGGAATCATATAGCTTTCAGTAAAATATAAGCAAAATATATTACATTACATGTATCGTTGAGCTTTTTCCAATTCCTGGGATGATAATATATCCTATGTGATTTAACCTTTAAGCAGGTTTATTGCTGAAATTATATTTACACAGAAATAGGAAATCTATCTTCGCAGCAAAAGAGCTATGTGTCCACGAAGTTTAATGGCGTACGTTTGCCGCTGGCATTAATGTTATCACTAACAGGCCATATTATACAATCTTAAAACACTTTAATAATTTATACGGCATTTTTTAACTTTTCGTAGAATACAAGCTTATTTAAGCGATGTCAAAGAACTGCACAGCAATTCCTGTTCATCAGAAATAGTTTCTCAAAATAGTCGAAATGTTTAATTAAAATGGACACGTTTCCTGATGACACTAATATCACACGTCTACGAAGTACACAACTGAACGCTTCCTGTGAACTAAAAACAGAAACTAAATGGATAAGAATAGGTATAAGTATATGAAAATGTTGAAATTTCATAAATGTCGCATTTTCGTATTGAGAGAATCCTTTTATTGTAAGATAGGTTTCTTCTTTAAAGAGAGATAAGCTCTTCATAACAAAGTACTGATATTTTTGGGTAACATAGTAGTGATTTTCCACATTATTTCTATAGCAGAAAAAAATATAGTTGAATATTTTCCTCAACTTTTTTGGAGCTATATGGTTTTAGTTTTGTTGACCAAAATACTTCGCAACTTATGTACACATATCCAGGAACTAAAAATAAAATTTCTTTAAACTATGAGATTGAACGAATTACACAGATGACTATATTCTGCAATGAACGAGCAAGGAATTTAGAAGAAATGTATGTGATCGAAAGTATAGATTGAACTATGCGTCAATATGCTAAGTAAAAATCTACAGTATCAACTGTTAAAAAATTAGATCACGTAAAAGGTACCATTTACCAGAACGTGTAAGTTGAAGCTGCTTTCACATTCTGGTAAATGGTACATACAAATACCAAGCTGGTTAACTTGTTTAGGTGTATTTTCTTTTTTGTTCATTGAGGGTATTCATATCTGATGGTATTCATGTCCGTACGTATATATGGTTGCGTAGATATTTCCAAAGATAACAACTCTCTGTTTAGGGTATAATTTCTGGTACATTTTGTTCACATTTCTCATTTCCTAGCAAAATAACCACATACAACAGTTTGCTAAAATAGGCAGTAAGTTTTATCTCCCAATTTCAGAATTTTTAAATTTCGAGCAAACCAGGAAATATTTGCACCTGCATTCGAATGTAACGCAAACTTTCCCTTTTTGGAATTTTCCGGGTTTCTACCTCCGAAATACTATGGCCCATCTAACGAGGGCCAACTTAGACACCGCGTTGACAATTGCTTGAATCGTTATTACTTGTCATTCTCATGCCGAAAACAGCTCTGACAGCTGGCAGAGATGTCTATCGCTTTACATACGCACTGGCGGACGCAACCAAGTACCGTATAGGTGACGTTGCTATGTATTTTGCATAAGCTAGACTGTACCAGTTTTTCTGGCACTTGAATGTATGTACATCTATATCTGTTGCGTGTTTTTGTTTCCATTGCTGAATGTGTCACAGTTTGAACAGTTTCTCTTGTTCTGTAAGCCCCCCCCCTCCTCTTCTAATGCTTGTATTCCTTCCCTTCGTAATTTTACATGTCAACGTTGATTTTTTACGCTTTCCAACCGTAATTTGAAAAGCATATATGCTCCAGCTTTGTCCGTTCCTTCCGTCTATCTGCCTTTCCGCACGATAACTCGCGTAAAAATGGTTCGATTTCGATTAAATATTGTATGTGGTAAGGGATCACCTGGGGTCAAACCGTATTAAAAATGGCCGAAATGGAGTCAAACATCAGAACATAGTAGCGGGATCCATTCCATTGCCCTTCTGAAATATAACTAACGTAAAGAAGGTTTGACTTCGATGAAATTTTAGTATGTGGTAGGGGACAACCTGGGGACAAACCTAATTGAAAATGGGCGAAATGGGGTCGAAGGTTAATTTTAATCGATGTTCAAATTTTCATCCTTGGGAACTCATTAATTGGGAAGAAAATGTGTACAGAAATTTTTCCATTGGAAGTATAGGAAACCAAATTACTTGACGTTCACCTTAAAGAAGCAATTCTTGTATGAATGTAAATTTTGTTTTTAAAACGGCTCTAAGGATTTTGATGAAATTCGTTAACCTACCGTTTTCTGGTACTAGAAATTGATTTAGCTTGATCTCGACTTTAGGATAACTCGTTCAGTGGGTTAAATAATCACCCCGAATTACCACGTTTTAAGTGTAGTGTCATGGCGTCGTCCCATTAGATGTTGGCGCGCGGTCACGCATTCTGTCTCATTACATCACGCGTTGTGTGAGTATATTTGTCCGCACCATAACTCGCGTAAAAATCGTTCGATTTCGATGAAATTTTGGTATGTGGTAGGGGAACACCTGGGAAAGAACCCTATTGAAAGTGAACTAAATGGAGTTAAAGGTCAAGACCTAGGAGCGGGATATATTCCATAGCCCTTATGCGTCATAACTTATGTAAAAATGCTTCGATTGCGACAAAAGTTTATCATATTATTCGGAGGTATACTGAACCGCTTCTGTTGAATTACATCGAAATGGGGTAAAAGGTGACGACACAGGAGCGTTATTCATTCCACAGCCATTATCCTCATAATTTGAGTAATAACTTGAGTAATGATTTCTGGCATGTTGGAAAGCGTATCATAATCAATGCATTGCATGATTTCACTAACTTGTTTCTGGCAATCTTTTGTGACTAACTTTACTGAATGCAAAGCATTTCAAAAATGAGTAACCGTAATAAGTACTGGGAAACTAGTGGGCTTCATAGTGGGCTATGGCCGGCTTCACGTGACGTCAGAAGTGGATTTCTGGGAACCAACATGGCCGCTGATTTGGATTTGTGGCTATTAGATTACCCTTTACTCTTGGCCATTTTTTTTTATTTTAATGTCTTGGAGTACTCCACCAACGAATTAATAGAGCAGCAGGGAAAAGATGATAAAATTAATTTTATTATAATAACAAATCAAGGTTACCAACATATACCAAGACAACTTTGTGTTCGATGTTTATCACAAATGATGCACGACAACACCGCCATTGGTCATGGTGAAATTTTTCATGAAGCATTTCTTAGACACGGTATACTAACTTTCACGTTTTTATTGTCAGACGACGGCGAAATATCTGAAACATAAACCTGGAAACTATAAACAAACTAGTGTTAAAAAAGCAACCTAAAAATTTCTCTTCGCCCGCTAGGAAATATACTTAAAAATAAATGAGTGCGTAACTATTAACCAGAAGTATCTCTTCAGTGATATGTCTATTCACATGAAGTACCTCTTGGGTGGTCGTCTGCGGGACTTGGCGGAGGCTAGCCGGAGCGGGAAGGGGAAGAGGCAGTCGTATGTTAATCATTTCCCTAGGCATAGGGAACCGCCATGAAGAAGTTTAGTTTTGGAATTTCTCCATGAGAGACGCGCAAATGAGTGTATAGTTGTAAACAAGCGCCTGAAACATATTTTCAGGCGATTCGCTGTGAATTAACGAAAAAATGCATTGGCGGAAAATTAATAGAAAAGGTCCAAAACGTCTACCAACATTAAATTATCGTACATCAGATCACAAGTAATGATTTTCGCACAGCTGTGCTTCCATTTTCGGGAGTAGGACGACTGGCTGTTCCATGAAAAATTGTCTCCCCTGCCACTGAAATTGTACAGAGCAATTTGAGTATCGTGGCAAAAAAAATGAGGAATGTTTTTTTTCTAGTGCAGTTCAATTCTTAGTTAGAGTTTTGTTCCACAAACTTGTGCATAACATTTTCAGCATGATAGAATGCCGAATAACATCTACTTGCATAGGCATCTGCCAACACTGGATTATCGGATAGCCCTCTGAGTCCGAAACAAAAAAAAATTCACACTGTGGTACCTGTATAATCTAATAGGCTATTGCATGTTACTCTGTCACTGGAAATCATAATTTTTCTCAAAGACATTTGATTACCGTGGGAGCCAACAGTATAAGTTTCCTCCCGTTTGTTGCTAGAAACATCTACTGCCATGTGTTTTATGCGATTCCTCAAACTTTGAAGTTTAGGAGAAGTTTTAGAATCCGTCCTTCTATTATTCGAAGCAGCTGTTTCGCATTTCGATTTCTTTCCCAGCAAATATATTGGCACACAAAAATTTCAGTATCTATGTATAAGTTTATTGAATTATATGCCGAACAGGTTTGCTTCTCTTGATCTCGTCTCGGGACTTTCTGGTGTGAACCGCTGCGACACGAAAGCCAAACTTCGGCTGTTCCAGTTACACAGGCCTCCATTCCCTACTGCGTACAGTAGATGGAAGAGCGCAGTGTGGCAGTTGATTCAATCGCGTCCCTCCGTCGTTCCTTTGCGACATTTCATGTCGTCTCCGATTCGACTAATGAGAAGCGTTGTTATAAAAGGTAGTTGTAATTCCTTCTATTAAAGTGGAGCTGTAATGTTCTTTGAAAATTACAGCTTAATTTAATATTTTATGTTCGAACATTTCGTTTTATTTTGAATTTGCTGTTAAAAATTCTGGAACAACAGTTTCTTAACGTTTAGATCAGAAAAATGTTTGTTATTGCATGCACGCAGCGTCATCGTTGAAGAATATTTCTTTAATTTCTGCTTCATTTACCGGGTTGGTCATCAGCATTTCGCAATTATTCTGTTTAAAATACTGATACTAGAATACCCGAATTCTTCCATCGGTGGATGAAAACGGCGTCCTAAAATTTCTCATGGGTGCCAAAAATGTGTGTAGTTTGGAGCATTGCAACTCAGTGGATTAAAGGAAACAGACTACAGGAATTTGGTATAAAAGCTAGAATTCCACGAAAAAAGCCATTTTTATCTCTCAAACAAAGGATGAAAAGACTAGACTAGGCTACAACCCATGTTAACTGGACAGGGGAACAATGGGACAGTGTTATTTGGAGTGATGGGACCAAAATCTCCCTGTTTGGTAGTGATGGCATAAAATGCGTAAAGATAAGAGCCAGAGATTTGATTCCTGCTTGCATTACACGTACCGTGAAACACCCAGTTAGTGTTATGATCTGGGGTTGTATGACATCAAAAGGTGTGGACAGGATTTGCGTGATTAATCAGAATATAAATGGCCAAAAATACATTAAAGAAATTCTTGAGCCCAAACTGAAGCCTACCGCACGTGATCTTTTCCAAGATAATGAAGCATTTATGTTTCAACAGGATTCAGTTCCATGTCATCTTGCTGCTATTTGCAAAAAGTGGTTTAAAGATAATCATATTCCAATGGTGGAATGGCCTGGCAATAGCTCAGACCTTAACCCCATCGAAAATCTATGGAGCCGACTAAAGAAACTTGTTAGGTAGAAGCAATAATTCAATCTTGGTTTTACATTACAACAGCTGCAGAACTGAAAAACTTGGTTCACTCCATGAGAAGGCGTTGTAAGGCCGTAATTAACGCTAAAGGTTACCCAACTAAGTGTTAACTGATATGGTGAGAATTTTTGTATATCTCACTTTTTCTATGTTTCACTTTTCTTCTTTATAACTGCTGTTCTAATATGAAATCCGTCATAAAAGTTGTTACATTACCTTCTTGATCAAATTATTTTTCCATTGATATATGTTATTATTCCAAAAAAAGTGGTGTTATAAGCCATCAAACGTCAAAAATACACTCTTTCCAAAAGGTTTCCACAATTTTGGCCAATACTGTAGATTGCCGACTATCGTGGGTAGCGAACACCAACAGCCACACAAATGAAGCTAGATAATGCCTTGTGCAACTAGCTACACTACGCCCCATAGAAGGTTCTTGGCATCACGGCACAAAGTATTGCTGTATGAGACGTCGTCAGGCAAGTGTTTACCTATGCAGCCTCAATCTGGGTCATAGGCGCCGAATATAAGGGGACAAGGTGTATCTTCCCCCTCCAATAATATTACTAGGGGGTAGCCACTGAATATTTTTGTCCTGTTCAATTAAATAAGTTTTTGGTTTTTTGTGTGTATGTCAGTTTCGAAGTGCTTAGTTGAAATACACTCATTTCCATAAAAATCCGCTCACCAGGAAGGAGGCGTCGGATTGAAATGAGATTTTAGTAGTGAGATGGTACATACCAAGGTCAGAAGCGATTACAATATCACAGCAGCAGGACGATTTCCCGCAGACAGAAGGTACACATTCCGGACAGCGTTAGTACCGCGTCGGATTGCTTCGTTATCGGATACATGCTGTGATACGGTCCGGCATGGGGTCAAAGAGACGCCGTATGTTATCCTGGGACAGATTGGCCCAAACTTCTTGCAACTGACGCTCTAAATCACGAAAACTGGCACATAGAGAAAGCTTGCTATGCGAGAGATCAGGCCAACTGGAAGGCCAGGGAAGAGTCGAAACATGACCTAGACAATCCTGAGAAACCTGAGCCGTGTGCAGACGGGCGTTGAGTTGTTGAAAAATTGCTCTGGGCCGCTGCGACAGTAAAGGCAGCAAATGGGGCCGCAAGATCTTCTGTACGTAACGCTGGGTTGTCAACGTCCCTCAGATCACTGCGAGGGAAGCCCGGCTGTCATACGCGATGGCTCCCCAGATAATCACGCCTGCAGTTCTGGACGCAGGCAGCTCTGCAGTTAGATTGGGATTGTAGCGCTCACCTGCCGTGATCCACACACTCACACAGTGGTCGTCCGTTCCCATACAGAAACGGGATTCTTCTCTGATAATTTGCCAGTCTTTAGCATTCCACGTTGCTAACTGCTGATACCTCTGCAATCGACACCGACGATGGTAAGGTGGCAATGGTAGGAAACGTTAGAGCCGTCTGAGTGCAGATTCGCCTCTGCCAGGTATCTGGAAATGGTTCTGTCGGACACAGTTGTTCCTTGTACAGCCGATGGATGTCTATGGATCTTGGACGAAAACGTAGTTGCATTTGTGTGTGCTGCTCTCACGATCCTCTTTGCTGGAGGTGTGTCTGGGTTGTCCAGAGCCAGTATCCGGGGCTGGGTGCCTTCCCGTGACCATTGATCCCAACGCGATCGCTCCGTACTGTTCGACCGGTCCAAAAATTCCGCGCGCCGGCCACACTTCCTCGCTCATCCCGACGATTTGGCTTCGTTCAAACTTCGTCAGTTGCCCGTAACCATATCTAAGGCGACTCCTCATCATGTCTATCGCTAACGAATCTCACCTGACTCCTTTCGTGCACTTCGGTGAGTCTTCTGCTCGGCGCGTTATAAGTCCCAAGGATGGCGATTGCGTCGCCTGTGTGGGACGCGAGAGCATTCGTAATCGCACGAAACTTTAATCATTTGCATGTCTGCCCTCCCCACAGCTATTCGTTGAGTTTCGCATTTATCGCACGGTTTTTTCTTGGTGCGAGGATTTTTATGACAATGTATTTCTACATAGAAAAAAATGTTTTTTACCATTTCCAACTGTAGGTTGAAGAAACGTATATGCTCCAGCTTTGTCCGTCCGACCGTCTGTCTGCACGATAACTGGCGTAAGAAATGTTCGATTTAGATGAAATTTTAGTATGTGGTAGGGGACCACATGGGGACGAACCGTCTTGAAAATGGGACAAATGAAGTCAAAAGTCACGACGTAAGAGCGGGGTCAATTCCACTGCACTTATGCGTCATAATTTGCGTAAATATAGTTCGATTTCAATGAAATTTTACCATGTGGTAGGGGACCGCCTAAGGACGAACCCTCTTCAAAATGGGTGAGAGCGGGATGCATTCCATTGCCCTTAACGTGCGTAAAAATAGTTCGATTTCGATGAAATTTCAGTATGTAGTAGAAGACCACATGGGGACGAACCCTATTGAAAATGGACAAAATTGGGTCAAAGGACAGGGCACAGGTTGCGATCCATTCCATTATCCTTATCTCATATTATTAAGGTGGACGTCAAGAAATTTTGCTTCCTATACTTCCAATGGACAAACGTTTGTACACATTTCCTTCACAATTTATGTGTTCCCAAGGATGAAAATTTGAACATCGATTAAAATAACTTCATATTATAACTTGGAATACTTAGTATTTTCAAAAAGATAACCATAAGTATATTGAAAATCAATAACTTTTCCTTTGGTGGTGTTGAAACCAGAAAAAGAATAACGCTACCTGTACTTTGATGACGTCAGTAGACAAACAAATATTGGA
Organism: Macrothele yani; assembly: GCA_039090855.1. Lineage (NCBI taxonomy): Eukaryota > Metazoa > Arthropoda > Arachnida > Araneae > Macrothelidae > Macrothele > Macrothele yani. Next base: position 49,550,143 of record CM076999.1, on the reverse strand, counting down.
TTGCATAATTATGGATATGTTTTAGAAAATATTAGGTATTCCAAGTTATAAAATGAAGCTATTTTAATCGATGTCCAAATTTTTATCCTTCTGAACGCATTAATTGTCCAGAAAAAAGATGGCCCGACCTGTATTTCCATGACGTCAGTAGCGTAATTATGGTCATGTTTCAGAAAATATTAAGTATTAAAAGTTATAAAATGAAGATATTTTAATCGATGTTCAAATTTTCATCCTTGGGAACTCATTAATTATGAAGCAAATGTGTACAGAAATTTTTCCATTGGAAGTATAGGAAGCAAAATTACTTGACGTTCACCTTAAAGAAGCAATTCTTGTATGTATGTAAATTTTGTTTAGAAAACGGCTCTAAGGATTTTGATGAAAGTCGTTAACCTACCGTTTTCTGGTACTAGAAATTGATTTAGCTTGATCTCGACTTTAGGAAGATTCGTTTAGTGGGTTAAATAATCACCCCGAATTACCACGTTTTAAGTGTAGTGTCATTGCGTCGCCCCATTAGATGTCGGCGCGCGGTCACGCATTCTGTCTCATTACATCACGCGTTGTGTGAGTATATTTTTCCGCACCATAACTCGCGTAAAAATCGTTCGATTTCGATGAAATTTTGGTATGTGGTTGGGGGACACCTGGGAAGGAACCCATTGAAATTGAACGAAATGGAGTTAAAGGTCAAGACATAGGAGCGGGATCCATTCCACTGCTCTTATGCGTAATAACTAACGTAAAAGAGATTAAATTTCGATTAAATTTTAGTAAGTCTTTGGGGACCACCTGGGGACAAACCCTGTTGAAAATTGGAGAAATGGGTGTCAAAGGTCAGGACATAAGAGAGTAGTAACTTCCATCGCCACTATGCATCATAAGTTACGTAAAAATGTTTCGATTTGGATGAAATGTTAGTATGTTATATAGACCTGCCTGGGTACGAATCCTATTGAAAATGAGCGAAATGGGGTCAAAGGTTTGGACACAGAAGCGGGATCTATTCCATAGCCCTTATGCATCATAACTTACGTAAAAGTGCTTGGATTGCGACAAAACTTTATCATGTTATTTCGGAGGAACACTGAACCAGTTCGGTTGAATATCATCAAAATGGGATCAAAGGTCAGGGCACATGAGTGAGAATTATTCTACAGCCATTTTCCTCAAAACATGAGTAATGATTTCTAGTATGTTGGGAAGCGTATCATAATCAATGCATTGCATGATTTTACTAACTTTTTCCAAACTATTGAGGCTATCGTGCGCTGCACAAATTACCAAAAAAAGAAAAAAAGAAAACAAGCATTTCTTTTTTTTATAGAAATGTATTGTTCTTTATAATATGTACCAATCTGTACGTTATGACGACAAAACGATTTATTTCAAAAAAAATAATAAATAAGAAAATAAATAAACACTTTTGTTTCTTTATCAAACATTGCTCATATGAGAAGAACTTTGTTTGCCAGCCCCGTATCATATTGGATTCGCATATTCTCGTGATATTTGATATGTTTAAGACAATTATCAAAATAAAATAAATAAATACAAATTCAGAAAAGTATAATCTCTAAAGCCTTTATTTATGTATTTACGAGCTTTACAACCCGGTTTTGCCCGGGATTTAGGCTTATTAAATTCATAATCGCTTATATGTCACTATAAAAATCGGGGAAAACATTGATACTTGTGAGAAAGATAAAAGCTGATTTCACAAATTCAGTCATTATAAATTATTTATTCATAGTGTGATTATTTCAGCAGTTGGCCGTACATTGCTCTCACAAACAATTGTCGAGAATTAAAGCAACGAAATATACAGAATGTATGGAATCTGTAGAATCAAACGGACCAAAAGCGTTACGAATTATTTAACACGCGCCCAGGAGACAGAGCATTAGAACACTGACTGAACAAAATTCGTTAATAATTTGTTATCGATGATCAAATGCATCACGTGCTTTCGTTTCAGACGTCTTTTAGGGGTGAATCTGTAGGATAAAAAAGTTAAAAACGTATGTTTTTTAATATTTTATGAAACTGGCTGAAATTTTAATTAACACCATAAATCGTTAATAAGAACATGAGCTCCAAATTTCGCCTGAATCGGTAAATAACTTTTTAAATTAGCCGTCAAAATTTTATTAACCGTTTCTGCGTATATATTTCTGTTTAGCGATGAATTAAAAATTCCATGCCTATTTTAAAAGATTTGACCGGATTCCGGTGAAACTTTGAGGGACTCCTCTTATTACGAAATCATGGTGTTTATACAAAATTCAGCCCGTTACGTTAAGATTTCGCAAAGTTCGTTTTTCCATTTTTTATGCACAGTACTCAAAGAATAGATACATCTGTGGATGTGTCGCGGCGAAGAATGCGGTCATGTGCTTTCGGATTTGGACCAGGATAAAGATGACATAGCAAACAACGCTGTGTTTGTTGATTAGTTTATTAATTAATCCATAACTCACGAACGAAACAACGTAGATATCATAAAATCGTTGCGTTGGCATAGAAATTCCAGTATAAATAAGCTATGCAATTTTAACAACGTCACAGTTCGGCATTCGAGAGTATTTGCTGCTTTAGACAAACAGACGTTTTGTATTTTATATATAAGATTTCTCGCACTTCAAGTTCTTTGTTTGAGTAATCGCGCTAAGTTCTAATTTTTTTTATAAACGTTTGGAAATAAAATCTCTCTGGATACTTTTATAAAACGGTTTGAATTAAAGTTTTAAAAACGTTACCCCTAAAGACTTGAATGCTCCATCTAAGTCGCTCGACAACAAACACTGATGCTCCCATGTCATTCTAACCCCTTTAGACAACAAAATCACTGAATTAGAAGATTTAAATTCGTGCAGGGATAGTCAAAAGTAATCGAGGTACAGTTTGCCTTAGATGCACGATCTTGATATCGTGCATCTAAGGCAAGCTAACACGATTATATTTGAAAATCACTGTATTTAAGAGAGGTTTGTTCATTTGCGGATTAGAAATGGGCAAACCGATTATTTTTTTAGACTCGCTAAAAACGTTTTTTCCGAGAAATTCGTTCTTTTCTGTTGTTTGATTCTTCCGATATAGAGAACGATTTGTATCTAGTGGAACGATTCTGAGTCGGATCATTTAATTCATTGAGCGTTTTCGGTTTTGTGTGAAAGATATTTACGTTTAAATTTATTTTTAATTCATACGGAAATTATGTCCCTTGTAGTTCTTGTGAGAGCGTCTCGAATCTTCACGTAATTGCATTTGTTTCTGAATAAGGTAAGAGTTTTTGACTAGAACATGAACCCCATCTAGGCACCAAGTTGAAATTTTGATGCCTAGTAAAACGTAGTTCGAAAGACATGGGTTTTGAGTATTTCTGGCGCATTCATTTAGGGAGTGGGCTCTTTTACGGAATCCATTGTTTTGAGAAAAGATTCTTTTGCCGACGACAGTTTCCTGTTTCGTTCTTTTCGAAGGAATCGTTTGCAAACCACACATCACTATTGCTGCTTAGCAGTCACAATCGCATTTTAAAATATACGTCGAATCGCGTAGTTTATCTTTTTTTCCCTCTTTTTCCTTATTTTCCTCCTGGCAATGGAAGAGACGTATCCCCTCTCATGTTTCGTCTCTTCACTTCTGCGGCAACCCCCTCCTCCCCCAAAGTGGGTGAGGTCGGCGTGTCTGATCTGGTTCAGTAATCGTGAAAAACAGTAGGAGAGATACTAAAGTATAGAGAACCATGTATTTCGCATGATCACTAACTACCCCACTTCGGAAACTGAGGAACAGACTTACAGTTGAGAAGGTACATGGGTTCTCAACCAGACTAACCAACAATTTCTAGAAAACAGCAACCACTACCGTAATGAACTCGATTTCGTCGAGGAAACGTAGATCAAAAGCGCTGATTCGCAACAGAAAGATATTCTTTTTCTCCTTGTGAGAATGCAACAAATTCATGAACGTAACAGAAAGAATATATTTCTGTTACGTTCATGTCGCCTGTTTTACAAAATTCATTTATGTTACGTTCATGGCGCCTATTTTAACAAATTCAACAACGTAACAGAAATATATTATTTTTCTCTTTGTGGGAATGCAACAAATTTTTGAAGAAAGCAGCCGCTACCGTAATGAACTCGATTTCTTCAAAGAAACATAGATCAAAAGACCTAATTCGTAACAGAAGGATATTCTCTTTCTCTTTGCGAGAACGCAACAAAAGAAATTCATTTACTTGAAATATTTCTAAACATACAATAACAAGGAAAAACTAAATGATAATTGCTTTGAAAAAGAAACTGAAAAATTATTAGAAAAAGGTAATATTTACAAAAATATTCAAGCTAGCCATACCAAGTTCTTAATTCATTTATTTGTTTTTAAGTTTTTCTCTTTCAAGTGCTCGCTCCTTTGTTTCGGTGGTGGGCGCTATGGACAAAGAACAAAATAAAGCGTCGCGTTATGAAAGCGCCTCCTCAATCTGAGAGGTAATATGCTCTGCCAGAAAGCAAACATTCAGGAGCAAAATACGTTAGGGGTACTACGGCAGTAAAGCTGTTCTTTGATCCACTATGGTTTCCTTCGATCTGATGACAATATGCTTAGAGCAGTTTTTTTTTCTGATATCCCGCCCGTCCCTTATTTTGGTGAGAAAAATATGCAATAACATTAGTATTACTATTTAAATTAAGTTTTAGCAAATATTGTAGTTAGGCCTAAGGATCCGTACAAAATGCAGACACTCCCTAGTATTTGGCATTACTGAAAATGTTTCTGAAAAACTGAATAACAAACAAAAGCCTTAACTAACCCGATTGGCTTAACAAAACTAACATATCCGATTTGCGAAGTGATTATGCTCCAAAAAGGTAACAATCACGTGCTGTAAGTAGCTCAGCTGACTGTTCCTTACCCAAAGAATTGAAGTCAACAGAAATACGCAGACTTCTCCGGCATGAGCCTGTATGTTGGTTTCTGTGCACTCCATCTTGTATCCTAGAGTGCCTAGTGGCCAAAGCTTAGTGTTTCCCAGAAGTCAAGTCTATAGAAAAACGCATGCGCAGCCTGTTCCGGCATCAGCCTGTATGTTGGTTTCTGTGCAGTTAAAGCTTTGGGGCCAAGGCCAAATTTTCTACGCGAGCTCCCTCACCCGGCCACCCATATTTGAATTTGCTCCTGTAAGATTTTCTAATAAACTTATCTTTAAGTTAAAAATATAGAAATTGGTAGTATAATTGTATTGTTATATAAGTATTATTTAAATAAAAAATATTTTGATTTAACTTATTATTAATTTAAAGGTTATGAAAAAAATATTTGTAAACATGGTCAAAGAGGTTCATCCTTATCCAGGAGCAACACTTTATATTTTTAATACGCTCTTTATCGCACATTCAAAATGTAAAGAGCTACTACACTTTACGTCGAATGCAATAGAGAGGAACAAAACTCTACGTCGCATGCGCTCTCTATCGCACTCGATATTACGTCTTATATTATTATATTATGTTATTACGTTCTTATTTCTTTAGTTATCATTCAAGATAAAATAAAAAATGACCACTACTTGATTTTATTCAAGTAAATTAATAATAATAATAAAAAAATATGTTTGCTGTTACATTGCAGGCTTTGTGAATGTACATAAATATTTTATATTTCATAAGAACAGCAGGAGAAATCGGGGAAAAGGCCTCTGAGAGTCCTGATTATCCAATTAAATAAGCAAGCAGTCACAAATTCATAAAACACAGCAGTAATGTTACTTATACTGTAGAAAAAAGAAATTGTTGTTATTTTAATTAACTTAGCATGTATATTTTGAGTTTGTTTTAGAATAATAATTAGGTCATTTATTATGCCCAACTCAGTTGGCAGTGTATTGCAATACTCAGGCGCACTATAATTTAAGCTCCGCTTCATCATGAGAGTTTTTGGATGTATGGGTTTTAATAATGATCTATGTCTCGTATTGTAGTGATAAATATGAACATTCAATTCAATGACATCTGTGTGTAAATTCAGTTTAATTCTTTGAAACATTAGTTTACCTATTTTGAAGCCAAATAAAAATTTAATAGATACAATTCTGTAATGGTTTGGGTTGACATGGGTATGGTAAAATGTGAAAGGTTGGAAGTGGATATGAGAAGAAGAATGCGTTTTTAATTAAAATAACGGTGCCTCCCTTTTCTAAGTTTTTCTGGATTCTACACCTGGGGCTCTCTGGATCCTGGGGCCCCTAGGCCGCAGCCTAGTTGGCCTAGTGGTGATTCCGCCTATGCTTCTGTGCACTGAAATTTATATCTTAAGATATGTTGGCGCTATACTCCAATTCACCCTAAACGTGTACTACTGTTAAAGGCGGCAGAGCCTTATCACATCTCGTCGTGGAACCCAAAAACGGTATCCAATCGCGTCATTGTGCTCTTCTACTGTTTCCTTTCTGATCCCTCCCCCACTCACACATTTCACAAGCGGTGGGGGCTGGTGAAGACCGAACTGCTTCCCTTACTGCCTGTTTAAGTAACACACCCTTCGAGTTTCCCCGATTGTCAATTTATTGCCTCTGTGTTGTTAATGTTGGGAGAGGTCTTCCATCCCTTCCCCTTGTCCGAGTAGTACCAAAAGTGGACAGAAATAGCCGAAAGTGCAAAGCTCTTTATTCAGCAACTTCTCAGAACAATATTATTTCTAAAAGCGCTCTAACTTCTAGAATTTTTTTATAGATAGCAATTTTGTCAGATAAACTGTTGAGCAAACAAAAATGGATTCTAAGCAATAATTCTGATGATTTTCGCTCTAAACGATAGGGACTACTTTTCGTAGCGAAGGCAGCTGTTTCCTACCTTTCATAGTGGTTCACTCTTAGGTTGACTTGGAGTATAATTACGTCTCGCCGAGCCTTAACTTCTTCTCAGATATTCTTTCCTTTGGAGTTACCGAATGAGCCTTCAGTTTATGGGGTTGACTTTAAGCGAAGGGCCGAGTACGGGTTCGGGATGACTCGGGCTCTGAAAGAAAGAGAATTTTCTTCCTTTTACTTTTAATACGATTTTGTATGATTTTGCACACGAGATTTTTTTGAACTTTCTAGTTGTTAAAGAGAGTTCTTCGGCAACTGAGTCTAGATGGGGATTGGGAACTCGGCAGGTCTGTTCATTGCGGGCTTAGGTAACAAATACCATAGGCCATGAATTACTGGATTTCTGCGAAGGAAAAGTTTCTTTAAGAACTATAGATAGTAGATGGGCAATGGAAACTCGACAGTGCTATTCATTGCGGGCTTGGGTAACAAATACCATAGGCCATGAATTACTGGATTTCTGCGAAGGAAAATTTTCTTTAAGAACTATAGATAGTAGATGGGGAGTGGGAACTCGGCAGGGCTATTCATTGCGGGCTTGGGTAACAAATACAATAGGCCATGAATTACTGGTTTTCTGCGAAGGAAAAGTTTCTTTAAGAACTATAGATAGTAGATGGGGAGTGGGAACTCGGCCGGGCTATTCAATGCCGGCCTAGGTAACAAATACGATAGGCCAGGAATTACTGGATTTCTGCGAAGGAAAAGTTTCTTTAGGAACTATACATAGTAGATGGGTGGTGGGAACTCGGCAGGGCTATTCATTACAGGCTTGGGTAACAAATACCATAGGCCATGAATTACTGGATTTCTGCGAAGGTAAAGTTTCTTTAGGAACTATGGATAGTAGATGGGTGGTGGGAACTCGGCAGGGTTATTCATTACAGGCTTGGGTAACAAATACCATAGGCCATGAATTACTGGATTTCTGCGAAGGAAACTTGTCTTTAAAAACTATAGATAGTAGATATGGAGTGGGAAATCGGCAAGGCTATTCATTGCAGGCTTGGGTAACAAATACCATAGGCCATGAGTTACTGGATTTCTGCGGAGGAAAAGTTTCTTTGAGAACTATAGATTGCAGATGGGGAGTGGGAACTCGGCAGGGCTATTCATTGCGGGCTTGTGTTACAAATACCACAGGTTATGAATTACTGGATTTCTGCGAAGGAAACGTTTCTTTAAGAACTATAGATAGTAGATGGGGAGTGGGAACTCGGCAGGGCTATTCATTGTGGGCTTGGGTAACAAATACCATAAGCCATGAATTACTGGATTTCTGCGAAGGAAAAGTTTTTTTAAGAACTATGCAGGTTTTCAGGGGAAAGGAAAACGGGCGATGCTATGCGGAGAGATATTTTGAAACACTTCTCAACAGTGGAACAAGGGAGAAACATCGTTGTTGCATTATCTCCATTTGTGCGTTTAAGTTGTACTCCACATATATTAAATTTCTAAGTAATGAAGAGCTTCAAATTTCCGATCTTATGGTATCCACCAAGGCTAAGGTTACGTACCTGAAGCAAAGTGGCTTAATATAGCGCTTAAAGGTAACAATTCACCAGGACATTAAAACGAGATGGAACTCAAAATATTTCATTTTAAAATCAGTGGAAGAGCAGTATGATCAAATGTGCCAAATATAAAAAGACCGTGGAGATACTAGGCTAGCTTCTATTGAAAGCGAAACTTACTGAGTATGATCATGTTTCTGAAATCATTTAAGAAAGCGAGTGAAGATTTGGAAAAATAAAAATAATTTAGTTGTCCTGCGGTGATGATTTTGGTGCGGAAAAAAAACTATTTATGCATTTCTCTGTTTTTGAGGTCAGATTTTTTAGGCATGGAAGAAATCACCGGAAGGGCGAAAAAGTGCGTCGTCGAAAAGTTTAAAACCGAAAAATTGCACCATATTGCTACATCCTTAAGGCCACCTTTCCACCAGTTGAAGATGTTGTCTTCGTCTGAAAAGGATGAAGTAATTATCGAAGTGAGAAGCATGTTACTACATGAACTTAAACATTATGTAGATTGCCCAAATATCGAAGAAAAGGGGCCGGCCAAGCGCTTTCGTATATCAAACTTTAGTGATTGGGAGGATAACGAAGACACCGCCCAAGAGCAACCAGATGAGGTCAGAAGTACGTTGATTTTCGCCGTTAGACATTTTATCGTTTTGGTGAGAAATTGACAAACGTTTTCTTTTTTCTCTATATTAGCAGAGCATGTACTGTGCATTCCAGAGAGGAGGGCGAGCAGCGAAAGCAATTGTAGTGCCGCGGGTCGGGTTTTTGAAGAAAGACGAAGTTTCCTACATCACGACACAGTGGATGCTGTTTTAGTTCTTCATAGTAACATTCCATAACAATTTTGAAATTTGGATATATACTGTGTTGCTGAATATGTGAAACTATGTTAAATTCGTAAGTACATTTATTACCTATTTAAGTTGATAGTGGAATAATCATTACTTTAATTTCTGTGTATACCGTTGAGGCGAGGTTTATATAAAAAATTGAAGTACCGATAAATTTGTATTATTTTAAGAAGTGGAATTGCGTATTAGATTTGTACATAGTAGTCGAGTTTAAGTGCATTGCAATTATACAAATGGAAGTATATATATTTTGCTAATAAACTATAATTTAGGCTCAGTCGTTATGATTTTGATTTCTTACTTGCTTTGTTTTAAATATGGATTAATATTGGGTTGGGTACATTAGAGGTTCGAGAATCAAATCAATTAGAAAATTGTGTTACATTTGGATTTTGGGAGTTATATTCTAAACCTAAAGAATTAAATCCAAAGACGTTGGGAAAACAGAACGAAATCCTATTCTGCGTACGACAGTTTCCTGTATTAAATTTAAACCATTAAGCATGTTAGTGTAACTGAGCATCAGTTTATATTATGCTTTGGGCAGAAGTCTCACAGAAAACAGTACTGGACTCGTATTAACAGTGATCTGAACCTAGGAAGTGTTCGATTATGAAATGATAATTTACTTACTTTGCATAATTTACTTGGGTTGTACACATTCTTCAAGTACCAAGATATGTGCACGTTCATTGCCATCTTCTTTCCCTTACCGACTTGAAATTTTTGTCTCCTTGGAACCTAAACTATCTACCAATAAGTAATTGGACACCCCTGCAATCGACGATATCTGCGGTCCTGATACACGTCGCGGCCACCGCCATTGAATATCGTGTGCGAAACAACAACGCAACCAGTCGCATGCAAGATGCCACGCACTTCGGAGCTCTCTGATTTCTAGAAAGGTGTAATCGTCGGGTATAACAGAAGTGGCCGATCCATACGTGACATATCCAGCAAGTTGAAGTACCCAAAATTCGACAGTGGCCTACGTGATTGGCAAGTGAAAGATGAGAGGTGACTGTGGGAATGTGCCCCGACCCGGCAGACCAACAAAACTGGGAGTTAGAGACCGAAGGGTGCCGGCCAGTGAAATTCGGAAGAACCACACCAAATCGATGGGACACGTCCGCGAGGAGTTTCAATAGGAATCCGAGAGTGTTCTTTCGATAAATACCATCCGTAAGGAAATCCATCTGTTCGGTTATCATGGACGTGTTGCCGTCCACAAGCCTTTGATCACCAAGTCCAATAGCTCTGCTCGGCTAACGTGGTGCAAAGAACGTCAACAGTTTACCGTTGAACACTGGAAACAGGTTCTCTGGAGCGACGAATTAAAGTTCACCCACTACCGTTCGGATGGCAGGGTCTGGGTTTGGCGTCTGCCTAGAGAACGCCTCCTGCCGGAAGAATGTATTGTGTCAACTGTGAACTTCGGCGGCGGTAGAATTATGCTATGGGGGTGTTTCTCCTGGTATGGCACGGGACCCTTGGTCGCAATTCCTGGTAGACTCAACGCTGAGACCTACTACACCATTTTGGATGACCATGCGCTTCCTACGTTGTGAAAGTTTTACGGGGTGGACCCATGTTACTTTCAGGATGACAATGCCACCTGTCATGTTGCGAGGTCCACCATGGCTTGGTATGGTGACAATGGGGTTAATCGAATGGACTGGCCTGCGCAGAGCCCGGACCTTAACCCTATCGAGCTCTTCTGGGACGAGTTGGAGCGTCGACTTAAGGGGTGCCCCCACCGTCCGAAATCGGTGAAGTAACTGACCTGTCTTCTCCAAGCCGAGTGGAAGGAAATACCGCTAGCCGCCGTACAACGCCTGGTTGGGAGTATGCCCTTGGAGGCGCAGCTGTTTTCACCGCTCGTGGAGGCTCCACCAACTATTGCAGGTGAATAAACTTCGTTTTCCTTTGCTATCACAGGTGCCCAATAACTTGTTGGTAGATAGTGTATATCTTCTCAATCCGTTCGTAGAGTGTGCCTATGAAGTGAGTAACTGCTTTAACTAAGCAGCTGTGTGTTTCCTACGTTTATGAAAGTATACAAGTGGCAGTTTCATTTCCGATATGTCCCCAGCATCAATCTAATATTTTGTGTTGTGTGACAAATTAGGTGATAAGGGCCTTTCACCCAAATATGTTTGCATAACAGCTTGCATTAATGCTGAATCTTGTGAAATTCGATTTGATGTAAAGATGACTTGCAGATTCGCCATTTACAACTGGAGCCACATATATGGGTCACTATGAAGAGTCACATTTCCTTTCGAGCGAATGAAATGATGGTCGCACTTTTATTTTATTTGATTTTTTGAATCCTGGCCCAAGATTCTTATGTTACTGAAAAAAATACTATTTGTTCAGTACTATTCAGATTCCAGTCGGTAAAGATTGTACGTATATACGGCTCTTTAAAACTGTAAGTAACAAGTGCAAATAACTCCAGAGAATCGTGGCATACGTATCCTATTTAAAAGCGTTAAAGAAAAAGATGGATCAAAACGGAAGGTAATGTAACAGCCTTTTATAATTATATAATAAGCTTATTTTGCCAATAATAAACCGAAACAAAGCAAATGTTAAATAATGATATTTTAAATAGGCATTATCGCGAAAAAAGGTCGTTTTTCAAGATATGTCCCAACTGTATCAGTGATATGGGTGGTAGCAAATGTAATCTCACCTTTCCGTAAAGTTATTCTCACACATTTTCAATAGTATTAAGGTCTGGAGGTTGAAGTGGGAATGGTCTTGCTGTAACTCTTTCTCTGCCAACCACAACTTCATGTGTTTTACACAATTCATTTGTGCATATTTTGATATATACAACGTAGTGCCATTCTGGAACAATGCTTGCAACATTAGGTGCAGGTGAACATCTAGAATTGATCAGTACTTTACAGATTTGGCATGACCATGCAGAATAGCCAATGGCATTTGAGAATTCCATGCTATGCACTCTAAACCATCAGGAATCCTTCTCCACGTTTCGCAATCACTACCAAAGAGTCAAGGTAAAACGGTTCTGCAGTATTATTACGATCTAAAAGATCTGGTGTACGTCGAAATATTTATTTGTGCAAACGAAAGTATCCCGCAATTACGAAGAATGAAACAATTTTTTTTTATTAAGATGAAGACATTTTTCTAATGCAATCCACTGTTGTGATATACAAAATTCTGCGAGATTCAGTGAAATATTATTCTTAAGAGACAGGGAACAGCATTATGACGGAACATCTGAAACGAAATACAAGAAGCGTTGCGTAAAAGGTAATGCATTTTCATCCGATTTTACACTGATTGCGCTGTAGGTACATATTGTGAAACACCATTTGAAGGGAAAAAAGAAACGTGTATGTGTTGAAAATTTTTTTAAAGCTCCATAGTTTTTATGAGGGAAAATCGACAAAGTTACTGCTGTGCTAATGTCACTAAATCATGTGACTGACGTTTTTCTAAGATCATATAAAGGTGGACATAAGAGTATCATTTTCAATATTTTTTTAATAAAAATCCCCATTGACACTAAAATTTAGTCTAAATTCTTTTGAGTGTTGTATGGGATATACACTGAAGAGCAATTGAATTAGAGATACCTGTCTAGTAACGTGTAGCACCACCATTCGCCCTGATGACTGCGGCGATTCTTCTGAGCATGGACTCGACAAGGCACCGGAAGCGTTGGGAAGCCATACGGAACCACGACCCCTGAACAAGCTCCCACAGTTCACAGAAATTTGATGAAGGGGGTCTGATCCTCGAACATCTCTCTCGATTGCATCCCAGATGTGATCGATGGGATTGAGATCCGGTGACCTAGTTGGCCAAAGAAGCGAGGTCACATCGGTAGAGCGTTCATCCAACCATTCGGATACAATTCGGGAGCGATGGCACGGTGCATTGTCTTTTTACAGGATGAGGTCCGCAGTGGGATGTTGAAGAACCACAAACGAGAGCAAATGGTCGTCCAGGATATCCCGGTAACGTTGACCTGTGAGGGACGTAGTCACACGTACCAGGGGTCCCATTTCAGTCCACGAAAACAGTCCCCAGCAACCCCCCCCCTTGAAGAGTATCATGCTGACAAGGAGGACCTATCGCTTCATGTGGTTTGCGCAGTACTCGTATCCTGCCATCAGCATGTACCAAAGTGAATCTCGTCTCATCACTCCACGCAACATTATTCTACATGTCTAGGGTCCAGTGGCAATGTTCACGCGCCCATGCTAATCTTTGCACCCTGTGATGTGTGGTCAGCAGCGGTACCCTCGTGAGACGATGGCTTCTGTACCCCATAGAGATGAGATGGTTCTGGATGGTGTGGCTGCTTACACGTTTTTGTGCACCAGCGTTAAATTGCAGAGTGATTTCTTGCACTGTGGCCCGTCTATCCGCTGTTACAATGCAAGCTAGCCGACGATGACAACGCTCATCCACACGCTGTTGTCCACGGCAGTTGGCCCTTGCAGGGATAGTTTTACCGTATTTGATGTACTCACGGTGCACCCGTGACACAGTGGCTTGTGAAAATCCCAGTGCCTGCAAGACTTCCGAGATGAAGTGACCCATTCGTCAGGCCCCGACAATTTGCCCACGATCAGATGCGCTTAGATCCTTCGTCTTACCCATATTGCGTCGGACTCTTATTGATTCCCGTCGCATCGATCCTTATATTTTCGGATCGCTGTATACGTCATGTCGTTTCCATTTACAGGGCCACCCACAGTAACACATTTGCATAACGCCAGCCGTCTCGAATTCAATTGCTCTTCAGTATATATACAAGATACAGAGATTATTGTAAATGGTAAAAACTAAAATTAAAGCAAATTACTTCTAACTCAGGGATAACAAATACACTGGTAACTAAAATTAAGGGTTATTATATGAAATGAAGGATGTATGTATCTGACTCAAGAAGAACGCGTTTAAATAGCATAAGTGAGACTTCGCAAAACAAACAATAAACATTGCGTTCAAAAAATGAACTTGCCGTGCAATTTTTCCTCACCAAAAATTAGTATTGCAATATAGACAAAATGGTGAATTCTTAGAAAGACACATTTCTGGATTTCAGTACTCGGTGTTGAAGAACGTCTTGACACTCTCGATACCTACTTACAGTGATATTACTGATTAATGTAAAACGACGGCAACATATTACGGAAATCTGAAAGTGTACTGGCGTATGGAGATTAGTTTTCCAAACTGTGTGTTACTGCGTTCCAAATGTTTCAATAGGATTTAAATCACGAGAACTCGGAGGCTGGGATTCAATCCCATGATTTTTAAGTTTCTGAAGCACACTCCAGGCACGATGAATGGTTTCCCTGTCATCCAGAAAATGGTATGCATGTAGGAAACGGTATGCATGTAGAAAATGATATGCAAATTGCCTAACAGCGCGAGGCAAATTCAGAATATGCACAATGGTCTCGTTTCGGTACACTAAAGCATTCAGGTTTTTTTAATTTTTGTTTTTATTGTAGGTTTAACGACCACCGTGAGCAATTCAATGGGAATTAAGCAGTCGTCCGTCCCTAATTTAGAGTCACTGACTCCAGAGAAGGGAGAGAGCTAGAGCCATAAGACAAGCACAACATCCATGACTCTCGGGCACTGTCCTGCTGGAAGTCCCTGCCTTGTGGGTGCATGATGAAAATGAATAGATGCAGATAAACTGCAAGGATGGATGCACAGTGTGGACCATTCAGAGATGCATCTAGATGTACTAGAGATCCTAATGTGTACCAGTTGGACAAGCCCCAGAAAAAACTTTATCATGTCGTTCCGGAGGCATACTGAACCAGTTCTGTTGAATATCATCGAAATGGGGTCAAAGGTCAGTACACAGGAGCAAGATTTATTCCACCGCCATTATCTTTATAACTTGACTTAAAATGTTTTTGAATCCGGATCAATCTCGGGCAAATGATCAGAAACCTTCGCTTAGACCACTGCGCCACCGAGGTGGCACATTCAGGTTGCCTTGACAAACATGCAACTACAGCCATTATAATACACCGACGCTCTGACCGGAAATGACTACCCATTGTAAGAATGAACGGACTACGCCTAGTGTGGTTGCGATATTGTGCCAAACCTATTCCTCACGGGTCCTCGTCGAATATCAGGATTGACAGAAAAACGAGATTTATCTTTGGAAAGTACGTGGTGCCACTCTCTGTTCCATGACATGTACTACTGAATCCAAGTACATCTTTGACGACGACAAGCTGATGCCAATGCTATACATCTCAGCGGCCTCCTTGCTCTAAGTACGTACTCGTGATTATCACTTCGTCCAGTGTGACTACATACTGCGACACCTAACGCAACTCGAAATGACTTCCACAATTGGTTACTGTTGGTACCAGGTCTTCTTCGAGCACTTACTCTCAGGTAGATATCTTTCTTCCTGGTTGCTATTTTGGTGCGAACATTCTCAACGGATTTGCAAAATTTTCATTCCATAGAAATCTTGCGTGTAACCGACTTATTACATTTTGCTAAACTCCTAAAGCTGCAGTCATTTCGATTTGTTGCACACCGGCTTGTAATATACTAACAACCCTGTTTCTCGTGTCAATACTTAAACGTCGTATGGGCATCATTTCAGGTTAATGCCACACTGGAGGAAATATATTGAGCAAAGTTTTAGACCAAGCGGTGAAAGAAACCGTTTTCCTCTTTTCTCAGGGTATTTTTATAAGAGCTCGCACGACACGTATTGTGTTGTGATGTTGCGCATTTATATGACGTAACTACCCACCCTGATACCCGATCCCAGTATTCGCTAATTTTCCATATCGCCACATTTTATTTGAAAACAGGAACGTCCCTCATTAAGTTTTGGTGACCACTGTATATGACATTGGATAGGTTACATGAATATTTTACGCATTTGCTTTTCTTTTACTTGAATTGTCACGTTAAAACGCTTATATTTTCCAACAGCATTTACAAACAATAGGTTGTGAGCCATTTACGGCTTAAAATCTTTACTTTCGTTTCTTAGTAACATAAGGAACTTTAAATGTTGAAATTTAAATTTCCTACGTTATCTACTTTTTCTATGGCAAAACGTACGTATTCACTAAAGTGGGTAAAATTTGTTAGTTGCATCCATTGATTCCGCAGAAAATATTATTCCACGCTGGCGAATCATTCTTATTGTTTGTTCTCCAATAAAAGGTCTGTGGGTTTCCACAGGTAAACGCTTAATTATGTAAAGGATTTTAACACACCCAACAGTGAAGACGACTCTCTTTTAATGGTGCATCGGGGCACGTTTTCTAACAAAGAGCTCCTTTTAGTAATACCCGTCGGGAATTCAAATTCCACTGGAGAGATAATATAAATAGCAGATTAATTTGTGTTCCTTATGGTTAATACATTGAGCATAGTAGGGTTTTTTACATTAGGGCATGGCAAAATTCACTGTATTGCACGAACCGTTATCTGAGATATTGCTAATTATGCTAAGAGCTATTTAAAATTTCAATAACTCTAAAAGGCGTCAAAATACTACACACACTTTCGATTACCCATGGATTGAAATTAACAACTGCCGGAGAATCAACTATATATGTTGGTTGCCAACTAAAAACTATATTACTTTATTTCGACTAATTTAGACATAACGGGTTTAGTCCTGTGCACTCCAGTCAAAATCCTTGTGTGGTTCACTGTATTTTGAAAATTCTTTAGGTGGTAATGAAGGAAAGGACCACTCAGTTCTTTTTTTCAGATTTCCTCAATCATTTGCTCTTAATATCGATTTCGACGATCTACGTTTTGCCGAATAAAATATGCTTCTAACCTTGAGACAAGACCTATGAAGCATGTAACTCCAAAATTAAAGCAATAAAATAACCTTTGGTTGCATCAACAGATTTTTCATTGGGAGTTGCTGAATAATAGAGATTTTTGTGTTTCTGCTTTTTCCGTTCTATTAAACCATTTGATCCAATGGGTCAAAAACACTACTGTCCGCTATAAATTTCGTAATTAAGGTTGAAGTATACCGCTTTTTCTCCAACTGAAAAATAATCCTGGCGATGGATGGGTGAGTGTGTTTATAAGCACAGGATACGTAATGGAGTTGCGTATACTCACGCCGGACTGCACAGAAAAATATGTATGCCTGCACTAATCTAAATAGGGTCATAGTGAAACTGGAAACACAAAGAACCATATCAACGAGTCTTGTATTGGCAGTTAGATATGTAACCTTTGTAAAGGCGGATTGCTACAATAACCTGTTTTAAAAAGTTGCAAAGGAAACACAATAGCTTTTTACATGTGTTTTATAAATTATAAATGACAGCAAATTGTCAAGGACTTTGCTTTATTGCAATGATATTGTAAAAACCATTATACAGAAATAATTACAAAAATTGAATGATATACTATACTATCTTGGGAATAAAAAGTTGAAAGCGCTTTCATTAAATAGCGAATGGAAGAAAGAAAAATTTATAAATATTTTTATTAATAGCATTATATCTCCGATAAATTGAGAAATTCAAAGAAAAGTATCGGTGAACCTTAACTTATATTGTCCAGGTACCCGTAACTTTGTTTAAAACGTCTATATTGTTTATATGGATTTCGTAGAATTCTCACAATCATTAAAATTATGTTTCAAGTTTTCAATAGAATTATAATCTTGTTAAATTAAGATTCTACATCCTGTTCTACTGGAACAAGTTTGTAGCTGTTTCCGATAATTTTGAGGAAATGGAAGTTATTGCTTAAAATTGTTAACATTAAGATAAAATATATATACTATTATAATGAACAATATGGTGGTACTTTTGCTTAGATTGTACCTTATTTTTTCTCGTACTATTTCCCGCAATACTCTAGATCTTTCTACTCTATTCTATTCATAATTTCGACTTCTCATCGAGTGATCATTCTTTAACCTGAAACTATGCTACATTTTATTTCAAGTATAACGACAAGATTTTTCACCAAAAAACAATGCTCCAATGGGATCACGCCTGTCCCCTATTTTAACAGAAATGGATATGCAAGACCTAGAAGACAAAGTAATGCGAGAAAACCAATTACATCTAAACCTATACATACGTTACGTTGATGAAATATTTATTTTTAGGGATATAGCATAGAAGATCTCAACTATTTCGTAGAACACATGTGCGCACAGCTCCCCTCCATTAAGTTCACACTAGAGCTTGAAACCAATTTCAAACTATCTTTCCTAGATTTCCTGTTGGAACGAAACCCCTATAATCACTCCATTCAACATTCAGTCTACCGCAAACCTACATCCAGTGTTTCGTATATTCCTAAATCTTCCACCCATCCAATGAATCACAATTTGGCAGCAGTAAGGCACTTGCTCCAACGTGCCATCTCTCATTCTGCGAATATTCGCCTACGTAAACAGGAAATTAAATCATCAAACAGAACCCAGTTACCCACGGATATGAAACACATGTGAGGAACTACTTATACAGGAAATTGCAGAGCCGCGCCGGTGGCGCAGTGGTCTAAGCTATGGCCTGTGATCATTCGTCTAAAAGGGGTCCGGGTTCGAATCCCGGTGAGGCATGGATGTTGTGTTTGTCTTACGGCACTGGCTATATCCTTTACCTGGAACCAGTGACCCTAAATTAGAGACGGGCGACTGCTTCTAGCCTATTGATTTGCTCACGGTGGTCGTTAAACCTCCAATCAAAAAAACAAATTGCAGTCTACCATTACATCTACCTTAACCCGAGTCTGTAAACTCCGTAAATTAATTGCCGCTATAAACTTTGATCAGAGATCTATTGCTATATTAAAATTTTTTGTCAACGGCTAAATCTAGACTTTGGAGTTAAAACAAGAAATGTTTCGGCTTTAATTAAGAAATGCAGCGATCCAATAAAATCTGATCATGAATGTGGTGTTTACATTATTCCTTTACAAGCTACGGACACGGAACAACCTTCTAAAGTATACATAGGATCAACAAAACGGAACTTAAAGACGAAAATTAGTGAACCTAAGTATAATGTAAAGAAATCCTCCATGTCCATTGCTCTTTCACGACTCACCATTAATGGATCATTCCTTCCTGTGTGAAAAAATTCAGCTGTGCTTGCAACACTTCAAAATAAAGCTCTCTTACAGTTTACCGAAAGTCTATACATCTATCATTATGGTTCATTATCTTGTAATGACAATATTCCTTTGTACATTCCAACACCGTGGAAATTCTTACATCGTAAGTTTTCCCAAGATAACAGGAAGAACTCTACATCCGATAATGACTCTCAATAGAAGCTATCACAGCCCACCAGTGGGCTATAAGACGTTATAAACTGACTTCATATAATGACGTGCGTTATCTCCTACGTAATCACAGCGACTTTCATCAAGAAAATATAAATTCGTTACTTCCATCTGCAATATAGTAAAAATCTGAGGATGAAACCACTGTGGATCGAAAGGTCTCATGTTACATATGTATTTGAAACTGTTTAGTATTAAACTAATTTTTTTATTTGTATAGGCTGTAGGAGTTCACCAAGTTTTTAAATCGTGTAAAGAAGTGTGTGTTCTATTTGTCGACATTTTAAACATACATATGAACACAGATTCCCAGCAGGTGCTCCAAATGCAACGATAGGAAAATTGAGTGCAGTTGCAACGAATTTGTTTGATCGCATATAATAGTATACCATGACACACATCATTTCCAAAAATCCTCGATGTTGCTAATTTAAGCAGAAAGATTGTTGATCAACATTGCAACCAAATGGAACTCATAATTTTACGATCTTAGCAGAAAGTTTTCAAATAGTGATTTGTAAACTCCTGAAATTATTTTAGTAAAAAAAACAAGAAATCAAATTTACGTTTCTGTATAATACCGAAATTTCGAAACTTAACAAAATCGATTTAATGTTGAAATAGAAGTTTTACTGTGCGAGCCATGCTGTCAGTTCATACTCTCTCTTTGTGTGGTGTAATCCTGAAGAGGTAATCATATTTGAGCTCATTACGAATGGTCGGTCTGTCGTAGTCAAACTATATTCTCAGTAATAGGACAGGATATACTAGAAACTTCAGTACTTCCACTGAAGTTTAGTCAACCGAAAGCGAGCATTGTTGCAACAAGGTAATGCAAAACCTCATACCATTAATCGCACATAAGTTAAACTTCGAGAACTTGGAATCGAGCTGCTGCCTTTTCAATATATGCAACCCTAAACTTACCCCTTCAGATTACCAGTTGTTTCGTGTTATGCTCATTTTCTCCATGGTAATCAGTTGACAAATTTGGACAATGTCGAAGGCGCGTGCCAATGGTGCTTTGCCTCTAAACGAAAATCTCCGTGCCTAACAGGAATTGAATACCTAAAACACAGATGGGTTTAAACTATTGAAAATGATGACATGCACTTTGAAATTCAGCTTGATTTCTTCCAAGGTTCTGGGTAAGGAGATTTGTTTGCGGTCAGTCATTCTGTATGAGATATACCTTTGTAAATTTTGGAACATGAGCATCATCTAAGATATTAAATTTTTTTTAAAATAGAGAGTTCCAAAAAATGTTTTTATAAAAGATAATTAAGTGTGCCAGAAAATAGCCTAAAATGTTTCTTTTTAATAAAAAAAAAATGAAATTCTACAAATATATGCCATTGGTAAAAATCCTGCTATAGATATTTTTCTGTGTTTCAGTCGTTCGTCATTTGTGAACAGCAATTTTTCATTACATATTACCAATTTTTTTTAGAATATCTCCGATTGCTGTTACAAATTAAATGCCGAATATCGCTGTTCCTAAATGTCAGATTTCAAAATTTTGTTTAAAACTGATTGTCATTAATATTTATTACCATTTTACCCAAATTTTTCGATTTTACTTTTGATGTGTTGGTATTTTTCTATAGTGGTGCCGAGAATTAGGGCCCAGTTTTCGGTTCCACTATGCAAACAAAATCACACATCCACACATCCTGGTCTCCAAGAATGATTCCTTAAATTTTTCCTCTCATTAAACTTTTTCTGAATTTCAATTTTTGAGGCGAGCTGAGTGACATGAAAAATATTGTTTTCACTTTCTTAAACATTCGTTCAATGATTTTATTGGAAATTGTGTATTTATAGTTTTTGTACGTTTACTATATATGTGTCTTTGGAACGAGAGTTACAAAGAATTTGAACATATGTAAATGGCTTAAAAATTACTTTTAGTAAGTGTGAAACTAAAGCATGTGTAAACTAAATTATTGACTTCATTTTTAAAACTAAATTTTATATTTTTCTATATATAGTAAATTATGAATATTGGAATCGTAAAGTGAACTCGTGCATAATTAATTAAATTAAATTAAGCTTATAATATGGCTGAGATTAAATTAGATTAAATAGTGGGTTGTGAGAAGCATTTATTGGTACAAACATTTGTGACGTTCAGGTTTGTCAGCAAGACACAACACAATTTGTTATAGAATCGTGCATTATATCGGTAGAATGATTTTTTTAGGACATTAATCCTTTTTTCCCCCATATTTCTCAACTTTCTTCTTCAGCAATTTGTAAAGAAAATGATGTGAAATGTTTTGTATTCTTGACTTTCAAGAAATCTTAATTTTTGTACATGATGTAAATCTTATAAGAACATTAGGATCCCCGGAAATTGCACGACTTCGTTTTTTTTTCACCAGACAGGGAGACGCCAAACCCAGATATAAGAATCTCGCTTCCTATTAGCCCAGTATAAAGTATTTGGTAGAGGATAACAGGGTTGTCAAAAGGATGTAATTATTGTTGAAGTCTATGATTATTTGAAATTATTATGATGTATCAGAAAATCCTAATGTATCGAGTAATGATGCGGGAGAACATGAGTGATAGTTGCTAAAAATGAAATTTATCAGGTTTTATAAAATGGGGGAGGGTTCAGATATTTTTTTTGAAGTAACACAAATAATATAAAGGCAAAAAATAAAACACTTCAGAGGCAGTCGTAATGCAGTACACGCTGAGAAACCTCAGTGCTCATTTTATTTTTGGCCAAAGTGTATTATGCTTTTGTATTGTGCATGATGTTTTGTAAATGTACCTAAAAGGGAAATACCAAGTGTTGATCACCTAATTTTTTTTAAGCAAACGACTCAGCCAAAAGTCTCACTATAACTCGGCGATCTTTGTTTAACTTATTCCGCACACCTTCGGTTTTTCGACCGTTGCCTGCACACTGGAGAGACACCCAAATCTCGGATCGTCATTAAAAGGTTCACGCCCGTCAAGATAACCGCACAAACCGTTCATAAAATCTGCCGATGTACAATGCTGTGTCTCCGTGTAATTCTTTTAACATTCTGAAGCATTAAATAGCTCATTTACAAAGATTTTAATAAAAACGATATTTACTCTCTGCTCTCCCATGGCTAAAATTAAAATGGGATAAGAACGCTTGCGATGCCACACTTAATGCACTCTCTTGCCTTTTTGTACCGATACAAATAAGTTTCAAGTTTTCCGCTAATTGGCCTAGGATTGCTGTCTTGTAGTAAAACCGTGATGTTTGGTTCCCCTAACTGGTGCGGCAGTTATACGGTCAACCCTGGAACTTTACTGACGTAGGTTGTGTTCGTAATGTTTGTTGGAATAACATGTTTCTATTTTCGTGTACTAGTTTTGAGATTTAATCAATGTATACGCCATTTGAACGGTATAGGGAAACATTAGAAAACTTTTAAAATGAGAATAGGGTCTAACCTTCTCTTTTAGTAAAGAACATGCTCCAAATGAGATGTGCAAATTACTTGTACAATACCTCAAGAATTAAAACCTAAATTGAATGAGATGGAAAAACCTGTATGTCTCATAACGTTAGTTTTCTATTGTCCAAAGCAACAAAGGTGATTCTGGTATAGTTATATTATGAATAAAATTATTATATAAAAGCTATTTGAATAGCAAAATTGCTTAAACTACCGATCTAAGAATTTACTTAACTAGATAAATGTTATTTTTTAGATTTGCTGCTTTCTTGATAGGATGTGCAATTTTTTCCTGTTTAGAAAGGAATTACATTGTCCATAAAATATCAGGATAACATATTGCAAAAGAGACTGAAGTTTGAATTTTGTTTTATGTATAAAGTGTTTTCTTTGTTGGATGTGTAATTTTGTTAAATCCTAGAAAAAATGTTAGAAACAAAGAATTATATTACTCGTAAACCATCCAGCTGTAATTTTGCCAGAAAATTTGAATTTTAGGTTTTTATTGGTATCTGAAGTTAAAATTGAAATTTAATTTCAGTTGATGTTATGTCTATTTAATGAAGTAAATAAATTTGAAGCAAAATGTTCAGTGTGAAGTTCCAAAAAATTTGTATATATATTTATACACGATTGTATCATGTTGACCAACATTTTTGAGTACTTCGTTTCATTTTTCCAAGGGAGGCTTTTTCCCTCATAAAACAGAGCACAGTAGTGTTCTAGAGCAGTGCTTTTCAACCAGTGGTACTTCTGCTCCGGGCCATTAGTACGCGACATCGTTCTAAACATTAAGCTTTTTTCAGCGTTTTGAATGTGAAACCCAGTCAAATGTATGGGTCATCATGTATCATTTATCGGATTGGAAAACTTTCCGCGGACTTGGTTCTGCATTTTCTGTAGATGATCTGTAAGACTTTCAACCCATCACCCCTTATTTTCTGTTGCTCTCAAAATAGCTGGAGAACATATAAGAAAAGGCAGGAAACTTCAAGGTCAAAGTGTCTTTATTCTGGGCTGATACCTCGGCTCCACCCCTACCAGCCAACGCTTCACCAATCACGACATGTCACCCGGTTCCTCTTCGCCGTCTATTTGTCATTTTTCTCTTTTCCAGTTATTCAATTTTGTTACCGCCGTGTGTGACGGTGTGCGATCAAGGTAGTAGTGCATATTAATCAATATGGAGAAATTCGTCATACGTTCGTCAGTGCAAAGGGAAAGTGATTCAGCAAAGGAACCGCCACCGAAGAAATTAAAAGCGGCACCGAATCGAAAATATAGTAAAGATTATTTGAAGTGTTGATTTTATTTTGCGGAAGAAAACGATCAGCAGTTTCCTGTTTCTCTTATCTGCAATGAAGTACTATGCAAGCATTTCATGAAGCATTCTTTGCTCCAGAGACATTTAACAGTAAAATATAAAGGGCAGAACGAAATGCCAGTAGCATGTTTCGTGAAGAAGAGAGACGAATCAAGAAAACGCCGTGCTGGTTTTGTGAAATCCAAAACCATCTCGAAAAAATGAATTGTCCTTGATAGCAACTAAACGAAATAAGCCTCATACAATCGTTGAACAAGTCGTGGTTCCATCTGCCATTGCAATTGCTTTAATTCTGTTTGATGAAAAAATGGCTGATGCTGTTCGTAATATTGCGTTTTTTGACAACACCGTCCAAAGACGAATACAAGATATGGCCACAGACTTTACTCAACAAGTGGTGGAAAAGATCACAGCAGCAGAAAAAATTGCATTTCAATTGGACGAAATCCATGACATCGCTGGTGATGCGCATTTGATTGTCTTTGTGTCTGTTCCTGATTGGTACGATATACTGGATCACCTATTATGTTGCCGCCCACTACCTGGCAGAATGACTGGGAAAGAAATATTCACAATAATCGATAATTGTTTCAGTGCACATGGAAAATTATGGACTTTGTAGCAATTTATTCCGATGGTCCAGCAGTGCTTACAGGAAGAGCTTCGCGCGTGACAGCACGAGCAGCTGTTTTTAATTGTTACAAATCATTGCATCTTGCATAGACATGCAGTTGATTCTAAACTGATGAACCCATTGTTAAATGAGATTTTGGAGGAGGATGCAAAAATAATAAATTTCATCGTATGCCGGCAATTCGATGGACGTTTATCCCGACAGTTATGCAAGGATTTGGATTCTGAGCACATCACTCTCCTCTCTCATACAGAAGTACGTTGGTTGTTGAGAGGTGAAACATTATAGAGATTATCCCAGCTACGAGATGAAACGCACCTGTTCCTGACGAATGTTTCATCACCCCTAGCAGAAATGTTTGAAAATCTCTTCTGGGTCTCCTTCCTTTGCTAGTTTCCTGACACGTTTAAAAAGCTAAATGAACTTAATCGGTCACTGCAGGGCTACGGTCATAACGTGATTATCATGGAAGGCAACGTTTGTGCATTCTACAAGACAATATAACTGCGACTAGGCCAAGAAAATTAAATAAATATTGCATCATTTCCCAATGTGTCAGGCTTTATTGGACTAAATTCTGTTGTTTTCACCATGAAAATATTAAAATTGCTATCGAAAATCAGTAGGAAAAATTGCATACCGAGTTTGCGTTGTATTTCCTATTCGTGTCAAGAGGATGTGATATTGGAATTCGTTGGGTTGCATAGCCCATCGTTATGAACAATGCTGTGAAATCTTAGCTTTTGTCTCAAGACCAAGAAGCACTTCTGGAATTGACATCAGACCACAATTTGAAGGAACGTTTTAGTGAACAAAAACTGACCGAGTTCTGGAGCCAAGTTGTAAAACAGTACCCGGAAGTCGGGGAAAATTTATCGTTGCGTTACTTCCATTTGGTTCCACATACTTGTGAGAGAGGGCGTTTCCTTCATTGACGTGTATAAAAACTCAATAAAAGAATTTTCTTTAGCTGGAATCTGACTTAATTGTATTAGTAAGCACTCTCCAGCCACGAGTGCAACGATTAATGTAAGAGAAACAGGCACAAGTTTACCATTAAAAGTGCGGTAAGTGGGTGTACTTCCTTTTGTTTGGTCATCAATTTCTGACGCCTTGCTAAGCCACTGGTGCTACTCGAATATTGCCATGTCCTAAACGTGATACAATCTGGGAAAAAGTTGAAAAGCACTGGCTTAAACGACCACAAATGGAAACGCAGTGGGTTATAAGCAGTCGGCAGTACCCTGTTAAATTACTGGTTCCAGGAAAGAGAAATGGAACCAATATTCTATGACCAAGGTCAATATCCATGTCTTAGCGGTATTCAAACCCGGACGCATCTTGGATGATTGTTCAGAATCCAGAGCTCAGGCCATTGCGATGCTAGGGTGTTTATGTCCTTTTAAAGCCCTTATTATTTTACCAAGGCTTTGGTATTTATTTGTACATTAATGTAGATGCTTGAAAAGAGTGTATGGCAATGGTTGCTTTGCTCAAAATGAAATGATAGTAATCGAAACATCACTTCATCAATATTAACCTTGTATCCATATACAAAACATTGCAAGGAATATCATCGATATGAACTTTATGTCCATAAAATATTGCACAGTTTTAAATATTAATCGAAATCATAAAAACACATATAGTTACACTATCATTGCAGGCGATTTCACTGCGAAGAGTCCCCTCTGGGGAGACCAAGAAGAAGATGGGCGAGGTAGTGAATTCCTTGACTTCATTTCTTCAGATCTGACGATCATGAACGACCCCGACAGTGTTCCCACGTTCCAAGCTGCCACTGGGATGTCGTGGGTCGGCCTCACACTCACGAGGACATCGGTCCTCAACCTCCTCCAGAACTGGCAGGTACTGGACGATGTGAGCTGCAGCGATCACCTTGCTATAACCTTCAGGATAGGGTTTGAGAAAATTGGGAAAAAACCCAGGTCTAGGTTCGACGCCCGGAACCTCAAATGGCCGGAACTCCAGGGCCGACTATCAGATCTGCTAAGAGATAGAAGTGCAGCAGATCTCGATGAGGAAGAAGATCTCAATGATTACCTTGGTAATCTTACCAAAAAGATAGTAGAGACTTGTGAAGGTTGCAGGAAATCAGGGAGAATGGCAAGATCCCCTGCTCCCCTGGTGGTCGGAAAATCTGAGCCTTCTGCGAGGAAGGCCAGACGCAGCAGACGAAGAATGCAACGCGAAAGATTTGACCTAGACAGGAGGGAGCGCCTGAAAAGGGAATACAATCTCTCCAACGCTATGTATCGCAAAGCAATGATGGCATCGAGGAGAGAGCACTGGAGACAGTTGTGTGAGAATATGTGAGACCACCCCTGTCGGCAACCCCTTTGGGGTACCGTACAGGGTGGCGAAGGGCTCTATCACCGGTCCACTGTTACTGGCATCCGTCAGAATAGAGAGTGGCACCAACACCGCCACTCTTCAAGACACCGAGGAAGTGCTCTCAAACCACCACTTCCCAACCGATGAGGAGACGGGGGACTCCCCGGATCAAATATCGATCAGAGAACACTGCAGAGAACCACCAGACACGGTTGACGACCCAACCTTCACGGAGGCGGAGATAGGTGCTGCAATTAACACCCTAAACAAAGGCAAGGCACCAGGCATAGTAGGGTTGGACCTCTCGATCATCAGAGAGGTGTTTCTAGCCAACCCTGGGTACTTCGCTGCCCTGTTTAATAAATGCCTGGAAAGAGGTTGTTTCCCATCATTGTGGAAAACTCCGCTGCTCGTCCTCCTCAGCAAAGAAAACAAGAGCCGAGCAGATCCCGCAGCCTATAGGCCGATTTGCCTGTTAACAGCATGGAGTAAGGTGCTGGTAAAGGTCCTTGTGATCCGAGCAACACATTACCTAGTCGGCCGAGGTAAGCTCTCCAGCCGCCAATTCGGTTTCACACCGGAGAGGTGTACCGGCCAAGCGCTGGTCAGCCTTACTAAGCAGGTAAAGCAAAATCGTGCATAGGGAAAGCACACCTGTCTCGTCTCGTTGGGTGTGCGGGGAGCTTTAAACAACGTCTGGTGGCCACTGGTGTTGGACCGTCTGAAAAGACTTGGCATCTCCAGGAATCTGTTCCTGCTAATAAGCGATTTACTCTCGCATAGAATAGTAGATTTTGAGGTCGGAGACAAGACCTATAGCAGGGAATACACCAAAGGGTGTCCTCAGGGCTCTTGCTCGGGCCCGTTGTGGTGGAATGTGGTTGCAGATACCGCACTTGCGCTTCTTCTGGAAGACGGGGTGCAGCTGCAGGCCTACGAAGATGACATCATGCTAATAGTGTCAGCATCTGGTAGGCATGTGATAGCGCGGAAGGTACACACCGCTCTCTCACAGCTAGATAGATGGAGCAAGGAGTGTAAGCTCTGCTTCACTCCCGAATAGACCACACTAATGCTAATAGCAAAGAAAGGGGAACTGGTTACCCCACCAAAGTGTCGCTTCAATGGGCATACTATTAAAGCGGTGAGAGATATGCGGTACCTAGGAGTCATCCTTGACACCAGATTGTCGGGGCTACCGCATCTTCGCTTCTTGAAGGACAGATGTACCAGCATTCTAAATAAGATCAACGGAATGCGGCTGCCTGGGCCAGCCAAAAAGGTGCTCAATAAGCGAGGGGTGGAGCGCATATTAAAATATGCGTGTCCCGCCTGGTGGTCAGTTACCGTCAGGATGAGAAATGGTATTAACCAAATTCAGCGCAGGGCGCTATTGGGAATGACGAGGTGCTTCCGCACGACCTCCACAGCAGCGCTCCAAGTGCTGGCTGGGTGCGAACCGGCGGACCTGGTCGTAGCGAGGGAAACAGTAATGCAGACACTCCGCTACGGGGATGATGTTACCTTCCTAGGACACCAGTATCGGTCGTCCGAGGTGGAACTTCTGAGAATGGACTGGACTTGCCACCCAGCCAACGAGCTTTGTCTGAGTTGGGACAAAGCTCTCCCCACAGGTCAGGGGAAGGAACTGTACACGGACGGTTCTAAAATAGGCAGTAGTGCCGGCGCAGGTTTCTGCGTGATCTCGGATGGCAACGAGATGCACGCGGAGCGAATGAAACTATCGGCCAATTCCTCTGTCTTCCAAGCAGAGTTATTGGCGATCAGATAAGCACTGCGTTGGGTGCTTGCTATGAACAGTGAAGGGGCTTGTGGCATATACTCTGACAGCCAAGCGGCCTTGAAAGCGGTTGGTCAGTTCGGGAGTAAGACTCCCCTTGTCAGAGAGATAAAAGCGCTATTCAAGTCAATGGAGAGTAGGAGGGTTACCTTCCACTGGATCCGATGTCGGTACAGTTGGAAATGAACGTGCAGACCAGTTAGCGAAGGAAGCTACTGGTAAAGATGACATAGATTTTCAGATGCGAACGCAGCTGCAAAGCGTGCTGATGCAACTGAAATCAGCCACATTGGTGGAGAGGCAGCAGAGATGGGATGAAGGGGATACGGGTAGAAGGACATGCCGTATCTTCCCCTGAATCTCGATAAGGCGCATTGAGAGTAGTGGCTTCCTCATCCAAGTACTAACCGGGTACGGAGTGACGCCGGAGTACTTCCGCAGATTTGTGGTTAGGGAGCGAGTCTGCATGTGTGGTGCCCAGACTGCAGATGTCGCACACATGATTCTAGTATGTGCTTCTCTGGCAGGGAAGAGAGCAACATTAGTGCCAGAATTGGCAACGACGAGGGATCTCTCGATCCTGCTCGCGTACCCAAGAGCGGGACAGGGGCTCATCGAGATGGTCAAGTACCTCAAAGAGGAACAGGCGGTCTACCTAATAGAGAGGTGACCGAAGAAGAAAGAAGAAAGAAGAGGGATGAAGAATCGAAGAAGGGAAACAGATGAGTCGAGCCCAGAGTCATCACCACAGAACCTACCCTAGTCCTGTGGCAATTAAATAATGTAAATATTTTAATATTTTTCAATGTGAGAGGGCCCATTGAGCAAAGGATTTGTTTCCTAGGCGGAGATGGGTTCCTCAGTGTAAATAAATATGCATGTATCGTCTTGTTTAAATAAAGGGCAGACGCCCCAAACAGTTCGCGCCAGCAATTATTCTCCCTGTCAGGGGTAGAGAAAAATTCTTTTCTAGCCCGTGTCCAAATGGCACGCACACCCGGGTCATGATGGAGAGGTGGGAAGTGCCGGCAAACGGGTGTAGCAGCGCGCTGAAGGTCTACGGACCGATTCTGTCCTGATGGGGAATGTCGGATCCTGGCAGGATTACTCGCAACGCCGTCACTAAAAATCTTTTGAGAGAGTTCTTTTAACCCTGTGGAGTCCGCAATTGGACGGTACAGGTTAATGGTCATCAGCTAGTCTTTACTTTTCAAATAACAAAATTCACTAAAAAGACATTTAAATGTGAAAACGTTTATTAATAAGTGTTTTATAATCACATCCAGATAATTTTTTGAGGCATGTTATCTTATACATTTGTTCCTCTCATAAATGACATCTTGATCTTATTTTTGGCCAATAAATTTCGAAAACACACCGATCATATATTTTCGCAAACAATTTTAGATACTCATCTTTTTCACGTTGCTTTAAATCTACAATAAAAAAACAAAACAAAAAACATTAATAATACAATTGTGATATTTATTTAAAAGCTTACATTCGCTGTTAAATTTGGGCAATATCCTTTCCACAAAATCAATCTTAAACACATTATTTAACAGCAATTGCAATACACCAGTCTCCCTTTGCAATTTTTATTAGCTTAATGTGACCAATCATCCCTTTATATCTTATTTTGGAGTTTCTCATTCTTGGGAACTAAAATCTATGATGCTCTATTCAAAGACATTTAAAACTGTGAAGGAAATTATTTGGGGGATTAGGGGATTTTAGAATTATAACGCGATTTTGCAGAATAATACACTCCTGGACAATATAATTTGAGCACCTAGAAGAAAACATGCTATAACCACGAAACCTTGCAAATAGCTAGAGTGCGTGCTGGTATGCAAATAATCAACGTTCGGTGCGATTGTGCATGCCAGCACACGCTTTGGTTGTGCTGCGAGCACGAATCGGCAGTCTTATAAAGTGGCGCGCAGTCGATGCCCCATGAAAGCAAAATGCATTGGCCGACAGAGGAAAGAGCACAGAATGACGAGAATGCCGGATAATCGTTAGATACGTCGATTTACGAAGCTTACGGATTTTGAGAAAGGCCTGATCATCCGGGGGGCGGCGGGCGCAGGTTGCCCCTCCACGTGGATCGTACTGACCATACCGTCCGACTGTACTGGGAGCAGTGGACACGTGACGGTACTGCCACACAGAGGAGCGGCTTCGGACGGGCCAGAAGTACCACCGGTAGAGAGGATCGACGGAATCGTGCTCCAGACAGGAACGAATCCTACGGGGACCCGTTCCACATACACGCAGATGTAGCGGCTCCTCTGTGCCCACGAACCATTTCCTGATGCCTCGCTTAAGCGTATCTACGATACCAGCGCCCTTTACGTGTGTTGCCATTAACACCGGTATGTGGATGAGATTCTAATGTCCCATGTACTCCCATTCCTGGCCGGGATTCCAGGTGCGCTATACCAACAGAATAATGTCAGCCCAGACGCGGCTCGGGTTGCTTATAAATGGCTGTGTCGTGTCCAGACAATTCCATGGCCTGTTCGCTTCCCGGACATGTCCCCTACCGAACATGTGTGAGACCAGTTGAAACGATAACTGCCGCAGTGCCGAACTATCCAAGATTTGGAGCACATTGTCCAACAAGCGGCGTGCTCCAGTCTGCGGCAGGACAACATCTGACGTCTGTTCGTCTCCATTCCGGACCCTAATGCAGCATGTACCGTCGCAGGAGGCGGTGCGAAGCGATGTTGAAATTGACCGAACGGCGTACCATAGACCCCTCTGTAATTGTCCTGACGCTCAGTTTTTGCCATCATGTGTAACACTCATCTATATCATTACGTCCATAAAATTTAATTTCAATCCGATGCTTCCTTCTTGGTGCGCACATTTTATTGTCTGTGAATGTATTTTAACAGCATTTCATGGCAAATCTTTCAAGACTGATTAACACAAATCGTACTTTCTATTTTGATATGCACAAATATTAAAATAATACACTCCTTACCCACTACGTTGAGCTTTTACTCTTGTAGGCTGTCACAGTGGCTGCTTTTTTCCACACGCTGTCTACCATGAATAACTCACACACCGATATACGTTATAGGCTCTGCATAGTCAATGGGACACCGACTGACGATTTAATAACATATAGCCGTGTAGCCGAATGTCTTTCAGGGTTGAATTTCTTGACTTTTGGATACGTGTGTCAATTGTTAAGCTCCATCATCCGTACCTGCCAAAACAAGACGCTGCATCGACCACTTTACCAATTGTTGTACGTTAATTTATCAGTAACCGCAGAACGAATGCTACACACCATTAGTAAATTGCATAGGCCAAGTGGGCATTGAATAAATCTTCGGTTACTTGTCAGTCCTTAGCCCTTTAAGTTTTGTCGAATTGTGTTGGTGACACTGAAAATTAAGCTGTAGAACACGAAATGCAAATGTAAAGTCTATACGAGAACAAAAACTAAATAAAGAATAGAGTGGAAACTTGAAGAAATATTCTAAGAGTGGTCAAGGAAACAGGCAGTAATGTGATTGTGGAGTGCGAACGAAACAAAGAGAAAGTCGAATTTCTGAGAACAAATGACTTGCTAGATACGATCATTGACGTCAAAGGCAAAACATTTAAGAAGCACCCAGTGAGTAAATATCCGGCGTGTACGAAGATGTGTAGCCACTATACTTTTACGGATTTCGCAGATAATGCAGTAAATTAACAAGATGCAGAGATCGATATCTTCTAGCATGTACAGCTAGAGATTGCTATCTTAGTATACATCGACTAGCATGTGCCGCGGCGCCTCTTTTATAGCTTTGGCAGGTAATGCAGCAAGCGAACTAACAGTAGAGATCGATATCATGAAGTATAGAAATGGAACATTACCTTGCAGGCGATATCGTAATGGTAAAGCAGATTTTTATAACCACCTAAAAATTGAGAGAAAGGAGTCATCATATGTAATGTGTACTTTGAACAAAATTGAACGTTTCCGTGTAAGAATAATGGCGGACGATTTTCAGAGAAATTGTATTTCAAGAAGAAACAAAGTTAGTGGAACACTTTCTTGAGAATGACTTTGTTGTATTTTAATATTACATGCTGTACATTTTCATGCATGCTGAGTTTCGTCTAACAAAAGGTACAGAACATTCCATAATGAAAGGAATAGACGACAGCAGTCACGTATCCAAGAAAAGTGATCTGCATTCAGTGCTGTGTGTCTTGAGCATTGGCAGCATTGTAAGCGTTAGCAGAGAAGAGGAAGACCTAAGAAAGGAAGGCGAACTTCTGTAGGCATGTGCTCGGCAGGGTAATCAGGTGTACTTCGACTTTAGCGTCAAGTTGCATAACAGTTTTGTCCTTGAGACCATCAATATATAGACACTTAATTGACTTTACAACGGTGAACTTCTGGTCTTCTTTTCCCTATTTCCCTCAGACATTTTTTTCTTATCAATTACATAAGTGAGTGTCGTCTGAAACGA
This sequence comes from Macrothele yani, assembly GCA_039090855.1. Taxonomy (NCBI): domain Eukaryota; kingdom Metazoa; phylum Arthropoda; class Arachnida; order Araneae; family Macrothelidae; genus Macrothele; species Macrothele yani. The sequence goes on along the minus strand of CM076999.1, from coordinate 49,516,519 downwards.
GGTTAAAGTCTTCTAAAATAGCTGAAACACTTTTTGCCACAGTTCTATTAGAAGCACCCATTAAGTCTGCAGAATTTCCTAAGCGGTGTTCCGCAGGGAAATTCTCATTTGCTTACATATTTTACCTTGTTCCACTTTTATTTGTTTTTCCAGTGGACAAACACACTTGAAATTCATACCATTTGCATCCTGACTCTCAGTTGATAAGCTATTTTCTGGAGATACATATTCCTCTATTACTGTCGTTCTACCGCTCTGAAATCCACTTGTACTTGCTGAAACGTCTTTTTGCAACAAGAAGAAGTCTACTTTCCTTCATTGTGTTTCCCCTCTAGTATCTGCAATTGCTGTGTTCCTGCAATGTCCACATTCCCAATTGGCATCTTACTTTCTTTCAGTTCCTTGGTCCTTTAGAAAAGGCCATTATCTCTCATATACAAGGCGTGCTGCTACACAACTACTTAAAATTATCTCAGAGCATTTGCATGAACAAATATTGAGTAATTTTCCAATATCAGCTTTAATCTGTGTTTTGCCTTTAGGACTGGCGTATTTATACATTTCACAGGCTCCATAACATTTTAGTATTTCTTGTTCATAGGTCATAATCGTAGTAATGAAGCGATTACTTGAGAGTGTGGGAAGGGAAGCACAAACACTTAGAATCTTCTTGGCAACTACGTCTGTTACTTGTTCTTGTGGAGGCTCTATCTCGTTTTTGCTGCAATCGGACACTCTGATGACATCTAATCTAATCTCCTTATTTTGGATGCATTACAGTTTCTTTAGGACAAACATCACCAATGCTACCAAATATGGGACACTGTATACCGTCCCTGTTTTCACTAATGATTTCGGCACTATATTAGGGGCTTTTACAATTCAGTTTCTAATCACTGCGTTCGTTTTATATAAAAACCGAAACGAATGAAATAGGTGACTTGTGTTAGCACTCTTCTTTTTGCTGAATGCCACAGAACTAGCATAGTGGTAGATACTATTGTCTGTAATACCAACTTCATCTAAAGGCGCTCCTCGTAAGCGAATGAACTCTTGGGATGCATATGTCTTCAGGGAATTCACTAAATGTTAAAGTATGTCGATCCTACTATGTGAGTTTACAACGAGATGTAGATTACATAAATTTTCCAACAATGTAAACAAATAAGTTTCAACACTTTTTTTTTTTTTTTGATCATTTATGTTCCTTTTGAGGCCAGAGATTCCGTGCAAGACATTAAAGACGATCGTTGATTTTTGGTGTGGCATAAAGGGCCCATTCTCCGATTGCATCGCACTACAGTATATGTACTGTGACGTACCTGCCAGCAGGGCGCACACGACATAAAGGCAGATAGGAATCAGAATAATCGTCTGCGTAGCTCAGTTGGTAGAGCGACTTGTTCCGGAATAAGCGGCCTCGGGTTCGAATCCCGGCGTAGACCAAAAATGACGGAGAAATTCACTTCGTTATAATGGTGCCCGAACTATCCGGATGACCCGGCCGTTCAAAATCTCGCATTGGTGTGATGTTATTTCCACACCGCGAGACAGGAAAAATCAGAGAATTCCTTCTCCAGCGCTTCGAAAATAAAAATGTGTGATGTTGCATTCCACACAGCAGATTGACTGGGAGTTCTCAAGTGCACGTTCTACAGTGGATGGCTGCCTGCAACGATTCATGGTCACGGCTGACCCGTGGGCCATGCCCCCGGCCCTCTTTCGGGGGGAGATGTGACGTACCTGCCAGCAGGACGCACACGACATAAAGGCAGATAGGAATCAGAATAATCGTCTGCGTAGCTCAGTTGGTAGAGCGACTTGTTCCGGAATAAGCGGCCTCGGGTTCGAATCCCGGCGTAGACCAAAAATGACGGAGAAATTCACTTCGTTATAGTACCTATTACTATTATAAATCAGTATTTAATTTTTGAAATTATAACTTAAAACACTGGTTTTGTGTGTTTTTCAATTTTTCGGGCCCAGAGATGCCCGACTAAATATAGATGCCTTTCTTCAACGTTATATGTCAGTACTATGTGACACATTCGTTAACATTATTTGCCAGTACTATGTGACACATTCGTTAACATTATTTGTCAGTACTATGTGACACATTCCTTAACATTATTTGTCAGTACAGTGTGACACATTACCTAACTTTCCTCACTAGGATTAAGTCGAATTTGAAGATTTTTTTGACCCATACTAACAGTTTTCGAGCGAGAAGAGGACTAACACGCTGTTAGGTAGTTTTTAATGTTTTTTTTACTGAGTCTACGTTCACAATATTTTATATTCAACTGATAGCAGCACGAGAAACGCCTTTCAACTGAAAACGCATGTCAAAGAAATTTGATTTTCCTTGTGCCATCCAAGGAAATATGTAGTCGTTGTACTTTCGTGAGTGATGCATTTATGAATCTGGCATGGAAAACACTACGTTAAGAGACTTCTAGTTCATACACTAAATTGATTAACTCAGGCAACTTCTTTCTGTGAATGAAAACTGGAACATGCTTCCCATTTCACAATTTCGTTCTTGAGAGTTTTCAGAATAAAGTCAAAGCCGGTTTTTGTTGGAAGTGTCCCGGATCCTACGATACGATTTCGAATAAAGCTTTTCCGGATTCTTGCTCCCGATTTGGATAGAATCTTCTCCGTTTTTGCTTCGGCAAAAATATTTTTTACAGTCTTGGTGAATGCCGCAAGAACAAATATTTTACAGAAATACGAGTTATGTGAAAGATGAAAAAGCTAAAATTCCGTATTTCTCCATCATTAACTTATTGTATTCTACAAATATGTTACGAACTGATTTGCTATGCAAATTAAAATTTCTTTGTGCAAAATTTCAAACATAATGCTATAACATTCAGTAAAGTCTTTGAAACATAACTTTTAAGAATTGGTTTTTCCAAACAAATTGACACGTTTTTCACTTTGCTCATTCACATTTCAGCAATGTAGTAATCGGTCCAACGTAATCTGATACTCCAATATAATAATACAAAACGTTAAATACAGTGGAACAAAGTGTAGTATCAAATGGAGTAAAAGATTTATTTATCACCTATGTCAAGAATGACGAACCTGTCCCTACTAGTGTGCCACTTAAAGCTTGCTTTACTACTTTCAAGTATCTAGTGCACCACCTCTTGTTAGCATATTATTTTAAAATAAAGATGGCATGAAACTTTTTTTGCAAGCAGCATTAAAATGACAACAGAAAAAAAGGTGAGTTTTAAGACAGACAATATCAATTTGAACCTGATTTATGTTGTAAGAAGCTCATTGAAAAATCATACTTGCATACTCACATTAGTGTGAATCTTGTTGCTGAATGCTACTGGTCAATACATTTATGTTTGGTTCATAACCTGTTGTCTACAACATCATGCAAGATGCACTTAAGTCTGAAGCAAGACAGTTTATGGCCGTTGACTTTGCAAAGACAATTTTTGACAACAGCGTGCTTACAGCCGTATGATGATCCAAACAAAGTAAGTAGCCCTGTAACAAGGCCTTTCATGGCCAAAATGTCTGTGGAAAGCTATTCCGCTGTTCAAGTATCAAGTTCCATGGCATCTGGGAAGAGTGCTGATCATCTAGAGCACACTCAATTTCCTCCAATGCTTAGCCAAGTTTATCGAATTTGCTGATCCACATAGAGCTCTCTTAAAATTCTATCAACTTTATATCTAAATATTCAAATCAACCACTCGAAAAAAGTCAAATTAACGTCACTCATTCTCACAACGTGAGGCACTGTGTCAAGCTGCAATATTTTTTCCAAATCTCGAAACTGATAAAATTGCACAGGATATTATTTATTTTGAATTTTCTAAAACATCTACGCACCACTTAAGGATGTTTTGCGTGTCTTCCAGAGCAAAGTCATTGGCGAAACATGACAAGAATTCAAGTTGCTTCTCAAGTTAAAGCAGCTACATAAACTTCTTTGTTTCAACATCTCTGAACAATACTTCAAGTTCGCGCTAAAAATGACTTTAGGATCTCAAACAATCTACTTGCATTGGGTCCCATTCCTTGAAATTCCTCATTCAAATCATTGTTTAGTGCATAAAGTCACTTAAACACATTAAATCGCACAGCTAAATTGGATCCGTGAGTTCTGGGGATTTTTGCTGCTATCCTGTTAAGAAGAAATTAATTTCATCCAAAAGCTCAACACACCTGTAGAGTTCTCGTCCACGAATAAGCCAGTGAAAATTATTATACTTAAGAAGTCCGTCATATTGTAATTCCTTCTCATCTAATATTTTAGAGAAGTGGTAAATATCTAGAGTATGTGCACATATGAAGTTCACAGTTTTAGTTATCACTGGACATGCTTTCGTACACAGTGACTTGCTTTCGCATACAGTGCTTCTGATGCAAAATGCAATGGAACTGAATAATGAGGTGCTGAATTTCTTTGCCAAGAGATGTTATAAACCCATTATATGTCCCCATTGTATTTGGGGCTCCATCAGTAGTCACAGACACTATTTTATTGAAGCCAGTCTCCGATATTTATACAAATTCTTGCTTCACTTCATACATTATATCTTTCCCTGTGATCGTAGTTGGCGAACTCATCAATTTAATTAATTCCTCCCTCATTGCATATGCACAAACAAATCTGACAAAAACAGGTAGTCTTGTTTGTGACGTCACATTAGTTCTTTCATCAAGACATATTAAAAAATGGCGATGTCAAAATTATATTTGATTAGTCCGAAACATCTGCACTAACTCTTGTTTTTTTATCTTTGAGAATGTTCCTGCTCGTAAACATTTTGTTAATACTATTCACTATCTGTTTCTTGTTGGGAAAACTTTCCAATAATGTGTCGGACATAGCTAAGAAAGCCACCCTCGAAAGCTCACAGTCACAAAGTGAGATACATAGATGAAAACTACCTGCAGGGACATTATTCCTTCGCCTAAAAGTAGATGCGAAATAATCTGGTTGTTCAGATAAACAATAATCAAGGAGCACGAATACACCAAATTAATGAGCTTTGGTATAACACCCGTTGACTTATCGGCGTAAAAACAGCTCATGTAGCCGAGCTTTCGCTCACAAACGGGTGTCCTTTTCAACGCTGGCTGATATCAGCCTATAAGTTTTCTTCATATAATGCTTGTTCTTCATATAATAAAGGTATCAGGCAGCCTCACAAAAGCCCCCCTTTGCTAAGCGAAAGCTCGGATATATCAATATGTTTTTGCACCGATAAAATCAACGGGTGCTGTACGCTTTCTAATTTTTATTATCTCTTGTGAAATACTTTGTTCAAAAGAGGCACTTGTTGATGTAATTTGCAATGAAGGAAGTGTTTTGGCCCTGAGAACAACTTCTTCTGGATAATCTGCCCCGCAGAACATAATAAGCTTACGGGTGACACGAGTGTTATCTCGTTACTAAAGGTAAGCGGTTTCAAGATAACAGTTTAGCTTACCAAAAATTAGGAATGTATTTTTTAGCTGCACGAAGAGCGTATTTATCACCAGAAAATACATTAGAAAAATCAATGCTTTTCGAATTCATCATGCTAGAAATATTTGTAAAAGTTTTAAAGGTGAGAATGAACATTGCTCGTTAAGGGTGGTGTGGTAAGCACATGTACAGTGCAACGCGTATCCTTCCGCGGATTTGCACAAATAATTTGTTTAAGTTTGAGACCATGGCAGTGTTCGAAATGGGCCGGTATATGCCGGTTTGACCCACCGGCACTTATTTTTCCCTATAATTTCATGCCGGCACTTTTTTATCCGAAATTTACATACTGGTATTAATTTCAGAAGTGGGGACTACTCAAAAGGATTTTTATTTGTCCCTGACTTACGAGTGCGCGTTGTTAAATATAAAAACTTTATGTGTTTCGTGCCTTTGAAAAATGTAACTGTGTGAGAAACGTAAAGGGCAGAGGAGAGGTGTAAAGATGAGCATTAAGTTCAATCCTTCAAAGTATGGAAATTAATCAACCCATAGCGTATGATAACATCTTGCCCAAGCCCCAGATCATCCCACTAAAGATGTCTGTTTTTTTATATCATTAATTTGATATATTCATATATTGAATTTGAAGTGCTTCTTCACAGAACGAAGAATTGAAAGTAATAAATTAAACACAAATTTGCAGCAGTTAGTATAAACTTTCTCCAGTTCGGACTTTTTTCCCTTCATTTTGGAGGGTGGAGAAATTGCTATTAAGACGGAATATTCGTTCTGGTTGCGGAGATTCTAATTGTCTGACTTTCTACTTCATGAAAAGCTGTATTGGAAGGGAGCTGCCTTCTCAGCTCAGGATGGGTTCAAGTCCAGCTGAATCACTAATGATTAGCCGAGTTTCGGAAGTCTAGGTAAGCCGTTGGTTCCGGGATAGAGACTCGTCGTTATACAAATTTAACCAGAGTTCTTGATGTAGCATAAGTAGTGCCTGCTGGATCTAAAAACCAAGGAACTGAAATCGACAGCGTTGGTTTCTGACTTATGTTACAATAATATTCCATGGATTTGTCAAATGCATTTTCAAACAATTTAGTTTCACGGAGTTTTCTTTACTTTTTCAGTTTTGGAGATTTTCTGGCGAAAGTATTTTTTCTGGATGATTTTTTGATAAATATGAGCATACCGGCACTTCGAAATTTTCATTTCGAGCACTAGACTTTGGTTTTGCGAATCCGTCCATTAGACGGATTCCTAAATTTGAGTTGAGCTATAACCTCAGCTCTCTCATCCACTTGTCGGTGGTAGGGACACAGCTAAGGAGATAACTAATAATCTGACAACGTAAGTACTTATGCAATAAACCATTTCAATCCAAATACAAGTCATTGCTACATAAAGCCACCCAATCCACGGAGGGCAAGCCCTATTTCAGAGGGTCGGATAAGCATTCTCTGGGAAACTGTCAAGTCACTCCCGTTCATTTCTAAATAGCATTGTTCCATTGAGACGTTTGGACAATTCCTTTGTCAATATACATTCCATCCAATTATGTAACAACCTCGCCGCGTTGCCTTAATAGTTCTCTGGTGTTCCAATGTAAGATGTTTATTCAGTTTAGCGTGTTATTTATTTCCTGACTCGTTTGTTAAATGTCAACCTTTCTTCACTTGCTTCTTAAAAGGTGCGTTTCATGTTTTTTTGTCGTTTACTTTCTCATTACGTGTTTGTTTTCTAAGAAGGCTCGCAAATGTTCATTCGTTAAATTTGTGTATCCGTCAATTGTTTTATGATTCTGTAATAAAACAAAGTTTTCTGTAGATCTTTATTTCGTTTAAATTTTCAAAATGCAGGATTTTAGGTATTCTGATTTTGTTTATTTTTGGTGCGTTGAGTATAATTTGCTGAGGAGTCGGGGTCGGTTTCCTTTGCTCTCCCAGTACTTCGTTTTACAGTGTTTCATTTTTGAAACTGTTAGAAAGGGGTACGACATGCCTAGCCGGCTTCACTATATCTCTTGTTGGTAAACAGAAGAGAAGAATGCGATAGCCCAGAATGTTCATCAAGCAATATCAGAACGAGAAGCAAAGAAGATCTATAAGAGGAAGCACCCCAGCATGGACTATTTTTCACTGATATTTATATTTTCTAATTGTTTGTTTCATCAGTCGATTATCTGACAGCCAGGAGTGCCACATGCGAAGTCGGCTTACCAACATCACCTCTATGGAGGTAGAATCGAAGAGTTTGAAGTCCAAGAATATTCCCCAAAAGAAGAACAGAATGAGAAGCACAGGATATTTATAACGGGCAGCAATCCAGCCTTGGTTATTCCTCACTAGATGGGACCGTCGCGTCGCTCCCTTTTACGTGGTGGATAAGTTATGCTTTACTTGGGGTTATTTTCTTTTACTCTATGTTCTTTTTTAATATAATTTAGTTCGTTTTTTGAAATCCCTCTTTAAAAAATTTTCAGCCACGTGGCTCACAAAATAACTTATCTTTCTTGATGTTTACTTTTGAAGTCAGACAGAAAAACAAATTCATTTATTGTTTATTTTGAAGTGATCGGTTTGGTTGACATTTTGTCCGATTCTTGTCCCAGCAATGAGCCAATAATTTGAGAGTACATTTTTCTACAAACCTTTCTAGCTTCCACATCCCTTGTACTTCCAGGACCTTATTTTAATAAATTATTTGGCACCTTGTTTAAATCTTTAAGTGGCGACAGGAAATCTTTGAAAATTGCAAATTTAAGTACCATATGAAAGGTGAATTATGAAATTTCATTTTGGGTATTTAGAGCGAGAAATTCATTTGTGTATGTCATTTGCTGCGCAGAATATCAAAGAACAATAATTTCTAAACAGGACACCAAAACTCGCTACGACTATTAAATTAAGGTGTTCTAAAATTTATCTGTTTATAGAGCTTTGGGTAAAAGCGTATAATGACGTATCGGTGAAAGCATTTAACGCAAAATAGCTCCTGGACGTATTGAATTTTGCAAAGTAAAATTGCTAGCTGGGTTGGAGAGAAAAGTGGGCCACAGTGGAACTGAAAAGCATTATCATACAAAGATATGATACTAGTTCTGGTACCACGTGATGGCGTATATATGCATGCCTTAGGTAAAGCAATTGTAGAAGCACCCTACCTTGAGATCTTATAATAATCTTAAAACTACGCAGAATTTCGCATGAATTTTCATGTGACATTCTGTAAAAATCCCATCGTTCATTCTTGTCCCATGAATTTTCCTTCAGCTAAAATTCCTCAGTGTAACTGATCATTTGAAAGTTATTCATGTACATAGCGCGTGAAGCATTCTCCCAAATCTCCTACACATTACTTTTACGCATTGCACAGACATGTTTTAGTACCAACCGCAGGGCATCCATTGATTTCAAAGACACTTAAACACGACGCAATCTTTGAAGGCCGAGATATCATTCTAATAAAGCATTTTAAATCATCTAACGTATGCACATATGTGAAATTTAAGGTTTCGCGATCTTAAATGTTCGAACCAGTCATAGTTTTAGAATAACCGAAAGATGGTAGTACGTCTGCGCTGCATCACCTACGTTTTCTTAATCAGTGGATGTGCTTCGCTGTAGCGTTCTTTCCATTTTACAGTAAAATTCTTTAAAATGCATTGTAAAGCTGATATCTTTTTTTTTAATTTCTATCAAATTGTGTACTTTAAAATATGTAAAAACATTTTCTCGAAACTTTTAGAAAAATGATTTAAGAAACTATTCTACAACTTTACCGGCTGACGATTGATAACTGACGGAGAAACATATCGTGCTTCAGAGTGTATAGCAGAGAGTATTTTCCTATATTGAGTCAGACCTCAGACAAGACACAGTTCTGAAGATATACAGTAACGTCATAAGAAAATCTAATATGATATCTATCTTATCTTCAACATTTGTGTTAAGCAGACAGATTGTGTAACATCGACAGATATTGAAGTGTTGGCCTTGTCAGGATGAGAGCGAAAACTCAGGACGTCCTAGCCGCCTAATGACCAATATTTATCACGGACAACACATGTAGTGAAATAAATCAGATTCATCTGAGGAAATATAATTACATCATGAAAACAATCGAAATCATAATACTATCACAAGACATGAAACTCAAGAACAGGCGGAGTGATATATGTACTGTGCTTGGATAGACGAACTGACATACATACTGATAGTTCAAGCATTTCTTACCTAAACCTATATGGGGATGGAAAGCATTCATCGTATTTTATTTTAACACTGGATAGCATATTTTAGCATGAGTGTATCTTGTTGTACAACATTGAATGCTCCCGTGAGATCACTGGAACCTGGCGGCTAATTTGTACAACTGTGACACCATCATTTACTTTAATGAAAAGGGGATAAATCTTACCATATAAATGAAAATCAGTCTCTTGCTGCAGCTTTTAGTTATTCAATTTCGATTTATTTGAAGACGTATGTGAAACGTTTAGCGTGATGTACCGTCAGTAAGGCTGAAACTTAGCGTGGAATATACGAAGCTAAGGAGCCGTTCTTGAGTGTCATACCTTAGTCTAATCAAAATGAGATTCCTAGCTCTTTCAGTATGCGCATTTTCTTTCATTCTTTAGAGATCATCTGTTCCAGGCTCAGACTACCCAAGAGAACTGGGAGTAGATCTCATTTCCAAACACTTCTTCAGTGCAAACTCCATAAATAGGTGCCATATAGCGAAAAAAATATTTTTCAAAAAAAAAAAAAAAGGTAATATTTTCTTTTTTAAATTATTCATCAATCTTCATTAATAACATACTCTCACAGTTTAAAATTTGTTCGGGAGTTTAACGAAAAATATTGAAGATATATGTTGGTTATAAGCAGAACCCGTCAATAATTTAGAGCAACTGGTTCTAAAAAGGGAGAGAGCCAATGCGGTAAAACAAAGGCAAAATCTGTGGCTCACCAAGATTCAAACTGAGCGTCATCTCGAATAAATGGTCAGAAGTCAGAGCATAGATATCACAGCCACGAGGATTTTATATTTTTATTATTTATGAGTGGCAGAATATTATTTTTAAACCTCACCATCTTCAACACCTCATTATCTTTAATACCGTACTTTCTTCTGCACAACCATTTTAGCATATCTCTCGTAAGGGGAAAATTTTCAAATATTAGTTTTGTAAGTTAAAATACAAAACAGAACCAGTGCAATAAATCACAACTTACATCGATTGTGTTTGCTTTTTTATTTGAAAAATAAAATATATAAACTAAATATTTAAGGGAAGTTTAACAAATATATAAACTAAATATTTAAGGGAAGTTTAACATAAATTTAATCTCTTTATGTATGTAACAAAAACACCAATAACCTTAATGGCGGATGGTGTTTTATTTCATTTGCTTTGTGTTTAGGCCTGTGATAGTCACGGTTAGGGTTGTTGGGCAACAAACCTTTTACTGCAAGATTATGGCGTCCGTATCTTCCATTTTTCTTTGTGGTTCTTTTAAGGAAAACAGGTTTGGATGAAATCACTTTTCGCTGTATCGACGGTTGTTCACCAATTCAACGAAAAGTAACCAACAATGTTTGTTAAAATGCTCGATGTGGATGCGGTAAAAATTCCGCTATTCCTACAACGTGAAATTCCTGAAACCAAGACAGAAATCTAGCATTTTTGTCCTAGAAAGGTCATTATTTCTACTTTTTTATAAAAATGGAAAGAAGAAAACTTCATTTTCTTTATTCGGAAAATATTTTTAGCAGCACATACCTAAATATTTTACGCAAAATATATTTTAGCAGTAATCAAACCCTAACATTTCTTCGCTGTATCGCATCCTGTTTGTAAACTTCTGAACATCAAGGTTTGATCATTGAGATTCTTTGCCCAACCCTATTGCGAAGTTCAGGACACCAATTTCCACATTTCCTGATGACGTCGTCATGAAAGCTGGATAGGATCTACGCCGTACGAAGCATATGTACAAATGCTATTTTTTTTCACGAGTCTTTTATTATTCAAAAACGTGTTTCACAGCCGTAGGCCATACTACCTGCGCGGAAATTAATTCCTTTACTTCACTTTATGCATTCCTTTTTGTTCTTATATGGCGATGAACCAACAACATTTTCCCCTTTGGTATCAATGTAACTAATTCACTAAATTAGTTTAAATACACACATCTGCACGTGTGTTCTATAATTAAAGGTGTTATGTATTTATGCATATACATATTTTGCTAAAATCTTTGCTTCCTGTTAATGAAATCCCTTCAATACTGAAAATCAAAGTGTGAAATTAAGCTTTACCACAAAATACAACGCATAATAAAGAAAAGTAATTATCAATGGAAACTCTAAAAATTTCAAGCGAACCTACCTAATTTCTGTACAATTTGGTATCAGCTAAAAACGTAGTATCACCAACAAAAACTTTGAAAGACTTAGCTTCAGTTTTCCTAATGCATGTATCACGTACAAGAAATGTTTGTTTTAAAAACAGTCTAAACAGTGTCAACGACAAAATAATATATTTTCGTAGAAAATTAATTGTGAAAAGTATTCGTTAATAAGAATTACCTGAAATAGCACACAATAAATAAATTGATCCAATTTTGTTAAAATGTCTTCTCGTGTGGGACAGGTTACAAACATCATGCGTCAAGATCAAAGTTGAGAACATATCAGACAGCTAAAACAAAGTTAATTATTTGCATATTCATCTAATTACGTAGCTTGCACTTAACTTTGATAATTTTTTTTACAAGAAGTGCAACATCGGCGGTAGAATGAAGTGGTATCAAGAGAAAAAAATGTAGCTGTGCAAGAGATTCGAAAGTATTTTCTCTTACGTTGTTTTTATCTTGAGCACTTCCGAAGTGCGACATGTGTCTCTCCGCAGCTTTTGTTTAGGCTTGAGATTGTGTTGTTTTCATGTTTAACCGCGGATTGTAGTTTTGAAGTGAGCTATATCCCATACAGGTGAGGATTTACCTCGAGAGAAGACAATATAAATACCTCCTCAATGTCACCATCGAATCCTGAAAAAGTTCTCGCTACAAGAAACCATTCAGTCCTCTGTAAAGAAAAGCCATTTAATGCAAAGAAAAAGACGCTACTGGCTAAAACAACGGTAAAGTTGTACTTTAGCGTCCTAAATTATTTGGCTGAAAATGTTGAAAAGTTTCAGAAAAAAAGGATATACATGTATTAAATATTATTATACGTAATTTGATGTAAAATCGCACAAAAACCATCAGCCTCACAACGCATTGTAAAGATTTTTACCGTAACATTTACCTGCAACTACGGAGATGTAAATGCACTCAGTTTCCCACCAACACCGCAGCGTCGTTGAAACGACATTCAGCTCGTGCTGCGGCAGCCATCTGATGGGCGGAAAGCAAGGACCCGGTGCAAGCCTTTGCAAATTAAAACAATTTGCTTTGCTCTAGAAATTAATTCTAAATTTACCATTATTATCTATAGAAAGGCCGTTACAACTCTGTTTTAAAGTGGATTACAAAAGGCAAAATATAACGAAAAAAAAAAAAAAGGATTGTGATTTTCTTTTCTGCAGATTCAAGAAATGGCTGCAAATTTTATCCCTTCGCAGGAGCATCGGACAACGTTGGGGCGGTGCTGGGTGTAAACTAGCCTTGCCGCATCGTGTTTGCATTCCCTTACGTTCAGGTAAACTTTACGGTAAAAATCTGTAAACTGCCTCTTAAAGCTGATTTTTCTTTACCATCACATAAAATACACAGCTTGAAAATGTAATCTATACCCTTTGTTTTCGAAAATTTCATCCAAATAATTTAGGACGCTAAACTGCACATTTGCAAAACTATCTTTCTAAACCCGGACAAGTTTACAAAGTGAGTTCATCTGTTTATTAGAGACTATCCTAACAAACAGGGAATGCTGTTTGACCTTTTGAAAGTCTGCTATTCTATTTGCATCCACGCGCGCGTTTGTTTACATTTCGTGTTGGTTCTTTTTACATCGCGCATTGGTACACGGCGAGTGAGGACGAAAACGTCGAACTACGAAAGTAGAGCCAAACTTCAACCCAAAACTATTTCGTTATCCTACTTCAGAAAAGAAGTATTCAGTTGTACTAAGAATTCCATTATCAATGATAAACAACTCGTTAATATCTTTCTTAGTTCTGGAATCTAACACAAAGCTTCCTGGGCTCTAAATTGGCATATTGTTCTAAGTAACTGCATGTTGTCTGTTATGGAACTACTAACTTCCTTCTGATACATGCACATTCAAGTCAATCCAACGATCGCTGATAAAAGTTCACAGGTTTTATTTTATTTCGCCTTGCATCCGGTAAAGAGGTTTGAAATTCATATCCCTGTATGCTATCTTATCCCGTAATTCATTGCTGTCAAGACTAAGGAAGTCCAACTCTTTCTGGTATTTTGGGGCCTAACAAGCACAATGAGTAGATCCACAGACCATAATTAAGCGCTTACCCCTAATTTATAACTACAGTTTCCAAGTTAAAGACAGGGTGAGAGACTTTAGACCGAAACACCACCCATTCCTTATCTGGAACTTGAATCGCTGCCTTCTCTTGAACCCGGGCTTATCAGAAGCCAACATTCCAGATCAGCAGGCTACCGATACGGTGATTTATAACTTTTCTATTCGGGATTTTAACAAAGATGGTCAGATAGTCCGAACATTTAGTGACATCTGCGCTAATTTTTCATAAGCCTTGTTTCTTTACTGTGCATCAGCCAAAATATATTTCAAACATAACAAATATGCTTTATCAATTCGATCATTATATGTTGTTTCATATAGGTACTGCGCTAGGCAGCATGTGTTCTATCCTCTCATAATAATAAATAAAGGTTCAGTACACTCCATTAGCTCTTATGAGATTTGCTCTGAGTGATATATCTACCGACAGATATAATCTTATCAGCCCACCCAACAACTTTAGTGGCGTATCAAAATTATTAGATAAACTAAATTTCTTTCTCATTGATTCTCAGAAATCCGCGATATGCATCACTATTTCCGCTTACCTGGTGAAAATTCCTTAGGTTTTATCTGATTTTCTCAGAATTTCCAACACTAATTATGTTTTTCGTCAGCATGGCTGTCACCGTGAATCGAATAAGATCTGTCCCTGAAGATACACAGAGAAACGCCTTACTTGCTGCCATCTTTTAATCGATCTGTCATTTTGTAACACACGGGAACAAAATCAGAAATATTAATACAATGCTTTTATGAGTTGCGAATTAATGCTTATAATAAATTTGAAAAAGTTTCTTACAGTGCATATATTCAGAAACCTGTGCATTACGGTAGAGTGTTTCTCCTGAAGACATTCTTATAAACAAGGATTTTTGTTTATCGCATTTATTTTTCGTCTGAAAAATAATTTTCTTTATTTCAAAAACTGAAATACTAAAATTGTCAATATTTTGAGAATATTTTTGCAGAGATGATTGTTTTAAAGTTGTTTCGCTTACAAAATTTGCGAATGCTGAACATCTCATGATTAGTGTTTGATTGAACAAAAGCTTTTAGGTATAGGTGTTTCTAAAAATCACGATTACCGAAACAAAAAAAACTATCGTAAGAATGCGTGAGGGCTTTATGGGTTACACCTTGCTAATTATATTTGAAATGATATATTTCTCTTGTGTGAGGTATTTTATCAGAAAAAATTGGTGAAAACACATTTAAAATAATTTTAGCAATACGTTTTAGCAATGTGTCTTGCTCGCTGTGCTCGAATTCCGAGTAAAGTGCTGGGGTGTCCACCGTGGCAAACTACTATTTATGGCATAAAAAAAAAGCTGACATTTATTCCTCATTATGTAAGAAATGGCATGGGTTAATCTGTTTACTTGCATTTGTAATAAATATTTTAAGTAGTGAGCAGAACTTGTGGACACCCGGTAGAACATCGTTTGATTACTATTGAAGTGATTTCCGATTTTACTTCCCATTGTGCCTACTCTTCTGAAATTTTTTTGAAGCACTTCTTTTGTGCAAAATGTGTCACTACCAAAGAACTATGTGCACCTGGAAGTTTTTACAATGACAAGTTTTGGTACTGGATCTCGTTCTTCCGTGTTATGAATACCTGTCTTTCTAAATATGGGGATTAAATATATTTTTATTTCGGAAAGGTCCGTAAGGTACGGACCTCCACATAAAAGGCTTAAACGAAAATTTGTGTAGGCAAACGTCCCTTTGTTACATAAGTACGTACAGAAATAATGCCTTCTGAATTGATCACGTTTTCTCCCAGACAGATTCTTTTTGTAAAATATTTCATGCTGCTTGTTATCAGTGCAGCGAAAAATATATTCCTCTGGTTCTTGGAATAATACTTATTTTAAACTTATTTAGATGTCTGTACTTCCCAAAGTTTTCTCTCAGTGTCTAAAGTTATATGGAGTCTCGCGTTGTCATGTTGCAAGATTACATCTTTGCGATTAACCTGTTCTGGAAGCTTAAATTTCGGTGTGTCTTTTTCTTCCCATCCAGATGTTGGTGGTACAGGTCGGCATATATCATTTGATTAGGTGCAAGCCCTTTCCAGTAGATTATCGCCTTGACATCCCATTGTACACTTAACAGCATCTTTCTCCTTTGACGTCATCCATTTGAAGTCGATTGACTAAACTCTTTAACTCGGGGATACAGTCTTTTGACGTTTGAAATTTCTGAAAATTTCATCACCCGTAACTAATCGTTCCAAGAAAGGTTCATTTCTGTGATGTGCAAGGAAAGAAAAACAAGAAGCCATTCTGTCCGATCGATTTCTTGCGGATGGGCAATGTCGTACATACTAGTCGAAATTTGTGATAAACCCAAGAGCATGCGTTTTATTAGCTACTGTTATTCTGAGTATGGAAAACTTTTCTGATAATTTTTCAATCGTTAGGTATTGGAAATGATAACATCTAAAAATGATAACACAACATGAGCAAAACCTACACTGTGTAAGTCAACTTACAGATGGCAGAACAATGAACGCTGCGATATTGTCCCAAGGCTTTGTTTGCGTGAAGAATACCTAACTCTGCGTTAGGCACATCCACTCGTGCCATAACAATGATGGAATGTTTTTCGATTACTATATCCGAAATAAAATACGAAAACAACATTTTAAAACAACTCTATGTATATTATTTCTGATGATGTAAAGTATAAGAAAACATTTGGTGACAAAAAATTCAAATCAGATTTTTATTCAGCGTAAAGCATTACGTTAGAAACACGATAAATGTTTCATTGAAAAAAGCTGTATTTATCAGCGTTATTTATGAATTTGAATTTCAGGATTTCTTGTGTAGGCACTAACAGAAATTCACTTTATATATACATTATTGTTTTTTTTTAAATTATTGTGAAACATTTGTTACCGTAGGGCAGAGTGGTCATGCATAAACTTCGAAAACGCTTAATAAAGCGAACGCTCTAAGATTTCTAAGGTCGTCCTGAGGTGTCTAGTATCAACACGTCACCTGCAAAACATTTTAATTTCGTAAGTCTTGAGGATATTTGCTCGCGGATTGGATATGCTGTTCCAACGAAAACCATGAATTCTCGATTGGATTCATGTCTAGGGAATTTTGAGTTCAGAACAATACGTAGAAGTATGTCCCGTCTTACCCAAACTACTCTCGAAAAATACAGGTAGTGTGTCATGGCGTATTATAATCTACTAGATGGAATACCGTTGTGAAAGGATGTACCTGGAGTGCGATGAAATTTACGTACGTGGTAGCCGTCATAGTTTCCTCCACATGTGCGACTAAACCCGTGATATAGAAGCAGAACATTACCCAATGCATTACAATTCCTCGACCGGCTTTCCGTCTCATGTTGCATCCCGTTGCTTATACATCTCCGAGTAAAGGTAGCACAAACATTCGGCTGTCCACATGGTGCAACCGGAAAAAATTCTTTGGAACAGATAAAGTTTTTCAAGCATTCCAGGTTTAGGTTTCATCTCGTATGCCCATTGTACGCGCTTTCAACAGTGAAATGAGTTTAAAAGTTGAAAGCATGTACAAATTGAAAGCGACGTATGGCTTTGAGTTTACTGGCCATAGGGACTCAAAGCTACCATGGCCATCAATAACAATATCAGAATGGTTCGATTAACTATGTGTTATAGCACACTACTAGCGTCACAAGTATTAAGGTTACCCTCGATTCTCCACTATATTCCTTCTGTTGGTTCCTTCCATCCGTGATGGTTTTCATTCAACTCTGACAGTTTACGGCATTTATATAGCCGGCGAATGGTAGTTTTTCTTTCCATTGGACAACTTTTTGAAAGTACAAATCATGGTTCGCGGTGGGCAGTCGACAAGTCTTGCCCTCTCGGACATTCTCTGAGAAAGCCGTTTTACCATTACAATTTTTCGAAGTACTAATCACGGCTCGCAGTAGGCATTCGATAAGTTTTGCAGTCTCGGAAATTCTCTGACAAAGTCGTTTGGCCATTCCAATTTGGCATTTGTCAAACTCGCTCGAATCCTCTGATATTCCGATTTAAAGAACCAGAATAACCGTGATTAACAGAACTCTATACAGGTGTCATGTATTGCTTTCCATCACTTTCACACTCACCATCGAAATTCCACTTACTTTGATTTGGACAAAGACACACTGGCCATAATGATTTGGCTCTTTCAGCATAGTTTATTTAATTATCTCCTTTCCCTTTCTGCCTACCTAGAAATAAATGTGTATGAATCTTTAAATTAATTCTTGAAATTTTGTTTTTAAGATTTTGTACAAATCTTACGTATATGAAGCTAATATTACATGTATAATTGAAGTTTTAGCTTTTATACCAATTACCATTCATTAGTATTAAAGACACACATTTTCATTTATTTGTTCTGAAAAAAATGAGCACCAGCATAAATGTAGCTTATCTAGTTAATTAGGTAATGGACAATGACTGCATTTTTTATTTATCTTTTGTTGATTTGAATATCAAGAATTATTCTGTATTCTATTATGCAACTGAACTTTATTGTTTGTTTTTTATTCAGAAAATTATTTATAATTAAAGAAAAAAAATTAGTAGATTTATTCCAATGCGATAAACCCAGTGATAATGCTTGAGAAGGCGTATGTATTTGGAAAACTATAACGAACGGAAGGCGATCATCCTGTGAGTTAGAAGACATTTGATCCTGGACTTAAAGACGTTACATAACAGATTAGAAAATATGAAATACTGTTCCACGTCTGGATTTAGAATATTTGTTTAAGTAATCCCTAAACGATTACGGCTGAGTTTGCCTAAGAGATCACTAGGGATCGCCACGTCAACCGAGAATGTAATCTCCCTGCATAAACACAGTCCAGTAAAAAATTATGACTACCCGTGCTGTAAGAAGGAACAGTAATCAGCAATCACATGACAAACGCAAAAACACAGAAAATGTGATATTATTCTCAAAATCAGTCGCTGTTGTGTGTAATGGTAGACGAGTGTCCGTTGCAGTGGAACCAACGGCGTCCAAATGTTTTGCGCTCCCGAAACGTTAATGTTCACAGAACTGCAGGGTTTTACGAAAGATTCTACAAAACCTACCTTTCCCCTTGATCTTAGAGGTATCTACCACAAACTTGTGATCAGTGATCCTTTCTAGTTTTTTATTCGCTAGTCTGTGATCCAGGTCATAGTGCTCTGAAATGTGTACTTAACGAATATTAGGATGATATTGGTTTGGCAGGATTGCTGCCCTGAAACTTAGCAAACATATCGATATTCTGGCTTGTTTACCCATTATTTCTGGCCAGATTTATGGGAATATTAAAATGTGGTAATGTAAGCTTGTCGCAAATGCTAAAAAATATTGTAATTAAAACAGTGCAAATAGAGAAATCTGTATCTTAATCAGTAATCCGATGGGCTACCTACAGAGGTGGACATAGAGAAGTAGACTATTCAATGCCAGTAACATTTATATTTAATGTTAGGGGTCGCGCAGCTCGGAACACCAGCTACCTCAAATTGTGCTCCCCAATCAACTGCATTTCGTGGTTGTGGCACAGGTCAGCAATACCAGGCAATTGGAGGCTTTTGTCTGTGTGATCGACGTTTGTCAGCATCAAGTCCCCTGAGCCATGTAATAAATGTGATGATGATCATATGTAGAGGATTTTAGGAAGGGATTGTCTGACCCCAGGTCATAAACAACCCTTAGAAATTGGAAGATAGGAGAATAGGGCTAGAGTGCCCGATAGGAAAGTGACACGGAGACGAAGTAAAAAGGGTGAGGAAGAAGCCCTTATTTATTACCGGGGGTCAGTACCCGGTGTCCGACCGCTTAACGAGTTCATCCGACGAACGGCGGATATTTAGTGGATTGAACCTAAGGTCCTTTCCGTGGTAATCACAAACGTTTCCCACTAGGCCATACGCGGCCCAATGTAATAAATGTTTTAAATAATTTTGTTCTTTAGTCAACTTTTCCGAACTTTCTGCTGAAAGACAAATCGGGAGAACCCCTTGAATCCCGTCAACAAATACGTCTACTTAAATAAGGAGAAGAGATCAACTGTTTACAAACATTTAATATTGCTTACGATTCTTGCGGCTATAACCCTTTTGGACGAAGGTAAATGGTTGCATGAAAAGGACGTGACATCGCAAGCTCCTCCTTCAGCCTTTGATGCTGGAATGAGTAGTTTTTTTCTCCCAAGTCAACAATACTACCCGCAGTGCACAGCGGCAGCTAATTCAGAAATTCGCATAATAATACCCCTGTTAGTATAAAGATTACATCAATAACCTCAGATTGAATATAGTATCCACAGCTATGCTCAAACGTAGGAGGGATACAACTAGCTGAACGTTAGAGAATATCATGATTTCCCCCGCGGATAAAAACTCAAGGACCCCATAGTTAAGTGAACTAATAAAAAATATTTTTTTTTTTAAACAAAGCAAAAAACATATGGTTTTCTGTGAAAGAAATATTGGACTGCTATTGTTAGGAATGCAAGTCAAAGATGTTTTTCTTTTTTTTTCTTTTTGATTTTGACACGGTAAATTGACGTTGCACTAATAACTTTAACTTTTCTTCTGCTTACTCATCTCTTTACTGGATAACTTTTTTGTTTAATGTAATTCCAGATTACTATTAGTTAATTTTCCCTGCTTATTGTATTGACGTTATCCGATCATGGTTTCTGGGGTTACCAGAATTTTCATTAAAAAGACAAATGTGCTCTTTAATTCAAAACTTGGCCAATTTCCGCATTTTGGCTTTCATATTCTTTTCTCCCGAAATTTTCGGGAGAAACTTTTTAACAAATTATTAATTTCAGATCTATCTTTTTATTATTTTGCAAAAGCATGGCCAGCAAATTTACTAGTGTTATGAAGAAAATAGCCTACACGTGACTTATTCCAAACCTTTCCATTTACGTTCAGTAAGATATTCGAAAAGTAAATATAGAAATAATGATACGTTAGTTCAACTTGTATTCGGGCTGCGGGCTGTCTAGTGGCCAACTTTCGTGACTGCCACGGAAACGGTCGCCATGTTTCGGATAAGCACGTTAAGCCGTTGAACCCTGGGTACTGGTCCCCTGGTAATAAATAAGGAGTCTTCCTCCCCCTTTGTACTTCCTTCCGTGTCACTTTCCTATTGGGCACTCTAGCTCAGATCTCCTAGCTTCCTATTTTTAAGGGTAGTTTAAGACCTGGAATCCGATATTCCTTCCTAAAATCCTCTACATATGTTCATTTGACCATAATCAGCTTGTATTCGAGTTTGAACTTGTGTGTTGAAAAGGCTGTCTGCTAGCATTTGCACATGGTATAAAAAACAAAGGAAAGGTAATTTTGGATTCTCACGTGCAACTGGAAATTGATGATATGTTCTTGACGTTACTCAGGAAGCACTATGAAAGAGAATTTTGCTGGACAGAATCATTCACATGTGTTTTATTTTGGAAGTGATTTCTTTTCGTTGAATAGGTGAGTGTGGACCTTGGTTTTGTCACTGTTTCTTCATAATTTGTAAACACACGTACTTGTTACTTCTCTTCATCGTACTCGTTTCTTTCTTTTCTAAACACACTTCACAACAAGTTATTGTTTCTTCATACACTTTTGCAACAATTTTTGGTATTTCCCTGTCTTGTATCAATATAACAGGATGTGCATCATCAGGCTATTATCATTTCATCAGTAGGTAGTCTAAAGATTATGATATTCTATATTTTGAGGTTACTCACCTTTACTCCCCTAAATCTGTTAGGAGGTTTTCGTCTCTACATATTTCCAACACGTATTTTTCTTATTTACATCGTGGTTCGAGGCAGCAAAAAAAAATTCAACTCACGCAAACTTCACTCAATTCCCTTCTTTTCCCTATGACCAAATTCAGATTCAAAATAATCCAATACAAATATACACAATTGAACTTCCTAAAACACTTTAATCTAATTAAAACATCAATCAATAAAAACCTATTTATATATTTCCTAAAACGTCAAAGTTAAAAAGCTGTAACCCAAAATTATTTAAAATTGCACATCAGTGCCCAATTAAAATAAATCCAAATACCTGACACAACCACTATAGCCAACGCTCACAGACCTCTCTCCCCTCATAAACAAGCATAACAACCAAGCACTTTCATCCACTGCCCTGGCCATTTTCAAGGAGCGGACGCAACAGATGTACCATCCGGCACCATCTACGATACATAGCGAATGTTCCAGTGCCCGCGCGGCATCGTCTCATTTTACGTTCTCCGTCGTTCAGGCGCAGTGGCCCAATCTGTGAGATGACCTAATAGCCTTCTTTTTCTTTCGTAGCTATAAATATGTGTTCACTTTATTTGATTCTTGAAACCAATAATCTTATATTCTAACACGTTTTTTATTTATATTACAGCATTTTTTCTCTTGCCTTTTCCCCTCTGTTCTTCACTGCGGTTTTCCTTTCTGATCAAATCCTTACAATATGTGTTTAAGCTATTAGGATCGTTAACGTTACATAACATGTGTCTATTTATAGAGTGAAGCCTTTGTCTATTTAAATATTACGGGAAGTCAGAACTGTACTAAATTTTTTATCCAACTTTTGAGCATTTCCACAATGTGCAACTGAACATTACATAAACATTTCTGTCTGTAAATGTATCAGAAGTTTCAATGCATAAATTCTATCTCTCTCTCTAAGAGAGAATTCTACATCTGACAAGAGTAGTTCCGTCCAATGCCGTTAAAGAAGTGCTTGAAATCTACTCCAATGTTTCACAAGTTACCTCAGGAACTTTTTATATGTTGAACGAAATATAAATAGTGCTTCACGTTCTTGTTACTCTGTGAAGTATTTTGTCAGTATTTCAGCTCACATGACAGAAATTGTTACTGAAAACACCAAAAACATGGAAAACCGAAAGTTGAAATAAATGCGATATAATGAATTTGAACGGTGCATGAGAAAACCTTGTGCACGACATTCAATCTGGAATCATAAATTTAAATACACATGTTGAAATAAATTTTATTCATGTATTTTCTTTTGAGAGGCACTTCTGGTTCTGAAATAAATACGGGTGATTTTTTTATCATTCAGTTTCATTAAGAACAACGATTTTTAGCTTAGCATTTACCCTTTATTCGCGTTAGGATTAAAATAATTAAAATTATTCATGACGATCTAGTAATGAAAGTTGAAATAAACAGTAAAAATATTTTATAATGCTGCAGTTTCTCAATTCATAGGACACTGATAATACAAAAATGTATTTATGACTAATTTATCCAGACCAAACTAGAACTAGATGACCTAGTGGGGGAGTTAAGTAGAATACGGGCTGAATATTTTATTAAAAGCATATATTGTATTATATGTGAAACTAGAATTAGTATGTTTCTTGAGTATTAGAAGATTCGTGTTTTTGTTTTCATCAACAGAAGTAACTTTTTTATGTGATAAACACAGCAAAATATTTAATTATGTAATTCACACGATATGAACTTCTACTTTATATGCCGTTTTATATATTTTAACATGATCACGTGTTCATGAGTGAACACAAAGTGGCCAGAGAAAGAATACTCTCTGATCCAGACATTTCGCATATGACACTGAGAGGTGTTGCAAACTTTATTTTAATGAGAGGGGACAAGTGTGGGATCGTAGCTGCGTTCTTTTGACTTGTCGCGTAAAATCACAAATTGGAAGTACACCAGTCAGACCTTCATGTTTGCCCCTGATTATACGAACATTTCGAAAAAATATTTTATTTTTTTTACGCTTTCCAACCGTAGGTTGAAGAAGCGTATATGCTCCAGCTTTGTCCGTCCCTCTGTCCGTCCGTATGTCAGTCCATCTGTCGGCACGATAACTCGCGTAAAAATGGTTCGATTTTGATGAAATTTTAGTATGTGGTAGGGGACCATTTGGGGACAAAACCTCTTGAAAATGGACGAAATGGGGTCAAAGGTCATAGCGTAGGAGTGGGATCTATTCCATTGCCCTTATGCGTCATAACTTGCGTAAATATGGTTCGGTGTCGATGAAATTTTTTCATATTGTAGGGGACCCCCTGTGAATGACCTCTGTTGAAAATGGGTGAAGTGGGGTCAAAGGTCACAACATAGGAGCGGGACCCATTCCATTGACCTTATGCATCATAACTTGCGTAAATATGGTTCGATGTCGATGAAAGTTTAGCATATTGTAGAGGACCACCTGGGAACGAACCGTTTTGAAAATGGGTGAAGTTGGGTCAAAGATCAGGACATAAGAGCGGGATGCATTCATTATTCTTATGCGTCATAACGTGCGTAAAAATGGTTCGCTTTCGATGAAATTTTAGTATGTGGTGCGGTACCATCTGGGGAAGAACCCTGTTGAAAATGGCAGAAATGGAGTCAAAGGTCCGGACATAGGATCAGGATTCATTCTATCGCCTCTATCTCATACTATTAAAGGAGCAATTCTTGTATGTATGTACATTTTATTTTGAAAACGGCTCTAAGGATTTTGATGAAAGTCGTTAACCTACCGTTTTCTGGTACTAGAAATAAATTTAGCTTGATCTCGACTTTAGGAAAATTCGTTTAGTGGGTTAAATAACCAGCCCGAATAACCACGTTTTTACTGTCATGGCGTCTTTTCATTAATGTTGCCCATGCTTAGAAATCCTATGACGGCACAATCTCAGGATTGAGATGTTGGTGCGCGGTCACGCCAACTGTCTCATTCCGTCACGCGTTGTGTGTGAATCCTATTAAAGTTTTATGATGTCACACTCTTTCGAGCAGATGGTCGCGATTCTCATCGGCCTTATTACGTCAAGCGTTGTGTGCGTATGTCCGTCCGCACGATAACTCGCGTAACAATCGTTCGATTTCGATGAACTTTTAGTATGTGGAAGGGGATCACCTGGGAAGGAATCCTATTGAAAGTGAACGAAATGGGGTCAAACGTTAGGACCTTGTAGCGGCATCCATTCCACTGCTCTAATGCGTCATAAATAACGTAAACATTCTTCGATTTGGAGGAAATGTTAGTATGTTGTAGGGGCCTATTTGGGGACGTATCCTAATGAAAATGGGCGAAATGGGGTTAAAGGTTAAGACATAGTAGCGGGATCTATTCAATAGCTTCTATGCACCATAACTTGCGTAAAAATGCTTCGATTGCGACAAAACGTTATAATATAATTTCGGGGGTATACTGAACTTGGTCTGTAGAATATTATCGAAATGGGATAAAAGGTCAGGTCACAGGACCGAGATTTATGCCACAGCCATTATCCTCATGACTTGAGTCGTAACTTGAGTAATGATTTCTAGTATGTTGGAAAGCGTATTATAATCAATGCATTGCATGATTTTACTAACTTGTTTTTTGTAATCAACTGAACTAAGTGAAAGGGAATACGAATGCAACTTCTAAATGGGGAATAGTATATTATATCGAACTTCACTATTTGTTTTCTTTGTAATTAATAATTTATACTTATAATTATTACTTATTTGTAATTATTATTCATTTCAGAATTATCATTTTATTTTTGCTTTTGTATTGCACTTATGAACTGTGTTTCAGCGTTCTTTCTATCGACAATAATGATAAATTTAGAATTCTGTACAAGCGATAAATTCGAACTGAAAATATTTCGAAATGTTTAATACACAGATACTCTTGTCATTTTTCTGGTCAAGTAAAGCTTTCACTCTACTGCAGGTAACACAGGATTTTTTCATCATGAACAGTTCTCATTCGCTCCCTCTCTCTTTTTTTTGCTTGATAGTCATTTCCTTCGTTTAGTGTTCTTTCTTGTCTTCCTGTGGTGAAGGAGAGCATTTATATTTCTTACTCAGGAAACAGGCATTGTGGCATGTTCCGGCTTTCTTGGAAAGTCAATCCTGCAGTACATTCATGAAACGACAATGGATTATAGAAGTCTCGTCTCCTACGTTACCCGTTATTTGTATACCAAAATTGTGCACCGGTATCAAAAGTGCTTTCTTGTTCGTTAATTATGGTTTTCGTTTCAATAGTAAAATATTCGTTTAATAGTTCGATAGTCTTGACGTCGGGGCACTGAAAGCAAATGTTTTTAACTTAGTACGTCCTGGATACTAAATTTGGCCAAACTATCAAACGATTCTTATGTTTACAACGCCTCATTTACCAGTGTTCTGTTGGTTACGTAGGTAAATGAGGCGTTGATATTATTCTATTATACGTGTTGAAAACTTTTACGTCCTTTTTAAAAAATTGGATTAAAATATTTTTTTCTAATCGAGCTATGATATCTATAATACAGAAGCCGCTAAGCAAGCCTATTTGCGCTTTTAGCAATTAACTGCTTTGCAACATCATATAATGAAACGCTCAACCAATGAATGAAGGTAACAGGCACTTTACTAGATTGTTTTATGTATTATAATGTTCGTACCGAAACAGATGGTACTTCTAACTGTTCTGTGAAAATGGGGCAGCTTTAAGGAACAACAACATGTAGGTATATAATTTCATGATTAGGGCACTCACACATATGTATTTTGGAAAATATGCAAGCTCTTAATATACCTTTCTATTGTCCTGAAACAAGACCCGAAAATATAGCGTTTCTGTAGCGATAACGATATCTGCATTTACTTATAGTTGCCAGAGAAGCAAAAATCCAGTGAGTGAATTCGCTTCCCATTAATTCATATAGATCTTCGTGATTGAGTTAGTTCTTACTAGGAATCATTACATAGTCTTAGAGTGTTACCCTCACATCTGCTTCTTAAAATTACTTTTGTATTTTTTGTAATTTCTGGTTTGTTATCACTCTGTACAGAATCACAATTTTCTGTGTAGTTTTTGGCCATTGTAAATAATCAAATTGTCTAAAAGATGCGCAAAGCAGGTTCTTAATTAAACAAAAGAGAAACACTAATGTAATAATTAAAAAAATGATTGCATTCTGGCAACTGAATTTTTAACTGCAATCTTTGAATGTTGTAAAAGAATTTGCTCACTATATCACATTAAATATAACTAGTCCTATCCACCATGAAATCTTCTGAATCGAGGCGTGAATCAGGATGTCTGCGTCTGTGATACATAAGATCATATGCAAATTTAGAATTTAGTGGAATTTGGCTTATGGTTGAATAATATTTTGTGCTAACGCCTGGACATCTCCATTATCTCTATTGTTACATATTGTTACGAAGTCTAATTCCATAGGGTATTCGCGCTGAGGTTTACAAGATCCGTTTTGCGTTTGTTGGAATCGCGTAGAGCTGAATTTCACCAAAAATGCCTCGGTTAGTCGCGCTACTCATCGTTAAGAGAACATTGAACTGTTTTGTTTACAGCAAGCGAGCAGAAGGAGTGTGCGCGGCTGAGAGATCGCTGCCACCCTCGAAAGAATGTCGGAAGTCAACAGGTCACTGGAGAAGAGAAACCAGCCACAATGTGCAACTGGAATCTATCGAAGAAGATCTGTTCCGTGGAAGAAACGGAATTCAAGAGATGAATCTCTTCGGACCCAGGAGGAACGAAATACGTTGATGCCCAAAGATCTTTCTGGCTAAAGAGGTAGAGAGAAAAAGAAGCTTCCTCTAGATCTTTCAGCGACTCTGTCTCCTCTGTCCGACGGCTTGACCCGTGTCTAGTCGCGGGAACCTGCAGCTGACCGCCTCATCAGCAAGTTGGTACGTACACTACGGTAGTCGCGAGTGTGTGTGTTTGTGTGTTTGCGTGCCCATCTTAAGGCTGGCTACTGCTAGCCAGTTATTAAATATGTGGATTACCAATAACCCATGATGGATACCTACCTGTAAGTACTGTACATGTTATTACTTTCGCATGCATCTAGTAGAACTGTACCTAAATGATCATATGTAGAGGGTTTTAGGAAGGGAGTGCCTAACCCCAGGTCTTAAACAACCTTTAGAAATAAGAAGCTAGGAGATTCGGGCTAGAGTGCCCGACAGGAAAGGGACACGGCAGCGAAGTAGAAAGGGGGAGGAAAAAACGCCTATTTCTTACCGAGGAGGCCAGTACCCGATGTCCGACTGCTTAACGTGCCCATCCGACGCATGGCGGTAATGTAGTGGATTGGGCGTTCATACCTGTCTGGAACCGAACCTGAGGTCCTTTCCGCGGCAGTCACGAACGTTTCCCACTAGGCCACCCGCGGCCCAACTGTGCCTAAGCAGAGCAGACTGCCATTTAAGGAGCGCAGATCTGAACTTGTGAACTGCTATTGCGTTTATTGAGGCGCGTTCTCGCCCTATTTGCTCCCAGAGCTAAATGTGCGTTGCAAATGATTTGTAAATACTATTAAATAATTAAATGTGCCGGTGTTGTCCTACGTCCTGAGCTTGTCAGTTCTAGTCCCTTGATATCTCTCAGGGATGCAAGGCTCGGTGCTGTCCCTCCGACCAGTTTTTGGTATTTTTTAAGAGGGGTTCGTATCCTAGGGTCCCCAAAATAAAGAGCCCACGTAACAATATCATTAAGCTGTTCTTTGATATTAAGAGGTTAGCTAATCAAAGAAAAACAATCTGACAAATAAACATTTAACAGATAATACAAACCACCAGAATTTTTTTAAACTCATTATTTACTTACTGTTGCCGTATCAAACGTCTCCATTTACAGCGATCTTGACACACAACACGGGCTTCAGTGACATCCATCATACGACGTACACAAGACCTTCTTAACTTCAGACTCATAATATTTTTCTCATTCAGGCACTCCTTAATCTGATCCTCATATAATTTCCTTGGCCCTCCTCTGCCTTCCTTTCATGCCCCTTGGGCCGAAAAAATATTCTTAGTAAGCATCTCATCAATCATTCCTTCACTTCATCCTGCCCAAACCACCGAAGCATATTAGTCTTCACCTTGCTAACAATATTTTGCTTCACATTACACAACTGCAAAAAATCTTCATTCCTCACATGATCAGAACATGTCTTTCCACAAACCCGCCGTAAGTAATGCATTTCTCCGGCACACAAACGACTGCTATGTCTCTTCTGTAATACCCAGGTTTCACTGTCATCATATAAAAAATATCGAAATTTCAAATATTTAGATGCTTCAGAAATATTTCCAAATAAATCTAATTGTGTTAGTAGTGAAGTAATATTATTTTTAGTTTTTCAAATGCCTGATCTGCATTAAAAGAAAAAAAAAGTTACAGAAGACATTAGAAAAAATTTGTTATTATGTGTAAACGAAATCGAGAGCTAACAAATGAATGAGATAACAGTGAAATTTGGCATTCCTGAATTACAAGGAAAGAATAATGAATGGTTGAATTCGGCGAGTAGAATTTACATCATTCCTGAAGGAAACTTTATCATTCTGTATGTGAATAAGCGCTGAAGTATAGCCGGCAAAACGTGCACTGTTGAAGATTAATAGGAAATACGAAATGACGTTCTAGAATGGCAAACATACGAGATTATGATTCAAACAATCATATTCAGCAAACAATTGAGATTTCCACAAACAATCCATCAGTTTATTTCTGGTTTCCAAAATGGGCAGTTTCTTCTTAATTGCGTTTTAGACGGCTAAGTTTAAGCTGTTCAGTACGTCTTAACCTTAAGAATAATGACTGTGCTAAAGATAATCTTCGGTACGAGATGTGAGGAAAGCATATGGACAAATGCACAGGAATTAATAGAAGTATTGTCCCATAACAGTATCCCAAATTCTTTCGTATGTATGATTATAGCCGATGATAGTGTGTAAACTAGAATTGAATACGAGGTAATTTATTTTCTGGTGAGACCCTTTCAGTAAAGATGATACAGAGGATAAACACTTTAAAAAGCCAATCAAACTACTCCCCGTAGAACATAGCAACTTCATCTATCAAAAAGCAAAGCTAAACGTTAAGTGCGCCTTCACTTCGGCAGTGTTCGCTATGCCAACCATTTTGTGGGCCTTTTGCGATGACCATAATTAACTGAGTATACAGTCATATTATGAAAAATAATGGGCTAGATATTTGGAATAGGTATCCAGTTCGTAGGTTAAGGAGAAAGATATTTCTGAAATAACAGAAGTTTTCACAATTACATAGTTCGGAACAGAAAGGCAATATCATATAAACCCACAGTACTGAAAAGAAAAACAAGAATATATTGAAAGTGATACCGTTGATATCGAAACAGATAGCAAATAAATACAAGAGCTAAAAGTGCAGATTCACGAGCAACTGCTTTGTGGAAAAATGGAAAATATTAGGGTATTATATAATAACGAAAGCAAGTGAAATTGAAAACTGAGACTTGAAAATTAGCTCCGGAAACTGAAAGAAAAAATAAACGTTGTAGTTAAGATTAAGCGAGTATAATTTCGCTTATTAGGATGTTAAAAGGAAGCAATAACACAACTAACTGTAAGTAATCGTCTTCGGTCTAGGATTTTCAAAATAAGATTGAATGCAATCAGCGTGTGACAAGTTGTGGTTCCATCGAAACACCAGATGTCAGTTAACGGCTAATTCCACAACTGAACGATTTTGCGCTGTAGTGGACTACATAGCTTCCTATTACTTCATCTTAGTACAGCACCTGTTTTTTCGTATCTTTTTGGCTTTACGTTGAGAGTCACGTAAATCTGTGACTGCACTGAATTTCAGGTCTCCCACGAAACTTGTACTAGCTGTTTTCATTCTAATAAATTAGTTTCACGGAAATTACTGCAAATTTCGCAGATAATATGTGCCAACATATTTTGGGCGTGTCTTATCATGTTATTTTCCGCCAAAAAGCGTTTCTGTTTTTAACAGTTTTACTTCTCGAAAGGCTAGATATGCTGGTACCATGGGTGAGAAATCCAACGACGTTTTTTATATATAAAAACATATTTTCAGTTGGTCAAACCACGTGACTTAGCAGCAGCCTATTAAGTATTGAAGACGATACCCTTTTCAGATTTTTTGGGAATCTGTCAAAATGCTAAGAGTAAAGATGAAAAAATTATGCATTACCTCGGAAAGCTCCTTCTGGACAAGGTTGTGAAAATATGAAGTACCTCGTTCTCCATATCAGCAGCGAAAAGAAACAATTCAGAAATTTTATTTACCTAATCTACAGACAAATACGAATACGACATTTTAGTACTTCCCATTTGCAATCGAAAATAATATCTTACAAAACTACGGAAAATAAAAGTGCATCTCTGAGAAATGTTAAAGCAATACTTCCAAACCAAGGCGTTCTGTGCGTGACACAGTGGTTACAGATCTGCCGATGGTTGGAGTTGCTGCCATCTACTGGCCCTTCTGAAGGGTAATTCTTCTTCTGTGGCGTTTTGTAATGTTAACTCTCCTAACTGTTAGCTGTGATTTGTTTGTAGTACGTGTATGTTTCTTCAGACATATTTATTGTCCATCATTATAAGATAAATGCAGTCGGACCGTACCATTGTGAACTTCGGAACATCTTGATGTCGGAAGCTAAGCCCACTATTCACACCGCGGAATGCACAGGTCCTCGTCCATAGCAATTTTATGGAAACATATCTTCCAGTTACTCTTATCACAGCAAAGGGACCTGCAAACTGAGTATAAATAGGTTTCGAAAAAACTTGAAATTTTTTCTAAAAAGCAGATTCATTAAAATCAAACCGGACCGAAAACATAATAATAGTGAATGCTGATGTACTGTTGTATCTTTAAGGAAATTTGTAATATCGATATCGCGGAGAGAGGGTCAGGTTGGAAGTTCAGCCATTCCGGCTATTTCCTTTACTAACTGCGCGTGAAATCTCAACTAAATGTTTTGTTAAATCTTTTTGCAGTGGCTAGAGGCATCCTTATTCCTGAGGACCAAGCCAATGCGAAGGTTCCGGGGACTCTCATACACACCTGCTTGCAGGTTCGCGCTACAAAACACATGTTCAAGAAATACACCGAGGTTAACAGATACTAAGCGAAGAAGCGGCGAAAATGTGACAGCTAACGTGCTGCCGTCGGTCGGCTGATCTGTAATCACAAAACAAATCGGAGATCAGGAAATGGTATAGCCATAACTAATAAAAATTAACACGCTGTGGTTTGCATTTAGAAACCATGATTTTAAACCTGAACAAACGATGTGGTGGCAAACGCCCCCGCTGAATACATGCGGCACTTCGAAAGTACTTGAAACACTTAGGAGCAGAATAGGGAAAGTTTAGCGTCAGCAATTTTGGCAGAAACTTTGAATGAAGTACACTCGCGGAAAATGAAATTTGCGCACATAGAAGAAAGCATGGGACAACCGCGAAACTTTTCAAATAGCTAGAGTGCTTACTGATATGCAAACGATCCAAGTTTGGTGCGATTGCGCATGACCGTACACCCTGTGGTTGCGCTGCAAGCACGAACCTGCTGCCTTATAAACCGGCGTGTAGTCGATGCTCCATGAAAACGAAAGAACCGGCAGACTCTGCCAAGTGTACAGACTGACAAAAATGCAGGGTAGATGCCAGAAACGCATCTAATGGACTTTCAAAGAGGCCTGATCATCGGAATGAAAACCTCAGGGAGGTCAGAGGGCCTTATTGCCCGCCACGTGGATCGTTCTGACCATGCCGTCCGACTGTGTTGGGAGCAGTGAACATGTGACGGCACTGTCACACGGCGGAGCTGTTTCGGATGTACCAGGAGGACCACCGGTAGAGAAAATCGACAAATCGAGCGCCAGGCACGAAAGGATCCCACAGGGACATGGTCCACTATGCCGGCAGATGAAGCGGCTCCTTTGTGCCCACGAACCATTTCCCGACGCCTCGTGGAATCGAATCCGCGGTCCCAGTGCTCTTTACGTGTGCTGCCATTAACAGTGGAACATCGTCGCCCCCGTCTTCAGTGTTGCCACGCCAGAGTAACGTGGAATGCCACAAATTGGCGACGTGTGGTGTTTAGTAATGAGTGCCACTTCGTTTTGGGGACAGACGATCATAGTGTCCGGATGTGGAAGTCTCCGGGTAAACGGCACAATTCCAACTTTGCTATCGAGCCCCATATCTCCCCCACTACAAGCATTATTGTCTGGGGATCCATTGTCTATCGTAGAGAATCAGGTGTAGGAGTGGTACGTGGATCACTAACGGGCCTGCGGTATGTAGATGAGAACCTACGGCGGATGTGCTCATTTGGCATTCCAGGTGCCCTATACCAGCAGGATAATGCCCAACCGCACACGGGTCGTGTTGCCCAGGACTGCCTACGTCATGTCCAGACACTTCCATGGCCTGCCCGCTCCCTGGACATGTCCCACGATGATGTACTAAAATATAATTTTCACTATAACATTTAGAAACTTTGATATTTGTTTTCCGTTCTACCAGTCCAGATATTACAATACTGTTGTTTGTGACAACGCATTTTTTTATTTCCCATTTTTTCACTTTCATATTCACTCTTTGAAAAGAAAAATATATACACATATAAAAGGAAAGGAAACACCAAAAAAAGTATTTCAATCCTGATGGAACTCTGCATGCAAGTACCTCAGGACCGAAAATGCAAACGACTAAAGGCGCCCAGCCACAGCTCATTGGGACAGCGCATCAAGGATGGTATATCAAGAGCAAATCCCGCACACAGTGATAATTGTGATAGTGATAGCGGATTTCGTTTGCATTTATCTCCAGAGACTGTGAGAATTCCTCGATGCTAGATCCGTGTACAATGCAAGCAGATGAGAGAGTTTGAGAGAAGATGTGTTATTGGGATGAGAGAGGCCGGTTGGTCAAGTTGCTGTATCGCCAGGCAATTGGATCGGAGAGACACGGCAATCGAACGATGTTATCAGCAATGGTTCTAGGACGGTCCACCCCAAAGGTACGCGCGCAGTGGACGCACGAGAAGAATGGCAGAAAAATGGGGTGTTAAGCGACTAGGAGACCTGCGAGAACAGAACCGAATTCGCTAGGAGACCTGCGAGAACAGAACCGAATTCGAGGCTATCAACCACCGGTGGCCACGTAGCGGCATCTACAGATACGGGAGTGGCCATTCGGACCTTTATCAGATACCCTGAGGCACGGACACTACACACGATGAGGCAACTCCGCCTCCTACCGCTGTTCAGCAAGAAGCTCAGGTGCCGGTTTGAGGGGGTCGGTCCCGATATACATGGGATAGTGTTCAGTGGCATCGTGTTGTGTTCAGTGACAGGTCACTGTTTCCACTTGGCGTCAGTGACCCCCACGTATGTGTCTGGAGGCGAGGGGACAAGTTCACGGGTTCTGCCGTAACAGCCCAGAGGCGCACATTTCGCACACTGGAAGTTCATGGAAGGGGAGGGGATTTCCAACTACAGCCGGACACACTTGGTTCTCTTCCGTACCAACTTCACGACTAAACGGTATGTCGACGACATTCTTCGACCTGCTGTATTGCTATTCCTATCGTAGCAACGCCGAGCCACATTTTTAACAGAATAAAGACTCATCACACACGGTCCGCCTCTCCCAGGTGTGTCTCCGTAATGCCGACAACTTTCCATGGCCATCCGGATCCTCCGACCTCGCACGATCAAACATGTTTGAGATGTGATGGACGCCACCAACGCCCATCCCGGAATGTCTGCGAGCTGACCAGTAGTGTGGACACAATCTGGCATGCTATATATACCTCAGGGCAGTGTCCGTGAACTGTCAGCATCTATGTCACTCCGAGGAACCGCTTGTACCGAGACAAAAATTGCACTAAACCGTAAAAACGAGTTGTTCCACTTGTGTAGCTGTTTTATCCGAATAAATGACATATCTGGTCAAGAATCTGAAATTCCAATAATTTCCTGTCTTGTACACGTGCGTTGAACATACCAGTTTTCATCTCGTTTGGATGATTCCTTTTGTCTGTGAGAGTTTCATTTTTGTTCTTTGTTTTTTACAGGGAGAGTCTATTTTACAGCAAAATAAGAAAACTAAAACGTAACGTTTAACACTTGTTAATTTTAAAGTGTACCACAAACCGGAGCCAACATTTCTTTTTCATCTAAAATTCGGTTCATAAATTTCTTGATTGTTGCATACACTGAGTGGACACTTTTATTATGACCAACTGACAGTTTTAGGCTAATGACCTATGACTGCACGCTGTTGCCGTCAGAGGGCGCGGCTAGTATAAAAAGGGAAAGCGTAGTGCTTGCAACAGTAGTAGAAGTGATTTTGGGGTTAGGAGAAGTGTAAAAAATGCGATTTGAAGGACTTTCAACGTGGTATGATTGTAGGACTCGGAGCTCCTACAATCACCGAAACCGCTGCATTCGTGAAATGTTCCAGAGCAGCTGTTGTTAAAGTGTTCAAAGACTGGACTGTCAGCCAAAAAACTGGGTCTCTACGTGCAACGAGTGGTTATCATCGACTAGTGATTGCTGGGGCGGAACGGAGAATGTCCAGACTGGTAACAGACAACAGAGGAGCAACAATGCAGCAAATTACAGACCATCTTAATCAAGGATCCCATCAAATGATCTCTGCACGCACTGTTCGCCGTACAGTGCATCGGGTGGGATATGTCAGCCGAAGGCCTGTTCGAACACCTTTGCTGTCTGCAGTTAACAAGAGAAAACGTTTCCAGTTTGCACAGGAGCACAAGGATTGGACAGTCGATAATTGGAAACAAATTATGTGGTACGATGAATTACATTTTGAGTTGCACAAAGCCGATGGCTGAGTGAGAATATGGCGGAAACAGCACGAAAGCATGGACCCCAAATGCTACAAACCTTCAAGCTGGTGGAGGCAACGTTATGGTTTGGGGAATGATTTCCTGCCAGGCTTTGGGCCCTTTAAATCGTGTTGATCAACGTCTGATTGGCCCATAATATCTAAACATCTTTGCGGACCAAGTGCATTCGGTCATGCGGATGGTTTATCCCAATGAACAAGATAATGCGTCCTGCCATAGTGCTCATATTGTACAGGATTGGTTTCAGGAACATGCCGGTGAGTTTACTTTGCTTAGGTGGCCCCCACAATCTCCAGAACTCAACCCCATTGAGAATTTGCGGGATGAAGTTGAACGAGCCATCAGACAGCTGGATCCACACCTCTGCAATCTCACACTTTTTGAAAGTGATATTCATCAAGCATGGTCTCAGTTCCCACAAATCACCTATCAACATCTTGTGGAGTACATGCCTCGAAGAATGAGACGCAGTATTAAAGGCAAAAAGTGGCACAACGAAGTACTGATGGGGTGGTCACAACAAAGTGGCTACTCAGTGTATAACTCTTTCGGAAATAAATTTTGCTAAATTGATTAAACATTGCACCTAAGAAATATTTTTTTAAATTTATATGCAATAAGTACGTATTCAGTATTTTATGTTAAAATTGAAATTTATTACTACGATAAAACGCAAAGCGTGGTGTAAAAATGATTGAACTCAAGCATGACTAAGTGGTAAAGAACATGCTGGTAATTATTCTGAGTTCCTCACGCATGTTTACATTTTCGTACAGCTCATTCGGTTTCTAAACAGGTGTTAGATACTATGATGTCGCTTACCAACCACAGATTTTGAACAATGAACCTATTGGATTTGTTCTGTGAGACAGAAATAAATTCAAAATTTTATCTTAATGTGTGTCCTCCCATGAGGTTGTCTGGGGAAACAAAACATCCGAGTTGATACTTTAGCGGTTCTTAGAATTGCAACTAACGCGACGGCTAATTTTGGGGACGGAATAACACTTGCATTTTCGTATCAAAATAATACAGACAGCAAGTTACAGTATCTAGAGAAGACCTTATTTATAACCCTCTGAAGGGGGTCCTATCAGAAAGGAACAATCCTTCACCTTGAACCCAAATGTAGGATGAAAATATATATGATATTTATTTTAGGAATAAAAAACTGAAAAAATTCATTGTGCAGTACAGCATAGGTACTTATTTGTTTGGAACAGATGAAATCTTTAAAGTATGTAAAATCGAAAGATCACACAGAAATTAGTTTTTGTTATTCATGTGAACGGATTAGGTGTTTTTCGTGGCTGTAATTAAGTATTTCATGGTTTAATCTTTTGATGTACTCTCTTCCATTAATTCGTCTTTCTACATATGCTATTTTTTCTAAACATCCACTAAAATAACATGATAGCGCTAGCGTTGTCTTCAACTAACTGGTACCAAGAGAGACACAGCACGTGTTGTTTCCGCGCTTGCGCAGTCCCGTTGATTCCAGCTGGTGTTGGCGTTGCATCGGTTGCCAGCGGCGGGCCCCTAGTCGCACTTGCTTGGTGGCCCGCAATTCACGGCGATAATGCAGGGCCATCAATGGCTGCCACCAACGGACCGTTTCCGGGCCGTCAGCGGCAGATTTCAGCCAGTCGTTACCCATCACTGCCAGCTGCTGGCCAGCAGTTTCCCAACACTTGTGTTTTCTGGGATAGACTGCTTATTTCTATGTAGACCCAAATGCGAGTTAAAAATGAGGAACCCGCGTGCACCAGAGGACAGGCTGGTTTAAAGAAACACTGATTTCGCACGTAATTCGACTTGCAGCATAAGTGGTGAAATGTGTGAAAATTAACAGTAGCTTTAGCTAATGAAGAAAACTCACTAGCATGACTATTAATCTTCTTAAGAAACTTGATCAAACAGGAAATGTCCAGAAAAGTAAGGTTTCTGCAGGCCGAGATAAGGATCACCCACAGGTGCCAGGATAAGCGTCAGGCGACTTCCGTTTTATCCTCGGGAACCTTTGTTGCGCCGACACGATTGTGACTTTCCATTCACTTGAAAATTCCGACCAAATGGAACTGTGGTAAAAGAGCTCACTTCTGACAATTCGCCGAAGACGTGTCCGGGTTCAAATCCTGGTTGGGCATAAATGTTTTGTTTGTCTTACGGAACTGACTCTCTCCCTGGACAAGTGCTCCCAAATGAAAGACATGAGACTGCATCGTGTTTCACACGGAGTTTGTTATAACCGCAAACTGGAAAAAAGATATTCTGCTTGAAATTTATCAACTTTCATTTCTTTGTATGAGCTCCATGCAAGTTTTCTTCCTTTTCCACAAAGCGTTTTGCAAATGTGTAGTACATTGCATTTTTAACCCTGATTTTGAAGAAAGCGAAATTTAAATTCCCGAAACTAACACTATTTAATGACTGCATTTTCTGTGTTGCTAACTGAATAATACTATCCAATGTTTACGGTACCCAGGAATCCTTGTTCGAAATGTTTGCCAAAATTATACGGAAAATCGAACATTGTAGCTCCATCTGAAGATAATTTTAATGATAAATCTCTGATACCCGTGCGAATGTCCTGATGTTGTTAACTAGACATTTGGTACATCAACAGTGCCGCCCCGGTGGCGCAGTGGTCTAAGGCGCTGGCCTCTGATCATTCGTCCGTAAAGGGTCCGGGTTCGAATCCTGGTCAGGCATGGATGTTGTGTTTGTCTTACGGCACTGGCTCTCTCCCTTCCCTGGAACCAGCGACCCAAAATTAGGGACGGGCGACTGCTTATAGCCCATTGAGTTGCTCACGGTGGTCGTTAAACCTCAAAAAAAAAACAAAAAAAAACATCAACAGTAAGTCAAATCAAGTTAATCTTGACAAAATTCACGAATAGAGGTATGCAGTGCAGTATGTCGGTCGTAAAACAACGTAGCTCTGTGATCCCGTAGCCTACATCATGTTGAAACAATGACATTTAAAAAAAAAAAAAAGTGTTCTCTTTCTTTTGTTCCATATCGTTATCCTTTCATTTTTCGGAATAAAGTTTTCATTACCCCTATTCTCTCTGCATGTCATTACTCTCCATATCCTATCTACAATCGTCGCATATAAATTTGCTTATTACATATGCGTAAATCACGGTCATCCTCTTTTTTTGGCTAGGAGTAGGACATTTGTCTTCATCTCAGCTGATGGAATTTTCCCAAGTCAAGAACCCCTTGGATTTAGTAACAGACTTAATCTCTGGCACAACATGCTTGTTGAGCATTTGATGTACTCTCTCATTGCTTTTGCCAATATCCTTACACTAGAACTCCAATAATCCTGAGCACTGGTGGAACTTCGTTTCGTATTCTAACATTTCTTTTCCTGCATTAGGTGCGTGATTTTGCTTTTCTTTTCTTGACTAAAGGTTTACGACCACCGTGATAAACTCAGTAGTCTATAAGCAGTCACTCGTCTGTAATTTAGGGCCACTGGTTCCAGGAAATGGAGTAAGCCAGTGCCGTAAGGCAAACACAACATCCATGCCTCATCGGGATTCGAACCCGGCGTCCTTTCGGACTAATGATCAGAAGTCATCGCTTAGACTGAGACTACTAATCCACATGGGTGGTGCAGAGGAATTGTGCACCCCACTTGACAAAGCGTGGTCAATAATACCATAATACAACATCCAGAGATTTTTCCAATAAAATCAACGCCGCCCCGGTGGCAAGGTGGTCTAAGCGAGGGCCTCTGATCATTCGCCCGAAAGGGATCTCGGTTCGAACCCCGTGAAGCATGGATGTTGTGTTTGTCTTACGGCACTGGCTCTCTCCCTTCCCTGGAGTCAGTGGCAATGAATTAGGGACGGACGACTGCTTATAGCCCATTGAGTTGCTTACGGTTGTCGTTAAACCTCCAATCAAAAAATAAATAAATAAATAAATAAATAAATAAATGCAACGACGTTTTGCCGAAAGATTAACTGAACAGGGCAATCATATGATCAAATTAATAAGGTCACATTGTCCTGTCTCAGCGCCCATCACATATATATAATCCCTCCGAAATAAGACTGTTTCTTCTGCATCTACTTGTCTCCATGTGTTTGGTGATATCCGTATGATTTCATGTATTCCCCTAAGGAATGCGATTTCTAGGTCGAGTAGTGTGCATTAATTCTTCATATGATTTCTATGGAAGAAGAAACAATTTTTTGTAGCATATTACAGTGCCATTTAAAAAATAATATCTAATTTTAAGAAATTCTGGTGAAATTCGTTACTTGCTATGACTTATCCTTATGAAGATATGAAAAATATTTGCAGTAATTTTACTTTTTGGAGGATTCTCATTATTCCCACTAGGAGTGTGTAATTAAGCTACATGTTTCTCCATATATTTGTTTGTAAGTGTTGAATTTGAAAAATTCGCTTTCCTCAGAATTCTTTCACTATGATGAAGAATTTCCCTACAAGTTCTGAATCAAAGTAAGTCATATTTGCGACGCCAGTGCGCGTTAATTATTATCTCTCTTTCTGGAAGTGTCAGTGATAGAACAGAACAGCTAACTCTTTAATTTTCATAACATTTTTTTAATTCGTCATAGGAAATAGTTATTTAAATACTAGACATTTTTCCCAAATATACCTGCTCTACTACTATGTATCTTCGTTTTCTTAAGATCTACCTGAAATATTTGTTTCTTTTTAAAAATGGTACAAATCATGTGGTATTTAAACCTTAGTTTTCGGTATCTGCTTCGTTGTTGATATTGTTTAGTGACGCTTATTAATTATTACTGAAAAAAAACGAAAAGTACAGTAAAGTATTCTAAACATTTACTATGTATATAAATCCATGTCGTTGTTCTTAAAATTTGAGCCGCGGATGGCTTAGTGGTTAGTGTTTCAGACTATCGATGCTGGGTCCCCAGGTTCAACCCTGGGCTGATCTTTCAGAGATGGTGTGATTCGCTAACAATCGCTGAATATCCGCCGTGCATCGGACGAGCACGTTAAGTGACGGCCCCCAGGCTGGACCCACTGGTTAAATGGGTATCCTTTCCTATACCCCACCTGAAATTCTCTCACCCCTCTATGTGCAATATCGTACTTGTACGGTGGCGCCATCTACTGTACTCTAATCTTACTACAAACTGTTCTGTCAAAGTCGCTAGACTTGCTCTCATTCCTTCGGTTTCTGTGTCCTGCCCAAAAGGCGATCTCGCTGTAGGTGGCTGGGACCTAAACCAAAGAATATAAACGCTTCGCGTGAAGAAGCTCAACTCTCGTAGAGATAATGTAAAACAGGCGACAGCAGCGCCACCATGTAATGCGGCAGCAGATGCTCTGCGGGAAAGTTAACATTCAGGCGCAAAAAGCGTAGGAGACACGGGACGGGAAGCCTATTTCACGGAAAGGAAGCTAAGCTTTGATC
The DNA here is from genome assembly GCA_039090855.1 of Macrothele yani. NCBI lineage: Eukaryota > Metazoa > Arthropoda > Arachnida > Araneae > Macrothelidae > Macrothele > Macrothele yani. The sequence goes on along the minus strand of CM076999.1, from coordinate 49,475,413 downwards.
TGCGACTGTTTCATTGGGTCTACTAAAGCATTTTTTTTTTGTTCTTTTCTGAGTATCCCTCCTGTTCCTTCTTTTGGTAAAACAAATATATACATTAGCAATTAATATTATTTTAAGGAAATTTTAGCAGTTTTATTCTCACTTTAAGCACCGTAGTAAAGGTTGCTTGGCATGAATTTCATATTTACAATATACCTTAAATGTCAAAAATGCTGAGGCTGGTTTCCCAGTAGCAGCCATAATAATAAAAAAAAAGCAAAGACAACCGCAGTTTTCCAAAGCTACAATTTTTTTCTACCCTTCCGAAGTTTGTTAATTAAACGCACTGCGCTGGAGAAATTTTCTCAACAGATCGGAAAAACATCCGTTCGTATCTGAGTAGGTTCGAACCTGGGCCGCTGGTGTGAGAGCTGAGCTCTCTACCGACCGGACTAACTCGCCACGATTGATTGCATGCTTAAAGCTGTCTGTTTGGTATGCATTGTGTAATCGAATGCTTCCCTCTTTCATTTTACAATATTACGAGGTATTTTTCATAAAAGTCAGTTTCATATAATTGATAAATTAATTTTTTCAACGTAACGATAGCTTTTTTTCAGCAAACGTTGTTTTAATGGTTTTCCAGGATATTTGTTTCAAACGGTTTCAAATTTGTTCTTGTTATTCATCCACTCCATTCCATGAATTGTTATTCATCGGAATGGAGTGGGTGTATTTCATGGCTGTAATATAAACGCAGATCTAGATGAGAACAACAAAGCCTTTGAACAAAACGCCAACACAAACAAGCGTTTATATTCTTTGAACACAAACACGCATGCTCAGTCTAACTCAGTCTGCTCGGCATCCTGCGGCATCAGCCTGTAATGTTGGCTTCTGTGTAGTAATTCTTTGCCGCATAATATAGTGGCGCTAGTTACGTCTCGCTGAGCCTTACCTTCTTATCAGTTAGATATTCTTTGCCTAAACTCTCCTCCCTGTGGACGTAAGTCTTACAAGAAAATGACGCTGAGCCCCAGTTCTTAAAATTTATCTCCTTTCCTTTCCATTTCCCTTTTCGTAGGCTACTCAGTGAAAAAAAAAAGGTTAGGTGTACAGTGGGATATGGTCGCACAGAATTTACCTTAAAACGAGAGCAAACTTCCAGCTCTACAAATAGTACATATCTGTTACATAGACCAACAAAAATAAAAAAACATTTTCTGGTGCCTCGGACGTTAGGCCTATTCTTGGGTCTCTTTGGGGATCCCAAAATGACATCAGCTTTGCCTATCAGCTCCAGTTTTGAAGATAGTGCATACACCCCGCTATAGTCTAATGTGCAGAAATATTGTTATTTTACGTGCGTAAAGTCAGTGCATATTGGTTGTTTATGAGTGTAAAGCCAGTGTCATCATCATCATCATTGTCAAAAATTATCAATCCACTGCTAGACGAAGGTCTCCCCAAGTTTCCTCCACAACGGTCTGTCTTGTGCCAGTCTCCTCCATGTCACTCCAGCATACTTTCGAATTTCATCCACCCATCTTCCATGTGGTCTTCTTCTGGGTCTTTTCCTGTCCCTTGGAATCCAATCTAAAATTTCGGCTGTCCATCGATGGTCTGTTCTTCTGGCAGTATGTCCAGCCCATTGCCATTTCAGGGATTTAACTCTGATCATGATGTCTTCCACTCTTGTCATTTTTCGGATCCACGAGTTCCTCTTCTTATCTCTCCTGGTTACACCAAGCATGCACCTCCCCATGCTGCTTTGAGTTGTCTGCAGCCTTTGTATGTCTCTTTTAGCTAAGGTCCACGTCTCTGCACCATACGTAAGCACTGGAAGGATGCATTGATCAAACACTTTTCTTTTAAGACATAATGGCATATTGCTCTTGAAAATTATGCTGTTTCTTCCAAAAGCTCTCCAGGCAAGTTTTGTACGCCGATTAATTTCTTCACCAATGTGACCCTCACTTGATATCTGCTGTCCAAGATAAACGTACGTGTCTGTTATCTCCAGCTTTTCTCCATCAATCGATAAATCTTCATTTCTTGTAAAAGCATTGAACATCACTTTTGTCTTCTGAAAGTTCATTTTTAATCCCACTTCTTTACTCTTGTCAGCAAGTTCCTGGATCATACTCTGCAGCTCTGATGGGGTAGTTGCAAAAATGACTATGTCATCAGCAAAACGAAGGTGGGTTAGATAATCTCCATTAATCTTTATCCCCTTGTTTTCCCAGCTCAGCGACTGAAAAACACCCTCCAATGTAGCATTAAAGAGCTTCGGAGATATGGTGTCACCTTGTCTCACTCCTTTTCCAATTTTTATGAGTGTTGTATTTTCAAACAGCCGAATCATTGCACTTGCATTTTCATAGATGTTATTAATAATATTAATGTATGCATCTTCAATACCGCAGGATTTCAGAGCCATTGCAACTGCTGATGGCTTCACCGAATCAAAGGCTTTTTCATAATCGATAAAAGCCATGCACAATGGAAGCTCATATTCCCTCGCTCTTTCAATTAGTTCTCTCAGTACGTGGATATGATCTATTGTGCTGTAACCACTCCTGAATCCAGCTTGTTCTCTCGGTTGAGCCATGTCCAGTGTCACCTTCAAGCGGTGTGAAAGAACTTTAGTGAAGATTTTATAAACCACTGATAGGAGGCTGATAGGTCTGTAGTTCCTGAGATCCTCAATGTCACCTTTTTTTATGTAGCAAGATCATTGTAGCGTTGTTCCAATCCTCAGGAATTTTCCCTTCATTAAGGCATCGAGGGAAAATTTGGGTGAGAACTGTTTCAATTTCTCCACTTGCTTCTTGTATGATGTCTACAGTAATTCCATCTTCTCCTAGAGCTTTTCCCCGCTTCATGTTCCTGATTGCATGTGCAACTTCTGCTGGAAGGACTGGAAGAACTCTGGTTCTGGTACCTTTCATGATGTCTGGAGTACATGTATCATCCCTTTCCTATAATTTGGAGTAGAAATCTTTCACTCTTGTCAATATTTCGCCTCTATTTCTTGTTACAGAACCATCTTCTTTTCTCAGTGCCATAATCTGTTTTTCCCCTTACTGAGATGTCCCTTTGCTATCTTTAGGCTTTGGTTGTTTTCAATTTCTTTCCTTACTAGTTCACAGTTGAATTTCCTTACGTCTTCAGTGATACTTTTTCGTACTGTCTTGCATAGCTCTATATATTCCACTATGGAAGTCACATCTCCTTTAGTTGTCCTCATCACTCTTCTTTTTTGCATCAACATTTTGGTTTTTCCTGATAATTTGTTCACATGAAATTTGTTCTTAGACCCAAATAATTTTGTTGCTGTTTCCATAAAAGCTTTGTTTACTTTTCTGTTAACTTCAGAAATATCCACTTCTTCCGATGTTAGGCCTTCTAAAGCAGATAATCTGTTCTTCAGTTCCAATTTGAAGGTATTATGGTGTTTTTTAAGGTTGGTTATGTCAATACATTTTGTTTGTCTTATGAGCTTGCTACGTTCGAGTTTAGTGTTGAGGTGCATCTTACATCTCACCAATCTATGGTCACTGCCTGTGTTGAACTTGTTTAGCACCCTGCAGTCTTTTACGACGAATTTTAAGTTACACATAATAAAATCAATTTCACTTGTCGTCCCATTTGAATGTCTCCATGTCCATTTCCTGTGTGGCTTTTTCTTGAAAAAGGAGTTCAAGATGAGAAACCCTTCTGCCTCTGCAAACTCTACGAGAGTATTTCCACGCTGGTTTCTGTTGCCGTGACCGAATTTACCTACTGAAGTTTCATTCTGTTGCCGTTGCCCTATTTTTGCATTGAAATCTCCCATAATTATCTTCAAGTGCTGCTTACCTTTATTATTTAGATCACGAATTTCCTCATAAAATTCTTCAATTTCTTCTTCAGCAGGAGTTGTGGTGGGTGCATAAGTTTGAATAATCTGAGCCTGGTATCTTCTCGAGAGTTGGATAACGAGTCGTGCAGCTCTGTCAGAGGAACTTTCAACTTCTACAACTTTATCCTTCAGTTTCTTGTTTATTGTAAATCCAACACCACTAGTTCTGCCAGTATCTGTCCCACGATAGTAGAAGAGATGTTCACTTTTCAGTTCAATGAGATCTTCTCCTTTTCTCCTTTCCTCACTTAGCCCGACGATGTCGCACTTGATCCTTTGTAGTTCCTCTTCCAATTCAAGAAGCCTTGAATCAGAAGATAGGGTGAGTTCGTTGTACGTAGCCAAGGTCAGCATCAGATGGCAGCCTAGTCCGGTCCTCCGGGGATTCTTAGCACCCTCTGCCTTCATGTCGCACTGGCAGCTGCCTCGGCCAGGTACATTCCAGCTCATTTTGGAGGGGTTTGGCCATAACTCACCACGCTGGCCAAGCGGGTTGGTGAGTGTGGGATAGCATTTCCTCTAATCCCGATGGTATAGTTATACCGCTATTGGCGGTCGTCAGAGCCCCTTTAGTGGGAACAGGATGTACCACGAGAAGGCGGGGTTGACATTTGTCAAGGAGAGGCTGTGATGTTACGCATCACCTGACCTTACAAAGCCAGTGTATGTTAGTCTAATTGAGAGTTTTTGAACAACTATACAACCAGATAATCTAATGTGATCTGATTTTGTTTGCAGATTGAGTAGACGTCATGGCTTCCCCAAGAAGAAGTTGCATGAATCATCCAGATGTCTTTTGCTACATTTGTGGCGAGTACATCCTTAAAGAAAGTAGGTAACCTATTTCTGAGTTTGTGAAGAGGGCATCTCTTGGTTATTTTGGTGTTCAGCTTGTGAACCAAGATACGTCGTGGGGTTCCCATATTGCATGCAAAACTTGCACATCGCATTTACGGCAGTGGACAAATGGAAAAAGCAGCTCTCTGAAACTTGAAATACATATGGTGTGAAGGGAACCTAAAAACCACCATGATGACTTATTTATGGCATGTCAGCATCGAGGGCATTAATCGAAATAATCGAAGCAATTGGACATATCCTGTCCTCGATTCAGCAAGACGACCGCATCCACACTCAAATGTAGTACCCATTCCATCGTTCATCCACCTGCCAGAGCTGCCAGGGAATGAGGAATCAAGCATGTCTGATCACATGCAAGATAATAGCAGTCGGGAAAGTGACAGTGATTTCGTTGGAACTTCATCAAGTGCTCGGCCTTTTAATCAACATGAACTGAGTGACATCATCGGGGATCTGAACCACTCAGAGGAGTCTTCAGATTTGCTGGCCTCCATGTTGAATGAAAATAATTTACTGCAATCTGGAACCAACAATACTTTTTACCGTAGCAGAGAAAATGATTTGCTGCCCTTTTTCTCTAAGGAGAGCAACCTAGTGTTCTGCAATGATGTAAGTGGCTTCCTCAGGAAAATGGGTCTGTCATCATACATGCCAAATGAATGTCGCCTATTCATTAATAGCTTCAAGCGGTGTTTAAAATGTGTTATTTTACAGAACGGCAACAGATATGGCTCAGATCCAATTGGTCACTCCGCCAGTATGTCAGAAACGTACGAGACAATCTCTCTAGTCTCGGAAAACCTGAAGTATCAAGAACATCAATGGATGATTTGTGTAGACCTAAAGATGGTGAACTTTCTTCTTGGTCAGCAAAGTGGCTATACAAAATATACGAGCTTTATATGTCTTTGGGACAGCAGAGCCAAACACGACCACTGGATAAGAAACGTGTGGCCTCTGAGAAGAAATATGGTAGTTGGAGAACAAAATATGATTAAGGATTCTTTGGTAAGCAGAGCCAAAATTGTCCCGCCACCTTTAAATATCAAGCTAGGCCTAATGAAACAATTTGTAAAGGAGTTAAACACAAAAGGTTTGGGCTTTAACTATTTATCACGTACTTTCACTAGACTGAGCACAGAAAAGCTGAAAGCAGGGATGTTTGATGATCCCCTGATAAGGCAGCTATAAACGATACATATTTCATAGATTCAATGGACAACATTGAGTCTTGTGCCTGGATTTCCTTTGTTCTAGTTGTCAAAAACTTTCTTGGAAAACATAAGGGAGACAACTACTCTGAATTAGTTAAGGACATGCTCTCCAATTTTAATAAGCTCGGCTGTAATATGAGCATCAAGGTCCATTACATACACTTCCACCTAGATCGCGTTCCAGAAAACCTTGGTGATTTAAGCGAAAAGCAAGGTGAATGATTTCACCAGGTCATAAAAACTGTGGAATGCAGATACCATGGCGGGTGGGATACCCACATGATGGCAGATTACTGCTGGATTGTCTTCGTTGATCTCACTCTAGAATGTCCTATAAAAGACATTTCTCATATGTTGAATGACTGATCGGTTTATATGCACTTTTGATGAAATATACAGATTTAGTAATATGTGCTTGTTTCAATAGTATGTATATAGTATCAATATTTGTGAAAATCATATCAAAATAGTCCTAAAAAGTTTCTTATATGTTGAATGACTGGTCATTTTATATGCTCTTGTGTTGAGATATACATACAGCTGTATTTAGTAATATGTGCTTGTTTCAATAGCATGTATTCAGTATTATTATTTGTCAAGATCATATAAAGAATAACAGATCATGCGATGTAGGATCACGAAATTTGACGGAAGACCGGTGGAATCAGTATACAATGTGGGTATGCCCTATCTCCAAAACCAGAGCCGATAGAGCAAACCATTTGTGTACTCTGCGACTCAAACTTCCAAAGCAAAAATTCCCTAATTAGCCGGTTGTGGATGTTCTTCTTTTAGGCGCCCCAACCACAGACAGAACGATGACATGCAATACTGTTCACAGCAACTATTACCATTTCATATCCTTTTCGACTGACTGCGGTGCTCGATTTGAAATTTAAACACGTGGCGCACACGCCGCATAACATGCGTTTATGCAATTATTGCAAAACTATTACAGAGTTAGCTGCCTTTCTGTTCGGAAGAACAGCGACAGCACTGATTTATGGAGCCCAGTGTCAAGTCTTTTTTTATACTGTTTCATATCTTTCACAATTCCCCGTCGGTTACACGGCTTTCACAATTCCCCGTGGGTTACATCGCTTTCACAATTTCCCGTCGTTTATTTGCTACGATTTGCATAACGCCGTGCTGCTCATATTATTTTGGATCTGCGATGTCTCGGTGTGTATGCTCTTTTAAAACTGGAAAATGTGTTCTGAAATTTAAGATAACCGTTGCATATGAAGAAGGCGAACTCGTTCCTGGCAGATTGTCGTCCAGCTAATGTTACACCTTTTAAAAACAATGTGTGTAATTTTTCCAATTATTAAAGACCACCGATATATATATCTCTCTCTTTGATAATACCGTCAGCTCCGGTATTTTTGAAAATAGTCGCACCAACCTGACAGAAATTTCCCTTTATCGAATTTCAAAATGTCCTTTGCTTTCCCCATTATGATCAACGCTCTTGACGATTTTAATGAACAACAATGTTAAACAGTTGCCTACAAGACGTGTAACCAACGTGTCCACGTTTTTAGCATATATTATGCGTAAGTTACAGTAACTGCATCTGCGTAAGGATTTCTAATTGGCTGGCCTGTGAATGTACCAATATTTCACGTCTTGGAATGTGAAATATTAATTACGAAGATAATATGAGTGCGTTTTCAGTGAAGTAGTCAGAAACACTGTCCATTTGCATGCTCACTTTGCCCATAAAACTCTATACTAATACAACAAAAACACCAAGTCGAATGAAAGGTTGAAACACAGAAACTCATCCATGTGTTACATTTACGTGGTCGGCAGACCTTTCTCTTGAAGTATTATCGTCAGAATTAGGTAAAAATTCAAAACGGCTTGACACAAATTTAGATCAACGGGACTGAAAATTCGAGTTTATTACGTTATCTTTTATATAAGCTTTTAAAATCAGAGAGCAATTTAAGACTCGATGAAATCACCTTATTTACCAGACAAGCCCATGTGCTTGATTACAAATTATTTATATAATGTACTTAAAGGGTATCTAACTGAAAACTATACAACAAATAAAAACACCAAAATTAAAAAATTGTGTTACTACTATTTATACCTACATGAAGCAAAAATGTTGCTGTTTTCAAGAATTGTTGAAATTATTATCTTTATATTTCACTGAACAAGTCATTATTTAGAATTGTTTATACGTGCGATCATTTATAGTTGTAGTAAATACTGCAACAAAAATCTCTATGGCGTTAACTTCGATTAAACGAATAATTATTCGCAAAATTAACACCCAAAATGCATTTATCCCACCATCTACCATTCGGCATCTCCTAAAAAACGTAAGCTTTCTTTGTGGTTTAAAAATCAGATTTCTTACATACGTTTGAAGCTTTTTTCAGTGTGTCTGCGTTGAACATTCTAACATGATATAATGAACTGCAATTTGGAAGCTCGCTTTACTGTCTTAGTCTTTAACGTCCAAATCCTGTATGATAAATTGCAATTTGAATTCAAGCCGATTTTTTATTTTGCAAATCATATTTCTAATTTTCCGCCGGAGTTGTCGGTGGGTTTGCTTACGTGTGTATTTCGAAATATAAATAATTCCGCAATGAAATGAGAAACAGGATGGCGATTTTTAATAACACATAAAAATATATTTCAATGAAACACAAGTAACATACTGAGAATGGAATATGAAAAATCGAATTTTCCCCCTGTTAGTGTGAAGTCAACATCTCCTCTTACGGCCATTATATGATAGAAGGCGTGGCACGTCTTTGGAATATCCTGTTTGTAGAAAAAACATACACTCTATTTAATAATGCTTGGAAAGTATTAAATTTATGACAACCACTTACTTCGCCTTCAGATCTTTCACTTGAAATGACACATGTCCTTAACAATTGCAAAATAAAACACTCTCATGCGTTTTTATAAGCCTTAGACTTTTCGAAATGGGAAATTTCAACCGCACGCACCCGCACATTGTACGTTTTCTCTTGTATCTAGATGTCAACTCAGCATGTCGCTGATATTTTAACAATTCTTTTTTCAATATGTTGTACAAAACGGAAAGGTTTTTATATATTCCATTTAAGTACGTGTAATCGGAAGTACTTTTTTCAGTCTGTGTAGTGACAATAAGTCTTAAAACTGGAATTAACTTAACAAAGATATTCTGTAAGCTTTAGCTTGAAACATTTACGCAAATCATGTTTGTAGCTTTCATGTAACTATAATAAAAGTCCAACCTCAGAATTTAAAATGTTATAACTGAAAAATTGTAAATGATTTCTGCGGCCTATTTCCGTGTTGGAGATTCGTATTCCCCAAAAATCAAGCAATATGAAATCATAAAATGCCTTTTCACTCCACTCGTATGTTACATATCATAGCATAAAACCAAAGATTTAAATTTAGTAAGACATTTGAAGCCAAATTAAAGTTCTCGCGCATATGTTACTCTGAAACTATACATTATTGAATCATTCCTATTTAACGAACGATCCTAAAATTAATTGCATGGGGTATTTATTCATTTGTCCATTTCAATCTAAATTTACCGTCTATATATGTTTACTTGTACTGTAGTGTACAGCAATTAACTTTCATTCCAAGGTTCCCTGGAAGAGCAGAAAGCATATCAAACCATACTTTATTGAATCATTCCTTACTTACGAACGAACCTAACATTAACTCCAGCAGCTATTTATTCATTAGTCCATATCAATCCAAATTTACCATCTATATGAGTTTACTTGTAGTGAACAACAATTAACTTTCTTTCCAAGGTTCCATGGAAGAGCCGAAATCGTATCAAACCAAACTTTATTGACTAAACCATACTTCATTAAATTATTCCATACTTACAAACGAACCTAACATGAATTGCAGGGGGTGCTTATTCCTGAGTCCATTTCAATCTAAATTTACCCACTAAGCGAGTCTACTTGTGGTGTGTACCAATGTCATACTACAGGGCTTCTTAAAAGGGAAAACGTATTCGTTTTTTAAATAAAAAAGTTCCAACAATGTACTGATCGAACTAGCTAAAGCTTTATTGCACTATTATGAAACTAAACGGCAATTTATATCGTCTAGAATTTCGTATAAATATGTTTGATATCAATAAAATATATTTAACATATTACCCGTGAAGAAAAAGTCCGTGGTAGTTTAAGTATATAGAAGTTACTACATAGTTAATGTTCAGTAGTTTACTAATAAAATTATGTATTTATAAAACGTTTAGTAATTGATTGGAACATTCGTTTTAAACATTATTGATAATGCCTTGTAGCAAAATGTCGGAAAGAATTAAGGAAAAGCTGAGATTTGGCCAGTTGTTAGAACACTGTAAGAGATGTATTTTCCCCAACTCCCCGCGTCTCCACCTTGTGCTTTCCCTCTGTGACCCCCGAACTTCCCATTCGCAGACCTTTAGAATATGACTTATATCTCCATAAACAATGGTCATAACGACGTAATTTGTTTTGGTTTTAATCTTCATATTACGCACTACAAAATTTTTCCTTTTTACATCTACAATTTCCAATATATACAGAGTTACTCGTCAAAAGGAGTGTCGCTTTCTTCACTAAAAGCAGGTGAGTTGTAGCATGAGAGGCCATTGCAGTGCTCACACATTGCAGTGCAATATAGTCCAGATTTCTGACATCCACAATAATTTCCACAAGCTGATTTGCAGCTACAGGACACGAGGCGTAGAAGTTCATCCGGGGCAAAAGGTATTGAGCTAGCAATAGGCCTCAGTACTTTCTCCTTTCCTCCGTTTTCTTCCAAGAATTCTAACTACCATCCCCAATCAGTTGAAAGACGTTTATTTCCTAGCCAGCCTTGGACTTGCAAATAAACAATCAGAAGATGTTAATGAGGTGCTTTTGATGTTTGAGGAAAGATTTGCCAGGTCAAAATTATACTCAAAGCAGACTTTCTTGTTAATGTCTTTAATTGGGAGTAACGAACTTCGTTCAAGTTCCAGAACTTGCTCGTCACATACAATGCAAGTAAAAATGTATCTCCATTGACAAACAGTTTTTTCTCGAGGAATTGCTTCTTGAGTAAAAATCCTAGCTTGGTCCTCACCTTCAGATGATGATTTTGTTATTTCAATGGCTTTGATTTTTCCCAGTCCATAAAAGCATGATGTCGTGTCACAACCAGTTATTGCGTGAGCGAACAGTATAGGTTTTCTAACTTTGCTGTACTGCTTGATCAAACAAAGTTTCTGTTTACAGAAATAAATATATTTATTTTCAGGAGCAAGAGCAACTAACAGACAGCACTAGTAGATCTGTGTCTGAGCCCACGACAACAACTTTAGAGTGACTGTTCAGTTTTTCGATTGCTGCCCTTACTACGTATGTCTACGTCAGTATCTTCTTCAGCAACAAACATTGGAAAACCATTTTTTTCTAGTTCTGATGCTTTGTAAGGGTTCTGACAGTTTTAAGTTCATTAAAGTCCTCAACAACCACATTACCAAGGCCATTACTTTTTTCTCTTTCCGTAAGAATATAGACAGCTACTCTCATGATTGAAAGTCCCAGACTGAATTCGTTGAACCATTACCTGTGTGTCAGCACTGGTATCAGGTGTAACACATTGGATTCCTCCCATTGCATGGCATGCATTTCAGCCATCCAATGATTTGACATTTACGTCTGCATTGTCAAACACATATTGAAGAAACCCTACATTTTTTACTTGTGCAGATCCTGTATTGATAAGAGAAGTAAAGTAAACAGAAGTTTCATGATATGATGCGCACACTCCCATAGATGATAATATATCTATTAGATGTTTAGACCAATATAATCGATAAAGAGTTAATGCCAGACTTGTTTGAATAGGAGACAGGAATGATCTCGGTTTTATGGTTGGTATGATTGCATCATTTATCACAGTGCACTTCCTGTTTACCTTGGGCGATTCAGCAGCGTTGTTCTTTTTTGTTACCCTTTTGGTAAAAACTTGAAGGCTTTGTGGAATTAAATTTTCACCACCTGATTTAATAGCTTCCAAATGTGGGTAGACGCTTGAATCATAAGCCATCTTTTGTAGGGCTTCTTTTATGATGTCAGCAGCAGCCAATACTATTCTTAAACGTTCTGAATCACGATTGGTTTCCCTGTGTTTGGACCATTGATCCTTTTTTTTTGTGTGTGTGCTGTGTCTGATAAACAGAGCACATTTTCCTTCCCGAAACATTTGAAACAACCATTCGGTCTTTAAAATGTTCTAGAAGAAGATTTTTCAGATGTTTGTCTGTATATGTATCCTCTTGACCAGATATAGTTTTCAAAACATCTTTTAATTCTGTCAGAGTATACTGGCATTGATCTCTGTTTTCCATGTATTCGCACAACAAAGAAACTAATATCCCAAATTTTGATTTTGGACGTCCCACAAGTCGCTCGCCTCTTATAGTTCTTGAATTTTTTGTAACAACTTCCATGGTAGCGAGCTTCTGGTACCACGAGATCACTTACATTAAGAAATCTGGCTCTTACCCTTCTCATTGTTGTGTCTTTATCACTTTCTGACGTTCTGTATTCTTTACTCCCCGACTCACTTCATGATCTACGTTTGTTAATTTATTATACTTAACCAGAACACTTACAACTTTACATTTTGAGGCAACATTAACAACTCTCGCATACATACACAGTCGCGGTTACTACGCTTACAGTCACGTTACCACAATTGTTAAACAAATACATATATCTAACATCCCCTCTCTCAATTCATCATACAGTCTCTATACGTTTCTGGTACCTTTACTATTCTACCAGATCTGGTGTACGTTATACAGTCATTGTCATTTGTATAAATGGGGTCAGTCCTTGTCACAGGTTCCATGCTGTCCTCTTTACCACTAGTTCCCTCATCCCCATAGTCATTGTCATTTGTATGAATGGGGTCACTCTCTGTCACAGGTTCCATGTTGTCCTCCTTTCCATGAGTTCTCTTATCCTTATAGTATCCGATGCTAACAAAAAGATTCCTGCTCAGTCTTAGGTGAAACTTATTCCTTCGATACTTCTCGCATCTTTGATCTTTAATAATGTACGATCTGGGACTACTATGTTTACACATCACTTTTGCGGGTTCCCATGTATTATTTTTTCTAAATAGTACGCTGCCATATTCTTGTAAATCTGGTCTACTTTTAACAGTTCTGTTCTAGTAATGGGACTGCCTTTCTTGTTTTGGTTTCAATTTTTTCCTATAGCTCCTTTGTACATATGGCTGCAGGATATCCTGTAAATATATATCAAATACGTGAAAATAATGAAAATGGACGATGTCATCGCTCTGTCCACGTTATTTTATAAACAACGCATAGCGACTGAAAAATTGTGTTCCGACTTCGCTGGGAACGAACCCCAGATCTCTCGATGACTAGTCGAGTGTGTTAGCATTTACGCTACGGCGTCAACAATTCTCAGCGCCAAGCGTGGTTTATCAGTCAGCATCTGACTACAAGCTATGCGTTGTTTATAAAATAACGTGGACAGAGCGATGACATCGTCCAGGATATCCTGTACCACAGGTACTTTACTTCTTAGTTGCCTACTCATGAACATCTGAGCCGGAAAAACATCCAGTCCTGCAATAGAGGTGTTGCGATATTCCAGTAGTGCCAGACAGAAGTCAATATTACGTGTACTAGTTTTTCGTAGAATTCCTTTTGCAATTCCAAACAATTTCTCTGCAAAACCTTTAGATTTTGGATCGTGTGGGCTACCTGTTTTCACATCAAATCCCCAATTAGCAGCAATTTTTTTAAATTTAAAACTAGCATATTGTCGGACATGAAGAGCATATGGCGTATTGTCGGACATGAAGAGCTTTGGAATACCATGAACTGAAAATATTCCATTTCAATTTTGACATACTTTCTTCAGCTGTTTTGTTTTGTAGTGGCACGATTTCAAGCCATTTAGTTAAATAACATCCTAGAATCAAATAACTAATCCCTCCATACTCACAAATATCAGCTGCCACTTTTTCACAGGTAAAGTGTGAACATGATGACACATTAATGGCTCTTTGCCATTTAAGGGTCTAAATCTCTCACAGGTAGCGCTTTTGCAATCATAATCTCAATATTCTTATTCATAGCTGGCCAATAAAGGACATGTCTTGCTTTGGCTTTTGTTTTCTGTATACCAAAGTGGGCTTCATGCAATACCTCCAACATTTGTTTCCTTAATGTTGCTGGAACTATTACTTTATTATTTAAGAACAAGAGATCATTCTCCTTGCAAAGTTGGTCTTGAAGTTTATAATAAAACTTAACATTATCAAGAACCCTTGCCTTACTTGTTGGGCAGCGTGTCCTCTGTTATTGAATCACTTTTAAAGTTACTGGATCATTTCTTGTATGCTCTTGAAATTCCTCTAGCCTTTTTTGGACAATTGTACATTTTTAGTTAAATCATTTATGACTTCTATCATCTCTGTAACATCTTCAACAGGCTCTTTGATATATGATCTTGACAGTAAATCGGCAATATACATGAGCTTGCCTGGTATGTATTCAACCCTTAAACTATACTTAAGTAACTTTAGCTTCATTCTTTGGAGTATTGGCAACGACACAGATGTCATGTTTTTAGTCATGATTGTCACTAAAGGCTTGCGATCCATCTGCACTGGAACCTCCCCACCATAAATGTAATAATAAAAATTTTGTGTGGCTGTTACTATGCTGAGAAGCTCTTTTTCAATTTGAGCACAGCCCTTTTCAGTCTCAGTTAAACTTCTTGATGCAAAAGCCAATGGCTGTCCATTACACATTAAACAGCACCCAATGCCATCTTTGGAGCTATCACACTGTAGTTGAATTTTCTTCTGTTCATTAAATATACCCAAAACTGGTGCAGAAGTGATCAATTGCTTTAATTTGTCTAGCATTTAAATGTGGACTTGTAGCCATTGCAATTATCGGTCCTTTTTTAACAGTTCTCTTAATGGAGCTGTTATGGCTGACATATTATGAATAAACTTTCTTACATAGTTGAACATTCCCAACAGTCGCTGCAGTTCAGTTTTATTTCTAGGTTTCTCTAATGCTAGTATAGCTTTGTCTCTGTCTGTGTCCGGTTTAATAACTTCCTTAGAGAGAACACGACCCAAATATGTAACTTCACTAACTTTATATTGTATTTTGGAGCTGTTAAATTTAGCATTGTACTGTCGAGCTCTTTTCATAACTTCTTTTAAGATGCCATCATGCTGTTTTTCATCATCAGCAGCAATTAATATATCATCAAAATAAACAATTAAACCCGGAATATCTCCAACATGAGTTTCATTAAATTTTCTGAAACATAGCTCCAAAATACAAATGATAACCTATTAAATTGATAACATCCAAAAGGTGTGGTAAATGTACAACATTCACTTGGCTTTTTATCTAGTACCATGCGACAGAAACCATCTTTCAGGTCTAAAACAGTAAACACTGATTTATTACATAATTTAGCACTAACATCCTCAATAGTTGGTATCAAAAAGTATTGTCGCTGAATCGCTTTATTAAGATCAACTGGGTCTAGACATAACCTTAAAGTTCCATCTGGTTTTTCTATGAATACTAAATTACTAACCCATGTCTTAGGATCTTCAACCTTTATAATAATTCCTTGATTCTCCAGCTGGTTGAATTTATGCTTAAGTTTATCCCGAACTGCTATTGGTACTCTTTTAGGAGGTTTCATTACTGGCTGAACATCTGAAGAAATGTTAATATGACATTTAAAACCAAAATTTCCTGTTTCCTTAAAAATATCTGCATTTTATTTAACACATCATTCTTTAGCACTTGTTGAATTCATATTATTCACATCTATTCTTTGAAATAGTTTTAACTGAATACACCCATCTCATCCAAGAAGGGGCTTGGTTTTATCATCATTTACAATAGCAAAATCAAGGTACTTATAATTATCTTGCACTGTACAGGACAAAGTAACAACACCATAAGTCGAAATTTTGATCCACCATAAGCTTACAGAAGTAATGATGGTCTTCTCACTTCAGTTTTACAATCAAGTGACCTGAAGGCATGAAGTGGTATCACATTTACTTGAGCTCCTGTGTCCAATTTAAAATCAATATCATTACCTACAATATTAATCACTTTTTTCCATTCTGGTCAACTTAAGTTTTTAAATTATCTATTACAAAATCATGACCAGAAAGTCCTTTAATCCTCTCTTCTTGCACTTCACAAAATTTAGAATTAGTTATTTCCCTGATTTTCTTCATTTTACAGCCAACAGCAAAGTGATTTAGCGTACCACAAATTCGACACGTTTTACCATCTGCAGGACAGCTAGCTCGTTTGTGTATAGTATCACATTTCTTACACCTGTGCAGTTCTTGTACATTACTTTTAAAATTAGTGTGAGTATGTTTTTGAATAAAACTTTTGTTATAAGAGTCATGCAATTATAACCAAACGTTGAAACCTTATATATTTTTTTGTTTTGCCGAAAGAGCATATAAACCAGATTCATTATTATGTCTCTGCAAAGTTTGTGCCTGCTCTTTACTTAATTCCGCAGCTTTGCAAAGATCTATTGCTTTAGACAACATTAAGTCTTTTACACGCAGTAACCTCTCTTGTAACGACGTGTCTCTAATACCCAAGACTATACGGTACCTAAATACACTTTCAGTTTGATCTTGAAACTCAAATGATTTCACTAATTTGTTTAAATGAGTTACAAAATTGTCAAAAGGCTCACCCTCAGCCTGTATGCGACTGTTAAACTTATATCTTTCCACTACAATATTTTTATGAGGAAGAGCATACCTCTCAAATGCATCCAAGACCAAGTCATATTTTTTTCTTTCTCCGTCTTTTACGTACAAGGTGTTAAAAACCTCAACAGCTTCTTCTCCAATTACATTTCGTAAAATTGCTGTTTTAGTTTCAGAATCTTTACCATGATGCCCTGTAACTTTCACAAAGTTTTAAAATTTTGTTTGAACTTTCTAGAATTTTCAACGATGTTACCACTTAACGACATACCTTGGGGAGGCCTGAAGCCTTCTATTTTTATTTATTTATTTATTTCCTTTTATTTTTATTTTTCCAACTAGAACTTATTACGAGGAAAATCTTGACTTAAGAGCGAATAAGAAGGATGACAGCAACATGTTCTGTGTTTATCACTTACCGACGTTCTGTATTATTTACTCCAAGACTCACTTCATAGTCTACGTTTGTTAATTTATTATACTGAACCAGAACACTTAAAAATTTACATTTTCAGACAACATTAACAAGTTACTCACATACACAGTCACGGTTACTACGCTTACAGTCACGTTGCCACAATTGCTAAACAAAATACATGTATCTAACATAATGTGATGCACTCATCATTTCGTGCATCACATTTTTTTTAAAGTTTTCCTTTATTTCTAAAATCGCTACCATGTGAAAACGTTTCTTACGTTCTGATGCAGTTTTAGAATCAACACTTGCTTCTTCTACACAAATCAAGCAGTTTGTTTTGAAATCGAACTTCTGAGCTCCTTAAACAAGATGAAGTATGAGATGGATTATGTGTCTGTATTGCTGCTGTAAGAGCAGCATTGATACTAGTAGATCGTGTGTAGCTCTGCTTGTACGCACTGTGAACCCGAATAGTAATTTTTCTTTCTAGCTGTTCATGCAGTCCATCGTTTCGTTTTAAACTAGCCTCAATAGTTGTCCGTAAACCCAATTTGACGTTCACAGTTTCTCCTTCAAGTTCCTTTCCACAAAGAACACACAGGAAATCAAAATCATCCATTTTCTTCTTTTTTTTTACATATAATCAAATACAAAGTTGTAAAGAATAATAGATACTGTTCATGTTAAACATATAATTAATCTGCAATCTTAATTAGTATGCTAAAAACTGCCATATAACTGAAAATTATTATTGACAGTACCTGTGTTCTTTCACTACGTGTCTTCTCACTTTAAAACATTGCCGTCTTCTCATTTTTAAACATTGCTGTCTTCTCACTTTAAAACATTGCTGTCTTCTCACTTTAAAGCAACTACTAACAAAGACACTCACACACATGCTGCCGTATACAGCGCCAGCTCATAACTAGTTTCAATGCAGTGAAGGTGTGGTTCGAGCATTGCTCATCGCGCTGGTGGCGCCCTCCCGCTTCATTGTGTGGCAAAGTCATGGGTGCAGACATGTTGATATATATATATATATATATATATCATTTTAAAGCTGTTGAATCAGGCTACAACTTTCATACTAAACACATTCCCATGTTATCATTTCCGAACAAGCTACAACGTTTAAATTTAAAATATCACAATAAAATTTCTTTTTTTATTATACTTTTATTAAAATTTAGGAAAAATTATTGGTTTTAGCGCAACATTGGAGATAGAACAATTTTTAGTGCGTAATTTGAAGATTAAAACTGAATCGTTACGACCATTGGTTATGGAGATATAAGTCATTTTCTAAAATTTGACGATGGGATGTTCGGGGGCCACAGAGGAAAAGCACAAGGGGGAGATACCTCTCTTATAGTTGTCTAACAACTGGCCAAAATTCAGCTTTCTCCTAATTATTTCCGACATTTGCCTTTTTCCCCCTTTATTTCCTGGGCTAAAAGTTTGGTGAAAGTAGAACTAATAGTTTCAAATGTAATAACTGAATGTGTTTTTGTCACTGTATTTTCATTTCTGAAATTCTCTGAACCGTACTGTTTCTAAGAACCTTGCACTGAACGGAATAACTATAACCGCATATTGCGGATAGATAATACAATCTTCGTTTCAAATATTATACGGTCTTTCGGACTTGTACAAAAAAATCTTTGGAAACACACTCAAAGCGATAGCGCAGAAGGTTAGGAACACATCCTTCATGAATTCAAATTTTCTGTTGTAGTTGAAACTGAGCCGGAGAAAGGACGAAATACAATTCCTTGAATTAGGTAAAGAAACTTAGCGTTCCAACTCTTTAAGTAAATCCAGTATGTTTGTATGTTAAAAACAGTGTGCAAAAAACTATATTGATATTATTTATTTCCATTATCTTTTTGTAAATCTTCTACCTCTCATTAATTGCCATCTTATATTTGCCATAATGTCAACGCTCCGAAGAAGAACCTAAGCATCGCAAAAAGAAACTTTACCTTCAGTGATTTTCAGAGCATCTAAGATAACTGCGTAGTACAGACGTTATGTTTATTCCCGCCTGACAGAATTAGCATTTATATTTCGAAATTGTAGACTCTGTTTTAGATTTCAAACTCCATGAAGCCTGATATTCCTGATTTTGGAAAAATTGTTTCACTTCTTTTAGGTAACACAAACTTGCAACGCTCTATGGGAGGAGAGCTGGTTGGTGTATAAGAAAAGTGAAAATAGAACGAAAAAATAAATACTCGACTCTTTTGGATATCCTTTCATTTGGGACGAGGTTGTTTAAAATGATCTAAGAAGGTTAGACTCAGAGGGTTAAGAAAAATATAAGAGAAAATTGCGAACAACTGAATATCCCTATTGTCCTAGACAGTGAGTTGGATTACAGATATTAAAACTAATAACACTTGACTTTTCATATGGTTTCTTTGAAGTTTCTTTTACTGAAAACATAATCACCGAAAGCAGTACTTTAAGGGAGAAAAATGCTGCTTAGAAACACGTTTTTGCATATGCAAGAATGTCCCCGTTTTATATATGCTTTGAAATATTTGAAATGTATAACCTGTACAACTGTATAAGGTACATAGAAATAATCCTGAATTTTTAATACACAAAAGGAAACACTGAAATCCTTCATAGAGGAGCTCTGAAGCAAAATGTTCCCTACATATTTAACAACTGATGGAGGACTGAATGATGAAATACTACCAATGCAGGGCATCGTCACGACCAGAGAAAAAAATGAAAAAGAAGAAGTTTACAGGAAACAAAACATACATTATCAAATAGTTCGTATTGTATTACGTTACCGAAAGATCTGTGAAATGTTGCCTTGAAACATTTGTTAATCCGAACTAGGAAACTTAAAAGAAATTTTCGGGACCTAAATTTTAAACTAAAAGAAAGAGGTGCAAATAAAAATAATGTGATTACACACTACGAGGTAGAGAAAAAAAAAGTTATGTGCACAACAAAGTAATGAAAGAACCGCAAATCTTTAGTAAGAAGCAAATTCAAGGGTCTGTAATAAAGTTGAAGGCCTAAAAGAATAATTACCTAAAATAAAGGCCTATCGGAAAGCATAAAAAAACAACCTCGTGGAATATATGTTATACTGTGACAGAAATAAAAACCAAGGTTCTAGATTCAGGGGTAAACAAAAATTCAACTTCATTGGAACATAAGTGAAGTGGGAAGCAAGGAAAGAAAAGCATCACAAAATCAATCTTCAATCCAATGAGAATATTACCAAACCAATCTGCACAAACAAGAGAGAATCCTAAATACCAAAAATTCACACACTTTGAAAATGGGAAAAAAATGCAAAACAAACCACAAAACTTCAAGTGTAAAAAAGAAAAACCAACAAACTGCTTAGGAGATTTTACACTAAGAGAAAAGGCGCAGGAAAGAATGCATCATATGAAATATGTGCAAAAAACAAGGCAAAACTGAATCCTTAACAAACCTTTACAGTTTATGGCAGCACGAAAACGTAAATAGCGTTTCAAACGCTAACTTTAATTATACTTATTTAAGAACTCTGTGGCTCAGTGGTCTAAGCACTGCCTCTGATCATGGGTCCGTGTTTGAATACCGATGAGGAATTGATGTTGTGTTTGTCGTAGGGCACTGCACTACGTCTTTTCTTGGGATGAGGTACAACTAATACTCGTAGAATTTCTCAAGGAGGTCTTTGAACACCCAAATAATTTTATTTTGTTCCCGCTTGAGAACTCAAAGTAACATATAATTCTCGCAAAACATAACACATTTCAGGTTGAAAGATAAAAATAATCCATTTAAAAGTCCACAGAAGCTCGGATGTTTTAGAAAAACTAAATTCGCTTTTCTACATGGCAAAATTTGTTTTCTTTAGAAATATAGGAACCTGGTAGAGTGATTGTATGAGAAAAGAAAGATCGAAATTTCCGAATGACCGATTTTTTTTTTGCAATATATGACTGACACGGCATCTGTACCTTCTGTGACTGACACGCCATCTATGCCTTCTGAGTGAATATAGAGGAATCTCCCTAGCAGTGAACAGAAACATTTAAGATATGGCACTTTTCATATTTGTGATATATACACAGTCGTATCGAAATAATATGAACACCTGGCTAACATTGGGAATTACCACCTTTGACCCGGATAAGAGCGGCAAGACGGTGTGGCGTCGACGCAATGAGTCCAAGGATGGTTGCCCGAAGCATACATGCCGATCGGCTATATGAGTCGTTCCATAGCACGTGTTTGCCATTATGACTCGTGCTGTTGTGTTCGTTCCATCCTTTGCAAGTGCGGAACGCCTCGGAGAAAAGTTCGAAACTATTCGAGCAGTTGGCTGAGCAGGACGTTGTCAACATCGTCGGTCTCCAGGAAGCGGAATGGCCTTATCGCCGTATTGCGTGTCGTATCGGTCATGTGGAGATCACCATAGCACGCTTTTGGTGGCAGTGGATTTAACAAGGCACGCAGCAGCAGCAGGAAGATTCTGGGAAACCTAGACGGACCACACAGAGAGACAGGACTGGCAAATGTTTCGACATGCGCTGAAAGACACAACAGCAACGATTACGGATATTCAGCGAACAGAGTTGCCCTCCATGCAACGTCGGATTAGTGCCAGCACCATTAGCAGACGGATGCATGACGTAGGACTACACTCACACAGACCGTTACGACGACTTCCCTTAACAGCAATGCATCGTAACCGAAGATTGCAATATGTTGAGCCAGACTGTCATGGAACCACGAAAAATGGCAGCGGATGATCTTCAGTAACGAGTAACGCTTTTGTCTTGGAGACGACCACCGAATCTGTGTGCGGGGGCACCGTGGTCAGCGCAAATATGAACGGTTTCTTGTCAAGCGTCACACGTACAGAAGACCTGGTGTCATGGTGTGGCGTGCAACTGCCTACGATGTCAAATCCCCTTTGCTGTTGATTACAGGAACTTTGACGGCCCATTGTTACGTTAATAAGAACCTGCAGTCAGCGGTTTTTTCCCTTCACTCCGGTGCGATTTTCCAACAGGACAACACCGGTCCACATACGTTTGTTGTCTCGAGAGCTTTCTTACAAGGCACTGACACTGTGTTAGGACCAGTCGCATCGCCAGACCTGTCGCCGATTAAAAATGTGTGAGATGCCATTGGACGCGCTTTTCCACATTCCACCTCTCCCACCCAAGCTGAAGGAACTGCGTGAGAAGATGCAACCTGCATAGTATGGCTTATCTCAGGACACCATTAGAAACCTGTTAGACTCCATGCCTAGACAGTTGGCATGCTATGTGAGCAAAGATGGAGGCCCGACGCCACACTGAGCGACACTACTTATTGGCGTGTAGCTCAATAAATATTGCCCATATCGCTCTCAATGTTTAATCATTTAATTTTATGTTCCTGATAACCTTTACTTTCCTCCCGAATAGCGTTGCAATCCGACACGCTCTTCAAGGGTGCAACTATGTTTCTGACGATGAGTGTTTTATCAGCTCATGTTGTATAAACATTCCTTAATGCGTAAAAAACTGATAAAATTTTGGATCTTTTGTGTTTTCCCATTACTCATCCATTCTAACTTTATTCGGTACGTATGATGTGTGGCACATTCACGTCATATTACTTAACTAGAGGATCGCATTGGATGTGTAAAATTTTAGTTCAACGATCACACTTCTGATGATGTTCTGGGTTGCGATTTTTAATTCGACGCCTTTTAAAGCAATTTCGGAAAATTGCAAACCTTCCTTTGCGTAACATTTAGATTTTGAAACCCAGCATCATCATTTTATATTGATTAAAACCCAAAACTTTTTAGTGTCCCAGTGTTCTTGAATAGTAATCAAGGTTTATATATCATTTGGAGAATTAATAAATAAAGTAACAGGTCTGGGTAAAAATAATTGTTTGTCACAGAAAAAAATGTTTGGGACAAGAAGGAAAATAATATTGTAACGTCATTTGTACATGATAATTCTAGGTGTCATGTTAAAATTATTAAAGAAAAATTAAGAACTTTCGCTTTTCATGATGATGTTTTACAGCTGACACAGAATTGGGTATGGGTAAAATAATCGATGTATTTAATACTGCTATGAAAACGTGCTTTCAAAGCAGTTAGGTGCCGCATAATGAAGAGCTTTCAGAGGAATTTCCTTTTCCTTTCTGACCATGTAGATCTTTTAGAAATTGACATTTCGATTGCATTTCGAATTGTAGCAGTCTAGAAATGTACAAACTGAATTGGAAATGAAATTCCTTTCAAAAGTTTTACTGTAGATTAAAAAAACGTCTTTAACTGATAAAGTTTAAATGTGTGCCAAGACAATGCTTTTGTTTCAGAATATTCGTTGAATAAATAAGTATATATATTACGTCAATAAAACCTACATTTTGGTCATTGATCTAGACAATGAAAAGCCCAGTGGGAAAGAACAATGTTCTATACAATTTAATAAAAGTGTTGGTATAACAGTCCGTTCATAGTAAATTATATCCGTTACTCGGGTCTCGAACATTATTTTTACTATATGTGGATGCTACTTGACAGAGATATCATAAACTGCTGTGTTCCTTACAGGATTAGTTCTGCGATTTGCTCCTACTAAGATATCGTACATAAGCACCAATCATTTCACCAGCCTATGCAGCACGTGCACGGAAGGAGGCGCAATGATGTTACATATTCGTGTAGCCAATGACTTAGTCATCGATCACGAGTCATCCTTTCAGCGGCATAGCTGATGAGCTGCCATCTATTGCATTCTTCTTTTACACACACACACACACACACACACACACACACACAAATCCAAACGATCGGTGAACAAAGTTGAATCATTCCCAGAAAATGTTTTCAGTTTTCATGGGGAAACAGTTATTTCTGGACAATGACAGATATTCAGTATTGTATACATGCATATGCAACGATGATATCAGTTGATCTGCTTACATCATCTAGAAGTAAGCGTCGTAATCGATTTCACGTCATTGCATGTGTATATATATATATAGTCTTCCTTGCTTAAAAAAGGTAGCACCATGAGAAAGTCGGTCGATCCTGATGAAACTCTACGTGCAAGTACTTGAGGGGAAAATGCAAATGATTAACTTTTTAAAGACAAAAACGCCCAAACATCCCACACACGCAAACGATTATAACCGCCCGAAACACTTGTTTAGAATAAATCCACTTTCCAACCCTTATCTCTTCTTTAAATCTGCACGACCTATGAGAAATCAGCAGGAGTCGCCGTCGTTCAACATGCTGTTATGAAACTAAGTGAATCATTCCCAGAAAATGTTTTCAGTTTTCATGGGGGAACAATTCTTCCTGGACAATGACAGATATTCAGTATTGTATACATGCATATGCAACGATGATATCAGTTGATCTGCTTACATCATCTAGAAGTAAGCGTCGTAATCGATTTCACGTCATTGCATGTGTATATATACAGTCTTCCTTGCTTAAAAAAGGTAGCACCATGAGAAAGTCGGTCGATCCTGATGAAACTCTACGCGCAAGTACTTGAGGGGAAAATGCAAATGATTAACTTTTTAAAGACAAAAACGCCCAAAAATCCCACACACGCAAACGATTATAACCGCCCGAAACACTTGTTTAGAATAAATCCACTTTCCAACCCTTATCTCTTCTTTAAATCTGCACGACCTATGAGGAATCAGCAGGAGTCGCCGTCGTTCAACATGCTGTTATGAAACTAAGTGAATCATTCCCAGAAAATGTTTTCAGTTTTCATGGGGGAACAATTCTTCCTGGACAATGACAGATATTCAGTATTGTATACATGCATATGCAACGATGATATCAGTTGATCTGCTTACATCATCTGGAAGTAAGCGTCGTAATCGATTTCACGTCATTGCATGTGTATATATATATACAGTCTTCCTTGCTTAAAAAAGGTAGCACCATGAGAAAGTCGTTCGATTCTGATGAAACTCTACGTGCACGTACTTGAGGGGAAAATGCAAATGATTAACTTCTTTAGGACAAAAACGCCCAAAAAATCCCACACACGCAAACGATTATAACCGCCCGAAACACCTGTTTAGAGTAAATCCACTTTCCTACCCTTATCTCTTCTTTAAGTCTGCACGACCTATGAGGAATCAGCAGGAGTCGCCGTCGTTCAACATGCTGTTATGAAACTAAGTGAACCTACAGACAGTTTCAGGCGTTATGGTATTTAGAATGACACAAACGTTTAGGGTGATGGTTGTTAAAGGGTTAAGGGACTAAACATCCTGTCTCATGAGTGTCCCTCACATTATTCTGGTACCAAATATTATTAAATTAGTATGTTTCAGTATAATATGCTTAAAATATTTATAATAATGTTAAAACACATTTTTAGCACAATCAAAACAGATTAGTATGGCATAATACATTATAGCTATTAAAAGCTTTCGTATTAGGAGAAATAAATGTGAAAAAAGTAATTTATGAGTCGTTCAACACAAGATTTGATGCATGTTGTACTAAGAAATAACTCACAGACAATAATTGCAATACTCCTTCGTATAAAATTGTAGCAGCCAGGCATTAGATTCATAAATAAACCAGTTTTCATTTTTTTCTTTTCATTGGCAGTTTAACGACCACCGTGAGCAACTCAAGATGCTATATGCAGTCGCTAGTGCCTAAGTTAGGACCACTGGCTCTAGGGAAGGGGGAGAGATAGCGCTGTAAGAGAAACCCAAAATCCATGCGTGACCAGTATTCAAACCCGGACCCCACTCGACGTAGAGCTGCATTTCAGGTTTCAGACGTCTGAGAAAGAAGTACCAAAAATAAAATCGAAACAGGTTTCCTAAATTTTCGGTTGTGTATAACATTCTGTTAGTGGTCCAAAGATTGGCGATAATTCAGTTTTATTACATTTGTTTTAAAATAAAGAATTATACACTGAAGTGCCAAAAAGACTGGGATACCTATGCAATACCTCCTCGTTCCTCCTCGCGTTCTGATAACGCGACGGGCATGGATTGCACGAGCTCTTTCTAGTACTGTGGAGATAGTCCACACCATGTTTCTTGAACAGCATCCTACAATTCTCTAATATTCGCCGGTGAAGGATTCCTGGCATTGACGGCACTTGAACAGCATACCATATGTGTTCAATGGCGTCTAAATCCGACGAAATTGCAACACTAAATAAGGATGCAAAACACTGTATAATGTTTCTTAAGTTTTAACCTGGCGACTGAGAACGTGTGCAGTGATGTATAGTTATGTTGAAATAGGACGCACCCGTCTGAACGTTTCTTGTCATGAACGAATGAAAATGATGCCCAAGGATGGCTACGTAGCCTTCACCGATCAGAGAGTCTCGCAGACCCATGACTGGTCGTAATGCGTGTCAGCTGGAAACGCGCCACACCATAGGAGAGCCCCCGCTGTACTGCCGTGTCCCGTGTAGTCATGTGGAATCCACTGCCTCGTTGGGTTGTTGACATACCAGGAGCCAGTCATCTGCCCAACCTTGCTGGTACCGCCATTCGATGGACCTGGCTACCCGTTCAGTCATCACGTGCCCAATGTCGGTGTCCCGAGCCCAGACGAGGCGCACTGTGTTGTGGCGTCTGCTCAGCAATCGCACCCAGGTGGGTCTTCAGATCAGGAACCCCATACAACAAAGGTAATGCTGAACTGTCCGAACACTGAATTCCGCTTTGATTTGCGGCAGTGTTGAAACCCGGGTGCATATTACAATGCGTACCAGACACCTCTGTCAACGATTGCCCACGGCTTTTGAACGGCCAAACCTGTGTCGCACATTACATTTTTCTCGTTTTTATGTAGTCCAATCACAACCTATGAAATTGATGACCGTTTAAATCCAAATTTTGTATTAATATCCGAGACGAAGTGACCCATCTTCCGGACCCAAGCTGTCACACTACGTTCGAAATCTCTTACATCCTGATAAGCTGCCATCTGAACTGCGAACGCTACTATTTGAGTTTGAGGATGTAGTGGCCACTATAGATACATTGTTTGCGGTGGATATCATTCACCGGATGGGTTTGGTGGCATGTAATGGGATTGGTATCGCTCTTCGCAGGTGGTTTGGAACCTTAGTGTATGTTTTTATTTATTTTCTTTTAGAATATCATATCACGCTATTTTCTACACAAATAAACACGTCTCTTCCACAACCGCCTTTGAAAAGCGGAAATTTTGACTTTTTATACACATTTTATCAAATTACCGTCAGTGGCAAAAACTTCATTTCGGGACTGATGATATTCACTGATACGTATTTGAATGATTTAGTTGCTTATAACCACAAAAACAAATAAGCCATGTTAATTAACAATAATACGAAACCGAGACTAGTCTTTCCATGAAAATGTACATTTCGAAATGTTTCATAATTTTAATTATGAGGTTCACCATCACACTTTAAGAAATAAAATTTTGGAATTCAAATATTTGTTATTTGGAGAGTTTTACCTCTGAAGAACGGTAGAACGAACTTTTCTAGATCACTAACTTTCGAACGATTGTGGTTTTCTTATAAATTTATTTATAGTTATAATAGCGCTTGATAGGATAGAAATGCAATGTTTATCAATTCCGCTACAACTATATATAAATGTCAATGATAACACAAGAAATCTGATACAATATCATTTCTAATAATATTTCCAAAATCTTTCGTTAGAAAGTTTGCAGTCTGGAATCCTGAAATCTTCAAACAATGTAAGGTCAGTCTCTTTTTAATATTATATATCATTTCCCTGTGATATTTGATATTAAGGAGTTAATTACTTACTACTTCCGATCATTATAAGAACCGTTATCGTCAATCATCCTTAGTGTTTATTATAACATGGTTTTTTTTTCATTTCTCCCTTAATTTTATTATTCACTTTCCTTTATATGACATTCGTTTGCGTTATTGATCCAGTGTTCTATACTAATCACACTACAAATTTTCACTGGTCATTTGAAGGCGAGCCTGTACACGCAGCTTGAGTGCACTGCATATCTTGGAAAATGTAGTTTGGTGCATCATATTGCTATTAATATTTATATTGTCGCGTAAAAGAAGCATAAAAACCGCTTATGAATGTGAAATTTAGAAAGCCATATGTGTCATTTGTGAGAAGAAATATCACTGAATGTTCATATAGACAACTGATTCGAGCAACTTGCAATGATTTCACTGGCACTTAATTAAAAGAGTGCTGATACTAAAGGAATGGTTATTAAGTGCAAGTAGAAAGGAGAAAAAGAGGTGAAATCTACTACCTGTGAGAGACTTTGATAGGCAATTTGGAGTACGAAAATATTTGAAATTAAAAATAATTCAATGAATGCTCCATAACTGGCGGTATGCTATAATATACATCAAATAATCGAAATATTTTAAGAACACCGGACCATTCAGATACGTGCAATTTTCTTTGAAAGCATCTCCCAGCAAAGTATTCAGATGTGTACGAAACAATGTGAAGGAGACAATGTAATTTTATTGAGACATGGTAGTGGAAAATTAATGGTTATTTGCAAACACCAAAGAAATGATACACATCCTACTTCGCAAGAACATGTTTATCGAAGTTTTCTAAAGCATGGGTAGATAGAAAAGAGCTGTACGAAGTCATAGAAAGGCTCTATTGTGTCAAGTAAGCGCACATTATAGAGCGTTAGTGAGAGGAAACTTTTTCAGACAAAAACGGAAACACATTCCCGCAAATCAGCTGTAACAGCAGATATCTTATTCTTGTTCGTCTACAAAGAACACGACAGCATCAAAATTGAACGCTTGATCATTGTATAATTGTCGTCTTGTTCGACGAATCAACAGTTAACGTACTACGATAGTGGGCCAAAATATTGCGTAACAAAAGGAATGGGGATACCTCAGCCGCCAAGCGTTAGCGGCACAAACCTATGGAGAAGGTCAAATGGTCTGATGTCAGTTCCTTTGGCGGGAATGGATTTCAAAATTTCTCTACAAGAGGATTGGGATGTCACAATGCATCTTAACATCCATCCATTCCTCAGGCTTTTGCTGATAGAGAAAACCACGTCCCGCAGAACAATGCCCAAATCGACTATCTCGAATCGTTACACTCTGGTCCCAGAAGCACGACTTTGACTTCAACCTGTAAACTTCACCACCAAAGGGAGTAGAATTTAAACCTATTGGATACCACAGTAATACATTTCACAGATCCATTTGCAGCTGAGATCCTCTTCTAGGGAATATTCGGCAATTTAGAAACGCCATCACATCCGCTTGGCTAAAGATCCTTGCAGAACAGCACAAGCACTTAGTTGAATGCATAGCACATCGAATCGAGGATGCTATGAACGACAGGGGCTACCTAATAACTCCATGTTTTTCAATTCAGAAACAGCATCATACGGGCTTGGCTAAAGGTTCCTAAAAAAAGACACAAGCATTTGTTTGAATGCATAGCCCATCAGATCGAAGCTGCTATGAACGACATGGCCTAACCAATAATCCTGTGTTTTTTAATTCACGAATGCCATCATATCCGTTTGAATGAAGATAGCTGAAGAATGGCACAAACCTCTCGATGAATGCACGGCACATATAATCGAAGCTGCTACGAACGACATGGGCTATCCAATGCGCTCTAAGGTACTAGCAGATTTTCCTAATAATTTGTTTCTGCAGGTTAAACGTAATTTATGGGAGGAAATGTATGTTACGTCTCACGTCAGGATTCCTAATGTCAGAAGAATGGATCAGCGTTGGACAACCAATATTTTAGACTGGATACCAAGAAGCAAAAATGATCCAGAAGAAGACTTCATACACAGGAGATAGACGAGTGGATGAAATTTGAAAAAAATGCTGGAATGACCTGGAGGCGACAGACAGTTGTGAGAGAAACTTGGAAAACATTTATCCAGCAGTAGAATGATAATGGTTGACAATGATGATGATGATAAGGATTGCAAATTAGCAGCTTTAAAAAAAAGAAATAAAGCAAAATAATGAAAAATATTCATTTAAAGGGTTATCAGTAACATCGAAATAGTTTTTAAACGTTTAGTATCCCTACTATCAAAGCACAAGGGTTACACTCCTTCATGAGAAGAATATATCGAAGGCAGTCGCTGGTGAAGGACTAAGGACGGAAAACAAATTATGAAATGAATGAAATTCACACCAAAACAGGAATCGTCTCAAAATTTTCGAAAGCTCAAGATCTACTGTGATATCAGCCGGAAATGCGTATGACGTGCGATTTCAACTGTCCAGTAAAATGTGTCTTACTCGAACGAATCTGTCGATAAAAAAATAGAATTTGGAAGTAAGTCATTCCAGAACGAATTTTTCCTGAAGATAATTACTTCTGCAAAAGAGCTCATTCCCTAAATCAATTAGTCAGGATTGCTTTTTGCCAGACCCTTAAATTTCACCAATGTGTCTTAGTCAGAAAACTTTACTATGTTTAGAATTAAAGTAACTGCAAAAAGATTTGAATCCGTTAATTGATGACATGAATGTAATTAAATATGACATGTCTCCAAATTTTTATTGTACAATGGTGTAATCCCGTATTTAAATAATTTCATTCATCCAAGTATCCTGTTTGTAAAGCCTTGCACTTATATTTAGAAGGCTGAGTGTACTTGTGTGATATTTTTAGTGGGACAACTTTTACGACGGTTCGTATACTTTTTCTTAGAAGCGAAGTTCTAGTAAAATGAGCGGTGTTTTTAGCATTTCTTAAATGCATGATCACTTCAGTTATATGCGTTCCTAAGGTGAAAGGGGTATTTCTTTATGTTCCTTAATTATTTCTGAAAAGCATATATTTCTTTTTTTTATTTTACAGTTTGATGTTGCACGAGAGCAAAATATGGTTTCTCATGATTTCTTATTTATAATCCTAGACAACATGTTATGATTCCATACATTTACCCTATAGGAAGGAATTATTAACGAATTGAATTTCCCATATAATCCTAAATAAGTAAAATTCCATTACAGGCATTTTTTTTTAAGAAATCAAGTATAAAAATTACTTCTAGGCGAAGTTTTTGCCTCGTTTCAACGGTAGAAGATTTTTTTTGAAAAAGGTGAAATATCTCACTAACATAACTTATTACCAACGTCTTCCGCAAATCTTGGTATCCGTTTAATAAGTGATCTCATGAGTCCGTGCTCGAGTGGCGAAGATGAATCCGATAACCGACGGGCGTGTGAGGGGAAATAACCAATGAAGTTGATATATTCTGCTGCATAGAGCGGTTTTGATTCATGAGGATGCAAAACTTTTCCTTCGGAAAATATATAACGCGGTAGGTACTCAGTGTCACTGAAGACACATTTAACGTCTAGCGAAAATAGGAACATCTTTGAGATGGATACAAGAGCTCGAGTTATAGTCACACACCTCAGAAGATAGATGGCAGCCTGTCAGCGCACATTCCTTCATGGTAAGAAGTTCCGGCAGATTTTGCGATATTTTCTTTACGTTAAAATAACCTTAAGGTCATGTATTTCGTTTTAAAATTTGAACACGGAATGTTGTTCAGCATTTTACGTGCCAGATTACGATCAATTTTCAATTTGATATAAAATAATGCCCCTGCTCTGTTGAACATATAATATCGGCAAGAAACCACTCCTCCCCAAATATGTTGGAAAACTGTTTGAGAAGATTACGGTTATAAATCGAAGTATTTTGATTTTAAGCACTGCATATGTATTTCTTGTACGTTATGTGGTATGTAGCACCAAACATTTAGTGTGGAGTAGGTGGGCAAGTTAGTATGTAACATAAAAAGAATTTGCCAGCCTCTGCTTTTGGGCGTCATAGCTACGGTCTTAAGGAAGCAATCGTTACGCACTGCTAGGATTTACACGTATGTTACGCGCACATGAAGTGAGTATTTTTAAAGGTTACGGGGTACGTAAGGCAACGTTTTGCGGTTACTCATAAAAGATTCATTCGCTGCGGTTAACAACAGATCAGATGAGATTTTAGGAAAGGAGTGTCTGATCCCAGGTCTTAAACAACCCTTGGAAATAGGAAGCTAGGGGATTTGTGCTAAACGGTCCGATAGGAAAGTGACCCGGAAGCGGGGTAGAAAGGGGGAGGAAGACGCCATTATGGCCAGTACCCGGAATTCGAGGGCTTAACGTGCCCATTGGACGCACGACGGATGCTTGGTGTCTCTGGCTTTCGTACCTACTGCAATCGAACTTTAGGTTTCTCCGTGGCAGTCACGAAAGCTGACCATTAGGTCATCTGCGGCCCGGTAAAAAGCAGAATATAAAACTTGCATCTTAAACGGTTAACCCAAGTGATATCTTTAAAAGTTTGTATGACAAGAAATTAACATACACTGACGGAAAAAATCCCAACACCACGACAAAATAGTTGTAGAGGAATGAAATGGCGGCAATACATTTGTATAGGTAACATATTTAATCGATTAAGGTTTCAAGATCACAGCTTATTGTAAGCGCGAGAAGACCCATTTTAAATATAAAATGCTGGTATATTAATAACCGGTATAACCAGCAGAATGCTGAATGCAAGCACGCAAACGTTCATGCATTGTGTCGTACAGGTGCTGGATGTCAGTTTGTGGGAAGGAGTTCCATGCCTGTTGCACTTGGTCGGTCAATACAGGGACGGTTAATGCTGGTTGGGGGTGACGCTGGAGTTGTCGTTCAATGATCTCCTACACGTGCTCAATTGGTGAAAGATTTGGTGATCTAGCACGCCACGACAACATGTCGACACTCTGTAGAGCACGTTGGGTTACAACAGC
This sequence comes from Macrothele yani, assembly GCA_039090855.1. Classification (NCBI taxonomy): domain Eukaryota; kingdom Metazoa; phylum Arthropoda; class Arachnida; order Araneae; family Macrothelidae; genus Macrothele; species Macrothele yani. The sequence goes on along the minus strand of CM076999.1, from coordinate 49,442,429 downwards.
GGTATGCGGGAGAGCGTTATCCTGTTGGAAAACACCCCCTGCAATGCTGTACATGAATGGCAGCACAACAGGTTGAATCACCAGAACGACGTACAAGTGTGCCGTCAGGGTGCGTGGGATAACCACGAGAGTGCTCCTGCTGTAATAGGAAATTGCTCCCCAAATCTCTACAGAGTGTCGACTCCAGGTGTAGGTCCAGTGTGTCTCGGTCGCTGACAGGTTGCTTGCAGGCGCTCACCTGGCCTCCTTCTAACCAACACACGGCCATCACTGGCCCCCAGGCAGAAACGGCTTTCATCAGAAGACACAAAAGATCTCCACTCCGTCCTCCAATGAGCTCTAGTTTGACACCACTGACGTCGCAAACTGCAGTGGTTTGGAGTAAGTGGAATGCACGCTACAGGGCGTGTGGCTCGGAGCTGTCCTTCAAGTGACCGATTTGTAACAGTTCGTTGTGTCACTGTGGTGGCAACTGCAGCCAGAATTGCTGCCGCAGACGCGGTACGATGCACCACGACGGCCATAAGCCGTACACGGCGGTCTTCCCTCTCAGTAGTGCCACGTGACTGACCGGAACCTGGTCTTCTTGAGGCAGTACCTTTCATTGATAACCGCTGCCAACAATCATGCACAATGGCTACATTCCTGCCAAGCCGTTCTGCAATATTGCGGAAAGAAAGTCCACCTTCTCGTAGCCCTATTACACGACCTCGTTCAAACTCCGTCAGCTGTTGATAATGGCTTCTTCGTCTTCGAATCACAACGATAACTAACGCTCACGAACGTTACAGCGCGTATTTACAGCAAACCTGCTTTGCATGTTCCGAGCGGCGCTACTAGCGCCACACGTATGCGCCGAGCGCGAAATTTGCACAGACGTCATCTTACAAATGTACTCTCACCGCCTACCAACTGTCGTTTATCTAACACAACCCCTTCCTGGTGTTGGGATTTTTTTCCGTCAGTGTATTGTACTCTTTAAGTGGTTGTAAGGAATTACCTTGGGGTTAGCAAAATGAGCAGAAATCAGCTACCACGAATATATTCGCTTTCTAAAAAGAGAGTGCAACAGGAAAACCTCAGCATCAGAAAACGCTGCTTTCCCCTTACCTTTGTTGTTCAAATAAAATATTTATTTACAGGGATGATTGACAGTATTACTTTCTGACTGATTACCTCCTACTAAAAAGGCTATAACAGTGGCGAAGAACTTACGAAAGAAAAGATGATTCTTCAGTCACCAATTTCTGCCCAGTGGCATGATTTCCGTGGTAGAGGGACTATTTCTTCCCCATCATGCCGTGTTTCATGGAGCACAGAATATATGACCAGAAGGCATAAATTCTCACAAATACAGCTCGATGGCCTGAAACGCTGATGTTAGGGGAACGGAATCGTTTTGCCGTAGTTTTCGTAAAACCCGACCGTTTTGTGAACATTTCTCCTCGGAAAGTACAGAACATTTTGGTCAATATAGGGGTCAGGTACTTCAGTCACTTAAAGTATCAAACTAATTGTTCATCTAAACAAATATTTTTGTATCATAAAAATATATCACATTAGCTATCTAAAAGAGATGGTAATTTTTTTGCTCTAAAGAAAGACAATTAGTGTTGAAACCATGGTAGATTCGAACATCTTGGAATTAATATCTGCTAAACTGTTATCACTGTTTCAACAATCACACCTCCACATCACACGGTTGATAAGCATTTCAAAGGAATATGGCATTTCGTTATCTAATTTTACCACGGCGCTCTAGCATATGGGAAAGAGACACTTAGATTCAGATTTGAATGAATAGTGCACTATATTTTTTTCCTAATTTTTACTAATATTATGTACGAATCGCAGAAATACCGATATGAAAGAGAGAAAAAAAATCAGATTTTTAGCTACGGTCGCTATTAAAAAAGTTCAGCACATCTGTCTTTCGAATTATTTTGGTAACAGATACCAATATATAATTCTCGAAGCAGTAAAAACATACACAAAGGAGCAAAACTGAAGGGAAAACAGATAGTTGCAAACTACAGAAAAAAAACGTAAAATAAAGTGTACTGAACGCGTATTACACAATGTGGAAATCGTACAAAAAATATTCAGAAGTGATGTACTTGAATTGCATTTCCCTTTGGTGTATGAATTTCTGTTCGATTTGTGTCCTTTTTCTCATTTCCTTGTCTTCTAAGACCAAACCACCCCATGGAACACACTAAAGTGTGTCTCCCGCTAGGGATCTCGGAAATCCCTGTATCCCTATCTCCCGAAGACGAGGGGATTACAGAGATATATTCCCAGAAACTACAGTAAAACTCTCTTGACTATTCAATAATAGGAACGGTCTTGAGAGTCAACTCTGAATTACAAACAACTATTATTCTCTCTTTCACACATTCTTACCCTTCACAGAACATGACAGAATAACAAGCAACACTAGCATTCCGTCACTGTTCCGAACGCAGACAGACTCTTCTGCTCTAGTCATCTGAAAATACACACACTTTCAAAATGGTTTAAAAAAACTTGAAGAAAGGAAGGGGCAAAATTCCCTTTCCTAACAAGTAAAGGAAAACCCACCTTGATCTCCAGCGCATCGGCGCACTAATTTCCAATAATAAATCAAATGATACATGAAATCCTTTATCTTCATATTAACTTCAGCAACTTCACTTAGCATTGTTATAAACAGCACAGAATTATTAATACTGTAAAAATTTAAAAACCATTATCGAAAAAGCTACAGTAAATAACGCGTAGGAACAGAGACAAAGTGTAAACACTATAGTAAACAGTAAAACAAACAACTGAAATTTAGAAATCGCGTCATTCTATTTTAGCTACTTATTAAATTACCAAAGACTAAGCTCGAAAATTTCAAATTAAGGTTGTTGTTTTTTTTAATTGGAGGTTTAACGACGACCGTGAGGAACTCAACGGGCTATAAGCAGTTGCCTGTCCCGAATTTAGGGTCACTGGTTCCACGGAAGGAAAAGAACCAGAGCCGTAAGACAAACACATCATCCATGCTTCACCCCAATTCGAACCCGGACCTCTTTCGGACGAACGATCATAAGCCATCGCTTAAACCACTGCGCCACCGGTGCGGCAACTTAAGGTTTCAATGAGATAGTTAATTCACAAAATAAGAAAGTTAAATGAAAATAAAAGTAAATTAAAAACTCCAATGATCTGTTCAAAGGTGACAAAATATAAACACTACAATAAACAATGACTCAACTAGAAAAATCTCAATTAAAAATTCAAGTCGCTTCTTTCTATTTTTAGTTACTAAAACATAACAATGGCTAAACGCATAAATTTCATTTTGGCGTTGCAGTGAAATAGTTAAGTGGTAGAGAAAATTAATGAAAACTTAAACACTCCAAAAAGGGCCGTTTGGGATGACAAAGTGTAAAAACTACAGTAAAAAATAATTCAAGAAGAATAAGCTCCATTAAAATTAAAAAGTCACTTCATTTTATTTTAGTTACTTATATTATTACCCAAGATGCAGCTCATAAATTTAAGTTTAAAATTTCTATGAGATTGTCAAATCATGAATAAAGATAATTAAATGAAAATTGAAACAAAATTAAAAAAGGTTCTTAAAGGGCCGTTTTATTTTGACTAGACATACTATTTTGTGTTCGTTCTCTTGTGGATAACCAAACTTTTCGACCTCTTTATCCATATTTTTTCTCTTTCTTTGGCTACCCGATTCTTGTGGAACATTTTCATCTACTAAATACTTTCCTTCATTTTGCCACACTTGATTTATCTGCGAGGATTGAATTCTTTTTTAAGAGTTGGTTCGTCCAGCGTATGGAGGGGTTTTCTGAGGAAGTTTTAGTTTTTTCTCCATCTGACTTTGCTTCTATCACTTCATTGTTATTAATGTAAACTACTTCGTTCTCATTTTTCTTTACATGGTCCTTTTTTTTTTGTTGTTGTTAACAATGTGATCATCGGTACTCTTTTCCCCTGATGTTGCACTCTCCTCTTCTTCTCCCACCACTTCGTCTGAAGAGGCACTTCCAAAATCTCCAGAAGAGACAACACTCAAACCTTCGCCTGATCCTATCTGATCACCTGATTCTGGAAACGATGACTGATAAAACATTTTCTTTTCTCATAGAAGGATGATAACTAATGACTGAACAAAAATTTTCTTTTCTATGTTTTTCCGAATACGATTTTTTTTACTTCTAATAAGTCACTAAGACTTTGACTATTTTTCTACATCTGGCAGCTCTGTATCACATCTGTTTACCAAAACTGCATTGGAACTTCACACCTGGGAAAGTCACAAATGACTTGTATTCTTTAATAAAGACAACATTTCGAATCTCTGTTTTCACTTCCATCACAAGGATTCTTCTAAGAGTAAAGGGGCCACTCAAAAAATGAATCATCTGATTTCTTAACCTCTTTCTCATATGATATCGCTTTGCCATAGTATATGAAAAATTATTTCACTTTAATTTGCTCCATCTCTAACGGAACATCGAAACAATTATCTTTCTGGTCTTAATACGAGAGTATCAAATAGTCCCTATTTCTAATTTATAGGAAGCATCCAGGAAACTGTCTCAATTATATGCCTTTTCTGGGAAAAAGGAAAACAACACCTTATTTGGTAAAAGTACTTGAAGACTATTAAGAAATGTAGGCTGATATCCTCTAGAAAAGAATATGATCTTTACAAATTTGTTCAACTAAGTTCTGTACTAGGGGATCCGCACACTCTGTCACAAAAGTACAGGAATTTTACAAGGACATTCTGAAAGGGAATATGCAAAGTAACTTTCAACTAAAATCTTCGCCCTCAGCTAATCCAAATTATTCAAAGGAAACACAATGGAAATCACTGTAAGCAGGAAACTAAGGTAGAAGCGCCAATAATCACTGTAAGCACGAACTGAGAAGATTCGATTATCTCTGGATGCAGGAACTAAGGCAGAAACACCAATTATCTGTATGCAGAAAATGACTTGAAGATGAAGCACGAAATCTCAAATACGGTAGCAATCTTAAAATCTTCCATCGCACCACGTACTAAGTTGCTTTCTTCACGACTTTTCCGTTCTTGTGGTAGCCTTACCGCTTGGTTGGGGCGGCATTTTCTCGACCTTAACCCACGGGATTGCGGAGGTACTCCGTCACTGCCAAACTTGGAAGCCTTTTCGTGGGAAGCCTCGTCAAATGCTTATATAACAAGTTTGTAAAATCATGCAATGCAGTGATTATAATACGCTTTCAAATATACCAGAAATCATTACTCAAGTTATCACTCAAGTTATGAGAATAATGGCTGTGGAATAAATCTCCCTCCTGTGCCCTGGCTTTTGATCCCATTCCTATGATATTCAACAGAACCGGTTCGGTATACCTCCGAAATAACATGATAAAGTTTTGTCGCAATCGAAGCATTTTTACGTAAGTTATGATGCATAAGGGCTATGGAATAGATCCCGCTCCTGTGTCCTAACCTTTGACCCCATTTCGTCACATTTCAACACAATTCGTCCCGAGGCAAGCCCCTACATCATACTAATATTTTATAGAAATCGAAGCATTTTTACGTAAGTTATGGCGCATAATGGCAATGTAAGTGATTCAGCTTCTATGTCCTGACCTTTGACCCCATTTCGCCCATTTTCAATAGGGTTTATTGCCAGAAGGTCCCCTACCACATACTAAAATTTCATCGAAATCGAACCTTTTTTACGATAGTTATGACGCGTAAAAGCGGTGGAATGGATCCCGCTCCTATCTACTGACCTTTCGCCCCATTTCGTTCACTTTAAATAAGGTTCGTTCCCAGGTGATACCCTACCAGTTACTAATATTTCATCGAAATCGAACGATTGTTACGCGAGTTAGCGTGCGGATGGACATACGAACACAACGCGTGACGTAATGAAGCAGATGGGAATCGCGACCATCTGCTCGCAAAAGTATGACGTCATAAAACATTAATAGGATCTACACACAACGCGTGACGTAATAAGACAGATGGCGTGACCGTGCGCCAACATTCTGAAACGCGAGATTGTGACGTCATAAGATTTCTAAGCATTTGAAACATTAATGGAACAATGCCATGACTCTTAAAACGTTATAATTAGGGGTGGTTATTTAACCCACTAAACAAATTCTTCTAAAGTCGAGATCAAGCTAAATCGATTTCTAGTACCAGAAAACGGTAGGTTAACGACTTTCATCAAAATTCTTAGGGCCGTTTTCAAAATAAAATGTACATACATACATATAATATTTGCTACTTTAAAGTGGACGTCAAGTAATTTTGCTTCCTATACTTCCAATGGAAAAGCTTCTGTACACATTTTCTTCACAATTAATGCGTTCCGAAGAATGAAAATTTGAACATCGATTAAAATAGCTTCATTTCACAACTTGGAATACTTAATATTTTCTTAACCATAACCGTAATAATATTTTCTAAAACATAACCGTAATTATACAATCCAACATTTATTTGTCAACTGACGTCATCAAAGTACAGGTTGCGCCAGATTTTTTCTTGTTTCAACACCACCAAAGGAAACGTTATTGTTTTTTAATATAATTATGCTTATGTTTTAGAAAATCTTAGGTATTCCAAGTTATAGTATGAAGTTATTTTAATCGATGTTCAAATTTCCATCCTTGGGAACACACTAATTGTGAAGGAAATGTGTACAAAAGGTTTTCCATTGGAAATATAGGAAGCAAAATTACTTGACGTCCACCTTAATAGTGTGGGATAAGGCCGATGGAATGGATCCCGATCCTATGTCCTGATCTTTGACTCTATTTGTCCCATTTTCAATGAGGTTCCCCTCCAGGTGGTCCCCTATTACACACTAAAATTTCATCGAAATCGAACCATTTCTACGCACCTTATGACGCATAAGGGCAATGGAATGCATCCCGATCCTATGTCCTGACCTTTGACTCCACTTCACCCAGTTTCAATAGGGTTCGTCCGCTGGTGGTCCCCTACCACATACTAAAATTTAATCGAAATCGAACCATTTTTACGTGTGTTATCGTGGACAAACTGGTGGACAGAACAAGCTGGAGCATATACGCTTCTTGAACCTTCGGTTGGAAAGCATAAATAAAAACGTTCTTTATCCCATAACAGAATATCTGCCTTTCACCAGATACTGATGAAAGGTGTTTAACACATAAATATAATTCTATAAGACATAGAAACCTTGTTTATTTGTTAAGTATTTAAAATTAAATTCACGTAGAAATTACTGAAAACAAAACTCCAAATCTGTTTATCAATTTTTATTTTTCGCAAATATACATTACATGTATAACGCGGTAAATAAATTATTTATCTGGTGTTTTCAGTTCATCCATGAGGATTCCAAAGCTCACAAAAGGTAAAACTTTTTCAAATGTCCTTTGCATTATGGGCAGATATGAGATCACTCAAATTTTATGAAATATAACTATTGTAACTCAGAGTTTACTGCTACAGTTATCGTAGTAAATTGAAACTTCTCCCCGAAACTGAAATATCCTAATTAGATTCCATATAATATCACTTATTACGACCTAAATATAATTCACACTCGAATAAGTGTTAGAAAGATATGGAACATAAATAATTTTTATGTTCCGTTGTGATTCTCTAACTGCCAACGCAATCGTTTCGACCTTTCTTTCTTATTTTGATTTATGTATATGCCGTCTTCAATATCAGGCTTTCAGAAAAGGCAAAATGCGGTTTTTCTCAGGCTAATGTTTGAATTTCATCCTTCAAATCAAGTTTGAACACTTTTGAGGATGTGGTCTCGAAATTCATGATCCTCTTATGCTTTAAATTTAATGGACACTACTTATTCTGCTCAATATGAGAAAAATTTGTTCATTGAGGTAGAACCTGAATTTTTTATTGCTTGCATATTTCACAAGATAAGCGTCTCGCAATAAGCCTTTCTTCCAAGAACCTTCAAATCAACGTTATTGACATTTCTTCGAAGTTTTCCATATCCTTTCTACAGGAGCAGAACATTTTATCATTTAAATCTTCTAGCTCTAAAAATAGATGTGAGCTCCATAGAAGCAGTTAACTAAAACATGTAAGCGCACTTAAACACTTAAATTATTTGGAGATTGCTGAAATTGCATTTACCAGGGCAATTTTTTTCGGGGAGGGGAGCGAAAAAGATAGAAAAAAATAGCAGTGCATTTCTGTAAGTGGCAGCTACGCATTTTGCTGTACCTGAAACTCTGGTAGCATATTCCTTCTTGACTTGAATGCTTCTGTAGTACAGATAAGATTTACATGGAAACGGATTTTTAATTTCATATTTCACAGTAAAACAAATCTTAATACAAGTAAATAAACGAAAATATTGTGTTTTCCTTATTCTAAGTACACAAAAATCATGAATAGATTTCTAATCAATAGCCAAGTACTTGTCTTTGGAAATGTGTAAATTATTTTCTTCTATAACTGCTCGAAATTTTTGCGAGCTTTTGAGGCAATGAATTAATTTCTTACACGTTTAGTCAACTAAAAACAACTATATCAGGTCATTCCAGAAGTACTGTCGTTTTGCGCAAGCCCAACAATAGTGAGGCCCGTGGTGCCCAGATTATGACGTCCATCACGGTGAGTATAAGAGGGATCAAACGAGCAGTGTTTCACGCCATGGCAACGGGTGTTTCGCGCTGCCACGGAAAAGACCTCAGGTTCGATCTCAGACAGGTACGAACGCTCGATCCACTAAATATCCGCCGTGCGTTGGAGGGGCACGTTAAGCCGTCGGGCCCCGGGTACTTGCCCCCCGGTAAGAAATAAGGGCGTCATCCTCCCCCTTTCTACTTCGCTTCCGTGTCACTTTCCTATCAGGCACTCTAGCCCAAATCTCTTAGCTTCTTATTTCTAAGGGTTGTTTAAGACCTGGGGTCAGACACACCCTTATTAAAATCCTCTACTGAAGATCTGATTTGATCTGTCACGTCACTTGAGACCCCAAACGGGAGTTTTAGGTGCATTCATGGTGTACTTAAACCGCATAGGAAATGACAGCGTCAAAATAACATATTAGGCACATTGTGCTGTATGAATTAAACCGTCAACATTCAGCGACGGTAGCTACACGAAACATCAATGCCGTATATGTGCCGGGCACCCTGGACGTCAGGAAATGTCAACTCTGGTTCCAGAATTTTCGAATTGGGGACACCTGCCTCAAGAATATGCAGCGACGCGGACGGACTGTTCATCTGCATAACGACGTGCTGAAAGCAGCTGTTGAGGGAAATCAGCAGGCAAAAGTCCAGGAATTGGCAACACTTGTTCATTCAACACATTTCACTATGCACCGTCATCTGCAGGACCTCAGTTATGTGTCGAAACTGGATAAGTGGGTACCCCATGATCTGCACTTCTTTGCTGTCCCGTGAAAAAAGGGAGCCGGTTTTGCACATAATTTTAACGGGCTAGGAAAAAGGCATTGTTTATCACAACATTAAGCGTAAACGGCAGTGGATTCCCAAAGAGGATGTGCCTTCAGCAGTGGCGAAACCAGGACGTTTCCCACAAAATGTTTTGATGTCTGTGTGGTGAAATATGCAAGGCATAATCCATTACGAGCTGCAGCCACTCAATAAAACCATTACAGGGGAAGTTTATTGTCAGCAGCTGCAACGTCTACGTACCACTTTGCAGAATAAAGTCCAGAACTCGTGAATCGTAAAGTCGTGCTGCTGCAGCAGTACAACGCAATAGCACACACAGCAAAAATGACCAGTTAAACGTTGCAGGGCTTCAGATGGGAAAAACGTCCTCATCCAGCATATTCCGCTGACATCGCCATATCTGACTACCACCTCTTTGGCAGCTTGGAAAGCCATCTTGCTGGAACTACTCTTTGAAATGTGGAGAAGGAACAGGGAACCCTTTTTACTTTTTTTGCATAGAAACCCATGGAATTCTACAAATCTGGTGTTCAAAACTTTGTCGATCGATTGGAGAAGGTTGTAGCTACCGGGGACACTTACTATATGGATTGAAACATCTGTTCGAGGTACGTTTTTCTTTCTTTTCTTCCCACGTTGAAAAAACGACAGTAATTTTAGGATTACCTGTTATTAATTGGGCCTTTCGTTAAGTGACAACATAGCTTTCCTTGACTTAAGATAATATGAGATATGTAAGTTGGATAGCAAACGTGGGAAGCTAAAGCAAAGAAAGAACATGGGATAAAGACAATATAAGCATTTACTTATACGTTGTTGTTTTATGTAAGGAAGACGTTCTGGCCACTAGAGCCTAAAGCAATGAATAAATTGCTTTTAATTCAATTTACTCACTATTATTATTTCTTTAGTAAGAATTTGAGGTTAAAGATGGGAAAGAATAGGCGGCTTATTCTACCGTTTATAAAATATGTTACCCATCAAATGATATATCATAAATTAGAGTAAATTGTATTTAAATGGAACTTACTTTGCTGTTATAATTTGCGTAGAGGAAACTTCAGTGATCGGTACCTGGATTAAAGAGATGGACTTTTACACCTCTTTTAAAGAAGTTACTGCTGAGAAACTTATTAGTTGCTAGAAAAATGGCATCAGGTTTTTTAGGGACGTGAAGAAAATAGTGTGATTTATCAAACTGAAATACCTGTAAAGTTTATTAACACTAGCTTAATGTGTTTTAACAAAACATTTTGGTAAAATTTGCAACTGATTTAATGTAATTATCAAGGCTTGGAAAATTTCATGTTGACTGAATAGTAGACAAATATCTTACTCACCAGCCGAAACTCAACAGCCTTTAGGCACGCTAAAAAAAACTCAGTACTAAAAAGGAATAGGAAATTGGAAATTGTTTACACTTTCAAATAAAAATATGTTATCAATTTCAATTTCAAGTAAAAAAATATTATGAACATCATTCGGTAGATGTGTATCGCCGAATAATATTTATTGCTAACCTAATTGAAACGCCTTACCATTATTTAATAACCAAACTCAGTTTTCTCTTTCTAGAGTAGATAGTTCAAGAATACTTCAATGTTTTGGAACTCTCCTAACTAACAATTCGGTGGGAAACCAGATTCCCGTGTTTGCGTTTTGATCTAAGACAGAAATTGCTTAAGCTGTAGTTCGCGAGCAGCATGTGACTCTCACACTGTTTATCCTTGACACAGAGTTTAGGGAAATCATGGTGCGAGGTTGGAGACCACTTGTCACGTGTTCATTTTTAAGCGTGCAATTCCGGGAACAACGTTTCTCCCTATAGGTTTGTCGGGTCCTGGGCGCTGAAAACATACGATCTCTGTGACGTTACAAACAGAGACCGAAAGAAACTGAAATTGAGTCGTTGGGTTGAGTCAGCTGTTCATAGCCGCCATCGTTATCTTGCTTCATTCTCAGTTGTTTTCTCTTCGATAAATCAGAGTTTTTGCTTCGATCCCTTTGTAAACCGTCTCAGATTTCACAAAAATAAGTTTTGTGTGATAGGCTTTTTTTCACCACCAAGAACATTCCCTTGGATATGTCAGAGCATATATTCTGAAAACAATAGTGCCTCCTAACCTGGGTGACCAGATGACTTTCTGCAAAGGGAGGAATATTTCAATAAAAAAAAGAGAGCATTTCGAGAAAAAGGATGACATTTCAAGGAAAAGGAGGACATATCGAGAAAAGGGAGGGCATTTTGCCAAAAAGGAGGACCCAAATTTGTTTAAACATACATATGAATGCACATACTGTATATTTAAATTTTGCGTTTTGAGAGTTTATACGCGTAAAACTTTAAAACGGAAAGACATATGTTAGGCTGCTGGACATTTTTGCTTATGTTTTAACATGGAAGATATTTTTTTCAGTACATAGGATTTCTTTAACAAATATTTTTGAAATTCAGAGCATGACTTGCTTTTTGAAATTTCATTGAACTAGTAATATATCCCTCACTGACTGACTAAGAAACTTGAATCATAATTAGAAAAACTCACAGCAACGACTCACAACACGCAAAACAAGCAATGTGACTGTTTACACTACTACATCTCACTGCCCCGTCCTCGTGAGATGAACGACAGTCAGACGAACAAGCATTGGTAGGTTTTCTCTGCGCTGTGACTCACAAGTGATGCACTACAGCAGCAGCTGCAGGGTTGCAGAATAAACTGACCCGTGGAGGAGGTAAGGTGCAAGCGAAAATCCAGAAATGAATGCACTCAGTTTAACAGGGGCTTCATAGTATATATGATTACAATAGAAGAAGTACATGAAATGTATTTGAATTATTCCTCATTAAGAAGCTGCGAATTTGGGCTGTTTCCCTTATTGCCTGTTGGACAGGAGGACATGGTAAAGAAAGGAGGACTTATCCTCCGAAAGCCGGATGTTTGGTCACCCTACTCCTAGCTGTTGTCTCCTGGGGTTACTATTCTGCTAAAGAAATATTAAAGTGTTTACATTTCCGAATGAAATATAAAGATTTAAAACAGTGGCTCAAGAAAATTCCTAGAAAAGACTGGTTTCCCGGGAACAGAAATGTAATTTGCGTCAAGCACATTACACAGGATGATTTTATAGCAGAAGACAGTGTTACTAGCGATGGCTCTATTATTACTTTTGCTTGCTTTCATTTTGCGCTCTGTAAAGGTGATGTAACTCTGTAATTTTTCCTAATCTGCCAAAATACCTAGGTAACAGAGACACTTACAAAAGGAAAGCGTAAAATACTAAAAATCGTACCCGAAAGAAGAAGAAGTAAAAATTGTAAATCTGGATAAAGATCTGATATGAACATTCCATTCGTTAAAAGAAACACCTGATTTAAAAAAAAAAGCTGTTATAGTTCGGCCGAAGCACCCTATATCAGTTTTCTAAAATCAATTGTAAGGCGCTGCCTTTTAACATTTCATACAGTTTCATTATGTATTCAGATTTACCACGGATATGTGCGCTATAAGAAAAAGTAAATTGAACTTAGCGATATTAACATCCAGAGGTATTTCTAGATTTGTTGATTCCGAAGTGAAAAAATATATTTAAACTACCTGACAAAGGTGGACTACAGTACCAGGCATGGTGTTCTTTATGATTTTTATATAGGAAACGAAGCGATAATTGCTTCTTAAAATCTGTTTAGATTTGGAGTTCGAATATATGGGTACTGTGCAGAGACGTCGCCTGAGATTCAGAGAGAGGAATTTCCACTCGCAGGATGACCGCGATTAGTACGACAACCAGAGTTGGACGATGGTGCTTCGAGCGGAGAATCGGGAATAGAATATATTTCTTTCGACTTCTCGATGTCAGCAAAGGAAAATGTAGCATAATTTCTGTAAACAAAATTAATTTCACCTCAGCCACCCGCAAAGGTATTTAATTCCAGCACCTAGTAACACTAACAGAAGTTGTAATTCGTGCGAAGTGTACTTCTATGGCTATTTTATACAATTGGGTTGCTATATGTATATATTAAATTCAAATATCTGTTATAATCGGAATTTTAAACAAATACATTTTTTCTTTGAATAATTATCAATGTAAAGTAATAAATCCCATTCTTATTACTTGGTGTTTTAAGATGCTGCCTGCTCAGTTTGAAATTGTGATTACGGATCGGCCGATAGATGACATTATGTCAGCGCTGTATCTATGGCGTTTTTAGCACGTCTTTAGATAAAATAAGATCGTGCTTATGTTACCGGTATGTCCGTCCGTCCGTCGGAACCCTCGATATCTCTGCAAATATTTGTCCGGTTTGAAAATGTCTTTTTGCATGCACAATTTCGCCGATAGTGGGCGTAAATGAAGATGTCGAATTCATAAATATGTTATATTCCACATATTTGCTTCAAAACATCCGATTGAAAAAAATATTTTATCTTTGGATTTCATTTATGTCGAAGACTATTTCAGATATAGTTACTCTTTCAAATTACGCACCAGATTTTCCGCTAGGGGGCGTAAAATTAAACTACATTTTTCTCGACAACTCTTCTTTTAAAACTCTGATTTGAAAATAATTTTGTTCAGCGGATACACCTCCTGATGGGAAATCTTTTGCATATAGTTACAAATTTTTGGTAAAAAATACTTTGGCCACCAGGGGCGTAAGAGTTAATTTTTGCTTCTGATGTTTTCGCCAAAAACTCTGAGCTTTTAAAATATATATATATATAGATAGATTGACAAAATTCATTCGTATCGATAAACCTTTTCGGAATAATTTTCTTAAAATATTCCACAGTTTCTCCGCCAGGGAGCATAGACGTATATCTTATTTTTGTGAATATCTGTACTTCTAGGAGTCCGATTTGAAAAAATCATTCTTTGTTGGACATGTTTTTCATATACAGTGTGACATGTTTTTCATATGATTTCAAAATTTTCAAATAATTCATAGACATTCCGCTAGGGACGTAAAGGTGAATTGCCTTACCCCCTATATCTCTTCCTCTAAATCTCCGATTTGAAAATTAGGGCTGCGGGTGGCCTAGTGGGCAACGTTCGTGACTGCCACGGAAAAGACCTCAGGTTCGATCCCAGACAGGCACGAACGCTCGATCCACTAAATACTCGCCATGCGTCGGATGGGCACGTTAAGCCGTCGGACCCCGGGCACTGACCTGATGGTAATAAATAAGGGCGTCTTCCTCTCCCCTTTCTTCCTTGCTTCCGTGTCACTTTCCTATCGGGCACTCTAGACCAAATCTCCTAGCTTCCTTTTTTTAAGGGTTGTTTACGACCTGGAGTCAGACACACCCTTCCTAAAATCCTCTACAATCAATCAAATCAATCAATTTGAAAATTTCTTCTGCACCGGGTACAGCTCCTGATGGAAAATCCTTTGCACATAATTTCTAATTTGTGTAAAAAATGGTCTGACCACCAGTTGGCGTAAGTCTTAATTTCAGCTTCTGATGTATCTGCAGCAAAATATGAGCTCCTAAAATCTTGATTGCAAATAACGTCGTTTGTTGACCGATACAACTCATGTCGACAAACCTTTTAGGAACATTTTCTTATTGAAATAATGTATGGTTTCTACGCCAGGGATCGTAGATGCATATCTCACTTTTGTCAATATCTCTACTTCTAGGAGTCCGATTTGAAAAATTCTTTCTTTGTTGGATAGTGTTTCCGATGCGAAATGTTTTTCCTATAAATTCAAAATTTCCAAGTAAATCTTAGAGTTTCTGCTAAGCGGCATATTGGTAAATTCCATTTTCTGCGTTATTTCTGCTTCTAAAACTCCGATTTGAAAAATTGTTCCTGTATTGCATACAATACCTCATGGAAAATATTTTTCACATAATTTCTAATGTTTGGTAAAGAATGCTTTGGCCACTAAGGGGCATAAGTGTTAATTTCTGCTTCTGATGTATTTGTAGCAAAATCTGGGCTCCTGAAAACTCGACTAATTTTTTTTTCTTGGACCGATGCCTCTCATATGGAAAAACCTTTTCAGAATACTTTGTTCCTAAAATAATGCATGGTTTTCCCACGAGGGAATGTAAAGTCACATGTTATTTTTGTCGATATCTCTGTTTCTAAGAGTCCGATTTGAAAAATTATTCGTGTGTTGGAGAGCGTTTCCGATGCGAAATGTTTCTCATATAAATTCATGTTTTCCTTAACGAACAAGTCTGCAACGAGAGGGCGTAAGCTCACGATTCCGTTTACAGCAATATCTGAGTTATTAGAAACCCGATTAAAACCTTTTTTCTTCCTTCAGATACTATTGTTTTCCATAATGGTTCCATTGACTTTGAACAGCTTTGATAGATTTAATTTCCGTCCGATTGGATTCAAAAGACGTGCTTATTACATCGGAAAATTTGGGTCATCTTTTTTGTTAGTTCAGTATTTAATGCAAACGGACGCCTACGAATTTGTTGTTTCACTTAAGGGAATAGGTGGAAGTCACACGGCGCCAGGCCCGTGAATACAAAGCGTGCGACATCATTTCGATGCCTAGATCTTGGACGACCTTCTGGGTAAGCAAAGAATGATGTACAAGGGCATTAACTCGATGCAAAATTCAACCAGTTTGTGAATGTTTTGGGGCGTTTTTCGGGGAAAATTTATTACAAGACCTTTCAGAGCTTCAGAATAATAGGCACTGATAACAGTTTTCCCTTTTTTGATTTTCTATCAATATTCACAAGGGAATGTTTTGTCGACAGCGTATGTTTCAGTAATTTCAAAGAAATTTTTTATATATTTATATAAATTAAAACAATGAAATGTTTTGTGTATGTTTTATAAATACTGTATGCATATTGGAAAAACTTTCGTCACCACAGTGTTCGTCGAAAGGTGTACAGAAATAATGGGAATAAACTTCAAGTTTGAAACAAAGTTGTGAAAGCTACATATTCACTAAAAAAGACCCCTGAACTTTAAAATTACTTTTCCGAAAAAAATATATATCCAGTGAATTCAAAGTTATGAAAGAATTTCATTCAGGAATAATACATTTTGTTTGCCTGGCGATATTGTTTTGAATAAAACTTTATAATTACCTTTTCTTGGTATAGGACAAATGCTAAAATCACAATTCTTCATTAATGTTTATTGCACACTAATTTGGCCCTACGGAAGGTTCTACCTTAAACATTTATTTTCACTTACGTTCATTGTGAGGAAATCTTTTGTCTTGAATATTTATTTTCACTTACGTTCATGTAAGGAAATGTTTTGTCTTGAATATTTGTAAGGTATTTTTAAGAAGGAATTTAATGTTAAGTTACTAAAGTATATAAACAAAGAATCGAACGAACAAATGAAAAACCAGTTAGAATTTGCACGGTTTTTTATCAATGATTTTTAAAATCATAACGACTGCAAAGCACTCTCCACCAAATTAGCTCTGATGAGTCTTATGAGGACGAAGTGGTATCTCGGTTTGGATTGGCGTACAATATATTAATCCTATTCAAAGGAACACTATCAGTCGTCTTCTTTTCAGAAAGACAAATTGTGCGGAATTCAGTGCCCTTTTTTTCGTCTCAAGCACGGCCTAACTTAAGTTTCAATCTCCCAAACAGAGAATTCAGAATCTCAAAAATGTCTGGCCATTCGTCATCGAAAGCAATAACAAAAGACACGATTTTATTAAACTAAACACTGTGATTTAAGCCTAAGAGCTAAAATATTATGACTATCTATCTGCTGTGATACCAGTTCTTCACATGCCACTAAAGCGGATGTTATTCGGTGAGGCATGGACCGCTATGAAATAAGAATCACTTCTAGGTACTAAGCTATTAGAAAATTTATTCAGAACCGATGAATACAGGAAATTCACATGATAACTTTAAATGAATTGGTTGTGAATATAGATGATATAATAAGGCTTTTAAACAATTTACTGAATGTTGAGTTTTTTGTTTATGTCATTTTCGTGTGCCGTAGTGCATTTTAGAAAACAAAACAAAGAGAAAAAGTCATTGAAATACCAATATTGTGCCAAAATTTCGATTTAAACTATTGGGATATTAATGTACAAAACAAATATTTCACAATTATTCACCTTACTTTCTCCTTGATCATTTGAATTTTACTGAGTAAAAACAATTTGTACTAATGCCGTGGTGTTAAAATATTATGTAAAAATAAAATTTATTTTAAATTAGAGAAATGTCTTATATATATATATATATATATATATATATATATATATGTCAATACATTTTGTTTGTCTTATGAGCTTGCCACGTTCCAGTTTAGTGTTGAGGTGCATCTTACATCTCACCAATCTATGGTCACTACCTGTGTTGAACTTGTTCAGCACACTGCAGTCTTCGATGACGAATTTTTTGTTACACATAATAAAATCAATTTCATTGACATAACCAACCTTAAAAAACACCATAATACTTTCAAGTTGGAACTGAAGAACAGATTCTCTGCTTTAGAAGGCCTAACATCGGAAGAAGTGGATATTTCGGAAGTTAACAGAAAAGTAACCAAAGCTCTAATGGAAACAGCAACAAAATTAGCTGGGTCTAAGAACAAGTTGCATGTGAACAAATTATCAGGAAAAATCAAAATGTTGATGCAAAAAGAAGAGAGATGAGGACAACTAAAAAAGATGTGACTTCCAAAATGGAATATATAGAGCTATGCAAGACAACACAAAAAAGTATCACTGAAGACGTAAGGAAATTCAACTGTGAGCTAGTGAGGAAAGCAATTGAAAACAACCAAAGCCTTAAGATAGCAAAGGGATATCTCAGTAAGGGAAGAAAACAGATTATGGCTCTGAGAAAAGAAGATGGTTCTATAACAAGAAATAGAGGCAAAATTTTGACAAGAGTGAAAGATTTATACTCCAAATTATATGAAAGGGATGATACATGTATTCCAGACACCATGAAAGGTACCAGAGTTCTTCCAGTCCTCCCAGCAGAAGTTGCTCATGCAATCAAGAACATGAAGCGGGGGAAAGCTCCAGGAGAAGATGGAATTACTATAGACATCATACAAGAAGCAAGTGGAGAAATTGAAACAGTACTCGCCCAAATTTTCACTCGATGCCTTAATGAAGGGAAGATTCCTGAGGATTGGAACAATGCTACAATGATCCTGCTACATAAAAAAGGTGACATTGAGGATCTCAGGAACTACAGACCTATCAGCCTCCTATCAGTAGTTTATAAAATCTTCACTAAAGTTCTTTCACACCGCTTGAAGGTAACACTGGACATGGCTCAACCGAGAGAACAAGCTAGATTCAGGAGTGGCTACAGCACAATAGATCATATCCACGTACTGAGAGAACTAATTGAAAGAGCGAGGGAATATGAACTTCCATTGTGCATGGCTTTTATCGATTATGAAAAAGCCTTTGATTCGGTGAAACCATCAGCAGTTACCACGGCTCTGAAATCCTGCGGTATTGAAGATGCATACATTAATATTATTAATAACATCTATGAAAATGCAAGTGCAAAGATTCGGCTGTTTGAAAATACAACACACATAAAAATTGGAAAGGGAGTGAGACAAGGTGACACCATATCTCCGAAGCTCTTTAATGCCACATTGGAAAATGTCTTTCAATCACTGAACTGGGAAAACAAAGGGATAAAGATTAATGGAGATTATCTAACCCACCTTCGTTTTGCTGATGACGTAGTCATTTTTGCAACTACCCCATCAGAGCTGCAGAGTATGATCCAGGAACTTGCTGACAAGAGTAAAGAAGTGGGATTAAAAATGAACTTTCAGAAGACAAAAATGATGTTCAATGCTTTTACAAGAAATGAAGATTTATCGATTGATGGAGAAAAACTGGAGATAACAGATACGTATGTTTATCTTGGACAGCAGATATCAAGTGAGGGTCACATTGATGAAGAAATTAATCGGCGTACAAAACTTGCCTGGAGAGCTTTTGGAAGAAACAGCATAATTTTCAAGAGCAATATGCCATTATGTCTTAAAAGAAAAGTGTTTGAGCAATGCATCCTTCCAGTGCTTACGTATGGTGCAGAGACGTGGACCTTAACTAAAAGAGACATACAAAGGCTGCAGACAACTCAAAGTAGCATGGAGAGGTGCATGCTTGGTATAACCAGGAGAGATAAGAAGAGGAACTCGTGGATCCGAAAAATGACGAGAGTGGAAGACATCATGATCAGAGTTAAATCCCTGAAATGGCAATGGGCTGGACATACTGCCAGAAGGACAGACCATAGATGGACAGCTGAAATTTTAGATTGGATTCCAAGGGACAGGAAAAGACCCAGAAAAAGACCACATGGGAGATGGGTGGATGAAATTCGTAAATATGCGGGAGTGACATGGAGGAGACTGGCACAAGACAGACCGTTGTGGAGGAAACTTGGGGAGACCTTCGTCCAGCAGTGGATTGATAATGGTTGACAATGATGATGATGATGATATATATATAACGAACAACAGTTTCACAATTTAGAAGTTGGTGAAATATTTTTTTTTTTTTTGCTCATAGATACGAAAAGCTAAAACAATATTTTTAGGTTGAAGGTTTCAAAGATCAGGAAGGAAAAACTAACAATTCATTCAATTAGGATGCTTCACTCTACAGAGAACCAGATAAGTTTTTTTCTTAAAGACCCAAAACTGAACGTCTCAAAGAAACTCTGGAATGTGATACTAAACTTCTCATATTACCATTTTCAATTTCTCTGTAACTAAGCAAACTCATATTTTTGATAGGGCTGAGGGGTACCTTATATTCAGATTTGTTTTTTAAGGGGAACAATTTTAATAGCAAAGAAAGGACCATGGATTTCATGTAAAGCTTAATATATTACTGATATATGTATGTATTTTTAGACTGCTTCCGTTAAATGGAGATTAAAGAATTTTGTGTACACCCACGGTCAGATAAGACAATCCTTCGCTCTTGTCTTAAAAATTGGTAACGTTTTGTACAGCCTAAACAAAGTGAGCACTGCGGAATAACGCTGTGGTTGTGAGCATCACACTTTTGTGCTAGCATGTAAAACCGCGTTTTTTAAGGTTCGTGTGATATTAAATTTTCCAAATATTTTGCTTATGTATTTCCTTTTTTGTTTCAGATTGTAGGAATATTTTTTAAAACATTGCGCCTTTGACAGTTCAGCGTTGTACCTCTTGCAAGTTTTAGTTAATGATGTCTTGCTTTTAGCGTAATTAACATTTGTTTTACATACAGATTTGTTACAGTATTTCGGGAAACGATACCGATTATATCCATAAAAAGTTTCAGAAATGTTTTGTTCTCAGTGGAAAACATTCTCACACAGTATGACGTAATGTAAAAGAATAGGTTCAACAATACTGTGTATTATGCAAGTTGAATAATGTTATATCACTGTGTGCACCAAAGCGATTAATTCATTGAGCATATGATGTTTGAATTCTTTAACCTAACTTTACAGTATAAAAGACAAACAAGATATGTTTCACCCATAATTATGTTTCAAAGACTTCTGACTAGAAGAGAATATTTTTACTTTAAGTAAGATGTTCTTAAGTGCACTTTTAAAATGTGAGAAAAATTATTTCCTTTTCAGAAATGCATTTTACCACCATAAATGTTGAATGAGGTGACACATGTTTGTTGTTACCTATCACATATTTCAGAACATTTGGCATTACACAACGTTCAGAGCGTTTAGTGTTACGATGGAGTAGAGCGTTCGCAAAAATGAAAATACAACACGTCATAGTGAAAAGAACCTAGAATATAAATGAATGAATCAGTAGAAAGAAAAATAAATTTTTGAAAAGATTTAAGATAAATTTACTTCCTTGTCAGTACTGGACCTTATAGTTTTTAATGTTCAGAGGCAATAATTTGTACATTTTTTTGGTCGGATCAAAAATTCTTGTATTATAAAGTATTAAAAAAATCCGTCCCTGTAGGTATACGCTTTCATATTTTTCACCTTTATTTCGATGGCAAATCCGTTTATAGACAAGTTTCAAATTACAGCAACATTTCGCATCTCCGAACACAAATTCAAGCATTAAAAATCATGCATTTGCCTACAGGTAAAAATATTTTAAAAGGGTTTACCCGTTTCTGTGGTTGATGTTCATTGCGCCGATTAAAAGTGTATAACTAACAACATAAGAACTCCCAGTTAAAAGTCTCGAGAAAATGCAGAACGCGATCCGTATAATTGTCCAGGCGCTAATATCAGGATTTATTCAAAATTTGAAATACCTCACTTAAATGTAAATCAGTAAAAAAGGGGAACACAAACTCGTTGTATTGACATTAAACATGTTACAACATAAACCTCAAAATTTGGTTAGTCTTTAAAACACTCGATAAAAAAGAGCCAATGCTACATGTAAATTTCATTGACAGTTCTAAAATAGAAAATATTTATTTATAAATCAGGTTTCGTATTACTGAGAATTGGGTAATTTATGCCGAAACTTATAATATCAAATTTCAAACTTTTAGCTAGAAACTTATGATCTCAAAGTTTAAACTTTTAGCTAGAAACCTATAATCTTAGAAATCAAACTTTTAGCTAGGAACTTATGATCTCAAAGTTCAAACTTTTAGCTAGAAATTTATGATCTCAAAATTCAAACCTTTAGCTAGAAACTTGTGATCTCAAAGTTCAAACTTTTAGCTAGAAACAGAGAGGTTATTGACTGTATCTGTACCCAGATGATACGGCATTTTAACACGAAATCTAAAAATAATTTATCTTTGTGTAATTTACTTCCTGCGCAAATGCTCGTTACAAATATTTTATCCCATTATTCACTTATATCCGTGGCACTTCTGTAAGAAAAACTTTTACTTCGTTATGTTCCTTTAAAACGATAAGGAATTACATATCCGTTTCTACAGAGAATGGTAGTTCATGCTTGAGGTTAAAAATTATATTAGGTTTACACAATTGAAGCATTTTATAGGGACCGTGCTTTTTACATTTTTATCCTTTTTAACACACGCCGTCTTTGTACGATCGTAAAAAGATAGAATTTGAAAAATATGACAATTAAAATATCGTTT
The DNA here is from genome assembly GCA_039090855.1 of Macrothele yani. Taxonomy (NCBI): domain Eukaryota; kingdom Metazoa; phylum Arthropoda; class Arachnida; order Araneae; family Macrothelidae; genus Macrothele; species Macrothele yani. Next base: position 49,419,910 of record CM076999.1, on the reverse strand, counting down.
AATTTAAAACTCGCTTCTGGTTCATCATCAGATGCATGTACATTCAATGGAACAATTCTAGGAGGAAGAAATGTCTACATTATGTGTGAGCAATTGCAACGCATGGCATGACACATGAGTAATGAGATTTCACGTCATAGATCTCTCAGTCGAATTATGGGTCTCATGAATTAGGCAATATCCACACAGATAGTCGTAGAAAGCAGCATTTTCCAAGATGTTCGAATATTACATGGAAGGTCATCATTACAGCATCGAGATGCGTTGCTGTATTTAAACATACTTTCTGTAAATACATTAGTGAATCTAGAGGGTGGTGTGGCTAAAGTAATTTAATTCAATTTAAGTAATAAATGTTTAACTGTTCATAAAGAACTCTCCTAAAGTCACCAGAGAACCCGATACTTCGTCTTATATGGTTAAGAATTATTCGCCTACACCATAAGAAAAGTAAGCGTTTTTAAATATCATCCTATTTTGTGACAGAAGCATAGATGTAATTTTAAAAAATGTATATCACCTAATACCGGTGAAACGCTTTAATAACATACCATTTGATTTACTATTAAGAATTTTCCTTTAACATTTCTTATCATATAATAATTTTTTTGCAGAATTTACTTAATCTTAAAAAGGGCAATTTCTGAGTAGTAGTTGTTCAGAAATATTCAACAGCAATACAACTATATACACTGTAGCAGGAAAATATTTTAACACTTAACTAACAGCTTTTCGAGCTCATTTGAGCTTTCAAAAGATTTAGATTTGATGTGGTATGGATTCATTGAGGTGCTGATATCATTTTGCAGATATATTCAGCAAAACGATGTGAACATATCTTTCAATTCCAATTTTTTTACTAAAGAAGGACGAGTATAACGAACTGCTCTCTCTCTCAATCTCAACCCATACAGTGTACTTGAAGCTTTGGTTCAAGACATCTTAATGTTGAATGAAAATGTAACATATTCATTAAAGTAAATGCGGAAGTGTAATATTTGTACCCACTTGTCATTGTAATTCATTTTAAGAATTACATCAACAAAACGTGGTTTTACGTGATCAAACGGTTTTCTTTCAGAACTTCAAAATAATTTTTATCTCTTACTTGAAATGTTTTGCTTTAGTATTCCACGTATTAATTCTCATCCGTATGCCCTCTCACTCTGATGGCCTTAGGACACCACGTTTTATTATCACAGTGTTATCACAGTTTTAACAACTAGTTTTAATGAACTACACTAGTGACTAAATCTAAAGAATAATGAAGAAAAAGTGTTAAATTATAAAAACGAGAATCCACATTGAAATAGGCTTTTCGCTAAGTGTAGATATATCAGTGAGGAATTAAATGTGCTGTACAAATCTCATAAAAAATTATGACCCAGAAAAATGTACCAGTAGTCTAACATGGTGAAAAGACTAGAATTTTTCGGAGGCCTTTTGACTTTGTACATCTTATCTTGTTCAGGAGTAGGATTTGTGGCACCAAATCCTACTCCTGAACAAGATAAGATCGGAGTCCCTAGGGTGTTCTGGAAGGAGGGTGACGACCTGCAGTATATCTCCCCAATTCATCCCACACATGTTCTACTTGGGATGAGGTCTACGTATTACACTGTCATAGCATACGGTTGTTTTATGCACCTTCGATAAAGTTGTCGACAATAGCAGCCGAATTAAACCTTTGGTTATCGCCCATGAAGAAGAAACCTAGGACGACTCCACGCGAAATAAGCATCACGTAGGGGCCAAGGATTTCGTCTGTGTATCATCGACCCGTTAAACGTAAACCACGTAAACCGGAATAGACACTGGACTGTGTGGGACGCTAGACATAATGTCCCCCAAGAATAGTACACTTCTACCTCTGTGAAGGTGCATTTCTTGAATGTTTGTGGGGGAGTAACCGGCTTCATGTTCTATCCAGATGAGAACACGATGGCTCACACTTGGTAGATTGAACCTGTATTTGTCTGAGATGATGACATCAGCCACTGATTTTCGTCCAAGTCTCGATGTCGTATGCACCACGGTACCTTGTATTTTATTGCCGATGGAGTGAGTCGAATTAGAACTGCAGGTATTTGCACAACGTACAGTCCTTGTTCGTTGAACCGTATGTATGCAGTTTGCGGCAAAGCAGCTGGTCAACCAAACGAAGACAACTCTGAAGCAACTAAGGACGTAGTCATCGAGTTGTTTAGTCTCGCTTTTAGACACATATGCCTATCATCTTGGCCCTTTGTAATCCGTGGACAACCTACCAAAGGTTGACGATTAACCTGTTCTGTGTCCTTGTACCTTATTGAAAGTAAAGATACAATAAATCGATTCTCCCCGGTGGCTCCAAGAATGTTACTTTGCGTCTGGCCGGACTCCAACATTCAGATAATCTGATCACTTTCAAACTTATCCACTTGCCGTCTTCCTAATATATTGTTTAAAAAAATTCCCCAATTAACAGTGAGAGATAACAAGAATTGTAACATATCGCATTTTTTCAGACCTTCCTTTGCTCCGTGAATTAAGTGCGTATGTGGCGCTACACATTCTTCAAGGAAAACATTTCCCATTCTTCTTGGGAGCATAACTTCACATTACCTACGTTCTAGAGTTGTTTATTATCTCTAAAAGTTTAAATATATTTTTCCTTGATGATGAGAATACCCCAAGTACGTTAAATTGTTTTATTTTATGACTATCCTCAGCATAACAATTTGGAAATTTATTTGCAGATAGGACTAAAATATACATCATTTACAAAAAACTGCTAAGATGCCAGGATTTCTAAAACGAAAATTTTGAAATCTTTTACAAAATATTTTTTAGCCCACACTTGCTCTAACTTTTTATATACAGAAAAGTTTTGGCGTTTTCAATATCCAGATAAATATCATCGCAAAAAAGTTCTTCCGTCTAAACCATTTATCACAGAGAAAAAGAATAGTCTCTTCACTGCATTGACTAAGTCCTTTTCAAAGAATTCAAGATAAATTAAAGTAGGATAATATTTTATTTACTTACCTTATTTTTCGGACATTTTGCTGAAAAATAAAAGGAAAACTAACATTTTCCGTGTTATTATTCTAAAAATATGATACATATATCGTACATATCTGTTGAAGAAATTTAAGCTTCACAGGTGTTATATTTGCATCAAAAGGAAATATGTAGACGCAAAATTTTGAAATTTCACAGACATCCTTAGTACTTAAACTGTCATATTTTACTTATTTCTGCGTATCTTTAAAGGCATAAATTTTTCAATTATAATGCTTAGGAGATAAACATGTCTTTTGTACTCCATCGAACACTTGGCTTCTATTCGAAGTGCAGCTGTCACCTATACAGATGTTGTTATTTTTTTTAAATTGCCAGTGCTTTTCCATTTCCTCCTATTTTTGAATTATCGAAAGATATCTCTACTAAACTGGCTTGTCTGAATTAAATAGCATTTATGAAATTTTATGACTCTATTGAATATAACAGTGTTATATTAAAAATATTCTAACTGATATTCGTCCAATTTTTATTTTGAAAAACTATACATTTTTATAGGTTAACCAATTTTTGAAATCGGTTATGCTTCATAAAAAATGATGTGAAGCCAACGATACTGTTCAAAATTTAATATGCTGCCACGAAATAAAAATATTAGCGTAAGAGGAAAATTAAATTATAAAGCTGCTTGAAGCAATTTTCTTCTTCATAGCACGGCAAAACCTAAGTTATTGAAAAGGCTTGAAAACGTTGGAAATTGATTTTTTTTTATCTTTTGTTTGTGAAGCTATCAATAAAAAAAATAAAAATTACCTATTTTTACTTTTTTTTCTATAGGCTTAGTATGCAGGTGCATGAGAATACTCTCCTGAAATTGAATTCTTCAAGAAGGGAGAGCGAAGTTTGGAAAAAGATGCAAGTATGATTCTCATTTAAACATGAATTGCATACAATTTGAAGGAAATCTTAGAAAGTTGACTTTACTTACATATGAATTATCTAGGTGAACTGAACTTATTAGCAGATTATAATACACACTAAATACATTTTTGGAATAGAATAGAATGTTTTAGTATAAGAAACTGAAATTAGTAGCAAATGATTAGTTCTGTGATACTTCTGATATCAAAAAATTTTTGATTGATAAACAAATCCTGTCTTCTTGTAGACCTCATCATTTGTTTAAAATACCTGAACAAATATCTGAAAGAATAACCAACATAATGCAAAATTTTAAACAGTGTTCTACGATTATGAAGTAATGCTGTAGAATTATTGCAGATGTTAACGCACATGAATAACTCTGAAAACAGCAGATTACGAATTATGGAGTTCGACATATTGGAGACCCAATTCATGTAGTATTTCATTACTTCATAATCTTAGAAACCTGCTCAAATTTTGCTTTCTGTTGGCTATCCTTTCATGTATTTGTTCGGGTTTTAAACAAATGATGAAGTCTATACGAACACAGCATTCTATTTCAGTCATAAGTGTTTTATTATCAGAAATATTATTAACACAGGGCCAAACAATATTTAGTAAAATCAATTTCTAAGTGTCACTTGAAAGGCCATTTGTGGCTGAATATTTATGTATTAACCTCTGTATTCTGTCAGCTTTGCACTATTCTCAAACTTACTTACTAATAAGTTTTGCACAGTAATTTTATAGATGACACCAAAGTATACTCAGTTTAACAGTGTGGATATATGTTTCCATTCAAATCTGTAAGCGATGTTCTTGGTTTGGTGACCTAAGGAACACTGGGAGGGTCTTTTGTCCATAGTCAGAATCTTGTTCTGCTCGAAAGTTCTATTGGTGAACAGGTGCTTCCCTGAAAAGAACAGTTCAGATTCTATCGCTTCATTAAATTTGCTTCTCGGGATTGAAGAATGCATTATGTTATTATGAAGAGTGCTAGCTTCACCGGCGTGCGTTTTATCATATGCTTTCCATTTTTTTTTATTTTATGTTCTATTTAGCCCGGGGTAGGGAATTTTAACCACATTTATGTGTTACATAGGTTTCAGTGTTCTATGTTTGTTTATTCAGATCTCTTCTTTGGTGTTGGTTGACTTACAAGTGAAATATATATATATATATATATATATATATATATATGGATGTAAGGTCAGGTGATGCGTAACATCACAGACTCTCCTTGACAATTGTCAACCCCGCCTTCTCGTGGTGCATCCTGTTCCCACTAAAGGGGCTCTAACGACCGCCAATAGCGGTATAACTATACCGTCGGGATTAGAGGAAATTCTATCCCACACTCACCAACCCGCTTGGCCAGCGTGGTGAGTTATGGCCAAACCCCTCCAAAATGATTCCACAACTTAAATCTTGGCCCTAAGTCTCCGGCAGCTGGAATGTACCTGGCCAAGGCAGCGGCCAGTGCGACATGAAGGCAGAGGGTGCTAAGAATCCCCGGAGGACCGGACTAGGCAGCCATCTGATGCTGACCTTGGCTACGTATAATGGACGCTCCCTATCTTCTGATTCAAGGCTTCTTGAATTGGAAGAGGAACTACAAAGGATCAAGTGGGACATCGTGGGGCTAAGTGAGGTAAGGAGAAAAGGAGAAGATCTCATCGAATTGAAAAGTGGAGATCTCTTCTACTATCGTGGGACAGATACTGGCAGAACTAGTGGTGTTGGATTTATAATAAACAAGAAACTGAAGGATAAAGTTGTAGAAGGTGAAAGTTCCTCTGACAGAGCTACACGACTTGTTATCCAACTCTCGAAAAGATACCAGGCTCAGATTATTCAAACTTATGCACCCAATACAAGTCATCCTGAAGACGAAATTGAAGAATTTTATGAGGAAATTTGTCATCTAAATAATAAAGGTAAGCAGCACTTGAAAATAATTATGGGAGATTTCAATGCAAAAATAGGGCAACGGCAACAGAATGAAACTTCAGTAGGTAAATTCGGTCACGGCAACAGAAACCAGCTTGGAAATACTGTCGTTGAGTTTGCAGAGGCAGAAGGGTTTTTCATCTTGAACTCCTTCTTCAAGAAAAAGCCACACAGGAAATGGACATGGAGACATCCAAATGGGACGACAAGTGAAATTGATTTTATTATGTGTAACAAAAAATTCGTCATAGAAGACTGCAGTGTGCTAAACAAGTTCAACACAGGTAGTGACCATAGATTGGTGAGATGTAAGATGCACCTCAACACTAAACTTGAACGTGGCAAGCTCATAAGACAAACAAAATCTATTCACATAACCAACCTTAAAAAACACCATAATACCTTCAAGTTGGAACTGAAGAACAGATTCTCTGCTTTAGAAGGCCTAACATCGGAAGAAGTGGATATTTCTGAAGTTAACAGAAAAGTAACCAAAGCTCTTATGGAAACAGCAACAAAATTAGCTGGGTCTAAGAACAAATTACATGTGAACAAATTATCAGGAAAAACCAAAATGTTGATGCAAAAAGAAGAGAGATGAGGACAACTAAAGAAGATGTGACTTCCAAAGTGGAATATATAGAGCTATGCAAGACAGTACGAAAACGTATCACTGAAGACGTAAGGAAATTCAACTGTGAACTAGTAAGGAAAGCAATTGAAAACAGCCAAAGCCTAAAGATAGCAAAGGGACATCTCAGTAAGGGAAAAAAACAGACTATGGCACTGAGAAAAGAAGATGGTTCTGTAACAAGAAATAGAGGCGAAATTTTGACAAGAGTGAAAGATTTCTACTCCAAATTATATGAAAGGGATGATACATGTACTCCAGGCATCATGAAAGGTACCAGAGTTCTTCCAGTCCTTCCAGCAGAAGTTGCACATGCAATCAAGAACATGAAGCGGGGAAAAGCTCCAGGAAAAGATGGAATTACTGTAGACATCATACAAGAAGCAAGTGGAGAAATCGAAACAGTACTCGCCCAAATTTTCACTCGATGCCTTAATGAAGGGAAAATTCCTGAGGATTGGAACAACGCTACAATGATCTTGTTACATAAAAAAGGTGACATTGAGGATCTCAGGAACTACTGACCTATCAGCCTCCTATCAGTGGTTTATAAAATCTTCACTAAAGTTCTTTCACACCGCTTGAAGGTAACACTGGACATGGCTTAACCGAGAGAACAAGCTGGATTCAGGAGTGGCTACAGCACAATATATCATATCCACGTACTGAGAGAACTAATTGAAAGGGCGAGGGAATATGAACTTTCATTGTGCATGGCTTTTATCGATTATGAAAAAGCCTTTGATTCGGTGAAACCATCAGCAGTTGCAATGGCTCTGAAATCCTGCGGTATTGAAGATGCATACATTAATATTATTAATAACATCTATGAAAATGCAAGTGCAAAGATTCTGCTATTTGAAAAATACAACACACATAAAAATTGGAAAAGGAGTGAGAAAAGGTGACACCATATCTCCGAAGCTCTTTAATGCCACATTGGAAAATGTCTTTCAATCACTGAACTGGGGAAACAAAGGCATAAAGATTAATGGAGATTATCTAACCCACCTTCGTTTTGCTGATGACATAGTCATTTTTGCAACTACCCCATCAGAGCTACAGAGTATGATGCAGGAACTTGCTGACAAGAGTAAGGAAGTGGGATTAAAAATGAACTTTCAGAAGACAAAAGTGATGTTCAATGCTTTTACAAGAAATGAAAGATTTATCGATTGATGGAGAAAAGCTGGAGATAACAGACACGTACGTTTATCTTGGACAGCAGATATCAAGTGAGGGTCACATTGGTCAAGAAATTAATCGGCGTACAAAACTTGCCTGGAGAGCTTTTGGAAGAAACAGCATAATTTTCAAGAGCAATATGCCATTATGTCTTAAAAGAAAAGTGTTTGATCAATGCATCCTTCCAGTGCTTACGTATGGTGCAGAGACGTGGACCTTAGCTAAAAGAGACATACAAAGGCTGCAGACAACTCAAAGCAGCATGGAGAGGTGCATGCTTGGTGTAACCAGGAGAGATAAGAAGAGGAACACGTGGATCCGAAAAATGACAAGAGTGGAAGACATCATGATCAGAGTTAAATCCCTGAAATGGCAATGGGCTGGACATACTGCCAGAATAACAGACCATCGATGGACAGCTGAAATTTTAGATTGGATTCCAAGGGACAGGAAAAGACCCAGAAGAAGACCACATGGAAGATGGGTGGATGAAATTCGAAAGTATGCGGGAGTGACATGGAGGAGACTGGCACAAGACAGACCGTTGTGGAGGAAACTTGGGGAGACCTTCGTCCAGCAGTGGATTGATAATGTTTGACAATGATGATGATGATGATGATGAAGTGTTAGTTAGTGGCTTAGAGGAGGAAAACTACTTAGAATTAGCAGACCATATGAAAGAAAACGTTCGTAATAAGGACGCAGAGAGTCTTTATGAATTAGAGCAAAACATAGGGCGTATTAAACCTGTTTGGGGCTAACATCAGGTGAAAGTTTAGCGTAGGGCACTATTATCCAAGTGAGCAGCCATCAATCGTCCAGAGAGCTGTGGTGTTAACACAGAAACTCCTAACACCGATAAACCGCATTTACCTGACACACGCACAAAAAAAATTACCTGTACCGTGATAATATCAGGGAAAGATGAAATCAATATTTTGCTGAAAGGAATCATGCCACCAACATTCCATACTTGTGTGTGCGTCACTGCCACATACCGCAATCTGCGATAACAGATTTTGACCGTAAATATAACGCGTGCCGAATGCGTAGCAGTAGCAACAAATGAAATTCATAAAAAGCAGCTTCCGAGGTACGAGGAACGATGTCGAAACGCGGAATGTCCCATGTTGTTTTGGGGAGAGGGAATTTCTGCGTTAAGGAGCCAGAAGCACGGGTGTCGACAAGGATGTGCCAAGAGCTTAGACAATCCATAGCAGTAGCCAGAGAGGAAATGCCGTGGAGGTCGTTCTCAAGATATAACAAGAAAATATGATTAACGTCTATTAAGGGTAGACAATAAATCCCATATACGGAGTGATAGATAATTCAACCGATGTTTTAAAGATGTATAATGGGATTAGCTATGTATCTAACCGATATAATTCAGTAAACTATTTTCATTAGCAAACGCATTTGTCACAAAGTTCGCGAAACAACTGAATTTCAGAACGAAGTCAACATCTGACTGCGTTCTTAAATGAATGGGTCTACAAAATAAGGCACCTACATCATTCAGCAGCGCAAAAATTTTATACGTATGGAAATTAAATTCATCAATGCCTGAAATCAGCTTAAGCCTAAAAATATCTTCTGAGCTGTAGTCAGTCGTTCGATAAACTATAATAAAGTATTTGTAAATAAAAAAATTCCCATATATGAAGTGAACTTATTTTTGGTTTAATACATGGTTGACGATACTAGACATTAACAATTTCGTTGTTCTGCTCAAAACTTTAAAACTTCTGAAATGTAAGTGTTTTTTAAGTTGTGAAAGCATTTGCAGAAACATACTGCATGCAGTTGTAAAAATATTTCTCAATAAGCACTTGTGGATTTTCTAGGGCATTTATTTGCAAATATTTTTCACAGTCATGCATGAATGAACAAATTGTTTGTGAACTCAATATTTAAAAAATATGGAGTTCACAAACAATGCATTTATAAAAAGGGTGTTACATACTATTCTACACGATTACCTTATATTTTTGTGCCCTTTCTTAATCTATGCATCTGGAAAAATTATTGTTAACGAACTATCTTTAAATCAATACGTTGTTTCAATTGTAGATAATTCTGTGTGTGCAGATTTACGCAAATCGTATCTGTAGATCTCAAACTTTTTCCGCATTTTCCAACACGCCTGTGAAGGGAGGAGTGAATTATGACTCTTTAATATTTGGATATACCAAGATATCTTCAGACGACATACACATAACGATCTCTGGCAAAAAAACTGCAATGTGCGAAAACCTCATCTTCACAAAAATTCAAATACTCAGTAAAACAAATTTCCGTTTTGTACCAGCAGAAGGTTCCTATTGTGGCGTTTTTTTCTTAATATCAACAACTGTTTTATAAGAGAATTTCGTTCGAAAATAATACAATTCTTCGAAAAAAAAATACATTATCCTTGAAGTACCTATCTGACCACATGTTTTTTTTTTCTCAAATCACAAAATCTAGGACTACCTGTTAGTGAGATTTTCTTTTCACACATTTTACATCAGTAACACGAAATTTTCATGTTTGCCTACAAAAGCATTTATGGAGTTCCAAATCACAGTTGCTTATATAAATCTGCTATATATTATTGCCGAAGTTATTAGAGTATTTAAGAAATGTAGCGTTTCAGCGATAATATATAATGACATTTTCGATTTTACCAAACGCAGTATCTGAAAATTCTGGAACATTATGGAAAACAAATCATTGCAAAAAAATTTAAAATCCTATTCGGGACACAACATGAATTACTGAGTATTTTCGAAAATACATTAATTAAGGAAACCAGTTTTTTCAACATTGCAACCTACAAACAAAATTACCTTTTAGTTTTTTATAACAAAAAAGTTATATATAAAATAACAAGTTAGAAAACTTATGTCTCGCTCTGCTTTGTCGCTTTTTATGCCTTTTGGTAGGCTTCATTGACTATGGTTTCCCAGATCTACTGTTTAGTGGGCCGAGGTGAAGTTGCGGTATCCAATTAGAGATAAAAGATAAACGAAATTACTTATTCGTATGGAACGTGTGATGAAGCATATAGGTTGAAACAGAGATGTTACTCGATGGTGTATGAGGATGTTCGGTTCAGAAACCGTCCTCTTCTGCAGCTAAGTAAGGTATCTGGTGAAACTTTTGATATTTTTGGCAGGTCGTATCAATACTTGGCATGGCAACCCCAAACTGATTATGTTATTCGGATTGTGACTACATTCGGCATGAAAAAAGGTTCAGAATAAATATAATAGAAATATTTAGCCCGATGTTTCAATACACATTTACCTAATATAACTAACAGAAATGAAATCAGATTAACAAGCAAACACTTTAAAATAACCTTTGGAATAAAAACAAAGATCCGTTGGAACGTTTTAGAAACTTTCATCCCGAAGATATTGCCTTGTTTCAAATAAAAATGTCTGTGTTTCCATAAATAAACCAATTTCTACGAGAAATAGATCTAAGTATTCTAGCAGTGCTACTGATACACGTGATATTTCTTCATTGACAGTGTACTCAGAATGTGTTTTGTTTGTGCTACTTCTGCGAGCACAGTTCCAACACATAGTGTTTCATTAAATGAAATAGTTAGTTCCAGGGATAGCCAATATATAGCAGCAAATCAGCGTTGACTTGTAAATCGTGGAGAGCGGGCAATATTTGGAAATATCATAAACAGAGTTTCAGTTGCTTCAAAGGATGTTATACCGAAGCAATAAATTCAAACCTGTATCAAAAGTACGTATCCCACCTGCAATCTATTAAAAAAGTTACCAAATTTAATGTTGAAGCATTGTGATATTCTTACATCTTTGTACTAATATCTGCTACAGCCCCGGTGGCGCAGTGGTCTGAGCGTTGGCTTATGATCATTCGTTCGAAATGTGGTCCGGGTTCGAATTCCGGTGAATCATGGGTTTTGTGTTTGTCTTACGGTACTGACTCTCTCCTCTCTGGAACCAGTGGCCCTAAATTAGGGACGGGCGACTGCTTATAGCCAATTGAGTTGCTTACGGTGGTCGTGAAACCTCGAATCAGAAAAAAAATAATATCTGCTATTTCTGTTTCATCATCAGACGTTTAACATTTATTTCAAACTAATACGCAAATTCATTATCTAATTGGCCTCTGCCATTTAGCGGAGCCCTATGATATGACGAATTAGAGGGATCCCAGAATATATTAGAGACGCTAATGCTTCATTTGTGAATCCTTAGTATACTTTTCACAATGTAACGGGTTTGTTGCCAACGATAGCATAAGTAGGATTATCTCGGATTGTACCTCCACCAATTATCTTGGGGGACGGCACAGCCATTAGGAATTTACTGAGCCTTGGGCGTGTGTTGCGTCATCAGATTTCGCTTCCCCATTGGCCCAATTCATTCAATATTGAGAATGATGCCTTTACGACACAGTGACGTTCCGTTAATATCTGGATCCTACTTGAGTGATAGTTAATTATATCATATGCTCGCGCCACTTCACAGACCAAGCAATAAATATCCACAGAGCTACGATGATCTAGAACACGTTTCTAATACGAACAGCGTTAACTGTTTTTGCAGGACACATTTATAACAAGGAACCATATAAGCAATCTGTCGGTAAGTGTCATTTCAGCATCACTGAAAATCCTTATGTTGAAAGTCGGTTACGTAATATTCAGACGCAAAAGGATTAGAGAGGAATCTACCAAGAAGTGGCACTGTAAATTTTGCATCTAACAGAACACTACAAAAGGGTTCTATTAGGGAAGCAGCAGCCAAGCAGAACTCAAATCAACATTGCTACAAATCACGTATATTCCCTGTGAAATTAGTGAGAATGATGTTAGTCATGCTGCAGCGCGCATAATGCTGTACGTTATGGGTTTCCACAGTCGAACCGCTATTCACGAGCCAATAAATAAACTAGTGTCTAAATGAACGATCGTATATGTAAATTTCGGAATATGCCCAAAACGAACGACCGATTGTACAAATTTTCCAGAGACATTTGCCAAAAGAAACGCTAAATCAACATAACCAAGTAACATTATGATACATCCTATGGAAATGGGTAAATGAAACAATTGATCTGGCAGTCATTGGTTAAGGTGTTTCCGACAGAGCTACGGCGATTGAAGCTTGGATTGGACTGTTTGTGGAAAAATGACCCCGCTCTATCGCTCACAAGAATCTTTACGGTGGATAGCGATAGGTAGTCAGAACAACGATAATCGCAAGCTCAAGGAAAACGATGGCCACATGGTTCCAGGAAAATGGTTTCCAATCTCTGGAGACAATTCCCGGAAACTTGAACAATTTTTTCATTCAGGATTTTAGAACTCAGATTTTGCTGCAAACATAACAGAAACAGAAATTGACACTTAACCCCTCTAGTGGCTAAACCAATTTTTACCGAAAATTAGAAATTATATGAAAAGGATTTCCCATCATTTTGCAGTTTTAGGAGAAGAGATATCGGAGAACACGCAGTATAGTTTAGTATTACGCTTTCTAGCTAAAACCTCTATGTGTAACCTAAAGAAGTGATTATGATTAAAATAGTCTTCGACATAATTGGAATTGAAAGGTACATTTTTTTTCAATTGGACGTTTAGAAGCAAATATAAAAAGTATTTTGAATTTGATAGCATCTGAATTTATGCCATCTAACGGCAAAATTGTGCATCGTGAAAAATAAAGCAAAATAGAGAATCATAATTTGTACATTTCTAGCTTTCCAACACAGAAAGAATTTTTCAAATCGGTCTATTAGTTCCAGAGCTGTAGTGTCAACAGACGGACGGATGGACAAACCAACACCATAAACAAGATCGTTTTTACAAAAGACGTGCTAAAAGAAATTTTGTCTGAAAAAAAAAGAAATAAAATGTCAATTTCAGCAATCGCGATTGAAAAGATTTTTGCTTTCCCGCTTTCGACTTTCGGATGTTATCCTTACGATGTATTTTTGCATTATCAGAAATCAGAAGAAAACAATACCTAAATTTAGAATTTAATAAAGAAAACATGCACCCGAGGGGGAGTATTTGATTATTCTGCTCTCTTTTTTTCACATACCAGTAAGCATAGACTCTTAGATTCCAAAAAGACACCTCGCTTTATTTGCTAATCTCTTCTGCATTTGAAATTCCCTACCCACCGGAAATCTCACTCGGGGATTAGCCCCTCCCTTTTGAGAGAGCGAAAGTGGATAAATGGTATTTTATACAAAATGTCTGATTTGGGGAGATTACCCAAATTTTGTGTTTACAGTATTTGTCACAGAAGTAAATTAATACTGATATTAAGGGGTTTTTCTAATTATTCGGCGTTGGACATTAGGACTAACAGAACAGTTGTTCAAAAATCCACAGGAAACCAGCACATCGCAGATCAGCATAATAACAGTGTATGTATGTTTCCTAAATTATTTTCCTATCACATACTTCGATTATTAGAAAACCCTGTGCGTCTGCCCGATTTAGTTTGTATCTCTGCCTGCCGTAGGGGAAGAGGGGTTAGATTTACAGTTATAATTAACAATTTGGCCATTTTTTTCTCTTGTAGAAATTTCATGTCTCCGAATATGGTTTCCGCTGCTGGATTTGTGGGGTGAGTGGCCATGGAATGTGTCACATTTTGAGCTCTTGCTTAATAAAAGAACCTCACAGTCGGAAATATTATCAATTTAAAAACGGTACAAAAAGGCTATTTTGGTGGTGATATGCCGGTCAGTTAGCTTAGGGAACAGCTAGGAACAAGGGTCACAATTTAGTTACTAACAGGAATGTTTTTTAACCTTTCGTATTCTAAGCTAACCAAATACGTGAGTTACGCTATCTTAGCTACTGCCATCGTCAAGCACAAAGAGATCTTGGTTATGATCGTTAAGACATGCACAACGGAATTCCAGAATCTTTGTTACTGCTGGTAAGACAAGCACAACTGATTTCGTGAATCTTGGTTACAGCCGGTAAGAGAAGCACATCGGAATTCCGGAATGTTGGTCACGGCGAGTGAGACAAAAACACAATGGAATTCGAGCCAGGCCCATCTGGGACGAATAACTTGCAACCAGAGCTCAGGAAAACGTGGCCGCTGAAGCGGCTAGTTCCATCTCTGACCCAGTCAACGTTGATAACGTGTAAGAATATAACATTTCAGACATGATGTAGGCTAGTGCGTAATTTTTTTTACACGAGACCCCACAACCCACGGCGATCCATTGATTCGCGCTCTCCCGTGGAATGTTATTTGGTTTCTATCTTTTCTTTAGAATTTAATTTTTTATCTTTCATTATGCATTTCCAGTCGGCATAATTTTTTTTCCAGGGAAAACAATTTTTTCTCAAATAATTCCATGTCAGTTTGAAATCGAATGCTTGCTATATACGACATTTATTTTTCTCTTTCCACTGGCTTGGACTTTTTTATATCCGAAGTTAAAAGGAGTGCAAAAACTGCCAAGGTGATGATTCAACGAAAATTCTGTCGGATGGCTATATTATTCCGTAAGGCCAGTGTACAATCTATATCATTTATCTTTCAATGGCGGTCACCATTGTCCTTACTCAAGCCTCTATCCTTATTGCTTCTGTCACAAGAAGAGCTCGATCGCTATTCCTTCAGCTTCCTACTTGTAAGGCCACTTTCATAATCAGTTCAGAGGTGTAGCCAAGGATGTGAGGTGGTCCCCGAGGCCGTGGCCCCCCTTTAGTGGAATTGAGTACGAATGTAAAGCAATATATGTATCTATGAAGCTTTCACCAATGAATCAAATCCATGGTCCGCCTTAAGAAATTTCCGGGTGCGGCACAGCTAGCGCAGTCACACTCCTTCCGTAAAATCATCTGTATCCCCTAATTTTTATAGGTATAGACTCACAGCTTATGAAGTGTTGATTTCCATAGCAATAACTTCAAAAATTTATAATTTTTATTTTTTTTTATTTTGCATGTAGAAGTCCACGTGTACGAGAAGTAGTACATAAGAAAGCATTCGTGATTTTTCTCAGTATTGCATTTCACTTTAAGAGCAACTTATTTTTTTAATGTAAACATTCTCTTACATGTAAAACTGTATTTGTTTTATTCTTGGCAATTAAATAACATTACACATTATTAAAATTATCACTGCAAATTCGCATTACCTTCAACATGACGAGGGGATTTATTTAAAAGCTACACCGGTAAATAAAATTTGTCTCATATTCCCAAACATCCTCATCAAAAATATTTTAAACGGAAAGTAAATATCGATGGCATCTCCAGCTCTAGTTATTCTGTCCGGAGATGTACAAAAGTCTGTATGTCAAGAGAATCGCTAATTTCCTAAAGATATGGCCAAAACGATCAAACCCTAATTTTATTTCTCCACAGAATGTTTCTAGGTAAGAAGAAAAGCATCTGATACCACCGAGAACGTGACCCAAGAGACATATGCTGAACGGAAGAACCCCATTGAGAACACAACGTCGACCACAGCCATTTGCAACCTTATCGCATTATGTGGCTTCACATAGAGCCAATAAATTACTCCCAAGTTGCAGCAGTGACGGAACTGCCATTAACACCAAGGACTAAATCGTGAAAATAATCTTCTTTGAAGTTTGTATGCTGGGAACTCTAAAATTTTACATGGAGAAAGTAGACAACAAAATCAAGCTTTTTATTTTCGAGGCCATATGTCTTCCTTTGATTCACATAAACAATAACTGGGCCGAAGAAGTACAACTGGAGATACCATCAATGGTATTTACAGTTAATTATTTTCACATCCGCAAATCAATAATGTATAGATACATTTTCTGAACTATTGATATTTTTCTGGTATTCAGTGCTGTAAGTGGAATACATGAAGTTTACAAAATGGGACTCTGCAAAATTGATTCGGTGATTATTAATTTTTCATTCAGCATAAAAAAATAACCAATTTAGGACAGAGCCGGTAGCTGTTCCACTGAAGATTTACTTCACAAGTGTTTTCCCCCAATATTTTATCGCTGATATTTTTGTAATGCGATATTATATGTCAAATAGAGACGAAATGAGGTCCACGTGATCTTTTCTTTTAATTTTTTGGTGAAAATGTGTGAAGTTCACAAGTAATTACAGTCCGGAAAATTTCAACAGTTGCGGTAGTTTTGTGTGTCTGCCATGTTGAATTTTTTCTCATCTACAACTGGCTCCAAGATGAAAGACGACCATCATGCTCTCTTTACGGAATTGCCATACCTATTTCAAGTGTCGATTATACAGTTTCACGCTGAAACCAAGATATTGGTTTTTTAAAATTCGAATCCGAGGTATTGATATCCATTTCTTTTCTCCGAGATTTGTCGGATTAATTCTCGAGTACCGAGGTATCCTTTCGTTGGATTCGATAGCCAGTAACACACTAACTCTGTTTCTCTCGTACCTCCACTCTGATAATCCCATTTTCCATGTTTACTCAACGAGATTAGAATTACGAAAAATAAATTGCAGGTAAATAGCAATTGAGCCACAGCCGCACTGAAATCTTATTTTCACTTTCTCGCGGATTACCTTAACAATTTGGCAACTCCTTTATTTTTTTCTTAATCTAGTTGGAAAGATGAAATTATCATAGAGTGCAAAACTGAATATTATTTACGAACTAACTATAAAAATTTACTCGTTCTTCATGAAATGCTTGTACATTTTATCGTGGATTTCGCTCATTCACGACACTTACATAGAATGTATTGTCTAAAGATACTTCACCCATCATGCGGTGGATGGTCTGTTTCAGCAAGAACATGCCCCCTTGTCAAATTCGCTTATGTCCCGTGCCTTTTCCATCAGCAGAATAACGCTGATTAACAGAGCCCAGTGCAAGGTGCTAACTATACTATTTCATGACCTTCACACTCGCTGTCTTTTACGTGCAGTTGCTTCTATTTGCGTAGTGATGCGCTGGTAATAATGTTTGGCTCTTCGATGTACCCATGCTGAAATTGCAGAGAATGTGCAGATTCAAGGGCATTGAAAGAACAGTCGGTAATCAAGATTAGCCTCTTGAAAGGCGGAAAGAAACCAAGAAGCAGCAGAATACCTGCTTCATAAAAGATTCGTGATGCGTACACGTTCCACAGTTTATACGTCAAGCATTTTTCTTCTTGTACGAAACCTAAGTGAACAGAACTAATAAGTTTTCGGCGCATCCAACTTATGCATTTCTAGCTCCGCTTAGGAAACGTAGGTCGCCTTATCAATTAAACAAATATGAAGTTGAATATGTAATCAAAGGAAATTTAAGGGGGTTCATAAACGTGGAGAATGACTTTATTCTTCTTTGCATTGACGTTTTAGTATATTTTAAGAACAATAATTTATATATGTGAATCGATTTTCAATGTCAACAATGTATCATGAAAGAGACACGCCAATACTCCATATAATACAAATTTTGAAGATGACAATCCGATTTTTGGTGTAAATGTAATATCGATGGAAAGTCAGATAATATCTGAAAACTTGAAACTTTAATGGTCCTCGAGCGGGACTCCAAACCGCGTCTCACAGAGAGCGCCCGGGCACTATCTGGGAGACGTGGAATTGAGTCCCGCTCCAGGACGATTAAAGTTTCAAGTTTTCAGATATTATCTGACTTTCCATCGTTATCACATTCACACCGAAAATCGGATTGTCATCTTCAAAATTTGTATGAACAATGTAATCCTAAGTCCGGAAACCCCTTTAGGAAAGAGAAACATATCCTCCCAGAAAGTAGGAATGTAGAAAGTTGTTTATGTACAAAAAGAGACAAAGGGAGGTTGATTATGCAGATATAGGTTTGCTCATAAAATTGGAGAACAACTTAATATATTTTTTTTTTTTTTACTTTTTATATATTTTAAGAAAGAAAATGTTTCAGTACACGATTTTTAAAGTTACCAATGGTAAACCAAAATCGGGAAAACCAGTCATAAAAGGAAGAATATTTTCCCGGAAAAGAATGCTTAAACTGAAGGAAGGAAAGGTATCTATTCGAACAACCACGGAGGAATTACCATAGCAAGGCCTCCAGATCGCCAGAGAACACAATTGACACTTCCCATAGAAGACATCTGTGTGTCCTGGTATTTTCCAGTAACGGGGTCTCGAAGTTTTCCAAATGAATTGTCACAGCCTTTTCTTAGAAACGTAGATGTGGAACAACCGTAGGCTCATTTGCATTGCAAATATTTTAGAGATTGAAGTGTTGGATAATCACATTCAGAACCAAAGAGAAAATGAGAGGGAGGGGGGTGATATGTATTAAAAAAACTGTTTTGTGCTCTAAATTAATATTAAAAATGTTTGCCACGTTGTACATTTTGAGAAGTTCCTACAAAAAGAAAATTTTGTTTCTACATATATATGCAATTAAACATTTTTAAAAAAATATGCACATTTTCTTCGCTTGGTTTTTGTTACCCACAGACATATGTTTCTTATTTTAATATCAGGTAGAACTATTGTTGTCCGTGAGACATACTTAAAAAATAAGGTATCTGAAAAGTTAGATACTTATCCATCAGTTGCAATATAGTGAGATAAATTTCATATCAACTATGCCAGTCCGCGACTCGGTAGCACAATGTATAAAAAGAGCTCCTTCTCCAATTCAATTTCAAAATACGCTCCTCAACTTGATATCATTGAATCGCCTAATCTCCAAAGCTTGTAACTGAAATTTCCCTTCGATCTCGTGTTTAATTTGAACTGCAGACGAGAGATAAAAAGGAAGATATAGTACTGTGATTTCTATTGTTACAATTGTACGCTGTGTTGCAAATTATGTTACACTGATATATCGTTCATAACTATTTTTCAATCACGAGAGTTATAATATTGTCTTCTCTCTCAAAAGTTTGAAAGTAAATATATGAGGTTAAAATAAAGAAGGCGTCTGAAAGTGTGCACTTGCCAAAAGTAATAGACATTCGTGCTGTGGCGATAGAAGCCAAACTGAACCGAGATCATTCCTCATATTATTAGCATCGTTTTCAGTGTTCGGATAGTGTGCAGAGCTCAAGCGCAATGTATATGCTTTCGACGGTGAATCGAGATTATCAAGGACACTCGGACAGAACTGCGAGCACCTAGTCCAATTTGCAGCACGGTACAATCAATATAAATTGTTTTGATAGGTTAATCCTGTACCCAGGATTCATACTACCGGCGCGTTGTACTACAATAACCTTTTTTTATTCGTACCATATGTGTACAATACAAAATTCCTTTTATTGATTCGTACTTCGTTCGATTTGAGGATATATGATACGTGATCAGCGTAGAATCTTCCGGCGGGTCGTGTGTCTTGTTTTATCTACCATTTTTGAAAGTCTTCACGGCGGCTGACCGTGGGAAACCACAAGCTTTGCCTACTTGGAAATGCTCCGGTTAACTCCTCTGTAATTTACAATTCGGCCTTTGTCAAACTTGCTTAAGTCCACTGCATTTTCAGGAATATGCGCAACACTGATTAAGAGAGCTCAATATAAGGCGCTAATTATATTATTTCACGATCTTCGCGCGCGCTGTTGTTTTCGGGCAGTAGCTTAGATTTGCCAAAAGACTAGCTAGTCCTAATATTTTAGCTCTTCGGTGTATCACTACTGAAAATGCAGAGGATGGGCACAATTAGGGCTTTAAAAGGACAGTCAGTATCACAGATTAGATTCTTGAAAGGCAAAAAGTAACCAGAAATCAGCAGAATAATGGTTTCAAAAAAAGGGAAGCTAAAGAGGAGAAGTATTACGTTCTCGGAGTATATAAGCAAACGACAGAATTTGCATTGGACAGCTAGCTAGCAGCTCTATAACATGAGTAATGACGACAAATGTCATCCTAAAGAAATAAAATTTAGCATATTATTTATCAAATGTTGAGTAATATTAATTTATGTATTTTGGTGAATCGTGGAAAATATGAATCTCCTTATCCAGCAAACAAACGCGTAGCTGAATATGTAGAAAAAATGAATTAATGGTGTGCTCATGAAATTGGAGGATTACTTAATTCTTTTTAGATAGCTTTCGGTAATTTTTGTAAAAAATAATATTCATATACACTATTAATACCATTTTGATTAGAAAATTGAAATCACCCAGAATAATAAGGTAGGGAAGGGAAGAGAAACTTCCCAGAAAATGTGGAGTACTACAGAGTCGAAGTTTAAAAGGAATAATTTTCTCTAACCGCGTGGACAGTTATTACACTTTGTGAAATCGCCGGGGAACATACCCCTGACATATCTAATAAAAAACCGCTGTCTTAGTATTCTCCAGCAATAAGTTCTTGAATGAGCGAACTCGTCCGCCATGGACTGACTGTTTTGCTTGATATCAATATAAGGCAACCTGTCACACTATTTGCACTTGTGCTTTGCTTAGAAACCTAGATGTAGAACTACAATAACCTTAGCTGCAATGAAGCTATTTTCGGTTTTAAGTGTTTGACTATTAGATTTCCGAACAAAAGGAATCTGATTTTTATTAACGAAAAAAATGACATGTTACTAAATAAACAAAGAAAACTTTATTAAACTTTAAGAAAATCAATGGTGCGGTTAGTTTTTAGAAATGCAAATGCTTGACACGTGGTGTAGATATATTGAGAAGTTTTCACATTACATAATTCTATTTTTCGATATACGGGTATAAGAAATAACGGGATTTAACCGAAATTTACACATTTTCGTTGTCTGTTCGTTTATTTTACCGAAAAATATTTTTTTATGTCTACAGAAATGTGAAATTAAAATATAAAAATCAAATATGGGCGCCATTTTATTTATATAAATAAGTTTCTAGATATTTAACTCTAAGTCGTACTAAAATCCCTTTTTTGTATATTCATTGTTACTTATGATTTCCTGTAAGCGGATCCCGTGTGCAAAACAGTAAAACCAGAACAAACAAGATCTAATGCATTAAATGGAAGTATAAACGGGGAGCAAATTCGAGTAGGCATTTGATGTATGTGTATTTTACAGAAAGGTGGGACACGCGTAAAGTGTTTACTACTTTGTTTAAGAAACTGGATACGTATAAAAAGAGCAGGAAACATACACAGCTGCCTGTGGGAAACGAAAGGAGCAGGAATAAAACATCTGCGATCGGAGAATGGGTAGGTTTCGTGCACAAGTTCACAATTTTACAACTACAGGGCACATGCAAATCATATGTGCTAGCTTCACCCTCGCAACTTTCTCCCTTTAGGTACAAAAGTAGGACACACACTGGATAAGTTGCACAGAAGATTCGCGGAAATTGTGGCAATAATGTAGTAGTAGTTACTCAATCTGCTCGCCGCAGCAGACAATACCCTATACGCATAGCTGACGGACTTGGAGCCAGTCCGAAGTGTGAACTGTGGGAAAGCGGGCTTTCTTTCCGCAACATCTCCACTTGTATTGGATGGAACTGGAGCACAGTCATGCGAATATGGCGTCAGTGGAAGTTCTGATAAACCAACATGAGGTTTCCGAATCCCAGCGATGGAAGACAACATACGAAGGTCGTCATGACTTTGGCGAACCAAAAAGCGATGCACCAAGGTTTCGCAAAAAGTGGAGGTTTTTATCACATGATAGAGACTTTGTCTCGCCAAACTCCTGAACACTTGTAATACGTATTTTAGAAAACTACACCGCAACTCTATGAGGAACTGAAAACAGTTCTGAGTTCATGAGACTTAGGAGGCATAATAGAAATATAACAATCATATCGGTGCAGCTGTTTGTAAACTAGCAACTAACTATGCAGCTAATTAAAAAGAAAGTTAGATTGGATGTTTCGATCCTTGTTGTCTTCAACGAAAAAGTAAAAAAGAAAACATTCCCGACAATTTAGCGAACCACTGTTTCCTTTCCGCAGCACAACTTTTTGACAGTATTATAAAGTATACCCTGAAGCTCGACGTCGTTCGGCAAAGTAATCAAATAACCTATAACCTATTCTTTACATTACTGTTCTGCACAAGTGATCTTTATGTTAGTGAAAAAAAGCAATAATATGGAAAGTAAACCTGTAAAATGCGTGAGAAAATAATGACAAAGTCTGCATAGGTAGCGAAGCATGACTAGTGTGCAAATAATACATTCTGAACCTGTAGCTGAAATTAATCGAATTCATATTCTAAATTAAGCATCTTGCAAATAGTCGAAATATAAAGTAAAGTGAACTCTTTAAGCGAACTAGCATTTGAACTTCACTGTGTTACTTAATGTAATAAAAAGCAGTGCATCAACACAGAAAGAATAGTAATAAGTTAACATATATTGTGCGAGTATAATAAAAATTAAGAAACTAGGAACACTAAACAAAGCATAATTTATCATTACAAAGAAACTAAGTTCCGTATTCTCTGTTTTCCGAATGCGGTTTTTTTAGACGTGACGTGTTCTTACATACTTGTATTTACTTGAAAACACTTTATATCTTTCAGTACTCTATCTTTAAAATTATATAAAAACTATATATATATATGTTTATATATATTTAAATATATTGTCATCGCTGGTGTTGTTGAATTCTGTTGGTGAGGTTGTTTTCATCGTCAAGAATGTTGTTTTTTAATTTTACAGTTATTGTGTTCTTTTAAGAAATAGTGTCTAATTTAATGTTGCTAATCAATTTCGGAAGTTAGCATGGTATTAATTTACTCATAGTCAGTAATTCCGGTTACTGGAGGGTGCAAAATTCCGAAATTTCAACATGATTAAAACGGGTTATGTACTGAAGGATTTTTGAGCATGTCGAAATTTCGTTCATATTACCCTGTATGTCTCCAAATTTCATTTATTCTTGTAAGTGACTAGGAATATGACCACATTTTTCTTTTAATTTAATGTTATCTCTGTTGTTTTAGTGGGACAATCAACTTATGAAAGTCAGTGTAATCTCAACATGCAGCTCTTCGGTTCTTATCGAAGAATGACAAAGCTTTTGTTGTGCGTAAATAACGTGCAAGTGATTTTGTTGCAAAATCTAGTTTTGATGGTGCGTGAGTTTTGGTCCTAATAGCACATTTTCCTGAAGCAGAAGAATAATTTATGTTACTATTAAGGTTAATATTAAGTAATTGATTAAGTTAAGGTAAATGAAAGTAATAAAAGTTTCGAAAGCGAGTGTAATCTCAACATGCAGCTTTTAGGTTTTTTTCGAAGAATGATGAAGTTTATAGAGTGTGAATAACGGGCTTATTACTTAGTTGTAAACTCTAGTTTTTATGATACGTGTTTTGATGTGCAGATTCTCATTTTTCCTGATGCAATTTGATGGATTTACCTTATTATAGAATAGTGTACATGAGACAATTGCGATGATTTTTTTCTTATTGTTTGGGGAAGGGGCCATTCCCGCTTCTGCCTTTCTTTAAGTTATTTGATCCTATTTGGATCTAGTGTATTTTGAAGTGTCCTGGAGAAACCTCTATGCATGCCAGCCCATTTTCAGACAAAGTCAAGAGTGTCAGGGCAAGTTGTCAGTATTTGCAGACTCACAAGTCTCTCGGTGTCTGGGTCTACCGGCCTTCATCACGATTTGAGCAAAAGAAGCCACAGCTTTGTTGGTGTAAATGCAGTGTGAAAGATTGTGTGCAAGGTAATGTGTATTTCTTCAGAGCTAAGACTTTCGAGGCCGTTCCATCATTTGAATGGCTGAGAGAGTTTTACATGAGTTAAGATTATTATTACCTCTGTTCCCTTACCAGCAGGGAAGAGAAGAGAGATACTGGGACTTGTGAGGTCCTCACCTGAAATCACTCTATAGTAGAGTTCATGAGGTACCTGTATCTTAGAAGAGAAGGGCGCAGTTTGTCACTATTCAACTTGAAATTTGAAAGGCCGTAGCTCCACGGATTTTTGACATTTTGGAACGAGTCCGGTTTTTGAAGACTTAAAAAAACAGGTCCTTTTCCGCTGGTGATCTCCGGATCCGCTGAATGGGGTCGTTTTTATATTTTTCTGTAGACAGTTGAACAAGGATGAGTGATTGAGCATCCGTGTTTGTATCTTGCTTTCGCGGTCTGGTAGATTTTCTCGGAGGGTATGTTGTTCGTTTTTTCCCCGGCTTAAAATGTCTGAGGGAATTAAGGGTCAGCGCTGAATGAGGAGCATTTTAATGTTATTTTCTTAGGTTGGCATGTGTCGGTGCTCGTGTTTAGCTGGATATCGAACCTTTTATTGTGTATCGCGGCGTTAGTGTTTAACCTACCAAGCAGACTTCACAACACCGAGAGACGTATTATGATTTTTTTGCAACAATTAGAGCAAATCCTCTTTCGGTTTACTGTATCCCTTCGCATACCCTGGGTAATACGTTATGCGAGAGAACATTTTGACGTTTCTCCTTTCCTTTGGGAAATTGAAATCTCAAACGAAGTGAAGGAAGCTTTTAGGAACTGATCAACGGTTTTTTCACCATGGAGTTAAATACGTCAAAGCAGAATAAAGTACACAAGAAGAATAAGAACATGTAATGATATACGATTCACTATTATTTTCGATCGTTAGAAGCAAAGGATTTCTAAAGCAAACGCAAAATGTACTTTTGTTATTGCAAAAAGCTGTGAACTCTTCCAGAGACTGGTGGCAACAGTCTGCTATCCCAAACAATAGATTAACTTCTATGTAAATGGCTCTAACTTTTGTATCACAACACTGCGCAATTGATTGAAGATTTGTTCGTATGCCAATGACCTCCTAAAATCCCTCTCAAAGGTTTCTAGGACACATATAATTGCCAGTTGGCGTTAAACAGTAGAGTTTTTGTAAATTTCATATTTCTATTTCCATATTGTCTAAAAAAAATAACTCCCTTTGTTTTAAACCATTGAATTCTAGCTGGCAATAATAACATGACCACCAGCATAGCGCAGTGGGTTATGCCGCTATGCGCTGTGTGAGAGCAAGACGTGTCTGACTGGTTGTCGAGTTGTGATCCTGCCGGCGATCAATTCTGCGGCTTTTCCGGTGTTTTCCACTGACTCCCCGATGTGGGTACGTGAATGCGAATATGGTTTCCTGTGAAGTCGGCCCTGGACGCACTATTTTCCTTTCTTGTATGCAGCAGAAAAATAGCAAACCAACTGCATTAATTTCCCAGTTATTCTCAAGGGTGCTAGTCGTCTTTGCGGAACTCAATACACCATGGGCGGACGAGATTGAGAGAAAGAAACATAATATGAACTGAACGCGCAAACCATTCTCTCGCACTGTCAAAATATTTGATAATCGGAAATTTATTGGACGAATGCGCTTCCGATGGAGAACTCGACTTTAACTGTCATAACTACATTAGTAAAAACTCAGTGAATAGGGTAATCGATTTAAGAGCAAGTTATCAGTTATGATCAATACAATTTACATGGATGAATTCTGCATTTCCTACTGGCAATTCAAGATAAATTATTCTGCTGTAGCCAGTTTCTGAAAATATGAAAAAAATTGGAACTAAGGTGCTTATATTCGATGTGGTAATAAAAATGGCGATAAGAAAATTTAATGATTAAAATTCCTTAAATTCCCTTTAGAAATTGCCACGTTCAAAAGAAGTATTTGGCTGTCTTTTTGGGTTTGAAGGAAATCCTAAAATATCGCTCAAAGAATGCTTTATTTCTTCCCTATCTTTTAGTTATTAAACCCGACTCTATTAAATGGAAGGATTAATCTGTTGGCTATCCAGTTACTGGAAGGAACGAAGATATAAGGAAGATGGGAATAAAATGTAGAAAGGAACCTGCAGAAAGTGCATTGCTAGTCATCACCTTTTTTTAAAAGTTTATAATAAAAAATGCTGTGTCAACGTCGAGGATTGACAATACTTTTTTGGTTGATTTAACTAAACAAATTACCTTATTGCTGTCACTTGCTGCTGTGATTTTTTTCGCTGGTAAATTTGTTTGTACACTACTAATTTGCTAGTTATTATTCGTCAAAATCGTGCCTCATAAGTTGTGAACCTTGCAAAAGGCTTACATAGAACCACTTGTGAAATTTAATTGATAGATCTAGAAATATTAAGTATATAAAATTCATGTTATCAATAAAGAAGTGAAAATAACTTATTTTAATATATTATCATAATATTTCTTTTGAAATTTATCACTCAATGCATCTTGAAAAAAGTTACTCCAAACTATATATATCAGTACAGAATTTCAAATGATTCGAAACAGTAAAGCAATAGCAAATGTCAAAAAATTCATGCGTATAGCAGGACACTAAAACGATATAAATAAAGCTTTACATTTTACTCAATTTTCGTGGTTTTAAAAGCCGTAAAACGTCGTCGAACATTCAGCAAATTTCCAAGCAAGAGATTGGATTATATCACACGAAATAACCCCTATATTACAGCCAGGTGTCTGAAACTTCGATTTCTGCTCATTTCATTGCTCATGCCTGCAAAAAAAGTACATTTCACATAAATTTTCTTAAGGATTCAATAATTTAATAACGTTGATGTATATGGAATTATTATTATATAAATATGGGGTTACCAACTTAAGAGTGTCAGACGTCCACAACAGAAATCACGATTTCATTGGAGGGCCGCATCATAGTCGACTAACATTTGTCAAATTATGCAAAAATAAGAACAGGTATTTAATTTTGAATGAAATAAGCAGGGGTAATTTAAACATGTTGAAATACATATTAAACAAATTTTCTGATTAAAATATACTATCTTTGTAATATCAATATAATACAGCAGATGTAAAGAAGAAAGTAAACTTTATATCTACCGAGCTCTTTAATGCCACTTTGGAAAACGTCTTTCAATCACTGAACTGGGAAAACAAAGGGGTAAAGATTGGCGGTTATTATCTAGCTCACCTGAGTTTTGCTGATGGCGTAGTCATTTTTGCAACTACCCCATAACAGTTGCCTGGTATGATCCAGGAACTTGCTGACAAGAGTAACGAAGTGGGATTAAAAATGAACTTTCAGAATACAAACGTTATGTACAATGCTTTTACAAGAAATGAAGATTTATCGATTGATGGAGAAAAGCTGGAGATGAAAGATGCGTACGTTTATCTTGGACAGCGGATATCAAATGAGGGTCACATTGATGAAGAAATTAATCGGCGTATAAAAATTGCCTGGAGAGCTTTTGGAAGAAAGAGCATAATTTTCAAGGGCAATATGCCATTATGTCTTAAACGAAAAGTGTGTGATCAATGTCTCTTTCCAGTGCATACGTATGGTGCAGAAACGTGGCCTTAACTAAAAGAGATATACAAGGCTGCAGACAACTCAAACTAGCATGGAGAGGTGCATGCTTGGTGTACTCGTAGATCAGAAAAATGACAAGAGTGGAAGACATCATGATCAGAGTAAAATCCCTGAAATGGCAATGGGTTGGACATACTGCCAGAAGAACAGACCATCGATGGACAGTCGAAATTTTAGATTGGATTCCAAATGAACAGATGGGAAGTGGGTGGATAAAATTCGAAAGTATGCGGGAGTAACATGGAGGCGAGTGGCACAAGACAGACCGTTGTGGAAGAGGCTTGGAGAGACCTTCGCCCAGCAGTGGATTGATAATAGTTGACAATGATTATGATGATGATGATGGTGATACAAAAATCTTTAATGTGATAATTGAGGTCTATCTGCTGCAATCAGAAAAGCAGGAATGTTCACTTCTAGCTCTGTTCTTGTCAAGCATAAGAGGTGAAGCAGGGTGAGGCGGTTTCTGCTGTGGTTCTTCACTAAGTTCATCGGAGGGAACACAAACTTTCATACATGTATGTTCTACCAAACACTAACGTCTTTTTAGTAAATGTTTTGTAGGTTTGGAAATCGTTTATGCCAGAGCAGTTTAAAGAAATCTGATCCCATTTCTTATCTGGTCTGGTGGAATCCATAACCTTACAAATCACACGTTTCATGTTGAAGATCAGCTTGTTGTTTTACGATGTAGAAGCCAAGAGAAGTATTAAATAGCATGACGCTGCGTTTTAGTTTTTCAGATTCCGTGAACCTTGTGTTATATTCATCTATGATCTCTTGTACAGAGGGATGCACTCGGGAATTTACCCAAAAAAGAGATATAATTTTGAATGGGGAAAACTTTTTAAGATGAAATTTGAAGGGGAAGTGCCTTACCTTTTCACAATCACATCGATATCAGATAAGATGTTGAAAATGTCCGACATCTGCATCCAAACAGCCATCAACTCATTGCTACCTTTCAGATGATCCTATAAAAAGTAATTCGGTGGAGTTAAATCTGGAGACGTGGGCGGCCACAAACGTTTGGAGGTAACCCGATTGCCGAAGAAACTTCGAATCTCAGACACGCTGACATTAGAAGTGCGGCATGTCGCATTATCCCTTTGGAAGAAGCCACTCTGCAATTCAATATAATCCAGTTGGTTCACGGATTGCGTGAAGATGTTGAGATACACTTCTGTGTTGACAATCTGTTCGAAGAAAATAGGACCGATTATCCGGTTCCGTGAAATGGCGCGCTATACGTCAGTATTTATAGGATGCATTCTTTCCTCGCGAATGACATTGGGATCCTCACTCGCCCATACCCTTGTGTTCTGGGAGTTTACATATCCTGAAAGGTGTAACCAGGCTTTGCCAGTAAACTTCCCAATGACTAATACGCCTTGATTTTGACTGACAAATTCCTTAAACCACCGGCAGTAATGCATTCGCTTCGGCATGTCAATTAGTAACAGCTCATGAACAACTCTAACACGATATGGTTTCAGTTTACCTATTTGGTAGTCCTCTGAATATGATAGTCCTGTTTCTTACGACAGCTTGCGTAACGATTTATTTGTGTCTGAAAAGAGAGTTGTTACACAACTCCCTTTTCACACTGTACTGTACTGTTTTTTGACATTGCAGGTCACTCTCTCTTGAATGCGCATCAACAAGGCTTCCTGTTGTATGAAGTTTCTTAGTTTCAGTCGTTGGCTTCGTACGTGGTTCCGACAGGGAAATTTCTTTTTAAACTATTTCTGAAATTCTTTGAAAGAGTCTGAAACCCAATAACTTCGCATGATAAACACGGGATGAGCATTCGTTAACACCATCCTACTCGACACCAGCTGACCGAGAAGGAGAATGGCGGAAAACCGTTCCCAGCAGACGCCATGTATTGCGGCGCCATCTGGGTATACGAGCCAAAAGGCGCACATATGGATGTGAATGTCAGAACGTACGGTACTTCGTTTTCAAAATTCAGCTTACAATTGTTCCCTTTTTAAAATTATAGCGCTTCATTTGGGTACAGTTTCGAGTCAATCACTCTGTACATTTTCTCCAATGTCTGGAAAAAAATATTTCATCATCTTTAAAGTTCTCTGCTACTTGCAAAGACCTTGAAAAAAGGCGAAGTAATTTCTTTCCGAAGAATTTTTAGAATCCGTTGTTTATTACGAAACTCATTTATGTTGCCCATTAAATCTGACACCAACTGGCTTGCTTCCTAGAAAAATTCGTTGAGATGAGTTGTGATGTCGGTGAGAGAAGCCAGTTGTTTCATGAAATCTGTACTTCCGAGCTTTTCTTTTAACTGTGAAGAATCCGGTGAAACAAAATGACTGATAAATGCCGGAATTGCTTTTCTTATTCCAAAGAATCACTCGAGACACTTTCGTACACTCACCGCCTTCACTCGGTTATAAGGATTCGACATTCGTATCCTCCAAAAACTGCTTTAACAGCCGATGCAAAAGAGCTCTGTTTCCACAAAGTATATGTGGATAATCTTAATTATAGGTTTAAGGACGTGATATTGTTTCACTGATTCCCCACACAAATCACGTTGATGAATAACACCATGGCTTATCCGAAAAGTTACTTAATTTTAAGCTAACGAACCCAATAAATCCAGATTTCCGCCCTTCCCATGGCTGGTGAACCATCTGCAACAGTTACTGAACATTTTTCAAAATCTCCGAAATTATCAAAGGTATTTTTCACGGCATCATAGATGTCCTGTCCTTTTATGTTTCTGTGAAGTGCACATATTTCGAACAATTTCTCTTTAGTGAAACTTCTTCTTGTGTAAAACGTATACACATAAACAGCGGACACATATCTGTTTAAATAGTATTTTCGTCAAGACAAAAGGAGAAATAGGCACGTTTTTCAACCAAGCCAAGAAATGTTTTTTTTTACTTGTTCTCACATATCAATAATCCTTTTTGTAAAGTTTGTTTGGGAAGCGGTGCTGATTCAAATTTCTCGTCTATATTAGCTTCCTCTAACACTTTGCCATTTCAACAGCACATTTTGTTTTATTGTACTGCCATCATTAGTAGGCTTCTTTGCACAACGAAGTTCGAGAGATACATCATAAGAATCACATACATCATAGCTTCTTCCTCAAATTCGCAATCAAGACATTTCGAGATTCTCCTTCATACGATTTAAACTATTTTTCGCTCACTGTTGTGGAATGCATCTTCGCATTACATTGTTTAGGAACTGATATGATTTGCATACATACCAAACACTGAAAATTCCCGTTATTGCCCTTAAATAAATAATGTATTTGCCAACATTCCTTGTAAGCTCTATTTGCACTCTGAATCTTTGGTTTGTTTGAAATTCTACTTATTTTGGTATTTACCACAAAATGGAATAATAATCATAGACTCACAACACATAGTTTTAAAGCAAACACGTATCTCGTGAAACGTAGTGCTTCTACACTTTGGATAACAGCAGAAGCTTTAACTGGAAGACAATATCATCAAACCTGCCGGACTAGTGTAGGAGGTGCGGAAGCAAGTAGTTCGAACGAGTTCACTTAATTGATCATAAGGGTGGAAGGAAAGAGTAAGCATCCTTGATACACTAGTTTTTATAGAAATAGAACGCAATTAAGTTTATTATTGAATCAACACGCTTTGGAGCTTTCATTGATTTTTCCCACTGAAATCAAAACTTTACGATTCTCTGCTGAAAACATCAATTTATTTACAGCAGATTACTTTTCCAAGAAATTTTGTGGGCCCCCAAGAAATGCACTGCGAGCCGGCAGTTGGAAACCCCTGTACTAGAATGTATGGTTCGTTGTGCTTTCAGCCATTAGAGTATTTTCTCAATTGACACATTTAAATTTGAAAAATAACTTCACAGCTTTTAGAAGGCGTTTTGAAAAACAAACCACCAATATTTTGCAAAAAAACTGTTGTATTCACTTTCTGGATGCCTTGAAACATCTGAACGGGTTTTTCATATCAGATGAATTTGTAGGACGTGGCCGTATGCCAAAACCCTTTAGTACTCTGTGTGCAGTACTATGTCTTTTTTGTTTATTTTTATTTCCGTTATACTCTAGCCTACACAATATATTTCCCGATTTGAAGGTGGTCAGTATCCTCTGAAGTTAGAATTCTTTTCTACTGAAGCTAGATAGCAATTCCCACAAAGTGACAGTTGCCAAACTATGTTCTTGTTATTACTATTGTAATTGGTGTATATTCGTCTGTGGCCCTCAAGTAGTTCACTACGTCACGGTAGAAACTGATTCAGTGCCACGTACGGTTGCTCACTGCACAACAAAAAATAAATCTCCCGCGACGATTCTGTTCAAATGACAGCCTGTTTGACCTATTTGTATTTCTTACACAGATTCACAACACACATATTTTACACAGATTCACAACAAACATATAATCAACATAAATTTCAAATTCGTTTTAAATTTAACAGATATTAAGAAATATAAGGGACATGGTTTAATTTTACAATTTTCAGGTGATGCGTAACATCACAGCCTCTCCTTGACAAATGTCAACCCCGCCTTCTCGTGGTGCATCCTGTTCCCACTAAAGGGGCTCTGACGACCGCCAATAGCGGTATAACTATACCATCGGGATTAGAGGAAATTCTATCCCACACTCACCAACCCGCTTGGCCAGCGTGGTGAGTTATGGCCAAACCCCTCCAAAATGATTCCACAACTTAAATCTTGGCCCTCAGTCTCCGGCAGCTGGAATGTACCTGGCCAAGGCAGCGGCCAGTGCGACATGAAGGTAGAGGGTGCTAAGAGTCCCCGGAAAACCGGACTAGGCTGCCATCTGATGCTGACCTTGGCTACGTACAATGGACGCTCCCTATCTTATGATTCAAGGCTTCTTGAATTGGAAGAGGAACTACAAAGGATCAAGTGGGACATCGTGGGGCTAAGTGAGGTAAGGAGAAAAGGAGAAGATCTCATCGAACTGAAAAGTGGACATCTCTTCTACTATCGTGGTGCAGAACCTGGCAGAACTAGTGGTGTTGGATTTATAATAAACAAGAAACTGAAGGATAAAGTGGTAGAAGTTGAAAGTTCCTCTGACAGAGCTGCACGACTCGTTATCCAACTATCGAGAAGATACCAGGCTCAGATTATTCAAACTTATGCACCCACCACAAGTCATCCTGAAGAAGAAATTGAAGAATTTTATGAGGAAATTTGTCATCTAAATAATAAAGGTAAGCAGCACTTGAAAATAATTATGGGAGATTTCAATGCAAAAATAGGGCAACGGCAACAGAATGAAACTTCAGTAGGTAAATTCGGTCACGGCAACAGAAACCAGCGTGGAAATACTCTCGTTGAGTTTGCAGAGGCAGAAGGGTTTTTCATCTTGAACTCCTTCTTCAAGAAAAAGCCACACAGGAAATGGACATGGAGACATCCAAATGGGACGACAAGTGAAATTGATTTTATTATGTGTAACAAAAAATTCGTCATAGAAGACTGCAGTGTGCTAAACAAGTTCAACACAGGTAGTGACCATAGATTGGTGAGATGTAAGATGCACCTGAACACTAAACTTGAACGTGGCAAGCTCATAAGACAAACAAAATCTATTGACATAACGAACCTTAAAAAACACCATAATACCTTCAAGTTGGAACTGAAGAACAGGTTCTCTGCTTTAGAAGGCCTAACATCGGAAGAAGTGGACATCTCTGAAGTTAACAGAAAAGTAACCAAAGCTCTTATGGAAACAGCAACAAAATTAGCTGGGTCTAAGAACAAGTTGCATGTAAACAAATTATCAGGAAAAACGAAAATGTTGATGCAAAAAGAAGAGAGATGAGGAAAACTAAAGAAGATGTGACTTTCAAAGTGGAATATATAGAGCTATGCAAGACAGTAAGAAAAAGTATCACTGAAGACGTAAGAAAATTCAACTGTGAACTAGTGAGGAAAGCAATTGAAAACAACCAAAGCCTAAAGATAGCAAAGGGACATCTCAGTAAGGGAAGAAAACAGATTATGGCACTGAGAAAAGAAGATGGTTCTGTAACAAGAAATAGAGGCGAAATTTTGACAAGAGTGAAAGATTTCTACTCCAAATTATATGAAAGGGATGATATATGTACTCCAGACATCATGAAAGATACCAGTACCAGAGTTCCTCCAGTCCTTCCAGCAAAAGTTGCACATGCAATCAAGAACATGAAGCGGGGAAAAGCTCCAGGAGAAGATGGAATTACTGTAGACATCATACAAGAAGCAAGTGGAGAAATCGAAACAGTACTCGCCCAAATTTTCACTCGATGCCTTAATGAAGGAAAGATTCCTGAGGATTGGAACACCGCTACAATGATCCTGCTACATGAGAAAGGTGACATTGAGGATCTTGGAAACTACAGACCTGTCAGCCTCCTATCAGTAGTTTATAAAATCTTCACTAAAGTTCTTTCACACCGCTTGAAGGTAACACTGGACATGGCTCAACCGAGAGAACAAGCTGGATTCAGGAGTGGCTACAGCACAATAGATCATATCCACGTGCTGAGAGAACTAATTGAAAGAGCGAGGGAATATGAACTTCCATTGTGCATGGCTTTTATCGATTATGAAAAAGCCTTTGATTCGGTGAAACCATCAGCAGTTACAATGGCTCTGAAAACCTGCGGTATTGAAGATGCATACATTAATATTATTAATAACATCTATGAAAATGCAAGTGCAAAGATTAGGCTGTTTGAAAATACAACACACGTAAAAATTGGAAAGGGAGTGAGACAAGGTGACACCATATCTCCGAAGCTCTTTAATGCCACATTGGAGGGTGTTTTTCAGTCGCTGAGCTGGGAAAACAAGGGGATAAAGATTAATGGAGATTATCTAACCCACCTTCGTTTTGCTGATGACATAGTCATTTTTGCAACTACCCCATCAGAGCTGCAGAGTATGATCCAGGAAATTGCTGACTAGAGTAAAGAAGTGGGATTAAAAATGAACTTTCGGAAGACAAAAGTGATGTTCAATGCTTTTACAAGAAATGAAGATTTATCGATTGATGGAGAAAAGCTGGAGATAACAGACACGTACGTTTATCTTGGACAGCAGATATCAAGTGAGGGTCACATTGATGAAGAAATTAATCGGCGTACAAAACTTGCCTGGAGAGCTTTTGGAAGAAACAGCATAATTTTCAAGAGCAATATGCCATTATGTCTTAAAAGAAAAGTGTTTGATCAATGCATCCTTCCAGTGCTTACGTATGGTGCAGAGACGTGGACCTTAACTAAAAGAGACATACAAAGGCTGCAGACAACTCAAAGCAGCATGGAGAGGTGCATACTTGGTGTAACCAGGAGAGATAAGAAGAGGAACTCGTGGATCCGAAAAATGACAAGAGTGGAAGACATCATGATCAGAGTTAAATCCCTGAAATGGCAATGGGCTGGACATACTGCCAGAAGTACAGATCATCGATGGACAGCCGAAATTTTAGATTGGATTCCAAGGGACAGGAAAAGACCCAGAAGAAGACCACATGGGAGATGGGTGGATGAAATTCGAAAGTATGCAGGGGTGACATGGAGGAGACTGGCACAAGACAGACCGTTGTGGAGGAAACTTGGGGAGACCTTCGTCCAGCAGTGGATTGATAATGGTTGACAATGATGATGATGATGATGACGTATACAATTGCAGGATTTGAAAACTTTTAAATGTTACAGTAGAATTTATCATTTTCTACCTTCCATTGGAAATCTGAAGGTGGAACCCTTTAGTCTGAGTAACACTTAACCACAAAACCTAGACCAACATATTGCAATCAAAGTTAAATCTCGAAGGTCGCTCTCCAGAAATTAAAATGAACTGGTAGTGTAAAGGGCTGAAGAGTAGAAGACATATATAATTACCAAAGGTACGCCCTGAGTTAAGGCCAACAAACAGCAAGGCGTCTGAACTTCATATATGTTTTGGCTTATTGAAAAAAATAAATCATGGAATATTTATAAGACAGCTTTATTTTACTGACTAAATACTAATATGAAAATTTCGCTGATTCATGTGTCTGATTAGATTTACTCACTGAAATATTTCGTATAACATCGTAAGCAACGCTCAGAACGATAAAGGCGACTTGTACGTTTATTAATGAAAATTTTTAATATGAGGCCAAATGCTTTACTTTCTCCAGCATGCTAATCAGAGAACTCATTGTTAACACAGTGTTGTGTAAATTCTTGAAAATTTAAAATATTTCTACTAATGCAAACTAACATTTATAATTGTGTCTACAGAATAACCGATATTTTTAGTAAATATATTGTAAAAATATCTATATAAAAGATTATTCAGTATTGAGTTGGTTACAGGCAATTTAATCATTTAAATCAGCGGACGCCAACCGGTGATCTGCGTACCACTGGTGATCTACGAGAAAATTTGGGTGGTCCGCAGAAAATTCAGGACGTAATTTGCTTTTTTTGTTTTATTAACAATAAAACAAAAATAATATTCTAAGAAATCCGTATATTCTGAAATCTGAATGATAATTTTCGCCATTATATTGCTCTAAATTCACGAAATGTATTAGACTGTAGTACAGGGCTCGTGAAATACGGCACGCCAGAGCTTCATTCGTTCAGTTCCCAACAGTCACCCCGCTCCGCGAATGCCGATTCTCATCCGATTGTTTTATTTTATTTGTGTATTGTATGTAACTGTATATTTTCTTCAATTGTTATATTTAATGTCATGAAATAGTTTGACTTTAATAACTATCATTTCTTGTTTGGTTTCAGATTCGAATGCAATAAACCTATAATGAGTGAAAAAAAGCAAAGGAATATTTTGCATTTCTTTAGTAATACAAAAGATAATGTAACTAATGATAATAGTAACAATAGTAATATTTGTACTTCACTTAACCGCGAGCTGATCAGTGATTCAGAGCCTGCACAGTCCTCGTCAGGCACCATTAGTAAGAACATTCGAACTGGAGGCGGAGAGAAGAAAAAACTTAAAGTTTCAAGAAAATATGATTCGAAATACTTGCAATTTGGATTTATTCAAGAACTTGGTAGTGAGCTGCATCCACGGCCGCTTTGTATTGTGCGTTCTGAGAGTTTGTCCAATGATACCATGAAAACTTTGAAACTCGAAAGACACTTGCAATCAAAACACCGGAATTTAGCTAAAGAACCACTTGAATATTTTCAAAGAATGCGTGAAAATATACAAAAGTCAGTAATAGCTTTAACAAAAATTACTTTTGGAGATAAGTACTTATTAAAGACTTTTTATCTGATAGCACTTCAGATAACGTAAAATAAAAAGCCGTATACGATTGGAGAAGAATTAATTAAGCCTTGCATGTTACAAGCCTGTGAAGAGGTTTTGGGAAAGCAGCAGGCTGTGCAGAAACTGAAAGTAAATCCTATGTCAGAAACTGAAAGTAAATCCTATGTCCGCTAACACTGTCAAGCGCAGAATTCAAGACATGTCTGAAGATATTGAAAATCAAGTTATAAAAATGGTGAAAACTTCACCATTTTATTCAATTGAACTTGACGAATCAACGGCGGTAAGTAACAAGGCACTACTTATTTGTTTTGTGAGGGCTGAGTGTGAAGAAGAGTTACAGGATAAACTACTTTGTTCCCTCAAATTGCCGGGTAGAACAACTAGCGCTGAGATTTTTAAAGCACTTAATAGTTATTTCCTGGAACACGGAATTGAATGGAAAAAATGTATTGGGATATGTACAGACGGTGCCGCAAACATGAATGGACATCTTTCAGGAATTGTTGCAAAGGTGAAAAATGTTGGTCACCCAGACATTTTATCTACACACTGCATTATACATCGTGAGCAACTTGCGGCAAAAAATATGTCCCCAGAACTATACGAAATATTATCAAATATTATTAAAATTATAAATGAAATTCGACACAAAGCGATCAATTCTCAAATATTTGAGGCACTTTGTGAAGAAAAGGGTTCCCAGGTTGCTCACCGTCTTCTTCACGCTGAGGTAAGATGGCTGTCGAGGGGCAAAATACTAACCCGACTGTTCGCCCTGCGCGAAGAAGTCAAATTATTTTTCCAGCAGCAAAATAATCCGAAAATTCAAGAACTCTTTTCCGACGATGATTGGGTTTCCAAGCTTGCATACATGGCAGACATTTTTTCGCTGTTAAATGAACTAAACATATCCTTGCAAGGACAACTTAAGGACGTGTTCACACTACGAGGTAAAATGGATGCTTTTCAAAAGAAAATATTATTGTGGCAAACGCTGTTGTCCGAAGAATATATGCAAATATTTTCAAATTTTGATGAATATATGAAAGAACAGAATGTCAACCGGCAGGTGATAACAATTGTTCAACAGCACTTAGAATCACTCACAGAATCTTTTGGTCGTTATTACCCAAAGAAGGAAGATCCCAGACATGGCAATATGGGGATAATAGATCAATTTGCAGAAAACATTGAAGATAGCAATTTCAGCATGAATGAAAAAGAAAGCCTCATCGATCTATCGTCCGACGACAGCCTCAAACCTAAATTCTAGTCATCCTTATCATGACCTCGTTTTTGGCTGTCCATAAAAAGTGAATACCCATTGATGAGTTAAAAAGCAATGAAAATTGTGATTCAATTTTCATCAACATATTTGAGCGAAATGACATTTTCATCTGTCACGGCAATTAAAACTCGGTACCCGTCTTGGCTTGAAATGAACACGGCTCTCCGTCTTGCAGTAACGTCAATGGAAGGTGCATTTCACCAGCCACCCCACCACGGAATTTTTAATTTTTCAGACACCATTCGTTTGTACCACGTATGAACCGGAATGCACTCGGGTTTTTTCTTTTGAACCGCAATAGTTTTGGAGATATTTAAAAAACAAAGTGAGGGGTGGGGCTGGTGAAACCATAGCACCCCCACCGGCGGAATTTTTTAATTTTGTTTGCACCATTCGTTTGTACCACGTATGAACCGGAATGAACTCAATTATTTTCGTTTGAACCGCAATAGTTTTTGAGTTATTTAAAAAACAAAGTGGAGGAGGTCTGGTGAAATGGTACCTCCCAAAAATGGAAATTTCAAATTTCAGCATAGCCATTCGTTAATACATCGTATGAACCGGAATGAACTCCATTTTCATCGTTTGAACCGCAATAGTTTTAGAGATATTTAACAAATAATATTGAGAATTTACATATAAATATAGGAGGCCGATCATTTCACCAGCGCCCCCCCCTCCATGGAAATTCAAAATTTCAAAATATCCATTCGTTAGTAAATCGTATGAACCGGAAAGAACTCCATTTTTATCGTTTGAACCGCAATAGTTTTTGAGATATATTACAAATTATATTGAGAATTTGCATATATACAGAGAGACCGACGATTTCACCAGCCCCCCCCCCCATGGAAATTCAAAATTTCAAAATAGCCATTCGTTAGCAAATCTTATGAACCGGAAAGAACTCCATTTTCATCGTTTGAACCACAATAGTTTTTGAGATATTTAAAAAATAATGTTACAGGCCTACAATTTCATCCAACTCCCTCATCATAGAAATTCAAAATTACGAAATAACCATTCGTTAGTAATTCCTATGAACAGGAATGAACTACCTTTATATCGTTTGAACCGCAATAGTTTTTGAAATATTTAATAAATAATAGAAGTTACATATGCACACGCAGAAACCGACCATTTCACCAGCCCCCCCTCTCCCGCACCCCCATGGAAATTCAAAATTTCAAAATAGCCATTTGCTAGTAAATCATATGAACTGAAAAGAACTAAATTTTCATCGTTTGAACCACAACAGTTTTTGAGGTATTTAAAAGAATGTATTTTTAAATACCTCAAAATTTCACGCCCCTCCCTCATCATGGAAATTCAAAAATCCGAAATAACCATTCGTTAGTAAATCGTATGAACAGGAAGGAACTCCAGTTTTATCGTTTGAATCGCAATAGTTTTTGAAATTTTTAATAAATAATAGAACTTACATATACGCACAGAGACCGACCATTTCACCACACCCCACCATGGAAATTCAAAGTTTCAAAATAGCCATTCGTTAGTAAATCGTATTAACTGAAAAGAACTCCATTTTCATCGTTTGAACCACAATAGTTTTTGAGATATTTAAAAAAGAATGTTACATGCCTACCATCGCCCCCCCTTCACCATAGAAATTCCAAATTTCAAAATAGCCATCCATTAGTAAATCGTATGAACAGGAAGGAACTCCAGTTTTATCGTTTGAATCGCAATAGTTTTTTAAATATTTAATAAGTAATAGAATTTACATATATGCACAGAGACCGACCATTTCACCACACCCCACCATGGAAATTCAAAGTTTCAAAATAGCCATTCGTTAGTAAATCGTATTAACTGAAAAGAACTCCATTTTCATCGTTTGAACCACAATAGTTTTTGAGATATTTAAAAAGAATGTTACATGCCTACCATCCCCCCTTCTCCATGGAAATTCAAAATTTCAAAATAGCCATTCATTAGTAAATCGTATGAACCGGAATGAACTCCATTTTTATCGTTTGAACCGCAATAGTTTTTGAGATATTTAAAAAATAATATTGAGAATTTGCATATATACAGAGAAACTGAACATTTCACCCCCCCCCCCCCCATGGAAATTCAAAACTTCAAAATAGACATTCGTTAGCAAATCGTATGAACCGAAAAGAACTTCATTTTCGTCGTTTGAACCGCAATTGTTTTTGAGATATTTAAAAAAGAATGTTACAGGCCTAATATTTCATCCCCCCCCTTATAATGGAAATTCAAAATTCCGAAATAACCATTCGTTAGTAAATCATATGAACAGGAAAGAACTCCATTTTTATGGTTTCAACCGCAATAGTGTTTGAACTATTTAATAAATAACACAATTTACATATACGCACAGAAACCGATCATTTCACCAGCTCCCCCCTCCCCCACCATGGAAATTCAAAATTTCAAAATAGCCATTCTTTAGCAAATCGTTTGAACCGAAAAGAACACCATTTTCATCGTTTGAACCACAATAGTTTTTGAGATATTTAAAAAAGAATAATACAGGCCTACCTTTTCACCTCCACCCCCCACCCCCTTCACCATGGAAATTCCAAATTTCAAAATAGCCCTTCGTTAGTAAATGGTATGAACCGGAATGAAATCTATTTTTATCATTGGAACCGCAATAGTTTTTGAGATATTTAAAAAAGAATGTTACAGGCCTACCGTTTCACCTCCAACCACCCCCCCCCATCTCCATCGAAATTCAAAATTTCAAAATAGCCATTCATTAGTAAATTGTATGAACCGGAATGAACTCCATTTTTATCATTTGAACCGCAATAGTTTTTGAGATATTTAAAAAATAATATTGAGAATTTGCATATATACAGAGAAACTGACCATTTCACCAGCCCCCCCATGGAAATTCAAAACTTCAAAATAGCCATTCGTTAGCAAATCATATGAACCGAAAAGAACTTCATTTTCGCCGTTAGAACCTCAATAGTTTTAGAGATATTTAAAAAAGAATGTTACAGGCCTGATATTCCCCCCCCCACCCTAATTATGGAAATTCAAAATTCCGAAATAGCCATTCGTTAGTAAATCATATGAACAGGAAAGAACTCCATTTTTATGGTTTCAACCACAATAGTGTTTGAAATATTTAATAAATAATACAATTTACATATACGCACAGAGACCGATCATTTAACCAGCTCCCCCCTCCCCCCACCATGGAAATTCAAAATTTTGAAATTAGTCATTCTTTAGCAAATCGTTTGAACCGAAAAGAACGCCATTTTCATTGTTTGAACAGCAATAGTTTTTGAGATATTTAAAAAAGAATAATACAGGCCTACCATTTCACCTCCACCCCCCACCCCCTTTCACCATGGAAATTCCAAATTTCAAAATAGCCCTTCGTTAGTAAATGGAATGAACCGGAATGAACTCTATTTTTATCATTTGAACCGCAATAATTTTTGAGATATTTAAAAAAGAATGTTACAGGCCTACCATTTCACCTCCAAACCCCCCCCTTCACCATGGAAATTCCAAATTTCAAAATAGCCATCCATTAGTAAATCGTATGAACAGGAAGGAACTCCAGTTTTATCGTTTGAATCGCAATAGTTTTTTAAATATTTAATAAGTAATAGAAATTACATATACGCACAGAGACCAACCATTTCACCACACCCCACCATGGAAATTCAAAGTTTCAAAATAGCCATTGGTTAGTAAATCGTATTAACTGAAAAGAACTCCATTTTCATCGTTTGAACCACAATAGTTTTTGAGATATTTAAAAAAGAATGTTACATGCCTACCATCCCCCCCCTTCTCCATAGAAATTCAAAATTTCAAAATAGCCATTCATTAGTAAATCGTAATAACTGAAAAGAACTCCATTGTCATCGTTTGAACCACAATAGTTTTTGAGATATTTAAAAAGAATGTTACAAGCCTACCAATCCCCCTCCCCTTCACCGTGGAAATTCCAAATTTCAAAGTAGCCATTCCTTAGTAAACCGTATGAACCGGAATGAACTCCATTTTTATGGTTTGAACCGCAATTGTTTTTGAGATGTTAAAAAAACAATATCGAGAATTTTCATATATACTGAGAGACCGACCATTTCCCCAGACCTCCCCCCTCCATGGAAATTCAAAATTTCAAAATAGGCATTCGGTAGCATATCGTATGAACCGAGAACTCCATTTTCGTCGTTTGAAACGCAATAGTTTTTGAGATATTTAAAACAGAATGTTACAGGCCTAATATTTCACCCACCCCCTAATCATGGAAATTCAAAATTCCGAAATTGCCATTCGTTAGTAAATCGTATAAACACGAATGAACTCCATTTTTATCGTTTGAACCGCAATAGTTTTTGAAATATTTAATAAATAATACAATTTACATATACGCACAGAGACCGATCATTTCACCAGCTCCCCCCTACCCCCACCATGGAAATTCAAAATTTCAAAATAGCCATTCTTTAGCAAATCGTTTGAACCGAAAAGAACGCCATTTTCATCAATTGAACCGCAATTGTTTTTGAGATATTTAAAAAGAATAATGCAGGCCTACCATTTCACCTATACCCCCCACCCCACATCACCATGGAAATTCCAAATTTCAAAATAGCCCTTCTTTAGTAAATCGTATGAACTGGAATGAACTCTATTTTTATCATTTGAACCGCAATAGTTTTTGAGATATTTCAAAAAGAATGTTACGGGCCTATAATTTCACCTTCACCCCCCACCCACCCACCCTCCCCCATGG
Organism: Macrothele yani; assembly: GCA_039090855.1. Classification (NCBI taxonomy): domain Eukaryota; kingdom Metazoa; phylum Arthropoda; class Arachnida; order Araneae; family Macrothelidae; genus Macrothele; species Macrothele yani. The sequence continues at coordinate 49,376,632 of CM076999.1, read as the reverse complement.
AAATTCCAAATTTCAAAATAGCCATTCATTAGTAAATCGTGTAAACCGGAATGAATTCTATTTTTATCGTTTAAACCGCAATAGTTTTTGAGATGTATGAAAAGGAATGTTATAGGCCTACCATTTCCTCAACCCCCCCCCCTTCACCATGGAATTTCAAAATACCCATTTATTAGTAAATCGTATGAACCGGAATGAACTCCATTTTTATCGTTTTTTTTAACCGCAATAGTTTTTGAGATATTTAAAAAAATGTTGAGAATTTGCATATATTCAGGGAAACTGACCATTTTACCAGCCCCCCCCCCCCCCCCCCATGGAAATTCAAAATTTCAAAATAGGCTCTCGTTAGCAAATCGTATGAACCGCAATAGTTTTCGAGGTATTTAAAAAAGAATGTTACAGGCCTAATATTTCACCCCCCTCCCCTCATCATGGAAATTCAAAATTCCGAAATAGCCATTTGTTAGTAAATGGTATTAACAGGAATGAACTCTATTTTTATCGTTTGAACCGCAGTGGTTTTTGAGATATTTAAAAAATAATATTAAGAATTTGAATATATACAGAGAGACCGACAATTTCACCAGCCCCCCCCCCCCCACCATGGAAATTAAAAATTTAAAAACAGCCATTCGTTAGCAAATCGTATGAACCGAAAAGAACTTAATTTGCATCGTTTGAACCGCAACAGTTTTTGAGGTATTTACAAAAGAATGTTTAAATACCTGAAAAGTTCAAAATTTCAAAATAGCCATTCATTTGTAAATCGTATGAACCGGAATGAACTCCATTTTTATCGTTTGAACCGCAATAGTTTCTGAGATCTTTAAAAAGGAATGTTAGAGGCCTACCTTTTCACCTCCAACACCCCCTTCACCATGGAAATTCAAAATTTCAAAATAGTCTTTCATTAGTAAATCATATGAACTGGAATGAATTCCATTTTTATCGTTTGAACCGCAACAGTTTTTGAGATATTTAAAAAATAATAATGAGAATTTGCAAATATACACGGAAACTGACAATTTCACCAGCCCCCCCCCCCATGGAAATTCAAAATTTCAAAATAGGCACTCGTTAGCAAATCGTATTAACCGGAATGAACTCCAGTTTTATCGTTTGAATCGCAACAGTTTTTGAAATATTTAATAAATAATAGAATTTACATATACGTACAGATTCCGACCATTTCACCACACCCCACCATGGAATTTCAAAATAGCCATTCTTTAGCAAATTGTTTGAACCGAAAAGAACGCCATTTTCATCGTTTGAACCGCAATAGTTTTTGAGATATTTAAAAAAGGATGTTACAGGCCTACCATTTCACCTCCACCCACACCCCCCTTCACCATGAAATTCAAAGTTTCAAAATAGCCATTGTGTTAGTAAATCGTATTAACTGAAAAAAACTCCATTTTAATCATTTGAACCACATAAGTTTTTGAGATATTTAAAAAAGAATGTTACAGGCCTACCATTTCCCTTCCAACCAACCCCCCCCGCCCCCCATTCACCATGGAAATTCAAAATTTCAAAATAGCCCTTCTTTAGTAAATCGTATGAACTGGAATGAACTCTATTTTTATCATTTGAACCGCAATAGTTTTTGAGATATTTCAAAAAGAATGTTACGGGCCTATAATTTCACCTTCACCCCCCACCCACCCACCCTCCCCCATGGAAATTCCAAATTTCAAAATAGCCATTCATTAGTAAATCGTGTAAACCGGAATGAATTCTATTTTTATCGTTTAAACCGCAATAGTTTTTGAGATGTATGAAAAGGAATGTTATAGGCCTACCATTTCCTCAACCCCCCTTCACCATGGAATTTCAAAATACCCATTTATTAGTAAATCGTATGAACCGGAATGAACTCCATTTTTATCGTTTGAACCACAATAGTTTCTGAGATCTTTCAAAAGGAATGTTAGAGGCCTACCTTTTCACCCCCAACACCCCCCCCCTACTTCACCATGGAAATTCAAAATTTCAAAATAGTCATTCATTAGTAAATCATATGAACCGGAATGAACTCCATTTTTATCGTTTGAACCGCAATAGTTTTTGAGATATTTAAAAAATAATAATGAGAATTAGCAAATATACAGGGAAACTGACCATTTCACCAGCTCCCCCCCCCCCCCCCCATGGAAATTCAAAATTTCAAAATAGGCACTCGTTAGCAAATCGTATTAACCGGAATAAACTCCAGTTTTATCGTTTGAATCGCAACAGTTTTTGAAATATTTAATAAATAATAGAATTTACATATACGCACAGAGACCGACCATTTCACCACACCCCACCATGGAAATTCAAAATTTCAAAATAGCCATTCTTTAGCAAATTGTATGAACCGAAAAGAACGCCATTTTCATCGTTTGAACCGCAATAGTTTTTGAGATATTTAAAAAAGGATGTTACAAGCCTACCATTTCACCTCCACCCACACCCCCCTTCACCATGGAAATTCAAAGTTTCAAAATAGCATTCGTTAGTAAATCGTATTAACTGAAAAGAACTCAATTTTCATCATTTGAACAACAATAGTTTTTGAGATATTTAAAAGAATGTTACAGGCCTACCATTCTCCCCCCCCCCCACACACACACACACTTCACCATGGAAATTAAAAATTTCAAAAAGGCCATTCTTTAGCAAATCATTTGAACCGAAAAGAACGCCATTTTCATCGTTTGAACCGCAATAGTTTTTGAGATATTTAAAAAAGAATAATACAGGCCTTTCATTTCACCTCCACCCACACCCCTTCACCATGGAAATTCAAAGTTTCAAAAGAGCCATTCGTTAGTAAATCGTATTAACTGAAAAGAACTCAATTTTAATCATTTGAACCACAATAGTTTTTGAGATATTTAAAAAAGAATGTTACAGGCCTACCATTTCCCTTCCAACCAACCCCGCCCCCATTCACCATGAAAATTCAAAATTTCAAAATAGCTCTTCATTAGTAAATCGTATGAACCGGAATGAACTCCATTTTTATCGTTTGAACAGCAATAGTTTCTGAGATCTTTCAAAAGGAATGTTAGAGGCCTACCTTTTCAACCCCAACAGCCCCCTACTTCACCATGGAAATTCCAAATTTCAAAATAGCCATTCATTAGTAAATCGTTTGAACCGGAATGAACTCCATTTTTATCGTTTGAACCGCAGTAGTTTTTGAGATATTTAAAAAATAATAATGAGAATTAGCAAATATACAGGGAAACTGACCATTTCACCCCCCCCCTCATGGAAATTCAAAATTTCAAAATAGGCACTCGTTAGCAAATCGTATTAACCGGAATGAACTCCAGTTTTATCGTTTGAATCGCAACAGTTTTTGAAATATTTAATAAATAATAGAATTTACATATACGCACAGATTCCGACCATTTCACCACACCCCACCATGGAAATTCAAAATTTCAAAATAGACATTCTTTAGCAAATTGTTTGAACCGAAAAGAACGCCATTTTCATCGTTTGAACCGCAATAGTTTTTGAGATATTTAAAAAAGGATGTTAAAGGCCTACCATTTCACCTCCACCCACACCCCCTTCCCCATGGAAATTCAAAGTTTCAAAATAGCCCTTCATTAGTAAATCGTATGAACCGGAATGAACTCCATTTTTATCGTTTGAACCGCAATAGTTTCTGGGATCTTTAAAAAGGAATGTTAGAGGCCTACCTTTTCACCTCCAACATCAACCCCCCCCCCCCCACTTCATTATGGAAATTCAAAATTTCAAAATAGCCCTTCATTAGTAAATCGTATGAACCGGAATGAACTCCATTTTTATCATTTGAACCGCAATAGTTTTTGATATATTTAAAAAATAATAATGAGAATTTGCAAATATACAGGGAAACTGACCATTTCACCAGCACCCCCCCCCCCCCCGCCCATGAAAATTCAAAATTTCAAAATAGGCACTCGTTAGCAAATCATATGAACCGCAATAGTTTTCGAGGTATTTAAAAAAAGAATGTTACAGGCCTAATATTTCACCCCGCCCCCTCCCTCATCATGGAAATTCAAAATTCCGAAATAGAAATTTGTTAGTAAATCGTATTAACAGGAATGAACTCTATTTTTATCGTTTGAACCGCAATGGTTTTTGAGATATTTTAAAAATAAATTTGAGAATTTGACTATATACAGAGAGACCGACAATTTCACCCCCCCCACCACCACGGAAATTAAAAATTTAAAAATAGATATTCGTTAGCAAATCGTATTAACCGGAATGAACTCCAGTTTTATCGTTTGAATCGCAACAGTTTTCGAAATATTTAATAAATAATAGAATTTACATATACGCACAGAGTCCGACCATTTCACCACACCCCACCATGGAAATTCAAAATTTCAAAAAAGCCATTCTTTAGCAAATCATTTGAACCGAAAAGAACGCCATTTTCATCGTTTGAACCGCAATAGTTTTTGAGATATTTAAAAAAGAATAATACAGGACTATCATTTCACCTCCACACCCCACCCCCTTCACCATGGAAATTCAAAGTTTCAAAATAGCTATTCGTTAGTAAATCGTATTAACTGAAAAGAACTCCATTTTAATCATTTGAACCACAATAGTTTTTGAGATATTTAAAAAAGAATGTTACAGGCCTACCATTTTCCTTCCAACCCCCCCTCCCCCCGCCCTCCCATTCAATATGGAAATTTAAAATTTCAAAATAGCCCTTCATTAGTAAATCATATGAACCGGAATGAACTCCATTTTTATCGTTTGAACCGCAATAGTTTTTGAGATATTTAAAAAATAATAATGAGAATTTGCAAATATACAGGGAAACTGTCCATTTCACCAGCCCCCCCCCCCCCATGGAAATTCAAAATTTCAAAATAGGCACTCCTTAGAAAATCGTATGAACCGCAATAGTTTTCGAGGTATTTAAAAAAGAATGTTACAGGCCTAAATTTCACCCCCTCCCTCATCATGGAAATTCAAAATTCCGAAATAGCCATTTGTTAGTAAATCGTATGAACTGGAATGAACTCCATTTTTATCGTTTTTTGGAACCGCAATAGTTTTTGAGATATTTCAAAAGTAATGTTGAGAATTTGCATATATTCAGGGAAACTGACCATTTTACCAGCCCCCCCCCCCATGGAGATTCAAAATTTCAAAATAAGCTCTCGTTAGCAAATCGTATGAACCGCAATAGTTTTCGAGGTATTTAAAAGAATGTTACAGACCTAATATTTCAAGCCCCTCCCTCATCATGGAAATTCAAAATTCCGAAATAGCCATTTGTTAGTAAATGGTATTAACAGGAATGAACTCTATTTTTATCGTTTGAACCGCAATAGTTTTTGAGATATTTAAAAAAGAATGTTGCATGCCTACCATTCCCCCCCCCACTTCTCCATGGAAATTCAAAATTTCAAAACAGTCATTCATTAGTAAATCATATGAACCGGAATGAACTCCATTTTTATCGTTTGAACCGCAATAGTTTTTGAGATATTTAAAAAATAATAATGAGAATTTGCAAATATACAGGGAAACTGTCCATTTCAATAGCCCCCCCCCATGGAAATTCAAAATTTCAAAATAGGCACTCCTTAGAAAATCGTATGAATCGCAATAGTTTTCGAGGTATTTAAAAAAGAATGTTACAGGCCTAATATTTCACCCCCTCCCTCATCATGGAAATTCAAAATTCCGAAATAGCCATTTGTTAGTAAATCGTATTAAGAGGAATGAACTCTATTTTTATCAATTGAACCGCAATGGTTTTTGAGATATTTAAAGAATAATATTGAGAATTTGAATATATACAGAGAGACCGACAATTTCACCAGCCCCCCACCCCCACCATCGAAATTAAAAATTTAAAAATAGCCATTTTATAGCAAATCGTATTAACCGGAATGAACTCCAGTTTTATCGTTTGAATCGCAACAGTTTTTAAAATATTTAGTAAATAATAGAATTTACATATACACACAGAGACCGATCATCTCACCAGCTCCCCCCTCCCCCACCATGGAAATTCAAAATTTCAAAATAGTCATTCTTTAGCAAATCATTTGAACCGAAAAGAACGCCATTTTCATCGATTGAACCGCAATAAATTTTGAGATATTTAAAAAAGAATAATACAGGCCTACCATTTCACCTCCAACCCCCACCCCCGAACACCATGGAAATTCCAAATTTCAAAATAGCCCTTCGTTAGTAAATCGTATGAACCGGACTGAACTTCATTTTTGTCGTTTGAACCGCAATAGTTTTTGTGTTTTATAAAAAGGAATGTTACAGGCCTACCATTTCCTCAACCCCCCCTTCACCATGGATTTTCAAAATAGCCATTCATTAGTAAATCGTATGAACAGGAAGGAACTCCTGTTTTATCGTTTGAATCGCAATAGTTTTTGAAATATTTAATGAATAATGGAATTTACATAAACGCCCAGAATCCGACCATTTCATCCCACCCCACCATGGAAATTCAAAGTTTCAAAATAGCCATTCGTTAGTAAATCGTATTACCTGAAAAGAACTCCATTGTCATCGTTTGAACCACAATAGTTTTTGAGAGATCAAAAAAAGAATGTTACAGGCCTACCATTCCCTCCCCCTTCCCCTTCACCATGGAAATTCCAAATTTCAAAATAGCCATTCATTAGTAAATCGTTTGAACCGGAATGAACTCCATTTTTATCGTTTGAACCGCAATAGTTTTTGAGATATTTAAAAAACAATATTGAGAATTTGCATTTATACAGAGAGACCGACCATTTCCCCAGACACTTCCCTTCCCCTCCATGGAAATTCAAAATTTCAAAATAGTCATTCGTTAGCATATCGTATGAACAGAAAAGAACTCCATTTTCATCTTTTGAACCGTAATAGTTTTTGAGGTATTTCAAAAGAATATTACAGGTCTAATATTTCACCCCCCCCTAATTATGGAAATTCAAAATTCCGAAATAGACATTTGTTTGTAAATCGGATGAACAGGAATGAACTACATTTTTATCGTTTCAACCGCAATAGCTTTTGAAATATTTAATAAATAATACAATTTACATATACGGAAAGAGACTGATCATTTCTCCAGCTCCCATCCTCCCCCCACCATGGAAATTCAAAATTTCAAAATAGCCATTCTTTAGCAAATCATTTGAACCGAAAAGAACGCCATTTTCATCGTTTGAACCACAATAGTTTTTGAGATATTTAAAAAAGAATAATACAGGCCTACCATGTCACCTCCACCCCCACCCCCTTCACCATGGAAATTCAAAGTTTCAAAATAGCCATTCGTTAGTAAATCGTATTAACTGAAAAGAACTCAATTTTCATCATTTGAACCACAATAGTTTTTGAGATATTTAAAAAAGAATGTTACAGGTCTACCATTCTCTCCCCCCCCCCCCACTTCACCATGGAAATTCAAAATTTCAAAATAGCCATTCTTTAGCAAATCGTTTGAACCGAAGAAAGGGATATTTTCATCGTTTGAACCGCAATAGTTTTTGAGATATTTAAGAAAGAATAATACAGGCCTACCATTTCACCTCCACCCCCACCCCCTTCACCATAGAAATTCCAAATTTCAAAATAGCCCTTCATTAGTAAATCGTATGAACCGGAATGTACTCTATTTTTATCGTTTGAACCACAATGAATCGCAACAGTTTTTGAAATATTTAATAAATAATAGAATTTACATATACGCACAGAGTCCGACCATTTCACCACACCCCACCATGGAAATTCAAAGTTTCAAAATACCCATTCGTTAGTAAATCGTATTACCTGAAAAGAACTCTATTGTCATCGTTTGAACCACAACAGTTTTTGAGAAATTAAAAAAAGAATGTTACAGGCCTACCCCCCCCCCTCCCCACCGTTCACCATGGAAATTCCAAATTTCAAAATAGCCATTCATTAGTAAATCGTATGTACTGGAATGAATTTCATTTTTGTCGTTTGAACCGCAATAGTGTTTGAGATATTAAAAAAAGAATGTTAAAGGCCTACCATTTCCTCACCCCCCCCCTCGCCCCTTCACCATGGATTTTCAAAATAGCCATTCATTAGTAAATCGTATGAACAGGAAGGAACTCCAGTTTTATGGTTTGAATCGCAATAGTTTTTGAAATATTTAATAAATAATACAATTTACATATACGCACAGAGACCGATCATTTCACCACCTCCCCCTCCCCACACCATGGAAATTCAAAATTTCAAAATAGCCATTCTTTAGCAAATCATTTGAACCGAAAAGAACGCCATTTTCATCGTTTGAACCGCAATAGTTTTTAAAATATTTAAAAGAGAATAATACAGGCCTTCCATTTCACCTCCAACCCCCACCCCCAACACCATGGAATTTCCAAATTTCAAAATAGCCCTTCGTTAGTAAATCGTATGAACCGGACTGAACTTCATTTTTGTCGTTTGAACCGCAATAGTTTTTGAGATATTTAAAAAAGAATGTTAAAGGCCTACCATTTCCTCACCCCCCCACCCCCTTCACCATGGATTTTCAAAATAGCCATTCATTAGTAAATCGTATGAACAGGAATTAACTCCAGTTTTATCGTTTGAACAGCAATTGTTTTTGAAATATTTAATGAATAATAGAATTTACATACACGCACAGAATCCAACCATTTCACCACACCCCACCATAGAAATTCAAAGTTTCAAAATACCCATTCGTTAGTAAATCGTATTACCTGAAAAGAACTAAATTGTCATCGTTTGAACCACAATAGTTTTTGAGAAATCAAAAAAAGAATGTTACAGGCCTACCATTCCGCCCCCCCTTCACCATGGAAATTCCAAATTTCAAAATAGCCTTTCGTTAGTAAATCGTATGAACCGGACTGAACTTCATTTTTGTCGTTTGAATCGCAATAGTTTTTGAGATATTTAGAAAAGAATGTTACAGGCCTACCATTTCGTCACCCCCCCCCCGCCCCTTCACCATGGATTTTCAAAATGGCCATTCATTAGTAAATCATATGAACAGGAAGGAACTCCAGTTTTATGGTTTGAATCGCAAAAGTTTTTGAAATATTTAATAAATAATACAATTTACATATACGCACAGAGACCGATCATCTCACCAGCTCCCCCTTCCCCCACCATGGAAATTCAAAATTTCAAAATAGCCATTCTTTAGCAAATCATTTGAACCGAAAATAACTCCATTTTCATCGTTTAAACCGCAATTGTTTTTGAGGTATTTAAAAAGAATATTACAGATATAATATTTCACCCCCCTAATCATGGAAATTAAAAATTCCGAAATAGACATTCGTTTGTAAATCGGATGAACAGGAATGAACTCCATTTTTATCATTTCAACCACAATAGTTTTTGAAATATTTAATGAATAATAGAATTTACATATACGCACAGAGTCCGACCATTTCACCACACCCCACCATGGAAATTCAAAGTTTCAAAATACCCATTCGTTAGTAAATCGTATTACCTGAAAAGAACTCCATTGTCATCGTTTGAACCACAACAGTTTTTGAGAAATTAAAAAAAGAATGTTACAGGCCTACCCCCCCCCCCCCCCACCGTTCACCATGGAAATTCCAAATTTCAAAATAGCCATTCATTAGTAAATCGTATGTACTGGAATGAATTTCATTTTTGTCGTTTGAACCGCAATAGTGTTTGAGATATTTAAAAAAGAATGTTAAAGGCCTAACATTTCCTCACCCCCCCCCTCGCCCCTTCACCATGGATTTTCAAAATAGCCATTCATTAGTAAATCGTATGAACAGGAAGGAACTCCAGTTTTATGGTTTGAATCGCAATAGTTTTTGAAATATTTAATAAATAATACAATTTACATATACGCACAGAGACCGATCATTTCACCACCTCCCCCTCCCCCCACCATGGAAATTCAAAATTTCAAAATAGCCATTCTTTAGCAAATCATTTGAACCGAAAAGAACGCCATTTTCATCGTTTGAACCGCAATAGTTTTTAAAATATTTAAAAGAGAATAATACAGGCCTTCCATTTCACCTCCAACCCCCACCCCCAACACCATGGAATTTCCAAATTTCAAAATAGCCCTTCGTTAGTAAATCGTATGAACCGGACTGAACTTCATTTTTGTCGTTTGAACCGCAATAGTTTTTGAGATATTTAAAAAGGAATGTAACAGGCCTACCATTTCCTCAACCCCCACCCCCTTCACCATGGATTTTTAAAATAGCCATTCATTAGTAAATCGTATGAACAGGAATTAACTCCAGTTTTATCGTTTGAACAGCAATTGTTTTTGAAATATTTAATGAATAATAGAATTTACATATACGCACAGAGTCCGACCATTTCACCACACCCCACCATGGAAATTCAAAGTTTCAAAATACCCATTCGTTAGTAAATCGTTTTACCTGAAAAGAACTCCATTGTCATCGTTTGAACCACAATAGTTTTTGAGAAATTAAAAAAAGAATGTTACAGGCCTACCATCCCCCCCCTTCACCATGGAAATTCCATATTTCAAAATAGCCATTCATTAGTAAATCGTATGAACCGAAAAGAACGCCATTTTCGTCGTTTGAACCGCAAAAAGTTTTTGAAATATTTAATAAATAATACAATTTACATATACGCAAAGAGACCTATCATTTCACCAGCTCCCCCCTCCCCCACCGTGGAAATTCAAATTTCAAAATAGCCATTCTTTAGCAAATCGTTTGAACCAAAGATAGGGATATTTTCATCGTTTGAACCGCAATAGTTTTTGAGATATTTAAGAAACAATAATACAGGCCTGCCGTTTCACCTCCACCCCCAACCCCCTTCACCATGGAAATTCCAAATTTCAAAATAGCCATCCATTAGTAAATCGTATGAACAGGAAGGAACTAGAGTTTTATCGTTTGAATCGCAATAGTTTTTGAGATATTTAGAAAAGAATGTTACAGGCCTACCATTTCGTCACCTCCCCCCCCTCGCCCCTTCACCATGGATTTTCAAAATAGCCATTCCTTAGTAAATCGTATGAACAGGAAGGAACTCCAGTTTTATGGTTTGAATCGCAATAGTTTTTGAAATATTTAATAAATAATACAATTTACATATACGCACAGAGACCGATCATCTCACCAGCTCCCCCCACCATGGAAATTCAAAATTTCAAAATAACCATTCTTTAGCAAATCATTTGAACCGAAAATAACTCCATTTTCATCGTTTGAACCGCAATAGTTTTTGAGGTATTTAAAAAGAATATTACAGGTCTAATATTTCACCCCCCCCCCTAATCATGGAAATTCAAAATTCCGAAATAGGATTCCGTTTGTAAATCGGATGAACAGGAATGAACTCCATTTTTATCATTTCAACCACAATAGTTTTTGAAATATTTAATGAATAATGGAATTTACATATACACACAGAGTCCTACCATTTCACCACACCCCACCTTTAAAATTCAAAGTTTCAAAATACCCATTCGTTAGTAAATCGTTTTACCTGAAAAGAACTCCATTGTCATCGTTTGAACCACAATAGTTTTTGAGAAATTAAAAAAAGAATGTTACAGGCCTACCATCCCCCCCTTCACCATGGAAATTCCATATTTCAAAATAGCCATTCATTAGTAAATCGTATTAACCGGAATGAACTCCGGTTTTATCGTTTGAATCGCAACAGTTTTTGAAATATTTAATAAATAATAGAATTTACATATACGCACAGAGTCCGACCATTTCACCACACCCCACCATGGAAATTCAAAGTTTCAAAATACCCATTCGTTAGTAAATCGTATTACCTGAAAAGAACTCCATTGTCATTGTTTGAACCACAATAGTTTTTGAGAAATTAAAAAAAGAATGTTACAGGCCTACCATCCCCCCCCTTCACCATGGAAATTCCATATTTCAAAATAGCCATTCTTTAGCAAATTGTTTGAACCGAAAAGAACGCCATTTTCATCGTTTGAACCGCAATAGTTTTTGAGATATTTAAAAAAGGATGTTACAGGCCTACCATTTCACCTCCACCCACACCCCTTCACCATGAAATTCAAAGTTTCAAAATAGCCATTGTGTTAGTAAATCGTATTAACTGAAAAAAACTCCATTTTAATCATTTGAACCACATAAGTTTTTGAGATATTTAAAAAAGAATGTTACAGGCCTACCATTTCCCTTCCAACCAACCCCCCCCGCCCCCCATTCACCATGGAAATTCAAAATTTCAAAATAGCCCTTCTTTAGTAAATCGTATGAACTGGAATGAACTCTATTTTTATCATTTGAACCGCAATAGTTTTTGAGATATTTCAAAAAGAATGTTACGGGCCTATAATTTCACCTTCACCCCCCACCCACCCACCCTCCCCCATGGAAATTCCAAATTTCAAAATAGCCATTCATTAGTAAATCGTGTAAACCGGAATGAATTCTATTTTTATCGTTTAAACCGCAATAGTTTTTGAGATGTATGAAAAGGAATGTTATAGGCCTACCATTTCCTCAACCCCCCTTCACCATGGAATTTCAAAATACCCATTTATTAGTAAATCGTATGAACCGGAATGAACTCCATTTTTATCGTTTGAACCACAATAGTTTCTGAGATCTTTCAAAAGGAATGTTAGAGGCCTACCTTTTCACCCCCAACACCCCCCCCTACTTCACCATGGAAATTCAAAATTTCAAAATAGTCATTCATTAGTAAATCATATGAACCGGAATGAACTCCATTTTTATCGTTTGAACCGCAATAGTTTTTGAGATATTTAAAAAATAATAATGAGAATTAGCAAATATACAGGGAAACTGACCATTTCACCAGCTCCCCCCCCCCCCCCCATGGAAATTCAAAATTTCAAAATAGGCACTCGTTAGCAAATCGTATTAACCGGAATAAACTCCAGTTTTATTGTTTCAATCGCAACAGCTTTTGAAATATTTAATAAATAATAGAATTTACATATACGCACAGAGACCGACCATTTCACCACACCCCACCATGGAAATTCAAAATTTCAAAATAGCCATTCTTTAGCAAATTGTATGAACCGAAAAGAACGCCATTTTCATCGTTTGAACCGCAATAGTTTTTGAGATATTTAAAAAAGGATGTTACAAGCCTACCATTTCACCTCCACCCACACCCCCTTCACCATGGAAATTCAAAGTTTCAAAATAGCATTCGTTAGTAAATCGTATTAACTGAAAAGAACTCAATTTTCATCATTTGAACAACAATAGTTTTTGAGATATTTAAAAGAATGTTACAGGCCTACCATTCTCCCCCCCACACACACACACACTTCACCATGGAAATTAAAAATTTCAAAAAGGCCATTCTTTAGCAAATCATTTGAACCGAAAAGAACGCCATTTTCATCGTTTGAACCGCAATAGTTTTTGAGATATTTAAAAAAGAATAATACAGGCCTTTCATTTCACCTCCACCCACACCCCTTCACCATGGAAATTCAAAGTTTCAAAAGAGCCATTCGTTAGTAAATCGTATTAACTGAAAAGAACTCAATTTTAATCATTTGAACCACAATAGTTTTTGAGATATTTAAAAAGAATGTTACAGGCCTACCATTTCCCTTCCAACCAACCCCCCGCCCCCATTCACCATGAAAATTCAAAATTTCAAAATAGCTCTTCATTAGTAAATCGTATGAACCGGAATGAACTCCATTTTTATCGTTTGAACAGCAATAGTTTCTGAGATCTTTCAAAAGGAATGTTAGAGGCCTACCTTTTCAACCCCAACAGCCCCCCTACTTCACCATGGAAATTCCAAATTTCAAAATAGCCATTCATTAGTAAATCGTTTGAACCGGAATGAACTCCATTTTTATCGTTTGAACCGCAGTAGTTTTTGAGATATTTAAAAAATAATAATGAGAATTAGCAAATATACAGGGAAACTGACCATTTCACCCCCCCCCCCTCATGGAAATTCAAAATTTCAAAATAGGCACTCGTTAGCAAATCGTATTAACCGGAATGAACTCCAGTTTTATCGTTTGAATCGCAACAGTTTTTGAAATATTTAATAAATAATAGAATTTACATATACGCACAGATTCCGACCATTTCACCACACCCCACCATGGAAATTCAAAATTTCAAAATAGACATTCTTTAGCAAATTGTTTGAACCGAAAAGAACGCCATTTTCATCGTTTGAACCGCAATAGTTTTTGAGATATTTAAAAAAGGATGTTAAAGGCCTACGATTTCACCTCCACCCACACCCCTTCCCCATGGAAATTCAAAGTTTCAAAATAGCCCTTCATTAGTAAATCGTATGAACCGGAATGAACTCCATTTTTATCGTTTGAACCGCAATAGTTTCTGGGATCTTTAAAAAGGAATGTTAGAGGCCTACCTTTTCACCTCCAACATCAACCCCCCCCCCCCCACTTCATTATGGAAATTCAAAATTTCAAAATAGCCCTTCATTAGTAAATCGTATGAACCGGAATGAACTCCATTTTTATCATTTGAACCGCAATAGTTTTTGATATATTTAAAAAATAATAATGAGAATTTGCAAATATACAGGGAAACTGACCATTTCACCAGCACCCCCCCCCGCCCATGAAAATTCAAAATTTCAAAATAGGCACTCGTTAGCAAATCATATGAACCGCAATAGTTTTCGAGGTATTTAAAAAAGAATGTTACAGGCCTAATATTTCACCCCGCCCCTCCCTCATCATGGAAATTCAAAATTCCGAAATAGAAATTTGTTAGTAAATCGTATTAACAGGAATGAACTCTATTTTTATCGTTTGAACCGCAATGGTTTTTGAGATATTTTAAAAATAAATTTGAGAATTTGACTATATACAGAGAGACCGACAATTTCACCCCCCCCCCACCACCACGGAAATTAAAAATTTAAAAATAGATATTCGTTAGCAAATCGTATTAACCGGAATGAACTCCAGTTTTATCGTTTGAATCGCAACAGTTTTCGAAATATTTAATAAATAATAGAATTTACATATACGCACAGAGTCCGACCATTTCACCACACCCCACCATGGAAATTCAAAATTTCAAAAAAGCCATTCTTTAGCAAATCATTTGAACCGAAAAGAACGCCATTTTCATCGTTTGAACCGCAATAGTTTTTGAGATATTTAAAAGAATAATACAGGACTATCATTTCACCTCCACACCCCACCCCCTTCACCATGGAAATTCAAAGTTTCAAAATAGCTATTCGTTAGTAAATCGTATTAACTGAAAAGAACTCCATTTTAATCATTTGAACCACA
This sequence comes from Macrothele yani, assembly GCA_039090855.1. NCBI lineage: Eukaryota > Metazoa > Arthropoda > Arachnida > Araneae > Macrothelidae > Macrothele > Macrothele yani. The sequence continues at coordinate 49,361,325 of CM076999.1, read as the reverse complement.
ATAGTTTTTGAGATATTTAAAAAGAATGTTACAGGCCTACCATTTTCCTTCCAACCCCCCTCCCCCCGCCCTCCCATTCAATATGGAAATTTAAAATTTCAAAATAGCCCTTCATTAGTAAATCATATGAACCGGAATGAACTCCATTTTTATCGTTTGAACCGCAATAGTTTTTGAGATATTTAAAAAATAATAATGAGAATTTGCAAATATACAGGGAAACTGTCCATTTCACCAGCCCCCCCCCATGGAAATTCAAAATTTCAAAATAGGCACTCCTTAGAAAATCGTATGAACCGCAATAGTTTTCGAGGTATTTAAAAAAGAATGTTACAGGCCTAAATTTCACCCTCCCTCATCATGGAAATTCAAAATTCCGAAATAGCCATTTGTTAGTAAATCGTATGAACTGGAATGAACTCCATTTTTATCGTTTTTTGGAACCGCAATAGTTTTTGAGATATTTCAAAAGTAATGTTGAGAATTTGCATATATTCAGGGAAACTGACCATTTTACCAGCCCCCCCCCCCCCCCATGGAGATTCAAAATTTCAAAATAAGCTCTCGTTAGCAAATCGTATGAACCGCAATAGTTTTCGAGGTATTTAAAAAAGAATGTTACAGACCTAATATTTCAAGCCCCTCCTCATCATGGAAATTCAAAATTCCGAAATAGCCATTTGTTAGTAAATGGTATTAACAGGAATGAACTCTATTTTTATCGTTTGAACCGCAATAGTTTTTGAGATATTTAAAAAAGAATGTTGCATGCCTACCATTCCCCCCCCCACTTCTCCATGGAAATTCAAAATTTCAAAACAGTCATTCATTAGTAAATCATATGAACCGGAATGAACTCCATTTTTATCGTTTGAACCGCAATAGTTTTTGAGATATTTAAAAAATAATAATGAGAATTTGCAAATATACAGGGAAACTGTCCATTTCAATAGCCCCCCCCCATGGAAATTCAAAATTTCAAAATAGGCACTCCTTAGAAAATCGTATGAATCGCAATAGTTTTCGAGGTATTTAAAAAAGAATGTTACAGGCCTAATATTTCACCCCCTCCCTCATCATGGAAATTCAAAATTCCGAAATAGCCATTTGTTAGTAAATCGTATTAAGAGGAATGAACTCTATTTTTATCAATTGAACCGCAATGGTTTTTGAGATATTTAAAGAATAATATTGAGAATTTGAATATATACAGAGAGACCGACAATTTCACCAGCCCCCCACCCCCCACCATCGAAATTAAAAATTTAAAAATAGCCATTTTATAGCAAATCGTATTAACCGGAATGAACTCCAGTTTTATCGTTTGAATCGCAACAGTTTTTAAAATATTTAGTAAATAATAGAATTTACATATACACACAGAGACCGATCATCTCACCAGCTCCCCCCCCTCCCCCCACCATGGAAATTCAAAATTTCAAAATAGTCATTCTTTAGCAAATCATTTGAACCGAAAAGAACGCCATTTTCATCGATTGAACCGCAATAAATTTTGAGATATTTAAAAAAGAATAATACAGGCCTACCATTTCACCTCCAACCCCCACCCCCGAACACCATGGAAATTCCAAATTTCAAAATAGCCCTTCGTTAGTAAATCGTATGAACCGGACTGAACTTCATTTTTGTCGTTTGAACCGCAATAGTTTTTGTGTTTTATAAAAAGGAATGTTACAGGCCTACCATTTCCTCAACCCCCCTTCACCATGGATTTTCAAAATAGCCATTCATTAGTAAATCGTATGAACAGGAAGGAACTCCTGTTTTATCGTTTGAATCGCAATAGTTTTTGAAATATTTAATGAATAATGGAATTTACATAAACGCCCAGAATCCGACCATTTCATCCCACCCCACCATGGAAATTCAAAGTTTCAAAATAGCCATTCGTTAGTAAATCGTATTACCTGAAAAGAACTCCATTGTCATCGTTTGAACCACAATAGTTTTTGAGAGATCAAAAAAGAATGTTACAGGCCTACCATTCCCTCCCCCTTCCCCTTCACCATGGAAATTCCAAATTTCAAAATAGCCATTCATTAGTAAATCGTTTGAACCGGAATGAACTCCATTTTTATCGTTTGAACCGCAATAGTTTTTGAGATATTTAAAAAACAATATTGAGAATTTGCATTTATACAGAGAGACCGACCATTTCCCCAGACACTTCCCTTCCCCTCCATGGAAATTCAAAATTTCAAAATAGTCATTCGTTAGCATATCGTATGAACAGAAAAGAACTCCATTTTCATCTTTTGAACCGTAATAGTTTTTGAGGTATTTCAAAAGAATATTACAGGTCTAATATTTCACCCCCCTAATTATGGAAATTCAAAATTCCGAAATAGACATTTGTTTGTAAATCGGATGAACAGGAATGAACTACATTTTTATCGTTTCAACCGCAATAGCTTTTGAAATATTTAATAAATAATACAATTTACATATACGGAAAGAGACTGATCATTTCTCCAGCTCCCATCCTCCCCCCACCATGGAAATTCAAAATTTCAAAATAGCCATTCTTTAGCAAATCATTTGAACCGAAAAGAACGCCATTTTCATCGTTTGAACCACAATAGTTTTTGAGATATTTAAAAAAGAATAATACAGGCCTACCATGTCACCTCCACCCCCACCCCCTTCACCATGGAAATTCAAAGTTTCAAAATAGCCATTCGTTAGTAAATCGTATTAACTGAAAAGAACTCAATTTTCATCATTTGAACCACAATAGTTTTTGAGATATTTAAAAAAGAATGTTACAGGTCTACCATTCTCTCCCCCCCCCCCACTTCACCATGGAAATTCAAAATTTCAAAATAGCCATTCTTTAGCAAATCGTTTGAACCGAAGAAAGGGATATTTTCATCGTTTGAACCGCAATAGTTTTTGAGATATTTAAGAAAGAATAATACAGGCCTACCATTTCACCTCCACCCCCACCCCCTTCACCATAGAAATTCCAAATTTCAAAATAGCCCTTCATTAGTAAATCGTATGAACCGGAATGTACTCTATTTTTATCGTTTGAACCACAATGAATCGCAACAGTTTTTGAAATATTTAATAAATAATAGAATTTACATATACGCACAGAGTCCGACCATTTCACCACACCCCACCATGGAAATTCAAAGTTTCAAAATACCCATTCGTTAGTAAATCGTATTACCTGAAAAGAACTCTATTGTCATCGTTTGAACCACAACAGTTTTTGAGAAATTAAAAAAAGAATGTTACAGGCCTACCCCCCCCTCCCCACCGTTCACCATGGAAATTCCAAATTTCAAAATAGCCATTCATTAGTAAATCGTATGTACTGGAATGAATTTCATTTTTGTCGTTTGAACCGCAATAGTGTTTGAGATATTAAAAAAAGAATGTTAAAGGCCTACCATTTCCTCACCCCCCCCCTCGCCCCTTCACCATGGATTTTCAAAATAGCCATTCATTAGTAAATCGTATGAACAGGAAGGAACTCCAGTTTTATGGTTTGAATCGCAATAGTTTTTGAAATATTTAATAAATAATACAATTTACATATACGCACAGAGACCGATCATTTCACCACCTCCCCCCTCCCCACACCATGGAAATTCAAAATTTCAAAATAGCCATTCTTTAGCAAATCATTTGAACCGAAAAGAACGCCATTTTCATCGTTTGAACCGCAATAGTTTTTAAAATATTTAAAAGAGAATAATACAGGCCTTCCATTTCACCTCCAACCCCCACCCCCAACACCATGGAATTTCCAAATTTCAAAATAGCCCTTCGTTAGTAAATCGTATGAACCGGACTGAACTTCATTTTTGTCGTTTGAACCGCAATAGTTTTTGAGATATTTAAAAAAGAATGTTAAAGGCCTACCATTTCCTCACCCCCCACCCCCTTCACCATGGATTTTCAAAATAGCCATTCATTAGTAAATCGTATGAACAGGAATTAACTCCAGTTTTATCGTTTGAACAGCAATTGTTTTTGAAATATTTAATGAATAATAGAATTTACATACACGCACAGAATCCAACCATTTCACCACACCCCACCATAGAAATTCAAAGTTTCAAAATACCCATTCGTTAGTAAATCGTATTACCTGAAAAGAACTAAATTGTCATCGTTTGAACCACAATAGTTTTTGAGAAATCAAAAAAGAATGTTACAGGCCTACCATTCCGCCCCCCCCCCTTCACCATGGAAATTCCAAATTTCAAAATAGCCTTTCGTTAGTAAATCGTATGAACCGGACTGAACTTCATTTTTGTCGTTTGAATCGCAATAGTTTTTGAGATATTTAGAAAAGAATGTTACAGGCCTACCATTTCGTCACCCCCCCCCCGCCCCTTCACCATGGATTTTCAAAATGGCCATTCATTAGTAAATCATATGAACAGGAAGGAACTCCAGTTTTATGGTTTGAATCGCAAAAGTTTTTGAAATATTTAATAAATAATACAATTTACATATACGCACAGAGACCGATCATCTCACCAGCTCCCCCTTCCCCCACCATGGAAATTCAAAATTTCAAAATAGCCATTCTTTAGCAAATCATTTGAACCGAAAATAACTCCATTTTCATCGTTTAAACCGCAATTGTTTTTGAGGTATTTAAAAAGAATATTACAGATATAATATTTCACCCCCCTAATCATGGAAATTAAAAATTCCGAAATAGACATTCGTTTGTAAATCGGATGAACAGGAATGAACTCCATTTTTATCATTTCAACCACAATAGTTTTTGAAATATTTAATGAATAATAGAATTTACATATACGCACAGAGTCCGACCATTTCACCACACCCCACCATGGAAATTCAAAGTTTCAAAATACCCATTCGTTAGTAAATCGTATTACCTGAAAAGAACTCCATTGTCATCGTTTGAACCACAACAGTTTTTGAGAAATTAAAAAAAGAATGTTACAGGCCTACCCCCCCCCCCCCCCACCGTTCACCATGGAAATTCCAAATTTCAAAATAGCCATTCATTAGTAAATCGTATGTACTGGAATGAATTTCATTTTTGTCGTTTGAACCGCAATAGTGTTTGAGATATTTAAAAAAGAATGTTAAAGGCCTAACATTTCCTCACCCCCCCCTCGCCCCTTCACCATGGATTTTCAAAATAGCCATTCATTAGTAAATCGTATGAACAGGAAGGAACTCCAGTTTTATGGTTTGAATCGCAATAGTTTTTGAAATATTTAATAAATAATACAATTTACATATACGCACAGAGACCGATCATTTCACCACCTCCCCCCTCCCCCCACCATGGAAATTCAAAATTTCAAAATAGCCATTCTTTAGCAAATCATTTGAACCGAAAAGAACGCCATTTTCATCGTTTGAACCGCAATAGTTTTTAAAATATTTAAAAGAGAATAATACAGGCCTTCCATTTCACCTCCAACCCCCACCCCCAACACCATGGAATTTCCAAATTTCAAAATAGCCCTTCGTTAGTAAATCGTATGAACCGGACTGAACTTCATTTTTGTCGTTTGAACCGCAATAGTTTTTGAGATATTTAAAAAGGAATGTAACAGGCCTACCATTTCCTCAACCCCCCACCCCCTTCACCATGGATTTTTAAAATAGCCATTCATTAGTAAATCGTATGAACAGGAATTAACTCCAGTTTTATCGTTTGAACAGCAATTGTTTTTGAAATATTTAATGAATAATAGAATTTACATATACGCACAGAGTCCGACCATTTCACCACACCCCACCATGGAAATTCAAAGTTTCAAAATACCCATTCGTTAGTAAATCGTTTTACCTGAAAAGAACTCCATTGTCATCGTTTGAACCACAATAGTTTTTGAGAAATTAAAAAAAAGAATGTTACAGGCCTACCATCCCCCCTTCACCATGGAAATTCCATATTTCAAAATAGCCATTCATTAGTAAATCGTATGAACCGAAAAGAACGCCATTTTCGTCGTTTGAACCGCAAAAGTTTTTGAAATATTTAATAAATAATACAATTTACATATACGCAAAGAGACCTATCATTTCACCAGCTCCCCCTCCCCCACCGTGGAAATTCAAATTTCAAAATAGCCATTCTTTAGCAAATCGTTTGAACCAAAGATAGGGATATTTTCATCGTTTGAACCGCAATAGTTTTTGAGATATTTAAGAAACAATAATACAGGCCTGCCGTTTCACCTCCACCCCCAACCCCCTTCACCATGGAAATTCCAAATTTCAAAATAGCCATCCATTAGTAAATCGTATGAACAGGAAGGAACTAGAGTTTTATCGTTTGAATCGCAATAGTTTTTGAGATATTTAGAAAAGAATGTTACAGGCCTACCATTTCGTCACCTCCCCCTCGCCCCTTCACCATGGATTTTCAAAATAGCCATTCCTTAGTAAATCGTATGAACAGGAAGGAACTCCAGTTTTATGGTTTGAATCGCAATAGTTTTTGAAATATTTAATAAATAATACAATTTACATATACGCACAGAGACCGATCATCTCACCAGCTCCCCCACCATGGAAATTCAAAATTTCAAAATAACCATTCTTTAGCAAATCATTTGAACCGAAAATAACTCCATTTTCATCGTTTGAACCGCAATAGTTTTTGAGGTATTTAAAAAGAATATTACAGGTCTAATATTTCACCCCCCTAATCATGGAAATTCAAAATTCCGAAATAGGATTCCGTTTGTAAATCGGATGAACAGGAATGAACTCCATTTTTATCATTTCAACCACAATAGTTTTTGAAATATTTAATGAATAATGGAATTTACATATACACACAGAGTCCTACCATTTCACCACACCCCACCTTTAAAATTCAAAGTTTCAAAATACCCATTCGTTAGTAAATCGTTTTACCTGAAAAGAACTCCATTGTCATCGTTTGAACCACAATAGTTTTTGAGAAATTAAAAAAAGAATGTTACAGGCCTACCATCCCCCCCCTTCACCATGGAAATTCCATATTTCAAAATAGCCATTCATTAGTAAATCGTATTAACCGGAATGAACTCCGGTTTTATCGTTTGAATCGCAACAGTTTTTGAAATATTTAATAAATAATAGAATTTACATATACGCACAGAGTCCGACCATTTCACCACACCCCACCATGGAAATTCAAAGTTTCAAAATACCCATTCGTTAGTAAATCGTATTACCTGAAAAGAACTCCATTGTCATTGTTTGAACCACAATAGTTTTTGAGAAATTAAAAAAAGAATGTTACAGGCCTACCATCCCCCCTTCACCATGGAAATTCCATATTTCAAAATAGCCATTCATTAGTAAATCGTATGAACCGAAAAGAACGCCATTTTCGTCGTTTGAACCGCAAAAGTTTTTGAAATATTTAATAAATAATGCAATTTACATATACGCAAAGAGACCTATCATTTCACCAGCTCCCCTCCTCCACCGTGGAAATTCAAATTTCAAAATAGCCATTCTTTAGCAAATCGTTTGAACCAAAGATAGGGATATTTTCATCGTTTGAACCGCAATAGTTTTTGAGATATTTAAGAAAGAATAGTACAGGCCTACCATTTCACCTCCACCCCCACCCCCTTCACCATGGAAATTCCAAATTTCAAAATAGCCCTTCATTAGTAAATCATATGAACCGGAATGAACTTCATTTTTATCGTTTGAACCGCAATAGTTTTTGAGATATTTAAAAAAGAATGTTACAGGCCTATCATTCCCTCACCCCCCACCCCTTCACCATGGAATTTCAAAATAGCCATTCATTAGTAAATCGAATGAACAAGAAGGAACTGCAGTTTTATCGTTTGAACCGCAATGGTTTTTGAAATATTTAAAAAATAATATTGAGAATTTGAATCTATACAGAGAAACTGACCATTTCACCAGCCCCCCCATGGAATTTCAAAACTTCAAAATAGCCATCCGTTAGCAAATCGTATTAACCGAAAAAGAACTTCATTTTCGTCGTTTGAACCGCAATAGTTTTTGAGATATTCAAAAAGAATGTTACAGGTCTAATATCCCCCCCTTAATCATGGAAATTCAAAATTCCAAAATTGTCATTCGTTAGTAAATCGTATGAACCGGAATGAACTCCATTTTTATTGTTTGAACCGCAATAGTTTTTGAAATATTTAATAAATAATACAATTTACATATACGCACAGAGACCGATTATTTCACCAGCTCCCCCTCCCCCACCATGGAAATTCAAAATTTCAAATTAGCCATTATTTAGCAAATCATTTGAACCGAAAAGAACGCCATTTTCATCATTGGAACTGCAATAGTTTTTGAGATATTTAAAAAAGAATAATACAGGCCTGCCATTTCAAATCCACCCCCCACCCCCTTCATCATGGAAATTCCAAATTTCAAAATAGCCGTTCGTTAGTAAACGTATGAACCGGAATAAACTTCATTTTTGTCGTTTGAACCGCAATAGTTTTTAGATAATTAAAAAGAATGTTACAGGCCTACCATTTACTCACCCCCCTTCACCATTGATTTTCAAAATAGCCATTCATTAGTAAATTGTATGAACAGGAAGGAACTCCAGTTTAATCGTTTGAATTGCAATAGTTTTTGAAATATTTAATAAATAATAGAATTTACATATACGCACATAGTCCGACAATTTCACCCCCCCCCCCCATGGAAATTCAAAGTTTCTAAATAGCCATTCTTTAGTAAATCGTATTACCTGAAAAGAACTCCATTGTCATGTTTGAACCACAATAGTTTTTGAGAAATCAAAAAAAGAATGTTACAGGCCAACCATCCCCCCCCCTTTACCATGGAAATTCCAAATTTCAAAATAGCCATTCATTAGTAAATCGTTTGAACCGGAATGAACACCATTTTTATCGTTTGGACCGCAATAGTTTTTGAGATATTTAAAGAACAATATTGAGAATTTGCATTTATACAGAGAGACCGACCATTTCCGCAGACACTCCCCCCCCCCCCATGGAAATTCAAAATTTCAAAATAGGCATTCGTTAGCATATCGTATGAACCGAAAAGAACTCCATTTTCATCATTTGAACCCCAATAGTTTTTGAGGTATTTTAAAAGAATATTAGAGGTCTAATATTTCACCCCCACCCCTAATCATGGAAATTCAAAATTCCGAAATTGACATTCGTTTGTAAATTGGATGAACAGGAATGAACTCCATTTTTATCGTTTTAACCGCAATAGTTTTTGAAATATTTAATAAATAATACAATTTACATATACGCAAAGAGACCGTTCATTTCTCCAGCTCCCCCTCCCCCAGCATGGAAATTCAAAATTTTAAAATAGCCATTCTTTAGCAAATCATTTGAACCGAAAAGAACGCCATTTTCATCGTTTGAACCGCAATAGTTTTTGAGATATTTAAAAAAGAATAATACAGGCCTACCATTTCACCTCCAACCCCCCCCCCCCCCCCCACCACTTCACCGTGGAAATTCAAAATTTCAAAATAGCCATTCATTAGTATATCGTATGAACCGGAATGAACTCAGTTTTCATCATTTGAACCGCAATAGTTTTTGAGATATTTAAAAAAGAATGTTACAGGCCTGCCATTTCACCTCCAAACACCCACCCCCATTCACCATGGAACTTAAAAATTTCTAAATACCCATTCATTAGTAAATCGTATTAACCGGAATGAACTCCGGTTTTATCGTTTGAATCGCAACAGTTTTTGAAATATTTAATAAATAATAGAATTTACATATACGCACAGAGTCCGACCATTTCACCACACCCCACCATGGAAATTCAAAGTTTCAAAATACCCATTCGTTACTAAATCGTATTACCTGAAAATAACTCCATTGTCATCGTTTGAACCACAACAGTTCTTGAGAAATTAAAAAAAGAATGTTACAGGCCTACCATTTCACCCCCCCCCTCTTCACCATGGAAATTCCAAATTTCAAAATAGCCATCCATTAGTAAATCGTATGAACAGGAAGGAACTCCAGTTTTATCGTTTGAATCGCAATAGTTTTTGAGATATTTAGAAAAGAATGTTACAGGCCTACCATTTCGTCACCTCCCCCTCGCCCCTTCACCATGGATTTTCAAAATAGCCATTCATTAGTAAATCGTATGAACAGGAAGGAACTCCAGTTTTATGGTTTGAATCGCAATAGTTTTTGAAATATTTAATAAATAATACAATTTACATATACGCACAGAGACCGATCATCTCACTAGCTCCCCCCTCCCCCCCCCCATGGACATTCAAAATTTCAAAATAGCCATTCTTTAGCAAATCATTTGAACCGAAAATAACTCCATTTTCATCGTTTGAACCGCAATAGTTTTTGAGGTATTTAAAAAAGAATATTACAGGTCTAATATTTCACCCCCCCCCCCTAATCATGGAAATTCAAAATTCCGAAATAGACATTCGTTTGTAAATCGGATGAACAGGAATGAACTCCATTTTTATCATTTCAACCACAATAGTTTTTGAAATATTTAATGAATAATGGAATTTACATATACACACAGAGTCCTACCATTTCACCACACCCCACCATGGAAATTCAAAGTTTCAAAATACCCATTCGTTAGTAAATCGTTTTACCTGAAAAGAACTCCATTGTCATCGTTTGAACCACAATAGTTTTTGAGAAATTAAAAAAAGAATGTTACAGGCCTACCATCCCCCCCTTCATTATGGAAATTCCAAATTTCAAAATAGCCATTCATTAGTAAATCATATGAACCGAAAAGAAAGCTAATTTCGTCGTTTGAACCGCAAAAGTTTTTGAAATATTTAATAAATAATACATTTTACTATACACAAAGAGACCTATCATTTCACCAGCTCAACCCCCCTCCCCCCACCATGGAAATTCAAAATTTCAAAATAGCCATTCTTTAGCAAATCGTTTGAACCGAAGAAAGGGATATTTTCATCGTTTGAACCGCAATAGTTTTTGAGATATTTAAGAAAGAATAGTACAGGCCTACCATTTCACCTCCACCCCCACCTTTCTTCACCATGGAAATTCCAAATTTCAAAATAGCCCTTCATTAGTAAATCATATGAACCGGAATGAACTTCATTTTTATCGTTTGAACCGCAATAGTTTTTGAGATATTTAAAAAAGAATGTTACAGGCCTATCATTCCCTTACCCCCACCCCCTTCACCATGGAATTTCAAAATAGCCATTCATTAGTAAATCGAATGAACAAGAAGGAACTGCAGTTTTATCGTTTGAACCGCAATGGTTTTTGAAATATTTAAAAAATAATATTGAGAATTTGAATATATACAGAGAAACTGACCATTTCACCAGCCCCCCCATGGAATTTCAAAACTTCAAAATAGCCATCCGTTAGCAAATCGTATGAACCGAAAAGAACTTCATTTTCGTCGTTTGAACCGCAATAGTTTTTGAGATATTCAAAAAAGAATGTTACAGGTCTAATACCCCCCCCTTAATCATGGAAATTCAAAATTCCAAAATTGTCATTCGTTAGTAAATCGTATGAACCGGAATGAACTCCACTTTTATTGTTTGAACCGCAATAGTTTTTGAAATATTTAATAAATAATACAATTTACATATACGCACAGAGACCGATTATTTCACCAGCTCCCCCCTCCCCCACCATGGAAATTCAAAATTTCAAAATAGCCATTATTTAGCAAATCATTTGAACCGAAAAGAACGCCATTTTCATCATTGGAACTGCAATAGTTTTTGAGATATTTAAAAAAGAATAATACAGGCCTGCCATTTCAAATCCACCCCCACCCCCCTTCATCATGGAAATTCCAAATTTCAAAATAGCCGTTCGTTAGTAAATCGTATGAAACGGAATAAACTTCATTTTTGTCGTTTGAACCGCAATAGTTTTTAGATATTTAAAAAAGAATGTTACAGGCCTACCATTTACTCACCCCCCCCCCCCTTCACCATTGATTTTCAAAATAGCCATTCATTAGTAAATTGTATGAACAGGAAGGAACTCCAGTTTAATCGTTTGAATTGCAATAGTTTTTGAAATATTTAATAAATAATATAATTTACATATACGCACATAGTCCGACAATTTCACCCCCCCCCCCCCCCATGGAAATTCAAAGTTTCTAAATAGCCATTCTTTAGTAAATCGTATTACCTGAAAAGAACTCCATTGTCATGTTTGAACCACAATAGTTTTTGAGAAATCAAAAAAAGAATGTTACAGGCCAACCATCCCCCCCCTTTACCATGGAAATTCCAAATTTCAAAATAGCCATTCATTAGTAAATCGTTTGAACCGGAATGAACACCATTTTTATCGTTTGGACCGCAAAAGTTTTTGAGATATTTAAAAAACAATATTGAGAATTTGCATTTATACAGAGAGACCGACAATTTCCCCAGTCACTGCCCCCCCCCATGGAAATTCAAAATTTCAAAGTAGGCATTCGTTAGCATATCGTATGAACCGAAAGTAACTCCATTTTCATCGTTTAACCGCAATAGTTTTTGAGATATTTGAAAAGAATATTACAGGTCTAATATTTCACCCCCCTAATCATGGAAATTTAAAATTCCGAAATAGACATTCGTTTGTAAATCGGATGAACAGGAATGAACTACATTTTTATCGTTTCAACCGCAAAAGTTTTTGAAATATTTAATAAATAATACACTTTACATATACGCAAAGAGACCGATCATTTCTCCAGCTCCCCCCCCCCCCCCCATGGAAATTCAAAATTTCAAAATAGCCATTCTTTAGCAAATCGTTTGAACCGAAAAGAACGCCATTTTCATCGTTTGAACCGCAAAAGTTTTTGAGATATTTAAAAAAGAATAATACAGGCCTACCATTTCACCTCCACCCCCACCCCCTTCACCATGGAAATTCAAAGTTAAAAAATAGCCATTCGTTAGTAAATCGTATTAACTGAAAAGAACTCAATTTTCATCATTTGAATCACAATAGTTTTTGATATATTTAAAAAAGAATATTTCAGGCCTACCATTCACCCCCCTTCCCCACTTCACCATGGAAATTCAAAATTTCAAAAAAGCCATTCCTTAGCAAATCATTTGAACTGAAAAGAACGCCATTTTAATCATTTGAACCGCAATAGTTTTTGAGATATTTAAAAAAGAATAATACAGGCCTACCATTTCACCTCGACCCCCCAACCCCCTTCACCATGGAAATTCAAAATTTCAAAATAGCCCTTCATTAGTAAATCGTATGAACCGAAATGAGCTCCATTTTTTTCGTTTGAACCGCAATAGGTTTTAAGATATTTAAAAAATTTTTTGAGAATTTGCATAAATACAGAGAGACGGACCATTACCCCAGACCCCCCCCCCCATGCAAATTCAAAATTTCAAAATACCCATTCGTTAGTAAATCGTATTACATGAAAAGAACTCCATTGTCATCATTTGAACCACAACAGTTTTTGAGAAATTAAAAAAAGAATGTTACAGGCCTACCATCCCCCCCTTCACCATGGAAATTCCAAATTTCAAAATAGCCATTCATTAGTAAATCGTATGAACTGGAATAAATTTTATTTTTGTCGTTTGAAACGCAATAGTTTTTGAGATATTTAAAAAAGAATGTTACAGGCCTAATATTTCCTCAACCCCCCCCCGCCCCTTCACCATGGATTTTCAAAATAGCCATTCATTAGTAAACCGTATAAACAGGATGGAACTCCAGTTTTATGGTTTGGATCGCAATAGTTTTTGAAATATTAAATAAATAATACAATTTACATATACGAACAGAGACCGATCATTTCACCAGCTAGCCCCCACCCCCCACCATGGAAATTCAAAATTTCAAAATAGCCATTCTTTAGCAAATCATTTGAACCGAAAAGAAAGCCATTTTCATCGTTTGAACCGCAACAGTTTTTGAGATATTTAAAAAAGAGTGTTACTGGCCTACCATTTCCTAAACTCCCCCCCCCCCCTTCACCATGGATTTTCCGAAATAGCCATTCATTAGTAAATCGTATGAACAGAAAGGAACTCCAGTTTTATCGTTTGAATCGCAATAGTTTTTGAAATATTTAATAAATAATAGAATTTACATATACGCACATAGTCCGACCATTTCACCACACCCCACCATGGAAATTCAAAGTTTCAAAATAGCCATTCGTTAGTAAAACGTATTACCGGAAAAGAACTCCATTGTCATTGTTTGAACCACAATAGTTTTTGAGAAATTAAAAAAAATGTTACAGGCCTACCATTCCCCCCCCTTCTCCATGGAAATTCCAAATTTGAAAATAGCCATTCACTAGTAAATCGTTTGAACCGGAATGCACTCCATTTTTATCGTTTGAACAGCAATAGCTTTTAAGATATTTAAAAAATCAATATTGAGAATTTGCATTTATATAGAAAGGCCGACCATTTTCCCAGACACTCCCCCCCCCCTTGGAAATTCAAAATTTCAAAATAGGCATTCGTTAGCATATCGTATGAACCGAAAATAACTCCATTTTCATCGTTTGAACCGCAATAGTTTTTGAGGTATTTAAAAAGAATATTACAGGTCTAATATTTCACCCCCCCCCTAATCATGGAAATTCAAAATTCGAAATAGACATTCGTTTGTAAATCGGATGAACAGGAATGAACTCCATTTTTATCGTTTCAACCACAATAGTTTTTGAAATATTTAATAAATTATACAATTTACATATACGCAAGGAGACCGATCATTTCACCAGCTTACCCCTCCCCCCACCATGAAAATTCAAAATTTAAAAATAGCCATTCTTTAGCAAATCGTATTAACTGTAAAGAACTCCATTTTCATCATTTGAACCACAATAGTTTCTGAGATATTTAAAAAAGAATGTTACAGGCCTACCAATCACCCCCCCCCCCATTTCACCATGGAAATTCCAAATTTCAAAAAAGCCATTCATTAGTAAATCGTATAAACCGGAATGAACTCCATTTTTATCGTTTGAACCGCAATAGTTTTTGAGATATTTAAAAAAGAATGTTACAGGCCTAACATTTCACCTCCACCCCCCATTCACCATGGAAATTCAAAATTTCAAAATGGCCCTTCATTAGTAAATCGTATGAACCGGAATGAACTCAGTTTTCATCATTTGAACCGCAATAGTTTTTGAGATATTTAAAAAAGAATGTTACAGGCCTGCCATTTCACCTTTAAACACCCACCCCCATTCACCATGGAACTTGAAAATTTCTAAATAGCCATTCATTAGTAAATCGTATTAACCGGAATGAACTCCGGTTTTATCGTTTGAATCGCAACAGTTTTTGAAATATTTAATAAATAATAGAATTTACATATACGCACAGAGTCCGACCATTTCACCACACCCCACCATGGAAATTCAAAGTTTCAAAATACCCATTCGTTACTAAATCGTATTACCTGAAAATAACTCCATTGTCATCGTTTGAACCACAACAGTTTTTGAGAAATTAAAAAAAGAATGTTACAGGCCTACCATCCCCCCTCTTCACCATGGAAATTCCAAATTTCAAAATAGCCATCCATTAGTAAATCGTATGAACAGGAAGGAACTAGAGTTTTATCGTTTGAATCGCAATAGTTTTTGAGATATTTAGAAAAGAATGTTACAGGCCTACCATTTCGTCACCTCCCCCCTCGCCCCTTCACCATGGATTTTCAAAATAGCCATTCATTAGTAAATCGTATGAACAGGAAGGAACTCCAGTTTTATGGTTTGAATCGCAATAGTTTTTGAAATATTTAATAAATAATACAATTTACATATACGCACAGAGACCGATCATCTCACCAGCTCCCCCCCTCCCCCCACCATGGAAATTCAAAATTTCAAAATAGCCATTCTTTAGCAAATCATTTGAACCGAAAATAACTCCATTTTCATCGTTTGAACCGCAATAGTTTTTGAGGTATTTAAAAAGAATATTACAGGTCTAATATTTCACCCCCCCCCTAATCATGGAAATTCAAAATTCCGAAATAGGATTCCGTTTGTAAATCGGATGAACAGGAATGAACTCCATTTTTATCATTTCAACCACAATAGTTTTTGAAATATTTAATGAATAATGGAATTTACATATACACACAGAGTCCTACCATTTCACCACACCCCACCTTTAAAATTCAAAGTTTCAAAATACCCATTCGTTAGTAAATCGTTTTACCTGAAAAGAACTCCATTGTCATCGTTTGAACCACAATAGTTTTTGAGAAATTAAAAAAAGAATGTTACAGGCCTACCATCCCCCCTTCACCATGGAAATTCCATATTTCAAAATAGCCATTTATTAGTAAATCGTATGAACCGAAAAGAACGCCATTTTCGTCGTTTGAACCGCAAAAGTTTTTGAAATATTTAATAAATAATACAATTTACATATACGCAAAGAGACCTATCATTTCACCAGCTCCCCCCTCCCCCACCGTGGAAATTCAAATTTCAAAATAGCCATTCTTTAGCAAATCGTTTGAACCAAAGATAGGGATATTTTCATCGTTTGAACCGCAATAGTTTTTGAGATATTTAAGAAACAATAATACAGGCCTGCCGTTTCACCTCCACCCCCAACCCCCTTCACCATGGAAATTCCAAATTTCAAAATAGCCATCCATTAGTAAATCGTATGAACAGGAAGGAACTAGAGTTTTATCGTTTGAATCGCAATAGTTTTTGAGATATTTAGAAAAGAATGTTACAGGCCTACCATTTCGTCACCTCCCCCTCGCCCCTTCACCATGGATTTTCAAAATAGCCATTCATTAGTAAATCGTATGAACAGGAAGGAACTCCAGTTTTATGGTTTGAATCGCAATAGTTTTTGAAATATTTAATAAATAATACAATTTACATATACGCACAGAGACCGATCATCTCACCAGCTCCCCCTACCCCCACCATGGAAATTCAAAATTTCAAAATAGCCATTCTTTAGCAAATCATTTGAACCGAAAATAACTCCATTTTCATCGTTTAAACCGCAATTGTTTTTGAGGTATTTAAAAAGAATATTACAGATCTAATATTTCACCCCCCTAATCATGGAAATTAAAAATTCCGAAATAGACATTCGTTTGTAAATCGGATGAACAGGAATGAACTCCATTTTTATCATTTCAACCACAATAGGTTTTGAAATATTTAATGAATAATAGAATTTACATATACGCACAGAGTCCGACCATTTCACCACACCCCACCATGGAAATTCAAAGTTTCAAAATACCCATTCGTTAGTAAATCGTATTACCTGAAAATAACTCCATTGTCATCGTTTGAACCACAACAGTTCTTGAGAAATTAAAAAGAATGTTACAGGCCTACCATCCCCCCCCCCTTCACCATGGAAATTCCATATTTCAAAATAGCCATTCATTAGTAAATCGTATGAACCGAAAAGAACGCCATTTTCGTCGTTTGAACCGCAAAAGTTTTTGAAATATTTAATAAATAATGCAATTTACATATACGCAAAGAGACCTATCATTTCACCAGCTCCCCCCTCCTCCACCGTGGAAATTCAAATTTCAAAATAGCCATTCTTTAGCAAATCGTTTGAACCAAAGATAGGGATATTTTCATCGTTTGAACCGCAATAGTTTTTGAGATATTTAAGAAAGAATAGTACAGGCCTACCATTTCACCTCCACCCCCCACCCCCTTCACCATGGAAATTCCAAATTTCAAAATAGCCCTTCATTAGTAAATCATATGAACCGGAATGAACTTCATTTTTATCGTTTGAACCGCAATAGTTTTTGAGATATTTAAAAAAGAATGTTACATTCCTATCATTCCCTCACCCCCCACCCCTTCACCATGGAATTTCAAAATAGCCATTCATTAGTAAATCGAATGAACAAGAAGGAACTGCAGTTTTATCGTTTGAACCGCAATGGTTTTTGAAATATTTAAAAAATAATATTGAGAATTTGAATCTATACAGAGAAACTGACCATTTCACCAGCCCCCCCATGGAATTTCAAAACTTCAAAATAGCCATCCGTTAGCAAATCGTATTAACCGAAAAGAACTTCATTTTCGTCGTTTGAACCGCAATAGTTTTTGAGATATTCAAAAAGAATGTTACAGGTCTAATATCCCCCCCCCCCCCTTAATCATGGAAATTCAAAATTCCAAAATTGTCATTCGTTAGTAAATCGTATGAACCGGAATGAACTCCATTTTTATTGTTTGAACCGCAATAGTTTTTGAAATATTTAATAAATAATACAATTTACATATACGCACAGAGACCGATTATTTCACCAGCTCCCCCCTCCCCCCACCATGGAAATTCAAAATTTCAAAATAGCCATTATTTAGCAAATCATTTGAACCGAAAAGAACGCCATTTTCATCATTGGAACTGCAATAGTTTTTGAGATATTTAAAAAAGAATAATACAGGCCTGCCATTTCAAATCCACCCCCCCCCCCCTTCATCATGGAAATTCCAAATTTCAAAATAGCCGTTCGTTAGTAAACGTATGAACCGGAATAAACTTCATTTTTGTCGTTTGAACCGCAATAGTTTTTAGATAATTAAAAAAGAATGTTACAGGCCTACCATTTACTCACCCCCCCCCCTTCACCATTGATTTTCAAAATAGCCATTCATTAGTAAATTGTATGAACAGGAAGGAACTCCAGTTTAATCGTTTGAATTGCAATAGTTTTTGAAATATTTAATAAATAATAGAATTTACATATACGCACATAGTCCGACAATTTCACCCCCCCCCATGGAAATTCAAAGTTTCTAAATAGCCATTCTTTAGTAAATCGTATTACCTGAAAAGAACTCCATTGTCATCGTTTGAACCACAATAGTTTTTGAGAAATCAAAAAAAGAATGTTACAGGCCAACCATCCCCCCCTTTACCATGGAAATTCCAAATTTCAAAATAGCCATTCTTAGTAAATCGTTTGAACCGGAATGAACACCATTTTTATCGTTTGGACCGCAATAGTTTTTGAGATATTTAAAGAACAATATTGAGAATTTGCATTTATACAGAGAGACCGACCATTTCCGCAGACACTCCCCCCCCATGGAAATTCAAAATTTCAAAATAGGCATTCGTTAGCATATCGTATGAACCGAAAAGAACTCCATTTTCATCATTTGAACCCCAATAGTTTTTGAGGTATTTTAAAAGAATATTACAGGTCTAATATTTCACCCCCCCCCCCTAATCATGGAAATTCAAAATTCCGAAATTGACATTCGTTTGTAAATTGGATGAACAGGAATGAACTCCATTTTTATCGTTTTAACCGCAATAGTTTTTGAAATATTTAATAAATAATACAATTTACATATACGCAAAGAGACCGTTCATTTCTCCAGCTCCCCCCTCCCCCCAGCATGGAAATTCAAAATTTTAAAATAGCCATTCTTTAGCAAATCATTTGAACCGAAAAGAACGCCATTTTCATCGTTTGAACCGCAATAGTTTTTGAGATATTTAAAAAGAATAATACAGGCCTACCATTTCACCTCCAACCCCCCCCCCACCACCACTTCACCGTGGAAATTCAAAATTTCAAAATAGCCATTCATTAGTATATCGTATGAACCGGAATGAACTCAGTTTTCATCATTTGAACCGCAATAGTTTTTGAGATATTTAAAAAGAATGTTACAGGCCTGCCATTTCACCTCCAAACACCCACCCCCATTCACCATGGAACTTAAAAATTTCTAAATAGCCATTCATTAGTAAATCGTATTAACCGGAATGAACTCCGGTTTTATCGTTTGAATCGCAACAGTTTTTGAAATATTTAATAAATAATAGAATTTACATATACGCACAGAGTCCGACCATTTCACCACACCCCACCATGGAAATTCAAAGTTTCAAAATACCCATTCGTTACTAAATCGTATTACCTGAAAATAACTCCATTGTCATCGTTTGAACCACAACAGTTCTTGAGAAATTAAAAAAAGAATGTTACAGGCCTACCACCACCCCCCCTCTTCACCATGGAAATTCCAAATTTCAAAATAGCCATCCATTAGTAAATCGTATAAACAGGAAGGAACTCCAGTTTTATCGTTTGAATCGCAATAGTTTTTGAGATATTTAGAAAAGAATGTTACAGGCCTACCATTTCGTCACCTCCCCCCTCGCCCCTTCACCATGGATTTTCAAAATAGCCATTCATTAGTAAATCGTATGAACAGGAAGGAACTCCAGTTTTATGGTTTGAATCGCAATAGTTTTTGAAATATTTAATAAATAATACAATTTACATATACGCACAGAGACCGATCATCTCACCAGCTCCCCCCTCCCCCCCATGGAAATTCAAAATTTCAAAATAGCCATTCTTTAGCAAATCATTTGAACCGAAAATAACTCCATTTTCATCGTTTGAACCGCAATAGTTTTTGAGGTATTTAAAAAGAATATTACAGGTCTAATATTTCACCCCCCCTAATCATGGAAATTCAAAATTCCGAAATAGACATTCGTTTGTAAATCGGATGAACAGGAATGAACTCCATTTTTATCATTTCAACCACAATAGTTTTTGAAATATTTAATGAATAATGGAATTTACATATACACACAGAGTCCTACCATTTCACCACACCCCACCATGGAAATTCAAAGTTTCAAAATACCCATTCGTTAGTAAATCGTTTTACCTGAAAAGAACTCCATTGTCATCGTTTGAACCACAATAGTTTTTGAGAAATTAAAAAAAGAATGTTACAGGCCTACCATCCCCCCCCTTCATTATGGAAATTCCAAATTTCAAAATAGCCATTCATTAGTAAATCATATGAACCGAAAAGAAAGCTAATTTCGTCGTTTGAACCGCAAAAGTTTTTGAAATATTTAATAAATAATACATTTTACTATACACAAAGAGACCTATCATTTCACCAGCTCAACCCCCCCTCCCCCCACCATGGAAATTCAAAATTTCAAAATAGCCATTCTTTAGCAAATCGTTTGAACCGAAGAAAGGGATATTTTCATCGTTTGAACCACAATAGTTTTTGAGATATTTAAGAAAGAATAGTACAGGCCTACCATTTCACCTCCACCCCCACCTTTCTTCACCATGGAAATTCCAAATTTCAAAATAGCCCTTCATTAGTAAATCATATGAACCGGAATGAACTTCATTTTTATCGTTTGAACCGCAATAGTTTTTGAGATATTTAAAAAAGAATGTTACAGGCCTATCATTCCCTCACCCCCACCCCTTCACCATGGAATTTCAAAATAGCCATTCATTAGTAAATCGAATGAACAAGAAGGAACTGCAGTTTTATCGTTTGAACCGCAATGGTTTTTGAAATATTTAAAAAATAATATTGAGAATTTGAATATATACAGAGAAACTGACCATTTCACCAGCCCCCCCATGGAATTTCAAAACTTCAAAATAGCCATCCGTTAGCAAATCGTATGAACCGAAAAGAACTTCATTTTCGTCGTTTGAACCGCAATAGTTTTTGAGATATTCAAAAAAGAATGTTACAGGTCTAATACCCCCCCTTAATCATGGAAATTCAAAATTCCAAAATTGTCATTCGTTAGTAAATCGTATGAACCGGAATGAACTCCACTTTTATTGTTTGAACCGCAATAGTTTTTGAAATATTTAATAAATAATACAATTTACATATACGCACAGAGACCGATTATTTCACCAGCTCCCCCCTCCCCCACCATGGAAATTCAAAATTTCAAAATAGCCATTATTTAGCAAATCATTTGAACCGAAAAGAACGCCATTTTCATCATTGGAACTGCAATAGTTTTTGAGATATTTAAAAAAGAATAATACAGGCCTGCCATTTCAAATCCACCCCCACCCCCTTCATCATGGAAATTCCAAATTTCAAAATAGCCGTTCGTTAGTAAATCGTATGAAACGGAATAAACTTCATTTTTGTCGTTTGAACCGCAATAGTTTTTAGATATTTAAAAAAGAATGTTACAGGCCTACCATTTACTCACCCCCCTTCACCATTGATTTTCAAAATAGCCATTCATTAATAAATTGTATGAACAGGAAGGAACTCCAGTTTAATCGTTTGAATTGCAATAGTTTTTGAAATATTTAATAAATAATAGAATTTACATATACGCACATAGTCCGACAATTTCACCCCCCCCCCCCCATGGAAATTCAAAGTTTCTAAATAGCCATTCTTTAGTAAATCGTATTACCTGAAAAGAACTCCATTGTCATGTTTGAACCACAATAGTTTTTGGGAAATCAAAAAAGAATGTTACAGGCCAACCATCCCCCCCCCTTTACCATGGAAATTCCAAATTTCAAAATAGCCATTCATTAGTAAATCGTTTGAACCGGAATGAACACCATTTTTATCGTTTGGACCGCAAAAGTTTTTGAGATATTTAAAAAACAATATTGAGAATTTGCATTTATACAGAGAGACCGACAATTTCCCCAGTCACTGCCCCCCCATGGAAATTCAAAATTTCAAAGTAGGCATTCGTTAGCATATCGTATGAACCGAAAATAACTCCATTTTCATCGTTTAACCGCAATAGTTTTTGAGATATTTGAAAAGAATATTACAGGTCTAATATTTCACCCCCCCCTAATCATGGAAATTTAAAATTCCGAAATAGACATTCGTTTGTAAATCGGATGAACAGGAATGAACTACATTTTTATCGTTTCAACCGCAAAAGTTTTTGAAATATTTAATAAATAATACACTTTACATATACGCAAAGAGACCGATCATTTCTCCAGCTCCCCCCCCCCCCATGGAAATTCAAAATTTCAAAATAGCCATTCTTTAGCAAATCGTTTGAACCGAAAAGAACGCCATTTTCATCGTTTGAACCGCAAAAGTTTTTGAGATATTTAAAAAAGAATAATACAGGCCTACCATTTCACCTCCACCCCCACCCCCTTCACCATGGAAATTCAAAGTTAAAAAATAGCCATTCGTTAGTAAATCGTATTAACTGAAAATAACTCAATTTTCATCATTTGAATCACAATAGTTTTTGATATATTTAAAAAAGAATATTTCAGGCCTACCATTCACCCCCCCACTTCAC
The DNA here is from genome assembly GCA_039090855.1 of Macrothele yani. Lineage (NCBI taxonomy): Eukaryota > Metazoa > Arthropoda > Arachnida > Araneae > Macrothelidae > Macrothele > Macrothele yani. Next base: position 49,338,221 of record CM076999.1, on the reverse strand, counting down.
CATGGAAATTCAAAATTTCAAAAAAGCCATTCCTTAGCAAATCATTTGAACTGAAAAGAACGCCATTTTAATCATTTGAACCGCAATAGTTTTTGAGATATTTAAAAAAGAATAATACAGGCCTACCATTTCACCTCGACCCCCCAACCCCCTTCACCATGGAAATTCAAAATTTCAAAATAGCCCTTCATTAGTAAATCGTATGAACCGGAATGAACTCAATTTTCATCGTTTGAACCGCAATAGTTTTTGAGATATTTAAAAAAGAATGTTACAGGCCTACCATTTCACCTCATAACACCCCCTCCCATTCACCATGGAACTTAAAAATTTCAAAATAGCCCTTCATTAGTAAATCGTATGAACCGAAATGAGCTCCATTTTTTTCGTTTGAACCGCAATAGGTTTTAAGATATTTAAAAATTTTTTTGAGAATTTGCATAAATACAGAGAGACGGACCATTACCCCAGACCCCCCCCCCCCCATGCAAATTCAAAATTTCAAAATACCCATTCGTTAGTAAATCGTATTACATGAAAAGAACTCCATTGTCATCATTTGAACCACAACAGTTTTTGAGAAATTAAAAAAGAATGTTACAGGCCTACCATCCCCCCCTTCACCATGGAAATTCCAAATTTCAAAATAGCCATTCATTAGTAAATCGTATGAACTGGAATAAATTTTATTTTTGTCGTTTGAAACGCAATAGTTTTTGAGATATTTAAAAAAGAATGTTACAGGCCTAATATTTCCTCAACCTCCCCCCGCCCCTTCACCATGGATTTTCAAAATAGCCATTCATTAGTAAACCGTATAAACAGGAAGGAACTCCAGTTTTATGGTTTGGATCGCAATAGTTTTTGAAATATTTAATAAATAATACAATTTACATATACGCACAGAGACCGATCATTTCACCAGCTAGCCCCCACCCCCCACCATGGAAATTCAAAATTTCAAAATAGCCATTCTTTAGCAAATCATTTGAACCGAAAAGAACGCCATTTTCATCGTTTGAACCGCAATAGTTTTTGAGATATTTAAAAAGAGTGTTACTGGCCTACCATTTCCTAAACTCCCCCCCCCCCCTTCACCATGGATTTTCAAAATAGCCATTCATTAGTAAATCGTATGAACAGAAAGGAACTCCAGTTTTATCGTTTGAATCGCAATAGTTTTTGAAATATTTAATAAATAATAGAATTTACATATACGCACATAGTCCGACCATTTCACCACACCCCACCATGGAAATTCAAAGTTTCAAAATAGCCATTCGTTAGTAAAACGTATTACCGGAAAAGAACTCCATTGTCATTGTTTGAACCACAATAGTTTTTGAGAAATTAAAAAAAAAATGTTAGAGGCCTACCATTCCCCCCCCCCCTTCTCCATGGAAATTCCAAATTTGAAAATAGCCATTCACTAGTAAATCGTTTGAACCGGAATGCACTCCATTTTTATCGTTTGAACAGCAATAGCTTTTAAGATATTTAAAAAATCAATATTGAGAATTTGCATTTATATAGAAAGGCCGACCATTTTCCCAGACACTCCCCCCCCTAATCATGGAAATTCAAAATTTCAAAATAGGCATTCGTTAGCATATCGTATGAACCGAAAATAACTCCATTTTCATCGTTTGAACCGCAATAGTTTTTGAGGTATTTAAAAAGAATATTACAGGTCTAATATTTCACCCCCCCCCCCCCTAATCATGGAAATTCAAAATTCCGAAATAGACATTCGTTTGTAAATCGGATGAACAGGAATGAACTCCATTTTTATCGTTTCAACCACAATAGTTTTTGAAATATTTAATAAATTATACAATTTACATATACGCAAGGAGACCGATCATTTCACCAGCTTACCCCTCCCCCCACCATGAAAATTCAAAATTTAAAAATAGCCATTCTTTAGCAAATCGTATTAACTGTAAAGAACTCCATTTTCATCATTTGAACCACAATAGTTTCTGAGATATTTAAAAAAGAATGGTACAGGCCTACCAATCATCCCCCCCCCATTTCACCATGGAAATTCCAAATTTCAAAAAAGCCATTCATTAGTAAATCGTATAAACCGGAATGAACTCCATTTTTATCGTTTGAACCGCAATAGTTTTTGAGATATTTAAAAAAGAATGTTACAGGCCTAACATTTCACCTCCACCCCCCCATTCACCATGGAAATTCAAAATTTCAAAATGGCCCTTCATTAGTAAATCGTATGAACCGGAATGAACTCAGTTTTCATCATTTGAACCGCAATAGTTTTTGAGATATTTAAAAAAGAATGTTACAGGCCTGCCATTTCACCTCCAAACACCCACCCCCCATTCACCATGGAACTTGAAAATTTCTAAATAGCCATTCATTAGTAAATCGTATTAACCGGAATGAACTCCGGTTTTATCATTTGAATCGCAACAGTTTTTGAAATATTTAATAAATAATAGAATTTACATATACGCACAGAGTCCGACCATTTCACCACACCCCACCATGGAAATTCAAAGTTTCAAAATACCCATTCGTTACTAAATCATATTACCTGAAAATAACTCCATTGTCATTGTTTGAACCACAACAGTTTTTGAGAAATTAAAAAAAGAATGTTACAGGCCTACCATCCCCCCCCCCTCTTCACCATGGAAATTCCAAATTTCAAAATAGCCATCCATTAGTAAATCGTATGAACAGGAAGGAACTAGAGTTTTATCGTTTGAATCGCAATAGTTTTTGAGATATTTAGAAAAGAATGTTACAGGCCTACCATTTCGTCACCTCCCCCCTCGCCCCTTCACCATGGATTTTCAAAATAGCCATTCATTAGTAAATCGTATGAACAGGAAGGAACTCCAGTTTTATGGTTTGAATCGCAATAGTTTTTGAAATATTTAATAAATAATACAATTTACATATACGCACAGAGACCGATCATCTCACCAGCTCCCCCCTCCCCCCACCATGGAAATTCAAAATTTCAAAATAGCCATTCTTTAGCAAATCATTTGAACCGAAAATAACTCCATTTTCATCGTTTGAACCGCAATAGTTTTTGAGGTATTTAAAAAGAATATTACAGGTCTAATATTTCACCCCCCCCCCCTAATCATGGAAATTCAAAATTCCGAAATAGGATTCCGTTTGTAAATCGGATGAACAGGAATGAACTCCATTTTTATCATTTCAACCACAATAGTTTTTGAAATATTTAATGAATAATGGAATTTACATATACACACAGAGTCCTATGATTTCACCACACCCCACCATGGAAATTCAAAGTTTCAAAATACCCATTCGTTAGTAAATCGTTTTACCTGAAAAGAACTCCATTGTCATCGTTTGAACCACAATAGTTTTTGAGAAATTAAAAAAAGAATGTTACAGGCCTACCATCCCCCCTTCACCATGGAAATTCCATATTTCAAAATAGCCATTCATTAGTAAATCGTATGAACCGAAAAGAACGCCATTTTCGTCGTTTGAACCGCAAAAGTTTTTGAAATATTTAATAAATAATGCAATTTACATATACGCAAAGAGACCTATCATTTCACCAGCTCCCCCTCCTCCACCGTGGAAATTCAAATTTCAAAATAGCCATTCTTTAGCAAATCGTTTGAACCAAAGATAGGGATATTTTCATCGTTTGAACCGCAATAGTTTTTGAGATATTTAAGAAACAATAATACAGGCCTGCCGTTTCACCTCCACCCCCAACCCCCTTCACCATGGAAATTCCAAATTTCAAAATAGCCATCCATTAGTAAATCGTATGAACAGGAAGGAACTAGAGTTTTATCGTTTGAATCGCAATAGTTTTTGAGATATTTAGAAAAGAATGTTACAGGCCTACCATTTCGTCACCTCCCCCCTCGCCCCTTCACCATGGATTTTCAAAATAGCCATTCCTTAGTAAATCGTATGAACAGGAAGGAACTCCAGTTTTATGGTTTGAATCGCAATAGTTTTTGAAATATTTAATAAATAATACAATTTACATATACGCACAGAGACCGATCATCTCACCAGCTCCCCCCTACCCCCACCATGGAAATTCAAAATTTCAAAATAGCCATTCTTTAGCAAATCATTTGAACCGAAAATAACTCCATTTTCATCGTTTAAACCGCAATTGTTTTTGAGGTATTTAAAAAGAATATTACAGATCTAATATTTCACCCCCCCTAATCATGGAAATTAAAAATTCCGAAATAGACATTCGTTTGTAAATCGGATGAACAGGAATGAACTCCATTTTTATCATTTCAACCACAATAGGTTTTGAAATATTTAATGAATAATAGAATTTACATATACGCACAGAGTCCGACCATTTCACCACACCCCACCATGGAAATTCAAAGTTTCAAAATACCCATTCGTTAGTAAATCGTATTACCTGAAAAGAACTCCATTGTCATCGTTTGAACCACAATAGTTTTTGAGAAATTAAAAAAAGAATGTTACAGGCCTACCATCCCCCCCCCCCTTCACCATGGAAATTCCATATTTCAAAATAGCCATTCATTAGTAAATCGTATGAACCGAAAAGAACGCCATTTTCGTCGTTTGAACCGCAAAAGTTTTTGAAATATTTAATAAATAATGCAATTTACATATACGCAAAGAGACCTATCATTTCACCAGCTCCCCCCTCCTCCACCGTGGAAATTCAAATTTCAAAATAGCCATTCTTTAGCAAATCGTTTGAACCAAAGATAGGGATATTTTCATCGTTTGAACCGCAATAGTTTTTGAGATATTTAAGAAACAATAATACAGGCCTGCCGTTTCACCTCCACCCCCAACCCCCTTCACCATGGAAATTCCAAATTTCAAAATAGCCATCCATTAGTAAATCGTATGAACAGGAAGGAACTAGAGTTTTATCGTTTGAATCGCAATAGTTTTTGAGATATTTAGAAAAGAATGTTACAGGCCTACCATTTCGTCACCTCCCCCTCGCCCCTTCACCATGGATTTTCAAAATAGCCATTCCTTAGTAAATCGTATGAACAGGAAGGAACTCCAGTTTTATGGTTTGAATCGCAATAGTTTTTGAAATATTTAATAAATAATACAATTTACATATATGCACAGAGACCGATCATCTCACCAGCTCCCCCTACCCCCACCATGGAAATTCAAAATTTCAAAATAGCCATTCTTTAGCAAATCATTTGAACCGAAAATAACTCCATTTTCATCGTTTAAACCGCAATTGTTTTTGAGGTATTTAAAAAGAATATTACAGATCTAATATTTCACCCCCCTAATCATGGAAATTAAAAATTCCGAAATAGACATTCGTTTGTAAATCGGATGAACAGGAATGAACTCCATTTTTATCATTTCAACCACAATAGGTTTTGAAATATTTAATGAATAATAGAATTTACATATACGCACAGAGTCCGACCATTTCACCACACCCCACCATGGAAATTCAAAGTTTCAAAATACCCATTCGTTAGTAAATCGTATTACCTGAAAAGAACTCCATTGTCATCGTTTGAACCACAATAGTTTTTGAGAAATTAAAAAAAGAATGTTACAGGCCTACCATCCCCCCTTCACCATGGAAATTCCATATTTCAAAATAGCCATTCATTAGTAAATCGTATGAACCGAAAAGAACGCCATTTTCGTCGTTTGAACCGCAAAAGTTTTTGAAATATTTAATAAATAATGCAATTTACATATACGCAAAGAGACCTATCATTTCACCAGCTCCCCCCTCCTCCACCGTGGAAATTCAAATTTCAAAATAGCCATTCTTTAGCAAATCGTTTGAACCAAAGATAGGGATATTTTCATCGTTTGAACCGCAATAGTTTTTGAGATATTTAAGAAAGAATAGTACAGGCCTACCATTTCACCTCCACCCCCACCCCCCTTCACCATGGAAATTCCAAATTTCAAAATAGCCCTTCATTAGTAAATCATATGAACCGGAATGAACTTCATTTTTATCGTTTGAACCGCAATAGTTTTTGAGATATTTAAAAAAGAATGTTACAGGCCTATCATTCCCTCACCCCCCACCCCCTTCACCATGGAATTTCAAAATAGCCATTCATTAGTAAATCGAATGAACAAGAAGGAACTGCAGTTTTATCGTTTGAACCGCAATGGTTTTTGAAATATTTAAAAAATAATATTGAGAATTTGAATCTATACAGAGAAACTGACCATTTCACCAGCCCCCCATGGAATTTCAAAACTTCAAAATAGCCATCCGTTAGCAAATCGTATTAACCGAAAAGAACTTCATTTTCGTCGTTTGAACCGCAATAGTTTTTGAGATATTCAAAAAGAATGTTACAGGTCTAATATCCCCCCCCTTAATCATGGAAATTCAAAGTTTCAAAATACCCATTCGTTACTAAATCGTATTACCTGAAAATAACTCCATTGTCATCGTTTGAACCACAACAGTTCTTGAGAAATTAAAAAGAATGTTACAGGCCTACCACCCCCCCCTCTTCACCATGGAAATTCCAAATTTCAAAATAGCCATCCATTAGTAAATCGTATGAACAGGAAGGAACTCCAGTTTTATCGTTTGAATCGCAATAGTTTTTGAGATATTTAGAAAAGAATGTTACAGGCCTACCATTTCGTCACCTCTCCCCCTCGCCCCTTCACCATGGATTTTCAAAATAGCCATTCATTAGTAAATCGTATGAACAGGAAGGAACTCCAGTTTTATGGTTTGAATCGCAATAGTTTTTGAAATATTTAATAAATAATACAATTTACATATACGCACAGAGACCGATCATCTCACCAGCTCCCCCTCCCCCCCCATGGAAATTCAAAATTTCAAAATAGCCATTCTTTAGCAAATCATTTGAACCGAAAATAACTCCATTTTCATCGTTTGAACCGCAATAGTTTTTGAGGTATTTAAAAAGAATATTACAGGTCTAATATTTCACCCCCCCCTAATCATGGAAATTCAAAATTCCGAAATAGACATTCGTTTGTAAATCGGATGAACAGGAATGAACTCCATTTTTATCATTTCAACCACAATAGTTTTTGAAATATTTAATGAATAATGGAATTTACATATACACACAGAGTCCTACCATTTCACCACACCCCACCATGGAAATTCAAAGTTTCAAAATACCCATTCGTTAGTAAATCGTTTTACCTGAAAAGAACTCCATTGTCATCGTTTGAACCACAATAGTTTTTGAGAAATTAAAAAAAGAATGTTACAGGCCTACCATCCCCCCCCCCTTCATTATGGAAATTCCAAATTTCAAAATAGCCATTCATTAGTAAATCGTATGAACCGAAAAGAAAGCTAATTTCGTCGTTTGAACCGCAAAAGTTTTTGAAATATTTAATAAATAATACATTTTACTATACACAAAGAGACCTATCATTTCACCAGCTCAACCCCCTCCCCCCACCATGGAAATTCAAAATTTCAAAATAGCCATTCTTTAGCAAATCGTTTGAACCGAAGAAAGGGATATTTTCATCGTTTGAACCGCAATAGTTTTTGAGATATTTAAGAAAGAATAGTACAGGCCTACCATTTCACCTCCACCCCCCACCTTCCTTCACCATGGAAATTCCAAATTTCAAAATAGCCCTTCATTAGTAAATCATATGAACCGGAATGAACTTCATTTTTATCGTTTGAACCGCAATAGTTTTTGAGATATTTAAAAAAGAATGTTACAGGCCTATCATTCCCTCACCCCCACCCCCTTTACCATGGAATTTCAAAATAGCCATTCAATAGTAAATCGAATGAACAAGAAGGAACTGCAGTTTTATCGTTTGAACCGCAATGGTTTTTGAAATATTTAAAAAATAATATTGAGAATTTGAATATATACAGAGAAACTGACCATTTCACCAGCCCCCCATGGAATTTCAAAACTTCAAAATAGCCATCCGTTAGCAAATCGTATGAACCGAAAAGAACTTCATTTTCGTCGTTTGAACCGCAATAGTTTTTGAGATATTCAAAAAAGAATGTTACAGGTCTAATACCCCCCCCCCCCTTAATCATGGAAATTCAAAATTCCAAAATTGTCATTCGTTAGTAAATCGTATGAACCGGAATGAACTCCTCTTTTATTGTTTGAACCGCAATAGTTTTTGAAATATTTAATAAATAATACAATTTACATATACGCACAGAGACCGATTATTTCACCAGCTCCCCCTCCCCCCACCATGGAAATTCAAAATTTCAAAATAGCCATTATTTAGCAAATCATTTGAACCGAAAAGAACGCCATTTTCATCATTGGAACTGCAATAGTTTTTGAGATATTTAAAAAAGAATAATACAGGCCTGCCATTTCAAATCCAACCCCACCCCCTTCATCATGGAAATTCCAAATTTCAAAATAGCCGTTCGTTAGTAAATCGTATGAACCGGAATAAACTTCATTTTTGTCGTTTGAACCGCAATAGTTTTTAGATATTTAAAAAAGAATATTACAGGCCTACCATTTACTCACCCCCCCCCTTCACCATTGATTTTCAAAATAGCCATTCATTAGTAAATTGTATGAACAGGAAGGAACTCCAGTTTAATCGTTTGAATTGCAATAGTTTTTGAAATATTTAATAAATAATAGAATTTACATATACGCACATAGTCCGACAATTTCACCCCCCCATGGAAATTCAAAGTTTCTAAATAGCCATTCTTTAGTAAATCGTATTACCTGAAAAGAACTCCATTGTCATCGTTTGAACCACAATAGTTTTTGAGAAATCAAAAAAAGAATGTTACAGGCCAACCATCCCCCCTTTACCATGGAAATTCCAAATTTCAAAATAGCCATTCATTAGTAAATCGTTTGAACCGGAATGAACACCATTTTTATCGTTTGGACCGCAAAAGTTTTTGAGATATTTAAAAAACAATATTGAGAATTTGCATTTATACAGAGAGACCGACAATTTCCCCAGTCACTGCCCCCCCCCCCATGGAAATTCAAAATTTCAAAGTAAGCATTCGTTAGCATATCGTATGAACCGAAAATAACTCCATTTTCATCGTTTAACCGCAATAGTTTTTGAGATATTTGAAAAGAATATTACAGGTCTAATATTTCACCCCCTAATCATGGAAATTTAAAATTCCGAAATAGACATTCGTTTGTAAATCGGATGTACAGGAATGAACTACATTTTTATCGTTTCAACCGCAAAAGTTTTTGAAATATTTAATAAATAATACACTTTACATATACGCAAAGAGACCGATCATTTCTCCAGCTCCCCCCCCCCATGGAAATTCAAAATTTCAAAATAGCCATTCTTTAGCAAATCGTTTGAACCGAAAAGAACGCCATTTTCATCGTTTGAACCGCAAAAGTTTTTGAGATATTTAAAAAAGAATAATACAGGCCTACCATTTCACCTCCACCCCCACCCCCTTCACCATGGAAATTCAAAGTTAAAAAATAGCCATTCGTTAGTAAATCGTATTAACTGAAAAGAACTCAATTTTCATCATTTGAATCACAATAGTTTTTGATATATTTAAAAAAGAATATTTCAGGCCTACCATTCACCCCCCCCCCACTTCACCATGGAAATTCAAAATTTCAAAAAAGCCATTCCTTAGCAAATCATTTGAACTGAAAAGAACGCCATTTTAATCATTTGAACCGCAATAGTTTTTGAGATATTTAAAAAAGAATAATACAGGCCTACCATTTCACCTCGACCCCCAACCCCTTCACCATGGAAATTCAAAATTTCAAAATAGCCCTTCATTAGTAAATCGTATGAACCGGAATGAACTCAATTTTCATCGTTTGAACCGCAATAGTTTTTGAGATATTTAAAAAGAATGTTACAGGCCTACCATTTCACCTCATAACACCCCCCCCCATTCACCATGGAACTTAAAAATTTCAAAATAGCCCTTCATTAGTAAATCGTATGAACCGAAATGAGCTCCATTTTTTTCGTTTGAACCGCAATAGGTTTTAAGATATTTAAAAAAAATTTTTGAGAATTTGCATAAATACAGAGAGACGGACCATTACCCCAGACCCCCCCCATGCAAATTCAAAATTTCAAAATACCCATTCGTTAGTAAATCGTATTACATGAAAAGAACTCCATTGTCATCATTTGAACCACAACAGTTTTTGAGAAATTAAAAAAAGAATGTTACAGGCCTACCATCCCCCCCCTTCACCATGGAAATTCCAAATTTCAAAATAGCCATTCATTAGTAAATCGTATGAACTGGAATAAATTTTATTTTTGTCGTTTGAAACGCAATAGTTTTTGAGATATTTAAAAAAGAATGTTACAGGCCTAATATTTCCTCAACCCCCCCCCCCGCCCCTCCACCATGGATTTTCAAAATAGCCATTCATTAGTAAACCGTATAAACAGGAAGGAACTCCAGTTTTATGGTTTGGATCGCAATAGTTTTTGAAATATTTAATAAATAATACAATTTACATATACGCACAGAGACCGATCATTTCACCAGCTAGCCCCCCCCCCCACCATGGAAATTCAAAATTTCAAAATAGCCATTCTTTAGCAAATCATTTGAACCGAAAAGAACGCCATTTTCATCGTTTGAACCGCAATAGTTTTTGAGATATTTAAAAAAGAGTGTTACTGGCCTACCATTTCCTAAACTCCCCCCCCCCCTTCACCATGGATTTTCAAAATAGCCATTCATTAGTAAATCGTATGAACAGAAAGGAACTCCAGTTTTATCGTTTGAATCGCAATAGTTTTTGAAATATTTAATAAATAATAGAATTTACATATTAGCACAGAGTTTGACCATTTCACCACACCCCACCATGGAAATTCAAAGTTTCAAAATAGCCATTCGTTAGTAAATCGTATTACCTGAAAAGAACTCCATTGTCATCGTTTGAACCACAATAGTTTTTGAGAAATCAAAAAAAGAATGTTACAGGCCTACCATCCCCCCTTCACCATGGAAATTCCAAATTTCAAAATAGCCATTCATTAGTAAATAGTTTGAACTGGAATGAACACCATTTTTATCGTTTGGACCGCAAAAGTTTTTGAGATATTTAAAAAACAATATTGAGAATTTGCATTTATACAGAGAGACCGACAATTTCCCCAGTCACTGCCCCCCCCCCATGGAAATTCAAAATTTCAAAGTAGGCATTCGTTAGCATATCGTATGAACCGAAAATACCTCCATTTTCATCGTTTAACCGCAATAGTTTTTGAGATATTTGAAAAGAATATTACAGGTCTAATATTTCACCCCCCCCTAATCATGGAAATTTAAAATTCCGAAATAGACATTCGTTTGTAAATCGGATGAACAGGAATGAACTACATTTTTATCGTTTGAACCGCAAAAGTTTTTGAAATATTTAATAAATAATACACTTTACATATACGCAAAGAGACCGATCATTTCTCCAGCTCCCCCCCCCCCCCCCATGGAAATTCAAAATTTCAAAATAGCCATTCTTTAGCAAATCGTTTGAACCGAAAAGAACGCCATTTTCATCGTTTGAACCGCAAAAGTTTTTGAGATATTTAAAAAAGAATAATACAGGCCTACCATTTCACCTCCACCCCCACCCCCTTCACCATGGAAATTCAAAGTTAAAAAATAGCCATTCGTTAGTAAATCGTATTAACTGAAAAGAACTCAATTTTCATCATTTGAATCACAATAGTTTTTGATATATTTAAAAAAGAATATTTCAGGCCTACCATTCACCCCCACCCCCCCACTTCACCATGGAAATTCAAAATTTCAAAAAAGCCATTCCTTAGCAAATCATTTGAACTGAAAAGAACGCCATTTTAATCATTTGAACCGCAATAGTTTTTGAGATATTTAAAAAAGAATAATACAGGGCTACCATTTCAGCTCCCCCCCCAAACCCCCTTCACCATGGAAATTCAAAATTTCAAAATAGCCCTTCATTAGTAAATCGTACGAACCGGAATGAACTCAATTTTCATTGTTTGAACCGCAATAGTTTTTGAGATATTTAAAAAACAATGTTACAGGCCTACCATTTCACCTCACAACACCCCCCCCCATTCACCATGGAACTTAAAAATTTCAAAATTGCCCTTCATTAGTAAATCGTATGAACCGAAATGAGCTCCATTTTTTTTGTTTGAACCGCAATAGGTTTTAAGATATTTAAAAAAATTTTGAGAATTTGCATAAATACAGAGAGACGGACCATTACCCCAGACCCCCCCCCCATGCAAATTCAAAATTTCAAAATACCCATTCGTTAGTAAATCGTATTACATGAAAAGAACTCCATTGTCATCATTTGAACCACAACAGTTTTTGAGAAATTAAAAAAAGAATGTTACAGGCCTACCATCCCCCCCCCTTCACCATGGAAATTCCAAATTTCAAAATAGCCATTCATTAGTAAATCGTATGAACTGGAATGAATTTTATTTTTGTCGTTTGAAACGCAATAGTTTTTGAGATATTTAAAAAAGAATGTTACAGGCCTAATATTTCCTCAACCCCCCCCCCCGCCCCTTCACCATGGATTTTCAAAATAGCCATTCATTAGTAAACCGTATAAACAGGAAGGAACTCCAGTTTTATGGTTTGGATCGCAATAGTTTTTGAAATATTTAATAAATAATACAATTTACATATACGCACAGAGACCGATCATTTCACCAGCTAGCCCCCCCCCCACCCCCACCATGGAAATTCAAAATTTCAAAATAGCCATTCTTTAGCAAATCATTTGAACCGAAAAGAACGCCATTTTCATCGTTTGAACCGCAATAGTTTTTGAGATATTTAAAAAAGAGTGTTACTGGCCTACCATTTCCTAAACTCCCCCCCCTTCACCATGGATTTTCAAAATAGCCATTCATTAGTAAATCGTATGAACAGAAAGGAACTCCAGTTTTATCGTTTGAATCGCAATAGTTTTTGAAATATTTAATAAATAATAGAATTTACATATACGCACATAGTCCGACCATTTCACCACACCCCACCATGGAAATTCAAAGTTTCAAAATAGCCATTCGTTAGTAAAACGTGTTACCGGAAAAGAACTCCATTGTCATTGTTTGAACCACAATAGTTTTTGAGAAATTAAAAAAAAAATGTTACAGGCCTACCATTCCCCCCTTCTCCATGGAAATTCCAAATTTGAAAATAGCCATTCACTAGTAAATCGTTTGAACCGGAATGCACTCCATTTTTATCGTTTGAACAGCAATAGCTTTTAAGATATTTAAAAAATCAATATTGAGAATTTGCATTTATATAGAAAGGCCGATCATTTTCCCAGACACTCCCCCCCCCCTTGGAAATTCAAAATTTCAAAATAGGCATTCGTTAGCATATCGTATGAACCGAAAATAACTCCATTTTCATCGTTTGAACCGCAATAGTTTTTGAGGTATTTAAAAAGAATATTACAGGTCTAATATTTCACCCCCCCCTAATCATGGAAATTCAAAATTCCGAAATAGACATTCGCTTGTAAATCGGATGAACAGGAATGAACTCCATTTTTATCGTTTCAACCACAATAGTTTTTGAAATATTTAATAAATTATACAATTTACATATACGCAAGGAGACCGATCATTTCACCAGCTTACCCCTCCCCCCACCATGAAAATTCAAAATTTAAAAATAGCCATTCTTTAGCAAATCGTATTAACTGTAAAGAACTCCATTTTCATCATTTGAACCACAATAGTTTCTGAGATATTTAAAAAAAGAATGTTACAGGCCTACCAATCACCCCCCCCCCCATTTCACCATGGAAATTCCAAATTTCAAAAAAGCCATTCATTAGTAAATCGTATAAACCGGAATGAACTCCATTTTTATCGTTTGAACCGCAATAGTTTTTGAGATATTTAAAAAAGAATGTTACAGGCCTAACATTTCACCTCCACCCCCCCCCCCCCCATTCACCATGGAAATTCAAAATTTCAAAATGGCCCTTCATTAGTAAATCGTAGGAATCGGAATGAGCTCCATTTTTCTCGTTTGAAACGCAATAGGTTTTGAGATATTTAAAAAATAATATTGAGAATTTGCATATATACCTCTAGAGAGAGGGACCATTTCCAAAGACCTCCCCCCCCCATGGAAATTCAAAATTTCAAAATAGGCATTCATTAGCATATCGTATGAACCGAAAAGAACTCCATTTTCATCGTTTGAACCGTAATAGGTTTTGAGGTATTTAAAAAGAGTACTACAGTTCTAATATTTCACATCCCCCCAATCACGGAAAGTCAAAATTCCAAAATAGCCATTTCTTAGTAAATCTTATGAACAGGAATGAACTCCATTTTTATCATTTGAAACGCAATAGTTTTTGAAATATTAAATAAATAATACAATTTACATATACGCACTGAGACCGATCATTTCACCAGCTCCCCCTCGCCCCTATGGAAATTCAAAATTTCAAAATAGCCGTTCTTTAGCAAATCGTTTGAACCGAAAAGAACGCCATTTTTATCATTTGAATTGCAATAGTTTTTGAGATATTTAAAAAGAATGTTACAGGCCTACCATCTCACCTCCATCCCCCACCCCTTCACCATGGAAATTCCAAATTTCAAAATAGCCCTTTATTAGTAAATCGTATGAACAGGAATGAACTCCATTTTTATCGTTTGAACCGCAATAGTTTTTGAGATATTTAAAAGAATAATACAGGCCTTCCATTTCACGTCCACCCCCACCCCCTTCGCCATGGAAATTCCAAATTTCAAAATAGCCCTTTATTAGTAAATCGTATGAACCAGAATGAATTCCATTTTTATCGTTTAAACCGCTATAGTTTTTGATATATATAAAAAATAATGTTACAAGCCTACCATTTCCTCAACCAAACCCCCCCCCTTCACCATGGAATTTCAAAATAGCCGTTTATTAGTAAATCGTATAAACCGGAATGAACTCGATTTTTATCGTTTGAATCGCAATAGTTTTTGAAATATTTAATAAATAATAGAATTTACATATTAGCACAGAGTTTGACCATTTCACCACACCCCACCATGGAAATTCAAAGTTTCAAAATAGCCATTCGTTAGTAAATCGTATTACCTGAAAAGAACTCCATTGTCATCGTTTGAACCACAATAGTTTTTGAGAAATCAAAAAAAGAATGTTACAGGCCTACCATCCCCCCTTCACCATGGAAATTCCAAATTTCAAAATAGCTATTCATTAGTAAATAGTTTGAACCGGAATGAACACCATTTTTATCGTTTGAACCGCAATAGTTTTTGAGATATTTAAAAAACAATACTGAGAATTTGCATTTATACAGAGAGACCGACAATTTCCCCAGTCACTTCCCCCCCCCCCATGGAAATTCAAAATTTCAAAATAGGCATTCGTTAGCATATCGTATGAACCGAAAATAACTCCATTTTCATCGTTTGAACCGCAACAGTTTTTGAGGTATTTGAAAAGAATATTACAGGTCTAATATTTCACCCCCTAATCATAGAAATTCAAAATTCCGAAATAGACATTCGTTTGTAAATCGGATGAACAGGAATGAACTACATTTTTATCGTTTCAACCGCAATAGTTTTTGAAATATTTAATAAATAATACAATTTACATAAATGCAAAGAGACCGATCATTTCTCCAGCTCCCCCACTCCTTCCCCATGAAAATTCAAAATTTCAAAATAGCCATTCTTTAGCAAATCGTTTGAACCGAAAAGAACGCCATTTTCATCGTTTGAACCGCAAAAGTTTTTGAGATATTTAAAAAAGTATATTACAGGCCTACCATTTCACCTCCACCCCCACCCCCTTCACCATGGAAATTCAAAGTTTCAAAATAGCCATTCGTTAGTAAATCGTATTAACTAAAAAAGAACTCAATTTTCATCATTTGAACCACAATCGTTTTTGATATATTTAAAAAAGAATGTTTCAGGCCTACCATTCTCTCCCCCCCCCCACTTCACCATGGAAATTCAAAATTTCTAAAAAGCCATTCCTTAGCAAATCATTTGAACTGAAAAGAACGCCATTTTAATCGTTTGAACCGCAATAGTTTTTGCGATATTTAAAAAAGAATAATACAGGGCTACCATTTCAGCTCCCCCCCCAAACCCCCTTCACCATGGAAATTCAAAATTTCAAAATAGCCCTTCATTAGTAAATCGTACGAACCGGAATGAACTCAATTTTCATTGTTTGAACCGCAATAGTTTTTGAGATATTTAAAAAACAATGTTACAGGCCTACCATTTCACCTCACAACACCCCCCCCCATTCACCATGGAACTTAAAAATTTCAAAATTGCCCTTCATTAGTAAATCGTATGAACCGAAATGAGCTCCATTTTTTTCGTTTGAACCGCAATAGGTTTTAAGATATTTAAAAAATTTTTTTGAGAATTTGCATAAATACAGAGAGACGGACCATTCCCCCCCCCCAAGCAAATTCAAAATTTCAAAATACCCATTCGTTAGTAAATCGTATTACATGTAAAGAACTCCATTGTCATCGTTTGAACCACAACAGTTTTTGAGAAATTGAAAAAAGAATGCTACAGGCCTACCATTCCCCCCACCTTCACCATGGAAATTCCAAATTTCAAAACAGCCATTCATTAGTAAATCGTATGAACTGGAATGAATTTCATTTTTGTCGTTTGAACCGCAATAGTTTTTGAGATATTTAAAAAAGAATGTTACAGGCCTAATATTTCCTCAACCCCCCCCCCCCGCCCCTTCACCATGGATTTTCAAAATATCCATTCATTAGTAAACCGTATGAACAGGAAGGAACTCCAGTTTTATCGTTTGAATCGCAATAGTTTTTGAAATATTTAATAAATAATACAATTTACATATACGCACAGAGACCGATCATTTCACCAGCTAGCCCCCTCCCCCCACCATGGAAATTCAAAATTTCAAAATAGCAATTCATTAGTAAATCGTATGAACCGGAATGAACTCCATTTTTATCGCTTGAACCGCAATAGTTTTTGAGATATTTAAAAAAGAATAATACAGGCCTTCCATTTCATCTCCACCCCCCACCCCCTTCACCATGGAAATTCCAAATTTCAAAATAGCCCTTTATTAGTAAATCGTATGAACCGGAATGAATTCCATTTTTATCGTTTAAACCGCAATAGTTTTTGATATATCTAACAAAGAATGTTACAAGCCTACCATTTCCTCAACCCCACCATCCTTCACCATGGAATTTCAAAATAGCCGTTTATTAGTAATTCGTATAAACCGGAATGAACTCGATTTTTATCGTTTGACTCGCAATAGTTTTTGAAATATTTAATAAATAATAGAATTTACATATTAGCACAGAGTTTGACCATTTCACCACACCCCACCATGGAAATTCAAAGTTTCAAAATAGCCATTCGTTAGTAAATCGTATTACCTGAAAAGAACTCCATTGTCATCGTTTGAACCACAATAGTTTTTGAGAAATCACAAAAAAGAATGTTACAGGCCTACCATCCAACACCCCTTCACCATGGAAATTCCAAATTTCAAAATAGCCATTCATTAGTAAATCGTTTGAACCGGAATGAACACCATTTTTATCATTTGAACCGCAATAGTTTTTGAGATATTTAAAAAACAATATTGAGAATTTGCATTTATACAGAGAGACCGACAATTTCCCCAGTCACGCCCCCCCCCCCCATGGAAATTCAAAATTTCAAAATAGGCATTCGTTAGCATATCGTATGAACCGAAAATAACTCCATTTTCATCGTTTGAACCGCAATAGTTTTTGAGGTATTTGAAAAGAATATTACAGGTCTAATATTTCACCCCCCCTAATCATGGAAATTCAAAATTCCGAAATAGACATTCGTTTGTAAATCGGATGAACAGGAATGAACTACATTTTTATCGTTTCAGCCGCAATAGTTTTTGAAATATTTAATAAATAATACAATTTACATATATGCAAAGAGACCGATCATTTCTCCAGTTCCGCCCCCTCCCCCCCCATGAAAATTCAAAATTTCAAAATAGCCATTCTTTAGCAAATCGTTTGAACCGAAAAGAACGCCATTTTCATCGTTTGAACCGCAAAAGTTTTTGAGATATTTAAAAAGAATAATACAGGCCTACCATTTCACCTCCACCCCCACCCCCTGCACCATGGAAATTCAAAGTTTCAAAATAGCCATTCGTTAGTAAATCGTATTACCTGAAAAGAACTCCATTGTCATCGTTTGAACCACAACAGTTTTTGAGAAATTAAAAAAAGAATGTTACAGGCCTACCCCCCCCCCCCGTTCACCATGGAAATTCCAAATTTCAAAATAGCCATTCATTAGTAAATCGTATGAACTGGAATGAATTTCATTTTTGTCGTTTGAACCGCAATAGTGTTTGAGATATTTAAAAAAGAATGTTACAGGAATACCATTTCCTCATTTCCTCACCCCCCTCGCCCCTTCACCATGGATTTTCAAAATAGCCATTCATTAGTAAATCGTATGAACAGGAAGGAACTCCAGTTTTATGGTTTGAATCGCAATAGTTTTTGAAATATTTAATAAATAATACAATTTACATATACGCACAGAGACCGATCATTTCACCAGCTCCCCCCTCCCCCAACCATGGAAATTCAAAATTTCAAAATAGCCATTCTTTAGCAAATCATTTGAACCGAAAAGAACGCCATTTTCATCGTTTGAACGGCTATAGTTTTTAAAATATTTAAAAAAGAATAATACAGGCCTACCATTTCACCTCCAACCCGCACCCCCAACACCATGGAAATTCCAAATTTCAAAATAGCCCTTCGTTAGTAAATCGTATGAACCGGACTGAACTTCATTTTTGTCGTTTGAACCGCAATAGTTTTTGAGATATTTAAAAAGGTATGTTACAGGCCTACCATTTCTTCAACCCCCCCCCCTTCACCATGGATTTTCAAAATAGCTATTCATTAGTAAATCGTATGAACAGGAATTAACTCCAGTTTTATCGTTTGAACAGCAATTGTTTTTGAAATATTTAATGAATAATAGAATTTACATATACGCACAGAATCCGACCATTTCACCACACCCCACCATAGAAATTCAAAGTTTCAAAATACCCATTTGTTAGTAAATCGTATTACCTGAAAAGAACTCCATTGTCATCGTTTGAACCACAATAGTTTTTGAGAAATCAAAAAAAGAATGTTACAGGCCTAACATCCCCCTTCACCATGGAAATTCCAAATTTCAAAATAGCCATTCATTAGTAAATTTCAAAATAGCCATTCATTAGTTTCAACCGCAATAGTTTATGAAATATTTAATAAATAATACAATTTACATATACGCAAAAATACCGATCATTTTACCAGCTCCCCTCCCCCCACCACGGAAGATCAAAATTTCAAAATAGCCATTCTTTAGCAAATCGTTTGAACCGAAAAGAACGCCATTTTCATCGTTTGAACCGCAATAGTTTTTGAGATATTTAAAAAAGAATAATACAGGCTTACCATTTCACCTCCACCCCCCACCCCCCTTCACCATGGAAATTCCAAATTTCAAAATAGCCCTTCTTTAGTAAATCATATGAACCGGAATGTACTCTATTTTTATCGTTTGAACCGCAATAGTTTTTGAGATATTTAAAAAAGAATGTTACAGGCCTACCATTTCACTTCCAACCCCCCATCCCCCCTTCACCATGGAAATTCAAAATTTCAAAATAGCCCATTTATTAGTAAATCGTATGAAACGGAATGAACTTCATTTTTGTCGTTTGAACCACAATAGTTTTTGAGATATTTAAAAAAGAATGTTACAGGCCTACCATTTCCTCACCCCCCCTTCACCATGGAATTTCAAAATAGCCATTAATTAGTAAATCTTATGAACAGGAAGGAACTCCAGTTTTATTGTTTGGATCGCAATAGTTTTTGAAATATTTAAAAAATAATATTGAGAATTTGAATATATACAGAGAGACCGACCATTTCCCCAGACCCCTCCCCCATGGAAATTCAAAATTTCAAGATAGGTATTCGTTAGCAAATCGTATGAACCGAAAATAACACTATTTTCTTGGTTTGAACCGCAATAGTTTTCGAGGTATTTAAAAAAGAATGTTACAGGCCTAATATTTCACCCCCCTCATCATGGAAATTCAATATTCCGAAATAACCATTCGTTAGTAAATCGTATGAACAGGAAAGAACTCCATTTTTATCGTTTGAACCGCAATAGTTTTTGAAATATTTAATAAATAGTACAATTTACATACACGCACAGAGACCGACCATTTTACCAGTTCCACCCCCACCCCCCACCATGGAAATTGAAAATTTCAAAATAGCCATTCTTTAGCAAATCGTTTGAACCGAAAACTCCATTTTCATCGTTTGAACCGCAATAGTTTTTGAGGTATTTAAAAAAGAATGTTGCAGGCCTGCATCATTTACTTCCCCCTTCTCCACTCACCATGGAAATTCGAAATTCCGAAACCGCCATTCGTCAATAAATCGTATGAACCGAAAAAGAACTCCATTTTTATCGTTTGAACCGCAATAGTGTATGATATAAAAAAAAAAAAAGGATTCTGAAAATTTGGATCCGATAATTTTACCCCCCCCCCTCCCATGGAATTTAAAATTTCAAAATAGCCATTCGTCAGTGCATCACCTTATCCGGGAGAACTCCATTTTCACCGTTTGAACCGCAATTACTTTTCAGATATTCAAAAAATGATATTGAAAAATTCCATATACAGACTGAGGACAACCATTTCACCAGCCCCCCCCCCCCCTGTCATGGAAATTTAAAATTTCAAAATAGCCATTCGTTAGTATATCGTATGAAACGAGAACTCCATTTTCATCGTTTGAACCGAATAGTTTTTCAGATATATAAAAAATAATTTTGAGAATTTACATATACAGACAGTGACCGACCATTACACCAGCCCCCCCACCCTCCCCCCATGGAAACTTAAATTTCAAAAAAGCCATTCGTTAGTAAATCGAACCGCAATAGTTTTTGAGATATTTAAAAATTAATATTGAGAATTTACATATACAGAGACAGGCCGACTATTTCACTAGCCCCCCTACCACGGAAATTCAAAATTTCTAAATCGTATGAACCGGAATGAACTCCATTTTTTTAAACCGTAAGAGTTTTTGAGATATTTAAGAAAAAAGGATGAAGAAAATTTGGAACCGACCATTGCCCCAGCCACCCGCCACCATTGAAATTCAAAATTCCAAAATAGCCATCCGTTAGTAAATCGTATGAACCGGAATGAACTGCATTTTTATCGTTTGAAACGCAATAGTTTTTGAGATAGTTAAAAAAAAAGGATTGAGAAAATTTGGGACCGACCATTTCACCCCCCCTTCCCATGGAAATACAAAATTTCAAAATAGCCATTCGGTAGTAAATCGTATGAACCTAGAAGAACTCCATTTTTATCTTTTGAACTCCAATAGCTTTTGAGATGTTTAAAAATGCCCCACGATTTCAGCTGCCCCGGTCATTTCCTGTTTCAGAATAGCTATTCGTTAGCATCGTGTGAACCGGAACGAGCTACATCTTTATCGTTCGAATCTGGATAGGCCGCCCCGGTGGCGCAGTGGTCTAAGGCGCTGGCCTCTGATCATTCGTCCGTAAGGGGTCCGGGTTCGAATCCCGGTCAGGCATGGATGTTGTGTTTGTCTTACGGCACTGGCTCTCTCCCTTCCCTGGAACCAGTGACCCTAAATTAGGGACGGGCGACTGCTTATAGCCCATTGAGTTGCTCACGGTGGTCGTTAAACCTCCAATCAAAAAAAAAAAAAAAAAAAAAAAAAAAAAAAAAGAATCTTGATAGTTTTTGAGATATTTGTATAAAGGGTAATGGAGGAAAATGAAGAAGTAATTTATTTTCAAAAAGTCTTGCGTTCGTTCCTGTCATTATCTTAAAGATCTCTCCGTTTCTAGCTTTGAAATGTAGCAGTTGAAAAGACATTCCAAAAACAGAGTGACGGTTTCAACATCTCTTCAATGTGTCTCAAGGAACAGTACACAAGAGAACAGGAAAATGCATGACACAGTAAAACAGCAAAAATCTAGGAGCGGAAACAAACGACGCAAGGCAGTCTGTAGTAAACATACAAGGCATCACAGAAAGAAACGGAGCATTGCAGAGGCACAAAGTAGTCTGTTACATTACAATCGTGCGAGCATCTAGCATGGCAGAGGCACAAAGTAGTCTGTTACATTACAAAAAGCGGCATCTAGAGAAAGAGTCTGCGTAAACTCGGGAACAACCTAAAGGCGAGCAACAAGATCAGGCACAACAGAGGGACTGTCAAGAAGGCGACCAAAAGTGACGGCAGGAGGATCTGGAGCGGAGCCTGGAGAAGAACGATGATTAGGATACATAACCACAGCGGCACGCTTAGCGCGAATCTTGCGATTAGACCGATGACGGCGCTTCTTATTAGGAGCAATACCAGTAGGGAAATGTTGACGAAGAGGACGAGACGACGTAGAAGGAACAACAGGCGGCGTCTCGGGAATCAAGCAAGGTTAATACGGTACAAAGTCGGATGACATATGTAAGGAGGTAACTGCAGGAACAACAGAAGCCGGGGAGGGTGGGGTTTCAAACGAATCTAAAAGAGGAGCTGTGCAAAAGGGAGGGGACCGATCATGGCGACCAGAAGGTGAAACAAAAGCAACGGCACTAGAGGCATCAAAAGAGCCCCGAAAAGGTGAAAAGGGCGGTGAGCACACTGGAGTACTGGAACCGGTGGAGGAAAGATGTGCGACTGAGGGTGGCGAAACCGACGTACGCAGCGGCGATGGTGGAGCAGAAAATCCCTGGATCGGGATAGACGAGGTGACTTGCGAAAACAAAGAAGGCAGCACCTGAACAGGCGGAGAAGGTGCGGAAACAGGATGTGACAAAGCGCAAACATCAGACGATGAAAAAGAAAGAAGTACAGACAAAGGCACCGAAACAGGAGCAGTAGATCCAGATGTACCCACAACAGACGATGCTGGCGAGGAAGGAAAAAGACCAACGGAGGCAGATGATAGAGATGGAGACTAAGAACGTGTGAACGGATCAGGCGAAAGCGTGGTGACTGGAAGCGAAGAAAGAGGTTCTGTGACGGGATTTTGAGCAGCCGTTGAGGAAGACTAGGAAGAAATGAGGGGCACTGCGAGAAATGGTGACCAGGCTGTTTACATGAGATGCAATGATAGGCAGTGAATACGTTGATTGCGAATTTGTGATGACAACAAATCACCAGAAAAGTAGTGGGGCAGTAAGAACCAGAGTCTGTGTCAGGGAAAAAAACTACGTCTTGGCGGCGAAAGCCATAATAAGGACTATTACCTTGATCAACATGGGCGGCGGGAATCTTGCGGATATCACCAAGAACGCGGCCACACCGAGAAGGAAAAGCATGTAAAAACTCATCGGAAACGTCCGGAGGTACAGGTTACGAATTAAGAAGAACGGGAGAATGTGCAAGGGGGATAGGGACCAAGCTATGATCTCCAACGGAAAGGCTAGTCGATAGGACTTGAGGAACAAACTCAGTTAAAAAAAGATATACAAGAACGGACTTAGGCTTGTTGGCGAAATATGTAATTGCACCGGAAAGGAGAAACGACAATGCAGACATACACTGTATAGACGTGGAACTTGACATTGGGTAAGGCGTCGAACTTGACACTTATACTAAGAGTTGAAAGCATTGTACGTGTGCAATAAGCGTGGAACCTTGACGTGAAATATAGGAGTCCAAGGCTGTCGCGAGGAAAGTCGGAGACGTTGAACACGGATCTGTAGCAGGATGAAGAGAAGAGCAGTCCGGGGACGCATCCAACACACTTGGAGGACAAGTCATCGAAGCAGCACGTAGTGACGTGAGAGGAAAATAGAATTCAGAAGCAGAAGCACATGCCATGGACAATGTGTAGAAATGCACGGCGAAGGGCACACAGATCCACTATAACAAGGTGGAGCACCAAGAAGGCGATCAGCATACCGAAGAAGGCAGCGCAGAGAACCACTGTCAATGGGTGGAGCACCAGGATGGTAATCGACACACTGGTAAAGGCAGTGCAGAGAACCATTAACGATGATTGGAGCGCAAACACGGAAGGCAAACGTAGACACAGCAGTAGGAAGGCTACTACATGCAGCAGACAGTTTCAGAGCAAAAAGTCAAGGCGAGTCACGATGGGCAGGTTGTAAACAGGCCCAATGAGATGAATTGTAAACAGGCCCAACGAGATGAATTATAAAGGAATATCGGCAAAATATGCACGTACCAACTCGAAAGAATGACTAGGAAGAGAGCGCAGACATTCATGCACGAGAGAAACACAAATTAATTCGGCGGTGGGCGCTAGATGCAGGCGGAGCACAAAATGCACAGCTCAAAAGGGCGTGGCCAGCAGAACAATGTGACGGGATGCTGTGTGAGTCCAATATCGTACAAAGACAATTGTTTGGATGGGACCATTTCAAGAATGTTTGTTTTAAATTTAAGGGTGCATCTGCTTTGCACTTCCTTTCGACCGAAGCGTGTTAAAGTGGAAAAGTTTCTTGCACGTTCTTTGAAAACTAAAGGATGTACTCATACCTTCACTATATACATGTATCTATCTGTATACGTTTATCTGTGTACCTCTAAGTCTGATTTAATGTTAGCCTCTTTTTGCTTTGGGAAGCCAGAACAGTGAGAACGATTATCCTAGCATTTTAATCTTTATCTGATCCATAATTTCGCCGCCAAGAGCGAAATGCAAATTCCACCGATTTCAAAATATATTTTGCTTCATATCGTTGCTCAAAAATCAGAATGAAACACTTTCGACGCCTATTGAATGCACCATTTTTACGTACAGCTTATTGTATCTTAATATTACCGAATTTTTTCTGTTACAACGAGCAAATACGTACATTACTGTTTGTGAAAATTGCAACGCGAAAAAGAATCGCACTATTCAAAAGAAATTTATATCACAGATTCCTCATGTTGCAGGAGATAACTGATTTTATTTCTACATCTATAGAAGATTTTGTCAATTTAAATCTCAGTACTATTTGTACAGTTGTTGCCTACCAAAGATGGTAGGCAGCAACTGAACAAATAACTAGTACACGAATGAATAATTAATACACACAATTGACGTAGATTTGGGACATCAAACAGATGGCATCGCTCTTTCCACGGTTTTAAGTGAGTCATGGGAAAAGTATCATCGGCCGCCAACGGAAATCGAACCAAGGGTCTTCCAGTAACTGGCCGGACATGCTACCACTGCACCAGTTGCTTCTTACCATCTTTGGGGAATCCCCACCATTGTGCGGGTCTCCAAGAAGCAACATGCCATGTGGTTTGGCAATTAATCACATGCGAGTCTGGAGAATTCGAGGCCGCTGTGGTGCAGTGGTAGCATGTCCAGCGCGTAACTGGAAGACCCTGAATTCAATTCCCGGTGGCTGCCGATGAATGTTTTTACGTGACTCACTTAAAAACGTGGAAAGAGAAATGACTTCTGTTTGATGTTCCTAATCCACGTCGATTGTGTGTATTAATGCAGGACAATTACAGAGGCATCTGTGGCACGCAGTCCGGTCATCTTCTATAGCGCTTCGCACCGCTTCGTGCGGTGATACATGTTGCAATATGGTCCAGCATAGAGGCGAACAGAGGCCTGATGTCCTGCTGAAGAGGGCCCGCACTTGTTGGACGGTGTGCTCCAAATCCCGGATAGTGCGGCAGAGAGTCAACCGGCGTTTCACCTGGTCCCACACATGCTCGATAGGGGACATGTTCGGGGAGCGGGCAGGCCTTGGAACTGTATGGACACGACGTAGACAGTCCTGGAAAACCAGAGCCGTGTGCGGGATGGCATTATCCTGCTGGTATAGCGCACCTAGAATTCCGACCAGGAGTGAGAGCACATGGGGCCGTATGATCTCATCCACATGCCGCTGGCCTGACAATGATCCACGTACCACTACTAGAGCTGATAGGCTATCGTAGGCAATATACCATAAAGGCTTCCCAGACCATAATGCCTGCAGTAGGGTAGGTGGGACGCTCGATAGCAAGGTTGGAATTGTGCCGATGACCTCGGGACCTCCACACCCTGACACGATGATCATCCGTCCCCAAAACGAACTAACACTAATCGCTGAACACCACACGTCGCCAGTCTGTGGCGTTCCACGTCGCACTCGCCTGGCACCATTGCAAGCGGAGCCGGCGATGTTCCGGTGTTAATGGCAGAACACGTAAGAGGCGCTAGGATCGCAGATTCGCTTCCGCGAGGCTTCCGGAAATGGCTCGTTGGCACACAAGACCTGCTACATTTGCTTGTAGAGTAGATAGGGTTTCCGTGGGATCCATTGGTGCCTGCCGCACGATCTGTCGATCCTCTCTACGGGTGGTCCTCCTGGTTCGTTCGGAGACACCCGCCGTGTGGCAGTGGCGTCACGTGTCCACTGCTCCCAACACAGTCGGACCGTATGGTCAGAACGATCCACGTGGTGGGTTATACGGCGAGCTGACCAACCTACGGTTTTCCGCCCGATGATCAGGCCTCTCTCAAAGCCCGTAAGTTGCGTACATCGACGTCTCTGGTGTCTACCCGGCATTCTTGTCACTCTGTACTCTTGCTTGCGCCGGCCGGTGCTTTTCTCTTTCATGGGGCATCGACTACACGCCGGTTTATAATGCTGTCGGTTCGTGCTAGCAGCGCCGCCCAGGGTGTGCGGTTATGCGCACTCGCACCAAACTCACCCTAGCTATTTGCAAAGTTTCGAGGTTGTAGCATGTTTTCTTCTAAGTGTGCAAATTTCTTGTCCAGGAGTGTACAATAAGCAAGGGCAAAAATAAAAAATTCACTCGCCTAAGTTTTCACCAGCTGTCTCAACGAAGGTAAGATTCCTGAGCATTGGGATAATGGTACAATGATCCTGCTACATAAAAAGGGTGACGTTGAGAATCTCAGGACCTACAGGCTCATCAGCCTCCTATCAGTTGTTTTTAAAATTTTCACTTAGGTTCTTTCACTTCGCATCAAGGTAAAACTGGGCATGGCTCAAGCAAGAGAAGAAGCTGAATTCAGGATGGCTACAGCACTGAAGATCATGTCCATGTACTGAAAGAACAAGAGAATATAGAACTAACTGAAAGAACAAGAGAATATGAACTCCCATTATGCAAGGCTTTTATTGATTATGAAAAGGCCTTTGATTCCGTAAAACCATCAGCAGTTACAACTGCTTTGAAATCCTGCGATATTGCAGATGCATACATTAACATTATTAACAGTATCTATGAAAAATGCAACTGCAAAAGTTTGGATATTTGAGGATGCAGTACTAATAAAAATTGGAAAGCTAGTGTGACAAGGTGAAATCATATCTCCCAAACTCTTTAATGCCCCATTGCAAAATATTTTTTAATCACTGAACTTTGACAAAGAGAAAAAGATTTATGCAGATAATTTAAATCACGTTCGTTTTGCTGATGATGTTGTCATTTTTGCAACTACGACTTCTGAACCGCAGAATACGACCCAAGAACTTGCTGACAAGAGTAAAGAAGTGGAATTAAAAATGAACTTTCACAAGACAAAAGTGACGTATATTGCTTTTACAAGAAACGAAGATTTATTTATTGATGGTGAAAAGCTTGAGACAAATGATACCTACATTTATCTTGGGCAGCAGATATGAAGTAAGAGTCACATTGATGAAGAAATTAATCGGCGTGTAAAACTTGGATGGATAGCTTTTGGAAGAAACAGTACAATTTTTACGAAAGTTATGTAATTATGTCTTAAATGATAAGGGTTTAATCAGTTCATCCTGCCAGTGCTTACGTATGGAGCAGAGACATGGACCTTAACTAAACAAGTTAGTAAAATCATGCAATGCATTGAATATGATACGCTTTCCAACATACCAGAAATAATTACTCATGTTATGAAAATAATGGCTGTGGAATAAATCTCGGTCCTTTGCCCTGACCTTTGATCCTATTTCGATGATATTCAACAGAACCGGTTCGGTATACCTCCGAAAAAACTTGATAAAGTTTTGTCGCAATCGAAGCAATTTTGCGTAAGTTATGATGCATAAGGGCTAAGGAATAGATCCTGCTCCTGTATCCTAACCTTTGACACCATTTTATCCATATTCCATTGGGTTTGTCCCCAGGTTTTCCCCTACCACATACTAAAGTTTCATCGAAATCGAACCATTTGTACGTGAGTTATCGTGCCGACAGACGGATGGACGGACGGACAGACGGACGGTAAAACCTGAAGCATATACGCTTTTTCAACCTACGGTTGGAAAGTGTAAAAAAGACAAACAAAGACTTCAGACAACGCAAAAAACCCTGGAGAGAATCATGCTTGGGGTAACCAGGAAAGATAAGCAGAGGAACTTATGGATAAGCAAAACGACAGGAGTTGACGACGTCATGACCACAATGAAATCACTGAAATGGTAAGGGCATGACATGTTGCTAGAAGAACGGACCACCGACGGAAAACCGAAATTTTAGAATGAATTTCGAGGGACAGGAAAAGACCCAGAAGAAGACCCTATGGGAGATTGATGGATGAAATTCGAAAGCATGCCGGTGTGTCATCGAAGAGAAATGCTCAAGGCAGACATTTGAGGAAGAAACTTGGGGAGACCTTCATCCAGTAGTGGATTCATAACAGTTGACAATGATGATGATACATATATACACTGACGGAAAAAAAATCTCAACACCACGAAAAAATAGTTGTAGAGGAAAGAAATGGCGGCAATACATTTGTATAGGTAACACATGCAATCGATTAAGGTTTCAAGATCACAGCTTAATGTAAGCGCGAGAAGAGCCATTTTAAATGTGAAATGCTGGTACATTAATAACCGGTGTAACCGCCAGAATGTTGAATTCAAGCATGCAAACGTTAATGCATTGTGTCGTACAGGTGCTGGATGTCAGTTTGTGGGATGGAGTTCCATGCCTGTTGCACTTAATCGGTCAATACAGGACGGTTAATGCTGGTTGGGGGTGACGCTGGAGTTTTCGTCCAATGATGTCCCATGCGTGCTCGATTGGAGAAAGATCTGGTGATCTTGCAGGCCACGGCAACATGTCGACACTCTGTAGAGCATGTTTGGTTACAACAGCGGTATGCGGGCGAGCGTTGCCCTGTTGGAAAACACCCACTAGAATGCTGTTCATGAATGGCAGCACAACAGGTTGAATCACCAGAACGACGTACAACTGTGCCGTCAGGGTGCGTGGGATAACCACGAGAGTGCTCCTGCTGTCATAGGAAATTGCTCCCCAGACCATAACTCCAGGTGTAGGTCCATTGTGTCTTGGCCGCAGACAGGTTGGTTGCAGGCGCTCACCTGGCCTCCTTCTAACCAACACACGGCCATCACTGGCATCCAGGCAGAACCGGCTTTCATCAGAAAACACAACAGATCTCCACTTCGTCCTCCAATGAGCTCTAGCTTGACGCCCCTGACGTCGGAAACGGCAGTGGTTTGGAGTAAGTGGAATGCACGCTACAGGGCGTCTGGCTCGGAGCTGTCCTTCAAGTAACCGATTTGTAACAGTTCGTTGTGTCATTGTGGTGGCAACTGCAGCTCGAATTGCTGCCGCAGACGCAGTACGATGCGCCACGGCCATACGCCGTACACGGCGGTCTTCCCTCTCAGTAGTGCCACGTGGCCGGCCGGAACCCAGTCTTCTTGAGGCAGTACCTTCCCTTGACCACCGCTGCCAACAATCATGCACAGTGGCTACATTCCTGCCAAGTTGTTCTGCAATATTGCAGAAAGAAAATCCACCTTCTCGTAGCCCTTTTACACGACCTCGTTTAAACTCCGTGAGCTGTTGATACTGGCTTCGTCGTCTTCTTAAAGGCATTCTTGACTAACATCAACAAACTACGTCGAATCTCAACGATAACTAACGCTCACGAACGTTACAGCGCGTATTTACAGCAAACCTGCTTTGCCTGTTCCGAGGGGCACTACTAGCGCCACACGTATGCGCCGAGCGCGAAATTTGCATGGACGTCATCTTACAGATGTACTCTCACCGCCTACTAACTGTCGTTTATCTAACACAACCCCTTTTTGGTGTTGGGATTGTTTTTCCGTCAGTGTATATATATATATATAAACGAACGAAGAGTTACATCCACAGGTGTGGCAGAATTAACACGCATCCCATTGCTTGGAAAGACGACGCATACCGTCTGCGAAGCAGTGGCGGCCCGTCAGATGAGGCAAGTGAGGCGCCGCCTCACCTGAAATTCCGCAGAATGAGAAGTGAAAGAAAAAAAAAAAAAACCTTCTGTCACTAATAAAGATATAAGAACTTTGCAGGATAAATGAAACACTGAAATTCACATTGTGATTCATGAATGGTTAAAGAAAGGCTTTCGAGAAGAGGAATGAATCATTATTTTTGCAAAGCAGCTGCATGTTTTAAGCGCTTAGAGGCGACCTGCTGAATCGTCTCGATGAGAAGCCGGTTTTGGGAACTGGGGATCAGAGAAGAGCCCTACAGACTGAACCCCCCCCCCCACCCCCACCGTCCGAGGTCTACCTAAAGAGGTGCCGGACTTCCAGTAAGAGAAAGGAAATTTCTGAGGCGACCCTCCATTTCGCTTAAACTGGAATCGCATCTCCGCTGTTATTGGAGAACCCAAGGATTGTGTATCCAATGGGCGCGGGAAAATGAGCAGATGACCCTTGTGAAAAGTGGTTTCACAGGCGATGACGCCGTTCGCCTCTATAGGCTTTGGAGTACGAAGATTTCTACGTAGCTTTAACTATTCGTCAGAGTGTATTTGAATCTAACTTTTTGTAGTGTGTTTTCAATCCTCTCTTCTGCGGGTGTTTGCTAGTTCATAGTAATGTTGAGTTTTTCTTTTTTCATTTTGTTATTGTTACTAAACAGCATATTTTGATTTTGGTTGGAAAATATGAATGGCCCAACAAGCGACATGATTTGTGTTCTGGAAGAAATTCCTTTTAAACACTGGAAAGATTATGATAACAAGGATGTTCTCATATCTGGAAGACCGACACCTATAATAAGTGTTCAATATCTAAAGATAAGAAGTGCGGCAAATCGTTTTTTAGGTCTTTCAATAAATCATAGTACGAGATTTTCCCCTGGCTTTCTGATGCTATTACAAGCAAACTCTCTTTTGCTGGCCATGTTTACTTTTGAGCAATAAGAAAAATGTGTGGAATACAACGGGTTATTTTGATCTAAAAACTTTTCTCGTAGTGCAAAATTGCACGAAAGCTCTAAAGAGCATAGAACTAACCACGTAGGTCTAAAACGAATGGGAAAAAACAAACACTATTTCTGATATGCTCAAAGAAAATGCTGCTCTTCATAAAGTCAAGTTTAATGAAAAGGTCAGACTAAATAGGCTTTTTATGGAACATATAATTGATTTAGTTGTCGTTCTAAGCAAGCAAGAACTGCCTTTTCGAGGACATGATGAAACTATTTCCTCATTAAATAAAGGTAATTTCAAGGAAATGTTCCAAATGTTACTTCGTAGGAGCACCCCAGAATTAAAAGCACATTTTGAAGAAATACGAAGCTTATTTTCTGGACAATCTAAAACGATACAGAATGATTTAATTGAGTGTATTCATGAATATATAAAAGTTCAAATAAATACCAGATTTGAAGATATGGGA
This sequence comes from Macrothele yani, assembly GCA_039090855.1. Taxonomy (NCBI): domain Eukaryota; kingdom Metazoa; phylum Arthropoda; class Arachnida; order Araneae; family Macrothelidae; genus Macrothele; species Macrothele yani. Next base: position 49,306,450 of record CM076999.1, on the reverse strand, counting down.
AAGCTCGAGTTTCTGCAGCTAGTTGACAGCTCAAAATACCATAGTTATTCAGAGTCATTTCCATCCAGTGCCCTTAACACTCTCAAAAAAATTTATCCAAACATTTTTACAGACACACAACGACTAAAAAACGAATTAGATTTTTTATATAATGATCACAACTTCAGGGAACTCAGTGTTCAGAAAACCTTGAAAACAATGAAAGAAAACGAGCTGAAAGAGGTGTTACCAGAAGCCTACAAATTATTTTCTCTTGTATTGACACTGGCGTCAACAAGTTCTTCTGCTGAAAGGAATTTTTTCTTGTTTGAAGAGAATTAAGACTTACCTCCGTAATACAACGGCACAAGATCGTTTGTCTTCACTCGGTAAAATTTCAATCGAGAAAGAATTGCTGAACCATCTAATGTCCATTCAACCATTTTATGATCTGATCATAGACAAATTTGCAGCCAAAAAGGATCGCAGAATTGAACTTATTTATAAAAAATAAACTGAAAGCATTCTGTTCGAGACCAAAGCAAATTAATATCGTATTCCCCTGTTTTTAATTTCAGGTTTAAATTATTTTATACTTTTTTTATATAGAAATGTGCTTCCTTAGCTTGACTTCTCCTGTACATAGTTATCACGAGCCTGGACTTCAGTTTGTGACCCGTGCTAAATGCACCTTCACTAATATGCCAATCGAACTGTGACTTTTATTCAAGCTCAAGAAACACTTCGTGAGAAAAAAATTATATTCAAATGATTTACTTTGAATTTTTTAAGAAGTGGATCTCCGATTGGCGTTGGGATGTGAGTGACGCATTGACTAGCTAAAGAAACCGCGCAAATTGCGTATTTTCGCTCAAGTGTATTACATAAAAGAATACTGGTGAAATATTTCTTTCTTTGTTGTAAAATTATCGAATAATTGTTTTCATAAAAATATTGTTGCAAAAGTAGCGTATATTACACACACACATATATAGAGAGGTATATGTACATTTTTCCTCTAAAATTTTTGGATTTTTTCGTGAAGAAAGACTCCCCACGCCGTGTTTCATATATTTCTATAATTTTATTCCATTACTGTTTAATAATATTTGTATATAAGGGCTAAATGACATGGGATGGAGCCCTAAGGGATGGGGTTTACAGCTGTTAATAACAAGGCGCCGCTTACCCTGGACCAATGGCTTAACGAGACTTCCGAATCTCAGCGGATTTTAATGATTCAGCCGACTCGAACCCAGGACTTCAAAGATATCCAATGGGGGATACTGCCTTTGACATGAAACTTTTTGAAGGGGGGGGGTTCTGCACTTCTGCTGTATAACTGTGTATAAGTACATATAACAATTGGGGGGGGGGGCGCTTCGACAAATATTTTCCTATTGGTACGTACGCACATCTTGAATATTAATACAAAATGAAGCTAATTTAATAAAATGAAGAAAATGCAATAAATTATAGTTGTTTTAATAAAAATTTAATAAAGCAACTTCTTTGGCCGCTTTGCTTTACTTTCTCTTCTATTATCAAGAAATTACATTGCTTTCCGAGTTATATAAAAATCAAAGAATTTAAATAGGGAAATTATCTATAAAACGTACTTAGAAAAAGCTAACTGTCTCGCCTAATAAGGGGTGTGCAAACCACGACCCCCCTGCTATTATATATATATATAATATAATATATATATATATATATATATATATATATATAATATATATATATATTTATATATATATATATATATATATATATATATATATATATATCAGTGGCGTAGCAGGGGGTCGTGGTTTGCACACCCCTTATTAGGCGAGACAGTTAGCTTTTTCTAAGTACGTTTTATAGATAATTTCCCTATTTAAATTCTTTGATTTTTATATAACTCGGAAAGCAATGTAATTTCTTGATAATAGATTGCTACGCCACTGATATATATATATATATATATATATATATGGGATGCAAGGTCAGGTGATGCGTAACATCACAGAGTCTCATTGACAAATGTCAACCCCGCCTTCTCGTGGTGCATCCTGCTCCCGCTAAAGGGGCTCTGACGACCGCCCATAGCGGTATAACTATACCATCGGGATCAGAGGAAATTCTATCCCACACTCACCAACCCGCTTGGCCAGCGTGGTGAGTTATGGCCAAACCCCTCAAATGATTCCACAACCTAAATCTTGGCCCTCAGTCTCCGGCAGCTGGAATGTACCTGGCCAAGGCAGCGGCCAGTGCGACATGAAGGCAGAGGGAGCTAAGAATCCCCGGAGGACCGGACTAGGCTGCCACCTGATGCTGACCTTGGCTACTTACAATGGACGCTCCCTATCTTCTGATTCAAGGCTTCTTGAATTGGAAGAGGAACTACAAAGGATCAAGTGGGACATCGTGGGGCTAAGTGAGGTAAGGAGAAAAGGAGAAGATCTCATCGAACTGAAAAGTGGACATCTCTTCTACTATCGTGGGACAGATACTGGCAGAACTAGTGGTGTTGGATTTATAATAAACAAGAAACTGAAGGATAAAGTTGTAGAAGTTGAAAGTTCCTCTGACAGAGCTGCACGACTTGTTATCCAACTCTCGAAAAGATACCAGGCTCAGATTATTCAAACTTATGCACCCACCACAAGTCATCCTGAAGAAGAAATTGAAGAATTTTATGAAGAAATTTGTCATCTAAATAATAAAGGTAAGCAGCACTTGAAAATAATTATGGGAGATTTCAATGCAAAAAATAGGGCAACGGCAACAGAATGAAACTTCAGTAGGTAAATTCGGTCATGGCAACAGAAACCAGCGTGGAAATACTCTCGTTGAGTTTGCAGAGGCAGAAGGGTTTTTCATCTTGAACTCCTTCTTCAAGAAAAAGCCACACAGGAAATGGACATGGAGACATCCAAATGGGACGACAAGTGAAATTGATTTTATTATGTGTAACAAAAAATTCGTCATAGAAGACTGCAGTGTGCTAAACAAGTTCAACACAGGTAGTGACCATAGATTGGTGAGATGTAAGATGCACCTCAACACTAAACTTGAACGTGGCAAGCTCATAAGACAAACAAAATCTATTGACAAAACCAACCTTAAAAAACACCATAATACCTTCAAGTTAGAACTGAAGAACAGGTTCTCTGCTTTAGAAGGCCTAACATAGGAAGAAGTGGACATCTCTGAAGTTAACAGAAAAGTAACCAAAGCTCTTATGGAAACAGCAACAAAATTAGCTGGGTCTAAGAACAAGTTGCATGTGAACAAATTATCAGGAAAAACCAAAATGTTGATGCAAAAAAGAAGAGAGATGAGGATAACTAAAGAAGATGTGACTTCCAAAGTGGAATATATAGAGCTATGCAAGACAGTAAGAAAAAGTATCACTGAAGACGTAAGGAAATTCAACTGTGAACTAGTGAGGAAAGCAATTGAAAACAACCAAAGCCTAAAGATAGCAAAGGGACATCTCAGTAAGGGAAGAAAACAGATTATGGCACTGAGAAAAGAAGATGGTTCTGTAACAAGAAATAGAGGCGAAATTTTGACAAGAGTGAAAGATTTCTACTCCAAATTATATGAAAGGGATGATATATGCACTCCAGACATCATGAAAGATACCAGTACCAGAGTTCCTCCAGTCCTTCCAGCAGAAGTTGCACATGCAATCAAGAACATGAAGCGAGGAAAAGCTCCAGGAGAAGATGGAATTACTGTAGACATCATAAAAGAAGCAAGTGGAGAAATCGAAACAGTACTCGCCCAAATTTTCACTCGATGCCTTAATGAAGGAAAGATTCCTGAGGATTGGAACACCGCTACAATGATCCTGCTACATAAGAAAGGTGACATTGAGGATCTCGGAAACTACAGACCTATCAGCCTCCTATCAGTAGTTTATAAAATCTTCACTAAAGTTCTTTCACACCGCTTGAAGGTAGCACTAGACATGGCTCAACCGAGAGAACAAGCTGGATTCAGGAGTGGCTACAGCACAATAGATCATATCCACGTGCTGAGAGAACTAATTGAAAGAGCGAGGGAATATGAACTTCCATTGTGCATGGCTTTTATCGATTATGAAAAAGCCTTTGATTCGGTGAAACCATCAGCAGTTACAATGGCTCTGAAAACCTGCGGTATTGAAGATGCATACATTAATATTATTAATAACATCTATGAAAATGCAAGTGCAAAGATTAGGCTGTTTGAAAATACAACACACGTAAAAATTGGAAAGGGAGTGAGACAAGGTGACACCATATCTCCGAAGCTCTTTAATGCCACATTGGAGGGTGTTTTTCAGTCGCTGAGCTGGGAAAACAAGGGGATAAAGATTAATGGAGATTATCTAACCCACCTTCGTTTTGCTGATGACGTAGTCATTTTTGCAACTACCCCATCAGAGCTGCAGAGTATGATCCAGGAACTTGCTGACAAGAGTAAAGAAGTGGGATTAAAAATGAACTTTCAGAAGACAAAAGTGATGTTCAATGCTTTTACAAGAAATGAAGATTTATCGATTGATGGAGAAAAGCTGGAGATAACAGACACGTACGTTTATCTTGGACAGCAGATATCAAGTGAGGGTCACATTGATGAAGAAATTAATCGGCGTACAAAACTTGCCTGGAGAGCTTTTGGAAGAAACTGCATAATTTTCAAGAGCAATATGCCATTATGTCTTAAAAGAAAAGTGTTTGATCAATGCATCCTTCCAGTGCTTACGTATGGTGCAGAGACGTGGACCTTAACTAAAAGAGACATACAAAGGCTGCAGACAACTCAAAGCAGCATGGAGAGGTGCATGCTTGGTGTAACCAGGAGAGATAAGAAGAGGAACTCATGGATCCGAAAAATAACAAGAGTGGAAGACATCATGATCAGAGTTAAATCCCTGAAATGGCAATGGGCTGGACATATTGCCAGAAGGACAGATCATCGATGGACAGCCGAAATTTTAGATTGGAATCCAAGGGACAGGAAAAGACCCAGAAGAAGACCACATAGGAGATGGGTGGATGAAATTCGAAAGTATGCAGGGGTGACATGGAGGAGACTGGCACAAGACAGACCGTTGTGGAGGAAACTTGGGGAGACCTTCGCCCAGCAGTGGATTGATAATGTTTGACAATGATGATGATATATATATATATATATATTCGTATAACGTTATTTAAGTTGTAGAGTCATTTTGGAGGTGTTTGGCCATAACTCACCACGCTGGCCAAGCGGGTTGGTGAGTGTACCTGGCCAAGGCAGCGGCCAGTGCGACATGAAGGCAGAGGGTGCTAAGAATCCCCGGAGGACCGGACTAGGCTGCCATTTGATGCTGACCTTGGCTACCTACAACGGACGCTCCCTATCTTCTGATTCAAGGCTTCTTGAATTGGAAGAAGAACTACAAAGGATCAAGTGGGACATCGTCGGGCTAAGTGAGGTAAGGAGAAAAGGAGAAGATCTCATTGAACTGAAAAGTGGACATCTCTTCTATTATCGTGGAACAGATACTGGCAGAACTAGTGGTGTTGGATTTATAATAAACAAGAAACTGAAGGATAAAGTGGTAGAAGTTGAAAGTTCCTCTGACAGAGCTGCACGACTCGTTATCCAACTATCGAGAAGATACCAGGCTCAGATTATTCAAACTTATGCACCCACCACAAGTCATCCTGAAGAAGAAATTGAAGAATTTTATGAGGAAATTCGTCATCTAAATAATAAAGGTAAGCAGCACTTGAAGATAATTATGGGAGATTTCAATGCAAAAATAGGGCACCAGCAACAGAATGAAACTTCAGTAGGTAAATTCGGTCACGGCAACAGAAACCAGCGTGGAAATACTCTCGTTGAGTTTGCAGAGGCAGAAGGATTTTTCATCTTGAATTCCTTTTTCAAGAAAAAGCCACACAGGAAATGGACATGGAGACATCCAATTGGGACGACAAGTGAAATTGATTTTATTATGTGTAACAAAAAATTCGTCATCGAAGACTGCAGTGTGCTGAACAAGTTCAGCACAGGTAGTGACCATAGATTGGTGAGATGTAAGATGCACCTCAACACTAAACTGGAACGTGGCAAGCTCATGAGACAAACAAAATGTATTGACATAACCAACCTTAAAAAACACCATAATACTTTCAAGTTGGAACTGAAGAACAGATTCTCTGCTTTAGAAGGCCTAACATCGGAAGAAGTGGATATTTCGGAAGTTAACAGAAAAGTAACCAAAGCTCTTATGGAAACAGCAACAAAATTAGCTGGGTCTAAGAACAAGTTGCATGTAAACAAATTATCAGGAAAAACCAAAATGTTGATGCAAAAAAGAAGAGAGATGAGGACAACTAAAGAAGATGTGACTTCCAAAGTGGAATATATAGAGCTATGCAAGACAGTAAGAAAAAGTATCACTGAAGACGTAAGGAAATTCAACTGTGAGCTAGTGAGGAAAGCAATTGAAAACAACCAAAGCCTAAAGATAGCAAAGGGACATCTCAGTAAGGGAAGAAAACAGATTATGGCTCTGAGAAAAGAAGATGGTTCTATAACAAGAAATAGAGGCGAAATTTTGACAAGAGTGAAAGATTTCTACTCCAAATTATATGAAAGGGATGATACATGTACTCCAGACATCATGGAAGGTACCAGAGTTCTTCCAGTCCTCCCAGCAGAAGTTGCTCATGCAATCAAGAACATGAAGCGGGGGAAAGCTCCAGGAGAAGATGGAATTACTATAGACATCATACAAGAAGCAAGTGGAGAAATTGAAACAGTACTCGCCCAAATTTTCACTCGATGCCTTAATGAAGGGAAGATTCCTGAGGATTGGAACAATGCTACAATGATCCTGCTACATAAAAAAGGTGACATTGAGGATCTCAGGAACTACAGACCTATCAGCCTCCTATCAGTGGTTTATAAAATCTTCACTAAAGTTCTTTCACACCGCTTGAAGGCAACACTGGACATGGCTCAACCGAGAGAACAAGCTGGATTCAGGAGTGGCTACAGCACAATAGATCATATCCACGTACTGAGAGAACTAATTGAAAGAGCGAGGGAATATGAACTTCCATTGTGCATGGCTTTTATCGATTATGAAAAAGCCTTTGATTCGGTGAAACCATCAGCAGTTACCACGGCTCTGAAATCCTGCGGTATTGAAGATGCATACATTAATATTATTAATAACATCTATGAAAATGCAAGTGCAAAGATTCGGCTGTTTGAAAATACAACACACATAAAAATTGGAAAAGGAGTGAGACAAGGTGACACCATATCTCCGAAGCTCTTTAATGCCCATTGGAAAATGTCTTTCAATCACTGAACTGGGAAAACAAAGGGATAAAGATTAATGGAGATTATCTAACCCACCTTCGTTTTGCTGATGACATAGTCATTTTTGCAACTACCCCATCAGAGCTGCAGAGTATGATCCAGGAACTTGCTGACAAGAGTAAAGAAGTGGGATTAAAAATGAACTTTCAGAAGACAAAAGTGATGTTCAATGCTTTTACAAGAAATGAAGATTTATCGATTGATGGAGAAAAACTGGAGATAACAGATACGTATGTTTATCTTGGACAGCAGATATCAAGTGAGGGTCACATTGATGAAGAAATTAATCGGCGTACAAAACTTGCCTGGAGAGCTTTTGGAAGAAACAGCATAATTTTCAAGAGCAATATGCCATTATGTCTTAAAAGAAAAGTGTTTGATCAATGCATCCTTCCAGTGCTTACGTATGGTGCAGAGACGTGGACCTTAACTAAAAGAGACATACAAAGGCTGCAGACAACTCAAAGCAGCATGGAGAGGTGCATGCTTGGTATAACCAGGAGAGATAAGAAGAGGAACTCGTGGATCCGAAAAATGACAAGAGTGGAAGACATCATGATCAGAGTTAAATCCCTGAAATGGCAATGGGCTGGACATACTGCCAGAAGGACAGACCATAGATGGACAGCCGAAATTTTAGATTGGATTCCAAGGGACAGGAAAAGACCCAGAAAAAGACCACATGGGAGATGGGTGGATGAAATTCGTAAATATGCGGGAGTGACATGGAGGAGACTGGCACAAGACAGACCGTTGTGGAGGAAACTTGGGGAGACCTTCGTCCAGCAGTGGATTGATAATGATTGACAATGATGATGATGATGATGATAACGTTATACGAATTTTAATATTTTTCAATAACATACGTTTTACTGTTTTACATTTACATCAAGACCGTTCGCCTCACCAGCATTTTACACCACGAGCCGCCACTGCTGCGAAGAAGAACTTTAGTTTCTCCTTGAACCATTTGGATCTGTCAACGTGAAAGTCACATGTTGACAGATCCGGGCTATAGGCTGGGTGGTGCAGAACCTCTCACCCTTTCCGTGTTAACGCATCCTGCATAATGTGTCCAACAGAAACACACCACGCAAAAGCGAGCCGCCACTGCTGCGAAGAAGAACTTTAGTTTCTCCTTGAACCATTTGGATCTGTCAACGTGAAAGTCACATGTTGACAGATCCGGGCTATAGGCTGGGTGGTGCAGAACCTCTCACCCTTTCCGTGTTAACGCATCCTGCATAATGTGTCCAACAGAAACACACCACGCAAAAGCATGCCAGGTCACCCATTCTTGATGGCTTTATGCAGCTTGTCCACTGTGTCGATGTAGTGGTTGTCATTGCTGTTCACGTGAGGCTCTTTAAATTCCACCAACAAAAGCCCTTCATGGTCAAAACATGCGGTCAGCATAATCTCATCGGCGGAGTCCTGTAACTTGAGTTTTATGTGTTTTGGTGGTTCGGGATGTAGGCTACTAACATTCTTTTTTTAACATCTCCAAAACTATTGCTATTCAAACTATGAAAATGGCTTTTTTTCCGGTTCACACCATTTACTAACGAATGACTATCTTGAAATTTTGAATTTACATGATGAGGGGGAGGTGGTGAGGTGAAATGGTAGGACTGTACCATTCTCTTTTAAATACCTCAAAAACAATTGCGGTTCCAGCGATGAAAATGGAGTTCTTTTCGGTTCATACGATTTGCTAACGAATGGCTATTTTGAAATTTTGAATTTCCATGGGGGGGGGGGGGGGCTGGTGAAATGGTCGGTCTCTCTGTATATACTCAAATTCTCAATATTATTTTTAAAATATCTCAAAAACTATTGCGGTTCGAACGATAAAAACGGAGTTCATACCTGTTCATATGATTTACTAATGAATGGCTATTTTGGAATTTGGAATTTCCATGGAGAAGGGGGGGGTTGCAATGGTAGGCCAGTAACATTTTTTTTTAAATATCTCAAAAACTATTGCGGTTCAAACGATGAAAATGGAGTTCTTTTCGGTTCATACGATTTGCTAACGAATGGCTATTTTGAAATTTTGAATTTCCATGGTGGGGGGGGGGGGGGGCTGGTGAAATCGTCGGTCTCTCTGTATATATGTAAATTCCCAATATTATTTTTTAAATATCTCAAAAACTATTGCGGTTCAAACGATAAAAATGGAGTTCATTCCGGTTCATACGATTTACTAACGAATGGCTATTTTGAAATTTTGAATTTCCATGGTGGTGGGGGGGGGGGGCTGGTGAAATGGTCGGCCTCCTATATTTATATGTAAATTCTCAATATTATTTGTTAAATATCTTAAAAAACTATTGCGGTTCAAACGATGAAAATGGAGTTCATTCCGGTTCATACGATTTATTAACGAATGGCTATGCTGAAATTTGAAATTTCTATTTTTTGTGGGTACCATTTCACCAGCCCCCACTTTGTTTTTTAAATAACTCAAAAACTATTGCGGTTCAAACGAAAAAATTGAGTTCATTCCGGTTCATACGTGGTACAAACGAATGGTGCAGAAAAAATTAAAAAATTCCGTGGTGGGGGGCTATCATTTCACCCCCTCCCCCACTTTGTTTTTTTAAATATCTCCAAAACTATTGCGGTTCAAACAAAAAAATCCGAGTTCATTCCGGTTCATACGTGGTACAAACGAATGGTGTCTGAAAAATTAAAAAATTCCGTGGTGGTGAGGGGGAGGAGGGGCTGGTGAAATGCACCTAAATACTCCCACTGAATTTCATAAATATGAGGAAATCTCATTAACAACACAAAAAAAGATTTCTAAAGATAACATGGAAAACGATTTTGATTTAGTTTTAATACTTTTTCTTTTTAATTAAGTACTGTGAGATTACACAACCTTTGATTTTTTTGACAAAACTAAATCCAAGAAAACACTTATGAGACGTTCTTGGTAGTCGCGTTACGTCACATCAACACACTATGGAAACTGTGCGACACATGAAGATAACGCTGACGGAAGAATGGGCGATGTTACCGCAAAAACTCATCAACAGCCTTGAACAAAGTAGGGACATAATGTGCAAATCATGCATCGACATTAGGAGTGATCATATTCCTCACTGAGTTGCTCCGCTTCCCTTCTTACTGGATTTGGCAATGTTGCATGTATATACAATGTGATTCATAAAGAAGTATACAGTTTCAACACAATATAATACAAGAACAATGTAAGATATTTTATGTTACCCGTAACAGAATTGTAGGGGAATGTTTCAATTTCTTTTAGAGACGCTCACAGATGTTCTATGTGTGCACCCTTAGTCACACGGCACACATCGAGCCGGTAATCCATTTACGCCCAAACGCGAGGTAAGGTATCTGAATAAAGTGCAGTGATAGTGGCTGTGATACGCTGCTTCAGCTCCGCTAGATCAACAGGAAGGGGAGGGGCGAATACCTTGTCCTTTACGTATACGCCACAGGAAAAAGTCACAAGGTGTTAAGTTACGACTTCTGGGTGTCATTGGGTTAGCGGCATGTTCTAGTCCGCGGCTAGTCCAATCCATCGGTGAGGAAGATGTTCATCGAGATAACCTCGCACGTCGCCTGACCAGTGCGATGGTGCACCATCCAATTGGATAATAAAGTTTTCACTGTCGTCCTGCTACTGTAGTATCAACCAAAGACTTAACATATCCAGAAACGAGTCTCCAGTGACATGTTTCTCGTGAAAAAGGAAAGGGCCGTACACTTTTTTTTGGACACAGCACAGAACACATTTATCTTAGTGGAATATCACACGTGTTGCACTGTAAATTTGGGATTATCCGTTCCCCAAAAGCGAAACATTGGGTTTGTTTACCTGACCACTCACGTGAAATGTAGTTTCATCGGTGAAAACTAAGTGATCTGCAAAATCGTCCTTCTCAAAACGGTGCTGCATTTCGGCACGGAATTCAAAGCGCTTTGTCTTGTCAAGGTCAGTGAGATTTTGCAACATTTGCACTTTGTATGAAATCATTTTCAGTTTCTTACTCAAAATTCTCCAGACAGTGGGCTGTGAAATCTGCACTTCACGACTCACCCTTCGCGTTGATTTTCCCTGGCTTCGTTGAATGGCGGTGCAAACACTGTCGACGACTTCTTCCAATACATACGGTCGTTCAGGACTTTTAAGTTTGCACAAACAGCCCGTAGTTTCAAATTTTTTATGACAATCGTTAATAGGTTTTCTGGTTGGAGGTTCTTTTCCGAATCGTGATCGAAAATGCCATTGCACAACAGAGACAGATTCCGTTTTGCTCAATTCAAGAACACAAAACAACTTCTCCACTGAAGACTGTGCCATTTTGGCTGACTAGTCACGTGACAATCGCGCTATCAACTACGTCACTTCCCTCAGTAGCGGGACATAAACTTTATGAGTACATCTACCTAACGGTTTGCAGTTGTGGACTGTATCATCAATTGTTACTGTTTTACAGCATCTGGAAGCTGTATACTTCTTTATGAATCAAGGTGTATGATGGCAACCAGTGAAATGTAGCCAATCCTGAAATACGTTCCACTCTGTTATTTACTATTTGCAAGTGTTCCAGTTTTGTTAATCATCAAACTTTCGGTAAGTAATGGCGTTTCTATGTTTTGAATTTCACATACCCAGGCAGCTGCTAGGCGAAGCTGCAGGTCAAAAGCTGTCTCGTCCTTAAGCTTTGCTGACCACGGTTCTTGCTTCAACGCTGCAATTAATATCCTTTATTCAATATTCATAAGACAACCTGCTAATTAGGATTTTTTTAAGGGAACGTAAAAGCCATGTGATTGTATTAAACTCGGAGTCTTCCATTAAGCTCGGAGTCTTCCATTAAGCTCGGAGTCCTCTATTAAGCTCGGAGTCAAATACTATCCACAAAAAGATTTAGCGCATGTGTTGCACATTATCTGTTCTGTAGAAATTTTTAATCCAGCTGGGTATAATCGCACGCGCATAAGTAAAACGCGTCTTTTTATTACTATGTATTTAACCAAAGCTATAAAACCATGAAATTCAGTTCATTTGGTAAGTTAAAAATGAAGTCTAAAATCCATGCATCTTATTTTGACATCTAAATGAAGCTTCAGCTTTTGGTCTACATCCACAAAGAATTTTAAAAGTTACTAGACTACTTTTTCCATATCTCTGCTAATCGCGTCAGTGTTTCTGGAAATATTAGATACGGATAAATAATAAAAACTAAATGAATATAAAATCAATAACTGCAGGTAAAAATATCTCTTGTTTTTATTATTCATTAACAAGCATAAATATGAAGTAATTCACGATACATATATTTTTTTTAATGGGGGTTTAAAGACCACCGGGAGCAACTCACTGGGCTATAAGCAGTCGTCTGTCGCTAATTTAGGGTCACTTACTCCAGGAAAAAAGGAGAGCAATACGGGGGATATTAACACGTTTTTTGGGAAAAAGGAATTCAGATATAATAAACCACACCTACATTTAAAGCATTTTGGAATAAATACCTTCAAACGAAAGGACAAACCAATTTTTGCTATCTATATTTGAAACATATAAGTATTTGTTTTAATTTTTGTTAGAGCAGGAAGAATATCTTAGTGTTATTCCTAGAAACGTAATTGGCGGTTTTGATTTTAAAATATTAATCTACATATATAAAACTACATTTTGTTTTTTGGTCTAATAGAACTTTTATTTTCTTGTTCCATAATGCTTTGAATGGCATAACCAGATGAAACCCAACGAAATCGACGGCTAGTTTAATTATTTTTTAGAATAAAATCATTCGAAGTCGCAAATGTTAACTTTATTTGATTTACTAAAAAAGTTACAAATTCATTCAGATACTTCTCCAAGGACAATATTTTGAGTCCACCTATTTGCGACAGGTAATCTAGGTGCATCTTCGTAAGTGATCTTTACTGAAGCAGAATGCTTTTATCTTGCTCGAGATAGGGCAACATAGAGCATACCATGCGAGAAGACTGGTTCTGTCAGGTATATACCGATTTTAGTAAGTGTCTGTCCTTGACTGTTATTGTCATCGCAAAGAACAATGTGATCGGTAATTGAATCCGTTTAATCGTAAAATGGAAAATGCTGTCGCTTGGAGTCAGCGGAATGCTTGGAAAGATGTGCAACGTCCCCTTGTGTTCTCTGCACAAACTTTCCACAGAAATTGTATTTTGGAAGAGCGACTTTACGATCACACGTGTGCCATCGACTGAACATTTTATTTTGTGGAGTTTCCTGGGTTATTTGTTTTTTTTAAACTGAATGTTTAACGATCACCGTGAGCAACTGATTGGGCAATAAGCAGTCGCCTGTCCCTAATTTAGGGTCACTGGTTCCAGGGAAGGGAGAGAGCCAGTGCTGTAAGACAAACACCACATCCATGCCGCAACGGGATTCGAACCTGTACCGTTCACGGACGAATGTTCATAAGCAAGAACTTAGACAAATGCGCCACCGGGGGCGGGGCGGCCACGGTACTTAATTTAAAAAATATTGCTATATATTTATTCCTTCGTTATTTGTCGTTACTCGTTTGATTAGTAATATTTTTTTCCAGCAGGGCAGTGGTCTTCTGCTTGAAAAATTAGACTATAATCTCAGCGGTTACTATAGCATTTTTTAAAGCCTGCGTCAAACCATTCGCCAAATTCAATTTTTTTTTCGCAACATTTTTTTTCAACGTCCTTTTGAATTTTAAAAACCTTCAAAACATAAAGCATTATAATAGGCCTAGAGAAGAGTGATGCAATCGTTGACCGGCCTTTCTCTCGTAAACGCTTTCCACTTCACATGCAATGTAAACAAAGAAAAAAACATCTAACGCTCGAATCTCGTTTTTCAAGTAGCAAATGCGATAAAAATTGAAGATTGTTTTGCTTGGACCATTAAAAAACATACCGTATATACTCGTGTATAGGTCGACCCCACGATTTTTATCTGAATATTTGCAGTTTTTGTATATCCCGTGTATAAGTCGACCCTCCGATTTTTTTTTTAATATCTGTAGTTTTTGTATACCTACCTATCTTGTGTAAAAAAAAAAAATTCCGAGGATGCGCTCGCATGCGGAAATGTGAACCTACTATTTATTGTTGTAGCTGGCCCTCGCAATGTTGCTTGCGGCAGTTTCCCGCAAAATGTGGGTGGAATTGAACCACAATTCTGGAAAGATGATAGGGCTCACCCCTGGTTAGAGAGTTTTCAAAGGAAGGTTACACACTTTAACAGTATATGAACCCACTTTTTGACTTTGCCCCCCTTCTTTCACTTTTTGCGAGAGTTTTCTGCAGTTACTTCATTCATGGAGAGTAAAGCATTTGCTCCCGCAGCAAACGAATCTTGATGAAATTTACTAAACGTCGTAAAGCACATTGTTAGTTAAAAAGAAAAAAAAAACACTTCCTGAAACATACTTGGAAAGCGTAAATAGGTCTTGATGTCAACCTGTTAGGTTTTTTATCCCATAAAAATATGCATGGCGTAAAAAATAAATGTGTAACTTTTGAAGTTTTCAATGGATCTCTTCAAAATCTAACATGCATCTTTATTTTGATGTATTGCTGACACTGTACAATTTGCAAGCAGCTATTTAAAAAATTGAAAATGTTCCCTATACAATTTTCTCCCACTATCCTGTGCAGTGTAGGAGCTGTCGGTCAACTGCTGAGCTGGACGAGTGTGTGATTGACAGAGAGGTCGTTTATCTACTTCCGAGTTTCATGCCCCCTCTCCACCATGTTTGTATCAAACAATCGGTTTTAGTGACAAAACCAAACATCGTTTTCAGTAAAGATGCAATCCTTTTTGGTCGCTCTTAGTATTCAGAAAAAATTACTGTTTGTTTGATTTTTAGAGTCGGGACACACTCAATTTAATAAAAAACGTAGGTAAATTGTTAAACTAATGCGCTTTTTTACTAACAGTGGCAATGTTATTCTGAGCGATCGGCCAAGTTTAAACACTTTCGTTTTCGGGATGCATTGATCAAGTTACCGCTGTTCTGTAGATTGTCAAGCCTCTCTTCTCCGCCGTCGCTAAGCACGACAGCGGTATGATTTTTCAATAGAGTGTTCTTTTCCTTCTTCATCCCCCTTCGAGAATTGAGCACGGGTCGTAGGTCACGGCACGGTGCAACTTATACTGGCTGATGCGTTCACCTCTTTCCTCTGGGTGATTTACCAACGGTGCAGTGAAGGCCATATCGACATCTCTAAAAGGGACCTTGCAAAATGAGTTTTTCTACTAGTGAATAAAAAAATTTGTACATATAAAATCAAGAAAATTCTTAGCAATAAATTTCTTATGTACCAGTAACACCCGGAAAATGACTAAATATGCAACTGCAAATGAACTGATGGCGCAAAGGGCTAAATATGCGCATTTCCATAAGGCATCAAAATTTTGGTTTTCAACCTATCAGAAATATTTTCCGTGTATTGTTCGACCCCTAATTTCGACCTAAATATTTCATTAAAAAGTCGACCTATACACAAGTATATACGGTGATCGCCAAATTTCTCGAAATGTTCTTATCAATCACATAAAGATGTTTTTTTGCAAATTACGTAGAATGCTATCGGCACCACGATTCCTGTGAAATCCAATTGCAAACGACATAACCTTAGTGTTCATGCGTCTGTTATAGCATATATCGTATTGTACTGTATATACAATTACTTTTTAAAAGCAATAAATTTCAGTGCTCGTAATTGCATTTGCACTAAACGTGCACCTCTAAGTAGAATATTAGTTTAATTAACCAAAAAAAATGTTGTTGCACTCATTCGTTTCCAAGCAACATAGTTCCTTTTTAAGCTGAGATAGGATTAAATCACATTTCTTCTGAAAGAGAGCAACGCTTTTACTAAGATACAGAAGGTACGCAACGATATATTAAAAAAAAAGAGTTAAGTTCCGGGGTTTATATATTTAAGCAATGTATTTCCGATATTACTTCATCATCATCATTGTCAACCATTATCAATCCACTGCTGGACGAAGGTCTCCCCAAGTTTCCTCCACAACGGTCTGTCTTGTGCCAGTCTCCTCCATGTCACTCCCGCATATTTACGAATTTCATCCACCCATCTCCCATGTGGTCTTTTTCTGGGTCTTTTCCTGTCCCTTGGAATCCAATCTAAAATTTCGGCTGTCCATCTATGGTCTGTCCTTCTGGCAGTATGTCCAGCCCATTGCCATTTCAGGGATTTAACTCTGATCATGATGTCTTCCACTCTCGTCATTTTTCGGATCCACGAGTTCCTCTTCTTATCTCTCCTGGTTATACCAAGCATGCACCTCTCCATGCTGCTTTGAGTTGTCTGCAGCCTTTGTATGTCTCTTTTAGTTAAGGTCCACGTCTCTGCACCATACGTAAGCACTGGAAGGATGCATTGATCAAACACTTTTCTTTTAAGACATAATGGCATATTGCTCTTGAAAATTATGCTGTTTCTTCCAAAAGCTCTCCAGGCAAGTTTTGTACGCCGATTAATTTCTTCATCAATGTGACCCTCACTTGATATCTGCTGTCCAAGATAAACATATGTATCTGTTATCTCCAGTTTTTCTCCATCAATCGATAAATCTTCATTTCTTGTAAAAGCATTGAACATCACTTTTGTCTTCTGAAAGTTCATTTTTAATCCCACTTCTTTACTCTTGTCAGCAAGTTCCTGGATCATACTCTGCAGCTCTGATGGGGTAGTTGCAAAAATGACTACGTCATCAGCAAAACGAAGGTGGGTTAGATAATCTCCATTAATCTTTATCCCTTTGTTTTCCCAGTTCAGTGATTGAAAGACATTTTCCAATGTGGCATTAAAGAGCTTCGGAGATATGGTGTCACCTTGTCTCACTCCCTTTCCAATTTTTATGTGTGTTGTATTTTCAAACAGCCGAATCTTTGCACTTGCATTTTCATAGATGTTATTAATAATATTAATGTATGCATCTTCAATACCGCAGGATTTCAGAGCCATTGTAACTGCTGATGGTTTCACCGAATCAAAGGCTTTTTCATAATCGATAAAAGCCATGCACAATGGAAGTTCATATTCCCTCGCTCTTTCAATTAGTTCTCTCAGTACGTGGATATGATCTATTGTGCTGTAGCCACTCCTGAATCCAGCTTGTTCTCTCGGTTGAGCCATGTCCAGTGTTACCTTCAAGCGGTGTGAAAGAACTTTAGTGAAGATTTTATAAACCACCGATAGGAGGCTGATAGGTCTGTAGTTCCTGAGATCCTCAATGTCACCTTTTTTATGTAGCAGGATCATTGTAGCGTTGTTCCAATCCTCAGGAATCTTCCCTTCATTAAGGCATCGAGTGAAAATTTGGGCGAGTACTGTTTCAATTTCTCCACTTGCTTCTTGTATGATGTCTATAGTAATTCCATCTTCTCCTGGAGCTTTCCCCCGCTTCATGTTCTTGATTGCATGAGCAACTTCTGCTGGGAGGACTGGAAGAACTCTGGTACCTTTCATGATGTCTGGAGTACATGTATCATCCCTTTCATATAATTTGGAGTAGAAATCTTTCACTCTTGTCAAAATTTCGCCTCTATTTCTTGTTATAGAACCATCTTCTTTTCTCAGAGCCATAATCTGTTTTCTTCCCTTACTGAGATGTCCCTTTGCTATCTTAAGGCTTTGGTTGTTTTCAATTGCTTTCCTCACTAGCTCACAGTTGAATTTCCTTACGTCTTCAGTGATACTTTTTCGTGTTGTCTTGCATAGCTCTATATATTCCACTTTGGAAGTCACATCTTCTTTAGTTGTCCTCATCTCTCTTCTTTTTTGCATCAACATTTTGGTTTTTCCTGATAATTTGTTCACATGCAACTTGTTCTTAGACCCAGCTAATTTTGTTGCTGTTTCCATTAGAGCTTTGGTTACTTTTCTGTTAACTTCCGAAATATCCACTTCTTCCGATGTTAGGCTTTCTAAAGCAGAGAACCTGTTCTTCAGTTCCAACTTGAAAGTATTATGGTGTTTTTTAAGGTTGGTTATGTCAATACATTTTGTTTGTCTTATGAGCTTGCCACGTTCCAGTTTAGTGTTGAGGTGCATCTTACATCTCACCAATCTATGGTCACTACCTGTGTTGAACTTGTTCAGCACACTGCAGTCTTCGATGACGAATTTTTTGTTACACATAATAAAATCAATTTCACTTGTCGTCCCAATTGGATGTCTCCATGTCCATTTCCTGTGTGGCTTTTTCTTGAAGAAGGAGTTCAAGATGAAAAATCCTTCTGCCTCTGCAAACTCAACGAGAGTATTTCCACGCTGGTTTCTGTTGCCGTGACCGAATTTACCTACTGAAGTTTCATTCTGTTGCCGTTGCCCTATTTTTGCATTGAAATCTCCCATAATTATCTTCAAGTGCTGCTTACCTTTATTATTTAGATGACGAATTTCCTCATAAAATTCTTCAATTTCTTCTTCAGGATGACTTGTGGTGGGTGCATAAGTTTGAATAATCTGAGCCTGGTATCTTCTCGATAGTTGGATAACGAGTCGTGCAGCTCTGTCAGAGGAACTTGCAACTTCTACCACTTTATCCTTCAGTTTCTTGTTTATTATAAATCCAACACCACTAGTTCTGCCAGTATCTGTCCCACGATAATAGAAGAGATGTCCACTTTTCAGTTCAATGAGATCTTCTCCTATTCTCCTTACCTCACTTAGCCCGACGATGTCCCACTTGATCCTTTGTAGTTCCTCTTCCAATTCAAGAAGCCTTGAATCAGAAGATAGGGAGCGTCCGTTATAGGTAGCCAAGGTCAGCATCAAATGGCAGTCTAGTCCGGTCCTCCGGGGATTCTTAGCACCCTCTGCCTTCATGTCGCACTGGCCGCTGCCTTGGCCAGGTACATTCCAGCTGCCGGAGACTGAGGGCCAAGATTTAAGTTGTAGAGTCATTTTGGAGGTGTTTGGCCATTACATAACTCACCACGCTGGCCAAGCGGGTTGGTGAGTGTGGGATAGCATTTCCTCTGATCCCGATGGTATAGTTATACCGCTATTGGCGGTCGTCAGAGCCCCTTTAGTGGGAACAGGATGCACCACGAGAAGGCGGGGTTGACATTTGTCAAGGAGAGGCTGTGATGTTACGCATCACCTGACCTTATACTGAGGAAAATATTTTTTTTAATTTATTTTTATTTTTATTGGTTTTTAAATAAAACAGAGAAATTACGTTGAATACCGCACGTTCGAAATTAATTCCTATTAAAATTACATAAAAAAACCTGAGAGGTTAAATGTAATGAAGGAAGCTCAAGAATGGCGCTAGCAAAACCCCTCTGTACACCGGAAAGTAAAATGTATCAATCCATGCATAAAGGGCTTGACTCCTTAATATCAGTTTTTGAAAAAAAAAAAAAAATGAAACAAACTGCTTTGTCTTTCACGTGAGTGAAAAAAATCTTTAAAAATATTGCACTTTTAATCTAGTGCATAAGAAAGTTCTTTGAAATATTTATAATTTCAATGTACAGACCATATAAATATGGCCATGACCAGAAACCTTTTCTGCATGGGTGTAGAAAATATAGGGGTTAATTCTCAGAAGTTTCAGTTATTTTATAAATGAACTGGAATATTTCACTGTTTATCAGTGTGTGAGCATGACATATTTCGAAGATTAAAACATATATTTTAAAATATTTAATTGTAAGTAAGAAAAATGCATCTTCATACATAAAATATTCAGTTGTTCAAACATCCTGTGCATCATCGACGTGTTTACTACTTCTATGCCAGTTGTTAACTATTTCTTCGTAAAATTGTTGATATTCTTCAGGAATGTAAGCAAGCAGCTTGGAAATGCCTTTTAACTTAGCTGATTTAATCGGAACCCTTCCACACTGGTACGCCTATACGGTAGGAAACTCTGTAGCGTATTTGCCGCATTTAAACCGAAACGTATAGTACACAATACTGTCAACAAATTTAAGGGCAATCACACACCTGTCAACTTTTTTAATGTACTAAAAATACATCAGAGAACTTGCTCTAAAACGAACGTTTTCTTCTCTACTTGCTGCCCTTGATGTTTCTTCACACGTGCGTTCTTTTTATAATACCTTTACCACAAGCTCTTAAAGTTCATAACTTCATTAAACTTTCCCTATCTGCAGCTAGTCTTAATCGATTCAGCGAGTTTCTCAATTTCATGAAGTTTGTCATGAGATCTAAGGTTCCTCTTCGCAAACGAAAAATCCCGATCGTACGGCTGATATGAATGACCTCTAACAGGAAAGAAGTGCTCGATTTCAGTAAAACGATGGGAATCCATAAGGTGTAACGAAAATCTGGAAAGAGGATGATTTTTATCCCCCCCCCCCACACCCACACACACACAAATGTGAAAGAACATGTGAATCGTTGTAATTTCTGGCAGTACATTTTGCAGGTAAAAGAAATGAGCAAACCTAATTGAGTCCATCTCTTTCACTACCACTTCTTTATACAGATACAATTCAGCAGAATTTTGTTTATCATGGATGCAGAAGACCTTCTTCGTCAACCGCCTCACATAAATGCGTCTTATGCAGGAATCCCTGTGTGTGTGTGTGTGAATAATTTGCATGCAGCTCAATGAGAGAGCAAGAAAAAGATATTATTCTCTAATGTGGCTTTACTCTTTATTCTTTCTTTATTCTTTCAAAATGTTGTTAGCAAGCTGGGAACACATATGCTTCGGGGGTTTTGCCATGTTGAGAGAATGAGTGATGAGATGCTTACTAAATTTTTTAGCACAAGTGGCAGGAAGGAAAGGCAGAAGAAGACCAAGAAAGTATTGGGAAGATCAGATTCAGGAGTTTCTGCGTGAGAAAGGATAATAAGTATGAAGTATAGAAGATCTCGTGTACCACGTGTGATGGATAGCCCGAGTTGTATGTAAATATCGCTCTAAATGGAGACGTTTGATTAGGTAATAGTAGGCAAAAAATATCTGGTAGTTCGTATTTCTTTGTGGAGCTAACCTCTGAATCTCAGAGAACAGCTTAGTGATGTATGTGGAAGGGTATGGAACCTTTCAGGCTTTTATTAAATATTGCAAAATGATGGTCAATCGTAAAATCATAACTACGTTTCAGCATCTTGAAATCCAGTACACCAAATATAATGCTTAAAAAACTACTCAACAACTCCATAATTCCTGTTAAAGAGCAACATCGAAGCCTTGACTTCGTATAAAATTAATTAATTTTTCGATGTCTTATGTACACTTAAAGATGGTAATGAAATTAATTTCCGTTTTCTGTGTATGTTTTTTAATTTTGAACCGATCCCACCCTATGAATTCAAGTTATGTTCTTTTTGACTTATATACGGTCAGCAGGGCATGTCAAACAGTGTCCCAGATGCGAAAACTTTCATTTTCTATTGTTACACTTTATAACCAAGTTTGACTTGGTTAATAAGCTAGATAACTTGCTAACAGTTTTGTCTACTGTTGGACAAATCAAATTTTATAGAGGACACCGAGAGACAGAAAATGGAGATGCGCAGATGGTTTCTGAAAATATGCCAGAACGAAGTCTCAAAACAGAAATTTGTAGGACAGACTTCCACCCAGCAGTGGCGTGTTATTTATTTCTCACGCACCTACGTGTTAAACTGCAGTTCAGAAGGAAATGTATTCATGCATGTTATCAATATTAAAGCTGCTAATTTAACGACAACAATGACGGCTTAGTCGTAAATCTACAGTTTACTTCGTTTGCTACAAGCGTTTGAACAAGAGAAGTTAAGAGTCTACACCTTTTTTTCGTTCAGAATAGCAAAACCAATTTGCCTGAATATGGTCAATAGCCCATCGCTTTCGTATTTCCCAAGCTATTTAGGCTTTTGGAATGTATGGAACATATTATATATCTGAGTCACACAATTTTATGGCACTCGTCAACATATGTTGCCACTACATAAAACAAAATTAATGAAAACAAATTAAGAAAACCTCAATTAATGGCAAATCTGGTTAATTGATATCCGCAAGTACCCGAGTGTTTAAGAAAACAAACTTCTAAAATTAAAAGCAGCACAACTTCATATATAAATCACCTAAACGTAATTGCTAAGGACGGATGACAATAGCAACGATAGCAACCATAAAATGGAAGGCAGGAAAATGTGGAAATTAGCATAAGTGCGGGATACAGTAAGACGTGTTGTGCGTATGCAAATTTTGGATTGCCGAACTTGTTCGTGACGTCATAGCGCTGATAAGAGATAAAAAGGATTTGACGCTTATTGACCGTTGTTGTTCAAACGCAAAGATGAAAGGGAAAGAATCAATTGACGAACTTGCAAGTTTCAGTATGTCTTCCCGACATCACCTAGATGATTGTACGCGTGGCCGTAGTATTGGCAAGATTGAAGAAGGGCGAAAAATAACAGATGTTGCCAGGGAGTTCGACGTCAGCCACAGTGTTGTTTTAAGGCTTTGGAAATCATTTCAAACAAATGGAGAGTGTAGCAAACGTCACGGGGAGGTCGTGTTCGCAGTACGACACCTGCAGAAGATCGGTACATAGTGCTATCAACAAAAAGACACCATCGCAGCATAGCTAGTGATTTAGCAAATCAGTTTATGGCTGCTACTGGCAAGCGGATCTCCGGAAAAACAGTCGCCAGACGTTTGCACGAAGGAGGACTATACGCCTGCCGTCCTGTTGTGTGCATCCCATTGTCCAGACGTCACCGTACCGCCCGTTTTTGCAATGGTGCCATCAACATCGCAATTGGACTGATAACGACTGGTCTGCTGTCCTGTTTTCAGATGAGAGTAAATAGAGTCTACCGTCTGATTGTCGACGACAACTGATCTGGCGTGATAGTGGTACTGCATATTGTCCAGCAAACATACAGGAAAGGGACCGATATCCGACATGTAGTGTCATGGTATGGGCTGGCATCATGATCAATGGCCGTACGTCCCTCTATGTGCTTCCAACTGGGACTATGACTGGCCAACGATACATTAATGATGTTCTGCTACCTCATGTTCGCATGTTCCGTGGTGCTGTCAGTGATAGATTCATTTTCATGGACGACAACGCAACATGTCATCGAACAGTCGCTGTCCAGGAGTGTCTTGAGAGCGAGGATATTCAACGCCTCATATGGCCAGCACGTTCTCCAGATCTGAATCCCATTGAAATGTGTGGGATGCTTTGGGGAGGAGTCTTGCTGGTCGCCAATGCCCTCCAATAAACAAGGACACCCTCATCCGTGCACTGACAGAGGAATGGGATAAATTACCCCAACAGCTGTTTGATAATGTTGTGCAAAGCATGACACGACGTGTGGAATCTTGCATCGCCCTCCATGGTGGCCATATCCCGTATTGACATCTTACGCCGGAACGCTTGCGGACGGTAATTGCCTTTTTTCACGTTTACGTATTCTGCACAAAATGGCCTGTTTGTCCCTTGAACACGTTCCAAATCCTTCTGGATTTCAGAGCACAATAAAGTGTCTTTCTTGTAATGTCCTGGCATTCTGACATTATTTTATTTCACTTGGCATCCAACCACACGTACTTTTTTATGCGCTATATAGCCGTTAATGATCCGTCCTTAGCAATTGTCCAGCAGTGTATATGCAAAACGAATTGCAATACGTTTTCCCAAGAAAAACATATTCACAATCACAGACAGATCTGTTAAAACAGAAATTTATAAACATACGTATCATTAGCAGCTTTGTCCCAAAACCTCCTACTCACCTTTTTAATAATAACATTTTTTACAGCTTTATACCCGAAAAAAAAATGGTTTCGGATGCAACCCATGTTGCCGTTTGATTAATTCTACGGATAATATGCACAATGATTATCACCAGTGAAAGTCTAAATAACCACAATTTGAAAACATTATATGTACTCCATACTTTTATAATTTAAAGTTGTAAGAAATTTTCAGAGTATCAAACCGAATTAAAAACATCACCTGAATATGAAAAATAATATCGCTTCATGTCTTGAAATTTCATTGTGTCGCTCGAGTGTAAATTTAGGCATAAAGAAAATTCCGAGCAAAAACGACGCTGAAAGACGAACATGAATTTCAATTTAACTGCGGGTTCCTAATTTCAAATTATTTTTAGCTATAAAGGAACACCATTTTCTGGACCAGAATGCAAAAGTGCACACATCGCAGAATGGTAGTTATTTGAATTTCTTTCTTCGTTTACTAATAAATTGTTTTCATTTCTTTCTTCGTTTACTAATAAATAATGAAAAATATTATTTCGGAATTTTTGTCGCAAGTAATATTTCAAAATGTATGTATGTTTTTTTGGTTTTTAAGAACCAGATTACTGGTATGCAAACTTAAACTTTCTATAAGGTTCTGGCAATCTGCTCAAATACGTATATAGGACGCTTAAATTTTTAAGAAGTAATTCAAAAAGTTTTATCGGCTTGGAAATCCAATTATTTAAATACAAATGAAGAAAATATTTTGCTTAGGAACAACACTTTTTCATACAAAACGACATGCAGTTCACATATTTTCTATTGTGTGGAATTCATTTCCGGCAAATTTTTTTATCAACGAAACGTGAGAAAATTTACTTGTTTACTATTTTAAATTCACGTAAACATATCTATAATTTGGAAAGAGATACAAGATCGTTCTGCACTCTCAGATGCTTATAATTGCCAAACATGGCGCAAATTCAAATCTACGGACGTAGGAAGTTGTAATGCAGTTTTGCTGCGATGTGGAAAATATTATTTAGCAAATGGGGAAAGCACATTTTTTAAAACTATGGTTCAATATTTCAGCTGCCCCGTGTATCTTCATTCACAAAAGGAAATGTATGAAATCGGAATCGTCAATGTTTGCCGTGATTCTTTGCTTGGTAGCTCACAGGTAGTAAGCACACCGGACAATAAATTACGGAATGTTCATTTTATTTTTTAATATGGGATTACATCACCACGAGCTCGAAGTACATCCTTGATTTTCTTTGGCATTCTGTCAATATAAGGGCGGATGACATTAATGTCCGGTTTGTCCCACGCCGTGAACAATTGGTCCTGCAGAGCAGTCAAATTGGGAGGGTGTTGTTGTCTCTTCTTAACGGCCCGTTCGAGCATGTCCCAAATTTTCTCTATAACTTTGAGATCAGGTGAATTGACGAGCCGGGTGAGATGTGGGACGTCGATCTCATATTCTGCAAACTAATCTTGCACAATGGCAGCTCGGTGTACAGTGCAGTATTCGTCTTGATAACGTAGATATGGAATGGCGGCATCTTGGAGGAACTTTATCCAACCGTTTCACGTAGTTCGCCGCTTTCATGCCATTAGACACGTGAACTAAAGGACCCACCCAACACTGGATATACACCCCCAAAACATGACACTTGCACCGTCCTTCTGTACAGCCCTTTGCATACACTCTGCGTTGAAAGCTTCTCCGGCCTTCCGCATGACCCTGGATCAAACATCATTGGAATACACTCAGAACCTGGATTCGTCTGACCAGATGATGCGTCGCCACTGTTCTGTGATCCAGTGTCGGTGTTTCCTCTCCCATTCCAGCCGCTTTTTCTTGTGTATGGCAGACAGCTTGGGGCGTACCCTAGCTACACGACTGAATATTCCTACACCATGCAGTTCTCGTCGAAGAGTTCGTTCCGAAACAGGATGGCTGGGTCCCGCATTGTTCTCTTGCAGCAATTCCTGACGGGTTTGGGACCGTTTTGCGGTTGATAATCACCCCAGACGTCGACGATCACTGTTGCTCATGAAGGTCTTTCTGCCGCAGCTGCTCCGACAGGAATTGTCTCTGGCCGATTTCTTCCACGCTAAATGAACAGTACTGATGTGGACTTGGACACGCCAACGAACTCTGCCACCTCCCTCAGCGAATGACCATGTTCACGACCAAAGACGATAGCTCCCTTTTGCCACTCTGTTACGTCACCTTTTCTACCCATGGTACTACCTATAAGCAACAATAAAACTGATTAGGCATGCACGTCTTACAAGGCTGAAAAAGTAACAAGTAACATACAATACTTTCCATTCCATTATATACACGCATGTTTCTCTGCCTGACCAGTTTCCAACTGTTCCTCCAGATGACAGCATTCCGTACTGTTTGGTCCGGGGTGCTAGGATGCCTCTGACAAAGATTTGTAAACATATTTCTCATGTTTCGAGACATTGTATCCATTTGGTTTTTTCAAAGAATTATCTGGAATTCAACTGACAACCAGAGTGAAATCATAAATATTCCCGTTTTACGGGTTTAGTCAAAATTAACCTATCGTGAGTGTGTCAGATTTGCCGGATATATAAAAGGCAACAACATGAGAAAAACTCAAATATAACCTGACAACAGACTCTTCATTTTTAGTTTCACTGCCTGAAAATCAACCTTTGATGCCACTGTGGAAATACAGGTCTACACCTAGTTCTTTCCGTTATAATTCGGTATGCGGCCACATTCGGCTGCTACGAGAGACGAGGTGTTAGTAACGTGCTAATATCTTTCGCGCGACATGAAATACGTGACGTTGCTTATTTTTCTAAAAAACGCGTTTTTGCAGTATTTCGGCTGGCCCTTAACTTAAATAGGCCTTTACTGAATGTTCATTCTGTGCCTATTCTGAAGCATTTAGTGGTACGGAAAACATGCGTTTTCACCAGAATGGAAACCTGTCTTTATCGTACAATAATTAAATTTTATTTATTACGTACCAGGAAAAAAGTGTTGGATGATGCGGATCATCACCTCAAAGTAGTGTTCTGAGGAAAGACCACCCTTCCGTCGGAATAAATATTCCAGAATGTGGTCTGCCAAATAATTTTTATGAGGTCCATCTGATGATACACATACACTTTCAGAGGTCTGCCAAATGATTTTATGGGGCCCAAATGATGATATATATCCACTCTCAAGAGTCGTTTGATGACCTGGTGAACCTTTCGGTACAGTTGGAAGCTATCCCTTGCGCTCTCACCATGCAATGCATGTATCTTCATCGTTCGCAACTTCCTAGAAAACACGCTTCTAATTTCACATGTACAACATTCACAGACTTACAGCGTAAACTTAAAAACAAGGCGGCGGTAACAAAAGAAACAGGGCGAACCAAGAAAGGGGCAGGGGAGCGATAAAAAAATAACGCCGAGTGCTAAACCTAAAATGTATCCACGAGGAAGGTCTTTAAATTACTTGGAATGCATAATTGACCTCTCCCAGTTTCCCTTTGAGTTTTCCAGTTAAAATGTTAATGTACTTTATTTCAATATTTCACTTTCAGTCTTAGGTGGGATTTTATCAATGACACAATCAAACCGGATATGAAAAATTCCTCTTCCTATTGTACTACCATTAAAGTTAGGAAAAGCCTCGGCACATTTTAGATTTAAACCAGAAAACATATCTTGTGAAAACCTACATTAAAGTGAAGACCCCGATCTTTGCTCCAAATGCTTATAACATGCATGCGTGTTAACCAGCTTCTAGTCAATTGGGACTCAATTGACTAGAAGCTTCTAGTCAATTCGGACTAGGTGCACGTGTATGCACGGTTTCGCTTCGCAATGAAAGTCTGCAATCACTCTGTTGCATGGTCAAGTCTAAAAAAAATTGGTTTTCCAAAGACACTCACCGTTCGTGAGATAAGCGGTCGGCATTGCTATGTTCCTGACACAACAGCGAATTATTCCATCAACTTGAAAAGTACATTATAAATATCCTCAAGCACGTTTTTGTTTCTTTATGTTATCAAAAATAACGTTACTATAACTTTTTTTTATGAATTGCTTAGAAGCCAATAAGTTAGGTGATTTGAATTTGTCAAATTACATTTCTCATTTATTACTTTTTGTAATATGACAGCATATGTTCTTATATTCATAAACGCTTGGCAGGCAAGATCGAAGTCATGAAGCACATGCAACTTCTGGAGCCTTCGTTTCAAGACGCCTTATTTAATATCTTAAACGTTGGTAAAAGTATCTCTATATTTTGAATGTTAGTACACAACAATAATTAGAATATGCGGAATACAAATACATAAACTTTAGTGTAAGACATGAGTTTAGATCAAAACATTAAGCTTAAGAAAAAGATAAAAATCAAATGATGGTCATAGTGTATTTCATTTCAAGCTTCGTTTTCAGAAGATATGAAATAATGAGATAATAAAACGGGTAAAGAAATATAGCTTTTGGTAAATCATGTCTTGAAAAGAAGCTCAATTTGAAAATCTATTTCAACTTAACATTAAACTGTTACAAATTGTGAAAAAACAGAGGTTTTTGGCGTAAATATATGCATTTTTATATGCATCCTGTACTTGTTATTAATAACGCAACGAAAAATCAACTCCACGGGAAATGTACTGTACACTATGTGTTATTATACCATCAATTCTGTGAGTTTTCTGATTGTAGAATTTGGACATTTGAGTTACAGTATTTTATTACAGAATTAATTTACATTAAAATGCCTTTGTGTTCGTTTCACTTGACACAAATTCAAACAAGAAAGATGACACCGAATTTTCGAGTGTAATATGCACGTCTTTTGAATACGTTCTGACGCAAATTAAATTTATCAAAGCTATTATTCCAAGTCAATGGAACCGGTATGGAAAACAATAGATCTGACGAAAGAAAGATGATTTTCAATCGGGGCTTTAATCCCTCAGATGTTGCTGTAAAAGGAATCGTGAGCTTACGAACTCTTAGAAACATAGATATCGACAAAAAATAAGATGTGACTTTACGTCCCCTGGGGAGAAAACCATGCATTATTTTAGGAAGAAAGTATTATCAATAGGTTTTTCCATATGAGCGGTATCGGACCAAGAAAAAAACAATTTAAACGAGTTTTCGGGAGCCTAGATTTTGCTAGAAACACATCAGAAGCAAAATTTAACACTTATGCCCCCTGGTGGCCAAACCATTCTTTACCAAACATTAGAAATTATGTTAAAAATATTTTCCATCAGGTCTTGCATGCGATACAGGAAGAATGTTTCAAATCGGAGCTTTTGAAGCAGAAATAACGCTGAAAACGCAATTTACCTATGCGCCCCCTAGCGGAAAGTCTATGATTTACTTGTAAATTTTGAATTTATAGAAAAAACATTTCGCATTGGAAACACCATCCAACAAAGACGGAATATTTCAAATCGGTCTCTTAGAAGTAGAGATATTGACAAAAACAAGATATACATCTACGCCCCCTGGCGTAGAAACCATGCATTATTTCAAGAAGAAAATGTCCCTAAAAGGTTTGTCGACATGAGTAGTATCGGTCAACAAACGAGTTTATTTTCAGTCGAGATTTTAGAAGCTCATATTTTGCTGCAAATACATCAGAAGCGGAAATTAAGTCTTACGCCTCCTGGTGGCCAAACCATTTTTTACAAAAACTAGAAATTATGCGCAAACGATTTCCCATCAGGAGCTGTATCTGGTGCAGAAACAATTTTTTCAAATCGGAAATTTAGAAGCAGAGATATAGGGGGAAATGAATTACTTGAAAAATTTGAAATTATATGAAAACATGTCAGACGGAAAACACTATCCAACAAAGAAGGAATTTTTCAAATCGGACTTTTAGAAGTAGAGATATTGACAAATATAAGATGTACATCTACGCCACCTGGTGGAGAAACTGTGGAATATTGTAGGAAAAAAATATTCCAAAAATGTTTATGAAAAGAAAAAAATGATGAGTGGCATCAGTCCACGAAATAAGTTTTCAATCAATATTTTAGAGGCTCAGATTTTAGGGCGAATACATCAGAAGCAAAAATTAACACTTATGCCCCCTGGTGGCCAAAGTATTCTTTACAAAAATTTGAAATTATAACCAAAAGATTTTCTATCTGGAGATGTATCCGCTGAAGAAAAAAATTTCAAATCGGAGTTTTAGAAGAAGAGTTATCGGGAAAAATGTAGTTTACTTTTACGCCCCCTAGCGGAAAGTCTATGCGTAATTTGAAAACGTAATTATATCTAAAATACTTTTCGACAAAAATGGAATCGAAAGATAAAATAATTTTTTTAATCGGATGTTTAGAAGCAAATATGTGGAATAAAACGTATTTTTAAATTCAACTCCATCTGCATTTACGCCCTCTGGCGGCGAAATTGTACATCGTAAAAATAAACGAAATAAAGGATCATCATTCGCATATTTCAAGCTTCCGAATGCAAAAATAATTTTTCAAATCGGACTAATAGTTGCTGAGATATCGTGGGTACAGGCGGACGGACGGACGGACAAACCTATAACATAAGCACGATCTTTTTTTACAAAAGTCGTGCTAAAAATAAAATCAGTAGAGGAGAGTTCCTTTCAAAACCTTAATTGGTTGACAGCTTCTTTATGAAATTCTTACTGGGCAGCTTCAACTTAAAATTTAGTTGCGTGTCAATAACTATTCGTTGTTCTCTAAACGATTTCCATAAGATTTGTTTTTATCTTCACATTTAAGAATTTATTTGGTCTTTGCTGCAAGTGTTAAATATATTTTGCTGTGAAATACATATTTTAAGTTTTGACTTGTTTTCACGATTAACGAGAAAAAATTGACAAGGCGTACAACCTTTTTTTAGACGTCTTTAGGAAGTGCACTTTTAAACATACTTTGAAATCTTTATTTGGCTGCTTTGCGGGGGAAATAAATTCCTGTTCGTTTCTCTTAATCGTCTTTCTCAACTAACCTCTTTGAATCCATTGTATAGGAACCGCCTTTCTGGCCTTATACATAGGTATGAAGAACATACTCTCATGAATTTTAAACAAAAAGTACTTCGCATCCGTTCCTGTGGTGTGTATCAGAGGGAATTTACGCCGTTTCATGAACTTCACAAAAGCTGTCGTTTACCTGCCGTTGGTTCTATTTGCATAAAGACGCACAGGTAATAATATTTTGGCTATTTCATGTATGTATGGTGCGTAATTGTGACATATTCATAGTAAGATTTTCGCTTTTGTAGAAAAGCATCTGGCATCATCCACGAACATAACCGTTTCAACAAGCTTAGAAAGCGTATGCCAATGTAGAAGCCAAATAATTTTTTATGTATGTCGAAGCCATGTGTATTTTTTTTTGTTGTTGTTTTTGTAGATGGTGAGAAGAACATTTTTTTAAGTAAATTGTTGAACAAAAAATTCAATAAAGTAGTACAAGCTGTTGCTGCGTAGTTTGTCTCCGAAAGGAAGACTTGTTTCTAAAATAAAGACGAAAAGGAAAAGAAAGAGAGAAAAGAGAATAAATAAACAACAACAAAGCTGATGTGCGACATGAGGTTTTGAATTGTACTTGTACATATATCCCGAAAATTATAAAAAATATATACACCTTTATTCGTGTCGTTACAAGCAATATTACGACATACATATATGCAATTACCAGAAACAATATTGGTAATCCATTGAAGAAAGCAATTTCAAAGCGATATTCATAGTAACAAAACTGTTAAAGGTCAAAGTAACTATTCGAATTCAGAAGGACAGATTTCTGAATAATATTGTTCAAAATCCTAGCAAAATAACTGTACCTTTTTAATATTTTTGAAATAATAATCGGAATTGAGACAGGAATCCAGCGTGAGAATTTCCATGTAAGAAAGATCTGATTTCCTGCATGCCCTACGACCTAGAATAATGGCTTATTATCAGATGTGTGACATGATAAAATTCCGAATGTCAGGTAATCCGCTCAAATTCTTTTTTTTTATTATCTCCGGAACAAGACGTGCAGCATCTGTACGAAAGGAGGCTCTTAAAGAAAGTCATTTCACATGTTAAAAAAGTCATGTTCTCAGTGGAATTTAAAGTAATCAATCCACAGAATATATTTATTTTTTCTATTTTCTACACACATGCAGTTTTCATCAAACTTCAGGTTTTCAGATATTTATAAAATTTCTGCAGTTGACGCAGCAGCAGCGAAAATAAAAAGTAGGGTTACCTTTTCTAATAAAAAGTGCTATTCACTTGAGTGTAAAGATGCCGCACGTGTAATAAGTAATAATTTCTGAATTCAGATAAATTTATTTTTTGTAACTCACAATGCAATGTATAAATATTTAAAATTAGAATTACAGAAAGCAAGAACATTTTTTTTTATTTTCTTTTCAACTAACGACCGTTTACGATCTCATTTAGCAATTACGAAAGAGGTAAGTTTTAAAAAGGCTGAATCTTAAAAATTAAGCATATAACAATAACGCTGTACGTTTCAACTAGTTCACCTCATAGTTTACCTTTATTTTCAATTTTACACATTTTTATAGTTAAATAAGTAAAATTATCAACCTGATTAAACTCTGATCACATTTTAATCCAACTGCCTTTTTGCTAAGCAGAAATTACAATTATTTTCTTTATCGTTCTTTCATTGTTGGAAATCGTAATTCGTACGTTGTGCTTTCTTAATTTGTTAAAAAAACATTTGTTTATATCAGCACAAATAATTAAACTTTTCAACGCAAACTGAGATCTTCAAAAAAAAAAAAAATTCCTCAGCTCGCTCTGAGCGAAAATATTAACAAGATAAGTCTCACCATTTCTTATGATGTATTCAATGAAATACCTTTTACTGTGGTTTGATGTGGTCCCTATTTTCAAATTTGCAGTATCTGAATCAAGATTGTAGGTGATATCCTCCACACACTTGGTGCACATACATACACTCGAAATTTTCTTAAATATATATTTCTCTTGAGTTTGTATAATTATAATTTTTTTATAATTTCTTGGGAATCATGCCGTTCGCCGTTAGTTTGTAAAACGCTCATCAGGGTAAAAGCGCGATTCAAAGAATTTTATATGGTGCTCCTTTCGGTGAAAGAAAATCTTTCCAGATACTGATTCCTGAATAATTTGATTTCATAACAATTTTGTTCCAAAATGAAATGAAATAAAATTTTGAGTATTCAAATTTTGTGATTTAATTTCGGAAATAAATTTAAAATCAGCGAAAGTAGATCTGATTTCGCCAACTAAAGTAGTTCAAACCTTAAATCAAACTGTTCCTGCCAAGTGAAATTAAAGATAAGTTTGTGCATTTGTTAGCTTTTTTCCCAATTTGAAGCTATGAAGGGAACCACATCTCATTGCGGGATATTCTACATTCTCCCAACGGAAACTGAAGCGAGGCCTGCGGGTGGAAATACAACTTTAAAGGAATGTCGCCTGAATGGAAAATTAGCAACCCTCCATTGAACATCACTGGCTGTTGCAACACCATCACGAATATCTCTATACTCAAGGTTCGTTTTTAAAAAAAACATACACACGGCAAGTCCCATTATTGTAACCACTTGCTAATATCCAGAGTAATAGCCTTGTGGAGTGTGGACAGCAGCTAGATGGGCACGGAGTGACTCAATAAGGTGATGGAAGGTGTTCACAGGTATGTGGAGACATGCTGACTGCAGTGTATCTGACAGCCGCTGGAGGCTGCGCGGTGGAATATCCATAGAGTGGATAACAGAATCGAGGTGGTCCCACAGATGCTCAATTTTGTTTACGTCTGAAGAATTAGAGAGCCAAGGAAGTACTGTGAAGTCTTTATCGTGCTCTTCAAACCACTCTCGGACATTTCTAGCTCTGTGACATGTCGCATTGTCGTGTTGGAAGATACCATCCGCCCCAGGGAAGACAATCAGCATGTATGGATGTACGTGTTCTGCAAGGATGGATTCATAAAGAATTCGGTCAATAGTATATTCCATAGGTATGCGTGGACCTAGGGAATGGCACGAAAACATTTCCCAGACCATAACGCTGTACCCACCAGCTTTTGTTCTTCCAGCAGTGGTTGAACAGAGTTTCTTCTCCGATGTTTCTCGCCTTATACGTAAATGTCCAAAAAACGTGATTCATCGGAGATCCTTTGCCAATTAGAGGAGGTCTAATTCCGATACTGCCGTGAAAATGTAAGCCTTTTCAGCCGATGCATCTTCGTTAGCATAGGTGCAGTGACCATCCGTCTGCATCGGAGCCACATACACAGCAGGGTTCACTGAACTGTCGTTTTAGACACACTTCTTGTAGCCCCCTGGTTCATTCTGCCAGTGAGTTTCTCCACTGTATCGTGTCGATCGGACCTCACGCAGCTGCGAAGCCGGTATACACCTCTCACGTCAATGGCACGTGGTGCTGCACAGTTTCCACGTCACTTTTTCGCAATCCAGCCATTTCTCCAATTTCGATACACTTTAACCACATCAGCACGCGAACAGTTCACAAACTGCGCTGTTTAAGAAATTCTGCCACCTTTGGCCCGAAGGCCGATAATCATTCCTTTTTGCAAATCTGATAAATCGCACCTTTTATCCATGACAGTAACGAGTGATATGATTTCAGATTGCCTACAGCACACCTCATTTACCATCCAAGCCAACTCAAGACACGCGTCTTCTTTCATTGGCTACACTTTGTTGACCTTAAAAGTAGGAGGATGTCACAATAATGTGACTCGGCTGTGTATGTGTATGCAAAATCCAATATCGTCATTTTTTATACAGACGATGCTTTTTGATTTTGTGCTGTTCACATTCATTTTAGTCAATAGTAGTAATTTTAATATAACTATTCTTGCAGTAGTTTTGGCCAGAATTTTGTGTTAAAATAGCAGTCAATCTAATGGTTTTCTGACTCTTAAGGTATTTGTCTACGTTAGAAGCATTTTTTTAAATTAACACAAAATTAATTAAATACACACAATTCCAGTTAATATGCAATGCAAAACATGAAAAAAAAACATATAACTTTTACAAAATTTCTTTAAAATGTTATAAAACGTGTCATTGTGAGTAAAACTTAAGTAAAATTTCATACGGACGCCAGACACTGTACAGTCAACCAAACTCTATATATTTCAATTTCCTTGATACTGTATATTACTGTAACTCTTTCCCTTGCAATGATCTAAAAACTTTGTGATATGCCTTAAATTCACATTACTATAGCAAATCGAACAAAAACTGCAAAGTTTTTTGGAAATTTATTGAAAAAATCTTATTGCATCATGTTTAAACACTTATAATATCACCAAATATGCATGTACACTTTAACTTTTAGTTCAAAGCATAGAAGAGAATATTTGAAACAATAGAACAAAATTTCGATACCATATCTTGAAAACTTTTTGAGTAATCACATTTCTCGTACGGAAATATAGATGAAAATTTAGTTTTTCAGAAAACGTGTTAAAAGATTTGATTTGAAGAAAATTCTATATACTACTTGTTCATCACATTTAAAATTCACTACTCTTATATGTACAACCTTCCTTTGATTTCATTTTGTGCCAATATTGTTTTTTTTGCAGCTCTTCTTTTTTTCCGAGCAAGTTTTGCAGTGGGTAAGGATTGACGTCTCGAATTCATTATTCGCTCATTGTCCAGTCTCAAGTAATCATTAACCATCTTTTGTTCAAATGGTATTCCTAATATTTCGAACAGAGGTAACAGTCCAAAAGTAACCAGAATTAAACAGCAAAACTGCAATATTTGCTCCTAATAACATGGTCTGCAGTCCAACAAATGTTTCTTTTGGTAAAACAGTCCATAGCAAATTGTTAAAACTTTCATTACAGTTTTGGGTTTTCCCATGCAAACATTTTGAAAGTAGAGCTTGATTACACAGACTCATGTACACTGGTTTTATAACCTTTATGGCAGTATCTGGAAGACCAGGAGATTTATCACAAATCTGATTACCAGCAGATAATGCGCGCTGGTATTTACACCAGCTGTCTGATCCTGTCGGGCATTGTCCATGCATTATGTTCTTGTCGCTGGAACAGCAGTAACAAAATGCAGCTATAACCACAGTTTGCATACTCTGCAAATTTCCTACATTGCTCCGGATAGCAATGCCATAGTAATTCTGCAGTTTGTATATAAACTTATCGGTTAATTTCCCTTTCCCTCCGATTCCTTTTTTGCTTTTTTTTCAAATTCCTCAAGCGAGAACCAACTCTTTTCTACACATGACCTATACACTCCAGTTTTTGAAATGTGTCTTGCCCATAAATGTCGTTTACTTCCTTATAACCTTTGGAGTCACCATCGCCATAGTATTCGGTGTACTTCAGTTGTCGATTTTTTTAGACCGTTCAAATATTCCATACACTCCCACTGATTCCATGCTAGATGCAGATCCTGTGTGATTTGAGCATAGGTGCTCCTTACTCGAATCATAGTCTCTTTTACACTTGTAACAATATTGTGTCATAACTTCCAAATCTAAAACTTTCCCAGTGTCAATGGAAATTACTGACACACAATCATTGAGGGATGTATGCCCACGCCGCTGCCAAGTGCCATCGACTGACACACTACAAGCTGTAATTATTGTTGCTTTCTTAGATGTACTAATTTTTAAATTCTTTACTTCTGTTGCTGCTTCTTGCATGTTTTGTTCAGTTGCAGCTTGTACAGCTTCAAATAGGTGACCTTCATGCCGTTTGAAAGCTGCCTTAGATAGAAAAGGAAAGTTCAAAGTGAATAACAGCTTTATCCCTGCAGAATAACCCTTTCCAATTAATCGTAATCCAGGAACTAATGCCGAATTTATTAAGTTTCTGTTGTGTTCCTTGCGAGTTGAAGAAAAACCCATTTTAAAACCAAACCCATTTTAAAACCACAAATTAAACACAAGTTTCAGCACAGTCCAAATTTTTAATCTTCAACCAATTTCAAATCAGTTTGAAAGCATTCTGGGCAAGATAGTTTGGACAACACAGATCAAATACTCTATTGCCTTTGGGCGCATCTGTATCATTGTCTGATACATTTACTTGAATATTCGGAATTTTTAGCTTACTTGAACTTGCAGTCATTACATAGTCACTATCACATGGCTTAGGGGCAGTGTAGCGATTGCCGTGAAAGGATCGTTTTTTCGATCTCTTAGACCTTACTTTTAGCATCTTAATTCACTTCAAATGATAAACAATAAATCTAAAGCAAGTTCAGTACGAAAATAGCAACGGAACATACAAAATTTCACCATAAATTATGACCAAACAAAGCGCGAAGCAAACGTAACCAAATCTTAGAATAACACTGATTGCCATTCCACAGAACATAAAATATATTATTTAATTAATTAAGTGCTGCCAAATGCAAATAATGGAATCCAAAATCATTACAAATAAATTCTGTTAGCATTAAAAAATATATAAGCGAAGAAAATCACTTATGAATTACAATGTTTAACTTTTTACTGTTCGGTCGATCTCACTTCCGGTTTATTCAATTGGCTACAACTTCTGTTCTAATAAGAGTAGAAACAAAAATCAAAGTGTTTTGGATTCCTAAAAATCTACTCTTTCAAGTAATATAATAAAGAAAAATTCGAAAATTTTGCCAAAAATGGGTATTTTAACGTAGAGAAACACCTTAATGAAATTCATGTTATGCCCAGTGAAGCAGATTTGTGCTCGCATTTCTCTAAGTTTAACAATATTTTTACCCTTGAACCTTCATCATTCGATTGGCAATGTCATAAATTAGCTTGCAATATTTTCGCTAGAAATTTTTTATTAAAATAACAATAAAATACATGAGTGAGTGAGTATTATATGAAGCATCTGTTTAAGGAAGCGAATTGGTTTTCGCATTTCTTAAAGAAGAATAGAGTCATAATCAGTTCAGTGGTCGCTATTAGAGCTCCATTAAAAATTCTAAATGGAGGTTCGTTGGCAAACCTTCAAAGAGAAGCAATTCTAGTTATCTCCGTTGGAAATACACTAGCCACTCAACTTCTGAGTTCCAAATAAAACCAATTAAGCTAACTGAATGGCTTTACTCCAAATTTGTGGTACTTAACTCGAAAATCCTTAAATATCTTCAATGTCTTTTAATTTGCATGACGAGTTAGCTTCTTAGTTTAAAAAACTGTTTTTCAAAAAAAAGATAACCATTTTCCCAATGTATTTTAATCCACCTTCTTGAACATTCACAGAGTTACCTAAGTGCTTTTTGAAGTCAGAAAAGTACGCTGTAGCAAAATCAGCAAGCTCACTGTTCGGATTCCAGCTTTTGTAATTAATGAGAAACGATACGATCACTATTTAACCAACGACTTTTGTGGTTAATAGTTGTGTTACTTCTGGATTTTCATGTATTACTTTTTGTATTCGAATATAAATTTCTCTCATCAGGGATCAAGTTACTTTTGATTCCCTTTCTTGTTACCTTTAAATTCTGATCTGAATCTAGTTGCCCTCAACGCTTTTTATTCATTACAATTTATAATATTCGTATTTCTAATTTAATAGGGAAAATTAAATATAGAACCACTCGATCCATAATTCTACTTCAACATACGGTGCAGTTCGTGCTACTGTAACTGAGAGAAAAATATCGAATTGTCTAAATATTTACCATGATGTATGGTAAATGTAAATAAAAACATTATGCCTGAAAAATTTGTTGACAGGGAAACATGATTTTTCTGAGAATGGTAGTGTATTCCAACTGGTTGCTGATCATTCAGATCCATTAGCATCGCGGCCTGGAGCCATTATAGATCGCTAAGACGCAAAATGGTCTCCTCAATCGCTGTATCTGCCATTCGATGAATAATAAAGTTTAAAAATCAGCGGTTTTAAAGATAAATGAGAATACTGATTGTTTATCAGCCAAACGGTACATATTACATATAGAATGAAAAATCCATGTAACTGGGGAAGGTAGATGCTGTTCGAAGTTTTCACTTGCAATATGTAATTACGTAGGTACTGTTTAATTTTGGAATAATTAAGACCTGTTCTGTGTAGTTTACGATAACAAATTGGGACGATATAGCATCTGAAAAATATTGTTAAATATTAATTATATATATGGTCGCAGCTATTTAAAATCTAGTTGTCTGTCAAACTGGATTATCTAAGTACTGTAATACTCAATCAAAATGAAACATTTTGAGAAATCCTTAAATCTGAGTTACGTAATACACGATATTTATGTCAATCTCACAAAATTTTGAACGTCTTTTTCAACATCAGTCTTTTAACACTATGAAAGACGACACTTTGCTTAGAAAAATATCGAACATGGAGACTTTCCATGGGACTATATTTTGTCCGATATAAGAGGAATAGGGAGAATAAAGTTTGCCTGAAGCAGAAATATTGTGATGACAAAATAAAGAGCGGAAGTAGATTTGGAGAAATTTAAGCAAAACATGTTGTGTAGGTGTAATGTACCCAAACATCTCTATTATGAAAATATTTATTCTTACGATATTCTAGAGCTAATCTACGCCTACTAGTGTGTTTCTGGTCAACGAACATTTTGAAATCAAAACTATTGCACGCATGGTACAGCAGGTACGGTCATAATCAAATTGAAAATGTGTGGAGCAATTTAGTTCAAGGAATTACACTCCGTCTTCTCTTTCAATAGCAATACAGGACTTATCTGTGTACTCATTTAGAAGAAAGTACTTTATCCCACACTCCCGTGTGAACATTTATATTCCAAGAATATGTTAGTCTTGTGAAGCTTGAATTTATGACATTTGTATTCGCACCCGTAAGGAAGCATTTCGTGGCAATTTTGTTTGGTGATTTATGAGATAGT
Source organism: Macrothele yani (assembly GCA_039090855.1). Taxonomy (NCBI): domain Eukaryota; kingdom Metazoa; phylum Arthropoda; class Arachnida; order Araneae; family Macrothelidae; genus Macrothele; species Macrothele yani. The sequence continues at coordinate 49,266,486 of CM076999.1, read as the reverse complement.
GCTTAAAGTCTTGTTTCAAATGGTATTTTTTATGTTTGTGGGTTTAACGACAACCCTTAGTGAATCAGTGTGCTATAATTAACTGCCTTCCCTGGATCACTAGTTCGAGGGAGGGAAGAGAGCCAGTGCAGTACGACAAAATCAAACAACCCTGTTTCACCGAAATTGAAACCCGTGACCATTACCGAAGAGGGGCTGTTTTTTTTACCCAACGACCAAGACTTTAAGCCAATTTGCATACATCTATGCTCCTTCATGTCCACAAGTATGCAACAGCCTATCACACTTCATAAATAAAGTGGCATATATCTTTGTTCTTTCATGTCCACAAGTAGGCAAAAGACTATAATAAATCATGGAGAACGTGGCGTACATCTTTGATCTTCCATGTCCACAAGTAGGCAACAAGCTATCACACATCATGCATAAAGTGGCATACATCTTTGTTCTATCATGTCTACAAGTATGCAACAGGATATCACACATCAAACATAATGTGGCATACATTTTTGTTCTTTCATGTCCACAAGTATGCAACAGCATATAACATATATGTGGTACAGTGGCATACATCTTGTTCTTTCTTTTGCCTACTTGTGGACATGAGCAGACTATCACACATCATACAGAAATTGGCATACATCTTTGTCCTTTCACGTCCACAAATACGGAACATTGTAACAGGCTATCACACATCAATGAGAAAGTGGCATACATATTTGTTCCTTCATGTCCACAAATACCCAACAGGCTATCATACAACATACAAAAAATTTATTTCCTAATGTTCATCACATATCAGATATTGTCTGTACTAGATAGCGTGGTGTATGCTTAAATTTTGAGTGGCATGGTACTTATATAAGGTATACCACGTGGTTTCAACTGATACATGCTCAGACGATCTAGTTTATAAGAGACCAAGTCGTGCAGTACAAATAATGTAGTTCACGTTTGGCAATATCATAATGATCTTCTGTATATCTGGAAAAAAAAATCCTCCATAAAAGCATGTACACCTTTATTTACCTTCGTGGTCTAGGTATATTATCAAATATGTTTCTTCACTAACAGAAGGGGGTCTTGTAGTAAGCATCACAATCGTCTATGGAGAATGATTGAATTACGAAGTTGTTTCCCACATGATCTGAAGACCGTTGTTAACATATTCAAAGGAATATATACTTTGGGAATGGACCCTTTTCCCATTCCGATAACATTCTTGTGATGAGGACTAATGAAATGACATATATGAGGTAAACATAAAAGTTTTAGCTGCAAAAATGAAAACCTCTCATCCCCGTTTATTCCCACCTTCCAGAGTTCCACTTAAATTTGTAGCTTGAGAATATAGGGATTGATGAATTGGTAAAAACTTTGCCGGAACTGAATAACGTTAAACGAATTTTTTTTTGAAAATCAGGAAATGTGGATCATTCATATCGAAGGAAGCTATGGCAACAACCTCAAATGTTTCGGAATACTCCTGCGATTCACTGGAGACAGGGAAATGTGTTGGATTCTTCCCTGAATCTATAGTAGCTGTGTTTGGGACAAAATATGGAGTTAAACTCATTTGGGCAAAATGTCAGAGTATTTTTCTGGTAAAAGCCAAAACAAAGTCAGAACTGTCTGTAAATGAAGAGACTTACGCCCAGATTCACGTCGCGGTTTAATGTGTTTGTTTTCATGAAAGCTTGAAATTAAAATCTAACCCATAAGTATTTTAACTGGCCATTCGTGCTGTTACTTACAAAATAATATTTGAAAGTAGTAATAGCACTCAGATTTATACATTCGTTTTAGTATGTCTGTATCGCATATATAATACTTTGGTTTAACGTTCATATTTTTCAATTTCATGGGCCGCCTTCGAAAGTGGTGGTAAATTTGCGAAATTGTTAAAGTAAATATAACAGATCATAAAAGAGTTGTTTATACCCTACCAACAAGAATTTACGAAAAATTACTTTTTCCTCCACCAAAATAGACGTCAGACATTTTCCTCCGCCAAATGGGGCCCAGTGCGTTAACCCACTGTGCAGCATGAGTGTGTTAACGCGTTTTCATTTTCCGTCCCTCCAGCTCCATCGGCGTCTGAACGCGTCCTGAAATCAGTGTCCCAACAGCGGCTTGAGCAAGTTGAGACGGCCTGTAAAAGATTTTCCAAAATAGCCAAGAGCGAGTTAAGACGTCTGTTCCTTTTCCCTGTGTGGTAACCTAAGACATGACCCTATGTCAGTTGTTAATTGATGAATGGAGTTTAACTAAACAAAATCCTGTGACCCTAGGAGTGCGAACAAAGGCATCCGATTACTCCCTATCCTCTATGGTGGGCCCTTAGAGGGAAACATTAGGGCTATGTGATATGATAGAAGTAGAATTGCGTCGCACGGGAATTTTTTCATTTCTTCTTAGGTTTTTACTATACCTTTCGTTAACATATGTGCACATAACAAGTATTTACCTTGTAGTTTACAGCATACCACAGAGGCACGAGGAATAGATAGTAAAATACTTTAAAAGATAAACTGCAAAACTAACGCTCCAGTATTAAGAAAGTATCGGAAACCTAATTATTAAACTTCCTGTAACCAGTACTGATTGCGCACTCCGTATACAGCCTATTTTGGATAACAACGCGTACGTCAATTTAAAAAAGCTGTTTTAATTTTTGCACTTCAAACTTTTCCTCTGTCTTGAAGGTAAACCTATTGTTTCAATGTATGAGAAAATGCTCACGGAAGAATGCCCACTTCCCGAAAATGTCAACTATCGAATATCTCTTACGTCTGGTAAAATCATGGCCTTTTTTTTATTATTTCATTAAGAAAGGCTTTAATTTCGAGTATCTGGTCAAGATGGGGGTTCGGACAACTAACCACAAACGTTTTAGCGGCCGTATAAAAATTGCAGTTTCTTGACACTATGATGAAAATTGAATTGGGAACCACGTACGAGCCAAACGGGGGTGGCAAGACGCGTCAATCCAATTTTATGGTTGATACATTAATACCACTCTCAGTGACGTGGGAGAAGTTGAGAAAACGTTTTACTGAGAGACATCGTATTGTTACGTGGCACGCTTATTATTTTTAACAATACTTTATCTAATTTAACAAAAAAACGCACCAAAAGTAGCAAAACTTTATACACTGACGGAAAAAAATCCCAACACCACGAAAAAATAGTTGTAGAGGAATGAAATGGCGGCAATACATTTGTATAGGTAACATATTTAATCGATTAAGATTTCAAGATCACAGCTTTATGTAAGCGTGAGAAGAGCCATTTTAAATGTGAAATGCTGCTACATTAATAACCGGTGAAACCGCCAGAATGTTGAATGCAAGCACGCAAACGTTCATGCATTGTGTCGTACAGGTGCTGGATGTCAGTTTGTGGGATGGAGTTCCATGCCTGGTGCACTTGGTCGGTCAATACTGGGACCGTTAATGCTGGTTGGGGGTGACGCTGGAGTTGTTATCCAATGATGCCCATACCTGCTCGATTGGTGAAAGATCTGGTGATCTAGCAGGCCACGGCAACATGTAGACACTCTGTAGAGCATGTTGGGTTACAACATCGGCATGCGGGCGACCGTTATCCTGTTGGAAAACACCCCTGGAATGCTGTTCGTGAATGGCAGCACAACAGGTTGAATCACCAGACCGACGTACAACTGTGCCGTCAGGGTGCGTGGGATAACCACGAGAGTGCTCCTGCTGTCATAGGAAATTGCTCCCCAGACCATAACACCAGGTGTAGATCCAGTGTGTCTCGGCCGCAGACAGGTTGGTTGCAGGCGCTCTCCTCGCCTCCTTCTAACCAACACACGGCCATCACTGGCACCCAGGCAGAACCGGCTTTCATCAGAAAACACAACAGATCTCCACTCCGTCCTCCAATGGGCTCCAGCTTGACACCACTGACGTCGCAAACGGCAGTGGTTTGGAGTAAGTGGAATGCACGCTACAGGACGTCTGTCTCGGAGCTGTCCTTCAAGTAACTGACTTGTAACAGTTTGTTTAGTATCTGTGGTGGCAACTGCAGCTCGAATCGCTGCCACAGACGCAGTACGATGCGCCACGGCCATACGACGTACACGGCGGTCTTCCCTCTCAGTAGTGCCTCGTGGCCGGCCGGAACCCGGTCTTCTTGAGGCAGTACCTTCCCTTGACCACCGCTGCCAACAATCATGCACAGTGGCTACATTCCTGCCAAGCCGTTCTGCAATATTGCGGAAAGAAAATCCACCTTCTCGTAGCCCTATTACACGACCTCGTTTAAACTCCGTGAGCTGTTGATAATGGTTTCTTCGTCTTTTTAAAGGCATTCTTGACTAACATCAACACACTTCGTCGAATCTCAACGATAACTAACGCTCACGAACGTTACAGCGCGTATTTACAGCAAACCTGCTTTGCATGTTCCGAGGGGCGATACTAGCGCCACACGTATGCGCCGAGCGCGAAATTTGCATAGACGTCATCTTACAGATGTACCCGGCCTACGAACTGTCGTTTATCTAACACAACCCCTTCTTGGTGTTGGGATTTTGTTTTCCGTCAGTGTATAATTTAATAGAAGCTACACCAAAGGTCAAGACATAGGAGTAGGAATCCATATAACGCCATTCTGAGTTATAACTTATGTAAATGTGTTTCGATTATGAAGAAAATGCAATATGCTGTTCCTGATAATTAACAGATTGACCGTCAAGGAAATCTTGGGAATATGATCAAACGAACTCTCAACCATGCGAGGCGAAATGAGAACAGATTCCCATGATAAGTGTTCCAGAAAAGGCACAACAAATGTCATTTCAAATTACAAAGAACAGAAATGTGGATAAAACTGGAAAAGCACCGCAGTGTACTGTGAAATTAATGTGAAACAGTGTACGCAGTGAACAAAGTACGCATTTAAAAAAAAAATAAATCCAAAGACAAAAAATAAAAATCACTAAATGTTGTTTTTGAAAGAAAAAATCTTATTCTGTCATCCCTCGCACATCGACCTAATTTCTTGATAAACGTATGTTTCAGGAAATATAGTATGTTTCAGCACTGGAAAGAAATGATAATCAATCAGGCGCTTGCAAACCAATATTTATACATTTTCTCCTGAACCACTGAAATTAAATTCTGTATTCGCCACTACAAATCAGTTCGGTATGCGATAAATCATTTAAGTCAGCCAGAATAGCAAACCGGCATTCTGGAAAAAAAATTGATTGAAGTTTAACGACCGCCTTGAGCAATTCAATGGGCTTATAAGCAGTCGCCCGACTTTAATTAAGGGCCACTACTTCTGTGGAAAGGGTAATGGTGGAGAGCCATTGCGTAAGACACACATAACATCCATGCCTCAGTAGAGTTTCGAATCCGGACCAATCTCGGACGAATGATCCGAATAGAACTTAGACGACGACTCCACCGGGTTGGCGTATTTTACGTGTGTGTGTATAATCATCAGGAATAATTAAGATCGTGACGTAGGTTTCGCCATGTCTTTTAACACAACCGTCAGTCTTTAGCCAGTCTATCGCATGGGCGTCTGTGTGTGTGCTTAGTTCAACCTCCTATCATTGGTTTATGAAATATTTATTAAAGTTATTTCACATCTCTTCAAGCAACACTGGACGTGGCTCAACTAACAGAACAGGCTAGATTTAGGAGTGGCTACAGTTCAATAGATCGCATCCAAGTACTAAACGAACAAATTTAAAGAACGAGGGAATATCAACTCCTGTTATGTATGGCTTTTATTGATTATGTAAAAGCGTTTGATTTAGCAAAGCCATTTGCAGTAACAATGGCTTTGAAATCCTGCGGTAATGAAAAGGCATACGTATCAATATTAATAACATCTATGAAAATTCAAGTGCAGAGGTTCGGATATTTGAGGATACAGCACAAAAATTGGAAACGGAGTGAGAAAAAGTGACACCCTATGTCCCAAACTCTTCACTGCTACATTGCAAAATGTTTTTCAATCTTTGAAGTGGGAAAACAAGGGAATCCATATTAACGTAGATTATTTAACTCACCTTCCCTTTGCTGGTGACATGGTCATTTTTGGAGCTACTCCTTCAGAGCTGCAAAATATGATCCAGGAAATTCCTGACAAGAGAAAAGGAGTGGAATTAAAAGTGAACTTTCAGCAAACAAAACTAATGTGCAATGCTTTTACAAAAAATGAAAAATGACGATTTATTGATTCATGGAGAAGGAAACCTATAGCTACATTTACCAACATTTGCCTTTGGCAACGGATATCAAGTGAGGGTCACATTGATGAAGAAATTAATCGCCATGTAAAACTTGGTTAGAGTGCTTTTTAAAGAAACACAACACAATTTTCAAGAGCGAAATATATTATATCTTAAAATAAAAGTTTTTAATCAATGCATCCTACCAGTTCTTACTTAAGAAATAGAAATCTATGTGCCATACTGCAGAGATAAAGTGCATATCAATATGGCAAAGTTACTGCGATAAATGTTGTCGGTGTAACTTAATTAGGAAAGCATGCGGCTCCGTAGAAGAAGGATGTGAGGTCGATCCTCGTCACGGGAACTTTTGCGAATTTCGGACGTAGAGCATATTTAAAAAAGACACACAAAGGCTGCGGACAACTGAAAAAAAGATGGAGAGATGTGTATGATTATGTGTAACCAGGCTTGGTGAGAGGAACTCGTGGATCAGAAGAATGACAAATGCCGAAGACGTTATCATCAGAGTAAAATCCCTGAAATAGCAATGGGCTGGATATATCGCAAGAAGAAAGGACCAGTGATAGAGAAACGAAATTTCAGACTGGATACCAAAGAACAGGACAGGATGCAGAAAAAGACTTTGTGGGAGATGTGTGGAAGAAATCGAAAGTACGCTAGAATGCCACGGAGGTAACTTGCTCAATTCAGAGGAAAGTTTCATCGAAGTTTCATTTAATATGCAAAATATTTAATACTGCAATTACGCACCTCAGCTGTTCTGTGTTGCTGAAATAAATTATCGCTGATAACTGTTTTGTAGTGGTGTGATCAGAATTTTATTTCTGGGGGTCAGTTAACAGGATAAAAATATTGCTTATCAAACAGTACCATGGACTTTTTTCCATGCTTTAAAATTCTGAAGCACTCAATTTGTAGAAATAGCATGAAAGAGAAGGACAGGGGAGGGAATACGTATTTTGTTTTCTTTTCAAAAAATGACATGTCAATGATTTGTTCCCCTTTTCCGGGAAGTGGTCATTTTCGGCATTTTCAGGTAAAAACCTCATCAGATAAGAGTACTGTTTCATACAAATTACAAATTGCACTGCAAATAACATAAACCCTTATTCAACTGTTTCAAAGGTCAAACATTTTGCGATAATTTAATTCAAACAATTAGTTTTGTTTATTTGCATAGAGCATATTTGTAAGCTTCTGATTCCATTTATTTCTCGTTTCCCAGATAAACACATTTTTATACCTAATGCATGCATATAAATTTAAGACTTCGAGAGGTTAAACATTCAGAATATTCGGCATTTATTTAAAATTACTGATGACTGCTTGGCGTATAACACACATTACAAATGTCAGCACATAGTACTGATCCGAATAAGTAGCAATAACTGGCAATGAAACCATTCAATGCAAAGAATTTTGAATTTTAAGACTTTTGAATTTTAAGTATTTTTCGCATGAGATAACACAAAAGTGCATTTTCTATCGAAGGTGAGGCTGGATGTTGATTGCATTTTTAGAGGACAGAAATATAGTCATGTTCGCAAAACGTTCAGCCTACTAAGCCTCAGCAAACGATGTGTGTTTTTTTCCAAGTCATATAAAGAAGGGAAATTAAATGAAAACGACAAACCTCGATCGACCAGAAATAGGTTACAGTAATTGTTATTAAATAAACGCTTATTTTTACATTGTAGATGTGATTCCGGGTTGTATATGCTTATGCTGTAGGAATCAATTTAAACCGCTATGAAACTAACTTTTTATGTATTTCATGACCCCAGGAACATTGGATGTGTCGTACCATGGGTGTGCGACACAAGGAAAAACAAACACCCCTCTCTGCTCTTACCGGAGGCACAGGGTTATTAGTCTAATCCCATTATCATGGTTGTCAATCAGTACCGTCTGCCCCTCCTCTCAAGAGGGAACGTCAAAAACTCGAGGCCGCTATTGAAACAGCTTTTGTCCACATAGCCAGCCGCTCATGGGAAGAATGGTGGTCAGACACAGAGCCGAAAATAAGTTGACACAGGGAAAATACTTGACCCCCAGGGGGTTAATAGATTTTGGGAAATCTAAATGCTCCTGTTTTACGAACATAAAGTAGGTAATAGAAATAATTGCTAAAATTGCACCAAAGTTATTTTAGTTCTCGAAACATGTCCTCATAAGAGTCATTGATAACAGAACAAAATTGCAACTTCACGACTTATAATTTCGAAAATTAATCTGTTGTCATATCAGCTTTATGAGCCATATTCCCGACGTAAGAGTAATAGTAGGAACACAAAATATTACAACAATTGGTTTTTATGATTTTGAACGGCATTTTTTCAGTAAAAACTGTTTCAATTTTTGTATGCGATTTTAAGAAACAAGATCGCCATACAATAATAAGTAGTAGAAAAGGACCGATTCTGGCTAAAACCGGAGCCATAGACTTAACATTAGGTGTCGGCCGGAGCAGCCGGAGCCAGCCGGAGCAATCTGCAGCCGAGCAAACGGATGGGGGCGTGGTCAGTAGCAGCCTCCAATTCCCCGCTGCAATTTTCCCCCTCCGACCGAAGTGTGTGCTTATCTCCGAAGATAGTAGTATTTATTGGACTTTGTCGAATTTTAGGGGGAAATCAATAAAGGTTTATTCCTTTTTTTTTTAAAATTTAATGAAGGTTTATTCATTATTTATTTTCCCCTCTCTCGACCCATCCCCTTAGGTTATTGTTATGTAAAACGTTTTTTCCCTCGTAATTTGTTGATGTATTTTTTTTTTCAATTAATTTTCATGAATTCCTCATGTGTCTCCCCTAATGAAAATTATGTAGGGTAAGTATTAATTAATCATTTCTCTTTTTTTCTCGAATAATACGGTCATGTCCTCATCTCAAGAAATGTTATTATGATATCTTATTTTTGTTCATAAATGTTTGATTTTGAGGGATGGCAACGCCCGAGTGGGAAAGGGGATGGATATAGGGGGATGGCAACTCGATGTGTTGCCCCCTAGCGGTGCTTCTTGGAACTTTCGATTGATCTTTGATTTTGAGGGATGGCAACGCCCGAGTGGAAAAGGGGTTGGATATAGGGGGATGTCAACTCGATGTGCTGCCCCCTAGCGGTGCTTCTTGGAACTTTCGATTGATCTTTGATTTTGAGGGATGGCAACGCCCGAGTGGGAAAGGGGTTGGATATAGGGGGATGTCAACTCGATGTGCTGCCCCTAGCGGTGCTTCTTGGAACTTTCGATTGATCTTTGATTTTGAGGGATGGCAACGCTCGAGTGGGAAAGGGGTTGGATATAGGGGATGCCAACTCGATGTACTACCCCTAGCGATGCTTCTTGGAACTTTCGATGGATCTTTGATTTTGGGGGATGGCAACGACCGAGTGGGGAAAGGGCACTGCGTAGGTGTTAGATATGATGATGCTTCTTGGAACTTTATTATTTCGATGGATCTTTGATTTTGAGGGATGGCAACGACTGAGTGGGGTCCGTTGGGAATTTTTGCATTTATTCCTGTGGTTTGCAAGCAAGATTTCCCCCCTCTTCAATACTATTTTTCCCCCGGAGGAAATTTTTACGTAACGATGCTGGGGAATTTTCTTTCCAAGGGAATAAAAATGCTCCTAAGGTCTTAGCGAGGTTCTAACTCACGATGATTTGGTTTCCAAAAATAGTCAGGGGGGTCAAATGGTTTTCGTGTACTATGTATTCCCTATATATATATATTTTTAAATTACTTTTACGTTATTTCTTCATGTGTTTTTATATATTTTTCGTATGTTTTGAGGGAGTTTTTTCGTGTAGATGTAATGAATTTTCTGGGGAACTTTTCTTTTTCCTCCATTCAATTTTATTTCAGACCATGAGACGAGGAAATGCTTCTTTAGAAATTATTTCGTTCTTGTTCGCAGTAATTACTGGACATAGACTTCATGTTAATTCTGAGTCTTTCACCCCTGCAATAATATTTTCTCGTAATTTTTTCGTATGTTCAAGAACTCTACAGATCTTTCCCAGTTAAAATTCTGCTCAAACAATATTTTCGGTCTTTATTTCCTTATAGCTTCCCAATTTCCGATATTTTTCTTCCTCTATCTTTGAAATTTCATTAAACTTCTCAGTAGGTCAGGATTCTTTTTTTTTTTCTTGGACAAACTTATGAGTCCTTTTATTTACACTATCTTTTTTTTCCATTTCATTTCAGCAAACGATTATTTTAGATGCAACAAATCGCCAGATTTTGGTTTCCTTATATAGCAAATTTTCCAACTTGCTTAAAAAATATTCCTCAAAACTTGCATGTATGTCAAATATACATTTTTTTTATTCTTTCGTAGTTAGCCATACTTTTCGTGGACTGCCTCGACAGGAAAGCATTCAATGTCAAGACATACAATCTAAAACCTTTTTCTTTCAATAAAATTTGTATTCTTTGGGCTGAATATTTTTCCGTCTCGTCCGAAAAACATTCATTCTAGAGGCAAAGCGACTAATTCCGTTCTTCCCATAAACATTATTATTTTATTTATTTGATATTCAGAGTTGTATACATTTACTATCCAAAAAAGAGATATATTTAATGTAAAGGTATATTCTTCCAAGCTGGGGAAATATATGTATATATTAGTTCATTTCCAGTTAAAGGAAACGCATCTTTATATTTCAATATGAAAAAAGAAGCCCTATAAGTGAAAGCTCAACCTAAAGACGGATAGATTGTTCCCACTCTCTCTACTCTATGACATTTCTTTACTGAATGAACCATGGCCTTTTTTTTCATGAACTGCTTTAAAATCTTCGTTCTCACTTTACTATTGTCAGATTCCATGTCCCTTCAGTTCTTTACTTATTCAATTTTAATTTATTAAGAGAGTAGAACTCTTTTAGGCTTTCGAACTCTTTTAGGCTTTCTATTGACAGATTCCATGTCCCTCCAGTTCTTTACTTATTCAATTTTAATTTATTAAGAGAGTAGAACTCTTTTAGGCTTTCGAAGTACTTTCAAGTCTTTCATTACGAAAATTTTCACTGTCATGAAAGAAGCCATAATCGAGATGATTTACTATCGTTTCAATGAAAGTGTTTACGCATTCATTGCTATGATGTCAGATTTCATTTTTCTTGTACTTCGAACAGAAATGAGTTTGAATCATTCGTCGAGAAAACATTTTTCATATATATATATATATATATATATATATATATATATATATTGCCTCCGAATTAAACGAACTCAAAAAATAAGAGACGCACTTTAATATTTTTTTCCTCTTATGAGAGGAATACGGGAATATGATACCAAAATTAAAGAATATAGAATATCGACTTTCCTCTCAACACCTTTCATCTACGTTTTTTTTTATTTTTTTATTTTCAATAAGCTGTTTCTATATTTTTACAACTGAATAGAATTATTTATTGAAAAGTTCTAAGTAAGACGAAAAATGGTTATGTTGATTTCCTAAGAGGATGATTTTGGAAATTTTCGTTTTCTGGTAATTGTAAAAATCTCATAGAATAACATGGGAAAACTAGCATGCATAAGAGACTGTTTTGGATCGAGTAAATTGAAAGAATTTTACAAAGTTCATTTCAGAAAAGTACATTCCTTCCTAGTGTCAAAACGAATCACTTCGTTTTTTCTAAGATACACTTTGGAATCTTATAAAAGTGCATAGGGTCAAAAACGATTTTGATGATTTTACTAAGATGACAGATTTCGGATTTCTTACGATAGAAAATACAGTGAATTTCCCATTGAATAACATGGGAAACTGCGAAATTTAAGAAGTACGTTTTCGTTCAAGTAAAATATTTTAAAAGTCTTTTTTCGAATCAGTTGAAAACAGACAGGGTGTGTTTCTGAACAGCTCATTACTTCCCAAGATGAAAACGAATCACTTCGTTTTCTTTTTTTTTTTTTTTCCTAATGTGCGTTTCTGAAAGAAGTAAAAATAGTTTAGCTAGAAAATTGGAAAGATATTGTTATGAATCCTAGACTGGTTATTTTCGTATAGCTAGAGGGGTCTTCAGTGAGAGCACTTATTCTCTTTACAAACTAAGAGAATGAAGTGTAGTCAGTTTGAAAAAAAAATTCAAACTCCCCTAAATTTAGCCTTTTGTCCTGGTTTCGACTCAATACTGTAAAGCATTGCTCTCAGACCAGTTGAATTCCTGGCCCTTAATGAAATACATTAAGCCTTTCCCTTAAAAATAAGCAATCTCTTCTTCAATACCAGATCCCCAATAAATTTCTTTAAGAGTTATTCATTCCCACTTTTACTTTTAAAAACTTAAAATTCATTATTATTTAACTCATTACAAAAAATGAAACTCATTCATACAGAAAAAATATAAATGAATAAAAATAAATAAAGTAGTCCTAAAAAGGACTGTTTTTCTGGGTCCCCTTTATACAGCTGCTCCATGATCGGTATAAGGAATTTTTTACCTGCTGATATTACAGCACATTGACTTCACAGTCTCTAGCAAGTTCTTTACAATTATACTTTCCAAGAACGCTTTGGACGGGACATGGTCTCCAGTGACTGCAACAAAAGATTCTGCTAGAATCTTGGGGTTAAGCAATGCAACGGCATCATCGAAATACTTTTGCCACTTGGATTCGGTGGTGGCATATGCACAGCTGTGGGCCGTGATGTTTGCGAATATGCGATTTGGGGGTTGGTGGCACTCCATACAATAATATAAGTTATTGACATGTTCCTGAAGGCGATCCCTTACCATGTCAGCAAGCATGATGAAAAACTCTTCATCTGAGATGGAAGCAACAGGGGAAGAAATCCTTGGATGGTGCAAAACAGCCTTTCTAAAGACAGGTCCAAATAGTAGTTGAGTAATGCTGTCCCATATTTTTCCACATTGATCAATAAGAGTTCCAAATTGTTGACAAGTCAGCTTTATCGGAACAGGATTCAATCGACGAAAACCATGAATTCTGGGGGAAAGCACTTCTAACGTGTAACTGCCAGAAGCATCTAAGAGGGAAGGACAGCAGGAAACGATAAGTTCACGATTAATCAAGATGTCACAATTCATACCTTGAATCCAGTGTGATTTTCCCATGAATTTTCGGAACGTTGAAGCTGACATTGTTATTCCATTCTTAGAAGGGTAGAAAGATTCCCCATCTTTCCTATAACTTCGAATATGAACTCGGACCGTGTTGTTAAAATCGCATACTTTTGCAAACGTGTTTTCACCTAAATAAAAATGATGAGGTGCAAGATTTTTCATAGAAATTCTTGGGAGGATAACTTCTCCACACGATTTGGGCTTTAAAGGAACGGACTCACATACCTTCTTAGCGAGAGTAGCAGAAATTTCACCACTTTGCTTCATCGTGGAAATGGAATCGGTAGCGCTCAAAGCAACAGACAAAAAAGAAGTGACTCGTTTGAAGACTAAAGACAAACTGAAGGAACAGCTCTTATTCTAAGTCAAAACTGAAAAGAGGTTGGAGTTCGTCACTTGTTTACTGCTTGAGAGGGAAAGAGCAGAGTCATGGGGTAAAGAACACTCGGTTATCTTCTTTCTAAAAGTCAAATTCAATCTAATGTTTGGAGCATTCTTTTGTCGAGGCAGACCATGACTCCAATACGAATTAGTTGGTGGCAGGATCTGTAGTAAAGTTCCAGATCTCAAAGATAAGGAAACTGGTTTTAAATCCCGTTTCGCTTGAAAACAAGAGTCTCTTTCCTGTCCGAGAGATACTGATGTAATACAAGACAAAGGATCTAATTCAGCTTCGTCATCATGGTGATCACCGATTTGGTTATCACCATTTCTTATAAAAGTGCATGGGGATCAAAAAACGATTTTGATGATTTTACTAAGATGACAGATTTCGGATTTCTTATGATAGAAAATACAGTGAATTTCCCATTGAATAACATGGGAAACTACGAAATTTAAGAAGCACGTTTTCGTTCAAGTAAAATATTTTAAAAGGTAATCAGTTGAAAACAGACAGGGTGTGTTTCTGAACAGATCATTATTTCCTAAAATCAAAACGAGTCACTTCGTTTTTTCCTAACGTACGTTTCTGAAAGAAGTAAAAATAGTTTAGCTAGAAAATTGGAAAGAATTTTTTATGAATCCTAGACTGTTTATTTTTTTATAACTAGAGGGGTCGTCAGTGAGAGCACTTATTCTCTTTACAAACTAAGAGAATGAAGTGTAGTCAGTTTGAAAAAAAATTCAAACTCCCCTAAATTTAGTCTTTTGTCCTGGTTTCGACTCAATACTGTAAAGCATTGCTCTCAGACCAGTTGAATTCCTGGCCCTTAATGAAATACATTAAGCCTTTTCCTTAAAAATAAGCAATCTCTTCTTCAATACCAGATCCCCAATAAATTTCTTTAAGAGTTATTCATTCATCCTTTTACTTTTAAAACTTGAAATTCGTTATTATTTAACTCCTTATAAAAATGAAACACATTCACACTTTTACTTTAAAAAACTTGAAATAACTTCATACAAAAATGAAACCCATTACCTTTTTTACTTTTAAAATTATAGAAAAAATAGATGATACAGAACATAGGTTCACTTTCTCATTCACACTCATGCATACAGAAAACAAAATTAAATAGTGCTATTTGAGCTGCATGGAGGTGTCAAGATGGGTGGGAAAAACCTCCATCTATCATTCAATTGGACTAAAACTGTTGAAGGATGTGAGCTATTCTCACTAGCTCCTCCATGCAAGCTGTCTGTCTCGAGGTTGGCCATCCCAGTCGATGATTTTATTTCAATCATTTCCACTTCGGAATCTGAATCCCAAGTAAGATCAATAATTTCAACTTCGGAATCTGAATCCCAAGTAAGATCAATAATTTCCGGATCTTCAGAAGTTAAGTCAACAACCTCCGGTTCTTGGGTAGAGTCTTCCACAACCCAGAAGTTTTCCCACTGTGAGGGGGGAGGAAGAGACCTAATCCACTGATTAACGTAAAAATCGTCTCTAGATTCCTGGAGGAGAGAAAAAAATATATATATATATATAATAAGAAATAAAAAAAATAAAACCCTACATCCTAGATAAAGCAAAGAGAAAAATTAAAAATATTCTTACCGAGTCGAAGTCCAGGGGAGGTGTAGGGGAATTATTTCCTTTCAACATCTGTGATTCTAATAGCATGCGTTACTTCAAAGAAAACTTCGAGAAGCTGTGAGAATCTGATATCTCTCTTGCTACTATTATACTAGTAGAAGGATTGATAAGGAGGGATCATGTGATAACATACACGGAATAGAATGGTCTTTGAGGTCAACTTAAATCGACAGATCGCTCTATTTTATAAACTTTCCATTGTACAGGAAATAACATCTTTCTCAAACACCATAGTTCATGGGACCTTCTAAGGAGGTAAAAATATTCTAACGCGTATCTAATCAATGTTCTGTATACTTAAGACCAAGCGTAAATGGAATCGATAGCACTCTTCCTCCCTGAAGGAAATGACGTCTGCATACATCTCAAAATCCTTTGTTCCCTGAGTCAAACGCATGGAGGGAAAATCAAGTAATCTTATCTGTATTCCTTCGTTGAAAGTGTAATGCTGATTCGAATTTAACTTGAGAAAGGAAATGTTTTGTATCTTTTCTAAACAAACATACACTTTCAACGAAGGAATACAGATAAGATTACTTGATTTTCCCTCCATGCGTTTGACTTAGGGAACAAAGGATTTTGAGATGTATGCAGACGTCATTTCCTTCAGGGAGGAAGAGTGCTATCGATTCCATTTACGCTTGGTCTTAAGTATACAGAACATTGATTAGATACGCGTTAGAATATTTTTACCTCCTTAGAAGGTCCCATGAACTATGGTGTTTGAGAAAGATGTTATTTCCTGTACAATGGAAAGTTTATAAAATAGAGCGATCTGTCGATTTAAGTTGACCTCAAAGACCATTCTATTCCGTGTATGTTATCACATGATCCCTCCTTATCAATCATTCTGCTAGTATAATAGTAGCAAGAGAGATATCAGATTCTCACAGCTTCTCGAAGTTTTCTTTGAAGTAACGCATGCTATTAGAATCACAGATGTTGAAAGGAAATAATTCCCCTACACCTCCCCTGGACTTCGACTCGGTAAGAATATTTTTAATTTTTCTCTTTGCTTTATCTAGGATGTAGGGTTTTATTTTTTTTTATTTCTTATTATATATATATATATATATATATATTTTTCTCTCCTCCAGGAATCTAGAGACGATTTCTACGTTAATCAGTGGATTAATTCTCTTCCTCCCCTCACAGTGCGAAAACTTCTGGGTTGTGGAAGACTCTACCCAAGAACCGGAGGTTGTTGACTTAACTTCTGAAGATCCGGAAATTATTGATCTTACTTGGGATTCAGATTCCGAAGTTGAAATTATTGATCTTACTTGGGATTCAGATTCCGAAGTGGAAATGATTGAAATAAAATCATCGACTGGGATGGCCAACCTCGAGACAGACAGCTTGCATGGAGGAGCTAGTGAGAATAGCTCACATCCTTCAACAGTTTCAGTCCAATTGAATGATAGATGGAGGTTTTTCCCACCCATCTTGACACCTCCATGCAGCTCAAATAGCACTATTTAATTTTGTTTTCTGTATGCATGAGTGTGATTGAGAAAGTGAACCTATGTTCTTTATCACCTATTTTTTCTATAATTTTAAAAGTAAAAAAGGGAATGGTTTTCATTTTTGTATGAAGTTATTTCAAGTTTTTAAAAGTAAAAGTGTGAATGTGTTTCATTTTTATAAGGAGTTAAATAATAACGAATTTCAAGTTTTAAAAGTAAAAGGATGAATGAATAACTCTTAAAGAAATGTATTGGGGATCTGGTATTGAAGAAGAGATTGCTTATTTTTAAGGGAAAGGCTTAATGTATTTCATTAAGGTCCAGGAATTCAACTGGTCTGAGAGCAATGCTTTACAGTATTGAGTCGAAACCAGGACAAAAGACTAAATTTAGGGGAGTTTGAATTTTTTTTCAAACTGACTACACTTCATTCTCTTAGTTTGTAAAGAGAATAAGTGCTCTCACTGACGACCCCTCTAGTTATAAAAAGGATTCATAAAAAATTCTTTCCAATTTTCTAGCTAAACTATTTTTACTTCTTTCAGAAACGTACGTTAGGAAAAAACGAAGTGACTCGTTTTGATTTTAGGAAATAATGATCTGTTCAGAAACACACCCTGTCTGTTTTCAACTGATTACCTTTTAAAATATTTTACTTGAACGAAAACGTGCTTCTTAAATTTCGTAGTTTCCCATGTTATTCAATGGGAAATTCACTGTATTTTCTATCATAAGAAATCCGAAATCTGTCATCTTAGTAAAATCATCAAAATTAGATTGAATTTGACTTTTAGAAAGAAGATAACCGAGTGTTCTTTACCCCATGACTCTGCTCTTTCCCTCTGAAGCAGTAAACAAGTGACGAACTCCAACCTCTTTTCAGTTTTGACTTAGAATAAGAGCTGTTCCTTCAGTTTGTCTTTAGTCTTCAAACGAGTCACTTCTTTTTTGTCTGTTGCTTTGAGCGCTACCGATTCCATTTCCACGATGAAGCAAAGTGATGAAATTTCTGCTACTCTCGCTAAGAAGGTATGTGAGTCCGTTCCTTTAAAGCCCAAATCGTGTGGAGAAGTTATCCTCCCAAGAATTTCTATGAAAAATCTTGCACCTCATCATTTTTATTTAGGTGAAAACACGTTTGCAAAAGTATGCGATTTTAACAACACGGTCCGAGTTCATATTCGAAGTTATAGGAAAGATGGGGAATCTTTCTACCCTTCTAAGAATGGAATAACAATGTCAGCTTCAACGTTCCGAAAATTCATGGGAAAATCACACTGGATTCAAGGTATGAATTGTGACATCTTGATTAATCGTGAACTTATCGTTTCCTGCTGTCCTTCCCTCTTAGATGCTTCTGGCAGTTACACGTTAGAAGTGCTTTCCCCCAGAATTCATGGTTTTCTTCGATTGAATCCTGTTCCGATAAAGCTGACTTGTCAACAATTTGGAACTCTTATTGATCAATGTGGAAAAATATGGGACAGCATTACTCAACTACTATTTGGACCTGTCTTTAGAAAGGCTGTTTTGCACCATCCAAGGATTTCTTCCCCTGTTGCTTCCATCTCAGATGAAGAGTTTTTCATCATGCTTGCTGACATGGTAAGGGATCGCCTTCAGGAACATGTCAATAACTTATATTATTGTATGGAGTGCCACCAACCCCCAAATCGCATATTCGCAAACATCACGGCCCACAGCTGTGCATATGCCACCCCCGAATCCAAGTGGCAAAAGTATTTCGATGATGCCGTTGCATTGCTTAACCCCAAGATTCTAGCAGAATCTTTTGTTGCAGTCACTGGAGACCATGTCCCGTCCAAAGCGTTCTTGGAAAGTATAATTGTAAAGAACTTGGTAGAGACTGTGAAGTCAATGTGCTGAGATATCAGCAGGTAAAAAAAAATTCCTTATACCGATCATGGAGCAGCTGTATGAAGGGGACCCAGAAAAACAGTCCTTTTTAGGACTACTTTATTTATTTTTATTCATTTATATTTTTTCATTTTTTGTAATGAGTTAAATAATAATGAATTTTAAGTTTTTAAAAGTAAAAGTGGGAATGAATAACTCTTAAAGAAATTTATTGGGGATCTGGTATTGAAGAAGAGATTGCTTATTTTTTAAGGGAAAGGCTTAATGTATTTCATTAAGGGCCAGGAATTCAACTGGTCTGAGAGCAATGCTTTACAGTATTGAGTCGAAACCAGGACAAAAGGCTAAATTTAGGGAGTTTGAATTTTTTTTTCAAACTGACTACACTTCATTCTCTTAGTTTGTAAAGAGAATAAGTGCTCTCACTGAAGACCCCTCTAGCTATACGAAAATAACCAGTCTAGGATTCATAAAAATATCTTTCCAATTTTCTAGCTAAACTATTTTTACTTCTTTCAGAAACGCACATTAGGAAAAAAAAAAAAAAAAAAGAAAACGAAGTGATTCGTTTTGATCTTGGAAAATAATGAGCTGTTCAGAAACACACCCTGTCTGTTTTCAACTGATTCGAAAAAAGACTTTTAAAATATTTTACTTGAACGAAAACGTACTTCTTAAATTTCGCAGTTTCCCATGTTATTCAATGGGAAATTCACTGTATTTTCTATCATAAGAAATCCGAAATCTGTCATCTTAGTAAAATCATCAAAATCGTTTTTGACCCTATGCACTTTTATAAGATTCCAAAGTGTATCTTAGAAAAAACGAAGTGATTCGTTTTGACACTAGGAAGGAATGTACTTTTCTGAAATGAACTTTGTAAAATTCTTTCAATTTACTCGATCCAAAACAGTCTTTTATGCATGCTAGTTTTCCCATGTTATTCTATGAGATTTTTACATTTCGAAAATTTCCAAAATCATCCTCTTAGGAAATCAACAAAACCATTTTTCGTCTTACTTAGAACTTTTCAATAAATAATTCTATTCAGTTGTAAAAATATAGAAACCGCTTATTGAAAATAAAAAAAATAAAAAAAAACGTAGATGAAAGGTGTTGAGAGGAAAGTCGATATTCTATATTCTTTAATTTTGGTATCATATTCCCGTATTCCTCTCATAAAAGGAAAAAAAAATATTAAAGTGCGTCTCTTATTTTTTGAGTTCGTTTGATTCGGAGGCAATATATATATATATATATATATATGAAAAATGTTTTCTCGACGAATGATTCAAACTCATTTCTGTTCGAAGTACAAGAAAATGAAATCTGACATCATAGCAATGAATGCGTAAACACTTTCATTGAAACGATAGTAAATCATCTCGATTATGGCTTCTTTCATGACAGTGAAAATTTTCGTAATGAAAGACTTGAAAGTACTTCGAAAGCCTAAAAGAGTTCTACTCTCTTAATAAATTAAAATTGAATAAGTAAAGAACTGGAGGGACATGGAATCTGTCAATAGAAAGCCTAAAAGAGTTCGAAAGCCTAAAAGAGTTCGAAAGCCTAAAAGAGTTCGAAAGCCTAAAAGAGTTCTACTCTCTTAATAAATTAAAATTGAATAAGTAAGGAACTGAAGGGACATGGAATCTGACAATAGTAAAGTGAGAACGAAGATTTTAAAGCAGTTCATGAAAAAAAAGGCCATGGTTCATTCAGTAAAGAAATGTCATAGAGTAGAGAGAGTGGGAACAATCTATCCGTCTTTAGGTTGAGCTTTCACTTATAGGGCTTCTTTTTTCATATTGAAATATAAAGATGCATTTCCTTTAACTGGAAATGAACTAATATATACATATATTTCCCCAGCTTGGAAGAATATACCTTTACATTAAATATATCTCTTTTTGGATAGTAAATGTATACAACTCTGAATATCAAATAAATAAAAAAATAATGTTTATGGGAAGAACGGAATTAGTCGCTTTGCCTCTAGAATGAATGTTTTTTCGGACGAGACGGAAAAATATTCAGCCCAAAGAATACAAATTTTATTGAAAGAAAAAGGTTTTAGATTGTATGTCTTGACATTGAATGCTTTCCTGTCGAGGCAGTCCACGAAAAGTATGGCTAACTACGAAAGAATAAAAAAAATGTATATTTGACATACATGCAAGTTTTGAGGAATATTTTTTAAGCAAGTTGGAAAATATGCTATATAAGGAAACCAAAATCTGACGATTTGTTGCATCTAAAATAATCGTTTGCTGAAATGAAATGGAAAAAAAAGATAGTGTAAATAAAAGGACTCATAAGTTTGTCCAAGAAAAAAGAATCCTGACCTATTGAGAAGTTTAATGAAATTTCAAAGATAGAGGAAGAAAAATATCGGAAATTGGGAAGCTATAAGGAAATAAAGACCGAAAATATTGTTTGAGCAGAATTTTAACTGGGAAAGATCTGTAGAGTTCTTGAACATACGAAAAAATTACGAGAAAATATTATTGCAGGGGTGAAAGACTCAGAATTAACATGAAGTCTATGTCCAGTAATTACTGCGAACAAGAACGAAATAATTTCTAAAGAAGCATTTCCTCGTCTCATGGTCTGAAATAAAATTGAATGGAGGAAAAAGAAAAGTTCCCAGAAAATTCATTACATCTACACGAAAAAACTCCCTCAAAACATACGAAAAATATATAAAAACACATGAAGAAATAACGTAAAAGTAATTTAAAAAATATATATATAGGGAATACGTAGTACACGAAAACCATTTGACCCCTGACTATTTTTGGAAACCAAATCATCGTGAGTTAGAACCTCGCTAAGACCTTAGGAGCATTTTTATTCCCTTGGAAAGAAAATTCCCCAGCATCGTTACGTAAAAATTTCCTCCGGGGGAAAAATAGTATTGAAGAGGGGGGAAATCTTGCTTGCAAACCACAGGAATAAATGCAAAAATTCCCAACGGACCCCACTCAGTCGTTGCCATCCCTCAAAATCAAAGATCCATCGAAATAATAAAGTTCCAAGAAGCATCATCATATCTAACACCTACGCAGTGCCCTTTCCCCACTCGGTCGTTGCCATCCCCCAAAATCAAAGATCCATCGAAAGTTCCAAGAAGCATCGCTAGGGGTAGTACATCGAGTTGGCATCCCCCTATATCCAACCCCTTTCCCACTCGAGCGTTGCCATCCCTCAAAATCAAAGATCAATCGAAAGTTCCAAGAAGCACCGCTAGGGGCAGCACATCGAGTTGACATCCCCCTATATCCAACCCCTTTCCCACTCGGGCGTTGCCATCCCTCAAAATCAAAGATCAATCGAAAGTTCCAAGAAGCACCGCTAGGGGGCAGCACATCGAGTTGACATCCCCTATATCCAACCCCTTTCCCACTCGGGCGTTGCCATCCCTCAAAATCAAAGATCAATCGAAAGTTCCAAGAAGCACCGCTAGGGGGCAACACATCGAGTTGCCATCCCCCTATATCCAACCCCTTTCCCACTCGGGCGTTGCCATCCCTCAAAATCAAACATTTATGAACAAAAATAAGATATCATAATAACATTTCTTGAGATGAGGACATGACCGTATTATTCGAGAAAAAAAGAGAAATGATTAATTAATACTTACCCTACATAATTTTCATTAGGGGAGACACATGAGGAATTCATGAAAATTAATTGAAAAAAAAATACATCAACAAATTACGAGGGAAAAAAACGTTTTACATAACAATAACCTAAGGGGATGGGTCGAGAGAGGGGAAAATAAATAATGAATAAACCTTCATTAAATTTAAAAAAAAAAAAAAGGAATAAACCTTCATTGATTTCCCCCTAAAATTCGACAAAGTCCAATAAATACTACTATCTTCGGAGATAAGCACACACTTCGGTCGGAGGGGGAAAATTGCAGCGGGGAATTGAGGCTGCTACCGACCACGCCCCCATCCGTTTGCTCGGCTGCAGATTGCTCCGGCTGGCTCCGGCTGCTCCGGCCGACACCTAATGTTAAGTCTATGGCTCCGGTTTTAGCCAGAATCGGTCCTTTTCTACTACTATAATATCTTGAAACTAATTAATTATCTCATACTTTTGCTAAACAATATGAAATTCTCTGCATAATGAAGTGTTGAATAAAAAACTGATATTTCATCCAAAGTATCATGAACCGTGTTGAAGGGTTTTTTTCCGTAACAATATTCGCAAAGTCCAATAAAGGATCTATGTTGCGTGCATTCTTTCTGCCTGCATATAGAAATTCTCATTTTGGAACTTTGTATACATAATTCATGACCTGTATTTAGAAAGGGTACGATTTAAACGTCCTGAAAATTATCAAAAGATTGTGGCTTTTCACATGGTGTGAAAAGTACACAGTGAAAATAATATCTACCTTGATGGAATAGAATTGGAAAAATCGAAAGCTTTCCTGAAAATTGTAGTCAGATTTTCAGTGATTAGCAACATTTTGGTAATTTGTTTTTCGGGTAATATTTTTGTCAAAGACACATGGAATAACAATGAGGATGTGACACACAATGTAGGAATTGCACGAAGAGTCACCTTTAAACAATGTGCTACAGAATGATTTCGTAGATCGGGAAAACTACTCTTGACCTTTAAGGGAAGTGCGTTCTGTCTATTTATATCCCTCAACGGAAGCTAGAAAGCGAAAGCTAAAGCAATTACTATCCGACCAACTAATGATTGACTCAAAATAACGTTCGGGTGACTAGTATTCTAATTGATGGAGCTTTGCCATAGATTTGAGGTGCGACGTCGTACAACCACAAGAAAGCCGAAATATTTATTTTCAGAGGTGTTCGTACGTGGATCGTCTTTCCTACGGTATAATATTTTCAGTTTCTTCATCATTTTCATTTTCATTTTCATTTTCTTTATACTTCCTAAAAGTTAATGGAGATATTGACATGAATCCTAATTAGGATTTGGTTTTGCATGGCGCCATACTCCTAGATGTATGATGTTCCATTTCCGTTGACATATTTAATTCCGTAGTACTTAGGATACCGTTAATGCAGTAAGCATTATACACTGAAGAGCAACTGAATTAGAGACAGCTGGTGTTATGCAAATGTGGCGCTGTGGGCGGGCCTGTAAAAGGAAACGACATGACGTCTGCAGCGATCCGACAATATAAGGAGTGATGCGACGGGAATCAGTAGGTGTCGGACGCAGTATAGGTAAGACGAATGATCTAAGCGCATTTGATCGTGGGCAACTTGTCGGTGCCCGACGAATGGGTCACTCCATCTCGGAAGTCGTGCAGGCACTGGAAGTTCACGAGCTACTGTTTCACGGGTACACCATGAGAACATCGAATCCGGTAAAATCATCCCTGCAAGGGCCAACTGCCGTGAACAACAGCGTGTGGATGAGCGGGGTCATCGTCGGCTAGCTCGCATTGTAACAGAGGATAAACGGGCCACAGTGCAAGAAATCACTCGGCAATTTAACGCTGGTGCACAAAAACGTGTAAGCAGACACACCATCCAGAACCATCTCCTCGCTATGGGGCACAGAAGCCATCGTCCCACGAGGGTACCGCTGCTAACCGCACATCACAGGGTGCAAAAATTAGCATGGGCGCGGGAACATCGCCACTGGACCCTAGACATGTGGGAAAATGTTGCCTGGACTGATGATTCTAGGTTCACGTTGGCACATGCGGATGGCAAGATACGAGTGCGGCGCAAACCACATGAAGCGATGGATCCTTCTTGCCAGCAGGGTACTCTTCAAGCTGGTGGGGGTGGCATTCTCGTCTGAGGACTGTTTATGTGAATTGAAATGGGACCTCTGGTACGTGTGAAGTCGTCCCTCACAGGTCAACGTTTCAGGGATATCCTGGACGACCATTTTCTCCCGTTTGTGCTTCTTTAACATCCCACTGGAGACATCATCCTGCAACAAGAAAATGCACCGTGCCATCGCTCCCAAATTGTATCCGAATGGTTATACAAAAACTCCACCGACGTGACCTCGCTTCCTTGGCCAGCTAGGTCACCTGACCTCAATCCCATCAAGCTCATCAGGGATGTCATCGAGATAGATGTTCGAGGCTCTGGCCCCCCTCCATCAAATCTTCGTGAACTGTGGGAGCTTGTTCAGGGATCGTGGATCCGTTTGGGCTTCCCAACGCTTACGGTGTCTTGTCGAGTCCATGCCGAGACGAATCGCCGTCGTCATCAGGACGAAACGTGGTGCTACACGTTACTAGAGAGGTATCTCTAATTCAATTGCTCTTCAGTGTATATTGCTGTTACACACTGAGCTCCGGAAATTGCAGTTCCTGCTGAACGAAAGTTAGTTCAGTAGTTGATGTACATCGCTTTTGATTTGTTTGACTGTAATCTAATGTTTCATTTTCGCAGGAAATCTCCGACACCAATTGGCAATATTTTGAAATATTTGATTTTGGATACTATGAACAAATTCCGTGTTTGTCAGTGCTAATTTGCAAATCGTTTACACCTCTGACACATAGGTACCTTGCAATTAATTGCAATTTTTAAAAGACTTGGCAGATATATTTTGTCTCATGGGTTTCAAGTTATTCAGAAGGTACATTTACAAAACACCTGGCATATATATTTTAGTGTTATGCAATCAAGTTATTCAAAAGGTACATTTACAAAACACCTGGCATATATATTTCAGTGTTATGCGTTCAAGTTATTCAGAAGGTGAGAGTGTTCTGCGAAATAGAATATTAGATAGCATTTGACTAAAGCAAGATATCCATGTATTACATAATTTTTAGAGGTGCGAGGGCGATATATTTTTGTTATTGTTTAAAAATATATTCTTAGACTGCCACGGAAACGGAAATTGTTTCCTTAAAGTTAACAAATTTGCGCATTTCTTTCATGCCGTGAACACTTATTAACGTTTGTTTGACTTTTTGAAGGCCGTTTAAGGGATTTGAACAATTTATGTAAAATTTGTCACCGTCATTATATAGAATATTTTTCATTATAAAACCTTTTGAGGGTATGACACATCCAGTTATATATACAAAGCATAATTCTATGTTAGATTGACGAGTGCATTTTCATGACAATTTCCAGGCGACTGCATTTTCCGTTATAATTTCAGGATCAATTGCTCAGAATTTTTATACCGGCTAAGGAACATGATTTGTACTGTACATCATAAATAGTCTAATGCCTTACAGAAACACGTTTTTCTTGTTGTGTTTGTGATTTGTTTTTCAAATGATGTTCTTAATGCTGAAACATTTGTTGGCAGCACTTGATATGAATATTTCTTTGGAATCCTAGGCAGGAACATAATATCACTTTCATTTTATAATATTATTCATAGAATAAATTATTTCAAAAGTTATTCCCCACGTGTACTGATAGTTGATTGCAACAGTTCGATATCGAAAGCCCCTTTTAAAGGCATTTCGAATACAGTATAAGGAAGAGCCGGGGAACTATGGATTTTTGACATCAATTTTCGATAATGTAACACGAAGTTCAACAGCTCCTGCTTCTACCTATTCGCATTTTGATACACGAGTGGCTAATTATTATGATCAGCAGGTTAGTATGATTTTGAGCTACATTTCCTCATTAAAACTGCTTGAACACGTCTTTGTATGGGCGCCATTACATGCCCGTAAGTGGCTTGATATACGTTGCCTTAATACGAAGGATTGCACCCTCCAGTTATTGATTTGATGATTGCGGATCCATCTGTCTGATGCCCCTTTAGACTTCTTCCCACAAACACTCGATTGGACTGCGAACTGGTGATAGAGGAAGCCAATATAGCAGGAAAAACTCTTCATTGTGCTCCTCAAACCATTTGTGTAGCAAGGAAGTTTTCATTATTCTCCTCAAGTAATTAATGTAGCAGGGAAAAGTCTGCATTATGTTCCTCAAACCATTTGCGTATGATATCAGTGCTACAAAATCGTGCATGGTCCTTCTGGAAATATACATTTGTATTGGGATAAATCATTAACATAAATGGATGGTGTTGGTCGACAATTACGTACAAATACATTTCAGCGGTCAAACGCTGCTCCACACGAATCAAAGGACTCTTCTACGAAAAAATGCACCAGCATAACATTGCCTCCTCCAGACTGAAGTGTAGTGACGATGCAAGAGGGATCCATGTCTTCGTGCTGCTGTCTTCATATCCTCACGCTTACATTTGCATGGTGTAGTTAAAAACGTGAGTCGTCAGACCACAGCATACTTTTCCGCTCATATTTACGTCCAATCCTTATTTTCCTGAGCGACTTTGAGGAATTTCCTCTTGTTCGCTGCAGATAGTAATCATTAGACACTAAAACGGCTTACAGACCGGCCGCCTACTTCTGTAGCCCATACAATATGATATGTGGCTAATTGTACATCGATATACCATCAGACTTAATTACTGATTCAGTTTAACTGTAATCAGATGACCTGTTGTCCGTCTTTATCACCGAATAAATCTGCCTACTCTCCGATCAGCTCGAGCATCCAGTAGCCATTGACGACCACACACCTTACGCTCAAACTCCGTTTTACCTGACGATGGCCAGACTCCGTTTTTAACTACGATAGGACAGCAGTTGTAAACTTTAACAACTGCTTCGCTCAAATATTTTTCAAGTGCAGCGGTTTTCCAATTGTCGCACCAATACATCTAGTGCCCAAGATCATTCCACTTTTAAAGTCCGTTAGGTTGCGTCTTTTACCCACTATTTCTTGCGCAGTGAATTTCATTAGTCCCTGCATACCTTTAGCATTCCCTTTTTGTACAGATTCATCCATCTTGCGTTAGCAGCACCTGCGTGATAGAAACTTTACATAAATGTGGTCGTAAAAAATTGACCACTCACTATGTGTTATTGCGGAAATCACTTATGATACATGAGCAAACTGTATTAGGAAATATTGGAGGACATGATTAAAAGAAAAATCGCAAATGCCACTCCTATAGACGCGCTTGCCGAGTTTGTGGTCCAGTCTACTTTTTCAACTGTGCTTGGTCTCTGGTTCCAACAGATTCTCGGCGGGTACTGATGATACATAGCACTCTATCCCTTTCTTTTCTGAAAACGATATATCATAAGTCTGAGAGAACGGAAACCAGGGTCTGCAGAGCCGCGGCTGGCTTAGTGGTATCGAGTCAGACTATCGATGCAGGGTACTCAGGTTCTAACCTTGGCTGATCTTGCAGAGATGGTGTGAATTACTAACAATCGCTAAATATCCGCTGTGCATCGAAAGAGCACGTTAATTGACTGTCCTCAGGCTGGACCCACTGGTTAAATGGGTATCCTTTCCTACGCCCCCCTCTGAAATTCTCTCACCCTTCTATGTGCAACATCGTACATGTACGGTGGCGCCATCTACTGTACTCTAATCTCACTACAAACTGTTCTGTCAAAGTGGCTAGACTTGCTCTCATTCCTTCCGTTTCTGTGTCCTGCCCAAAAGGCGATCTCGCTGTAGGTGGCTGGGACCTAAACTCTACTCACTGTGGACGGAAGTCCTACAAGAAAATGACAAAATCCAGGGTCTTGATCCGGGGTCGGCTACATATGGCTCGCGAGCCAGATATGGCTCTTTGGGAATCTAAATGTGACTCTTTTGATTCTTGAAGCAAAAAAAATCCGAGTGTAAGCTTCGACGTAATTCTACTTCAGCGATGTATAACATTTACTCTCCCACGTGAGAAACAGAAACCTAAAAATATTAAACCCTTGACGATGACCGGAAACCTTATTTTCTAATGGTTGTGTATTTGTGAGTGATTGCGGGCTACAAGGCCGCGACATACCGTTGCGGTTCAAGTTCGTTCTCTCGCTCTCTGTCTCTCTCTCTTTCTCGCTCTCTCTCTCTCTTTCTCTCTCTCTCTCCGGCGCGAATGACTCTTCACCGGTTACACCTGTACGCAACTCCACGGCTTGATGGAAAGTTCAGTTCGTAGGAGCAACAGAACAGTCTATTCACCGGCTGGTCAGTCATTGCTCGGCATCGTATCCCACATTCTGCAAGAAAGTTGAGTGCCAGTTCACCGACAGATAGTGCCTATCACGCTTCGCCGTCACAAGTCAATCACTGGTAGTCGACATTTCGTAGTAGGAGTTGTGAAACTTCCATCGCGACGCGTATGGAACACCGATGATTTCCGTTCTGTTTAATTTTTATTTAAAGACAAACTTTGTAACAACACAAATCTTAATTTGGACAGACATTTCAATATAAAACATAAAAAGTTTGCTAATGACTTTCCGGTGGGTGAATCCAGAAGCAGTTGAAGAATTCCAGAGAAAAAATCAACGAAGTACGCTGATTTTCAACAACTAGTTAAAGACTGCCAATCTCCGAGTTTTATAGTCGTTCAGGAAATCGTAAATGAGGTAAGCCTTTTACTGACGGTGAATATATAAAACACTGGTTTTTTTAAATATTTCAAAATATCTCTTTCGCGATTTTAAAAATTGTGCCAATATTATAGAGAAAATACATGACGTACCTCTTTCTCCGAAAACAATTAAGGACAGGACAACAGAATGGCAAAACTAATTTCTAAGCAACAACTCAACGATATCGCTACATGATTCCCGCTGGCATTGGAGGAATAGTGCGATTTAAGTGACACCGCACAAATAGCAATATTTGCTAGGTGTGTAACAAACATCAGCCCTAGGGAAGAATCACTTGCACTCCTATCACTCAAAGGACAGGCAACAGGGGAGAATATAACAAACGCAATATTAGACTTCCTCGGAAATAATTGAATAAATAATCAAGATCTATATTAAATATTGTGCATACATTTTGGCAAACTTTGCCCCTGTAGGCCGGGGCTGCAGTGGACGCTACCGTTCACATTGACGCCATTTAGGGCTCTTTCTAAAACTAAAGAATGTGTATTGTACGACTTCTTGGCCCTTCTTAGAGGGAAATTTGCCGACCCACTGGCCTTAATGTTGAGGGACGATTTTTAAGCCCGGAAGAAAAAGAAATTAAAGCCAAGTGGACATAATACAGGGTGAGCCAAAAGTCACTGAGCACATGGCAAGACAATACCTGTACACCAACTACAAGCCTACCTGCTACAATAAATGCTAGAAATGGCCCCCTCCTGTGTGTAGACATGCATCCACGCAGCTGAACATGTTCTCAAAGAGACGTGACAAGACCAACGGAGAAATGTTGCTGATTACTTTGGCGATGGCTTCCTGCAGTTCCCGCAGAGA
Organism: Macrothele yani; assembly: GCA_039090855.1. Classification (NCBI taxonomy): domain Eukaryota; kingdom Metazoa; phylum Arthropoda; class Arachnida; order Araneae; family Macrothelidae; genus Macrothele; species Macrothele yani. Next base: position 49,236,513 of record CM076999.1, on the reverse strand, counting down.
ACGAGGATTGTCCTTGTAAACAGAGTTTATCAGTAAACCACACAGATAACAATAATCTGGAGGCGTGAGTTCGGGCGAACGTGGCGACCATACGTCTTTGGAGATGATTTTGCTTACGAGTACCTCGGTCAATAACGCCATGTAGACACGAGCTGTAAGGGACGTAGCGGAACTCTGCTGGAAGTAGTCGTTAACAATGTTTCCTCTGTTAAATAGCCAATGAATGGGTAAAGGATTTTGCCACAATACCTTGCCGCGTTTATAATCCCCTCTAAGAAAATAGGTCCAATTATGTGTCTTCGAGATATCGCACACTAATCTCCTGATAATGTAATGGTATTTCGTGTATCTGATGTGGATTTTTGGAAGGCCACATGCGACGTGTTGGCTGTTCATATATACAGAGAATTGGTACAGCGCTCCATCGGAAAATAAAGCAACGTCCAAAGTATCCTCTCCGCTATCATTAGTGAAGTCCTGGAAACATCTGCAATATTCCACATGCTCATTGTAGTCTGTATGTTTCAGTTTTTGCACTGTTCCCACTTTGTACGGGTAGAGCTGCAGTCGCGTTTTCAGTGCCTACGGATGCTGCTTTACGGTACACCTGCTTGTGGTGCCCATTTTTGAACCAGTTTCTTTCAACTTTTCGTGATACGAACGGTAACATCCTTCACCGTTTTCTTTGTTAACACTCGTGACTTTCCACATCTCGGAGGATCTCAGACTTCTCCAATTTTACGAAACTTTTCAAATAACCAACTCACTGCATTGCGATGGGGTGCTTCAGTATTGGAAAAACATTTTGTGTACTAACGTTTAATTTCGTCCGTATATTCACTCCCACTACGGAACACCTGTTCAATCAGAAACACTCAATCCTCAAGCGACAACACCACGTTCAACTTGTCGCTGTGACGCCTCTCTTCTGACTGATTCAAACATTGCCACGCGCCAGACGCCGGGAAATACCGACTGCGTCGTTAACGGTCAGATGGCAGGATGCGCGTAACAACGCCTCAAACACGCGAACATTCTCCATTCACAATAGTGCATGTAATTGCACGGTAACTACACCTTATATATTTATTGTAATTATTTCTGATCACAGAATGTGAAGTGCACAAAAACTTTTGACTCACCCTTCGGAGTCACAATACGCGTTCAAATGTTATTTGCTATTCCGTGAATATGGAAAAAAATGTATAAAAGTTAATACAGCTTTTATAACAAACGTTCTTCACACTATCCATTTTTGAGAAAAGTTTGAAGTAACGGAAAAAAACCTGCCGTATTGCAATTCAATATACTTGAGTTGCAATACGGCAGGTTTGATAATTACAGCTTGCCAGCGGTGAGGTAGGAACTGGATGGCCGTAGTCCGCCATCTTTGTTCAGCTATCGTGTTACTCGGGACACGTCCAATGACAGTTCGTCCACCGAATCGTAGCGGATGCGATGGAGCCACTTTTTTAATTTGGGAAAATATCAACGGCGAGTGGACTGAGATTAGGGCTATATGGTAAATGTGATAAAATTTCGCGCCTGCACCGTGACACGATGCGTTTTCAGGCAACAAGATCGCTCAAGCTTCCAACGAGTTGGGGAGATTTTGATGTATTTTCGGTCTCAACTTTGTCCTCAGAAGGAAATTGCGTTTCGACCAAGAGTTCCTTTTTCATTAGCATCTTGCAAGGCAGTGTTGACCAGTGACGGAGTTTTTCCCTCAGAGTTTCTATTTTCTGGTACGAACACTGGTTTAACGCTGTGACTTAACCTAAGGAGCTGCACTCTTCCATTTCCAAACCTTCCAATGTCCACGCAGAAATGATAGCCCGTCGTTTTGACATCACTGCTTTCCTCAAGGTATGACCTTGATATGAAGCAATCATCGTTTTAGATTAACGTGTGCAAAATTTTTGTTATGACCCTCGTAATAATTCGAAAGCTGTAAATCTCAGTGTCTGAACAACGTAGGGCGGTAACCTGTTTCAGAGTGTGTGTGTGTAGGGGGGAAAAGATTGTAAATTGAAAAACAAATTCTGAAAAATAAATTTCAAAGGCACCGCGGCCGAAAAGTTAAAAGCAGTAGGTACAGAAATTTCTCGTAAAAATGTATTTCAAGGGCTCCGAGCTCCAAAAGTTAATAGCAGTAAATACAGAGATTTCGGATAAAAATGTATTTCAAGGTGTCCGCGCCCCGGAAGTTAATAGCAGTAAGTAGAGAGATTTCCAGTAAAAATCATGTTTTCTTTACATATTAAACTGCGGTGCTTCGTCAAGAAGCGGGCCCCGGTGTATCATCCCCTCTTTCTCCTGTGGTCCAGTCCGCCCTGTGCAATTTCAAATTCCAAATATTAGCATATTTACAAGCGATTTCTTATTTCCTGTTTCATAAATTAATTAATTTTGAAACCAAAATAAATAACCAGCTTTCGAATAAAGAGAAACAAGGCCATTACTGTCAATATTAATGCACTTCGTACTTCGCAGGAAGTTATATTTACAAAAAATTAATTTCAGTGCTTATGTAAGGGCTTAAAAATCCAAACTATTTAAAAACTATTCTTTCGACTATATACTTCTGGTATCTTCACCCCGTTGACGCGTATCAAGTGTTGTATTAACAGTTAGAAGAAACCAAAAGTAGATAATATGTTATTTATTATTCGACATTTCATTTCTACAACGCAAATCTTATTTTTCTTCACAGAATTCCACTTATTAGCGTTCTAATTCGAGCAAAAATCCGCACGAAATGTACGGAAATACTTAGTACCCAGATTCTTTATAAATCAGGATCCGCAGGAAAATAATTGTAGATAATGGTTAAAAATATCCGAACCTTTAATATTCCTTTTAAGGAGAAGCATCCTGCTGCTGCTCAAGAAGGCATATTGAGTACACTAATACACTGCTGGACAATTGCTAAGGACGGATCATTAACGGCTATATAGCGCATAAAAAAGGAAGTGTAGTTGGATGCCAAGTGAAATAAAGTAATGTCAGAATGCCAGGACATTACAAGAAAGACACTTTATTGTGCTCTGAAATCCAGAAGGCTTTGGAACGTGTTCAAGGGACAAACAGGCCATTTTATGCAGAATACGTAAACGTGAAAAAAATGCCATTACCGTTCCGGCGTAAGATGTCAATGCGGGATATGGCCACCATGGAGAGCGATGCGAGATTCCACACGTCGTGTCATGCTTTGCACAACATTATCAAACAGCTGTTGGGGTAATTTATCCCATTCCTGTGTCAGTGCATGGATGAGGGTGTCCTTGTTTATTGGAGGGCATTGGCGACCAGCAAGACTCCTCCACAAAGAGTCCCATACATTTTCAATGGGATTCAGATCTGGAGAACGTGCTGGCCATACGAGGCATTGAATATCCTCGCTCTCAAGACACTCCTGGACAGCGACTGTTCGATTACATGTTGCGTTGTCGTCCATGAAAATGAATCTATCACCGACAGCACCACGGAACATGCAAGCATGAGGTAGCAGAACATCATTAATGTATCGTTGGCCAGTCATCGTCCCAGTTGGAAGCACATAGAGGGACGTACGGCCATTGATCATGATGCCAGCCCATACCATGACACTACATGTCGGATATCGGTCCCTTTCCTGCATGTTTGCTGGACAATATGCAGTACCAATATCACGCCAGATCAGTTGTCGTCGACAATCAGATTATAGACTTTATCTACTCTCATCTGAGAAGAAGACAGCAGACCAGTCGTTATCAGTCCAATTGTGATGTTGATGGCACCATTGCAAACGGGCGGTACGGTGATGTCTGGACAAATGGATGCAGACAACAGGACGACGGGCGTATAGTCCTCCTTCATGCAAACGTCTGGCGACAGTTTTTCGGGAGATCCGCTGGCCAGTAGAAGCCATAAATTGGTTTGCTACCTCACTAGCTGTGCTGCACCGATGTATTTTTGTTGATAGCACTATGTACCGATCTTCTGCAGGTGTCGTACTGCGAACACGACCTCCCCCGTGACGTTTGCTACACTCTCCATTTGTTTGAAATGATTTTCAAAGCCTTGAAACAACACTGTGGCTGACGTCGAACTCCTTGGCAACATCTGTTATTTTTCGCCCTTCTTCAATCTTGCCAACAATAATAAGGCCACGCGTAAAACCATCTAGGTGATGTCGGGAAGACATAATGAAAATTGCAAGTTCGTTAATTGATTCTTTCCCTTTCAACTTTGCGTTTGAACAACAACGGTCAATACGCATCAAATCCTTTATTTCTCTTACCAGCGCTATGACGTCACGAACAAGTTCGGCAGTCCAAAATTTGCATACGCACAACACGTCTGACTGTATCCCGCACTTATGCTAATTTCCACATTTTCCTGCCTTCCATTTTATGATTGCTATCGTTGCTATTGTCATCCGTCCTTAGCAATTGTCCGGCACTGTATGAACAATGATATCCACAATTGCTGTTAAAGAAATTGTAAGTTGTTATAAAGTATGATTACCATTTATGAGAAAAAGTAACGAGTTATGAAGACAGTAATAGCGAAATACTTTTCTTAAACATGTAAACGAATTTGCAACTTCTCTGTGCTCCCCAAGATTCTGTGTCGGCATTATGTGTCACGTCATGCGCAACATGACGTGACACACGACGATTGCAAATGCAATCAATATGGCGCCCACCCTGACTTTCCAAAAATAATTAAATTGACCAACGATAAACTGAAGGCCAAACCAGAAAACATGGCGGGTTAAAATAAAAAGTGCATCTTGAAAATCGTATATACATATATATTTAAATGGTTAAAGTTAAGAATTATAGGACTTCATAATCACCCATTTTTATTTCACTTGTTTCTGAAGTGCTTGATATTTGTAAAATGAGTGCATCTAAACTTTGACAATAGATGTGCTAAACAAATCATCGTTCTTTTCATCAGAAACGGCACTTGAGCTTAACTGACTATGCGTAAAAAAAATGTTTTCAGTTTTGGATGTCTCTTTGCGCGCTCTCCGTTTCGTTTCACCGATATTGTGCTCCACTTCGACACTTTTGTGACATTATGAACTAGAAGAACGATAAGGGAAAACCCACGTAAAACAGAAACAGCTTTCCTTATTTTACTTATTTGCAAATATTAATTTCTATGAGGATTTTCACATGGAAACAAAAACTAATAATAGGGAATGGATTTTAGGTAAATATTTTCAGATAAAAGGAATTATCTTTGAAAATTCTGTACGTAGATCCATATTTTTCTAAATTCAATAATATGAAAATAATTTGCATGTTTCCTGCATGTCTGTTTTTATTTTCTTATTGAAATAATATACACGAGGTAAAAATTCAGCAAAATAATTATGAACAGTATTGTAACGAGTAGACGGAATTTATGCCTCTCTTTCCATACACATTGATTGTTTTCAACAGCAACACGACGTTGTCGAAAGACGTATTGACTACCCCTCTATGAGAAGCTAAGCCTTGGATTCTCCTGTATCACCGAGTGTTTACCAAACTAAGTTGAACAGCCAAGAAATCAAAATCGTGGAATGGAACAAAAATTTACGTCCTGCGGGCGTATGTTCTCATTATTAACTTTGATTAACAGAATTCACCACAGCTAAGCAAACGTTTGAACAAGATTCTGAAACTCCAAGCATAATATCTTTCAGTTCTGATTTCCAAGCTCTCACATGGGTTACTCCTTCGTATTTAAACAGACGTCAGCACAGCAGATCCGTATTCAGAAGTTCCATACCTCAGTTTCGCCCGCTTGAATAAGCGTTTTTGGATCTTTAGAGTTGTTTAAAGCAACACACAAAAAAAAGAGGTAATTGTTTGATATAAATAATTTATGTTTTGAACAAAAAACCATAAGTAAAGTGAAATGTTATTAAAGAACTTGAGAAAAAATTCTGAAACTCAAATTCACAAACACAAATAATTTTAAAATATAAACTGATTTTATGATCCCTTATTAACGGTAAAAATGTATTTAAACCCCTGTGCACGTTTTACAAGCATCAGCTGTCAAAGTATAGAATTTACAAATTATTAGTAATTATATAAGATGAAAGTGCATGAAAGCTAAAACAGCATTCATTTATTTCGATTGTATTATCCACAATACATGAAAAATGGATAATCCTAAATTTATATTACTATTCCGAAGTTACATATACACTGAATTAGAAAACTATTAGGAACAGCTGACAAATTACTTGTTGGGCTGACTTTGGCCTTTGAATATTCGCTCGATTTTAATATAAATTTATATCGCTTCAGAACTTCTTACATAAATATATGATTACCCCAGTTGCATATCTCCGGATATTATCGTGTTAGAAACACTCCCGTCTATCCAAACATACCACACTCCCTTACGGGCGTATATAGACTACAGTGATGTTGATACCTCGAGCCATTCCAGTGCTGTACCACTGGCATAAATGAATCCAACGGCTGCATGTAAGCATACACCAAACAATTACATGGGCTTCAAGTAGTTGTGCAATTAACGCTACGCAGTTGGGGTGCACTTTTTCATGCTGTTGACCCCATACCTGCAAGTTCACAAGAACTCACAACTACAAAAGCATTTATTGGAACAGCAGTCCTTTTTCATTCCTCAAGGTTCCATTTTTGGTTTTCCAATGTCCACTGAAAGAATACGAATTTCAGTAGAGACAATGAATGTTGTAAGTGACGTATGCTGCTGTAACCCTTTCCCACCAATGACCGGCTATCTATGTATGCTGATATTTCTGATATAGCGCTTCTATTGTGTGGTTACTTGACCCACTAAAGTTGGTCTGTTACCTCAAACAACCCACTCCAACTTCCCTTGCCCTTGAACATGAAACAGTAGTTCATGTAGATAGAATGCTGCTGATTGCTTGTTTTGTTTATTTGTGTAAAACTCATTGTACACCAGTGATACTGTTCATATTGCACAGCCAAGAATGTCTGCCGTTTCTGAGATACTTACACCTCCACGCCAAAGGAACACTAATATGCTCCTGAAAGTCGCTTATTTTCGAATCGTTCCCATATCATCGCAGTCTACCACGAACTGTTAATAATGCCACAGAACATGACAGTTGCGCACATAAATGAGGACGGGACATGTTTCTTGCACAGTGTTTCTATTAATTTGCTATCAGTGTATATTGTTTTATCCCGAATAACAAAATGGATGAAAACTTTGCTCACTGCGTTAATTAAATTTGTGTCTGATATTTCCCCAAAATGTGTTTTATTAATTAAACGCATATCCATTTTTTTGAAATTGCAAAACTCATATCCAGCATTACGCAGTTTTCCCCTCATTGCCGCAGACCCAGCTGAAATTATTTTGTCCATTCCTACCGATGAAATTGGAAATATTTATCAAATAAACATTGGTAGACTCTTGATATGATGAAGGGTGGACGTCCACAGATGTGGAAGCTAAGACTCCTCTTTTTTAGCAGGGGAAATTTCCTGCTCAGTTTACGTTTCCAGAGTCGAAAAAGTTACATCTTTAAGAAGCTGGATTTCTTATTCGGTGACATCATTATGTTGTGTCTTTCCCCTTCTTTTCCTATTGCATTTCTCAGAGACAGTGTTGATCATACTCAAAAAGTCTGAAGAATGGAAACGCGAATGAGAACGGACTTTAAATAAAAGAGAGAAATTAACATATATTAAACTGAACTGTCCAGCCCAAATAATTCCTTCCTAAATTCCACACGAAAGAAAGAAATATAAATGAATTTAATATAAGCGGGCTCAAGAAAGAAAAATAAATGAATTTAATGTAAGCGACAGAAAGAAAAGTAAATGAATTTAATATAAGCGAAAGAAAGAAAAATAAATGAATTTAATATAAGCTCGCTAGAGAAATCGTTCTCTGCACCGGTGCAGAGGGTATAGATTTTGAACTCAGAAGTCTCAAAATAATAAAAGTGAGAAAGCCGGAAAAGCGCAATGGAAATTATTGGAAATCAGTGTTCCCATCAATTTTGAATAAAACAACTTTGCCCCCTCTCTCTTTATGGCTTGGGTTCGAGCGTCGAGACCCAATTCACACCCAGTCGACAGTCAAGGTTTGCCATTCCTGTCTATTCTCCACAGTTCTCATGATTTTTGCAAATGATAGATTTGTGATGGTTCCTTTTTGATCGATGAAACTGTCCCGTGATGTCGTCTCGTTCTTTTACTGTCGATTTCGACTGAATGCAAAGTTTTTCTAAACCCTCCCACCGAAAAGTTCGCCGAAGAAGGTTAGTATATATAGTTGGATTGTCGGAAGAAGTTGCTTCTCTGCGTCTACGCTGAGCTCTCTCAAGATTGATGCATTAGTCCTATTCACAACCCAAGATAATCTCAGCATGAGTGTGTAGCGGATCAGCAGATCTTTTCAAACGCCTCAATTCGTCTACGACATGCTGTATTTAAAGTCCATGTTTCAGAACCGCAAGTCGCGATGGAGAACACGAGGGCATTGACCAGGCTTAGATTGGTAATTTTTTTTATGTGTCGATCCTCCCAGGTTTTTGTCAGCATTATCAACTTTGCACTGGTACTAAAAAAAGGAAATGTCAAAATGCCATCCATGGCTCCCACCCCTCCTTATGCACTGAGGAATGTAGCCTCCCAGATAGAACAATTGAAAAAATAGCGCAGGGTAACCATACCTACTGTGAGAAACGAAGTAAGGAAGCTGACGCCTACACTACCTTCGATGGAAACGCTTCTTAAGCTTTTGAAAATCAGCATCTAGTTCATCTTTATCAGACGAAGATGAGGTGACCTTGTTCTTCTGTTTTTAGGTGGACCGCTTCTCATTGCTCTAGGGATACTTGGCCCAACAGTTAGTGATGTACCTTTTCTGGGGCTCTAGATAAATTACGGTCCCAGATAGCTTTTACAAATTTTTGTATGGCCAGGGTATAGCCGAGGAATTTATAAATTTATGGAGTGGGGGAGTGTGCTGTAAATCGTAAAGATCACTGTAAAACTCCGGATAACTGGGTGCCGCATTCTGAAGGCCCGAATGCAGGAACTCCTAGGGCCGTCATATATCTAAAACACTTCTTATCAGTGATAGTAGAAGGTAGTACATTTAGAATGAACTTGAAGAACCGATCTTCATTGATGTTCCCAGAAGAGATTAACAGTCCTGAGGCACGAGACTCCAGTTGTGTGACGAATGCTAGCTGATATAGAGAAAGCAAAAAGCTAAGATGACTGTTTCTTTAAGGTAGAAATGATTTTTTCAACAGAAGAGCACTTTTTTCAGTGAAGAAGTAGATGATGTAGCTCGTCTCGCCGGCGGTGACGACTGTGTGACTTACGCGAAAGTCATTCGATACGGAGGTAAAATCTCTAGGCGGGATTTATGGATGCTCCCAATTTTCTTAGGACACTCAGCATCATTGACGTATTTGCAAACTGAATGAGCGATCCTGTTTTCAAAAGTGTCAGTCTTGAGAAAAGATCATAAATGGCATTTGCTGCGCTTCCTTGTGGAATGAAGAGATGGTATCATCCCTGGCTTTAGAAATAGAAGCTCCAGATTGAGATCCCTGAGCATCCATAGAGGAAAACAGACGGAATTACTCGGTCCATAGCGGAAGGTTTCTGCTGCTACGTTGCAAGTAATTTTATGTAATGTGTACTTCCCACTGCCTTTATTTAATTCTATTGTGTTACAAAGGTTTTGAAAGATTTGCACATGAAATCATTGAAAGGGATTCGTCATCCACAGCACTCATTCTTATTTAATTAGAAAGAAATTTAGAAGAAGAGTTATCGGGAAAAATGTTATTTAATTTCACGCCCCCTAGTGGAAAATCTATGCATAATTTGAAAAAAGTAAATATATCTAAATTACTCTTCGACATAAATGGAATCGAAAAATAAAATTATTTTTTCAATCGGATGTTTAGAAGCAAATATGTGGAATAAAACGCATTATTGAATTCGACATCATCTGCATTTACGCCCTCTAGCGGCGAAATTGTACATCGCCAAAAAAAAAACCGAAGTGAAGGATCATCATTCGCATATTTCAGGCTTCGCAATGCAAAAATAATTTTTCAAATCGGACTAATAGCTGCAGAGATATCGTGGGTACATGCTGACGGACGGACGGACGGACGGACAAACCGGTAACATAAGCACGATCTTTTTCTACAAAAGACGTGCTAAAAAGGAAACCAATATCAAATTAAACATTTAATCATAACATTGAATTAACAGCATATCAAGAGTAAAATAATCTCAAAGTCATGAAAACCATGAGTTGTCTCCCCCACCTACCCAATCCTCATTGTATATATCCCCCGTGCCTTAGTCACTGAATCTTAACCTGGTAATTCCCTCGCATTCCCCCTCAGTCGAATTAACCCGGTCAATCAACCTCCCATCTTGTAGTAATAAATGAATATCAGTGGTTAAGTAAGTAGTGTTTTAATTTATTTTTAAAGAAATTGAAGTTATTAATAGATATTAATTCTGTAAGTAAAGAGTTCCAAAACTCCGGACCAGAAAAATCTAGGCTTTGTTCAGTAGTTTGTGTTCTAGGTTTACTTAATATCAACAAAGCTTGGTTACAAATGTTATAACAGTACGTAGCAGTATTAATTTCTAAGAGATCCTGTCCAAGGTTAAACCGTATTTAATTCGTTTGTACATAATTTTGCCTAGTGAAACATTTGCTGAATTGTTAGAATATTATATTTTTTCGGGTTGGCTCTGGAATTTCTGAGCGTATTTTGCCCTAGTAAGTTGCCTCCATTTAAATTATGTTTAAAATATGTTAATCGAATGTATTGATTTTGAAGAATTTTCAATTGATTAATACTAGTTCTTTGAACCCAATATAGTAAGCAATAATCCAAGTGTGGATGAATTCATGTGATATTGTAATAAATTTAATATTTTAAGAGATTTGTGTGTTAGTATTTGATTGATTATTCTTATACACTATCTACCAACAAGTAATTGGATCCCCCTGCAATCGATGATATCTGCGGTCCTGATACATGTCACGGCCGCCGCCGTTAAATATCGTGTGGGAAACAACAACGCAACCTGTCGCTAGCAAGATGCCACGCAGTTCGGAGCTCTCTGATTTCGAGAAAGGTGTAATCGTCGGGTATCACAGAAATGGCCGATCCATACGTTACATATCCAGCGAGTTGAAGTACCCAAAACCGACTGTGGCCTAGGTGATTGGCAAGTGGAAGATGTCGGAATGTGCCCCGACTCGGCAGACCCACAAAACTGGGAGTTAGAGACCGACGGGTGCTGACCACAGAAATTCGGAAGAACCGTACCAAATCGATGGGCCACATCCTTGAGGAGTTTCAACAGGCATCCGGGAGTGTTCTTTCGATGAATACCATTCGTAAGGAATCCCATCTGCTCGGTTATCGTGGACGTGCTGCCGCCTACAAGCCTTTGATCACCAAGTCCAATAGCGCTGCTCGGCTAACGTGGTGCAAAGAACGTCGGCAGTGGACCGTTGAACAGTGGAAACAGGTTCTCTGGAGAGACGAATCAAGGTTTACCCTCTACCAATCGGATGGCATGGTCTGGATTTGGCGTCTGCCTGTAGAACGTCTCCTGACGGAATGTATTGTGCCAACTGTGAAGTTCGGTGGCGGTGGAAATGTGCTATGGGGCTGTTTCTCCTGGTATGGCACGGGACCCTTGGTCGCAATTCCTGGTAGACTCAAAGCCGAGACCTACTGCACCATTTTGGAAGACCATGCGCTTCCTACGTTGGGGCAGTTTTACGGGGTCGACCCAAGTTACCTTCAGGATGACAATGCCACCTGTCATGTTGCGAGGTCCACCATGGCTTGGTATGGTGACAATGGGGTTAATCGAATGGACTGGCCTGCGCAGAGCTCAGACCTTAACGCTATCGTGCACCTCTGGGACGAGTTGGAGCGTCGACTTAAGATGTGCCGCCACTGTCTGAATTCGGTGATGGAACTGACCTGTCTTCTCCAAGCCGAGTGGAAAAAAATACCGCTAGCCGTCGTACAACGCCTGGTTGAGAGTATGCCCTGGAGGCTCCACCAACTATTGAAGGTGAATAAAAACCATTTTCTTTTGCTAACACAGGTGTTCAATTACGTGTTGGTAGATAGTGTATATCTGGATATGTTTTTTGAAATATATCGATATGTACATTCCATTTTAAAAAATTGGGAAAAACAATACCCAGATAAGTAAAATTATTAACTAACTCTATCTGATTATTTTGAAGGGAAAAGTTAAAGATAATAGTTTGATTAGGATTTTGTCTGGAAAAAAGTAAGGTTTTGGATTTATTGTAATTAATTACTAATTCATTGGAAGACAACCAGTCAGTGTACTTCGATAATTCAGTAGTGGATGGAAATTTTATTTCACTAATAGTTGGTCCCGAAAAGTGGAGTGTTGTATCATCGGCGTAAAGAATAAAGTTTCAGTTAGATTTAATATTAAAGGTATCATTAATATATTTATTAAATAATAGTTGACCAAGTACAGATCCTTTTGGAACTCCTGATTTTGTATATGCAGTGGGTGAAATAAATTGATCAAATTGAGTATATTGTGACCTATTACTAAGATAGTTCTTAAACAAAAAATAAGTTGAACCTCTAAAACCTACATTATGTAATTTTGACTATAAAATGGTATGGTTTAGGGTATCAAATGCTTTAGTAAGTTCAAAAAAGATAGCTAGTGTAATGGGATTATTTTCAATTGTTTTTTTTTTTGTATTATCTGCAAAATGTGCAATACAGCTAATTCGGTAGATTTATTTACTTGAAAACCAAATTGATTTTGATTAATAAATTTATATTTTTCTAAATGTGTATCTTATATTTTTCAAGATATATCTAAAGTTGCTTTACCATTTCTTCTCTTATCTATACGAATGCTAGCAAATTGTTTAGGTACAATGCAAGTCTGAAATTTTATGGAAGCTGGTGCTGAGATTATTCGTTACTCGGCTCTCTCAGGAAGTGTTACTTCACAGTGCATGATGGCCTATTGTATCAAATTCCACATTAATAGATTACAAAAAAATTATGCCTTTGTTTGTGTTGCTAAACAGCATCATTTCCATGTACCCTCATTACCTGCAGGTTGTATGTGTTACTGCAAATTTTACAAAAATATTTTCACATCTTGCTAGGGTTTAGTATGCTCCCGACTGTTGTGTTAAAATTTTCCATAATCCACAGATTCTCTGTTTTACATTTACATTTAGTAATACATACGTGAATAGTCAGCCAAAACTGTTGATAACATTTTCTTACCTTTCGTAAAACATGTACTGCAAAAGTAGACATAGTTGTTGGTATATTATCCAGAAAATTAGGTATATAAAAACGTTAATGCAAATTTTTTTGTTAGTTCCTTTTTTATTTCGTTTTCTTACTCGCCTTCAGTTAGGCTTGCATTTAAAACTACACATACCTAATGAAATATTAGTCCACAAATTAACTTTCAATCTTTAGTTATCTCCCGACGTGCAGAAATTACAGCATTTATTCTTGCAGGAAGATACTGAACAATATCACTTAAATAACTTGAGTCACGTTTTGACCATTCTAAGAATATAGATTAAGATAATACAACGTAGTTGTCACAAACGTTTATTTTTTCAAGTCGACCATAGTTTCGCTGGGTATTGACCTAACTTCATTAGAAGGGTATTGACCTAGCTTCATCAGAAGCTAGGTCAATATCCAGTGAAACCATGGTCGGCTTGAAAAAACAAACATTTGGGACAACTACGTTGTATTTTCTTAATCTATATACAATTGTCACAAGACTGCAGTCTTTGAGATAAAGAGCATTTTAAGAATAATTTGTGTCGGAATTCATTAGGATTCCTGAGACTCCCGAGTTAGCTTTTCACACTTCGTTCAAGGTGGCTCCAAGAATTATCGATGGCATTTAAATCAGGAGATTTAGCTGGCTAGTCCATGTGTCCCATATTTGTATCATACTCTTCACACGAATTCATTACTGCATTTCATTTATGGATCTGCCGTTTTTATACAAATAAATCGGATGTTTCCTGATGAGAATCCTGAAAATATTAGTTCAAAGGACATCAGATTGTGCACTATTAAAAACGCTAATAGCATTGCAAATTACATTTATATACTGCTGTAAGTCATGTATTGGACGACCGCATGGAATATTAGAAGAATTGCCCCTTACGTAAAATTTAAAAGAGACTGCCATCCGAGAAGGAGACGAAATCTTTTCCAGCAAACTGGCATGCAATGGCATGGTCGCTATCGCACTGCCAATGGTTTGGCATTCATTATTAAAAGATAAAAACACATCTCAGCGCAATGTATAATTGCGTGATAAAAGCTCAATTAATACTACGTGCGATGTCACCCGCGTTATTTTCAAGAAATCATCTTTGTCTTTACGTGTTGTTATTACTTGCATTCTGTGTCTACATTGCCTAGAAAAAGTCTTCCAGTGGAGTGTGGAAGCTTAGGGAATATTTATACATATTACAAAACGAAATTAAACGGATTTACTACGCTTGAAGCGCTTTTATTCTTTTTATTATGCAAATATTGAGCAAAAAAACCACATCGCTTTGTAGAGTTTTTCTGGAAGCATGGTGATTAATCGTATTATTGACCTCAACTACTGGGCCTGATTGACAACTATTAAAATAACACACGTCATTACAGATCTACCTGCTTTAGCGGGAATTCCATAGAAACACTCAGGATTGAACGTTTCTTTAGACCTCCTGTCAACACTACACCTTGAATCATTTTAGTATAGGCCACATTTAGATTCGTGAGACCACATGATAGCCTTCCACTGATCAACAGTCCATATCCTGTGATCTTTGGCACAAGCTAACGGAGCTTTTTTGAGCTGAAGTTAATTTTGGCTTCACTCTTAAAGTTGTACTCCAAATATCAATTCTATGAACTTAGCTACGCAATGTTAGAGCATATATAGACGTGCGAGGTCCATTATTAACATACACACTGTGCATTAGAGGAGCACTTATCAAAATTCTGTTTCGTACACAGCGGTCCCTCTTATTTTCATCCGAGTTCGACTTACACCAATCTTTATAGACACGTAGAAGCGTTCTTTTTCTGACATTTGCAATTTTAGAAATTCCTTTATGTGGTATTTGACCGGCCAGAAGTTACACCTTTTTGGCAATCAGTTTCATCTGTTTGTTGAATCACTGGTTTCAATTTTTCAAATATTTCAACTTAAAATTTTGCCTGAACAAAGAAATAACAGATGCTTTGTTATCATACAACCGGTAAATATTTAAATGAAGTTCTAAGTATAACCTCATTAATATAGCATATTAAAATATATATATATATATATATTGCTGCAGGTGGCTATTTTTTCCCGGTGTTTTTATTTAGTTAGACAGTTAAAATACGAAATGGAAATATGCTTCTGTTACTGATGTGAAAAAAAAATATTCACCATATTTCGTCCATTTTTTAAAAAACAGAACAGCCTAATCATTTTCACCAGCGCGTCTGTATGATTATCTTAGCAACTGAAGGTAAACGATTGTGCTTATAAAAGTCACGGAACGGTATAAATAACAACTGACGCTTACTTCTGTAAATCAGTGTTATAGCTACCTTAAGTAAGTTTGAAACAGGACAAATTGCATTGCCCGGACGACGTGGTTTGAGAATTTCTAGTGCAGCAAAGCTTTTGAGGTGTTCACGGTCAACCGTGGAGTATACCTTCGAAAAGTGTTCCGAGGATTAAATATCCACCAAATGCCAACAATGTGTAGGCGGGCAACGGCCCCTGCGTGTTGACGGTAGAGGTGAGCGACGAGTACCCCGTATTGCTCGAACCAATAGAAAGGATGCAATTGCTCAACTCGCCGGTTTTTGAATGTTACTGACGAGAGTAATGTGGCACAGCACGGTACACCTAGTCTTATTAAAAGGGCGCTGTGTATCCTCAAGCAGCTCCAAGTGTGCATACTAACCTTGGTTCTCCGTCGAACGATCCGACACTAGGCACACGAACATAAAAACTGGACTCTGAATGAATGAACAAATATCATTTGGCCCAGTGAATATGTTTTCCTGGTGCACCAGGTCGACAGGTATGCATGTGTGGGTCCTTTATCAGGATAAATATTGGTATCAGGATGCACCGTCGGACAAAAACCGGTGAGGTGAGTGACTAATGTTTTGCTGGGAAACCTTGGATCCAATCACTTATTTGCAGGAAACTGTGATTTTGCAAGCCAGTTACATAGTCTTATGTAAACAATATTTTTCTCTAGTTGGGCTTCTTCTTTCAACTGGATAATTCGCCATGCTACATTACCGGACTTTCGTGAATGGTTTGCGGAAAATGAGATAGACATCCAGGTATTGCCCTGGTCTCCAAATTCAATCTGATGGAACATCTGTTGTTCTTGTTGGAACAGTATCTTTCTAAGTAACTTACCAGATTTGGAGAATCTGCCGTTGTTGTGTTGGTATCAGATACTATTAGAAAACTCTAGAAATTTCATAGCGAGTAAGGTTCGCATTGTAAGAGTTGTCGTAACTGCACGTGGAAAGCAGTCATCCTAAAAAGGTAGGTGGTCACAATATTTTTGTCTGTTCGGTGTATTTGCAGGAAATTTATTATACCAATAACAATATAATTAACAATCTTTCAGCCTGAATTTGGTCTGCTTCCTTATGAGAATCACACCATCCAGAACCATCTCCTCGCTATGGGGTACATGAGCCATAGTCCCACGAGGGTACCGCTGCTGACCGCACATCACAAGGTGCAAATATTAGCATGGGCCTGGAAAGATCGCCACTGCACCCTAGACATGTGGAAAAATGTTGCCTAAGCTGATTAGTCGAGATTCACATTGGTACATGCGGATGGCAGGATACGAGTACGGCGCAAACCACATGAAGCAATGTATCCTTCTTTGCATCAGGGTACTTTTGAAGCTGGTGGGGGTGGTATTCTCGTCTGGGAACTGTTTACGTGCACTGAAATGGAACTTCTGGTACGTGTGACGTCGTCCCTCACAGGTCAACGATGCCGGGATATCCTGGACGACCATTTGCTCCGGTTTGTGCGTCTTCAAGACATCATCTTGCAACAAGACAATGCACAGTGCCATCGCTCCCGAATTGTATCCGAATGGTTCGATGAACACTCCACCGACTTGACCCGCTTCCTTGGCCAGTTAAGGCCACCTGACCTTAATCCCATCGAGCCCGTCTGGGATGCCATCGAGATAGATGTTCGAGGCTCTGAATCCCTCCATCAAATCTTCGAGAACTGTTGGAGCTTGTTCAGGAATCGTGGATCCGTATGGCTTCCCAACGCTTCCGGTGTCTTGTCGAGTCCATGCCGAGACGAATCGCCGCCGTCATCAGGACGAAAGGTAGTGCTACACGTTACTTGACAGGTATCTCTAATTCAATTGCTCTTCAGTGTAAATCCGAAGAAACCAGATGATTCAAGGTGGGACGGTATTCTGTGAGAGATGCCTAATGATATATAAGAAATAAGAACAAATATTTCACAAAATCAGAGACATTGCATGTATCTTGGTCTTTCCTGTGAATAGATGACGCAGTGTTGTTCTATAATCTGAAAGCTTTGGAAATATCACATTGTTTAACGTAATGATTTCTTTTTTTGAAAAATAAGTGTCTTTCTAAAAACATTGTAAATGTATTCAGCGAAAGTAAGACAATTTCCTGCTTATTTATTGACGAGGAGTGTTAGTTTTTAGATTATATTGATTCTCCACCAATTATCGCTGAAATGTAGAAAGAAAGTTCACTTTAAAGGTATACCTGTTTTTTATGAGATTAGTAGCCACAAAGCTCTTAACTCTTTAATGAAAATATCAAGAAAGTTTTACACACGTGATTAAAAAAGTAAAATCTCTATTCTCTTAGTTTGCTAAAATATGTACAAATCAGCATTTGCCACAGAACGTATTATTTTCTTTAACGCAAAAACGCTTGGCTATTTTTCGCTTTATGGTTCAAAGAGATTTACATTTTTCAGAACCAACAAAACTGGAAAGCAGCCGATGGTTTTTATTCCAGCTAGGAACCCCTGTCGCCCAGCCAGCTACATGTCGTTTGAAAATTCCATAGGCCGGATAGCTGTGATGTTAGCAGGGCACAATTGTCGTGGCTTATCATTGTTTACGTTCACAATCGTAATCACCTAGCTTTTCTATATCCCTTATGTCGAGCAAACGGCGAGAAATAAAAAAGACTTCGGCAGTGAAACCAGTAAATGTTTTTAGAATTTATTTTAAATAAATTATTTTCTGGTAATAAAACTGAAAACTTCGTGTTTATTTTTATTTTCCAATGATTACGCATATTTTCGGCAATGTACAAGCTAATCATTATTCTGCATAAATTTAAAAAATAAATAATTTCGATTACATCAAGGAGGTACAGAAATAATGTTTTTCAAATTAAGTAATTTGTTAGTGTTCCAGTACAGAACAGATAGCCCATTTTGCTTTTGTAAAGAGTTCCACATGAGACCGTGCAGATAGATGTTTTTTTTAGATCGCATAAGAGATTGCAATTCTGCTGTTTTTTATTCACAGAAAACACCGATAATCATGAGTAACTCATATTACCGGTTCGTAATTTATGGCACTGATTTTAGCGAAAAATTACTGCAATCGCGAGGACAAGTACTGCTTCTCAACAGAGCATGTCAAACTGGAGCACCTCCCACGATAGATCTGAAGTCAGTGGATTTGATCACGAGCTCACCGGACCAGCTATAATATTTCACTTTAATCACAAATGCACTGTACTGCACTCAGCACATATTGGGTTGTCAGATATGTTCGTTTGGCTTCTTTCAATGTTATTTGAACGAACAAGAACAATATTTTGATCACAATGTTATACGTTTTTTTGTAGCTCTATTCTTCCTATACAACTTTTTTCATCGATTTTGATATTATATTTGGTTTAACTCTTTTTAAGACATAGAAGATTGAGTGCCAAGTATAAACAAATAAGCATTTTCGACACCTGTTTCTCTTAGCTTTCAATCAAGATTCGGAAGCTGCTCGAAACATTTGTTCTGTGTACGAAGAATGCTCTATTAGTGACAGAACTGCAGAGAAATGGCATTCACGCTTCAAGGAAATTCGACCTCACAGACTCTTCCCGTTGCGGCAGACCTGTTCAGTTCAATGAGGATGGATTGAGTGAGTTCATCCACGAAGTATAACGAAGTAAATCCCGCCGTCGTTTTTGTCCACGCCAAGCATCGAACCCGGGTACCCTCATTCCGGAATAAGTCGCTCTCCCAACTGAGCTACGCGGACGTATGCTCTCACTGCTATCTACCTTTATCTCATGTGCGTCCTACGTGGCAAGTTCGTCACAGAGGATTCGCGTCAATCCACTAGGGAATTGGCAAAGCAGATGGGATGCTCTCATGACCCCGTCGCCCGTTACCTTCACTCGATGGGTAAGCTCCAAATGATCGGTGCATAGGTGTTATATTCCCTGAACGCAGCAGACAAACTCCAGTGCTCCGCTATCATCGCCAGTTTCCTCACTGGACACCAGGCTACTCATTGACACAAAGATAGATTTCTTTACCGCATTGTCATCGGCGATGAAAATGGTGTCTCTGTGTCAATGTGAAGCAGAGAAAAGAATGGTTGAGTCCTCACAAGGAAGCAACACCTCATGCCAAGGCTGAGCTGCATCCACGCAAGACCGTGATACGCGTTTGGTGAGATTGGGAAGGTGCAATCCACTGCTGATTACTTGAAAAGTACAACACGATCAGTGCACAGCTTTACGTTCAGCAAATGCACCGGTTCAATGAGGTAATTCAGCTGAAACGACTCAACCGGCGGCACGGTGTGTTTCTTCAACACGACAACGCTCGACCCCAAGTAGCTACTTTTACCAAAGCTGCTATTCAAGATCTCAGTTGGGAAGTACTACCGCACCCACCGTATTATCCTGATCTAGCGCCCTTAGATTATCACATCTTCCGATTGCTCTCGAACAGTTTGCGAGGCATATTATTTAACAACGACGTCGAACTGAAACGGTATCTCGATGATTTCGTGTCAAAATCCAGGGATTTCTACCGCCGAGGCATTGAAAACCTAATGAAACATTGGCAAGAGATCGTGAACGATGAAGGGAAATTTATTATTGACTGATTTGTGAAAACGTTTTTTATGAAAAACAAGGATGCCAATTATTGGATCATTAGTGTAGTTTTACTATTTTGAGTATAGTTGGTGTACACTAACTAATTATTATTTCGATTTTGGAAAGTTATTACCGTGGAATTTCAAAATCGGTGGTTAATTCTGTGGAGAGATAGGAGAGACAACCGTCATAGGTTTATTGAAAATTCCTGTGTGTGTGTGACGTACCTAATTCAGAGGTGATTCACATGTCAAGAGAGGTAGTTGAAAAAATACTCCTTTGTTGGTGCAATTTATGTAGTAGAATATGTGACTCCAGGGAAGGAAGATATTTGTTGAAATACAACCACCGGTAAAAGATATATATTTTGCTCTATTCCGTCTTGAAAGTAAGATAGCCATTCTGGCTTAAACGCAAGATGGTCTATTTTGGCTTGAACATAAGATGGTCTGGCTACGAGGTTCGACAAAAATGTGTGATTCTTCTTCCACCTATCCATCTGGAATAAATCCTTCAAGCGGCTGATGTACCAAGACTATATGGTGCTCAAACTTTTCTACTCTTATTTTCAAATAACGGCCGTGTGTCATGAAAGCTGGTTCAAAACATTTCCTTTCCCTCACTTATCTCAGCATTACCGACCATCAGCTTGTCACAAGGTCTAAGCACTCCCATCTAGTTCCTAACACTCTTCTCCATGACACAAGGCATGGTGGTAAAGTTTAGTCCCCATGAAAATGGCCTCAGGTCACTGGGAAGAAACAAAGGAAGCAAATATTTCTCTCTCCTTTCTAAGATTCTTTTTCATTGTTTCAGCAGGTAATCAGTAATCTCTTATTAGTCAATAATCAATAGTCTCTTCAGTGAAACAGTACAGAAAGAAATCAAAATATGAAAACAAAATTATAAAAATTCG
Organism: Macrothele yani; assembly: GCA_039090855.1. NCBI lineage: Eukaryota > Metazoa > Arthropoda > Arachnida > Araneae > Macrothelidae > Macrothele > Macrothele yani. The sequence continues at coordinate 49,215,364 of CM076999.1, read as the reverse complement.
ATGTCTTCATTTCATTGGGAATTGTCAGATAAAACTGAAGATAGAATATATAAAGTTCGATATTTCTTCATCTTACTGGAAACTTAGATAAAACCGAAGATGAAATGTTTATAAGATGGTTCTTTTAACACTTACGTAAAGATGTATGATGTACAAACTGATTGAAGTGCAATGTTACACAACCGGTGAAAGAAAAGGAAGCTCAAACTGACGAAAGAAACTAATGTGTTTCACTTTCGAATCCACGACTAGGGACCCGAAGCGAACGGAGAACGGTAAAATATTTGGTTTGCCCGGACGCGGTCTGATGGAAGTTGTGAACTCAATTTTTCGTTCACTCTGACGACTGAGTCTCTTAGAAATATTCATTTGTGAACGACCCTTCTAATTAAGTTCCTGACTGCACATATTTCAGAAGTGTGTGTACTGTGCACATCAAATTTTATGTGTGAGATTGAAAATTCAGTGATCTAAATTGCAATAAAAACTGCGTGCGTGAAATATTTATTTTTTGCATGAAATTACAAGAGATTTGCTCATTTTCCTGTGCATTTTCTACGCATAGTATCGTGCAGATAAATATATATTACATAAGAACTGCAAAATATTATTGGCTGGTTCAGCTGTCATTTTGTAGTCAGTTCATTAAAATCAGATAATTGATTACATATTTTGTACTACAATATTTGGATACATGTAATCAAAGCTGTTTGTTGGATGTGTGGGTTTCCCTGGTCCACTCTGGGTGACCTGTTGAGCCTTACCCGTTTTTGTAGATATCTCTCCAGTGACAGATTTTCCCTACTTCTAATTTACTTTACTGTGTCTCTTGTACAGGGCAACCTGAACTAAATTTCTTTGTCACACGATTCGAATGGTAGTTTTGCAAAATGGGAAGTGATATGTTCATCGTAAAATTATTTTGTATTTATCCAGAATTCAACTCTACTTACACAATAATTTCTGATATTTCAGTACATCAATTTCTGGAATCTTGTAGATACGAGATACATCAATAGCGCTTGCAGCCATCAGGAGGGTAGAATATTTTGCATTTCCATCATTTTCTGGGTAACTGCAAGATTACTGCAAGAGAAACGCAATAGCCAGCTGAGCATGAAAAATATTATTACGAATCTGTTCTGAGCGTGAATTAAAAAAAGAGCGAAATCTATTAAAATGTGTGTAATTAGTATGTTTTCTTACCGGATCCATGAAAATAAAACAGCATATTCGATACGTATTTTCCAATAAAAATTAAGAACTTACATGCAAAAAATTGAAATTTCTGAACACTCTATAATGAGAGATCACCTTGAAAATCGCTCTGAGTGTGACACATACTTTAATTTCATGTGGTTTACCGATTGTATCGTGCGATATCTAATAAAACGATAAATTAATGTAATGCAGTTAAGTGTGATGAAAGTTTCAAACACTTGGAATTCTGCTAACTTAAATTTTGGAGGAAGGTACTTCTTTTCAGAATCAGTGAGGAAATTGCTGTTAAATAAGAAAATATATATATATCTGATTCAAGGCTTCTTGAATTGGAAGAGGAACTACAAAGGATCAAGTGGGACATCTTCGGGCTAAGTGAGGTAAGGAGAAAAGGAGAAGATCTCATTGAACTGAAAAGTGGACATCTCTTCTACTATCGTGGGACAGATACTGGCAGAACTAGTGGTGTTGGATTTATAATAAACAAGAAACTGAAGGATAAAGTTGTAGAAGTTGAAAGTTCCTCTGACAGAGCTGCAGGACTCGTTATCCAACTCTCGAGAAGATACCAGGCTCAGATTATTCAAACTTATGCACCCAATACAAGTCATGCTGAAGAAGAAATTGAAGAATTTTATGAAGAAATTCGTGATCTAAATAATAAAGGTAAGCAGCACTTGAAGATAATTACGGGAGATTTCAATGCAAAAATAGGGCAACGGCAACAGAATGAAACTTCAGTAGGTAAATTCGGTCACGGCAACAGAAACCAGCGTGGAAATACTCTCGTAGAGTTTGCAGAGGCAGAAGGGTTTTTCATCTTGAACTCCTTTTTCAAGAAAAAGCCACACAGGAAATGGACATGGAGACATCCAAATGGGACGACAAGTGAAATTGATTTTATTATGTGTAACAAAAAATTCGTCATAGAAGACTGCAGTGTGCTAAACAAGTTCAACACAGGCAGTGACCATAGATTGGTGAGATGTAAGATGCACCTCAACACTAAACTCGAACGTAGCAAGCTCATAAGACAAACAAAATGTATTGACATAACCAACCTTAAAAAACACCATAATACCTTCAAGTTGGAACTGAAGAACAGGTTCACTGCTTTAGAAGGCCTAACATCGGAAGAAGTGAATATTTCTGAAGTTAACACAAAAGTAACCAAAGCTCTTATGGAAACCGCAACAAAATTAGCTGGGTCTAAGAACAAATTGCATGTGAACAAATTATCAGGAAAAACCAAAATGTTGATGCAAAAAAGAAGAGTGATGAGGACAACTAAAGAAGATGTGACTTCCAAAGTGGAATATATAGAGCTATGCAAGACAGTACGAAAAAGTATCACTGAAGACGTAAGGAAATTCAACTGTGAACTAGTAAGGAAGGCAATTGAAAACAACCAAAGCCTAAAAATAGCAAAGGGACATCTCAGTAAGGGAAAAAACAGATTATGGCACTGAGAAAAGAAGATGGTTCTGTATCAAGAAATAGAGGCGAAATTTTGACAAGAGTGAAAGATTTCTACTCCAAATTATATGAAAAGGAAGATACATGTACTCCAGACATCATGAAAGGTACCAGTACCAGAGTTCTTCCAGTCCTTCAAGCCGAAGTTGCACATGCAATCAAGAACATGAAGCGGGGAAAAGCTCCAGGAGAAGATGGAATTACTGTAGACATCATACAAGAAGCAAGTGGAGAAATCGAAACAGTACTCGCCCAAATTTTCACTCGATGCCTTAATGAAGGGAAAATTCCTGAGGATTGGAACAACGGTACAATGATCCTGCTACATAAAAAAGGTGACACTGAGGATCTCAGGAACTACAGACCTATCAGCCTCCTATCAGTGGTTTATAAAATCTTCACTAAAGTTCTTTCACACCGCTTGAAGGTGACACTGGACATGGCTCAACCGAGAGAACAGCTGGATTCAGGAGTGGCTACAGCACAATAGATCATATCCACGTACTGAGAGAACTAATTAAAAGAGCGAGGGAATATGAACTTTCATTGTGCATGGCTTTTATCGATTATGAAAAAGCCTTTGATTCGGTGAAACCATCAGCAGTTGCAATGGCTCTGAAATCCTGCGGTATTGAAGATGCATACATTAATATTATTAATAACATCTATGAAAATGCAAGTGCAAAGATTCGGCTGTTTGAAAATACAACACACATAAAAATTGGAAAAGGAGAGAGACAAGGTGACACCATATCTCCGAAGCTCTTTAATGCTACATTGGAAAATGTCTTTCAATCACTGAACTGGGAAAACAAAGGGACAAAGATTAATGGAGATTATCTAACCCACCTTCGTTTTGCTGACGACATAGTCATTTTTGCAACTACCAAATCAGAGCTACAGAGTATGATCCAGGAACTTGCTGACAAGAGTAAAGAAGTGGGATTAAAAATGAACTTTCAGAAGACAAAAGTGATGTACAATGCTTTTACAAGAAATGAAGATTTATCGATTGATGGAGAAAAGCTGGAGATAACAGACACGTACGTTTATCTTGGACAGCAGATATCAAGTGAGGGTCACATTGATGAAGAAATTAATCGGCGTACAAAACTTGCCTGGAGAGCTTTTGGAAAAAACAGCATAATTTTCAAGAGCAATATGCCTTTATGTCTTAAAGGAAAAGTGTTTAATCAATGCATCCTTCCAGTGCTTACGTATGGTGCAGAGACGTGGACCTTAGCTAAAAGAGACATACAAAGGCTGCAGACAACTCAAAGCAGCATGAAGAGGTGCATGCTTGGTGTAACCAGGAGATATAAGAAGAGGAACACGTGGATCTGAAAAATGACAAGAGTGGAAGACATCATGATCAGAGTTAAATCCCTGAAATGGCAATGGGCTGGACATACTGCCAGAAGGACAGACCATCGATGGACAGCCGAAATTTTAGATTGGATTCCAAGGGACAGGAAAAGACCCAGAAGAAGACCACATGGGAGATGGGTGGATGAAATTCGGAAGTATGCGGGAGTGACATGGAGGAGACTGGCACAAGACAGACCGTTGTGGAGGAAACTTGGGGAGACCTTCGTCCAGCAGTGGATTGATAATGGTTGACAATGATGATGATGATGATATATTATCTTTAAAATTTAATACTGCAAAGTAAGTCTCCGAATGTTCCCATATAACATCTATAGATTTATAAAAAGACACATCTTTTCATAACCTTAATTATTTGAATTATAACGTATTTCTTTCTTTAATTATCCACTTGAATTTACTGGATTCACGCAAAGCATAATCACTGCTAAGGGCGAAAAACACCCAATTAAGTTATTAGTTCATATACGGAAAATACCCAGACATCTAATCCGGTAACACAGTGACGATTAGAAAAGTAATGCCACACCGTTATCTACTAATTCGAAGAATATGACACAAAACCTGCAAAATATTCTCAGAAACAGGAATACAGAAAGGCAAATAGTTTAGCAACCTCGAAATCTCATAAGAAAACACACTTCTTACAGTGAAACATAACCATTTGGGAAATTTATTCTATATGATTTCTTGGAAGCTTTTTATTTGTCTTAATATACCCTGACGGAAAAAAATCCCAACACCACAAAAAAGTAGATGTAGAGGAATGGAATGGCGGCAATACCTTTGTATAGGTAACATATTTAATCGATTAAGGTTTCAACATCACAGCTTAATGTAAGCGCGAAAAGAGCTATTTTAAATGTGAAATGCTAGTACATTAATAACCGGTGTAACCCTCAGAATGTTGAATGCAAGCACGCAAACTTTCATGCATTGTGTCGTACAGGTGCTGGATGTCAGTTTGTGGGATGGAGTTCCATGGCTGTTGCACTTGGTCGGTCAATACAGGGACGGTTAATGCTGGTTGGTGGTGACGCTGGAGTTATCGTCCAATGATGTCCCATACGTGCTCCATTGGTGAAAGATTTGGTAATCTAGCAGGCCACGGCCACATGTCGGCACTCTGTAGAGCATGTTGGGTTACAACAGCGGTATGTGGGCGAGCGTTATCCTGTTGGAAAACACCCCTGGAATGCTGTTCATGAATGGCAGCACAACAGGTTGAATCACCAGACCGACGTACAACTGTGCCGTCAATGTGCGTGGGATAACCACGAGAGTGCTCCTGCTGTCATAGGAAATTGCTCCTCTGACCATAACTAAAGGTGTAGGTCCAGTGTGTCTCGGCCGCAGACAGGTTGGTTGCAGGCGCACACCTGGCCTCCTTCTAACCAACACACGGCCATCACTGGCACCCAGGAAGAACCGGCTTTCATCAGAAAACACAACAGATCTCAACTCCGTCCTCCAATGAGCTCTAGCATGACACCACTGACGTCGCAAACGGCAGTGGATTGGAGTAAGTGGAATGCACGCTAGAGGGCGTCTGGCTCGGAGCTGTCCTTCAAGTAACCGATTTGTAACAGTTCGTTGTGTCACTGTGGTGGCAACTGCAGCTCGAATTTCTGCCGCAGACGCGGTACGATGCGCCACTGCCATACGCCGTACACGACGGTCTTCCCTCTCAGTAGTGCCACGTGGCCGGCCGGAACACGGTCTTCTTGAGGCAGTACCTTCTCTTGACCACCGCTAACAACAATCATGCACAGTGGCTACATTTCTGCCAAGTCGTTTTGCAATATTGCGGAAAGAAGATCCACCTTCTCGTAGCTCTATTACACGACCTCGTTCAAACTCCGTGAGCTGTTGATAATGGCTTCTTCGTCTTCTTAAAGGCATTCTTGACTAACATCAACACCCTACGTCGAATCTCAACGATAACGAACGCTCACGAACGTTACAGCGCGTGTTTTCAGCAAACCTGCTTTGCATGTTCCGAGGGCGCTACTAGCGCCACACATATGCGCCAAGCGCGAAATTTGCATATACGTCATCTTACAGATGTACTCCTACTGCCTACCAACTGTCGTTTATCTAACACAACCACTTCTTGGTGTTGGGATTTTTTCCCGTCAGTGTATATTTTCCCTCACGGATTTTTTTTTAGATTTGGCAATATCATAATTTACGGAAGGAAGTTGGCAAAATTATTCTTGTTTGTCAATATGACTTTAGCTATATGTTTCTATGAAATTCAAGTGTTCATACAGTATCCTGTTCTAAATTGAACTCTATACATATATTTCACAGCACTCATGATTTTTGACGCCTACGAGCATATAAAACAGTTCCGATTTGCATATTATACATTCGGCATTTGATGAAAATGAAATGTTTTGTTTCCTTCAGGAAGTAAAAGTGTCCTTAGGTTTTGATTTTCTGGCCTGACTTCTTTAAATGCAATATCATCGATATTTATAAATACGGTGTATATCATGAGATAGACATGATATTAGGATGCGTCCAAAAGCCTGAAGTGCCAACAAATTGCAAATTGAAAAATGCTCTCAGATTCTTACAAAAATGAGACGCAGGTTTATTATGGTTTCATAATATGCATAAAAGCCAGCCTTCTGTAAGAGCAGTAGAATGTAGATCGATTTTTACGGGATATATTAAAAGGTAAAGGTGAAGGTTTGGGGTAGTTAGAAAAAAAATCAGTATGAATATATTTGAGCAATACGAATAAGAGCTAAAATAAATACGGTGTTCAGAGCGGGATACGACGATATTATATGGTCGATGATGGTGATGTGCAAAAAAAATCCTGTTGTAAAGTACATATGTACCGAATAGCAGAAGAAACGGTAACTTCTCAAGTTGGAATTAGTTGAAGTTGTCCATTTATGTGCGATTGACAATTTCTTGGTTTTGGAGAAAGAAAATGGAAATTAGTGAGATTTTGGAAATTATTAGAGGATTATTTCGCATTCAGATTTTAAACACTCTTAGAAAGTCCCATATTTTAACTGATTTTAGATCAAGAGGTAAATTTTCTACATTGTAAGGATATCTAAAAACAATTGTTCGAAATCTGGCCAAAAGAAGTCAGTTTTTATTATGCACGTTCCTTAAGTTTTATAATTATTAAATTAAGAGCTTAAATAATTACATAAGACTTTCCCCTGGAGTTTGGGACACCCGCTAGTGAACAACCACACACCTACAATCTTCCTTAATATCTGCCCGTGTCTTGTTTGTTATTTTTACATAATGAAATTACACATTATTTTGATGTTAAGCTTAATTATTGCTGACAAGTATCTCAAAAAGTAAGGAATTTTGCCAAAACAAATTCAACAAAGATCGCTCGTTTCACAAAAGAATTAGGCACAATGTTCAGAGTCATCCATGTGCAGGAAATTATGTCAACTACCTCCTACCTAAAATAATTGCAAACCAGGTATATCTTTTCATGCTCTTCTAGAAGTATCTTATTTCAGCAGGATGTTCCATGCCACACTGCTCAGGTTATTTTAGAATAGGTCGCGGAACGTGTAGAACACTAGCAGATGTTGCCCTGGCCTACAAATTCTTCCCCTGACATCAATTCAATCGAGAATCTGTGGTGTATGTTGGAACAGTTAATCCGAACTGACGCGGCCCAACAACGTATCTTACATGAGCTAAAGTATCTGCTGGTAAGGTGGTGGTACCAGATACCATAAATACCAATATAATTCTTGTAGCTTCCATTCCTTACTGGCAGGAGATGCTTTTGCGGCATGTGGAGTACTTACATCATGTTAGGCACGTGGTCATGATATAGCTTATTGAAACGGGCAGGGAAGGGGACATCAACATCTGTACGTTCTTTTAATGAAGTTCAACCGGCTTCGGAAATATCGCAGCCAGGAAAATCTGAGAAGTCCATGTCACTTAAAACAGGTGAATCTTCCGGAAGAAAGGAAGAAAGGAGTAGCATAACCACTGGAGGAAGAGTCAGATAGAGGTAGAAGCCACGAGAGGGGGAATATTGAGTGTTCTACGCCTGAAATAAGAGAGGAATATACAACCTGGTGAGTAGAAGCAGAGGAACACAATTTGGCACTTCTGGGACTGAGATTGCGGTCACCAGGCTCTGAATAGAGTAAGTAATAAAAGAAGACTGTGGTGTTAGTGCAAGGGATAGGTAAACGATTAGGTTGTTTTTCGGGTTGCTAATGGCAGATAGAGGAATGCTAAACGACATGGGTAATTGTTTTAAATTTAAAGCATTCAGCAGCAGTCAAGAATTCAATAAGGTATGTGTATGTGTTGGTCGCAACAGCCATAACTTAGAACCAATCATCAGATGAAGTCACGGACGTAAATAAACTTTTGACATGACGACGAAAGCAACGGATATGAGAAAAGCGAATTTCTGAAGACAAGCTCGAATGCCACAACTTAGTCAATAATGCAGTCATGAGTGGTACAGTGAGAAGGGATTCGGGAATGCCTGTAGCGTCTGGAGACTTAGGACAATTACGAGCAATTAAGTTAAGAGAACGACTATGGGAATCTATCGGAGATCCATTATATCTGGTTCCGTAATGAGAGCAGCGTGTTGTAACACGCTGTTCAAGTAATATCTGGAAAAACACATGAAGGAAACAGAGGAAGTATAATATCCAGAATTTTGCTAAGCAGCCTGTACAGCAACGGCGGAAAAGAGACTTCCGACTAGCAAGGAGGAATAATGAATCTACCAATATCATAATACTTAAATACTTGACCACTAAAAGCAGATCCTCCCCGCTGAATACACACTACAGAGTGGAAAAGAATTAGGAGAAACGAATGGTCAAGCCATGATTACGCAGCAAGAGAGGACGCAGATCTTTTAAGATCCGTAACATAAGAAAACAGTGCAAAAAACAGTGAACTAACATAAGAATCAGTGAACTAACATAAGAAACAGCACAAGAATGACTCGGACATGATGACGATGATGACGTAATGTTCACTTGGACAGAAGTGACACAGAATCAGTGGTTTCCCCATAAAATACTGAAAAATTAGCCGTTGCTATGAATGACACAAAACTGATAGTAGCAGGAAATACAGCATTGTGATCTTTCTCAAGCAAATGCTAAGCGTCCGTAAGCCCAGAAACAATAGAAAGACGTCATCTTGGTTTCAGGGCAGAGGTATAGTATCAGAAGGATAAGATATTATCTCGCAAATAGTGCTAGCTTACGACAATAATAAAATCGGAAATATAAAATAAAACTTAATAATAGGTACGGACAAAGAAAAACTCGCGTCCACTGCTAAAACCATGTAAGCCTACCACTGTTAAAAAAATGAATTCTCCAGCTGAAGAATGTTATTTTTTGGTTTACCTCTCATATTATTTCCAGCTAATTTAATAACACTCATAGTAATGCCCGAATCACTTCTCAGTTTTTCGCTTAAATGAATGCGACGGAAGATAATCTTTATCCTAAACTGTCTTAAGAAGTCTTCAGAATTTTCCTAGTTGTCACGTAAAAATCTATGACTGGGTATCATTTATTGATATTAAAATTTCCAACATCGCTCAGCATATATACATGCTTGGTAGTAGATTTCATGGATAAAAGTGTCCAACATGGTGCACAGCTCTCGGCGAGAAGATACCAAAAATACGCGCGCGCGCGTGTGTGTGTGTGTGTGTGTGTTATGTTTTAAGAACAAGTTATATTTCTGTGTTCAGATGTCACTGAAGTTTGGCACAAATTCAACCAACAATAATGCAACAGAAGTTCGAGAGCACGTGCGATGCATATTTTCTGGTTTGCAGAGAAGTCCGTTCCCGAAAAAAGCTGTTATACAGAGAATACGAACGGCATGAAAAGAATAATGCATGATGATTAAGATTTTAAATTAAAGGAGGAAATATAAGAAAAAATTGGAAGTGCATACTTTAAGAATTACATGCCCACGTAGAATAAAAGACTACAACTGTAACATAAATATGATTTTCATTTTTACGTAGTATTTCCCTGCTTGTCCATGAGTATGAGGCAATCAGCACTGTGCGATCACTGACAAGTACAAACTTAGAGCTCTTTGGCTTTCTTTATCTCCAAGGAGCATTGAATCAACTTAGCTGTGTGATCATGATGAGTCTCAGTCGAATCTATGCTGCTTCATCATATCAGGAATAAAGAGATTTTGGCTTTTAGAAAGAACGGTTTTCTGAAAAATGTAAATGCTCTTAGTATTGCATATGTTTCAATATCGGCATACATCTCTTCCAGAATATGGTACTTATGTCCCTCAGTTCGACTGTCATGTGATGTCAGATATCTGCAACAAATAGTGCACAAGTTCTGTGTTTTATGGAAAATAATTTGTAAGCTTTTTTCATTAAATCAACTGTTTCTGGAGCCGTTTTACCCAAACAAGATTGTATCGCACAACACATTTCACTTCTTAACTCTGAATCACTCACCTCTATAGCTGTGTGGCAAAATTCAGACGTAACTTTAGCAACTGCGTAATAACAAAACCAGAATCGTCTGGTACAACTAATAATTATTGCCATATGGATTTCTTATATTCAGTTAGTGGTGTGGTTTGTTATATTTCCCCATCGCACTGTTGCCAACTCGAAAGAAGTGATGCTCAGTATTTGTAAAACGACCTTTGTATTTACTGTACATTTCCTGTATGGTGCATGTTTGAGCTTTTGGATAGCTTCAAGATCTACAGAACCAATAGCCCTTTTCCTGTAACTTTGACGGTTCAAACATTCTCGTTCTTTAAATTATATCTTATTCTTGCACTTCCACAACGAGTAGTCGGAACACATGCGCTCTTATATATCAAACTGTACATCTCCGTAGACGCCCGAAAGGCTTTAACTTTTTGTTTCATATTCACTCTGTTTCTAGATTTAATTTTTTTAGATTCCTATACGTCTTCCGAAATTTTTTAGACGTATGTAAAATCTCTTGATCGGATGCACTGGAATATAAAGCATAGCACATTGAATTTTGATCTTTGCCATCAAGTGTTAGAAAGGCGTACTGGAGTTGCTTATGTTTATTTCTAAGAAACTGCCCAGAAAATTCGACGTATCAACAAATAATTTCGAATCACATCAGTATAAATTGATAATACGTTAAATTTCTGAGGTGATCCAAACACATGGCATTTAACGTTCCTTCATGTTTTAGTCTCAGTTGCTTTATAATTCATAAGCGCACAGCAGTCAACAACACTAACTCCAACAGTCAAGAGTGTTGCGTTAAGTATTTAATCCACAGATCAGGAACAACAAAAAGAAGTCATCGCTCTTTCCAAGTTAATAAGTGAGTCACGGAAAAATTATCATCGGCCGCCACAGAGAACCGAACCCAGGGTCTTCCAGGTACGCGCCGGACATGCTCTGACTGCACCACAGCGGCCTCGAGTTATCCAGACGCACAAGTAATTAACTGCCATACCACATGGCAGGTCACTTCATGGAGCCCCGCACAGTTCTGGGGATTCACGAAAGATGGAAAGCAACAACTGAGGCGATTGAATAATTAATTCGTACACTCGACATGGATCAGGAACACAAAACAGAAATAATCGCTCTTTCCACGTTAATAAGTGAGTCACGGAAAAATTCTCAGGAGCCGCCACCGGGAAATCGGTTTCAAAATTGAGTCACGGAAAAATTCTCATGAGCTGCCACCGCGAAATCGGTTCCAAAAGTGAGTCACGGAAAAATTCTCATCTGTCGCCATCGGTTCCTGGTGGCGGTAGAAGAGAATTTTCCCGTGACTTACTTATCAACGTGGAAAGAGCGATGACTTCTGTTTGGTGTCAAATAGAAAGTAATGCAGGTACAGACTGCACGTGATTTTGCATTTTATCGAGGATGTCATATCCGCTTCGTTTACAATCAGAATTCATCAAGAACCCTTGAAAATTCATCGTGTTTGGAGCATCGCTACATGTAGTCTCATCGAAATGAAAATTCAAAAAGCTTTTTAACTCATCACTAGACCACCTTTGTACATATAGGCATTTTGAATTTACTCACATGAGATTTTTCGCTCCAGCCTTTTTCCCATCGCATTAAATTAATTTTTCACAAATTAACTGGCTTCCTTCGAAAACAACTGGTTTACGTTTGTCGTAAATTTCAAGTTATGTAGTGTATTCCTTCACGGTGCGTCATTTTCTATGCCAGGCAGTATACAAGGAACGCTTATAGCCTACTAAATCCGCTTATTTCTTGGTGTGAATTTGTGTAAGGTTCGCCAAGCGTTTACACTACACTGGAAGGCTTTCTCATGGAAATGGATACATAAAATAGACATAGCATTTTGTGCCTCCGTTGCCTTCAGAATGCCTCCCAGTGAAGTGTGAAAACTTTGCGAATCTTATACAAATTTACACCACGAAAGTAAACGGATTTACTACGTCATGAGCTTTCCTTGCGTATTCACAACCTGGTGTGTTTAAAATAAGAGTAATATAAGTTAGCTCGTATAATAAATGCATTTTGACACTTCCATGTCACAATAAAAATAAAGGATTATGAAAGTAAATATTAACAGCATTCATAAATAATGAAAATGCCAAAATCAAATTGAAATTGGTAATTTTGGATCATCACATAATCAATAATAGTTATATTTCATCAAGTAATCACGGAAATAATTTTTCTTACAAATGTGCTTGTCGCCTGTCGAAGTAATTTGTGTTACCTTAAACTATCGCTTGAGATCTTGTGTTTGAACCATACCTTTAACGTATACGTTAAGCCAAACACGAAAGTTAAAATTTGTCGAGCTGTGTGGTAACCAAACTAAAAACAGTTCTGCCATTCCGTGCCCATAAAATCATTTGGTTACACGATGCTCTTTTTCAATTGAATGGAGCTGTGAACACCTACAACTTCTGAAATAGAGATGCAGAAGTACCCCAACCAATAAGTGAAATTATTCACTCGCGGAAAGGCATTTCTTGCGGTGAGTCACGGCTGATATTTTCATTGGTCCGTTCGTTTTCGAAACACATTGAATAACACGACATGTGACCACCTATGTCATTGCCAACACGTGTCGGATGTGCTGCACAATTTCGTTTCATCGCAACTGCAGCAGCGATAGTGTGTATGATTGGCCTACACAGTCTATACAGCAGCCGCGACGAAGACATTTTACTCAGGAGCGGATATTTATTTCTTCTTTTCGAACAGCATGGACACCTCCAGTTCCAAACCCAAAACAAACGGACATCTTCTCTGCTGGTTCGTTGTGTTTTCACAATATTGAATGCTAGTTAGGAATACTAAATGCTATGAGCGCTGTACTATATCCCCAATCGATATATCTTCCGAATGCAATTGGAAAGAAATACGAAGTTGCTTTAAATTGTTGTAAAACTGCCAAAGCATGCATATTTTCTAACCACACAGCATGTACATTATGTGATATTTTCTCCAACAAGCGCCAAGTTTTGTGCATAGTTGTAATCTTTTATGTAATCTATATTCAAATTATAATCCATTGTTTCCAATTTTTCATTTACATGTGTGGATACGAGAACAAATAATGTATAACAGAAAACGTATGCGCTATAAAAACATAAAAATGTACTATTACGAGAATCTGAACGAAAACCATGTAACTTCTGACGCAAACTAGCAAATACTTTTTTGAATCATATTTACAACAAGATTTCACTTTTAAAATAGGGAGGAGATAATTAAAATGTGATTCGTATCCCATTGTAGCAGACACTACGGGAAAAACTGAGAACAGAAATGTAGAACGCATATTGATTCTACATCTCTTGGTAAATTATGTCATAGATCAGAAAAATCCATATACATAAGCAGGCGGCTCCATAAAGGATTTCTCGAAAACGATTTATTAGGATGGAAATACTTAGTTTTGCAAAAGGGAGCCTAATGTTTTAGTATTGCACGTATTATATGACGGTACACATTTCGTAAATTAAAAAAAAAACTGATTCATCTATTATTTTGCTCGTTTGATTCATGAAACTGAAATCGAACACCATAATCGGAGTCACTTATAAACAAAGTGCTCCTCATGCCTGCAATAAACAGAAGGCAGTTTCGGGGCTGCTTCATAAAATAGGACTTTCCACAGAAGTTGACGAACAAAATAATGTGGAACGCACCCCGATTCTCTTTTCTCGCCTTCCTCTAAAAACAGCGAGGAGCCATATTGTGGAGCAATCGTGGCATTCCCGTAATTGTATGTGCAGCTGCAGCTACGGTTTTTCTTTTAGTCAATACATATATATATGATGCTAAGATTATTCCAATAAATGTGTGGTGATAAACTAGTACATGTACATACCACCAATTCTTTATATCTTAATAAAATTGATGCTTTTACATAAAATTTTTTCTTCTATATTTTAAACATTCCGTTTGTAAATTTAAATTAAGAATCAGATATGTAACAGGAAATGTCGAAATATCGTTCGTGAATATGTCGTAAACAAAAATAACCCGACTGACTTTACTTCATTTTATTATTTTAATATAAAGGTATGTTATAAATAATTGAAGAAGAATATATTTTCCCCCAAAAACCGAAGCGGAAGTCATAACAAATGGGGATTAACCGAAGCTTGAGTGTTAACAATTTTACACTTTTCCGTTCCTCATTTTAATCTTCCTACTGGGACACGTTTCACTTCCTATATATATATTCCATTTTCAAACAGATATTACATCGAGTTCATCTGAGCATGTGGTATCCCTTACTAACTCACAATCTTGTTTGGATACACGAAGACACACATGGACTATGCTCGCAAAAGGAATGACACCCTTACGATAAAACACTGAGGTGGTTTTGTAAAACTTTGGGAAGAATAAAAAATAAAAATAGTTAATTGGACATCTAAAACAATATCAGAAAAAAGGTAAAATACAAATAGCACCGTGCCTTTCCTTTAATAAAAACCTCAATAAAATCCCAGTAAATCACAATAGAAAATGGTTTTGATAAAAGCCGGCTCAATAATGGCGCTCTCTTTCTGCGCCAGAATATTAAAAAGAGTAGGAATTGAGCTCAGACCTCTGCAGAAGGTAAAAATAATGAAGCCCCACAGAAACGCAGACAAACTTACTAGTGTGGAGTGTA
This sequence comes from Macrothele yani, assembly GCA_039090855.1. NCBI lineage: Eukaryota > Metazoa > Arthropoda > Arachnida > Araneae > Macrothelidae > Macrothele > Macrothele yani. The sequence goes on along the minus strand of CM076999.1, from coordinate 49,200,122 downwards.
TGACTGTGGTTCCTCTTAGCGTCAAGAACGGGTGCCAGAATACAGTAAGAAGAAGTGTAAAAAACGATATTCATTCGCCTACACTGGACTCTCTGTCGTCGGCGTGCACCTGGCTTGATGAAATACCTTATATACACGATCGAATCATATTACTGTGACCACCAGCTAATATCCAGAGTAACCGAAGTGTGCAGCGCGAACAGCACCTAGGCGGTCCATTAGTGACTTAATAAGGTGTTGGAAGGTATTCATAGGTATGTTGCGCCATCTGACTGCAGTGCAGCGGACAGCTGCTGAACGGTGTGTGGTGGAGGATCCATAGAGCGAAAAACACAATCGAGGTGGTCCCACAGATGCTCAGTTGGACTTGAGTCGGGGGAATTATGGGGCAAGGGAAGTAAGTACCTTGAAGTCTTCATCGTGCTCTTCCAACCATTCTCGGACATTTCTAGCTGTGTGACACGTCGCATTGTCATTCTGGAAGGTCCCATCCGCCCCAGGGAAGACAATCTGCATGTATTCGGTGTAAGTGGTCTGCAAGGGTGGATTCATAACGAATGCGGTCCTTAGTGCCTACCACAGGTATGAGTGGACTCAGAGAATGCCACAAAATCATTTTACCAGACCATAACGCTGCCCTCATCAGCTTGTGTGGGGGGGGGGCAGCGCTATCGTCTGGGGAATTTTGGCAGTAGCATTAATTATGAAGGGCCAAAAGTTTTGAATGACTTGCCCAAAGAAATTCCTAATATTAACAACTACAGCTTATTTAAGAAAAGAATCAATATTTACTTACTTACTCACTAACATTGTATTAAAAATCAACAAGAGATTGGTTGTACCAGTTAGTCGGGAATGGAAGTAAGAGGAGATGGGGGAGAAATTACTCATAAGACAGAATGGATGAAATATGGCCATACCATTTCGACTGCGTATGCTAGGGTTTTATGAATTAAAAGTTTTAAAGATGTCTACATTATTTAAAAAGCATAATATTCAAATGCGTGATTTTTTTTTTGAAAAATGTATTACACATAACTAACTGTTCAATATAAAAATTGCTCTCATCACCCTGGATATCATTACCATGCATTTACTACTAACTACTAATATAACTAACAATTTGCTCAATTGATTTTACGTATTTTATTTATTGACTTGTGCTTTCTTCAAAGAGAGATCTGGACTTGTCAGGTCATCTGGGCCTTCTTTCTGATCTCTTTATTTGAAAAAAAAAATCTATTAATTTTTTAATTCTTATGTGTTTTTGTATGTGTATAATAACATCTAAACTAATAAATTAAATTGTGTTCAGCCAGCAATGGCTGAACAGTGTTCGTTCTCTGATGTTTCTCGTCTAATACGCCAACGCCCATCCGTTCGATAAAGTTGAAAACATGACTCATCGGAGAAGGCAATCCTTTGCCAATCAGCGGATGTCCAATTCCTATATCGCAGTGCAAATGTAAGGCTTTTATCAGCCGATGCACCTTCGTTAGCATAGGTTCAGTGACCATCCATCTGCATCAGAGCCACATATGCAGCAAGGTTCTCTGAACGGTCGTCTTAGACACATTTCAGGTACTCTTCAGGTTCATTCGGCTACGGAGTTGTTCCACTGTAGCGTGTCGATCGGCCCTCACGGACCTTCGAAGCCGACGTACACCTCTCATATCATTCGCACGCGCTGTTCGGCAATTTCAACGTCGCTTATTCGCAATGATGCCATTTCTCCAATCACGATATATTTTAAACACAGCAGCACACGAAATGTTCGCAAACTGCGCTGTTTCAGAAATTTCACCCTTAGCCCGAAAGCCGATAATCATTCTCCTTCGAAAATCAAACTGCGCTGTTTCACCCTTAGCCCGAAAGCCAATAATCATTCTCCTTCGAAAATCTGATAAATCGTTCCTTTTATCCATGACATGAACGAGTGATATGTATTCAGAATGCGTACAACACATCTTATATACCCTTCAAATCAGCTCACGTCACGACATGTGCCTTCTTTCATTGGCTACGCGCTACGGTCGTCAAAACTAGGAGGGAGTCACAGTAATGTGACTCGACTGTGTATTTTGGTGCGCGTGATGCAGTGAATGGCTTCCTATCAAATATTCGACAAACTTCCAACACTTGTACCTGAAAAAATTCGTACTATTCTCTTCCGTATTGTGAATAAATATTATCTATGAAATTTGCTAGTGGGTTTAAACCTGTGAAATTAAATGCAGTACCTACCTGTTTATTATAACAAAGAAATATTTAGCAAAATCCATGATTTAACGAGAAAAAAATATTTAGATAAATATTAATTCGGAGGTAATCTGATCACCCTAATGATCAAAATTTAATGAAATTCCCGGACTTATCCTGGGAGAGTAAAACTATAACAATCACTTTTAACGAACCAAGTAACAAAATTTAGTGAAATTCCGTAGTTAACGACACAGACAAAATCTGTTACGCAATAATTTCCCAGGTTTGAATCTTGATGATTAAAGGATATGTGTTTGTCTCACAGGACTGAGTCGCTCCTTCCCATGGAGCCGGTGACCATGAATTACGGTCGGACGACTGTTTACAGCACATCGACTTGCTCACGGTGGCTGTTAAACCTTCAAAAATGATATAAGAATACCCATACGGAATGGAAATAAATGGAGTTTCTAAAATACAACACTTTAAAAAGTGAACATCTGGAATTAGAGAAATACGACAATTGCGAAAAAACACCGCAACAGAAGAAACGATATTAAGCATGTGTTAATATTGGCGAGCTATTTTTCTCACCAGAGGTCTGCTCAAAGTTAAAAGGGTGAAGCGGTGTTGGCACGTAAGGCCGTTAATGTACAGGAGTTGGACATAATGTGGAACAACTCTTACTCCTGCAAGTAAATAGTGTTCCTTACTGCTCTGAAGCACAATATCATCGCAAAAAGGATACAGTTTTATTGTTGGAAAAATATTTTGTATATTTTAGAATGGCAAATGTGTGCAATTGATTGGGAATATTGAAAGCATCCGACCCAAGAAAGTTGCTGTTTTAAGTCAGAATGACCATGAAACAACGAAGGAATTGAATTTCAGGTCTTCGAATACATGCATGTGTGGAGAGACCTGATATTTAATATGGCTTATGTGAAAGAATGGTATGTGTGCAAAATAGTATAAAGAATACTAAAGTTCATGTGGTTGACCTTTTTGTTTTGGTATATCCACTTACAGAAGCAGATAGAACAAGAAAATGAAAACCAGCATTTGCATCTGTAACGTGGGAATTGTGTTTAGTTTTAACTCAGCAGCTTTCAAATGATATTCATGCAGAAAATTATTCCAAGCAAAGGAAAGCCATTTCCCAGAATCAAACTTGACGTGAGTGTCCAAGGAAGAAGGAAAATTCAAATCTTCAGAAGTTTGCGGAACATATGGTTATTGGGGAATATGACAAATTACAAACGAAATGATGATCGTAACTAAATTACTTGTGCTTAAAAGGAACATTCCAAATTGTCGCATTAAATTAATGAAATGGAATACAGGTGCTTCTAAAATGTTTGGCCAAACATTTGAAACTTGTTCCACCGCCGATTCTGATAAACAAATGTCATATTAAATATATATATGTGAAGCCTTCGCTTCATATATAAACGAGGGCAAAATCTTAGGTGGCGCTAGAAGACTCGGTGTGAAGACCAATGTGCAAATCTCATAAACACGAGGTCAGCGCCCGTAGTCGTGAAATCTCTAACTTATCTGACCGAACTCAGAAAATTTGATATATGGCGCAACATGTCAACTGAACTGTTAGAACATAGCTTAATATTTATATTTTCCTTCTTTCTTTTTTTCCTGTTATGCAAAAAACAATGACATTTGCAGATGAATAAACCTTACCAATTTTACTCAGTAAAACATTTGTTTTACATAGCACATAAACTTGGTATTTGAGAAAAGGATTCCCAAGGGACAGGAGCTTCCTCGAAATGAGTAGAAAGTCCTGTTTAACGGAGTACACAACATCTTAAATTGGTTCAATTAGTTGACTTCGAACTTACCGAACTTTTTGAAGTGCAACTGAAATAAAGATTGGATTTTATTAGAAATACGAAAGTAAAGTAACCACTTATCATTTCTTTTTGAGGAGGAGTATATTACCTCCTGCAAATTAAAATCATGATTATAACTTTCAAAATAAAAAAAAAAAAAGAAATAATAATATAATTTAGTTTTTCAACTGTATTCTGCACAGTAAAACATGCAACTGATTTTAACATTTGCAGATAAGGCGGTGTTGAAGATGTTTTCACTGCGATATTAAAATGCTACAATCAATTTGCTCCTTACGTTTTTGCATTCTAGAAATACTTTAATGTGTTCAGAATGGCGTAATGAACTGCAAAGATGTCTGTACAAACAACGTATCTCTCTTCTAAGAAAAAGAAAAATGTGGTTGAAACATGGCACGAGGTTCGAAATATTTGTATCGGCTGTACTTCTTGAATAGCAGATTTTTTTTAGTGTAACGAATTTTACCTGTGTGTGAGATCTGATTTATATCGTCTTGTTACAGAACAGGGTTAATTACAATTGTTATATTTATGGGCATATAGATAGATAGATAGATAGATTATAATGAATAAAATTCTCCGCCTGGACGTGTCGTGCAGGAAAGCTTACGTCAAGTCCCATTAAGGTTATTGAAAGGTTACTTGACGTAGCTAAAGTGTGCTTAATCTTCAACGTGCTAGAGTTTGTTTAGGTAAGACACGCACGTGCAATAAATTCCAAGAATATGGAATTATTTTTACTCAGCGTTCCTCATTATCTTGAATATCAGTAATATAACTTCGGTTTTAGTATATTAGTAACTTGAAGGCTTCTTATAAGAGCGGTAAACACAATATTTCCTGAACTTAACGTAAACACTCAATGAAATAGACTTAACGGCCAGACAGAGGTCTGACAATAAAATGAACTAAGAAAACGTACTCACTTTTAACCTTTTATTGGGGAGCTCGTGGTATTACTCAAATACACACTCCAAAATAACACAACTACTGATAATCCGAACTTTCGTACTATCGTAGAATCGCATAACAATAATTAGGAAGAACCTATCACATATAAAACGAAGCTCCTTGATATCGTTGAGCGCGCCTATATATACTGCATACCACCACGTCATGACTTACACTCGTTGCCACATATCATTCAGCGGGAGAAACAACATCTCGTTAAGTGAGAAGATAATTTGCATAGGAAAATAAAATAACAAGAGATAGTAAAATCAAAAAGAAACTGAATCTACAGTATACGTTACATCATCTCCCCTTTATTTTTTTTATTTTTTTAAAAAAAACCTATCAAATTTTGAGTGTAGTCTTACATTTCGCTGACTGACGTTTATCGTCCTACTTCTTTTTTTTTTTTTGTAGCAGCAGTATTTACAACTTCAAGCTTGGCATAACAAATTCAGTAAACCTGTGTCCGCAGCCTATTGTCGTCTGTGAAGCAGGAAACACTTTTTATACGTGTACAGAACAAACCTGCATCGGCATGCCTTATTTTTATTCTGCCTAGCAGGAATCACTTTTTTGATTTCATTTTACTTCCTCATATTTTCAACTCTATATATTTTTATCGTTGATTACAAACAAACTGTATCAGCAGCAAAGATTGCCTGTAGCTGCCTAACAGTAACAATTTTCACTATTTTACCCCTAACACACATATATATATAAAAAAATTCGGATTAGTAGACGGACATAGAATATATATATATATAAAAAAACTACATATATACACAAGAAGAATGCGTAGGCCCACACGAAAAAGAAAAATTCTGTCACGCCAACTGGTCGTGCAGTAAAAACAACATAATGAGAAAAAAACCTGTCCACGAGAACTTACTTATCTCGAGGACGCATAAAAAACCCTAGTACGATATCTTTTTCCAGGCCTAATCGAACTGGTAAATTCTGGTGGCGCCGATCTTTTCTGCGACTTGAATGGATCTGGAACATCTGTAGTCTGTCGGTCAAGAAATTCCGAAGTCTGTCGGTCAAGAAATTCCGAAGTCTGTCGGTCAGGAATTCCCTGCGTCTGACAGGAACGGTCAGGAATTCCCTGCGTTTGACAGGAACGGTCAGGAACGGCTGAAGTCTGTCGGTCAGGAATTCCCTGCGTCTGACAGGAACGGTGAGGAACTGCTGAAGTCTGTTGGTCAGGAACGGCTGAAGTCTGTCGGCCAGGAACGGCTGAAGTCTGTCGGTGAGGAATTCCCTGCGTCTGACAGGAGCGGGCTCCCCAGGCTTTCGATGTGTTGTCCCTTTGTGCTGGGGCCCGTGTTGTCCTTCCAGCATTCTTTTGAAGGGACGTGGCTCCGGCCACATCGCTTGTTTTCTCTTTCTACCTTTTGGCATGACAGTAGAAGTAGGCATCGGCCCTGTTTGCCCGGAGCGTAAGTTCCAGGGGCGAAACCCGGGCGGATGCAAGGATCTCTGCCCTCGTCGCTGTCGCGGCGAAGCAGATTGGGGAGACAAGTTGCGTTTTCGACCAGCTTTTGGTGTTGCTGGACGGTTTGTAATATGTGTCTGACGTTTAGGAATCGTCAAACTATTGTCTATATCTGGTAAATCAGGAATATGTGATGACTCTGAGTCGCTGCTGTAAGTTAGTGGTCGTGCAGGGCGATGTTTATTTCTGCCTATTGGAATACTCTCCGACGAGGTATTCAAGGTCGTTGGAGCTTGTGTTGGTGCAGAGTTATTAGGGAATGGTGCAGCAATAGTCTTGGCAATGGTTGGAGGGAAGGGAACGATACTAGAATTTGAAGAACTTGATTCGAGCCTTCGTCTTATGGTAGAATCAGGTTGCGTTCTTGGAAGCCAGTCTTGTGGAGGGGAGGGTGAAGAAAAAATCAATGGAGATTCTTCAAAAAGGTTTTTCGGTTCGTCCAAAATTTCTGAAGGTTGATCGTGTGATATAGACTCTTGAGTCTGTGGAACAGAAGGTTGAGTAGTGTTGATTATAAAATCTATATTTCGTTCATGATACTTGCGATACTGAGCAACGTGTACGTATTGAAATTGATTGTCAGGTTTTTCAAGGATAATGTTATTTTCATGCACATTTGCCACCCGATATTGACCTACGTAGCTGGGTGCAAATTTCTTTACTAAAGTATGAGAAACAGAAGACTGGAAGTGTGTCTCCAAGAGAGTTAGATCTCCAACAACAAGATCTGGTTCCCTACTCCTAGTATTATAGTATCTTGCTTGAGCCGCTTGTGCTCCTATCATTGCAACACGAGCTTTCTCTGCCATGATTCGTATTGATTGCGGAGTTGGTCGCTGGTTTAGTTCGTCGATAATCCCCGTTAAATTTTCAAAAGGGTCTTAATTTTTCCACCCAAAAAAAGTTATGCGGGAGTAAACTTAGTAGATTCGTGAACAGACGAGCGGAGGGCGAACGAAAAAAAAAGCTGAAGATGTTCGTCCCACCGCTCGTGATGATCCATGAAAAATGTAGCGATCATTTTAATTAGCGTGCGGTTTACTCGTTCCGCGGGATTACTCTGGGGATGATATGGGGAACTGAATTTATGCTTTATGTGTAGTCTCGCACACATTCTTTCAAAAATGTCAGAAATAAATTGGGGACCATTATCCGAAACTACTTGATTAGGTTCACCATATCTAGAGAATACTTCATTAATTAATACATTACAAATAACTTCCGCCGTAGCGGCTTTAATGGGAAAGACCTCGACCCATTTAGAGAAATTATCGGTTAATACTAAAGCGTAACGAGCTTTGTTTTTAACAGATAAAGGATAAGGTCGCAATAAATCTATTGAAATAATGTAAAAAACATAAGAACTTGAACTAGATTTCAAGTGACCGGCCGGTCTTACATTACGGTAATTATAAATTTGACACAAGTGACATGATTGAACGTATGCGAGCACACTTTGGTACATGCCAGGCCAATAGGCAACATCCCGCAATTTACAACGAGTCTTGCGAATACCTAAATGGCCTGCAATAGGTTTGTCATGAAATTCGTTTAAAACGGCCATTCTAAGGGTTCGCGGAATACATGGGCGAAACTCTGCCCTAGTAGTCCTAGATTTCGTATAGTAAAGAAGACCCTCTATGATTTCAAAATGCTGTGATCTCCCAGCCAGAGAAAGTTCACTTTGTTGTGGTGAACCCGCAAGTAAAAAATTATAGATTTCTCCAAAATCTGGATCATTTACTAATTCTGCCATTATCTGCTCTCTGGATGTTATATCAGCTATTAAAAGTAAAGGCTGACATCCAGGAGTAGTTTCTGTGGGAACCCCACTAATCGGGACGCGAGATAATGCATCCGGTAATTGATTCTTATGATCTGGCTGGTACGAAATTTTGATATTGCTCTCTTGTAACTTAAGAGCCCACTTCATAAGTCTGTTAGAGAGGTGCTTAGCAGAATTCAAATACTGAAGGGCAGAATGATCCGTAATTATATTTACTGTCAATTCGTTGAGATAACAGTGAAATTTTTCAAGAGCTTACACTACAGCAAGATATTCGCGTTCCGTAGCTGAATAATTGCGTTCAGCTTTGGCTAAAGTACGGGACGTAAAAGCTATTGGATGCCCAGCTTATGACAAAACACAACCAAGACCAACTCCGGATGCGTCAGTGGAAATATAAAATTCCTTAGTATGATCTGGGAAAGCTAATACAGGAGGCTGAGTCAACGCAGATTTTAGTGCTTCAAACGCTGCGTTAGCCTCAGGTGTCCAAACAAACTTCTTGTATTTACGTTTCAAAGCATACAATGGCTCATAGATTGTAGCATAAGCGGAGAAGAACTGCTGATACCATCCGGTCATTCCCAGAAAGCGTGATAGTTCTTTGGCTGTTTTTGGCCGTGGAAAGTCAACTATAGGCCTGATTTTTTCATCATCCGTAAATAAGCCGTGGGGAGTGATTTTCAACCCGAGATATACAATCTCGTACCTGTTTGGGCGTCAATTATAATGAATAAAATTCTCCGCCTGGACATGTAGTGCAGGAAAGCTTACGTTAAGTCACGTTAGGGTTATTGAAAGGTTACTTGACGTAGCTAAAGTGTGCTTAATCTTCAAAGTGCTAGAGTTTGTTTAGGTAAGACACGCACGTGCAATAAATTCCAAGAATATGGAATTATTTTTACTCAGCGTTCCTCATTATCTTGAATATCAGTAATATAACTTAGGGTTTAGTACATTAGTATCTTGAAGGCTTCTTATAAGAGCGGTAAACACAATATTTCCTGAACTTAACGTAAACATTCAATGAATTAGACTTACCGGCCAGACAGAGGTCTGACAATAAAATGAACTAAGAAAACGCACTCACTTTTAACCTTTTTATTGGGGAGCTCCTGGTATTACTCAAATACACACTCCAAAATAACACAACTACTGATAATCCGAACTTTCGTACTATCGTAGAATCGCATAACAATAATTAGGAAGAACCTATCACATATAAAACGAAGCTCCTTGATATCGTTGAGCGCGCCTATATATACTGCATACCACCACGTCATGACTTACACTCGTTGCCACATATCATTCAGCGGGTGAAACAACATCTCTTTAAGTGAGAAGATAATTTGCATAGGAAAATAAAATAACAAGAGATAGTAAAATCAAAAAGAAACTGAATCTAGAGTATACGTTACAAGATACATAGATAGATAGATTATCCCACTCACAACGAATCAGCATATTGCCACGAAAATTGGAAAATTTTTGCTGGGAGGTTGGATATGTGAATCATCTGAATATGCAACCAATAACATGAAATGTGTGAAAGACAAAACGCAAACATTGGAGGGCCGGCCCGTTGGCGCAGTTGTCTATGCCATGGCTTCTGATCATCCGTTCGAGATGGGTCCGCGTTCGAATCTCAATGAGGAATGGATATCCTGTTTGTCTTACGGTAATGGTTCTCTCCATTCCCTAGAACCAGTGGCCCTAAATAAGGGACGGGGTACTGCTTATAGCCCATTGAGTTGCTCACGGAGGTCGATAAACCTTGAATCAAAATAAAAACAAATTAAAACTGGTGCCCGATGCCATATCCTGTCCAAAAGTTGTGTGTGTTCTAGAAATATGTGCAGACTCATGTAAGTGGACATCCCTCAGAAAATTCGAAAATTACATCGTCCTGGAACGGGATGATGCAATGTTTTTGTGTGCCTTTTCATGTTTCGTGAATTTCTTTCCTTTTATCTTAGTCACGACAAACATGCATTTTAGGCATGTTCTGTTTGGTCGTTTGCAGCTTGTTTATATCTATTTTGATTTAAAATCCATATCTGATTTCCATACGTAAGAACTGGAACGATGTTTTGATTAAAAGTTTTATTTATTAAACCATCATTATAAGTCGTACTTGAAAACTATTTTCATTGCTTTCAAATGCACTGCAGCCAAATTTTGCACATTTCCATTCAAAAAGCCCAAGAAGTACTTCAAAACCTCTCAAACAAGAGAAGAAAGTGAACCTTTACAGCAAAACACAAAATAAAATACCAAACAAGGTGTTCTCTAAACTAGAGGTGTCAGCAACAGGACTGTTAAATCCCATTATACTAAAACGGTGAAAACGTAAGTTTCTCTTTTTTCATGGCTTCAGTTTATAAATATGTGCAATAATATATATTACTCCTAGATTGGTGCCAAATAATAAGCTGGTGGTATTTCTAGTATTATTACTATCATAATTATAATTATCACCAATTTTGTAATTGGGGCCAATTTATATTTAGGTTTTTAAAACAACCTAAATTCTTGATGTCGCCCAGAAACCTAAGGAGCCTCTCACCGTTCGTCTAATCGCCTCCACGAAATAAAGCAAAATGTACCGTGCGGAATAAATAAACTTACAATGGTTTCATCATTCTGGTTATTTGTTTTGCAAGCAACTGAAAATATCATTCCATAAACCAAACTTCATTTTTTTCCACAAATGAATCTGATGGTGTAGTGTATTTATTTTTTTATTCTTCCCATTCCTGAAGGGGAAATTTTGCTTATCTGTTACCATTTAGACATGGAAATTACATCTGGTTTTGATAACAGTCGCCATTCTTTTCCGTAGATCCGTACATTTTGAACTGAATTTCGATTTTGTGCTTGTTTTTCTCATGACGACTATTTTAAATAGAACACTGTCCCCGAATGCATGTAATTTCAATTAATATACATTTCCTCCTGGATGAAACAAACAATACCTCCATTAGCGTATAGAAATGCAAAGCCACTTCAGGTCCATGTAGTACCACTACAACAAATTTTTCATTGCAAACAAGATTTTGATTAAATTTCATAACGCACTTTTTCCAGCTTTATGCAAAAGCACTTTACCATATACTTCGAATGTTTAAATGCATCTCTCTGAAAGCGTTATATGTTCCATGAAAATGTGTGTGCTAATATTAATTACATTTTCTAGTGCAGGTTCCTAAATTATATCATCCCTGCTGATCAGGACCGTCTGAAAATATTTTGACGTTGCAGTGAGATATCTCTTATGTTGTATATTTCTGGCTGAAGATTCTACTTGTTATTTCACAGGTCACGTTTTCATTTTAACTTAAAAACATCAAATTAAACTGTTGGAAATTTTCTGATACACAGATATCTCTTTTTTTTTTAATTTTTAGACTCTTACTTCTATCTTTGTTGACTATAATATTAAGACAGCTTGATGAGTGACACTTTGCAATGCCACACTTTCCTTTCGCACACGTTGAGACTAAATAACACCTAAAAGTCTTGTGTGGCAAAGGAAATATTTTATATCGTATTTCAGTGTTTCTGTGAAGGCCTGTAACCAGACTTGAAGAACAATGTTATAAGATGTGTCGTGGTTTTATAATAGATACCAATGTCATTTAAACATTGTATAAAACCTGCATTTCAAATACCACAGTTGAGGCACAATGGAGTGAAATACAACCAATCCTTAAATTTCCGATCACATAAAATAAGCTTTAGATTCGAACAAAAAAACTACAATGAAAACTAAACCATTGTCATCATGTAAATATGTTCACTACATTTTTAATTTTGCTAAAAATTAAAATAGAAATCCTTCCATATTGTGTTATGTATGCCATGTAAAGATCTTAGGTTGATATAGACAGTTTCCGCTTGAATTATATTGGGAACACTAATTATACATTCTTTAAAAGAAACTAAATCACGAGGAATATCACGAAGATAAAATTCCGCTTCCGCATACCATGTTTTCAAATCATTCGAACAAACAAAACCTTATGAAGATTAATATTTGCAGTCAAATTGTGGGTGATAAAATTTTTTATTTCCTACTAAATTCAAAAGGGCGTTGTACTGCTGTAAGCAAATAAGAAGTTGAAAATCTTCCAAAAAGCTTTTATTTTCCTTTGTTAAGCGTATAAGTCTTTGTGCAACACATCGTAGTAAAACGAAATAAGGATATGTTTGTTTCGAAAATGCAGTGTCAACAAATTGCCTTTTAGAGTTTGGGACCCCCCGTTTTGAATACATATGTGATTTAATGTAATGTAATGCATGGTTGTTAAGCACAACACAAACCCCATCCTCGGTAAAAGATACTCATATTCCCCATAAAAAAATAAAAATATATTAAATAGATCGGGCTCAAAAAACGGTGCTAGCAGAAACGCTTTATGCAACACCTACATACTCATTCCGAATAAATCAGCAGAGATGTCTCAGATAAATAGAAGACAAAACCTAAAAGAACGAAACAAAATTACGAGAAGCCTACTTATGAATTTGAACCAACCAACTGTGCAAGGTAGTAGAAAAAAAGAAGAAAGCCGACACCGATTGTCATGGGTCTCCCTTTCCCCTCCAGCACCAAGAAATAGCAGTCAGCCAAGACGCAAAGTGTATTCGCTTGGTGCTAGAAATTAGTTTTTTTTTTATAATTTGCTGAATGGAGCGTCAATATCTTCATCAGATGAAGTAAAGATACCACTTCTGTAGAGTTTGCCAGGGAACAGAGGACATTGAATTGTATGCTTGTTCTGAATAGCCTTTACAAATTTGTTACTTGCAAACGGAGGATCCGAGTAATTCAGAAATTTGGTGATTTTTGGATCCGTGCAATACAATATTAAAAATTCAGTAAAACCCCTACTACTGGGATTCCTTATTTTGAAGGATCGCATCCAACGCCATGAGAGAATTGAAACACACACCATCTGTTATCAGTGCATCTTAAGTTGATTCTTATATGTTACAACATATAAGAGTCCTCTTAAGATACACTTAAAATATTTGTCTGATGAGAAGAATTTCCTATACTAATCCTTAGGCACATTTCGACGAGAAATTTGCGGAGATTTTGAAGTAGCATCAGTTGGACCCAAGGGCTGAGAACTTTGCTTTCTGTCAATGCTACAAGCCTTTCAGTTGTACTTGCTCCTGTCATGGAAGTGGACAATGTGGTGGTTGCAGACTGTGAGTTCGCTACAGAGGCCGACAGTCATGCGTCCCACGGTGAAAATCTCCAGCTGAGAAATGAGGTTTTTTATGACAGTCAGGAGTGGCGTCTTCCTTAGCATGTTGTCTCAATGCCGCTGAGGCCATCCTCTCAAAATGTTAATTATGTAGGATTTTAAACGGTAGGCTAAACGTTTTCCTCGTTTGGAAGGTGACAATATCCTCCTCTGTAGCCATTTTGCTAGCTCATTAGGCTTCAGAAAGTCAAATATACAAAACAAGGAGAAGACACCCTTAGATTTTTAATCATCAGAGTTAATTTGATGATCGCCCAGTTCAACTTTGGCGGCCTTTGCGAGATATTTAAGAAGCATTCTCTCCGTAGCGATTTACTTACGGATAACCTTAATTTGTTGTATCATGGCAGGTTGCTGAATCTGTAGAAAAATGTTGAAAACAGTTGACTGAAGATAGAGAGCAGGCGTACATTTCTCCAAAACTTTTCCTGCACCTGAGACATAGGGGTTTCCCTAACAAAGAAAGGAGCAACTCATCCTCCATTTTTACGTCGAAATGCACATTTTGTGGTTCCACTTGGAAATGTTATATAAAAACAAAGTTATATAAAACTGAAAAAAGTAATATAAAACATTATATAAAATTACATAAATAAATTTACATAAAACTTTGTTTAATATCAGTTTTTTTGTAAAATGTTATATAAAACTGATATTAAACAAAGAGTTCGTCATCACTGTCACAGAATGGTATGTCGTTTCACTTACTAGGAAAAATTAGGAAAATAAGAAAACAAACATGCAAGAATATCAAATATGTTCCACTTTATTTCCAGTACTGCACAAATTTTTATTCAGTAGCGTTCTTCTAATACTGTGCCATAATACTGATATTTTTAAAAATATTTTTTTTTATTCGAATAGAAATTTATTAACTATATTTCGATATGGCATCAATAACAATGCAGTCGCTTTCAGTTAGATTTTCATAAAATGTTTCTATATTTATTGAACAGCAACAACTTTCTTTCACAGTTATCTCTCCGTAAGTGGCTCATTTCGCCTTTTAGCAGGCATTCGTTTAATTTGCTTCATACAATTGTACAACACATTATTCTAGTGACCTGTATTACAGAGAAACGATATTAAAGACACTTAAACTATTTTAAAATAAATTAATTTTTGTTGAAATAATGTTTTTTTACAAAGCTGTTTTAAAGTATAATTTCCTGAGAAATGAGATTATACATAAATATTTCATTGGAATAGTTAATTTTAGTGTTTATCATGGTATTTATGATAGTTCTTTTGCATATTTGAGTTGAAATTTAAGCGGAAACGGGAATAGGATTTCAATAAGAGTCACTTCTCTGAGAATATGCCTGGGACCATTTTAACCCAGCAGAAAGTTTTATTTAACTACGATTTAATATGAAAAGAAATAGTGAGGAGAGAAAATCCTTTTCTTTATACCTTTTAAGACTTATACCGTACTTGAACAATGCGTGAATGACCAATGCATTAATAAGATCATATTTTTGTCTAGCTATAATGTTGAAAGAGCAAAAGAATCAAGATATATAGGACAGGGGCTATGGGACGGAAGCGTGTAAAACACTGGGTACAGTATGCTTTGTAGGAATAAGAGTTTCGAATTCTTAAGAACTTTTCCAGTTTGTTATATGGTGGAAAAAATTTTGACCAGAGGACTCTGCATGTAAAATTTGAAAACCATTCACTTCGG
Organism: Macrothele yani; assembly: GCA_039090855.1. Taxonomy (NCBI): domain Eukaryota; kingdom Metazoa; phylum Arthropoda; class Arachnida; order Araneae; family Macrothelidae; genus Macrothele; species Macrothele yani. The sequence goes on along the minus strand of CM076999.1, from coordinate 49,184,854 downwards.
CGAGTGGGGGGACAGGGGTTTCTGAGATCACCAAGGTGTATATTGCAGTTTATCTAGGGATTTTCATTTCTCAAACAAAACGTTCGTGAATCAGTTCATTTATTGAAATATGAAATGATTTAGAGCTTGGACTTGTTCTCTAGCCCTTGATAGCTCTTTAAATATGTATACCTTATGCAAAGATATTGAAAACGGGAAAAAATCTACAATCAGAGCAGCACGCCTGAAATCCAAATTTGCTTTATATGAAATCACTTGTGTTTAGAAATCGATGTTACGAAATATTGCGGTTTCGTAACAGATCCTTTTTATTACTATGTCAGTTTAAGAAACGTACGCTCAAAATAAAACGCCATCGACCACTCTCGTATTCATTTGAGGGTTAACCTCTTTTACGTACTGTGAAATAGAACGACATCTAGAGACCTGTGCATTTCAGCTTTATAATTATTATTTTCAAAATTAAATGCTGCAAATAAAGTGATAATTACTTGGTGGTTAATTATAACTGAGTTTTATAGTGAATAAACACATTTTATATTATTATTTTGCACATTAACTTATGTAACTCAGTCAGATAAGTGATATTAATTTAGACATTAAAATTTCATAAATTCATTTATTTTATTTTATTTAACTACGATTTAATGTCATACCACAATAAAACAGAAGTTAGTTCATACAGACCCGGGAAAACATCTACAATCATAATAAACAACAAATGTCCAATAACACGATAATATCGATGGTAATATAAATGTTCAAACAAAATTAATGAACTCAGGCTTTTCATATCATAGAAATCAACGGTTGCACGCACCATGGAATGTAACCAAAGTAACTAAAAAATTGCAGCATTTTAACCCTTTAAGCGGCTCGAACGAAATAACTCGGGGTACGTTTCTGTGGCCCATAACGGCTGGCACGAAATAACTCGGGGTACGTTTCAGTGGCCCATAGCGGCTGGCACGAAATAACTCGGGGTACGCAATCTGTCCACTGCCCAGCTCACCCGAGTGACCTCGAACTCCGGTTAACAGTGAACATTGCATTCCCCCTTTGCTTTGTTATTCAAACTGCTCGTTTACGGGGACTGTTGACACTAATCCTTTCTGATTGATTACCTGCTAAAAGGGTTCGGACAATGGCACTGAATCTAAAAGGAGAGACGTTTGGATGTCATTGCAGTTTCTACATTTGTCTTGGAAAGATAAATTCACGAAGCTTGAACTGTAGTTATGCGACAATTAAAACTAAAGGAAAACTTTAGAGTATTTCAGTAATTCTCTGTAATCAACTTGGCAAGAAAAAATGTTACTTTCGGGAACACAATCTTTTAATTTTAAAATACTTAATTAACACAATTTTATTTAAAGAAATAGGAAATCCACTGTGAAACTGATTTTTCGGTTTGCAACAGCAACCAAAAAATAATTGAAATAATATGACATGATTTTTTTTTACGTGAAATTTCTGATTAGGTGGTAATGAAAACAAAATTTAAATTTCAAAAATTACTTTATTTTAGGATTTTTCAAAAGTGCTTTGCTATTTTAAATGAAAACAGCAACGATTTGAACTATTAGTGAGAACAGATAGTTAGATATAAGTGTGAGCAATAAAAAGTACATAAAACACACAAGACACAAAAGCGATTTTCTTTAATTTAACAGGAGGAAATAGTTGGTCGGTTGTCAATCAGCATGCTTTGTACAAAGACAGTTGATCTAATTCTTTTGAACACACATGATTTCGGATTCACAGAGATGGAAAACGGTTTGCTAGAAAAAAATCGCGCTATCCTTGCAGAAGTCCAGTCAGACTATCATTCATTGTATGTTATTCAGAATTCAATAATATTACAAGCTATGCTTATCAGAAAGCTTAATATCGAGTTGCCCATAGTTGGATTTTTTGAACCTACATATTTTGAGGAGCGAGATCAGACGGGTGTAGGAGAAGTGGCCACCCGGAGAAGTGGCCACCGAAGAACTGACCACCAGGAGAACTGGCCACAAAATTTTTAAGGGGTCGTATAAAAATTGCGTTTTCGACAGCTTTATGCCCACGACCCCCAGAGGTTGGTTATCTGAGTCATATAAAGTTTCCGTAATTTCGTCTTTTCTTAATTGCGATAATTAATGTAATTCTTTTATAAAAAATGTTTATGATCTACATTTCAACAGAAGATTTCAGGGTTTTCAAACTTCAAGTCTGCAAATTATCTGAGCGCATGTGCTGACTCAGGAAACTTGTCGGGGGGGGGGGGGGGGGGGGTCCAAAAGTGTAAAATATAAAGCATTTCTCGACCCATCCGAAGATTTTCAGCATTTTTCAACTCGACACATTATCTGAGTGTTTGTGCCTACTCTGGAAACATGTCCGGGGGGGGGTTAATACCAAAAGTGCAACATATGAAAAATTTCTCGTCCGATCGGAAGATTTTTAGCATTTATAAGCTACAACTCGGCAAATTTTTTGACGGCATGTGCCTACTCAGCACACTGTCGGGAGGGGGGGGTAATACCAAAACTGTAAAATATGAAAACTTTCTCGTCCGATCTGGAGATTTTCAGCATTTACACGCTACGTACAACTCGACACATTATCTGAGGACATGTGCCTACTCTTTAAACCCTTCGGGGGGGGGGATTGATACCAAAAGTGTAAGATATGACGAATTTTTCGTCCGATCGGGAGATTTTCAGCATTTACACGTTACAACTCGACGTATTATCCTATCTGAGAGTATGTGCCTACTCTGGAAACCTGTCGGGGGGTGGAATACAAAAACTGTAAAATATGAAGAATTTCTCGTGTGATCCGAAGATTTTCAGCATTTACAAGCTACCCCCCCCCCCCCCGACAGGTCTACTGAGTAGGCACATGCCTTCAGATAATGTCTCAAGTTGTAGCTGCTAAATGCTGAAAATCTCCGATCGGACGAGAAATGCTTCATATTTTACACTTTTGTAATCCCCCCCCGACGGGTTTGCTGCGTAGGCACATGCGCTCAGAACAGAAAATTAGTCGAGTTGAAGCTTGTAAATAGTTAATATCTGCCGATCGGATGAGAAATTCTTCATATTCTACACTTTCGGTTTCTACCCCCCCCTCCACATGCACAGGAGTAGGCACATGTCTTCAAATAATGTGTCGAGTTGTATCTTGTAAATGCCAAAAATCTCCTGATCGGACGAGGAATTTTTCATATTTTACACGTTCGGTATTAACCCCATCTCGCCGACAGGTTTCCAGAGAGTGCACATGCGCTGAGAAAATTTGTCGTGTTGCAGCTTGTAAATGCTGAAGATCTCCAGATCGGAAAAGAAATGAGAAATCCTTGATATTTTAAGCTTTTGGTATTGACCCCCCCCCACTAGTTTCCTGAGGCAGCAGATGCCCTCAGACAATTCGATTACTTTGTAGCTTGTAATGGCTGGAAATCTCCCGATCGAACCAGAAATTCTTCATATTTCATATTTTAAGTTTTAAGTCCCCCCACCCCCACCCGTCAAGTTTCCTGGGTTTGCTCATACTCACAGAGAATTTGCTTAGTAGTAGTTTATAGAAAGATATCGTGAATAAGAAAATACGAAATTACGGACATTTTATGTGTGTCAGATAACCAATCTCGGGGAGACGTGGCAACGGAAAAATTTTGTGGGGAGTTCTCCGGTGACCACTTCTCCGGGGGTCAGTACTCCGGTGGCCAGTTCTCCGCTTAGTCTTAGCTCCGAAAATCTTGGAAATGTCTAAATTTCTTACTGAAAATGAAATATTAAAAAAAAAAAAATTATGAACAGAAGTTGCTCAAGTAGTGGGGAATATAGCCACACGAAATTTGTTTATGCAGAACAATTTTATGGCACTGAAATTGCAACGTGTCCAGTTCTCCGGTGGCCAGTTCTCCGTAACCGAGATCAGACAGGATTAATTTTTCAAAAATACAGTCATGTAAACACTTGCATTTATTTTAAAAACAGCCTACGCCTCCTAATGCACAATCTCGTGTCTGTTATGTTTAATCCGATGTGAATAACGAATGCGCACAGAAATATTGCTCACAGAAAAAATCGCACTCCTCGAAAATAAGAAAAAAATGCCCACGTCTTGAAAATAAGATAATACTCAGATGTGTGTTGTTTTCTTACGTCTGTTAGAAACAAGAGGTCATTTTTAATTTCACTAAGAAATATCTTGATTTTAACTAAGCAATCGACAAAACTAGTCAGATCATTTCCTCTGCTAGCGTTACAAGGAAATTGAACAGTTCTGAAAATTTCACAACAGTCTTGTTCGAAGAAACTCAGCAATTTTAATATCTCGTAAGTGTGAACTTGCAGTCAAATGTTATTAAGAAGCAAGAACGGACTGAACCTAAAACGCTTACAAAATTCCTATGCCTTGAACTTTTCAACAAAATTTAGCTTTTACATTGAAGTTTTAAGGTGAGGTGTATTCAAATATACATTCTAAAATTGGGATAGGAGAAGTAGTACACCAATCCTTAGATGCCTGCATGAACAAAAAGATCTAAGCTCTTTTTACGACGTTTTCGGTTAAATGCTTGATATTTCATTTTTGTATACGAATGACAATTACCAATAAAAAAATTGTGCTACACATGAATCTCGTGCAAAGCTCCCTAGGCTTTTTAAGCAGAATTTTTGTTACAATCATAATGTTTGATATGTTTAAATAAATAAGAAAAAGTGGTAAATGGATATCAACATATCAGTCATCGGATGTTTGAAACAATATATCAGTCATCAGGTGTTTGTATCTCCCAAACTCTTTAATGCCACATTGCAAATGTCATGCAGTCACTGAACTGGGAAAACAAAGAGATAAAGATCAATGGAGATTATTTAATTCACCTTCGTTTTGCTGAAGACGTTGTCATTTTTGGAACTGGCACTTCAAAACTGCAGAGTATGTTCCAATAACTTGCTGACAAGAGTGAAGAAGTGGAATTAAAAATGAAATTGCAGAAGAAAAAAATGATGTACAAAGCAAATTTTGAAGATATGAATCTTTTTTTTTCTTTTTTTGGTGTAAATACGAAGTGGGTGGTAGGTCAGATAATATCCGAAAACTTGAAAAATTCGTCGTCCTGCTGCGGGAATCGAACCCGCGTTTCATGATGAATCGAACCCGCGTCACCCTAATAGCGCCCAAGTCTATCCGGGAGACGCGGATTTGATTCCCGCTCCAGGACGACGACATTTTCAAGTTTTCGAATACTATCTGACTTATCATCCATGCCATATTTACACTAAAAAACGGATTCACATTTTCCAGATTTGTATTGTATGGTGTAATCCTGTATTCCATTCATGATGTACAATGATTTTACAAGAAATAAAGGATTACTGATTGATAGGGAGAAGCTGGAGATAACGGATACCTACATTCACCTTCGATAGTAGATATCAAGCGATGGTCCCTTTGATGAATAAATTAATCTGCGTATAAAACTTGATCGGCGTGCTTTTGGAAGAAACAGTGAATTTTTAAAGAGCAATATGCTAATATGTTTTAAAAGAAAAATGCCTAATTAATGCATCCTTTCAGTGCTTACATATGGAGTGGAGACGTGAACCTTAACGAATAAAGGCTTACAAAAATACGGACAACTGAAAAGAAGCTTAATATAACCAGGAAAGAAAAGAAGAGGATCTCGAGAATGAAGAAAATGACATGAGTGGAAGACAGCTTGATCAGTGCAAAATCCCTGAAATGGCAATGGGCTGGATACATTGCCAGAGGAACGGACCACCGACGTTGAACTGAAATTTTAGACTGGACTCCACAGGACTAGAAAAGACCCAGAAGGAGACTGCATGGGAGATGGATAGGTGAAATTCGAAAGCATGCGGGAGGGGCATGGAGAAGACTGACTTGAGGCAGATCGTTATGGAGGAAAGTTAGGGAGACCTTCTTCCAACAGTGGATGATAACAGTCGACAATAATGATATAGGTGCAAGAGAAGTGGCCACCGGAGATTGGCCACCCAGAGAACTGAACACAAATATATAAAGGGACCGTATAATAATCGTCCATTTGACTGCTCCATGTAAACATTCCCAGTTGTGACTCATAACGACCCTCATAATTTTGTGTTCCTGTTAATTGAGATATTTAGTGTATTATAGAGATGTGAGACTCTTCCTCAGTTCTTTTTCCTGTGTTATTACTATGCCGTTTGTCCTAAAAGTGTAAATTACAACGAAAACAAAAGAACGATAATTCTGATCTTTCTTTTCTTTCTTTGATTGAAGGTTTAACGACCACCGTGAGCAACTCGATGGGCTCCAAACTGTCTCCCGTTCCAAATTTAAGGCCACTGATTCCAGGGAAGGGAACAGTGGCATGAAATCAGAATGATCTCATGCCAGTGTTGAATAGATAAGAAATCAGAATGTGGCCCAGTGCTGTAAGACAAACGCAACGTTCATGCCTCACCGGGCGGGATTTAAACCCGAGCCCTTCACGGACGCGTCAATGTGCACGTTAAGCCATCAGACTCCGGGTACTGGACCCCGGTAATAAATAAGGGCGTCTTCCTCCCCCTTTCTACCTCTCTTCCGTGTAACTTTCCTATCGGACACTCTAGCCCAAATCTCCTAGCTTCCTATTTCTAACGGTTGTTTAAGAACTGGGGTCAGGCACTCCTTTCCTAAAAACCTCTGCATGTAATATGATAGGATGTGGGTAAAAATACCCCCTGGAAAAAATATTCCCGGGGAAAATACCCCTCAAAACTTAAAAGCGGTAAAAATTACCCCGAAGGAAATACCCCCAGAACAAACTGTTCACTGTAAACTGCCACACAGGAATACTGATTTGTGGCATTGTTCCGGTGTGGCAATTTACCGGCAACCCTGCCACACATCTTTCAGCAACTTGGAAAATTGCCCTGTTTTTCATTAAGGGGCCGGGCACAAATAGTTGTTCCTCCGAAGAGCACTTTGAATGTGTGACACTTTTTCTAATGGGGTAGTTTTCCAAATTCCAAATATATTCCGATTTATACGTGACAGTAAAAAAATCCGAATTATGTGGCAGATTTCCAAGGTGCCTAACGAGGGGAAGAAGCTCTTTTATTTGTCTGAATTTCCATGCAGGCTCTTACGAGTTTAAGGCAACTGGCCACAAAAGTTCAAGGGGGGGGGGGTTATAAAGATTGCCGTTTCTGGGCCTATTTTGAGAACTGAATTGGGAACTCCAAACGAATTTCGAGAATACGTTCCATGCCAGCCAAGCGAGAATTGTACTTTAATTTGAAGAAATAAATTGCCGAGGATCCGAGGTACACTTAGTTTGGGAGGGGGGGGTCCCCAACTTCCTTAATATTATATTCTGGGCCGTTTAGAGTGCAGACAGGTGTTCAAGGTAAGGGATTTGCTCGCAATTTCTATACTTCATGTTGTGTTTAGTGGCAGACTATGTATGCCTTTCCCCGCTGCCCCGGTCAGTTGGTGAAGTCTGTAAAAGGGATACGAGGTGTTTGGTTTGGAGGGCTCTACCTCCAACTTCCGTAATTTTATATTCTGGACCTCTAGAGTCGGTCAGTGTATCCTCGATGTTATCCATGAAGAGCTCTTAGACACGGGAGGGGGGGGGGGCTGAATTCACCCCACCCTCCTGAAAATTCGTGGTCGTGTACAATATCATTATATAAAACATGGTACTGATGTTTACAGCTCTACGTCCATTCTAACATTTTGTGGTAAGCCCCCCCCCCCCCAGCCCACGGACCTTGCCTACGCTTCAAGAGGAACATCCTGGATACACTGACAAACTCCAGCGGCCAAGAATGTAATATTACGGAAGTTGGGGGTAGAGCCCCTCCCAAACCAAGTGTACCTCGAATCCTCGGCAATTTATTTCTTCAAATTAAAGTACAATTCTCGCTCGGCTTACATGGAACGTTTTCTCGAAATTCGTTTGGAGTTCCCAATTAAGTTCTCAATATAGGTTCAGAAACGGCAATCTTTATACCCCCCCCTTGAACTCTTGTGGCCAGTTGCCCTAAACTCGTATGAACCCGCATAAAAATTCAGACAAACAAAAGAGTTCCTTCCCCTCTTTAGGCACCTTGGAAAACTGCCACACATAACTCGGGAATTTAGAAAACTGCCCCACTGGAAAAATTGTCACACATTCAAAGTGTTCTTCGGAGGAACAGCAATTTGTACCCGACCCTTTAATGAAAAACGTGGCAATTTTCTTCTGTGGAAATTTTCCAAGTTGCTGAAAGAGGTGTGGCAGGGTTGCCGGTAAATCGCCTCACCGGAACCTAAAATTTTAAAATTTCATGGGTATTTTCAGGGGGCTATTTTCCCCGGGGGTATTTTTACCGTTTACCGATATGATATGGTGTGATCGTTTCCCGAAAAAGAGCATAGGTAATGAGTGGTAGGGAATCCTGGGTACCCCTTACACTTCGGAGTCCCACTAGAGAATAATCCCCCCCCCCTACAAGAAAAAAGAAAAAAAAAGTTTCCCTGAAATGTATATTGTGGTTTCGTAAGAAGGGTTGGAACTGTTTCTTTTTCATTAAGGTACAATAACATCATTCCTTCACTAAAGAAAAAAATTAAAGGGGAAGGTGACGAAGGGAATGAGATATTTTTACACGTACATCGTTTGCATAATCTAAGAGCTACGGATCTTGTGGAATTTATACTACAGCAGACATGTCCAAATCAATACCGTTTGTCACTGTTTAATTTACAAATGCGAAATATCTAGGTTGCAACTTAAAATCTATTCAAAAGGCCCGCGGACTAGGTGGCCTGTAAATAGGTGAGAAATAATCCTTTGTGTGTCTTTCATTAGGTTCAATAAAATGTTTACAAATACGAAATTTCTAGGTTGTAACTTAAAATCTTCTAAAAGGGCCCGCGGCCTAGGTGGCTTGTGATCCATTGAGTGCCTTTTATTACGTTTTATAAAATGTTTAGAAATACGGAATATCAAGGTTGTAATTTAAAATCTTCTAAAAGGATCAGCACCTGAATATCGCATCGTTGAGCCCCTGTTAATTAGCCTTTATTGCTTGTTATCTCATGGGAGATATTAAAATCATAACTCAAGATTAAAGGAGTCAGAAACGTTCTACATAAACCTTGAGCCATTTTGATCTTACATAGCCATTGAGATCCCTAGGAAAACTGGTACATTCCGTTTTGTTCAGCTAGGAAAACCCGTACACTTTGTCAAAATCTCGGACCGAAACGCAATTTGTGTATATCCCCTTACTTGAAAGGGTGTACGAGTTTTCCGCCCTTTGCACTATTCTCAGCGGCATGAGAAAGTGTACGAGTTTTCCTGGATCCGTTGGAATAAGGTAATTTAAAAGTAATTTTTGTTCCTTTATCTGAGCAATGGACAATAATTTTTGGAAGGGTGGGGAAAGGGGACGGACCTTATGGGTTTTGCCCGGGTATGCGCCACTCATAACACACAGTGGTATGAAAACAAAAGTAACTTCATATCGATATATTTGGTTTTAGAAAAATATAGAACACAATTATTTTGAATTAATACTGAAATTTTATACTGAAATACAAAGTTTTGAAATTAAAAAAATTAGGAAAGAGTAATATGTTATGTGAAAAACTTTATTCAAAAATTCAGGGGGTGTTCTCGATAACGGAAGTTGAGGGGAACGTGAGTTCCCGTCTACATACGATTCAACCCCTATGGTTAAATCCAATGTATGCGGATGTAAAATTGTTTTTTTTTTTTTCAATGTAGTGGGCATCACTGTCTTTACATGTTAATTCTTTCCTTTAATTTTTTTCTTCCGACCGACTCAGCAAGAATTGTGTTGGAGGAGACTGGCCTTCCTGCTCTCGCCTTGGGTCATAGAACGGAGCATAAAGGACACTTGATGGCATCGTTAATCCATGTCACAGGGTTGCGTTCCACCCGCTGAGGTGAGAAGGGGGACAGCAATCGCTATGTTGGAAAAGCTGAAATCCCGCCGAAATGGGACCAGTTTTTTCGGAAGAAGAAGGGAATTTGGAGACAATACGCGTTCAAGCTTCGGGTGATTTTGGCGACAATTTGTTCCCGCACACCGGCCGGTTAAAGGGTTAAAAGTATAACTATTACAAAACTTCAAAAGTATAACTATTTCCATACAATTCGATTTTTTCAAATAACATCATATTTTCATCAAGACATACACGTGATGAAATATATACTAACGAAAGTAATATTTTCAAAAAAGTTACATACTAAAATATATAATTAAGTCACGCAAACCGACAATAAGGTGCGAACGCTTCGTAGCCAATACATCAAATGTCTCACCACAGGTAGAATAACCACGTAAATAAAAATTACAAAGCACCAAAGTAACACTATAATCTCTTAGTTTTAAATAAATTGAAGCACTGCAACAGATTCTTTATAACAAATCGTTGCCATGTAATGTGGCAAGGGAACCTGGTAATAAAGGCTAACAAATAATCTGAGGAAATTTTAAATTAAATCTTATATAATTCGAACCATGAGGACATTGAATCACATTGGTCGTTTCTATATATTCACAATTTATATTTATCAGTACCACTCACATGTTTTTCAATCATCTTTACGTGTTTTGACTTATACACTCACGGACAATGAAATTTCCGCACGTAGAAGAAAGCATGCTACAACTGCGAAACGTCGCCTATATCTAGATTACGGGCTGGTGAGCAAATGATTCATGTTTGGTGCGAGTAAGCATGACCGCACATCCTGTGGTTGCGCTACAAGCTCAATTCGGTAGCCTTATAAACAGGAGAGTAGTTGATACCTCATGAAAGCGAAGAGGACCGGCCTACGCAAGCAAGAGTACAGAGTGATAAGAATGCCAGGTGTAAGACAAAGACGTCGAATTACGCAAATTACGAACGTTGAAAAAGGCCTGATCTTCGGGCTGAAAACAGTAGGGCGGTCGGCGCGCCTCGTACCCCGACACGTGGATCGTTTTTACCATATCGTCCAACCGTGTTGGGAGTAGTGTACGTGTGACGGCACTGCCCAACAACAGAGCTGCTTCGTACGGACCAGAAGGACCACCGGTAGAGAGATTCGACGGATCGTGAGGCAGGCGCAAACGGATCCCAAAGAGACTTGGTTCACTATACAGGCTGAAGTAATGGCTCCTGTGTGCCCACGAACCGTTTCCCGACGCCTTGCGAAAGAAAATCTGCGATACCAGCGCCCCCTTACGTGTGTTGCCGTTACCACCGGAACATCACCGGCTCCGTTTGCAGTGGTGCCAGGCCACAGCGACCAGCTACGTCACAGATTGGCGACGTGTGATGTTAAGCGATTACTGCCGCTTCATTTTGGGGACAGATGACCACCGTGTCCGGGTGTGGAGGTCCCCGGTGCAAAGGCACAATATCAACATCGTTATCAAGCGTCACACCTCCCTCACTGCAGACATTATGGTCTGGAGAGCCATTGCCTTTGATAGTCGATCAACTCTAGTAGTGGTACCTGGATCATTGACGGGTTAGCGGTATGTGGATGAGATCATACGGCCCCACGTTCCTGTAGCATGCACCGAGAAGTCCTTGCACTCAACTTTGCTTTACATTGCGCCATCTAATCTTGTATATACCTAGAGGATTTTCTTCAGTCACCTAGGCACAGTCTGTCAATTCTTCTACCATCACTTGCTGTTATGCACCTTTTCCTGCCTTTACCGGTCTGTCTTTGTAGTGACTGAGTCTCCTTATACCTATTCAAAAATTTAGAAATGCCCCCTATAGTTAAGTTTCCACCAATATTTCTTCTAATTTCTTCATAACTGAAGCCTTGTTCACTTAATAGTACTATTTTACATCGCTTTCTGGGTGACCACTCAACTCATTGCGCCTTTAATTTTATTACGTTTTACAAGCTCACTAAGTGAAAGAACACAAAATACAAAATAAAAAAAAACTTGATAGCAATCACATAGCACACTGACAAAATGTCCTCCTCTCAGCTCAAACACATGACATCAATAACGGAATCCTACTGTGATCTGATTGGCTCATTGCCAAAACAAGATGACACCTGATATGCTCTCTAAACCCTCATGCTCGTTGGCTACATTCAAATGAAAAAAGCTACATGTATTACGTTTTATAAACAAAGTGATACTCGCTCCATGGCTCCGAGCTCCTACAACCATCCCACGTTGAAAGTCCGTCAAATCGCATTTTTTACCCATCTCGTCACCCAAAATCACTTCTACTACTGTCGCAAGCACTAAGCTTTCTCTTTTTATATTAGCCTCGCTTTCTGGCGGCAACAGCGTGCAGCCATAGCTCATTTGCTTAAAACTGTCAGGTGGTCATAATAAAGTGGCCACTCAGTGTATTATGTTTTATAAACAAAGTCATTCATCAAGTGCATAGCGAATCGCGAATGACGACAGGATCTGCTACATCTTTCTTCCCCACGAAACATACGAAAATTACCTCAACCAGTACTCAACCCAGAAGCCGCTGCTGTTGAAAACCTGGTGTTAAAACGTTATTCTTTTAAAGTACGAGAGTCGAACCAAAAGTAACGAGACTGATCTTACATGGGGTAGAAGTAGTGGAATGCAGTAAACATGCTTATATTTACACGTATATACTTTTGTAGTATCCTCTCTCCAACTGAATGCATTCCTCCTGGCTATTTCATACACCTTTTTAAGTTCCAATTTCCTAATTTTGGTATTTGACGAGTGAGTAATGGCCCCACGCACAAGGAATCTTATGGCAGCTAATTTATGTGATACTGGATGGAACGACTTGGCCGGGATGATGTCATTAGGGTTTGCAAATTTCGGTATACTGAAAACCGACTTCCACTAATGACATCAAACCGGCCAAGTCGTTCCATCCAATATCACATAAATTAGCTGCCATAAGATTCCTTGTGCGTGGGGCCATTACTCACTCGTCAAATACCAAAATTAGGAAATTGGAACTTAAAAAGGTGTGTAAAATAGCCAGGAGGAATGGATATACTGGCTCCATAGTATATAGCATTTTTCGTCAAATATTGCATGTACATGACATCACCTTATCGAGAGAGCCCAGAAGTAGTAGCTATGTGGGATCGATTGGTTTTGTACCATGTTTGGTCAACATTTTAAAGAATGTGTGTAAAACACATGGAATCGGTTTTGGTGTCAAAACAAGAAATATTTTTCAGAGCATTAGGAAAGATAGAGACTCAGTACATAAGAACAATAAATTTGGTGTACATAGCATCCCACTCAAAGCGACAGACCCGTCTGCCGTTGACCATAAGTACATCGGTTCTACTTCAAGATCTTTAAATACCAGAGTGAACGAAGACTTGTACAATGTCCGAGTTGGTGCAAAAACAACCGCTCTCTCCCGATTAGTTGACTCTGGAACCCATGTACCAATCTGGACAGAAGCGGAGATCCTCGCCACATCAAGTAAAAAGTCTCAATTAACATTTACTGAAAGTTTATTTATTGCATGGAACAGGCATATGTCTTGTAATGACTCTGTTCCATACGTCATACCTAGATCGTGGACATTTATGTTTACTGATTACAGTGCACATGACCGTCCAATTTAATATGTTGCTGCTTGACTTAATCATTATTGTATTGTAATCGATTTGTTTTCGTTTACACACCAGATGGCAGTTCGCAAATTGCGCCACTAGTTGAAATTATAAATTGTCTGTATCCAGCCCATACTACCTCGTTTTTATGTATCTGATGATGGAACCCGGTGAGGGTATCCGAAAGTTCTTATACGTTTTGCTTTTATACTCCGTGTATTTTAATTAAACGAAACAGGAGGTTCCACGGTGAGCCCTGGTTTATATCGTGCAAAGACGGCATTCAGTTTATTCGTATTGTTACACATAATGAAATCAGAGTCACTTGTCATCCCATTGGTATGCCGCCATGTACATTTCCTTTGTGGCTTTTACGTGAGAAAGGAGTTCTTGGTGAAAATCGTTTCTACCTCTGCAAATTCTACGGGAGTATTACCACGCTGGTTTCTGTTCCCATGTCCGAATTTACCTACCAAAGTTTCATTCTGTTGTTATTGCCCTGTTTTCGCATTGAAATCACCCACAATTAACTTCAAGCGCAGCTTGCCTTTTTTTTTATTTAGATGTAGAATTTCCTGGAACAGTTCTTCACTTTTTTCCTCAGGATGATTTGCGGGCACCAGCACGAAATGATTCCAGAGTGTGAAACTAGAGAAACCACAAATGGGGACTTCCTAAATCTAGGTAAAAATACCACATCTAGTTAATAGGGCGACGTGTTAGTATGAGAAAAAAGAAGAGTATATGTACAAGGATATGGATGTAACACGTCCTCAATGTACACCGAAGTGCGAGAAAAACTGGTACAGACGAGCTTATGCAAAATACATAGCAACGTCACCTATGCGCGTACTCGGTTGCGTCCGCTAGTGCATATATAAAGCGATAAAGATCCTTGCCAGCTGTCAGAGCTGTTTTCGCCATGATAATCACAAGTAATAAAGATTTAAGCGATTTTCAACGCGGTGTCACAGCTGGCGCTCGTGAGATGGGCCATAGTATTTCGGAGGCAGAAAAGAAGTTCGGATTTTCACGGACGATCATTGCAAGGGTGTACCGTGGCTACAAGAATTCCGGCAAAACCTCCAACCTACGATAACAGTGTGGCCGTAAAAAAACATTGGGTGAACGTGACCATCGTCGGCTGTCAAGAATCGTTTCACGCGATAGGCGTGCAACACTCTCACAAGTATCATCGGAATTCAATGGTGGAGCCTCAACAAACATCAGCGTCTGGATTGTGCAACGTACCCTGCAAGATATGGGCTTTGGGAGCAGACCCCTAACTCGAGTCTCCTTGATAGGTGTACGACACAGAGCTATGAGTCTGCCTTGGGCACGGAAACACCGCCACTGGACACTTGATGACTGGAAACAAGTAGCCTGCTCTGACGAGTCGCGTTTAGAACTGTATCGGGCAGATGGGAGTATTCGTGTGTGGCGCAAACCCCATGAAGCAACGGATCCCGCCTGTCAACAGGGAACTGTACCGGTTGGTGGGGTCCGTAATGGTATGGGGTGTGTTTAGCTGGACTTCACTAGGATTCTTGGTACGTCCACAAACGTCTGTGATTGGTGAATGCTATGTGAGCATTCTTTCTGACGAGGTACACCCGTTCATGTCCTGCATTCATTCTGATGGGTTGGACCTGTTCAAACAGACAATGCACCTCCACACAAGTGTCGGAACGCCACATTATGAATAGAGGAGCATTCATCTGAGTTTACGGTGTAGCCATTCAAATCCAAGTCCCCAGATTTCAACGTGATACAACAAATTGGCGATGCCATTCAACGCGTTATCAAACACAGGAATCCGAGACATCGGAATACACCCGGATTGTGGAACGCTCTGTAGGAAGTATGGTGTGCATTGCCTACAGCATATTTCCAGAAGCTAGTGGAGTCCATGCTCCGTCGTATTTCTGCAGTCCGGCGCTCCCGTGGGGGACCTACCAAGTATTAGACTGGTGTACCAGTTTTTCTGGCACTTCAGTGTACATTAGGGTATAATTGCTGTCCACTACTTTATTCAGTCAGTTTTAAATTTGCATACTGCTCCTTTACAACTGGCTCAGTTGTCTACGTTAATGTTTTTAAAACAATTTTCAAAGAGCCCTAACATTCCTCAGGATGACATATTAAACATACATATAATGTTTTATTCAAAACAGAAGCTGAAAACTAAGAGCTGAGAAGTGGGTGAGTTTTGTATCAGTGGCTTTCTATGTCAATATCTACTAAGATATATTAATTTACAATTATGAATCTAGAAATGTACTCTGAATCCAGATTTCTATAATACAATTTATTTGATAAATTAATTTCAGAAATTGTTTCATATGAAGAAGCAAATTTCTCTATTAGATCATGAGGGAGTGAAATGTTTCATAAATAATTTCCAAATTATTTTTGTCATAAATTAGAAGGACTTCAAATCGTATTAGAAACACAGAAATCGATGCACAAGTGCTAGTTTTAAATGGTAACGTATTTGACTAAGACAGTGCTACTGGAATCGCCACACGAAGTTCTGCACGAATAAAATTGAAGGTATTTTTAAAGACTTTTAGTGCACCAGAGAATTGTAATTTGCGTACTACATACACTGGCAGAAAGTGAAAAAAGAACACCAAGAAGGAGACGTCTGATACCAACGAAATTTATATAGCATATAAACGGAATACAGAGGATAACGTGATCAAATCATTATGGCAGAATACAGCTGTATTTGCTGGTAAACTGAAAAATAACATTTCCATGTAGCATGGTTAGTACGAGGTTGAACTGCGTCACACTGTGCAATTCTGGCATGGAGCCTGTCGCACAGATGTTGGATGTAAGTTTGGGGTGTTGAGTTCCAAGCATCCTCAACCTGGACGCGTAATTCGGGAATGGTCGTGGCAGGCTGTGAAGACCGGATAAGTCGTTGTCCCATAGAATCCCACACGTGCTCAATAGGGGACAAATCCGGTGAACGTGCAGGCCATGGAATTGGTCTCAAACCCTGAAGTGCATGTTGCGTTGCCCGTGCCGTGTGTGGGAGTGAGTTATCTTTGCTGGAAAACACCACGATGGACCGTCCTTACAAATGGCACAACAACGGGCTGAATGATGTTGTTGATGTAGGAGGTGCTGTTTAACGTACCCGGTACAAACACTAGTTGTGTACGGGAGTGATAGCTGATTGCTTCCCGCACAGGAGACCAGGTGTAGGCCCTGTGTGTTGCTGGTGGATGCAAGAAGGGTGGAGACGCTCCCCTGTGCGTCTGCGAACACGCATACGGCCATCGGAGGCGCCTAAGCAGAATCTGCCTTCATCGCTGAACACGACAGATCGCCATTGCGTTCTCCAGTGCAGACGTTGGCGACACCCCTGCAACCGTCCTTGACGGTGGGCTGGAGTCAGAGGTACACATGCTAGAGGTACACGTGCACGTAGTCCTG
The DNA here is from genome assembly GCA_039090855.1 of Macrothele yani. Lineage (NCBI taxonomy): Eukaryota > Metazoa > Arthropoda > Arachnida > Araneae > Macrothelidae > Macrothele > Macrothele yani. Next base: position 49,167,810 of record CM076999.1, on the reverse strand, counting down.
AATCCAGTAGACGGTTGCGGATTGTTCGTACAGTCACCTCAGGTGCAACGGCAGCTCGGATTTGCGTCGCAGTGGATGTTCTGCTTGACAACGCCGTTCTTCTTATGCGTCGATCGGTCCGCTAATCAATCCGTCGGTGACCCCCGGTTCCACGTTTTCTTGTGTGGGAATGTTCCTCGGACCCTCTACGCCACTATCGTACCACCACCGATACTTTCCGTCCAATTCGCTCCGTAATACTACGATACGACCACCCAACCTCGCGGATTCCGACTAGACGACCTCGCTCAAAGTCCGATAACTGCTGAAATCGTACACGTCTTCCAAGTCCAGGCATTGCAGCTTCTTCAGGGTCTTCGCACGTGTCCGTACGCCGACGACTGATTACATTAACCTCGCCGTACTCCTTAAATTCCACCGACGATAATTTGCTTATTATGCCGTGCTGTGGCGTAAGCGCTCACCGGTTGGTCCCGAAATTAAAAACCACACCTACGTAAACTCGACCCCATTAACATATGTAAATTTCATGATCGTCCGCCAATTCCTTCTTGGTGTTCTTTTTTCACTTTCCGCCAGTGTATATATATATATAACACGTCAAGAAACAAAAGGTGAAAATTTAGGTTGACGACACAGAACAGAAGATTATGAAAATAAAAACAAAGAATATCTGACGGAAAGCCTTTGTTCTATAGAAGTGATGAAAGTGATGAAACATGTGTAACAGAATTGAATGGTACACAGTAGATACACCTTAAAATATCAATGTAATATGTTCAGCTAACAAAAAATCTAAAGAACGGTTTGTCACCTATTTACTGTCTTATATGACAGAAACACTTCAACTGACTTGTCGGCAAATATCGATAGAACCAGAGCATTAATGTTTTGCTGTTCATGATTTCAGGTTTCTGATTCTGTGTGTTCTGTTACGATTCTGCCAAACTCTGTCATAACATCGTCTAGAAATCATTGCTCATTTTCTTAACATATGAACGTGCGGTTTTTCAACATGTCAGACTGGATTCAATTGTTTCTAAACGTCTTCAGAACGATTCTTCCAAAAGCAGTTCAACGAAGAATTTAAACACTTGAATATTAAACACTAATTTAATGTGACCGATTTCAGAGAGCTGCATAGTTTAAAACGATTTCTAGAAAGTACACACTGTACATACAGTATGTTTAAATAGAAGGTAACGTGCTTCAAAACTTAATTTTCCTCCAACATAAGGGTTTTTAATTAATAACAATGGATTGTACACCAAATATACTTAATATTTTATGACTATACTAGTACTTCGTATTAACTTACTTAGAAAAAAATTAGTTTCCCAAACTCTCGCAAAACAATCAGATGATTTTTCAAGGAAAGGATACAGCAAATGACAATTTGTACGCGGTGACTTGACCAGAAATAAAAGTAATAGATGAGAACTTAATTATTCATACGAAGGAACGAGACGTTCATGTTGTGTGGGGACGCGGTACCTTGTGTGGTAAAATAACATCAGTTTCTTGCAAAATAAAATAATATCACTTTCTTGTAATTACTTGGTGAGTAATGATCATTAAGGTTGTTATGTGATCACAATAGACGATGATATTTGTGTGTTCCAAAAGTAAAAAATTCCCAGGAGTTGAGGAGTTCTGTCAAAAAATATGGTTGAGTTATAGGAGAGCAACGCCTGAAGATGTAGAAATTGCTAAGGAAAGCTGTGTTTTTCCTTTTACAAATTTATGTGGACCTTTTGAGATCTTGGCAAAAGACAAAGAAATACGTTTTAGAATTGTGACATCCACGAGATTGGACATTCTATCTTCCCCTTACGCTGTGGCTTCATACTACACGATACGTAAATGGACCGGGGTCTGTCATATGCATGTCTAAAGACAAAGCACCAGCTTGAAGAGTCCTTCATGAATGATCCAATTTTTTGGTTGTCGCCATGCTCAATGACTTATTGACTTTTAAGGATCCCATGTTACGCTTTCAAGGCCACATCTCTGTCTGGTAAACTGTTCAGAAAAGTTTAATTCGCTATTCACTATCAATAATTAATAGTCAGTATGCAGTACGGGGATGATGATCGCGCACCATCAAATGATTGTCATTCAGATATAATTTCTATTCTTAAGTTTAACCATTATTTCTTAGCAGTTGTCACTCACTTAACGTCGACGAGTACTAATTCTCGACATTACTCTTTCTCTGAAAATTCATTTCGTATGTGGCCAGAAGAAATTTAAACGCTCTACGACTTCTATTTGTCACAGTAAGGGCAGAATGCGAGAATATTCACATCTACTGTGGGCAAATTACCCAAAACAGCGAAAACTGTGCACCAGTCTCCCTTCACGAAGACTGAATTTTAAATTTTCTGTGGTTTAATAATCGTTTGTGGAGTATTAGTATTTTTTTAAGTAACAGTATATTTAAACGTATTTTAAGGAGATACAACATTTTTTCACAAATACTTCATTCTTCAAGACGACCAAGGTTTCGATATTGCATCAAATCACTGCGTTTATTCGTTTTATTATATTTTCTGATGAGGCGAAAAGGAGGCCAATATATTTAGTATAGACAAGATAGGCCACTGAAAAAGGCTCTGACGTGGATAGATAAGATTTATTTATTACTTCACCTTAATGTTTGTTTTCAAGAGTAACCACATGCGAAGACGAAGAGTGCGACACAAGTTAGTAATGCGTTCATTTGTACGGACGTGTTAACGAGATTATGATCAATAGGTATGCAAGTCATGAATGTGACCACAGCCCTTTAAGAGGCGGTTGTACTGTACTGGAAACAAATGATGCATAAATTTTTCCAAATCCCCGAAGCAGAATTGGTCACATTGCGGCCGGGTTGAACGAAGCTGCTTGTTTTGACGGAAAATTTCCTTTTACTACTCTGATTCCTGCTGTACGAACCAAAACCTGCCCCTATTCGTAAACGCTTCCTTCTAGTCATTTTTTCACTGCATCATGACTCATGGTATGATTGGGAATCTATTGCCCAAGGCATGTTGCTTATCCATCTGACACGGACACCATGCCACTGTGTAGAAACTAAGGAATCAAATATAATCCGCTTCAATTTTTAATTTCGTTGCCAATGTCGCAGCTGCAGGTAATCAATAAGAAGGGATCGGGGTAATATGTCATCATCATCATCATCATCATTGTCAACCATTATCAATCCACTGCTGGACGAAGGTCTCCCCAAGGCTCTTCCACAACGGTCTGTCCTCTGCCAGTCTCCTCCATGTTACTCCCGCAGACTTTCGAATTTCATACACACATCTCCCATGTGGTCTTCTTCTGGGTCTTTTCCTCTCCCTTGGAAACCAATCTAAAATTTCGACTGCCCATCGATGGTCTGTCCTTCTGGCAGTATGTCCAGACCATTGCCATTTCAGAGATTTTACTATGATCAGGATATCTTCCACTCTTGTCATTTTCTGATCCACGAATTCCTCTTCTTATCTCTCCTGGTTACTACACCAAGTATGCACCTCTCCATGCTTCTTTGAGTTGTCTGCAGCCTTTGTATGTCTCTTTTAGTTAAGGTCCACGCCTCTGCACCATACGTAAGCACTGGAAGGATGCATTGATCAAACACTTTTCTTTTAAGACATAATGGCAGATTGCTCTTGAAAATTAAATTATGCTGTTTCTTCCAAAAGCTCTCCAGGCAAGTTTTATGCGCCGATTAATTTATTCACCAATGTGACCTTCACTTGATATATGCTGTCCAAGATAAATGTAGGCATTGGTTATCTCCAGCTTTTCCCCGTGAAGCGATAAATCTTCATTTCTTGTACAAGCATTCTGCATCTCTTTTGTCTTCTGAAAATTCATTTTTAATCCCACTTCTTTACTCTTGTCAGCAAGTTCCTGGATCATACTCTGCAACTCTGATGGGGTAGTTGCAAAAATGACTACGTCCTCAGCAAAATGAAGGTGAGTTAGATAATCTGCATTAATCGTTGTCCCTATGTTTTTCCAGTTCAGTGATTGAAAGACATTTTCAAATGTGGCATTAAAGAGCTTGGTAGATAAGGTGTCACCTTGTCTCACTCCCTCTCCAATGTTTAATTTTTATGTGTACTGTATTCTCAAACAGCATAATCTTTGCACTTGCATTTTCATAGATATTATTAATAATATTAATGTATGCATCTTCAATACCGCAGGATTTCAAAGCCATTGTAACTGCTGATGGTTTCACTGAATCAAAAACCATTTCATAATCGATAAAAGCAATGCATAATGGAAGTACTACGTATATTCCTATAAATGGCCAATTTGAATAACAGAGTTAAGCGGGAAAGCAACACTTTCTGATGCGCATGTTTAATTGTTCTAGCTGCGTGCTACCCACTTCTTAGAAAGCGAATACATTCATTGGAACTCATTCCAGCAGTGAATGTACAACTTTGCTAATCCAGTTTTACTTCGTTCTAGCTGGTTAAGGGGTAAAGCAAACTGCCCTAAGTTTGTTCCTCCTAATGAGAATACGTCTTACAGTAACATCATTAGAGAGAAATCTAAAACTCGTTACCATTGTAAGCATTATCTACAAATACCGGCGATAGAAACCTAAATTGAATATTATTTTACATCACAGTGTGAGATAGATGTACGTAATAATATTTCAAAAGCTATAAAAAATTACTTTTTTTTTCAAAGAAGAGTAAATTGTGGGAAAATGGATGCTTGTTCATGGTACTTCTTTTTGGTGGTCTTTATTTTATTTTACTTTCAGGCTCCCCCTTTCCCTTTTTTCTTCTTTAGGAACTTGCGATGACTTGGATCAATGATTCACTTATGGTATGAAGGGCAGCTTACTACTTCCATTCTTAATGTGAAATCGAATACTGCTAAGACTAATTGGTTCCAAACTTTCTTTTGGGAATGTCCATCCCATCAGGGCACGTCGTCTGCTTCTACAACTAATCATATTTTCTTCTTTCCAAGTGGCGCCACTATGCGTCATAGCGAGAAGGATTGTAAACCTGTTTGCGGATTTTCATCATCGTCCGAGAGGGAAAATAATGAAGTACTTAAATAACTTACATGATTGAAGTCCCAGATATTTTATTTAGAGACGTGCTTACTTTTATTCAAAATACAATGACACGTAAGTAGTATAAAAGGACCGATTCTGGCGCAAGGAGCAGCTCCTTCTAGAGAAGGAGCAGGGGCGTGGCTTGTGACGCAGAAGGATGTGGGGGCGTGGCAGCTGGCGCTAGTGTGTTGGGGAGATGTGCTGCCCCTAGCGGTGCTTCTTGGAACTTTCGATGGATTTTTGAGGGATGGCAACGACCGAGTGGGGGAAGGAGATGTGTACGTTGCCCCCTAGCGGTGCTTTTTGGAACTTTTCTCGGGAGATTTATTGGACTTCGGCAAATTTTTGGGAAGTCTTTCCAATATGTTTTGTTTTATTCAACTTATATTTTTAGAACTTCTGTGAGGTCTTAGTAATTTTTATAGACGTTGCATTTTTTTTATTTTCTCGGGAGATATATTGGACTTTGACATATTTTTGAAAGAAGTTTTTTCAATCGAAGTATTTCCTCGAATTTGTTTTATTAAATTTATATTTTTAGAACTTCCGTGAGGTGTTAGGACTTTTTATAGAAGTTGCATTATTTTTTTATTTTCTCGGGAGATTTATTAGACTTTGTCAAATTTTTGAAGGAAGTGCTTTTGTCGTTTTCAAAATTTTTTTTGTGTCCTATTTATTCTCTCTAATTTATTTTATTAAACTTATATTTTTAGAACTTCCGTGTGGTGTTAGGAATTTTGATAGGCGTTGCATTATTTTTTTAATTCTTATATTTTTCTTCCCTCCAATTTTAATTTAGACGAGGAAAGGCTTTGTTTGAAAATATTTCGTTCCCGTTGATTCTTGTTCCGCCATTTTAGTTTCACCACGTTTTCATTTTCTGAGCCATGTGTTTTGGGATGAGTCACCATTTTCTCTTTGTCTCAGAAAATTTCATATGACACGTGTTTTGGGATGAGTCACTATGATAGGTGACGCTGCGGTGATAGCAGACAAAACCATGACATCAGCCAACGTCGTTTTCTCCTCAGCGGGGTCGGCGTTTGACGTCATTTGAGATTCTGTTAGACACATTAAGCTCCAGGACTGATTTTTTTCAATAACTTGATTATTTTGCAACGAATTTATTCCTTTTTTTTAACTCATAATTTCCCATTTTATGTCCATAATTTTTCAACGTAACGATTTGTTTTATTTTCGTTGAGGAGACTTCTCGCATTTTCAACGGACATACCAACATAAAGACGCTTTCCAAAGTTTTGTGCTGCAGACATAATCTTAAAGCACGATTGTTTATTAATGTATTTAAGTGTTCATGGCATTTTCTGTTACATTTTTTAACGTTGTACCTTTTTCCACCGTGCAAAGCCACAATCTCTTATGCATAGTTAAAATGTTTATTTCTTTTATTTTTTCGTATTTTTTTTATTTCTTCATGATTAATCAGTGAAATGTACCTTTTAATGCATTATCTAAATCTTTTTTTCTAAATGCTTGCATACTCGTTAAACTTCTCGATGTACCAACATTATTTTATTTTCTAACTTTTCAAACTAACAACTACTTTTATCGAGGCTTTATTTTTTCTGTCTATGAAGAATTTTTTAGTTTATTCTCTCAAGATATGAAAATTAATTATAACGTAATCCTTCCATTTTTCTTTCGCTAAGAATTTACCTTAAAATAAGTCCTGAGCTATAGTTCGCTTTGTCTGATTAGAGGTGATTCTTCAATAGCATGTCTGTGACCAGATAAGGTCTCCGTGCAGTTAGTGTGCTGACGCATGATGACACAGCAACACGTGGCGTCGTTTCCTTGTGAGCTGACGTCATCAGAATTTCAAAAAGTGATTAAACGTTGAAGGCACGAGATGGTCACATAAGGTCTCCGTGCAGTTACTGCCTGCAGCGATGACGCATGGTGACGGTACGTCATGATATCCTCCTTGCGAACTTATGCCATTATACTGCTTGAAGCGATGACGCATGGTGACTGGTACGCCGTGATGTCATCCTTGTGAACAGATCCCTGAAGAATTTCAGAAGCTGTTTCAACTTCGAACCAAAAAATTCTTAGAAAGCGCATAGGTCAACCCCCCCCTTCGTGACGTTTATTCCAATGTCGCGGGGTAAAAGGGCAACCTGTTCGCTATAATAAAATGTCATACTTTCACCAAAAATCATATTCTTAAACGCGCTTTTTCTTTCAGGTATAACTAAATTTTTATTGTTTACACACCTCATCAAAGTCAATCTCATTCCTTTTCCTCATTTAGTGCACTTTAAATTGAGATGTTTCAAAACTTCGCGTATATTTCATTCACTTAATGTCCAATTCTCCATGTCTGTCCCTTCATTTTTAACTTCTGTGCCTTCTGCATTTTTTCTTTAGACGTTTAGCTTCATTGACCTTTTTTTCGTTTTGATTAGGTTTTCATTATCGTATTTTTTATTTATTGTCTCAGCAGAAAAAGCTTTCATTCTGCAGACATAGTGACTAAGTCCGTACTTCCTCTAAACATTTTATTTCACGTTTTACTCATTCTTCAGAAAAGCAGCTGTTTCCAAACTCCCATAGTGAAAATATCGTTCTCCCCTTATTTTACTTATTATATTTTTCCTTCTATTCAGTGTTGTATGATTCTTCAAACTTTGGTTTATTTTTTATTAAACTTTTTTTTCTTAGTTTGTTCTGATTTAACCTATCAATCTTTTCCTATTGATTTAATTATTGTTATTTTTCCATTCGACTTTGCTTTTGAACAGAAATGTATCTAAAATTTTCAGATGTATGTCTATAAAGCCGATTCTTCCCTGTTTCAAATAAATTCATTGTAGGATTTTAGTGTAAATGCCCCTAAATCTTTAGAACTTCCTTTTCATAGTTAGAAACTAATTCCTCGAGGTTTACATTAAAACATGAAAGAAGAGTGTTTTTACACACTCTCCAGTGTATGATCTTTCCCCAAGAAATTAACTTTGGAATCCCCCTTCTTTCTACCGAAAAATAACTATCTCTTACGACTGTTTTCACGCGTCTACTGCTTACAGGAAAACCTCATATGGCATGAAATCACTTTGCTTGGGAGATTAAACTAAATTCTGGTTTTGAAATTTGAATGCAAACTCAAGCTCGCAAAAGCATAGTTTTCTGAGCGACCCTAAACTGTGTAAGATGACAAAAATCTAAAACTGCTGACTCAATGGGACAGAGCGTTTGAACTTTGCCGTTCATTCACCATTTAAGAGATCCGTCGTGAACCACTAGAAGGGAAGTAAGCAGACCCTGATTTAGTCCAATGTTTCCAACGAAGGTAGAAAGCTAGTGCCGTAATTCAAAAGCTCATAACTTAAACCTCCCCAGGATTCAATTTCGGACGAACGAATACTCAGATGTCAATGCTTAGACAGTGAAATCTTACTTCAGACAAATAATTTCTTACTTAAAGTGCTTCAATTCAGAATTTGTACTACTTAAGATTTCCGTTAGTCAATATTTTTTCTATCTTAAAAACTTCTAAAGGGTATATTTTGAGAAAAAAAAAACGAGTTCTCACAGAAATGTAAAATTTCCCCAGAATTGTATGAGGAACCAAAAAAATTTACGAAGCTTCAATGTTTAAGTCTTTCAACCCATTTCTTTCTATTCATGTTTCATTCCATAAACTTTCTTCAAATTCCTATATATCCAAGAATTTTGTTAAATGTCCAAGTTCGACTCCCAGAAATTTCCTGAAAATGATAGTTTCCTTTTAAAAAATTTCCAGAATAAGAATCCCTTCACTGAAACAAGAAATTCCTATTCAAAGCATTCCATCCCTCTTTCTACTTCAAATACTCTATTTGTAAATCTAAGAAAGTTTTTTTATATCTATATATTTTCCCCTCTAACATTAGAAGATATTTTCCCAAAATTTATGTACATATTACAGTAGTAAAACATCTTACAACTGCTTGATGTTCAATTCACTTCACACTGTCTTAAGGTAATTCTTTCATTTTCTCATATCACATAGGCATGTTATTTTTCTTCCCTTTCACTTCAAAGACTTGAGATCAACTTAATGGAATCCTTTAAGAAAAACTGACATTTTCAGTAAATGTATGCTTTCCTATGAACGTTTTTCTCAAAGGACTCCATTAAGTTGATCTCAAGTCTTTGAAGCAAGAAGGAATATGAGGATCATGAAACCACGTTCCAATTCTACGGTAACACATACCTAAAATGCTTGAAGCGTGCTTCCTCCAACACCTTAAATGTCCAAAACGATAAACCAAATCCCTTTGGAGAGTTAGTTTGTGACCCTCATCTTGTATTCGAAAGCAATCCCTGGCGATTACACCTATCCTCGTCCCTAGCAATTTCATCCCAAAACCTTGTCCGTTTCCACATCTTATAGCGACATAACACCTCCAAACGAAGTAAAAACGAACTAAAATGCATCTAAACAGGTAGCTGGCTCCCCCAGAAAACAAACCTACTTCAACACACAGAAACACAACACACAGAAATTTTAACGAAATAGCGCGAGCTGACACCTATCAGGCGGTCTGCAACCACTATATCGCACAGAAAGTTCCAGGGTTGGAAGGATGGCCACATACGTTTTAAAGATGTTTACATCTTCACATAGGTGTAAACATCGTTCTTCAGCGGCAGATATCGTTCCTTTTGCCTTTCCATGTGCACGTCAGCCCTCTGTACGTGCACGTCGTTCATTGATGCACGTAAACTTGGAGTCTACGTGAACACTGCCATATTCGGGAGTCACACCTTTATAAACCGCTTTACCATTGCACAAAACAGAATAATTTCCAAACATGAATCAATGCAATGGCGTGATGCATTTTGTATCGGTGTACCTAATCTGTTCTGCTTCTCCTACTGGAGAGCTGCAATAATTCAGATGGCGCCTACAATGATCTGAAACGAGCAGAAATATACGACTTTGGAATATGTTTTTACATCTTGGGAAACTATCACAAACATGGTTTGAAAATTACAGGCATAATTATGCATAGTCTCTACTAACAGGTTTAGGGGTAGCGTGACTTTTCCACATTTAAAATTTGATTAAAAGTTACGTATAACAATAAAAAGCATACGAAAAATTGGATTTCCCTAACATGCATTATAGCGTTTCGTATATTTTTATATAATCATTGAACTCTTAAAAGGAAATTCTCAACGACCTCTGTAAAGAGTACAAAAAGGCTTTGGAGATTGGTATAAAACTAATTTTTTCAATTTCGCGATATGTGGAAAGAAATGTTTTTACCTGTCTGTAGGTGTATCAACATTTCTCTTAAAAAGCGTTGCAGTTGAAACCGTTAAGTTTGAAACCCTGTAATAGGTTTCCATATCCAGAAGCATAACCCTGTTATGTTTCTTTCTGTTTATCTAGACCATACGAAAAAAATAATACCATATCTCCATCATATTTCCACATTGACTAACATTATGTATTGCTAAAAGTTTCAAAAGGAATTTTGTTTGTGGTAGAGTTTAACAGGTAATGTCTTAAATCGTTTCTTGCAAATTCTGAACTTACTCAGTAAGTATTACTCTTTCAGAGTCTCATTACCGAATAATTCAGGCCTGTTTCATCATACAATACGAAATTGTCACCTGAACTCATTCAGAGTATAGCATTAATATTGTTTGACTGATTTTAAAAATGCATATACAATAACAATTTGTCAATGATATACTTATAAATGCATTCAAAATGCTGGAAATATATTTACGTTTTGTAGCTATAGAAAAATAATATGAGGCTGATGTGTTCCAAAAATTATTTTTCTACAGTACCTGATAAATATTAAATTTTCTTAAAAAATCATACGGAAATCAGATTAATTTGCAACAAAACAACAATTCGTGCTGCTCCTACAGTCATTTTACAGTACGTAAAATAACTTATAGTCCCAAATAAAAGACAATAATTTTGACAGTTCAATATCTCAGCTAATGATCGAATGTGTGAACTTCTGGCTAGGTTGAATGTCAGCTTATGTAATTGTCGTTACAAAACTGTGTATTGAAAAATCTTTTTTATTTGATAGCTGGAGTGCGCAAAACCATACTTCCTTTACGCGAAATATCTCAATTCGAAAAATAATATTTAAAACAACCAAATTTAGTCCTCACTGCCTGTTACTAAAAGCACACCTTTACTCACAATAATCATGTATTCCTAGAATTTGTTTCCACAGTCCTTACTTTATTTTGCACCCCCTCTTCGCGTGATATAGCTGTGTAAAGCTACTTTATTTCGCTTCAACGTTTATGTTGAGGCCAGAATTTCTTATTTTTTTTATTTAATTGATCGTATTAATACGCTGTGTAGTTATTTAATCATGTATCAGACGTGTTCGGCTTTACTCAACACTGTATTCAATTGTTTCTGAACGACTCTCAAACCTTCTCAGTGTTCCTTTAAAAACTTGCTTTTCCTGAAAAATAATTAATGGCTATTTTCGACCAACATGCTTTATTTAATACTTTTTTCATCCCATTCTTTGAATTATTGATTATTAATCGATTTTTCTGACATGAAACTTACCTACTACCATGTTTATACTACACACAGTCACAGCCACTTGAGATCATCCGTACGCAACATGCTTTCTTTCTGTATGATAATCGCAAACTTTCGTTACTTCTCTCCTGCCACTTGATTTTAGTAGAATTTTCCATAGGGCGAGGTAACCAACATCCTTTCGCAAGGTAATCAACACCATTATTTTATAGCGTGAGTTTGTGAATACCTGTTCCACAGAAGTACTGATTTAATATCCACGTCACATAAAAATTTAGATGTCTCCATAATTTGTTGCAACACGCTATTCATAAACATGCAACAAACGTTTCATCTTAGCATTACACCACTACTCTAACACCGCTGAACAACACATGCCAATATTATTAAATAGTTGATAAACATCCTCCTCTTTTTGAGGTTTTTTGCTCTTCTTTCCGGGACGGGAACGACGTACCAAGTCTGGGAACTGATATTTCTTTCTTTCAGTTGTCCAGGAACTTCCTTACTATCCTACAAGTGTTCTGTATAGCTGCCTTCTGCACTTCCACGTAGGTGTTAGGTTGAAGGTCAAGTGTATGTTTAGAGATGTGAATGGTCTTAGGTACAACTCCTGTGGCTGATATTATTGTGGGGACGGTGGTGACTTTCTCCATATGGCACATTTCCTTGACTTCGTATCGTAGGTTCATATACTTTCACAGCTTCTCTCCATGCGTCTTCTGGATGTTGCACGTGTTAGGAAAGACTATGTCAAAAATGGATGTTGACTTCTTCTTATTGATAAGGACAGTGTCTGGCCGATTGTTAGGAATGATCTCATCTGTTCTGACCGATGTGTCCCAGTATATCTTGAAGGTGTTGTTCTCTTGAAGCGTTGTTGGCTCATGCTTTTAGTAGGGTGCAGGCTCAGTTGTAATGAGGTGGTGCTTTCTTGCCAATTTCGGAGGGACAATCTTGGCGACTTGATTATGCACGTTTGTATACTTTGTTTGTGTGAGGAATCTGCACACTGCTGGGATATGTTGATGGTCTCATGCGCCTGATGGCATTGCCAACATGTCTCGCTTTCCAATGAAGTGTCCTTGAGGATATTCTTCCGACATTTTCTGGTGTTTACAACTTGATATTTTATAGCCATCAGGAAGCCTTCGGTCACGGGGAAGAGTGATCCATTTGTAAGCCATGCATTGGATGCAGTCTTATCCACGTGGTCCGATTGCAGATCGTTGTAGTGCCTTCCGTGTAGGCCTTTCTTGCCCCAATCTTCTTTTTTGGCTCCCTCCCTGCAATCTCGATGTTCTGAGTACAGAAATGTAGTGCTGGGTACTTCTTGTCACTCTGGTTTATCGCTTTGTGCAGGGATCTCTTGCTCTGATGGGAGTATTTTGTGATGATGCTGATTTCTTTGTCTCTGTATTCCAGGAGGTCAATCATTCCCCGTCCTCCTTCTGCTCGTCTAGTGGTCAACCTTTCTATTGCTGACTTCGGGTTGTTCTGGTGATGATTAGTGAGGGTTGTCCTGATACTGTGCATTATTTCCTCAAGCTCCGTGGTGGTCCAATTGATGACTCCGAAGGAATACGTGAGGACTGTAACTGCGTGTGTGTTGATAGTCTGAGTGATGTTGTGAGCTTTGAGCTTGGTCTTCATTAGTCTCCTCAGGCTTTGGTTTCATTTGGCAGTAATATTGTGTATTCTAGGCGTTGAGCTTGAAGCATAGCAATGTTTTTACAGACTTCTCCTTCCTTCATAGCTGAGATCTGTTCTCCTATCTTTAATTGGTAGGTACGTGCATCATGCTTTCCTTGGTTCATACCTTGTGTCTTGCATTTCCGTAGGCCGAATACAATCCCGATATCATTTTCGAAGCCTTCGGTGATCCGGATAAGTTGTTGGAGTTGGTTCTGCGACGATGCGTACAGCTTAATGTTATCCATGTGCGTGAAGTGGGAGAGTTTGTACTTATTGTTGTTTTTTTGCACTTCATGGTAAACTTATACTTGCTTTCGTTGACCATGGTTGACAGCGGTTTGAGTGCGGGACAGAACCATAGTGGGCTAAGTGAATCACCCTGGAAAATGCCTCTCCTGTTGTAGATGGGCTTGGTGTTATGTTCTCGACTTTAATCTTTTTCTCCATCGTGTCATTGCCGCTTCAAGGAAGTTGATGTTTAGAGGTTTTACTCCGTAGATCTCAAGGATCTCTATGAGCCAGCTGTGGGTTACGGAATTGTAGGCTTTCCGGTAATCGATATATGCTGTGTAGATGTTGCGGTGCATCTTGAAAACTTGCTTCATAAACACAGCGTCGATGGTAAGCTGTTTCTTGCACCCTCTACAGTCCAGTAGGTATCCCTTTGTCTGCTTTGCCATAAGTGCTTCTCTTCCTATGTGCATCATTATCTGATTGGCGATGCACGCTGTTAGGATCTTATACAGCGTAGGTAGACACGCTATTTGACTTTAGGTGGCTGCATTTGTTGTGTCTTCACCTTTAATAATAACAAAAATAGACAGAAGAAAAGGAAAATACATTTTTTATTATGATTTCTAGATTTCGATTTAAATGTAAAAGCTCTGAATTTGTGCCATTCAGAGTTTCTTTGCAGAATTTGGTTTCCTAGTAGCATTTCAAACTTTCTTAACAATAAAATATGATTAAATTTAGACATCTCTAAGTCGATCCTCTTTTTAATGCTTTCCAACAGTAGGTTGAAGAAGCGTATATGCTCCAGCTTTGTCCGTCCGTCCGTCCGTCCGCCCGTCCTGCTTTCGGCACGATAACTCGCGTAAAAATGGTTCGATTTCGATGACATTTTATTATGTCTTAGGGGACTACCTGGGTACAAAGCCTGTTGAAAATGGACGAAATGGGGTCAAAGGTGACGGCATGGGAGCGGGATCTATTTCATTGCTCTTCTGCGTCATAACTTGCGTAATTACGGTTCGATGTCGATGAAATTTTAGTATATTGTAGAGGACTACCTGGGAATAAACCCTATTGAAAATGGGTGAAGTGTGGTCAAAGATCGGGTCATATTAGCGGGATATATTAACGTGCGTAAAAATGGTTCGCTTTCGACTATATTTTGGTATGTGGTAGGGACCACCGGGGGACGAACCCTATTGAAAATGGACGAAATGGGGTCGAAGGTCAGGACATGGGATCGGAATCCATTCCATCGCCCTTATCTCATACTATTAAGGTGGACGTCAAGTAACTTTGCTTCCTATACTTCCAATGGAAAAACTTTTCTACACATTTCCTTCACAATAAGTGTGTTCCCAAGGACGAAAATTTAAACATCGATTAAAATAACTTCATATTAAAACTTGGAATACTTAATATTTCCTAAAACATACCCATAATTATATAAAACATCAATAATGTTTCTTTTGGTGGCGTTGGAACCAGAAAAAGATGGTGCGACCTGTACTATGATGACGTCAGTAGACAAACAAATGTTAGATTTCATAATTATGGTTATGTTTTAGAAAATATTAGGTATTCCAAGTCATAAAATGAAGCTGTTTTAATCGATGTTCAAATTTTCATCCTTGGGAACGCATTAATTGTGAAGAAAATGTGTACAGACGTTTTTCCATTAGAAGTTTAGGAAGCAAAATTACTTCACGTCCACCTTAAAGAAGCAATTCTTGTATGTATGTAAATTTTATTTTCAAATCGTTAACCTACCGTTTTCAGGTACTAGAAATCGATTTAGCTTGATTTCGACTATAGGAAAATTCGTTTAGTGCGTTAAATAACTACCCCAAATTAACACGTTTTTAGTGTCATGGCGTCGTCCCATTGATGTTATCCTGGCTTAGAAACCTTATGACTTTACAATCTCGCGATTGTTATGGCGGCGCGCGGTCTCGCCATCTGTCTCATTACGTCACGTGTTGTGTGTGGATCCTATTAAAGTATAATGACGTCGCATTTTTGCGAGCAGATGGTCGCGATTCCCATCTGCTTCATTACGTCACGCGTTGTGTGTGCATGACCGTCCGCACGATAACTTGTGTAAAAATCGTTCTATTTTGATGAAATGTTAGTATGTAGAAGGAGAACACCTGGGAAGGAACCCTATTGAAAGTGAACGAAATGGGATCAAAGTCAGGACATATGAGCGGGATCCATTCCGCTGCTGTTATGCGTCATAACAAACGTAAAAAAAGTTCGATTTCGATTAAATTTTAGTATCAGGTAGGGGACCACTTGGACACAAACCCTGTTGAATATGAGCGAAATAGGGTTAAGGTCAGGACATAGGAGCGGAATCACTTCCATCGCCATTATGCGTCATAACTTACGTAAAGTTCTTCGATTTCGATGAAATGCTAATATGTTGTAGGGGCCTGCCTGGGGAAGAATCCTATTGAAAATGGGCGAAATAGGGTCAAAGGTTAGGACACAGGATCAGGATCTATTCCATAACCCATATGCATCATAACGTACGTAAAATGCTTCTATTGCGGCAAAACTTTACCGTGTTAGTTCAGAGGTATACTGAACCGGTTCTGTTGAAAATCATTGAAAGGGATCAAAGGTCAGAGCACAGGACCAAGATTTATTCCACAACCATTATCCTAATAACTTGAGTAATGATTTCTGGTATGTTGGAAAGCGTGTTATAATCAATGCATTGGATGATTTTACTAACTTGTTTATCTACACTTCAACGAGAGTGCACCGTGGAAAAACCTTAAGACATCGAAAAACAAGTCCGCATTTTGTGCGCCACAAGAAAGACCTTTATTATTGGTTTGAAAAAATGTATGAATTCATTCCGTCGTTCGTTATTGAAAGTTACATTGTTAAAACCCACGTTTTTTTAATTCTGGATATTCGTTTAACTGCAGTACACAATATAGGATTTAAGGAGTAGCTATTTCCATTTTACTGCAAGGCCTAGAAAGTTTGTTTAACACTAATGCAAAATTTATACTTAATTGGGAACTATTTCCGTTTTCTTGCAAGGCCTAGAATGTTTGTTTAACACTAATGCAAAATTTTTACTTAACTTGGAGCTAGTTCCATTTTCTTGCAAGGCCTAGAATGTTTGTTTTACACTAATGCAAAATTTATACTTAACTTGGACTTATTTCCATTTTCTTGCAAGGGCTAGAATGTTTGTTTAACACTAACGCAAAATTTATACTTAACTTGGAGCTATTTCCATTTTCCTGGCAGACCTAGCAGTAAGTTTTTACTAGATCTGTCTCTTTTGAAACTCTTGTCTAGCTAAAGGCGTTTAGTTTGGAGTATACAAAGACAGAGAGAAAATTTAGGAGGGATGGTTTTTAATGTAATTTATTTTGTGGAAATTATTGTGCGAGTTGTCAAATAACGGATTGTATAACTTTGTAAACCAGTGATAGCCAAACGGCAGCCCGCTAGTCTATTTACTACGGCCCGCGTATTACTATGAATTTCATCTTTCAAATTGCCGGAGTAGCCACTATAGTTTTGATATTTGAACGTGTCTCGTCAGTCCCTCTCACATTCAGCCAAAGTAAGGTTTATAATTTCATGCCCTTTACATGCATTCTTCCAATATCACAACAAACGTTAACCTTCCTTTTCAGTACCAGCATTTTTAACTGATTAGGAATAGCGGATGAACTTCACCCGCCCTGCACACATTCTCTCAGATGGCTCAAACAGAACAAAGAAGCTGCTGACTTTGTTACATTACACAGAAGGCGATATTCAAGTGATCAGATAAAACCGCTGCCTTGAGACGGGCAGCTGTACACTGCGCAAGATTTATACTTTCCAAGAATTTCCTACACTTTCACCTGAGGGACTCACTGCAGCATGTTCAGCCACGAGCACGTGCTAAATCTTTCACAGTTTGTTTTTCTCGTGTTTGTAAAAAAGTGTTTCAAAATTTTGGGAACACCGAAAATCGCGCATTAAAAACTGAGCGGAAGTTAAATCATTTGTTTAACCCAATAAGGATACCAGTCTTCAGGGCTTAGTTTGTTTAAAATGCTAACCATATTAAAAATAGAATCTTAAAATACACTACATCACAAATCACTCGAACAATTACGACAACTTTTTCACCGAATTACGAAAAACTGCTATTGAGCAATAAAGCAAGAAAATGAATCAGAAAAAAATATATATAATTAGTAATGTGACCAAGATTCAAGAAACATCATTCCTAGATCCTATGTGGTTAGTTACTAATTAGCAAGAGGAAAGAAGCCGTTTACTGACGGAGAATTTGCTAAAATGTGTGCAGTTAAAATAGCACAAGACATTATTGAAGAAAGAGTTAGAAATTAATTTTTTCTATGCCTATTGCAAAACAAACTGTTATGAGGAGAGCTAAGGTATTAGTTTGCATTTATCTTCCAACTTGAATTTTATAATTAAAGATAATGTATACTTTTCATTGGCTCTTGATGAAAGTACAGATAACTCTTAATTTTTGTTAACGAAACCCCAGACCCATTTTCGTCAACAGAAAAGGTATCCCGAGTATTGAAATTTGTTTTTTGATTGCTGCAACTGCAAAGAAGACATTGTGTATTGTTTAAAATGCAGTGGAGGAACAAGGTGGATTTGAAAAGTTGTCTGCTGTATGAATCGATGGCGGTAGGAAACAGATATGTACTAAAACTGGTTTTTCTGGACTGTTAAAATAAAATAAAATTGACGTTCGTACATTTCAATCCATAGTTCATCAAGAAACCTGTCTTTAAAGTTCATAAAACTTGTTGACTCTGTGGCTACTGTGACAAAAAAAACAAAAAACAAATTTTATCAAAGGAGAAAACAACTCCCTTACTCACAGAATGTCCCTTGCTTTTCAGAAGAAACGGATTTTACATTTCGCGTTGTTATGTTACATGCTGAAGTGACGTGCCTTAGTCGAGAGAAATATTTAATGGTATTTTTTTAAATAAACAATGTAATATTCGCCTTCCTACGAGATAAAATTCCACCTTCACGTCCCTGCAAAAACAATGATGCTGGACCCACACTCATACCAGCTCTGTAAGCCAGCAGTGGCCCAGCTCTACGTTGCAGCTGACTAGCTGTCAATAACATATCCCGGCGGCCACCACAGGGGCCATAAGCTCAGGCCAGCAGCTGGCCAACAGCTGGTCAGTTGTCATATGCCAGAACGGGGCCATCAGTTATGATAAGATGAAAACTTCGTGCCTATCAATGATTTATATAAAATCGAAATGAACAACCGTGAACGATTAAAGCACATCAGATTCAGGAATTAAAACACATTCGATTCAAGAATTAAAACACATCCGATTCAAGAATTAAAACACATCCGATTCAAGAATTAAAACTTTAATAGCATTACATTAAAAAAACAGTCATTAGATCTTTCAGATCGTAAAAATGATTTTAATTTTTTATAAATCAATGATTGACACGAAGTTTTTATCTTATCATAGTTTTGAGTGCAAAACAGTTCTACATTCTTTAACGTCAATATGAATAGCGTTTGTATGTCATTCTGTAAGATAAGGAGAAGGTTAGCAATAGAAGAGACGCATTTAAGTTTCTTGATCAACTGATGGGACTTGAACATCATTGCCAAATATTTAACTATTGGTTGCCAATCTTGGTCATAAAAGACCACGACATGTTGAGAATGGCTGAGATCAAGCGTTTGACCTTGGAAATACGACAAAGAATAGAACTACTTGACAGCTTGAACAAGAGAGCCTACCGTTCCTGGAAGCAAGCAGTGCATCTTGAGCACGGAATGATTTTTGACAGATCTTCAGCTGTGTTTTGTCGTCGATCGAACTGGAGGTTACGAGACACAATAATGGACACATCCACAGATTTCGAATCCTTGTTGCCCGAGAACTGGAGTCCACGACAATTTACGTGTGAAACTAAGAGAACTTTCTCGATATAAGTTCCTATGAGAGTGTTGAAATTCTTGTGTCCCATATTCAAACTTATTTAACGTGAGACATTAATCTACTAACCAAGCATAAAAATAACTCCAAAATAATATCATCAGACTTTCGTGTTGAATTTAAATTTACCACAGTTCATGTTTGTGAGATAAACTGCCGAACGAATGAGTCTTTGGTATTCTTCTGCTTCGTAACACTTTTTGTGTTCGTCAGGCAGCCATTTTCTAATGGGATGTGGTGATGGACCATTCGTCAGCGGCTATTCAAAACCAATAGCGCTTCATCATAAATAGTGAATGGTTCGCTCGATGCGCTGTAAATATCAGATACTTGATTGCTGGGAAACTTACTCAAGACATAAGGCATACATTTTCTTCCAAACGCAAGTGTTCAAAAATAAATTTCAAAAGTGAAGTGCAATGCTGAAAATTAAAGACTGTTAACCATGAAGTGACTTAGCACTGAGAAGTTACTCAAAAATATGAGGAAAATACATGTGAGGGAATATGAGAAGAATAAGCATTAACTTGAAATGTGAGTCGTTCTGAACAAAACAAATATTCATCGTGAAAGCAGTATGAGACCTGACTTATATTTTTTGGTGTAGTAAGGCCGTTTTCGCTTCTGCCTCGCAGGCTTTTGAGCGTGGGAGAGACACTTAACCATAAGTTTAGGTGTTAAAATTATAGGAATATATCTACAAAATAAATATACGTAACTTCAAGATAGATTGTCCTATTCTAGAGGCTATTTGGAAGTCTGAGGATACCATGCGTTTTGCGAATTCTCCGTATTCGATTGCACAGTTCTTTTTTTAATAAAAGTTGAAATTTCACTGCAGTAAAAATATTCAATACAGCCGTATAGGATATGACTTAGGAACGCTGTACATTTCGAAAGGTTTTAAGTAATTTCTGACCACGTATAAGACAAGTAGGAGGCATTCATTCGTTAGGCCTCTCAGCCTGGAACAACGATAACGGAATCTTCTATATTTTCTGAGAAAAGGTGAGCTGGGAAGCAATTTCCTTGTTGTTCCTTCAGCAGCTATCAGTCGTCTTATAGAATTTTGTGGCAAATTACTTAATTCAAGTATGTTCTGGCAGCTGTGTTTGTTCTCGCAAGTTCTGAAATATCTCAGCAAGATTTCGGCTTTGACCTCAAAAGGAAAAGCCAGCCATGTTTCTGCTAATTAATACACGATTAATCACATTGGGAGAAATGGAAATCTTTGTCCCAATTTTTTTGAAGTTATTAGTAAAGTGTAGTTGAATTGTAATTTATTTGATGTTAACTTCGTGTTTAAAGTTAAGATACAGCCATGGTGTTTAAACAACTGCTTGATTTTTGCAATTTCAAACTTACCCTTTTCTTATATTCTAACCATTGTTAAGCTCATAAAACTCTCTAATCAGATTTTCGAAATACCGTAATCTACTGTTTCTGTGGCGCAGTGGTCTAATCTCTTGCTTATGACCATTCATCTGTTATGTGTCTGGGTTCGACTCCAGTGAGGCATGGATGTCGTAATAGTCTTACGGTACTGGTTCTTTTCCTTTCCTAGAGCCAGTGTCCCTAAATTAGGGAGGTGGACTGCATATTGTCTAATGAGTCGCACACGGTATTCCTTAAACCCCAATCCAAAAACATGTGCTTTCAATTAAATGTGTTACCGATTTCTTTTTCTCTGTAAGTGCTTTATATAATACAGGTTATCAATACTGGCTGTCTTTCCCGATAATCTGATATATTTTCCTGTAGAACCGCTCATTCATTAGAATCGGATGACACATTAAACAGAAATATTAATTTGATATTTTTTGTCGACGAAGCCAACACATAACAAATGAAGTCACTCACTTCTAAACGACAAACATTATTTCTATGTCAGACAGATGCTAAAATGAGGATTAAAGTAATGAACGAAATTTTACATGTTAGTGTGGCATGTCAGAAACCCGTCGGGAGGTTTGATTCATGCCACTCACTTTCAGCTGCTTTAAACGAAACATTGCCCGTCTCTATTAATTGAAATGAAAGATATGCTTTACACACCACGACTTCAATCTAAAGTTTCTTTCTTATACGCAGGTCAGCATGCTAGATTTTCCAGCTCGTCACAAACTCATGCAATTAGCAGCGCATCCATAGAAACAAGCATTTCAAATTAGTTGTGTGTGCTACGGAAACAAATCGTGAAGGCAAATGCGTTATACAACTTTGTGTGCAGTAAGTTACTTACATGCTCATTCTCTCACTTATAAAGACTGAAACACAATTAATTTCTCGTTGGATGCAGGTTGTTTTTTAAATATGTAATTGATTAATATGAAATACACTTTCAGTGTTATCTAAGCAAACAGGAACTTTACTGTTACTTTAAAATATCCGTTTACCTGGAACAATTTAGAGTAAGGCTGATTAACAAAACATCAGTTATTGCGTGAGCAGTAACAGAGAGAGTGGTCTAAATTATTGTAGTTTTATTTTTCTTTCTTGAAAGAGCTTAGGTCGTGAACACATTAACATACAAACTAATCAAAGGTACAAAAGAACAACATGCTGAGGATCGGATGATAGTGATTAACGCAATGTCATTACCCGTATCACAACTTAAAGCTCTACGAGACCCTCCATCTTGTATTGCTGCCATCTCTTGTTAACCAACAGGCAAGCGTATTTCACAAATTGCTCGGGCAATTTTGCACAATTCGGAACACCGTTTGTGGCTAACGCAAGATATACGATAAATAAAGAGTTCCCTTGTTTCAGAATTTTTATTGACCTTTCCATTCATTTTTTATTTGCAGCGGAAGTCGTACCAAGGCGTCTTCCATAGTTTTATTAATTAATAAAAAATACTTAAAGAGTCCAAAATGGAAATCTAAAACCAGGGAACTCTTTATTTATCATATATCATGCGTTAGCTCCAAACCTTGTTCCAAAATGTACAAAATTGCCCGAGCAATTTGTGAAATACGCTTGCCCGTTGATTAACATGAGAAGGCAGCAATACAAGATGGCGGGTCTCGTATAGCTTTAATATTCATCCTACTTAAAGGCTTTCACCAACCTCATCAACTTCGTGACCACTCAAATTTCTGTAAACTGATTTCTTAACAGTTAATTTTCTAAACATTGTATTTTAAGTGACTGCATTTTGTAATTGATTTTTGATTTTATTGTATATGTTATATACTTCTTTACGCATGTTTACTAAATTACTTTTATACAAAATACGTATTATAGGAAAAACATCTTTCGGAATATAGTATCTTCAATATGATCATATATAACTAAAATACAATCAGCTGAAAATAAATCTATGTCTAACACATATCACAACATAATTGATTTGGTTTTCATATAATTGGTTCTTTCCATGTAGTTTTGAAATGGGGCTATTCCAGGTTTCCGATATTTTTTATATTCACCTGTAAGTTCATCTACCTTCTCTTCTTTTTTTTTTTTTTTTTGATTAGGGGTTTCACAACCACTTTGAGCAACTCAGTGGGCTATAAGCATTAGCACATATTTAATTTAGAGCGGCTGGTTCCAGGGAAAGGAAAGAGCCACGAAAGTAAAAGAAGCAGAGTATCCAAGCCTCACAAGCACTCGAACCCAAAGGAAACTCGGACGAATAAGCAGAAGTCAATGCTGAGGTTATTGCAGCCCCTCCGTGGATGCCCTCCTCATGAAGCTCTTTCAGCAATACGCTTGTCCATAAAATCTTGGATTTGAAATATTATTGTTGTATATTTAAGAGAAGTGCTGGAGCATTTTAAGAAAAATTATACTATATTTCGATATTAAATGGAGAATTTTTTAATATATCTAACCAAACTGCAATGAAAATTAAAGGGTTGAATAAGATTTGCACTTGTTTATTTAGATATTGAAATATAAATGTGCAGGCATCGATATTGGCCACCCACTAGGATTACATGCATGCGCATGAAAATTAACATGTGTGAGTAGGAACATGGAATACGTAAATATTTGGAATGTGCAACCAATTCCGAAAGACAAGCGAGAGCTAGATGGCAAACACGATACGCCGTGGCCATGTCGTGGGTGTGATCCAGGTCGTACAGAAGAAGGACACGGAGTGGTGATGGGTACTACAGTCATTTGCAAAAGTTTAAGACCACGTTTTGGCATTAGGAGATATCTCCTGATTACGTCAGCTACTGTCTGTATTTCTCAACTTCCTGTTGGTTTTGCATCATTCTACAGCGGCAGCTGTTGATAGATTTGGGAGGAACGCGTGATCCTCGGTTTACTTCTGGTTTTTCATGCTGAGTGGTTTTGTACGTGTTTTCTATATTGCGGAAAATGGGCAAAGAAGCGTTCTTAAGTGTGATAATTTAGAGGGCACAAAGAATGACTTTATATCATGAAGGATACTCCGAACGTGACATAAGCAGAAAGATGAATGCTCCAAGATTGCTACTAAACTTAAAATGAATAACATTTTACAATCCATGTTGTTGCCATGTCTGGGTAATATGCTTGGGGTCGTATTTGAAGAAAAAATCATGCTCCATAGATTAATAACATGAAAAAGGCAGGCCAACAAACGCGCCTCTCACTCATAGAACATTTATGGTACATCATTGGACGACGCTCACAAACTTTTCATCGGCCACTCCAGAATTCCCTTTAATTAAGGGACCAGCTAACTGTTGCCTTGTCGCAGAGGCCTCGTAACAACATTATAGGGATGTATCAGTTCCTATTGCGCCGTACATTATGAAACGTTTTGAACACACAAGTATTAGTTTTTGTCAAGTGCTTTGTATCATATCAAACAGATGTACGGCCATTGAAAAAAAGTGGTTAAGTCCTATATCATAAATCCCAAACACTATGACCTTGCTTATTTCTCATTAAACTTATGTTGTTGAGAATGGGCAATTTCGATGTCGAAGAGTGTATATTCCTGTGGTTTCCTGAAAATTCACGAAAACATTTTACTTCGGCGGTATTTACTTTCGAGGAATTCTCTCCGGAATTGGTACGAAGTTAGAATTTGCTACTAACCTAAATACTTTGAGATAATTATGTTAGTTTTTAGGTTTTAACTCTGAAACTTTTTTTTTAAATTATGAAATTTTATTGAGTTCTCAGCACATCTGTATCTATTGTTGCATCACGCCGTTAACTAGGCTCAAACCTTTTTAAAAATCAGTGTAAAGGTTTGAATCCGGGAATCTCGGGGCTCATTCATTGGGTCCAAACCCAGAAGAATGTTCCTCTTTCATATCTGGGTTATTCGAACGTAGCGTGGCAAGGCATTTTCCTGATATGAGAAACCTACTGCAGTAGAATGCGCGATGGTCATACAAGCGTGTGATCAGCCAGCACATGCAGGAGATTATGTGTATAAATCCTAGGAAGATGGGAGACTTCTATTGAATATATTTTTTTGGTTTTGGAAGATATGAAGAGTCCTGGGAGTAGACCAATGATAATAAATAGTGAAACTGAAAGTTACAGAGAGGAGGTGAATAGAAGCATTATCATGGCACTGTGAGGTGCTGCATGAGAATTATCCCCTAATATTCACAGAGCCACCACCCACTCTTAAACAGGACCGACGTGGAATGTCTAGGCAATGTTTTCATAGTGTAGACGTTACGCCCGCACTCTTATGTCAGTTCAGTGCACCTTAAAACGGGATTCATATGACCACAAGACTCGGCGCCACTCTCTGCAGAGATTACGTTTTGATGTCCCGGGCAACAGATAAAGAGTAATTTCCGTTCACGAGAAGTCAACAACGGCACACGAATACGGCGTCGTCTTCCGTATTCCACGGTATACAGTGTGAGCCGTACCGTTCATTCGTGACGCTGTTTGGGCATCCGACGTTTAACCTGAATGTGATTAGCGGCGCCTTTGCCAAGCGACCGGTCTGTAAGAACCTGGATAGGGTACATCGACATCGATCATTAATGGCGTGTGCTCGGCTATCGCTTCTCTCTAGGCGCTGTTTCGTTTTGTGATATACTCGAGGTACACCCTTGATACGATTGCACTCGGGAACCCTAAGTTTTAACCATTTGTGGGATGAAATGACCCATCTGTCGTTGCACTGACTGGGCGACCACGATCAAAATTGCTTAGATCACCCCATTTACACGTGCTCGTCGATTGCGGTACACTGTTGGGAAGTACAACCACCCTTGTTTTTATTGCTTGATTTCGGTTTCCGTATGTTCCACTATGCCCGAGGGATGGCCACAGCAATTTCGGAAGAATAAGATACTTAAATATATATATTTGCATAGTTTAGTGAAAATTGTATTTTATTCTGTCATGAAGCTAAGTAGACTGAGTGAGCTATTTCTAAATGAAATTAGCCTACTCAAAAGGCAAATAGTAAAAGAAAAAAACTCAAGATGTACCGTACCAAAATTTTCATGTGAATAAAGAACTCAAACGTATTTCGTTCGCATATTTTAGTGAATACTGTGTTATTTATTTTCCGCATTAACTTTTTCTTTTGAGTATGTGAACCCATATACACAAACACTGTTTCTAGTGCAAAATAGTAGATTACTGAGCATACTTAGTAGATTACTAAGTATACTGCAAAAACTAAGTAAGTGCAAAATTATAAGGTATTACTCAGTGTATCGTGTATTACGAAAAATTGACACGCCTGAAAAACGAAACTTAGTAAGAGGTTGCGTTGCTTTGATTTCCCCTGAGTAGGTAAAATATACCATACAGCAGCGCACATGAGGATATTTAGATTTCCTTTCATTTTTTTACTGGTTATATAATTATATTGATTTGAAAATCTTATGTTATTAAGCGTAGACAGCAGATAACACCACCATAATTTTGCCTGATTGGTGTCTCTTTAGAATGCGTATTTCAAAAATGTATTTCTGATTTTGTGTCATTTGATGCAATAAAGTATCAAATTATTATGACACTACATTACAGGATTATGAAAGAATTGTTGTTGAACTTTCCGTGAAGACTTTACTGAGCCAGAAGCATTAGATCAAATTCACATTCTGTATATCCCTGTTACTATAATTTACAAGAAAAAGTTAAAATTACTAATATTTTCCCTTAAGAACAGGTCCGATAAAACTACACTATGCAAATATATATAATATTATACTAACCAAATGATTTCCGCTACTACACGTCCTAAGTGTGTAACAAAAATGTTTTGATCAAGAATGAGAAGCGAGGGAGGAAACTAGCTGTAGTACTTCAATTTGCGTCAGGATAACGTGTACCTGTTCCCCGATTTTCTCTAAGAAATCCTGTGAAAAAAAAACAGATCAGGTTTTCTCTGTATTTAAAGAACTCAGAAGAGACACTGTTGAGGTATATGAGCCATTGTGCGTTTTACGTCTTCATCACGTGTGTAACAAAAGCGCAAAATAAAGTAAATCATTATTTTTTTATAATTTTTACAGAGAGATATATTTTCTCGTTATAATGATCATCCTATATTTAAGAGACTGTTTCATGAAAGAAGTGGAACACCAAATGCTGTGACTTAACAATATAAGTTATAAAATTATATGATTCATGTTTGACATCTGTAACGATTCCATAACAGAAAATAAAAAATTAACACTACACCACACTATTGCCTTAAGATGGAATAAGTACTGTGCCGTGGCTGCTAAAACGTGAATGAACCGACATATATTTTGATAACTGCATTTCAAGATGGAAATTATGATACAAGTCTAATCAAATAGGTTCTACACTGAGTGGCCACTTTATTATGACCACTTGACAGTTTTAAGCAAATGAGCTATGGGAACACGCTGTTGCTGCCAGAGGGCGAGGCTAGTATAAAAATGGAAAGCTTAGAGCTTGTGACAGTAGTAGTAGTGATTTTTGGGTGATGAGATGGGTAAAAAATGCGATTTGACGGACTTTCAACGTGGGATGATTGTAGGAGCTCGGAGCCATGGAGCGAATATCACCGAAACCGCCGCATTCGTGAAATGTTCCAGAGCAGCTGTTGTTAAAGTGTTTAAAGACTGGACTGTTAGCCAAAAACTGAGTCTCTACGTGCAACGTGTAGTCGTCATCGACTGGTGACTGCTCGGGCGGAACGAAGAGTGTCCAGACTGGTAACAGATAACAGAAGGGGAACAGTGCAGCCAATTACAAACCATCTTAATCAGGGATCCCCTCAAATGACATCTACACGCACTGTTCGCCGTACACTCCATCGGATGGGATATGGCAGCAGAAGGCCTGTTCGAACACCTTTGCTGTCTGCAGTTAACAAGAGAAAACGTCTCCAGTTCGCACAGGAACAAAAGGATTGCACAGTCGATAATTGGAGCCAAATTATGTGGTCCGATGAATCTCGTTTTCAGTTGCACTATGCCGATGGCCGAATGGGAATTTGGCGAAAACAGCTCGAAAGTATGGTCCTCAAATGCATTGCTACAACCTTTCAAGCTGGTGGAGGCAACGTTATGGTTTGGGAAATGTTTTCCTGGCATGCTTTGGACCCTTTCATTCGTGTTGATGAACGTCTGACTGGCACATCATATCTAAACATCGTTGCGGACCAAGTGCATCCTGTCAAGTGAATGGTTTATCTTAATGGCGATGGCAACTTTCAAAAGATAATGCGACCTGCCATAGTGCTCGTATTGTACAGGATTGGTTTCAGGAACATGCTAGTGGGTTTATTTTGCTTAGGTGATCCCCACAATCTTCAGATCTCAACCACATTGAGAATTTGTGGGATGAAGTTGAACGAGCTTTCAGACAGCTGGATCCCCAACCCTGCAATCTCACACTCCTGGAAAGTGCTATTCATCAAGCGTGGTATCAGATTCCACAAACTACCTATCAACATCTCGTGGAGTCAATGCCACGAAGAATCGACGCAGTATTAAACGCAAAAGGTGTCCCAACGAAGTGCTGAGGAAGTGGTCATAATAAAGTGGCCACTTAGTATGTGTGTGTGTGTGTGTGTGGTTTTTTTTTTAAATCAGATATTCTGCGTGGTAGCTAAATGGTTGACAGGAAGGACTGGCAGACCGAGTAAAATGAACTTTAGAAGTGAATAAAAGGAATGACATTTTGCATAGAATCTTTGCATGGTAGTACGAGTGTTGGTAAAACAGCGACGGACTGACACATGGTCGAAGAACCAATCGCCGAATAAAAAGTAGGGGCGAATAACGACTGTCATATTCACTTTTTCAATGCAGACAACCTTAGCATTGTGACAAGAATTCGTCACTACCAAAACTTTAGTTACCGCCTCATCTCTTTATCTTATACACTGCCGGACAATTGCTAAGGACGGATGACAATAGCAACGATAGCAACCATAAAATGGAAGGCAGGAAAATGTGGAAATGAGCATAAGTGCGGGATACAGTAAGACGTGTTGTGCGTATGCAAATTTTGGATTGCCGAACTTGTTCGTGACGTCATAGCGCTGATAAGTGATATAAAGGATTTGACGCGTATTGACCGTTGTTGTTCAAACGCAAAGTTGAAAGGGAAAGAATCACTTGACGAACTTGCAATTTTCAGTATGTCTTCCCGACATCACCTAGATGATTTTACGCGTGGCCGTATTATTGGCAAGATTGAAGAAGGGCGAAAAATAACAGATGTTGCCAGGGAGTTCGACGTCAGCCACAGTGTTGTTTCAAGGATTTGGAAATCATTTCAAACAAATGGAGAGTGCAGCAAACGTCGCGGGGGAGGTCATGTTCGCAGTAGGACACCTGCAGAAGATCGGTACATAGTGCTATCAACAAAAAGACGCCGGCGCAGCACAGCTAGTGAGGTAGCAAATCAGTTTATGGCTGCTACTGGCAAGCGGATCTCCCGAAAAACTGTCGCCAGACGTTTGCATGAAGGAGGACTATACGCCAGCCGTCCTGTTGTGTGCATCCCATTGTCCAGACGTCACCGTACCGCCCGTTTGCAATGGTGCCATCAACATCGCAATCGGACTGATAACGACTGGTCTGCTGTCCTCTTCTCAGATGAGAGTAGATACAGTCTATCGTCTGATTGTCGACGACAACTGATCTGACGTGATAGTGGTACTGCATATTGTCCAGCAAACATACAGAAAAAGGACGGATATCCGACATGTAGTGTCATGGTATGGGCTGGCATCATGATCAATGGCCGTACGTCCCTCTATGTGCTTCCAACTGGGACTATGACTGGCCAACGATACATTAATGATGTTCTGCTGCCTCATGTTCGCATTTCCGTGATGCTGTCGGTGATAGATTCATTTTAATGGACGACAACGCAACATGTCATCGAACAGTCGCTGTCCAGGAGTGTCTTGAGAGCGAGGATATTCAACGCCTCGTATGGCCAGCACGATCTCCAGATCTGAATCCCATTGAAAATGAGTGGGATGCTTTATGGAGGAGACTTGCTGGTTGCCAATGCCCTCCAATAAACAAGGACACCCTCATCCGTGCACTGACAGAGGAATGGGATAAATTACCCCAACAGCTGTTTGATAATGTTGTGCAAAGCATGACACGACGTGTGGAACCTCCATGGTGGCCATATCCCGTATTGACATCTTACGCCGGAACGCCTGCGGACGGTAATTGCATTTTTTTCACGTTCACGTATTCTGCACAAAATGGCCTGTTTATCGCTTGAACACGTTCCAAAGCCTTCTGGATTTCAGAGCACAATAAATTGTCTTTCTTGTAATGTCCTGGCAATCTGACATTATTTTATTTCATTTGGCATCCAACCACACTTACTTTTTTATGCGCTATATAGCCGTTTATGATCTGTCCTTAGCAATTGTCCAGCAGTGTATTATATGAATGAATATCCCCAAAGAATAATCAAATTGAAATAGACTCATGTGGGAATCGTTTCCTCTAGGATCCCGTATCAGTCGATTACTGTTTTCGTTTCAGCTGAACAAATTGTCTCTCCTGTCGGGGAAGTGTGTGGGAATATCCCGTGTGCCGTTGTGCGTAGGTTTCTCTCATTGCCATACGGCATTTAGGGTCCGCCTTTTCACGGACTGAGAAAGGATGTGGCTTTGTTCCGATCACTCCCTATTCTAAGCGCTAATCTTAGGCACTGAGAAATACAAAGCATAATTCCTGTTGTTCACAAAGATTGCACGTGGCTAACATAACAAGAATTTGTTGAAAAATTTCTGCTGCGATACTAAATCAAAAACATATGAATGGATTGGGAGCCAACAGTTCTTTTTTCTTATTACGGAGCGAAGAATGAAAAGTAGTTCACTGATCGGAATTCTTTCATGTAAATTGAACACTTTTCTTCACTTTTGAAATAAAAAACTTACATATGTAAGTTTCCTTTTTCTTTACGTCTGAATAACCAAATCTCTAGAAAAAAATATTTAACTGCTTGTGCTAAAAACACAATAAAACTGAAACTAAAACCTTATCATTGCAAAAATGAAAAATATTAGTATTTAAGTGATTGGGGGAGAGGGGCACATTGGTACTGAAAGTTCTCACGATGTGGTTTTGGACGTCTGGCGAAAAATTCCGGCACTGAAAAAATTCCATACCAGTAACCTCTTACACTTTCTCATATGAGGCATTTATTTATTTTTTCTTGTTGTTGAGAGTTTGCCGACCACCGTGAGAAATTCAGTGTGCTGTAAGCAATCGTCCGTCCCTAATTTAAGGCCACTGGTTCCATGGAAGGGAGAGAGCCAGTTCTGTAAAACCAGGGCGTCGACTTCACCAAATTATTGGGGAAGGGGGGAGGCACACATGAAGAGACCAAATGTGGGAGGGAAACTCTTCTTCTATTCTCAGGAGAACAATAGAAAAAAGGCAAAAATATAAACTACGGCAACGACGTATATTTTAAAACGCAATTGTAATTGTTCATCAGCAAATGCACAAGGAAACAGAAATATTTTGTTTAAAAATAAAACTCAGCCTGTGATTTTATTGAAATATCCAAAGATACTTTATTTCCAAACATTTATGAGAAATGTAAGAAATTAGCGAGGGTACTGGAACAAATAACGAGAAGCACAAATAATAAATAGATAAATAAAGGCGTTAGAGGTTATACGTTTCTGTATTTTTATTTATTTTATTTATGATAATTGTTTTAAACGTTTCCACACATCGTGAGAACATATCATACGTGTGTGCACAATACAGGGATGGCAATCAAGTTTTCTTATCAAATGAGCAATACAGAATATGTAAAAAACGTTTTTACTTATTTTGCTATTTATTATTATTTTTTTGGAAACAAAGAGCTTTAGCCTCATGAGGTCGAGCTTGGTAAATCATATGAGACCCAAGCGATGATTTAGTTGAACAGAATGAAAAAAAAAGGGGGGGGCACTTCCCCTCCAGTAAAATTGCTTAGGGGGCAAGATTCGCCTTGCCCTCCATTGTCGGCGCTTATGCGTAAGACAAACACAACATCCATGACTCAATGGGATTCGAATCCGGACAAACTTGGACGATTGGTCATTGGTCATAAGCCTACGCAACCGGGGAGGCATAAAAGAATGGGATGAAGACAGATTGGTACTCGGCAAACTCGTACCCACGGAGTTTTATCTCTCTTTTTTCAAATTTTCGTAGTCAGGAAAACTCGTACGCTTTGAAAAAGTCCCTGAACGAAATGCAATCTGTGTACACGGTTTTACATGAAACGTTTTAAGACTTTTGCATGTTGTATAATTAGTCGCTTTCCTAGTTGTAAGTTAATGTAAAGGTTTATCAGTGGACTTTACTTCCAACCGTTTTGCTTACTGCTTCAGCTATCTAATGGGAAAGGATTTTCTTCCTTCTGGATATTTCAAATGTACATATAGTATAAGAAATATTACCCACCTAGCAGAAAAGCTGTGCACCACAGAAATTCGGAAGTACATGAACCCTCCTTCATGGTTTGTTCTCCCAAGAGAAAAATAAAATGATTTTTCGAGTTCTACTAATAAATACTGATTTATCATGCCATAAGTCGGATGGGTGATACATATTCACACAGTAGACAAAAAGGGTAGAAATAGGGGTGATGGGCAGTTGACGTGCCCCCCCAACCAGAGTGGAAATAACCGAAATCAAACACATGTGATAAATAGGCACGCAGCAGGGCTTCCCATAGTGCATCACAGTCGACGAACATGGGTAAACGTGGTGATCTAAGCGACTTTGATCGTTGACGCATTGCCAGCGCAAGACGGATCAGTCATTCTATCGCCGAAGTGGTAAGAACGATGGGGTTTCCGAGGCTAACCGTATCAAGGGTGTACCGGGAGTATACCATCGACGAACGTACCAGCGCCTGGAGAGCAAGCAGTGCCCGACCACGCGCCATTGATGACCTGGGACGACGTAGACTATCCAGGCTCGTAGAGACCAAACGCTCGCCGACGATGGTGAAAATCACATGCAGCTTAAATGACGGAGGCCCAAGAAGTATCAGTGAGTGACCATTACGGAGCATGCAGCATACTCTTGGCTACGGGAGCCGACGCCCTATTCGAGTGCCACTGTTGACTGCTCGTCATCAGAAATTAAATCTCGCCAAGTGCCAAGAACTTGAAAACGGGAACCCTTCAGAGTGGCGCCACGTCGTGTGGTCAGATGAATCCCTTTTTCAGCTGCACCAAACTGACGGGGAGTGAGGATGTGGCATATAAAGCATGAGGACATGGCCCCATCGTGAGAGATCGGCTGTGTTCAAGGATGTGGTGGCTCTGCGTTGGGGCTGGGGAGCATTCTTATGGGGCACATTAGGTCCCTTATTGTATCTGGAGAGGCCCTTAACCTATGCGCGCTGGCAACATTTGCTGGCTGATCCCCTACACGCTTGCATGTCCTTCCCGCATCCTGCGGCCGATGGTCTGTTTTAGAAGAACAATGAGCCACCCCACTGGACCACAACCACCCAGGCATGTCTAGAGAACACTCATCTGAGTTTAGAGCTATTCAGCGGCACCAAGGTGCTAGGATGAAGTGTCTCTGGGATGCTATGGAGTGGAACTTCAGAGCCATAGATCTCGAATTGTCTCGGGCAGAGTTGAAGACAACCCTACAACAGGCATGGCTGATATTAAATTGGGAAACCCTCCGTCATCTGGTGGAGTCGATGCCTTTGCGTGTACAGTCGGTTATTCGCAGAAGAGAAGGTCCAACACGCTATTAGGTAGGGATATCTGATGTTTGGTTCATTGACTGTACATATATCATCATCATCATTGTAAACCATTATCAATCCACTGCTGGACGAAGGTCTCCCCAAGTTTCCTTCACAACGGTCTGTCTTGTGCCAGTCTCTTTAATGTCACTCGCGCATACTTCCGAATTTCATCCACCCATCTTCCATGTGGTCTTCTTCTCGGTCTTTTCCTGTCCCTTGGAATCCAATCTAAAATTTCAGCTGTCCATCGATGGTCTGTCCTTCTGGCAGTGTGTCCAGCCCATTGCCATTTCAGGGATTTAACTCTGATCATGATGTCTTCCACTCTTGTCATTTTTCAGATCCACGAGTTCCTCTTCTTATCTCTCCTAGTTACACCAATAATGCAAATCTCCATGCTTCTCTGAGTTGTCTGCAGCATTTGTATGTCTCTTTTAGTTAAGGTCCACGTCTCTGCACCATACGTAAGCACTGGAAGGATGCATTAATTTAACACTTATCTTTTAAAACATAATGGCATATTGCTCTTGAAAACTATGCTGAATCTTCCAAGAGCTATCCAGGCAAGTTTTGTACGCCGATTACTTTTTTCATCAATGTAACCCTCACTTGATATCTGCTGTCCAAGATAAACGTACGTATCTGTAATCTCCAGATTTTCTCCATCAATCGATAAATCTTCATTTCTTGTAAAAGCATTGAACATCACCTTTGTCTTCTGAAAGTTCATTTTTAATCCCACTTCTTTACTCTTGTCAGCAAGTTCCTGGATCATACTCTGCAGCTCTGATGGGGAGTTGCAAAAATGACTATGTCACCAGCAAAATGAAGGTAGGTTAGATAATCTCCATTAATCTTTATCCCTTTGTTTTCTCAGTTCAGTGATTGAAAGACATTTTCCAATATGGCATTAAAGAGCTTCGGAGATATGGTGTCACCTTTTCTCACTCCTTTTCCAATTTTTATGCGTGTTGTATTTTCAAACAGCCGAATCTTTGCAATTGCATTTTCATAGAAGTTATTAATAATATTAATGCACGCATCTTCAATACCGCAGGATTTCAGAGCCATTGTAACTGCTGATGATTTCACCGAATCAAAGGCTTTTTCATAATCGATAAAAGCCATGCACAATGGAAGTTAATATTCCCTCGCTCTTTCAATTAGTTCTCTCAGTACGTGGATATGATCTATTGTACTGTAGCCACTCCTGAGTCCAGCTTGTTCTCTCGGTTGAGCCATGTCCAGTGTCACCTCCAAGCGGTGTAAAAGAACTTTAGTGAAGATTTTATAAACCACAGATAGGAGGCTGATAAGTCTGTAGTTCCTGAAATCCTCAATGTCACCTTTTTTTATGTAGCAAAATCATTGTAGCGTTGTTCCAATCCTCAGAAATCTTCCCTTCATTAAGGCATCGAGTGAAAATTTGGGCGAGTACTGTTTCGATTTCTCCACTTGCTTCTTGTATGATGTTTACAGTAATTCCATCTTCTCCTGGAGATTTTCCCCGCTTGATGTTCTTGATTGCACATGCAACATCTGCTGGGAGGACTGGGAGAACTGTGGTACTGGTACCTTTCAAGATGCCTGGAGTACATGTGTCTTTTTTTCATATAATTTGGAGTAGAAATCTTTCACTGTTGTCAAAATTTCGCCTCTATTTCTTGTTACAGAACCATCTTCTTTTCTCAGTGCCATAATCTGTTTTTTTCCCTTACTGAGATGTCCCTTTGCTATCTTTAGGCTTTGGTTGTTTTCAATTGCTTTCCTTAATAGTTCACAGTTGAATTTCCTTACGTCTTCAGTGATAGTTTTTCGTACTGTCTTGCATAGCTCTATATATTCCACTTTGGAAGTCACATCTTCTTTAGTTGTCATCATCTCTCTTCTTTTTTGCATAAACATTTTGGTTTTTCGTGATAATTTGTTCACATGCAACTTGTTCTTGGACATAGCTAATTTTGTTAATGTTTCCATAAGAGCTTTGGTTACTTTTCTGTTAACTTCAGAAATGTCCACTTCTTCCGATGTTAGGCCTTCTAAAGCAGAGAATCTGTTCTTCAGTTCCAAATTGAAGGTATTATGGTGTTTTTTAAGGTTGGTTATGTCAAAACACTTTGTTTGTCTTATGAGCTTGCTACGTTCGAGTTTAGTGTTGAGGTGCAACTTACATCTCACGAATCTATGGTCACTACCTGTGTTGAACTTGTTTAGCACACTGCAGTCTTCTATGATGAATTTTTTAATACACATAATAAAATCAATTTCACTTGTCGTCCTATTTGGATGTCTCCACGTCCATTTCCTGTGTGGCTTTTTCTTGAAAAAGGAGTTCAAGGTGAAAAACTCTTCTGCCTCTGCAAACTCAACGAGAGTATTTCCACGCTGGTTTCTGTTGCCTTGACCGAATTTACCTACTGAAGTTTCATTCTATTGCCGTTGCCCTGTTTTTGTAATGAAATCTCCCATAATTATCTTTAAGTGCTGCTTACCTTTATTATTTAGATGACGTATTTCCTCATAAAATTCTTCAGTTTCCTCTTTAGGATGACTTGTGGTGGGTGCATAAGTTTGAATAATCTGCGCCTGGTATCTTCCCGAGAGTTGGATAACAAGTCGTGCAGCTCTGTCAGAGGAACTTTCAACTTCTGCAACTTTATCCTTCAGTTTCTTGTTTAGTATAAAACCAAAACCACTAGTTCTGCCAGTATCAGTCCCACTATAGTAGAAGAGATGTCCACTTTTCAGTTCAATGAGATCTTCTCCTTTTCTCCTTACCTCCATTCGCCCGACGATATCCCACTTGATCCTTTGTAGTTCCTCTTCCAATTCAAGAAGCCTTGAATCAGAAGATAGGGAGCGTTCATTATACGTAGCCAAGGTCAGCATCAGATGGCAGCCTAGTGCGGTCCTCCGTGGATTCTTAGCTCCCTCTGCCTTCATGTCGCACTGGCCGCTGCCTTGACCGGGTACATTCCAGCTGCCGGAGAGTGAGGGCCAAGATTTAAGTTGTGGAGTCATTTTGGAGGGGTTTGGCCATAACTCACCACGCTGGCTAAGCGTTTTGGTGAGTGTGGTATAGCATGTCCTCTAATCCCGATAATACAGTTATTCCGTTGTTGGCCGTTGTCAGAGCCCCTTTAGTGGGAACAGGATGCACCACAAGAAAGCGGGGTTGATATTTGTCAAAGAGAGGTTGTGATGTTACGCATCACCTGACCTTAAATCCCGTACATATATATAGAGTGGATAACATGATGATCAAAACTGAAATTCCTGAAATGGCAATGGGCTGGGCATACTGCTAGAAGAAGGGACTACCCATGGGCAACTGAAATATTAGACTGGATACCAAGGGACAGAAGACACAAATGACTCAAAAGATCACATGGGAGATGGATGGAAGAAATCGGAAAGCTTGGCGGAGTGGCATGGAGGAAACTAGCTCAAGACAGACAGTTATTGAAGAGACTTGGAAACTTGCGACTTTGGGAGCAAGCTTTCGAATTTCACCCACCCATTGATAATGATAATGGTTGACAATGATGATATGTATATACTTACACGAGTTTATATTAAATATTCTTCCCGGTCAAGTGTATGAATAATGTAACGCATCTCTTTCTGTTTTGCAATATGAGTTATTTTAAAAGCGACAACCAAGAGAACTGTATTTTCACTAATTTACTAAAATATTTTTTTCTTGAACTGCAAACAAAAAAAAATTAATCAGTGAATTCACTAAAATATATTTATCTTTTTCTTTTTAATTTTTGAAACTTTTCGTTCGCGCTTGTTATCTAGGTGAGTGAGAAAAACAATAGCTTTCGGCAATCAGAAAGGCTCATATTCTTTCTCTTAATTGGGATCTAAACAACAGAAATTATTCGTTCTATATCCGAAATTTACTGAAAGCACTAAAATTCTGAATATTTAGCACTAATCACTTAATTTAAAAGAACTTACAGACTCAGACATTAAAAAAACTCACATACTTAGTTTTTAGAGATTTTTTGCTCATGTCTGAAATAAGGAATGCACGGAATAAATAAAGCTAAAGTAGAAGGATGAATTGCCTAGATCTTCAAATCACTACTGTTTGACCCTAGGCATCTTCCTCATTCTAACCATGGGCCTTTGTAGGAAGACTTCTTTCCATTTCTTCCCCCGCAAGACCTTCCTTTCCGCGGCTAATCTATTGAGCGGACGTGGTTTAGTTCCTAAAGGAGGGGAGTGAAGATGGGTATATTTGCATTCTCGCCGTTTTTGAGTAGGTTTTGGATTGACGTAATATTACGTCCTCGCCTGTTTTGAACAAGTTTTGGTGGACGTATATATGCGTCCTCGCCGCCTGGAGAGTTAAGGGATAAGCTATGACAAATAAACGAGCATTTGCACTTCGATACATCCTAATTACAAGGATTAAAACAAATCTGGAATAACAGAGATACAAGCTTATCTGGAATCTAGTGTGTTCGGGTGAGCCTTGTCCTTGAAGATTGGTCTTCAAGGATAAGGCAAACCCGACAACGGTACAACGTGTGTCATAAGGTGATTTTTGATTTTCCTATATCCGCTTACCCAAACTAAAAGTGGGGAACAAAGATAAGCGTGAGATTACGTTAGTATAAAACCTCGCAAGTATCCAACTGCCAACTATCTACAGCATCAGTAATCAATCATTCCTTCAAAACTTTTATTCAGCACAATCACTCAATTCGATCACAACAGAAGAACCGGCAATGCCAGTAGCATAACGGATACAATACAAGCCAATGCTCCAAATTTGGTGAAAAGTTACACGGGCTACTGTGTTCGACGGATTTCTAAGGAATGATTCGCAGATCATGAGAGTAGAGGAAAATGGAGACTTCTGGCACAGGGGCAGCCCTCCCATAGACTTAACATTGGCTGTCCACAAGGCTGTCCCCAGCTGCCCACGAGGCTGCCCCTGGCTGCCCACGAGACTGTCCCAGCTGTCCCTGAGTCAGAATTTTTGCCACGTGATCGTCCCCATGATGTGCTGCCCCCTAGCGGTGCTTCTTGGAACTTTCAATGGATCTTTGTTTTTGAGGGATGGCAATGACCGAGAGGGAAAGGGGGCGGATATAGGGGATGTCAACTCGAAAGCGGTGCTTCTTGGAACTTTCGATGGATCTTTGATTTTGAGGGATGGCAACGACCGAGTGGGAAAAGGGGTGTCAACTCGATGTGCTGCCCCTGGCGGTGCTTCTTGGAACTTTCGATGGATCTTTGATTTTGAGGGATGGCAACAACCGAGTGGGGTCCGTTGGGATTTTTTGTATTTATTCCAGTGGTTTTCAAGCGGGATTTTTCCTCCTCTTCGATGTTATTTTTCACCGGAGGAAATTTTTACGTAACGATGCTGGGGAATTTTCTTTCCAATGGAATTAAAATGCTCTAATGGTCTTAGCAAGGTCCTAACTCACGATGATGTGGTTTCAAAAAATTGGTCAGGTGGTCTCGTGTACTACGTTATTCACTCTATTTTTTTAATTACTTTTACATTATTTCTTCATGTTTTTTTTTATATATTTTTTGTATGTTTTGAGGGAGTTTTTTCGTGTAGATGTAATGAATTTTCTTGGGAACTCTTCTTTTTCATACATTTCATTTTACTTCAGACCATGAGACTGGGAAATGCTTCTTTAGAAACGATTTCGTTCCTGTTCGCAGTAACTATTGGACTTTGACAAAATTTTTGGGAAATCAAGCGGAAATGTAGACATGTTAATTCTGAGTCTTTCGCCCTTCCAATATTTTTTTTTCTAGTCGTAATGTTTTCATGTACTATGTATTCCCGCTCTTTTCTTTTTTATAACTTTTATGTTATTTCTTCATGAATTTTTTATATTTTTTGTATGTTGTGAGGGAGTTTTTTCGTGTAGATGTAATGAATTTTCTTGAACTTTTCTTTATCATACATTTAATTTTATTTCAGACCATGAGACGGGGAAATGCTTCTTTAGAAACGATTTCGTTCCTGTTCGCTGTAACTATTGGACTTTGACAAAATTTTTTGGAAATCAAGCGGAAATGTAGACATGTTAATTCTGAGTCTTTCGCCCTTGCAATATTTTTTTTCTAGTCGTATTTTCATGTACTATGTATTAAAGCTCTTTTCTTTTTTATAACTTTTACGTTATTTCATCATGAATTTTTTATATTTTTTGTATGTTTTGAGGGAGTTTTTTTCGTGTAGATGTAATGAATTTTCGGGGAACTTTTCTTTTCCTTTATTCAATTTTATTACAGATCATGAGACGAGGAAATGCTTCTTTAGAAACGATTTCGTTCCTGTTCGCAGTAATTATTGGACTTTGTCATTTTTTTGTTAAATGACTTCATGCTAATTCTGAGTCTTTCGCCTTTGCCATATTATTTTCTCGTAATTTTTTGGTGTGTTCAAGAACTCTACAGGTCTTTCACAGTTAAAATTCTGATGAAACAATATTTTCTTACTTTATTTCGCATATCATTATAGCTTCCTAATTTCGCTATCTTACTTCATCTTTTTTTTTTTTTTGAAATTTCGTAATACTTTTCAGTATGTCAGTAATTGTTTTCTTACTTGGTCAAACTTGTGACTCCATTTATTTGGACTCTTTTTTTTCCATTTCATTTCAATAAAACGATTATTTTAGATGTAGCAAGTCATCAGATTTTTGTTTCCTTATATAGCATATTTTCAAACTTGCTTAAAAATATTCCTCAAAGCTTTGCATGCAATCAATAATGCATTTTTTATTCTTTCCTAGTTTGCTATACTTTTCGTGGACTGTCCCAATAAGAAAGCATTCATTGTCAAGACATACAATCTAAAACCTTTTTTCTTACGATAAAATTTGTATTCTTTGGGCTGTATATTTTTCTGTCTCTTCCGAAAAAACATTTATTCTAGAGGAAAAGCTAGTGATTCCGTTCATCCCATAAACATTATTTTTTAACGTTTTACTAACTCATCAGTAAAGCAGTTATTCCCCACCCCTATAGCGAAAATAATGAAATTCTTACTTCTTTTCCATACATATCGACTCAATCTATTTCTTTTCGAAATGCTGGTCATGACATTTCCACTAAAATTTCCTACTTTCTCCAAAAACCATATTCTTAAACGAGCTATTTTTTTTTACTTTATTTCATGTATAACTAAATTTTTATTGTTTCCTCACTTCATCAAAGTTAATAAGAACTTCCCCAATCTCATTCCTTTCCCTCATTTAGTTCGCTTTAAATTGAGATGTTTCAAAACTTCGCGTATATTTCTTCCACTAAATGTCCAGTTCTCCCGTATCGATCCCATCATTTTTAACTTCTGTGACTGCCGCATTTTTCTTTAGACGTTTAGTTTCATTGACCGTTTCTTTCGTTTCAATTAGGTTTTCATTATCGTATTTTTTATTCATTGTCTCAGCAGAAAAAGCTTTCATTCTGGAGACATTGCGACTAAGTCCATACTTCCTCTAAACATTTTTATTTCACGTTTTACTAATTCGTAAGAAAAGCAGATGTTTCCAAACTCTCATAGTGAAAATATCGTATTCCCCTTATTTTACTTATTATGTTTTTCCTTCTATTCAGTGTTGTATGATTCTTAAAACTTCGGTTTATTTTTATGAAACTTCTTTTTTTTTCTTAGTTTTTTTTTTCTTAGTTTTTTTTTTTTTTCTGATTCAACCTATCAATCTTTTCCTATTGATTTAATTGCTCTTATTTTTCCATTCGACTTTACTTTTGAACAGAAATGTGTCTAAAATCTTCAGATGTATTTTAGTC
This sequence comes from Macrothele yani, assembly GCA_039090855.1. Taxonomy (NCBI): domain Eukaryota; kingdom Metazoa; phylum Arthropoda; class Arachnida; order Araneae; family Macrothelidae; genus Macrothele; species Macrothele yani. The sequence goes on along the minus strand of CM076999.1, from coordinate 49,126,313 downwards.
TCTAAGGCCGATTCTTCACTATTTCAAATAAAGTCATTGTAGGATTTTAGTGTAAATGCCCCTAAATCTTTAGAACTTCCTTTTCATAGTTAGATACTAATTCCTCGAGGTTTAAATTAAAACATGAAAGAAGATTGTTTTTACGCTCTATCTAGTGAAAGAAGAGTGTTTTTACGCTCTCTCCAGTGAACGAAAAGTGTTTTTACGCTCTCTCCAGAAACCGAAGAGTGTTTTTACGCTTTCCCCCAAGAAATTATATTTGGAATCTCCCTTCTTCTACCGGAAAATGACTATCTTGTGCGACTGTTTTCACGCGTCTACTGCTTTGCTGGAAAACCTCATGACATGAAATCCCTTTGCTTGGTAGATTAAACTAAATTCTGGTTTTGAACTTTGAACGCAAACTCAAGCTTGCAAAAGCATAGTTTTCTGAGCGAACTTAAACTGTCTAAGACGACAAAAATCTAAAACTGGTGACTCAATAGGACAGAGCATTTGAACTTTGCTGTTCATTCAAGATTTAAGAGATCAGTCGTGAACCACTACAAGGGAAATAAGTAGACCCTGATTTAGTCCACTGTTTCCAAGGAAGGTAGAAAGCTAGTGTCGTAATTCAAAAGCTCGTAACTCAAGCCTCCCCAGGATTTAATTTCGGACGGGCGATTAGTCAGATGTCAATGCTTAGACATTAAAAAATTACTTCAGACAAATATTTTATTACTTAAAAGTGCTTCAAGTCAGAATTTGTATTACTTAAGATTTCCCTTAGTCAATATTTTTTCTATCTTAAAAACTTCTAAAGGGTTGATTTTGAAAAAAAAAACGAGTTCTCCCAAAAACGTAAAATTTCCACAGAATTGTATGAGGAACCAAATAAATTGACGAAGCTTGAATGTTAAGTCTTTCAACCCATTTCTTTCTCTTCATGTTTCATTCCATAAACTTTCTTCAAATTCCTATATACCCAAGAATTTTGTTAAATGTCCAAGTTCGACTCCACCAGAAATTTTCTGAAAATGATAGTTTCTCTTTTTAAAAAAATTCCAAAATAAGAACCCCTTCAATGAAACAAGAAATTCCTATTCAAAGAATTCCATCACTCTTTCTACTTTAAATACTCTCTTTGTAAATCTAAGGAGGTGTTTTTGTTTTAGGTTTTTTTTTTTAATATTCATATATTTTTTCCTCTAACTTTAGAAGATATTTCCCCGAAATGTATGTACATATACGATAGTAAAACATCATACAACTGCTTGATGTTCAATTCACTTCACGCTGTCTTAAGGATATTCTTTCATTTTCTCATAACACATAGACATGTTATTTTTCTTCCCATTCACTTCAAAGACTTGAGATCATCTTAATCGAGTCCTTTGAGAAAAGCTTTCATAGAAAAGCATAAATGTAACGAAAATGTCAGTTTTCTTAAAGAAATCATAAGAATAAGAATTTTGTTTTTACTGAAACAAATTTCCCCTGTTCAAAGCATTAAGTGGCTCTTTTCGCATCAAATTCTGTATTTCCTCATGTAAACTTTATTCTTTTTCTACTTCATATCGTAGTTCGTTTCTTGTTTTTCCCTGTGTAACTCAAAACTTCTTTTCTTAATCTATTTTTCATAAAGTATCATTCTTCTGAGTTGATTTTCTCTCTCTCTCTCTCTCTCTCTCTCTCTCTCTCTCTCTCTCTCTCTCTTTCTCTCTCTCTCTCTCTCTCTCTCTTTTAAATGCATTCCTAAGTTCATATTGAGTAGGGTTTAAATTTTGATTGAAAGATCATTTTAGGAAAAGTTAAAAACTGATAAGGTTCGTTTCGGGAAAGTTGAAAACAGATAATGTTCGTTTCGGAAAAGTACATTCTCATATAGGGTTAAAAAATGGAACACTTCATATTTCCTTAGGGGCGGTTTTGATGAAACACGTTTCAGTAAAAACAGTGAAATTCCCATTGAATAACATGGGGAACTATGAAATTTAAGAAGCACGTTTTCGTTCAAGGAAAATATTTTAAAAGGTCTATATTCGATTCAGTTGAAAACGATTCTGGTAGAAAACAGAATGCAGAAAAAACAGTCACAGCAAGTTCCTGAAAGTTGAAAATAGATGAGGTTGAAATTTGGAAAAATGTCTAAGGAAAGAAATTGTTATAAAACACAGACTGTTTAGTTTTCCCAGGCTAGGGGTCTTCAGTGAGAGCGCTTCTTCTTTTTCAACCCAAAGAATGAAGCGAGTCAGTTTGAAACATTTCAAACTCCCGGAAAATAAGCCGTGTACTCTGGTTTCGACTCAATACTGTAAAGCATTGCTCTCAGACCAGTCGGAATTCCGCCTCAATTGGTTGCCTAATGGAAAACCTTAGACCCCTTTCCAATAACAATTCCCAAATATCCTTAAAAAAAGTCTAGCAAAAAAAAGCACTAATCCCCATTAAATCAATGGCATTCATTCTGTTACTGTTTTAAACATTTCAAAAAAGAAGTTTACATTCTCACTTTTACTTTAAAAATCTTGAAAGCTTAAATTTTGACCCATTTAAAAAAAAAATTCACTTAAAATTTAATTTAAAAAAAAATAATTACTCTTTAAATTTATGTCTTAAAACTAAAAAAAATATTTACGCTTAATATTTCAATAAATAAATAAATATTCACAAACTCACCTTCTACCTTGCCCATTTAAAAAAAAATTCTGAATTTATATAATCGAAATCATTACTTCTCCAAGTAGTTCTTTTCCCCTGATTGTAGAGAGGAACTCTTCTGAAATCTTCACTTTTCCACATATGTTCATAAAAGCTTGAGCTACTTCCTTAGGATTCAACAAGCCCACAGCGTTCACGAAACTTGAAATCGCTTTCCTGTTCCACTCAGTAGTTAGGCATGGAGGATGCATCTGAATAGGTGGAAGTACTTCAGAAATGCATTCGCGACGTCTACATATGTGTCTAAGTTCACACTCCTCAATCGATGTATTTTGAAACTTTCGGGATTCTCCGAGTACGATTTTCTGGAATTCTGAACCCATTAACAATTCCAGGATGCTGTCCCACACGCCATCCAAAATAATTTGGAGTTTCTTACACTGCTTTTTGGTTAATGCAACTCCTGTTGTTAAGTGAAAAATCCTGAAACAGAATTTGAAAGACTGGAAGACTTCTTACTTTATTTAAACTTAGAACACTACTAAAATTCACTAAGCGTTTCCTTTGCATACTGTGACTAATGCACGACCCTTATCACAAACACGTGTTGGTGTGTCACCATGCGTCAGCGCTTCACGGTGACTGTTTCCTTATCTGTTCATCTCTCAACGAACATGCTATCGACTCTAATCAGACAAAGCTTATTTTCAGGTAAATTCTTAGAGAAAAACGAAAGGACTTCATTATAATTAATTTTCATATCCAGAGAGAATAAAACTAAAATGTATTCGGTAAGAAATTCTTCATGGTTGAATTTTCCACAAAAGGAATACGGAAAGCGAAATAATTTAATCAGACACCTTGAAAGAATTCATCTCAGAATTAAAACCGCTTTTGAAAAAAAAAACAACAGTAAACTATAGAATACTTTGTTCTTCACATAAAGAAAACACAGTGTACGATTTCAATATTCCCTTTTTTCTTAAAATTTCTCACACGTAATAACTAAGATCAACTGAGTCCAGAAATGCTTCGTCTACTTTAGTATTTCGATTGCGAGGGAGTTCTTCCCGATTCTGTTAAGATATTTTCTCAAAATCCAGTTGTAAATCAATTTTGGTCATGTTTATTCGATTGTCGTTGTCGGAGATTTCCAATCCGTTCATATCCACCATGTCATACACTGTGTCTCCGAGAGTTTCTTCAAGCAGAAAAGAGCCTTCATTCCACAGAAATTCTTCTTTTGGTGTTTGTAATGTTTCCAAAGTCAAATTATTTTTTTCCAATGCTTTCTTAATTAAAGCTGAAAACGAAATGGATCGAAGAAACGTCTGTTGTATGATTCTTAACATAGTAGATTTCTTATCACCCACTTTAGTCCAATGTTCGCCGCACAGAGAAATTTCAGATTTCAAAATTTCACCATCCTGACCCACTTTTTTCTGAGTGAAATCCAATACATGGACAAAATCTCGACTTATGCATTCCTTTGAGTTGGGAATCGCTCTCATGAAAGGCGGCAACGGTTAAAATCGACATTGATTAAAATTGGAGAGAGGAAAAATATGAGAATTGAATAAATAATGCATAGACGGGATTCCCGAAAACATAAAAAATATAAGTTTTATATATAAAAAAAAAATTCCATGAAAAATATTGGAGGGCGAATGATATCTCACATCGTCATCCACTCCACCCAAAATTAAACAAATACGTGTACTGACAACAGAGATTTAATGGACTTCGTTAAATTTTGGGAGGAGTGGAAGACCGATGTGAGATATCATTCGCCCTCCAATATTTTTCATGGAATTTTTTTTATATATAAAACTTATATTTTTTATGTTTTCGGGAATCCCGTCTATGCATTATTTATTAAATTCTCATATTTTTCCTCTCTCCAATTTTAATCAATGTCGATTTTAACCATTGCCCCCTTTCATGAGAGCGATTCCCAACTCAAAGGAATGCATAAGTCGAGATTTTCTCCATGTATTGGATTTCACTCAGAAAAAAGTGGGTCAGGATGGTGAAATTTTGAAATCTGAAATTTATCTGTGCGGCGAACATTGGACTAAAGTGGGTGATAAGAAATCTACTATGTTAAGAATCATACAACAGACGTTTCTTCGATCCATTTCGTTTTCAGCTTTAATTAAGAAAGCATTGGAAAAAAATAATTTGACTTTGGAAACATTACAAACACCAAAAGAAGAATTTCTGTGGAATGAAGGCTCTTTTCTGCTTGAAGAAACTCTCGGAGACACAGTGTATGACATGGTGGATATGAATGGATTGGAAATCTCCGACAACGACAATCGAATAAACATGACCAAAATTATTTTACAACTGGATTTTGAGAAAATATCTTAACAGAATCGGGAAGAACTCCCTCGCAATCGAAATACTAAAGTAGACGAAGGATTTCTGGACTCAGTTGATCTTAGTTATTACGTGTGAGAAATTTTAAGAAAAAAGGGAATATTGAAATCGTACACTGTGTTTTCTTTATGTGAAGAACAAAGTATTCTATAGTTTACTGTTTTTTTTTTTTTTCAAAAGCGGTTTTAATTCTGAGATGAATTCTTTCAAGGTGTCTGATTAAATTATTTCGCTTTCCGTATTCCTTTTGTGGAAAATTCAACCATGAAGAATTTCTTACCGAATACATTTTAGTTTTATTCTCTCTGGATATGAAAATTAATTATAATGAAGTCCTTTCGTTTTTCTCTAAGAATTTACCTGAAAATAAGCTTTGTCTGATTAGAGTCGATAGCATGTTCGTTGAGAGATGAACAGATAAGGAAACAGTCACCGTGAAGCGCTGACGCATGGTGACACACCAACACGTGTTTGTGATAAGGGTCATGCATTAGTCACAGTATGCAAAGGAAACGCTTAGTGAATTTTAGTAGTGTTCTAAGTTTAAATAAAGTAAGAAGTCTTCCAGTCTTTCAAATTCTGTTTCAGGATTTTTCACTTAACAACAGGAGTTCCATTAACCAAAAAGCAGTGTAAGAAACTCCAAATTATTTTGGATGGCGTGTGGGACAGCATCCTGGAATTGTTAATGGGTTCAGAATTCCAGAAAATCGTACTCGGAGAATCCCGAAAGTTTCAAAATACATCGATTGAGGAGTGTGAACTTAGACACATATGTAGACGTCGCGAATGCATTTCTGAAGTACTTCCACCTATTCAGATGCATCCTCCATGCCTAACTACTGAGTGGAACAGGAAAGCGATTTCAAGTTTCGTGAACGCTGTGGGCTTGTTGAATCTTAAGGAAGTAGCTCAAGCTTTTATGAACATATGTGGAAAAGTGAAGATTTCAGAAGAGTTCCTCTCTACAATCAGGGGAAAAGAACTACTTGGAGAAGTAATGATTTCGATTATATAAATTCAGAATTTTTTTTTAAATGGGCAAGGTAGAAGGTGAGTTTGTGAATATTTATTTATTTATTGAAATATTAAGCGTAAATATTTTTTTAGTTTTAAGACATAAATTTAAAGAGTAATTATTATTTTTTTAAATTAAATTTTAAGTGAATTTTTTTTTGAAATGGGTCAAAATTTAAGCTTTCAAGATTTTTAAAGTAAAAGTGAGAATGTAAACTACTTTTTTGAAATGTTTAAAACAGTAACAGAATGAATGCCATTGATTTAATGGGGGATTAGTGCTTTTTTTTGCTAGACTTTTTTTAAGGATATTTGGGAATTGTTATTGGAAAGGGGTCTAAGGTTTTCCATTAGGCAACCAATTGAGGCGGAATTCCGACTGGTCTGAGAGCAATGCTTTACAGTATTGAGTCGAAACCAGAGTACACGGCTTATTTTCCGGGAGTTTGAAATGTTTCAAACTGACTCGCTTCATTCTTTGGGTTGAAAAAGAAGAAGCGCTCTCACTGAAGACCCCTAGCCTGGGAAAACTAAACAGTCTGTGTTTTATAACAATTTCTTTCCTTAGACATTTTTCCAAATTTCAACCTCATCTATTTTCAACTTTCAGGAACTTGCTGTGACTGTTTTTTCTGCATTCAGTTTTCTACCAGAATCGTTTTCAACTGAATCGAATATAGACCTTTTAAAAAATTTTCCTTGAACGAAAACGTGCTTCTTAAATTTCATAGTTCCCCATGTTATTCAATGGGAATTTCACTGTTTTTACTGAAACGTGTTTCATCAAAACCGCCCCTAAGAAAATATGAAGTGTTCCATTTTTTAACCCTATATGAGAATGTACTTTTCCGAAACAAACATTATCTGTTTTCAACTTTCCCGAAACGAACCTTATCAGTTTTCAACTTTTCCTAAAATGATCTTTCAATCAAAATTTAAACCCTTCTCAATATGAACTTAGGAATGCATTTAACAGAGAGAGAGAGAGAGAGAGAGAGAGAGAGAGAGAGAGAGAGAGAGAGAGAGAGAGAGAGAGAGAAAATCAACTCAAAAGAATGATACTTTATGAAAAATAGATTAAGAAAAGAAGTTTTGAGTTACATAGGGAAAACCAAGAAACGAACGACGATATGAAGTAGAAAAAGAATAAAGTTTACATGAGGAAATACAGAATTTGATGCGAAAAGAGCCACTTAATGCTTTGAACAGGGGAAATTTGTTTCAGTAAAAATACAAATAAAAAATAAATTATTATTCTTATGATTTCTTTAAGAAAACTGACATTTTCATTACATTTATGCTTTTCTATGAAAGTTTTTCTCAAAGGACTCGATTAAGATGATCTCAAGTCTTTGAAGTGAATGGGAAGAAAAAATAACATGTCTATGTGTTATGAGAAAATGAAAGAATATCCTTAAGACAGCGTGAAGTGAATTGAACATCAAGCAGTTGTATGATGTTTTACTATCGTATATGTACATACATTTCGGGAAAATATCTTCTAAAGTTAGAGGGAAAAATATATGAATATTAAAAAAAAAAAAAAACCTAAAACAAAAACACCTCCTTAGATTTACAAAGAAAGTATTTAAAGTAGAAAGAGTGATGGAATTCTTTGAATAGGAATTTCTTCTTTCATTGAAGGGATTCTTATTTTGGAATTTTTTTTAAAAAGAGAAACTATCATTTTCAGAAAATTTCTGGTGGAGTCGAACTTGGACATTTAACAAAATTCTTGGGTATATAGGAATTTGAAGAAAGTTTATGGAATGAAACATGAAGAGAAAGAAATGGGTTGAAAGACTTAACATTCAAGCTTCGTCAATTTATTTGGTTCCTCATACAATTCTGTGGAAATTTTACGTTTTTGGGAGAACTCGTTTTTTTTTTTCAAAATCAACCCTTTAGAAGTTTTTAAGATAGAAAAAATATTGACTAAGGGAAATCTTAAGTAATACAAATTCTAACTTGAAGCACTTTTAAGTAAGAAAATATTTGTCTGAAGTAATTTTTCAATGTCTAAGCATTGACATCTGACTAATCGCCCGTCCGAAATTAAATCCTGGGGAGGCTTGAGTTATGAGCTTTTGAATTACGACACTAGCTTTCTACCTTCCTTAGAAACAGTGGATTAAATCAGGGTCTGCTTATTTCCCTTGTAGTGGTTCACGACTGATCTCTTAAATCTTGAATGAACGGCAAAGTTCAAACGCTCTGTCCCATTGAGTCACCAGTTTTAGATTTTTGTCGTCTTAGACAGTTTAAGTTCGCTCAGAAAACTATGCTTTTGCAAGCTTGAGTTTGCGTTCAAAGTTCAAAACCAGAATTTAGTTTAATCTACCAAGCAAAGGGATTTCATGTCATGAGGTTTTCCAGCAAAGCAGTAGACGCGTGAAAACAGTCGCACAAGATAGTCATTTTCCGGTAGAAGAAGGGAGATTCCAAATATAATTTCTTGGGGAAAGCGTAAAAACACTCTTCGTTCACTGGAGAGAGCGTAAAAACACTTTTCGTTCACTGGAGAGAGGGTAAAAACACTCTTCTTTCACTGGATAGAGCGTAAAAACAATCTTCTTTCATGTTTTAATTTAAACCTCGAGGAATTAGTATCTAACTATGAAAAGGAAGTTCTAAAGATTTAGGGGCATTTACACTAAAATCCTACAATGACTTTATTTGAAATAGTGAAGAATCGGCCTTAGAGACTAAAATACATCTGAAGATTTTAGACACATTTCTGTTCAAAAGTAAAGTCGAATGGAAAAATAAGAGCAATTAAATCGATAGGAAAAGATTGATAGGTTGAATCAGAAAAAAAAAAACTAAGAAAAAAAACTAGGAAAAAAAAAAGAAGTTTCATAAAAATAAACCGAAGTTTTAAGAATCATACAACACTGAATAGAAGGAAAAACATAATAAGTAAAATAAGGGGAATACGATATTTTCTCTATGAGAGTTTGGAAACATCTGCTTTTCTTACGAATTAGTAAAACGTGAAATAAAAATGTTTAGAGGAAGTACGGACTTAGTCGCTAGGTCTCCAGAATGAAAGCTTTTTCTGCTGAGACAATGAATAAAAAATACGATAATGAAAACCTAATTGAAACGAAAGAAAAGGTCAATGAAACTAAACGTCTAAAGAAAAAATGCGGCAGTCACAGAAGTTAAAAATGATGGGATCGATACGGGAGAACTGGACATTTAGTGGAAGAAATATACGCGAAGTTTTGAAACATCTCAATTTAAAGCGAACTAAATGAGGGAAAGGAATGAGATTGGGGAAGTTCTTATTAACTTTGATGAAGTGAGGAAACAATAAAAATTTAGTTATACATGAAATAAAGTAAAAAAAAAAAAAATAGCTCGTTTAAGAATATGGTTTTTGGTGAAAGTAGGAAATTTTAGTGGAAATGTCATGACCAGCATTTCGAAAAGAAATAGATTGAGTCGATATGTATGGAAAAGAAGTAAGAACTTCATTATTTTCGCTATGGGGGTGGGGAATAACTGCTTTTCTGATGAGTTAGTAAAACGTTAAAAAAATAATGTTTATGGGATGAACGGAATCACTAGCTTTTCCTCTAGAATGAATGTTTTTTCGGAAGAGACAGAAAAATATACAGCCCAAAGAATACAAATTTTATCGTAAGAAAAAAGGTTTTAGATTGTATGTCTTGACAATGAATGCTTTCTTATTGGGACAGTCCACGAAAAGTATAGCAAACTAGGAAAGAATAAAAAAATGCATATTTGATTACATGCAAAGCTTTGAGGAATATTTTTAAGCAAGTTTGAAAATATGCTATTTAAGGAAACAAAAATCTGATGACTTGCTACATCTAAAATAATCGTTTTGTTGAAATGAAATGGAAAAAAAAAGAGTCCAAATAAATGGAGTCACAAGTTTGACCAAGTAAGAAAACAATTACTGACATACTGAAAAGTTTTACGAAATTTCAAAAAAAAAAAAGATGAAGTAAAATAGCGAAATTGGGAAGCTATAATGATATGCGAAATAAAGTAAGAAAATATTGTTTCATCAGAATTTTAACTGTGAAAGACCTGTAGAGTTCTTGAACACACCAAAAAATTACGAGAAAATAATATGGCAAAGGCGAAAGACTCAGAATTAGCATGAAGTCTTTTAACAAAAAAAAAAAAAAAAAATGACAAAGTCCAATAATTACTGCGAACAGGTACGAAATCGTTTCTAAAGAAGCATTTCCTCGTCTCATGATCTGTAATAAAATTGAATAAAGGAAAAAGAAAAGTTCCCCAGAAAATTCATTACATCTACACGAAAAAACTCCCTCAAAACATACAAAAAATATAAAAAATTCATAATGAAATAACGTAAAAGTTATAAAAAAGAAAAGAGCTGGAATACATAGTACATGAAAATACGACTAGAAAAAAATATTGGAAGGGCGAAAGACTCAGAATTAACATGTCTACATTTCCGCTTGATTTCCCAAAAAATTTGTCAAAGTCCAATAGTTACAGCGAACAGGAACGAAATCGTTTCTAAAGAAGCATTTCCCCGTCTCATGGTCTGAAATAAAATTAAATGTATGATAAAGAAAAGTTCAAGAAAATTCATTACATCTACACAAAAAAACTCCCTCAAAACATACAAAAAATATAAAAAATTCATGAAGAAATAACGTAAAAGTTATAAAAAAGAAAAGAGCGGGAATACATAGTACATGAAAACATTAAGACTAGAAAAAAAAATATTGGAATGGCGAAAGACTCAGAATTAACATGTCTACATTTCCGCTTGATTTCCCAAAAATTTTGTCAAAGTCCAATAGTTACTGCGAACAGGAACGAAATCGTTTCTAAAGAAGCATTTCCCAGTCTCATGGTCTGAAATAAAATGAAATGTATGAAAAAGAAAAGTTCCCAAGAAAATTCATTACATCTACACGAAAAAACTCCCTCAAAACATACAAAATATATATAAAAAAAAACATGAAGAAATAATGTAAAAGTAATTAAAAAAAATAGAGTGAATACGTAGTACACGAGACTACCTGACCAATTTTTTGAAACCAAATCATCGTGAGTTAGGACCTTGCTAATACCATTAGAGCATTTTAATTCCATTGGAAAGAAAATTCCCCAGCATCGTTACGTAAAAATTTCCTCCGGTGAAAAATAACATCGAAGAGGAGGAAAAATCCCGCTTGAAAACCACTGGAATAAATACAAAAAATCCCAACGGACCCCACTCGGTTGTTGCCATCCCTCAAAATCAAAGATCCATCGAAAGTTCCAAGAAGCACCGCCAGGGGCAGCACATCGAGTTGACACCCCTTTTCCCACTCGGTCGTTGCCATCCCTCAAAATCAAAGATCCATCGAAAGTTCCAAGAAGCACCGCTTTCGAGTTGACATCCCCTATATCCGCCCCCTTTCCCTCTCGGTCATTGCCATCCCTCAAAAACAAATATCCATCGAAAGTTCCAAGAAGCACCGCTAGGGGGCAGCACATCATGGGGACGATCACGTGGCAAAAATTCTGACTCAGGGACAGCTGGGACAGTCTCGTAGGCAGCCAGGGGCAGCCTCGTGGGCAGCCGAGGACAGCCTCGTGGGCAGCCGAGGACAGCCTCGTGGACAGCCAATGTTAAGTCTATGGGAGGGCTGACCCTGTGCCAGAAGTCTCCATTTTCCTCTACTCATGAGAAAGATTACCAGGGACTGTGCTGGTGTTGAAATTCTTCAGACATCAATACAATCGATCATGGTAGGAATTATTGTATAGGATTCATTTTAATTTAAAGTTTGTAAGGCGTCGTCATCCATTTGTGCATAACATTAGGAGAAATTACTTCGAAAACGTATAAATTAAGAAAATTGTAAGATGATAAGTACTTGTCTTTCGAATCCTCAAAATATGTGCATAACTTTGCTGAAGAAATATTAAAATATTGGACTACTTATTTCTTAAATAAAATGTCTTGCTTTACAGGACTCTATAAATTAAATTACTTTATTTAAAGTTTAGCTGTATTTTGAGGTTTCGAAAGACAAGTACTTATCATCTTACAATTTTCTTAATTTATACGCTTTCGAAGTAATTTCTCCTAATGTTATGCACAACTGGATGACGACGCTTTACAAACTTTAAATTAAAATGAATGCTATACAATAATTCCCACCATGATCGATTTGATTGATGTCTGAACAATTTTGAGACTAGCACATTACCTGGGAAACTTTCACATGAACCGCGAATCATTCCTTAGAAATCCGTCGAACACAGCAGCCCGAGTATTTTTTCATCAAATTTGGAGTGTTTGTTTGCATTTTATCCGTTGTGTTTCTCGCATTGCCGGTTCGTCTGTTGAATTGTGTATATTTATCATCTAGATAGCTCGAAATCCTTCAATCATATTTTTTTCTAAATAATTTGATTCACATTTGCTTATATTATAGAATCCTTTACCAAAAAAGTGTATTTATTACCTTTGCGCATTTACGCTCGTTAGAACTGATTTATTTTGTGGTGAATTCTCGTTATGTTCAACACGAATTTGCCTGAAAAATAAAAACACTTCAGTCAATATTTAAATTTTGCAAAGCGGATACCAAAAATATATTTCTTGTACTCTACAGGGGAAAGTTTCCCCGATTTCAATTCACTAAGTTTTTTTTTTTGAACAAGTTGAAAGTGGCTTAATTCGTTAAATACCCTTCGTAAGAAAAGAAAAAAGGATAATTCCCTATTTCGGAATATTTTATGAATACCTGCTGATATTAATTATATTACGCATTGTACACTAAAGAGGCGTGAAGCACAAGAGTGGTACAGTATCTTTTCAAAAATTCTTTTAATGGGAGAACACAGAATTTTACCCCGAAATATTCTGCTATTTACACTGTTATTTCACATTAAACCAACAAAATTTTATGTTTTCATGATGAAAACACAGTTTCATTTCACCGACCCTAAAATCAATTAGTCAATTCTGTCTCTGAAACTGAACTGTGAGTACCGAGTTATTGTTAAAATGAAAAATGACAGTGAGAGCATTTGTAAGCCAATGACACAAACAAAATAATTTCCGAAGCCAAGTATCATAAATTCATGGAATGCATTAAACAACTGTGGGTGAAATCAAAATAACCTTTCAGCCTATCTCATAATTACTGTCTGTGACATCGTATGTAAGAAGCAATTGTTTTTATACCTAAGTAATTTCGTGCCGAATTCAGAAAAAAACATTAAAACATAATTTGCATGGAGCAGCACTTTGACACCTTTCGTGAGTTTTGTTTTTGAAGGAGACAAAAAAAACATTATTCCTTTGAAGAAAATGTAAAGTCAGTCTACATTTAAAATCTAGGTGGTTTGAGTGATCATTTGTATTATGACATACGGCAGCCCGAAAAAAACTATTTTTGGTAGTTTAAAAATCTTTCGACAATTCTGTCAGAAAATTTTACCTAAATTCTGCTGGTTTGAGGCATGTGTGTGGATCATTCTGCAAAAGTTCTCCTGATGAGAATATCGGTAAACCCTAATTTAGTCTAGAAGCAACAGTAGGTGTTGCAGAATCAGAGGTAATTTATCTAAATAGTCAAAATGATTCTACGAATCACCAGGAATTTGGGGTATGATGTGAACTCTGCGGGACTACGGACGATTATACGCATGAAATGCTTTTGGGAATGTACTTCACAGCATATCTCTTAGTAATATTTTGAAGCTGAATAAAGATGCTTAGGAAACAATCTCCTCTTTCCAAAGCATCTGGGAAATCAAAATGAATGTCTTCAAGGTAAATTAAATTTACATTGCTCCACTGGAAGAAATACCAACGACTAGTCGTGTGAACATTCAAATGCCTCATTCATCTTTCAGTATGAGTAAACGTTTTTGCAAAATGAAAATCAGCTTAGAACTGGTCAGTAGTGGTTCACTCGATGAAATAAGATATTATAACGGACGCATTCATTTTAATCAGACGTACAAAAATATGATTGAAGATCCTACATGAAATGCTAACAAGCAGGTTTTTTGGAAACCTCCACCTAGAGCATCAGAAGAAAGAAAGAATATTTCAGACATGTATTGGAATTTTGCCGTTAAGTGGCTTATCACTTTTTTGACCCTCCGACAGGTTCATGATAACAACTGATTAGCCCTAGTTTCCTTTCAAACGGAATTGTAACTATTAAAACAGAAAACACTGTTCATACATTTCCATGCTTCTGAAAATGTAAATAATTTTTATTTTAGGCTGTATGGAAATATACTGTATGGATAAATTTTATACGAAAAATATTTATTAGAAAATATAATCATCCAAAAATACTTAAAACTTTCAGTTTAATATCTGTATATAAAATTATTATTACATAACAATTTTTCTTTTCAACCTACATGGGAATTATTATTGTAACTTAAGTAACAGCTTTTTGCCAGGTTTCGTTTCTAGTACCATTAGAATAGGGTAGAGTTGAGCTTACCTGTTACTTAGTGATCACGGCGTAGTGTTGGGCATAATCGATCCATTGAATTTAAGAATCGAAAGGTTACAATTGAGATAATCATTGGAAATAATCATTCGAACGATTTCTAATTTTATAATTCACCGGAAGATAGCGTGAAATGCTCAGAGCCGTCTTCTGCGTTTGACAAATCGAGATATTCATTGGAAATAAACATTCGAATGATTTGTAATTGGTGCTACACGCTCAGCTTTCTTTCGCTGGACGAATGACACTAAAGACGCCTGAATTTTTTAAAATAGCATAACCTAGCTTAATAAGTTAGAAGGAACCCAGAAAGGAACACAAGTGATTCTCCCTGCGAGAGATAATTCGATCACGTGAAAAGCGAGTACTTCCGAACCTCTTGTATCGCGGTACCTTTCCAGATGTTTTCAGGTAGACGAGCGATTTTGCTCGGAACCCATGTCCTCGAGAAGAGACGGGCGATTTCGCCTTTCGAATGCACTCGTTTGAACGAGACAGCTTATGAGCAATCGAGAACTTTTTTCATTCGAATAAATTTGACGTAATCGAATGTTTCGAGATATTTTTATAATCGAATGAATCGATTATTTTTACTCGATTATGAACATCATTATCACTGCGCTAACTGTGACTATTACTCAAAAGTAACAGTGATTTTTAACCGTGATTGGAATCACAGTTTAGGACCTGTTATTTGTTTCACTTCCATAAATCCGTGAACCAGTAACGATTAACGAACGAGTAAAGTAACTGATAGCAGAATCACTTAAAGGTACGGTGGGTTGGCCATAATACAACGGATACATTTATACCTAAATCTGCGTTAACCTCGATATTTTGCTGTAGTTTGTATGGCTTTTTCAGTTGGGTTATGCGTAATTCTTTTATGCGATTTATAGGTTATATTTTGAATTCATATTATCGAAAATACAGTTCTTTTATACCTAACATAGTGCTACAACTTTGAAAAAAATGAGACAGCATTTATTTTTCAGCCTTAAAATGGATGAAGCAACAAAAGAATTACAAACTAATGTTTACACACAGTTCAATATTTTCTCCAAATTCAAAAAAATTAGAACAAGCAAGAAGTAATGATACTTTACCCAGCACTAATGCTAAATCAACTAGTGGACAAAATTCTTTGAAAAGGGCCAAGTATTACAAGTAAATAATATGTTGTAAGGGTGTTGAATATAAGACAAGACATTCGGATTTACTACCTAGTAGTTCAAAGGTAAGATTTCTTACCTTGTTTTATAATTAAATAAAAAAAACAAACTTCAAGGTCAAAATAGACAGGTAGCGAACAAAGTATTCTGTAGCATAATCTAAAATTGCGAGCCCTCTCCATCTTTTTTTTTCTTTTTGGAAGCATTTAAAATTTTACAATAGTATTTAATGGTTTGAAATTTCAGTCATATATTTTTTAAGCCGTTCCATAGTAAAATGTATAACTGAGATACTACTGTCTGCCACAGATTACAAAATTATGAACTTTATAATTTTCCGACATAAGATATGGACACAGCCCACGTAAAGTTGTCTGACAGAAATTTCAGTCGGTAGTCATAGTCATAATATCCTTTGTAATAAGTCATAATATCAGATACCTGATGATTTTTGTAGGGAATGGAGGGGGATTCATATAAATTGTGGACAAATATAAGACTAAATTTGAGCAACTCATTATCTCCCTGTTGGGGAAATTTCTGTGAATGTATATCTATTGTTTGCATGTGTGTATATTATTTGGAGGTAATTGCCACACTGGCACAAAACTAAATCGGCAGTTAATAATTAACATAAGAATTGTGTTACCGAATTGTGGACTAGACCTCCATACAGAATAATACAGAGTCTAGAAGAAATAAAGTAACTAGCATTCTAATAGTACATACTTGAGCCTTACAGCAGAGTTAATGTCAAAAGCCGCAGTGGCCGAGTGGTCTAAGCGATGGCCTCTGATCATTCGTCCGAAAGGGGTCCGGTGTCAAATCTCAGTGAGGCATGGATGTTATATTTGTCTTATGGCACTAGCTCTCTCCCTTCCCTGGAACCAGTGACCCTAAATTAGGGACGAACGACTGCTTATAGTTTATTGAGTTGCTCACAGTGGTCGTTAAACTTCCCATAAAAAAAGAAACCTACGCTTCCTCAAAGACTACACGATAGTAGATGTTGTCATTCGTGAGCTAAATTCCAACGTAAGGTTGGACACCTACTCACCAAAGTGGGATTTAGCTCACGAAAGACAACACCTACTATAATGTAGTCTTGAAGAAGGGTAGGGATCCTACCTGAAAATTCGACTGTAAGTAATACATTTTTATTCCCAAGTAAATCCTATAATTTAGTGAAATTTATGATATATGAAGTCTAGAAATAGCCACGACATCAAATTATTACCTATTCATCAAGTTCAGGGGGAACCCTGAGCTGAACTACTTTTTTTGTAATTTTCGAATACAGAAAAAGAAACAAAATAACAAACTGTGAGTACTGATATTATGATTGTAAGCATCACAATAGATTATTACAATTATTAAGCACAAAAAAAGACTGTTGTTTTCGGCATTGACGCGCATCTAAAAAAAAATCAACGCGCATCTAAAAAAAATATGAAAACACAATTTACTGTAAAAAGTATAATACTTATGAGTTTATTGATATAATAAAAAATGTAACCAAGATCTACAGGATTATAGCAAGTCAAGGCCCTTTTTCCAAGTACCACTGTACCGGAAACAATTGAAAACATTAAAAAATTAAATCAGGACAAAAATCTTATTAACACACAATTTCAAAAATTAAAAGCAGTTTTATTATACATTTATGAAAACAATATTTTCAAATTTGAACAGAACATTGCAAACAGAATTATGGACGCCCAATTGGTTCCGCTCTGTCAAATCTATTTGCAGAAGTGATTATGAGCTATGCAGAAGTGATTATATCATACAAATTTACATTTTTTATACAATGCTTGGCCAGCAAAATTCCAATTCCCCAAAGTTTCCTTCAAATGAAATATAACTTTTGAGTGTTTTGTGCTGCAGCATTCAAAATGAGAACTGCATGATTGGATTTTGCACAGACTGTAAAAGTTATGTTTGCATGAGTGTTGAAGATATACATATAGACACATGTGTAACATGGAAAAATATAGATGGTTTCGAAAAAGTGGTTGAGATTGATGGTTCTGTTTGAAGAACTGTGCTTCATAATCAGTTACATTATTATAAAATTCATTCTTTTGTAAGAACAGTTCAGTCACCAAATGATGTTCTGTTCCAAATTGATTTTTCTGAAAATTACAGTATTATCTCCCAAGATGAAATCCAGAGTCGACACTGGAGGCACCAGCAAATAACTACTGTATATTTACCAGTTGTGCATGAAATATTAAGCATACTGTAGCTGTAATAAGTGATGAGCTCAACCATTACAAAAAGGCTGTGTAGGCCTTCTTAAAAACTGCTATAGCTACATTAAAGACCGAATTTCCAGAAATAGAAAAGTTAACAATTTTTTTCTGATGGAAGTGCAGCTCAATTTAAAAAATATTTCACTCTGTAAATTCTTTATTTGAAGCAGGACTTTGATGTCACTGGAGAGTGGAACACTGTAACGCAAAGTAGAGATAGAGAAATCTAAGGTGATGATTGTCAATTCTGCAGGATTTTTTCTGTGTAAATAAATATATTATATGAGTTTGTTCTTCTCAAAAAAAAAACAACCTAACCCTCGATTCCGAAGGGTTTCGTGTAGTCTCTTTTTATCTAACCACTTCTTCATTATCAAGCAATGACGATAAATTAAGTACACGATTGGACGAAAATTCTCATTTTCATCTGACTTATTTCCGCAAAAAGCAATGCCTTGCCTGGCCAATGTTCTGGCAACATCAAATAAAATATTTAAAACTTCAGTATTAAATTCTTTATCATGTTCTTCTTGAAAATTACACTAGCCCTTTAATTTTTGTCTAAAAGAATATCGACGTGTTTATCTTTTTGTGAAAAATGGCAACAATCCACTAGTGCAGCTTTGTGAGCTTTAAGAGAGAAATGCTGAGATAATTTTCCTAATTTATATTTACCGACACTCTTCATTTTGTGTCATTGCCTTACACCTGTTTCATTCCAAGTAAAATCTAATTTCTCCCTGTTTGGACCTTCAGGGAAAAGAAAACAAACTCAAAGCAATAAGCAGTATTTATAACAATGCTTTACTCTATATTAGGATATTGTTTATACCACGAAGGATAAAAGCGTTTCGAATTATCTGAAGGCATCTGCTACCTCAGGAAACCTGTCGGGGTGAGGGCGGATACCGAAATTGTTAAAAATAAAGAATTTTTCGTCCGATGGGGAGATTTTGGCATTTACAAGCTACAAATAGACACATTATCTGAGGGCATGAGCTTACTCAGCAAACCTGTCGGGGTGGGGGTTTAATACCAAAAATGTAAAGTATGAAGAACCCCTCGTCTGATTGGGAGATTTTCAGCATTTACCAACTACAACTCAACAAACTATCTGAGGTGTACCTACTCAGGAAACCTGTCTGGGGGTGGTAATATAAACAGTGTATAATATGGCACATGCGCTCAGATAATGTGTCGTGTTGTAGCCGGTAAATGCTGAAAATCTCCCGATCAGACCAGAAATTCTTCATATTTCACACGTTTGGTCTACCCCCCCTCCCCCGACAGGTTTCCAGAGTAGGCACATGCGCTCAGATAATATGTCGAGTTGTAGCTTATAAATGCTGAAAATCTCCTTATCGGACGATAATTTTTTTTATTTTACAATTTTGGTATTAAACCCGAGGGGTTTCCAGAGTAGGCACATGCGCTCAGATAATGGATCGAGTTGTAGCTTATAAATGCTGAAAATCTCCCGATCAGACGAGAATTTTTTATATTTTACAATTTTGGTAATACCCCCCACCCCCCCACCCGACAGGTTTCCAGAGTCGGCACATGTGCTCAGATAATAGGTCGGGTTGTAGCTTATAAATGCTGAAAATCTCCCGATCGGACGATAATTCTTTTATATTTTAAAATGTTGGTATTAACCCCCCCCCCGACAAGTTTGGTGAGTAGGCACATGCCCTCTGATAATGTTTTGAGTTGTAGCTAGTAAATGCTGAAAATCTCCCTATCGGGCGAGTAATTTTTTCATATTTTGCACTTTTGGTATGCCCCTACCCCCAGCCCCACCCCACCCCCCGACAGTTTTCCAGAGTAGGCTCATGCACTCAGATAATGTGTCGAGTTGTAGCTTGTAGATGTTGAAAATCTCCCGATCGGACGATAATTTTTGTTTACATTTTACAATTTTGGTATGACCCACCCCCGATAGGTTTCCAGAGTACGCATATGTGTTTAGATAATGTGTTGACGAGTTGTAGTTTGTAAATGCTGAAAATTCCCCGATCGTACGAGAAATTTTTACATTTTACACTTTTGGAATAAGCCCCCCCCTTCCCCCGACAGTTGTGCTGAGTAGGCACATGCGCGCTCTGATAATTTTCAGACTTGTAGTTTGAAAACCCTGAAATCTTTTGTTGAGATGCAGATCAAACATTTGTTGTAAAGAATTACATTAATTATCGCAATTAAGAAAAGACGAAATTACTGAAACTTTATATGACTTAGATGACCAATCTCTGTTGTGGGGTCGTGCCCACGAAGCGGTCAAAAACGTAATTTTTATACGGCCCCTTAAATAGTTTGTGGCCAGATCTCCTACACCCAGGCCATGGGTGGCCTAGTGGGCAGCGTTCGTGACTGATACGGAAAGGACCTCAGGTTTCAATCCCAGGCAGGTACGAACGCTCGATCCACTAAATATCCGCCGTGCGTCGGATGGGCACGTTAAGCCGTCGGACCCTGGGTATTGGCCCCCGGTAATAAATAAGGGCGTCTTCCTCCCCCTTTCTACTTATCTGCTGTGTCACTTTCCTATCGGGCACTCTAGCCCAAATCTCCTAGCTTCCTATTTCTAAGGGTTGTTTAAGACCTGGGGTCAGACACCCCCTTCCTAAAATCCTCTACTGAAGATCTGATCTGAGATCTTACACCCAACTTGAGTTGATACGGAATTGTTATAAATGTGACATCGATTGAACAAAAGCTGTTAAAAAGTTCTAGGCCTCGGGCCTGTGAAATAACATTTAGTGCCGAAGTAAAAGCGCAATGCTACTAACTTTGTTTGAATCATAAACGTTGCGAATATGACATTGGTTGAGTAAAAACTACTTAAAAGGCCTAGGCCTAAGGTAATGAATGAATATTTCGTGCCTGAGTAAAAGCGGAATATTATTAACTTCACTTGATAAGTAATAGTTGTGAATATGACATTAGTTGAATAAAAACTATTAAAAAGGCCACGGCCTAGGCCTAGGGACCGTGAGAAAATTTTTAGTGAAAAATTAAAGGCGGGATATTATTAACTCGAGTTGATACGTACTTGTTATTAATGTGACAGCGATAGGGGAAAAACCGTTAAAAAGGCCTAGGCCCTGTGAAATAATATTTAGTGCTTAAGTAAAAGCGCAATAATATTACCTTGAGTTGATACGTAAACTTTATGAATATGACATCGGTAGAAGAAAGACTGTCAGAAGGTCCTACGAATGAGGGACAGTAATTTAGTGCCTAATTAAATAAGAGAGAAGTATTAATAACTTGAAATGTTATGTAAATATTTAGTACCTAAGTAAAAGTGCAGCGTTACAAAAAAATATCTCCTTGTCGTCCTTTTCCGAACATAGTATGAGTTCTGGTGTAATTGCTTTGTTTCGTTGAAACCTAAGAAATATGTTATGTAATCATGAATATGATGTAATCCATATTCATGATTATGTGCTATTCAATCCCGATTCAGGACGACAAAATTTTCAAGTTTTCGGATATTATCCTTGTCATATTTACACCAAAAACGGATTTTCATCTTCAAAATTTGTGCTTTGTATTCTTTTTAAAATTCAATTGTCGTTTGTCTTACTGGGAACGTTTTCTCCATTCAATTCCCCTCACAGCGCCAAGAAACTGCAGTTTGTGTACGGCCCCTAAAGATTTGTGCCCAAAAGTCCGTTGCCCAAATACGTAATTCTGTGCTGATTCTGATATTTTGCTGTAGTTTTTACGGATTTTTCAGTTGAATTATGCGTAATTCTTTTATACGTTTTTCGCGGTTAGTTAAATTTTGAATTCCGATTATCAAAAATACACTGTCCTTTTATACCTAACATGGTATGTCACAACTTTAAAAGAAACGAGGCAGCATTTTTTTCAGCCTTGAAATGAATGAAGCTACTAAATATTTACTAAGTAACGTTCACAATTCACTATTTTCTCCGAATTCAAAAAAATTGAACTTCACTCACTGCGAGAACGATGAGCTCACAAACAACGCTTTGAAAAAATCACGAATAGCAGTCAGCTGCCCAACGCAACAGCAGATAACGAGCAACAGCTACAGGAGCAGGATTCACTCGGTAACAGTTAAGACGGAGCTGTGAAAAATCACGAAGAGCATGATGGGTAGCAATGACAGTGAGGAACGTTTATTGGACGATCACTGTTACTCACGGTTTTCAGTAGCAGGCGCTACCTGTGACTTTTCGGTAACAGTGATCAAATCACAGGTAGTGAAATAACGCTCATCTCTAATCACTTATTCAGAAAAAACTTCTGCCCGTGAGTGGTCAGCCAACGGCGTTAAATGTTGATTTCAGTCATTAATCACATATCAATCTGATCAACATATGTTAGTGTTCTGAATGAAAATCTGCCATTCTCGTTCTCCTGTTGACGATGCACTTTTAGCTTGCAATTTCCTAAGATGTTAATATCCCTTATAGACTGTTTAATTGCTCGATATGTTCAAAGAAGTCTTTTAATCGTGGCAATGTTTGAAAGTGTCCATTACTTGGTCATTCTGACCGCTGGCATTTTCTTAATGTTTGCAGAAAATATTTCTTGTACAGTGAATTGCTTAGTGTCCCATTCCTTGTAGCAGTATGCACAGGTTATATAGTTAAACGAAAAGTAACAATCAGATAGGCAACTTTTAGCAACCGATCAAAATAAGGGAAATTTCTTGAATTGCGAGATCAGCATTGGTCTCATTATTCTTTCAGAAGAATCTGTCTTCCACCTGGAACTGACACAGCGTTCACATAATTTTTCCCTTTGACAGCCATTGTAATTTAATAGGAGGAAGAGGAAGTGTGTGGGTCGCTGCCTATGTATTCACACCTGACAGAAAAGTATTCTTACATATTTGTTGTGAAATGTAATAAAGTTTACAAGTTTGACATCCAGCTCAAGAGTTTTTTTCAAAAGGCCATACTTCCTTACGTTGCAAATGCCTTTCTGTAGATGCCGCCATGTGCCGAGTAACTTAGGAGTTACAGATGTTATTCTTTAAAATAGTGTAGAGTGTCTTTCTGACAGAGCTCCACCTTATCTCTTGTAGTGCTCTCGGTAATTCGATACATGGGACATACGAAGCCTGTGAGAAATGTGAATTAAATTATTAAACTGTTTTATGAAATAGTTGAAATGATTTCGGAAATTAAGAAACTGGAAAATGTTGATGCATTAACATTAATTATCTGACAGAAACACATTAGCTCATCGAACCTCGTAATAAAATACCTTTTAAAAAATTTTAATTTTCCATCAAATTAATTCATATAACTCCTCTCACTCTGCCCCTGTGCTCTCCAAAAGTGTCTTTTATCATTTCTCTCCTAAGATTTTGACTGGTATTGTCTCTTTTTAACCCACTACTTTCTTATCCTGTTCCGTATATCATCATTATTGTATACAACTGCCCGATTAAATCTCCAAATCTTGTGAATTCGTCCCTATACACTGAGTGGCCACTTTATTATGACCACCCCCTCAGTACTTCGTTGGGCCAACTTTTGCATTTAATACTGCGTCTATTCTTTGTGGCATGGACTCCACGAGATGTTGATGGGTGGTTTGTGGAATCTGAGACCATGCTTGATGAATAGCACTTTCCAGGAGAGTGAAATTGCAGGATTGTGGATCCAGCTGTCTGATGGCTCGTTCATTTTCATCCCACAAAGTCTCAATGGGGTTGAGATCTGGAGATTGTGGGGGCCGCCTAAGCAAAATAAACTCACCGGCATGTTCCCGAAACCAATCCTGTACAATACGAGCACTATGGCAAGAAGCATTATCTTGTTGAAAGTAGCCATAGCCATTGGAATTAACCATCCACATGACAGGATACACTTGGTTCGCAACGATGTTTAGATATTATTTGCCAGTCAGACGTTGATCAACACGAAATAAAAGGCTCAAAGCATGCCAGGAAAACATTCTCCAAACCATAACGTTAAATCCCCCAGCTTGAAGGTTTGCAGCAATGCATTTAGGGTCCATGCTTTGGTGCTGTTTCCTCCAAATTCTCACTCGGCAATCGGCATGGTGCAACTGAAAACGTGATTCATCGGAACACATAATTTGTTTCCAATTATCAAATGTCCAATCCTTGTGCTCCTGTGTGAACTGGAGACGTTTTAGCTTGCTAACTGCAGACAGCAAAGGTGTTTGAACAGGACTTCGGCTGCCATATCCCATCCGATGCAGTGTACGGTGAACAGTGCGTGCAGAGATCATTTGAGGGGATTCTTGATTAAGATGGTCTGTAATATGCTGTACTGTTGCCTTTCTATTGTATGTTACCAGTCTCGACACTCTCCGTTCCGCCCGAGAAGTCACTAGTCGATGACGACCACACGTTGCACGTAGAGACCCAGTTTTTTGGCTGACAGTCCAGTCTTCAAACACTTTAACAACATCTGCCTTGGAACATTTCACGAATGCGGCGGTTTCGGTGAAACTCGCTCCGTGGCTCCGAGCTCCTACAATCATCCCAAATTGAAAGTCCGTCACATCACATTTTTACCCATCTCGTCTCCCAAAAATCCCTACTACTACTGTCGCAAGCGCTAGGCTTTCCCTTTTTTCACTAGCCTCGCGCTCTGGCCGCAACAGCATGAAGCCATAGCTCATTTTCTTAAAACTGTTAAGTGGTCATAATTAGGGTGGTCACTCAGTGTATAAACATCTGCAACAATCGCATTCCCCACAGTATGAATAACTGCTTATCTCGGTAAATTTTCATTTAGATGTGGTAAAAACACTACTTTTTGCGTGTTTCTGGTAATAATTTTTAGGTTTTGAGACGATTTCAATGAGGATCAATTGATTTGCTTCCTTATTTACGCTGTTTCAAGAAGTCCACTCGAAATGAGGAATTTTTGCTGAATGATATAATAAACATTATTTGAGGTCTTATACTCGTAATATTTTGAAATGTAGCCTATTTAAAGGTTTACTGAATGCTATCGAAGATCATCGAATGGGCACTGAAATCTCCATTTTATTTATATAAACATAAATTTTAGAATTAAATAGTAAAAGCAATCATGTATTGGTATTTATCAATAATATTTATTACCGAAGATATAAATAATTAAAGATATATATATATATATAACCAAAGATATAAATAAGTATTTCCAAAGATATAAATAATTAAAGATATATATACAACCAAAGATATAAATAAATATTACCAAAGATATATATATATATAAGATGGGATGTAAGGTCAGGTGATGCGTAATATCACAGCCTCTCCTTGACAAATGTCAACCCCGCCTTCTCGTGGTACATCCTGTTCCCACTAAAGGGGCTATGACGACCGCCAATAGCGGTATAACTATACCATCGGGATTAGAGGAAATGCTATCCCACACTCACCAACCCGTTTTGCCAGCGTGGTGAGTTATGGCCAAACCCCTCCAAAATGACTCAACAACTTAAATCTTGGCCCTCAGTCTCCGGCAGCTGGAATGTACCTGGCCAAGGCATCGGCCAGTACGACATGAAGGCAGAGGATGCTAAGAATCACCGGAGGACCGGACTAGGCTGCCATCTGAGGCTGACCTTGGCTACGTATAACGGACGCTCCCTATCTTCTGATTCAAGGCTTCTTGAATTGGAAGAGGAACTACAAAGGATCAAGTGGGACATCATCGGGCTAAGTGAGGTAAGGAGAAAAGGAGATCTCATTGAACAGAAAAGGGGACATCTCTTGTACTATCGTGGGACAGATACTGGCAGAACTAGTGGTGTTGGATTTATAATAAACAAGAAACTGAAGGATAAAGTTGTAGAAGGTAAAAATTCCTCTGACAGAGTTGCACGACTCGTTATCCAACTCTCGAGAAGATACCATGTTCAGATAATTCAAACTTATGCACCCACCACAATTCATCATGAAGAAGAAATTGAAGAATTTTATAAGGAAATTCGTCATCTAAATAATAAAGGTAAGCAGCATTCGAAGATAATTATGGGAGATTTCAATGCAAGAATAGGGCAACGGCAACAGAATGAAACATCAGTAGGTTAATTCGGTCACGGCAACAGAATGAAACTTCAGTAGGTTAATACGGTCACGGCAACAGAAATCAGCGTGGAAATACTCTCGTTAAGTTTGCAGAGGCAGAAGAGTTTTTCATCTTGAACTCCTTTTTCAAGAAAAAGCCACACAGGAAATGGACATGGAGACATTAAAATGGAACGACAAGTAAAATTGATTTTATTATGTGTAACAAAAAATTCGTCATAGAGGACTGCAGTGTGCTAAACAAGTTCAACACTGGTAGTGACCATAGATTAGTGAGATGTAAGATGCATTTCAACACTAAGCTTGAACGTGGCAAGCTCATAAGACAAACAAAATGTATTGACATAACCAACCTTAAAAAACAACATAATACCTTCAAGTTTGAACTGAAGAACAGATTCTACGCTTTAGAAGGCCTAACATCGGAAGAAGTGGATATTTCTGAAATTAACAGAAAAGTAACCAAAGCTCTTATGGAAACAGCAACAAAATTAGCTGGGTCTAAGAACAAATTGCATGTGAACAAATTATCAGGAAAAACCAAAATGTTGATGCAAAAAAGAAGAGAGATGAGGACAACTAAAGAAGATGTGACTTCCAAAGTGGAATATATAGGGCTATGCAAGACAGTACGAAAAATTATTACTGAAGACGTAAGGAAATTCAACTGTGAACGAGTGAGGAAAGCAATTGAAAAACAACCAAAGCCTAAAGATAGCAAAGGGGCATCTCAGTAAGGAAAGAAAACAGATTATGGCACTGAGAAAAGAAGATGGTTCTGTAACAAGAAATAGAGGCGAAATTTTGACAAGAGTGAAAGATTTCTACTCCAAATTATAAGAAAGGGATGATACATGTACTCCAAACATCATGAAAGGTGTCAGAACCAGAGTTCTCCCACTCCTCCCAGCAGAGGTTTCACATGCAATCAAAAACATGAAGCGGGGAAAAGCTCCAGGAGAAGATGGAATTACTGTAGACATCATACTAGAAGCAAGTGGAGAAATCGAAACAGTACTCGCTCAAATTTTCACTCGATGCCTTAATCAAGGGAAGATTCCTGAGAATTGGAACAACGTTACAATGATCCTGCTACTTTAAAAAGGTGACATTGAGGATCTCAGGGGCTACAGACGCATCAGCCTCCTATTAGTGGTTTATAAAATCTTCACTAAAATTCGTTCAAACCGCTTCAAGATAACACTGGACATGGCTCAACCGAGAGAACAAGCTGGATTCAGGAGTGGCTACAGCACAATAGATCATATCCACGTACTGAGAGAACTAATTGAAAGAGCGAGGAAATATGAACTTCCATTGTGCATGGCTTTTTTCGATAATGAAAAAGCCTTTGATTCGGTGAAACCGTCCGAAGTTACAATGGCTCTGAAATCCTGCGGTAATGAAGATGCATACATTAATATTATTAATAACATCTATGAAAATGCAAGTGCAAAGATTCGGCTGTTTGAAAATACAACACACATAAAAATTGGAAAGGGAGTAAGACAAGGTGACACCATATCTCCGAAGCTCTTTAACGCCACATTGGAAAATGTCTTTCAATCACTGAACTGGGAAAACAAAGGGATAAAAATTAATGGAGATTATCTAACCCACCTTCATTTTGCTGATGACATAGTCATTTTTGCAACTACCCCATCAGAGCTGCAGAGTATGATCCAGGAACTTGCGGACGAGAGTAAAGAAGTGGGATTAAAAATGAACTTTCAGAAGACAAAAGTGATGTTCAATGCTTTTACAAGAAATGAAGATTTATCGATTAATGGAGAAAAGCTGGAGATAACAGACACTTACGTTTATCTTGGACAGCAGATATCAAATGAGAGTCACATTGATGAAGAAATTAATCGGCGTACAAAACTTGCCTGGTGAGCTTTTGGAAGAAACAGCATAATTTTCAAGAGCAATATGCCATTATGTCATAAGAGAAAAGTGTTTGATCAATGCATCCTTACAGTGCTTACGTATGGTGCAGAGACATGGACCTTCACTAACAGAGACATGGACCTTCACCAAAACTTGCCTGGAGAGCTTTTGGAAGAAACAGCATAATTTTCAAGAGCAATATGCCATTATGCCATAAGAGAAAAGTGTTTGATCAATGCATCCTTCCAGTGCTTACGTATGGTGCAGAGACATGGACCTTCACTAAAAGAGACATACAAAGGCTTCAGCCAAGTCAAAGAGCATGGAGAGGTGCATGCGTGGTGTAACCAGGAAAGAAGAAGAGGAACTCGTGGATCCGAAAAATGACAAGAGTGGAAGACATCATGATCAGAGTTAAATCCCTGAAATGGCAATGGGCTGGACATACTGCCAGATGGACAGATTGGATTCCAATGGATAAGAAAAGACCCAGAAATAGACCACATGGGAGATGGGTGAATGAAATTTGAAGGTATGCAAGAGTGACATGGAGGAAACTTAGGGAGACCTTCGTCCAGCAGTGGATTGATAATGGTTAACAATGATGATGATATATAAGATATAAATAATTGATTAAAAATAATTCAATTGACTTTTAATTTGGGCTTAGATTCCTGTATTTTTTATTAGGTCTTCTGAAAAATTCGGTAATTTCATTAAAAATCACTAAAATTAATTTTCAAAGGAAATCTGTATAAACTGCTGGAAACCCAACATGCAGCACCAAGAAGGACACGAGAGAGCAAAACCAGATTTAGTGGACACATAACTACAGATACAAAGAGGAAACGATTGAGTTTACAGGCCCATGTGACTTGCAGAACACGCAGACATCAATAGTTTGTGTGGCCCCCATGGCTGGCAATAACGGCTGCTACACACCGCGGCATCGAACGATTGAGGCTTTGGATGTGGGCTTTGGGTATGTCGGTCCAGGCTGCTTCTACACGTTACCACAATCCATCAGGGGTAGCCGCGGGTGGTGCTTCCCGGGCCACTCGGTTGCCGATCAGCGAGAAGAAGTGTTCGACGGGCGGCATATCGGGAGAACAGGCGCGCAACGGCAGCAGTGACACCTAGTAGGTCGTGAAGAATTGTTGCACGATGCGTGCCACGTGCAGGCGCGCATTATCCTGTTGAAACGTGGCCGCTGGAAAGTCCTGCAGGTGAGGGAGGAATATAGTCTCCAAAACGTCGGAGATGTAGCGGTGGATGTTGAGTGTACCGGCGATGCGTACCAGAGAGGTGCGAGTGTGATATCCAATTGCACCTCAAACCATAACGCCAGGCGACGGGACGGTATGGCGATGCATAATGCAGGAGTTTTACAGTCTCTCGCCGCGGTGCGGCCACACGCGGATCTGACCATCGTGGTGTTGCAGGCAGAAGCGGGATTCGTCAGAGAAGACATTGTCGTGACATTCCGTAGTCCAGGTGCGGCTTCAACGGCCCACTGCCGCCGCACTAGCCGGTGGTGTAACGTCAATGGTAATCGGAGCAATAGGCGGCGTGCGACAAATCCCCACACCTGCAGACGACGTCGAACGGTACGTGCTGACACAGGTTGTTGCGCAGCGCACCTTAATTCCTGCGCTAGCGTTCGTGATGTTGCGTTGCGAGCCGTCAAGGCCCGCCGCACAACATGCCTTTCCTCTCGTTCGGTGGTGTGCCGCGGCTGTGGCAATCGCTCACGTCAGTCCGTCCGTCCTCTCTTCACCCACCGAATCGATACTCGCCTCATTGTGGCTTGATGTCGTCCCACACGGCGGGCGCCAATGTCTCGGTACGATAAACCGCTGTCGCGATAAGCCACTATTCGTCCTCTGTGGAACTCTGAAGCGTACTGGAATGACTGCCGTATTCTGCGACGAGGCATCAGGAAGCTTCCCACGCACATGTCCGGCAGCACAACACATTTCCATTACTTACACCCCGCCTTCTGTGCACCCTTCTTATAGTGTTTCTCGGTGGTGTGCCGGTCGCACATGATTTGCATATGCCCTGCAATGCTAATCGTTTGCATGTCCTCTCGCGAGCGACGCATGCTGCGAATTTCAGGCCAGTCGAATGCCTCATTTTTGGTGTTGCATTTTGGGTGACCAGCAGTGTATGTTGCATAAAATGTAACATGCAATAACAATAATATGGCGTATCTGTTGTTGTCGTGTCGAGAAAGAAACGACTCTTTTGATACAGCAAGTTCTTTTACTCGAAACCTCAGAAGAATCCAATCGTTTGAATCCCTCTGATTGTCAATTGTTCAACCCGTGCACGGTACCAAGCATTTCATTTAAAGCAGGATGACGAAATGACGTCTTGGAAAGTGAGGACGTGTTCGTTAAAAAGAACATTTCCAGGAATTATAATGCATTAAATAATGATTTATAAATTTAGAATCATAAATAATAATGATAATATAATTGAGATTCATAAAATAATAAATTTGTGCAAAAGTAGATATGAATGCACGTACTCTCTATTTACATATTTCAGCTTAAGATTTTATACTTCAAAAACTTTGAAAAAGAAAGAAAGATTTTAGTCTGCTGGATATTTTTGCCTACGTTTTTCACTGGGTTAAACCAGAGCTTTAAGCCTTGAATTACCTTTCAATATTTTCCGTTACGAAGACGCTCTCTTCGAATAAGCTTGACAGGTAATTCAAAGTCACATGCACTATGATAATGTGTGCACATGTGGTCTTACGTGATTTCCCACCGCCACTGTTCAATGACCTATGAAAATTGCCGAAGTATTAACTAGGATGTCGTCAGTTGTGTTAGTTATTTTAGCTGGAAAGCAGCTCACACAAAAGAGTGTTTCGGAGACGCTTAGCTTATAAAATGTTTGCTTTCGTGGGAGTAGTTAATGAAGTTTCTAGATATTGTATTTTAATTCTGAAAATCTGCCACGTGAGTAAAATGAGCAAGGTAACATTTCTTTTGAACAAAAATCTACTGTTCTGTTCGTGTTGTAACATACGAGTGGATATTTCATGAAAGGACGGTTGTTAAAAGCTTTTAGCAATAAAGATGTATAAAAAAAGATGTGTCTGAACTGTCAATCGAAAATAATACAGAAATTAGTTGATGAATTAACTGAGAAAAGAACTGCAGAAGTACAGCATCGCTCAGTGGAACTTTGAAAATTAACTGGTGCCTTTAGTGCAGCTAACATCCCACTTTCCAAACTGGATAACCCTACATTAAAAAATTAGTTGGAAAATTCGTTGAAATATATTGGTGTTATTCCAAGTGCAAATTGGATGCGGAAATGTGATTTTTCGAAAATATGTGATATTCACGAACAAGTGAAATATTTTTTAAAAATCGATATCCTCTGTAAGCATCGTAGCAGACGAAAAAACTGTTTCAGAAGATAAATATATTTTGAATATTCTTGCTGTTCCATCAGCTGAACCGAATGTTGAAAGCTGCAATGATGAATCCTCTTTGAATGCAATCTTCCTTGTGTGCATCACGTTGCAATCCGTAAATTGTAAAGCAATCAGCGAGGCAATACTAACACTTCAGAGCGCTAAAAGGTAAGAAATACCTTTTGCTAATATAATTGCTTTTGGGGCAGACAATGCGCATCTTTTAAATCTTTTGTGCGAAATTGGGCAGAATGAATTTTAAAATGTTAACTCTTTAGTATTTGTTACATATGATACGTGCCTTCAAAGCTTGTCCCTTCCGTAAAGAATGTTTTCCACTATTTTTGCAAGAGAAGGGTAAAATACCTTGCTTACCACCAATACCTGAGCGGACTATGTGGAACAGTTGGTTTGAGGCCGTGTTTTTCACTGCAAACATTTAGAATACGACGCAGAGCTTTTTGAAAAAAAAAGACAATAGTAGCATGTGTATTGTGAATAAAATACTTGGGCATTGTCAAGATAGGGATTTAAAAGAAAATCTAAAGCAGGTGGATGATCATGCGCCGTATACTTCCGGACAGTTTACTTTATTTGAAAAACCGGCAAATTTCCGCGCACAAAATATATAGTGAAATGTCGGACATCGGCAACAATCTTTTTGATAAGAGTCAAGACTACGATAACGTTGCTGCAAAAAGAGACTATTCTCTTGTTATGAAAAAATTAAGCATTATTGTTTTGAAGATAAAAAGCATCAATTTTGTCAGCCAACCGCAATATTATTCAAAGCATATAGGGTGTTTGGTCCCGATCAATTTAAGCCGTTGGACCTTTTAGACGACGTAGAATATTTGTTTGTTTTCAGCTATATTTGTATGTTCGAAGAAGAGGGCCAATTAAAATGTGAATTTCCTTCATATAAAGCGAGCGTAAAAGAATTTCATTTCGTCTAAGGCTTTCTTTACTTCTGAAATACGAAAAAAGGTCGTTTTCCTGAGCTATATTAGGTCGCCATTCGTTGTCTGTCAGAACCCACTGACAGACAACGGATGGCAAACAGTGGCGATGCTGAACGATCCTTTTCTATATTTAAAAGCGTGTTACAGGACTACAGACACAGCATTATAGAAGAAAATCTGTGTATGTTTATTATAATGCATTCAAATGCCGTTCGCTTAATTGGAAATCTTGATCTTGTGTAATGATAACATTACCGGAATATGAATAATTTATAAACGTAAGTGCCAATTTTAAAATCTTATGAAGTCATAATGCTTATTTAATTATGTACTAGTCATTTGTATTATTGTATCGTAACTTTGGTAGACTTCTTTTTTTTTTGAAATGTTTGTACATATCATCGGCCGCGAGCTTTTCGTGAAAATTCATAATTTACTACGCTACCGCCCCGCGAATTTTGCCTTTTTTCCGTGCGATAACATTACTGCCCTAGTCATAAGAGTGCGCTTAGACCACTGTGACACAAGGCCTGCCCGCAGCGTTCAATATGTCTTTGTTGAAGCGTTTTTGTTGCTTACATCTAGACCCGTTTAATCGCATGTTATTTCCCAAGGAATAAGTTGTTAGAAATTGTTTGCTCCGAAATTTTGCTGCTTCATGAAATCAGAAAAATTAGGAAATAGTGATGTTCACATACCTGAGGAAATGATACCAAAACTATCTCCTCTCTACCAAGATATTTCATGAATTGAAATAGAAAAAGTACATTTTCCCCAAGACATGTGCTGAATCTGGTGCTTACCTAACCTGAAAGAGGTCAAATGCCACACTATTGGAAACGCCAAGTTTTCCTGAGTGATACTAACAGAAGGTTGATTTCTTATTTAATTGAGCTTCTTGCAGTCAATTCGTATTCCATTACTGTAATTCGGAGATCATAATAGCTTCATTATGAAGTTTCATTATGAAGTAAATTATGCATTTTACCAAATGCATAATTTATAGGTTTGCAAATCGCTCTGAAAATTTATAAAATGGTAAGACTTTAGTAAAATTTTTCTTTAAAAAAATGCAAATGCACGAATTAACCGCAAATATATTGCATTACATTTTAATCGGTCACTCACAAACATTAGGTCTGCAACTTAATTCTTGGCCACAGGCACGACACGTTGACAGCAAATTATAGTAAATCGAATACGTACCTAATCAGGGAAATAATCCCCGTCGTGTTGGATACATTTGAGCCATCGGTCAGGGAGCTGCTGAATGCCACTGCGGAAAAAAGAGGACTGTTTCGCGTTGATAAAGTCATCAATACTTGTTTGGACCTCCTCGACAGAAGTGAAGTGCGTATCACTCAGGTGATATTGCAAGGAACGAAAGAGGTGATAATCCAACGGGGCAAAGACTGGAGAATACTTCGGGTGGGGTAAAATCTCCCATCCCAGGTCGGTGATCGTGTTTAAAGTCGTTTTCGTGAGGACACGCGTTATCCTGAAGTAACAGGACGAACCTTCTGCCCTTGCCGGTGTATGGCCTTTAAGCCTCCATTGCGTCACTCACACGAATAAGTTGTTAACAATAATGATCAGCATTGACCGTTTCACAAGGTTTGAGCAACTCATAGTGTACGACACAACGCTGATCCCACCATATGCACAGCAAGAGCTTCCTGGCATAGATATTCGGTTTGGCGGTACTTGTGGTGGGCTAACCTGGATGTACCCACGATTTGCGCCGCTTAGGATTATTGTAGAGAATCCACTTCTCATCACAGGTCAAAACCTTGTGGAGGAAGTCCTTCCTTCTAAATCTGCAGAACAAGGAAACAGAAACATCGTAGCACCTAGACTTGTTCGCAGCTGTGAGTTGGTGGGGTTCCCAGCGCCCCTCCTTGTGAATCCGTCCAAGCTTGTGCAGGCGCTTTACAATGGCTTGCCGTGTTACTTCGAGTTCATGGGAGAGCTCTGACTGGGTGCGAGAGGGATCCACGTCCAACAGTTGTTCCAGTTCCTCATCGTCAACTTTTTGTGGTTGCCCCGGATGTTCTGCATCACGGAGATC
Organism: Macrothele yani; assembly: GCA_039090855.1. NCBI lineage: Eukaryota > Metazoa > Arthropoda > Arachnida > Araneae > Macrothelidae > Macrothele > Macrothele yani. The sequence goes on along the minus strand of CM076999.1, from coordinate 49,091,958 downwards.
GAACGTTCTCTGCTTAAACAGCTGAAACCACTTCTTACACGTACTATAGGACACAGAAGCCTCACCAAAAGCAGCACAGATTATTTGCTGTGATTCCGCGGCACTTTTAATCAGCCGAAACGTGAACAGGAGGCAGTGCCTCAAATGTTGCTTCTCGATCGACATTGCTTTCACCCTCAACTTTCGTCCTTTCTGTCACTGCAGCTGTGAGAGGTTATGGTTGCCTGAAAAGCTGTGGGATGGCGCTGCAATCAGCCATTATTGCACACAGCCGCTTGCGGTTAGGGGCCGAGAAATAAATAGCACACCTAATTTATCTGTCTATAATATCTTGTGCAATCACATTTTCATTAGACTTTCATTATTAAAATACGTTATTTCAGATATTTAGTGAAAGTAATAATACAAATTTATGCATTTTAGTAAGATAAAAATTACTGAAGCAAAATATTTCTTCTATTTTTCAAGTTTTATTAATATTTATATTTTCGTGCAACACAGCCGGAAAAATGTTTCACTACTGTTGTGTTCGGAAGTTCGTATTTCTTTCTAATTGGATTTCAGAAGGAATCACTTTTCCTTAATGAAAAGAATCGGCTGTTTCAAAGTGTTAGTGTGTTTTCTTTTACAAAAGATGAAATCATTCCTGGAACTAGAATAACTTGATTAAAGATAACTGAACTTTACTAGCAGTTAAATACCTATGCAATGATATATCTACGTACAGTAAACCTACACCTGAAAAAATCACGAGGATTTAAATTTCTAAGGAGGAAACATCATGCTCGTCATAAAACAATTTGTGTACTAGTCATTAATTGTATTCCCAATTTGTGTACCAGCCATTCGAAATGTCCACTATCTATCAACAAGTAATTGGACACCTGTGATACCAAAGGAAAACGAAGTTTATTCACCTTCAATAGTAGGTGGAACCTCTACGAGAGGCGATTACAGCTGCGACCCTCCAGGGCATACTTTTAACCAGGCGTTGTACGAGGGCTAGCGGTATTTCCTTCCACTCGGCTTAGAGAAGACAGGTCAGTTCCTTCACCGATTTTGGACGGTGGGGGCACCCCTTAAGTCGACGCTCCAACTCGTCCCAGACGTGCTCGATAGGGTTAAGGTCCGAGCTCTGTGCAGGCCAGTCCATTCGATTAACCCTATTGTCACCATACCAAGACAGGGTGGACCTCGCAACATGACAGGTGGCATTGTCATCCTGAAAGTAACCTGGATCCACCCAGTAAAACTGTCACAACGTAGAAAGCGCATGGTCATCCAAAATGGTGCAGTAAGTCTCCGCGTTGAGTCTGCCAGGAATTGCGACCAAGAGTCCCGGGCCATACCAGGAGAAACACCCTCATAACATAATTCCACCGTCGCCGAACTTCACATTTGGCACAATACATTCCGGCAGGAGGCATTCTTCTGGCAGACGCCAAACCCACACCCTGCCATCCGAACGGTAGAGGGTGAACCTTGATTCGTCGCTCCAGAGAACCTGTTTCCACTATTCGACGGTCCACTGTCGACGTTCTTTGCACCACGTTAGCCGAGCAGCGCTATTGGACTTGGTGATCGAAGGCTTGTGGGCGGAAGCACGTCCATGATAACCGAGCAGATGGGCTTCCTTACGGATGGTATTCATCAAAAGAACATTCTCAGATGCCTTTTTAAACTCCTCGCGGAGGTGGGCCATCGATTTGGTGCGATTGTTCCGAATTTCTCTGGCCAGCACCCGTCGGTCTCCAACTCCCAGTTTTTTGGGTCTGCCGGGTCGGGGCACATTCCGACAGTCACCTCTCATCTTCCACTTGCCAATCACGTAGGCCACTGTCGGTTTTGGGTACTTCAACTTGCTGGATAGGTCATGTATGGATTTGCCAATTCTGTGATACCCGACGGTTACACTTTTCTCGAAATCAGAGAGCTCCGAACTGTGTGGCATTTTGCATGCGACTGGTTGCTTTTTTGTTTCCCTCACGATATTTAACGGCAGCGGCCGTGACGTGTATCAGGACCGCCGATATCGTCGATTGCAGGGGTGTCCAATTACTTGTTGGTAGTTAGTGTACTAACGAATAGTGGAGGTTTGTTCTCCTTTCATGGATTAATTCCAGATAGTTCTTCAAAGTACTCAAAACGTCGTCTTTTGGTATGGAGGGAAGAGCTGATGTTATAGTTCTTTAAGTGACGTCAATGTCTTGAAAAAGTTTGCTTTCTGGGACAGCATTAATTTAAAGAATAGAAATTAGTCACACGATGAAAAATCTGAGAATCGGGGAGACGATTAAACATACACACTTTCTTTTGTGACAGAAATATCTGTACACTGAATGCCATGTGTGGGGATTCGTTTTCCTGAAAAAGAGACCGTTGCTCGTTTTTGAACTTAGGTCTGACAAGCAGGATCCTCTTCCATAATAGTTCCAAAATGGATGTGTAAGCATTTTCAGTGACACTGAATGATCTGCGTGCGGATCAATTTTCCTAAAAAAGAACCATTCTCAGTTTTTGTACTCAGGCCTGACGAGCATTATCCTATTTCATAATAGTTCCAAAATGGATGTGTAAGCATTTTCAGTGACACTGAATGCTCTTTCTGTGCGGACTCGCTTTCCTAAAAAAGAACCATTTTCCGTTTTTGTACTCATGACTGACGAGCACGATCCTCTTCCATAATAGTTCTAAAATGGATGTGTAAGAATTTTCAGTAAGAATTGTACATTCACGAATAAACTGCAGATGCTGAATCCCATTGGTTTCATAAAAGCACACATACTATGTTTTGATTTTGGACTTTGTGACCCGATCTTCTTTCATTTGGGTAACTGTAGCATTATTCAATGCGCCGTCTGACGCTTCGTTTAAAAATGATATCAAAACAATCATGTCTCGTAAACAGCCACATTGATTTGGCGAATATCTGGCATTGCTCCTGCAGTGTCGAGGACGTCTTTGGCGTACTTTACTCGCCTATATTTCCGGTCTTCTGACAGAACATGCGGAAAACATGAGAACAAGCTTTTCCTTTCTCCTACATTTTGCACAAAAAATTGATGAATCGTCTCCGTATTAACACCGAAGACTCGGAATGATAAAATATTAATATTCTTCTGATTCCGCAACCATTATTTTACGTTTTTACGCTTTCGATATTTACAGATATTTAAACAACTGCTTGTTGCTCAAAATTAAGAATTTAACAATCCGTCTTAGATTTCATCTGTTTTCCACGTATTCTTAGAATTGGACGTGTTAATTCAATTATAAATATAATGATCCGATTTATTGGTGTCTAAAGTAAGAAATCACACGAATTTCACTCTGCAAGCTTTCTCCGTCAACGGACGGCTTCATCAGGCGGTTACATAGAGAATATAGAATAAAAATTGTAGACAGAACGTTAACTCTAATATGACAAATGAAATCATGCGTGAAGACCGCGCGCGTAAATAACCACGAACGTGGTGAATATACTATCTTAAAAGTTAATGCAAAAGTAAAAAATGTAAACTTTAGGAAGAAACTAGATTCATGAAGTCCATCTTGCGATGCCTAGCAGATGGTTCCAAGCTACCAGTAGTTCGAAAGAGACATCGGTGTTGCATACATCCTGTTTCGTTAATATCTCAACTGTTTCCCTTATGGCAGCTGTTCTTGCGTCTCCATATGGTGCGATCTTCAAGATATTCTGCCATTGGGGTTGAATTTGATGGTTAGCTACTTCTTTGGCAAGTGACGTAGAAAGTTTCTTTTGTGCAACGTCCCTCTTATGCTCATTCATTCTCTCCTCAAATGACCTTTTTGTGAGACCTACGTAAGATTTAGTAGAGGAGTCTGGGTATAACAATGGGATGCAATAGATGCCCGCATCTGTGAGCGTCAAAGAACTATTACTTCTTGTTGTGCTGAGGACGGTTGCCACGTGTATAGAAGCTTTAAGGCCGACATCCAATCCTTTCTTCTGAAAGTGATTTTTAATAAATTAGGATATTTTTGGGATGTACTTGATCGAACCAACAAATTTTAAAGGTGCTCTTCTGTTCGGTGTAGCAAGTGTGTTGGCTTCAACTTTCGCTATTGTGTCCTCTACGCGGGAGACGTCAAACCCTTCTGCAAAGGCAAGATCTTTCAAAGACTTAATTTCGGCACCATAGTCAGATTTCAAGGTGCAAAAATCTTTGGCTCTTTTAGCCCGGTATTTCAATAGAGCCTACTTGTGTGTTGTTGGGTTGGCTGATCCTGGTGGAATAGGGTTAGGTACGTGCATGGGTTTATAGTAGACTTTGGTAGTGAGTGTACCTGAAATCATTTCGTCACAAGTACATCTAAATATGGTAACTCTCCTTGATTTTCTATTTCTATCGCAAATTTAATGTCTTCATGTATGTTGTTTATGTCTACCATAAAGTCTTGCCAGTAGGCTTCTTCGTGCTCTCAGACAAAAAAGATATCACCTGCATAGCGTTGCCATACTCTTGGTGTCCTGGGAAGAGTGGTGAGTATGATCTCTTCAATAGGTCTCATGATGGCTTCAGCGAGTATTGGAGACAAGGCTGAACCCATCGGGACTCCTTTTGATTGCTTGTAGACGTGGGAGCCATAGGTAAAGAAGTTGGATTCTACAGCTAAGTCAATAACAGTTTCATGACCAATTACGAATGCAGATTTATTTTTTAAATTTCTATTTTGCAAATACAATGAGCAGTGGTCTAAGCTATGGCTTTTGATCGTTCGTCCGAAAGAGTTCCGGGTTTAAATTCCGGTAAGGCCTGGATGTTGTATTTGTCTTACGGCACTTACCCTCTCTTATCCCATGAACTAGTGACCCTAAATTAGGGACGGACGACTGCTTATAGAGTTGCTCACGGTGGTCGTTAAACCTTCAATAAAAAATGCAAGGAGACTAGTATTCTACAAAACAGTTTTTGACTAGAAGAAGCCGACTTATTTAGGAGGTACAGAAATTTATGAGTGTCTGCAAGGAAAGAAAAATACTAAGAGACGTACAGCTTTTCTATTTTTGAGTAGTAAAATTTATCATTGAATCGGATGTTTTTTGAAAAATGTTGTGCCTGTCTCCGTGCACGGGGTCTGTAAATTGAACTGTGTGTTGAAAGGGTGGTGAGAGTGTTTGTACCGGGTGAAATGTTATTTTACAGCTGTTTCGTAATTGGCAAAACTGGACTTTCGCTAGCTTTTTCTGGCTGGTAAATATTTCCCCTTTGTTGATGCTGCCAAGTAAGATTTGCCTCATTTAGTGCTCCGATCCGAAATAAAATTCATCACTAAACTCGAAAGTGCTGAACTTCTTAGACACATAATCCTTCTATTCTGACTATTTAGTGTTCCCTGTGACACATAACCCATTTGTGCCAACATAATTCCAATGGTTCCCTACAACACAAAACCCCTCTACCTTACAAAATGCAGATTTATTGTAACAGTGACTCGCTAAGCAATCCTATACTAACAGCATCAAATTAAAAAAAAGATATCAAAATATTTCTAAATTTATTACGAACTCTCATATGAAAAACTTTCTACTGACATGTTTTTCATTATGAATTTCTAAAACTAAACATGGAAAGCTTTCATAAACATAGTTTCATTTCCAGCTGGGTCCACTCCAATAAATTGTGTGTTGGACAGTACGGGAGAACGGGAATTTAGCGAGGAGCTTGGGACCGACTGAAATGTTGGCTAACTTCCTCTTTGAGGTGAAATACTGATCACGTAAAAATGCACAGTACAGGAAAAAATCATGACCACCTGTCATATGAGGTATGGCCTGTTTGTGCCGCCAATACTGCAGATATACGGGATTGCATTTCTTCAATGAGGCTTCAAACCTTTATGTAGGGATGGTTTATAATGCAGCCACCGTCGAAGATCATCAACACTCATCAGTGGTGGATCCGTACGTGAAACCATTTGGTCCAGATAGTACCCACTGATATTCAATGGGATAGCTGTCCGGCGACTAGTGTTACCAGCAAGCTGAAGTTCCCGGGATGCGCATCCAAAAGTTATCGCACACGCAGAAAAATATAGTATGCGATATTAATCACTTCAGTGTATGGCTAGCGCATTCACTTTCTTTGAGCATCATGTGATAAGAGTTGTAGTAGTCAATGTTCGATTGTTTAAAACAAAAAGGAAGCTTGTATTTTATTAGTGGAAAATCGAGGGTACGAACAAATTTCTCTTAAGTAACCGTTAGTAAAGTAAAATCTGCTATTAGTAAGGCATCAATTGGAATGTTTAAATTTCAGTGGTTTCCATGAACGCAACTATGTAAAAAGGAAGATCTATACAGTTCTTTAGATTTCGTTCCAGGCGGGATTCAAAATACTTTCAAGCTCTTTTTGTCTTTGACCATTTCAGAAGAGGAATCAATTTGTTAAGCACTGTTCATGTGAGATTCCAGAGAAGTTCAATTTGCTCAGGCGGAGGCTGCTTAATACGAAGCTTGTCATTCGTCCTAGGTAGATCCAGGCTGAAATGTCGGGAGTGGCATGGAGAGTGGGGTTGTCTTGCGTCACGAGCTGCCTTCCTTCCGGGGATCTAGTGTCCCCATATTTTGCACGACCAATTCCACACCGAGTTGATCACCGCTGGTTATAAACCTCGAAACAAACCAACAAAATTATAATTTAGAAAATTAACAAATATGAGTTTCCTTCCCTTTTCTCATAATTTTGGTAAGAACTCATGAAAAAAAAAAGATTATTTTCCGCACGTAGCGCGTGTTTAAATGTGATACTGTGAAATTGTATGACGAACTTTCAGACATACAAGACAGCCATTGTATAACACGTTGCAATAAGCCTGTTTTGAAATATGGGAGCAGTCAAGCTCCTCTTTATTACTAAGACTCCAGTATGCCACACCCGAGTGGAACACAAACCTATAGTGTATTTAAATATTTTTGTTTTCTCAATTATAACTGAATGTAATATCTAGAAGATTTTCAGAAAAAAAACAATTAAGGAACACATTCTAATTTAATATATATCCATGTCACAAATTTCTGTTGTTTTTGCAAACTATTACGTCTAAAAGTTCTTCGGCAGTCATGTTGTCACTCTTGCCATGTATTTAGATTTCTAATATGATTACAACACGCAACTTTGTTGCAAATTCTGAAATTATTCTCTTTTTAAATTTATAGCATACCTGCACGTTAAGCGTTCAACAAAGTTTTTAGTTTCGTTAAAGGTTTAACGACCATCGGGAGTAAATGGATCAGCTATAAGCAGTCACCCGTCCCAAATTTAGTGCCACTGGTTCCAAGGAAGGGAGAGTGCCCGTGCAGTAATACAAACACAACATCCATGTCTCACCTGTATTTGAACCCGGAGCCTTCTCGAAAGAATAGTCATAACCCGGAGTTTAAACCACAGTGCCACGGGGGCGACGTTCTAAGTCCAGGATCCATCAATAGAAAAGCCTAAACTGCAGTAAATCCTTTAAGATGAAATCGTTTTGTACACTTAAAATTTCTTTGAATGTTTAACATCTGATTTTTGCAATCCTAGGAGCTTGAAAATGCATTTTAACAATTCCATGCGAATATCAGAAACATACAATAACTATATGTATATGCTACGCCATTATTGTGGAGCGTACTCTAAACGTGTTTTGATTTCCTTCACACATCTCATTACACATGGAGGACATACTCGCTCTGAATTCGCAAGAGGTTACAGCCAACGAGATAGAAATAGAGTGCTCAAAATGACACCATGTTTGCATGAAATTGGAAGAGCAGCAGACTTCGCTATGACAGCAGGAATCAGAGAAACAGAAACCCGAGTAAGATCTGCGCCAGTGTGAAAACTAATGTAAACATCAAACATTTGCAATAAGTTTTACCTAAAAATAAATGCCTAAAAACATTTGCCTAAAATACCAGTAAGAGATGCGCTTAAAATTAAATATAAAAGCTTTTCTCGAGAAACATTTGTACGTGTATTCAACGCGGAACAGTGATAATCATCAGGGTTTTACGTTTGAATACTGTGATGATTTTCTGAACATCTTTAAAAAGAAACAAAAACACACCTGCCTATATTATCATTATATGCTTTCGTCTGTGAACACCATATTTCTACACCTTTTATCCGATTGGGAAAATTACATCTGCACTGCGAAGCTTGAAACTTTTAGCCTTTTTCCAATGCATAATTTCGATTATGTGGGGGTAAATGCAGATGCAATCGAATTCGGGATATATTTTATTCCCCATTATTTCTTCTAACAAGAAAACTGTCATCAGGCAGCAAAGCGGTCTAAAGCGTTACCATCGGATTATTTGTAGAAGTAGAGAACAAGAAAGATGACACCGAATTTTCGGGTGTAACAAGCACGTCTTTTGAATCCGTTCTGACGCAAATTAAATTTATCAAAGCTATTCAAAGTCAATGGAATCGGTATGTAAAACAATAGGACTGACGGAAGTAAGAAGATTTTCTTCGGGATTTTAATCCCTCAGATATTGCTGTAAACGGAATCGTGAGCTTACGAACTCATAGAAACAGAGATATCGACCAAAATAAGATGTGAATTTACGTCGCGTGGTGGGAAAACCATGCATTATTTTAGGAAGAAAGTATTCTCAAAAGGTTTATCCATATAAGTGGTACCGGTCGAAGAAAAAAATTAGTCGAGTTTTCAGGAGACCAGATTTTGCAACAAATACTTCAGAAGCAGAAGTTAACACTTATGACCCATGGTGGCTAAAGTATTCTTTAACAAACATTAGAAATTATGTGAAAAATATTTTTCATCAGGTCTGGTATGTGATACAGAAAGAATTTTTCAAATCAGAGCTTTAAGAGCAGAAAAACGCAGATAACGCACTTTAACATTGTGTCCCCTAGCGGAAAGTCTATGATTTACTTGAAAATTTTGAATTTATAGGGAAAATATTTCACATCGGAAACACTATCCAACAAAGAAGGAATTTTTCAAATCGTACACTTAGAAGTAGAGATATTGCCAAAAGTAAGATATACATCTACGCCCCCTGGTGTAGAAACCATGCATTTTTTCAAGAAGAAAATGTTGCTAAAAGATGTGTCGATATGAGTAGTATCAGTCAACAAACGACTTTCTTTTTCAATCGAGATTTAAGAAGTTCATATTTTGCTGCAAATACAACAGAAGCTGAAATTAAGACTTACGCCACGTGGTGGCCAAACCATTTCTTACAAAAATTAGAAAATATGTGCAAACGATTTCCCATCAGGAACTGTATGCGGTGCAGAAAGAATTTTTCCAATCGGAGATTTAGAAGCAAAAATATAGGAGGAAACGCAATTTACGATTACACCCCGTAGCAGAAAGTCCAAGAATTACTTAAACATTTTGAAATTATATGAACCACATGTCACACTAGAAACACTATCCAACAAAGAAGGAATTTTTCAAATCGGATTCCTAGAAGTAGAGATACGACAAAAATAAGATATACATCTACGCCCACTGGCGTTGAAACCATACACTATGTTAAGAAAAAAATGTTTCTAAAAGGTTTGTCGACATGAGTAGTAGCGGTCAACAAACGACGTTTTTTTCAATCGAGAAGTTACACGCTCATATTTTGCTGCAAATACAACAGAAGCGGAAATTAAGGTTAACGCTCCCTGGTGGCCAAACTATTTTTTTACAAAAATTAGAAATTATGTGCAAACGATCTCCAATCAGGAGCTGTATCCGGTGCAGAAAGATTTTTTGAAATCAAAGATTTAGACGAAGAGATATAGGGAGAAATGCAATTTACCGCCACGCCCTCTAGCGGAAAGTCTATTAATTACTTGACAATTTTGAAATTTTATGAAAAACATGTCACACGGAAAACACTATATAACAAAGAAGGAATTTTTCAAATCGGACTCCTAGAAGTAGAGATATTGACAAAAATAAGATGTACATCCACGCCTCCTGGCGGAGAAACTGTGGAATATTTTAAGAAGAAAATATTCCGAAAAGGTTTATCGATGTGAGTGGCATCAGTCCGCGAAAGAATTTTTTCAAACGATATTTTAGAAGCTCCGAGTTTATGGCAAATACGTCAGAAGCAAAAATAAACGCTTACGCCCCCTGGTGGCCAGAGTATTTTTTACCAAAAATCAAAAATTATTTGCAAAAGATTTTCCATAAGGAGATGTATCCGCTGAAGAAAAAAAAAATTATAATCGGAGTTTTAGAAGAAGAGTTATCGGGGAAAATGTAATTTAATTTTACGCCCCCTAGCGGAAAACCTATGCGTAATTTGAAAAAGTAACTATATCTGAAATACTCTTCGACATAAATGGAATCGAAAGATAAAAAAAAAATTAATTTGATGCTTAGAAGCAAATATGTGGAATAAAACTTATTTTTGAACTCGACATCATCTCCATTTACGCCCTCTACCGACAAAAATGTACATCTTAAAAAAAAACGAAATGAAGGATCATCATTTGCATGTTTTAAGCTTTCCAATGCAGAAAGAATTTTTCAAATCGGACTAAGAGTTGCAGAGATATAGTGGGTACAAGCCGACCGACGGACGGACAAACCGATAACAGAAGCATGATCTTTTTTTACAAAAGACGTGCTAACAGGAAAATTGTCACCAGGCAGCAGAGCGGTCTGAAGCGTTACCATCAGATCATTCGTAGAAGTAGAGAACAAACTCGAAATACGGAGTGGAAATATTTCACAGTAAAAGAATATTGTTCATCCGATTTCGCGACGCGCAGATATTACTGCAAATAAGATTTAAATAGAAATATGAACTTACGATATCTAGCTGCAAATTTTAAGGTACGAAAAAATAAAAAAAATATGTAATTGAAGATTTCTTCCCCAGAAACGTTGTCCAACAAAGCAAGAATTTTGGAAATTGGACTGTTCGAATCAGAGATATCAAAGGAAATATGACTTACACCTATGCCTCTTGGCGGAAACCTGTGCGCACTGTTTTGCGCATTTAATATGTGGAAATTGTTCCTAAACAGTGGTATCTGACACAGAAAAAACTTTTTTTAATGAAGCTTTCAAAAACACAGATGCTGCTGCAAACACATAGGAAAGAAAAAATATGCCCTTATGTTGCCTCAGTGGAAACATTGATCATCACGAAAAGTGAGGAATTATATGCAAAGTAATCCACATCACAAATGTTACGCTAACTAAAAGAGATTATTCAAATCGGACTTTCAGGAGCAGAGATATAGGAGGTAAAACAATATAATTTTACGCCATCTAGATGGAAAACTGGGCATTATTTGGAAATGAAATTATTCAAAAAATTGTGTTTTTTGTAAATGATATTGAAGAAAATATTTTTTTTTCAATCGGATAGTTTTTTTCAATCGGATACTTACGCCCTATAGCGGTAGCATTATGCATCGGATAAAAAGCAAGGATCATCGTTACCACATGATTTTCACCACATCTCATGCTTCTCACTGCTAAAAGATGTTTACAAATCGGGGTGACAGGTGCTGAAATATGACGGCCAAGAGTCTGACGGACTGATGTACCGACGTATTGATAACATAAGCACGTCCTGTTTTTCAAAAGACATTTGAAAAATATTTCAATGAAATATTTTCGAATATTTTCTCTCAGTTGCATTATGTTATTTCACTTTTTCCCTATTAATGCCGCATACATGGAAATTACAAACAACCAGGTTGAACCGTAGCTTATATACTGCTTACTGCAACAAGAAGGTGAAAACAAAGAAATATTGTTAGTAATTTTATTTCAATAAGTTCAGCCCATAAACTTGTGCAAGGTTGTTCCAGACCTTTTTTTACGCTTTCCAACCGTAGGTTGAAGAAGCGTATATGCTTCAGCTCTGTCCGTCCGTCAGTACGTTTGTCTGTCCGCACGATAACTGGCGTAAAAATGATTCGATTTCGATGAAATTTGGTATGTGGTAGGGGACCATCTGGGGAAGAACCCTATTGAAAATGGGACAAATGGCGTCAAAGGTCACGACGTAGGAGCAGGATCCATTCCATTGCACTTATGCTTCATAACTTGCGTAAATATGGTTAGATTTTAATGCAATTTTACTATGTGGTAGGGGACAGTCTGAGGACGAGCCCTATTCAAAATGGGTGAATTGGGGTCAAAGGTCAGGACATAAGAGCGGGATGCATTCCATTGCGCTTATCCCATATTATTAAGGTGGACGTCAAGTAATTTTGCTTCCTATACTTCCAATGGAAAAACTTTTGTGCACATTTCCTTCACACTTAATGTGTTCCCAAGGATCAAAATTTGAGCATCGATTAAAATAACTTCATATTATAACATGGAATACTTAATATTTTCTAAAACATAATCATAATTATATTAAAAATCAAACACTTTTCCTTTGGTGGTGTTGAAACCAGAAAAAGGATGGCGCGACCTGTACTTTGATGACGTCAGTAGACAAACAAATGTTGGATTGCGAAATTATGGTTATGTTTTAGAAAATATTAGGTATTACAAGTTATGAAATGAAGATATTTTAATCGATGTTCAAATTTTCATCCTTGGGAACGCATTAATTGGGAAGAAAATGTGTACAGAAATATTTCCATTCGAAGTGCAGGAAGCAAAATTTCTCGAAGTTCACCTTCAAGGAGCAATTCTTGTGTTGTAAATCTTACTTTGAAAACGGCTCTAAGGATTTTGATGAAAGTCTTTAACCTACCGTTTTCTGGTACTAGAAATCGATTTAGCTTGATCTCGACTTTATGAAAATTCGTTTAGTGCGTTAAATAAACACCCCGAATTACCACGTTTTTAGTGTAGTGTCATGGTCGTTCCATTAGGTGTTGGCGCGCGATCAGCCCATCTGTTTCATTACGTCACGCCGTGTGTGTGGATCCTATTAAAGTTCTATGACGTCACACTCTTGCGAGCAGATGGTCGTGATTCCCATCTGCTTCATTACATCACGCGTTGTGTGCGTATAACCGTCCGCACGATAACTCGGGTAACAATCGTTCGATTTCGAAGAAATTTTAGTATGTGGTAGGGGAGCACCTGGAAAGGAATCCTATTGAAAGTGAACGAAATTGGGTCAAAGGTCAGAACATAGGAGCGGGATCCATTCAACTGCTCTTATGCATCATAACTAACGTAAAAAAGGTTCGATTTCGATTAAAAGTTAGTATGTGGTAGGAGCCCACCTGGGGACAAATCCTTTTGAAAATTGGCGAAATGGGTGTGAAAGGTCATGGCATAGGAGCGGAATCACTTCCATCGCCATTATGCGCCATAACTTACGTAAAAATGGTTCGATTTGGAGGAAATGTTAGTATGTTAAAGGGACCTTCCTGGGTACAAATGCTGTTGAAAATGGACGAAATGGGGTCAAAGTTTCGGACACAGAAGCGGGAGCTATTCCATAGCTCTTATGCATCATAACTTACGTAAAATTGCTTCGATTGCGACAAAACGTTATCATGGTATTTCGGAGGTATACTGAACCAGTTCTGTTGAATATCATTGAAATGGGATCAAAGGTCAGGGCACAGGAGTGAGATTTATTCCACAGCCATTTTCCTCATAACTTGAGTAATAACTTGAGTAATGATTTCTAGTATGTTGGAAAGCGTATCAAAATCAATGCATTGCCTGATTTTACTAATTTGTTTACACGATTCATGCAGTTGTATACTGTGCAAGAAGCTGACATGTAGTCGTTTTTTTGGAAAAACTACGGCCCTCCCATTGAGGATGCCCGTCATAGCGAAGCCGCCAGGATAAATAAAATTCTTCACGTCAAGTGGACCTCAGCAAATAGGGTAAGCACCCTAGTACTTTCTGTCTCGTTGCAATAATTCTATCATGTACAATCCTCAGTACTTGGGCACATTTGCACAACTGGGCAGTAATTCCGGAAGTACGTCTTGTATACAATTTGTCTATGCTAAAAGCCGTCATATTCCTCTAAGGTGGGCAAACAGTTGCTACAGCTCGACCTTAAGGATTGAGAAAATGCCGCTCTTCGGAGGAATCCGATTTTTGTTAAAAACACGCTAATGGACGGGTCAGGATGTTTGGTCACTCAGCTGGGGAAAGCAGTGTAACCGCAGGAGGTCTATTTTTAACGCAGTTATGGGATTCTTGAATTACTCTGGAACGGCATTTGTATGCGACGACGTATTTTAACTTCATAGGAGCACCGGAACATGTCCATGATGATTCTTGATAAGGTTGGCTACTTCAGCAAGATAATGAACCAGGGCAGAAGTCTTTGACCGTCACATAGGTGTTTCATTAGAACTACGGTGAATTCAAAGTGCTAAAATGTAATATATGAGTTCCAGGCCTACTTGTCATTTTCCACATATCATCCCATTGGGAGCCAGTAGAAAGAGACTGGCTGATATCTAACCAAGACACCGCACCAGCAAAATTTATGCAATTTAGATTCCATCACATCCGCTTGTCTGAACATATTTGAAGAACGTTATCAGCACTTCACTGAATCCATGCGACATCAAAGTGTGGATGCTTTGAATGCAAATTGATTTTCAACGTGTTATTCGAAAAAAGTGCCTAAACATTTTCTAAGTAACTCATGTAAGACGATACAGAGGGTAAGTTGGCAGTTTTGCAATATTTGCATAAACGAATGTGCTGCGGAGAGCATGTAAATTCTTTAATCTTGTTCAAGGCGCGAACAACAGTCAGTCGAAAGGGATATAAAGTGGTAGCCGTTGCTGTGACAAACATTGCATGTCGTCGCTCTTTCTGAGGTTGGGATGCCAAAACGATGAACAGTCACAACCGGCTAATTAAGGAAATTCCGATTTACTAGTTTGAACTCAGCCATATCTCTGCCCAAGCAGCATAAAACATTTGCCATGCGAAAGGGGAAAGTTCCGTAGACCACAACACCGCAAATAGACGGTTCAAGACATTTTGCTAAGCTGACAGAGACCTCGACGATCAGTTAAGGTCAGGTAGGCCTCGAACCCTGCATTTGGAAGCCGCTCGCCAGGGAGTAGAGTCAAATCTGACAACCAGCATTCGGAGATTATCAGGTGAGCTGGGCATATCACTGACCAACGTGTTTCGTCGCCTTCAGGACCTCGGCAAGGTCTACAAGAGCGGAATAATTGTGCCTGACAAACTGACACCAGCTGAAGAAATCCCCTGAGTGAAAGTCTGCATGAAACTCCTAGAAAACGCACTCGATGTACGTTTCATAAAGATAATTGTTATGTGCGATAAAACGTGGGTCTATTTCCGTAATCCTAACACACAATGGCAGTATTTCAGCTTGGGCCAGCTTCTTCCTGAACTTGTTGCCAAACGTGGACGCTTCCAGCACAAGATGATGCTATGCGTCTGGTGGAATGTGGAGGCAATAATCCATTACGAATTTGTTCCAGACGTTCAGAACATCAACGCCAAGCTCTACTTTGAACACTTGGACGGTATATATATGCCGTTTTGGAGGAGAATTATTTGGTACTGGTGAACAGAAATCCCGCTCTCCTACAGCAAAACATCGCTCGGCCTTACACCGCAACAACAACACAAGAAAAACTCCAGAAACTTGAGGGCATCGAACTGATGCTACATCTAGCGTATAGTCCAGACCTTGCTCGTGGAATTATTGCTTGTTCCGGCCCATAGCCCACTTCCTCCGCGGGCGGTATTTCTACAACCAGGAGGAGGTGGCAACTGGGGTGAAAGAGTTCTTCGCCTCGAAAGACAAGAACTGGTACTACCGCAGAATCGAGGAACTGTCAAACAAATGTCTAAAGACGGTCCAATACGATGTCCTATACTTTGAATGATAGCCAACTTTCTTCGTAAAGGTACGTATGAAGACATAAAGTGATCCAAATATTGCAAAATATTTTGCTACGTAGCGCTCTAATCCGGAATTTAAACAGTACACCGAAACCTGATGATGACAGTACATACAACTCAAAAAGAAATCGTGATGCAGTTTTTATCAATGCAAAGATCAAACAGCAAGTCTCTATCTCAAGTGCACTTGATTACTAACAGGACGTTTCCTTTACCAAACAGTCCTTCTAAGGACTGGATGACACGCTGCTAGGTAGCATTATAGGTCTGCGTTCTTTAATTTTATTGAAAAGGAGAAGTCCAGTTCTGAACACTTTTCCCAAGATATACAACTGTTGTGTGTAGTTAAAGTTTTAACTTTCAAAATCAATTTTAACAAAATAATTTGTCTTAGGCTTAAATACTTTCAACAGTTCAAAATTTTGCCTTAATTTAGAAAGACAGATTGCAGTCTCTGATGTTTAAATATGGAATCAAAGTAAAATTATTCGAAAATAGAAGACGTTTGTGCCGTCTCCCTCGTCGAACATCCATTGTGCCACCATCACTGTCCGGTAAGTTGCAACTATTCTAAACAAACCATGACCAGGACGTTCATCCACCACACACAGCAGTTTTCAACTGTTTTTGATGCATATATCGCAGCTTTTAACTGTTTATGATGCAACGTTATTTAAAAAAGCGCTGTCCATGACGTGAAGATATTCCTAAAATGGCGTATTCTCGATACACTCCTAACGATGTTAAAAGATGTTAAATGTATTCTAGATTAACCTCGGATTTACCGTGTCGGCAATCTAGTATCATTATAACTCCTACCTAGTTTAACTCCTGACATTTATTCGTGATGACATCGAATTACTGTATACGTGAATTAAGTGGTCTTTCTATTTCTATTGCTTCCAACATTAGGTTCGTCCACTAGTGAGAGAGTGTCAAACTCGTTTCCAGATGGAATATATTCCTTGACTTCTCCCTTCTCCTGTAGGTACATTTAGGTTTGCGTGGTAAGCAACAATCTTTGATTTAAAAGTAGTTAAAAGGGATACAAATATTTAAAAGTGCAGATTGTTTAGAAATCTATGAAAACGTTGCAATCTGCTTTTCAAAGGTGGTGTATTATTCTCCTTTTTTGAATGCGCTGAGTTTTAAGAGCACGAAACAACGCAAGTGTAAGAGAGTTTCGAATGCGGTATCTGCGAAAATAGTTTCGATATATATCAAAAACATTTTTAATCTGTTTTTCAAAGGGCGGTGGGTTATTCTCCTTTTTTTTTAATGCGCTCAGTTTTAAGAGTACGTAACAACGCAAGTATAATAGAGTTTCGACTGTGGTATCTGCGAAATTAGTTTCGTTATATATCAGTAAACTTGTGTAATCTGCTTTTCAAAGGGCGGTGGGTGTTTCTCCTTTTTTGAATGCGCTCAGTTCTAATAGTACGAAACAACGCAAGCGTAATAGAGTTTCGAATGCGGTATCTGCAAAAATAGTTTCGTTATATATCAATAAACTTTTGTAATCTGCTTTTCAGAGGGCGGTGGGTTATTCTCCTTTTTCGAATGCGCTCAGTTTCAAGAGTATTAAACAGCGCAAGTGTAATAGAGTTTCGAATGTGGTATCTGCAAAATTAGTTTCGTTATATATCAGTAAACTTGTGTAATCTGCTTTTCAAAGGGCGGTGCGATATTCTCCTATTTTGAATGCGCTCAGTTTTAAGAGGGTGAAACAACGCAAGTGTAATAGAGTTTCGAATGCGGTATCAGCGAAAATGGTTTTGTTATATATATATATATAAACTTTTGTAATCTGCTTTTCAAAAGGCGGTGTGTTATTCTCCTTTTTTGAATGCGCTCAGTTTTAAGTGTACGAAACAACGCAAGTGTAATGGAGTTTCGAAAGCGGTATCTGCGAAAATAATTTCGTTATATATCAATAAACTTTTGTAATCTGCTTTTCAACGGGCGGTGGGTTACTCTCCTTTTTTAAATGTTGTTCAGGGTGTTTTAACACCCCAATTAAGAAAAACAGCCTGTGTTCATTTTTTACACTGAGATCAGAGTGAAATTCATGGTTGGCAGATAACTTTTAGCAAATACCAAAGTACACCATTTGCTTCCTCGTTTTTTCACTGGATATAAAAATATGATACAGATTCTGATGTTTTTTACCTTGATATATAAGATAATCGATAAAGATTGGACAGTATAAGAAAAGATGAAAATTACTTTGTGAAATTCCCCTCCTAAAGAAACCGAACAAAATACCATAAAAATAATAATAAAAACGTTTAAGACAAACGGGCTGTAGGAAAGAATTGGCGAATGGGATTTTTTATACTAAATAGAAAAATCAAATTCATTGGAAGAGAGCTCGAAAGTCTCAAAAAAATAAAATTTTAACAGCCTAAATTGTCAAAAAGAAAAAAAAAACCATTAGAAACGTACAAACAAATTTGACCTAAGTAATTTTGCACGGAAAAGTAAAGCAAGTGCCATGGTTCCTCCTGGACCGAGGTAATGTAAAACCATGTGGGAGCAACAATTGTTGCGCGAATAGTACGGATAATTAGTGGAACAAGGTCAACGTTATAAGAAGGTTGAGGCAGAAGAAATGAGGTACAGGTAAAAAAAATACCTATGGAATAGTGAAAACTTCGTCAATTATAATATTTCAAAAGGATACATAAAGTGTCAATTCGTAGGAGATTATATCCAAAATTCTAGATATGTTATACACTATCAACCAACAAGTAATTGGAAACCTATGATAGCAAAGGAAAACGTAGTTTATTCACCTTCAATAGTTGGTGGAGCCTCCACGAGATCCGATTACTGCTGCGACCCTCCGGGGCATACTCTCAACCAGGCGTTGTACGACGGCTAATGGTATTCTTTTCCACTCGGCTTGGAGACGACAGGTCAGTTCCTTCACAGATTTCGGACAGTCTGGGCACCCCTTAAGTCGACCCTCCAACTCGTCGGAAGGCTGCTCGAAAGGGTTAAGGTCCGGTCTCTGAGCAGGCCAGTCCATTCAAGTAACCCCATTGTCACCATACCACGCCATGGTGGACCTCGCAACATGACAGGTGGCATTGTCATCCTGAAAGTAACATGGGTGCACCCCGTAAAACTGCCACAAGGTAGGAAGTGCATGGTCATCCAAATGGTGCAGTAGGTCTCTGCGTTGAGTCTACCAGGAATTGCGACCAAGGGTCCCGTGCCATACCAGAAGAATAACCCCCATAGCATAATTCCACCGCCGCTGAACTTCACAGTTGGCACAATTCATTCCGGCAGGAGGCGTTCTCCAGGCAGACGCCAAACGCAGATCCTGCTATCCGAACGGTAGAGTGTAAACATTGATTCGTCGCTCCACTGTTCAACGGTCCACTGTCGATGTTCTTTGCACCACGTTAGCCGAGCAGCGCTATTAGACTTGGTGGTCAAAGGCTTGTGGGCGGCTGCACGTCCATGATAACCGAGCAGATAGGCTTCCTTACGGATGGTATTCCTCGAACGAACACTCCCGGAAGCCTCTTGAAACTCCTCGCGGGCGTGGGCCTACGAATTGGTGCGGTTCTTCCGAATTTCTCTGGCCAGCTACCGTCCGGCTGTAACTCCCAGTTTTGTGGGTCTGCCGGGTCGGGGCACATTCCGACAGCCACCTCTCATCTTCCACTTGCCAATCACGTAGGCCACTGTCGATATTGGGTACTTCAACTCGCTGGATATGTCACGTATGGATCGGCCATTTCTGTGATACCCGACGATTACACCTTTCTTAAAATCAAAGAGCTCCGAACTGTGTGGCATCTTGCATGCGACTGGTTGCGTTGTTGTTTCCCACACGATATTTAACGGCGGCGGCCGTGACGCATATCAGAACCGCAGATAACGTTGATTGCAGGGGTGTCCAATTACCTGTTGATAGATAGTGTAATTACAATGTGAAAGAATGCTTTTTAGAAGTACAAGACGAATTCCAGTTCAAGGTACATTGTCCATTCAACGTGGAGCGCTTCTTTCTTGTATCGACGGAAGATATGAAAAAATTGGGCAGGTAATAATGTTCTCTGTTAGGAGAGATGAATATTCATCACAGCAACCCACGTGGTTTTTTTAATATGAAACCCTATGCTTAAAAAAAACAGATATATTATTATATTAAAGCCACTTTAAAGATTTAATGCTGGCATTTTTTTTATTTTTTCAATGTCAAAAAGTATTTTTTTAATACGCTCTAAAATAATACACCAATGCATGGATTTGTGCCATTTTTATTACACATATTTATCATTACTCTCAAACAAAATTATATGTTTTTCACTTTCGTTAAAATCCGGGGCAATTACCTCAGTTTTAAAACAAGAAATATTCTCCACTTATTTACCGTTGAATTAGAGTGTTCTTTTGTACATGCTCAGGGCTTGTAGGAAACTGAAATAAGTTACCGTTGAACGAAATGTTTTATACCAATGCATGTTCTCTGGAATTTTATGTAATTATGCCCAGGAATAATTATTTTGATCGTTTCCCACAGGTTTTTCAGGAGCAATAGTGAAAATAATCTTAAGTTACATAACACAGGATTCAAAACAGAAACTTTGGGAGATATAAGTTGGTAGACGGAATAAGCACGACTCTAAAATTAAATTCCAATCTCTAATGCATAGTGTGCAGAAACTGCCCAGAGAGCAGGCTTTTTGTCCGCCATTTTTTCCGTCTTTCGTTTTGTACGAGAACCTACTAATGTGCGTACATGTACACGGGTGATACAAACGGAAAGTTTGAAGATTTCCCTAAATATTCAGTAACTGTATAAACTGTTCGCGTACAATTACAATGAATCACTTTTTGTTTTACTCGACTACGTACTGAAGACATTTTAAATATTGAAATTAACATGAAAAATAAAATCCTGTTACTAGGATATGAAACATTTTCTAAATCCCTTTATTTGACAAAACAATACGACACATTTTATTATACACTGTCTGACAGAAAAAATGCCACACCCTGAAGGAACGCTCGAAAACAGACCAAACTGCACACACAGATTGCCTAATAGGTTCTGAAAAAATGCTTTAATTGTCACATACAGACTAGACTGTAGTGGCCGAAAATACAGGATGATCAATAAGGAGTGTGGCCACCATTTTGGGCGATGCAGTGTTGAATCCGTCGTGGCATCGAAGCAATGAGAATACTGAATAGCCTCCTAGGGTAACGTGGACGATGTGGTGTTGATCCGAGTCCACATGACATCTTCATCCTGCGGGGTGAAAGGGAACTCAACCGACGCCCAAACATGTACCACAGATTCTCGATGAGTGAGATCGGGGTATCGTACTCGCCGTGGAAGCATTCGTACCCCATGTAAAGCATTCAGGCTGAATTGAGCGGTATGCGGCCGGGTGTTATCATGATGAAAAACGGTGTTTGTAATGCCCTGCAGATATGGGAGTGCCACGAGACGCAGTACCTCGTCAACGTAGTGGCGTGCCGTCAATGTGCCCGTAATACGTACCAGAGGTGAGCTACTTCTGGTGTTTACAGCACCCCACTTCATAATTCCATGTTGCCACCCCGTGTGGCGCTCCACAATGGCGAAGGAATCGACCTTCACCATTGTGAGAATCTGGAGGGATCGCAGTGTGAGAATCTGGAGGCCACGTCGCCTCCAGATTCTCACACTGCGATCATTCATGATGAGACAGATTTATGATAATTCTCTGAAGACCACATTGTTCTATTCAACACCCCACGCAGCTCTGGGGAGAAACCACGCTAAGCGGTGACGACGATGGCTCGTTTTTAACGGTAGCCTTCGCAGCGGACGGCTCGACAACAAGCCAGACGCTATAATCGGCGCGTCACTGTCTGTGTCCATGTCGCAGCATCCAAGTTTCCCCGTACACTCCGCAAAATGTCACCCGTTGTGCCTTGTGGGTCCGCTACAGCATGACGTTGGATGCGATGATCGATGCGCTCGGACGTCCGTCTCCTTGCTCCGGATCCCCTACGACGCTGCACATATCCTTTCTGGGATCCCTGTCTCCAAATGCGACCGACGGTTTTGGCATCACGTAGCGTTTCTTCCGCAATACGACTCAAAAACCATCCAGCGGTACAAAGGACAACAAGGACACGTTTCATGAACTCATCCGTTTGTTGAAAACCCGGCGTGCGAGTGAGTCTTACCGGCATTGACACCTCTTGGTCGTTCTCCAGACAGGGTTACAGCAGAACCACTCACTTCTCGCGGCTGGTTGTCCGGTCACATCCCGCGCGCCGTTCGGGCGATTGGCCTGCAAATGCAGTCATTTGCATAACTTGTACGTGTGCACTCACCCTGCAATTCAATGGCGCTGCGTTCACGTCTTCGTGGTGTGGAAATTTTCCTGCCGGGCAATGTACATGAATTTAACTCTTCACTCCGCCTAAAAAATCTTGAAGCTAGTGAGATTCTTTGGATTTCTTCAAAATGTCTGCATTGTTCCAAGAAAATCCGAAATTTTTGTTAATATTGGGTTATTATGTAGTACGTAAAGGATATACGAGAATATCGAAATTTGGAAGGTTCCGAAATGTCATTTACACTACCTAAATTAATGTTCAGCTTACCTGCTATAGTTCTATGAGTTATTTCCCGATTTTTCGTAATGACCTCCTCATCGACTCTTTGTCTATTTAAATAGCAAGTTGAGATTACTGGCCTTCCACTCCGCGGTTGAAACTTTACAAGCAACATGTCACAACTGTTTTTTTATTTTTTTACCCAACGACGGAAAATGCTTATGTCCAACGTTACAGAACCATTAAATGCCACTAATTTAGGGTGAATTTCTTTGGGAGATACACTTTCATGTGCTAAATACTGTGTAACTGATCGTCGTTTGACACGCGTCGAGACAGATGAGAAAAGATCATCTATTCGAAACACAATCAAATGCGAACAAATAAATATACGGAGCTCTATTACGCATTAAAATGAAATTAGTAACACATAGTATCGTTTGACGTGTGACTGATTTCTAGGCAACAAGCAACGCGCAAGACACTAGTGTGGATGCATTACATATTGAACACGCCTATTACCACTTCTGTAATACAATG
Organism: Macrothele yani; assembly: GCA_039090855.1. NCBI lineage: Eukaryota > Metazoa > Arthropoda > Arachnida > Araneae > Macrothelidae > Macrothele > Macrothele yani. The sequence continues at coordinate 49,069,008 of CM076999.1, read as the reverse complement.
GCCTCTTTGTCTTGGTCTGACAGTGTGTCCGAGACCAAAGCCGCTCAGATCACCATGTCTACCCATGTTAGCCTGTTCCGATACACTGTGGGGAAGCCCTACTACACGCCTATTTATTGCCAACGTTTCGTTTATATCTGTTCCGCTCTGCGATGATGATGCGTATTGCAACAGCCCATCACCGTTATGTGTAATGTTCCTTCTACTGAGTGCATGTGCAATTGAAGGAAGTTTAAAGTACTATATGTTAAAGAACAGTTTTAATTCTTTGAACCTTAATCGAAAATTAAAATTCAACATGCTTAAAAGAACAATAGGATTTACTCCACATGTTCTCAGATTCTTCTGATTTCCAGGTCAGACCTCAAAAACTAGTCATATACTACAGTAAGATTTAATTAATCTGAAATTTCCTATAACGGTGAAAACACAACACCCAGTATTTACTGAGCTTTTGTATTCCCGTGGAAAGCGTCGTCGTAGTTTAAATCTCAGCTTAGGAGGCATACATTTGTGTTGTTCACGGTTATCAACAAACAATTTTATTGGCTTTCTCCGGGTTTTTCCCTCTATCTCTTTCGCTTGAGAATTACGAATCACCTATATTGACAACATCATGAGCTTGAGCTTTAGGACTGTTCAGTTTGCAGATAGACCGAAAGGTTTCAGCTTTCTTACTACGTTCTGCTAGCACCTATTCCCACTACGCGCACATGCATTCTGCATGCCAACTGCTGTCTTTTATCCCCCTCTTGGTAAATATACATTCACTTCACTTCTGTTTAGAAAATCCTAAAGTTTATTTTGCATCTAGAAATATCTTAACCACCCCTTTAGAGGAAGTTTTAAAACACTTAAACCAGCTCTCATAACACACGAAAGAAGCGGACTTTGCCTCATCTTCCCAACGTGACGTGCAAATGGTAAAACAAATTTAGCAGTTGAAATTTCGAAGTTTTTGCTCTTGCTTTATTTTTTGCAATTGTTAAATAAACTTTTTCTTGCAGATCACTCTGGTGTTTTTTGGTCGCTCTATATTTTTAATTAACTGTTTGACACCTGCCTTTGATTAATAGATGAACAGCTTGCGATTGGAAAGTTATTACCTGACTAAAGGTAGTTTTTATAAAACAGCCCTTCTTTATTTGTCTGTTCATACTACGTTGGCAAAAATCTAATTTTTTAAACTGTACCTTCGATATCGTTTACATGAGTTCAACTGCACGTTATTTTATTTTTATTTCTCAGTACACGACGGTAGAGTTAATATTTCGTCACTATTTTTTTAAAAAATGTGATGAATAAAAACAGAAAATACTATATTACGACACATCTGTTTTAATTTATATACATAATATCCCTGATAAATTAGTGAAGTTTGAAATATGCGCTTTTCTACTAGTAATTTAAATTTATGAATTAAAATAAATATATACACTAAACGGGGTTGCTTCGAAAAAGAAAACATTTCTTCTGATTTCTTCAGCAAAGTTGAAGTTTGATTTTCATTTCAACAGGTCACGTGATATCAAAATATACGTTGTTATATTTTGAAGTAAAGTTACGACAAGCTCCGGTGTTAAACCCTTGTTAAGGGCACATATTAAGGCAATACAACGGTTTTGTCACAATTTTTTTAAGCCGACCATGGTTTCGCTTGGTATTGACGAGGCAATACAACGGTTTTGTCACATTTTTTTCAAGCCGATCATGGTTTCGCTGGGTATTGAAGTCCCATTCGTCCTAATGAAGCTAGGTCAATACCCAGCGAAACCATGGTCCGCTTGAAAAAAATGGGATAAAAACGGTGTAGTACCTTAATAAATATATATATAAGTGTAACACGAGGTAGTCTTTGAGATCAATAACCTTGTTAAGGGTGTTTGCATTTTTGACGGTCTCTGATATTTTCAATAAATAGTGGTTGAAATGGTAATTATTGTTTGTTTAATTTCAAAAATAGAATTGAAATCATTTTTCTGTGGTATTTGTTTTGAAAATTTTGATATATTTATTTTTATATACTTTGATTTGTGTTGAGGGTATGCAGAACGGCAGGCAAATTATGTGAGTTGTAGCTGATCGGGAGCAGTGTTAGTGAAATTGGGTTCGTCGAAGTGTTTTAGATCTAGGCGTCCAAAAGGCGTAATGGGAAGGAAAAAATTATCGGCTTTCCAAACTACGTATCTGCAAATAAAATTTCGCCAGAAAACTTCGGATATTAATCTTTCGACAACTGTGAGTACTCGTGCAATCGACTGTTGCTTCAATCCAGAAACTTTCTCATTCTTAGTGCTACCCCTGTTCACCCTTCACCAAACACTGGAAGTACAATTATATGCATCCTTTCGCGAAACTTTATTTCAGACTTCTCTGACAGTGTAGTATATAAAGACGGACAACGTCGTAGAGAAAAAGATGTATGAGTGTGTCGCGCGATAAGATCAGAATATAGGTCAGCTTCAGGTTAGCAGTACCATTTTTCACAGTCTACAGTATTGTCGAAGAAAAGACATGGATTATAATTATTATTCATTTAATTTCAAGGATGTAACTCGTTTCATTTTATTTTCGGTATTTATTTTGATAACTAGAATTAATATATCTTAACTTTTTTAAATCCTTGTTTTCTTGGTTGGAATTAGTCTCTCTTGAAAGCTCTACCTCATCCAGAATACGGTGTCTCATAATTTTTCTTGCGACAGTTTTCTGCAACAAAATTAAGTAGAAAAAAGTGAATGTGGGGATTAAATTTCGTGCTGCCACATCGATTGCTAATCATTCGAACACTGGGAGCGCGCAGAAAAATACTACTGCAGTACTCAATTAGGTTCCTCATTGTTTGTGCCACGCCTGTTGGCCCTTCACCAAACACGGCAAGCACAGTTCGGTGCCCCACTTCTCGAAGCTTCAATGATGAACGTTTCTGTGTCAATGAATTACAGAATACGATCGGGATGTCAATTTTTGGTAAGCCCTAAGTGTTATTTAATTGCTTTTTATGTCCTTGTTTTTGTAAACTTTTTTACGTCGTTGTTTTCGTTGTAAGTGATAACTTGTCTAAATGCTGTAGTTTGAATATGAATCAAGTACGAAATATGCCCAATTTAGTTAAACAACTGAGAAAATTCTAAACAGCAGAAAAAAATTCTGTAAATTCTGTTCGGATTGCAAATACCAGAAATATAAATTTCAAAGAACACTACCTCGGATATTTGCCTTACGGTATAAAATCTGTGGTAAATCCCGATGATTTACGCGGCCAGTCCGTGATTTGTTTTAAAATGTTTAATAACTGTTCATTTGCACCAGCTGAGATGTTAATACGATCGCAAACAAATAATTGTGAATACACTGAATGTACGAAACATAATTACAGACTACAATTTTATCTGTATAAGAAAACCGAAAAAATGTTTATACACGAAGCACAAATGACATTGCAGCTGTGAATTGATAATTGTGGTTGCTGCTGATGATAATTATATGTGAAAGAGAAAAAGGGAGGAAATCGTAGAAGTAAGATGAAGTAATTTTTTTAGTAATTGTTTCCCGGGTAACATTTCTTCTCTAAGATAACAACGGTTTTTCTTTTTATACCTATGTAGAGTTACATCTCAGTTCATATGACTTTCCCTTAAAGTACTAGGTTAAGTCATTTGGTTTTAGTAATTGATGCCCGGTTAACCCTTCTTCTCTAGATACTAGCGGTTTTTCTTTTCATACTTATGTTGAGTTACTTCTCAGTCTATAGGAACTAACTTAAAAAAATGTTTAGAAAACTCACTTCCTACATACTAAACAATGTTTAGTGTTAAATTCATACAAAATATGACTTTCCTTTAAAAAGTGTTTAGAAAACTCACATTCTAAATAATATACAATGCTTAGTATTAAATTCGAAAAGAAAATTACATACATTTTGAAACATCATTGTGTTTGAAAGTTTTTCTAACATTTATCAAGCAAGTTCTTCCGAATTACAGTTCGGCTGGGATTATTTATTATATCAGAACCCACTTATTAGGAAATATGGTATTATTTCGTTTTACAAGAGGTTTTTGGGCACGATACAGTGCCTACTTTTCCCGTGGGGAACGTTTCTTTTAATGAATGCATGTGTTCTTGCAATAATGTCTGATTTTTGAGTTTTATGTTAAAGAACCTTCATTCGCTCGGCCACTCTGCAGAACTTTCGATTATTTATTTGATAATGACATCAATATTTGTTCTTTGTAAAGAAGCATAGCAGCTAGATATTTGGATACCTTGGTGTTTCATATGGACTTCATAAATTTGCTCTATTATCACTTCATCATACTTTCTCAAAAATGTTTTGCCCTTAATTCTTCAACCTCCGCCGTGGTGGAACAGTATTAAAACCTCTGGTTTCTGACAATTCGTCAAAGATGGATCCTGGTTTGAATCCCATTAAAACATGGATTTCGCTGTTGTCTTACAGTCTTGACTCCGTCCCTTTTCTGGAACAATTGTCCCAAAATCAGGGAAAGGAGTCTGTTTTTGGCACATTGTTTTGCTCACGAAGACCAGTAATCTCTTATAATGGGAGATAACTGTAATTCTTACCACAGAACTGTCAAGTTCGGCTCATTTTCGCGTGGTTGTTGGGAAGCCGGAGAAGAAACATTTATTCTATGAATCAAAGAAAATAAATTACATTAAATTAGCTAAAAATCCTTTATTTGTGCACCAGTGAAAAACGGCTTTTTCTAACTTTCCGATTTCTACGCCCTTCACATGAAGTACCGATTGAAGACATTCCATATACATCATGACAAGTCCGAAAACAATGGAATTGAAAACAAGGGGAGTGTGAGCTATGCAACTAAAGACCTATGGTAGCACTCAAATTTCTTGCTCTTAGGAAAAGTCTATCTACGTATATGTAACTTACGCAGAGCTGCCTAACTTCAATTTAAAAATCTTTCTCGTGTGTTATAATTTGAAGCACCCTACCACACACAATGCAACATCACACTCTTAATAATTTCTGGTTTCCTTCCTTATCTTTTTTTCATTCGCGCTGCGCTGGAAGCAACACGAGGCACATGTTCTTCATGGATCAAATCCCTTGGAAGTTGTAGGTATATAATCAGGAGAACGACGTTCTGTCAATCTTAGGAGATTTCCTTCCACTAAATGTCTACTATGAATGATCTGCTCCAAATCTTTTGAATACGTTTATAATACATTTTCCATGAGGTTAAGGCAAACAATAAGTAATCCATTAGCCCTCTTTTTTGGTGTAGATGGCGAAACAATTCCAAACAGTTTGATCCAGCAAATGCTGGAAATGGTTTAGTAATATTTTTGCTCCTGCTTCCGTGCAGTTTGACGTCGTACAGGAGAGCGTTGAAAACCAATCGGAAGACTTGGTTTCCGCATGCCATCATTAAAAGAGGGAACTTTTCTCTATTGCTCATGGCTTGATTTTTTCTAAACATCCTTTTAGAATTTTTGACTCCCTGAAATCAGATTTTCTTGTTCTTTAGTAGAGGAAGGACGAATCCTAAATTTTCTCAAATCCGAAAGCAAATCCTACAATGTTCTCGAAACTCTGGAATCTCGAATCTCTCGAATCCTTCATGTAAGAATAATTATAAGAAAAAATGGGAAAGGTAAGACTTCAATTTAAAATTAAAAAAAAATAATTAATGCAAAATTTGAAATATGTGTTTAATGAAGAAAAATTAAGAAATACAATTTTAAAAAAATATATCCACAGTAATTAAGAAGATGCAAATGAAATTTATAATTTAATTTTACTAGAGGAAGTACATAACTCTTGAATCTTGAGGTTCATTTCCGTTTTTTGAACATAATTTGACAAAAAAATATTTGAGTAACAATTCACCTTTTTGACATTTTTCTTTAATAACGAAAGTTCCAAATCCTTTTTAAATCAAAGTAAGTGTAGAGGTGGGGAGTATTTCAAGAGTTAATGTAGATAAACACTAGACATAAAACAAAAAATTGAGTAAATTATTTCCAGAAAATTTAGAAAAATAAAAAATATGTTCTTTTTAAGAGTTAATAAAAACAATAAACACCGAAGTCTTTCAGGGCAATGTAAAAAAATCAGAAACCTTTAATGGAGAATTTTATTTAAAAACACAAGCATTCGAGAACTCGCTCTGTGTCTAGCCTACTTCGATTTTTATCAGCTGTGACACCTGACATGCTGAATAGACATTCTGACGTTACGGTCGATGGTGGTGTGATTAAGAACTTTTTAGAGAATATCCTCAAATTTTGATAGTTTTTGTTGTTTTTCCAGTATATAAAGGTGCTTGCAGATGGTGGAAGTAGTTTCTCCTAAGTAGGCATATATTTCTTTTTCAGCAGACAAACTCTAACTCTGCTCATTGCTAGTAGATGGCGTCATCAATTGAGTATAGTAACATTTCACACGCTATGAACTTCTAGTCGAGTTAACGATTTTTGAACGGTATCTCTTTGACTTTGTTTCGATGACTGCAGATCACTGTCATCTGCTTGCAAAATACTAATATCAGAAATTTCAATGGCTAGCGCTTATTTAACTTGCTCAAGGTTTTTTTTTTTTTTTTTTGCTCAAAAATACAGTTCCTTTGATTCGGGGATCAAGTATATTTCCAAGAGAATACAACTTTTCGGTCTAAACAGACTAATAGCGCCTTTTTACAGATGGAAGCAAGTCATTTCGAACACTCTGTACAGGACCTAAGGTAGATTTGAAGTTTTGTAGAATACTAATTGTGCCATTAACTAAAGGAATTATTTCTGAGATTGTCACTTCGCTGCATCTGGCCACAAATGTAACTTTATCGAAAACATCAGGGATCCATATCACTGCTTTTATAGTTTTCCACTGTCGAGCCCTAAGATCTATCTGAAAATTTAAATCTGAAGCAGATAATAAAACAGCTTGCTTTTGTTCCATGAGACGAATGAGCATGTGAAACTGAGAATTCCACGGAGTCGGTTCGTATTGTATCAGATGATGGGGTTTAAAACTTAAATTAGCTTGAGAAGCTCGTTGGAATTTCATGGCTTTAGAAAAGTACTTGAAATGTCCCACAATACTCAGGCAGGTTGACATTATTTTCTTAATTTCACTCTTGTTCAGCAAACCATGTTTGAGAACTAATTGAAATGTTTGAGCAAGGCATGGCAAGTGGTCAGAGGTACTGCGTTCTAAAGCTCCAACCATTTTAGGCATATTGTCTCACATGAAAGACACAACTTTTTCTAAGAGACTCCATTTTTTCATGTTGTTGGTAATGAAACTTTCTATTGTAGTTGCTGTAAGTCAAACTTCTGCAAAGGGAATACATTCTAAGCACACATGATGATACTAAAAGTTTTCATTAATGAAGTGAACTGTGAAACTGGGGTAATCGCCAGATGTCAATGTCCACATGTCTGCTGTTACTCCGAGAAACACGGTTTTATCTAAATGATTCTCAACTTCGATTTTCTCTTTTTCATACATCTCTGGAATTACATGTTTGGCAAATTGTTTCCTGCATTGGATGAAATATCTTGGCTCACGGTGATTTATTAACTTTTAAAAACCTTTATCTTCTACTGTGGACAATGGTCCTTCATCTTTGCAGATCATTTCGGCGACATAACTGGTAATTGTTTTAGCTATTTTGTCTCTAGGCTTAAAACTTTGTATTTTATCAATACATGCTTTCGGAGTCGGTTTGTTAGAAGATACTGCTTTGCGTTCTGCTGGGGATTTTTTCATATAAGACTAAGCTATATTCTTTCTTCGAAAGGGCTTTATTCTGCATAAGAATAAGCTACTGAACCTGGACTAGGAGTTGAACTGATGCAAGACTCCCAGTGACAGCTGGATCATCTGGGTCATTATTGTCTTCCAATCGGAAGTCAACTCTGACAGTCAAAGGGCTTAAGTGTGAAGCTAGAGTCAGTAATGGGGTTGGTGATCTTCTATCTTTCAGTTCTTGAAGTTTGGATGACTGTTTGGCTTTTAAACGTTTCCACATTGTTAAAATAGTATGCGACCCTTTTTCTTTGGATATCTTTGCAGAACACAAACTGCAATTTTCATATTTTTCATTATCCAAAGTTTGGAAATAGTTCCAGATATTAAAAGACGCTTCAGATGATATCATCTCATGGGTTGGCATTCGTTGCACGTTATAGGAGATGCGACGATTGTGTGACAGGCATAAGATAAATCGCTCCTAAATATGCGTAACTCCAGTGGTTAGCGGTAGGAATCTCCGTATGAATAACAACAGTAAAGCGTGAGAAACCCTGAGATTTAGACATAAAATACAGTACGGATAACGCTGAGCGTATACTGATAGCTTGTGCAAGTCAGATGATTTGGAGAGTTAGGTAGATCTAGAAAAGTTAAGCTGTTGACAGAGTAACTTGGGTAATATGCTCGACGCGGCTCAAGGTTCCTCCATTCTCTCCCTCGTTATCATGGTAACAGCTGCCGGAAAAGAGATAAAATATCGCTAAATTTCTTATTCCACTATACTTGAGGAATGGTGGCTAAGTCACTGTTCCCTTTCTAATTGAGGAATATTGGCTAGGATGGGAAACCCTTGTCGCTTCGGCGGTTGTTCTCAGTGTTTAACTGAACAATTCCTTCACTGTTGCATCCGGTATGGAACTAACGAACTACTTCAAAAAGCTGTGCGCACACTACAGATGATCTTCTTCGATTGTTTTCTAATGGCATGACTCTTCATGCTGATAAAAATTCAGACAAATATCGCTCTAGAACAAGCACCAAGCGCCAGGGTTTTTAGGTTAAGATTCGAAAGATTCGAATGACGAAAAAAGCGCGAATAGTTGGGCTTTCGAATCTCGAATCTTTTTCAAGATTTGCGGGATTCGAGAATTCGAAGATTCGAATGTCCCCATTGGACCTGAGAATTTGTGAAATTATATAATGAAACCTGAGACTTGGGTAAATGTCAAGCACCTAGTAGAATCATCACAAAAGTCGATGCTTCCTGTTAGGATGATTCTACTGTACGAGTAAATTTTCATGGATGGTGTTCATCATAAAAATAATGATTTATAAAGAACAAAACTAGAAGTTAAATGATAAAAAAGTACACATAGTATTTCATTGGAAATAAGAAATACTTAAATTTAAGATTACAAGGTCTGTTGCAAATGCAATATCTGAGGGGAATAAAAACATCTAATTACTTCGGTTGTTCGAGGATTGAGTTCCATGGGTTTACTATTGTTTGCTGCTAGATGTGTTGGCGGGACTTACTTTGAACCTACAATTCAGTCAGTGATTTTTACGTGACGTGTTGTGGAAATGCCTGCAGGAGTTCGATAGAATGCAGTGGCGACATTCCGAACGGAAGTGTCAACTTTTGCAGGAACACCAATGGACATGATACAATATTTTGAAATTCCGAAAGAATAGCACAGGTTTGTTCCTGTGTGACATCTTCCGAAGGATGCGAAGCGTACGACGTTTAAGAAATAAAATATATACATATGTACATAATACCATTGGCCCAGTCACGATGAGGCTTAAGCCCTTCCAAGTAAGAGCGACGTTCATTTTGCATCTTCCACAACACGTCATACAGATTTCGACATATAGTTCGTAAAAAATAAATATAACAACGTTTGTCGCAATAACATGATTATTATACAATGACTATAGATTAGTAGAGCATTTGGATAAGCATCAACAGGACGAATAATGAGTAAACATTTAAATCATTGATACCTCATAAATGTGGGCTTTCATGTTTCATACCGCACAGCTTTAAGTTTCCGTGTGAAGTAACACAAGACCTACGTAAGGAACTATGAACTGAAGAAGTCGTCTATAGCCCAACATTATCACGAAAATAACCAAAACTATTTGTTTGGAAACGCCGCACTCTTTGATAAACCTGATTCGACTATCAAGCTTAATATATTAGAAGCTTTCCACATATACCGGAATTATTCACGGCTTGTCAACGACATGATGGCGACTTTATTTCTTTCAAACGCGTGGAAAAAACTCATCAAAATCCGTGACTCTCAGAACTATGAGGATGTTGCAATGATTTGAATGTTTACGCTCCATTCGTCCTGATGATGCCATGCCAAACACTTTGCGAAACTGCAGTCGATGTATAATAAACATTTTCTTGTTAGAAAGGTTGTTATTTTTATTATACATATATTAACACCAGAAGTTTAGTAGTCATAAATCACATGTACTTTGTGAAGGTTTAGTTTATCGTCCAACATTATTTGGCTGACAATTTCCGAGAAAAAATCATATACGTATTTTAAAGTATGTAAGTATGTAATTTGACGTGAAATGGCAACGGGGATGAGAACTCACGCTCCTATGAGCTTACCCCCAGCATCACCGCAACGTCGCTCGGAAGGGTGACTTTAGGTCATTTTTTTGTTTTTATTTAAAAGTTGGGGACCATAGATATGGTACCGCTCAAGAGGTTGACCGTTGTGTTGAATTTTGAACTAAAACAGGTTTCCGTGTAAGTTTCGTTCAATAGCGGTGTGTGACCGGAGAAACAGCTGAAATATTACAAAATGAGCGTTCAAGAAACATAGGCACCTGCTTTTTTTATAAGAAAGGTTAATTATTTTATCTTTCAAGGAAGTAAAGCTGTCAACGATGACATCGTAAAATGGTTGTTTATATACAATTTCGGAAAAGGAGATAAGTATTTTTGAACCGCGATAGTACATAATGATGATGGTCTTTGCAGTGATATCCTAATCCTTAAGTATCTTTATTATTTGTTTCGTTCAAGAAATCCTGTCCATAGAAAAACCTGTCGCGTATGCTGTATTTCTGGGCTGTGCTTTTCTCCCTCTTTTGCTGTGCATCCCAAAAGCCTTAGTTGCCTAAGCTTGGATAGAATTCAGGAAAATTAAAATGTTTCAAATCAATCTCAGAAGGTATGATTTTTTTTTGATTGGAGGTTTAACGACCACCGTGAGCAACTCAATGGGCTATAAGCAGTCGCCCGTCTCTAATTTAGGGTCACTGGTTCCAGGGAAGGGAGAGAGCCAGTGCCGTAAAACAAACACAACATCCATGCCTAACCGGGATTCGAACCCGGGCCCCTTACGGACGAATGATCAGAGGTCATCGCTTAGACAAATGCGCCACCTGGGCGGCAAAGGTGTGATGTGAAAACACAATTTTAAAGAGAGTACTTTTCTTTAGAAATAAACCCATTTTTCCTATTTTGAAACATACATTATTGTGGAAATTACCCTAGAAGCGTTTTTTACAATGAATAAAAATATGAAGCAACAATGTAGTTAATGAAATGGAAAAATATTACCGGTGAAAAACTCTTTGGCTTTAATTTAATTAAGAAAAGTTCTCTGGGCACCAGATCACTTTCAAATGACCATGAACCAAGCTATCAGGTTCAGTACTTTCTTACCATATGTACAGGTAAAAACTGAAAAAAAAATTACTTCAAGTATTCATACATTTCTATTTTATTATTTCCTGATCTGTCTATGTTGCGCATTTACTGCACGCATTGTATTGATTCTCAGTATCTCATTTTGTAGCTATTAAGCTGCCATATTACATGTCAAACATTTTTTGGGTAACATTGGGTATGTTTCTGAAGATATAATAATTATTTATTTTAGTAATGTTATTCTGCATATTGCAATGTAAGTCACTATTAATATATATGATTCAACATTCCGTGCCAATATTTAGGTATCCATCTCAGAACACCATGTGATTTAAATGAAAACGGTCTGATTCGAAAGCAATCCATAGTTTGAGCGTTGATCAACGTTAAAAGACAATAGGAAAAAGTCAAGCAAACTTCACACCCGCTCGTACTGGTAAACATGCATGTCCTATATTATTAACAACGTACAAAGTACCATTAGGCACTAGGCATTTAGTTTAAGAAGCTTCACTGTGAAGTGTATGGAAATGTTTGCATTATCATAATACATCCATTCTTAAGCGAAATATTTAGAATTCAGAATATTGTATAATTTTGCAAATGATGTAACAATAACCGACATGGATGATGGAATAAAAAATTAGACGAGTGTTGAAATTGTAAAATTTCGAGAATTGATGTATTTCATTAAATGTATATAAATAAATAATTGCATCGCTCTTTCCACGTTCCAGAAACACACATGTATGGTGTAGATATTTTCAGTGGAAGCCGAAAAATTGTTCTGAAGGTGGAAAATTTAGCTTCCAACATGTATTGAACATTCACGCTATTATATTACTGTTTGGAATAAACAACAAAAAATTCACCTCCAAATATCGGGTTTAAAATCGACTTTCCACTAAGTCCATGACATTTCAGTTGCTTAAAAGGAATTAATCCAAAATAAAACACGTGAAGATATCACGATCATCATTTACTTGAATCTTTATTATATTCTTGTGCCATCAGCTGTTTCATTAGGAACAGTATAATTTTCAGTTTTCTAAATAATGACTTGTAAGTCTATTAAGAAAACACGTACATAAGCCGGAAACGTCATAAAAAAAAGGTTCGAAAAAAGCCTAAACGTGACAGTGACATTTAGAGATTAACATTCAGCAGAAACATTATAATTTTAAGTAGAGTTGCCTAAATACACTTCATGAAGAGCCTATTGTGTGAGCAATAAGCAACTAACGTTGCAGCACTCTGAATACCCGTATTTGATTACCTGAAATTATCAACTTGAAAGAAGGGAACGTCAGATACGTGAAATTGTATCTATGTTATTCGTGTGAATAGACATATTTATTATGAATCAAACATTACTGCTCACATGTAAAGCGTTCTTGACCAATTCATGAATATATTTAAATAAATTCAACGATTTAGCCACCTGATTGAATATTATCACATAACTACACATTTCGTTAAACAACATTGTTTATTTTAAAACAAAGAACTTTTAGACAGCATGTATCGAAATTTTATACCACTACTAAAAAGCAGCACTTAGTTTTGCACTAATTTTGTAAAAAACATATTTTATATAATGAATGAAAATATTCAAAAGTGTTTCAATCTTGCTGCAATGTCTTCCGTAGTGTGAGTAGTACCTCACTGCGTATTCAATGATTAAAAATTGTTTCGGAATTACTATGTGGATTTGTCCGTGGCGAAATTATTTATTTAGAATTATCATTGTTCGTATGCATAGGACTATGGATTAATTGCATTTTATCCCACCTTTCCCGAAGTGACCGTACATGTCATTTTTTCAATTGTCATGTCATATTTCCTGAAGAGACCGTACGCTGGCATTTTAATTTAAATTGCACTTGTCAGGGAATGAAAATGAAAATCATTATATCCTTGGTAAAAATGATTTTTTTACACATTTTAAATTCAGGATTTTTTAATGCAATTTTAGCGCTTTGAGAAACTTTGGTTAGCTTAGAAACACATGCTGGAAAGAAACACTTCTTTGAGTAGACCATGATAGAGACCGGATTCCTACACTTACATCCACTTCCACTTTTATGCTCCGAAAAATACGAACATTTTTATCACTGTAAGTGACATTAGCGTTTTATATCCAGTCTATGCGGTCAAAAGGTAAAATGAAAGGATAAGGATAAAACAAATATATTTCAACATCTATTGCGTAATCAGGCAGAAAGTCACTCGCAGTGTCCGCTTTACGCATTTCTTAATGCTATAAATCTGTTATGTAGAAACCGATGTTTTGAAAGCAACATTTTCTGCATTACCACAACAACAATATAGATTCAAATAATCTGAAAAATTAAAACAGCAATCTATGTGAATACAAAACAGGAACAATAGAAGTTTATTGTATTATTTGACCACTGCTATTGTCTTAATGAAAGCATGAAAGATCGTATAGAGAAATCGTCTTTACTGAAAGAGCATCTATGAATGATTTTGCATAATGCACAAATTTCGCTAAGAATTCGTCTCATGCATAGTTTATCTTTAGATAAAATTAAGACATTTTTTTTAAGTTCATGTTTAGGAAAATATTGAACGTAGTAGCAAAAAATTGCTAAAATCCATTTATTTACTTTGTTTCAGAACAAGAAAGAAGCAAAGCAGATACCGTTTTTAATAAATCTTTGAAAATAGAGTTTCAACAGTACAGAAAGTGCTGTTAAGTGGAAAACTGAATTCCTCCAACACAATGAAAATTAATGATTGCAAAGCATTCCTTAGTAAAAAAATTGTGCGAACTAAAACTAAAGCGAATACAAGAACATAATACAAAATTTCTTAATTTTTTTATCTGCAGGTCTTAAAAGAAATACATCTGTTCTCTTAGTACATGCTAAATGGCTTAATTTCAATTCCTCACTATGCTAAACGAACTTTGGTGGGGAGCAAAGTAGGTATTTTTTTATATTATCTAATATTCTGTGCAAAAGTTGAAACAAAAGACCTGCTTTACAAGTACCACTGAACGGTATTATGAATTTGGTTCAACTGATTTTATAATTGACGTTCCAGAAAAGAAAAATTACAGTTCTTAGTTATTATTTTACTACGCAAATTTTTCTTAATACGTATACCCGAAACTGTAGCTCTGCGGTCAAGTGGTTAAGAAAGAGGTTTCATTATCCTTTCCAACGCTGAAAACCATTAATTTGTAAGAACAATATTGGTGGAATTTTTGCGCTGCCAAAAGCATGAATACTATCGCAAAGTAGCATAAAAAGGACATATCAGTACCTTTGAAGATGGAGTTTCTATTCCGTCTGCTCTCTCTGCTGCGGTGCTGTGATTATATAAATTCTGAAAACCACAAACTCCTAAAAAGAAAAATAATTTTAATTTTTGTAATTAAACACTGTTGGAAAGCCGACATTTTCATTTTAAAAGTCGTAATTGTTTGAACATATGCTTCACTATTAAATATAACAAATAAATAATAAAGACTTTGTCTTCAAATAGTAAACTTGGACATTAGTTACAGCTGAAGTGGAAGTTCACGGCTACCGATCACAAATACCAGGCAGAGATCTTGCATTTACAAATACTTTTCTTCTTTCTAATCCCTGCTGTGATAACATTGGCGTTCCAAAGTTTTTACGCTTCTAATCTTAAAAGGGTAACTGCTGCAAAGGGTGAAATAAAGATCGGAGAGACATATGTGCCTTGTTGGATATTTATTTTTCTATTTCTACTTTGAAATGCCCTACTGAAGCAAAGGAATGGACAATATTCGATTATTCCATGCATTCAACTACATGGTCTTCATTTACAAATGTAAACTATCTTTGCTGGCTTGAAATAAGGAATGTATTGTCCCGTGCTCTATTAAATACGAAGGCGATATATAAATATATGCTTACAGTGGTGTGCAAAAGTACTGCAGCACTTGCAAAACTGGGAATTTTTAAGTTCAGCAATTTTTGAACTAACTAATATTAATAGTTATTTCACCGCTTACATGTTATTAAATGCGAAATTTAATGGAGAGTGTAGGTGTGATTTTAGGTGAACAGATGAAGAACAACTTGATTCACTATAGTTGCATAAATGAGAGAATTCTCTGGATTCGTTTGAAAGTGAAACTTCAGAGAATTGTAATAGTTGAAGTGTATGCTCCTCGTGACTCGGGACCTTCTGATAAGAAAGAAGATTTCTGGAATGAGCTAAAAGCTGTTTTGAGCCAGTTTGGTTCTAAAGAAAAAGTTATAATAGCAGGGGATTTCAATGCTAGAGTAGGTGTGCAGAATGCAACTTCTGACAATGTTCTGGGTAAGTTTAATGATCCTTGTGTGAATGAATATGGTGAAAGATTAATTGAACTCTGCATTGAGAATGGTTTCTGTGTATCTAATACATTTTTCAATTACAAGTATATACACACATATACTTGGGAAAATCGTAATCTTGGTCAAAAGAGTGTGATAGATTTTGTTGTCTACGATCAGCGTTTGAAACACTTAGTTGTTGACACCCGTGTGATGAGAGGTGCGGATGTTGGTTCTGATCATTACTTGGTAGTGTCACGAGTGAAACGTAATGTTGGTTGGAGGAAAAGGAATAGGAAGAGACCCAGGATAGAAAGAATAAAGGTTGATAGGGTCCTTGAAGATCATCAGCGGTATTTAGACGTACTCAGAGAACGACTGAAGGATCTGAAGTCTGATGAGAGGGATGTAGGAAAGAAGTGGGAATGTTTTAAGAACTACATTGTCACTACTGCTAAAGAGGTCTGTGGCACCACAATAGTGTGTAACAATAGAGGTGATGCTTGGTGGAATAGTGAGATTGAAGAGGCATTAAAGAGAAAGAAGGAAGCCCATTTGGGGATGTTGAAAGGTGGAGTCTCTGTGGATGAATATCGCTGTAAGAAGCGTGAAGCTGCTAAGCTGGTTCGCCACAGTAAGGCAAAAGATAGGAATGAGAAAGTGGAAAGGCATGAACTGGCTT
The DNA here is from genome assembly GCA_039090855.1 of Macrothele yani. Taxonomy (NCBI): domain Eukaryota; kingdom Metazoa; phylum Arthropoda; class Arachnida; order Araneae; family Macrothelidae; genus Macrothele; species Macrothele yani. Next base: position 49,052,581 of record CM076999.1, on the reverse strand, counting down.
ATTGGAAAGATAGAAAGTCCTTCTAGAAGTACATGAGACTCTGGAAAAATAGGGGAAACAATGTTGTAAGTTGTGTGAAGAATGAGATTGGGGAAATGATATGTGGGTCCAGTTATTAGATAAGGAGAGCAAAAATGATTCTGAGACAGATGCAGATGATGTCACAATGAGGGATGAAAGCACAGGAGGGATCTCAAGAGAAGAACTGTGTAAAGCTCTAAAATCTCTTCAGAATGGTAAGGCTCCAGGAGTTGATGGCATAAGTGCAGAGATGTTGAAGTATGGTGGTGACTCTATAATTGACTAGTTAACTGAAATTTGCCAGTTGTGCTGGGAGTTAGGAATGGCCCCTCGGGATTGGAAGGATCTATTATTGTTCCCTTGTATAAGGGAAAAGGTGATCAGACTGAATGCAAGAACTATCGTGGGATTAGCCTACTGAGTGTGCCAGGGAAAGTGTTTGGTAAGGTTGTCATTGAAAAAGTACGGGGTCTTACATCATTGAAAGTGTGGGATGTTCAGAGTGGTTTTATGCCTGGTAAAGGCTGCACTAACCAGATTTTTGCATTACGCATGATGATTGAAAAGTATCTGGCTGTTGGGAAGAAAGTTTTTACTGTCTTCATAGATTTAGAGAAAGCTTACGACCGAGTGAATAGGACACTTTTGTGGAAGGTATTGAATGAATATGGTGTTACTGGGAATCTACTTAATAGTGTAAAAGCCATGTATGCTGGTAGTAGAGCATGTGTACGAGTGAATGGTGTTTTATCAAAATGGTTTTCAATTGGTGCAGTAGTTAGACAAGGTTGTGTAATGTCACCATGGCTGTTCAATATATTTATGGACGCATGCATGCGTGAGGCCAAAATAGATAATAGTGGTTTATGTCTTGGTGACATCCGTGTGTGCAGATTGCTGTAGGCTGATGACACTGAAATGTTGGCAGAGAGCAAAAGTGAGTTGCAGAGTATGTTGACTCGGATGCACGAAATTTGCATGAAATTCAAAGTGAGTATAAATAAGGGAAAACCCAAAGTTATGGTGTTTGAGAGAGGAATGGGTAGCACTGAATGTAATGTAAGTATAAATGGCACTGTGATTGACCAGGTGAGTGAGTTTGTGTATTTAGGAAGCATGTTTGACAGAGAGAACAAGTTGGATGGTGAAATCAGTAGGCGAGCGAATTCTTCTTTGAAAGTCATAGCTGCTCTGGGAGGTTTTCACAGGAATGATGGGTTCTCTAGAGAGTCCCGCATGGCTGTGTATGAAACAGTAATTGTTCCTACTCTGATGTGTGGAAGTGAAACCTGGGTACTGCATAAGAAACATAGGAGTCGTTTGTGTGCTGGAGAAATGCGTTACTTACGTGGGGTTTGTAGGAAGACACGATCTGATTGTGTGAGGAATGAAGATGTATTGCAGTTGTGTGATGTAAAGCAAAATGTTGTTAGCAAGGTGGAGACCATAATGCTTCGGTGGTTTGGCCATGTTGAAAGAATGAGTGATGAAATGCTCACTAAGAAAATATTTTCAGCCCAAGTGGCAGGAAGGAAAGGCAGAGGAAGGCCAAGGAAGACATGGGTGGATCAGATTCAGGAGTGTCTGCATGAGAAAAAGATTATAGTATGAATTATAAAAGATCTTGTGTGCGGCGTGTAATGGATATCAGTGAAGCACGAGTTGTATGTCAAGATCGCTGTAAATGGCGAAGTTTGATACGACAACAATAAGTAAAAGTATCTGGAAGTTTGTATTTCTTTTTGGAGCTAACCTCTGAATCTCAGAGAACAGCTTAGTGATATGTATGTATGTATGTATGTAACATTGTTTAGGGTATATTTGCATTTCGCCATACAGCTATACAGGTGAGTGATTTAGGGTTCGGAAGCAAAATGAGTTGTTCAATAACATTTTGCAATCGTTTGGTTAAAACGGCTCCAGAAAGAAATAATTTAATGACCAAAGCTAAGGTGAGTCAACGATTTTTAGGTGGCACCATGATTTCAAAAAAGAACCTTTGTTAGCGGAACTTGCTTTTAAACCTGGTCGACCTGAAAGTGTTGTTGCGGAGAGCATTGTTAACACTGCTTGGGCAATCCTGCAAGAAGATCGACGAATGACCTGTGAAGCCATAGCGGAGTCAACTAATATTTTAAAAACGTCGGCATTCCGCATTCTACGAGAAAAATAACTGGTGCATCGTAAGTGTTCCAGATGGGTACCTCACCTACTGACGAGAGCACAATTGTTAAACAGGGTTCAGGTGCATCATGAGTGGAAACACATTATTGGAAAGGAACTAAACTTCCTAAACACATTAATAACGCCGATGAAACATGGTCCACTATGAAATGCGCAACGAGTTTCTGGAAATACACAGATTCGCATCCCCCGAAAAAAGTCCACCAAACCAAATCAGCTGGAAGAAATGTTCATGATAATTTTCTTTGATCACAAAGGTGTAGTCTGCCAGCATGTCATCCCTCCAAAAATCGCTGTCAATGCTGAATATTATATTGCAGTCTTGAAGCACCACATATCGATTAAACGTCCGGAACTGGTAGGCTAATATATACCCTACAGCATGATAACGCCCCCAAATGTGGGTGCTCGTGTTGAACAGTTTCTTACGAAATGCCTTATTCAAGCCATGCCACAACCTAGCTAAAGCCCCGAATTCGACCCGTGCAATTTCTGGTTGTTTCCTTCAATGAAGGAGAAGTTCTGTCGCGCAACAATCAACACAGATGCTGACGTTATTCAAGCTATACATGAGTCGCTAAAGCCGCTTCGTCAAAAGGCTTTCGCCACATGCTTTGAAAAGAGGAATGGACGATGAGTCCCTTGCATATCAACCGAGGGAAGATACCTTGAGAAATTGTAATATATATTTTGCTACACTTATATCTCTTCATTTTGTGGGAGTTTACTCTAAGTTATTATGGAACGGCCGTTGTACTTCTGTTCTTAAGAATTGCCATAAAACATGGGGTTTGTAAAACACACTGAAATTTACATTAGCTGAGTATAAGTTGTTACAGCTAATCATATACATTCTTTTACTTCATGGGCTGCTTCCTAATGCTATACTAATACTACTCCAGCTTTCATAAGGTTTGACGCAGAGCTACTAGCTCAATGTCTTTTATCATTAGGTAGTGATCGAGAGTGGAATGCTAAGTAAATGAGCTACTTAGGTATGCGTCTCGCGTCACAGCGCGTCATGAACACACCACTTGTTGTTATTGATTCAGGGCAACCTTCTTTAGGAGGTGTGGGGACATACATTATGAACTATCTCTCATGATGTGCTATGTTGCATAACTGGTAATAGAGCCCAGTATGAGAATGTCCTTTCACACTCCACATTCTCGCCTCCTGATTGTCCGATGCTTTTTTGATCCAAGAGAGCAAGTCGCTTTTAAGCAAAATGCTGCATTAATTATGGGCCTTACCTTAAGCTATGTTTTTTTTTCAGTTGATACTAACGGGATTCTACATGCTTTGCAAAGGCAGCTCTAGAAGCGTAAGTTACTAAAGGCAAGAGAATGACAATTAAAGAACAAAAAAACATAGAGAACTTATTGCTTAAATAAATAAAATAAACAAGTAATTAAATAAATTGACAGAGGACATCCCTCATCTCATAAGCAAAATCAGACAAAACACCAAACTAAAATAATTATTGAGTTCGCAATATGAGATTTACCTTTTCACTGACTTAGATTTTAGCCAAACGCAGTGCATATACTCTTGCTCTAATTTGTCATTACTTTTCTTTAAGTTTTCCTATCTGAACACCTGTTCAATCTTCCCTTTTCAGGGATGTTGGACCTACGACTTCACGTCATTCCCGTCCGTCAAGATCGGATTGGATTGTATGCGGGCGACAAAATCTATCGAGGGATACAGAGGTTTTTCAAAATAACTAAAGTGTGTGCTTCTAAATTTTGAACCTTCGATTCTTGATACGTTACCAGAGCATTGCAATGTTCGCTTCTTGTTACTTTTAGGACATAATGATTGTACTCTGCAGATTGAGTAAAAATAGTTGCTCTGCATGAAGAGTGATACTCTTCAAAGCAAGTCGCTGAACGAGTGATCTGTAAGCAGTCTACTGTTATTAGGCTACTGAAAAAGTAAAATACACTGCTGATATTAAAAATATGCATAGCAGGGGAAGGTGCAGATCCACTACGATTAGCCAAGATAGAGTACTCGAGAAGCTAAGCTTGGCAGGCAAGAGGCTCAATTTACCTGAATTTCACCAAATAGAAGTAATTGCTGTTTCCACGTTTACGAGTGAGTCACGGAAAAATTCTCATCGGCAGCCACAGAGAATGGAACCTAAGGTCTTCCAGTTACTTGTCGGATATGCTTACTCTGCACCACAGCGGCCTCGAAATTATCCAGGCTCACAAACGACAAACTGCCAAACCAAATGGCAGTGTTGCATCTTTGGAGCCCCGCTTTTGGTGAATCCTTAGCATTGTGCTTGGCTTTGGAGCCCCGCTTCAGCATTGTCCAAGCACAATGTTGGGGATTCACCAAAAGCGGGGCTCCAAGGAAGCAACCCTGCCAGGTGGTTTCGCGGCTTGTCGTTTGTGAGTGTGGATAATTTATATTCCACTGTGGTGCAGGGTAATCATATCCAGAGCGTAACTGAAAGACTCTGGGTTCGATTCCCTGTGGCGACCGATGAGAAAGTTTCCGTGACTCACTTATAAACGTGGAAAGAGCGATTACTTCTATTTGATGTGCCTAGTCCACGTCAACTGTGTATTTATCACCTGAATTTCTTCCAAGATGGTCTGAAGTGACATGTTACTGTTAGTACATCTGCTGTTAGAAGGAAGCTGCTTCACTATGACTTAGGGGGTGCAAAGACAGGCGTAAACCATTATTAACTACAAATCAAAGACACTGTAGACGTATGGAAAAGGGCATGTCTCTTGGACAAAAAAAGCCCCGGAAAAATTTATTTTCAGTGATGAATCATGATTTTGCCTTAATTGAAATCGTATCAGTGCCTATCATAAGAAGATTTATCCGTGAATAATTCCATCGAAGTTGTTTAGTGTCTACTGTTAGGCATTTGGTAGAGGTAATGGTTTGGAGCTGCATGTGTGCACACAGCGTTCCGAGCCTCCATATTGTTAATGGTACAGTAAATTAACAGAAATTCATCCAGATATTAGAGAACAAGATGCTATTATCATCTCGAAGACTTTATGACAACAATTTTGTTTTTTAAGACTGCAATATTTCTTGTAATCGTACTAAAGTAATGAAAATGTAGTTTTAGGAAAAAACGTCTTCAGCATCTTGATTGGCCACCACAGTCACTGTACTTAAACCCTATCGAACATTTGTGTTTCTCACTCTCGTGTGAACTATCAAAAAATAATTTCACAACCAAAATCCAACTCTTAAAGATGTAATTCAAACTTAGAACCATATTATTTAACCCAGTATTTTACACAACCTTGTTGACAGCATGCCAGCAAGATGCAAAGCTGTGATTAAAGTTTAAGCCTGCGAAACAAAATTTTAGGTACATTTTATAATTTTGCTTCATTATATTTCTGTATTTAAATGTTATTTCATTCGTTATGAATTGCAGAAACAACGGTCTATTGCCAAAACGATAAGTGTTGGATAAATGATCATTTTAATAATTATTTCGACTTGGTCATGTTTTTTGTAATGTATCTTAAGAACAGAAGTAGCTGCAGAAAAAATCAAATATATATTTAAAATATCCGTTACCTTTCGCATGTAATGACATAAAAGTTGTGAATTAAATATGAACATTATTTATTCAAAAAGAGTTAAACTTAAAACTTCACGTTGTTTTCAAGTAATGCAATACGTTTACACACCACTGAGTTTACACATCTGTACTGTTAGAAAACCATTTGCCGCCCCGGTGGCGCAGGCCTCTGATCATTCTTCCGTAAGGGGTCCGGGTTCGAATCCCGGTCAGGCATGGATGTTGTGTTTGTCTTACGGCACTGGCTCTCTCCCTTCCCTGGAACCAGTGACCCTAAATTAGGGACGGGCGACTGCTTATAGCCCATTGAGTTGCTCACGGTGGTCGTTAAACCTCCAACCAAAAAAAAAAAAAAAAAAAAAACCCTTTCTTAGCTCACGAGGTTAAAAATTTGATTTTGGTTAAAAAAAATTAGATTTTTCTTTAAATAAATAATTCAGGGGCTTTCCTGGGGTACCTTCAACACCTCTTTGATATCCCGAATTATTGTTATTAAGGATCAGCCGACAGATGGCAACGCGTCGGCACTTTTTTCGGTCTGTCTTTCTGCTTTCGTAGCTGCTAGCAGTTCCATTTTTTTTGTAGCAGAAGCTCGTAAATTTTCTTTGCTCTCGTTGTTTCGGTTTTACTGTTCTGTCGGATGCGCAACTGGAAGAGACTTTTCAAAGAAATTGGTAGGTGAGAGGGAACTACTATTTCCTCTGCACGCCAGGCTTGCTGCCTATTTCAAGATTTTCCGACTGTCAACCAATGGCCATCAGAGTGGATAGGTCTCATCGTTTTGGACAGTTCAGGTGTTTGAAGAATCACGTTTTATGAAGGATACGCTGTGTTACACGTACACTTGTGATGTTGTCCCCAAATCGTCATATTACTCAAGATATTGTGATGATCCTGATGTGTAGCTTCACCAGACATCGTGATGATTCTGGTGTATTGCTCCTTTAATTGGTAATTGAGGAATTGCCATCCTAATAACAAACGATCTGCTGAATCAATATTGCTCCTCATCCAGAAATATGGCCATCCAGGAAGCACACTTATGACTGATGTATGTGCCGGCTACCTCAACATCTTAAAGTTAACCATTCTCTGAACTTTATTCATCTAGTTAGAGGGCTCAAACTCAAGTTGTGGAGAGAAATGGGCGTCCGCTCAAACCCAAACTCATACAAGGAAATAAAAAATTCATTTGGTAGACCATATGCTGGAATAGTTTTTGGATGAAATTGTCTTTCTTTATCACATTACTTTGAGGTGACGATGCGCACATCAGACAGCTTTTACCTGGTACATAATAAATTCTTATGAAACTCACAAAATCAGTTGATCTATTCTGCTAGGTGGGCACCTTCCCATTTAAGAGAAAACAAAACTTTTCCTTCATACCAAATGTTTTGGAGTACGAACACAGTTAGCATTCATCAAATTCTTTTTAAGAACCAGCCAAAGATATTTTTGAAAGGGTTTATTACATAACCTATGCGCAGCAACTGTCCCGATGGCCGAAAGATGGCAGCACATCAGCGCTGATTGGTAAATCTCTAAATCGTATAGAGGAGGCAAGAGTGTGAAATTTATCCTCTGGATGTTGCAAATAAATGAAAGATAATAAATTCCAAATGTAATTTTTTTAGTTGGGACGTTATCGACCACCGTATGCAAGGCACTGGGTTACAGGCACTCGGCAGTCGTTCATCTATAATTTTGGGCCTCTGGCTAAGGCAAAGAGCGAGCCAATCCTGTTAAACAAGCGCAAAATTAGGATTTGGAAGCGGATGCATCTCAGACAAATGATCAGAAGTCAAAGATTTGACCACAGTGTCCCCGGCGTGGAATTTTTTAAATGAATGTAAAGACTGCAGAGAATTTTAATCAGCGTATTGAGCTGAATTACTTTACCAAACCTCCTTCTCTGATATCAAAAGTGTGCATGGCTTCAGTCGTTTGCATCTAATTGACCATGAAAGTTATTCCTATGGGTAGAAATATTCCGATCATATTAAATTTTCTTTTCGATAGTTGCTAAGCAACGTCCTGAAACTTTAGACGACAATACCAAATCGAAATGGAACTTATAAATTTTATTTAAAATATTTAATAAAAATAAATTACTGAAAGAAAATGAATAGGTAGTATATATTTTCCTTACAGTCAAATATTTAAACCCTTTTCAGGTAAAATCGGAGACATCAATAAAAGTATATCCTTTGAGGTCCAGGCATTTGTTGAAACATTGATGTCCCCTATGTTTCAGAATTTTACAAGCGCACAACGAATTTATAAAACACCTAAATCTTACGTTTCAAAGTAATATCGTAATCGTAGTGTTGTAGATCTAACTTCTGGTAGGAGATGCTATAAAAGTTTTAGTTAACCTCATTTGAAATAAAACAATGAACGTGAAATTTCACCATAGTTCAAATTTAAGCTGAGATAATGGTCATCAAGGAGGTGATTCCAACGGTGATGTGCCAAAAAAATATCTAAGGACCAAAGCGTATTGGACAATAATGTTACACGTCATATCCTTCCCAACCTGAGAAAAACAGAGCGATCACTTGCTAGAATTGTGCTGTCTGTTTACATTTAACTGAACTTTATTTTTAAGAAAGAATGAGATGGAGTCAGAAATAACTTATGGGATCTAGGCTTTTTATTTCAGATATAGCAGCCCTGCTCGCACATTCCACTTCTTCGAGTTATTCTGAATTTACTACTAAACAAAGGAATTAATTATCGTATTTTACATTTATTTCAAAACGAATTTAGGAAAACATAGAAAAGATATTCTTGTCAGTGTTTAGTTTTTATTGCAGCGCCACTTTATAACTTATTTCAAATGTTATTCAAAATTCAATAGGACAATGTGTACAATTAGAAGTTGAAAAGCACAAAGTGAATAATGACGAATTAGAAAGATTTATTTGAACGAGGAAAATAACTTTTTTTTTACTTTAAATCTCCCAGCGGGTGGTGTTTCTAACCAAATGGTGCCGAAAATGTTCTCTGCTCCCAAAACAAAATTGTTCACATAGAGGCCGGGTTTTACGAAAGCTAGGGTAAGACAATTTTCTCGCCATCTGATCGGAGCAATACCGATCATAAAATTGTATCGGGTGATACGCACTCCGTAATATAGCCGATTAATCTCTTCTCCATCGTTGATGGCATGACGGAGAAACGCAAGATTTCCTGGCACGGTCACCATTTCACTGGGTGGAAACAAGTGAATCAAATATCTTGTCCCTTTTTTCTCTTAGGTTAGTTGCCATGGGTATAGCTATTTTAGCGCGTAATCAACTCCAAAAGATTAATGTAAATCATCCCTTTAAATTACCACTTTGCATAACAGATCTAAGGGAAGAGCAGCGCGTTGTGGTTTATATCTTCTCATTTTATTAAACATTAGTAAATTTGTTCCAGCCTGTTGAAGGGTAAAACCTATTTTCATTTTCTTTTTATTTCGCAACACCTTCTGTTAACTTTGGTAGTTTGTTTGAGCGCACTGATGTTTCATTAGTAATTTAGTAGTTCCTAAATCGAAAATCGTAACGTTAACGTTACTAGAACGATCTTATAACCATTTCATCATTGATTTTATCAAACAATTTGCAGTAAAATGAAGATGTGCCGCATTTTAATAAATTCTATTTTATTTTATATTTTGATTTTTCGTTACCGTTTTACTCACAAGATGGGGACACCATTTCAGAACACTGGCCGCACTTGTGGTTTTGTAATATGTACTTGGTGCTCTTTAATATTTAACTTCGTAATGTATTAACAAATACGAAAGCCGGTATTTCTACAACTACGGAGTACAGCAATTAAGAACACAAATCATCACACACCATTTCGAAACGGTTAATTTGTTGAGTTTAAATTTTTTGAACATAAGAAACCATGACCAACCGATGAGACGTCACACCACTTTCTGTCAAAGCCCACTTTCTGTTTACACCGAACGAAACGACCGGGCCTTTCAAACTGATCACCTTAGTAACCCGAACTATTAATTATCCCCTAGGGTGAGCCGATATATATATTTTTTAATTTGCCTGTGGCTTAGTGTGGCATGCATTCATTGGTAACTGCTGTATGGAATAGCATTAGTCGAACTGCTCGTTACACGAACTTTAAAGAGACTGCCATCAGGAAAACAGTCGAAATAATTTCCAGTAAACTAGCAGGTAATTTATATGGTCTTTACTGAACTACAATGGTTTGGCATGTGTTATTTAAAGATGGAAAAGCAATGCGCCGCACCGTATATTTGCGTGATAAAAATTCATGTAATATACTCGTCCTGTCACCGACGTTATTTTCAAAAGTAATCTTTGTTAGTTACGTATTCCAAGTCTATGAATTTTCGTGGCTACCATTGGCTTGAAAATACCTCACAGTGGAATGCCAGAGCTTGGCGAATCTTCGTGCTTACCACACCCGAAAAATAAAGGGATTTAATTCGCTATATGAATTTCTTGAGTAAGGGAATTTAAGATTAAGCAGATAAATTCTAAAAGTCCTCAACCCCTTCGTGAGTAAGAAATCCCCATAAACAAATAGAAAACTAAGATTTCAAATAAAACTGGGTAAAGACATGTGCTCGCGCAGGCTTTATGTTCCAGAAAAAGTAAAAGAATGATAAATGGTGGAAAGGAAAAAAATAGATGGTGAGTTCTAAAAATATCGAATAAAGTAACAGCGATAATCCTCAAAATAGGTTAAAAAATGCATTAGGAATCTAGTAAATTAATAAATTTTTAATTATATTAGCCAAAACAAAAGCCATGAAAAACAGTGTTGAAGCACTTAAGAACTGCTAGAGAACAGGAAGCAAACGATTTCTCTTGGTAGGTGAATCAGCTTTTTGTAGTTTAAATTGATTTGTGTCCACCTCTTCAGCTGATGCGTAATGCTATCCAGTTTAGGGTCTCTACGAGGATCCCTAACAGTCATGAGTGCACGGCTGAGAGGATATCGCGTTCTGAGTGTGCTGATATAAAGCAATTTATGTATCTTGATAGAGTTAAGGCATTCATAGTGGTTACCAAATAAGGAAGACTTCAGTAAATGTATTTGAAAGTTGAGATAGTTTACTTCTTATGTGCTGAGAAATTATCACTCTACATTTCTAAGAAAGATTGCGATCCTTAAGCGCTTTATCTTCCGGATCACTAATTCATCCTTCAGGAGACAAGGTAAATGGTGACGCAGAAGTAGTGGAAGAAACTTCTCTTAAGTAATCAAGAGGCATGATTGTAACTTTTAATAGTAATATGCTTTCTACGTGGCAAGATGGGATCGCCCATCTCGTTGCTTGCATGCTAAGTACATCTAGTATGCTTGATAGAATTGCTTGAAAGCTTAGTTTTGCGAAATTTATTTCTGAAATTTTACAATAAAACACTTTTGTTTTTCTAAGGATTTGCAGCAACTGGGTCATTTTAGATTTGATTTATCGAAACAACGAGTTAAAAATTAATAAATTATATGGGAAAATTTATGAATGAAATGCAGTTTAACATGTAAAATATAGCGCTTTGTAAGGTAATAAATCAAAGTTTTTAACTCAAATTCAAATTTTCGAAGCTTTCAGTATTTGATTCGAGAAAATAATTTAATTAGGAATAAAAAAATTATTAAAATATGTATTGATAAAACTTTTAGGATTTTGATTTCGGAGCTACAGACTCCAGAGTTATAAGTAAGTGTTCTGGAAAAACAAAGTGGTGCAGAGCAAATAGCGAAATTCAAAAATTTTACAGAGGTTGTTAACAAACAGTTTTAATGATTAGATTTAACCATAACTTTAAAGAAATCTGTTTCTTTGTTGAAAGTTATATATATTCAGAAAACTTAACTCGTAATAATAATTTTTATAAACTAGATGCTTAACAAAATAGCTTTGTTCCTGGATACATCGCTTAAGCATCCAACTCAATTTCATGCTTCTGATATAATCCACATAAGGTCAGGTGACGCGTAACATCACAGCCTCTCCTTGACAAATGTCAACCCCGCCTTCTCGTGGTACATCCTGTTCCCACTAAAGGGGCTCTGATGACCGCCAATAGCGGTATAACTATACCATCGGGATTAGAGGAAATGCTATCCCACACTCACCAACCCGCTTGGCCAGCGTGGTGAGTTATGGCCAAACTCCTCCAAAATGACTCCACAACTTAAATCTTGGCCCTCAGTTTCCGGAAGCTAGAATGTACGGCCAAGGCAGCGGCCAGTGCGGCATGAAGGTAGAGGGTGCTAAGAATCCCCGGAGGACCGGACTAGGCTGCCATCTGATGCTGACCTTGGCTACGTATAATGAACGCTCCCTATCTTCTGATTCAAGGCTTCTTGAATTGGAAGAGGAACTACAAAGGATCAAGTGGGATATCGTCGGGCGAATGGAGGTAAGGAGAAAAGGAGAAGATCTCATTGAACTGAAAAGTGGACATCTCTTCTACTATCGTGGGACAGATATTGGCAGAACTAGTGGTGTTGGATTTATAATAAACAAGAAACTGAAGGATAAAGTTGTAGAAGTTGAAAGTTCCTCTGACAGAGCTGCACGACTCGTTATCCAACTCTCGAGAAGATACCAGGCTCGGATTATTCAAACTTATGCACCCTGCACAAGTCATGCTGAAAAAGAAATTGAAGAATTTTATGAGGAAATTCGTGATCTAAATAATAAAGGTAAGCAGCACTTGAAGATAATTATGGGAGATTTCAATGCAAAAATAGGGCAACGACAACAGAATGAAACTTCAATAGGTAAATTCGGTCACGGCAACAGAAACCAGCGTGGAAATACTCTCGTAGAGTTTGCAGAGGCAGAAGGGTTTTTTTATCTTGAACTCCTTTTTCAAGAAAAAGCCACACAGGAAATGAACATGGAGACATCCAAATGGGACGACAAGTGAAATTGATTTTATTATGTGTAACAAAAAATTCGTCATAGAAGACTGCAGTGTGGTAAACAAGTTCAACACAGGCAGTGACCATAGATTGGTGAGATGTAAGATGCACCTCAACACTAAACTCGAACGTAGCAAGCTCATAAGACAAACAAAATGTATTGACATAACCAACCTTAAAAAACACCATAATACCTTCAAATTGGAACTGAAGAACAGGTTCTCTGCTTTAGAAGGCCTAACATCGGAAGAAGTGGATATTTCTGAAGTTAACAGAAAAGTAACCAAAGCTCTTATGGAAACAGCAACAAAATTAGCTGGGTCTAAGAACAAATTGCATGTGAACAAGTTATCAGGAAAAATCAAAATGTTGATGCAAAAAAGAAGAGAGATGAGGACAACTAAAGAAGATGTGACTTCCAAAGTGGAATATATAGAGCTATGCAAGACAGTACGAAAAAGTATCACTGAAGACGTAAGGAAATTCAACTGTGAACTAGTAAGGAAAGCAATTGAAAACAACCAAAGCCTAAAGATAGCAAAGGGACATCTCAGTAAGGGAAAAAAACAGATTATGGCACTGAGAAAAGAAGATGGTTCTGTAACAAGAAATAGAGGCGACATTTTGACAAGAGTGAAAGATTTCTACTCCACATTATATGAAAGGGATGATACATGTACTCCAGGCATCATGAAAGGTACCAGAGTTTTTCCAGTCCTTCCAGCAGAAATTGCACATTCACTCAAGAACATGAAGCGGGGAAAAGCTCCAGGAGAAGATGGAATTACTGTAGACATCATACAAGAAGCAAGTGGAGAAATCGAAACAGTACTCGCCCGAATTTTCACTCGATGCCTTAATGAAGGGAAAATTCCTGAGGATTGGAACAACGCTACAATGATCTTGCTACATAAAACAGGTGACATTGAGGATCTCAGGAACTACAGACCTATCAGCCTCCTATCAGTGGTTTATAAAATCTTCACTAAAGTTCTTTCACACCGCTTGAAGGTAACACTGTACATGGCTCAACCGAGAGAACAAGCTGGATTCAGGAGTGGCTACAGCACAATAGATCATATCCACGTACTGAGAGAACTAATTGAAAGAGCGAGGGAATATGAACTTCCATTGTGCATGGCTTTTATCGATTATGAAAAAGCCTTTGATTGGGTGAAACCATCAGCAGTTGCAATGGCTCTGAAATCCTGCGGTATTGAAGATGCATACATTAATATTATTAATAACATCTATGAAAATGCAAGTGCAAAGATTCTGCTATTTGAAAATACAACACACATAAATATTGGAAAAGGAGTGAGACAAGGTGACACCATATCTCCGAAGTTCTTTAATGCCACATTGGAAAATGTCTTTCAATCACTGAACTGGGAAAACAAAGGCATAAAGATTAATGGAGATTATCTAACCCACCTTCGTTTTGCTGATGACGTAGTCATTTTTGCAGCTACCCCATCAGAGCTACAGAGTATGATGCAGGAACTTGCTGACAAGAGTAAAGAAGTGGGATTAAAAATAAACTTTCAGAAGACAAAAGTGATGTTCAATGCTTTTACAAGAAATGAAGATTTATCGATTGATGGAGAAAAACTGGGGATAACAGACACGTACGTTTATCTTGGACAGCAGATATCAAGTGAGGGTCACATTGGTGAAGAAATTAATCGGCGTACAAAACTTGCCTGGAGAGCTTTTGGAAGAAACAGCATAATTTTCAAGAGCAATATGCCATTATGTCTTAAAAGAAAAGTGTTTGATCAATGCATCCTTCCAGTGCTTACGTATGGTGCAGAGACGTGGACCTTAGCTAAAAGAGACATACAAAGGCTGCAGACAACTCAAAGCAGCATGGAGAGGTGCATGCTTGGTGTAACCAGGAGAGATAAGAAGAGGAACACGTGGATCCGAAAAATGACAAGAGTGGAAGACATCATGATCAGAGTTAAATCCCTGAAATGGCAATGGGCTGGACATACTGCCAGAAGAACAAACCATCGATGGACAGCCGAAATTTTAGATTGGAATCCAAGGGACAGGAAAAGACCCAGAAGAAGACCACATGGAAGATGGGTGGATGAAATTCGAAAGTATGCGGGAGTGACATTAAAGAGACTGGCACAAGACAGACCGTTGGGGAGGAAACTTGGGGAGACCTTCGTCCAGCAGTGGATTGATAATGGTTGACAATGATGATGATCGGAAATTATAGGATTAGAATCACGGTTGTACATTCTTGTTTCTTAGAAATAGCTTAGGCCTAAAAGAAAAATTAATTGATTTATAAATATTTGCAAAGGATTTTCGTTGTATGTGGACACCTAATTTAAGCTGCCGTATATCGTTTTCTGTTCGCTACATTAAAATCATAACTGTTTGGCAAGTTTTCTGCGTATTCCTGATAATTAAAGAATCGGAAGTATAGTGTTTTATGAAAAAACACATTTTCCTGTTTCAACCGAATGCCTCCATTTTGTATCGTCATTTGCACTTGAACATGTGAAAAGTACGGACTGCATTTTCATTACACGTCTCCAGGAATATTTTACAATATTAAAAAAGAAATTATGTGTTTCCTATGAGGCTCTGTCGTCAACTATGTTTTGTGTCCCGTGTTTCTTTTGACATCGTTATAACCGAAATGGGTATATATCAGTTACTTTGGTATCAGCCGCTCGTGAGAAACAGGGACTTATATCTCGGTTTCCTTTCCTTGAAATGTCGTTTTCACTCCTGAAATCAAAAAAACGTGTTAACCCAAATAGAGATTCAAGAGTTAACCTTCACTTGTCCCGTGTTCCATTTGTACTTTTCAGGGAAGAAATTAGCCAAATTACCTTATGTAATCTGAAGCTTCCTATAAATAAATGCTCTTCTTTGCACTGCGTAATAATTTAGATAAGTCATTCGAAGCCTATTTATTGAGTAGTAACGGATATATACCCAAATTCGGTTATAACATTTGTTTCGTGCCCAAATTCGGGCACGAAACAAAAGCAAATTTGGTTTTTACTGGAATGTATATTTAAACTTGATCGCGAGATGAATTCAGCAATCAGTGAGAGAAATTATTTTCCTATCTCTATATAGTAACGATTGATATCATTTTAGAAGTACCCAAAATTTATTATCTTGCAGTAAATTATTGATGAAATGTATAATTAGAATTCAGTGAATACAGAGGTTTTAAAACAAACATTTAATTGTCATTTCTTAAAACGGTCTACAGCGATTCACAATGTAGACGGTTGGAACTAAAGACAAAATGATGTAATCATAATCTAGAAAAAGATTTTCAATTAATATGCAACGTTAAATTGAAAATCTTGTTCTGGAAACAACAATATCACTACCATTGGAAAACTCGGGAATTAATATACACACAGAATATGTAATTATAGATCTGGAAATCATTCCTCGAAGAACAGAAAAAAGCAATAAAAAAATAAGAACAAAGGGATTCTAGTTCGTAAAGCTCCAAGCAAAAAACAGAAATATCGCCTTTAGGAAAAAGGTCAACCAACGTTATTTAAATTCTAAGGTTACACACCAGTTACATCTCTTCTAATATAAAAAAGCAGTGGGGAAAAGATGACCTCCTTCCATTTTTCTGAATTTTGGATTTCGAAAATGAGTCCATGAGAAACTAAAAAAGAAAAATCTGCTTATAATTTATATTTTATTATGCAACAGTTTATACCAGTAAATTTGTTGATAGTGTAACAAAACATGGATAATATAATGAAAAGCCGGCACTTTAGTAAATGTTTTCCAAATTATAGGAGTAAAACATGCATTGCATTCTTCATCTCTTCGATTGTAGGTCTTTTTAAAATTCAAAAAATGTTGTTTGACTCTATAACAGAGTGTCTATGTATTTAAGCGTAAGTTATGATATGCTATCTTTTTCAGTTTGAGGTGCTTCTACTTCTCTGACATTTCTTAATAAATCTAGTAACTGCCTAATAAAATTGCATAACATTTCTCCTTCCGAAAAGTCAAAATACCTATAGATTTATCTGTTTACATTTTAGGACTCAGTATTAAAACATTTGATTGTACAGGAAAACAAATACAACATTTGTTTCTTAGTTTTTCTATTAATGTGCGACTACCTCTTATTTGTAGACTTACCAAATTTTAGAATTTCGATGCGCAATGTGTGTGTTTACAGAAATGCAATGCGTAATATTGTAATAATATCGACAATTAATTTCACTAACGCAATACTTATGTTTTTGTGATATTTACATATTTCAGTTCTACATTCTGTTTATAAGCAGTTTGTGGATAAAACCTCGATATTCAGAGATTTTAATTTTTGCGAACATATCATTTTCAACTATCGGGAAAAGAACTAGAATATTAAAACAAAAAGACGTTGTACCGATGTAGACAGTTCAGTCTTGCCAGCCGTAAAAGTGACAGCAAAAATTATCGTTCCATTTTGCTGTAAGGTTTCTTCGTCAATTTGATTTTTATAATAAAAATATTATAAACCTTACAGATTTGATTTTTTTATAGTCTTGCTGTAACGTTTATTAAGCAATTTGAATGTTAATAACAATCATCTTAAAAACGTGGCTGTTTTAACCATTAAATTGAAGATATTGACCTATGACATCTGACGTCCGATGAAACAGAGCAGTGTGTATTCACCTAATTAATAATAAATATGCACCAACTATACTTAAAATAGTATAACCATACTAGCAATCGAAATTTCCTGGCGTACTATAGAAATCAAAGTTTTCAAGCTTCCGCAAATCAGCCAGATGGGTTCTATCAAGGAAGGTAGAGAGCAAACAAGGTAGGCATATTGATGTCTACCTTCCTTGAAAAAGCCTTTTGGTTTATGTGCGAAAGCTCGGAAATTTGTATTTCTATTGTATGCCAAGGAATACGTAATTACTGGTATAGTTTTACCATTTTGACTGTTCACTCATCTTGCTCATCCACCTACACGGACGATTTCCTGTACACCTCAATGAATTGATTATTCAGACAACGGAGAGAAAATTCTCTCGAACATGAAGACTTCAATAAAGCTCTTAATAGAGATGAGCGTTATTTCACTACCTGTGATTTGATCACGGTTATCGAAAAGTCACAGGTAGTGCCTGCTACTGAAAACAGGGAGTAACAGTGATCGTCCAATAAACGTTCCTCACTCTGTCATTGCTACACACTCTTCGTGATTTTTCACAGCTCCTTCTTAACCGTTACTGAGTGCATTCTGCTCCTGTAGCTGTTACTCGTTATCTGCTGTTGCGATTTGGCAGCTGCCTGATATTCGTGATTTTTTCACAGTGTTGTTTGTGAGCTCACCGTTACGTCGTTCTGGCAGTGAGTGAGGTTCATTTTTTTTTTTTTTTTGGAATTCGGAGAAAATATTCAATTGTGAACGTTACTTAGTAAATCTTTAGTAGCTTCATCCATTTCAAGGCTGAAAAAAGGCCGCCTCGTTTCTTTCAAAATTGTAACATACCATGTTAGGTATAAAAAAACAGTGTATTTTTGATAATCTGAGTTCAAAATTTAACTAACTGCAAAAAACGTATAAACGAATTACGCATATTTCAACTGAAAAAGCCGTAAAAACTACAGCAAAATATCAGAATTAGCGCAGAATTACCTATAAAAGTTTGAAACGAGTTTAGGACATTTGGGCACCGGACTTTTGGGCAAGCGGAATTTGGGCACATAACTTTAGGGGCAGGACAAAAATTGCGGTTTATTGGCGCTGTGATGGGAACTGAATGGGGAAAACGTTCCCAATAAGACAAACAACAATTACAATTCAATTTTAAAAAAATTACATCGCACAAATTTTGAAGATGACAATCCGTTTTTTGGTATAAATATGATAAGGATAATTTCCGAAAACATGAAAATTTTGTCGTCCTGGAACGGGATTGCACAGCACATAATCGTGAATATGGATTACATCATATTCATGATTTCATAACACATTTCTTAGGTTTCAATGAAACAAAGCAATTACACCAGAACTCATACTATGTTCGGAAAAGAACGACAAGGATATTTTTTTATAACACTGGACTTTTACTTAGGAACTAAATATTTACATAACATAACATTTTAAGTTCTCTCTTACTTAATTAGGCACTAAATTACCATGCCTCATTCGTAGGACCATTTGACAGTCTTTTTTCTACCGATGTCATATTCATAACGTTTACGTATCAATTAAAGATAATAAAATATAAAGCATTTCTGGTCCAATTGGGAAATTTTCACGATTTACAAGCTACGTACAGCTCAACACATTATCTGAGAAAATGTACCTACTCAGCAAATACCGTCGGGAGGGAGCGGGGGATACCAAAAGTGTAAAATATGAAGACTTTCTCGTCCGATCGGGAGATTTCCAGCATTTATAAGCTACAACTCGGCAAAATTTCTGAATGCAAGTGCCCATTGAGCAAACCCGTCAAAAAATACCAAAAGTGTCAAATATGAAGATTTATCGTCCGATCGGGAGATTTTCAGCATTTACCAGCTACAACTCAACACATTTTCTAAGCGCATGTGCGTACTCTGGAAACTTGTTGGGGGGGGGGGGACTAAAAGTATAAAATATGAAGCATTTATCGTCGGTTCCGGAGATTTTGGGCATTTTCGAGCTAGAACTAGGCAACATTTCTGTGGACATGTGCTGATACAGCAAACATTTTTTTTTTGGGGGGGGATACTAAAAGGGCAAAGTATGAAGATTTCAGGTCCGATAAGTAGATTTTCAACATTTACCAGCTGCAGTTCAACACATTATCATAGCGCATGTGCAATATTGTACACTTTTTATATTAATCCCCCTCCAACAGGTTTCCTGAGTAGGCACACCTCAGATAGTTGGTTGAGTTGTAGCTGGTAAACGCTGAAATGAAAATTTCCCAATCAGACGAGAAATCTTCATATTTTACACTTTTGGTATTACCCCCACCCCCACCCCGCCCCCCGATAGGTATCTGAGTAGGCACATGGCCTCAGATAATGTTTCGAGTTGTAGCTTGTAAATGCCAAAAATCGCCTTACTGAACGAGAAATTCTACATACCTTCACTTTTGGTACCCCCTCCCCCCCGGACAGGTTTCCAGAGTAGGCACATGCGGTCATGAAATTGTCCAGTTGTATATTGTAAATGCTGAAAATCTCCCAAACGGACAAGAAAATCTTTATATTTTACGATTTTGGTAGCAAACTCCCCCTGGCAACAGATGCCCTCACCGATCAGACCAGAAATTCTTTAGATTTCATATTTTAGGTTTTAAGCAACCCCTCCCCCCAGAAAAAACTAAACAAACTAAAAAAAACAAAAAAAAAACATATAACCCAAGATTCGCTGTTTTATGGCCGTGCCGAGACCAACCACCGTTATCAGTTACTTTACTCGTTCTTTAGTCGTTACTGGTGCACGGTTTCACCGAAATGAAATAACAGGTCCTAAACTGTGATTCCAATCACAGTTTAAAATCACTGTTACTCTTTAGTAATAGTCACAGTTAGCGCCATAATCACCAATAGTTGAGCTCATCTCTAGCTCTTAATCTACCAACTCACCTGTAACAAAATATGCTTTTTAGAAAAGTTTCAAGGAATAAACTAAAAGTGTAGCTGCTACATGTTAGTTCATCTCTCCTTTATATTTTAATGTAAATACACCAGATTACTGCACATTGAAAAATTCCACCATAGAAACCGGATTTATAGTTTTCACAAACCTGAAGAATAAATTTTCGCAAGTTTATGACGCGAAAAAACATATTTTTCAGCATTTTAAAAGGATTTTTTGCAGGTTTGTTGAAACACATTTCTGACAGAGCGCCATGTAAAACTTTCTTTGTGCAATGAGTTGCATTTTGCTGACATTCTATTCACTCTTAGTGAGCAAGATAGGAATACGGATTACTAGCATCGAATTCTATTGTATTATGCACACCAATGAGCCATTACATTGTGACCACCTCCATCCAACAGAAATGAGCTCTCCTGGAGATCGAAAGGTGGCGGATGTAAAATTCAAAGAGCAGTATACCCAGAGGAGCGGCTTTCTAAACTGTAGTCATTTTCCCATGGCGATACACTTGTTATTCACATTTCTTAATTCATGATGTATTATTTCCCATTTTAAATATCCGCTAAAGATGAAAGTATAACTCAAAAAGGTGTAAAAACATTATACTCAAATTAAGAATTTGATATCAAGTTTATCTTAAATTTATTACGATAGTTAATACCACGAAATTACATATTTGTTATTGTGATCCAAAAACTTCCCATAAGTACTGAAACTTTTTCCCAAAAGCAGTTGTCAGATACGTGTCATGGCGAAAATTTTAACCTCTGGTGAATTTCGGAAAGACCTGATCAATCTTTCTGTTGGTTTATCGGAGATTAATTAATGCAAAAATTTTCTCCCATGACATACGTTAGAAGAAATATCCTGGTTGAAAGGCAGGGGAATTCGTGCGCAAAATTCGCTTGTCTTAATCACAACCAGGAAAACAATATTTCATGTTGGAAAAAAAAAAAAAAAAGGGAAGAGAATAATATTTGATTTAACTGATTTTGGGGTTTTGAAAATAATTATTTTATCTGTTCTTTTATCGCGATAGGAAAAGGCGAGTAGGTGTGCAGCTCAGAGAATCAAAATTAATTTTAGTTCACATCTCGGAATAAAGAGAAAAAAAAAAGTTGTGAGAAAAGGGAATCTTCTTTCAGATCGGCCATTTTAAGGGTTCGGTCTTAGTTGTCGATCAGAAAATGTTGCAGAAAATGCTCTTAGGGGGGTTGGCGCTGTTCTATTTTTAGAAACTAGGTCGCAGCTGCACTTGGGAAATCACTTAATCCCTACGTGTTGAAGGTCAAGTTCATCTTCCCCTGGCCGACCAGAGGATGCACGTGCCTAGTAACATTTTTCGTGGAGAGTGTTGGACGCTGCAACGATGCCTGAGTGAAGGTCAGAGGTCACTCGAGGCGTGGGAGAGAAATTCCGCTGTTGCCATGCAGAGGTCAGCCAATCAGGGGTCAGCATTTTTTTCTAGCATCCCAGAGTTTCTTTGACACTTTGAGACGCTTGTCTCAGTCACTTTTGTTGTTGTCCTCTTGCTGGCCGGGAGAAAGAGGGGACAGCCGAGTCTCTCCTCGCCTTTTGGTGGGGAGAGCATTTGCTGAACACCATGATTTGACATCGAGGTAAAAAGCTTAAAGGAGTCTAGTAGCGACGGTCTTCTAGCGTGGGGATTTGTCAGGTTCATGGTTAGTTACAAAAAAAAGAGGAAAAAAAGGAGCTCACGGCTTGCGATGATTTGCTCACTGATTCCACCAAATGAAAAGAGGTGGAAGAACTTATGAAGAAAAGACAGGACTACCGTAGGACGAGACCTCCTCGGGGCGCAGCGAAAGATGACCACCGATGCACTCCTAAGCATTCTCGTGAGAGCTGATGGATAAAGATAGGGGAACCTCCGTGGATGATGCCGTCCACCTTCCAATGCAGCCGACCAAATTCCTACCAGGGTAGAGCCATGGGCATCGAAAAGGACAAGGGAGAATTACTCCCTCTGAGAGGGTCCATCATCACCAGCTTCGGGATGTCTTTTGTTTTCCCTGTGTTCAGGTGAAGTGCTCGGGCACATTGTGTCCAAAAAGAAAGAGAAAGACATTGTTGGAGGCGAAGAGAGGATCAACAGTGACAGTGTGACGAGAAGATTTTTTTATTTGAAACAAGAGTTGTTCATGCCCAGCCCAGAAGGTAAATTCTTTCTCGATTTTTTTTTGTATTATGTTGTGACCGCTGCGGAACTGTTGAACGAGTGGGTCAGCAGTGTGAAATCAAATTTATAGTTCTGGAAAAAAAAAAGAAGAAATTTTCTTTTTTTTTTGAGGTTAGCTGGATGTGGGACAGATGTCCCCATATTGTTCTCGTTCAGTTTTCAAAATTAAGATTTATTAGTTCCTCAGGCATGAGTTCAGGAAAAAAAAGAGAGGGGAGTGAAAATGCTTTCATTTATGTTTTTTTTTGTGTTGTCATGTCTGGTATTGTAGCAACTCCCCAGGCCAGTAAATTTTAATGTATCGAAAAAATTTGTTTTAATGTTTGAGCACAGTAAATTTTGGTGCATCGATAATAGTTTAGTTGGGCATGTGATAATTGAAAAGCATTGTTATTTTGATGTCGTGGGTGATAAAATAATAGTAAACATTTCTTTCTAGTCTTTTACAGCGTTGAGTTTTTTTTTTTTTGAGTGAAGATAAATTATGGGATGATTTATATTGGGATTTTGGGAACATATTATAGTGTGATGAAATTGGAAACCTAAAGTGTTGTTTACATTCTTGGAGTGTTCAGTGTCGAAATTGAGATGGTAGGTGTGTTAATTGAGGAACAGTATTTTACATGCTCCAGATGAGTGTTAATCTCCCATTGGAAAGGGGTGATCTTAGGGCAAGCCGGGAACTTGTCCTAGGGCAGAGGGCTCTGAGTAGGGAATTTTCACCAGGATGCGATATGTGCAAAATAGAAGTTGAGGTAGTTGGGTTCTCAAGTTTTGTATTTCACAAAAAGAATGAACATCATGTGTTGAGAAGACACACTTTTGCTCACCAGTTCCAGTATTAATTGTTCTTTTCTTTGGCCTAAATTTTCTTGTTTTTACAAAAAGAGTCTAAATTGTAATTTTAATTTTCAATAAGGTGAAAATATTTAGTGGGTTATGTAAATGTCAGTGTTATTGTCTGAATTGGACCTGCGCATTGCCATGGTACAGAGGAATTTCCTTGCTAGTGATTTTTCCTGGGCTATATGAGGACATAGAGATAAGTTAATTTTCCTGGGATATATGTGGAGAGAGATAAGTGGATTTTCCTGGGATATATGTGGATATTGTGATTTAGGATTTCTTGGGATATAGAGAGATAAGTGAATTTTCCTGGGATATAGTTGTGTTAGTTCTGGGCCGGATGTGCCTGGAGTATTTGGGGTTGAAGTACGACAGGCTCTTGCAGGCGTGGTTGATCAAGGTAGGATGATGCATTATTTCGAAAAGGGGGAGTCCTGAGGACGTGGTTTTTGGGGGAATACTTGTCTTCAAACCCCCCAGTAGTTTCGCTGCTCACGGAGGTATGTACTGCCGGCGAGGGTCGGTCGGGCGTTGCTTCAATAATTGGCGAGATCATGTTAGAAGAAATTCTGTACCTGATGATGATGTGTCACACTTGAGGATTTTTTCCTTTCCCTTTGCCTAGGCTGAAATTGGATTCTCTACCCAATTTCACGCCTTCAGCCTGACTGGTATTTTCTTCCTGTGTTGGTTCTCAAAAACCCAGGGTAGTGTCTGAACTGAGAGTATTTGCCTCACCGCTACCTCAGTAATTCACTGCAGGTGTTAAATTTAAGTTTGTTTGGTGATTTAAAGTATCTAAATTTATTTGTTTATGATTTGCTGTAGTGCTAGGGATGTAAATTCTAAATTCTGGTTGTTGGTGTTAGTGAACTTGATATGTGGTTTGGGAATTTAGTTAATTGGTATTTTGAGCTTTTGTTTACAGTATAAAGTTATTAAGTATCTTGAGCTATTATGTGAAGTGCAGAGTGAGGTGATTTTTATGAGCAAGCTAGTGCAAGAAGATTGTTTGAATTTCTGAATTATGGTGATGTTATGAATAGTGATAATTTTTAAGATTAGTTAGTGAGGTTTCTTTATAAGTGAAGTAGGTTCATTCAGGGTAGTTCTATAAGTTATGTAATGTTAATTAATGCTTGTGCTCAGTGTAAATTCTGTTGTGAGGATAATTTACTTGGTTTGTTTACTTGCTGATAGTAGATTTGTTAAAGTATAATTTGTGGCTCTTAAAATAACTGTAAATTTAAATTGAAGTCTTCGAAGCTGGTCTGGGAGATTGCAGAGTTTGCTAAGATTGTTTAGGTGCAGTAAATTTAAATCAATAAGTGTAAAATTGTAAATTTGTCATTGAGCTAACTAGGTGAGAGAGAAGAGAGTACGTTTCAAAAGAACAGAACTTGTCCACCTTGTGGAATTAAAAATAATCCAGTATCTTTTTTTTGTGTAAGCTATGTGAATCATAGTATGATTTTGGATGCATAAATTCAATGCCTAGTGTTCAAACCAACTGTGTTGAAATATGTCAAGTTGTGCTGTTCATAAGGCCAGTGGCCAAAGAGAAATAGAAAAGAAATTGAGATTCTGTTTTTATACTGCTGTGTTTAAGCAAACAACTAAAAAGGAAATACCATCTGATTGTCCACTAAATTATTTTGTTAAGTTTTTAAAGAAAAATAATAAATACAGGCAGTAGCCTTTCAAAAAAAAGTCCAAAATTAGTGCAGTGTGAAAAATTTTGTGTGCTGTTGTCTTCCATGACTTGGTCCCATGTACCCCACCTTAGCTTGACTAAGGCTATCGATCCGAATCCTGGTATTATAAGGTATTTCATAACTGCAATCTTTGTCCTATCCTTTTAAATTGACTTTCACCGCCTCCACAAGTTGTTATTGAACGAGTACATTTTGTCCTATGACTTATAGTGACACCTTTTCATACACATGCAACAATATTCACTTATTTTTGCACTTTCAGATGACTCAACTCTGCGTGAACACAAACAACGCAAACTCTCCAATAACTTCTTGTGGAATGTAAATTTTCAGATGCATTTTTGTTTAGGATGTTCATGGCCTTCTAATACTTAGAAAATATTTTTGTTTCGAAATGCATCCACCCATCTCCCAAATTTAAATTTTCTATAATTTCCATATCAATTTCAATACCAGCATAAATATAGTCTCTTTTGATAAATAACTTCAACCTTCAAAATTTTTTCACCATAACATTTTCTCTCTATATCCCAAGAAATCCAAAATCACTATATCCACATATATCCCAGGAAAATTCACTTATCTCTCTCCACATATATCAGAGGAAAATTCACTTATCTCTATGTCCACATATAGCCCAGGAAAAATCACTAGCAAGGAAATTCTTCTGTACCATGGCAATGCGCAGGTCCACTTCAGACAATAACACTGACCATTTACATAACCCACTGAATATTTTCACCTTATTGAAAATTAAAATTACAATTTAGACTCTTTTTGTAAAAACAAGAAAATTTAGGCCAAAGAAAAGAACAATTAATACTGGAACTGGTGAGCAAAAGTGTGTCTTCTCAACACATGATGTTCATTCTTTTTGTGAAATACAAAACTTGAGAACCCAACTACCTCAACTTCTATTTTGCACATATCGCATCCTGGTGAAAATTCCCTACTCAGAGCCCTCTGCCCTAGGACAAGTTCCCGGCTTGGCCTAAGATCACCCCTTTCCAATGGGAGATTAACACTCATCTGGAGCATGTAAAATACTGGTCCTCAATTAACACACCTACCATCTCAATTTCGACACTCAACACTCCAAGAATGTAAACAACACTTTAGGTTTCCAATTTCATCACACTATAATATGTTCCCAAAATCCCAATATAAATCATCCCATAATTTAACTTCACTCAAAAAAAAAAAAAAAATAACTCAACGCTGTAAAAGACTAGAAAGAAATGTTTACTATTATTTTATCACCCACGACGTCAAAATAACAATGCTTTTCAATTATCACATGCCCAACTAAACTATTATCGATGCACCAAAATTTACTGTGCTCAAACATTAAAACAAATTTTTCGATACATTAAAATTTACTGGCCTGGGGAGTTGCTACAATACCAGACATGACAACACAAAAAAACATAAATGAAAGCATTTTCACTCCCCTCTCTTTTTTTCCTGAACTCATGCCTGAGGAACTAATAAATCTTAATTTTGAAAACTGAACGACAACAATATGGGGACATCTGTCCCACATCCAGCTAACCTCAAAAAAAAAAGAAAATTTCTTCTTTTTTTTTTTTTTTTTCTAGAACTATAAATTTGATTTCACACTGCTGACCCACTCGTTCAACAATTCCGCAGCGGTCACAACATAACACAAAAAAATCGAGAAAGAATTTACCTTCTGGGCTGGGCATGAACAACTCTTGTTTCAAATAAAAAAAAAATCTTCTCGTCACACTGTCACTGTTGATCCTCTCTTCGCCTCCAACAATGTCTTTCTCTTTCTTTTTGGACACAATGTGCCCGAGCACTTCACCTGAACACAGGGAAAACAAAAGACATCCCGAAGCTGGTGATGATGGACCCTCTCAGAGGGAGTAATTCTCCCTTGTCCTTTTCGATGCCCATGGCTCTACCCTGGTAGGAATTTGGTCGGCTGCATTGGAAGGTGGACGGCATCATCCACGGAGGTTCCCCTATCTTTATCCATCAGCTCTCACGAGAATGCTTAGGAGTGCATCTGTTCACATCTTTCGCTGCGCCCCGAGGAGGTCTCGTCCTACGGTGGTCCTGTCTTTTCTTCATAATTTCTTCCACCTCTTTTCATTTGGTGGAATCAGTGAGCAAATCATCGCAAGCCGTGAGCTCCTTTTTTTCCTCTTTTTTTTTTTGTAACTAACCATGAACCTGACAAGTCCCCACGCTTGAAGACCGTCGCTACTAGACTCTTTTAAGCTTTTTACCTCGATGTCAAATCATGGTGGTCAGCAAATGCTCTCCCCACCAAAAGGCGAGGAGAGACTCGGCTGTCCCCTCTTTCTCCCGGCCAGCAAGAGGACAACAACAAAAGTGACTGAGACAAGCGTCTCAAAGTGTCAAAGAAACTCTGGGATGCTAGAAAAAAAAATGCTGACCCCTGATTGGCTGACCTCTGCATGGCAACAGCGGAATTTCTCTCCCACGCCTCGAGTGACCTCTGACCTTCACTCAGGCATCGTTGCAGCGTCCAACACTCTCCACGAAAAAAAATGTTACTAGGCACGTGCATCCTCTGGTCGGCCAGGGGAAGATGAACTTGACCTTCAACACGTAGGGATTAAGTGATTTCCCAAGTGCAGCTGCGACCTAGTTTCTAAAAATAGAACAGCGCCAACCCCCCTAAGAGCATTTTCTGCAACATTTTCTGATCGACAACTAAGACCGAACCCTTAAAATGGCCGATCTGAAAGAAGATTCCCTTTTCTCACAACTTTCTTTTTTTTTTTTCTCTTCATTCCGTGATGTGAACTAAAATTAATTTTGATTCTCTGAGCTGCACACCTACTCGCCTTTTCCTATCGCGATAAAAGAACAGATAAAATAATTATTTTCAAAACCCCAAAATCAGTTAAATCAAATATTATTCTCTTCCTTTATTATTTTTTTTCCAACATGAAATTTTGTTTTCCTGGTTGTGATTAAGACAAGCGAATTTTGCGCACGAATTCTCCTGCCTTTCAACCAGGAATTTTCTTCTAACGTATGTCATGGGAGAAAATTTTTGCATTAATTAATCTCCGATAAACCAACAGAAAGATTGATCAGGTCTTTCCGAAATTCACCAGAGGTTAACATTTTCGCCATGACATACGTATAAATAACGCAATTGAACAAAATAGCGTTTTATTTTATCTGGAAGGTTTCCCCTTCGCGTTTGCCGGTGCCAGATGACTCCACCTGTGTTTTATACCTTGATGCTTCTTGCTTACGCTATTGTTCCAGCTTCTTCCACTGGTAAACAAGGTTCCCCATATAAGATGATTAATATTTACGAATTCGCAGAATGTATGTTATAAGAAAGGAAGGGGTGAGGTTTTATGCGTCTGGAAGTTTTTCAGGTTTTATGCGTTTAACAAAAGAGCAGAAAAAATTATATCGAAACAGGTTTGCTAAATTTCGGATTGTGCGTAACATTCTGGTGGTGGTCCGAATCTTTTTGATTACTCAGTTTTATTGTAAATTTATTTCTTTAAAATAATGAGATACGTGTTTTTCCTTAATTACTTTACAGCATTATATCACGCACTTATATATAGAAATCAATCACGTCACATACACAGCAGTGTTTGTAAAACGGAAATTGCGTCATATTACAAAAGTTCAAAATACCATTCGTGGCAACATTTTCTTATCGGGATTGATATTCACTGACACGCATTTAACGATTTAGTTTCTGCAAACCATAAATAACAGCCATGTTTATTCAATATCTCACTAAACAGTGACTGGATTTTCCATGAAAAGGTTCATTTCAAAATATTTGGTAATTTTAGTTCAGTATAACCTCGCACGTTAACAAACATAATTTTGGAATTTAAAACTTTTGTATTGACAGGAGTCCCACCTGTGAAGAAGTGTACAGTTAACCTTGTGGAATGATTTATTAATAAATTTATACATGTGTGTTTATTTCTTGTATACTTATTGAAAGATACAGTCGTAATCGATTTAAAAGGATTGTAACTTTAACTATTTTCGCTTTCACAATCTATAAATGTTAAAAATTGAAATACAAATCTGATACGATATCATCTCTAATGATGTATCTGTAATTTGTTGTTAGAAGTTTTGCAATCCTCAAATCTTCAAGCAACGTGAAACTCAGGCCTTTTCAATATTAAATATCATTTCTCTGTAAAATGTGATAGTAACCGGTTAAGTACTTTCTAGAACAAACATTATACGAAACTGCATTGCCAATCATTTTTAGAGTTTGTTATTGTTGTCATCACTATTTATTTTATTTCTTCCTTAATTTTATTACTCACTTTAAATAACATGCGCTTCCAATATTAATACATCAGGTTGTCTAACACAATCAGACGACAAGTTTTCTTTTCACATTGACAGACGAACCTTGTACATGCACATTGAGTGAACTGAATTTCGGCCAAAATTTGGGTTGGACTATCATTCTGCTGTTAATTCTTACACAGCAAAAAGAAAAAGGAAAAAAAAAGGAAGCGATAAAGCTCTTTTGCTATTAGTAATTTAGAAAGATGTTGCATCATGGGTAAATCCTTTATTAGAAGAAATGTCACTGATTGCTTATGTACATGCTGATTCAAAAGACTGCCAATGATTTCACTGGTATTCCGTTAAAGGAGTGAAGATTCTAAAAGAATTTTCATTATATCAAAACAGAAAGGAGAAACAGGGATCAAAGCTATTAACTTCGAGCGACCTTGATAAGCTGTTAAAAGAGTAAGAGTGAAAACAAATTTCGAAATGAAAATCGTGTTAGCACTCATACTTAAACAACCACCGTCTCCTAATTTTCGAAAGCATTAAATTCTACTGTGACAGAGGCCGGAAATGTGCATTTCGAAATTGGCTATTTCAAATTTGCTGGGAAAATGCTTCCTTCTATAACGAATCCTTAGAGACGAAAGAACTAATCTGGCACTGAGTCATTCGCGAACAAATGTTTTCCGAAGAGAATCGATTCTACAGAAGAGGTGATTTCCTGAATCAATCAGCCAAGATTTCTTTTCGCTAGACATTTATAGTTCATCACTGTGTATCTGTCTGAAAAGTCACCATCTTTAGAATTATAAAAATTGCAACAAACCACTGGATTCTTCTGCGGATCAAATCCTCAAGTCATTCCCTGCGCTAACTTTATCCTATACCGGAAACGTCCAGGAACAAAATTTTTCAGTGAGTGGAAACGAAATTTTGGGTTTCACCATGGCTAAAACGCAGATGTCCACTTCACCCATTGCTGTACCGAAAAAATGGTTTTGCCCATTTCTACAATGGAGAGTGCTCCGTATATCCATTAACTGAAGCCTAACAATTTTGCATTGAACATTCCTATCATTTTCCCCAAGCGATAATTCAGTAACTTGAGCTTGAAAAGTAGGGAGCCTATTTTGCTTTGAAAAAATGGCAGTGAACCATTGTATTTACCAGCGGATTCAACCCAGCAGGCTATTCCCTGCACTAACTGTTCCCTAAAACGGGTGTCAAGTGTCAAATTCCTTAATGACTGGGGAAAAAAGGACTGCTATACACGGTATACCAATTGGCAACAACCTAACACTTTTGCATTGATCGTTCATATCATTTTTCCAGCCACTATAAGTAGCAAAGAAATCAGCACATACGAAATATTTCTTTCAACATATCCTATTTCAAAAACCCTTTACATGCTTTATATATTTCTTATTTATCAAAGTACTGAACAGTAAAAAACAAATTTCTGACGTAGTTGAGCCTAACACTAAGTGAAGTCACAGTAGATCTTAATATAAGATATTTATTATAGATCGACTTTATTTATTTAACCTATAACAACAATGGTGTTGGAGTCCCTTGAAATGATTCTTTCCTATTCGGTCAGTTAAAGTCCTAAATGAAATGGTTTCAAATATTTCCCATTAAAAGCTTTTGCGTTATTTTAAAAATCTCCTGATTTTTAGGAATTAAGAATATACTTACAGAGATTCAATTTCATTTGAGCATATCGTTCAATAAA
The DNA here is from genome assembly GCA_039090855.1 of Macrothele yani. Taxonomy (NCBI): domain Eukaryota; kingdom Metazoa; phylum Arthropoda; class Arachnida; order Araneae; family Macrothelidae; genus Macrothele; species Macrothele yani. The sequence continues at coordinate 49,021,474 of CM076999.1, read as the reverse complement.
TACACTATATATAACAGGAGACCTACCTGTTATTAGCCATTTCCAGTAACAAAATTCAAAAACAGAAAATGGGTTTGGAAAAATTTCCGTTGCCCATTCAGTATCAATTCCCGGCGGGCTGATTCCATTTGACACAGAGGCTCTCTGGTGATATTACGTTATATAAATAGTTCTACAATGAAATTAAAACAACGGCCAGCTGGTAGTTCAATGAAACATTTGTACATAACGTTGATTAGAATGTGAAAGTCTCTCAAATCGTAAGTTTCTTCTTATTTCTTCGGTGTGAAAAAAGTTTGCTTACGAAATTCATTAACTCCAACGTCTGACGACAGCAGTGGCACTTCTCTACAATGTATAAAGAGAAGAACAATAATATGTGTCAGTTATTAGCAAAAGCAGCGATCTCGTCTATCTGGGGTAGACATCTGATGATATATGCTACTTGAGACAAAAGTATATATCCTGGAAAACTATTTACAAAAACGTAAGTTCGTGCCCCTGATGCATTACCTAAAACGAAAGACTTCGGAAGTTCAGTAAAAATGACTGTGTAACCTATTCTTTAGACAAACGTGCACGTATGTCATTTAGCCAATCGGTTATACATATATGTGGCAATACATGTCATCAATTTAAATCGTCATAACGATGAATTCGTATACTTAATGAAGATAATTTCAATTTCACTAGTCGTTGTGAAACGACTTCCGCTTTCTAAAGATCTAAATGCACTTTAAGCTAGTGTATTTCTATAAATAAATTCGATTGTTTTCTTGAGGGAAAAAAAGCCATTGTTCTAGTTATACTTAACGTATTAGACATGCCTATTAAATAAACTGTCATAACGTTTCGAAATCATATTCAGGAAACCAAGGTGAGTAATTATATAATATTCATTGCAATACATTTTCTAAATGAAGATCTACTTTCAGAAACTGTTAACAAAAATTTAAGAATCTTTTAGGAATGGATTATTGCTATTTGTTCAAAGCATTTTTCTTAAGGCTATGTATATGATTTGTAAATTTAACATAATTTAACAGTCCAGTTAAATCTTTAAGTAACCAGATGTCAAGAGAAAAACCAAGTGTTAGTAAGAGAGACCAGGCAGAGTTTTGTGTTTAATACATAAACACAGATACGTACATACCTCACGATTTAAAAGACTGAAATCTCAACCTCGGCCACTCTTCTATACTCCCTGCCTAAAAATATTTAAATGTTGTGTAAGTGATTTTTTTAAAATGTTGTACTATGCAGTTCAGTTACTTTTTAGAGTTAAAGGGAAGTAAGTCAACAGAGAGCAAGAAAGCAGTTAAGAATATTCGAAACAATAAAAAAGGATGCGTTCATTCATATGCAGTCCAAAAGCATTTTCAAGATTGCCATATCGTATGTAACAAAAAAGAAGTTATATTAGGAAAACACTCTTGCATCTCTCACCTACTTCGACAAAAATCCGTTTTCTAGAAATTTGAATTATTTGCCTGAGGCTAATATTTTCTTGAAACTGCATTATAAAATGACGTTTATTTATGCATAAGAACTGCATTGTAAGTACTATAACTTTGTTTTAGTTTTAACGGAAATGATTACTATTTTCGAACTGAGCCCTTTCTCAACCTTATCGCTGACAAATTATGTTTCAATTTAAGACTGCACGGCAAAGGATCCAATGGTATAAATGAATATTTTGGCACAGTTCACAATGGTAATGAAGATGATAAATGAGAGAAACAACAGAGAAAGGTGATTCTGGGTATCCTAAATATTTGTGTTCGAGGAAGCCACCTCATCAAACTTCCGAGAATCAAACACCTCTGAATCAAAGGAATTGTGAGATTGTACCACACCAAAGTTCATATATGTGTGTGTGTGTGCGTTTGTGTGTGTTATCACCGAACTGAATAAACTGTATATCATCATCATCATCATTGTCAACCATTATCAATCCACTGCTGGACGAAGGTCTCCCCAAGTTTCCTCCACAACGGTCTGTCTTGTGCCAGTCTCCTCCATGTCACTCCCGCATATTTACGAATTTCATCCACCCATCTCCCATGTGGTCTTTTTCTGGGTCTTTTCCTGTTCCTTGGAATCCAATCTAAAATTTCGGCTGTCCATCTATGGTCTGTCCTTCTGGCAGTATGTCCAGCCCATTGCCATTTCAGGGATTTAACTCTGATCATGATGTCTTCCACTCTCGTCATTTTTCGGATCCACGAGTTCCTCTTCTTATCTCTCCTGGTTATACCAAGCATGCACCTCTCCATGCTTCTTTGAGTTGTCTGCAGCCTTTGTATGTCTCTTTTAGTTAAGGTCCACGTCTCTGCACCATACGTAAGCACTGGAAGGATGCATTGATCAAACACTTTTCTTTTAAGACATAATGGCATATTGCTCTTGAAAATTATGCTGTTTCTTCCAAAAGCTCTCCAGGCAAGTTTTCTACGCCGATTAATTTCTTCATCAATGTGACCCTCACTTGATATCTGCTGTCCAAGATAAACATACGTATCTGTTATCTCCAGTTTTTCTCCATCAATCGATAAATCTTCATTTCTTGTAAAAGCATTGTACATCACTTTTGTCTTCAGAGAGTTAATTTTTAATCCCACTTTTTTACTCTTGTCAGCAAGTTCCTGGATCATACTCTGCAGCTCTGATAGGGTAGCTGCAAAAATGACTACGTCATCAGCAAAACGAAGGTGGGTTAGATAATCTCCATTAATCTTTATCCCTTTGTTTTCCCAGTTCAGTGATTGAAAGACATTTTCCAATGTGGCATTAAAGAGCTTCGGAGATATGGTGTCACCTTGTCTCACTCCCTTTCCAATTTTTATGTGTGTTGTATTTTCAAACAACCGAATCTTTGCACTTGCATTTTCATAGATGTTATTAATAATATTAATGTATGCATCTTCAATACCGCAGGATTTCAGAGCCATTGCAACTGCTGATGGTTTCACCCAATCAAAGGCTTTTTCATAATCGATAAAAGCCATGCACAATGGAAGTTCATATTCCCTCGCTCTTTCAATTAGTTCTCTCAGCACATGGATATGATCTATTGTGCTGTAGCCACTCCTGAATCCAGCTTGTCCTCTCGGTTGAGCCATGTCCAGTGTTACCTTCAAGCGGTGTGAAAGAACTTTAGTGAAGATTTTATGAACTACTGATGGGAGGCTGATAGGTCTGTAGTTTCCGAGATCCTCAATGTCACCTTTCTTATGTAGCAGGATCATTGTAGCGGTGTTCCAATCCTCAGGAATCTTTCCTTCATTAAGGCATCGAGTGAAAATTTGGGCGAGTACTGTTTCGATTTCTCCACTTGCTTCTTGTATAATGTCTACAGTAATTCCATCTTCTCCTGGAGCTTTTCCCCGCTTCATGTTCTTGATTGCATGTGCAACTTCTGCTGGAAGGACTGGAGGAACTCTGGTACTGGTATCTTTCATGATGTCTGGAGTGCATGTATCATCCCTTTCATATAATTTGGAGTAGAAATCTTTCACTCTTGTCAAAATTTCGCCTCTATTTCTTGTTATAGAACCATCTTCTTTTCTCAGAGCCATAATCTGTTTTCTTCCCTTACTGAGATGTCCCTTTGCTATCTTTAGGCTTTGGTTGTTTTCAATTGCTTTCCTCACTAGCTCACAGTTGAATTTCCTTACGTCTTCAGTGATACTTTTTCGTGCTGTCTTGCATAGCTCTATATATTCCACTTTGGAAGTCACATCTTCTTTAGTTGTCCTCATCTCTCTTCTTTTTTGCATCAACATTTTGGTTTTTCCTGATAATTTGTTCACATGCAACTTGTTCTTAGACCCAGCTAATTTTGTTGCTGTTTCCATAAGAGCTTTGGTTACTTTTCTGTTAACTTCCGAAATATCCACTTCTTCCGATGTTAGGCCTTCTAAAGCAAAGAATCTGTTCTTCAGTTCCAACTTGAAAGTATTATGGTGTTTTTTAAGGTTGGTTATGTCAATACATTTTGTTTGTCTTATGAGCTTGCCACGTTCCAGTTTAGTGTTGAGGTGCATCTTACATCTTACCAATCTATGGTCACTACCTGTGTTGAACTTGTTCAGCACACTCCAGTCTTCGATGACGAATTTTTTGTTACACATAATAAAATCAATTTCACTTGTCGTCCCAATTGGATGTCTCCATGTCCATTTCCTGTGTGGCTTTTTCTTGAAAAAGGAATTCAAGATGAAAAATCCTTCTGCCTCTGCAAACTCAACGAGAGTATTTCCACGCTGGTTTCTGTTGCCGTGACCAAATTTACCTACTGAAGTTTCATTCTGTTACTGTTGCCCTATTTTTGCATTGAAATCTCCCATAATTATCTTCAAGTGCTGCTTACCTTTATTATTTAGATGACGAATTTCCTCATAAAATTCTTCAATTTCTTCTTCAGGATGACTTGTGGTGGGTGCATAAGTTTGAATAATCTGAGCCTGGTATCTTCTCGATAGTTGGATAACGAGTCGTGCAGCTCTGTCAGAGGAACTTTCAACTTCTACCACTTTATCCTTCAGTTTCTTGTTTATTATAAATCCAACACCACTAGTTCTGCCAGTATCTGTCCCACGATAATAGAAGAGATGTCCACTTTTCAGTTCAATGAGATCTTCTCCTTTTCTCCTTACCTCACTTAGCCCCACGATGTCCCACTTGATCCTTTGTAGTTCCTCTTCCAATTCAAGAAGCCTTGAATCAGAAGATAGGGAGCGTCCGTTGTAGGTAGCCAAGGTCAGCATCAAATGGCAGCCTAGTCCGGTCCTCCGGGGATTCTTAGCACCCTCTGCCTTCATGTCGCACTGGCCGCTGCCTTGGCCAGGTACATTCCAGCTGCCGGAGACTGAGGGCCAAGATTTAAGTTGTAGAGTCATTTTGGAGGTGTTTGGCCATAACTCACCACGCTGGCCAAGCGGGTTGTGTGGCTACATGGACAACAATGAAAATACTGCACTTCATTGCCAATGATTATATTTGTACAGTATATACAACGTTGATTATATTTCTGCTTCCTCGGATTTGAGAGTAACGTAATAGGGAGGATCCAGGACTAAAATTAAAATCATAGGGTATCAATAACACAGGTTTTAATAAATTTTAGGAACACATCCCTCTGCAAAAGGACTTTTTCTAGCGACCAATAAACATTCGACAAATTTTATTAACAGTTAACTTCTCATCCAGCAAAATATTTGTTTCATCTTAATAACGGTCTCAATGCTGTAACTTCTCAGCGAATATTGGAATTCGAAGCGTTGAATAATGTCTTAAGTCCTTCATTCTCATTCAAGCGTACGTTGAAAACATTTAGTTGATTTACTTCATAGAATTTTTACATGATGCACCTAGGATGCACCTTTGACCACCATAACTACCAGTAATGCAAAGTTCCCCGCCTGAAGTACCAATCCATTCTGAAATGGTGAGACGAAAGAATTTGAAATTTCTGCATCACTACGAGAAGCTTCAGTTGAGGTCACATTGAAAATGATCTAATTGAATATCATTGGATTATAGGACATCTCCGGCTCGCAATCCAATCATATTGAACCGCTACTTTATGCCCTTTGATTTTTTCCTTGTCTGACAAAGAACCAAATTTACCACACCTTATGACCAGTTGCTAGTGAATGAATTATGCCCTACGACGTTGCATACGACGTGTTTGCATTTTCTGTAACATTTTCTTTGACACGAAAACCAAACCTGCGCAGACGCTATAGTATGGATCTGCCATCTGGTACATACACCAGCCCCGTTGAATCCACACTGTAATCCACCTCCGCTCACCGCGATATTGCATCGCTTAAAAACATTAATACTTTACCCTAAGAGCTGTGCTTAAATCTGCCGGTTGATCCGTACATTATATAGGCGACTTGCAGGAACTTAATGCGTCTCTTCATTTTTCAAAAAGACATTTCTGCAATGTCTAAAATGTTTTTTTTTTTTGGTTGGAGATTTAACGACCACCGTGAGCAACTCAATGGGTTATAAGCAGTCGCCCTTCCCTAATTTAGGGTCACTGGTTCTAGGGAAGGGAGCGAGCCAGTGCAGTGAGACAAACACAACATCCATGCCTGACCGGGATTCGAACCCGGACCCCTTACGGACGAATGATCAGAGGCCAGCGCCTTAGACCACTGCGCCACCGGGGCGGCGTCTAAAATGTTTTCGGATAGTGCTGTGCCGAGTTCGTTATATCTTCTGTAAGGACGCTGATGTCGAGCTGAAAATATACGTCGTGTGACACTTTTAACTATACTGGCATTTCGCTTATTCACCCGCCACCGTACATCTGTGATTTATTAGCACGCGACATGCAAAACTTCTTCACATTACCTTGTTATCAAAGACTAAGGCACTCATTGAGGCACACCATAGAGTGTGACCCAATAAGCATTTCAGAAAGCTCCGTATGGTTCTCCGCCTCAGGCGAGAGAGGCTCGGAGTTTATACTGAATAAACAAGAACAATTTTGTCAGACATTCAGAAACTGGAAAGTTCTCGATTTTCAAATTCTGAAAGTAGTGCATCTTATCACCCATGATTACACTCAACCATTTTCACCTCACTCCTTCTTACGCACACTCTACCGTTTTCACCACACTCCATAAACTTTTCATTACGCGCACATTCCCACTCCACTGATACTCTGATATTCTTAACACCATCTGAAAATGGTCGGACAGACACATAGGTTTCCACAGAACACTTGAAACTGCATCAGATCAAAAATGGATCAAGAACCTAAAAAAAGATAAAGGGAACACAGTAGCGATAATATCCGCATCCCCGTTTTATGTGCCCATAAAATTGCATTTTTTTCTAAAACTTATTAGAAAATTTTAATCTTAAAACAGGGCAAATAAAAATCCTCAATACCTATATTAGAAATGCGAACAATAAGATACTTTATAAATGCAAACTATTCTATCAATAGCAGTGTAGACCTATTCTTTTCATCCATTGTAAGAAGTAAAATCCGATTAAGGAATTTTAACACGAAATATTAAAGTAACGTTTGCCGCAAAAGTTTTAGTTGCTATTCATACTCACTTTACAAAAATCCGAAATTTTACGCAAATACTCAAAATTTTCACAATACCTTCTTCCATTCTTTCGGTTGAAGGTAATCAATATATCCAGTTCTAGACCACATACGTAAACCTATAAAAATTAATTTTAATAAATTTCTATTAAGTTAAATTAGTAATAATTAAAATTAAAATATTAGATTTTATGTATATTACGTATATACACTATCTACCAACAAGTAATTGGACACCCCTGCAATCGACGATATCTGCGACCCTGATACACGTCACGGCCGCCGCCGTTAAATATCGTATGGGAAACAACAACGCAACCAGTCGCATGCAAGATGCCACGCAGTTCGGAGCTCCCTGATTTCAAGAAATGCGTAATCGTCGGGTATCACAGATATTGCCGATCCATACGTGACATATCCAGCGAGTTGAAGTACCCAAAATCGACAGTGGCCTACGTGATTGGCAAGTGGAAGATGAGAGGTGACTATCGGAATGTGCCCCGACCCGGAAGACCCACAAAACTGGGAGTTAGAGACCGACGGAAGCTGGCCAGAGAAATTCGGAAGAACCGCACCAAATCGATGGGCCACATCCGCGAGGAGTTTCAACAGGCATCCGGGAGTATTCTTTCGATGAATACCATCCCTAAGGAAGACCATCTGCTCGGTTATCATGGATGTGCTGCCGCTCACAAGCCTTTGATTATCAAGTCCAATAGCGCGGCTCGGCTAACGTGATGCAAAGAACGTCGACAGAAGACCGTTGAACAGTGGAAACAGGTTCTCTGGAGCGACAAATCAAGGTTCATCCTCTACCGTTCGGATGGCATGGTCTGGGTTTGGCGTCTGCCTGGAGAACGCCTCCTGCCGGAATTTATTTGGCCAACTGTGAAGTTCGGCGGCGGTGGAACTATGCTATGGGGGTGTTTCTCCTAGTATGGCACAAGACCCTTGGTCGCACTTCTTGGTAGACTCAACGCCGAGACCTACTGCACTATTTTGGATGACAATGCGCTTCCTACGTTGTGGCAGTTAATCGAATGGACTGGACTGCGCAGAGCCCGGACCTTAAACCTATCGGGCACCTCTGGGACGAGTTGGAGCGTCGACGTAAGGGGTGCCCCCACCGTCCTAAATCGGTGAAGTTACTGACCTGTCTTCTCCAAGCCGAGTGGAAAAGAATACCGCTAGCCGTCGTACAACGCCTGGTTGAGAGTATGCCTCGAAGGGTCGCAACTGTAATCGCCACTCGTGGAGGCTACACCAACTGTTGAAGGTGAATAAACTTCGTTTTCCTTTTAGGTGTCCAATTACTTGTTGGTAGAAAGTGTACATCAGATTTACACAAGGCTGATGGTTTCACATCAGGTAAAACAAAAATATAATATGTATGAAAATTATCCGTTTTTTTTCGAATGGTGATTTTGCATATTCAATATTTCATCCTTTTAAACAACCCGTTACTCGTGCCGAAGAATTTCAATTCGATGCAGCAGAAGGGATTAGCAAAAGGTATTGTGTTTAATGAACATTCTTAGTTTTTCAAAATATGCTTGTTGATATTATTAATAGTGCATGATTTGATAATATTTCCTTTGGCAACCACGCATAATCACTTTCCGGTTCTATTGAATATGTGCTCGAAACATTTGTCTATGGAAAAATACAATTCTGCAATTTATTGAGAAAAAACTCAAACCGTTCTTTTCGGGAACTGTAAAACATTGCAGTTTAAAATGTTTCTACTGACGTATTGTTTCCTTTAATAAATATAATTTATTTTTACGTTAACAGTGAAAGACTGCTTCTTCCACATTTTCAGTTCAAGGTTTAGAGCGCATTCTGTTTTTGTATACCTTGCTAAAATTATTTTACACAACATTTATGAAATTATGAGTTATTAAATTTGAAAAAACCTTTCATTTTACATTAAGAAGAACAAATATCAGAAATTAGGATATCCTTTTATCGGAATACAAAAAGTGATATACAATATGTTTACTTCTTTTTTATTGAGATAAAGATATCTTTTGGTAATAAAAATGTGGATGATATACACTGATGAAAAAGACGTAAGTACGAGCCAAAGTTTTGACCTGTACCTTAGCACAGAAGTGGCTTGGACATATGAAATTCAAATCATAGGATCTACGTTACTTATCGAAATGATGATGGAAACAGCGTGAAAATCATCCAAATACGTGGCGTCAGTGAATAAATAAAAACATCGCTCTTTCCGCATTTAGCTACAGCAGCGAGCAACACAGCTGCGCATAATAATTGATACAGTTGAACTTTATTTAGCACTTAGGGCCATGACATGACGCATCACTGCCATAGACGGCAAGAATAGAACAGGAGGTCCTCGGAAAGGGATGTGATCACTCCTAACGTCAATGCATGATTTGCATCCTTTGTTCATACTTCAAATTGGGTTGCTGAATAGTCCTTGAGGAAACATCTTCATTCTTCTGACAGCGCTTCTGGACAGAGTATGCTGTGTTTTGTCGTCCCGAACCCCGTCTTACCAGAGTATCCCATACGTGGTCTGTGGGATGTAAGTCAAAGAAACGTGCTGATCAATCCTTTCTCTGAATGTGTTCACCTTCCACAGTTCATCAACAGTCACTATACCATGGAGTTTGGCATTATGGTCCCTTAACAGAAACTGTAGGACAATTCTCAAAGGTTATTCAAAGACGTGAATATTTATGATATGCACTGCTTAATTAAAAGATTTCATAGCAGAATATTTTCCTTCCCCGGATTTTGAAACGTACGAGCATTGTTTAACGCAGAACGTAACGTAGAAGATCTGCATCTATATTGCTGATCTTCTACGTTATTGCTGAAACGAAAAGTCTCTGTCATTTGTGGATATAAAGGATCAGCAGCATGCAGACAATTAGTTACTCTATCCGACTTGATGTACGAGAATGGGACGAGAGGAGCCTACTCATCTGTAGTATTGTATCAACATATTGCCTTATTTTGGGGAAAAGGGAAAGGCTTTGGTCTGTGAATGACAAACTGTATGAACTCCTGAAAGGTATACAGTAAAATACACTACTAAGATATTCAACGACTCTGAAGATGGTTAAAATCACTGTCTTGAACCTGCGAACAAAAATCAAGGAAGATTGTAAATGCTTTCTGTACACATTGCCCGAATTGCAATGTAACAATTAAGGCAGTCCATGAAAAATCAGACTCTCGAAATTCAAGACTGGATGTATGGGCATGTTTTATTTTAAGAAGTCGTCGATGAATTCTACTTGGTAAATTTTATAAGGAAAAAATCCTGAGAAAAGAAAAGTTCACTGATAGCGATGATTGCATGAAAGGCCGGAACCAGCATCATAGAATACCTATTTTATAACTTTCGGTGGAAAGTTATAAAATAGGTATTCTATGTTAGCTGATGAACTTTCGGCGTGCAAATTAAAAACTGATTTTAACCCATTTATCGAAAAGGAAATTCTCCATCAAATGAGCAACGTCAGCAAAATTATATCAAAAATTAAAAACTTATAAAGGAAAATTTTGCTAATGAAGCTGAAACGTCTTTGCTAAGTTCAAAATTTGTTTAATAGAAGGTTCATACGTGAAGTGTGCAAAATAATTCACACTTTAGGGCACAGGGACCACATGCATTCAAAAGTGATGAGGATATGTTGCTAAGAAACGAATTTAATAACTGAAGCCAGATAAAATCACTTATTTCATAAACACCAATTGTAAAAATGCGAACTTTTAATAATTCACTTTCTTATATTAAATTTCGGGTTCCTAATGAGCTCAGAAGCTCAGTTAACGGTAGGATGCATATAAATTTAGTGAATATAGGATCACTGTTACAAATTTTCACAAATAATGAGACGCTTAATGTTGGTTGTAATGTGGAAACACTTAAAAACGTTAGTAATCAAAAGTTTATTAGTTTTTGGGAAATAGATCAGTCTTCTTCCTGTGTTAAAAACTCATTTAGACGCCCTGCTGGCGTGAGCTACGAGCAAGCAGAAGGATTTTCCTCGTCATCGTTGTAACAAAATATCAGTTTTGTCACATACAGAAACACTAGTTTGTATGTGATAGTAGGTTTTGCTTTAATTTCTAATGGTTTAGATGTGGCAACTAATGTAAATGAATTCCGAAGCATTTATAGAAACGCAGCAATTCGTTTGCCATTGGAGCGTAAAAGTGTGGTTTTTGTTAGGCTTTAACTTAGAAATACAAATCCAATTAAAACAGCGGCAACCCACGCACATTACGCATCAGCTTTTTTCAATTCCGTACCTGCTCACAGGTGCTTAAGTACACAATTCTAAACCAAATATTTGTAGCAACGAATGTAAATGCTAATGTTATTTATAAATTATTTTACGAATTCTAAACTGTAACTGAAATTTTAGTTTTATAACAGTATACTTCCACATATAAATGTAGAATGCAATTTAACAACATGAGCAATCCATATAGCCTATGATTAACGCCAAAGATATACGACTCTTTTCGTGTGAAATTTTTCAAGTCGTGTTGCCGCATATTTTATCGTACTAAATTAGATCAAAGCGTATTTTCCTTCCACAGGCTCTTTTTGACAATGGTGTACCTTCATTTTACCACAGAGACTTGCACGGCACATAAATTATCGAATTTAGAGCTGCTTTTTCTCATTGTACTATTTCATACGAAAGTAAAATTGCTGCACAACACAGCATTTGAACTTACGTATTTAGGACTTACGTACTGTATTTGTACATATATTACAACTTAGCAGAGAATTATGAAAGAAGTACATCCTAGTAAAAGAATTCGTAAGATATAGAGAAAAGTTACCTTCCAATACAAATGCTATTTATTTAGGAAAAAAATTGACTAATAACAGACAAATATATTTGTTATAGGAAAAGGCGATATTTATAGCATATGGAAATGTACCAATCACTCATTCTCTTGGAATGAATTTGCTGATATTTTGCCCCTTCTTCACCTCACGCAAAATTTTCAGGTGTTTACCATGTCATAACATTATTATTAACATAATTAATTAACACTAATGTAAGTGAGTTTGTTTGTTAATAACGTGAATTATTAATTTACGTTTAATTGTACTGCTGCATCAAAGTCATGTCTATGTAATTGCTCTATGACAGATGTAACTTGAAAGATTTTGCTCATACGCTGGCTGCAAAGAAATAAATTCAAAATCTTCGTTTGGTTCACATTGGCCCCAAATAGGATAAACATTAACATATCTGTTATTTAGAAAAACAGGGCAATTATCAAATCGTTTTTGATAAATTTTGGCGCTAACTCGCTTATCATTATCCCCGTTTTTTTCGGTGATCAAATGTTTGTATCGTAATAAAAGATTATTTCCACCATGGCAATAGTGTTTAGAAAATCGCTCACCTGTTGCTTAAAAGTACTCTGGGAATAGAACTCTCAAATTGCACGTATGCTTTATTGTGACATAGAATTATTTGGGAAGCTGAAATGTTTTCACTGATACCCAAATCTCTTCACCCTCGCAGGCAGGTATATACACTATCTACCAACAAGCAATTGGACATCCCTGCAATCGACGATATCTGCGGTCCTGATACACGTCAAGGCCGCCGCCGTTAAATATCGTGGGGAAAACAACAACGCAACCAGTCGCATGCAAGATGCCACGCAGCTCGGAGCTCTCTGATTTCGAAAAAGGTGTAATCGTCAGGTATCACAGAAATGGCCGATCCATACGTGACATATCCACCGAGTTGAAGTACCCGAAATTGACCGTTGCCTACGGGATTGGCAAGTGGAAGATAAGAGGTGACTGTCGGAATGTGCCCCGTAATGGCAGACCCACAAAACTGAGAGTTAGAGACCGACGGGTGCTGGCCAAAGAAATTCGGAAGAACCGCACCAAATCGACGGGCCACATCCGCGAAGAGCTTCAACAGGCATCCGGGAGTGTTCTTTCGACGAATACAATCCGTAAGGAAGCCCATCTGCTCGGTTATCATGGAGGTGCTGCCGCCCACAAGCCTTTGATCATCAAGTCCAATAGCGCTGATCGGCTAACGTGGTTATTATTTTCAACCTTGCGGTCATGCACTACTCGTTCCTTTCGCAGTCGCCAGGTTACTATGCTTGATTAAAATCTACAACCTGAAATCAGCCATTTTTGATGGAAAACTTCAGGAACTTCCTGATTTACCTAGAGGAATGCACCCCCCCCCATTGAGAAACAATGTCACTCATGAATCGCATAAATAACATAAAAACAACAACAGGTGGTTTATCAATTTCACGTACTTGTTTATTTATTCAGTTTTAAACTGAATCTTTTGTAGGTTTGGGTATGAAACAGAAGATCCTTTTTTCTATGATTATTTGTGCATCAGAATTTAAAATTTTACCCCAAGTAATATTAATCGTTTCTAAAACAAGAACTTTCGATAGCCAAATTTTGAAATTCTTTGTTATGCAATAAAAAGTTCTTTAAACCAACTTGTGTTTCAGGTAGGTGTGCTAGAAGTGGCCATCGCTATTTTCATATGTCTCCTTTCTCAAACATTATTCAAAGACGTGAAGATTTATGATATGCACTGCTTAATTAAAAATATTTCATAGCAGAATATTTTCCTTCCCCGGATTTTGAAACGTACTAGCATTGTTTAACGCAGAACGTAACGTAGAAGATCTGCATCTATATTACTGATCTTCTACGTTATTGCTGAAACGAAAAGTCTCTGTCAATTGTGGATATAAAGGATCAGCAGCATGCAGACAATTAGTTACTCTATCTGACTGGATGTACGAGAATGGGACGAGAGGAGCCTACTCATCTGTAGTATTGTATCAACATGTTGCCTTATTTTGGGAAAAAGGGAAAGGTTTTGGTCTGTGAATGACAAACTCTATGAACTCCTGAATGGTATACAGTAAAATACACTACTAAGATATTCAACGACTTCGAAGATGGTTAAAATCACTGTCTTGAACCTGAGATCAAAAATTAAGGAAGAACGTAAATGCTTTCTTTACACATTTCCCAAATTGCAATGTAACAATTAAGACAGTCCATGAAAAATCAGACTCTCGAAATTCAAGACTGGATGTGTGGGCATATTTTTTTAAGAAGTCGTCTATGAATTCTACTTGGTAAATTTTATAATGAAAAAATCCTGACAAAAGAAAAATTCACTGATAGCGATGATTGCATGAAAGGCCGGAAACAGCATCATAGATTACCTATTTTGTAACTTTCTGTGGAAAGTTGTTTGCTGATGAAGATTCTGCGTGCAAATTGAAAACTGATTTTAAACCATTTATCGAAAAGGAAATCCTCCATCAAGTAAGCAACGTCAGCAAACTTATATATCAAAAATTAAAAACTTATAAAGGAAAATTTTGCTAAAGAAGCTGAAACGTCTTTGCTAAGTTCAAAATTTATGTAATAGAAGGTTCATACTTTAGGACGCAGGGACCACATGCATTCAAAAGTGATGAGAATATGTTGCTAAGAAATAATTTTAATAACTGAAGCAAGATAAAATCACTTATTTAATAAACACCAATTGTAAAAATGCGATTCTTTTAACAATTCACTTTCTAATATTAAATTCCGGGTTCCTAATGAGCTCTGCAGCTCAGTTAACGGTAGGATGCATATAAATTTAGTAAATATAGGATCACTGTTACAAAATTTCATGAATAATGAGACGCTTAATTTTGCGTGAGTGTGGAAACACTTAAAAACGTTAGTAAAAGCAAAAGTTTATTAGTTTTTGGGAAACAGATCAGTCTTCTTCCTGTGTTAAAAACTCATTTAGACACCCTGCTGGCGTGAGCTACGAGCAAGCAGAAGGATTTTCCTCGTCATCGTTGTAACAAAATACAGTTTGTCACATACAGAAACACTAGTTTGTATGTGATATTAGGTTTTGCTTTAATTGCTAATGGTTTAGATGTGGCAACTAATGTAAATGAATTCCGAAGCATTTATAGAAACGCAGCAATTCGTTTGCCGTTTGACTGTAAAAGTGTGGTTTTTGTGAGTCTTTAACTTAGAAATACAAATCCAATTAAAACAGCGGCAACCCACGCACATTACGTACCTGCTTACAGGTGCTTAAGATGACAATTCTTAACCAAATATTTGTAGCAAAGAATGTTAATGCTAATGTAATTTATAAATTATTTTACGAATTCTAAACTATATATTTTAACGAATTCTGAATTATATCAAAAATTAAAAACTTATAAACTAGAATTTCGCTAAAGAAACTGAAACATCTTTCTTAAGTTCAAAATTTATTTAATAGAAGGTTAATTCGTGAAGTGTGCAAAATAATTAACACTTTAGGGCACAGGGACCACATGCATTCAATTGTGATGAGGATATGTTGCTATGAAACCAACTTAATAACTGAAGCAAGATAAAATCACTTATTTCATAAACACCAATTGTAAAATTGCGAATCTTTTAATAATTCACTTTCTTATATTAAATTCCGGGTTCCTAATGAGCTCTGAAGCTCAGTTAACGGTAGGATGCATATAAATTTAGTAAATATAGTATCACTGTTACAAGTTTTCACGAATAATAAGACACTTAATGTTGGTTGTAATGTAGAAACACTTAAAAACGTTAGTAAAAGCAAAAGTTTATTAAATTTTGAGGAATAGATCAGTCTTCTTCCTGTGTTAAAACTCATTTAGACGCCCTGCTGGCGTGAGCTACGAGCAAGAAGAAGGATTTTCTTCGTCAACGTTGTAAAAAAATATCAGTTTTGTCACATACAGAAACACTAGTTTGTATGTGATAGTAGGTTTTGCTTTAATTTCTAATGGTTTAGGTGTGGGAACTAAAGTAAATGAATTCCGAAGCATTTATAGAAACGCAGCAATTCGTTTGCCGTTTGACTGTAAAAGTGTGGTTTTTGTGAGGCTTTAGCTTAGAAATTCAAATCCAATTAAAACAGCAGCAATCCACTCACATTGCGCATCAGCTTTGTTCAAATTTCGTACCTGCTCACCGATGCTTGAAGTATGCAATTCTAAACAAAATATTAATAGCAAGGAATGTTAATGCTAATATTATTTATAAATTATTTTACGAATTCTAAACTGTAACTGAAATTTTTGGTTTATAAATGTTTAGAATTTGTAGATAACAGTCCTATTTTACGAATTCTAAACTGTAAATGAAATTTTTGGTTTATAAATGTTTAGAATTCATAAATAACAGTATTATTTTACGAATTCTAAACTGGAAATGAAATTTTAATTTTATAACTATATACTTCCACATATAAATGTAGAATGCAATTTAACAACATGAGCAATCCATATAGCCTATGATTAACGCCCACGATGTTCGGCTCTTTTCGTGTGACATTTTTCAAGACATGTTGCCGCATATTTTATCGTACTAAATTAGACCAAAGCATATTTTCCTTCCCCAGTCTTCTTTTGACAATGTTGCACCTTCGTTTTACCACAGAGACCTGCACGGCACATAAATTATCGAATTTAGAGCTGCCTTTTGTCATTGTACCATTCAAAATACGAAAGTACAAATGCTGCACAACACAGCATTTAAACGTACGTATTTAAGAATTACGTACTGTATTTGTACTTGTATATTACAACTTAGCAGAGAATTATGAAAGAATTATATCCTAGTAAAAGAATTTGTAAGATATAGAGAAAAGTTACCTTCAAGTACTAATGCTATTTATTTTGGATAGAAGTGGATAATAACAGACAAATATATTTCTTTTAGAAAACGGCGATATTTATAGCATATGGAAATGTACCAATCACTCTTTCTCTTGGAATGAATTTGCTGATATTTTGCTTCTCCTTCACCTCACCCAAAATTTTCGGGTGTTTACCTTGTCGTAACATTATTATTAACATAATTAATTAACACTAATGTAAGTGAGTTTGTTTGCTAATAACGTCAATTATTAATTTACCTTTAATTATACTGCTGCCTCAAAGTCATGATTACGTAATTGTTCTATGACAGAAGTAACTTGAAAGATTTTGCTGATACGCTGGCTGAAAAGAAATAAATTTTAAATCTTCGTTTGGTTCACAATGGCCCCAAATGTGATAAAAATTAACATATCTGTTATTTTGACGAACAGAGCAATTATCGAATCGTGTTTGATAAATTTTGGCGCTAACTCACTTATCATTACCCCCGTTTTTTTCGGTGATCAAATGTTTGTATCGTAATGAAAGAATATTTCCACCATGGCAATAATGTTTAGAAAATCGCTCACTTGTTGCTTAAAAGAACTCTGAGAATAGAACTCTCGAATTGCACGTATGCTTTTTATTGTGACATATAATTATTTGGGAAGCTGAAATGTTTTCACTGGTACCCAAATCTCTTCACCCTCGCAGGCAGGTATATACACTATCTACCAACAAGTAATTAGACACCATTGCAATCGACGATATCTGCGGTTCTGATACACATCAAAACCGCCGCCGTTAAAGATCGTGGGGAAAACAACAACGCAACCAGTCGCATGCATGATGACACGCACCTCTTAGCTCTCTGATTTCGAGAAAGGTGTAATCGTCGGGTATAACAGAAATGGCCGATCCATACTTGACATATCCACCTAGTTGAAGTACCCAAAATCGACCGTGGCCTACGGGATTGGCAAGTGGAAGATAAAAGGTGACTGTCGGAATGTGCCCCGTAACGGCAGACCCACAAAACTGAGATTTAGAGACCGACGGGTGCTGGCCAAAGAAATTCGGAAGAACCGCACCAAATCGACGGGCCACATCCGCGAGGAGCTTCAACAGGCATCCGGGAGTGTTCTTTCGACGAATACAATCCGTAATGAAGCCCATCTGCTCGGTTATCATGGAGGTGCTGCCGCCCACAAGCCTTTGATCACCAAGTCCAATAGCGCTGCTCGGCTAACGTGGTGCAAAGAACGTCGACAGTAGACCGTTGAACAGTGGAAACAGGTTCTCTGGAGCAAGGAATCAAGGTTCACCCTCTACCGTTCGGATGACAGGGTCTGGGTTTGGCGTGTGCCTGGAGAATGCCTCTCGCCGGAATGTATTGTGCCAACTGTTAAATTTGGCGTCGGTGGAATTATTCTATGCGGTAGTTTCTCCTGGAATGGCACGGGACCCTTGGTCGCAATTCTTGGTAGTCTCAACGCCGAGACCTACTGCACAATTTTGGATGACCATGCGCTTCCTACGTTGTGGCAGTTTTACAAGGTGTACCCATATTACCTTCAGGATGTCAATGCCACCTGTCATGTTGCGTGGTCCATCATGGCACGGTATGGTGACGGTGGGTTTAATCGAATGGAATGTCCTGCGCAGAGCCCGGACCTTAACTCAATCGGGCACCCATGGGACTAGTTGGAGCGTCGACTTAAGGGATGCCCCCGCCGTCCGAAATGGTGAAGGAACTGACCTGTCTTCTCCAAGCCGAGTGGAAGAAAATACCTCTAGCCGTCGTACAACGCCTGGTTGAGAGTATATCCGGAGGGTCGCAGCTGTAATCGCCGCTCGTGGAGGCTCCGCCAACTATTGAAGGTGAATAAACTTCGTTTTCCTTTGCTATCACAGGTGTCCAATTACTTGTTGGTAGATAGTGTATTTTATTATTGTATATTTTATTGCTAGTTAACCCAATATTTAAAAGTATGGAATCCATTGTTGAACAAAATTTAAATTCTACTCTCTGAAATATGTTGATTCAGTTTTGCTTTAGGTTCACTCCCGTGCTTCGTTGATGTTGGACGGTGGCAGAAAGTAACACTAAGCCGCTGTGAATATAAACTTGTCTTCTCCCTTCTTTTCTTTCCTCCCAGAGCTTCAGGTGTCTAGGTTTGTTGAATATTGTCTCTCCTTTGTGTTACAAAAACTCCCCTGGCTTGTTTATTCATAACAATTTAATAGAAGATTGCAGTAGCTAATTCTATAGGCTTACTGTGGTTGGCTTTTTTTACCCCACCTTTTAGTTTCGCATTTGAAATGTACACACACATGTCCGTTTTTTATTAAGTCTGCCCCTGATTTCTCAGTATGCGTTTAATACTGCCCGGAACGTATTTATTTCCCCGCACGGGGATAACTGGTTTTCCAGTTATTTGGGGAGCGGCGCCCCCACGGCCCGAGCTGACCTTGTGACTGGTCAACATCTGATGTCATGCCACAGCTTGTTTTTTTCTTATTTTGGTGCTGTTGGTGTTTGCAGGGACGGCTGTTCATCCAGCTGTTGGGGTGTCGCGGCCCCACGATCCCGAGCTGGTCTTGTGTCTCGCTTTTTTGTTTTTATTTATTTTCTCCACTGGCTAGTTGCCCGTGTTGTATTCTGTACCTAATCGCTACCACGTTATGTACTAACACCCCGGTCTTGTGGTTTTGTTACCCTCCACCACTAACTGATTTATATTAACCGCTCAGTTCGTAGGTTGCTGAGATTCCGTTTAGGTTCCCTGCCAGGATTTGTCTTCTTTAGATTTCTTTTTTTCCTTTTAGCTGGTTTGGGTGCTAGACCTACCTGCATGTTTGCCGCGTGCGGAGACCCGTGAGGTGGAAATGGGATATCTGGCGGCTGAGGTCGCAGGAGACCGGATAAGTGCCTCCTGTGTACCAACACTCCTCTTCGACCCCGGCTTCGCTGTAAACGGGAGGCTAGAGACTAACCCACCTCTAGTCAGAAGTCATGTACCAAGTTGTGTACAGGGCTTTAGCGGCTTTTTTGTCGTATGGCACTGCAGGGTGAGCCCGGGGGCTGTGGGATCATGCCAAGGGCGTTGGCATGACGGTACCCGGAGGCCGAAGTGTCCGCCGAGTGCGTGTGATCACAGCCAACGGACTATATCTGCAACGTATAAGCTCCAGAACTGTGTCCAGCGTCATTTTCTTGGCTTGCAGACCTCCAGTTCTCCCTTGTAGGGCTCGGTGGTGGGTGGAGTAGTCTGCAGACGAATCTTCCTCCTTTTTTCCATGGGTAAAAACAAGAACAAAACCTCCAAATTTAAGTCACCTGAGAAAATGATAGTTGACAACGACTCTATTTCGTCTTCTCAACCTACCAAGTCTCATACCCTTAAACGGTCTTTAGACCTTGACCTGGACCAAGAATGTGGAACCTCTTCTTTGGCGGCTGTACCAGTCGCTCCGAAGCGTCGTCTCCCCTCAATTGCTGTGACTACGCATGCTACTCACTTGCTTGTAGAATCCATCGATCCGCATGAGAAACTGTCCACCAGATCTCCCTTTTTCATTTCTAAAGCTTTGGACGCTGCGGTTGGCCCCTTGAAGTCTGTGAGGAAGCTTCGCTCTGGGGACCTGCTTGTCCAAACTTGCAGTGTTTCTCAGAGTAACACTTTTCTGAACCTCACTAGTGGTCAAGGCATTCCTGTAAAAGTGACACCTCACCCGTTTCTTAACACCTCTCGGGGTGTTATTTCGGAGTTTGATCTCTTGCCATGCAGTGAAGACGAATTCGTGACTGAACTTGCTGATCAAGGTGTTATTGCTGCACGTCGTATGATGTTCCGGCGTGATGGTTCCATGATTAAGTCAAAAAATGTCATCTTGACTTTTAACTCCCCGAAAGTTCCGACCGAAATCAAGGCTGGCTACTTGGTCTGTGGAGTTCGCCCGTACATTCCCAGTCCTCTGCGCTGTTTCAGATGCCAGAGGTACGGGCATTCACAACGTTTCTGTAAGAGTTCCGCTCGTTGCGCTAATTGTGGCTTCAGTGAACATGACGGGGAAGGTTGCACTTCTGCGGCCTGCTGTGTTAACTGTGGTGAGGCCCATGCAGCTTACTCCCACAACTGTATGAAATGGAAGGACGAGATGGCGATCCAGCGCCTCAAGACCCTGGAAGGCCTCTCGTACCCTGCTGCCAAGGCCAAGTTGGGTATACCCACCACCCGACAGCGTACTTTTGCCGCAGTAGTTCAGTCTCTGCCACAACCCGTGCAGCCCTTTGTTCCGCGCCCTGTAGCTCTCGCCGCCCTTGCCAAGCGATCTACAGCTGACCAAGCGACACAGGTGTTTTTCCCGGAGCTCGAAATTTTTCGAATACCTGATTCTGGGCCTTCTCTTTTGCTGCCGACCGTCTCTTCCAGTTTCCAGCAGAAAGCCTGCACGTGCGGAATACCCGGCCCTCAATCCGCAAAGGTGTGCAGTGTCCATCCAACTGTCTCGGCCTCAGCGAGGTCCCCACCCTCAACCAACATTATAGAGGAACATAGGGGGGAGGAGAGTGACAGTTCGTCCCCAGCCTCAAACAACATTGCAGAGGAACATGGGGGGAGGAGAGTGACAGTTCGTCCCCGCCCTCTGCCAGCATTGCAGAGGAGTGTGGGGGGAAGGAGAGTGACTCATCCTTTGTGTAGTTGTTTAAAAAAAATATATATATATATATATATATATAATTCTAATAGTAAATTAATAAATTTTTATATAAACCTAATTAACTACCTTGTCTTCACAGCTTTCATTATACTCTTTTTCAACTTTTACCACGCCTGTCTGCTCTTAATCATTTTCCACGCTTTTAAAAATCTGTGGCTGATAGTTCTTTGTCTGGCGCTCTTTGGCCAAACCTGGCCCTTGCGCCACTAAAATCCACTAACTAACCAACCAACCGGAACGTATTTCGCTATGATGTAGTTTTATATTAAACTTCAGCAAAGCTATTTCCCGTGATGTACTTGTCGAGTTCACTCGTTTTCTGCAAATTACTCCACAATTTCCCTGAATGAGTAGAGCTTGACTGTAAACATTATTATTGCCCGTGAGGGTAAGTTAAAGATTGCAGTACTCTTACTCATTTTAATTGCGCAGCTTATCTTCTTTCCTATTGATTCCCGTTGTTTACGTTTTCGAAGTCTAGGTGCTATCTCGTCCTGTGGCCCACCTAGTTTGTGGGTGTTGCAATGAATGGATTTGAAAAAGTGGTGAAATTCATGCTTTCAGCCTATCTTCATGAGATATATGCATACATTTGAACAGATATTCATGTCGTCTAGTTGCGATGCAGCAAAATTTATTGACAACTTTTTCTACCTCCCTTCTTTTTTTGCATATATTCCACAAATTTATTCCTGTCTGGAGACCAAAGACGTGGTTTACTCCATAATATTAAATAGGGAAAACAAATGTATAACAGACACTTGGAAAGTGAAGTAATGCCAGTATGGTTTTCAGAGATAAGCACGGATTGTGTGGAAGAAATAGGCTGAAAATATTTTGGTTTACTAACGCGCAGAACTTTTGTAATAACCCTCTTGTGTAGACATGAATGTACCACTCGCCGTCGTTTGCCTGCACTTGTTTCGATTTGCATTGAGATGGGGTGTTGCGAGTGAAATATTTGGCGGCTGATCTAAATTGAATATATTTCTCGTCATTAAACCTAAATCAAGTATCGGCAAAGAACTTTCAGTATTTATTTCGGAAAATATAAAATATATAAATTTTGAATTTTTACATTTCGGTTTCTCTGTCTGAACTTTTATTTTCCTGCCATTAAATTGGCTGATGTTTGCCAATCCATAGTTTGTTTGTGATATACATTATTGTACACAGGACACAGCTTAATGTGATCACGTCGGGGCTATGGTAAGTTTTTAACATTAAACGGCATCGAAAATTGTTACTTTATTTATAGTCATTGTAATATACACTAAAATGCAATTGACCTTTCTTTAAATATTTTTCGAATTCGTAATTATATTATTGGAATGTTCGTTGTAATATACCGGAGGTTTGTAATGTCCAATCTTATGAACACTTCTCCAAAACACTTGTTAATTGTTGTTTTCTTTACTGGTACCAGTCTTTTCCCGATAAAGTTTTTCAGACGATAAAAATCTTCAGATTTTTCAGTTATTGCACCATTGTGTTCTAAACACCGACGTATAACGCTCAGGGCCTCACAAGTTTCATTTGTCGTGGGAGGTGTTGTATGAGGCTGCATCTCAACATCTTCACTTTCTTCCTCATCTTCCACGAGATCATTCATGATTTCATGAACGATATCATCATCAGTGAAGGGTGCGGACGTTGATAAATTTTCATCAATGTTTCACTACTGCTGAAATTCCTCGCTATCCTCTTAATCACCAATTTGTTTTGTGATTTTATTTTCTCGTTCGTCTCGCAATCCTGCTTTTTCAAAACAGCTGACTACAGTGTTCGCTGTCACACATGTCCAGGTGCTTGCCAACATTTTTTTTTTGATTGGAGGTTTAACGACCACCGTGAGCAACTCAATGGGCTATAAGCATTCGCCCGTCCCTAATTTAGGGTCACTGGTTCCAGGGAAGATAGACAGCCAGTGCCGTAAGACAAACACAATATCCATGCCTCACCGGGATTCGAACCCGGACCCCGTTCGGACGAATGATCAGAGGCCATCGCTTAGACCACTGCGCCACCGGGGGCGGCTGCCCACATATGCAGCGCATCTAGTAAAGATATTTTTTGCAATTTACGCCGCCGTAACGTGAGAGCTGGAATCAATCACTTCGATGATTTTCCACTTCATTTCCCGTCTGTATACGGCATTCACTGTTTTAACTACGCTTTATTCTAGAGGCTGAATGAGAGATATGTTTGAGGTCAAGAAAACCATTTTAATGTTCTTTGGCTGAATATCGCTAAAATGCGCTATGCAATTATCGAGAAACAACGAGATCTTTTTCTTTTTCAATTCTAATTATACATACTCTCTGATGAACTTTGAGAATATCGCCGGTCATCCATGCATTGGGATTTGCTTCATAGTCTTCTGGTAAATGTTTAAAACTTCGAAAATATCTCTGGTTCTTGCTCTTTCCGGTAACAAGTGGTTTCCGCTTGTCCGTACCTGCCACGTTCCAGGTTAACATAACAGTTAATCTCTCCTTTTGCTGCTTTCCTGCCGACTTTGAAGATTTTTTAAAATTCAAAATATTGTCTGGAAGTTCTCTGTAATACAGTCCCATTTCATCTGTATTGTAATACAGTCCCAACACAGTCCCATTCCTCTAGTAAAAATTCCTTTAGAACCTCAGGAAAGGTTGATGTTAAACAAACGTACTCAGCGGGCTTATCAGCGTCTTGCTTTTCTCCATAAAATTTCTTAAAAACGATGTTGTTCCTGTGTTGCCATTGCGTCAGCTAACCTTCTGAAAACGTAACATTTGTCTCCCCTTATTTTTCGGAGAAATTCATCGCTTTCTCTTTCAAAAGACCGACTAATATGCGCATTTTGCAGCCTGGCTTGTTTAAAATAACGCAGAAGTGCTTCTTTCACATTTTCGCTTTTGCCACATTGCTTTTGTTTTCTCTGAAATTGCTTATTATCTACCTCAGTCGATTCAGTTTCCTCCCTTGACTTCAAAATTTTATACAGCAACGGGTGGGAAATTCAGAGTGTAGCTGCAGAAGTTTTTTGCGGTCACTTTCGCTTACCGTCAAACCTCTGCAATTGTTTTTCTTTTGACTCCCCAAGTAGCACGTGACGTTTAAAAGACGTCGCATTTCGGTTGCAAAAGTTGATATTTGATCTTCCGTACAAAGACTACGTTTGATAAACGTTTGTTAAATGTTACATCCGTTACCGTTGCGATTTTGTCACATTCATTACGTTTGCTAAACGTTGCATTTTCGTCATGTTAGCAAGGTCACAGCTAATCTTTGGCGTGACATTACATTCAGGCAAAAAAGAACAAAATTATACTGTTGATAAAACAGTAAGCTTGTGTATAATTGATAAAGATTATTGAATTCCTCCTTTTTTTTTTTTGCTTATACGACTAGAAGATTTTATTCCATTGGTTTTCAAGCAGCTTCTGGTCTGCGGCTGCATCGTTCTCTAACCTGCTGTTACGTCACTTGTACTACGGACGGTGAGTTATGGCAAGGCTGAGCTCGATCGTCCAGAGCTGCATGCCTAATCGATGGATTTTATCGTTCTTAAAAGGTAAGTTCTTTTCCTGTTTCAATTCATAGGCTTCGATTTCGAAAACAATTCATGTATTCGCTTCGTAACTCGTGGAGATTCCCGTAACACGTGAAGACATTCATGTATTCGTTTCGTAACATATGAAGACATTCATGTATTCATTTCGTAACACGTGGAGGTAGGCTTAACACGTGAACACATTCATGTATTTTCTTAACAGGTATATATATCATCGACTGCATTTTAAACTAGGAGTAGTAAAGAATTTGTTAGATTTTCGGATCTAAACACAGCTGATTCGTTTTTAATTTTGTATTTTCGTGAAAGAGTAACAAAAATATATTTAAGGAAACGAAATTTTACCTTTTCATTTTTATGAGCTACTGAATATTTGGTTAGATTTTTAAATAACAAATGCAGCTAGTTGTAAAAGAAATTCTAATTCTTCAAATGTTTAGAGAGTATTGAATTTATACTTAATTACTCAAATGTGCTTCTGTGTAGCAAACATTGTTACAAACGCAGCTTATTGGTATGTTAGTTATAAAGGATACTCTATATTACTGTTATCATATATTAGATCAGCATTTCTTAGGGCTCATTCAGCCAGTTTTTTTTGCAAGAAATATATTGTGTGTAGAGTAACAAACGGAATAAGCTGTTGGATAGATACTTATTAAATCCAGAAAGCTTCAAGGTTGAAAAAATTCAAAACCCACCCTGTACAGAGTCCTGTGGCCAAGAAGTATATTGTCAGTCACAATTCTAAGTCTATGTAAGGCACGCAAAAATTTAACTTTTTTTTTTTTTTTTTTTTTTTTTTTTTTTTTTGAAAATGCACGTTTTATACCAGATGTGAATTAAGCTTACTGAAATCATAATGTATCTGTAACCAAATGGAATATATACAAATATCCAATGCAACATTTTGTTAGACTGTGGGAGTACACACTTACATTCAAATGTGCCCATCTCCCCTTCCACATATCAGAGTTGTGCCTATCAAATAATGAAGCAGAGGAATGCTATTGAACCTGTCACAGGCAAGGTGGCCAGTTGCTTTGCTTTTCCAGTTACAGTTTACTAAATTTTTGTTCAAATTTCAGGAATGCAGGGGTGGGAGAAGTTGGAAGCAGAGTTGTATAAAAATAAAATGTATCTGTGAACACAACCATTGAAACAAAACTTGCTGCAAACCTGCATATCACGATGACAATATAAGATAATTTAAAGAAACAATTAAAAAATAATTATTAGGACATTACAAATTCCGATGACGGCAAAATACAATTGAATATGTGTGTGAAATTGACCTTTATGGCAAAATATTGGATTATGAACCTCATAAAAACAAGAGAATTAAAAGAAACATTTTATACCCAGAAAACAGTTCCATTAATGAACCTTTAAAAATTATAAATAGTATTTTCAACAGCTTAGTTCAAAAATTACTGTGCTGCCCCCAGTGGCGCAGTGGTCTAAGCGATGGCCTCTGATCATTCGTCTGAACGGGGTCCGGGTTCGAATCTCGGTGAGGCATGGATGTTGTGTTTGTCTTACAGGACGGGCGACTGCTTATAGCCCATTGAGTTGCCAACACGGTGGTCGTTAAACATCCAATAAAAAAAAATACTGTCGACTTACAAATTACTTAAGGAAAAGATTTTAATTTAATAACTAGTTGCTGCAAGAGGAACCTGGCAATAAAATTTAAATTCCTTCTGTGTAAAGGAAACTTTTGATACAGTTCCTATGTACTGAGAAACAGGCCTTGATAAAATCTAGAGGCCACAAACGTCCAAATGTGCCCATATTGGCAAAATCTGCTAATAATTTGAAAACTATCGGCGTGCGCACATACTTTTACATTCTACTACTTTGGTTGGAAGTATAGTTTTATGAGGATTTTTTTTTCTAATTTGAATTAATTTTCTCTCAACAATATTATTTTTGAACACATACCATTGCTCCTTTGTTTCTGTAATGCTTCAAAACCATCTTGATAGCTGTTTACTTTTGGTGCTACTGGTTTTGAATTTTGTAGCTGTTTGTTCCCAAATGGCAAGAGTAATAGACCAATTTTTGTATTTGCTAGTTGAGTCTGTATCTTCAGATTTCTCTGAATGAATAATCTTTTCTAAGCAATTAAATTAGAGAGCCACAAACCAATATTTCTATTCACTGTCGGATTAATACTTTTCCGACTAGGCCAGTGCTTCCTAATTAGCCTTTCTCAGAATTATGGATCTCTTCTATTATCAGATCGTTAAGGGCAACAGATTAAAGGCTGGATCACGTAGCTACGCTGTGTAGAAAAGCCGTACAAACTGTCAGTTTGATTGTACACATTTTTTCAGCAATGTATGTCATCATCATCATCATCATTGTCAACCATTATCAATCCACTGCTGGACGAAGGTCTCCCCAAGTTTCCTCCACAACGGTCTGTCTTGTGCCAGTCTCCTCCATGTCACTCCCGCATATTTACGAATGTCATCCACCCATCTCCCATGTGGCCTTTTTCTGGGTCTTTTCCTGTCCCTTGGAATCCAATCTAAAATTTCGGCTGTCCATCTATGGTCTGTCCTTCTGGCAGTATGTCCAGCCCATTGCCATTTCAGGGATTTAACTCTGAATGTATGTATGTATATATATATTCTGGTCACAAAAAGTTAGGGATATTGCATGAAGTGAAACCACGTAACAAACGCCAGAGTGTGTTTGCAAAAACAATTCAATGGGCAATTTCTGCTCACAACAAGTAGTACCACAATATAGACAAAAGTGTATATTCAGAGAATGTCCAAACCTCTGGATTTCAGTATCCAGTAACACTACCTATGTGTCGAAGAACGTCTTGACACCTACGAAGCATACTTGCAGTGACATTATTGATTAGTGTTTGGTGCAGTTAGTCCCATATTAGTCAACACATTACAGAGGTCTGCCAGTATACTGGGGTATGGAATGCGGTTATCTAAACGTTGCTGTATAGATTCCCAAATTTTCTTAGTAGTATTAAGGTCAGACCTGAGGTAGCTGTAAGGATTCGATCTTGTGGTTTTCTAGCCAGGGCCGGTCCAAGAGGTAGGTAGGCCAGGTGGTAAATGTGTAGATTAGCGTCCTAAATTATTTCATTGAAAAAATTTTAGTACCTGGAAAAAGTGCGATGTACAGATTTTAGTGTATGGAAATTAATGTCAAATGGTGCAAAAATTGCATATTTTAAATGTGTTTTAAAGATATATTTTTTTCGTAATATTGACCTGTGAGTCTGACGCTGTGAAGAGAAGCTGTGGTAGGCCTAATGTATTGCTACGGCAAAGAATGTGAAGCTTTGGTCCTTTAAAAGGAAGGTTTCTTGCTGTACCAAAATGATGGGCGGAAGAGTACAAGAGAAAGAGGTTATGTTGTTGGCAGGAGAGCAATAAATGTAGTGATACGCTACAGAAAATAGGTCCACAGCATCCACCCTTTATTTTGTTGTATCCTGTATGTTGTTGGCAGGAAAAACTGGGAAAAAAACTCTTCGATTTGCAAAAGATATGTATGAGTAAGATAGAAACTGACCTGCGAACAAGCTATTAACACAGGAGAACCAAAGGTGCAGTGACACAGCAAATCAGCTATGAATGGAAGCTGTTCAAACCAGAACCGAAAGTTATAGTTCCCCAGTTTCCTATACAACATAGAAAAGCATGTTAGTACTTTCTAACATGCTTTTCTACGTTCTTTCGCATACCACGAGTATGCCACGAGTATGCGAAAAATTTCTCAACATCGCTTTAAAAACAATGACAAAACATGAACGAACTATATTGTGTAGCATATCAGTATAACACGGCTCGCTCTCGTGGTAACAAAATACGCGCTTGGACTTGTAGTCGTCCGCGCGTGAATTAAACGCTGCAGCGAATCTTCCTTTCAATGAAGCTAAGCTTCACATCGTCGCCGTAGCGATGCACAGAGTCGCACAATATAGACGTACACGCGTACGCCATACGTGGATAGTTTGCAAATTATTAGCAGATTTTGCAGATAGTTTTTGCTTGTAGATTAAAAAAATAAAAATGTTATTACAGCAATTAAAACACTTAAGGTTTTACTAAGATTAATATATTTAATTCTATCTTAACATGAGAATGTTCAACTATTTTTCACATCTTCCGATAGTTATTTTGTTTTTGCAGAAGTTTCTGGCCTCTTGATTTTATCAAGGCCTGTTCTCAATATATAGGAACTGTAACAAAAGTTTCATTTACACAGAAAGATTTTTTATTTTATTGCCAGGTTACTCTTGCAGTTGCCAGTTATTAAAATAAAATATTTTCCTTATATATTTTATAAGTACTATTTTTGAATTAAGTTGTTAAAGATGCTATATATAATTTTTGAAGGTTCATTAACAGAACTGCTTTTCTTGATATAAAAATTAGTCTCTTGTTTTTATGAGGTTCATAGTCCAAAAATTTTTAAGTTTTGGCCTTAAGGTCCATTTTACACACATTTTTGCGGATTCAGCCGTAATGTCCTTTTGCCCTCTCTGGAATCTGTAATGTTCTAATAATTATTTACTGTTATATTAATTTTTCTTTAAATTATCTCGTTCCATTGTTATCGTGATTTGCGGGTTTGCAGCAAGTTTTCTGTTTCAATGGTTGTGTATGCAGTCACATTTTATTTGAATGCACCTCTGGCGATGCATTAGGCCTACCGCAGCGTCTCTTCACAGCATCACTCACAGTTCAATATTATGATAGAAAATCTTTAAAACACATTTAAAATATGAAATTTCTGCACCATTTGCCATTAATTTCCGTACTCTAAAATCTTTACATCACACTTTTTCGAGGTACTGACATTTTTCCGACGAAATAATTTAGGACTCTAATATACATATTTACCGGCCAGGTAGGCAGCCACCAAATGGAAGGGATGCCCATAAATTTTCTTACATAGTAAAATTATCCGCTAACTTTTTTTCTTTTTCTTTTATGAGCTAGTCTGTATTTGCCACAAAAATGAAAGCTGAATACTCCTTTGTTGTTTCTCTGACACATGCAGAGTTCCTTGATATATACCACCAACAACAAGAAGCATTTTCAATTCTTGTTCGTTTTTTTTCTGAGAATTCTTCTCTGCTGCTTTTTTACGCATTTGGGTTTTCAGGGGGAAAAATGAACCTTTTTTTTTTTTTTTTTTGTTCGTTCCTGATGTTTGTTGACATTTTTATATACACTGAGTGGCCACTTTATTATGACTACCTGACAGTTTTAAGCAAATGAGCTATGGCTGCACGCTGTTGCCGCCAGAGGGTGAGGCTAGTATAAAAAGGGAAAGCTTAGTACTTGTGACAGTAGTAGAAGTGATTTTTGGGTGACGAGATGGGTAAAAAATGCAATTTGACGGACTTTCAACGTGGGACGATTGTAAGAGCTCGGAGCCATGGAGCGAGTATCACTGAAACCGCCGCATTCATGAAATGTTCCAGAGCCACTGTTGTTAAAGTGTTTAAAGACTGGACTGTCAGCCAAAAAACTGGGTCTCTACGTGCAACGTGTGGTCGTCTAGTGACTGCTCTCTCCGGGCGGATCAGTGTGTCCAGACTGGTAATAGGCAACAGTGCAGCAATTACAGACCATCTTAATCAAGGATCCCTCAAATGATCTGTGCACGCACTGTTCGCCATGCACGGCACGGATGGGATATGGCAGAAGGAGGCCATTTCGAACACCTTTGCTGTCTGCAGTTAACAAGAGAAAATGTCTCCACTTCGCACAGGAGCATAAGGATTGGACAGTCGATAATTGGAAAAAATTATTTGGTCCGATGAATCACGTTTTCAGTTGCACCATGCCTATGGCCGAGTGAAAATTTGGCGGAAACAGCACGAAAGCATGGACCCCAAATGCATTGCTACAACCCTTCAAGCTGGTGGAGGCAACGTTATGGTTTGGGGAATGTTTTTCTGGCATGATTTGGGCCCTTTAATTCATGTTGATCAACGTCTGACTGGCACATCATATCTAAACATCATTGCAGACCAAGTACATCCAGTCATGTGGATGGTTTATCCCAATGGCGATGGCTACTTTCAACGAGATAATGCGTCTTGCCATAGTGCTCGTATTGTACAGGATTGGTTTCAGGAAAATGCCGGTTAGTTTACTTTGCTTAGCTGGCCCCCACAATCTCCAGATCTCAACCCCATTGAGAATTTGTGGGATGAAGTTGAACAAGCCATCAAACAGCTGGATACACAACCCTGCAATTTCACACTCCTGAAAAGTGCTATTCATCAAGCATGGTCTTAGATTCCAAAAACCACCTATCAACATCTCGTGGAGTCCATGCCACGAAGAATCTACATCGACGTAGTATTAAAGGCAAAAGATGGCCCAACGAAGTACTGAGGGGGTGGTAATAATAAAGTGGCAACTCAGTGTATAACAATAAGGCTTGAGTGACAAGCCTTATTGTTATGTACATCTTGGAAATAAATCCCAAATTCCCACAGCCTAGGGTAAAGTGGGAAAAAAACACTTTTTACTATGAAAACTGCAACACAAAGCTCCTACAGATTGCGAACCATATATATATCAATGGTTTTCTATCCACTCATTGATAGCGCATTGTTTGCCATTCAGGAAAGATTTACTCAGTTGCAAAAACTTTTCAACGCTTCGGGTTTCCTTTATAATTTGAAGAAATTGCCTGACAGGGGATTCTTTAAAAGAAAAGTGTATTCAGTTAGAAAAATTCCTTAAGGATGCTGACAGTGAAGAAAAAGATATCGATGGGGAGCAACTGTTTGAAGAGCTGAGGCATTTGCAAGCACTTATGAGCAAATGCAGCTCGGCTACTACAATAGAAGCTCTAAACTTCATATTCCAGTATGATATGGTTCATTGTTATCCCAACAGTAGGATTTGCTTTCGAATATTGCAATTCCTGTCTGTAGAAAGCGGGAAAAGAAGTTTTAATAAATTAAAGCTGATAAAGACTTATTTGAGATCTACAACGATGCAGGAACAGCTATCAGCTTTATCCATCATTTCTATTGAAAACGATATTGCACCAAAAAAATTTCTGAAGCAAAGAGGTTTTTGCAAAGTAAAGCCAGACATGAAAGTTTCATGTAAATAACACAAACAACTATGTATGATTCAGTCATTTTGTGAGTAAAATTATCATTATTATATTGGACTATTTATTTGTAGCATAGCATATAATAGTGAGTTAGTGACATATCTACTGAGCATGCGAAGTTGAGATTAGAGCTATTTGCTGTGTTTGGGTCCATACTGCAAAAAAAAAAAAAAAAAAAAAAAAGATGGGGGGGGGGATCAAAGGAGTCTTTCTGGCTGTCAGAAAAAGTTGAATGCCATGATGACAGCACTTTCAATAGGTTTCTTCAGTGGTTTAGCTTTTTTTCTCTTCCTTTTTTTAAAATAATTTTCATTCCAGTTAATTGTAACTGCAGCTTGTGCTCATTTTGGCTTTTCACTTTACTAGTAACTTGTTTTTCAGTGTTTACTTCCCTTTTTGTTTCTTCTTGCTTGATTCTTAATATATATAAAGATAAATTAAAATTTGGGGGTATATCATAATTCATAATAAAATTTTATAAACATAATTTACCAGCACTAATGAGGGCAAACTTTTGAATGTGATTTACATTAAGAAATAATAGGGCATTCAAAACAGTTGAATTATATAAAGAAATTGCATAAATGATTTTTTTTTCTTTTTAAATTTTACTCAGGTATGGTTATTCATGGCTCTAGTTAGGAAAGTTAGGGTTGTTATGCAAAACACAGATGAGTGTAAATTAAGTACAACCTCCTGTAGCTTTAAAACTTGAGCTTATATCCCTCAGATCAGTATTTCCCCTCCTACCAGTAGATCTCTCTGTAGAGTACAACTGGATCACCCTGTGAAAGTAAACCAAGTTGGTGACTTCACCAAGTTGGTAAATATAATATTAGTGGAATTAAAGGATTAAACCATGTGTGAAATTATAGAATAAATAAGCAACATTTATTCACAATTAAATAATTTATTTTAAGATCTATAGTTTTGTTGAGCCTTTAGCTCGGCTTCATCAGGACAAAGGGAGCATAAACATTCATGTGTGACATCATCAGGTAGTTGATGATCATGGATTTTGGTGAATTGTCTCCATGCAATTGAAAGAAATCGAGTAGGTGTCATGTTGTTGACAAGTCATAAAGAAAAGTCATGGAAACAAATTGGTGTTTTCTACCCATGTATATCGTGCAGTACATCTATGCGTTACAGAGGATTCCTTGCAGAAAAAGCTAGATTTTTGCCGCCACAGTGGTCTAAGCACTGGCTTATGACTGTTCGGTTCTTCCAAGTGGGTTGGGTTCGAATCCCGGTGAGGCATGGATGTTGTGTTTGTCTTACGGCAGTGGGTCTCTTCCTTCTCTGGAACCAGTGACCCTAAATTAGGGACAGGCGACTGCTTATAGCCCATTGAATTGCTCACTATGGTCAGTAAACACAAAAACAAAAAAAAAAAAAAGTTATGATTTTTTTTAAAGAAATTGTGGCACACACAGGATATAGATTGATATAGGTTGTCCTTTTGTTGTAGACAAAGCTGTCCAGAAATTTAGGAACTTTCAAATGTTTAAATTTCAAAGTTATTTTGAAATCTATAAACAAGGCAAATTTTTTGTGGATCAAAAAGACTACGTTGAAGACATAACTGGGGAATTTATCACATCGCTTGTGAATGTGGACTTTCATGTATAGGACAGATCCGTAGAGCTTTTAAGTTTTCATGTGAAGGAACACATGACTTACGTATGGAACTGAAGAAGTCGTCTATAGCCCAACATTGTCATGAAAATAACCAGATTTTTTTTTAAATGCTACGCTTATTGATAAACCTGATTTGACTATCAAGCTTTATATTAGAAGCTTTCCACATCTAGTGCAACTGCTCATGGCTTGTCAACGACATGACATCTACTAGATTTCTTTCAAACACGTGGAAACAACTTGCCAAAAGCAGTGACTGTCAGAATGCTGATGATGTCACGATGATTTGAACGTTTGCACTCCATTTGTCCTAATGAAGCCAAGCCAAATGCTCAGTGAAACTACAGTAGATTTAAAATCTTAAAATAAAATATTTAATTGTGAATAAACATTGCTTATTTAAAATATTCTATCTCTACAGCCCAACTATTGAAGTCATAAAATATATTTGGGAATTACTTGGAGCAAAAACATAACGTACAAGAGCATTAACCAGAAAAGAAATCATGTGTTTCTTTGGAAAAAAAAAAAATAACCGTTTGCAGTGGGTGTTTTTTTTGGGGTTTTTTTTAAGTAACCCCCCCCACACACACACCCTGTTTATTGGGGGGGGGTAAAAATCCTGCTTGATCTGCAGCATTTCCATTCGGTAGAAATTTTGTGTGTAGCTAGCTTGCAAAACTCCTAAAGCAGCAACTGCATCAATCTGCCGTACACCTGCATGTAACATGTCAACAGCCCTATTTCTGATGTCAATACTTAAACGTCGTCTGGACATCTTTTCAAGTTAATCCTACTCTGAAGGAAATGCATTCAGCAAACTTGTAGTCCAAGCAGTGAAACTACCTGTTTTCTACTTCTTGGAAGCTACTTTTATCGGAGCTTGCACACACACACACACACACACACACCAACCACATGATGTGTCATCATGATGCTAATTTATGCTGATAACCTATCTCCTGTAGTCACTAAATATGCATATCACCTTGTTTCCCTTTTGAAACCATAATATCCCAAACTTTTTGTGAGTACTGTATATATATATATATATATATATATATATTTTCTTATGATTCAGAATATATGAATTGTGTTTGAAGCCTATGAAAATAATGAAATGAATGCATGAATTGTTCATTTGTTTCATTATAACTTTTTGTGACCACCTATGAAATGAAACAGAAAAATAACTTATACATTTTAGGAACTTGAAGTTAATGTTATGTACAGAAATAGAGAGAAGAGCACAGCACAATGTCAGAGTACAACAACAAATGGCATTAATGAACAACCAATAGAAGAAAATATTTTTTCTGGTTGGCCAAACAATGCAAAGAGTTACTCGTGAAATGAGTATATATGAGTAGCAACAGAATTTAACCCAAGACAGAACAAACTAGATTGGGTGGCTGTTTTCATATCTTATTTGCATACAAATTTTTGAAAAAGGTGTTTCAACATGCATAATCAATTGATTCTTACAATTATTTATATGCTACGTACTGTTTGTTACACAATAGGACCCTCAAGCAGAAGCTAAAAATTGCAATTTCTAAGCACAAGATATTAACTAGGGACATTACACTAAACAAACTTCCTGAAATACTAAGACATAACCAAAAATTAAGTCTAAATTCGCAAACTAGTGAAAAATTAAGAACCAAATACACATGGGTTGAAAAAATACAAAGCAACTAACATACCAAAATAAAAGGCTCCTTTGTAAAAATACAGAAAAAATGATAAAGAAACGTAAACTGAGATATAAATACACAGATATGCAGCAGAAACACAGATAGCCTTTAGCTACACTTAAAAGAAAAATTAAAAACAAAGCTGTGAAAGTACTACTTGATTTATCTCCCAGCATTATTTCACCTCACATTTCTAATAATCTATCAGCTAAATTTCAGATGTGTCCAAAAAACTCTTAAATGAACAACACAACTGACTCAGTTTTATGTTGCAATAACTTAGATGTTAGTGGTATTAAAATGTCTACTTTATGTTCAGTTAAATATGAGCAACTGAATTTTCAAGAAAATTGCAACAGCCACAACAAAGCCAGTAAAATGGACTTGAGTCAAAACATAGTTTGTGAAGTCGTATACCTTGTGAACAATAAATATACAGGGTGTCCGAGAATTATTGGACACAGTACAAAATTATGTAAAACAAAACATTAAACAGATAGAAAGAAACTGACTGTACTAACTTACAATGTAACTACACATGTTAATAAATTTCGATGTAAGATCCCTTGGTTGCTCGTAGTACGTCCAAGCGATACTCGATTTCATGCCATGTATTGCCAAGCATCTGAAAAGATATGGAATTAATAGCAGCTGTGATATGCTGCTTCAGTTCCTGCAAATCAGTACAAGGTGTCTGATAGGCAGGATCCTTCCCATAACCCCACATGAAATAATCCAATGGAGTTAGATCTGGGGAGCGAGGAGCTACGGAATGGGACCACCATGCCCAATCCATCTGTTGGGGAAATGCTCATTTAGGCACTTACGTACACACATTGACCAATGCGAAGGCATGCAGTCTTGTTGGAAAACGACGTCATATCTTTTGATCTGGGGTATAGGAAAATTTTCTAACATATCCAAGTAAATGTCACCATTTATGGTTTTTTCACAGAAGAAAGGGCCAATCAGTTCTCTTTTTTATAGGGCGCACCACACATTAACTTTTGGAGAATCACGTTCCAGTTCAATAGCAGCATGAGGCGGTTCACTGCCCCATATCCAAACAAAACATAGTTTACGAAGTGAAACAATACCTCATACATGAAATGTGGATTAATCACTAAAAATTACAGTACTTGGAAAGTTTTTATCGTTTCCCACTTGATTCAGCATATCCACAGCAAAATCGTATTGCAGAGTGTGATTATTTGCATGCATCTTTTGCACTATTTGAATTTTATAAGCATGAAACTAATTTCTTGTGCAAGATATCATGAACTGTCTATTTTGGAATGCACAGTTCTCTGCTTGCTTTATGAACGGATTTCCTGGGGCTTCGTCGTAAACTTTCATAGCTTGGTCAACCATCTCACCTCTGACGCTAGGCCTACCGGTTCCTCCACGATGTTCCACATTGCCAGTTTCTTTAAACTGTTTCATTCACCGCTTAGTTGAATTTGTTGACGGAGGATTACAACCATACTCTAAACGGTACCGTCTTTTAACTTTAATGACAGACTTTAATTCCGCAAACCATAACACACACATCGCCTTCTGCTGTATGGATGACATGACTACTGATTGCGCATTTCTCATAAATTCCTCATCAGGCCACACCTAGTGCCATCTATTGGATTCTGGGAGTAACAATTCTGCAATACAAAAATATAGGAACCGTGTTAGTAATATGTGACATAGAAAAACAGACAATGCTCATAGTTTTTTTTTTGTACATAATTTTGTAATGTGTTTAATAATTCTTGGACACTCTGTATAATGGTGAGAGATTGTGTTGCACTAGTAACTGTGATAGAAATGCTTTCTTTTTTATAACATTACTTTCCTGACAAAGTCATCCCTTATAAAGCTTCAACAAAAATAAGTAATAGTAAAATAACTATTAGGAACAAGAAAAGTTTTGTGAAGGGGCATTCATATGATGAAAATGATATTTTATGATATGATGAAAATGATTTTTTAGGTTAGCTAAGAACTTCATTTATTTACCCCCAAATTTTTGTAGACTAGGTAACAAGACTGTATACAACAGATTATCATGGCAGCTTTAAGATAAGCATTACCGTACGTCCCTCTTACAGAGCACAAACGTTACTAAAACGGTTTTGCTATGTTATGGAAACGTCGTTTAAACGGTTTTGCTACGTTATGGAAAAGTTTGTTTTCAATGTAATATGCAAAGTAAAAGATTTGAAGAGTGATTCCGTATCAACTCAACACAATTTGAAGGCATTTTTTATCTCACCATCTCAGATTTTAATGAAATTTGGTACATAGGTGGCCTCTGTATAGATTAAGAAAAATATCAAATTTCATCGTCATATAGCCACCGGTTTTGAAAATACAGCTATATAAAATGTCCAAAAACACCCCAAATCAGAAGATTGATATGTTTTTAAATTATGATTGCAGCTCCCCTAATTAAGATAGAGATGGGAAAGGTATCTTTTTGTAGTATTTTTTATGCTCTTTTATTTGATGCACAACAAACACCATAGGGGGTTAAGATTTAAAAAAAATTAAAATTAAAAATTAAAATTTTGAATTTTTCAAAATGCGACACCAAAAAATTTGAAATTTTTTAAAAACAATCTATGTGTTTGGTATTTGATTACGTGAGTTGTAACTTGGGATGATAATGGGTTTACTTAAAAAGCTATATTCAAATTTAGCCTAACACAAGAGTTTAATGAAAAAAAAATGAAAAAAACATGTAAACTGAAAATAAATTTGGGCTAAATCTAAAAAAAGTTTCATTAATAACAATAGATATAGTATTTTTGTTATTTAAAACTATTTATTTAATCAATGTTTTATTTTTAATTGATTTGTTTAAAATCTGAGACTACATGGGTTTAAAAATTTTATTAATTTAATTATTCAGAATTTGTAATAATTCACAATTCAATACAAAAAAATAAACAGACTTTAAAAAGTAATTTCAATTACTGCTCAAGAAACACATCAAAATAATAATAACATATGGCATTGAATTGTTTACATAAAATGCAAATTATATTCCTAATCTTAAACTTAGATCGTCACTTAAAGCAGAATCTTCTAAAATTAAAAAAAAAGTTGCATCATTGTTTTGAAGTGAAATCACGTGTAGATCCTTGATATAGTCTTTAAAAGCTTCAATAGTTTGGTGTATTTCTGTTTCAGAGAGATTGTAGAGTCTTCCTGTCGGAGTCAAAGGATTTACTTTACACAAGAGGTAACTTACAGGAAGCTATAATACATCTTGTGGGCTAGGGTAGGAAAAGGATGTAGATGGACCAGCTGGATGTAAAAATGAGACCTTAACTTCATTCTCACTCTCTTCTTTTGGTAGAACATACGCTACCCACCAGTTGTTTTCATAGATTATGGTTATGTAACCACTCATTTCTGTTATTTGCAGTCTGTCTTGTAATGCTGATACTTTTTCAGTAGCTGACTCGTTTGATTCCGAGAACATCTTCACTTTTATTTTTGAATTACTCAATGGGATAGGAATAAAAGCAGGAAGTTTCTGGGTACCTTGTATTGTTAGAGACTTGCTTAGGCGATTTTCCAAAAATTGGTCTGTTTCTATGTATTCTTCTTGACTTACATATGTAAAGTTTGCCACAAAAATGTTCTGAATTGCCCATTCGTACAACTGAAATGGTGTTTGAATTTGATTCTTGTAAGGGCGTTGTAAGCTGGCTTGGGCAGCTAACCTTTTCACCGTTCCACCAACGCCATCACATGGCCCCTTCCCATGTGCTGTTGCTGAAAAATGCCATTCAGCATCAATGTTGAAGTCATCTTGATGGAAACATAAAAGTTTGTGAAAAAATTTCCGATTTTTGCACTGGGCTGCAGACCCGTCAGAGAAATAGTACATTTTTTTGACGCTGTTGTCACCAAACTTACTTTTTAAGAAGTTAATAAGGTTTTTTTTTTTTGGAAGCAGTACAGTGTAATTGTGTTGTGCTCTAAACATTCAGAAATTACTACAAAACTTGCATGTTCAGTCTTTTCTGTCTTGTAATAGATGACCAATGGGTGGACTGTGGCTTGCCCACTGGTCCAGTGATAGCTCTGGGCTTCATCTTGAAGAAGAAAACTATAATTTTTAGCAAAATCACAAATGATGAGAAATTCTGAGTCCTTGAGGTTTTCCTTAGTACTACTATTCATAAAAGAGCTTTGCTGCTTAGCAATGAAGTAATGTCTGACCAAAGCAGACAGTTTTTTGCAAAACAAATCAATAAAATTTGAAGTTGATTTTTTTAATGTCTCCAAGTTGCATCTATCAACTGTAATCCATTGGCGAAAAGTTAGTTTTTCAACCAAGTTCTCAAAACCGTGTTCCCAGAACAGGTGGGACACTTCCCCAAATGACAATCTATGGAAGTAGGGTTGCATAATACTCTTGCAAGACAATGTTTGTAGGAAGATAATTGTCCATTCGTTAGTGAACCAATTCTTGCATTTTCCATCATCAGTTTTACATTTTGGTGTGTGGTACAAACACATACCGTATGAGTACCACTAGACCCTACCAGGACACGGTTTTTTGGTCTGAGCTCTGCGAATTTGGAAAAACTGACTTTCGTGCTTGCAAATTGTCAAATTACATAAAATCAGCCTGTTTGACAAACTTTATCTCCGTTTTCAGTCCCAACAGAAACGCAATCTTTCATTCCAGGTAAAACCAGACTAATTTCATCACTTTGGTAAAACGATCATACTACAACTACTTCAGAAGAGAGAGACTTACCTGGTTTTCTATTAAGGCTTTCCAAAATTCCTTTCTCCTTCAGAATTTTTTTTTATTGTCTTACCATATAATTAGGAGCATTGAATTCTTACATGATTTTCCTAACACTCCATGACTCTGGTAAGCAAGTCAAAATCATCAACTGTTTATCTCTAGTGCAGTTAGAAAAATTACTTTTAAGATTGTCCATAAGAGAGTCGTGAAGTATTTCATCCTCATCATCAGATGATTCTTGAATATTTGTAAAAAGCTTCCGTTTCATAGCAGAACTGATTTTTGAATTTTGGTTGAAGCATAACATTTAGATTTTAGCTTTTTCTAATTGACAGCTGATTCACCCAATTCATGGAGCGAAGTATTCAGTGTTTCAATTACTTCTGACATAAATGCAAAATTTTCGTCCATTTTCTCATCAGCACAGGTTTCATTTGCTTCTTGACTAATTAAAGTTTTCAGCTGCTTTCTGCAAGAATCACAAATTTTAGTCTCCTTTGATAAGTCATCAAAATTTTCCAACATCCAGTCTGTCACATTTCTATATGGATTGAAACATTGTATTAATGCATATCTTGTACTTTCCATTGTTGATTATTTGTGCATAAAATGTAAAATTCAAATAGTAAAATAATTGCCTCCCATTACCTGTTCTTTTTATTTTTCCTAAAAAAATCCTGCACAGCTTCAATTTATAAAAGTCTAGTTTCAAAACTGAAAAGGATGTACTTTATTCAATTAAAGTTTTCAACCACAAAAGTTTTCAAACACATATCACTTTCACTGCAAGAAACACATGATCACCATCAAAACCTAAAGCAGAATGAGAAACACATCTGATCACCATCAAAACCTAAAGCAGACTGAGAAACACATCTGATCACCATCAAAACCTAAAGCAGACAGGTCTGCAAGGTAGGAATGCAAGTTGCTGCTTGTTGGGTCTTGTTACCAATGAGCTAAACAACAGAATCAGTTTTTTAAGTCGGAACATGCAGAGTTTTGTCCAAACAAAATGTAGCCTACAGTATAACTGCACAGTCTTTATTTTTTTATATTGTATTGGGAATTATTACAAATTCTGAATAATGAAATTAATAAAAATTTTAAGCCCATGTGACTCAGATTTTAAACAAATTAATTAAAAATAAACCATGGTTTAAATAAATGGTTTTAAATAACAAAAATACTATATTGTTATTAATGAAACTTTTTAAAGATTTAGCCCAAATTTATTTTCAGATTACATGTTTTTTTATTTATTTATTTTTTTCATTAAACTCTTGTGTTAGGATAAATTTGAATATAGCGTTTTAAGTAAACCCATTATCATCCCAAGTTACAACTCATGTAATCAAATGCCAAACATATAAAGATTGTTTTAAAAAAATTTCGAATTTTTTGGAGCGTCACATTTTGAAAAATTCAAAATTTTAATTTTAATTTTAAAATTTGAATTTTTTTAAATATTAACCCTTATGGTGTTGTACATCAAATAAAATAGCATAAACAATACTACAAAAAGATACCTTTCCCATCTCTATCTTAATTAGGGGAGCTGCAATCACAATTTAAAAACCCATCAATCTTCCGATTTTGGGGTGTTTTTAATACTTTTTATAGCTGTATTTTCAAAACCGGTGGATATATGACGATGAAATTTGGTATTTTTCTTAATCTATATAGAGGCCACCTATGTACCAAATTTCATTAAAATCTGAGATGGTCAAGTCGTTGTGTTGAGTCGATACGGAATGACCCAAGAACGAAATAGAAACGTTCTAACGTTTTGCAACGGCACACGTAAAGCCAAAAAAAAAAAAAAAAAAAAGTCTTGAAACTGGAATATAACCTTCGATAAAAGGTTGTGGTAACATTTTTTGCGACGTTTGACGTAATACACAAAGGACAGCAACGTTTAATAGAGGAAATTTAGACGTTGATTAACCGTTGCTGTTACACTTACTAAACGTAATACAGAAAGGAAAAATACGTTGTAAAATCGAAAATAAAACGTCGCTAAACGGCTGTTAAAACCGTTTCTCAACGTGATAAAGAGGGAATATGACGTTAAATAACGTCATTTAAAAGTTGCTAAACATTCTTAAAAACGTTTCTCAACGTCATAATGGAAGGAATATGACGTTTAAATAACGTCATTCAAACGTTGCTAAACCCGTTTCTCAACGTAATAAGGGAAGGAATATGACGTTTAAATAACGTCATTCAAACGTTGCTAAACGGTTGTTAAAACCGTTTCTAAACGTAATAAGGGAAGGAATATGACGGTTAAATAACGTCATTCAAACGTTGCTAAACGGTTGTTAAAACCGTTTCTAAACGTCATAATGAAAGGAATATGACGTTTAAATAACGTCATCTAAACGTCTTAAAAACAGTGCTATAACGTTATAACAACGGTTGAAAAACCATTGAATCAACGAGACGTATTAGCGTTTTATAAACGTAATATTGTGACGTTTTTTCAACGTCTCGCCGAACTGGTTTTAAAACGTTTTACAAACGTTTTTGTGCTACTTGGGTCAATGTTCAATTTTTTCGTGTTGAAGACATCGAAACGAAAAAGAAGAAGAAAAAACTGTGCGGTTCGAAGAAGAAAAAACTGTGCTTTAACAATTTAAGTACCAACGAATTTTGTCGCAGGAAACAGAGCAGAGCGAACACAGGTGAATGCGACAGCATACTGTTACACTGCTGCAGTCTCTGAACTGCCACCCCCCTCCTTAATGGCCGACCCATCTCACTGTAGAGACCGGGAAAGGTCAGGGGAGGGGAATTCCGGGAATCACTTGCACACGCTTCGAACTCTTTTGTTCCCAAAATGACCGATGCGCTGGGTGTGCGTGCGTGGAAGGGGTGGGGTGTTCTTTACTCTTATCAAAGTTTCTTTTATATAAACATTCTGTTCGTTCAGTGCCCTAGTTAAAATCATTTCTGTTTCGCAAACGAGGCCTGTAAAGAAAGTTTTGACAAGGAAAACGAGATCCGTATGAGATAAACGAATGAGTCAAATCTCTGATAACATCAAACGGTTCTTCGATAACAATAACCGGTGATTTTAACATGGTAGTAAATGCATTCGTTTGGGTTTTCGCGATACGAAAACATTCAGCATTTGATAATATTAACCGTAATTACATTAAACAGTGCAAACTGTATTTGCTACCCCATATGTCCGACTGTTTGCGAAGGTTGTGAAATCGGTAAACTGAATGGAAATATGCGGATACGCCTGCAGGAAAAATTTACTAAAACTACTTTTTCTCTTATGCGAAAATTATAAATTATCGTTGGATTATTATGCGAAATTGTACTCTTCTATTGGAATTTGGTCTTTAGCTCAGAAAGAGAAGCACGGAATTTTAATATATCCTAATAACGGGAAAGACGGCATTGCTCTTTGAAAGTGAACGTTTTCGAAAACATACTATGCCTCTGTTAAGAGAACATTAATTTTATACTGTGTAGGTTTTCCTTAGAATAATTCTGGTGTCTCTGAAGAAATTAGCTATTCCAGCCTTTTTGCTTTAGATTAAATTCATAAAAATACTACTTCATTACCATGAAGTTTGCGCCGAAATTCCCAAGTAGCACGTGACGTTTAAAAGACGTCGCATTTCGGTTGCAAAAGTTGATATTTGGTCTTCCGTACAAAGACTACGTTTGATAAACGTTTGTTAAATGTTACATTCGTTACCGTTGCGATTTTGTCACATTCATTACGTTTGCTAAACGTTGCATTTTCGTCATGTTAGCAAGGTCACAGCTAATCTTTGGCGTGACATTACATTCAGGCAAAAAAGAACAAAATTATACTGTTGATAAAACAGTAAGCTTGTGTATAATTGATAAAGATTATTGAATTCCTCCTTTTTTTTTTTGCTTATACGACTAGAAGATTTTATTCCATTGGTTTTAAAGCAGCTTCTGGTCTGCGGCTGCGTCGTTCTGTAACCTGCTGTTACGTCACTTGTACTACGGACGGTGAGTTATGGCAAGGCTGAGCTCGATCGTCCAGAGCTGCATGCCTAATCGATGGATTTTATCGTTCTTAAAAGGTAAGTTCTTTTCCTGTTTCAATTCATAGGCTTTGATTTCGAACACAATTCATGTATTCGCTTCGTAACTCGTGGAGATTCCCGTAACACGTGAAGACATTCATGTATTCGTTTCGTAACATATGAAGACATTCATGTATTCGTTTCGTAACACGTGGAGGTAGGCTTAACACGTGAACACATGTATTTTCTTAACAGG
This sequence comes from Macrothele yani, assembly GCA_039090855.1. Taxonomy (NCBI): domain Eukaryota; kingdom Metazoa; phylum Arthropoda; class Arachnida; order Araneae; family Macrothelidae; genus Macrothele; species Macrothele yani. Next base: position 48,976,904 of record CM076999.1, on the reverse strand, counting down.
TATATATATCATCGACTGCATTTTAAACTAGGAGTAGTAAAGAATTTGTTAGATTTTCGGATCTAAACACAGCTGATTCGTTTTTAATTTTGTATTTTCGTGAAAGAGTAACAAAAATATATTTCAAGGAAACGAAATTTTAAACCTTTTCATTTTTACGAGCTACTGAATATTTGGTTAGATTTTTAAATAAAATGCAGCTAGTTGTAAAAGAAATTCTAATTCTTCAAATGTTTAGAGAGTATTGAATTTATACTTAATTACTCAAATGTGCTTCCGTGTAGCAAACATTGTTAAAAACACAGCTTATTGGTATGTTAGTTATAAAGGATACTCTATATTACTGTTATATATTAGATCAGCATTTCTTAGGGCTCATTCAGCCAGTTTTTTTGCAAGAAATATATTGTGTGTAGAGTAACAAACGGAATAAGCTGTTGGAGAGATACTTATTAAATCCAGAAAGCTTCAAGGTTGAAAAAAATTCAAAACCCACCCTGTACAGAGTCCTGTGGCCAAGAAGTATATTGTCAGTCACAATTCAAAGTCTACGTAAGGCACGCAAAAATTTAACTTTTTTTTTTTTTTTTTTTTTGAAAATGCACGTTTTATACCAGATGTGAATTAAGCTTACTGAAATCATAATGTATCTGTATCCAAATGGAATATATACAAATATCCAATGCAACATTTTGTTAGACTGTGGGAGTACACACTTACATTCAAATGTGCCCATCTCCCCTTCCACATATCAGAGTTGTGCCTATCAAATAATGAAGCAGAGGAATGCTATTGAACCTGTCACAGGCAAGGTGGCCAGTTGCTTTGCTTTTACAGTTACAGTTTACTAAATTTTTGTTCAAATTTCAGGAATGCAGGGGTGGGAGAAGTTGGAAGCAGAGTTGTATAAAAATAAAATGTATCTGTGAACACAACCATTGAAACAAAACTTGCTGCAAAACCGCATATCACGATGACAATATAAGATAATTTAAAGAAACAAAAAAATAATTATTAGGACATTACAAATTCCGATGACGGCAAAATACAATTGAATATGTGTGTGAAATTGACCTTTATGGCAAAATATTGGATTATGAACCTCATAAAAACAAGAGAATTAAAAGAAACATTTTATACCCAGAAAACAGTTCCATTAATGAACCTTTAAAAATTATAAATAGTATTTTCAACAGCTTAGTTCAAAAATTACTGTGCTGCCTCCAGTGACCAGAAGAATCTCGTTTTGCGCTTAAGATTTCGCTTTGAATTATGGCTGCCTACGAAGTGAGTGTGCCGCCCCGGCGGGGCAGTGTTCTAAGCGCTGGCCTCTGATCATTCGTCCGAACGGGGTCCGGGTTCGAATCTCGGTGAGTCATGGATGTTATGTTTGTCTTACAGCACTGGCTCCCTCCCTTCCCTGGAACCAGTGACCCTAAATTAGGGACGGGCGACTGCTTATAGCCCATTGAGTTGCTCACGGTGGTCGTTAAACCTCCAATAAAAAAAAAATACTGTCGACTTACAAATTACTTAAGGAAAAGATTTTAATTTAATAACTAGTTGCTGCAAGAGGAACCTGGCAATAAAATTTAAATTCCTTCTGTGTAAAGGAAACTTTTGATACAGTTCCTATGTACTGAGAAACAGGCCTTGATAAAATCTAAGAGGCCACAAACGTCCAAATGTGCCCATATTGGCAAAATCTGCTAATAATTTGAAAACTATCGGCGTGCGCACATACTTTTACATTCTACTACTTTGTTTGGAAGTATAGTTTTATGAGGATTTTTTTTCTAATTTGAATTAATTTTCTCTCAACAATATTAGTTTTGAACACACATCATTGCTCCTTTGTTTCTGTAATGCTTCAAAACCATCTTGATAGCTGTTTACTTTTGGTGCTACTGGTTTTGAATTTAATGTTCACTTTGAATTTTGTAGCTGTTTGTTCCCAAATGGCAAGAGTAATAGACCAATTTTTGTATTTGCTAGTTGAGTCTGTATCTTCAGATTTCTCTGAATGAATAATCTTTTCTAAGCAATTAAATTAGAGAGCCACAAACCAATATTTCTATTCACTGTCGGATTAATACTTTTCCGACTAGGCCAGTGCTTCCTAATTAGCCTTTCTCTGAATTATGGATCTCTTCTATTATCAGATCGTTAAGGGCAACAGATTAAAGGCTGGATCACGTAGCTACGCTGTGTAGAAAAGCCGTACAAACTGTCACAGTTTGATTGTACACATTTTTTTTCAGCAATGTATGTATGTATATATATATACTGGTCACAAAAAGTTAGGGATATTGCATGAAGTGAAGCCACGTAACATAAACGCCAGAGTGTGTTTGCAAAAACAATTCAATGGGCAATTTCTGCTCACAACAAGTCGTACCACAATATAGACAAAAGTGTATATTCAGAGAATGTCCAAACCTCTGGATTTCAGTATCCAGTAACACTACCTATGTGTCGAAGAACGTTTTGACACCTACGAAGCATACTTGCAGTGACATTATTGATTAGTGTTTGGTGCAGTTAGTCCCATATTAGTCAACACATTACAGAGGTCTGCCAGTATACTGGGGTATGGAATGCGGTTATCTAAACGTTGCTGTATAGATTCCCAAATTTTCTTAGTAGTATTAAGGTCAGACCTGAGGTAGCTGTAAGGATTCGATCTTGTGGTTTTCCAGCCAGGGCCGGTCCAAGGGGTAGGTAGGCCAGGTGGTAAATGTGTAGATTAGTGTCCTAAATTATTTCGTTGAAAAAATTTTAGTACCTGGAAAAAGTGCGATGTACAGATTTTAGTGTATGGAAATTAATGTCAAATGGTGCAAAAATTGCATATTTTGAATGTGTTTTAAAGATATATTTTTTTCGTAATATTGACCTGTGAGTCTGACGCTGTGAAGAGAAGCTGCGGTAGGCCTAATGTATTGCTCCGGCAAAGAATGTGAAGCTTTGGTCTTTTAAAAGGAAGGTTTCTTGCTGTACCAAAATGATGGGCGGAAGAGTACAAGAGAAAGAGGTTATGTTGTTGGCAGGAGAGCAATAAATGTAGTGATACGCTACAGAAAATAGGTCCACAGCATCCACCCTTTATTTTGTTGTATCCTGTATGTTGTTGGCAGGAAAAACTGGGAAAAAAACTCTTCGATTTGCAAAAGATATGTATGAGTAAGATAGAAACTGACCTGCGAACAAGCTATTAACACAGGAGAACTAAAAGTGCAGTGACACAGCAAATCAGCTATGAATGGAAGCTGTTCAAACCAGAACCGAAAGTTATAGTTCCCCAGTTTCCTATACAACATAGAAAAGCATGTTAGTACTTTCTAACATGCTTTTCTACGTTCTTTCGCATACCACGAGTATGCGAAAGAACGAAAAATTTCTCAACATCGCTTTAAAAACAATGACAAAACATGAACGAACTATATTGTGTAGCGTATGAGTATAACACGGCTCGCTCTCGTGGTAACAAAATACGCGCTTGGACTTGTAGTCGTCCGCGCGTGAATTAAACGCTGCAGCAAATCTTCCTTTTAATGAAGCTAAGCTTCACATCGTCGCCGTAGCGATGCACAGAGTCACACAATATAGACGTACACGCGTACGCCATACGTGGATAGTTTGCAAATTATTAGCAGATTTTGCAGATAGTTTTTGCTTGTAGATTAAAAAAATAAAAATGTTATTACAGCAATTAAAACACTTAAGGTTTTACTAAGATTAATATATTTAATTCTATCTTAACATGAGAATGTTCAACTATTTTTCACATCTTCCGATAAAGTTATTTTGTTTTTGCAGAAGTTTCTGGCCTCTTGATTTTATCAAGGCCTGTTCTCAATATATAGGAACTGTAACAAAAGTTTCATTTACACAGAAAGATTTTTTTTATTTTATTGCCAGGTTACTCTTGCAGTTGCCAGTTATTAAAATAAAATATTTTCCTTATATATTTTATAAGTACTATTTTTGAATTAAGTTGTTATAGATGCTATATATAATTTTTGAAGGTTCATTAACAGAACTGCTTTTCTTGATATAAAAGTTAGTCTCTTGTTTTTATGAGGTTCATAGTCCAAAAATTTTTAAGTTTTGGCCTTAAGGTCCATTTTACACACATTTTTGCGGATTCAGTCGTAATGTCCTTTTGCCCTCTCTGGAATCTGTAATGTTCTAATAATTATTTACTGTTATATTAATTTTTCTTTAAATTATCTCGTTCCATTGTTATCGTGATTTGCGGGTTTGCAGCAAGTTTTCTGTTTCAATGGTTGTGTATGCAGTCACATTTTATTTGAATGCACCTCTGGCGATGCATTAGGCTTACCGCAGCGTCTCTTCACAGCATCACTCACAGTTCAATATTATGATAGAAAATCTTTAAAACACATTTAAAATATGAAATTTCTGCACCATTTGCCATTAATTTCCGTACTCTAAAATCTTTGTCACACTTTTTCGAGGTACTGACATTTTTCCGACGAAATAATTTAGGACGCTAATATACATATTTACCGGCCCGGTAGGCAGCCAAAAAATGGAAGGGATGCCCATAAATTTTCTTACATAGTAAAATTATCCGCTAACTTTTTTCTTTTTCTTTTATGAGCTAGTCTGTATTTGCCACAAAAATGAAAGCTGAATAATCCTTTGTTGTTTCTCTGACACATGCAGAGTTCCTATATATATACCACCAACAACAAGAAGCATTTTCAATTCTTGTGCGTTTTTTTTTCTGAGAATTCTTCTCTGCTGCTTTTTTACGCATTTGGGTTTTCAGGGGGAAAAAAATGAACCTTTTTTTTTTTTTTTGTTCGTTCCTGATGTTTGTTGACATTTTTATATACACTGAGTGGCCACTTTATTATGACTACCTGACAGTTTTAAGCAAATCAGCTATGGCTGCACGCTGCTGCCGCCAGAGGGTGAGGCTAGTATAAAAAGGGAAAGCTTAGTGCTTGCAACAGTAGAAGTGATTTTTGGGTGACGAGATGGGTAAAAAATGCAATTTGACGGACTTTCAACGTGGGACGATTGTAAGAGCTCGGAGCCATGGAGCGAGTATCACTGAAACCGCTGCATTCATGAAATGTTCCAGAGCCACTGTTGTTAAAGTGTTTAAAGACTGGACTGTCAGCCAAAAAACTGGGTCTCTGCGTGCAACGTGTGGTCGTCATCGACTAGTGACTGCTCGGGCAGACCGGAGTGTCCAGACTGGTAATAGGCAACAGGGCAGCAATTACAGACCATCTTAATCAAGGATCCCTCAAATGATCTGTGCACGCACTGTTCGCCATACACGGCACGGATGGGATATGGCAGAAGGAAGCCTGTTCGAACACCTTTGCTGTCTGCAGTTAACAAGAGAAAATGTCTCCACTTTGCACAGGAGCATAAGGATTGGACAGTCGATAATTGGAAAAAAATTATTTGGTCCGATGAATCACGTTTTCAGTTGCACCATGCCTATGGCCGAGTGAAAATTTATCGGAAACAGCACGAAAGCATGGACCCCAAATGCATTGCTACAGCCCTTCAAGCTGGTGGAGGCAACGTTATGGTTTGGGGAATGTTTTTCTGGCATGATTTGGGCCATTTAATTCATGTTGATCAACGTCTGACTGGCACATCATATCTAAACATCGTTGCAGACCAAGTACATCCTGTCATGTGGATGGTTTATCCCAATGGCGATGGCTACTTTCAACGAGATAATGCGTCTTGCCATAGTTCTCGTATTGTACAGGATTGGTTTCAGGAAAATGCCGGTTAGTTTACTTTGCTTAGCTGGCCCCCACAATCTCCAGATCTCAACCCCATTGAGAATTTGTGGGATGAAGTTGAACAAGCCATCAAACAGCTGGATCCACAACCCGGCAATTTCACACTCCTGGAAAGTGCTATTCATCAAGCATGGTCTTAGATTCCAAAACCACCTATCAACATCTCGTGGAGTCCATGCCACGAAGAATCTACATCGACGCAGTATTAAAGGCAAAAGATGGCCCAACGAAGTACTGAGGGGGTGGTAATAATAAAGTGGCAACTCAGTGTATAACAATAAGGCTTGAGTGACAAGCCTTATTGTTATGTACATCTTGGAAATAAATCCCAAATTCCCACAGCCTAGGGTAAAGCGGGAAAAAAACACTTTTTACTATGAAAACTGCAACACAAAGCTCCTACAGATTGCGAACCATATATATATCAATGGTTTTCTATCCACTCCTTGATAGCGCATTGTTTGCCATTCAGGAAAGATTTACTCAGTTGCAAAAACTTTTCAACGCTTCGGGTTTCCTTTATAATTTGAAGAAATTGCCTGACAGGGGATTCTTTAAAAGAAAAGTGTATTCAGTTAGAAAAATTCCTTAAGGATGCTGACAGTGAAGAAAAAGATATCGATGGGGAGCAACTGTTTGAAAAGCTGAGGCATTTGCAAGCACTTATGAGCAAATGCAGCTCAGCTACTACAATAGAAGCTCTAAACTTCATATTCCAGTATGATATGGTTCATTGTTATCCCAACAGTAGGATTTGCTTTCGAATATTGCAATTCCTGTCTGTAGAAAGCGGGAAAAGAAGTGTTAATAAATTAAAGCTGATAAAGAATTATTTGAGATCTACAACGATGCAGGAACAGCTTATAAGCTTTATCCATCATTTCTATTGAAAACGATATTGCACAAAAAAAAAATTCTGAAGCAAAGAGGTTTTTGCAAAGTAAAGCCAGACATGAAAGTTTCATGTAAATAACACAAACAACTATGTATGATTAGTCATTTTGTGAGTAAAATTATCATTATTATATTGGACTATTTATTTGTAGCATAGCATATAATAGTGAGTTAGTGGCATATCTACTGAGCATGCGAAGTTAAGATTAGAGCTATTTGCTGTGTTTGGGTCCATACCGCAAAAAAAAAAAAAAAGATTGGGGGGGGGAAATCAAAGGAGTCTTTCTGGCTGTCGGAAAAAAAACAGAAAAAGTTGAATGCCATGATGACAGCACTTTCAATAGGTTTCTTCAGTGGTTTAGCTTTTTTTCTCTTCCTTTTTTTTTTTTAATAATTTTCATTCCAGTTAATTGTAACTGCAGCTTGTGCTCATTTTGGCTTTTCACTTTACTAGTAACTTGTTTTTCAGTGTTTACTTCCCTTTTTGTTTCTTCTTGCTTGATTCTTAATATATATAAAGATAAGTTAAAATTTGGGGGTATATCATAATAAAATTTTATAAACATAATTTACCAGCACTAATGAGGGCAAACGTTTGAATGTGATTTACATTAAGAAATAATAGGGCATTCAAAACAGTTGAATTATATAAAGAAATTGCATAAATGATTTTTTTCTTTTTAAATTTTACTCAGGTTTGGTTATTCATGGCTCTAGTTAGGAAAGTTAGGGATGCTATGCAAAACACAGATGAGTGTAAATTAAGTACAACCTCCTGTAGCTTTAAAACTTGAGCTTATATCCCTCAGATCAGTATTTCCCCTCCTACCAGTAGATCTCTCTGTAGAGTACAACTGGATCACCCTGTGAAAGTAAACCAAGTTGGTGACTTCACCAAGTTGGTAAATATAATATTAGTGGAATTAAAGGATTAAACCATGTGTGAAATTATAGAATAAATAAGCAACATTTATTTACAATTAAATAATTTATTTTAAGATCTATAGTTTTGTTGAGCCTTTAGCTCGGCTTCATCAGGACAAAGGGAGCATAAACATTCATATGTGACATCATCAGGTAGTTGATGATCATGGATTTTGGTGAATTGTCTCCATGCAATTGAAAGAAATCGAGTAGGTGTCATGTTGTTGACAAGTCATAAAGAAAAGTCATGGAAACAAATTGGTGTTTTCTACCCGTGTATATCGTGCAGTACATCTATGCGTTACAGAGGATTCCTTGCAGAAAAAGCTAGATTTTTGCCGCCGCAGTGGTCTAAGCACTGGCTTATATGACTGTTCGGTTCTCCCAAGTGGGTTGGGTTCGAATCCCGGTGAGGCATGGATGTTGTGTTTGTCTTACGGCACTGGGTCTCTTCCTTCTCTGGAACCAGTGACCCTAAATTAGGGACAGGCGACTGCTTATAGCCCATTGAGTTGCTCACCATGGTCAGTAAACACAAAAACAAAAAAATAAAAAAAAGTTATGATTTTTTTTTAAAGAAATTGTGGCACATACAGGATATAGATTGATATAGATTGTCCTTTTGTTGTAGACAAAGCTGTCCAGAAATTTAGGAACTTTCAAATGTTTAAATTTCAAAGTTATTTTGAAATCTATAAACAAGGCAAATTTTTGTGGATCAAAAGATTACGTTGAAGACATAACTGGGGAATTTATCACATCGCTTGTGAATGTGGACTTTCATGTATAAGACAGATCCGTAGAGCTTTTAAGTTTTCATGTGAAGGAACACATGACTTACGTATGGAACTGAAGAAGTCGTCTATAGCCCAACATTGTCATGAAAATAACCAGATTTTTTTTTTAAATGCTACCCTTATTGATAAACCTAATTTGACTATCAAGCTTAATATATTAGAAGCTTTCCACATCTAGTGCAACTGCTCATGGCTTGTCAACGACATGACATCTACTAGATTTCTTTCAAACACGTATAAACAACTTGCCAAAAGCAGTGACTGTCAGAATGCTGATGATGTCACGATGATTTGAACGTTTGCACTCCATTTGTCCTAATGAAGCCAAGCCAAATGCTCAGTGAAACTACAGTAGATTTAAAATCTTAAAATAAAATATTTAATTGTGAATAAACATTGCTTATTTAAAATATTATATCTCTACAGCCCAAGTATTGAAGTCATAAAATATATTTGGGAATTACTTGGAGCAAAAACATAACGTACAAGAGCATTAACCAGAAAAGAAATCATGTGTTTTTTTGGAAAAAAATAAAATAACCGTTTGCAGTGGGTGTTTATTTGGGGTTTTTTATACCCCCCCACACACCTGTTTATTGGGGGGGGTAAAAATCCTGCTTGATCTGCAGCATTTCCATTCGGTAGAAATTTTGTGTGTAGCTAGCTTGCAAAACTCCTAAAGCAGCAACTGCATCAATCTTCCATACACCTGCATGTAACATGTCAACAGCCCTATTTCTGATGTCAATACTTAAACGTCGTCTGGACATCTTTTTCAAGTTAATCCTACTCTGAAGGAAATGCATTCAGCAAACTTGTAGTCCAAGCAGTGAGACGACCTGTTTTCTATTTCTCGGCAGCTACTTTTATCGGAGCTTGCACATACACACACACACACACACCAACCACATGATGTGTCATCATGATGCTAATTTATGCTGATCACCTATCTCCTGTAGTCACTAAATATGCATATCACCATGTTTCCCTTTTGAAACCATAATATCCCCAACTTTTTGTGAGTACTGTATATATATTTTCTCATGATTCAGAATACATGAATTGTGTTTGAAGTCTATGAAAATAATGAAATGAATGCATGAATGGTTCATTTGTTTCATTATAACTTTTTGTGACCACCTATGAATTGAAACAGAAAAAGAACTTATACATTTTAGGAACTTAAAGTTAATGTTATGTACAGAAATAGAGAGAAGAGCACAGCACAATGTCAGAGTACAACAACAAATGGCCTTAATGAACAACCAATAGAAGAAAATATTTTTTTCTGTTTGGCCAAACAATGCAAAGAGTTACTCGTGAAATGAGTATATATGAGTAGCAACAGAATTTAACCCAAGACAGAACAAACTAGATTGGGTGGCTGTTTTCATATCTTATTTGCATACAAATTTTTGGAAAAGGTGTTTCAACATGCATAATCAATTGATTCTTACAATTATTTATATGCTACGTACTGTTTGTTACACAATAGGACCCTCAAGCGGAAACTAAAAATTGCAATTTCTAAGCACAAGATATAAACTAGGGACATTACACTAAACAAACTTCCTGAAATACTAAGACAATTATAACCAAAAATTAAGTCTAAATTCGCAAACTAGTGAAAAAAAAAAGATTAAGAACCAAATACACATGGGTTGAAAAAATACAAAGCAACTAACATACCAAAATAAAAGGCTCCTCTGTAAAAATACAGAAAAAATGATAAAGAAACGTAAACTGAGATATAAATACACAGATCTGCAGCAGAAACACAGATAGCCTTTAGCTACACTTAAAAGAAAAATTAAAAACAAAGCTGTGAAAGTACTACTTGATTTATCTCCCAGCATTATTTCACCTCACATTTCTAATAATCTATCAGCTAAATTTCAGATGTGTCCGAAAAACTCTTAAATGAACAACACAACTGACTCAGTTTTATGTTGCAATAACTTAGATGTTAGTGGTATTAAAATGTCTACTTTATGTTCAGTTAAATATGAGCAACTGAATTTTCAAGAAAATTGCAACAGACACAACGAAGCCAGTGAAATGGACTTGAGTCAAAACATAGTTTGTGAAGTCGTATACCTTTTGAACAATAAATATACAGGGTGTCCGAGAATTATTGGACACAGTACAAAATTATGTAAAACAAAACATTAAACAGATAGAAAGAAACTGACTGTACTAACTTACAATGTAACTACACATGTTAATAAATTTCGATGTAAGATCCCTTGGTTGCTCGTAGTACGTCCAAGCGATACTCGATTTCATGCCATGTATTGCCAAGCATCTGAAAAGATATGGAATTAATAGCAGCTGTGATATGCTGCTTCAGTTCCTGCAAATCAGTACAAGGTGTCTGATAGGCACGATCCTTCACATAACCCCACATGAAATAATCCAATGGAGTTAGATTTGGGGAGCGAGAAGCAACGGAATGGGACCACCACGCCCAATCCATCTGTTGGGGAAATGCTCATTTAGGCACTTACGTACACACATTGACCAATGCGAAGGCATGCAGTCTTGTTGGAAAACGACGTCATATCTTTAGATCTGGGGTATAGGGAAATTTTCTAACATATCCAAGTAAATGTCACCATTTATGATTTTTTCACAGAAGAAAGGGCCAATCACTTCTCTTTTTTATAGGGCGCACCACACATTAACTTTTGGAGAATCACTTTCTAGTTCAGTAGCAGCATGAGGCGGTTCACTGCCCCATATCCAAACAAAACATAGTTTACGAAGTGAAACAATACCTCATACATGAAATGTGGATTAATCACTAAAAATTACAGTACTTAGAAAGTTTTTATCGTTTCCCACTTGATTCAGCATATCCACAGCAAAGTCGTATTGCAGAGTGTGATTATTTGCATGCATCTTTTGCACTATTTGAATTTTATAAGCATGAAACTAATTTCTTGTGCAAGATATCATGAACTGTCTATTTTGGAATGCACAGTTCTCTGCTTGCTTTATGAACGGATTTCCTGGGGCTTCGTCGGAAACTTTCATAGCTTGGTCAACCATCTCACCTCTGACGCTAGGCCTACCGGTTCCTCCACGATGTTCCACATTGCCAGTTTCTTTAAACTGTTTCATTCACCGCTTAGTTGAATTTGTTGACGGAGGATTACAACCATACTCTAAACGGTACCGTCTTTTAACTTTAATGACGGACTTTAATTCCGCAAACCATAACACACACATCGCCTTCTGTTGTATGGATGACATGACTACTGATTGCGCATTTTTCATAAAGCCACACCTAGCGCCATCTATCGGATTCTGGGAGTAACAATTCTGCAATACAAAAATATAGGATCCGTGTTAGTAATATGTGACATAGAAAAACAGACAATGCTCATAGTTTTTTTTTTTTTGTACATAATTTTGTAATGTGTTTAATAATTCTTGGACACTCTGTATAATGGTGAGAGATTATGTTGCACTAGTAACTGTGATAGAAATGCTTTCTTTTTTATAACATTACTTTCCTGACAAAGTCATCCCTTATAAAGCTTCAACAACAATAAGTGCTAGTAAAATAACTATTAGGAACAAGAAAAGTTTTGTGAAGGGGCCTTCATATGATGAAAATGATATTTTATGATATGATGAAAATGATTTTTTAGGTTAGCTAAGAACTTCATTTATTTACCCCCAAATTTTTGTAGACTAGGTAACAAGACTGTATACAACAGATTATCATGGCAGCTTTAAGATAAGCATTACCGTACGTCCCTCTTACGGAGCACAAACGTTACTAAAACGGTTTTGCTACGTTATGGAAACGTTTGTTTTCAATGTAATATGCAAAGTAAAAGATTTGAAGAGTGATTCCGTATCAACTCAAAACAATTTGAAGGCATTTTTTATCTCACCATCTCAGATTTTAATGGAATTTGGTACATAGGTGGCCTCTGTATAGATTAAGAAAAATATCAAATTTCATCGTCATATAGCCACCGGTTTTGAAAATACAGCTATATAAAATGTCCAAAAACACCCCAAAATCAGAAGATTGATATGTTTTTAAATTATGATTGCAGCTCCCCTAATTAAGATAGAGATGGGAAAGGTATCTTTTTGTAGTATTTTTTATGCTCTTTTATTTGATGTACAACAAACACCATAGGGGTTAAGATTTAAAAAAAATTAAAATTAAAAATTAAAATTTTGAATTTTTCAAAATGCGACACCAGAAAATTTGAATTTTTTTTAAAACAATCCATGTGTTTGGTATTTGATTACGTGAGTTGTAACTTGGGATGATAATGGGTTTACTTAAAAAGCTATATTCAAATTTAGCCTAACACAAGAGTTTAATGAAAAAAAAAATGAAAAAACATGTAAACTGAAAATAAATTTGGGCTAAATCTCAAAAAAGTTTCATTAATAAAAATAGATATAGTATTTTTGTTATTTAAAACTATTTATTTAAACAATGTTTTATTTTTATATGATTTGTTTAAAATCTGAGACTACATGGGTTTAAAAGTTTTATTAATTTAATTATTCAGAATTTGTAATAATTCACAATTCAATACAAAAAAAATAAACAGACTTTAAAAAGTAATTTCAATTACTGCTCAAGAAACACATCAAAATAATAATAACATATGGCATTGAATTGTTTACATTTATGCAAATTATATTCCTAATCTTAAACTTAGATCGTCATTTAAAGCAGAATCTTCTAAAATTAAAAAAAAAGTTGCATCATTGTTTTGAAGTGAAATCACACGTGTAGATCCTTGATATAGTCTTTAAAAGCTTCAATAGTTTGGTGTATTTCTGTTTCAGAGAGATTGTAGAGTCTTCCTGTCGGAGTCAAAGGATTTACTTTACACAAGAGGTAACTTACAGGAAGCTATAATACATCTTGTGGGCTAGGGTAGGAAAAGGATGTAGATGGACCAGCTGGATGTAAAAAATGAGACCTTAACTTCATTCTCACTCTCTTCTTTTGGTAGAACATACGCTCCCAACCAGTTGTTTTCATAGATTATGGTTATGTAACCACTCATTTCTGTTATTTGCAGTCTGTCTTGTAATGCTGATACTTTTTCAGTAGCTGACTCGTTTGATTCTGAGAACATCTTCACTTTTATTTTTGAATTACTCAATGGGATAGGAATAAAAGCATGAAGTTTCTGGGTACCTTGTATTGTTAGAGACTTGCTTAGGTGATTTTCCAAAAATTGGTCTGTTTCTATGTATTCTTCTTGACTTACATATGTAAAGTTTGCCACAAAAATGTTCTGAATTGCCCATTCGTACAACTGAAATGTTGTTTGAATTTGATTCTCGTAAGGGCGTTGTAAGCTGGCTTGGGCAGCTAACCTTTTCACCGTTCCACCAACGCCATCACATGGCCCCTTCCCGTGTGCTGTTGCTGAAAAATGCCATTCAGCATCAATGTTGAAGTCATCTTGATGGAAACATAAAAGTTTGTGAAAAAATTTCCGATTTTTGCACTGGGCTGCAGACCCGTCGGAGAAATAGTACATTTTTTGAGGCTGTTGTCACCAAACTTTCTTTTCAAGAAGTTAATAAGGTTTTTTTTTTTGGAAGCAGTACAGTGTAATTGTGTTGTGCTCTAAACATTCAGAAATTACTACAAAACTTGCATGTTCAGTCTTTTCTGTTTTGTAATAGATGACAAATGGGTGGACTGTGGCTTGCCCAATGGTCCAGTGATAGCTCTGGGCTTCATCTTGAAGAAGAAAACTATAATTTTTAGCAAAATCACAAATGATGAGAAATTCTGAGTCCTTGAGGTTTTCCTTAGTACTACTATTCGTAAAAGAGCTTTGCTGCTTAGCAATGAAGTCATGTCTGACCAAAGCAGACAGTTTTTCGCAAAACAAATCAATAAAATTTGAAGTTGATTTTTCTAATGTCTCCAAGTTGCATCTATCAACTTTAATCCATTGGCGAAAAGTTAGTTTTTCAACCAAGTTCTCAAAACCGTGTTCCCAGAACAGGTGGGACACTTCCCCAAATGACAATCTATGGAAGTAGGGTTGCATAATACTCTTGCAAGACAATGTTTGTAGGAAGATAATTGTCCATTCGTTAGTGAACCAATTCTTGCATTTTCCATCATCAGTTTTACATTTTGGTGTGTGGTGCAAACACATACCGTATGAGTACCACTAGGCCCTACCAGGACACGGTTTTTTGGTCTGAGCTCTGCAAATTTGGAAAAACTGACTTTCGTGCTTGCAAATTGTCAAATTACATAAAATCAGCCTGTTTGACAAACTTTATCTCCGTTTTCAGTCCTAACAGAAACACAATCTTTCATTCCAGGTAAAACCCGACTAATTTCATCACTTTGGTAAAACGATCATACTACAACTACTTCAGAAGAGAGAGACTTACCTGGTTTTCTATTAAGGCTTTCCAAAATTCCTTTCTCCTTCAGAATTTTTTTATTGTCTTACCATATAATTAGGAGCATTGAATTCTTACATGATTTTCCTAACACTCCACGACTCTGGTAAGCAAGTCAAAATCATCAACTGTTTATCTCTAGTGCAGTTAGAAAAATTACTTTTAAGATTGTCCATAAGAGAGTCGTGAAATATTTCATCCTCATCATCAGATGATTCTTGAATATTTGTAAAAAGCTTCCGTTTCATAGCAGAACTGATTTTTTGAATTTTGGTTGAAGCATAACATTTAGATTTTAGCTTTTTCTTATTGACAGCTGATTCACCCAATTCATGGAGCGAAGTATTCAGTGTTTCAATTACTTCTGACATAGATGCAAAATTTTCGTCCATTTTCTCATCAGCACAGGTTTCATTTGCTTCTTGACTAATTATTAAAGTTTTCAGCTGCTTTCTGCAAGAATCACAAATTTTAGTCTCCTTTGATAAGTCATCAAAATTTTCCAACATCCAGTCTGTCACATTTCTATATGGATTGAAACATTGTATTAATGCATATCTTGTACTTTCCATTGTTGATTATTTGTGCATAAAATGTAAAATTAAAATAGTAAAATAATTGCCTCCCATTACCTGTTCTTTTTATTTTTCCTAAAAAATCCTGCACAGCTTCAATTTATAAAAGTCTAGTTTCAAAACTGAAAAAGATGTACTTTATTCAATTTAAAGTTTTCAACCACATATCACTTTCACTGCAAGAAACACATGATCACCATCAAAACCTAAAGCAGACTGAGAAACACATCTGATCACCATCAAAACCTAAAGCAGACAGGTCTGCAAGGTAGGAATGCAAGTTGCTGCTTGTTGGGTCTTGTTACCAATGATCTAAACAACAGAATCAGTTTTTTAAGTCGGAACATGCAGAGTTTTGTCCAAAACAAAATGTAGCCTACAGTATAACTGCACAGTCTTTATTTTTTTTATATTGTATTGGGAATTATTACAAATTCTGAATAATGAAATTAATAAAATTTTTAAGCCCATGTGACTCAGATTTTAAACAAATTAATTAAAAATAAAACATTGTTTAAATAAATGGTTTTAAATAACAAAAATACTATATCTATTGTTATTAATGAAACATTTTAAAGATTTAGCCCAAATTTATTTTCAGATTACATGTTTTTTTTTTTTTTTTTTTTTTCATTAAACTCTTGTGTTAGGCTAAATTTGAATATAGCTTTTTAAGTAAACCCATTATCATCCCAAGTTACAACTCATGTAATCAAATGCCAAACATATAAAGATTGTTTTAAAAAAATTCAAATTTTCTGGTGTCGCATTTTGAAAAATTCAAAATTTTAATTTTTAATTTTAATTTTTTTTAAATCTTAACCCCTATGGTGTTTGTTGTACATCAAATAAAAGAGCATAAAATATACTGCAAAAAGATACCTTTCCCATCTCTCTATCTTAATTAGGGGAGCTGCAATCACAATTTAAAAATCCATCAATCTTCCGATTATGGGGTGTTTTTAATACTTTTTATAGCTGTATTTTCAAAACCGGTGGATATATGACGATGAAATTTGGTATTTTTCTTAATCTATACAGAGGCCACCTATGTACCAAATTTCATTAAAATCTGAGATGGTCAAGTCGTTGTGTTGAGTCGATACGGAATGACCCAAGAACGAAATAGAAACGTTGTTGTAACGTTTTGCAACGGCACACGTAAAGCCAAAAAAAAAAAAAGTCTTGAAACTGGAATATAACCTTCGGTAAAAGGTTGTGGTAACATTTTTTGCGACGTTTGACGTAATACACAAAGGACAGCATTGTTTAATAGCGGAAATTTAGACGTTGATTAACCGTTGCTGTTACATTTACTAAACGTAATACAGAAAGGAAAAATACGTTGTAAAATCGAAAATAAAACGTCGCTATACGGCTGTTAAAACCGTTTCTCAACGTAATAAAGAGGGAATATGACGTTTAAATAACGTCATTTAAACGTTGCGAAACATTCTTAAAAACGTTTCTCAACGTCATCATGGAAGGAATATGACGTTTAAATAACGTCATTCAAACGTTGCTAAACGGTTGTTAAAACCGTTTCTAAACGTCATAATGAAAGGAATATGACGTTTAAATAACGTCATCTAAACGTCTTAAAACAGTGCTACAACGTTATAACAACGGTTGAAAAACCATTGAATCAACGAGACGTATTAGCGTTTTATAAACGTAATATTGTGACGTTTTTTCAACGTCTCGCCGAACTGGTTTTAAAACGTTTTACAAACGTTTTTGTGCTACTTGGGTTCATGTAAATTTACAAGATCATGACATTTCATCCACAGCTTTTGCGTTTCTTGAACAAATTCCAGAAACCAGCAAAGTATAAGGATCTGAAGAGTGCTACGTATTTTCTAACTCAAATGATTGATTTGTAATAAGTAACCATGATGGCCAATGCAGATGAACTATTTATTCAACGCAGCAACATTATATATCCGCCACCATACGGATAGTTCGGAAATCGTTAACTGCGAACGGGGATGTTGCATATGACCTCCTGGTCATGGTCGTCGGATATTGTGACCTATTTTCGAAAATGTCAGGTGTCTCCGAATTCTGCAGATAACCATTGTAACAACAATGTTACATTAAGGTGGACGTCAAGTAATTTTGCTTCCTATACTTAAAATGGAAAACCTTCTGTACACATTTTCTTTACAATTAATGCGTTCGCAAGGATGAAAATTTTAACATCGAATGAAATAGCTTCATTTTATAACTTAGAATACGTAATATGTTCTAAAACATAACCATAATTATATTAAAAATCAATAACATTTCCTTTGGTGATGTTGAAACCAGAAAAAAGATGGCGCAAACTGCACTTTGATGACTTCAGTAGATAAATAAATATTGGATTGCATAATTATGGTTATATTTTAGAAAATATTAAGTATTCCAAGTTATAAAGTGAAGCTATTTTGATTGATATATATTTTTGTATTGGCAAATTCCGTTTGGCAAATCTTTTAATGGAAAAAGTATTGGGATAACAATATATATATAAAAAGAAGTATTGTGGTATAGTAAGCAATAATTGTTGAGTAACACTGCCTCAATCAGGTAAAGATTCCCAGCAGATTATTTCTCAAAGAATTGTACGTTTCCTACGCACTCATTTTCGCCTGACAGTGCATCCTAGTGCCTACACTTTGCCAGGTTAACAATGCACACATAAGAGACCATCCACTTAGTGCAACAGGAAACAATATTCATCGGACCAGACGACCTTATTCCAATAAATAAATGTCCAGCTTTGGTGGTCGCGTGTCCATTGTAACGCTCTCGACAGTGAATCTAGGTTAGCCTCAGCCCTCAGAGATGTCTGCAGCTACGCATCCCGTGCTTTAAATGTGCTTCATTATTGGTTGTTGTAATACAAGTCTTTCTTCACCAGCATTCATATTAACGACAAGTTGCGACACAGTATCCCTTTGTTGGCTCTTTCCATAAGGAAAAGCCTTCACTGTCGTCTATCATTGATTAGCTCTTTTGACTTGCGCGTTGGCGGCGGCTCCTGGTCGTCTGATCAAAATTTGGAATGCACTAACCCCGGCTGAATGTGAGAATACCACAAGCTTTTCGGTTTCGGAAATATTCCTATCTATTCGTTTGGCCGCTACAACTTGGCCTTTGCCTTCCTCACGTAAATCGGCTGTCTTCCTCATCTGAATAACATGAAAAACACAGATTAACAAAGCTGAGTATAAGGTGTTATTTATACCTTTTTATGGAATTCAGAAGCACCGTCATGTGCGTTCAGTTTATGCGATGTGCATAAACGTGCGTTGGTTAAAATAATTTGGCGTTTCGGGAAGGTACTGTACGTGTTTTTTAAAAGAAATGTAATGTGAATGACCGTTAGACTTGTGTTTTTGGGTGTTACTAATAGATGCAAACGTCACTGACAACTCTACGCAGCTGAATTCTTTTTTCCGTGCAGTTCTTAATGTCGTTCAAATTCTATATAAATTTGTATGCTTTTAATCTATATTCTAATTATAGTCTGTATAACGTTTTACTCAACCTCACTAAATCTGAATTGGTTTTTGTAAAATTAAATGTACAACCCTCTTTAAAGGCATACAGTGCTTTAATAGGTGAGACTAATGAATCTGGTTCAAAAAACATTGTGGTGTTTTTAATTTTAAAATTTTAAGATAAATAAACTGAATTCTCTTGATCCTTTCCATGTGTACAGGGAGATTGTTTCGATAGGGAAGACATTTGTCTTCCTTTACATTTACATGAGAATGGCACAGTAATGGAGACAGCACTGTCTAGAATAAGACCCGCGAACTCCTAGACCACGAAGAGAGAGGAATTTGAAAAAGATGCGGGGCATTGTCCCATCTTAGATGAAGGATTTTGCAAAAAATGTTGCAGTGCGTTGACCGGTTTCAGAGGAAAACACAGAGCACCACTGACATGGAAAAGTTATACCTTCTTGGCTATGAATATCAGTAACATTGGTGTGCACAATGAATGTTACATAAAACAAATAAGCTCTCAACAGAAAGGAACTGGCCAAGGGTCGAGGGCAACGGCTGCTCGAAAGGATTGCACGATGGAACAGACGAATTTCATTGTGTCAGGTAATCGTGTGGTACAACTGGGATATCAAAAGGAGAAGTTTAGCATACCAAGCCTGCTGCATCTTGGCACGAATAGTCTGCCTACTTCGTATACAACTTATCACTATTTAAAACATGACATTTGTGGTTGATGGGAACGGGTTTTACAATTCGAGACATCAGAAGCGGAAAAACTTCGCACCTTCAGATGTATGACGTTTCAGTTAATGCATGCCAATGGTCGTCACAGAACACCCCGTTATCAGGACGAATCGATGGATCCCATCAGGGTCGAATTTAGATCTTGGTGACACCGGTGCACTTCAGTTTTGGTACGAAACGTACAGTGTGTACAGTTTCTTCAAAAAGAGCAGAAAACGTGCAGGAATATTTATTTATAGACTGTTTATCTTACTAAGTGGATCTTGTTTCTGAGGCATGCAATTGGATTTGATCTACATCAAGGCGAATTAGAACTTAGCAACTGAACATTAAAAGAAATGGTACTTAAGAAAAATAAGGTAAGTAAATGAAAAGTATATGTTCTTTGAAATCCCGTCAAAAACTTAGCAACTCCATTTCCTTTTGTATGGATAAAGAATTGCACCAATTTTCATTACGACACACCAGTTTTCTGAAATATTGCAATCTCATTATTACCTTTTTCTTCGAAAAATGAAAACAACATGGATATAGTAGAATGGTTTTACTGTTACCTATCGATTTATTCGTAAGTTATGGTTCGCGGTATATGAAATTACATACAACATTTTGCAATGATTTTCTATTTGCAATCTCGGAACTTTCAACATATTCTAATTGATTTTCTCCTTTATTCTCCACATTTTTACCAAATTTTTAATTATAAGTAAACAGTTTGTATTAAGCATTTGAGACAATTAGGACGGATTTATTTGTTTTTGAATTTTTAACCAATTTTCCTAATGTTCTGACAAATGAAGCATGGCTTTCAGTATTTTACAATAAGGAAAATTTATTTATATGTTATTATTTACACATTCTCTTTAGACTCTTAGAGTTTCTTCAAAAAATGTGTCGCCTGTAGCTGGCCAATAAAAATGTCTGTCTTGTCCTGTAACGTATTTGCTAATGGAACTTGTCACTTGTGTTTCGTGATAAACATTCAGTTCGAAAAGTTAAAGCGAAAAAATATTTGATGAGAGTGTGGTTTTATCTCATCGTGTTAATTAATATTTGCATGCTACGCCATCAAAATATGCAGGGGTAAATTAGTCGGCTTTCCTGAAGAACGGCAACATACTTCCAAGAAGCAACAATTGCACTAGATACACCAATGGACTTAAATTGTTTAAATGAATGAAATTCCTTGTTCCGACGAATGAAACCCTTCTTTAGATGATCATCAGTGCAAGTAACAAATAATACTTGCAAAATCTGAAATAATTAACCATAAAATTTATCAACCAACCGTACGTACGAAGCAGTATCGATTGCATTAGATTCATACGAAGCGATTTAAGTAATACATAACATATAATCTGCAGTGTTACTAACAAGAATAATTTATCAGAGACAATAACGATATTGTAGCCCGTTCAGATAAGAATACAACGGGTTCTAGAAATCAATTATTGCTGTTCAAACGTTTATTAACGACTTTGGAAAATATCTTTGTACACGATATTTTTTGTAAGTATATTTTTGTAATATGGAAGTAATTTTCCTCGTTGTTCTTCCCCACGGATTACCTTAACTGTGGCATCAAACCGTCGAACTCTTGAAAATGCAACATATAGTTGTCCATAGCTAAACACTTGTTCAGGAAGGTGGATACCTACTTTCTCCAGTGTTTGACCTTGAGACATGTTCATGGTCATAGAAAAGGCGAGTTTTACAGGGAATTGTCGTCGTCTAAATGTGAATGGGAGATCTATATCAGTAGGTGCGAGGCCAATTCGCGGAAAAAAAAACAGTTTTATCACATGCTACGCCTGTGAGTATTTCTGCTATTTTCAAATTGGGTTTTACTTCTTTATTTCCATTGCATAAACCAATGTCTTCTTCCATTGCATAAACCTCCTTGTCTATGAAGGTTTCTCAGGAGCATAATAGCTCCAGTCTTCAACTTCAGTCTGTGAAGTTATATTCCTGATGGAGTTTGCTCATTTAAAAACTCTATAGGATAATACTGTTCAGTATTTTTTTCGCCATCAGTATCAATTGAATCATGTATGTGCTTGGTGTCTGCTCTAAGAGATCATGAACGTTCTCATTTAATTTGTCAACATCAGAGTTTTTAGGACACATCATAGCTTTCTTTGCAAAATGTTTTAAAATCAGTAATTTTCAAGTTCTCATGTGTGCAAATTCTTCCCAAAGATGGAATTTATATTTCTCAAACGATTCTTGTGCATTGGGTGGTGAAACAAACATAAGAATGTATGCAAATAAATCTCGTAGTTGTCGAGGCATGCCGCAAATTGATGCTTCATCTAGGATTTTCTCCCATATTTCATCATATCAATTAAACCTTTCTGCAATGCAACTTCTTGGAAAGTGTCATACGGAATTCCATTGACTGTTTTTAAATCTGTAAAGCTTTTCGCCTCAGGC
This sequence comes from Macrothele yani, assembly GCA_039090855.1. Lineage (NCBI taxonomy): Eukaryota > Metazoa > Arthropoda > Arachnida > Araneae > Macrothelidae > Macrothele > Macrothele yani. The sequence continues at coordinate 48,954,813 of CM076999.1, read as the reverse complement.
ACATAAAGTAGCAGTAGTCTCCAACAATATCTTTCTGAATCAGAGCCAAGGTTGACTGAAAACATTCTTCCTATCACATTATCTCCACGACGTTTCCGTTAAACTTATTGTCTTTCTTTTGATTGAACACATAATGTATTGGCCCGTCGCTATATGAAATGGATTGCGCATCTTCTTTTCTCTTATTTAGTTTGAGTCATGGTGTCAGCATATTATCTCTCTGAGCAGTATCAACAACTGCATTTCGATCATTGTTTAAACGTTCCAGATTACAGGTAATGTTATGTTCTTCAGGTAGGTGAACAGGTAATCTAACTATTGTATGATATTGCTGATGCATATCATAACCAAATATTCGCCACATTGCCTCAGATGCGCTAACGTATCGGAAATCAACATGACTCTTTACGTCGCCGTATTTTGGTGTTGTGCTCTTCTATATGCGCATTTCACAGTCATGACTTTTATATATGCACTTAAAAAGGAATCTCACGCTTTTAACAGTAGCGCACACCTCGAAATTAATGTGGCAATTGTACTTAATTTAACAAAAGATACGGATTATAAGGGACAATCCAGCTGTTTTCAACAATTTTACCACGTAGAGTTGTGGTTGCACAATTCTTTCTACGGCGATATAAAGGATACCCGCCTTTGTTAGCTACTATTTCATTTTGGAAAGACTTCAGAAATTGCTTTGGCCACCGGAACTCCAAAAATTAGCCTTTTGGTTGTATGGTCCATTAATTCTTTCAACTTTAATTGGAAGACTCTTGCAACTAAATCTGGATGGTTTTCGACAGATTAACTGCTCAAGTTTTCAATAATTTCTTCCTATTTCCGGTTGTAAGTCAGTAAGGAAAAGATGAAGCTTGACATACTTTCTGATAAGGCCATTGCATCCTAATAATTTTGCACCATATTTATTGGACAACCTTGAAATGAAGATGGCAAAATAAGAGCTATTCGAGGGAGAAACGCATCATCTCCAGCATTCCGAATTTGATCCAACAGACCTTTATACTTTTCGACATTTCTCTGAGACTGATTTTATCGTATGTAATTCAGTGTATTAGTTTCCTTTTCTACATACGCATCAATATTGTATTGCTGCGTAAGCTTTCCTTTGCTTAATAATGGATTAAATTCGTCACGGATCGAAAGACGATGTTGATAGTATTGCATTTGTGTAACCATTGACTGTGGCTTTGTAGATTGGGTAACAATACTTAGTAAAGACGTCGGTTTATGTTGTAATGGAATGTCAGTTGACCTTGTGACGTACGCGTCTCTGACGTCATGGGATTGATATACGCGTGAACTGTGCGCGCGTAGATTTTTGGCGTGTAGGTCATGACGTCACCTGCACGAAAACATGAAAAGCTAATCGTGACTTCACAAACATTTGTTTCTTGGTTGTTCCTATGACGACTTCAAAAGTTATCCAGGTCGTCGGCAAATTAGCCTTTTATATATAAGGATAAGTTATATACAGGTTGTTCGTAAACTGTTTAGACAAAAGAAGATGGTTGATAGTACCTACCAAAACGAACAGTATTTACAATGGAAGCTAGGGTCGCATCAGAAAAGAGTAAAGTTAGATGTCCAAGTTGAACTTTCAACAGTGCAAAGAAAGAGAATGAACGACATCATAAGTTAAACAATCCCATTTATGGTAATCAGGGATGGACTCAAAGTATATGTTCAAAGTGGCGGCCACGGGTGCTCCTGCAGAAATCACACAATCAAATGAAAGACTGACGCACCCTCTGGAATACTCCTGGTGACGTGTTTATCCTGTCCGCTGCAAAAACGATTCTAGTGACGAGATCTTCCACGGAGTCCACAGGCGTCTCGTACACCAATGATTTCGTGTGCCCCCAGAAGAAGAAGTCCAGTGGGTATAAGTCCGGTGAGCGTGGAGGCCATGCCACACGTCCGCTACGTCCAATCCATCGTGCGAGGTATGTGGCATTCAGGAAGTGTGTACTGTACCTTGATAAGCCAATCACCTGCAACTGTCGATGCTGCGTCTTTTCTCTGGCAATTTGCTTACGGTAAATTCTTGACGGTGATGTTCTGGCGATGTGCTACTTCTCCGACTCGAAAGGAAAGACGTCTGAGGGGACGACTTGTGCTTGTTAGACGTATTTTGAATTTACTCTTTTCTGCCACTCAGAGTGTAATGCGACCGTAGGTTCTATGGCAAATATTGATCTTCTTGATGAGTACAATCACCCCTCTACTTTTGTCAAAACAGTTTACGAACACCCTGTACATCGGCTTTCAACGCATTTTGTGAATTAAGTTTTGCATGCTACACCACCCAGAAATGTCATTTCAGGCCAAAAGTCTGGTTGTTTCTAATGCAAAAAAGAAATATACAATGGAAACTAGGCGGGCAGCCTAGTTTAAGGACAGTGGGGACATAGGAAACAGAATTCGAGGCGTATCACGTTATACAAATTCAGGTTCGGGATTTACATATTATTACAAAAATGCTGTGTCTTACGTAATTTTACGTACTTCCTAAACTTCTTTTTATAAACGCTAGCTGTTGCGTTCATTACAAAACGCACTGAGCATATGGAGTATTTTTTTTTAATTCGAAATTTCCACAGAATGTGTAGTAAGAAAAATGTTTTTACGCTGATTCCGTTTTTACACTATAAATCCATTCCAAAAATCTTTTTTATAGCAAAGGATTCAAAAGCCTTTCATATTACACCAAAAAAAAAAAAAAAAAAAACCCTGGACAACGCATTTCTTGATTTGTACGAGAATATTTTTTTTCGTAAAACGTTTGATCTAAACATTTCTTCATTCATTTTAAAATTTGTTTGCTTAATAGTCGTTACATGAAAGCTAATGTGTATGTGAGAATATCAAAAACAGCAAAGACGGATTCAGAACAAAAGAATAAAAGAATGTGAAGAGCATCTTAATCCAGAACAGCTAAAGTGTTTTAAGGGAGATCCCCTTCAAAATATATCTCCTCATCCTAATTTTAGAGAATGGAACATTTTCTTTGTATGTGATATATGGAGATTTCCTTTTCATTAAAAGTTCGATTCACCTCAATACTCTGAATCATTACAGGAAAGAAACTTTATTTTTTCTTTTACAAAAAATGAAGCAATCTTGGCATGATTTTGTAGTAGATCATTAAAGTTTCGGTCTATATGGGCATGTATGTCATAATTTTATAAGAACAGTTGTGTACCTGAACTGGCACTGAACTGTTTCTTCTCACAGCCTAAGCCGAATTATTTCCAAGAAATGAATGTGGCAGACATGTCTCATATTTCTGATGAATTTGCTTTTAATTCTGCAAACCAGCTGGCTATTTTTTCAACTCCATAAGCTTTTTCCCATATTTTAGACGAAACGCATGTAATGGCAGTTGGTCCTGGTATTCCTTCATTTTAATTGTTAATTTTATCATGCAATGTTTCGTGTAAATCTTTCTTCCTACTATGAAAATGAACATTCTCGACTTAACGCTCATAGTAGTTTAACTGAAACCTTATGCGGTTTGAATATATAAGTTGTGTTTGTTTGCCTATGGCGGCAGTTAAACTGGAATCAGTTCCTTTTCAATATCTCTTGGTTTCAAAGTTTTAGCTATTTGTTACTTTATTTATCTGTCAGTATCATCATTACTGTGTATTAGGTGAGTTATCCGATTGCCCTCTGGATTTTGTTACTTTTCTTTTATAATCATATCCTCCATTAAGAATTTTTCGGGCTTTGGTTACAGGTATTTTGATGTCTTCTTCCTGGTTTCTTTTCTTCATTCAAATCGTTCTATTGGTAGCAGCAGCAGCAAAATAAATGATGAGATGAAGTTGTTCAAATTGATTGGCAATTTGAAGACAGCAATGCAAATCACTTTAATTTAGGTGGTATAGAATCTGTTGAACCTTGTTAGTTGGCATCAATTTTGAATTCCCATGTCTAGCGCAATGTTCTGTCCATGAAAATTCTGTAAAACCTGTGCTGAAATGATGTTCAATTTCATGTTTCAGAATGACTCTATATTTACCATTCCGAATATCACAAATTTATGTTTGTCCAGGAGACATATCCTATATTGTTCCTTGTCCTTCACTTTTAGTTTGACAATAATTGTCCTGGGTGAGTTCTTTTGTTACTTGTTATTTTATGTCTTGCATTTCTATAGCGGACAAAAATTATCTTGAGCCAATGGCTCTTCGGCGATCCACAACAATTAGCTGACTCACTATCATTTTCAAGATAATTTTTGCTGACTCACTATCATTTTCAAGATAATTTTTGCTGACTCACTATCATTTTCAGTCCTGGGTACATATCCAAAAACATATTATGAAATTTTGATCTATGGGTTATCATGTTCGTTTCTACACTTGTGCATCTCACGTAGCAATGCATCACATGTTTCGTCGTTCTTATATTTGTGCACCTCATATTACACAGCATCACATATTTGTTCCTTCTTATATTTGTGCGTCTCATGTAGCACTGAATCACATCTTTGTTCATTTCAGTGGTCCATTTGACGCGTTACTGAGAAAAACCTACTTTTCTTGTCGACTCATTACAAGCAGTAGAAAGCATGGCAGCGTTGTATACAGGGTGTTGTGATGACATTTTCCCGTTAATACCAGTAAACTGAAAAGAGATACAGGAAATGCTCACTCCAGTTTGTTGCTGTTCATATTTAGGAAAAGCACCAGCATCTATTACTATTCTCTTTCGGGTGTATAGTTATTTATTTTTATTATGCATCGTTTTCCTACAAATTATGATGTACGTTTCTTGTTATTCATACTATGAAAATAATTCCTTCCATCAGTCGTCGCCTCTTCCTGATGGGTACATGTTGATGATTTCTTACCCTCAGCCACATCCTCTGATGCTGTCTTCCGTTACGGTTGTTTACACATTAGACATGAGGATCTTCATCGAAGTTCAGTTGTTAGGAACCATCATGTTTTGCTACCTCGGGATGAGTGTGACTCTTCACCACGCACTGACGGTTATTGACAAGGAGAGGCTAAGTCTTCATAGACACAGATGTATATTGTGCTTAACTTGCCCTTATGAGTATTGACGACAATTGTCCAGGGAAGCTACTCTAGCATGGCGACAGGTACTACCTCTCCCTAACCTATTATTATTATTATTATTATTATTATTAATAATGCTTGTTCCAATTTCATGTTCATGAAAAATATTCGGTTGACAAAGTTTCACATTTCTCGGAGATTTTGTGCACTTCACACCAGCTTTTGAGACAACGATACGCACAAACAACATGCGAAACTCAAAAGGATTCATGCACTGGAGTATCACAAAATAAAAGAAAAAATAAGAACAGCAAGATCCACCGTTGAGCACACGACTGAAGTAATCAATACTGTGCAAAGAATGCCTGAGAGGCACATACAGATTAAACAGTTAGCAGACAATTGGAAAAAAATTGAACAATATACGACACAGATGGTAGAAGAGGAGAACATATTAAAACAAATAGATCACAGGACATACGCTGTGAGTATTAGCAATGGCGTAAACGTAGGTCAGCGTAACGTTGTTCCACATATAAAGTAAAATTCAAAACAATTAAACACTATAAATGCACGGAACAGTCAAATAAAAATTTGCGAATGAGTGTAAGTGAGCTTAGTAAAGAATCCCCGTAACAAGTCGGGTAGAACGTCAAACATTCAAGAAAACAATCAGTGTCAGGAACAAGAGAAATAAGGAAATAAATAAGGCACTACCGTAGTCAGAGAGAGGTCATGACCAGTACGACAAAGCTGGTCAAGAAATCAGAAGTGCATCACAATAGAATAAGATGATAAACAAATAACCAATAAACAGTAGTGTGCATATATCATTAAGTAGCATTGAAAAGACCCATATTACATGCATCATTGATGCATACAATATGACAATTAAAGCTATATGGGTTCTTCTGGTTTTAATTATGCGAGGAATAGCTTTAGTAATTCTAATCCTAAAGGGATACTTTCTCACTGACATGCCCTGAAATCATCAGTTTACACTTGTATACAACGCCAGTTAGTCTTCGATATAATATTCAAAAATTATCTTATGTATACTAATGATAAACCTTTTTTTCACACAACGTCTCGAACACTTGGATCAATATAGCCGTCAAGAAGGCCTGTTTAATTAAGAACATGTTGGAATTACTACTTGAACCAGCAGTAATTAAACATGTATTAGTGTCTACATTCCTCTTACGGCTTTTGATGTTTTCGCTTTGTTCCAAAAATTCTGGTATCATACTCTGAATATTTTTAAAAACTTCAAAGAATGTTGGAATGATTGTGCGTATTAGTTTCTCATAAAAATAAGACTCGCTTCCTTTCTTAGGTCACAATCACAGGATAATCGACAACAAAATATTCTAAAAAGGAAAAAAAATCAACACTTTTGTTTATTATCGTACAACTCTGTATTGCATACGAAAATTGTTCCTGAATATTTTGTATTATTTTCTAAAAAATAAATTTTATATGTCAATAAATACGTTACAGTTACAATTTCATACTTTTTTCCTGAGAAGTTATAATGGCAGTTATACTAAACTTCCAACTAAAGTTAACTGCTTAACATGCATTTCAAACGCATGATAAAGAAGATGTACGAACAGTCTTGCTCCATATACATCACAAGATCCTACACAAATACTCAGTCTTGAGATTTTACAGGATCTTCACACAAATGAATCGGAAACCACTACGAAAAGATAATATATTTTGGACATTTTTGAAAGTATCTTACATTCGACTGTGAGAACGATGTTGCACCAATTCAGGTACGCAACGTAACACATAACCGAACATTTCTGCATTACTTCATTTGAAAAACCATTGCCTTTAGTTGTCCGAAATTCTGTTTTCGCTTTGAAGGTATTTGTGTCGGAGAATATAACAATTATCGAAAGAATTTAAAAATTTCATTTGTATTTTCAAAATTTGAACTGCCGCAACGAAAGGTTATTTCCCAGTGCGAATACGTTCTGAAAGACATTATAATTACGTTTCAACACGCCTTTGTTTCTCAAACGGTCATTTAAAAATCAGTTTTCATGGTATCTTTTCGGGGGCCCACAAAACGGACAAATTCCGTCTACTTCTGGCATTGCACAGTTCTCTCAATGAAGAGTGTCTGTATTTTACATTTCAATCATTCCTTCTGTTCTGCGTAACTTTTGCCAAAAAAATTTTGAGCAAATGTTTCCAGCTTTTTCAGAACTAAACATTTTGCTGTAAGTGAACCCAGCAACACATTCCTAGGTTTAGAATTTTATCAAATTTAAAGTTTTCTTTAAGAAGGTTACAATATATCGAAAAAGAAAAAAAAATCTCAAAATGTGACAATGTAATATTCGTAATGTAATCAAGAACTCCAAAAAAATCAAGGACATGTATATCAACTCAGAATAGCACCTAAATCTTCCTCATCCATTCAGCCATTGGAAAATGGAACTGAACATAAAAAGCAAGTGACAACAACCAGATAACACTGTGGAATAAATGTATGAGCTGAAATTAACTCAAATATGTAATGGTAGGTAATGAGCTGGTAGTAGATATTAAAAATAAAATACTCCTTTTGATAAAAATTTTTTAACAGTATATAATAATTATTTGTTTTTTTCGAAGTCTTTTACTTAGCAGTTCTACCAAGTAATACGATTACAGAAGTGCCAAGTAAAAGCACAGCAAACAAGTAATCCCTGCGACAACTATGTTACTTTTTGCTGCAATGCAATTTTAAAGTTTTCTTACCCTTAACACTTGAGCAGAAGCTCTTAGGTAAACAAACATATTCTGAACAATTGAACTTATAGTGTATTATTTCAAGTCCCTTCTGGAGTTTATGAATATTTTGTAGATATAAATTCGGAAGTCCGTTCAAATCACAAGATGCAATAACACCAAATACTGTATATGGGTTCTTTTTCTGTTGCAAAACATCAGAAAAAAACATACGGTTTTTCTAAATGGACTGTAAACAGATCCACACACACACACCTACTTTTACCTAAACGTCCCGCTGCGTGAAATTCATACGTCGGAATGAATGCGTTTTCACTCATTTTCTTATATATTCAGAACAGATCGCTTGTTATATTAAAAATATCATTATCGCTGAGATCATAAGTTTCAAGATAACAAATCACGGATCAGGAAAATGTCAATAATCTTCACCCAGTAGGCAAAACAAGAAAGATAAGGGTGATGGGGAGTTGACATGAGCATCTCCCTTGCAGAACAAAGGTAAGACCTAAATCGGACAAAAAGGATAAGTAGGCGGACAGCAAGACGTTCCAACGCTGTTACGCAATTGACAAGCATTGGTAAACTTTGTAATCTGAGTGACCTCGATCAACGACGTGTTGTTAGGTAAGAGAGTTGGGTCATTCTCTCGCCCAAGTGTAATATAGCTAGTATCACTAAGGGCACCCAAGGGAAGGGTGTACCGCGAGTATGCCATCAAGAAACATATTATCGCCCACAGATCGAGCGGTGACCGGCCACATGAGATTGATGATCAGGGTCGACGTGGATTGTGCAGGCTCGCACAGACCGACTTCTTGACAAAGACCTCGGAAATCGCACCCAGGTAAAATGTTAGAATCCAAAGGAGCGCCGTGAAAAAACGGTTAGTCGCACACTGCAATCCCTAGGTATGATAGCAGATGCCTAACTCGCGTGGCATTGTTAACTGCTCGTCTTCGGAAATTACGCATGACCTGGTGCGGGAACATCCCAAATGGTCTTATGTAGGGTGTAGTCGTGTCTTGTGGACAGGTTTTTTCAGTTTTTAGCAGAAGCGAGGGTACATGTTTGGAGTTGCAGCACGAGGCCATGGGTCGGCTGTTTTCAAGGCGTTACCTACACCCTTTCATGACCTACAGGAGCCCCGTCCTTTTCTGCCGTTTCTGAGATTTCCATTAAGAAGCGCTGGTCATAACATTTTGGGGCTTAAGCGTTTTTACTATGCGCGACCCTTAAAAGAAATTTAATGTTAATGACGGTTGGACTTTTTTTGGTGTGTACCCAATAGTTGCATATACCTGTGACAATTGCGCACAGCTGAATTGTTTTCTTATTGCGAACGTCTTAATGGCATTTAAATTTTGCAAGTCTTCATAAGCTTCTTATCTATAGTTCTAATTTTAGTCTCTACAGCGTTGAGTTTTTCTCGCATTGATTATATTTTGACTGAAGTTTGAAAGAACAACGTGAGCAACTAGATGGGACATATGCAGTCGCTCGTCCTTAATTTAGTGCGACTTGTTTCAGGGCGGACAGCTAGTGCTGTTAGACAAACACTACATCTATGCATCAAAAGGATTCGAACTGTGTCCCATCTCGGGTAAATGATCAGAAGCCAGCGTTTAAACCATAGCGCGTCCTGAAAAATTGTGAAAATTTTATCGTAATGTCGTACTTAAAGGAGTACTATTTTGTTAGTTATGAGAATTACCAAACTAAAAAGTGAATGTTATTTATTAATATAAATATATTTATGGACAATAAACTGAAAACTCTTAATCTTTGAATGGATATTATTTTTAAAGGAAAATGTTTATGCTTCATCCCATTAACTTATAACCATCCCAGCAATATTAGTGAAATCTGCCGTTTACCTCAAAAATTTGTACCATTCCATTTCAAATAAGGCAGTTCGAATTTTCTTATTGATATGATTTTCTCTCCACAAATGGGGACTACAGAAAGTAAATATTTCATTACATGCCGCCGTACTCATGTGGAAAATGGTATCATCAGCAAAAGAAGTTTATATAGAGGTAGATATGGACCCGAGCTCAAGTAAAAACATTCGCAGTTTGGATGGCAGATTATCAGGATTTAAGGAGTTCCGAAATTGGGACAATAGTTGGCTCCCGAGAAATGGGTCACAATATCTTGAAGTTTACCAGGAAATAAATTGTGAATTAACACGGTCAACAGCATCAAGAATACAGCTAAACTACACAAACTCAGGAATAACATCCAACGTGTGGGGCCTGTGTTGCCATTGAAAAGCCCTGGGCGATTATAAACAGCAGTGACTGGCACGCCTCATAATATCCGCTCGGCTTGCAACATTGCCAAAAATTACACCGCCTTTCAACGCTGGGTCAAGGAATATTATCAGTGTTCCAAAAGTGCAACGTTCCCTGAGTTCTGTGTTGAATTCGGAGCCGACGGCAAATGAAGTTGACAGTGCTAACCTGTCGACCTCTGCGCTGGGTTCTGGAACACCGCCACTGGACGCAAGATGATTGAAAATGTGTAATTTGATTCGACGAATAGCGGAACAAACTGTTTGGGGCAGATGGCCGACTCCGCGTGTGGCGACAACCCCACGAAGCAATGGATCCCGCTTGCCTACAAGGGACAATGAATGCCGGAGGCGGCTCTGGTATGGTGTAGAGTGTATTTAGCTGATAAGCATTAGACTTATCATGCGTTGGTAGACCGCTCTGACAGGTGAAAGATACATAAACATCATTGGTAATTATTTGCACCTGTTCATGTCATACAACCCCTCCAAAGGGTGTGACCTCTTTCAACTCGATAATTCGCCACCGTAAACGTCACATTGGCTTGATTATGGAAGGAGGAACGTTCCATGGAGTTTGTCATCCTCACTTGGACCCATTATTCTCAGAATTTTAATGCCATCGAACACATTTGGGATGATGTTTAACGTTTCGCTAATGCCAGGAAGCTCCACCGTCGATTACTATGGAATTGTGAGATGTTCTTCAGGAACCATGATACGCACTGTTTCCACAGTACTACAAAGGGCTCGTGGAGTCCATTCACCATCGATTTGCTGCCGCTAGCAGATCGCTAGGAGAACCAACGTGGTATTTGAAAGGTACACCAGTTTTTCTGGCAAGTGAATTTGTGACAAATAATTTGGAATAAATTTAAAAAAAAATATTTTGCCGAAAAGAAATATCCTCCATGATTTTAATGACAGAGATACAGATCATAACTTTTGTGTACTATTACATTATCAATCAATCGTTTTATTACAGTACTCTGTTCCTTTTCATATTCTGTGTTACGTGCTTTGTGACTGTTTTTCTCAAATTTAAGATAACCATATTTTTGCGACCCCCACCACACTCAAACATCCAAACTGGTATTGTTCAGAGAATATTGTCGCATTAGCAAATGTAATTTGAAAACCTTGATCAGTATTCAGTGTGCTGTGCAATAAAATTCTGTATTGGGCTCAAAGACTGCAATGACATTAAAGTGCAGGTGATTAAACATAATTTGCCGCAAATAAAATAAGATCACACTGAGATTTACTGGTTTGACAAGTTATATAGCAGCAGTTGCCAAACCTTTTGAGTCGCAGAGCACTTTTCAGGAGAGAAATTCGTCACTCAGCACTATCGTCGCCTTCATGCTAAAAGCACGTGTGTGCATTTTTGGTTGTTTTTACCTAACTGCATTTTTCAAGTTGTCAGTTAATATTGCAAGGTAAAGCAGAAGCACGAGTTGCTTTCTGAATCCAAAATAGCTAAAATTTTGATATAAACTAAATTTTCTCTTTAAAAGTGTTCAAAATTAGAAATTTGAATAAACAAAGACATCGCTCTTTCCATGTTCAGCAACGCACAGCAACCGAAAAATGGTTATCCGGCCACCGCCAGTAAATCGAATCCCTGATATCTCGATATCTAACATAGAGCGTTAAGCTTTTTTATCGGTTGCTGTGCGTTGCTGAACGTGAAAATAGCATTGCCTATGTTTATTCACTGACACCACGTATTTAGAGGATTACCAAATTAGAAATTTAAATGTCTTTTCTGAAAATATGTAATTTGCATATACAGTATGTGTCATTGGCATAAAGGTGACGATATTTTCAACCTAGCGCTTACATAGGTACTAAACCCAATGACAGCAGTATTGTCGATGGAAAGTATTTTTAAGCAATTCGGCTTATTAAACATCAAGTTTTATTGTATTCGAAATGTGATGTCCACAAATTTCAGAGAAATAGGGAACTTACTGAATTACATATACGAAAAACAACAACAAAAACACAAAGTAAGGCTGCACATTTGGAAATGAATTCGAGCAGGTATGGTAAATCCACAATATGACTTGGCTTGAGTAGATTTTCATTTAAAGTACATTTATATTAACAATGTTAGGCATGCGGTATTTATCACGTTGCGAAAGTTCCGGTTCCCTATACCTCAGGTGATAAGACAGTGGTTGATCATTTTATGAGAGACTTTCGACTCTTATACTCTTATTGGTTCTTACCCTGTTTGCCTTCAATATTCGTAAATGTGTGAGTATTAACTCACTGCAACATCTCGAATCTTTTGGCTTGGCTTAAACATCTGTTTTTAATGATTTGTGCGAAGTATTTAGTTTTGAATAAAATACTAATCATCAACTAGGAAGGAGATATGTCGCAGAACGTTAAAACAAAAATATTTGAAAAAAAAAGAAAAAGAGAATGCCGCAAATGAACATTACAAGTGATTGTACCGTCTTATTCGACGGTCCTTCTATCATGATGCCCTCTGATATATACGAATATGAAGCAGGTGATTATTCACTTTTTCTTTGGGTTTCTTCTTGTTTTATAATTGCACACAGAAAATAATAAATAACCGCCATGCCTGTAGTGTCCTTTATCGCTATTTTTAGACATCTAATAATATTGAGGATCTTCATTGCGGCAATGCACTTAGTACAGTATTTCAAACATACTCATATATACTGGAGCATTAGAAAGAAATGAGCTTGATAGATATTCTTATTTAGATCAATATGTACAAAACTCTGTAAGTTTAAATAACTATAAAATGAAAAGGCCCAAACGTAGACTCACTAATGATTTGCAATTTGTGTCTTCGTGAGAGATATTACCGAAGTACCGATATATATCTTATCAGGAAAAAGTTCTCTCTTTAACGCAAAAGTGGTCTGCTCCTTCAAAAATAAGCTATTTTTTAATTGTTTCATACAAGAAGGTCTAAAGGCAGAACATTTTGCTCAAATGCCTTTTGGTGTAAGTATGGCAAAATCCAGTTCAGGTCCGGAGCTCTTCAGAGTCGCTACAACCTTTGAATATCCCCAATTTCCAGACATTCGTCGAATAGCCTAGTCTGAATGGGAAGGGCCTTATCGTTCACGAGAAGCAGCTCGGGTGAACAGCTGCACTAAAACGTCATACGCAGAATTCTACGATGTCATCCCTGTATCGTGCAGCAATCAGAGAACCTCCTTAAAAACACGTACAGCAGCGGGCATCCATCCAAAATGATGCTAGACCAAACCAGATCTCAGCCCCCGTGGTTGTTTATCTCCCTAATGTTGGAGGAAAGATTTCGGCTTTCGGCCTCTCTCTCTCCCTCTTCCTCTCTTTCTTTTTTCTTTTTTCCTCTAGAAGTGCTGACATTTCTAGAGAACGAGTTTCGGCTGTACTGCGGCTCGTCACCGAAGACAACACAAGAGGCCCATTGATCAGGCGTACAGGTGTGATGTTTTCGGAATCTAAAAAGACGGACATCTCTCAGAGATGCGGCAAGCGGGACATGTATAATAGGCTTTCTTCTACACAGACCACTCTCGTGTAAAGTTCTGCAAGATGTTGGCCCCGATACTCGGTTCCCGTAGCAGAAATGTTCCTTTGCGAGGGTTGCCTCGCTGTTGTCCCAAGTTGAGAAATATTAATTGTCTCAGTTGAGGAAATACTACCAATTTTCGCACGGGTTAAGCATCATAAGCTGGGCAACCCAATTCGACCAATCGTTTCAAGAAGGTGTGCTCCATCCCTCCATCTCGAAAATGAGCTAGCTACATTTCTGTCTCCTTTCATGCAGCATTCAAGTGATGTTTTGTTGTCATCTGAGGTCTTTATGGAAAGGATTCGAAGCCTAATAGAAACGCCTGCTCATATCTTAGGTAGTTTTGATAATGTCTCCCTGTACCACTCAATTTCCGTTAAAGAAGCTACGAAAACACTAAAGCAAGCAATAGCCGATCAATCGCTTTACACTTAAAGTTTACTGATGGAGATATCCATAGTCATTGACCACTTTTCTGATCCAAACTATTTTAGTTTCGAGAACAACACCTACAAGCAGACCAAAGGGATCTCAATGGGCTTTTCCCTCTCTGCAGTACTGAGATATAATAGTTGTCTCAGTTGAGGAAATATACTGGACGAAGCAATGCTGCGACCCCTAGAAGCCCGTATACTCACGCACCTGGACCAACCCCGTATACGTGGCTACGGTTCGAAGATCACGTTTTGTTCATCTGAACAAACACCGAAGAAGAACTAAACAAGTTCTTCACCACCATCAATTCGGAACACCCTGCCATAAATTTCATTATTCAGCAAGAAACCAATGCACCCCTTCGGTTCCTTGATGTGTTGGTCAACTAGTTGCCATCCGGGAATCTCAGTACTAGTGTCTACTACAAACCTATCTACGTTCCTAATGTCATACTGCATTCCTCATCGTGCCACAAGGAGAGAAAGCTAGCCAGTTTTTGACACAGGGCCTGGCAAGCTTTTACGCGCACATCATACAACGCCACACACCACGCTAAACTTCACACGCGAGATCTTTGGCCTTTTCTGCAAGATACCCACCCAGGATGGTCGATCAGATCATTCACCGGACGGGATCGAATCTTGCATTCCATAACATCGGATGTTCCAGCAAAAAAGTACAATACATCGGTTAATGCCAATACGTATAGAGCTTCACTTAGTTCTTGAAAAATTCCCTAAAAAAACTTGGTTTCGGTATAGGAATTACAGCACCTAAGACAATCGCGTCTTGTGTTGCATCCACAAAAAACGCCGCAGTAAACCTGGAAGATGCGGGAGGATTCAGTATACCCCGTTTGTACCCCAACGGAACGACCAAAAACCATGTGGGCATGACCAAGAAGTGCTTAAGACTAAGACTGCAGAAGCACCAGAGAGATGTCAAAAGAGCGTTTCTCACTACGGCACTAGCGCATGAAGTTGCTAACAACTCTGCAACACCTTTGTGGGGATATATATAGCAAATTGAACGATACACAACCGCTAGGGCCACAGTTCTTAGAGACTCTATACAAATCTTGTCCGACCACGAGATATGCAAAAAGGAAACACCAATGGACCTCCCACATGTATGCGCACTATCCTGAACATCCGCGCCTTTATTCACAAATCTCGAATACGACGCGCACGTTCTCATACATCTATAGCAAACTTGTATTTTTGAACACATAACTGGATCACTGTTTTGTTCTTTTCTGAAGAAGCCACCCGTGATTGCGAAAGCTATCGTTTTGTTCTAGGTTTTTGCATTATTACACCAATAAAAACGGATTTCAACGTTTTGTAAGTAGTAATTATTTTTTAAACATTAACCGTATTTCTGGAAAATATTTCCTAATAATAAAAGAACATCCCTGTAGAGCACTCACCTCACGGTATCAGGGACCCGTGTTACTTTCGGTGCGGACATATATACTGACCAGGAAAATTTCTATCCCTTCTTCGTACAATACAGTAGTAGCGATATTATTTAAACATGTTCTTAGATATCATGACATCCTAAAGTTCTTTATATTAATAGCTAACATTGTATAGATACAGGTGGAGAGTAAAAGTTCAACGCGAACTTGGCATACCTGTTCTTGCTAAGAATAAATGCCAAACACCACCAAGTACGTTTGGAGATTCGTTTACCATTTTGGCTTGGTAAATTTGAATCCACTGATTTGTAGAGCTAGATCGGCGTCCAGCAAAATTTATGGGAGCAGGTATGTGATCCCTGAAGGCTAACGAAAGACGCGACTCTATGCCGTGCGCTACTCTAATGTCCTTAGCGACATCAACCACAGACGGACTATGTTCAAACATATTTATCTTAAATATTATGTGTACGTATATTCGGGTGGGTGTTTTTGGGTATGGGATGGATCATTACAAGAGATGAGAAGTTTTTTTTTTTTGCATTAGTTGAACGGTATGAACTGTATAGCTTTAGATTGTAGCTGGGCCTTCCCGTCAGATATTGACAAGAATTTCGATGTATGGCGACATTTAAGGCCCCCGGAAAACTCGAGCTCACTAAGCCAGAGTGACGGCAATTCACGGAGATATGCAACCATGCTGTAGATCTGAAGTGGTCATTCCTCTATCAGCTGTCAGAAAAAACTACATATGTGTGATTAGGATGTTTCAAGAATGTAACGAAGGATTACAAAACGACCATTTGGAAAAACGAAAAATTCCCGTAAGAAAACTTGTCGCGGTACTAATAACTGGTATTGGTCATTGTCAATAGCTGTACCCCTAAACAAAGCTAATAACTGCTTATATATATATCACATGTCAGGAATATCTTTGTTTTTATGAAAAGAGGTTTTAAGCAGCTGATATTATTAGTTGCCCTAAAGAGCACTTATGACACAATTTTTGAAAACAGATGGAGCCACAAAAGCTGAGTAAAACATAAAGTATTCCTTTAATGTGTTGTGCAATAATTAATATACTAGACTGCTGCCCGTCCTAGGAAGGGTTGAGATTTTTAATTGCAGTATATTGAAAATATGGCAAATAGACTCCTGATTTCTGTCTGTAAATATACAGTAGTAAACCCTCATTCATGTAGGAGCTGAAAATATTTTTAAATGCGATTTTCCTCACTTTGACATTTCAAATTTCAGTTTTTATTGTAAGTATTCATATAAAATAATAACGCTAATTCCTTTTTTATGAAATTACCCTGCAAATTTATTTATTTTTATGAACTTACTTTGCAATGCCAAAAAAAAAAAAAAAAAAAACAGAAAAAAAAACGCAATCTAAAACCTGCATAATAAAACAAATGTCTCAGACAGTTGTTCAAGCACGTGCGTGTTGCCACAGATGATGTTGTTTGTCTTATTAGCTTTAATTTATTTTCCGATATTTATCCTTGATTTTACCTATCGCACGATAGCTGAGAGCTGAGTTACGACTCCCCCCTCCCAAAAAAGAAGCAGATGGCGCTCCAATTACTGAATGACGTCAGAGTGTAAGAATCTGTCGTAGCCTATTATATCAGTTTCATCTCTGAGTGGCAAGGCATATTTGTCACGGATTGTTAGGTGTATTTTTATTCTAAGCAGAAGACATTGAAATCTGCAGCATTATTATAATTTGCTTCACGAATGTAGAACAATAGCAACTAGTGCCTGATATAATACGTAACTCAACGGTGTGGACACTTTTATTTATCTCAAGACCGTTTCAGACATATATTAAGAGATAGATCTGGTTATATGTACAATAAGGAACTGTAGTTTGCAGTTTTTAATTTTTAAATAATATAAATAAATTTATGAAAATGCTGTTTTTTTGGATTGGCTCTTTTATTACTCTCTCTAAACTAGACGCCTTTCGCTAGGTTGTCTTACGAAAATCATCTCTAAGGATATAATGACTGATATGTTTCATGACAATCTATATGTTTGGAGTTAGGAGACGGGAACGGCTTAAGGGGCGATAACAAAAGTTAAGCACACTGAACATGTTTGAGAAAAGTATGAAGCAACGGAGAAAACACTATTGCCGTTCAACGCCTTCCCCTCCGCTGCTAATGACAGCGGTGAGGAAATTCTGGATGTCCAGTAGTACTCCACTTTGTTCACCTGTCGTATTACTCACGTCACGTCCAATAACAGTTTGTACAGCGATTCCTAACGGATACCACGGACCCGATTTTTTAACTCTGGATTAAGCTCAAAGTTGGGTGGACTAAGATCATAGCTGTATGGTGGGGGATAAAGTTTCCCCAGCCATAATTCAACAAAGGTCTCGTACCAACGCAGCACCATGACATGATGGCTTTTCGTACAGCTAATTCGCTCCTACTTCCAACACGTTGGGACGATTTTGACGACTTTTCGATCTGAAATTTGTTCTCAGAAGGTCATGATAATATTGTACGTTGAAATGTCCCCCTACCGTCACTCTATCAAAGAACACAACACCCTGGGCATCGTACGCAAAAATCATCATTTGATTCATTTTGGAATGTTGTCGACGACAATTTGAGGTGCGTGGAAAATTTCGATTTCTCCATCACGCTGATTGTGATATCAGTTCCAGCTCAAGATCGCGGGTCCCAGTTTCGTCAATTATTTTAGGAAGTTGTCGCCCTCCTTTTCGAAACTGTGGAGGTGATATTGTGCGAGGCTCATTCTGATTGCCCTCGGCTCGGGGGCTAGTTAATGAGGCACGTAGCGAGCGGCGATTCTTTTTCCCAGTGAGTCGGTCAAAATCCAATGAACAGACATGATGGATAAATTTCAATGATACATACTCTTCTCGACTGTGAAGATGCGATAATCTTCGAGAAACGTTGCAACAATGGTGACAGATGGTTTTCGTTGCCGCTGTTTCAGGTCGGCCTGAGCTGCGATCACCTTCGATGCTGCTTCGTCCTTTCAGAAAAGGTGATGCCCATCGAGAAATCGTGGTTCGATAAAGAGTTCCTTCGTCACAAACGTCTTAGAGGGCAGTGTGAATCTGTGTCGGAGTTCTTCCCCGCTGATTTTTTTTCTCGTACAAGCGCTGATCTAACACCGTAACTTACCCTGAAGAGCTGCACGTTTGCCTTCCCAAACTCTCCCACGTCCACACAGAAAATGATAATGCGTCGTTCTGACACCACGGCGTTGTTGAGTGTAGGACCTTGCAACGACGCAATCATTTTCCCGATTTCATCATCCGCTCCGTATCAGATTAACTTGTGCAGAACTTTTGTTATGACCTTCGTACACCCGTACCTGTTAATAGTTGGGCTTGAAAACCTAAACAGGACATAATAGTTTTATTTAATTCCGAACGTACCAATTCGATTCAATAATTGTAATAGTAGCAGTTTATTTGTCGAATCTAGGTTGAATTTTTAAAAATAAAATCGGAATTTCAGGAACCGAACTGGGTCATTATGCGAAATTTTTCAGTCCATCAAGAACAACTTTCATTAACGTTTAGTGCAAAGCAAATACAATGTGTACAATATCTGCGAATTTCGTTTCTCGACACCCTACATCTGAAAGAGACTGTGAAAGAGAAATTTCCTTTTAAAATAACCAACACTATGTTTTTCTATAGCTAATAAATTTTGGGGCATGGAGTATGTACGCTGCGATGCGCCAAGATGTGATGTGATTTGCTGTTCCAACATGTTGCACAGATGTTCGATTAGATTGCTGTTAGCGAATTACTTCAAATTATACAGGCCCAATACCTGGGAGTCCTTCTCGTGTTCCGAAAACCAGTCTCAAACTAGCACAGGTAGTGTGCCGCGACTAGAGGGGAACATCTTTGCCCCGAAATAATGTGCTTCGTATGCAATGATGTTTAAGTAGGTGATGGAAGTCTTGGTTGCACTGGTAACCTCACGTCAATATTGTACTACAGGAAACGCAATTCATCGGTTTAGATAACATTCTTCAAGAATTCACGATACAGTTTAGATAATGGCGAGTGCATTATATACGCTCTTGTCGGCGATTTGTGCGAGCGGATTGTAGGCGAGATGATGGCGAGGAGATTGAGTCCTGCGAGCGCCCGGTGGCTGCATTTTCAGTAGGGACAATTACTCTTTTACAGTGCATTAGTGCAAGTTCCATTTACAGCAGGGACTCATGTACTCTGTCTAGTGACACATTACTTCCATCAGCAGCATTCAAATTACAGGCGAAATGTGCTCAGGTGAAAACATTCTTCTTAAATATTTTCTTCATTTGTATTTACACCAATTTCTAAAAATCTTGTGAAAAGAAATATTATGTTATAATTAGATTTTGTAGTACCTTAAATTATATACACAGACAAATACTACGGACATGTGAACGTCGTTTCCCATCGTTATGACAATATAAAAATTAAGTATATAAACTAAATACAAATTAGCTGTGTAATTATTTGTATTCACTGCTTAAAAATCTGGATTTCACTACTTACTTTCAAAGAGAGTGAAAATTATAGCCTCACAACCAATTGTCAAATAGAGCTGAACGTCCAGTAACAAACTGTTACGGTCCCATTCCTTTCCGCATGTGTCAACATCTGTGCCAACTTTAAATTTTCGTATTTAGTTTTGCGGCTGACGTTGCGTTGGAATCACGTGTTTTCCAAAATTCGAAGGAGGATTTAGCTCCGGTAAGGAGTGATAAAAGTATAGGTATTTAATACTATTTTATTTTCTTTCTTTGTTTATTAACATCGACAGCCTGATAACGTCCTGTAATATAATACTGTGACACACCATGGTTATTTGTTAGGAAGAAGATAATTTCGAAAAAGCCTTATTATAAATTTCCCTACACATTCGAATTCTTCATCCTGTGACAAAATCAATAAAATATTTAAAAAAAGTAAACATAGTAGCTTTCACTGAACAATATTCTGATGAGAGTAATTTTTCAAATTTATAATCTGAACAAATTTCAGATTTAAATAAATAATTGGAAGTTCTTTGTTGAATTTTCCTGGTCATGAAATGCTTCAGGTGTGAATATTTCAGTGGTCTAACCTGGAGAGAACAGCAAGTAAACACATTATGTTCAAACGAAATACCGTTTGTGGCCCTGAAATAACCGTTTTCGTGATATCCCGTTGGCATTTCTATCGCTACTAATTAACAAATTTTAAAAACAAACCTTTCTACGGAACGAAAAATCTATATTACTAAGAGCAATTTTCAAACGTAAAGAGCAAAAAAAAATGTCTTTTTTTTTACATATCGCTACTCACTGTTCTCTTTGTATTATACATGAGATTTACAAAATAATGTGAACACGTATGAAACAAAATATATGTCCTCATTAACTGTGGAGACTGCCGACAGCCTGATAGCAGCCTTTACTACAGTTTCCAAAATTCTTGGGTATGGTCAATTCAGCTTTTGAAAAGGTCCTAGTTCAGCTTTGCACATTGGTCAATAAGAATATTAGCCAATTGCATGAGTGATGTACAATGAGGGAATCTGTTCACTCAGCTCTCCAAAACCGCTCAAGTAGTTATATTATATCTACTCCTTGAACAATGATAATCAGCCTTAAGCATTGCTAAAAGGGAAAAAACCTTGATTTCTTATTTATATCTTCTGTAGTCCAGTTCTGTTTTAAAGTAAATAAATACACCTTTGCGAACTATTAGAAATATAGCATATTCTGTTTATACTTGACATCTTTGGAGACCATATATTTTGAAATACATCCCAACCTGTTATTCAATGAAAAAGGGCTGCTAAAGTAACTTGCTTATACTTTCAAAAACACATCAATCTCGGTAAAATTGCGAGTAGCTGTACTTGACTGCAACTCCCTACTGTAAACAAATTACTAGAGGCAAAATGAATATTTGTATTTTCAATATTAACTTTTCATTAGTGAACCTTCATTTGCCAGAAAACACGCCTTTGAGTAATAACTAAAGCCTTAATGACTTTTAATTCATTAGGTCAGATATAATAAATGGACATATAATAAAAATACCAAATTATTTATTCGGATTGTGGTGAGGTATTATAAATAAACTTTCCCTCAATATGATCCAAGTACAAAGAATATTTGGAATCGGATTAGCAATGTATAAAAACTGTTGCCCGTAATCGCCCATACCCGACGCGAAGTGCTTTCAGGAAACACAGTATTATGGTATTTGCTTTCTTACAATGCAATATTTATAGGAAATAAATCTTATCATGTTAAGAAAGTAATGCTGCTTTTTCGAAATAATTGCACAATATTTTCTGTTCGGTATTAAAAATCTGAAAAATATATTTCACATGCAGCTTTCATTTAAGTCATAGCAGTGGAAGGTAAAAATGGTTAAGTTTTTATTTAAGAAAATACTTCAGGTATTTCCTTATTTCTGTGGGCACGTTTTCATTTCAAAAATTTTTCAAATTTTGCCCGATATTTCTATAAACTTTAATGTATTTCTGAATTTTTCTTTAAAAGTTTCATGCATACCCGATTATATAATATAAATTGGAATATAATTTTTTGATGGATCTCTCATGCTTAGGAGATCATACCAAAACGTTTTTCTAGTAAACGTATTATTTTAAAAACACTGCTTTCAGTAATTTCTTCGAAATAAAATTATCAAAATATAAAACAAATATCTTTTCTAATTTTCGGTATCAGAGTTTGAAATATACAGCCATACTAAGTGTTGTTTGATTTCTTAGTAATGCAGGTAAATTTCAAATATCTCTGGTGAATACTAGTAACCAGGTACACAAACTTGTCTTCGGGTCTCTATTTTGTACGGACCAATCAGATAATGAATTGGTGTGTTTGGTTGAAATGTCCGAAAAATCTGTACTCTTTTAATATATAAATTCAGTCAATCTTTACAGGATGGCAGTTGCAATGTACACTTCTTTATTTGGTCAAAAGTACTAAAAATCTAGAACTTGAAATTTCTAATTCTACATTCCAATTGTTTTGCGATTTCACCTGTCGAAAGTAGCATTTTCTGATTTCTTTGAAATGTCCTAGAAAGTATATACTTATTTTCAGCTTCAAGTTGAAAACGTAGGGACAGGCATCTAGTTATGACAAATATAGGTAATATATTGACCACCACACGAGAAAAAGAATAAACCAAGAAATCACCCTTGCAATTCGCAATTAACAAAATAATTTCAAAACTGTTTTTAAAGTTTCCAATCGTCCGGACGGAAAAAAGCTCTAAATATCTGCTAAAATATTGTTCTCGTACAGTATCTAGGGAAAATATATTTGTAATCAAATTATATTCAGAAAATTTGTATTGCCAAAACGAAAGCGAATACAATTCGCAGGGACATCTGATGTGGTCGAAGAAAATTAAAATGTATATAAAATACATAGCCCTAAAGGGGGACGATGTTGAAAGTTCACATTTTATTAAACTTTTGGATTTAATAAACTTATGAATATGCATAATGTTGAAGATCTAAGTTAATTCTAAAAAGCATGGCAATAGGAATTTCCTAATCGTTTATTTTTGCACTTTAGTATTTGCCTAACAATTTGGAATACCTGCGGCACTACATATTGTACGAAAATTTCATTGAAAGACTCTCTCCCTCGTTAGCCGAATATATCAAGGTATAGCTCATAAAGAACCTACACAATACAATAAAGTTCACCATGGAACTTGAAAAAGGCGGGATGTTGCTTTCAGAGCAAACAGAACATTCAGCTTGAATTTTAATATTTATTATAAACCGACTGCAGTACCGAACCTTGTCCCTCCTGATTCTCACTGCCCAAAAAAGTACAAATTTTGCGCTCTAAGAACATGGTTCTATAGAGCGTATAACGTATGCAAACCCGACTACCTAAATAATAAAGCAATAGATAATATTTATAGCAAATGTCTAAAGGCTGGATATAAGAAGGAAGACGTAAACAGAAGACATAGGACTGTAGGAAATCGTATAATATCAGTAATAGCAAAATCGCCTGGTAGAATGATGAGATACGCAGGATCCGTCACATACATCCCAGGCTTTACATATTGGTTAAATAATTTATTAAGCAAATACAACACATTAATAGCAATGAAGTCCCCGACGCCGTTATTACATACAATACCAGGTTGCAAGGAGAGACAGTGTGAGAAACAAAAGGCGAGTGAGTACGTTATATCGTTGTTATATCCAGACAACACGAACAAAATATATATCGGAATGACAAAGCGGTCCTTGGACACTAGATGTGAAGAACATGTACGAAGTGTGTACCAGGATATGCAGAATACAGTCCTCACCAGAGAAATGCACTGCTCGGTTGCTCCTAATAGTATTAGAAGAAATGAAAGAGACAACTGTCAGGGAAGCAGTGGAAATCCTATCCAGCAGACTGGCATGCAATGATATAGTCCGTACTGAACTACCAATGGTTTGGCATGCGTTATTAAAAGATGGAATAATTGCGTGCTAAAATATTCATGTAATATGCTCATGATGTCTCTCACGTTATTTTAAAAAAATCATCTTCGTTCTTTACATGTTCCAATTCTCTGCGTTTTTATGTCTACCATTGCCTTAAAAAAGCCTGCAAGTGGAGTGCGAAAGATTGGCGAATCTTTGTGTTGACTACACCACAAAAATAAAGGGCTTTATAATAATACGCCATATGCGTTTCATTATTGTTTATGTCTGGTGTATTTAAAATAAAGTTAGGAGACTGTCGATGACTTTCGTGTGACACCTAATTAGGTCCTTCTGTGAGAACCAGTTCTATCCCTGTATTCCTTCTGTTCAAATTGTTCCGTATATTATTCAAATATATGGTTTCTGGTACAGCTCATATTCTTCAACAAAAAGTTAATGAAACGGAATTCAGAAAGTTTCTTATCAGATATTCGGATAATGATCCCGTCCATCTCATTGAAGAATTGATCCAAAGTTAAACTTATCTTCCAAAGTGTTATAAAAACCGTTTTGATATACTACGTTCATAGGTAAAAATGAAAAAATGTGGGTGTGCAAAGCATTTTCTGTGTGTGTGATCTTTCAGACTGCGCGTACTTTTTGAAGTAAATAGTCTCCTGTGCTTTATAACCCTAATTAGTCGTAATGCAGGTTACACTTGCTACGTAGGATCCGACAGAATAACCGAATTAATAACGAGGAACTGTACAACAATTACGTGGAAAATAATAAAACTATACTAGTAATCCGATTTATTGGCGTAGGAATACAGATAAAAAGAGTTTCCAAGCTTTCGTGAATCAACCGGAAGACGTTTTTCAAAAAAGTTAAACAGAAGCTGTCAATGGCAGTTTCTGTCTAGATTCCTTGTAAAAGCCATCTCGTTGATGTGATTTTGAAAACGTTTATCTTGGAAACGCTTATTTATATATATTCCTGCCCCAAAATATCGGATTACTAGTATAGTTGCACTGTTTTCAAAATAGTAACCGATTACGGCATCAAGGCCATAGATAGTTGGGATAAACAGCCGAGTGCTTGCGAAGTATTCTTGTGAGTGGGTACATAACCAGTAAGGTTAAATCGATGTTTGAATTAATAAAAGGAATTTCTTCTCATTCTGATCTTCAAAAGAGTAAGCCTTCGCCCTCACTCTCCTTTCCGGTATTAACATGTAGAACCTGCGTTAGACTGAGAAAACAATATGGTGTACCTTACCGTCCGTTATACATATTACGAGAGACGTATGTGCTAAATTGCTAGATGTGAAATATTTACATAAAATAAAATTTACATTTTTTTCCCACGAAACATCATAACCATATCGCATCAAAATACAAAGCCTAAAAAGTTTGCTAAATTTAGAATACAAAGAATAGTCAACAGATCATGTAAGAAAAATTCGAATCTTGCTTCAATGCACGGAAGAGTGGTGTTAATTTAAGTATAAATATTGTTTTTAAATAAAACTAATGTAAGAGAGCAAGAAGCCTTTCTGTCGGAACTAATCAAATTAACTTGTCTCGGATTTAAATTATGTTTCTTTAGGTAAAAACGCTGTTGCATAAGTACAGTTAATATCTGATGTGCCAGTGTTTAAACCAAAATATATTAATACCTTGCACGTTCTGTTCAATTTGCGGCAATGTGTTTTGAGGGTGTCATGTGTGTCCCCCCTTCTTCGAATGCTAAATAAATGACTAAGTATGGGTTTTCATTGCACATAACATTGATCTTAAATAAAATATAAACCTATAGAAAGGTGTTTTTGATTTCGGAGGATCTGTTAGTAGGAAGTCCAAAAGAAATTTTTCTAAAACTAAATATATCTTCTTTTGAAAGTAATTTGCTGTAAACTTTAACAATCTGAATTTTAATTTTTAATTGAACTCATGGTAGGGTATCGTAAATTTTTGGTTATGTAGAACATAAATAAGAATTAAGTTTCTCAAAAAGCTAAAACGCATATTAAAAACAAAAACGTGAATACGATTATTTTACGAGCGTGGACAGACGGGAAAAACATATGAAAGCATTATGTTTTTAAAGAATATAGCAAGCATGGCTTTGTTTCACTTTTCGAAATTCATATTTTAACATAATAAACATGCCACAGATGATGATTTTACTATCCTACTATTTAGTTTCAGATTAATTAAAATGTTCATTGCATTTTAAAATAGCTTGGTGTATGTTTCTGTTTTCTGTTTCCTCAACAAATAGAGTCACTAAAGTGAAATTGCAATTTTAGACAACAAATTCAAAAGTGCCGCCATTCTATACTTCGTTTTAACTTCGTGAAAGCAATATCAAACACAGATAATGGTATATTAATTTAGATTTTACAGTATATAACTACATGAACTCTTAGCATGCAAATTTTAGATAAGAAATGCAATATTTCATTCAATTTTCACTGATATTTATCTAAACTTTCCATTTATTTGGTTTTTCTTAAGGTCATCCCATTTATGTTTATCGGTTTCGAATTTCTGTACAGTTCTTTGGTTTCCCGTTTTTGTAAAATCAGTTTTACCAAACTACTACCTTTAGCTCAAAGGTCTACTGGGAATAGCACACTCCATCATATGAAGCGAGAAAGAATTTCATGACGATACAATACCTCTCATTTTGCTCTCCCTCAGAGGCATAATACAATGTGATAGTAAAAACATAATAGGCATACCTAGAAAGGAAAACAAATCGCAGTGAGTCAATTTCTTTTACAGAACAAAGCGAGTCCAGGGTGAATTTAAAAGTATTTCTTATCAATGCATCATAATTCATTATTATTAATATTTGCAGCGGCTTATTTACTTCATACGCAGAATTCCTCTGGTTGCACTTGGTAATAACGATAATCTTCCCTGTTAAGAATTTTTATCTCAATATACTGAGACAGGAAATCTCAAGGTGATGCTCCTACCAGACCTACTAACACGTACTCTGTAGAGTGCTACTTGATTACTCTTTTTACAGAACAAAATATATTCCAAATAAAACCTGCCAGAACATGCACAACGTAGCAGTATTTTTGTTATGACTACAAGTCCCTTCAGACTGATATATCCGTCAATAGCCTTGAATTTTTCTGAATTTCAAAGTTCTTTCTTCTCTTCGTCAGTGTGAGGTGTAGGCCATGAGACGAAATTCACAAAAGTCAATCCACTGAATTCCAAAATTGGTAAAGGCAAATTATTTTGATGTAAATGTAAGTTTATCTTAAGTCAAGTATACATAAGCTTGATTTTGGAAACACACATGTACCAGATTTGTGGCTCTTTCTCAATGTTAAACAATCATAATCAACTAGAGCAAATGGTTTCAAATACTTTTTAAAAACGTATAAACAATTGATATAATGTATGTATATGTTTCCAGATAAATTTTAACTAATAAAAATGGACTGGATACCTATCCGTTTGTTTAAAACGTTTTTCGCATTAGGCTACCCTCAGAAATTCTACTTCAATGGAAAATTCAAACAAACACAGTCTTTTCCGTTATACAAGGTATTTAAGTTTTCCTTTACTTCATCTGATAAGAAGCTTACAAGAAGGAATATAAATTGAAGATACTACCCTAAAAAATATTTTACTGCAGGAAAAACAATTTTTATATACAATCACTATAAAGACAAATATAACATAAAATTTAGAAATGCCACACACAATACATACACTGGCGGAAAGTGAAAAAAAAAAACACCAAGAAGGAGACGTCTGATACCAACGAAATTTATACAACATAGTAATGGAATACAGAGGATAACGTGATCAAAACATTATGGAAAAATACAGCTGTATTTGCTGGTAAACTGAAAAATAGCATTTCCATGTAACATGGTTGATACGAGGTTGAACCGCTATGAACTGCGTCACGCTGGGCAATTCTGGCATGGAGTCTGTCGTACAAATGTTGGATGTAAGTTTGGGG
Organism: Macrothele yani; assembly: GCA_039090855.1. Lineage (NCBI taxonomy): Eukaryota > Metazoa > Arthropoda > Arachnida > Araneae > Macrothelidae > Macrothele > Macrothele yani. The sequence continues at coordinate 48,926,855 of CM076999.1, read as the reverse complement.
TATTGAGTTCCAAGCATCCTCAACCTGGACGTAAAAATCGGGGATGTTCGTGGGTGGCCGTGGCGACCGAATAAGTCGTTGTGCAATAAAATCCCCCACGTGCTCAATGGAGGACAAATCCGGTGATCGTGCAGGCCTAGGAAGTTGTCTCACACACTGAAGTGCATGTTGCGTTGCACGTGCAGTGTGTGGGCATGCGTTATCTTGCTGGAAAACACCACGATGGACCGACCTTACAAATAGCACAACAACGGGCTGAATGATGTTGTTGATGTAGGAGGTGCTGTTTAACTTACCCGGTACAAACACTAGTTGTGTATAGGAGTGATAACTGATCGCTCCCCACCACAGAAGACCAGGTGTAGGCCCTGTGTGTAGCGGGCAGATGCAAGAAGGGTGGAGACGCTCCCCTGTGCATCTGCGAACACGCATACGGCCATCGGAGGCACCCAAGCAGAATCTGCTTTCATCGCTGAACACAACAGATCGCCATTGCGTTATCCAGTGCAGACGTTGGCGATACCACTGCAGCCGTTCCTGACTGTATGCTGGAGTCAGAGGCACGCATCCAGAGGCACACGTGCACGTAGTCCTGCATCCAGTAGACGGTTGCAGATTGTTCGCACAGTCACCTCAGGTGTAACGGCAGCTCAGATTTGCCGTGTCAGTGGATGTTCTGTTTGACAACGCCGCTCTTCTTATGCGTCGTTTGGTCCGCTCATCAGTCCGTCTGTGACTCCCGGTTCCACGTCTTCTCGTGTGGGAATGTTCCTTGGACCATCTACGTCATCATCGTACCACCACCGATACTTCCCGTCCAATTCGCTCCGGAATACGACGATACGACCACCCGGCCTCGCGGAGTTCGACCAGAAGACCTCGCTCACAGTCCGACAAGTGCTGAAATCGTACACGTCTTCCATGTCCAGGCAATGCAGCTTCTTCAGAATCTTCGCACGTGTCCGTACGCCGACGACTGATTACATTCACTTCGCCGGACTCCTTAAATACCACCGGCGATTATTTGCATATAATGCCGTGCTGTGGCGTAGGGTATCACCGGTTGGTCCCGAAATTAACATGACACCTGCGTAAATTCGACCCCCTTAACATATGTAAATTTTATGATCGTCCGCCAATTCCTTCTTGGTGTTCTTTTTTCACTTTCCGTGAGTGTAGAAATAGGATATTTCTGCCAGTGTATGATATACACATTTCAACAAATTTTGGCAAACTACACATATATATATACACACCACAAATTACATGATTTATCTACTTGATGTATTTTTGTTCAGAAGTTCCCATTTCGCAGAATGCTTTCCCCTTCCTGAAGTGCCAGACTACCGTCCTTACTGGAAGTGGGAACACTGCGAAAGCTGCTTTTAAATATTTCTATTCGGTGAAACTGCATGTATATGTGGAATGTAATTTGTTTTTAGATATGTTCTTTGTTAAATATCGTTTAAGTAAGCTCTGCACTATATCAGTAAGTAAAGAGAAAGAAAGCGATTATACTTGAAAATATTTTAAATTACATATATATTTCTCAATTGCAACATGACTTTACGCAGGCAAATGTTTAATAATTTTCCTAGAGAAATTCACTTAAACATTTGAAGTAGTATTTTCTCTAAGCAGGTGTTGATGTTATTTCGTAATTAAAGTAACTAGCAAGATATGCTTTTTACAAAATGTGTTTCACTTTTGCACATTTTCTCTGTTTATTTTGTTTCTGGCGGGAAGCTTAAAAAAATGCTAAAAATCGATAAACAAAAGAAACAAGGGCAATATTAAAAATAATAAGGTATTTTTTCGTGGATATCCCGAAAAATTGTTCACAAGCTTTTCTGATGTTGTTCTGCTCAGCATCCACATTCCCAGAGACCTTGTAATACAGAACTTAAAAATATCAACTCTTCTGTTTTAAATGATACGAAGCTGGTAATCTGTATACAGTTAATGGAACAGAATAAATTTCTTAGAAACACGTGCGAGATTTTTCTGTAACAAAAATGGGGAAAGTTCTGTTGTTATTAGGGCTAAGGGCTTAGACTTGAAAATGATGTACATTTGTACATACGTCAAGAAATATTGTAGCAATGCATTTAAGTTGCTTACGAGGCATTCTTTCGAATTGTGGAAATCACTATCTGTCTGATAGTGATTTCCACAATTCGAAGACTAGTCCAAGGGTGAGGATCAGTGCGTTTTCTGAATGAGTAATCACATTGGAAATTGAAGTATTTCTTGTTCGATTGGGCGAAATTATGTAAAGAAAAGGCAGACAATGTTAGTATTGCTTAGCAAGGTTTCCCATAATACAAGTGAGATTTCTACGAAAGAGTGAAATGCAATTTGTGATTTCTTTTACAGAAAACGCATTTTTTATAGGAACTGTAATGCAATCAAGAAATGCAGATTTCATAAATACAGATAAAATCGATAATATGTTGATAATGATTACCCAATAACTTAAAATCATCTTGAGAAATGGCAAATTTCTATGCCTTTAACTCTGTTCGCAGCGTGGAAATCAATTATCAATTGAAACCGAAAAATTACGAAAGTTGTATAATGTGTTTTGCGAAGCGATACGTATTTTCTTAATTGATAACTAATGTTGTACCCACTCAATTCTTGAAGTGTTAATTATTCCTGCACTGGTACTGTTTCATTTCAAAATGAAATTCTGACGAATTTTTGTAATGTCGGCACCAGTATTTCGGAGTTGATCCTTGAAAATACATTTGTTCTTAAAGATTAACTTAACATTTTAGTTCGAAAGGCATTACCCAACTCAGGTCTTGATGATGTCATTCTGTTGTTGGTCTTTGAGTGGAAGTTTTAATGCCTGGAATGAAGATGTAATGTTTTCCTGTAGCTATTGAAGACATTTTGACTCTTTGCCCATACTTTTCTTACCAGTGTTATCAGCTTGAACTTTAAATGAACAGTATCACACTTCCAGAAAACGTTAAAAGTATTTACCAAAAACTATTTTCATATTCTTGGACGAACTTTTACTATAGTTCCTTCAATAATATAAAACTAGATTTTTACAAGCAAAACTTATTTGAAAAACATTTCTATAAATAAAAAAAAAAAAATTAAAGTAATTGCAACTTCAGGAAAATCTGGGAAAAAATCGCTAAAAAAAAAATCGAAGCTGGTGTACCTCAAGGCAGTGTACTCGCACCAACGCTGTATTCTATCTTTACGTCAGACTTTCCCAACTATAATAACAGGAATCTGACTACAGCTCTCTATGCTGATGACACTGCACTCGCTTATACTTCCAAAAATAAAAATCAAGCAACTTTCATGTTGCAACATTATGTTGAAAAACTTGAGAAATATTTCTTAGATTGGAAAATTAAAATCAATACCGAAAAAACTCAAGCAATTTTCTAGGATTAAATTTTCTATTTTCTAGGATTAAATGCAATCACAATCCAGACTTTGAAATAGAAATGTATAAAAAAAATACCTTGGGTAAATGATGTTAAATACTTAGGACTTTTTATGGACCACAACCTAAACTGGAACAAGCATATTAAAGAAACTGTGTCCAAATCTCTTAAGATCAGAGGAAGTCTCCAGCCAATAATAAAGAATAAAAGGCTTAGCAGGAAAAACAAAACTTTGATATGGAAAGCCTGTATCAGCCCTGTTATTACTTATGCCTGTCCTATCTGGGGTAACTGCAACAAACAGCAGAAAAATAAGATTACCTCATTTCAAAATAAAACCCTACGATATATGGTTGGACTTGATGGAAGAACTTCAAACCATGCTATCCGAAGCATGCTAAATATTAACTCCATCCATTACACGATGTATGACTTAGCTTATAGATACTATGAAAAGGCAAAGATTCATCCTAATCCTCTAGTCAGAGCGGCCATTAATTATACTGTCAATGAAACTGACAGTTATAAAAGGCCAAAAACTATCTTGAATAAAGTTCCAGAAATGAACCCAATTCACAGCTACCCTAGCAAAAAAAATAACAATAATTGGGACTAGTGTTTAGAGGGTATTTCTCACCTAAGAAGAATTTCTGATAAAAAAAAAAAAAAAAAAAAAAAAAGGCTCTTTTAAGGGCCGTACTCTGATTTGCAAATATACTTCACACATGTGAATAAATCTCGTTAAATAAAAAAAAATAATAAAAAAAAAAAAAGAAGCGGGGAGGGCTCCTCTAAGAGCCGTACTCTGTTTTGAAAACATACTTCACCCATGTGAAGAAACCTTGTTAAATAAAAAATGTGAAAAAAAAAGGCTCTTTTAAGGGCCTTACTCTGATTGCAAATTTACTTCACACATGTGAATTAATCTCGTTAAATAAAAAAAAAAAAAAAAAAAAAAAGGGGTGGGCTCCTCTAAGAGCCGTACTCTGTTTTGAAAACATACTTCACCCATGTGAAGAAACCTAGTTAAATTAAAACTGAGAAAAAAAAAAAAAAAGGCTTTTTTAAGGGCCTAGCAAAATGTTGCATAAAAGATTTATCTTTTTTGTACTAAATATCTCTGCCCCTAAAAAAAAAAACAAGGTATTGTTGGTCTTGCCTTTTATGTTAAAATTTGTTGTTGTTTTTCCTTGATTAAAAAAACAAAACAAAACAAAACCAAAAAAAAAGGCTCTTTTAAGAGCCGAGCAAAATGTTGCATCTGAAACCTCGATCGGTGTAACTTTTTGATCACACCACCTCAGCTATGGTTAATCTGACATGCCTGTCAAGAATCAACAAAAGTAAACCAGTGAAAAAATTCTGTAAACCAATGGGGAAAAATCTTTTCTCTCATTGGCTGGCGAGCAACACTGAGCAAATAGCCACTTTTGTCTTACCCGGTGTTCAAAGACGATTTTTCTCTGGGAAAGATGTTCTGTGTGTGATGTTTTTTTTCCAGGTTCCCCTCTCCCGTGTCCTTTCCTTCCTTTCCCCCTGTGGCACAGATGTACCGGGCATTTTTCTGCGGAGAGGAATATCACTTGAAATGGCTTGTTGTTACAGGTAAGTATGTAGGGCAGCTTACAACTTCACTTCTTAACGGGTAACCGTCTACTCCCTCTTCTCTAATATTTCCATACTTTTCTTTCGTACTATTCTATCAGGGAAATCTGTTCCCAAACATCTAATATTTCTCTTTTTCACCTGACAAAAGGCGCAGAGCGCTGAGGGTTCGGGTCTCTCAACCTCAGATAGGAAATATCTCTCTTCAGGAAAATCTGCAGCTTTTTGTGTAAGGATGATTAAGAGACAGTCTGTTGTATCGCCAATCATAGGTTTCAGGAGATTTGAGAGTGTTTTCACCTTATCATGTTGGACGGTCTCGTTTATCTCACAGGCAGTTTGAAAATCAACTAAGGCGCCTTCGTATTTGTCGTGGATATGAGTACCGAACCACATGCAATGATTAACCAGAAAACGGCTCTCCCCAAAACGGATGACGTTTTACGCATTGGTCAAAACATTCATGCTGATCAGGAACAATAGCAAACATTCTGAGTTCACTTTCTAAAGGAATCTGGATTCAATTAAAGATGAACGATCTAAGTGTTATTTCAGTTCTTGTACAAAATCGATTTCAACTTTTCTTCAAACAATTGCATCTAGCACTTTCATTTATTTTGTTTTCGGTATTAAAAAGCTAAAACGAGAGAAAGGCTATAAGAGAAAGAATAGAATAATTATTCTTAAAAACACAGCAAAAAGATAGTATTTCAGCAACAACAAATAAACCTGAAGGAACAAACCAAAAATTTCTGATTACATCTTCTCAGACAAAACACTAGATAACTGTTACATAAATAAGCCTTGGTAAAGGCTTTCCGATAAGTAAAAAATAGTAAAGACATAGTAATCAAAGAAAAAAATAAATTTATATATTAATTGTTTTTTCCATAAAATACTGCACCTTGAGATTTAATCCAATGCATAACCTTTCTACTCATTCGTACAACACTTAGAGCCGAGAGATTTAAAAAAAAAGCATTGATGTGCAATTTCTGTAGAATAAAATGATATGTAAACAGCAAACAATTTAGTATATTAAATTTAAAAAATATGGATTCATTACGTCCATGTGTGTTGCTTGCGTATATAATCTTTGGCATTCGGTCTTTTGTGCGGAATGGGTTGTTTTAATATGTTGCCCACGTCACATGAGTTTTTACTAAGAGGTTTCACAACAAGATGGGAAAACAACGGTGGAATATCACTGATGAGTTTGATCAACATGATCTGAGAGATAAATTAATGTATTCAATAAGCGAATGATTTTGTTAGTAGTGTATATAGAACTTGGAGCACAATTTGCTTAATATACATCTTTTTTATTGTATCAGTAAACGGTTATCCACTAGGGAATAGTACAAGGGCCCTAACAAAAATTCTGCACACAGTCCATTTAAAAAAAAATGGTAACGTAACGGAGAAAACTTACTTTATTGCTGTTCAATGAACTCACCTCCGCTGCAAATGACAGCTTGCCACAGGTGAGTTAGGATTTAGATGCCCCATAGTACGCCATCTGTGTTCAGCTGTCGGATTACTAAAGTCACATCTAATGACAGTGCGGCCAGCAGTTCGTAGCGGATGTCACGGAGCCAATTCTTTCCCTTTGGGAAAAGACCAATGTTAGATGGACTGTTTTTTTTTTTTTGTTGGAGGTTTAACGACCACCGTGAGCAACTCATTGGGCTATAAGCAGTCGCCCGTCCCTAATTTAGGGTAACTGATTCCAGGGAAGTGATGACCTCTGATCGTTCGTCCGAACGATCAGAAGTCATCGCTTAGACCACTGCGCCACCGGGGCGGCTTAGATTGACTGTGATCAGGGCTGCATGATGGGGGGGATAAAGTTACCCAGCCATATTTCATCAAATGTACCCGTACCAACGTTGAACCAAGAAAAAATGCTTTGTGATGCAGCACGATCGCTCCTACTTACAACAACTTCGGGATAGTTTATTTGACAAATTTTCGGTTTCAATTTTTTCCTCAGATGGTCACAATAATATACTGCGTTAACATTTTGCCCTATTGGCACTCGACCAAGGATCACAACAGCTTGGGCATTGTACGCAAAAATCATGATCTTTTACACTTTGGATTGCTGCCGACGACACATTAACTAATTTACGACCAGAACGCCCGTACGTACAAACGGCCATAGCCACCCGGAACGTCTGTATAGAGGAGTCAGATTTCCTACCCTTGCGTGTTCTTCAAATTTTTTTGACTTATGAGGGACCAGCAGAAGTCACCCACAATCAACCTTGTTGCTGTTAAACAAACAAGTTTAAAAACATACAGTTTCGGGCGTTGTTGTATTTAGAGTGATACCAGATTTTTGGGTAATGGTAGTTGAAGGATTAAGGGGCGTGAGAAATTTGGATGCCTCCATTTCGCTAATTATGAGTTCAGTTCCGGATTAAAAAAACGGGTCCAAATCTCATCAATTCGACAATTCTGTTCAAAAAGGTGTCGCCGTCCCTTTCGAACCAGTGGAGGGGATCCTATGCGATGCTCACTCTTGGTGCCATCTGCTCGTATGTAAGTTCATGGGGAACTCAACTCACGCCGATTTTCCTTTTTCACAATGATTCGGCGAAACTCCGTTGAGCATACAAGGTTGACAAATTATCCCGATGAGCAATCGCTTCCTCTGTTAAACCCAAGGAGGTTAGAATAAGATATCTGGAGATGCCCTTGCTAATGGAGTAGTACCACTTTGCGTGAAGCCTATAACCACGAGCAACAGCGGGAAAGCTGAGAGATTTCAATGCCATTGCAATGCATTTTGTGTTGGCCGAATCGCCTTCTTTCGTCGCAAATGTTTCCAATTTCGCATCGTAAATCGCTGCCGATGTGAGAGAAAATGCTGAATTTATAAAATTCTTAATTAGTATAAGACTCCTTCCCATTTTTATTTTAAATTGAAATACACAAATGTTAGTGCGAATTCTAAACAGAAAATAACGTTAAAATAAAAAACTTCACTCGTATAAGAAGTATGATTCATTCCGGTTTGATATCAACATGGTTTCTGCAACCAAAAGCCATGCTATTCCAAAATACACACAGTTAAAGTTACATAGGTATCATGTAAACAACGACAAATTCCCACATTTGGCGGCTTCACGGTTAAGAGACTCAGGGCATCTCCAGAAGTATTATTCTAACCTCCATGGTCAAACGGTGTTTCTCTAAAAGAAGCGTTGCTACAATAGTAATAGATATTTTTTTTTGTAGCAGTCTGAGGTCGGGCTTAACGGTAATCACCTTCGGTTCTGCGTGGGCCCTCCCGAAAACGCGATTCCCCGCAAAACTTTGTTCTTTGAACAAGATTTCCTTCACCATGAACTTCCTGCAAGGCACTGTGGATCTGTGTCGGACTTTTTCCCCGCAGAGTTTCTACGTCCATAAAAAAAACATATTTTAAAATGTCATTCAGTTACTCACTAAATACGTAATGGATACTTTCAATGCTTACTTACAGACCAGATTTACTTTTTTCCACTTTGTCAAAAATGTGTATAGCAAGATCAACTAGATATCAACTATGATCAAAGCAAGATCAACTACATTTCAATTATGATCAAAGCAAGATTAACTATGTCATTCCATTTTCGGTGACTTGTAAAAGTATCAAATTCAAATCCAGTGAAGTCACTGTATGTACTCCAAGTAATTCTGTTTATAATTGATTCCTGCTTCAGAGAATTAATAAAGCATTGCTACACGTGTGTGATCGTTTGAATGAATGCAATCACATTTATGTGGTATCCGATTACACAAGACACCAAGGACATCTAGTTAATCTTGCTTTTCGATACACATTTTATACAAAAGGGAGTGAAAAGTAAATTTAAATCCGAAATATTTGTTGAACAGAAAGAATAGAAAAATATTTTACACGTTGTTCTGCACTTATATAGCCTATCGGTCTCGTTCTACTGCGCAAATTCTCCATTGGCTGAAGAATGGAGTGTTGTGACCTCCTAAGACATCATGTGAGGAGACCAAAGGTATCGCAGAATGCCAATATCGAAAACTGCAGAGCAACCTGTTTCGTAAGGGAGACGCCAAAAATGCTAATAATACGTGCCAGTCATTATGTATGACTCTGAAACCTTTAACGGACAAATCACAGTTTACGATAAAACGAACCGGAGGTCACAAGGTATGATAAGAATTGAAGTCATTAAGCCATTGACATCAAAAAATAAGTTTTGCCGAACGCTTGTAAGATACCCCAATCCGATAGATAACCAGAGGAAAAAGAGTTAAAATCATAGCAATGAGTTGCGGGATATTCTAAGACTTTCTAAGTTCGAAAATTTATAAATGTCATTTGAAACATCCACTGCTCGAAGTAGAATTTCTCACCCAAAATGAGGGAGAAAAGAGGGATCAAATTGAGCATGCAAATAGAAATACACGAGGGTTTACCTTGATTTTATCTTCAGCCACGTACAGTGTTCATAAGGTGAGATAATGCAGCACAAAAGGTACCTGTCAGTAAGTGGTTGCACCAGAGCAAACAGTAATACACGCAGTAACACAACGTTGCAATGAGGCATGCAGTCGACGCATATCTTCCTGAGGAATGGAATACCAAGTACATTTGAGTTTCTCCCAATTCATCAGGATCATGCGCAGTCATATTCTATTGCAGGCGACGTCCAATGTGGTACCATAGGTTTTCTATTGGGGATAAATCGGGCGATCTGGCTGGCCATGGCAGTTTTTAAACATGTTGCAAACACTATCTGGACACATGAGCGGTCGGTGTGCGCACGGGCGGTATCTTGCTGTAAACAGGGGTGCTGTAGATCATTAAAAAACGGCATCAAAATGTGTCGAAGAACTTTCGTCACGTATGGGACAACAGTCAGTGTGCCCGTGATGCAGACAAGAAGTGACCTTCTGTCATCAACATTATCATGCCATACCATGATGCCTGCGTGACTGTCGGTGTTGCGGTGGCGAATGAAACCGGGATCCGTCCGCTTACCAGGATGCCGACAACACGGATCCGTCGAACGGCAGCACTCAGGCAGAAACGGTATTCATCACTAAAGAACACAGGAGTTCATTCATGAATCTTGATCGCATGACGTCTGCACCAAGACAGACGAATGCTGCGATGGCTGGCCTTCAGGGGCAGTCGAAACAACGGTTGCTTACTGAGAAGGTTTGTCACAAGCAACCTTCGGTTTACAGTTCGGGTCGTTATCGCGACGTCCATGGCCGATGACTCAGCCCGTCGAATATCGGATACAGTGCTTTCTGATGACGAACGAGCGAGTGGAAAAACCCACCATTCAAGTCGTGCGGGCCTCTGGCGACCTGCACCACTGCCACTCTGACGCACGTAAGGACATTTCTGTGGGCAGTGGTGCCAACAGCGTCCAACAATTCGTACATCTCGTTGCACTTGCGGAGCTATACGATGTGTAGACCGGCCCACTTCACTCAGACCTGAAAGTATTCCTCTCTGAAACACATCCAAATGACAGTAACCCTGCCGACCGCGTGTACCCGCGACTTTCGTCTTTCGATGAACAGTTCCCCAGGGCAAACAACAAATCTGAATCGTCCGCGATACTTAAAATAGCGACTACATGCTATCATCCCTTTTGCTGCTGGCACCTTTATCTCACGAACGTGTGACGTCATCGGCTCCGGTTTAACATCATTGCATAATTCGAATGGGTACACTCGACCTTCAATTTGCTTGTTTGTAGCTCACCTCTTTCTGGGTTGGGCAATTCATATGTCGAACAGTGTATATTCCCAATACTTTCGGTTCATCAAACAATATTAAAATGTTTGAAATTTTTCAGTATAACAGTATAACACTGGCGTTTTTTTAAGGTGTCTAATTTAAATGAAGTTCATAGAACAGCCTTTTACCAAAAATGCTTCTTAGTTCTGGGTATTTAAAGTTAGGAAACAACTGGAAACGACCATTGGGCTTCTTCTAAATAGTCAATATGTAGCTCAGGGATTTTTCTTGGATTCTTGCTTGTTCAGAATAAACAGAATGACATCTGTCTGAAGGAATACATTTGAGAAAGAACTTCATTAGCAAATTTTCCACAATACTTCTGTACGTAATACATATCTTTTAAATTTCAAAACTGTAAAATACATGTGCATTTCTTCCAAGGAAATGCTATTTCTCAGTGCCTTTAATCTTATACACCTTATTATTGAAATATTAAAAAAAATGTTTTGCCTTTGCGTTTATATGATATGTCGGGATAGTCTGCAACAATATTGAACTTATAGTTTTTTCAAAATAAGCAAATTAAGTAATAGATTACTAAAATGTCTCAAGACATTCTGTATCTGGACAGAAATATAAGCCAAGGGATCGCTGCTGGTTGGCCATCTTTCTCGTATTGGAAAAACTGATATAGTAAACCTTCTGATTCTTGGCAGGAAAGCTTTCTATTTTGTAGTACTACCTCACAGAAAATAGCTCGTCATCTCTGTCTCAGTTTTTCTCATCACAATATGACGATTTCTTGTCTTTTTCGCGTATGATGCTTTGATGAGAAATGTATGAACTCTCTTCTTCCAGTTTTTGTTTTCTGTTTTAATCCAATTTGAATGAACTGCGAACCACGCTGTCAGTATGAGGAGCAAAACTTTCAATTTGGGATGACATGTAACTTCCGTTGGGGAGAAATTGACATCTACTTTAACGATTTTCTAGAAGAAATAAAGGCATCTGCATACTTTCTATTTCGTATCAGGGAATCATATGCGTAAGAACAAAGCAATAGCCACCATGCGTTTTGGAAAAGTGCGAGAGACATGAAGAAATATTTTCTGTCAGGTAGCACTACAAATTCAACGTTTTCCTGGCAAGAACGTTCCCCTTTCCTCTTGTACTCTTCCCAAGAAAAATGGCCGTTAGAACGAGACCGTCATTTCATTGGAGCAAAGCTTCAAGCAGTCGCCTCAGCGTTGTGTTAGGCTTGCCGCAAAGGTTTTCACGGCGTCGCACTTGGAGGTAAGTTTTAGGATGATAATCTTTAAAATGCACTTTACAGATGCTTTTTTTCACTATTTGCCATGAAATTACATATTTTAAAATCTGAATGTCTGACTTTTTCGAATTCATAATTTGCGGAGAAATAATTTAGAACGTTTAACTACACATTTACCATTACTTCTCCAAAAGGATTGTACGTTTTCTCAAAGGCTGACAGTGATTCAGATGAATACTAAATAAGCTACGTTGAGTGTGATACTTAAAAGGTGTTGAGTAATGTAGTAACACCGAGATGAAATGTGGGTTGTAAGTTTATAAAAAAATTTTGCATCTATAATGTGGTCACATAGAATATGCTATTGCTACCGACAGCTATTTGGAAAATTTCTACCTACCTTAGAATACTCACCCAAATATTAGTGTTGACTATAATTTTATGTGTGTAACCGCTTCACGAATAGTAATCTGTTGATCTTAGGTAAGTTTCATAGACACTGTTCATATTGCCCGTGCAATTTATAGTGTGCTAAACTATATGATAAACTATTATAATTAAATTCACGAATTGTTTCATGGTAAGAACTTCCCCAACACAACAATTTCACACGTAGATTCCCTAGAGGATCCAAATAAAAAGCTTGATCTAAATGTGAAACATGGGCGGAACGTAAAACAGTATTTGTTGAAAATACGTTGGTTGTCACCCTGCATCTCACCACAGCATGGAAAGCAAGAAAAAACCAAGCCAGCATTGCGGACATATACAGCACCAGCAGCAAAACAAAGAGGTTAATTATTCTTATTTGTGTTGTTTAAAATACTTAGATGTTAATAGTTTTGGGGAATTTATTTTCTTGGTGTTAAAAATAGAAACGCAACCATTTTTTTTGTTTTAGGTTTAACGACCACCGTGAGCAACTCAGTGCGCTATACGCAGTCACCTGTCCATATTTTAGGGTCACCGCTACCAGGTAAGGGAGAGAGCCAGTGTCGCGAAACAAACACAACATCTATGCCTCACCGGGGATTCGAACCCGGGCCCATTTCAGGGCTAATGTTCAGAAGCCATCGTTTAGAACACTGCGCCGCCGGTATTGCGCAAACATCTTCGCCTGTTGTCAGGTGGCTTTCTCACTGTGTTACATTTACGCAAAGACACATACAGGAGATATTATGTGCAAACTTTTCGGATGAAACCTGTGATAGGATGTCTTAAGCATGGAGTACAGAAACGAATGACAAAATGGGACGAAACACAACGTTTCACAAAGCAGCGATTTGAAGAACCTCAAATTTAGTTTCTTTGGCAGTTACAAATACCTTAATTGTGATTATAAAGTATGCTTTGGAGAAATTTCCTTTATCTGCTGCTACTTTAAGCAAAAGTGATTTTAATATCTTTCAATATAAAATCTAGAAGAAATATCTTTTGTCGTTTTATATATATAACCGTCTTCCACTAAAATAGTGAAAAATTTTTGTTTCCTCCAAAGATAGTTTTGCATTATATATTTAAATTTATTATTAAACTGTTTCAGAATTTGTTTTCTCCTACACCTACTTCGGGAACAATCGTTCGAATCTTACACTTCGTGTTGAAAGATAAATAGTATGCGCTCCAAATTTCAATGTTAACGAAATGCTGAATTACGAAGTACTGATTAGCCTCGCAAGGAGGCCCGAAGCAGTATTTTAACAAAAATAGGAACTTTGGGACTAATTAAGAGATCTCGAAATGTAAACAAAACTCTGCTAATTCGGACCCAACATTTCAATGACTTCTTACCAAAACGGTGAAATCTTGTTCCTTAAACGCCAAAACATTGAAATCTGGAAATCTGATTTCAACCAATCACTCTAGTTTTTTTAATTATAAATTTAAAAAAGCAAAAGAGATGCTAATAGGTGTGTAAGAAGGAAACCCTGTTGCAGACATTAGGAGATTTCGCGTTCCTGTAATTTTTCAAATAGCGCTATATCACTCCTGATTTTATTTAATACATCTCATGGACATCATTAGTATAATTAACAGATAAGAACATAACATTGCTGCTGCATAGATCAGACCACCATATTTAAGAGGACCATGCCAAATAGTGGGAATCTGTAGCACCACCCATATTTCAGACCCCCACACTATTTCTTGGAAATCTTGTAAACCCAAACCAACCGCCAGACGGTAGTGTTTGGAATTGAATGATTATGAAATCTGAGGATATCATCGGTCATCTATTTAAGATGATTCATTGGTGGGAATCTGCAGATGCACCCATATTTCATACTTTTACACCAATTGTTGGAAATGGGTGATGTTTGTAAATGTTTGACACCAGCGTCTGACGGCGGTAGGGTTTAACGAATTATAATCATGCTGCGAGACATTAATCTATCAAAAATTAAAATAAATAATTTTACGAATAAGGAACTGAATGCATTTTCCCAACAAAGTGTAATATAAGCTGTTCACAAACGGAATATAATGTAAAATTGGAAAGATAGATAGATATCTATACAACCCTATAACACGAAGCTCGAGATTACCAATTGGAATAAGTGTTTATCAAGTGTTTTTGCTACATCGTCAACAGCAAAGCACTGCGATACCGCAAGATTCATTGTTTCTACAACGACGAACAAATGTGGCTGCACCAGCTGATAAGAAATTGAAAGGCAAGAAGAAACTCTTTGTAAAAAAGCGAATGACATTGCCTTGTCTGCCTTCATAATGATGATACGTAATACCCGGGAACGCACATATATTTATTTTAATGTTGATCACAGTTGTTAAAGTAATATTCCGAGTACTGATCTCCTACCCAAATCCATTCATTAATACTGAACTTTTAATTCTTTGCTTCGTTCGAGAATGAAACTTTAGCCCGGTATTTAATTATATTATGTAGTAAAACTATATTCTACAAATCATGTTACCATGTCTGATGTTACCTCTTGTATGGAAGATATTTTGTGTGCCTGTTTTTATTTTTAATTATCACGATGAATAGCTTATCAAACTGATTCTGGATGATGGATATACACTGAAGAGCAACTGAATTAGAGATACCTGTCTAGTAACGTGTAGCACCACCTTTCGCACTGAAGACGGCGGCGATTCGTCGCGGCATGGACTCGACAAGACACCGGAAGCGTTGCGAAGCCATACGGGTCGACGACACCTGAACAAGCTCCCACATTTCACGAAGATTTGATGAAAAGGGGTTAGAGCCTCAAACACCTCTCTCTCGATGGCATCCCAGATGAGCTCGATGAGATTGAGGTAAGGTGACCTAACTGGCCAAGGAAGCGAGGTCACGTCGGTGGACTGTTCATTCAACCATTCGGGTACAATTCGAGAGCGATGGAAACTTGCATTGTCTTGTTGCAGGATTAGGTCCCCAGTGGGATGATGAAGACGCACAAATGGGAGCAAATGGTCGTCCAGGATATCCCGGTAACGTTGACCTGTGAGGGGCGATGTCACACGTACCAGGGGTCCCATTTCTGTCAACATAAACAGTCCCCAGACGAGAATACCACACCCATCAGCTTGAATAGTACCCTGCTGGCAAAAAAATCCATGGCATCATGTGGTCTGCGCCGTACTCGTATCCAGCCATCCGCATGTACCAACGTGAATCTCGACTTATCAGTCCAGGCAACATTTTTCCACATTTCAAGGGACCAGTGGCCATGTTCCCGCCTCCATGCTAATATTTGCACCGGGTGATGTGTGGTCAGCAGCGGTACCCTCGTGGGACGATCGATTTTCTACTCCATAGGGAGGAGATGATTCTGGATGGTGTGGCTGCTTACACCTTTTTGTGCACCAGCGTTAAATTGCCAAGTAATTTCTTGCACTGTGGCCCGTCTATCCGCTGTTAAAATGCAAGCTAGCCTACGATAACCACGCTCATCTACACGCTGCTGTCCACGGCAGTTGGGCTTTGCAGGGATGGTTTCACCAGATTCGATATACTTACGATGCACCCGTCACACTGTGGCTTGTAAAAATCCCAGTGCCTGCACGACTTCTGAGATGGAGTGATCCATCCGTCGGGCCCCGACAATTTGTATACGAACAAATGCGCTTATATCCTTCGACTTACCCATACTGCGTCCGACTCTTACTGATTCCCGTCGCATCACTCCTTATATTGTCGAATTGCTGCATACGTCATGTCGTTTCCGTTTCCAGGCCCGCCCACCGCTCCACAATTGCATAACTCCAGCTGTCTCTAATTCAATTGCTCTTCATTGTATGTTGTGATTCTGAAATGCATCTATCTGATAATAGTGTCTCACGTGAAGAAATAACTGGCTCAATAAATACCAAATAATCACTGGCAAATTACAAATATATGTCGTAGCTTAAAAGCATTTGTTTATTCTTACTACATTTGGTGCAAACCAAAGAACGCAAGGACCAATATTTTGATCATGGTTTGCTTCGTGATCTAAATGACGAATTTTAATAGGCAAAATTCCACAAATGTCGGTCGAAGAACTGATCACTGTTTGCCAACTGGCACGAGTGTCGTTCAAAAAGTAACGGAACTGATTAGTCAAGGGGAAAAAGTATAATGCAGTAAACATACCTAGATTTACAGATTTTCGAAGCATTCTCCCTGTACGTGGATATACCGATCCCATCAAACTGTCCACATCCGGAAGGTGTGTGCGAAGCCCTTCATCGACATGTGCTTCAGGATACCCATCACAGCGTAATTCGTCTCTATGTATTAGTAGTTTGTCTCTAGGAATTAAATGGAAATCACACGACGCAAGTCAAGTGAATACGGAAGGTGCGCTGTCACGTCGTAGCGAGTACTTTCATTGACGACAAGTGGTAATATAATTTGCCTTGTATTATTTCGTGAGAAATTGGGGAATCTGTTTGGCGGTGATTTTTCGTATCACAACCGATTTCTGACGCTATCATCAACGGAACAAGCGGACTTCCGCACCAAATTAGCAACATCCTCAATGATCATTTACCGGTCTCCGCTCAGAAGTGCATCGATTATATTAGCATCAACCTCCGTAGTCAATCTACAAGGCCTGACCGTGCGTGGCGCATCTTCTAGATACTCTTCACAATTCACAAATTTCTTCTGCCACTCAAAAACTCTTCCACGGAACAAAACATCTGCTTTACAGGATGTTTTATTCTTTCCATGCGTATTTGTGGCTGTTCTATTCAAACGCACTAGCAATTTTATTACTGCTCGTCGCTCCAGTTTTAAATCCATACTGGGTTACAGAAACACATCTGAACTCTATACCGTCTACTACAAGAATGAACAAGCGGGGAGCTGTAACGAATCTTCATCACGTGGCTAAGCTTTCAGGTTTTCCTACACAGGCAGCTGAATGTTTCTGCCTGAGTTCGTGTAAACGCTATCATGTCAATCTGGTTATTTTTTCAAAAACCTACGTATAACGGATAAGGTAAAAACAGATTGGAAGAGAGGAAGAAGAAGACTACGATGTGAAATGCATGATTTAAATTCAAAAGCAAACAGTGCGACATGGATGAAAATTGCAGAAGATAGAGAGCTATAGAACATACGTTGGGAAATCGTTTTTCAGCAATGGAAACAGAATTGCTTATTATGTTAACAGCTGTTTTGTTGATAACGTTGATGTAAATATAAAGTTGAAAATATTTATGACAGATATTCCATTTTATTTTTACAACTGCAGCCATTGGAGGTTTTTCTTCTTCCAAAACTTCTGTCCTTTCAAATAACTTTCCAGGAAATTATAAGTTTGTATCTCTGTAGTTCAGCTACTATAATTGCATTTGATTATTACTTTCCTTTAATGTTTTGCAGATCATATTCATTCTTTGCACATTCTTTGAACAAATCTATTCTTTTAGAACATATTCATTCAATCCTTGTACAACATATTCATTCCAATGTAGAACGGCGGTTCCCTAAAAAATGAGAATAAAATCACACAAAATCGGGAAATACAGCTAGAGCAAAATGTATGTTATTCTTTCTCAAAGCATCTTCCCTCGGATGATATGCAAAAGTATCATTTAGTCCACGTTTCGAAGCATGTGTTGAAGACATTTTGTGGAAACTGCTTTGGCGACCCCTGTACAGCTTAACCCTTTAACCGGCCGGTGTGCGGGAACAAATTGTCGCCAAAATCACCCGAAGCTTGAACGCGTATTGTCTCCAAATTCCCTTCTTCTTCCGAAAAAACTGGTCCCATTTCGGCGGGATTTCAGCTTTTCCAACATAGCGATTGCTGTCCCCCTTCTCACCTCAGCGGGTGGAACGCAACCCTGTGACAGGGATTAACGATGCCATCAAGTGTCCTTTATGCTCCGTTCTATGACCCAAGGCGAGAGCAGGAAGGCCAGTGTCCTCCAACACAATTCTTGCTGAGTCGGTCGGAAGAAAAAAAATTAAAGGAAAGAATTAACATGTAAAGACAGTGATGCCCACTACATTGAAAAAAAAACAAAACAATTTTACATCCGCATACATTGGATTTAACCATAGGGGTTGAATCGTATGTAGACGGGAACTCACGTTCCCCTCAACTTCCGTTATCGAGAACACCCCCTGAATTTTTGAATAAAGTTTTTCACATAACATATTACTCTTTCCTAATTTTTTTAATTTCAAAACTTTGTATTTATAAAATTTCAGTATTAATTCAAAATAATTGTGTTCTATATTTTTCTAAAACCAAATATATCGATATGAAGTTACTTTTGTTTTCATACCACTGTGTGTTATGAGTGGCGCATACCCGGGCAAAACCCATAAGGTCCGTCCCCTTTCCCCACCCTTCCAAAAATTCTTGTCCATTGCTCAGATAAAGGAACAAAAATTACTTTTAAATTACCTTATTCCAACGGATCCAGGAAAACTCGTACACTTTCTCATGCCGCTGAGAATAGTGCAAAGGGCGGAAAAACTCGTACACCCTTTCAAGTAAGGGGATATACACAAATTGCGTTTCGGTCAGAGATTTTGACAAAGTGTACGGGTTTTCCTAGCTGAACAAAACGGAATGTACCAGTTTTCCTAGGGATCTCAATGGCTATGTAAGATCAAAATGGCTCAAGGTTTATGTAGAACGTTTCTGACTCCTTTAACCTTGAGTTATGATTTTAATATCTCCCATGAGATAACAAGCAATAAAGGCTAATTAACAGGGGCTCAACGAATCGATATTCAGGTGCTGATCCTTTTAGAAGATTTTAAATTACAACCTTGATATTCCGTATTTCTAAACATTTTATAAAACGTAATAAAAGGCACTCAATGGATCACAAGCCACCTAGGCCGCGGGCCCTTTTAGAAGATTTTAAGTTACAACCTAGAAATTTCGTATTTGTAAACATTTTATTGAACCTAATGAAAGACACACAAAGGATTATTTCTCACCTATTTACAGGCCACCTAGTCCGCGGGCCTTTTGAATAGATTTTAAGTTGCAACCTAGATATTTCGCATTTGTAAATTAAACAGTGACAAACGGTATTGATTTGGACATGTCTGCTGTAGTATAAATTCCACAAGAGCCGTAGCTCTTAGATTATGCAAACGATGTACGTGTAAAAATATCTCATTCCCTTCGTCACCTTCCCCTTTAATTTTTTTCTTTAGTGAAGGAATGATGTTATTGTACCTTAATGAAAAAGAAACAGTTCCAACCCTTCTTACGAAACCACAATATACATTTCAGGGAAACTTTTTTTTCTTTTTTCTTGTAGGGGGGGATTAATCTCTAGTGGGACTCCGAAGTGTAAGGGGTACCCAGGATTCCCTACCACTCATTACCTATGCTCTTTTTCGGGAAACGATCACACCATATCATATCGGTAAACGGTAAAAATACCCCCGGGGAAAATAGCCCCCTGAAAATACCCATGAAATTTTAAAATTTTAGGTTCCGGTGAGGCGATTTACCGGCAACCCTTGCCACACCTCTTTCAGCAACTTGGAAAATTTCCACAGAAGAAAATTGCCACGTTTTTCATTAAAGGGTCGGGTACAAATTGCTGTTCCTCCGAAGAACACTTTGAATGTGTGACAATTTTTCCAGTGGGGCAGTTTTCTAAATTCCCGAGTTATGTGTGGCAGTTTTCCAAGGTGCCTAAAGAGGGGAAGGAACTCTTTTGTTTGTCTGAATTTTTATGCGGGTTCATACGAGTTTAGGGCAACTGGCCACAAGAGTTCAAGGGGTGGGGGTATAAAGATTGCCGTTTCTGAACCTATATTGAGAACTTAATTGGGAACTCCAAACGAATTTCGAGAAAACGTTCCATGTAAGCCGAGCGAGAATTGTACTTTAATTTGAAGAAATAAATTGCCGAGGATTCGAGGTACACTTGGTTTGGGGAGGGGCTCTACCCCCAACTTCCGTAATATTACATTCTTGGCCGCTGGAGTTTGTCAGTGTATCCAGGATGTTCCTCTTGAAGCGTAGGCAAGGTCCGTGGGCTGGGGGGGGGGGGGCTTACTACAAAATGTTAGAATGGACGTAGAGCTGTAAACATCAGTACCATGTTTTATATAATGATATTGTACACGACCACGAATTTTCAGGAGGGTGGGGTGAATTCAGCCCCCCTCCCGTGTCTAAGAGCTCTTCATGGATAACATCGAGGATACACTGACCGACTCTAGAGGTCCAGAATATAAAATTACGGAAGTTGGGGGTAGAGCCACTCCAAACCAAACACCTCGTATCCCTTTTACAGACTTCACCAACTGACCGGGGCAGCGGGGAAAGGCATACATAGTCTGCCACTAAACACAACATGAAGTATAGAAATTGCGAGCAAATCCCTTACCTTGAACACCTGTCTGCACTCTAAACGGCCCAGAATATAATATTAAGGAAGTTGGGGACCCCCCCCCCCTCCCAAACTAAGTGTACCTCGGATCCTCGGCAATTTATTTCTTCAAATTAAAGTACAATTCTCGCTTGGCTGGCATGGAACGTATTCTCGAAATTCGTTTGGAGTTCCCAATTCAGTTCTCAAAATAGGCCCAGAAACGGCAATCTTTATAGCCCCCCCCCTTGAACTTTTGTGGCCAGTTGCCTTAAACTCGTAAGAACCTGCATGGAAATTCAGACAAATAAAAGAGCTTCTTCCCTCGTTAGGCACCTTGGAAATCTGCCACATAATTCGGATTTTTTTTACTGTCACGTATAAATCGGAATATATTTGGAATTTGGAAAACTACCCCATTAGAAAAATTGTCACACATTCAAAGTGCTCTTCGGAGGAACAACTATTTGTGCCCGGCCCCTTAATGAAAAACAGGGCAATTTTCCAAGTTGCTGAAAGATGTGGCAGGGTTGCCGGTAAATTGCCACACGGAACACTGCCACACATCAGTATTCCTGTGTGGCAGTTTACAGTGAACAGTTTGTTCTGGGGGTATTTCCTTCGGGGTAATTTTTACCACTTTTAAGTTTTGAGGGGTATTTTCCCGGGAATATTTTTTCCAGGGGGTATTTTTACCCACATCCTATCATATTATATGCAGAGGTTTTTAGGAAAGGAGTGCCTGACCCCAGTTCTTAAACAACCGTTAGAAATAGGAAGCTAGGAGATTTGGGCTAGAGTGTCCGATAGGAAAGTTACACGGAAGAGAGGTAGAAAGGGGGAAGAAGACGCCCTTATTTATTACCGGGGGTCCAGTACCCGGAGTCTGATGGCTTAACGTGCACATTGACGCGTCCGTGAAGGGCTCGGGTTTAAATCCCGCCCGGTGAGGCATGAACGTTGCGTTTGTCTTACAGCACTGGGCCACATTCTGATTTCTTATCTATTCAACACTGGCATGAGATCATTCTGATTTCATGCCACTGTTCCCTTCCCTGGAATCAGTGGCCTTAAATTTGGAACGGGGAGACAGCTTGTAGCCCATCGAGTTGCTCACGGTGGTCGTTAAACCTTCAATCAAAGAAAGAAAAGAAAGATCAGAATTATCGTTCTTTTGTTTTCGTTGTAATTTACACTTTTAGGACAAAACGGCATAGTAATAACACAGGAAAAAGAACTGAGGAAGAGTCTCACATCTCTATAATACACTAAATATCTCAATTAAAAGGAACACAAAATTATGAGGGTCGTTATGAGTCACAACTGGGAATGTTTACATGGAGCAGTCAAATGGACGATTATTATACGGTCCCTTTATATATTTGTGTTCAGTTCTCTGGGTGGCCATTCTCCGGTGGCCACTTCTCTTGCACCTATATCATTATTGTCGACTGTTATCATCCACTGTTGGAAGAAGGTCTCCCTAACTTTCCTCCATAACGATCTGCCTCAAGTCAGGCTTCTCCATGCCCCTCCCGCATGCTTTCGAATTTTATCTATCCATCTCCCATGCAGTCTCCTTCTGGGTCTTTTCTAGTCCTGTGGAGTCCAGTCTAAAATTTCAGTTCAGCGTCGGTGGTCCGTTCCTCTGGCAATGTATCCAGCCCATTGCCATTTCAGGGATTTTGCACTGATCAAGCTGTCTTCCACTCATGTCCTTTTCTTCATTCTCGAGATCCTCTTCTTTTCTTTTCCTGGTTATATTAAGCTTCTTTTTAGTTGTCCGTATTTTTGTAAGCCTTTATTCGTTAAGGTTCACGTCTCCACTCCATATGTAAGCACTGAAAGGATGCATTAATTAGGCATTTTTCTTTTAAAACATAATAGCATATTGCTCTTTAAAAAATTCACTGTTTCTTCCAAAAGCACGCCGATCAAGTTTTATACGCAGATTAATTTATTCATCAAAGGGACCATCGCCCTGATATCTACTATCGAAGGTGAATGTAGGTATCCGTTATCTCCAGCTTCTCCCTATCAATCAGTAATCCTTTATTTCTTGTAAAATCATTGTACATCATGAATGGAATACAGGATTACACCATACAATACAAATCTGGAAAATGTGAATCCGTTTTTTAGTGTAAATATGGCATGGATGATAAGTCAGATAGTATTCGAAAACTTGAAAATGTCGTCGTCCTGGAGCGGGAATCAAATCCGCGTCTCCCGGATAGACTTGGGCGCTATTAGGGTGACGCGGGTTCGATTCATCATGAAACGCGGGTTCGATTCCCGCAGCAGGACGACGAATTTTTCAAGTTTTCGGATATTATCTGACTTACCACCCACTTCGTATTTACACCAAAAAAGAAAAAAAGATTCATATCTTCAAAATTTGCTTTGTACATCATTTTTTTCTTCTGTAATTTCATTTTTAATTCCACTTCTTCACTCTTGTCAGCAAGTTATTGGAACATACTCTGCAGTTTTGAAGTGCCAGTTCCAAAAATGACAACGTCTTCAGCAAAACGAAGGTGAATTAAATAATCTCCATTGATCTTTATCTCTTTGTTTTCCCAGTTCAGTGACTGCATGACATTTGCAATGTGGCATTAAAGAGTTTGGGAGATACAAACACCTGATGACTGATATATTGTTTCAAACATCCGATGACTGATATGTTGATATCCATTTACCACTTTTTCTTATTTATTTAAACATATCAAACATTATGATTGTAACAAAAATTCTGCTTAAAAAGCCTAGGGAGCTTTGCACGAGATTCATGTGTAGCACAATTTTTTTATTGGTAATTGTCATTCGTATACAAAAATGAAATATCAAGCATTTAACCGAAAACGTCGTAAAAAGAGCTTAGATCTTTTTGTTCATGCAGGCATCTAAGGATTGATGTACTACTTCTCCTATCCCAATTTTAGAATGTATATTTGAATACACCTCACCTTAAAACTCCAATGTAAAAGCTAAATTTTGTTGAAAAGTCCAAGGCATAGGAATTTTGTAAGCGTTTTAGGTTCAGTCCGTTCTTGCTTCTTAATAACATTTGACTGCAAGTTCACACTTACGAGATATTAAAATTGCTGAGTTTCTTCGAACAAGACTGTTGTGAAATTTTCAGAACTGTTCAATTTCCTTGTAACGCTAGGTAAAGTTCTGCCGCTCAGCAGAGGAAATGATCTGACTAGTTTTGTCGATTGCTTAGTTAAAATCAAGATATTTCTTAGTGAAATTAAAAATGACCTCTTGTTTCTAACAGACGTAAGAAAACAACACACATCTGAGTATTATCTTATTTTCAAGACGTGGGCATTTTTTTTCTTATTTTCGAGGAGTGCGATTTTTTCTGTGAGCAATATTTCTGTGCGCATTCGTTATTCACATCGGATTAAACATAACAGACACGAGATTGTGCATTAGGAGGCATAGGCTGTTTTTAAAATAAATGCAAGTGTTTACATGACTGTATTTATGAAAAATTAATCCTGTCTGATCTCGGTTACGGAGAACTGGCCACCGGAGAACTGGACACGTTGCAATTTCAGTGCCATAAAATTGTTCTGCATAAACAAATTTCGTGTGGCTATATTCCCCACTACTTGAGCAACTTCTGTTCATAATTTTTTTTTTTAATATTTCATTTTCAGTAAGAAATTTAGACATTTCCAAGATTTGCGGAGCTAAGACTAAGCGGAGAACTGGCCACCGGAGTACTGACCCCCGGAGAAGTGGTCACCGGAGAACTGGCCACAAAATTTTTCCGTTGCCACGTCTCCCGAGATTGGTTATCTGACACACATAAAATGTCCGTAATTTCGTATTTTCTTATTCACGATATTTTTCTATAAACTACTACTAAGCAAATTCTCTGCCAGTATGAGCAAACCCAGGAAACTTGTCGGGTGGGGGTGGGGGGACTTAAAACTTAAAATATGAAATATGAAGAATTTCTGGTTCGATCGGGAGATTTCCAGCCATTACAAGCTACAAAGTAATCGAATTGTCTGAGGGCATCTGCTGCCTCAGGAAACTAGTGGGGGGGGGGGGGGCAATACCAAAAGCTTAAAATATCAAGGATTTCTCATTTCTTTTCCGATCGGGAGATCTTCAGCATTTACAAGCTGCAACACGACAAATTTTCTCAGCGCATGTGCACTCTCTTGAAACCTGTCGGCGAGATGGGGTTAATACCGAACGTGTAAAATATGAAAAATTCCATTATTTGAAGGCATGTGCCTACTCCTGTGTATGTGGAGGGGGAGGGGGGGTAGAAACCCGAAAGTGTAGAATATGAAGAATTTCTCGTCCGATCGGCAGATATTAACTATTTACAAGCTTCAACTCGACTAATTTTCTGTTCTGAGCGCATATGCCTACGCAGCAAACCCGTCGGCGGGGGGGGGGGGAAACAAAAGTGTAAAATATGAAGCATTTCTCGTCCGATCGGCAGATTTTTGGCAATTTACAACTCGACACATTATTTGAGGGTATGTGCCTACTCAGCAAACCTGTGTGTGTGGGGGGGTAGGGGTGTACCAAAAGTGTAAAATATGAAGAATTTCTCGTCCTGATCGGAGATTTTCAGCATTTAGCAGCTACAACTTGAGACATTATCTGAAGGCATGTGCCTACTCAGTAGACCTGTCGGGGGGAGGTAGCTTGTAAATGCTGAAAATCTTCGGATCACACGAGAAATTCTTCATAATTTACAGTTTTTGTATTCCACCCCCCCGACAGGTTTCCAGAGTAGGCACATACTCTCCGATAGGATAATACGTCGAGTTGTAACGTGTAAATGCTGAAAATCTCCCGATCGGACGAAAAATTCGTCATATCTTACACTCTTGGTATCAATCCCCCCCCCCCGAAGGGTTTAAAGAGTAGGCACATGTCCTCAGATAATGTGTCGAGTTGTACGTAGCGTGTAAATGCTGAAAATCTCCAGATCGGACGAGAAAGTTTTCATATTTTACAGTTTTGGTATTACCCCCCCCCCTCCCGACAGTATGCTGAGTAGGCACATGCCGTCAAAAAATTTGCCGAGTTGTAGCTTATAAATGCTAAAAATCTTCCGATCGGACGAGAATTTTTTCATATGTTGCACTTTTGGTATTAACCCCCCCCCCCCCGACATGTTTCCAGAGTAGGCACATACACTCAGATAATGTGTCGAGTTGAAAAATGCTGAAAATCTTCGGATGGGTCGAGAAATGCTTTATATTTTACACTTTTTGACCCCCCCCCCCCCCGACAAGTTTCCTGAGTCAGCACATGCGCTCAGATAATTTGCAGACTTGAAGTTTGAAAACCCTGAAATCTTCTGTTGAAATGTAGATCATAAACATTTTTTATAAAAGAATTACATTAATTATCGCAATTAAGAAAGACGAAATTACGGAAACTTTATATGACTCAGATAACCAACCTCTGGGGGTCGTGGGCATAAAGCGGTCAAAAACGCAATTTTTATACGACCCTTAAAAATTTTGCGGCCAGTTCTCCTGGTGGTCAGTTCTCCGGTGGCCACTTCTCCGGGTGGCCACTTCTCCTACACCCGTCTGATCTCGCTCCTCAAAATATGTAGGTTCCAAAAATCCAACTATGGGCAACTCGATATTAAGCTTTCTGATAAGCATAGCTTGTAATATTATTGAATTCTAAATAACATACAATGAATGATAGTCTGACTGGACTTCTGCAAGGATAGCGCGATTTTTTTTCTAGCAAACCGTTTTCCATCTCTGTGAATCCGAAATCATGTGTGTTCAAAAGAATTAGATCAACTGTCTTTGTACAAAGCATGCTGATTGACAACCGACCAACTATTTCCTCCTGTTAAATTAAAGAAAATCGCTTTTGTGTCTTGTGTGTTTTATGTACTTTTTATTGCTCACACTTATATCTAACTATCTCTTCTCACTAATAGTTCAAATCGTTGCTGTTTTCATTTAAAATAGCAAAGCACTTTTGAAAAATCCTAAAATAAAGTAATTTTTGAAATTTAAATTTTGTTTTCATTACCACCTAATCAGAAATTTCACGTAAAAAAAACATGTCATATTATTTCAATTATTTTTAGGTTGCTGTTGCAAACCGAAAAATCAGTTTCACAGTGGATTTCCTATTTCTTTAAATAAAATTGTGTTAATTAAGTATTTTAAAATTAAAAGATTGTGTTCCCGAAAGTAACATTTTTTCTTGCCAAGTTGATTACAGAGAATTACTGAAATACTCTAAAGTTTTCCTTTAGTTTTAATTGTCGCATAACTACAGTTCAAGCTTCGTGAATTTATCTTTCCAAGACAAATGTAGAAACTGCAATGACATCCAAACGTCTCTCCTTTTAGATTCAGTGCCATTGTCCGAACCCTTTAACAGGTAATCAATCAGAAAGGATTAGTGTCAACAGTCCCCGTAAACGAGCAGTTTGAATAACAAAGCAAAGGGGGAATGCAATGTTCACTGTTAACCGGAGTTCGAGGTCACTCGGGTGAGCTGGGCAGTGGACAGATTGCGTACCCCGAGTTATTTCGTGCCAGCCGCTATGGGCCACTGAAACGTACCCCGAGTTATTTCGTGCCAGCCGTTATGGGCCACAGAAACGTACCCCGAGTTATTTCGTTCGAGCCGCTTAAAGGGTTAAATAAAGTCAGCACCTGGGTTGAATGTTGCGCCACGGAACTTCTCCTTCATTGTTGAAACCAACCAGAAATCACACGGGGCGACGTCAGGATTGTACATAGGCTGTGGCTTGACTTCAGTACTACATTTCGTAAGAAAATCTTGAACACAAGCAGCCACTTGTGGGAGGGTGGAATAATGATGTAGAGTCAATGATTATAATGACTACCGTTTTTTACACAACGCCATACATTTGGTTAACTACAATGACTGTCGTTTTTAAATAATATAATGTAATTGGTTAATTACAATGACTAAGCTTTTTACATAACGTCATACCATTGGTTAACTACAATGACTGTCGTTTTTACATAATATCATACAATTGGTTAACTACAATGACTACGGTTTTTACATAACGTCATACCATTGGTTAACTACAATGGCTACCTTTTTTACACAACGTCATACTATTGGTTAACTACAATGACTACGTTTTTACACAACGTCATACCATTGGTTAACTACAATGACTACCGTTTTTTCAAGACTCATGCCAAGATGAAACTCAGTATTGCACCTTTTATATAAGCTTTCAGTATTAACATGAAAAATAGATAGTATTTCAACGCACAGGAATGTGAAAATAAGTAAGACACTTATTCCTAAACGCCCCGCTCTGTTTATTTAAAAAATATCGTTGCTTAAGTGGTACGACACGTAATCCCTAATAAATCAGAAGTCACCTCATTGTAAAATATTAAAATTCCAACATATCTGCTCAGAAAACACAACAAACAAAACTTATCTAATTGTGTTTAGCGGCTGTTTAATGGGGTACAAGAAAACGTTCGCTCTCACAGAATATGGGTTTTTAAATTACAGGAAAACCTTTACAAATATCTGCATGTGTAAAATACCTACCAATTAAAAAATATATTTTGGATGCGTATTTTGGTCATGCAAATTTGGTAATGTCGGATATAATTGCATTCAATTGACACTCAAAAATGGTCTGTCACTATGCACTGAAAGATATGGTTTTCTTGGATTGTGTTTATTATGCCGATTATTTTAAATGCAGGGCACCATACATTCATATTCCATATGCTTGTGAATTACCTTCTCTTTGCGCAATTGGGCCCGATGATGAGCTACTTTAGCCTCATCATCGGGCCCAATTGCGCGAAGAGATGATTACAGGCATTTATACACAACCATAGAATAATATACCTGGTGTTGCCAAACTGGAAAAAGGCATATTGCAAAAAAATATATGTAAATGGGACTCAGGTATCTGGGATTCTCCAGGAGAAACATTTAGCTGGTTCAACAGTAGGATCCAAAGGCGAGGTATAGTTACAGGTAAGTCTTCATTGCAACAACTGGAAGAAAAACGTGTTATACACAAACTTTCAGCAAGCAACAAAGAATATTTATCAGGTGCAGAGGCAATTAGAGTGGTACGACTCCAGTCTGAGAAATGTTCAACTTGCGCAACTTTGCAGGAAAAGGCAGAAGAGGTAGAACCAATGCTTTCTGCGTATTTGTGCTATGCCAATCGTATTTCCACCGAACGTAGGGCAGAACCTTTATAGGAGGTGTCCTCAGATTTGGACGAATTGCACACGAGCGGAATGTTATAAACACCGTGTCTATGTAATGGGTGAATCTTGTCTCGGTCCTTGCGCAACAAATTAAATAAATTATAGGAGCGTATTCCAAAAGAAAGTGAAACTTAGCACAGGCATTCCCAAGAATGTTGACAATGGTTGGGTTGCAATCAATCGTACCCACATATCGCACAGTGTCTCATTCCCGTTGAACGTCGTGAAGTGGAGGCGATTCATCCTTCTGTCCAGACAAGATATGTCGTCATAAGAGTAGCCAAACGTGGAAGCAACCGTGAAAATCTTCTGAAATTCTGCACGTTGTAGAAAAGGGTTCGAGGAATGGGAATAGGAGCGTTTCAGTAGAAATCTAAACGCGAGGCAATTAGTGTGATACGGCTCCATGGTGTGAAGTGTATGTCTCCATTGGTGTGAAGAGTCACGAGGAATAAGAACAGGACACCCAGATGGCTTCCTGTATACGGAAAATTGTAAACCTGTAGAACTGTGTAAAAGAAGGAAGTCCAAAGAAGGGAGGAACCACTGTTGTTCCAACTAAATGGTTAACTTAATCGTAGGATACTGTGAGGATAAAAAATTTGTAAAGGAATGTAGTTGTTCAACAGAAAAGACCAAAAAACCATAATGTCATCTACATAACGGATATACAGAAGTGGTTGGAGAGGAAAAACTGAAAGAGCAGTATTATCTAATTCTTGCAAAGGAAACTCTGAATGAACAGGAGAAAGGGTGGAGCCCATAGGTGTTCCCTCCTGTTGTTGGTAAATGACGTTATTAAATTTAAAAAGGAGCGTGAGGCCACAAGATTTAAACCGACATTTCGGCCTCTACTTCAAGAGGGAAAAGCTCAGAGTAAGTGGAAAGCTTCCTCTCGATAACACTATGAACGGCAGGGATTGGAACATTTGGAAATAAAAACTCCACGTCCAATGAAGCCATAATAAACTTGCCTTGAAAAGAGAATACTATAATGATATCAAGCGCTTGAGTAGAGCTTCTGATAGAATGTGGGGAAGATCTAGTCAGAGGAACCAAAAACTTCGCAATAACTTACTCAAGGGGACGAGAAGGGCTATTTGCACTTGAGACCAGGGGCCGAACTGGATAACCTGGTTTATGTAGGTTGATTTTGCCAATTACAAGCGGTATACTGGGTCCAGCAGGCGGATGCATTTTTTCAGAGATTGCCTGGGATAAACAACCTTGACGTTTCAATCTGGTGAAGGCCGAAATTAAGGCTTTGGTCTGAACTTGAGAGACAAACGTATGAGGAATCCTGTAGATAGCTGCATGCATTTTGGCGTTATAGTAACCGGAATCCATGATTACCACTTGTGATTTATCGGCAATGATAACAGCGAGAGTAGTAGGACGGGCAATTGCTTTAAGCTGACCTCTCTCATAGCGCAGGAAAGAAAATTCTGAACGAGATATTTGAAAAGAATGAGATCTGAACGTTTGAGAGTCATGTTTAGCCAACACCTTGGAAACCGAGTGTATAACAGGATCTTGATGAGTTACCGGCAAGGCACTAACCACGCGTTCAACCTGCGTAAACTTGTTCACATATGTCCCATACCAGACAGGGGAAGCTAATATATATCCGTGCGACAAAGCCTTAATCTGTGGTTGAGTCAAAGGAGTGGAGCTCAGGTTGGTAAACGGAAGTGAAGTGGACGAAGCTGAAGATTTAGATTTTAACGTACTTGAATAATAGGAAAGAACCTCGTTATCAGAGACCAACAGATGGAGTTTGTGAATATGGGTAGCCTGAATGCGTTGTAAGGATGAAGCAATCATACTGCTGATAAGAATCATTGAACTCCGGAACGTTATAGAGTCTGTGTAATTGGTAAAAATTTGGTACGCCAAGTAGGTCCTGCGATTAAGGTAATCCAAATGTCTACGTTTAACTCTGATCTCCACATGAAAGTTGTTGATTTCCGCAACAATAAGCACTTGGAAGTCTCTTCGAGAACGAGGTTGACAAAGGAGTTTAAGAAATCTGAGAATATCTTGCCTAGACAGAAGGATGAATCGGCTTCAACTTTACGACGTTACAACGGGAGTCACAGTACGTGGGTACGATTTATTACAACCCAATCATTGTCAACATTCTTGGGAACGCCTGTGCTAAGTTTCACAAATCTTTTGGAATACGCACCTATAATTAATTTAATTTGTTGCGCAAGGACCGAGACAAGATTCACCAATTACATAGGCATTGTGTTTATATCATTCCACTAGTGTCCAATTCGCCGAACTCTGAGGACATCTCCTATATAGGCTCTACCCAACGTTCAGTGGTCATTCGGGTGGCAGAGCACAATTATGCAGTACGTATTGGTTCTACGTCTTCTGCTTTAGCCCACAGTTGCGCAAGGTGAACATTTCCCGGACTGGAGACGTACCACACTAATTGCCTCTGCACCTGATAAACATTCTTTATTTCTTGCTAAAAGTTTGCGTATAACACGTTTTTCCTCCAGTCGTTGCAATAGCGACTTACCTGTAACTATACCTCGCACTTGGATTCAACTGTTAAACCAGCTAAATGCTTCACCTGGTGAATCCCAGGTACGTGAGTCCAATTTACATATAATGTTTTGTAATATGCTTCTTTTTGGTTTGGCAACACCAGTTATATTATTCTATGATTGTATATAAATGCCTGTAACCATCCCTTCGCCCAATTGGGCCCGATGATTAGGCTAAAGTAGCTTCGAAAGTACTTGCCAATGTAGCTGATTAAATTTCTACCTCATTAACTTGTAAATAAATATAAATTTTTAAATGCAAATTTTTCAACTTTTCAATCCTGCATCCCACAGGTTTGGATTTCTGATCAATTTTAAGATGTTTGCGGCTACCAAACACCCTTTCGAATATTTGAGGCTAATATGAGATGAGCAAATGGACATGAGAAACTGGAGTAAAGTTCTGCTGTACCAGGCGTAAGGGTTGGTTGGTTGGTTAGTGGATTTTAGTGGCGCAAGGGCCAGGTTTGGCCAAAGAGCGCCAGACAAAGAACTATCAGCCACAGAATTTTAAAAGCGTGGAAAATGAGTAAGAGCAGACAGGCTTGGTAAAAGTTGAAAAAGAGTATGATCAAAGCAGGGAAGACAAGGTAGTTAATTAGGTTTATAAGAAAATTTACTAATTGAGATGGACGAACCGTCACTCTCCTCCCCCACACTCCTCTGCAATGCTGGCAGAGGGCGGGGACGAACTGTCACTCTCCTCCCCCCCCCATGTTCCTCTGCAATGCTGGTTGAGGCTGGGGACGAACTGTCACTCTCTTCCCCCCCATGTTCCTCTATAATGTTGGTTGAGGGTGGGGACCTCGCTGAGGCCGAGACAGTTGGATGGACACTGCACACCTTTGCGGATTGAGGGCCGGGTCTTCCGCACGTGCAGGCTGTCTGCTGGGAACCGGAAGAGGCGGTCGTCTTCAAAAGAGAAGGCGCAGACTCAGCTGGTCGAATAAGCTGGAGCTCGGTGAAATCCACCTGTGTCGCTTGTTCAACTGTAGATCGCTTGGCAAGTGCACGGGTTGCGGCAGAGACTGAACCACTGCGGCAAAAGTACGCTGTCGGGTGGTGGGAATACCCAACTTGGCCTTGGCAGCAGGGTACGAGAGGCCTTCCAGGGTCTTGAGGCGCTGGATCGCCATCTCGTCCTTCCATTTCATACAGGTGCGGGAGTAAGCTGCATGGGCCTCACCACAGTTAACACAGGAGGCCGCAGAAGTGCAACCTTCCCCGTCATGTTCACTGGAGCCACAATTAGCGCAACGAGCGGAACTCTTGCAGAAACGTTGTGAATGCCCGTACTTCTGGCACCTGAAACAGCGCAGAGGACTGGGAATGTACGGGCGAACTCCACAGACCAAGTAGCCTGCCTTGATTTCGGTCGGAACTTTCGGGGAGTTAAAGGTCAAGATTACATTTTTAGACTTAATCAAGGAACCATCGCGCCGGAACATCATACGACGTGCAGCAATAACACCTTGATCTGCAAGTTCAGTCACCAATTCGTCTTCACTGCATGGCAAGAGATCAAACTCCGAAATAACACCCCGAGAGGTGTTAAGAAACGGGTGAGGTGTCACTTTTACAGGAATGCCTTGAAGACTAGTGAGGTGCAGAAAAGTGTTACTCTGAGAAACACTGCAAGTTTGAACAAGCAGGTCCCCAGAGCGAAGCTTCCTTACAGACTTCAAAGGGGCCAACCGCAGCGTCCAAAGCTTTAGAAATGAAAAAGGGAGATCTGGTGGACAGTCTCTCATTCGGATCGATGGATTCCACAAGTAAGTGTGTAGCATGCGTAGTCACAGCAATCGAGGGTAGACGACGCTTCGGAGCGACTGGTACTGCTGCCGAAGAAGAGGTACCACATTCTTGGTCCAGGTCAAGGTCGAAAGATCATTTAAGGTTATGAGACTTCGTAGGTTGAGAAGACGAAGGAGAGTCGTTTGCAACTATCAATTTCTCAGGTGACTTAAATTTGGAGTGTTTGTTTTTGGGTTTACCCATCGAAAAAAAGAAGGAAGATTCGTCTGCAGACTACTCCACCCACCACCGAGCCCAACAAGGGAGAACTGGAGGTCCGCAAGCCAAGAAAATGACGCTGGACACAGTTCTGGAGCTTATACGTTGCAGATATAGTCCGTTGGCTGTGATCACACGCACTCGGCGGACACTTCGGCCTCCTGGTACCGTCATGCCAACGCCTTTGGCATGATCCCACATCATCAGGGCTCACCCTGCCGTGCTATACGACAAAAAAGCCGCTAAAGACCTGTACTCAACTTGGTACAAGACTTCTGACTAGAGGTCGGTTAGTCTCTAGCCTCCCCGTTTACAGCGAAGCCGGGGTCGAAGAGGAGTGTTGGTACACAGGATGCACTTAACCGGTCTCCTGCGACCTCAGCCGCCAGACATCCCATTTCCGCCTCACGGGTCTCCGCACGCGGCAAACATGCAGGTAGGTCTAGCACCCAAACCAGCTAAAAGGAAAAAAAAAGAAATCCAAAGAAGACAAATCCTGGAAGGGAACCTAAACGGCATCTCAGCAACCTACGAACTGAGCGGTTAATATAAAACAGGTAGTGGTGGAGGGTAACAAAACCACAAGACCGTGGTGTTAGTACATAACGTGGAAGCGATTAGGTAGAGAATACAACACGGGCAACTAGCCAGTGGAGAAAATAAATAAAAACGAAAAAGCGAGACACAAGACCAGCTAGAGATCGTGGGGCCTGCAACTCCCCAACAGCTGGATGAACAGCCGTCCCTGCAAACACCAACAGCACCGAAACAAAAAACAAGCGGTGGCATGACATCAGATGTTGACCAGTCACAAGGTCAGCTCGGGCCGTGATGGCGCCGCTCCCCAAATAACTGGAAAACCAGTTATCCCCGTGCGGGGCATGCGTAAGGGAAAAGGAAACTTATAAAAAGGTCCTCGAAAATACGAATGTTTGCTGTCATGTTATGCGGGTGGCAGAGTGATGCTCATAGAGCCGAAATTTGTTTTCCTTCTGCCATTGGGAGCTGAGTAAACAGCCGACACAGTTTCTGGTGAAGACGTCACACCAGACAAGCGGTCAGTCAGACAACTTCTTGCACCAGCGGCATCTGTGTACTTGGTGCGGTAGGGGTTGTGAGGGAAAGTATGAGTTAATTAGGGTCAGGCATTTCTCTCACTGTGCTGTTCTTTAGTCATCAAACGTTCTGCCGCAATTTACACAATTTGAATGAATTTTAAGCAACTTACAGACTTCGCTTTTTACAAATTAACGAAATTTTTATTTGGGCTAATAATCAAGTTTACGCACCACGGTGTGAAATAACAAATTACTGATGATATAAAATTATGCTTTTGCGAAATTTGCGTCAGCGGAGATGGACAGTCTGATTCGCCAGGTTTTTCGCCAAATACTGTACATATTCCTTTATGGATATTCCCGAAATAAATATGATAGATTTATTGTCGCCCAGAAAGGTTTTTTTGACGTGGACGTAGGAAAGAATGCGTACGATTTATTACTCTCAGGCCTCTATGAAGAAATAAGGATGTCAGTTTTTTTATCAGATAGGCATAGAAGCATTCGTGTCATCATGAATAAAACTTAGCACCGAATTGATCATCAGCTTTGATGTGTGGCACAAGGCGAAAAGTTTGACTACAAATCTAAAAGCTGCTGAAAAAAAAGCCCCTTTACTACAAGCATAGGGTCCAGTATAAACCACCATTTATGGTGGTCAGCTCAAACGTGTGATGTAGATGCTGAACTGATGGTAAAAAAAACTTTCTATCTCTGACTAACCAGACATACAGTAAAAACAGTAGAAATAACAGTTATATAAACTACCATTTTATGTAACTTTTATTTCTAAGTCCTGCACCAGTAGACCGAAAGTCAATTTTTAATGTTTGATGTCAACTTATACAGCGTAACGTTAAAGGTAGTGATACATATTATACACCAATTTAAAGGAAAGTTTTTGCTGAATTCAAATAATTTTACAGAATCTTATTACCAATAACAGTAGTGATGTTACAAACAAAAGTACAGCGCCTAGTCATAAAAAACAGAAAATAGTGGAATTTGTGGTGAAGTTACTGTACAGTACATTACTGAAACTTGCAGGACACTTGAAATAACTTACCAACAAGCAAAATATGCTTTAATATTTAATTAGATAACCACGGTTTCTTAGTAACAAAATGCACGTTCTTGAATATATGGTCTATAATAATAATAATAATAATAATAATAATAATAATAATACAATGCTGTTCTTGTGTATATGGGCTATAATTTTCATATGAACACTGCTGACCACCCAATATGCAACACGAAGAAGGACACGAGATAGCAAGGCCAGATTTACTGGACACATAACAACAGATACAAAGATGAAACGATTGAGATAACAGGCCCGTGCGACTTGCAGAACACGCAGACATCAATAGTTCGTGTGGCCCACATGGCTGGCAATAACGGCCGCTACACGTGGCGGCATCAAACGAAAGAGGCTTTGGATGTAGGCTTGTGGTATGTCGGTCCAGGCTGTTTCCACACGTTGCCACAGTTCATCAGGCGTAGC
This sequence comes from Macrothele yani, assembly GCA_039090855.1. Taxonomy (NCBI): domain Eukaryota; kingdom Metazoa; phylum Arthropoda; class Arachnida; order Araneae; family Macrothelidae; genus Macrothele; species Macrothele yani. Next base: position 48,890,643 of record CM076999.1, on the reverse strand, counting down.
CGCGGGTGGTGCTTGCCGGGCCACTCGTTTGCCGATCAGCGTCCAGACGTGGTCGATGGACGACATATTGGGATAACAGGCGTGCCACGGTTGCAGTGACACCTGGTAGGCCGTAAAGAATTGTTGCACGATGCGTGTCACATGCTGGCGAGCATTGTCCTGTTGAAACATGGCCGCTGGTAGGCGCTGCAGGTAAGGTAGGATTACAGGCTCCAAAACTTCGGAGATGTAGCGGTGGCTGTTAAATGTACCGGCTATGCGTACCAGAGGGGTGCTGGTGTCATATCCAATTGCGCCCCGAAGCATAACGCCAGGCGGCGGACCGGTATTGCGATGCATAAAGCTAGCGCCGTACAGTCTCTCGCCGCGTTGCCGCCACACGCGGATCCGACCATCGCAGTGTTGGAGGCTGAAGCGGAATTCGTTGGAGATGACAATGTCGTGCTATTCCGTAGTCCATGTGCCGCTTTCAACGGCTCACTGCCGTCGCACTCGCAGGTGGTGTAACATCAATGGTAATCGGAGCAATAGGCGCCGTGCGACAAGTCCCCGCTCCTGCAGACGACGTCAAACGGTACGTGCTGTCACAGGTTGTTGCGCAACACACCCTAATTCCTGCGCTAACGTTCGTGATCTGGCGGTGCGAGAGGTCAATGCCCGCCGCAAAACATGCCAGTCCTCTCATTCGGTGGTGTGCCGCGGCTGCGGTAATTGCTAACGTCGGTCCATCCGTGCCTCCTGAACCCATCGAATCCATACTCGCCTCACTGTGGCTGGATGTCGTCGCACGCGGGCGCCGATGTTTCGGTACGATAAACCGCTGTCGCGATAAGCCACTATTCGTCCTCTGTCGAACTCTGAAACGTGTAGAGATGACTGTCGTATTCTGCGACGAGGCATCGGGAAGCTTCCCACGAACAGGTCCGGCAGCACAACATACTTCCACTACTTACACCCCGCCTTCTGTGCACCTTTCTTACAGTGCTTCTCAGTGACGTGCCTGGCGCACATGATTTGCATATGGCCTAGAATGCTAATCGTTTGCATGTCCTCTCGCGGGCGAAGCATGCTGAGAATTTCTGGCCAATCGGATGCTTTCTTCTTGGTGTTGCATTTTTAGTGACCTGCAGTGTATATATAGGCTATAAAATTTCATTTTCCATATACAATTGAAATTTATAACATTTGTAAATGAAAAATGAAAGGAAGTAATTATACTTGAACCGCGAGATGAGAAAAAAAATGTATCTCTAACACAATGAAAGTTGTATATCTAACTTCTCCAATAGAAGAAAGGATAAAAGTAGCAGCGCACTAGTTGTTAAGCTATTCTATGGGATGTAAAACTGAGAAATAAGTAGCACCCAGTAATTGCAGACCTCATTTTCTTCCGTGTTAAGAAAAAGTGTATCAAAATCGATTGTGCTAGAATGCAGATAATCGTTTATTCAGTAATTATTGAAGTTGCAGTTTTAACCGTGGGATGAAAGGATAGCCATTTGTAGGCATGAATATCTTATGTTACCACTGCATTAAGATCTCTTCGTATTGTACTATGTTGTACACAAGATAATCAAGTGTATGAAAATAAAGAATAATGAGCCACTATAGGATTTATACTTTTTCTTCCGTCTATGACAAAAATGTGAGGAAATTTCCGGCATTCTTTCTTCAAAATATGCAGCAGTGTTTTCCACTATTTCCTTTCCGAAGAGTGCGGCTCACAATGTTATTGTTTCAATCATTAGAGGAAATTTTCTTGAAAGTCACAGCTACATACTGCCGCACGTATTTAAACGGAAAAGAAGAAAAACGAAACTAGTTTGGAGTGTAGGTATCGTATTTCAAAGCAACAGGCTAACGTAGATATCCAGAAGTAACTCAAAAAATTTCGCTTTCTATCGCTACAAGTCTCACAATATTTTACCTAAGACCACGGAGTTTTTCAACCTAATGAAGTACTACCAAATAGAACGCCACTCGAAATCTGCATATATACATAGTCAGCATCATATATATAAAAACATATTTTTAAATAAACTGCCGAAACATAAAATATAAATACTTCTGTTTTGTTTTTTTTAGATTTGACTGAAATGACATTTGTTGGAATGAGTAGAGAACTGCTCATCGCAGTTCAAAATTTCAATCAAATATGACACTGACCTTTTATTTCTAATAAATAAGTATCAGTTTAGCCATATTTGGTATCTTTTTTTTTCGAATAGAGGCACACGTGCCCATTCGAACTCCAACAGAGCTCGGAGGTCCCGGAGATGACGTGTGGTGGGTTGGCACGTCGAACCTGTCAATCCCATAAGTGCTCTATGGGATTATGGTTGGGCTATTTTGTCAGACAAGTGAGAACGCAGACACCGCTGTCGTGCTGTAGGAACCAGTCATGCACCCCTTTAGGAAAGCAGCACGGCGCATTGTCTTGTTGGTAGATACTATCACCACCATGGTAAATGTCCAACATGAAGAAATGGATGTGGTCAGCGAGGATTAACAGGTAGCCATTGGCGTTCAGGGTCCCATCCAGTGGTACCAGTGATTCCAGGTCATGCAGTAAAACATCCACCAGATATGCGCACTGCAACGGCTGGTCTGTACTTGCCACCGCCGGCATCATGGCATCGCTGTCCTGTAAAAGCGGGTCCTGGCGATGGTTCTCGTCTGTCTGACACCGAATCCGCCACCGTACCATTATATTTGTGGAGTAGAAATCTCGATTCGTCAACGGAAGCAAATTTGTCCTGCTCTTCCATTGTCTAATGGCGGTAGTCTCATGCCAACTGCTGGTGTCGTTGTCTACGGACTTAGGTTAACATGGGAGCTTTGACGCATCGTCGAGTCTGGAGTCCCGTGCGCAACAGGGTTCATTCCTCTGTTATCGGAGTCAGCTAACTCGGTGCGCCATCTATCATTTGTATGGTTAGTTGCTGAACCGTTGCGTGGCGGTCGCGCTTTACTAGTCGACAGAGGTGACCGCATCTTCTGCGTTCGATGGAATTTGGGGTTCTACAGTTACGATATCGGGAAGTATTCGGTGTGCCAGCCGTCCATTCTTGGTACACCCTTACTACAGCACCTATCGAATAGCCCACGAAGTTTGCTGTTTCTGAGATGCGTCTACACTTGGAGAGGTAGCCGATGATCATTCCATTTCGAACGTCCGTCCAATCTCTACCTCTGCATATTGTGTTCACCTAATGCACTATGCCTCATCTGTACTGGCCGGCCACATATATCTCCGTGTGGTCGATCTTGTCACATGCATTATTTGACGCGCCTGGGCGCGTAGACTGTCATTTTGAGGGTGATCATATTATTCTGATACAATCGTCTATGTTCTTGTGCTTCTTTCGGGTATCCTGTGACGCTCTTTTGTCAAAACGCATTCATAAACTTTTGTACTGCTGGAGATCTGGACAGGTGAGATCTTTAAGCTAAAAGCCCCTTAAAGGCTTTTAGCTTAAGAATACCCTCCTTCTTATACATTGAGTTTCAATTTTGCCATTTTAATGAAATATTATTTTAAAAGTATTAAACTGCAAACTATAATTTTTATTTCTTGGTTTCAAGTAACAGCTGATTTTAATCAGCTTACATCCTCAAATTTTATACAGATGCTAAAGCCACATTAGCTAATGTCGTCAGAACTTTTAGCTCCCTTAGAGGATACTTGCTAAAGCCTACGTTTATTCTTGGAACGAAATTCCACATTTTAACATTTTTAGTATTCAGTATATTATTATGAAATCACTACCTCTACCCATTGGGCTCACGTTACGCACTGTGGCTTATTTATCCTGGCATGCCTTGTCTGTATCTACATGTGATGGGCCTTGTCACGTGCATTCTGTGACGCTCCTATGCGTGTACACTGCGATTACGCGGATGAATCTATCATGGACATATTATTTAACATATTACTTATCATAAATAGAATGTACCAAGATTTCATCAGCAGTACTGTGATAAATGACCATTGCAAGATGCGCTGGAATTTCTTCTTCGCGGATAACGATGTACAACATCTTTTGGCTCATATCATACAGTAGTTCGACATCTTAAAAATGGTTTTAGTCCAAATTCACTAGTATTCTGAAAGGGCGACAGTCAAGGATCTCCGTGTTTCAACACAAAGAAACTCGACGAGGCATCATTGGGCAGCATGGCACTTTCAGAATTTTTTTAATTTTCTTTGCTTGATAGGGGTCTGTTCCAACTCCAGTACATCATCACATCTATAGTGCTATATGGAGGTACCAGGAGATTGAGATCTCCCAAACAGGCGTGAAAGCATATTGGAAGACGGAGAATGGTTTGCATTCTTTAGCTTCGCATATATTCCGCATTATCGAATATTTTTCTCCTCAGAAATCTTATAATACAAGGCTGCAAGTTTTTCTTTGGAATATCATTTCAACCGTATATTGAGAACTTACATATCATGCGGTGTCCAATTTGTTGAACGCCTATAATGGTTTTATCTGATGTTTCTAAACATTTTGAAATTCTCTTAAAATTTTTAAGCAGAATTTTATGAAATGAATATTTCAAATTCAAAGTATTTTCATTTAACTGCTCTTACGAAAGTCTAAAAGATTTATATCCATGATAAGAAGCAATTAGGAAATTATTGGTAAAAGATTTTTATAAAACTAAATCCTCTTCTTGATCTGTTGTACAACTCTGTAAAAGAATCCTCATATTGATATATTAGTAGTGTTCAAAGTTTTAAAAATGATCATTAATCATTTAGAAATTTCTGCAGTAAAAAAATGAAATCTTCACTACAATATGACGATTACTAGGGATATTATGGAATTTATTAATAAGGAAAAAATAACTGCATTATTTTCTTTAGAACAATACAAGGCTTTTGATGAAAATGGAATGAATACTTTAATTGAATTTCTTGAACACAAATTCGGAACAAGCCTCGTTTACATCACTGAACTATTACAAAAAAAATTGTTTTGAAAGAGTACTTGCAAGACACATCAGTTCAGTCAAATTAAAGAATTTACTTGATTTGCAAAGGGCATCTCCAAAAACGTAAGTTACGGAAGGCAAAAATAATGACAGTTATATAAAAAAACATGTATCACTTATCATCTCATAAAAAACGGACAAAACACCAAACTAAAAATAAATGATTATTGAGTTCGCAGCATAAAATTCAGCTTTTCATCGATTTGGCATTCAGCCAAGGGCTTTAAATATACACAACCACTAATTTTTCATTCCTTTCACCCGGAAACATTCCTACCTGAACATCTGTTCATTCCTCCTTGCAAGATGGTTGGATCTTTGACGTCACATTTTTTCCCGTCTTCCATGGCTTGGTTGAACTAGTATGCTGGCGACTAAATATTTTGAGGGAACCAGTAATTAGAAGACGTTATCACAATTATTAAATTGTGTGCCCCAAAATTGTGAATCTCCGATTCTTGATGTGTGAAAGGACATCTCACTGAAAAAATTGAAATTAATGGAGTTGCAAGACAAGGGTAATCTTTATCTCCATCACGCTCTGTTTTCGTCTTCGCGACTCTCCTAAGAAATGATCAAAACAACCATAATATTATAAGTTTATCTCTCCAGGGTATAAACATTGAGTTTGTGAAATACTGTGCTTAGGCATATAATATACTTTATCTATAGAAAACGAGAATGATATCAAAAACGCAATCCCACAAATTTAGAAATGTAAAAAAAAATCACTTCTTTCCGAGTTGGTCCGGGTTCGAATACCATGAGGTATGGATGTTGTGTTTGTCTTACGGCGCTGGCTGTATCTCTTCTCTGGAACCAGTGGCCCTAAATTAGGGATGGACGACTGCTTATAGCCCACTGAGTTGCTCACGGTTGTCGTTAAACTTCAAAGCAAAAAAACTGCACTGACTCATCTCTGGATTTTAATAAAACTTCTGCGATTCTGTGGTATAAATGGTTTGGAAATCTTTTTTTCAACATTAAACCAGCAAATAGTATAAAAATCCTTGGCATAACATTTGATCATTTTGGCGAGGAGAAAGTAACTTGGGAAAACCTTAATAACAAAATTCCAAATACAAATCAAGAGGAGAATACTTACGGAAATCAAATGCACAATAGAGCTAAACTGGTGCATTCTCTTTTTGTGACTAAATGTTCCTACCGTGGAATTATCTCATTTCCTCCTAGAGATCTATTTATAACCATATACTGATTTTTTAGGCTCTTTGCAAGAGCAGCTGTCTACAATATTGTCTTACAGAACGAAAATGTACTTCTCCACTGAGACAGAATTGTTCAAAATCATTTTGAGGATAATACCATGAATGATGTGGAGCTGCTAACTCGTTCCCTTTACCTGAAATCTATAAATAATGTATGGCGTGTTTCACTAAGACTAGTAGAAGCTCTTTATTGCCTTCGACGAAACCGGCAGAGCGTCGTAGCTCTTTGATAGAAAAATGGTCTTTGTTGCAAGTACTGTTCATGATACTCTCATTATGCGGATGAAACGCAGTTTTCTGGCATGAATTGCACTGAGGGGTGGCGACGATCCATATTGAATCACGGTAGCCATCTGGTTTTGAGCACGCCTTGTGACCAGATATGCTTGTTTGCTATTATCTCATTAATCAATATGACCTTATCTTCATTTGTACGAATAATATGTAAGAACGTACTTATTATTACGTTTTCCTAAATATTCATAAGAAACATTCTCACAGTTTTCGAGGCATTTTCGAATATGATTTTGCTCTTTAAGTTATATAAAAAGATGTATTTCGAATTAGCATTAGTATTAATATCATCAACTAAGTCTTTGAAATTGTATATGCATTTTAAATAATCGTTAAATTAAAATTACAATGGTAGCACCTCATCATCTTCTGCATTGGTAAGAATTGTACGATTTGCATTTGCTATACTAAATATCTCCATGCAAAGGTTCGTATTAAGACACATGTGGTGAAAAGTATGATGTCACTTTGCGTTGTTCAAGAATGCAGTGAATTAAATTTGATGATTTGTTTGTTATTTTTAAGGGTGAATAATATCAACTATCAGTGCAAAGGGAGCATATTTAAATGGTAATAAGCATCGTCCAAGAATAACAAAGTTTACGTTTAGATGGTTATTTAGACACGTAATCAGAAATGGCGGTTAATTGAGTGAGCAATGTACATCGTCGTGTACATTGCTCACTCAAGCGACCACAGTGGCGAGTGACCGCAGTATGAGTTATATATCAGACAGACCATCTTCTTACGCACGAGTTGTTCAACGCATGGAAGGAAACAATGATACAAAAATTAATTTGGTAGCTCTTAATGTGGCATGATGATTTCTTCCATGCGCGTCGTTTGGAGTATCATCCTAACCGCAATTCTCGTGGGCTCTTCACCGACAACCGTAGCAAGGGTTTGCGCGAATTATGCCACAAGCAAAAACCTTCCAGTTATCAATGGTATGGTGGACAAAATCCCTTTACTTTCAGAAAAGACAACCGATACGTATTAATAAAAATAATGTGAAATGGTATGCATATGTTATTTGCAATGCTTTCTATTTTCCATATGCAGGGAACGTGTGGTTCGTTTCAGTGGCATAAACTCCTTAGGAATGTGGTTTTGGTGGCAAACATTAATTGTGACTAGAAATATATTTCGCTTCAGTATATTATTGTAATAATATCTAGAATTTGAGAAATAGAAAACATTTTTGCGGGCCTTTTGTTTGCAGTCCAAATACTTGTTTACAACCTTTGAATACGCAAAATTGAAAAGAAAAACAAAAACATCTTGAGCAAATAAGCGATGTACATCGAAAGCTTACCTTTTGCTTGAGCTCAAGCTAACTACAATACTTTAAAGTAAGTGATCCTATTGCGTAAAATGGCAATGGCTGGCTATATTGCAAGAAGAACGGACAGGAGATGGACAGCTGAAATATTAGAATGGATGCTAAGGGACAGGTAATGCTTAGAAGAAGACCACGTCGTAGACGGGTGAATGAATTTCAAAAGCATACGAGGTGATGAACAGACTGGCTAAAGACAGATTTGTAGGTGATTGAGAAGACATCCATCACTGGACTGATCGTTGTTGGCAATGATACGCCAAAAGACACCCATACATCAATTGTATCAAAATCAATATTTATCGTAAAAGACTCACACTTCCTCTGACCATGTCTTCTTTTATTGCAAATGGCACAACAAGAAATATAAACATTCAGTCAGGGAGCGAAACAATTATTTTCTCTCTTCTTTCACCAATGAAATTAAACAATCATGCAACAATAAACAAACCAAAATCAACAAGACAAAATAATGAGCCACTACATCCCAGAAAAGAAATCAAGACATCAATTCAAATAATATCATCCAGCCAATAATTATATAGTTAATACTCTCCTGCATGACCTGAACCTAACAATTGATTTAATGTACAAGGATAATTCATTTCATTGTCGCGGACTGTCTACAATAAAACTGTAATGTAAAAGCTTTAGATGTGCCCAGTGAATAACGAAATTTGCATTACCCCTGGTATCATGAAAATGCGAAAATTGGTGCAATTCCAGAAGACTCATAAACTTATTAGCATACATTCTATTGTGCATAAAAGGTAATAATCGAAATATATAAAGTATATTAAATGGGATTATTTTATATGAACAGCAAACAGCAGTCATAGCACTATTAGTATCCAATAAGCGAATGTATTTCTTTTATAAAATGTATATCATTAATCTTGGCCCTCAGTCTCCGGCAGCTGGAATGTACCTGGCCAAGGCAGCGGCCAGTGCGACATGAAGGCAGAGGGTGCTAAGAATCCCCGGAGGACCGGACTAGGCTGCCATTTGATGCTGACCTTGGCTACCTACAACGGACGCTCCCTATCTTCTGATTCAAGGCTTCTTGAATTGGAAGAGGAACTACAAAGGATCAAGTGGGACATCGTCGGGCTAAGTGAGGTAAGGAGAAAAGGAGAAGATCTCATTGAACTGAAAAGTGGACATCTCTTCTATTATCGTGGGACAGATACTGGCAGAACTAGTGGTGTTGGATTTATAATAAACAAGAAACTGAAATATAAAGTGGTAGAAGTTGAAAGTTCCTCTGACAGAGCTGCACGACTCGTTATCCAACTATCGAGAAGATACCAGGCTCAGATTATTCAAACTTATGCACCCACCACAAGTCATCCTGAAGAAGAAATTGAAGAATTTTATGAGGAAATTCGTCGTCTAAATAATAAAGGTAAGCAGCACTTGAAGATAATTATGGGAGATTTCAATGCAAAAATAGGGCACCGGCAACAGAATGAAACTTCAGTAGGTAAATTCGGTCACGGCAACAGAAACCAGCGTGGAAATACTCTCGTTGAGTTTGCAGAGGCAGAAGGATTTTTCATCTTGAATTCCTTTTTCAAGAAAAAGCCACACAGGAAATGGACATGGAGACATCCAATTGGGACGACAAGTGAAATTGATTTTATTATGTGTAACAAAAAATTCGTCATCGAAGACTGCAGTGTGCTAAACAAGTTCAACACAGGTAGTGACCATAGATTGGTGAGATGTAAGATGCACCTCAACACTAAACTGGAACGTGGCAAGCTCATAAGACAAACAAAATGTATTGACATAACCAACCTTAAAAAACACCATAATACTTTCAAGTTGGAACTGAAGAACAGATTCTCTGCTTTAGAAGGCCTAACATCGGAAGAAGTGGATATTTCGGAAGTTAACAGAAAAGTAACCAAAGCTCTTATGGAAACAGCAACAAAATTAGCTGGGTCTAAGAACAAGTTGCATGTAAACAAATTATCAGGAAAAACCAAAATGTTGATGCAAAAAAGAAGAGAGATGAGGACAACTAAAGAAGATGTGACTTCCAAAGTGGAATATATAGAGTTATGCAAGACAGCACGAAAAAGTATCACTGAAGACGTAAGGAAATTCAACTGTGAGCTAGTGAGGAAAGCAATTGAAAACAACCAAAGCCTAAAGATAGCAAAGGGACATCTCAGTAAGGGAAGAAAACAGATTATGGCTCTGAGAAAAGAAGATGGTTCTATAACAAGAAATAGAGGCGAAATTTTGACAAGAGTGAAAGATTTCTACTCCAAATTATATGAAAGGGATGATACATGTACTTCAGACATCATGAAAGGTACCAGAGTTCTTCCAGTCCTCCCAGCAGAAGTTGCTCATGCAATCAAGAACATGAAGCGAGGGAAAGCTCCAGGAGAAGATGGAATTACTATAGACATCATACAAGAAGCAAGTGGAGAAATTGAAACAGTACTCGCCCAAATTTTCACTGATGCCTTAATGAAGGGAAGATTCCTGAGGATTGGAACAATGCTACAATGATCCTGCTACATAAAAAAGGTGACATTGAGGATCTCAGGAACTACAGACCTATCAGCCTCCTATCAGTGGTTTATAAAATCTTCACTAAAGTTCTTTCACACCGCTTGAAGGTAACACTGGACATGGCTCAACCGAGAGAACAAGCTGGATTCAGGAGTGGCTACAGCACAATAGATCATATCCATGTACTGAGAGAACTAATTGAAAGAGCGAGGGAATATGAACTTCCATTGTGCATGGCTTTTATCGATTATGAAAAAGCCTTTGATTCGGTGAAACCATCAGCAGTTACCACGGCTCTGAAATCCTGCGGTATTGAAGATGCATACATTAATATTATTAATAACATCTATGAAAATGCAAGTGCAAAGATTCGGCTGTTTGAAAATACAACACACATAAAAATTGGAAAGGGAGTGAGACAAGGTGACACCATATCTCCGAAGCTCTTTAATGCCACATTGGAAAATGTCTTTCAATCACTGAACTGGGAAAACAAAGGGATAAAGATTAATGGAGATTATCTAACCCACCTTCGTTTTGCTGATGACGTAGTCATTTTTGCAACTACCCCATCAGAGCTGCAGAGTATGATCGAGGAACTTGCTGACAAGAGTAAAGAAGTGGGATTAAAAGTGAACTTTCAGAAGACAAAAGTGATGTTCAATGCTTTTACAAGAAATGAAGATTTATCGATTGATGGAGAAAAACTGGTGATAACAGATACGTATGTTTATCTTGGACAGCAGATATCAAGTGAGGGTCACATTGATGAAGAAATTAATCGGCGTACAAAACTTGCCTGGAGAGCTTTTGGAAGAAACAGCATAATTTTCAAGAGCAATATGCCATTATGTCTTAAAATAAAAGTGTTTGATCAATGCATCCTTCCAGTGCTTACGTATGGTGCAGAGACGTGGACCTTAACTAAAAGAGACATACAAAGGCTGCAGACAACTCAAAGAAGCATGGAGAGGTGCATGCTTGGTATAACCAGGAGAGATAAGAAGAGGAACTCGTGGATCCGAAAAATGACAAGAGTGGAAGACATCATGATCAGAGTTAAATCCCTGAAATGGCAATGGGCTGGACATACTGCCAGAAGGACAGACCATAGATGGACAGCCGAAATTTTAGATTGGATTCCAAGGGACAGGAAAAGACCCAGAAAAAGACCACATGGGAGATGGGTGGATGAAATTCGTAAATATGCGGGAGTGACATGGAGGAGACTGGCACAAGACAGACCGTTGTGGAGGAAACTTGGGGAGACCTTCGTCCAGCAGTGGATTGATAATGGTTGACAATGATGATGATGATATTCTATTGACATTACCCAACGTGGTCTGACCCCAGACCAGTAGACAGTACGAAAAAAGTGGATATATGAACGAGTAATACAAAATTAGTTTTAATCTTATGGTCAACATACACGCAATTCTATAAACCATTTCTATACGTGATCTAAGCTGATTTTCCAAATAATTAATGTAATCATCCCATCGTAGAGACTCCTGAATAAGTACACCCAGAAATTTAACAGTCGTTTTAAATGTAATGGGAACTACGATCACAAAGATACCAGTTGGTACAGACAAACAATAAGAACGACGTGAAAACAGGGCGGCATTAGTCTTATCTTGATGTATATTAAAATAACTGCAACTAAACGAACGAAAGAACTCTTGAAGATCGAAATTAACTAAAGGTACCAACTCCATTAAATAATTACCGGAAAAGAATAAACTGGTATCATCAGCAAACAGCACACTGTGCGCCCCCGAAGTTACATTAAAAATATCGTTAATGTATATTAAAAAAAGAACCGGTCCTAGCACCGATCCCTGAGGAACTCCACAACTTACCCCAGGAACTGAAGAACGAATGCCACAAATCTGAACATACTGCGAACTCTGTAACAAATAATTCCTAATAAACAAAAGCGGAACTCTCCGGATAACTATATGATTTAACTTTGACAATATAATTTCATGATGCACACAGTCTAAAACTCGAGTTAAGTCACAAAATATACTTAAGACAGTTTTTTCTGAGTCAATATTTATGTGCAAAAAATTAAGAATATCCAATATAGCCGTTTCTGTTGAGAAGCCCTAACGGAAATCATGCTCACCGTGGTGCAAAATTTGTTCCTCTCCAAGTAGCCAGATAACATCTTTAGTACTAGTTTTTCCAAAAATTTAGCAAACACTGTAATATTAGTAATTGGACGATAATTTTCTACACTAGATCTCAAACCCTTTTTATGTATAACAGTGACTCTACCTGTCGTAAATGCTAAAGGTAATAAGCCAGTTCCTAGAAAACGATTAAAAATATGTTCCAATGGTAAAAACAAAAACTGAGCAACATGTTTAATCACCCTTGGATGAATATCATCTGGGCCACCACCCTTAGAGGTATCCAACTGCTGTATAGTGGGCAACAGATCCGCTGATACTGTGTCAAAAAAAAAGACGTACACAAAGTTTGGTGGGACAAAAAGTCAGCAAAGTCACCAGACACCGGCGGAATATCGTTCTGTAGTTTCACAGGCAAAGAAACAAAGTAAGTAATACAGATCTCTACAATACGATTCAAATCAGTGACTCGAGTTCCACCACGATGAACTTCTATTGGAGGGTCGTCATCATTTGTTCTACGCAACAATTCACCAATCGATTGCCTTAACCTTTTCTCATCTGTGGTTCCAGTAAAACGATTTAAATAATATTTTCTTTTGCATTTTTTAATTTAGTATTAAACTAATTTCTGTATTTACGAAACTTGGATAATCAGAGGCACTTCTGGACTGTATAAATAACTTGAACAGCCTATTGTTTTTGTTCAGACATCTTAAATGGCTACGAGGAAACCAAGGTTTTCTACACTTTAATGAATGTGTAAATGTCCCAAGTAGAAATGAACATTTTCTAAGAACTTCAAAACAATCCCCAAAATACATAAAATGCATGTGTGGGACTACCTTGTTTCAGCACCGGACACCAATCCATAACAGCAAGTATCTTATTAAAAGTTCTTACGCTATGCTGATCGTACGAACGAATACGAGTCGAAATCCTGTCTACAAATTCCGAGATAGATACACTACCCGACAAACAAAAAATAGGGAGGTGATCACTTATATTATATGCCAACACACCCGTAGTGCAACAAACATCATTCGTAATACATAGATCAAGTATAGTTGAAGTAACAGGTGTAATTCTCGTGGGGATTGTTACCGCACTTATGCATCCAGAAAAGCCTATGATATCACTGAATGGATATGAGACGCTATTAGTAGATGTCATATCAATATTAAAATCCTCTGAAAAATATAACGCCTTTCCACTCTGATTGACATCCTCCAAATAGCTGGAAAAAAATCAAGAAAAACTAACTGATTCTCAGACGGAGGGCTAAAAGCTGCACTTAAAATGCTTTTTGTCAGTCTCGAAAGTAATAAACTCATATTTATTATCAGTTATAACCATATATTTATCAATCTGCGAAAGTTGAAAGGAACGCCTAGCAAAAATAGTAAACCTTACACCCCCACCCCTTGATCTACAAGCAGAAAAGCTCGAAAACCCGGAACATTACCAGTAAGTTGATCCACACTACTAAACCAAGGCTCTGAAACACAAATAAAGTCAACAAAATAATCCAAAGACCCCAAAACTCCAAGAATATTTCATATTTGCCAAATAAACTAATAAACTACGAGCATTAATGTGTAACAATCGCAAACGGTGATTTTGTGAAAAAAGCAGATCACGCAAAAATTCAACTGAACAAACACTAGGATTACAGGTCATAAAAATTAGTTATGTACAACTAACAGAGTTACAAGAACATCACAAACCCATCAGAATCGACTAAGATCTAAGTCGTTCCTGCTCCTAATGGTAATTGCATTTCCACCCTCCTCCTTTCGGTAGTTAACACGCCCGTTTTTATGCCAACAAACTCTGATATTGTTTTCTCTGGAAAATCTCAGGGCATTCCACAATAATTCTCCGTTATGCACAGTCAAATTCTCATTAACATGAACTCTAGTTTCCTGCAAATAATTAGCACCAATATTAGTCCTTTTCAAAATCTTCCGACTTCTTGATAAAAGAATATATCTTACCTTTCTGGGCTGAAACTTCACAATGATCGGCGAAGGACGCCGTGCCCCCTTAGTTTTTATTCTATGAACGACGTCAGTGTCATCACACGAAATGTCTCCTAAATCCAACCCTTTTGCAATGTTAAGTACAGGTTTCGAGAGATCAGCATTAGTCTCTTCATTACTCTCAGGGATGCAATGTATTTCCAAGTTTCTATTTCTTGTATATTGATCGAGGTTGTTCAAGTCCTATGACAGTCCGGAAATTTCAATATCCTGATCCGACATCCTCTGCTGACGAGCAAACACTTCCCTACGGGAGTTATCAAGCATCGAACTTGATTTATTTAAAGAAGTCAAAATGGCATCATACTTTTGTGAAAAGAGCTCAACTGATCTCTTCAAATCTAGTATCTCAATCTTTAATTCGTTAATCGCATCTAGCTTTATCTTGACAGACTCCAGAACCAACTGAGGATCACTGCCACCGGCACATTCCTTCCCCTCGGAATGAATGCTTTTTTCAGTGGAAGCCGCTCCCTCAGAACGGACCTCGGAATCATGTAATGTGCCACGACGACAACTATCACATTGCCGTTTCATTTTTTCTCTTTTGACATTCGTCGGTAAACATTTTTGTTATTGAACAGCAAGCATAATGACATCTGCCGCCGGATCTGCCGTAGCATTGAACCCGTCTTCAGCTTGGATTACAGCCGAACACATCAAACAATATTTTTGTGTCATATCTATAAGTTAATAATGGATGAGCTCTCAAATGTGATAGATACCCCCTGGCAGCAAGCGATGTAGTAGAAAATGTACTTTACCAGTCTTCACTGATATATGAAACGATCACGATCGCACTAAGTCAGTAGCGTCAGTATCACCATCATCATCGGAATAGGAGATATCAAAAGTGCTGCTCACCACGTAAATCCTATAAGACACAGTAACACACCTTTAAGCTGTAACAGCAACTCATATGATTCGAAATCGATGAAGCACCACTTCACGGACCCAAGTAACAAAACGAGACCCGTACTTGCTTAGAATATTGCTTTTATTAGAATCACAAATCTCACCTTCAAACTACCCAGTGTTTCTATTGTGACTTGACCTGATTAAACAAATTAATTTACTTCTCTGCATGAAGTAAATGAATTTGTTTTGTATCATTCCTACAAAGAGAAAGGTAATATCACCTTTCTATGTCACGAATCAGCATTTTTTTGGATGTATCATCAGTGAAAATCGAGTTGTTCCTCTCGATACATCGTCAAAACGTCGAGGTTTGATGACAGATGTTTTAAACTCCGAAAGTATATATTTTATGGGAAGTAAAGGAGTTTCTCTTTGTTTCATTCTTATAGAGAGGAAAGGAAATTTGTCGATGTTTCGTCCGAAAATCTCGTTCTTTTCCTGGATGTTACAGCAACGAATGCATCTAAAAACCGTTGAAATTGCTATCGAGCGTTTTCACAAATCCTATTGATAACTCAGTGTTCAATTGGCGTTTAAGTTTTGATATACTGAACAGCGATTTTACATTATAATGTTGATTGTCTGGCTTTTTTTAGCAAAACATGTAAGTATTCACCGATAATATCGAAGCATCGCTATGTCCGGAATATGTAACCACCAGTGTATCTTCCCGATATGTCCATCCCTTTGCCATAGTAAGTATCAGCAGCATACCCACAAAAGAAAGTAATTAAAACAATCATAAAGACATCTGAAAAACAATTTTCACCGAATCTTGGCAAAGAGGCCTTCATTTAATTTTGACATAATATTTTATTAGTAAGAGAATTCATGTTATTGTTTTCATATTATTAAAGTATGTTACCATCGACACAATTATATCTGAATACTTTAATTTCAACATGCATCATATTTTTAATGCGGTTTTACGTCCTCCAATCTAAAGCCCAATTACATGGTAATAAAGCAAATTTCACTTCAGAATAATTGTAAAATGTTTTGCAAGGTTTGCTTCCGAAGTCTTCGTCGGACAATTATTTTCCACCTCCTGATGTATTTGATTAAAATGTTAAAAATTGGTGAGATGAAATATGTTCCAGGGGAATCAAAGAGTTTGTTGGCCGAACGAAGTTTCTTTTAGGAATACAGGTAAGATTGTTTTTTTGTTATTGTTTGCTTTTCTCTCTTTTTAGTATCACTAATTGATCAACAAGTGCAAATGGAGATATCTATGCCACAGAATGGCAATAGATAGCGAAACATCACCCACGCAGAAATGATGATCATCCGATCCAAGGAAACCGCTGCACGCCTATGATATCAGGTCCTCTTCCCCAGCACTCGTACGCCACTCTCTGGTCGAATGAATGATTTTTCTGTGTTATTTTTATTGGACAACCACGGCGCAATCGAAGAGCTTCTCCTGTGCGATAAAGCACATTGCAAATTTCGGAAATTGAGTGTTATTTCCACCATTGTTTAGCTATGGGGAATGCAGGTTGGGTACTACTTCCCTTGTACATACAAAATGTACAGTACTATTGCAAAACGCAGAAATAACTGATCAAAAAGTATTTTTTAAGTGGAACAAATAAACTGTTGCCTAAGATTTAGAGAACTTACAGACTGACGAAGTTTATTCTATGACATCAGTTACAACAGAAGAAAGAGAATTAGTCAAAATTATGGAAGTCCCCAAACAATTAGAATTCACAGTTAATCTTTAGTTATTTATTATTAAAATAAAATATTAATACAACAGAAGAAAGAGAATTAGTCAAAATTATGGAAGTCCCCAAACAATTAGAATTCACAGTTAATCTTTAGTTATTTATTATTAAAATAAAATATTAATACTACTGATTTTTTGCTAAATTTTTACGTTGCCTTTGGTACATCGTTTTGATAACACCCTAATCGGGTGACTTTGGCGACCATTTTTGATTAGGTTCAATCAAAATGTGATTGGCTTTCGTGGGTCAAATGTGTTTTGCATGCAACTTGGAACGGTTCAATTCTTTTACAAGAAAGGAAAGGTTTTAATTGATTGGGAGATGCTGGAGATAACTGATATCAAGCAAGGGGCACATTGATGCGGAAATTAATCGGGGTTTAAAATTTTGGTGGATAGCTTTTGAAAGAAACAATACAATTTCAGGAGCAATATGTCATTATGCTTTAAAAGAAAAGTGTTTAATCAATGCATCCTTCCAGTACTTACATACAGAGCAGAGACGTGTACTTAAACAAGAAAAGACATATTAAGACTGCAGACAACTGAAATTAGAATGGAGAGATGCATATTTGGGGTAACCAAGAACGACAGGAAAAGGAATTCGTGCATAAGGAAAAGAACAGGAGTGTGAGACATCATGATCAGAATGAAATACCTGAAATGGTAATGGGCTGAACATGTGGTCAGAAGAACGGACCACGGATAGACAACAGAAAGTTTAGACTGGATTCCGAGGGACAGAAAAATGTCCGAGTAGGAGACCAAATGGGAGATGAATGGGTACAATTCGAAAGTATGCAGGAGTAACATGGAGGAGAGTGGCTCAAGACAGACAGTTATGGAAGAAACATGGGGATACCTTCATCCAGCATTGAATTGAAAATTGTTGACATCGATGAGGATATACATATAATACACTACCTAACTTGATGAAAAAGCTGTGTCCATAATGGTACAATAGGAACAGACGTTCTCCCACAGCGCTGACCCGAAGGATATCGTTGCCTCAGATAGCTGCTTCATTTAGGGTATCTGCTGTGGTATGCTTGCTCCCATTAAAAGAAATCTCTGCCTTCCTCGAATAGAAATGAAGAAGCCAGTCGATTTTAATCAGCTATGCATCGTTCCCGGGAGTCATGATCTTGAGATCAGTTGTTTTTCCACATTTGCGCGATGTACTCATTGTTGTAATAGAGACGACTTAGACAATCGCCTTACAGGCGTTCAAATTTTTCTAATTTCAAACTGTTAGTATTCGTGTTTAAACTTATAGATTTAATAATCACAAATTAAAAATTAATTCTCTCTTTGAAGCTTGTTGTTTAGAACATATACGTATCGTAATGTGAATTTCTGAATTTCATTTTTCATATACAGTTAATGGCGTAATATATCTGACATATGCAAACATTTCCTTCACGGAGAAAAATTCTGGTGAGGCTGTGCGTCACTTGTCTTATCTGACCAGATGGTCATGATAGCCTGTTCTGGAACATTTATTTCTACGTAAGCGTCCGATTAAGATAGAACACTGCTTTAAGAGTTATTTTGCAAATAGTTCTTCCCTGATATTCCATTTGCTTACTTTTATGTAAGATAAACTGCTTCGCACTAGGAGGAAACCAAATTTTCCCGTCAGAATAACTATTTTGGTTTAAGGAGACAATACGCCTTACCTTCGAACCGTTCTACAACCACCACCTGATTTATATAGTTACATTTAGGCACTTCTGTGTCCGTAAGCATCTAGTTCAACCGAGATTTTATGGGCTATTATTTGTTAGCCCATCTTTGAAAAACTATTGATTTTCATATATAATATATATTGGACTCTCTGGACAACCGAATACATAAATCGGTTGGCTCTTGAACGGTTCGTGGGTAAATTGAATTATCGCTTTAAACCGAAATACTTATTGTATTTCTGTTAAAGGGATTAAGGATTTGTTCTCTTAAGAGTGCCTTAGGATACTAGATATCGTAATATCGGTTACAAAGAGTAGTAATTACTTAACTCATGATGCGTAAGCAAGTAACTGAAGTAACGTAATTTGTACCGGAAGAAACTGACTTTTTTAAAGTGTGGATCCTAACCTAACATGTTTCTCTGTGACTCAGCTGTATCGGGGTTTTCAAAACTTGTTTTGGAAGACCGTAAAGCAATCAGACAGATGCGTGTTTGGCTGAAACAACTGAAAAATGTACAACCGATATATTTGAAAGCATTATGAATTGTGAAATGTGTTTTGTTAACTAAATACAAACAACAAAATCATGTTTAGTAATAAATTTGAATAATAACATTATATATATAATTAAATTAAGTATTAAAGTTCTTGATATATATATTTCTTAATAACTCGTGATGGCTCATTCGAACTTCGTTCCGATTGAGTCCTCTGTTACCAATACAGAGATTATATGCCTCACTTGCGTCTCGTGACACGTACGTGATTGATCTTGTTCTTATCTGATTGGGCGCTTGGCGTAAACGTATTGAATCGCTCCATACTCCATTGGGTCTCATTTTTTCCAAAGTAGAGATAGTCTTTCATGTATGTTTTATGATCCACCAAAAAATCTACCCGGTACATGATTCAGTCCAATGATTAGTTTGGGTAGAACCGAGGGAATAGTATTCTTTTTCCAAGCAGAAAGGGTTTGAGCCCTGGACTGAAGCCCCTTTCTATCCGGAATAGGTTTTGACAATTACTAGATAACAGGACTGTGGTACAGGTTTTTTGCGTTTTCACAGTATTTTTTCTGCCTTTTAATAATTGTTAATGTTATTGTTTGTTGCATTGTAATATTGTGAGCTTTTTTAACAAGTTTTCAAGTAAGAATTTAGTACACTACAGATAATATAAGCACTGAGAATAGAGGTGAGTAATTCCGGTGTTGAAGCGAAACCGCGCAAAGTCTGTCTTGTTCAAAGGTCAAGAATATGAACACTAAGAACTAATGGGCAAGGTATCTTACAAATTCCTGTTTGTCTGAAAAACCAACTTCAGGCACAATAAGCGGAGAAGAAAATTTTAGTTTTGGAATTAGTTCTCTAATGGGTTCTACATACAGCACGAAATTTAAAGGGTGTATACATTCCACTCAATTTATTGAAATTATATTGTATCATATTTTTAGGCTAATCCGCTTATGTATCACGGCAAACTATACTCCAGATCTAGGCCGTAGCTGCCGGGAGGGCACGGAAAGCGCTTGTCCTCCCAGAATGGTCATACCAGTGGCGTAAATTCATACTGTGAGAGACAAAAAATAGAAAGTCACGAATTGTAAATTAATTTATTAAAAATTGTAACCAAAAGAAGAAAGTCATACACCTTAGTATTTTCTTTCGTAGAGTCTTGTGTTAGCTGCGTACAGCATTCCGAGCAGCTAACCAGGATACAGAGTAACCGACAATACGAGGTGAGAACACCTCATATGTACAATGGGAATTATCCGAAACAGCAGATGGAAGTAAATAAGATAATATGCGGATCTACTTAAAGTCTAGAACTTTCCAAACACGCAGCAGGAAATAACTCATTTATAATAACTCATTTATTTTATGTCGCAGAAAACTAGCTCCTCTGAGCGTTTAAATTTGAATGGAATATTTCCAAACCCTATCCCCAAAAACAACTTCCTGTTGTAACGTTAATTTTGTAATATTCATTCGTCCTGTGTCTTTTATGTTTTTTTTATTCTCTGTTGCATTTCTTTCGGGAAACATCGTGTTGTCGGCGTTTACTAAGCTTTTACGTTTTAACTGATATTTACAACACTTGGCTTGTGGTTATACACCTAATGTTTACATTTTTAATAAAATTATGTCCGAAGTGAGATTTTTGCTGGATCTTAATACTTTCCCATAACAGCGTGTGAAAAAATAAAAACTGCTTCTTGTTTGAGTAGAAGTAGGAAGCGTTTGAACTCTGTAACGTATAATCTAACATAACTTTCCTTTCTGGTTCTTCTGTATATGTGAGTTCTGATTTGCTTTCTTTAAGCATTTTTACACACATGCATACATGTTTTATTTTATTTAAATTTGCATTATGTTTATTTTATTAATTTATATTTTGCATGCATATTTGGTTTTATTCAGATCAATGGAATGCATGGTCACTTCATCCGACGGATATCCTCGGTAGTTAATGTTGACGGGCGTTATCGTCTAGAAAAATTAAATCTGCGTTTATATCATCGTGGATCATAAGAACGTGGTGAATAAACTCATCCTTTTTCTTGGATTGATACACGTATCTTCATGGATCGCAATGAATTATTTCTATTTCCTTTTCAGTGTTTAGACAAGGATTCAGCTCTGAATTCGAGTCAAATTCCGCTTCTTCTTAACTGACGACGAACACGCGAATTTGTTGGAAAATGCTATTTTTCCCATTGCTAATATACTATCTACCAAGAAGTAATTGGAAACCTGTGATAGCAAAGGAAAATGTAGTTTATTCACCTTCAATATTTGGTGGAGCCTCCACGAGCGGGGATTACAGCTGCGATCATCCGGGGCATACTCTCAACCAGGCGTTGTACGATGGCTAGCAGTATTTTATTCCACTCGGCTTGGAGAAGACAGGTCAGTTCCTTCACTGACTTCGGACGGTGGGTGCACCCCTTAAGTCGATGCTTCAACTCGTCCAAGAGAGTGCTCGATCGAGTTAAGGTCCGGGCTCTGTGCAGGTCAGTCCATTCGATTAACATCATTGTCACCATACCAAGCCATGGTGGACCTCGAAACATGACAGGTGGCATTGTCATCCTGAAAGTAACATGGGTACACCCCGTAAAACTGCTACAACGTAGGAAGCGCATGGTCATTTAAAATGGTGCAGTAGGTCTCGGCTGTGAGTCTACCAGGAATTGCGTTCAAGGGTTCCGTGCCATACCAGAAAGAACACCCGCATAGCAAAGTTCCGCCGCCGCCGAACTTCTCAGTTGGCACAATACATTCCGGCAGGAGGCGTTCTCCTGGCAGACGCCAAACCCAGACCCTGCCATCCGAACGGTAGAGGGTGAACCTTGTTTCGTCACTCCAGGCAACCCATTTCCACTGTTCAACGGTCCACTGTCGACGTCCTTTGCACCACGTGGCTTGTGGGCGGCAGCACGTCCATAATAACCAAGCAGATGGGTTCCCTTATGGATGGTATTCATCGAAAAAACAATCCTGGATGCCAGTTGAAACTCCTCGTGGATGTGGTCCATTGATTTGGTGCGGTTCTTCCAAATTTCTCTGAGGAGCACCCGTCGGTCTCTAACTCCCAGTTTTGTGGGTCTGCCGGGTTGGGGCACATTCCGACAGTCACCTCTCATCTTCCATTTGCCAATCACATAGGCCACTGTCGATTTTGGGTACTTCAACTTGCTGGATATGTCACGTATGGATCGGCCATTTCTGTGATACCCGATGATTACATCTTTCTCGAAATCAGAGAGCTCCGAACTGCGTGGCATCTTGCATGCGACTGGTTGCGTTGTTGTTTCTCACACGATATTTAACGGCGGCGGCCGTGACGTGTATCAGGGCCGCAGAGTTTCGATTGCAGGGGTGTCCAATTACTTGTTGGTAGATAGTGTAGAAGTTCTATTATATTTAAACCAGAGAGCATTTACTTACAGCTTTTGTAACGGCGATGTATTTCCGACCGAAGATGCTAAACGACATCTTTGCTGTTAAAATTCGCTAATTTTATTCATGAGCGTTCACAGCTTATGACCAAGATCACTGCCCGTTATTCCAAGGGGTCACTATTTGGACGTAAATGTACAGAATTGCACATATATTTCTGGAATAATAATTACAAAAGCGTCTGCGGTGCCCACTATTCTTGAATGTCCATTAATGAGGATTCGCAGTATTACATTATCAATGTAAGAATGTGCTTATACCTTGATATATTTTTACTCATATCTTTTACATTTCATTGTTTCAAAGCATCTTTTTCGTTAAATATAAGCAGCTTTATAATCGCTCAGGTGATTTGTTCTCAGATTTTCAAATCTTTTGCTTTCCTCAGTGTTTTTTCAGCATGAAGAAACATGCCAGTTATATTGGTCAGGCTGTTGTAATTTTGTGCTATAAAAACGTATTCTTTTGAAGTAACAAACATTTACATCTTCGGAAAAAACCCTTCGAAATTAGTGCTTCATTTGCAAAATACGTTTTGCAGTACGCTCTGAATTTAATTAATAATAAACCTTGAAATTTAAAAGACTACGAAATGGAGTAACTAAAATTTTAGGTTTTAAAACCAACAAGCCTAGAAAAGAATGGAATCTTTCATATTATAATAAAAAAGTAAAGATATTAAAGTGCACACTAAAGTGAAATGTGCATACTGGTTTATCATTGTGCAATCACTGCGTACGAATCTTATTAATGAGAGAAAAAAGGAACACTTTCAATCCTTAAATAATTTAAGGGTGTGTCTCACTGCAAACCAGTAATTTGGAAAATCACAATGGTTCCCGAGATGAAAAATGCTCTGTTGCTTCCTTGGTTGAGATGCCAGTAAAATCGCGGACTTGGTACCTCCCTGAAAGGTTCAAGTAATTCATTCCTAAGTTTGGAAAAACATTAACAAGACTGAATAATTAGGTAACATTAATATATGATTTCAAACAGATAAATAGTTGCAATTCGGACACAACGAATAATTTACAATATATGATTTAATAAACATGATATTTATAGGTCATCTTAACAAACACTTTACTAAGTAAGTAGGAATCTCTTAAAGTGCTGGATACACCTAGTTATATAATTTACAAATTTTTGAATTTGTGTAAATAAAGCGTGTAACCTAGTATATGAACAATAAACAAATAGGAAATATTTGTGAAATAAACGATTTAAAATTAGGAATATTCATTCAGAACGTGGTATATGTGCGTATGTAATGTGGAAACGATTTTTGGTTAAAAACGTATCTCATCCACATTAATCTCCCAGTAACATCAAAAATATGTTGCAACCCTGTTTCAAAAAAAAAAAAATCTGCGTGAGGTGCTAAAATGAAGTTATGAAGAACATTGAATTATTGCCGTACTTGATCGAGGATAGATATAACCATTCATTTTATCCCAACCAATGAAAAAGAAAAGAGAAAAAGAAAAAAACTGCAATTGCGATATTTACTTTGTACGGTAAATTATCGCTGTTCAGAATAACAATGTTGATTTTTTTTTCTGTAGGGTGATAAGCACATTGAAAATTACTTGATAAAGATGCTAAACACCTTATTGTTTTTTACCATTTTCATTTTGATTCTGATTGCAGAAACTCATAACGTGCATCAAACTTTTAAAACATAGTGTAGCCTACTCTTCAACATATTCAGGTATTATTTAAAGTTAAAATAACACCGATGGATGTTTTGCAGTTGTAATGCGTTCAGAAGTTGTTTGTTTCCCTGGAATTCTATGCAGTGCTAAGGGTCTCATAAAAGACAAACATACATGTATTTAATAATATACACTGACGGAAAAAAATCTCACTACCACGAAAAAATAGTTGTAGAGGAATGCAGTGGCGGCAATACATTTGTATAGGTAACACATTTAATCGATTAAGGTTTCAAGATAACAGCTTAATGTAAGCGCGAGAACAGCCATTTTAAATGTGAAATACTGGTACATTAATAACCGGTGTAACCGCCAAAATGTTGAATGCAAGCACGCAAACGTTCATGCATTGTGTCGTGCAGGTGCTGGTTGTCAGTTTGTGAGATGGAGTTCCATGCCTATTGCACTTGGTCGATCAATACAGGAGCGGTTAATGCTGGTTGCGGGTGACGCTGGAGTTGTCGTCCAATGATGTCCCATACGTGCTCGATTGGAGAAAGATCTAGAGATCTAGCAGGCCACGGCAACATGTCGACACTCTGTAGAGCATGTTGGGTTACTACAGCGGTATGCGGGCGAGCGTTATCCTGTTGGAAAACACCCCCTTTAATGCTGTTCATGAATGGCAGCACAACAGGTTGAATCACCAGACTGACGTACAACTGTGCCGCCAGGGTGCGTGGGATAACCACGAGAGTGCTCGTGCTGTCATAGGAAATTGCTCCCCAGATCAGAACTCCAGGTGTAGGTCCCGTGTGTCTCGGCCGCAGACAGGTTGGTTGCAGGCGCTCACCTGGCCTCTTTCTAACCAACACACGGCCATCACTGGAACCCAAGTAGAACCGGCTTTCATCAGAAAACACAAAAGCTCTCCACTCCGTCCTCCAATGAGCTCCAGCTTGACACCACTGACGTCGCAAACGGCAGTGGTTTGGAGTAAATAGAATGCACGCTACAGGGCGTCTGGCTCGGAGCTGTCCTTAAAGTAATCGATTTGTAAAAGTTCGTTGTGTCACTGTGGTGGCAACGGCAGCTCGAATTGCTGCCACAAACGCAGTACGATGCACCACGGTCATACGCCATACACAGCGGTCTTCCCTCTCAGTAGTGCCACGTGGCCGGCCAGAACCCAGTCTTCTTGAGGCAGTACCTTCCCTTGACTTCCGCTGCCAACAATCATGCACAAGCGCTACATTCCTGTAAAGTCGTTCTGCAATATTGCGGAAAGAAAATCCACCTTCTCGTAGTCCTATAACGCGACCTCGTTCAAACTCCGTGAACTGTTGATAATGGCTTTTTCGTCTTCTTAAAGGCATTCTTGACTAACATCAACACACTAAGTCGAATCTCAACGATAACTAACGCTCACAAACGTTACAGCTCGTATTTAGAGCAAACCTGCTTTGTACGTTCCGAGGGGCGCTACTAGCGCCACACGTATGCACCGAACGCGAAATTTGCATAGACGTCATCTTACAGATGTACTCTCACCGCCTACCAACTGTCGTTTATCTAATACAAACCCTTCTTGGTGTTGGGATTATTTTTTCCGTCAGTGTATTTTTCGGTGCTCCTGATAATAATGAATTTAAAAAATAAATTTGGCGCTCGTGATAATATTAATACGGCGTAGCTCTGTTGTCAAAACAAATTATGGCAGTTAAAATATTTGTGAGGATTCGCCAAAGAAGAAATCACTTTTTGTCAGACGATTAAATGTGTTTCTTCGGGAAGCTTAAACCTACTGTATTTCTGATTTTAAAAATAGGTGACTTCTATGAACACTTAAAGGGCGATTACAACAATCCGAGACCAATACTGAATATTCACAGTATTCAGGATTAGGACAAACAGAAACACTACACCATTACATCTGCAAGGAACGGAACTATGCAAAAAGAGAAGTTAGGCATAATTAAAGAGGAATCAACCACAGCAAGCCCGGAATCTAACAAGTGAAGAAGTTTCCTTTGTGATCATTGTAGATGCGTCGCTGGAATGCGTGGATTGCAGCGATTCTATTCAGAGTTATGTTTTATCTGCCGAATATTTATATTTCACCTTTTCCCATTATTAATAGAGATGTGCTGTTCGCAAACGATTCGTTGGAGAAGAACGAATCAGCAAACTGAGTCAATGGCAAACGAATCTGTCCTGAAAATAATCGATTCCTGAAAATAGCCCATTCCCTGAATGAATCAGTCAGAATTACTTTTTACTAGACATCACAAGTTCACCACGGGTCTCCTAGAGGTTCATAATCTAGTCAGAAATGATTATCTTATTCGGAAGTGTACACATACAATAAATTACGTCAACGTTTCTTCACAAACTTATAAGAAAACTCAGGAACAAATTTATTTCTCCGTAAGAATTAAAAATAAATATGTTTAAAAATCAGCCATTAAACTGGAAACTATCAAAGAAAGAAAGGATCTGACACAGAATTATTTTCCTCGACAAATATCGTTCTTTAAGCCGGAAGTCCGAAAGGACTGAAACGAACGAGGCGGTCCGAACGATACTTTTCAGTGAGTCGCATCGAAATACATTCTATCTATTTCGATAACAGATTCTATCTATTTCGATTCGACTCACTAAAAATAAATCATACCCTGCTTTTACAGCATTTCAATCTTCTTACCTACAATTAGCACGAAATATCTTTGGTTCTTACGTATATGGTTGCTGCCTATAGATATAAGTGGGATATTGAGTGTCATCATTGTCATACAATCGACTTTAATGGAAGGAGCGACAAAGGACTTCCTCTTCAGTAGGAGAAAGCTAATGACGAAAGATGAGCACTTATCATTCTTGCTAAACTCTCGTTCTCTGCAGGTTCCCCTTAAGTTCCTGCTTATTAAAACAACGTCTATTTCACTTCGTGATGCTGCGGTTCTGACTTTAGTTGAGAAGAAGAAACTTTGTGCTCAAATTAGGCGTAAACGTAGTTTCATCGATCTCCTCAACAGACAAACCTACCTGGCATATTTAAATTTTACAAATCCTGCACACCCTCTGTATTTCGATTATTTTTGTATTGTGGTGAACTCAATTATTGAAAACTCTCTTCAAAATTTACAAAATGGAGATATCAAGAAACTAAGATCATTTATTTCTGACATAACTTCTAGTGTTCTTGTTTCCTTGATAGAACGACCTAGAAGACAGCCAGAACAGTCCTCATTTCTAAACTTGAGTTCAAAGGCTCTTACGACTTGTCAATCCGAAGCGTTGAACTTGGGATTAAAGTTCTGCTTCCCAAACCGTAACCCTAACCCTATGAATATTATCCCACAAGTTGAAGAGATCACTAGGAATCTCTCTCCTAGGGTCCATGAATTCACCAGGCACAAAACTTGTAATCTTTTACGGAAGCGGCAAACAAGTTTCGACTATGCCTTGCGATACTCCAGTTCTGAACTGCTTGCTCTACCTAAGGATCCCGATCTTGCTATCCTAAGTGCAAATAAAACCAATCACATTGTTATTCTTGATCACTCTGATTTTGATGCAAAAGTGCTTGCCACCGTTCAAGATATTCTCCATTCCATAATTAATTCCGATCCAAGAGCTTATACTATTTCAAAACTGTCAACATTACGTAATTCTGGTTTTTTACCTAAATGCATTTCACGCAACATGTTACCTCTCCAGGATCTATAGTTCCGGAGGCCTTTAGCAAAGTTAAAACCCATAAACCAGACCACCCAGTTCGACTCCTGATTTCAGGTTACGCCAATTCAGCAAGAAAACTAGAAAAATTTTTAGCATCCTTTTTTTGAAACCCCTTACAACAAACTCAACTTACTCTGTCTGTTTTAAATCTGAAGCTATTAGAAAACTTAAATCCTGTCAATTCCCAAAACCTCAGTTCATTCTAGCTTAGCTAGATGTTGTAAATCTCTTTCCCAATGTTTTTCGTTCGGTTGTTTATATCGTTATTGAAAATATCTTGTACACTCAAAATTCTTATGCTGCTGATGAAATTGATTCAACCCTACAGGCTTTGAAACTTGTTGTAGACGGTTGTTTCTTCCGATTTCAACAGACTACCTTCAAACAGAATGAGAGGGCACCTATATGTTCCTCTTTGTCACCTGTCCTTGTGGAAATACTAGTTCAAGATTTGGAGAACAGCTACCTAAAATCTTGTTCCGTTCAACCATCGTTATATCTTAGATATGTTGATGATGTCTTTCTTGTTTGGCCTCATTCTGTCACCGAATTATAATTCGGTGACATTATTAAATAATTTCTTAATATTGCTTTGAATTTATCTTTCATCATACCCGGTATATATAGTTTACTGTTAAGTTTTAGGAATCTGGGTCACTTCTTTATCATGATTTTTTGGTTTCCCACACCTCTGACAACTCATATTTCGACTTTTCGGTTTACCGAAAACCAACCACAACTCTGGTTATTATGCCCTTCAGTTCATGTACTCCAACCACCTACAAATTTTCAGCACTCAGATTCCCTGTACACAGGGCTTTTTCACACTCTTCAACTTCTGATAGTCCAAATTCGGAACTGAGAAAAATATCCGAGATTGCTAATGTGCATGTATACCCCGCGGGTGGTGTTCAAACCTTTGTTCAACATTACGAACGGAAAACATTTACCAACCTAACTAGAAATGTACCCACGATTAAGTATGTGGGGAGCATGGACTACCAGAAATATGTGGTCTCTTTATTATAAAAAACGCTTGTAAAAATACTTTATTGGATTCGGTGTTAAAACCGAAAACTGTTTTTCAGTAAGTAGACGTGATTCAGACATATTTCCTCCTATTTCCAGCTTTGGAGTTTAAAATATTTCTCTAATGGACAGAAATGGACAATCGCAGATTTTTGTTATGTGGAGTTGACCTTTCGAAGCCTGGGCATTCGCTGGGCTGAACACAGATATTCCATCCGTAAGAAATCTGCTTCCTCGACATTGTCAAAAGCTGTTATTGAAAAAGACTTAAGACCTGACCGGGACAATGCGAACTTACTATTGGCAGCTTCTAATAAACGCTCGATGCTCTTTACTGAGGGTCTATATATCATAAAACTTGGTCCAAAATGCTGTTATGAGGACGTGCTTGTATACATTCCCATTACCAGGAGAAACCTGGTTTTACATTATTCACGAAAGGAAGAAGCTAAATATAAATTACAGATACGTTTAAACATTTGTAGTGAATGGCAATGACTAAAGTGTTTCATTTACATAATGTGTAGTACTTGTGCTCTTATGTGTCACTATTTAACCTTGTGCCGTTCTAATCTGGTTTCACTCATCGGTCTGATGATGCGGCCACAGTGGTCGGGAAAGTGCTTGCCAGAGCTTTTATCTACCATGTTTCTAAATTGTAAATAAAGGTGTTTTTTAAAAGATAATTTAGGGATGTGGTGTGTGTGCTTTGGTTCAAAAAAAATGTTACCCTGCTTTGAGAGCATTTTCAATTTTGTTACATAGATTCCATCAAATGAATCGGTTTACCCATCTCTAATAAGTGACCACTTGTTGCAATAGCCACAGTTTTTAACGAAATCCACAATGCAGCAAATAAAAATGCAATCCATGTTCTTAATAGTACCTAATGTATCTTTTTTAATGTACAAATAAGTGGATTGTTCATTCGCGCAGTACTGAAAATCAATTGATGTTCGTTTTAGCAAGGAACATTAACCTCTAAGAATCTTCTTCGTCGTTTTCTGAATTTAGTTCCCGAATATTATATTAAGTAACATTTAATTTTAAATGCTAAAAGCAAGAAATAAACATTTATAGGGACTTAAACCTCAATTCACATGCACAAGTGTTTATGAAAATTGCATCATGAAGAACTTCTGGTATTAACGTGAAATTTACAGGATATGCACAACAGTTTGGGAAATTAAATGTTTGTGAAGTCGCGCATGCTGCTGCGCGGAAGCGCGCTCTGGGTAAAAAGAGTTGCTCCTTTTTTGAGTAACAATAATTTGCTCAAACGAGATGTCGCACCCAGGGAAGAGCCGACACTGAGTCGAAAGGGTGACCTTTTGTCCGTATACTCCGTCGCCGATAAAGGTTTCGTTATGAATACATGACAAACTATGAGCGAGGAAGGATTGTTAAGATGAGAGAAAATGGAATTCCCTTGTAGAATTGTTAGGATGAGACAAGCTGGATTTCCTTGGACAGATTTTGGGATGAGACAAGCTGAATTTTCTTGGAAAGATTTTTTGGATATGAGAAGCTGGGCTTCCAGTCGTATCAAACAAAATGCCAGTGTAGTGATGCCCGTGGCGTCAATATACAGCAGGGACTCCGGCCCACAGATATCAGACGAATGGACAGCAAATTGCACGACTTCAAGTGATGGCAGATACCTCTGTTGCAGCGCAATGACAAATCGCACAGCGACATCCACTGTGTTAGTACAGAAGTGCAGCACTGTCGCAAATGTAACTGTATACTCCAGCAGACTTCGTCTATTCGTCAGACTAAAATAGGGACTGACACTAGCGTGCTGATGGATAACAAGTTGTATTTAAGAAGCATCACGATTCAACCTGATGCACCATAATTGTCAAATTCGTGTTCGAACATATCGTGGTGAACGACATCCTGCAATGTGCATTTTGCAGCGTCATACAGACCAAAGGCTAAGTGTCATGGTTGGGGATACAGTGATTTTAATTCGCGATCAAGCCTGCTAGGAACTGAGGGGAAGCTCAGCAATGAGGGATCCGTTTGAAACATTTTAGAGGTTGAGGTGATACCCTGATACCTTCCATCAAAGTTGTCGTTGCGTTGTACTTGAACATTCCTGGCCACAAATGGGCGAGGAAAATGCTCGCCCATTTTTTGCCAGGAATGTTCAAGTTCTCTTCCATGGACAGCAGATAACACTTCTTCCCTGACCTGTACGTTCACCTGTATGTCCGCGATCGAACATTCTTCAGGCATGGTAGCTAAGTAACTGGCCCATTCGCTCTATCACCAGTCACCGGATGTGACTTACTCTAGCATAAAAGCATCCAGGAAAATTATTCTCAAGGACGATAACAAAAACCTCCTCAATCGATGCCGCGACAAGTAGAAGCTCTTGTTTCTGTTCCAATTGGGCTCACACGATTCTGAGATTTGAAGCAAAAAAATCTTGTGTAGCTCTACAAATGTAATCAGTTACATCCTATAATATATAACATATATGTGATATAAATTTCACTGGAACAGCGCGATGGTGCAAAAATATACCTTATGAGCAAGGGCAATCGGTCAATATAGTTTTTTTTTCGTATTCATTTTATTCCACACTTCAAATTTCTTTATCAGAACAAAAATTATCGTCCTCTTTTAGTTAGGTCTTATAACATATGATGTTTTAATGTTAATGTATTCCTTTTTAGATGTGGGAATTAGTTGAAATGCTAAATTAAATGTCCGAATATTGAGGCGCTGCCCCGTTGGAGCAGTGGTCTACGCGATGGCTTCTGATCATTCTTACGAGATGGGTTCGGGTTCGAATCCCGGTAAGGCATGGATGTTGTGTTTGGTTTAAGGCGCTGGCTTACCTTAATATCAGCCAAATTATTAAAGAAAAAGATCCATACAGTGTTTATTACGTGTAAACAATGCATCGAAACAACATTCAGGCTCCTGCTAGAAAGTTCATGAACTACAAAGGGATCGGAGCTAAGGTGCAGAACTGTCTATATTCCAAAAATATTTCTTTTCAGATTCATCAAAAAAAAAAAAAAAAAAAAAAAACAAACAGTAATCAAATGCGATCCACAGAAAGTAGTTGTGATGGCCGATTTCTGCTGAAGCTTAGTAACTTTGTCGATCGTCCCGAGCAATCGAGTAAATTAATTACCAAAGGTAGTCGAATTAATTGTTTATTCACTCTAACACCCTGCAGGCATTGTTGATACTAGCCACTAGCTTATCAAATAAATCGATCTGATTGACTGTGCCACCGTTGGATAGAAAACAAAAGAATATATGCATGAATAGGAATTGTTTTTTGTTGCACGACAGGAAGGGGTGGTGTCTGCTTGGAAAACGAGACTGTATTTGAGTGTAACTGTCAAGTATCCACTAATTATCATTCGACTACTGAATCTATTCTTCAGTTGATAGAGTTACTAAACTACAAAATCAGGCGCGCTAATCACATAAACTGTTTCGACTAAACATTAGTGACTAATTCAGTTGATATTCGAAACTCACTGTCGGCTTATCAGTCAATAATACTTTTTAGTGATTTCACACATCACTGCCTAAAAGTAAATCCTCAGATTAAAGCCGAAGGTAATACTAAGGGAAAAAAATGGAGGAATAATATTATTGAGCAGTTGAAAATTATACGGAAAATTGCATATTTTGCAAAACTATGAGCTCTCACATTTTTGCATTATTTACTTGGATCTATAAATAATTTATAAATAATTTAATTAGACCAACAACTAAAGCACTTAGATGTTGAGTAGGTCAATGAGTGTTACAGTAGTTTCAGTTTAAAATATCTGGTGCACAAATTTCAAGAATGGGGCAAGTTCACAGGTAAATTTATTTTATTATTTATATTCTTAAACTATCGGTTTTTAATTCGTTCATTAACTGAGTTACGGAATACGTAAGGATATGACTCATTTGAGCGTGATGTTATCCACAGAATTAAATGGCTTCGGCATCAGAAGGGAATCATTTTGTTCTTTTTTCAGGTGTTTCCTAAAACGAAATATTTTGATTGTGCCTTAGAGGCAGTTAAAATAATTCAAATCTCGTCAGATGTGTATTCCCAGATCCTAATCTCTTGAATTCTTCATTTGACACGTTTTTCATTCTATTACTAAAACACTTCCTTGAAAAGCAAATGAGGTTTTATCTGCAGGCTACATTTAACTTTAAACTTAATAAACACATCATACTCCCTATAAAAATGCCATAATACAAATTCTTGAAGGGGGTAATTCTTTTATTTGTATAAAACTCTAAATTTTATAGAACCAGAGTTTATCTGGTGACGTAGGAATTTCGTGATTGGATTAACTTTGCTTCAATTAGAGAAAGTGAACCTACAAGCGATTTGAAGACCAGGGAACGTGTGTTGTACAGCATTCGCCGTGCCTGTTTGATGAACATACCTTCTTGTTTCAACAATAGTAAACCGGTTCACAAGTATTCACGGACGAGAACGTTCACAAATTTTATTTGTGAGGACAGGAAAACTTGTTCCATGAATAAGCTTTTTACGTACAGTGAACTTGTTGCTGAAATTACTTGCAGGATACTATTTGGAAAAATATATAATTAAAATGAATTAATGGATTTTTTTCGGCAACATACTTCTTTTAGAAGCATAGCAAATCGCCTTTAAGTAGGTTCAAGATTTTAGGAAAGTGTTTGGTACTCAAATCCAAGGGTGAGCAAACTATGGCCTGCAGGATACATAATATAAAAGTGTTGCTTTCCAAATGTATGAAACATCTGCTTTTTCTATTTGAAATGTTTCTCAATAATTTGTTGGTAAAGTTTCGAGATAGGATCCATTCACGTTAAAAAAGTTACTTTCCACTTTGCATACGACACGTGCGGCAAACCAGCATTACTCAATCTTAACCAACAGACAGCGGTGAGGATGTGTGAACGTGTAAACTAAGTTATTTTGTTTTGTTGTTTTTGCTGAAGCATCGTCAGCTGTTCAAGATGATTGTTCCGTGTCATCGGCATTCGGATGCAGAGGTTGAAGGTTTGGATCCTACTAGGTGAGAAACAATGGTAAGAAAGTGTAACTTTATGTTTCGTGGCTTTTATCTTGCATATAATCACTGAGTTTTAGTCAGTTCGCTTCTATATAAACATCGTCTTCGTTTATATTTTCGTTGTTACTATTGCAGTATCTGATTTGCAAAAATGGCTAGTGCTTTTGAGAAGCGGAAATCCTGGTGGGAATATCAAGTGTTCAAAGTTTAGTGGTTGTGGAAGTATTTCGTTTTTCACATCGTACAATAAAATGCCAGTTTCTCTTGTCTGTAACGGCCATGTATTAGTATTCAAGGACTTGATTCTTACAACTAATTTCTCGTCAAAACACGGCGATACCAACTATGCTGCTGTGACCGAAGCTGAACGAAAACAAGATGCACAAGTACTTCTGAAAAAAAAAACTTTCAAGTCTCTAGAATATTTCTAAACAACATTACACTCCACAGCAATTGCCTACACATGCTAGCTATATTGTACAGTAGAATATAAAATAGTAAAACGTAACAAAGCTCTATCTGATGGTGAATTTTTAAATGATTTTGTTGAGAGTTTACAATCCCATTTGTCTTTGTAACACGAAGGAATTTGAATAAATTAAATTATCTCGAATAACAATTTCAAACAGAATGGTGGATATTGATTATAATTATACTTTGCAACTGAAAAACAAGTTGCTATTTTTAAGTTTACCTCTCTAATTATTGCCGATTTAAGTGAAACAGCTCAATTAGTTTTTTTGTAAGAGGAATTGATGACAACTTTAGTATTACCGAATAATTAAATGCCTTAAAATCAATAAATGGGCCCACAACAAGGTTGGGTATTTATCAGGAATTTCAATAGCGCTTATCAGAACTAGTAGTACTTATCGCAAACACATATAATATTACAACTTGTGATGCGCCAAATATTACGGGAAAAAGATTATGCTTCGTCGGCATTATTAACGTGTTACTTTTACTCCGAACTCAACAACAAGTGGCACTTTGTAAGACTGCATCAAATTGTAAATACATCTTTGACGTAACAGTTTTCATCTATGGTTTTATCAAAAGTTGTTTTGAAATCGAATTACCGATTCAGACGTTTCTACTTTTAGTTATAATTTAAATTGCTGTGTACTTAGGCTGGGACTTTTATGGTAACGGAAATATATGTCCATGGCTTTCTTTTATCTTTTATTAATTTCATTTCCTGCTGCACTAATTTTTATTGTATTACCAGTCGTTTTCTTGCAAATGACCACCCCGCAGATTATTTTGTAGCGGTAGAACATGTGTTGAAGACTGATCGGGAATTTCCTGCTATGGGACTGTTCAGTATTTTCTGTTTTCAGTTAGTCGCATAAAGTATGTAATGCACTCTTAAAAAGGCATGACATAATATACAAAGTGAAAAGATCACATTTCATATTTCCGAAAGGAATTGTCCAAAAAATCGGACAACCGGAACATAGAACATTATGAAAATACGCGTGAACTACGTGGCAGTTCCCAGAACGTGGCACAGTTGGAAATCGGGAAAATTATAAAAAATGAAACTAAAACAAATCTGTGTTCTTTTCTTTTTGGAAAAATGCCATATTTAAAATGAACCAGATTAAACCTGCTCGCAATATGATTGCATAGAAATGTTAATTCTAGTATTTACCTAGACATAATATTTCAGGTATCCTAGATTGCTGAAATACTCTCACACATGGGCGTAAATGGAATCGTAAAGTAATTTCATCTGTTATAAAAAAATATTTCCCATGGAAATATCTTTAAAGTGATTTTAATCCCTCGTACTACAAATTTGCATCACGGCGTAGTTATATTTCGGGCGTTCATTTATCTGGATATGTTCTGCCAAATATCTAAATTTCAAGACAAACACGAAATATTTGTTGTTACTAATGAAATTGTCCTGTAACATTTTTTCAGTAATATAATTAAGAATTCAAAAGAAATGAATGCAGTAATGTTCGCGAAAAACCTTGTATTTCTGAAGGTCTGTTTATTGCTGCAGAAAATGAGATAATTATTGTAGGATCCTCTAGTTGATCTGTGTGATGAATGATCGCAAGTAACCCTACCCAGTCAGGACATTTCCATGAAACAATCACATTTACTTATAAGAAGTCACGCTTACATTTTGTCAAAAGTAGAAAAAAATGTCACAGGAAAAAAGCGTCACTCACATTTGAAAAAAAAACTTCCTCAGTATTTCATCATATTATTTCACCTCATATAGTGGGAAGAATACGAGAGTCATAAGAACTCAGCCCACGTTAATCTAAAACGGAAGCAGATGATGCAATCCAGAGAATGGTTGCGTCATGTCAAGATCAGATCAACGCAGCAGTGTCATTACAAAGCACTATTTTTTGCTGTGTGGAGGCGGGAGTGTTTAGAAATGGAAGGGTGAAACTCCTCAGGTTGAATCACGGTGTTAGACCAGCGTTTGCGCGTGAAAATAGGAACTCTTCAGGGATAACTCGTTGCAGATCCACAATACCTTGCAAGAAGTTCGAGGAGAAGGAACTCTTGATGGAAGCACAATTTCTCGGTGGGCATCGCGCTTTCGGGAGTGCCAAAGCTGAATCGTAGATGATCACCACTCAGGCCGATCTCAAACAGCAACAGAAAAAAACATCTGTCAAAATTGTTGCTACGCTTTTCGAAGAGAATCCCCGTTTAACAGCGGAGAAGATTGTTGTTCAGGCAAATTTGTTCACCATGTATTTTCACCGGCTTTTGACCAACTCACTCCGAAAAAAGAATCACCGCGAGCTGGGTGCCCAATCAACTCCATGCCGAGCAGAAAGCAGCCACAGTGAGCATCGCACAGGATCGCATCTACAAGTTCGAAAAGAAGGGTGACACCTTTTGAACAGAATTGCTGCAATTAATGAGACTTGGACTCGTGATTTCGAGCCGGAACTGAAGTCACAATTAGCAGAATGGTGGCATGCAAGTTCCCCACGGCTTTAAATTGTCGTCAGCAACTACTGAAAGTGAAGCAAATGAGGCGTTTAGCTTATGATGTCCAGGGTGTTGTGTTTTCTGATCGAGTGAAGGTTGGCAAACATGTCAACGTACAATATTATCGTGACTTTCTGAAAACGACGTTGAGACCGAAAATACGTCAAAATTGCCCAAACTTATTGGAAGGGGAAGCGATATTGCTGTTTGAACACGCATCGTATCATGGTGCAGCGTTGGTACGGGGACTTTCGCAGAAATAAAGCCTGGAAACTATCCCACCACCATACAGCCCTGATCTCAGTCCACCCGACTTCGATTTTTCCCCAAAGTTAGAAATTCGGCTCGGTGGCATCCGCTACGAACAGCTGGGCGAATTGTCATTGGACGTGACCCGGACAAGACGATAGCTGAACAATGGTGGCCTACTACGAGGCATCCAGGACTTTCCTCACCTCTGGCAAGCTGTCATTAGCAGTGAAGGGGAGTACATTCAGCAGCAATAAGGTAAGTTTTCTATGTTAATTCCCACTTTTCTCAAAAACGGACAGCGTGCAGAACTTTTGTTAGGACCCGTTTTCGTGGAAAATCAAACACATTTGTGGCTGGAAAATTATTTTGTGAAAAACTAAGTTATTCTTCCAGGCTTCTATATAAATTCTCTTGAACAACATAACAGCATTGATTTGTCAGGTGATTATTTGGTAAATAGTTAATCAAATTTTCATCGCCTGATCAGATCAGCCCAGCATCGATAGCCTGAAACACTAACCACTAAGCCATCCGCGGCTCCTCGTTCTGACATCGCCTGATCATAGAAATTTTTCAGAATATATATGTGTAGGTAATAATTTCAAAACAGCAAGATATTAGAATGAAATATTTTTATATTCCCGTCAACTTTTCATCCGGAATATTGTGATTTCTCCTTTGCTGATTGCTTATCATGTCTTGCTGAAAGGCAATATTTTTGTGATATGTACATACCATTTCATTTTACTAAATTGTGCAAAGACGGAAGATCTCTGCTTATTGATTAACTTCCCTCGCAAGTGTGGGATAATAGTGATTTGAAAAAAGCACAGCGCACTTATTCTGCTTTAGCTTCTTCGAATACTAACAGAAGATACATTATTTTACCTTTTTGCATTTGCGAAAATTATTTGCGCTATTTTATTGGTACACTATAATATAAGAATAAATTGAAGAAATATTTTATTTTCATACCTGAGTTGACAGGAATTCTATTTAAAGGAACCTCATCCTTCGGTTATAGATGTTGCGGTAATTAAATTGTAGAGGTGGAGAACAATCGAAATTTTCCGATAGTCAAGGGAAAAAATGATTGCTGTCTATAGTGTCATCGGTCACGTGCTCCTGACAACAGCTCAGGAGAACTGTTGCTTTCTGTGGTGAAGAATGATTCCTGGCAAGAATAATGCTTCTGTTTCTATATTACAAAAAAAAAAAAAGAATCCAATAATCTTTTAAGCATACACTGAAGAGAAATTGAAGTAGAGATACCTGTCTAATAACGTGTAGCACCACCTTTTGCCCTGGTGACGGCAGCGATTCGTATCGGCAGGGACTCGACAAGACCCCGGAAGCGTTGGGAAGCCATACGTATCCACGACTCCTAAACAAGCTCCCACATTTCACGAAGATTTGATAGAGTGGGGTCAGAGGCTCGAACATCTCTCTCGAGGGCATCCCAGATGTGCTCGATGGGATTGAGGTCTGCTGACCTAGTTGGCCAAGGAAGCAAGGTCACGTCGGTGGAGTGTTCATCCAACCAATCGGATACAATTCGGGAGTGATGGCACGGTGCATTGTCTTGTTGCAGGAAGAGATCCCCTGTGGTATGTTGAAGACGCACAAACGGAAGCAAATGGTCGTCCAGGATATCCCGGTAACATTGACCTGCGAGGGACAATGTCACACGTACTAGGGTTCCTATTTCAGACCACATAAACAGTCCCCAGACAAGAATGCCAACCCCACCAGCTTGAAAAGTACCCTGCTGTCAAGAAGGATCCATCGCTTCATGTGGTTTGCGCAATATTCATATCCTGCCCTCGGCATGTACCAACGTGAATCTCGACTCATCAGTCCAGGCAACATTTCTCCACATGTCTAGGATCCAGTGGTGATGTTCCCGCGCCCATGCTAATCTTTGCACCCTGTGATGTGCGGTCAGCAGCAGTACCCTCGCTAGACGATATCTTTTGTACCCAATAACAAGGAGACGTTTCTGGATGGTGCGGCTGCTTATGAGTTTTTGTGCACCAGCGTTAAATTAACGAGTGGTTTATTGCACTGTGGCCCGTCTATCCGCTGTTACAGTGCCAGCTAAGCGACGATGACCCCGCTTATCCACACGCTGTTGTCCACGGCAGTTGGCCCTTGGAGGGAGGGTTTTACCGGATTCGATGTACTCACGGTGCACCTGTGACACAGTGGCTCGTGAAAATCTCAGTTCCTGCACGACGTTCGAGATGGAATGACCCATTCGTCGGGCCCCGACAATTTACCCACGAGCAAATGCACTTAGATCCTTCGTCTTACCCATACTGCGTCCGACTCTTACTGATTCCCGTCGCATCACTCCTTATATCGTCGGATCGCTGCATACGTCATGTCGTTTCCGTTTACAGGGCCGCTCACAGCGCCACATTTGCATAACGCCAGCTGTCTCTAATTAAATTGCTCTTCAGTGTATATTTAGACAATACACTATAACCAAGTTCCTCCACTGAGTGCTAGCCACGATTAAATATTTTCCATTAAGCACTAGCAAATTTATACTTACTTGATTATCATATTCTGTTTTGCATTGTACTCTATTTCTTTCACTTCTCTTACTACAAAAGCCAAAATGTAATGTTGCGATTTTTTGAAAAATACATTTTCCAAAAAAAATTAAAAGTATCCGAATCACGGAAATAATTCGTGATAAAATGCGCAAATAAATAAGTTTTAATTGGGGCCGTGACTCACTTACTTTATTTCGCTACATTTCTTTTTCGCAAGCCTAACCAAATTGAGTTTATATGCAGAATGGAATTGCTTCAGCGGAAGTTCGAGGAAAGGATAGCAGATCTGTTAGGTGGCTGATGGACCCAACCATAAGGTATCTCGTCCCTAAAAAGTTAATTTGGTGATGGAGAAAGATGTGAATCTGTAAGGCAAACATTCAGAAAGAAGTGAATATCTAGGACTAAACAGGAAAATGTATAATCGGCACTTGAAATAGGTATGGAAATTCTGTAAAGTGAGCGTGATCTGAAAACGCTGTCATGTTTGAGCTAGGAACGATTTAAAGATAAGACAAAAACCAATATGGGAAGACACAGGAATTTACACGTAACGGAATTTTCCGCAGCATAATGTATTGGGATCTTCAAAATAGTTGCAGCGAAAACAGCGCATGGAACCCATATTGGACGGTTTTTTTTTCACATTTCAAATCGCATTAAGAAAACTTCAGCGATGCAAATTTAGGGAAAATATTTGAAAAGTAAATATGCAGTCTTACCATTAAATGATGTGTGCTAAATAGCTTAATTTCCTTATGTAGGAAGAAAAGTTAATAATCAATTAATTAGTGTGGCTATGTTTCAATATTTGACATCAATAAATGAGCTGAAATTGAAGATTATTATTACTAGTGCCATCGGTGTCAGCAGAACGTTTACAGCATTGAAAACGGGAAAACTGTCAATATTTCAGAAAAAATATCGATGCACTATGTATATTCAGATCGGGGAAAAGCAATCGATAATATTGATGAATCTCCAACTATATTCAAATGTAATTTCTTAGAGAAATATCTTTTTTTATTGAGTGTTTAATGACCACCTCGAACAACTCAATGGACTATAAGCAGTCGTCCGTCCCTAATTTAGGGCCACTGATTCCAGAGAAAGGAGAAAGCTAGTGCTGTAAGACAAACACAACATCCGTGCCTCCCCGGGATTCGAACCCGGACCCATCTTGGACGAATGATCAGAAGCCATCGCTTACACCACTGCGCCACCGGGCGGCTGAACTATTTCATTCCTTATTAAAAGAAAACTCATTCTAATCCTTTATTTGAGGGATGTTCCGTCCTAAATACTCCACCTGCTTTATATTGACACTCCTCAGGCAGAAATAAATAAAAAAGCTGCGTTTGTTGAAGTACTACGCACATTCGAAAGGTAACTTAAAGCTTTTCTGTTGAAAATATAATTAATGGTACAGTCTGATATGAAGCCAAATCTTTAGAACTGAGCAATATCCACAAAACGTAATGTGGAAATATTGCAAAATCTTCAAGGGGCGACCTCATTAAAGAGACCCGTGATTTGGCGACTACCAAGTAATTTCTATGTCGTAACGATGAAGAATTTAAATTTTTAGTGTTTTATAAATATCACTCTTATGGTTCCTAAATATTTGTATGGAATGTTTATTTTGTGTTCTAAAATCCGGAGGGTCACGACGACTTTCTATCTATTTCGGTTAATGTCATGGTTGATACATTGAGCTGTTCTAATCACAAGTATAGACTTTTTTGGGATCTCGTGAAGGCTACCTATGGAAATATTTTGAAAACATGCGAAAATGCCAATTTTAAAACTAAAACCTAAAATCCCTATATGCATCGAAGTCTGTTTCATGTCTAAAAATTTGAAAATTACGTGATTGAACAAATTCTAAAAACGAAAGTACAAATTCATATTGATGGATGTACCACATTTGAGAATTAGTCATTATAAAATTTCAAACTGTTGCAGTTTTTTCCAGTATTTTTTGGGAACTGATTAGAATTTCGTCAAAATTTTGAGAACAATGAATGAACGCATTTTTCAGGACTTTTTCACAGTTGGTAGCAATCGGATTGCCGACTTAAGAGTTCCATTGCTAATTTTTCCTTACAACATGCATATAACACAGTATGCAAGCTCTTACATATTTCGTCATGTTCAAAAATCTTGTTATCAAATACTACAATGCAGCTGACCGGATGATTGTTTTAATTTCTTATGCATGCGCTAACCATAATTGTGTCTCATTTGTTCTGATACACAAAAGGGTTTTGTTCTGTAGGAAAAATTCAAAGAGAGTTTGCTGCTCTACTTCTTTTAATAAGATATAGAGTACAGCAAACCCTGGCAAAGCAAATTCTAAGGGATATATATTTACGTCATCTAATGACTGAACCTGTGAGGCTGTGTCCGAGTGGTAGTTTCGGAGCATGAAATATCACCCATGGCTTTTATTTGTTATCATTCAATATCTTTGCAACTAATAATTTTGAATGTATTTTACAATTTCCTCCAAGTGCGAACGCAAAACAAGTG
Source organism: Macrothele yani (assembly GCA_039090855.1). Classification (NCBI taxonomy): domain Eukaryota; kingdom Metazoa; phylum Arthropoda; class Arachnida; order Araneae; family Macrothelidae; genus Macrothele; species Macrothele yani. Next base: position 48,847,986 of record CM076999.1, on the reverse strand, counting down.
AATATAGTTTCGGGAAGTACTTTCACTTAAAAATTCTGAGTTATAACAGGAAAACTATATACGAAAGCATTTAAGAGGGTGTGCTAAAACTTCACAAGGTCAAACTTTTTCCGATTGCTCCCAGATCAAATAAAGACTTCAACGTACTTTTCCTCCTAATATGAAGTTAAAGTGAGCGAAAAAATGTTCCGTGTATAAGCGTTGCAGGTTATGAAGGAAAGTATCCAAAATTTCTTGAATTGAATATATGTCGGTTCTATCACTGTTGTTAAAACATTCTCGCCGTAACGCAAAAGAGGTTACTCCATTAATTTATGGCTTATAGCTTAAGCAGTTGTTAACAAGTAGGATATTTTTGTTTTAGATTTTTCCTTTGTGGAGTAAAATAAAATAAAATAAAATAAATAGTGTTAAGCTGTTTGGCGAAAGTCAACTTCTGCTGGTCATGCAGAATAAGAATATTTTTGTGGAATGCACATTAGTGGGATACTTCAGGTTAGAGAGAATAATTGAGCAATTCATTGGATAGTCATAGTGGACGGCAGAGTGAAACTTCTTTTATATTCCTACTCCGCACAATGTAAATGATAAAGAGTAGGTGTGAGAGCGAACGTGCTTAGTTCCGACTTTAGATGTTTGTTTCGTGCCTAAATGTTTACGTCCTCAAATAATTGTCTTTGCACGATTTAAAGAACCCTCATCTAATACACCACCATTTGCAAGATTAAAATTTTCCTTATTTACACATAAAAACAGTATGTACAGATAAAAGCTTTGAAAACTAAGTTGGCGAGATCTTTCGGCTCCCACGAGAACCATTGTCAAGCCTAAGAGTGCCACCCTAGTGGATCGCGCAATGCATCTTATACAAGCAGAAGAGACACGTCATAATCCGTTACCATAGATATGATTATAAACTGCACACCTCTATACAACAGGAGTAAAGTAAAGCATGTGAACAACTAATTAATAATTACTATTTGTTCCCCATGCTGTACTGTCTTTAAAATTATTAATTAGTTGCTCACATGCTTTACTTAACTCCTGTTGTACAGAGGTGTACTGTTTATAATCGTATCTATGGTAACGGATGTATGACGTGTCTCTCCTGCTTGTATAAGATGCATTGCGCGCTTCACTCGGGTGGCACTCTTAGGCTTGACAATGGTTCCCGGAGGAGCCGAAAGATCTCGTCAACTTAGTTTTCGAAGCTTTTACCTGTACATACTGTTTTTAAGTGTAAATAACAAATATTTTAACCTTGCAAATGGTGGTGTATTAGATGAGGGTTCTTTATATCGTGCAAAGACAGTTGTTTGAGGACGTAAACATTTAGGCACGAAATAAATATTTGAAGTCATAGACTACTGCTGTTGCAAAATCCCTAGGTGTAATTTCTTATGAACTAATACACCTGTGCTCTTCATGTACCCAATGTAGCGTGCGGTGAAGTTATTTCGCAAGTTTAGAAGACGACTCGCTATTGAAAATTGTCATCTGGCTTTCCTCATCAACTGTAGAGAGCTGTCTATTATACCGAGATTTCTAAGAATCAGGACATTCCCTCGATCAAAACAGGATTCTAATGTGCTACATTCAGCGGAACACAAGAGGCTCATAACAGAAATCCGGATAAAACGAGGTTACCTAGATTATCTCAATAGGAGAGGGTATTCAGCTTACATCTGGTTATCAAGGAAATTACACCACATTACTTTGGGTAAGTTATTAATTACCTTCTTTGTGGCACTACAAACGGAGACAGCTAACATTCAAGAACGACACATTCATAAACTGTGGGTGTTAATGACTGATTACGTTTCCGGATACTCACAGACACCCAACCCAATTACTTCAAGGCATGATGAAACTCACCCCCGATTTCTTAATCTGAGTTCAACCCAATTGACGAGCATCCAAACCTGTGCTATTATTAGAGGTTCCAAGTTCAACTGTCCGCCCTTTAGAATGAACCAAATTAAGGTAATCCCACAAGTTGAAAATATTATCTCTTCTTTACCGTCTGAGGTACAAGAATCTACTCGCCATTCTATTTCCAGGATTTTAACTCGCAAAAGCAATAGCCAAGTTGACAAAGCCACTAGAATTCTAAGTTACGAGCGAAAACAACTATTAGAACTATCTAATAACCCAGACTTAGCTATTATTTCGGCAGACAAGTCACAAAAGATTGTTCTTTTGGACAAAGTCACATATCAGGACAAAATGCTAGAAGCACTGAATGACATACCTCATAAAGTTGTCCATTCGGACCCTACTGCGGCTACCATTAGAGCCTTAAGCAAACTGAGGAACCAGGGACATTTACCGCAAGCCATTTCTTCACATATGAACCCCCCAAAAGGACCTGGTGTACCACGGGTTTTCGGAAAAATTAAAACTCATAAAGGAGGCCTCCCCATCCGTCCCTTAGTCTCCGGATTCAATAACCCAGCTAGAACCCTTGAAAAAGCCCTTGCAACTTTTCTGAGCATATACTTCAGGGGTCCTAAGTACTCTGTACATGGAACACTTCAAGTACTCAACACTATTAAAGCCTTTAATTCTGGCGGTCAAAAATTCCTAATGGAATCGTTAGATGTTACTGCACTATTTTCTAACGTTCCCATTCTTCAAGCTCATAAGATTATTGAAGAGCGTCCACTAACTGCCCCTGACCTCTCCCCTGTTGAAACGCTTGCAATTATGGAGGCTTTAAGACTTATTGCCAAATGTATATTCTTTAAATTTAATGATGTTATTTACCAACAACAGGGAGGGACCCCTATGGGGTCTCCACTATCACCTATTTTGGCAGAAATGGTTCTACAAACTTTCGAAAATACTGTGATACAACACAGTTTTTACAAACCAGCACTCTTTATCAGATATGTCGATGACATCTTAGTCGTTTGGCCACACTCTTCTGAGCGCCTACAACAATTTGCCCACGATTTATCCTCAGTCTACCCAACTATCAATTTTACTATTGAACTCGAGGATCAATGTTCATTGCCGTTCTTAGACTTTAGGCTATGCAGAATCCCAGCTGACAATAGTATAACCTACTCAGTTTATAGGAAACCTTCGCACACCCCAAATCGCATTCCATTTTCTTCTAATCACCCTAATGGGTTTAAAGTTGCTGCCTTACGCTCATACATATGACGAGCTTTCACCCATTCTGCGTCTGTGCGTTTGAGGCAAGCGGAACTTGAATACATTACCTCAATTGCTATGAAATTTGGCTATCCGGAGTACTGCGTTCTTAACTTGATTCAATCAATACAACGATTAGCATTTACAAGTTTACGACGCGAACATGTTAATAAAAGATTCGTTGGCTCATTAGATTACAACCCAAATGTGACTTATTTCCTAAATCGAATCTGCAATAAACATCAACTATCTTTGGGAATACGGACTTCGAACATTTTTTCAACTATCAGACAAGATCGTGATCAAGTAAGCAAGGAGCAAAAACACGGTATATATTATATACCTCTACAGCCAAATCAACCTACTGATCAAACAGTGGTTTACATCGGTTCCACATTACGGACATTGGGGGTTCGAACGTCGGAACACGAATATGATGCACGAACGGGAGCAACTACTACAGCACTCGCTCGTCTAGCGTCAACTGGACTATATACACCATGTTGGACGGATATTCAACATTTAGTTTCCACTAAAAATAAAAGGAACACTTTGTTCACTGAACCAATGTTTATCATGTGGTTTAATGACTTATGCTGCAATGAGGAATTACCCATCAATATGCCACTACCTTGGCGGCAATATATTAAGATTTTAAAACCTCCTATTCTGTGAATTACTATTTTGTTCCCCATGCTGTACTGTCTTTAGAATTATTAATTAGTTGCTCACATGCTTTACTTAACTCCTCTTGTACAGAGGTGTGCTGTTTATAATCGTATCTATGGTAACGGATGTATGACGTGTCTCTTCTCCTTGTGCTCCACTCGGGTGGCACTCTTAGGCTTGACAATGGTTCCCGGGAGGAGCCGAAAGATATCGCCAACTTAGTTTTCGAAGCTTTTATCTGTACATACTAGCAGCCATAAACTGATTTGCTACCTCACTAGCTGTGCTGCGTCGGTGTCTTTTTGTTGATAGCACTATGTACCGATCTTCTGCAGGTGTCGTACTGCGAACACGACCTCCCCCGTGACGTTTGCTACACTCTCCATTTCTTTCAAATGATTTCCAAAGCTTTGAAACAACACTGTGGCTGACGTCGAACTCCCTGGCAACATCTGTTATTTTTCGCCCTTCTTCAATCTTGCCAATACTACGGCCACGCGTACTATCATCTAGGTGATGTCGGGAAGACATACTGAAACTTGCAAGTTCGTCAATTGATTCTTTCCCTTTCAACTTTGTGTTTGAACAACAACGGTCGATACGCGTTAAATCCATTATATCTCTTATCAGCGCTATAACGTCACGAACAAATTCGGCATTCCAAAATTTGCATACGCACAACACGTCTTACTGTATCCCGCACTTATGCTAATTTCCCCATTTTCCTGCCTTCCATTTTATGGTTGCTATCGTTGCTATTGTAATCCGTTCTTAGCAATTGTCCGGCAGTGTAATTCGCATCGTAATCCGATACAGAACCGTTGAAACAATCATCAGAAAGAGAGAGCGTAACATTGAATAGCAACGTATGGAAGAAAACTATCTGCTATTGAAAATCCATAACGGTGGAAACCAAAGAGAGCAAGATAATTTTCTACCATTGAAAATACTTACAACAAGCTATTGTTGGATATCGCTGTAGATTGTGCATCTGAATAAGAGTAATAATCGTTAAATCAAAAACCTTATCCTTAAAAGCAGGATGATACATTTTGTATGTAATAACACCTCTCAAGTAGAACCCTTCAAAAATGATTATTCGTTTGTATATGGAATGGATAAAGACAAAGGGAAAGCAACGTATGGAAGAAAACAGAAGAGAAAAGCGTAAAAGATGAGTTTTTCTTTAATCGCTTTTTCTACACGGAAACAAAATACACTGGTGTGCAAAAATTAAGGAAGAAGAGGAGAAATTAGCATAACAGCGGAACGAGCAGGCAGGACGGACCGAACGACCACACAGGAGATAGACTAGGGTCCGGTACGGTAGGGCATGTGCATATATGCAGCATGACATAGGGGTGGGGAGTGTCGGAAGCGTATAAAGCTCACGGGCGGTGTACGCTCACGCGCTTGCAAAGCATTTAAAACGACAGGAACAGCTGTCCGACAGTTTAGCAGTGGTCGTCCACGAGCAACCACGGCGGCAGACGATCGATATATTGGCCTACAGGCGAGAAGAGACAGACGGCAGACAGCGGGAGAAATCGCAAGGCACATGCAACAGACAACTGGACGTCCGTTATCGCGTTTTACCGTTACCACGAGGCTGAACAAAGGTGGTCTATATGCACGACGACCATTACGGTGTGTGCCATTAACGCCTGCTCAACAGTGACGGTGGTTTCTCTGGTGCCAGGAACACAAGAACTGGACACATCAGCAATGGGGTCGAGTTCTCTTAACGGATGAGAGCCGATTTAGTCTGAAGAGCGATTCTGGGCGTATCCATATCTGGAGAGAGTGGGGAACACGCAATCACACCTCCAACGTCATCGAAAGGGACCGGGTTGGAGGTGGCGTAGTTCAAGTTTGGGGCGGTATCATGCTTGATAGCCGTACTGACCTCCACATCTTCCAAGGAGGTTCAGTCACTTGCGTCCGCTATTGTACCGAGGTTTTACTGCCTCACGTGCGCCTGTTTAGAGGTGCTGTGGGTCCTGAGTTCCTCTTCATGGACGAAAACGCTACACCTCCTCGTACAGTGGCTGTCGCAGAGCTGTTGGAAAGTGAAGATATTCAACGCATGGATTGACTCGCAAGGTCCCCGGACCTGAATCCAATCGAGCACATGAGGGACCTTCTCGGGAGAAGGTTGACAGCACGTCACCAGCCGCCAGCAACGATTCCGCAGCTGCGATTGGCGCTACAAGAAGATTAAGCCGCGATGCCTCAACAGCTCCTTGACAACCTCGTCATCAGCATCGGCAGACGTTGTAAATCCCGCAACGCCGTCAGGGGTGATCATATCCCCTACTAAAGACTGGATTTTTCTTGGCAGCCGCCTGTCACGTGGACGTTTCTGTCTTCTCTTCAGGTGTGCTCGAAGCTACCTCTTCAATAAAGTGCCTTTGTATACTTTGGATTCCTTGTTTGGACGGTTTTGCTCACTTTTCGTATATTCTTAGATCTTGGGGATCTTTAAGTATGATTTGAGTCGATGTGGAGCACTTCTGCACGACGTTACATTCGAAAAACCGTCTTGTCCTTAGTTTTTGCACGCCAGTGTATACATTCTGTTTAATTTGAAATACAGGAAGCCATAATTTTCTCCTAAGTTCCACTCCAGAGGATCAAAGCCACAACATCATATTTTGGTATGATGAACGTACATTAGAAAGTTAGTCATTCATATTTTTCAGCACGGAAAAATGGTGTACCCTGCACAATGCCGAATCACATTATGTCTGAAGTGAAACGTTCTCAGGCTCCGTTGAAGTTTTTCATCAAACAGTTTGCTGTTAACAGAAATGTTATTGTGGAGTCCAATTGTAAGTTATTTTTTACGATGGTACTTCGTACATTCTTGTTTCTAGTAAATTGATCTTGGAAGACCAAAATGTGAATTATTCAAAGATGGTAATATGCAATTTAAGTTAAATTATCTCAACGTTCTATATTTGCTTCAACATGAAAAATCGCTTAGCAGTTAAAACAGTATAAAACATTTAGTGGAGCAAAGTACCGAATTATGACGAAGACAAACTTTGGGCTCTGGCTGGTTGGTTGGTTGGTTAGTGGATTTTAGTGGCGCAAGGGCCAGGTTTGGCCAAAGAGCGCCAGACAAAGAACTATCAGCCACAGAAATGTAAAAGCAGACAGGCTTGTTAAAAGTTGAAAAAGAGAATGATGAAAGCTGGGAAGACAAGGTAGTTAATCAGATTTATAAAAAAATTCACTAATTGAGGGACACGAAATGTCACTCTCCTCCCCCTCACACTCCTCTGCAACGCTGGAAGAGGGCGGGGACGAACTGTCACTCTCCTCCCCCCCATGTTCCTCTGCAATGCTGGTTGAGGTTGGGGACGAACTGTCACTCTCCTCCCCCATGTTCCTCTATAATGGTTTTTGAGGGTGGGGACCTCGCTGAGGCCGAGACAGTTTCAATGTTGGTCACGCGGACCGCGACAGTTGGATGGACACTGCACACCTTTGCGGATTGAGGGCCGGGTCTTCCGCACGTGCAGGCTGTCTGCTGGGAACCGGAAGAGGCGGGCGTCTTCAAAAGAGAAGGCGCAGGCTCAGCTGGTCGAATAAGCTGGAGCTCGGTGAAATCCACCTGTGTCGCCTGTTCAACTGTAGATCGCTTGGCAAGTGCGGCGAGAGCTACAGGGCGCGGAACAAAGGGCTGCACGGGTTGCGGCAGAGACTGAACCACTGCGGCAAAAGTACGCTGTCCGGTGGTTGGTATACCCAACTTGGCCTTGGCAGCAGGGTACGAGAGGCCTTCCAGAGTCTTGAGGCGCTGGATCGCCATCTCCTCCTTCCATTTCATACAGGTGCGGGAGTAAGCTGCATGTGCCTCACTACAGTTAACACAGGAGGCCGCAGAAGTGCAACCTTCCCCGTCATGTTCACTGGAGCCACAAGTAGCGCAACGAGCGGAACTCTTACAAAAACGTTGGGAATGCCCGTACCTCTGGCACCTGAAACAGCGCAGAGGACTGGGAATGTACGGGCGAACGCCACAGACCAAGTAGCCAGCCTTGATTTCGACCGGAACTTTCGGGGAGTTAAAAGTCAAGATAACATTTTTAGATTTAATCAAAGAGCCATCACGCCGGAACATCATACGACGTGCAGCAATAACACCTTGATCAGCAAGTTCAGTCACCAATTCTTCTTCACTGCATGGCAAGAGATCAAACTCCGAAATAACACCCCGAGAGGTGTTAAGAAACGGGTGAGGTGCCACTTTGACAGGAATGCCTTGAAGACTAGTGAGGAGCAGAAGAGTGTTACTCTGAGAAACACTGCTAGTTTGAACAAGCAGGTCCCCAGAGCGAAGCTTCCTCACAGACTTCAAGGGGCCAATCGCAGCGTCCAAAGCTTTAGAAATGAAAAATGGAGATCTGGTGGACAGTCTCTCATTCGGATCGACGGATTCCACAACTAAGTGAGTAGCATGCGTATGCACAGCAATCGAGGGGAGACGACGCTTCGGAGCGACTGGTACAGCTGCCGAAGAAGAGGTTCCACATTCTGGGTCCAGGTCATGGTCGAAAGATCGTTTAAGGTTAAGAGACTGTGTAGGGTGAGAAGACGAAGGAGAGTCGTTTGCAACTATCATTTTCTCAGGTGACCTAAATTTGAAGCGTTTGTTTCTGGGTTTACCCATGGAAAAAAAGAAGGAAGATTCGTCTGCAGACTACTCCACCCACCACCGAGCCCTACAAGGGAGAACTGGAGGTCCGCAAGCCAAGAAAACGACGCTACACACAGTTCTGGAGCTTATGCTTTGCAGATATAGTCCGTTGGCTGGGATCACACGCACTCGGCGGACACTTCGGCCTCCTGGTACCGTCATGCCAACGCCTTTGGCATGATCCCACAGCCCCCGGGCTCACCCTGCCGTGCCATACGACAAAAAAGCCGCTAAAGCCCTGTACACAACTTGGTACAAGACTTCTGACTAGAGGTGGGTTAGTCTCTAGCCTCCCGTTTACAGAGAAGCCGGGGTCGAAGAGGAGTGTAGGTACACAGGAGGCACTTAACCGGTCTCCTGCGACCTCAGCCGCCAGACATCCCATTTCCGCCTCACGGGTCTCCGCACGCGGCAAACATGCAGGTAGGTCTAGCACCCAAACCAGCGAAAAGGAAAAAAGAAATCCAAAGAAGACAAATCCTGGAAGGGAACCGAAACGGAATCTCAGCAACCTACGAAATGAGCGGTTAATATAAATCAGTTAGTGGTGGAGGGTAACAAAACCACAAGACCGGGGTGTTAGTACATAACGTGGTAGCGATTAGGTAGAGAATACAACACGGGCAACTAGCCAGTGGAGAAAATAAGGAAAAACGAAAAAGCGAGACACAAGACCAGCTCGGGATCGTGGGGCCGCGACTCCCCAACAGCTGGATGAACAGCCGTCCCTGCAAACACCAACAGCACCGAAACAAAAAACAAGCGGTGGCATGACATCAGATGTTGACCAGTCACAAGGTCAGCTCGGGCCGTGGGGGCGCCGCTCCCCAAATAACTGGAAAACCAGTTATCCCCGTGCGGAGACTTTGGGCTCTGAACTGGTCGTTTTGTAATCAAGGCAGGTCCTATGAGCATTGAAGGAATGTAGAAGAAAAGCCTGCCAAGGGATGGCGCTCGCGACAAAGTATATATGCGTCCCTGATTTGCTTTTAGTAAATTATTCTTTCAGACAAAGTAATTTCTCTAGGATATGAGCGCCCAGAGATCTGGTTAAATTTGCGTGGTCGCACTGATGGATCCTTCAGTTACCTTAGGGGGGAGGCGCGCTCTTCGTGTCTAGACAGATAGAGAGAGAGATACATTGTGAGTGTTACACACGATCAATATAAATTTGCAGCCCTGTCCCTCCCTTGCATTGAGATGATGTTTAACCATTTATGATGCAAGAAAACTGTTCCGAGTTTTTAAATTAGGAACTCCGAATACGCACTGAAAAGCAAGAAAGCTTTCATGTTATTCCATTCCCTGCTTTTCCAGGTATCCCTTCCATGCCTTTTAAATGTTATATTTGTATATTTTTTTTAATAAATATTTGATTCCTTCTGTTTCAATGGGTTAATTTGATTCAAAAGTTAACAGTTTTCCAATTTCTTTGGAGTTTCTTTTTTTATGACGCAGTCGAGGAAATAACATCGATTTGTCGCACACACTGTTCAATACACATTCCGAACGGTGACATTCCCTGCTTCTGACTACTAATAGTACCAGTCAATAATGAAAAACAACAAAGAGTACCCATTGCTTTTCATGTTTAATCAAATTCCGTTTTCTCTTAGTCGCTCATGTCTCTTGTTTCTGATACTTCAGTTTTTTTATTGTTTGTTTGTTTTTTGTTATTTACTGCTCATATCCGAAAGGAACATTTGTGTCCAAATCGAAAGCCAATTTTAGTTTTATAAACTTTCACGAAAATCTGTGAATTTATTAATGTGATTTTACAAAAAGAATTACAATAATTAGTTACGATATTGGAAATTTCAGATGAAAAATCCTGCTTTTCAGAAAGGACAACTAGCTGCCCCCATTGGATCCGTCACTACATGGCAGATATTTTAGATCAAGCACATAAAATTTGATGAATTGGAAACTGAATTTTCTTTCATAATAAAGTTTTAGCGATTCGTTTAATACCACTATAATATACTTCATTACGCAGTCTCCGGTTTGACGAGATGATTTCTGTTACGGCAAAGAATATGTAACGCTTAAAGAAGGTCAACTCTCATAGAGATAACGTAAAACAGGTGGCAACAGCGGCATCACATCTTAAGAGATAATATGCTCTGCGGGAAAGGTAACATTCAGGATCAAAACACGTTAGGGGGACTACGCACTGGAGCTTTTCTTTGATCCCCGATGGTTTCCTTCGATCTGATGATTATTTGCTTAGAGCAGTTTTTTCTTCTTGTTAATGCTGTTTTCTGTTATGTCGCCCATCCCTTATTTTTGAGAGAAAAATATGCAATAACATTAGTATTACTATTTAAATTAAAGTTCAGCAAATATTACAGTTAGGCCTAAGGATCCGTACAAAATGCAGACATTCCCTAGTATTTGGCAATACTGAAAAGGTTTCTGAAAAACTGTAGGACAAACAAAAGCCTTAACTAACCCGTTTGGCGTAACAAAACTATCATATCCTATTTGCGAAGTGATTATGCTACCGAAAAGGTAACAATCACGTGATGTGAGCAGCTCGGCTGACTGTTCTTTACCCAAAGAATTGAAGTCAACAGAAATACGCATGCGCAGTCTGCTCTGTCTGCTCCGCATCAGCCTGTATGTTGGCTTCTGTGCACTGCAATTTTTCTCTGAAGATATGGCGGCGCTAGTTACGTCGCGCTGAGACTTAACTTCTTCTCTTTAGATATTCTTTGGTTACGGTTTAATTGAAGGAAATAACCCGTTTTTACTGGGAACCATCAAATCAAATATATATTTGACACATTTGTAAAATTGCAGGATTTCATTGAAATAAAAAGTTTAATATATGTTTATCAACAAAGCAATCATAAGTTTGGTGAGTGGATGTCGTTGCCACGCGCTAAGCAATGGTGTAGGGCAAGGAAAGAAATCAACAAATCAGTATATTGGAGTGATCATGTGATACGAACAAACTTGTTTCACAAGCCGGGCAAACTGATAACTGTCATCGTCTTCTATTTCCTAAGCTGTGTTTGATCGCTAAAACGTGAACAAAAACCTACATAACTATTAACAAAATTCAATAAATAAATGATGTATTTAACATCAAGTTAGAAAAAAGTTAGCTAAATTGCGTTTCTGACCTCTCCACGCACACAACGCTCTGATATTAGAGCAACTTTGATAATGCTGCTTGTTTATTTCAACACCCGGTTCAAAAGCTGCGTAGAAACATTTTTCAGAGTACACGAATTTCGTAGTTAGCAGTAAAATAAAACTAAATATTCAGCAACAGTCAAAAACATCTTACGACATATTAAATAGAAATTTAGATATCATCATTACGATGATCGCCACGCATTACGCAATTAATTGTAGAAACGTGTTTTCTGAATTTTATCAAATTAAAGCAAGCGGAGTTTTTTTATAAATAAACGATGCAGTGCAGACGGCCCTTATGATTTACTTGAATCATTAGAAGCAGCAGTTTAAACAGTAGTTGTACTATTTTTTAAACTACTCCTGCTGTCAGACGTAATGTATTGGTACCTGCAATAAAAGAAATGTTGGTTTGTGGCTGTTGAATGAGCGCAGTTTTTGGTGCTTCTTTTCGATATAAAGATCCATTCTGTTTCGGGTTTCCTGAACACGAAAATTTTCATCGAATTTAACAGATGTATTTTTCAAAGACATTATGTTTCTTAAAACGAAATTTGATTTGTTTAGTTTTGCGTTTCATATCTCTAACAGATTAATTTCAGTAGAGGGAATAAAGTAGAAAATATGGTGCATCAAATTCTGGAGACTTTAGAAAAAAGAAATAAATTGCTATCTGTGGTTTTGGGCTCACTGACAAGCCTTTGCGAATCATATTGATTACCTTGGACAAATGCCAGAAAAACAAAATTAGGTACTGGCCATACAGTGTACGAATAACGAGAGCCATCACTTCCCTACAGGTACTGTATCCTTAAATAAATGAAAAAAATGTTGACGATAGGATATACCACAATTCCTGAAGACCTCTTACTGCTGTGTCATCCACCATGTATTTCTTCTTTGAAGCTCTTGAATTCTGACAATTGCCGAACTTAGTTGATTATACAAACTTAGTTACAGTTTGTCTTTGAATCATTTCAAAATTTGCAGCGTTTCTTGGCTCACGCCGGAACAATCGCATGTTTCATATTTGAACAGTTGACGGAGTTGGGCGACTTATGATTTACCACTGTGTATAACAATAGTTGACCAAGTGAAAGGCAGTGAGAGATCACGAACGAAAGTACAGACAATATACTGGTATCTGACAGTAAATGCCATGCTCTGAGGAAGAATTTCCTGAGAATGTCATACCGCAGTTACTCAGTAATGATTTATTTAGTTGGTTAAACACTCTTTTTTTCATTGTAATAAAAAATAGAAAGTGTTAGCAAAAGTAGATGCAGCGGTATGCACTTCCTCCTTAGAAACATACGTTACGAGCAGTGGTGCCATAAACGTATGAAAGAAGTGGACCAGGTTGAAAGGTTAGTATATCAGAATTTTTGATTGAAATATGCACCACTGTACACATGAAATGTAATGTTGAATGTAATCCCAAATAGAAGACAATTGAATACTGGTATTTCAAATAATAACATTACTACAAAAACTGCTGGCAAACACCAGAATGAAATTTAAACCGATACAATCCTGGGTCCTTTTTTTTATAATACACTGACGGAAAAAAATCCCAACACCACGAAAAAATAGTTGTAGAGGAAGGAAATGGCGGCAATACATTTGTATAGGTAACATATTTAGTCGATTAAGGTTTCAAGATCACAGCTTAATGTAAGCGCGAGAAGTGCCATTTTAAATGTGAAATGCTGGTACACTAAATAAGCGGTGTAACCGCCAGAATATTGAATGCAAGCAAGCAAACGTTCATGCGTTGTGTCGTACAGGTGCTGGATGTCAGTTTGTGGTATGGATTTCCATGCCTGTAGCACTTGGTCGGTCAATACAGGGACGGTTAATGCTGGTAGGGGTGACGCTGGAATTGTCGTCCAATGATATCCCATACTTGCTCGATTGGAGAAAGATCTGGTGATCTAGCAGGCCACGGCAACATTTCGACTCTCTGTAAAGCATGTTGGGTTACAACAGGGGTATGCCAGCGATAGTTATCCTGTTGGAAAACACCCCCTGGAATGCTGTTCATGAATGGCAGCACAACAGGGTTAATCACCAGACCGAAGTACAACTGTGCCGTCAGGGTGCGTGGGATAACCACGAGAGTGCTCCTGCTGTCATAGGAAATTGCTCCCCAGACCATAACTCCAGGTGTAGATGCAGTGTGTCTCGGCTGCAGACAGGTTGGTTGCAGGCACTCACCTGGCCTCCTACTATCCAACACACGGCCATCACTGGCACCCAGGCAGTACCGGCATTCATTAGAAAACAACACTGATTTCCACTTCATCCTCCAATGATCTCTAGTTTGACACCACTGACGTGGAATGCACGCTACAGGGCGTCTGGCTCGGAGCTGTCCTTCAAGCAACCGATTTGTAACAGTTCGTTGTGTCAATGTGGTGCCAACTTTCTTCCTAAAATGATGTATGGTATTCCCACCAGGGGACGTGAAGTCAGATCTTATTTTTGTCGATATCTCTGTTTCCAAGAGTCCGATTAGGAAAATGCTTGCTGTGTTGTAGAGCCTTTCCAATGAGAAATATTTTTCATATAAATTCGTGTTTTTCTTAACGCACAAGTCTGCAACCAGAAGGCGTAAGATCAGGATTCCGTTTACAGCAATATCTAAGGGATTAAAAACACTATTGAAAAACTTCTTTCTTCCATCAGATATTATTGTTTTCCATACCGGTTATATTGATTTTGAATAGCTTTGATAAATTTAATTTGCTTCAGAACGGATTCAAAAGGCGTGCTCATTACACCCGAAAATTCGGTGTCATCTTTCTTGTTATATCATATGTCATCGGGCTGAAAAATCATCTGCGCATGCCTCCCGCATCAGCTACACGTGACCGATTTGACTTAAATCGTCTATTCTTTGTTATCCTTTTTTGTGTTCTCTGACGTTGCTTTTCAGATTTAACTAAATATTTCTAGGCTGAAATCAACTCTACGGATGTATTATTATTACAGTTAATACGACTTGTTTTTTTTCCTGTTGTCACAGCCATAGATATCAAAATCTGCCTGGGATTAGTATGTGATGCTAACAGTCAGGTATTGTTTCAATCAGGTACAGGATCGTTACATAAAGAATATTGCACAAGGGCTGTGGTTTGCTGACTTTTACTCCAATTAATCTGGTGTTCTTTTATTCTGATTTTTAAGCTCATTTTAGTGCTTCCTACAGAGATTTTATCCCCTAGTCCATCCTTGGTTTTTAGGCTCATTTTAGTACTTCCTACATAGATGTTATCGCCTAGTCCATCCTTGGTTTTTACTGGAATCTGACATACACCTGCTCTGTTCCAACACTGCCTGTCTCCAGGTTTTTGGGTCAATATCATACTGTTATTTTTAACAGTTTCCGCTATCGTGAGGTTAGCTTTCCGACTTTCAGCACTCAGTATTCCACTTAATTACAGCTGGAATAAATGAAATTTTTCCACAATATTTCATCGTCTGGTTAGACTTGTAGCGGCAAATGAAATGTGCCCAGGGAATATGGATTTATTTAATTATTAAGTCTTTCAGCGAGAATAGTTGCTGAAAGTTTTCTGGACATTAGAAGCAACGTCAACAGCCAATTAAAAAACGAGGCAAATGATTTTGAGTGGTACTCTGTGGCTCTTGATGAGCCGACAGACTTTACTTATACTACTCAGTTATTCGAGGAGTCAATGCTGAGGATTTTGAAGTGAATGAACCAATCTCTTTTATGAATAGTCGGCGTGGAACAAGTAGAGAAGAAAATATTTCCAGGGAAGTTGAGAAAACCTTGATAAAGCACAATCTGAAGTTTAATCAGCTACAATTTGTCACAACTCATGGTGGTAAAAATATGAATGGAACCGGGAAATGCTCAGTTTGAAAATTTACGAGACTTGCGAAAATGAAGGAGTGTTCAAATCTTATGGTTATTCATTGTATTATTCACCAGCTGGTACTTAGGGGGAAATATTTGAATCTATCATGTGTTCTTGATCCAGTTGTGTCAGTGGTGAACTTCATTCGCTCTCGTGCACCTAACCATCCTATGTTCAGTGATTTTTTTTGTTATCGAAAAAAGAAGCTGAATATCCTGACTTAGCGTACGATAGAGTAGTTCGATATCTCAGCAGTAGTAAAGTTTATTGAGATTTTTGAACTCACAGAACGATTGAAATGTTTCTCGACAGGACAAACCCGCTCTCAACTACAATTATCTAACACAGAATGGCTCTAAAAATTAGCTTTTGCTTTAGTGTCATAATGTATTCCACTTAAAACTAGAAAGCAAAACAGTGCTCATATGTCAAACTTAAGCTGCGGTAAAGTCATTTCCACGAAAACTACCGTTGATTGAGTCACAAATCATGTCAAGCTGCGTTGTGCATTTCCCATGCTGTCAAGAATTAAAAGAACTGAAATCTCCGTTCCCAAACAAATTTGAAGCGGGCATATTTTCTCAGCTGAAACTAAAGTTCCAGCAGCGTTTTTCGGTCTTGATGCAAATGCAGAAGACATTTTCATATTTCAAAATCTATTTGACGGCACAATAGAGGAGCTTCAACCCGACTTTCAATTGGAAGTGATTAATCTTCAAAGTGGTGACACGGTAAATGGCAAATTTCAAGAGAAGGATCTAACAGAATTCTATAAATGTCTTCCAAGCGTTTAAGATGGACATTTCATACGCTCGGGGATTTATATCTGTATTTGGGAGCACCTAACTACGTGAAAAGACATTTACATAGATGAAATACGTAAAACCACAATACAGGTCATCATTAAGAGATGGACATTTGTAATAAATTTCGATGATAAGAAGTACTTCCTCTGAACACCAGTTCAGGGAAAGGTTATCCCAAAAAAAAGAAATTTCATTCGTCTCATTTGTAGAGCTGTATTTTAAACAATTCTAGTCTTTTTTTATTATCCTTATTATTATTATTACGTTTCATTTTGTTCTATAAAATTGTAAAAACGCGCTGTTTTGTTATTTAAGTAGGCCTACCTACTTAAATAACAAGAAAAATAAAATAAATACCTAAATAAATAACCTCAAGTTTGCCTCTTGGGACCCAGCAACTAAAATATTTACTATTTGGCCCCTTACAAAAAATGTTTGCCGACCCCTGATTTAAGGAAAGGGAACTTAACACAATTCTCAGTTTTTCTTAAACCAGCTGTGGAAACATATCATGTCACTGATAGTTCCAGAAAAATAAACGACCTATGCCCTTCTGGGTACTGATCTCCCAGTTCGAAATCAATACACTTACATTCAAAACACGTAAGTTCACGATGAATGCCTTCCAAACTTCTCTCGGTTTTAAATGAGTCGTTCCTTTTCAGAAGAAGCAGTATGCATCCTCAGTTTTTCATAATCTGAATAATCTTGTGGGAAAATATATCACAACTCAAGCTTTTCTCTCTGATACCTAAGTGACAGGAAGTGTGTTTTTCTGAACCCATTTCATTTAACCCTGTTTTAAAGAGATTGAATATTGCAGAAAATTCGTTTTCTGCATAGGAAAGTTTCAAACACCTAGTACATGGTGGGCCGTAGAGGCTCAGATATATGCAATTTTGTGTATGCACTTAGTAGTGTGGTATGTTATTGCTTGGTTTTATTGCCTGATAGGGAGGAGGAAAGAGGATTTTAAAGCAAGAGAATAAAGTTTAGAAACATCTGATATTTCTTTGAGGCAGAACGTGAAGATATACTGAAAGAAAGAAACGCGAATTGTCAGGATTTTTGAAAGCAATCGATTCCGGTGAATTGGGACACATCGGGTCTAGTAAATTGTTGTCCAGTTATGCCCCAGTTATTCAAAGCTTTATTCCAAAAAGCGAATTTGTGATGCTCTTCAACAATTGACCCAAACCAATGGCTGCCCCAATAAACCAATGGCCCAGTTAACCAGAATCCGATGTATAAGCAATTTTCTTTTAGATTCTAACCATGTACGTTTCATTGAACACGTGTTTACTAATATGATTATTTTATAGAAATTACATTAACAGCATACTTAAATAAAAAGTGCTTGTCCATTAACTAGGTTAATAGGCATAAATAAGAGATTTTTAAATGCATACCAAGCAATTCAACGTACGATATCTGTAAATCGATATGTATTTACAGCACCCAAATTCCATTTTATACTATGAACTGCTGAATGTTCGGTAAACACAGTGATTGATAGTTAGTGCATAATTGTATTTTTTGCAAGATATCGGGAGTTGTGTCTATCAACGAAAACGCCATCGGGTAAATTACAGGCAAAAATAGCTGATTTTTGACCCAAGCTACAATGATATTTTGACTATTTAAATTTCTTCAATCTAAAAAAAGTCCTCCATTTTTAATCCTGAGGCTGAGAATTCGTTAAAATAACGAAAAGGGAGCGTGTACACGAGAAATGTAAATCCATCAAATGCATAATGAATCTTCACTTGACATCTATCCAATAGCCTCATACACGCTAATGACAACTCAAAGTCGACCATGAATATGAATCACTTTTTTTGCTAATATATTACTCTCAATGTTTTTATAATTTCTCATTTCCCTATAGGGCGAATTCGAAACATCACATTTTTCGGAATTTCTTCATCTGAGTCATTTCCGATAAATTTGAAACGTGTTATGCAAGTTTTTTTCTGAAATGCTATTTAATACACCATTATTTATACTCCAAACAAAACGCAAAATGATCTCCTGCAGGGATATCAGGAAACTCTAACTTGCTAATCCAATGCATGTGGTGGCATGTAATTGGAATATTAGTGCCTTTCTCAGTTTTTTGGGAAGCTATGTGTATGTAATTCAATCTAAAGCGAGTGTCTGTTTTTGAACAGAAAAGCGTGTCAATAAAAAATTTCGAAGTACCTTATTTGAAATGGAATGTTACAAATATTTGAGATATCGTGCAGATATCACTAATATTGCTGTGCTGGCCTTATATTACTGGGATGTACACAGTGTGTCAAAGAATTTTTAAGACTGGGTCTGTAAAATGAAATAGAAACAAGAAATTATAATTTGTTTTGGTTTTTTATTCAAAACAAGTCCCTCCGGCTTCAATACACTTGTTACAGTGATTTAATAATGATTCGAATGCCTGTTGCAGTTCACTTTGCGGAATTGCCTCCAAAGCACGCATCGAAGCTGTTTGTATAGTCGAAATATCATCAAAATAACAACACCCTTTTAACGTCCATTTAAGTTTTGGGAACAAAGAAAAGTCGCAGGGTGCTAAAGCAGGCGAATACAGTGGATGATTCAACACACAAACGTTATTTTTCACCAAAAACTTACCAACAAGAAGTGAGGTGTCACTGGGTGCATTATCTTGCAACAAACAAAAATTGTTTTCATCCCTGTATTCTGGCCGAATGCGACGAATTTTGCCCATCAAACGCCTCAAAACATTTAAATAAAACTCACCAGTAATTGTTTGTCCACTTGGAACAAATTCTTTGTGGATAATACCCTAACTATCGAAGAATGTAATGAGCATTGTTTTGATTTTCGATGGAACTTTTCTTGTTTTTTTTTTGGTTTGTGACGAGTTTTTTTACTTCCATTCCGCACTTTGTCCCTTTGTTTTAGGATCATATTGAAAACACCATGTTTCATCACCAGTAACAATCGATTTTAAGAAGTTTGGATCATTTTCAGCTGCTGAAATTATGTCTCTGCAATGTGCACTTCTGCTTGATTTTTGTTTATTGGTTAACTTGTGTGGAACAAATTTAGCACAGACTATTGTTTTGCCCAAATCTTCATGCAGGATGGTTCGAGTCGTTTCTTTGTTGATGTTTAAAGACTCTTCAATCATTCTTAGTGACGCGTATCTATTGTTTGCCACGAAATCACGCACGTTTTTAATAATCTCAGGTGTCCTAGATGAACTTGGTCTTCCGGTATGCTTATCATCTTCAAGCGTATCTCTTACGTACAAAAAACGTTTGTGAAAAGAAAACATTTGATCTACTTAAACAAAACTCACCGTAAACTTGTTTCATCTTTTGGTACGTTTCCGAGGCACTTTTACCAAGTTTTGCGTTAAATTTAATAACAGCCCTTTGTTCCATTTTAATAATTCAACATGAAAAAAAATTAACTTCTCTAATGAACGCCCGTTTCGTTTGAGTTACTTTAACAACTGCGCAGTACATTTGGCAGAAAGCAAGCAGATGGTCACGGTTTACAACGCATTCGGGATTACACTGGTGGCGCCACCGTAGGCTGAAATGTAGCGCCAGTCTTACAAATTTTTAGACGCACTGTGTATGGCAAACTATTTCCCTAAGGAAACAATCTTTCCGTTCAGAGACGATAAAGATGAACAGCATGCAGTTTATGGACCTTAAAAATATTATATAAATAAATACGACAATTATTTTTTCAATGACATTAAAGCTTTGATAGTATAGTACGCCTCTAAATAGGACTTTTAAGTTAAAATTTGCGGTAAATAGTTCAGATGGTCTTAACGCTGGCTTCAGATCATTTGTCCGAAACGAATCACGGCGAAGCATGGATATTGTCTTTTTCAAACGACACTTGCTCTCTCCCTTCCCTAGAATAAATTGCCCTAAACTACGGTCGGGTGACTGATTATATCCTATCTAGTTGGTAACCGTGGTCGTTAATTTTCGATCAAATAAATAAATGCAAGGAAAAACCCAGTGTGATAGAGATGAATATTAGCTTTATAGAAAACAAGCATTAATTTCTGGCCAAAAGGCTGGAGTTGAGGCTCTACCTGAAGTGTTTCTGAATGATTTTCTTTGATTCTTCAAGAGAGGAGTACGATTTTAAGTGGGAAACGAATTTCGCCGAAAAATTGGGAAAGAGTGGCTTAATGGACAACAGTAAACTTACTGTACATGAGTGCCAATCATTACACTTCATGTGAATTATTACACTACATTCACAAAAAGGTATGTCCGTTGCTTTACTCAAACCAGCATAGCACAGATGGCAAAATTTCCCCTACCGGAAACACGTGACTCGACTCCGTAGAATGGCGCAGTGCTGCCAGTCCAACTACTTTCGCAATAGCCTAGGCAAATTTTTATATTTTAAATTTCCTAAATGTGTTTCGGTGCACCACGTTTTTTTTTTCTAACAAACAAACGAATCATTTCTCTTATTTAAATTAATAATGAAAAAAAAGAAATTTGCCATATTTTATGCTAAGAATTTATAAAGAGAATAATTTCCAAAATAACTATGGAGGAAGCAATGTGCAATGTGCAAATATAAAAAAAGTAAAGTATAAAGTACGATTTAGTTGCTTGCAAAGTAATCAGTTCCACAGAACAGTGCTTTGGGTAATAACAAGCTTCCCTGTTTTCCTGTGTTGGTGAGCCGTGAGAATGAAATAATATCAGGTTCAAATGTTTCATTTAGGTTGGTTACACATACAAATCAAAAATCGAAGATTCGAAGTTCTCAAGCGAAATTTTCGTACATTTGAAAGCCGCTCTTCGATTACTGCTCCCTCAAAATATTTTGTCAAACGCATACAATTCTTACTAATCTTAACATACGAGAAAGACGTAGGTCCAGCCGTCGTGAACATAGAATGAACACACAGGAAATATTTAAAGTAAAAGTGATGTAAATTTAGTGGTAGAGTATATACATTGACTTAAGCTAAAAGCTAAGTCTCATACTCCGATTTAAATAACTTTTTGTATTTTTTTTCGTAATTTGGTGTTTTAAGTAAATAATTGTCGTGCTCAATAATTGTCAGAAATGGTTTTAACTGAACTAATTTTATTTACGATGGGACCGAAAGAATATTCTTTGTAAGCATTTTTTGTAATTGCTTTTGTTTGGGTCTATAAGAGTTTTCATGAATCTACCCTTTGCGAATGAAGTAGAATCCCGTTGGTGTCAACTGAAAAGAAAAGAAAAAACGAGCATTAGAAGGGTGTCTTTGAATTGTCAGAATGCGTGGGAAAATTTAAAGTAGGCTCCTTAAATTCAACAATCAGATTAAAAGACACTTGCCCTCCAGGACCAAAGTATCAATCTTCCAGGGAGGAAGAAAAGTGGTGCGTTAAAAGAATTTCGCATACTCCACCAACGTCCTTAGCTTTTACGCAAATTATATTAGGTTGATGCATAAGTTCATGCCGTTTTTTTCACGTGTGTTTCATATGATGTCAGTAGTAACGATGCAGATGGCCAGTTGTATATCAAAATGTAGCTAGTAATATCGTGTATCTAAATCGTATTGCGTTCTGTGATTGTGGCAAATGGTGTTTTGGTTTCCAGGACTGGAAGTATGGAGTGTCAAGTAGGGAGGAATGAACGTTTCTGACTTCTTCTCTTCTACGAGTTTAACAAGGGATCCAGAACCGCCGACTCTGCTCGACAAATTTGTGCTGTGTATGGTGCAGATGTTATTGCTCCGAGGACAGCCCGCAAATGGTTAGAGCGGTTCCAGGGTGGCAATTTTCATCTCAACGACACCCCACGCTCAGGTCGTCCATCTCACTCTGATGAGAATCATTTTAACCATCTCATCCACTTGGATCCACGTGAAACCACACGAGAATTGGCCACTAAGATGGATCTGTGATCAGGCCACAATGGTGTGACATGTGGAACGTATGGAAAAGGTCCAGAAATCGGGGACTTGGGTGCCTCACACTCTCACCGACGAGAACAAGAATCAGCATGGTGACATATGTGTTTCCTTGCTTGCCCGTTATCGTGAATATTCTCAGAAACACAAACCTTTTCGGTCAGTATTGTTTCTGCAGATGAAAAATGGTGCCTGTACGTGAATTGCAGGCATCTGAGGGAAAGGGTTAAGCCCAAACAAGAAGCCCATACCACGTCCAAAATATCCTGCAAAGACCATGTACACAATGATCGTTATACGTACCCAGAACATCGTCAGAAATCACATTTTGAACACCTAGCATTGAAATCCTCTACTATTATAATTTTTTATTCAGAACCAAACTGGCCCGAAATAGCCTTTAGCTCATTCCAGGAATATTCCGTCTTATCAGAAGGTTCCGAATCAAAAGCAGCATACACTACAACACAAATATATCCACACATATACTTAGGAAAATCTTACCCTTGGTCAAAAGGGTGTAATACATTTTGTTGTTTACGATCTCTCTGAAGTTTCACTACTCTCTAAAGTTTCATTTTGAAACGAATCCAAAGAATTATCTCACTTAAGCAGCCATAGCGCATCAAGTTGTTCTTCATCTTTACACTTAAACTCACACCTATACCAGCCTGTCCCCTCACATTGTCCCATACTCCAGATCACACACTCACTGTGCCATTTCTTTTTTCTATCCCAATTTCCTTTTGTTTGGTTTCACTTACACACAGCACATCAAATTTATATTTATTAATTTCTTCAATTACCTCATTCATCTTGCCATTTATACTTCTTTTATAAAATTTCATCTATAAAAAATTATAAAATATTTAATTTTTGTAAAATTTCATCTTGTAATTTAAACCTTTTTTATATAAATAATAGAAGTATTTACATCATAACCTAAATAAAATGATTATTTGATATAAATTCAATTCGAACGTAAGAGTATTTCACCTCCTGTTGCAGGCTTTTCAATGAAGCATCCCTAGGATAGTAATAGACATAATAGCGTATTTAATATTATACATTGATAAAGCAAAAAAAAAAAATATTTTCAGTGTGGTTGAAAAAGACAATTTTGAAATTGTCGAAATACAAAATACTATCTTTATAATTTAAATATACCGATAAAAAGGAAACAAATTTTCAAAAAGAAAAAATGAAACGAAGAAACGTTCCGTTCTAAAAATAAATTTGGAAAAAGAAGTTTCTTTTTACTCATCTGACATTTCTTCATCGCATTGACGAAATTTTTACACAGTGAAAAAAGTTTAGATTTGCTTTTTAATATATCTTTACAACGCGAATGTACAAGAATAACTTCACACAAATTGTTCAGAAACGGGCAACGACCATAACGGAAATATATATACTTTCCGCGATGCTTTCGTTTCCAGTTACTGAAATTATTTTTCCTAATTTGGGTACCACAGTTTAGAAAAATTATTTTATGAATATTATTTTTGTAGCAAACAATGACAAGAAAACCTTGTCATGATTTCACAGTTGAAAAATACATAGTCAGTTTGTAGGAATAACAAACCTGGACATATTCTCTTAATGTGCTCTTCAGCTTCAAAAATTATTTATTGTACACCTTTACAGAATATAATTACTTTTTTTGTCTACCCAAGAATATTCTTTTAGTATAATATTTGAAATATTTGTAATGTAAATAATTCTAATCAAATAATTTTGGTTTAAAATCTGTATCTTTAAGTCATTTTTAAAGCCTTTGATCGGGCTTCATTGTTTGACGATATACATTTGTAATTAGTGGTACATAACTTTTTAGAATGACTTCATGCTGCATTAAAACCAATTATCACTTTTTGGTGACACCTTGACATTTGAAGATGGATATTAATTTTATATTAATTTCAGTTTGTGTTTCTTTCCGAATCTGTTGACTTTTTTTCATTACTTATGATATGCATTAATTTGCAAAAACATTTTTTTCGCTTAAACGACAAGTACCATTTCTTGCGTAATTTAAGGATAACTGTTTGAAAATAATACTTTTCTAAATAACTGTTAATCTCTCGTGAAAGTCGCTTCGGGAATTTTCTTTTCGTTTTAATACCGAAATGTAAACAACCAAAAAATATTAGAATTTCATCAGGAGTATTTAGCTGGTTTGTACAAAGTAAAGTTACTTGGCGAAGGAAAATAATATAAGTAATGCAAACAGTGTCGTTTGTCAAATTCAGTAGCTTTGCCCTCAATCATTTTCAGTTCCTTCATCACAATATGAAATCACGATTTCTTTTGATTTCAGATAAAATTTTGATTGCTGTTGTTAGGAATTGCCATTTTTGAAAGGTAATGGATGTTATACGAAAGTGAACAACGTTGAAAAAACAACCTTGAGTGAAAAAGGAAAGAGACACGAAAAGACACTTAACCACGAAATATTTGGAACTAAACTTCGCATATATTTAATGCACAGAAAACGAATAACATCAAAATACGGTCGAATGAGTTTGTTCGGTACAACATCGAAATTTTCGTTTAACATGTTGGTCGAAAATATCTGATATGTATGAAATGCCAACATACGTGATATTAAAATAAGATGCAAAAACAAACTGAAGGACGTGCGGGAATCTCAGTATCTCGCATTAATTTATGTTTCGTAAATTCCTTTGAAATATTTGCTCCCTTTTATTAAAAGTGGCTAAGTCTTCAGCGAGGATTGTCAAATTCTTGTGTTAGTTCAGGTAAAATGGACACGAATGATAAAATCTTAAACCTATATTTTGTCATATAATTTTGTAACGTGGTTTTATTAATCTTAAATTTCGGAAATGATCGTTCACCTATAAAATAATTTATAATCACCTGAACGTTATTTCAAACTGAAGAGCTGATGCTTTGGTAGAGTGGATTGTAAGCCTGCATTTCCAAATTTCTGACTGAATCTGAGTAATTGAATAGTGTTCCCAGTAATACCTTTTTCGCTTCTCGCACACTTCGAAAAATATCAGGAAATTGATTACACATTTTCCTTAAAGGGCCATTTCCATCTATTTATTATGCTTTGAAAAATAGTATATTTTACTTTTTTCGTTTTCTAATGGTTCTCATTTCGTAGGAAATATACTAAGAATATAAAAAGAAACGGCCGGATGCAATGAATAAATGCAAGTTGGGAAAATTCAAAAGCAGAGTATTTATTCTCACTCTATCTCTCTCCCTCTTTTCATACTTCAACATTCTAAGTGGTGTTAAAAATTAGTACTATTTAAATAGCTTGACATTTCACTATTTCCTCCTGTGAAAAATTTTGTTTGAAATAAAACTGTCCGAACGTTGGGACTGTGATTCAATATGACACAAACGGAACTAAATTACTGAAGTTTACTGAATGAATTACTGTCTATAATATGAAAGTTGTTTTACTTTTATGACTTTCCTTCAATCTTCTTTTTGTAAAACTTACAATTTATAATCGCAAAATCAGAAACAGTTCAACATTAATAACAAATCAACTAAGCTGCATCAAGCTTACAATTTATAATCGCAAAATCAGAAACAGTTCAACATTAATAACAAATCAACTAAGCTGCATCAATCAACTAAGCTGCATCATGTTAAAGAATACTTGTTAACGCAACGGGAGTATCAAAAAGTAAGAATGTGCGCTAATGTACACACCCTTTAAGGGTTAATTTCACAACAACCTATTCAAAGGCTTTCAAAACAGTTGGAATAAAAGAATATAACATGCTTAAGAAATACAAATGATTTAAGAAGATATTTTTAGTCATAATAAACTAGAAATATTACTCAAGAACGTTTTTTGCGAAAACTAATTCCTTCTTGATAAGAGCATCTCCTGTTATGCTGGTTAGAACAGGAAATAATACAAAATTTAATTGCAGGCAGAAATTTCTCAACCTTTTATCCTAGTCATTAATACCTTGTTATTTTGTTCTCTCTTCTTTTATCTACTGGAATTTGTCATTTCCTCCAGAAGTAAGTGCGTTACTTTCTGCTTCAATAATTCCTAAATTTTGATAAATGATGTTTATGTTCGGTCGAATATTTTTTGTATCAAATGTAATGTAATGGACTAGTATTTTAAACATAAGAAAGAATCTCACCCTCCGTTTACCCTAAAAAAAAGACGAGAGTATCAGGTCTCAAACTTTGTGAATTCCAACTAGGTACATTTAAACTCGTAAAGTCTGAAGTATGAGACTTTTATCAATCTTATTATCAATCTTAAAAAAAATTATTCCTGAAATCAGATATTTGAGCAAAACTAATAAATATTTTGTAAGGGACATTTGATATATTTTCACAAGAGATATCTAAAACATTTTTAGTGAACAATGAAGAACATTTCATGTAGACAAAACGGATTGATCTTTATTCCAACATGATACCTCTGGTAGAAAAGAAGTTATTAAATTTTTGGTAAACGGCGATTTTGGTTAAAAACGCCATGCTGAAGCGAACAAAAATGGCTGCCAGAAAAAAGCTAACACTTGAAAAACAATTTTTTGCTATTTTTGAAGTATCAATATGGGAATATTGTATACAAAATATAAAAAAGATTAAAATATGCCATGCAACAATTTAATTCTAACTTAAATTATTAGAAACACTGGATATAAAAAAGTTGGTGATGAAACGCGACTGAACGTCTTCATATCAAATTTATTTGCCCATTAAAATTGTATGTAGGTTTGTAAAAAAATTGTAAAACGTTATCGTCTGTTTGAAACGTCAGGGCGTACGTACTCTTTAACGACTTTTTGCTAAGATATCATGTATTTTCTTCGCCACGCTATTAAATCGGATGTGCTTCCAATTTATAACTGCGGATTGGCTACAGTGTCCCCCTGCAGATTGGCTAGAGTATCTCGTAAAGGTCAAAATATCAGTAAGTATAAAGACAAAATCTACGATAAGAATACACTTTTTATGGCACAACAGATTAGATTTTCTTTTCAAACAAAATAACTGAAGTTCCAAATTCGGGCTTCTTCAATCCTTTCCAGCGTGAAACCCCACTTTGCAAAGGACCATTAAGTGCAAATACTGGAATACAAATATCTGTAGCCAAGAACGATAAAACCAAAATGTTTTCACTTTCTTTTATTTTTCCTGGCTACAGATATTTCTCCCTTACATATTGTTACGCGACTAGAGGGTCATGAGAATGATTGCAAGATCAAATGCATTTTCATCGTTACTGGCTAACAACTCTTCCAATGTATTACACAATAACTTTATAATAAACTTATCCGTAGAGGCGTTCTCAAATGTTGGATTAATCTCATTCTATAGCTTTCCACCACGGTAACGTTTAGTGAAAGGCGAAAGATAAGCCTTTCTGTACAGAGAAGCTTTAGCTCACAACTTTTTGTTCGCTTTTTCTTTATTTAAATTATTTCTTTCATAAAACACTGCAGAACGAGTGTTGCTAACCTTGCAACATTTATATGTTATTTCTTTTTCAAATACGAATTTCGAGAAAAGACACCAATTGATAGATTTCATTAGCTCATGCAAAAATTCGCACAAAATTGTGTGTTGAACGCGTTGTAGTAGGAACACATTATAATGGATTGCATTGTGTTGCATTAGTCTTCCGTAATTTGTCGCCACTTTAGACAAGCAACGTGGCATGAGCTCCTAGAGTCTCCCAAATAGTTTAGGTGGCTACAGTGTTTAATCACAGGTCTCAGATGATTCGTCTGAGATGGCTCCAGATTCAAATCTCGTTGAGAAATGGATGTTGGGCTCGTCTAACAGCACTGACTCTCCCTCTTCCCTGTTGCAAGTAGACCTAAATAAGGGATGGCCACCTGATTGTACCCAAGCGATTTGTCCACAGTTGTGCTCCAGACAACAAGTATCCAGGAAGACATGCAGGTCGGCCGTAATATATCGGTACATATGATGCCCGTAGCGCGGCCAGTGTCCATGGTATAGTGCCTTTATGTCGCAGCGTTCGGTAAAGTGTCTCAAATTTCCTTCACTGCATAGATGCCAAGCTACGTGTACTGTAATTGTATACTATGGCAGCCAATCTCGTTATACTGCAATATTCCTGGATAATATTGTTTTAGATGATCATGCGCATCTTTCAGGCTAGTGAGTGTACCCCACGAAAACACCCTCAAAAAATTAAATTACGAACACATGCTTTTTTACGTGTGTTCACGCCCTCTTTTAAAAATCACCCTATGTTGTGCGCCTTATCCGCCGGACGTCCAACTGCTTAATATTACGGTAAGCGTTTTTGATTAGAAAAGGGAATTACCTTCAAGTTTTCCATGGTCCATTCTTGATATTTGTCTCAAACTTCAGTAGTCCACATTGACGTACTCCAATGAAGTGCGTTATTTTTATATATTTACACAGTCTGCTCATAGGTTGATGGATTGGCGCACTTTTGATGTAGCAACACTCTTCTGAGATCCCTGGTATCAGACACTTGTAAGCTGTACATAGGAGCACTCTTACTACTCTAGATAGTGCAGCCGAGCCGTCAATGATCCAAATCATTAAGTCGCACTTGTCCTGCAATACTAACACACCGGTAATGTGATGCTGCTCTTTTCATACACTCTCGATGCAGTTGAACTACAGCAGTTAGACAACAGCCTACAAAATCCGACATTCATTGAAAATTCTCACACTTTACTCTCTATATCAAGTAATCAAACGCTTCTAAGGGTTTAAATATTGATTTTTGCACATTCGTTAACGTTTTGCTAGCTCAAATTGCAAACCATGCCTCACTTGTCTTTGATTTTCAAACGCACTTATCGCCGTGTAGGAAGTAATCCAAATTTGAGACAATGTGCTCACAAAATTTTTCTCCTATATTCTGCACAGAATGCAAATGTATGACATGGAACCAGGGCACTGTCTAAAATTCTTTAAAATACTTACAGCAAGAAAATTAGTTGGCCAACAGTGATTCTACCCGTCAAACATGTAAAGTTATACTTTGTTCATTTGGACAACACGTGGTGTTATTCATTATGAGCTCTCTCTGGCAACTCGGCCCAACGATCACTGCTGCAGTGTACTGCGAACAACTGAAACGAGTGCCTGAGAACCTCAAAAAGAAGGAAGCAACACTCTTCAACAGAAAGGGATCTGTGCTCTTTCAAGATAACGCTCGGGTCCACTGTGCTTTATTCACCAAAAACACTATCAAAGAACTTGGATGTCAGCTTCTATGTCACCAGGCTTTCTCACCAGATATCTCTCCTTAAGAATATCACATCTTTTTTCGCTCGTTAATATTTGGCGTGGACGGAACTTCTCATAATCTCGATGAGTTAACACGCTGCCCTCCAAAACTTTTTCTCTTCCCAAGACCGGGATTTTATTGCAGAGGAATATATAAGTTCTTTGCACGTTGGCAGAAAGTTGTTCATGGCAATGGTAATTTTTTTATGAATAAATTGCTCTTCTACTATGTATGTGTTATACTTTCTCGCAGTCTCCAAAAACAGCAAACACTCATTCATTATAAATACAACCAAAATACAACCAAATGTTTTTCGAGGATGTGCTTTACTATTGTACTTGACTCGCATTTAGGTATTAAAAACGAAAAAAAAAAAAACGCTTCTTGAACTGCTATTTCAGGTCTGAAAAATTGATTGTGTGTTTTTGCATAGGAATGGATACCACGTTCTTGCTTGAACATTTAACCTCATGAAAAATGTGTGAAGTAACATCTCGTCAAGTTGACCCAAGTGGAATTTGTTTTTCAAGATATATTTTTACAGGAGTTTTCAAATTATAGTTAAAGGGGGTTTCGCCTTTAAATCGAATATCCAATTCATTGTTTCTCAGTAAAATGTATGGACTGTTCTTTCCATGTCAGTAAATTTCAATCTGAGTTCTAAGCTCATATATTTTCAACAAAACCTTTCTTCTGCCACGTCATCAAACTGGCGGATGGCAAGGTAAGTCGGGGTATTTTTTGTTGTTGTTGTTGCTTTCAGAAATTCCCGGAAGTCACGATGAATGAATCCACGAGATAGAACATTGTACATTTCTGAAATTACGGTTTCCTTACGATATGAAAGATCCAGATGTTCTCCACACAGTGCCTGCTGATGAGTAATTCAGGGAAGAACCTGTGGTCTCAAACCAAAAGCATTTTCAACATTTATGTGAGTTTACCTCACTAAAACCTATTCTCAACATGTGCTTTAACCTCTCTGTTTTAACACAATTCAGGTGTATCCATTCCCGGTTGTACCAAATAAGTGATTTTTCTGCTTGCAAACTTTTTCGAAACGGTTGTTGTTCCATTATTATTCTTCACAGCGTAAGTTTTCCGTCACTTGAAAATATATTTATAATAAAGGAAAAGGACGGTTAAAAGTGAATCACACTTTTGATTTGTCAAGCAATAAACAAGAACACTTTAAATCTGGGACATTTTCTTTCAAATCACACTGTATCTCTTTCACGTTCTGGGTACTAAGAGAAACCATGTTTGCCAAAAGATTAGTAATATTAAAGAACTATAATTTCCTGAACATTTTTCTTTAGCTGATTCAATTAAAATACAACCAAATAGTTTAATTATCCATTTTTATTCAATTATCCATAACAAACCGAAAATCGTATGATACGAATACACTCACTCACATGAAAATTGTAATACAGCCATAGAAACGAAAACACCTAATTCAGTTAACTACGATTCGATTCAACGGCTTTTCTGATGGGTGATGACATTCCCAATATTTGACACATATCATATGCTTCTAAGACGTAGAGTAAATGAAATGAAAAACACGGTGAACATTTCTCTATTAAAATGATCTCAAAATTTTTCAGGTGTCTCACGTGATTCTACACTCCAGCAACATTAAACAAAGCTTGACATTTCTCTTTTTAAGTATAAAAGAATAAAAATTTGTTTTCACTGTCAGTAATAGATTTGAAACAACATATATTTAAAATAAATTAAAGTGCTTCAAGCGAAGATTCCGTTTATTGAAAATTTGATTGTATCTTAACAACTTGATTGTTAAAGGGGTTGTTTTCAGCACTTCTTTAGAAAAAAAGAGATCGTGCTTATGTTATCAGTTTGTCCGTCTGTCCGTCCGCCTGTACCCACGATATCTCTGCAACTATTAGGTCTATTTGAAAAATTCTTTTTGCGTTGGGAAGCTTTGATATATGCGAATGTTGATCCTTCATTTCGGGTTTTTTTACGATATACAAAATTTCGCCACTAGAGGGCGTAAGGGCAGATGATGTCGAATTCAAAAATACACTTCATTCCACATATTTGCTTCTAAACATTCGATTGGAAAAATTATTTTATTTTTCGATTCCATTTATGTCGAAGAATATTTTGGATATAGTTACTTTTTCAAATTACTTATAGATTTTCCGCTAGGAATCGTAAGAGTAAATTACATTTTTCCCGATAACTCTTCTTTTTAAACTCCGATTTGAAAAAAAAAATTCTTCAGCGGATACATCTCCTGATGGAAAATATTTTGCATATAATTTTTAATTTTGTTAAAGAATACTTTGGCCACCAGGGGACGTAAGGGTTAATGTTTGCTTCTGATGTATTTGCCAAAAAAATCTAAGCTTCTAAAATATCGATTGCAAAAATTATTTCGTGGACTGATGCCACTCATATCGATAAGACGTTTTGGAATATTTTCTTCCTAAAAGATTCCACAGTTTCTTCGCCAGGGGCATAGACGTATATCTTATATTTTCCAATTTCTGTACTTCTAGGAGTCCGATTTGAAAAATTCCTTTTTTGTTGGATAGTGTTTTCCGTGTAACATGTCCTTCATGTAATTTCAAAATTTTCAAGTAATTCATAGACTTTCCGCTAGGGAGCCTAGCGGTAAGTTGTGTTTCCCCAGGCCTGGCGATAATGCGGCTTTTTCAGCTGTCTTTTTGCATTTCAGAAAAACGTCCTTTCTCTCACGCGCTCAACCTTTCGTAGTCTGTACGAATCCGACTTCCAGTAATCCTCACAGTCCATGGAAGATAAGAAAACACAATGTTTTTTTTTCCAATTGTCCCTGAGTGCGAGCTATGCTTTTGATATACTCTCCTAGGTGCACAGTTCCCATGCTTTGTTGCGGGCCACTATTCAGTCATTGGTTATTATTTAGTCATTCATTTGCGTTTTGTGCCGAGTGGTCCTTGCACGCACAGTTGCATCAGGATCAAAAGACTTTCTCTTGGTGCTTCTGTTTTTTTCCTTTTTTTGCTTTTGTTTTCACCATTTGTGGCAAATATTGTATAAGCAGTTCAAGAAATAGTTGCTCTAGACATTGAAAATAAAAAAAAAATCATAGCTTCAAACTACTTCAGACGTAAGACTTAAAATGTTTAAATAGATGTAAAATATGTTAACATTACGGTGCGCGAATGTCGATAAATATTATGCGGTAAAGTTGCTAAAATACTAAGCGCATTCTTTGATGAAAGTCCATATTAACATCAACAGATTATTATCAAACTACTGCGACAGATCCAAATGTACTCTTTGATAATCCAAACCAGTTCGTTTATACCTACGAACTGATTGATATCTTTACCTCACCAATATCCCCATTAATTTAACGACATGCAAATGTCTTCCTGAGATTCCAAGATCTGCATGATAGCTACACATCGACGATACATCTCCATGAACCAAATGACAGTTAAAATAATTCGAATGATGCACCCGGCCCTTTTCTGCGAACTTTTTGATACAAAAAAAGCATCCGTTGAGATGCCACCTGAATGTTTAACGAATATTTATATTATTTTAAGTTTTGAAACACTAAATCTATACATATTAATTTTCAAGAGAAAAAATCGATTATTAATTTAAACGTTTATAGTTTTCAACACGAGGGTATTTAGTAAAACCATTGAATTGATAAAACAAATTATTGGGGGGCGAACACTCCCTGATTTCTCTTGAAAGTGAAGACCTCTTTCTTGGATTGAGGATACGTTTCAGTCGTTCACATCTTCCCCTCTGAATGTGAAGTTACCAGAAACGGCAACAATTATTGCCATACGTGCTGTCTAAATGTACAGAAAAATTAATTACGTTTAGAATATTCACCATTCTGTAGACATGGTGCATCACGTTGGACCTGCCAGTCCTGCCAAGGTAACTTTTCTTCAGTTTTGGGCATTCCTTTAACTTTTAATGACACAAAAGTTCACCTAAGTAGTTTCCTAATAGAAATGAAAGTGTTCGTTATATTTCGGGATTTTGTTTTTATCATACTGTTAATTCTGGTCCGGATAAAAGAGAAACTACACAAATCTGTTTCCGCCGCTCAGTGGGTAAGATATGTTTAACTATGAACTCTCGTATATATTTCCATTAATTTGTTTAAATAAAAAATGAAAAAAATTAAATCATGAAGAAATGGTAGAATAAACTATGGAAAAAAGTAATACTTGCTCCGCTTCCGTGACTATTTGCTCGGATACAACAGCAATTCCACAAAGATAAATTATATATTTATGTAGAAAAAACCGGTACAAAATAATGAAAGGTTTTATAATTTGTTACTTTTGGATATTGTGGGAAGTGCAGGTGGAGATATACATAGTGTAATAATAAGGCTCCCAAGAAGATAAAAAAGGTCAGATAAATAAAATGCGATGGAAGCTTACGACGGGTTAGTTTTCAATTGTGGGAGTTCTAATCAAGTTGCAGCAAAATTGAAAAAAAAAAAAAAAAGAATCAACAGCACAGCTCTGCCAGAGATTTCCCCCTAAAATCAGTAGATCACATATAAAAAGTCAGTAGTAACCATTAAATAACGTCTTCTCGCTGGACAAATACACTACCTGACAAATTTAATGTTGCATTGGATATACTTTCCATGCTAAGGAACACAGAAAACTACTAATATTTCAAATAATATTATTACTGCACACATTACTACTTAATAAAATAGGTAGAAGGTTTACATATTAACTGAAACATTACGTATTGCAAAATTACTGCTGAACAATATATTGGACTACTGTGTGATATATAAAAATACCAGTACTCTTTTTTCAATTCACTTTCCAAACTCTTAGAAATGGTGAACAAATCGTTTCAATCTGCTTAAAATATAGTTTAACAGCATGTAAGTAGCAAAGCATGAAAAACACATGCATTAAATTTTGCTGAAGAGCTGGTTTCGGAGACAGTCGGCAATTCAATTTTAACGTTATAATATGATAATGCAGATGAAATTCATTTAATGAAAATACTTCACGACACTTGTGTGGAGGTGCATTGTCTTTTTGGAACAGCCGCAACCCATCAGCATGGATGCAGGACATGGACGATTGTATCTCGTTAGAAAGGTCACAGACGTTTGTAGACGTACCAGGGTCCCAGTGAAGTCCAGCTAAACACACCCCATACCACAACGGACCCCCCACCCTGACCACCAGCCGGTACAGTTCCCTGTTGACAGGCGGGATCCATGGCTTCACGAGGTTGGCGCCACACCAATCCTTCCACCTACCCGATACATTTGGAGATGCGATTCGTCAGACCAGGCTACTTGTTTCCTGTCATTAAGTGTCCAGTGGCGGTGTTCCCGTGCACAAGCGAGGCGCATAGTTCTGTGTCATGCACCCATCAAGGAAACTCGAGTTGGGCGTCGGCTCCCAAAGCCCATATCGTGCAGGGTACGTTGCACAATCCGGACGCTGATGCTTGTTGAGGCTCCAGCATTGAATTTCGATGATACCTGCGAGAGTGTTGCACGCCTATTGCGTAAAACGATTCTTGAAAGGGACGATGATTACGCTCACCCATTGTCTTTTTACGGCCACACTGGTATCGTAGGTTGGAGGTTTTGCCGGAATTCTTTTAGTCAGGGAACACCCTTGCAATGGTGGTCCGTGAAAATCCGAACTTCCTTTCTACCTTCGAAATACTACGGCCCATCTCACGAGCGCCAACTATGACACCGCGTTGAAAATTGCTAAAATCATTCTTACTTGTCATTCTCATGCCGAAAAAAGCTCTGGCTCTAAGCTATGGCAAGGATGTCTATCGCTTTATATACGCACTGGCAAAGGCAACTGAGTACGCGTATAGGTGACGTTGTATGTAATTTGCATAAGCTCATCTGTACCAGTTTTTCTGTCACTTCAGTGTATATAAAACCCTCCAAAATGACTCCACAACTTAAATCTTGGCCCTCAGTTCATGGCAGCTGGAATGTACCTGGCCAAGGCAGCGGCCAGCGCGACATGAAGGCAGAGGGTGCTAAAAATCACCGGAAAACCGGACTAGGCTGCCATCTGATGCTGACCTAAGAGTGGAAGACATCATGATCAGATTTAAATCCTTGAAATGGCAGTGGGCTGGACATACTGCCAGAAGGACAGACCATCGATGGACAGCCGAAATTTTAGATTGGATTCCAAGGAACAGGAAATGACCCAGAGAAAGACCACATGGGAGATGGGTGGATGAAATTCAAAAGTATGCGGGAGTGACATGGAAGAGACTGGCACAAGACAGACCGTTGTGGAAAAAAATTGGGGTGACCTTCGTCCAGCAGTGGATTGATAAGGTTAACAATGATGATGATATATATATATATATATAAACATTTTTAAGGTCAGGTGATGCGTAACATCACAGCCTCTCCTTGACAAATGTCAACCCCGCCTTCTCGTGGTGCATCCTGTTCCCACTAAAGGGGCTCTGACGACCGCCCATAGCGGTATAACTATACCATCGGGATTAGAGGAAATTCTATCCCACACTCACCAACCCGCTTGGCCAGCGTGGTGAGTTATGGCCAAACCCCTCCAAAATGATTCCACAACTTAACTCTTGGCCCTCAGTCTCCGGCAGCTGGAATGTACCTGGCCAAGGCAGCGGCCAGTGCGACATGAAGGCAGAGGGTGCTAAGAATCCCCGGAGGACCGGACTAGGCTGCCATCTGATGCTGACCTTGGCTACTTACAATGGACGCTCCCTATCTTCTGATTCAAGGCTTCTTGAATTGGAAGAGGAACTACAAAGGATCAAGTGGGACATCGTGGGGCTAAGTGAGGTAAGGAGAAAAGGAGAAGATCTCATCGAACTGAAAAGTGGACATCTCTTCTACTATCGTGGGACAGATACTGGCAGAACTAGTGGTGTTGGATTTATAATAAACAAGAAACTGAAGGATAAAGTTGTAGAAGTTGAAAGTTCCTCTGACAGAGCTGCACGACTTGTTATCCAACTCTCGAAAAGATACCAGGCTCAGATTATTCAAACTTATGCACCCACCACAAGTCATCCTGAAGAAGAAATTGAAGAATTTTATGAGGAAATTTGTCATCTAAATAATAAAGGTAAGCAGCACTTGAAAATAATTATGGGAGATTTCAATGCAAAAATAGGGCAACGGCAACAGAATGAAACTTCAGTAGGTAAATTCGGTCAGGGCAACAGAAACCAGCGTGGAAATACTCTCGTTGAGTTTGCAGAGGCAGAAGGGTTTTTCATCTTGAACTCCTTCTTCAAGAAAAAGCCACACAGGAAATGGACATGGAGACATCCAAATGGGACGACAAGTGAAATTGATTTTATTATGTGTAACAAAAAATTCGTCATAGAAGACTGCAGTGTGCTAAACAAGTTCAACACAGGTAGTGACCATAGATTGGTGAGATGTAAGATGCACCTCAACACTAAACTTGAACGTGGCAAGCTCATAAGACAAACAAAATCTATTGACATAAATAACCTTAAAAAACACCATATAACCTTCAAGTTAGAACTGAAGAACAGGTTCTCTGCTTTAGAAGGCCTAACATCGGAAGAAGTGGACATCTCTGAAGTTAACAGAAAAGTAACCAAAGCTCTTATGGAAACAGCAACAAAATTAGCTGGGTCTAAGAACAAGTTGCATGTGAACAAATTATCAGGAAAAACCAAAATGTTGATGCAAAAAAGAAGAGAGATGAGGACAACTAAAGAAGATGTGACTTCCAAAGTGGAATATATAGAGCTATGCAAGACAGTAAGAAAAAGTATCACTGAAGACGTAAGGAAATTCAACTGTGAACTAGTGAGGAAAGCAATTGAAAACAACCAAAGCCTAAAGATAGCAAAGGGACATCTCAGTAAGGGAAGAAAACAGATTATGGCACTGAGAAAAGAAGATGGTTCTGTAACAAGAAATAGAGGCGAAATTTTGACAAGAGTGAAAGATTTCTACTCCAAATTATATGAAAGGGATGATATATGCACTCCAGACATCATGAAAGATACCAGTACCAGAGTTCCTCCAGTCCTTCCAGCAGAAGTTGCACATGCAATCAAGAACATGAAGCGAGAAAAAGCTCCAGGAGAAGATGGAATTACTGTAGACATCATACAAGAAGCAAGTGGAGAAATCGAAACAGTACTCGCCCAAATTTTCACTCGATGCCTTAATGAAGGAAAGATTCCTGAGGATTGGAACACCGCTACAATGATCCTGCTACATAAGAAAGGTGACATTGAGGATCTCGGAAACTACAGACCTATCAGCCTCCTATCAGTAGTTTATAAAATCTTCACTAAAGTTCTTTCACACCGCTTGAAGGTAACACTGGACATGGCTCAACCGAGAGAACAAGCTGGATTCAGGAGTGGCTACAGCACAATAGATCATATCCACGTGCTGAGAGAACTAATTGAAAGAGCGAGGGAATATGAACTTCCATTGTGCATGGCTTTTATCGATTATGAAAAAGCCTTTGATTCGGTGAAACCATCAGCAGTTACAATGGCTCTGAAAACCTGCGGTATTGAAGATGCGTACATTAATAATATTAATAACATCTATGAAAATGCAAGGGCAAAGATTAGGCTGTTTGAAAATACAACACACGTAAAAATTGGAAAGGGAGTGAGACAAGGTGACACCATATCTCCGAAGCTCTTTAATGCCACATTGGAGGGTGTTTTTCAGTCGCTGAGCTGGGAAAACAAGGGGATAAAGATTAATGGAGATTACCTAACCCACCTTCGTTTTGCTGATGACGTAGTCATTTTTGCAACTACCCCATCAGAGCTGCAGAGTATGATCCAGGAACTTGCTGACAAGAGTAAAGAAGTGGGATTAAAAATGAACTTTCAGAAGACAAAAGTGTTGTTCAATGCTTTTACAAGAAATGAAGATTTATCGATTGATGGGGAAAAGCTAGAGATAACAGACACGTACGTTTATCTTGGACAGCAGATATCAAGTGAGGGTCACATTGATGAAGAAATTAATCGGCGTACAAAACTTGCCTGGAGAGCTTTTGGGAGAAACAGCATAATTTTCAAGAGCAATATGCCATTATGTCTTAAAAGAAAAGTGTTTGATCAATGCATCCTTCCAGTGCTTACGTATGGTGCAGAGACGTGGACTTTAACTAAAAGAGACATACAAAGGCTGCAGACAACTCAAAGAAGCATGGAGAGGTGCATGCTTGGTATAACCAGGAGAGATAAGAAGAGGAACTCGTGGATCCGAAAAATGACGAGAGTGGAAGACATCATGATCAGAGTTAAATCCCTGAAATGGCAATGGGCTGGACATACTGCCAGAAGGACAGACCATAGATGGACAGCCGAAATTTTAGATTGGATTCCAAGGAACAGGAAAAGACCCAGAAAAAGACCACATGGGAGATGGGTGGATGAAATTCGTAAATATGCGGGAGTGACATGGAGGAGACTGGCACAAGACAGACCGTTGTGGAGGAAACTTGGGGAGACCTTCGTCCAGCAGTGGATTGATAATGGTTGACAATGATGATGATGATGATATAGAGAATGTAGCTTTGCGTGTTCTAGCCCAACGTTGTGCATTATGTTATGCATTTATGGGCTTTCAAGGAACTCAAAATATTGCTTCCACCGACATTATGGACATCGGTGATGAATGCTACTACCGATGACACAAGTTGGCGTACCTTTGTTTCTCATTTTAAGCAGCGCACAAGTTCATATTTGCCTTGTTGTTGCCTCTAGGCATTTACGCCACACAATAGTCACATTCGGCGTGGCAGCTACAGCACAGCGTAAATTTCCTCAACTGACTTGCTGCTATGCTGGTATGCTATGACCGTGCCATACTGAATGTTGCAGAGCCCTATAGTATGGTAGATTTAACTCTTAATGATTGTTGGTAATGCTTACCAAGTCATTTTATATGTCATAGCCATGGCATATACATGTACAGCTATGCAACATACAAGTATATCGGTTTGTATCTACATGTGCCTTGGTTGTGACGTAGTTTTAACACCTCACTGCACGAAAGATGTGTTCCGATACATTACATCATTAATCAATTTTCTTTGAAAGTAGTTAGACGGAATTTGAATAAATTAAATTATCTCGAATAACAATTGCAAACAGAATGGTGGATATTGATTATAATTATACTTTGCAACTGAAAAACAAGTTGCTATTTTTAAGTTTACCTCTCTAATTATTGCCGATTTAAGTGAAACAGCTCAATTAGTTTTTTTGTAAGAGGAATTGATGACAACTTTAGTATTACCGAATAATTAAATGCCTTAAAATCAATAAATGGGCCCACAACAAGGTTGGGTATTTATCAGGAATTTCAATAGCGCTTATCAGAACTAGTAGTACTTATCGCAAACACATATAATATTACAACTTGTGATGCGCCAAATATTACGGGAAAAAGATTATGCTTCGTCGGCATTATTAACGTGTTACTTTTACTCCGAACTCAACAACAAGTGGCACTTTGTAAGACTGCATCAAATTGTAAATACATCTTTGACGTAACAGTTTTCATCTATGGTTTTATCAAAAGTTGTTTTGAAATCGAATTACCGATTCAGACGTTTCTACTTTTAGTTATAATTTAAATTGCTGTGTACTTAGGCTGGGACTTTTATGGTAACGGAAATATATGTCCATGGCTTTCTTTTATCTTTTATTAATTTCATTTCCTGCTGCACTAATTTTTATTGTATTACCAGTCGTTTTCTTGCAAATGACCACCCCGCAGATTATTTTGTAGCGGTAGAACATGTGTTGAAGACTGATCGGGAATTTCCTGCTATGGGACTGTTCAGTATTTTCTGTTTTCAGTTAGTCGCATAAAGTATGTAATGCACTCTTAAAAAGGCATGACATAATATACAAAGTGAAAAGATCACATTTCATATTTCCGAAAGGAATTGTCCAAAAAATCGGACAACCGGAACATAGAACATTATGAAAATACGCGTGAACTACGTGGCAGTTCCCAGAACGTGGCACAGTTGGAAATCGGGAAAATTATAAAAAAGAAACTAAAACAAATCTGTGTTCTTTTCTTTTTGGAAAAATGCCATATTTAAAATGAACCAGATTAAACCTGCTCGCAATATGATTGCATAGAAATGTTAATTCTAGTATTTACCTAGACATAATATTTCAGGTATCCTAGATTGCTGAAATACTCTCACACATGGGCGTAAATGGAATCGTAAAGTAATTTCATCTGTTATAAAAAAATATTTCCCATGGAAATATCTTTAAAGTGATTTTAATCCCTCGTACTACAAATTTGCATCACGGCGTAGTTATATTTCGGGCGTTCATTTATCTGGATATGTTCTGCCAAATATCTAAATTTCAAGACAAACACGAAATATTTGTTGTTACTAATGAAATTGTCCTGTAACATTTTTTCAGTAATATAATTAAGAATTCAAAAGAAATGAATGCAGTAATGTTCGCGAAAAACCTTGTATTTCTGAAGGTCTGTTTATTGCTGCAGAAAATGAGATAATTATTGTAGGATCCTCTAGTTGATCTGTGTGATGAATGATCGCAAGTAACCCTACCCAGTCAGGACATTTCCATGAAACAATCACATTTACTTATAAGAAGTCACGCTTACATTTTGTCAAAAGTAGAAAAAAAATGTCACAGGAAAAAAGCGTCACTCACATTTGAAAAAAAAACTTCCTCAGTATTTCATCATATTATTTCACCTCATATAGTGGGAAGAATACGAGAGTCATAAGAACTCAGCCCACGTTAATCTAAAACGGAAGCAGATGATGCAATCCAGAGAATGGTTGCGTCATGTCAAGATCAGATCAACGCAGCAGTGTCATTACAAAGCACTATTTTTTGCTGTGTGGAGGCGGGAGTGTTTAGAAATGGAAGGGTGAAACTCCTCAGGTTGAATCACGGTGTTAGACCAGCGTTTGCGCGTGAAAATAGGAACTCTTCAGGGATAACTCGTTGCAGATCCACAATACCTTGCAAGAAGTTCGAGGAGAAGGAACTCTTGATGGAAGCACAATTTCTCGGTGGGCATCGCGCTTTCGGGAGTGCCAAAGCTGAATCGTAGATGATCACCACTCAGGCCGATCTCAAACAGCAACAGAAAAAAACATCTGTCAAAATTGTTGCTACGCTTTTCGAAGAGAATCCCCGTTTAACAGCGGAGAAGATTGTTGTTCAGGCAAATTTGTTCACCATGTATTTTCACCGGCTTTTGACCAACTCACTCCGAAAAAAGAATCACCGCGAGCTGGGTGCCCAATCAACTCCATGCCGAGCAGAAAGCAGCCACAGTGAGCATCGCACAGGATCGCATCTACAAGTTCGAAAAGAAGGGTGACACCTTTTTGAACAGAATTGCTGCAATTAATGAGACTTGGACTCGTGATTTCGAGCCGGAACTGAAGTCACAATTAGCAGAATGGTGGCATGCAAGTTCCCCACGGCTTTAAATTGTCGTCAGCAACTACTGAAAGTGAAGCAAATGAGGCGTTTAGCTTATGATGTCCAGGGTGTTGTGTTTTCTGATCGAGTGAAGGTTGGCAAACATGTCAACGTACAATATTATCGTGACTTTCTGAAAACGACGTTGAGACCGAAAATACGTCAAAATTGCCCAAACTTATTGGAAGGGGAAGCGATATTGCTGTTTGAACACGCATCGTATCATGGTGCAGCGTTGGTACGGGGACTTTCGCAGAAATAAAGCCTGGAAACTATCCCACCACCATACAGCCCTGATCTCAGTCCACCCGACTTCGATTTTTCCCCAAAGTTAGAAATTCGGCTCGGTGGCATCCGCTACGAACAGCTGGGCGAATTGTCATTGGACGTGACCCGGACAAGACGATAGCTGAACAATGGTGGCCTACTACGAGGCATCCAGGACTTTCCTCACCTCTGGCAAGCTGTCATTAGCAGTGAAGGGGAGTACATTCAGCAGCAATAAGGTAAGTTTTCTATGTTAATTCCCACTTTTCTCAAAAACGGACAGCGTGCAGAACTTTTGTTAGGACCCGTTTTCGTGGAAAATCAAACACATTTGTGGCTGGAAAATTATTTTGTGAAAAACTAAGTTATTCTTCCAGGCTTCTATATAAATTCTCTTGAACAACATAACAGCATTGATTTGTCAGGTGATTATTTGGTAAATAGTTAATCAAATTTTCATCGCCTGATCAGATCAGCCCAGCATCGATAGCCTGAAACACTAACCACTAAGCCATCCGCGGCTCCTCGTTCTGACATCGCCTGATCATAGAAATTTTTCAGAATATATATGTGTAGGTAATAATTTCAAAACAGCAAGATATTAGAATGAAATATTTTTATATTCCCGTCAACTTTTCATCCGGAATATTGTGATTTCTCCTTTGCTGATTGCTTATCATGTCTTGCTGAAAGGCAATATTTTTGTGATATGTACATACCATTTCATTTTACTAAATTGTGCAAAGACGGAAGATCTCTGCTTATTGATTAACTTCCCTCGCAAGTGTGGGATAATAGTGATTTGAAAAAAGCACAGCGCACTTATTCTGCTTTAGCTTCTTCGAATACTAACAGAAGATACATTATTTTACCTTTTTGCATTTGCGAAAATTATTTGCGCTATTTTATTGGTACACTATAATATAAGAATAAATTGAAGAAATATTTTATTTTCATACCTGAGTTGACAGGAATTCTATTTAAAGGAACCTCATCCTTCGGTTATAGATGTTGCGGTAATTAAATTGTAGAGGTGGAGAACAATCGAAATTTTCCGATAGTCAAGGGAAAAAATGATTGCTGTCTATAGTGTCATCGGTCACGTGCTCCTGACAACAGCTCAGGAGAACTGTTGCTTTCTGTGGTGAAGAATGATTCCTGGCAAGAATAATGCTTCTGTTTCTATATTACAAAAAAAAAAGAATCCAATAATCTTTTAAGCATACACTGAAGAGAAATTGAAGTAGAGATACCTGTCTAATAACGTGTAGCACCACCTTTTGCCCTGGTGACGGCAGCGATTCGTATCGGCAGGGACTCGACAAGACCCCGGAAGCGTTGGGAAGCCATACGTATCCACGACTCCTAAACAAGCTCCCACATTTCACGAAGATTTGATAGAGTGGGGTCAGAGGCTCGAACATCTCTCTCGAGGGCATCCCAGATGTGCTCGATGGGATTGAGGTCTGCTGACCTAGTTGGCCAAGGAAGCAAGGTCACGTCGGTGGAGTGTTCATCCAACCAATCGGATACAATTCGGGAGTGATGGCACGGTGCATTGTCTTGTTGCAGGAAGAGATCCCCTGTGGTATGTTGAAGACGCACAAACGGAAGCAAATGGTCGTCCAGGATATCCCGGTAACATTGACCTGCGAGGGACAATGTCACACGTACTAGGGTTCCTATTTCAGACCACATAAACAGTCCCCAGACAAGAATGCCAACCCCACCAGCTTGAAAAGTACCCTGCTGTCAAGAAGGATCCATCGCTTCATGTGGTTTGCGCAATATTCATATCCTGCCCTCGGCATGTACCAACGTGAATCTCGACTCATCAGTCCAGGCAACATTTCTCCACATGTCTAGGATCCAGTGGTGATGTTCCCGCGCCCATGCTAATCTTTGCACCCTGTGATGTGCGGTCAGCAGCAGTACCCTCGCTAGACGATATCTTTTGTACCCAATAACAAGGAGACGTTTCTGGATGGTGCGGCTGCTTATGAGTTTTTGTGCACCAGCGTTAAATTAACGAGTGGTTTATTGCACTGTGGCCCGTCTATCCGCTGTTACAGTGCCAGCTAAGCGACGATGACCCCGCTTATCCACACGCTGTTGTCCACGGCAGTTGGCCCTTGGAGGGAGGGTTTTACCGGATTCGATGTACTCACGGTGCACCTGTGACACAGTGGCTCGTGAAAATCTC
Source organism: Macrothele yani (assembly GCA_039090855.1). Lineage (NCBI taxonomy): Eukaryota > Metazoa > Arthropoda > Arachnida > Araneae > Macrothelidae > Macrothele > Macrothele yani. The sequence continues at coordinate 48,803,455 of CM076999.1, read as the reverse complement.
AGTTCCTGCACGACGTTCGAGATGGAATGACCCATTCGTCGGGCCCCGACAATTTACCCACGAGCAAATGCACTTAGATCCTTCGTCTTACCCATACTGCGTCCGACTCTTACTGATTCCCGTCGCATCACTCCTTATATCGTCGGATCGCTGCATACGTCATGTCGTTTCCGTTTACAGGGCCGCTCACAGCGCCACATTTGCATAACGCCAGCTGTCTCTAATTAAATTGCTCTTCAGTGTATATTTAGACAATACACTATAACCAAGTTCCTCCACTGAGTGCTAGCCACGATTAAATATTTTCCATTAAGCACTAGCAAATTTATACTTACTTGATTATCATATTCTGTTTTGCATTGTACTCTATTTCTTTCACTTCTCTTACTACAAAAGCCAAAATGTAATGTTGCGATTTTTTTGAAAAATACATTTTCCAAAAAAAATTAAAAGTATCCGAATCACGGAAATAATTCGTGATAAAATGCGCAAATAAATAAGTTTTAATTGGGGCCGTGACTCACTTACTTTATTTCGCTACATTTCTTTTTCGCAAGCCTAACCAAATTGAGTTTATATGCAGAATGGAATTGCTTCAGCGGAAGTTCGAGGAAAGGATAGCAGATCTGTTAGGTGGCTGATGGACCCAACCATAAGGTATCTCGTCCCTAAAAAGTTAATTTGGTGATGGAGAAAGATGTGAATCTGTAAGGCAAACATTCAGAAAGAAGTGAATATCTAGGACTAAACAGGAAAATGTATAATCGGCACTTGAAATAGGTATGGAAATTCTGTAAAGTGAGCGTGATCTGAAAACGCTGTCATGTTTGAGCTAGGAACGATTTAAAGATAAGACAAAAACCAATATGGGAAGACACAGGAATTTACACGTAACGGAATTTTCCGCAGCATAATGTATTGGGATCTTCAAAATAGTTGCAGCGAAAACAGCGCATGGAACCCATATTGGACGGTTTTTTTTCACATTTCAAATCGCATTAAGAAAACTTCAGCGATGCAAATTTAGGGAAAATATTTGAAAAGTAAATATGCAGTCTTACCATTAAATGATGTGTGCTAAATAGCTTAATTTCCTTATGTAGGAAGAAAAGTTAATAATCAATTAATTAGTGTGGCTATGTTTCAATATTTGACATCAATAAATGAGCTGAAATTGAAGATTATTATTACTAGTGCCATCGGTGTCAGCAGAACGTTTACAGCATTGAAAACGGGAAAACTGTCAATATTTCAGAAAAAATATCGATGCACTATGTATATTCAGATCGGGGAAAAGCAATCGATAATATTGATGAATCTCCAACTATATTCAAATGTAATTTCTTAGAGAAATATCTTTTTTTTATTGAGTGTTTAATGACCACCTCGAACAACTCAATGGACTATAAGCAGTCGTCCGTCCCTAATTTAGGGCCACTGATTCCAGAGAAGGGAGAAAGCTAGTGCTGTAAGACAAACACAACATCCGTGCCTCCCCGGGATTCGAACCCGGACCCATCTTGGACGAATGATCAGAAGCCATCGCTTACACCACTGCGCCACCGGGCGGCTGAACTATTTCATTCCTTATTAAAAGAAAACTCATTCTAATCCTTTATTTGAGGGATGTTCCGTCCTAAATACTCCACCTGCTTTATATTGACACTCCTCAGGCAGAAATAAATCAAAAAGCTGCGTTTGTTGAAGTACTACGCACATTCGAAAGGTAACTTAAAGCTTTTCTGTTGAAAATATAATTAATGGTACAGTCTGATATGAAGCCAAAGCTTTAGAACTGAGCAATATCCACAAAACGTAATGTGGAAATATTGCAAAATCTTCAAGGGGCGACCTCATTAAAGAGACCCGTGATTTGGCGACTACCAAGTAATTTCTATGTCGTAACGATGAAGAATTTAAATTTTTAGTGTTTTATAAATATCACTCTTATGGTTCCTAAATATTTGTATGGAATGTTTATTTTGTGTTCTAAAATCCGGAGGGTCACGACGACTTTCTATCTATTTCGGTTAATGTCATGGTTGATACATTGAGCTGTTCTAATCACAAGTATAGACTTTTTTGGGATCTCGTGAAGGCTACCTATGGAAATATTTTGAAAACATGCGAAAATGCCAATTTTAAAACTAAAACCTAAAATCCCTATATGCATCGAAGTCTGTTTCATGTCTAAAAATTTGAAAATTACGTGATTGAACAAATTCTAAAAACGAAAGTACAAATTCATATTGATGGATGTACCACATTTGAGAATTAGTCATTATAAAATTTCAAACTGTTGCAGTTTTTTCCAGTATTTTTTGGGAACTGATTAGAATTTCGTCAAAATTTTGAGAACAATGAATGAACGCATTTTTCAGGACTTTTTCACAGTTGGTAGCAATCGGATTGCCGACTTAAGAGTTCCATTGCTAATTTTTCCTTACAACATGCATATAACACAGTATGCAAGCTCTTACATATTTCGTCATGTTCAAAAATCTTGTTATCAAATACTACAATGCAGCTGACCGGATGATTGTTTTAATTTCTTATGCATGCGCTAACCATAATTGTGTCTCATTTGTTCTGATACACAAAAGGGTTTTGTTCTGTAGGAAAAATTCAAAGAGAGTTTGCTGCTCTACTTCTTTTAATAAGATATAGAGTACAGCAAACCCTGGCAAAGCAAATTCTAAGGGATATATATTTACGTCATCTAATGACTGAACCTGTGAGGCTGTGTCCGAGTGGTAGTTTCGGAGCATGAAATATCACCCATGGCTTTTATTTGTTATCATTCAATATCTTTGCAACTAATAATTTTGAATGTATTTTACAATTTCCTCCAAGTGCGAACGCAAAACAAGTGAATATAGTTTCGGGAAGTACTTTCACTTAAAAATTCTGAGTTATAACAGGAAAACTATATACGAAAGCATTTAAGAGGGTGTGCTAAAACTTCACAAGGTCAAACTTTTTCCGATTGCTCCCAGATCAAATAAAGACTTCAACGTACTTTTCCTCCTAATATGAAGTTAAAGTGAGCGAAAAAATGTTCCGTGTATAAGCGTTGCAGGTTATGAAGGAAAGTATCCAAAATTTCTTGAATTGAATATATGTCGGTTCTATCACTGTTGTTAAAACATTCTCGCCGTAACGCAAAAGAGGTTACTCCATTAATTTATGGCTTATAGCTTAAGCAGTTGTTAACAAGTAGGATGTTTTTGTTTTAGATTTTTCCTTTGTGGAGTAAAATAAAATAAAATAAAATAAATAGTGTTAAGCTGTTTGGCGAAAGTCAACTTCTGCTGGTCATGCAGAATAAGAATATTTTTGTGGAATGCACATTAGTGGGATACTTCAGGTTAGAGAGAATAATTGAGCAATTCATTGGATAGTCATAGTGGACGGCAGAGTGAAACTTCTTTTATATTCCTACTCCGCACAATGTAAATGATAAAGAGTAGGTGTGAGAGCGAACGTGCTTAGTTCCGACTTTAGATGTTTGTTTCGTGCCTAAATGTTTACGTCCTCAAATAATTGTCTTTGCACGATTTAAAGAACCCTCATCTAATACACCACCATTTGCAAGATTAAAATTTTCCTTATTTACACATAAAAACAGTATGTACAGATAAAAGCTTTGAAAACTAAGTTGGCGAGATCTTTCGGCTCCCACGAGAACCATTGTCAAGCCTAAGAGTGCCACCCTAGTGGATCGCGCAATGCATCTTATACAAGCAGAAGAGACACGTCATAATCCGTTACCATAGATATGATTATAAACTGCACACCTCTATACAACAGGAGTAAAGTAAAGCATGTGAACAACTAATTAATAATTACTATTTGTTCCCCATGCTGTACTGTCTTTAAAATTATTAATTAGTTGCTCACATGCTTTACTTAACTCCTGTTGTACAGAGGTGTACTGTTTATAATCGTATCTATGGTAACGGATGTATGACGTGTCTCTCCTGCTTGTATAAGATGCATTGCGCGCTTCACTCGGGTGGCACTCTTAGGCTTGACAATGGTTCCCGGAGGGAGCCGAAAGATCTCGTCAACTTAGTTTTCGAAGCTTTTACCTGTACATACTGTTTTTAAGTGTAAATAACAAATATTTTAACCTTGCAAATGGTGGTGTATTAGATGAGGGTTCTTTATATCGTGCAAAGACAGTTGTTTGAGGACGTAAACATTTAGGCACGAAATAAATATTTGAAGTCATAGACTACTGCTGTTGCAAAATCCCTAGGTGTAATTTCTTATGAACTAATACACCTGTGCTCTTCATGTACCCAATGTAGCGTGCGGTGAAGTTATTTCGCAAGTTTAGAAGACGACTCGCTATTGAAAATTGTCATCTGGCTTTCCTCATCAACTGTAGAGAGCTGTCTATTATACCGAGATTTCTAAGAATCAGGACATTCCCTCGATCAAAACAGGATTCTAATGTGCTACATTCAGCGGAACACAAGAGGCTCATAACAGAAATCCGGATAAAACGAGGTTACCTAGATTATCTCAATAGGAGAGGGTATTCAGCTTACATCTGGTTATCAAGGAAATTACACCACATTACTTTGGGTAAGTTATTAATTACCTTCTTTGTGGCACTACAAACGGAGACAGCTAACATTCAAGAACGACACATTCATAAACTGTGGGTGTTAATGACTGATTACGTTTCCGGATACTCACAGACACCCAACCCAATTACTTCAAGGCATGATGAAACTCACCCCGATTTCTTAATCTGAGTTCAACCCAATTGACGAGCATCCAAACCTGTGCTATTATTAGAGGTTCCAAGTTCAACTGTCCGCCCTTTAGAATGAACCAAATTAAGGTAATCCCACAAGTTGAAAATATTATCTCTTCTTTACCGTCTGAGGTACAAGAATCTACTCGCCATTCTATTTCCAGGATTTTAACTCGCAAAAGCAATAGCCAAGTTGACAAAGCCACTAGAATTCTAAGTTACGAGCGAAAACAACTATTAGAACTATCTAATAACCCAGACTTAGCTATTATTTCGGCAGACAAGTCACAAAAGATTGTTCTTTTGGACAAAGTCACATATCAGGACAAAATGCTAGAAGCACTGAATGACATACCTCATAAAGTTGTCCATTCGGACCCTACTGCGGCTACCATTAGAGCCTTAAGCAAACTGAGGAACCAGGGACATTTACCGCAAGCCATTTCTTCACATATGAACCCCCCAAAAGGACCTGGTGTACCACGGGTTTTCGGAAAAATTAAAACTCATAAAGGAGGCCTCCCCATCCGTCCCTTAGTCTCCGGATTCAATAACCCAGCTAGAACCCTTGAAAAAGCCCTTGCAACTTTTCTGAGCATATACTTCAGGGGTCCTAAGTACTCTGTACATGGAACACTTCAAGTACTCAACACTATTAAAGCCTTTAATTCTGGCGGTCAAAAATTCCTAATGGAATCGTTAGATGTTACTGCACTATTTTCTAACGTTCCCATTCTTCAAGCTCATAAGATTATTGAAGAGCGTCCACTAACTGCCCCTGACCTCTCCCCTGTTGAAACGCTTGCAATTATGGAGGCTTTAAGACTTATTGCCAAATGTATATTCTTTAAATTTAATGATGTTATTTACCAACAACAGGGAGGGACCCCTATGGGGTCTCCACTATCACCTATTTTGGCAGAAATGGTTCTACAAACTTTCGAAAATACTGTGATACAACACAGTTTTTACAAACCAGCACTCTTTATCAGATATGTCGATGACATCTTAGTCGTTTGGCCACACTCTTCTGAGCGCCTACAACAATTTGCCCACGATTTATCCTCAGTCTACCCAACTATCAATTTTACTATTGAACTCGAGGATCAATGTTCATTGCCGTTCTTAGACTTTAGGCTATGCAGAATCCCAGCTGACAATAGTATAACCTACTCAGTTTATAGGAAACCTTCGCACACCCCAAATCGCATTCCATTTTCTTCTAATCACCCTAATGGGTTTAAAGTTGCTGCCTTACGCTCATACATATGACGAGCTTTCACCCATTCTGCGTCTGTGCGTTTGAGGCAAGCGGAACTTGAATACATTACCTCAATTGCTATGAAATTTGGCTATCCGGAGTACTGCGTTCTTAACTTGATTCAATCAATACAACGATTAGCATTTACAAGTTTACGACGCGAACATGTTAATAAAAGATTCGTTGGCTCATTAGATTACAACCCAAATGTGACTTATTTCCTAAATCGAATCTGCAATAAACATCAACTATCTTTGGGAATACGGACTTCGAACATTTTTTCAACTATCAGACAAGATCGTGATCAAGTAAGCAAGGAGCAAAAACACGGTATATATTATATACCTCTACAGCCAAATCAACCTACTGATCAAACAGTGGTTTACATCGGTTCCACATTACGGACATTGGGGGTTCGAACGTCGGAACACGAATATGATGCACGAACGGGAGCAACTACTACAGCACTCGCTCGTCTAGCGTCAACTGGACTATATACACCATGTTGGACGGATATTCAACATTTAGTTTCCACTAAAAATAAAAGGAACACTTTGTTCACTGAACCAATGTTTATCATGTGGTTTAATGACTTATGCTGCAATGAGGAATTACCCATTAATATGCCACTACCTTGGCGGCAATATATTAAGATTTTAAAACCTCCTATTCTGTGAATTACTATTTTGTTCCCCATGCTGTACTGTCTTTAGAATTATTAATTAGTTGCTCACATGCTTTACTTAACTCCTCTTGTACAGAGGTGTGCTGTTTATAATCGTATCTATGGTAACGGATGTATGACGTGTCTCTTCTCCTTGTGCTCCACTCGGGTGGCACTCTTAGGCTTGACAATGGTTCCCGGGAGGAGCCAAAAGATATCGCCAACTTAGTTTTCGAAGCTTTTATCTGTACATACTAGCAGCCATAAACTGATTTGCTACCTCACTAGCTGTGCTGCGTCGGTGTCTTTTTGTTGATAGCACTATGTACCGATCTTCTGCAGGTGTCGTACTGCGAACACGACCTCCCCCGTGACGTTTGCTACACTCTCCATTTCTTTCAAATGATTTCCAAAGCTTTGAAACAACACTGTGGCTGACGTCGAACTCCCTGGCAACATCTGTTATTTTTCGCCCTTCTTCAATCTTGCCAATACTACGGCCACGCGTACTATCATCTAGGTGATGTCGGGAAGACATACTGAAACTTGCAAGTTCGTCAATTGATTCTTTCCCTTTCAACTTTGTGTTTGAACAACAACGGTCGATACGCGTTAAATCCATTATATCTCTTATCAGCGCTATAACGTCACGAACAAATTCGGCATTCCAAAATTTGCATACGCACAACACGTCTTACTGTATCCCGCACTTATGCTAATTTCCCCATTTTCCTGCCTTCCATTTTATGGTTGCTATCGTTGCTATTGTAATCCGTTCTTAGCAATTGTCCTGCAGTGTAATTCGCATCGTAATCCGATACAGAACCGTTGAAACAATCATCAGAAAGAGAGAGCGTAACATTGAATAGCAACGTATGGAAGAAAACTATCTGCTATTGAAAATCCATAACGGTGGAAACCAAAGAGAGCAAGATAATTTTCTACCATTGAAAATACTTACAACAAGCTATTGTTGGATATCGCTGTAGATTGTGCATCTGAATAAGAGTAATAATCGTTAAATCAAAAACCTTATCCTTAAAAGCAGGATGATACATTTTGTATGTAATAACACCTCTCAAGTAGAACCCTTCAAAAATGATTATTCGTTTGTATATGGAATGGATAAAGACAAAGGGAAAGCAACGTATGGAAGAAAACAGAAGAGAAAAGCGTAAAAGATGAGTTTTTCTTTAATCGCTTTTTCTACACGGAAACAAAATACACTGGTGTGCAAAAATTAAGGAAGAAGAGGAGAAATTAGCATAACAGCGGAACGAGCAGGCAGGACGGACCGAACGACCACACAGGAGATAGACTAGGGTCCGGTACGGTAGGGCATGTGCATATATGCAGCATGACATAGGGGTGGGGAGTGTCGGAAGCGTATAAAGCTCACGGGCGGTGTACGCTCACGCGCTTGCAAAGCATTTAAAACGACAGGAACAGCTGTCCGACAGTTTAGCAGTGGTCGTCCACGAGCAACCACGGCGGCAGACGATCGATATATTGGCCTACAGGCGAGAAGAGACAGACGGCAGACAGCGGGAGAAATCGCAAGGCACATGCAACAGACAACTGGACGTCCGTTATCGCGTTTTACCGTTACCACGAGGCTGAACAAAGGTGGTCTATATGCACGACGACCATTACGGTGTGTGCCATTAACGCCTGCTCAACAGTGACGGTGGTTTCTCTGGTGCCAGGAACACAAGAACTGGACACATCAGCAATGGGGTCGAGTTCTCTTAACGGATGAGAGCCGATTTAGTCTGAAGAGCGATTCTGGGCGTATCCATATCTGGAGAGAGTGGGGAACACGCAATCACACCTCCAACGTCATCGAAAGGGACCGGGTTGGAGGTGGCGTAGTTCAAGTTTGGGGCGGTATCATGCTTGATAGCCGTACTGACCTCCACATCTTCCAAGGAGGTTCAGTCACTTGCGTCCGCTATTGTACCGAGGTTTTACTGCCTCACGTGCGCCTGTTTAGAGGTGCTGTGGGTCCTGAGTTCCTCTTCATGGACGAAAACGCTACACCTCCTCGTACAGTGGCTGTCGCAGAGCTGTTGGAAAGTGAAGATATTCAACGCATGGATTGACTCGCAAGGTCCCCGGACCTGAATCCAATCGAGCACATGAGGGACCTTCTCGGGAGAAGGTTGACAGCACGTCACCAGCCGCCAGCAACGATTCCGCAGCTGCGATTGGCGCTACAAGAAGATTAAGCCGCGATGCCTCAACAGCTCCTTGACAACCTCGTCATCAGCATCGGCAGACGTTGTAAATCCCGCAACGCCGTCAGGGGTGATCATATCCCCTACTAAAGACTGGATTTTTCTTGGCAGCCGCCTGTCACGTGGACGTTTCTGTCTTCTCTTCAGGTGTGCTCGAAGCTACCTCTTCAATAAAGTGCCTTTGTATACTTTGGATTCCTTGTTTGGACGGTTTTGCTCACTTTTCGTATATTCTTAGATCTTGGGGATCTTTAAGTATGATTTGAGTCGATGTGGAGCACTTCTGCACGACGTTACATTCGAAAAACCGTCTTGTCCTTAGTTTTTGCACGCCAGTGTATACATTCTGTTTAATTTGAAATACAGGAAGCCATAATTTTCTCCTAAGTTCCACTCCAGAGGATCAAAGCCACAACATCATATTTTGGTATGATGAACGTACATTAGAAAGTTAGTCATTCATATTTTTCAGCACGGAAAAATGGTGTACCCTGCACAATGCCGAATCACATTATGTCTGAAGTGAAACGTTCTCAGGCTCCGTTGAAGTTTTTCATCAAACAGTTTGCTGTTAACAGAAATGTTATTGTGGAGTCCAATTGTAAGTTATTTTTTACGATGGTACTTCGTACATTCTTGTTTCTAGTAAATTGATCTTGGAAGACCAAAATGTGAATTATTCAAAGATGGTAATATGCAATTTAAGTTAAATTATCTCAACGTTCTATATTTGCTTCAACATGAAAAATCGCTTAGCAGTTAAAACAGTATAAAACATTTAGTGGAGCAAAGTACCGAATTATGACGAAGACAAACTTTGGGCTCTGGCTGGTTGGTTGGTTGGTTAGTGGATTTTAGTGGCGCAAGGGCCAGGTTTGGCCAAAGAGCGCCAGACAAAGAACTATCAGCCACAGAAATGTAAAAGCAGACAGGCTTGTTAAAAGTTGAAAAAGAGAATGATGAAAGCTGGGAAGACAAGGTAGTTAATCAGATTTATAAAAAAATTCACTAATTGAGGGACACGAAATGTCACTCTCCTCCCCCTCACACTCCTCTGCAACGCTGGAAGAGGGCGGGGACGAACTGTCACTCTCCTCCCCCATGTTCCTCTGCAATGCTGGTTGAGGTTGGGGACGAACTGTCACTCTCCTCCCCCCATGTTCCTCTATAATGGTTTTTGAGGGTGGGGACCTCGCTGAGGCCGAGACAGTTTCAATGTTGGTCACGCGGACCGCGACAGTTGGATGGACACTGCACACCTTTGCGGATTGAGGGCCGGGTCTTCCGCACGTGCAGGCTGTCTGCTGGGAACCGGAAGAGGCGGGCGTCTTCAAAAGAGAAGGCGCAGGCTCAGCTGGTCGAATAAGCTGGAGCTCGGTGAAATCCACCTGTGTCGCCTGTTCAACTGTAGATCGCTTGGCAAGTGCGGCGAGAGCTACAGGGCGCGGAACAAAGGGCTGCACGGGTTGCGGCAGAGACTGAACCACTGCGGCAAAAGTACGCTGTCCGGTGGTTGGTATACCCAACTTGGCCTTGGCAGCAGGGTACGAGAGGCCTTCCAGAGTCTTGAGGCGCTGGATCGCCATCTCCTCCTTCCATTTCATACAGGTGCGGGAGTAAGCTGCATGTGCCTCACTACAGTTAACACAGGAGGCCGCAGAAGTGCAACCTTCCCCGTCATGTTCACTGGAGCCACAAGTAGCGCAACGAGCGGAACTCTTACAAAAACGTTGGGAATGCCCGTACCTCTGGCACCTGAAACAGCGCAGAGGACTGGGAATGTACGGGCGAACGCCACAGACCAAGTAGCCAGCCTTGATTTCGACCGGAACTTTCGGGGAGTTAAAAGTCAAGATAACATTTTTTAGATTTAATCAAAGAGCCATCACGCCGGAACATCATACGACGTGCAGCAATAACACCTTGATCAGCAAGTTCAGTCACCAATTCTTCTTCACTGCATGGCAAGAGATCAAACTCCGAAATAACACCCCGAGAGGTGTTAAGAAACGGGTGAGGTGCCACTTTGACAGGAATGCCTTGAAGACTAGTGAGGAGCAGAAGAGTGTTACTCTGAGAAACACTGCTAGTTTGAACAAGCAGGTCCCCAGAGCGAAGCTTCCTCACAGACTTCAAGGGGCCAATCGCAGCGTCCAAAGCTTTAGAAATGAAAAATGGAGATCTGGTGGACAGTCTCTCATTCGGATCGACGGATTCCACAACTAAGTGAGTAGCATGCGTATGCACAGCAATCGAGGGGAGACGACGCTTCGGAGCGACTGGTACAGCTGCCGAAGAAGAGGTTCCACATTCTGGGTCCAGGTCATGGTCGAAAGATCGTTTAAGGTTAAGAGACTGTGTAGGGTGAGAAGACGAAGGAGAGTCGTTTGCAACTATCATTTTCTCAGGTGACCTAAATTTGAAGCGTTTGTTTCTGGGTTTACCCATGGAAAAAAGAAGGAAGATTCGTCTGCAGACTACTCCACCCACCACCGAGCCCTACAAGGGAGAACTGGAGGTCCGCAAGCCAAGAAAACGACGCTACACACAGTTCTGGAGCTTATGCTTTGCAGATATAGTCCGTTGGCTGGGATCACACGCACTCGGCGGACACTTCGGCCTCCTGGTACCGTCATGCCAACGCCTTTGGCATGATCCCACAGCCCCCGGGCTCACCCTGCCGTGCCATACGACAAAAAAGCCGCTAAAGCCCTGTACACAACTTGGTACAAGACTTCTGACTAGAGGTGGGTTAGTCTCTAGCCTCCCGTTTACAGAGAAGCCGGGGTCGAAGAGGAGTGTAGGTACACAGGAGGCACTTAACCGGTCTCCTGCGACCTCAGCCGCCAGACATCCCATTTCCGCCTCACGGGTCTCCGCACGCGGCAAACATGCAGGTAGGTCTAGCACCCAAACCAGCGAAAAGGAAAAAAAGAAATCCAAAGAAGACAAATCCTGGAAGGGAACCGAAACGGAATCTCAGCAACCTACGAAATGAGCGGTTAATATAAATCAGTTAGTGGTGGAGGGTAACAAAACCACAAGACCGGGGTGTTAGTACATAACGTGGTAGCGATTAGGTAGAGAATACAACACGGGCAACTAGCCAGTGGAGAAAATAAGGAAAAACGAAAAAGCGAGACACAAGACCAGCTCGGGATCGTGGGGCCGCGACTCCCCAACAGCTGGATGAACAGCCGTCCCTGCAAACACCAACAGCACCGAAACAAAAAACAAGCGGTGGCATGACATCAGATGTTGACCAGTCACAAGGTCAGCTCGGGCCGTGGGGGCGCCGCTCCCCAAATAACTGGAAAACCAGTTATCCCCGTGCGGAGACTTTGGGCTCTGAACTGGTCGTTTTGTAATCAAGGCAGGTCCTATGAGCATTGAAGGAATGTAGAAGAAAAGCCTGCCAAGGGATGGCGCTCGCGACAAAGTATATATGCGTCCCTGATTTGCTTTTAGTAAATTATTCTTTCAGACAAAGTAATTTCTCTAGGATATGAGCGCCCAGAGATCTGGTTAAATTTGCGTGGTCGCACTGATGGATCCTTCAGTTACCTTAGGGGGAGGCGCGCTCTTCGTGTCTAGACAGATAGAGAGAGAGATACATTGTGAGTGTTACACACGATCAATATAAATTTGCAGCCCTGTCCCTCCCTTGCATTGAGATGATGTTTAACCATTTATGATGCAAGAAAACTGTTCCGAGTTTTTAAATTAGGAACTCCGAATACGCACTGAAAAGCAAGAAAGCTTTCATGTTATTCCATTCCCTGCTTTTCCAGGTATCCCTTCCATGCCTTTTAAATGTTATATTTGTATATTTTTTTTAATAAATATTTGATTCCTTCTGTTTCAATGGGTTAATTTGATTCAAAAGTTAACAGTTTTCCAATTTCTTTGGAGTTTCTTTTTTTATGACGCAGTCGAGGAAATAACATCGATTTGTCGCACACACTGTTCAATACACATTCCGAACGGTGACATTCCCTGCTTCTGACTACTAATAGTACCAGTCAATAATGAAAAACAACAAAGAGTACCCATTGCTTTTCATGTTTAATCAAATTCCGTTTTCTCTTAGTCGCTCATGTCTCTTGTTTCTGATACTTCAGTTTTTTTATTGTTTGTTTGTTTTTTGTTATTTACTGCTCATATCCGAAAGGAACATTTGTGTCCAAATCGAAAGCCAATTTTAGTTTTATAAACTTTCACGAAAATCTGTGAATTTATTAATGTGATTTTACAAAAAGAATTACAATAATTAGTTACGATATTGGAAATTTCAGATGAAAAATCCTGCTTTTCAGAAAGGACAACTAGCTGCCCCCATTGGATCCGTCACTACATGGCAGATATTTTAGATCAAGCACATAAAATTTGATGAATTGGAAACTGAATTTTCTTTCATAATAAAGTTTTAGCGATTCGTTTAATACCACTATAATATACTTCATTACGCAGTCTCCGGTTTGACGAGATGATTTCTGTTACGGCAAAGAATATGTAACGCTTAAAAGAAGGTCAACTCTCATAGAGATAACGTAAAACAGGTGGCAACAGCGGCATCACATCTTAAGAGATAATATGCTCTGCGGGAAAGGTAACATTCAGGATCAAAACACGTTAGGGGGACTACGCACTGGAGCTTTTCTTTGATCCCCGATGGTTTCCTTCGATCTGATGATTATTTGCTTAGAGCAGTTTTTTCTTCTTGTTAATGCTGTTTTCTGTTATGTCGCCCATCCCTTATTTTTGAGAGAAAAATATGCAATAACATTAGTCATCATCATCATCATCATTGCCAACCATTATCAATCCACTGCTGGACGAAGGTCTCCCCAAGTTTCCTCCACAACGGTCTGTCTTGTGCCAGTCTCCTCCATGTCACTCCCGCATATTTACGAATTTCATCCACCCATCTCCTATGTGGTCTTTTTTCTGGGTCTTTTCCTGTCCCTTGGAATCCAATCTAAAATTTCGGCTGTCCATCTATGGTCTGTCCTTCTGACAGTATGTCCAGCCCATTGCCATTTCAGGATTTAACTCTGATCATGATGTCTTCCACTCTCGTCATTTTCGGATCCACGAGTTCCTCTTCTTATCTCTCCTGGTTATACCAAGCATGCACCTCTCCATGCCTCTTTGAGTTGTCTGCAGCCTTTGTATGTCTCTTTTAGTTAAGGTCCACGTCTCTGCACCATACGTAAGCACTGGAAGGATGCATTGATCAAACACTTTTCTTTTAAGACATAATGGCATATTGCTCTTGAAAATTATGCTGTTTCTTCCAAAAGCTCTCCAGGCAAGTTTTGTACGCCGACTAATTTCTTCATCAATGTGACCCTCATTTGATATCTGCTGTCCAAGATAAACATACGTATCCATCTGTTATCTCCAGTTTTCTCCATCAATCGATAAATCTTCATTTCTTGTAAAAGCATTGAACATCACTTTTGTCTTCTGAAAGTGATGTTCAATGCTTTACAAAGAAATGAGATTTATCGATTGATGGAGAAAAACTGGAGATTAGATACGTATGTTTATCTTGGACAGCAGATATCAAATGAGGGTCACATTGATGATTAGTCGGCGTACAAAACTTGCCTGGAGAGCTTTGGAAGAAACAGCATAATTTTCAAGAGCAATATGCCATTATGTCTTAAAAGAAAAGTGTTTGATCAATGCAACATTAGTATTACTATTTAAATTAAAGTTCAGCAAATATTACAGTTAGGCCTAAGGATCCGTACAAAATGCAGACATTCCCTAGTATTTGGCAATACTGAAAAGGTTTCTGAAAAACTGTAGGACAAACAAAAGCCTTAACTAACCCGTTTGGCGTAACAAAACTATCATATCCTATTTGCGAAGTGATTATGCTACCGAAAAGGTAACAATCACGTGATGTGAGCAGCTCGGCTGACTGTTCTTTACCCAAAGAATTGAAGTCAACAGAAATACGCATGCGCAGTCTGCTCTGTCTGCTCCGCATCAGCCTGTATGTTGGCTTCTGTGCACTGCAATTTTTCTCTGAAGATATGGCGGCGCTAGTTACGTCGCGCTGAGACTTAACTTCTTCTCTTTAGATATTCTTTGGTTACGGTTTAATTGAAGGAAATAACCCGTTTTTACTGGAAACCATCAAATCAAATATATATTTGACACATTTGTAAAATTGCAGGATTTCATTGAAATAAAAAGTTTAATATATGTTTATCAACAAAGCAATCATAAGTTTGGTGAGTGGATGTCGTTGCCACGCGCTAAGCAATGGTGTAGGGCAAGGAAAGAAATCAACAAATCAGTATATTGGAGTGATCATGTGATACGAACAAACTTGTTTCACAAGCCGGGCAAACTGATAACTGTCATCGTCTTCTATTTCCTAAGCTGTGTTTGATCGCTAAAACGTGAACAAAAACCTACATAACTATTAACAAAATTCAATAAATAAATGATGTATTTAACATCAAGTTAGAAAAAGTTAGCTAAATTGCGTTTCTGACCTCTCCACGCACACAACGCTCTGATATTAGAGCAACTTTGATAATGCTGCTTGTTTATTTCAACACCCGGTTCAAAAGCTGCGTAGAAACATTTTTCAGAGTACACGAATTTCGTAGTTAGCAGTAAAATAAAACTAAATATTCAGCAACAGTCAAAAACATCTTACGACATATTAAATAGAAATTTAGATATCATCATTACGATGATCGCCACGCATTACGCAATTAATTGTAGAAACGTGTTTTCTGAATTTTATCAAATTAAAGCAAGCGGAGTTTTTTTATAAATAAACGATGCAGTGCAGACGGCCCTTATGATTTACTTGAATCATTAGAAGCAGCAGTTTAAACAGTAGTTGTACTATTTTTTAAACTACTCCTGCTGTCAGACGTAATGTATTGGTACCTGCAATAAAAGAAATGTTGGTTTGTGGCTGTTGAATGAGCGCAGTTTTTGGTGCTTCTTTTCGATATAAAGATCCATTCTGTTTCGGGTTTCCTGAACACGAAAATTTTCATCGAATTTAACAGATGTATTTTTCAAAGACATTATGTTTCTTAAAACGAAATTTGATTTGTTTAGTTTTGCGTTTCATATCTCTAACAGATTAATTTCAGTAGAGGGAATAAAGTAGAAAATATGGTGCATCAAATTCTGGAGACTTTAGAAAAAAGAAATAAATTGCTATCTGTGGTTTTGGGCTCACTGACAAGCCTTTGCGAATCATATTGATTACCTTGGACAAATGCCAGAAAAACAAAATTAGGTACTGGCCATACAGTGTACGAATAACGAGAGCCATCACTTCCCTACAGGTACTGTATCCTTAAATAAATGAAAAAAATGTTGACGATAGGATATACCACAATTCCTGAAGACCTCTTACTGCTGTGTCATCCACCATGTATTTCTTCTTTGAAGCTCTTGAATTCTGACAATTGCCGAACTTAGTTGATTATACAAACTTAGTTACAGTTTGTCTTTGAATCATTTCAAAATTTGCAGCGTTTCTTGGCTCACGCCGGAACAATCGCATGTTTCATATTTGAACAGTTGACGGAGTTGGGCGACTTATGATTTACCACTGTGTATAACAATAGTTGACCAAGTGAAAGGCAGTGAGAGATCACGAACGAAAGTACAGACAATATACTGGTATCTGACAGTGAATGCCATGCTCTGAGGAAGAATTTCCTGAGAATGTCATACCGCAGTTACTCAGTAATGATTTATTTAGTTGGTTAAACACTCTTTTTTTCATTGTAATAAAAAATAGAAAGTGTTAGCAAAAGTAGATGCAGCGGTATGCACTTCCTCCTTAGAAACATACGTTACGAGCAGTGGTGCCATAAACGTATGAAAGAAGTGGACCAGGTTGAAAGGTTAGTATATCAGAATTTTTGATTGAAATATGCACCACTGTACACATGAAATGTAATGTTGAATGTAATCCCAAATAGAAGACAATTGAATACTGGTATTTCAAATAATAACATTACTACAAAAACTGCTGGCAAACACGAGAATGAAATTTAAACCGATACAATCCTGGGTCCTTTTTTTTATAATACACTGACGGAAAAAAATCCCAACACCACGAAAAAATAGTTGTAGAGGAAGGAAATGGCGGCAATACATTTGTATAGGTAACATATTTAGTCGATTAAGGTTTCAAGATCACAGCTTAATGTAAGCGCGAGAAGTGCCATTTTAAATGTGAAATGCTGGTACACTAAATAAGCGGTGTAACCGCCAGAATATTGAATGCAAGCAAGCAAACGTTCATGCGTTGTGTCGTACAGGTGCTGGATGTCAGTTTGTGGTATGGATTTCCATGCCTGTAGCACTTGGTCGGTCAATACAGGGACGGTTAATGCTGGTAGGGGTGACGCTGGAATTGTCGTCCAATGATATCCCATACTTGCTCGATTGGAGAAAGATCTGGTGATCTAGCAGGCCACGGCAACATTTCGACTCTCTGTAAAGCATGTTGGGTTACAACAGGGGTATGCCAGCGATAGTTATCCTGTTGGAAAACACCCCTGGAATGCTGTTCATGAATGGCAGCATAACAGGGTTAATCACCAGACCGAAGTACAACTGTGCCGTCAGGGTGCGTGGGATAACCACGAGAGTGCTCCTGCTGTCATAGGAAATTGCTCCCCAGACCATAACTCCAGGTGTAGATGCAGTGTGTCTCGGCTGCAGACAGGTTGGTTGCAGGCACTCACCTGGCCTCCTACTATCCAACACACGGCCATCACTGGCACCCAGGCAGTACCGGCATTCATTAGAAAACAACACTGATTTCCACTTCATCCTCCAATGATCTCTAGTTTGACACCACTGACGTGGAATGCACGCTACAGGGCGTCTGGCTCGGAGCTGTCCTTCAAGCAACCGATTTGTAACAGTTCGTTGTGTCAATGTGGTGCCAACTGCAGCTCGAAGTGCTGCCGCAGACGCAATATGAAGTGCCACGGCCATAAGCCGTACACGGCGGTCTTCCCTCTCAGTAGTGCCACGTGGCCGGCCGGAATCCGGTCTTCTTGAGGCAGTACCTTTCCTTGACTGCCGCTGCCAACAATCATGCACAGTGGCTACATTCTTGCCAAGTCGTTCTGCAATATTGCGGAAAGAAAATCCACCTTCTCGTAGCTCTATTACACGATCTCGTTCAAACTCTGTGAGCTGTAGATAATGGCTTCTTCGTCTTCTTAAAAGCATTCTTGACTAACATCAACACACCACGTCGAATCTCAACGATAACTAACGCTCACGAACGTTACAGCGCATATTTACAGCAAACCTGCTTCGCATGTTCCGAGGGGCGCTACTAGCGCCACACGTATGCGCCGAGCGCGAAATTTGCATAGACGTCATCTTACAGATGTGCTCTCACCGCTTGCCAACTGTCGTTTATCTAACACAACCCTTTCTTGGTGTTGGGATTTTTTCTGTCAGTGTATTTGAGTCATCCTGAAAAGTAAAGGTGACATGATTTTCTGCCTTGACTGTTACTTTGAGTACTACAAAAAGTGCGCAAACCACACTTTGGAAAGTATTTACATTTGAAAATGAAAATGCTCTTGAAAAATGTAATTCTTGATCTCGTAGATTTCAAGCATGTCTGAATTAGAAGTGTATACTGAAAGCACAGTGTGTTATTCATAATCCTTTCCTCATTGCTTAAGAGGTATAGTATGATTGCAAGACACAAGTTACCCCTCTATATTCTCTATATATCATTGATGAATGGGAATGCCTGAATTCATTTACAGAATCACTGGCAAAGAAAAAAATAATCTCAGCTGTCCAGTTACAGGCAAGAGCAAACAACGGAGAGTGAAATTCTTTAGCGATCGTTTCCTCTAAAGAGAAACTACAGTCCATAATTTTATTTGCTCTATAAGTCTGCATGTTAAATTTCTTCAGAGAATTGTCCATTTAGGGACGCATATTTAAATCTGTTTTTCTTAATATCTGTGCTTCTAAATGTCACACTTAAAAGAAACCCTTTTAACTCAGGATAACATTTGAATTGTGAAAAAGTTTCTGTTTATTCTGGAGGAGAGCCTTGTAGTTTAAAATTCTGTCTCTATATGGTGTTTGTGTACTTCTGTTTGCAGCTGTATCTCCACTTCTAACAACGCCACCGAAAAATTCTCTTTTTTTCTGTACGCCATTTTGTACTATAAAGATGGGGGACGCAATCCTGTTTAATGAATGAACAGCTTCCTCACTAGGGGCATAAGTGTCAAAAGGCATATTATGTTTACCTTCCGGAATGGGTATATTTAAATATTCTATTTGCTTAACACATTTTCTTCCAGGAAAACTACTTTTATCATATTTAAACGTTTCTATTATGCGAAATTCTCCTGCAAGGATGCCTGGGGTCATATCACGTTTCACTTTGTTAACGATCGGTTTCAAAAAAAAATTAAGTTCACATCACGTATCGCTCTGCTTTGTACTGATCGATTTGAAATCTCTTTGCTTGTGGTAACTTCCTTTTACTATTACAAGGGGCAACCTGAAAGTAATGCCTTCTCCTTAATAACTTTTGAAATGTTCAAGTGATTTTAATGATACTGCACTGACATGTACTATGATGTGTTACCAATGTGAGAGCAAATTGTTTTTCGAATTGGAATGAAGATCGTGAATGATAGCGAAAAGCAGCTAGCCGTAATTGAATCTAGAAAAAGAGGTTTGTGGCGCTCCACAAACCTCTTTTCTAGATGGAAAAGACGTGACATTCCATTTCACAGTGTTGTCTTGCACTACGATAACGCCCCTCTTCACACCTCAATGGAGACTTCACAGGCCGTTACCAGACAGTAGTGGACGGTGATGTCCCAACCTTCCTACCGTTATGCTTTGGCTCTCTTAGAATTTTTCGAATTTTAGTCTTTGAGAAATATCCTTCGTGAGGAACGTTTCGACGATGTGACCAAAGTTAAAATGGCTGTGAACTTAAGAGTGAAACTACAGCTTCAGGAATATTTCCAAAATGGATTTTACGAATGAATTGAAAGAAGGCGGAAATGTATAGAATGTGATAGCCAATACTTTGAATAGGCTAGCATTATTAATACAAATGTCCAAGTATTTTGCCACCAAGTTTCACACTTTTGCTGTTACAAATAAAAATCTGATGAGGGACGAGGATTTACATTCAGGATGCCCTTTGTAGAAACATTTTGTGCAGCATTTGATTATTTCGTAGAATTCTTTTTAGCGTTGTTGGAAATAAATAGCTCTTCTCTTTTTGGATGTTTAATCGACCTTAGAAATCCGGTTGTGACTTTTTTACTCTAGCCGATTCAATTGACTATGAATAACTTTGATAATTCCTTGATTTTACTCGAATGAGAAACAATTCAAAAGACGTGCTCACGACAACCAAAGTGTCATCTTATTTGTTTAACGTTCGTTCAAGATGCATGTCTTCCAAAATCGGAAAATGATGAAATTTATGGTCTCTGTGTTCATTTTATTATTAATCACACTGACTCGTATTTTCAACAGCATTTTAAAATATAATGAATCCAATCAGTGTAGATTAACAAAATAATGTTTTCTAATCTTCATGACGCGACGTTTCAGTTCGCTAACGCGATACGTTGACTTCCATCCGTACGTTCGTACGTCACTGTACTCCAATCTTTTCACATCAGTGCATCAGACCTTCCACTTCCCATTGAGGCCATATTTGCGAATCTGCGCTCCCGTCTTACAAACCGGAAAGTAAATGTCGCTAAAAGAAAATCATAATCTCATTCCAACACATCTGCCTCGCTCAAAGTTCGTCCACTCTAAGTATGATATGTGCCTCCTCTGATGTGGTGGTCGTAGTTACTATTACAATATTAATGCCACAATTCAAACTAATAGAGTTTTGCAAATTGTCCGTCGTGTCCTTCTTTTATAGTTCCTGTGGGACAGCTACGTGGACATATAAGGCACAAAATGTGCATGTGCGCTGCCTTTGTAAGCATTTGCAAATACTTGTGTGACCTACTCATTCTTCCAGGTTCAATCTGTTCGCTTATGCTTTTCTTCGTGTTAAATTTTCAACAACCAGCGTCATCTAATTGTTTCCGTCGAATAACAGAAAAGAGGAGGGAAAGAAGTCTTCAAGTGTAAACTATCAGCAACTAAATAGATGTAAAAGACAAGGATTTGATGTGCTTTAAAAAAAGTATGGTATGCTTGTTATGTAGAACGGAAGTTTTCTCCATGAATCCCGTATTGTCAAAAATCCGTAGGATCTGGAGGGTGAACTTCCAAATTTCTTTTGTCAACGCTTTAAGTTTATTTTATAATTTAACTGGAAGTTTCCTTTCAATATTTGCCATGAATTCTCTCATTCGATATTCCTGGATACTTATATAAATTCTATACGTTTAATATATATGTAGCACACTATATTTCATGCTCTTTGGCACACATTTTCCAAATAAATGCATAATTTTTTTATCAGGAATTTATTCTAATTATCATCTGCCATATTCTTGAGATATTGTTGAACTACAAATACCTTTTTAGTTTTGTATTCAAAAAATAAAATACATAAGTTTTTATTTAATTTTATTTGTTCTGGCAAGGTTGTCTAACCACGTAAAGTAGAAAAGCCATGGTAGGCTAGATGTACCTAAAGACACGTTATTAAAGTTTAATAACTTTCAGCCTTTTACTGTGCAAATCAACAAATAAAAATGCACATAACTTCTTAAATTAAAAGACAGATCTTATTTACGTGAAGTAATAGTCACAAAGATAGTACAAGGAGTGTTCAAATGAAAAGGTACGAAACGACACTGTGGGTATAAATGAAGACTTTATTCAAAGTATACACCATAGGCCGTAGCACAACGATCCCATTGATAAACGAGCCGAAGGATTCCTTGTTCCCAGAATGTCTGTGGCCGTGACGAGACCTAGTCCTGCACAGCGTCCTTGAGTTGGTCGTCCGAGTGGAAACGCTTCCCTTCCAGATGATTTTTCAGGGGACCAAACACATGGAAATCGCAGGGCGACATGTCTGGGCTGTAGGGCGGATGGTCAAGCTGCTCCCACTGAAACTTGGCCAGTTCCGCGTGTGTGACCCTGGAGACGTGAGGACGCGCGTTATCATGGAGCAGAACCACACCCTCCGCAATGAATAGCTGCCGGTTTAACACCTTCCGCTGTCAGAAATCGGATAACGCCTCGCTGCTCCTCAATCGTCGAATTTTGCAATGTGAACGCCATCCTGTTCTCACACGCACTGCCGCGTCAATTGGACGGCGCTCTTTATAAGAGCCTCTGCTCTCTCCTGCGCATGCGGGCTCCCGCGCATGCTCCGATTCACGCCGGCGACTCCAATCGCATCCCTAGATGTGTCGCTACGTTCTCCCATAGCGGCATAGGCAAATATGTTAACGGTTACGTTCTTATGACGTTTCGTACCTTTTCATTTGAACACCCCTAGTATAACGTAGTTGTGTTACTTTTTTTAATTGTACAAAAAATAAGTATTCCGAGTTAGGGTTATGATGAATAAGAATTCTTCGCATTTCTGTTTCACACACGTTTGTTCAATATAAAGAAGTAACACTCCATGATACTTTTTCTGTGTTAGACACATGCGTCACGAATAGCGCCTTAAGCCTTTCGACAAATGAAAGATCCCGAATTAAACCAAACTAAATACTGCCATTACACTAAACTTAGGTACTAAACAATTTAATCGAAAAGCATGACTTAGATTCCAATTGATTATATACATTAAATACATCACATGAGCACCAAGAATAATAAAGTTGATAAGGACATGAACAAAAGGTAGGATGGTGAATAGTTACCAACAATCCTACTCAAAAGTCAGTTATAGTCTCATCTAATCTGCGTAAACATGTTGATGTAATTCAGTATTTGTAAGCCCACATACCTATTTATCTTGCTTGCCACAAATACAAAGTACTTCATAAAGTCCAGTACAAAACAATTCTGTAATACTTACAGCCATTCTGTTGTCAGGGGATGTTCTGCTTGACAACGCCGCTCTTCTTATGCGTCGGCCGGTCTGCTTATCAGTCCGTCTGTGACTCTCGGTTCCACCTCTTCTCGTGTGGGAATGTTTCTCGAACCATCTACGCCACCATCGCACCACCACCGATACTTTCCGTCCAATTCGCTCCGCAATACGACGATACAACCACCCGGCCTCGTGGAGTCCGACTAGACGACCTCGCTCAAAGTCCGATAATTACTGAAATCGTACACGTCTTCCATGTTCAGGCATTGCAGCTTCTTCAGGGTCTTCGCACATGTCCGTACGCCGACGACTGATTACATTCACTTCGCCGTACTCCTTAAATACTAACGACGATAATTTGCATATTATGCCGTGCTGTGGCGTAAGCGTTCACCGATTGGTCCCGAAATTAACATCACACCTACGTAAACTCGACCCCATTAGCATATGTAAATTTCATGATCGTCGGCCAATTCCTTCTTGGTGTTCCTTTTTCACTTTCCGCCAGTGTATTATCTTTGGTAGCTAAAACTGATGTTAGATTAAAACATAAAGATTGAAATCCACTATAATTCCATACTATAGTGTCTAGGTTGTATGGCTGTATAATTGACAACGGCTATGTCCAGGAAAACTCCCATACTGGTCCAGAATCTCCATTTGGTCTGAAGGAAAATGCATGGACGCTCTTAACAGACATGGAAATAACACAAACCTTTACACACCATTTTATGCTCCCTGCCAGACGCGTTTAATCCTCCTTATCAAGGACATCTTCAGTGGCGATGCGTTGTAATGAACCTGTACTAGCCCCAACATAGACCGACCAAATACCCATTTTTAGCACGTCTTTTGTAAAAAAAGATCGTGCTTATGTTACAGGTTTGCCCGTCCGTCCGTCTGTACCAACGATACCTCGGCAACTATTAGTCCGATTTGAAAAAACTCTTTTTGCATTGGGATGCTTGAAATATGCGAATGATGATCCTTCATTTCGTTTTTTATGATGTACAATTTCGCCGATAGAGAGCGTAAATGCAGATGATGTCGAATTTAAAAATACGTTTTATTTTACATATTAGGTTCTAAACATTCGACTGAAAAAATTATTTAGATTTCGATTCCATTTATGTCGAAGAGTATTTTAGATATAGTTACTTTTTAAAATTGCGCATAGATTTTCCGCCAGAGGGATTATAAATAGATTGCATTTTCCCTGATAGTTAATCTTCTAAAATTCCTATTTGAAATTTTTTTCTTCAGCGGATACACCTCCTGATGGAAAATCTTTTGCATATAATTTCAAATTTTTGTTAAAAAATACTTTGGCCACCAAGGGGCGTATGTGTTAATTTTTGCTTCTGATGTATTTACCATAAAATCCGAGTTTCTAAAATTTCGATTGAAAAAATTATTTCGTGCACTGATGCCTCTCACATAGATAAAACCTTTGGCAATATTTTCTTCTTAAAATATTCCCCAGTTTCTCCGCCAGGGGCGTAGATGTATATCTTATTTTCGTCAATATATCTACTTCTAGGAGTCCGATTTGAAAAATTTCTTCTTTGTTGGATAGTGTTTTCAGTGTGACATGTTTTTTCATAAAATTTCAGAATTTTCAAGTAATTTATAGAGTTTTCGCTAGGGGGCGTAAAAGTAAATTGCCTCCCTTCTATATCTCTGCTTCTAAATCTCCGATTTGAAAAATTCTTTCTGCAACGGATACAGCTCGTGATGGGAGATCCTTTGCACATCATTTCCAATTTTTGTGAAAAATGATTTGGCCACCAGGTGGCGTAAGTCTTAATTTCCGCTTCTGATGTATTTGCAGCAAAATATGGGCTTTTAAAATCTCGACCGAAAAAAAAAGTATTTTGTTGACTGATACTACTCACGTGGACTAACCTTTCAGGAACATTTTCTTCTTGAAATGATGCATGGTTTCTGCGCCAGGGGGCATAGAAGTATACCTTATTTTTGTCAATATCTCTACTTCTAGGTGTCCGATTTGAAAAATTTCTTCTTTGTTGGATAGTGTTTCCGTTGCGAAATGTTTTCCCTTTAAATCCAAAATTTTCAAGTAAATCATAGACTTTCCGCAAGGGGGCACAATGTATATTCGTTTTCTGCGTTATTTCGGCTTCCAACACTCCGATTTGAAAAATTATTCCTGTATCGCATAACAGATCTGATGGAAAATGTTTTTCACATAATTTCTAATGTTTGGTAAGAAATGGTTTGGCCACCAGGGGGCATAAGTGTTAATTTATGTTTCTGATGAATTTGTAGCAAAATCTGTGCTCCTAAAAACTCGACTAAATTTTATTTTTTCTTGGACCGATACCGCTCATATGGAAAAACCTTTTGAGAGTACTTTCTTCCTAAAATGATGTATGGTATTCCCACCAGGGGACGTGAAGTCAGATCTTATTTTTGTCGATATCTCTGTTTCCAAGAGTCCGATTAGGAAAATGCTTGCTGTGTTGTAGAGCCTTTCCAATGAGAAATATTTTTCATATAAATTCGTGTTTTTCTTAACGCACAAGTCTGCAACCAGAAGGCGTAAGTTCAGGATTCCGTTTACAGCAATATCTAAGGGATTAAAAACACTATTGAAAAACTTCTTTCTTCCATCAGATATTATTGTTTTCCATACCGGTTATATTGATTTTGAATAGCTTTGATAAATTTAATTTGCTTCAGAACGGATTCAAAAGGCGTGCTCATTACACCCGAAAATTCGGTGTCATCTTTCTTGTTATATCATATGTCATCGGGCTGAAAAATCATCTGCGCATGCCTCCCGCATCAGCTACACGTGACCGATTTGACTTAAATCGTCTATTCTTTGTTATCCTTTTTTGTGTTCTCTGACGTTGCTTTTCAGATTTAACTAAATATTTCTAGGCTGAAATCAACTCTACGGATGTATTATTATTACAGTTAATACGACTTGTTTTTTTCCTGTTGTCACAGCCATAGATATCAAAATCTGCCTGGGATTAGTATGTGATGCTAACAGTCAGGTATTGTTTCAATCAGGTACAGGATCGTTACATAAAGAATATTGCACAAGGGCTGTGGTTTGCTGACTTTTACTCCAATTAATCTGGTGTTCTTTTATTCTGATTTTTAAGCTCATTTTAGTGCTTCCTACAGAGATTTTATCCCCTAGTCCATCCTTGGTTTTTAGGCTCATTTTAGTACTTCCTACATAGATGTTATCGCCTAGTCCATCCTTGGTTTTTACTGGAATCTGACATACACCTGCTCTGTTCCAACACTGCCTGTCTCCAGGTTTTTGGGTCAATATCATACTGTTATTTTTAACAGTTTCCGCTATCGTGAGGTTAGCTTTCCGACTTTCAGCACTCAGTATTCCACTTAATTACAGCTGGAATAAATGAAATTTTTCCACAATATTTCATCGTCTGGTTAGACTTGTAGCGGCAAATGAAATGTGCCCAGGGAATATGGATTTATTTAATTATTAAGTCTTTCAGCGAGAATAGTTGCTGAAAGTTTTCTGGACATTAGAAGCAACGTCAACAGCCAATTAAAAAACGAGGCAAATGATTTTGAGTGGTACTCTGTGGCTCTTGATGAGCCGACAGACTTTACTTATACTACTCAGTTATTCGAGGAGTCAATGCTGAGGATTTTGAAGTGAATGAACCAATCTCTTTTATGAATAGTCGGCGTGGAACAAGTAGAGAAGAAAATATTTCCAGGGAAGTTGAGAAAACCTTGATAAAGCACAATCTGAAGTTTAATCAGCTACAATTTGTCACAACTCATGGTGGTAAAAATATGAATGGAACCGGGAAATGCTCAGTTTGAAAATTTACGAGACTTGCGAAAATGAAGGAGTGTTCAAATCTTATGGTTATTCATTGTATTATTCACCAGCTGGTACTTAGGGGGAAATATTTGAATCTATCATGTGTTCTTGATCCAGTTGTGTCAGTGGTGAACTTCATTCGCTCTCGTGCACCTAACCATCCTATGTTCAGTGATTTTTTTGTTATCGAAAAAAGAAGCTGAATATCCTGACTTAGCGTACGATAGAGTAGTTCGATTTCTCAGCAGTAGTAAAGTTTATTGAGATTTTTGAACTCACAGAACGATTGAAATGTTTCTCGACAGGACAAACCCGCTCTCAACTACAATTATCTAACACAGAATGGCTCTAAAAATTAGCTTTTGCTTTAGTGTCATAATGTATTCCACTTAAAACTAGAAAGCAAAACAGTGCTCATATGTCAAACTTAAGCTGCGGTAAAGTCATTTCCACGAAAACTACCGTTGATTGAGTCACAAATCATGTCAAGCTGCGTTGTGCATTTCCCATGCTGTCAAGAATTAAAAGAACTGAAATCTCCGTTCCCAAACAAATTTGAAGCGGGCATATTTTCTCAGCTGAAACTAAAGTTCCAGCAGCGTTTTTCGGTCTTGATGCAAATGCAGAAGACATTTTCATATTTCAAAATCTATTTGACGGCACAATAGAGGAGCTTCAACCCGACTTTCAATTGGAAGTGATTAATCTTCAAAGTGGTGACACGGTAAATGGCAAATTTCAAGAGAAGGATCTAACAGAATTCTATAAATGTCTTCCAAGCGTTTAAGATGGACATTTCATACGCTCGGGGATTTATATCTGTATTTGGGAGCACCTAACTACGTGAAAAGACATTTACATAGATGAAATACGTAAAACCACAATACAGGTCATCATTAAGAGATGGACATTTGTAATAAATTTCGATGATAAGAAGTACTTCCTCTGAACACCAGTTCAGGGAAAAGGTTATCCCAAAAAAAAAAAGAAATTTCATTCGTCTCATTTGTAGAGCTGTATTTTAAACAATTCTAGTCTTTTTTTATTATCCTTATTATTATTATTACGTTTCATTTTGTTCTATAAAATTGTAAAAACGCGCTGTTTTGTTATTTAAGTAGGCCTACCTACTTAAATAACAAGAAAAATAAAATAAATACCTAAATAAATAACCTCAAGTTTGCCTCTTGGGACCCAGCAACTAAAATATTTACTATTTGGCCCCTTACAAAAAATGTTTGCCGACCCCTGATTTAAGGAAAGGGAACTTAACACAATTCTCAGTTTTTCTTAAACCAGCTGTGGAAACATATCATGTCACTGATAGTTCCAGAAAAATAAACGACCTATGCCCTTCTGGGTACTGATCTCCCAGTTCGAAATCAATACACTTACATTCAAAACACGTAAGTTCACGATGAATGCCTTCCAAACTTCTCTCGGTTTTAAATGAGTCGTTCCTTTTCAGAAGAAGCAGTATGCATCCTCAGTTTTTCATAATCTGAATAATCTTGTGGGAAAATATATCACAACTCAAGCTTTTCTCTCTGATACCTAAGTGACAGGAAGTGTGTTTTTCTGAACCCATTTCATTTAACCCTGTTTTAAAGAGATTGAATATTGCAGAAAATTCGTTTTCTGCATAGGAAAGTTTCAAACACCTAGTACATGGTGGGCCGTAGAGGCTCAGATATATGCAATTTTGTGTATGCACTTAGTAGTGTGGTATGTTATTGCTTGGTTTTATTGCCTGATAGGGAGGAGGAAAGAGGATTTTAAAGCAAGAGAATAAAGTTTAGAAACATCTGATATTTCTTTGAGGCAGAACGTGAAGATATACTGAAAGAAAGAAACGCGAATTGTCAGGATTTTTGAAAGCAATCGATTCCGGTGAATTGGGACACATCGGGTCTAGTAAATTGTTGTCCAGTTATGCCCCAGTTATTCAAAGCTTTATTCCAAAAAGCGAATTTGTGATGCTCTTCAACAATTGACCCAAACCAATGGCTGCCCCAATAAACCAATGGCCCAGTTAACCAGAATCCGATGTATAAGCAATTTTCTTTTAGATTCTAACCATGTACGTTTCATTGAACACGTGTTTACTAATATGATTATTTTATAGAAATTACATTAACAGCATACTTAAATAAAAGTGCTTGTCCATTAACTAGGTTAATAGGCATAAATAAGAGATTTTTAAATGCATACCAAGCAATTCAACGTACGATATCTGTAAATCGATATGTATTTACAGCACCCAAATTCCATTTTATACTATGAACTGCTGAATGTTCGGTAAACACAGTGATTGATAGTTAGTGCATAATTGTATTTTTTGCAAGATATCGGGAGTTGTGTCTATCAACGAAAACGCCATCGGGTAAATTACAGGCAAAAATAGCTGATTTTTGACCCAAGCTACAATGATATTTTGACTATTTAAATTTCTTCAATCTAAAAAAGTCCTCCATTTTTAATCCTGAGCCTGAGAATTCGTTAAAATAACGAAAAGGGAGCGTGTACACGAGAAATGTAAATCCATCAAATGCATAATGAATCTTCACTTGACATCTATCCAATAGCCTCATACACGCTAATGACAACTCAAAGTCGACCATGAATATGAATCACTTTTTTTGCTAATATATTACTCTCAATGTTTTTATAATTTCTCATTTCCCTATAGGGCGAATTCGAAACATCACATTTTTCGGAATTTCTTCATCTGAGTCATTTCCGATAAATTTGAAACGTGTTATGCAAGTTTTTTTTTCTGAAATGCTATTTAATACACCATTATTTATACTCCAAACAAAACGCAAAATGATCTCCTGCAGGGATATCAGGAAACTCTAACTTGCTAATCCAATGCATGTGGTGGCATGTAATTGGAATATTAGTGCCTTTCTCAGTTTTTTGGGAAGCTATGTGTATGTAATTCAATCTAAAGCGAGTGTCTGTTTTTGAACAGAAAAGCGTGTCAATAAAAAATTTCGAAGTACCTTATTTGAAATGGAATGTTACAAATATTTGAGATATCGTGCAGATATCACTAATATTGCTGTGCTGGCCTTATATTACTGGGATGTACACAGTGTGTCAAAGAATTTTTAAGACTGGGTCTGTAAAATGAAATAGAAACAAGAAATTATAATTTGTTTTGGTTTTTTATTCAAAACAAGTCCCTCCGGCTTCAATACACTTGTTACAGTGATTTAATAATGATTCGAATGCCTGTTGCAGTTCACTTTGCGGAATTGCCTCCAAAGCACGCATCGAAGCTGTTTGTATAGTCGAAATATCATCAAAATAACAACACCCTTTTAACGTCCATTTAAGTTTTGGGAACAAAGAAAAGTCGCAGGGTGCTAAAGCAGGCGAATACAGTGGATGATTCAACACACAAACGTTATTTTTCACCAAAAACTTACCAACAAGAAGTGAGGTGTCACTGGGTGCATTATCTTGCAACAAACAAAAATTGTTTTCATCCCTGTATTCTGGCCGAATGCGACGAATTTTGCCCATCAAACGCCTCAAAACATTTAAATAAAACTCACCAGTAATTGTTTGTCCACTTGGAACAAATTCTTTGTGGATAATACCCTTACTATCGAAGAATGTAATGAGCATTGTTTTGATTTTCGATGGAACTTTTCTTGTTTTTTTTTTTGGTTTGTGACGAGTTTTTTTACTTCCATTCCGCACTTTGTCCCTTTGTTTTAGGATCATATTGAAAACACCATGTTTCATCACCAGTAACAATCGATTTTAAGAAGTTTGGATCATTTTCAGCTGCTGAAATTATGTCTCTGCAATGTGCACTTCTGCTTGATTTTTGTTTATTGGTTAACTTGTGTGGAACAAATTTAGCACAGACTATTGTTTTGCCCAAATCTTCATGCAGGATGGTTCGAGTCGTTTCTTTGTTGATGTTTAAAGACTCTTCAATCATTCTTAGTGACGCGTATCTATTGTTTGCCACGAAATCACGCACGTTTTTAATAATCTCAGGTGTCCTAGATGAACTTGGTCTTCCGGTATGCTTATCATCTTCAAGCGTATCTCTTACGTACAAAAAACGTTTGTGAAAAGAAAACATTTGATCTACTTAAACAAAACTCACCGTAAACTTGTTTCATCTTTTGGTACGTTTCCGAGGCACTTTTACCAAGTTTCGCGTTAAATTTAATAACAGCCCTTTGTTCCATTTTAATAATTCAACATGAAAAAAATTAACTTCTCTAATGAACGCCCGTTTCGTTTGAGTTACTTTAACAACTGCGCAGTACATTTGGCAGAAAGCAAGCAGATGGTCACGGTTTACAACGCATTCGGGATTACACTGGTGGCGCCACCGTAGGCTGAAATGTAGCGCCAGTCTTACAAATTTTTAGACGCACTGTGTATGGCAAACTATTTCCCTAAGGAAACAATCTTTCCGTTCAGAGACGATAAAGATGAACAGCATGCAGTTTATGGACCTTAAAAATATTATATAAATAAATACGACAATTATTTTTTCAATGACATTAAAGCTTTGATAGTATAGTACGCCTCTAAATAGGACTTTTAAGTTAAAATTTGCGGTAAATAGTTCAGATGGTCTTAACGCTGGCTTCAGATCATTTGTCCGAAACGAATCACGGCGAAGCATGGATATTGTCTTTTTCAAACGACACTTGCTCTCTCCCTTCCCTAGAATAAATTGCCCTAAACTACGGTCGGGTGACTGATTATATCCTATCTAGTTGGTAACCGTGGTCGTTAATTTTCGATCAAATAAATAAATGCAAGGAAAAACCCAGTGTGATAGAGATGAATATTAGCTTTATAGAAAACAAGCATTAATTTCTGGCCAAAAGGCTGGAGTTGAGGCTCTACCTGAAGTGTTTCTGAATGATTTTCTTTGATTCTTCAAGAGAGGAGTACGATTTTAAGTGGGAAACGAATTTCGCCGAAAAATTGGGAAAGAGTGGCTTAATGGACAACAGTAAACTTACTGTACATGAGTGCCAATCATTACACTTCATGTGAATTATTACACTACATTCACAAAAAGGTATGTCCGTTGCTTTACTCAAACCAGCATAGCACAGATGGCAAAATTTCCCCTACCGGAAACACGTGACTCGACTCCGTAGAATGGCGCAGTGCTGCCAGTCCAACTACTTTCGCAATAGCCTAGGCAAATTTTTATATTTTAAATTTCCTAAATGTGTTTCGGTGCACCACGTTTTTTTTTCTAACAAACAAACGAATCATTTCTCTTATTTAAATTAATAATGAAAAAAAAGAAATTTGCCATATTTTATGCTAAGAATTTATAAAGAGAATAATTTCCAAAATAACTATGGAGGAAGCAATGTGCAATGTGCAAATATAAAAAAAGTAAAGTATAAAGTACGATTTAGTTGCTTGCAAAGTAATCAGTTCCACAGAACAGTGCTTTGGGTAATAACAAGCTTCCCTGTTTTCCTGTGTTGGTGAGCCGTGAGAATGAAATAATATCAGGTTCAAATGTTTCATTTAGGTTGGTTACACATACAAATCAAAAATCGAAGATTCGAAGTTCTCAAGCGAAATTTTCGTACATTTGAAAGCCGCTCTTCGATTACTGCTCCCTCAAAATATTTTGTCAAACGCATACAATTCTTACTAATCTTAACATACGAGAAAGACGTAGGTCCAGCCGTCGTGAACATAGAATGAACACACAGGAAATATTTAAAGTAAAAGTGATGTAAATTTAGTGGTAGAGTATATACATTGACTTAAGCTAAAAGCTAAGTCTCATACTCCGATTTAAATAACTTTTTGTATTTTTTCGTAATTTGGTGTTTTAAGTAAATAATTGTCGTGCTCAATAATTGTCAGAAATGGTTTTAACTGAACTAATTTTATTTACGATGGGACCGAAAGAATATTCTTTGTAAGCATTTTTTGTAATTGCTTTTGTTTGGGTCTATAAGAGTTTTCATGAATCTACCCTTTGCGAATGAAGTAGAATCCCGTTGGTGTCAACTGAAAAGAAAAGAAAAAACGAGCATTAGAAGGGTGTCTTTGAATTGTCAGAATGCGTGGGAAAATTTAAAGTAGGCTCCTTAAATTCAACAATCAGATTAAAAGACACTTGCCCTCCAGGACCAAAGTATCAATCTTCCAGGGAGGAAGAAAAGTGGTGCGTTAAAAGAATTTCGCATACTCCACCAACGTCCTTAGCTTTTACGCAAATTATATTAGGTTGATGCATAAGTTCATGCCGTTTTTTTCACGTGTGTTTCATATGATGTCAGTAGTAACGATGCAGATGGCCAGTTGTATATCAAAATGTAGCTAGTAATATCGTGTATCTAAATCGTATTGCGTTCTGTGATTGTGGCAAATGGTGTCTTGGTTTCCAGGACTGGAAGTATGGAGTGTCAAGTAGGGAGGAATGAACGTTTCTGACTTCTTCTCTTCTACGAGTTTAACAAGGGATCCAGAACCGCCGACTCTGCTCGACAAATTTGTGCTGTGTATGGTGCAGATGTTATTGCTCCGAGGACAGCCCGCAAATGGTTAGAGCGGTTCCAGGGTGGCAATTTTCATCTCAACGACACCCCACGCTCAGGTCGTCCATCTCACTCTGATGAGAATCATTTGAACCATCTCATCCACTTGGATCCACGTGAAACCACACGAGAATTGGCCACTAAGATGGACTGTGATCAGGCCACAATGGTGTGACATGTGGAACGTATGGAAAAGGTCCAGAAATCGGGGACTTGGGTGCCTCACACTCTCACCGACGAGAACAAGAATCAGCATGGTGACATATGTGTTTCCTTGCTTGCCCGTTATCGTGAATATTCTCAGAAACACAAACCTTTTCGGTCAGTATTGTTTCTGCAGATGAAAAATGGTGCCTGTAC
Source organism: Macrothele yani (assembly GCA_039090855.1). Taxonomy (NCBI): domain Eukaryota; kingdom Metazoa; phylum Arthropoda; class Arachnida; order Araneae; family Macrothelidae; genus Macrothele; species Macrothele yani. The sequence goes on along the minus strand of CM076999.1, from coordinate 48,769,726 downwards.
GTGAATTGCAGGCATCTGAGGGAAAGGGTTAAGCCCAAACAAGAAGCCCATACCACGTCCAAAATATCCTGCAAAGACCATGTACACAATGATCGTTATACGTACCCAGAACATCGTCAGAAATCACATTTTGAACACCTAGCATTGAAATCCTCTACTATTATAATTTTTTATTCAGAACCAAACTGGCCCGAAATAGCCTTTAGCTCATTCCAGGAATATTCCGTCTTATCAGAAGGTTCCGAATCAAAAGCAGCATACACTACAACACAAATATATCCACACATATACTTAGGAAAATCTTACCCTTGGTCAAAAGGGTGTAATACATTTTGTTGTTTACGATCTCTCTGAAGTTTTACTACTCTCTAAAGTTTCATTTTGAAACGAATCCAAAGAATTATCTCACTTAAGCAGCCATAGCGCATCAAGTTGTTCTTCATCTTTACACTTAAACTCACACCTATACCAGCCTGTCCCCTCACATTGTCCCATACTCCAGATCACACACTCACTGTGCCATTTCTTTTTTCTATCCCAATTTCCTTTTGTTTGGTTTCACTTACACACAGCACATCAAATTTATATTTATTAATTTCTTCAATCACCTCATTCATCTTGCCATTTATACTTCTTTTATAAAATTTCATCTATAAAAAATTATAAAATATTTAATTTTTGTAAAATTTCATCTTGTAATTTAAACCTTTTTTATATAAATAATAGAAGTATTTACATCATAACCTAAATAAAATGATTATTTGATATAAATTCAATACGAACGTAAGAGTATTTCACCTCCTGTTGCAGGCTTTTCAATGAAGCATCCCTAGGATAGTAATAGACATAATAGCGTATTTAATATTATACATTGATAAAGCAAAAAAAAAAAATATTTTCAGTGTGGTTGAAAAAGACAATTTTGAAATTGTCGAAATACAAAATACTATCTTTATAATTTAAATATACCGATAAAAAGGAAACAAATTTTCAAAAAGAAAAAATGAAACGAAGAAACGTTCCGTTCTAAAAATAAATTTGGAAAAAGAAGTTTCTTTTTACTCATCTGACATTTCTTCATCGCATTGACGAAATTTTTACACAGTGAAAAAAGTTTAGATTTGCTTTTTAATATATCTTTACAACGCGAATGTACAAGAATAACTTCACACAAATTGTTCAGAAACGGGCAACGACCATAACGGAAATATATATACTTTCCGCGATGCTTTCGTTTCCAGTTACTGAAATTATTTTTCCTAATTTGGGTACCACAGTTTAGAAAAATTATTTTATGAATATTATTTTTGTAGCAAACAATGACAAGAAAACCTTGTCATGATTTCACAGTTGAAAAATACATAGTCAGTTTGTAGGAATAAAAAACCTGGACATATTCTCTTAATGTGCTCTTCAGCTTCAAAAATTATTTATTGTACACCTTTACAGAATATAATTACTTTTTTGTCTACCCAAGAATATTCTTTTAGTATAATATTTGAAATATTTGTAATGTAAATAATTCTAATCGAATAATAATGGTTTAAAATCTGTATCTTTAAGTCATTTTTAAAGCCTTTGATCGGGCTTCATTGTTTGACGATATACATTTGTAATTAGTGGTACATAACTTTTTAGAATGACTTCATGCTGCATTAAAACCAATTATCACTTTTTGGTGACACCTTGACATTTGAAGATGGATATTAATTTTATATTAATTTCAGTTTGTGTTTCTTTCCGAATCTGTTGACTTTTTTTCATTACTTATGATATGCATTAATTTGCAAAAACATTTTTTTCGCTTAAACGACAAGTACCATTTCTTGCGTAATTTAAGGATAACTGTTTGAAAATAATACTTTTCTAAATAACTGTTAATCTCTCGTGAAAGTCGCTTCGGGAATTTTCTTTTCGTTTTAATACCGAAATGTAAACAACCAAAAAATATTAGAATTTCATCAGGAGTATTTAGCTGGTTTGTACAAAGTAAAGTTACTTGGCGAAGGAAAATAATATAAGTAATGCAAACAGTGTCGTTTGTCAAATTCAGTAGCTTTGCCCTCAATCATTTTCAGTTCCTTCATCACAATATGAAATCACGATTTCTTTTGATTTCAGATAAAATTTTGATTGCTGTTGTTAGGAATTGCCATTTTTGAAAGGTAATGGATGTTATACGAAAGTGAACAACGTTGAAAAAACAACCTTGAGTGAAAAAGGAAAGAGACACGAAAAGACACTTAACCACGAAATATTTGGAACTAAACTTCGCATATATTTAATGCACAGAAAACGAATAACATCAAAATACGGTCGAATGAGTTTGTTCGGTACAACATCGAAATTTTCGTTTAACATGTTGGTCGAAAATATCTGATATGTATGAAATGTCAACATACGTGATATTAAAATAAGATGCAAAAAAACAAACTGAAGGACGTGCGGGAATCTCAGTATCTCGCATTAATTTATGTTTCGTAAATTCCTTTGAAATATTTGCTCCCTTTTATTAAAAGTGGCTAAGTCTTCAGCGAGGATTGTCAAATTCTTGTGTTAGTTCAGGTAAAATGGACACGAATGATAAAATCTTAAACCTATATTTTGTCATATAATTTTGCAACGTGGTTTTATTAATCTTAAATTTCGGAAATGATCGTTCACCTATAAAATAATTTATAATCACCTGAACGTTATTTCAAACTGAAGAGCTGATGCTTTGGTAGAGTGGATTGTAAGCCTGCATTTCCAAATTTCTGACTGAATCTGAGTAATTGAATAGTGTTCCCAGTAATACCTTTTTCGCTTCTCGCACACTTCGAAAAATATCAGGAAATTGATTACACATTTTCCTTAAAGGGCCATTTCCATCTATTTATTATGCTTTGAAAAATAGTATATTTTACTTTTTTCGTTTTCTAATGGTTCTCATTTCGTAGGAAATATACTAAGAATATAAAAAGAAACGGCCGGATGCAATGAATAAATGCAAGTTGGGAAAATTCAAAAGCAGAGTATTTATTCTCACTCTATCTCTCTCCCTCTTTTCATACTTCAACATTCTAAGTGGTGTTAAAAATTAGTACTATTTAAATAGCTTGACATTTCACTATTTCCTCCTGTGAAAAATTTTGTTTGAAATAAAACTGTCCGAACGTTGGGACTGTGATTCAATATGACACAAACGGAACTAAATTACTGAAGTTTACTGAATGAATTACTGTCTATAATATGAAAGTTGTTTTACTTTTATGACTTTCCTTCAATCTTCTTTTTGTAAAACTTACAATTTATAATCGCAAAATCAGAAACAGTTCAACATTAATAACAAATCAACTAAGCTGCATTAATAACAAATCAACTAAGCTGCATCAAGCTTACAATTTATAATCGCAAAATCAGAAACAGTTCAACATTAATAACAAATCAACTAAGCTGCATCAATCAACTAAGCTGCATCATGTTAAAGAATACTTGTTAACGCAACGGGAGTATCAAAAAGTAAGAATGTGCGCTAATGTACACACCCTTTAAGGGTTAATTTCACAACAACCTATTCAAAGGCTTTCAAAACAGTTGGAATAAAAGAATATAACATGCTTAAGAAATACAAATGATTTAAGAAGATGTTTTTAGTCATAATAAACTAGAAATATTACTCAAGAACGTTTTTTGCGAAAACTAATTCCTTCTTGATAAGAGCATCTCCTGTTATGCTGGTTAGAACAGGAAATAATACAAAATTTAATTGCAGGCAGAAATTTCTCAACCTTTTATCCTAGTCATTAATACCTTGTTATTTTGTTCTCTCTTCTTTTATCTACTGGAATTTGTCATTTCCTCCAGAAGTAAGTGCATTACTTTCTGCTTCAATAATTCCTAAATTTTCATAAATGATGTTTATGTTCGGTCGAATATTTTTTGTATCAAATGTAATGTAATGGACTAGTATTTTAAACATAAGAAAGAATCTCACCCTCCGTTTACCCTAAAAAAAAGACGAGAGTATCAGGTCTCAAACTTTGTGAATTCCAACTAGGTACATTTAAACTCGTAAAGTCTGAAGTATGAGACTTTTATCAATCTTATTATCAATCTTAAAAAAATTATTCCTGAAATCAGATATTTGAGCAAAACTAATAAATATTTTGTAAGGGACATTTGATATATTTTCACAAGAGATATCTAAAACATTTTTAGTGAACAATGAAGAACATTTCATGTAGACAAAACGGATTGATCTTTATTCCAACATGATACCTCTGGTAGAAAAGAAGTTATTAAATTTTTGGTAAACGGCGATTTTGGTTAAAAACGCCATGCTGAAGCGAACAAAAATGGCTGCCAGAAAAAAGCTAACACTTGAAAAACAATTTTTTGCTATTTTTGAAGTATCAATATGGGAATATTGTATACAAAATATAAAAAAGATTAAAATATGCCATGCAACAATTTAATTCTAACTTAAATTATTAGAAACACTGGATATAAAAAAGTTGGTGATGAAACGCGACTGAACGTCTTCATATCAAATTTATTTGCCCATTAAAATTGTATGTAGGTTTGTAAAAAATTTGTAAAACGTTATCGTCTGTTTGAAACGTCAGGGCGTACGTACTCTTTAACGACTTTTTGCTAAGATATCATGTATTTTCTTCGCCACGCTATTAAATCGGATGTGCTTCCAATTTATAACTGCGGATTGGCTACAGTGTCCCCCTGCAGATTGGCTAGAGTATCTCGTAAAGGTCAAAATATCAGTAAGTATAAAGACAAAATCTACGATAAGAATACACTTTTTATGACACAACAGATTAGATTTTCTTTCAAACAAAATAACTGAAGTTCCAAATTCGGGCTTCTTCAATCCTTTCCAGCGTGAAACCCCACTTTGCAAAGGACCATTAAGTGCAAATACTGGAATACAAATATCTGTAGCCAAGAACGATAAAACCAAAATGTTTTCACTTTCTTTTATTTTTCCTGGCTACAGATATTTCTCCCTTACATATTGTTACGCGACTAGAGGGTCATGAGAATGATTGCAAGATCAAATGCATTTTCATCGTTACTGGCTAACAACTCTTCCAATGTATTACACAATAACTTTATAATAAACTTATCCGTAGAGGCGTTCTCAAATGTTGGATTAATCTCATTCTATAGCTTTCCACCACGGTAACGTTTAGTGAAAGGCGAAAGATAAGCCTTTCTGTACAGAGAAGCTTTAGCTCACAACTTTTTGTTCGCTTTTTCTTTATTTAAATTATTTCTTTCATAAAACACTGCAGAACGAGTGTTGCTAACCTTGCAACATTTATACGTTATTTCTTTTTCAAATACGAATTTCGAGAAAAGACACCAATTGATAGATTTCATTAGCTCATGCAAAAATTCGCACAAAATTGTGTGTTGAACGCGTTGTAGTAGGAACACATTATAATGGATTGCATTGTGTTGCATTAGTCTTCCGTAATTTGTCGCCACTTTAGACAAGCAACGTGGCATGAGCTCCTAGAGTCTCCCAAATAGTTTAGGTGGCTACAGTGTTTAATCACAGGTCTCAGATGATTCGTCTGAGATGGCTCCAGATTCAAATCTTGTTGAGAAATGGATGTTGGGCTCGTCTAACAGCACTGACTCTCCCTCTTCCCTGTTGCAAGTAGACCTAAATAAGGGATGGCCACCTGATTGTACCCAAGCGATTTGTCCACAGTTGTGCTCCAGACAACAAGTATCCAGGAAGACATGCAGGTCGGCCGTAATATATCGGTACATATGATGCCCGTAGCGCGGCCAGTGTCCATGGTATAGTGCCTTTATGTCGCAGCGTTCGGTAAAGTGTCTCAAATTTGATTCACTGCATAGATGCCAAGCTACGTGTACTGTAATTGTATACTATGGCAGCCAATCTCGTTATACTGCAATATTCCTGGATAATATTGTTTTAGATGATCATGCGCATCTTTCAGGCTAGTGAGTGTACCCCACGAAAACACCCTCAAAAAATTAAATTACGAACACATGCTTTTTTACGTGTGTTCACGCCCTCTTTTAAAAATCACCCTATGTTGTGCGCCTTATCCGCCGGACGTCCAACTGCTTAATATTACGGTAAGCGTTTTTGATTAGAAAAGGGAATTACCTTCAAGTTTTCCATGGTCCATTCTTGATATTTGTCTCAAACTACAGTAGTCCACATTGACGTACTCCAATGAAGTGCGTTATTTTTATATATTTACACAGTCTGCTCATAGGTTGATGGATTGGCGCACTTTTGATGTAGCAACACTCTTCTGAGATCCCTGGTATCAGACACTTGTAAGCTGTACATAGGAGCACTCTTACTACTCTAGATAGTGCAGCCGAGCCGTCAATGATCCAAATCATTAAGTCGCACTTGTCCTGCAATACTAACACACCGGTAATGTGATGCTGCTCTTTTCATACACTCTCGATGCAGTTGAACTACAGCAGTTAGACAACAGCCTACAAAATCCGACATTCATTGAAAATTCTCACACTTTACTCTCTATATCAAGTAATCAAACGCTTCTAAGGGTTTAAATATTGATTTTTGCACATTCGTTAACGTTTTGCTAGCTCAAATTGCAAACCATGCCTCACTTGTCTTTGATTTTCAAACGCACTTATCGCCGTGTAGGAAGTAATCCAAATTTGAGACAATGTGCTCACAAAATTTTTCTCCTATATTCTGCACAGAATGCAAATGTATGACATGGAACCAGGGCACTGTCTAAAATTCTTTAAAATACTTACAGCAAGAAAATTAGTTGGCCAACAGTGATTCTATCCGTCAAACATGTAAAGTTATACTTTGTTCATTTGGACAACACGTGGTGTTATTCATTATGAGCTCTCTCTGGCAACTCGGCCCAACGATCACTGCTGCAGTGTACTGCGAACAACTGAAACGAGTGCCTGAGAACCTCAAAAAGAAGGAAGCAACACTCTTCAACAGAAAGGGATCTGTGCTCTTTCAAGATAACGCTCGTGTCCACTGTGCTTTATTCACCAAAAACACTATCAAAGAACTTGGATGTCAGCTTCTATGTCACCAGGCTTTCTCACCAGATATCTCTCCTTAAGAATATCACATCTTTTTTTCGCTCGTTAATATTTGGCGTGGACGGAACTTCTCATAATCTCGATGAGTTAACACGCTGCCCTCCAAAACTTTTTCTCTTCCCAAGACCGGGATTTTATTGCAGAGGAATATATAAGTTCTTTGCACGTTGGCAGAAAGTTGTTCATGGCAATGGTAATTTTTTTATGAATAAATTGCTCTTCTACTATGTATGTGTTATACTTTCTCGCAGTCTCCAAAAACAGCAAACACTCATTCATTATAAATACAACCAAAATACAACCAAATGTTTTTCGAGGATGTGCTTTACTATTGTACTTGACTCGCATTTAGGTATTAAAAACGAAAAAAAAACGCTTCTTGAACTGCTATTTCAGGTCTGAAAAATTGATTGTGTGTTTTTGCATAGGAATGGATACCACGTTCTTGCTTGAACATTTAACCTCATGAAAAATGTGTGAAGTAACATCTCGTCAAGTTGACCCAAGTGGAATTTGTTTTTCAAGATATATTTTTACCGGAGTTTTCAAATTATAGTTAAAGGGGTTTCGCCTTTAAATCGAATATCCAATTCATTGTTTCTCAGTAAAATGTATGGACTGTTCTTTCCATGTCAGTAAATTTCAATCTGAGTTCTAAGCTCATATATTTTCAACAAAACCTTTCTTCTGCCACGTCATCAAACTGGCGGATGGCAAGGTAAGTCGGGGTATTTTTTGTTGTTGTTGTTGCTTTCAGAAATTCCCGGAAGTCACGATGAATGAATCCACGAGATAGAACATTGTACATTTCTGAAATTACGGTTTCCTTACGATATGAAAGATCCAGATGTTCTCCACACAGTGCCTGCTGATGAGTAATTCAGGGAAGAACCTGTGGTCTCAAACCAAAAGCATTTTCAACATTTATGTGAGTTTACCTCACTAAAACCTATTCTCAACATGTGCTTTAACCTCTCTGTTTTAACACAATTCAGGTGTATCCATTCCCGGTTGTACCAAATAAGTGATTTTTCTGCTTGCAAACTTTTCGAAACGGTTGTTGTTCCATTATTATTCTTCACAGCGTAAGTTTTCCGTCACTTGAAAATATATTTATAATAAAGGAAAAGGACGGTTAAAAGTGAATCACACTTTTGATTTGTCAAGCAATAAACAAGAACACTTTAAATCTCTGACATTTTCTTTCAAATCACACTGTATCTCTTTCACGTTCTGGGTACTAAGAGAAACCATGTTTGCCAAAAGATTAGTAATATTAAAGAACTATAATTTCCTGAACATTTTTCTTTAGCTGATTCAATTAAAATACAACCAAATAGTTTAATTATCCATTTTTATTCAATTATCCATAACAAACCGAAAATCGTATGATACGAATACACTCACTCACATGAAAATTGTAATACAGCCATAGAAACGAAAACACCTAATTCAGTTAACTACGATTCGATTCAACGGCTTTTCTGATGGGTGATGACATTCCCAATATTTGACACATATCATATGCTTCTAAGACGTAGAGTAAATGAAATGAAAAACACGGTGAACATTTCTCTATTAAAATGATCTCAAAATTTTTCAGGTGTCTCACGTGATTCTACACTCCAGCAACATTAAACAAAGCTTGACATTTCTCTTTTTAAGTATAAAAGAATAAAAATTTGTTTTCACTGTCAGTAATAGATTTGAAACAACATATATTTAAAATAAATTAAAGTGCTTCAAGCGAAGATTCCGTTTATTGAAAATTTGATTGTATCTTAACAACTTGATTGTTAAAGGGGTTGTTTTCAGCACTTCTTTAGAAAAAAAAGAGATCGTGCTTATGTTATCAGTTTGTCCGTCTGTCCGTCCGCCTGTACCCACGATATCTCTGCAACTATTAGGTCTATTTGAAAAATTCTTTTTGCGTTGGGAAGCTTTGATATATGCGAATGTTGATCCTTCATTTCGGGTTTTTACGATATACAAAATTTCGCCACTAGAGGGCGTAAGGGCAGATGATGTCGAATTCAAAAATACACTTCATTCCACATATTTGCTTCTAAACATTCGATTGGAAAAATTATTTTATTTTTCGATTCCATTTATGTCGAAGAATATTTTGGATATAGTTACTTTTTCAAATTACTTATAGATTTTCCGCTAGGAATCGTAAGAGTAAATTACATTTTTCCCGATAACTCTTCTTTTTAAACTCCGATTTGAAAAAAAAATTCTTCAGCGGATACATCTCCTGATGGAAAATATTTTGCATATAATTTTTAATTTTGTTAAAGAATACTTTGGCCACCAGGGGACGTAAGGGTTAATGTTTGCTTCTGATGTATTTGCCAAAAAAATCTAAGCTTCTAAAATATCGATTGCAAAAATTATTTCGTGGACTGATGCCACTCATATCGATAAGACGTTTTGGAATATTTTCTTCCTAAAAGATTCCACAGTTTCTTCGCCAGGGGCATAGACGTATATCTTATATTTTCCAATTTCTGTACTTCTAGGAGTCCGATTTGAAAAATTCCTTTTTTGTTGGATAGTGTTTTCCGTGTAACATGTCCTTCATGTAATTTCAAAATTTTCAAGTAATTCATAGACTTTCCGCTAGGGAGCCTAGCGGTAAGTTGTGTTTCCCCAGGCCTGGCGATAATGCGGCTTTTTCAGCTGTCTTTTTGCATTTCAGAAAAACGTCCTTTCTCTCACGCGCTCAACCTTTCGTAGTCTGTACGAATCCGACTTCCAGTAATCCTCACAGTCCATGGAAGATAAGAAAACACAATGTTTTTTTTTTCCAATTGTCCCTGAGTGCGAGCTATGCTTTTGATATACTCTCCTAGGTGCACAGTTCCCATGCTTTGTTGCGGGCCACTATTCAGTCATTGGTTATTATTTAGTCATTCATTTGCGTTTTGTGCCGAGTGGTCCTTGCACGCACAGTTGCATCAGGATCAAAAGACTTTCTCTTGGTGCTTCTGTTTTTTTCCTTTTTTTGCTTTTGTTTTCACCATTTGTGGCAAATATTGTATAAGCAGTTCAAGAAATAGTTGCTCTAGACATTGAAAATAAAAAAAAAATCATAGCTTCAAACTACTTCAGACGTAAGACTTAAAATGTTTAAATAGATGTAAAATATGTTAACATTACGGTGCGCGAATGTCGATAAATATTATGCGGTAAAGTTGCTAAAATACTAAGCGCATTCTTTGATGAAAGTCCATATTAACATCAACAGATTATTATCAAACTACTGCGACAGATCCAAATGTACTCTTTGATAATCCAAACCAGTTCGTTTATACCTACGAACTGATTGATATCTTTACCTCACCAATATCCCCATTAATTTAACGACATGCAAATGTCTTCCTGAGATTCCAAGATCTGCATGATAGCTACACATCGACGATACATCTCCATGAACCAAATGACAGTTAAAATAATTCGAATGATGCACCCGGCCCTTTTCTGCGAACATTTTGATACAAAAAAAAGCATCCGTTGAGATGCCACCTGAATGTTTAACGAATATTTATATTATTTTAAGTTTTGAAACACTAAATCTATACATATTAATTTTCAAGAGAAAAAATCGATTATTAATTTAAACGTTTATAGTTTTCAACACGAGGGTATTTAGTAAAACCATTGAATTGATAAAACAAATTATTGGGGGGCGAACACTCCCTGATTTCTCTTGAAAGTGAAGACCTCTTTCTTGGATTGAGGATACGTTTCAGTCGTTCACATCTTCCCCTCTGAATGTGAAGTTACCAGAAACGGCAACAATTATTGCCATACGTGCTGTCTAAATGTACAGAAAAATTAATTACGTTTAGAATATTCACCATTCTGTAGACATGGTGCATCACGTTGGACCTGCCAGTCCTGCCAAAGGTAACTTTTCTTCAGTTTTGGGCATTCCTTTAACTTTTAATGACACAAAAGTTCACCTAAGTAGTTTCCTAATAGAAATGAAAGTGTTCGTTATATTTCGGGATTTTGTTTTTATCATACTGTTAATTCTGGTCCGGATAAAAGAGAAACTACACAAATCTGTTTCCGCCGCTCAGTGGGTAAGATATGTTTAACTATGAACTCTCGTATATATTTCCATTAATTTGTTTAAATAAAAAATGAAAAAAATTAAATCATGAAGAAATGGTAGAATAAACTATGGAAAAAAGTAATACTTGCTCCGCTTCCGTGACTATTTGCTCGGATACAACAGCAATTCCACAAAGATAAATTATATATTTATGTAGAAAATACCCGTACAAAATAATGAAAGGTTTTATAATTTGTTACTTTTGGATATTGTGGGAAGTGCAGGTGGAGATATACATAGTGTAATAATAAGGCTCCCAAGAAGATAAAAAAGGTCAGATAAATAAAATGCGATGGAAGCTTACGACGGGTTAGTTTTCAATTGTGGGAGTTCTAATCAAGTTGCAGCAAAATTGAAAAAAAAAAAAAAAAGAATCAACAGCACAGCTCTGCCAGAGATTTCCCCCTAAAATCAGTAGATCACATATAAAAAGTCAGTAGTAACCATTAAATAACGTCTTCTCGCTGGACAAATACACTACCTGACAAATTTAATGTTGCATTGGATATACTTTCCATGCTAAGGAACACAGAAAACTACTAATATTTCAAATAATATTATTACTGCACACATTACTACTTAATAAAATAGGTAGAAGGTTTACATATTAACTGAAACATTACGTATTGCAAAATTACTGCTGAACAATATATTGGACTACTGTGTGATATATAAAAATACCAGTACTCTTTTTTCAATTCACTTTCCAAACTCTTAGAAATGGTGAACAAATCGTTTCAATCTGCTTAAAATATAGTTTAACAGCATGTAAGTAGCAAAGCATGAAAAACACATGCATTAAATTTTGCTGAAGAGCTGGTTTCGGAGACAGTCGGCAATTCAATTTTAACGTTATAATATGATAATGCAGATGAAATTCATTTAATGAAAATACTTCACGACACTTGTGTGGAGGTGCATTGTCTTTTTGGAACAGCCGCAACCCATCAGCATGGATGCAGGACATGGACGAGTGTATCTCGTTAGAAAGGTCACAGACGTTTGTAGACGTACCAGGGTCCCAGTGAAGTCCAGCTAAACACACCCCATACCACAACGGACCCCCCACCCCCACCACCAGCCGGTACAGTTCCCTGTTGACAGGCGGGATCCATGGCTTCACGAGGTTGGCGCCACACCAATCCTTCCACCTACCCGATACATTTGGAGATGCGATTCGTCAGACCAGGCTACTTGTTTCCAGTCATTAAGTGTCCAGTGGCGGTGTTCCCGTGCACAAGCGAGGCGCATAGTTCTGTGTCATGCACCCATCAAGGAAACTCGAGTTGGGCGTCGGCTCCCAAAGCCCATATCGTGCAGGGTACGTTGCACAATCCGGACGCTGATGCTTGTTGAGGCTCCAGCATTGAATTTCGATGATACCTGCGAGAGTGTTGCACGCCTATTGCGTAAAACGATTCTTGAAAGGGACGATGATTACGCTCACCCATTGTCTTTTTACGGCCACACTGGTATCGTAGGTTGGAGGTTTTGCCGGAATTCTTTTAGTCAGGGAACACCCTTGCAATGGTGGTCCGTGAAAATCCGAACTTCCTTTCTACCTTCGAAATACTACGGCCCATCTCACGAGCGCCAACTATGACACCGCGTTGAAAATTGCTAAAATCATTCTTACTTGTCATTCTCATGCCGAAAAAAGCTCTGGCTCTAAGCTATGGCAAGGATGTCTATCGCTTTATATACGCACTGGCAAAGGCAACTGAGTACGCGTATAGGTGACGTTGTATGTAATTTGCATAAGCTCATCTGTACCAGTTTTTCTGTCACTTCAGTGTATATAAAACCCTCCAAAATGACTCCACAACTTAAATCTTGGCCCTCAGTTCATGGCAGCTGGAATGTACCTGGCCAAGGCAGCGGCCAGCGCGACATGAAGGCAGAGGGTGCTAAAAATCACCGGAAAACCGGACTAGGCTGCCATCTGATGCTGACCTAAGAGTGGAAGACATCATGATCAGATTTAAATCCTTGAAATGGCAGTGGGCTGGACATACTGCCAGAAGGACAGACCATCGATGGACAGCCGAAATTTTAGATTGGATTCCAAGGAACAGGAAATGACCCAGAGAAAGACCACATGGGAGATGGGTGGATGAAATTCAAAAGTATGCGGGAGTGACATGGAAGAGACTGGCACAAGACAGACCGTTGTGGAGAAAAATTGGGGTGACCTTCGTCCAGCAGTGGATTGATAAGGTTAACAATGATGATGATATATATATATATATATATATATATACATTTTTAAGGTCAGGTGATGCGTAACATCACAGCCTCTCCTTGACAAATGTCAACCCCGCCTTCTCGTGGTGCATCCTGTTCCCACTAAAGGGGCTCTGACGACCGCCCATAGCGGTATAACTATACCATCGGGATTAGAGGAAATTCTATCCCACACTCACCAACCCGCTTGGCCAGCGTGGTGAGTTATGGCCAAACCCCTCCAAAATGATTCCACAACTTAACTCTTGGCCCTCAGTCTCCGGCAGCTGGAATGTACCTGGCCAAGGCAGCGGCCAGTGCGACATGAAGGCAGAGGGTGCTAAGAATCCCCGGAGGACCGGACTAGGCTGCCATCTGATGCTGACCTTGGCTACTTACAATGGACGCTCCCTATCTTCTGATTCAAGGCTTCTTGAATTGGAAGAGGAACTACAAAGGATCAAGTGGGACATTGTGGGGCTAAGTGAGGTAAGGAGAAAAGGAGAAGATCTCATCGAACTGAAAAGTGGACATCTCTTCTACTATCGTGGGACAGATACTGGCAGAACTAGTGGTGTTGGATTTATAATAAACAAGAAACTGAAGGATAAAGTTGTAGAAGTTGAAAGTTCCTCTGACAGAGCTGCACGACTTGTTATCCAACTCTCGAAAAGATACCAGGCTCAGATTATTCAAACTTATGCACCCACCACAAGTCATCCTGAAGAAGAAATTGAAGAATTTTATGAGGAAATTTGTCATCTAAATAATAAAGGTAAGCAGCACTTGAAAATAATTATGGGAGATTTCAATGCAAAAATAGGGCAACGGCAACAGAATGAAACTTCAGTAGGTAAATTCGGTCAGGGCAACAGAAACCAGCGTGGAAATACTCTCGTTGAGTTTGCAGAGGCAGAAGGGTTTTTCATCTTGAACTCCTTCTTCAAGAAAAAGCCACACAGGAAATGGACATGGAGACATCCAAATGGGACGACAAGTGAAATTGATTTTATTATGTGTAACAAAAAATTCGTCATAGAAGACTGCAGTGTGCTAAACAAGTTCAACACAGGTAGTGACCATAGATTGGTGAGATGTAAGATGCACCTCAACACTAAACTTGAACGTGGCAAGCTCATAAGACAAACAAAATCTATTGACATAAATAACCTTAAAAAACACCATATAACCTTCAAGTTAGAACTGAAGAACAGGTTCTCTGCTTTAGAAGGCCTAACATCGGAAGAAGTGGACATCTCTGAAGTTAACAGAAAAGTAACCAAAGCTCTTATGGAAACAGCAACAAAATTAGCTGGGTCTAAGAACAAGTTGCATGTGAACAAATTATCAGGAAAAACCAAAATGTTGATGCAAAAAAGAAGAGAGATGAGGACAACTAAAGAAGATGTGACTTCCAAAGTGGAATATATAGAGCTATGCAAGACAGTAAGAAAAAGTATCACTGAAGACGTAAGGAAATTCAACTGTGAACTAGTGAGGAAAGCAATTGAAAACAACCAAAGCCTAAAGATAGCAAAGGGACATCTCAGTAAGGGAAGAAAACAGATTATGGCACTGAGAAAAGAAGATGGTTCTGTAACAAGAAATAGAGGCGAAATTTTGACAAGAGTGAAAGATTTCTACTCCAAATTATATGAAAGGGATGATATATGCACTCCAGACATCATGAAAGATACCAGTACCAGAGTTCCTCCAGTCCTTCCAGCAGAAGTTGCACATGCAATCAAGAACATGAAGCGAGAAAAAGCTCCAGGAGAAGATGGAATTACTGTAGACATCATACAAGAAGCAAGTGGAGAAATCGAAACAGTACTCGCCCAAATTTTCACTCGATGCCTTAATGAAGGAAAGATTCCTGAGGATTGGAACACCGCTACAATGATCCTGCTACATAAGAAAGGTGACATTGAGGATCTCGGAAACTACAGACCTATCAGCCAACTATCAGTAGTTTATAAAATCTTCACTAAAGTTCTTTCACACCGCTTGAAGGTAACACTGGACATGGCTCAACCGAGAGAACAAGCTGGATTCAGGAGTGGCTACAGCACAATAGATCATATCCACGTGCTGAGAGAACTAATTGAAAGAGCGAGGGAATATGAACTTCCATTGTGCATGGCTTTTATCGATTATGAAAAAGCCTTTGATTCGGTGAAACCATCAGCAGTTACAATGGCTCTGAAAACCTGCGGTATTGAAGATGCGTAAATTAATAATATTAATAACATCTATGAAAATGCAAGGGCAAAGATTAGGCTGTTTGAAAATACAACACACGTAAAAATTGGAAAGGGAGTGAGACAAGGTGACACCATATCTCCGAAGCTCTTTAATGCCACATTGGAGGGTGTTTTTCAGTCGCTGAGCTGGGAAAACAAGGGGATAAAGATTAATGGAGATTATCTAACCCACCTTCGTTTTGCTGATGACGTAGTCATTTTTGCAACTACCCCATCAGAGCTGCAGAGTATGATCCAGGAACTTGCTGACAAGAGTAAAGAAGTGGGATTAAAAATGAACTTTCAGAAGACAAAAGTGATGTTCAATGCTTTTACAAGAAATGAAGATTTATCGATTGATGGGGAAAAGCTAGAGATAACAGACACGTACGTTTATCTTGGACAGCAGATATCAAGTGAGGGTCACATTGATGAAGAAATTAATCGGCGTACAAAACTTGCCTGGAGAGCTTTTGGGAGAAACAGCATAATTTTCAAGAGCAATATGCCATTATGTCTTAAAAGAAAAGTGTTTGATCAATGCATCCTTCCAGTGCTTACGTATGGTGCAGAGACGTGGACTTTAACTAAAAGAGACATACAAAGGCTGCAGACAACTCAAAGAAGCATGGAGAGGTGCATGCTTGGTATAACCAGGAGAGATAAGAAGAGGAACTCGTGGATCCGAAAAATGACGAGAGTGGAAGACATCATGATCAGAGTTAAATCCCTGAAATGGCAATGGGCTGGACATACTGCCAGAAGGACAGACCATAGATGGACAGCCGAAATTTTAGATTGGATTCCAAGGAACAGGAAAAGACCCAGAAAAAGACCACATGGGAGATGGGTGGATGAAATTCGTAAATATGCGGGAGTGACATGGAGGAGACTGGCACAAGACAGACCGTTGTGGAGGAAACTTGGGGAGACCTTCGTCCAGCAGTGGATTGATAATGGTTGACAATGATGATGATGATGATATAGAGAATGTAGCTTTGCGTGTTCTAGCCCAACGTTGTGCATTATGTTATGCATTTATGGGCTTTCAAGGAACTCAAAATATTGCTTCCACCGACATTATGGACATCGGTGATGAATGCTACTACCGATGACACAAGTTGGCGTACCTTTGTTTCTCATTTTAAGCAGCGCACAAGTTCATATTTGCCTTGTTGTTGCCTCTAGGCATTTACGCCACACAATAGTCACATTCGGCGTGGCAGCTACAGCACAGCGTAAATTTCCTCAACTGACTTGCTGCTATGCTGGTATGCTATGACCGTGCCATACTGAATGTTGCAGAGCCCTATAGTATGGTAGATTTAACTCTTAATGATTGTTGGTAATGCTTACCAAGTCATTTTATATGTCATAGCCATGTCATATACATGTACAGCTATGCAACATACAAGTATATCGGTTTATATCTACATGTGCCTTGGTTGTGACGTATTTTTAACACCTCACTGCACGAAAGATGTGTTCCGATACATTACATCATTAATCAATTTTCTTTGAAAGTAGTTAGACGCAGTATTTTACAATAAAAGAAAATCATATAAAAGGTTTAACATCGCAAATGTGGGCCGTGGTTTGGGCCGCGGGTTGCCTAACAGGCAAAGTTCGTGACTCCCACGGAAAAGACCTCTGGTTCGATCCCAGTTACCTACGAACGCTCGAACCACAAAATACTCGCCGTGCGTCGGATGGGCAGATTAAGCTGTCGGACCCCGGTAATAAATAAGGACGTCTTCCTTCCTCTCTCTACTTCGCTTCCGTGTCACTCTCCTGCCGGGCACTCTAGCCCAAATCCCCTAGAATCCTATTTCTAAGGGTTGCCTAACACCTGAGGTCAGACACTTCCTCCCTAAAATAATCTATATATGATCTGATGTGTGGCGTGGTTTAATGTTTGAAGGAATCGCGAAAAAGCTTGAAAGAGCGAAATCATTAGCGCAAGTAGCTTCGCAAGTTTTTGTTTCTAGACAATCAGTGATTGTATGATTTCTGAATTTCACATTGCCTTTCTGTAAGGACAGCGACGAATAAGGTGTCCTGATGCATGCACGAAAGGAAAATAATTAGCAGACTCTTTCATGGATAGTTCATGGCATTTAAAATTTAGATACAGATACATTTTCCAGTCCGCGTCATATAGGCTTAATGTGTAAATCTAAGAAAGGGATTTTTTTCACATGTGACACAGGACAGCATAATTCACCTAGCCTTGAAAATACCACAGTTTTAGAAACACTCTCTGAGATTCTTTTGCAGGTCACACCGGTCTGCTTACAAATTTCATCCATTTACCTGGACAGTAGTTGGTCCAGTAAACCTTTCGTGATATTTTGTTCCATGCTGATCACTAATAGAATGTTATGCAGGTTTTTTGATAACAATGAAATGAGTTTTGTTGCTTATTTGAAAGTTAATAAATAAACGTTCATGTAAAAAAATGAGGTTAATAGCACATATTGTAAGGCCGTACAACTACCTTACTTTTCTTTAGATCTTTTAATGTATTAATTCTAAATCGTAAATGATAATGTGCTGAAAACATCCATTTCTGATACGATGAAGGGAAATTCAAGTTTCTTCCCGCTCTATATTGAACAAGTTGTAGATAGCCCGAATTAACTAGGTACTAATATTCCGGAAAATAAGCTAAAAAAATGTAAAATTAAGGTCTTATAATATGCATAGCGTGATGTAAATTATTAAATGTTTAAAAAAATTGTAAGTAACCAAATGAACTCAGAATTGCCGAAAGAGTAAATATGTCCGTACTATATTCGATTTACATCCGAGTGGGTATTATAGGAACAATTAATATTAACGGAATCATAATTATCTTTTTCATTCGGCCCCGATTTTTGAAATATTAATCAAAGTTTAAAAAATATTTTAAAATACTTTGCAAGTTTTTTCTGAAAAACATGTATAAATATATATTTTTTAGAAGTTTACTTTCTGGTTCGTTCATGAGACTTTTAATGAAAACGCTTGTAAAAGCATACAATAACTCAAATATATAGAATACTTTCACGCAGTCCTAAGACAAAACGTTAGTTTGGGTTCGAATCCCGTTGGAGTACTAACGTTGTTTTTTGTCTTACGGTACTGGCGCTCTCTCCCCATCTTGTAGTGAGTGACATTAAATTTCGGACTGGCTACTGTTTACTACCCACCGAGATTCTCACTTTGGTAGATGAAGCGTAAAACGAAAAAAAAAAGACACAGACACACAAAAATGCCACTTTTTTCCAACTACATGCTTTAAACCACTTGTACCTCTGCTTCTTTCTCTGCTTTCTCACCTTCGATTTCAAGTCTGTACACAAGAACAAAAGTCGTGTGTTGTCTATTTTTATAATTATGTGATCATGGAATTAAAACAGGAGTTAAATGTTGATTTAGTAAAATAAATCGTGCGAACGAAATTTGCCAGCAGGTCTACAGTCATTTGGAGATAATAATGACGATGAGATAAATATGGGAAGCATTCACTTATGTTGAATATAGCAATAATATAAATCACTCCAATTCACCTTTCCCTGGCTATTATACATACAGCTCGTTTAGACAATATATAAATCATTAAACTGATTCTCATTCCGAGGAACATATCGACGAATTTATATAGCTTCTAGAGGTACAGAGCTTCCCTTGATGGTCATAATACTAAAAGCTTCCTTTAGTTTAATTGAAAAACGGGTTTCATTATCATGCCTTCCGAAATTGGTTTGGCATGTCCCTCAAAAATATTATTCAAACTAAATTTATTAAACACCTACTTCCTTTGCTTGTGCAAAGTAATGGAAGTATTTTCCTTTTCTGTACGCGTGTACATATCTCCTTTCGGAAAAAAGTAAACTGGAAAGCAATGTTGCTTCTCCACATAGTCATACTGCAAGAAATCAATCGATGTCGTGTTAGCTCATTTTTTATCTTCATTGAGTCTTCCTCCTTACCAAAAGCACAATAGAAGATTTCATGGAAGATAGAAAAAATTCACTGTGCTAGAGTGTGCGCACATGCGAAATAAAATAATTCCCAAATCTTTCTGCTTCCGACTGTTATTATTGCTTGTTATTTTGTTTGTTACACTTGTTTTGTTCTTCGTACGAAATAAACTTTTCAGAAGGTTTGGGACAATTATATTTTAATGTATAACTCTTAGCAAATGCAGGGTATCAAACTATCAATCGATCCAGATATACCAATTTTCGCGCCACCACTACATTTATGTTGCTGGAATGTATTTAAATTGAATCATCAAAGAAATTAAAAAAAATGTTGGGTTTGTTTGCATTTATGAAAATTTTTACCTGAATTTAGCAAGATTTGCTAATGTTTCTGTGATTCCTATGTTTTCTGGAAAATGCCGTAGAAAAAACAACCTTCCCGACATAACTGATTTCTCACTTCATTGGATATAATAGTTTTCATTCGCATCGCGATAAATAATTTGTTCCGGAAAGCAATAACGGAAAACGGAATTTTAAAGGACAAAATTGAATAAAAGGACATTTATTGTGAAACTAGCTCCAAATAAATCGTATTGCAGTGGTTTGTGCGTTTTCGAACCATTTTCAACAGACACCGAATAAGTTGATTTACTCAAAGCAACGGCATTGCTTTCGGTTTGAAGGTTACTATTGTACAGTAGTGTCGCATTTTACGCGGGGGTTAATTTCCGAAAAGACTGCGTAAATCCGAAACCTAGTTTATTCAAAACCCATAATACAACTGTATACAATAAAGCACTTCACACCCTTTCTTCTTTATATATATATACGGTGTTATTCGCTTACCTATATCTATTACAGTATAATGGGTATTTTACAAAGAACGATGCATACTTACTTCTGTAACGGTTACAGTCAAAATTTGAGATATCATGATGCAAATCCTTATGCACACCTACATAAACGTTTCCTTCACTACGTAACATCACTTGCGGGATGGTCAACGCTGAGGTCCAAAGTTGATGAATTAGGTGCAATAGTTGGGGGCTCTCGGCGGAGTAATGGGGAGAGAGTAGAAGGAGTTTTTTTCTAGGAAAACATCGTTATCGGCAAATGTTGCCGCTGCGTCTTTAGCCGCTGAAAAATCTCATTACACGGCATTAAAGATTCCTCAATACTTCGTTTTTTTAAGGCTACGTTTCATGGAATGACCATATTTAGAAATTAAATATTTCAAGTGCTTTGCTACTTGAAAAACGTCGGCAAGCTTGTGCAGATTACCGCTGGCAATATCTTGTTCGTCGGGGGCGTCACCATCATCTTCGTTCGAGGAAGTATTCACAAGTACTTTTAACTCTTCGTTTGTCAACAGTTCTTGATGTCCATAAATGAAATCTGGTATTTCTTCCTCCAAGGTAACGTCGATGCCTTCACCCCCAGTCAGCGTGGTCGTCTGAGTAATATGTTTTGCTTCCACGTTGATGGTAATAAAACCTATAAAATCATTGACACAGTCACGCCACAGAGGCCTCCAGCACGCATTGATCGATTCTGGCTTGATTGCATCCACTGCGTCTTTAAAGTAAACGATGCAGCCCGCGATGCTAAAAGACTTCCAGCACGCTATCACATCTACATTAAGATCCTTATTCACAGCGCTACGTATTCGAGAGAGAATAAGCCATGCGTATATTGCTTTCAGCGAACGAATAACGCCTTGGTCGAGAGGTTGAAGAATGGCGGTAGTATTGGAATGTAGGAAGACGACCTCAACGTCTGGATGTTCAACTTTAAGTTCTACAGAATGACCAGGTGCATTATCTACTGTCAGCAACACTTTAAACGAAATTCCTTTTTCTTTCAGATAACTTGTTACTTCTGAAACGAAACACTATTGAAACCATTCTAGGAATAACGCTGCTGTGACCCAGGCCTTTTTATTGGACTGCCAAAATACGGGAACAGTATTTCTCTTTTTACCTTTTAGAGCACAAGGATAAGCTTATTTGTGTAGCATACCCGGTTTAGTTAAGTGAACAGCTGCATTTCCGCAGAGCAGAATTGTTACCCTGCCTTTTGATGACTTGAAGGCAGGTGCCTGTTTTTCTGTTTTCGAAATGTTTGTGCGGTTGGGCATTTGTTGTCCAAAATAATGCAGTCTCGTCTGCATTGAAAACTTGTTCTGGTATATAGTTGCTTTCTTTGATGATCTTCTTGAAGGTTTCCACGGAAACGTTTGCTGCTTTTTCGTCAGCAGATGCAGATTCACCCGTCATTTGCACGTTTTTGAGGTTAACACGTCTAATTAATGCTCTCAAGCCAACCACTGCTGGATTTAAAGCTAGTTTCGTAAGAACCAGAAGGTTCTCTCTCTTCAACAGGAAGAGTAAAATGATAATAGAGGCTGAGAGGTTTCTCTCTTGGCACATATTCATCGATCGGCACATGTTTCCGATTCATATCTTCGAGTCACAAGTTCAATGCCGGTTCAGTCTTGACTAAAGTTTTTTCTCAAACATGATTTGTTACTTTCGACGCTATGGGTTCGCTAGATGCAATGATTTCGCGAATAACCTTCTTCCGAACTTTAATGGAGGGAATGCTTGACTCGTTGCGACCGTATCTGAGGGCCACATCTGCCAGAGACATACCTTGAGCAGCAAATTTAAAATGTCGCCTTTTTCATGCACTGCTAACACATCGTCTCTGTTTCTTTTGCATAGCTTCAAGTAAAGCAACACTCTTACGTTTCGGGGTCATGTACTATTTTATGAAAGTCACTAAACCTCAGTTAGGTGCTGAAGGAACAATGCTCATAGCTACAAATAAGCGGGCTTGTGTGCTCATTCTGTTACTGGCTGCCACTGACTGGAAGATGGTAGGGGGTAGACGTATGGTCGCCAAAGGCCACTAGAGGCGCCGTCCGTCCTGTAAAAATGGGGGAAGTTTTTTCGTTAGTAATTGCATACGTACTGATGTTCTCCTAATTTACGGGCGAAACTCGAAACGTCATGTCCATCATCAGCGCGCCAGAATACTTCAGTGAAGCTTACATTTCTTATATATTTCTTACCTCGTTTTTCAAGCTCCAATTTACTTTTGTAGATCCATTCCCGAGTGATATGATTCTTGTAGTGGGGCTGACGGCGTATAATTGAATCAGCGTAAAATCAGGCACCACTGTATGTACTTGGGGTACGTAATTTATGCTTCCTAAGGCATTCCCAGGAATATTCTTATATATTCATGCAGAACGAAATCAAAGTTTTGAATAGGACTTATTTATTCTTCTTTTTCCCCTGAAAGCACTAACAGTAATTTTAAATATAGTTAAAGGTGTGATTAACACCTGAAAATGTCGGAGCAAGTTGAAAAGGGAATTATGTTTCCTCAGTAATTACTGTTCCTACTAGATTCACTTTGATCTAAACTGGATATTGTTTTAACAAGTTCTCTGTCTATTTGATTCAGAGTTGTCTTGGTCTCTTTCAAATTTTTTTAATTAATCACATCGTGCTGAGAGGTTTTGATGCAACTTTTATATGCATTTTAAATTTTTTTCCGGAAATTTCATATTACTTGGTTACTTCGATCTATCTACATTTTGACCTGTACATAACAGCAGGAAATCTGCATTTATATTAATCGTTACAGAAGTTGATGTCATTAGAACATTATCATTTACGATTTACAATGAATGCTTTAAAATATCTAAGGAAAAATAAGGTAACTATACCTTCTACTATATGTTCGATTAACTTCCGTTTTTAGATGAATGTTCATTTATTAATTTTAATCATCGACAACGAAATCATTTCACTGTTTTGTAAAAACCTATATAACGTTCTGACACAAATTTCTGTTTTTAGCAAATTTGTCCACATCCTACTAGTATGTTAAGGATTTTTTCTACCCGTTTCCCACGTAGTCTTCTTCTAGGTCTTGAACTACTTATTGTATTCTAGGGGGTATTTCAGTTGTTCAACAGTTATAACTTCTCTAGCAATATGTACAACCCTTTGCCACTTGTAGAAACCCTCGTTGCACTAGAGAAACTATACAGCATTAAAATTTTCACCAGAATTTGTAATAGTGAAGAAAAGTAGAAAAAGCTTCAAAATTGGTGGTCCAAGTGAATTAAAATTTAAGCTGCAATGAATCTAAGCGATTAAGCATTATGTCAGCTAAATTGAAAGACTCTATCTCTAGTAGTACAAAGGAGATCTCTAGGAAGATGGAAGACTTTCAAGTAAGATAAAGAAGACACGATAGGTGTGACTTTTGCCATACATATGTAGAAAATCGCATGTAATTTTGCTCAAAATCAAGGTGCACTGAACACACCCATGTAACGTGTGAAAACATGTTTAATATAAAAATAAAGGAATGACATTTTGAATTTTCCGTTCTTGCTTATCAAAGTGGTGCATGAAGAGGTAATGCTGCGAACCTGTAGAAATATATTTTTTGTGTGGTGGTCATTAACATGTTTCTGTTAGTAATAAACACGGAACGAAATACCATGGAAAGGTTGCTGGACCAGTGCAACAATAAAGGAGGAATACAAATAGAAAATCACATGTAAATTCATGAACAGCTAACCCAAAACGTGAACAAGATGCAGTTGAAGGGAAATATTTGAGGCTTGATATGTATGTCGTGATTTGCAAAACCCTAGAACAAACATTTGATATGAGAATATAACGCTTCCCCAGATGAAGATATTATTTTGATGAACTAAGAGGATCCCTGATTACAGTTCCAAAATTTAATAAAGATGTGGAAACATTGAAAGCTCTGCAATAGACTCAAGGTAAGAAAACTTATACGAAATCACTTTCATTCCCATCCTCAAATTGCAATAATGTAGCAAATGTTTTATTTATCACTTTAAACTACTGGTTTACTTTTAAAACTAAAACGTTGAGCTTGAGGAAACTTCCACTAAGATAAAGTGCGTTTCCGGTATTTCGAGTTAATGCATACAGTATAGGGGGCATAGTGTTTAAAACGTTACATTTATACTAATTTGGGGTACATTTAACCTGTCTACAAAACACGACTGGGAAAATGTATAAGAAGACGCAAATCAAATAGAAAACGATTAAGAAGACGCAAATGAAATGAAATAGCCTTAAATAAATTGTACTCTTTCTTCAGGCAATCTTACTTTCTCTTTTCCCAAACGTATATACTCAGATCCTTTGTCCAAAAAACAATTTCCCAATCATGTTCCTGTGGAAAGAACAGAGTGCAATCTTATTCAGATCGCCCGTTATATTACCAACATTTTTTTTAAATATTCCTATATTATGATATATGGCAAAGGAATTGTGATGGGACAGAATTTTTCGAATGCACATTTGCAAAGGCAGATAACAAAAATTTATTGCATTTGTACACTTCTGGAAAAAGTGAGATTTTCCAACTGGAAAAGAGACCTCACCTAGATATCAAGGTGAAATCTTGATTTTTATTTTGTAATCTAAGTTTCGTGTAAGAATATTATTGTGAAGAACCCACGAGCTGGCGATTATTTTGTGATTTTTGTTAGCATTCATGAAAATTATGTCAGTTTTGTCATTCATTTCGCTTTGCTTTACAATTGAGATTTTAAAAGTCGGAAGCTCCCGAAACCTACTTGGAGGCATTCGTTGAACTTTTGTCTTTCACACCCGCTATGTATACAGGCAGCACAAGGGAATCACTTTCTGAATTCATTGAGCGGTGGGAATCGTTTTCCCAAAAAAGAAAATTACGACACCTTTGCAAATGAATGAAATCATTATCATTTATTTTTATTTAAACTTTTTTAATGGATTTTATGCTGCACCCTTTGTTTAAGACAGATATTTCATTGATAGAAAATATTTGATACTTTTTTCATTGAGTAAAAATAAATTTAATCTTCAAAGTTTTGAGAAAAATGAGGGGGAACTATTTATGAGTACTTCTATCGTATTTTTTTCTATGTTAAATTCCCAATCTGAGCATGAAGTTTCTCACTGGATATTTCGAATAATTTTCTTGTCCAGTAAATATATGTAGTTCTTTAAAAAGTAATTTTGGCAATGCTCTATTCGTGTATGTGTTATACAAAAACTAGAAATATTATATTTTCATATCTAAGAAACAATGTTTGCACTAGTTAATTAAGAGTGTACTAAAGACGAATGATATACGTGTTCTCTGAAGTCATCGAAAATGTGGATATCAGATTTTCTACAAACGTTTTTGCAAAGCATTCAAAAGCGATATATCAAATAAATCTCAAAAATAAAGCTCAGCACGACCTAGCATGTCTTCCTTGAATACATAAGATGCAAAGACACACCGACCGATAAAATATTCCAAGTGTGGGTTCTGACTTCAAAGTTTTCGGTTCAATCCCGAATCAATTTTAAATTACTAAGAATGTTTAAAAGACCAGCGGCTTTGCAAATGACTGATAAAAATTATGAATCAAGGTGTAGTACCTAAAAAGAAAGAAAACTGCATAATCCAAATAAATTTGTATTCTGGTCTATACTGTGGTTTACGAATATTTTACAAGATTTCGAAATCTGCTTAGGATTTAAAATTTTTTGCAGCAAAACAAATACAGTGATGCTATAACATGTAATTCTAGTGATTATCGCACAAAGGTTTTTTCTTTTTAATTTCTTGAGCAAAATTACAATTTTAGCTACAAGATATTTTCATAGATCATCGAACTTTTTGTTTTTAATCGGAAAATTTTGATACCTCCCCTTGCATAAATAATTGATAATACTGAAATTATTATCAGATAATTTCGTGTTGGTATGTTTTCAATTGGAACATGTTGATACCGTCTCTTGCACAAATAATTTTTAGGCACAGCCTACGACATTTCGTCCAAGTAGGTCCGGGTTTGAATTTTCGTGAGGCATCGATGTTGCACTTGTTATATGATATTAGCTCTCTACCATGCCTAAAACGGTCACTCTAAATTAGGGGTGGTCGACTACTTATCATTGACTGAGTTGCTTAATGTGTTCATTAAATCTTCCAAGGTATAAAAAAATAATTCTCGAAATTGTAAGGCAAAAATTACCTTTTTCAGCGCAGCAGATAACAGAAAAGTTAAAACTATTGTTGTGGCAACATATGAGAATTTGATTTTAATTCATGATTGACCATTTGAGGTGAATCATGCATGAACCGCCAAGAAAGAATAATGTTTGCCTTCACTAAATTCAGTTTATAACGAGAATTTTTGGAATTGCTGGATTCGTCGAATATCATCCGCTTCCTTAATTAAGGTTTAATTTGTACGTTAACAAAACATTGTTTTTTAACTTATTTTTGTAGATCATCACACAGAGGAATTTCAGTGTATGTTTCCATATGCTGGAACTTACAGACTGCCAGAAATTCCGCATATAACAAAAGTGAACAATTTTCAGTTTTCCTTTTCCTGCTGGAAATCGCCGAGACTGCTTATAACCGCGGTCTTTCTAAATGAGTTCGACTGTTTTTCCAATAGTTACAGTGAATATACGTATTTTGCTTATTACAATGAGATCAACTTTGATGGGTAGATCGTAAAACTACATTACTATCACATTCCCTGTCGACAATATTCACGCAGCTACAATGATGCAGAACGATTTCCAGTAGCATAGAAAGGGAATACGGTAGACGGTCAGTTTAAAATCAAGTGCAGTTAGGCAAATCTGTACGAGAGAAAGATAAGCAAAAGTTGCCATATTTGTGAAGGTATAGTGCAACTCACTAGAAAAAAATTTGACTGTATTAAAAACTAACGGGAGAGCGTTACGGACATGTAAACATAAAGAAAAAACAACGTTGTTTGAAGTGAACTGCGCATTACACCCTCAGAACTAACGTAGCTAATTTTTGCTGTGTATCCTGTATTACGAACAAAAAAGGAAAAATAATTGCGGCTATACCTTTTGCAGAGAAATTACTTTATTACGCTCTTGTTTGGAAAACGTTTTTTAAGAGAGAATGCAGAATCCTTCAAGTTGTACAAATCATAAGTGGAAAAGTTAAAAGGAGTGTGTCCGATTAATAAGCACAGGGAATTCAGAATACACTCACATTACACTCAAATTTAGAATACATGAACAGCTGGCTGCCGCGTTTTCCCATGTCAAAGCAGAAAATAATGAATTTACCTTCCAAAGATGTATGGCCTATTGTGTGGTTTTATGTACCGGGTGATCCAAACGTCTTGCACATTTTGAAAACGTAATAACTCGCAGAGGTTTGAGAATAGGGCAACGCGGTTTGCGTAGAAACGATCAGAATTACATCGGGTTATTTACGAAATGAATTTTTTTCTCATTTTACTTACATTTTTTATTGACAGATGGCGCAGCAACTACAGGTTGGAAGTGTCGAGGAAAATAGACACTTCATTGTACCAGGTGTTCAATGTGATGGCCGTCCTATTCCAGCACTGCCTACAGACGAGAGAAAACACCATGGACGGCACTGAAGAGCATGTCCGGTTGTATAGCTGCCACATGGCCAATGAAATGGGGCGAAATCTGTACACTTGTGATTTTAGGTAACCCCGGAGCCATAAATCGCAGGGTATTAGGTGTGGTGACCGAGGAGGCCAGGCCTTCGGAAAGTGTCGGCTCAACACACGATTTGCGCCAAACGTCTCTTGCAGCAGTTGCTTAACGAAACGTGCGATGTGGGATGGTGCTTCATCCTGCATAAGTGTGCACAGAATCCCTGCATTCCCCTCTTGCAAGCTAGGGATAACGTACGTTCGTAACATGTTCGACTAACATGCACCTGTCACTGAAACGGTTTCGAAGGATGTGCGGCGGATCTCTTCAAATAAAAAATAGGACCGATAATGAAGGAAGCCGTGAATCCACACCACACTCTCACTTTCGGCTGATGAAGTGGCGCTTCAACGACTGCTCCGGGATGTTACGTGGCCCAGATGCGGCAGTTGTGCGTGTTTACCGCTCCGGTTAGGGAAAAAAGTGTCTCGTCAGTCCATAAAACGTTCATCAGCCAGTTCTCGTCGACATCCATTTGTCGAAAAAACCATGCAGCGCACTCCTGACACTGCACGTAATCGCCAGCTTGCAGTTTGTGATGCCGTTGCAGTTTATACGGGTATCTGTGAATAATCCGTCGCAGTGTTCGCCATACAACCTCGTATTAAACGAAAATTTGCGCGAGAAACATGGCGTGCTCTGGTGTCTCCATGTGCGGATGACATTGCAATCACATCCATTTAATGCGTAATTTTCGCTTCTGCAGACGATCTGAATTCCTAGGCTAGCTGAATAGTAATTTTTAATACTGTGATATTTTTGCTGTGGTATTGAACTTCGGAGACTATCACGATTACCTCAGTGACTAAACACTGAAGGACCATATGCGGAAATGTACGAATGGTAAACATATATGTATTGTGAAAAACAGCCTATGGGTTTCTGTGGACGAAATGTTGCATTATTTTAAGGTATACAAGATTAATGCATATTTTTTAAATTTCAAAATCATAGAAAAAAGTCCCACAGAAAATTTCGGTTTTCCATCTGTGTCCTTGAAATCTACAATGGTTTGATTTTAAGTTTTATATACTTGTAATATACCGCTCGTAAATTTCTCCTGCCTATAGTATTAACAATATCTGATCATTGCTTCTGGAGATGTCACAGTTTTCGTTAAAAATGAAAATGGACTTTTATTCGAAACTGGGTTGAATTCCGCATTTCGGTTTTCATGCTATTTGCTCTCGAGACAGGAATAGAACCTTTTAAGAAAGCGTTCATTTAAAATCCATCTTTGTATCATTTTGCGAAACTGTGCTATGTCAATTTGTTAGTGCTATAATAAAAAAAAATCTACAGGAGGCTATTGTTCAAACTTTATATTTACATTCAGAAAGAAATTCGAGAATTATATAAAATGACAGGAGGGTTTAGTATCTTAAAGCTTAAAATCTGTGCGATGCCAATCACGGAATTGCGCTTGACACCACACAGGAAACACGACGCCAACACAGAATTATTTGGGCACATCGAATACACCATTCTTCACATAAATTTTAAATTGTATGTCGTTTCTGTTTAATGAAAAGTTCAGTATTGGTACTTATTTCATTGTTACAGTTTCTTCACAATTTGTAAACATACATAGATATTAATTTCCTTCAGTTTCTAAACATACTTTGTAACAAGTTTTTTTCCCTTTTCATTCACTCTAACAGCAATTATAGAAATTTCCCTGTTTTATATTAATATGCTCGCAAGTGCGGTAGCAGGCTGCTTATTATACATCAATAGGAAGCCTAAAGATTCCGATATTGTTTACCCTTATTTTCCTGCAGATTCTGATGTAGAAGAATACTGAAAATTAAATAAAATATATAACTTCAAAGCAAAAAAATCAGGAATTTGTTCTAAACATTTTACTGCTTATATCTACAATAGTGATTTGTAATTGAAATCGATTGTATTGTATTGCAAAAAAACACTGAAAAAATACCCACACTGAACTCTTCAACGAATAGAAATGACTTGCAACTTAAACCTCACATGAATAATGGTGTAACAGTTGTGCCCAGAAGAATGTGTCGGCGTCGTGCTTCCTGTGCGGTGTCATGCGCATATCCGTGATGTCAGCTGCGCATTGAAATTTGATCAACCGTCCCATTACTTTTGCTGCTATCTGACCGCAAGAAATTTTAATATAAAGGTTTTCTCTCTTGGGAATTACTGAACTATTCTATCATTTTTTATATTTAATATAACCCTCGAATTTCTTATTGAATGCAAATACAAAGATTGAACAAGAGCCACGTGCAGGCCATTTTAAAAATAATAAACAAAATAAAATAACAGATGCTGTCAACCATTGATGATCTGTCATCTAGGTGGAATTGACCGCAAACATATTGCACATATCAATTAATCCTCATGAATAATCATTAATACCGCTGTGAATATGAGTCCGTTTTTCAAATTAATCACATAGACGTGAAGTGAGAAGTGGACCACTGCACAACTTTCCCGATATGTCTACAAGAAAAATCAGGCTCTACTTCCGAAATGCGTCGTCTTGCCGGAATTGTTTACGTTTACTTAACTGACTCTCCATCGGCAGTTAAGCAATATAAATAGCAGCAAAACAAAATTCAAAAGAACGCGTGCGTGGGTATGAATGAAATAATAAGAGACTTAAGAAGTGAAACAACACCTATTTTTTGTTTGAATAACTCTCAATATGAAGATGAGATCAATTCTAAACTTGTTTGGGATCGCGGGGGATTGCGTTAGCCAGTAGAATATTTTCTTGGATTGTGTGGATTTTCGTTTGATTGGTATCGAAGAGTTTCTGACGTGCCTGCCCTGCAGGACCCACACGAAATAAACCCAGATAGCAGCAAGAACGAACGTTTGCGTAGCTCAGTTGGTAGAGCGATTTGTTCCAGGATAATCGGACTCGGGTTCGTTCCCCGGCGTGGACCAAAAATTACAGAAAAATTTACTTCATTATAATGGCGCCTGAATTTCATGGATGACTCAGGCGTTAAAGATCTCGCAATGGTGTGATGTTCTTTCCACATCGCGATATAGCAAAGATAAGAGAATCCCTTCTTCAGCGCTTCGAAAAATAAAGGTGTGTGATGTTCCATTCCACACACCAGATTGACTGGGAGTTCTCAAGTGCATGTTCTACAGCGGATGGCTGTTGAGCCGGGGACATGGCTCACGGCTGACCCGTGAGCCATGTCCCCGGCCCTCTTTCGGGGGGGGAGATGTGACGTGCCTGCCCCGCAGGACGCACACTACATAAAGGCAGATAGCAGCGAGTGCGAAAGTCTGCGTAGCTCAATCAGTAGAGCGACTTGTTCCTAGATAAGAGGACTCAGGTTCGATCCCGAGCGTGGACCACAAGTGATGGAGAAATGTACTTGGTTATAAGTTTATATATACTAAGAAATTGTTGTTGGACTGCATAGCAAGCGTTATTTTTGTCGGTTTCCATGTTATTTCCTAAGCCGTTTCTGGGAGGCAGGGTGACACAATTGACGATATGGCTCACCTCAAATTGTACAATGAAGCGAATCAACACATCACATTAAAAATTATACGAATCAACATCTTACAGTTTACAGTGATGCGAATCAACACCTTACAATTTACAGTGATGCGAATCAACATGCCACATACAAAATGATGCGAATCAAAACGTCCCATTAACAATGATGCAAATCAACATCTCACGATTCACAATGATGCGAATCAAAACGTCACAATTCAAAATGATGTAAATTTAAACCTCAAAATTTACAATGATCCGAATCAACACGTCACATTACAAATGATGCGAATCATAACCTAACAATTCACCATATTTACAACCAGAACCGCAAATTGGTGTTCTGAGATAAAAGGACATTCCAAATAAATATTTCTATGCCTATGCGTTAGCTTACGTGTGAGTAGACCGCAAATGCTCTTCATACTATGACGATATCAAATGGAACATAAGGAGTATGGAGTTGCATCTCTAATGTATGGAAACACATCTTGAAATTGTTTAAAACGTGCTTCCACCGACACCTTAATTGTCCAAAGTGATAAGAGAAATCCACTGTCATTTACGTACCCTTGGAACATCTTCCTGATGTTGGTAGTAATAGTTCCTGACATTCTCATTTAATGGGCACGTATCTTCGTCCCCAAAATTTTCAACAAAAAACCTCTTCCAATTCCAAATATTACAATGAAAGAACGGCTGCAAACTTGGTAAGAGAAGCATCGAAACAACTTACGCGATCCCGCTAGAAAATACACGCACTGCAGATGTAAAGGAGTTAATACGTAATTTAGTGACGCAGACGTGCTGCTATGTATTGGTAAATCTGAAATCAGTATATCGTGTAAAGGAGGCCATGGATTATCATCATACCTAACGTAAACTTAATTTCAAAAATGAGAAGGATTTATGCACAAAATTCTCTGAATACAGAGAACAAATGTTTGTGAGATGTGCCTAAGAACGAACATTTTAGCGATGGGTTTCTTTTTCTGTCCAGCTTGCAAGACACATTACTGTCACTAAATTACACACACAATTAAATACTAATACATGAAATTGGAGGTTGAGGTGGAAAACAATCCATAGTTATGATTTTTAATAGGCCCCGCATGGTAAACAGGTTCTTATCTTTGTTTTGTTCTACAAGAAATCTTACTTTAAAAAAATTCTAAGTTTCAGATTGATATTGTTAGTGGTACTTAATAGAACTCCTACAATAAGACAATAATTATATCAGAACATGCTAAATAATATAAAGATTTAAAGTGCTATCAGTTGTTAGTAACTACTGAACGTTCGACTATTCACAAAGAATTTTATCTCCCTGACTTTAATATTGGTTCACTGTGTGGCTTAGACTCACTGGCGTGCGACGTTGCATATATAACATCTATAAGATTTCGATTTCTCACCGTGAAGGATTTTTTTTTTGGAAAATGCGCTTAGAATGCATGAGTTAACCAGTTTGAATATTTTCGTTCTCGAAATCTATGATTTGGGTAAATACCGCACTACTGAGTTCTTACTTTGCGGTTTTATCTGAAATTCTATAATGAAATCCAGCTCACAAACTGCTTTGCTTTCCATATAGCTTATTGTAAGGAAAATGTGCCTTATGTTAGACATTAACATGACAGCAAGTTGAACGTTAACAGTGTACCTACATTCAATTCAAGCTTGTGCACTCGACCGTTGAAGAGAACAGTCGAATTCGAAACATAATGGAAACCACGGTTAGCAATAGAAACCCGCATACAGATATTGTATATGTATTTAATTTATTCAATAATAAAGTGTAAAATATTTGTTTCTGGATTTTTAAACCCTATATGATTATATGATATAATATTCTCCAGTAAATATGTTTGAAAGACGAATGAAAGTGTGTGTCCGACGCATAGATGGTGCAGCAATTCCAGCATTTACGTCCGCGAGTAACAAAAGTTTATCGGGAATACGCTGTTTCCAGAAAAATATCGCATACCGGACAGAGCTTTCATTGAAGGAATAATACAGGTGGATGAACACGGCGTCGATGTTTCAATCTTACATTTGCAGCCTAACGGAAAGGAACAGCTGCACAAATGACTTCCAACTTCAACAACGGATAGGCCATAAACCTCTCCACCAAGGTCATCAGGCTACACTATCATTACACTCAAAGATAATGAACGCCGGCAACCCAATACTAATCAAACGTCACTGGTATATAATCCTAACTAAACGAAAATATAAACATCGACAGAGGGCCGTTGATAATTGGAGACAGACTCCTGTCATGATGAGTGGTGTTTTTAGTTACATCTCGCTGACGGAAATGTGAGGATCTGGCGGAAAGCGCACAAAGCGATGGATGCAGCATATGAACTATGCACTTTACACGCTGGTAGAGATTCGGTTTTGTTCAGAGGCATGCTGAACTGGCAAATGTTGGGACTTTTGGTACTTCTAAATGTAAAACTTCAACTGGCACAGTTTAGGACATTTGGTACATCCAGATATAAAACTGAGCCTTCCACGCTACGAGAAAACTTCTTGGATACTTTCTGACCATCTGCATTCGTTCATTGTCATTATACACCTACAGACCAATGGACAGTTCCATAAACACAATGCGGCTTCTAAATAGCCGTATTGACTGAAGTATGGTTGGAATAGCATTCCTGAGAAATTCCACACCATGAAGTGAACTCCGCTTTCACAGAATATGAGCCCTGCTGAGAATATTTGCGGCGGTGTGCAAATGAGTGTTCCCACATTTTCAAAATTGCATTGACGTTCCATGTGGAACACTCTAGACACATAGCTGACTAAATGCTATTGCATGTTACTACATTTAGGAGGGCCAACGTTAGCTCTACTATTGACTATGTCTCACGAATTCATTCCGGTCAGTGCATATGTACGTTTATTATTTGCCACATATTTATGTCAGAAATATGTAGGTATCATTTTGTAGATTACAGTGGAATATTTTAAGTAATTCTTTTGGATACGTAATAGAATTCCATTTGTATCTGAAGTTAGTGCTCTGTATCAACGTCACATGATGATGCAGTATCAAGCATATATTAATTTACAGATATATCGGTGCATCTTTAGATTTACATATTACAGGTATTTCGGAAAATATTGGCCGATTTTCTGAGGTGCCACATGAAACTCGTTTACAATGCTTTCAGGCCTAACTGCTTGCAGCGCCATTCGTACGAGTTGAAGGACAACTCCTACACGTCATAATCGGCTGTGCTGCAGTTGTTGTTACTCATGTAAGCGTGCCCTGTACATGTTAGGAAGGAGTGTGTTGCAGGTGATTTGCTTCAGTTGTTCAAATTAAATCGCAATGCAGCGCAAACCAACCTTAATGTGGTCAAAGCATAGCAAAAGTAGGTAAGATCTGAAAGTACTGTATGTCGGTGGTTTGAAAGTTTTCATTCTAGTGATATGAGCCTACGAGATGAGGAGCTCTGAGGACGATATTCTGTCATAGATAACGGCGATCTGAAGTTAAATGTGGAGGCAAATCCTACGTCACGGTTAAAGAACTCGCCAAACAGTACACTTTGTCGCTGTTAACAATTTCTTAACAACTCCCTCAAATTGGTAAGGTCATGAATATCGATGCGTGAATCACACACGAACTGACGGAGCATCTAAAACAACAACGGTTTGAGATTTGCAGTAACTTTCTGTTTCGCAAAGAAAAGGAGCCTGTTCTTGATCTCAGTGAAACCTGTGATGAAAGCTGGATCTGTACGACAACCATAAGCGATCTGGACAGTGGCTGGGTGTGAGCCAAGGTCAGCCACAGAAACAACATGTTAAACCAAGATTGAGACCAAAGAAGGTTTTCTCGAAAGCGTGTTGGATTGTTTACGGTGGCATACCTTGTAGGTACTTGAATGTTGGTGAAGACATTGTATGGGACACATACGGTAAAGAAATTGATCGAATGCACCAGAAGTTATGTTCCAAGCAGCCATCTTTCGGGAAGAGGAAGAATCCAAAATTCCTGCATGATAACGGGAACCCACAAGTGTCACAAATGACGAGACGGAAAGTTCCCGAACTGCGGTTCGCAATCCTCCCACATGCAGGATATTCGCCTGACTTGGCTCCAACCGAATAACACCTGTCCATGCAATTGCCACAATGGCAAGACATTCTGAAACAGAGGAGATGCCACAATTGCGTTCGGGATCTTTCTTGCATCCAGGGAGCCTTACTTTCTCTGGACTGTCATTAAGTCACTTGTTACTCTTTGTGAAAGGTGTGTAGTTGGTGTAGGCTCTTATTTCGGATATCACAAAGTTGTGTCTATCAGGTATGTCTAATTTTTATTCTGCAAATTAGCCATGATTTTCCGAACGACTTGGTGTATATAGGTAAACGAAGATGCGTGTGAAGGTGATGCAACAGTAGAAATGAAAGCTAATGTTGAGATCAGTTAATTAATGTTATTTCTGTCCTTGAGATGGGGAAAGCAGCGAACCTAGCCAAATTCACGAAGAAAAATCGTAATGGCAAGTCGATTCCTTAAACAGAAAAAAATCTTTATGCTATTCTCACTCCATCAACTGCTATTCGGGAATATTAACTGTACAACGGCAACACCGTGCAATGACTATAAACGATCTTCGTTGTAGAGCACAGTCTTCACTGAGAGGATATATTCCCATCTTGGTGATCCGCTGAATATCGTAACACTTCAATTCAGCGTCAGGTTCTCACTGTTGGGCTTAATATTTCAAGGTGTCAAAAGTGAAATTGAAACTTTGCACTCAAACAAATTTTATATACTTGGAGCAGACAGTTCTGCCAGAAATTACTAAAATGTCTTAGTTTGCTTATACAGAACTTCGTGCGATTGCACAAATCCTCCTTCTTGAACACTCTCTGTCGTAAATGCTATTCAGAACATTGCATGAGATACGAGACGAAAACCTGATGTTTCATGCGCATGAAGTAAAAATCAAGTATGCCTACAAGGACCATCACACCTCGTCACATCCCACACAGCCCAGAATATTTCGCATATGTTACAAGTACGTAGCACTGAAACATTGAGAATTTTCAGATACGTTGCGCAATGTAAGAGTAATGTTTCAGAAACTTTACGATTACGTCAATATGTCCTCAAACGTTACATAACTTTGAAGCAAAAGCGATACTTTACAGTGAAAGGTCTTTGTAACTTAAAGATACCAACTTCATGTTACTGTTACGTATTTGAAAGATATTCGTAACTTTGTTACATTACTGCTAAGTATTTGAAAGATATTCGTAACTTCGTTACATTACTGCTAAGTATTTGAAAGATATTCGTAACTTCGTTACATTACTGCTAAGTATTTGAAAGATATTTGTGATATCATCATATTACAGTTACGAATTTATTACGCTGAACATTATAGTTTTAATAAACTTTGTAAAATCACAATAAAAAATATTACACTCTACAGCTGTTTCAAAAGCAACAGCAATTGTATTACGAGTTGTTTACGTTTTCACATGTTCAACACAGTCCGCTGTCCATTGGGAACCGTGGCGGCGTTTATATATTGATAACAAAAATAATAAAAATCGGTCCCAAATGATTGTGTCGAATTTCTATGATACATGCGGAATAGACTATTTAAGCGAAAACAGGAAAGAAAATCAAATTCGCCATTTCTCTAAATACCTACTAATATGAAATTTCTCAACTTCATGTAAAAAGGCCATGCTGGTATATTATGCTAATACTGTACAACTCAGCCATTTACTTAGATTTTATAAAATGCTTTTAGAAATAAAAAATTAAAACAATCAAAACCATTACTTACCTTCATATGATCTTGAATCGCAAAAACAAATTAAATATTAAATTAACTAACTAACTCGAGTACGACAATATCACCAAAGAATATCCCAGTAGCACATGGAAATACGACAACGATTGTGCTTCGGTGAAATGGTATAAATGTGCATGTGCTACCTCGCCGCTGCCGGACCAACAATCTTCAATATCGCTGGAATGTAACATCAAGGGAGCAATTAAGTATTTACAATTAAAATTATAAAACAGTAGCATCGGCGAATGCTATTTTTAACGTAACCATAATGTACAAAGTGTTATACTTCAAAATAGAAGCTGTTGAAACGTAATTGTAAGATATCTCTGAAACTGTAACGAAAATGAGAGATGATAACATTATTGATACATATCCGAAACGTTTTGTCCTGAATGGAAATAGCCGAATACGGTAAATCGTTAGGGAGGCCAGACTTTTTAGCAATGGCAGAAGTTTTCTAAACTTTTTTGATTATTTCAGGCATAAAAGAAAATCATATTCAAAATTAGCAACGAATGATTTACTAGAGGTATAAAAAATGTAGGAACAAATCAAAAAATATTTCAGGAAATGGAGTTGTATATATTGCGAAGCATGCTTTTGCAAGTTCATTTACCAGGGTCGTATAAACTGGATGCTTTTAAGCTGTGATATGTCAGCCAACTAAACACGAGCTGTGTGCACACTTCTAGACAGGTGATTTTGAGCCACTGGTCAACTTCTCTGGTGTTTCTTCATCGCACTGCTATGATAACCAGGTAAAACTTCTGTGCTAAGTTTTGCCTTGTGCTGCTTCCGTTGCACAAACTATTTCTACATGCAATGGCTTTATTCCAAGATTATGTATGTGCAACTTCTTCTTTCCTTTGCATATCATATTTTTTAGGTAAAACCTAAAATATTTTTTTTATTGAAGGTTTAATGACCATCGTGAGCTACTTAATGGGGTATAAGCATTCGCCCGTCCCTAATTTAGGGTCAATGGTTCCAAGGAAGGGAGCAAGCCAGAGCCTTAAGACAAATACAACATCCATGCCCGACGGGATTCGAACCCGGACTCTTCTCGAACGAATGGTCAGAAGCAATCGCCATCCCACTGCGATACCGGGGCGGCCCTAAAAATTGCACACAACTATTGTAGATAATAAGGCATCCGGAACTGTGTTTTTTCCTCTTATGTGCATCAAAAATGTCAATCTTATAACTTATTTACTCAGCCAAGATCAGAACGTTTCACTCTATTCTTTTATGAGAGTTGGTAGAGTTTTTTCTTAGACACACGGATGACGCATTGGATTAAGCGCTGGCTTGTTACCGTTCGCCCACAGTCCGTGTTCGAATCCCAATCAGACATGTGCTTGTCTTGTGACACTGGCTCTCTCCCTTCCCTAGAGCCAGTGGCCCTATGTCAGTGACAGAAGAATGCTGAATGAAAAACACAGCGGTTTAAGACATTTTCCATCGAAATGTGTACTACAACGAATAAAAATGAGTTAATATAAATGAGCAAACTAAGGGTTGTTAACACCAAAACAATAATATCAAAACCAATATAATCTATAGTTATTGGTGTCAAGTAGGAATATAAAATCTTCCGCGCTGCGAAAATTTGATGTTCCCGATGGAAACCAATAAATACGGTTTACATTGGTTTTGTTGTTACGAGTTAATATTGTATCCTTTGCATTCAGTATGAAATTTAATCACTTGTGGAAGTTGAAGCTTTCCAACAAGTTACGAATAAAAGCGCTTTACAATAAGAATCATGCTTGATATTTCGCTATATTAAAATATAGCATTGTTCATGTCACCAAAATGGAATTAATTAACATCAAATACAGAATTACGTGTTTACCCACATATTATTTTGAGATACTGCTCCTAATTTCTTTAGGTAATTATTGCGGGGTTGCAAACGCCGTGATAATCTAATTATGTACGCATGTTTTTTTTTTGTTTTTGTTGTTTGGGGCTACTTGTTCCTGGGAGCGAAATGAAGCCATGCTTTTACTTGGAACACAATATTTTTCTCGCATTTTGAATGTGAGAAATTAGAGATAGGAAGCAATAAAGTAGGTGTGCAAACTTCAGTCGAATTCCTTCAAAGAAATGTATAAAAGAGGTCTTAAGCAGTGTTATGATAAAAAATGTATTGACTGCTTTTTACCAATTATGATGTTCTGATTTTAGAAAGAGATGCTCCAATTTGTCTTTAAGTTCCATATTTTACACAGAATAAAATTGTGTAACTCATTATATTGAACAAGACGGTTGCTGACATAACAGTTCGCATTTCACGAAAATCACAAACTAATATGTCCAAAGAAAGAGAAATAGTAAAATGTGTAACTTGGAATTAGTCTTTGGACACGGAAGCATCCCTTGCTTTGGAGATAGGAGCTTGAGCTTGAGATATCTGAGCACCTAAAAATAAATATAGACGGACCTGCTAGGTCCATTTCTGTAGGTTTCTGCTGCCACGTAGCAAGTAATCTTATCTAAAGTTAATTCCGCATTGCCTTTATTTAATTTTACTGTGTTACAAGGATTTCGAAACAATTCCATTTGAAATAATAGAAAGAGATTCCTCATCGACATCACCTAATTCTTACTTAATTATGTAGATATCAACAGTTTGTTGTCGAAATTGAATTATTTATGTATCTCGGTATCTCAACTCAAATAACTAGACATTTGCACGAGCTGAACATGGAAACCCAAGGAAATGAAAACTGATATCTTCCTTGCACATCGTGTCGAAGTCTTTACTGGATCTAAACATTTTAATTGAAGGAAGACAATGTCTTTCTACTTCAAACTTGCATAATTTATGTGATCGAGTGCTGAAGTCAGTAACAATATGAAAAATATTAAAATCCTTAGAAACATTATAATTCTGCACCATAATTAACCGTGAAATTTTAAAAGTCCTAAGATCAAGTTTCATTGTTCTCAGACACTGCGCAAAATATATTAATTTGAGTAGGTTGTGTACTAATGAATTACCACAGGAATGAAAGAAGCAGTGGAGCAATCAGTTTAATAAAATAAATTTCAGAGGAAGCATATTATAAAACTTCAGAAGAGCACACAAAATATGCATTATATCAGTGTAGCATTTATCCATGAATAATCATAAATGCCTAACTGATGAAATAGCAATGTATCTCACAGACAATTCGCTTTTACTGCACTTATTATGAGATCATTAATGGATCGCACAAGTCAGAAACAACTAAAGATAGAACTTTTAAGATACATTAAGACTGAAACTATTCTTATATAGTATATTATGATAATGAACTCGGTTTTAATGAAAGAAGACAACTATTCTGTCAGATAGTGTGCATATTAGTACACTCTTTGCCAAAAAAAGAAACACCTTGAGAAAGTCGTTCCAACATAAAGGGACACCGCATGCAAATACCTCAGGGTCTAATATGCCAATAAATAGAAAATAAATTATAATAACGAGGAGCAGTGCTCTAATTTGTAGAAAATAGTAAAACTATACTCGTAATCACATTTATTGTCATAATTATATATAAATAAACGTTTCCCAGCTTTCGCTAATCAACCAAATGGTTAGTGGGAAGCCATCTGGTTGATGAGGAAAAGTTTGAAAACCTTTATTAATATATTCCTACCCCAATAAACCTTATTCGAAATATAGTTTCACTATTTTCTAAAAAAGAAATAACATACAGTGACAGACCTGTGGCTCAGGACAGCCCATGGGAGCCACACATCCAGTAAAGAACAGTAGTTTTTTAAACACGTATACTCTGATAGCGGATTTCTGTTGCATTTGCCTCCATGGATTTTGAGGATGCTTCGAAGAGGTATCCCTGCACACTAAGAGCAATTAAGGCAATTTGATAGATTACATATAGTTCAGACGTGTGAACTCTCCAAGGTGCCATTCACCACGATGTTTTTTGGTGCCATTCACCACAACGATGATGGTGCATCAAGCTGAATAGTAACTTGTCAGAAAACACGTACTCTTTCCAAATAGGGCCTCAGTGTCTGTGTTCAAGACCCCACTGAAGCCTCAGGCGTTTGTGTTTGAGAGTCAAAGGTATGCCCAGCGAAGTGCTGCTGGCGACCATTCATCTGTTAAGCAGACGATGTCGAGTTCTGCTGAAGGACAAAGTCTGACCTGTGAAAATGATCCACTGCTGTGCTAAAACCGTGTGTTTCGCTGTGGAATTCGTCACCGTCATGCGGTAGAGATATCTGTCAGTGGCTTCGCGTGGCCATTCGCCTTGGGTGTGCGCTGTTACCGGAAAATAAAAACACGCAAGAATTTTATCACGTAATCAGAACTGAAAAATTCTCGCATTGATTTTGAACATTGGAAATCACTTTTTTATTTAATGGTCGTTTAATTACTCATGGTAAAGATCTTTGCATACATTCCATTGTAAGAAAATCTCAATTACCTATTCAAATACTGTGCTAGAGTGAGGAACGAACTTTTGTTTTTTTTTTAATGTTTTTTAAATACCATCAAGTAATTCGTAAGGAAAACTGTAAATGTAATCACTTGGTAAAATATTATATTTCCAGATATTATATTTCTGACAAAGATGCTTTAAAAAACTTATTAACCTCACTTATTTATATTCTAGTTCTAATCTCCTGTTTTGCCGCAGGAATTACGTGATCAGATCACCGTAAAACGAGTGACTTTTCCTTCAGTTCTAACAGCAATGCTTTTTCAAACGCGAGTAAACTAACCTTTCCTGTCTTTGCGTTCTACAACAGGTGTGTATTCGCTGCATCGAAGAAAAAGATCGTTCGACTGTAGCGGTGGAACTCGGAATCGTCATGACCAATTCCGCTACTTTGTAAGTTTCTTTGAATGCACACCGAAGTTGATTTTCTTGCATGAATTTTACAAGCTGGTACACTGGTCTCCTCGCAAATTCATTAGAAGAAAAAAGGAATTTTAGTACATTTTATAAGCGAACGTAGTCGAAAAGTGGCACGTAGAAATCGTTTAATTTTTCTAGAATTCCATCAGGGAAATGTTTTTGCATACTGATCATATTTTCCGCTACAAGGTAGTTGAAAAAATTCAAGTTTCCAAAGTGAAAAGTATCTTTCTTCCATCTCCAGGCATATGCCGTCGACTATTTCCTGGTATAATCGAATACATGCGCTTTTCTCCTCTTGTTCAGATGTTTTCGCTTTTTAGGCATTGATTCATCAATCGAATGATTTTTTTTGCTACGAAACAACCCAAATGTCATAAAATCCATGTTCCTTATCATTACTAACTTGTTTCAAAGTATCATACACTTTTAACAATAGTACAATATGTAATACGATGAATTTTGAAATATATTATTCAAGACATCAGTATAGGCAAAGAGTTTAGAAAATATTTCTAGAAACAAACTCGTCCTTAAATTTTGTAAGAAAGGCAAAAACTCACGTGCTTTCATTATATCATCCACACTGCATTCAGCAGAATTATACACAATTTGTTCAAAAAATTCAATAAGTTGACTTCTGTGCCACTTTACAGTGTTCGTTAAACGGGAAGTAAAGTTCCACCGGAACTTACTTCCCGTTTTTTTAACAACAAAATATTGAAAAGCTTATATTTTTTTGATGATTAAAAAAGTATGCTGCTAATCCACTCATTGTTTGAAAAAATATGCGACATTCCTTGAATTCGAGAGGCTTTGCTTCAGAACGAAATTCAAAAGATGGACGTAGCAATGTGTAAATATTGCTAAAGGTTAGGCCTCGATAACTTTTCTCTGCAACCCATTAATATGTCCATTCATTACACAGGCCCAATCATAAATTTGGCCGACCAACTTGTCCTTAATATTAAATTCCTTTACTGTATTTACAACATGTTTAAAAAGACCACTAGCAGTGCTGTCATCACTTCCGTAGGTAAAATTCATGAAACTTTTGTGTATTTGCCCATTATGAACAAAACGTAAAATAGTTGATAGCTGGATTTTTTCATGACATCGGACATTTCATCCAGGAGAGAATGGCCAGAAATGTGGTTGCAGCAATTTATCTCTTTATAGCATCTTTAACCACATTGGATATAACGTTAATGATATCATTCTGTACAGTGGAAGAAGTTCCTCGAAATACAGTCGGTGATTTTAAATGCCTGTCTAAAGCAGGGTCATACTCACGTATCACATTGAAAAATTCAATATAATTGCCCCGATTACATGAATCTTCAGACTCGTCAGGACCTCTGAAAGGAATGTCTTGCTTAACCAGATAGCATACAGCATCAATTATTCTTTTCAAAATTTCTATTTTTCTTTACTTCTTCATTGTGACGGGTTATTTTAATTTCCCTCTGCTTGTCAATGAGAGTGTCAATTCTTTTTTTCCAAATACCTTGAGATTTAGGAAATACTGCACGTGTGCCTGGGAGCGCTCATGTCTGTGCATTGCTGCGGCTAAATGATTAAGATCGGAATAACCGTTCTTATTCCAATCACTTTTCTCTTCGGAGAACAGTAAGCAAGGCCAACACAAAATTCTTGATTGCACTTCACATCCAGTTAACCATTCTACTGTAACGTATTGTGAAACAGAGAAATGTCTCGTGTACCTGGTTCTATTATCTTTATTCT
This sequence comes from Macrothele yani, assembly GCA_039090855.1. Lineage (NCBI taxonomy): Eukaryota > Metazoa > Arthropoda > Arachnida > Araneae > Macrothelidae > Macrothele > Macrothele yani. The sequence goes on along the minus strand of CM076999.1, from coordinate 48,725,551 downwards.
TGCACTGTAAGTTTGTAAGAGGAGGACGAGGATTACTATCCTTAACTAAATTTAGACAATCTGGAAACGCTCTGGCCGAAAATTAGAAACTTAGTACATCGTCAAAGCTGTTACCCATCCTATATGGATAACAAAAATTCAAATTCTATTTTTAAATCAGTGCTCATCAACACATCGATTCACACTGCGACGAAAAGACAGAAAAATTAGTCACAATAGAACGTTGGACTGTATGATGACTCAACGCAATTCCGAATAGAAAGAAAAGTGACCAGTGGTGCTTTTTTAGGCGCGCACACCATGAGAAGTTTTAGCCGTGCGTTGGAGAGCTTTCTATCACAGCTGCTTTATGTACCTAGGTGCCCGCTGATAACACAGCACACCGGCAGAAGCGAATATTACTTACTATGTTTGTTTACTCAACAAAGCAACGAAACTTCTCCCCTTTACGAAAGCATTGTATAAAGAAATTTATTTTAACTTCCACGCGAAGCTTTAGGACAAATTTTGGCAAGTTTTGTGATCCAAATAAATAATATAACATCAACTCAAATCAACGCTGAACTGCGTTACGCAATGGGATTGCAAGTGGTGATGTGTTTAGCAAGAACACGCTGAGAGATCAGCTGTAATTCTTGGGGAAATAAAAAATTGATTTGCAGTGCCATCTAGGGAGCGCTTGTACCACAGTTACTTGAGCATCGTCGGATTGCTAGTGCCGCTCTTTTTGGGCAGCACACCCTGAGACATCAGCTGTAATATTTTAACCCCAGGGAAATAAAAACGTAGCCTGCAGCGCTGTCTGGGGAGCGATTGTATCATAGTTAATTGACGGTTGGACGTGCGCTCGGTAAATAGCACACCCGAAGATCTTAGCGCGACTGCGATATGCATACTGAACGAACCTTCTCCACTTAATGAAAGATTATATGGGAGAACTTAGTTTTAACCACCACTCGAAGCCTTAAGACAAACTCTGGCGAGTTTTATTAGAAATAAATCCGAAAAAATAATATCGATAATGTAGGTTAAATTGCGACTCTGTGTGGGGCACAGCCGAATATTCGCCCCTGATATCTGTCCTCCCGTGAAGCTGTGTGCTTTTCCAATCTATTTCTGTATTTCTGTGCAGTTGAGCCCCAACTGTTCACTGAAAATTCGTTGATCATACCAATGTTCTGGCGTTTCATCTCATACGAACGGCAGTTCGTGAAAGGAAGCTCCAAGTGCTATCATTTCAAACTTCTTAACCAATGTAGCAGAGTGAGATACCCATTCAACATGCCGGTTCACTAATAAATACGACATCTCGTTTGAGACCATTTTTTATGAAACCAAGATTGTACAGTTCAGGAGGTGTTCTTCCGAAATAACGTGAGCATTTTCACTGATACACTGGCGTGCAAAAAGTAAGGACGACACGGTTTTTCGAATGTAACGTCGTGCAGAAGTGCTCCACATCAGTTCAAATCATTACATAAGATCCCCAAGATGTAAAAATATGGGACAAGTGAGCAAAACCGTCTAAACAAGGAATCCAAAGGATACAAAGGCACTTTCGTGAAAAGGTAGCTTCAAACACAACTGGACAGAAGACAGAAGCGTCCATGTGACAGGCGGCTGCCATGATAAATCCACACTTTAGTAGGGGATATGATCACCCCTGACTGCGTTGCAGGATTTACAACGTCTGTCCATGCTGAGGACGAGGTTGTCAAGGAACTGTTGAGGCATCGCAGCCCATTCCTCTTGTAGCGCCAATCACAGCTGCAGAATCGTTGCTGGCGGCTGATGACGTGCTGTCAAGTGTCTCCCGAAATGGTCCCACACGTGTTCGTTTGGACTTAGGTCCGGGGACCTTGCGGGCCAATCCATGCGTTGATCATCTTCACTCTCCAACAGGTCTGCGACAGCCAATGTATGATGACGTGTAGCGTTGTCGTACATGAAGAGGAACTCAGGAATCACAGCACCCCTAACCAGTCCCACGTGAAGTAAGAGAACCTCAGTACAATAGCGGACGCCAGTGACTGAACCTCCTTGGAAGATGTGGAGGTCAGTACTGCTGCCAAGCATGATACCGCCGCAAACGAAAATTTCGCCACCTCCAAAACCGGTCTCTTTTTATGATGTTGGATATGTGATTGCGTGTTCCCTGCTCTCTCCAGATGTGTATACGTCCAGAATCGCTCATCAGACTAAATCTGCTCTTATCCGTAAAGAGACCTCAACTCCCATTGCTGATGTGTCTAGTTCTTGTGTTCCTGGCACAACATAAACCTCCGTCTCTGATGAGCAGGCGTTAATGGCACACACCGCACTGGTCGTCGTGCAAATAGACCACCTTTGTGCAGCCTCCTGGCACCGGTAAAACGCGATAACGGAAGTCCAGTATTCTGTTGCATGTGCCTTGCGATTTCTGCTGCTGTTTGCCGTCTGTCTCTTCTCGCCTGTAGGACATTATACCGGCCGTCCGCCGCCGCTGGTTGCTCGTGGACGACCACTGCTAAACCCTCGGTCTGCTGTTCGTGTCGTTTGAAATGTTCACAAAGCTCGTGAAACGATGATGTGAGTGATCCTGAAATCCTCGGCCACACTAGTCACACTTTGACATTCTTCCAACTTCCCAATGACGGGACCTCAGGTAAAGTCATCCAGATGTCGTCTGCTAGATTGCCCGTTTGCCATATCACACGGTGCCAGCAACTCGACGTCGTTCAAACCGATGTACACCGTGCAATAGCTATTACGAATTGCTGAGCGTAAACCGCCCGTGTGCTTTATACCAATCCGACACTCCTCCACCCCCCTACAACATGTTGCAGATATGCGCATGCCCTACCGTACCGGACCCTATTCTATCTCCTGAGCGGTGTTTCGGTCCGTTCTGCCTGCTCGTTTCGCTGTTATGGTAATTTCTCCTCTTCGTCCTTAATCTTTGCACACCAGTGTATGGTAATCATTGGCATATCCCAACCTATTGTACATATCCTGTAACTTTCAAGCTAACACCAGCAATCCACCACAGTGTTGCAATTTTCACAGGCGTAAATATACTTAAATTTCAAAAGAAAGTCACAAATGCAAATCATTAGGATGTTAATATCCTTCTGCCTAATTGAAATAATTGGATTAATTGGTGTTACATTACCGCACCGTATAATTATAATATTTTATGAAAGACAAAACTAAAAACTGAGTTCTGCATTCTAATTCTAAAGTTATTTTACAGAAGTGATGTATAATGATACAGAAGAAGCTAGCTATAGGATATAAGACTTTACGTTGCTTACTCAGAGAAATCTCAAAAAGGCAATGCAAGTCTTTCAGTGTTAATAGCAGACATTTTATTTATGCATTGATAATACAAACAAGCAAGACATATTTACTCTCCCGTTTTAAACGGGTACGTCACAAAAACGGAAGTTTGCGATTGCGGAATCTTTATTCAGAGGTTTATATCAATCTATCTCGAAATGCTTTTGATTGAAATTGCCTGTGTTTACACTTATCAAAAGTTTGGCATCAATTTTTACTGGATTAAAATTTGGAAATATAGTACAAATGTTGTGGTCTTCGGTGAATAGTTATATAAAATTAATTTCTATTTCCAGCAAATCTGAAAAAGAAGAGAAACATTTTACCTTTTCAAACTCATAATATTTGATAAATGTATATTTACTATGCCTATGTTATTAATCTAGATTTTGCTTCCTCAAATAAACTTTGCGATTGCAGAATTTTTGACCAAAGCTTCAGATTAATCTATCGCGAAATGCTTTTGATTGAATAAGCTTATGTGCACATTTACCAAAGATTTGAATAAATTTTTACTGTGTTAAAATCTGGAATTCTAGTATAACTGTCAGAGTTTTTGGTGAATATTATGCATAAATATTACTTATTTTTAGTAAATACAAATAATGAAGGACTTATTTTACTTTTTTAAGAGCAACTATATTTTTGCGATGCATGAACTTTTTATTTGGAAAATGCTTACAAAGTTTCTTGAATATTATGCATTATTTTTTTGAAAAAAACATTCCATTCTCTCTTTCACAGAAAAAGCTCTGAACTGAATTTTAAGACGCTTATATTTCATGTAGAAGATCTTCTTTCCACGTAAATTATGATCAAGTAAAGTAATTTGCCTTCAGAAGTCCATGTTCCATGCGATACACTATGGCTGCTTAGAAGCAGAGTTTGGCGTTTTTGTGAAACGCTTACTTTCGGAAGGACGGCTACTGATAAAATCAAATTGGTAGCCCCAGAGCAAAAGTTCAGTATTCCAACTGACCAAAAAAAAGGGATATTGGACATATTTGTTACTATTAAAAGCAGATGTCGAGGGGGGAAACGTGGTTTTCGAAAATCGCAAGTCAGTTCAACTATAAAGATTTGTATTACTGTTCTCTGTAAAAAAAATCCAACTTCCAAAACAACATGATACCAGGTTAGTTATTTGTTTCTGATAAATGAGATGTCTGTCATAGGATAATTACGTGCATTTTTGACCAAAGACTATCCATTATACACGTTTATCCGTTGTTTTTTCACCTAAAAAGTCGTATTGCCGCATTAAAAAGTATCAAAGTCGGATAAAAGACTTTCAAAAATTCTTTGATCGAAATTAGTAGTTTCCCTTGTGACATGATGCCTATTTCAGCTGCAACACAGAATTTTGTAATTTTGGTTTTAATCGGGCAAAAATCTAATTTTCTGTTGAGATTTTGTATATATAATTGGGGATACGATAATGTCACAGTATTTACTATACCAAGTTAGATGTTATGTGTAAAGACTTATATTTGTGATTTAAATATTGTATTTTGTTCTGAAATTAATGGATATGTAAATTAATAATTCCTAATTTATTTTTTTATGTCATGCTTTTTGCTATCCAGTACCAAAGGATTTTTTCTAATCTAGCTATCGGACTGATATAAACGTAAATTATTTATACGCACTTGGTACATGTAACGCTGAGTAGTATGTTTGTAAATAGAAACTAATTTATCATTCTTAATAGTTGTTAAAATGGTTTTGATCAAACCAGTAAATATTGGCACTTTAATCTTAGAGTAGCAGTTGCCACCAATTTAAAAAGAAGTCTTGATATTTTCATCTGAATGTCAAAAATATGATATTTCCATCAAGGTAGGTGGCCTCCTGTTAACCTTTCGTCCGAGATAATTCCGAGTTCGTATTCTGTGTTTGTCTTATGGTACTAGCTCTTGCGCTTTCTTGTGGTCAGTGACCCTGTATTAGGGACGAACATTTGAGCCAGGACTGAACATTGTAGTTAAAAAAATTTACTTACTTGTTTTCAAATTTGTTTCCGATTACCATAACACAAAATTTGCAAAACCTCTTATGGGTATTACATTTAACTTCACAAAATTATAGAAACAACAACTAAAGTTGAGTAATAGATATTTGGAATCCACTTCGATTACCGAAATAAGCACTGCAAACAAATCTACGAACTGTGAAATTAACATAATGATCCTGTCTCATACAGTCGATGAAATGAAACATTCTCTAACAAGCATGTCCAGAAGAAAACCGAATTCGAATAAACTACGTACAATTTCTTTCTTTCTAATATTTCAATTTTCAGATCTATAACTTCATGTTTTTGTTTCTGCATTAACAGATGAGAGGTTATTAAGATACATGAAATTCTTTCAGCATGGAGTAAGAGCAATGAATATGATTACTCCTATTTCTGGGAAGTTTTCAATTTCGCTTCTGTGTTTGGATGAAGTGTACTCTCGTTTCTTAGTTGTAGTAAAAAATATTATTTCGGTTCAGTCCCGCATATATTACATACTTTTGCTGCTAAACATGTATAACTACATATTACATTTTGCTACATTCGTAAAATGCATAGCTTTTCATGGATTTGATTACACATTTTTGAGCCTTTCTGATGTATTTACAATATGCTTTTCCGCGGCAAAAGAACGTGATATGCCTTTACCTGAGTCTGCTGCTTTCGAGAAGATATATATCCTGCGAAGACAGAAATGCATTAGTCAGAAGAATATGTTAGTTACGTTTTCCACAGCAAATCCAATTAAGACCAAAAAAGAAAAAAGGAAGTTATTACTTAACGTCTTCAGAATATGTCATACATTACGGTTTCATAAAAAAACATTTGGTAACACATGTGTCAAATACAAAAACAACTTTCTATAATTGATGTCTGATCATCCGGAATCGTCTATTGATATAAGAAGAGTAGAAGCCTCCAGTGTTAAATGTTTTTGTCATTATTGTTGTTGTTTTTGTTCCCTACGGTGAAGTTTCATCTTTACACATTTTCGCATTTTCTTATCTCCCTCTAAAGCCAAGGGGATGCTCACCGATCAGAAGTCAGAAATATAAGAGTCAGCACAAAGCGAAAAGGGAAAACCAAAAAATCTTCAGCACAATGCATCTACTTCTTCCGTGTACTTTTTTTATATCTGATCAAAAATTTTCTTTAGTGATCGATCAGAAAACATACCAAGAACTAAAGCGGGTTGTTTTAATGACGGTGCAGAAAATTCAGATTTTAAATAGATTGCAACCAAGTGAGACAGTCATGACGTTATTGAAAACATACGAACGGCTCTACAATTTTGCCTTGACGTTATAGCTGTATTGATATATTTTTTTCTTAGAACATTCAGTCCCACAGATATTACATACTTATGCTGCTAAACATAATTTTTATATCCCTCAGTTGGGAACTTCAGGGACCAATTGTCTTGCGTGTTGAAATGGAATGTACCAAATCTTTTTTGCAAGGGCTGCGGGTGGCCTAGTGTTCAGCTTTTGTGTCTGCCATGGAGATAACCTCAGGTTAGATCATGGGCAGGTACGAACGTCCGATCCACTAAATACCCTCCGTGCGTCGGATGGGCACATTAAGCCGTCGGACCCCGGGTACTGGCTCCTGGTAATAAATAAAGGCGTCTTCTTACCCCTTACTACCTCGCTTCCGTGTCACTTTCCTATCCGGCACTCTATACCAAATCTCCCAGTTTCCTATTTCTAAGGGTTGTTTAAGACCTGGGATCAGACATTCCCTTCCTAAAATCCTCTACATGTGATCTGATCTGTTTTGCAATTGCAGACATGCATGCCAGAATTTTTTGTTTTTGTAGAATGGTTATTCTCTTGGGAAGATCATTATGAAATTGACTGTTCAGTAAGATTTTTTTTATAAAAACAGAATGTGCTTATAAATTAAAAACATATATCTGCATCATTTATCATTGAAGTCTACTTTGTAAGAAGCAAATCGTGACGTACAAAATGTTATTTGAAGCCATACACTCGAACCTCAATATTAAGGTTCCACTTACTAAAGTGATTGAATATGTTTTTTAACCCTTTAAAAACCTACGCAGGAAAAGAACACACACATTAGTCTTAATTTTAAAAAATTATATGAAGCTCTGCTTTCCAGTTTTATACTGCAGAGTTGAAAATAATTTTCGGATGTCAAAGAAACATATATCGTTTCTGAAATATCATCATTATATATAGCAATCGAAATATTTTCATCCAACCATAATTCATTCTTCGGGGCATATGTCATACAACAATTCTAGGAGCAATGAATTAACATTTATATATCAAGGAGAACAGCGGCACCTATATGGTATGAACATCCAAATCTATGAGAGTACGCCAACGATCCGTGGGTGTGTAATATCAGGAAATCTTACCAATCAGGGATTCTTTACCACTAGTCATTAAGACGTGACATAGGCACATCATTTACATTAAGACAACATTTCGCAGGGAAGGTATATGACTTAAAAATTTAAATGTGCCACTACGTAACACGAACACCTGTATATCAGACTTCGTGCAAAGGATCAAACTAGATACTATCAATACCGTCTTAGCACGATTTTTACTAACTAAGTTTTTATTTATCTCTTCAGTATGAGTGAGTTCTCCTCTTTTAACGAATACAGTACTTCAGGTGAAGTGAATCCATTAGTGTTTCGACTGACTACAAGAATGCTTCCAAAGAATCATACATTATTGGAGTAAGAAATATTTTATTAATCTCTCTTTCAGCAGACCCATCTCAATCGACTGTGTTATAGAGGCGTACTGTTGCTTATTAGCTATGCCTCTGAACTCAATCTTACGGGCTGCAGCAAGTCTCTTAGAGAGATTCTCTCTGATCCCCTCTAACTAATTGAGATAGGAGCTCACTGCCTCCGCAAACATCCCTACGCATTCTCTGTCATTGTCACTACCCCTGGCTTCCCGATTTACCACCCAAACCTATGGGTGCTTTACTCGACTAGACGTAACGTCAAAGCGGACATTGGGTTGATCTGTCGATTACAGGGACCGGTACAGCACCGAGGTATCCGCTATGGTGTCAGTGGAAACGAACACTATTACAGAGCTGTCCTAGAAAGGATAACTTTTCAAGTTCCTTAACTTTCATGAATGTATATACTGACTGCACCAAAACACTCGATACTCAGAAGAGGGAAATGGGTAAGTACTTTTTGGGTTATACTCCGGTGAATCATCGCTACACAGACGGAGGTTCACTTCTCCGACCTGGAAGCTCAATATTTGCTAACTAGTACTCGTTTGACCAGTTCCAACAACGATAAGTCTTTGAATATACTATATATGTCAGTGACACCCAATTTTAAGAATATCCTCTATTGTTTTAGGCTTTAAACCATCAGATTTCCGTCTCACACTGAGAAAGTTTTCGCATTAAATTTAAGGAATGTTTTTGGTACTGATGTGTTTTCGATGAAATTCATTGCTCTCTAAATGTAATTTAACACAAAATATCACACTTGAACACTAAGTAGAGGAATATGTTAAATTCTGAAAGAACGATCTTATTTATAAAATTTGTTGTTGCGTAGGTGTCAGTATTCAATTCTAGGAGTACTTTAGATATAAGTGAATTAACAGGGCAAAGCCAAAAATTGCTTGTCGGATATAACTGGTTTTTATTGAAAGGACTTTCCTCAACTATTAAAATAGTATCAGTGGAATTAATCAGAGCCTTTAATATTCTTCAGTTGACACCATGTAAAATCACTAATGCTTGAAGTTTTGCTTTGCAGTTTTCTATATAAATTTTATTTTAATGGTATAAAACTAAAAACATTATTTTATATACAAAGATACCACACCTGAATATCACGAAAGAATAACACTGAACTACCAGAAGGGGGGCATAATAGAACAGTAATTACCAAAGAAACGAAACACCTTGAGAGACTCCTTCAATCCTGATGAAACCCCGCGTGCAAGAACCTCAGGGGCTAATGTGCAAGTAACTAAAGGACAATTTACTAAGTATCCCGTCATAGCGCATAGCGCATGGGAGCCGCTCAATGTGAATGTATTATTAACAATAACGCTGGCATACAAGGATATTTGTGACAGAAGATTCCGTTTGCATTTACCTCCACGGACTGGATGCTTCGAAGTCGGATCCGTGAATAATACGAGCAGTTGATCCTGTTTTAGAGAGGACGTATTATTGAGCTGAGAGAGGCTGGTTGGTAAATAAGCCGTATCGTCAACAACATTGCTCAGAGAATTGTTGTAGTCAGACAATGTTAGAGCTCATGGGTCTCGGCAGGCTCCATCTGGCTGCACAAGAGCAGGAAATGGCAGACGGCAACGTCGCAACGCGAAGATAGGCTGATTATGAGATCCACAGGAAAAGAACAAAATTCGTTGCTCTAAACCAACAGATGCTATGTCACGTAATCTACAAATTTAGAATGTGCCACACGAACTGTTTCGAGAAGATGTGAGGCATTTGAACTACACTCGAGGTGGTCACACGCCACTTACCACTTATCAGTGAGCATTGCCGGCACAGGTGGCAGTTGTTAGGGACCGATCAACGCGGGATAACTTTCCTTGGCATTGGCGTCGTGTTTACTTCGGTGATGAGTCACATCTTGCAGATGACCAACCGGGTAGAGAACCGATCCTGCCTTTACCTTAAATGGCACAGTGCTCAAACACTAGGACATATTGTCTGGGTAGCAATTTCCTAGAATAGCTGCACACCCTTGGTAGTCCTCCATAAAAATATCACGTCTCAAAGGTACGTCGACGATATTCAACGACCTGTTGTATTGCCATTCCTGTTGAAGCATCACTGAGCAATTTTTTAACAGGGTGATGACATGACGCACACCGCCCGAGTCTCCTAGGTCTGCCACCGTAATGTTGACACCCTTCTAGGGTCATCTCTATGGATCGACCTCTCACCGATCGAACATGTTCGGATCATGATGGGAAGTAACCTACAAACGTTGTGGAATATCGCCGAACTAGCCCGCAGTTTGGACACCATTTAGCATGCTATATATCAGGACAGCGTCATCTATGAAACGATGGTTGTCGGGGGATACACGCAGGGCAACAACGTGTACCCGAAACAGAGGTAGGTCCGGGGAAATGATTTGTTAATTTTATTAATAAATTAGAAAAACTAATTTCGTATGAAAGTTTCTGCAAAAACACCCTTAGGCAAATATTTTAATGTACTGTATTCCAAAATTTGTTTCCTACATTCAAACGAAAAGTCTTGAAAAAACATTTTTTTCCCACATAACAAAAAAGTCTGTCTTTAAAAGAGAACTGTAAACGGCGAAATCAGCAGACATTTTTCATTGTTACTGGAACACTTGGAAAATAATGCCTGCAAATGTTCACAAGCAAATACATTTTTATTGCACTCACGGAATTTTAATTTACTGTATAACTAACCTTTAAAGTGTTGCTTATAAAACATGTGGTAATGTCCTGAAACAAGAAGCTTTGAAATCTACCGTCAGGTAACCGTGTCCTGGTGTGTAACACGGGCTTAGTTGACATGTTTCCTTGCTGTCGCCAGTTGGCTCTGGGAAAGTTAAAGGGAACGTGGATAACTTCCAAATGTAACAGTCACCTACGAAATATACACTAATTTTTTAAGGGTCGGCATACAAATTGAAATCTTTATTAGGACACAGACGCAAAAATACTTGTATGTTGTAACCGCGAAGTAACAAATTTGCTGGGAAATGGTCTCTTTCCATTTCAGTGTGCATCATTTCTAATACATTACAATATATTACGTTCCATCGGTCGTCAGTCTGTCCGTATATGCGTCATAAACCAAAAGTTTCTATCATCAGCAGATTTGCGAAGGAATGGTCTCTTTTGCACGCCTGTTAAGTCTGAGATCAGGGACACAGTATTCCAATAATTTTCATCCATTGTCGGTAATTTGTAGCTACGGAATTTGGCAGCTGACATAATTCGTGTACACATATTGTCAGTTAAATTTTGTCATGTGCTTCCCATTTTCTCACAGGAACCTACGGCACCAGTAAAACTAGTACAAAACTAGCTTGTTTAAAAGCACATCCAGAAAAATACCTCACACGTTTTGGGAGATTCATTCCTCTAAGTGACCATTACATGAAAATGCTGCAGATTATCTAGTCCACGTCATAAACCAGAATCAAAGTGCTCAAAATTTGATGAACGGCGATACGAAATTACAAAACAGAGAAAAACACCCAACTCACTGAACATTCCATGTACTAGTTCTGTACCTTAAGGACATTTTCAAAGAACATATTTTATGAAGTACACTTCGGCATTCATTTGATCATTTGAAAGTCAACAAGCACATTGCTAGTAACGGACTATTTCTGCGTAATGAGTGATGATGGCAGGCAGCATCATGTTGCTACCTAAGCAAAGAATGAAGATCCGATGTCCTTACAACTTCGTTGTGTCGAGTTGTAAGAACATCGGACTTCCCAGACCATGTCCTTACTACTTTTATAAAAGAAAAGGGATATTGGGCGATGTATAAGTAGATGCCGCCGACAAAATTCGGACTATGAGACATTTTGCGATTGCCTAGATATGTCCCGAAATATGTAGAAATAATGGAAATCATTTTACTTCTTAAATGCTGTGTTTAGCTGTGTAAGCATTGTATATTATCGCAATATTCCACAAGAATCATATAATGCTCTCTCTTTGTAAAAATATGTTAAATTTATAATAGTAGATAACTTATACCAAGAATTAAACATTAATCTGAAAATCGTGAGATAAATCTGATAATTTTCAATATCAGTGGATTTTCCAAACTTTAATGATTAAAATTTGAAAAACACTTAATATACCCTCTCATTGTACCTAAATTATATAAAGTGCTTTCATTTCAAAATAAATTTTATGAGAAAACTGATGATGTAGTGAAATTTTACTATTATTTAAAAAATATGTAGCAAAAATGGAAATCTGGGACACTGCATATTTTTCATTCATAATCTTTTCATGGCGGCGTTAAAAACACTGAATGAAATTACAGATATCTACCCAAGATTTTTTTCATTCATTTTGACACCCTTTCACCGGATCCGGTCTCGGAGTTTGTGAAGCTAGAAACTCTTATGGTCCAAAATAGGAGAAACTATTTCATTATGAGTTTGCCTTTTTTATGTTTTTGTTACCAAGTAAGCAGGCTTAGAAATTCTTAAAAAAATTAATTTTTCAAAGGTAAAAATGTATTTTTACTATTAATGAATCCAACTCACGGTTCCTTGAAATATTTTTCTTTCGTTCAAATTTATATTTAATCAGCTATGTGAGATTACCTTTCAGAAAATAAGCCTGAGTTAGTGTTTTATGATCTTAACCTATGAAGCTAAAGGAAGAAAAGTCGTTACCGAAAAATTCGAAAATAAGGTCTTCAGCAGAATTGACACCAATCGTAATTTACTCATACTGTCTGAACATTGTTTTTTAAGATTCCGAGATTAAAATGAAAGAATAAATGCTAAACACGATGTGGTAAAATTGAAATTTAGGCGCGCTGAGACACGGTTAGCAATATTTGCACTTCAAATGCATTTATGGCAAAACCTGCACTAAGGGTAGGGTTATATTACAGTTAATACACACAAATGACGTGGATTATGCACATCAAACAGAACAGTTCCATTATAATTTCGGAATCTTAAGAAACAGTGTAGAGTCAGTATGAGGAAATTAGTGTTGGTGTCAATTCTGCTGGACCTTATTTTAGAGTTTTTCGGTAACGACTTAATTCCTTTAACTTCATAGGTTAACAGTTTCATATTACAGTTTCTGAACTACGTTAATCCTGATAATTTAGAGTAAGTCGCGGATGCCGATGAATGAGTTTTCAGTTTACGTATGTAAGCTTGTAGAAAAACATGTAGAAAGTACTGGAAACGTCTACTTCTATGTTTTGGTGAAAATGTCAAAATAATTTTTGTAACGCTATTGTTTTCTTATATTGGACTAAATTTCGTTATACAGCTTCATGCAGGCACTGAACTTTCAGCAGTGACTCCAGTACATATAATACTGCACGATATGTATGTAAACATATTTTGGACGACTGCTCATGCATGATAAATATTGCAATTCTGTTGAAGACAGAAACGAACAACTTTTCGAGGAGTACAACCTCAACTGATGGTAGACATCACAAAGAAAAGACAAATGACAATTGTATGTAAAATAAAGAATATTAAAGTGTAGCCGTAACCAAAGGTGAGTCATTACGCTCGCGCACTCGCCTCTGGTGAGTGAATTTTCTGGCGTGCCGAATAGATTTCCTGGATTTTAGACATTTTAAAGATTGCAGCTTATAAAATATATAATAAATAATATTGTAGGCCTTCAACATTTTTTCACCTTACGCTTCTTTATTGATAAGACGGCAAACTGATCCTAAACACGAAAGCCCGAACTGTGAAGTCACGCCCCGCTAGGCAGAGAAGCATTCTATTTTTAGACCGACTCAGGTGGAATAAACAAGTTTTCTCACTGGAAAATTAGGTATAACCACGGGGTACCGTTGCTGACGGCCCGCCTTTCAGATCACGTGGTGCCTATGTGCCGATGGTTCTTTTCTCGGAGCGCGAACGAAACTGTCTTCACTCTGTCATTTTGCCTGAAAATGCGATCAAAACACAAGCAACAAGGTTTTGGTGAACAAAGGGCTTCTGAAACACAAAAACCCCAGGTATAATTGGAAATCAACCAGTGTGTAATCTGTATCTGTTTAATTCCAAACAATCAACAGTACTTACATTTCTCCAACGTATTCCGTCAGGTAGTAATACAGAAATGTCACGTGATTTAGCATGTACGCCACGTGTTCCTGTTTTGATTGATAGTAGTGTGATACAACTCAATTCTGGTTCTGAACATGTTTTACTTAAATATAAAAATTATGAAAAAGAATGTCAAAAGCCACAGAACAGGATATTTCAGGAGAAATAGATAGAGGAATTCCCCTGGATTGTTTATGAAGATGGTTTTGCTAAATGTGGAATTTTCTGCAAAGCGGATGTGAAAGTAAATCCATCACGTAAGTTTTCACATGGATGTAGTGTCCCTTTCAAACACGAGACCTTTGAATTCCATGATGAACCTTTGAAGCCCAGAAAAAATGTTTACTTCATTGAAAATTCATCGCATCATATTTTTAACAATCAATTGGCCAAATGCATTAAAAAGACAGATGAAAAAATATCTAAGTAGCTCAAAGTATTATTCAGTCTGAGCTGCTGTATTGCAGAAACACTAAGCCATTTTCTGACATTGAATCACCTACCGTGTTATCCAGAAAGTTACAGGTTGATGTACAAAACCAGTATGCAAAGAGAAATGCTTGCAGGGAATATATTTCGTGCACATAAGAGGTTACAACAGGGTCGGTATTCGAGGAAGTAAAGCAGTCTCAGTTCGTTAGAATTATTTTAGATGCCTCTACAGAAATAGGCACGCTAGAAGAATTGATGGTGTATGCAAGATATTTGAAAAGTTGCAAAATTGAAACAAAATATTTTGAGGCTTCTAGGATTAGAAAATAGCACATTTAAATCCAATTTTTCTGTTATTGAGAAACAGTTTGCTTTCCTTGGTTAAGATTTAAAGAAAAATTATTGGATTATTATTTTAGTAACAGATGGGCGAAGCCATCATAAATATCTGAAATATCTAGTTTATGTGACAAATTTAAAGAAATTTTACCACTTATATTTTTTATGCATTTTGTTGCTCACCGATTGCAGTTAAGCATATTTTATGCTCTGAAGAATTTACCATGTTTAGTAACATTTGATTCTGTTCTTATTTTAATTTACAAGTTTATGAACATTTGATCAAAAAAATCAGGCACCTGAAAAATATTACCAACTTATTAGCACAAAAATTTAAAAATTCAGAAATTACGCTAAAAGACATGGGTGGCATCTAAAGTAGATTTTGGTAGAACTTTTCACAACTACCAGAAAGTTGTGTTGCATTTAGAATATGAAGCTGATAAAAAACGAGGTAGAGAAGCTGCAGAAGGTATAGTAATGAAAACAAAATATTTACGATTTGTGTCAATTCTTCGTTTTCTACTACATTTTCTTCAAATCTTTAAATATTTGTCCCTCGCTTCCTTAAAACAGCATTTCATTAAACAGCTCTCTATGTTAAGTCAACAACGAAGATTCGAAGGGAAAAAGAAACTAGAAAAGTTGCAGAAAGAAGGAGGAAAATTTGAATAACAGTTGTTTAGCCCATATAATGGAGAAACTTACAAAGATGTTATTGTAACAAATATTGTAAACGAGAACTTCCCCAAATCTCACAGAAACACTCTGATATACTTGGCAAAAATATCTGTTGGGATATTTTGTGTCATTAATTCCCGTGCAATAAATTCAACATGCGATGTTTGACACATTCACTTGGCCCACTGAAAGACTTTGGTGACATTGGAGACAATGAAATCAAAATTACCTTCCATTATTTTAAGGCAGTTATCAAACATAAAAAGGATGTGAAAAAAGTGTAGTAAACGAACGGTTTTACCTCAAAATAAGTAACTGGAACTTAAAAATTGATAAACTTTTTTAAAGATTACCGAACTTAAGGAGAATTTTTTTACATAAACCAGTGGTTTTGAGTTGTTTGTGTAAAACCAGTATCAACGTCGTCAACTTGCGAACTATAGCCAGATGATTCTTATCAACAATCACTTGAGAACCTCATTAGTCAACAATCTGAACATTCTCCTAAATATACATATTAATAGGATACCATTGGAAAATTTTGATCCTGCAGACCCTACAGATAAGTCGTACATTAGATGTTGATCAGAGCATGTAGAAAGACATAAAAGAAAATTTTCTGATGCTGAGTATTTGATGTAAACATTGAAGAGAAACCAAAGCTGAACAAACACTATTAATTAAGTATTTAATATTTAATTTTAAAATAATAATAAATTCCTGTCATGCATCTCCGTATTAAATCAAAGGTTTCATGGGGATTTTTTTATTCTGGTATAGCGCAAACAAGTATATATATATTACACAGGGGCATAAATTTGAAATTTGTGTCATATCCTATCTCAGTACACTGTTATCGTAATATAAATAATGTGCTTATCTAACGTCTTCTTGGCTAATGGTAAAAAGCCCTGTCTGGTAAGGTTTTCACCGGGATTCTCCACCCTTGTTTATAATAGGCTGTTCGTCTTGCAACTATGACAAGTCCAAAGATCATATTTGTGGATGGTACGATGTCAACAATTAACTTTCTTAACCGAGTTGATCTGTATTCCTTATGCTGTACTCATAATAAATTTCTTAAAAATGGAATCCTAAAAAAACTGTGAGAATATGGACAACTTAACGTCCTGAAGATGTGTTTCTCATATGTAGAAATGTTACTTTTCCCAGAAAAAAATTAATGATGCTTTTTATATGCAAATGCAATTAATTGTCAGTTTACTGGCAAACGGATGCTCTCTTAAAACAAAAATAATAAACTACTAATTGAACTACGTATTCATTCTTGAAGAAGAAATGGAGTAAGAGACATATCTGTGTCATACGTTCCTTTGAATATACACTATCTACCAACAAGTAATTGGACACCTGTGATAGCAAAGTAAAACGAAGTTTATTCACCTCCAACAGTTAGTGGAGCCTCCACGTGCGGCGATTACAGCTGCGACACTAAGGGGCGTACTCTCAACCAGGCGTTGTACGACGGCTAGCGGTATTTCCTTCTACTCGGCTTGGAGAAGACAGGTCAGTTGATTCACCGATTTCTGACGGTGGGGGCATCCCTTAAGTCGGGTCTCGTGCCATACCAGGAGAAACACCCCCATAGCAATATACCACCGCCGCCGAACTTCACAGTGGGCACAATACATTCCGGCAGGAGGCGTTCTCCAGGCAGACGCCAAACCCAGAACCTACCATCCGAACAGTAGAGGGTGAACCTTGATTCGTCGCTCCAGAGAAGCTGTTTCCACTGTTCAACGGTCCACTGTCGACGTTCTTTGCACCACGTTATCCGAGCAGCGCTATTGGACTTGGTGATAAAAGGCTTGTGGGCGGCAGAACGCACACTCCCGGATGCCTGTTGAAACTCCTTGCGGATGTGGCCTATCGATTTGGTGCGGTTCTTCCGACTTTCTCTGGCCAGCACCCATCGGTCTCTAACTCCCAGTTTTGTGGGTCTGCCGTGTCGGGGCACATTCCGACAGTCGCGTCTCATCTTCTACTTGCCAATCACGTTGGCCACTGTCGATTTTGGGCACTTCAACTCGCTGGGTATGTCACATATGGATCGGCCATTTCTGTGATACCCGACGATTACACCTTTCTTGAAATCAGAGAGCCCCGAACTGCGTGGCACCTTGCATGCGACTGATTGCGTTGTTGTTTCCCACACGATATTTAACAGTGGCTGCCATGACGTGTATCAGGACCGCAGATATCGTCGATTGCAGGGCTGTCCAATTACTTGTTGGTAGATAGTGTATATTAAAACGGATTTTTGAAACGTACTAAAAGAAACAGGAAACCTTGTGGACACGAGGAAATGTTATTTTCTTCCGTACTATGGGCTATCTTTGTGTAACTGGCAAATGGGGTTTTACGTTCAGGCACAGAAAATGCATAATATGGAATTTTGCGCATCAATTATCAATTTACATTTCCTTTGTAAGTCAGTTTCCTGCAAAGCGTGAAAGTAATTGCATACATCAAGCTTATTTCACGGAAGGCAAACCTGTTTGAATTATGAGTTTTTGCTACGAATAATTGTTAACTCTTATATAGCACATCTTCAGAATTTAATTTACAATTCGTTATGACCAAACGACGCCTTGTGCTACCTGTCTTTGAGCATGCAATTCCAGAAGTACTTGTGATAAATTCTTAACAGGAATACAAACCTTAGAAAATTTTCCTTCTTGTCATTTCTATTCATATAAGAAGCGTAAAAGTAACAATCTTCAATGACTATTCGAAACATATTGCTTGGTTTTAGGTTGAGACAACACGACAAAAATCATTCATTGTTAACGTAAGGTTTTTCAAATATATACAGTAAATGAAAGTTCCTTCTTACTTGTTCATCCGCACACTGAGCTGTTTTATTGAGGTATACGCCATAATATCGTCTTCACAACATTAAGTTGAAGAACTGCGTCGGTATCACTTCTCAAGTCAATGCATTGCTATCCTGACGAAGTGAAACAGACGCAGTTCCGAAAACTGAAACTCTAGTTTCCTGGTAAGAGCGCACAGTCTTCTTGGATAGAGCTTCGGGATAATGGTTAAGAGGTCCTAGTTCAGGGGAGTTCTTAGTAACTTGCTTATGACATCAGGTAGTATTGTGTTACCATATTTGCATCTTGCCCGTTTGTATAATGGCCCATATGTTTGTGTATCATTTACTTCAGTGATGTTTGTACGCTGGAATTTCACAGAAATATATGCCGCACATCGATAGTAAAATATATTTGGTCCTTGATCCAACTTCTGCTCAACCAGCATGGATATCATGAACTACACTCGCAATTGGATCATCCACAGCTCTCCGATTCTCAAAATGAATGATCTCCGCTGAACTCATGAACTACACTCGAAATTGGATGAACCACAGTTCTCCGATTCTCGAAATGCATTATGTCCGCTGAACTCATGAACTAAACTCGCAATTGGATGAACCACAGTTCTCCGATTCTCGAAATGCATTATGTCCGCTGAACTCGACCTATACTCGCAATTGGATGAACCACAGTCTCCGATTCTCAAAATGAATTATCTTCGCTGAACTCATGAACTACACTCGCAATTGGATGAACCACAGTTCTCCGATTCTCGAAATGAATTATCTCCGCTGAACTCATGAACTAAACTCGCAATTGGATGAACCAGAGTTCTCCGATTCTCGAAATGAATTATCTCCGCTGAACTCATGAACTACACTCGCAATTGGATGAACCACAGTTCTCCGATTCTCGAAATAAATTATTTCCGCTGAACTCATGAACTACAATCGCAATTGGATGAACCACAGTCTCCGATTCTCGAAATGAATTATCGCCGCTGAACTCATGAACTACACTCGCAATTGGATGAACCACAGTCTCCGATTCTCGAAATGAATTATCTCCGCTGAACTCATGAACTAAACTCGCAATTGGATGAACCACAGTTCTCCGATTCTCGAAATGCATTATGTCCGCTGAACTCGACCTATACTCGCAATTGGGATGAACCACAGTCTCCGATTCTCGAAATGAATTATCTTCGCTGAACTCATGAACTACACTCGCAATTGTATGAACCACAGTTCTCCGATTCTCGAAATGAATTATCTCCGCTGAACTCATGAACTAAACTCGCAATTGGATGAACCAGAGTTCTCCGATTCTCGAAATGAATTATCTCCGCTGAACTCATGAACTACACTCGCAATTGGATGAACCACAGTTCTCCGATTCTCGAAATAAATTATTTCCGCTGAACTCATGAACTACAATCGCAATTGGATGAACCACAGTCTCCGATTCTCGAAATGAATTATCGCCGCTGAACTCATGAACTACACTCGCAATTGGATGAACCACAGTCTCCGATTCTCGAAATGAATTATCTCCGCTGAACTCATGAACTAAACTCGCAATTGGATGAACCACAGTTCCCCGATTCTCAAAATAAATTATCTCCGCTGAACTCATGAACTACACTCGCGATTGGAGGAAGCACAGCTCTCCGATTCTCGAAATGAATTATCTCCGCTGAACTCATGAACTACACTCGCAATTGGATGAACCACAGTTCTCCGATTCTCGAAATGAATTATGTCCGCTGAACTCATGCCCTATACTCGCAATTGGATGAACCACAGTCTCCGATTCTCGAAATGAATTATCTTCGCTGAACTCACGAACTACACTCGCAATTGGATGAACCACAGTTCTCCGATTCTCGAAATGAATTATCTCCGCTTAACTCATGAACTAAACTCGCAATTGGATGAACCACAGTTCTCCGATTCTCAAAAAAAATTATATCCGCTGAATTCATGAACTACACTCACAATTGGATGAAACACAGTTCCCCGATTCTCGAAATGAATTATCTCCGCTGAACTCATGAACTACACTTGCAATTGGATGAACCAGAGTTCTCCGATTCTCGAAATGAATTATCTCCGCTGAACTCATGACCTATACTCGCAATTGGATGAACCACAGTTCTCCGATTCTAGAAATGAATTATGTATGCTGAACTCATGAACTACACTCGCAATTGGATGAACCACAGTCTCCGATTCTCGAAATGAATTATCTCCGCTGAACTCATAAACTAAACTCGCAATTGGATGAACCACAGTTCTCCGATTCTCAAAATAAATTATATCCGCTGAATTCATGAACTACACTCCCAATTGGATGAACCACAGTTCCCCGATTCTTGAAATGAATATTCTCCGCTGAACTCATGAACTACACTTGCAATTGGATGAACCACAGTTTTCCGATTCTCGAAATGAATTATCTGCGCTGAGCTCATGAACTACACTCGCAATTGGATGAAGCACAGTTCTCCTATTCTCGAAATGAATTATCTCCGCTGAACTCATGAACTACACTCGCAATTGGATGAACCACAGTTCTCCGATTCTCGAAATGAATTATGTCCGCTGAACTCATGCCCTATACTCGCAATTGGATGAACCACAGTCTCCGATTCTCGAAATGAATTATCTTCGCTGAACTCACGAACTACACTCGCAATTGGATGAACCACAGTTCTCCGATTCTCGAAATGAATTATCTCCGCTTAACTCATGAACTAAACTCGCAATTAGATGAACCACAGTTCTCCGATTCTCAAAAAAATTATATCCGCTGAATTCATGAACTACACTCACAATTGGATGAAACACAGTTCCCCGATTCTCGAAATGAATTATCTCCGCTGAACTCATGAACTACACTTGCAATTGGATGAACCAGAGTTCTCCGATTCTCGAAATGAATTATCTCCGCTGAACTCATGACCTATACTCGCAATTGGATGAACCACAGTTCTCCGATTCTAGAAATGAATTATGTATGCTGAACTCATGAACTACACTCGCAATTGGATGAACCACAGTCTCCGATTCTCGAAATGAATTATCTCCGCTGAACTCATAAACTAAACTCGCAATTGGATGAACCACAGTTTTCCGATTCTCAAAATAAATTATATCCGCTGAATTCATGAACTACACTCCCAATTGGATGAACCACAGTTCCCCGATTCTTGAAATGAATATTCTCCGCTGAACTCATGAACTACACTTGCAATTGGATGAACCACAGTTTTCCGATTCTCGAAATGAATTATCTGCGCTGAGCTCATGAACTACACTCGCAATTGGATGAAGCACAGTTCTCCTATTCTCGAAATGAATTATCTCCGCTGAACTCATGAACTACACTCGCAATTGGAGGAAGCACAGCTCTCCGATTCTCGAAATGAATTATCTCCGCTGAACTCATGAACTACACTCGCAATTGGATGAACCACAGTTCTCCGATTCTCGAAATGAATTATGTCCGCTGAACTCATGACCTATACTCGCAATTGGATGAACCACAGTCTCTGATTCTCGAAATGAATTATCTTCGCTGAACTCATGAACTACACTCGCAATTGGATGAACCACAGTTCTCCGATTCTCGAAATGAATTATCTCCGCTGAACTCATTAACTAAACTCGCAATTGGATGAACCACAGTTCTCCGATTCTCAAAATAAATTATATCCGCTGAATTCATGAACTACACTCCCAATTGGATGAAACACAGTTCCCCGATTCTCGAAATGAATTATCTCCGCTGAACTCATGAACTACACTCGCAATTGGAGGAAGCACAGCTCTCCGATTCTCGAAATTAATTATCTCCGCTGAACTCATGAACTACACTCGCAATTGGATGAACCACAGTCTCCGATTCACGAAATGAATTATCTTCGCTGAACTCATGAACTACACTCGCAATTGGATGAACCACAGTTCTCCGATTCTCGAAATGAATTATCTCCGCTGAACTCATGAACTAAACTCGCAATTGGATGAACCACAGTTCTCCGATTCTCAAAATAAATTATCTCCGCTGAACTCATGAACTACACTCGCAATTGGATGAACCACAGTTCTCCGATTCTCGAAATGAATTATGTCCGCTGAACTCATGACCTATACTCGCAATTGGATGAACCACAGTCTCCGATTCTCGAAATGAATTATGTCCGCTGAACTCATGAACTACACTCGCAATTGGATGAACCACAGTCTCCGATCCTCGAAATGAATTATCTCCGCTGAACTCATGAACTACACTCGCAATTGGATGAACCACAATTCTCCGATTCTCGAAATGAATTATCTTCGCTGAACTCATGAACTACACTCGCAATTGGATGAACCACAGTACTCCGATTCTCGACATGAATTATCTCCGCTGAACTCATGAACTAAACTCGCAATTGGATGAACCACAGTTCTCCGATTCTCAAAATAAATTATCTCCGCTGAACTCATGAACTACACTCGCAATTGGATGAACCACAGTTGTCCGATTCTTGAAATAAATTATGTCCGCTGAACTCATGACCTATACTCGCAATTGGATGAACCACAGTCTCCGATTCTCGAAATGAATTATCTTCGCTGAACTCATGAACTACACTTGCAATTGGATGAACCAGAGTTCTCCGATTCTCGAAATGAATTATCTCCGCTGAACTCATGAACTACACTCGCAATTGGATGAACCACAGTTCTCCGATTCTCGAAATGAATTATGTCCGCTGAACTCATGAACTAAACTGGCAATTGGATGAACCACAGTTCTCCGATTCTCAAAATAAATTATCTCCGCTGAACTCATGAACTACACTCGCAATTGGATGAACCACAGTTCTCCGATTCTCGAAATGAATTATGTCCGCTGAACTCATGACCTATACTCGCAATTGGATGAACCACAGTCTCCGATTCTCGAAATGAATTATGTCCGCTGAACTCATGAACTACACTCGCGATTGGATGAACCACAGTCTCCGATTCTCGAAATGAATTATCTCCGCTGAACTCATGAACTACACTCGCAATTGGATGAACCACAATTCTCCGATTCTCGAAATGAATTATCTTCGCTGAACTCATGAACTACACTCGCAATTGGATGAACCACAGTTCTCCGATTCTCGACATGAATTATCTCCGCTGAACTCATGAACTAAACTCGCAATTGGATGAACCACAGTTCTCCGATTCTCGAAATGAATTATCTGCGCTGAACTCATGAACTACACTCGCAATTGGATGAAGCACAGTTCTCCTATTCTCGAAATGAATTATCTGCGCTGAACTCATGAACTACACTCGCAATTGGAGGAAGCACAGCTCTCCGATTCTCGAAATGAATTATCTTCGCTGAAGTCATGAACTACACTCGCAATTGGATGAACCACAGTTCTCCGATTCTCGAAATGAATTATGTCCGCTGAACTCATGACCTATACTCGCAATTGGATGAACCACAGTCTCCGATTCTCGAAATGAATATTCTCCGCTGAACTCATGAACTACACTTGCAATTGGATGAAACACAGTTTTCCGATTCTCGAAATGAATTATCTGCGCTGAACTCATGAATTACACTCGCAATTGGATGAAGCACAGTTCTCCTATTCTCGAAATGAATTATCTCCGCTGAACTCATGAGCTACACTCGCAATTGGAGGAAGCACAGTTCTCCGATTCTCGAAATGAATTATCTCCGCTGAACTCATGAACTACACTCGCAATTGGATGAACCACAGTTCTCCGATTCTCGAAATGAATTATGTCCGCTGAACTCATGACCTATACTGGCAATTGGATGAACCACAGTCTCCGATTTTCGAAATGAATTATCTTCCCTGAACTCATGAACTACACTCGCAATTGGATGAACCACAATTCTCCGATTCTCGAAATGAATTATCTTCGCTGAACTCATGAACTACACTCGCAATTGGATGAACCACAGTTCTCCGATTCTCGACATGAATTATCTCCGCTGAACTCATGAACTAAACTCGCAATTGGATGAACCACAGTTCTCCGATTCTCAAAATAAATTATATCCGCTGAATTCATGAACTACACTCCCAATTGGATGAACCACAGGTCCCCGATTCTCGAAATGAATTATCTCCGCTGAACTCATGAACAACACTTGCAATTGGATGAACCACAGTTTTCCGATTCTCGAAATGAATTATCTGCGCTGAACTCATGAACTACACTCGCAATTGGATGAACCACAGTTCTCCGATTCTCGAAATGAATTATCTCCGCTGAACTCATGAACTAAACTCGCAATTGGATGAACCACAGTTCTATGATTCTTGAAATGAATTATCTCCGCTGAAGTCATGAACTACACTCGCAATTGGATGAACCACAATTCTCCGATTCTCGAAATAAATTATCTTCGCTGAACTCATGAACTACACTCGCAATTGAATGAACCACAGTTCTCCGATTCTCGAAATGAATTATCTCCGCTGAACTCATGAACTACACTCGCAAGTGGAATAACCACAATTCTCCGATTCTCGAAATGAATTATCTTCGCTGAACTCATGAACTACACTCGCAATTGGATGAACCACAGTTCTCCGATTCTCGACATGAATTATCTCCGCCGAACTCATGAACTAAACTCGCAATTGGATGAACCACAGTTCTCCGATTCTCAAAATAAATTATCTCCGCTGAACTCATGAACTACACTCGCAATTAGATGAACCACAGCTCTCCGATTCTCGAAATAAATTATGTCCGCTGAACTCATGACCTATACTCGCAATTGGATGAACCACAGTCTCCGATTCTCGAAATGAATTATCTTCGCTGAAGTCATGAACTACACTCGCAATTGGATGAACCACAGTTCTCCGATTCTCGAAATGAATTATGTCCGCTGAACTCATGACCTATACTCGCAATTGGATGAACCACAGTCTCCGATTCTCGAAATGAATATTCTCCGCTGAACTCATGAACTACACTTGCAATTGGATGAAACACAGTTTTCCGATTCTCGAAATGAATTATCTGCGCTGAACTCATGAATTACACTCGCAATTGGATGAAGCACAGTTCTCCTATTCTCGAAATGAATTATCTCCGCTGAACTCATGAGCTACACTCGCAATTGGAGGAAGCACAGTTCTCCGATTCTCGAAATGAATTATCTCCGCTGAACTCATGAACTACACTCGCAATTGGATGAACCACAGTTCTCCGATTCTCGAAATGAATTATGTCCGCTGAACTCATGACCTATACTCGCAATTGGATGAACCACAGTCTCCGATTCTCGAAATGAACTATCTTCCCTGAACTCATGAACTACACTCGCAATTGGATGAACCACAATTCTCCGATTCTCGAAATGAATTATCTTCGCTGAACTCATGAACTACACTCGCAATTGGATGAACCACAGTTCTCCGATTCTCGACATGAATTATCTCCGCTGAACTCATGAACTAAACTCGCAATTGGATGAACCACAGTTCTCCGATTCTCAAAATAAATTATATCCGCTGAATTCATGAACTACACTCCCAATTGGATGAACCACAGGTCCCCGATTCTCGAAATGAATTATCTCCGCTGAACTCATGAACAACACTTGCAATTGGATGAACCACAGTTTTCCGATTCTCGAAATGAATTATCTGCGCTGAACTCATGAACTACACTCGCAATTGGATGAACCACAGTTCTCCGATTCTCGAAATGAATTATCTCCGCTGAACTCATGAACTAAACTCGCAATTGGATGAACCACAGTTCTATGATTCTTGAAATGAATTATCTCCGCTGAAGTCATGAACTACACTCGCAATTGGATGAACCACAATTCTCCGATTCTCGAAATAAATTATCTTCGCTGAACTCATGAACTACACTCGCAATTGAATGAACCACAGTTCTCCGATTCTCGAAATGAATTATCTCCGCTGAACTCATGAACTACACTCGCAAGTGGATGAACCACAATTCTCCGATTCTCGAAATGAATTATCTTCGCTGAACTCATGAACTACACTCGCAATTGGATGAACCACAGTTCTCCGATTCTCAAAATAAATTATCTCCGCTGAACTCATGAACTACACTCGCAATTAGATGAACCACAGTTCTCCGATTCTCGAAATAAATTATGTCCGCTGAACTCATGACCTATACTCGCAATTGGATGAACCACAGTCTCCGATTCTCGAAATGAATTATCTTCGCTGAACTCAGGAACTACACTTGCAATTGGATGAACCACAGTTCTCCGATTCTCGAAATGAATTATCTCCGCTGAACTCATGAACTACACTCGCAATTGGATGAACCACAGTTCTCCGATTCTCGAAATGAATTATGTCCGCTGAACTCATGAACTACACTCGCAATTGGATGAACCACAGTCTCCGATTCTCGAAATGAATTATCTCGGATGAACTCATGAACTACACTCGCAATTGGATGAACCACAGTCTCCGATTCTCGAAATGAATTATCTCCGCTGAACTCATGAACTAAACTCGCAATTGGATGAACCACAGTCTCCGATTCTCGAAATGAATTATCTCCGCTGAACTCATGAACTAAACTGGCAATTGGATGAACCACAGTTCTCCGATTCTCAAAATAAATTATATCCGCTGAATTCATGAGCTACACTCCCAATTGGATGAACCACAGTTCCCCGATTCTCGAAATGAATTATCTCCGCTGAACTCATGAACTACACTCCCAATTGGATGAACCACAGTTTTCCGATTCTCGAAATGAATTATCTGCGCTGAACTCATGAACTACACTCGCAATTGGATGAAGCACAGTTCTCCTATTCTCGAAATGAATTATCTCCGCTGAACTCATGAACTACACTCGCAATTGGAGGAAGCACAGCTCTCCGATTCTCGAAATGAATTATCTCCGCTGAACTCATGAACTACACTCGCAATTGGATGAACCACAGTTCTCCGATTCTCGAAATGAATTATGTCCGCTGAACTCATGACCTATACTCGCAATTGGATGAACCACAGTCTCCGATTCTCGAAATGAATATTCTCCGCTGAACTCATGAACTACACTCGCAATTGGATGAAGCACAGTTCTCCTATTCTCGAAATGAATTATCTCCGCTGAACTCATGAGCTACACTCGCAATTGGAGGAAGCACAGTTCTCCGATTCTCGAAATGAATTATCTCCGCTGGATTCATGAACTACACTCGCAATTTGATGAACCACAATTCTCCGATTCTCGAAATGAATTATCTCCGCTGAACTCATGAACTACACTCGCAATTGGATGAAGCACAGTTCTCCGATTCTCAAAATAAATTATCTCCGCTGAACTCATGAACTACACTCGCAATTGGATGAACCACAGTTCTGCGATTCTCGAAATGAATTATGTCCGCTGAACTCATGACCTATACTCGCAATTGGATGAACCACAGTCTCCGATTCTCGAAATGAATTATCTTCCCTGAACTCATGAACTACACTCGCAATTGGATGAACCACAATTCTCCGATTCTCGAAATGAATTATCTTCGCTGAACTCATGAACTACACTCGCAATTGGATGAACCACAGTTCTCCGATTCTCGACATGAATTATCTCCGCTGAACTCATGAACTAAACTCGCAATTGGATGAACCACAGTTCTCCGATTCTCAAAATAAATTATATCCGCTGAATTCATGAACTACACTCCCAATTGGATGAACCACAGGTCCCCGATTCTCGAAATGAATTATCTCCGCTGAACTCATGAACAACACTTGCAATTGGATGAACCACAGTTTTTCGATTCTCGAAATGAATTATCTGCGCTGAACTCATGAACTACACTCGCAATTGGATGAACCACAGTTCTCCGATTCTCGAAATGAATTATCTCCGCTGAACTCATGAACTAAACTCGCAATTGGATGAACCACAGTTCTATGATTCTTGAAATGAATTATCTCCGCTGAAGTCATGAACTACACTCGCAATTGGATGAACCACAATTCTCTGATTCTCGAAATGAATTATCTTCGCTGAACTCATGAACTACACTCGCAATTGGATGAACCACAGTTCTCCGATTCTCGAAATGAATTATCTCCGCTGAACGCATGAACTACACTCGCAAGTGGATGAACCACAATTCTCCGATTCTCGAAATGAATTATCTTCGCTGAACTCATGAACTACACTCGCAATTGGATGAACCACAGTTCTCCGATTCTCGACATGAATTATCTCCGCTGAACTCATGAACTAAACTCGCAATTGGATGAACCACAGTTCTCCGATTCTCAAAATAAATTATGTCCGCTGAACTCATGACCTATACTCGCAATTGGATGAACCACAGTCTCCGATTCTCGAAATGAATTATCTTCGCTGAACTCAGGAACTACACTTGCAATTGGATGAACCACAGTTCTCCGATTCTCGAAATGAATTATCTCCGCTGAACTCATGAACTACACTCGCAATTGGATGAACCACAGTTCTCCGATTCTCGAAATGAATTATGTCCGCTGAAGTCATGAACTACACTCGCAATTGGATGAACCACAGTCTCCGATTCTCGAAATGAATTATCTCGGATGAACTCATGAACTACACTCGCAATTGGATAAACCACAGTCTCCGATTCTCGAAATGAATTATCTCCGCTGAACTCATGAACTAAACTGGCAATTGGATGAACCACAGTTCTCCGATTCTCAAAATAAATTATATCCGCTGAATTCATGAGCTACACTCCCAATTGGATGAACCACAGTTCCCCGATTCTCGAAATGAATTATCTCCGCTGAACTCATGAACTACACTTGCAATTGGATGAACCACAGTTTTCCGATTCTCGAAATGAATTATCTGCGGTGAACTCATGAACTACACTCGCAATTGGATGAAGCACAGTTTTCCGATTCTCGAAATGAATTATCTGCGCTGAACTCATGAACTACACTCGCAATTGGATGTAGCACAGTTCTCCTATTCTCGAAATGAATTATCTCCGCTGAACTCATGAACTACACTCGCAATTAGAGGAAGCACAGCTCTCCGATTCTCGAAATGAATTATCTCCGCTGAACTCATGAACTACACTCGCAATTGGATGAGCCACAGTTCTCCGATTCTCGAAATGAATTATGTCCGCTGAACTCAAGACCTATACTCGCAATTGGATGAACCACAGTCTCCGATTCTCGAAATGAATATTCTCCGCTGAACTCATGAACTACACTTGCAATTGGATGAACCACAGTTTTCCGATTCTCGAAATGAATTATCTGCGCTGAACTCATGAATTACACTCGCAATTGGATGAAGCACAGTTCTCCTATTCTCGAAATGAATTATCTCCGCTGAACTCATGAGCTACACTCGCAATTGGAGGAAGCACAGTTCTCCGATTCTCGAAATGAATTATCTCCGCTGGATTCATGAACTACACTCGCAATTGGATGAACCACAGTTCTCCGATTCTCAAAATAAATTATCTCCGCTGAACTCATGAACTACACTCGCAATTGGATGAACCACAGTCTCCGATTCTCGAAATGAATTATCTTCCCTGAACTCATGAACTACACTCGCAATTGGATGAACCACAGTTCTCCGATTCTCGAAATGAATTATCTCCGCTGAACTCATGAACTACACTCGCAATTGGATGAACCACAATTCTCCGATTCTCGAAATGAATTATCTTCGCTGAACTCATGAACTACACTCGCAATTGGATGAACCACAGTTCTCCGATTCTCGACATGAATTATCTCCGCTGAACTCATGAACTAAACTCGCAATTGGATGAACCACAGTTCTCCGATTCTCAAAATAAATTATATCCGCTGAATTCATGAACTACACTCCCAATTGGATGAACCACAGGTCCCCTATTCTCGAAATGAATTATCTCCGCTGAACTCATGAACAACACTTGCAATTGGATGAACCACAGTTTTCCGATTCTCGAAATGAATTATCTGCGCTGAACTCATGAACTACACTCGCAATTGGATGAACCACAGTTCTCCGATTCTCGAAATGAATTATCTCCGCTGAACTCATGAACTAAACTCGCAATTGGATGAACCACAGTTCTATGATTCTTGAAATGAATTATCTCCGCTGAACTCATGAACTACACTCGCAATTGGATGAACCACAATTCTCCGATTCTCGAAATGAATTATCTTCGCTGAACTCATGAACTACACTCGCAATTGGATGAACCACAGTTCTCCGATTCTCGAAATGAATTATCTCCGCTGAACACATGAACTACACTCGCAATTGGATGAACCACAATTCTCCGATTCTCGAAATGAATTATCTCCGCTGAACTCATGAACTAAACTCGCAATTGGATGAACCACAGTTCTCCGATTCTCAAAATAAATTATCTCCGCTGAACTCATGAACTACACTCGCAATTGGATGAACCACAGTTCTCCGATTCTCGAAATAAATTATGTCCGCTAAACTCATGACCTATACTCGTAATTGGATGAACCACAGTCTCCGATTCTCGAAATGAATTATCTTCGCTGAACTCATGAACTACACTTGCAATTGGATGAACCAGAGTTCTCCGATTCTCGAAATGAATTATCTCCGCTGAACTCATGAACTACACTCGCAATTGGATGAACCACAGTTCTCCGATTCTCGAAATGAATTATGTCCCCTGAACTCATGAACTACACTCGCAATTGGATGAACCACAGTCTCCGATTCTCGAAATGAATTATCTCCGCTGAACTCATGAACTACACTCGCAATTGGATGAACCACAGTCTCCGATTCTCGAAATGAATTATCTCCGCTGAACTCATGAACTAAACTGGCAATTGGATGAATCACAGTTCTCCGATTCTCAAAATAAATTATATCCGCTGAATTCATGAGCTACACTCCCAATTGGATGAACCACAGTTCCCCGATTCTCGAAATGAATTATCTCCGCTGAACTCATGAACTACACTTGCAATTGGATGAACCACAGTTTTCCGATTCTCGAAATGAATTATCTGCTCTGAACTCATGAACTACACTCGCAATTGGATGAAGCACAGTTCTCCTATTCTCGAAATGAATTATCTCCGCTGAACTCATGAACTACACTCGCAATTGGATGAACCACAGTTCTCCGATTCTCGAAATGAATTATGTCAGCTGAACTCATGACCTATACTCGCAATTGGATGAACCACATTCTCCGATTCTCGAAATGAATATTCTCCGCTGAACTCATGAACTACACTTGCAATTGGATGAACCACAGTTTTCCGATTCTCGAAATGAATTATCTGCGCTGAACTCATGAATTACACTCGCAATTGGATGAAGCACAGTTCTCCTATTCTCGAAATGAATTGTCTCCGCTGAACTCATGAGCTACACTCGCAATTGGAGGAAGCACAGTTCTCCGATTCTCGAAATGAATTATCTCCGCTGGATTCATGAACTACACTCGCAATTGGATGAACCACAATTCTCCGATTCTCGAAATGAATTATCTCCGCTGAACTCATGAACTACACTCGCAATTGGATGAACCACAGTTCTCCGATTCTCGAAATGAATTATGTCCGCTGAACTCATGACCTATACTCGCAATTGGATGAACCACAGTCTCCGATTCTCGAAATGAATTATCTTCCCTGAACTCATGAACTACACTCGCAATTGGATGAACCACAGTTCTCCGATTCTCGAAATGAATTATCTCCGCTGAACTCATGAACTAAACTCGCAATTGGATGAACCACAGTTCTCCGATTCTCGAAATGAATTATCTTCGCTGAACTCATGAACTACACTCGCAATTGGATGAACCACAGTTCTCCGATTCTCGACATGAATTATCTCCGCTGAACTCATGAACTACACTCGCAATTGGATGAACCACAGTTCTCCGATTCTCGAAATGAATTATCTCCGCTGAACTCATGAACTAAACTCGCAATTGGATGAACCACAGTTCTATGATTCTTGAAATGAATTATCTCCGCTGAACTCATGAACTACACTCGCAATTCGATGAACCACAATTCTCCGATTCTCGAAATGAATTATCTTCGCTGAACTCATGAACTACACTCGCAATTGGATGAACCACAGTTCTCCGATTCTCGACATGAATTATCTCCGCTGAACTCATGAACTAAACTCGCAATTGGATGAACCACAGTTCTCCGATTCTCAAAATAAATTATCTCCGCTGAACTCATGAACTACACTCGCAATTGGATGAACCACAGTTGTCCGATTCTTGAAATAAATTATGTCCGCTGAACTCATGACCTATACTCGCAATTGGATGAACCACAGTCTCCGATTCTCGAAATGAATTATCTTCGCTGAACTCATGAACTACACTTGCAATTGGATGAACCAGAGTTCTCCGATTCTCGAAATGAATTATCTCCGCTGAACTCATGAACTACACTCGCAATTGGATGAACCACAGTTCTCCGATTCTCGAAATGAATTATGTCCGCTGAACTCATGAACTAAACTGGCAATTGGATGAACCACAGTTCTCCGATTCTCAAAATAAATTATCTCCGCTGAACTCATGAACTACACTCGCAATTGGATGAACCACAGTTCTCCGATTCTCGAAATGAATTATGTCCGCTGAACTCATGACCTATACTCGCAATTGGATGAACCACAGTCTCCGATTCTCGAAATGAATTATGTCCGCTGAACTCATGAACTACACTCGCGATTGGATGAACCACAGTCTCCGATTCTCGAAATGAATTATCTCCGCTGAACTCATGAACTACACTCGCAATTGGATGAACCACAATTCTCCGATTCTCGAAATGAATTATCTTCGCTGAACTCATGAACTACACTCGCAATTGGATGAACCACAGTTCTCCGATTCTCGACATGAATTATCTCCGCTGAACTCATGAACTAAACTCGCAATTGGATGAACCACAGTCCTCCGATTCTCGAAATGAATTATCTGCGCTGAACTCATGAACTACACTCGCAATTGGATGAAGCACAGTTCTCCTATTCTCGAAATGAATTATCTGCGCTGAACTCATGAACTACACTCGCAATTGGAGGAAGCACAGCTCTCCGATTCTCGAAATGAATTATCTTCGCTGAAGTCATGAACTACACTCGCAATTGGATGAACCACAGTTCTCCGATTCTCGAAATGAATTATGTCCGCTGAACTCATGACCTATACTCGCAATTGGATGAACCACAGTCTCCGATTCTCGAAATGAATATTCTCCGCTGAACTCATGAACTACACTTGCAATTGGATGAAACACAGTTTTCCGATTCTCGAAATGAATTATCTGCGCTGAACTCATGAATTACACTCGCAATTGGATGAAGCACAGTTCTCCTATTCTCGAAATGAATTATCTCCGCTGAACTCATGAGCTACACTCGCAATTGGAGGAAGCACAGTTCTCCGATTCTCGAAATGAATTATCTCCGCTGAACTCATGAACTACACTCGCAATTGGATGAACCACAGTTCTCCGATTCTCGAAATGAATTATGTCCGCTGAACTCATGACCTATACTCGCAATTGGATGAACCACAGTCTCCGATTCTCGAAATGAATTATCTTCCCTGAACTCATGAACTACACTCGCAATTGGATGAACCACAATTCTCCGATTCTCGAAATGAATTATCTTCGCTGAACTCATGAACTACACTCGCAATTGGATGAACCACAGTTCTCCGATTCTCGACATGAATTATCTCCGCTGAACTCATGAACTAAACTCGCAATTGGATGAACCACAGTTCTCCGATTCTCAAAATAAATTATATCCGCTGAATTCATGAACTACACTCCCAATTGGATGAACCACAGGTCCCCGATTCTCGAAATGAATTATCTCCGCTGAACTCATGAACAACACTTGCAATTGGATGAACCACAGTTTTCCGATTCTCGAAATGAATTATCTGCGCTGAACTCATGAACTACACTCGCAATTGGATGAACCACAGTTCTCCGATTCTCGAAATGAATTATCTCCGCTGAACTCATGAACTAAACTCGCAATTGGATGAACCACAGTTCTATGATTCTTGAAATGAATTATCTCCGCTGAAGTCATGAACTACACTCGCAATTGGATGAACCACAATTCTCCGATTCTCGAAATAAATTATCTTCGCTGAACTCATGAACTACACTCGCAATTGAATGAACCACAGTTCTCCGATTCTCGAAATGAATTATCTCCGCTGAACTCATGAACTACACTCGCAAGTGGATGAACCACAATTCTCCGATTCTCGAAATGAATTATCTTCGCTGAACTCATGAACTACACTCGCAATTGGATGAACCACAGTTCTCCGATTCTCGACATGAATTATCTCCGCCGAACTCATGAACTAAACTCGCAATTGGATGAACCACAGTTCTCCGATTCTCAAAATAAATTATCTCCGCTGAACTCATGAACTACACTCGCAATTAGATGAACCACAGCTCTCCGATTCTCGAAATAAATTATGTCCGCTGAACTCATGACCTATACTCGCAATTGGATGAACCACAGTCTCCGATTCTCGAAATGAATTATCTTCGCTGAAGTCATGAACTACACTCGCAATTGGATGAACCACAGTTCTCCGATTCTCGAAATGAATTATGTCCGCTGAACTCATGACCTATACTCGCAATTGGATGAACCACAGTCTCCGATTCTCGAAATGAATATTCTCCGCTGAACTCATGAACTACACTTGCAATTGGATGAAACACAGTTTTCCGATTCTCGAAATGAATTATCTGCGCTGAACTCATGAATTACACTCGCAATTGGATGAAGCACAGTTCTCCTATTCTCGAAATGAATTATCTCCGCTGAACTCATGAGCTACACTCGCAATTGGAGGAAGCACAGTTCTCCGATTCTCGAAATGAATTATCTCCGCTGAACTCATGAACTACACTCGCAATTGGATGAACCACAGTTCTCCGATTCTCGAAATGAATTATGTCCGCTGAACTCATGACCTATACTCGCAATTGGATGAACCACAGTCTCCGATTCTCGAAATGAACTATCTTCCCTGAACTCATGAACTACACTCGCAATTGGATGAACCACAATTCTCCGATTCTCGAAATGAATTATCTTCGCTGAACTCATGAACTACACTCGCAATTGGATGAACCACAGTTCTCCGATTCTCGACATGAATTATCTCCGCTGAACTCATGAACTAAACTCGCAATTGGATGAACCACAGTTCTCCGATTCTCAAAATAAATTATATCCGCTGAATTCATGAACTACACTCCCAATTGGATGAACCACAGGTCCCCGATTCTCGAAATGAATTATCTCCGCTGAACTCATGAACAACACTTGCAATTGGATGAACCACAGTTTTCCGATTCTCGAAATGAATTATCTGCGCTGAACTCATGAACTACACTCGCAATTGGATGAACCACAGTTCTCCGATTCTCGAAATGAATTATCTCCGCTGAACTCATGAACTAAACTCGCAATTGGATGAACCACAGTTCTATGATTCTTGAAATGAATTATCTCCGCTGAAGTCATGAACTACACTCGCAATTGGATGAACCACAA
Organism: Macrothele yani; assembly: GCA_039090855.1. Classification (NCBI taxonomy): domain Eukaryota; kingdom Metazoa; phylum Arthropoda; class Arachnida; order Araneae; family Macrothelidae; genus Macrothele; species Macrothele yani. The sequence continues at coordinate 48,689,443 of CM076999.1, read as the reverse complement.
TTCTCCGATTCTCGAAATAAATTATCTTCGCTGAACTCATGAACTACACTCGCAATTGAATGAACCACAGTTCTCCGATTCTCGAAATGAATTATCTCCGCTGAACTCATGAACTACACTCGCAAGTGGATGAACCACAATTCTCCGATTCTCGAAATGAATTATCTTCGCTGAACTCATGAACTACACTCGCAATTGGATGAACCACAGTTCTCCGATTCTCAAAATAAATTATCTCCGCTGAACTCATGAACTACACTCGCAATTAGATGAACCACAGTTCTCCGATTCTCGAAATAAATTATGTCCGCTGAACTCATGACCTATACTCGCAATTGGATGAACCACAGTCTCCGATTCTCGAAATGAATTATCTTCGCTGAACTCAGGAACTACACTTGCAATTGGATGAACCACAGTTCTCCGATTCTCGAAATGAATTATCTCCGCTGAACTCATGAACTACACTCGCAATTGGATGAACCACAGTTCTCCGATTCTCGAAATGAATTATGTCCGCTGAACTCATGAACTACACTCGCAATTGGATGAACCACAGTCTCCGATTCTCGAAATGAATTATCTCGGATGAACTCATGAACTACACTCGCAATTGGATGAACCACAGTCTCCGATTCTCGAAATGAATTATCTCCGCTGAACTCATGAACTAAACTCGCAATTGGATGAACCACAGTCTCCGATTCTCGAAATGAATTATCTCCGCTGAACTCATGAACTAAACTGGCAATTGGATGAACCACAGTTCTCCGATTCTCAAAATAAATTATATCCGCTGAATTCATGAGCTACACTCCCAATTGGATGAACCACAGTTCCCCGATTCTCGAAATGAATTATCTCCGCTGAACTCATGAACTACACTCCCAATTGGATGAACCACAGTTTTCCGATTCTCGAAATGAATTATCTGCGCTGAACTCATGAACTACACTCGCAATTGGATGAAGCACAGTTCTCCTATTCTCGAAATGAATTATCTCCGCTGAACTCATGAACTACACTCGCAATTGGAGGAAGCACAGCTCTCCGATTCTCGAAATGAATTATCTCCGCTGAACTCATGAACTACACTCGCAATTGGATGAACCACAGTTCTCCGATTCTCGAAATGAATTATGTCCGCTGAACTCATGACCTATACTCGCAATTGGATGAACCACAGTCTCCGATTCTCGAAATGAATATTCTCCGCTGAACTCATGAACTACACTTGCAATTGGATGAACCACAGTTTTCCGATTCTCGAAATGAATTATCTGCGCTGAACTCATGAATTACACTCGCAATTGGATGAAGCACAGTTCTCCTATTCTCGAAATGAATTATCTCCGCTGAACTCATGAGCTACACTCGCAATTGGAGGAAGCACAGTTCTCCGATTCTCGAAATGAATTATCTCCGCTGGATTCATGAACTACACTCGCAATTTGATGAACCACAATTCTCCGATTCTCGAAATGAATTATCTCCGCTGAACTCATGAACTACACTCGCAATTGGATGAAGCACAGTTCTCCGATTCTCAAAATAAATTATCTCCGCTGAACTCATGAACTACACTCGCAATTGGATGAACCACAGTTCTGCGATTCTCGAAATGAATTATGTCCGCTGAACTCATGACCTATACTCGCAATTGGATGAACCACAGTCTCCGATTCTCGAAATGAATTATCTTCCCTGAACTCATGAACTACACTCGCAATTGGATGAACCACAATTCTCCGATTCTCGAAATGAATTATCTTCGCTGAACTCATGAACTACACTCGCAATTGGATGAACCACAGTTCTCCGATTCTCGACATGAATTATCTCCGCTGAACTCATGAACTAAACTCGCAATTGGATGAACCACAGTTCTCCGATTCTCAAAATAAATTATATCCGCTGAATTCATGAACTACACTCCCAATTGGATGAACCACAGGTCCCCGATTCTCGAAATGAATTATCTCCGCTGAACTCATGAACAACACTTGCAATTGGATGAACCACAGTTTTCCGATTCTCGAAATGAATTATCTGCGCTGAACTCATGAACTACACTCGCAATTGGATGAACCACAGTTCTCCGATTCTCGAAATGAATTATCTCCGCTGAACTCATGAACTAAACTCGCAATTGGATGAACCACAGTTCTATGATTCTTGAAATGAATTATCTCCGCTGAAGTCATGAACTACACTCGCAATTGGATGAACCACAATTCTCTGATTCTCGAAATGAATTATCTTCGCTGAACTCATGAACTACACTCGCAATTGGATGAACCACAGTTCTCCGATTCTCGAAATGAATTATCTCCGCTGAACTCATGAACTACACTCGCAAGTGGATGAACCACAATTCTCCGATTCTCGAAATGAATTATCTTCGCTGAACTCATGAACTACACTCGCAATTGGATGAACCACAGTTCTCCGATTCTCGACATGAATTATCTCCGCTGAACTCATGAACTAAACTCGCAATTGGATGAACCACAGTTCTCCGATTCTCAAAATAAATTATGTCCGCTGAACTCATGACCTATACTCGCAATTGGATGAACCACAGTCTCCGATTCTCGAAATGAATTATCTTCGCTGAACTCAGGAACTACACTTGCAATTGGATGAACCACAGTTCTCCGATTCTCGAAATGAATTATCTCCGCTGAACTCATGAACTACACTCGCAATTGGATGAACCACAGTTCTCCGATTCTCGAAATGAATTATGTCCGCTGAAGTCATGAACTACACTCGCAATTGGATGAACCACAGTCTCCGATTCTCGAAATGAATTATCTCGGATGAACTCATGAACTACACTCGCAATTGGATAAACCACAGTCTCCGATTCTCGAAATGAATTATCTCCGCTGAACTCATGAACTAAACTGGCAATTGGATGAACCACAGTTCTCCGATTCTCAAAATAAATTATATCCGCTGAATTCATGAGCTACACTCCCAATTGGATGAACCACAGTTCCCCGATTCTCGAAATGAATTATCTCCGCTGAACTCATGAACTACACTTGCAATTGGATGAACCACAGTTTTCCGATTCTCGAAATGAATTATCTGCGGTGAACTCATGAACTACACTCGCAATTGGATGAAGCACAGTTTTCCGATTCTCGAAATGAATTATCTGCGCTGAACTCATGAACTACACTCGCAATTGGATGTAGCACAGTTCTCCTATTCTCGAAATGAATTATCTCCGCTGAACTCATGAACTACACTCGCAATTAGAGGAAGCACAGCTCTCCGATTCTCGAAATGAATTATCTCCGCTGAACTCATGAACTACACTCGCAATTGGATGAACCACAGTTCTCCGATTCTCGAAATGAATTATGTCCGCTGAACTCAAGACCTATACTCGCAATTGGATGAACCACAGTCTCCGATTCTCGAAATGAATATTCTCCGCTGAACTCATGAACTACACTTGCAATTGGATGAACCACAGTTTTCCGATTCTCGAAATGAATTATCTGCGCTGAACTCATGAATTACACTCGCAATTGGATGAAGCACAGTTCTCCTATTCTCGAAATGAATTATCTCCGCTGAACTCATGAGCTACACTCGCAATTGGAGGAAGCACAGTTCTCCGATTCTCGAAATGAATTATCTCCGCTGGATTCATGAACTACACTCGCAATTGGATGAACCACAGTTCTCCGATTCTCAAAATAAATTATCTCCGCTGAACTCATGAACTACACTCGCAATTGGATGAACCACAGTTCTCCGATTCTCGAAATGAATTATCTTCGCTGAACTCATGAACTACACTCGCAATTGGATGAACCACAGTTCTCCGATTCTCGAAATGAATTATCTCCGCTGAACTCATGAACTACACTCGCAATTGGATGAACCACAATTCTCCGATTCTCGAAATGAATTATCTTCGCTGAACTCATGAACTACACTCGCAATTGGATGAACCACAGTTCTCCGATTCTCGACATGAATTATCTCCGCTGAACTCATGAACTAAACTCGCAATTGGATGAACCACAGTTCTCCGATTCTCAAAATAAATTATATCCGCTGAATTCATGAACTACACTCCCAATTGGATGAACCACAGGTCCCCTATTCTCGAAATGAATTATCTCCGCTGAACTCATGAACAACACTTGCAATTGGATGAACCACAGTTTTCCGATTCTCGAAATGAATTATCTGCGCTGAACTCATGAACTACACTCGCAATTGGATGAACCACAGTTCTCCGATTCTCGAAATGAATTATCTCCGCTGAACTCATGAACTAAACTCGCAATTGGATGAACCACAGTTCTATGATTCTTGAAATGAATTATCTCCGCTGAACTCATGAACTACACTCGCAATTGGATGAACCACAATTCTCCGATTCTCGAAATGAATTATCTTCGCTGAACTCATGAACTACACTCGCAATTGGATGAACCACAGTTCTCCGATTCTCGAAATGAATTATCTCCGCTGAACTCATGAACTACACTCGCAATTGGATGAACCACAATTCTCCGATTCTCGAAATGAATTATCTTCGCTGAACTCATGAACTACACTCGCAATTGGATGAACCACAGTTCTCTGATTCTCGACATGAATTATCTCCGCTGAACTCATGAACTAAACTCGCAATTGGATGAACCACAGTTCTCCGATTCTCAAAATAAATTATCTCCGCTGAACTCATGAACTACACTCGCAATTGGATGAACCACAGTTCTCCGATTCTCGAAATAAATTATGTCCGCTAAACTCATGACCTATACTCGTAATTGGATGAACCACAGTCTCCGATTCTCGAAATGAATTATCTTCGCTGAACTCATGAACTACACTTGCAATTGGATGAACCAGAGTTCTCCGATTCTCGAAATGAATTATCTCCGCTGAACTCATGAACTACACTCGCAATTGGATGAACCACAGTTCTCCGATTCTCGAAATGAATTATGTCCCCTGAACTCATGAACTACACTCGCAATTGGATGAACCACAGTCTCCGATTCTCGAAATGAATTATCTCCGCTGAACTCATGAACTACACTCGCAATTGGATGAACCACAGTCTCCGATTCTCGAAATGAATTATCTCCGCTGAACTCATGAACTAAACTGGCAATTGGATGAACCACAGTTCTCCGATTCTCAAAATAAATTATATCCGCTGAATTCATGAGCTACACTCCCAATTGGATGAACCACAGTTCCCCGATTCTCGAAATGAATTATCTCCGCTGAACTCATGAACTACACTTGCAATTGGATGAACCACAGTTTTCCGATTCTCGAAATGAATTATCTGCTCTGAACTCATGAACTACACTCGCAATTGGATGAAGCACAGTTCTCCTATTCTCGAAATGAATTATCTCCGCTGAACTCATGAACTACACTCGCAATTGGATGAACCACAGTTCTCCGATTCTCGAAATGAATTATGTCAGCTGAACTCATGACCTATACTCGCAATTGGATGAACCACATTCTCCGATTCTCGAAATGAATATTCTCCGCTGAACTCATGAACTACACTTGCAATTGGATGAACCACAGTTTTCCGATTCTCGAAATGAATTATCTGCGCTGAACTCATGAATTACACTCGCAATTGGATGAAGCACAGTTCTCCTATTCTCGAAATGAATTGTCTCCGCTGAACTCATGAGCTACACTCGCAATTGGAGGAAGCACAGTTCTCCGATTCTCGAAATGAATTATCTCCGCTGGATTCATGAACTACACTCGCAATTGGATGAACCACAATTCTCCGATTCTCGAAATGAATTATCTCCGCTGAACTCATGAACTACACTCGCAATTGGATGAACCACAGTTCTCCGATTCTCGAAATGAATTATGTCCGCTGAACTCATGACCTATACTCGCAATTGGATGAACCACAGTCTCCGATTCTCGAAATGAATTATCTTCCCTGAACTCATGAACTACACTCGCAATTGGATGAACCACAGTTCTCCGATTCTCGAAATGAATTATCTCCGCTGAACTCATGAACTAAACTCGCAATTGGATGAACCACAGTTCTCCGATTCTCGAAATGAATTATCTTCGCTGAACTCATGAACTACACTCGCAATTGGATGAACCACAGTTCTCCGATTCTCGACATGAATTATCTCCGCTGAACTCATGAACTAAACTCGCAATTGGATGAACCACAGTTCTCCGATTCTCAAAATAAATTATATCCGCTGAATTCATGAACTACACTCCCAATTGGATGAACCACAGGTCCCCTATTCTCGAAATGAATTATCTCCGCTGAACTCATGAACAACACTTGCAATTGGATGAACCACAGTTTTCCGATTCTCGAAATGAATTATCTGCGCTGAACTCATGAACTACACTCGCAATTGGATGAACCACAGTTCTCCGATTCTCGAAATGAATTATCTCCGCTGAACTCATGAACTAAACTCGCAATTGGATGAACCACAGTTCTATGATTCTTGAAATGAATTATCTCCGCTGAACTCATGAACTACACTCGCAATTGGATGAACCACAATTCTCCGATTCTCGAAATGAATTATCTTCGCTGAACTCATGAACTACACTCGCAATTGGATGAACCACAGTTCTCCGATTCTCGAAATGAATTATCTCCGCTGAACTCATGAACTACACTCGCAATTGGATGAACCACAATTCTCCGATTCTCGAAATGAATTATCTTCGCTGAACTCATGAACTACACTCGCAATTGGATGAACCACAGTTCTCCGATTCTCGACATGAATTATCTCCGCTGAACTCATGAACTAAACTCGCAATTGGATGAACCACAGTTCTCCGATTCTCAAAATAAATTATCTCCGCTGAACTCATGAACTACACTCGCAATTGGATGAACCACAGTTCTCCGATTCTCGAAATAAATTATGTCCGCTGAACTCATGACCTATACTCGCAATTGGATGAACCACAGTTCTCCGATTCTCGAAATGAAATATCTTCGCTGAACTCATGAACTACACTCGCAATTGGATGAACCAGAGTTCTCCGATTCTCGAAATGAATTATCTCCGCTGAACTCATGAACTACACTCGCAATTGGATGAACCACAGTTCTCCGATTCTCGAAATGAATTATGTCCGCTGAACTCATGAACTACACTCGCAATTGGATGAACCACAGTCTCCGATTCTCGAAATGAATTATCTCCGCTGAACTCATGAACTACACTCGCAATTGGATGAACCACAGTTCTCCGATTCTCGAAATGAATTATCTCCGCTGAACTCATGAACTAAACTGGCAATTGGATGAACCACAGTTCTCCGATTCTCAAAATAAATTATATCCGCTGAATTCATGAGCTACACTCCCAATTGGATGAACCACAGTTCCCCGATTCTCGAAATGAATTATCTCCGCTGAACTCATGAACTACACTTGCAATTGGATGAACCACAGTTTTCCGATTCTCGAAATGAATTATCTGCGCTGAACTCATGAACTACACTCGCAATTGGATGAAGCACAGTTCTCCTATTCTCGAAATGAATTATCTCCGCTGAACTCATGAACTACACTCGCAATTGGAGGAAGCACAGCTCTCCGATTCTCGAAATGAATTATCTCCGCTGGATTCATGAACTACACTCGCAATTGGATGAACCACAATTCTCCGATTCTCGAAATGAATTATCTCCGCTGAACTCATGAACTACACTCGCAATTGGATGAAGCACAGTTCTCCGATTCTCGAAATGAATTATCTCCGCTGAACTCATGAACTACACTAGCAATTGGATGAACCACAATTCTGCGATTCTCGAAATGAATTATCTGCGCTGAACTCATGAACTACACTCGCAATTGGATGAACCACAGTTTTCCGATTCTCGAAATGAATTATCTGCGCTGAACTCATGAACTACACTCGCAATTGGATGAAGCACAGTTCTCCTATTCTCGAAATGAATTATCTCCGCTGAACTCAAGAACTACACTCGCAATTGGATGAACCACAGTTCTCCGATTCTCGAAATGAATTATCTCCGCTGAACTCATGAACTAAACTCGCAATTGGATGAACCACAGTTCTCCGATTCTCGAAATGAATTATCTCCGCTGAACTCATGAACTACACTCGCAATTGGATGAACCACAATTCTCCGATTCTCGAAATGAATTATCTTCGCTGAACTCATGAACTACACTCGCAATTGGATGAACCACAGTTCTCCGATTCTCGACATGAATTATCTCCGCTGAACTCATGAACTAAACTCGCAATTGGATGAACCACAGTTCTCCGATTCTCAAAATAAATTATATCCGCTGAATTCATGAACTACACTCCCAATTGGATGAACCACAGGTCCCCTATTCTCGAAATGAATTATCTCCGCTGAACTCATGAACAACACTTGCAATTGGATGAACCACAGTTTTCCGATTCTCGAAATGAATTATCTGCGCTGAACTCATGAACTACACTCGCAATTGGATGAACCACAGTTCTCCGATTCTCGAAATGAATTATCTCCGCTGAACTCATGAACTAAACTCGCAATTGGATGAACCACAGTTCTATGATTCTTGAAATGAATTATCTCCGCTGAACTCATGAACTACACTCGCAATTGGATGAACCACAGTCTCCGATTCTCGAAATGAATTATCTTCGCTGAACTCATGAACTACACTCGCAATTGGATGAACCACAGTTTTCCGATTCTCGAAATGAATTATCTCCGCTGGACTCATGAACTAAACTCGCAATTGGATGAACCACAGTTCTCCGATTCTCGAAATGAATTATCTCCGCTGAACTCATGAACTACACTCGCAATTGGATGAACCACAATTCTCCGATTCTTGAAATGAATTATCTTCGCTGAACTCATGAACTACACTCGCAATTGGATGAACCACAGTTCTCCGATTCTCGACATGAATTATCTCCGCTGAACTCATGAACTAAACTCGCAATTGGATGAACCACAGTTCTCCGATTCTCAAAATAAATTATCTCCGCTGAACTCATGAACTACACTCGCAATTGGATGAACCACAGTTCTCCGATTCTCGAAATAAATTATGTCCGCTAAACTCATGACCTATACTCGTAATTGGATGAACCACAGTCTCCGATTCTCGAAATGAATTATCTTCGCTGAACTCATGAACTACACTTGCAATTGGATGAACCAGAGTTCTCCGATTCTCGAAATGAATTATCTCCGCTGAACTCATGAACTACACTCGCAATTGGATGAACCACAGTTCTCCGATTCTCGAAATGAATTATGTCCGCTGAACTCATGAACTACACTCGCAATTGGATGAACCACAGTCTCCGATTCTCGAAATGAATTATCTCCGCTGAACTCATGAACTACACTCGCAATTGGATGAACCACAGTCTCCGATTCTCGAAATGAATTATCTCCGCTGAACTCATGAACTAAACTGGCAATTGGATGAATCACAGTTCTCCGATTCTCAAAATAAATTATATCCGCTGAATTCATGAGCTACACTCCCAATTGGATGAACCACAGTTCCCCGATTCTCGAAATGAATTATCTCCGCTGAACTCATGAACTACACTTGCAATTGGATGAACCACAGTTTTCCGATTCTCGAAATGAATTATCTGCTCTGAACTCATGAACTACACTCGCAATTGGATGAAGCACAGTTCTCCTATTCTCGAAATGAATTATCTCCGCTGAACTCATGAACTACACTCGCAATTGGATGAACCACAGTTCTCCGATTCTCGAAATGAATTATGTCAGCTGAACTCATGACCTATACTCGCAATTGGATGAACCACATTCTCCGATTCTCGAAATGAATATTCTCCGCTGAACTCATGAACTACACTTGCAATTGGATGAACCACAGTTTTCCGATTCTCGAAATGAATTATCTGCGCTGAACTCATGAATTACACTCGCAATTGGATGAAGCACAGTTCTCCTATTCTCGAAATGAATTGTCTCCGCTGAACTCATGAGCTACACTCGCAATTGGAGGAAGCACAGTTCTCCGATTCTCGAAATGAATTATCTCCGCTGGATTCATGAACTACACTCGCAATTGGATGAACCACAATTCTCCGATTCTCGAAATGAATTATCTCCGCTGAACTCATGAACTACACTCGCAATTGGATGAACCACAGTTCTCCGATTCTCGAAATGAATTATGTCCGCTGAACTCATGACCTATACTCGCAATTGGATGAACCACAGTCTCCGATTCTCGAAATGAATTATCTTCGCTGAACTCATGAACTACACTCGCAATTGGATGAACCACAGTTCTCCGATTCTCGAAATGAATTATCTCCGCTGAACTCATGAACTAAACTCGCAATTGGATGAACCACAGTTCTCCGATTCTCGAAATGAATTATCTTCGCTGAACTCATGAACTACACTCGCAATTGGATGAACCACAGTTCTCCGATTCTCGACATGAATTATCTCCGCTGAACTCATGAACTAAACTCGCAATTGGATGAACCACAGTTCTCCGATTCTCAAAATAAATTATATCCGCTGAATTCATGAACTACACTCCCAATTGGATGAACCACAGGTCCCCTATTCTCGAAATGAATTATCTCCGCTGAACTCATGAACAACACTTGCAATTGGATGAACCACAGTTTTCCGATTCTCGAAATGAATTATCTGCGCTGAACTCATGAACTACACTCGCAATTGGATGAACCACAGTTCTCCGATTCTCGAAATGAATTATCTCCGCTGAACTCATGAACTAAACTCGCAATTGGATGAACCACAGTTCTATGATTCTTGAAATGAATTATCTCCGCTGAACTCATGAACTACACTCGCAATTCGATGAACCACAATTCTCCGATTCTCGAAATGAATTATCTTCGCTGAACTCATGAACTACACTCGCAATTGGATGAACCACAGTTCTCCGATTCTCGAAATGAATTATCTCCGCTGAACTCATGAACTACACTCGCAATTGGATGAACCACAATTCTCCGATTCTCGAAATGAATTATCTTCGCTGAACTCATGAACTACACTCGCAATTGGATGAACCACAGTTCTCCGATTCTCGACATGAATTATCTCCGCTGAACTCATGAACTAAACTCGCAATTGGATGAACCACAGTTCTCCGATTCTCAAAATAAATTATCTCCGCTGAACTCATGAACTACACTCGCAATTGGATGAACCACAGTTCTTCGATTCTCGAAATAAATTATGTCCGCTGAACTCATGACCTATACTCGCAATTGGATGAACCACAGTCTCCGATTCTCGAAATGAAATTATCTTCGCTGAACTCATGAACTACACTTGCAATTGGATGAACCAGAGTTCTCCGATTCTCGAAATGAATTATCTCCGCTGAACTCATGAACTACACTCGCAATTGGATGAACCACAGTTCTCCGATTCTCGAAATGAATTATGTCCGCTGAACTCATGAACTACACTCGCAATTATATGAACCACAGTCTCCGATTCTCGAAATGAATTATCTCCGCTGAACTCATGAACTACACTCGCAATTGGATGAACCACAGTCTCCGATTCTCGAAATGAATTATCTCCGCTGAACTCATGAACTAAACTGGCAATTGGATGAACCACAGTTCTCCGATTCTCAAAATAAATTATATCCGCTGAATTCATGAGCTACACTCCCAATTGGATGAACCACAGTTCCCCGATTCTCGAAATGAATTATCTCCGCTGAACTCATGAACTACACTTGCAATTGGATGAACCACAGTTTTCCGATTCTCGAAATGAATTATCTGCGCTGAACTCATGAACTACACTCGCAATTGGATGAAGCACAGTTCTCCTATTCTCGAAATGAATTATCTCCGCTGAACTCATGAACTACACTCGCAATTGGAGGAAGCACAGCTCTCCGATTCTCGAAATGAATTATCTCCGCTGGATTCATGAACTACACTCGCAATTGGATGAACCACAATTCTCCGATTCTCGAAATGAATTATCTCCGCTGAACTCATGAACTACACTCGCAATTGGATGAAGCACACAGTTCTCCGATTCTCGAAATGAATTATCTCCGCTGAACTCATGAACTACACTAGCAATTGGATGAACCACAATTCTGCGATTCTCGAAATGAATTATCTGCGCTGAACTCATGAACTACACTCGCAAGTGGATGAACCACAGTTTTCCGATTCTCGAAATGAATTATCTGCGCTGAACTCATGAACTACACTCGCAATTGGATGAAGCACAGTTCTCCTATTCTCGAAATGAATTATCTCCGCTGAACTCATGAACTACACTCGCAATTGGAGGAAGCACAGTTCTCCGATTCTCGAAATGAATTATCTCCGCTGAACTCATGAACTACACTCGCAATTGGATGAACCACAGTTCTCCGATTCTCGAAATGAATTATCTCCGCTGAACTCATGAACTACACTCGCAATTGGATGAACCACAATTCTCCGATTCTCGAAATGAATTATCTTCGCTGAACTCATGAACTACACTCGCAATTGGATGAACCACAGTTCTCCGATTCTCGACATGAATTATCTCCGCTGAACTCATGAACTAAACTCGCAATTGGATGAACCACAGTTCTCCGATTCTCAAAATAAATTATATCCGCTGAATTCATGAACTACACTCCCAATTGGATGAACCACAGGTCCCCGATTCTCGAAATGAATTATCTCCGCTGAACTCATGAACAACACTTGCAATTGGATGAACCACAGTTTTCCGATTCTCGAAATGAATTATCTGCGCTGAACTCATGAACTACACTCGCAATTGGATGAACCACAGTTCTCCGATTCTCGAAATGAATTATCTCCGCTGAACTCATGAACTAAACTCGCAATTGGATGAACCACAGTTCTATGATTCTTGAAATGAATTATCTCCGCTGAACTCATGAACTACACTCGCAATTGGATGAACCACAGTTCTCCGATTCTCGAAATGAATTATCTTCGCTGAACTCATGAACTACACTCGCAATTGGATGAACCACAGTTTTCCGATTCTCGAAATGAATTATCTCCGCTGGAACTCATGAACTAAACTCGCAATTGGATGAACCACAGTTCTCCGATTCTCGAAATGAATTATCTCCGCTGAACTCATGAACTACACTCGCAATTGGATGAACCACAATTCTCCGATTCTTGAAATGAATTATCTCCGCTGAACTCATGAACTACACTCGCAATTGGATGAACCACAGTTCTCCGATTCTCGAAATGAATTATCTCCGCTGAACTCATGAACTACACTCGCAATTGGATGAACCACAGTTCTCCGATTCTCAAAATAAATTATCTCCGCTGAACTCATGAACTACACTCGCAATTGGATGAACCACAGTTTTCCAATTCTCAAAATGAATTATCTGCGCTGAACTCATGAATTACACTCGCAATTGGATGGAGCACAGTTCTCCTATTCTCGAAATGAATTATCTCCGCTGAACTCATGAACTACACTCGCAATTGGATGAACCACAGTTCTCCGATTCTCGAAATGAATTATCTCCGCTGAACTCATGAACTACACTCGCAATTGGATGAACCACAGTTCTCCGATTCTCGAAATAAATTATCTCCGCTGAACTCATGAACTACACTCGCAATTGGATGAACCACAGTTCTCCGATTCTCGAAATGAATTATGTCCGCTGAACTCATGACCTATACTCGCAATTGGATGAACCACAGTTCTCCGATTCTCGAAATGAATTATCTCCGCTGAACTCATGAACTACACTCGCAATTGGATGAACCACAGTTCTCCGATTCTCGAAATGAATTATCTCCGCTGAACTCATGAACTACACTCGCAATTGGATGAACCACAGTTCTCCGATTCTCGAAATGAATTATCTTCCCTGAACTCATGAACTACACTCGCAATTGGATGAACCACAGTTTTCCGATTCTCGAAATGAATTATCTCCGCTGGAACTCATGAACTAAACTCGCAATTGGATGAACCACAGTTCTCCGATTCTCGAAATGAATTATCTCCGCTGAACTCATGAACTACACTCGCAATTGGATGAACCACAATTCTCCGATTCTCGAAATGAATTATCTTCGCTGAACTCATGAACTACACTCGCAATTGGATGAACCACAGTTATCCGATTCTCGACATGAATTATCTCCGCTGAACTCATGAACTTAACTCGCAATTGGATGAACCACAGTTCTCCGATTCTCAAAATAAATTATATCCGCTGAATTCATGAACTACACTCCCAATTGGATGAACCACAGGTCCCCTATTCTCGAAATGAATTATCTCCGCTGAACCCATGAACAACACTTGCAATTGGATGAACCACAGTTTTCCGATTCTCGAAATGAATTATCTGCGCTGAACTCATGAACTACACTCGCAATTGGATGAACCACAGTTCTCCGATTCTCGAAATGAATTATCTCCGCTGAACTCATGACCTATACTCGCAATTGGATGAACCACAGTTCTCCGATTCTCGAAATGAATTATCTTCGCTGAACTCATGAACTACACTTGCAATTGGATGAACCAGAGTTCTCCGATTCTCGAAATGAATTATGTCCGCTGAACTCATGACCTATACTCGCAATTGGATGAACCACAGTTCTCCGATTCTCGAAATGAATTATCTTCCCTGAACTCATGAACTACACTCGCAATTGGATGAACCACAATTCTCCGATTCTCGAAATGAATTATCTTCGCTGAACTCATGAACTACACTCGCAATTGGATGAACCACAGTTCTCCGATTCTCGACATGAATTATCTCCGCTGAACTCATGAACTAAACTCGCAATTGGATGAACCACAGTTCTCCGATTCTCAAAATAAATTATATCCGCTGAATTCATGAACTACACTCCCAATTGGATGAACCACAGGTCCCCGATTCTCGAAATGAATTATCTCCGCTGAACTCATGAACAACACTTGCAATTGGATGAACCACAGTTTTCCGATTCTCGAAATGAATTATCTGCGCTGAACTCATGAACTACACTCGCAATTGGATGAACCACAGTTCTCCGATTCTCGAAATGAATTATCTCCGCTGAACTCATGAACTAAACTCGCAATTGGATGAACCACAGTTCTATGATTCTTGAAATGAATTATCTCCGCTGAACTCATGAACTACACTCGCAATTGGATGAACCACAATTCTCCGATTCTCGAAATGAATTATCTTCGCTGAACTCATGAACTACACTCGCAATTGGATGAACCACAGTTCTCCGATTCTCGAAATGAATTATCTCCGCTGAACTCATGAACTACACTCGCAATTGGATGAACCACAATTCTCCGATTCTCGAAATGAATTATCTTCGCTGAACTCATGAACTACACTCGCAATTGGATGAACCACAGTTCTCCGATTCTCGAAATGAATTATCTCCGCTGAACTCATGAACTACACTCGCAATTGGATGAACCACAGTTCTCCGATTCTCGAAATGAATTATGTCCGCTGAACTCATGAACTACACTCGCAATTGGATGAACCACAGTTCTCCGATTCTCGAAATGAATTATCTCCGCTGAACTCATGAACTACACTTGCAATTGGATGAACCACAGTTCTCCGATTCTCGAAATGAATTATCTGCGCTGAACTCATGAACTACACTCGCAATTGGATGAAGCACAGTTCTCCGATTCTCGAAATGAATTATCTCCGCTGAACTCATGAACTACACTCGCAATTGGATGAAGCACAGTTCTCCGATTCTCGAAATGAATTATCTCCGCTGAACTCATGAACTACACTCGCAATTGGATGAACCACAGTTCTCCGATTCTCGAAATGAATTATCTCCGCTGAACTCATGAACTACACTCGCAATTGGATGAACCACAGTTCTCCGATTCTCGAAATGAATTATCTCCGCTGAACTCATGAACTACACTCGCAATTGGATGAACCACAGTTCTCCGATTCTCGAAATGAATTATCTCCGCTGAACTCATGAACTACACTCGCAATTGGATGAACCACAGTTCTCCGATTCTCGAAATGAATTATCTCCGCTGAACTCATGAACTAAACTCGCAATTGGATGAACCACAGTTCTCCGATTCTCGAAATGAATTATATCCGCTGAACTCATGAACTACACTCGCAATTGGATGAACCACAGTTCTCCGATTCTCGAAATGAATTATCTCCGCTGAACTCATGAACTACACTCGCAATTGGATGAACCACAGTTCTCCGATTCTCGAAATGAATTATCTCCGCTGAACTCATGAACTACACTCGCAATTGGATGAACCACAGTTCTCCGATTCTCGAAATGAATTATCTCCGCTGAACTCATGAACTACACTCGCAATTGGATGAACCACAGTTCTCCGATTCTCGAAATGAATTATCTCCGCTGAACTCATGAACTACACTCGCAATTGGATGAACCACAGTTCTCCGATTCTCGAAATGAATTATCTTCGCTGAACTCATGAACTACACTCGCAATTGGATGAACCACAGTTCTCCGATTCTCGAAATGAATTATCTCCGCTGAACTCATGAACTACACTCGCAATTGGATGAACCACAGTTCTCCGATTCTCGAAATGAATTATCTCCGCTGAACTCATGAACTACACTCGCAATTGGATGAACCACAGTTCTCCGATTCTCGAAATGAATTATCTCCGCTGAACTCATGAACTACACTCGCAATTGGATGAACCACAGTTCTCCGATTCTCGAAATGAATTATGTCCGCTGAACTCATGAACTATACTCGCAATTGGATGAACCACAGTTCTCCGATTCTCGAAATGAATTATCTCCGCTGAACTCATGAACTACACTTGCAATTGGATGAACCACAGTTCTCCGATTCTCGAAATGAATTATCTCCGCTGAACTCATGAACTACACTCGCAATTGGATGAACCACAGTTCTCCGATTCTCGAAATGAATTATGTCCGCTGAACTCATGAACTACACTCGCAATTGGATGAACCACAGTTCTCCGATTCTCGAAATGAATTATCTCCGCTGAACTCATGAACTACACTCGCAATTGGATGAACCACAGTTCTCCGATTCTCGAAATGAATTATCTCCGCTGAACTCATGAACTACACTCGCAATTGGATGAACCACAGTTCTCCGATTCTCGAAATGAATTATCTCCGCTGAACTCATGAACTACACTCGCAATTGGATGAACCACAGTTCTCCGATTCTCGAAATGAATTATCTCCGCTGAACTCATGAACTACACTCGCAATTGGATGAACCACAGTTCTCCGATTCTCGAAATGAATTATCTCCGCTGAACTCATGAACTACACTCGCAATTGGATGAACCACAGTTCTCCGATTCTCGAAATGAATTATCTGCGCTGAACTCATGAACTACACTCGCAATTGGATGAACCACAGTTCTCCGATTCTCGAAATGAATTATCTCCGCTGAACTCATGAACTACACTCGCAATTGGATGAACCACAGTTCTCCGATTCTCGAAATGAATTATCTCCGCTGAACTCATGAACTACACTCGCAATTGGATGAACCACAGTTCTCCGATTCTCGAAATGAATTATCTCCGCTGAACTCATGAACTACACTCGCAATTGGATGAACCACAGTTCTCCGATTCTCGAAATGAATTATCTCCGCTGAACTCATGAACTACACTCGCAATTGGATGAACCACAGTTCTCCGATTCTCGAAATGAATTATCTCCGCTGAACTCATGAACTACACTCGCAATTGGATGAACCACAGTTCTCCGATTCTCGAAATGAATTATCTCCGCTGAACTCATGAACTACACTCGCAATTGGATGAACCACAGTTCTCCGATTCTCGAAATGAATTATCTCCGCTGAACTCATGAACTACACTCGCAATTGGATGAACCACAGTTCTCCGATTCTCGAAATGAATTATCTCCGCTGAACTCATGAACTACACTCGCAATTGGATGAACCACAGTTCTCCGATTCTCGAAATGAATTATCTCCGCTGAACTCATGAACTACACTCGCAATTGGATGAACCACAGTTCTCCGATTCTCGAAATGAATTATCTCCGCTGAACTCATGAACTACACTCGCAATTGGATGAACCACAGTTCTCCGATTCTCGAAATGAATTATCTCCGCTGAACTCATGAACTACACTCGCAATTGGATGAACCACAGTTCTCCGATTCTCGAAATGAATTATCTCCGCTGAACTCATGAACTACACTCGCAATTGGATGAACCACAGTTCTCCGATTCTCGACATGAATTATCTCCGCTGAACTCATGAACTAAACTCGCAATTGGATGAACCACAGTTCTCCGATTCTCAAAATAAATTATATCCGCTGAACTCATGAACTACACTCGCAATTGGATGAACCACAGTTCTCCGATTCTCGAAATGAATTATCTCCGCTGAACTCATGAACTACACTCGCAATTGGATGAACCACAGTTCTCCGATTCTCGAAATGAATTATCTCCGCTGAACTCATGAACTACACTCGCAATTGGATGAACCACAGTTCTCCGATTCTCGAAATGAATTATCTCCGCTGAACTCATGAACTACACTCGCAATTGGATGAACCACAGTTCTCCGATTCTCGAAATGAATTATCTCCGCTGAACTCATGAACTACACTCGCAATTGGATGAACCACAGTTCTCCGATTCTCGAAATGAATTATCTCCGCTGAACTCATGAACTACACTCGCAATTGGATGAACCACAGTTCTCCGATTCTCGAAATGAATTATCTCCGCTGAACTCATGAACTACACTCGCAATTGGATGAACCACAGTTCTCCGATTCTCGAAATGAATTATCTCCGCTGAACTCATGAACTACACTCGCAATTGGATGAACCACAGTTCTCCGATTCTCGAAATGAATTATCTCCGCTGAACTCATGAACTACACTCGCAATTGGATGAACCACAGTTCTCCGATTCTCGAAATGAATTATCTCCGCTGAACTCATGAACTACACTCGCAATTGGATGAACCACAGTTCTCCGATTCTCGAAATGAATTATCTCCGCTGAACTCATGAACTACACTCGCAATTGGATGAACCACAGTTCTCCGATTCTCGAAATGAATTATCTCCGCTGAACTCATGAACTACACTCGCAATTGGATGAACCACAGTTCTCCGATTCTCGAAATGAATTATCTCCGCTGAACTCATGAACTACACTCGCAATTGGATGAACCACAGTTCTCCGATTCTCGAAATGAATTATCTCCGCTGAACTCATGAACTACACTCGCAATTGGATGAACCACAGTTCTCCGATTCTCGAAATGAATTATCTCCGCTGAACTCATGAACTACACTCGCAATTGGATGAACCACAGTTCTCCGATTCTCGAAATGAATTATCTCCGCTGAACTCATGAACTACACTCGCAATTGGATGAACCACAGTTCTCCGATTCTCGAAATGAATTATCTCCGCTGAACTCATGAACTACACTCGCAATTGGATGAACCACAGTTCTCCGATTCTCGAAATGAATTATCTCCGCTGAACTCATGAACTACACTCGCAATTGGATGAACCACAGTTCTCCGATTCTCGAAATGAATTATCTCCGCTGAACTCATGAACTACACTCGCAATTGGATGAACCACAGTTCTCCGATTCTCGAAATGAATTATCTCCGCTGAACTCATGAACTACACTCGCAATTGGATGAACCACAGTTCTCCGATTCTCGAAATGAATTATCTCCGCTGAACTCATGAACTACACTCGCAATTGGATGAACCACAGTTCTCCGATTCTCGAAATGAATTATCTCCGCTGAACTCATGAACTACACTCGCAATTGGATGAACCACAGTTCTCCGATTCTCGAAATGAATTATCTCCGCTGAACTCATGAACTACACTCGCAATTGGATGAACCACAGTTCTCCGATTCTCGAAATGAATTATCTCCGCTGAACTCATGAACTACACTCGCAATTGGATGAACCACAGTTCTCCGATTCTCGAAATGAATTATCTCCGCTGAACTCATGAACTACACTCGCAATTGGATGAACCACAGTTCTCCGATTCTCGAAATGAATTATCTCCGCTGAACTCATGAACTACACTCGCAATTGGATGAACCACAGTTCTCCGATTCTCGAAATGAATTATCTCCGCTGAACTCATGAACTACACTCGCAATTGGATGAACCACAGTTCTCCGATTCTCGAAATGAATTATCTCCGCTGAACTCATGAACTACACTCGCAATTGGATGAACCACAGTTCTCCGATTCTCGAAATGAATTATCTCCGCTGAACTCATGAACTACACTCGCAATTGGATGAACCACAGTTCTCCGATTCTCGAAATGAATTATCTCCGCTGAACTCATGAACTACACTCGCAATTGGATGAACCACAGTTCTCCGATTCTCGAAATGAATTATCTCCGCTGAACTCATGAACTACACTCGCAATTGGATGAACCACAGTTCTCCGATTCTCGAAATGAATTATCTCCGCTGAACTCATGAACTACACTCGCAATTGGATGAACCACAGTTCTCCGATTCTCGAAATGAATTATCTCCGCTGAACTCATGAACTACACTCGCAATTGGATGAACCACAGTTCTCCGATTCTCGAAATGAATTATCTCCGCTGAACTCATGAACTACACTCGCAATTGGATGAACCACAGTTCTCCGATTCTCGAAATGAATTATCTCCGCTGAACTCATGAACTACACTCGCAATTGGATGAACCACAGTTCTCCGATTCTCGAAATGAATTATCTCCGCTGAACTCATGAACTACACTCGCAATTGGATGAACCACAGTTCTCCGATTCTCGAAATGAATTATCTCCGCTGAACTCATGAACTACACTCGCAATTGGATGAACCACAGTTCTCCGATTCTCGAAATGAATTATCTCCGCTGAACTCATGAACTACACTCGCAATTGGATGAACCACAGTTCTCCGATTCTCGAAATGAATTATCTCCGCTGAACTCATGAACTACACTCGCAATTGGATGAACCACAGTTCTCCGATTCTCGAAATGAATTATCTCCGCTGAACTCATGAACTACACTCGCAATTGGATGAACCACAGTTCTCCGATTCTCGAAATGAATTATCTCCGCTGAACTCATGAACTACACTCGCAATTGGATGAACCACAGTTCTCCGATTCTCGAAATGAATTATCTCCGCTGAACTCATGAACTACACTCGCAATTGGATGAACCACAGTTCTCCGATTCTCGAAATGAATTATCTCCGCTGAACTCATGAACTACACTCGCAATTGGATGAACCACAGTTCTCCGATTCTCGAAATGAATTATCTCCGCTGAACTCATGAACTACACTCGCAATTGGATGAACCACAGTTCTCCGATTCTCGAAATGAATTATCTCCGCTGAACTCATGAACTACACTCGCAATTGGATGAACCACAGTTCTCCGATTCTCGAAATGAATTATCTCCGCTGAACTCATGAACTACACTCGCAATTGGATGAACCACAGTTCTCCGATTCTCGAAATGAATTATCTCCGCTGAACTCATGAACTACACTCGCAATTGGATGAACCACAGTTCTCCGATTCTCGAAATGAATTATCTCCGCTGAACTCATGAACTACACTCGCAATTGGATGAACCACAGTTCTCCGATTCTCGAAATGAATTATCTCCGCTGAACTCATGAACTACACTCGCAATTGGATGAACCACAGTTCTCCGATTCTCGAAATGAATTATCTCCGCTGAACTCATGAACTACACTCGCAATTGGATGAACCACAGTTCTCCGATTCTCGAAATGAATTATCTCCGCTGAACTCATGAACTACACTCGCAATTGGATGAACCACAGTTCTCCGATTCTCGAAATGAATTATCTCCGCTGAACTCATGAACTACACTCGCAATTGGATGAACCACAGTTCTCCGATTCTCGAAATGAATTATCTCCGCTGAACTCATGAACTACACTCGCAATTGGATGAACCACAGTTCTCCGATTCTCGAAATGAATTATCTCCGCTGAACTCATGAACTACACTCGCAATTGGATGAACCACAGTTCTCCGATTCTCGAAATGAATTATCTCCGCTGAACTCATGAACTACACTCGCAATTGGATGAACCACAGTTCTCCGATTCTCGAAATGAATTATCTCCGCTGAACTCATGAACTACACTCGCAATTGGATGAACCACAGTTCTCCGATTCTCGAAATGAATTATCTCCGCTGAACTCATGAACTACACTCGCAATTGGATGAACCACAGTTCTCCGATTCTCGAAATGAATTATCTCCGCTGAACTCATGAACTACACTCGCAATTGGATGAACCACAGTTCTCCGATTCTCGAAATGAATTATCTCCGCTGAACTCATGAACTACACTCGCAATTGGATGAACCACAGTTCTCCGATTCTCGAAATGAATTATCTCCGCTGAACTCATGAACTACACTCGCAATTGGATGAACCACAGTTCTCCGATTCTCGAAATGAATTATCTCCGCTGAACTCATGAACTACACTCGCAATTGGATGAACCACAGTTCTCCGATTCTCGAAATGAATTATCTCCGCTGAACTCATGAACTACACTCGCAATTGGATGAACCACAGTTCTCCGATTCTCGAAATGAATTATCTCCGCTGAACTCATGAACTACACTCGCAATTGGATGAACCACAGTTCTCCGATTCTCGAAATGAATTATCTCCGCTGAACTCATGAACTACACTCGCAATTGGATGAACCACAGTTCTCCGATTCTCGAAATGAATTATCTCCGCTGAACTCATGAACTACACTCGCAATTGGATGAACCACAGTTCTCCGATTCTCGAAATGAATTATCTCCGCTGAACTCATGAACTACACTCGCAATTGGATGAACCACAGTTCTCCGATTCTCGAAATGAATTATCTCCGCTGAACTCATGAACTACACTCGCAATTGGATGAACCACAGTTCTCCGATTCTCGAAATGAATTATCTTCGCTGAACTCATGAACTACACTCGCAATTGGATGAACCACAGTTCTCCGATTCTCGAAATGAATTATCTCCGCTGAACTCATGAACTACACTCGCAATTGGATGAACCACAGTTCTCCGATTCTCGAAATGAATTATCTCCGCTGAACTCATGAACTACACTCGCAATTGGATGAACCACAGTTCTCCGATTCTCGAAATGAATTATCTCCGCTGAACTCATGAACTACACTCGCAATTGGATGAACCACAGTTCTCCGATTCTCGAAATGAATTATCTCCGCTGAACTCATGAACTACACTCGCAATTGGATGAACCACAGTTCTCCGATTCTCGAAATGAATTATCTCCGCTGAACTCATGAACTACACTCGCAATTGGATGAACCACAGTTCTCCGATTCTCGAAATGAATTATCTCCGCTGAACTCATGAACTACACTCGCAATTGGATGAACCACAGTTCTCCGATTCTCGAAATGAATTATCTCCGCTGAACTCATGAACTACACTCGCAATTGGATGAACCACAGTTCTCCGATTCTCGAAATGAATTATCTCCGCTGAACTCATGAACTACACTCGCAATTGGATGAACCACAGTTCTCCGATTCTCGAAATGAATTATCTCCGCTGAACTCATGAACTACACTCGCAATTGGATGAACCACAGTTCTCCGATTCTCGAAATGAATTATCTCCGCTGAACTCATGAACTACACTCGCAATTGGATGAACCACAGTTCTCCGATTCTCGAAATGAATTATCTCCGCTGAACTCATGAACTACACTCGCAATTGGATGAACCACAGTTCTCCGATTCTCGAAATGAATTATCTCCGCTGAACTCATGAACTACACTCGCAATTGGATGAACCACAGTTCTCCGATTCTCGAAATGAATTATCTCCGCTGAACTCATGAACTACACTCGCAATTGGATGAACCACAGTTCTCCGATTCTCGAAATGAATTATCTCCGCTGAACTCATGAACTACACTCGCAATTGGATGAACCACAGTTCTCCGATTCTCGAAATGAATTATCTCCGCTGAACTCATGAACTACACTCGCAATTGGATGAACCACAGTTCTCCGATTCTCGAAATGAATTATCTCCGCTGAACTCATGAACTACACTCGCAATTGGATGAACCACAGTTCTCCGATTCTCGAAATGAATTATCTCCGCTGAACTCATGAACTACACTCGCAATTGGATGAACCACAGTTCTCCGATTCTCGAAATGAATTATCTCCGCTGAACTCATGAACTACACTCGCAATTGGATGAACCACAGTTCTCCGATTCTCGAAATGAATTATCTCCGCTGAACTCATGAACTACACTCGCAATTGGATGAACCACAGTTCTCCGATTCTCGAAATGAATTATCTCCGCTGAACTCATGAACTACACTCGCAATTGGATGAACCACAGTTCTCCGATTCTCGAAATGAATTATCTCCGCTGAACTCATGAACTACACTCGCAATTGGATGAACCACAGTTCTCCGATTCTCGAAATGAATTATCTCCGCTGAACTCATGAACTACACTCGCAATTGGATGAACCACAGTTCTCCGATTCTCGAAATGAATTATCTCCGCTGAACTCATGAACTACACTCGCAATTGGATGAACCACAGTTCTCCGATTCTCGAAATGAATTATCTCCGCTGAACTCATGAACTACACTCGCAATTGGATGAACCACAGTTCTCCGATTCTCGAAATGAATTATCTCCGCTGAACTCATGAACTACACTCGCAATTGGATGAACCACAGTTCTCCGATTCTCGAAATGAATTATCTCCGCTGAACTCATGAACTACACTCGCAATTGGATGAACCACAGTTCTCCGATTCTCGAAATGAATTATCTCCGCTGAACTCATGAACTACACTCGCAATTGGATGAACCACAGTTCTCCGATTCTCGAAATGAATTATCTCCGCTGAACTCATGAACTACACTCGCAATTGGATGAACCACAGTTCTCCGATTCTCGAAATGAATTATCTCCGCTGAACTCATGAACTACACTCGCAATTGGATGAACCACAGTTCTCCGATTCTCGAAATGAATTATCTCCGCTGAACTCATGAACTACACTCGCAATTGGATGAACCACAGTTCTCCGATTCTCGAAATGAATTATCTCCGCTGAACTCATGAACTACACTCGCAATTGGATGAACCACAGTTCTCCGATTCTCGAAATGAATTATCTCCGCTGAACTCATGAACTACACTCGCAATTGGATGAACCACAGTTCTCCGATTCTCGAAATGAATTATCTCCGCTGAACTCATGAACTACACTCGCAATTGGATGAACCACAGTTCTCCGATTCTCGAAATGAATTATCTCCGCTGAACTCATGAACTACACTCGCAATTGGATGAACCACAGTTCTCCGATTCTCGAAATGAATTATCTCCGCTGAACTCATGAACTAAACTCGCAATTGGATGAACCACAGTTCTCCGATTCTCGAAATGAATTATCTCCGCTGAACTCATGAACTACACTCGCAATTGGATGAACCACAATTCTCCGATTCTCGAAATGAATTATCTTCGCTGAACTCATGAACTACACTCGCAATTGGATGAACCACAGTTCTCCGATTCTCGACATGAATTATCTCCGCTGAACTCATGAACTAAACTCGCAATTGGATGAACCACAGTTCTCCGATTCTCAAAATAAATTATATCCGCTGAATTCATGAACTACACTCCCAATTGGATGAACCACAGGTCTCCGATTCTCGAAATGAATTATCTCCGCTGAACTCATGAACAACACTTGCAATTGGATGAACCACAGTTTTCCGATTCTCGAAATGAATTATCTGCGCTGAACTCATGAACTACACTCGCAATTGGATGAACCACAGTTCTCCGATTCTCGAAATGAATTATCTCCGCTGAACTCATGAACTAAACTCGCAATTGGATGAACCACAGTTCTATGATTCTTGAAATGAATTATCTCCGCTGAACTCATGAACTACACTCGCAATTGGATGAACCACAATTCTCCGATTCTCGAAATGAATTATCTTCGCTGAACTCATGAACTACACTCGCAATTGGATGAACCACAGTTCTCCGATTCTCGAAATGAATTATCTCCGCTGAACTCATGAACTACACTCGCAATTGGATGAACCACAATTCTCCGATTCTCGAAATGAATTATCTTCGCTGAACTCATGAACTACACTCGCAATTGGATGAACCACAGTTCTCCGATTCTCGACATGAATTATCTCCGCTGAACTCATGAACTAAACTCGCAATTGGATGAACCACAGTTCTCCGATTCTCAAAATAAATTATCTCCGCTGAACTCATGAACTACACTCGCAATTGGATGAACCACAGTTCTTCGATTCTCGAAATGAATTATGTCCGCTGAACTCATGACCTATACTCGCAATTGGATGAACCACAGTCTCCGATTCTCGAAATGAATTATCTTCGCTGAACTCATGAACTACACTTGCAATTGGATGAACCACAGTTCTCCGATTCTCGAAATGAATTATCTCCGCTGAACTCATGAACTACACTCGCAATTGGATGAACCACAGTTCTCCGATTCTCGAAATGAATTATGTCCGCTGAACTCATGAACTACACTCGCAATTGGATGAACCACAGTTCTCCGATTCTCGAAATGAATTATCTCCGCTGAACTCATGAACTACACTCGCAATTGGATGAACCACAGTCTCCGATTCTCGAAATGAATTATCTCCGCTGAACTCATGAACTAAACTGGCAATTGGATGAACCACAGTTCTCCGATTCTCAAAATAAATTATATCCGCTGAATTCATGAGCTACACTCCCAATTGGATGAACCACAGTTCCCCGATTCTCGAAATGAATTATCTCCGCTGAACTCATGAACTACACTTGCAATTGGATGAACCACAGTTTTCCGATTCTCGAAATGAATTATCTGCGCTGAACTCATGAACTACACTCGCAATTGGATGAACCACAGTTCTCCGATTCTCGAAATGAATTATCTCCGCTGAACTCATGAACTACACTCGCAATTGGATGAACCACAGCTTCTCCGATTCTCGAAATGAATTATCTCCGCTGAACTCATGAACTACACTCGCAATTGGATGAACCACAGTTCTCCGATTCTCGAAATGAATTATGTCCGCTGAACTCATGACCTATACTCGCAATTGGATGAACCACAGTTCTCCGATTCTCGAAATGAATTATCTCCGCTGAACTCATGAACTACACTTGCAATTGGATGAACCACAGTTTTCCGATTCTCGAAATGAATTATCTGCGCTGAACTCATGAACTACACTCGCAATTGGATGAACCACAGTTCTCCGATTCTCGAAATGAATTATCTCCGCTGAACTCATGAACTACACTCGCAATTGGATGAACCACAGTTCTCCGATTCTCGAAATGAATTATCTCCGCTGAACTCATGAACTACACTCGCAATTGGATGAACCACAATTCTCCGATTCTCGAAATGAATTATCTCCGCTGAACTCATGAACTACACTCGCAATTGGATGAAGCACAGTTCTCCGATTCTCGAAATGAATTATCTCCGCTGAACTCATGAACTACACTAGCAATTGGATGAACCACAATTCTGCGATTCTCGAAATGAATTATCTCCGCTGAACTCATGAACTACACTCGCAATTGGATGAACCACAGTTCTCCGATTCTCGAAATGAATTATCTCCGCTGAACTCATGAACTACACTCGCAATTGGATGAACCACAGTTCTCCGATTCTCAAAATGAATTATCTCCGCTGAACTCATGAACTACACTCGCAAGTGGATGAACCACAGTTTTCCGATTCTCGAAATGAATTATCTGCGCTGAACTCATGAACTACACTCGCAATTGGATGAAGCACAGTTCTCCTATTCTCGAAATGAATTATCTCCGCTGAACTCATGAACTACACTCGCAATTGGAGGAAGCACAGTTCTCCGATTCTCGAAATGAATTATCTCCGCTGAACTCATGAACTAAACTCGCAATTGGATGAACCACAGTTCTCCGATTCTCGAAATGAATTATCTCCGCTGAACTCATGAACTACACTCGCAATTGGATGAACCACAATTCTCCGATTCTCGAAATGAATTATCTTCGCTGAACTCATGAACTACACTCGCAATTGGATGAACCACAGTTCTCCGATTCTCGACATGAATTATCTCCGCTGAACTCATGAACTAAACTCGCAATTGGATGAACCACAGTTCTCCGATTCTCAAAATAAATTATATCCGCTGAATTCATGAACTACACTCCCAATTGGATGAACCACAGGTCCCCTATTCTCGAAATGAATTATCTCCGCTGAACTCATGAACAACACTTGCAATTGGATGAACCACAGTTTTCCGATTCTCGAAATGAATTATCTGCGCTGAACTCATGAACTACACTCGCAATTGGATGAACCACAGTTCTCCGATTCTCGAAATGAATTATCTCCGCTGAACTCATGAACTAAACTCGCAATTGGATGAACCACAGTTCTATGATTCTTGAAATGAATTATCTCCGCTGAACTCATGAACTACACTCGCAATTGGATGAACCACAGTCTCCGATTCTCGAAATGAATTATCTTCCCTGAACTCATGAACTACACTCGCAATTGGATGAACCACAGTTTTCCGATTCTCGAAATGAATTATCTCCGCTGGACTCATGAACTAAACTCGCAATTGGATGAACCACAGTTCTCCGATTCTCGAAATGAAATTATCTCCGCTGAACTCATGAACTACACTCGCAATTGGATGAACCACAATTCTCCGATTCTCGAAATGAATTATCTTCGCTGAACTCATGAACTACACTCGCAATTGGATGAACCACAGTTATCCGATTCTCGACATGAATTATCTCCGCTGAACTCATGAACTAAACTCGCAATTGGATGAACCACAGTTCTCCGATTCTCAAAATAAATTATATCCGCTGAATTCATGAACTACACTCCCAATTGGATGAACCACAGGTCCCCTATTCTCGAAATGAATTATCTCCGCTGAACTCATGAACAACACTTGCAATTGGATGAACCACAGTTTTCCGATTCTCGAAATGAATTATCTGCGCTGAACTCATGAACTACACTCGCAATTGGATGAACCACAGTTCTCCGATTCTCGAAATGAATTATGTCCGCTGAACTCATGAACTACACTCGCAATTATATGAACCACAGTCTCCGATTCTCGAAATGAATTATCTCCGCTGAACTCATGAACTACACTCGCAATTGGATGAACCACAGTCTCCGATTCTCGAAATGAATTATCTCCGCTGAACTCATGAACTACACTTGCAATTGGATGAACCAGAGTTCTCCGATTCTCGAAATGAATTATCTCCGCTGAACTCATGAACTACACTCGCAATTGGATGAACCACAGTTCTCCGATTCTCGAAATGAATTATGTCCGCTGAACTCATGAACTACACTCGCAATTGGATGAACCACAGTCTCCGATTCTCGAAATGAATTATCTCCGCTGAACTCATGAACTACACTCGCAATTGGATGAACCACAGTCTCCGATTCTCGAAATGAATTATCTCCGCTGAACTCATGAACTAAACTGGCAATTGGATGAACCACAGTTCTCCGATTCTCAAAATAAATTATATCCGCTGAATTCATGAGCTACACTCCCAATTGGATGAACCACAGTTCCCCGATTCTCGAAATGAATTATCTCCGCTGAACTCATGAACTACACTTGCAATTGGATGAACCACAGTTTTCCGATTCTCGAAATGAATTATCTCCGCTGAACTCATGAACTACACTCGCAATTGGATGAACCACAGTCTCCGATTCTCGAAATGAATTATCTCCGCTGAACTCATGAACTAAACTGGCAATTGGATGAACCACAGTTCTCCGATTCTCGAAATGAATTATGTCCGCTGAACTCATGACCTATACTCGCAATTGGATGAACCACATTCTCCGATTCTCGAAATGAATTATCTCCGCTGAACTCATGAACTACACTAGCAATTGGATGAACCACAATTCTGCGATTCTTGAAATGAATTATCTCCGCTGAACTCATGAACTACACTCGCAATTGGATGAACCACAGTTCTCCGATTCTCAAAATAAATTATCTCCGCTGAACTCATGAACTACACTCGCAAGTGGATGAACCACAGTTTTCCGATTCTCGAAATGAATTATCTCCGCTGAACTCATGAACTACACTCGCAATTGGATGAACCACAGTTCTCCGATTCTCAAAATAAATTATCTCCGCTGAACTCATGAACTACACTCGCAAGTGGATGAACCACAGTTTTCCGATTCTCAAAATGAATTATCTGCGCTGAACTCATGAACTACACTCGCAATTGGATGAAGCACAGTTCTCCTATTCTCGAAATGAATTATCTCCGCTGAACTCATGAACTACACTCGCAATTGGAGGAAGCACAGCTCTCCGATTCTCGAAATGAATGATCTCCGCTGAACTCATAAACTACACTCGCAATTGGATGAACCACAGTTCTCCGATTCTCGAAATGAATTATGTCAGCTGAACTCATGACCTATACTCGCAATTGGATGAACCACAGTCTCCGATTCTCGAAATGAATATTCTCCGCTGAACTCATGAACTACACTTGCAATTGGATGAACCACAGTTTTCCGATTCTCGAAATGAATTATCTGCGCTGAACTCACGAATTACACTCGCAATTGGATGGAGCACAGTTCTCCTATTCTCGAAATGAATTATCTCCGCTGAACTCATGAACTACACTCGCAATTGGAGGAAGCACAGTTCTCCTATTCTCGAAATGAATTATCTCCGCTGAATTCATGAACTACACTCGCAATTGGATGAACCACAATTCTCCGATTCTCGAAATAAATTATCTCCGCTGAACTCATGAACTACACTCGCAAGTGGATGAACCGCAGTTCTCCGATTCTCGAAATGAATTATGTCCGCTGAACTCATGACCTATACTCGCAATTGGATGAACCACAGTCTCCGATTCTCGAAATGAATTATCTCCGCTGAACTCATGAACTACACTCGCAATTGGATGAACCACAATTCTCCGATTCTCGAAACGAATTATCTTCGCTGAACTCATGAACTACACTCGCAATTCGATGAACCACAGTTCTCCGATTCTCGACATGAATTATCTCCGCTGAACTCATTAACTAAACTCGCAATTGGATGAACCACAGTTCTCCGATTCTCAAAATAAATTATCTCCGCTGAACTCATGAACTACACTCGCAATTGGATGAACCACAGTTCTCCGATTCTCGAAATGAATCATGTCCTCTGAACTCATGACCTATACTCGCAATTGGATGAACCACAGTCTCCGATTCTCGAAATGAATTATCTTCGCTGAACTCATGAACTACACTCCCAATTGGATGAACCACAGTTCTCCGATTCTCGAAATGAATTATCTTCGCTGAACTCATGAACTACACTCGCAATTGGATAAAGCACAGTTCTCCGATTCTCGAAATGAATTATCTCCGCTGAACTCATGAACTACACTCGCAATTGGATGAACCACAATTCTCCGATTCTCGAAATGAATTATCTCCGCTGAACTCATGAACTACACTCGCAATTGGATGAACCACAGTTCTCCGATTCTCGAAATGAATTATGTCCGCTGAACTCATGTTCTATACTCGCAATTGGATGAACCACAGTCTCCGATTCTCGAAATGAATTATCTTCGCTGAACTCATGAACTACACTCGCAATTGGATGAACCACATTTCTCCGATTCTCGAAATGAAATATCTCCGCTGAACTCATGAACTAAACTCGCAATTGGATGAACCACAGTTCTCCGATTCTCAAAATAAATTATATCCGCTGAATTCATGAACTACACTCCCAATTTGATGAAACACAGTTCCCCGATTCTCGAAATGAATTATCTCCGCTGAACTCATGAACTACACTTGCAATTGGATGAACCAGAGTTCTCCGATTCTCGAAATGAATTATCTCCGCTGAACTCATGACCTATACTCGCAATTGGATGAACCACAGTTCTCCGATTCTAGAAATGAATTATGTCCGCTGAACTCATGAACTACACTCGCAATTGGATGAACCACAGTTCTCCGATTCTCGAAATGAACTAGCTCCGCTGAACTGGTGAACTATGTTCGCCAGCTTTCTTAGGTAAGTTCTCTTTTTAAAGGAGTTGATTAGAGGAACAGATCTTGTGTAATCTGCCTGTGACGACACCTCACTTATTTAAATTGCTTGACAAAGAAATGCTACGTATTTGGTTTTCATATATCCCTTTCGACAACTGTTATAATTTTAAGTAGTTAAGTATTCGCTAATTTTATTAAAGTAATTTTTATATACACGCACGAACGATATATTTTGCAGCGTCTTTCGTGCAACTGTGTTTTTAATTGAACGCATTGTTTCTACATGAAACAAAAGTGGAAAACTTTGTTTTTTATTTGGTATTCTCTATTACAGTGTTCCGCAACCTGTTTCTACTAGCGGCACACCATAAATTATCCATGACTCAGCACTGCACAGCAAAATGTTAATCCCTTCAAAAACGTATGATATGACCCTATTATTATAAATACGTAATGTATTCAACCTGTTATTATTAGGACGCAACACTCCGTACTTGTCCATCTTGAAAAAATAAAATAGGTTAGTAGTAATAGAAAATAACAGGACTGACTAGCAATCACAATTGTCCGACTACTTCAGATCACAGCTGTGATAGAACTGAAATAATTGTAAGACGCGGGACCTATACTCTTCAAAGGTAAGAACGGACACATATACCGGCTTATTTAAACTAACGTCCAACAATGGGTGCGTGCATCGGTACAGGAATAAAGTAATAAACTTCAAGAAACACTAACAAACCTTGACAAATCCCGAGACAACGTAATAAAATAATAAAAGACAAGTAAAGTTTTGCTAATCCCCGGACTTTTAGGAAAAAGCGTACACAGAATATGCGGCAAGTCTAACAAAGAAGCCGCATAGTGCAGTGGTACAGGCGAGAAATACAAGTATATCAATAAGCAAAACTACGATATAACAACAACTGTGAGTAAATAATTTACATTTAATTTCTTAGAATACAAAAATTCGCGGCATGTAATAAAGAATAAACAAGCATCATCTTATTTAAGCGGCAGATAATGAAATACAAGCATATGGGACAGAGTAACTGGGATAAAATTAAAAAACAAAACTCGACAATTAATTTCTTAAAATAGGATAATAGGTAAAAGTTCGCGTCACACCTTTCACCTTGTGGGGGAACACTGGTCTATTAGACTGAAATGGACTTTTAATAAGTTGTACGTAAGGGCGTGTTTCAGGGTGCGTACTCATAACAAATCGATGTCGACAATTTATTATTCTTACATTACAAACTTGAGTATATAAGTGTACAATATAGGAGACCACCCTACAAATAAATGTATTTCCTTCAAATATAAAGGTCTACATCAGATATATTCTGCTTAGTGAATTTTTTTCTGCTAGGAGATAGACGTTTTCGAAATATAACATGTGGCGTGCATTTGTAAAACGGTTTCCGCGTGTGCTTTTCATGAAAGACTTGTCATGAAAACGTCTTACGATTATAGGAATTTAGATATACAGCGGTAACGATTATCAAGTAGAAATGTGTTCCTAGCTACATCCTGTAGCATTAGCGTTATTGAATGCATTGCACTCTGAGATGCCTCAGTTTCGTAGAGCACTCAGCATAGCTTCTCTTTCACGTAGAGAATAATTACGAGTAACGAATCTGCATTCTTCAAAGTAATTGTTGCATGAATTAAGATGATGTAAATATTGTCTCATTGGGCAACGTCAATATTTCGTCGTAATGCAAAGGCACAGAAACGACACACACATGGAAATATGTGATCCTAAGTGAAATTGCATTAAAAGGCATAACATCGAAGTAAACACCGCGTCAAAGCATAAAGTAAATATCACATGTAGAACAAATCCTTTAGGAGCTAATTTGGACACTAGATGAACCCTGTGAACAAGAGATTACAGAAATTCATTTAACCACAAACCAACAAATGTCAGAATTATAGATTAAGAATGTTGTTGTTACGCATTAGCTCACGTGTCCTTCAGTGACTGTCATCCATAAGTTTTGCTTAAACAGTCCACACAGGTGAGTCCTCAGAAGAGAATATGCTAACCTTTCACTGCAATCTAAGGTTTACATTCTCGTGTCATACTTACGAACAAGTGATTGTGGAGTGATTACGTTAATCCATTCCTTCACTGGAGTTCTTATAAGTACCGGAATAGATTCTGGTAGGGATTCCGTTTCGCAGCACGGTTCTCCAGAAAGTTTCATGCAAGTTCTGTTCATATAAGTTCAGGAGAGTGCTCTGTTCTCTGAATCCGGCAGATATCGTCACTCGGCATATTCAGACACAGCTGCTCTTTATTGAACACGTCCTTTATGGTCTATAAAGAAAAGAATATGCCACCACATCACCACGAAATATAGGAAAGTGACGAATTGCATAAAACGCTAATGATTCACGGCGATTGTCTTTTGATCCAATACTTTCACTTCGGTAGGCATATTGACCATGATGCCGAGTCCCCATCATAACGCCGCGACGGCCATATCTGTTCTATTAAACGATTTTCTTAGAATCATAAGCAGTTCTTTCGAGGTCACACGCACGTTGGAATTCAACAAGAGACAAAAGTGTCCTACATTTGTTAAACTTTGAACACTGAACTGATAGAAGATCAGTAAATATGACACATACGTCACTGATAGCGGGATGTGCGATGCGTCGGGGATAACGGCAGTCAGCGTACAGATTTACGAATCATTACTTTAAAATCATTATATTTATTAATCATTTATTTATGAATCATTAGTTATCATTAGTTTAATAAAGTTTGGCAAAGAAATAAATAGGGACTTTCTAGATCGGGTGGAGTTAATCAAACTTTACGAAAGAACGGGAACCTTCCTACGTTTGATGTTCTTGAACATTAAGGCTAAAACTTAAACGAAAGAAAAAAGGATCGTCGAGGCACTCGAAAGTCTTAGTGTTTTGGAAGTGAAATAATGTTTGGCTCCAAGCTATTGCAGAATGGTGACTGTGTTTAAATTTTTGGGCCACTTGAATTTTATCTGCCATTGCATTACTATCAAGAAATTTTTTATCTTCGTTTCAATTTAAACTGATTTATTGCAAACAATTAAAATCATTACAATAACGAACATTTACTCAACTTTAATATAGCTTAAATGGTACGCAGTATAAATTTCCAAAAGTAGAACACGTAAATTTAGTTTCACAGATGCCCGTTTAAAAAATACCGGGAGCTGCTGATAGTCATGAGTTGAATCATTTTCAGCTGATTTAGAATATATATTTAAACATATAATTAAAGAGACGTGCGAAATTTAAGCAGTTTGCTTTAATAAAGTTTAAAACAGCTATAGTCATGTCCTTAACACGTTAAGTTTTCCTGAAAACTTACAGCTGGAGTTGCCTTACTACTTCTTCTGTAGAAATAACCATATCTTTCTTCATTTCACGCTCTTTACTATGGTTGTTACTTTTAAAATTGCATTTTAATTCATTTAACTACAAAACCTGCTCCAAACATTCTTCAAAATATTTAATGTGTAATTCGGAGGATTTGAAACAATTTTTCAATGCATTTTTTGGTTTTATATATTTTTAATGTACAACCAGCAGGAATAATGACTCTCGCATCTGCTCATTTGCTTTTACAATGATGTCCGGTCACCAACTTACAACAACTTACCTCTAAAATGTCTGTACCTTATGATCCAGGAGGTTCGGAATCAACTAGTTTATATATTACTGCATTTTAAGAGCAGGAAACTGTCCTTCAAAAATAGACAACGATCGAGGAAACAAGTTTTAGAGACAAGATTTCTTTACATATATATTTTTCCCTCAATTTAATACTGAAGATATATGAAGAAGTCACTAATTCAAAGTATACCACATAATGCACAATCAAGAAGCGCTTATAGTCTAATAAATCAGCTTATTTGCTCGTGTAACACGCATATTGATTCTTCAAGCTTTTGCTTTCCTCTGGGAGGCTTTTTTCACTGCACTGCTAAATAGGAAATGCCATCTCGTTCTGAAAATGTGATTATGAAGTTTAAAATAATGCAGCAAATTGCCGATATTGACTTTCCTTGCATCCATCATGCGTTTAGTAACAATTATTTCTTCAGAGATATTTTATTCCTAATGTTTTTATCATGTTATATGACGCACTGGAGTTTGTAATCTGCATCTGAAACTGCGAAAGAAGTTTCATTCAGGCTATGAGGACGGAACAGGTTGCTGTCACTAGTGCAAATATGAATGGGTCAGGGTTCGAAAAATCTATTGCCCGACATGTTCGGGCATATAAAGATTGAAATTGGGCATACATTATATTACTATATTACAGCAAATTTCCAATCACAATCTACTTGATTTGGCTGGCCGATAGCCGAAATCAAGCAACCAGCGCTGCATTGCACTGCAGAACTTTTCCGTTCAACATTTAAACAAAACAAAATTAAATAATTACTAACCGACTTGTTGCGTAATGGCTCTTAACCTCTCAGCGTGATAGATAGCTGGGGTTGAAAAACCAAGGTCGTAGCTGACGGAGAGTGAGGGTGACGTCAAAAACAGAACCACTTAGTAGTCTTGAACCTCTGGCACAGCGTCAAAGCAATTCTTGCCCGCTCTCTCCTCTCATTCGTTAGCGCTTGATTCATGGTGAACGAATAGAGGGGCTAGGGGCAGGACGTGTTAGAGACACGAGTGCGAGCACGTGTGTTACAGGTGTAGGCAATTTTTTTCGAAAGTTGCTGAACACGTGTGTCGTTCAGTAGGCATGACACGTGGATATTTCATTGTTGCTTATACTAATGGTTACTGTTATATTAATGGAAAAAGCTGGTACTAGCTCTTCAACTGGATCACAGAACCAGTGAGGTAGCAATTGTATAGAGAATGAATCTTCTTCAGAAAGCAATAGAAAAAAATCGAATCTGCAGTGTTTAGTTTTCGATGAATGGAAAAATGAATACACCTGGTTTGGCATCAGTGAGGATCGGACCGCAATGTGTTGTACAGTGTGTCTTAATTTTCCTAATAATGCTGATACATCATGCTTGTATTTCATGGTGCCTGGAGTTGTAGGTGTTGCCATACGAATTACTAATGTAAGGGCACATAATAAAACAAAACAAGATGTTGTGTGCATACAAGCAAAACTGGCCTTAGATCCCAAAGATACTCGACAAAATAAATGTGTATTGCATCTTACCGAAGAGTAGCACACAATATGACCATTCTTTTAAACACAGCATATATTTGCGCCAAAGGGGACTTGACTTTTACCAAATTTGAGAAATTGTGTAAGCTCCAAATTTAGAATGGAAATGCATGTGGTGCCAACTATTTGAATGACAAAGGTGGCCATTTGTCTGTTCATCATATTGCACAAAAACTGAGAGGTTAACTTACAGAAGAACTGGGTAAAGTACAATTTTTCTGTGTATTGATGGCAGCTCAGATTTCAGCACTATTGAAGTAGACAGTAAGTAGTTTTTTTTTCGATATGTTTCATCTAGTAATACTGTCACTAAATTTGGGAATTTGGTGGAGTTAGATCATGTTGATGCACCTGGTGTCCTCAGTGTTGTAACACAAACTCTGGGTAAAGTTGCTCAAAATGAGGGTACAAGACCTCAGAAACTTCTTGGGAGTAATCTGGTAGTTGCGTTTGTAAACATGCGGCGTGCTTCTGGTGTAGATGCAATATTGAAAAAAGATATCCCACACGTTGAGGATATACATATATTGCATTGACCACAATCTGGAGCTTCTTGTTATGAATGTAGTAAAACACATTCGATCCATTAAACCAAAATTGACCATATGTGTCATTTTCTTGTAGGACTTCCGTCCACAGTGAGTAGAGTTTAGGTCCCAACCACCTACAGCGAGATCGCCTTTTGGGCAGGACACAGAAATAAATGGAAGGAATGAGAGCAAATCTAGAGACTTTGATAGAACAGTTTGTAGTGAGATTAGATTACAGTAGATGTCGCCACCGTACAAGTACGATATTGCACATAGAGGAGTGAGAGAATTTTAGGGGGGGGCATAGGAAAGGATACCCATTTAACCAGTGGGTCCAGCCTGGGGGCCGTCACTTAACGTGCTCGTCCGATCCACGGCGGATATTCAGCTATTGTTAGTAAATCACACCATCTCCGAAAGATCAGCTCAGGCTTGAACCTGGGGACCTTGCATCGATAGTCTGAAACACTAACCACTAAGCCATCAGCGGCTCCATTAAACCAAAACTCTTGTAAGTTTTCTTAAATAAAACATTATTTCCTAGAAAATACTGTGAACATTAAATAATTCAAGCGTAAAAACATTTTATTGTGTTAAAGAATGAAACATCTTAAAAGAAAAATAGATATATAGATCTTAACTCTAATTTTTCCAATAATTATATTTGCCCCTTTTAAAAAGCTGCCATATAAGTTATGGTTTTTCTTAGAAATTATACGTAGCTCTTTAAAATTGTGATTAAGGGAAGTATATGTTGGAACAGAAACGCGTTTTCATCCTTCTTACAACAGAGAAATTGAGTTGCAGATTATTGTAACCAAATCCGGATTTGACACTTCCGTTGCTGATTTCCAATCACTCAACAATATTTGATGTTTGGCGTATTTTTAAATCCGAAATCATACATACATTTTCTCATCAGGTCTGTAACATAGAAAAATCTTGCCTTGAAAACGAAGAAAAAAATATTGTTTTCCCCCAAACGCTCAACACTAAGTGTACGAATTATATACAGGGTGTCCCACTTGCTAGTTCATACACCTTTTTATTAATAACATCCTGAATAATTACGGTAATTAAGAGATATTTGGTAAGAACACACTTTATCCATATAAAATAGAACCATAGCATAAGATAGAAATGGTTAATATATATTAAATACGTGGAGATAATGCAAATGGACGATGTCATCGCTCTATCCACGTTTTTTTTATAAACAACGCATAGCAACTGAAAAATTGTATTTCGGCACTGCTGGGATCGAACCCCAGAACTCTCGATAACTAGTCGAGTGCGTTCGAATTTACGCTACAGCGCCAACAATTATCAGCGCCATGCGTGGTTTATCAGTCAGCATCTGACTACACGAATACGTATTGATGGTCTCAGCAACTGAGATGTCATCTGGTGGTATTTTAACGCAACAGCTATTTAATTGCAGCTGATAAATTCAAAGGGCGATAGAAATGGTTAATATATATATATTAACCATTTCTATCTCATATATATATTATATATTAACCATTATATAACCATTTCTATCTCATATATATATATATATATATATTAACCATTATATTATCTCCACGTATTTAATATATATTAACCATTTCTATCGCCCTTTGAATTTATCAGCTGCAATTAAATAGCTGTTGCGTTAAAATACCACCAGATGACATCTCAGTTGCTGAGACCATCAATACGTATTCGTGTAGTCAGATGCTGACTGATAAACCACGCATGGCGCTGATAATTGTTGGCGCTGTAGCGTAAATTCGAACGCACTCGACTAGTTATCGAGAGTTCTGGGGTTCGATCCCAGCAGTGCCGAAATACAATTTTTCAGTTGCTATGCGTTGTTTATAAAAAACGTGGATAGAGCGATGACATCGTCCATTTCCATTTACATAGCATAAGAGATGTTAAAAGTGTAGTTGTTCGTCGACACAGACGTAAACACGGGATTCCATATTTCGGAAATTTCGCACCAGTTGATCCAGCGTAATCCTTACCACTCTCTCGCAGATGTTATTCTAAAATGAAAATAATAATGAGGGTTGTTTTCCGAAGGTGAAACCGATACGTTCTAGTAGATGAAACCACCATTTCTCTCAGTAGTCCTCAAATCGATTATATGTGCTGTCGCTAAAATCTGTTATTCAAGTATTCCTAAAGTTATTAGTAGTTCTTATAAAACAAACAAGTAGAGTGTATTTAATATACACTCTACTTGTTCAAGCCTCACATATCAGTCAGTAATTTTTTAAATAGATTTAACATCCGATGGATACAATGTGACATTTCTGAAACATTACCTACACCATAGCCCAGTGTAAGGTGACTTAACCGTTCAG
Organism: Macrothele yani; assembly: GCA_039090855.1. Taxonomy (NCBI): domain Eukaryota; kingdom Metazoa; phylum Arthropoda; class Arachnida; order Araneae; family Macrothelidae; genus Macrothele; species Macrothele yani. Next base: position 48,649,004 of record CM076999.1, on the reverse strand, counting down.
TTCATAAAAAAGCAAACTTCGGAAAAAGAAGAGAAAGATTTACAAACGACAGCTTTAAATTTACGAGGATACACATTCTCTGGAACTTATTTTGTTAATTCGAAGGGAATATATTATGTTGGGAGGTATCACTTTATTTCTATAACGAATTTCTGTTTTTCTTTCACAATATCAGCTCTTTTGTCTTCATTCCTCAACGACAATTATGTTTTTTGAATTAAAATTTTAAGTAATTTGTTGAACATATATTCACTGATAATAATATTTTTAAAGCCATGGCTGTGCTTTGTGCAGTTCATTGGAAAAAAACCCATAAGTTTCTGCAATGTAACGTTGCTTGAACTTACATCACAACAGTTCTTTTAACTTTTTCTCCTCTTGCATCACATGATGTGTTTGTTAGTGAGCAATAAAATGCTACCTTTTCGTAAAGAAAGATGCTGTAGGTCCAGAAATTTTCTGTTACTACAGCACTCTTCTTGCCGAAAAATTAACATTTTTCGAAAAGAAAAATGCTGAATTTTTATTTTCCCACGGTTTTATAAGAAACTTAGAAGTCAATTTCAGTGGTATTGTAGGTACAGCAGCAATTTGGAAGCATACATGAAGTATTTCTTTCTGGATAAATCCTTCGTTCAAACAATGCCAAAGCAATTGGTTTTCAAAACAAGCTTCTGCAAACAATTATTTGATAATTTTAATTAGTGGATACTTTACAAAGGCAGATATTCATTTCTACCTTCGTAAACGAATTGAACTTTATTTTGTGCACATAATCACAATAAATTATTTTAGAATGTAGTTCGAAAATTATATCTGAACGTTTTATCTATATGTTAGGTAATTTCGCCATTCCCTGGAATCTCAATTAAATACTGTATTTGATTGAAAGAAAAGAATCAACCACGTCTGCTAGAAGGCTTTCGTTAGTTCTATATTTAAGCACGTCCAGATTTTGTGACAGTTTCTGTGTATCTGTTATACATGCGACAATGCTTTCCACACGCAGAAGAGACACTGAGAAGTTCAGAGTAATTATGTAGAACATACGATACTATTCTAACATAAAACGAGTTGAGCATAAACTCTTCAATAGTCGTGCATGTGTAGAGTTAAGACCGGCAAACCAATTCCCATCCGTGACTTCCAATCACTCCAGGAATGCCAAATGTTCACGTTCTCTGGAATATTGATAAAAATTTCAAGGTTACATAAGACAAGCTACAAAATGTTAAATAGGGATACGGTATTTACTTGAAAACAACTGCAATGCAGAAGATACCGTCTTAATATTTAAATTGTCAGCGACTAGAAAGAAGGCAAGGAAATTATCTATTTGATGTATATACATTAATTGTATATACAACGCTGACGTACCGCATTGCTTTGTAAGATGCTCACCGAAAAATGTCTTGACTCTAAAAATGAAAAATGGAACTGCGAAAACGTTTTAACCGCCAGTAGCTATTCTTTTTGCTGCAAAATGCAAGGAAAACGAGACCTAAGGTTGATAATCGGTAATGCAGAGAAACTTCGTTTTCAATAGAGCCATTGGTCCCAGAGAAGGGGGAGAACAAGTACTGTAACACAAAAACAATATTCTTGACTCTAAAAATGAAAAATGGAACTGCGGAAAACGTGTTAACCGCCAGTAGGTGTTCTTTTTGCTGTAAAATGCAAGGAAAACGAGACCTAAGTTTGATAATCGGTAATGCAGAGAAACTTCGTTTTATTAGAGCCATTGGTCCCAGAGAAGGGGGAGAACAAGTAGTGTAACACAAAAACAACATTCATGTCTCACTGGGATTCGAATTCGGAAGCTACTGGGACGATTGGTCATAAGCCTTCGCCTATACCACTGAGAAACCGGGGCGACAGTGAAATCTTTACACGCAGCATATAAATTTAATAAGTCGGCGTGGATGACGACTAACATTTTGGAAGAATGCGTGTGGGTGCGTGACAAAAAAGGATAATAATGAAAGGAAAATCACGTTGGTAATTCACAGCAGCACAACAAAACTCGAATTCAAGAATTTTAAAACTATTCAAACAGAATTTCTTCCACCTAACATAACTTCAGTGCGTCAGGCTTAGCGATCCGTGATATACAGCTTTCAGAATCACTACCGAAAAATATTAATCAAATGCATCATCAATGGGATGAAAAATAATTAGTAATAAGAGATCGACATTTTAGCTGTCATTCATTTAGAACATGCATTCTTGGAATAAGAAATCCTGGAAACCATTGGCCATTGTTTTCGTCACGCAGAATACACAATGTAACTCTGATAAACCCGCTTGAAAATGTACCAAGGTGGAATAAATGCATAAATATCTACTGAGAAAGAACTCTATTTACATGGGAGATGAGCATGTATTTTTGTTCCAGAATCGTGGTACTGATATGAAGAGAAAGTAACAAAAATAAAAAAGTTAAGAGGTTGATGCTAGACAACACGTTTTTCACCTGAAATATAATTAGTATTCTCTCTCGAGAGAGTTTTGGAATGATCACTCTCTGCGTATTCTCAGTCCTCTGGCAGGAACTTCAACACAATTAAATCATGTAAGATTATACAAGAGAAGAAACTGTTTTGAACTGTTTAAGATTCTACTAAAGTCTGAAACAAATAAAAAGGTGTGCAAAATTTGGACTAGAAAAAGAATTTCTAACCTGTCTAAATAAATTTCTTTTTTCGAATCGTTTTCTTCTGCTTCTGCTCGATTGGCAATGAGAATTATATAACCGCAGCATAAGGCCATTAAGCGTTAACAATTCTGTATCCTAATTTTCTAATCTTTCGACAGAGTTTGAGCAATAAACTATTGATCTAAATATTTAATGGCCAATAATGCTTTATTGATCTAAGTATTTAATTGCCAATATTACTTATATTTGTCAAAATATTTTTCATCAATTATGGGTAATGTATAATATCTAAATTATAAATTAAACTATAGTAGACTAAATTTGTCTTTTAAGATCAAGTTGACTGATGAAATCCACTTCAGAATGAATTCCTGTGTCGATCTCAGAAGTCCCCGTATCTCACTTCCCAGAAGGAGAGGGGTAGAAACTAAATAATGCTCAGAAGTCATGTAAAACTCTCTCAGTCACTCAACGTAAAGAACGGCATCGAAAGCCTTAACCGTGAAGAAATACACACAAGCTTTCACACTGCATTTTACACACTTTCTCGCGACATACGATCTTCCTTACATTTGCATACGAAGCTGAAGTCTCCTTTGCCCAGACCGTGGTCAAGGCTGTTATGCACGGACACCGAGGAACCTGGTAACCTGCAAATATACAAAGAAACACTGCTCTAAAATGGGTCAAATAACCAACAATAGGGATAAAATCCTACCCCTCCCCCCGAAAAAAAGTAAACTCTGTAAAACTTACTGCTATAGTAATCCACAGTCTACTCGTAAAGTACACTATTTAGCCAAATTATATTTTTTGTTCATACTATACATTGATTTTAATATTGATTAAAATGCTTCTAGCGTGTATTATAATTATTCGAAAGAAAAGCAATGATAACACTTACATTTATCGCTATGTTAGCTATTATTGCACAATATACATTATCTCTACTGTACTTTAAAATCTAATGGAATTTACCATTAAATATTTGAATTGGAAAACAGAAAAAAATTTTCTGAGTCTAAAAATTTCTTATAACTATAAGATCATATTATGCCACACACATAGCACTGTAGACTCCGAAAGACACACCAGTCATTACACTATTACACCGTTTAGAAGCAAATTTTCTGAACACGCGAAATTTTCAGGCTCTAGACTTCTTAAGAAAGAAATTTCCAATGAAAAAGCATAAAAACGCATATCTTGTACCAGACAAAATCTTTTTCTGACGCACTTTAGGCACAAAGGAATGCCACATAGACAGGTTAGGTTTAATTTACCGAAATTTATATAATTAATATTTATAATTTATTACTGCTATATGTACCTAAAGTATGTTCTTAAACGCGTTTCAAAAGAGAAGCAGGGAGCTGGAAATTGTGGCAGCGTTCCGTTGAAATTTAAGTGGGAATTGCCGATCGGTGTTCCTTCCTGTACACGGCTTCTAATTTTACTTGAAATTGATGGAATTTATCGAAGTATTAAATAAATTTATTTTCTTGTTTTATGGTTTTGCACGTAAACATTTTGAATTTTCAGGAAAGTTAAAGTAATTCAGGAGATGTGTTTGTTTTAAAATATTTCCTGTATACAAAGTCTTATACACATATATTAGTATCACTTGCCTTGATAAAGCCACCCGGTGGTGCACGAAAACGTAATAATATCAGTTTTTTAAGGCAATAAGATGGACTTTGTAACAACTTGTATCAAATCTGTGTTGAACTGTACTTTTTAGTGATGTGTTTATTCAATTTTTTTAAATCTCTCTTAAGTTTCAAAAAATTACTCGAAAAAGAAATTACGTATATGAAATAATTTTTTCTTTGTTTTCTGGCAACTCCTTTAAAGTTCAGTGCAAGGTTGATTAACCTTAACGTTACATATCAGTGTGGCTTTTTGGGAAACCGCAGTTTGGGAATGAATCATTTCCATCTTGCTAGTTCATTCACCATGCACGCATAAGAGGCATTTAAGATTGACGATTTATGTTCCAGGTTTCCACTGCGCCTATTGAGTAAATCATTTAGAGGGATCTCCTTTTAATGAAGAAAGCTCTGTAGAACTACCAAAAAGAGCGCGAGTTATCATTCACGGATACCATTCATGTTTCATTCCCGTTGTTAAGTTTCACCATTATTTATTGCGTGACAACTGATACCTCAATCACATAACGATTATTGCCATTAAAGTTTGCCATTTCTCTTCATATTGAGAATTCATTTTCGCACTCTTCGGAACAGGATACCGTTAACGTAGCGGAAATTCCAGTGTGTGTCAAAGTACCAGCGGACAGAATGATCATTCATAACAGTGAGAGCGAACAATCCATCATTCATCATAAAAAGTCATTCGATGTGAAGAAATCATGCACAGAAAAGTCTATCTCTACAAATTAATGCTAAGCATAATCCAATGAAGTTGCGGCCGTCGCCCGTTACACAGTGTTTTGGATTGTTTACCTACGTCCACCTGGGAGGTGGATGTGAAAGCTCTGTGTCATGCGATCGAGAGACATATACTTTGTAATGTTTACACACAATCTATAATTTATTCGTTCAAGTTCATTCTACGAAATAAGATGTGCTCCTTTATCTAAAGACGTAAATATGTTTTTAATAGTTGATAGTAGAGAGATTAAGAATATTATATAATAAATTATCCTACTGAGTCTACATGAAGGGATGCCATTAACGTCAAATAGTGTTCATCGAATTATGCTTGCGCTATTTCCAAATAGTATGCAGTTGCTGACCCTCTTCAATTAAACAACAGAAATTCATAGTTCTAAAAGTTATAATAGATAAATTTGTCAAATTGTGATATTCATTCGAGTGATTTCAAATTCATACAATTTCATTTGTTGATTTCCTCTCTTTACTCGAAGTAAGAAATGTAAGCTGTAAATTAAAACCGAACACGCACTTATTTTTAAAATACCTTAATCAAGGAATATTTCAAGGCTAGTAGATCCTGAAGCAAGAAATTACGTGAATGATCCTGCACGCGAAAAATCGTACGAGTGGTCCTACATCCGATCATCTGAAAAGTATTTCGAGAACCTCAAAGATCACTGACTCTCGCGAGCAGTTCACGAGGTGAAATCAGCGATATTGCACAAGAGAATTCGAATGATAGTTTTCTGGTATATCAGCTTTTGAAGGAATTTAATGGATCAGAAGGCCTAAGAGCAATATTTTTCATTCGAATGATATTGATGTTACGAATGTTTTAAGAAATTTACAAAATCGAATGAATATTATTTTTAAATGAATATTATTTCTATTCGATTATTCTCATCACTACGACAAACCCCATAACATTTTTTGCTCCATACCCATTTGGAATCCACCGAATTACCATGGGCCTTATTAGCTTATATTATTTTTACCATTTTCGGTTTAAGGACCACATACAGGAACTGTGTGGGCTGTTAGTAGTAGCCAGTTTATGATTGAGGGACATTGGTTCCAGGTAAGGGAGCAAGAAGAACACACCTTCTATGCCTCATTTGTTATTCGAACCCATCTCATACGACAGGTACTGCGCCACCGAGATGCCGTCAAGTCTTCACGCTTAATCATTATGATTTAATTTCGAAGTATATTTTACTAAATCTTCTAAACGCTGCTTCTTGCAGGCCGTAAAATGTTTAGTGATGGCTGTTATATCTTATTTTGCAAATATTAAACTAAAAGCTAAATTACATTCTTACCGCTGGCTCTGCTGAAGTATATTTTGGTATCAATCTGTGAGGTATGCAGAAAAAACATGGTTTTCCGCAAACGCAGTTTGCATATACATCGGCCTGACAAGAAGAGAAAATGTCCGTAAATAAGTGTAATTAAATGGAAAACTAAATCTTGTTGAAAACTGCTGCATGAAACTAGTTCACAAAAATTTCGAAGAAACTCGAGCTTCTCTGCACTCGAATAAGTGAAGGACACCTATCCGCCACGACAAAGATATATGTAAAAAAGCAATAATTCTTTAACCTAAAATCTAACATAATTCATTCTTGGATAGAACTGCTATGTTATTAAAACACACGACAGTAGGAAGACATTCTCATAAAGGAATGTTAACTTCACTTCAATAGTAAAATAAACTTTGAGAAATTCAAATTCAGATTTAAAAAAAATTGTTTTGTATACCCCTAATCAAATAAACGCAAATTATAAAGAAATTTTATTCATTTTCTGCGGGTGCTAAACCGCGTTCGTCCACCTTAAGTAGTTTAGTTTTCAATGGCGAGAAAAATTACTCATCAATTTTCAGGGAAGTACCTTGAAAAAATTTAAGGCTTGTCTTCTCCCTATAATTTCCTATGATGGTAGAACACACCTCAAAGAAGAACTTTAGCTTTGCTACTTACCTTTGGTGAACTAAGCTACTTATCTGTCCGGGTCTCACGCTGACAGCAAATCGGGGGAATTAAAGTAAATAAATAAAAGAAAGCCAGGAAAGAATTTGAAATCAATTAATACTTTTTTTGTATCTGTTATATCAGTGTTTTATTTATCTAGATTATTTTTCATCGTTTCTAATTTCAGTTATTAATCAAAAATCCCCGAACTCTGAATTCAAATATTTCTGCCACGAATATAGTGATGTATAATTATTTCTCATACTGTTATATTGATGCTCATACATACAGGTAATGAAACCCACTAACAATAGATCCTGGAATTTATAACCATTCTGTTGAAGACACAAATTACCCCGACGACACATGGCGGTCACTCTTTTCAACGCGTTGGCTGGTATGTCCCTCACGGCTGCAATGATGTTGTTCCGCAGGTCCTGTACCGTTTTAGGGTTGTTGTGGTAAACCGTGTCTTTCAAATATCCCCACGAATAAAAGTCGGAGGACTAAAGGCTGGTGAGTGAGGCGGCCAAAGTTTTGTTGAGATTAAATGATCGTGGAAGAACTCACGGAGCATCTCCATTGTGGCGCTTGATGTGTGGCACGTTGCTCGATCTTGTTGAAACCAACAGTAACGTTCGTGTGCTTCAATCATCGCTACAAATTGATGGATGATGTCTGCATACACAGCGGGATTTACAGTTGTGTCTAGAAAAATGGCCCTACAATTCGCTGTCTAGACATGGAGCACCACAAGCCAACTTTCTGACAGTGAAGTCCAACCTCATAGAGTGCGTGTGCATTATCAGCAGCCCATATGCGAGTGTTTTGGCTATTGACACATCCATTCAAATAAAACCGTACTTCCTCACTGAGAAAAGTGTTGTTCAGCTGGTTATTCACATTGTTGTTTGTGGAACTCTTAAAACATTGTCAGTAGGCAATGCGCTTTTCAGAGTCCAAAGGACGTAGCTCTTGCACTACTCAAATTATGTACGTCCGTAACTTTAAACCTCTAGTAGCTTTTTGGCAGCTGAATACAATGCCCCTAACTCTTGAGACAGCCGCCGAAGTGATTTCCTGGGAGACCGCCGCAGGGATACGAGAATTTCCCCGCAAAACGTGGTCGTCACCACGGAAGGCCGGCAGCTTTTAAGCTTATCCTGAACACTGCTTGTCTCGCGAAACCGGTTCACAAGGTCCTATACAGTTGTTTCTCCTGGTATAGGAGCATCAGGAAACTTCCTTTGAAAGAGCTGGATGCAACGATGGTAAGATTTTTCAGCAAAATAAACTACTAACAAAGCGACTCTGTGTTCTTGCGTGAGACTCATGGCTGACTGAACGTTACTGCTAGCCAGCACCAGCGTAAGCGTAGCGTCACGTGGTGCTACCACGTTGCGCAGCTCGTTCCCCAAGGTCACACACAACAGCAACCGTAAGCAATACTCGTATACATTTTATGGTTTTACAGCAAATGCGTTTTAAAATATAGAGTTTAGGGACTTTTGAATCATCATTCTGTATAAACACCCAGATCTGTCTGTCTGTCTGTCTGGAACGCATGACGCCCTAGCAACGTCTGCAATGTTGCGCCATCACTTATCGATCAATTTTTGTGTTCTCGCAATGTCAAAATGATTGTCTGCTGCATAATAACACGCGATCGCTTTTAGTCGTCAAGGTGATCTCGTGCTAATTTAAAAAAATTGGATTATTAATGAATCGAGTACTTGTTTTCTGATCTACAAAATTCGAATGAAAATCTTAATATCACGGCAAGTTCCGTTTGTATATTATTTAAATTTAGCACAATTCGAATATTAATTTATACGCTTTATTTATCTTTTACTATTTTAATTTACCTAACTTTTCAAGTTCAGTGCTGATTATATTATACAATCGACGAGATAGATAGATATGCTAAAAGAGAAATATAGAACACAATACATTCATAATGAAAATATAGAGGTGGAAGCTTCCAGTTGAACTTTCGTATATGGAGGTAAGGAAATTCAGTGCGTGCGAACCATTCACTCTGAAATTCTACGGAGAACTTTCAAGGGAAATATGGGTATCTTTTACCACAAGTTATGTTAGTTCAGAAATTAAAATCGTATTGGATTAATATACTTTTCTACAAATTTCGATAATACCAGAGATTTTCTGTTACGAATAGGTATAACAAAATATGAAATATGATATGGCACATTAAAATGTCATTAGGCGATTTTGATGCACATTTTGGAATCGTTTTAATAGAACTACTGATAAAGGAATGTCCTTTTTGGAATATTTTCCTGAATATTTCAATCGCGTTTTATGGTCTGTTGGTTTTAAATGTACCACTTTAAAAATGAGAGTCATTTCATTTCTTTTGATTTTCTTACCATATAATTCTGCGTTTTGACTTTTCCAAATGATGTGTTTGATTATTGCAATAAAATTTGTAATTATGCAATTTTTCTAGGGTTAATATCAAAAGCTCTGACACAAATATCACTCTTCTTGAAGAGAATCTGTTATCTTTAAATATATTTCCTGTCGATTCTTCGTATTTTGATAATAACATGAGTGCATTTAAATACCATGCTCTCTTGTTCTATATTTATCCTGCCGTGTTTTCATAAAAGCATCTTGGAGAGGTGGTCACAACTCATCCTTTTTATATACGCTTTCCAACCGTAGGTTGAAGAAACGTATATGATCCAGCTTTGTTCCTCTGCGCGTCCGCACGATAACTCGCGTAAAAATGGTTCGATTTCTAGGAAATTTTAGTATGTGGTAGGGGACCCCCTGGGGACGAACCCTATTGAAAATGGGCGAAACGGGGTCATTTGTCTAGACATAGGAGTGGGATACATTCCATCGCCCTTATGCATTATAACTTACAGAAAAATACTTCTATTGAGACAAAACTGTATCATGTTGTTCCGGAAGTATACTTTACTGGTTCTGTTGAGTATAATCGAAATGGTGTCAAAGGTCAGTTCATAGGATCGATATTTACTCTACAACCATTATCCTCATAACTTGAGTAATGATTTATGTACATTGGAAAGCGTATCATAATAAATGCATTGCATGATTTTACTAACTTGTTATTTACGTTTTCCAACCGTAGGTTGAAGAAGCGTATATGCTCCAGCTTTGTCCGTCTGTCTGTCCTTCCGCACGATAATTCGCGTAAAAATGATTCGATTTCGATGAAATTTTAAGTATGTGGTAGGGGAACACCTCGAAACGAACCCTATTGAAAATGGACGAAATGGGGTCAAAGGTCAGAACATAGGAGCGGAATTCAATCCACTGCCCTTATGCGTCTTAACTTGCTTAAAAATTGTTCGATTTGGATGAAATTTTAGAATGTCATAGGGGACTACCTGTGGACGAAACCTGTTGAAAATGGGCGTAATGGGTCAAAGGTCAGAACAAAGTAACGGGATCCATTCCATTGAAATTATGCATCATAACTTACGTAAAAATGCTTTGATTGCAACAAAACTTTATCATGTTTTTCCGGATGTATACTACACTAATTCTGTAGAATATAATCGAAATGGGGTCAAAGGTCCCCTGACAAGAGCGAGGTTTATTTCCACATCTATTATCCTCATAACCTGACCAAAAATGCTTCTATTGCGACAAGACGTTAGTATATTTTTTCGGAGATGTACGGAACCAGTTCTGTTGAATATCATTGAAATGGGGTCAAAGGTCAGGACACAGGAGCGATATTTATTCCACAGCCATTATCCTCATAACTTGAGTAATGATTTCTGGTATGTTTGACAGCGTATCATAATCAATGCATTGCATGATTTTACTACATTTTTACGCTTTCCATCCGTAGGTTGAAGAAGCGTATATGCTCCAAATTTGTCCGTCTATCTGTCCGCCCACACGATAACTCGCGTAAAAATGATTCGAATGCGATAAAATTTTATTATGTAGTAGGGAACCACCTTGGGACGAACCCTATTGAAAATGGGCGTAATGGAATTAGTTCAGGACATAGGAGTGGGTCTATTCCATTGCTCTTATGCGTCATTACCTGACTAAAATGCTTCTATTGGGACAAGACTTTGAAGTGTTGTTCCGAAAGTATACTGAACCGATTCTGTTTATTATAATCTAAATGGAGTCAAAGGTCAGGGCACACGAGCAATAACTATTCCACAGCCATTATCCTCATAACTTAAATAATGATTCCTGGTATATTGGAAAGATTTTACTAATTTTTTATCCAATTGCATGGACACTGAAACACATTTAAGTGATTAGAAATACTATCGTTCTGGAACTAATTTTAAAGTATTTCAATACATATCTGGTAATATATTTTTTACATACACATTAGTGGTAACATTTCAATTTTTTTGTTTAGTTGTAGTTGAAATATAAACATCTTAAACAACCAGGTAAGGAAATGGTGCTCATGTACAAAGGAGTTGTTTAAAGATGATGCCATAACGCACTAAATGCATTGACATACCAATCTTCCAAAACAAAACTTTTGGAAACATATTGTCCTGTCTAAACCATACACACGGTCGTGTCAGTATATTATGACCAACTACCTAATAACGGGAATACTCACACTTAGTATGAACGACCGCCGCGACATGGTGGGAGATGGACGCGATGAGGTTCTGTAATGTTTCCCGAGGCACATGTGCCCATTCGGACTGCAGCAGAGCACGGAGATTCGGGAGATGACGTTATTCTGGGTCGGGATGTCGATTCAAATAGTCCCACTAGTGCGCTATGAGATTGAGGTCGGTCGATTTCGCTGTTCAAGAGAGAACTGAGACATCGCTGAGGTGTTCCTGGAACCTGTCCCGCACGTCTCAGCAATATTGCACAGCGCATGGTTCTGTTGGTAGACACTATTATCATCAGGGTATGTATGCGTTAACTTAAAGGGATTCATTTAGGCAGCGAGGATAAGATAAAAGTTGTCAAGAGGTGTTTGTTTCCTAAAATTTAGATAAAAAAAGTAATAATGTCTATCAATTATATTTTTGTAAGATAGAAGTGAGTGAAATAAACTTTTTCCACATCGAAAATTATTGTGATACATTTCCAAACACTTAATATAACTCTGATGAAATAATGGTCATATTCTGTTACAAAATTTTTACCGAAAGATGTGTGCACATCATACGTCCGTATTGCGCTGAAATAATTTAAGCAGCACAAACGTAGATACTTTTTCTTTGAACTCTGTGCTCTTTTAGCCATCAATCCCTACATACAATTTTTTGTCGCACAAAATTTTAAAAACCGTTACAAATATTCCGATTATCATTTTCGGCAACAATATTTCTTCCATTTTTAGCACGTCTTTTATAAAAAAACATCGTGCTCATGTTATCTGTTTGTCCGTCCGTCCGACTGTACCCACGATATCTCTGCAACTGTTAGACCGATTTAAAAATTCTTTTTCCATTGGGAAGCTTGAAATATGCGAATGATGATCCTTTGTTTTGTTTTCTTCCGATGTACAATTTCGCCGCTAGAGTGCGTAAAGGCAGATAATGTCGAAATCAAAAATACGTTTTAATCCACATATTTGCTTCTAAACATCCGATTGAAAAAATGCTTACATCTTTCGATTCCATTTATGTCGAAGAGTATTTTAGATGTAGTTAATGTTTCAAATTACGCATAGATTTTCCGCCAAGGTGCGTAAAAGTAAATTACATTTTTCCAGATAACTCTTGATCTAAGACTCCGATTTGAATTTTTTTACTTCAGCAGATACACCTCTTAATGGAAAATAATTTGCATGTAATTAAAAAATTTTGGTAAAGAATACTGTGGCTACCAGGGGCTTAAGTGTTAATTTTTGCTTCTGATATATTTACCATAAAATATAAGATTCTAAATTATCAATTGAAAAAATTCTTTCGTTTACTGATGCCACTCACATCGGTAAACATTTTCGGAATATTTTCTTCTTAAAATATTCCGCAGTTTCTACGCCAGGGGTCATAGACGTATATCTTATTTTCGTCAATATATCTACTCCTGAAACTCCGATTTGAAAAATTTCTGCTCTGTTGCTTTGTTGGATAGTGTTTTCAGTGTGACATGTTTTTCATATAATTTCAAAAATTTCGAGTAATTCATAGACTTTTCGCTTGGGAGCGTACAGGTAAATTGCGTTTCTTCCTATATCTCTGCTTCTATATCTATGATTTGAAAAATTCCTTCTTTACCGGATACAGCTCCTGGTGGGAAATTGTTTGCACATAGTTTCTAATTTGTGTGAAATAATTGTTTGGCCATTAGGGGGCGTAAATCTTAATTTTCGCTTCGATGTATTTGCAGCAAAATATGAGCTTCTAAAATCTTGATTGAAAAAAACGTCTTTTTTAGAACGATAGTATTCATGTCGACAAACCGTTTAGAAACATTTTCTTCTTAAAATAATACATGGTTTATACGCTAGGGGGCGTAGATGTATATCTTATTTGTGACAAGAACTCTACTTCTAGGAGCCCGATTTGAAAAATTCTTTCTTTGTTGGATAATGTTTCTAGTGTGACATGTTTTGCATATAATTTGAAAATTATCAAGTAATTCAAAGACTTTGCGCTAGGGGGCGTAAAGGTAAATTGATTTCCACCCTATATCTCTGCTTCTAAATCTCCAATTTGAAAAATTATTTCTGCACCGGATACAGCTCCTGATAAGAACTCCTTTGCACATAATTTCAAATTTTTGTAAAAAATGGTTTGGCCACCAGGTGGCGTAAGCCTTAATTTCCGCTTCTGATGTATTTTCAGCAAAATATGAACTTCTGAAATCTCGATTGAAAAAAAATTCATTTGTTAAGCGATATTACTCATGTAGACAAACCTTTTAGGGACATTTTCTTCTTGAAATAATGCATGGTTTCTACACCAGGGGCGTAGATGTTTATCTTATTTTTGTCAATATCTCTACTTCTAGGAATCCGATGTGGAAAACTCCTTCTTTGTTGGATAGTGATTCCGATGCGAAATGTTTTTCCGAAATATTTAAAATTTTCCCGTAGATCATAGTCTTTCCGCTATAGCGCACAAAGGCAAATTGCGTTTTCTGTGTTATTTCTGCTTCTAAAATTCCGATTTGAAAAATTCTTCCTGTATTGCATACAAGACCTGATGAAAAATATTTTTTACATAATTTCTAATGTTTGGTACAGAATGGTTTGGCCAACAGGGGTCATAAGTGTTAATTTCTGCTTCTGATGTATTTGTAGCAAAATCTGGGCTAATGAAATCTTGTCTAAGTTTTTTTTTGTTGGACCGCTAACGCTCATATGGAAAAAATTTTTGAAAGTACTTTCTTCCTAAAATAATGCATGGTTTTCCCACCATGGGAGGTAAAGTCACAATTTATTTTTGTCGATATCTCTGTTTCTAAGAGTCCGATTTGAAAAATTATTTCTTTGTTGGAAAGCGTTTCCGGTGCGAAATCTTCTTATATAAATTCATGTTTTTCTTAACACACAAGTCTGCAACCACATGGCGTAAACTCACGGTGCCGTGTACAGCAATATCTGAGGGATTAAAAACCCGATTGAAAAACTTCTTTCTTCCATCAGATACTATTGTTATCTATACCGGCTCCGTTGACTTTGAATAGCTTTGATAAACTTAATTTGCGTCAGAACGGATTCAAAAGACGTGCTTATTACACCCAAACATTTGTGGCATCTTTCTTGTTTATCTCTTAATTTTAGAGCATGTTGAAAACGTCAAGAACCTATCTGGGTTTGATGAAGGATCCTAGCGAATGCTTGAGGTTTATGGGTATGAATGAGCCCTCACAGGGTTTGCGGCGAAAAAGAGCTTATAAAATATTTTTGTTGAACACCACAAATTTTATTTGGTTATCGACAAGAAATTTTGTACCTAATGAGTATACATATAACGCAAAATTGCTGAAAATTACAGCAAATCCACAGAGCTCTTTTCGGCATAATCAAAATTTTTACTGATATAAATACGCGTAATAAGAGGCAGTGTTTGGGCAAACATACTTCATAATTTTAATTTAGAATAATACGAAATTTAATAACACAGTCGTTCGGTTTCTGACTTGAGAGCACGTTGTGAGATAGAAGTAAGGCTGACCAATATGAAGTGCAAGGATGAAGTTGACGTTTATCCTTCTTTCTAGACTGTGTGAATCATTGTTTTGAACAAATTCAGGGTGAATTATTGTAACACCAAGTATGGTTAATGGTCAGCAGTTATTTAGATGCAATAAGTGTCCTAAAAATTACGTACCGATTTCGCTTTAAGTCATATGTCAAAAGGCGATTCGTGAAACTTTCCAGTCTAGAAAATGCAGCAGCTATAATTTTGAATGCGATGCCTGAAACCGAACGTTCATGTACTCTTTTGGCTATATCTGCTTATGAATTTTCGAATTGTCATCAATCCACAGTATGGTTTTTATATAGACATGTAACCAAATGTTACAAAGGTAAAGGAGGTGGACTTTTTATGTTGTTCAGCATCATATTGATGTCAGGGAAAATTAAGGCTTGAAATTTGTAGATAAAAGATTCCTTTCAGAATTGCATCATTATAATTCTGCTTAGACAAACAGTTGAACATAACTGGGTCCTACTGTGATATTCAGCTATGTCCAAATTCCCTAAATCGTTTTTATGAATCGCGAACGGAGTCAAAGTGGGGTAACCGTGAAAGAAATTCTAACGTCCCATTGTACCGTTTCCCAAGCCGAGAATTTTCCAAAGTCTGTTAATATACTTGAAAGATCACATTTAATTCATGCACTTAACTATTCATTATGCATTCCTTTACATTTGAGAAACAGTCATTCAAAAATTTTGATTTTTAATGTGATTTGGCAGCGCAAAATTACCAGATAGGAAAATTTCAGAAGATTAGAATAACCTGTGTTGTTTTACTACACAATATGCTTTTCGTTTATAACGTATGTTTTCTATATAACTTCACCATTTTGGTTATTTACAATTTTCGAGAAAATTGCGGCTCATGCGGCGTTCTTATACACTAAAAATGTATCCATAATATGTTTCATTTACAATCTGGAAATTGTTCTTTGGTGTGTATGTGTGTGTGTGGAAAATTTAGGGATTTCAACACTTTAGGTAATTTACACTGTGCGTTGTCCTTAAGTATCTCCTTAAAAAATAGGTATTATAAAAATTTTAGACATTCCTTCTGAGGCCAGTTTTACGTCTTAAGAAGGCTTAGGGAAAGGAATTAAATTTCCATC
Organism: Macrothele yani; assembly: GCA_039090855.1. Classification (NCBI taxonomy): domain Eukaryota; kingdom Metazoa; phylum Arthropoda; class Arachnida; order Araneae; family Macrothelidae; genus Macrothele; species Macrothele yani. The sequence goes on along the minus strand of CM076999.1, from coordinate 48,632,712 downwards.
AATTAAAAAACAAAATGTGTCTCCACATATGTCAAAAAGAAACTAAATGCTTTACTTCCTAAACAAGCAGTTCATTAAAGGTGAAGAACTATCGATAGTTTTTGATCAACAATATATAATCGATAACATTTAATAGTACCATCGATAGTGTGTTGCCACAGTTTCTCGGAAGAAAATTGGAATTTCTTGTAGGGCAGTCAGACTTACTTTTAACGGATCCTTCGCGAAAATCAGCTGGATGCTGTAATTTCAAATGATTCCTAAGGTTTGACATATTGCCCGACTTTTTGTAGTTCATCCGAGAAGGTTCAACTTCAAGTAGACCTTATCCTTATCACAGGGAACATAATGCCACATAAAATATATTTTGCGCTGACCCATTATTATTGATTACTTACTTTCAAGAAACAACTGCTTCAGCACCTGGCGCATGTACAAACTTCCAGTACAAACAACGACAACACCGCTTTTGACTTTGCCTTCATCTGCCTAAAGTACACTTTCCCTTTGAACTGGATATAACGTGAAGAACAAAAGAGTGCAAAATACACATACCCTCACTGTTTACTCCTTCAGCTGTTTACTCATGCTAAAGTAAACTTTAGCTTTGCATTGTCATCATGCATCTTTTCTACATCAGTATAAATGATGTGAAAGAGAGCGTTCCAAATTATCAATGTTATCAGTTGAAACTGAATAGTTTACACTTACGGAATTGATATCGTAAAATTATCGATAGTTGGGGAAAACTACCTATATACTATATTCGAGAAAACAAGCGGTGCTATCGATAATGCCATCGATAGTACCTTTACCTCTAAGTTTAACTAATCTGTCGCAGCTGAATTTTTAGGAGATTCGCGGATTTGCTCTTCTTGGATGTCACAATGTATGTGGAGGAAAATTTCAGAGTCAAATAAATTTCTGTATTTAATTCGTGATGTCCAAAAGTACTTGCAGTTTCTAAGAACTGCTTCCAAGAAAGCTAACAATTGGTACGGCAAACTTGTCGTAAACTGGATTTCTACATTTTTTTAAACATTTTTCGCTAAGAATTTAGTCAAAATTCTTCCATCAGGATGTAGACTCTATTCATACTAAGATGCCTTTTGTTTCTCTAGTATTGTCACTTTCAATCAGATTAACGGATTTAAAATTCAGGCAATCAATGGAGGTAAATTCAGTCAATTCACTGAACGAGGTAATTCATTCAATCAATGGAGGTAAAATTCTTGTCTTACACATAGACTATAAAAGCAGTTCACTAGAATCTATAGAGAAAAATTTCCGTTATAATTTTTATTTATTCCCTTTAGATAAAAAAGGATTGTAAATCTGGGAAATTCATAATTCCTTAAAATGTCCTTTTGGGAGGTATAATTTAAACATAGATTAGATGGGAGTGTACTGTGAAAAAACTTTATGATTCGAAAAATATCAAATGACAGACACTGTTATGTTACGAAATATCTGCATGAAAAGTTAAATTTATCATCTTAAAGCTTTGGACTGGTGACTGGATGAATGGTTCCCCATGCTGTTTACTCGTATAGGCATGCCCCGAAATATGTGACCTTCAAATGCTCGGAAAATGAATTGTTGACACTCAGGTGGAGCAGTGGTCTAAACTCTGGTTTCTGATCATTCGCCGGAGTTGGGTCCAGGTTCGAATTCCGGTGAAGTATGGATGTTGTGTGGGCCTTGTGGCACTGGTTCTCTTCTTTTCCTGGAACCAATAGCCCAAACTTAGAGTCGGGCGCTGCCGCTTATAGGGCACTGAGTTTATCACTGTGGTCGTTTAACGATGATATAAAAATAAGTAAATAAATTTTTGCGGTGAGGACCTTTTGGGAGGATTTGTTTCAGAATGGTCGTATGTGCTGTCCCTTGGTGACACACTTTTACTTGAATTACTAAATTCGTTTCTCGCCGTACATATAAAATTGGGCAAATTTTATTTCTTTAGCAGTTACTTGGAAGTTCAGTGTATTTTTTTGGCTTGAACGATCGTAGATTTTTAGGTACACGAATATTATGTCGCTGATACTTTTTCTGCTTGTCAGAAACTTTATAATATATCTTAAAATCTGTGAATCAAATAATATATCTGATTGGAGAACTTGTATTTACTTTGAATGTATCATATGATTTAAGCGTGACATCTAAATGATTTGAACATCAAGGTAAAACAAATACGCAAATGTTTAATGTCGAGAACACCTATGGAATGCTAGTTACACATGATAATAAAGCAGAAGTTTAATATTTTATTTGTAAATGATATTTCTACTGAGATAGTAGTTACGAGACTTTAAAATAAAAGAGTAAATCTTAATTGTATGTTTTGAAAAGGATGACTTCTTCTCAATGAAACAAATCCCTCATTGGTTGGGTGCAAAGGTACTCTTGTACCAGTGAGAAAAATCTGAAAGGATATGTCTGAGAAAATCAATAGAGATCAATAATTTTATAATGAGAGGCTCTGATTTTCCATTATTTTCCTGAGCATTTTTTCCTATTTCTTGTTATATAATTTTCAAAACTTCTTGGTTTCAAAGAATATTTTACAAAAGAAAGATAAGCTAGATTTTCTCTCTATCGGAGATTGGGGGACATTTGAGATTTTAATTATGGAATGGTTGCACAACTATCCACAAATTTGTCCAATAATGTTCGGTGCGTGACCGAAAATGGATAAATATCATTCAGATTAATTTAGGAGACATCTTTTAAATGTAGGTTTACCACTTGACTATGGGTTTGCACATAAGGGATTTATGTATTGCTTATACAGAATCTTCTTCTCTTAGTTGGGTATGTTTTCAAATTTGACTTTCTGCTGTACGCAACAGAGGAAGTCCGTAGTGTATTCAGGTTCCAGGGCATGATAGATTTATGGCTTTGGAAAGACTTCCGGTCACATGGTAAGAAGGTCGAATCTGGAAATGTTTTGGCAGATCAGGTGGTCATACAATGGTTGATGAAGAAACTCTTTTGGGTGGAAAATACGTGCGTACATTTAAAAAAAACTATATTATCCAAAACACGTGTTTGTATCACGAGCATTTGACATAATATCATATTTGATCCAAGCAGCCGAGAATCATTTTATTGCGCGAAGCTAGAAACACAGAGAAACTGTCTTTCCTATTTTCTAAACAAGATCAAATACACAAGAAACGACGATTCGGCTATTAAGGTGAAGCCCCTATAGCTCAAACGTGACTTCTAATTTCTTGTCCCTAACAAGATTTAGTCACCGAACGATCGCTTTCACAGCTCTGTCAGACAGGAAAGACGTGACGCCGTAGGTCCAGCCGCCTTTGAAAGTAGGAAGGAACAGGCGGTCGATAAGAAAGATTATAATGCAGAGTTGTTGAAATTAGAATGGTAGATTATGTGCAATGCCTTATGCTAAATTCTAAGTGATGAAGGAAGCTATCTTTAAACTGTGCTAATATTTTGATTGAATGTCTGGCGAGCATAGATTACTGCGGAAGGTAATTAATATATTAATTATGCGGGGGACTTATATGGACATATTTTATTGCAACTTTTTTTTTCAGGGTTTCAATTTATTTATTTTACTTGTTTGTGCTGATCGTGTTGCAATTAAATCGTTATGTATTTGAATTTACTGTGCTGCTGTCTCCTTATTAGTTGCACTATTGTAGGTTATATAAGTAGCATTTTTTAAGGGTATAATCATTTTAGACTGGTGTTTTATGTTTTGCCTTCTGTAATTTATGCTTCTTGAGCAGCTCATTGCAAAGCAAGTAAATCCTTTAATTTGTATGTCATTGTTTTTGCCTTGGGTAAATTACGCTTCTTGTGCTGCGCTTTGCAAAGCAAGTAAATCCTAGAATTTAACTGTAAATGTTTTTGCCATGTGTAACTAACGCTTCTGGAGTAGTCATTTGCAAAACATGTAAATCCTTTTAATTTGTCACTCATTGCTTTTGCCTTGAGTTACTTACGCGTCTTGTGCTGCCGTTTGCAAAGCAAGTAGAATCTCTTTAGTGCCATCTGAAAAACAATAATATGTATCAGAAAGGAGGATTAGAATTGTCAGAATGAGCGAGAAGGCTTGCGAAGTTAGGATCCCATAAAACCACAATCAGCTTGAAATGGACTTGAGCCATTGGACCAACGCATCAGTCAAAGATGACCAAGAAGTGTGCGCGTGAAAATAAATTACCATACGGGACTCCAATGCCTATTAGGCAATGTAGTACATCGCAAAAGATGGTTCACAATATATGCCAACCCCCATCCTAAAGAAGGATGCCCTGAACTTATTTTCTAAACGAAATACAAAAAGGAATCCTACATTCCAATTTAAAAAAAAAACACGTGGAAAAAAACTGAAGAAATACAAAACCCAAAATGCAACACCAAGAAGGAAGCATCCGATTGGCATGAAATTCGCAGCATGCGTCGCCCGCGAGAGGACATGCAAACGATTAGCATTGCAGAGCATATGCAAATCATGTGCCCCCGCCACGCCACCGACAAGCACTATAAGAAAGGTGCACAGTAGGCTGGGTGTAAGTAGTGGAAGTGTCTTGTGCTGCCGGACCTGTGCGTGGGAAACTCCCTGATGCCTCGTCGCAGAATACGGCAGTCATTCCAGCACGTTTCGGAGTTCGACAGAGGAAGAATAATGGCTTATCGTGACAGCAGTTTATCGTACCCAGACATCAGCGCCCGTGTGGAACGACATCCATCCACAGTCAGAAGAGTATGGATTCGGTGGGTGCTAGCGAAACGGACGGACCGACTCGAGCGATTGCCGCAGCAGCGGCACACCACAGAACGAGAGAACCGGCATGTTGTATGGCGGGCATTGATGACTCGCACAGCCACATCATGATCGTTAGCGCAGAAAATAGGGTGTGTTGCGCAACAACCTGTGTCAGCACGTACCGTTTGACGTCGTCTGCAGGAGCAGGGACTTGTCGCACGGCGCCCATTGCTCCGATTACCATTGACGTTACACCACCGGCGATTGTGGCGGCAGTGGGCCATTGAACGCCACACCTGGACTACGGAATGGCACGACATTTTCTTCTCCGATGAATCCCGCTTCTGCCTGCAACACCACGATGGTTGGATCCGCGTGTGGCGGCACCGCGGCGAGAGGCTGTATGACGCCTGCATTATGCATCGCTATACCGGTCCGTCGCCTGGCGTTATGGTTTGGGGTGCAATTAAATATGACACCCGCACCCCTCTGGTACGCATCGCCGGTACACTCAACAGCCACCGCTAAATTTGAGACGTTTTGGAGCCTGTAGTCTTCCCTTACCGGCAGGACCTTCCAGCGGCCACGTTTCAACAGGACAATACGAACCCGCACGTGGCACGCATCGTGCAACATGACCCCGTTGGCTGCAGGTGGAGGGGGGCAAGCTCTTCCTCCTTTAATGGGGCTCGGTGCCTCTGTTTACACTCGATGTAAGTTCAACCCTGTACTGCAGCAGGAGTTTGGTATATTATATATATATATATATATACTTCATGTTTCTTTGTTTTTTGAAAATGTTTAGTGAAAGTTACAGAGTAACCCTTTCAACAGCTTATGTAACTAAATTTGAAAGTGTTTAAACTTCAAATAAATCTTTAGTAAAAGCTAAAGGATTGTTAAATAAAAAACAGGCACCGGGAATAAAACAAATCTTTAGGCTCACCGATCAAAAAAAAAAAAAAACAAGGCACAGCAGTCAGTGACAGTCAAAAACAGGCGTAGACTGCAAAAAAAAAAAGCCTAATAGCTGAGGCATTAGTAGTACAAGAAGAAAATCAAAAACCCACTCTGTAAAGTAAACAGAAGACCGTTGACCAAAAGCTGCAATCGATGTGAGACAAAAAAAATTAATATTAGACACAAATGCAATGCAATATAAAGAAACGCAACACAACGCAAGGTCAACTATATAAATCGCACTCGATGCAAAACATACGATAAAAGGTCATCAGAGCAAAACATAAAAAAAACACAACAAAAAAAGAAACACGGCGCAGGCACGATACAACACAAGCGTGAAAATTACACGATAATGCACACAAAAAAAAAACACACACACACAATACAAGAACTATGAAGGTACCATAAGAATCGCAAAGACAAGAAGGAAAAGAAAAACAAAATTAAGCTCAGAACAGCACAACACCCACCTAGAAAATAAGGATGCCCACGGCGAAACCAGGTAGCCACCAAGAAAGGCAAATGCACACAACACAATCCAACAGGAACGAAAGCAATAACACTACGGCAATAAAACTTTCACAAGATTAACATCTGTTGGCAGCCAACTGCTGAGGCTGACAGAAAAAAAGAAAAAAAGTGTAACGGCTACGAGCCGGTACAACACAACACTATAGCACAAAATACCGATCAAACAACACTTTAATAATGCGGTAGAAAGCGGAAACCCAGCACATTAGGAACAAAACCGCATCACGCCAACAACAGACAAAAATTAAGTAAACAGAAAAAAGTATAAACAGTAAGTTACACGCACTAGATAACGCAAGTTAAAAGCGAAAGAAAAAATCTCAACTGCTACGAGCCGGTACAACACAATAAAATCACACGAAACCCCGATCTAAAGACACATTAATAAAACCGGTAAACGCCCAAACCCAGCACATATGCTACACGTCGGAATCACGCCAACAACAGACACAAATTGATTAACCAGAAAACGAATGCACAGTAAATTACACACGAGTTAACGCGAGAAGAAACAGAAAAGAAAAACAGTGCAACGGCAACGAGCGGTACAACACAACATAATAGCAATAAATACCGATCTAAATACAGAAAAATAAAAACAGGGGAAAAACTCGAAACCCTGCACAGTAGAAAACACGTCGACAAAAACACCGGCAACAGACGAAAAGAAATTAAACAGAAAGTTATACACAGAAAAATATACGCACAAATTACACAAGTGCAAACAGAAAGAAAGAAAAAAGCGCAACGGCAACGAGCCGGTACAACACATCACAGTAGCACAAAATACCGATCTAGATACCCACGCATTTAGGAGAACGCCGAGACAGCGCGATAGATACGCGGCGGCGATACTCCAACAACAGACAAAAAATAATTAAACATAAAAATATGCATAATAAAGTACACTTACGAGATAACACGAGTTTAAAACAGAAAGGAAAAAAATTACACCAAACAACACACCCATTACACATGAAAATCCCAAACACAGTGTTATGAACTAACAAAACAGGATGGAAAAAAACCAGAAGCTCACCCACAAAAAACAAAAACAAAAAAAACACGTGGGGATCCGACAAGCGGAGTCTGACACACAAATCAAAAAATGACGAACTGCAAAAACACTCATAGTTTCAACTGCCACATAATAAAAAAAACGGTGGTACCGCAAAGGAAAAAATCCTTACGGAATCAAAAAACCCAGCTCGAGACAACGAGAAAAGGAAAAACATACAACGAACACAAAACACTATGGAAAAACTACAGAAAACAAGCCACTTCCAAGATCCAAACCCGGAAGAAAGGCAGGCAAATGTATCCGGTAAAACAAGGTGATATAGAAATAGAACAAAAAAACAAGCACAAGACACACGAAACCAAGATAACGAAAGCGAGACAGAAAAAAATGACGATGTATAACGGGAAAACGACAAAAGCAAAACACGGACAAAAATGAAGAAAAAGAAGCACAATAAACACACAGGACCAATGAAAAAATAATCAGGAATAAGACACAGTGCTAAACGAAGACCAAAAGGACAGTCAAACACTAAATCGACAAAAAAAAGGAAACCAAACAACCGCAGGGATGGCACCGTTTGGCCCCGGGCGCCAAACGAGGAATCCGAGACACACAAATTTCCAGCGGAAAGAGAGGAAAAAACCCCTATGGAAGCCTAACAACTGTCCCATTCACAACGGAAAACAAAAGGGGAAATGTGGGGACCAGATCGAAAAAAAAGCAGGAAGCCCCCACCGGGACAGTGCAATATCATACCCGAGTTGGGTAAAGAAAAAGATACCAAAAAACAGAAAAGATGGCACCGTATGACCCCGAGCGGCAAACGAGGAGTCCGGGACACACAAAACTCCAGCGGAAGGAGAGGAAAGGAAAATTCATGGAAGCAGAACAACTGGCCCATTCACAACGGAAAACAGAGGCAAATGAGGGGACCAGATCGAAAAAAGCAGGAACCCCCGCCGGGACAGTGCAATATCATACCCGAGTTGAATAAAAAAAGCAACCAAACAACCAAAGAGATGGCACCCTATGGCCCCGGGTGCCAAACGAGGAATCCGGGACAAACAAAACCCCAGCGGAAGGAGAGGAAAGAAAAAATTATAAAAGCAGAACAACTGCCCATTCCCAACGTAAAACCAAGGCAAATGAGATGACCAGATCGAAAAAAAAAGCAGGAACCCCCGCCGGGACAGTGCAATATCGTACTCAAGTTGGATGATCGAGTGGACAGAAGAGCTGTAACGACAGCACAGAAAAATACTGGTCGAATGACACCGACGAAAGGAAGGTCGATCAACACTGAAATGGTAAAAAGAATAGATGGTCAATTTAGCTTGTAAAAACCAAACTGCCCACACGATATTATAAGAGGCAGAAGGGTGATGACAACGAAGAAAGTAATAATGAAACATGGAATCGGAAACAAGACAAACCTTGGAAAGAAACGAGAACATGAGGTAGAACAAGGGTTAGAGGACCAAACAAGAATCAAAAGCGTGAGCGACATCACCGAGAGTGGAACAAAAAAAGCAGACAGGGGAGGACAAACAGCGAAATCGATGCAGTGCACGGTTGATAAGATGACGGCGGTGAAGATGAAGCCAATGAATATCCTTAGCCTTTAGCGACGCCAAAAAAGAGAGTGGATCGGACCAGGTTCGGCAAAGAAGAAATGGATGGAATGGCGCGTGGTATATGAAAAACGGACAAAAAGGGAGTATAAAGAAGTTTAGCGGAAACCTTATGAACAAAGAAATGTAAATCATTTAAAAAGACAATAAACGGAAGACAGAGGGACGGCGAAGAAGAAGAAATAAGGCGTGTAGATGTCACAAGAGAAGGATAAAGGCGTTGGAAATAAGAATGGATTAAACGGAGTTGTGCGCGATGGCAATGTGTATCTGCAAGAGGAGGCGAGATATGAGTAAAGGATTTCCAGCGGAGAGTAGAATCCACCAGCTGAGAGACCTGCACCACGCCACTGGCGAACCAGGTGGAGAAGTGCAGGTACTCAGAGGTAGGAGAACGGAGGGCCGAAGAAAAGAAAAGAGGTTCCGCGAGGAGATCGTTATTCGAAGAAGGGGGAGTGCGAACGGGACATACGGAATGCCAAAGGGATAAAACGGAACGACAAGTGTCAGGGAAACGGTCAGGGATGAGGGGAAAGAGGTTCATGTGGATAAAAGTAGCAAGAGTGAGAAAAGGGCTACCAGGAAAGAGCAAAGTATCAAAAACAGAAGTATAAGAAGTTGGAGAGAGAGAGAGAAGCCATGGAGAAAGTGCTGAAGACGAAATGCATTAGACTTAAGAGAAAGGTCAGGGAGAGAAAGGCAGCCGTATGAAAGAGGAAAGACGAGTGTGGAACACTGAACCCAAAGAATCACGTCCTAAATAAAATAAGTGAACGTACGTTGAATATGACGGAGAAAAATGGGAGGGGGAATATGAGCGATCCAAGAATGCAAAAGAACAGGTAAAAGAAAAGTGGAAACAAGATGAGCACGACTAAAATAAGAAAGAAAGGGTTTAAAATGACAAAAAGGAGCCAGACGACGATTGAAAGCCTGAACCAACGGAGACCAGGTGGCAGCAGCAACAGCAAAGTGGACCCCAAGGAGCTTGATAAGCGTGCTCGACCAGCTGGCCCCCCAAGGGCGGACCCCGCGAGCTGACTACGAACCAGCCCATAACCCAACAGATTTGGAGAGGTTCAATTCAGAACACGAAATGACAGCATACTCACGGTAAATAGAAAGAACTACACCGAACGCCCGCTCAGAAAGCAGAAAAAATGTGAGGTCGTCCGCATACGCGGACAACACAACACGCTGGTGACGAGAGGAGGCAACACCACGAGGAATGGACGGAATCAACCGAGAACGAATCGAGATCCACAGCGGCTCTAGGGCGATGGCGTACAGCTGACCCGACAGGTGGCAACCCTGACGGATCGCGTTCGTAAAGGGGATAGCGGCAGTCATAAAGGTGGAGGTTCGAATCCAGAAAGAAGAGTTGGAATAAAGATGAAAAAGTGCTTGACGGAAAAGAGGGGTGGGGGTGTGAGAAACCAAACCGGCGAAGAACAGTGAAAAGATAGGAGTGGTTAATTGAATCAAAGGCTTCTTTTGGGTCAATTTTAAAGATGGCAAGAAGTTCAGAAAGACGAGTAGCAAGAGTGTATAAGTCACTGATGGTAATAATGTTAGTAGCAATTTAGCGAGAGGGAACGGTGTAAGTCTGGTCAGATTGAATTATGTACTGTAAAACGGTATTAAGGCGAAAAGCAAGAAGTTTAGCAAAGATCTTATAATCAGTATTAAGAACGGAAATGGGACGCTAGTTAGAAAAGAGACCAAGATTACCGGCTTTCGGGATTAGGCGAAGAAGAGCGAGATAAAAGTCAGAAGGGGAGAACCAAAAAAGGAAAGAAAAGAGTTAAAGCAAGCAACGAGAAGGGGGAGAAGAGCAGTAAGAAAGATCTTACAGAAGGAAAGGGAGAGACCGACTGCACCAGGGGAAGAACGATCAATTAGACTGAAAATTGCTGCACGGACTTCAGAAGGGAAAATAGGAGAATCCAAGGAAACAAGGAAGCAAGGCGGAACTTGAGAAAGAGCATGTAAAAGATCAGAGTCAGCCGCGGGCGGCAACACCCGAGCGCGAAAACGTACGGTGTAGTGTTCAAAAGTCAGATCACAAATGCGAAATGGATCAGAAACAACGGAAGCATCCGATATGGAGATAAAAGCAAGCGTATTACCTTTAACACGGAAAGTCTCGAAAGAACAAAGGTTTTGGAAAGGGTCATCATGCAACCGTAACTTAGAGAATTTTAAACGGATCAGGGCGGAAGAGGCAAAAGAAGTGAGAATACTACGGCGTTGAGAATCTAGAACGGCATAAGAAGGGTCAGATGGAGAGAGAAACTGTAATTTGCTCCAAAGAGATTCAAGATCGGAAAGACGTTGGGTACGGGTTGAGAAAGAATACTGACGAGCAAAGAAGAGAATGGAAAGCTTGTTGGACAGCCACAGAGCTGCTGGGTCAACCGAAGAGGAAAGCTGGCTAACTGAGAAAGAGAGAATCGAACGAATACCAGCAATGAAAATCGGATCAGAGAGAGAAAAATCATCCAAGGTCCAAACTGGAGAGGGTGGGACAGCGGAAGTATGCAGAAGGAAGTGTAAAAAAACAGGACGATGGTCATAAGAAACGGAAGAGTGATGGGTGACTTCAACAAAGGAGGGGCGGAGGAAACCGGAAACATAGAAACGATCAAGTCTAGCCGCCACACAGGAGGAAGCGGCTGGAGGAAATCAAGAAAATTCTCGGGACTGTTAGTGGAGAGAACGAAAAGCATCAATGAGATCAAAATTGCAAACCAGTTGTGAAGATTGAGAAGAAAGGGCAAGGCGACTCAACGCGGAACCATCACGGTCAAAGCCCGGCTGGAGAGTGCAGTTGAAGTCACGATAAAATATCAGAGGCCGGAATCAGAAGGAGAAGGGAGACTAGATGCTGGAGAAAGGCTTCAACATCATCAGAGGATTAGAAAATGTGAAGGTTGAAAAGATGAATTCTGTGGGAAAAATAACAGCAAACAATACTTTGAAAAGAACCCAGCAAGCTCACAAATGCGGATCACAAATGCGAAATCGATCAGAAACAACGCAAGCATCCGATATGGAGAGAAAAGCAAGTGTATTACCTTTAACACGGAAAGTCTCGAGAGAACGAAGGTTTTGGAAAGGGTCATCATGAAATCGTAACTTAGAGAATTTTAAACGAATCAGGGCGGAAGAGGCAAAAGAAGTGAGAATACTACGGCGTTGAGAATCGAGAACGGCATAAGAAGGGTCAGATGGAGAGAGAAACTGTAATTTGCTCCAAAGAGATTCAAGATCGGAAAGACGTTGGGTACCGGTTGAGAAAGAATACTGACGAGCAAAGAAGAGAATGGAAAGCTTGTTGGACAGCCACAGAGCTGCTGGGTCAACCGAAGAGGAAAGCTGGCAAACTGAGAAAGAGAGAATCGAACGAATACCAGCAATGAAAATCGGATCAGAGAGAAAAAAATCATCCAAAGTCCAAACTGGAGAGGGTGGGACAGCGGACGTATGCAGAAGGAAACGTAAAAAAAACAGTACGATGGTCATAAGAAACGGAAGAGTGATGGGTGACTTCAACAAAGGAGGGGCGGAGGAAACTGGAAACATAGAAAGGATCAAGTCTAGCCGCTACACAGGAGGAAGCGGCTGGAGGAAATCAAGAAAATTCTCGGGACTGTTAGTGGAGAGAACGAAAAGCATCAATGAGATCAAAATTGCAAACCAGTTGTGAAGGTTGAGAAGAAAGGGCAATGCGACTCAACGCGGAACCATCACGGTCAAAGCCCGGCTGGAGAGTGTAGTTGAAGTCACCATAAAATATCAGAGGCCGGAATCAGAAAGAGAAGGGAGATTAGATGCTGGAGAAAGGCTTCAGCATCATCAGAGGATTGGAAAATGTGAAGGTTGAAAAGATGAATTCTGTGGGACAAATAACAGAAAACAATACTTTGAAAAGAACCCAGCAAGCTCTGTGACTCGACAACATTAGAAATTTGGGCAAAAAACTGAACATGATATGCAATAGCTGTACCGGAACCAATATGGAATAGGTAATTATGAAAAAAGGTATAGGGAGAGGGTCTCCAGCGAGAAAACTCGGTCGTCAAGGAACAGTTCGTTTCCTGGAGGAGGAGGATGTTAGCCCTCAGGAAACGAACGTCCTCGAAGACCAAAGCATTCGCGGCTGAAGACGCGAGCCCTCGGCAGTTGAAACTAAGAATCTGGGAAGCAGACATCACGGGGAAGTTGCAGCCAACCTTCCAGCTCAGTCTTCAAAATTTTAATGAAATAGGCCAGACGGCCTGAACACTGCTCACTACCGATTGGCAAAGCAAAGTGCGCAATAACTTCCTTAATTTCCCGCAATTGACAAATCATCTCAGGTAATAGTGACAATTTATTTATGATACAAGGAATGATTAACAACTTAGCCCGTCGAGGACGGGTAACCAGAGTTAGAAAACCAGTGTAAGTGAGAGGCTATAACAGAACGTCGATATCCTCAAAGACAGACATAACTTCAGTCATGGTACGGGAGGGGGAGTCATAATCTGATTCCGCCAGGAGAGAGTCATCAGCACCTGAAACGGAGACATCCATGAGGTCATCGGAAGGCAAAACAGCAAAACGGTTGGAGATGAACATTGGAAGTGTGGAATCACGCGCTCCAGGGGAAACAGAAACAGAAGAAGCAGCTTTCTTGGTACAGAGACGTACAGAAAAACGAGGTTGCTGCGTCGAGACAGTTGGGGAATTCGAGCGCTTGTTCAATTTAGGTTTCGAAACCGGAGACTCCACAGAAGACGGCAAGGAAGGAAATTGATACAGGTCATCGGGCTCCAGAACCGAAGGAGTCGAAGCCAGAGTCAGATGGAAGACCACCGGTCGGTCAGCAGAAACAGGTGGAGTGGGAAGGGTGGGGGCAGAAGCCGGAGTTGCAGGCACGATGACCGCTGGGGTGACAGCCAGAACATATGATGAAACAGCAGGTTACGAGTCGCCCCGGCACTCGGTGAAGCATGGAGGCAGGCAGACGCAAGGTGCACCTCACCCTTGCATCGAAAGCACTGGACCACAGCAAACATGTTAAAAATATAGGTGCGCTCTTCTGTAATTAGATCCAAGGTAGCTGCTCGAATTGCAAACGCCTGGGGAGTGGGAAAAATCAATAGATATTGACGACGCCCTCCCTGCGCATGGGGCAAAGAGAGGCACGAGCAGCAGCTGGCAGGGACTTCGTGGAGCCCACTACGTGGCCCATGGTGTTGAGAGCATCAATCAGGATCGAGTCCGGGATGGCTGTAGGCACCGGAGAAAGAGTGAAAGTTACCGGACGCTGTGAAGCAGGCACAGGCTGAAGAAGAACGGAGTCTATGTCAATGCTGGTGGCAAGAATCTTATCCACGGTTTGCTCGTCGGTGAAGTGAAAAACCACTCCTCCCCCAATGGTATATTAGACACAATACTAGTGCCCTGCACCACAGCAGAAACGGCAGCCAAATACTGGGGCAGGGGTTTTCACGCAAAGCCAGGATAAACACACCAAGCAAAAGAGCTGTCGAAAGTTCCTTACCTTGAGGACAGTCCTTAGGGAGTGCAATCCGGAGCGAAGAAGCCACGCGCTCGAACTCGGGACGAGAAGTCCCCACCGCACTTAAAGAGGTCGAAGTTGCGCCAGTAGCAACAGCAGCAAAAGAACGAGACTTAGGCCTCGAGGTGGGAGGTACACTCGACCCTGGCAGCAGCACAGTTGAGCCTGAAACCACAAAAGAAATTGAAGACATTTTTGTATGCACAGAAACACCAGCAGAATTAATCTCCAATTGCGAAGCAGAAGAAGGCACAACACCAGTAGAAGAAGATTTAGTCGTAGTTGACACACTCATGAAGGCTTAGGGCGTAGCCAACTCGGCCACGATCCATCGTTACTCGTGCGTTGCAACTTGCAACACGCACAACACAAAAATAAATAAAAAAAAGCAACGTGCACACTTGGCACGCAGCCTCACACTTTGTGAGAACTGCCAAATCAATTCAAGAAGGCAAACACAAGAACTAGAACACAAAAAAAACACACGATGTAAACAAACAATTTATGGCCTGACTCTAGAACTCGAAAAAATGCGACTTGTCACTTTAAACGTCAACGGCCATATCAAGCTGCAAACACCGGTTCCCGTTCAATCACCGAACCGCCTCCTCCGACCACTGCTTCGTCCTCCTCACCCTTTGCCTTTCACCCAACCCCGCCCGCAGCAATCGGCACTGGAAATTCGACCCAGAACTGCTCAACGACACAACCTACCGCACCACAATAACAAACATCCTCCAAGACGTCATCGCCACCCTCCCTATCACAGAGAGCCCCACACAACACTGGCTCTCCACAAAAGTGAAAATTTGCCTCCTCTCAAAACAAACCTCAAACACAAACAGGGCCCTCCTCCGAATGCACACAGACAACCTAAATACCCTTCTCAAAATCACAGACATTACCTCTCCATCCTTCCTCCTACTCCAAGCTGAACTTCAAAAGGTACTTGAACCCCTCGTCCGTTAATAAATCCTGCGAATGAAGCTCATGCACCTTGGCACAGTCGAACATTCGCAGCAACAATTTCTATACCTTGAGAAAAACCGCCGGACCTCCTCCTCTCTCCACTCACCTCCATCTCCCTCCCCAATGGCAAAATCACAGAAGATCCCCACGACATTTGCACCCACGTCCACAAACACTTCACTGACCAGTTCAGTTCATACTTTGCCCTCCCAGGCAACCCTGATAACATCCTTCGCTCTGTAACTCAAGTCTCTCACCACCTTCACTCCTTGCTTTCAACCCCTTTTACCCACCAAGGGATTCTCTCTTCCCTTCTCAACCTCAACTAGTCAGGCTCCCCAGGGCCCAACGGACTCACGGCTATCTTCTATCGAAAATTTTCTTCTCTCATCTTACCTCTCATCGTGGCGTGCTCCTCCACATCATCCACCTCCCCAAGAAACGCTCGCTTCTTGACCTGAACAACTGGCGTTCTATTAGCCTGCTGAACCTGGACTACAAAATCCTTGCTAAAGCTCTCTCCATGAGACTTAACCTCGTATTTCTATTCCTGATTCACCCTGACCAATCATACACCATCCCGTCCAGGTCCATTCACGAGAACATCCACGTTCTCTGTGACATCACCCACCTTGCCCACACCCTTAATGTACCCCTTGCCCTTCTAAATTTAGACCAGAGGAAAGCATTTCACAACGTGTCATATCGCTACCTCTCCGAAGTCCTTCAAGGCTTCGGCTTTCCACCTTCCTTCTCCACCATCGTCCTCACCCTGTACATCAGCGCAGTTGTTCACGTCAGGACACGGACCTTTCTAACCGCTCCCATCCCCTTCCAGAAAGGCATCCGCCAAGGATGCCCCCTCTCTGGCCATATTTTCTTAATCTAAGAAGGAAAAGAAAGTTGCACAATTATCTTAATTGTGCGAAGCAAGGGATGCGAACAACAGATTTGTGACAAACTTAAGAGAAACTAAAATTGGCAAAATATTATAAGATATTCGCCTTATTTAACTAGATGTGCAAAGCTTACATTATTAAACTTTAATCCAGGGAAATGTAATTTAGTTGAAAATATGACGTCCGACGTCTATGTTTATTACAAATAGAAAACTAATAATCGCATATATTTTCATGTTTACCCTATGCAATGTGGAAGAATTTCGAAATGGAAACATCACCTTATGTATTTCAATAGTCTAAAAGTTGTAATAATTACCTGAGTTAACGGAAACTGATTCTAAAGAATGACAGTTTAATGAGAGAACTACAACCTTCTTGGCTCGCTCTTCTATGTGTTTTAGAGGTATAAAATATTTCCCATATTTTTTCGTAATATAATGTCGCACGTCAATAATTCAGCACGTCGGGCATTAATTATTTAGATCGTGTTTTTACTGAAAAAAATTATCAAATTTACAAAAATGTTTAAAAAGACTTTTACAAATAATAATAAAATAATGTAAAGCTGAATCACTGAATATGAAATTTTCTGTTAGATTTGTAGACGCGGGAATTCCGTTTCGCTGTATACAGAAAGAACCAAATATTTGGTGTCATCTTTCTCGTTTAGTTGAGCACTTGGTGATATAACTATTATGCGTTTCACAGGAAAATTTAAAATGCACATTTTTGACGAAAGTAATTCCTTTATTAAAAATAAATATGATGATCCAACAAATTCACGTCTCTCATTTGACTAACGTCTTGTGGATTGAGAAACATAGGGATAAGAATCATCTGCACTATAATTAGGTTCCAGTTTTGTTTTGTTCGACTACACGCTCGCTGTTGAATTAGCTTAAATGGAATATGCGAGTTTCGTGACCCATTTGGATATCTAAAATAATGTCGCAGCAGACCTTTCTGAAATAATAAATATTTTTTTTATCTTTAGAGTAGCTTTTATAGTTCTTGAATGGAACTCATATATCTAATGTTAATTTTATCGCCCTTTCACTTACACTTGTGCATACTTCCACGTTTTTTAAATAAAACCTTTTAGTATTTAATTGGAAAAATTTGATATATTATAAAATTTTAATTTTCTCTTAATTTCAGTTTGCTGTTTTTTTTATTTATTTGTTAGAGGTTTATATTCCTCATACTTTTACAGATGTCAAACACAAGTTTAATCTCAGTAACGCATTTTGCGTGAAACCTCAATGCATTCACTTATGGCAACACTGCGGACATACTGACATGTTTTTTCCCCGTAGAATCGCTAACATATATGACATAAGAGCAAGCTTGGTTTCATCGTTTTGAAATGAAGCTTTATTCGATGCCATTGATCTACAATTTCGTCTATTGCTCTCCCTACAAAATGCACAACATCAAGATTTTTCGTCATCAATGTATAATAATGTGTCCAAAATTTTATCAAAGTTTTTGGAATTGCTGCCGATGAAAGTGACTGAATATAACTGTGATAAAGACATATTAATAATGATCGTAATTGCCTGCAATAAAAAAAAAACAGACTTGTAACATAGTTTTCGAATGAGGAAACGTTACTGCCGATTGTTAAATCCTGGTGATTCCGCTGCTATATATTACCAACCTGAATAGCATTATTTTTACCTGTGTACCTAAAACACGTTTTTACGGTCGACCGCGCGTTACCACCCATGGGAGGGACTGCCACAGCCAGAGAGTATTAACCGACGTTTGATTGTTAGTCAAGATATAATGATTTTACGTTTCTCATCCTGACAATTCCTAGGAAATATTGCGGGCCATCCACACATTACTTTTACATTTTATTGTCAAACGTATTCCCACACCAAATCATTTTGGAACAAATGGCTTAATTATTGCAATTATTAGACATGCGGTCCATTTTTTGTTAAACATCGACGACACGTCGAGATAATGTAGCACCCAATTTTCCGTAAGTTTTGACAGGAAGCGAAGACGGTCGTTGCAGTCGACTTCGTTTCTGTCACTTCAATTTATAGCAGACTGCCTAATAGTTTTAATTGCCGTGCTTTGGGCAGGTAAGTCTATCAGTTCCACCTCATTTCCAAAAAATCAGTCCAGCGCACACCGTGTAGTGTGGCAGGGAGCTCCATCGTGTTGCAAAAGACAGCGGTCATTTCGATAACACTGCCACATTGTTGGTAGGGCAGAATTATTCACAAAATCGATATAAAATTCAGAGTTCATGACTTTAGTATAGTAAGCAACGGGCAGATTCCCATTCACGAAAAACAACTCCATATCACGATGGAACCGCCGCGAAACTTACCAGTTGGAAGAACACAGTCCGACGAAAATTGTTCGCATGGGCTGTTGTCAAACGCCAACAAGTCCATCAGATTGGAAGACTAAAAATCGTGACTCTTCTAAAACGACGGGAGACACACTACTCGAAACGGTGCTTCGCATTCACGGCATTGATGTGTAATTTGTGCATCGCGGCGCTACCGTAATAACCTTCACTATGCTACCATCTGCTGATAGTTATGGTACTAAATAACCCATTAAAATAATTTCCAACTTCCGTAGCGAACAAAACGGTAGAGGAATTCGAGATTTTTTAACACTTATTACCATGGCTCTTTTGTCACTTATCCGTAAGTTTTGCAGCCCTCCTATGATTTTCTTTTTTCTGCTGTAATTGCTAAATCCTACTGGTATCTCTTTACGACATCACTTACAGTCAATTTCGTATGTGTATTTTAGCTGCAATGTTCCATATGGAAACGTTACTAAAATGATATCCTATGATCAGGCACGCTGGAACTCGGAAAGTTTACGTCCAGGCGTAATATTCTCTTCAAAGTTACTGATAACACGACAGAACATTTTTGCTTTACATACGCATCTCCCTCTTCCATAGCACACATCTACTCAAGCGTTCTTTGCATTTATTAAAATATTTGAAATATTTAGTAGAGCCAAAATACTTTCGATAACATAATATATTTCGGTGCACGGTTTAGAGTGGTGACGTCTGACGGGTCCAGTATTCCTCACTTAGTTGCAGGCACTTTGCAAACACAAATTCATTTGCTCGAATGTTTCCCGTATTAGCTATTGTTGTCATTATACACCCGTCTTTGGGTGATGTAAAACTGAAAGTCACACCATTGGCATTTGTTTATCAGTCCCGTCAACCATGCGAACGCCAGTGAATCAGATTTCAGGAATATGTGTAACATCAGTTTGGGGTAGGTTAAGCAGACAAACCATTAATTTCCTGAATCGGCTTCGTTCTTGCTTTTTGTTACATATCAGATCGAAAGCTTTTCCAGTGGTTGACAAATTAACATCCACCAAACTAAAGCGTGTTGTTTCGATAACAGAACAAAAGCTCAGACAAAGAAAAAGGGGATACAATCACGAAAGTTGCAAAAACAATTGCCGTAGGTATAGTATATATGACGTACCTACTTCACGTATTTGTTCAGTTGTTTTGAATGAATGGGGAAAAATCAAAATTATTTAAATTAAAGTCCCTTCTATTTTGCTGAGACAGGCAACTAATGTAGGATTTGCTCTGTTATCTGCAATAATTAAGTTTTATCGGCACCGTTGTCCAGTAGATCGATAAAGAAAATTTTATGTATCCGTTCTTAAAGGGTATTTTCCGTACGTCAGGAGAGTTTAAGATATTTTATATTATATCGCCTTAGTTACAACTAAGTTACGTATCGAGTTATTTTCTGGAAATGTATTCGTAGTACAAAACTCTGCGTTGTGAACAAATACACCTTCGGTCAATTACAAAATATCCCCTAATGAATGGAAATTCGTGAAAGTATCTTAATAAGACGTAAAGTCTTAATAAGCAAAGTCAGGCCGTATGAACTCACTATTAGCATTCGTTGAACTACTGGAGTTGCAAATAATTGATAGCCTTATTGAAATATATAATTCCACAAAATAGCGCATTTCACGGTACAAAAGTTTATGCTATAACAATTAGAAAATTATTCAGTCATTGGTTTTAGGTGGTCTGTATATACGTCCTTGCAAGTAAGAAACACAATTTTTGTAGAGAAATAATCTTAACCATTGTTCAGAACATAGTACACTTCTTTTAGATGATGATTACCATACTTAAATTGCGTGTGATTTGGTTTGTCCCTCAGAAATTTTGACTTCTGTCGGTTTCATTGCAAAACTTCATTGCACTTCACAGCTACAGAGTAGCAGTAAAAAACGAGTTTAGAGATGGTAACGGTTCTATAACCAAACTCGTGTATGAATGCCGCTATCTCAAAGTCTATTCTAAAGGGCAGTTCCTGTAATTACGCTCTTCACCAAATTTATGCAAATTTTCCACTTTAATCTAAACCTTATCGACTCAACAGCTCCAAATACCAAATTAAAAAAAATATATTTATAAATGATTTTAGAATTTTTCCCTTCGATATTGCACTAAATATGACCATTTTCTGATTTTCCCATTCAGCGCACATGACTAAACATGAAAATATTAAATAATGATGCGAAATAGATCGAAAGAGCGAACGTGAAAGATCAGGTTCATTGGAGATTTCTTATTTCAGAAAATACAGTGCCTGTGCCACTGTGCCACCTATTAACAAGTATTTTCTCAAAAAAGTGGGGAACTTAAAATAAAAGATAAAGGTACATGTATTCACATTCAGTATGCGATTTAAATACTGTTTTCATCTCAGATGATAAGCTTGAGTTTTAAATTTTCAGCTGAAAGAACAATATTTTTGTGTAAAACGTGGCCGTAAGCAAACACAGGGAAATCGAGTAAAATTTGGCTTCGTTTGCAATAACACTTTTGTTTCAATGATAAAACATTCAACCAAACTGAAAATATATTTTTTTAAATACTTGATTTCTACAAATCATTTTTTTAACAAGTACAGCGCTTCGAGTTGGGGTTCTTCAAGCACCGTGGAGAAGTTCAGATATTTTTCAATTTAGGGTTTGATAACCACCGTTAGCTCCATGGGGTATATGCAATCGCTCGTGCAAATTTTACGGCCACTGAATCGAGGGAATGGAGAAAGCTGGATCATCAAGACAAACACAAGGTTTGCGAATATTCAAGATCTTATGTGCTCTATTGTGTCATATTCTCGAGGACATGTAGTGAAAGCTCTCAGGTCGAGAAAAAAGCAAAATGTCAGGCTGTAATATATAAAATAAGAAACATATGCCCTTTAAAGCGGTTACTAACGGAGAACAACGTCAGCGATATACAAAATGTTGAATCGAAGAAGAATCAGTTTAGAAATAATAACAATTTTAAACAGATACCATTTCCTTTGACTCTAACAAACTTCGTCTTACCACTTGCATCGCATTTCAGCGATTTAAGGTAG
Source organism: Macrothele yani (assembly GCA_039090855.1). NCBI lineage: Eukaryota > Metazoa > Arthropoda > Arachnida > Araneae > Macrothelidae > Macrothele > Macrothele yani. Next base: position 48,610,968 of record CM076999.1, on the reverse strand, counting down.
GATATAGAATGAACTGTAAGTAGTGGAAATAAAATGTTATTTTATTTATATAATCGCGTGTTCGGAGAATAAACTGGAAGCTATTTGATTTCGGATTAAAATTAATATCGTAAACATAAATACCCTGTAAAGTGAAAATACAGGAGAGCATTTGTCATTTTCATGTAGGACTTCCGTCCACAGGGAGTAGAGTTTAGGTCCCAGCCACCTACAGCGAGATCGCCTTTTGGGCAGGACACAGAAACGGAAGGAATGAGAGCAAGTCTAACGACTTTTGACAGAACAGTTTGTAGTGAGATTAGAGTACAGTAGATGGCGCCACCGTACAAGTACGATATTGCACATAGATGGGTGAGAGAATTTCAGGGGGGACATAGGAAAGGATACCCATTTAACCAGTGGGTCCAGCCTGGGGGCCGTCACTTTACGTGCTCGTCCGATGCACGGCGGATATTCAGCGATTGTTAGTAAATCACACCATCTCTGAAAGATCAGCCCAGGCTAGAACCTGGGGACCCAGCATCGATAATCTGAAACACTAACCACTAAGCCATCCGCGGCTCATGCAAAGTGAAAATACAATTACTGGTAGTGATTTATATATTACGTCCTAAATACGCAAATGCATTTCCGAAAAGTATGGCTTTCAAAATTTTGGGGAGTGAACTGTTTTAGCGCATTTGCTATAAAAACAAACACCTCCTTGCTCAAATGCAAATTTTATGAATCTTAATGCTATTCCCAAACGAACACATTTATTCCTCAATATACGTAATAAAGGCGTGTCATATCAGTCTAAAATCTAATTTAATGTCTTAAATAAAAACACTCAAAACTTGACAAGATTTCACTCCCTTTGTAAAGCTTCTTTTTTTAATATTATTTCACTGAACAACAATGGTTTCGTTATAAAGAAAAGTCTACCAGTTTTGTAAGTATTTATTGGTGCTGAAACCAAATATGTAGTCAACATTTCTCCAGTCGGGGTCCAAAATCTTGTAATAGAACTCTCTATTGGGGAGAAAGCTGTGTTACGTAAAGGGATGTTCTTATGTTTCCGAAAGAGAGACATCTGCCTGCATTCAAGATAGTTTTGTCTCTGAGAGTAGACGTACTGGCGTCATTACTTCTTGTTGCGCACTTCCTTCTCGGAATAGGGAACAAAGCAGAACTTTTGTCATTCCAATGCATTTCATCGGGGCAGAATGTGGCACTGGTAGTTTCGTCGTGTGTCGTGTGTGTCGAGCTCTCACATTTCGCAAGTGTTTATGTGGAAATATCGTGCGTGTGATGTTTTACAGTGGCGTGACGTGTTCATGAATGTTTCGTGTTTCTTTTGATGAAGTTAGAGAGCGCTGGGTGTTATAGTTTGTTCATACGAAGCGTTTCATTTTGTGCTTGTGCTCGCCGTTAACGAGTGCTGCAAAAGCGGTTTCCGTCGTCCATGTTGCACGTGCCCATCGGGAGGAGGCTGTTCAAGGTGGAGCGAAATCTACTGATAAGACATCGCCGAGTGTTTTTCCGTGACCTCTGAAGGGGTTACCATGGTGATTGACCCGAGTTTCTCAAGAGATATGATTGCAACCCGTCAAACCGGTTTTGGAAATCGGCAGAGTTTTGTCTTCGCGTGTCACTGCTGAAGGAGTTTCGTCGGCGATAAGGATGCAGGAAGGTGTTGCTATGGAGACGGGAACCAGCAGTTGGGCATCGGTGGTGGCCATGGAGAATTCTGATAACACCAGTGATCAGCGCTTCGCTTCAGACATTGAGTAACAGGGGAATCGGTTTTGTCTCACTTTCGAAAAAGATTCCAAGGTATGTCAAGATTTTCATGATATTTCTTAGAAAACTATTATTTTCCATGCGTTACCACAGATTTCGTTACCTGTATATTTGCAAACTTTGGAAGAACGAGTGCCGAGAGAGGCAATTAAAGGAATTGGTCGTAGTAACCGTGGTATATCAGTGTTGTTTATAAATAATGCCAATTGTAAACTTGTTTTAAAGCAAGGGATTTGCATAAATCATCAAATTCTGTATCCTGCTTATGCACGTGAACGACCGATCACTGTTACTTTGTTTTCGGTGCCCCTTGAGGTACATATTCTGCGTTGATAGTTCTTCTTTCTCAGTTTAGCCGGGTGGAGTGCCCAGTTCAGAGAGTTAAAGAAGCCACGAAATCTTCAAATTATTGTCATGTTGGTGGTTTGAAGCGAACTCTCCGTGTCATCTTTCCGAGTGAATCATCTCTTCAGACTTGTCCCAAGGAGGTTGAAATTGTATTGGATTCTCATAGTTTCATGTTTAATATCTACAGTGAAATATTTTGTTACTGTTGCTATGAAAGAGGGCACATTAGTGCTAATTGCACGTATGTACATAGGCTACCCTTAAGGAAGAGTCTCTCTGATTCCCATGAGGATGGAATTGCTATAGCTGAAGGTAGATCAGACTTAGAACATGGTATTACACATGTCGTTGCCCTGGTTTCTACCGTGGCTGGGACTTGTGAAACCCGAGTGGCGGATCCGGTCGAGCCGATAGAGAAGACATTGATTTAAATGCCGAATTCTTTGGATCCTGGCACACAGACAACAGCAAATATTGGTACTTTGGGCATTGCTGACTTACATAGATGTTCAGTAGCATTGCAGAATCTCGCATATAACTCAAGTACAACTTCGACATTTAAACGGCCCCGCATTGATTCAAGTGGTGATCCGTTAGAACGGAACAAAGCTAAAGACTATCTTCAACCGGAATTTATCCGTCGTGTAGATCTTTCTTTTCTCCAGGATCCTGATTTTGGCGAAGATAGAGATAAGCCGTCACGGTATCGTCTTGTCATGGAACTTATTGCATCTTGCCCTGATTATGACCAAACTTTGGTTTTTTTCAATTTGAAAAAAATTGTTTGTGCCTAATAAAAAGATATGTCCACTCACTCCGGAGTTTTACGAGTTAAATATGTATAAGTTAAGTGATATTGTGCATCGTTTGGATGCCGTGTTGAATTGGATAATTACGAAAAATTATGTTTCTGAACTTTTAGACACTTATTACGAAACATACTATAAGCGTATAGAGGATGTTAAAGCTTACATAAAAAGACATAATGGGGTTGACGATAGTGTCTTTGATGTGTAGAGATGTTTCAGATGTATTCCTTGATATTGATTTCCTTTTTTCTTCCTTTTTTCTTGCACGACCCTTTTAAATTAGCGTTGTTAATTATTGATTCAGTTTTTCGGGTAGCTTTGTTAGTAAAATAATGTAATGTTGTTGTGTTTTACGGCACTGGTTCTCTACCTTCCCTGGAGCCAGTGGCCCTAAATTAGGGACGGGCGATTGATTATAGCCCATTGAGTTACTCACGGTGGTCGTTAAACCTCCAATCAATCAATCAATCAAAAAGCATTTCATCGGTATCGAAGGACGTGCATTTTATCGTGGTTTTAAGAAATAGTGTGCATTGTGAAAAGCGTACGTTAAATAATGCCGAGTACTTGTTTAAACCTTCCAAAACGTTTCTGCCACAAGTATCAAAGGCAACATTTCACAACGTTGACTAGAAAATCGTATGAACTTTCTTTTCAGTGCAAAATTGGTGATAATGATAAATCTCGGGAGCCTCACATTTGCTGTAACACGTGTGTAACTTTTTAGACTGGCTGGTTAAAAGGATCAGGTCAAATTCCATTTGTGGTACCGATGGTTTTGATAGAACCGAATGACCGCTTTACAAGCTGCTACTTCTGCATCACTAAGATATCTGGAATTACAGCTAAGACCAAAGACACGATTCAGTATCACAGTATTCCTTAGGCCATAAGACCTGTTACTTATGGTCCAAATCATCCTGTTACTGTACCTCCATAATCATGGAGTTTAGATGATAGTGATACTGATGAAATAAATCCTCACAACGAAGAATATGTTAAAGTACTACAACAACCTGATTTCTCGGAAGATTCTAGGCCTTACCTTATACGTCAGGAAGAATTAAATGATCTGGTTCTTGACCTTTGTTTAGCAAAACGCCGGGCCAAAATATTGGCTTCAAGACTAAAATGATGGAATCCATTCAATCTTGAAGCCAATATTTCGGCCTAACCAAGTACAAAAGCATATTGTATTTTGTACAACCAAGTACAAATGTATGTAATTTTCGTTGACGACAGCAAGAGTATCAACACTTATTTTTAAAGAGAGGTAATCTTGTGTACTGTAATGATATAGACTTATTCTTTGAAGTCTTTGCACAGCAACACAAACCTGAAGAATGGAGCATTTTTATAGATTCCTCAAAAATTAGTTTAAAAGCTGTCATTCTTCATAACGGAAACATGTATCCGTCAGTACCTGTTGCATGTGCTGTATACATGAAAGAAAAACATGTATATATGGAACAATCTCTCAAATTATAGTATACAAAAACACTCACGGAATATTTGTGGCGATCTTAAAGTGATAGATTTACTTCTTTGTGTACAACTTGGAAGTAAAAAAATACTGTGGCTTCCTTTGTGAATGGAACAGTAGGGACAAAAATTATCATTACATTACAAAGACTAAGCCTAACAGAGAGTCCTTAATTCTAGGTAATAAAACTGTTGTTGCTGAGCCTTTAGTAAGTGCTCAGAACATGTACTTACCACCGCTTCCCATCAAACTGGGTTTGATAAAAAATTATAAAGGCATTGAATAATGACGGAAAAGCCTTTCTTTTTCTAAAGAACAAGTTCCCCAAAATATCTGAAGCCAAAATTAAACAAGGCAGTTTTATTGGTCGACGAATAAGGAAAGTTATGAGTTATCTGGCATTTGAAAGCAGTTTGAATGAGACTGAAGATGCTGCATGGAATTCTTTTATAGATGTTATACTGAAACTTTTAGGTAACCGGAAGGCAAAAATTCTTAATAACTTGTTACTGAGCTTCTAGAAAACTAAAGGCCATGTGGTGCAATGTGTTCCTTAAATTACATTTCCTTAACCCGCATCTGTAGTTTTTCCCACAGAACGTAGGAGCTGTAAGCTATGAGCAGGAAGAACGTTTTTATCAAGACATATGTACCACAGTAAACCGCTATAAAGTAAAATGGTGCACTAAAATGCCAGCTGATTACTGTTGGACTCTAAAAAGGGATGTCGTACAGCCAAAGTACAGTAGAAAAAAATAAAATAACTACTTTTTAAGATAAGTGTAATTAACTGCTTGTAGCAAACTATGCATGCCAAAATGAAGGTTTATTGTACAATGGAACAACAGGTTACTCGAGAACTATGCCCGATACCACAATTTAGCAAGCAAATTTGTAATCAGCATGACAAACACTGTATGATTCGGCATATGCAGTCTTTGTAACAAACAAAAAGTTTATTTTTCTTGTTCAGTGAATTATTCACTGGTCTTTTGGCCAAACTGACCAAAAGTATGATGGCTCTAAACCAGTCACCGTTCGCCATAAATGATTCGCTACGAGGAACTGTTCGGGTATAAAATTCAATTAAAAACATTAACGTGTCGTTCCTATTCTTAAGTTTCATTAATATTTCCTAGCTGACTAATGATTGCTCACTCACATAATTTTTTATACTTCCTTTTTTCTATTTATATTTGAAAACCCTTTTCTAATTAGAAATCATTTTCTGAAATCTTTCCGAAAAAACGTTAAATGGACTGAGGCTTTAGTATATCACCGTATAATGGACTGAATTATCATTCGCAGCGGTGACAGCCCACCATTTAAAGTGAAGCGTAAATCTTTGTGAACGAATCGGTCACGAACGCTTAATCATTAATGAAAACGATGAAGTCATGTATTTTTAAAGTTGTGCTGAACGTATGATATACCATTCCTTTCTCTGAGAGGACATTTCATTCATCTTACCCTAACAAGATTTGTACATATTACGGTAGAAACTTACAGGCAGATCACATTATTTATAAGTCACTTTTAATTATAAAAAGGCGCAATAATATCTGATTTATTTGCACTGGGAAATTAAGTACACCGGAGGCATAAATTACCCAGTACTCTTCAGAACCTAAAAACTTTCGTTTTTGGCTGTTGGGGATACCAATATCTCACATTATTTTTTAAATTATGTTTCAACATGTGATATTTAAACTTCGAACAGTTGTCGAATCGATGGAGGATTCGTCTGCAAAATACCTTTCAAGTAACAGAAAATGAACTGTTCGCAAAATTTCTTTGAGTCAGAGAATTCCCGAAGAATTGATTTGGAGATCTAAAGTGTCACAACACCAAGAAAAGTATCTAAAGTTTTAACAGCAACATAAATCTGATATTTTTTGCAAAATAATTTAAGTAATGAAAAACAGGAATATAGATTTGAATCTCTAAAAAACTGTAGCCGAAGTTAGTTAGAACATTACATAAAATTACACCAGTATACCTGGACGCATGACGTCACTGAAACATGTTACATTTTCAGTCTTGGGCTTTGACTCTAAATTCTCATAACGATATTGCCTACTAAGCTTGTGTTTTATCATTACCACATTATCTGATTACATATTGATGTCTTCGGAATTATTCACACCAACAAGTAGTGAATGAAGATGTTGAGAACAGATCGAATTTCGGATTTTCCTTGACAAAAACTAAATTTATTCATTTGAAAATTTGAAAATTTTGTCCGATAGTCGAACTATCACTTGCTCTTCACAAAGCGTATGTGTCAACTCATTGTTAACGCGTTTCTAATTGTCCATTCTAATTCACACTATCAGTAATGCAGACAGTGTGTTTGAAAGCAACACATGAAAGGTTCTGTGTATACTATAATTTTACTTCATCAAATGATTGCATTAGAAATACATCTTCAACCCACTTACCAAGGAAATATTTGTTCTTTGATGGCCCTCTATGTGTGCAAAACCTATTAGCTGTGCAGTGTTGTTTAATTTATAGATATTAAAGCATCTGGTAGCTAATTTCATATTGCATTTTTACTAATGACATTGGATTTTCATTAGATACTACAATGTTGTTTTTCGCTGTATTTTTCTGTGTATCCCTTCCGAAGTAAGAAAACACATTGAGGTTCACATGTGTGTCCTATATTCTCCTGTTTACTGTTCTAATAACGTTCCATGGGAATTATTAATTTTTCAGTAAGCCTTCAATTTTGCAATTTCGACTTAAAACAGAACAACACATTTCGGGTAGAAAATATGTATCAAATTTTGAAGTAATGCCTAAAATTTTCGAACGTGTTATATCAGCTCAAGTAAATGCAATCACTGTATTTTATCTGCGTAACGCAAACTGCAAGTGATGTCTTACTCTCTTTTTTAAAGCAGTTTCGTTAAACTCAAGACGACCCTTTTTTTCTTTTTTCATGAAACGAAGGTTCAAACATTTGAAGCAAACACTTCAATGATTTCTGAAAATTCCTTCCGATTACTGTTCCCTAAGAGGATTTAGTCGCCAGCATACAAACCCAACCAGGTCGTGCGAAAAAGACGTTACGCCGAAGGTCCAAACGCCTTAAAAGGAGAAATTTGAACAGATATTCAGGTAGGAAAGTAGTAATAGTCACGGATCTAGCTAGGGTTGTGTAGGCAATTCGATGTAGCCGAAATGTAGTGTTCGATTTGAATTTATGATAGGTTAAGTATTGAAAATTCACTTCTCACATGAATGGTCTCGTGGTCATTTAGCCGCCATATTCGTTTCCCAAATGGCCGCCAAATGCAAGCCAGAAGCACTGTTCTGTTCTGCTATGTCGGATCCTTTGGAAATCAATATGGCGGCTCATACGAAAGCTCCTAGGCACCACCCCGACAGTACTTATCGTGTAAAAGCTATCTCACTGTGCTATTTGGTTTCCTTCGGCAAGAAACCATAGTCCTAGAATTTGTGTTTGTTTTATGTGGTGTAGAAGCAAAGTCACGACCCTTTTCTTGCACGCTGGCGGCCACTTTGGAAACCAATATGGCGGCTAAATGACAACATGACCATGTATGTGAAAAGTGGATTTTCAATGATTAACCTGCCATAAACTCAAATCAAACACTAAATTTCGGGTATACCGAATTGCATACTGAACCCTTATTTTAAGAAAATGTTACATTCATTGCAAAATATTAATAACTCCATGACAAAATGCTGAATTCTGTCCTTAGGGACTACTTATGTTGATTAAGCAAGGCTAAGGCAAAATAATGTAATATTATTATTGTACGCTATCATAATTTCGTATGCTGTATAAAAGGCTGGTATAAGTTCTTGATATTGTTTGGACTTTAATCTAATCCTCCTATCAGCTGTAGAGGTAGCAAAATTGCTAAATTAATCTATTTCACTTAAGCAACCACATGTAAAATACCTGTAAATCACTATGTTATTCTCTTCTTTGCTTTACCAAATATTTAAAACGGTTCAGAAAACCTAGAGAAAGCGGTTAGCCGTTGCAAAATATAGAAAATCCTGTTTAAAATTTTAGGTTTCCATCGATGGTCCGACCTTTTAGCAATATGTCTAGCCCATTATATAGTGTATATCATATATACCTAAATATTCGAAGCTTTCACTAATTTGTTCGGAACAATATATACAATTATCGTAAAATTTGCTGGATAGATTTTCAGGACATGCTCTGCAGGAAAAAGTTTTTAAGGCTCGCTGAAGCCTTGCATAATTGCAATCTCAGTTTAAAGAAAGCATGAAAATACGTTTTCTTGTTCTAGTGTGAATCCAGCATCATCACATTTGAAGTGAAATAGAGTTTCCAATAAAAAATACTCATCCTTACAAATTATTAAAATTTCTAGCTTCGCAAATTGAATGCATGCACAACCTTTTAATTTTAAGGAAATGTTACATGCATTGATAAATATTTAATAACAACATATTGCAGTAAAATCGACAAAACTCATTCTTAGATAGCTTACATGAATTTTCTCGTTTAGGAACTAATGATTGCAGCACATTGGAAAATACAAGAAACATGCAGTTCTGCACGAACATTAGCAGTATAATGTATAAAAAGAACTTTTTTGTGTTTTAAAGGCAACGCCGACAGCAAAATATAATCGGCGTAGCAGGAAAACCTCCGCTGTCTTGTTGGGCGTGCCTCTTGGCTGGGTGGAGAACATCATCCTGACAGTGGGTGCTGAATCTGTTTGATTTGAGGACCAGATCGTTCCCAGGTCATCTGCTGGTTTTTTCAGACCGCCATCTTGGATAACGTCGTTCTTCCATACATATTGGTACAGCTGTAACGCAAAAATTTACGAATAGATGTTTCCTCAAATTTGACGAAATTGTGAGAAAGATTTCTCATCTGTTATCCTCTCCGGTGCTAATACTAAAATGCCAATGCACTTTTATTGCCCCATTTCAGTTTGAAGCTTCTATGTTCAGGAGCACAGAAATTCTGTTTAAAGATGACAGCATTTGGAGAAATATTTCGTTGCCCTACATGGTCAACTAGAAAATTTTCCTCGCAAGAATTCGTAAATACATGGTCTATTCCCTGTCGGTGATCGAACCACACCAGTTCAGTTCCCAGACAGGAACTCTGCCTTCGCAGAATTCAGTTTCCTTGTTACACATACACAGATCTTTAGCAGAAGTAAAGACAGGAATTTAAGTCGTTTCCATTCAACTAACATTTCTTTTCAGATCATAAATATTTGTTGTAAGTGTGTTAAACGTTTTCTAGCACTAAAGAGTTAAGATGTGCTTAGAATCTGTGTTAGTAAACAAATTTTCAATGATCTGAAATGCACTTTCGTAAATTGCAAGAGACAAAATTGTGATTTCTTTATATTATTTTAATATTTTTTGTGTAATTTCACTTATTCTTCATGAACACCATACTTGATGTGCAAATTAACACTTAATTTGAAAATTCCTTATTTACAAGGAAAGAACACAATATTAATATACCGAGAAATCCCTCCATTTTTGGCGTACTGAGTGTGCAAATTTGCTTTCTATCTAATAATGCATTCCACCTATTAAACGTATTTGTGTGTAGCTGTATTATAATGGTTTGTATACACCAAAAAATTTCTAGTAAATAATTCCATCCTGTTCGCATAAAGAAGCGAATTAATACATTTCCCGCAAGCTTTCACCGCTTTCGGACAGCTTCGTCAGGTGATAATATGCTGAAGGAGAAAATAGAATCAAAAGTCAACTTTAATTAATTATAAACTAAAATTACAATTAATAAAAAAAATAATTGCCATTTCATTCCATTCTCTCCTTTTGCAAAATATTTTTCTGATGAAGCCGTCCGAAGGCGGCGAAAGCTTGTAGAAACTGTGTTCTTTTGCCTTTTCATGCCAATAAAAAGGAATTATTTAGTAGATTTATTTTAGTATTTTTTGTGTTTAACCTTTTCTGAGTATTTCTTTAGCTCTGGTGTTAATAATCTGCGTTTGGACCCTACAGCATTGGTTTCGCTTAACGGTGACAAATTCCCGGTATTTAAAGAAGTTCATACTCTAAGAAGTGAACCTAACCACCAATCACGTCGTAAAAATATCGAAAGGTTGTATGTATTCGACATACACAAATTTAAGGATACTCTATCCACAATGTGGAAAAATTTTTGGACAAACACATCTCATCAGGGGAGTGTAAGACATGACAAGGTTGGTCAATTCATCAAGATGTTAGTGCGTTAGATCTCTTGCTCATGTGGACGCAAATGAAAATTAATTTTAATCACTAATGAAATGCACGTTTTATAACTCATATAATATTTATAATAATTGATTTAGCATTTTTATTTCTCTTTAAGATGAATCACTTCCTTTATGAGGTTAGTCGCAATTGAGTAACGTTAAGAGCGGAGTAAAACTTTTGCGGGATTTGTGAGAAATACATGGAACCCTGTTTAAGACGGACCCTAAGGGATTGTAGTTATGTTCCTGTTCACACAGGTACATCACTGAAAGCAATTCAAATGTAAGCATTTGAAATGTTTTCATGGAAATGAGTTTTTATGCCATTTTTTTTATTGGAGGTTTAACGACCACCGTGAGCAACTCAATGGGCTATAAGCAGTCGGCCGTCACTAATTCAGGGTCACTGGTTCCAGGGAAGGGAGAGAGCCAGTGCCGTAAGACAAACACAACATCCATGCCACACTGGGATTCGAACCCGGACCCCGTCGGACGAATGATCAGAGGCCATCGCTTAGACCACTGCGCCACCGGGGCCGGCTCTATGCCATTAAAGATTACTTAATATGATTCTTACTTACCTTAATCAAATAAAATCAGAAACGTCCACATTCTTAAATAATTGAGCATAAATGTCCGTATAGTACACACGCTTACAATACGACGCCCAATGAGAGCAGATGCATTGCTCGCTAATTAAAATATTTCAGCGTCTAGAAGTCGAAAACCTCGAATATCCTGAACATTTTGCAAAGTTGATTACATGTTTTTCTCCTTGATGAGTTGTTATATTCACCTTCTGTATTTCATCACCCTTATCGCTACTGTTTTTTTCTTTTAATTTTCGATATAGCTCAAAAAGTTCTTACAGTAAGTACTTGGACAGCCGGGATCGTAATGTCTTTATATTGTACATATTCTTTCAGCAAAAGTTTAATGAAACTTCTGAACCTCTAAAGACGAAATGTGAAACTCCCCATAATTATTTCAGAGAGCGTAGACTCGTATTTGTGACAGCTTTTTGGTGAATCAGTAAATATGCTAAGAATCAAACGAAATTATGGTTGCAAAATACACATGTGGAATGTGTCTTTGCTAATTCGTAAAAATACTGTTTCTTTGTTGTATTCAAAAAGGAAGAAACATTTAAGAAAACATGCAAGAAGAAATTACACTGCATACAATTTTTCTTGTCCCTAAAATGCTACTACTGAAAATGAAACAAATGTTATCATTGATGTTAATCCTAAGACAGCTGTTCTGTACTAATCGAAACTTGCATTTGCTCGTAGATGCATATGAATGGAGATATCACCATACAAATAGAAAAGTCAAAAGGAGTGTTTAGCTCTTCTGATGACATTTTTCATAAAACGAACTATGTTTCGTTTTCTCCTCTTAAATAATTTTGTACGTTCCCTCAGTCTAGATTTTTTTTGCTTTAAGGGTATACACGCGATAGACAAAAACTTAAGAGACGGTGGTGATGGGCAGTTGACATGGGAGTCCCCCTTTCGGAATCAAACAAACACAAAAGGAACGCACGCGATAAATAGGAAGATAATAGGGGCTCCCAACAGAGTATCATAATCGTCGAACATGGGTAAACCTGGTGATCTGAGAGACTTTGATCTCAGACGCAAGACGCGGGTCATTCGATCTGCCACGTGTTAAAAACCATAGTGTTCCAGAGGACAACCTTATCAAGGATGTACCTCACAAGCTGTTAATGACCGATGTAAACCTATAATATCCAGGCTAGCATAAACCGACCGATGTACAGCAGAGGTTCAAATCACATCCGGTTTAAATGTTGGAGGACCAAGTAGCGTTATCGAGGGAACGGTACCGCACAGGCTTCATACACTTTGACTGCTCATCATCGAACATTTCAACTAGCCTGGTGGCGGGACTATTTAAACTGGACTTCGTCAGAGTGATGCCGCTTCATGTGGTCAGAAGAATCTCGTTTTTAGCTGTATCAAGAAGGTGTGTGGGTGATAGTATGGCGTCGAAAAGATGACGTCATAGAACCAATGTGCCAGGCGGTCTGTGTTTAAGGTTGTGGTGGTTCTCTGATGGTTTGGAAATTTTCTTTATGGGACATTTTAGGTCCCTTACTGTATCTGGAGAGGTCCTCTTGAACCGCATGCAAACAACCTGTGCTGGCTTCAATCGCCTACTCGATTTCATGGCTTCACGCACATTGCAGACAATGATCTTTTCCAGTAGAACAATTCACAGCCTTACCAGTCGGCAACCACATAGCCATGGGTCCAGCAACACTCATCTGAATTTAAAACCATCCAGTAGTCCCAAAGTTTGCCGGATTTACAGCCTGTGGAAGCTCTCTGGGAGGCCGTGAAACGGAACGTCATACCCATAGATCCTGGTCAACTTCTCGGGCTGATTTGTGGACAATGATTTTAAAAGATTGGCTGGGATTACCTCCGAAAACCCTGCGGAATCTAGTGGAGTCGATGCATTAGCTGGCGCCCACTGTTTTTCGCGCTAGGACAGTAAAACGCACTATTGTGTAGATATCTCTGATGTTTACGCCACTAAGAGTAATTTATTTCGTCACAGATGCCCTCAACTTGCCCTCGTATGCTTTGTCTTATTTTCTTCAGCTTAAGTTTTATCACATGCCTAATAGGATTAAGTTTACTTCGGTTTCTTATCGTGAGGAGTTTCTCAATTGTCATGTTTAAAGGTAACTTCCGTTTCGATGCCTTTTTTTTCACAGAATTTATTTACATTTATGATGATCACGTAGGAATAGAGTTTCTCCGTAAAGTTGGATTACATTAATAGCTTCTCAGTGGAATACCAAACGTAAAGGTTGAATGTAGTTTTTTTCTTTTAGGCTATCTTGTATATTATTCATTCTGCCAATATGTAGATCCGCGTTCTTGTTTTGTTTAGTTTGAAATTTGAGTCGTGAGAGGGTGTCAATCTTTTGAATAAAGTGAAGGTCTTCATCGAATTTGTTAAGCGTATGATTCTGCACATAATTATGGGAGTCAGAGTTAGTTTTTTGAGTTTGTGTTTTCTTTTCAGGAAGTGGAACTATACTATTTTCATTCCCTCTGACTGTATTCCCCATCGTTGATATAGTAACCTGATATGTTTCACACTCGCTGTGCTCCCTTAATTTTTCTAATTTTATATCGGACATGTGGTTTTTTATGACATTATTTTTGTGTTGTGCGGGTTCTTTACCCGTTAATTGTAGTTGCGGAATTTCGATTGAAAAGTACTAGTGTACAACCTTTTTCTAGCCAAGTGATGTTTTATTATGGAACATCGTGCAAATAAAACGAACGCATACACGGTCGTATCTCAAATAATATGACCAGGCCCCTAAAAATGGGAATAACCACCCTTGGCCCGCATGAAAGCGGCAAGACTGGGTAGCATGGAAAAACGTTTCTCTAAAGTTCCGCGAATGGCGGTATATTTTGGGGTGGAGTAGGAAGCTAATTTCCTATGATTGTGGGATGATGTAAATAAATTAGCTTTTTCCTACTCCACCCCAAATTCCACCACCATTCGCTAAACTTTAGAGGTTATCACCAACAGTGAATCAGGCAATGACAGCCTCTCGCTGGAGTTACCACGAGTTTGGAACCAATACTTCAAATAATCAATGTCTCCGCGTTCAAATTGTTGAAGCGTTCTATTATTCAGTTTGCATTTCACTGTCTACCTTCCTTGAAAAAGCTATCTGGTTGATGTGCGAAAGCTAGGAAACTTTGATTTATAACCTATGCCAAGAAATTCTGATTACTAATATAGTTATACTACTTTAAGTGGGAAGAATATGTATCAGAACCATATAAGATGAAGAAGAATCAAGAACCACATGGGTTAAATTCAGAATTAGAAAGAGGCGGTTTTGAGAGGGTTTTGTAAATTACATGATGAAATTTGAGGCGCTAAGATCATTTCCAAACAACAAAGCTCCAGGGGTAGAACAGATATGCATTGGACTCCGAAAAGCATCTTTAGAAACTTTAATAAATCAGTTGCTCGTGTTTGCAAATTATTGATATCAAAAATAAATTTAGACAGCTGATCATACTACCTCCATAATTATTCCATTCCCAAAGAAGCCCATGCAACAGTGTGAGTACTGCAGAACCAAAGGTTTAATTTCACATGAATCTAAAATCCTGCTGAAGATAATGAAAAATATATTAGATTATAAGGTGGAAGAGGCGTTGTGAGAGTTCCGATTCTGATTTAGAAGAGGGAAAGTTACTAGAGATGCGATTGACACCCTGAGTTCCTTGACTGAAAGAATGATCGAAAACGGGCGCTCCCTCTACATATTTTTCACTGATTATGAGAAGGCGTTTGACAGAGTTCCTTTGACAAAATTTTTCCAATCCTAAAAAACTGGGCGTAAATGATAAACGTGTATAGCTTATCACATATCTCTATAGAAATCAGGAGGCATTTAATTCAATTCAATAGGGATTTTTTTTTTGAGTAGAGGTTTATCGACCATCGCGAGCAACTGAATGGGCTATAAGCAATCGACTGTTCCTAATTTGGGGTCACTGGTTTCAAGAAAGGGAGAGAGCCAGTGCCCTAAGTCAAGCACAACATCCACGCCTCACCAGGATTCATACCCGGAGCACTTCCGTACGAATCGGCATAAGCCATCGCTTACACCACTGCCTTACCGGGGCGTCCAAGAGGGAATGATAGGTCTAGTCTCAATAAATAAAGGTGTTAGGCAAGGATGCTTTCTGTCACCAGGTGTGTTTGGTATTTCTGCCGAAATAATCACAGAACAGGCCTTGAGGAGCGCCAGTGAATGAATCTTGGTTAATGGAAAGTGAATTAGGCCATCAAGTTTCCGGACGACCAAACAGTATTATTAGGATCATTAAAATCATTACAGCGCATGAGGTCAAAAGTACACAAAAATGAGATTATCTGTGGAATGAAGATAAATAAATACAAGACAAAACTGTTGGCAATAGTAACAGACATTACTTTAGATTGATGGGCAATTCATCGAACAAATTCAATCATTTCGCTGTTTGGGTGAAATTATTACTGAGGATGCGAAATGTGAAAAAGAAATTAGAATGAGACTAGAGAGGGGAAAAACGGCCTGTAGAAAGAATCTAAAACCATTAACTGCTTGAAATATAGATCCAAAATTGAGCAAGATAATTTTGAAAGCACATGTTAGCTCTCTATACCTCTGAGATATGGCCATTGACCAAGAAGAAATTGAAAGGGCTGAAGGCATTTGAGATGTAGTGTTATAGAAAAATGAAGAGAATAAGTTGGATCGAGAGAAAAACTAATGAAAAGGTCATAGAGAGAGTGGAAGAATCCAGGAATCAGACAAACATGTTAAAGAGATGAAGAACGTTATACACGGGAAATGTATTTCGCCATGGAGGCCCGAATGTGGAAGTTTTGGAAGGAAAAATGCAAGGCAAGAGAGGAAGAGGGAGGCAAAGGTGAAGTTTTGTGGCACAGCTACTCCAATGCAATAATACCAGGACACACTATGACTTGAAAAGAGCGGGGGGCAATAAAGAGGGATGGAGAGACAGAGTACATTTATTGAAACCAGTCCTTGGACTGAGTAACCAAGAAAAAAAAAGAACCTTTTTATCATGCCTGATGTATTTAACAAAATTTGCCTTTCCGGATGTATTTGTTTTAGTTATTCATTGTGTCGCTGCATCAGAGAAGATTTATTAAACCTAACTAGACCGAGAAACTGCAGGAACTATTCCTTTTAAAATTTGGTTGCACGTGCGCGTGCCTTTGCTTAATTACAGTATTTGAAGAAGGTTTAACGCTACAGAATAAAATTGTGCGTAAAGAGTTGAGGGCCAAACCTTATTAAAATTATATCTGGTTGTCAAAGAGATCCTCACAATAAATCGAAATGATTGTTCAGTGCTTTTAATATATTACAACATTTCGGCCTTCTTTCAAACTGAAGGAAATCTTACTGCTTCAAATATTCTTCGAAGAAATATAAAGTTTCGTTTACATTAATACGTAAAGAAACAATGAAGGCTCGAATTATTTATTATTCTACATATCCCCAGATTCCAAACCTTTTTTCAGATATGTTGTAAAATTAGTTCTCCGCATGCTTCTTCTTTTCAAATTTTATTTGCCCTGGGTTTTCAGGTATTACAGGCAAATGAAATTTTTACACTATATGCAGTTTAATATCTATAATATATATTTAAAAATAATTTCATTTGCTTGACTTTTATATTCTCTAATGGTGGTACCATTCTTACTGGCACGCCTTTAAATAGGATGACAAAGAAAAATGTTGGAGTTGGTTCATGTTGAGGAGTTGATGTTTTCAAAATACAGCACTAGAACATGACATGTTTAAAGCCGATACTGTTACCATACTGTGCTATATCATTAAACCCATAAATCACCTTTCCAATTCGGCTTCCGTTCCATACATTAGTATATGTTTTATCCCGGTTTATAAAACGTAATTTTATATGACAATCAAATAGTCTCCTCTTCACTGGGTTTGTGGAACAATGTTTCTCAGTCAGTGTTATTACATTCCTGCCAACCTGAAACATTAACTATTAATATGCTTCATTTTATTCACAAAAAGTATTATCTTTACCATCAACAGAAGTCAGCGCTCTTCCCACGTTTATTTTACACTATATCTTCAGTAGTTGGAAGAAATGTTACACTGAGCTGTGAGTGAAATTTCTCATTGCTAAAATACATTTCTCTTATTCTTTATTATATATAATGAAATCATTATAATATTGGTAGGTACTTCAGGTAAGACGAACGCGTCCGGAAGTAAAGAAATGACTTTCGCCCTGCGGAAAAACAAATTTGTTATTTCTCATCAATTCAACACTTAAGATTATTAGACCGCCCGCAGATGAAAAAAATTATAAATTCTTCTGCTTTGCATAAAGCATCGCGCGTAATTTTTACAATCAGAAAGCTGCACTTTATGATGATTTATGCAAATTATGCCCTAAAGGTATTTACTTTAACGTAGTTATATTTTGCTGTTATTTTTGCTTTTAACGAAAGAAGGATTTAGATCTGTGTTTCCTACCTTTTCTCCTAATGAACCACCTCTCATGTTCTTATTTTCTTAAGGACAAACAGTATCTTTAATTTCAAAGGTTATTAGAGAAATTGTTTTTTATACAACTGTATTCACGTTTTAAAACATTATCCACCATGCTCTTCTCGCGCCGACGAATAGCGCTTTACAACACCTCACGTACCGCCGGTTAAAAAAACGCTGATTTTGAGCTTTAGTATCGTTCATATACTTATGTTCTTCACCATTAAAGATAGCATAAAATGAATATTATTAAGCACAACTCTCTTTCTGTTATCTTGTACGTTCCGTGATCCCCGTGTGCTGAGTTGTAAGTGTGGAATGTGTTATTGCTCTATTCTGTGACAGAATTCTCCGTCGTTATTTATACCCGTGTATAACTTAAAGAAGAAAACACAGATAATATCAAAATCTGCTACGTGTTGTGTTACTCTTTATACCTGGATTTTGAGGATTGTACGAAAATTACTGACTTGTCCTACGTAATGCATACGAATTGCTGGAATTTGATTTCAGTTCGGAATGTATCTGAAAACGCTGTTGAGTAGGATTCGGTCGAAGAGTCCTCACAACTATAGTCTTTTAGTTCGATACATCTTAAAGGAGCCCCAGGAGAAAGAATGCAGTATGTATTGTTCCTGAAACTTTCAACACCGATAGAAGAATCGCGCCAATAAGGTGAATGCCATTTTACACAAGCATATCAATGTAAGCTTGAAGGAACGCCTAAAACTATCTTTCCGAGATATAAGAAAATGGAATTTCGCTTTATATTTAATTCTAAGATCTGCGTATTTCTGCGGCACTAAATTGCGTTTTCAATAGCCTTTTCAACTATATTTCTGTCTGTATGCGTTTATTGTATAACAAGTACATAGCAAGTAGTGGTATAAATGTAACACACATAAACGGAAAATATTAAAAATTCGGAGCTGTGTATTTGAGAACGATGTTGAACCTCATAACTGGATGGAACGAATTATCACGGATTTATGAATTCGGTAGAAGTTAGACTAATTGCTTGGGTTAGTTGAAACACGTGAGTTTCTGATGCTATGAAACAGCTGTTCCTGGGACTTTATTATCTATTACATTACTAGTTTTGAACGTTTTATCTGTAGTCAGTTTACCAATCCTGTTATTTAAAGGTTGGGTACTTCCTAGTGCTCCTCAACCAAATAAAGTGTCTGAAAAAGGTATGAAAGACAGTTACTTGAAGTATAACTAAAAAAAGTTTAAAATAATAAAATGCAAGGCTTATCTAATTGCATCCTCTCACAGATTACGTAAAAAGGAATTCTTTTGAAATCACCATACGCAGAGCTAATAAAGTTCCAAAATATTTGTTCTTGTCATTTTCTGTTAGTAGCTAAATATTATGTCGTTATTCCCATTGTGAACTAAATAAGAGTGTGTAAGTATCAATCCATTTTTAACGCAACTCCTTGTTAATGAACCATGGCGACCCTGGTGTTCCACTTACGACGGTAAAACTTAACCTAAGTTTCCCCCCCCGCCCAAGCTATCTCAACCCAGCGAGAAGGATTGTCTAAAGCGAATTGGCATGTACACTTAAGTTACTGACGGTGCACAATAAATTTTAGCAGCACATCAATTTTGAATTTAACTTTTTAATTTATATCTAATATACTAGAAGTAACACAGAGAATAACATTTTCCTTGTAAAAATGTCTCTCAGTCTTGTCGTAGTACCAAGAATTTCACTGAACTATCTCCATATCCGGATAGTCGTATGATTTCAACCATCAAATAAACGTCTCCTTCAGTTCATGTATAACAAGCATTATCAGAAGAATTCATAACATCAATCATTACCGACAAAAACAGCCGAAGAAACTGCATAAGCCGGACATCATTTCATCACAGTCAAAGAGCAGTTACTGTTGGCACTACTTTGCTCCTCGGACGGCAACAAAACCAGTAGTAATAGCTGAGAATAGCAGTTGTGCACCAGACAGACGTCATCTCATCATCGCACCTGGTAGTCAGACCCGCTTGGCCACAATTATAGTTTAACCCTTTAACGAGCATAACGCCCAAAACGCCTATACATACAAACGGCCATAGCGGCCCGAAACACCTAGGGTGATTCAAATTTCCTACCCTTACAAGTTTTAGCACGTCTTTTGTAAAAAGAAGATCGTGTTTCTGTTATCGGTTTGTCCGTCCGTCTGTACCCACAAGATCTCTGCAACTATTGGTCTAATTTGAAAAATTATTTTTGCATTGCGAACCTTGAAATATACAAATAATGATCCTTCATTTCGTTTTTTTTTACGATGTGCAATTTCGCCGGTAGAGGGCGTAAATGCAGATGATGTCAAATTCAAAAATACGTTTTAGTCCACATATTTGCTTCTAAACATCTGATAGAAAAAAAAATATTTTTAGATTTCATTTATATCGAAGAGTATTTTAGATATAGTTACTTTTTCAAATTACGCATGGATTTTCCGCTAGGGGGCGTAAAAGTAAATTACCTTTTCCTTGATAACTCTTCTTCTAACACTCCGATTTGAAATTTTTTCTTCAGCGGATACATCTCCTAGTGAAAATCTTTTGCATATAATTTAAAATTTTTGTTAAAGAATACTTTGGCCACCAGGGGGCGTAAGTGTTAATTTTTTGCTTCTGATATATTTGCCATAATATCGGAGCTTCTAAAATATCGATTGAAAAACTTATTTCGAGGACTGATGCCACTCAAATCGATAAACATTTTCGGAATATTTTCTTCTATAAATATTTCACAGTTTCTCCGCCAGCGAACGTAGATGTACATCTTATTTTTGTCAATATCTCTACTTCTAGGAGTCCGATTTGAAAAATTCCGTCTTTGTTGGATAGTGTTTTCCGTGTGACATGTTTTCCATGTAATTTCAAAATTTTCAAGTAAATCATAGACTTTCCGCTAGGGGCGTAGCTGTAAATTACGTTTCTCCCTATATCTCTGCTTCTAAATCTCCGATTTGAAAAATTCTTTCTGCACCGGATATAACACCAGATGGGATATCGTTTGTACATAATTTCTAATTTTTGGAAAAAAAAGTTTGGCCACCAGGGAGCGTAAATCTTAATTTCCGCTTTTGTTGTATTTGCAGCATAGTAAGATGTTCTAAATTCTCGATTGAAAAAAGTCGTTTGTTGACAGATACTACTCATGTCAACAATCCTTTTAGAAACATTTTCTGTTTAAAATAGTGCATGGTCTCTACGCCAGGGGCGCGTAGATGTATATCCTATTTTTTTTCAATATCTGTACTTCTAGGAGTTCGATTTGAAAAATTCCTTCATTGTTGTATAGTGTTTCTAACGTGACATGTGGTTCATAAAATTTCAAAATTTTCAAGTAATTCATAGACTTTCCGCTAGGGGCGTAAATGTATATTGCGTTTCTCAATACATTTCTGCTTCTAAATATCCGATTTGAAAAATTATTTCTGCACCACAAGCAGCTTCTCGGTGGGAAATCATTTGCACATATTTTCTAATTTTTGTAAGAAATGGTTTGGCCATCAGGTGGCGTAAGTCTTAATTTCCGCTTCTGTTGTATTTGCAGCAAAATAAGAGCTTCTAAAATCTCGATTGAAAAAAAAGTCGTTTGTTGACCGATACTACTCGTCATGCCGAGAAACCTCTTAGGAAAATTTTCTTCTTGAAAAAATGCATGGTTTCTATGCCAGGAGGCGTAGATGTATATCCTATTTTTGTCAATATCTCTACTTCTAAGAGCACGATTTGAAAAATTCCTTCTTTTTTGGATAGTGTTACCGATGCGAAATGTTTTCGCTATAAATTCAAAATTTTCAAGTAAATCATAGACTTTCCGCTAGGAGGCACAAAGGTAAATTGCTTGTTCTGCGTTATTTCTGCTTCTAAAGATCTGATTTGAAAAATTCTTCCTGTATCGCATACAAGACCTGATGAAAAATATTTTTCACATAATTTCTAATGTTTGGTAAAGAATGGTTTAGCCACCATTGGTCATAAGTGTCAATTTCTGCTTCTGAAGTATTTATTGCAAAATCTGGGATCCTGAAAACTCGACTAATTTTTTTCGACCGATACCGCTTACATTGATACACCGTTTGGGAATTATTTCTTCCTAAAATAATGCATGGTTTTCCCACCAGGGGACGTAAAGTCACATCTCATTTTTGTCGATATCTCTGTTTCTAAGAGTTCGTAAGATCACGATTCGGTTTACAGCAATATCTGAGGGATTAAAATCCCGATTGAAAATCTTCTTTCTTTCGTCAGAACTATTGTTTTCCATACCGGTTCCATTGACTTTGAATAGCTTTGATAAATTTAATTTGCGTCAGAGCGAATTCAAAAGACGTGCTTATTACACCCGAAAATTCAGTGTCATCTTTCTTGTTCAAATTTGAACAACTTATTAGGAATGAGAAAGAGTCACCCTCATTCACCATTGTTGTTATTAAACAAATTAGTGAACCAACAGATGTCTGTTGGACGTTATGGTATTTAGAGTGATACAAGATTTTGGGGTCATGGTCTTCAAAAGTTTAAACATGACCCGACCACATAATGTTTTTAGAATAAAATGAAAGCCTTTGAGTTGTAGATATGATTATAGGAATAGTTAACTAAAGTATAAGGTACCTAGTGTGTCATAGTTCTGTTCTGGAAAATGTGTAATTTACTGATTTACTGTTAAGTTAGTTATGCTTTTCTACACAGCTTCAAAACATTGATAAGTTGGCTTTGGACACGTGCAATGTATGCACAGCTACAGCACATACCCCATTGCTACTTTTATCAGATTCTACAATTGCGCATAAATTGGTGTCACCGATTAAATTAGTATGGACACAGTTTGGTGTGTGCTAGGCGAAAGCACCGAGTTTCGGTGTAATAAGTATGACAGATTCTCTAGGATAGAAATAACCCTGCAATATCAACTTTATCAATAGCGTTCGATTCGTAAAACCCTGAAAGGTATCATTTGGACTCTATTTGCAACATATATTTTCCATATTTGGACAGCTATGGCCAGAAAATATTACATGAAAATCTGCTAGTCATCTATTTCAATATTTATCTTAGAAGTTTTACAGAAAATACTGTTCATTGCGAATGTGGTATTGTGTATATAATTTCTAATCAACTTTAGAAAGCACAGTACTGAGTTCAGAACGCGTGGTGCTCAAATTTTTCTGTAGAAAGGAGCTGGATTTTGCAACATCAGCATAACAAATACTACGGTGGAAAGTAAAACCCTTGTACTGCGACTTTCCGTGTCGCCGTAGTTTGAAATTTTATTTCTAGTTGCGCGATCCTACGCCATGAGTGTTGTAGTCATGCCAAGGCTGGCAAACCCAGTATTTATGCTGGGAAGTTATATTTTAATTCCGCGATTTTTCCCCTTAGCGATGCAATCGTTAAGTTTTATTACCCCAGTTGCAATTGTCTTCCTCACAAAGAGCTGCCGAATAGCATAATTTGATTTCCATGTTCCGGAGTTCTGTTGTCGTCCGAGACTGATACTCCAACTATTTCCATGGTTTACTTTTTTTTTGTAGTATGAGTTTCGGTGACTTGGACTTTTATTTCTTATCCCCACGATCCTCCTACAGGGGGTGTTTTGGACGTTCGCAGACTGCTTCTCCTATTCTTGCCAGAGTTGCAACGGTTACCACACAAAGATCTGCCATGTAGTGTACGTCATATTTCCTAGTTTCACAATTCCCCCTACGGGTACTGTAATCGTTTCTTGACGGATACTTTTACTGTTTTCAGGATTTCAGATATTTTTTTCGCTGTACGTGTTTCCGTAATTTGGAATTATATGGCGTTTTTTCCGCGGTTCCCCATTCGGGGCGCTGTTGTCGTTTCCAGATATAATCCATTATTTTTTATTTTCCATGTTTTTTCACAGTACAATATTTTGAGTTTTATTTCTTAGTTAAGCAATTCTCAATCAGGTGGTGTGGGAGTCGACTGAGCCTGATATTCACACGATTTCCAGATATTAAGTCGTTTTTTTTCGCAGCCGTATTTTGGAATTCTATGTCACGGTTTTGCGACTTTTCGTTCAAAGGCGTTCATTATATTTTGAATTGAAAATTTGATGGGAAAGCGGAAAACTTAAGAATTTTATTCTATAAATCAGCGAAACCTCACGAATTGTTCTACATGTGTTAATAATTCGATTTTGCAATCGTTTACTGAGTTACATATTTTCTCCCGGGAAGCGTTACGGAAAATCAGAATTTTTCTTCTTAGCTCCGCGATTTTCCACCAGTTTCGCTGATGCGAATGAAAGTGTGATTGACATTATTTCTTCAATTACAACTTTGTCGCAGTAAAAGTTCCCGAATACCGGAGGTTTGCCTTGTATACTTCCGCTATTCTTCATCTCAGGCACTGACGACTGGTTCAAATTAACATTGCAGTTATGCCCTTAGTTACAGATTTTTTTGCTCGAAGTTTTGCAGAAAATTAAAAATGTATTTTGACATAACTCCCCCTTTCTCTATATACGTTTTCAGTGGAGTCGTCTTTTCTTTTTGGAGTTGTAATTGCCAAAAAACCGAGGGGTTTTTTTATTTTATAAATCTGTGATTATCCACCCGAGGTTCTAGATCGTTCGCATTGGGTTCTGCAATTATTTCAGTGTACCAACGTTATTACGCAAAAAAGGTTATCGAAAATCAAAACTTTTACTTCGTTTTCCGATAACCTCAACGGGGAAAGGGACGGGAAGGTTGCTGGTATCCTTCAAGGCCACAAGAGGAACCGGGATGTTTGACAGATTGACTTTGGCGTTTTTTTGTCAATTGCAGAACTTTCCCCAAAACATTTTACCCAAAACTGGTAATTCCCTATCACAATTCTTGGATTCCCACTAGGGGAATCCGTGTCGTTTCCAGACTGATATTACTTCCTTAACTACCTATTTTTCTGTGAAAACTGTGCCCAAAGTTGTAAATTTGCTTTGCCATCACTTCCCTCTCTAAACCGGGTCACTAAGGTCGTTTTCAGATGGAGTCTCTTTTTATTACCTAGGTTGTATAATTTTTTCGCGTGACGAATTGGAGAGGAGTACTTATTTTACTTCATAGCTCCGCGATTATCTACCATGAAAGCTCAATCGTTTATAAATAAACTCTGTCATTACTTCATAAGATACATATTTTCAGCTGAAAAAGTTGTCAAAAATCGGAATTTTACTTCTTAGTTCCATGATCCTCCATTAAGGGCGCAGGTGTCCTTCGCAGACACTACAGACGCTAGGTTGGTTGCCAGATTGACTTTGGCGTTATTTCGCAAGTTGGTTTTCTCCGCCAAAAGATTTGTCGAATGGAAATTGTATTCCATATTTCTGCGTTTCCCCACCAAGGGCGCTGGGGTGGTTTCTTAGTTTACTTTGCAATTATTTACTTAGTTATAAATCCTTCGAAAGAGTTTCCGGAACTATGAGATTTTATTTCCATTATCAACTTAGCGCGCTAAGGTTTCGTTTGTACGAGTAGTTTGGTTAAACCATTATTTCGTGAATAACACTTCTTCGGTATGAAGATTTGCAAAAACTTGAATTCTCAGTTCCGAGTTCCGTAATTATGCGATGGGAACGGTAGAGTCGTTCCCAGTTTGAGTCAGACATTATTCATTTTAATGACGAAATAATTTCTCAAACGAGAGTTTTCCTTGTGAGCTCAGCTATCCTCCACCAGGTGCGCTGTGGTTATTTCCTGAATGCCTGTAAATTGTTTTTCTTTTGTTACAAAGTTTTTCGCAGGAAGAGTTACGAAAAACTAAATAAGTTTTATTTTATTGTTCCGCAAATCTCTACCAGGAGAGCTAAAGTCGTTTCCACTTTGACTACACTTATCTCTTGATTTGCAAATACATTCACAGGAATAGTTTGTTAAAACTATTCTTGAACCATGTGAAACTACTGAAGTATTTTGAAGCAGATTAAAAGTCGGAATTTTTATTCTCTCCTTTCGGAATAGTCCACCAGAGACGCTAGTGTCCTTTGAAAACACCAGTAACGCTTGGTTGAACGTCAGTTTGTCTTTGGTGTTATTTTGTGAATTTCAGATTTTCCCCTTAAATGACTTGCAGAAAATTGAAAATGTTATGCCACAGGTCGGCGATTATCCACCAGGAGCGCTGGAGTCGTATGTAGAATGCCGCTGATATTTTTTTCTTTTGTTACTGATTTCTTAGGAGAAAGAGTTGCGGACAATTCGATCATTTTTAAATTCCAATTTCCTGATTCTCCACCAGGAGAGCTTGGGTGTCTTCCGCGTTGACTCTAACATTATCATTGTAGTTGCTTTTTTTTTGATTGGAGGTTTAACGACCACCGTGAGCAACTCAATAGGCTATAAGCAGTCGCCCGTCCCTAATTTAGGGTCACTGGTTCCAGGGAAGGGAGAGAGCCAGTGCCGTAAGACAAAAACAACATCCATGCCTGCCCGGGATTTGAACCCGGACCCCTTACGGACGAATGATCTTAGGCCCGCGCCTTAGACCACTGCACCACTGGGGCGGCCTTGCAGTTGCTTGTTTATAGGAATAGCTAAAATGTGGGATTTTTCCTGTTATAGATCTCACATTCTTAAAATCGTGTAATACTGAATTACTTAGAAGTATAACTCCACCGCCGACCTAGTGATTCAGTGATCCAAGCGTTGACCTCTGGCCAATCGTCTGAGATGTGTCTGGGTTCGAATCCCGGCAAAATAGGAATGTTGTGCTTGTCTTACTACACTAGATCTCTACCTTCTGTTGAAACAGTTGCCTCAAATAAAGGAAGCGCAACTATAGTGTATAGTAAAATCTCCAAACATACGAAAAAAAAAAAAAATAAACAAACAGAATTCCGTCTTTAAACGTCAGTTGTGCTTTCCAGCATAGCTTTAAAATTATTGCTGAGTCTTCTGTGTATTCAGAGCTGCACCGCAGAGCTTTTAGACACCATTAGAAGCTAAAATAACTAATTCTAAAATCTCACCTAATTTGGGGTCCTAGGAGGTATTTGTGCGGAAGGTCTTCCGTGTGTTCAGGGCGAAATCAGCTAGTTATTGCGGCATGATCACAACGGATTCTTCGGTCGAAATCGTAGTCCCTCCAAATAGGATTTTGCCTTTTAACTGACGACTATGCTACAATAACTTTAAAATATTTGACATTTACATAAAGGTTTAGGAATTATGTCTGCCCCTATGTGGAAATTTAATTCACTCTATGTTATGAAAGTTTGAAGGGACACAGAAAGTTTAACTTGTCAAAAACAAATACAGATTTACACACATTTTTCACGCATGTAAAATTTAAGACCGAGAAAAGAGCGATAGCATTAATGTTCCTGAATGATAGATTTTTCCGTTACTGCACTTTAAAAGAATTATCTGGGTGAATTGATGCTAAGGGCGTTAATATTCAAGGCTGATTCTAAAACATAGTTTGTGCTGTTAAATCGTATTTTTTTTAATGATGTACCTTACGATGAGGTCAACAAAGCAATATAATGTGAAATGCTGATACATTAATAACCGGTGTAACCGCCAGAATGTTGAATGCAAGCAAGCAAACGTTCATGCATTGTGTCGTACAGGTGCTGGATGTCAGTTTGCGTGATGGAGTTCCATGCCTGTTGCACTTGGTCGGTCCATACAGGGACGGTTAATGCTGGTTGGGGGTGACGCTGGAGTTGTCGTCCAATGATGTCCCATACGTGCTCGATTGGAGAAAGATCTGGTGTTCTAGGAGGCCACGGCAACATGTCGACACTCTGTAGAGCATATTGGGTTACAACAGCGGTATGCGGGCGAGTGTTATCTTGTTGGAAAACACCCCCTGGAATGCTGTTCATGAATGTTTGTCGTGAAGGTTTATCTTCCGTGCTTGACGTCCCAGCTACGTCTCCCGAGTTACAGACGTTTTCTACGAACATGTTCTTCGGGATCGTTTTTGAAGCCTCACCTGACATCAAATTGAAGGAATATGCATGGGTCATCAAGCGACAGTTTAAGTACCCAGTGATTACTCACATGTTTTGACGTGATCAGCATATATTCGTTTATTTTAAATCTGCCCAGTATGTTTGAAACCTTGTCTTCACTGGCTTGCAGGTCAGAGGGTGATATTTGTGTTCTACCCAGTTTCCGAGCGACCGGTGACCGTCTCTTTCTACCCAGTACCTCCGGAAGCCACAAACGTTATGCTCTATGCGGTGATCTCGACATTCAGTTATGTTACCGGTGACTTCGTGAACCACTCGGTCGTGCCAAATGATAAAGCAAATCGTTCCATTCTTGGAGCACAACGCACGGCGTGCGTGGTGTTCACTACACCGGATGTTATTGCCACTCTTTCGACTCGGCTTACAGTTCGGTATGCCTACCAGTTCCACGTGTCGATTTCTTTCCTGAGTTCCATTGTCGTGCATGTAGGCGCCTTGGCCACTTCTACAAGGAGTGTCCTAGTTACTCTTCATCCACAAGTTCTCGGCCTACCCCGTCATCTGTTTCGGGGTCTTCTGCCACTCGTCCAGAGCTTTCCTCAGTGTCAGAATTACGTGCTACGCCTCATACTGATGCCCAGCCACCTCATCTTACGGCGTCTGACTTCTCCTGATCTCAGCCCATCCAGCGTTCTTGCTGCGACACGGTTCATCTCTACTTTGGAAACCGTCTCTGATACCTCTACTACTTCACTTCATCTTCGAGAGACGACTAAGACTGTCACCTCTACCCCTCAGGTGGAAATCCAGAAGGGAGGATGTTTTTTCTAAAAACATTTAAACCCCAGACTTTAACTCTCAAAATAATACTTTCTACTTGAACGAACTATTAACAGTTTTTAAAATTGTACTGGTAGCCACCTGTATGTGATTTGCCATGGAATGACTCCATTGGCTGCAGGGGGGAGGACAATCTCCTCATCCTTTAGTGAGACATGATGCCTCTGTTTACACTCGATGTAAGTTCAGCACTGTACTGTAGCAGGAGTTTGGTATATTAGAAAAATATATACATTTTGTATATATATATATCATGGTTATTTTTTTTTTTTTTTGAAAATTTTTAGTCAAAGTTACAGAGCAACTCTTTCGACGGCTTATGTAACTAAATTTGAAAGCATTTAAACTTTCAAATATTCTTTAATAAAACCTAAAGGTGTTACATATAATGCAGTCACCGGGAATATAACAAAACCTTTAGGCTCACCGGGAATATAACAAAACCTTTAGGCTCACCGGGAATATAACAAAACCTTTAGGCTCACCGGTCCAAATCACGTTGCAAAGTAACCAGTAACAAATACACTAGCATAGACTGCAAAAAGACAAAACCAAATAGCTCAGACATGAGTAATACAACAACAATACAAAAAACCTTCTGTGAGGTGAAAAAAGATAATTAACCAAGAAAATTGATTGTGAGACAAAACCACCAACACATTAAGGCTACCAGCCGGTACAACACAACAAAATAGCACACATTATAAATCAGGCAGCATTGCAGGAACGCAATAGAACGCCAACACATTTAGAAAAAAATAAGTCAGCAAGGCGCCAACAATGGGCGAAATTTACGTTGATGAGAAAAATGATGCATAGTAAGGTACACACATGAGATATCTCTATTTCAATAGGAAACCCCAAAACACTGCCTTACAACTGAGGCATAACTAGTAATAAATCAAGCACCCACACTTTGAGGTAAAAAGAAGATCGTTGACCAACGGCTGTAAGCGAGTTTAGGCAAAACAACAAAAAAGTAAGGTAAGATTATGCACAAATACAATGCAATCAACAATAACAACACAACGCGAGGTCAACTCTAAAAAGAACACTCGATACAAAAAATTAAAAGGTCAAGGTAGCAAAATAGAAAAAAACAGCCAAAAGAAGAAGAAGAAACACGGCACAGGCACGGTACAACTAATAGCGTAGAAAGTACACAAGAATACACAAAGATAATTACGCACAGTACAAGACCTATGAAAATACCGTAAAAAAAACAAAGACAAGGTAAAAAAACAGGGAAAAAAATTAGCACAGAACAGCACAACACAAACTTGAAAAAAAAGGCTGCCCACCGCAAAGCCAGAAAGCCGCGAAAACAAAGCGAAAGCACGCAAAATAATGCAACATACGGTAATAAAGCCTTCCGCCCACTGCCAAGCTTGACAGAGGGGGAAAAGAAAGAAAGAAAAAACGTAACGGCTACTACCCGGTACAACACAACAAAATAGCACAAAATTTCAATCAATCAACACTGCGGGAACGCAAAATAAAGCCGACATATTTGGACGGATGAGTCAGCAAAATGCCAACGGGCAACATTTAAAATATCAGGAATGATGCATAGTAAAGTACACTCAAGAGATAACACAATATTAAAATCGAAAGAAAGAAGGTACACCCAACAACCCACCCATTACACATAGGAATCCCAAACAGTAGTATTAAATCAATCACCCACACTGTGATTTAAAAAGAAGATCGTTGACCAACGACTGTAACCGATTTTGGGCAAAACAACAAAAAAATCCCGTAAGATTATACAGAAATGCAATGCAAGGAAACAATAACGTAACACAACGCAAGGTCAACTCTATAAAGCACGCTCAAGGTCAACTCTATAAAGCACGCTCAAGGTCAACTCTAAAAAGCACGCTCAATACGAATAATGAAAGGTCAAGGTCGCAAATAAGGAAAAAAAGCCGCCAAAAAAAACCCGGTGCAGGCGTAATACAACTAAAGCGTGAAAATTACACAAAAATACACAAAGATAATTACGCACAATACAAAAACTATGACAAACTTTAGAAAAGAAAAGGCTGCCCACCGCAAGGCCAGAAGGCCGCGAAGAAAGGCGAAATCACACAATAAAACGCAACACACGATAATAAGGCCATCCGCCCACTGCCAAAGCTGGCAGAGAAAAAAAAAGCGAAACGGCAACGTGCTGGTACAACACAACAATATAGCACATATTATCAATCAATCAACACTGTGGTGGCGCAAAAGAAACGCCGACACATATGGACGAAAAGGTCAGCAAATTGCCAACGGACAAAAATTAAATTGATCAGCAAATTATGCAAAGTAAAGAACACTCATGAGATAACACAATTTTAAAATAGAAAGAAAAACGTACACCCAACTACCCACCCAGTACACATAGGAATCCCAAAAAACCAAAAACCTTAACATTAAGGCAAAAATAGTAGTGAATCGAACACCACACTGTGGGGTAAACAGAAGATCATTGACAAACGGCAAAAACCGATTTAAGGCAAAACAAACAACAAATTATGGTTATACACAAAGCAATACAGTAAACAAAAAAAAAACACTACACAACGCAAGGTCAGCGATAAAAAGCGCGCACACGATGCGAAAGAATTAGGGAAAAAAGATTGACGTAGCAAAAACAAAAAAGAAACCCCAAAAAACACAGCACAGGCACGGTACAACTCAAGCGTGAAAAATACATGAATATACACAGGAAACACACGCCCAATGCAAAGACGATGAAATTACCAAAAAAACACTACAAAATAACAAAATATAACAAAGCCACCACTTCAGTACAGCAGGAGAAACACTGAAAAAAAGTAAATTATTAACAGCTTCAACTGCCGCGTAGTGCCCCCCACCCCTGTTTCCGCAGAGGACAAAAAAACCTCACGGAAACAGCCCCCCCCAAGTAAAACGAGAAAAAGAAAGAAAGAAACACAAAAGGAAACACAAAGACGCAAAGAAAAAAGGAACAACAAGAGTACAAGCCACATCCAAGAACCAAGCCCGGAAGAAGGCGAGCAAAAAAAATCCGGAAAGACAAGATGACAAAACGTAAGGACACAAGGAAAAAAGGCGCAAAACACACAAAGAGAAAGAAACCAGAAGCAAAACAGGGAGAAAAAAAGGCAATAGACAACAGAAAAACCAAATAATCGCCAAACACAGACAAAAGAGAAAAAAAGAGACAAAAATATACACGCAGAACCATCAAAAACCGAAAGAACAAAACAGCACTAAAACGAGTACCCAAAGAGAAGACACGCACAGAATCAACAAAAGAGCAAACAAACAACGGAAGAAAAGTGCACCGCAAGACCCCGGGCACCAAACGAGGAATCCAGGGCACAAAAGACCCCAGCAACAGGAGAGGAAGAGGGAAAAAAACCCTAGGACAGCAAACAACAGCCGCATTCACAATGGAAAACCAAAGCAAATGAGGGGACCAGATCGAGAAAAAAGCGGGAACACCCCGCCGGGACTGTGCAAAGTCATACTCAAGTTGGATGACCGAATGGATAGAGGAGCGGTATTGACGGCACAGGAAAACCCTAGCCGAATGATACCGCCTAAGGGAAGGACGATCCACGCTAGAATGATAAAAATAATAAATAGTCAATTTAGCATGTAAAACCAAAAATGTGCAGACGGGATTATGAGATGAAACAGAAGGGTGATGACGACGTACAAAGTAATAGTGAAACATGGAATGGGAAAGAGGACAAACCTTGGAAAGAAACGAGAACATAAGAGAGAACAAAGGTTGGAGAACAAAACAAGGATCAAAAGCATGAGCGACATCACCAAGAGTGGAACAAAAAAAAACAGAAAGGGGAGGACAAATGGCGAAACCGATGCAGTGTACGGGGAGTAAGAGCCGGCGATGAAGATGAAGCCAATGAATATCTTTAGCCTTTGGAGACGCCAAATGAGAAAATGGATCAGACCAGGTACGGCTAAGCTCAGCAGAGGAAATGGATGGAATGGCACGCGGAACATGAAAAACAGTCAGAAAGTGAGTATAGAGAAGTTTAACAGAAACCTGATGAACGAAGAAAGGTGAATCATTGAGAAGGACAACAAACGGAAGACAGAGGCACGGCGACGAAGACGAAATAAGACCAGAAAATGTCACAAAAGAAGGGTAAAGAGGTTAAAGACTAGAATGAATTAGACAGTTGAGCGCGATGGCAAGGGGTATCTGCAAGAGGAGGCGAGATCTGAGAAAAGGATTTCCAACGGAGAGTAGAATCCACCAGCTGAGAAACCTGCACCACGCCACTGGCGAACCAGGTGGAGAAGTGCAAGTACTCAGAGGTGGGAGAACGGAGGGCTGAGGAAAAGGAAAGAGGTTCCGCAAGGAGATCGTTTGTCGAAGAAGGGGGGGTGCGGACAGGACATAAAGATTGCCAAAGGAGAATTTTTTTTTTTTTTTTGATTGGAGGTTTAACGACCACCGTGAGCAACTCAATGGGCTATAAGCAGTCGCCCGTCCCTAATTTAGGGTCCTGGTTCCAGGGAAGACAAACACAACATCCATGCCTGACCGGGATTTGAACCCGGACCCC
Organism: Macrothele yani; assembly: GCA_039090855.1. Lineage (NCBI taxonomy): Eukaryota > Metazoa > Arthropoda > Arachnida > Araneae > Macrothelidae > Macrothele > Macrothele yani. The sequence goes on along the minus strand of CM076999.1, from coordinate 48,577,809 downwards.
GTTCGGACGAATGATCAGAGGCCATCGCTTAGACCGCTGCGCCACCGGGGAGGCCCAAAGGGAAATAACGGAACGATAAGTATCAGGGAAGTGGTCAGGGATGAGGGGGGAAAAGTCCATGCGGATAAAAGTAGCGAGAGTGAGAAACGGACTGCGAGGAAAAAGCAAAGTGTCAACAACAGAGGTATAAGAAGTAAAAGAGAGAGAAAAGCCATGAATAAAGTGCTACAGACGAATCGCATCGGACTTACGAGAAATGTCAAGAAGAGATAGGCCGCCAAAAGAAACAGGAAGGACGAGTGTGGAGCGGTGCACCCAATGAATCACGTCCCAAACAAAATCGGTGAACGTGCGTTGAACATGACGGAGAAAAATAGAAGGGGGAATGTGAGCGATCCAAGAATGCAGAAGAACAGGTAAAAGGAAAGTGGAAACAAGATGAGCACGACTAAAGAAAGAAAGAAAAGGTTTAAGATGACGAAACGGAGCCAGACGACGATTCAAAGCCTTAACCAAGGGAGACCAGGTAGCAGCCGCAACAGCAACAGGACTGCCAAAGTGGACCCGAAGGAGCTTGATGAGCGTGTTGGACCAGCGGACCCTCCAAGGGCGGTCCCCACGAGCCGACCACGATCCGGCCCATAACCCAACAGATTTCGAGAGATTTAGTTCAGATCCAGAGAAAACAGCATATTCACGGTAAAGGAAGAGCACCACACCGAACGCCCGCTCAGTGCGCAGAAAAAGTGTGAGGTCATCTGCATAAGCGGACAACACCACACAATGATGATGAGAAGAGGCAACCCCTCTAGGAATCGACGGAAGCAGCCGGGAGCGAATCGAAATCAAAAGCGGCTCAAATGCAACAGCGAACAGCTGACCCGACAGGGGGCAACCCTGCCGGATACCGTTCGCAAATGAGATAGCGGCAGTCATGAAGGTGGAGGTTCGGATCCGAAAAAAATTGAAATAAAGATGAAAAAGTGCTTGACGGAAAAGGGGGAAAACCAAAACGGCGAAGAACAGTGAAGAGATAAGAGTGGTTAATTGAACCAAAGGCTTGTTTTTGGTCAATGTTAAATATAGCAAGAGGTTTATAAAGACGAGTGGCAAGAGCGTATAAATTACGGATAGAAGTAATGTTAGTAGCAATGGAACGGGAGGAAACAGTGTAAGTCTGGTCAGAATGAATTATGTATTGTAAGACGGGATTAAGGCGTAGAACAAGAAGTTTAGAAAATATCTTGTAGTCAGTGCTAAGAATGGAGATGGGGCGCCAGTTGGAAAAGAGACCAAGATTGCCGGATTTCGGGATAAGACAGATAAACACGAACGAAAAGTCAGAAGGGATAGAACCAGAAGAGAAAAGAATGGAGTTAAAACAGGCAACGAGAAGGGTGAGAAGGGCAGAAAGGAAGATTTTATAAAATGAAAGGGAGAGACCATCAGCACCAGAAGCAGAACGATCATTAAGGGAGAAAATTGCAGTACGGACTTCAGAAGGGGAGATCGTGGCATCCAAGGAATAAAAAACAAGGCGGGACTAGAGGAAGAGCGTGTAGAAGATCGGAATCAGCAGCAGGCGGCAAAACCTGAGCGCGAAAACGTTCAGTGTACTGCTCAAATGTCAGGTCACAAATACGAAATGGGTCCGTAACGACAGAATCATCCGGCAAAGAAAGAAAAGCAAGAGTATTTCCCTTAACACGGGAAGTATCAAGGGAACGAAGGTGTTGAAAAAGATCATCATGAAACCGGAGCTGAGAGAATTTTAAACGGATCAAGGCGGAAGAGGCAAAAGAAGTCAGAATGCTACGGAGTTGAAGATCGAGAACAGTTTAAGAATTGTCCGAAGGAGAGAGAAACTGCAATTTGCTACGGAGAGATGGAAGATGAGAAAGACGTTGTGTAAGGAAAGAAAAAGAATACTGACGAGCAAAAGAGAGAATGGAAAGCTTGGTGGACAGCCACAGAGCTACTGGGTCAGCCGAAGAGGAAAGCTGGCTAACTGAGGAAGAGAGAATCAAATGAATTTCAGCAATGAAAACCGGATCAGATAGAAAAATAATCATCTAAGGTCCAAATTGGGGAGGGGGAAACAGCAGAAGTAGACAGGAAGAAACGTAACAAAACAGGACGATGATCAGATGAAACAGAAGAGTGATGGGTGACTTCAACAAGGGAGGGGCATAGGAAACCAGAAACAAAAAAAGATCAAGTCTAGCCGCCACACAGGGGGAAGCGGCAGGAGGAAACCAAGAAAATTTGCGGGACTGGGGATGAAGAGAACGAAAAGCATCAACAAAATCAAAATTGTAATCCAGTTGTGAAAGCTGAGAGGAAAGGGCAAGGTGACTCTCCGCGTAACCCTCACGGTCAAAGCCTGGCTGGAGAGGGCAGTTGAAGTCACCCCCAATAAGGATAATATCAGAAGACGGAACCAAAAGAAGAAGAGAAGTTACATGCTGGAGAAGGGCGTCAGCATCATCAGAGGATTGGGGAATGTGAAGATTGAAAAGGTGAAGTCTATGGGATAAATAAGTAAAAGCAATACCTTGAAACCAACCCAGTAAGCTCTGTGAGCCGCCCAGGTGGCGCAGTGGTCTAAGGCGCTGGCCTCTGATCATTCGTCCGTAAGGGGTCCGGGTTCGAATCCCGGTGAGGCATGGATGTTGTGTTTGTCTTACGGCACTGGCTCTCTCCCTTCCCTGGAACCAGTGACCCTAAATTAGGGACGGGCGACTACTTATAGCCCATTGAGTTGCTCACGGTGGTCGTTAAACCTCCAAACAAACAAACAAAAAAAAAAAAAGCTCTGTGACTCGACAAAATTCGAAATTTGGGAGTAAAACTGGTTATGAAACGCAAAGGCAGTGCCGGACCCAATACTAAACCGGTGGTTATGAAAAAATGCATAGGGCCAACGTCTCCAGCGATAAAACCCAGTCCCCAAAGAACAGTTCGTCTCCTGGAGGAGGAGGGTGTTAGCCCTCAGGAAACGAACGTCCTCGAAGACCAAAGCGTTCGCGGCCGAAGACGCAAGACCTCGGCAGTTGAAACTAATGATCCGTAACGCAGACATCACGGGGAAGTTGCAGCCAACCCTCCAGCTCAGTCTGCAAAATCTTGATCTGATAAGACAGCCGGGGTGAACACTATTCACTACCAGCTGGCAAATCGATATTTAAAAGCACTTCGTGAATTTGACTCAGTTGGCAAATCATCTCCGGCAAGTGTGACATTTTACTTTGAATACATGGGATAGTTAACAATTTAACCCGTCGATGACGGGTAGCCAGAGCCAAAAAAATCAGTGAAAGAAAGTGGTGTCATCGGAACGACAATTTCAGCAAAAACAGACATGATTACAGGCAAGGTAGGGGAGGGGGAGTCATCATCGGAGTCCGCCAGGAGGGAATCTTCAGCGGCTGGAGCGGAGACATCCATGAGATCATCAGGAGACAAAACAGCATATCGGTTGGAGACAGGTAATGGTAGTAGGGAAGCCCGTGATCCAGGGGGAACAGAAGCAGCAGCCTTCTTGGTGCGCAGGAGATCAGAAGTACGAGTTAAGTGCGATGAGACAATAGGAGAATTTGGTCTCTTGTTCCCCTTAGGTTTCAACACCGGGAGCTGAACGGCAGACGGCAATGAAGGAGACTGACACAGGTCTTCAGGCGCCGGAACGGAATGAGTCGGAGCCGAAGTCAGACGGACGACCACTGGCTGATCAGCACATACAGGTGGAGCGGGGGCAGAAACTGGGGCTACAGGCTCGTTGACCGCCTGGGCGCCAGCCACAGTATCGGAAGAAGCAGCAGGTGTAAAGGTCGGCCCAGCACACTGTGGAGCATGGGGGCAGGCAGACGATAGGTGCCCCTCACCCTTACAGCGAAAACACTGCACACCAGCAAACAAGTTGAAAATATAAGTCCGAGTTTCGGTAATGAGTTCCAGGGTGGATGGCCGGTTTACTATTGCTTCTGAAGTCGGAAAAATAACTCTATATCGGCGACGTCCGCCCTGAACATGTTTCAGGGAGGAGTCGAGAGCGGCAGCTGGAAGGTATTTTGTGGCACCAACCACACGCCTCAAGGTGTTAAGGGCGTCTACCAACACTGAGTCAGGAACTGCGGTAGGAACTGGAGACAGTGTGACAGTAACAGGACGTTGAGCAGCTGCTACCGGTTGGAGATGAACAGATCCAATATCCAGGCCATAAGCCAGGATTTTATAAACAGCCATCTGGTGGGTGAAGTGCACGACAACACCCCCTCCCAATCGTATAATCGACACAAAGCTTTCACTGGGGAAAACATCCGAAACAGCACTTAAATATTGGGGGAGAGGGGTGTCGCGCAAAGCAGGAACAAAAACACTTAATAGTAAACCAGAGGAAAGCTCCTTACCTTGAGGTGAGTCAGACGGCAACGTAATCCGCAAAGCGGAAGCAACACGAGTAAACACAGGTCTAGCAGACACAGAAGCACTTGGTAAAGAACGCGTAGTACTCACGGCCGCAGCGAACGACCGAGACACAGGAACTGAAGAACTGGGTGCCCCAGACCCAGCCTCCGACACATTGGTAGCCAGTGGCACCTTTGCAGACGAAAAACAACACCAAACCGTGAAACACCACTCATGGTTGACACAGAAGACACAGTAGACGATGAAGAAGCACCTGAAGAGGTCAAAGAATGATATAATGCACTCATACTGGCGGAGGTAGTAGCCGGCTCGGCTACTAAGCCCCACGGCTTGAGCGTTGCGACTTGCAACGCTCAACAAAAAATAAATGCGTGTACGGCTGGTACACAGCCTCACCCCTTGTGAGGAAAGAACTCAGGTAAGAACAGAACTCAGATTTTCAAATAAAGATGCAACAAATCACGTACTTCACAAAAAACTCTGACCCAGTCAGGAGCTCGAAAAACATGCGACAGATCACTTTAAACGTCAACGGCCATATTAAGCTCAAAACACCAATTCTCGTTCGATCACCGAAGTTGAACAGCTTCGGGCGCTGTTAGTACCTGGTAGGGGGAACACCGAGTGCTGTTGTCTACTTTTTATTCCCCCCTGTGATGAAAAATATTTCAATTGAATAAAGCGCATTTGAAAACCCTTATATTCTTGTAAGATGTTTTAAGTGTAATACCAATGCATGTGATTTTTGTCACTTGGCAAGCTTTCAAATGTTTGTATATGTTTCCATTCCCGTTACAGGTTTCAACATCGCTTTTTAAGACGCGGGAAAAGTACATTGAAAGTTGATCAGGGAGAACCTATGAAGAAATTCAATTGTTGATGGTTTTTACAATGACAGAAGGAGAGTCCAACTCGCAATTAGCAGAGTGGACACCAGAGGGCAAGGAAGAGCATCTGGAGGGAGTACACTTGAGATCTCGGAATGTCATCGCCTAAGAAGAAAACTCTATTCGAGACACAGAAGGCACCTGAAAGATCAACAGTCCAAGAAATTCCCATTACATGAGTGTCAGTGATATGTTGTGTAAGCATTTGTGATTAGCTGTGTGTATTACATACCTACCAAAGTAACTCATTTATTCTAATCCCGAGCTGCTTCATAAACAGAAATGGCAATTCTTAAAAAAAACAACCTGTGTCACAAAGGCCACGGAAATATGTAAATACTGATCCAAAATTGTATATGTGATTTTAAATGCTTACTATGAATGCAAAATAAAGAAGTTAATACCTCTGTTCCTACAGTTCAGAAGAGTCTTTATTCAAGGCAAGAACATATATACATGACATCACAAAAATGCCAACAAAAGCATCGAATAATGAAAATGTACAGCAACTAGCTATTCCAGTGCAACAGAACGAATACTGATAAAACCGTCTTCGTAGGCAGGAAAGCATGGTGCAACAAAATAGAAACAACATTTTACGACAGTTTTGGGGCAGTTATAACTATAGTATACTGGCACACTGAAAATTGACAGTGCGAAACAATATTTTGTTTGGCTATACGAAGACAATGAAAACAAATGCGCTTAATAACATAGAGAATAAAGAGCGTACCATGGTGAATATGAGAATACAAATATATACACGGTGCAAACAAGACAATGCAATCACTAATGAGAACTTTAACAGAATACAAAGTGATTGACAAAGGCACCGAAAAATAGATACAGGAGAAAATACCAAAACAAGGACGTGATGAAGCATATAACTTACATAATATTAACATTACACACTTAACAAGAAGTGCGTATGTTTGTGAAAAACGCTTCACACGTGATTCTTGAGTAGCCAAGGACATTTATGTACGTTGAAGCATACCACATCCAACGTATGAAAGCAATAATATCTGCGACCATTTGCATTAGACTGACATAGTAGTGTCTGCGATCATCTGCTACAGGCATACGTTTTTTTCTTTTCCTTTCCCTATATATATATATAATGTAATCACTACGCATATTAAATATTTATTTTCCATATCTTATATAACAATACTATTCTCTGACGAATATTTAACGAGACATAACGAATCACTTGGGGATAATGCCTTCAAAAGTCCAGTGCAGTCAAATATGTTCAGTCCATATATATGATATTAAAAGTCAAATGAAATTTAAATATGCTAAATCACAAATACGAACAAATCCTCTTTGCTGTCACAGATGACCAAGCTATATGCAAGCCACAACTCCACGCATTTCATATTCTCTAGGACTCAACCATATGGTTCAACGTAAAAAAAATGTCCTCTAATGAAATCTTTAAAATATATATAAAAACATACCTTATCACGATGATACACATCAAAAAATAACAAAGGAAAGAAACGTAAAGGCTAAAACTTCAAGTCTTAGTCTGTAGCGTCCTCAAGTAGTAGATGACGATCTTCACAGGTTGCTATGCATTCCGGTGTATGAACACCGTGTTCAAGCAAAAGTTGTCATCACTTGAAGGACACAAGAGCCTTGTGAGAGGCCCCTATATACCTTTGTGACCACTATAATGCGCGCCGCCTACGTTGATGAAACTGAATTATTCGATGTTAATCGATATGTTCCTGTAGTTTACTAAATGCACTTTTTTAATCAACTATAAATCACATTACTTACTACATCAATTCGATGGCATTCCCTGAATTACAATTTTTTTTATAAACTTTAAAGTAATTACGATACTCTCTCCTCCTGACTAACATTCTCCATGGTAAAGGCAATTCTATTGGGTCATGTTTGTTACAGTTGTTCTCGTTAGTTTGTTCAATTACGATCGTCTCAGCATAACGTATGGCACGTTCAGTTTTATGTCTACATACAATTGCTATATTCTCAAAATCCGGTACTGCTTCTGTTTTACAGCAATATTCCATTAAAGACGTGCACATTTTTTTTTCAATTATTTACATGTTTTCCTAATCGTTTACTTAATCGGTTTTTAGTACTTCTTATATAAAACTTGGGATGTAAGGTCAGGTGATGCGTAACGTTCCCACTAAAGGGGCTCTGACGACCGCCAATAGCGGTATAACTATACCATCGGGATTAGAGGAAATTCTATCAAACACTCACCAACCCGCTTGGCCAGCGTGGTGAGTTATGGCCAAACCCCTCCAAAATGATTCCACAACTTAAATCTTGGCCCTCAGTCTCCGGCAGCTGGAATGTACCTGGCCAAGGCAGCGGCCAGTGCGACATGAAGGCAGAGGGTGCTAAGAATCCCCGGAGGACCGGACTAGGCTGCCATCTGATGCTGACCTTGGCTACGTACAATGGACGCTCCCTATCTTCTGATTCAAGGCTTCTTGAATTGGAAGAGGAACTACAAAGGATAAAGTGGGACATCGTGGGGCTAAGTGAGGTAAGGAGAAAAGGAGAAGATCTCATCGAACTGAAAAGTGGACATCTCTTCTACTATCGTGGGACAGATACTAGCAGAACTAGTGGTGTTGGATTTATAATAAACAAGAAACTGAAGGATAAAGTTGTAGAAGTTGAAAGTTCCTCTGACAGAGCTGCACGACTTCTTATCCAACTCTCGAAAAGATACCAGGCTCAGATTATTCAAACTTATGCACCCACCACAAGTCATCCTGAAGAAGAAATTGAAGAATTTTATGAGGAAATTTGTCATCTAAATAATAAAGGTAAGCAGCACTTGAAAATAATTATGGGAGATTTCAATGCAAAAATAGGACAACGGCAACAGAATGAAACTTCAGTAGGTAAATTCGGTCACGGCAACAGAAATCAGCGTGGAAATACTCTCGTTGAGTTTGCAGAGGCAGAAGGGTTTTTCATCTTGAACTCCTTCTTCAATAAAAAGCCACACAGGAAATGGACATGGAGACATCCAAATGGGACGACAAGTGAAATTGATTTTATTATGTGTAACAAAACATTCGTCATAGAAGACTGCAGTGTGCTAAACAAGTTCAACACAGGTAGTGACCATAGATTGGTGAGATGTAAGAAGCACCTCAACACTAAACTTGAACGTGGCAAGCTCATAAGACAAACAAAATCTATTGACATAACCAACCTTAAAAAACACCATTATACCTTCAAGTTGGAACTGAAGAACAGGTTCTCTGCTTTAGAAGGCCTAACATCGGAAGAAGTGGACATCTCTGAAGTTAACAGAAAAGTAACCAAAGCTCTTATGGAAACAGCAACAAAATTAGCTGGGTCTAAAAACAAGTTGCATGTAAATAAATTATCAGGAAAAACGAAAATGTTGATGCAAAAAAGAAGAGAGATGAGGACAACTAAAGAAGATGTGACTTCCAAAGTGGAATATATAGAGCTATGCAAGACAGTAAGAAAAAGTATCACTGAAGACGTAAGAAAATTCAACTGTGAACTAGTGAGGAAAGCAATTGAAAACAACCAAAGCCTAAAGATAGCAAAGGGACATCTCAGTAAGGGAAGAAAACAGATTATGGCACTGAGAAAAGAAGATGGTTCTGTAACAAGAAATAGAGGCGAAATTTTGACAAGAGTGAAAGATTTCTACTCCAAATTATATGAAAGGGATGATACATGCACTCCAGACATCATGAAAGATACCAGTACCAGAGTTCCTCCGGTCCTTCCAGCAGAAGTTGCACATGCAATCAAGAACATGAAGCGGGGAAAAGCTCCAGGAGAAGATGGAATTACTGTAGACATCATACAAGAAGCAAGTGGAGAAATCGAAACAGTACTCGCCCAAATTTTCACTCGTTGCCTTAATGAAGGAAAGATTCCTGAGGATTGGAACACCGCTACAATGATCCTGCTACACAAGAAAGGTGACATTGAGGATCACGGAAACTACAGACCTATCAGCCTCCTATCAGTAGTTTATAAAATCTTCACTAAAGTCCTTTCACACCGCTTGAAGGTAACACTGGACATGGCTCAACCGAGAGAACAAGCTGGATTCAGGAGTGTCTACAGCACAGTAGATCATATCCACGTGCTGAGAGAACTAATTGAAAGAGCGAGGGAATATGAACTTCCATTGTGCATGGCTTTTATCGATTATGAAAAAGCCTTTGATTCGGTGAAACCATCAGCAGTTACAATGGCTCTGAAAACCTGCGGTATTGAAGATGCATACATTAATATTATTAATAACATCTATGAAAATGCAAGTGCAAAGATTCGGCTGTTTGAAAATACAACACACGTAAAAATTGGAAAGCGAGTAAGACAAGGTGACACCATATCTCCGAAGCTCTTTAATGCCACATTGGAGGGTGTTATTCAGTCGCTGAGCTGGGAAAACAAGGAGAAAAAGATTAATGGAGATTATCTAACCCACCTTCGTTTTGCTGATGACGTAGTCATTTTTGCAACTACCCCATCAGAGCTGCAGAGTATGATCCAGGAACTTGCTGACAAGAGTAAAGAAGTGGGATTAAAAATGAACTTTCAGAAGACAAAAGTGATGTTCAATGCTTTTACAAGAAATGAAGATTTATCGATTGATGGAGAAAAGCTGGAGATAACAGACACGTACGTTTATCTTGGACAGCAGATATCAAGTGAGGGCCACATTGATGAAGAAATTAATCGGCGTACAAAACTTGCCTGGAGAGCTTTTGTAAGAAACAGCATAATTTTCAAGAGCAATATGCCAGTATGTCTTAAAAGAAAAGTATTTGATCAATGCATCCTTCCTGTGCTTACGTATGATGCAGAGACGTGGACCTTAACTAAAAGAGACATACAAAGGCTGCAGACAACTCAAAGTAGCATGGAGAGGTGCATACTTGGTGTAACCAGGAGAGATAAGAAGAGGAACTCGTGGATCCGAAAAATGACAAGTGTGGAAGACATCATGATCAGAGTTAAATCCCTGAAATGGCAATGGGCTGGACATACTGCCAGAAGGACAGATCATCGGTGGACAGCCGAAATTTTAGATTGGATTCCAAGGGACAGGAAAAGACCCAGAAGAAGACCACATGGGTGATGGGTGGATGAAATTCGAAAGTATGAAGGGGTGACATGGAGGAGACTGGCACAAGACAGACCGTTGTGGAGGAAACTTGGGGAGACCTTCTTCCAGCAGTGGATTGATAATGGTTGACAATGATGATGATGATAATGATATAAAACTTATTTTCAGTTCCCACGTTGTGAGTGGTGGGAATACGATATACACCTGATTGATCGAGAACTCTTGTTTTATCTCTATTTTTAACATTAAATCTCTGTACGTGTTCACATATGTACCTATTCCTTTATTTTGGAGTTTACACTCTCTTTTAAGTAGTTACTTATTTTTGGAACATACGAGAAACTTCCACAGTACCGAATATCAACCTTAGGATTAGTTTTGGGATGCTTATATCGATAAATAAGTTTACACATTATAAATGATTGATATCCATAGTTTTGTGCCACTTGAAATATCCATTTCAACTCCTTATTTCGATACGAGTTTGTACTGGAATGGGAAAATGTTTGGCTAATTAGTGAATGAAAAACTGCGATTTTTTGTACCCATGGATGATGCGAGTTCGTTGGAATTAATACAGGAATGTATGATGGTTTACGGTACACACAAAAGGCCAGGTCCTTCTTTTTTTTAGAAATCAATACGTTCAAAAAAGGTAATTGACAATTATTTTCAAGCTGAGGTGTTAATTTAGTTGTTGGGTATACTGCAGATAAACCGTTTTGAATTATTGTAATATCCTGAAAATTAGTTGTTCTAAGCAGAAAAAATGTGTCATCAACATACCGACAGTAGTACGCAAAGATACTTAAGAACTGTGGTATTACTTGTTCTTCTAAATCTTGCATTATCACCTCAGAGAAAATTGAAGACAGTGGTGACCCCATTGGTGCACCGCTGGTTTGTCGGTAAGTGTTATTTTCGAACTTGAAGTAATTATTGCTATGTATATATTTTAATATTTTTATAATCTCCAATATCTGACATGGTTTCAGGATGTTTTTCTCAAACAATTTCTGTTGTATGATGTTAATTGATTTCATGACGGGTGTATTTGGAAATAGTGCAGTAACGTCTATACTAGCTAGTGTATATTGTTCTGATATTTGTAGATTCTTGATTTGATTTAGAAATTGAAGATAATTCATCACAGTGTATTCATTCTTCATAAAATACGGTGCCAAAAAAAAACGAAAAAGTTTCCGTTCCAATTGTCTTATTGGGGAATTTGCTTTTGATATGATCAAACTTATTGGTTCGTTATCTTTATGTAATTTGATCTAGCCAAATGCTTTAGGGATACCCGCACCTAATGGTGGGTGGACGTTGCATACTTCTGATGGTAATGTGGTATGATTACGAATATCTGTTAGAAAACGAATTAATTTATCTGTTGGATCACTATGGATTACTTCAACTGCAACTTCTTCCATAGCGGATGTCATTTTTTGAACATAAGTTGCATGATCTAATATCACTAGTTCTTTAGATTTGTCTGCTTCAATTATGTTAATCATAGGATTATTTTTTAAATCCAAAAGTTGCTGTCTTTCATTTTTAGACGCCTTATTTATCGTATTTTTACTATTATCATTAATAACCTGTTTAATGGTGCGATAAAGTTTAAATCTAACAGTGGCTCGACGTAAAGTTTTAAAGTCACCTAATATATTTTCAAGTAGTGGGATGTAATCACTGGTTTTTCCGAGATGACTCGGTTTTGCGAACTTAACTTCACGATCTAATATGGTTTTTCGCACTTGCGAAAGTGGTATTGACGATTTATTGACATAATTAGAAATTGTACTTTGCCCAATATTGGGGTTGTTATGATTATTATCACATATAAGCCACTCCAACTTCTTTTTGAATTTCTGTGAAACACTTCTGTTTTTTTTTAATCACTGTCTAAAAAATTGCTTGCAGGTCTTCATCATAATCGCTTTTTTTACTGTACGAAAATGCAGTGTCCAAATGTTGAAATGTATTGTGGGAACTGAAAATAAGTTTTATACAGGGAGTACTAAAAACCGATTAAGTAAACGATTAGGAAAACATGCAAATAATTGGAAAAAAATGTGCACGTCTTTAATGGAATATTGCTGTAAAACAGAAGCAGTACCGGCTTTTGAGAATAGAGCAATTGTATGTAGACATAAAGCTGAACGTGCCATACGTTATGCTGAGAAGATAGTTATTGAACAAACTAAAGAGAACAACTGTAACAAAAATGACCCATTAGAATTGTCTTTACCATGGAGAATGTTAGTCTATGAGGAGAGAGTGCAGAAATTAATTTAAAGTATATATAAAAAAAATTGTAGTGCAGGGAACGATATCGAATTTTTGTAGTAAGTAATGTGTTTTATAGTTGATTAAAAAAGTGCGTTTAGTAAACTACAGAAACATATCTATTAACATCGAATAATTCAGTTTCATCAACGTAGGCGGCGGGCATTATAGTGGTCATATAAGTATATAGGGGCCTCTCACAAGGCTCTTGTATCCTTTGGGGCCGCGGGTGGCCTAGTGGGCAACGTTCGAGACTGCCGCGGAAAGGACCTCAGGTTCGATCCCAGCAGGTACGAACGCTCGATGCACTAAATATCCGCTGTGCGTCGGATGGGCACGTTAAGCAGTCGGACACGGGGTACTGCCCCCCGGTAATACATAACGGCGTCTTCCTCCCCTTCTCTACTTCGCTTCCGTGTCACATTCTTAACGGGCACTCTGGCCCAAATCTCCTAGCTTCCTATTTCTAAGGGTTGTTTAAGACCTGGGGTCAGACATTTTCTTCCTAAAATCCTCTACATATGATAATCTTGTGTCCTTCAAGTGATGACAACTTTTGCTTGAACATGGTGTTCATTTGCAGAAATGCATAGCAATCTGTGAAGATCGTCAACTACTACTTCAGGTTGCTGTGGACTATGACGTAAAGTTTAAGGTTTTCAGTTTCATTCCATGGTATTTTTTTTGAGGTGCATCATCGTCGTAAGGTATGTTTTTATAAAAATTTTAAAGTTTTCATAGAGGACATTTTCATTACTTGGAACCTTATGGTTGAGTCCTAGAGAATAAGCATTGCCTGGAGTTGTGGCATGCATACAGCTTGGTCATCTGTGACGGCAAAGAGGATTATTTCGTATTTGTGATTTAGCCTATTTAAATTTTATCTGACTTTTAATATCATATATATGGACTGAACATATTTGAGTTCACTGGACGTTTGATCGCATTATCCCCAAGTGATTCGTTATGTCTGGTTAAATATACCTCAGAAAATAGTATTGTTATATAAGATATGGAAAATAAATATTTAATATGCTATAATTTACGTAGTGATTACATTATATACGTAATTAAAATAACTTCATGTATAAAGAACATATTTTTTATTGGAATGCGTATCTATGTATTTTTAATAGAATTTAAGAAATAAGTGTTTTCGAAGTGAGGAATTTTACGACAGTCGTTTGCAAGCGAGGTGAGTTGCCATTTCATGAAATCACAAAATTCTTCTTGAAAATTATGTGAGAAGTATTTTTACTCCCTGTTCAAAAACTGACCACGACCACTGCCAGCGAGGCATTAATGTTGTAGTTGAGTTTGTCTTACATCACTGGCTTACCGTTCCCTGAAACCAGTGGCCCTAGATCAGGAATGGGGAATTGTTTACAGCTCATCGTGTTGCTCACGGTGGCCGTTAAACCCAAAATCAAAAACAAAATGTTACGTTCAATGTTTATGTGATCTTAGCTTTTTGACAAAGTGGAATGTTAAGACGAATTCCTGTCAGAAAAAAATTCTTCATTGCGGACATGAAAATGTATTTTCAACAAACGCCGATGGTTGGAAAACAAACTTCCGAACAACTTCGCAAACACTCTAACGATAGCTATAGATTGTAATTTTTGACTATCGAAAACTGTCAATAGTTATCCACCACTTTTCTTCCCAATTTGTTCAGATAGGAGGATGGCAGACTTCAATCAGACCGTCATTTATTTTTTTAAATATGTGAAAATCTTCTACCATTTCAGTCAGCTATATTTATATAAATAAGTTTACAAATATTTTACTGAGAGCTATCATTCTTAGGACATTAGCGAATGTGAATTATTCAATACTTAGGTACAAATATATGAGTTAGTAAGTAATTATAAGTATGTGAGATATTTAACATTTTTATATTAAGGCATGTGTTCTTGAATATTTATGTATGTATATAATAGAGTATATACTTTATCAGGTGATGCGTAACATCACAGCCTCTCCTTGACAAATGTCAACCCCGCCATCTCGTGGTACATCCTGTTCCCACTAAAGGGGCTCTGACGACCGCCAATAGCGGTATAACTATACCATCGAGATTAGAGGAAATTCTATCCCACACTCACCAACCCGCTTGGCCAGCGTGGTGAGTTATGGCCAAACCCCTCCAAAATGATTCCACAACTTAAATCTTGGCCCTCAGTCTCCGGCAGCTGGAATATACCTGGTTAAGGCAGCGGCCAGTGGGACATGAAGGCAGAGGGTGCTAAGAATCCCCGGAGGACCGGACTAGGCTGCCATCTGATGCTGACCTTGGCTACGTACAATGGACACTCCCTATCTTCTGATTCAAGGCTTCTTGAATTGGAAGAGGAACTACAAAGGATCAAGTGGGACATCGTGGGGCTAAGTGAGGTAAGGAGAAAAGGAGAAGATCTCATCGAACTGAAAAGTGGACATCTCTTCTACTATCGTGGGACAGATACTGGCAGAACTAGTGGTGTTGGAATTATAACAAACAAGAAACTGAAGGATAAAGTTGTAGAAGTTGAAAGTTCCTCTGACAGAGCTGCACGACTTGTTATCCAACTCTCGAAAAGATACCAGGCTCAGATTATTCAAACTTATGCACCCACCACAAGTCATCCTGAAGAAGAAATTGAAGAATTTTATGAGGAAATTTGTCATCTAAATAATAAAGGTAAGCAGCATTTGAAAATAATTATGGGAGATTTCAATGCAAAAATAGGGCAACGGCAACAGAATGAAACTTCAGTAGGTAAATTTGGTCACGGCAACAGAAACCAGAGTGGAAATACTCTCGTTGAGTTTGCAGAGGCAGAAGAGTTTTTCATCTTGAACTCCTTTTTCAAGAAAAAGCCACACAGGAAATGGACTTGGAGACATCCAAATGGATCGACAAGTGAAATTGATTTTATTATGTGTAACAAAAAATTCGTCATAGAAGACTGCAGTGTGCTAAACAAGTTCAACACAGGTAGTGACCATAGATTGGTGAGATGTAAGATGCACCTCAACACTAAACTTGAACGTGGCAAGCTCATCAGACAAACAAAATCTATTGACATAATCAACCTTAAAAAACACCATAATACCTTCAAGTTGGAACTGAAGAACAGGTTCTCTGCTTTAGAAGGCCTAACATCGGAAGAAGTGGACATCTCTAAAGTTAACAGAAAAGTAACCAAAGCTCTTATGGAAACAGCAACAAAATTAGCTGGGTCTAAGAACAAGTTGCATGTAAATAAATTATCAGGAAAAACGAAAATGTTGATGCAAAAAAGAAGAGAGATGAGGACAACTAAAGAAGATGTGACTTCCAAAGTGGAATATATAGAGCTATGCAAGACAGTAAGAAAAAGTATCACTGAAGACGTAAGAAAATTCAACTGTGAACTAGTGAGGAAAGCAATTGAAAACAACCAAAGCCTAAGGATAGCAAAGGGACATCTCAGTAAGGGAAGAAAACAGATTATGGCACTGAGAAAAGAAGATGGTTCTGTAACAAGAAATAGAGGCGAAATTTTGACAAGAGTGAAAGATTTCTACTCCAAATTATATGAAAGGGACGATACATGCACTCCAGACATCATGAAAGATACCAGTACCAGAGTTCCTCCAGTCCTTCCAGCAGAAGTTGCACATGCAATCAAGAACATGAAGCGGGGTAAAGCTCCAGGAGAAGATGGAATTACTGTAGACATCATACAAGAAGCAAGTGGAGAAATCGAAACAGTACTCGCCCAAATTTTCACTCGATGCCTTAATGAAGGAAAGATTCCTGAGGATTGGAACACCGCTACAATGATCCTGCTACATAAGAAAGGTGACATTGAGGATCTCGGAAACTACAGACCTATCAGCCTCCTATCAGTAGTTTATAAAATCTTCACTAAAGTTCTTTCACACCGCTTAAAGGTAACACTGGACATGGCTCAACCGAGAGAACAAGCTGGATTCAGGAGCGGCTACAGCACAATAGATCATATCCACGTGCTGAGAGAACTAATTGAAAGAGCGAGGGAATATGAACTTCCATTGTGCATGGCTTTTATCGATTATGAAAAAGCCTTTGATTCGGTGAAACCATCAGCAGTTACAATGGCTCTGAAAACCTGCGGTATTGAAGATGCATACATTAATATTATTAATAACATCTATGAAAATGCAAGTGCAAAGATTAGGCTGTTTGAAATACAACACACGTAAAAATTGGAAAGGGAGTGAGACAAGGTGACACCATATCTCCGAAGCTCTTTAATGCCACATTGGAGGGTGTTTTTCAGTCGCTGAGCTGGGAAAACAAGGGGATAAAGATTAATGGAGATTATCTAACCCACCTTCGTTTTGCTGATGACGTAGTCATTTTTGCAACTACCCCATCAGAGCTGCAGAGTATGATCCAGGAACTTGCTGACAAGAGTAAAGAAGTGGGATTAAAAATGAACTTTCAGAAGACAAAAGTGATGTTCAATGCTTTTACAAGAAATGAAGATTTATCGATTGATGGAGAAAAGCTGGAGATAACAGACACGTACGTTTATCTTGGACAGCAGATATCAAGTGAGGGTCACATTGATGAAGAAATAAATCGGCGTACAAAACTTGCCTGGAGAGCTTTTGGAAGAAACAGCATAATTTTCAAGAGCAATATGCCATTATGTCTTAAAAGAAAAGTGTTTGATCAATGCATCCTTCCAGTGCTTACGTATGGTGCAGAGACGTGGACCTTAACTAAAAGAAACGTACAAAGGCTGCAGACAACTCAAAGAAGCATGGAGAGGTGCATACTTGGTGTAACCAGGAGAGATAAGAAGAGGAACTCGTGGATCCGAAAAATGACAAAAGTGGAAGACATCATGATCAGAGTTAAATCCCTGAAATGGCAATGGGCTGGACATACGGCCAGAAGGACAGATCATCGATGGACAGCCGAAATTTTAGATTGGATTCCAAGGGACAGGAAAAGACCCAGAAGAAGACCACATGGGAGATGGGTGGATGAAATTCGAAAGTATGCAGGGGTGACATGGAGGAGACTGGCACAAGACAGACCATTGTGGAGGAAACTTGGGGAGACCTTCGTCCAGCAGTGGATTGATAATGGTTGACAATGATGATGATGATGATGATACTTTATCAACTTCGCTGAAGGAACTGTTATCCACAGTGATAAAGTGACAGGGAATACTACATCAATAATATATTTTCAATACATTTCATTCCGCTATTCCCTCGATGACTAGAAGGTTATACGGAAGGGTGAAATTGAGAAAATATTTCTACTGGCCAGGCGGACCAGTTAACGGTAAAATTCAGTGGTCGGCATGACATTTTAGTGGTCCGTTTTTTAACGATAATTTTTAACAACCGCATATACATATTTACTTTAAAAATTACATGTTTACACTAAGACAATAAAACAATAAATTACAAGGAAAATGAGGATGTAGTACTTACATTTTATTTCAATCTGTCTGTTCATTATCTGAATCAAAGTCATCACGTTGTCCGTATGGTTTCGGTTATAGTTTTCTGCACTGGCATAACTCCAACCAAAGTGAAATGGAATCTATATGATCAAATTCACCTATAGTGGGTGTGTGTAATGCCACACGCATCAAAACAGCAAAGATTTGTAGACCTGTAGGGCTTCTCATGTCAGTATTTAAAGTTGCACCTTACTAAATCGCCTATCACGCTCTGTGGAAGACCGTGAAATGGTCAAAAAAATGTCAAACAGCTGCAAAATATTCTCATGTCCCACGTGGACCTCAGAATGTGCTATTTCTTATGTCATATGCTTTATGTTTTGTCTTGGAAGCATAAAGGGAATTTCAAAATGCGATCCAATCAATCTGGGCACCACTTGGACCTCAGAACGCATTGTTTCCATTGTCAAAATCCTTTATGTTTGTATTGGGAGCATACAGGGAATTTCGAAAAGTGATCCAATCTATCTGGACGTAGCTAGTGTCAATAACAAGTGAGTCCAATGACAAAGAAATGGTCATCAACAAGCTGCCTCAATGCTGGCTCTCCAAATTCTTCATTACAGACAACTGGCCATTCACTTGAGGAAAGAATATTTGCGCTCAAAACCAAAGCCTGTTACCTTAACATTCTGCAGCGCTCGTTTTGTCTCTTCCAAGTGTTTCATGGAATCGTACGCACGCAATTCGGGACTCGTTATGAAAATCGTGGTGTTCTGATCTGAAGAATCCTGTCGCTCAACAATTATATCTAAAACTCTGGTGCTCTTCCTCCAAAAATTAGCGCTTCCGCGAGGGAAAAACTACTGGTCAAACAGACCACCTGATTTGGGTCTATTGTTGGTTCGAAGTAATTTCCACTGGTGCCGGACAAGCGGATCACCGCTAAATTAAGCCTTGGTTACATGTTTAAGAGAAATATTTATTAGTAAAACACTTTGATTAGAGTTTGATCCTGTGCGATGAATATACATGTTCGATTGGGGATTTATGACCTCAGCGTTTACACTTTACAAACTTACGGTTTATTGTTGTGGCTGCAGAGTGTAAGAAATTTCCCGAACTGTATTGTTTCCCAGGACCGTACATTTTGAACGGTCACTGAGCTCTAACGTACGACACATTCTGCATATTGTCGCTGCATATTATGTTTGTAAAGCCAGGTAGGCTTTTTATTCCTCTGATGGTGACGGACGTACGGGTATTGGAAAATTTTCTACTTAAGAGGGGCATACGGATACTCTAATCATACAGTGTAAGCGAAAGATCAAAATTGCTTAATAAATTTGCATAGAGTAGTTTTCGTAGTTTAAGTTGCATAATCGTAGCTCTTTTTATTAATAAATGTGTGACATGTCTGTAGTTAAGAGATATCTATGTTCGAAAAATTAAAGAACTGAAACGATAGATGCTCAAGGATATAATTCATTTAAAAAAATTAATGATTCTTCTCGAGGCAGCTGATCGTAGAAGTTGTTCCGAAGAGAGCCATGCAACGGAACGTACAATCAGACAATCTTAATCGACATAAATCCACTAATCACGGGAATAGTAACCACTCTGCCATCCCATTGGATTGAAAATGAGTGATGCTATTCTCGTGCTCTAGTATGTAAATGATAGCTACCAACGTGAAATAATCAGACTGAAGCGAGTACTTGAACCTTAGCCCTGCATTTATGCGAAAGGTGAAACATTTCCACAAGTGTTTATAGCGACTCTCCTGCACCAAAAGAAAATTTAAGACCGACTCCCTAAAGTGGCGGTACCCACTTATGCTTCCCAGCGCTGTGAAAACCGTAAATATTTAGAGTTGTGGCCCACCAGGTGGCAACATTAATAAAAACGGTACAGGGGAAATCCAAAATACCGTTTCCAGAGCTTCAAAGCCAGTAGCAAAACAAAGTTCTTACTCAAAAATAGAAGAAAATTAAAAACCAAATCGCTGAAAAATCCACTGGAAAGTTATCCGGAGTACTTCTAACAACGTAAGCAATCCGCCATTTTCGACATCATCTTGGGATCCACCATGTCTTGCGGAATTTTCTAGAACAGACACAGAGGTCTGCCAACGATTTCCCCGAGGAACTCACAGAAGCACATGCACCCGGACTGAGGGCTAGACACGTACTCTTGAATCCGAATCAGGTAACTTATTGTAACACAACTATTGCTTTTATAAAACTGCTGGTTTTCAGACAATGTTAAACCAATACGTACAGAATTGGCCAATCAAGATTGAGTTTGAATATCACGCCTACTAAACAGAAGAAAGAGATCTTTCAAATTTTTTGTACATATTTATCGGAAGGAACTACTGCATGCTGAAAAATTGTATAAGCAAATTTTTCATTTCTAAATTCTCAACTAAAACCTAATTTTTGTTTGTTTAATGAGTTGTTTTGTACTTTTGTTTATAAAATTGCATTCACAGTTTTAAAAAGTTTTCCATATCCAGGTCATATTCGTGGCAGCTAGCTACCTAACTTATAGCATTCATTTCCTTCCGCCAGAGAGAAAGAGCTGTTGATTTATGAATGCCCGAATTGTGTGATAAAAATCAGCAACTAGTTAGAGATCATTGGAAGAATTAAAAAAAAGGATCACTGAGATGTTTACAAAATGAGTGTTCAGTGAGCAAATACGCAGCCTTCCAGATATCAAATGATGATGTCACTTTTGAACTATCATTAACACACTAGATGGCGCCACATTCGCGGAAGCTTACAGCCCGCCTCTCCAAATATTTTACTTATTCATTGGAAACATACCAAAACTTTCTTTCAGTTTTAATTTTTCATTTAATGCTACCGTAAAAATTTTGTGGATGTTTATTTACCCATTCCATGGGGAGTTATCGCAAAATGAAGTTCTGCAAAATTTTATTCCTGAGGTGCAAAAAACATTCCTCAGCCCCTTGGTAATTTAATTTGCATCTTCAATATTTTGGGCCACTCCCATAAATAAATCATCCTGCGTGCGGCTTTCATATAATGTGCATTAAAACTGCATATGACATTATTCGTCGCCACTTCATTTCTTCCACTGATTTGTACTGCACGCGCACTACACACTGATCGACCCAATATGTGATACTCTAACATGAAATCCTAGGAGCTGTGGGTTGCATTCCTAAATCTATGGCAGGTTTTTCCGTTACCGAAGATCAGCGCATGATATCATGTATATCAAAACTTGTTCAATCTCTCGTCGCTACCTGATATCTACCACCGGTGGCGCAGTGGTCTAAGCGATGGACTCTGATCATTCGTCCAAAAAGGGGTCCGGTTTCGAATCCCGTGAGGCATGGATGTTGTGTTTGTCTTACGGCACTGGCTCTCTCCCTTCCCTAGAACCAGTGGTCCTAAATTAGGGACGGGCGACAGCTTATAGCTCATTGATTTGCACACGGTGCACGATAAACCTCCAATCCAATCCAATCTGCCACTGATTTATACTGCACGCCTACTATTACCTGATGGGTCCAATAGGTAAGCCTCCAAAATGAAGCCTATTAGTTTTGGATTAAACACAAGAAAGCTGCTTTCAAAACTCAAAAATTATTCCCACTGGGGTAGTTTTCACTTAGAAATGTAATATCTTTGAATTGAGTTTTACTCTGAAACCAAAACACACTGGAAAAGAACAAGATATTTAGGTGAATTTCAAAAGCAAAATACATTTTCCAAATTGCAAATGAATTCAGAACAATCAGATTTTTGGTTCCCGTGGGCGTTATTTTAAATCAAAGGATGTTGCTTAACTATAAAGACTCTTCATTTATTTACTATTGGAGACCATAGACGTTGTCGTCACCTATAGTAAATACCTGTATTTGTCGTTGGCTGAGTATTGGTATCTTCTACGAGGAGTATTCTCCGGTCCAGCAAGTGATTGCTTGCAAACTGTCCAACGAGCGTGGAGTTTATGATTCTACCAAAGACATTAGGGGAGAATAGACTGGAAAACAGCATGAAACTTTCAGCATACACTGAAAAATACCATTGTAGGTAGTAACTGGTGGGTTGACGTGTCTGTGCTGGTTCGTTAGTTCTAAATGTTTAAGATTCTGTTTTATCTTTAAGATGTACAGTATATTCCAAAACCAAAACCATCAGCGTACCGCGGTTGCAGACCTTACGTAATCCACAAACAACTGCCAGCGGCTGGGCTGCTTCTGTTAAGTCCAAGTTCGAACAGGTAATATACTAAACACATTGAAGAATGAAAACGTAATAACACTTTTTCCAGACATATGGACAGAAGACCGATGGCTATAATGACTTTCAAACACATTAAATACCCTTTCAAATACTGTATTTCTTTATACACAAGATCTTAAAGATACATAAATGGATTAATAGTGAGTTAACCAAAGAAGAAAATTATTAATCCCTATTTATACACAAGATCTTAACGATACATAAATGGATTATAGTGGATTACCCAAAGAGGAAAATCTTTAATCCTGGAAAAAAAAATTGTGGGCATAAGTTAAGCATTGCCCATGAGAAGGTGAACTGATTTTTTTTTTTAAAGAAAATAGGTAAACAAAAATGTTGTCAGCTGTTCACTGTTAGTCACCTCTAAAGCGCTACTGAAGAAATTTTGATACGGTTAAAAATGACTTTCAAGCAGACTAAAGAAAATTGACATGTTTTCGAAAAATGTAAAGCTTGATATCAGTCACCTGGGATTTAGTTCTGCGCTTTACGTACAATGCTAATCATACAACAGGTTCCACTCGTGATTCTGCAGTGGCATGATTTGTTGAAATAGAACAATTTTGTCATTCAAAAGTTCCAGCTTCGTAAATTGTGGATATCGTATAGCTTTCGCACTGCAAAAAATTTATACTTGCAATTCAAAATCCTAGCAAAACATCAACATACTTATAAAACACTGACATTAAAAAGTATTTTGAGTGATTAAAATTGAAAAGAAATGAAGACTTTGGGATGAAACATGGTCATTACCGCATTGATTTATACCTCTATGTTGAAAAGTGGTGGTGCCCAATAATCCGAGCAGCATGACAGTCAACTAGCGGTCCTGCGAAATTTGATACTCTTTTCCCATTCTGACAGGCATTTAATGCGTAACAGTAGCGAAGGCAGGTGTTCAAGGTGTTTTTTTTTTTGAGTCTTTTTATTGACGGTTTAACGACCATCGTGAGAAACTTAGTGGGCTATAAACTGTCGCTTGTCCCTAAATTAGGGCCACTAGTTCCCGGAAAAGGGGGAGAACCAGTACAGTAAGACAAACACAGGATCCGTGGTTCATGGGATTTGAAACCGGACCCTTCTCGGATGAATTATATTATCAGAAGCCATCGCTTGGACCATTTCGCCACCTAAGCAATCGCTTGGCTTCTAAGATTTATCCCGATGTTTTTCTGATTGGGGAATTAACGAAACATCTGACGTGCTGGAAGTGAAGCTTCAAGTCTTAACGACCAGAAGTTTTCATGACATTTTTCGGAAATAAAAAATCGCGTAAAATTAGTTTACCAAACCATACTTTTAACTTATATTTTAAATAAATTGCTGCAAATTAAATTTCACTAATCATACAGTTGCTTTAAAGTACTGTGAACTTTCAAAATTCCTTTTCTAAATGCAGAATAAAACGTTTATAAAAAATTTGATACGCTAAAAGGTGTCCAGCAATGAAAAGACTTACATTGAATAGAAATTAACGCAACAGATTGCAAACGTTAACCACCATGTGTGGCTGGGAAAAACTGCTGTGAGATTCTGAGGTAGAAATTCCCTGCTGAAAAACTGTTCGGAGATTCTGAGGTAGAAATGACAACAGAACAAGTCGTATAAAGTCGTTGACGTACCGTTCAGCCATGAGGGTGGTACGGAGGACTACCAGAAGTGTCCCCTATCATTGGGAATACCTCCCTGGACAGTCGCTCCCGTTGTGCGCACAGTGTACGTTTCCACGCTAAAGGCAAGGTCAGTGTACTGTCCCGCTCGTCCCCAGACACGTATGCACTGGTCATCAGCGCTAAGGGAAAACCGTGACTTATCACTGAAGACAACACGACGCCACGGGACACAATCTCATGTTGAAGGGTCCCAACACCACTGCAACCTGTGTCCGCGATTCTCGCTCGTTACTGGTGATAGGCGGTTGAGTGGTCTTCTAGAATATAGTCCCCGACCTGCAAGTCGTCTGGCAACAGGGATCCAGATTCCCTCCTCTGTATCTATAGACGACGCAACATGCTACGGATGTTTAGTGCGTCGAATTCGGTTCTACTCCCACAATCTCGATTCTAGAATTCTGCGGTTACCCTCGGCCGTCCGCTTCTCACGTGCAGCTGGGGTGTGCCTTGCTCGACTCATTGGCGCCAATATTGTCCGATCGCCGCATCGCACAAGTACTTGACGGTACGGCGACTTTACCAACAGGCTTCTCTCATCCCAATTATACGTCCTTCCTTAATCTCTCTCGATTACTCGTAGGTTGCACGGATCCAACATCGAGGCATCCTGACCGTCGGTAGAACTTAATGGAATCCGCTGTCATACTTTTTCCGGCGTATGGACTTTTCGCTTGATATACCCTCCATGATACGCTGTTCTCATCACTGTGGAGGGCCACTATTTTGTCATTGGTTGTTGTTTCTTAATCATTTGCACATTCAGCCATACGGTACTTGCATGTGGAGGTTCATAAGGATCGAACGGCTTTCTCGCGGTGCCTCCTTTTTTTTCTTTTTTTTTTTTTTGGGCAAAGAGTGTGGTAATTAAAGGAACTGTGACCATGACGTCAGAACACTAGTCTTCCACCTCGGTTGTCCTGGCCTTCAAAATCTCCTCGGCCGGTGAAAATGAAAATTTTATTACAGAAACCATCAGAATATGAATATTGCACACATCACTTGATTTCAAAAGGACGTGATAGTAAGTGTGTAAGCTTTGAATGTTTTCCTGGAAAGGACAAGTTTAGCACCCCCCCCCCCTTAATGTTTTTTTATTTTTGCAGCTTAACTTCCAAACAATGCTTTATGAGTTTAACAAACTGGTCACAAACATGGTTATAAAATATAGTGGTTGGACAAAATAATGTGACCACCATAATTATAGATGTTAATGTTGTTCTTGTAAGCTACGATGAAAGAAAACGTTGTGATTATTTTTGCCGTATCTTTTCTGTGTATGTATTCTCTACGTACAAGCTGAGTTCAGCAGAAGTTCGTACGAGCGGTAGAGTGAAATGGGTGACCTGTCAAACTTCCAAAGGGATGAAAACGTTGGAGCCGGTTCAGAAACAGGATCTCTAAATATAACAGCCAAATTGTTTGGTGTTTCGTGAGTAACAATGTCAATAGTTTTGACTGCATACACAAAACATGGCAAGACCTCATCGGCGTAGAAGAAGATTGGGCGAAAATAGAGATAGAACAAGAGGGGACGTCGAGCACTAACAAGGATTATGTCCAAGCAACACTGAACTAGTGCCGCAAAAGTCACAGCACAACTCCATATCCACTTAGAAAACCATGTTTCTGCAAAATCTGTCCACATAGAACTTTACATCCGTAGAAGAGCTGCAATTACTAAACTTTAATCAGAGAAACCAATCTTACAATGCAAAAAAACATGGTGTCATCAGCATAAAACCTGGATAGCTGATGATTGGAACCGTGTGATAATGTCCAGTTAGTCCCAACAGTAGGTCGGGCTTGTGAAATATGGGGCTGCATCTGTAATGATTGGAGCAGCCTTATCTTGGAATTTGGTTGGTTTTCTTATTACCCCATAAGGTCCAGTTAGTCCCAGAAAGTAGTTGTACGTTCTATAGGATCAGGTGCATTGTATAATACAAATGGTGTTTCCCAACAATGGTGCGACATTTTAAGATGATAACGTGCCCATGCAAATAGCCAGAGCAGTTCAGTCGTGGTTAGAGAAACACCAAGATTAACTTCGACATCTACCCTGGACAAATCATTCACCTGAATTGTATATCACCGAACCACTGTGGGCATTTTTGGAGAGCAGAGAAGGAAACAAATTACTTCTTCCAGCATTTCTGAAGCAATTGGCTGATGTTCTGATAGATGAATGCTAAAATATTCCACTGGAGACTATACAAATGCTTAATGAATCTATTTCAAGAAGGTTGGAAGCTGTATAATAGGTAAGTGGTGGTCAAACATCTTACTAATACAGAAACATCGCCTATTTCTAGGGTGTTCATATTATGATCTCCAACCACTGTATGTAATACAATGAATATGTACGCGCCACACACCACCGGAAGTTCAGGAGGGGTAAAATAGAAGTCATTATGTTGAGAGGCATCCCCCATACCGGGAATTACATAATTTTCAAAGTTGAGAATGTTAAAAAATACATAAAAATGTAAAAGTAAAGTGCAGTAAAAGTTGCTGAAGAATGAAAAACCGCATATGTGGAATTCCATAAAAAAAGAAGAAGATGATGACTGGCTTTTAGAGAGATGATGAACAATCCAGTAGAGCGACTTGCCCAAGTTGCATTCGTGATGAAGAAGATGATCGGCTAGTAGAAGTTAAACGATAAATTTGGTTTTCTCACAAGCAATAATACATCAGTTTTTGTCCCCGGCGTATCAAAAAGTGTTTAGAGAAAATTCTTGCGTTTTTAATTTAAAGTTATCCTTTTCTTTAGATTTCATCCAGGTTTTTCTTCAAACCAGGGTCTTAAGGAAATATTGGTAAACAACATCCCAACCTTTGCATTTCCTACTGAATGTCGAACATCCTGGTACGGCATATTGATAAAAGACAAGAAAATATACACATTTCTGTTGAAGAGCATTGGAAAACTGGGGAAAACCGCCCGGGGAAAACCACAAAATATTGCAATCCCATTTTTTTTTCTTTCTTTCTTTTTCTGTCTTATAAACATATTGTGCCCCCGTCATTCTAACATGCTACTCGAAATATTAAAATTAAAGCCTTATTCCAATATTATCTCTACGAGAGAGGCACAACAAAAATGGGACTGTCTGCGCAGCTTTTCCCCCATCTGCGCTGGCGTTCGGACCTTCGGTACCACATTAAACCGACCGAATGTTGCTTGTAGTCGTGGCTTGTAGCCGCAGTAATGATCGAACAGCCCCCAGAGAATCTTCAACAATGTGATCTCACAACATACCACCCGACTATAAAGAAAGAAAGCAATCCTCATAGTTGTCGACAAGGATAATTATTTTTCTTTAGATCATACCACAACCACAGCGCCTTTATTTCGGCATGTCAGCAAATAACATCTCCTGAACATTTTGAATGAGAAATGCAAATTTTAAGTTACAGAGACTGGCGAAACATGTTATAAACAATTTCTGTAAATCGACACATGATAAAGTATAACGCAAAAAAGCTGTACCAAAAACTGGCGCAAAAGTTTCGATTACATTGTAAGCAGATATTTTTGCACTCTTTCTTGAGCTACGCCCAGGGTAGCCGTCCCTCCTTTTCCTATATAGTTCCGCCTCTGTTGAAGAGTATGAAAGAAAAGTAACTAATTATGAAGTAGGTTGGAAAACTACGAAAGCCCTTACCTTCAATGGATTAAATGGAGTTTTGTAAATACATGCAAATACGTTGCTATTATTGGGACTATTCTTCGGACTCTGAAGCTAGATCCTTTTGCCGAGTTTATTCTTTCCACACGAATATTTTCTCTGCATTCTAGCACAAACGATTTTTCTTCTCTTAGTCTGAGCTTTTTTTACAATACTTCTGTGTCCTTCCTGAGTGCTGCTGTCGTACGGTGAGATGTGCTTTCTCTTTCTAATTTCTGTTTATTTCACTTTTGTTTATGGGTACTAATTATCGTAACGACTTTCATGTGGGTTCAATGGTGGTTCTTTGTGTGCTTGCTTATTATTGCGTGCTCTCCTCTTCTCTGGCTGGTGGTATTTAGATTTCCAATATTGACTATGAATTCTATTCTGACGTGAGGTCCGTTTGGGCTTCAACATTGAAAACAATGTCGTTTGAATTTTATTTACTCACAGCAGGCGAACGTGTTGTTTTCTGGAGAGCTTTATTTGTTTTGAGAAGAAACTTTAAAATTAGGAACCTGACCGTTTGGGAAGCAATAACAAATGTTTCTTTTCTAATTATTCCGATAAATCAGATGCCTATGGATTAAACTCCTCTGTTGAAATTTCAGCAAAGCTATTCAATAAAAGTACATAATTTTGTGATCATAGTGTTTTTAAGGATCGCTGTGAAATTTTGAGAATCTTTCTACAGGAATAAGAGAAGTCGACTGGTTTGCCTTTATCTCACGAGCATTATATTCCTTATTTCGAGCCACTGATTCCGTGAACAGGAACGCAACAACCCCTAAATTGTAACAAATGATTTTAATAGAGTTTCCAAAATAATGTGAGAAAGAGATTTGTGGTCAAAATCACGAGCCTAGAGCATGTGTTTCCCAAATCTCCTTCAGCATGATGCATTTTATTATGGTTGGTAGCGTACTACAGAGGTGAAAACATGTGTTAAGACGACACATCTGCAGCAAAATATTCTGTCCGCGTAGCTCAGTTGGGAGAGTGACTTATTCCGGAATGAGGGGATACGGATTGGATGTCCGTCCGTCGCGGACAAACCTCTATTTTCACAATCCATACATACATATATACATATCACGAAGCTGTTCTCTGAGATTCCGATGTTAGCTCCTCACACAAAGAAATCACTGTTTCTGTATCAGACGTCTCCATTTACAAGAATCTCGGCAAACAGCTCGAGCTTTATTAACATCCATCACACGCCATACACCTGACCTTTTGTATTTCATCAATTTTGTGAAAATTATATGTACCGTAAATAAATGAATTTACGATACACAAAATGTACGGTACATATTCAGAAATGAAGATGCTTTCTAAACACAAGACATAAAACCTTTTGATCGACATAATAATAAAATATTTATGAAGGCCCAGGGGTAAAATGTATTTAATTTCACGAAAATAAAAGATAACTCTTTTGGTCAAAACCGTTGTTTTTCTCTTTATGGTGGACGTCAAGTAATTTTGCTTCCTATGCTTCCAATGGGAAAACTTCCGTGCACGTTTTCTTCACAATTAAGCGTTCCGAATGATGAAAATTTGAACATCGATTCAAATAGCTCCATTTTATAACTTGGAATACTTAATATTTTCTAAAACAAAACCATAATTAAGCAATCAAACATTTGTTTGTCTACTGACGCCATCAAAATACAGGTCGCGCCATTTTTTTTCTGCTTTCAACACCACCTAGGGAAAGGTTATTGATTTTTAATATAATTATGGTTATGTTTTAGAAAATTTTAAGTATTCCAAGTTACATTAGGAAGTTATTTTAATCGATGTTCAAATTTTTATCCTTGGGAACACACTAGTTGCGAAGGAAATGTGTACAAAAGTTCTCCCATTGGAAGCATGGGAAGCAAAATTACTTGACGCATACCTTAAAGGCAGCAACAATTGTTAACCAATATTATTATGAGGCATGAAGAACTGATATTAATCTTATATATTGCTTGCTAGCGCGGTTCGCTGATTTTCAAGTACATAGAAAACTACATATGTCTTAAGCATTTGCAGTCAATTCATTTGCATTCGCTTGACAGAGACTTTGCACTTATCTGATGCAGCAGTTCATGGGTAAACACTTGATCTACTATAAAGAGAAAATTGACTTCTCCACAGTAGATAATTGAATCATGGTCGCTGCTGCTAGATGGATCGCCCCCATAAAATAACCTGACGTACCTTATATGAAGGCTTTCAAAATACGTAAGGTCCCAAAATTATATCTATCCCTAGCATGAAATTAAAAGTTTGATTAACTTCCGGAATGGCATACGAAAAGATGTTTCGCAAAACACAAAATCAGCGTAGGGACAAGAAGAAATAAATTTAATTCAAAAGTATGCGCCATGAAAGTGATAACAAATAAGCCCGCAGACAATTTAAGCCTCTCACCTCTTTGATATTTGAGCAGTGCATCCAGTTTTAAAAATACGCTACAGACCTAACTTATTTATGAGGAACAATATCAGAAATACTGAAAAAAATATATTAGGAATACTACAGCACTGATAAAACAAATTTAATATATTATTCAAAGACAACACAGTAAAGATTTTCAATTGCTACAACAGCCGATATTTAGCATAAACTCACGAAAGTTTTTGAAAGGTCAAACATACAATCGTGGCCAAAAGTACTGCACCACTAGACCGAAAATCAATTCTTGATGCTTGAAGTGAACTTATACAACGTGATGGTGAAGTCGGTAATACATATTATACATCATTTTAGAGGAAAGTTTAAGCTGAATTCAAAAGATTTTACAGAATGATAGTACTGGTAATAGAAGAGGAGTTACAAGCAAAATTGTGCAAGTGAGGAAACACAAATCCAGTTCTGAAAAAGCGTTCGCGCCCCTTTAATCCACTATAGCTCTCTCCGACGTCCGTTAGTGAGATATAAAAGGATCTAGAATCGTCTGCTGCCTTAGAAGGCAGCTGCCTGTAGTTAGTTGACGGAAGTTTATGCAGAATTCTTGGTGATATCGGAATTTCGGAATGTCGAAGACCCGAAAATTGGTTCTGCTTCTTCTGACTAGGCCAAACATTTTTGCTTTGCATGAACGTTTATTTTACTCTGCTAATGTGCCTACAAATCGTTTTCTAGGATTATGATCTTTAGTAAGTTGCATTGTGCACCTAAATGCAATAATATGGAATATTGCAGGGCAGACGTTCCAATCTAGTTTGCAAAGGAGTATACACACCGCGGGTTCCTCACCAATTGCAGAGATCTAAACGTCATACCGAAACACACAAGAGTTCGTGCAACAATACTACTAAAGGCGTGACAACTATATACCTCGAAATGCCGAAAGGAAAAGGTTGATGTGCGCCATCAGAAGTAAGAGATCTCTTATTGAATACCTTTATCGAAGTTACTATTTTTCATACCAAAACTTCCCAGCAAAAACACAAGTGCTGTTAAACTGCTTGCCATCAGCAGGCAGTGATGGGTCACTGCTGGCTGAAATCTGCCGCTCGCTGGCAGTGCTGGCCCAGCAAGACTGTTTTTGCTGGGTTATCTCGCCTCATCCTAATGGACCTTGTACTAATTATTGCTAAAGATCTAAATGAACACTGGATCAGATTTTTGTTTGAAACTCACATCAGGAAACTAAGGTTTCTTGTAGACTATGAATTCAGCAGAAGGCCAACATGATATCAAGGGTATTATCGTCATATCAACTCTATTTCTAACGTCGTCAACTTAAGTAGCCATGAGCTGAATCCCATCCAAATTAGAGCTCTCGAAAGAGGTACAAAATTTGCTTAACCTGTGAACAATCTAAATGTCTTAAAACTATCCCACCAAGTGAAGCCATTATTAGGGGTCTTCCAGAGGATGAACAAGATTACGCAAGGGTACAAATTGATAGGTGCTTACGGTAATGCAAAACGCTACAACAGTCTGAATCATGTCTAGTTTACAATGAAGAAAAACGTCAGCTGTTGTCAATCAGAAATAGTGACGAAATCTCTATTCTGGCAGCCGGTAAATCGCACCTAACTGGGTATTTAAATAGCTCAACATACGAAGAAAAAATGTATGAAGCCATGTCCTCTATTCCACAAATTTTTATTGAAAATGACACAACCAGAACAACTTGTTCGGCACTTTCCAGACTGAAACGCGACTACTCTTTCTCTAAATGGTTTTCCAAAGCTTTTACCACTCCCCAACACGATTGTCGTGTGCCCGTCATCTTTGGACGTCTTAAACTGCATAAGCAGAGGCACCCTATTCTGCCTTTGGTCGCGAGCTGTATTAGCCAGACTCGACATTTCAAAACAGCCCTTACCCAGTATTTAGCAAATTTTGCTGCGAACTGACCTTATTCTGTGAAGATTTCCACTAGGGCAATTGGAACAGTTGGAATGTTTCAGCCGCATGCTAAGCCTTTCATTCTTGCCTCTCTGGATATTGCTACACAATACCCTAACGTACCTGTGGACGGCACCCATCTCATTACAGAGGCTAAACTTGCTGAGACCCAAGTTCCCATTTCCGAAATGTCTGCTGTTATGAACGCAGTTCGTTTGGTTAAACAACGTTTATACTTTAAGTTCCATCATTGTATTTATAAGAAGTTCGAGGGCTCACCTATGGGATCTCCACTTTCCGCTGTACTTGCATAAATTCTGCTCCAATACTTTGAAAGCAAAGTTTTCAATGAGTTTTCTCTTGCACTCAATTCGTATATCAGGTACGTCGACGACATCCTTGTGTACTGGCCTCATTCACAGGATGACTTAACTAGGTTCGCCGACTCGCTTTCATCTGATTTCCTCACTATCGAACTCACGATGGAAATTGAGTCTAACTATTATCTGCATTTCCTGGACATCCGAGTCGTTCGTAATCCTGAACTTTGCAAACTATCTTTCTCCGTCTATCGAAACCGCACCGCCAGTTATAGCGTAATTCCGTTTAATTCTTCCCAGGCAATTATACACAAGCTGTCAGATATTAACTTCTTACTCAGAAGAGCATTTATGCATACATCTGCTGATCATTTATGCAAGTCTTATATATAGAATTCTTGTTCCATTTAGCAGCTAAATATGGGTATCACATATATCTGGTCAATCGAATCTACCGTAGAATACTGAATGATTGATCCACATGTCTGACTAAAGACCATAAGCCGAAGAAACGAGTTGTAGGCACAGTTACTTAGTTGTGTGCAGCCATTGCACAAATGTTTTTATTATGTACGCTCTCTTCATCGTTTGTTTTACGTAACCTCACTGATATGATTTCTATGCGTGGTACCTTAATCAGATATATACATTATTCGATTCATATCAATATCCCTAACTTTCAGTGACCAGCAAATTACGTACGTTTTATCAAAGAAACATTTCCAATGAGTTATATGCTGAAACCGAAATCTCTGGTTCTTTAACTTATTGATCGTAGTAATTTTTATTGTGAGAGTAAGTAGAATCTAGAAGTAAGGTACATAAATTAAGTTGCAGTTGTACACAAAAAAGGTGCATTGTGGATTTCGTAGTTAAATTGCATTCTAAGCGTTTTGAATTTTAGTACTTGCACAAAGTTAAATATATCCGGCTCAAACACTAGTATTCTTTCTTTTTCTCCGAGCGCTTTTCTAAATTCATAAAAATAAATGCTAGGTAGTATCTCATAGCCAAAACGATCATGACTATTTATATTTTGAAAGTTCACATGGAAGGCATAAAAAACTCACCTTAACAACTTTGTCTGCTGTTTTACTACGTTGTAGAGGGCATTGCTCGTTTTAAGAAAAACGGTAGGATTGTTGTTTGTAATACAATTGCTCTCATGTTAAATATAAAACTGTGCTCTTCCCCAATAGTGATACGTTGGTACGATTGCGAAATTCCATCCAATCTACACTGGAAAATTTTCCACTTATTACCAACGTAAATATAGTTTATTCTTAAATTCGGAAAAGTCGATGACAGCTTTTTTTCCTGAGTCATATTATCTCTCGTCCCTCATTCTTATTTAAATTTGCCAATATGTGGAAATGCATGAGCAATTGTAAGTTACGATTACATAGATAGACTATTTAAGTGGCACTGTGCCCTCTGCACATTATTGTGCGTAGGAATCTTGCACTCATGTGCACACGTCTATTACGTATGATTTCATTAAATTGTGTTAACCAAAGACAAAGGGAAGGAAATAAATATATAATTCTTGTTCCGCTCAGGTAAGTGGTTCATACGCAAAACAGTTTGATATTTCAAATAAAAAGTATTTGAAAAACCTACGGTTTAATGAAACGTGTCTGAACAAAATTTTATTTATGGCGAAATTATTCTTAATTTAAAATCATATTTCCTTAAAGAAAGGGAAAGTGTGCAGGTAACAGATCTGATACTTTCTGGTGGTCCCTTACTATTCAAGAATCTGCTGTCGAAGTTTTTTTTTTTTTTTTTTTTATTGTAAGTTTAACGACCACCGTGAGCAACTCAATGGGCTATAAGCAGTCGCCCGTACCTAATTTAGGGTCACTGGTTCCAGGGAAGGGAGAGAGCCAGTGCCGTAAGACAAACACAACATCCTTGCCTGACGGGATTCGAACCCGGACCCCTTACGGACGAAAGATCAGAGGCCAGCGCCTTATACCACTGCGCCACCGGGGCTGCCTGTCGAAGTTGGTTATCATATTCTGCTTAGCGTTTCAAATATTTCGTCTTTTCTTTCACTATGAAGAGGCACAGTTTTTATATTCTAATTGTGTGAACCTGAAGCCTACCAATGTTACCCTTAACCAGTTTATTGCTTGCTTTAAAACATGTCATTGCTTGATTTTGTAGTGATATATAAAATAGAAACTTTTCAACTTACTCCGGAAATTGTACTATAAGTGATCTATTTGGAGAAAATTTTGTTCGTGTGCTATTTATAGATCAATTGACAATACTTTTTTGCGTTAGCATGAAGACAAAATCAAAAACAGACGATGACAATAAGAGTAACTAATACACTGCTGGACAATTGCTAAGGACGGATCATAAACGGCTATATAGCGCTTATAAAAGTAAGTGTGGTTGGATGCCAAGTGAAATAAAATAATGTCAGAATGCCAGGACATTACAAGAAAGACAATTTATTGTGCTCTGAAATCCAGGAGGATTTGGAACGTGTTCAAGGGACAAACAGGCCATTTTGTGCAGAATACGTAAACGTGAAAAAATGCAATTACCGTCTGCAGGCGTTCCGGCGTAAGATGTCAATACGGGATATGGGCACCATGGAGGGCGATGCAAGATTCTACACCTCGTGTCATGCTTTGCACAACATTATCAAGCAGCTGTTGGGGTAATTTATCCCATTCCTCTGTCAGTGCACGGATGAGGGAGTCCTTGTTTATTGGAAAGCATTGGCGACCAGCAAGACTGCTCCCAAAAAACATCACACACATTTTCAATAGGATTCAGATCTGGAGAACG
Organism: Macrothele yani; assembly: GCA_039090855.1. Classification (NCBI taxonomy): domain Eukaryota; kingdom Metazoa; phylum Arthropoda; class Arachnida; order Araneae; family Macrothelidae; genus Macrothele; species Macrothele yani. The sequence goes on along the minus strand of CM076999.1, from coordinate 48,542,537 downwards.
TGCTGGCCATATGAGGCGTTGAATATCCTCGCTCTCAAGACACTCCTGGACAGCGACTGTTCGATGGCATTTTGCGTTGTCGTCCATGAAAATAAATATATCACCGACAGCTCCACGGAACATGCGAACATGAGGTAGCAGAACATCATTAATGCATCGTTGGGTAGTCATAGTTCCCGTTGGAAGCACACAGAGGGACGTACGGCCATTGATCATGATGCCAGCCCATACCATGACACTACATATCGGATATCGGTCCCTTTCCACTATTTTTGCTGGACAATATGCAGTACCACTATCACGCCAGATCAGTTGTCGTCGACAATCAGACGATAGACTGTATCTACTCTCATCTGAGAAGAAGACAGCAGACCTGTCGTTATCAGTCCAATTGCGATTTTGATGGCATCATTGCAAACGGGCGGTACGGTGACGTCTGAACTATTTGATGCACACAACAGGACGGCGGGCGTATAGTCTTCCTTCATGCAAAAACGTCTGGCGACAGTTTTTCAAGAGATCCGATTGCCAGCAGCAGCCATAAACTGATTTGCTACCTCACTAGCTGTGCTGCGTTGGTGTATTTTTGTTAATAGCACTATGTACCGATCTTCTGCAGGTGTCGTACTGCGAACCCGACCTCCCTCGTGACGTTTGCTACACTCTCCATTTGTTTGAAATGATTTCCAAAGCCTTGAAACAACACTGGGGCTGACGTCGAACACCCTGACAACATCTCTGATTTTTCGCCCTTCTTCAATCTTTCCAATAATACGGCCAAGCGTAAAATCATCTAGGTGATGTCGGGAAGACACACTGAAAATTGCAAGTTCGTCAATTGATTCTTTCCCTTTCAACTTTGCGTTTGAACAACAACGGTCACTACGCGTCAAATCCTTTATATCTCTTATCAGCGCTATGACGTCACGAACAAGTTCGGCAATCCAAAATTTGCATACGCACAACACGTCTTACTGTATCCCGCATTTATGCTAATTTCCACATTTTCCTGCCTTCCATTTTATGGTTGCTATTGTTGCTATTGTCATCCGTCCTTAGCAATTGTCCGGCAGTGTATTTACATTTTACATGTTTTTAATAGAGCTGAACTGCCATAGTACGTAATAATAAGGCTGAACGACCATAGCTGAACAACGATGGTTGTTGCACTCGAATGGTCAAAATTAGCCTTTGTCGGTAGAGGTATAGTTTTTCTATGAGAATGGTACCAATAACTTTCTTTCTGATTTCTCTGACTGCTCTGCGAAAGAGTCGTAACCGAATGCATTTGCATGTGGAATATTGAGAACGCACGGTTATGCCGATTTTATTTCTGAAATAGCTTTAAGGTAAAATGTCGAAATTTCGAAGGACAATCATTCAGTTTACCTCCGTTTGTGTAATAATTATATAACAGTAGGATATACTACTCTTCAGGTAATGTATACTCATTTTAAAGACAGAAAAAAGAATTTATTGTTTATTTAAGCTGTTTAATACATATTAGTAAACACAGAAACATGAAATATTTCGTCGACGTAAATAATTTACCCAAAAATAGGCTGTCGGCAACACAGGCACTTGAATTAAGTCATAGTTTTTTTATTTTAAAACGAAGTTATGGTGCGTTAATTATAGACACTCTTTTTATCCGGCACACAAAAAGGTGTTTATCGATAAAGCATTTCCAAATTAATTTAGCATCAATTTTAGTGTCTGGTTAGTACATGTTCATGTCTTTCTTCTATTTCAGTCAACTATCTTAGTATCAGGAATATTCTCTTCACATTTTGCCCATGAGCTTACCGCCGCAGAAAAGCGTAGTCTTGATGGTAAAAATGTAGTGGGAGTCAATGGGTTGCTAGCGATATCATCAGTTACATTCTATCGCCGTGGGTGAAAGCAGTTCATTTAAAAATCTTACGGTCTTGGTGGAAGAGTGCAACAGCAGATGTAGATGTTTCCTGTAGGACATAAATATTCATCATCTGAGCCCCTCTTTATAGTCATGAGCTGTTAGCTAAAATCATCGCATATTGCAAGACTTGCAAATCGGAAGGTAAGCACTGCGTCCCTGGACCATGTCCATGATCCATTTCCTCTTTGAATGTGGGTAACAGTACTTACGGTGGTTAGGTGTTGATAACTCTTGAAACGTTAGCTCTGTAAAGTTGTTGATAAATTATTTCCCCTGTTAAATGTGCATGCTGAAAATCAAGGTGAGGAAATGATCTCCAAACAAGCTGCACCCAGGTTTGTATCCGTAGTCTAGAAGAGGCACATCGGAATAGGTTATTTCATTACTGAGAGAACTGTCTCTGTTTCGTGGTCGTAAGAGTTTCAAGGTATGGCCATTGTTATTTATCTGAATAAAATCCCGGATAAAATTACCACAATCCTCCTGTCGCCAATCTAGAAGCTATAGCTCAAATCTTCAACGGAAGATTCTATATGTGTGAAAACTGGTCGAATCTCTTTTCCAATGAATTCTCACATTCCGAACATGAGTGACATTCCATCTCCGAAGTGTTCATAAATGGAATGTAAGAGATTGTGCGGATTTCAGATAATTTATAGTAATTTCAAATATAGTCTGCTTCCATTTCATGGATCCGCAGAAGTTTTAGAAAATCTATAACACCACGTTTTCACAGGCGTGAGTATTTTTACAGAATCTATGTGCAACTGATGTGGGCCTATTTTATTGTGTAAAATCAAATATCGTTATTTATAGCGTTCCTACAAAGTTTCAATCGGAAGCCATTTGTAATTTTGCTTATAGTTACCACTATATTCTTCGAACAATATCTGCATATTATATATATTAGTAAGCAAAGGAGGTGAAATTGAAAATTGGCTCTGTTGATTCAGATGGATCACACCTTCAGGGATTACTTGTTGCACATTCACACTGCAAGAGGTTATCTTGTGCAATGTGGATGAACTACAATTAATACCTCAAGGCGTGATGTGTCTGAAGCTTCAGGGTCAATTTTCGTTTAATATCTGCATGAACAGTCAAAATACTAAGCAATACAGGACGTCTCCCACCATCAAAATGATATAGATTTACTGTGTGCAACGATTACTCAGACAATTTGAGCTACACCAACCGAAATTGTGAAACTGACACTTAATGCAGACAGCAAAAGTACTAGAATATAAAGGCAATGATGCATAAAGCCCAGAAAACTGTTCAGCGCAAAGCATATAAATGGTATGCATCAACAAAATGATGCTGAAACAAAATGATACTGGAACCTCCTATCACTGATGACGATTATAATCACGTGTGAATAAGTTTTTCAGGAACCTGTGTCTGTCCGTATGCAAACTTGGGTTAAATTTCATTCCTTTCCGTGCATCATTGTTTTTCACTTTTTCAATTACTGTATTAAGGGCTAATTTGTAAGATGGTATTTCAAAGCTACCAAATGTATACCGATGAGTCATTTCATTATGACCACCTACCTAATAAGCTGTAGGACCCCATTTAGCCTGCAGAAAAGCGGATACTCGGCATGGCATTGTTTCGATGAGGTGGCGATAGGTATCCTAGGTTATCTGGTAGCATAATGTCAACAGAGGTCCTCCAGTTTCCGTACATTTCGGGGTGGTGGTGATTCAGCGCAAAACACGCTTTTCCGATTCAAACCACAAATGTTCGGTTGGGTTCATGTCAGGTGAATTTGGAGGCCAGGGCATTAAAAGAAAATCACCAGCATGTTCCTCAAACCAGTTCTTGACGATTCTGGCAGTGCGGCATGGCGCGTGTTCCTATTTGTAACGGTCATACATAACTGGGAAAAGAGTTGCCAGGAATAGGCGAATTTTTTCCGCACGATATCCAGATACCTGACAGGGATTGTGGTATTGGGATAATGTATTCAAATGTGTCCTAAAAATATCATGCAAAGCATAACACCGCCCGCCACCGGTGCTCAAAAGCGCATACAGCTGCCGTAGCTTCCGCTGGTAATCGGCGTACCCGCGCTTAGCGGTCTACGTGATGAACCAGGAATCTTGATTCGTAAGATCAGGCCACTTTCTTCTAATCATCCACGGTTCAGTCTCGATGATCTTCGACACATTTCATGCTTTCTTGACGACGACGTGCGGTGAGCGTAAGGACCCGGCTGAGTCTTCGGCTACGGAGGTTCATGCGCAGAAAGCTGCGAGGAACTGTGTGCTGTGACATATTGCCCTTACCACCACTGCTGTATGTGTGAGTGATTTTTCGCACTGTGCCGTTTCGGTCTTCTCTCCCCTATGGCATGAATGAGCTGCTGACGATACACGGCTGGACGACTTTCGTTGTTTGGCCACCTGTGTAACACATTTAATACGTGCTCACTACAGCGGCACATGAATAACCCATAAGTCACGCTGTTTCCAAGATCGTAGTTCGGAGGCGCCGTGCCATCATAATTTGTCCTTTATCAAACTCCGATAAATCGGGAACTTTTACCATTCTAAATCCGAACACCACTAATCGAAAGCCGGTTTTCGGGTTGTATATGTACACTGCTCTGTGAACTTCACCCGCAACACCTTCTCCGCCTCCAAGTGCACTCATTTCTCTAGGCTGGGGGTAGTCATAATATAATCGCTCAATGGTTTAAAACACATACTATTATTGGGTGGGAAGGATCATTCATCTTTGATTATGTGTGAATGCAATAGAGGAAAGCTTTTTTCCTTCTTTTTTTCCATATTATTGATTGCTGGAAGTATTTCTTTAGGGTAGATGTGTAGGATCACGTAATTTCTTTGTTCTACTTCTTCTAATTACTCTTGTTACATTTACATTAAATTTCTGTAGTTCTATTTCGATAGCACTTTTTCTGTGGTAGTTAATACGAACTGTCATTCTATGAAATGCTATCTTTGTCACGACACGTACAATATATTGGCACCATATTTACTGATATCCACATTATATCTGGTGACCTCAAATACATATAATATGCAATTGTAAAGAAGAAAAAAAGCAAGAAACAAAGGTTACGTAAAGAAATATGTCCTTCAGTCAGTTCCGTCTGAGCCTTTTTTATTCATCTTTCTGAGGAAAGACAATTAGTGTTATTTTAGGTGTGTTATCGATAGTTTTGTGCAATTTATTATACAGATAAAGTGAATAATTCATATTACTAGGGCTGTGGACTGTGGACACGAATGTGGATCTTTACTTTATTATATTATATTATATTATATTATATTCATCATCATCATCATCATTGTCAACCACTATCAATCACTGCTGGACGAAGGTCTCCCCAAGTTTCCTCCACAACGGTCTGCCTTGTGCCAGTCTCCTCCATGTCACTCCCGCATACTTTCGAATTTCATCCACCCATCTTCCATGTGGTCTTCTTCTGGGTCTTTTCCTGTCCCTAGGAATCCAATCTAAAATTTCGGCTGTCCATCGATGGCCTGTTCTTCTGGCAGTATGTCCAGCCCATTGCCATTTCAGGGATTTAACTCTGATCATGATGTCTTCCACTCTTGTCATTTTTCAGATCCACGTGTTCCTCTTCTTGTCTCTCCTGGTTACACCAAGTATGCACCTCTCCATGCTTTTTGAGTTGTCTGCAGCCTTTGTATGTCTCTTTTAGCTAAGGTCCACGTCTCTGCACCATACGTAAGCACTGGAAGGATGCATTGATCAAACACTTTTCTTTTAAGACATAATGGCATATTGCTCTTGAAAATTATGCTGTTTCTTCCAAAAGCTCTCCAGGCAAGTTTTGTACGCCGATTAATTTCTTCACCAATGTGACCCTCACTTGATATCTGCTGTCCAAGATAAACGTACGTGTCTGTTATCTCCAGCTTTTCTCCATCAATCGATAAATCTTCATTTCTTGTAAAAGCATTGTACATCACTTTTGTCTTCTGAAAGTTCATTTTTAATCCCACTTCTTTACTCTTGTCAGCAAGTTCCTGGATCATACTCTGTAGCTCTGATGGGGTAGTTGTAAAAATGACTATGTCATCAGCAAAACGAAGGTGGGTTAGATAATCTCCATTAATCATTATCCCTTTGTTTTCCCAGTTCAGTGATTGAAAGACATTTTCCAATGTCGCATTAAAGAGCTTCGGAGATATGGTGTCACCTTGTCTCACTCCCTTTCCAATTTTTATGTGTGTTGTATTTTCAAACAGCCGAATCTTAGCACTTGCATTTTCATAGATGTTATTAATAATATTAATGTATGTATCTTCAATACCGCAGGATTTCAGAGCCATTGCAAATGCTGATGGTTTCACCGAATCAAAGGCTTTTTCATAATCGATAAAATCCATGCACAATGGAAGTTCATATTCCCTCACTCTTTCAATTAGTTCTCTCAGTACGTGGATATGATCTATTGTGCTGTAGCCACTCCTGAATCCAGCTTGTTCTCTCGGTTGAGCCATGTCCAGTGTCACCTTCAAGCGGTGTGAAAGAACTTTAGTGAAGATTTTATAAACCACGGATAGGAGGCTGATAGGTCTGTAGTTCCTGAGATCCTCAATGTCACCTTTTTTATGTAGCAAGATCATTGCAGCGTTGTTCCAATCCTCAGGAATTTTCCCTTCATTAAGGCATGGAGTGAAGATTTGGGCGAGTACTGTTTCGATTTCTCCACTCTCTTCTTGTATGATGTCTACAGTAATTCCAACTTCTCCTGGAGCTTTTCCCCGCTTCATGTTCTTGATTGCATGTGCAACTTCTGCTGGAACGCCTGGGAGAACTCTGGTACTGGTACCTTTCATGATGTCTGGAGTACATGTATCATCCCTTTCATATAATTTGGAGTAGAAATCTTTCACTCTTGTCAAAATTTCGCCTCTATTTCTTGTTACAGAACCATCTTCTTTTCTCAGTGCCATAATCTGTTTTCTTCCCTTACTGAGATGTCCCTTTGCTATCTTTAGGCTTTGGTTGTTTTCAATTGCTTTCCTCACTAGCTCACAGTTGAATTTCCTTACATCTTCAGTGATGCTTTTTCGTACTGTCTTGTATAGCTCTATATATTCCACTTTGGAAGTCACATCTTCTTTAGTTGTCCTCATATCTCTTCTTTTCTGCATCAACATTTTGGTTTTTCCTGATAATTTGTTCACATGCAACTTGTTCTTAGACCCAGCTAATATTGTTGCTCTTTCCATAAGAGCTTTGGTTACTTTTCTGTTAACTTCAGAAATATCCACTTCTTCCAATGTTAGGCCTTCTAAAGCAGAGAATCTGTTCTTCAGTTCCAATTTGAAGGTATTATGGTGTTTTTTAAGGTTGGTTATGTAAATGCATTTTGTTTGTCTTATGAGCTTGCTACGTTCGAGTTTAGTGTTGAGGTGCATCTTACATCTCACCAATCTATGGTCACTGCCTGCGTTGAACTTGTTTAGCACACTGCAGTTTTCTATGACGAATTTTTTGTTACACATAATAAAATCAATTTCACTTGTCTTCGCAATTGGATGTCTCCATGTCTATTTCCTGTGTGGCTTTTTCTTGAAAAAGGAGTTCAAGATGAAAAACCCTTCTGCCTCTGCAAACTCTACGAGAGTATTTCCACGCTGGTTTCTGTTGCCCGTGACCAAATTTACCTACTGAAGTTTCATTCTGTTGCCGTTGCCCTATTTTTGCATTGAAATCTCCCATAATTATCTTCAAGTGCTGCTTACCTTTATTATTTAGATCACGAATTTCCTCATAAAATTCTTCAATTTCTTCTTCAGCATGACTTGTGGTGGGTGCATAAGTTTGAATAATCTGAGCCTGGTATCTACTCGAGAGTTGGATAACGAGTCGTGCAGCTTTGTCAGAGGAAATTTCAACTTCTACAACTTTATCCTTCAGTTTCTTGTTTCTTATAAATCCAACACCACTAGTTCTGCCAGTATCTGTCCCACGATAGTAGAAGAGATGTCCACTTTTCAGTTCAATGAGATCTTCTCCTTTTCTCCTTACCTCACTTAGCCCGACGATGTCCCACTTGATCCTTTGTAGTTCCTCTTCCAATTCAAGAAGCCTTGAATCAGAAGATAGGGAGCGTCCGCTGTACGTAGCCAAGGTTAGCATCAGATGGCAGCCTAGTCCGGTCGTCCGGGGATTCTTAGCACCCTCTGCCTTCATGTCGCACTGGCCGCTGACTTGGCCAGGTACAATCCAGCTGCCGGAGACTGAGGGCCAAGATTTAAGTTGTGGAGTCATTTTGAAGGGGTTTGGCCGTAACTCACCACCAAGCGGGTTGGTGAGTGTGGGGTTGGTGAGTTTGGTGAGTGTTGGTGAGTATAATATATTATATTATATTATATTATATTATATTATATTATATTATATTATATTATATTATATTATATTATAAAAAATCTATTAGGATGAAATTCAATATAGCGCATCTTTTGGGTATGAGCAAGGTTTCACATTTTTTTCAAGACCTAAGGACCGTATTTCTTTATTATTATATTTTTTCTGTCTTCTCAATGGATAATTTTCAATTGTTCATTGTTTAACAGCTTGCATAACGTTTTGTTCGCCGAATTTGATACGCGTTGGAGTGAAAGTGAGTCATTCAACACTTTTTACTGTTTAATGGAGCCTGTTTTCCGATATGAGATACACCGAATACTTACAGCTAATATGAAAGTTTTGTTCGTGAAACTACTAAAATAGATACACACACACACATCATCACACATAACAGCTGCTCTTCAGACAACAAAATTCAAATAAATAAACAAACAGGAATTTTGTAGTGTTAATAATTTAACAATAATCTTTCAATGCCTATATCGTCATTATATGCTTTAGTCGTACGGCTGTAGTATCAGCTAATAAACGTATAAACTTTGCACGACCACACTTTTAATATACTGTCGAATTATAAAAAACTACGGAAGAAACATGTCGTCACTAACATATTTTCGATTGTCATGTGTACCATTTGAGACAAAAATAGAAAGCAAATAATAATATTGTGAACATTTCTTTAGGTAATTTATCCAATCATTTGTGCAAAGTGAATATAACTTTTTAAATAAATTGAAATATACTTACTGATGTTCATGATTCCTAATGCAAGTTTTTCTCAGATTCAAAATTGCGTTTTCATCACTTCTCTAAACATGATTTTTTTTAGTTCATGAAAATGATTTGTATTAACTGAATTCAGGTAAAGTTGCGAAAATGCATATTGTATCAATAAATAAAGAACAATAGTTTAAATTAAAATTCACTAAGCGCTGTTTTAAAACTACTTAAATTGTACATAGAGATATTATTTGAAACTGCTAATACAATTATTGGCGAATTGTTAAAAAGGTTTTGTCCAAAGATTTGCAGCACATTATCAGAAAACTCAATTTCTTATAAAGTTTGTGTGCTTTGGTATATCGTGTAATCAAGAAGCTTAAATGAAACCAAAAGCGATTAATTAATCGCTCATGTACGCCCTAATCATAAGTTGGAAGCATGCACTGCTTAAATTAAATAATGTGTAAATCCTTTTATTTTTTTACAGTTTACTAGATTTCGCATTTGAACCGCATGGTATTTTGTCCTAAAGAAATAAGGTGGTGCAGTTTTTCTTCACGTTGCCTTAATATTTATCATTTGAGATTTTCCTTCTCTTTATTAGTATATTGTCGAAAGTTTTCCAAAGGCATCATTTCATTTTAATAAAGGATGTAGAAGAGTTGTTACCTTATGCCTTCGAACATATCTGTTTTTTAAAGAAAAATTGAGAAGAAAATAAAATAACGTATAACTACCATGAGCAAGGAGATTTTTCAAAGTTGACATTTTTCTTTTAGTGTAATTAAATTGTGTCTGCGTTCCAGTGAAATTTAATTGCTTTGTGAGCAGATAATAAGAAGTCATCCGTCTTTCATTGAACCCTCAGGGATGCCAGTAATGTTCAAAAGAAAAATTCTGACTACCAACAAAATTCCACACTCAGTCAGAACAAGATCATCCTTCAGGTTCAGGGAAATACATATGGAAAAATCACAGTAAATTTTCATAAAACTTTCATTTCGGTATCCTTCCTGCGAAATGAAAGTTTGCAGTTAAGCTTGTCAAATAGAGAGTGAAGTTCTAGTTTAGGTAACATCAGCTCAATATTCAGCACAATGAAAATGATAGGAAAGATGCGTAATGATAAAAAAATGGATGAAGGGCTTCATCTCAGCTGCGATTTATCATGCATTTAAAGGCGAAATCACAGAGGGAGGAGATACCTCCAGTGAAATGGTGCACATGCTCTTTATGAATTTTTCAGTTAACTTCTGCCTATGTACTCATAGATTTTGCACATTCGTAAACAATTGTAGCATGGAAGGAAAATTATTTCACTTTGCACCACTTTAAATGTGCTGCACATCAGATATTAGTGTGTGTTTTCTTTCCTCCTTGCACGGTAGTATTATTTTAAATAAATAAATTAGCGTTTTCAAGGAAAAACTGACACCTTTGCTGGCGTACAAAATTATATAACAGGTGTATAGTAATAAAACATCGAAAGATCGGCATTAAAAGAAAAACCTAACGAGATGTAACAAGCAAATCAAGAATGCATCCCATCGGTAAGTCAGCGGATTCAAAAAGAAATCATTCGTCAGGAAAGGGTCTGCTAGAAGAAGAGCGTAAATATGTAACTGAGATTAGAACTGAAGCAAGTGTTCATTAAAATGCCAGATAATTCTCCAGTTGTTTCTCTTTATTAGATGAAATGCCCTTGTACAATTGACAGCTACTATCTTTGAATAAATAATTCAAATCAGTCCTCCAACTTCTTGCTGATGATTCAGAGCGGCTTCCGTTATCTAAGAGAATATAAAGTGCATAGTTCTCTAACGGAAAACGAATTGTTCATGATAAAATTACTTAAACACAACGTTAGGAATTTCAGTTTCTGTGACACTGGATTTTTAAAATTCCCCTATAATAGAAGTTCGAGGTAGATCAACTTGAAAGCGTCTTTAAGATGGTACACTCATCGAAAACGAACGAATTACCCTTCAGGTTTATAAAAACAATTTTACATTGAAAAAGCAATTTTATGAATTATATGAAACGGACATTTATGAAAAATACCTCGCAATAACGTAAAATTAGAAAGAAAACCCTTCGTTTCACATCGCACTAGAAAGTGGTGCCTCTTCAAGTCCCGGCTCGTCCGTGGCAAGCCATAGTATTGGCTAAAGACTCCGAATTGCACACAGAACGTTGTTAGTTTGCTTCTTTTGTTCCTAACAAAACTTCTGCTGTACGTGCCGTACTGCAGAAGTTTTGTTAGGAACAAAAAAGTAGTTTTGCATTTGGGAAACTACTGTTACCTTCTTTTACTTTTTGGCTACTACTGGGAAATTGGCGGAACAGATTAGGCTAGCCATCATTTATGGCATATGATTGCCGAACCGATTAAGGGCCGATGGGGTAGCCACTGACATTGTTCGATAATTCATGGCCCTGTTCTGGCATATGACATCTGATGGAAGTTCCAACTGTTGACCAGCCTTAGAATTCTGTTTGGTCCGTGAGCAATTCTCTACATCTCAGAATGTACAGAATTGCTCACTGACCAAACAGAATTCTAAGACACTCCGTAAATCAAAACATGTCCAACGAGACAAGCCCATAAAATGAATCTTGTTTGGCACACTATAGGTCCGATTCATACAATTTACTTTATGATTTTTTCTATCAATGGAAATAACATGCTGTTAATGTTTCAAACTTGATCGTTAACACTTTGATTCGAGTTAAAATATGAAGGGAAAACACAGCGAATTTTTTTATTCCTGATTACCTTTAAATCTGAACAGGCAATATGATATCTAACTTGGCACCATGGGGATTAATAAATTTTACATGTAATTTACTTTAAAATGTAAATATAAAGTGAATTTTATAAATTGATGGAACAGTAAGATATCACCAATAGCTGTGTACAAATTTCCCTAAAATACTTGTTCCAAACTTACAGCATGGTACAAGTTTCCGACAGGTGGTTCTTGACATGTGGAACAATTACCAAATAATTTTACTTTTTTAACTTCATCTTTTGACCTGCAGCCATTGCAAAAACATTCCTTAGCTGAGATGTCAGATGATTTTTATGTGTCCGTTTAATCTAAACTACATAGTAGGAATTAGAGACAGGACCGTAGTTAATATACGGCCAGTTTATCCCGTGCCGTAGGCACGGATTTAACATAAGCGTCACAGCAAGTTTAGTATTGTTTAAGAAATGGGAATGAATAACCAAAAATTCGGAACAAACAATGTGAAATAGCACAAATTTATATGTAAAGCATCAGCACGAGCAGAACCTTTTTGAAAGATTAAAAAACATTATCAATAAATGATCTTTACTTTTTTCTACGTTAATTTCTATTCTGTAATTTCATAATTTACTGTACATACATTCATCATTCAACTAACAAATTAGAGTAAAACCAACTCTATTAACGGATCATCATCATCTTCATCATTGTCAACCATTATCAATCCACTGCTGGACGAAGGTCTCCCCAAGTGTCCTCCACAACAGTGTGTCTTATGCCAGTCTCCTCCATGTCACTCCCGCATATTTTTGAATTTCATCCACCCATCTCCCATGTGGTCTTCTTCTGGGTCTTTTCCTGTCCCTTGGAATAAAATCTAAAATTTCGGCTGTCCATCGATGGTCTGTTCTTCTGGCAGTATGTCCAGCCCATTGCCATTTCAGGGATTTAATCTCTGATCAAGATGTTTTCCACTCTCGTCATTTTCGGATCCACGAGTTCCTCTTCTTATCTCTCCTGGTTATACCACGCATGCACCTCTCCATGCTACTTTGAGTTGTCTGCAGCCTTTGTATGTCTCTTTAAGTTAAGGTCCACGTCTCAGCACCATACTTAAGCACTGGAAGGATGCATTGATCAAACACTTTTCTTTTAAGACATAATGGCATATTGCTCTTGAAAATTATGCTGCTTCTTCCAAAAGCTCTCCAGGCAAGTTTTGTACGCCGATTAATATCTTCACCAATGTGACCCTCACTTGATATCTGCTGTCTAAGATAAACGTACGTGTCTGTTATCTCCAGTTTTTCTCCAACAATCGATAAATCTATATTTCTTGTAAAAGCATTGAACATCACTTTTGTCTTCTGAAAGTTCATTTTCAATCCCACTTCTTTACTCTTGTCAGCAAGTTCCTGGATCATACTCTGCAGCTCTGGTGGGGTAGTTGCAGAAATGACTACGTCATCAGCAAAACGAAGGTAGGTTAGATAATCTCCATTAATCTTTTTCCGTTTGTTTTCCCAGTTCAGTGATTGAAAGACATTTTCCAATGTATCATTAAGGAGCTTCGGAGATATGGTGTCACCTTGTCTCACTCCCTTTCCAATTTTTATGTGTGTTGTATTTTTAAACAGCCGAATCTTTGCAACTGCATTTTCATATATGTTATTAATAATATTAATGTATGCATCTTCAATACCGCAACATTTCAGAGCCATTTGAAACTGCTGATGGTTTCACCAAATCAAAGGCTTTTTCATAATCGATAAAAGCCATGCACAATGGGAATTCGTATTCCCTCGTTTTTTCAATTTGTTCTCTCGGAGACGTGGATATGATCTATTGTACTGTAACCACTCCTGAATGCAGCTTGTTCTTTCGGTTGAGCCATGTCCAGTGTTACCTTCAAGCGGTGTGAAAGAACTTTAGTGAAGATTTTATAAACCACTGAGAGGAGACTGATAGGTCTGTAGTTCCTGAGAATATAAATGTCACCTTTTTTATGTAGCAGGATCATTGTAACGTTGTTCCAATCCTCAGGAATCTTCCCTTCATTAAGGCATCGAGTGAAAATTTGGGCGCGTACTGTTTCGATTTCTACACTTGCTTCTTGTATGATGTCTACAGTAATTCCATCTTCTCCTGGAGCTTTTCCCCGCTTCATGTTCTTGATTGCATGTGCAACTTCTGCTGAGAGGACTGGAAGTACTCTGGTACTGGTACCTTTCATTATGTCTGAAGTACATGTATCATCCCTTTCATATAATTTGGAGTAGGAATCTTTCACACTTGTCAAAATTTCTGCCTCTGTTTCTTGTTACAGAACCATCTTCTTTTCTCAGTGCCATAATCTGTTTTCTTCCCTTACTGAGATGTCCCTTTGCTATCTTTAGGCTTTGGTTGTTTTCAATTGCTTTCCTCACTAGCTCACAGTTGAATTTCCTTACATCTTCAGTGATGCTTTTTCGTACTGTCTTGTATAGCTCTATATATTCCACTTTGGAAGTCACATCTTCTTTAGTTGTCCTCATATCTCTTCTTTTCTGCATCAACATTTTGGTTTTTCCTGATAATTTGTTCACATGCAACTTGTTCTTAGACCCAGCTAATATTGTTGCTGTTTCCATAAGAGATTTTATTATTTTTCTGTTAACTTTCGAAATATCCACTTCTTCCGATGTTAGGACTTCTAAAGCAGAGAATATGTTCTTCAGTTCCAACTTGAAAGTGTTATGGTGTTTTTTAAGGTTGGTTATGTCAATACACTTTGTTTGCTTTATGAGCTTGCCACATTCGAGTTTAGTGTTGAGGTGCATCTTACATCTCACCAATCTATGGTCACTAAATGTGTTGAACTTGTTCAACACACTGTAGTCTTGGATGACGAATTTTTTGTTACACATAATAAAATCAATTTCACTTGTCGTCCCAATTGGATGTCTCCATATCCATTTCCTGTGTGGCTTTTTCTTGAAAAAGGAGTTCAAGATGAAAAATCCTTCTGCCTCTGCAAACTCAACGAGAGTATTTCCACGCTGGTTTCTGTTGCCGTGACCAAATTTACTTACCGAAGTTTTATTCTGTTGCCAATTGCCCTATTTTTGCATTGAAATCTCCCATAGTTATCTTCAAGTGCTGCTTACCTTTATTATTTAGATGACGAATTTCCTCATACATTTCTTCAATTTCTTCTTAAGGATGACTTGTGGTGGGTGCATAAGTTTGAATAATCTGAGCCTGGTATCTTCTCGAGAGTTGGATAACGAGTTGTGCAGCTCTGTCAGAGGAACTTTCAACTTCTACCACTTTATCCTCCAGTTTCTTGTTTATTATAAATCCAACAACACTAGTTCTGAGAGTATCTGTCCCACGATAGTAGAAAAGATGTCCACTTTTCAGTTCAATGAGGTCTTCTCCTTTTCTCCTTACCTCACTTAGCCCGACGATGTCCCACTTGATTCTTTGTAGTTCCTGATTAACGGATGTACCTGGGTAAATTAACAAAGAACTCAATCATGTAAAATTAACACCTCAGCCATATAAAATCAACAAAGTCCTCAGCAACGTAAAATCAGAAAGGCGCTTAATCATATATCACCAACAATATCCTGAGCCTCACGTTCATTCATGTCTTTTAATTTGGCATAATTAAACGCCCACCTGAGTTAAAGCCTATGCAAAATTACTGGTGTATATATTCTGTTTTTACGAAATTACAGGAGTTCTAACTTTGCGATTTCGACCAATTTTTTCATTCTCATATTAATTTTAACATTCAGTATTTGTGTAACCAGGATACCTTTAAAAATGCTACTGTGTATTTGGAAAAGACTTACGTAGATACTTCAGATGAAACATTAGTTGACTATTGTATCAAAACAATTTTAAGCCGTTGCAATCAATGTTTTAGTGGCTATTTTATCACAAAAGGAATATTTTAATTTTTTTAAGTATATATTATATAAATATTATCATAAAAATACTAAACGCAGTAATGTATTTCATAAAAAATAAATATAACAATAAAAAGAAAGATATTTTCTTTTATCTGTCTTCGATGGTTACCTTTCTAAAGTTACCTTAAGCCACATGCTATTATAAAATTTAAAATTTCCTGTTAAGTATTTGTACAAAATGTACAGAATTGCATAATATTGTACCAATTTGAGAATGAGATGACAATCTGATGAAGAATTATGTTACTTTCAATCAAACATGAAATCGCATTTACATTAATTTCATAATTCTATACACGTCTGAACACGTTCTGACAGTTCTTGGTCGTAGACACAGAGTTTTAATTAGTAGTTCAGCAAGTTTGGAGAATTCAATGGCAATTTCTGGATGCTGAATTTTGAATAGCATGTAAACCTCTGAAGAGCACATAGTAAGAGTAGGTTTTGAACACGACACTTTCTTCTGTCTACTCATTGAAACAGTCTTTTTCAAAGGCGTAATTCTGCTATTAACATCATCACAATATACTTTTCTAATGATGTTCACATTTTCTCAAGATCAGATCGCTTTGCTAGTTTTAGATCAGGTGACGACAAAAAATCTTTTGCTTTCACAAGCTTTCTTCCGTTTTTTTCCTTCTTCAGAAAAAGAAAACTATTCTTTAATTAAACAGTCAAAAGCTGAGTTTTATATATTTCCGCGAGAAGACAAATGCAGAATTTGAAGAATGCTAGGAAAGTCAAGTGATTATTAAATTTTGAGTGAAAGTTTCCTTCCTATCCACGAAAAACGTTGCTACCAAGATAGGTTAGATGTGTTCCATATTTTGTGCAGACTGCAGGGAAGAAAAGTGTATTTGACCGGCACACCAACGGACAAAGTATCGTGTGATAATATTTTGTATGTATGGCATCAGTTTCAAAGAAGAATGTTATTTCTGCAACAGGAGCTTTTAAAGCAAAGGTAGCTTTTTGAAGGCAAATATGTTAAGGAAAGTACAGAATAATAAACATTATGACAACGTCACCAACATTACACCCAATTTCTTAAATATAGGTATAGCAATTCCTGGAAAATAATAAACGGAAATTTCATTGATGGGGAGGGATGGGCAAAGCGACTCTTTCTGGAGAACCAAGTAGACCCACCGGCTTGTTGACGCTTGTGGTAATTTCTTCGACTGAATGTAAGAAAATTAATACCAATCGTTCAACTTTGGGAACTGAAAAATATTACAAAAGTAAGGACGGACTAGCCTACTATTTAACACTTGACTATAAGAATCGTGCTGCGGATATATCACTCATGAGAAATTGTAGAGAAATTGTTTGTTGAACAAATGTGCAGAGCAAATATCCTAAAGAAAAAATGTGAGCATGCCTAGCTAAGTGCGTAATAAAAGTAATGTTATTCACCCATTCATATGGGACGGCAATATCGCATATCATTTGTAAGGAAGATGTTTCATACCGTTTGTTTAACGGATAGCTATTAGAATCATCATGGGTAAAGGGGTGCATCCATGGCTTTCATTCTTTGACCAAGAGAATATCCTGATGACACCATTAAAGTCAAAATTTTTGACATAAAAGAGGGGCATGTAAAGTGAATAAATATTCAAATACTCAGTGAAGTAAAGGCGCTACTCAAACATTAATTATCTCTTACTTTTGGATTTGGGAATTCAGGAGCAATCTAGATCGCATGATCTCTTCAATATGATCTGTACCTTGAAATACGAAAAATATTTTTCCGTTAAATTAGCTAATAACCGTGGGGGCCACTACGTTTCTGAGAGTGTTGACCTGAGACGCGAGGTGATTGGATAAATCAATCATCAATTTCATTTAAGCAGTTGAAAGGGAAAGAAAATTGCGAAGTTTTTAGTTTGAAATTCACAGTCTCATCATTCATGTTATTTAGGAAACGCTTTCAATGTAAGAAATCTACGTTATATAACATTTCGCATTCTAGAACGGTAAGAATGTGTTTGCTAGCATTGAGCACACATAAAACAATAATATTCTATATTACTGCGGTGTGTGCTGTATAATTTAAATGTAGAAAACACAACTGAATAAATAAATAAATAAATAATATATCGCAAAATTTTATTTGGTGGACGAAACGAAACCTTTTTCCAACGTGGCAGTGTACCAATGAAGCGAAGGAGATCGTGAGTGGGCATTCCAGAAGTCAGTGTGGTAAAACCCAGATCTGAAACTGTTTGAAGAAGGAAGTAATAAATATTTAGGCAAAAGTAATGTATACGTAATGCCCTTAAACATTTTTTTCTCATTCCGATATGAATGCAGTTCAGTTATCATTTGCTTCAGTAATATATCTTGCGCGAGGTACTTGTGTAGCTGCGAAATTAAGCTCTTCTTAGTACGTCAAGAAAGAAGCAGGCTGGTTGTTGAAGTGTAAACATACACCATATAAATGACTTTGAAATAACCTTTCTCTGATTAGTACAGTCTATTGAAGAAAGCGGAGACTATATTTTCTTTAAAAAGTGGGAAACAGGGACGAATAATAAGCAACGGAAAACTTAAGTTTTATCAGATTCTGTAAAATATTAACATCTCGGGAAAACTATTCGTTTACATGTATCCTTTAAAATCCATTCTAACTGAAATTAAAATACGTCAATTTTTTTTTCACGTGTCATTTTATTCCAACACGGAAATCATTATTTTGTTAGACACATACAGTGTGGATCTTCCGATATTAAAAATTCAGATATGAAAAAAAAGCAGAAAATTACTGCAACAAAATAATATCAATATATGCTAACTTGTTTATTCAGATCATGAAAATGAAATTGTTTAAACAATGATAGCAAGCTTGAAATTTAAAAACAACATGCAATATTTTACTTACTTCTGCCGCATTTCCAAGCGAAGCCAATCCTCTGTTTGACACAAAGGAAACCCCTCTTAATAGATTATCTCCGAGGGTAATTGGTTACGACATGTAACGAACAATCCCAAGGTTCAGAGAAAAGTTTTATGTGCCATAATTTTATATTCCATGAACCTTCCATTATTTAGGTAATATTACGATTTCCAGAAACAGAAAATTCATATCCTTTCTTCGCTTTACTCTTTCTGAACATTCCATTCAATATGTTAGGAGTCAAGCAATTTAACAGTGATCAATTAGATCGCAAAACAAAGTTACTGAAAGGAACTGTAAGCAATTAAAGATCCTAGATAAGTTTACATATATATACAAATTTATCGATCTAAATACTGCGGATTAATGTGAAATGGAATTAGTCAATTAGTCAAGACCATTTGTTTGTCTGTTTGGTGGTTTAACGATCATCATAAGCAACTCGATGGGCTGTAAATATTCTCCCGTCACTGATTTATGGGCACTCATTCCAATGTTGAGAGAGAGAGACAAAGTGCCGCGACAAATACACAACTTCCATGACTCTCCGGAATTCGTATCCGGAACATCCAAGAAATGGTAAGAATCCAGCGCTTAGAAAACTGCTGCAGAGTCACGGCTAAATGCCCTTGAATCATGAAGTTATCCCTTTATGTGCACTAATCAGAATCCTGAAATATATTCACATGTTAATCGCAAGTATAAATAAATTAACACATCGATCATTGCTTTAAATTATTTCCCTCTCTAAAATTCATCTTTTCTTTTAGTTCTCAAAGTTTCAGTGTTAAAAATAATTACCCGCAGTCAGCATGTTACGTAAAATGCGGTTGAAGATATAAATATTTCTAAATCGATGACAAGTGTTTAACCCTATTTAACGGCCATAACGCCCAAAACGCCCGTACATACAAACCACCATAGCTACCCGAAACGCCTCCCTAGAGTGAGTCAGATTTCCTACCTTTACCTGTTCTTTAAATTCGGACGACCTGTGAGGGATCAGCACGAGTTACCGTCAGTCACCATTATTACTGCTAAACAAAGAAGTGAAGCAAAAGACAGTTTCGGGCGTTGTGGAAATTAGAGTGATGCCAGATTTTCAAACAAAGAAGTAAAATAAAAGACAGTTTCAGGCGTTATGGAAATTAGAGTGATGCCGAAATTACCGGTAATGGTCGGTAGAGGTTTAAAATCAAAAGAACATTAGGCAAATTTTCAAGATTTTATAAACGATTTTTGTACATTTCTACAATCTTGCCAGAGGGAATATCCAATAACTTTATAAGCCACGAGTTATCATCAGTAAATCGATTCCAGCCGAGTAATTTACGAAACGTGAGGGACAAAAATATTTGTATTTAAATAACGGAATAATAATATTCAATTGTAAACGAACCAAGACAACGCGAGAACCAGGAATAACCTGTAAAACTCGATTCTACCAGAAAACTAATAAAACAAATGATTTACATGAAACGCTGTTAATAATGTAAAATGAAGTAAACGCTTGTTTTGCAATTTTCACACAATTGCAGAATATAAGCTGTACATACCCATCTATCGGCATCACTACTTCCACCGTATGGAAATCGAAGTGAAAGTGCCAGGCCCAAGAGCCTTACACTGTTGATCAGAATGTAAAATGAAGGAGGTCTAAAATGGAAAACAACCAAACATCGGTAATTACGCTGTGGATACGTTTTTCGTTCTCACTTCCGCCGTAGTTCTTGAGGATGTAGAAATGGAAAACGTAATAAAAAGACTGCTTAAAGTGCATTGCGGGTTCCACATTTGAAGAACCGTCAAAGAAACATGTAGAGATGTTCATTCATGGATTATCGCATGTAAAATACGCTTTCGTTTCCATTTTCAAATCGCCGTAGATACCAAAGGCACGATGTAAATCAATAACAAAAGTTGTAATGTTGAATAATGGACAGATATAGGCAATGAAATAATAACGTTCCTTTGGGAGATGGACGCTTAACTGAAAACCTGCGTTTGGAAATTTTTAATTTATCAGACGATCAGTTATTCTTTTGCATGGACAGAAAGTAACTACTTATGATAAGTATAGCCTGAAATATGATAAAAATATAAGTTAGCAAACCGCAAGATCATCTAAAATGAAAAAAAAAGTTCTGTCTGGAAAGCACAGAAAAAGGTGTATTGAGTAACAACATTATGATATGTCTGTACCGATGTGACAAACACCCATTCACACGTATCTTGAAAACATATCAACCCGGTGTTCAATATTTTAGAATGATCGCACTAAACACCACGGTGATCCAAATTACATATTTTACAATATATATATTGTGGGACGCTAACACCAGAAAAACTAATTAAAATATAATGATCCGATTTATTGGTTTCAATTAAGAAATCACACGAATTTCACTCCGCAAGGCTTCTCCGTCACCGGACGGCTTCATCAGGCCTTTACATAGAGAACACAAAATCAAAGTTATAGACAGAACGTAAATTCTAATATGATAAATAAAATCATGCGTGACGACCGCGCGCATAAATAACCACAGAACCAGGTGGACTACAATATCTTAAAAGTTAATGCCAAAGCAAAAAATGTAAACTTTAGGAAGAAACTAGAATCATGAAGTCGATCTTGCGATGCCTAGCACATGGTTCCAAGGAGCCGGTAGTTCGAAAGAGACATCTGTGTTGCATACATCCTGCTGCGTTAATATTTAGACTATTTCCCTTATGGCAGCTGTTCTTGCATCTCCATATGGTACGATCTTCCAGATATTCTGCTATTGGGGTTGAGCCTGATGGTTAGCTACTTCTGTGGCAAGGGATGTAGAAAACTTCTTTTGTACAGCGTCCCTCTGGTGCTCATTCATTTTCTCTTCAAAGGACCTGTTTGAGAGACCTACGTAAAATTTAATAGTGGAGTCTGGGTATAACAATGTGAGGCAATAGATGCCCG
Organism: Macrothele yani; assembly: GCA_039090855.1. Lineage (NCBI taxonomy): Eukaryota > Metazoa > Arthropoda > Arachnida > Araneae > Macrothelidae > Macrothele > Macrothele yani. Next base: position 48,520,948 of record CM076999.1, on the reverse strand, counting down.
CATCTGTGAGCTTCATAGTACCATTACCCCTTGCTGTGATGAGGACGGTTGCCATGGGTTTAGAAGCTTTCAGGCCGATATCCAATCCTTTCTTCTGAAAGTGAATTTTAATAAAATAAGATATTTTGGGGATGTACGGGATCAAATCAACAAATTTTATTTGTTTGCTGTTTCCGGGCGTATAATGGACGCATATCATAAGCCTAGAAGATTCAGAATCAAGCTTGAGATGGAACGATCGCACTTTAACTTCTTGCAAGACTGCAGAGCGCGGGACCTAATTCTTTTTTTCCTCAATTTTTATTCGGCGCTTGACAATCCTTGGTTCCGACATAAATAGCTAATATTCCAGCAGCAAACGCTGAAGCACCTCATTCATTCCAAAAGAGTTACAAACATGGAACTGGAATCCAAGTCCTATTACCTGCACGCTGCTCTAACGCACCTAGTCTCACTTTTGGAGTTAGATATAATGCTAAGAAAGATAGACATGCTGGCTAGCAGAGAGCGTAAAACCCACGGAGCTTGCCACAAGAAGAAATTAGATAAGCTCTGGTCAGAACAGCACCCGAACGTTCCTCACCATCAAGATTTCATAAATCCAGTCATTAATGTTTTTTCTAAGACACTAACCCATTCAGAGCTTGTGATATTGCAGAAAGACCCGAAATTTACATTTGAAAGACCTCTTAGATACAAAGAAGTGGTGCCACAAATCAAAATTGTCCTACGGCATTTGCCAGTTGGTGAGCGTGACCCTGTCAGATACAAATGCGCAGCCATGCTTACAAGGATCGCGAACCCACGGACGAGAAATTACATTCAGAACCTCCTCAATGAATTAAAGGTACTCAAAGATGAGAGAAATATTGTTTTCCTACTAAATGATAACTCGGGGCATAAAACTTCGTCCTTTCATTGATTCGAACACCGTCATGAAGATAAAATACCCTCTCAACAAATGGAAAGCAAGAGTCAGGAAAGCTACTAATTTTAAAACCTTTCCAGACGCCATCAAGCGAGGAGCTAAACTCCCTCCTGTAGCAGCCATACCCAAATTATTTAGGAAATTAAAGCACCATAAAGAAAGCAACCCAATCAGGCCGATCGTTTCAAGAAAGAGAGCACCATCATCACATCTTGAGAAAGCCCTAGCAATTTTTCTTATGTCAGTCCTTCCGAACACAGACAGAGTCCTTAGCCCCTCGAATGAGTTCATCCCCTTGCACAACATGAACTTATTAGCAGCTTTGAGGTTATCTCCCTCTACCCCACTATTTCAATACCGGAAACTACGCAAAACATCAAACGAACCCTGACTGGAGCTAACCTTTATGATAAAGAAGCTCTGAAAGATATCTTCGCTGTTATTGACTTAGCTGTAGAATCCAACTTCTTTGCCTATGGATCCCACGTCTGCAAGCAATCAAAAGGAGTCCGGGTTCAGACTTGTCTCCAATACTCGCTGAAGCCATCATGAGACCTATTGAAGAGATCGTACTCGCCACTCTTCCCAGGACACCAAGAGTATGGCTATGCTATGCAGGTGATATCTTTTTTGTCTGGAAGCACGGAGAAGCCTACCTGCAAGACTTTATAGTCGACATTAACAACATACATAAAGACATTAAATTTGCGATGGAAATTGAAAATCAAGGAGAGTTACCTTATTTAGATATACTTATGACGAAATCGACTTCAGGTACACTCTCCACCAAAGTCTATTGTAAACCCATGCACGCACCTAACCCTATTCCACCAGGATCAGCCAACCCAACAACACACAAATATGCTCTATTCAAATACCGGGCTAAAAGAGCCAAAGATATTTGCTCCTTGAAATTAGACTGTAATGCCGAAATTAAGTCTTTGAAAGATCTTGCCGTTTAAGGAGAGTTTGATGTCTCCCGCGTGGAGGACACAATAGCGAAAGTTGAAGCCAACGCACTTGCTACGCTGAACAGAAGAGCACCTTTAAATTTTGTTGGTTCGATTCCATACATCCCCAAAATATCTTATTATATTAAAAATAACTTTCAGAAGAAAGGATTGGATGTCGGCCTAAAAGTTTCTAAACCCATGGCAACCTTCCTCAGTAGAGCAAGAGGTTATGGCACCTTGAAGCGCACAGATGCGTGCATCTATTACCTCCCATTGTTATACCCAGACTCCTCTACTAAATTTAACGTAGGTCTCACAAAAAGGTCATTTGAAGAGAGAACGAATGAGCACAAGAGGGACGTTGCCCAAAAGAAGCTTTCTACATCCCTTGCCAAGGAAGTAGCCAACCATAAGGCTCAACCGCAATGGCAGAATATCTTGAAGATTGCGCCATATGGAGACGCAAGAAAGCTGCCATAAGGGAAACAGTTGAAATATTAACGCGGCAAGATGTATGCAACACAGATGTCTCTTTCGAACTACGGGTAGCCTGGAACCATCTGCTAGGCATCGCAAGATGGACTTCACGATTCTAATTTCTTCCTAAAGTTTACTTTTTTGCTTTTGCATTAACTTTTAAGATATTGTATTCAACACGTTCCGTGGTTATTTATGAGCGCGGTCTTCACGCATGATTTCATTTATCATATTAGAATTCACGTCCTGTTTACAATATTGATTCTGTATTCTCTATGTAGCGGCCTGATGAAGCCGTCCGTTGACGGAGAAAGCTTGTGGAGTGAAATCCGTGTGATTTCTTACTTTGACACCAATAAATCGGATCATTATATTTATGATTAATTTATTTATTCATTAATTTTGGCGTACAGTAGGTAAATATTGGGGCTGAGCTTTCTTGAAGTGAAGGCCTCTTTTTTAATAAAATATAGTTTATTAATTTCTATTTCACTCTCAGTTTCTTTTTATTTCCTTTTCTTTTTAAGTGTGCTCGATTTACTGTCTCCTTCCGTAGCATTAGGTAATAGAAGGGAAACAAAAATTATTTATTTTTTAAAGGCAGTTCTGAAAACGCTCATTTTGCAGTAAAATAAGTTGTATTTGAAGGCACCTTTTTTTCAGCAATCAAAGTAGGTCATTATTGTTGTTGTTTTTCTTTGGTCGTTTAACGACCACCGTGAGCAACTCGTGGGATATAAGCATTTGCCCGTCCCTAGTTTAGGGTCACTGAGTCCCTAGTTTAGCGTCACTGATGCCAGGGAAAGGAGAGGCTTGTGCTGTGAGACAAATACAACAACCATGCCTCGCCGGTCTTCGAAGCTGGACACATTTGTCTGAAGACAGAGCTTAGTGCGCAGGGTGGCTTGTCATTTACCAATTACAAATAAATCTAAGGAAAATAAAAGCCAGCTGAAAAAAAGATGAATGTTCTTATTTTTTTTTCTCAAATTCATGGAAATTTCCATGGACGAAGCATTGTGTTTGCACTGTTTAAGTCTCTCGAATTCGATAATAATTCACTTCATTATTTCCCAATTAAAGAGACCTAAAAAGAAAAGTTTAATAAATAGCTCATATAAACTACCCATCCCATTTGTGTGTGCTTTTATGATAGCATTGGAACAACTAATCTAATTTTTACGTAACACCCACTTCCAAATATTTACGGCATGCGGAAGAATAAAAAAATATCCTTTACTGTAACGGGAATATGGTAAAAGTATATAATTCGAGTGAAAAGGCCCATTAAACCAAATGCTAACTAAAACAAAAGTATAGGATGATTACAATTAGAATTGTACATCTCGCTGTATTCCTATATGAACCGTGAATTCACATGGTTCATGGTTCATGCCAATGGCACCCAGCGGTAGGCCGCCCCGGTGGCGCAATGGTCTAAGCGATGGCCCCTGATCATTCGTCCGAACGGGGTCCGTGTTCGAATCCCGGTGAGGCATGGATGTTGTGTTTGTCTTACGGCACTGGTTCTTTCCCTTCCCTGGGACCAGTGACCCTAAATTAAGGACGGGCGACTGCTTATAGCCCATTGAGTTGCTCACGGTGGTCGTTAAACCTCCGATCAAAAAAAAACAAAAACAAAAAAACTCACCCAGCGGTAGTAAGCAGCCAACTTCAAAAGTATTTTTTACAAGTAATTTACCCCAAACGCTTAAAAAAGTCGAATTAACCTCTTAACTGCAACACATATAAAAATATATAACTTGTTAAAGATAATTACCTTTATTAAACGCTCCTTCAGAGCCTTTCTTTCATTCAAAGTACGTATGTACGTACAATTATCCTGTAAACACAAATATTAACTGACAACTTAAAAACATTTAAAAATTTAACCAGCACGCCACTGCATTGGAAGAGAGCATGACCAAGGCTTTAAACGCTTTCGCACTATATCTGCAGGCATTTTCAGAAGGTTTTCGTACTCGTTTCACTGCAGTCCATGGCAGAGACATGTGGAATAGAGACCATGTGAAATACTCACCCAGAGCTCTGTGATTGCCATATTCTGGTGCCATTTAAATGGTGGAGAAAAATTGCTTTGTACGTTATTTGATTTTCATTTTATGCTTATTTTCGAATTTTATTAATTCTTTCTATTGAGTATACAGGACGTTTGGATTATTAAAATCGCTTCTAATTTTTTTCATTTAATATTGTTTTCATATAATACAAGAGCTTTGAAATGAAACACATATACTTTAATCATATTATCTGTAAAAAAACATTATATGAAGTTATCTGCACGTTACAGCTAGAAGCAACTGGTTTGGTACTTTAAACCACTAGCATTAAATGTTGATATAGGAATACAGAGAGATGTACATTGCTAAATCTAAGTATCTGTACCTTCAGTGTTAGTCTTAAGCTGCTCCTTTTTAGTACATTGTCGGTACAACACTGTTCTTCACCAAATATGTTATATACAAATATTTCATTTTCTATTCATTAAACTGTAACCGGTGAACAGTTTCTTAACTGACATGCCTTCAACCTAGGTGAAGAGGGCGTTTGACATAGGTACATCACTTAAACCACTGTAACAGGACAAGTTTTAATTAAATCTATAGAATTTAGTTTTCGGATTAATTACTGATAAATACAAATACATTGAGGTTAAACTACATATTCTCTTTAAACTGTAGAAGTATTTTTAATTGTGAAATCATTAAAATAATCGCCTTGTGTTTCCAAAATAAGTATTACAGATTTTGAGTGCTCACGAAGCGCATTATTTCACACGCGGGACATTGTTCACAATTCTGATGGAATTTAACAAAGCGCAACAACCCAATTTAAGTTAAGTAACGTCATGTCTTACATGAATAAAATTTCGAAATGAAGAATAAATAGTAATTTTAAATTCACAAAAGAAGTGTATTTATACACAGTTGATTCACATTATTTTGACCACCTCCTACTTTTGACGTCAAAAGCGCGTAGCCAATGGAAGAAGGCACGTGTCATGAACTGGCTTGGAGGGTACATAAGGTGTGCTGTAGCCATTCTGAAACATATCACTCATTGATGTCATGGATGAAAGGAGCGATTTATCAGATTTGCAAAAAGGGATGACCTCCGGATTTCGAGACAAGGTGGGAAGAAGTTCAAGAACAGCGCAGTTTATTAACTGTTCAAGTTCTGCTGTAATTAAAGAGTATTGTGATTGGAGAAAGGGCACCATTGCGAATGAGCGACGTGAAAACCACGAAGCACCACGTGCCATAGATGTGCGAAGTGGAATTCGGCTTTTAAGGTGCATGATGGTCGATCGACACGCTACAGTAGAGCAACTCACTGCCCGGGTGAATCAGGGAGCTACCGGAAGTTTGTCTAAAACGACAGTTCAGTATACCCTGCTGCTTATGGGCTCCGATGCAGACAGATGGGCACTGCAGTTATGCAAACGAAGCTTCATCGGCTGAAAAGGCTTACATTTCTACTGCGGTATCGGAACTGGCCTTCCGCTGATTGGCAAAGGATTGCCTTCTGCGATGAGTCACATTTTCTGCTTCATTGAACGGAAGGATGTTGGCGTATAAGGCGAGAAACATAGGAGAACGAACACTTTTCATCCATTGCTGGAAGACCGCAAGTTGATGAGGGCAGCCTTATGGTCTGGTTAATGTTTTCGTGGAATTTTGTGGGTCCACTCATACTTGTGAAAGGCCCTATGGAACGAATTTGTTGCGAATATATCCTTGCAGACAACCTACACCCAATCATCATGATTGTCTACCCTGTAGCGAATGGGGTCTTCCCGTATGACAATGTAAAGTGTCACAAGGCTAGAAATGTCACAGAGTGGTTGGAAGAGCACCATGAAGACTTCAAAGTACTTCCTTGGTCCCTTTATTCCACAGATTTAAACCCAATTAAGCATCTGTGGGACGACCTTGATCGTGTTGTTCGCTCTGTGGAACTTCCTCCATGCACCCTCAAGCAGTTGTCAGATGCACTGCAGTCCGCATGGCCCCACATATCTGTGAACACCTTCCAGCACCTTATTGAGTCACTCCCAGCTAATATAACTGTTGTCCGCTCTGTACACGTCGGTTACTCTGGATATTAACTGGTAGTCACAGTAATGCGAATAGACCGTGTACATTTAGTGATCTGAAATAAATATCTTGTGCTTTAAATTATTCCGGTGAATGTGCTATTGCCAGAGTTGAAGGAGAAGGTAAAAAGTACAGAAATTGGGAAAGAGATTCATTTCCACGTTTTGCGAAATAATGTTTCTTGAATATAAATATATTCAGTCTTTAGGTGCCACCAATATTCTACATACCCTCCTTGGAATGGTCGGTGAGAATAAATGGTGGCGAAATTCCAAACCCTAAGGAACTCTTGAATCATAATCATTCTTGGTATAAGGAATTTCAAAAATAAGCCAGATATATTCAGTACCTTATTCTACCTATCAGATTGATATCAAATGCAGGGTTTATTACATATGATACCCCAAATCTCATTTCGTGAGCTAATTTTGAATTGAAATTTCGTTGTTACCGTCTTTGTACTTCCGTTCATATCATACGACAATTTCAACGGGAAGGAATCCGAATATAATAAATGACGCTTCATTTATATTAAATATTTCGTTGCTACTAACAATTGATAATTTATGTACCATCATTTTCATTATTTAAAAAAATAGGTAATGTGGTACACTCAGCCTTCACTAATATTGCAAACAAAAACAATTATGACTAATGAATTAAAAACAATGAATTTGACGCAAAGTGTAGATTTTAAAATATAATCCATAATATATTTCCTGTTGTGAATAACAAGATTATGCTGAAATGCCATGAATGCACCTCTGACCGATTGAAGATTCAGGAATCTCAAACAAATTTAGCAGTGTTTTTTTATTCGATTATTGAAATAAAATCATATGACGCAATCCGTACCTTGTGGTATCTCTTCAGATAAAATACAATTAGTTTACTATGTTGTAATTGCCTAATGAATTGAAGAACTTCTGCTCTTTTTTTACAATAGCTGACATTATTTCTGGGGTATTGGGAAGCAAATAAATAGGACTGTTAGAATTATTACATATTTGGCAGATACCTTTAACACTCATAACTATATTTTCAATGAATTTTCAGGAGTAATAAGACAAATTAGATTACATGGAAGTACAGAATCCGAAAGTGACTTTAAAACAACATTTCAGGGTATAAATGATTTGGTAAAATAATGGATGCATTGTTTGGTGTGGGGAATGTTATCAATTGTACATTTTTATGCTTTGTTTTAATTAGAGATATCATAAAAATACCAATTTTTCAAATGAACAAGCTCAGTAGTAACACATTTTCGATTGCGCAACAATCATCATTTGTGAGAAAAAGTTGGTACAGAGTCAGCAACATAAATGTAAAACAATAAAAATCTGCAGTTCCTGATTTTAAAATATATGTTCATCGTGTACTGTGAATCAAAGTGAGGACTTAGGGTGTTAAACAGATATTTTCTGATATGTTTTTTTTAAACAGGTTTAAATCAAGGCAAATATAACTAGAAAGATGACACCTAATCATCGGGTGTAATAAGCACGTCTTTTGAATCCGTTCTGACGCAAATTAAATTTATCAAAGCTATTCAAAGTCAATGGAACCGGTACGAAAAACAATAGTATCTGACGGAAGAAAAACGTTTTTAAATCGTTTTTCCCCCTCAGATATTGCTGTGAATGGAATCGTCAGCTTACGACCTCTAGTTGCAGACTTGTGCGTTAAGAAAAACATGAATTTATATGAGAAACATTTCGCACCGGAAACGCTCTCCAACACAGAGATAATTTTTGAAATCGGACTCTTAGAAACTGAGATATTGTTTAAAATAAGATGTGACTTTACGTCCTCTGGTGAGAAAACCTAGCATTATTTTAGGAAGAAAGAATTCTCAAAATTTTTTTCCGTATGATCGGTATCGGTCCAAGAAAAAACAATTTAGTCGAGTTTTCAGTAGCCCAGATTTTGCTACAAATACATCAGAAGCAAAAATTACCCCTTATGCTCCCTGGTAGCCAAACCATTCTTTACCAAACATTAGAAATTATGTGAAAAATATTTTCCATCAGATCTTGTATGCGATACAGGAATAATTTTTCAAATGGGAGTTTCAGAAGCAGAAATAAGGCAGAAAACGCAATTTACCTTTGTGCCCCCTAGCGAAAAGTCTATGATTTACTTCAAAATTTTGAATTTATAACAAACATAATTCGCATCGGAAACACTATCCAACAAAGAAGGAATTTTTTCAATTCGGAAGCCTAGATGTAGAGATTTATGAAAAAAAAGATATACATGTACGCTCCTTTGGCGTAGAAACCGTGCATTATTTCAAGAAGGAAATGTTCCTAAAAGGTTTGTATATATGAGTAGTATCGGTCTACAAACGACGGTTTTTTCAATCGAAAATTTTGAAGCTCATAATTTGCTGCAATTACATCAGAAGCGGAAATTAAGACTTACGCCACCTGGTGGCCAATTCCTTTTACAAAAATCGGAAATTATGTGCAAAGTATTTTTCATCAGGAACTCTGTCCGGTGGAGAAAGAATTTTTTAAATCGGAGATTTAGAAGCAGAGATATAGGGGAGAATCAATTTATATTTACGCTCCCTAGCAGAAAGTCTATGCATTATTTGACAATTTTGAAATTATATAAAAAACATATCACATCGTAAACACTATCCAACAAAGAAGGAATTTTCAAATCGGACTCCTAGAAGTGGAGATATTGACAAAAAAAAGATGTACATGTACGCCCCTGGCGTAGAAACCATGCATTATTTTAATAAGAAAATATTTCGAAAAGGTCTGTCGACATGAGCAGTATTGGTCTACAAACGACGTTTCTTTCAATCGAGAATTTAGAAGCTCATATTTTGCAAATACATCAGAAAGGGAAATTAATATTTACGCCACCTGGTGGCCAAACTATTTTTTAAAAAATTAGAAATTATCTGCAAACGGTTTCCCATCAGGAGCTGTACCCGGTGCAAGAATAGTTTTTTAAATCGGAGATTTAGAACCAGAGATATATGGTGAAACGCAATTTACTTCTACGCCGCCTAGCAGAAAGTATATGAAAAACATGTCCCACTGCAAACACTATGCAACACAGAAGGGATTTTTCAAATCGGGCTCTTAGAAGTAGAGACATTGACAAAAATATGATATACGTCTACGCCCCTGGCGGAGAAACTGTGGAATATTTCGAGAAGAAAATATTCCGAAAAGGTTTATCAATGTAAGTGGCATTAGTCCAGGAAATCATTTTTTCAATCGATATTTTAGAAGCTCAGATTTTATGGCAAATAATCAGATGCGAAAATTAACACTTACGCTCCCTGATGGCCAAAGTATTATTTACCAAAAATTTGAAATCATATGCAAAATATTTTCCATCAGGTAGTGTATCCGCTGAAGAAAAAAATTTCAAATCGGATTTTTGGAAGAAGAGTTATCGGAAAAAATGTAATTTACTTTTACGCCCCCTAGCGGAAAATCTATGCGTAATTTGATAAAGTAACTATATCTAAAATACTCTTCGACATAAATGGAATCGAAAGATAAAATATTTTTTAATCGGATGTTTAGAAGCAAATATGTGGAATAAAACGTATTTTTAAATCCGACATCATCTGCCATTACGCCCTATAGCGGCAAAATTATAGAGCGTAAAAAAACGAAATGAAGGATCATCATTTGTATATTTCAAGCTTCTCAATGCAAAAATAATTTTTCAAATCGGACAAATAGTTAAATAGTTCCGGAGATATCGTTGGTTCAGACAGACGGACGGACTGACATACCGGTAACATAAGCACGATCTTTTTTTACAAAAGACGTGCTAAAAAACAATAATATGATCTAATCAAAACTATAATAAGGTTAACCCTTTAAAGACCATGACCCGAAAATCTTATATCACGTTAAATACCATAAGGCCCGAAACTGTCTGTACTGGTTCACTTTTTTAGTAACAGCAATAGTGACTGAGGATGACACCTGCTGAACCCTCGTAGGTTATGCAAATTTGAAGATCAGGTAAGGGTAGGAAACTTGGCTGAATCTAGGCAGGCGTTTCCTGCCGCTATGGTTGTTTTTTATGTAACGGCGTTTTGTGCGTTATGGTCATTAAATGGTTAAGCTCATTCATGTTTAACACTAATTTCATTCGGTTTCGTTTTTCAAGTTGTAGGTTGCAACACATTTTACTTACATTAGTGTGTCTGCAATTGCATGCAAGTGAAAGAAAGCAGTGAGGTATTGCGTTTCTTTGTTGAGGTGTATCACAACATCACTGAAGTGAGTTTACAAAGGAGTTCCTAGGAATGAATGCTAAGAAGATATAGTTTACAAATCTGAGTATCGTTCAGATTTTTCAACGACATGAAGTGGCATGGTCTGGATTAGATTGTAGACTGCGACGAATATATTTCTGAGAATTTTGACGAGTTCTGGATTCCAGGCCATTATTTTGCAGTGGGAGACGCCACTCTGCCAGACGTCTCAACAAAGGAAAGTAAGAAATTATTGAACTGTCCCATGATGAAACTTCAAATTTGGTTTCAGGAAAATAGACTATTGGTTGCAGAAACTGAAAGGGTTTTCTCATATCGTTATGCCATAAATTGTTTTGATATCTTCCTCAATAACATACCTATGAAAGAGACTGATTTCATCCATGGAGTACCTGTATAATAAGTATGGCAATAGTCTATATTTGGATCTGGACATCCGTTTCAAAGTTTCAAGTGGACATCCAGACACCAAAAATATCTGTCGGTTTCACAACCGTGCATGCATCTCGCATTAAAAAACATCCAGAATTCACAATCATTCTACTCCAAAATTAGGATTAACTAACTTGACTTGAAACTTTTGCGTTCGAATTGATTCTTTCTTGTCCTTCATTTTTGAAGGAATTCCTGAAGATAATGTATAAAACAGTTTTAGAGACGGTTTGCAATTATATAATGTTTTTCACCCTTTCAACTAATCATAACAATTTTAAATAAAAGCTAATGTTGAGAAAGTAAAAGCAGAATATTTTAAATAGATTTGTTCCAATTAAAATACACTGAAGGGAAAAAATCCCAACACCACGAAAAATAGTTGTAAAGGAATGAAATAGCGGCAATACATTTGTATAGGTAACATATTTAATCGATTAGGGTTTTAAGATCACAGCTTAATGTAAGCGCTAGAAGAGCCATTTTAAATGTGAAATGCTGGTACATTCATAACCGGTGTAACCGACAGAATGTTGAATGCAAGCATGCAAACGTTCATGCATTGTGTCCTACAGGTACTGGATGTCAGTATCTGGGATGGAGTTCCATGCCTGTTGCACTTGGTCGGTCAATACAGGGACGGTTAATGCTGGTTGGGGGTGACGCTGGAGTTGTCGTCCAATGATGCCACATACCTGCTCGATTGGAGAAAGATCTGGTGATCTAGCAGGCCACGGCAACATGTCAATACTCTGTAGAGCATGGTAGGTTACAACAGCGGTACGCGGGCGAGCGTTATCCTGTTGGAAAACACCCCTGGAATGCTGTCCATGAATGGCAGCACAACAGGTTGAATCACCAGACCGACGTACAACTGTGCTGTCCGGGTGCGTGGGATAACCACGAGAGTGATCCTGCTGTCATAGGAAATTGCTCCCCAGACCATAACTCCAGGTGTAGGTCCAGTGTGTCTCGGCCGCAGGCAAGTTGGTTGCAGGCGCTCACCTGGCCTCCTTCTAACCAACACACGGCCATCACTGGCACCCAGGCAGAACCGGCCTTCATCAGAAAACACAACAGGTCTCCACTCCGTCCTCCAATGAGCTCTAGCTTGACACCACTGACGTCGCTAACGGCAGTGGTTTGGAGTAAGTGGAATGCACGCTACAGGACGTCTGGCTCGGAACTGTCCTTCAAGTAACCGATTAGTAACAGTTCGTTGTGTCACTGTGGTGGCAACTACAGCTCGAATTGCTGCCGCAGACGCAGTACAATGCGCCACGGCCATGCGCCGTACACGGCGGTCTTTCCTCTCAGTAGTGCCACGTGGCCGACCGGAACCCGGCCTTCTTGAGGCAGTACCTTCCCTTGACCACCGCTGTTATCAATCATGCACATTGGCTACATTCCTGCCAAGTAGTTCTGCAATATTGCGGAAAGAAGATCCACCTTCTCGTAGCCCTATTACACGACCTCGTTCAAACTCCGTGAGCTGTTGATAATGGCTTCTTCGTCTTCTTAAAGGCATTCTTGACTAACATCAACACACTACGTCGAATCTCAACGATAACTAACGCTCACGAACGTTACAGCGCGTATTTACAGCAAACCTGCTTTGCATGTTCCGAGGGGCGCTACGTATGCGCCGAGCGCGAAATTTGCATAGACGTCATCTTACAGATGTACTCTCACCGCCTACTAACTGTCGTTTATCTAACACAACCCCTTCTCGGTGTTGGGATTTTTTCGTCAGTGTACTTTTTAGGGATATTTTTAAGTAGATTTTAAACTGTCTCAAAGATTGTCCAGGTAGGAAAATATTTTTTAAACATGTCATATAAGGGGATTTCATCGTGGTGGTACATCAGAATTTTAGTCACAACCAAAGGTTAGGATCCAATCAAGTTTGAGAACCTATGGTTTAGTGGGAACTGAAATCTGTTAAGCCTGTAAATCTTCCAAGCCAACTCAACTGCGGGTAACCACTTAGGAAGAAATATAGCCAAGGCATCAGTTGCTCATCATCTGAAGGCCATCTATTGGCCATTTGATGCAGTTTTTCTTTATTTTAAATGAACAATAACTGAAATTTCTTACACCAAGTAATACCAGTAAGTAATGCAACAAATCTATCAATGTAGAGGAGCTATGAATTTTAGGAGAAAATTAAAACGCTATTTCCAATCAACTGCCCTATATACATTTCTCGAATTATTGCAGATTGCTTTAAGATTTCCAATACAAATTAACAAATTTACTTTTGAGAGAAGTGCAATTATGTATTTAACTAAACAGATGGCGTCAGCTAAGCTGATGACTAAGCCTGATCCGTGGAAAAGCCGACTGTACAGCGATATGTGTAATTCTCTCGAAAATTATTAGTGAAGGCGTTGCACTAGCAATCCTGCCAGGGGACCTTTCAGCAATCCTGCCATTGGATCTACAGGGGATTTTTAGCACGGGCAGGATCGGTCTAGTGACCGATGCAGTCTGCTTCCCGACGTGACCAACACTTCGGCGAGCATGATTTGCTAATGGGGCAAGTTTCTTCAATTTTGCATCTGGATGGGAGATTATTCACCAGCGCGATGGAACTTAGGATAGAGTTCTTTATTGTGTTTAGGCTATAGGAAAATACATGCACATATATTTGCACTGAGCATCTCATGCGTTGGGAAATCAATCCTTTATTTTCTCGAGCCCTCTAGGAGATAAAAAAGTAGATATATTTACATTGATATTTACAAAGTCCGCAGCACTAGGGCGTGTGCTTCGGGGATGGTATGGATTCATCGTTCTGCTCTTCATTGCAGTCTTCAGTCTTCACTCTCGTGCCATCAGCAAAGATAAAATTATTTCGCATTTAATTAATCGTGTGTCAGCCAGAGAAATCCCGTGGTAGGATTCCCAAATCAAACATCATAGCACACAAAATGATACGAAATAATGCTGACAATTTTAATTATTTTTTGTAATGATATGTATGCTTCAGTTTATATTAAAAGCAGTTAGCAACTTTTTCATGAATCACGTTACTTTTCCATAAGTAACGTGAATTTTACTATGCATGTTAATTTCACTAAGCTATCTTTGCAAGTCCTTATACGACGTTATATCAAAATATTTCAAATAAAATTGTAAGGCATATACATGTTCGATAAACGTATATCACAATCAGTGCAACTTGTAGTTAATTACAAAAAAAGGATTTTAAAATGATCCGAAGGTGGTAATTCTTTTGAATTTCTCGGGCATTATTTAGCTTTTGGATGATTTGAAATTTTCGGAGCGTGGAAACTCTTACGTTATGGTAAGTTTATGCCATCATTGGGCAGTGGTAAAGGATTTTTAAGTGTATCACATTGCGTAGATTATACAGAGGTATCCTTTGATATTCCTGAAAAATCTGAATAGCATTCAAGTGTTACCGTATTGAACTGAGGACCATATATTTTGAAGATATGCTAGCAAGGCTACGTTAATTTATTTATAGGAGCGTACACGTATGCCACATAAAAGTGACGTTTAAATATATTTTTAAAAGATATTTAAAACAAAATGTTGTGTTACCAAGTTAATATTGTGCTACCTTTTTTAAGCTACCAACGCGAATAAGGTACACCTCTATTTAAGGCGCAATTCTCCTGGTCCCAGTCTCGTGGTATGACGCTTCTAATGCATTTACCTCCGAATAAGGGACACTATTTTTGAGACACTTATAAAAAAACGTTTCTTTAAAAATAAATTTTTCCCCTCAAAAATCCGAAAATGCCTACTCATAACAACCTTTAATATCGAGCACAGCCTGAAGGTCAAGTCCTTTAGCAGCAATCGTAGCTAGATGATCAAATTTGTGATAAGGGAAAAACGTTCCATGTTCATTGTTTTGTAATCACAAATATTATTTCTCAAAATTCTTGTGGAAACAGCAAATAGCTTGTCAAGTCTGTCAATGTATTAAATATAATACAGTGGATAATTACGGCTGTTAAATCTAATCCTCTAAAACGTGTTAACCAGTCTTTTAAAAAGACAGGCTTCATTCTTTCAGTTTCCAGTTTAAGTGGACAGAGTGAGTGCACTAAAGAAAAATAGTTCTGCAGGAACTTTTCAAACACAGTGGCATTAATGTTACGATCGAGGAATATATTGCGATCAATGAACAACTGTGTACCGACGATTCTAACGACACATGAGAGGTTTTATTACCGTAGTCGGTAATGAAGGCATAACAGAAAGTACTTCGAGGATCCGGAAAGTGATGCGGAAGAAGATGGGAATGCTCTCATATCAAAAGCTTTAACGAAGTCTTAAACTACGCCGGACAATTGCATAAATTACAAATGTTGGTCACAGGGAAGGACCAAATTTTTTAGTGAACTTAATGTACATGTGGAGAAACGTTCCTGTAAATTGAAAGGTTCAAAACAAACTCTTCTGTCGGGTTAATTCAAATAAATACTACTACACAAACTTCACACAGTTTCATATACAGGCACTGTACATTTATACATGTGCAGTATTTCTGTTTCATACATATGCATTTTATATTTTTATCGTATTTAAGATTTACTGTTTTTTACATGATGAAATCGACATTTCTTATTAAATTGAAAAGTCCATTAGCTATTTGTTTACAACTTATTTCCTTAGGTGTATTTCGTTAGGAACCTTCCAATGGGGGACACACCTATATAAAGGACAAAAAATTAGTTTCTTTGGGTGTTCCTTATTGAGAGGTACTGCTGTATATCACAGTTGTACATCCGTACACCGACGTTGATGGTTCCCAAAAAAATTATGTATACAAAAACTTCCACATACACACTGAGTGGCCACTTTATTATGACCATCACTTCAGTACTTCGTTGGGCCACCTTTTGCCTTTAATACTGCGTCGATTCTTTGCGGCATCGTTTTCACGAGATGTTAATAGTGGTTTTTTAGAATCTGAGACCATGCTTGATGAAAAGCACCTTCCAGTAGTGGGAGATTGCAGGGTTGTGGAACCAGCTGTCTGATGGCTCGTTCAACTTCATTTCACAAATTCTCAATGGGGTTGAGATCTGGAGATTGTGGGGCCCACCTAAGCAAAGTAAACTCACCAACTTGTTCATGAAACCAATTCTGTACAATACGAGCACTATGGCAGGAGGCATTATCTTTTTGAAAGTAGCCATCGCCATTGGGATAAACCATCCACATGACAGGATGCACTGGGTCCCTCAACGATGTTTAGATATGATGTGCCAGTTAGACGTTGATCAACACGAATTAAAGGGCCCAAAACATGACAGAAAAACATTCCCCAAACCATAACATTGCCTCCACCAGCTTGAAGGGTTGTAGCAATGCATTTGGGGTCCACGCTTTCGTACTGTTTCGGCCAAATTCTCACTCGCCCATCGGCATGGCGTAACTGAAAACGTGATACATCGAACCACATAATTTATGTCCAATTATCGACTGTCCAGTCCTTGTGCCCCTGTGCGATCTGGAGACGTTTTCTCTCGTTAACTGCAGACATAAAAAAGGTGTTCGAACTGGTTTTCGGCTGCCATATCCCATCCGATGCAGTGTACGGCGAACAGTGCGTGCAGAGACCCTTTGAGAGGATCCTTGATTAAGATATTCTGTAGTTTGCTGCACAGTTGGCCTTCTGTTGTCTGTTACCAGTCAGGACACTCTCCGTTCCTCAAGAGCAGTCACTAGTCGATTACGACCACACGTTGCACGTAGAGACCCAGTTTTTTGGCTGACAGTCCAGTCTTTAAACACTTTAACAACAGCCGCTCGGGAACATTTCCCGAATGCGGCCGTTTCGGTGATACTCGTTCGATGGCTCCGAGCTCCTACAGTCATCCCACGTTGAAAGTCCGTCAAATCGCATTTTTACCCACCTCGTCACCCAAATATCACTACTACTACTGTCGGAAGCACTAAGCTTTCCCTTTTTGTACTAGCCTTGCCCTCTGGCGGAAACAACGTGCATCCACAGCTCATTTGCTTAAAACTGTCAGTTGGTCCGAATAAAGAAGCCACTCAGTGCATAAACTATAATTTTATACATATGTATTGTGTAGTATATTGTATTTAGAAGCACATTCCGTAATCAATGCATCCTTTCTTTAAAATAACTTAAGTGAATATGAATCATAATATTTAAAAATTATATTCATTTAGATAAATAAAAGCAACTAACAAGAAGAAAGTGTTGAACGTACCTTTAAAAACTTGTATTGACGTAGTATTCACATGCATTTTCATTTGTGTAAAATACTTTCTAATGTCTTGCTGCACAACAAATTTCCGTGATGATTCGTCATAAAATTGTTCACAGGTATTAAATTATTAAAACACATTGTCAGAAATTTTTTCGGAGAATTGAAAACCACGGCGTATTATATCAAACGCGGCTTTTTAGAAGGCTTAGGGAGTTCTTCTGCGACATTCTCTTCAGCCTCTTCGATGTCAATCTGTTCTGTCTGAAGAGAGCTTACTATGTCGTCGTCCCTCGTGTATTATGAGACAAATACGTCTTCGTTGATGTCAAGGAACTCATCAAAGGAAATTTCTTTCCGGAAAACCTTTGGTCTCAAGTCCTTCCAACATTGCTCGACTTGAGGCAACACATTTTCTTCTTCGATTTGAGGTGATTCCATGAACCCACAGCTCTTGTAATGCAATTTGTTACTGTCGATTCTAAAACATCGTATAAAAATCCTCAGATCAATCATCGTATCTGTAGATTGCTCATTTTCTAAGGCCAGATCAGTCATTTGAGACTGCGTTTCTGATAATATTTTCATATTTTTTACAACTCGCTGATCCATTGGCTGCAGTTTTGAAGTCATGTTTGGGGGTAGAAACACAAATTCACATTTGATAGTTTTGATGCTACATTAGAATGGGCCCTGCAATTGTCTACAAACGGAACAATGTTTTCCTGCCTAATAATATTTTCATTGAAATTTGAAATTCACTCCTTAGAAATATCAATTGCAATCCATGCCTTTCTATTACAGCTGTAGTCAACTTCTAAAGACTTGGGAAAACTTAAGTTGTTTATTTTTCCTTATCACCAAAAATCAGAATTTTTCTTTGCCGTTCATGTTAGATCCCACCAGAACTGTTATCCTCACTTTCTTGTTTTTACCTCCATGGCAACGGTCGTCTTTGAAAATAACAGCCTTTTTTGGCAAACATTGAAAGACATGTCCTGTTTTGCCGAAATTAAAAATGTTTTCAGGAGTGCACCCTCCTAAAAACTTCTTCAAAATAGTGTTTTTCCATTTGTCGCAGTCAGTGACACACACGTTTTCACTTTCCTTAGAAACAACCTTATAAGTCATTTCGCTTTTAAATGTATCCAAACAACCGGAACTAGTTTGGAAATACCCTTTCCCTAAATGATTGTCAAAGTTTACTGTATTTTCTTTTATAAAAGAACCCGAGAGTGGCCAGTTTTTGTCACGAAAAATTTTAATCCACTTTATAACAGAGTCGTAAACTTTTTCAAAAGTTTCCGGTCAGATCCGACACCATCAAAGATTTTCTTAACGAACTCCATGTTTATAAATGTCGAAATACTGAGCAAAATGTACGATTAGGTATCAAATTATAATTAACATCAAATAAAATTTGACACCTGCCATTGTGACGTACGGAAGCAGCTATTCGGGATGATATCTTACTTCAATAATCCACCTCTCCGCTAGACTACAATGTTAGTACAAATGATGTTTTTTTGTCTCCCAATTAGGTAACTTCCTTAACCGAGTCCTTTATCATATATATCTTTGTCGCTGGAAAAGCATTTAACATTATTCGCAGCATCTTCTCAAAGCAGCAGCCACTATTGAGGAGGCATGCAAATGGTGAAAGGTGTAGATAGTAGGAAAAGTGACCTCTTTTTGCGATATTTAGGAGGGGATACTAAATCCCACGCGGAATCCAGGTGCAATCGTATCTAGAATCTGTGTTTACGAAATACAATCTAATAATCAATCTGTTCGCACTGATCATTAAAATATAGCACTAATCAACTTTTGAACTTTCAAAGCAGTACTCCGAAAACGCAGACCACGAAAATTTAAAAATCAGCAATTTTTTTATTTCCAATAAATCGGAAAATGCGCTATTGGTTTTAAACATGGATATATTGCATAAGAAAAACTGTCCTACCAGTCTCTTCATCTATGTTTAACATTTCTTCTACAACCGAAATACCCAGTTGTCTACCGTTCTAAACAACTAAATAAAATGTGTTTTAATTTTCTCCTCTTCTCGGACTTTCGCCGTTTTCAATCTTAATCCAGGCTACATTGAATCACTTAAGCCACGAAAAACAGGCGTAGGGGGACACTAATTCTTACCTGTAGGCCTCATTAAAATAAGAAGATATTATGGTGGCTTTTGCTTTAATTTCACCTGAAGTGTAATGTTTACTATTTTCTTAGTTCTTGTAAGAAACACTTATCGAAGCCCGACAAACAACTGCTGAACTTTTTATTACCTCGTGTCACCAAACGAATGCAAAGAATTATTTGGTTTCAATTAATATGCTGCAAAAACTGTTTCATGGATATTGGAGAATATGTTTAATACGAGACTTTTCAGAGACATATGCTATTGTAAACCGTAAGTCGACGTACCCCTGCAACGTTGAAAATATGCAAGTGAAGACCGTACATTATCAAACTGGCACGTAGACCTCAATAATCGTTGTCCAAAGTAGGATGCGCCAACACGGATGGTATCAGTTTCTGAAAGGATGCTATAACACGCCAACACGGATGGTGTCAGTTTCTGAAAGGACGCTACCATAGGGAGTCGACGACACTGCAAGAATTTTCCTCTGCTATGGGCACCACGGTATGGAATCAAACGACTTACAAAAGAAAAAAATACAGGTATGCTCAGTTCTGATTGAGCGGTCAGTTTGGAACTTAGGACTACGACGTGCATATCAGAGAGTTGAAATGAGATACTCGAGTATGGTTTAAAAGTGTTTATTTAATTTTTGTTGCTAACACAGGTCTATGATATTAATAGAAGCTTACAAAAATTATGCAATGCAAACGCAAAGCAGATCGATGCACAATTAGCCAACGTGGTGCTCTGTCTTCTTGGGCTTCTAACATTCCTCAACTCTCTTCTTGGGCTTTCAGCATTCTTCATCACCTGCTCTTGCCTCCCGTTTTCATTTTCTCCACTTTTGCTTGAGTTCATTCGGAAAAATCAGCCGCATATTCGAAAATGTTAACCCGTTCCCACGAAAAATATTTTTAAAAATTTTAGTTTAAACCACTGCGATATGTTTTTACATATTTAAATAGCTCTCGTCGAGAGCTTTAAAACTTTACCACGCACAGTCGTTTTGCATTCACGGTTGTCCAGATAAACCGCGATATTATAAAAAGTAATTACGGTTCACGAAAAAACAATTTTTAAAATATTCAGTTCAAACCACTAATGTTCTTCGTATAATTGAATAAACTTCTTCGAGAACTTTAAAACGGTACCACACACAGTTGTGTTGCACACACGTTGGCCGAGATTGATTGAGTTAAACGCGGCTGCAAACCCAGAAATTTTGCATCATGTCCACGTGAACAGGGAGCAAGAGGAGCGTCGCGCGCACGATGTATTGCGCAGAACCCGATTTGGACTCCATGCTGTTTACAATAATCCTTACACGATTAGTGTGCGGCACGTAATTTTAACGCTATAGTTATTTCAAGTGGTAACTATTTTTTTCACAGGCGCTTTGCCGTAAGTCGCCACATGCCATCCCCTGAGTTAGACGTAGTCCTACGTCAAAACTCCACGAGAAATGTCTGCATGCAAGACGTCTGGCGATCTATATACCACTCGCCGAATCTTTCAGAAGGGTCATCCTGAATGGAAATCGACAGCATCAGATATGTACGTCTGATAAAAGTGCCTAACGGGGACGAGCCCCAGTACAACCAAAACGCGTATTCTTGACTTGTCTATATCTTAAGAGATGCTAAGGAAGCCGCAATTTTCCCGCCAGCGTAAGGGAAAACGAATATTACGGTGATCGAGCACTCCTGGCTTGAGCTAGCATCATGATGGATTGACGCACGTAAATGCACGTGTGTTCAGAACGCTACAGAAGTGACTCCCTACATTCCTATGTGCGAATTTTCAAGGAAGCTCTTGGCCCCTATTTTCGTTTTATGAACGATAACGTCCGTTCCTTTAGCGCTCGACTGGTCGGCAAATACCACGAGAATGAAGATATTCGTATGTTGGAGTGGCCCCCAAGATCGCCGGATCTGAACCAGGTACAGCATATCAGAGCAATTGCAAGCCAAGAGCCAATTGCCGGAACTCTCCAGGGACTCAGGTGTGCTTTGGTGGAGGTGGAGTACTTATTGCACGAAACGCTCATTCTCTACCTTGTAAACAGCACGTTGTGAGAGTTGTTCTGGTATTTAACGTTATCATACTTCCTATTGTTTCCTAGAAAGCCCAGTCACTAACTGGCTTCATTTTAATTTTGAGATTCTGTCATGCGCATGATTCCTCCTCATGCTCAATGCCATTTACTTTCTGTTTACGTATTGGTACGTATAAAATGTACGCTTGTACCAATTAAACTCTGTCGGGTAGGTTTTGTGTCTTTTACTTTAATTTTGTCCTTCATTGTACGCAGAGTGCTTTTCACAATTAGTTTACATGCAATTGAATCCGTGAATTATGCAGTCTGTTTCAGTAGTGGTAACAGGTAGGTAAACCTTTAATACAGACTGAAGGTACCATGATGCTTGGAAGATTTCCAGAGAAAAGCTTGTCAGCAGACGAAATCAAAAGGATTCGCATTTGTTATGGCGCGAAAGCGTACATGCTGAGACCATGATCCACAACTATATTTACTGCAAGTGTATATCAAACTGACGGTAAGATATGCTAAGCATTATGTAAATCTAGAATTATGTCTAATCCAGGGTGAGCGATTTGAATTGTTTTTATTTCGCGTCAAAAGTTAATGCAGTTCAAAAACACCAATTTTTAACACTTTAGATATAACTCTTCTTTTGGTGAATTTTCTGCAGATATATTTCCATATAGCAACCAGAATAAGAATTCTAAAAGTTACTTGGAGCAGACGTACAGTCACATCATAATCCTGTTTTAATGACAAGCAAAGTGTATCTCCAAAGAGTAACAAAAAAGGCACGCTACGGAAACATGGAATTTCCTAAAAATAAAATAGACTCTAAAGCACAAGAACCTTTCAGGAAAAAACGAAAACGTTTCTCTAAAATATTCACATTGAGGAAGACAGGAACGAATTAACTGAAAACACGCCGGGATATATATATAAGGTATTTAGAGGCTTTGCGAGTATGATGAATATCACAGAGAGCTATAAAAGCGTAAATGCAGGGGTTCTCCCAATTTGAAAATCCGGGCCACGGATGGTCTATTGGTCAACTTTCGTGACTGTCACGGAGAAACCTCAGGTTCCGCCAAAGACAGGAACGAACAGTCGAACGAACCACTAAATATCCGCCGTGCGTCGGATGGGCAAGGTAAGTCGTCGAACTCCGGGTACTGCCCCCCCGGTAAAAGATAACGGTATCTTCTTCCCTTTTCGATCACGCTACCGTTTCCCTTTCCTATAAGGCACTCTAGTCCAAATATCCTAGCTTCCTCTCCAAGGTTTGTTTAAGACCTGGGGTCAGACACTTCCTTTCTAAAATAATCTACATTTAATTTGACTTTCAAGCAAACATTTAATTTTTATTTTCAAACAAGGGACAGGGCCACCGAAATTCGCATCCAGAACCGTGTCGGTCGAACGATTAGAAGACAGCGTTACGTATCACTTGGCCACCAGGATAGCACTTTGGCAAGATGGCATCATGAAATGTGGAAGTCGCAAATCAAAACTAAATGCAGATATCTCGATATATACTGAAAAAACAACTGTGTCCATTGTTTGCCGAAAAAAGCTGCGTAATTAAAATACTCGAATTATTCTTGAATGAACGTCAAGTAAGATTACACTACTAATTAATAGCCCTTAATTAACCAAACAAAAATAACATGGAATATAATAAATTATCCTATAGAGGCGATATGCATGAACCTGGGGTCGCGTTATTTCTAGTGAATGTATCTTTCTTAGTCAAATATACAGGGTTCAAATGGAAGTCCTTATTCAGGGCAATAACTGCGAAAGAAACGGTTCAAGTGGTACACAAGTTTGGTCTATGTATAGGAAAGGGACGATGACAGATCGAACGAAAGCGATTGGGGCACCCCGAGCGGCAAAGATAAGAAATTAGGAAACCTAACTCGCTAACAATGCGAGATAGAAACCAAATTCCAGTTACAATGTTGTAGCACATCGTCTAATTAGTAGGAAACCACATACGATGCACACGAATTATGTACATGGACGGGTCAGAATGCTGATAAAGTGCACGCGGTGTTTGGATGGTTAAGCAATGCAAAATACCGGCCCACGATGGAGAATGATTCAAATGCGTATGTAAATACTTATAGTGACGTAGAAGCCGGTCAGTGAGATAAAATACCGAGACTGGGGATTTGAACGACAGTCAACGTACACCTGGCAAACACTGGTGGCGAGCTACTCAAACGCCGACCACTGTGAAATGGTCGTGCTTTATGGCGAATGCTACCTCAATATCCACGGAGCTGAAGGGCGGTATGCCGAAAGTTTTACGACTATTCAACATCCAACTGCAGCGACTACTAACAATTGTATTCGCCGCCTCCGAAACACCGGAAGCATGCAGGCACTTCCGCGATCGGGAAGACCTACGTGTTCGGGTGTTACTGCGCATCCTGAGGCTGTTTTGCTGTGATATAACCTAACCAATCACAACATTAGTACCACAGCAGTCGCCGAAGCATGCGGATTAACAGCACAACGTGTTTGGAAAATCCTGAACGAGCATGGAGCCCACCCGCACCCCGTTCAGCTAGTGCAAGGTTTGATGGATGGAGACCAGGAAGGCGTTTCGATTTCTGAAACTTTGTGCATAACAGTTTGGAGGTTAATCCAAACTTCTTGGCCGATATCTTGTAGACAGATGAGTCCCGTTTTACACAGGACGGAATAGTCAATCGGCATAACACTCATTACAGGGCTCTGAGCAACCCATCTACGCGAAGAGCTGCTCGACATCAACGACCTTGGGCAACTAACATTTGGTGCGATAGTTGGCAAAACACACTAGTCGGACCCATTTTCTATGATGGGACATTGACAGGTCAGCAGTGCCTTCAGCTCTTACAGGGCCCAATATCTGACTTTCTGGATGATCTTCCCCTCAGAAATCTGCTGCGCATGTGGTACCAAAATGACGGTGAACTACCTCACATGACAGCCAACGTAAGGAGTTTCCTGGCTGAACCATTCATACACCAGATAACTGATTATGGTGGTACGGTGGAATGGCCACCGCGGTCACCGGACTTAACACATTTGGACTTCTTCCTGTGGTGTTTCTTGAAGGAACAGGTGTATGCTACAGAACCTACTAGTCTAGAAGATTTAAGATACCGCATTGTGTGCGCCTGTAACACAGTGACACCTGCCATGCTACATAGTGTACGATAAACTATTATTACACGCGTTGGAATGTGCATTGTCGCCGATGAGGGCCACTTTGACTTGTCTGTGCATTAACTTCGCGCAGATGTGCGTTGTACTTGTAAGTAGGCAAATCTCCTGTAAATATTTTTCAGTATTATAAATAAGCCTGTACAGCTTCTGTCTCGTGTCATTATTTTGTGTCTTTTTCACCCGATTTACCGATTCGAATTAACAGCATTTTGGCCCGTCCATGTACATAATTCGTGCTCACCATATGTTGTTTCCCACTAAATAGATGATGCAATACAACTTTGTAATTGGAATGTTTTTTCTATCTCGCGTTGTTCGGGAGTTAGGTTACCTAACTTCTTACCTTTGCCGATAGGGGCGCTCCAATCACTTTCATTCGATAGACCATCGTCCCTTTCCTATACATAGACTTAACTTGTATACCACTCGGACCCTTGCTTCCGCAGTTATTGCCCTGAATAAGGACTTTCCTTTTAACCCTGTATAATTTATTAAATCAGGAAAGAATGATATAGTAGATTTAGTGAGATTCTCTGGTACTTCGTACCACACAGTTTGTTTCTTCACACTATCCAACAGTGATTGTGGCCAATGTCGCATAAAATTGGGTTCTTTTTTGACAATATTGATTAACTTTTCGTCAAAAGGCATTTCCAAAATAGTCATCAAAAGCAACTTCCAAAATGGAAGAAAGATTAAACGAAGACTGTTTAGTTCGCGGCAAGAGCCTGCACGTCTGCCGTTGCGACAAAATGAGCACAGAAGACAGGTGTCCTTGACTTAACACGTGCGCAAGTGCTCCTTATGGAGAGGAAATACTTCGGAATAGAATCGCTTCCAAAGAAACGTTTTCAGCAAATGTTCAAATCGTCCGGTTCCGAATCGAAGTGCTCCCACTCATGAGGAAACAAAATTTTACGTCATAATAAATATTTTCGACTAGGGACACAAATAGCATTCGGAAAAAGGTTTTTAACGGCTAACCAATAATAATCACGAAAATGGATTATTACACAACTCGCGTGAAGTATCTTACCGAGCTGCCGATAGATAGTATCAAAGAATGTCTAACGAGAAGAAGTTAAGGCTCAGCGAGACGTAACTAGCGCAGCTATATCTTCAGGGAAAATATGCAGTGCACGGAAGCCAACATACAGGCTGATTGCTTGATGCCGGAGCAGATTGTGCATGCGTATTCCTGTTGACTTTAATTCTTTGGGTAAAGAAAAGTCAGCCGTCAGCCGAGCTACTCAGACTCACAGCACGTGATTGTAACCTTCTCGATAGAATAATAATTTCGCAAATCAGATATTTTAGTTTGTTAGGCCAACCGGGTTAGTTAAATCCTTTATTTGTTCTTCAGAAATATTTTCAGTAATGCCAAATACTATTAAATGTCTGCATTTTGTATGGATCTTTAGGCCTAAATGTAATTACTGTTGAAATTTAATTTAAATAGTAATACTAATGTTATTGCACATTTTTCTCGCCAAAATGAGGGATGGGCGGGATATCAGAAAACAGCAACAACAGCAACAAAAAACTGCTCTAACAAATAGTCATCAGATCAAAGAAAACCATCGTTGATCAAAGAAAAGCTTCACTGCAGTAGTCCCACTAATGTGTTTTGGTCTAGAATATATTACCTCTTAAGATGTGGTGGAGCTTTTGTCGCCTCTTTTACGTTATCCCTATGAGAGTTCACCTTCTTTAAGTGTGAGATATCATTTGATAGTAGTACGCAACTGCTGACACATAAATCGCAGAAAGCGGGCCACAGTTGGAAATATAACCAAAGTTCTTTCTAACAATAGTAGCTACAGAAGGGGACTCGTTGAACATGTGACTATCTGGGATTTGCTAATATACTTACGCGGCTAATGTTTTTAGAGTTGAATTCCATTACATCAAGGTTTATTAGTAATGTAGGTCAAACACCGTTTTCATTGTTTCCCACTATATACAGACACCTACAAATATTTTCCAACATAAAGGCTCAGTCAGATATCTTTAGGAAAATCGGAATAACTTGGAAGTTCTCATGTAACAAGTTGCGGAACGATGTCAAATTTCGAAATACATGCATCTCAAGCCTTACACTATTGTTTTTTTAACACTCTTACTTAATTGTTTCTGAATGCTGAATATTTGGAAATTGACAATAACGTATGTAACCATACAGAAACATTCAGAACGAAATTTACAGATTTGCTGGGTACTCTTGTTGGAAATTGCAAAGATAAATGTGTTGCTTTGCCACATCGCTGAACCACTCCACCAAAAAATTCCGTTAGCTTGAAGGAAGTTGCGCTTGAGTTATTTGAAACTTTTGAATGTATACTACCTGTAAGCAAAGGTTTTCAGGTATTTTCAAATTTTGGAAAAAAAATTTTCTACTTCCAAAGACTTTAATATTTAATATCGAAAATTCTGATTTTTCTTTCGAAAAAAATATAACAGAAAAGTCCTGTCGACCATTAACATGAATATGCGATTTAATGCCTCTCAGCATTGAACAATGATTTGATTTTGAAAAACGATCTCCTTTTATGAAAAACTGTAAAATCAATTGCGCTTCTAATCTCTTTCAAATAATTAATAACAAGGAACTGTGCACCAACTGTACTTAAAGTAGTATAATTATACATACTAGCAACCCGAATACATTGCCGTAGAATGGAAGAAAATATTTCTAATCCTTGCCTAATCAACCAGACGGATTTTCAAGTAGAAAGGTAAACTTTTTCAAGGACGGTAGTCAGAAAGGTAGATTCTTGCAAGGAAGGTGGACAGAAAGGTAGACTCTTGCAAGGAAGTTGGACAGAAAGGTAGACGTTTTAAAGAAAGGCAAGAAGAAAGGTGGACTTTTTCAAGGAAAGTGTAGATATAAATGCACGCATGCAAAAAATATAGTCCAATTACTGATAAATGCGGACAGAGAGCAAAGCAGATTTAAAAAAATAAGAAAATATCCCCTGAAAGGAAAGTTAATTTCTTCCAAAAATTAAGAAAAATGAAAAATTTTACCAAAAATGGAAACTAATATCGGAAAGATGAATAAAATATGGGCAATTTTGAAATCATGAATAGAAACCACACAATATTGCAAGGTGAACCAGAAATTCATATGATTTAAAGTCGTCCCCACAGTCACAGTGGAATCGGTATATTTGTACATCGGTACTGAATAATTTCGACGTAAATTTCGCCGGTTTCTTAACGGATTTTCCACAAATATCCACCAGAGCACAGCAGATATTGCCAAATGGGTACTACCTAATAGCATCGTTAATACTGCGTTGTACCGAAAGTCAAGCAAGCTAAACATTTGAAGTTTCCGTACGCATTTTGTAGAAAACAAGATAATAAAAATATCCATAGCAGTTGATGCTAAAACAATCTAATCGCTATTCCATTTTCCAAATAATTGCTTACTGAGAGGGAAAGAAACTGGGAGGGATCATATCGGTAAACCCAAAAGAATGACCTAATATCTGAAAATGCCAGAGTGAAGACGCGTTGCAACGATTTGAATGTTCAAAATAGTCTCTTAGTAAAGAAGAGACTGTTCGAAGAAATCGCTACATCGTTTCAGATTCAGTGCTCTGTGAGCACTGAATCTGGAATTATTTGAAGAACATTCATTCAACGGAGTATTACCTTATTAGGCACTAGAAAATTTGAAATATGTTTGGTGATACTATGTTCCGTTAACTTTTACCACACATAAATTTTAGAGGAAGCGAATATTGTTAAAGGCTCCAGCTTTTATCCTTTATGATTAATAGATTTGCATAAAAAAATTTGCTTCACTTAGCCAATATCGAAAGAAACTTTAAAATCACAATTTCTATTTTGGATATATTGTTCATTCTGCGCAGTAGTCGCACATCGCTTTTCATACAAATTGTATATGAGCTTTTGCAAATCCTCGTAGATTTTAAACGTTACTGATCAAACAGAGCTAAGAAAAATGTCCACAAAACGGTCTCACTTGTGAAGTGCATATTAAAATGCATACGAAGCCTACAAATGTTTCAAAATTAACTAGTCGTTGTTCACATAGGCTGATACAATGCGTTTTATTTTATTTATGGCTTCTGTTTTTTTTCTCGTAATGTATTTGAAGATTTCTTTTTTCGTATGATTTAAGCACGTGCCCCATATTTTGTATACAATCGTACAATATACACTCTTCACATAAATGAATGGTGTATCTGACTGAAGTAACACGCATCGAAAAAAATCAGTGAACCCTGGTAACACAAACAAGTATAAATATAAACACAATTTTTTTGAGCAATTCCTGCAAACAACGCAGTAGCACTCCAATATAAAGAAAAGAGTGAATTCGCAGAATGTCCCTACCTCTGGATTTCAGCAACGCGTGACACCAGCTCTGTGTTGAAGTACATCTTGACACCTTTGCTGCATACTTGCAATGCTGGGGTATGGAAAGTGGTTGTCCAAAAGTCACTCTGCAGGGTCCCAAACGTTTTCAACAGGACAGGAGTAAGCTCAGGAAACCTAGAACACAGCTGTGGCAATTGAATTACATGATTTTCTAGCTTCTGAAGCACGCTCCAGGCCAGTGGATGGTTGCATTTTCACCTAAAAAAAGTAATTTAAGCACAATAACAACGTGCAACAGAGCCACAGTGGGTACACTTATTTCGTTTTGGTACATATTTTCCCTACAGAAACGTACAAGGAAGTATGGATATAAAACTTCACTCTTGCCTAGCACAGAAATGAATGCCGTTTGTAAGGTTGGAAGGACAGCATGTAGTGTGGTTGATCTCTAGTGCCGGATCTCTTTCACATGAATCCTCGTCGAGTATTAGGATAAAAAGCCAAAAGCGATTCGTCTCTGAAAAGTACATGGAGCATTCTTCATTCCATGATATTTACTGTTGGACAGAGGTATATCTTTGCCGACGGTGAGCTGATGTCAATGATACACATAACAAAATCCTCGTTGCCCTGATTCCGTACTCGTGAAAATGGTTTCTACCGTTTGAGCACATACTGTGACCCCAGAAATAACTCAAAGTGTTATTTACCGGTAATGCCAAAGAATTCCCGACCCATAATTATCAAGTAATGATCTTACCTCTTGATGTTTAGCGTCGCGCAACTACTCCTGGGAAAACCTTCAACATTTACGTGCCACAGAAACCTTGTCCGTAGCCAACTTACTACAGTTTGCGAAATTCATAATCTAGCGGCCGCATGGGTCAGCTGTGTACCTGCCTGTCAAATAAGCAAACAGCCTTACTTCTTTTGTAAATGTTTAAGCGTTGTGTGGATATCAATTTAGATTATTCCACACTGAAATTAAACTGGTGTGGGATTAATAAGAATTCCTACGGTATTACTCATTAAATCTGTTATTCTTGTATTTCTCAGTAAAATATGTTGAATTATGTTTGGTATTGCATACATCAATTGCCATGGATTGCCATCTCGTCTGAGAAATCATGAAAATGAATAAGCAGCAAATTGCCGTCGAAGTTTATACAAACCCTGGGTATTTATTAGAATCAATCTGCAGATCAAATAGGAAACCTAATTAACGAACTATTATCTTTTTATTCTTTTCAGTCCCCAATATTTTATCTCTCAGGATATATCACGAATGCGAATTGCATCATTTGTACAAAAATGTCGAAAGATGTGAGGGAAATTTGCTTGGCATAGCAGAACTGTTGCATTTGAAGAGAAAAAAATCAAAGATAATAACTACTAACCAGGTTGAATCGATTTTAATTGTATCCCTCTCAGTTTAGAGAATAAAATGCACAAGTAATTGATATGAACCAAGATACAAATGTCCAGCTGCTCCTTTGAAATAAGGATCTATAAGCAAAGTGTAACTTTTGAAATGTGTTGCGTGCGAATCATGGATATGAAAAAAAAAACCGATCGAGCTTGACAATGTTGGAAGAAGCTGATAATTCGAAGACAGAGAACAAAATGGTTGGACAGAATCAAGGACGCTATTGGAATGAGCATAGAAGTTTTGCGACATCTTTCTGAGAACAAATCGAGATACCATGCCATTGTTCATACATTCTCCAAAGTCGAACACGTCTCGTTGGAGCCTAAAACCAACAAGTTATGAATGATTTCGGACTCGATTTGTACGGCATTCATTGTGCGCATTGTATTATTAGCGATCAGCCGAATTAAAGGCTGAAATGTTGTCCTTACTTAATCCACTGAAAATTGAAAGAAGTCTTTGATGATATTGATGCATTTCCCAATAAAGTTGTTAATATTGGAGGATTTGTGGGCAGAAATCTATGGCATCGTATTACTTCCAAAAATATCAGGCTAAAATTTGCAAGTCAACAGTTTCTCAATGGAATGCAAATATCTGCTATAAATCTGTCAAACGGAAGAAAAGTAAAAGGAACTGGTACAGAACTTTTGTGAGAAATTATGTTTTCAGAATATTTTATAAATTTAATGTACAGTTCCACGAAACTGAAGCAACAGGACGCAAACAGTATTCGAAATCTTGGAGATATGTGGTAAATCTAGATCTTAAAAAGAACATTCCTTTGTAATTGACAAAGACGGAGACACGGAAGTGAATATTTCATACAGGCTAATGGCAACCTGTTGGCTTTAAAGTTATTCAAAGTGTTACATGCTACTACCCAAAAACGAAACTGTGCCACTGTTACAATAAAACTGAAAGCAAAGTTCTGATTATATTAGTTTTAATCTCTCTCTTTCTCGGTGGGGCTACCATGAGAGACAATAATGGCTACTTGTGGGACCCAAAATTCTTCAAAGTGTTATGTGATACTTCCGAAAACCAAACAATGCCATTATTACAGAAAAACTGAAAGCAAAGTTCTGGTTAGAACTGTTTTTCTCTGGCTCTGGGCACATTACCGTGAGAGACGGTAAAGCGTGACGTTGAAGTATTTATCAAGTACATCGGCTTGCGCGCTATTAATATACAGAAGCTGTTCTTCATTACTTTGTTTTTACTGTTTCGTAAGCCACGGGAATCGCTTATCCTTGATGCACTTGACTTAAGTGATATTGTTTCATTACCATTTAAATGTATATTACTTATAATTAAACAATTTTTTCAAGGATTTACTGCTTAAAAGCTCTGAAAAACGTTTTTTGAGTTTAAATGAATTATATTTTATAAGACTACCGTTTTTAAAGAAACTGATTCAAACTAAAGAACTAGTTCTGGTATTCCCCACGCAATAATTTGTAATGATAATTTAGAATCTGATATTTCTCAATAATGTCATTAATTAAAAAAATGATTACTTATTTGCCTTAAAATTTCGGAAATAATTAAATTACATTATCATTACGCAGTAAGAATGTACGCGCTAATTGTTTTTTCCTTACTCCATTAAGTGTTGAATTTCATAAAACCGAAACTTTTTCGGTTTTTTAACCACGATATCTCTTACACCAAAAAAAACAAAGAATGTTGAAATTTTGACCTACATTAATTATAAAAACGATTAGTATCAAATCTGATTCTATAACATGTTCTGAAAGATTTCCGTCGTATCAAAACACTTGGACGTTTGCACTGCCAAATTCAAAAACCTTATCTCAAAGCTACGATCCACATTTTACACCTAAATCGGTGTTGTGTTTCTGCAAGTATATTTTGAATTCTAAAGGTTTCCAGTTTTCCCTAGTGTTATTAAGAATCAGTGTATCGTTGCTGTTAATAATGTAAAGTAAAGGTTCCCACACAGTTATGTACGTCATCATATTTTCACAGCCACTTCGTAGAAGTTTCCCACAAACTCTAGGGGAAGTTTTCTTTCCTGAACCTCAGTAGCAAATGGGTAGTAAGTTTATTTCGGGGAACTTGACTGAGAGCTGAAGTTTTGTTCCCTTCTGAGATTGTTGTTTGGTCAGCTGTTTTTTGGCTGCTCCTACAACTCCTCCTAAATCTTGAAGATGAAGAGGTGATTCCGCCCTGGTGGCGCAATGTTCTAAACGCTTTCTTCTTACCATTCGTCCGGAAGGGGTTCAAGTTAGAATCCCAGTGAAGCATGGATGTTCTGTTTGTCTTACGGCACTGGGTCTCTCCTGTTCCACGATCCACTGGCCCTAAATTGGGGACGGGAGATTGCTTGAGCTGTTAAACAGAGACTCATTGGTTGTTAAACCTTCAATAAAAAAAAAAAAGGTAATACGCATTTTGCATTTCGTTTCAGCTCCAAAAGTTTTGCATTTGACTTATCGTTGGCTTGATTAGATTTGCACGAGACTAAGATGAAATGTTGGGCACAGGTCTCGACTTTAGCCTTATTAATTTGAAGTAGTTAAGACATTACTTTTAGGACGATTAGTTCACAGCTTTGCACATATTTCAAACATAAATTTCCATTTGGTATATACACTGACGGAAAAAAAATTCCCAACACCACGAAAAAACAGTTAAAGAGGAATGAAATGGCGGCAATACATCTGTATAGGTAACATATTTAATCAATTAAGGTTTCAAGATCACAGCTTAATGTAAGCGTGCGAAGAACCATTTTAAATGTGAAATTCTGGTACAATAATAACCAGTGTAACGGCCAGAACGTTGAATGCAAGCACGGAAACGTGCATGCATTGGGTCGTACAGGTGCTGGATGTCAGTTTGTAGCATGGTGTTCCATGGCTGTCGCACTTGGTCGATCAATACAGGGACGGTTAAAGCTGGTTGGGGTGACGCTGGAGTTGTCGTCCAATGATGTCCCATACGTTCTCGATTGGAGACAGATCTGGTGACCTAGCAGGCCACGGCAACATGTCGACACTCTGTAGAGCATGTTGGGTTTCAAGAGCGGTATGCGGGTGAGAGTTATCCTCTTGGAAAACACCCCCTGGAATGCTGTTCATGAATGGCAGCACAACAGGTTGAATCACCAGACAGACGTACAACTGTGCCGTCAGTGTGCGTGGAATAACCACGAGAGTGCTCCTGCTGTCATAGGAAATTACTCCCCCGACCATATCTCAAGGTGTAGGTCCAGTGTGTCTCGGCCGCAGACAGGTTGGTTTTTTTTCCGTCAGTGTAGTCGGGTGTTCCAGACCTTTTTCTGTGGGCGATGTGTCTGAACCAAATGATACCTAAAATGTTGTTCTCTCCCTAAACATAAATGTTTACAGGTTTTACGAAAGCCACGGCAAAAACAACTATTAATTCCCGCTTTTATTTCAGCATTACCGACAGCAAACATGTAGCATGTGATAAAATATTAAATCTAGCATCTAATCTACGCTCTGTGGGCTGAAACATGATGGTGAAGAGCTAGTTCCGCCTCATATGGGCTTCGGTTCCCTGTTATCATGCAAATGGGTACAAACAAGTGACTGAAACTGACTTTGTTTTTTTCGCTATCATACTA
Organism: Macrothele yani; assembly: GCA_039090855.1. NCBI lineage: Eukaryota > Metazoa > Arthropoda > Arachnida > Araneae > Macrothelidae > Macrothele > Macrothele yani. The sequence continues at coordinate 48,486,745 of CM076999.1, read as the reverse complement.
CTTTTTACAAACAAATGACTGAAACTGACTTTGTTTTTTTCGCTATCATACTACTTTTTACAAACAAATGACGGAAACATCTTTTTTTTTTTTTTTTTTTTTGATTGGAGGTTTAACGACCACCGTGAGCAACTCAATGGGCTATAAGCAGTCGCCCGTCCCTAATTTAGGGTCACTGGTTCCAGGGAAGGGAGAGAGCCAGTGCCGTAAGACAAACACAACATCCATGCCTGACCGGGATTCGAACCCGGACCCCTTACGGACGAATGATCAGGGGCCAACGCCTTAGACCACTGCGCCACCGGGGCGGCAGGAAACATCTTCACATTTCTTTCTTAGATTCGTCACCATTTTCAATCCTTTTAGCACGTACTTGATCTGAAAGGGTTGGTGTCAATCATTCTCCTTAGTGAGCACTTTGAAAAAAAAAGCATGTAACGAAGTAAATTTCTCCGTCATTTTTATCCGCGCCAGGATTCGAACCCGGGTCCACTCATTCCGGAATAAGTTGCTCTACCATTTGAGCTACGCGGACATTTTATTCTGATTCCTATCTGCCTTTATGTCGTGTGCGTCCTTCTGACAGGTACGTCACATCTCCTGGTACGTTACATCATCTCCCCCTTATTTATTTTTTTTCGAACTGCTGCTCTTATTTTTCCTATCTCGCGGTGTGGAAATAACATCACACCATTGCGAGATTGTGAACGGTCGGGTCATCCGGATAGTTCGGGCGCCATTATAACGAAGTAAATTTCTCCGTCATTTTTATCCGCGCCAGGATTCGAACCCGGGTCCACTCATTCCGGAATAAGTTGCTCTACCATTTGAGCTACGCGGACATTTTATTCTGATTCCTATCTGCCTTTATGTCGTGTGCGTCCTTCTGGCAGGTACGTCACATCTCCTGGTACGTTACAAGCATACGCACGCAGTTTTACTCATTCAAGCCGTGTTCTGCAACTCCTTATACAGCGAATATATTCAAATTTGATGCTTTCAAACCATTTTTCTCACTCGGAGTTAACTCACTCTAGACAATTAAAGAATTAATGGTTTCCACAGAAATTACCTTCGCCACAATTGAAACAACGTTGAATGCTCCTGTGCGTGTTTGAAGCTCAGATTATTGCAACATTGCAGAATGGTTAAATTTATCTTGAAGCTCAGTTCCAACAGATACCTGGTCAGTTAGGTGGCGAAAATCCGCACGGGGATAACTGGTTTTCCAGTTATTTGGGGAGCGGCGCCCCCACGGCCCGAGCTGACCTTCTGACTGGTCAACATCTGATGTCATGCCACCGCTTGTTTTTTCTTTCGGTGCTGTTGGAGTTTGCAGGGACGGCTGTTCATCCAGCTGTTGGGGAGTTGCGGCCCCACGATCCCCAGCTGGTCTTGTGTCTCGCTTTTTCGTTTTTATTTATTTTCTCCACTGGCTAGTTGCCCGTGTTGTATACTCTACCTAATCGCTACCACGTTATGTACTAACACCCCGGTCTCGTGGTTTTGTTACCCTCCACCACTAACTGTATTATATTAACCGCTCAGTTCGTAGGTTGCTGAGATTCCGTTTAGGTTCCCTTCCAGGATTAGTCTTCTTTGGATTTCTTTTTTTCCTTTTGACTGGTTTGGGTGCTAGACCTACCTGCATGTTTGCCGCGTGCGGAGACCCGTGAGGCGGAAATGGGATGTCTGGCGGCTGAGGTCGCAGGAGACCGGATAAGTGCCTCCTGTGTACCAACACTCCTCTTCGACCCCGGCTTCGCTGTAAACGGGAGGCTAGAGACTAACCCACCTCTAGTCAGAAGTCTTGTACCAAGGTGTGTACAGGGCTTTAGCGGCTTTTTTGTCGTATAGCACGGCAGGGTAAGTCCGGGGGTTGTGGGATCATGCCAAAGGCGTTGGCATGACGGTACTCTGGAGGCCGAAGTGTCCGCCGAGTGCATGTGAACACAACCATTGGACTATATTTGCAACTAAGCTCTAGAACTGTGTCTTGCATCATGTGTTTGGCTTGCGGACCTCCAGTTCTCCCTGTTGGGCTCGATTGTGGGCGGAGTACGTTGCAGATGAATTCTTTCTTACTCCCATGGGGAAACATAAACCCTCCTCAAAATTTAAAAAACAACAGGATATGGTGATTGATCAGGCGCCTAATTTGCCTCAACCACCTCCCAAACATAACACACTGAAGAGAACTGTCGTTGAAAAACGACATCACCGCGACGTATCTTTAGATCCGGGTGTTGAACCGTCAGCTCAGAAACGTCGCATTACACTTGCAGATTCGATACCTCAAGCTACTTTTCTCGTCATTTCTTCTACTGACCAGATTTTGAAACTTTCCTCAAAGTCTCCTTTCTTCATCTCGAAGGCACTTGCGGGTGTTGCTGGCTCTTTGAAGTCAGTAAAGAAGCTACGCTCTGGAGACCTGCTTGTGGAAACTTGCACTCTCTCTCAGAGCAAATCTCTTCTGCAGTTGACCAGACTTCAGGATATTCCAGTTCAAGTGACGGCACATCCGTATCTCAACACCTCCAAGGGAGTCATTTCTGAGCCCGACTTGTTGGGCTGCGATGAAGATGAACTTGTGTGTGAACTTGCTGATCAGGGTGTCATAGCTGCCAGACGCATGACTTTCAGGCGCGATGGCGCGCTGATCAAATCACGAAATGTTATTTTGACTTTTAACAGCCCGAAGGTACCTACTGAAATAAAGGCTGGTTACTTGTTATGTGCAGTTCGTCCTTATATACCAAATCCTCTACGCTGTTTTAAGTGCCAGAGGTATGGACATTCCCAGCGGTCCTGTAACAGTGCTGCGAGGTGTGCCAATTGTGGATCCCGAGACCACGAAGGGACTGGATGCACTTCAGAGCCCTGCTGTGTAAACTGTGGTGACTCCCACGCTGCTTATGCCCGGTCCTGTTCGAAGTGGAACGACGAGAAGGCGATCCAGCGCCTCAAGACCCTGGAGGGCCTCTCGTACCCTGCTGCCAAGGCCAAGTTGGGTATTCCCCACAACCGGCAGCGTACTTTTGCCGCAGTGGTTCAGTCTCTGCCGCAACCCGTGCAGCCCTTTGTTCCGCGCCCTGTAGCTCTCGCCGCACTTGTCAAGCGATCTACAGTTGAACAAGCGACACAGGTGGATTTCACTGAGCTCCAGCTTATTCGACCAGTTGAGTCTGCGCCTTCTCTTTTGAAGACGACCGACTCTTCCGGTTCCCAGCAGACAGCCTGCACGTGCAGTAGATCCGGCCCTCAATCCGCAAAGGTGTGCCGTGTCCATCCAACTGCCGCGGTCCACCTGACCAACATTGCAACTGTCTCGGACTCAGCGAGGTCCCCACCCTCACCCAACATTATAGAGGAACATCGGGGGAGGAGAGTGACAGTTCGTCCCCAGCCTCAACTAACATTGCAGAGGAACATGAGGGGGAGGATAGTGACAGTTCGTCCTCGCCCTCGGCCAGCATTATATTGGAGTGTGTGGGGGAGGAGAGTGACTCATCCTATGTGTAGTTGTGTTCGATTTCGTAATGTGTTTTATCATTCTCATTCCTCAGTTTTACTTAATCGGCTTGTTTCTCACCATTGTACCACGTTTTTCATACTGTTTGTTTCATTGTCTTTTTTGGCCCTTCCTTTGTACTCATGGTTCGGTTTTACTTGGTCAGCCAGATTTTGCGATTTATGCCAGGTTTTTTTAATTTTGTCTGTTTGTCTTGTGTCTGGCGCTCTTTGGCCAACCATGGCCCTTGCGCCAATAAAATCTAATAACCAACCAACCAACCAACCTAGGTGGCGAAAAAAACACGAAGTAAAATTAGTCCATATAAACACCCATGCGACAGACAATAATTACACTCAATATATATACCGATGAGCTATTACATTATCAGAAGCCCAAGCCTAGAGAAATGAGCGCGCCTGGAGATAGAACGGTGGCGCTGGTGAAGTTCCCAGAGCAGTATATATACAACCCCAGGACCAGGTTTTGGTTACTAGAGTTATCGTAGTCAGAATGGGAAAAACTAATGATTCATCGGAGTTTAATAAAGGTCAAATTGTGGTTTTACGGAGCTTCGGAATTATGATCACGGAAACGGCGTGGGTTGTGGGTTGTTCGAGTGTCGCTGTAGTAAGTACGCATTAAAAGTGGTGCACAGATAGCTAAATGACGAACTGTCGTTCAGCCGTGTATCGTCCACAGCTCATTGATGCCAGAAAAGAGCGGAGTCTGTCGCCCAATGCTCACAGCTACCCTAAGGACGCAGTACGACAAATCACCCGGATCTACAATAGTGGTGATCAGAGCAATGTGTCACAGCACACAGTTCATCGCAACTTTCTGCGCATCGGCCTGGGCAGCCGAAGATCCAGCCGAACACACAGGAAAACTGCCACACCGGAAGATTGCCACAAAGGAAAACTGCTACACAGGAAAACTTCCACATGCTTTTCATTAAGGGGCAGGGTACAAATGGCTATTCCTCCGAGGAACACTCTGAATGTGTGGCAGTTTTCTGGTGAGGGAGTTTTCATAGTTTCCGAATTATGTGCGGCAGTTTCCCAAGGTACCTGACAATGGAAGGAGCTCTTTTGTTTGTCTGAATTTTCATGTCGGTTCATACTTAAGGCAACTGTCCACAGAAGTTCGAGGGGGGTCTTGGGGGGTATAAAGATTACCGTTTCCTTGCCTATATTGAGAATTGAATTGGAAGCTCCAAACGAATTTCGAGAAAACGTTCTTTGTAAGCCAAGCGAAAATTGCTGTGTTCAGGAAAGGACAATAAGGTGGAATTTTTGATTAACGCTGCACTTTTACTTAGGCACTAAATATTTACATAACATGTCAAATTTGTAATATTTTTGTTTTACTTAATTAATTCATATGGCCTAACCTCGGCCTTTTTAACAGCTTTTAATCCGCCGACTTCATATTCACAACGCTTACGTATCAAATCAAGTCAATGGCATTGCCTTTTTACTTACGCACTAAATATGAAAGTCATAGGCCACAGGCTTAGGCCATTTTGACACTTTTTATCCTACTAGTGTCATATTCACAACACTTACACTTTAAATGAAGTTAATAATATTGCGCTTTTATTTAGGCACGAAATATTTATTCCTAGGCCTAGGTTTAGGCCCTTTTACCAGTTTTTATTCTACCAATGACATATTCACAACGTTTACACAGAAAATCAAGTTAATAATATTGGGCATTTTCTTCGGCACGAAATAATAATTCATAGGCTCTAGGCCTAGGTCTTTTTAACAGTTTTTACTTCATCTTTGTCATATTCACAACGTTTACACAACAAATAAATGTAATAATATTGCGCTTTTACTTAGGCAGGAAATATTAATTCATAGGCCCTAAGCCTTTTGGACAGTTTCTATTCTACCAATGCCATATTCACAACGTTTGCACATCAAATCAAGTTAATAATATTGGAGTTTACTTAGGCACGAAATATTAATTCATAGGCTTTAGTCCTTTTTAGTAGTAATACTATTGCGATTTTCCTAAGGCACGAAATATTAATTCATTGGCCCTAGGTCCAGGCCTTGTGAATAGTTTTTACTCTATCAATACCATATTCATAACGTTTACAAAAATAAATAATGTTTCTTAGGCACGAAATATTCGTTCATAGGCCCTAGGTCTGGGCCTATGAATTGATATTTCGTGCCCATGTAAAAGCTTAATATTATAAACTTGATTTGCTGTGTAAACGTTGTGAATATGGCATTGATAGAGTAAAAACTATTAAAAAGGCCTAGGGCCTATGAAATAATATTTCGTGCCTAAGTAAACGCCCAATATTTTTAACATGATTCGCTGTGTAAACGTTGTGAATATGACATTGGTAGAATAAAAACTGCTGAAAAGGCCTAAACCTAGGGCCTGTGAATAAATATTTCGTGCCTAAATAAAGGCGCAATATTATTAATTGAATTTGATGTGTAAACGTTGTGAATATGGCATTGGTAGAATAAAAAGTGTCAAAAAGGCCTAGGCCTAATGCTTATGAATTAATATTTCCTGCCTAAGTAAAAGCGCAATATTATTACATTTATTTGTTGTGTAAATGTTGTGAATATGGCAATGGTAAAGTAAAAGCTATTAAAAAGGCCTAGGCCTAGGGCCTATGACTTAATATTTCGTGCCTAAGTAAATGCCCAAAATTATTAACTTGATTTTCGGTGTAAACGTTGTGAATAAAGAAAGGAAAAAAGCAAATGAAAAATTGTTATCACAGCTAGCTTCCATGGCAAACATTTTCTGCGTATGAAAGAAGACACGTGAAAGCCGTTATTCATTTTTCTAATCCCATATTGCTAAATTGAAATTATTAGCGGCTGTAAAACGAGGTATGAAATTTCAGTAGCAATTTTACTTCCTATTTTGTGTAAAAACATTTTGCCGAATCCCATATTGCCAGATATTAAGGGAAGGGGAGAAGTTATTAGTGGACGTGAAAAGGAAATTTCAGTCTAAAATCGTCTTCCCATTTTGCCTGATTCCATTCTGCCTAATATTTTTGACACAAGAGGGGGAAAGTTACTAAGGACAATATTTACGTTCTCTGGATGATTTTTGTGTTCTTTCACACTGTTACGCTTTTGGTCCGTTCTCATTTCTGGATAACGTTTTGTTTTTCCATGTTTTGTGTGTAAATATCGTGTACTTATTTACAACAAATGCATTCATTTTTTTTTTATAGGTTGCGGGTTATTTTCCCAAATTAAAAAAAAATGATTGATTTATCCTAGACAGGAAATGAAACATGATAAAAAACGAATTTAAAAAGTTTTAAGTTGAAATTACATATTTCGAAACGAAGACTGTTGCTGCTATTTGTGATCTCAAATCTAGCTTTTGTTATTTGAACACTAGAATACATGTAACTTTCTTAAAAAAATAAAGTACCAACATTTTATATCATACATTTGTCTTACCAGTGACTTATTCAGTGTGGGTGGACAAGGTTTCCGGGTCCCCTCTCCATTAGTTATCACTTGATAATTCGTACTCTGACTGCTTTTTTAAAAAATATCATCATCATCATTGTCAACCATTATCAATCCACTGCTGAACGAAGGTCTACCCAAGTTTCATCCACAACGGTCTGCCTTGTGCCAGTTTCCTCCATGTCACTCCCGCATACTTTGGAATTTCATCCACCCATCTCCCTAGTGGTCTTCTTCTGGGTCTTTTCCTGTCCCTTGGAATTCAATCAAAAATTTCGGCTGTACATCGATTGTCTCTCGTTCTGGCAGTATGTCCAGCCCATTGCCATTTCAGGTTTATAACTCTGATTATGATGTCTTCCACTCTTGTGATTTTTCGGATCCACGAGTTATTCTTCTTATTTCTCCTGCTTACACCAAGCATGCACCTCTCCATACTACTTTGAGATGTCTGCAGGCTTTGTATGTCTCTTTTAGTTAAGGTCCACGTCTCTGCACCATACGTAAGCACTGGAAGGATGCATTGATAAAACACTTTTCTTTTAAGACATAATGGCATATTGCTCTTGAAAAGTATGCTGTTTCTTCCAAAAGCTCTCCAGGCAAGTTTTGTACGCCGATTAATTTCTTCATCAATGTGACCCTCACTTGATATCTGCTGTCCAAGATAAACGGACATGTCTGTTATCTCCAGTTTTTCTCCGTCAATAGATAAATCTTCATTTCTTTTAAAAGCATTGAACAACACTTTTGTCTTCTGAAAGTTCAATTTTAATCCCACTTCTTTACTCTTGTCAGCAAGTTTCTGGATCATACTCTTCAGCTCTGATGGGGTAGTAGCAAAAATGACGTCATCATCAAAACGAAGGTGGGCTAGATAATCTCCATTAATCTTTATCTCTTTGTTTTCCCAGGTCAGTGATTGAAAGGCATTTTCCAATGTGGCATTAGAGTTTCGGAGATATGGTGTCCCATTGTCTCAAGTTCAGATGATGCGTAACATCACAGCCTCTCCTTGACAAATGTCAACCTCTCTTTCTCGTGGTGCATCCTGTTCCCACTAAAGGGGCTCTGACGACCGCCAATAGCGGTATAACTATACCATCGGGATTAGAGGAAATGCTATCCAACACTCACCAAACCGCTTGGTCAGCGTGATGAGTTATGGCTAAACCCCCTCGAAAATGACTCCACAAATTTAAAAATATATTGGTACATATTTTTAAGTACACTGACGGAAAAAAATCCCAACACCAAGAAGGGGTTGTGTTAGATAAACGACAGTTGGTAGGCAGTGAGAGTACATCTGTAAGATGACGTTTATGCAAATTTCGCGCTCGGCGCATACGTGTGGAGCTAGAAGCGTTAGTTATCGTTAAGATTCGACGTAGTGTGTTGATGTTAGTCAAGAATGCTTTTAAGAAGACGAAGAAGCCATTATCAACAGCTCACGGAGTTTGAACGAAGTCGTGTAATAGGGCTACGAGAAGATGGATTTTCTTTCCGCAATATTGTAGAACTACTTGGCAGGAATATAGCCACTGTGCATGATTGTTGGCAGTGGTGGTCAAGGGAAGGTACTGCCTCAAGAAGGCCGGGTTCCGGCAGGCCACGTAGCACCACTCAGAGGGAAGACGGCCATATACGGCGTATGGCCATGGCGCATCGTACTGCGTCTGCGGCAGCAATTCGAGGGCAGTTGCTACCACAGTGCCCCAATGAACTGTTACAAATCGGTTACTTAAAGGACAGCCCTGAGCCAGACGCCCTGTAGCGTGCATTCCAGTTACTCCAAACCATTGCCGTTTGCGACGTCAGTGGTGTCAAGCTAGAGCTCATTGGAGGACGGAGTGGAGATCTGTTGGGTTTTCTGTTGAAAGCCGGTTCTGCCTTGGGGCCAGTGATGGCCGTGTGTTTGTTAGAAGGAGGCCAGGTGAGCGCCTGCAACCGACCTGTCTACGGCCGAGACACACTGGACCTACACCTGGAGTTATGGTCTGGGGGAGCAATTTCCTATGACAGCAGGAGCACTCTCGTGATAATCCCACGCACCCTGATGGCACAGTTGTACGTCGGTCTGGTGATTCAACCTGTTGTGCTGCCATTCATGAACAGCATTCCAGGGGGTGTTTTCCAACAGGATAACGCTCACCCGCATACCGCTGTTGTAACCCATCATGCTCTACAGAGTGTCGACATGTTGCCGTGGCCTGCTAGATCACTAGATCTTTCTCCAATTGAGCACGTATGGGACATCATTGGACGGCAACCCCAGCGTCACCCCCAACCAGCATTAACCGTCCCTATATTGATCGACCAAGTGCAACAGGCATGGAACTCCATCCCACAAACGGGCATCCAGCACCTGTACGACACAATGCATGAACGTTTTCATGCTTGCATTCAACATTCTGGCGGTTACACCGGTTATTAATGTACCTGCATTTCATATTTAAAATAGCCTCTTTCGCGCTTACATTAAGCTGTGATCTTGAAACCTTAATCGATTGCATATGCTACCTATACAAATGTATTGCCGCCATTTCATTCCTCTACAACTAGTTTTTCGTGGTGTTGGGATTTTTTTTCCGTTAGTGTATATATTTTACAAATACTAAGAAGCACCCTTTAGTATGGGGTATATATGTTTATCTCTTTGCAATATTTTGGCAGATGTTTTCTTCGGGATATTTTTTTATTTGCATCTTCAATATTTTGGCCCACCCCATAAAGAAATCCTCCGTGAGCCACTGTGTCTTACTTTTACTATTCATTATGTTTTGATAATTGTTTTTCTTTTCACTTTTCACAATCACATTTTTTTCATGGAAGAAATAATAAACGAAAAATTAATGTAGATTCGTTCGTTCTGTCGCAGCAAAACATACATTCCTCGTCCCAATAGCCCTGCTCCGTCCCGATTAACGTTGGTTCTGTTTTGAAACATTATTCGTGAGGAAGGATCAGCAGAATAGGTTTCACACGTAATTACTCTTATCCCAAATACTACAGAAACCTGATGCCGTCAATGGATCCCCTTCGCTGAGCGGGAAATCTCATTCCCCATCCGCTGCTTTGCGTTGGAGGTAGCAATGATTCGTAAAAGCTTCGACAAGCATCTTAGAGTACCAGTATGTGATTTTTGTTTTACATAAGTTTGAGGGTAGAAAAGCCAATAAACTGTAATGTAAGTGATTTAAATAATTACTGACATCCTAAACTAAAGTCTATGACAGCTCATTTATTATTATTTGTGTGAAAACATTTAATCTTCAAGGAAAAAGTCAAGGATATGCCACATTTTAGTACTTAACGTACCTAGAGCGCCACCTAGTAACGATAGGCTACACTACCCCATCTCAAAGAAATTTATTTTTAAAATATTTCCTGTAATTTTTTCTCAAATTTGATTGCCACTTCCTATAGTTCAGTGCCTTATTCGTATGTGTGCGAATTTTCACAAGTCAGGAAGCATTTCGTGTATGAGAACTCATGTAACAAAATTTTCCCATTGGAAATATATTGGCTGATTTTCACTTGACGTCCACCTTAATCAGTGGATATCAACCTCTGACGTGCTAATGTTCAGTGGGAAAAGGAATTCTTATAAGGAAAAGCGGTGTCTGTTAATATCTGACAACGGACCTCCTGGTGATATTTAAATGCCGATTTAACAGAGGCGTTTCGACATGAATGAAATTGATACCAGTCATGCGCAGTGTTTAGTGAAATAGTCTTCATTGCTCTATTTGTTTTAAATCTTGCACTGCTGTTTGTTGAAGATGTAAAAGCAGAAAACAAATATGTGCCACTAGGATGTAACTCGTAGGATGAATAGGTCACGTGAGTAGGTGTGAATAATTGCAGCTGAAGCGCAGATGCTAATTATTTGTGTTAGCTCCATTCTCGTAGCTGTTCCGAAGGTGTTATGAAAGCAGGACGCACAGTACTACTTTCCACAATCGTTTCGCGTAAATTGTTGCAGCATGGTAGTATAGTCACTGAGTATGCCCCGCCTAAGCAGAGGAGAAAAGTCCGTTCAGCTGATGAACTTTAAGCAAGGCCGATGAGTTGGACTTTGGGATGGCGGACCTCACTTCCAGAACATCGCCCCGCATGTTTTGCGAGCGTTAGTGGGATGAGAAAGATTTGACTCACCGACGTGAGGGATCTGGTGCTTAGTAACGGAAGATCGCACAGTTACACCAGCATCTCCTAAATATGAAATTGAATAAAGACAAGCCACGTCCCGAAAGTTGGCAAAACACTTGAAGTCCGTATAGTAACCCCCCCCCGGTGGCACAGTGGCCTAATCGATGGTTTCTAAACATTCATCCAAGATGAGTCAGTGTTCGAATCCCTTTGAGCCATAGATGTCGTGTTCGTCATAGGCACTGGCTCTGTCAATTCCTTGGAGTCAGTGACCCTAAAATAAGGACAGGCGACTTCTTATACCCCATTAAGTTGGTCACGGTGGTTGTTTACCCTAAAAAAAGTCTTTATAACATTGAGGGTGGTTCTCAAGCTTTGTCTGATGACGTTTGTTTCAAAGAAGCCCCGTCGCTCGCCGTTCGTTGCTTTCACTTCCCTTGTCGTTGAACGTAAACTATGAACAATAGCAACTGGCCAAGTATGCAGATCGTGTGGTGATGAATGGCAACGTACAGTGTTTTGCATCGAGACACGATACCGCCTCTTGATCCATGATGATGAAATATTGACCCTATAACGCGACGCGACACAGAGGTGAACGATTGCTGGATTCATGAATTATACAGCGTCGTACGGGTCGGACATCGTGCATTCTAAAATCTAGATTGACTTTCTTTTCCGTTCCATTTCCATTCCGGCTGTACAGAAAACTTGACAAACCGGCGGAACATACCAGCACTTGTAAAGGCTCAATTGCTGTCAATCTGCAAAAGGTCAGAAAAAAATTGAGAGATGGCACCTAAATTGAAAGATTCATGCCTTACTTGTCCAAAAAGTTGGCCTTCTTTTGCGAACATTTTTTATAAGTTTACTTCCTCTAACAGCAATAGTGCGAATCCTTATAAGGAACAATTGTGTCTGAAATTGTCAAGTTGATGACATCTTTTCGTCTGTTGTTTAGAAGGAAAAGCTTTTAATAAACAACATTTGGATTCGATAACAACTCATTCTACTCGATTTAACGGCAAAGTAGTGAATCGGTGAAAATGGGATTGATCATCATTTTCGCGGTTGACACATTCAGATAAAAAAATGCTTTCCAGATCAAACAAATGTTTGGAGAGGTGTGGTATCCATGCCCTTACGGGCAGAAGGAATTTGTAAAGAATACGTCATTCAAATTCTCTGCTGTAAGAGTTTCCGGAAGCCATGACGAAACACCCTGAGAATCGCTTATAAGTTGCGAAAATGATAACTATCTCAGAGTTTATGTTGTTCTTTACTAATAAATGGTTTAGTATTACTGTAGGAAAAATTCTATGTAAGCTTTCACTAATTAACTCAGAAAAAATAATTATAAGTATTTTATGTTAAATTACTGTGTCATTTTCTAAAGGTTCTCCCAGACCCGCCATCTTGTATTGCTGCCTTCTCTCGTTATCCAACGGGCAAGCGTATTTCACAAATTGTAACACCTTTTGTGGCTAACGCAAGATATATGATACATAAAGAGTTCCCTGGTTTCATAATTTTTATTAACCTTTCCCTTCATTTTTTATCTGCAGCGAAAGTCGTAGCAAGGCGTCTTCCATAGTTTTATTAATGAATAAGAAATACAAAAAAGTCCAAAATGAAAATCTGAAACCAGAGAACTCTTTATTTATCATATATCTTGCGTTAGCCACAAACGGTGTTCCAAAATGTGCAAAATTGCCCGAGCAATTTGTGAAATACGCTTGCCCGTTGGTTAACAAGAAAAGGCACAATACAAGATGGCGGGTCTCGTAGAGCCTTTAGTAAGATCAACTTACCTTTTTATAACTTTCCGCTGGAACACTCCATCTTCTGAGTCGTATGAATTCCATAAAACGTAATTACACTTACTTGGCTCACTGATCGTGAAGTTAGATTAGCCGTAGTCAGATTCGAACTCATTTTTGAATTTTTAAATAACATTGTTAATAATTAAATTACTCACTGTTCTTCTAGCAGATTTTATTTGACATCAATCCTGTGGCTGCCCGATCTGACCTCACAGCGCGCAGGCAAGTGCTGACAAATTTAATCTGGTGTCTTTTATCTGTTAAACGTTACGATTGCCTGATCCTGTTCTCCAGTTGTGTTACACAATTTACCTAGCATTTCAATCTTTAAAATGTTGAGAAGGAGAAACAAATAGTACATAAATTGGATAAAACCAAAAGTAGCAAATAATGTGAAAGTCGCTCATTATTTGCAGCCGAATTAGGTATAAGCAAGCCAACTCTACAGGACATAATTTCAAACAGGCCTGAGGTAGATAAATTTGCTTTAAAGTGCAATACATGGGCTTGCGCTTCACAAAGAAATTACCCAAAACTTCTACAAATGAAGAAACAGAAACGGCAATAATAAATTCGATCTTACACCAAATAGCTTGAGGAACATTATTATCAAGATTAAACAGAAGTCTCTCTTTCCACGATAATAAGTGAGTCACGGAAAAATTCTCATCGGCCGCTACCGGGAATCGGACCCAGAGTCTTCCAGTTACGCGCCTGACATGCTACTACTGCACCACAGCGGCGGCGAATTCTCCAGACTCACATGAGTTTAACTGCAAAACCACATGGCAGGCTGCTTCATGGTGCCCCGCACAATGCTTGGGATTCACCAAAGATGGAAAGCAGCAACTGATCAAATAACTTGGAGCGAATAAGTAATGAATTTATTCACTGGATGTGGATGAGAAACACCAAATAGAAGTCATCCACAGAAGTCATCGTGGATCAGAAACACCAGAAACAATTTGGTGTAACAAGTTTCCTTCTCCCAAGACATCATTAAGAAACACTATTCATTCCATTAAGCAATGAACACAACTTGACATATCACGCCGAAATGCATTTGCACCGGTGCTTTGGAATATCACCTTTCAGAATAGGAAAATAACATGTTTCTGTGATACAAAATAATATTTAAATTAGATAATAAAGACATCTGTCGACATAATGCGAAATAACGTTTTACATATACCAACATCTGATTCTCAAATTCCGATAAACTCTACACTGTTTCATACTTACAGTACAATACGGAGAGCAAATTGAATGCATCTAGCTCCATTGCACTTAATAATTCGTCGGGCATTTCTTTTACAAAATGTCTTCCGAAGAATCAATGGCATTTTCCAGTAATCAGTGTAGGTTTGCATTCTTCTATACGTATATCTAATAATTAAACATAACTTTCGAATATTTCTCTATGCGAAACTTCTGCAAGAGCATGTATCTATTTTTAGCACCTTAAATTCCTTTGCTAGAATCTCTGATGCTTACACGAATCGCCTAAGTACACATTTACTACGCACTTTGCTCATCATCACACGAACCACCAAGGTGTAAATATACCAGCATGAGTTGCCGTAAGTACGAAGCGATGCATAAGTAAATTGTAGAGTGGTCTTTTCCGATTTTCTACAACTTCCTTTAATAGATTTTTGGTTGTTGAAAAAACCACCGAAAGAGTTTGCTACACGATTACCATGTGTGATGAACGATGTGTAAATAAAGCTTTATGATGTTATTGCATGGGATATCCCTGAATGAACCAGAACAGAAAGTTTATTTAATGGTGAAATATATTTTCACTTTATTATTCTTAAAGATAAATTTAAGAAATATGCATTGATTAATCTGTTGAGGTTTCAAATAAAAAAATGTAATTACGCTTCGAGCCGGCAGGCTTGCTCCAAATCAAATTTAATATCAAAATGGCGTGGATGCTTCTTTACTTCTGACGGTTGTCTTTTGATAAAATAGGTTGACAATAATATTGTTGAGGAGAAATACTTTTGGGTGCGATTTGCTTCCACATGCTTTAGATGTGTTTCCACTCTCCCCTGAATGCAACATTTCGAAGTTCGTCGATTATTTTATTTTGATTTGCAAGAGTTCGAACATCTATACTGCTCTTTTGAAGATACCTCGACCCAACATGGAATCGGAGTAGGGGAAGAAATCTCAAGATTGCACATGTTAAACCGTAAAGTTCACCGCTCTTGTTCATTTATTACTCATTCATTTTCGAATTGTATTGTTCCACAGACTGTAAACATTTATGAGCTGGCGGTCTTCACTCCAAATACACACTTACAAAGGTCGCCGGACACCTAGAAGAGAAACACAACATAGCATTTATTGACATAGATTAGTACGCTGTCGGTCCACTTTTGGCCTTCAAGAAAGGCTTTCGACAAGGTTTTGGAACACAGCGATACGTATGCGCTTCCATTAAGTATATAATGCTGCCGCTAACTGTTGCTTAGTAGTAGGCTTTGGTTCCAAACTTCTTATGCGGCGCTCTAATTCATCCCATAGGTGCTTTATGAGGTTATCAGTGCTCTGTGGTGGCCAGTCCACAAACAATACGTAATTATCGTCGAACCACGCCGTAACAGTCTCTGCTTTATGGCTCGGTTCCATAGTATTGCCACGTAGTTGGTAGGGCATAATTGTCCAGAATATCGAGATAGACGTGCTGGTTAACAGGTTTG
Organism: Macrothele yani; assembly: GCA_039090855.1. Lineage (NCBI taxonomy): Eukaryota > Metazoa > Arthropoda > Arachnida > Araneae > Macrothelidae > Macrothele > Macrothele yani. The sequence goes on along the minus strand of CM076999.1, from coordinate 48,471,078 downwards.
TCCATGATAACCAATACGTCGGGACCATACCACGAAACGCTACTCCTCCCCCCCCCCCAAAAAAAAACACACACGCACGAGTACAGTGCGAGCTCCAAACTTGACCTTAGGAACAGTACACTGTGGCAAATAGCGTTACCCCGGATGCCACCGTACCCACACACGGCCATCAGACTGATGGATCGTGTATCTGGATTCATCACTCCGTTGGACTGGTTTCCATTGATCTACGGTCCACGATAAATGTTCTTTACACCATGTTAAACAACGAGTATCATGCCGAGTGGGGATGAAAGGCTTATGAACAGCCGCACGACCACGCAAACCTATGGAATGCAGTTCTCTGCGAATGGTACGTGTATATACCGCTGTTACAGCATTTTTACTCACCTGCACACTGATGTCTTGTGCAGTACTCCGTCGATTAGCTGTAACGACGTTCCTGATACCTCGACATCAGTTATCACTATTTTCCGTTGGTCTGCTTCAGGGACGCCATGTGTCTTCCACTTATTCAGTGCATACAAAATATTGGACTTGACCAAGGTAAACGTCTCTCGGTTTCTTTTTCGCACAACCCACTATCATAACACCCAATAATCTTTCCTTTCTCAAAGTCAGTTCTCTCCGGCAAACGACATATTCACTCAACATCACAGTGCGATATGATTGAGGTCAGCTGCAGGCTTTTTTTATACCGTTTGCAGCAGTGGCGTGAAAATTAACAACGCAGAAGATCCGTTCATTTGCTTTTAAAAAGGTGTCTGGTGACTTTTGTCGATATAGTGTATATTCGATTAAAAAAATTACGCAACCACTAGGTACTAATCTTGAACTATAGAATTATGCAGCAATTATGTGTTCAAAGCAACAGGTAAAATCGGACAAGACAAATTAATATGCACTTCTATGTACACCGCACAGAAAAACATATTTTCTCACAATTTGCGGAATAGTATAAGCACACATAACCTTCTTTAGAGAAAGCAATATTATGAAAAATATAAATAAAAATAACATCATAATGGGAACCAAGAGAAATTCTTGTGAACAAAATGTAATGCGATTATTCTAAGAGTTAACAATTTACCGATAACAGGAAAAAGCAGTTGATATTTTCAGATATCCGAGCACATTCTACTGCGTTAGGTCCAACACGCTGTGCCATACGTCTACACCCTGCCATCAGTAAGTGAAATGTAATAAAATGAAGCGTAATATATGCCAATCAAATTTATGGGGAACATATTTAGGATAGATATATGTACCTTATTTCTCGGCTTCGTGGGCACTATTGTTTTCATTAAATAAGACTCGAAAATTTATCTTGCGTCATAGAGACCGAAGGTTACGTTTTTCGTAGGCCTATGCTAACCACAGAAGAAGGTTTTCTATGATAGAATGTTTACTGATTATTAAGAAGATTACCTTCGTCGTGTAACGCCATTGGAAGACTAATGCTCTTTTCTCTTCGAGTCCCTTTTCCTGGGATGCACTTACGACAAACCTACGAGACAGACACACACATACGGAGTTTTAAATCAAAAGATACGCTCGTGTAAACAGTGTTAGCTCGCCTGTTCGAACAGCTTTTTTCCATAGCTGTAGCTGAAAAACAAGTGGTATAATCGCTTGACAAATCACCGGCAAACCACTTTAAAAGGAAAAATTAGTTTTCGCGCTTAACTGAAAGAAGGCATTAATTAGCTGTCGTTAAAATATTATCGTAGTAAGATTTATTCTTTCTTCTTGTTTCTCTCTCAGTTCCTAGTTCATTCTTTTCATGATGTCTTCTTCAACTCATGTGACTCGAGTGCGGAGCTTGCTGACCTGTCGTGATTAAGACCAAAAGCGTTGGTCTGTTCAAACCTGTACTTGTTCATCCTGACACTGATCAATAGCTTCAGAAGATTTTTTCTTTCTCCTTGTTTCTCCCTCAGTTCCTGCTTCATTCTTTTCATGATGTCTTCTTCTTCAACTCATGTGACTCCAGTGCTGGGTTTGCTGACCTGTCGTGATAACACCAAAAGCGTTGGTCTGTTCAAACCTGTACTTGTTCACTCTAACACTGATCTATAGCTTCAGAAGATTTTGACTAACAATTTGTCGTACAACCCTTATTGTGGTATCTGGAAGTGAGCGAAAAACGGTCATTCACAGTCAGCTACAAGCTACAGGTAATTGAATATGCCAAACAGCATGGCAACAGGGTTGCAGAAAGGTATTTGACCGCCTCTACCTGAGAAAATGATCCTCTACTGGAGCCAGAAAGAGGGCCGTTTGAAGCCTACATCAAGAGGTAAACGTAACCTGCATCAGTCTACACCTAAGTGACCAGAACTCGAGGAACAGTTGATGAAATGGATAGTTGGAGAGATAAATTTGTGTCAAGCAGTATAAAAAATACTGTTATCAATGAACTAAACCCGAGGGCGACAGCACGAGGTCTGCATAATTTCGTGGCGCGTCAGACTGTGCTACAGATTTATGCAAAGTCACAGATTGGCAATAAAAGTGGAAACAAGTATTACACAAAAATGCCTGAAGTTTAGGAGAAAAAAAATAATCGAATTTCACAAGTTCATGATAAGTGCAAGAAAAGAGACTGACTACGAACTGGGTCAGATCGGAAACATGGAAGTGGAGCCATTAACGTTCGATGTGCTATAAAATAAGACAGTGCATGTTAGATTGTCCGAAACCGTGAATATAGAGGCATCAGATCATGAGAATATCCATTATACTGCGGCACCATTGTGTTGTGCTGATGGAACGAAATGGCAGCGCTACTGATTTTTAAGCAGAAAACCTTGTCACAAGACAAAATTCCATGTCGAAGTGTTTTAACGTCAACCCTGAGGGATGGATGGATGACGACGGAGTGAAGCTATGGTTAGATGAAGTCTGATTAAGGGGTCCCTGTGGTTTCCTCAAAAAGCCGTTCCTGCTTGTGTGGGACAGTTCTGTGCCCACAAAACAAACACTACTAAAGAAAGGTTGCAGATACAGTAGACGAAAATGGCAGTGATCCGTGATTGTTTAACAATCCAATTACAGCCACTGGACGTAGCCATCAACAAGTTGTTGTGAACAATTCAACAAAGAACAGTGGAATCAGTGGATGCGGGCCACAGATCACGCATTAAGCCTAACAGGTCGTTTAAAAAGGCCAATGGCTCAGGTGTTCAAGTGGGTCATAAATTTATGGAATGCTGTGACGACTGAAATTCTTGTGAAGTATTTTAAACCTCATGGAGTCAGAAATGCTTTAAATGGCACAGAAGGTAAAATTCTTCCTTTTTGAAGGTATTTACAATTCGGACAGTATTGATCAACCAAATTACGACAATGTTGTGGATAACACCTGGTATACTTCTGGATTTGAGGATATGGATGACTAAAATGTTTTCCTCATATCTAGAGGTGACATTTGTATTTCTTTTAATCGTTCTGAAACTGCTGATACCTTATTTTTTTTATTTCCTTTTCTCATAATTTTGCAATTTAAAATGAGGTGCGTCATTTACGTCGGAGGGTGCTTGACCCCGGGGTAAACGGTATATACTCCATGAGAACGCAAAACTTTAAAAAATATTTTATCCTTGAAGCTCGGTATAAAGGTAAACAAAGCAGCAAATGTAGGTTAAGGGTCGGCTCTATTTTTTCCCCCTGAAGCTTAAATATTTTCCTGTTGTTTTAATGACATACACAGATTCCTGAAGCATTTTATTAAGCGATCGTATCGCTTTTCCAGAATGGAACAATGATCTCTCTTACAATTTTTTCTTTACCGTCTTGTATATAAATATCTTTTTTCAAAAATATTACTTTAAAATAGTGCATATTTGGGAATTTTTACATTCATATTTCCTAATAAAAATAACATTTATTTTAAAATTATGTCCACTATTTCAGACGTGCATTGTTAAGGCAATAAAATGCTTTATACTTTGTTGGATGAAGTGAATTTTCACAGTATAAATATACAAAAAAAAATCGTATAATGGAAGGACACTTCCTTTAGATTTATTCCCATTTAAATTGGAGACTGCACTTCAGCGAAAGAAAGAGGAATGTCGTCGTGTTATGTAAAATAGGAAGATAGAATAACGCTGCGTTGAAGGTGCAATGGTCCAATGCTGTCTCTATAAACATGAGAGGGGTCCGTGTTCGAATTGCAATCAAGCATGATCTTTGTGCATGTCTTATGGCACTGGCTCTCTTCTTTCCCTGAACCCAGTGACCCTAAAGCAGCGGCGGACGGATGCTTTTAGCTAACTAAGTTCCTCACAGTACTCGTTGTACTCCAAGTGAAAAAGAAAGGAAAAACAGAAGAGAGGATTATTCTGAAGTGAAAGTGGACACTTCTTCTACTACCGTGTATCCGATATTAACAAAACCAGTGAGATTGACATTATAAATAATTAAAAACTTAAATACAGTGTTCAGGAATTCGAAAGTTCTTCACACAGATCTGTTCGTCTTCTTATTCACATTGCATAAAAATACCAGACTCTGAATTTCAAGCTCATGCACCCACTACTAGTAACGCTGATGAAGAAATCTAAGTGTTTTGAAGCAAACAGGGATTCTACATAACAATGGTAAGCAGTACTCATTGATAATCCTGGGAATTTTAATGCCAACAAGGATAACAACAACAAAAATCAGTGTTGAAAAGCTCTTGCTGATTTTCCAATGGAACAAATGTTTTCATCATTTTCATCATAAACTGCGATCTCATGAAAAAGTTTGAGAGTAAATGGAAGTTGAAGCAACGCAATGGGGTGAAAAGTGAAATTGATTTTATGTTTAACAAAAATGTTGTTATTCAAGACAACAGTGCGCTTTATATGGTCAACATAGGAATGTACCATAAGCTTCGCGGAATTACTCTGATTAGAGGTTACAACATTTTCATATTTTTATTCTGTGGCTCAATCAGAACATCTTCCCGGATCTTGTGATGATGTCAAGCAGTTGCAGTTAATGAAGTGTTTTCAACTTTATTTGGCATTGCATAGTTACGAGAATGAGTACGAGTATCAGTCGTATGAAAGCATATTGAAACAAATTGATAGCGACTGACGTAGTACATAAAGTATCGTGCCTGAAATAAAAGCAAATCTTTATACAAATGTTGTGCAATTTGGATGCGAATTCTCTATCGTCGTGGTGAAGCAGTAAACCATGGTTGCTGAAAAACCTCTTGATTTTGCGTTGTCTACTAAAAGGTATTTGAAATGGTCCTAAAACTTCTCGGTAAATGTGTTTTAAATTGTTTACGATTGTGTGTCCATATTTTCTGTAAAAAAGTACTTTGGTTCTCGTATACTCCCATACACCTTAGCTCTTGCACATTTGAAGAGCATGTTTCTTCAGCTGATATCATAAATTTGCAAAAGATACGTTTATATCTTTCTAACCTCCACTTTAGCTGTGATGCAATACACGTGCCTTTAAAATTTTTACCTTTCGTTTTGGCTTCCAGAAAGAACTGAAAACGTTTTTATAATTTATCTGTTAAGAAGAAATGTAGAATGAAAATAACGTAAATATGTCTCTGAAGATAAAGCAGTAACACTGATTTCCTATGGGGATATTTCCCCATTTCTTCCCCGTTCCTTTGTTTTGCACCTAAGTACGATTTTCTTTTGCAGATTACTTTCAATTTGTGTATACTTTAATATAGCAAACGTCAAACATAAGCATGACTAGTGTATTCAATGGAACTAGTAGATTAACCGGGAGAGTTTTCACATTTTAAAAATTCAGGCTGGGAATTCCAAGACATTTAGAGACACCTGCAGCAAAATAATGTTTGGTATTACTTTAGTGCTGTTTTAGATATGAGAATCTTCATGTCGCCTGAAGCTTTTGCTTTGGGATCTTAACAATACAAACAATTTCAGATAGTAGGAAACGGACGCAATAATTTCTTTTACGAGAAAAGGCATCATAATTATTTAAGAATGCTATGCCTAATCGTATTTGCATTGTAGACGGTGCGTCATTTGAGCTACAAAGAAAAGAGAACAACGTGAAGATCGGATCGCGATCTGCAAATTGTCTTGTTAAAGAAATTCTTCGCTTTTGATGATGAAAATTTCGCGGTGATCAATACGGAAATTTTAAAGAACATAGTTGAATGTGATTTGCAAAATGCTCCTCAAAAAGAAATTAGTTTACTAAAAATTTTAATGTAAACCAATGATCTTCCGAAAGTTTTGTTGCAATGCCATGTCTACTTAAGTATCTTATGGTTATTTATCGGCCCTTGTAAGGCTTTAATTTCGGATCACGAATTCGCGTGCCTCGTGTTTTAAAGCTTTCCTGCATTTATTTTGTTTCAGTCCCCCCTTTTGAAAAGGAATCGGATTTTAAATAAAGGAAAATTCAGAAATTGTACTGACAGTATTAATGACTCGTAATGAAAGTACGGCAAATTTCTAAAACTTGTCTATGCAACTGCTACTAATAATAATTAGTAACTCAGAATTTAGCATAATGTTAGATAAAAGTCACTACACCCTAGAACTAAGCTAGTCGAAATTCTAAAATGGAGAAAATAAAAGCAATATTATGGCATAATCTCAGACAACAATAATGCCCGCACAGAGTTCTTTAAAAAGTCAGAAGGAAACCCCAAACTAGCAGCTCTCTGTACTTTAGGGACGGTCGTTAGAAAGCATTGTCCGTAATAACACTAAATCCTTTGTAACACTAGGTACATTACTTGTTACAACATATTGCTGCTCTTGTGAGGGGGGCATTTAAATTCGCGTATCATATGTCGCATATTATATTAAAAAGTATTTCCAGTGTGTACTGAACAGTCCTGTAATACCTCCCTTTATACAATATGCACATGTTTCAATCATGTGCATGCATATTAAGTACTAAGCTTGATTGTAAAAATATTTGCTTCCATACCGAAACCTCTATCTATAATTACAATTAGGAACGACTGGGGGAAATACAGGGTGTCCATTGAGTATTTCCGACATTGCAAAAATTAATATAAAAATATGTAAATAAAATAAAATGATTGGCAATATAATACAGGAGCACTCAAAAAGTTTTTTTCTGTTCTTCACACGAGCTCTTCTGCTGAATACGAGAAGCATTTCATCGAAAGGGGTTTCCGTGCAAGAAAAAGCAGCGTGTGTGTTGTGGTTCCCTGAGACAAAATCGGCGGTTAGTGTCCAGCGTCATTTCAGAAAAGAGCACTGACGTTCACCACCGGACCAAGAAAGCATAAAAGCTTGATTTAAAAAGTTTAAAGCTACTAGTAGTGTTGGTAATCTCCCCCGAGCGGGTCGATCACCTGTTACACACGAGGCAGCTGAAGCTGTTCAGGAAGACGCTGTTCAGCTTTGTGTGTTCTATACAGTTTCTGTTATGACGAGGTTTTAATCTTAATCCAGGAGTAAGATCCGAAGAACATTGAGAATTGCTGTAAAACGACTTTGCTTCGCCAAAGTGATGATGAATGCTGAGAGATTCCTAAATTGATTTAGTTCATAAATATAAATATATCACTCTTTGCGGAGCTAATACTGTATCTTTAGTATGAAAAACCTCAACATTGAGATGCGGACTTTGCTTCCAAAACTGCACCTTTTTCCAGACGAAAAACATTTCTTCAAAAATGTATTTCATTTGCTCCCTTTAAATACATGAGTTGCTATGTTAAATTAGGACAGGTAATTTGCAAAGTTACAGTGACTTAGTTGAGGGGTCAAAAGAACTGAAGGCGATTATCTGTAATTCCTTATGTTGTTGTGAATTAAGTAGGGGCCATCACATTAGAAAATTATGAACTGGGGTTCTTACAGTAAAGGTTTCAATTAATATACTGCATAAAATCATATTTGGTAATGATAAATTGGCACGTTTTAGAAGGTACCTGATTTAATAAGGTTTCCTTGTTAATGTAATAACAAATGCGTTGAAACTAGGGCATGTCTACAATGAATTAATATTGAAAGGCCACAGCAAACAAGCACTATATGTGGCTTCAGTATTGCTTATAACTACAATTTTTCATCATTCTCTCTTGTTGGAAGCATTTCGTCTCTCGTTCTTCTCGTTTCGTTTAATTTTAGGTGACATGTGAATTATACATTGAGAAAAGATAATTTATCATCTCGCTAATTTCGTATTTTTTAAAACGGTTCTCCTCAATCGAAAAACAAAGCGATCTGTCAAATTATTTAGAGTATGCTCAATACTAAGCGGCATGGAAAATTATACTGATTTTCGGAACAATTATTTTTCCAATTTTCAGTCGTTCAAGTTTTTTACGTTCTTGGAATAAATTTCTAAAAAGCCGATAACAATCTGGAAAGTTGATGTTAAAAACGCCATTCATGTAATCTCGCGCAAAGCACTTTGCTGCTAAAAATCGGCAGTAAGGATATTCCACTAAATTCAGAGTACTTTATTGATGCTATTATTGGTAACAACGAAAATATGGCGAACTGCTATTATTATTGGTAGGACGAAAGTATACCTGTCTGGAGAAATCAACAACCCTTGATTGTATAAGCTAACCTTTACGAAATACAATTGTGTTACGAGTATTGTAGAAATTATGTAAAAACTCACGTAAAGGGAAGAGCAACACAGCGAACTATTTTAGATTATTTTTGACATGATTCACTATACCTTGTTCTTTTACTAAAGCAGATTTCTCAGTTGATGCGCAAACACGGTTTCTCAGTGTGTAAACATATCTTTACTTGTATCTTTTGAACATTTAAGGCCGCTTTAAAATAGAGAAGGAAGGAAACGCAAAATATGAATATATGGGTCCTAAACGCAGGGTTCCAAACGAAAACTTATTCCCGAAATATGAGTAAATAGAAAATATGGTTAAAAAGGAATTTTCCATCTCCGAATAATAGCGTAAATTTGTAAAGATTGAATTGTAGAAGTTTAATAACCTAAATAACTAAAGCCTTAAATACCTGGACATATCTCTGATAATTATACCCTTTACCCCACCATTGAATGTGATTCAGATAATTATTTTTTATCTGACCTTCGAAAACGAAAATTTGCAGAAAGCGCCTTTCAAACCCATATCCTTTTGCTCCAGCGCAGAATAATTTCCCAGGTAAATAACGCAGTTAAGGTTTATCAATGCTACTTGACGTCTTGACATATGACTTATCCCGTGTCCGCCCCCTCACCGCGGAGAAAGTAGGGGCCATGAAATCCTAGGCATTGGGCTTGCAGCAAGCCATGCTTGAAGGACTCTGTGTAGAGGGATTTATCACTGATTGCAGATGATGAGTGGGAAAGGCATCACACACTTTTTAGAAGCTAAGAAATAATTTTAGTTAATTCCAGTAGATGTGTAGAAGGAGCATGACACATTTTTCGAAGAACCTAATGACCAGCATATCCATTTTTACGTTCAAGCGCAAATGGAAACCTAAATTGTTCTCTACTGGGATCCCAATTCAGCTATGTCGACAGGAGTCTTTTTGAATCTTATTTGCGTCACACGCAGATTGGCATGTGCATCGCCTCTGTAGTGCGTCACATAAGCAAATTTGAATGTATATTTTTACAATACAACTGAATGTTATTCGCGTTAAAACACTTGTTCTTCGAAAATATTAATAGAATTTTGTAAACTGTTATAAATTATTCTAAATCAAAATAAATTTAAATATTGGTTCAAAATGTGCTGCATAAAACTTTTGGATTTCTTAACCATATTTACGTGCAGTAATAACATTAAAATATTGAATATAATAAAATTACAAAAATGAAAGAGGTCAATGGTCTGGTATGAAGTATAACATCGCTCTGTGTCTGCGTAAGTTTAGGTTTGTTGTGTAATATTCATAGTATTTTACATCTTTAGACTTAGAATTGTACAAACTTTCAACTTTAATCTAGTGATTTTTCCTTCAGCTCCATTGAGAAAGCGTGTACATAAATCTCAGACTTGAGGTGTGTTCGCAGTTTCATAGCAGATAATGTTACAGGGATGCCAATGCACAAACAAAACGGATTAAGTAAGCATGAAATATCTCATGTTTATCATGAACTATAATAGCTCTCTGTGTCTGAGTAAACTTTATCTTTCTTGTGAAATAATTACAGTCTTTTAAAACTTCAGACCTAGAAATGTACGAATTTTCAACTTTAATCTAGTGAGTGTTTCTTCAGTCCGATTGAAAAAGCGAGAACATAAATCTGGGACTTGGGTGAATTAGCATGTGCAAAACAACTGATTAATTTTTTTTTTTGAAAAATACCTGTGTTATTCATTTCAATGTCAAATGTAAGATTTTACATAATAGGAGATACTGTATATTGTAATTTACTTACGACATCTTGCACAAATTAATATTTCTTTGGAATAATTTAAGACAACAATTCTAGAGAAACAGGAAATCTCGTGGGGCGTAAAATGCTATGCATTAATCGAATTTTAAATAACTAGTAAATTTAGGAAACTTTGCCATACCACGTAGCACAAACAAAATTGTTTCACTCAGCATTGTTTCCCAATCGAGCTTTCGTTTCGTTGATAAGAGTTCACCACCGTTCCACAGAAAGCTGGATATTCCTTTGTATTGCCCTTACGGTGCCCGATATAGGGAACCCTATTAATTTTCATTCAGTGTAGGTGAAAAAGAACCCAGAGAGAAAGGAAATTATCGCTGCAAAAAATGGATATCAGCACGGTGAGGTTACTGAGTGATATGTACGTGCACTCTCCGAAGAGAGGTACTAGATTTTTTGAAAACCTCTTTCGTTCTCAGTTTATGTTAAACAGAGTTCGTTGTGTATCTTAGGAAAGTAAATCTCCGGGACACACACTCAAGCTAAGAATACCAAGTATATTATAGACTTAAAAACACATGCTGGGTAACGAATAAAAGTTAATTGCAACTAAGGTTCTCCAGGAGTTTTGCATTCCTATCTGTTTTGCAAATATTCTTCATTAATATTAACCCACATCGGCCAATGCACTTGAAGCCAAAGGTCCCCAAGAGTTCCGGCGTTCTCTTAATAGTAGTGCTCACATAGCTTCCGATTATACAAAACTAAGTTAAAACAATTAGTTATCCCGCTCAACTTCACAGTGCCAACCATAAACCTATGATGGTTATAACCCTATCTAGTTCTCCTGAAACGATAATCATGATACTCTTTCGAAAGAACGACTCAAGCGTGTTCTCTCTGCGTCTTAGTTTTTTTTCAGTACTGTAGCTCATGTATCGGGGAATAAGTCACAATAGAATAATGTGAATAATTCCTTAAAGGAGCATTTTGAATAATGAAGCTGAGGTGAAAGCAAAACGTTCTGTTAAGTAGGTTCACTTCTTTCAGCTTATTTCGGCCAATAATACAGCGCACATATTCATTCCAGTCGATTGTAGCCCATTTTACATCACCAATTAAAGGAGAAGGAAGATACTAGGGGTTTAGGAACATTCAGTCATGTTTCAGGTTAGAGCACTTAGTTTGACAAGATTCAAGGCGGAACAGATTTAAGGCCGTTTCGATTCATCTCTTGGGCGAAACATTTCCTGCGTAACGCGTAACTGTTGAAGTTTAATTCAAGAGAATTGCTACATTTTTTAATTTGGAAAAACTAAGATTATTTTAAAGGGAATTTTCCGGTTTCTGTAACGCCTTCAAAATAATGTAAGCAAAGTTGTTTTTATTAAAACCAAAAATACGTAGAAACGTAATGATAACAGATTTAGTATACACTGAATATGGTGAATTTTACATTTAGTATAGAGTTATAGACATAAAAAAATAATATAAACATATAAGATAACTATCTGTTCAGGAATTGGTTGCACAGGATATTAACTCAAACTTTGTTTAACGCCAACATTTGCTGTCCCAACACAGTCATATCCTCTCTAAAGAGACACACTGAAGAGCAATTGAATTAGAGACAGCTGGCGTTACGCAAACGTGGCGCTGTGGGCGCCCCTGTAACCGGAAACGACATGACGTATGCAGCGATCCGACAATATAAGGAGTGATGCGACGGGAATCAGTAAGAGTCGTACGCAGTATGGGTCAGACTAAGGATCTAAGCGCACTTGATCGTGGGCAAATTGTCGGGCTCCACGAATAGGTCACTCCATCTTAGAAGACGTGCAGGCACTGGGATATTCATGAGCTACTGTGTCACGGATGTACCGTGAGTACATCGAATCCGGTAAAACCATTAATGCAAGCGCCAACTGCCATGGACAACAGCGTGTGGATGAGCGGGGTCATCGTCGGCTAGCTCGCATTGTAACAGCGGATAGACGGACCACAGGGCAAGAAATCACTCGGCAATTTAACACTGGTGCACAAAAACGTGTGTGCAGCCACACCATCCAGAACCATCTCCTCACTGTGGGGTACAGAAGCCATTGTTCCACGAGGGCGCCGCTGCTGACCGCACATAACAGGGTGCAAAGATTAGTATGGGCGCGGGAACATCGCCACTGGACCCTAAACATGTGGAAAAAAGTGGCCTTGACTGATGAGTCGGGACTCACATTGCTACATGAGGAAGGTAGTATACGAGTACGGCGCAAATCACATGAAGCGATAGATCCTTCTTGCCAGCAGGGTACTCTTCAAGCTGGTGTGTGTGTGTGGGGGGGGGCATTCTTGTCTGGGGACTGTTTACGTGGACTGAAATTGGATCCATGTTACGTGCGACATCGTCTCCCACAGGTCAATGTTACCGGTATATCCTGAACGACCATTTGATCCCGTTTGTGCGTCTTCATCATCCCACTGGGGACGTCATACTGCAAAAATACAATGCACCGTGCCACCGCTCCCGAATTGTATCCGAATGGTTGGATGAAAACTACACCGACGTGACCTCGCTTCCTTGTAACAATTGTACAAGAAGCATGTTAGAAATAAACTTAGAAATCCGCAGCAATCGGTTAAATCCATTGAATTCTGAGCTGAACATAAATGGCGGATTTTGTTTCCATTGCGGAAAAATTATGTTAACAATTAAATCTGCATTTTAACTAAACCGTGTTTTTTAGCTGGACACCGCGAAAAATCACGATGGGTTCGGCAATGTATTAAAGAAATATTAAAAAGAAAAAACTATAAATTATTAAAAAAATATCATATATATTTTTTTATAGATATGAGAATTTAGAAAGAAACAATTGCATGCACTAAAATACAGACCATATTTTTATTCGTGATGCTGCTGTTTCAGTCATGTAAAGATTTAAGACCAAAGAGATGATCTGGGAGTAGTATAACATACACTCTGTTGAAGAAGAAGGCAGTTTCCACCTTCAAACTGCAGAGCTGAATTAAAATTGTCAATGTCATACTGATAATATTACAAAATTGTAATTTTATCGTTAACCCTTCTTATCTGATCCGAAATGGAAGTAACTTCAAGAGTAAGCGCCCTTTCGGCGGCCTTCAAACTAAAGTGAATATCGGACAACGATTATTTCGAATTTTCTTGAAAAATTATGACCAAAGACAAATTCCACTCTTTTTACCTAATTTGAATTCTGTGTCTTTTATGTATATATTTTTCATTATTGGATTTGCAACAAACGAGGAAGGGATATTAATATCTACAAATCTCATAAATTTCTTGTTTCTATTCACTATTTAGTAAAAAAATATGGGAAAAGCAGGTAATTCCTTACTTCTCGAAAAGCGAAAATTAAATCGCAGTCCAATCCTTTTATAACGCTGAAGAATTACAATTGGCAGTGTTTTTTCTTATTTGCGATATTTTTACAAACATGCATTCTGATTAATTTCGAATCACTTTACTATTCGAAAATTTAATTTTATTAAAAATAATTCTCGTAATTAATTTAGTTTTTGAGAACTGGTATTCACATAGTTTTGAACCATTGATATGGCTTCCATTTCTTACAGTAGGTACTGTTGATCATAGAGTTGTCATTATGTTAACTAATTCACAACAACTTAAAATTTAAATTAAGGTACAGCATTCTTAGTCTTACGATTAATACTGTTACGAAATATTCAATAAAATAACAAAAGAAATTAAAAGACATTTTAATATACCTTTGATATGACGTAAGTAGTACACTTGTGAATACATGGCACCAATCACTTTTCAAAATCGCATTCTTTTGCTTTCACATAGTCTTTCAAAATCTGGCCACTCACCAACAGCTTTATGCAGGGTCTCCACAGGGAAAGCTGCTAATGCCTGCACCAACAAGCGTTTAGGACTCCCAATACTGTTGTGTCTTTGTGAAGGCCATGTCCTCCAGTGTGACCCAAACGTTTAGTTCAATGGGTTGAGGTGTAGGCTGACTGAAGGCCAATCAGCTGGAGAAATGAATTCTCCCGAAGCCACTCATGGGTTGACTTGGCCTTGTGGATGTGTGCACGATTCTCATAATCGCCCCCACTCCATGGCAAGTACTTCATGAAACACGTTATCTATTCTGTGACGGAACGCACAATGTTTCACAAATTTCTTCATGTCTCCTGGCTGGTCGGTGACGTTGCACCCCGGTTGCGACCCATCGGTCAAACGTTTGTAACAGTATTTATGCTGAGACTGGGTATTGTTCCCTTCACAAATAAGGAAAAACAGTATTTCATTCAAAACACGAAGTGAATTCCATACAGCCGCACGTTTTCTGCTTTTCTTTTCTAACGAAAATTTCATTTCAATTCATTTCATTTATTAGAATTTTTATTGCTACAACAATAATGCAAAATCAGAAAAGGGATAAGAAATAAAATGCAATGTAAGCATCTGGGATGGTGAGGGAAAAGGCCTAAAAGACTTGACGTGCCTTCTTTTCCCAGCAAGGAAAAATGATAGATATACAACAGTGAAAATCAAGTTGACATGTCACAAATATACAATAATTAAGGCAAACACGAATCACCACCAGGAGAGGTAAGTTACTTAGCATATTATTAGTAAGTGGTGTTTTAATTTTTATTTTGAAAGGTTAAAATCGTTAATATATGTAAAGTTACCATGGAGTGAGTGTCAAAAGGCGGGACTCGAATAATTGTGGAAGGTTCTGTAACGTTCAAGCATCAGAAACATAGGAAATATTAAGTCTTTATTTATAGTGCTATAATAATCATTTTGAGTATGGAGATGGAATAAGTCATGATATAAATTCTTTTTTATTCTTTTGAAAATCAATTTACCAATATAAGAATGATACAGTTGTTTAACTGATAGAGTGTTAAAATCCCTGCTGCTAACCGAAGTTCGAAAATTAGGGCCAGAGTACCGATTGTTAATAATTTAATCTCAAGAAGTCTAATGAATTTGTTTTGTAACCTTTGTAGCTTATTCAAATTAAAGTTGATTGTGTTTGTCCAGATGGAAATACAATAATTAAAGTTTGTTTAAATTAAATAATAATAAACCAGTATCAATATTATTAAGAGAAAGGTCTGTCATTACAGAACTGATAACCCATGTAGCCCTAGATATCTTATTACAGAGGTAACCAATGTGTTTATTTGACTTAAGGTCATGTTGAAAAATGTTTCCCAAATACATCTGACTCTTAACAATGTCAATCTGTGTCCTAGTAAGAGACATCGTTTTATGTGGATACAAGACATTTGTATTATTAGAGAAAAATAGTATTTTAATTTTATCATAATTGATATCAAGCCTATTAAGAGTTAATCATTTGTTTAGTAATAAAAATGATCTTTTAGTCGTTGAGTCAGAATTTCTGTACTATTTCCATATATTAGTACTGTGGCATCATCAGCACATTAGATAATATCATAATCAGAAGCGCCGATACATGATTTATGTACATATTAAGTAATAAGGGGGATTGAGTCTTGAGGGAATCCAGAAATAACTGATTTTACACAAATAAAGAAGATAGCTGTCTAAGCACGAACACTTTAGCTCAAACCAATTACAACAGTCAAATGAAGCTAAGACGTATCACCGGTATCAAAAGTATAAACAGTTAAAACCATGACGACACAAATTACTCATTCCATTAAGGTTAAAAAAGGTTTAATGTTAAAAACTTGCGAGATCTTTCGAACCTACGACTTATAGGTTCATCATCAGGCACCATACATCGCAAGGTGCACATGAAACGTAGTGGTTATATACACGTGTGGTTATGGGCAAAGACCGCGCATGCGTACAAGTCGGAACAGTATGAGGTCATAAAATAAATACATTTAAAATAACCTGTAGGGTAAAAAACACATAATGGTTGTTATAAATATAAGAAGTATAAAATGAAGGTCAAAGTTCCCTCGCCTGAGTTTTATATATGTACAATAAAATCAATGGTTGTCTAATCTTGTTTCTTGGTTTTTCAGTAGGTATCGCCAAGGTGCTGGTATATTGGATGGAGCTTCATCATTACAACATTGTTCATTCAAATGATAAATATACAAGCTCTCGAGAAACAACAGGCCATTTTTAGTTTTGGTCGTCGATAACAGTTTAACATTGTCCCAGTCAGGATAGTGCTCTCCTTTTAGTACCTCTCGCGTTAAAGAAGTTGTTAAGGCATGTGTACGAACACTGTATTTGTGTTCTGTAATTCGTGTCTTTAATGATCTACAAGTGGATCATACGTAAGAAGTAGACTGTGAGGTAGTTGAGAAAGAGTTCAGTGGTCCCGAATAAACGCCGTATTTATCTAAGATTGATGTCGGATCTCGGTCTGATTTGGTCAAATTGAACAAACTTACCGAAGAAACACCAAAGGAACAATCGTATTTTTTTGCATGAATTTTGTAAGATCGGTACAATGGTTGGATGGAAGGGGATGGATGCCATGTATTTTATGGTTACTTCATCACGTATTGGTTGTAACGTTGTGGAGATCCGTCGTTGATACCTGCGTAACAATTTTGTAAATAGATATCCGGGATAACCGGAAACCTTTGTTAGATTGAAAATCCTGTGTAATTCTAGTTTTAAAGATCTTTTGGTGGATGAATGACTATAAGCCCTACAGATTAAAAATGAAATAGAACTATGTTTATAGGGAAGTGGTGTATACGAAATATATGGAATGAGGGTAGGTGAACAAGTGGGTTTTAGGTAGACGGAGGTTTGAATGTCATTAGATGGGGTGCGTCGTAATAAAATATCTGAGAACGGAAGCGTGTTGGAGGATTCTAACTCTTGGGTGAATGAAATAGTGGGATAGACGGCTGATAAAGAGGCAGCAAAAGTGTATAATTCACTAAGTGAGTATTGCCAAAAAACTAAAACATCGTCGACATATCGTATATAGAGTAATGGTTGGAATGTACCATTATGAAAAACTGTATGTTCGACGTGTTGCAGTACTATTTCTGCCAGGACGGGGGAAAGAGGTGACCCCATTGGGGTACCGAAATCCTGGCGGTAGGTGATGTTATTAAATTTAAAATAAGTCCGGTTCTTGATAAGGTTCAGGGCTGAAACTATAGCAGTGGATTCAGTAGAAGAGAGGTTTAAGGATGGAAGTAGTGGGGTAATCAGGTCAATGGCTACATCCACAGGGACATTGGGAAACAGGGAAACTACATCGAGACTGGCCATTTTAAATGGAATACCCGATGTAGCGGAATGGATCCGTTCCAAGGCGGACTAAGAACTCTTAATTGAGAAAGGTGAAGATGTGGTTAAGGGGGAAAGGACTGAGGCAAGTGATTTTTCCAGATTTCGGGTGGGGTTAGTATAGCCTGATACTAAAGGACGGATGGGGTGTTCCGGTTTATGAAGTTTAATTTTGCCAAACAAATCTGGTGTACGAGGACCAAAAGGAGGTTGCATATTATTTGAAATGGCTGGGGGTAGTGTATTACTATTTCTAAGTTTTGCAAGAGCAGTAATAGTAGCTGGGATAGGGTTACGAGATAATACTGTATGTGGGATCTGATTTATAACTGCGGTCATCTTGTTAATATAGGTAGAGTTATCAAGTATAACTATTTGGTCCGATTTATCTGCAGAAACAATTGCTAATGATGCGTTTCCGTAAAGAGATAACAAAGTAGTACGCTCATATTTTAATATATGTTGAATTTCAGTTGGTGGTTGAGTGGATTCCTTTTCAATAGTACGAGAGATTTTATATCTAAGTGGGTCCTGAGCATGAATCGGCAATGACTTTATGACCTGTTCAAGTTGGGTAATGTAATTGAAGGTCTTTGGTTTGAACACCGGAAACGAGAACTTAAATCCTCGGTTTAGTGCCCTGCATTCGTTCTCTGTTAATTGTCTTGCACTCAAATTCACAAAAGCATTCGTTGAGGTCATTAGATTAGATTTTGTCAAGGAGTTTTTTCTAGTTGTAGACTCGTGCACCAAGACCCTCAATTTCCGTATTTGTCTCTGTTGGTACATTTCCACCTCGTGAGTAATCTTAGCATAGTTTACTATCATTAATTTGTCAAAAATAATTAAAGAGGTGTTGTGAGCAAGGAAACCATACGCGTTGTATGTTTTTCGGTTAAGGGAATCAATCAGGCCGTATTTTATTCTTATCTCTGTAATTAAGCGCCTAGATTCAGTTCCTTGTAATAACTTAGCATCTGATAGTGATAGTGGAGCGGCTGTCAGGCGTAGGAAATTTGGGATGACGCCCAAGGAACGGCAGTTTTGTAGAAAAGACAGGTGTGTATATTTCACAGCCAACTTTCGAGATGTTTTATAAAATATTTTTACGGCACGCTCCATGTGGCACTTTGCTGTTCATAGGTATCTTAGAACAATTGGTAACTAACTTAACGGGAAATACCGGAAAATAGTACTGCAACAGGTCGAACATACAGTTTTTTATAATGGTACATTCCAACCATTACTCTATATACGATATGTCGACGATGTTTTAGTTTTTTGGCAATACTCACTTAGTGAATTAGACACTTTCGCTGCCTTTTTATCAGCCGTCTTTTCCACTATTTCCTTCACCCAAGAGTTAGAATCCTCCAACACCCTTCCGTTCTTAGATATTTTATTACGACGCACCCCATCTAATGCCATTCAAACCTCCGTCTACCTAAAACCCACTTGTTCACCTACCCTCATTCCATATAATTCGTACACACCACTTCCCTATAAACACAGTTCTATTTCATCTTTAATCTGTAGGGCTTATAGTCATTCATCCACCAAAAGATCTTTAAAACTAGAATTACACAGGATTTTCAATCTAACAAAGGTTTCCGGTTATCCCGGATATCTATTTACAAAACTGTTACGCAGGTATCAACGACGGATCTCCACAACGTTACAACCAATACGTGATGAAGTAACCATAAAATACGTGGCATCCATCCCCTTCCATCCAACCATTGTACGGATCTTACAAAATTCATGCGAAAAATACGATTGTTCCTTTGGTGTTTCTTCGGAAAGTTTGTTCAATTTGACCAAATCAGACCGAGATCCGACATCAATCTTAGATAAATACGGCGTTTATTCGGTACCACTGAACTCTTTCTCAACTACCTCACAGTCTACTTCTTACGTGGGATCCACTTGTAGATCATTAAAGACACGAATTACAGAACACAAATACAGTGTTCGTACACATGCCTTAACAACTTCTTTAGCGCGAGAGGTACTAAAAGGAGAGCACTATCCTGACTGGGGCAATGTAAAACTGTTATCGACGACCAAAACTAAAAATGGCCTGTTGTTTCTCGAGAGCTTGTATATTTATCATTTGAATGAACAATGTTGTAATGATGAAGCTCCATCCAATATACCAGCACCTTGGCGATACCTACTGAAAAACCAAGAAACAAGATTAGACAACCATTGATTTTATTGTACATATATAAAACTCAGGCGAGGGAACTTTGACCTTCATTTTATACTTCTTATATTTATGACAACCATTATGTGTTTTTTACCCTACAGGTTATTTTAAATGTATGTATTTTATGACCTCATACTGTTCCGAATTGTACGCATGCGCGGTCTTTGCCCATAACCACACGTGTATATAACCACTACGTTTCATGTGCACCTTGCGAGTTATGGTGCCTGATGATGAACCTATAAGTCGTAGGTTCGAAAGATCTCGCAAGTTTTTAACATTAAACCTTTTTAAACCTCAATGGAATGAGTTATTTGTGTCGTCATGGTTTTAACTGTGCATACTTTTGGATACCGGTGATACGTCTTAGCTTCATTTGAGTGTTGTAATTGGTTTGAGCTAAAGTGTTCGTGCTTAGACAGCTATCTTCCTTATTTGTGTATCAATCAGCACGATAGTCTCTTCATCATATCTAACTGATTTTAAATTGGATTTAAAATGATCCACCTCAGTGTATTGTTTGCGACCTGAAAAAAAATCCTTAAATAAGTCTAAAAGCTTTCCGCACAATACCAATTGCAGAGAGTATATGCTTTAAGATGCCATGACCTATCGTATTTAAGGCCCTAGACAAATCCATAAAGAGACATAATACAGTTTTCTTCTTAGTTAATTGTGTATGCATTTTCTAAAAGGTTAAAACGACAATTTCAGTAGAAAGATTAGGCAGAAACCGAAATTGTAAAACTTTAAGAATTTTGTAGTGAAAGAAAGTAGGCGATTGTATAGCTGTTTTTCAAAAATTTTACCAAATATAGATATTTTTGCTGTTGGACCATAATTATTAGGATTCAAAGTTAGTCCTGATTTACAAATATGGGTAACCTTGGTAATATCCATAGAGTCGGGATAAATACCTTTTTAAAAGAATAGAACTAAATATATGTATTTGAGGAGTTATAAGTAAGTAGGTTTCAAATTTTTTTGCTTTAGGTAGAAGTTCGTCGACATTTGTGGACCATTATTACAATTTATCTGTAGCAAGAAATGAATTAACTCTGTTCGAGATATTTCATAAACACATTGAGGTTGTTTTATGTGGGCCAGTATAAGTAGGTAAACCTTGAGAATTTGTATTTGGCAGTTGAGAAACAAAATGTTTTGGAGTTTCAACAAAGTAATCATTCAAACAGTTAACCATGTGATTTTTATTAGTGATGTGCTCGTGGTTCATGATAAAAAATTTTGGAATTTTTGAAAATCGACCCAGTTATAAGTTCAAATGTTTGCAACGCAGTTTATAATGGTTTTGAGAAAATGTGTTACAATAAAAGGCTGTTTTTGACTTTCTTATGCTAATATTAGAATAATTTCGAAACTCCCTAACAATTTTAGTTATATTGAGATCGGGATTCTAAGAATTTAGTAAACAATTTATTATTTTTATTTTTTTATTAATAAAGTGCGTACAAAGTCAGGGTTTACGATTTCCTTAATCATTCCAGAAATTTGTTTCAGAGGAAATTGCTGGTGTCATAAATATAATTAATAATTACAATAAAGAGATCAAAAGACGAATTTCGGTTCAGGTCTTTCATAACCCTATTCCAATTAGTAATTGGAATCAGTGTCAAAAACTTTCAAACCTGCTGAATGTATTATACGAATATGGTTTTTTTGTAACATGAGGTATTTGAGTAGGTTTTACGAGTATGTTAAAAAAATTAGTAGGTGGTCACTAAAACCAAAATGTAAAATACCCGATTATATAAATTGAGGTAAGGTATTAGTGAAACATAGATCAAGAATAGATGAACTATATTGAGTAATTCTAGTAGGGAATAGGATAGTATTAGAAAAACCAGCAGATGAAATAGTCATATGTAGTTCATGTGAATGCAGGTTTGTAACAGATAAATTATTATTCAAATCAGCTGGCACAAAACCTTTTTTTCTTGTGATGTTGATGTGATTTAAAATTTCAGAAAATTTAGAAGTGAACAGAAGTGGGTTAGAGAATGATGGTCTGTAACATACTGATATAATATTGTGTTGAATTTCTATTATCAGTACCTCAATATCAGTGTTAATGAATATTAAATCCTTGATTAAAGTAAATAGAACATTATTATTTTTATTATCTTTTACATATATAGTAGCTCCCCCACCATCAGATTCAGTTCTGTTCTGATAAAAACTTTGATATGATGGTATCTCCAGAACATGATCAACACCTGAAAACCATTTTACAGTTACAGATATAATATCAACTTTGTAATCTGTAATTTTTAATAGTTCCTCCAGAATGGGTAATTTATTTAGAAGGAACCAAATGAATAATAAACAAAGAGTGATTAGTCTTACTAGACAGCACAGTAGTTAATTGTGAAGCAGAGAAACAGTTAGTGGTCATGTTTCAGTACAGTTGGCAAAAATATCAGTTGGTAATCCACTAAATCCAAAACATCTCTCCAGATACTGACTCAGGATCAACGCCGCCTCTACCTCATAATGAGTATACATAGGTTATGCCTCAATCAGATCGAACATCGGAGAACAAACACTCTTCAATCATTGCTGGCAGAACACAAATTTGTTGGAGTTGTGTTATGGTTTGGGAAATATTTTCGTGGCATTCTCTTGGTCCACTTGAACTTTGGAAGGCACTATGGACCGAATTCGTTATGAATACATCCTTGTAGGCTACGTACGCCTTTACATGCTGGTTGTGTTCTCAGGGGCGGACGGAATCTTCCAGCATGACAATACCACGTGTCACACTGCTAGAAATGTCCGAGAGTGGTTGGTATTTTACGACGAAGAATATAAAGTATTTACTTTACCCCTTATTCGCCAGACTTAAACCCAATTGAGCATCTGTGGCACAACCTCGAACGTGTTGTTCGCTCTATCGATCAACCACACGCACCCTCCAGCATCTGCCAGATGCACTGCAGTTAGCATGGCTCCACATACCTGTGAACAACTTCCAGCATCTTATTAAGTCACAACCAGCAAGTCTAGCTACTGTCTGCGCTGAACACCACGGTTAATCTGGATATTAGATGGTGGTCACAATAATGTGACTCGAACGTGTATATATCAGTTCAATATCTTAGAATTTTCTACCTGAGGCATTTTGAAAAAAAGCCTAGCAGTTAATAGCATAATTACAAAACATTTTTTAACAATGTGTCTTTAATATTAAACATAAAATGTAAAACAAATGGAATTCAAACAGTGCTTGACATTTTTTGTGTTCGTAAAAAAACGACCTGTCACATTATGCTTTACAGCCGGTCCACGGTTGATCTGCAATAATTAAACTGTGTTACTTGTTAATATTGTAGTAGTGATGCATAGTTCTTGCAGTAAAATAGTAATTTTTATCTAAATATTTTACCTTACGTCATTTAGCATAACCCTTTTTTCAGAGATATTTCAGTTTCTATAGCAAATTATATTACAATAAAATTTTAAATTAATTACATATTCTACTTCGTAGTGGTTTGAAACATATATTCTGGACTTGACACTTTTAACATTTACTTGATTTCAAGGTATGTGTAATGATTTATATATTATCAGGATAAACAAAAATTTTAGGAAGATTTAAAAATTTTTTTTTACTATTTTATCGTAAAAAGTATATATAATAAGTAACACTGTGAGTTTTATTTTTTACTGTGATTCAGTATCTATAATTTCGACTTAAACTATCATTTCGTACTATTTCATACTTCTAATTTGTTGGTTTAACAATGAAGTCTCTTCTCGATGAGCAAGAAATGGAACTAGAAATATTTACACATGATGTTCCAATCTCAAACCAATTCGAAGTACCAGAACTCCAAATCAGGTATTTTGTATATATATATCATTGGTATTTTGTAAGCTGAGTAACAAATCTACAGTTACGACGAAAACAGAAATTGAATTTATCTTCGCCTTCTACAAATGACATGAACAAAATCCATAATAGCTCATTTGGCTAGGTGTGTTTGTTCTTTTTCTCCCATTTAGAAGTATTCGCATTGAATATTATTCATGTCGTTCTGACAGAATGCTACGAGAGGAATAGTGTAGTTTAAAGTGTGTTTCTACATTGCTGTTACAGTAGACGTGCTGTTACAGTAGACGTATTGATGTGAACAACATATTGAGTACAGGGAAATGGGAACATAAAGTGGCCTATTTTTTAAAGGAAAAAGAAATCGTGCTCGAATAACTGAAAAATTCCATGATCTGAATTTCAACCGATACCGAAATATAACCGAGTGCTTTCGGTTAAAATGTTGGAGGTTTTGTAAATGATATTCATAAGAATAGTTATTCCTCCACCAGTAAAATGTTTAGTTTGCTATTGAAATATGCCTCTGAGTACCAAATTATTTTTCCTTTCAGCTGCAAGAATGAAATCAAAATATTTTTGTCATATCATTCTGGGATTTCAAAGTCCTGCTTTTAATATGAATTGCACGGCTAAAGTATTATTCAGAAAATATGTAAATTCGAAAAACGTTTTTGTCACATAATAATGAAAACATTCACGGGATAGTTATTGAGGCAAATGAATTAATATTTCATCCCATTTTATAATAAAAAAAAATATGGAATATTTTCATTTACTCCACTGTCATAGTTTTTAACGATTTTTGCTATATGGATACACCTATACGGATGTTATTAGTATGCAAATAAATGTGCATTTGCAGAACTTGAAAATCGCATGGTTTGGGTGTTGGGTGTTATATATTATACAGGGGAGAACTGCCACAAAACTAAAATTACATTGGAAGCGATTATTCCGCAAGGAAGGAACTCAACTTTCGAATTTCCGTTGAAAAGGAAATCAGGCTTAGATATTACCTAATTAAAGAAAACGTTCGTAGCGCAGCTTCTTTTTTGGGATTCACAAAACCGATTGTCGCAGAAGATTCAGACCAATAAAAAGCAGATGTTACTACATCAGGGGTGCTCCTTTGTGGAGGCCCTCCTGATGTGGAGGTCTCCGGAATTGTGGCAAACGAAACGCGCAGTGCGTTTTTGCACGAGATATATCTGCGGGATACGGCTTCTGCACGTTTATGATGCTAGCTGAACTACACTCAAGACATGAATCATTCAAGGCAGTGCTATACTTCAGCTACAGGGATGTCTCGCTCGAAATGAAACTGAAAGCAATTTTAAATTTGTCTGGTGTAAATTACACCGAGACAAACTATTGTAGCACAACTCGCAGCACAACGCCATTGATTAAAATTCTCTGTGTGTGTGTGTGTGTGTGTGTGTGTGTGTGTGTGTGTGTCACCGTAACTTCGATGAAGTACTGCAAGATGAGGAAAAATCAGCATTGGGAAATTTCAAGAATGTATATTATAAATTATTGTGAAAAAGGAGGTCAGACAACTATGGGGATTTGTGGATGTAGTGATTTCTAATTACAGGAAGCTTCGCCGCAACTTTTCTCTGAAAATTCATTTTCTGCACTTTCATCTTGTGTTTTTCCAAGAAACGTCTGTAGATGTGATTGATGAACATGGCAATCGCTTCCATGAATAAATTTCAGCAGTGGGGAAAAGGTACAAGTACTACCATGTAAGCAGACTACTGTTGGATTGTTTCCAGGAATGCTCCAGAGGAAGTCCACAAAAAAAAGCGAAGCGAAAGCGTATAAAATATATTTGAGACAGCCTATCCTACGCCGGAAATGTAGAACTAGATAATTTATAGTGCATAACTGTAACTAAAAAACAAACACAAAATAATTTTCAATGAAAAATTTAATTTATCTGCAAATTTTAGAGCATAATTCACTTTTTTTTAAATATCTGTAAACGCGTTTTCGTGATTTTATTATATACAAACCTTACTTCGAAAACGTCAAGCTAGTAATTTTTTTCATGTTCATTTAATTTTCTCGCATGTAAATACACCTAAAAATTCGTAAATAAATTTGGATTCAATTTTTAGTGAAAAAATTGTCGACCGGTATTACATAGCAGAACAGTACAATTTCTTTCTTTAGATTGTTTCTCTTCAACACGCGTTTTAGGTAAAAAAAATAAACACTCCTTGCCACTTCTGTTAACAAAAATAAAACCTGTTGGAATGTGCACATCCACCGGTGGTGTATCTCTACAAGGATATAACGACGTTACGAGAAATCAGGTATGTAGGGTAGCTTTAAACTGCTTCACCTTAACAGGAAGCCGTACAGTGGGTTTCTCATTGTTAATCTAATTTTTTCGCAATTTTTCATTTGTATAATTTTCTCTTTTTGCTCTATCAGGACAACCGGTTCCTACTTCTATTTTTATAATTTTCAAACTACAAAGGCTCTATATCTTCTGAGGTTTTCGCCGTCGTCATCATTAACTGTATATAAAGAGTGAATACTGTACTTACTTTCTTTGCTATCGGAAAAATTTCATTACATTCAAAATTATGCTTGAAAGGGAGATTTTTCTTTTTGTTATGCCAGTAACTATTACAGAAAGTCTGCATATTTTTGGAATTCCTGCTTGTGGTTTTTCATTATTACTACAATAATCTCTGTATCTAAATTCGCAACAAATGAAAATTACACTCCAAACAACAAAACGCTTCTGGCAGTAGAAACTAACTCATGATGCAGAAACAAATGAGGAAACCTCGTGCAAATTTAGTTTAGAACTATACGAACTAATACGAGCACCATGCGTCCGTTTTTATTATTTTTAGATTTATTCATGATTCCATGAAGAGTATAATATATTTTCCCATATATGATGAATTATCTTCTCTTGGTGATAAAGATTTCTTAATTTGAGGGAAACACAGGTCTTAGAAGATCCAGTTTTAAAGATTTTTAATAGTATTAACGGATAAATATTAACTCAGAATAACAAAGTCGGTGTCATATAAAATATTATGCAGTGATAAAAATGTATGTTTTCAACATGTTTTTTTCACTGACGCATTTAACAGAAAATTTGAGATAGTCTAAAATAACGAAATATTGAATTTTTGTGAAGCAAGCAGCTTGCAATATTATATTTGTAAAATGTATTTCATTAACTTCAGAATTCTAGTTAAAGAATTTTTGGAAATGACAATCCGTTTTTTGGCGTAAATGTGACAAGGTGGAAAGTCAGATACTATACGAAAACTTCATCGGAAGGTTCAAACTTAATCGTTCTGGGTGGTGTAGTGGTTAGCATACACGGGCGTTTTATGGGAGACGAAGGTTCGAGGTCCGCTCCAGGACGATGAAATTTTCAAATTTTCGGATAGTATCTGACTTACCATCCTTGTCACATTTACGCCAAAAATCAGATTGTCATCTTCAAAATTTGTATTATATGGCGTCATCCTATAGGTAAACTTGATCGAAAGCTTGAAACTTGATCGTCTTTCTTTCATAACTCTTGGAAACCTTGAAACACAAAAGAAACCTTTTAAACAGGAATGCTCTTGTAAGACAGATTTTGGCAAATATCAGATTTGCTGCAAGCTTTTAGAGTATCCGTCTGCACACGTATATAACAGCGTAATACGAAACAGTTCGGCAATTTGTAACATATTTCAGAATTTCAGACGGGGTTTAATGCTATCAAAGGATTAAGCCTTATTATATCTTTGATAAGATGGATGTTCCTAATATTGTCTAAATGTTTAAAACAGATGCAATATCAATGGGCGACATACTAAATGTCTATATTTTTCAATTTTCATTATCCGTTCAACCACTAGACATAGGACAAAGGATACTAGCCCCCGCGGTGGCTCAGTTGTTTAAGCGATGGCTTCTGATCATTCGACTGAGAGGAGTCCAGGTTCGAATACCGAGGAGGCAGGGATGTTTTGTTTGTCTTACGGCGCTGGCTCTCTCCCTTCCCTGTAACCAGTAAACCAAAATTAGGGACGGGCGACTGCTTATATCCCACTGAGTTGCTCACGGTAGTCTTCAAACCTCTACTCAAAACAAAAAGGATACTAAATTATCTTTCATCTAATGCAGTAGTATATGAACATGTTAAATAAAAAGCAGAAATATTTAAATTTCATAAAGTATTTATTTTTGATATGGGAGATTGATTCTATTCATGTAATCGCTTTCTTTTTCTTGATAGTTATACATTGTTCACTTTCAATAATGTAATTATTTGTACCATACAGTATTAATAATCAACATATCATAATTTTGTTATTTTAAGTACACATACATACAAAGAACGACACTACTTACGAAAGTAACTCAGCCCATTGTTCAATTTCCTACCTACCATTTCAGGAACGTATAATATTCTTTATTATCTTCTTGCCGGACGAGAGGATAGATGTCTCTTTATAATTCTTATGCAGCGATATTAAGCTAAAGAAACCTGCGGTCCCACATTTTACTATCGTAATTCTACTCAGCTCCAAGATGCATTACTATATGATTAATTCAACTTTAAAGAACGTATGTACAACAGTGGAATTCATGATCAATTGAACCTCATTGATATCCGCCACTACTTCGTATCACCAACGACGTAAATTACAGAAACGTAAGACACATTCAGAAACCAAATGAGAACCCCAAAAAACTCCATTGCGACTTTGAACTATCAAAACACATGAAACCACAGGAACCGAAAAAAAAACTTACAACCTTTAAAATAGTATAAGAACTCTATGCACAATTAAAAAAACAATCAATGAAAGTCAAAGTGCATGGAAGCGCTAGTTTCTAAATATGAAGCTATCCTTTATCTTGAAGAAGAAGAAATAATCGATGAGAAATGGAATTTTTGGGAATTCCACAAGCCATTCCCTTCGTCTGGAAATGGCATTGTAGTTATTGTAAGTATGGTATGTAAATAGCTATTGCGAGAAAATTATTTCACATAGTTTGACGACATTATTCCAATGTGTGTTGCAGCAAAAAATGAAGAACATTCTCTTCCGTTTTGAAAATTCTAAAAATAAAGGGAAGATAATTTTCTTCCCAAGTAGAAAATTCTCTTCCCAAGTAGAAAATTCTCTTCCCTTTACTTCTTTGCGTTTGTGTTGTTTTTATGACACGTGATCCTACTATGAAGAAAGAGGGAAAATCAGAGAACGAAAATAAACTGTGTACTATGTCAAATGATATATTTATCATTTTACATTTGATGTTTCTCTAAAATAAACCTGAAAGTGTGTTTCAAACTTTCAGCGGCTTTTTGATGTCACTTTTTTTAAATTTTGAACGCAAAAAGAGTGTCAAAAAACAGGTATTGATGATTTCAGTCCTTATATTTACCATACCATGGAAGAAATTTCCCTGGAGGCACTACTGAAGAATGTGTAGTAGGAAGGATGGCTGTAAAAATTCAAATATTTCCAACCGCTCATGAGGACTGTGCTTTCTGAAAACAAACGTCGTCCACAAATGGATACACGTTCCCTATAAATGTCTCCCATATTTAAATATAATTCTATGCCGCATTTTAGTGAAAGAACCTTGAGCACCTTTACACAAAATTAACGTACCTTTTGTTTGTGGTATTCATACAGGCTTGTATAATTTTATATTACAGATATTAGTAATTTATGTGCCTTTGACCTAGTCCCGCCCTTAAACAGTGATTAACTGCCAAAGTGGGCTCAGATAAAGGGAGATATGGTCCATTAACATCTAGGTGCACAACAGGTCCAAGGAAGGTTGCTTTTTACTTTATCTTAATATGTTCTTTTGCAGACTGATTGCAAAAAGTCCTCGTTCGGCAAAAGCAGTATTGATGATAGGGCTAACATCAATTCACACAGCATGAGGATGTTTCTATATTTCTTGGACGAAAGAAAGTTATATTTTTTATTTATATTGAAGTATTTAAGATTATTTGAAATAATGAGTTTCTTGCCTGGTTCATGAAAATATTTTGAATTTCAGTTCAATCGTTTCGTTTTCCATATCTCTTTCATTCATGCAAATAAATTACTTGAAATAGTCACCAATGTCAAATAATTGTTCCTTTCGAAACGAAAGTAGAAGGGAATTACCCTCGGGCCAGTCTTAGAAATCAAATACAGAGAAAGATTTAATGAGATTTTCTTGAAACTGTTGAAATCACGTCTTTAAAAACGTAATAGGTTTGCCAATTAGGTCCTAAGTAATTTTATGGACACCAGATTGATTCGTTCAACTGGTTCTGGAAGCAAGGTGGACAGTTTTATTTGTTTTGCTATGTGTTCTTTTTTTCTGATAGTTCCAAAAAGTTATGAACGTGACTCTCCTTGACCGAACGTGACTGTCCTTGACCGAACGTCACTCTCCTTGACCGGCTCAGTTTCAGGATACTTGTCTCTGGCTTCTTCCATGCATAATTAATTAAGAATTCCTTTGTTTGGAGCGCGTTGATACTCCCACGAAAAAATATCCTTTAATATTGTATTTTCTAATGTTAATTAAGAGATCTCAAAGGTTAAATACGATAAGAAGGATATATTTATTTATATTAACATCTTCTGTTATACAAAAAAACAAAAAAACAAACAAAAAAAAAAACGTAAAAAAAACTTTTGCTTTTATAACTTTTCCAGCGGCTTTTTAGAGTTGGTTCTGGTTCGCTTAAACTATTTATAGAATTTAAAATCCTCAAAATATGTCGAATTCCAGTAAATGAATTATTCACTCTAAAGATTTTTATTTTTGCTTTGGAGGTTTGCAAATTGCGAGAATACTGTATTTGCACTAAATTTCAAAAAGGAGCATTTATTGGTCCAGTTATCTTTTCGTTTCCTCCACTATTTTGCAGAATGACGGACAGCAATAATTTTCTCTGCGTCAGTCTAATCCGATATATAACAACAGTATGTCGCGCCGTAATATTTTCTCCGCACACACTTATTTATGAGTTACTTACATAATTGGAAGTATCTTTGTCTTCAGAGATCAACGTACCCCGTGGAACACACTACGGAATGGGCCCAACTGGGGATTTATGAAGTCCCTGTATCCCTCATCCCAGGATGACGAGATATTCACAGAAATTAATACACCTGAAAAACCGTACAACTCTCTCAGTCATTCAACACTTAAAATGGCCACGAGAGTCAAACTCTGTAAATACACATAACATTTCTATCAATTTCACACTCTCTCATGCTTCACAGAACAGGACAGGACAAAAAGTAACACTAGTATTCCGTCGCCGCTCTGAAAGCAGGCCTGCTCCACTCGGTTTGTCACCTGAGAATACACAGCTCTAAAGTGGGTAAAAGAAAAACGTTAAAGGACGAATGGGAAAAGATACCTTTCCTTAGCAAGGGGAAAAATCTCCACTTTGATCTCCAGTGTAGAAGCGCAATATTTTCAAATTATTTCACATGAAATATAAATCTTTTATCTTAAAGTTGATTTTTAAAAAAGGCATTAAGACAACCTAGAAGCTACATGGCAAATGTTACAAATGAGAAAATCAATAAACTGCTCAGGAAAATATGATTTTCCACTTGATATATACTAACACCAATCTAAAAATGAAATTATTTTGTAAAGAAGAAAAACCAACTTTCTTAGACATTAAAATCTTAAATGATTAAATGTAAACACTGCAGTAAACAATGTAGTTGAACGATAGATGCTGCAATGTAAAAATATGTAGTAAACAATAACAAAAAGTAAAGAAGAATCCTAAAATAAAACTAACCATCATATGATTATAGCTGGTTAACTACTTGATTAATAAAAATGAAAATGAAAATGAAACACAACAACAAAGACACTTTTAACCACAGCTTGCGCAACAAATACAAACCGATGGCCACAGTGTGAACAACGAAAAACCTCCCCTTGCCTATAATGTGGGCATATGAAAATAATCAGTTCAAAAATAAAACATAAAGTAGACAAAACAAAAAACTCTTAAATCTAGTTAGGATGTTAATGATGGTAAATGATATTAATAAATGCACATACAAAGGCAAATGTAAATACTTCAAAAGAAAGCAAACTTAAGAAGGTAAACGACAAAATGAAAACACTACAGTAAATAATAACACCCGAAGGTGTATTTTCCAGTGAGTGAAACCCACTTTTCTTGAACTTCAAGGAACAAGATAGTATAGTAGAACTAGAAAAAAAACGATTTCAGTTCTATTTAACTTATATTTCAGATAATATACTAAAGCTTTTTGCATTAAAATAATAATCAATTTACAAGTGAAATGTAAAAGCGTGAAATACTCCTGTTTCTTTACGGCGATTGCATTTTGCCGTCAAAACTGAATGTCTGAAAATTAACAATGAAATATATCTATTTTAGGGAATTTTTCAAGGAAGAAATGATTGCGCAATTCAAACTGTTTACCAAACTGAAAAGCTTATTAAACGTTTGAACTGTGTACCATCCTTACCTTCCTTTGTGGTTCCAAATTTAGATCATAAGAAAATGTAAGTAACACTGGGGATGAAATCTAAACCATAACCAATAGGTCTCCGATTTTTCTATCATTCCGCTTTCACATGTTGGAAAAATTACCTCAATCTTTGACCCTCTTGAAGCGATAAACTACCTTTTGCGGACAAAACTGAAACCGTGCAGGTGAATTTGTTACTTAGCTCATTTATTCCATTATGAACCGCAAATTAACTCACTGACAGGGAATTGAAAAAATGGGGAAAATGTACAATCTCAATGCAGTCCTACGGAAGCAGAAAAATATTCAACAGTACGACCCTTTCGGATATCCAATAAGAATCATTTATGTATCGAAATCGTGTGGGGACGTGTAACAGTTCTTAATCATATAACAGTGACCATTTAACACATACAACAGAAGAAAATATTTGGAAATCTTGGGCGAATATACAGGGGGTTTCGAAAATATTTTGTTAACTTTTAAATGGTGGTAGAGGGGCCCAAACTAAACATTCTTTTGTCAAAGAATGTGTGTCCGGAAATACCGCATTTAAGTGATAAAGGATGCTGTTTCGGTCAGTCGATAACGTCGTTTCTGTGGCGTAAGGCGTTTTTCACCTCTCGGATTTTCAAAGGCATGCATCGCTACACGAATTCAGAGCTCGCAGGTATGCATCTGATGTATGGGGCTGCGAATTGAAACGGACGAGATGCTCAAAGGTGGTACAGTGCACGATTTAGGACAAGACACCTGCCGAATAGCTAAACGTTCAAGTGTGTGAACCGGCAGCTTGCGACAGTGGATCTTTCAGAGCTAGCAGGCGTGATGTGAGCCAAACAAGAAGTTGCAGATATCCAACAGTTGAAGAAGCTGTCTTACGTGCAGTAGAGTTAAATCCTGCCACAACCCTTTAGCACTGATATGAGGAATTACCAGGACGCAATTTATGGAAACCACTGGATTGGTCGGGGTGGGCCTGTTCCTTGGTCACCACGCTGAAACTATTTTTAGTGTATAGACTTCTTCTTGTAGGACCACATGAAGAGCATCATGTACGAAACTCCCATTCACTCCGAGGAAGATCTCGTTGCCAGGCTGTCTGTTGCTGCTGGAAGTGTTCAGGAAATGCCTGGAATCTTTGTAAATGTATGCCAATCCATGCGCCCACGAGGCGAAGCTTGTGTAAGTTGATGGTCACTCTTTTTTGCATCTACTTTAAATGCAGGATTCATTAAAGGTTTGTTGCATTTGATTTTATCTTTCTTTCAATTCGTATTTCAAATCTTGCTTTAGATGACATTTCGGGACACACATTATTTTGACATTTTTTTTATTTTGGGCCCTTCTACCACACTTTACACTTTGGCCAGATATTTTCGAAACACTCTGTATAGTGCGGAGTCTACAGGTTACGAACTTTGATCTCGGGAACTTCAGTGATGCGTCTACTATTAGTGAAGTACTTACAATTCAAAATAACATACAACAGAATCTTGCAAATCACAGCTTCACATTAGCAATTTTTTTAGACATAACAAAAGCATTTGATTCATTAAATCACGAAATACTATTGAAAAAGCTGATGCATATAGGGATAAGAGACACCTCTTATACACTTTTTAAAAACTACTTAAAAGATAGACCTCAATTTACACCAATTGAGAAATATTCATCTCTACAAAAAGATAAACTCTGGAGTTCCTCAGGGTTCTATACTTGGGTCCTTTGCAATTTAACATATACATAAATGATATTTTCAATGTAAATAAAGAAACTAATATAATTTCATATGCAGATAATACAACTATTCTAATTCATGGCAATCATATTGATGAAATGATCAATAAAGCAAATATACTGCTCGAAAAATATTCTAACTGGTTGGCAGCAAATAAAATGCTAATAAACTTAGAAAAGACTAAGGCAGTAATATTTACTCGGCAATTATCTCCTCTACAAATAATTGAAAATTTGGTAATTGACAAAACAATAATTCAAATAATAGGTAAATTTACTTATTTAGGAATTACACTTTACAAAGATTTAAAATGGACTAGACACATAGATACATCACTAACAAAAATATCTAAAAATAAAGGAATAGTCAGTAATGTGCTAAAATACCTAACTATTAAAACCTTACTGTTGTTATATTATACCTTGATTCATCCATATTTAAATTATTGCTTTTTGGCTTGGGGCCAGACAACAAATACTAACCTCAAAAAACTTGAAATATTACAAAACAAATACATTAGATTAATTGATCTTAAAATTAATAATAACAAGGATAATATTATACAAATAAATAATTTTAGGTACTCAAAGGTATATCCACAAAAATATAAAATATTAAATATTAAACAATTGTATACCTTCAATCTGGGAAAAATGATGTTTAAACGTATAAAATCAGATAATTACAATCTTACTGAAATAATTAAAATAGCACCAATATTACATCTATATCACACAAGATCAAAAGTGTCTTTAAAAATATTTACACCAAGAACACAAGTGGCACAGCAAAATATTACATATAGTTGTCCAATATACTGGAATGCACTCCCAAACGAATTAACCAATATTAACAATTTCAATTTATTTAAGAAAAAATTAAAATCATATATACTTCAACAATAAGAAAATTGATTTTCAGATTAAAATGTTATATCAGCATGTAGAGAATTTAACATCTGTGTAACTATACAATTGACTTGACTGTTATCAATTGATTACAGGGAAGCCTGAGCTATGACCAGACTCTTGAAAGAGGCCTTTTCTTAGGCTTCCCATACTGTTACAAACTTTCAGTTACTCTGTAAACTCATTTATTCAATGATTCTATTGTAACAGTTAAACAAATAAATAAGAAAAAAATTTATCTTCTGTTTTCCTGATCAGACTTTTGTCGCGCGTAACTTTGTTCTACCAAGTTCAATAGACCCGTATCAAGACGTTTGAGTGAATGTCTCAAAATCACTCGATTGCCAAGTTTTGTCGTAGTGACATGTCAATAGCCATCTTTCGGCGTAATTCATCAACATATATAAATTATGTAAATGTGAGTTTCTAAATTAAAATGTATTTATGTGCCGGCAATCCTAGCAGTTTATTCGTGGGTGCTGTTGTAATAATAAAAGTAAGTTAAGTAAGTGCACGCCTCATTACAGCAGTCCTCGCGAGAAAATCTACCCAATCCGTCTGTTTTCAGGAACAACCCTTTGTAATTCATTGACGTAACAATTGGTGTCAAGCGGTGAAATCTTTAACCGGTTGGCCTGAACGTATCAAGTGGTAGTCCGCTATGGTGTAATATCCTGTTTAACAAGATTATAGAATGTTAGTGAATTTGTATTGCAAGACTTTCATTGGGATATTCAGCTGTACGTGACTGCAGAATATAAAAAGAACAAAGCACTGTAAACGTGTGCAAACAAATATTTTGTGTTCGAGAGAAAATAAATTTATTTCAACTATGTACTAACTGACTCTTAGTTTTAGTATCCTTCTCCTGGATAACACCGGAGCTTAAAAAGTAATAAAACTTGGTTCATCACAAAAAAGTACGACAATCGAAATGTCAATTAAAGTCACTATTTTTCAGAACGCCTTTGCCAGGTTAATCTGTTGTTGTTTCCCTGCGAACGTAGGTTCACTTTGGTGCGAAAAGGAATTGAAAGTTCCTGCTATCAAACCCATTTTAAACATATATATATTAAAATATTTAGGAAATATACTGCAACTTTTTTGGAGGTTATTCATAACCTGATAACACGTTTATCACCTTCATAGCATATTGAAGTTTATCACTGGGATGATTTTCTGAAACGTGTTTAAATATAAACATAACAAAGGAAACTTAATAAGGGAAATTTTGTACTTTAAGTATGTATCTTATCTATGTTTCCAGAAGGGGAAAATGTTTTTTCTGCGATTCCAAAGAATTCGTGGAGATAGTGTGAAGATATAAAAACATGAAACTATATAAACATAAAACATAGTACTCAGGCACATTACACCTAAACCAACAGCGTGCGGAGCCGAAAACGGTTTACTCTAGTGTTCTTTTTTTCCATTTTAAGATAAAACAAATTCCATTGGCTGTAGTTTGCTAAAAAGCAATTTCAGAAATCTTTGTGCTTAGAAACGTGTTAACAATATTTTTCAGGAGCTACACTACCCGTTTCTTATTTTTCTTGAATCTCAAATTTCTGAACAATTACTTGGAATTTCTGACTATTATTGAAACCTTCGCAGTAATTTACTGCCACAAAACTCTAAAACAATTTCCGCCCGGGAAATGCTAAGTCCTGCAGTAATACACAAAACAAGACAAAACTTATCCTAATTATAAAAATTACACGGAATTATTGTAATGGAGTGTTTCAGTAATTTCTGCCTTATGACTTGAAAGAAACTTTCGGTGCCGGCCACGAAACAAGACAAAACTTATAAAGTATGT
Source organism: Macrothele yani (assembly GCA_039090855.1). Taxonomy (NCBI): domain Eukaryota; kingdom Metazoa; phylum Arthropoda; class Arachnida; order Araneae; family Macrothelidae; genus Macrothele; species Macrothele yani. The sequence continues at coordinate 48,434,448 of CM076999.1, read as the reverse complement.
TGACAAATAGATGAAGAGGTGTGACTTAATTTGAGTTGTACTACATTTAAGTCATTAACATGGAGGAAGAATAATGTGGCCTGAGCTGGTAGATCAACACCTTGTAGAATGGAGTGGAAAAATTCCCAAATGTTATTCTTCGGTATCGCTGAATATGCAGCGTTGACCAGTGTCCAAAATTCATTGGCACTGTGAGGGGTAATGCAGATAAGGTCAGATGTCTATAAATGATGTTTCGTACGTTTGCTTTGAGGAGACCTATGAGAATCGCGCTAGGAAGGGCAACAATTGCCCACATTATAGGCACTGTCTGTTGATATTGGGAGTGCGTCGGCAGGCCCTTTATTGTTGAAGCTATGAATAAGTAATTCCACTGAGATAGGGAAGGAAAGCGGGTTGCAGCATTTCATCATCGCACCGTCTTGCTCGTATTTTACTCACTTTTGTAAGAATGGTGAACATGTGCTGAAGTGTATATCCCCCAAAAGCATGAAGCTAGGGTGAGGAGTATCATGACCCTTACTGACATGGCATCAAGCTTGGTCTTTCCCGCATCAACTTTTATGCGAGTATACATCTCTCTCTTGGTTTATTTGTATCTTTTTGAATTCGAAAATACGAAGATCGATGCTTAATTTCTGACACATTTGCAGTAGGAATCCTAACCACCCGATTGTACATTTTGTTTGAGATGGAAGCCCAGCCGGTAAAGATAGAAGCACACCTGGGCTGTAATGGTTTTCCTCTTTCACACATTATTGAAAGCAAAGTTCAGGCAGATAATTATTATTATCTTAGGGGGACACAAAATTACCGAGTGGTGCACATAACAGTTATTCCCGTCTTTCATCAAGGGCAGAGTTCTCGATTCATATCCGGGTATATGCATGTGCAGGAAAAAACGTACTAAGCGGGAAATTTGCCATTCTGTGCTGAAAACGTTCGTCATTACGACGGCGTGTAATACCAACGGAATACTGCCCAACAGGTTTTGGTAATTGTCCTCTGTAATGTTCCGCAAAGAGGCCTTCAAATTTGTGGCAATTTCAGATTTGTTCTGCGGGTGATTCCTTCTTTCACGCATCATACTTTACAATTCATCCAAGAGATTCTCTATAGGCCTAAGGACAGTAAATATTATTCACGGCCATGTCCTCAAGCAGACTCTAACATCTCGAGGAGTACAACATAGAGCATTGACTTAATTAAGCTGGTGCGGGCCTTCTCAAAAGTACTGCCATTATGCTAGAAATGCTTAATTGTCCGCGACATAAATGTAATGATCAGCTCTAATCGTTTTGTCAGAAACGACTAAAGGGTGAAAACTGAATCAGTGGAAAGAGCTTCATACCATCAAGGTCTCTCCTCCAAACTTCATTGTTAAAATGATACAGTCCGGAAGGTACCGTTCTCGGTGAATCCACAACTGCCAGGAACTGTCTAACGGGTAGACCATGTTCTGTGACTCGTCATTCCGTAGCACAGATTTTGATTGGTCTGTTGCCTAAGATTGAATTTCTTCTCAACTTGCTGATCGAATGTGGCGAGAGTCAAACTGCTTAGCAGCTTATGGATGAGTGTTTGACCCTTGTAAACCATGACGTGCAGCTTTTTGCACAGTCTACAACTTCTTTCATTAGATCCAATAGTATCACATATGGTTTGTCTGATAGAGGGGAATGCCGATTTGCGTTCTTAGCAAATATTTAAGAATTTCAAGAACGTTTCAAGAACTCTGCTTTAAATTTGTATCATAGTTAAAGGTCTGCTGCTCGTTTCATGGCAGGCTCATAAACCACGCGTATACTTTTGATATCAGATCCCATCCACTTAACTACAGATCTTCTAAGTCGCTGAAAAGTAACGTACGTGTTTATGATTGGTGGAGAACAAGACCTTTCGCATAATTATCTCTTCGTTGAATCATCAGTATCAAGGTTTAAAGTTATTGATGATTACAATAATTAAGCGAAATTTAAACCTGCAATATTTTAACTGAGCTATTTCACATTTGCAAAACTGTTTTTAAAAACCAAATTTATAAAATTTCAGACTAGATTCAACAAAATCATCTGTACTCGTATATTACTTTGTTACTATAGGAGCAAGAAGTTATAGCAGGCATTGGTCCCAACAAGGGAAAGTAGCATGAAACTTGCTGCACGTTTCGTCGTGATCAAAATGTTATTTTGATAAACAGGTTTCCGAAGAATTCCTTCTGAAGCATTTTGTATTTTTCTACACTGTTATCAAGCCTACTAAAAGGCATATTTACAAACATAAAACGAAGAATTAGTGCAGCTAGCAATTTAAAATTAAAATTTTTATAACATTTTTTCCAGTAAAAAATTAAAAAATAATTTTAAACATTTTATTTTTCGTCCTTCCTACATTGACAAATCTTATTTAAAAAACCTCAAGGGTGGGGTATGGTGGAGTTACTACACTTAAGAAGGGCGGTCCACCACGGAATCGAACTGGAATTTCCAAAGAACATGGAAGAAAGAGATCTCAGTTGTGTGAGTGTGAGATTGGTGCATGGAATATTAGAGGTATAAATGGCAAGATGTCTGAGAGGATTAAAGAAATAAATAAGTATAGATTTGATGGGCTGTGTGTCAGCGAAACCGAACGGAAGAAAATTAGGATAGAAGATGTGAATGGAACGGTGAGTGTATGGTTTAGAGTATTGGACAATTTGAGTGGACAGGCTGCGGTACGTGTGATTTTAAGTGAAAAGAAGAACTTCGTCAGAAAGTGAAACTTCAGAGAATAGTAATTGCTGTTGTGTGTGCTTCCGTGACAAGGAGACTTCTGATAGGAAGGAAGGTTTCTGGAATGAGGTAAGAGCTGCTTTGAGCAAGTTTGGTGCTAAATAGATATTTTCAGTGAACTGCCGAGGATAGTGGACACGCAATCGGCTTTCACTTAGCGCAGTCGCGGCACACGGCCTAGAGGGCAATTAGTGGCGAAGCTACTCTCTAGCCCTTGTGTTGTGCCTGCGCGAGGTGATGGCCGATTACGTGTGCGCGGTCCTCGGCAGTTGGTGTGACGCATCTTACTGTGCTGTTGATGCGGAATCGTCTACAGTCATCTGACCTTTCTGTTACGAGCAATTACAGTATGAACCGGAACACCGCGGAATAGGCGTGTTAATTGTCGGCTCGTACTGGAAAACTGAGGGCCGAAGACAATTTATTGGGTAGTTTGGGTTTCGGAATCAACCTACAAAATTCTTCATTCAGTATTTGGCGAAAGAACCAAAATCCATATAACATTGTGGTATGTTAACATAGGTGGACGTCCGGAACTCCCAGAAGCCACAGTGCAGAAAGTGAAAAACGAACTGTTGCCTGCCCACAAAAGACCTTGCGTGAACGGTTACAGGAGATGTCGGTTTCCACAAGCACACCCAAAAGAGCTGCAAAAAAAGCAAAGGTTGCATGCATATCGAATTACTGCTGTCCTGGCGAACGGAAGAGACTGATTTACTGTCATTGATTATAGCAGTATGTCAATGCACTTCCGAGAATAATGGACTACGCGTGGTTCTTCGACGATACGTGATTCTACCTAAGTAGACACGTCAAATCACAGATAGTAGTATTTGTGATAGTGCGAATCCTAACACAGTGCATGAGACATCTCCTCATGATGAAAAATTTAGGGTGATATGTCAAAGTGCCGCATTGTTAACCCAATCTTCTTTCATACAACGGTGAATATCTCAGTCCACATGGAAATCCTCCATGAGTTTGTGAATGAGTTGTACAACGTTCAACTCCGTACTGGCTATATTCAACACGACGGAGTCACCTGCCACACATCCAAGGTCAGTATGGCCGAACTTGTTTTCTTTTTTTGAAGACCGTGTCGCTTCTAAGTGACTTTGTCAAAAAAGGTCGTCTGACATTACCTATCGGATTTCTTCCTATGGAGCATGCTGAAAGGGAGGCATATTATTCAGATTTCTTCCTTTGGGGCAGTCTAAAAGGGAAGGTGTTTCGCAACAAGCTACGGACTCTCATGGAACTGCAGGAAAATATTCGGCGGCTGTGACTCCCAATTTGTTGGTGAATACCTTCCGTAACCTAAAGGGGCATGTGCAGGCATGCCTTGATGCGAATATCGACCACTTTCAGCTCTTGTTCTGAGATCATCATGCTTTTCGGACACCAAGGTAGGTTCGTGTCAAAATGCACTGAATTACGTCCATTAGTTAGCAAGTTATAAGTGGGACTCAGGGGCCGAGAGCGAGTGAAACAGCCTGTACTAGAACCACGAAGTAGTAAAATAGAACTGTCGTGTTTCCAGTCGTAATTCGGTCAATTAATGTGAGAACATTCAAACGTTTCTTTACCGAATTTGCAGTTTTAATAAGTGTTTTTGACATTCCAAAAAAATAAGATATGTGTTCTTGTCCCTTGTTCGTTACACCTGCACTCGTAGTCATAGCACGCAGGTGTTTCCAATAATGAGAGTATATCGCTGTAAAATGACCAGTACTTATCGCTTCCTGCGAATTTTTGCATTTTTCCTGATTCAGCAAATCAAGCACTTAATTAGTCTGATCAACGTTGCATCTGCTGGCACTATGCTAAGAAATCATGATTTTTTTCACATGTATTAACATTGTTGGCTTTGGCTCTGCTAAAGAAAACTAAATATTTACCCTTTTAATTAGGGATACTTTTTCGCGATAATAGTGTTCAATCATTAAATTGCAATAATTGCGGCTAGGAATGCAAGCTCTCAAAATGTAATACTTAAAAACCCGTTACAGTTAACCATTTTGAGATTGGTAGTCATAATAAATAGTCTTTCTGAAAAGCAAATGAAGGCAAGGTATTTTGGTACTTCTAGGGATATAAATTAGTTATATATATAACTAATTTATACCCATTTTTTTCTTATCATAATTTGTTATATATATATAACTAATTTATATCACTTTTTTTCTTATCATTGAGTAAACTGAATGATTTCCATATATTTTCAGTTTTAAACTATTTGCTTCCACTCTACGGTATTCAAAAAATGCTCTTCGTATTCCGAATTTTAAGTTTGTGATTCTTTAGTTGCATACATTTAAGTGGAACTGGGAAATGAGAATGAGAAGACCATTGGTAATAATTTGTCTAAGCTAATGCATATATCAGCTTGAACTGACACCAGGCAAAGAAAATACTTTTCGTTGACTGAGCATAAAATTTATAGTTTTATGTGGAGGCAGCACGTAATCCGTACGGCAAATATTTCCCTTTGCCTGAAATAACGGAATCATTTGTATAAATATGCAAAACAGAAAACATAGTCTCCTCTTGGGTCATTACAAAATTAAAATTATTTGATTATTTACATACAGAGTTCTTAAGAAATAATAGAAGTTTTTCTACACCTTTCAGAAGGAAAGTAAAACTATGAGGAAGATGCAGTTTCCATTATAAAAACACCAACTTCATTGCGCTTTATCATGCAAAACCTTTAAAATTTTGGAAAATTCGAATATTATTTCAGATAAAGGAACAGTTTTTTTGGCTAAATAAAATAAAATTTTGGAGAACACATGCTTCAGGTAAACTTCATCTTCGGTGAATTGAAAACTTTATTAATCTTTATTTTTAAGGTGAACTAAAACAGGGATTGTAAGCTAGAGATGGGCATAATCGAGAAGAAATGATCGACTCATTAGGTTGTGGAAATCTCCCGAAAATTTCGATTATGTAAAAATCATTAGAATGAGAAAAGATTTCTCTAGAACATTCTCTTCCTTTCTTCTATTTTTACTACGCTGTCTATCCAACGAGTGTATTCGAAAGGTTGGAAAATATCAGCCAATCACTGTTCTAGTTTTATTTGTCAAACTCGCTCATCTCATCCAGAGAACTACTTGAGAGGTTCCACAACGTTCCCGAAACACTTCATTTACAACACGGATCCATTACGTCGCGTAGGTCGGGGAACTCTACCGTTAAACAATAAAATAAGAAATAATTGCAATGGCTATTTCTATTGAATATACAGATTCGTCAAACGCAGATAGGGGATGAACAAGGACGTCCTGAACGTAAGGTATGATCATATCATGGCAATTCACTCACGGTCAGGATAATTTCACAGTAGTGCCAGGTTCACTTCCCGAATAGTCACAGTACGCAAACAAAAAAAATACAAAACGGGTGTTCTTTGATGTTTGTTGTAAATCGAAAAATGACACTAATATTGCTCGCAAGCCGGTTTTATCCAACAGTGAAGTACGTAGTAGTGTTAGGCGTATTTTGTACTGAACAACCCTGAGTCTACCAGCGAGAAATAAGCATAATAAAATATATTGGATAAGTTATTTCAATTCTGCATCTGTGATTGTCTGCTTTCTGATAACAGAATCTGATGATATTGTGTGCAAGAACAATAATATATATTCCATCACACTGCAGTGGAAAAGAAAAAGAAATAGTACCAACTAAAATTCTCTAACACGTGCCATTGTATTTCAGATTTCCCGAATTACAGGTGTCGGGGCCTTTTCCCCAGTGTTACGTTCTTTCTCCTGTGCAAAAATGAATTACACGTGGTTTCTTGATATTCTCCCGAAAATTCGACTTTCCATTTTTGTATAATATTCGATTTTCCATTTTTAGCAAGGTGCAGAATAATATACTTCGGTAGTTTGGTCGTGTTGAAGGAATGAGTGATGATATACTTACTAAGAAAATTGTTTTAGCCCAAGTGGCAGGAAAGAAATGCAGAGGAAGGCCACGAAAGTCATGGGAGGCTCAGATTCACAAATGTCTGCATAAGAATATGATGAATATGAAGTATAGAATGTCTTGTGTACGTCGTGTGATGGATGTCAGTGAAGCCCGAGTTGTGTGTCCAGATTACTGTAAATGGGGAACTTTGATATGGGAACTGTAAGCAAATAATCAGTTATACATTTATCTTGTATTTTTTATTTCTTTTGTTAAACTAACTCTGAACCTCACAGAGCAGCTTATTAATATGTATGCATATATAGAAAACGTTTCTTATAAAATTAAATACGTATTATAGTAACGCTGAAGCTAGGAATTCCTACAAATTATATATCTACGCGTTTGTAAATAGTCACCGAGGAGTATTCATTGGTGAATTCAGCAACGTCAGTTTGATCGCAGCCACCTAAACGCTGCGATGAAGTCCGTTTCTTTAATACTCGCCACTGCTGAATTGTTGAGTTTTCAACAGCATACTCTCGCACGTGTATTCCAAGCGCACTTTAAATACGGCAAAATTTCAACCTATTTCTACCAGTATGTTCAATAAGGAGAAAGGATGGCCAAGTCTCAGAGTCAAAGCTCTGAAACCTCCTCGTTAGCGCAGTGGTCTAAGCGATGTCCTCTGACCATTCGTCGGAAGGGGACCGGGTTGGAATCCCCGTGAGGCATGGATGTTGTGTTTGTGTACGGCACTTGCTCTCTCCCTTCCCTGGCACCAGTGACCCTAAATTATGGACGGGCGACTGCTTATAGCCCATTGAGTTGCTCACGTTAGTGGTAAAACTTCCAATCAAAAAAAAAAAAAAAAAAGCCCTGGTAGTGCTGGTAACTTTTTCGAACACGTATTTCTGAGAGAAAACTTTTCCAGCTGTTTCGTCAATCAAAACATAGTACAGCAACCCAATGGACATCACAACGCACTGCGCCTTTCAGAATATACGCTGGAACCATGGCTTCAGAAGATTATCGCAAAGCAACTAGAACAGACGTTGCACTGACCTCAGAAAATCAGGTTAAGGTTAAGGAAAGTATTGTGGTATACTGAATATGAAAAGCCCTTATCGATCATTAATGAATATTGACAGATGAAGTCATATTAGCTGCAAAAATGGGACATAGAATAACCTGGTACATAAATTATGGATTGTATTAGTGATCATTATAATGCAGGATATTATGCAATTAAATGCCCAAAAATAGCCAAAACGTTTTGTTTTGTCACCACTGGTTCGCGAAAACTTCCCCAACGTTTTGCCCGTCAGAGAATGCAAAACGTTTGGGAACCGCTTACTTAGAATACTTTCAACTGTGAATATTTCTGGCGCATTGGTGTTTCAAAATGAAACTGGAACGTTTGCCAAGAAAAGATATATATATATTTTTTTTGGTTAGTTTTCAGAACATTTTTAGTTTGTGTTTAAGCATTTTAAGCGGTCCTCTCGTTTTTCAGCTCAAGTTACAATACTAATTGGTTTCTAGAAGAATTATCGTTATATTTAGGAAGCATTCCTATAAGAACAAATTTCTTTCTTGTCAAATTATTTCTTGCAAATGAGTTGCGACTCATGAATCCGACAAACAAAACGCAATTTACTTGCCAAAACTGTGTAATATGAAGTGTGATGATCAATATACATTTGGATTATATAACGTTATGCTTTAAAATTTTAGAATGCTAGATATCTTCCTCTTCTGGAAATATATGTCATCTGAAACTGTGGTAATGTGAGAAAATGTGTTAATGTAATCGTTTGTTCAGTAAACAAAACTTAATAGTATATCAAGCCCTAATTCCAGAAAGAATGTTCCATTTTTGGTCCACATGAGTAAAAAACAGCTAATCAATTACATATGCGGTAGGTGTTTAGCTTTCAACCCAAGAGATAAGTGACACCAACTTACGAACTGGAATATTTTACGGTTGCAGGGACCGTGCAACTGCTTTATTTCTTATTTTCGTTGACACACTGTGTAACATTGTATGTACTGTAACAACAATTACTGCACCAGAGTAAATTGGCATAACCTCCGACCAACAACACCCATTAAAATCTATCTCTTTTCCGGAGCAGACTGCTTTCTTTCAATAAAATACGGCGTTAAACGTTTCGGTATCGTTCAGGATATCAATCAATTGAAAATTATACTCAGTTCACAGGCGACGAATATAAGTAAATTCTATATATCTTGATTTGAACCCAACAATGAATACGGGACGAAGAGCAGAGATGCACCAGAAATCGAAATCCATCTTTCGCCAACTTAGGTTCTTGGTAAAAAAACACCGTCGAGTGTTGTGCCGGAATTTTAATGGAAGGTCTCCAAAAGCCGGTAGAATCCATTCTATGACGTGTTTCTTCCTTCTCGTATAGGGAAGAAAAACCTATCTACGTGTTGTATCTTTCGTGTATATAATGAATTGTGCTTTCAGTTTATAGGTTGCCACTTCCTTTAAGTATTCTTTTGTGTTTTGTACCTCAGGCCGATTAAAGAAACAAAACTATGACTTCCTTAAGAAGGAATTAAAACACATTTTTCAGACATTAGACTTACAATTTCTGCGTTCGCGAAACGACGAGGCTGCTGCTAAACTTTCTCGCCATCAAATCGATACGCGAAACGTCTACTTTCAGAGTACAATAAATTAATTTGAGCCGGTGAATTAGCTTCGTCTTCACGTTACGTGCTAGCCTTTCATCCGACGGAACAGTGCATCGTCTGAGAGACTCACAAACGATATTTGTTTGGCAGATTTGTCATCCATCATACATATAATCGAATCAAATGCACAGGTTGTATCTGGTCTGTCTTCTATCCAGTGGGCTTCCACCGCCTAGCTATTAGGTAACTAATTGTTTAGGATATTCGGTCCTCTGCAGTATAAGTATGTGATGCCTGAACCATAAATTTTTTCATCTGCAAGAATTCATCCCGTTTGTGCGCAAAAAAATGCCATGTTTGCAATCCGAATGCGTAGTTTTGAAATGATGGCGCAATTAACCTTGAAACTTTGAGATGTTTCGAAATGTTTAGTAGCACAAATCACAGTAAAGACGATTGTTAGGTCTAAAAATCCAAAGAAAAGTAACTTTCTTCATATTTACGCTTCATATGGAAACAGAGTCGAGTTTTACTTCCTACAGCGCATTGTTCCTCCTTTCCAGCCTATGTATTACTTGTACATTTTTCTATTGCGGATTCTCTAGTGTTCTGCTCTCACGGATATGAAGGGCCTGGCACTGGTTCCGAAACATTCAGTGAAGAAGATGACGCTTCTTTGATGGATGATTTAACGTTTCAATCTTGAGCTATCGAACCGTCGCAAATACTAAACACACCGATAAACAAAGACGTACTTACGACGTGTCACCCCGAATCAACTGAAATGAAATGAACTGAGAGACAGACAGCCTAAGGCTTGAGCTAATTTCGTATACACGTGAAGCAATCGTGTTTCGTGCTGGAAGTTTCAGGAATCCAGCAACAAAGCACAGCGCCAGTGAGAGGTCCTTTCAAGATGGTTCACTGTTTCAGGAGCAGTATCGCTCTTCTGAGAACCAACTAGCTAGAGGCACGTCTTATCCAATCTTCTATTTGAATTTTAACTAATAATGCAAATAAAAGCTGCGAAATCTACTTGAATTTCAACTAAATATTCAAATAGAAATTTTAAAGCTGATATGACTTTAGGCACGTAGCAATTTAACGACAACATCACTTTTCTCAAATTATTCCTTAATAGTTTTATTTGTATTCTTGACAACCGGAACGTGCATTTGCTACAAAAGGGCTGATTAATCATTTTGTAAAGAATATCCCCATATTTAAAAGAATATACGCCATCTGTGACTTAAACGTGCGATAGTTTTTGACATATTAGGTCAGAGATAGAATACTGCACGTTTCATAGGATTTTCTAGATGTGTTCATTAATACACTGCCGGAAAGTGAAAAAAGAACACCAAGAAGGAATTGTCTGATACCAACGAAATTTATACAGCATAATGACGGAATACAGAGGATAACGTGATCAAAACGTTATGGCAAAATACAGCTGTATTAACAGCTGTATTTTGCCATAATGTTTGAATAACATTTCCATGTAACATGGTTAGTACGAGGTTGAACCGCCATGAACTACGTCACACTGTGCAATTCTGGCATGGGGTCTATGGTGCAGATGTTGGATGTAAGTTTGAGGTATTGAGTTCCAAGCATCCTCAACCTGGACGCGTAAATCGGGGATGGTCGTGGCTGGCCGTGGAGACCGGATAAGTCGTTGTACCATAAAATCCGACACGTGCTTAATGGGGTACAAATCCGGTGAACGTGCAGGCGATGGATGTTGTCTCACACCCTAAAGTGCATGTTGCGTTGCACGTGCCGTGTGTGGGCGTGCGTTATATTGCTGGAAAACACCACGATGGACCGACCTTATAAATGGCACAACAACTGGCTGAATGATGTTGTTGATGTAGGAGGGGCTGTTTAACGTACCCGGTACGAACACTAGTTGTGTACGGGAGTGAGAGCTGATCGCTCCCCACACCAGAAGACCAGGTGTAGGCCCTGTGTGTCGTTGGCGGATGAAAGAAGTGGGAGACGCTCCCCTGTGCGTCTGCAAAATCGCTTACGGCCATCGGAGGCTCCCAATCAGAATCTGCTTTCATCGCTAAACACGACAGATCGCCATTTTTTCTCCAGTGCAGACGTTGACGACACCACTGCAGCCGTTCCTGACGGTGGGCTGGAGTCAGAGGTACACATGCCAGAGGCACACGTGCACGTAGTCCTGCATCAAGTAAACGGTTGCGGATTGTTTGCACAGTCACGTCAGGTGTAACGGCAGCTCGGATTTGCGTCGCAGTGGATGTTCTGCTTGACAACGCCGCTCATCTTGTGCGTCGATCGGTCAGCTCATCAGTCGGTCTGTTACTACCGGTTCCACGTCTTCTCGTTTGGGAATGTTCCTAGGACCATCTACGCCACCATCGTACCACCACCGATACTTCCAGTCCGATTCACTCCGCAATACGACGATACGACCATCCGGCCCTCGCGGAGTCTGACTACACGACCTCGCTCAAAGTCCGATAACTGCTGAAAATCTATACGTCTTCCATGTCCAGGCACTGCATCTTCTTCAGGGTCTTCGCACGTGTCCGTACGCCGACGACTGATTACATTCACTTCGCCGTACTCCTTAAATACCACCGACGATAATTTGCATATTATGCCGTGCTGTGGCGTAAGTGCTCACCGGTTGGTCCCGAAATTAACATTCCACCTACGTAAATTCGACCCCATTAACATATGTAAATTTCATGATCGTCCGCCAATTTCTTCTTGGTATTATTTTTTCACTTTCCGCCAGTGTAGTTTTGTATTTTAGGAATTCCAAATATATTTAAAATCTTGACAACTTCAATGCACATTGCTTTTAGTACCTAACTGTAAAAAAATTATACAATGATCGCTTTTTAGCACGTCTTTTGTAAAACAAGATCGTGCTTCTGTTATCGGTTTGTCCGTCCGTCCGTCTGTACTCACGATATCTCTGCAACGCTTAGTCCGATTTGAAAAATTCTTTTTGCGTTGGGAAGCTAGAAATATGCGAATGATGATCCTTCATTTCGTTTTTTTTACGATGTACAATTTTGCCACTAGAGGGCGTAAATGTAGATGATGTCGAATTCAAATATACGTTTTGTTCCACATATTTGCTTCTAAACATCCGATTGAAAAAAATATTGTATCTATCGATTCCATTTATGTCGAAGAGTATTTTAGATATAGTTACTTTTTCAAATTACGTATAGGGTTTCCGCTAGGGTGCGTAAAAGTAAATTTCATTTTTCCCGATAACTCTTATAAAACTCCGATTAAATTTTTTCTTCAGCGGATACATATCCTGATGGAAACTCGTTTGCATATAATTTTTAATTTTTGGTAAAGAATTATTTTGCCACAAGGGGGTGTAAGTTTTAATTTTCGGTTCTAATGTATCTGCCGTGAAATCTGAGCTTCTGAAATACTGATTGAAAAAATTCTTTCGTGGACTAATGCCACTGACATCGATAAACCTGTTTGGAATATTTCGTCCTAAAATATTTAACAGTTTCTCCGCCAGGGGGCGTAGATGTATTTCTTATTTTTGTCAATATCTCTACTTCTAGGAGTCCGATTTGAAAAATTCTTTCTTTGTTAAATAGTGTTTTCAGTGTGACATTTGCTTCATATAAATTCAAAATTTTCAAGTAATTCATAGACTTTCCGCCAGGGGGCGTAAATCTAAATTGCGTTTCCTCCTATTTATCTGCTTCTGAATCTCCGATTTGAAAAATTCTTTCTGCACCGGATACAGCTCCTGATGGGAAATCGTTTGCACATAGTTTCTAATGTTTGTAAAAAAATTGTTTGGCCACCAGGGGGCGTAAATCATAATTACCGCTACTGATGTGTTTGCAGCAAAACATGAGCTTCTAAATTCTCGATTGAATAAAACGTCGTTTGTTGACCGTTACTACTCATGTCGACAAACCTTTCAGAAACATTTTCTTCCTAAACTATTACATGATTTCTACACCAGGGGCGTAGATGTATATCATATTTTTGTCAATATCTGCACTTCTAGGAGTCCGATTTGAAAAATTCCTACTTTGTTGGATAGTTTTTCTAGTGTGACATGTGGTTCATATAATTTCAACATTCTCAAGTAGTTCTTAGATTTCCCGGTAGGGGGGGGATGTAAATTGCGTTTCCTCCTATATCTCTGCTTCTAAATCTCCGATTTGCGAAATTCTTTCTGAACCGGATACAGCTCCTAATGGGAAATACTTTTCACATAATTTCTAGTTTTTGTAAAAATTGGTTTGGCCACCAGGTGGCGTAAGTCTTAATTTCCGCTTCTGATGTATTTGCAGCAAAATATGAGTTTTTAAAATCTCGATTGAAAAAAAGTCGTTGACCGATACTACTCATGTTAACTTTTAGGAAAATTTTCTTCTATAAATAATACATCGTTTTTACGCCAGGGGGCGTAGATCTTTATATCTTATGTTTTGTCAATATCTCTACTTCTAAGAGTCCGATTTCAAAAATTCCTTCTTTGTTGGATAGTGTTTCCGATGCGAAATGCTTTTCTTATAAATTCAAATTTACAAGTAAATCATAGACTTTCCGCTAGGGGGCACAAAGGTAATTTGCGTTTTCTGCGTTATTTCTGTTCCTAAAACTCCGATTTGGAAAATTCTTCCTGCATCGCATACAAGACTTGATGGAAAATATTTTTCACAATATTTTGTAATGTTTGGTAAAGAATGATCTGGCCACCAGAGGTCATAAGGGATAATTCCTGCTTCTGATGTATTTGTAGAAAAATCTGGGCTCCTGAAAACTCGACTAAATTTTTTTTTTTCTAGGACCGATACCGCTCATATGCATAAACCTTTTGAGAATACATTCTTTCTAAAATAATGCATGGTTTTCTCACCAGGGCACGTAAAGTCACATCTTATTTTTGTCGATACCTCTGTTTTAAGAGTTCGTAAGCTCACGATTCCGTTTACGGCAATATCTGAGGGATTAAAAACCCGATTGAAAAATTCTTTCTTTCGTCAGATTTATTGTTTTCCATACCGGTTCCATTGACTTTGAATATACATACATACATACATATCACTAAGCTGTTCTCTGAGATTTAGAGGTTAGCTCCAAAAAAGAAATACAAACTTCCAGATATTTTTACTTATTGTTGTCGTATCAAACTTCTCCATCTAAAGCGATCTTGACATACAACTCCTGCTTCACTGATATCTATTACACGCCGTACACAAGATCTTTTATACTTCATACTCATAATCTTTTTCTCATGCAGACACTCCTGAATCTGATTCACCCATGTCTTCCTCGGCCTTCCTCTGCCTTTCCTTCTTGCCACTTGGGCTGAAAAGATTTTCTTAGTAAGCATTTCATCTCTCATTCTTTCAACATGGCCAAACTACCGAAGCATATTGGTCTCCACCTTGCTAACAACATTTTGCTTCACATCACTCAACTGCAATACATCTTCATTCCTCACACAATCAGATCGTGTCTTGCCACAAACCCAACGAAAGTAACGCATTTCTCCAGCACACAAACGACTCCTATGTTTCTTCTGACGTACACAGGTTTCACTGCCATACATCAGAGTAGGAACAATTACAGTTTCATACACAGCCATGCGGGACTCTCTAGAAAACCCATCATTCCTGTCAAAACCTCCCAGAGCTGCTATGACTTTCAAAGAAGAATTCACTCGCCTACTGATTTCACCATCCAACTTGTTCTCTCGGTCAAACATGCTTTCTAAATAAACAAACTCACTCACCTGGTCAATCACAGTGCCATTTATACTAGCATTACATTCCGTGCTACCCGTTCCTCTCTCAAACACCATGACTTTGGTTTTTTCCCTTATTTATACTCAGTTTGAATTTCATGCAGACTTCGTGCATCCGAGTCAACATACTTTGCAACTCACGTTTGCTCTCTGCCTACAGGACAGTGTTATCAGCTTACAGCAATCTGCAAACACGGATATCACCAAGACATAAACCACTATAATCTCTTTTGGCATCACGCATGAATGCGTCCATATATATATTAAACAGCCATGGTGACATTACACAACCTTGTCTAACTCCTGCACCAATGGAAAACCATTTTGGTAAAACACTATTCACTCGTACTCAAGCTCTACTACCAGCATACATGGCTTTTACACTATAAAGTAGATTCCCAGTAATACCACATTCATTCAATACCTTCCACAAAAGTGTCCTTTTCATTCGGTCATAAGCTTTCTCTAAATCTATGAAAGGAGTAAAAACTTTCTTCCCAACAGCCAGATACTTTTCAATCATCGTGCGTAATACAAAAATCTGGTTAGTGCAGCCTTTACCAGGCATAAAACCACTCTGAACATCCCACACTTTCAATTATGTAAGACCCCGTACTTTTTCAATAACAACCTTACTAAACACTTTCCCTGGCACACTCAGTAGGCTAATACCACGATAGTTCTTGCATTCAGTCTGATCACCTTTTCCCTTATACAAGGGAACAATAATTGCATCCTTCCAATCGCGAGAGACCATTCCTAACTCCCAGCACAACTGGCAAATTTCAGTTAACCAGTCAACTATAGAGTCACCACCATATTTCAACATGTCTGCAGTTATGACATCAACTCCTGGAGCCTTACCATTCTGAAGAGATTTTACAGCTTTACACACTTCTTCTCTTGAGATCCCTTCTGTGCTTTCATCCCTTATTGTGACATCATCTGCGCCTGTCTCAGAATCATCTTTGCTTTCCTGATCTAATAACTCACAGAAGTATTCACCCCATCTGTCACTTAACTCATTGGGCTCCCATATCATTTCCCCAATCTCATTCTTTGCACAACTTACAACTTTGTTTCCTCTATCAAGTACTTCCAGAAGGACTTTCTATCTTTCCAAAAAGCCAGTTCATGCCTTTCCAATTTCTCCTTCCTATCTTTTGCCTTACTGTGGCGAACCAGCTTAGCAGCTTCACGCTCCTTACAGCGATGTTCATCCACAGAAACTGTACCTTGCAACATCCCCAAATAGGCTTCCTCCTTTCTCTTTACTGCTTCTTCAATCTCACTATTCCACCAAGAATCACCTCTATTGTTACTCACTATTGTGGTGCCACAGACCTCTTTAGCAGCAGTGACAACACAGTTCTTAAAACATTCCCACTTCATTTCTACATCCCTCTCACCAGACTTTAGATCCTTCAGTCGTTCTCTGATTAAGTCAGAATACCGTGGCTGATCTTAAAGGAACCTATCAACCTTTATTCTTTCTATCCTGGGTATGTTCCTATTCCTTTTCCTCCAACCAACATTAAGTTTCACTCGTGACCCTACCAAGTAATGATCAGAACCAACATCCGCACCTCTCCTCTCACGGGTGTCAATAACTAAGTGTTTCAAACGCTGATTGTACACAACAAAATCTATCACACTCTTTTGAAAAAGAGTACGATTTTCCCAAGTATATGTGTGGGTATACTTGTTGTTAAAAATGTATTAGATACACACAAACCATTCTCAATGCAGAGTTCAGTTAATCTTTCACCATTATCATTCACACAAGGATCATTAAACTTACCCAGAACATTGTCAGAAATTGCATTCTGCACACCTACTTTAGCATGGAAATCTCCTGCTATTATAACTTTTTCTTTAGCATCAAACTGGCTCCAAACAGCTTTTAGCTCATTCCTGAAATCTTCTTTCTTGTCAGAAGGTTCCGAGTCACAAGGAGCATACACTACAACAATTACAATTCTCTGAAGTTTTACTTTCAAACGAATCCAGAGAATGCTCTCACTTATGCATATATAGTAAACCAAGTTGTTCTTCATCTTTTCCCTTAAAATCACACATACAAAAGCCTGTCCTCTCATATTATACAATACTCCAGGCCACACACTCACCATGCCATTCACTTCTTCTACCCCAATTTCCTTCTTTTTGATTTCACTTACACACAGCGCATCCAGTCTATACTTATTCATCTCCTCAATCACCTCACTCATCTTGCCATTTATACCTCTAGTATTCCATACACCAATCTTACATTCACTCAGCAAAGATCTCTTTCTCATACGCCGTTTAGAAAATCCAGGTCGATTCGTTGGTGGACCGTCCTTCTCAAGTGTGGTAGGTCCACCATATCCCACACTTGAGTCATTCTTAATATTTATTTTTGTCTTTTTAATCAGGTACGTATATCAGTGTGGCAGAGTAGCCCACAGCTGAGGGTTCTCGTTGGTCATTCAACCTAAGGATTCTGGAACAAAACCCAGTGAGTTAGTGTCTTTTCGCCAATGTCACACAGAACTAGCTTTAACCTCTCTAAGATTCACAGAGGCCCTAGTTGCTTTTGTGTGTGCCATTGTTACCACTTTGAATAGCTTTGATAAATTTAATTTGCGTCAGAACGGATTCAAAAGGCGTGCTTATTACACTCGAAAATTTGGTGTCATCTTTCTTGTTATAAAATTTTAAAAGAAATGTCTATTTCACAAATTTACTTTTGAAGGCATAAAAAGTTTCATTTCTTATGGAACACTAACAGTGAATGATTAATCACAATTTATACTAGAGCGTGTGCATTCGCTTTACTGATTGTATTGATATTAAGCTGCACTATCCAGTCAGAAAGAGTTTCAAGAAAGAATAAATCTGAAGAATTTAAACAATAACCGGTTTAGCTGCTATTCGAGACAGTGGCCATGCGACTGGCGCATTGTTTTGCAACAGAAGCACCCAGTTAGACAAACACCTCTTTGGAAAACTATTTACGTAAATATCTTTTAAGTAATACAACTGAAAGTAATATTAAACTTATTTGCTTGCTTGCAAGGAAATTATATGAAATCGGATATTTCAACCGAATATTCAGAAGTAAAGCACATTTTTACCGAAGACTTGGGTATATGAGACATGAAAAACAAATAAGGCTTCTCAAGGAGTGAAAATAATTTAAAGTACATTTACCCCGAAATTTCTAATGGAAAAAAATAACTCAGAAATCTTTCTAACCAAGATGAATATGCGGAGTGAACAAACTTTTTATAACGATTTTAGAAAAAATTCCCTAAACTTGGAAACTCATACTAAGGAAAATTTGCAGCTTTGAAAATGATGTCAGGCTTGATAGACCAATGCTGGAAATCAATTGATTTCGCATTGAAATCCTTCACAGGAAAGCTTTTTTTTCAAACCTGATACAAGTAGCATGACTGAAATATGAACTCATTTTTTTTACTACATTGACGTCGATTTTCATTGAAAGTGCTGCAGTTGTACTATAGATTCTTGTAAAATGGATTGTTTCGTGAATGCGGATCTGTGCCCCGTAATAATTAGCAATTGTTATATTCTGTTACATATCAAGCAATACACGTCTGGAAAGATTTTGTTAGCATCAACCCGTTACAAGTTCAGATATTTTCAAATAAATATTGACTCTTCACTTGATGGAGATAGAATCCGTTCTTACGTTCTGCTGCAAAAATTTCTTTGACATTTAGGTTGCTAGTGAAAAACGAGTAGACGTTTAAGTAGACCAGTTACAAGCAATCAATTTTTTTATATTGGCAACAAGAACAGTTTTTGTTTCGCGCGAAAAAATCATTACTTCATGATGGACTTTGCACCATAAAACCTGGATTATACAGTGTGAAAACTATCGAGAAGTATATCATGCTATGATAACCTCATTTAATAGGCTTCACAGTAAAAACGGTTTTAGTTAAATCATGCATTACAGTGATGTATTGGGTGTGTGCATGAGCTCTACCCATTTTATGCAATCTACAAAGAAAGGAGGAGAACACAACAAATAATGTACCTAAGATTTCACATAATTGCCATCGTTCTGTATGACTTCTTGCTATCTGTCTATAAGTAGGTGAATCCCACGTAGGAAAATCTTCTGTGTTTTGGAGTCAAAAACATCATGTAATGCCGTTTTCCTATCGTCCACATCATCGAAGGTTTGGAGAGCGAAGGCCAAATGTAAGGATCAAAAAAGGTGGTAGACCATAGGTGCCAGGGCAGGGGAATTCGCCGGGTCAGGTAACGCTTCCCAAACAAAGCCCAGTAATTTATGCCAATGATTAAACCAGCATGAGGTCTGGCGTTATCATGATGAAGAATCACGTCGTTGCGATTGAGCAGTGCTGGCCGCTTCGATGTCAGTTCTTCTCGCAGTCTATCCAACTGTTAGCAGTAGAGGCCAGAATTTGTCGTTTGGTTAGTTGCAATCACCTCCCAGCAGTTTATTCCCTGGACCTTCCACCAAACATTCAACCAAATATTTTTGGGATGCAGTCTTCTTTTTGAGGTCGATGGAGCAGGTCCTTCAAAAAGCCACACTGTCCGTCGATGCTTTATATCACGGTACAGTTCCCATGTCTCATCATCCGTTACAATTCGTTCCCAAACGGTTCATTTCTTTGACGAGAGAGCAATGAAACACAGGTACGGATTCAATCCGCTCTTTGCTTTGCAGATAGCTGGTGCGGAACCCAGAATCTATTTTAGCATAATGGCGTTGGAGTAACCGAATAGTTGTTTATCACTCTCAATCATTTGCGTATTTGATAATGAAGTGTACACCCTGCCCAACGCAGGTAATGAACTTCGTGTGTTCCTTGTCTTTTCGTTACGCACTTAAACTCTGTCTCCGGTTTTGTTTAGAACACAAGCACAACATCTTGTGCTGTTCAAAACGAGTCTAACTATTGACTCATTTTGATACTTGAACAATGGAGGGTCTATAATTTCTCTCGAGTATACACTGGACACACAATCTTTCATGTGCACATAAGTTTAACTATGGTAAACTCTGATAGATCCTTGGTTTCTTTTTTTACGTTGGTAACTCAGCTTACAAATGAACAACCAGTCTATCATATACACATTTTCTCCGGTCAAGCATCGAGGCACTTTGTCCAGGTGTTCTGAACCTGTCTTCAAAGATTGGACACCATTTAACTTGACCCATGTTGTTATCTTGGTACTTTGATTTATAATTGTCCTGCTTCTAAGATGAAGACTGTTCTACTTCGTAAAGTGTATTTTAATCGATGGTGGGGAGTCATTTCTCTACTAACAGTTACACTGAAGCTTAAAATGCTTCACCCTATCCGGAAAAACTCTCAGAAATTTCGCTTCAGGTCTGCTCGTTTACGTAGGTCGTCATTTGAATCTTTTCAAAGCAGCTGCACAATGTTACTTGGATAGGTCGACTTAGAGTTTCTGCTTGCACATGTTTCTGAAAAAATTATGCAGCCGATCATCTCGTCCTGAACATATCGTAAAATTTGCATTTGTCATCTTAATTTTAGACACCGGGTTATTTCGGTTAATAGCCCTCAAACGCCTACAATTTTCAGCGATAAAACATCGTGTCTCTAATACTTCACTGCCTTTTCTTCAGATAGACAAGTTTTAAAGCAATAAAATAAATGAGTTGTCTCTCATGCTTTTCAGATATGATCTTAAACCTCTTCGGAGTAAAGGCTCATGTCCATTTCGGGTATATTAATGAGCAAAGCGCTGTCATGCTGTTGATTGTTTCGAACACGAAGGTTTACTCTTATTTTCTTCTTATCTTCGATAGTCTCTGAAAACGTTAGTTTACACATTTTTTCACTGCTGAATAATAATTTTATTTTCACCACTTTCAGAAATAAATTGGTTTGCTATCGTGAATCCTTTGGTGATTTGGGAACAACTATTTTGTGCTGTAGCGAACTAATTGTAGTTACGAAACGAACGGTTGTTGGTAATATACACTTTTTTATTTGTAAAAGAAGTCATTTATAATTGTATTATACGATAGATTACTCGACGCTACTTTTATGAAATACAGAATTCCGCCTTTGCGTAGGTTTCAATTTGAATAAGTTACAGAAACGTTATATTGTAACATACCTTGATCATCATACTTCAAATTTGCTTTCTATTTAATGAGTTCGAAAATTCAGGCAAAGGAAGCATAAAAATAACAGATCTTTATTAGTTCTTTATGGACAACTAATTGCAAAGTGGGGCATGAAATGTAAATATACAGAAATCGTAATATTTGTATTCAATTCTGCTTCAGAAAGCTAGAAATCCGTTAAAAAGTACACAATTATATATATATATGTGAGAGTCAGATAAAGTGTCAGATTGGCCTTTGTACGTCAGAGTGGCCTGCGTCTCAAAATGACGGTTTGGTTTTCATCTGATGGTTGTACCTGACTTATGAGGTGTCTGCAATTTTAGCTAAATAGCAAACATTCTAACCACAACAACCAAAAATGGAGTTTGCTCCTCAGAGAATTAGCTAAAGACTAAATGAAATTGTACATATAGAACCACAGCAGCATAAGTGGTGCTGGAGCCATATTTATCGTCAGGTAAATATATCAAGTTGCTGAAATATTTTAAAATTTTAGTTACTGGGTTTTGTGATATATTTTTTTATTTGTTTGGGTTTTAAAGGCAACGTGAACAATTCGATTGGGTACAATCTTTCGCCCGTCCCTATTTTACGGGCACTACTTTAGAGATAGTTGGAAGTCTGTGTAGTCTGAAAATCACAAGAATTACATCAACGCGATTTGAACCCGACTCATCTCAGGCAAATAATCAGAAGCTAGCGCTTCTGCAATTTTCTTGGAAATGATCTAATGGCAGCACTTACTGACACTAGAAGGTGTGTCATTGTATATTTTTAGCTTTACCTATATGTCATCTACTGTAAGAGGATCTAAAAATAAAAATTGTTTCTTTACTTCTAGTTGTGATGATCAATGATAAACGTGCTAAGGAATTTAAAACATATTTAAAAGTTAGTTGTGTTAATGGATTATACAACTTTTAAAGCAATTTTTGCAAGAAACCTGTACCAGATCAAGTATTCTACAGCTATTTTTATCGAATTATCAGAAGCCTGATTGCATTGGGTTTCCTTGTGGTACTTATCCACTATATCGCAGGTTTATGTGCTTTGGAACGCCAATAATTAAATTCACATATGCACTCACATATTTAAATACCCTAATGTTTCGATAATTGAGAGAAACTATTTTATCTTGAAGAGATAACATGTTAAACACAATTCAAGATTTTACTACCATAGAAGTACTATAGGTTCTAAAAAGGTTAAATATGGGATTCTTTTTAGCGGGGAACGATTTACTACAAAGGAAAGGAACATAGCGTGGATAATTCAATGCACTTCAATATTGTGCAGGCAGAACATTCGTCCTCTTTCCATATATCTTTCGTTCTGTGTCATACTTCGGAAGCTGACTCAAGGGCAAGACTACAATTTCTGTCGGCATTCTAAAAAGCCGACAGAATTATATATATATATATATATATATATATATATTTCGTTCTGTGTCATGCTTCGGAAGCTCACTCAAGGGCAAGACTACAATTTCTGTCAGCATTGTAAAAAGCCGACAGAATTTTAGAAGTTTTATCCTTGTGATTGAGGGCAGTATTGCACTGAGAGTTGGCCGTCAATTTGTCCTCAACGTACGATAAAGGGACATGCTTGGAAATTCATAGGATACATCATGCATTCCGTCACCCTGAGCCACTTTTCAGAAGTAGAAATATGCGTCAAAAAAGACTGTCAAAGATTACCGAACAAATTCTGTACAATCTCTTTTTGTAAATGCCGCACATGTACTCTGCTGTGTTTTCAGTTACAGGTAACCACAGTCCCTTCTCGAGATGCTAGAAGGGTTTCGCTTAAATACTTTGCGAAGGTTCATCCTGCAACGTCTATCTCTTTGCGCGGCCGAAATAGCTTAACCTCTGCACGAAGGACTGTCTTAAATAAGTTGATATTTTAAGTAAAGTAAATAGAGACAGGACACAACTTTTAACAACACAATTCATTTTCAACTGTTTAATATAATCACAATTTTTTAGTTTTCCAATCATATCACAATTCAGCTTTCGATTTTAGGAATACAATTACCTTAAGATGTTCCATCATGCAAAAGAAGCATAATAATTACGAATCAAGCACTACTACCCATATCCAAGGAGACCACAGCTGTTGTCACATATATCACTCCTCGGTATGAATGCCCTTCGCCGAACAAACAGAACCGAAAGATGAAGCAATAATCCAACGGGAGGCCATTGACAAATTCAGTCTGACGTCAGGCAATTATCACCATCTTCGGTACCCAGCACAGAAACCACTCCTCTGGATAGACGTATATCGGCAAGTAGAGTAAGAAGATCTGGAACGTGAACCAAATAGTCGAGCAAGAGCAGTCGACGAGGTAAGTATGATGCAAGACTAGTCCCTACACCTGCGGTACCCAGCACAGATACCCCTCCTCTGGATAGACATGTATCGGCAAGTAGAATAAGCAGAACTTGAGCATGAACCAAGTATTCTAGCAAGCGGCCGTGGACGAGGTCGGTTTGAAACAGACTAGATCTCTTCATCGGCAATGATTAGACGGATGCATTAGTTTTCTGCACTAACGTTCACCGGTAGACAGGGGAATCCCAACAGTGCCACGAAACGGACAGCAGAAGCAGAAGATTACACAAGTAGCACAGCCTTGTAATTTAACTTAGGCCAAACACTGAGCCACTGTCTTCTATTCATAAAAGACGGTGGCTCAGTGTTGGGCCTCCGTTAAATTGAAAGGCTGTGCTACCTGGGTATCGTCCAAATTGTCCAGTGAGAGGCGGCCAACATCATCGGCCACTGCTCGGCAGACCAGTCCTCTGCATAGAAGTTCAGCGACAGACACTTGAGATAAAGGTCCAATTCAGCATCACCAGATCTGCTCCAGGATCCTACAGATACATAACCAACATCTGGTCGCTAATCTAGTAAACGAACAATAACTGATCTAGTCAACGAACATTCCTCCAATAAAACGTATTTTATTGGAGTAAGAAATGCATGTGCTATGATGCTGTTAAGATTTCATAAGCTTGTCGAAATTTTAATCTTACATTTCGCTCACATACATCATTACATAGCTTCTAAATGATTGAAATACGTTGAATATATCATTGATTCGTGAAGAATTTACCATCTAAAGCACGATTTTAATAATAAAAATTGAATTACGCATATACAATTTAAAACCAATATATACATTAGCACTTTCGAGGCAGCGGATGCCTCATCATCTTATGATGGCTGCCTCGAAATTGCTGATGTATATATTGATTTTAAATTGTATATATAATTCATTCTTTATTATTAAAATCGTTCTTTAGATGGTAAATTCTTCGCTAATCAGTGGTACTTCTTTTCTCACGAGTCTTCATGTTTTGACCTTGGATATAGTTCAAATAACCTTACTTTTACACAGAAAATGTACACATTACGTCGGTTCACTCGTCTCCCTGGGATAACGTATTTAATGAACATTTTATTAAAAAAAAGAACAAAAAAAGAACCGAAGATGTAATGTAAAAAAAAAAAAAAGTGACGGGGAGTGTTTGCGTTCTTGATTTAATTGGAATAAGTGTAATATCTTTTTAATTTTCTTCAATTTCTTTATTAGAAAGTATTATTGTCGATTTGGCGAATGGATTTTGATTTAATTAGGAAACATGCTTATCTACACTTCCTTTAAGGTATGAGTTCTACTCTTCCTTAAAGTATGAGTATAATACATGAAGATGTTCTTGTTCTACAGGCGTTTCTTGCTAACGGGACATCATATAATAAAATAAAGTTGTATTAGATAGATGATTTCAAAATTTCTGGATACAGTTCAATACCTGCTTATTTTTTACCATTCTCTTGGTAGATTTCAAAACTTCAGCAATCACAATATTATTACTCTGCGACTGTTTTTTCCTACGTAGACTTCGGTCTTCCAAAACAGGGGTCGCTGGTGTAAATTCATATTAATGTGACGACTGAATGTGAATATTACATTTGTATGATTAATGACTATTCTTTGAAGAAAGGAATTTATTAAAACGGAATATTTTAATGGTCTGCATTTTGTTTTCAAACACACAGTAGAATTTAAAATTGTAGGGAAAAATAAAGTGATGCTTGTTTTGCACTTCTGTGTTTACAGGCGGGGGTCCAGTTCTGAAATGTTGGAGTTACCAACATTTTATGTTTCTTTTAAAAAAATAACAGTTTCCCACTGCGTTTTTCTATGCTATGCAAACGCACATTTTAGGGAGTTACTGTATTAGCATGGTCTGAAATATAGTGTTCTAATTTTTGCATTATTTAATTATTAATAGATTTTTAATCAGAGGCCGTTTTTAAGGTAGTTATTCAAGGCACATAACTAAACACAGGCATTTTGCAAAGCTTTCAGTTATATCTGTTAAAAATAATTTATAATAATTTGACTAACAGGTTTAAAGGAGATATTCCAAAACATGTAGCCTTTGAGTTGGCAGTAAATTTCAAAGAACGTGGAACCTTCTAAGCGTGCTGCACTTGCTCTTTTTCTTTGTAAATCTGCTTTATATTCCAGGTAGGGTGGAGTTCGATGCGCAGTGGTAAAGTATTTCTGGACGACTCCCACATGACGTTCCTTTGGAGGAAGATGTTTTGCTTGGATGGTTTGTTTACATGCGGTTACTACAAATTGTTTTGTCTGTATTTGTCTTACTATTGTTTAATAGGAACCGTTCTTTGTGATGGGAGCAGTTCTTTGTGATCTAGAGCCATAATTTTATTTTGATAAGATAAAGACCACTCTTGTATTAACAAAAGGTAAGGCGTTATAAGATAAGTATCGTGGAAACCAAAAACGAAATAATTTTATTGCTGTGTGTTTGATAGAAAAATTCACGAACACACCATTCTGTGTTATTATTTCGTAAGAACGGTGCCTAACTGTGCCGTTGCTCTATGCCCATCGCAGAATAAGAAAACAAAATAAACTTTGATTATTTATAACGTATTCCTAGAAGATTAAATGTTTCAAAAACACGGCTAGTCAAATGTAATAGAAAAGATGTTACTAAGGTCAAACATGCCAGAAATTGCTCTAAACATTTTACTGAAGATGATTATGAACGTGATTTAAAAAAGTTTGCGAATCTTCGGAAATGAATTTGTTAAGAAGAAAAAAATGTTCAGAGTTCTAAATAAAAGAGTTCATTCGCTGTTGTAAACAACAAAATATACATGTCGCATCATCGAAGTTTTAGCGTCTTTCTAAGTAAATTTCAAGCATAATTTCAATCCGAATCATAAAAAACACTCGTTATTTAGATGCAAAATGTAAAATGGAGGTTAAAAAACGTTATAATGCCGTGAGTTAAAGAAAGTCGACTACATTTTGGTAGCGATAAGAAACAGATTAATTTGTGGAATAATTCAATACAAAACTTTCTTTTGCTTCTAAATTTCATTTCCCAAGAGCTATCTATGAGAAAAGTTTCTGACCCTGTAATTAAAACGGCGCACATAAGAAAAGATCGCGGAATTCCTTTTGTCGGGTTAAATAAGTTATTTATTTTGGTAAAAATGTCAGGTCCCCAGTCTCCACCGTTTTGTTTCACAAACGCATATTAAAATTGGTGAACGTAACTCTGATATATTTGCGAAAAATTCATTCTGAACGGGGCATTTTTATTTCCTTTTGTAATTGCGTGACAAAGTGAAGACTTTTTAATAGAGAAACATTTCAGCTTTTACTCATATAAATTTTAAGTTCACCGCTTTGCGTTGAGTTAGGTACAAACATAATGTTCTGCTTCCGCTCCGTTCTTCCACAGTGACTTCAAATGATACAGCCAAAGAGAGCGTAGATAGGTAATGGAGCCAAACTAAGTCATATTTAAGAAACTTGTTATATATAGTGTGCTGAAAAATTGTAAGCTACACATAAATACACGACTAGATTTTATAACTAGTTCATGATATATAAGATAAAGATGCCAAACTTACAGTGCTTGAATCGGTTAAAGCTCAAATCTATGTCGTAAGTGAAGAGACATACAGTTGGTGTTTCATTTAATTCAGAAAACAACGTTTATGAATGCAACATTAATAACATAAAAGTTCACTGTACATTTCTAGAACTATAGCCCAGCTTCATCAGGACTAACCGTTTTAATTTCTTCCTTGTGACGATGTTGCTAGTTTCATAAGTCCGAAGCAATAGCGAAAAGAGGGGACAGCTTGGCGAAAATTGTAAATTAGATATTAGCTAATTGAAACACCAAGACTAGATTGCACCATCGATGAAATCCAGTCCTGTTCTGACACCAAAGGGCTTCCGACATACATCGGATTTTCCCAAGCAAAAGTGACAAGAAGTGGAGGGTCTCGGGTAAATGGTAAAGCGCTAACTGAACCAACAAGAATGGTTTAAACCATCGGTAAAATCCTCGCATATGCTTGTACAAAACCCACAAACACGCAGGCACGCACGCACACACACACAAACACAAACACACATACTGTTCCTGTTCATAAAAGAATGTGTGTTTACCATGACTGCTATTTCATCTGACCAAATATAAGCCAACTGACAGTTACATATCCTAAGGTATTATCCCTTCTGAGACCGCCAGTTTGTATTGGTCATAAGAATAAAACCGAATCTCGTTTCAAACCTTTACGTTTAAAAGATTACCGCATTTTCCTTTAAAATCTTTCTGGTATTTTCTTTTATATTTGTCATTGCGCTTCTGCAGAGAAAAATATCCTATATTTCCTAAAATGCATTCTAAAGCGTACTGAATACACTTTTATAATTATTTATATGCATTCAATTTTAGCGGATTATTAATTTATTTTATATCACTGCTTTGTAGGATATCAATGTCATTTACACTACTTTTAGTATTTTAATCGAAATTAAAATTATATATAAAATTTGATTCATATTCTATTTTACTTCAATTCAAATGCTGTAGAGAAATATTTCGGACGCCTTTCATTAGGATCAAGTGTTATGTTACTGTTGCACTACCGTTTTTGTTTGTTTCGCATTTCGCGACGTACAGATATGCAGGTAACATATTCTTTCGCAGATTATATTTCAAAACTAAAGGTATCCATGAGAAAATACACATACAGCTTTCAACATTGGCATCATTTCGAGACAATAGGGGTTGGAAAAAATCTTTCCATGAAGGTGATATGCCTCAGGTCAATGGATTAATACATTTTTCACATGATATCAAATTAAACCGGATAACCCTGATGAGTGTTATTCCTAATGTGGTTGTGAAGGACTGAACCTATTGTGAGGCGGAAAATAAAAATTTGAAGTGGAAAAACTTATTACCCTGATAAAAATAATTAAAAGAAAAGCAAGGAAAACTTAGATTTAGAGGGATACGCTATTTTCAGTTAACAAAAAGAATATTATATGCTCCCCTGATATATCTACCGTAGCACTGGTGCTACGCTTTGGAACAAAGTGCGGTACAGTCCACCAATTGTCAGTTCGAGGAAATAATGCAAGTTACAGAAGAGTAGATGAAAGAAAAGAAATACAGAAACTACGATTTCACGTGATGCCTGTATCTATCATACGTAAAATTAATCGTCAGTGCTGGTATGGAGCTGATTGGTGTATCTAGATACCGTATTATCAGTTCCATAGTGTCCCATAAGTGCTCTATGGGATTGCCATCGGGAAGTTCGAAGGCTAATCGATATGTTGGAAATCTGATCTGCGGTCCTTAAACCATTCCTGCACAACATTGGACCTGCGACTTGACGCATTTTCGTGAAATACATTCGCCATTCGGGCAAATATGCTGGTTCAGCAAGCAAGCAATACACGATAGTGGGAGCAATTCATACGTTGTTCCTCGTGCACCAGCGGTTCAAGTTCCTACCAGGTAAACATGACAAATTCAATACAACAACCTCCACCGGTCTGCACTCCGGGGAATATGCAGGATGGATTGAGTGTATTATGTTGTTTTCGCCAAATACGTACACGACCATTTACAGAGTGGAGTAAGAAAGGCGACTCGTCAGACCAGCACATTATTTTAAAATAAGCCGACGTCCAACGTGCATGATATGCGCACTACGCGAGTCTTTTGCCTCGACAAGCCGTGGTTAGGAAAGGATTTCGGCCGAAATGCCTGCAGTTATAAATCATTCATTCGAACATGCAACGATTGTTCATGACAGATAGTGGTTAACCTCTGTTGTATTGGGTAGTCGACTGTTGTATTGGGTAGTCAACTGTTGTATTGGGAAGCCGACTGTTGTATTGGCTGTTCGACTGTTGTATTGGGTAGCCGACTGTTGTTTTGGCTAGCCGACGCTTGTACTAAGTAGCCGACTATTGTATTGGGTATTCGACTGTTGTATTGGGTTGTCGACTGTTGTATTGTGTAGTCGACTGTTGTATTGTGTAGCCGACTGTTGTATTGGGTAGTCCACTGTTGAACAGTGCTGCGTCTCAGCCTTTACATGACATCGGACTCGCTGCTCACGTCTCACTTCAACCTTTTAGGTGTCCTGTGCAGATTTGCCTGCGGGTCGTTGTTTGAGCATGTTCACGCCATTCCAAATACGCTTCAACGGCGACTCGCGGACAACGCACATGCTGAACCTTCTGGAATATCGTGGAACTTATTGGCAAACATATTTATTCCTCCTCTAGGGAGAAAAACACTTGTTTTCAATATTACGCAATTAAGAAATTTGTTTACACACATATAGTCGTAAAATATATAGACCACAACCTTCTGCTTATCAATGGCGCCAAACTTTTTTATTTACCTCGCAAGGGTCATTCCTTTGTGAACAAGCTCTTGTGGTTCACATGTTTAATGAGTTGGTACAATTTATTTAAGTTAACACAATTTGTAAATAATAAATTTTCTATATGTGTACTGTTACATGTATAGTCTGTATCAAATTGGAATCGTTGAATGATATGTGCCATTGAATAAAACTTTGGTGCGGATTGTGGCTGATGTCTTAAAACACCTTTGATATCGTGTGAAGATTATGACGTACTCATACGTAGGATGACGTGCTCATAGGTAGGTGAAATATGACGTATTCACAGGCAGGAGAAAAGGAACTTCTAATTCACTAAAGGTGAACATCGTACGAATATTTTTTTTATAATTTTTTCAAGCGAATATTTTAAAGCGCCGTTAGAAAAAGACGTTCCTTGAGAGCATTAAGTTCTTTAAAAACATTTATAATAATCAAAATTTGCTTTTAGTGCAAAAACGTAGTACAATGTATCAGCTGGGAGTTCTGGAATAAAAGCAAAAAATTAAGAAGGTTTGGAAACCCATTCTTCTCAAAACTGGATCTGGTTTTGGACAAAATTCGCTCAGGCATGGATATTGCTTTTGTCTCATGATATTGGCTCTCTTGTTTTCCCGGAGCT
The DNA here is from genome assembly GCA_039090855.1 of Macrothele yani. Classification (NCBI taxonomy): domain Eukaryota; kingdom Metazoa; phylum Arthropoda; class Arachnida; order Araneae; family Macrothelidae; genus Macrothele; species Macrothele yani. Next base: position 48,403,753 of record CM076999.1, on the reverse strand, counting down.
AGTGGCCAAAAATTAGAAAAGGGCGATTACTTAGAGCTCCACTGAGTTGATCACCGTAGTCGATAAAACCACTAGCAAAAAAATAATTGGTAATGCTGGGTTCCTGAAAGTGATTGGCAGAAAATGAAACAACTAAAATTTGTACAATAATGTAGTAATGTGAATTTGATCGATATCGTCAATAATGGAATTGTTTAATTCTGAAAAAATTGACAAATCTAGAATCACCAAATCAGAATTATTTCTTAAATGTTCGGTTTAAAGAAAAAATCACTGTACACATTTTCCGTCAGCAACATTCAGAATGAAATAAAAACGGCAATTTTTCATATACTGTCACAAATGCAATAAAATATTTTTTCATACAATAGTGTTTCACATTGGAGTTTATTTACCTTATTCCGAACAGCTAAAACAAACGCGATAAGCAAACGACGTGATCGTTGGTTAGGTTTAAAACTGTTTGGTTTCCCTATTTTACTCGTACATTAGTGCATTCTATCTTCTTATGTTATGGAACTGTTTTTCAGTATACTCCGTTGTTTCGAAAACATAACTCCAATTAAGGTGGACTGAACCATAAATGATTGATTTTGTGTGTGCTTGTGAGGTGATATACTGAAGATGCTTTCGAATGAGCTAGTGCACGAACTTTGTATTTCAAGCTACAAACATCTGCTTTTTTTTCTTTAGAAATATTTCTGCATCGGATAACAATTGATCAACTATTCTTGGCAAAACGGAATAAGTACCGAAATCAGATTATTTTCAATGGAAAATCAATATCGACCGAGTATTGCAATTCAGTTGTCGGTAAGTCGTTTGTTCTCCCTTTAAAGGCACTTACTGAAGAAGGAAAGAACCAGGGCCATAAAAAGAAGACCATGCATGCCGCATCCAAGATCCGAACCCAGAAACAGTTTGGGCGAACATCAATAGCCACAGCTTACACCATTCCACCACTTGGACAATTCAGATATTCCGTCTGAACGAAAGTAAAAATTATCGTTGATAATGAACATATTGTATTTAATTTGAAATCTTTTACCAGCGGGAGCGATAAATAATTCAATTATTGTCAAGAAAATTGGGCCGTATTTGGAGAAGAACGTTTTAAACATATATTATAAAATTAATTCAGTATCACAATTTACGGAAATAAATAATATCTTTTAGAAAAAATCAGTTAAATGAACGAAAGCGAAAAACCATCTGACATCGCATTTCAAGAGAAAAACAGCGTTTGGAACTGCTTGTTATTAGATCGACTAAAACATTTTTCCAGTAAATTCGAATTGAAATAACTTTAGGATGGAAAATTACGTATTGATACCGGTAAAAAATGAATATACCTTTCGTGCTTCACCACAACATAATAGAAATGTCTTGTTAGGAAAGTTCCACCAGTTATAGTTGCGGTGCTCCTAAAACTGGAACAGCACCAATATTGTTATATCTGTTACGTCTCGTGCTGACTTTTTGAGGATTTTTGGCTCCATTGTATGTGGTTATATTACACCATGCGCTTAAAAGATGAAACTACCGACCATTCTTCAGGAAAAGAAATGTCACGAAGAATACTTTTCAGGATATTCACGCACCTGGGATAAATATATGTAATTCTTTCTGTAAATTTCAAGCTCTGTATGTGGAAATGGTATTCAAATTGGAAAAGTGAATTTTGTTCCCTGCAGACATTACATCTTAACACATTATTTATATCTTTGTTTTCAAACATAAAACTAAAACCTAAAATCGTTATATGTTTATATTATAGTAATTGCTTTATAATTGTAATTCGAAAGAAATTTGATTCAGATTTTTGGTAATTCACGCCGGGTATTAGCACTAAAATAATTGTATCCTGCATTTAATTTCTTTTTTAACACTAATAAATTTTATTATTTACTGGCCGAAATGATATTTGGTTAATCGCTGAATGTTCGGTGGAGAAAGATCTATTTCACAAATGGCCTTGTCTCATTCCACAGTTGATAGATTGAAATAGCCATTTCAAGATCGATTACTTGTTGACCACCGTGCACGCTGCAAAATTTCACCCTTCACTATTTAAGAGAATTATTTATATATTACGTTGTATCTATCAAATAGCCTGAGCGACGAGCAAACAACTGTGTGCATAAGTATTTTGCTAAATGGCACGAATATCAAATGTTTCAGCTGTGTGTTCGTTTCCATGATAATAATTCATATTCTTCGAGAATTCTATTTTATAAAAAAGATAACTTTAAATATTTTATCCTATTGAATATCCAATTTCTTCCGTCTACCTTGTGATGATCTTTGATCTGATTATAATTCAAAATTCCCATGGAGAAATACATAATAAATCACAGGATTTTGAACTAACGTTATTACAAGATATACTTATCACTTATGATGTGCATTTGCACACATCACCTTTCGAAGTCATATTTTTGTACCTAATGAGCTGATGTGAAAGACTTCAGGTTTTCTTTTCTTAGAATATGAATTATAATCTTTTTGCCGGCGATGGGATTCGGACCTAAGTCTTTCTGTTGCAGAGGGCCTTTTTCCAACTGAAGGACTCTGACGAGCGTATCGTTGATACACAGTCGATTTGACTCATTCCCACTTCAGTGGTAGGTAATCTACATCATGATACGTAGTACATAACAACGCGCAAGTTACATACAGGAAATTACCAAAACCAGCATTGCACGTTAAATTTATCAAATAACCGTTTTCGACAGATTATTGTGTTTAAATATTTGAGAGCTAAATTTCATAGCGAGAAGACTTTGATTTTTGTTCCCATACACATTCATTGCCATGTCTTTCAGCTTTTCCATTATTTGTTACTATTGGATTTCCAATGTATGCTAATGGGTTGCTTCAATCGGGGCATGATCCTAGAGCTATGAGGGAGCGATGGAAATCACACTTGGCCAGGCGTGCATATTACAAAATTTACAGAGCAAATAAATATAGAGTTCGTTTCCGTAGTGCATGCAGAGGGCCGCCCTGAAAATCGCTGCGTTTTTGGATGAATCACCTTTAGTTACCGCAAGAGTTAGCTCCATAAAGTACGTAAGAGCACGGATACATTCCTAGAATTTTCTGGTCTGTCTTAACGGAAAACTGCAAGAAAGGCTCGTTTGGCACTCCTACAAAGACGGACTTTCGAACCTGTTCTCTCTGCAACATCCAGATATATGTACTGTTCTGCTAAATCATGACGCTTGATTTTCCTAACTTCTCGTTCCTATAGAGGTAACGGATGAAATACTAAGTAAGCAAGCAATGTCACACTTCGGAGGCTGTTTATCTCGCCATGTCTTTCCACATATGAGCAAATCCGGTTATGCTTGGACCTCAGCTGCGGACATAATATAATATAGGTGATCTTCATAAGCAATTGCAGGTTTCTTGGCAAACTCTGTCAGACAAAAATATCAAAGTTTTGTTTGAGTCCCTGCCAGATCCGCGTGCGTTGCAGTCAGGGGTGTCATTACAAATACTAATAATGTATGTTTGTTATCTGCATCCTTTTGCAACGTCGCGCCCAACAACCAGACAGTTGCAGATGCATGGATAAATTTTCCTCGCCTCTATTCTGAAGTATCTCGTTAACTATCAAACGTCAGTGTACCTGTTCGGTGTCGCGCTGTAAGAAAGCATCATGGTCGCCCCGAGTAATGGCACATCGTTTTTTGTGACAACTTAATTTTATGCTTCGGAACCAGAAGACCACAGTTTTCGTATATGAAAGACGGCCGGGGAACACTTACAACTGGTCTCAGTTATGGTGTTGCGCACAGTCAACAATAGTAGGGATGTGATGTGGGACTCATCTGCTACAACAGCCGAACACCCTTTGTCGTGGTAATGGGGACGTTAAAAGCACAGAGGTATGTTGAAGTGACGTAAATTGTAGTTTTCGTATTCACGCTACGTCTTCCATTATATTGGTAAACAAATTTTACTTCTTTCTCTGCTGATTAAGATTTGACTCTTAGTTTTAACTAATTTTGGTACGCTGATTTCAAATATGACACTTATTGTTTTGTATCAAGTCAAGTTTTTGAACTATCGCATTCTGTGTTTATCGCTGTGATCTTGCATGACTCAGACATTTCATCACACAATTTACCGAGGATTTCCTGACAAAAATCTGAAAACATTATGAGTATGCACCACTTAATCGTTATGTTTAGAAAATTCTTCTAATTAAAAAAAATCTGCATAGCGAATGAAATAATTGAGATTATTATCGTTAAAAATATTTTTAAAGCAAGAGCTATAACATGCTTCGGATTTGATTAGAACTTCTTTAGCTTTTAGGAAATCCGTCAAACATTTGTTTAATAGTTACAGTTGCTTCATGATTTTTATTATGTGAATAATGGTCCCACACCCAGCTAGATTCACAGAAAGATATTGTCGAAACACTGCTGAAACATTTCCACCGCCATGTCTGCAACATAAGCATAAACCTGCTTTTTCTCAACAGCCGTCTTGATGGATTTCCTAAGAATCTAGATGATTCAAGGGATAAACAAGGTTAAAGGTTTTATCAAAATTTAAAAATTACAGAACACCGATACCAAGGAAAGTGGGCTAACCTTCCAAAAGTGGCTCGCTTGTAGATGGCGCCACGGTAGCCCTTCACCTCTTCTCCGCTCTTCTCGTTTCACGTGAAATGGGTTATAGCTACTTACGTAACTTAGTTTTCCGTCTCTGCTCCTGTGTTACGTAAGTTTTTTTTCGATCTCTGCTCCTGTGATATGTGAAACTGGAAAAGGTTCTTTAATGAAGTTGGGAAAGGATGAGGAAACCTCTATTTCATGGTGTGTTAGGACAATTCAGGTGTGTTAGGACATTAATGAAGTTGGGAAGGATAAGGAAACTTCTATTTGATAAGGTGTTAGGACAATTCAGTTGTCGGAAAGGAAAAGTTTCTTTAATGAAGTTGGGAAGGATGAGGAAACCTCTATTTCATGGTGTGTTAGCACAATTCAGGTGTTTTAGGACATTAATGAAGTTGGTAAGGATGACGAAACTTCTATTTCATGTTGTTAGGATAATTCAAGTGTCGGAAGAAGCACGTTTCAGGGAATGAAGAGTACTCTTCCCGTACACTTGGTACGTGTTTTTTTTATGCTGCATATTGGAATCTCCTAAGCTGTGGCTACGCTCAGTTAACGGTCAACCACTCCCTCAACTTCATTGATCCCATCACAGGAGCGCATACACAAGGAGTCGAGAGCAATTGGCGTCCCCTGAAACATTTTTTAACACAGAGCAACCACAAAATGTACTTGGCTGACTATATTAGGGAATATTTATTCCGACGGAATTGCCGTCTTTACTCAGAACATTGCTTTGAAGTCCTGATTCGTGCGATCAGGCAGTTCTTCCCGGCAGCTAAAATCACTCTTGCTTTTATTCTGCTAGGTAGACAGGTTCATACTCACGAGGAAAACTTATTCTTCATTCATAATAAATATTTTACACATATGCCACAATGTACATTCATAAAGGCCGTTTTAAGGGCCACCTTTAATCCATATTATTCACTTCCTTTACAACTTTCACAACGTAAGCAACACTTTACGATGCAGCGATAACGTATCGCCATCTATCGTTGCTTCAGAAAACTAGTTCCGGGCCACATTTGGAAGGTTTACCGGAAAGTGGAACACTCATGTGATGGCCAATTGCTTTTGGAGTTTTAAAAGGGACTGTCGAAGTATGAAGCACTCAAGGAAATTTTCCAGGCGAAAATTTATTCCATGAAAATGAGAGTAATTTACTCATTGAAGGTTATGCTACTATGTTTGTCTGTTAGCCGATTATACTTTGAAACATAAGATACCATTCTTAATCAATACATTTATTTACCTCACAAACCATTAACCCCAAATACACCTCTTTTGCTAATTTTTGGATATCAAAGTTATCTAGGGCAAACACTTGGCGTGATAGGCCAAAACCAATTAGATTTTTGACAGCACATACAAATACATTAAAACAAAGTCTCAGATATAAGTCAGTAAAATTGGTGTGTTAGCCTAACATACCCTCTCTTTGCCAATATTTGGACATTCAGTTCTTTAGAGCAAATGCTTGTGCTGAAACCAAAATCATATTGGCCAAAACCAGTATGATTTTTGATTTCAGCACATAAAAACACGTCAAAACCAAGTCTTAGATGTAAGTAAGAAAAAAAGGTATTGTGTTGTGTTACCCATATTCCAGCAGGATAATGTTCGATGAAACACGGATTTTGCACCGTTAGTGTAAAAGGAACAGATATAAAATGTTGAAATATTTCAGACATAAAGTGATATAGCAAAGCTACCACAAAAATTACTGTACAGTTTCCACAATTTATCAGAGGAAAACATTAGTGTGTTTTCGACTCTCTGCCATATCTGCTTGCACATTAGCGAGAGGTGGCTTTACGAGAACCAATCTGTACCGGTTATTTTTCGATTTCTAAGAAATAAAGAGTCCCACAGCTGTGAGACATGTAATCGCTTTTCTCCTCTCTTCCACAATGAACGTGACACGTTCAATTGCACGTGAACGCTTGCTTTGTGGTGCGTCAGTATTTTTGTCTAAGGGTGTACAATGAACATTCAATTCGAAGTTCTAAGTAGTTCATATCAACTTTTCTGGAAAATGGAATACTTTTGTTTTGAAGTAAATATAAGAGTTATTGATAATGTCCAGAAATGCATTGGTGTGTTAATTATTTTGATTTCGAAAAGACAGATTTCTTCGGCTACCTTTCTTTGGTTCAAACCATTTCTATATTCGCCGTGTTCCAAAGCTATTTCACTTCCTTTATTAGTACTTTTCTACAGCAAAAAAAAAACAAAACAAAAAAACAACTGTTATATTGTAAATCAACTAATGTCGGCATTTCAGTAAATATTCTCACTAATATCTTGCCGAAACAAGAATTACCGGCTAAAGCGAATTTACACCGTTTCTAAAAATCGGTCGGCACTAGGCTTAAATGTTCATTAAATCCAAATTATTTTGTGATGCGTAAAGTTGTGAAACCATCAAGCGTATTTGCTGAAAATTGGAAAGGAAATACATATTTCAATCGATTTCGGACAACGACCAGTATTAATATCATGACTTTCGGGCACCTGGAATTTCCAAGCTTTGTAACCCGATGCTTTATGGTTTAGTCAATTTCTTTTAATATTCTCGTGCACATGTAAAAAGTGTACGAAACAAGGTAAAGAAGTACTTGTACAAATCTTGGATTCGTTCAAGTTTTAATAAAGGATTCTCTTCTTTACAGTCAACCCTGTTCTTAACGAAAATCCCCGATATATAAAAGCAAGAAATTGCAATGTTTGCAAAATTGTATAATATCACGTTCTACTATAACTTTAAATCTACCAGATTTTGACGAAGGCGAAGTTTTTCTACTTGATTTCCTCTTTCCGATAGATTTTCCTGTAAAAAGCATTTGAAATTACATATTGCCTGAAAGAGAAATCGGAAGCGTTACTTCTTAAGTCTTTGTTCCAAATGATGCATCTCCTATGCACTTAGAATTAATAAAGCCCTAAGTTTGTCACGAAAATCTTTTGCAACTAATCACGGGATAGGATCCCTAACCACCAGATTCGCTAAACATGAATGCCGGTTGCTTGGACTTGCGAATGCTGTGATGATATTATTCAAATTAATCGGTAACTTTAAACGAATTCAGAGATGATCATATTTCTCGCAACAAATATAGACAGTAATTTAGTAAAAATTGTAAAAGTATGTGTCACATTAGTGACTTGATAATGTGATACGTGCTGCATGAAGTTTAGAGAAGAAAACTTCATGCAGCATGAAGTTTTCTTCTGTAACCTTCTTCATATTCTATGAATTTCCTAATATGCAACATGGTTTTCTTCCCAACAAAACAAGGTTGCATATTAGGAAATTCATTGAAATTGCCTGCTTCTCTGCAAATGCTGATTTTGTCGATTTCGTATACCAGTTCCTCCAAATCTTTAGGAGTTTATTTATCTAGTTGCTTTAAACTAAAATTCCTAGTATATGCAGTGAAGAAAATTATGTTTCCGCATCAGCATTCTCCTTTACTACGACGTATTCATCTGGCTGCATACTTTTAGAATAAGAAAGCCATGCGGCAAAGGAAATTATATTTGTCATGTTATTTTATTTAATTATAGTTCAGTACTCTTGTAATTCAATAAAACAGAATTTACCTAACGGAATCAAGTATGTGTTATTCTTATCAGAGTTAGACGCAGGGTAGTGTATGTTTTCTGTTTTGTTCAACTTAATCTTTTTGGCAAGTTGCACAATGTTATGCTTAATTTTACGTTGTTTTCATTATGCATGGAGATTTTGTAAGATGTTAAGGACAGTACTGGCCGAGCTCGGGCTTTAATATTATTTCACCATTTATAAGCATTTTTAAATTTCTTTCCATCAAAGGTTCATCAAAATGACGTTCACATACCACACACGTCTGTTCCAGCTGTTTATCACCACGAGGAATTGTCTTGCTCCATTCCTCCCGCGTTGCCTCATTTTACGGCACGGAAAGCACAGTTACTTTTTGTTTACAAGATGTTACTTTTTGTTTACAAGTTGTTACTTTTTCTGTTATATCCAGGTACAAAACGCGTCCTGAACGTTACACTCTTATTATTACTTCTTTTCATAATCGATCTAACAAATAAATTAGTTTTTTGCACACTATCCACAAAACATGCCATAGAAAACCATGCTAACGTTTCGAAATCATAGCATCGAAGCTCGCTGGAGCGCCATCCAGCGGTTTCATGGAAAAAGGGAACTGAAATTTAAACAGTGAGGTATTATCGCACGGCTCACTATCTCTTCTAGCCACTATACTCATGATCTCAGGCAAGCACTGACTACTAAAAATCATGCTGAAATAGATAGCATTGAATTTTTTATCTGACGGTAAACATTTCACTAAAATTTCTAAATTCAGTAATGAAAGGTCATTTGGGTTGGAAACTTAATGAAGTTAATAAATGACATACGCCGAATAATAGCATCCTATAATTACCGAAATTTATGATGGTAAATACGCTTCGGAAAATCATATTTTCCTTAAACCCTTATTAGTTTTAATCTTTTTTCAATGCAAAATTTGAGAACATGTTCCTGGGTTTATTAAGATGTACGTGTTTCGCATATTTCAGTATTGGCACGCAGGGACATATAAAAAATGAGGTATTTCTTAAGTTTTCAGTTTATTATCAGAAAACTGATTTACTTTATAAATTAAATAATTAAAGCTTTATTTACTTTATATTTCTGTACTTTCTGTTTCGCCTTTAAGAAGGCCTGAGATTTCTAAGAAACAAGTGAAAATTTTCACAACGAACTGATTGACGTTCCTTTCATGATCGTACATTCGTTGGTGTTAATCCCGAAAGAAACGTCAATGGTTTACTGTCGCAAATTTTGTTAAAACTACCACTCCATTTCTGAAATAATACGTCATTTGTACTTTTCACTATGTAAGACCAGAAAAACGTGGTATCATCCGTCTGTTCATAGTCAACAGTAAAATGCCCTCCTGCTTCCTTTAATATACTATCTGCATACACGTTAGTTAAGGAAAATTGTGTTCAATTGCGTTCAACTTAGTCTGATTTTGAAGATGTGAATCCGTTGTTTTGTGTTGATATGACATGTACGCAGGTCAGACAATATCCAAAAATGTTAATATTTCGTCGTCTTGGAGCGGGAATCGAACCCGCACCTACCCGATAACGTCCGAGTATGCTAACCACTACACCACCCAGAACGACCACGTTTAAAGTTTCCAGTTTATTTGAATATAACCATGACAGGATTATCTGCTCGAAGGAACCGGCATTCATGTTAGCGAATCTGCAGGTCAATAATTATGTCCCGCGATAGCCCGCAGGAGCAGATAAATCGTGAATGGAATACGGGATTATACCATACTCGGGCGCTAACCGGGAGACGCGGGTTACATTTCAAATCCAGTACGACGAAATTTTCAAGTTTTCGGATGTTATGTTTCTTACCATCCATGTCATATTTACGCGAAACAACGGATTCACATCTTCAAAATTTGAATTGTACCGTGTTATACCTTGTTTCATTCATGATTAGTCTAGGATATTCTGTAACGCACAACGAAATCATTCGCATTAGCCCCTTTTTTTATCTTGTACTCAATCGTATTCATTGAAAATACTGAATCCTCTGCATGATTTATCTTACTTGTTAAAAAAACAGGCGGAGGCAAAAAGATCCGGATCCAAGTATTGTTGTCAGGCGATGTATTTTGTTATATTCAGAACGAACCAGGCTTAAATGATAAGGAGCTGTTGTACTTCGATTTCTCATATTTGTATTCAGTCTAGTTTTTCAGTCACGATTTAAAATATTTATCCCCCCCCCCCCCCGCAATTATCTGTGGTTTCAGTCCAATTGCATGCTTGTAGGTAAGCGTTCTATTTTAAAGATTGCTCTTTCCTTTTATTTGATTTGTTTTTCTCTGATTAATATTGTGGAAAAACTGGTAGGAAGGGAGTGCATTAATAAATCCAATAACGTTTGTTAGCAGGTGTTTAACGTTAGAATCTGTATATGTTTTCCTATATTAGCGTGACGTCATTCATATGAACTATAAGAGAAAATATACCACAAATATTTTTCTAATCTGCTGGCACAGTGCAAATTTTAATTTAAGAAATGCACTGCCACTGATGAATAGCAAACAGATCATACTAACATTTTCTGCAGCTTGTCGCAGTTTCGTAACGGAGGGTATCAATGAACAGCAACTAGGTGAAAAAACCTTTATAGTTAATTTTGTAAAGAATATATTTAAAAATATTTAATACTAAATATATTTAAAAACAATATTAAATTTCAATACTAACTATATTACAAAGGTTTATTACAAAACGAATCGTAAAAAGATGCATATTTCAATTTCAGGCTGACAAATATTTCACATGTAATTAACTGTCGAAATTATTCCCTTTCTTTTAAGAAAAACGTACATTTCCTTTCTTTTAAGAAAAACTTAAATTTTTAGCTGTATGTTCTATACGAAGTGGAAGTTTTGAGTTCCTTGGGAAATATGAGGTTGAAAGCAAGTGTGCATTTCTGGATCGGCGTTGTGTGTTGTACAAATTGTACAAATCATATTTTCCTAGTAAAATATTAAAAGTAGAGACACCAAATGGAAGACCGGAATTACGTCTTTAGCTGTACCATATTTACAAGCTATCCATCACGGTTCGTCAACTGTGCAAATTTTGACACAAATTTTATAGATACATTTATACTTTCTGCTGCTGACAGCAAAACACATTGCGAAAATATATATATTGTGACAATCCGCCCCCCCCCCGTCGCATACCTAATTGGCGAGAGGCGTGGCTAATTATCGGTAATTGAAACTTGATTGGGGTTTTTAATTAACACAGAGCTATAATTTAAACAAGTGGCGAATTGCAGGTGCTTGCCACGAGAACAAAGAGCCCATAAACGGAAATGGGACGGGTCAGAGTTTAAGAGCTTTCTCCCATAGCTCAAAAGTTATTTAGACGGCAGAAGCGTTTGAAACTTTTGTCTATGCCGCGCGCGAAACAATGGGAAAGCTCTTGGACTGGAAGCGGTTTTCTCATAAATATGCCACAGTTTTCAAGTGGTGAAATTCGCCGCCTAACAACCTTTTGGAGACGGGAGATTGTTGTTGAAGAGCAGAATCCGTTTGATAGCCGAGAGAACTAGGCCTTGATTTTCCTCGCGCTCGATTTTGTTGCCGTCTGCTACCGTGCTCTTGCAATTCTGAGCACAAGAAGTGAAGCCAGCTAAAAACATAAGCTGAGGAATAACCAGCACCAGATTTGCCTGGGAACTTTCTTCACCTCTCCGGACCACGGATACCTGTCGTAAGGAGCCATTTCAGGTCAAATGCAGACAGAGACAAAATAATTTACGGAATCTCTTCGCTCATCCAGAGAGAGAGTGGGAGCGGGAGAAGGGGGTGGGAGAAACGCCAGCCTCAGAAACCACGGAGGAGCCCCCTGTAGCGAGAGAGAGAGAGAGAGCTGTGAAGTGACCGCTAGCCTCTTCGTGTCGAGTAGGGTAGAAAACTCTTGTGCGTGTGTGTCTGATTACGTACCTCCAGTGAACGGGGAACGACATCGTTTTGGCCACAGCAAAGAATGAGCGGTGATGGAAGTTAAGATCAAACTAACCGTGTGAGTGTTTGTGATTGTTGGAGTCATCAATACTTTGGATACTCGAGGACATTTGTAAGTACTTTTTATCAGTATTTTATTTGCGGCCCATTGTCAACGGACAGACTTTTCGTTAGGACATATTTTCTAAAACAAAGACGAAGAATCCGGTGTTTTTATACATATATCTATTAAATCCCTGTTTTAATTGCTATGATGTGCCTCCATTGGTTTATTGGTGTACTGTGTCAGCTAATTGGCTAACGAGGTATTGGTGGAACCAGTGATTCGAATCACAGTCCGGAAAATAATTGGGCATCATGACATCTAAGGCAGAAAGGTCGTAACAATATATATATATATATATACACTGACGGAAAAAAATCCCAACAACAAGAAGGGGTTGTGTAAGATAAACGACAGTTAGTAGGCTGTGAGAGTACATCTGTAAGATGACTTCTATGCAAATTTCGCGCTCGGCGCTCACGAGTGGCGCTAGTAGCGCCCCTCGGAACATGCAAAGCTGGTTTACTGTAAATACGCGCTGTAACGTTCGTCAGCGTTAGTTATCGTTGAGATTCGACGTAGTGTGTTGATGTTAGTCAAGAATGCCTTTAAGAAGACAAAGAAGCCATTATAGACAGCACACGGAGTTTGAACGAATTCGTGTAATAGGGCTACGAGAAGTTCGATTTTCTTTCCGCAATATTGCAGAACGACTTGGCAGGAATGTAGCCACTGTGCATGATTGTTGGCTGCTGTGGTCAAGGGAAGGTACTGCCTCAAGAAGACCGGGTTGCGGCCGACCACGTGGCACTACTGAGAGGGAAGACCGGCGTGTACGGCGTATGGCCGTGGCGCATCGTACTGCGTCTGGGGCAGCATTTCGAGCTGCAGTTTCCACCACAGTGACCCAACGAACTGTTACAAATCGGTTACTAGAAGGACAGCTCAGAGCCAGACGCCCTGTAGCGTGCATTCCACTTACTCCAAACCACTGCCGTTTCCGACGTCAGTGGTGTCAAGCTAGAGCTCCTTGGAGGATGGAGTGGAGATCTGTTGTGTTTTCTGATGAAAGCCGGTTCTTCCTGGGTGCCAGTGATGGCCGTGTGTTGGTTAGAAGGAGGCCAGGTGTGCCCCAGCAACCAACCTGTCTGCGGCCGAGACACACTGGACCTACACCTGTAGTTATGGTCTTGGGAGCAACTTCTAATGACAGCAGGAGCACTCTCGTGGTTATCCCACGCACCCTGACGGCACAGTTGTACGCCGGTCTGGTGATTCAACCTGTTGTGCTGCCATTCATGAACAGCATTCCAGGGGGTGTTTTCCAACAGGATAACGCTCGCCCGCATACCGCTGTCGTAACCCAGCATGCTCTACAGAGTGTCGACACGTTGCCGTGGCCTGCTAGATCACCAGATGTTTCTCCAATCGAGCACGTATGGAACATCATTGGACGAAAACACCAGCGTCACCCCCAACCAGCATTAACCGTCCCTGTATTGATTGACCAAGTGCAACAGGCATGGAACTCCATCCCACAAATTGACATCCATCACCTGTACGACACAATGCATGAACGTTTGGATGCTTGCATTCAACATTCTGGCGGTTACACCGGTTATTAGTGTACCAGCATTTCACATTTAAAATAGCTCATCTCGCGCTTAAATTACGCTGTGATCTTGAAACCTTAATCGATTATATATGTTACCTAAACAAATGTACTGCCGCCATTTCATTGTTCTACAACTATTTTTTCGTGGTGTTGGGATTATTTTTCCGTCAGTGTATATTTTGTACTTTTACGAATATAATGATAGGAACTTTACAATTAAATCTGCTTTTCAAACATGTGGGAAACAAATGAAATATCTTGTCATGGAATTTTATTTTGGGGAAATTTAATTTTGCGCAAGCTACTTGCTTTTGAGAATGCAAATGTCTTGTGTGATATTCTGTTTTCTGCAATAATGTTTGAGAATTACTATTGTTTCACAGTTTAGAGTTATCAATTAATGAATCAAGTTTTCGTTAATTTACTTCCTACATTTCAAAGGATCTCTTCATTGGACAAAGTATGATGCATTTGATACCGTCACAGCTCACCAGGGGGAGTACAGGATTTGTTCTGCACGAAATGTTGTGTAACAATTCTTCTTTCCTGCAGGAGTTGTTCTGAAGGAATGCTGTTCTATAACTCATCGCAGCTATCTGCTGATGAAGAAAATTGCTTTGCGCAGCACAAAGACCGAATGCTGATTTTCCGTATTTTCAAATTGTTTGTACGTACTCCAATGGTAAGCAAAAAGAAAAAACTGTGAAAGTACGGAAAATCTTTACTAGTTTTCATCAATGAAACAGCCACTAAATGATGCAAATTACGTTTCGCACTTGAAGCTCAAATGCATCGCAAATTTCGATTCGGTCCCGCTAAACAAACGCTGTAACGTTCAGTGAACGCAAAATGAAATTATTTTTGGGAATCCAAATTTTTTTAGGTTTACCCCTTGTAGCTTTAATTATCCAGCTAGTAAACTTCGTATACGGTATATATTCATACATTCACTGTATAATTAAAACCACTTCACCATTGAAGAGTAATCATATTCATGTGATTAATATTATCAAATTCGAATAAGCTTTCATCATTTAATATTTTACACAAATGTTAAACTGGTAGGTGTTTTCAACGAATTATACTATGTACCATTTCTTGCACACATAAAAAAAATCTTATTTAATACATTTAAAAATAATATGGGAATCAAACATTATCTGTAACATCAACGAAATAACAAAAATTTACGTCAGCAAAAACAATATGTAGATGAGGGGGATATAGAAATTATTTTTTCAATGTGTTAACCTTTCACTTTCAAATACAGATGTAATTGAATTTTTAACAGGTAAGAAAATACATTTTAGAAACCCACCCGGTTGGCAAGTTGCGTGCTCGGATAACCTGTGCTTTTTATCGTCGTATTTACTGATAAATCCGGTGTCACATTTCTTGAGTGTGTGGAATCAGCAATTCGAGCGATAGTCGCGTAAACGACGGCGCGCTTCGCTTTTTCCTTGTTCTCCTGTTTGAAGGCGATGGATACACTGTTTCTGACAGTTATGTCGATATTATACGTCACACTATTTCTGACGTATAATATCGACATAAAAATTTAATGAGAGACTTCCCGAGTTTTTTTCGGAGATGATGTGGCAAAATAGCTGACTTGTTAAAAATTATTTTTGTTAGAGCGCTTGATAGAAAAGGTAGATGGAAGTAAAGTACAAACAGATACGTGTCTATGACGGTTCTGACTTCAACCTACTTTGCACTGGCTATAAACATTTTAGTTATTGGTCACTAGATGACCGTACCAGCCTCGGTGGCGCAGTGGCTAAGCGGTGGACTCTGATCATTCTTACGAAAGGGGTCTGGGTTCGAATTCCGGTGAGGAATGGATGTTGTGTTTGTCTTACGGCACTGGCTCGTTCCCTTTCCTGGAACCAGTGACCCTAAATTAGGGACGGGCAGCTGCTTATAACCCATTTAGTTGCTCACGGTGATCGTTAAACCTTCAATAAAACAAATGACCGTACAAGGAAACTCTGTATCCAGTGAAGCAGTGAAGGACATAATGCGAATAATTGTCTGCTTTGCCTAACACACACTTAAGGACATCGTTTCTAAGAACGTCTGCATTGTTTTAGAAATCAACGTCTTTTGATGCAATGGGCAAAACCCATCTCAGGATTCGTCAGAAGATAAAAAGCTGATGAAGATTAGAAATTACACAATTCCTGCTCTTTTCTCTCAAAATTCATACTGGTTGTCATAAAATATTGCTTTGTTCTAGAAAAACTAATTTCATTAAAGATCCTCCCTTGTAGTTTGTTAAAACCCAGAAATTTTAGAAAACATCTGTAGTACGATATATATGCTAATGAAATTTTTTTAAGCATTGCACTTTTTTTATGCACATTGAAAATTAATGGAATCGAACGATTATGTAAAGAAGTATATATATATATAACTATTTATTTTTAGTAATACACCGGTGTCAACATTAAAAAGCCAAAGAATCTTTATTTGCACTAACATTAGTTTTAATTATGAGAATTATTTCATAAAGCTGACTCAGTTGATATCTTATAAAAAAGGGGTTCCTTAGGATTCTGTTGTTCTTAATATTCATTCTGGTGTTTAATGATAGTTTGTGAAATGCTGTGTTAATATTTAAAATACCGATAGATTTAAGTGTTCCTTCGCATTGAGGTTGCATCAAATGTTACATTACATTTGTTAGGTAATGCCTAGTTCAAGCAAAAACATGTGATGTACTTAATTTCAGGTATAAGTTTCGGGCAACACTATCCTAGGAATTACATGTAACCTGAGTCTTGGAACAACTGAACGTTCTTCATTAAAGATGAGTAGTGGTAATTGAAAATAATTTCTTGGGGAATAAAATTTTCCTAAAAAATGACTGAGTACGTCTGTGGAATTCAGACAGAAACAATGCGCTGTCTTTTAATAAATCACATTTTTCTAAGACATTATTTAATCGTACGATAAGAATACCATTGCACAAGAAAAGTACTCTTTCTCTTCTAATAATATAAATGCTCAACTTGATTTTTATCAGTATACTATTTCCACAAAAAAATAGGTGGGATTTTGAAAAAACACTTATATATTATATATTTTTTTCCATTTTAGAAAATTATGTATGCTTTCAAGTATAAGACTGTGCAGATGTTATATAAGAGCACATACGCTTTTATTGTAATTTTCTGAAATTATTTTATATAATATAAATTGTTACAGATCAAATTTTTTCTTATAAAAAAAATGTAAATATTCTTTTAAATCCAAATTCCATGAGGCAAACGAAATACACGGTATATCCAATTGATAAGAATACAGACTATTTCATAGTGCAAGACAAAAAATAATAATAGTATTTTAACAATTGTCAGTAAATATCTGTGAACAGTAAAATATTTCTTTGACATAATATTATAATCTGTAATTGTAGAAAATAATTCATTCTGATTTACACATACACCTTTTGCTTCCACTGTTATAGACTATATCATTTAGACACATTTTACAGAGGGTATATTTAAAGACCTTGAGAAAAACGAGATCAAAGAATTACTCGGAAAATACTTTAAATATTTGTCGGTAATGTACAAATATTCGGTTGGAAGTGCTAATTACTAATTGCAAAGGCAATTAATAATTGGCACTTCAGTCAAAAGTGCAGTCCTCATCGTTAGCCATGAACTGCTCCATTATATGACCAGCTGTTGGATACCGTTCCTGAATAAATTTGGCGGGTTGGAGGCAAAACATGTGAGTGTGTGCGCGTTCGACATCGTCCGCATTAGTGAACCACTGTCAGTGCAGGAACTGCTGCAATGACAGGAAAATATTCTAAACTTTTGGGGCCCAGCCTATCCGGGGAAAACGCTGAGTGCGGTGGCAGCTCTCTGCCTACGTCCCTGATCTTTTGGGGCACAGCCTATCCGGGGAATAGGCTGGATGAGGCGGCAGCTCTCTGCCTACGTCCCTGATCTTTTGGGGCACAGCCTATCTGGGGAATAGGCTGGGTGAGGCGGCAGCTCTCTGCCTACGTCCCTGATCTTTTGGGGCACAGCCTATCGGGGAATAGGCTGGGTGAGGCGGCAGCTCTCTGCCTACGTCCCTGATCTTTTGGGGCACAACCTATTCGGGGAATAGGCTGGGTGAGGCGGCAGCTCCCTGCCTACGTCCCTGATCTTGTGACAGGCCGCCCGCGCTGTGTGAGATTTCTCTCTATCCAGCTGTAGGAGGACGCCCTTGCGGTTCAGCAATTCTGGTCGTTTGGACGTGAGTGATGCATGCAGATCATCGAGCAGTACATATCGGTTGTGAAAACAGCTAAAATAACGACACCCTGCATATGCACACTAAACAAACAGCAGGATCTTAAGTGGTATAAGACGGCTTTGGCTGTCAACATGGGTTTCTTCTTGATTTGGGTTCATTCACTGTTTTTGGGCGCTAACATTGTCATACAGAATCCATCTCTCGTCACCTGTCATAATGCGGTCCAAGGATTGTTCAACTTAGTCATGTGTAAGTAAGGAAAAGTATGCCAACAAGCGATTTGCTTTGTGCTCACGTGTGAGTTAACTGGATACCCAACTCTTCTCTTGTGCACCTTCCTAATTTGCCGCAGGTCCGTGATAATGCTCGTGTGGATAATCCCCAGCTGTACGGAGAACACCCGCATAGTCACAAGTGGTTCGGCCTCCACTAAGATCTTCATCATGCCCATACCCACTCTTGCAGGTCCAGATAGCCTTGAGTTGGTATGATAGTTCAAAATTTCCCTCTCGTAACCATTCGAACCAATGACAGCGCTTATAATGCGATATGTGATTGGGTTGCACACTGGTAATGTCCTTACAACATTTTCAGTTTTGGTACCGCATACAGCATTGAATACGGATGTGCTACTTGTTCACTTCCATACTGACTGGCGTCTGCACTCTTCGCCTTCTGACGGCTCATTGCCATTGTCATAAACCACTTACCTACTCATGTCATTCCGGTGTGCTGCGCACTGTCAGTGGCCAATGAGCGTCTTAAATTGTGTTAAGGTATGAACAGTGAACTTCGCGTTTTTGTCTGTTAGAGACTATCGAATAAAAAAACATAATATACTTTGCTCTAAAAACCAGATGGGAAAGGTTATTTTCATTCGATACTGTTTAGACTGTGCATAGTTGCTCACCAACTTGCTTCTTCAACTAATAAAGTTTTCTGCATGAGGCAGAAATACGTGTTAGAGGTTTCTCGATGTCTCAGTTTCCAAATACCGGATCTGAAAATTTAACTTTTAGTTGGATTGGATACAGAGTTTGATATATTTTGTATTCAATTTATGTTTATATTAAAACTTTTCTTACTAGGCTCTTAAGATGGCATTTAGGTTTCCAATGTGAACACTGTGGTACCTGAGTTCTTAAAAAAAAGCGTTTGAAGAATTTCACTACACACCCAAAACGGGAGAAAGTGTTGCGCATAACTCCTGTTCCTAATAGCACACAGCTTTTTCAGTCACATTGCCGGATTGCTTGAATATATCTTCATCGGACAAGGTTTCTGGTCAAAAATATTTTCAATAATCATTTTCTGTTTTCTTTAAGCGCATTTTTGGCACAATCCATCAGATATGCATGTTTTAGATTTAACATATTTTCAGTTATATCCGTGAGTCTAAAAACTCTGTTATTTAGACAAATTCCTTTAATTTCATTTACCTTTCACATTTCTGACGAGAGATGACGTAATCCGTTATTTATGTTTTGATCAAATTCTCTCATCTCATTTTATTTCGATTTCGAACTTTTTTTAGCGTCGGAAATCACTACATGTGGAGATCACGTCGCGTTAAAATTTTAGATTCTTTTGATACCGGCTTTATAGTGGTTAACATTTGTTCTTTGGGAAGATATTTTGCAGGTAGTAGAAATATGATAATTATTTTTCTAAATGGTTGTCGTGTAATATAAGAAATACCGCTCATTTTTTGAAATTTAAATGCGTATTTTCTCAGTAATAAGCTGAACGTTCGGGAATGAGAACGTTTTTTTCCTTTTTGTTCGTTTGTTTTCGTTCCATGAATTTTTGATTTTTCTGGAAATCAACAAAGAGGCATATCTTTAATTTAATGACATTTAAAAATCCTGTACAGTCTCATTGGGTGTCAACTAGGGATGGGTAGCAATAACAGTACCTGCTATCCTGTCACTGTTGTTGCAGAATAGCAATCACCGGTTGTTATTGGCCTGAAAGAATACCTGTTACTTTGAATAAAAGGGGGAGACATGTATGCCACCGCTTCACCGAGTGGCTCTGCGGAATTGTTACCACCGATCTGTTACTCTTACTGATAGCTGTTTTTGCCGAGACTGTTACTGTTAGCTGTTATTGCCGAACCTGTTACTGTTAGCTGTTATTGCCGAACCTGTTATTGTTAGGTGCTACTCTTGCTTCGAGACCCACTGTTACCAATCACAATTAAAGCTGACGATGATTTGCAGTTTTCG
Source organism: Macrothele yani (assembly GCA_039090855.1). Classification (NCBI taxonomy): domain Eukaryota; kingdom Metazoa; phylum Arthropoda; class Arachnida; order Araneae; family Macrothelidae; genus Macrothele; species Macrothele yani. Next base: position 48,383,405 of record CM076999.1, on the reverse strand, counting down.
CCGTTATTCCTCGCTGGTTCCTTCAGAGTTTAGAGGGTAATTTTCATAAGTGTTGCTTTTTGATTTTTAGCTCTTGTTAAAATGGAAAGAAAATCTTCTTATATTTGGACGTATTTTAAAGTGAGCAATGCTGACACGTGTAAAGCTACATGTGATATATGCAATCAGACTTTGTCCTATAAATCGTCAATTACGAACTGAAGAAAACATATTCAAAGTAAACATTCTTTAGTGAATTTGAAACCTGAACTGAATAAAAGGAAAGATAATGTGCTTGCTCAGAATGTACAACAAGGAATTGTTGCTGACCCTATGTTAGACTGCACGGAAGTAGAAGCATGCGTCATTCATAATGATCTTCAGAATGAAGATCAACCTAAAGGAAGCGGATTCAGTGGACATGGGCAAATCAAACGTAAGAAATTAGAACAAGACACGTTGCATTTATATGTTGCTAAATAGATGACCTCTGTTAACAAGAAAATAATCGACGATTCCTTAATGAACCTTTTTACTAAAGATTTTCAGCCATTTTCGATTGTTGAGGAAGCTGGTTTTAGGTCATTTGTTTCTACTTTGAACCCAAAGTATGCTCTTCCAGGCAGATAAACTATAACAAAATCAATGCTGCCATCAATTTATGAAAAATTGAAAAATCGTGTTAAAATTGTCTTACAAGGTGTGAAATCTGTCACAATAACAACAGACTGCTGGACATCGATTACTAACGAACGTTTTCTGAGTGTTACTGCACACTACAGCGATGATACTTTTGAAGTTAAATCTGTTTTATTAGAATGTGATTCTTTTGATGACCGCCACACAAGTGAAAATTTAGCCAGTGCATAAAAACGTATAGTTTCCGAGTGGAGTGTCGACCAGAAAATTATATTAGCAGTATCTGATAATGGGGCAAATATAAAAAGCGCGATCACAAATAATTTGAAATAGAAACATTTTAGTTGTTTTGCTCATACGCTTAATTTGATTATTATGGACAGCCTCAAAGCAGTTGATGAATTGTTGGAACGAATTAAAAGCATTGTCATTTTTTAAAAGAAGTTCAACATCTGCTTTGAAATTTAAAGAATGCCAGCAAAACACTGGTACGAGCAGCATTACTAAGAAATTTATTCAAAGTGTAGCCACAAGGTGGAATTCAACTTTTTATATGCTGAACAGGTTCACTGAATTGGAGAATGCTGTGAAAACATCTATTGCTCTGCTAGAAACTGATGTTCCGCCTCTCACCACAGAAAAATGGAAAATATTCAAAGAATTGGTAAAGATCTTGAAACCATTTGAAAATGTTACGAAATCTTTAATCGCCGAAAAATATGTACCAGCACCTTTAGTGATAATTGTATCAAAAGGGTTGGAAAGCGTGTATGGTGAGCTATTGAAAAGAGATTTTCACGTCAAGACTAAATCTGTGCTATCAAAAATTAATGAGCAGATTGTCAAACGACTTGGCAATATAGCCAAAAATAATACGCTTTTAAAAGCCACATTTTTGGATCCACGATTCGAGGATATCATATTTGAATAAAATATTAAGCAACATGTTAAACGAATGGCGATTAATATGGTGGCTGGTAAAATAAATGCTGAAGAGCAGAAAAATATATCTCCGCCACCAAGAACTAATACTTTGGATGGTGAATTGTCTGTGTTTGGTTTCTTTGATGCAAAAGCCTCTGCGTTCAAGCGATCAGGAACAAGAGAGTTCAAGGCAATTATTGAAGTGCAACGGTATTTGGACGATGATTTATTGCCTAGAGACAAAAATCCAATGCAGTGGTAGCAAAAAAACTGCTATTTGTATTCCAATATAAGTGAATTAGTCAAACAAAAATTTGCAGTGACCGCGATTTCCGTTCCATGCGAACGAATTTTTTCTAAGGCAGGACAGATTTTAAGCCAAAAACGCTCTCGATTGTCGACAGAGAAAGCGAAGTTTTTGTTGTTTCTTAATAGCAATGGCTCCTATTTTAGCTCTAGAGCTCCTGGATTCGCAAGTTATTTTTATTTTCATTTGAACATAAATTTCCGTCACTTTTGTAGCAAAATAAAGTTTTCTCATTACTTAAATAGATAAAATTACTTTTTTCATTACCTAAGTATATACAAATAGTTTCTCCAGCATTGAAATCAATAATATACAAAATGGAATGCAGGATTAAATTCGTTTTCTCCCGCTGTGCAGAACAGTGTTAGCATTGTCCAACAATCTCTTTGTTTTCCAGGAACTGTTATTCAAAATAACAGGTTAAATCACTGTTACTGGGTCAGTAGCAATAACAGGTAATCACTGTTACCTTAAAATGGCATATTTCCCCATCCCTAGTGTCAACTTTCTTTTTTATCTATTTTTTCATAATACAGCGTCTCATCCAAAGGTTTCGGCAAATTACGAATCAAAACCCTTTTATATATATATTTTTTCAAGTAGTTGGTTCCATTAAAGTTGCATTCATTAACATCCTTTGAAAGCGGTTAGTAACATGCTGTGAAACATGATCTCTTCTGAAAGGAAGCTTGAGCATTTGGCATTATAATGTTTTAAAACTCTTTCTGAGAAGTAGTTTCCTTTTCGCAATTCAATCCGTGTTAGTTGGGTAAAACGAATTTGCTTGCCATTAAAAATTTGTCTGGAAATACACAGCTAAAAGATACAAGTTTATTCTCAATACATTTCAATTTTAATACAGCATGTGTGCTATCCCTTCAAGGAAATTGATATCTAAACACCTTTGTGAGAGTTCTTTTGAAACATCATTTGACTGCAATGTTCAATAGTGTAATATACATTTTAGATATATCGAATTTCCTTGTTTTTTTTTGTTTTTTTTGTTTTGCTTTTTTATGTCCTTTTTTTAAGAAAAATTTTCCGTAGATTTCGAGAAATATGGAAAGAGAAATTGGTTAAATTTCTGTAATTGTGAAGTTCCGTAGGTGAACTCCTCCGCCACCTATTGTCTTAGTTTGCTTATTTTATCTCATTTTGTTCCTAGTAGTAAGATTTTTTAAGAATAACGAAAGTGATATTTGATTTGTAATGGGCGACATAAAATTCTTCTTTACCGCAGCTTAACCATTTTCTCCCAGTAACTAGGATAATATCGAGACACAATATTCCTCTACTGCTATCTTATACGAACAGATCGTGAAATGAATGATTATGATAGAGAAACTGTATTTCCATATAACAGGACCACCTCAAGGTACCTTCACAGTGTGTGCAGCAAAGAAGGTTTAACCGTTGTTGTAAACATACAAAGTATGAAAAAAATTATCGTCAAAGACTGAAATAAAGCAAATTGTTCAAAAAATTGGAATAAATGCAAAACTCAATGTTACAACCATAAACTTTACTTCGTACACATGAAGAAAAAACACACAAAAAAAAAAAAAAAAAAAATTGTTTAACAGTCCAAAAGAAGCTACAAAACTGCCGATGAAGTAACAGCACTAGTACATTTGTGTAAACGTTTTATATATACACTGAAATTGAAAGGCCGAAATCATATATAATACTTACAAAAATGAATGAAGCAGAAAATCAAAAAGTTTAGATCGTTATTGTAGAGAACACGCGAAACACACACCGAAACGCAGATAACCCAAGCGAACACACCTACGCATGAAGTTGCTCACGACAATCAACGACAGATGCAAAGAAAAGTGTTAAAGGGAAAATCGTATTCTCAACACAAAATAGTTTGTAGCTCTGAGCAAACGAGACACTTGCGATAATACAACAAATGCACCGGAAATTTCATTTTTACTTACACTAGCAAAACAACTCCTCTCAGAGTGACATAATGTTGTTAAGCGCAAATCGTGGAAGATACGCTGTTAATAAAAAAATTATCACAGCGGAAGTTAGCATTTTTTTCAAAAATTAAAGCAGCCTTTACATTATCGGTGTTCTACTTATAAAAGGTGTTATCATAGTCGTTTCACTTATGACATTTAACTTACCGAAGTCATTATGGTAACGTGAAATGTCGACTTCAACCTTGTGAGGCCACAGTTGACTTTAACCCTTTAAGCGGCTCGAACGGAATAACTCGGGGTACGTTTCAGTGGCCCATAGCGGCTGGCACGAAATAACTCGGGGTACGCAATCTGTCCACTGCCCAGCTCACTCGAGTGACCTCGAACTCCGGATAACAGTGAACATTGCATTCCCCCTTTGCTTTGTTATTCATACTGCTCGTTTACGGGGACGGTTGACAGTAATCCTTTCTGACTGATTACCGGCTAAAAGGGTTCGGACTATGGCACTGAATCTAAAAGGAGAGACGTTTGGATGTCATTGCAGTTTCTTCATTTGTCTTGGAAAGATAAATTCACGAAGCTTGAACTGTAGTTATGCGACAATTAAAACTGAAGGAAAACTTTAGAGTATTTCAGTAATTCTCTGTAATCAACTTGGCAAGAAAAAATAATACTTTCGGGAACACAATCTTTTAATTTTAAAATTTTTAATTAACGCGATTTTATTTAAAGAAATAGGAAATCCACTGTGAAACTGATTTTTCGGTTTGCAACAGCAACCTAAAAATAATTTGAAAAATAATATGACTTGAATTTTTTTACATGAAATTTCTCATTAGGTGGTACTAAAATTGTGGAAAAACAATATTTAAATTTCAAAAATTACTTTATTTTAAAATTTCTCAAAAGTGCTTTGCTATTTTAAATGAAAACAGCAACGATTTGAACTATTAGTGGGAACAGATAGTTACATATAAGTGCGAGCAATAAAAAGTAGATAAAACACAAAAGACGATTTTCTTTTTTTTTTAACAGGAAGAAATAGTAGGTCGGTTGTCAATTAGCATGCTTTGTACGAAGACAGTTGATCTAATTCTTTTGAACACATATGATTTCGGATTCGAGATGGAAAACGGTTAGCTAGAAAAAAATCGCGCTATGCTTGCAGAAGTCCAGTCAGACTCTCATTCATTGTATGTTATTTAGAATTCAATAATATTACAAGCTATGCTTATGGGAAAGCTTAATATCGAGTTGCCCATATTTGGATTTTTTGAACCTGCATATTTTGAGGAGCGAGATCAGACTGGATTAGTTTTTCATAAATACAGTCATGTAAACCCTTGCATTTATTTTAAAAACAGCCAACGTCTCCTAATGCACAATCTCGTGACTGTTATGTTTAATCCGATGTGAATATCGAATGCGCACAGAAATATTGCTCACAGAAAAAATCGCACTCCTCGAAAATAAGAAAAAAATGCCCACGTCTTGAAAATAAGATAATACTCAGATGTGTGTTGTTTTCTTACGTCTGTTAGAAACAAGAGGTTATTTTTAATGTCACGAAGAAATATCATGCTTTTAACTAAGCAATCGACAAAATTAGTCAGATCATTTCCTCTGCTGAGCGGCAGAACTTTACCTAGCATTACAAGGAAATTGAACAGGTCTGAAAATTTCACAACAGTCTTGTCGAAAAAACTCAGCAATTTTAATATCTCGTAAGAGTGAACTTGCAATCAAATGTTATTAAGAAGCAAGAACGCACTGAACTTAAAACGTTTACAAAATTCCTATGCCTTGGACTTTTCAACGAAATCTAGCTTTTACATTGGAGTTTTAAGGTGAGGTGTATTCAAATATACATTCTAAAATTGGGATAGGAGAAGTAGTACATCAATCTTTAGATGCCTGCATGAATAAAAAGACCTAAGCTCTTTTTACGACGTTTCCCGTTAAATGCTTGATATTTCATTTTTGTATAGGAATGACAATTACCAATAAAAAAAATTGTGCTACACATGAAACTCGTGCAAAGCCCCTAGGCTTTTTCAGCAGAATTTTTGTTCCAATCATAATGTTTGATATGTTTAAATAAATAATAAAAAGTGGTAAATGGATAAATGGATATCAACATATCAGTCATCGGATGTTTGAAACAATATGTCAGTCATCAGGAGTTTGTATCTCCCAAACTCTTTAATGACATATTGCAAATGTCATGTAGTCACTGAACTGGGAAATCAAAGAGATAAAGATTAATTGAGATTATTTAATTCACCTTCGTTTTGCTGAAGACGTAGTCGTTTTTGGAACTGGCACTTCAAAACTGCAGAGTATGTTCCAAGAACTTGCTGACAAGAGTGAAGAAGTCGAAATAAAAATTAACTTGCAGAAGAAAAAACTGATAGAAAAAGCAAATTTTGAAGATATGAATCTTTTTTTTTTTTTTTTTTTTTTTTTTGGTGTAAATACGACGTGGATGTTAAGTCAGATAATATCCGAAAACTTGAAAATTTCGTCGTCCAGCTGCGGGAATCGAACCCGCGTCTCCTGATGAATCGAACCCGCGTCTCTTGATGAATCTAACCCGCGTCTCCTGATGATTCGAACCCGCGTCTCCTGATGATTCGAACCCGCGTCTCCTGATGAATCGAACCCGCGTTTCCTGATGAATCAAACCCGCGTTTCCTGATCAATCGAACCCGCGTTTCCTGATCAATTGAACCCGCGTTTCCTGATCAATCGAACCCGCGTCACCCAGATAGCGCCCGAGTCTATCTGGGAGACGCGAATTTGATTCCCGCTCCAGGACGACGACATTTTCAAGTTTTCGGATATTAACTGACTTATCATCCATGTCATATTTACACCAAAAAACGGATTCACATTTTCCAGATTTGTATTGTATGGTGTAATCCTGTATTCCATTCATGATGTACAATGATTTTACAAGAAATAAAGAATTTCTGATTGATATAGGGAGAAGCTGGAGATAACGGTTACCTACATTCACCATCGACAGTAGATATCAAGCGATGGCCTCATTGATGAATAAATTAATCTGCGTATAAAACTTGATCGGCGTGCTTTTGGACGAAACAGTGAATTTTTAAAGAGCAATATGCTATTATGTTTTAAAAGAAAAGTGTTTAATTCATGCATCCTTCCAATGCTCACATATGGAGTGGAGACGTGAACCTTACCGAAAAAAGCCTTACAAAAATACGGACAACTGAAAGAAGCTTGATATAACCAGGAAAGAAAAGAAGAGGATCTCATGAATAAGGAAAATGACATGAGTGGAAGACAGCTTGATCACGGCAAAATCCCTGAAATGGCAATGGGCTGGATATATTGCCAGAGGAACGGACCACCGAAGCAGAACTGCAATTTTAGACTGGAATCCACAGGACTAGAAAAGACCCAGAATGCGACCGGATGGGAGATGGATAGATGAAATTCGAAAGCATGCGGGTGGGACATGGAGGATGCTGGCTCGAGGCGGATCGTTATGGAGGAAAGCTAGGGAGACCTTCATCCAACAGTAGATGATAACGTTTGACAATGATGATATAGGTGCAAGTGATGTGGCCACCGGAGATTGGCCACCGAGAGAACTGAACATAAATATATAAAGGGACCGTATAATAATCGTCCATTTGACTGCTCCATGTAAACATTCCCAGTTGTGACTCATAACGACACTCATAATTTTGTGTTCCTTTTAATTGAGATATTTAGTGTATTATAGAGATGTGAGACTCTTCCTCAGTTCTTTTTCCTGTGTTATTACTCTGTCGTTTGTCCCAAAAGTGTAAATTACAAAGAAAACAAAAGAACGACAATTCTGATCTTTCTTTTCTTTCTTTCTTTGATTGAAGGTTTAACGACTACCGTAAGCAACTCGATGGGCTACAAGCTGTCTCCCGTTCCAAATTTAAGGCCACTGATTCCAGGGAAGGGAACAGAGGCACGAAATCAGAATGATCTCACGCCAGTGTTAAATAGATAAGAAATCAGAATGTGGCCCAGTGCCGTAAGACAAACGCAACGTTCATACCTCACCGGGCGGGATTTAAACCCGAGCCCTTCACGGACGCGTCAATGGGCACGTAAAGCCATCAGACTCCGGGTACTGGACCCCCGGTAATTAATAAGAGCGTCTTCCTTCCCCTTTCTACCTCGCTTCCGTGTAACCTTCCTATCTGGCACTCTAGCCCAAATCTCCTAGCTTCCCATTTCAAAGGGTTGTTTAATAACTGGAGTCCGGCACTCCTTTCCTAAAAACTTCTGCATATAATATGTTAGGATGTGGGTAAAAATACCCCTGGAAGAAATATTCTCGGAGAAAATACCCTCAAAACTAAAAAGCGGTATAAATACCCTAGGAAAAAATTCCCCCGAAGGAAATACCCCCTGAACAAACTGTTCACTGTAAACTGCCACACAGGGACACTAATGTGTGGCAGTGTTCCGGTGTGGCAATTTACCGGCAACCCTGCCACACATCTTTCAGCAACTTGGAAAATTGTCTTGTTTTTCATTAAGGGGCCGGGCACAAATAGTTGTTCCTCCGAAAAACACTTTGAATGTGTGACAATTTTTCTAATAGGGTAGTTTTCCAAATTCCAAATATATTCCGAATTATATGTGGCAGTAAAAAAATTCCGAATTATATGTGGCAGTTTTCCAAGGGGCCTAACGAGGGGAAGAAACTGTTTTGTTTGTCTGAATTTCCATGCGGGTTCTTACGAGTTTAGGGCAACTGGCCACAAAAGTTCAAGGGGGGTGGTCTATAAAGATTGCCGTTTCTGGGCCTATTTTGAGAACTGAATTAGGAACTCCAAACGAAATTCGAGAAAACGTTCCATGTCAGCCAAGCGAGAATCGTACTTTAATTTGAAGAAATAAATTGCCGAGGATCCGAGGTACACTTAGTTGGGGGTGGGGCTGGGTCCCAACTTACGTAATATTATTTTCTGGGCCGCTTAGAGCGCAGACAGGTGTTCAAGGTAAGGGATTTGCTCGCACTTTCTATACTTCATGTTGTGTTTAGTGGCAGACTATGTATGCCCTTCCCCGCTGCCCCGCTAATTTGGTGAAGTCTGTAAAAGGGATACGAGGTGTCTGGTTTGGAGGGCTCTACCCCAACTTCCGTAATTTTATATTCTGGACCTCTAGAGTCGGTCAGAGTATCCTCAATGATACCCCTGAAGAGCTCTTAGACATGGGAGTGGGGGGGGAAGGCTGAATACACCCCACCCTCCTGAAAATTCGTGGTCGTGTACAGAATCATTATACTCTGCCGGAAACTGAAAAAAGAACACGAAGAAGGAATTTGCGAACGATCATGAAATTTATATATATTAATGGGGTCAAGTTTACGCAGGTGTGATGTGAATTTCGGGACAAACCGGTGAGCGCTTACGCCACAGCACGGCATAATATTAAAATTATCGTCGGTGGTATTTAAGGAGTACGGCGAAGTGAATGTAATCAGTCGTCGGCGTACGGGCACGCGCGAAGACCCTGAAGAAACTACAATGCCTGGACATGGAAGACGTGTACGATTTCAGCAGTTATCGGACTTTGAGCGAGGTCGTCTAGTCGGACTCCACGAGGCCGGGTGGTCGTATCGTCGTATTGCGGAGCGAATTGGTCGTATCGTCGTATTGCGGAGCGAATTGGTCGTATCGTCGTATTACGGAGCGTATCGTCGTATTGCGGAGCGAATTGGTCGTATCGTCGTATTACGGAGCGTATCGTCGTATTGCGGAGCGAATTGGAAGCAGAACATCCACTGCGACGCTAATCCGAGCTGCCGTTGCACATGAGGTGACTGTGCTAACAATCCGCAACCGTCTACTGGATGCAAGACAACGTGCACGTATGCCTCTGGCATGTGTACCTCTGACTCCAGGCCACCGTCAGGAACGGCTGCAGTGGTGCCGCCAACGTCTGCACTGGAGAACGCAATGGCGATCTGTCGTGTTCAGCGATGAAAGCAGATTCTGCTTGGGAGCCTCCGATGGCCGAATGGGTGTTCGGAGACGCACTGGGAGCGTTTCTTCCTTTCTTGCATCCGCCAGCAACACACAGGGCATACACCTTGTCTCCTGGGATGGAGAACGATCAGCAATCGCTCCCGTACACAACTAGTGTTCGTAACGGGTACGTTAAACAGCACCTCCTACATCAACAGCATCATGCAGCCCGTTGTTGTGCCATTTGTAAGATCGCTCTATCGTGGTGTTTTTCAGCAAGATAACGCACGCCCACACACGGCACGTGCAACGCAACATGCACTTCAGGGTGTGAGACAACTTCCATGGCCTACATGTTTACCGGATTTGACCCCAATCGAGCACCTGTGGGATTTTATGGGACAACGACTTATCCGGTCTCCACGGCCAGCCACGACCATCCCCGATTTACGCGTCCAGGTTGAGGATGCTTGGAACTCAATACCCCAAACTTACATCCAACATCTGTACGACAGACTCCATGCCAGAATTGCACAGTGTGACGCAGTTCATGGTGGTTCAACCTCGTACTAACTATGTTACATGGAAATGTTATTTTTCAGTTTACCAGCAAATACAGCTGTATTTTGCCATAATGTTTTTATCACGTTATCCTCTGTATTCCGTTATTATGCTGTATAAATTTCGTTGGTATCAGATGTCTCCATCTTGGTGCTCTTTTTTCACTTTCCGCCAGTGTATAAAACATGGTACTGATGTTTACAGCTCTTCGTCCATTTTAACATTTTAACATTTTGTGGTAACCCCGCCCCCAAGCTCACGGACCTCGCGGACGCTTCAAGAGGAACATCCTGGATACACTGACAGACTCCAGCTACCCAGAATATAATATTACGGAAGTTGGGGGTAGAGCCCCTCCCAAACCAAGTGTGCCTCGAATCCTCGGCAATTTATTTCTTCAAATTAAAGTACAATTCTCGCTCGGCTTACATGGAACGTTTTATCGAAATTCGTTTTGAGTTCCCAATTCAGTTCTCAATATAAACCCAGAAACGGCAATCTTTATAGATCCCCTTCCCCTTGAACTTTTGTGGCCAGTTGCCCTAAACTCGTATGAAACCGCATAAAAATTCAGACAAACTAAAGAGTTTCTTCCCCTCTTTAGGTACCTAGGAAAACTGCCACACATAACTCGGGAATTTTGAAAACTTCCCCACTGGAAAAATTGTCACACATTCAAAGTGTTCTTCAGAGGAACAGCAATTTGTACCGTGGCAATTTTCCTCTGTGGAAATTTTCCAAGTTGCTGGAAGATGTGTGGCAGGTTTGCCGGTAAATCACCACACCGGAACACTGCCACACATCTGTGTTCCTATGTGGCAGTTTTCAGTGAACCGTTTGTTTTGTGGGTATTACCTCCAGGGGTATTTTCACCGCATTTTAATTTTCATGGGTATTTTCAGGAGGGTGGGTATTTTTACCGTTTACCGATATGATATGGTGTGATCATTACCCGGAAAAGAGCGTAGGTAATGAGTGGTAGGGAATTCTGGGTACCCCTTACACTTCGGAGTCCCACTAGAGATTAATCTCCCCCTACAAGAAAAAGAAAAATATTTTTTTTTCCTGAAATGTATATTGTGGTTTCGTAAGAAGGGTTGGGACTGTTTCTTTTTCATTAAGGTGCAATAACATCATTCTTTCACTAAAGAAAGAAAATAAAGGGGAAGGTGAAGAAGGGAATGAGATATTTTTACACGTACATCGTTTGCATAATCTAACAGCTACGGTTCTTGTGGAATTCATACTAATGCGACATGTCCAAATCAATACCGTTTGTCACTGTTTATTTTACAAGTACGAAATATCTAGGTTGCAACTTAAAATCTTTTCAAAAGGCCCGCGGTCTGAGTGGCTTGTAAATAGGTGAGAAATAATCCGTTGTGTGCCTTTCATTAGGTTCAATAAAATGTTTACAAATACGAAATTTCTAGGTTGTAACTTAAAATCTTCTAAAAGGGCCCGCGGCCTAGGTCGTTTGTGAATAGGTGAGGAATAATCCATTCAGTGTCTTTTATTAGGTTTTATAAAATGTTCAGAAATACGGAATATCAAGGTTGTAATTCAAAATCTTCTAAAAAGATCAGCACCTGAATATCGATTCGTTGAGCCCCTGTAATTACCCTTTATTGCTTGTTATCTCGGGGGGGGGATAATAAAATCATTACTGAAGATTAAAGGAGTCAGAAAGGTTCTACATAAACCTTGAGCCGTTTTAATCTTACATACCCATTGAAATCCCTAGGAAACCTGGTACATTCCGTTTTGCTCATCTAGGAAAACTCGTAGACTTTGTCAAAATCTCGGACCGAAACGCAATTTGTGTATATCCTCTTAATTGAAAGGGTTTACGAGTTTTCCGGTGTACGAGTTTTCCGCCCTTTGCACTTTCATCTGCGGCATGAGAAAGTGTACGAGTTATCCTGGATCCGTTGGAATGAGGTAATTTAAAAGTAATTTTCGTTCCTTCATCTGAGCAATAGACAAGAATTTTTGGAAGGGTGGGGAAAGGGGACGGACCTTATGGGTTTTGCCCGGGTGTGCGCCACTCATAACACACATTGGTATGAAAACTAAAGTAACTTCATATCGATATATTTGGTTTAGAAAATTATAGAACACAATTGTTTTGAATTAAATTTAAATTTTATAAATACAAAGTATCGAAACTAAAAAAAATTGGAAAGAGTAATATGTTATGTGAAAAACTTTATTCAAAAATTCAGGGGTGTTCTCGATAACGGATGATGAGGGGAACGCGTGTTCCGTCTACATACGATTCAACCCCTATGGTTAAATCCAATATATGCGGATGTAAAACTGTTTTGTTTTTTCCCAATGTAGTGTGCATCACTGTCTTTACATGTTAATTCTTTCCTTTAATTGTTTTTCTTCCGACCGACTCAGCGAGAATTGTGTGGGAGGAGACTGACCTTCCTGTTCTCGCCTTGGGTCGGATCATAATCCCTGTCACAGGCTTACGTTCCACCTCCTCTTTCTAAGTACCTTGGTTCCACCCGCTGAGGTGAGAAGGGGGACAGCAATCGCTATGTTGGAAAAGCTGAAATCCCGCCGCAAAGGGACTGGTTTTTTTCGGAAGAGGAAGGTGAATTTGGAGACAATACGCGTTCGAGTTTCGGGTGATTTTTGGCGACATTTTGTTCCCGTAGACCGGCCAGTTATAATGTTAAAGCAGATATTAGGACATAATCACAGAAAGCGTTAATATATTGTAGGTATTTTACCCTTTAAACAGAGCTGGGTACTCTGATCACTCGGGTGACTTCACATCTTAGGGATTTTTTGGTTTCGTAAGACAAACAAACCATTGAATAGATATAAAATAACGTGTCGCGCAATAATATGTTTTTTTTTCATCGACTGTAGTTTTGCATAGTGTTTAACTCGGCATCATCAGAATGAACGGAGCGTAAACATTCAAGTCATTGTGATACAATCAGAGTTTTGACGTCGTCATGGATTTTAGTAAGTTGTTTCCACGCTTTCGAAAGAAATGAAGTAGATGTCATATCGTTGACAATCTGTGAAGAGTTCCGGTATATGTGGAAATCTTCTAATAAGAACCATGTGGACAGACCTGCAGGGCTTTAAGTTTCCGTTTGAAGGAACACAAGACATCCGTACAGAACTCTGAACTGCAGAGGTCGTCTATAACCCAACATTGTCACAAAAATATCCATATATTTTTTTTGGAAGAGCTACCCATATTGATATGCCTCGCTCGATTGTCAAGCTTAATATATTAGAAGCTTTCCACATATACCAGAACACTTCTCCACTTGGCAAGGATATGATGACTACTCCATTTCTTTCAAGCGCGTAGAAAAAACTAGTCAAAATTCGTTATCGTCAGAACTCTGATGCTGCCATAATGATTTGAAAGTTTACGCTCAATTCGTTCTGATGATTCCCAGCCTAAAGCTCTGCGAAACTATAGTCGATATACAAAAAACATTTCATTGTAAGAAACGAAGCTATTTTTATTCTATTTTAAAACCACAAGTTTAGCAGTCATAAAATAGATGCAAATCAAGCATCCATGTGTCACCAAGGTTCACGACTGGTAGAGCTAGAGATACCATTTATAGTACTATATACTTTTCTCCAGATTTGGATATCGATAGTGCATCGATATTTTTTGTGAACTATCGTTCGTTTTTCTGGTTGGCATTCCTGTAAGTGCAAACCATTCAGTTTACACCGATAGTGATAGCAAAGCCCACTTTCAGCTCATTTGTTGGTGTCCAAAATTGGAGCATAGCCGATTAATTGAGTTATTATTTTTTCATTCAACATAAGAATATTACGCTGTTTAGTGCATATCCTTTAGTTGTACCACTGCAGTTTTTCTTCACAAATGCTTTCCCTAATTTTTTTTATCGCTGTTAAAAAATATATTGCGATGTTAAATATGAAAAATTATGCCCCAAATGGGACCCATACGTTCATTTTTTGCTGCAAATTTCTGCGGTTCGCAGAGATTTGAGCGCCCATATGGAAGAAGGAGGAGGAGGGATAGATTGTACTTGCTTTCCAATAGTAATCGGATCATGCCGCTTCTATTATTAGAAAAAAATCTGAACAGATTTTTGCGATAATACTAGTTCTGATTGCTAATTTTGCTACATAACATCTGAATGGGCGTTTATGAAAAAAGGAGGGGTTTCTGGTAAAAAAAAAGCGGATATTTGCAGGAAAAAGTAATAGTAAAATTTTCCATTACGTGTTGGGGAACAGCGTACATATGTACAGTGTGTGAAAGCCGAAGAAATAAAATCCTGATCTGCAACTCACTCAAAGCTCAGACATGACCATTCATATTCGCTTAACAGGTTTTTCATAGGAATTTCGATTGCCGATTATACAGTTTCCTGATGAACCCGAGATATGCACACCTTTTCGAATTTAAACCAGAGATAGTTACGCTATTTTCTTTCTCCAAGATTTTATCCAATTAATTTCAAAGGGCCACGGTTCCCTGCCGCCGGATTCGAGGGAAAAAAATATTCAGTCTCTTTCTCTCATACGTTGTACCTCCGCTCCATGGTTTCCATTGTCCTTTTTAATTTAAAGAGGTGAGGTTTACGGGGAAAAATGTGCAGAAATATAAAGTAATTGCACCACATCCTCACCGAAAACTTATTGATTTTTTCATTTTTTCAGATCATTTCCGCGATTTGGCCAGGCCTTCCTTTCTTTTTTAGGGGAAATTCGTTTGCCTAGTAAAACTGAAAAATCGCCTCCTTTGCTTTCTCTGAAAAGAAAAATGAAGAAAATATCATGAAATGCAAAACTCAATATGATAAGGCATTATTAATTTTCTTGTGCTTCATGAAATATATTTTACCTTGGCTTTCGCACATTGAGGGAACTTGGATAGATGAACCGTCTAAAGACACACTATAAATTTTATGAGACTTTTTCTGCTGCAGATACAGAAAGGTGGGCTACATTGTAACGATAAATCATACTGCAGCAGATAAAGAAAAATTTTTGAGCTCTTGTTACCAACACACTATTCACAGTTATCCATTGTTTATTTCTAACTATGGGAAACTATCGATGTTATTGTAGTAACCATCGATAGTTCTCCAGCTTTAGCCACTGGTACTGTTAAGTTTGTAAATTTCACAGTTAAATCATATTCATTCATGTATTTGGGCAATCCTTGACCTTTGGTCAAGTAATATGAAACTGTAGAGTAATGAATTGCTTATTCGCCGCTGTGTAAACGATATAATGCGAATAATTTCGCGAGCTATTAAAATTCTGTTGTAAAGAAAACGGATTGAAGAAACACAGAATAGTGATTATTTATATAAACGTTTGCAGAGAATATAGTGAAACATATTTCTGCCATGCATGTTGAGCTCCCGTGGTATTTCTCGCTGGTGTAAATATTTAAACACTTGTCTGTTTAGAATTATATTGCAATTATATTTACATATTTCAGCAAACTAATCATAGGAAATATTATAAATAATTTTACTCTTGGTTGTTTTTCCTGTATTCCCGATTTTCCTTCACGTCTTGTAGGATTTCCATCCTTAGGAAATTTTAGAAGCAAATACCATTATCCCATGAGCAATTTACTGCTGCGTATCAGAATTGAAGTTAAATTACATTGGACTTGTGCTGTTAGACATGGCTCATGGCAGACAAGTCACAGAATAAAAAGAATCAGACGATTAGTGAAAATTTATACAATAGTCATTAAAGAAATGGGCCTTAGGTACGAATGTAGACGAGGAAATGATGACTTATTTGGATAGGCGCGCCGGGGCTTATGCCTCGAACCCAATGGCTAATCGCTGCCATACCGTCTCGCAGAGAATATTCAGTGTTTCATAGCAGCTCACCCAGCCTATCTGGAATTCACCCCACGATCTTCTGGTGTGAAGGCTGTCGATGTAATCACTTGACTACCGGGCCGATAACAATACCGTGTTTTCTTCTAGATATTTGTTTAATTTGTATAATTGGGAGAGTTTTGGAAATCTAAATTCTCCTACTTTACGAAATATAAAGTGGTTAATGGAAATAATTGACAAAATTGCGACAAAGGTCTTTTATTTCTCGAAACATGTCTACAGAAGCGTCATTGACAACAGAATAAATACGCAATTTCATGACTTATAATTTATGAAATTCATCTGTTATGATATCAGCTTTATGAGCCATATTCGCGATGTAAAATAAGTAGCAGGGACACCGAATAATACAAAAATTGCTTTTTCTGATTTTAAACAGCTTTTTGTTCAGTAAACACTGTCTGAAATTTTGTATGCATTTTTAAGGAAAGACAAGATCGACATATAATTATACTTCAAACATATTTAATTATCTCATGCCTTTGCTAAACTATTTGAAATTCTCTGCATAATAAAAATTTGAATAAAGAACTGATATTTCATCCAAAACATTACGAACAGCGAAGAAGGGCTCTTTCCGTAACAATATTCGCAAAGTCGAGGAAAGGATCTATGAAGAAAGAAACATTTCTGCCTGAATTTAGCGAATCTCAATTAGGAACATTGTATAAGTAATTCATTACCTGCATGTTGAAGGAAAATGAATTAAACGTCTTCAAAATTAACAAAACATTGTGACCATTCATATGGTGTGAAAAGTGCACAATCAAAGTGACATCTACTTTGAGTAAAAAAAATTGGAAAACCGAAAGCTTCTTTGAAAGTTGTCGTCCGATATTCATTGATTAATAAAATTTTGATAAGCGTCTTTGAAGTAATATATATGTGAAAGACACACAGAATAAGAATGACGAAATGACACACAATGTAGGAACTGCACGAAAAGTTGCCTATAAATAATGTGTTACAGAATGATTTCCGCACTATAGGGAAAACTACCCTTGGTAATTAAGGAAAGTCCGTCTGGTTATTTTTAGCAAACAACGGACGCCAATAAGCGAAATTTAAAGCACCTATTATCTGATCTACTAAAGAACGACTCAAAATAAAGTTCGGGTGATTAGTATTCTGATCGTCAGAGCTTCGTCATAGATTTGAGGTGCTATGTACTACCGCAAGACAGCCGAAATATTTCTTTTCAGGTGTTCGTACATGGAGCATCTTCTGTACTGTCTAAGGTAAAGAAGATGATCCACTTTATTCATTTTCATTTTTTTATACTTCCTAAAAGGTAATGGGGATATTTACATAGAACATACTTAAGTTTTGGTTTTGGAAGATACCATTTTCCAAGAGGTATGTTCCACTTCCTATGAAATAATTAGTTCTGCAGTAAAATTTAATTAAATATCGGTTCCTTTAGTCTTTTGGAAAACCTATTTCCTTATGAAAATCTAAAGGAAGAAAATATTTGGCCACTGCTTAGAAGAAAGGTTAATTCAAAAAGTAAACCTTTCTTTTAAAATCTAAATAAGGCACTAGTAGTTGACAGGGGTTTGAAGAAATACACGCCTCATTAGAGAACGCATAATGTCCTGGAAGAGACAAATGGAAGTGTTTGGTTTCTCTAAAAGAAAAATAATCCTTTAAAGTTTTCAGGCCAAGAAATCCTTGAACAGAAGGAAAAGGTGTTTGTGATATTAATTAGGGCCTGAAGAAAAGTACCGTGAAAGTCAGATATATTTTTGTTGTTGTTTTTACTCTACATTTCATTCCAAATTGATATAACAAAATCAGAAAACTCTTGTTTTACTCACAGTTGGGTGATCCATTATTTTTGTAAATTGAAAAAACAATCAATCAGTTATATGCATTCAAAAATATCTGTTATAATATTTGGTTATCAAATAATAAAAAGTGCAACATCTTTCACTTTAACATTTAGAAAAATTAATATATATACTTTTTAAATTTAAAAGTCGTATTTTCTTTATTGCTTGCTTTGTTTGTTTTTCGCCTTTCATGAGGCTTCAAGTGTAACAAATTCCGAAGTTCCTTTTTTTTTCCTGTCTCTCTCGAAAATTTCGTTTTTATTTCACCTGAAGAATATATTTGTGCCAAACATTTTCATGAGGTGCTAACGCTTGTAGATGAACTTTCGGAAATTCACAGCCGCAAAATGTACCAATAAATTTAAGTCTGAGTTTTCCGAATTTGGCTACCCCAAGTGGACGTTTTTTATTTTTTTCGGGGGCGGTATTGGGCTTTTAGGCTTTTATGGATATTGCGGCAATAGTTTTATGTTAATATTAAAGGCAACAAAATGTGTAACTAAGAGTCTTAAATTTATTTTAATATTTATGTTATATTGTTTTGTGTGACAGTATGTTTATTTACTTATGTTTATAAGCATAAGGTATAGAAACAAACAGGTGGGTAGTTACACCAGATGATAACGATTCTTGTGAAAATCCGTTTATTTTGGCGTAATATACAGTAAAGGAAACGAGCGAGCTTTCACTACCAACGGGTAGCTTCTTCAGGCTGGAATAACGTCTAAAGAACATATACAAGAATTTACAAGAATTTAAATGCAAGATAACAATAATATAAACGTAAAAACTTCGTGCAGACGGGCGAAAGGTATGTGCTAGGCGTGCGTAGTACGCAGAAACATGCGCCATGCAAAAGGTAAATCAAAAGAAAGCTCATCGTTGCACGCGATCGGGTTGACGATAATTTCAATGGATTCCCTCATCGCAGTGGACTTGGCGTTCGTGTAGGAGGCGATTTTCTTCATGTCGCCCCATTGTGGAGTGACTGAATGTGTTCTAACTTCCGTCGCTAGTGCTGCGTTTATTCTTACCGCTGCAACATCTCTCTTGTGCTCCGCTAATCTTACTTGAAGGAGCGCTTTCTCATGCCTACATATTCTTTCATTGATCCGTCGGGGTAGATTAGCAGTACAGAATAGACTCCGGCGTCTGAAAGATCCGTGAATGTGCTCTATTTTGAAGTGAGGATCCTGGCGAGTGGTTTTGATCCTCTTATCCCGATGTCAAATCCAAATTTCCGGAGCGAGTTCTTGAGAAAATAACTGAAATGCTGTATGTAGGGGAAGGATCCAATGTAGCGGGGTGGGTTGTAATATGTCCGGTTGTCAGGCCTGGTTGAATTAATTTTCGCCCTTTCAATAATCGCTTTTATCCTCTGTACGTCATAACCTGCTGTGGTTGCAAGGAATCTCAAATTATTGAGTCATTTCCGGAGACTAGGTAGATCAGAAAAGTGCGTAAGGGCCCTTCGTGCCCTGTGTCGGAAAAAGGCCATTTTGTGCATCATCGGGCATGATGAGGAAGGCGGCATCACGTTTGGGATGTGTGTTGGCTTGTAGTAAACAATAGTTAGCGGCTTTCCGTGTGGTGTCTTTTTGATAAGTACATCAAGGAACGGGAGCGTGTTGTTGGATTCCTGTTCCATCGTGAAATTAATGCTTGTGTGCATAGTATTGAGCCGGTCGAAAAGCCGATTGTGATCAATATTGTCATGAGGCCAGATGAAGAATATGTCAACGGTATATCTCAGCCATGTTGTTGGGAGCAGGGTTTGAGCGCTGAGGATTTCCGCTTCTAGTGGACGAAAAACAGCTTCAGCAAGCACGGCTGAGAGTGCTGATTCCATAGGGACTCCTTTAGATTGCTTATAAATTTGGTCTTTGAAACAGAAACAATTAGAGTCTGTGACGAGTTCAATAATTTGGAAAATCTGGAGGAGCGAGTCTTGTTGAAACAAGGCAGAAGCTGTCAGCGCTTGTTTAAGATTGTCAATGGCCTCAGCAATCGGGATGGATGGGTATAAGGACACTATATCAAAACTACCCATAAGATGATTTTCAGGAATGGGAATGCTGGAGATTCTGGAGGTGAAGTCTGTAGACGAGGGCAGAACATTGTCGGATTCAGGCAGGAAGGATATGAGAAAACGCGCCAATTCTTTTTCTAGGTGGCAGGAAAGAGCAGATCTGCGTGAGATAATCGGTCTAATAGGAAGCTCTGGTTTATGGTGCTTTAAACGTCCAACAAGTTGCGGGATTTTGGGTCTAGGAGAGAGCTTAGCGGTTCTCATAAGATTTGGTGGTAGGTGTGCCATCTTTGCCACTCTCTTTAGCATGGCAGTCCATCGGTTTAGAGGGCTAGTGAGTTGCACTGTTGACTCCGATTGTTGGATGAATTCATTGATCTTCTGCTCGTAGTCTATAGTATTCAAAGCTGCTAACTGCTGGATTTATCCGTTAAAACAAAACAAATGTTGGATTGTTCTTGAAGGCGTTAATATCCGTCCTTGGTATTGGATTTATCTTCCTGGTTCTGTTTTGTTTTTGTGTTTGTTGTAGCTTCAGGGCACATTGATGGCGTAGGGCATCTCGGTGCTCAAAAGGAACATTGCTGATCAAATTCTCGACCAGCGGGATAATTTCCGAGGGCTGTAGATGAGCTTCGAAAGCGTGCTTAGGTCCTTTTTGCAAGGTAGTTAACTCATCGTGAGAGAAATTCTTTGATGAGATAATGATTATAGGAACCACAAAGTTGGCTGAGTTAGTTTGCTGCGGGTTTCTAAGGCTGGTAAGTGTATTAGCGTGTTTCATCGATAGTGATTTATATTGCCGTTGTACTAGCATGTGTAATTTACGCATGAAAAAATCCAATTCCAGGGAAGTGGTTTCAATGGTGAGCTTAGTATAGAGCCTAAAAAGCCGTGTCTCGAGGGCAATGACCTTTTTTATTCTAAGCTGGACTAGATGAGATAGGGTTTGTTGCTGAAAAAGTTGTGTCTTTCTCTGGAACGACTGGCCGTCTATAGTGGTTTTAAATCGGAGGAATTTTGGTATCACTTTCCACTGCTTGCAGGTGGAGAGGAAGGTAAGGTGACAGCGTTCTTCTTCGGGATTAATTCTTAGACGTTGGTACTCCATATAAACACCCATGTTGCCCGGAAATAGCATGAATACAGAAATAAACAGGAGGGTAGTTACACCAGATGATAACGATTCTTTATGTCACAGGGATTCAAGACAGTGGGAATTTTTAGAAACAATATATATAAGATCAATTTTTAGAAAAACAATAGGGTTAACCCTATTGTTTTCCTAAAATTTTATTTCTTTCGCATTTCGGCAGTGCATTGGACGAGCATAATCTGACGAAGGTCCAGCACTGAGCCACCGTCTTTTACAAAACGATGGCTGAGAGTTCGGCCTACGTTAAATTGCATGGCTGTTCTACCTGGGAAATAACGAAAAGTACAGGAAAATAGTTTCCTGATCAATCTGCAATTATATGTCCGCAAAACCAAGGCTGCTTTATTAACAAGAATTCCTTTTTCCCTAGTGTTCGAGAAATGTGAAATATTGTACAAAATATCAAGGATATTTTCTGGTAAAAGGACCGCACGAAATCGTTCTGTAGTAGAAAATCAGTTAATTGCTGGAAAAGATGTTTCAGAGGGAATCAAATTTCAAAGTGCACGTACTACATGAAAGTTTTAATAATTCTATCATAATAAGTACAATCTATGAACTTTTTTCTCTCCCATATTCAATAATTTTTTGATCGAAATTTATAATGAGGATTTTCGGTTAAAATTTCATAAATGATTTGAGGATAGCAGCTTTAAAACATTTCTCAATCCTATAATGCTTCGTTGAAAATCGTTATTAACTTGACAACTGCTTTGCAACATTTAAGGCGAACGTTCATGTCCAGTTTTAATATCTTCATGTCTTTCCTGCTCTTCTGATCCCCTAGGTGTGATGCTGCATTTTGTTCAAGAATTGCGTCCACCCAATTGCTGTTTCTATTATGCCCTTACAGAGTGCCAAGTCAATGGTTGAATACTATTTGCAGTTCCTGACGTGTTGCAATTTCGAAGTTATTTTATTTCCAACATCGGCCGTAGCTATCATGTTCTTGCTAGAATTTTTAAATACAAAATGTGAATAGCGGTTTTGAATCGTGATTCTGCTTACATATCGCAAGCTGTTTGTGACAAATGATTGCGAAATTATAACATTTGCATTGATTTCTTTTGCTGTTGAAGAAGATGTCTAGAAATGTTCTTTAGTTGCTTGAGAAGTATAATCAATCAACCTTCGGTGATACAATGTTCTTAAATTTTTTATAATGCCAATATCCAACGACCGTACCTTTAATGTAGTGTTAGCAGGACGAAATTTCAGTTGAACATTTTTCAAACGATCCAAATGAAGGTGTGCAGCAGACTTTTCCAGATGCAACGGAAGTTTCTTTATATCCATTGCACTTCCACAATATTCCAATTCGTTAGCTTTTTCTGAAAAAAATATCTGGATTCATGCATCACGTGCATTTAAAGCGTCGTGGCTTGGGCTATTCCTAATAACCGATAACTTCTGTTTATCAGTTCCTGACATATGTGAGCAACACAACGCAGTTACGCGGTCCATTGGCTTTTTCGAACTGGACAGTGTTACATGCTTGCAACTGAGGGAACTGTCCGACGTTGCACGGTGAAGTAGACCTCTTTCATCAGCATTGTAGACGTCATCTGCACTAAATGTTTAGTCCAAGATAAACAATTTAGCTGATTTTCGTTCTTCACCGATTGCAATATCGGCACTGCGATTCTGGCTGAGTGTTTATTTGAAATTATTTTCATAGCTGGATTTTCATCGAGATAACCAACCTGTTGCTTTAAAACTAACCTGGCCCAGCTTTTTGGTTCAATCACCTGATTAAGGATTTAACCTGGCACCACTGAGAAATATCTCTGTTAAGTTGTAATAGTCAACCACTGATTGAAGTAATCTTCAGAAACTGCATTCTTACCTTATTTTATAACACGTCAAGGATCAGATATAACAATATATTTCATAATAAAATCGACTTCTTTTATAACACGCGCAATTGCAAACTTTGGTATTCCAAGTAAACCCACGATCTGGCGATGCGTAGTTTTGGACGGGTGGTTTTCGAGTGAAACGAAAAAGGTGATTTTATCATTTAACGTTAGATCCTTCCATGGCATCTTGGAAATAGTCACAGAAAAGACAGAACACACAAAACTCTGTTTGTGTTCCTCGTAACCGAAATATTATGTTGACACATGCGGTAGCAGCAGATGCAAAGTTACTATACATTCGAAACGCAAGTGCTTCGTTACTCTGAGTTGTGGCACTGACTGACTCAAGAAATGGTTTCAATGCCACTCTCTACTTGTGCGACATCTACAGTCTGTGTAGCCATAAAACGATGTGATTGCCCAATGAAGCGAATCAGATTCAATTTATATTATCCATTAGCTGATGTTCTCCAAGGATCATCCCAAATAAAGGGCTATGATTTATCGTTGTCCCAATTAAACAGGATCTTCTGGCTTGCATAAAGAGCAAATTTCAATATACGTACTGGCAAGTATCAGAAAAAAATATTAATCCAGCGTAGAGTCAGTAAATTCCTTAGTACTTTTGAAAGAATCATTGCATTTCCTTTCTGTAGCAAAACTGTGGTTTTCCTCTCTCTGACGAAAGGTTAAATGTACGTAAAATCGTAAATATTATGCATAAGGCACTTTGAAATACGATATCTTACGTTTTAATATGTGAAGAGAATGCAAAATCCAAAGGTAATTTCACAAAGATGAATCTGCACCTGGATGAAAATGCGCTTTAGATTGCATACTCAAATAAAAACTACCCACCCTTCCTTTGTTTATGGTGAAAATCGAAAGCTCATGAAATCCTATTCTTAAAATTTCCAGAGCTTGGAAGCATGACATTTCTACAAATGGATGCATTGCAAAATCGCGTTTCGATATATTTCATGTATGTTACGACGAAAGGCTTGTTGAAAAGGCCACATTTCATGTGTTTCTGGGGAGCCATATTCATTTGGAAGACCAATCACCCTAACTGAACGGTACTCAATTGCCCAATCAGACAAGTACTTTTATCTTTGCTCCGAGTTTAACAGATTTTGTTTGTATTAAATTACATCAACTTTGCATTTGTTCTTTGGTGAAACTGGGCAAAATTTTCTCTAAAAATATCGTAAATGTTCGTTCTTTGTTGGATAAAATTTGAGCGTAAAGGATTTTCTCTTAAATTTGATAAACCACAGTCGCAACTGATACATAATTAACTGTGTTATGTTATTGGAAATAAGCGATTTATTAACAGAGATTGAACTTATTTTTTGTATTGTTTCGGTTTCGATCTTTAGACTTCTTGAAAGGTACTGAAAAGTGCGTCCTTCCTAAAAAAGATACAGCTGCATTTTAAGATGCCAAAGCCACATTTATGTCCGATAATAACTTAAAGGCTAGCCAATCGGTCAAACTCTACGGTTTCGAATCAAGCTCTCGCGGTTAGGGTATGCAAAATCAGGTAGTACCGTTTTCTTCAAAAATACAAAATTTCAGCATTTTGGTGACTATTAAGAAAAAGCAAATGATTATTGAAACGTAATCTAGTAAAGTTATACTACTTAGGATCTCGAAAATCAGATAGTACTGTTTTATCGAGAAATTCAAAATTTTATTCTTTTGATCATTATTAATAAAATAATTGTGCTAGAAAACTTGTGATATAAAACAGAATTTAAAAACATCTCTGCTTTTTAGTTACGTTTTCCCGATAACAGTAGATCGAACGTTACACCGTTCGCTCTACTGTAATCGGGAAAACGTAATTGTGTGCACCAGTGTTTAGTTGCGTAATCAATTGATGAACTGATGCACGTCGATTGCCCTTTACCAGTCGACGAATGACACATCCTCCTTTGGGTTCGATGCCATTTGGCGCTTCACAGTTATGACGTCGGGAGATAATCGGTGTGCCAGCGGTCCATTCTTGGTACATAGGAGAGCAAACTGCGAACAGCCCACGGAATCTGCTTTTTCTGTAAGGCGTCCACCTTTGGCGCTGTGGCCGATGATCATTAATATTTGAACGTCCGTCAGATCACCACATCTGCACATTTTGCTAACTTGACGCACTGTTGCTCATCTGCCCTGGCCAGCCGCTAATATCATCTTCCTGTCGACCTTGCCACGTACAGTCTGTGACGCGCCTGGGCGGGTACATTGTGATTCCGGGGGTGGTCATGTTATTCTGATACGACAGTGTATATTAATATAAGAAATACAATAAGTAAATTGATTTACAAACCTACACAGCAAGCAAGCTACATACTATGTACTAGGTGGTTCTACGTTGCCCGTCCATGTAAACACAACTTGTAAACACAATTCATCATATAATTTAAAACTGTTTTTTTTTCAACATTTAAACGACCTCTTAGATATTAAGGATTCCATTTTTTGCTCACATGTAATGACGGCATAGAAGAAATCGGCTACGGTTCACATCACATTGAATTACCTATTTATTAATGCTTGAACACTTATTGATTAACTGTAAGCACACAATGAAGAGTAACTTTAGGCCCTAAAAATTTACATAATTTCTAGTTTCATTTTCATTCTTACTGTTGGGAAGAGGGGTTTGCAAGACAATATAATAGCATAAAATGCATGACCACTGTGCTAATTTTAAAGAAATATTTCGGGAAATTCCATTTAGACCACTACTAACAGATGAGATTTTAAAGTGTTTAATGAATGAGAAGAAATATGTTATTCTCACATTAGTAAATATGACAGAAACAGATGATATACACTCAGATATGAAAGCAAACATGTGGCGCACTTAAAGTTACGAAGAGGATAACAAAATTTGAACAAACGGAAACAACGCGATGCTTACAGTGTTCTCTATTTCCACAGAGAGTTATGGCGTTGTCGGCCGAGAACGGTACAAGTATTTGACGTGCAGATTAGTGCTATTTCGGGTTCTCACACTTAAGAATTCATGTCAAGTTCTGATATATAGTTTTTGTATAGCCCAATAAGGCACCATGTTTATGGAAGAAAAAATGTTTCTTGTTCATCGTAGTTAGTAGACTGATTTCAGAAAAAAATTCAAAGCGTTTATAATGTTCTTTCTGCCCAACGCAATTTCTGCAGAAAAAGGCTTCGTAGAAATTGGGATTACTCGAATAAATTAAGGTTTGCAAGAGAAATGAGAAGTACGATACATTCGATAGCCGTCGACAGGATCAAATATGAAATTTAAAAGAAATCTATCCTAGATGAAGTGCTTCCGATTGGAGAGGGTGAATGCCATTATATCTCATTGCACGACGATTAATTAACTCATTTCTTAACGAACTTCACCCGAATCCTTAGATTGGGTATTTCTTTTTCTTTTCCCTTCTTGATTTTCTGACCCCGCACGGGGATAACTGGTTTTCCAGTTATTTGGGGAGCGGCAACGCCCCCACGGCCCGAGCTGACCTTGTGACTGGTCACCATCTGATGTCACGCCACCGCTTGTTTTTTATTTTGGTGTTTGCAGGGACAGCTGTTCATCCAGCTGTTGGGGAGTCGCGGCCCCACGATCCCGAGCTGGTCTTGTGTCTCGCTTTTTCGTTTTTATTTATTTTCTCCACTGGCTAGTTGCCCGTGTTGTATACTTTACCTAATCGCTACCACGTTATGCACTAACACCCCGGTCTTGTGGTTTTGTTACCCTCCACCACTAACTGTATTATATTAACCGCTCAGTTCGTAGGTTGCTGAGATTCCGTTTGAGGTTCCCTTCCAGGATTTGTCTTCTTTGGATTTCTTTTTTTCCTTTTAGCTGGTTTGGGTGCTAGACCTACCTGCATGTTTGCCGCGTGCGGAGACCCGTGAGGCGGAAATGGGATGTCTGGCGGCTGAGGTCGCAGGAGACCGGATAAGTGCCTCCCTGTGTACCAACACTCCTCTTCGACCCCGGCTTCGCTGTAAACGGGAGGCTAGAGACTAACCCACCTCTAGTCAGAAGTCTTGTACCAAGTTGTGTACACGGCTTTAGCGGCTTTTTTGTCGTATAGCACGGCAGGGTGAGCCCGGGGGCTGTGGGATCATGCCAAAGGCGTTGGCATGACGGTACCCGGAGGCCGAAGTGTCCGCCGAGTGCGTGTGATCACAGCCAACGGACTATATCTGCAACGTATAAGCTCCAGAACTGTGTCCAGTGTCATTTTCTTGGCTTGCAGACCTCCAGTTCTCCCTTGTAGGGCTCGGTGGTGGGTGGAGTAGTCTGCAGACGAATCTTCCTCCTTTTTTCCATGGGTAAAAAGAACAAAAACTCCAAATTTAAGTCAAATGACAAAATGATAGTTGACAACGACTGTCCTTCGTCTTCTCAACCTACCAAGTCTCATACCCTTAAACGGTCTTTAGACCTTGACCTGGACCAAGAATGTGGAACCTCTTCTTCGGCGGCTGTACCAGTCGCTCCGAAGCGTCGTCTCCCCTCAATTGTTGTGACTACGCATGCTACTCACTTGCTTGTAGAATCCATCGATCCGCATGAGAGACTGTCCACCAGATCTCCCTTTTTCATTTCTAAAGCTTTGGACGCTGCGGTTGGCCCCTTGAAGTCTGTGAGGAAGCTTCGCTCTGGGGACCTGCTTGTCCAAACTTGCAGTGTTTCTCAGAGTAACACTTTTCTGAACCTCACTAGTCTTCAAGGCATTCCTGTAAAAGTGACACCTCACCCGTTTCTTAACACCTCTCGGGGTGTTATTTCGGAGTTTGATCTCTTGCCATGCAGTGAAGACGAATTCGTGACTGAACTTGCTGATCAAGGTGTTATTGCTGCACGTCGTATGATGTTCCGGCGTGATGGTTCCATGATTAAGTCAAAAAATGTCATCTTGACTTTTAACTCCCCGAAAGTTCCGACCGAAATCAAGGCTGGCTACTTGGTCTCTGGAGTTCACCCGTACATTCCCAGTCCTCTGCGCTGTTTCAGGTGCCAGAGGTACGGGCATTCACAACGTTTCTGTAAGAGTTCCGCTCGTTGCGCAAATTGTGGCTCCAGTGAACATGACGGGGAAGGTTGCACTTCTGCGGCCTGCTGTGTTAACTGCGGTGAGGCCCATGCAGCTTACTCCCGCAACTGTATGAAATGGAAGGACGAGATGGCGATCCAGCGCCTCAAGACCCTGGAAGGCCTCTCGTACCCTGCTGCCAAGGCCAAGTTGGGTATTCCCAACACCCGCCAGCGTACTTTTGCCGCAGTTGTTCAGTCTCAGCCACAACCCGTGCAGCCCTTTGTTCCGCGCCCTGTAGCTCTCGCAGCGCTTGCCAAGCGATCTACAGCTGACCAAGCGACACAGGTGTTTTTCCCCGAGCTCGCGATTTTTCGACTACCTGATTCTGGGCCTTCTCTTTTGCAGCCGACCCTCTCTTCCAGCTTAAAGCAGAAAGCCTGCACGTGCGGACGACCCGGCCCTCAATCCGCAAAGGTGTGCAGTGTCCATCCAACTGTCTCGGCCTCAGCGAGGTCCCCACCCTCAACCAACATTATAGAGGAACATAGGGGGGGAGGAGAGTGACAGTTCGTCCCCAGCCTCAAACAACATTGCAGAGGAACATGGGGGGAAGAGAGTGACAGTTCGTCCCCGCCCTCTGCCAGCATTGCAGAGGAGTGTGGGGGAGGAGAGTGACTCATCCTTTGTGTAGTTGTGTTTAAAAAAAAAATATAATTATAATAGTAAATTAATAAATTTTTATATAAACCTAATTAACTACCTTGTCTTCACAGCTTTCATCATACTCTTTTTCAACTTTTACCAAGCCTGTCTGCTCTTAAACATTTTCCACGTTTTTAAAAATCTGTGGCTGATAGTTCTTTGTCTGGCGCTCTTTGGCCAAACCTGGCCCTTGCGCCAATAAAATCCAACAACCAACCAACCAACCTTGATTTTCTGAATCACTGTAATTTGACACATGATTCCCGTTTTAAACGGTGAGACATTTCTTTGTTACTTTTCTGATTATTAAGGTTTTCCTTAGTTTTTGAATTCTTAATTATTTTATTTTTAAATATTTCTTAACGGAGTCGTTAACGCTTGAAAGCATACCAACGTCTCATATTCATGAAGGTTTTTCCTCTATGTTTTTAGAATTTTCAATACCGTTTTACTGGGGTGACGTTTTCTCTAATTTTTAATCCGAGTGAAAGATGACTTACATGACTCCCGATGTAGTCAAAAATTAACTTAAACTAACGAAACACATTACATATAATTATTAGTTTTCAAATATAACACTCAAAGCTATGCAAACTACTTTTATGTTTTTACTTTAAACAGTGAAATAAACCGAATAACTATTAATTAAAATTGAATTAATATAAATAAATGGGTATAAAAGGGAATTAAGTACGTTGCAGTTATTCAGAATGCACTTTAGTACGTATAAAGTGTATTCAGTACTAAGTTAATAATGGTCAGTTTTCCTGGAGAAACTCAATGAGGAAAATGAAAGAAAATGGCAGATTGATCTTAAAGTAAAGTACAGTAATCTCTTAAATTATAAAGGTATGAAACTCCCTCCGCATATTATTCTGTCAAAGAATGCAAATGCAAAGTCTCAGAAGATATAATATATTATCATCATTCGTAAATGCCAGTTAGCTTGCAGTTCGTCACGTCAAAGGTAGACACAAGGGTAACAGATACTGTTGTTTTTTAGGTACACCAGTGGGCTCAAACTCGCTGCCCAGCGACAATTGTTTTAAAGCCCGCATAAGTGATTACAAAATTAAAATTAATCGCCTTTTTTTCAAGTATATTATAATACATTAAATATAATACACGGTTGAGTCACATTATTGTGACCAATAGCTAATATCCCTAGCAACAGCCGTGTGCACACCGACAACAGCCAGGCGGGCTGGTAATGACTCAATAAGGTGGTGGAAGGTGTTTACATGTATGTGGAGCCATGCTGACTGCAGTGCGTCTGTCAGCTGCTGGAGGGTGCAAGGCGGAGGATCAATAGAACGAACAACACGATTGAGGTGGTCCCACAGATGCTCAATTGGGTTTACGTCTAGGGCATTAGGGAGCCATAGAGTGTTTCGAAATCTTCATCTTGTTCTTCAAACCGCTCTCGGATATTTCTAGCTGTGTGACACATCGCATTGTCGTTCTGGAAGATCCCATCCGCTCCAGGGAAAACAATCCGCATATATCGGTGTACGTGGTCTGCAAAAATGAATTCATAAACAATTCTGTCCGTTGTGCCTTCCACAGGTATGAATGGACCTAACGAATGCCACGAAAACATTCCCCAGACCATAAAGCTTCCCCACAAGCTTGTATTTAGCCAGAAATGGTTGAAGATTGTTTGCTGTCCGATGTTTCTCGCCCTATACGCCAAGGTTCATCACTTCGATGAAGCAGAAAACGTGACCCACCCGAGAAGGCAATCTTTTGCCTATCAGAGGAGATCCAATTCTGATGCTTCCGTGTAAATGTAAGCCTTTTTCTGTTGGTGCACCTTCGTTTGCATAGGTGCAGTGACCATTTGTATGCATCAGAGCCTCGTACGCAGCAGGGTTCGCTGAACTGTCGTTTTAGACACACTTCCGGTAGCCCCCTGGTTCATTCGGCCAGTGATTTGCTCCACTGTAGCGAGTCGATCGGCCCTAACGTACCTTCGCAGCCGATGGTCACCACTCACATCAAGGGCACGTGGTGTTCTGCAGTTTCCACGTCGTTTATTCGCAATAGTGCTACTTCTCTGATCACGATACACTTTACCCATAGCAGCACGCGAACAGTTAACAAACTGGGCTGTTTCAGAAATACTACCACCCGTGGCGCGAAAGCCGATAATCACCCCTTCTTGAAAAATCTGATAAATAGCTCCTTTTACCCATGACAGCAACGATTGATATGTTTCAGATTGTCTACAGTGAACTTTATATACCCTTCAAACCAGCTCACGACGCACGGCTTCTTTCCTTGGCTACGCGCTGATGACGTCAAAAGTAGGAGGTGGTCACAATAATGCAACTCGACTGTATATGAACATAGTAATGCTTAGCAAAACTTTTAGGTGGCATGTTTATTTACGATTAATATAACTGTCTTAATCATGCGTATTGTTACGTCGAAAGAACTGCGAAAATAGTAGAGGTGTCTTCCTCCGACGTACTCTCTACGAATCCAAGAGCGCTGACCGCAGCGTCGCTGTACGGAACGGACGTCGTCTGAAAAGAAAATATCATTTGTTCCGAATTGAAATCAAGCTCTAGCAAAACTGATCTATCTTGATAAGCTCCCTGTCTCTCAGCTGGTGGATTGTTTCATCCTGCTGCAGTGGTTGCGTCCCACACTATTCTTCTACTAAAATTGATTTGTGCGATTTTACTTTTACCATGTCTGTTTTTAAAAAGTTACAGTAGAAAACGATCCACTGAAGATGAAAATAGAGTATTTAACAAGAAGGGAGAGCTACACAACTTTTATTGTGAAAGTAATAATCGTGTATTGTGCTTTATTTGTAAGCAAGTGTTAGCGGTTCCAAAACACTACAGCTTACGACGCTATTTTCAAACTGTGTATGGGGAGAATTATGTTTTACCACAAAAGAATCTTCGAGAGGACGAGCGTGATTTACTAAAAGATAATATTCGAGAGGACAAACTGAAGAAACTGAAAACCGATTTAAGTTCGCAACAAAATGTATTTGAGAATTGCTAAACAGAAAACATGTAATGTGAAAGTAAGCTATATCTTAAAGAAAATTTTAGCAAAAAATTCTAGGCGTTTACAGATGGATGTTTTATATAAGAGCATTTAGTTAAAGCAGCAGAGAGTATTTACCCTGTCAAGGTGAATGACTTTAAAGAAATAAGTCTTTCGTCAAACACGGTTCCTAGTAAAATCGATGAATTAGCGTCAGATACAAATAATCAATTGATCAGATGATATCAGAATTTCTTTTGTTTTCACCTTGCAATTGACGAAGATACTGACGTAACATATGTTGCTCAATTGGCTATTTTTATAGCAGGGTATATGAAAATTTCAAAGTAACTTAAGAACTACTTCAACTAATTCCAATACATGTTGCTACGAAATCTGATTATAGTTTTGACAAAATTAAAACAATGTTTGAATAGAAAAAATGCCTTGGTCTAAATTAGGATATTTAGTTACAGATGGTGTTCCTGCAGTTGCTAATACAAGAGACGGCATTGTTGGGTGATAAAAAAAATGTTGTTCGATGAAGGTTCACTTACTCCATTTGTACATTTTCATTGCATACATGAAGCAGCATTGTGTTGCCTTATTTTAAACGTTGAAAATATTTTGAAGCATGTGGTAATAATCATAAACTACATTCCCTCCAGAAGCTGAAATCACAGACAGTGTACTGCTTTTCTCAAAGGTATTGGCGGTGAGCATAGTGATAATTTGTATCACTCTCATGTAAAGTGGCTTAGCTGTGGACGAGTGTCACAACGGTTTTGGGATTTGAGAGATGAAAAAGAAGAGATGAAAATTTCTCTGAAATCTCAGAAATTCTTTAGAAATTCAAGTAGATTTGAGGATCCTACAAATATTTTGAATAGCTTTAATCTCAGAAGAAAATGTCGTTAAAATTGAAACGTCGTAAAAATTAGATAAATTAATCTCAAAATCACATTCTAGAAGTTCAGCGTTTATGACTTTTATATTTTGTTTATGTAAGATAGCAAAAATAATTTTTTGAAATCATTTTTAAAGTCTTCAATGGTAGATGTTCAGGCTATTAACATAAATAAAGATCTCGCCAAGTTCTTATTTTCTGTTTAATGCTTACATGCCAATCTTGTGGAAACACTTCATTCATTACTGGCATTGATTTTCATATTTTAAAGTTGGAAAACCAAAACCAATTAAACTTGATGATCTCTCATGTAAGTTTGTTTTTCCATGTAATTATTTGCATAGGTTGCAAACAATTTTTTACACATGTAGCATTGTGATAGCATTCTGCATAAATCTAAATGACCTACTGCGGTTCAACACAAACTTTCTTTTTTAATATTTATCTCCCTTGATGCTGGCCTTTTTTCGGAGTATTTTTCAAGGACTTTCAGGTAAACTTCATATTTCAAATATTCATGTCACCTGAATGAATTAAATAAGGGACTACACCACTGTACATTACAAATGTGAAAGGTGTAAATTCGTTTATTGTTGTAAATATGACATGGATGTTAATTCAGATAATATCCGAAAACTTAAAAATGTCCTCGTCCCGGAGCGAGAATCGGACCCGCGTCTCCCGGATAGGTCCGAGTATGCTAAGCACTACACCACCCAGAGCGACCGAATTTCAAGTTTCCGTTTAATTTGAATTTAACCATCACAGGATTCGCTAGTCGAAGCAACGCACATTCAATTTTCAAGTTTTCGGATATTATCTTGCTTAACAGCCATGAAAATTAACACCAATAATCGTATTTACATCTTCGAAATTTGCATTATTCATTTTACGTTTTATCTTTCCATATTTACATGATAATGTAGACTGCAGTCTTACCGGAAAATGTATAAAGGTCCGAATGCTTTGTTCAAACACAGATCTGTGACCAAACGTGCAGAACAAGAAAATGTGAATTCAACGAAAGTTAGGGCCAGCGTCACCTGCTCCTTTATCCACAATAGCCATGGACATGTTTTTAAGACATATCCCTGAAAATTTATCTCCGTGTATTTATATCAGTTACTAGTAATCAGGTCAGTTTTTAGAGAAATGATCTCACTTAAGAAAATAAAAAACTTTCCCATATATCATAAAGCAATATATATGGTTGATACCCGTGAAGAATCGTTGGGATCGTATTCATTTAGTGTAGCGTGAATTAGGTGCATGAAATTTTTCAAAATACCTGTTCATCTTCCCATACTTCGTTTTCCAACATAAATGATCCAAAGTGGTTGGCAATTCGATGCCTCTGTTCTCAGCCATGGCTTGTATCCATTCGTCTGAGATGGGTCTGAGTTCGAATCCTGGTGAGGCATGGAAGATGTGCATGTCTGACGGCAATATCTATCTCCCTCCTTTTGACCAGTGTCCCTAAATTATGGACGGGGCGACTGTTTATAGCCCATTAATTTGCTTCTGGTGGTCATTAAACTCTAATAAAAAATAAAGTATTAAATAGAAAAGGAAGTTTTGGTATTAATATTTTAAAATCAATAAGCTTGGTTGCATATGAAATTTCAAACTAGAAACTGTATTTTACTTAAGGAATACGTTGGGCATCTCTAAGGGGTATAAGTAGCCTCCGTTCTGAATTTTCATTTCCTATTCCACTGTTTCCAATGAATCAAGACTTCCAGTGCCGTAACACGAACACAATATAACATCCGTCACTCTCAAGGATTCGAGCACGTTCTCATCTCTGGCATACGGTCACAAGCCAACGCTTTGAACAATGCTCATTATTCCCGCACTTGAGATGATTTTCAACACCATGATTGTCGCCAACTTCATGCATCTCGCAGTTATGATCTTTCTCAACAGAATATTTGCCGCAAACATTTCATGGTATAAATCAATGCACAGAAAAATATCCAAGAATGAACCGTGGTTAATAATGAACTACAGTCCCCGATGTTTAAAATAGAACGGCAGATTTTGTTTCCGAGTTTGGAACTCAGTTTTTGTAAAATGAGAGTCCAAAGCTTTCTGCACTTTAGACAGTGCGTTCAGACGAAGGTCACATCATCTTATACATAAAGACATCACCCTCTTTATTTTTTTCTCTGCATCCTCCCAGCGTTGTTCTGATTACAGCAGGATACCCTGAAAAAGTCGTGTGTTCCAAACACGTCTAAATCCAATTTTCAAAAAATCGTAACAACTTGCTACCGACACTTATTAAGAGTCTCTGTCCCCAAATTGACGAAAACTTCCTAAAACATTTTCCCCCTATAGCGTGGGTATCTCGAGCAGCTGTTTATAATTACCTATTTAGTAACATTCACTCAATCGAACGAAAGAAACTACATGTAGAGCGATGCCAAGTCCAACAGTTAATTTTATTATTGCCCAAATGTTCCAACACAAACCCAGATGTTTGACTAAGTTTTTACTCTAGCGCACGGGAACCTCGAGCAGCAGTTTACAATTTTTTATTTTTTCTACTTTCACTCTCAACGAACTGAAAGACACTACATGCTGGGTGAAGCCAATTCCTACAATTTATTTCTGTTATTGCCTAAATACTGATGTTCCCATCAAAATGTTTCTAATCGTAATGTAAAAATTTTCGATTAGTTGAACGCGAGAAGACGTCAAATTGATGAGTTAACTGATCCTTATTGATGTGTTATGAAAACATGTAGGATTCAAACAAACAAAAAAAAGAAGAAGAGGAAGTAGAAAATTATTTCCGGGCAGTTATCAATATTTTACTGAATATGTTTTGGAAAATAACGCTGTGTCCTTAGCAACTAACATAGTAAACGCTGCGGGCTTTTTCCTAATTTATTTTATCTAATGTTGTTTAAACAATTTTTGGTTCAGGCAACTTATCCCAAGTGCTTGGTGTTACATCGCGAGCTGCATGCCCCTAGTTATTTAGACACACCAGGTTTTTAGAATAGCATTCTGGTCCACAATCGACCAGTTAGTAAGCCATTCCAACAGGGCCGTATGAAACTGCCCCGGTTGCACCTGTAGGGACTGGGGAGAAATTTCATAGCTGGGCCTTGAGCAAAATTTCATCATGAGCCTTAGGAAAACGAAACTCATAGTTTAGTAAAGTAGTTACGTGAAAAATGAAAACGCACGAAAGCTGCCACAAAGGAAAATGGATTATCACAAATTTCTGTGAAATTAAGAAAAAGACTATAAAATAGATTGAAAGTTCAGAGAGAGAAAATAGAGTAAAAAGTGCTAAAATGTTTAATTTTCTTTCCGGGGAGAAGGAGAGGTTTCCGTTGCATTGTGATTTTTATATAAACTTTCTCGCAAAATGATAAAGAGAGAACTTTAATTAGTTTGCGTAGCAAATATTTTTGCATAACAAATATTTTTGGTAGAGAATAATAAGGATATTTCTTAAATAAATTCGTTCATACGAAGTGTTCTCCTGGTACATGTTTTAGTGATTGGTTTTTGATGCAAAGTGGAATAACTGACAAATTAGTTACTTTTTTTAACTTTTATACACGCTCATGTATGAAAATTGCTTTTTTTTTTTTTAGATTTCCAGCACTATTATTAAAGTCACCGAACAATTGGACTCCGTGCCCCACAACAACTTTATTCTTGTTATTTATATTTATTAAAATTTAAGTATCGGGTTTACAAACAAATTGATGAACATGTAGTAGGGAGTTCCCTAAATGATGAAATTTAATTTGCTACTTTAGGAATGTGGAACAGCTTAAGGTGGTTATAATAATAATAATTTGAAAGCAGCAAATCTCAGTATCTTTGCGACGAAGCATGGTAACTTATTTAGAAGAGGGGAGGAGATTTTAAATTAAGAAAAATATATCTCTTCAGTTCTAGAAAATATTATATATCTTCAGAATTCTAGAAAGTGTTCTCTTGTTTTTATTTTCTAAATGGCGGGGTCCCATTAAAACGCGGTGCCTGGGGCGTCTGCCCCGGTTGCCCCTGTGGTGCAGCTGATCCTGCTTTCCAAAGCTAAAGTATGATCACGATGGATATATTTAAAAGGGTATCTGGAACTGCCAAAACATGATATTGAGCTTTCGACTTTTTTCATTGAAATAACGATTTTATCATTAAAATATATTTATCGTATTACATATTACAGAAAAAAATAATATTCCGCATTGCGTTTAAAGAAAATAATCGATATGCTTGTAAAATTATATTTTATATCCATACGTGTGTTATTTATCTGATTTTCGTTACACGTAAAAAAAATTAAGTAATATAATTCTGTGCACTTAACTTTTCTCTTATGTAGTAACGTTTCTGAGAAACTAAGTAGAAAAGATATTATTCTAAACTGTTTTTTTTTGCACCAAAAGTATTTTCACATAATTCCACAACGGATCGAAAATTTTTAGAAAAATACACATTTTAGCCATGCAATATATTCCGAAACGAACTACTTTCTTTATACTTTTACTTTGAAAGGATGTATCACTATGAAGTCAACGTAGTGTATTCTTAATTTTAAATTCGATTTTTCTTATCTGAAAAGATTACATAAGTTGAATGTTAAAAACAAATATCGAAGTTTTACTTCCCACAGCTACATGGATTTCAGTTTACTTCTTATAACATAATATACATTTAAATCGCTTTCCATGTTTCTTTCTTTGCCCTTCACTTTCATGGCATGAATCTGCTTAAACGTCTTTCGATAGGTTCAAATTCAAAGAAGTGTTTGAGGTGGATTTTCGGGCTGTTTTCCGAAATAGTCTTAGAAAACATATTTGAAAAAGCTATCCTTGGCTCTACTAAGTGTTTTAAATAAGGTTGCGCCTGAGATTATAAAGATTTCACACGTTCCGATGTGGATAATCGCGTTTGATATAGGTGTCTTTGGATAGAAAGTAAAGTATTAAGTTATGAGCCCGAAACTTGGACTAGGAAATCTTAAACAAATTCGCTAAATACGACAGGCTGCTTAAACAGAACGATGTATGCCAAATATAGGAGAAAAGCATGTTTTGAAAAATACAGTGAGTTAAAGAAATATTGGGTACTATTATAGTAATAAATATACCTATAATTTGCCAGTAAATAGTTTTAATTTTTCAAAGCTTATAATTTACATATTTCTTATCAGCTCTTTTCAATCATTTTTTTACAAAGGCATTTGAAAACCGACGTCACAATTGCAAACCTGCTATATTCGGGTGCAAACCTTTCCTTGAAACAAAACTAAATGAGTGAAAAATAGCCATAATTTACTCACTAAAAGTGCCGTAAATATAGTTGGTATATGAATTATGATTAAGATCAGTTAAGCAGATTTAAAACATACTTGATCGTAAGGGCACAGTGTTGTTTCAAACCAGACCGTTTTGCAACATGGTGGCAAAGTTAGCTCGCATTTTCCTGGTAATATTACAAATTTCGGAATGTTTGTGTCAGTCAACAGTTTCAAGCGTTGCAAATGATGCCTCACACAGCTATAAAAAAAATAAAGAAACATACCCAATCGTTATTTACAATATGTCGGGTAAAATTATTTAAGAGAAATTTCCAAATGCAATTTTGTGACAGCGTAAGACTACATCACGTCACTGGTATCACCCGTCACTCCATGTAACAGATGCCGGTATCCGTGTGAATAGCAAAACTATTAACAACTGGAACAGCAAAAGTAATGGCTTCAGGCTAACAGTATCTCATTTCTAAGTTTCACGAATCAAGGTTAGGAAAAAGTAGAATACCACTGTGTTATGATCTCTTACATTTACGTTGCTTCACAAAAGGTTACATACGCAATGGAAGCTTTTTAATTAAGACCAAATTTGCATGCTGTTTTCCCTGTCCGAAATCCTTCTCTCATCTTCCTATTTTAATGTATTGTGAAGTACATGGAAATTTGTCTAAAAGGTAGGAGGTGTTTTACATAAATTGCACATGAACAACCACCAACAAATGATGTTATATTAAGATGTTTTTTTAAATATATCCAATTAAACCTCATCATAGCCTCTAACAATCATTATATGACTTCTAGAAAAATTCAAATAGTCATATGGCGAACAAGATAATGAGGAGAACATAGGTAAAACATTTCACGTCGTAAAAGTGTTGTGAGATAAATCAATCTGCTTTGTAAAAGCAAATTGTCCTTTTTATATGTTTTATGTAATTCTTGCTTTTACATGTCTGATTTAATATTTGCTTTTTCATGTCTCTCTCGTATTCTTTGTTTCTTTTTGTTCAAAAAAATTTAAATATATATTCGTGAATGTTTAAATCTTTAAGCAAAACAAAAAATGATGTTTCGAAAAAGCTTGCACTTTTATATCTTAAAAGTTATGTGAATATACATTTTTCCGAGTAAGATATATTTAGTCTGTAGAACTAACCCTGTATAATTCACCTTTGAGTAGGTATAGGTATCGGTAACGAAGGGACAGGTTTCAGTTCTCAAACTTCGACCTACGTTTAGGATTTATTTCAATAGTCCGAACTGCACCATGATTTTCACATTGCACGTCCCCAGAGCGTTGAGAAATGCACACGCAGTAAACTATTCTGTTGCTTCTCACAGAGAAAGTGTTACTTTGTGATATAAACCGGAGCTTCGCATTCCTTTTCTGCTCTTTTTACATGCTGGCTTAAGCAACTTGAATTCACTTAAAGGATTTGAACATTTTTGTTCAAGCGCCAGCATTAAATGCGATAATTTTAGTTAATTAATAAAAGTATTTCAAAATCGAGGGGAATTCCCGTATAACCCTATACTTTCCTTGAAAATGTAATTTGCTTTCATGCATGCAGTAATGTGTCCACCGAAAACTGAAGAACGCGACAGAAACCCTTACGAAATATAACCTCTACAAACCGAAACAGACTTTTCCTCTATTAAAAGTAGCGTCCTGTAATTTCTACAGAATAAATGTTATATCAAACGGAAGTCATCGTTATTTCCACGTTTGTAAGTAAGTCACCGAAAACTTCTCATTGGCCGCCAACGGGAATCCAACCCAGGGTCGTCCAGTTACACGTCGGAAATACTAGCATGTCCTGCGCGCAACTGGATAACCCTGGGTTCAATTCCCGGTGGCGGCCAGTGAGAGTTTTTCCGTGAGTCACTTATAAACGTGAAAGAGCAATGACTTCTGTTTGATGTTCCTTATCCACGTGTCATACGTTAGCTAAATAAGGAGTTCATGCTACAACACTGGTACGAATATACATTCCGGTGAAGGATATTTGAATTTGTTTGGAAAACATATGGTGTAGGTCTGTCTGACATTTATGACACTTACTGGAATTCATCAAACTCGTTATAGAAAATTACATAATTTTGTATGTTCAAATAACAGTGAACAGTCTGCCTTAAGTTTTAGCCGTACCGTTTTCATTCGGCACGATTTCAGGTAATGTTTGTTTAATTTTTATGTTTCGACAAAAATTATGTATATATTTTTTATTCAATGTTCTCGTACGGACGCTTATTTTTTTCGAATTTGGAACGTTTTTGTATTTTTCAATTGAAATATACTGCTTCATATTTTAACGAAACATTCCAGTGTGTAACAATAAAAGAGGATTCTGGAAACAAAATAATATTTTAGTCCCATACCGTAATGAGAAAGAAAATGCAGTAAAGGGATATACAGGTTGATTCAAAAGTTCGGTGCAAAAGCAAAATGCGATAAAAAAATATTTTAAAATGTTACGTCATTTTTGTGGCATTCCCTGCGGCAGCGCCATATATTTTCTTAACTTTGAACAATATTTGAAAAATCAGGACAATAGATGGACAAGAAATATTGTTTAAAATCACGATAATAGATGGCGGTGCCGCAGAGAATGCCTCAGAAGTTAAGTTTGAACATTACTCGCACAACGCAACGTTAGGGTGAGACATAAAAAACCATTACGTAGAAATACCATCATATTTTCAATGTGCGAAAATAATAAAGGTTCGTGATTTCGTTCTGATTGCAAAACCACGCGGTTTTATTAAGCTAATGATTTGCATATTACGGGAAATCAGTCGTGCATGGAATCCGGCCTGCACTTTTAGAGCCCATGGTCTGTTGAGCATGTATAGTGTACAAGAATGGCCTCCTAAATTCCCTGAGCTCACACCCGCTGATTTCTGGTTGTGGGGCTATTTGAAATCCCGTTTCTATAGAGGTAAACCCCAGACCTTACCTCGTTGAAAAACGTCATATGGCAGATGGTATCAGCCATTCCCGTTGATATGTTGTTCAATGTTGTATCAGGCATAATACCACGACTGCACATACTACTGAAATGTGGTGGTGGATCCATGGACCACTTGCATCTGTAGATCATGCTAAAATCACGTACGTTTCAATAATTTAACGCACATCACATTTCACAATTATCACCTCTCGTTGTTTTCTCTGCCACAGCGCCCTCTATTGGAGAAATTTTAAACTATTATTTTATGCTACACAAAACTCCGTACCTCGGATATTTTTTATCTGCAAACCGCATGTCTCACCGATTCATAGATCTTTTAAATCACCTTTCAGTTTTGCACCAATCTTTTCAGTCACCCTCTATAACGATTTCCTCAAATCTAAATTTAAAAACACTCCTACTTTGCCCGAAACTAAAGTACAAGCTCCAAAGTTTCCTGTGTACCTTCGGAATGGATGTTATAAATCCAATTCAGGCATGGTTTACCACTTCTGCATGTTTGCTTAGGAATGTTTAAATACTTGCTCAATATCCACAAGATTTTTTCAGGAGGAAATATTATTAAAGCCTAGCGAGAGGCATTTTTTTCTTCAGAGAGGGAAATTTTAAAATATGATTTTGAAAATCCATGTTTTATAAGATTTATATTATTTGTTAAGTAATAAACTCATAGAATTGTCATTGCATGTTCACATTACTTGCACCTGGACAGCATACCACTTAAAATGTATTGAATGATACTTGTTCCAAAGTATAATTCAAAAAGCGTAACGTTCAAAACGCACCTTACGGAAATTTAAAGTTCTCTAAATAACGCGAAGTGGAGAGTACATATTACGCTTGCATGAACTAAAATCAGCTGTCGCTCAATATGCACAGTAGGAAGTGTGACATATATTCTTATTTAACTTTCATTTTTAGTTCCTTTTCCTATGTAAATTTCAGTTTGTTCTTTTTTCCACTTTCCAAATTTAACATGATATCTTCGCTCTCACATGAATGAGGTTGGCAACACTTTTAAGGGTCAAAGAGAGTGACGTGTGAATGTGATAAGAACGTTAGATAAAAAGAACGATACAGCAGTTGTTTAGTGTGTGTGGACATGTTCGATAGTTGTTAAACTAGAATATACAATTAGTAATTAAGATATTATGTATGTGAAGTGAAAAAACGCGTAGTGCTATATTGTGGTTTTCATCAATCCTTTCTGGACCAATAAAATGTTATCGTAAGTTTGGCTTCTGTAAATGTCTCATTTAGCCGAAAAACCTTAAAGTGAGCTATCCCGTGCAAATATTTCATCGAATTCTGATTTAGTTAAATAATTCCTTAATCATGGTTTTACATAGCGTAACACCAAAGTTACACCCGAAAAAGTATTACGTTATAGTATTCATCCATTCTTCCGCCTGTAAGAGTGAAGATAAAATTGTATATATTTTACAAAATAAAAGGCAATGTTTCAGAGATCGTTGTGCTCTTTCCTAACTTAAAATCTTCAGGAAGCACTCGCAAGATAAGACATCAAAATTTGGGTATGTGCTCTGGGTCAGAGTGCAATTAAGAAGACCGCCAAGCAAATATTTACTAGATATCGTGAAATTTAAATGAATGATTAGTTTAAACATGTAACACACTGGATGGGTATAAAATAAGTATTATTTTTCATATGAGTGCAAACACGAGATATGAAGATATCAGAGAAGAAACGGGTAGGTAAGTAGCATTGAGAGCATGGGAAAAACAATTTAACCGAAAACAATGGTTCGCAATATCGCCGCTTATGGAATAATTCTCTGTAGACGAACAAAAAATATCTGACACGAGCGTCAACTTAGACATCATAGCGTTTCTGGACAAAATCTACTCAACATGCTGTCCACCAAAAGAGATTATCTTTCATGCACAGGTGAAGTTTCACTTTTATATCCCAAGAAATTGCAGTCGTTCAAATGGACAGTTTCCTATGCAAGTGCTTGCGCGTAAATTTGGCATACTCGGTCTGTCAGGGTAAAATCAGCAATGATCAGTCTGCATGTATTCATTATGGCTATTGCGAAGTAAAACCGTTAAGCCAGCAGTGCAATACTTCAGTATCGACAAATCAAAGTATTACGGAGAGGCGAAATATGCAAAAGTACGTTGTGAGAAAATTGTGTATATCGCCGGCAAGAAATCCTCGAATTTCCGAAAGGGCCGTGAATGAAGTCTTGATGGCTGGTATCTACAGGTCAACCCAAAGCGCACATGAACACAACACTGCCGAGAAATTTCCGTAAAGTTGCACCTTCCGTGTTCAACCGTCCTCCAAACACTGCTATCTC
Source organism: Macrothele yani (assembly GCA_039090855.1). Classification (NCBI taxonomy): domain Eukaryota; kingdom Metazoa; phylum Arthropoda; class Arachnida; order Araneae; family Macrothelidae; genus Macrothele; species Macrothele yani. The sequence goes on along the minus strand of CM076999.1, from coordinate 48,340,067 downwards.
TAGTGGGATGGCATCCCTGCAATTTACGTGTAAGCAAAGAGTGATTCTGAATGACAAGAAACAATGTTTAAAAAACACACCCGGACTCTTGGCACGAATGGGTATTAATAGCTTGTGTATGTGGTCAGACGAGGCACATTTCATTATTAATGGACTGGCAATCGCAGAACTGGGTAATATGAGGAATTCCACAACTATCTGATTGTCAGGAAAACCGACTACTGATACCATACCTGACAGCACGGTGTAGCTGAGCAGCTGATTTCATCATTGGACTACATTTACATGAGAAAATCAAAACAATGGGCTCAGGACATTGGACAATAACCAATATACTGCGGTTTACTGTGGTAAAATTTCGTATCCGCTTTGCAGAAATGATAGTGTTTGGACACTACATTGTTCATGCAGGACGGTTCACTTCCACATGTATGTCGCTAGGTAAAGGAATTGCTAATTTAACATTTGGCAATAAAATCATAACTTATTAATTGTTTCGCTGCCCTACCCATCGCCCTCATCGGAACTTTTTACTTATGATTCCTTTCTTTGATGATACCTGAAAAGCAGAGTTTACCTGAACGTCTTTCGCTCTCACTGAAAACTTGAAATGAGTAATAGATGTTAAGTGGCCAACATTGACCGTGACTTATTTTCAGTCGTTAAAGCGACATCTCGTCATTTTTGTATAGCATGCTTTCTTTCGTGATGGCGAGAATATTGAGCATGTTCTTTCCCAAAACCTATGCTTACGTGCTGCTCCTTTTGTTGCGTAAACGGCGCCATCTCTTCCCCAGAGCTTAATTAGGGAACTAATGTTGTTTTTTCACAAAATCTTTTTTCCAATAACTACGTAAGCTTCCTACTAGATTTCGTCAGGATATTTCCATTTCTCGTTATTCTAGAAAGACATTTTATAATATATATGTAAAAAATATATGTTGTGGACTACCCCTTGAAAAAAAGAGAAACAATTTGCGATTCTGCATTCAAGGTAATCTCATTGAGGATTTCAATGAAGGGAACTCATTTTTAAATTTAAAAATGTAGTTTATTTATGAACTGTCAAAAGCTTTTCAGATAAGAAAACGCGAAACTTTCCGCTAGCAATTACACATGCAAACTTTCGGTACACAAATTACTGGACTCTGCCACTGTTGTCAGTCGGCCTAAGTCTCCTGTGAACAATTTGTTCTAAAACTCTTGTTCCTGAGGCGTCCTCAAGTTCTGGAGAGAAATGCTTGCCAGACAGCGTGCTACAGCGTCTTGCAATTGAGGGGTTGTGGCACTTGGATGACCTTACACTAGTTGAAGTCTATCCTGTCCTGTGTCTTGGTAGCTTTTCCAGAATTTTGAGATAAAACTTTGCTGCACATTTAGTGCTGTAGAGACCACATGGTGTGACTCTCCGGATTCGATCCTTCCAATTTTTCGAACCTGCAGAAAATGGTTAACCTGGCCTCTTTGTTCCATATTACGTTCCTGAGCACTAAGGGCAACAAATGGAATAAGACACTGTAGGTGCGGTTAGCTGTTTCTCTGTAATTGTGACATATCTGCATATCGAACATCAGCGGACGTTGTTTGACCGTGCACTGCGATTGGTTTAGGTGTGTGACTAATCTACATAGCAATGTCAGCTGATCCATCGGTTTTAACCCTTTACTTTGTATGTTTCACCAACTATGCTTATTTACATTGTGTTCCGTTTATAGGTTCTGATTTGAAAACCAGTTTGTTTACTGAATTGTTTGCAGTATTTGTTTCTCAAACTGAATGTAATATAGCATACAATACATTTTAGGTTTTATGTATCTAATTAAAACTTTTCAAAAACGCTTGAATAGCGACTTCGGTTTGGTCAATAATGAACATCGCTTTGAGCAGTTTGGTTTCGAGTTAGAGTTAATTAGCCTAAAACACTTTTTGTTGTAGGAAGTGCAACGTTTATCTGTAAAGTAATACGTATAAAGTTATTTTAAATAAAAATAACCACGCCTCTTCAGAAAACTCCAATGGCTGCGTCATCAAGGATATCTGGCCGACGGAAACCAGAATGCCTTGATTTTGGTTGAGTCGCGGTTCAACATAATGATCCATGATGAACGTAGGTTTTTACGATGACATAATTGCAAATGACTTGTGGAGGCATGCACGATGCAGCGACATAACGGCTCGACAACGGGAGTTCTGGTGTGAGGCGCACTTTTGTTCAATTAGCGTCCATGCATTCTCGACATTGCAAAAAATATTTTCAACGTTACATACATCACTGGAGTTGTACAGGTTGGTATACTTCCATAAGGTAGACGACTCGCTATGCCATCATTCAACAGGACAATGCCTGTCCACATGTTGCGCGCAATATGTACGGTTTCTGGATACCAGACAGTTTCCAAATGTTCCTTGATTACTTGATTAAATTTTCCAATTGAGCAACTGTGGAATATTATCGCTCAACGCCTGACCTATCAGGTTTTCCCGCGAGTTATCCGAGATGAACTTTTGAGACTGTAATATATGACCTTCTTCAAGGATTAGTACTAAATCTTTTTCAGTCATGGCACGCCGTGTAGGAGCTGTTTTCGACTCTCATAATGTTTGCGGAACAAACGGAGTATTGATTGTCTCCTCTAATCACTCGTGTGTTGTGACATAAATAATGCACAACACCATATCTCTGGACTTACTTCCTCAGGCATTTTGAAGAAAAAAAGTGTACTACATATTAACAAAGCATACTATACTTAACATTAGGTTTAAAAAGCTAAACATAAAAATTTAAAAACCAAACTCAAAGAATGCTTGTCATCCCTTGCATTCAACTACCCATTACGTTCCTATTAAAAAAACGACACGCCGCAGTATGCTTTAAATATTGTTCCAAGACAGATCGGCAATAATTTAGCTGTATTACTAGACAATATTATAGCGGCAATGTATAGTATTTTTTAACTTAACATTTTACCCTACTTTACTTAACATAAGACGTTTCAGAAGATATTTCAATTATCATAGCAAACTATATAATAATATAATTTTATATTAATTATATTTTCTGTATCACTGTGGTTTGAGGACATATATTCTGGACTAAAGACTTTTTACATTGACTTGACTTCGGTTGGTTGGTTGGTTGGTTGGTGGATTTTATTGGCGCAAGGGCCAGGTTTGGCCAAAGAGCGCCAGACACAGAACTATCAGCCACAGATTTTTAAAAACGTGGAAAATGATTAAGAGCAGACAGGCTTGGTAAAAGTTGAAAAAGAGTATGATGAAAGCTGTGAAGACAAGGTAGTTAATTAGGTTTATATAAAAATTTATTAATTTACTATTAGAATTATATATATATATATATATATATATATTTTTTTTTTTTTTTTAAAACACAACTACACAAAGGATGAGTCACTCTCCTCCCCCCACACTCCTCTGCAATGCTGGCAGAGGGCGGGGACGAACTGTCACTCTCCTCCCCCCATGTTCCTCTGCAATGTTGTTTGAGGCTGGGTACGAACTGTCACTCTCCTCCCCCTATGTTCCTCTATAACGTTGGTTGAGGGTGGGGACCTCGCTGAGGCCGAGACAGTTGGATGGACACTGCACACCTTTGCGGATTGAGGGCCGGGTCTTCCGCACGTGCAGGCTGTCGGATGGAAACTGGAAGAGACGGTCGGCAGCAAAAGAGAAGGCCCAGAATCAGGTATTCGAAAAATCTCGAGCTCGGGGAAAAACAACTGTGTCGCTTGGTCAGCTGTAGATCGCTTGGCAAGGGCGGCGAGAGCTACAGGGCGCGGAACAAAGGGCAGCACGGGTTGTGGCAGAGACTGAACTACTGCGGCAAAAGTACGCTGTCGGGTGGTGGGTATACCCAACTTGGCCTTGGCAGCAGGGTACGAGAGGCCTTCCAGGGTTTTGAGCCGCTGGATCGCCATCTCGTCCTTCCATTTCATACAGTTGCGGGAGTAAGCTGCATGGGCCTCACCGCAGTTAACACAGCAGGCCGCAGAAGTGCAACCATCCCCGTCATGTTCACTGGAGCCACAATTTGCGCAACGAGCGGAACTCTTACAGAAACGTTGTGAATGCCCGTACCTCTGGCACCTGAAACAGCGCAGAGGACTGGGAATGTACGGGCGAACTCCACAGACCAAGTAGCCAGCCTTGATTTCGGTCGGAACTTTCGGGGAGTTAAAAGTCAAGATGATATTTTTTGACTTAATCATGGAACCATCACGCCGGAACATCATACGACGTGCAGCAATAACACCTTGATCAGCAAGTTCAGTCACGAATTCGTCTTCACTGCATGGCAAGAGATCAAACTCCGAAATAACACCCCGAGAGGTGTTAAGAAACGGGTGAGGTGTCACTTTTACAGGAATGCCTTGAAGACTAGTGAGGTTCAGAAAAGTGTTACTCTGAGAAACACTGCAAGTTTGGACAAACAGGTCCCCAGAGCGAAGCTTTCTCACAGACTTCAAGGGGCCAACCGCAGCGTCCAAAGCTTTAGAAATGAAAAAGGGAGATCTGGTGGACAGTCTCTCATGCGGATCGATGGATTCTACAAGCAAGTGAGTAGCATGCGTAGTCACAGCAATCGAGGGGAGACGACGCTTCGGAGCGACTGGTACAGCTGCCGAAGAAGAGGTTCCACATTCTTGGTCCAGGTCAAGGTCTAAAGACCGTTTACGGGTATGAGACTTGGTAGGTTGAGAAGACGAAGGACAGTCGTTGTCAACTATCATTTTGTCAGTTGACTTAAATTTGGAGTTTTTGTTCTTTTTACCCATGGAAAAAAAGGAGGAAGATTCGTCTGCAGACTACTCCACCCACCACCGAGCCCTACAAGGGAGAACTGGAGGTCTGCAAGCCAAGAAAATGACGCTGGACACAGTTCTGGAGCTTATACGTTGCAGATATAGTCCGTTGGCTGTGATCACACGCACTCGGCGGACACTTCGGCCTCCGGGTACCGTCATGCCAACGCCTTTGGCATGATCCCACAGCCCCCGGGCTCACCCTGCCGTGCTATACGCTAAAAAAGCCGCTAAAGCCCTGCACACAACTTGGTACAAGACTTCTGACTAGAGGTGGGTTAGTCTCTAGCCTCCCGTTTACAGCGAAGCCGGGGTCGAAGAGGAGTGTTGGCACACAGGAGGCACTTAACCGGTCTCCTGCGACCTCAGCCGCCAGACATCCCATTTCCGCCTCACGGGTCTCCGCACGCGGCAAACATGCAGGTAGGTCTAGCACCCAAACCAGCTAAAAGGAAAAAAAGAAATCCAAAGAAGACAAATACTGGCAGGGAACCTTAACGGAATCTCAGCAACCTACGAACTGAGCGGTTAATAAAATCAGTTAGTGGTGGAATGTAACAAAACCACAAGACCGGGGTGTTAGTACATAACGTGGTAGAGATTAGGTAGAGAACACAACACGGGCAACTAGCCAGTGGAGAAAATAAATAAAAACGAAAAAGCGAGACACAAGACCAGCTCGGGATCGTGGGGCCGCGACTCCCCAACAGCTGGATGAACAGCTGTCCCTGCAAACACCAAAATAAAAAAGTAGCGGTGGCGTGACATCAGATGGTGACCAGTCACAAGGTCAGCTCGGGCCGTGGGGACGCCGCTCCCCAAATAACTGGAAAACCAGTTATCCCCGTGCGGGGTGACTTGACTTCAAGGTATGTGTAAAGTTATATGTGTTCTCAAGAAAAATAATAATGTTTGGAATAATATGAAGAGGGGATTAAACTAGATTATTATATGACTTACCACTCTTGTCGTAATTTACACCAATAGAGGGAATCACAACTTCAAATATCCTAGGAATACTTCAAATTGTTTTCTGTTTGGAGGATTAAGTACCAACGTGAACAACTCAATAGGAAAATGGCTTAGAACCAGCGGCCCTCAGAAAGGGAGAGAGGCAGCGCCGTAAGATAAACACAACAATAATGCATAACTCGGATACAAACCCTGACCCATCTCGAACGAATGATCAGAAATCAATTCTCAGACCACTGCGCCACCAGAAAGCATTTTTTTCAGTATTTTATCGCAAAAAAATATTATATTTATTCCCAGTAGAATGTTCTAATAATCAGATGAACTGAATACCCAAAATTATACCTTTTACTAGGTTGATTAATTAGATGGAAAACATTTCACCTTTCAGTAAATGTGTAGTACAGTGAAATTTTATTACTTTTAATAAATATTTTTGTTCTCAGAATATGAAAAGGCAAGCTTTGAATTTTTGCCATTCGCTTCCTATGCGTTACATAGCAAAGAATAACACAATTTTTACACTATTTCGCAAAATTAAGAAATATCTCTCGGTAAATAAAGCAAGACTAAATGTGTTCAAATACGATATATTTAACAATTCATAATTTCGATTACATTCACCTTAGCATACAAGAACCACCTATTGTTTTAGATATTTAAATAATTGCCTGTGTTTGTTGAGGTTTTCAAACAAACATGACAATTTGAGTCTGCTATTTTAATTGTTATGTCCCACGTTTGTTGTTACTACTTCCAAAGAGGGAGTAGAAACTTTGGGGAAACGTATCACTGCTACCACACTAGACTACGAACTGCCAAGCACGGATTAAAGAGTAAGAAGAACGCTGAACCACTGGGGCGCTCATGAGATTTCATTTTATTCAAAAAATGAAATTCGCGTTCCAAAGTAAATATAGTTAGGAATAATTAACTATTTTGTAAGTTTATAAAAAGCAACGCCAGTTCTCTGTTTCTCGCAAAACGACACGTACATTTGCTATAGTACACTGCTGAACAAATGCTAAGGACGGATCATAAACGGCTATATAGCGCATAAAAAAGGAAGTGTGGTTGGATGCCAAGTGAAATAAAATAATGTCAGAATACCAGGACATTACAAGAAAGACAATTTATTGTGCTCTGAAATCCAGAAGGCTTTGGAACGTGTTCAAGGGACAAACAGGCCATTTTGTGCAGAATACGTAAACCTGAAAAAAATGCAATTACCGTCTGCAGGCGTTCCGGCGTAAGATGTCAATACCGGATATGGCCACCATGGAGGGCGATGCAAGATTCCTCACGTCGTGTCATGCTTGGCACAACAATATCAAGCAGCTGTTGGGGTAATTTATCCCATTCCTCTGTCAGTGCACGGATGAGGGTGTCCTTGTTTATTGGAGGGCATTGGCGACCAGCAAGACTCCTTCCCAAAGCATCCCACACATTTTCAATGGGATTCAGATCTGGAGAACGTACTGGCCGTACGAGGCGTTGAATATCCTCGCTCTCAAGACACTCCTGGACAGCGACTGTTCGATGACATGCTGCGTTGTCGTCCATGAAAATGAATCTATCACCGACATCACCAGGGAACATGCAAACATGAGGTAGCAGAACATCATTAATGTATCGTTGGCCAGTCATAGTCCCAGTTGGAAGCACATAGAGGGACGTACGGCCATTGATCATGATGCCAGCCCATACCATGACACTACATGTCCGGATATCGGTCCCTTTCCTGTATGTTTACTAGACAATATGCAGTACCACTATCACGCCAGATCAGTTGTCGTCGAAAATCAGATGATAGACAGTATTTACTCTCATCTGAGAAGAGGACAGCAGACCAGTCGTTATCAGTCCAATTGCAATGTTGATGGCCCCATTGCAAACGGGCGGTACAGTGACGTCTGGACAATGGGATGCATACAACAGTACGGCGGGCGTATAGTCCTCCTTCATGCAAACGTCTGGCGACAGTTTTTCCGATATCCGCTTGCCAGTAGCAGCCATAAACTGATTTGCTACCTCACTAGCTGTGCTGCGCCGGTGTCTTTTTGTTGATAGCATTATGTACCGATCTTTTGCTGGTGTCGTACTGCGAACACGACCTCCCCCGTGACATTTGCTACACTCTCCACTTGTTTGAAATGATTTCCAAAGCCTTGAAACAACACTGTGGCTGACGTCGAACTCCCTGACAACATGTGTTATTTTTCGCCCTTCTTCAATCTTGCCAATAATACGGCCACGCGTAAAATCATCCAGGTGATGTCGGGAAGACATACTGAAAATTACAAGTTCGTCAATTGATTCTTTCCCTTTCAACTTTGCGTTTGAACAACAACGGTCAATACGCGTCAAATCCTTTATATCTCTTATCAGCGCTATGACGTCACGAACAAGTTCGGCAATCCAAAATTTGCTTACGCACAACACGTCTTACTGTATCCCGCACTTATGCTAATTTCCACATTTTCCTGCCTTCCATTTTATGGTTGCTATCGTTGCTATTGTCATCCCTCCTTAGCAATTGTGTGGCAGTGTAAGTTGGGCTTCCTAAAACGGAGAAGTGCGGGATACAGTAAGATATTAATATTAAAGTAAACTGAAGTTGCAAACACACTAGACAATGAAGTAGAAAATCGACTTTTTAAGCAATATGTTCTGGAGCTAGCATTTATTTGAATAAGAAGAGCAATTTCAACCTCAAGTAACTTCGCGCAGTTTAATATTTGAGAGGTTAATTACTTGGAATATTGATGCAGTGATGAAAGTGTTCTACATCCTAACTGTCAAATAAGCAGACTTTCCCGGAAAAATAACATTACAGTAATAGTTGAATAAGGAATATGTTGCTTTAACAAAAGCCTAATCACATTATTTTGAAATGGTACAAACCGGAAGATCTTTTCTAACTTCAAAATGACTTCTTAACATGAAAATCATGCAAATTCTTTTTTCAAAGATTTTCTCCAAACAAAAAAATATATGTTGCAAATTTAAAATTTTAACGTTATTTTTTAAAAACAGTGAAGAATAGGATTAAGATTCTTATTTTATATACATTGTTCTTAAAAGTTAAATTCTCGTATGAAAAATTATATCTGCACTGAGTAAGTTTTAATTTTGTCTATGCTATTAAATACTCTGCCGGACAATTGCTAAGGAAGGATGACAATAGCAACCATAAAATGGAAGGCAGGAAAATGTGGAAATTAGCATAAGTGCGGGATACAGTAATACGTGTTGTGCGTATGCAAATTTGGATTGCCGAACTTGTTCGTGACGTCATAGCGCTGATAAGAGATATAAAGGATTTGACGCGTATTGACCGTTGTTGTTCAAACACAAAGTTGAAAGGGAAAGAATCAATAGACGAACTTGCAGCTTTAAGTATGTCTTCTCGACATCACCCAGATGATTTTACGCGTGGCCGTATTATCGGCAAGATTGAAGAAGGGCGAAAAATAATAGATGTTGCCAGGGAGTTCGACGTCAGCCACAGTGTTGTTTGAAGGTTTTGGAAATCATTTCAAACAAATGGAGAGTGTAGCAAACGTCACGAGGAGGTCCTGTTCGCAGTACGACACCTGCAGAAGATCGATACATAGTGCTATCAACAAAAAGACACCGGCGCAGCACAGTTAGTGAGGTAGCAAATCATTTTATGGCTGTTACTGGCAAGCGGATCTCCCGAAAAGCTGTCGCCAGACGTTTGCATGAAGGATTACTATACGCCCGCCGTCCTGTTGTGTACTGACGTCACCGTACCGGCCGTTTGCAATGGGGCCATCAACATCGCAATTGGACTGATAACAACTGGTCTGCTGTCCTCTTCTCAGATGAGAACAGATACAGTCTATCGTCTGATTGTCGACGACAACTGAACTGGCATTATAGTGGTACTGCATATTGACCAGCAAACATACAGGAAAGGGACCGATATCCGACATGTAGTGTCATGGTATGGGCTGGCATCATGATCAATGGGCGTACGTCCCTCTGTGTGCTTCAAACTGGGACCATGACTGGCCAACGATACATTAATGATGTTCTGCTACCTCATGTTCGCATGTTCCGTGGTGCTGTCGGTGATAGATTCATTTTCATTGACAACAACGCAACATGTCATCGAACAGTCGCTGTCCAGGAGTGTCTTGAGAGCGAGGATATTCACGCCTCGTATAGCCAGCACGTTCTTCAGATCTGAATCCCATTGAAAATGTGTGGGATGCTTTGGGGAGGAGTCTTGCTGGTCGCCAATGCCCTCCAATAAACAAAGACACCCTCATCCGTGCACTGACAGATGAATGGGATAAATTACCACAACAGCTGCTTAATAATGTTGTGCAAAGCATGACACGACGTGTGGAATCTTGCATCGCCCTCCATGGTGGTAATATCCCGTATTTGCATCTTACGCCGGAACGCCTGCGGACGGTAATTGCATTTTTCTCACGTTTACGTATTCTGCACAAAATGGCTTGTTTGTCCCTTGAACACGTTCCAAAGCCTTCTGGATTTCAGAGCACAATAAATTGTCTTTCTTGTAATTTCCTGGCATTCTGACATTATTTTATTTCACTTGGCATCCAAACACACTTACTTTTTTATGCGCTATATAGCCGTTTATGATTCGTCCTTAGCAATTGTCCAGCAGTGTATATCTGTCGTGCACGCTGTTGTAAAGTACACCCTAAAGGTGCAAGCACAGGCTGTTTCAGCACGATAATAAATGGTTATTCATCCTCATTGAAAAACTCTCCTTAAAATACATTAAAAGCTTTACAATAAAAATGTTAGAAACACATGCGCGAAATCTTTCGAGGTGAATCTGCCCACATCATCAGCCGTGTTCAAGTATGGAGCAGGTGCTACAATTTTTATATAACATACACTCAAAAATATTTATGCAAACAAGCTAGTGGTCTTTGCCAAGTTCCGATAATCCTATAATTATCTGAAGAGGCTCTGGCATCGGCTCGAACTTGATGCTACAATTTTTATAAAACATACACCCACAAATATTTATGCAAACAAAATACTGATCGTTGCCAGTTCCAATAATTTTATAATAATCTGAATAGGCTCTGGTATCGGCTGGAGCTTGATGTAACATTAAATTTCGCCAGGATGAAGAGATAATTGATGGGTAGTCTTCATTCCAACAGTTCACCCCTTACTTAATGATCAATTATTCTCACACCCTGGCGAAATTTAACTTTACACCAAGCTCGAGCCAATGTCAGTCTCTTTAGATAATGATAACATTATCGGAACTGGCAACAACCAGTAACTTGTTTGCATAAATATCTGTGAATGCATATTTTATAAAAATTGTAGTACCTGCTCGACACTTACCTACGTGTGATGATAGGGTCAGAGTGACCGCAAAAGATCTCGTGTTTTTAAAAGTTTTATTTTAAATAAAGTTTTTAATATATTTTAAGGACAGTTTTTCAATGAGGCTGAATCAGCATTTCTTATCGTGCTGAAACAGACTATGCTTACACCTTGTTCATGGGTGTCTTTTGTCCATGCTGTTTATCATGTTGTTCTTATAAGTTTTGTGTTCTGCTTTCTTTTGCCTTTTTTTTTAAATAATCCTTGAACATTGTGGCCGAATTTAACAATAAGTGAAATCACGCACACCTACAACTTCACAAAATATACGTCGACTTTAAAGTTCCGAAGCACTTCAATGACGCCATAGTAATTTTTCCTCGCGACACGACACAATGCACACACAAATCAACAGAAAGAGTTGCCAGAGTTCACTATTCTCATTGGAAAGCAAAAATACATTTTTTTTTATATTTTTTATCACAGTCTGTATCTTTTGAGCAAACACAAAAAGACGGCTCTTCCTGCGAAAAAACAAAGATTTCCCTCTCTTACACAAAAGTCCGTGACGGAGACAGGCAGACAACCGGCGACAGGAGATGAGCTCAATCACCGTAGTGATACATCGAGTATCTACTGATAATCTCTCTTCCAAGCACTCCCTCACATGCGAACGTTGCACATCACACTGAAAAAACTCTCGCAGTCGACTGTTTTTGGAAACTGAGTTTATTGAAAGGTTACATTTTTCTAACAGAATAAACACGCTGCACTGCGAAAGGAGTTTTCCGTCTGATTGAGAAACTGTGAAAACGCAAGAATGTCTAGTTAAAGGCAAAAATTCGGATTTTAGAGGTTTAAGAAAATTATAAAATTATTTTGATTTGATTTAATATAACAACTTTTCTCAAAAAATACTAAAACAATATTCTAAAATTTCTCTAGCGTTAATATGTATCATCAGAACATATAAATCATTAAACTGAATTGCAAGCTATCTTAGTGTACACTTTTTAAACTTTAAGTTTCATTTTTTAGACATAGTGTTAAATATATGGTTTGTAAATATGTTGTACACTTCCACTTTTTTAAAAAATGCCTCAGGAATAAAGTCCTGAGATATGGAACTGAGATGTGTAGTGCACATTACTTATAACACAAGAAGGGAAGTGATTTGAAGGAAAACCCTGGATGTGATGTGGGGAGCACACCACGCAATTCATTTTCAGCCATTATAAGTGGCGAAAACTGTTCGTACCCGGCATGTCATGACTGCAAGCGATTTCGCATAAATCCCTGAGGAGAGTTAAACCGTGCTGTCCTCAGTTTAATCCAAAAGTTCATCTAGTGTAACTAGCCGCAAAACCTGATGGACAAGGCGTTGAGCGACATATTTCTATACATGCTCAATTGAAAAACTGCAAGAGATTTTGCATGAATCCCTGAGGAGAGTCAACCAGTGCTGTCCTCAGTTTATTCGAAAAATTCATCTAGTGTAACTAGCCGCAAAACCTGATGGACAAGGCGTTGAGCGACATATTTCTATACATGCTCAATTGAAAAACTGCAAGAGATTTTGCATGAATCCCTGAGGAGAGTCAAACCAGTGCTGTCCTCAGTTTATTCCAGAAGTTCATCTAGTGTAACGAGCCGCAGAACCTGATGGACAAGGCGTTGAGCGACATGTTTCTATACATGCTCAATTGATACACTGCACGAGATTTTGCATGAATCCCTGCGGTGAGTCAAACCGTGCTGTCCTCAGTTTATTCGAAAAGTTCATCTAGTGTAACTAGCCGCAGAACCTGATGGACAAGACGTTGAGCGACATATTTCTATACATGCTCAATTGAAAAACTGCAAGAGATTTTGCGTGAATCCCTGAGGAGAGTTAAACCGTGCTGTCCTCAGTTTATTCCAAAAGTTCATCTAGTGTAACTAGCCGCAGAACCTGATGGACAAGGCGTTGAGCGACATCATTCTATACATGCTCAATTGAAACAGTGCACGAGATTTTGCATGAATCCCTGCGGTGAGTCAAACCGTGCTGTCCTCAGTTTATTCGAAAAGTTCATCTAGTGTAACTAGCCGCAGAACCTGATGGGACAAGGCGTTGAGCGACATATTTCTATATATGCTCAATTGGAAAAGTGCAAGTGATTTTGCATGAATCCCTGAGGAGAGTCAAACCGTGTGTCCTCAGTTTATTCCAAAAGTTCATCTAGTGTAACTAGCCGCAGAACCTGATGGACAAGGTGTTGAGCGACATATTTCTATACATGCTCAATTGAAAAAATGCAAGAGATTTTGCATGAGTCCCTGAGGAGAGTCAAATCGTGCTGTCCTGAGTTTATTGCAAAAGTTCATCCAGTTTGTTTAATCAGAGCAAACATATAACAGTTGATTTTGTTTTACCCAGATATTAAGCGAAAAGAAGTACAAACAATCAATGAAATGTCAGTTACATTAAATTTAGCAGAGCTGAATCAATAACTATTGCTTTCATAACATAAAAAACAAATCAGTCATCACATGCATATTAAAGGCATCCGTTATTTTATAACTGCTATTATATTTCAATTTAAACACCGCCCTTTGGCAATTCGATCTGTGTTCTCTAGGTTACTATTACAAATGTAGTTTACAGACGGGCCCCTTAAGGCTCCAAGATTAGACGGACGACAGCGTGAAAGTATGACGTTATGAACTGTGTTGCTCGCCCAGAGGCTTCGCTATATCTTTTGGTGGATTTCAAATTTGTGTGTAATGGGACATTAACGAAAAATGAACTACAAGCTTAAGATAAGTTATCTACGTAACTAGTTCATCGTGGGGACTGTAACCAAATTCCAATTCCAGAAGACCTCACTACATCTCTTGGTGGATTTCAAAGTTCTTTTTATTAGGACATTACCCAAAAATGAAATACAAACTGGAGTCAAATTATATCTAAAACTCGTTAAACGTGGAGAATGAAACCATATTCCAGTTAAAGAAAACCTCGCTACATCTCCAGGTAGATTTGAAAGTCGTTTGTATTGGGACTTTCCCCCAAAATGAACTACACATTTAAGTCAAATTATATCTGTAACTCGTTCAACGTAAAGAACGAAACCAAATTCCAATCCAAAATTTATCTTAGTTCAGTGTACCAGAATGTTCAGGATATCAGTGTAGAGTCGTGGTTGAGGGAAAGTGGTTTACCGATTTCGCAGACATTACAATGCCGGTGGAAAAGGCTACATACGGTACATGTTCGGGATATTAAATAATAATTCTTTTAAACACACTCTATGAAATATTACTTTATGAAGAATACATAAAGTTCACAGGTCTCTCTGTATGTATTTTATGTGCTTCTTAAATTCCTATGAATATTTTTTAACGTATTGCTAAGGGTATTACCCTTAGCTTTAACTCAACTGTTGGAAACGGAAACTTAAAAAAAATGAAGTTCAAATCTATCTGTTCTCTTGCATACATAATATTGAAAGTTCGGTTTAACCTTCAATTCCAAGAATGTGTTAAAGTTAGAATAATTATCTTCACAGTGTAGGAGACCTAGAAATTTCCTCCATAGAGGTTGTTTCCAGTCATTTGACCTCGAAGATCTCAGGAGAACCGCGCGTTGTGCGAGGGAATAGAACTAATGAGACGAAACCCTAACCGTGGAAGTCTACCTTTTTCATCTTTGTTTTCTCAAGAGTTTACAACACAGATCATATGTAGATAATTTTAAGAAAGGAGTGTCTGACCCCAGGTCTTAACAAACACTTAGAAATAGGAAGCTAGTAGATTTGGGCTGGAATGAGCGACAGGAAAGTCACTCGGAAGGGAGGTAGAAAAGGGTAGGAAGACGCTCTTATTTATAGTCTGGGGTTCAGTACCCGGAGTCCGATGGATTAACATGCCCATCCGACGCACAGCGGATATTTAATGGTTCGAACGTTGGTACCTGCTGAGATCGAATCTGAGACTTCTCCGTAGCAGTCATGAACAATGACCGCTAAGCCATAAGCATCCCGATAATTTACAACTCTCTCCGCGGTGCAATTTATATAGCCACTGGTATCGTATCACGTGACAGGCGCTATCATAGTTTCATGTCCGACCGCTGGGGTGCTGTTCAAAAAGCGAGAGTTGAACCTCCGTATCTTCTCCTCTGTGAATTATCTTAAATGGATGAGCCTTAGGAATGACAATAATTATGCGGTGATTAACCTGACACAGGTGCATTTGATTGTATTTATGTGGAATCTTTGTTTAAGTCCAATAAACATTACACCTTTATACCAAAACAGCTTTATTCTTTTAAGCAACGGATTTCCATTTCAATTCTAAAAATTAAAGGATATGAAATTGTCTTGTTTTTATGCAATATATGATAATAAAAAATTGGAACAAATCAAAAGTTTCAAATAAACAGACTGTGTCACTTCTTCCACGCAATTTTTATTACAGTTGTTGATAAAAATCAGTAAATATATTTTGAATTAAATTAATGGCATGTTGGGTATTTATATTTCAGTTAAAATCTACTTCCTCAGACCAGTTGCGAATTTCAAAATATCGAACGTGTTTTTGGCCATAGGTTTAATTTGACTGAAAATCGGTATTCTATAGGGCAGTAAGTATTAGGGGACTTAACGAATCGATTGAAAATGATGTTGTAAATGAAGTGAAAAATTTTTTGGCAAAGAGTTTTCGTTTCTCAGAGGAAAAGAAACTAATATTATGATATATCGTCACTTTCTTACCTGTTAATTCCGAAGCAGGTAAAGTAATGGAATGAATCAGAAGGTTCTTAAAGAACTACTCCAAATTTAATGACCAGAGTAGGTCTTTTCTTGTAAGCGTAACATTTGTTATCGATTACTCATACAGTAGTTCAGAATTTCAGGGAAGTTAGATGACCTGTATCCCGCATGTTGATTACATATTTTATAGATACTAAGTTACTTCTGTTCCCCAACGAATCCCTTTCCCGATACATACTGTATCACAAAATTATGCACTGTGAATTTTGTCTCCACTACGTTGTTTCTATTAACACTATGCATATCAACAAAGGCATTTTTCTGATTTTATCGGAATATTCACGTTAGGGCCTCTGTTATTCTCGTGATGGTTATGTAACTTTATTGGAAAGTGACGTTCCATTTCATTCCTTTGAGATTTAAGTATTACTTTGATCCTTAAATTTCTAATTTTATCTTGATTTATTTAACTCTATAAAGCCTTCTACACTTTTCTACCAGAAGAGTTCCAATTTTCCCAGCAAATTATGTTCCTCACATCTCTCTTATACAGTGTGTTTGCGTGAGTTGTTACGTGATGTCATGCAGTATAAAACCGCAGCATGGCTAATTACGAGCTTGATATCCAATCCTCCAAATTTCCTACAACGCGCAATAAAAAACTTTCTGTTCCAATATATGTGCTTTAAAATTCCCTTGTACTAATACAGAATAGAAAACAGATTTAGCTAAATTGTTTATGCGAGAAATAAGGTAGAATCCAATCATATGGAAATTACACTTTTTGGTAACAGCACAGCAATAAAATGAAGTGTTAAGTTATCTTCTCTTATTAGCTTTTTCACACGTGTTGAGTAAATCATTTCCAAAAAATTGAAATTGTTGGGGCAATTTCTGTCAGATTTCTTGGTTCAATAATGAAAGAAGAGCGCATATATTATTAGTAGGAATCTTAATGTATATTGAATGAAATAAATAGGGCATGCTATTCAGAATTTGGTACATTTGTCTTCAACTTATTTATAAACTAAATGTTACAGGGAAAAATGGAGGTGCTGACTCGGTTTAAAAGACATAAAGGAAAGATCGTGCAAAGAAAGATTTCTAAAAAATGTGCGTAAAAGAAAATCTAAAACATTTCTGTTAATGCGACTTAAAATTATTTGAAAGATTTCTACATGAAAGTATGATCAATGAGGATATAAATAGTACAATTTCAAAATATTTCGATTGCATTTGGCGCACACATTGTTTGCCAACATATTTTCTGTACAAGAAATGCGTACCGGTGTTACGTTAGAAAACACGAGTAACCGGTACAGAAATATGTACTGGATACCCGTTTGCTTCCAGAGGGACAGTTTTTTTTCAATTGCATCCAAGCTAGATGAAACTAAAAATTTATGCGGAACCTAAGCTTTAACTTTTCCATATCTCAGCCTAGTGAAAGGCATTATTCTTTCTACGATTTCGATTCACCAAACGAAAGCCTATTCGAATTGTATCAAAAATAAAATAACGTATATTTTCCCTGTATTCTGCCCAAATCAAATAAAATTCTTATATTCTGATCCACGACCATTTATATTCGTATATTACGGTCGTATTAGTGGAAGTTTACTAGAAATTCGTAAATAACAACAAAAAGAATCACTTGCCGTTGATATCGGCCTGGAACTGTAAGTGCGAAACGCGTCCGGAGTGACAGGTTAGGGTTGTAATGGTGATGGTACTTTGAGCTTCCGATGCTGCATGACCTTGGAAATATCTTCATTCTGGTTGGAAATCTTCATGTTTCAGTTTTTACAGTACATATGTTCCTTTGTTTGCTTAATCTCATTGTTTCTTAAGTCTTTTAAATTTTTTGTAACTTACTTTTATGGTTGTATTTCGTCGTGGTTGGTCTCGGAGTCAGGTTTCTTCGAAAGTCACGGAAAGTTCTTCGATTCACTTTTCATCTGTGTAGTTCGTTCAATTGACATTTTATTGGTTAGAAACCCTGAGACAATAGGTGAATATTACGGGATTTTGTGTAGGACAGTAGGGAGCTTCAGGATGTAAAATGAACCAATAAGGCTTCACTGAACAATACAAAATAACCATGATCAACAAATGGAAGCAAAGTAAGCAATTGCTTATTGAATAATACAAATTTTTAACAACATGGAATTCTCAACTGTCAGTTGTAATCCCGTAATTAACGTGTTTAACAGAACTTTAAATAGTAAAAGGATTGTTACTCTAATAATAATACAGGTGTTAAACCAGCAAAACAGGGAGTGACCGCGATGTGCTGTGCAAAAGCATGCGGAAAGTTCCGATTGAAACCTCTTGTCATCGAAAACGCTAAAAATTCCAGATTTTTTGGAAATAATTTTGAAAATAAAATCCTTGTTTGCGTCATGATTCCGTCATACACTTAGGATGGCTTGACAATACGCCATGCAATTCCACTCATCTTTGTTCTAGTAATGGAAACATTGTGTTAATATTAATTCCTTATAATCTGACGTCAGTGATCCAGCCTATGGAAGAAGGGAACATACCAGCAATGAAACGCATTTACAGAAAAAAATTCTGAATATGGTACTTGAAAAAGATATAAAATTCGTAAGTTTTTGCAAAAAAACTCACCGATTTCGATGCGATAAATCTCATTGCTTACGCTCGAAATGAAGTTAAAAAGTTAAAACCAATACATGGCTGGAAAACATGGTTCCTGATGTAAAAGAAGAAATTTCTGCCCGTGAAGAGGTAACGGCATCGGGCATTGTTGAAATCATTTCTGGTGTTAAAGGATTCGAAACATAAAGAAATAAACCGCGGAAGAGTGGCTGGAGAAACACAAGAGCGTTGAAGGTTATTGATTTTTTCCGGACGAACAGAATCTGGATGCAGTGACTCAAGGGTAGCTGGAAGAAGTGTAGGAAAAACAAAGACAAGACAATTGCAGAACAACAAGAGTGAGCAATTGGGGCACTGAAATGTGTGGATAAGTTATTAGACTATATGTGTCAACATACTGAGTTCCAGTTTAATGACACATAGCTTTCGCAGACATTCCATAAACACTTCGAAAGTTAACAAGAATAGCAAAAAAAGGAGTACAACTGCCTTTTTCGAGAAGAAAAACAGAAAATCTGGTAAAAGTTTTATTATTATTTTAATTACACACCCATATTTAAGTCGGTGTGTATTAGTACTGTGCAATTTACAGTTCACTTAAAACTTCTGAATACATATACACAGTAGTACGTAGCTAAGGTTTACGGCACACAATGCCATTTTCGGCTTATCCATGTTTTCCTGTTTTTCGTGTACACCTTTTCCTTAATTATTACGGATAATCGGGAGTTCAGATTATTATCTAAAATGCGTTCAGTTACTATAAGGAAATCGTAGTTTTTACCTTTTTATTTGTAAAACGAAATATTTATATGTACCTATACTAACAAAATTTAACATTGAATTGTTGTTTGTAAATGGTGTCGCCTTTAACAGGGCATGAGTGTCACCGAAAGCAAGGAGTTGGTACCAAGTATTACTAATGATCCAATTACGTGAAAGGCAGGATGCCAACTCTCACAGCTTCCTGGCTTGCAAGAAGTATGTTCAAAGAAGCTTCTTTTGTATCTTCTCTTTGAAATTCAAAGATCATATTTCTCTTCGTTGATAAAAGCTGGCAGGTTTGATATTCATGCTATTCATCCAACTGTTCCCTCTCTGTGATTACATATCGGCCGATGGATGGCAGCACGCCAGCATTCACTATTAAGTGTTAGCAACTGTATTTTTATTAGCGGAAACTCAAATGTTTTTCTGATGCAGTATTTTTTCGCAATTTGCAAGGTGTTATTTTGCTTAAAGATCTCGAAGTGGAATAATACTTGCTGAAATTCCTAGTGACGGGTACATGTGCATTTCGTGGTGTGAAGGCCAAACACTGTTCCAATGACAATATGTTTCCAGTCACCAAATGACACTCACAGTTATTTTATTTGTTTTAGGTTTTGGGCATTTTATGTGCTGGGAGAATTCTGTTGAAAGAATTTTGTCAGATATGTGTTCCCGTAAACTTTGGACACGGTTCCATACACCTCATATTCCTTTTGATTTTATCATGATGTTTACAGCAATTGGTGTCGACTCACACGTGAGCTAACAGAGGAAAACCGATAAAAAGGTATTTTACCAGATAAAATTTTGAAACATTTACTGCGACAAAATTGTCGTTTACCCGTAATACATTGCTTGGTGATGCTGATTTCACATCATGAGACAATTTTTACTTGAGAGGCAGCAACGTATTATATTTTTGTGCTATGTTGACTGGTTTCGTTTCATGAGGAAGCAAACTTTTCCTTTGGAATGAAAATTTTCAGTGGGGATTCAATATGTATTCCTGAAGATTTTTTAATCTGAAACTCGTTCAGAACAATGCGGTGAGGATATCGATACACAACACAACTGTTGTCAACTTCCACACCGATCGATAGATGGCAGCGCATCACCGTTCACTCCAATATTGAGCAAAATGGAACAGAGTTGAGAATCCTACCGATACTAAATCCCTTTCCATCCCTCTTTCTAATTTCCACAGCAACTGGCCCTCTTGAAAATTACCCGGTTTTTTTTGTTATTGCATCAGGCTTCAAACAGACTGCATCTATAACTTAATGGGCAACAAATTTGAATCACAGCCACACAGTTCTCTTCAACAGCAGTGACAAAATCTATTTGTTAAAACAAGTGGTACAAAGATATCAGCACCTAGAAATATGCGTCGTGTTTTACAAACCTGTGATGCACTTCATAACACCTAAGCTACCTAATGAGATTTTGCAATTGATAACAAAGCGTCATTACAAGTAAGCGATGCTGAAAAGAATGTCCGAGTAGAGTAGCCATGCGACAACTCATTATATAATATTCAAATTTGAAACTTTAACAAAACTTTTACGATATTTATTTATATATAAATGAAAATTCAGATATTTAAATCAAAGGTACGCGTTTGATTTTCCGAAATATTGTTTGGATTGTGACATAGAAGTCAACAACTGTATATTGAATCTCTCTTTTAGCGAACTGTGTGTGCTACATTTGTGTTTTCATTCTCATTGTTACATCGTGTGCTCATTTGACGCAATGAAATTGTTTTTTTTTTGTTTCCTCGTACCATCCTATTCGAAAACCGTTGCTCTCGATTGTCGACCAGTCGTTTCTTTCCAAGGAAGGACCACTGACTGCGTGGTTCGTTACTTGTGCACCACCCATTGTTCGCCCTTAACCTAAGCTTTCTAGTAGAGCCGAGTAGTTTTCCTGTTTCTGAGATGGTTGCCACTTCCTTCCTAGCGTCCACTAAGGCTTATCCTTGAAAGTCGCTTAAATCGTGTGTTTCTCATTTTTGGTGCTACCTACGATTCACTTGTTTGAATCCTTGCACTGAGTTTCTCAAAAAGTCATCTTAATGTTATGTTTGCGTAATCGAGTCATGATGGGACGGACGTGTCTGATTCAAACTGATTGCTCCCAATTTTTTCTATTTCACTGTAGTTTACCTCCGTGAGTGAAGTTTCAAAATTTACGATTAGTCATACCAAATTATAAACTTACTTACAATACACACGGAATGCTTCTCAGTGACAGTCTTAAATCATAACCATGTGTTCAACGTCTAAGTTTACAAATTATTTTCGCAAAAACTTGAGAACGATAGAAATAAAATACTCTTAGAAACATAAATTCATAGGTATTTCAAATCAAAGAAACATAATAGGTTGCTGTAGACCCTTGGCGAATCCGATTCCCTCTATTTTATATATTCCAAGTCAGGAGATGTTGATATATATCCAAGTGCAAAAACACGACGGTAGATAAAAATGTATATATGACGTAGGCTTTTGATTCTTATTTATTCCTTGCCATCCTATTAACGCAGTGGTATGAAAGGCTGATTTTCAATAGTTGTCCAAGATGACTTCAGACTAAAATCTCTAATAAGGCATGGTGCTGTGCTTGTTGTACGACGCTGACTTTCCCATACCCACGAACCAGTGGCTTTATATTAGAAATTGGAAAGCGCCATTGTGGAAAATTTAAATAGAATCAGAAGCGTCATCATGGGCTAAAACATACGCTTACTTCGAGAAAGCAGCTTATATTTATTAAGTGCTTTTGAACTTCTTCTTGAGAAATAAAAGAACGAGATCTCCTTATCGCACGCGTAGCGGAGTCACTTCGAGAACACCTACTTTGGGATTAAATCGATTGCTGTTCGACTTAGCATCTAAAGTACGTACACTTCGCCACAGCTTTTTCAAATCTGCGTATCGCAAAAGGAGACCGGAGTAGCTCAGATATTTATGGGTCTGAAGGTTTTCAAGCGTAACGATGTTGCTAATAGAATTTGTGTTGTTGAAATAAGTTGAAAAGTCTTTAGAGGTGGCATCTAAATAAATGAAAAAAGATTTTGTGTTGTAGGCATGGCAAAAATTAAATGAAAGCAGTGCGTTTAACCAGAAAATATAGGTTTTCATAACCCGCGGTTGTAGGTACAGAAATAACGTTTTCCTTTGTAGCGGAGATCAAAATTAATTATCTAACGAGTCAAAACTCGCTCAACCTTAACATAACAAAAGCAAACAAGGAAAATCAACTTAAGGATTTTATTTAACTCAAATGAATTTTATTTTGCATATAAGCTATTGAAACCTTATTTACGTGGTTTTAAATCCTAATCAGAAGCGAATTTTCACGAGAAAAATTTATAATATATATATATATATATATATATATATATATCACATTCGACATGTCGATGGAAAACATTTTCCTCTTTTCCATGAAGGTACTCCTCAAAAAGCTTGAAAACTGCATCGCTATGGTATGGGTATCCAGGCTGAGTAGAAATAATGAAATCTGCTCTCCGGGCCACAACTTTCTGGCTGTAGTAAAATTGGTTCAAGTCGCCAGTTTTACCCAATACTTGAAAACGTTTACTGATTATGTACAGATCACAGGTGTGCACAATTTAAAGTAGCCGATTGTAACTTTGCTATCACATTATACTTTGTGATCACTCCAAATAGGTTCAAAACGCAAAGTGTTCCCAATGCAAAAGTTAATCGGTGTATATTATTCAGAATCAGACAAAAGTATCAAACGAGCCTGACAACGATGAAATGTGGTTCAGCTACGAAAGTCCATATGCGCATGCGCAAGCTAAAATCTGATCTCAAAGTATAAAGAAAAGCTAAATCGCAAGTGTATTAGTGAATAGGTTGGTAGCTTTAGAGATAAATTATCTACAGGTTGCACTCCGTCGTGTGATACATCATTTTAAAGCTCTCGTCAATAGCACGTAATTCACCACTCCCTTTGGGTAAGTTGAGAGGGAGATACACTTCGGTAAATCGCATCGCTTTCGAGATATTTTAGAGAAAGAACCTATTTGTGTCAAGGACTACTCTCTTCTCCCGTTTCCGTTACGTCGAAATACTTTACTTGGGATCTGCTTTACTCTTGCCTGTAAAGATGCATAAAATCAAAAATTCGTTCTTGTGATGTCTTTTATCAAATTTAGCAGGAGGATAACGTTAGTACTCAGATTGCAAAAAATATTGTGAAGTTTATGTAAAACGTAATGAAATAATGTTTGGTGATTGATTTTGTAAAATATATTGTTCAGAAACATTGAAATTAACAATTAGTGGTTAACTTCCGTTACCTGTTTGAGTCACATTGGAATTTCTTAACTTAGGATTAACTTCTCTGCTACCGGGAAAGAAGCACAATGTTAAAGAGAATGGCATCGAGTTTAGATGATTCCTGATTAAAGATAATATTGCGCAAATGACATCATCCATATATATTTCTCTTTGAACTGTCTATTTATTCATGCCGTTCTTTCGGGGCTGCGCATGTTGGTCGAAAAGACATGTGAGTATACAAGTGAAGACGGATACGTACTGACTGATTAGTCCATAATTATTCTACCTCCCTTCTCAAGTAACACCGTGTCAGGATCGACAAACATGGGTAAATGTGGCGATTTGAGCGACATTAATCGTTATCGCATTGTAACAGACGAATAGGTTATTCTATCGCGTAAGTGGTAAGAACACTAGAGTTCATCAGCGCAACACTGTCAAGGGTCTGTCGCCGGTATACCATCGACAAACGTAATGGCACCAAGATTGCGATCTGTGCCCGGCTACACGCCATTGATGACCTGAGTTGAAGAAGACTATTCGGGCTTTTACAGACCGACTACATCACAACAGCGGCGAATACTACGTTCAGGTTAAATGTTGGAGTTTTAAGCAGCATCAGCGAGCAAACGGTAGTTCTCAAATTGCGGTACGACACCCGACTCTTTAGTCGTGCTCCAATGCCGACTCCTCGTCATAGATTCATATTTTAGACAGATATCACAATATATTAATATACCAGCAGTGTCGGCATGAAACTCGAATATCAGCTCTATATTGCACGGATAAATTTTTACTTCCCATTCTTTGAAGGTATCAAGTCCTACTGATGAGCTTTTCGTCTCTACTAATGTTGTTTGCGAAGGAAAGGATCATCTTACATAACGTTATTTGAGGGAGAGTGAAATCTGTAGCGACAGTGCTAAATATTCCACTACACTGTATTTTCCGAAATTCTTGAAAGGGCTGGGTAAGGGGAGCAGGTGACCCAAAAGTTGGTTCTTTTCAGGAACCCCCAAACCTCTGGATCCAGCTCTTATTGGATTTCCATGAAGAAACATTTCCAGATTGTCTTTTAAACATATCTCGAATTCTGGATGGGGTGTCATGGTTTGGGACAAATTATGTTGGTACGGATCAGGTCCCCTATTATTGCTGGAACGTCAAGTATCCTGAAACGATGGTCTAAATAATATTGCCGATCAAATTCATCCTTCCGCGCTTGTCATCTTCCAACAGATAACGGTGACTTTTCGAAAGACCATTAGAATATAACATAAACACTACTGTTTGTGAAAATTCCAGCAATATAAAGAGTTGCTGGCATTAGCCTTAAACTTACATTATATGTGCAACTAAAATGCAAACGAAAAACAAAGAATTTTCGGTTTTGAAGCAATGCTGCATGCGGCTTTCTGCCTTGGGTGTAAGAGCTGGCTCAAACGAGTTATTGGAATCTGTGGATAATCAAGAGAGAAAGTTAAAGAGATTAACGTACCTAGAAATTATCTTAGTGAGAAATGCTCCAAAAAATATAACGAATTATGCCATGTATTCTACAACGCGCCATCTTTTTCTTTATGTTCGCACATGATATTGTTCCCACCAGACTTTACACGAGACGCTGGGATGCACGGTAGTCTCACCATTCCTGGCATTGTCGAATCCACGTGGAAGACCGTTTGTACTTGTTAACCAATTGTCTTCTTGCGAAGAGAGTCTCTAATGGGGTCACGTCACGGGCGGGCTTCACTTTCCAAGAGCTTCTCAACTTGTTTTCATGTACTCCATTCCCGGGAGAATAGTGTTGTTGTGCATAGGAGTAAAATGATGAAGGCTGAAATTACTTATCACATATTATTCAAACAGAACAGAGAGAGATATGTTGTGAAAGTACCTCTGTAATGTTAATTCTGTTTTAAAGATAATTAAAAGAGCTATCAAAAATGTATTTGTCCGTACTTAAAATTACTTAATTCTGTGTAATTCCAAAATAGTTGGCTAGTTTGTTCCAAAGTTTTAACATGATCCAATGAATACTCTGTTTTCTTTTGCTCTAAGAATATATGAAAAAAGACAATCTCATGTTATTAAAAGTGATATCTTTCATTTACTTTGTTTGATATATAGTTTATTCCGGTGTAAAGTAAGAGTAAATAAGGGACATCAAAGTGACTTAAAACCATTTTCAAAGATTTTCAAATTGCAAACAATGCTTCATAATAAGTGGTTTTGAATATAACTTCCATAGAAATGAATTTATAAACGAATAGTTTTGGAATAGTCAATTTAAGTGTCAATCACAGGATTTCTGAATATATTGTTGGTATGTTTCAAGAAAAAGTCACGGGAAAATCGAAACAAGAAGCTGAAAGATTTCTATAATAATGAATTTTTGGAGAACAGATCTGGGTCCATATGGGTTGCAGATTAAAAAACAGCATGAGGAGAAATTAGGGTAAAAATATATATATTTTCTTGTATCACTTAAGATACATTCTTGCGCCTGGAATAAATGATATAGTGATATTTTGCGTGTGCGTGTTTTTATGATGTTGAAGAAGCGAAAGAATGAAAATGAGTGGGACGCTTGGGTCTCAGCATCCCTTTGTACATATGATCGACTCAGATTCTTGAAAATGTTCCAGTTTGTTCAGTGGTGGAAATAATTGTGACCAGAGTAATCTACATGTAATTCCTAGAAGCCAATCCTTCCAGGAATTGGGGAACAGGGGCTTCTGAGGTCACCACGGGTGAACTTTGTAGGGCATCCATGGTATGTGTCACCTATCTTTGAAGTAAAGATTTCAGCTTTCAATTAATTCTTTAATGATTAAAAGTTAATATTATTTAATCCTGCTTATTACAAAAAATATTACTACAGTTCTCTGTATAGGCTTATTATAAGCAAAACCGGCAGTTTCAGAATTACATAAAACCAAAATCGTTCAACTCATTGATGCTCATGTTGAACCTTACTGTAGCAAAGCCCTAGAAATTTGTTACGTCAACTTACAGATGTTCCATGTGCTCACACTGTGTCACACGACATAAATGAACGTGGTACTTGAACTCTTGTTAAACACAATTTAACATAACTCATCATCTCCACCAATAGATATTCTGATTCGTTGATTCAGATCTACTAAATGAACAGGTAAAGAGGGAGGAAGGCCTTGTCATTGACAAAGCCCGATAAAAAAATCACTGTATAATAGATCCAGATTTCATGCTTATCTTTATTTTATATTAATTATTGTTTCTATGGCGTGTTTCATAACGAAAAACATTTCAATTTCTGTATAAGACGCGGAAAATGTTTTATATATAGTAAAAATATATGTTTAAATTTGTCACCGATATATTTTCTTATGTACTTTTAAGGCATTAGCCCGTCAGTAAAACCAAATTGTTAGTTCAACAAAACAGAACATAGAAAATAGAGGCAACAAGGTATTTATTGAACATAGCAAACGAACCAATATTTATTGTGTAACTATTTTGAAGCATAAATGGTACACACTGAAGAGCAGTTGAATTAGAGGCAGCAGGCGTTAGGCAAATGTGGCGCTTTGGGTGGCCCTGTAAACAGAAACGACATGACGTATGCAACGAACCAACATTACAAGGAGTGATGCGACGGGAATCAGTAAGCTTCGGAAGCAGTATTTGTAAGACAAAGGATCTCAGCGCATTTGATCGTGGACAAATCGTCGGCGCCCGACAAATGGGTCACTCCATCTCGGAAGTGGTGCATGCACTGAGATTTTCACGAGCCACTGTGTCACGGATGCACCGTGAGTACATCAAATCCGGTAAAACCATCCCTGCAAGGGCCAACTGCCGTAAACAACAGAGTGTGGATGAGCGGGGTCATCGTCGGCTAGCTCGCACTAAAACAGCGGATAGACGGGACACAGTGCAAGAAATCACTGGGCAATTTAACGCTGGTGCACGAAAACGTGTAAGGAGCAACACCATCCAGAACGATCTCCTCGCTATGGGGTACAGAAGCCACCGTTCCAAGAGGGTACCGCTGCTGATCGCACATCACAGGGTATACAGATTAGCATCGGCGCGGAAACATCGCCACTGGACGCTAGACATGTAGAGAAATGCTGCCTGGACTGATGAGTCGAGATTTACGTTGGTACATGCGGATGGCAGGATACGAGTATGGTGCAAACCACATGAAGCGATTGTTCCTTCTTGCTAGCAGGGTACTCTTCAAGCTGGTAGGGGTGGTATTCTTGTCTGGGGTCTGTTTACCTGGACTGAAAAAGGACCTCTGGTACGTGTGATATCGTCCCTCACAGGACAACGTTACCGAGCTATCCTGGACGACCATTTGCTCCCGTTTGTGCGTTTTCAATATCCCACTGAGAACCTCGTCCTGCAACAAGATAATGCTCCGTGCCATCGCTCCTGACTTGTATCCGAATGGTTGGATGAACACTCCACCGATGTGATCTCACTTCGTTGGCCAGCTAGGTCACCTGACCTCAATACCATCGAGCATATCTGGGATGTCATCGAGAGAGATGTTCGAGGCTCTGATACCCCTCCATCAAATCTTCGTGAACTGTAGGAGCTTGTTGAAGGGTCGTGGTTCCCAACGCTTCCGATGTCTTGCCGATTCCATGCCTAGACGAATCGCCGCCGTAATCAGGGCGGAAGGTGGTGCTACACGTTACTAGACAGGTATCTCCAATTCAATTGCTCTTCAGTGTATATAAATTACGAGTGATTGGTCCTTCGCAAAATATTTTTCGTGTATTTCAAAATTTTGAGGGTACCATTTAGAAAGTTGTTGAATGATTAAAATTTTGTAAAACATGATGTATTCGATTTTATAGTGAACTTAAAACTATGGATTAAGGTAAACGTAAAAAACAGAAGAAATTAATCGGCAAAGAACAACAATATATTAAATGAATTTCATCAAAATATATAACAATATACGGAATAGTATGCAAAAGTTCAGGGACAGCGCCTACCCATCACAACGCAAGCATGTAGTTAAAGTTACGGCATTTCAAATACATCCTGTCGTCCTTCCCCTCTCCAATCTCAAAGGTTTGGCCCATGGAAAGTGAATGGGATGCGCGCACAGACGTTTGATGATGTGGTTAGTCGTCTGTTTTCTGCGATGTGAGAAACATGGCTTTTGAAGAGCAGCGTTGTAACACTACATTCAATTTTCTCAGCGTTTGCGTGAAACAACCTTAGAAACGGTTTCGTAGGTGTACGGGCACTCTACGAAGGTGAGATTGAAAGTGTACGAGTCGCATTGGCTTTTAAAAGAGGGCCGAGAATCCATCGCAGATAATTAGCGCTGTGGTCGACCTTTGACTGCATGGAGTGAGGAAAACATTACGATGGAGGCGCAGTGTGTTCATCAGGATAGTCGCGAACCATTAATGAAATCGCTAACTCAAATATCTTACCGGAGACCACCTGCCAGAGCATTTCGACGGATAATTTTAACATGGACCTCGTGTGCCAGCACATTGTCCCTCGCCATTTGACCTCCGCACAAAAGGATGAATAGATGCGGATATCGGGTGAAGTAATCGACAAAGCCGTTAACGATCCTACGTGTTTGGATAACATCATCACAGGTGATGAAACGTGGTATTACTTGTTCGATGTTCGGCCAAAGCGTGCTTCTTCAACATGGAAATCACCGTCTTCACCGCGATAAAAAAATTCAGGCAGGATCGCAGCAAAGAGGAAATCTTGCTAGAGACGTTTTTTTTATTTTCACGGTATTGTCCATTCCGAATTTATTCCTGTGTACAGAACATTTAACAAGGAACGTTATCTGAACATTCTACGTCGTCTACGGGAGTCAATCTGTCGAAAACGGCCGGAAATGTTGCGAAGTGGGAAATGATACCTTCTCCATGACAACGCGCCTGCACATTCACCCCTACTGGTCACGAAAGTTCTGGCCACAAATCATATTATTGTGCTATCACATCCCGTTTTTTCAGCCGACATAGCTTACTGCGATTGTTACCTCTTTCCGCAAATGAAAGAAAACGTGCAGGGACGTCGTTTTGTGTCACCAAATGAGGTAAAAACACAATGCAGGAGGCATTACGAGGGGTTGCGAAACATGGCTTT
Source organism: Macrothele yani (assembly GCA_039090855.1). NCBI lineage: Eukaryota > Metazoa > Arthropoda > Arachnida > Araneae > Macrothelidae > Macrothele > Macrothele yani. Next base: position 48,310,328 of record CM076999.1, on the reverse strand, counting down.
TAGCAATGATTCCAGAAACTTAAAGGGCGTTGGCAAAAGTGCATCGTCGCTCGAGGGGATTATTTTGCAGGTAAGTGTGCATTGGTGTTTTAAAGTATTCAAGATAAGGAACTATACGCCAAGTCTACGAACTTTTGGACTCTACCTCTTATATCGACAAAGCAGGAAAATATAAATGAATGATATACAGGCTAAAATCTTCAAACTAAAGCAATTTCTAGAAGTAAAATCCCATTTTGCTTCTAGTGCGGTTAATTTCCATTATGATCTGTTGATGTTCTTCTATTAGTGGTTCCGAGAATTGGGCCCCAGTCCTTGGTTCCACTTTGCGAAAAAATCAATCATCCACGCATTCTTGTCTACAAGAATAATTTCTTATTTTTTTTTCCTATCATTGACTTTTTTGTTGTTGGATTTTTTGAGGCGAACCAAGCGACAGGAGCAAAAAGAAATATTATTTTCTTAACCATTCGCTCCAAGATTTCTTTAGTAATTGTGCATTGATATTCTTTTTTTGTGTCTGTACATGTAATATATATGTACCTTCGGCACGAGAACTCCGCAGAAAATTTGAGAAAATATATTAATGTCTTAAAAGTAATATTAATCTATATGTGGAATTAGAACATTTGTGCAATAAATTATTAACTTCATTTTAGAAATATATATATATACACTGAAGAACAATTATATTAGAGATACCTGTCTAGTAACGTGTAGCACCACCTTTCGCCCTGATGGCGGCGGTCATTCGTCTCGGCATGGACTCGACAAAACACTAGAAGCGTTGGAAAGCCAAATGGATCCACGACCACTGAAAAAGCTCCCGCAGTTCATGAAGAATTGATGGAGGGAAGTCAGAGCCTCGCACATCTCTCTCGATGGCATCCCTAATGTGCTCGATGGGATTGAGGTCAGGTGACCTAGCTGGCCAAGGAAGCGAGGTCACGTCGGTGGAGTGTCCATCCAACCATTCGGATACAATTCGGGAGCAATGGAACGGTACATTGTCTTGTTGCAGGATGAGGTCCCCAGTGGAATATTGAAGACGCACAAACGGGAGCAAATGGTAGTCTTGGTTATCCCGGTAACGTTGACCTGTGACGAATGATATCACACGTACCAGGGGTCCCACTTCAGTCCACGTAAACAGATCCCAGACGAGAACGGCACACCCACCAGCTTGAACAGTACCCTGCTGGTAAGAAGGATCCGTCGCTTCACGTGGTTTGCGCCGTACTCGTATCCTGCCATCCGCATGTATCAATCTGAATCTCGACTCAGCAGTCCAGGCATCATTTTTCCACATATCAATGGTGCAGTGGCGATGTTCCAGCGCCCATGCTAATCTTTGCACCCAGTGATGTGCGGTCAGCAGTGGTACCCTCGTGGAACGATGGCTTCTGTACCCCATAGAGAGGATATGGTTCTGGATGGTGTGGCTGCTTACACGTTTTTGTGCACCAGCGTTAAATTGCCGAGTGATTTCTTGCACTGTGGCCCGTCTATCCGCTGTTACAATGCGAGCTAGCTCACGATGACCCTGCTCATCCACAAGCTGTTGTCCACGGCAGTTGACCCCTGCAGGGATGGTTTTACCTGATTCGATGTACTCACGGTGCACCTGTGACACAGTGGCACGTTAACATCCGAGTGCCTGCACGACTTCCGAGATGGAGTGACCCATTCGTCGGACTCCGACAATTTGCCCACGATCAAATGCGCTTAGATCCTTTGTCTTACCCATAGTGCTTCCGACTCTTACTGATTACCGTCGCATCACTCCTTATATTGTCGGATCGCAGCTTACGTCATGTCGTTTCCGTTTACAGGGCCGCTTCCAGCGCCACATTTGCATAACGCCAGCTGTCTTTAATTTAATTGCTTATCATTGTATATATGTGGTAAAAATTAACTTTAAATTGTTACTTGAAATCATGCATAATTACTTTTGGCTTACATTATGACTGGGTTTAAATAGGGTGTAATGAGAAGCATTTCTCGGTGCAAAAGGTTTGTGACATTCAGGTGTGTTAACAAGACACAAAATTTGATAAACTCTTTTATATATATTATGCCAGTAGAACGATAACTTTCTTTTATAGGAACTTATTAATTTCTTTCCGGAATTCTGAAATTTCTACTTCGACGATTTATGATTTGAAATTATTGTACTTAGGAGTTTTCAAGAAATATTAATTTGTGCACCTGCTCTAAATTTTATAGGAAAATTCGGATTTTATGAATCTGCGCAATTTCGTTTTTCTTTAACTCGAGTAAAGATTTCCAGAAGTTTTTAGGCAGGGAAACGCCGACCTTAAGAGATAAGAATCTTTTGTAACCCGTTAATCTAGAAGATTTTCCATGGAAGGTCACTTTCAATATAGCAGGTGGTCAGCCCCGGGGGCAAGAAAGGGGTGAAATTCAAGATTTTTGCAATTCACTTCACATTTCAAGACGGTTCAACAATTTCTCTGGAAAAACATAATATAAATATGAAATAGGAGCAAGTTTTTTGGCCATGAATAAATTTGGGAGTCCCTGAAAATTCCATCTGTAGTTCTTCAGGAGCCAAAGAACGAAATCATGAGCATAGCAGGTGTCAAAATATCCCGTATGATTTGATAATATTTTAACTGTCCAGTTAGCATTATATCTTTGAATCTTCTTTTACGCATTGATATTTTAAATACGGTCATATCATCTTTAAAATAAAAATAATAAGAGATGAACATGAACATATTATTAAAAACAAAAGGTTTTGTTCTGTAAAATTTTGGATTCACTCAAAAGACCGTAGGACCCCACCCCTGTTCCAGTAGTTCTACCTCAACCCTTGTAGGGCTGGAGTAGGATTGGGATAGCGTTGAGAAGCAGCCAATCAGATAAAACAATGTCCATGATTGACTGTAACAACTCATAGGCAGCTAATGTAAATTTCAATGTAATCGTCAAACTCAATATTTCACGTCATATCTTAAGAGTAGATGTAGCCACAGGAAAAACTAAGACATTTTTGAAATATCCATCACATTTCGCATGTAATGACATAGCGATGAAACAACTATGAAAATTAGTTAGTTAAAAAAATTTAACTTCAAAATTCACGGTTTCTGCAGGTGGCGAAAAATTATTGCACGCCATTGTAAATCAATAAATTGTTCCGTCGGTGCAAAGCATAGCAAGGAACATCTAAAAACCTCGGAAAGAAATGAAATCAAGAACGGATTCCTTACATTGCAATTTCGTTGTCATGATTGCTTTCGTGGTAAATAAGTAAGGGAACTGATATGTTATTTACAACAAACATACATAAATAGATGGAGAACACATCGGCATGACATTTTTCGTAGAATCCTAGCGAAAGACTAAACTGATTACTGAATTCTCACATATCCTACTGATGTTCCTTGCTATGCTTGCACTGCCTGATAACTTGCGTTTGCTGATTTTTTGAGATATTGTGTTTTTATAAGGTGGGTCCAAGTTTTAATTAAAGAATACCCCTAAAACCTAGATATAATTTGAGTGATAACGGTACATTTAAATAAGTAGAAATGGCAAAGAAAATCTTACTCGCCAGTCTTCTTCTAACTTACTTTCTTGTTATACTCGTAAATTTTATTTTTCATTTTCAGAAGGAATTATTTTATGCGATGTTATCAAAAAATTATAAATATCGAAAAAGTAAAGCTATATTTTGAGAAGTTTTTCTTTTATATTTTAAAATATCATTATAAAAATATTTTGAATTAGTTTACTCATGAAAAGATTCCAGTCTTTAGTGTCTTTTAACGTCTTGGAAGAGGCAACACAGTAAAAAATGTGCCTGCACAACTGAGAATGTTCCATTTTAACTCCTAAGTATAAATCAGTTTAACTTATTATCACATCTTGTCCTTCGCACATACCTGAAATTGAATTAAAACACTTGCTCTCTTATTGAATTCTTATTGAATACCTCGTTGGATCTCTTTCGTCGAAATCGTAACACGCATGGGGTTTGACATATATTCCACAAGTTGAGATAAAGATCAGGGCTTTCTGATAGTGGTGGAAGTATCTATCTGTCTCTGGCTTGCTGAGCATATGTTGCACAGTAAACAGCAGAATTGTCATTCATATGTTCGTAAATAGAAATTGTGGAATAGACTTGATTGACAACAAAGTGATAAAACTGGTCATCAAATCCTAAATTAATTTTTGTAATGGTTAGCAAATTCTTTTAAAATATCATAGGCCCTTGATCGCTAAAATGATAACCAAATTGACATACTAGCACCTATTTTCGAAAAAATACTTTCCTCATTTCAAATAGCTATTATGTACATGACATTAAATGTATGTACAAACTCACCAATTTTTAAGACGGCTTATTTTAGGTTTTCGTTTGTATTCAGTTTCTAGGTATTCTCTTTTAAGATCCAACAAAAATCAACTAACATGGCGAAAATATATACGATTTCTTACGCCTCATAAGGGTCGCTCAATACAATACAGACTCCACACTTCCCCATATAGAATCCACCAACTCTCATCCCAACAATTCTTGTGATGTAGGCTAAACTGCGAAAAGGGAATTTTTTTATATGTAGTTATCGGAAACCTTGCGACTTCTCCCGTACTACCCAGATCACTCCTTCTACGTTTGACAGGTTTTATTAGATGATGGGTCCGCACAATCCTATTGAGCGGGTCCTCACAGCCCATTTGAGCGCCTCTCAGCATGTCAAGCTGAGAGGACCCCAAACCGACCTTACAAAACAAAATGTTCGAAACGCTCAAAAATATGTTTGACAGCAATGCATTTGTACCTTATGTTTACATCTATATCTTAACTGGTAGTCAAATGAAATACCAAAATGTAGCAACGTCTAACTAGAAGACGAACTAGAACCGAACAACCAGAACCGACCATTTCCCAGCGAAAGCCAATTCGCCTTTCAAGAAATTTCACACATATATAATGCAGATCCCTTTTTATTTTAAAAGTTATTTATTGTATTTATATTCTCAAAAAATAAACTGTCAATCTATTTGATAGCGATAAAGTTAGCAACACAACATAAAATGAGTAATTTATAAAAACGTAATTTTAGATGATAAGCAATTTAACGGAATTTTAGATAAGTAATTATGATGTTATTTAAAGATTTACTTTTCGCGTCATTTTTTTTTAAGTTGAAGTGAATTTGATGTTAGTATACTCTGCATATTATTTCTTAGTGCGGTTAAAATGTTCTATTATTATTCTTCCAAATATTTCTTCCTGTCAAAATTTTATTAAACTGCAAAAGGATTAGATTTTGCGAAAAAATATTCATATGTATAACGTTTATTTTAATAATTTACAAAATAAAATATAAAAGCCAAATCATACAGTTTTCTCCAACATGCTTTTCAATATCGAATTTGGACATTTGAAATGTTTGCAGTCTATGACAGGAAATATACCCTACGTGAAATAAGGCCACCAATTGCTGATTGAATCATATGGATGCAGACATCATTCACGAAAATGTGTTCATAAATGCCTTCATCTTTATAATGAAAAGGAATTATAATTCATATATCAATCAAGTTTAACTATTTGCATTACATTTCCTTGTTATTAGATATCAACACGCATGTTTGCGTTGATGGAAAATCAAAATCACATTCATCCCTTTCATAATTTTTGTCCTTTTCCCTAAGGTCTTCATCAAATAATATTTCAAAGCGTTGATGCTGAATGAAATTTTAAAATTTCATAAGGATTCTTAAACGATATGTGTTCTGCACCATCTGACCTGCAATCTGAAAAAAAAATGAAAGTAATTACGGTTCATAGCTAACAGAGCTTCGTCTGGGGAAGCAAACGGTGGTAAATTTGTTACGAAAAATCAGCTTGGGAATGAACACAAAACTTGGACATTTGTCATTACAAAAATACATATCTTCACTCACGGGTTTCGGTTTAATCAGAAAGGAGGCAGTTGAAAATATTTTTTTTTCTTTAGAAAAAAAATCGGAACTTAAATTACCTAATGAGCTTTTAAAAATTATTTTTACCCGAAAGAAAGGAAATCAACAAAGTCTGAATGAAAAATGTGATATGTTTTAATTTCAAATGTTCCCTAAAATAATTAAAAACGTGGCTCCTGTTCCTTTAATACTGTGGGGTGAGAAACATAGATGGGACAAGTGACGCAGTGAAATCACTCTTACATAGACATGATTGAAATAGATGTGTTTTAATGATTTACTTTCTTAGTAATAATTAACAAACATAAACAAATAAGAAATACAGCGACGACGCGGAAACACAACCTTCCACTGTGAAAACAACAGCAGTTCTAAATTACTTTAGCGGTTCCCAGTAAAAACACAACTGCTTGGATATTGCTGGCCACCAGTTGGTAGTGATGTGTCAGTGCTGGCTGAAAACTGCCGTTCAGGGCACGGTAGCTGTCCGTTGGTGACAGCGCTAGCAGTTGGTGAGCCATTGATGGCCCTGCAGCATCTCCGAAAATTGTGGGCTTCCAAGCAAGAACCACTAGTGGCCCGCTGCTGGAAACCGATGCAACCCCAACAAAAGGTGGAAGCAACGGGAATGCTGTGTCTCTTATGGTACCAGTTAGTTATAGACCTCGCTATGGCCATCGTGTTATTTTAGTGGTTGTTAAGAAAAAAGAGCCATATGTAGAGAGGCGAACAAATTTCTTAATGAAATTCCATGTCGACGAAGATATCAGTTTAAGCCATGAAATACTGCATTACAGCCATGAAACACACCAACTCCCTTCCATACACCCACTCTGTGCCATTATTTGTTATAACAAGAAATAATTTGAAACCGCTTGAAACAAATATCCTGGAAAAATATTAAAAAAGCGTTTTTGGTAAAATAAAAAAAATAAAATAAAAAAAAAAATTATACGCGTACATACACAATTTATGAATTATTTGAAAGAAAAAAAAAGCAACCCTATGTGTATATAATGTACTCATCCATGGGTTGAATACACGACTGGGAGGAATTTGCTTCTAAAAATAACGAGAATTAAAATAAAATATATTTCCTGTTTAAAACAAATGTAGCTTCGGACAACGGAAAGGAAAGATACACCGTTAAAAATGTAACAGAATGTGACATCAGCCCGGGTAAATATATATTAATTTAGCAATCGCCTTTCAAGACAACAAGGACAGCACAAAACTTTAGAAAGCGACTTTAAGTTCGTACACCCCTTGAAAATGAGTGAAGTTCCCTTAAAGTAAAAAAAAAAAAAACTATCGTTATGTTGAAAAAATAAATTTATGAATTATATGAAACTGACTTTTATGAAAAATGCCTCGCAATATTGTAAAATGAAAGAGAGAACCATTCGATTACACATTCCGGCGGTAAGAGACAGCTTCGAGCACACGCTCGTTCGTGGCAAATCAGTCCTTTCAGTAGAGAGCTCGCCTCCAACGCGGACGGCCGTGGTTCGTTTCCAATCAGATCTAAAAGGTCGTTTTTCCAGTCTGTTGAGAAAATTTCCACAGCGCAGTGTTATAATTCAGAAGTTTCGTAAGTTGGAAAAAAGAGTTGTAGCGTTGAGAAACTACTGTTATCCTTGATTTTTATGGCTATTTCTGGGTAATTGGCGGAAAAGATTCGGCAAGCCATCAGTTAAGTCACGTAGTTGTCGGCTGCCATTACTAGCGAACTAGCGGACCACATTAGGATAGCCAACATTTCTGGCACGTGCTTGCAGGGCTGCCGAAGGGCCACTTGTGGCAGCTACTGCCTGTGATGGATAACTGATGGCCCTGTTGTGGCATATGACAACTGATGGTGTGCCAACTATTGGCCAGCTGTTGGCCTCAACTACTGGCCCTTCTGTTGGCCGCCCGGACATTTTATTGACGGTTAGGCGGCGGCAACATGGTGCTGGGCCACTGCTGGCAGTGCTGGGTCTGCAAGACTGTTTTTTTGCTGAGTTTAAATGAGTTCTTTATAGAAACATTTCGACATTGTGCAGCACTGGCGAAATCAGTGGTACAGAAGTTAGTGTAGAAATTTCGTAAAACCGGCACGGTTATGCGACAGGAAAAGAAACAAACCCAAGACATACCGGACTGAAGACAACACCAAGTTTATGTGCACAATGATGTTACAAAACCCTCCGAAGTTGATTCGCCGATTATCGTTACAACGGGAATATTTTTCACGTCATTACGACACACACTTAAGGTGGATTTGCATTTTCGGCTGTACAAAGTTTTGGCGCATCAGGAACTTAAAACTCCTGATTATGGAAAACGGGTGCAATATTGTAAGTTGTTTTAGGAGACCATTGTCAGCGGCGAAATGGACCCAACACCTTTTTACATGACAGACCCGGTATTTCAATGCGCAAAACAACAGGATTTGGACCGACACGAATCCCAGACGGACAATGGATACTCTTCTGTACGACCAAAATATAGGCGTTTGGTGTGCAGTGTCTGCGAAGAGGATGGTCGGCCAATTCTTTTTCACTGACACCATCAACTCGTAGCGCTATCATCAACAACTGTTTAACCCATTTGTTGCCGCACTTACAGGAGAAGAGTAAACACATTTTTTCTTTCAGCAGGATGGTGCAACGGTGCATACTGCGTAGAACAGTCTACGTGCTGTGCATAAAGTTTTTGAGGAGGAAAGAACTGCATCGAAGTGATTATGGATACCCAGATCTCCTAATCTCTGCACCTGTGTCTTTTATCTGTGGGGAGCATTGAAAGGGAAATTGTACGCAATTAATCCGCACTCTTAATGCATTAAAAGTGAACATTATGGACGGCATAACCCAGATTATTGTGGATGAGTTGTGGCGCGTTACGAACAAAATGTTCCGTCGTGTGCAGCTGTGTCTTGATGTCGGAGAACAGCAATCTCAGCAGTTGTTGCAAACGCAGGTAAATTACTCCTGTTTTCTGTCATTTCAATTATTATTTACCATGTACCGTCATTTCAACTATTCTTTACCATTTTTCTCGGGCGTATTTTATATGGCACACCTTGTAGATGTTATTCTGCTTGTAAAACAATTATATTTCCGCGTGCTACGTTCACCAAAGACAAAACCTGATCTATTTGCTGTGCAGTTTTGCAGGACTGAAGTTTGGCAAAATAATGCGTTATGCAAAATACACAGATTACACATCTCACTTAAAAACTGTCCCGATAGTTTAATGTAACTTGTGATTTCTTTTGTAAAAGTATGTTTTGGAAGACCGTAGTTATCACTTTGAATGCATTCCAATGTTAACGCACAGTGATGTTATAGCAATCCCTGATTGGAATACCCAACTCTATCATAGGCTTTGGTTATGTATGCTTTTAATACTGTTCAGAAGATTTCTAGTCGCAATTCTGTTATTATCATCGTTTCGTGTTGTTGGTATTGCCACACATTAATGATAATCGCTCACCAGTTTTGCCACGAAGAATATCAACAACCTATTTCGTGAAATTTTATAAAGGTTTTCTACATTTAAAACCACTTCAATCACCTTAAGGACCTAAATACCCACCAGAAAACAATTAACCTAATGGAAACTCTTGATAGTAACGTCTTCAGCATGTCCATGTGTCTATAAGGATGTGCTTACAAATCAATAAATTTTATTTTATTTGTCGAGGACACTTTCTTTGTGTTTTGGGGCCGAATCGTTGGGACTTAGTATGTAATTTTAATATATCTCAAAATCGTTCGTAGCTTTTGAAAGATATTGTATTATTTTCTAGCAAGCGTATTGAAGAGAGTATTGATGACACTATTAGCTTCTGCAGAAATGCTTGTCTGTCAGTAACGTTGAATATTGCAAGATTAAAAATTTGTGTGTCCCTGGAACATATCAGTGGAACCCAAAGAATGATGACGGAGAATCAATAAGTCCAATGAAAGATGAAACTAGTAAGTTTAGGATAATTAATATATCCTATTTGATAAATAAAATACGCATTACATTCTTCAAACTAATACGCTATATCCGTAATTTTCATACAAACAGTTCTATGTGTTTCTCATTGGCGTACTAAAATATGTGTTAAGAAGCTAAAGATCTTTATATTTTTCTTGGACTTTTAAATGAATTCGCATTGTATTCATTTACATGATAGTACAGTCTAAAACGATTTAAACCCATTAATATTTTTATGAGAACAGATTCATTTTTCTCCATTTTCCCAGTCTGAAAACCTATGATTTGCAATTTATAAAGGCTAACATTCCGACTACAACGCATCAGAAATAGTTCGGTTAACAGGGTTCAGGAACTAGAAATACATAAAATTATATGTGTTATTTAAAATTTCATTTCCGGGATAGTCAATAATATTTTTAACGGAAGGTCTGAATCTCACAGTTCCAATTCATGATACGAGTGTCTACTCTGAGATCAGTTTTATTCCGCTGGAAAGCTATTATATGACATGCACATTGTTGTTGTCATCTGTGTGGAATGGAGCATGTGCAAAATAATGCGCGAGTGGTTAGTACCTAGGTGTTCGGCCAACTCCCACGCGGTTACGGGTGGATTAGTCTCATGCTATTCTTCACCATGCCCATATCCATTGTTCCGGGTTTTTACTGGATTCGGAGCACCTAACATGTCCAAATGTCCCTCACGAAATCTTTCGAGCCAACAACAGCACTGACGATGTGTCATGACATTGGAGGACAAGCTGATAATTTTCGCTTTAGAACTTGCGGTGGTGCTACCACAACGAAACGCATGCATAATGCAATTTCATATGGCCGTCCCGGTGGTGCAGTGGTCTAAGCGAAGGCCTCTGATCATTCGTCCGAAAGGGGTTCGGGTTCGAATCCCGGTCAGGCATGGGTGTTGTGTTTGTCTTACGGCACTGGCTCTCTCCCTTCCTTGGAACCAGTGACCCTAAATTAGGGACGGGCGACTGCTTATAGCCCATTGAGTTGCTCACGGTGGTCGCTAAACCTCCAATAAAAAAAAATTCATATGTTCACGTTGCCTACTTCGCTTTTGTCTGGCTCTTACGCTCTTCACCTTCTGACGGCAAACAGCCCCAGACTTAAACCACCTACCTCTTGATGGTATATAGGTGTGCTGCGCAATCTGAGGGTCTAGTGTGCGCCGTGCAGTGCTTCGATTTTTTGTAACTCGTCACCGGACTTATAATTCCAGGAAAAGGTGTAAGACAAATGAATCATCTACGCCTCATCATGATTGGAACACGGACCCTTCTCAGACAGATGGCCGCTAACCAGTGTTTAGACCACGGCGCCACTGGTGAGGCCCACACACCTTTCAAAGTTCGAGTATAACTAAAAACGTTTGTTTACTTTCACTTGATCTGCATGAAACAATTATGACTGTGTCCGTTGTAATTACTAACGATGCACGGTTCACCTGTTACAATAAAACTGTAAGACAAATATGATTTATTGGCGGAAGAGTATATACAACCATTCTTACTTATATAATTGTTGGTGCAATAAACAAAAGCGCGTCTTGCATCGAGAAAGTAGACGACACCTGCTTCGCTAATAAAATAATTATATAAGTTATTCCACCATATTCGGCTTGCTAGCATGATATTCCATAAAATATGGTTTTTAATGAAAGAATGGTGCTGGGTTTTTCTCTGCCCTCCTGGGATTCAATATTTTAGAAATATCTCAAAGAAAGTATTCAAAGTGATCAATGAAACATGAATATTTCTAAAGAATAGTACTTGAGAATACCCATATTTAAAACTTCATCCATCTCAGGTATGCACTATGTCTTGGAAAAACAAAAACACCCTCGTATAGGAAAAACTCTTGAATATTGGAATTTCGTGTTTCTTAATTATTGATAATATGTATCGAATACATTTTGCTCAGTCCTGGTGTTGAATTGTTTCATATAATTGGATCAGTCAGTCACGAGCGCGCAATGATGTCACTTGATCGGTTCAGAGATAGAAAAAATCACTAAATTATGAGATGTAGGTTTACATTGTAGAAGTTTTTTTACAGTACCCATGATATATTAGACATTTCAATGTATAATCGTTAAGGATCTAAAATCATGGTTTATTACATTGGAATTACCTGTACCGCAGCTATTAGAGCATGTCCTATGTACAAACCTAACAGTAATTAAAATCAAAATGGTTCTTCTGTTCCAGATAAATAGATAAATACCGGCACAATAACAAAAAACATTGATTATTAATTTTCTTGCCACGGCTTGCCTCATCCATAATGGCGCGTTTCCCTACATCAAAACTTTCACCTGCCGGACTGTCAGGTCTGATTTCGGGATATTTCCATAGTGCTCGATTTTAGAAGGTATCAGTATTTCTCAAAGAGTTTCAAGAACATTTTGGGACACTCATATATTTTCACCTATCGGCGGCCAGTTTAAACCAAAAGAAACAGCCCAGAGTAGTCAGTTTCAGCCCAGTTAGTTTAGTGTTCGGAGAAAAACCGCAAACAATTATTTGGAAATTGTTCCGGGTTTGTGTAGATTTAGCTAGTTACATGGATCCACAGTTTAAAACTTGAAGCGTTAATTACCAAAATCAAATGATGACAATAAAATTTTTATATCCAATCATGTGATGTTTGGGTATTAAACTGTCCCAAAGTCATTTGCAAAGGAAATGAGTAATCATCTTCATAAGACATTCCCAATACATTGCTATTTATGGCAATTTTCTCTTTCTTCCATATAGATGTGTACAGCACAAATACCTTTGATATCATACCGGCATGCTTTCGAGTTCCATCAACGCATCTCCCATATAATCTTTGCCTATGCTTCCAACGCTGGCCAGCTACGCGCGATATCGTGATTATAGATCGCCCAATAGAATGCAGCACAACAATGCTTGTTATTTCGTTATATCTCCGGTATGTTATGCAATGCATGTGTGTCCTAGCGGGGAAACAGTAAATTGTTTTTACGCTACCTTTTTACTCAGAGTGCAGGTGTTCTTTTATTGTAATACGTGGAATTGGAAAAAGTTTTTGGATGATATTGCTACGGAAGAGGACATGGCATTTTATGTTGTGAACAACAGGGATTGCTTCCGACGTTAAGCCGAAGTTCAGAGGATGACTCTGCGTAGTTCTGTCTCATTGTTTTGACAGTTCAGGTATCGGAACAATCACGAGACACAGATTATTATCTGCGCATCCGTTCACTTGGTACGTGGTTCCATAAGCGTAATATTCCTCTTGCTGGTTATAATGTGTATAGCAGTTATCTTCAACTCAAACATAAGCAAACGCATAAAAATCAAGAAATGTATTTGACAGACCAAACCCTAAAAATAGTCTGACGGGAATAAAGAACTTCATTTGGCAGACAACATCTGGCATATTTAGCACGACAAAACTGTTTTGTTTCCTCAGAACATTTCTTTGAGCTGTTGATTTGGATGGCCATACATTTCGCTTCTATTAGGTAATTAATGTTCTTGCAGTATTCTGGTTGAAAGATAAGTAAAATATTTTTTTGAACGAAACGTTTAATTTCCATCATGAAAAACTAAACGTTTCGTTCAGAAAAACATATTTTGATTTGTGATACCGCTATCATTCCTAAAAGTCCTTTTAAGTGCGAGCCAAAATAGTTACGAAAGGCGATAGTTACCACATTCATCTTCTGCCATCAATCGGCCGATCTGTGGCAGCTTAAAAAGCTAAAACAAGTAGTTACAGTGTCAAATGGAAGGGTTCTCTTTAAACACTGAAGTAACAATCATAATGTCACAGTGCACAATAGATCGACGACGGCGCATGACACACTGAAATGGTCAGTGCTTAAAGGATTTGCTTTTAAACACTTGGATATTTAGTGAAAACGAGAAAAATACCAATAGAAAGTTATTTGAGAAAGTTACATATAACTCATTGCCTCCGAGAATACTGGAAGTATTTTATTTTAATTTAATAAAAAATTTGGTGTAAGTACCTGAACCAAAAGAGCAGAAAACAGAATTAAGAATAATATGTTGTCTGGGAATCCCAAAGTAATGTTGATGGGACATTCAATCCTCTTCTAACTTGTAAACTAAACCATCAAAAGTGATCGTGTTTGAAAAGGTTGAAGTCACAAACACAACACAATTTTTGTTGTTACGTCACAAATCTGATTTTTTTTCAGAATTATCCCACCATGTCAACATTTCCTTAATGCGTTGACGTTTTTGATATAGGTACATCTCTATTTTTTGTAACAAGTGGACGGTCGTGTGCCATTCTTTTGATTGCATGTACGGGTTTACGCATCTGATATTTGTAAACGACATGGCAAAGTTTCAATTTCCGGTAATTACCAAAATCGAAATTTTGAAAGAATCAGTAATCTGCAAAATGAAGTCCATCGTTTCTAGCCAAAATATATTAAGTTTCGGCCATATTAATGCAGTACATGGCATAGAGTAATGTAGCAGCACTTGACAGAGTAAAACAGATTCAAAGACATTACCTGAAATATACATTTATGAAATCCTTTGATTGAATAGTACGGAGATTAACTTTAAAAATTTCAAAGATGTAAAATTAAATGCTTAAGGCTTAACTGAAAGTCTCTTGCGATTGTCCAAAATATTGTTGCCTACTAAAAGGTGAAATTGTGTAGGTCGATCAATGAAGGCAGTAAATAGCACTCGTCAAAGAAGTTTAAATAAATATTTTTTAAAATATAAAACTAAAGTTAGGTACGAATTTTTATTGTGATTAACACACAAAATTTGATACCGTACTACCTGCTAAATTTCTATTTATAAAAAATAATATTGCAAGACAGTTAACGAAATGAGATTTATTTTTAGGTCAGTGACATATCCAACAATGTTTTAGAAAGCATTAACGAATATTTAAAGTAATTATACGAAATTTAGAACAATGAGGGAAGTAAAAACATGTCGACGCTTCACAGATTGAACTGAAAATTTCACACATCATCAGAAAAGTATTTGTCAGCATCATAGTGGATCTTGTATAAACTTCCAACATTTGTTTTATTCATTTAGCATCCTGTCTAGCAACTCCTTTCAGAAAAGGGAGAACATATGTGTTGTAAATATGAAATTTTATAGCAAATAATGAAGCTTCAAAAATTGCTAACCGTGAAATTTTATTTAGGGAAGAAAAAGCGCAAGACACACACCATACCTTCCACCGTATCTTTCTACACATTCTCAATACCACATACCTCCGGACTTTTCTACAGATTCCCAATATTTTCTTTTATGGAAACCTTTTCTAACTATGCTTACATTAATAAACTTTATTATATCTGTATTGATATGACGCATGATTTGGAAATGCGTTCAGGTATTATCGGTTGCCTAGTGAAGCATGAAATGGAGAGATCCCAAAGAAACTTTGTTGTTACCTTTTTCAACGCACGCGGAATCATCTTATGTGGAAAAAATAGTAGCAAAAAATGTTCCACAATGCGCGCATGGCACTGAAGGCGCAAGAAAAAAAGACACATTTATACCAATTTCGCATGTTACCGTTTTCATAAGAACGGGATTATCCATGTGAACGACTTGCTTTTTTTATAGCCGCCCAGGTGTCGCAGTGGTCTAAGAGATGGCTTTTGACCGTCCAGAAGGAGTCCGGGTTCAATTCCCGTAAGGCCTGGTTGCTATGATTGTCTTACGGAATCGGCTCTCTTCCTTCCCTGGAACCAATGGCCGTAAATTAGGCAACTGCTTATATCCAACTGAGTTCCTCACGGTGGTCGTTAAACCTTCAATAAAAAAATATGGATTTGAGCAGTGATACTTCTGTTGCAAATGCATCGAGAGTGTAAGGGGTTCTCTCTGAAAATCTTTGATCTTCGAAATCAGGGTAATGCCCAGTTACCATTACTCCGGTGTTAGTGATAAAATTTTATGAAGAGCAGGCTTTTCCTTCTTCTCAACAGCCATAATGAATATCGGTAGCCTAAACATAATAGCATTTACCCTGCCAGACGTAGCATACGATGACCTGTTTTGGCAAACTAGCTCTTCTCGATATATATGATGAATTAGCCTTATGCATAGGTATATCACAAACAGTTTTTTTCTTATATTAATTATCCCCAAATAATACACTCTGAAACATATGATGATTTTACGAAATCAGACACTCGGTGAGATTGTATTCGTACCGATTTATATTTATAGAATAAAGTTGATACCGTGTATGTACGTTAGAAATATTTTGTTTTTCGCTAAAACACACTAGCGCTTTCGAAACTACATCGTTTCTTCATCAGATGTACAAAATTTGTTTTTAGCGGTGAAACATTGTTCAGACTAATTGATCATGTTGACTGTCCAATAAAAGGAAAACATGTAGAGCGGAAGTGATCTGGACTCTATACTTTAAGTCGGGGTGTTCGAATCGTCTGCAAATATCGTCTCACATATTTCCATTCCAGAGAGTCTTGGAGTTCGTGCTAGCCTGGAAATTCCTGGATAATTTATAGGCAAATCGTCTGGTTCTTGTAGTGTGAGGAAGGGCGTTACTTTATAGGAACAGGACATAAGGGAAACCCAACAAAATGGGCTGCATCATTTCATCAACGTATCATTTTTCCTTCGTAACCCCTCTGCGTTGGAGCGGTAAACTCTTGTTCAAAATGTATCGCCCGAAACTATGACAGGAATTTGAGGGAAAATATGAAACCCAGGGAAGAAATCTAAATAAACGCTGTCATCACGACATCTTCACACCCTCAATGTTAATCTCCTATAATAAGATCAAAGCTAGACGCATACCTAAGTCCAATATTGTTCCACTCGACCCGCCAGGTATGTCTGGTTCAAAACAACTGCAACCTTGAGCGACGATGTTCTGCTCTGAATTGAAGTTCAAATGAATGACGACAGCGAAAACTTGATTCTGCCAATCTACTGTGCACGGTTTTTGTCGATACAGAGATGATCACAGCTATCTGTACTTGTCGTGGAAAGAAGGACGCCGTGAGTCGTGTGGCTGTTGCGTTTTCCGTCAAATGCAGCGATAGAGGGGATCTCACGTCGAGTAAATGCATCAATCTACTACGGCGACATCGGTTACTCTCGACCAATAACACTCCACACATGCGACGTACACTTCTTGCATCAAAATGCGCTTCCGCCTTGATGCGATGGGGTTACCAAGCAGAGACACATAGCCCTGTGATGAATCCTGTGATGATATGAATCTGGATAAAGGCGCCCAGTCAGCATTACACCTAAAGTGTATTCGTCACAGATGTCATTTCGATGTTAGTACTCCACACACGCAAATGAGAAAAGCAAGACATAGCTGCGCCGAGCCCTTTTGCTTCGTATCTCTCTCACCGATCATGTTTTGGTTCGCAACTTTAATCATTTACATAACCCACCTATAGGCACGCACAATCAATTTGCATGGCTGTTCATCCAATCGGTAATTTTTTTTTTTTTTTGATTGGAGGTTTAACGACCACCGTGAGCAGCTCAATGGGCTATAAGCAGTCGCCCGTCCCTAATTTAGGATCACTGGTTCCAGGGAAGGGAGAGAGCCAGTGCCGTAAGACAAACACAACATCCATGCCTGACCCCAATTGGTAATGGAATTTTATTTCTATGTCGCGCGGTGTAGAATATCCGATTTTAGTGAGAGGCAAAGTGTCATCCGATTGAAACTTTTACAAAAAATAAATTTTGAAAAACGCACATAATGATTCACTTGAGAAAAATGTGGCACTTTTTGCTGAAAAGCATTGTGCTTTTTACACGTACCAAAACAGGAATTAATATTGATGGTATAGGTTAAATTTAAGGTGTTTGCCTACGTTAAAATACCCATTTTTGGGCAAAATTTTCTAATTCTTTTTATTATATTACTTGCAATAGTAGAATTTTAGGAATCCAAAACACTTTGATTTTTGTTTCTACGCCTATTAGAACAGATGTTATAGCCAATTGAATAAACCGGAAGTGAGATCGACCGAACAGTAAAAAGTTAAACATTGCAATTCATAAGTGATTTTCTTCGCTTATATATTTTTTAATGCTAACAGAATTTATTTGTAATGATTTTGGATTCATTTATTTGCATTTGGCAACACTTAATTAATTACATAACATATTTTATGTTCTGTGGAATGGCTATCAGTATTATTCTGAGATTTGGTTACGTTTGATTCGCGCTTTGTTTAGTCATAATTTCTGGTGAAATTTGTATGTTCAGTTGCTATTTTAGTAGTGAACTTGCTTTAGATTTATTGTTTATCATTTGAAGTGAATTAAGATGCCAAAAGTAAGGTCTAAGAGATCGAAAAATCGATCCTTTCATGGCAATCGCTACACTGCCCCTAAGCCATGTGATATTGACGATGTAATGACTGCAAGTTCAAGTAAGCTAAAAATTCCGAATATTCAAGTAAATGTATCAGACAATGAAACAAATGCGCCCAAAGGCAATAGAATTTTGATATTGAGACTTTAATATCTGTGTTGACCAAACTATCTTGCCCAGAATGCTTTCAAACTGATTTGAAATTGGTTGAAGATTCAAAATTTGGACTGTGCTCAAACTTGTGTTTAATTTGTAAGTGTGGTTTTAAAATGGGTTTTTCTTTACCTCGCAAAGAACACAACAAAGCTTGATAAATTCAGCATTAGTTCTTGGATTACGTATAATTGGAAAGGGTTATTCTGAAGGAAGAATGCTGTTATTCACTTTGAACTTGCCTTTTCTATCTAAGGCAGCTTTCAGACGACATGAAGGCCACCTATTTGAAGCTGTAGAAGCTGAAACTGAACAAAACATGCAAGAAGCAGCAACAGAAGTAAAGAATTTAAAAAGGAGTACATCTAAGAAAGCAACAAAAATTACAGCTTCTGGTGTGTCCGTCGATGGCACTTGGCAGCGGCGTGGGCATACATCCCTCAATGGTTGTGTGTCAGTAATTTCTATTGACACTGGGAAAGTTTTAAATTTAGAAGTTATGACACCGTATTGTTACAAGTGTAAAACAGACTATGATTCGAGTAAGGAGCACCTATGCTCAAATCACACAAGATCTGTATCAAGCATGGAATCAGTGGGAATGTATAGAATATTTGAACGGTCTAAAAAAATCGACAACTGAAGTACACCGAATACTATGGAGATGGTGACTCCAAAGGCTATATGGAAGTAAAAGACATTTATGGGCAAGACCCAGTTCAAAAACTGGAGTGTATAGGCCATGTGCAGAAAAGAGTTGGTTCTCGCTTGAGGAATTTGAAAAAAGCAAAAAAGGAATCGAAGGGAAAGGGAAATTAACCAATAAGATTATGGACAAATTAAAGAATTACTATGGCATTGCTATCCGGATCATTGTAGGAAATTTGCAGAGTATGCAAACTTCGGTTAGAGCTGCATTTTTTCACTGCTGTTTCAGCGACAAGAAAATAATGCATGGACAATGCCCGACAGGATCAGACAGCTGGTGCAAATACCAGTGCGCATTATATGCTGGTAATCAGATTTGTGATAAATCTCCTGGTCTTCTAGATTCTGTCATAAATGTTATAAAACCAGTGTACATGAGTCTGTGTAATCAAGCTCTACTTTCAAAATGTTTGTATGGGAAGACCCAAAACTGTAATGAAAGTTTTAACAATTTGCTATGGACTGTTTTACCAAAAGAAACATTTGATGGACTGCAGACCATGTTATTAGGAGCAAATATGGCAGTTTTGCTGTTTAATTCTGGTTATTTTGGACTGTTAACATGTGTTTGAAATATTAGGAATACCATTTGAACAAAAATGGTTACTGATTACTTGAGACTGGACAATGAGCGAATAATGAATTCGAGACGTCAATCCTTACCCACAGCAAAACTTGCTCGAAAAATAGAAGAGCTGCAAAAAAATTAAAAATTGGCAGGAAATGAAATCAAGGAGGGTTGTACATATAAGAGTGGTTAATTTTAAATGTGATGATCAAGTAGTATATAGAATTTTCTTAAAATCAAATCTTTTAACACGTTTTCTGAAAAACTAAATTTTCAGCTTTATTTCCGTACGAGAAATTTGATTACTCAAAAAAGTTTTCAAGATATGGTATCGAAATTCTGTTCTATTTTTTTTAAATATTCCCTTCTATGCTTTGTACTAAAAGTTAAAGTGTACATGCATAGTTGGTGATATTATAAGTGTTTAAACATGATGCGATAAGATTTTTTCAATAAATTTTTAAAAACATTTTGCAGCACAGGAAAGGGTTACAGTATCAAGGAAATTAAAATATATGGAGTTTAATTGACTGTACAGTGTCTGGCGTACGTATGAAATTTTACTTAATTTTTACTCACAATGATGCGTTTCATAACATTTTAAAGAAATTTTGTCAAAGTTATATGTATTTTTTCATGTTTTGCATTGCATATTAACTGGAATTGTGTGTATTTAATTTATTTTGTGTTAATTTAAAAAAAATGCTTCTAACGTAGACAAATATCTTAAGACAAAAACACGTGCTGAATTCATATATAAAATACAAACCGCATAGCACTGCGTGTTTAGAATCGATGAGTACGTATGTCAGACTCGCGCTGAAAAATTGCAAAGCCTTGGCTATACATTTTTGTGAATTTTAAACAAGAGAAAAGGTGCCGCATTACATTTCGTCATTTGCTTAAGAAAAGACCAATATTTCCAGCATTTTTATTATTAGAAGGAAGAGTTTAAACTATAAAATACTTTATAGAATGCTGTCTGAAATCTAAACCTTATCTTCTAAAAACGTCGTACATTCTGAAATCCACTACAGAGTAAATTTCGATGAGGATCTTAGAAGTCTCCGCATCGTTCTCCCCTGGAAGCGGGGTGAACACAGGGAAATAATAATCAGAAGTCAGGTAAAACTCTCTCAATCATTCAACAAAAGATCATGATCATGATCATATGTAGAGGATTTTAGGACAGGAGTGTCTGACCCCAGGTCTTAAACAACCCTTAGAAATAGGAAGCTAGGAGATTTGGGCTAGAGCGCCCGATAGGAAAGTGGCACGGAAGCGAAGTAGAAAGGGGGAGGAAGACGCCCTTATTTATTACTGGGGGCCAGTGCACGGGGTCATACTGCTAATCATGCCCATCCGACGCACGGCGGATATTTAGTGGATCAAACGTTCGTACCTGTCTGGGATCGAACTTGAGGCCCTTTCCGTGGCAGTCACGAACGTTTCCCACTAGGCCACCCTCGGCCCTCCTTCAACAAAGGGAACGGCCTCATAGGTTTTAACTGAAGAACACACACTACCGTGCAGACACTTACATTTCCTTTAAAATAGAGTATAAGGAACATCTGATATAGTACGCAAATAAAATATGAAGGGGGGATGAGGGCACAATTTGTTTTATTTTGATATGTTATTTCTAAGTATTGTAATACTAAGTCTAAACCATCAAGATTAATAGTGTAGGACGAATTAGAGGCAAATTAATTTAGAATAAACACCAAAACAAAGATGAATGATATTGTTTTGATAAGAATTTTTATAAATTTCTTATCAAAACAAAGATGAATGATAAGAATGTTTTTTAATGTTTTTTTTACTACCGAACATGAAACACCAAACCATGAATGTTAACATGGGGTTGACTATTCAAGAATGTAACAACAAATGTTGTATTAACAGTTTATTTTTTGAAGGGAAAACAAACGAAATCAGCGTTCTGCTGCTCATACTATATACTACGCATCAACTCCAAGCAGCTGGAACAACTCATATTTTTCCCAGAAGAAAACAGAAGTAATGCGTAAAACGCACACAACGCGTGACGTAATGAGGCAGATGGTCGTGAGCATAGAGAAGGCCCTGAAACAAAAGTTTGTCATGTGACCAAAAGGGTGTGACAACTTTTTCTGAAATAAAAAAAAAGTGCTGTGAAATTTCTCCAAGTTTTTACCGAAAGTGAATACAGTTATTAATCTTGTGATTAAAGTCTATTAAAAACCTTTATTGCGTTATATTCTCTAGTCAAAACTGCTTCATTCTTGTGCCAGTTTTGGGAAAAAAGTCGAAGTGGGTGTAATATTAAATTTGTGTAGGGTTTAGATTACTATATCTCTGGAACTTATAAACAAAATTTTCTTGCAGTAGTAAAAAATAATAAATAATTACAAATAATTAGCTAAAAATTGTTCCGTATTTGGTACATGACCTTAGTAAGGGACGTTAATTTCAGGCCCTATTCTTCTCCTAGCCAGAGTGTAACGTCATTAAACTTTAATAGGATCCACACAGCACGCGTGATATAATGAGGCAGATGGCGTGACGACTCATCAACTTCTCAATCGCCAGAGTGTGGCTTCATAAGATTTCTAAGCATGGGAAACATTAATAGGAAAACGCCATGACACTGAAAACGTGGTAACTCGGGTGGTTATTTAACTCACTGAACGAACTTTTTATAGTCGAGACTACGCTAAACCGTTTTCTAGTACCAGAAAACGGTAGTTTAACAACTTTCAGTAAAAATTTAGAGCCGTTTTCAAAATAAAATTTACATAGATGCAAATATACAAGATTTTCTCCATAGTATGGGATTCTTACCACACAGAATCTGAAATATAAGGCGAAATTGAAAAAAACTTCATGAAAAATTTTGAAAGTACGGAATTCATGTTGTATTATATTCATATTTGATTTTATAAATACAAAACTGAAAGCTATTTTAACTTTTGCTTTCTGTTACAGTAGGAAAGATATTTATTTTTGCTGAACTCTGAAAGGTAATTAATTATTGCTAAGAAAAACTGCTTCTAATAGACACCTAAACCAATACATAAAATTGTTGCTGGTACGTCAAGAAAACACGTGAAACTAGATTGAGCAGGAAGAATACATAGCAACTTTGAAGTTACTTTAAGGTGTCAAGTAAATCAAAGAACCCTTCTCATGAAAATTATAAAGAAAATATATATAGACAGTATCCCATAGATTTGTAAACATTTCAATAATTTATTAAAAACTGAAAAATGGTATATTGGAGTGAAGTTTGCACGAAAATGCTAACACAAGGAAGAGAAGTTTTGGGGTAAAGTAATTCTTTTAGCTAAAACTTCACCGA
The DNA here is from genome assembly GCA_039090855.1 of Macrothele yani. Taxonomy (NCBI): domain Eukaryota; kingdom Metazoa; phylum Arthropoda; class Arachnida; order Araneae; family Macrothelidae; genus Macrothele; species Macrothele yani. Next base: position 48,287,242 of record CM076999.1, on the reverse strand, counting down.
TAGCGGGCGCTGTACAGCATTCCTCACGTGCGAGACATATGAGAATGAGAATCCTATAAAACGGAGCGTATACCGCGGAAGCTCATAATGAACACTTGTATCCCCAGTCGTTGCTGCGAACGAATAGTAAGGCTTGTTGCTATGCTGCTGGCTTTGGTGGATAGGGAACTGCAACTGAAGTTGTTTTACGTAAGCGAGAAACGAACAGTGCAAACCTTCTGAAAGGTTTGAACGCAGGAAAGTGTGTCGGAAGTCGAGGTTCTGTTCCTCCTGCCAAATTGCAATCTACAGCACGACGTATCGAAAAAATTGGAAATTTGTCAGATCACACCATGAGAACAGTGTTATCACAGACCCATAACAACGGTGTAATATCGTAAATGAAAATAATAGCGACGTAATCGACGAGCAGTGTAAGCAAGATATTGTTTTTTCATTTTAAGATTATTTTCTACACCTCAAATATTTCTTCCATATCTTACAAGTTATTTGGTAAATCGGATGAAGGAATTTTTGAAAACACACTTTTAAGCCAGAAACACGTCATTCATCACACCTGATGCCCAGTTAATAGCGCAATTTGGACCTCAGTTATGGAAATTGAAGAAAAAATTAAGTAAACCTCATAATTATAATTTATTTCTTTAATATTAAACTAAAAGTTAAAGAACAGGTTTCTTTACCTTCTAATGTTGCCCAGTGTATTTACAAACCATATTTATTATATCTCACGGAAAAGGCTAAATCCCTTTTGTATGGAAAACTAATTTAAGATAAAAATAAGTTAACGCTGCAGTTGAGGACCACTTACCTAAAATGGAGAAAAGAGTATTTTTTCACGTAGTAAATCCAGTTTCCCTTATTTTTGACAATCAGTAATGCCTTGTTTCCTTTACTTTATGATCTGTAGGACCAAAAGAAAAAGGAAAAAAAAACGCATGTAGCTCTATCACTAGTTTAAATTTCTCTACATAGGTAAGTAAAATTCAATAAACCAGGGCCTATATTAGGTGCGTTGTGATAACGTGGCTGATTTCTACGATAATGGGTATCTATATCTGCACATTGCGAACTCACTTTCTTAGAAAGAAAACAATATACCAGTACATAATTTAATGGTGCGAATTTAAAATCAAAGTAATTTTCGCATAAGGCAATACGACTGGTATCTGGGAAGCGTAACAATTCGAGTTATTTTGGTTCATAGAGTATGATATACGATTTTTATCGTGAGTACAACCAGTGAAATATCTATTGGTTCATAGAGTATGATATACGATTTTTATCGTGAGTACAACCAGTGAAATTAAAACTCGGAATGACTGCTGTATTTCTAATATTATTTAATTTTAAATTCGAATAAAATAATAGTAATATTTCCTTTTCTTTACTTTTAAAAGAAAGGGATGCAGTCCTTAAAAAAAGAATTTACTTGGCTTTAAAACTAACAATTGAAGTTCCAAGAAAATGCTTTATTTGAGTTAAAGGATTCTAAGGTTATTAGTTTCGGATAGTTTTTACAAGAATTTCAGGAATCATTTTGCACATTTCCAAAACCGATCTACTTAAATACGATAAGGGCGGATATAGGTCATCTACACTGCTGGCATCCCAAAATGCAACACCAAGAAGAACACGAGATGGCAAAGCCAAATTTACTGGACCCATAACAACAGATACAAAGATGAAACGATTGAGCTTTCACGCTCGTGGACTTGCGGAACACGCAGACATCAATAGTTCGTGCGGCCCCCATGGCTGGTGATAACGGCCGCTACACGCCGCGTCATCGAACGAAAGAGGCTCTGGATGTGGGCTTGGGGTATGTCGGTCCAGGCTGCTACCACACGTTGCCACAGTTCATCTGGCGTAGCTGCGTGTGGTGCTTGCCGGGCCACTCGCTTGCCGATCATCGATCAGACGTGTTCGATGGGCGATATATCAGGAGAACAGGCGGGCCACGGTAGCAGTGACACCTGGTAGGCCGTGAAGAATTATTGTAGGATGCATGCCACGTGCGGGCGCGCATTGCCCTGTTGAAACCTGGCCGTTGGCAGGTCCTGCAGGTAAAGGAGGACTACAGGATCCAAAATGTAGGAGACGTAGCGGTGGCTGTTTAGTGTACCGATGATGCGTACCAGAGAGGTGCGGGTGTCCTATCAAATTGCGGCTTAAACCATAGCGCCCGGCGACGGACCGGTATGGCGATGCTTAATGCAGGCGTCGTACAGTCTCTCGCCGCGGTGCTGTCACAAGTGGATCCGACCATAGTGGTGTTGCAGGCAGAAGCGGGATTCGTCGGAGAAAACAACGTCGTGCCATTCCGTAGTCCAGGTGCGACGTTCAATGGACCACTGCCACCGCACTCGCCGGTGGTGTAACGTCAATGGTAACCGGAGCAATGGGCGTCGTGCGACATGTTCCCGCTCCTACAGACGGCGTCGAACCGTACGTGCTGACACAGATTGTTGCGCAACCCCTAATTCCTGCGCTAACGTTCGTGATGTGGCGGAGCGAGCCGTCAATGCCCGCCGTACAACGTGCCGGTCCTTTCGTTCGGTGGTGTGCCGCGGCTGCGACAATCGCTCACGTCGATCCGTCCGTCCCTCCTGCACACAACGAATCCATACTCGCTTTACTGTGTCTGGATGTCGTCCCACACGGGCGCCGATGTCTCGATACGATAAACCACTGCCGCGATAAGCCACTATTCGTCCTCTGTCGAACTCCGAAACGTGCTGGAATGACTGCCGTATTCTGCGACGAGGAGTCCGGATGTTTTCCACGCACAGGTCCGGCAGCAAAACACAATTCCAGTACTTAAACTACACATGCTGTGCACCGTTCTTATAGTACTTCTCGGTGGCGTGCCGTGCGCACATGATTTGCATATGTCCTGCAATGCTAATCGTTTACATATCCTTTCGCGGGCATCGCATGCTTCCTTCTGGGTGTTGCACTTTGGGTGACCAGCAGTGCACTTTCATATTTCCTAAAAATGATTTAAATTATTTTTTTCTAAAATAAATTGTTTCATATAAATTACTGTATATTTGTTAAAGCATTTCCGCTTGAAAAAAAATCCTGAGTATAAATGCACAGATGTGCTGAGTACAAGATTAACCGAATGGCTTGAGTATAAACAAAAAAATGTGTGGGTCGACATTTCACACATTATTATTACACTGGTATGCAAAACTTAAGAACTAAGTGGAAAATGTGCAATAACGCCGCACTGTAAAAAATTGCCGTGAATTGTCGGTGTTTCAACCGTATTAAAATGGTTTACGGATAGTAAGCACGCCAACAGGCGATGAACCGTAAATTTTCGGTAGATAAACTACATGTTCACGGTGTTTAAACTGTTTTAACCATTACAGTATAATGCCTGTTTTTTTACGTGCTGTCGAATGGTAACATCTCACTGGCCGCCATATTGGAATGAAGAGATGGAAGTTTCTACGTGAAGTAAAGGTAATTCATGGCGTTTGACTATATTGCCAATAATGAAGCACCGCAGCATTTATTTTCGGTAAGTATTTTTTTTGTTTTGTGTAAATTACAGTGCATTATGATGAGAATGTTAGTATTAAGTGGTTTTGGTAACATCTGACAGGCATAAGAATTGAAACAAGTCTGATTTTTATTTCATGTATTTCGTTCAAATTATTTATTAGGCCGCACAAGTTAAGTAAACGAATGCAGTAGATAACTAGTTTTCCTCCCTTTTCCTGTGACTAGGGTGACAACTAGTTTTGGCGAACGAGGTACAAATTGTATAATGGTCAATTTCACCCAGACCACGTTGGGGCCAGGAAATTTTTATTTAGCACACAATCGTAGGTGCTAAAAATTCTAACACCATGCTTCCTACATCTTATATATATATATATGTGTGTGTGTTAAGGCCTTGTAAAGTACTTCTTGTTTGTTTCCAGACATAAAGAAATGTATTATTTTTAATATTTGTTCCTAAAGAAATGTAAACATTGAATCAAGTATAGATAACAAAAATTAGAAATTAATGCACAAAAACAGAAGTTCACACTTAGTTCAGGAGTTTGTTTTTAAAATGTATGTTTGAAGATGTTGAAACATTTTTTTCTGCAAACCAACACATTGAAGAAATCTCGTGTTAGCAGTGTGTTACCTCATCTGTGGTAAAATAGAAATTTATCAGAACCATTCAATTTCTTAAAAATTAGGTGAAATATATCAATTCAATACACAGGTATTTGTGCAGTAATAACTGCCAGTGTTTTCTGTAAAATTACAAAAAATTGACAGAAATATCACTTACTCGAGACATTTCTGAGACATTTCTGTGTGTATGCTCCATCTGTGGTAAGACTGAAATTTATCGGAGCCATTCAATTTCTTAAACATTAGGAGAAATGTTTCGGCACACCGGTCTTTGTGTAGTAATACTTGCTTAACTGCCAGTGTTTTTGTAAAATTACAAAAAAATTACAGAAATATCACCCAACACATTACTCGGCATATGTCAGGTAAACTACCAATGCTCTTAATCACAGTATCAAGAGGTTTACTTTATTTATAAAATGAGTACCCAAAGAGGTTTCTTTCAGTGTAAACCCAGTTGTGTAGAAAGTTTACAAACGTGTCACGCAAGGCAGTAATTACATTACAACTGCTAAGTGAGCTAAGAAAATCTCTTCAACTGTACTCTGTGTAAAATATAAACATTGCTAGTATACCCCAAAAGTGCCCCAAAACCCAAAGTCTTTTCAAATGTAAACATATTTTACAAACATTTTATACTAAAAGAACACGAACATTGAATCAAGTATAGACAACAAAAATTAGAAATGAATGCACAAAAGCAGAAGTTAACACATAGTTTAGGAGTTTAAGTTCATCTTTAAAATGTCTTTTTCTTTGCTTTGAGGTTTGCGAAGGAGTGCACAACATTGTCGAAGGATAACTGCTTGGCAATATCATGTACTAATGACATATTAGCCAGATCATTAAGTCTTTGTTGAAGCACTTTTTTAATATAAAAGTAAGTAGTTTTAAAGACATTTTAGCCGCCCCGGTGGCGCAGTGGTCTAAGCGATGGCCTCTGATCATTCGTCCGAACGGGGTCCGGGTTCTAATCCTGGTGAGGCATGGATGTTGTGTTTGTCTTACGGCGCTGGCTGTCTCCCTTCCCTGAAACTAGTGACCCTAAATTTGGGACGGGCGACTGTTTATACCCCATTGAGTTGCTCATGGTGGTTGTTAAACCTCCAAAAAAAAAAAAAAAAAAAAAAAAAAGCACTGTCTATCGCAAGTTATTTTTTACCAATGCCATTTTTGAAAAAGAACTCACTACTTAACAGTTGGTTATTGGTAGAGTAAAACCTCCTTAACGGACACTCCCGAATAGCAGCACCTCCATTTAACGGACAGTTTTGTAGTCCCCAAAGTATAGGCGGTTCGGTGTTTTTACCTCTGAAAAGCAGACAGCGATTTCAGTCAAAAATGCTAAAAATGCGTTCACTGAAGGGAAAAAGGTATGCAAAATTTTATAGCGATGCCAAGCACCCTATTGAAATCATTCCTAGCTATTGTTTACCCTCTATTTCACGTTAATGCTCTCCATGCCGTCACTTGAGTAACCTCCGCAGTCAAAGACTAACCGCAGTCCATTAATCGTTTCCAAAAAGCAGGGTTTGTCTCGGTAGACAAAGAGTATGTACTTTCAATGCAGATGATCTGCGCTTGATTTCTGAACTCGTGACTTGTTTAAACTTTGAGGGAAATGAAATGATTTTATTACAGTTGATGAACTGTGTTTTAAACAGTCGATAGATGCAAGATTTCATTTCTTCACACACACCCAAAAAGAACGACATGGTCGAAGAGACAGCAAAGTTCCTCAAGAAGAGGCAGTGGACGGAGCTGCAGAAAAGGTGTGCGACATTAAGAACTTCACAGCCGCGGAAAAATTTACTGAAAAACTTCAAATTTGTTTATTAGCAAAAGTGAATGTTTGGGACTGATGAATTTGAAAATTCATATTGAAAAAGGGGCTGCAAACGGTGAAAGAAAAAAATCAAACATTGTTGTCAGTTTTTTTTTTTTTGAAGGAAGGATGCTAACAGATAAATTGATGAATTAGGTGTAAGTACTTTCTCTAATTTTTAAAACATTTTTTAATCAGAAACATGCATTGAATTACGTATATACATCATCATCATCATCATCATTGTCAACCATTATCAATCCACTGCTGGATGAAGGTCTCCCCAAGTTTCCTCCACAACGGTCTGTCTTGTGCCAGTCTCCTCCATGTCACCCCTGCATACTTTCGAATTTCATCCACCCATCTCCCATGTGGTCTTCTTCTGGGTCTTTTCCTGTCCCTTGGAATCCAATCTAAAATTTCGGCTGTCCATCGATGGTCTGTCCTTCTGGCAGTATGTCCAGCCCATTGCCATTTCAGGGATTTAACTCTGATCATGATGTCTTCCACTCTTGTCATTTTTCGGATCCACGAGTTCCTCTTCTTATCTCTCCTGGTTACACCAAGTATGCACCTCTCCATGCTTCTTTGAGTTGTCTGCAGCCTTTGTATGTCTCTTTTAGTTAAGGTCCACGTCTCTGCACCATACGTAAGCACTGGAAGGATGCATTGATCAAACACTTTTCTTTTAAGACATAATGGCATATTGCTCTTGAAAATTATGCTGTTTCTTCCAAAAGTTCTCCAGGCAAGTTTTGTACGCCGATTAATTTCTTCATCAATGTGACCCTCACTTGATATCTGCTGTCCAAGATAAACGTATGTGTCTGTTATCTCCAGCTTTTCTCCATCAATCGATAAATCTTCATTTCTTGCAAAAGCATTGAACATCACTTTTGTCTTCTGAAAGTTCATTTTTAATCCCACTTCTTTACTCTTGTCAGCAAGTTCCTGGATCATACTCTGCAGCTCTGATGGGCTAGTTGCAAAAATGACTACGTCATCAGCAAAACGAAGGTGGGTTAGATAATCTCCATTAATCTTTATCCCCTTGTTTTCAAAGCTCAGTGACTGAAAAACACCCTCCAATGTGGCATTAAAGAGCTTCGGAGATATGGTGTCACCTTGTCTCACTCCCTTTCCAATTTTTATGTGTGTTGTATTTTCAAACAGCCTAATCTTTGCACTTGCATTTTCATAGATGTTATTAATAATATTAATGAATGCATCTTCAGTACCGCAGGTTTTCAGAGCCATTGTAACTGCTGATGGTTTCACCGAGTCAAAGGCTTTTTCATAATCGATAAAAGCCATGCACAATGGAAGTTCATATTCCCTCGCTCTTTCAATTAGTTCTCTCAGCACATGGATATGATCTATTGTGCTGTAGCCACTCCTGAATCCAGCTTGTTCTCTCGGTTGAACCATGTCCAGTGTTACCTTCAAGCGGTGTGAAAGAACTTTAGTGAAGATTTTATAAACTACTGATAGGAGGCTGATAGGTCTGTAGTTTCCGAGATCCTCAATGTCACCTTTCTTATGTAGCAAGATCATTGTAGCGTTGTTCCAATCCTCAGGAATTTTCCCTTCATTAAGGCATCGAGTGAAAATTTGGGCGAGTACTGTTTCGATTTCTCCACTTGCTTCTTGTATGATGTCTACAGTAATTCCATCTTCTCCTGGAGCTTTTCCCCGCTTCATGTTCTTGATTGCATGTGCAACTTCTGCTGGAAGGACTGGAGGAACTCTGGTACTGGTATCTTTCATGATGTCTGGAGTGCATGTATCATCCCTTTCATATAATTTGGAGTAGAAATCTTTCACTCTTGTCAAAATTTCGCCTCTATTTCTTGTTACAGAACCATCTTCTTTTCTCAGTGCCATAATCTGTTTTCTTCCCTTACTGAGATGTCCCTTTGCTATCTTTAGGCTTTGGTTGTTTTCAATTGCTTTCCTCACTAGTTCACAGTTGAATTTTCTTACGTCTTCAGTGATACTTTTTCGTACTGTCTTGCATAGCTCTATATATTCCACTTTGGAAGTCACATCTTCTTTAGTTGTCCTCATCTCTCTTCTTTTTTGCATCAACATTTTCGTTTTTCCTGATAATTTATTTACATGCAACTTGTTCTTAGACCCAGCTAATTTTGTTGCTGTTTCCATAAGAGCTTTGGTTACTTTTCTGTTAACTTCAGAGATGTCCACTTCTTCCGATGTTAGGCCTTCTAAAGCAGAGAACCTGTTCTTCAGTTCCAACTTGAAGGTATTATGGTGTTTTTTAAGGTTGGTTATGTCAATAGATTTTGTTTGTCTTATGAGCTTGCCACGTTCAAGTTTAGTGTTGAGGTGCATCTTACATCTCACCAATCTATGGTCACTACCTGTGTTGAACTTGTTTAGCACACTGCAGTCTTCTATGACGAATTTTTTGTTACACATAATAAAATCAATTTCACTTGTCGTCCCATTTGGATGTCTCCATGTCCATTTCCTGTGTGGCTTTTTCTTGAAGAAGGAGTTCAAGATGAAAAACCCTTCTGCCTCTGCAAACTCTACGAGAGCATTTCCACGCTGGTTTCTGTTGCCGTGACCGAATTTACCTACTGAAGTTTCATTCTGTTGCCGTTGCCCTATTTTTGCATTGAAATCTCCCATAATTATTTTCAAGTGCTGCTTACCTTTATTATTTAGATGACAAATTTCCTCATAAAATTCTTCAATTTCTTCTTCAGGATGACTTGTGGTGGGTGCATAAGTTTGAATAATCTGAGCCTGTATCTTCTCGATAGTTGGATAACGAGTCGTGCAGCTCTGTCAGAGGAACTTTCAACTTCTACCACTTTATCCTTCAGTTTCTTGTTTATTATAAATCCAACACCACTAGTTCTGCCAGTATCTGTCCCACGATAGTAGAAGAGATGTCCACTTTTCAGTTCGATGAGATCTTCTCCTTTTCTCCTTACCTCACTTAGCCCCACGATGTCCCACTTGATCCTTTGTAGTTCCTCTTCCAATTCAAGAAGCCTTGAATCAGAAGATAGGGAGCGTCCATTGTACGTTGCCAAGGTCAGCATCAGATGGCAGCCTAGTCCGGTCCTCCGGGGATTCTTAGCACCCTCTGCCTTCATGTCGCACTGGCCGCTGCCTTGGCCAGGTACATTCCAGCTGCCGGAGACTGAGGGCCAAGATTTAAGTTGTGGAGTCATTTTGGAGGGGTTTGGCCATAACTCACCACGCTGGCCAAGCGGGTTGGTGAGTGTGGGATAGCATTTCCTCTAATCCCGATGGTATAGTTATACCGCTATTGGCGGTCGTCAGAGCCCCTTTAGTGGGAACAGGATGTACCACGAGAAGGCGGGGTTGACATTTGTCAAGGAGAGGCTGTGATGTTACGCATCACCTGACCTTACATCCGCTATTGGGAGGTACACGATATATACATATGTTTACGTATATACATATGTACGTAAATTGCATTTTCTCTCATGTTTGAAAAACTCAAATATTTAAGTTACTATCTACATGTATTCAATTTTCGTGTACATATATTTAATTTCGTTTCCAGTATTACTAATGTGGTTTCGGAATTTATTACTGCATAAATATGGACATATAAAGTGTGTATATTTATAGATGTAACTTTATTTTTAACAACAAAAGAATACTGGCCACAAAGTTCGTATTGCGCGATGGCTTTAGTAGACGGTCGTGTACCTCCCAATAGCGGACATATTGTCTGGTCCAGAGGTGTCTGCTATTCAGAGGTTTTACTGTATTCCCAAATATAGTTTCAATATAGTGAATAAATTTAGGAAAACAATCAAATTATTATATATATCAATAACTCATCAATAATCACATTAAACGTTTCTACTTCAAATTGTTTCATTACAGCTATTGTCATCTGCATATTTTTATCTGATCGTGATTTGACAAAACTCCCAGGAGATTTTTCACTTAATGTTTTAGCCATTTCTTCATATTTTTCAAAATTATTTTTTTCCTTGCCAATTATATGGGATAGTGACCGAAGAAGGTTACATCCAATTAACAAATCTAGTGACGGCTTTTGTAATTTACTACTAATTTTATCGCATCTTTCCAAAATATCATGCCAAAGAGCACACATAAAAACGGATTTGAATTTCATAAACTTTTTTGTAAGGACTTTGCTTTCTGCCGATGTTCTAGTTTTTTTATTAAATTCTCAGATACACTATCTGAGGCACTAAAAATATTGTCATAGTCGATGAACACTGAACAGCGCTCTTACTCATTAATAATTACCATACCATCTAGTCTTACTCAAGCTTTTGAAGTGAAATAATTTATTATTCATAGTTTGGTTCAAATTGCTGCAAAATATGGCCCATTTATGAGAAGAACTTGAGAGAAAAAAACATAGCAATGTCTGTAGGTAGGAAAAAAAAGATTTGGGGCTTCCAGACAATGGAAGCTGTAAATTTAATATGAATAACTGAAATTATTTCTTCGATTTACGCTTTTTGGAACTTTTTTACCCACATGAAGTTTTTAGCCCTCAATAAAATGTGTGTTGGCACACTCATTTTGTTGGGGACCAAAAACTTGCGAAAAATCCAGGCCCCTGTCAGACTATGAAGTGTGCCCCTGAACTGACCGTGGCCCTTTAGCCCCTCCCCCCTTTAATCTGTCTGATCTTTTCTGTCCCAGCTGCTATTATTTTTCAGTGTAATCCATTAAAAATTTCATTTGGTGGTTTTTGTGTTAAAATTTGCTATTTCATCCTAATTTTTTTATAGTCTGTGACGGGCTTAAATTTTATTACATGGTGGGATGGTAAATAACATTAACTGCTGGGATGCCATCTCGCCCAACTTCGAACACTGCTTTTTATAAGTGGTCAAATTTAAATTTTATTTCTGTTAAAACATAGCAATTGTTACTCAGGGTTGGAGTCTTCATTGTTCTCCAGCCAATCGCTATCAAATAATTGCCTGGCAAATTCCCTTTTTCAGGCGGAGTTGCCATTGTGTTCCAAGCTTAAATTTAAGAAATTCCTTAGTCAAACTCCGCATTAGCACCAATGCTAAACATAATGGTGACTCCCCTTAACCCTGTTTGCTTAATATATACATTGAGCGGCCACTTTATTATGACCACCCCCTCAGTACTTCATTGGGCCACCTTTTGCCTTTAATACTGTGTCTATTCTTCGTGGCATGGACACCACGAGATGTTGATAGGTGGTTTGTGGAATCTGAGACCATGCCTGATGAATATCACTTTCCAGGACTGTGAGATTGCAGGGTTGTGGATCCAGCTGTCTAATGGCTCGTTCAACTTCATCCCACAAATTGTCAATGGGGTTGAGATCTGGTTATTGTGGGGGCCCCCTAAGAAAAGTAAACTCACCGGCATGTTCCTTAAACCAATCCTGTACAATACCAGCGCAATGCCAAGACGCATTATCTTGTTGAAAATAGCCATCGCCATTGGGATAAACCATCCACATGACAGGATGCACTTGGTCCACAACGATGTTTAGATATGATGTGTCAGTCAGACGTTGATCAACACGAATTAAAGGGCCCAAAGCATGTCAGGAAAACATTCCCCAAACCATAACGTTGCCTTCACTAGCTTGAAGGGTTGTAGCAATGCATTTGGGGTCCATGCTTTCGTGCGTTTTCAGCCAAATTCTCACCCGGCCATCGCCATGGTGCAACTGAAAACGTGATTCATCGGACCATATAATTTGTTTCTAATTATAGACTGTCCAATCCTTGTGTGAACTGGAGATGTTTTCTCTTGTTAACTGTAGATCGCAAAGGTGTTCGAACAGGCCTTTGGCTGCCATATCTCATCCGATACAGTGTACGGCGAACAGTGCTTGAAGAGATCATTTGAGGGGATCCTTGATTAAGATGGTCTGTAATTTCCTGCACTGTTGCCCTTCTGTTGTCTGTTACCAGTCTGGACACTCCGTTTCGCCAGAGCAGTCACTAGTCGATAAAGACCACACGTTGCACGTAGAGTCCTAGTTTTTTGACTGACAGTCCAGTCTTTAAACACTTTAACAACAGTTGCTCTTAAACATTTCACAAATGCGGCGGTTTCGGTGATACTCGCTCCATGGTTCCGAGCTCCTGCAATCATTCCACGTTGAAAGTCCGTCAAAGCGCATTTTTTTACCCATCTCGTCACCTAAAAATCACTTCTACTACTGTAGTAATTACACGGACACTTTTCCAACTTCATTTTATTTAAATCATTAATTTATTATAAAAAATTACTAGCTCACCTTAAAATATCTGTCAATAATACTGTAATCAGTAATGCAAAGAAAAATCTAAAAATATTTTAGTAGATATGGAAAATCATAGACTGCTGTCAGACTTAGACCACATCATCACTGCAAAGTGGGGCTACATGAGGAAGCTTTTTCTATCTGAAAGCAAACACGATTAAGTTATGAATAGGATTTTATTTTTAATGCGTAAGCAAAATCGTATATAATAGCTCATTTGTGGAGAAAATCCACATGATTGTGGGATCTGGGTATGATTTCCTTCCACAACTTCTTAACAGGGTCAATAATATGTGTATGCTACATGAAAAAGTCCCAGTAAAGAAAAGGAAGGTCCCTTGCAATCAGGAGGAAAAGATCACAAGTTGAACATTTTTATATACGCCTATTTAGGCCTATTTTTTTTTCTTTTAGATACTAGGGGGCTGCACTGTGAACCATCCCTGTGAAAAACCGAACATAAATGAGTACCACAATGCTAAACTTGATACAAGGTACACTGTTCAAACCCAGAAGATGGAATTGTAAAATATAGATAAAAATGGCAGCAATCGGTATGAAAACATCATCAGCGTGTAGAAAATGATGCACTGAATAAGATATGACAAAAAAGAGCGTTGGAGATAGGCCCAGAAATATGTATAGGCTGAAGTTTATCGTTACAGACAATGGCGTTTTGCCATACCCTACTTTTTTTTTAAAATAGAGATATTAATGGAAATTTTCATATTAAACTTTAAATAAGGTTTTGTAATTCAAATATGAGTTTGATATATGAGAAGATGGAATTGTAAAATATACATAAAAAATTACGTATAACCTTTCATCGCTAACTGCTATTTTTGCATCACAAAGCTTGAAGTGATACTGCATATTTCCCCCCTGTTCCAGTGTCAATCGTGCAGGTTTCAGGAATTCTGTTGTTGCTGTAATTTGTCATCATTCTCTTGCTGAAAGGAACAAACATCTTGCTTTAATGATTGATGACTGGGTGTTTTGTAATCCCTGCCAGGCTCTACTTATGCTACACAAAGAGCTAAATATGCCAGATTTAGCCTCAAGCTATGGGGGTTACACATGTTTATAACCAGTGCTGTATTTGGATCGGGCAACCGGGCTACAGCCAGAGGTGAATTTTCTCACTTATCTGTGCAATTATACGACTGCACAATTTGGTAAAAATTAAACATTATTACTTTGCAGTACTATATTTATAACCAAACAATAGATATAAGTCCTGTGGTATGCAGTTTGATATTTCTTGATCTTTATTTGAAAAATGCTGTAGCTTGTCACCTCAGCCGAACACCTGCGGTTCGTTTCCTTTCCATTGATAACAAAATTCCAATACTGTGAGTGGAGAGGGGGGGGGGGGTCAAAGATACAAGTTCAGGTTTGGACATAGATGCCACCTCTGTCATGATTACGTTCGTTTTAAAATTTCATAAATAATAAACAATAATAAAAATAAAGGCACTTTTTAAAGATTTTATCAAAATAAAATACCAAAATTTGATTATTGAATCATCTACAAATTGTTAACAAAATATCAAAATACACTGGCGGAAGGTGAAAAAGAACGCCAAGAAGGAGACGTCTGATACCAACGAAATTTATACAGCATAATAACGGAATACAGAGGATAACGTGATCAAAACTTTATAGCAAAATACATCTGTATTTGCTGGTAAACTGAAAAATAACATTTCCATGTAACATGGTTAGTACGAGGTTGAACCCCCAAGAACTGCGTCACACTGTGCAATTCTGGCATGGAGTCTGTCGTACAGATGTTAGATTTAAGTTTGGGGCATTGAGTTCCAAGCATCCTCAACCTGGACACGTGAATCGGGGATGGTCGTGGCTGGCCGTGGAGACCGGATAATTCGTCCCATGAAATCCCACACTTGCTCAATGGGGGACAAATCCGGTGAACATGCAGGCCATGGAAGTTGTCTCACACCCTGAAATAAATGTTGCGTTCCACGTGGCGTGTTTGGGCGTGCGTTATCTTCCTGGAAACACCACGATGGACCGACCTTACAAATGGCACAACAACATGCTGAATGATGGTGATGTAGGAGGTGCTGTTTAACGTACCCGGTACAAACACTAGTTGTGTACGGGAGTTATCCTGATCGCTCCCTACACCAGGAGACCAGGTGTAAGCCCCGTGTGTCGCTGGTGGATGCAAGAAGGGTGGAGGCGCTCCCCTGTGCGTCTGCGAACACGCATACGGCCATCGGAGGCTCCCAAGCAGAATCTGCTTTCATCGCTGAACACGACAGATCACCATTGCGTTCTTCAGTCCAGACATTGGAGATACCACTGCAACCGTTCCTGACGGTGGGCTGGAGTCAGAGGCATACGTGCACGTAGTCCTGCATTCAGTAAACGGCTGCGAATTGTTCGCAGAGTAACCTCAGGTACAACTTCAGCTCAGATTTGCGTCACAGTGAATGTTCTGTTTGACAAAGCCGCTCTTCTTAGGCATCGATCGGTCCGCTCGTCAGTCCGTCTGTGACTCCCGGTTCCACGTCATCTCGTACGGGAATGTTCATCGGACCATCTACGCCACCCTCGTATCACCACCAATACTTCCCATCTAATTCGCTCCGCAATACGACGATACGACCATCCGGCCTCGTGGAGTCCGACTAGACGACCTCGCTCAAAGTCCAATAACTGCTGAATGCGTATACGTCTTCCATGTCCAGGCATTGCAGCTTCTTCAGGGTCTTCGCACATGTCCGTACGCCGACGACTGATTACATTCACTTCACCGTACTCCTTAAATACCACAGACGATAATTTGCATATTATGCCGTGCGTGTGGCGTAAGCGCTCACCGGTTGGTCCTGAAATTAATTACACCTACATAAACTCGACCCCATTAGCATATGTAAATTTAATGATCGTCCGCCAATTCCTTCTTGGTGTTCTTTTTTCACTTTCCGCCAGTGTATATTAAAAGAAGAAATGAGTAGCGAGGGGAGGGGGCAAATTTCATCTAAATCTGGTCCTGTTTATAACAAGGAGGTCCATCTGTTTAGGATGACTTCTGAGCCACGACTGCTCTTTAAAGGTCAGCTGGACTTAAACCAGCATTTGTGTCAAGTCTCAAGTTGAGCACACTAACATTAGGCCACCCTTTGCCTTTAAGAGATGGTGAGTGGTTAACTGGTTTTGGCAAGTGAAATGCAATTTATGATATGGATGGAGGAATTTATGAAGCAGCAGACTAGTGAAAATTGGAATCGGGAGCAATAAGGCCCTAACATAACATTGAGTTGTGCTGCACCTAGCTTCCCCCCCCCCCTTCTTTTTCCAGCATTAAAAAAGACAAAATCCAATTACTTTTGCAGCGTGTTAATAAAAACACCAAATATGTATATATAAGCATCAGGTAATTTCAAAACGTTATTTCACCTTGGACTTCAATGTCAAATCATGATGGCTGATGCCATACTTGGTGTCTCTCAACTGTCCCATGTTGTCAGTTTGTCACAATAAATGAATTGAAATAATTCCTATAGAACATGCATCATGAAAGATTGAATCAGTGAACATTTTAACATGAATCTACCATTCAGGCATTTTCCATGTTGCCATTCTAATTGAATATCATCAGTGAAGTCACATCATCAGTGAAGCATTATGCTGTACCCACCCTCCATCAGTGCTAAATAAATGAGACAAAAGACAAAAGTTCCGAGAAATAAAAATCTTATTTTTTTTTTTTTTGAAAGAGAAAAATAGGTGGTACATCTATCAGACTTATTTAAAAATAGAAAGTAGTCATGACTAGACTTTTTTGTGCAAAGTTCATCACAACTTGCATTTCCTTTGACATCTCAGAGTCGAATTTTTTATTATTATAATACAGTACTTTCTCATATTAATGTACAGGGACTGGTTTCCAACTAGGCGCGCGCCTGGTCTCCAGAGATTGAGGAGTCCCAAAAGCGTGTAATTGGATTTCCAGTTTCTATATGGTTTTCACGGACAAACAAATCAATCCTTAAAGCCACCACTTTGTATTGTTAATTGATATTTTGCTTTCTGATATTAGTAACATGTATTTTTTCTTGCTGTTGCTGCTACCCTGAATTTTTGACAAACGTATTTGCACTTCCCGTGCTTTTCATATTTTAAGGCAAATTCTTAACTGGCCTGATGTGCTATAAATTGCTTTCATGCTACTTCCAGCCAAGGGAAAACCCCCACCCCCTTGCATTGCGATGAGGAATGTTTGTATTGGATTGGTGCAAATGAAATGGCCGGCAAAAGACCATCACACTTAGACGGTGAGATCGGAAAAGTAGGACAACGTAGTGTACGTTTATGCTGCAACCTCGCTCCTGGCACATAGATGCTCGCTCAGGCACCCGTTGCTTGCATGTAGCTGCGATGCTCGCCATGGCGCATTTACCCTGCAACTGTTCACATCGCTTTTATTATTATAGGAATCACGACTGTATCTGTTATTATCAAACAGACTTTACCAGTGCTACGGCAAGTTTCACAACCACTGCATATAAAGCCACCAACTAAAGAATAATTATTTATCTATAATTAAGCTTCTCAGCAAATATTACCTGATTCTTAATCAGTTGATAGAAAAGAAAATGAAATATTTCAGCTCAAAGATACAAAACGATATGTTTAATGTTTTGGCTACCGACATTAAGAAGGAAATTATAATAGAAATTAAAGAGGCACAGTTCTACTCTACCATTCTAGATACAACGCAAGACGTAAGAAAAGATTAACAAACGGGCCAAATATTTAGATAAGTCACCATCATATACACCGAAAATGGAACTCCAGTGAAAATTGAAACTAACCAAATATTTTTAGGTTTTGAAATGTCAAAGACCAAAGTGCAGTGGGACTGACAGAGGTAAAATGAATGATGATAAACAAAAACGAACTGTTCCTTGAAAATTGTAAAGGACAAGTTTATGATGGAGCCAACAATGTGGGTGGCCACAACACTGTTGTTAAAAAAGAATTATAAAAAAGATGGGAATTATTAGGAAAATCGTAGTGTGACCTAACTGGGAAAAAGTTGTGCTTGATACGATGACCTACGCGCCATTAGTTTCAGGTATAATGACATTTTAGAAGTTTTGACCTAAATCATACTAAAATTTCATAGCTGCGAAGAGAGGGTTAAGCCCTCTTTTCGCAGCTATGAGATTTTAAAAACGTTTGAAGACCTTTTGATTTTGTTGTGATTGTTCTCATGGAACACCAAATATTGGAAATAGTTAGCAATGTGTCAAAACTTCTGCAGTCAAAGGACGCTGAATTATTAAATGCAGCTGACATGCTGCAATCAGCGAGTGAAAAACTCTGATTTAAGAGGAGAATTCAAAGATATTAAAAGTATTTCATGTATTCTTGCCAGCACATGGAGTGTTGAAGATAAATTTAGCAAAACATGCTCGCATCACTCAAAAAAGTTATTTGATTAAATAAATCAAGACAGTAGGTTACACAACCCCGAAGAGAAATTCAAAATTAATTAATGCCTTTTTTGCAACTATAGACATCACCATTTCCCAAATAAAATTCCATTTTAAAGGACTAAGTTCGTTAGCAAATAAATTTCCTTTCTTGCAGTAATCTGATTTGTTAAATGCAAATGAAAGTGAATTATTCCAGTCAGCTGAGTCTTGAAGGTTGCAGTACAGAGATTATTTATCTAGTGATTTTTTGTCACAAGTACTTTCATTTAGAAATGCTATGAGCAACCAGTTAAAAGATATTTCTATTGGCTCTGTAAAAGACCTTATGGAGCTCATATATTTCAAAAAGAGTACATTATTACCCAGTGTTCTGGACCTTGTGACAGCGTTGAAATTTTTTTGACAATCCCAGTGACTGTGGGTACAGCAGAAAGGTCGTTCTCGAAGTTGAAGTTAATCAAAAACTACCTTCGGTCATCGCACACTTAAAGTAGGTTTGATCGACTTGCGATGATAAAAGCATTTAGAATGACCGAGCCAGTAAACTAGACGTAAAGAAACTGATTGAAATATTTGCTAAGAACGTTAGAAGGGAATCCAGATTTTAGTAATGTAAGTTTTTTTCATTTTGTGAAGTATGCTTGCTTCTTGAATTTAAAAGATATGACAATAAAAAGAAAAAATATCGCTGAAATATTTAAAACTAGAAAAATGGAAACACTTGTTTTTCCTCTTTCTCAAAAGTTATTGCATAAAAGAATTAAACAGCTTTTAAGGAAGTTCGAAACCATACACTCGAAGATCAGTATTTGTTTTTATTTGATTTGATATCGTGAGCATTTGCCATTTAAAGATTTTGCACTTTTTTCCCTGAGTACTACGTTTATCAAGGATACTTACCGGAATAAGTGATCACATAATTAAAGCAATACTAAAGTGATCATGGAATCAATATTTATGCCGCCCTGGTGGCGCAGTGGTCTAAGCGATGGCCTCTTTTGTCTTATATCACTGGCTCTCTCCTTCCCTAGAACCAATGAGTTGCTCATTGTGGTCATTAAACATCCAATCAAACCCAAAAAAAAATCAATATTTTTACTACAGCAAAGTTAAATATTTACCCTCAATTTTTGCATTAATTATTACCATGTTGTGGGGGGCCTGTTAGGAAAATTTTGCGCGCGGGGGGGGGCAGATATTTTGCGTTACTCCACTGGTGATCAGATAATTTCTTTTAGCTTACAAACTTGTTCTCTTCATTAGTTATTCGAAGTGTTTATTTTGGCATAAATTAGCCTAGTGCAAATGTTGCTATGCTCTCAAGTCTCAACCTTTGTTATGATCTTTTCTTCCTAATCTGTCAATAAGAGTACACAATTCAGAAAAAAATTCTACTTGTCATGTGTGACTGCATTACAAAAATGAACAGGCCACATCTGGTCACCCCTTGCAGTGTGGTGACTCATACTTGTTACCATGACAGATCAATATTTCCTAGTGAATTTCAATTATTTGTCATCTTTAATTGGGCTTCTTTCTAAGCTGCAAAACAAGAATGCCATGACAGACAGCGATAAATTTCCATAAAGGTGTTGGTGCTAAAATTTGTTAGGTTTCCCTATTAAAAACCTGCTAACTATTTTTACAGTTCGCATGTTAGGGTGGAAAGACAGTGGCCTGGGAAAATCTCGCCTGTTTCCCAAGGGTTGTTACCTAGTTTCTTATATCATGGTTGCCTTGCCCTGTGACTACCCTGCAGATTATTTTGCAGCAGTGTGATATCAGTTTCTCAGTCTTAATGAACTTCACCACACCTGAGTCTTCCGTACAGTGTTCATGAAGATACATATTATTATTGTGTGTATATATATATATAATTATATATTTCATTTTTTTAGAAGTCATAATTTTTATGAAATATCTCATTGTGGAAATGTCTCACTTTAATCACAGGTTCTTTGTGGGAATAAATCCTTTGTGTCAATCTAAGGAAGAAAGGGAAGAAACTATGCTGAAGTGAATCCAAAAATTACGAAACTATGTAACAGTGAAAGAGCACGACAGTCGCTTGAAGGATGTAAGGCTATAAGTGACACATAATTAAACAAGAAAAAAAAACATTGTCACTATGTGTATATTTATAAATAACGTTGGTTATGAAATAAGTCGATCCATATAATAGTTGAAAAAATGTACTTCACCCAATCAATTGTTTTTGTTTTTTTTGAAAACATAAAGAATGATATCCAGTTGATTCAGTACTTTTTCCTTCATATTTAAGTTGATACATATACATATTTATGTATCAGTTATTTTGGTAATGGTAGTCCTAAATCTTAAGAAGCAGATATGTTATTATTATTTTCTTTTTGTCCGAGCACATGGAAAGATATGTGTTGGTAAATGTTTTCTAGTTCTCAGCATATGTATGATTTATTTTAAAAAAATACTAATGATTCACCATTGTCTTCAAACCAACTGCTATACACCATTATCTCTGTAGTTCTGACATCCGTTTGTTATACTTGCGAACAACCTGCACTTTGGTTTTGCAACTTACCCAAAATAAACTGCGACTGTCACACCAGAAGTTGTGTATTTTGTAGAGACAAAAAATATTTAAAATGTGGTTCACATTGTGTTATCATGCAGAAATTAACTGTTTTAGTTGTCCTTTGGAAAATTCCAAGGAAGCTAAAGCATTATTTTTTGTTCTTGATTTTCAGTGACGTGAATGGTTTTAATATTTTGCACAGGACTTAATGCTCACTCACTCTGTGGCAACAGATGGACCAACATTGCTAATGCTTCCAGAGAATGGCCATGGAGATGGCAGAAAGCGCTTGAGGCAATCTGTTGGGGGAAAAGCAGATATGTGGTAAAGGGATTAGCCAGCACGTGTCGTGAGCATTGAGTTGAGGCGAGATGTACGAATGAGATAGAATGGCATAAATAACAACAATAGCAGGTTTGATGTACATAATGTAAATAGGATTTTACAGTTTAGTTACAATTGTTTGTCTTTTAGTACCTGGTTTGAATGTGTGTGAATTTGGTGGTATGTCATAGGTTTGTGAAGTGCATGTATGTTTAATAGGTTTCCTGAGTTGCCTAAGTTTGGATTTAACTGTTAGTAAATCAATTCAATTTCAGTGTAAAATATTTTTCAAGTTATGGTGAACTTCGGGCTATCACAAGAATGCTTTGTGTCGCTTAATTTGCTTGTTTCACACGTGTGAAGAACAACAATGGTGAAATGAGTGGGGGGGGGCACACCCAGCTGGAACCTCTACACAGGAAACCCAGAATCCTGACGTGCAAGAAAATGTTCAACAGAAGCTAACCTAAAAGGGTAAGCTGAAATCTATTACTATAGGATTTTACAATTTCATTTCCTTCAAGTTGTCATTCACCCCAGTGATCTTTAGAGCTGCCATTACATTGTTATCAAGCTGGGTCCTGGAGACCCATAGATTTTTAAAAACTAGCTACTTTGTGAGATATTCTGGGTCCTTTGCAAAAAACAAAAGAGTCAAGCGAGAATGAATATTTATATTTACATAAACAAATGAAAGATAAATGTAATGTACATTGTTTGACATTTTATTTTATGCTCTTTGAAAACAATTTAAAAAAAAATCAAGTGCTGACAATAAAATTTCATCATTTTCAACTACATTACTAAATTTTATCATAATGGAAGAACTACCCAAAGACTCACTTTAAGTCAGCTCAGAACACCAGAGCAACTTTTATTTTTCAAAACACAGGAACTGTGTGGTGACTACTCTTGAACAGTTCTAACTTTTAAGAAACAATCATTGAACTAGACGTACAACTTTTAGTAAAGTATAATCGTTCAGTATTCTCATTAAATGTAAATTTGTTTGTTTTTCATGTTTTAAATTTCAGCTATTCCAATATTAAGTGAGCTGAAAGATTTAATAAATTAATCAGGACATTTGTATATATACATTTAACCTTATATTATATACTTACATAATCTTGAGCAGTGTTTGAATTACCCAGTGGTCCGCTGGCATTGGCCAGTAAAACTTCCATTGGACCACTGCACTAATTGACTTTACTGGCCCAGAAGGCCAGTAAGTTTATTTTTTTTTTCCTCACAAGTTCAAAAATAATTTTTCTTTTACCTTGCTGTATGGTTTTCCTTTTTAGGCTGCAAACTTAATGAAAGGTTTAAAAACAAATATTGGATAATTCCATTGAAGTGATACGTTATTTTCTACATATATTGTAAATGTCTTAATGTTTATATGTTTACGGACGAGTAGGTAGTTTGCAAATTCTAGTGGTCAACAGGGCCAGTAGAAGATCTAGTTCTAATTCTAACACTGATCTTGAGGAATGGTGCCTTTCTGGCTGTTTTCGTTCTTTCCCTAATCCTCATGAATTTGACTTTTGCCAAATGGCATGTTAAAAAATACAAATTAAATGTGGGGTCCCAAAAGATCAAAAGATGCGTAGAATTTGTAATTATGGGTCTTTTTTTCTTTTTTTTTTTGGGTAACTTACGTGTTGCAGCACTGCCAATATCAGTAAAACTACATAGCATGTGCGTAACCACTGGGGGTCAGGACCCAACAGATTTTCAGAGTCGGGGATCCTCATGTATATATATATAATTTGTGTATGTGTGATCGCACTCCCCCAGATTTTAAAATGTGGTTACGCCACTGCTACATAATAAATAATGCATAATTGTTTATCAGATGAAAATGAATTGACAGTGTGGGATAATATACTTCTTACTCATTTATAAGCAAGTTCAGTGGTATTTGTATTTTGACCATTTTGTTAGACTGAGTTGCCTCCTAGTGATGCCCGCATTCGAAATCTTTATATAAATGTACATCGATCAGCCACAACATTAAAACTACCTTATGGCAACTATATTTCCTGGCGGAGATGGTGCCTTTCAACAAGACTGTTCCGTGCCACATTGTATAGAAAGTCCTCGAATGGTTCCAAGAACATAACGAGAAATTCTTTTTAATGCCACGGCCCCCAAATTTGCCAGATGTGAATCAACGAAGAATTCGCTATACTTGCCATGGCCCCCAATCCTATTGAACAGTTATGGTTTCAGTTGGAGGGTTCGAGTACGAGCAGCATCGCCTGAACCACAATTTACGGGAACTGGGATCTTCTGTTGCAGTCATGATACCAAGAGAGACCTATCAACATCTCGTTGAGTCTGTCTCATCAGGTGGGAGGAGGATATACATTATATTAGGTACGTGATTTTAATGTTTTGGCTGATTGGTGTATATAATTACACTGTATTTTATAGAGTTTGTACAAATTATGAACACAAAAAACTCAAATAACAAATGCACATTATAGATAAGGGAAAACATTAACACACGCAATTTTGCAAAAATAAGAGGGAAAAATTGTAACTGAACAGCTTTGAGTGAGTAGTTGAAAGAGTGAACTGTTTCTATATGCATAATATGTAGGTTAGCAGGCAAATTGGGCGTGTGAAGCCCTAATTAGACAAAAAAATTAATTATTAAACAATGATTAAAAAACAGTCATTAAACCAAATCTAAAAAACTGTGGTTTAACATTTTTGTAAAAGAAAATGTCTCAGAATATCAGATTGCATTTTCGATTTTTTTTTTGACATATTGAATCACACAAGGAAATTTTAAATTTGTAATTCAACGGTCCCGTTGTCCGAGAAGTAGAAATCCCTCTGTTTAAGAAATTCGTCCTAGGTGCGTCAGTGTTCGAATCCTAGAAAAGACATAGGTGGCATATATCTGTTCCGGATTTGGATTTTTCTTCCCTGGAAGCAGTGCCACTGTATTAGGGACAGGCCATTGTATTAGCCTATTCGACGTCGTTAAACAACCAAACAAAACTTTACAGAAGTGCTTCCTTTTGCTCTTATGTCACTCAGTTAAGGAAAACATGAACACAGCGGGTTTTAGGGAAATAAGAAAGATGCATCATATATTTTCACACATTCTTTTACCAAGTGTAAAATGTTTTTAAACTCGAATAAACTCTCAAGCTGAACGGGAGTATTGCCTTTCTTTCAACACAGATATGACCTCATCCAAAGCAGTACTCATGGAAATCTGTGAAGTAAAAAGTAAATAAATCCATTATTAGTCATGCTGCTTTCTACGTCTAAAACTGGATATCACTCTTTTACTACAGGAAAATTAAGTCAGGTACCACACGATTTACGATCTTTCGAACAGTTCACGATCTTATGAAATTTGTGATGAAAAGGATAATGACGGTGCCAATTATTTCGAATTGAAGCCTTTTAAAGACTATATTTCAGAAACATCTTTTATGAGAACAGTGATTCCGAACATTACATACAATTTTATATAACAGTCTTTAAAAATATTAAACTGCAAGCCATTTTATTACAATTGAATTTTACTGTGAGATCAACTATTAATAATTCCTT
The DNA here is from genome assembly GCA_039090855.1 of Macrothele yani. Taxonomy (NCBI): domain Eukaryota; kingdom Metazoa; phylum Arthropoda; class Arachnida; order Araneae; family Macrothelidae; genus Macrothele; species Macrothele yani. The sequence continues at coordinate 48,263,057 of CM076999.1, read as the reverse complement.
CAGAACACGTAACACAATAAATTTTATTCACTCTATTGATAAGTTTACCCTTTTATGATTTTTCATTTATGAAATGTGAGAGGCTACATATGCCATAAACATTTTTGTTTCATTACATATTTAAGAAAAATTAAATTGACTTGTAATATAGTCAGAATTAATTTCTGTGGAAACAACGATTTTACCGTAAATTAAAAAAAAGAGATTAATACACACAATTGACATGGACTAAGAACATCAAACAGAAGCCATCGCTCTTTCCACGTTTATAAGTGAGTAAAAAAATTATCATCGACCGCCACCAGCGCGTAACTGGAAGACCCTGGGTTCGTTTCCCGGTGGCGGCCGATGAAAATTTTTCGGTGACGCACTTATAAACGCGGAAAGAGCGATGACTCCTTTTTGATGTTCCTAGTTCACGTCAAATGTGGGTATTTATTAGTCATTCGCCTCCTAGTTATTTGTTCAGTTGCTGCTCTCCATCTTTGGTGTATCCCCAGCATTGTGCGAAGCTCCAAGAAGCAACCTGCCATGTGTTTTGGCAGTTAGTCGTATGTGAGTCTGCAGAATTCGAGGCCAATGTGGTGGAGTGGCAGCATATTCGGCGCTTTACTGGAAGACCCTGGGTTCGTTTAGAGGTGGTGGCTGACGAAAATGTTTTGTGACTCACTTAAAAACGTGGAAAAAGCAATGACTTCTGTGTGAAAAATAAAGAAAGATAACGCCTGGAGAAATACAGGGAAGTCTATTGAAAATGAAATACCAAGATAGACATAATATATTGTAGTAGGATCCGATGATTGCATTACATTGTCGCAATGCGTAATTGATCAGAAATATATAACTGTAAGTTATATTGAACATACAATACTAAGTAATTTGTACACCCACAACATGCAATCATAAATCACGCGCACGGAGAGCCATCGACTGAAGAAGGTTGTGGATGTCTCATTGCTGAAATACATCCCTTGCTGTCTCGATTCGTAAATAAAGTTCTCTTCGGTTATCTTATGAAATTTAAGTGAATGCCCTGGTCGGAAAAACGGGGCACTTGTCCTGCTTCCAGAAGCCGAAAGACCTTTAGCGCCATGTGTGTCGGTAACTGTCCTTTTAGAAGGGAACACCAGGAAAAGTATGCAGATGTAGCAGCACTTTATATTCCACAACTTCCGCAATGCACCGTTGACTAGACATACTTTCTGTAATGTGTGTGGGGCGATAACCAGAGTGTAACCCAACAGCAGCCCACACCAGAAGGCGTGGTGTCGCTCCGATAAGACGTCGCCTAACGCATGCCTCCAGCACGCTTACACCACGGCGTCACCGTACAAGGAAACTTCCATCATGTGTCATTAGGTTAAACCGCGAATCTTCAGAAATTACTTTGCGCTGTTCTTCATCACACAAGTCTCTGAATTCATTCCCACATTATAATAGCTGATGTCTGTGTTTAAGTTCAAAGTAATTAAAATCAACAGACACAAGCGATGGGAGCTCGCGGTATAAAAAGGCATCGGACAGAGCTGCCAGGCAACATATGCTGTGAAATAGACTTCTGGTGTTGTGCTAAAACTCTCGACGCAGAAGTTCTTTCCATCAATGCCATAGTGTTAAGAAGACTGTCTTCTCGTGAGTTCAGCTGTAGATAAACTCCAGACCTCTTACGTCGGTGCATCATGGCTTCTTTCTTACAATGAAGCCATATTCGCATAACTATGGTAGCGTGGCGTCAAACAGAAGCGGCAATGTCGCGTACAGAATGTCAGCCTTTCTGCAATACAACCCATCCTACCCTCTCAATGTGCGTCAGCTGTACGCACGGGTCTTGCCTGTTGAGGTTGGGCATGCTCAGTTACTAACACTAAGTTACCGCACCAATTCCCTCTAACAAGCTATTACGGAAACTTACCGTGGGCGTCGTGCTTTCATAACAGCTCCGTACAGCTACGAGTCGTGGCTATCAATAAGCGTTATTATGTTGGATGCCCTACCAACGTTCACCTTCGTACATGACTTACAACCCTGCGGGTTTCAATCCGATTGCGCACGTTGTTTCTTTTTTGTTACATTTTTAATAAATAGTAGTATAGAACATGACAGGCACGATTTGCTTTAAATGGTACAAATATATTTTTTGCAAATAATGAGCTGCAGACCTAACTGAATATGTTTAAAATGCTGAATATGGTTGATTTCTCTGGAAGAAGGTACAAGCAATTACAAATACTCTGAGTTTATTTTTCATACAAATTAGTATATTAAAATGTGACTAAAGATAATTCAGGACAAAGTTAGGAAGCAGGTTTATAAATTGCACAAGTCAGGAGGCATATTTCCAAAAATTGGCGAGAGAGTCTCAAATATGAAAGGAGTTACAGACATCTTCTTCATACATAAAATTTAGATACTAAATAAGGGTTTGTGAACATTTTTGTTTCTTTCGCAACCGGATTGTAGTCTACTTTCTTTTACACACACGGTACAGATACTTTTTTAATTCGGTCAAATTTCTAGGATGCAACCTCTTTAATCATCGCTTTAAATCTCCACCTCCAAATGTCGAGGAATTTGAAAAATCGGATAGAAATTATACCTGGAATTTTAATAAAAAACAATATAACAGAGCATTTCTGAGACGATTATTCAGAAATATGAGAATCCTTCACTGCGCTGCCTGAACTATTGAACATTTTTGAATGAGCCTTTCCGATAAGCGTTTTGAATACAGGCATTTAGTGCTGCAAGAAGCTGAATTTAACTGTTGTGGAGATAAACAAGTGATATTCATGAATATCGTTTAAATATCAACAATAGTACTTAGGAAATTAGAATTTTTCTGGAGACAGGAGCAATATACTTCCCAGCAATGCAAAATTGGACTGGAAATCTCCTTTCTCTAAAAATCCTGTTTAGAACCTGTTTTGACAATATTCTCCTAAACACATTCATTTCCGAAGACATACAAAATTTTAAAAACCATTTCTAAGAAGCTCAAGTGACAAACCTGTGAACTTTAACACTGCATATCATAGGGGCCTAACGAGAAACTTAATTTCAATAACATATTGAATTAATTCAAGTTAAGTTCATCCAATACAGACTGACATGGAGGATACATTAAGTGAAATTATTGGCGCAGATGAGTAATTAAAGCAGATTTTAGCTTGGGTGCCCAAATGAGCACGTATCAGAAAAAAACTATCCACATCCACCAATCGCAAGATTTCAGAAAACTTGTTAATAGCTTATGATTTCTATCAAATCCTCTGAATTGAACATTTCTCTGGGTTATTCAAAGCAGTCCGAATTTATAGCAGAATAATGTAGCATATTCCCAATGCATTTCTGAGGAATATTTCATTTTATTTTTTTTGTTCTGGTGTTACACACAACTGAACATGACAAATTTGCATTAAATGGGTAATAGCGTTGAGTGAGAAATTGAGTAAACTCAACGAATAAATTGAATCGTGCTGTTGCTGAAGTGAGGAGTGTTTCATTAGAAACACAATTCATGAAAATTTAAGGAACTGAAACACAATTAGGCTGGTGAAGAATATCTTAGAAAATTTTAGATGACTTGAAAGGACAAGAAATTTGCTTTTAACAGATGATTTACCAAAATAACAACCGCGTATTCATTAGATACGCGGGATATCGTTTGAAACAGGAAACATTGCCGATACATAAATCACATTGTGGTATTTGAGAAGACCCCGTCAATTGGCTTGAATCTGTAGCTCCAACCCATATTTCAGAATTTGCTCCAAATGCTGGAACCCGTGAATACCAAGCTTGCGGCAATACTGTTAAATGATGATACTAGCGGCTGGTTAGAGTAAATCCTAAGCCCCCGGGCAGACTCTAGAGTCTTCTTTTACATGTCACTTCTTAATAGAGTAGGAGAACGATAGATTGAGTAGACCATCGATCGACAGCGTGGTAAATTTTGCCCAGGAGAAATCTCACTTTCTGTGATGAAGAATGCTTTCAGGCAAACATGTTGCTTACATTTCTATAGTTTCAAAAAGGTAAAATACGATACACTCCGAAGCTTGTCTTTAAATCATCCTTTCCATCCAAAAGTTTCTTAAGTGGGCGAAAGTCCCGATTAAATATTTTTCATGAGGGAATTGTATAGTTATTTAATTGTCATACCCTGTTTTGCATTGCATGTTATTTTCTTCACAACTCTTTGCACGAAAGCCAAAGAATGTAATTTTGCAATTCGACTAGGCAAACAAATTTTTCCGAAGAACCAAAAATGTTTGGTCAAGTCGTGGGAATTATATGTTGGAAGGGGAATAAATCAATTTTCATTGGAACTCTGGCTGACTCAGTTATTCAATTTTTATGTAATTTTTTTCGAAGCCTAACCTCTTTGAGTTAACCGAAATGTGAATATTTCTGCTTGGGAAAGCAGAAAATAATGGGCACCATTTTGTTAAGGGATATTGTCCACATAAAGTAACAAGTGATTAAAGAATTTGTTTGTTTGGGATAAACGTACTCTGAATAATATTTTAATTTGAACTGTTTTTTGAACACTTATCTAATCCCATCTCGAATTTGAGTTGAAGTAGAGGGCCACAAATGACGTGACGATATCAGCGCGCTTAGCTACATTTGCTGTATTTTACACACTAAAGATCTCGTCAGCTCTGTTAGAAGACTTTTTAAATTTTCAAATCTCTTTGTTTTCATAATTTCAGCATAACTAATAATACATATTCATAAAAACACATTACATATTAAAACACACTTTTTCAATTTAATTTCACATTATACAGGGTGATTCATTATACAGGGTGTACAGTTTCCAGCTGCTGTAAAACAGTAACAGTTGAAGACACGGACCACAACTGCGAACCGTTAGGTAGATATAAAGTTTGTGTCCCGCTACTAGGGCAAAGCCGAGGGAAGTGACGTAGGCGATAGCGTGCGTGTAACGTGCGAGATTATCTCGATGAACATCGTCCTCACCGATGGATCGGTCGAGCCGCGGATTACAACATGCCACTGAACCAATGGCCACCCAGAAGTCCTGACTTAACACCTTGTGACTTCTTCCGGTGGGGGTACGTAAAGAACAAGGCATTCCTCCCGTCACTTCTTGTTGACATAGCAGAGCTTAAACAGCGTATCACAGACTCTGTCACTGCACTTGATTCAGATAACGTACCTCGCTTTTGGGCGGAAATGGATTACCTGCTGGATGTGTGTCGTGTGTCTAAGGGTGCACACATAAAACATATGTGACTGTCTCTAAAAGAACTTGAAACATTCCCCTACAATTCTGTTACAGGTAACATAAAATATTTTACATTGTTCTTGTTTTATAGTGCGTTGAAACTGTATACTTCTTTATGAATCACCCTGTAGTATGCCAAAATAAAAATGCTTTCTGCTTTTAAAGAGCAGATTGCGGGTAAAAGGAAATTACCAGTAGTCTTTTTCTGTATATAAACAAACATAAAAGTGAACAACAGTGTTACTAAATCGAAATATTGAAAAGAAGTATGTTTTCCTTTTTAATTCCTAAAAGGCAGCAATTGGTTAAATTATGTGTTTTAGAATTAGTCTTGCTTCCGTTGAAACTGTACGAAAGCAAGGTATAGCTAAATGTTAAAAATCTCCAGAGACGTATGCACATTATATTTCAATGGAAAGAATTGGCTTCCCTAAATTGTTTTCCTGTTTAAACAAAATTCATAGCATGATTTCTGTATTATCAACGGTGAAGCACGTATGAAATGTGTCTGATTCTAACATAAAGCTGGAGATTTCCTTCTAAAAAACACTTGAAATAAAGCGTAAATGATATTTTGCTTCTTCACGCTGATCGATTACATTGTAAAAGTGTTCCACTATAGCTGGACATGACTTCCATACTATAAAAGCAAGATAAACACTTCTGGGAGTTATTGCGATTAGTTAACTAATTGTTAAACAACATCTGCGTTATGTTTCGAATGATTTATGTGCAAATCTATATAACAATAATTCGTAACAAAAGATAAAATTTACTGGATGCCTACTTAAAGGAGCACCTAAAGTTGTATACCTTACACTAATCTACAAAAATTGATTATACTTTTTATAATGAGTGTAATTTTGCTAATAATAAACCGTTCTTAATTTTAGTTTCGCAATTATCTCTAGTATAGTATGTATATAACAGATGTATTAAAGCACAAAATCCATATGGATTAAATATATATAGCCGCGGATGGCTTAGTGGTTAGCAGTTTAGACTATCGATCCAAGGTCCCCAGGTTCGAACCTGGGATGATCTTTCAGAGATGATGTGATTTGCTAACAATCGCTGAATATCCGTAAGACATCGGACGAGCACGTTAAATGACGGCCCCCAGGCTGGACCCACTGGTTAAATGGGCATCCTTTCCTATGCCCCCCCCCCTGAAATTCTCTCACCCATCTATGTGCAATATCGTACTTGTACAGTGGCGCCATGTACTGTAATCTCATTACAAAGTGTTCTGTCAATGTCACTAGACTTGCTCTCATTCCTTCCTTTTCTGTGTCCTGCCCAAATGGCGACTTCGCTGTAGGTGGCTGGGACCTAAACTCTACTCACTGTGGACGGAAGTCCTACAAAAAATGACAAATACTGAGATACTATGATATGTATGGAACGGATTAAATATATATTAATATAAAATAAGATTAAATATCGGAACGGCATATATATACCTGACAAGTATCATTCTGCATAATTCAAAATTTCACGATATCGCTCAAGAATATGTGTTTAACTTTTGTATAACAGAGCGGGACCTCATGTTTTCTGCTTGTAATGTTATTTCCTAATAAGACTTGGTCTGAAACTAATAAACATCGAAATGTGTCGTTGCCAAACGTTCAGTCCATTGAAAAATAAATCAAATATCCATTCTCACTGCAAATAACCTAATTCAAATGTTTCCAATAAATACTATAAATACCTTACTATCACCGGAAGGCACCGAAATCTCTAGTAGGTTTTAAAAGATCTCACACAGAGAGTCGCTAAAATATAAAGTAATTGAGAATTTTTTCTTTCCAGTGGGAGTGAAATAAATGCAGAATTGACTCTGTTGCGCTCTCTGTACTGATAAGAATTTATCCTTGCACAATTTTCTTTTCACTTTCATATATTACATTTCTAGCTGCTTGTTAGGTTTCAGTGGTAGAAATGAAGGGAATGTACATATTGATTGAACTCAATAAGTGTTTCGTGCTTGCGTTGCAGATTGGGTGAACTACTGTCGTCTCAACACGATATTACAACGTAAAAACACTTTAATGTAAAAGCACCATAGTTAAAAACTTTACATAAAGGTTAAAATTACGCAAGCGCTTTCGAATCCGCATCGGACTTTTCATCAGGTGTGAATCATTGGACTCTTCATCAGGTGTAGCGGAAAGCTTTCGGTATACATTTGGAATGACATTGTGGCTGATGGTGTAGCGCTTTAATAAAATATCTAGGAAAGGGAGGGTAAATTAAGCCTCGAATTCTGTGGTGAACTTTATAGTGGGATATTTTGAAGCCAGAGATTCTGTAAAAGCATGCAGGTCATAGAAAGAGGAGGGCCAAAACACCAAAATGTCGTCAACGTAACACAAATATAATAGTGGTTTAATATGTAAGGTTCACACAACTTCATTCTCCAGGTGCTGCATTAACACCTCGGAGAGTACAGGAGAGAGGGGAGACCCCATTGGGGATCCTTCGAGTTGGCGATAGATTGACCCACAAAAACGAAAATATGATCTATTGTACACCAAGCGTAAAGCGCTAAGTATAGCTTGTGCTTCAGAATCAGTATACGCTCCATGAACTTGCAATTTTTTGACAATTAAATCATTAACAGTGGGGATGGGAATGCTTGGATATAATGAATCCACATCTAAGGATGACATCTTGAAAGGGACGGAATCGGGTTGGATGGATCGAATCCGTGCCATGGCCTGGAGTGAACTGGAAACGGAATAGTTAGAGTTAGCAGTAAGTTGGGAAAGAAATGAGGCAAAGGCTCGTTCAAGGGGTCTCCTGAGGGTAACGTAAACAGACACAAGAAGTCAGAGCAGTTACCTTCTTTGTGCATCTTGAGTTTCCCCAAAAGTTCGGAAACTCTTCTGCCAGGTGCGGTGTGTAAACTCTTAGATATGCTATTAGGAAGGGAATCGAGTGACTTGAGGATTCCGAGTGCGGTTACAGTAGCCTGTGTCAGTCTCGAGTACATGAAGAGTGAGGAATATTTTAAATTGCCTGCTGCACTTTATCAAGACAATGTGATGTGTTTATCACAATAGTCTGTGACCCTTTGCGTCCACCAATAATTGAGACAGTTGTATACTTACGGGGAGACCGCAGCTGTTTCTATTCTACTAATACACTGCCGGACAACTGCTAAGGACCCATGACAATAGCAACGACAGCAACCATAAAATGGAAGGCAAGAAAATGTGGAAATTAGCATAAGTGCGGGATACAGTAAAACGTGTTGTGCGTACGCAAATTTTAGATTGCCGAACTTGTTCGTGACGTCATAGGGCTGATAAGAGATATAAAGGATTTGACGCGTATTGACCGTTGTTGTTCAAACGCAAAGTTGAAAGGGAAAGAATCAATTGACGAACTTGCAATTTTCAGTATGTCTTGCCGACATCACCTAGATGATTTTACGCGTGGCCGTATTATTGGCAAGATTGAAGAAGGGCGAAAAATAACAGATGTTGCCAGGGAGTTCGACGTCAGCCACAGTGTTGTTTCAAGGCTTTGGAAATCATTTCAAACAAATGGAGAGTGTAGCAAACGTCACGGGGGAGGTCGTGTTCGCAGTACGACACCTGCAGAAAATCGGTACATAGTGCTATAAACAAAAAGACACCGGCGCAGCACAGCTAGTGAGGTAGCAAATCAGTTTATGGCTGCTACTGGCAAACGGATCTCCCGAAAAACTGTCGCCAGAGGTTTGCATGAAGGAGGACTATACGCCCGCCGTCCTGTTGTGTGCATCCATTGTCCAGACGTCACCGTACCGCCCGTTTGCAATGGTGCCATCAACATTGCAATTGGACGGATAACGACTGGTCTGCTGTCCTCTTCTCAGATGAGAGTAGATTCAGTCTATCGTCTGATTGTCGACAACAACTGACCTGGCGTGATAGTGGTACTGCATATTGTCCAGCTAACATACAGGAAAGGGACCGATATCCGACATGTAGTGTCATGGTATGGGCTGGCATCATGATCAATGGCCGTACGTCCCTCTATGTGCTTCCAACCCGGACTATGTCTGGCCAACGATACATTAATGATGTTCTGCTACCTCATGTTCACATGTTCCGTGGTGCTTTCGGTGATAGACTCATTTTCATGGACGACAACGCAACATGTCATCGAACAGTCGCTGTCCAGGAGTGGCTTGAGAGCGAGGATATTCAACGCCTCCTATGGCCAGCACGTTCTCCAGATCTGAGTCCCATTGAAAATGTGTGGGATTCTTTGGGGAGGAGTCTTGCTGGTCGCCAATGCACTCCAATTAACAAAGACACCCTCATCCGTGCACTGACAGAGGAATGGGATAAATTACCACCACAGCTGCTTGATAATGTTGTGCAAAGTATGACAGGACGTGTGAAATCTTGCATCGCCCTCCATGGTGGCCATAACCCGCATTGACATCTTACGCCGGAACGCCTGCGGACGGTAATTGCATTTTTTCACGTTTACGTATTCTGCACGAAATGGCTGGTTTGTCCCTTGAACACGTTCCAAAGCCTTCCGGATTTCAGGGCACAATAAATTGTCTTTCTTGTAATGTCGTGGCATTATTTTATTTCACTTGGCATCCAAATACACTTCCTTTTTTATGCGCTATATAGCCGTTTATGATCTGTCCTTAGCAATTGTCCAGCAGTGTATTTGGCATGTAACACCATTACGTCATTGTGCGGAACCAAATAATTTTATGGCTTTTCCCGCCTTGTAGCATGGCGTCTCCTGCACAGGAATTGTTCGCACCACTGTTCATGATTTAATTGTCACAAAATTGCAAGCTGAAGGAGCGTATAGTGATTTTAAAGCACAAGCTATACTTAGCGCTCTGAGCTTGGTGTACAATAGATCGTATTTTCGTTTTAATCTGTTAATTTATCGCCAACTCGAGGGAGCCCTTATGGGGTCTCCCCTCTCTCGTGTGCTCGCCGAGGTTTTAATACAGCACCTGGAGAATTAAGTTATGTCAACCTTATATATTAAACCACTATGATATCTGCGTTACGTTGACGACAGTTTGATTTTTGTGGTCCTCCTCTTTCGGTGACCTGCATGCTTTTACAGTATCTCTGGCTTCAAAATATCCTACTAAAAAGTTCACCACAGAATTCGAGACTGAATTTACCCTCCTTTTCCTGGATATATTATTAAAACGCGAGCCCATTGATCACAATGCCATTACATCTATACACCGAAAGCTATCTGCTACTATTTCTATGATACCGGCATCCTCAACACATCCTCGAAGTCAAAAATTGTCTTCGATTCGTTTCATGTTAAACCGGGCCAAATCGCATTCTTCTACATCAGATTTATACAACAGTTAAATAGCAAAAAATAAAAGATTATGCTGCTGCCTTCGGCTATTCCCGATTCTTAGTGAACAAAGTACTCTAACAAATGCAGGGGTGAAAGTCTAGTGCGTTGAACAGAAATTACATGATCACGTAAAAAAGTTGTGGGATCTGTTCCCTACGTCCCGCCAATAACTAATGTCTTGAAAAACTAATGTAGCCCTTATGGTCTGAACTTTGGGATAAAGACCCACAACATCTGATTTTTAGTCAAAAATGACAGCGATCCTATCCAGATGCAGGACAGACATGGAGTTTATGTAATCCCAGTAAGAGCGATCGAACCCGGGAAGAAAGACCAAATATATAATAAGGCTCCACCACCCGTAATCTGAAGACTCGCCTGATGGTGCATAAATATGACATAAAATCCAGGTCCACAAACACAGAAATTCACCTACTTCGTGAAGAAGCGTTTCAACCTTTGTGGGACGAAACAACCATACTAACTAGTCCACAGTCAAAAAACTTAATTCTCTTTACTGAAAGCGTACAAATCTTTGCCAATCAGCAATAGTGTTGCCATGACGATTTTCCGTGTGTCTGGCCAAACTTTCGGAAATATTTACTTCAGAGTGAGTTGCCGAAAATCTGACATTAATACAACAAGTTCTATGACGTTGCTATGAATTGTGTCACGGTGATTCACCAATAGTGCGCATGTCCGTCATGCTAATATAAGTCATATCTCTGTTTCAAAATATTTAACCCACTGCTCGCATAATATGAACCAGACCTAATGAAGAGTCCGAAGCGGATTCGAAAGTACTTGTGTATTATAACTTTTATGCAATCTTTTACATATGGGGTTTTTACATTAAAGGGTTTTTACCTTTTAATATCGTGTTGAGACGACAGTAGTTCACAAAATCTAAATATTTATTGCATATTGCTGCTTTCACAGGAAAGCGGTTGTATTTAAAAGCATGGGCAGAAATTTGTTAGGAGATGTTGTTAAAATATTAAAAAATGTACTCAACTTTACAGATACCCATCTATCGAAATGCAAGATACTTACAAATTTAAAAACCTCTTCACCTCAATTTCATTGAAGGGTCTGGGGCAGGAGGCGCTAAACATACATACGAAGTTCGAGCCCGTGACTACAGAACAGTATTGGCACTTCCTACTGGATTTCTGTAACAATAACAATTTCGTTACCGTGGGCGATGGGCTATACCTCCAAACTCGTAGTATCCAGTTGGGCAGTCGCTTTTCTTGCAGTTTGGCTAATCTCTATCTACATTTCTTTGAGGATAGATTTGCTGCCAATCATCCTTTACCTGGGATTGCTTTAAGATATGTTGATGACATCATTGTCATTAACATTCCGGACTTTTGCGTTGCGCCACTGACTTGTATCCTGACGATCTTACCCTAGAAAAAAACCCAACAGATCTTCTACTTGTGTTTGTTACCTCGATTTAGAGGTTCAAGTGGACGAGGAATGAAGAGGTGCGGTGAACTTATTTGATAAAAGAAACTCTTTTGAGTTTGATATCATTCACTACACTCACTGGTTATCAAAAATTTCAAAAGTTATACATCGCAATCTACTCATCTCTCAGTTTAATAGAAGAGCTAAAATTTGCTCTACACAGCTCTTACTTGTAAAAAATCTGAAAGCTCTTCTTTCTAAACTGCAATCTAACAACTTTCCTAAAAATGTCTTATGACAACATTTTAACCATTTAATTTTGAAATATAATTCGGTATCCAAGAGTTTCAAATTGCACATTGACATGCTTTATTTACCTAGGAACTAACAATTTAAAGTATATAGGCAACATAAAGTGCTATTTGGTGGGTCCCTAATAGCTGAAGATCCTATCTACATACACAGTCTTGCATCTTATCATTTCACACATTTTTTGGCTTACCAGGTCGTTGATTAACCGTGACCACCTTTTATATCAGTGTATATATTTGGGTTCTTGTGGGTGCTCTGTTCAGTTTTGTTTTATTTTTATCATGATGGATTTGTTCTGCCGGTAAGCTTTTAGTTACTTTTTTTAGTTTTATAATTTTGATCCTTGGCATTCTTGTGCTTATTAGAATTTAGTTTTGTCGCCTAGGGAGCATGAGCAGCCGACAATTTTGGCTTGCCTTGTCGTTTTGTTGGTACTAGAAAGGCCACTTCCACAGGTTGATGCTTCCTGATGACGGCAACCTGTTTTAGTTTTCACGTGTTTTGAAGATCCTTTTTTAAAAATTTTGTATTTTTTATTCTGTAATGGTTTCATTCTATATATGCTACTACATGACGTTTAGCTGCCTACTGCGCTTCTTATGGTATTAGCCATTTTGTCTAATTTTTTTTTTGTTACAACATTTTTTTTATAAAGCATTTTTTTTGGGGGGGGTTGTATGCTATTTATTACGTATGTGCTCCTCCGGTTTGCTGCTTCGCGCATTTGGAGCTGCATATTCACCATTATTTTTCCTATGCTATTACGCCTTAATAAGTTAACCATACCACATCGGTCTTTGTGTTGTTTATAAAGGACCGCGCTTGATCCTGAGGCAGGGAGAGTCACAGCGAAAGATGTGCTACAGCCTCCGGTGCCTGGACCTGATGCAGAGGGGGCCATTGTTACTTCTAAGCTTCTGTCTCCATTCCAAGTTAATTTTGTTGAAGGTTATGTTTTTTCAGTTCCCCAATTTATTCCTGAGTTAATTTTTTTAAATGCGATGATGGCAGATGTAAGACGTGTTGTACTCATTCATCCAATCTTGGTGATGATCATTCACACACTTTTGTAAAGCTGTCAATTGTTTATATTTGACTACTTGGGAAACTTGCCAATGTGGTTATGTTGGTCAGAGCAGTAATCCATTGCACATTCGTATTAACGGCCATAGGTCTGACATAAGAGTCTTCAAAAGGAAATCTGATGGTGAGATTAAATTTCTTCAGTCACACGATTTCAGCAATGTTTCCCTTAGAATTTTGTTCGTTGAGTCCGAGCTGCAAAACAGGTTAGTACTTGAGAAACTGTGCATGTTGCAATTCGAAACTCTCTTTCAGTATGGGCTTAACTAACTATTCAATGGTAAGCAGCTGAAACAAGATACTTGTGTCTATCTCAAATTTAAATGTAAACCTTTTGCCGTTTCTCAAAGAACAACAAGGGATAGTTGAGGTAGCGGAGGAACTCATCGGTTCGGGTAAGCTTCGGTGATTTGGTTCATGAGCTTGACTGCTATGAGGGCTATTTCGTTAAGAGTTGTCGTTCTAAAATATTTGCGCTAAGTAACAAAAAAATCAGCGTTTTTGACCAACCGCTTCGAAATTATGCCTTCGGCTCTGAACACATTGGAATTTTGATCGGTGACCTTCTTGCGTACCGACTTTCCACTTTTCGTTGAAAATTCACAGGAGCTCACCTTGTCAGGAAGTACTGCGTTATTGATTACTGTGATGAGGCCATTGATTTTACTGGTTTAAAATCAATTTTGCATAAACGTTTTGTAACGTATATTCTAGATTCAGTTTCTTTTTGATTTTACTAACTCTTGTTATTTTATTTTCCTATGCAAATTATCTTCTCACTTAACGAGATGTTGTTTCTCCCGCTGAATAATATGTGGCAACGAGTGTTAGTCATGACGTGGTGGTATGCAGTATATATAGGCGCACTCATGTATACCAAAGAGCTTCGTTTTATATGTGATAGGTTCTTCCTGATTATTGATATGCGATTTACCTACTTTTCTACGATATTACGATAGTACGAAAGTTCGGGCTATCAGTAGTTGTGTTATTTTGGAGTGTGTATTTGAGTAATACCAGGAGCTCCCCAATAAAAGGTTAAAAGTGAGTACGTTTTCTTAGTTCATTTTATTGTCAGATCTCTGTCTGGCCGTTAAGTCTATTTCATTGAGTGTTTACGTTAAGTTCAGGGTATATTGTGTTTACCGCTCTAATAAGGAGCCTTCAAGGTACGTATGCACTAAAACCGAAGTTATATTACTGATATTCAAGATAATGAGGAACGCTGAGTAAAAATAAATTCCATATTCTTGGAATTTATTGCACGTCCGTGCCTTACCTAAACAAACTCTAGCACTTTGAAGATTAAGCACACTTTAACTACGTCAAGTAACCTTTTAATAACCCTAACGTGACTTAACGTAAGCTTTCCTGCACTACAAGTCCAGCCGGAGAATTTCATTCATTATAGTTTGGATCTTTTTCTTCTTGGAAATGAGGTGAAATTGGTGACATGTTTTCGCTATGAAAAACCGCTTGGTCGCCGTATTTTTAAATACAGGCAAACTGTTGCTGATTTAAAGTCTTCAAGTGGCAATGAGGATGACAGCTGTAGCTGTCATCATGACAGATTTAGTAAATTTGTCAACCCTTACCACGGTCATATCGTTACTGGTGTCCTGGACATAGTGCCGTTTCGAGGACTAAGCACACTTATGTCTCTGGGCACTAAATACAATTTGACACCTCGATTCAAACCTAAGAAATGTGTCTCTATTCTATGCAGTAATTTTTTACAATGCGCACTAAAGCTTTCTTATGCGTTTGGTTTGCTCTTCGAAGCCTTTAACGAATGGCTAGATTCTGTGTTGTGTGACATTCGTCATGAGCTCAACAAGTTAACGAACTCTGGGGTTTGTGCCCGGCTGCCACGTAATCTTGCTTTGATTAATTCACAAATTCATGAACTTCAAAACTTATTCACTATTTCTCCAGTGGATAAAGCTGGTAATAACTTTGGCTTCATTTGTAAACAGTTCTTTTGCTACAACAGAGGTATACTGAAAGCTGTGACCATTATCTTACAATTTGAAATATCATGCAGAAAAAAATCACAGGAACGCTACCTGAGTTTTCTCTTAATGGTGGTGAAATTAAGATACAGTAAATTTGCTTTCTTATTATCTATTAGTCTATTAAATGGATCTAGATACACGCAACGAAGACAAAATGCGACTAAGGTACATTGTAGTCGATTGTATGATCTCAAAAACTTAAATATCTTACTGAAAGAATCACGCATAGAACACCCGTTTAAAAGTATTAATCTATTTGACGATACTATTTGTCAAGCAGAGCAATCGGATTTCCTGGTTAACGACACATTTTTTCAAAAAAATGAATTAAATTATTACTGAACCTTAGGAGAGGTAACTTCTGCGGGTGACTTAAGTGTCTAGCCAAACGTTGTGATAAAATGTGTTTATCATCCCTTTCACTTATTGAGAGATATTCCAGAATTACTGCATTAAATTAAATCATTTGCTCATGGGATTCTATTTATTCAGTTGCTTCTGAGTAACGGTTCTTGCAGATATTTGTTCAGCAAAAATCGTTACTCAGAAGCAACTGAATAAATAGAATCGACTGTTTCTATTTTTTTTAATTCCTTTCGAAATTTAAAAAAAAAAAGTAGAAACAGTCGCTTTGACTAATCCTAGCAACATTTGTCTTCAACACAAATGGCCAATCTCGCAGGAGGCGGTGCACATGGCAAAATAATGTCATATCATGTATCAGTGAGTGCTATACCACACTCACAGCTCAAAAGTTTGCAAGGAGACACCGTGTTTATTTGTGTCTCCTTGCAAAATTTTATACCTCAAGCGTTTACGCGCAATGTCTTAACACGCTTCGCTAGTAGCTATGCCCATTGCTGTTGAACCGCTTGCCAACTGTGCACCTTAGGGTGTAATGCAAAACTGCTTTTGAGAAAAGACTGGGCCACATCACACAACTTTAGGAACTTTGGTGTTAGTGGGTCATATCAGTTTCACATTTTCGCAGGACATATTGAGAAAAAGCTTTAACACACTTTATGAGGTTAAAAATCATTATTCTGCCTCAAGAAATGTCACAAGTTTTTCTAACATTCGAGTATACACACATCTCTTGAAGGAACAGATACAAAATAAAAATTTATTTACTACATTGCTACCTATCAATACAGCACTGGTTCCGTAGGAACTATGCTTTTTTCAGGCGAAAAATCGTTTTCCGTTGTGAATAAACATTTCAGCACTTGCATACGGTTTGTTGCAAAAGCGAAAAACATCCAAATAAAAAAAATAACTGCAGCACTGGTTGCAGCAAACAACATAATTGGCACGGTTAGCAAATTGAACAAACCTTATGATGATAATAATTTTCGATAAATTATATAAAAATAGAAAAGAAATGAGAAGTGAACTCCAAAATGGTTTTGGGTTAACATAAAAAAATCAATAGGAAGATGAAGTACATATAATTTAAATTTTTAGTCTATTCTCAGTTTTCATGCTTTACAATTTACTAAAGTGAGAGTCAGCTCACAACTCATGATTTTTAGGAAGTAGGGTCCTGGGCATCCGATGTGTTTGTACAGTAATAACTTGGGAGATTTATACGGTTAACTAAAACATTCAAAGTACACTCTGAAAATTAAATAGCTTTTTCATTCAAGTTTTCTTCGGAGTAATACTGCCAAACGCACTGTTAATTTGCATATACACAGAACTTGGTTTCAGTATACGTTCCTAAATTTCAACCCAATAAATTCGTTCTTGGATTAATTTAAATAAAGGAAGACAATCAATTTCGATACAAACAAAGAGCACGGAAACATGTTGGCTTCTACATTCCGACCATCTTTAGTTGGATTTTAGATGGTAAAGAGAAGGTTCGGCAAAACACATAGGGCTCCGAAGAACTCTCTCCACAAAGGCTTTCGAATCCTTTAGCTAAGTGTTCACAGAAGTTATTTCCTTTTTGCTTCCCAATTGTACTAAGCTTTCCATGATATCGAGAAATTATCGGTAGCTAAAAAGAAGTATTTCTTTTTAAGTGCTTCTTTTCAATACGAAATGCTAGCAATTTTTCCCACACCATGTGGAGGCATATGCTTAAATAATTATTTTCGATGACACATCGATGAGTGTTCTAAACACCTTCTAAATAGCGTTATGAGTTGCCGAAAAATCAGAGAACAATCTCTCAATTATGTGTGCCGTTGAAATAAAAATTCAAATATTTACACAAAATCTTCTTTGTGCCTGGACAGCATTCCAGCGTGAAGTTCCTATAACTTTATTATTCGTGTTAATGCTTTCATGACGCCGTAGGAGCTGCGCAACGTTATTTCACACAAAATTCCTCCGTTTGTAAATATAAATTGGTGAGGCTATCTCATCCCTACAAATTCCGATAAAACTATACTTCTTTTGAAAGAAATACGGGATTACGCCATGTAATACAAATTTTGAAGATTCCAATCCGATTTTTGGCGTAAATGTGACAAGGATGAAAAGTCAGATAATATCCGAAAACTTGAAATCATTTTTTCGTCGTCCTGGAGCGGGACTCGAACCCGCGTCTCCCATAAAACGCCCGTGTGTGCTAACCACTACACCACCCAGAACGACGAAGCTTCAAGTTTCCGATCAATTTGAATATAACCATCACATGGTTCGCTAGTCGAAGAAACCGGCATTCATGTTTAGCGAATCTGGAGGTTAAAAATCTTACACCGTGTTTGCCCGGAGAAGCAGATAAATCATGAAAGAAATACCAGATTACGTCATATAATACAAATTTTGAAGAAGGCAATCCGATTTTAGGCGAAAATGTGACAAGCATGGTAAGTCAGATAATATCTGAAAACTAGAAAAAGAACATTTTTATAGTCCTGGAGCGAGACTCAAACCCGCGTCTCCCAGAAAACGCCCGGGTATGCTAACCACTACACCACCCAGAACGACGAAGTTGTAACCTCCAGATTCGCTAAACATGAATGCCGGTTGCTTCGACTAGCGAATTTTGTGATGGTGATATTCAAATTGATCGGAAACTTGAAACTTGGTCGTTCTGGGTGGTGCAGTGGTTAGCATACCCGGGCGTTTTCTGGGCGACGTGAGTTCGAGTCCCTCTCAAGGACGATGAAAAATTTCAAGTTTTCGGATATTATCTGACTTACAATCCTTGTCACATTTACGCCTAAAATCGGATTGTCATTTCAAAATTTTTATACTACTCTTGATGTTGTGACATCCCATTCGCATAAAAAATTTGGTCTAATGTCGAACGTATTTACCCTCACTTTTCTTTACACGTACAAATGGTCCAAAATTTAAAATATTTCTGCTCTCTTTAATTTGTGGCCAGTCGTAAATCATATATTCGTAGAATGCGCAACTTACCAGAGAAAATAAACGGATGATTTAAAAGTTCTTAGTCACGCAATAATTCCACAAATAAAGAAAATGAAACTGGCATCAAAACGATGTGCTTTCGTAGTTGTTTTTCGAAAGTTTTCGAATTTTTAAAGAAGACCTCGTGAATTTCATTGGCAGCATACCCTATAGAAATATAATATGTTGAGATGAACGCAATGATGCGGGAGGTAATATACGAATTAATTGTACGAAATATGTTAAATTTAGAGATATT
This sequence comes from Macrothele yani, assembly GCA_039090855.1. NCBI lineage: Eukaryota > Metazoa > Arthropoda > Arachnida > Araneae > Macrothelidae > Macrothele > Macrothele yani. Next base: position 48,243,997 of record CM076999.1, on the reverse strand, counting down.
AAAATATGCCGTAAGTAAGATCCAGATTACAAAACAGAGCCTTTTTTATATATACAATGTTGCGTATGTCTGGATGTTCACATCATAGACCAGAGCGCATTGTATAAAAAAATGACATACAGAATAAGTAAATTATCACAAGCTTTTTTTAAAAAATAATTTTTCTTATCTTCATTTAATTAAAATTAATTAATAATTTGTTGAAATACAAATTTTTACATAGTATACATTCTATTGACAGCAATGACAACCTACATAACATTTCTTGAGTAACTATAGTTCAAAGATAGTCAATTATTAACTTCGGTGAAGAGAAACTTTACTCTGCTGAGGCAGTAGTAACTAAAATAAAAATAAAATACTTTAGCCAAAATTATAATTTGGAAATGAATCACTAAAAGTAGACATAGTAGCTCCGAGTCTATTCCTTCTAAACCAGATGAGATAATGTTAGTCTTCTGAATTTAGTTGTATTCAAATGCTCGCACATCATATCCCATAAAAATAAAGTAACTTTCTCTAGATTGTGCAGATCAATAATTATAATATTCTTTTATTCTGCATATGTAAATTTATCTTAAAATCTTGTAAACAGTTTCCAATTTTGACGAGTATCCCTTCACCCGTTTCTTCGTCGATCGTATATATATATTTGTTATGCCTTCACCACTTTTACCGACAGGTTGGTTTAAATTCAAATTGATATGGTGGCTTTCGCGAGTTAAACCGTGGCCTTCCGCTAAACCACGTAAATTAATTTTGAGATGAGGATATAAATAGTAGCCGACAATACAAACACTTCCTCAATAACACCATTTAATTCAAGTGAAGGAAAATTTCTTGCCACATAAAAAAAATTAATCCGATCCACCGAAAAGCCACACATCCAACGAAAGACGCCATAGGCTAACGTAACATCTCCTTTTAAAATTAAGTAAGTTTAGTAAGTCAGTCCAACTGTGTATTAGAAACAATCCAACCAAAGAAGAAACGCCATTTGTCTTTTTTGAAGTATGATATCATTCTACTTGCAGGCACGCATTCTTTTGCATTTCATTATGGTACTATTTATATGGCCTAGTTAATGCGTTACAAGTAATATATGATTCACTGCTAAATAGATACGTTAAAACCTATAATTACATTTAAATAATAAAATTTTACCATACCGTTATACGAACCAATTTTGGAAAAATAATTTCGGCTTCAGAATTCTTTCCTTCAGTAGATGCAACCTCCACGCGAAGTGATTTTAAATTTATCCTATTTACTAACTGAAAATGCTACTACCTAAAATAAAATCCAATGATTTTTTTTACACGGATTAGCTGTGTCACCAAGTATGAGTGCTTTAAGAATATTAAAGCTAGGAGCCTCATGGCAAACACTTAGCTAGTTCACGTACAGACAGCACAGTGCATAGTTTTCCAGGATCACACGGAGACCCATGGCCAAATTGTAAGTACCCTGCTTAAATATCACATGTTTCACTTCCTTGAAAACATATTGAAAGGCACAATTAGTTAAAGCATAGATACGATAACGGATACCCTGTGCAACGATTGAAAACTTCCACATCTATTGAAAGTCCCTGTAATCTCCGACCGAAAGCCGGATAAACAGGATCCGAAACAGAAAAACAATACAAAATTCAATTTAACAAAAATGTGATTTTACTTATATTTATTTATTTTTCTAAATAACTTACTAAAAGCTGTATTCGCCTTTGATAAACTTAATAATTAAAAAACAAAAAAAGAAAAGAAAGACCAAAGAATAAAAAAAAATGAGACACGAATAGAGACAACAATTCCAAAGTATTTGGAGATTTGCCAATCCACATACTATCATGACGCACCTGTTTCAGACATACATTGGGGCGTTGAGTGGACACATCCAATACTGAGGAATATTGTACTGTAGTCTGTAAACGCAGAGCTCATGCAATAGTGTTACTAGATGATAGAAATTTTGTACCTGCTTTCTCAAAAGCCGTCCATATTAGCCACGACTTTTGATGTCGTGCCTTTCATTTTACCCTTGCTATTACCGCCCATACCACTTACAACTGTATAACCACTTTTTCCAATTTTGACTGTTAGAAACGTACCTTCTCGTTAAATTTAGAACAGGAGTATATTTCATGTAACACAGGCAATGACTTACTTTTTTAGTAGAACCCATTACTAGCCATGAAACACAGTTGGGTATGATAGAAAGCTGGATAATTCTCTATAGTGTTACCTCACTTGATGAAGCCAGTGACATGTGAAAACAGTTTCAACCATTCGTTGTGCTCCTTTAGCATACGGAGCTGGTGTCTTCTTCGACGGAATCCCAAGTTAAAGCGTTCAAAAATAAAATGACTATTTTTTCAGATAGCTCGTGCACCGTAGCACTTCTATATGTAGAAGGCTCCATATTTCTATGTTTTTAGAATTAAAAGCTCAGCAACAAACATCTGCCACAGGTGTCCGTTGAACTCGAACACCTGTGACAGGATGTCTCATTCGAACTCAACATGTAATGCGCAGATAAAAAAGATGATGTTATAACGTGTGTAATAGGAAGTGGTCTACAATATTTCGGCGGCGAAAAGAAAAAGATTAATTTATTGTATAATTCAGTGCAGAACTGAAAGCTCTAAGAATAATCACGTATTAAACTCATTGTAACTGGAAATATAAAACGGAGACTGAAAAAAAAAGGAACAATGCCTGGCTATCCTTTCGTGGTCGGCTCCCTACAATGAGTTAACGCATTCAAGAATTCCTGTGGCACCATACGTTTATGAAACAACCTGTAATCTCTGACCACAAGTGAGATTGTCAGATCCGAGGCTGAAATAAATATATGATCTTCGCAATACATTGTAATTATGATTACTTATTTCATTTATTTTTGTCGAGAACTTAATGAATCGTAAACTTACCTAAACAACATTGAAGAAAAAATCAGGAAAATTTTCACTTTTGAATTAAAAACAACAAAATAAGGCATAACATTTTGAGAGGATCTCATGCTCGTATAGCAAAGATTTATCTCGGCGCACAGTACGTATCTACAAAGCAGCCTTCTGATCAAGACATTTCAACCTTTTCTTCCATCACACTAAATGATTTCTTAACTGGTTATCGGAAGTGTTTCATGAGCAGGAGCAGTTCATGTTTTCTTCACAGCGGTACATATTCTCAAAACTCTACGAACGAAAAAAAAATTCAGCTTTCCCAAATGGGTTTGAGATATGGAGAATCGTAATTAAACATAGGCTTTGAGCAGATTTTGCTCACACGTTGTAATAATTTTTTTGATTTGTAGAGGTCCCTGACAGAAAAAAATTATAGCATTGTCCGTGCAAAAATTAAAAGACAGCTTATTCATTTTATTCGACTTTTGTTTCTGTAGGAGGAAGATAATTTCTGCTAGTAACGACACGATAGCTACTAGATACCCATTGATGAAATTATTTGGATGCAGTTTATTGAAAGTTTTTCATGAGCACGAGGCTGAGGTACCAAGCACCCACGTTTTCCAAGCAATATCTTTTGGTTAGTTCCAATCTAAACGGCCAACCCATTATCCTATTAGGTTCCTCTTCAATGAAATACTTTCACAGTAATATTTTTTCAAATAATAATTACAGAATAAAACATCAACTGAGTAATTGTGATGATATACAGAATATACCGATACTACTTCAGTTACTTCCGGTAAGTTATAAATAATAAATAAAATATGAATTCACATAATAACATTATTTTTTTACTGAAAACAGAAGTATTTTTATTGAATTTAAATTAATGCACACAAAATAAGAGAATGTGGTAGAAAAGGGACAACTCCGTACCTACTGTCGAAATGAAGTCCTTGCTACGTCACTGTTAGTGACTGCAATTTATAATCAATGAAAGATATATATTTTGATATTTATGTAGTCTCACCGTGATACATTGAGAAATAGAAAGAAAGGCAGTTTCAGACGCTCTTATTTATAACCAGGGGAGCCAGCATCCAAGATCCCATGGCTTAACGTGCCTACCCAAAAAATGAGGATATTTACTGGTTCGAACGTTCGTACCTGCCTGGGATCGATCCTGAGATTCTCTCGCGGAGTCACGAGCGCAGACTCCTGGTCATCTGCGGCAGTACGTAGTTTTATCTTTGTAAAATACTTTTTAAAATAGAAATGCTTCACAGAAAACTGTATAAAGGCCAAGATTAAATTTTCACCTCTAGTTTTGAACAAAATGTGTATTATGGGTAACTCCCTGCTCACGAATTGAATATTTTCCCGGTTGTGTCCGTCTGCCTATCTGTGCAGTTTGCCGGCACTATAGCTCAGAAATTGTTATAGTTATCAAAACGAAATTTAATATATACGGGCTTTATGACTTTCTAATAGGGAAGCAGTAGCATTCTTACACGTTTGAAGGTATTTGTTAAGGAAGAAAAGTCGGAACCTTTATATTAATGGTCAGTTAATTTATATTAATTCTTTTTTAATGTTACATTCGGTTACTTAGTGGTACAGGTTTGACATTTATTCTCCATGCGGTGTGGGGTGCGCTATTACATGTACGCTAAGTGTCACATGCATTATTCAACCTAATACGAAAGATAAATGATCATCCTTTAAAAGGTAAAACATTGGATTTGTTCTCATGAAAAGCAAAAAGCAATTTAGCACATTCAATTCTCAAAGGGATACTTCCTTCAAACTTAGTTAAATATATCACCATTTTGAGATTTCTGATGTACGATGCTTAGCATGTTTTTTCAAACAGATTTGTCATCTGTTTATTTTAAAGCAACTCAATATTGTTTCGAGCGCTAAACATTTCCTTCTTTGAATATATTATTAATTGAAGTTTACTATGTTCTACATAGAAAGAAATTTTATTTAAAAATGATTTGAGAAAATAGATTACAATATCCGTTCAACTCAAAAATGTGGCTGTAATAAATAAAATCCAAACAACCATGTCTAGTTTCCTAAGTACTAAGCAGTTACTTTGTCTACGTAAAGTACTCACATGCGTTCGGAACGAAACTTTAGCAGTTATTGCTCAGAATTCATTTTTGTTTACTCAGAAGTTTGCCGCTCAAATTTGGTGTTTAAAGCACTTTTCAGATTGACAGATATCGTTTTGGAAATAAGTTCGATATGAGCAGTTGTTCAATAAACACCTCCTGCTACTGTCTGCCAATAGCTGTCCAGCTGGTAAATGCACTTAAATTAGAAAAAAAGGTGGAGGTGGGCAACAATAGACACAAGACTTCTCCGAACTTTCAATACACAGAGAAATAAATTTACAATAGAAGATATAATGCTGTTGAAGACTTCTCTCATTACAGAGGAAAAAATATTATCGGGAAGTGAGCTGCAATATTTCTCCCATCTTTTAATACAGTGAGATAACAAACATACAATCGGAAAACTGATGCCATTGAAGATTTCCCCAACAGAGAGAAGGAAATTCACCATCGGAATTGTGAGGTACTAGATATCTCCCAATCTTCGATACATAGAAACAACAAATTTACAATCGGGAAAGTGATGCCTCTCAAGACTTCTCCCAAAACAGAGAAAATAAATTGACCATCGGAAATGTGGGATACATTTTCTATCTTTCTATACACGGAGGTAATAAATGTAATAAAAGTACAATCGTGGAAGTGATGACATTCAAGACTACTCTCAACACAGAGAGAATGAATTTACCATCGGGGAACGTGCAGACTTGTGCTTAGTCAGAAGTAGCTGGTGAGAGAGGAGGAAAGAAAGAAAATGCAATGAGTATCGCATAGGTCGTGAAGCGGTGTTTAATATGGTGGAAGGGACACTGCAAAAATTCACGAGGACTGATACCGGTACTTCGTACCAACCTAAGTTCTAACTCGGCTATCCCACTTAAAAGAAGAGTACATATTTTGGGTAACATTGTGTATATATTTAACAACAAAATATATTTTTAAAATTCACGGTATTATGTATTATACTGTGTATAGGTTTTTTTCCTTCTTTCTTTCTGTTTTGTTTCTTCATAGTAACCACTCTTGTGTAGAAACATGGAAATCTCACTTTTAAAGGATTTTCATCCAGAAGTGGATTGACAATGATTTACAAGGGTTATGATAATGATGGAATAAAGATTTGCATGTTCAAGGGAAATTATAAGATGGTATGCAACTATATACACAAATTCTGAAGCGATGAATGTCGTTTCACGAAAGCGCCGTTTTAAATGTTTAATGTCAATACCCATCGAAAGGTTCTTTAAAAACAGATAAACTATGAATAATCTGTTTTAAAGATTTACAATATTTTCATTCGAGAAAGAAGATCTGAAATCCTTTCTTTACACGTTTTCAGGTAGAAACCCTGGGAAGATCAAAGATGATTCGAAAGCAGAATTTAAAGAGAAGTCATCTTTCTTGAAGAATTCCATTCGTAAATGAATAGAACCAAAGAGACACCATACTAGGCAAGACTTGCTCGATTCGGAGGTGGGGATTACAATAATTCTAGAATCTAAAGCAAACGGGAACAAACCCTCATCAGCTACAATAAAAGGTAACATATTTATGCTAAAATCTTTACCTTGGTAATTTCCTGAAGTAGTAGTATATATAATCGAGATGACTGAAGGAGTTCCATGCATGTCCATCAAAATGATGGTAAATACAAACATTTGTTTTGTCAGGAACAAATCAAGATGTGGATCACAGCATTAAATGAACCTTGTAATATCCAGTTAAAATAGAAGTATTCGGCGATAAGGGAGTTTTCCATGAACCAGAATGTATGATTCCACTGATGGTACAGCAAGCAGAAGAAATATCTGAAAAAGCTGAAGGTCCAATATAAAAACTCCTACTCAACAACAACGTCTCTTCATGGACGCTACCACTTACCATCAGAAGTTAGAACTTTTAGATTTTTCACAATGGTACCGTGCGATAAAAAAGCTTTAATAAATTGATCTGTTAGTCCTCAAAATATAACTCATATTTACAAATAAAACGGTAAACCAGGCAGAAGAAATATCTGGAGAAACTGAAGGCCCAATATAAATACTCCTCCTCAACAACCTGTCTTCATGTACGGTAATTTTCCTTTAGTGTTAATCTTATGTTAAAATACACTGCATTGCGGATTAAAATCCACTATCCCTTAAAGCGTTTCAGTGGCAACGAATATTGTCATTTAAATTAATTATCCATTAAGGATATGCCTTCATCACATGGAATACGTGAAAAAACAATTGCTGCTTCAACGGGATTTTAATGACATTGTTCCCCTGTTATTTCACAACACCAATGAAGTACGTTGAACCGTTTCAGACGACTTGTGAATGAATATTCGCTTTAAGCAATACTTTCATACAACGATTTAAGAATCACTACTGGAGTTTAAAGTTTATCACTACTGGATTGTACTTGAGTTTTATTTTCATAACATTTTACTGTGATTTAATTGGTAAATACCATTTATTATTCATGTTTCAAAATTGTAAATTTTGTTTCATCTCTCAAATTATTACAGGTTACTTTTCAGCTTTAAACAAGGTAATTTCAGTTTCTTCCAGCCAATCAGGTATCGAATATCCACCTGTCCTACGCAGAGCTGAGCTACACGTGACGTTGTTTCTTTAGCTTTTCATTTGAAATTCGTCTTCTCAACTGAAAAATTTTCGCACTGAGGTAACTATGCTAGCTAAATATTAGTGTGTTTCATTAGTCAAGTATCTAGTGAAGCTCTTGTTAAAATACATCCCACGTATGTGTCCTCGATAACAGTAGAGCGAACCCTGTTTCCCATGGGTGTCCGGAGTCGACACTGCGTCAAGGCGCCCATATTAACACAGGATCATCGGCAACGGCGCCGTTATTTTGCATGGAAACACAGGCGTCGTTACCGATGATCATTGGACAGTGGACTAGTGGAAAAAGTTTGACTTCTCCAACAAATCGAGGTTTCCTCTCCACAGAAGTGATGGGCGTTGGCAGATACTGCGTCAGCCACACGAGAACCAACACCCTGACACGCTTGCCAATAAAGTACAGGCCGGGCGGTCCAGTGTGCATGTCTCGGTGATATTTTTCTTGTATGATATGGGACCGCTGGTATCAGAGGATGGGTTCTTAAACGCAAATTGCTTGCTGTCCTTCCTCGATGACCACACGCATCTTTCATGTTGAACGCTTACCCTGGTGGTGATGGTGTCAACAGATAGGACCATGCGCCCTGTCAGGTCGCTAAGCGGGCGCAGGACTGGTTCCAGGAACACGACAACGATGTCTCCTTTCCCCCTTGGCCGGCGAAATCGCCCAAACTCAATCCTGTGTGGCACTTGGGGTTCTATTTGGATTGACAGGTTCGACATCCCAACACCCAACCACGACATCTCCGGGACGTCCCTGCTCAGCTGCATTCCGAATGGGCACGTGTACCTGGCGCAACCTTCCGGAGTCTCAATGCGTCCATGCCACGTCGTCTCGACGATGAATCTTTTTAATAGCGAGTCATATGCCCCTTATGAGATGAATTGCTTTCCACGGTTTCAGTTACACGCGGTCAACCAGGATCCGAAATTGTAAAATGGAAAATTCCAGAAATATAAAATGAATAATTTTTAAATTGAGGGCAGTTCTGAGTAGCGTGATAAAATATCGAGACGTCGCGCTCCATATCACCCTACAGGTGAATCATCACTTTGTCCAGCGTATCCACTCTGTATACACTACCCGACCATTAGCCACTAAGGAGCCGTTTCGGCTGTCTGATCGATTGTCGTGGTATCGCAGTGATTGTGTTAAAATAGCCCTTATTTTCTGTAATAATGGTTCTAAAGGGCAAGAGTAATGTTACTGGAAATTCAGATATGTCAAACAATAGTCATAGAATGCTTCCTTTAAGTAAAATGGTGAAAGGTTTCGACTTTATTAAGCAAGATAAAAATACCATGATGAGGTTGATAGGATCTACTGCAAGAAATAATTTGTCCACCGAGTGTGGTAGATACAAATATAGTAAATATGTCTAATGAGTAATTTACTGTACTTAATAACATAAGCAAAATTTCTGTTCTAATTATTTAAGGTCACCATATCAAAATACTAGAAGGTTTTTCTCTGCAGATGTTGAATGTCAGTCGGTATATACCTTAAATTGATTTCATGTTCTTTATTTAAAAAAACAAATAATTCAACAGAAAATAGATGGTTATGACTCTATCATTTATTTAAATAAAATAACAATGGGAAGTGTTTTGTAGCGTTATAAAAAGAGAACATAATTTTGCAGAATATTTCAAATGAATTTTTGTTTGCATAAACTTCATTTAAGGTATCAGTAGTTCTAAATTTTCCAGGAGTTTGGCTTTTGTAACTATTGCAAGGATAATATTCTGAGAAGCTTAAAATAGTCATTACTTTCGCACTTCGAAATGGGAAATAACATTTCAGAACCACATTGTTAGTACTCTTATTTCGGATGTGAAACGCATAGATTAATATGATGTGTAACACCTCGTACTATTTAAAGCGTGTTTTCAGTTGCATGCATATCTAAATTCCTCCCAAAACTAATATTATACCTGCTATATATTTTGGTTTGTTCACTTTGATTTATATTTTGTTTTGTTAATAATCATAGTATTAAACCAAATTTTGATTAACCCTTTGCAGTGTTTTATTTGTACCGTACCATATATGTCTATGTATTTAATATATGTCTATGTATTTACCATATATGTCTATGTATTTATTTAAAGGGGATGTAAGGTCAGGTGATGCGTAACATCACAGCCTCTCCTTGACAAATGTCAACCCCGCCTTCTCGTGGTGCATCCTGTTCCCACTAAAGGGGCTCTGACGACCGCCCATAGCGGTATAACTATACCATCGGGATCAGAGGAAATGCTATCCCACACTCACCAACCCGCTTGGCCAGCGTGGTGAGTTATGGCCAAACCCCTCCAAAATGATTCCACAACTTAAATCTTGGCCCTCAGTCTCCGGCAGCTGGAATGTACCTGGCCAAGGCAGCGGCCAGTGCGACATGAAGGCAGAGGGTGCTAAGAATCCCCGGAGGACCGGACTAGGCTGCCATCTGATGCTGACCTTGGCTACTTACAATGGACGCTCCCTATCTTCTGATTCAAGGCTTCTTGAATTGGAAGAGGAACTACAAAGGATCAAGTGGGACATCGTGGGGCTAAGTGAGGTAAGGAGAAAAGGAGAAGATCTCATTGAACTGAAAAGTGGACATCTCTTCTACTATCGTGGGACAGATACTGGCAGAACTAGTGGTGTTGGATTTATAATAAACAAGAAACTGAAGGACAAAGTTGTAGAAGTTGAAAGTTCCTCTGACAGAGCTGCACGACTTGTTATCCAACTCTCGAAAAGATACCAGGCTCAGATTATTCAAACTTATGCACCCACCAGAAGTCATCCTGAAGAAGAAATTGAAGAATTTTATGAGGAAATTTGTCATCTAAATAATAAAGGTAAGCAGCATTTGAAGATAATTATGGGAGATTTCAATGCAAAAATAGGGCAACGGCAACAGAATGAAACTTCAGTAGGTAAATTCGGTCATGGCAACAGAAACCTGCGTGGAAATACTCTCGTTGAGTTTGCAGAGGCAGAAGGGTTTTTCATCTTGAACTCCTTTTTCAAGAAAAAGCCACACAGGAAATGGACATGGAGACATCCAAATGGGACGACAAGTGAAATTGATTTTATTGTGTGTAACAAAAAATTCGTCATAGAAGACTGCAGTGTGCTAAACAAGTTCAACACAGGTAGTGACCATAGATTGGTGAGATGTAAGATGCACCTCAACACTAAACTTGAACGTGGCAAGCTCATAGGACAAACAAAATCTATTGACATAACCAACCTTAAAAAACACCATAATACCTTCAAATTAGAACTGAAGAACAGGTTCTCTGCTTTAGAAGGCCTAACATCGGAAGAAGTGGACATCTCTGAAGTTAACAGAAAAGTAACCAAAGCTCTTATGGAAACAGCAACAAAATTAGCTGGGTCTAAGAACAAGTTGCATGTGAACAAATTATCTGGAAAAACCAAAATGTTGATGCAAAAAAGAAGAGAGATGAGGACAACTAAAGAAGATGTGACTTCCAAAGTGGAATATATAGAGCTATGCAAGACAGTAAGAAAAAGTATCACTGAAGAGGTAAGGAGATTCAACTGTGAACTAGTGAGGAAAGCAATTGAAAACAACCAAAGCCTAAAGATAGCAAAGGGACATCTCAGTAAGGGAAGAAAACAGATTATGGCACTGAGAAAAGAAGATGGTTCTGTAACAAGAAATAGAGGCGAAATTTTGACAAGAGTGAAAGATTTCTACTCCAAATTATATGAAAGGGATGATATATGCACTCCAGACATCATGAAAGATACCAGTACCAGAGTTCCTCCAGTCCTTCCAGCAGAAGTTGCACATGCAATCAAGAACATGAAGCGAGGAAAAGCTCCAGGAGAAGATGGAATTACTGTAGACATCATACAAGAAGCAAGTGGAGAAATCGAAACAGTACTCGCCCAAATTTTCACTCGATGCCTTAATGAAGGAAAGATTCCTGAGGATTGGAACACCGCTACAATGATCCTGCTACATAAGAAAGGTGACATTGAGGATCTCGGAAACTACAGACCTATCAGCCTCCTATCAGTAGTTTATAAAATCTTCACTAAAGTTCTTTCACACCGCTTGAAGGTAACACTGGACATGGCTCAACCGAGAGAACAAGCTGGATTCAGGAGTGGCTACAGCACAATAGATCATATCCACGTGCTGAGAGAACTAATTGAAAGAGCGAGGGAATATGAACTTCCATTGTGCATGGCTTTTATCGATTATGAAAAAGCCTTTGATTCGGTGAAACCATCAGCAGTTACAATGGCTCTGAAAACCTGCGGTATTGAAGATGCATACATTAATATTATTAATAACATCTATGAAAATGCAAGTGCAAAGATTAGGCTGTTTGAAAATACAACACACGTAAAAATTGGGAAGGGAGTGAGACAAGGTGACACCATATCTCCGAAGCTCTTTAATGCCACATTGGAGGGTGTTTTTCAGTCACTGAGCTGGGAAAACAAGGGGATAAAGATTAATGGAGATTATCTAACCCACCTTCGTTTTGCTGATGACGTAGTCATTTTTGCAACTACCCCATCAGAGCTGCAGAGTATGATCCAGGAACTTGCTGACAAGAGTAAATAAGTGGGATAAAAATTAACTTTCAGAAGACAAAAGTGATGTTCAATGCTTTTACAAGAAATGAAGATTTATCGATTGATGGAGAAAAGCTGGAGATAACAGACACGTACGTTTATCTTGGACAGCAGATATCAAGTGAGGGTCACATTGATGAAGAAATTAATCGGCGTACAAAACTTGCCTGGAGAGCTTTTGGAAGAAACAGCATAATTTTCAAGAGCAATATGCCATTATGTCTTAAAAGAAAAGTGTTTGATCAATGCATCCTTCCAGTGCTTACGTATGGTGCGGAGACGTGGACCTTAACTAAAAGAGACATACAAAGGCTGCAGACAACTCAAAGAAGCATGGAGAGGTGCATGCTTGGTGTAACCAGGAGAGATAAGAAGAGGAACTCGTGGATCCGAAAAATGACAAGAGTGGAAGACATCATGATCAGAGTTAAATCCCTGAAATGGCAATGGGCTGGACATACTGCCAGAAGGACAGATCATCGATGGACAGCCGAAATTTTAGATTGGATTCCAAGGGACAGGAAAAGACCCAGAAGAAGACCACATGGGAGATGGGTGGATGAATTTCGAAAGTATGCAGGGGTGACATGGAGGAGACTGGCACAAGACAGACCGTTGTGGAGGAAACTTGGGGAGACCTTCGTCCAGCAGTGGATTGATAATGGTTGACAATGATGATGATGATGATGATTTAAAAGTAATCTTTTATAACCTTACTGTGGTTGAAAGAGAACGCCTTTCATTAGGCTCAAACTAAAAATTTTAAGTTACGTAAGGGTAATTCCTGTTTTCTGTGTAATTGTGCTGAATAATTAATCTTTTGTAATTAAAAATAATAGTTCATATTTGTATACATGATTTCTTTGGGGTGTTCCTTTCCTATAGCTTGGGGAAGGATCTATTCCTCGTTCTTCCTTCCTTAGGTTTTTTTCAGACACTGTGCAGCTTGTGTACTTTCAGATTCAGCGAAAAGCAGTGACTTCCCGCGTTCGACACAAACTTTATTATCTATGTGTTCGAGTCTAGTGTGAAATGATTTGCGAGGATAGTTTATTTTAGAAATCGATCCTCCTGAGAAACTATTGCACTAATCTGATTGTTTTAGATTTCTCCTTCTCTAAGTTACAGAGATATCTGCGCAATCGCTAAAATATTTGGGTTTTTTTCGAATGTTCCTCACCAATTTTTCTTTTAAAACTATATTCGAAATGTTTAGTGTAGCGAAGTCGAATATAAAACAGGTAAATAAGGTGAATATACACATATTAAATGAAATTAACCAGGATTTGAAAATGAAGTAGCATTTCAGTAGGAAGAAGTGTTCTTGGTATTTTAAATGATGCAATCATTTCATTAATTCTGGTTTTCTTTGTTTGGGCGAATGACTACACGTTCGAGAATCTATGCGCTTCATAAAGGGTATGAACTAACAGAGCGCAGATTATTAGGAGGTTCTAACGCCGGCCACCCATAAACGCTACTGTGATTTCCCTACCTCTTATCAGCTCATTGCATTCAGCCGATAGCGCTTGAGAGTCTATGTGCAAAATTTAAGCACCCATTGTTCAATACGCGGGTACAATAATCTTTTCTCATACCACCAACTGTTATTTCCATTCTATTTTAATCATATTACCATCAACAGTTATTTTGATCTTTTTTTTACGCATATTATATTTTTTTTAAACCTCGTTGTTCTCTAAAAGGGCAAAATCCCTCTTCCCCAATATCTCAATTGTAATTTAATACGTTTTTTTATGTATATTAGCAATTTATTCAAAAATTCTATGCTCCGAATACGGGCTAAAGTCAAATTTGGGATAGATCTTTGAATCCTTTTCTAACGTGCGTCTTTCGATTTCGTAACACTGTTTTATCAAATTTTGACACCCGAAAACCCACACTTTGCGAATAAATTACGAAACAAGCAGGAAAGATATTGTCGCTGGCTCCAGATTATATTAAAAAAAACAACAAAAAAAACGGGTGTCTCTTACAATTTTGAAATTTTATTTCCAATTAAGGAAATAGAGGCGTTTTCCGCAAAATTAGCGTTCGTGCATCAGATGACCGTTCGTGCACCAATCTTAAAAAGTGCAGATCACGTAATATTTCGGAAATCGAAAACGCAAACTGTGGAGACTGTCAAAGCGCAAACTTCTGATCATTAGTCCGAGTTAAGCCCGGTTTCGAATCTCGGTGAAGCATGAATTTTGTGTTTGTCATACAGCACTGGATCTCTAAATTCGGCGGAACCAGTGGCCCCAAACTAGGGATGGGGATTACTTTTAACCCACTGAATTGATCACGGTGGTCGTTAAAATCCCGATCAAAAAAGCAAAAACTATTTGTAGATTTCCATTTATCGGAATATCCGATTTTCAAATTGAAGTCATAAGGTTCGTTGATGTGGTGACGGGTAACAATCACTTGGTTATATTATTTCTTCACTGAAGATCTGTATATATCACAGACTCTTATTGTTAACGTGCCAAAGCTTGAATGTGCGAAATCCTAAATTGCGTTTACTTACTTTTGATGAAAGGTCTATTCTTGAATAAAGTAACAACACTGTCTTAGAAAAACACGGGTGAAAGGAAAATGTTCGTTCGCCTGAAACTTTTGATGCACGTCGAGCCCTCGGGTTATCCAAATTTTACACTTAGTCCTCTGTAATTTATCTCACGGAACAGATTCTTTTCTCAGATATTGTACGGTCACTTATACTTAAATTTATTTCATCGAAACTTATTAAACGCGTAAAAATAAATCTGCGCAACATAGCACTTGATAAATGGACGCGCTTTCTTTAAAAGAAAAATAGCTTTGTAAGTAGGTGTTGAACGGCCTTTTTTTTTTTTTCTTTTTTTCTTTTGATTAGAGGTTTAACGACCACCGTGAGCAACTCAATGGGCTATAAGCAGTCGCCCGTCCCTAATTTAGGGTCACTGGTTCCAGGGAAGGGAGAGAGCCAGTGCCGTAAGACATGCACAACATCCATGCCTCACCGGGATTCGAACCCGGACCCCAGACGGACGAATGATCAGAGGCCAGCGCCTTAGACCACTGCGCCACCGGGGCGGCTGAATGGCCTTCAAGTAATGTGGTGAAACATCAGTGCTGGCAAATAACTTGAAAAAATGATTTACTTGCACGTGATATCTTTTTGTTAAATGCCCAATTTTGATTCATCAGATGTATAATTACGTTAAGGTATGTTTTTAAAATTGCGTACCGACATTTCAACAGGATATAGGTGAGAAAAGCACTGGTGATGAATAAATATGACGGCGTGATTGACTTGCTGCGTTCAGTTTGGAATTGTACTATCATAAATGAGAAACTACATCGTGCCGTGTAAAGTGACTATGCATATAATGTATTCGGTAAGTAACTAGACACATCAGCTTTATTTTTAAATAACAGCTCGCTATTACTCGTGTTGGTGATAATGCGCATTCTAATGTTACTTCGTATTTGATCGCATATAAGTGCTCGCAGTGAGAGTTAATGAGGCTTTTCCAAAACAACGAATCATTACTAACTGCTGCAGTTTCTGGGATTTCAGCAACACACAGAAAATATAAAGAAAGGAGCTAAGATGCATTAAGCACGATGAAAGACTGCAGTAATAATTTGAAAATTTGGCTTAAGGACTGGACCTCAGCTATCCTTTACTTCTTTTATGGCGGGTAAGTCAAGAAACCATGTTGAAGCTTCATTGGATGCAAGACATGCTGTTGAAATGACAACTAGGTCCTGTTGAAATGAAAAATGTATGCCAGTTGTCAAACTTGTCACGTTCGTTGGTATTCCCGCAAAGGTCGACACTTACGTCTGTTATGGAAATAGTCGTTACATTATATCGATTTCCTTTAGCTGTTTCCATATGTCACAGAGAACATTAGCCAAGTGGAAGAGAAACATGAGAAGCACAATCAGGCATCCCTGATTTCAAAAATGGAAAAACTATGGCACCTAATCATCCAAAAACCAGGCACTAGAATACATGTTTAAAACTGATGTAGAACATTAAAGTCCCAATTTTTTCAAATGTTAAGTAAATATATATGTATTTGTCCATCAATTACTAGAAAAAATGTTCAATAAGAATATACACCAACTGTGTAGAAAATAGTAACCCTATATTACTCATCCGACTTATTGGCGTAGGAAAATGCAAATAATTTAGTTCTAGTTTTCTTACATTAAACACATGGGTTGTTCGAGGAAGATCTAATTTTCTTTTGCTTTACCTACGGTAAAACCTTCTGTGCTACGGGAATGAATGGCCATATGTTTAACCACGACCAGAACACAAGAGATGAAAAAAAGGTATTTGAAAAGAAATAATTTGCAACAGTGACAGATTTCTGAGGTATGCGTGTCTTCTCTGGCAGATTTGTCTCAAAATCATGAATATGTAACATTTATCAAAGAGTCACATTGAGAAAAAATGGAATCTGTCAAAGTCATGAAGGCTGAGCACACAATTCTCTGAATTGCATAAGGGATTCTTGATTATACTGGAAATTTTCGGTCACATTCCCAGTAAATTTGTTATAAGACAAAGAATCATGAAGCAAAAGCTAATTCTGCACTTGTTGTGTCATAATACATTTCATCATCTTGTGTATATGTGCGTTTACGTTGATTAGATTTCTGCTTTTATTAAAATATTTGATATCCTTAACAGAAGTGTTTCGTAGAAATAAAATATATTTTCGGATGGTTCTAGAAATTGCAGTAAAACAAAGACGAGAAAATTTATATTTATAGTGATTTTCGGGTGCTCAGACCATTATTGCAATTCTACCGAGATATACCAGTTCAGCTGTCTAACATACTAACATATTTCATTTTCTTGTGTCGCCATCCAATGATGGACTGAATTTTTATTCTCAGTTCTCAAAAAACCCAGCGTTTATTTGTGTTATTTTTTTAAGAATTAAGTATCACCCTGTATTTTGCATTTTCAATATAAGGAACTTACAGCACTGTTAAAATGATTTTCGTTAGAAGGGCGAAAATTATATTGCTCTTTTTCCGAAAATTTAATTTTGCAACATGCGATTTCCCTATATTTATGAGGAATAAATGTAGTTTATAAAATAACTACAAAATTTTATTTCATAAACCGAAATGACAATAACTGCAGTATTTTAATAATTAACTTAATTATTTTCGATAGTACAGAAATTTCTATACGTATATGGAATTTAAAAATATCTCATGGAATAATACATTCCATCGGTTCCATTTACCTTCCTGAATTCTTTACACATGTCGTACCCTTTAAAATTCCTTCAAACATTTATATAGCTACGGTACACAAAGAGTGTGTCTTGTAGTTGAAATGCATTTCGAAATCGATAATTTTAAAAATTCTGAAGGGCAAATACAATGTTTCAAATGATGCTGATTTTTTCAGTTCTGAAGTGTCAGAAAATAAATATTAATAAGCGCTTGACGGCAAAGCATTGAATAAAAATAGATTTTTGTACTTTAATTTTGAACACCTGGTTGCAAAGACTTCATCCCCCTATTCAAAGGCGTAACTACGGTCGTAGGAACTCCCGCGTCAAAGAACAAATATGTGCAACTCCACTTCTCTGATTGCACATACTATTGCACCACTACTTCTCCCAAGAGGTTTTCATTTCAAGCCTTACTGTTAATAATGATTTCCACACTTTCCTGAATGGCTGAAAATTAAAGGATGGGGTATGAAAGTAATGTCTTTCTATTTTCCGAAATAGGAGCAGCGGACTTGAATTACATTTCTTTGGATAAAATGGTAGTTTCTTTGCAGACCTTTTTTAAACTCTTAGCCTCGTCGATTTTGTTTCTAAACAAAAGCTTAGCCATTTCGATGTAGTATTGTTTGGAGGCATCCCGATATTACTTATAAAAATTATCAGAACACCATAAGAAAGCGACTCGTTGGAAAGTGGGGCCTAACTAATATTTCTCCTTACCATGGTTTATAAAAATGCAGCCCTTATACTTCCACATTAGTTCATCTTCCAGAGTTTGTTCTTAAATTGGCAGGAAACATTTGATATGCAGTGAATCCTGCCCATAAGGCGTAGTTGTGCCATTTCAATATTTTATACAGTATACTCCCGTTATAAGAAACTCGTATATAAGAAACTTACGGTTATAAGAAAGAAATTTATAACTTTGGTTGGCCCAATTTTAAAGTACAGGAACGTTTCATATTTATAAAAAGCAAAAAAAAAAAAAAAGTCAAATTTCGGTTAAAAGAAATTTCCAAAATAAAATCTTTTTCGACCTATATTGCATTTTTTTTCTTTTTAGTTCCCATGGAATTTCCAGTCAATTTTCGGTACGACTTCCACCAGATAATGCACGTCGTTTTTCTCCTTTCGTCCCTCCTCACAACGCATGATAAGCGTTATCTTGGAAGGAATAAATCCCGTTTCGATTTACCCCTTCCATGAATTATAGGTCGTCACCTGCGCGTTTATAGATGAAGATTCGTTCATTGTTGCATAAGCTACGTATGTATTCTCTGTTCTCACCTTTTCATTTTGCACTGTTTTTGAGTTCTATTTCTTTCTGTTTGCTTTAGCGAGCGAACTAGCGATATGACCTTTTGATATGAAAGGACGCACCTAAAATTGTACACCAGATTGGAACGACTTTGGAAAAAGCCATGTTTGAATGCCGTACCTAGGGCGAGTGTAAGGAAAGAGAACTTGTTGGGGACATGTGCTGGTGTACAGTTACAGGGTCGGTGGCTAGGGAGAAATCGGTGTGCAGTTACCGAGGCCGCAGATTTTAATATTGTCTCATCCGATCAGACAGCACATAAAGCGTTAGAGTTGTTGCAGGTCTGAGTTGTTAGATTCTTTTCAGTTTCTCATGTACAATGGAACCAAAGAGTAAAGCTCTGTCAATCGAGCAAAAGATAAAGGTCATCGAAGCTGTTGATATAGGATGAAAGAATATAGATATGGCCGCAAAATTCGAAATTCCAGCCTCCTATCGGAAAAGGAACATCGCCTGAGCTGAGAGACGCCGAAATGTTGGCCGAAGTGCATCCTGTTGAAAACAGTTGTAGCAACAGTTTAGCACAGCATGCCAACTTTTTTGAGCTGCAGCTACCGACGCGGTTTCAAATCATGGAGATTATTCAGAAGGTGAAGGACTAAGTGAGTAGGTTTCCAAGTGCTCAAGCAGCAGAGAAAGGGTAATGTTTAATTGGACTCAAAAATATGAGACGATTATAATTCTAAATGCAAAAAAGCCGATTTCTATAACTCATCTTTTTTAACAAAAGGTGATTTCTATAACTCATCTTTTTTAACAATTGATGTACACTAGTTGATTCATAAAATATATGTACTGTAAATTATATTATGTATCTGATTTACTTTCGAAGTTTGAACCATTTTAATCCAAATTCGGTTATGGGAAACCGATTTACAATCATTTTGATCTATCTTATAAAGAGAGTTGACTGTATTGCAGGAATGCCTTGCCACCAGGAAAACGTAAACATTAATATAAATAAATACGATGATTATAAATTAAATATCATGATTTAGTTTGCAAAAAGGAGAGCAATAATATTTTTTGTGTTACATACGAGCATTTGACAGAAAACACGATGCAATAATTTGCTCGTTGGAAAAATAACTTGGTATGTGATGTTCAGCTGCACGTACATCCATGAGTACTGGTGGTTTAACTGAGGAACAGCATACTGCAGAATCTAGAAAAGAAACTGCGGTAATGCTGAAAAAACTGATAACTTCTGCTCTGTATTCATTTCAAAGTATAATAACAGAAATGCATTTAAAAATAAGATTTTTTTTTCAATTATTTTCCTCTTATCTGGAAGCAAATTTCACTATTTCTTTCTGTGTCAGGGTTGTCGGGACTTAGGTGAACACAATTACGGATTACCTGTACTGTCTCTGCAGATTATGTACCGTCAAGGATTACGTGAAATAAGTCTTTCTCCTTTTCCTTAATTCCGCTGTCAGCGTATTATGAGAAGAAAAATACGGTACTCAGGAAAGAATACTAAATATCTTTCGGTGAGAGTTTCAAGAATTCTTGAAGCCATTCATGAAAACATTTTATGAATTTAATGAGATTTTGTAGTTGTTAACTTATCTCATATATTTTTTCTATGATTAAACATGAAAGGGTTTTCGCAATAAAACGTGAAGTTTGTTCAAATAAAAAGCCAGTCTAGTGGAATTTTTAATCAAACACATAACTGATGTTCAGAAAAATTAGATTTTTTGCTATTTCATCGCTGAAAAAATATTAACTAAACTTGTTAAATAGGAATTCTTGGACCACTCTCATCTTGTTTAATTCAATCATACGTTGTACTCATCTGTTTCGGTTTTCACGGTTATAAACAAACAAATAAACATTAGCTCCCAAATTTAATGCAACTTCTGATAAGCGGTAAAGGGCTTAGTACGATATTACAGTTGTGAAAGTAATTTCTGCAGCTTGGCAGTAACGACAGAATATTCGTACGTAATGTGTACTTTCTTATCATAGCATAAATGATAAACTGCAGAATTTTTCAATCAGGATCACAGCAAATATATCAAGAAAATGCTTTACTGATTTTGAGTTAAAACTTCAGAACAAAACTTCAGAACAAAACTGAAAGGTCAAAATTACGGGACCGTTATTGAAATTTAAGACGAAACCAGAAATTTTAAATTTTTTTTGTTTCTGCGGGAGACTAAACCCTTAAACATAGTCGTACATACCTGGAAAATAAAATAGCAACACTCGTTACAACTGTAGATTGATTATGCCATATTGGATTTCTTATGAGTAGTGCATAACGCATATACACTGTCTACCAACAAGAAATTGGACACCTGTGATAGCAAAGGAAAACGAAGTTTATTCACCTTTAATAGTTGGTGGAGCCTCCACGAGCGGCGATTACAGCTGGGACCTTCCGGTTCATACTCTCAACGAGGCGTTGTACGACGGCTAGCGGTATTTTCTTCCACTCGGCTTGCAGAAGACAGGTCAGTTCCTTCACCAATTTTGGACGGTGGGGGCACACCTTAAGTCGAGGCTCCAACTCATCCCAGAGGTGCCCGATAGGGCTAAGGTCCGGACTCTGCGCAGACCAATCCATTCGATTAACACAATTATCACCATACCAAGCCATGGTGGACCTCGCAACATGACATTTGGCATTGTCATCCTGAAAGTAACATGTGTCCACTCCGTGTAAAACTGCAACCACGTAAGAAGCGCATGGTCACCCAAAATGGTGCAGTAAGTCTCGGCGTTGTGTCTACCAGGAATTGAGACCAAGTGTTCCTTGCCATACCAGGAGAAACACCCCCATTGCATAATTCCACCACCGCCGAACTTCACAGTTGGCACAATACATTCCGGCAGGAGGAGTTCTCCAGGCAGACACCAAACCCAGACCCTGCTGTCCGAACGGTAGAGGGTGAACATTGATTCGTCGTTCCAGAGAACCTGTTTCCACTGTTCAACGGTGCACTTTCGACGTTCTTTGCACCGTGTTAGCCAAGCAGCGCTGTTGGACTTGGTGATCAAACGCTTGTGGCCGGCAGCACGTCCATGATAACCGAACAGATGGCCTTCCTTACGGATGGTATTCAACAAAAGAACACTCCCGGATGCCTGCTGAAACTCCTAGCGGTTGTGACCCATTGATTTGGTGCGGTTCTTCCGAATTTCTCTGGCCAGAACCCGTCGGTCTCTAACTCCAAGATTCGTGGGTCTGCCGGGTCGGGGCTCATTCCGCCAGTCACCTCTCATCTTCCACTTGCCAATCACGTAGGCCACTGTTGATTTTGGGTACCTCAACTTGCTGGATATGTCACGTATGGATCGGTCATTTCTGTGCTACCCGACGATTACATCTTTCTCGAAATCAGAGAGCTCCGAACTACGTGATATCATGCATGCGACTGGTTGTTTTGTTGTTTCCCACACGATATTTAACGGCGGCGGCCGTGACGTGTATCAGGACCGCAGGTATCATGGATTGCAGGGGTGTCTAATTACTTGTTGGTAGATTGTGTATGTATATATACTTTATTTACCTGTGGTGTATAACCCATTTTTTGTGACAAAGGAGTAAGTGCTTATTAGAAGTGTAAATTTTACGATTGATTTTAAAACTCTGGTTTGGATTTCTCATACTTTGCAGTAAAATACCTATAAAATGATTGATATTAAAAAATGTTTTAAGTGTTATTCGTTGAAAGAGTAAGCATTCCAAAATTCGTACGTGGTTATTGAGCCACTTAAATTTACTAAAATTTAACAATACATCGCAGCAGTTAGACTCCTATACAAAGACCTGCTTCTCTTTAGCAGAAGTAAAAGTTTTGTCTATACATACATATATTTGAACAATAAAATACGTGAGGGATAGGCAATGTATATTAGGACAAAGTCCTCTATAGTTACACACGTTGTAGTATATAAGCTTTGTAAAGACAAGTTGACTTCAATGTTAATGGAATATTTATATCTGAACTTACGAATATTTCTTCATGTACAGTAAATTTACATTAAAGTGTTGAAAGCTAATATAGGTTATATCCAGTGAAACAAAAATCAGCAAAGGAAGTATATGGAGCAACACATATTGCGCTAAACTTTTTCCGGCTTCAGTCCCTCTGGTTTGCAATCAAATATGATTCTTGTCTGGTGTCCACTGTTGTACTACGTCATTAAAGGTATTCCACGTTCAAAGTTCAACATAAACAAGAACATCAGCACAATTCTTACTCCGGCTTCAGTCCCCTTGGATTGCAATGAATTGTGCCTCTCGTCCAGTATCCACTGTTGTACCACATCGTTGAAAGTATTCCACGTTCAAAGTTCAACACAAACACGAATATCAGCGCAATTCTAAAAGAAGGAGGTGATGAATTAAAATAATTTAGAGACTATTGTTAAGACTAGATTATGTCGACGCAGCCCGAATTTCAGCAGTTGAAACATTTCACTGTTCTATGCCAAGCTATTATGAAATATCACGATTAAAATATTTAAAATGACAACAAGTCCCTCCTCGCCCGCCCGGACGTGTTTCAGGCTACACTGTGCCCATCTTCAATGGTCGGTTGTAAGAGTCATCCATATGCTTTTATTGTACTGATTACCTCCCTGTCACGAGTCGACTCATCGCTCATTGGTCTTGTATCCATGCGTAGGTTAATCATGTGATTTACGACATTTGCTATTGTTGCACCCTCTGGTGTTCTTTTTATGTAATTTCATTATTCATCGTTATTGGATGAAAGATTTTCAATAAATTTAGTTTTTATGTACTTTTCTTCAGTTTCTTTTTTCTTTTGTTATTATTTATCGCCAGGTAAACGGCAATTCAAGAGGTGCTTGTTCAATGCAATTAAAGCCTCTGGTTTTTCAATCACAACGGACTCATAATGCAAAATCTTTTTATGTTATTTATGTGTAGTATATATTTTAGCATTTTTCCACACGGGGATAGAATTATTATTAATGCAATATATAATAAGAAATGTTTGTTGCTCACCCTTTTCCCAATTTCTCTTGTGTTCTTCCATTCTTGTTTTTAGTCGTCTTTTAGTACTACCTATATAGATGTTGTCAATATTACCGGTGTCGTTATTCTTCGTGGGTATATCGCATACACATGCTCTAACCATAATTGCGTTATTACTGTAATCGACGGTAAGAAATTTATTGTTATCTATTACAATATTGGCAAATCTTATATTCACTTTAGTAAATATAAGATTCGCTTTAGTGAATATAAGATTCGCCGATATTGTAATCGATAACAACAAATTCCTTACCGCCGGTTACAGTAAAAACGCAATTATGGATATAGCAGGTGTATACGGTATACCCACGAAGAATAACGACACCGGTAAAATTGATAACATCTGCATAGGTAGTACTAAAAGACGACTAAAAACAAGAATGGAAGAAGACAAGAGAAATTGGAAAAAGCGTGAGGAACGAACTTCTGTTATTACATATTGCATTAATAATAATTCTGTCCCCGTGTGGGAAAATGCAAAAATATATACTACGCATAGCACACATAAAAATATTTTGTATTCCGAGTCCGTTGTGATAGAAAAAACCAGAGGATTTAATTACAATGAACAAGCACCTCTTGAATTTCCGTTTGCCTGTAGATACATAATAACAAAAGAAAAAATGAAGAAAAGTACATAACAACGAAATTTATTTAAAATGTTTCATTGAAAAACGATAAATAACGAAAAGATATAAAAAGAACACTAGATGGTGCAGCAATAGCAAATGTTGTAAATCACATGATTAACCTACGCATGGAAACAGGACCAATGAGCGATGAGTCAATTGGTGACAGGGAGATAATCCGTACAATAAAAGCATATGGATGTCTCTTAAAACCGACCATTGAAGATGGGCACCGTGTAGCCTGAAACATGTCCGGGCGAGCGAGGAGGGACTTGTTGACTTTTTAAATCTTTTAATCTTGATTCTTCATAATAGCTTAGCATAGAGCAGCGAAATGTTTAAACTGCTGAAATTTGGGCAGCCTCGACGTAATCTAGTCTTAACAATAGTCTCAAAATTACTTTAACTCTTCACCCCCTTCTTTTAGAATTGTGCTGATATTCGTGTTTGTGTTGAACTTTGAACGTGGATTACCTTCAACTATGTGGTACAACAGTGGACCCTGGACGAGAGGCATAATTCATTGCAATCCAAGTTGACTGAAGCCGGAGTAAGAATTGTGCTGATTATATGTGGATACAGATTTGGAAATTTTGATTTTTTAAAATAATTATCTTTTTCAGTCTGCTTACTTGTGAAGACAAAGGTATTTATGTTAAACTGTACATTATCCAAATGACTAAAACTATTTGAATTCCGAATTTTTTAATGTAATATTTGATTAAATTAATAAAGTTTCTCACACGCGGGACATTCTGCACCCTTTTGATAAAATTTAATAAAATACAGCAACCCAATGAAACAAAAACATATGATGCCTTACATGAATATAGTTCCTAAATGAGGAACAAATCATAATGAGGAATTGATTGAAGTAAAACAAAATATGATTAAATTACTTTCTTTCAAGAAATAATGGCATGTTGCTCTTTAAAATTGTGTAGTGCTTCTTTCAAAAGCTCTCCAACGAAGTTTTGTACTCCTGTTAATTTCCTCATTAAGGTGACCCTCGCTGTAAATCTTCTGCCCAAGGGAAATATTGGATTAAGATAGGTATCGATTATATCCAGATTTTGCCAATTAATCAATACATCTTCATTTCTTGTAAAAGCATTTTACATTAGTTTGTACATCTGAAAGGTCAGTTTTAATGCCAGTTTTTTTACACTTCTCAGCAATGTCCTAGGTCATGCGTTGCAGTTCTAAAACGGCAGTTCCAAAAGTGACTACATCATTAGCAAAACGAAGGCGAGTTAAACATGGAACTTGAAATATCCATTAAACTTTATCCCTTTATTTTCCCTGTTCAATGACTGGTAAGCGCTTTGCAATGTGTCATTGAAGAGTTTGGGAGATACGATGTCACCTTGTCTCACTCCCTTTCCAGTTTTTATTGGTGCTGTGTCATCAAATACCCGAACTTTGCCCTTGTATTTTCTTAGATGTTATTAATAATACTATTTTATACATCTTCAATACGGCAGGATGTCAAAGGCATTACGACTGCTGATTGTTTCACACAATCAAAAGCCTTTTCATAATCAATAAAAGCCATACATGTAAGTTAAAAAAGGCTAAGGGAGCAATACTTTGTTGCTTGACTGGGGTGTGAAAATTCGTAGCCGCAACCGGTGGCGCAGTGGTCTAAGTGATGGCCTCTGATCATTCGTCCGAAATGGGTCCGTGTTTGAATCCCGGTGAGTCATGGATGTTGTGTTTGTCTTACGGCACTGGCTCTCTCCCTTCCCTGGAACCAGTGACTCTAAATCAAGAACAGGCGACTGCTTATAGCATATTGAGTTGCTCACGGTGATCGTTAAAACTATAATAAAAAAATTCGTATATACGACGCTGAATGCGAGGAACAAGTCTTTGCAACCAAGTGTTCAAGAGTAAAGTGTAAAATGCTTCTTTCATTGGACGTTTTACCAGCACGAACTTAATTTTTTTTTTTTGACCCTCAAGAACTGAAAAACCCGTCAACATTTAAAACATAGTCTTTTACCTTTAAAATGTTTCTAAATTATCGATTCTGAAACGTATGTAGAGGTACAAGACCCACCGTCCTTATGCTGTCGCTACATAAATGTTTGGAACAATTCTGATCGATATGATCGGTGAAAAGCATGAAAGAAAGTAATGGAAACCAATAGAATTTAAATTAACCTCTGAGATATTTTGAAATTTATCAAAACTACATAAAACTTTGTATTAGTTGAAATAGTTAAGTTAAAAATTGAAATACTGAAGTTATTAGCACCTTTTGTCTATATTAAAACTTAGCAGTTGTTTTAAAACCGACATTTATTCCTCATAAATATGGAAAAATCGTATGTTACAAGACAAAGTTTCGGAGAAAAGAGCAACTAAATTTTTGTTTTTCGACGAAAGGCATTTTAGCAATGTTGCAAAGGGCCTTTCGTTGCCAAAGGGACATACAACATCATATTTAATGTTAAAAATAGATCCAAAGTAAGCGCTGTTTGGTTTTTCAACTGAGGAGAAAAACCCAGTCCATCAACAGTTGAAGACACAAGCAATGAAATCCATTAGTATATTTAAATGAAGAACTTAGATATTTCTTCAGAATAGGAATAATGGTCAGAGCACTCCGAACTCCATTTAAATGGAAAATTGCTCATTATTCTTTTTCTGGAATTTTTAGAATTATCTGGTGATATATTATGTTTTTATTAAAAGTTTGGATTAAAGATATCAATTACTTTCACAAAAATAGAAATTTATTCAACACAAAGAAAATCATGAAATTTATTATAACACGACAGACGCACAATTTGACTTTGCTTTAATCGTCACGGTTTTAAAACAAATTAACTTGGAGTGTGACCCAGCACTCAGGTGCAATAGGAATCCCTTACGTAATTCAGAGAAATGTCTGCTTGGGATTTATGGTTTTGACCGCTTTAAATTTTTCTCAGTATGACAGATTACTGATACGTATCAATTTGTGCTATGATTTTGAGACAAATTCGTCAAAAGGACACGCGTACCGAGAAATATGCTCCTGTTGCAAATTAGTTTATGTCAAATATCCTGTTTTACTAACATTTCAATTCTGCTCGTGGTAAATACAGATGGCCATTCTGGTGAATATATATCAGACTTCCATCTTCCGTTTATGACTGTGGTTCGAACTCATGTACTTCGTTTGGGTTTAACTTAAATCACAAATCCCTTAATTAAAAAAAAATTACTTTTTTTGTCAGCAGCAACGAATTCTTTCTGTGGAAGCTATGTTCATCCTACACATGTGTTTTAAATCAATTTCTTCGTTTGTGAATGTGTATCAGATTTTAAATGTGCCATCTTTGGCAAATATTTAGTCGAAGTTATACATATTTCACACATTTCGGAAGAACATATAGGGTTGCAACAGCATTACTTTCCTTTCTGGTGTGGAACGTTTCTTTTCCACTGAAACTACTTGGTTCTAGGACCGTATTTAGGGTAATCCTTTATTACGGAAGTGTCACTCCAGCATTGAGTACAATGTTCCTATTTGTAACAAGCATTTTAGAAATTCAAAGTCTTGATGTCAGTATTATAAAAATATGTGCCGTTAGGAAATAATATATTCAAACCTGATAAATTGTGAAATATCATGTGTCCAGTAGAATCACCACAAGGTTCGATAATTCCTGTTTGGAATATTCTACTACCTGAGCAAAATCGCATGTTCTGGTGTTCATGGGAAATATAATGACTTATAAAGAACAAAACTAGAAGTTAAATGATAAAGAAAAACAAAAATTTGTTTTTAGTATTTTATGGTAAAAATTAATTATTTAAATCTAAAATCTTTTAATTTAATTAGGTTTCTGAACTATTTTTTTTATAACAACTTTTTCAATGAATTCAGTTGTTGGAGCATTGCGTTCCCTATGATCTCAATTGTCTGAAATTTGCTGTCAGGGGATGTGTTTGGGTAACTTCCCTTTAACCATGGATACTGACAGAGATTTGTAAGGGACGTGTTGTGAAACGGCCTACAGGGGTTGGATAGAAATCAGTAACCACCTTCGACGCAAACGTCAGAGTCAACCTTTTCAGCAACACCAACGAGTATTATTCAATGTTTTTATATTTAGAGTAAGATAGTTATGTTCCTGTATAACTACTTCTGAGTGTTGAGAAGCGTTCAACTTTTAAGAAATAAAATGGATATATGCAAGATAAAATCGAATATTCGCCAGTTACTTTGCTTCGGTAATGGATTTTGCAAATAAAAAAAACAAAACATAAATATCCAACAAAGCACAGATTCATCTCCGATCTTTATTTCAGCCTTTAAGGCAATTATCCTTATTTGAGCAGAAGTCTAAAAACTGGGGAACGCCACTGTTTTCATAGCAAGCATTAGGACGGAGAAAATTGGTTGCAAATAAAAGTATTTCTGATCGGTATCCGTGCGTTAGGACTTCAAGTGAAAAGAATGTTGTTGGTTAATGTTTGAAGACAAAGGTTTTATTTTTATTTTTATTTAACGTTGAAACATCAGTTCAAACAATTATGATTTTTGAATTGAAAATGTATAATTTGGAACAGTGTTTTTTTACGAGAATTGAAATCATTTTTTTTTTAGGAGTTATTGACTTTCACAATTCTTATATTCATAGCAATGCGTCAGATCTTCGAGCGATAAGAATAAATAAAAATTTCATAAAAATTTCAAAGTACTGAATAAAGTCCTTTTTAAGCTACTTTGGGTTAATATGCATAGTTTTGGTCAGTGTGGAATCCAAACAAAATTGTTCTTATAAACCGGTGGTTTCTAGCCTTGGAAAGGATAATAAAACTTCTTTCTTAGCCACTTGACAGCAGAGTTATAGTATCAGGTGGACGTACTAAGATGAACAATAGGCGCAGTAAAATAAGAACTCTAATTCTGTTTTATAGAACGTCAATTCTAAAATCAGTTAAACAAAATTCGTATACCCTTCAGTGGTACTTGTAAAGCAGGTCTTTGTCTCAACATTTTGCGCAGATTATTAAAAAATTTCGGGAAAAACATAATTTACTTCCCACCAAAGTCCTTTTAACATGATGAGGAATTAAAATTCATATGTTAAACATGAACCTCGGAATTCCTGTACTTGTTTTCGTGTGGGGAAAAGATTTGCTGATTAAAGTTTCACAAACATTATGATTTTAATTAAGTTAAATAAATTCAGTTTGTTAATTTATAACACTTCCTGTACTGTTGGACGATAACAACGGCAGATTTTAGTCTTTCTTTGCTTCTGTCTTGTTCTTAAATAAAGCAAGTAAATCGATTCGAGATAGTTCCTTTCAACAACCACCTAACCGTAGAACTTAAAATTATTTTTCGTAGATAAATCAAGATAAATTATGTGCGAGGCAAATTCTTAGAGACATTTGAGTGTTATACGAAATCATTCACGCATGCACTTTCAATAAAGGGAATTTATTTCCCTGTACGAGGGTTCCAGGTAACAATTTCCTTTGCCTGAAGTTAAATAGTATCATAAATCTTCATTGTTATAGATTTGTGTTCACCGAGTTTGGTGTTCTTTCAGATTTTGTGAATGAATATGTTAGCTTTAATAATGGAGAAAAGATACCTTTCATAACTTCCGTTTCTGCATAACATATTAATAGTACAAAGAAATACATAGTGCACGCAATAGCAGTCATTTTCTGTTTGAATTACAAAATACAAGCTGCTAAAGCATCTTTATCACATCAGAATTCTTTTATTTTGCCGTTTGACCACTCAGAGTCAAACTGAAACGTTTATATCACTTCGCGTGATAACAATTTCAGAAAATAAAATTTAAAGTGATGTTGTGTGTATGGGTCGGCACTAAGTACCAAACATAATCTATTCAATCAAGTGTTTAGTTCTCGCCTGTTTCTTCAAGGTAACCGAAGATTCCTACAGCAGATAAGAGTGTATTAAAATGAATGAATTTAAAATGTCATCATTTGTGATCAATTTGTTTGTAACAAGGATATAATGCTTTGTTTTCATTTCCTGACTTATGCAAAGTAGACAAAATTCCACATTTAAGTATATGTATCGTCGCTTGCGATGTAAGGTCAGGTGATGCGTAACATCACAGCCTCTCCTTGACAAATGTCAACCCCGCCTTCTCGTGGTACATCCTGTTCCCACTAAAGGGGCTCTGACGACCGCCGATAGCGGTATAACTATACCATCGGGATTAGAGGAAATGCTATCCCACACTCACCAACCCGCTTGGCCAGCGTGGTGAGTTATGGCCAAACCCCTCCAAAATGACTCCACAACTTAAATCTTGGCCCTCAGTCACCGGCAGCTGGAATGTACCTGGCCAAGGCAGCGGACAGTGCGACATGAAGCCAGAGGGTGCTAAGAATCCCCGGAGGACCGGACTAGGCTGCCATCTGATGCTTACCTTGACTACGTATAACGGACGCTCCCTATCTTCTGATTCAAGGCTTCTTGAATTGGAAGAGGAACTACAAAGGATCAAGTGGGACATCGTCGGGCTAAGTGAGGTAAGGAGAAAAGGAGAAGATCTCATTGAACTGAAAAGTGGACATCTCTTCTACTATCGTGGGACAGATACTGGCAGAACTAGTGGTGTTGGATTTATAATAAACAAGAAACTGAAGGAAAAAGATGTAGAAGTTGAAAGTTCCTCTGACAGAGCTGCACGACTCGTTATCCAACTCTCGAGAAGATACCAGGCTCAGATTATTCAAACTTATGCACCCACCACAAGTCATGCTGAAGAAGAAATTGAAGAATTTTATGAGGAAATTCGTGATCTAAATAATAAAGGTAAGCAGCACTTGAAGATAACTATGGGAGATTTCAATGCAAAAATAGGGCAACGGCAACAGAATGAAACTTCAGTAGGTAAATTCGGTCACGGCAACAGAAACCAGCGTGGAAATACTCTCGTAGAGTTTGCAGAGGCAGAAGGGTTTTTCATCTTGAACTCCTTTTTCAAGAAAAAGCCACACAGGAAATGGACATGGAGACATCCAAATGGGACGACAAGTAAAATTGATTTTATTATGTGTAACAAAAAATTCGTCATAGAAGACTGCAGTGTGCTAAACAGGTTCAACACAGGCAGTGACCATAGATTGGTGCGATGTAAGATGCACCTCAACACTAAATTCGAACGTAGCAAGCTCATAAGACAAACAAAATGTATTGACATAACCAACCTTAAAAAACACCATAATACCTTCAAATTGGAACTGAAGAACAGATTCTCTGCTTTAGAAGGCCTAACATCGGAAGAAGTGGATATTTCTGAAGTTAACAGAAAAGTAACCAAAGCTCTTATGGAAACAGCAACAAAATTAGCTGGGTCTAAGAACAAATTGCATGTGAACAAATTATCAGGAAAAACCAAAATGTTGATGCAAAAAAGAAGAGTGATGAGGACAACTAAAGAAGATGTGACTTCCAAAGTGGAATATATAGAGCTATGCAAGACAGTACGAAAAAGTATCACTGAAGACGTAAGGAAATTCAACTGTGAACTAGTAAGGAAAGCAATTGAAAACAACCAAAGCCTAAAGATACCAAAGGGACATCACAGTAAGGGGAAAAAACAGATTATGGCACTTAGAAAAGAAGATGGTTCTGTAACAAGAAATAGAGGCGAAATTTTGACAAGAGTGAAAGATTTCTACTCCAAATTATATGAAAGGAATGATACATGTACTCCTGACATCATGAAAGGGTTCCAGTACCAGAGTTCTTCCAGTCCTTCCAGCAGAAGTTGCACATGCAATCAAGAACATGAAGCGGGGGAAAGCTCCAGGAGAAGATGGAATTCCTGTAGACATCATACAAGAAGCAAGTGGAGAAATCGAAACAGTACTCGCCCAAATTTTCACTCGATGCCTTAATGAAGGGAAAATTCCCGAGGATTGGAACAACGCTACAATGATCTTGCTACATAAAAAAGGTAACATTGAGGATCTCAGGAACTACAGGCCTATCAGCCTCCTATCAGTGGTTTATAAAATCTTCACTAAAGTTCTTTCACACCGCGTGAAGGTGACACTGGACATGGCTCAACCGAGAGAACAAGCTGGATTCAGGAGTGGCGACAGCACAATAGATCATATCCACGTACTGAGAGAACTAATTGAAAGAGCGAGGGAATATGAACTTCCATTGTGCATGGCTTTTATCGATTATGAAAAAGCCTTTGATTCGGTGAAACAATCAGCAGTTGCAATGGCTCTGAAATCCTGCGGTATTGAAGATGCATACATTATTATTATTAATAACATCTATGAAAATGCAAGTGCAAAGATTTGGCTGTTTGAAAATACAACATACATAAAAATTGCGAAAGGTGTGAGACAAGGGGACACCATATCTCCGAAGCTCTTTAATGCCACATTGGAAAATGTCTTTCAATCACTGAACTGGGAAAACAAAGGGATAAAGATTAATGCAGGTTATCTAACCCACCTTCGTTTTGCTGATGCCATAGTCATTTTTGCAACTAACCCATCAGAGCTACAGAGTATGATCCAGGAACTTGCTGACAAGAGTAAAGAGGTGGGTTTAAAAATGAACTTTTAGAAGACAAAAGTGATGTACAATGCTTTTACAAGAAATGAAGATTTATCGATTGATGGAGAAAAGCTGGAGATAACAGACACGTACGTTTATCTTGGACAGCAGATATCAAGTGAGGGTCACATTGGTGAAGAAATTAATCGGCGTACAAAACTTGCCTGGAGAGCTTTTGGAAGAAACAGCATAATTTTCAAGAGCAATATGCCATTATGTCTTAAAAGAAAAGTGTTTGATCAATGCATCCTTCCAGTGCTTACGTATGGTGCAGAGACGTGGACCTTAGCTAAAAGAGACATACAAAGGCTGCAGACAACTCAAAGCAGCATGGAGAGGTGCATGCTTGGTGTAACAAGGAGAGATAAGAAGAGGAACACGTGGATCCATAAAATGACAAGAGTGGAAAACATCATGATCAGAGTTAAATCCCTGAAATGGCAATGGGCTGGACATACTGCCAGAAGAACAGACCATCGATGGACAGCCGAAATTTTAGATTGGATTCCAAGGGACAGGAAAAGACCCAGAAGAAGACCACATGGGAGATGGGTGGATGAAATTCGAAAGTATGCGGGAGTGACATGGAGGAGACTGGCACAAGACAGACCGTTGTGGAAGAAACTTGGGGAGACCTTCGTCCAGCAGTGGATTGATAATGGTTGACAATGATGATGATGATCGTCGCTTGCGGAAAGTTGGCATAAAACACAATTTACCAAAAGTCCTACGCAGACGACCGGAGAAAACTGCCAATAAATAATTTCGCCACCGGCCACCAGACACACTCAGTTCACAATACATTTAGTGAACTTGCATTATGTGTGTGAGCTATCACTAACAGAATATAAGCGAAGTTTACCAACAGTCCCTAATTACAGGTTTCATTTAATACATATGAAAAACCTTTTCTAAAGATATTAGCAAAACCTAACTGTCAGCATCCTTTACATGTTAGTGAAAGCAATAATTTTTGAAAACATCCTGTACTAAGTGCTTTTGTTATAAAATTCATAATATTGTTTAAAAAATGTGTACTTAAGTTATGATTTTTAAAATCTGGTGCATAATCAGTTGAATTTATAAGAATATTCACGAGCTCATTAAGCACCATTTAGATGTGAACAGTAGAACTCTCCCAAATTTAAAGAGAAGCAGAATTTGGTTTCTACTTCAACAAAATGCAATCATATACTGTATATATATATATTCTAAAAACAACGCTTTTGGAACTTTTGGGAGCTATTTGTTCAACAATTATTGTTTCTTCTATTCATTGATAAATACTGATTGCAAACGAAAATAATCTAAATACATGATGTAAAAAGCCTTCTAGAATTTTTCATTACGGAATTACGTACGACATCTTTACTCCAAGAAAAGACTTCCTACATTTTGATTTCATTAAGACGAGAAGAACACATGCTCTGTATAATCAGTTGTCACCTGTAAAATTGGCTGAAATATTTCCACTTGATAAATTTAATTATCAGCAGTTCGAGACACAGGTGAAAAACACTGAATATTAAGTAATATTCAAGAAGAGGAAATTTGCGGCAGATTTATGATCCTAAATTTCAAATTATTAAAAATATGTATCTAAAAAAATAGAAAATATTTTATAAAACAAAATGACAAAAACAAAAAAAACAACAACACATTTTTGTGTTGCCTTGATTACAGTTGCCAAGGATAAATTCCATGCCTTTTAAGTGATGTGCTGTTATCATCGAAATAGGACAACCAACTGTGTCCCATCAGGTTCAATAGAATGATAAACTATGCCCAATAAACCTGTGCAATCGCTAAATGTAATACACAGTCCGATAATTAAGTATGGAGGCCTAATATTTTAAAAGAATGGAAAAGCAGGAAATCTTACGTGAAAATATTTTATTTGACGTAAATTCTTCCCGCGGAAATACAAGTAGTGGAACAATAAAGCAGCAAAAGGATGGAGTTGCAGAATTTATGTTTCTAAATGTAGTGAAGACCTGATGTCACAGTTGTCACCATGCTTTAAATATCTACTAACATTTCCCTTTAAAGGAAGCCCGGAGTTTCAGAATAAAAACTTAAAAACTAGTCATCCGGTGACATATCTCGAGGTTACGGAGGAGATAGCTGATAACACATGAACGTTTTCGTACCAGAAAGTTCTGTAGTTTGCTGTTCTGTGTGAGAATGCGTCATCGTGAAGGAGGAACCGTAACCCGTTTTTGCTCTGATTCCTATCACGAACAGTCCTCTTCCACACTCGTTCGTAAACGGATTAAAACGCATAGATAGTCAGGATTAAACACGTTTTGCAAATTCCCTTGCTGTCTTAAATGCACACAAGCATTGCTTTGATTTTCGAATCTTGTAAACTGATTTTCTTTCCTTTGGGTGACGGACGACTCACACTAGAACTCTGACGTTTCGTTGCAGGATCACAAGGAATCTGCCATGTTTCGTCACGTGCCGCTATAATTTGGAGAAAGCTTTGCATTGTTGTTGCAGGCTCCAGAATGTCTTTGCCTTTTCATAAATGCGTGTTTCTGGTCTTCTAACAAATCACGCGGAACAAAACGAGCGCAACCCCCCCCTACAAATATTGTACTAAAATTTGAAGAACCTCTCCTTATTAACTTATTAACACTGAACTCACATGCTGAAGATCGCACAACAGTCAGATAACTACGAGAATATTTTTTTATTTATGCGAGCGTTAATTAGAAAGTTTGTGAATTGCATATGCAACCTCACTAATTGCCCCGACGTTTTAACTTTACAAATACAGTTACACCCCGAAATCCGGCATCGATGGGACTGGACGAGTACCGGATCCATGAAACTTCCCGGATTCGGACCTATCCAAAATTGTGCAAGGAGTGCTACATAGGGTACGTACTTATACGTAACAGGTTACTTTAATGAAAAGTTGTGGGTCTACGCCCGATAAATTTACACGTCTCGCGCTGTGGATCGCATTCTTCAAAAGTTTGCAAAAAAATCATTATGGTGATGATAAAAATGTTTTGGTGAAAATATTGATGATCATCTTTTTGTATTATTTATTATAATACTCTGCGCCAAAAAAATGAATTAGGAGAGTGGTTATGCAAAAACGTAAAACCGCTACGGCGGGGCGATGTAACTATGCATTGAGAAAACCCGATGTAAATTTTACATCGATGTAACGGTTTTTCGACTCTCAAATCTACGATACATCTTGAAGGGCGATTTATGTAGTGTTACATGATCGAATACATACCACCACCATCAAGCACCTACTCGTATCATCATCACACGTTCGACACACAATTTCAAGCGTACACGCTGATTAGCCGCCTCATTTCGTTCGTGTCACTTCAGCGCGGCCTTATGAGATGGAAAATTTCAAAAGCATACCAATGTTACACGTAGGCGGCTATCAGCAATTCGCAAGCTGAGATCGGATGATCTCGCGCTGTATTGTTGAGATAGTACATCGGGAGATTTCTATGGTTATTGGGGAAACATCGGATATTCCCACGATGTTCTCACGAATAGGAAATCAGAAAAGTCCCGTATATTAGCCGCTTTTCTGGATGCTGGATTTCCAGGTTTTACTGTATAGAATTTTGAAAAACTAACAAAACCAAAATTCGCATGCGAACGACGGCGTTGTGTGGGAATAAAAACCTATCTTTTCTGACTTCTCGAAATTCAATATATTTAAATGAAATCACAACTTTCATTCTGACTTGCAGGGTATTTGTACACCTCTAAAGAAATAGTTGTTTCCCCAAATTTTTAGATGCTGTGAAGGCAATTCAGATTTTGCTACATTCAAACAGTTTCACAATTAAAATTTCTGTTTTATTGAAGGGAAGTGAATTCTGTGCGATCAGGTAACGCCCTATGCTAATTTGAGTGTAATGCAATCAATTCTTTTTGCTCAACCTTCAAAATGTATATTACAGTTAAATTCAAAAAACTGCTCTTACAGCGATTCTATTTGAAAAATCCTTTAAAAAAGTTGTCTTGCAGGATAAGTATATTTCCGTGTATCTGTTGGCAAAAAATACCTGCTCAACGGACTCATGAAGTTCTGTGTGCCTATAAGAGAACTATGATACTAACAGCCGAATATTTCATATTACCGGAAGTATGAGGATACCATTTTTGAGAATTGCATGAAATATCAACTATTTTAACTCGAAAACGTTTCCATACGTTTGTAATTACGTGTCTCACAACGTATTTAAAAATCCAACCTATACTAATTTTCAATGAACCTTGCATTGATTCCGTTAGAATTTTACGGACAAATACTTTTCATCAGCGAGCATATACCTTTTGAATTTTAGTAGTAAAGTGCCCCCAAACCTAATATTCGTCCGTCTTCTCCAACTGGTCCACAAGGAGGAAAGCTCATGTCAATGAGGCTTTCGACCAAGAAAGTCTACCACCGATCAGATCTTTAGCTTGCGAAAACATTTGGAAAGAACGATATAATTTTTTATTGGTATACACCATCTGTTCATTGATTGTAAAGCACTATATGATAGTATAAATAGGGAGCAGCTATTTGGTGAAATGGAGAAATGGAAATTTCGAAGTAGCTCATTAAAATGATGAAAGTGACGATGTCGAAGGTCCCACGATACAATCGTATACAAGCAAACCATACACGACACCTTAATTCCCACATTGGCCTACGAAAAGGTGATGCATTGGCATGTCTGCTTTCTAACGTAGCACTTGATAAAGTTGTTAGAGATGCCGGAGTGAAGGTTAGTGGTACAGTCTTTCAGAGCTCTGTACAATTGCTGTCATATGCAGATGTCTTGGATCTCGGGGTACATCAGATTTGGAACATGCTAGTTCGAAAATGGAATTAGCAACTAACGAATCTAAAACCAAAATATTCCATCAAAAAAGCCTTTTTTCCCAGTTTGCCTTCTGCCATCTGTTGGGTGGTCACACATTCGACATGGGTGAGAACTTTTTCTACGGCAGCTTGCACCAATGATGTCTCTACGGAAATAAAATTTTGTCTTATGGATGCAAATACAGCATTCTATGTCCTGAGAAAACCATTGAAATCTCCATTCTAATCTCGAACAACAAAATTTACCATCTATAAAATTTAATAAGGCCGTGCTTACATGTGCCTCAGAATCTTGGTCACTAACTACCAAAATAAACGAAAGTTGAATACATTTGAAAGAAACATTTCCAGAGAAACAATTGTTTAAACTTTTTGACGGTAGATTCTGGCGGAAATGCTACAATAGAGAATTATGCTTCATATATACTGGGGGAAAGTGAAAACAGAACACCAAGAAGGAGACGTCTGATACCAACGAAATTTATATAGCATAATAACGGAATACAGAGGATAACGTGATCAAAACATTATGGCAAAATACAGCTGTATTTGCTGGTAAACTGAAAAATAACATTTCCATGTAACATGGTTAGTACGAGGTTGAACCGCCATGAACTACGTCGCACTGTGCAATTCTGGCATGGAGTCTGTCGTAGAGATGTTGATGTACGTTTGGGGTATTAAATTCAAAGCATCCTCAACCTGGACGCGTAAATCGGGGATGTTCGTGGCTGGCCGTGGAGACCGGATAAATCGTTGTCTCATAAAATCCCACACGTGCTCAATGGGGGACAAATCCGGTGAACGTGCAGGCCATGGAAGCTGTCTGACACCCTGAAGTGCATGTTGCGTTGCACGTGCCGTGTGTGGGCGTGCATTATCTTGCTGAAAAACACCACGATGGACCGACCTTACAAATGGCACCACAACGGGCTGAATGATTTTGTTGATGAAGTAGGTGCTATTTAACGTACTCAGTACAAACACTAGTTGTGTACAGGAGAGATAGCTGATCGCTCCCCACACCAGGAGACCAGGTTTAGGCTCTTTGTGCCGCTGGCGGATGCAAGAAGGGTGGAGACGCTCCCCTGTGGGTGTGCGAACACGCATAGCGATGGCTTATGACCATTCGCCTGAGTTGGGTATGGGTTCGAATCCCGGTGAGGCATGGATGGTGTACCTTTTTTACGGCTCTGGCTCTCTCTCTTCCCTGGGACCAATGGCCCTACATTTCTGACGAAAGACTGCTTATCGCCCGTTGAGTTGCTCACGGTGGTCGTTAAAACCTCAATCAAAAAAATAAATAAATAAAAACATATGTTAGAACATGCTTCATAAACTTATACGACGAATTTAAAACATGCGGAATTGCATACGATTCTCTTTACCCATTCACTTTTAAGGAGGCATTAGAGAATTAGAGAATATTACATCATCACAATTACTAATGTTAACGAATAAATTAGATCCAGCAAAATTGTTTCTAGCTCTCAGCATATACAACACATTGTGTCTCTATCTTTTGGTATTTGTGTTCACAAGCGTTATTCGTAACTGTCCTTGTAGCGCAACTGAATTAATAATTTTCTAAAACAGTTTTCTGAATGCTGTCACTTGTACCATCCGTTAGCCTATGGATTATAAAGGATGTCACAGAGGTTTTACTGGAGACATAATTTTGAATCATGGGATAACAGCATTGTGCAATATTGTTGTTCTGCGTCTAGGTCAAGATAGAAAACTACAATTTCTTACATCATTTAATAGAGTATGTGCGTTGCAGAAGCAGACAGTTATGTCAGATTTATATGCAACCAATGTCGTTTTCCTTATCTTACCATATCTCTTATTATTACCTCATGGCTAACGTGTTGCCATCTTTCGGGAGTCATCTCACTATATACAACTAAAATGATCGTGATATTAACTAATGCTTTGTTTCAAATGTAAGAACATACACCCCCTTTTCTTTCTAGTAACATTCAGCTTGTATATGGAACAAAAACAGAAATATTAACCAAAATATTGGGGAAGCATGGTTTTAAGTGGAAAAAAGTCGAATAATAGTGTGAGCAAGAGTCATCAAGCTACAAAAAACGCAGGTGAAGTCATCTATCACCTGAAACTGCAAACAAAGAACATTTATGTCACAAGACAACTCTATTTTATTCAATTGCGTTACTCATATACGTCTACCAACTGCTTTCCCGAAAAGGTTTAGTTCTTATGTGAATTTTTCGGATCACGTTAACATTAATTACTGTAATAAATTTAAACAGAATTTGATATCAGATACTTTATTTGCATTATAAGCCTTACACATTTTTTCATTTGATTGATTGTTTCACCTTAATTGGAAATTTAACATCTGATATCCACAAAATGAACGTAATGGGAAAATGACATAGAATTTTGGATAGCGAAATGCACACTAATATATTTTTAAGTTTATTCTTATAAACTAACGTATTTGAACAGGTTTTAGAATTTTCCGGATTCGGTGTGATTTCTTGTGACGGAACTTCGAAATTCCGCAGTGTACTAGAAATTAATAGATGATTGAGGGAAATTTGAGAAAATACCACGAAATTTTGTCAGGAGAACGGACCACTAATGGACAACCGAAATTCTAGACGGGATTCCATGGAACAAGAAAAGACCCAAAGCAAGACCTCGTTGGAGATTGATCGAAATCATGCTACAGTGACTAGTAGGGTGTTGGCTCAAAAGAAGACAGTTATGTAAGACTCTTGGGTTTACTTTCATCCAACGATGGATTTTGAAAATGTTTGAAACTTTTATTAAAACGTTTGTGCAGGATTTAAAAAATAGTTAAGAAAACATAAACCATGTGAAACTCATATGACACATTTAGCTCTTTCAAAAAGCTAGCATTAAAACACTGTGCGTACATAAAGTCTTTCTCGCACTAAAAAATTCGTATTTAAAAACCCTATATAGGTACAGAAATGCCGCTTGTGGCATATTGTAGGCATGCAAATAGATATTTTTTATGAGGCATTAGTACAGTACACATCCACATTAAACAAACACACACAAACACCATACAGTAATAGTTGCGGTCATCTATACGCTGTAAAATCAACGAGACGTGGAGATTTTTCCACCTGCAAGTCTGGAACAATTCGCACTTTGTACAAATATAAACGAAGCCATTTTATGTAAAATCTAACGAAATTTCGAGTTCAGAAGAAGGTCGGTTTATGGATTTGGAGTGAATTCTTACGAGATCTTTAAGCACAACATAAGCAGTTCCTTCTCTAACACTCTGTAGTCCCGTTCGTTTCAGTCTTCGATTCTTCCTGTCTCCTTAAATTACACCAAGCTTTTACGTTTTTATAGTCAGGTAGTGGAAGTCGGTACGCTCTTCTGGAATTCAGTCAGCAGCTTAATAAAATAAACTTAATTGTTCAAACGGATGCATTTTCGTATTAGTGAAGACGATTAGAAAAATGCCACACCGTTTTAAAAGAAGTATTAAATACAACAACTTTGAATTTGTCACATTCGACATAGAATAATAGATTTCCATTGAAATTGTCCTTCAAATTTTCCAGAGAGCCTCTTTGTCGTCAGCAGAGTGAACCATCAAGTTAGGAACAATGTTTCAATTTAACAAAGAGAACCTTCCTTTATGCAGAAATTATTATAAGGAAATAACGGTTCAATATGTTACACCAGGGACGTTTCTTGTTGACTTTGTAACACAAATTTCATTAAATCACAGTAGCATTCCTTCCAATTTTTGTTTTCATGTTATTTTTAGGTAAGAAATATTCCACCGTAATTTTTGTTGACTGATATTTACACGTTTTGATCTACCTTGAAAAATATTTCAGAATTCTTCTTCGTGTCAAAAACACGACACCCAAATCTCATTGGTCAAATGTGAGGTGACATTTTTTGAAAAACTCTGATAACTTGGAAATAATTATTTATTTTCATATTTTCAGCGTTTTTCTGCTGTACCAATGTAGAAACTGCCGACGTTTTTTCTGTATTGGCGATAAGGGCATTTGAAGTAACTTTTCGCAGTTCGTACGAATCAGGAAATCTTATCAAATAATCTGCAACGGCGCGTTTTGCAACACGCACTTAAATGGATATGTTATTGGATTTGAAGATCAGATAGCACAGGTGAATTGTCGAAATGTAAGAACTCCCGATTACATACATGCACCGTAAACAAAACACCAACTTAGTTCATTTACTGTTTAGGTTTCCAGATATCACTTGTTTATGGTTCTTGACCTTTCGCGTCCGTGATCTTAACGGTGAACCGGCAAAACCACACGTTAAGGATTTTACTTTCATAGCAGAAGTTGTAACCTCACATCATGTGTAAGGATCGATGATCAAAATTGCAATGTTAAAAATATTTTTTTCCAGCTAGCAAGAAATATATATCTTCAACAATGACATACGCTGTGAAATTAAAGACCACCAACTAATAGGTCTCCACACAAAATTATGATCATAGCCACTAAAGATTAACACAGTATGGATTACTGACTACTATAGATCTCATTTGCTTCTTATTTTGAACTTCCTTGGGTGTCATTCTGAATCCTGGCGGTTCAGACCTATTTCAAGACTTGGGAAAAGTGAAACAGCCAAGGCATGTGGCATCCCTCACTAACACTTAATCCTGTGAAATACACGCATCCAGAGAGATTATATTCATTGCCTATGAATAGACAGGGGATATAGTGAAGGCACCTGAGCATGTACTAAACCCGTACTAACTCTACATTATGTGATATAAACACACATATACAGTGTTCTCCCGGCGTTTGCACCCTTCGCTTCTATTTCAAAACAGGGGATGTTTAAAATTTTCCTAGGCATGTGGTTACACCTTACTAAATATTATTCGTGTGAAATACACACATACATAGTGTTCTCTGGGCATTTGCGCTCTTCTCTTATATTTTCAAACAGGGGATACAATGAAGTCGTCTAAGCATGTGAAATATATAACGTTAATCAGTCGACTACTACAAGGAATTTATTTCATAAATATTGTTTCCTGGTTTACATGTGATGCATATTGGTTAGATAGAATTTTTAAAATTAAAATTAAATAACTGAAATAAACCAATATTTGCACATTGTTTTTGGAATAATTTGTGGTTTTAAAATTATTACAATTTTCGGCAGTTTACTAATTGTATTAATGTAATTTTTGAAAGAGAACAGGGGAATTACGGAATTTTTATTCCTGTTGTGGTACTAAATAGATGGAAATGTCGCTTCCATCTATTTAGTACCACGATAGGAATAAAAATTCCTTATGTCGCTTGTAGTTAACACCTTATGTGGGACATTTTTTATTTGTTCAGATCATATGAGCCAAGGAGTTCAAAAAGAATGATGCATTGTCATAATATGTCTACGGGCAATATCACTGTCATGGGAGGTTGGAATGATTCGTCATTCTTTGAGTTCTTCTGAGGAAATAATTTTTCTAATTATTAACAGATGCATCTCCGGGGGAAAGGCTGTTCCAGTATTATATGTTGTCCTTATTAAATACTCAAACGATGAATTTAATCTCTACCGTTGAAGTCGGTATACTCACTCATTGATGTATTGAGAATATTGACACATAATAATATACTCATGAACAGAATTTGTGCATAATTTGATCTGATGCGTGCAACTATTTTCCGTTCCCGAGTTCTAATGGTAAATGTAAATTTTATGTATTCTTCCCATTTACTTAAAACATACAAAAGTTCCGACTTTAAAAATTGTAAATTCTGTATTTGTATATAATGAAATTTTTATAAATAAAAAACTAAAAGGCTTTGAAACAGAGAAAGCAATTAGTTATTAAAAACCACTTTCTGCCAACTCCATAGGTAGGTGGTGCAAGAAATTCCGAATGTCATTCTCATCAATGGATATAAAACCTTTGTGACCTATTCTGGGGTAAACTTCAAGTGTGGTTTCTGTGGGGTAATGAGACATACAGCATCAAGGTGCAAGAAATTGAAAAAAAGAATGTCCAACACAGAAAGAATTTTTCTAATCGGAATCTTAGAAACAGAGATATCGACAAAAATAAAATGTGACTTTACGTTCCCTGGTATGGAACCATGTATTATTTTAGGAAGAA
This sequence comes from Macrothele yani, assembly GCA_039090855.1. NCBI lineage: Eukaryota > Metazoa > Arthropoda > Arachnida > Araneae > Macrothelidae > Macrothele > Macrothele yani. The sequence goes on along the minus strand of CM076999.1, from coordinate 48,199,924 downwards.
AGTATTTTCAAAAGGTTTTTCCATATGAGCGGTCCAAGAACAAAAAAAAATTTAGTCGAGTTTTCAGGAGCCCAGATTTTGCTCCAAATACATCAGATGCAAAAATTAACGCTTATGCCCCCTGGTAGCCAAACCATTCTTTACCAAACATTAGAAATTATATGAAAATTATCTTCCATAAGGTCTTGTATGCGATACAAGAAGAATTTTTCAAATCGGAGTTTTAGAAGCAGAAATAACGCAGAAACCGCAATATACCTTTGTGCCCATAGAGGAAAGTATTTGATTTACTTGAAAATTTTGAATTTATAGGAAAAACATTTCGCATCGGAAACACTATCCAACAAAGACGTATTTTTTTCAAATCAGACTAATAGAACCAAAGATATTGACAAAAATAAGATATACATCCACGCCCCCTGGCGAAAAAAACATTAATTATTTCAAGAAGAAAATGTTCCTAAAGGTTTTTCGACATGAGTAGTATCGGTCAACAAACGAATTTTTTGGCAATCGAGATTTTAGAGCTCATATTTTGCTGCAAATACATCAGAAGAGGAAATTAAGTCTTACGCCACCTGGTGGCCAAACCATTTTTACAAAAATTTGAAATTATGTGCAAACGGTTTCCCATCAGGAGCTGTATACGGGGCAGAAGTAATTTTTCAAATCGGAGATTTAGAAGCAGAGATATAGGGGGAAACGCAATTTAACACTACGCCCCTAGCGGAAAGTCTATGAATTACTTGAAAATTTTGAAATTATATGAAAGACATGTCACACTGGAAGCACTATCCAACAAAGAAGGAATTTTTTCAAATCGCACTTCTAGAAGTAGAGATATTGACAAACATCAGATATATGTCTACGCCTCCTGGCGGAGAAACTGTGGTATATTTTAAGAAGAAAATATTCCGAAAAGGTTTATCAATGTAAGTGGCATCAGTTCAGGAAAGAATATCTCCAATCGATTTTTTGAAGCTCAGATTTTATGGCAAATACAACAGAAGCAAAAATTAACCTTTGCGCCCCCTGTTGGCGAAAATATTATTCACCAAAAATTTGAAATTGTGTGCAAAAGATTTTCCGTCAGGAGGTGTATCTGCTAAAGAAAACATTTTTCAAATCAGAGTTTTAAAAGAAGAGTTATCGGGAAAAATGAAATTTTTTTACGCCCCTAGCGGAAACTCTTTGCGTAATTTGAAAAAGTAACTGTATCTAAAATACGCTTCGAGATAAATGGAATCAAAAGATAAAAGATTTATTTCAATCGGTAGTTTAGGAGCAAATATGTGGATTAAAACGTATTTTTTAATTCGACATCATCTGCATTAACGCCCAGTAGCGGCGAAATTGTACATCGTAAAAAAACGAAATGAAGGGTAATCATTCGCATATTTCAAGCTTCCCAATGCAAAAAGAATTTTTTCAAATCGGACTAATAGTTGCAGAGATATCCTGGGTACAGACGGAGGGACGGACGGACAAACCGATAACATAAACACGATCTTTTTTTACGAAAGACATGCTAAAAATACAAAATTGCTCTTTTGAGGGCCAAAAAATTTATGTGGTTTTCCTTTTTCTTTAGATTAATGATTTAAAGCTTCTGTAGAAATCTAACGTAAAACATATAACAGTTTGATACTCCATTGTTTGCTGTAGTGTACACATTTTGTGATTTATCAAACTTTCTGCATTGTTTACTGTAGTGTCTACATTCTGTCATTCAATATTACCTAACGTTTAACCTCGCGTTTTGCCTTGAACGGTGACGCTGCAAAGTTGGCAACAGGTGATATAGTAACTAAGTAGTGAAGTATTGGACTTCTCCTTTGTTATAACTTAATTTAAACTGAGTCATTTAATGTTTCTTAACAAATTAACGTCATTACCCTGCGATTTACATTACCAATTGATTTTTGAATTATCTTAATTTACTTACGGTTTTTTCATTTTTAAAATGCCTTCTGTTTAGAATGTTAAGGGAGCAATGAAATGCAACTATTCAGCGAAGTCTTGACTTCTTCTTTATCATAGGTAAATTTAATCTTTTCAAGTCTTAATATTCCTTAATCGCAAATTAATTTCTTTATTTGCAGTTTAATTGTTGTAGTCTTTGTGATTAATCCCAGTCGTTATCGTAGTTTATATTTATTCTTAGTGTGAAAACTGAAATTCTCTTATGCAGCTTACTCAATTTCTCAGTGTGAAGTGATTCACAAGCAATTTATTGTTGTTCACAGTGTGAAGTTGTTTAAATTATTTTTAAGAATTTGGTTCTTATTTAAAGTTTTATGTGAAATTTTTGAAAAATTGTGCAATTTGGCACGTGAGATTCTGGTGGTGCCTTTGTCTCTTGTTGGGCAAGGCGATTTCCCTCTTTATCCTTCAAGGTTTTTTTAGCCCACTTTGGAACTGTGTGAATTTTCTTGTGTCGAGCAAAGTAGGCCCAGCCTGTTTTCGGAACGGCCATGGAATACAAGTATTACTTTTTGTACTGTTGTGTCCAGTGAAATATGATAGTGTGTGGAAGAGAGAATGTATAAGCTGTGTATTTACATACTCTCAAGACCGTTGCAAATTTGTTAAATGGTTGAGAGAGGTTTATCTTTGTTTCTGTGAATTAATCTCAGTGAATCCCTATCCCTCTGGGGAGAAAGAGATCCCCAGACAGGACATAGTATGTAGTGTCTTCCAGGGGATGCTTTTATCTTTGAAGAAAAGGTGCTGCCATTGAAGTTATTATCAGTAAACCGCGATAACACCTTAGATCTGATGTGATGGAAAGCAGTCCATATTTCCGTTTAATACATGACCTCGGTTCTTTGGTGTTAGACATCGATTATTGGAAAATGCCTTTGAATACGTTGTGAGGGTGAAAGGATGCAGCTCCAGGAAGAAAGCTGCGACGTTCGAATATAGTGTTCGATTTGCGAATGCGGTGCTCGGCGTTCGAATGTGTCGCAGTGCGTCCGCAATCATTCTGAGAAACGTTTTTCTGACTGAAACGTGGAGAAAATGCCGCCCCTACCAAGATGTAAGGCTGTGAAGAGGGCGTTGTATCGTGAATGCCCAGTGTCCAGAAATTATGTGTTATTCCCTGTTTTGGATGTGATTTTTCTGTTCTACAAGATGTGTGGTTTCAGTGGCTTTACAGATCAAGTTCTAATGATGGTTTTTGCTTCTCTGGTAGTTTTTCGATGTTTTAATGTAAAAGTCATACCACCTATTCGTCGCAATTGTGCGACAATGATTCTGCGATTCACTGGGTGTGGAGGATTCTTCTGTGCATTAGTCATTTCAGCGATTCACGGGATTACTACCTTTGTGTATGGTGCTAAGTGCCGTATCTTGGATATAATACCTTTCAGATTTAGGCCTCAAAGAGGGACCGGACGAAAGTACATTTTATCTAAATTTTACATGATGTCGTTGTACAACGCACGTACACTTGTAACGGAATACAATGGTCCTGCCTTAGGCAGTTTTGCAGAGACAGTTCGTGATTTACATTTATGTAAGAACCGTGAAAGGCGTAAATGATTGTCTTGAAATAATTTCTGCTCCTGAACTGATTTTTACCTATGCTTCACAGTATGCATCACCTGTGGACAGAGTTCATAGCCATCTCTCCCCGTTCAAAGATGTAAATATTTATTATTCTCATTTTACGTGCAGAAAACGCATCATTCTTTCCATGCTTCTCATAGAAATGTGAGCAAAAGAAATTCAGACAATTCTCAGTAATTATAGTAAAGATATTTTATGTCAACCTGAAATTAGGAAATCAGATCATCCTATTCTCAATGAAATCTATACAGGAAGGGGAATTCTAATTATTGAAATCTATAAAGAGATGCCGAACATAGTTTTCATTGAGGGGCATCAAGCCTATGTAAATTACCGTGGGATAAAATTCTACTGTGGTTTTTGCAAAGAAATTAAGCATAGAGCATCAAAACGTGTGAAGAGTAAAAACTAAACTTAGATTTCCCCTTTGAACGCTTCCACTTCTTTGTCGCCTGTCTCAAAATATGATTTGGGACAGAATGATTCAATAGCTTCATTAAAAGAGGAAGTCTTTGATGCCAATGTGGCGATTTCATTTTCATGCGAAATTTCGAGATCTGTGCAAGATAAGGGACGGTGGAAAGCTCAGAAAATGAAGATTCTGGAGATAAATCAGAGAATGGTTATTCAGTTGATACTCAAGATGAAGGTCCAGAGGAGGGAGCTCGAAAGATTGGTATATCTGAAAATGATGTGTTAAATTCCAAGTTGGGAACTGAAGAAAAAACTTTAATCGAGAGTGATGCCCAATCTAAGTCGAGCACCGGAGAAAGAGCAGCATCCAAGTTTAATGTTCAACCTGAGTCGAGAACAGGAGGAAAATTTATTACCAAGGGTGATGTTCAAAAATTTCAGGAACATGCAAAGTTTCCCCTTCGAGAATTGCAAAGCCCTTCAGCGCCTAAATGTTAGGGCGGAAACGAATCGTGCAAATGAAGCAGTTTTTAATGCGGATTTGAAAAAAATAAAGATAAAGATAAGAATATACAAAGGGAATCCTCTAAGAGTTCAGATTATAAAAAATTATAAACAGTGTGTTTGAAGTCAGCAGGCAGATGCCTGGTTTATGATAACTATAGCAATTGAATTTTCAGTTCAAAAAATACAATATTCGGCATACCTACTTACAACCTATCCTGTTAAAAAAATTAAAAGAAATGCATTCACATGATTTTTGTAATATAAATCTTTAGTAATCATCTGTCATATCTGAAACCGCAAACAAAAAAATAATCTTTTTACTCCATTTAACTACTGTTTTCGAAAGCTTTGAAGCACGAAATATCGCCCCCAGATGGAAAATGACCAACCTACCAAATTTTCTTCAGTTTTCAATCAATCTTGAAAACGATTTAAATGACGAGAAAAAAAAACAACAACAACAAAACGGATAATTTTGCGAATTTGCGAAAGAATATCATGAATACAATAAAAGCAAAATATATATTTTTTAACAAAATGAAAGTTCGTAGAATCCGTAGTTTCGAGAGTGAGTTCCGTAATCAGACAACTAAATCCGTAGAAACTACTGACATTTCGTAGTAATTGGCATGCATAACATCTTTATAATCCACACCATGGTGAATCACCACTGTGTATGTCAATCGTGAATCGCAATTTCCGACAGGAAACAGCGATTCATTAGGACAGACTCAGAAATCCAAAGATGAAAGAAAGAAATTGGCGCTTTATTGAAAACGTAACTCTCATTTTGAAGTACTCTTGTGTTACTTTAAGTAAAAAAGAACTAAAATCGCTATCTATTGCAGCAATACCGTTGTTCATTTGTTAGACTAAAAACATCCGTTGAAATTGCGGACAGTCCACATCATTGTCTTATTTCTGAATACGTTTCAACTGAATACCGAAAAAAAATCATTAACTAATATAATTAACGCACAAAAAGTAGGCAATGCAATTCGAAGAATGGTTACATGCTATGGAATAGCTCTGAAGGATTCCCGAGTGTCACGGGTTCTCACACCACGTAAGCTTCCACACGCACAAGTAGTAACGCCTTCCTTGCGTCAGATTTTCTGTCAAAAGGCTTCCAAGTAAAAAAACATATTCTTACAATTTCTTTGAGGTTTTCTGTCTGGGTGTTACGTAATATTGTTTTTCTGTTACCGCATTTTCGGTACTTTTCCAATAGCACCACTTCCCCTGACAACTACCTCGGGAACTTCTTAAAACGCCTCACCGTTTCCTTTCTTTTTATATTTACTGTTGTCCGCAATACCTAAATTTATAACTTTTTAATAGATAATATATAGATTATACAGCAGACATTACTGCATTTACTGCAATATATTACAAAATCTAAAGTAAGTAATGGGCATGGGATTCTGATTTTGATCCAACCGTTGTTCCCGAGAGCTGACATTGTCATACAGTATCTATTTTCCGCCATCTGTCACAATGCGGTACAAGAACAGTTCTACTGGGTCTCCTGCAAGCAGGAAAACGCATGCACTCACGCGATTAGGTATCTGCTCAACTATTAGTTGATACGGTACTAAAACTCCTATTGTACAACTTCCCAGTTTGTCAGCGTTCGTGACTGCTGTGGAGTAAACATCAGGTTCGATCCTGGGCAGGTACGAACGTTCGAACCAATAAATACCCGCCGTACGTCGGATGGGAACGTTAAGCTGTCGGACCCCGGCTACTGACCCCCCACCCACACGGTAATAAATAAGGGCGTCTTCCTCCCCCTTTCTGCCTCGCTTCCGTGTCACTTTCCTATCGGGCACTCTAGCCCAAATCTCCTAGCTTCCTGTTTATAAGGGTTGTTAAAGACCTGGGGTCAGACATTCCCTTCCTAAAATCCTCTACATATGATCTTATCTTATCTTATCTTCCCGGTTTGGCGCAGTTTCTTGATATTGCTCGTTGGGTTAGTCCGCATCGATTCAGCCACCTCACGCGTGGTCACTCTTGGGTCTGTCTCTCTACGATCTTCAGCATGACCACATCCATTATTGCGGGTTTTCCGGCTTTGGGACCGTCTGACAGGTCAAAAAGTTTTGCTTCCGAATCTATTCTATCCAACGACAGCATATGAAGATATGTTACGACATTGGGCGACACACTGGTAATGTTTGTTACAGCACAATTTAGACGCGCTGTTTGTATATCTGAAGAAATTCTGTTCTTAATGTGGTTAAAATCTAGATGATTCATTTTACAAAACGTAATACTGAAGTTTTCGTGATATTTAAAAGTGTAAGCTCTATATTCTGTTTATAAGGCGTCTGTGGATAAAACCACAGTATTCAGCCATTTTAATTTTGCGTCCGTGTCGATTGAACTGGCTATCACGAAACGGATTAGATAATAAAAAATGAAACGTATTTTCACGAAGATAGAGAGTTCAGTTCTGCCAGCCGAAAAAATTACAGGCATAATTATAGTTCTATTTTGCTGTAAGGTTTATTCGGCGATTTGAATTTTCATAACAATCATGTTAAAAACGTGGGTTTTTTAAATGTTAAATCGAATATACGTACCGCGAACAATGAACCCCCGATGAAACTGAGCAGTAAGTGTCCACCTAATTTATAAGTATATATAGTATACACCGACTATACTTAAGATACACTGCTGGACAATTGCTAAGGACGGATCATAGACGGCTATATAGCGCATAAAAAAGTAAGTGTGGTTGGATGCCAAGTGAAATAAAATAATGTCAGAATGCCAGGACATTACAAGAAAGACAATTTATTGTGCTCTGAAATCCAGAAGGCTTTGGAACGTGTTCAAGGGACAAACAGGCCATTTTGTGCAGAATACGTAAACGTGAAAAAAATGCAATTACCGTCCGCAGGCGTTCCGGCGTAAGATGTCAATACGGGATATGGCCACCATGGAGGGCGATGCAAGATTCCACACGTCGTGTCATGCTTTGCACAACATTATCAAGCAGCTGTTGGGGTAATTTATCCCATTCCTCTGTCAGTGCACGGATGAGGGTGTCCTTGTTTATTGGAGGGCATTGGCGACCAGCAACACTCCTCCCCAAAGCATCCCACACATTTTCAATGGGATTCAGATCTGGAGAACATGCTGGCAATACGAGGCGTTGAATATCCTCGCTCTCAAGACACTCCTGGACAGCGACTGTTCGATGACATGTTGCTTTGTCGTCCATGAAAATGAATCTATCACCGACAGCACCACGGAACATGCGAACATGAGGTAGCAGAACATCATTAATGTATCGTTGCCCAGTCATAGTCCCAGTTGGAAGCACATAGAGGGACGTACGGCCATTGATCATGATGCTAGCCTATACCATGACACTACATGTCGGATATCGGTCCCTTTCCTGTATGTTTGCTGGACAATATGCGGTACCACTATCACGCCAGATCAGTTGTCGTCGACAATCAGACGATAGACTGTATCTACTCTCATCTGAGAAGAGAACAGCAGACCAGTCGTTATCAGTCCAATTGCGATGTTGATTGCACCATTGCAAACGGGCGGTACGGTGACGTCTGGACAATGGGATGCACACAACAGGACGGCGGGCGTATAGTTCTCCTCCATGCAAACGTCTGGCGACAGTTTTCCAGTTTTTCGGGAGATCCGCTTGCCAGTAGCAGCCATAAACTGATTTGCTACCTCACTAGCTGTGCTGCGCTGGTGTCTTTTTGTTGATAGCACTATGTACCGATCTTCTGCAGGTGTCGTACTGCGAACACGACCTCCCCCGTGACGTTTGCTACACTCTCCATTTGTTTGAAATGATTTTCAAAGCCTTGAAACAACACTGTGGCTGACGTCGAACTCCCTGGCAACATCTGTTATTTTTCGCCCTTCTTCAATCTTGCCAATAATACGGCCACGCGTAAAATCATCTAGGTGATGTCGGGAAGACATACTGAAAATTGCAAGTTCATCAATTGATTCTTTCCCTTTCAACTTTGCGTTTGAACAACAACGGTCAATACGCGTCAAATCCTTTATATCTCTTATCAGCGCTATGACGTCACGAACAAGTTCGGCAATCCAAAATTTGCATACGCACAACACGTCTTACTGTATCCCGCACTTATGCTAATTTCCACATTTTCCTGCCTTCCATTTTATGGTTGCTATCGTTGCTATTGTCATCCGTCCTTAGCAATTGTCCGGCAGTGTAGTATAACTACACTAGTAATCTAGATATCTTTGCGTAGAACCGAAATCAAAGTTTCCAAAACTTTGCAACTCAACCAGATGGCTTTTTCAAGAAAGGTAGTCGGCAAACTAGTTAGGCATTTTCCTGTTTACCTTCCTCGAAAAAAACATTTGGTTCATCTGCGAAAACTTGGAAACTTTGTGATTTCTCCTTGTTCACCATAAAAATTTGATTACTATTATAGTTTTACCACTTTTGCTGATCTCATCTACCTTGCACAACGATCTGGCCTGAACTCTCTTTAAGCACTCAAACGAACTTATTATTTTCACAACGGAGAGAACGCTCTCTCGAAAGCAAGAGATTGTGTTTTTCTAAAAACTCGGAAAATTTCTTTATAATGAATTTGATTTTACTAAAAAGTTTCGAAGAATAAACTGAAAAATTCTTGCGTCAAATTAGTTGTGCTAGATATTTAAATACAAATGCATCATACTTACTAAAAACAATACTGCCGTAGGAACTTAGGATAAATGCATCATACTCATTAAAACAATTCTACCGTAGGAACTTAGGATTTATGGCATTTACAAATCTGAAGTACAAATTTTCGTAGCTTTATTACGCATAAGACATATTTTTTACCTTTTTAAAAATATTTCTTGCAGTTTTGTTAAATCACACATATCTTCAGGGAGAAAAGCAAAACTTTATTTTCGCAGTGGTTTGTATTTTGGTTATATTCTACTGATTCCAAGTTATTCATATACATGGCACCGAATTCGATAGTATAAGGATCCCGTCTTTTGGATTCCTTTAGAACGGTAAGTGATACTTCAAAGTGAAGTATAGGGAAGTGATATTCAAAACAGAAGTAAGCGGCTAAAATGTGATTGCAGTACGCAATCTAGGAGAAAGTAGATCGCCATTTTAAAACATTGATACACATAAGCGATCGCTAGTGATGGCTGAGTTTTTCCAGCTAGCGACTAGTTGTTCTTGTTCTTGAAGAAGGATAATGAAAAAGTTCCGTCAACTATCCTTTTTTTATTTTCGTAAAACATGCATATCTATTCTTTTATGTCAGGTCGAAGGGAAACAGTTTTAACTGGTGTGACAGGATACCGATTTACGGCGGCCGTCCCGTGGACTCCATACATCTTTGCCGTCAGAGCTGAGACACCACTTGGTATAAGCGGTTAACCCGTGAAATTACACTTGTGCGCGCGGTCGAACATCTTGGAGCATGACGTCACTTTACCAGAGGTGGATAGATAAGGCTCATTGACTTATCAGCATCCTGCCGTCGTCACCGAACAGATCATGCATTCATGGAAGAGATAACCTCGGTTGGCAGAGCTGTTTTTGTTACTCCAGCTGATGTGCAAGCAGTGAAAAAAGCATTATCCGACTATCATGCCTCTAAGAAATTGTTCACGTTTTATTTTTTTGAAAAAAAAACAACTCTGTGATTGACGATTCTGTCGTGAGTGTGCAAAATTCAGGCGGTTCCTACTTTGTTCCGCGTGGTCCATCTGACTCAACTGAGACTATCGTTTTGCATTCTGAACATAAACAGGATGAGAGGGATCTCATCTAGTGGGGAATTTTTTGCATGTGATAAATTTCAGGATATTAGGGAAAGGGACTGCAACCACAGATTCTAAAATTTGGATATTCATCCCACGTTAAATTGAAAAGAAAGAAAAATATTTCCCATCTGTTGAAATACTACGTTTAGTGTTAAATTTGACTTTATCTTGTTTCCTATTCACAGATGTTTGACCCAGTATTAGCGTCAAAATAAAGATCATGCGATGATTAATATATCCAAATTAATACGCATTCTACCTCGTCTAAGCAGAAGAACGGCTTCAATGTGTTATTTCTGTAGCAAAGCTTTGTGAAATGTTTCTATTAAACCTGCAAAGTTGAAGCAGGACGTGACGAACGGGCATCCTCAACATAAGGACAAAAGTATTTTCTGAGGCCATGGGAACCCTCTTAAAAATTATAAAGATGGATTGAACGGGGTCATTCCAAGAAATGAACCATACGGTTACTGAACTTTCTTTTGTCGTTGCTCTGGAGAGAGCAGAACAAAAAAAACACCAGATACAATAGAGGAAACTTTTGATCAAACTTTTTGCTTTCAAAATGGAAGAAATTTTGTTGGAAAATGGTTTGGAAATAGAAATCGTAGCAAATTCACAAACAAACAATACTCTCCAAAGGAGAATCAACAACATGGCTATTAAGATCAAATATCAAGTCTTTTGCATTTCCTTTATTTTTAGTTCAACTTGATGAATCGACTGATGCGGCTGATTTTTCCACTTCTTAGTGTTTACATGATATGTCTTTCGCTTTCAGTTAAAGATGATTTTATATTTTGTTCTCCTCTTGACACAACTACCAAGAAGGTGTCAGATTTTGTGGAAAAGGTGTCATCTTTCTTTGAAACGGAAACCTTTTCAGGGTACGTGTCTGTGGGTGCCGTGCACATGGTGCGTTTGCTATGTTTGAAACACAATCCGGTTTCCAAGGTAGTGAGAAAAGCCAGTTTAAAAAGGGAAAGGCATTCATTGTACGTATGATCCATCGTCAGGCACTGGCCTAAAAACTCTTCGAGCATCACTAGGCAACATTATGGATCAAACAATTCACATTCTAGATTTTGTCAGAGGTGAAGATCTCAATTTAGGGCATCTGAAGCAATTACGTATTTTTTATGTGTTTTTTTTAGGTTTAACGACCACCGTCAGCAACTCAATAGGCTATAAACAGTCGCCCGTCTCTAATTTAGAGTCTCTGGTTCAAGGAAAGGGAGAGAGAGAGGCAGTGCCGTAAGACAAACACAACATCCTACCTCACTGGGATACGAACCCGGACACCTTTCGGCCAAATGATCGGATGTCATCGCTTAGACCACTTCGCCACCGGGGTGGCCAATTATTTATTGACAGGCCATTATTTATTTCTTTTCCACACAGATATTCAGTGTCTTTCAAGAGCAATTGTGACTGATCTATTGTATGAGCTCACAGACAGAGTGACCAGATGACTATTTGGAATGGGAGGATATTTTCATTAAAACAGGAGGACAAAATACATTGTTACAAAGATAAATACGAATGGCCATATTCTGTGTATAATTTTACAGTTTTGGAGTTTAAATGCTTGTTGAACTTTAAAAACGTAAGAAAGGTTTTATTTAGTCTGCTGGACATTTTGTACTTATGTTTTTCACTGGAAGGCATTTCCTCAAGAAATCGGGCTTCTTTAACAAATATATATGAAAAGTAAAGCATTACATGTCTTCCAAATTGTATTTAACTAGCAGTACCTCCTCACTGACTTATTAAGGAATTTGAATTTTTAATAGAAAAGACTCGTAGCAACGACTCATAACACACAAAACAGGCGGTATTAACAGATTATTTACACGAATACACAGCACGGCTATCGTCCATCGTCCACGTGCGGTGTACGACAGACAGAATAACACATTAAGGCGGGTTTTCTCTGCGCAGTTGACTCACAACTGAGTTACTGTAGCAAAATTGGAAGAATAAACTGACCGGAGATGATGGAGTGCGCTAGTGAGAATCCAGATATGAATGAATACATTTTAGCGGTGGCTTGATAAACATATGATTACAATAGAAGAATTTGTTCAAAACGTATTTGAGTTATCACTTATTGAAAAAACCGGACTTTTAGGGCTATTTCCATTAAGTCTTAGAGAACAGCAGACGATGGTGAATTCTGGCAGACTCACACACAGTCTGGAGGAATTCTAGACTGCGGTGGTGCAGTGGAAGCATATCCTGCGAGTAAATGGAAGATCCTGTGTTCGATTCCCGGTGGCGGCCAATGAGAACTCTTCCGTGACTCACTTGTAAACATGGAAAGAAGGATGACCTCTATTTATGTTCACGCTGCTTGTTTGCTCTGTTCCCCACACATGATTGCGAGATTGAAAATGGTGGCATACGCCTAGAGGATCTTACTTTATCAATCATGTAGAAATAGAAAAGATAAATGCGATGGCCAAGATGTTTTCCAAAGAAGTTTGTAATTAAAGGTGAAGGAGAAACGAATAAGTCGTAACCATTTGTTCTTAATTTATCCTAAGTAAAATGAGATATGTGTTCACCCCTGATTGTAGATTAGTAACTCCTGCCACATATGTATGAAGCGCAAATATATTCCCCGTGTGGAAATAAAATAGAGAAATACAAGGGCCAATTCATCACCAAAGAAAGATCAGAGTGAAAAGCAAAGCAGAAATACATAAGTGGACACAATCAGGTTTCGGTTTATCTTTAATCAGTAGGTATATGTGTTCACAAAGCATTGTAGGTTTATATTGTGCACCGATACGTTTGTAAAGCTAGGTATTTGTACATCATATAGTACATGTTTTCTGACCACCATATCCCTTGTGTGGCAACTGAATGTATTTCTCTAGGATGGGTGTCAAGGAACAGCGGATTGAGAAGCAAAGAGGTGAACGATATGCAAAAGTTATGTCTCGGTTCATTCCCCTCAGAAGGATATTTTCATTCACACAAGGTTGATGGCTAGTAAGGGGTATCACAAAACCAGGCGGCTCCACCGTATCCCTCATTCGTTAATAGAAGAAATAAGAGCAAATGCCAAGATTTGCCGAAATAAAGATCAAAATAAGAGAAACAGAGGAAGGATGTGACAGCCAAAAATCGAGCAGCCGTTCATTTTCATCAGAAAGAGATGTGCTATCACACAGAATTACAGACCAGCAATAATAGTCACTTTCCTCTATAAAATTCGCAATAGCAATAACCTAGAAAGAAAAGAAAGAACTGCATCTTCCCAGGAAGTTCAAAATGAGGAACGAAGTCGAATTGGATGAAAGGAAAAAATAGTCTCACATACTGCTTATATGACCAGACATTTATTAACTGCTTTGCACATGTTGATGCAGTGTGCAAACTTTACGATGGTGTTATGTGAAGCACTTGATGCCGAAGAGGAAGTTTCCAATAGTAACATATCTAAACTTCAAAACTGGGATATTTTGATACGGATTTTTCTTCTACAAAATGCCACCATGTATAAATGTCTTCATTAAAATGTGATAAACAGATTTTCTATAAATACAAAAGGAATTTACATCAATTTATCCACATTCGTTTTGTATTTATCTGACTGAAAAAGCGAATTTTCATTTAATTGATCCCTAAGTATGATCAGCTAATATGTTCTATTATGTGATTTGTGTATTTACAAGAAAATCCTATCAACAAGAAACCTCGTTTTTATTATGCTAGAGAACAGAACAGGAAAAGTGGAGTTTGGAATTTTCTTTACGTTTACCAAAGCTTTAAACCATTGATTTAAATTTATGGTTAAATGTACAGGGTGATTCATAAGTATTGTTGGGGTTTCAGTGGCATATAATCGGAGAAGGGGAAACAATCTGAAACCGCAAACAAAATATGACAGATGATTACTAAAAGATTTATTATCTGTAGAATAGATACCTCAGATTGCAAAACCACTTCGACATACGTACCTTTCGTGGCACGTGAGATATGCAAGCGATAATCAATTTCTGTACAATTGTTCGCCAGCATTTATAACGTTACTATTGCTAATACAGCACCAATTCTGGTCTTCAGGTCATCGACGCAAGCCACAGGGGTCTGGTAAACGATGTGTTTCACGTAATCCGAAATTCACAGGCGTAATATCGAATGAGCGCGGAGGCCACGGAATGTGTACTATGATGGAGCGCAAAATACTTTTTTTTAAACTTCCCTATGTGCAATAGTTGCGATTTTCTTAATGAAATGAACCCCCGAAATGTGGATGACATTATTTCATATCTTAGGCTTCCCCAAGAACCTCGAAGTTTGAAAGTTATATGGAAAAATTGTTTAAAAACACCAGCTTTCTCCATTTTGTAAATATAAAATATTTATCACCATGTCATTTAATGTAACCTTTGAATGTATATACACGAGTAAAATTCAGCACACGTGAGGTAATTTCTTAAGCTTCCCCAAAGAGCTCAAAATTTGTCATAATTCTCTGAAAATGGCATAAGTTATGTAAATATGATAGACACCAGCCTTACCTAGTGGCATGACTTGAGGAGTGAGTTTATTTCACTTGGAAATCAGACTTATTTTTCAAACTTGGCTTCAGCTTCCTGTTCAAAATTTTTGATCTGATGAATCCATGTTTTGCAATAAGGCCTCACACATGAGTAAAAGAATCTGTTACAATCTTAACCATCCTCTCTGCTACCTGAGATTGGCAGGGTATTTTGTTGATTCGTAGCAAGAACTTGGAAATTTATCAGACTGTGGTAATTCCAGGAGCTCATCGTGTTTCCATTTCCGTGTGATGGGAGGCTCAGTCACAATACACTCTTGCCAGGCGATTAGGTCGATTTACTCATTGCTCTGGAAATTCAGCTTAGGAATCCTAAACTTCCTAATGGTAGGTGTTTGTTCGAATGATTTCCTTAGCTTCATGATGCGTCAAACAGCAAGCTCATAGACATACCTTCTGTTGTGAAACAACATTGCAGCGAGCAAGTTTTCTGCATGGGAAAAATACGTGTTGCCTTGGACGACTCTTTTTACAAAATCCACAGTGAAGGAATGAAGCTATGACCTTCATTGTCAATATTGGAAGTGTCTTACTTATTAGGAATGACGATATTATTTCGCATATTTTCCAAATTGTTTTATATCCATGTATGCCATCCATATAAACAAATGCTTGACATGCATGCTTATAAATGCTTTCATCCCAATTGTTTTATATGCATTTTTCTGTTTTAATCATTATCGTTATTGCTTCCTAAACTTTTATCCATATTATGCTTACGAATGATGGTTTATGTCTCCCATTGTTAATTTTTATTAGTTTCAGAACGCATTAGTAGTCGTAGGTTATTTATTTCTTTTCATCATTTCGAAATAATTCCTTGTATGTATATTGGTCTATTGACCTATACAAAAATTCAAAGCGATTAATGTTACTGAGCCAAGTAAGAGGATAAAATGGACTGCATTCAATATTTTGGCAAAGCTCAGATTATTTATCAGCTCTTCAAGTAGCTTCGGTTTATTTACATTACATCTACTGATACACGGTGTTACTGGGCACAGAAACTAACAATGCCGTTACATATCTTGCAATAATTTCTTTAAAATGGGAATAATTTCTTCGTTAATTAGTTGCAGTATTGTAGAAATAACAAGCTTTGTTTTATAAAAAAGAAATGTTAAATTGTTGATGAATTTCCTGTCTGACCCTCCCATTAAACATTTTTTCTTCTGATTCAGCTGTTTGGGGGAAGGGGCGAGTTTTCAGGGTTTAACGACCAACGTGAGCAATTCTATGGGGAATAAGCAATCACCAGTTCCAAATGTAGGGCCGCTGACACAAGGAAAGCGAGAGGGAGAGTGTTTTTCTTAGAAAAGTACAACATTTGTGCCTCCCGGTGTTTCAGTTCCCTGCCAACTCGAAAGAATGGTGAAGAGCTTGCGATTAGACCACTGAGCTTTTAAAAAAGCGCTGAGCTGTTTATGGAAACTTATTTTTTTCGTTTTTCTCGATTGCTGTTAAACGACGTAATTTAGTGATTACAGTCCAAAAAACCTGATTTCAGAAATATAGAAATAAGTTGTAAATAAAATATATGAAATGAGATAATGAATTATAGTTAAAACCATTAGTGTTGTTTTTGGCTGTTTTATGCGAAACAATACCATAGTGTCACGTCAATTCGTCGCGTGCGTCAATTCGTCGCGTGCGTCAATTCGTCGCGCGTCAACTTGTCGCGCGTCACTTCGTCGACCACGACGATTCGTCGAGCGTCAATTCGTCGCGGACAATTTCATCGACTACGTCAAATCGTCGCGTTTACAGATTTTGGTTACATACAAAACGAATGCAGGAAAACGTACGGTTTCGAACGTCTTGCTTCCTGATCAAATTTACAAAGTTCGGACACGCAGACGGGATAGGAATATTACGTTTTTCTTTGGCGCAAAAAATATTAGACGGTAGACGGTTTCTGGAACGGGGCAGAGCCCGGTTGGTCAGAGCCACCCATACACAAAATTTTCGTAAAATCTAAAGTTTTCAATTCAGAACCACCAAATCTGGTATACTATCTCGTGGTATTCTAACTTAGGCCCTAGACGGTTTTTGGAAGCCGTTGGAGACGGGGGGGATTAGAGCCCCCCTACAGAATTGCCGTAAAATCTAGTTTGGATTTTAGAACTACGAAAGTTGGTATATAATCTCATGGTACTCTAACTTAGACGGTAGACGGTTTTTGGATCGGGTCAGAGGCCCGGTTGGTCAGAGCCGTAAATTTTTTTCGTAAAAACTAGAGTTTTCAATTTAGAACCACTAAATTTTGTATACTATCTCACGAAATTCTAACTTTGACTGTAGACGGTTTTTGGAAGCGGCTGGAGCCAGGGGGGTCAGAGCCACCACCCCCATACAAAATGTTCGTAAATTCTACAGTTTTCAATTTAGAACCACCAAATTTGGTATACTATCTCATGGTATTCTAACTTAGACGGTAGATGGTTTTGGAATACGTCAAGGCGCGGGAGGTAAGAGACCCCACATACAAAATTTTCGTAAAATCTATAGTTTTCAATTTAGAACCAACAAATTTGGTATCATGAAACTGTAACTTAAACGGGAGACGGTTTTTGGAAGAGGTCGTGGCACGGTGGGTCAGCCCCCCCCGTACAAAATTTTCGTAAAATATACCGTTTTCAATTTAAAACCACCAAATTTGGCATACTATCTCATGGTGTTCTAACTTAGACGGTAGACGGTTTTTCGTAAAGGGTCGTAGACCGGGGTTCAGAGCCCCCCCCCCCATACAAAATTTCGTGAAATCCACAGTTTTCTATTTAGAACCACCAAATTTGGTATACTATATCATGGTACTCTAACTTAGACGGTAGACGGTATTCAGAACGCGTCGGGGCACGGGGGTTAGAACCCCCCGCCAAAATTTTCGTAAAATCTACAGTTTTTAATTCAGAACCACCAAATCTGGTATTCCAACTTACACCTCGTGGTATTCTACCTTAAACTGTGGACGGCTTTTGGAAGCGGTTAGGGCCCGGGGGTCAGAGGCCCCCCCTGCGAAATTGCCGTAAAATCTAGTTTTCAATTTAAAACCACCAAATTTGGTATATTATCTTATGGTACTCTAACTTAGACGGTTTTGGGAACGGGTCGGGGCCTCGGGGGTTTAGAACCCCCCATACAAAATTTTCGTAAAATCTATAGTTTTCAATTTAGTACCACCAATTTTTGTATACTATCTCATGGTACTCTAACTGAGACGGTAGAAGGTTTTTGGAACGGGTCAAGGCCCGGGAGTAAGACCCGCCCCCATACATACAAAATTTTCTTAAAATCTATATTTTTCAATTAAGAACCACTAAATTTTGTGTCATGAAACTCTAACTTAACGGGAGACGGTTTTTGGAACGGGTCGGGGCTTGGGGTTCGGAGCAACCCCCCCCCGTACCAAATTTTAAATTTTCGTAAAATCTATAGTTTTTAATTTAGAACCACCAAATTCGGAATACTATCTCATGGTATTCTAACTTAGACTGTAGACGGTTTTGGGAACGGGTCGGACACGGGGTAAGAGCCCCCCCCTAAATGTTTTTCGTAAAAACTAGAGTTTTCAATTAAGAACCACCACTTTTGGTATACTATCTCATGGTATTCTAACTTTGACTGTAGATGGTTTTTTGGAAAGGGTCGGAGCCCGGGGTTCAGAACCCCCCCCCCCCATAAAATTTTCTTGAAATCTACAGTTTTCAATTTAAAACCACTCAATTGGGTATACTATTTCGTGGTACTCTAACTTAGGCAATAGATGGTTTTTTTGCAAAGGGTCGGAGCCCGTGGTTCAGAGCCCCCTCCCCCTAAAGAATTTATTGAAATCTACAATTTTCAATTTAAAACAACCAAATTTGTTATACTATATCATGGTACTCTAACTTAGACGGTAGATGCTTTTCGGAACGCGTCGGGGCCCGGGGTTAGAGCCCTTCCCCCAATCAAAAGTTTCGTAAAATCTACAGCTTCCAATTTGGTATACTATCTCATGGTACTCTAACTTAGACGGTAGACGGCTTTGGGAACGGGTCAGGCACGGGGTCAGAGCCCCTCCCTATAAAAAAATTCGTAAAATCCACAGTTTTCAATTTAGAACCAACCAATTCGGTATACTATGTCATGATACTTTAACTGAGAATGCAGACGGTTTTTGGAAACGGTTGGAGCCAGGGGGTCACAGTCCCCATGCCATTTTTTGTAAAACCTACAGTTTCGAATTTAGAACGACCAAATTTGGTACACTACCTCATTGTATTGTAACTTAGACCGCAGACGGAAAGGGTCGGTGCCCTGTGTGAAGAGGGCTCATTCAAAATTTTCATAAAAATTACAATTTTTACTCTTAAGAACTGCATCCCAATACAGCACTCCATTACCCCACCTACGGTGTAGGTGAGAGGCCGTAGATAACAATAAAGTAAAAAAATATCCGGTTCATGATGTATTAAAAACACAAATTAATAAACGTTAGCTTTCACCACCAACGGTTGCCTTATCAGGCAGAAATACAATGTAATGTAAATTATGTAAATTATTTTTTGCTTCGTATAATTAAATTAACTAAATCAAAAAATTTAAAATAAGTTTACTGGAAATTTACGGAAATAGCTTTTTCATTCATTAACTTTCACCCGCTGAACTTGGTGATTTTAGAAATAGTAATATTTACCTGGGAAATACCGGGTACCCCTGCTAGTAAGAACTAAAGATAATGCTACACTTTTAGTCAGGTACAAAACAATAATTAGAAAGCCCTAGGACTGGGCCTGTTTAGCAATTTTCAGTCTGCCGTGCTAATTTTCATAAGGTTTTCAAAGAAGTCCAAGATTTTAGCAATGCGCTTTTCTGAATTTGGAACTATTAAGTAGACCCTAGGCCTAGGGCTTTTTGATAGTTTTCAGTCCTCCAAGCTGATATTTATGTAGTTTTCATAGAAAATAAAATGAATTATGTTTAATTGTTACTCGAGCACAAAGCATTAATAGATACGCCCGAGACCTAGGCATATGCATTTATAGCAATTTTTGTAATGCTGTGATCATATAAGGTTTGCAGGACAAATCAATTTAAGAGTGTTACGCTTATCAAAAATTATTTAAAAGGCCTAGGCCTAGCGGCCAATAATTAGTATTTGGTGCCTAAGTGAAAGCGCAACATTATTAACTTGATTTGTTATGCAAACCTTATAAATACGACGACAGCGATTAAAAGTTACTAAAGAGTCCTTGTAAGTAATATTTTTTTACCGAGTACAAGTACAATTAACGAAATGTCAACAGGTCAAAATATCTAAAGTAACAATGAAATTTGGAATATTTCTTTTTTCTTTCTTTTTATTTCAGTTTTGACACTTGTATTAAGTTTTAAAAACATATATTTCTCCTATCGTTTACCTTTATTGTGCTTTCAACAGAATTTCGTAGTATGTTTTGGGTATTTTGTTTTGCGTGGTAGCAGTTTTTTTAATGTTATGGGCATTTCATTTTGTGTGGTTACTTGTTTTTATGTTTTGGGCATTTTACTTTGTATAGGTGTTTTTGTTATGTTTTTGTTATTTTCCTTTCTGTGGTGGTTGTAATGTCGACAAGATGAAAAGGAGAAACTGTGGACAGTCACGATGCCTACTTGCTTATATTTTTTTTCAAATACAGCACATGATTTTGTATTGATTTATACAAAATCATTATACAAATACAATTTACACAAATACAAAATCAAAATCACGACGCCAGTTACTCATTAAGCGAATACAAGTTTCTTTAAATATGAACTTTTTCTTAGAGCCTTTTGTTTCCTCTACCTAGCTTTTTCGGCTCCGCAATTTCTTTTTTTGGTTTTAGAATATTTTTTTTATTGGTAATCTATTTTCTCATGCAAACTCTTTATGTAAGGTATGTTTATTCTATCGAAGTATTTTGCAATTATACGTGAAGCCCTGCTGCTGAAGTAAAAAAAAATATTTCCAACTGAAACAACGCAGTTCAGATATTTTCCCGCTGTTAACTCAAAGAACGAAAACAAAAACCACAAATCTGTGCAATGGTTGAGGCATGAGACAATACTTACTGGTAACCAGGCAAAGTTTTAAGGAAGAATGAGCTTAGGAATTTCTAACTGCAACAAAAATGATCATCCGCACTGTATCCCTCCCCATCCCCTAGTGCCGGCCTTTGGACGTCTTGAAAGAGAAGTCTTAAGGACACATCTGTACCGTAATTGCCTGAGCATTCGCGACAATCTTCTGGTGTCGTAGTAGAAAAACATATTTCCTACTTCGCCTAATTTGCTTGGATGTAATGCCAACGAACATAGTTTTGCTCTCGCATTGGATTTCTGTTGCTTTTGATGGAATACTTTTCCCCTGTGGTTCACCGCTTTCAGTATAGTCTACGGGACACACGGCAATACACCCCAACGTAAAAGGACAATTTCACGGCAATTAACTACAATTAGCGAAAGAGAGGGGCGGTACAGGAATAAGTCGAACGAGACAGATCTGAACTTAGAAAGTCTGGGGAAGGTGTTGCATGAAAAACTGTGTTTGGTTTACAGATCATTTGACACGTAGGGACGTAGGTTTTGTTTAATACGTTACGGGATAAACAAATTGTCTTTTCAGTATAACAATTTTCTTTCATACGCATGGTGCAGCACAGAAAAAATTTGAATTTATTTTTGAGCATTATTATGGCGCCTACCGGCCCAGAGTACAGCTGCCCAGTCCGCCCCTGCTGCCGCCTCCGGAACCTGGCTCCCGGGTTCTTCGCATCTGTTGATTCCCCGCCTGGAGCGTCCCAGCTGTAAAATACATGTACCTCTGCGTTTTGGAAAAACAAAAGATAAGATGCCGATCCTTAAAATTAACCACTTCTTGTGACCGCAGGTACGAAAATCTTGAACTTCGCTTAAACCTTAACTGGAAGAACAAGCTTCACGTGATTGTATGTATTCTGAGTGTTTTATTGAATGGTTTCTCATCAGTTCGTAGTTGACTGGAGAACAGAGAACGTGCTAGTTGAAACCTTTGTTGTGCGTTGTCAAGTGGTAATAGTGGAAATATATCATTCTAAATATTTTGGAAAGAGAAAGTGCATTGTTTTCCGAAGGCACTATGCAGATGAAGAATGCAACATTATTAGTTAACTCACAAAAAGAAAATGATTTGTTGAAATGGAAAGGGTATTTATTTTGCCATAACAGAGTGCGATGTGATTTACAGTATTGTCACTGTATTGAAAGAAATTATGGAAATTGTACTGGCTTTGCTAGTACTATTCTTATTGGAGATTAACACAGGATGCGCAATGAGAAACCACATAATCATGCTCCAAGACTGGAGAAAAGTGATGTTACTGTTGCAAAAGTGCAAATAAAAGAACGAGCGAGAAATACGGACGAAGCCCCTGCACAAATTATTCAAACCGTGACAACGTCAATGGCTACAGTAAATGCAGCTTACATGCCTAATATGGATGCACTAAGGCAAGTTGTAAAACGAATACTAAGAGAAGACATGCCTGCGGAGCCTACGACTTAGAACGGATCGATGCCCCAATAAATTTACAGGAGGAGATGGTGCAACATTTCTTGGCAGAGATAGCGCATTTGGACATCAAAGAACAATTTTATTTTTAACAGAGAATAATTTACGAAAGCTTAAATAAGCACCCCTCTGGATTATGGATGGGACATCTGAAACTTATCCAACCCTTTTTAGGCAATTATGTACCATTCATGCTATGGTTAAAATAAATCCAGAGATGCACAGACTTGTCCCACTAGTTTATGGGTTACTTTCCAGCAAGTATAAAGAATATAATAAATACTATTATACAGTATTTTTGTAGGATTTACAAGACTATGCATCAGACTATGATATTCAGCTTGCACCACAATATACGCATAATAATAGATTTTGAAAAAGCTACCGTTATAATGCTGCTAAAAAGGACTTTTGGAAGCAGCACACACAAATGTTGCTGGTTTCATCTCGGAAAAAAATGTGCTGAGGAATATCCATCCTCTGGCATAGTCTTGGAATATAGGGAAAACAGCGAGTATTTGCAAGCACTCGCATTTTTTTCATCTGATGAAATTCCAGCTGCTTTTGAAGAAGTGAAATCAATTTTACTAGAATATGTAGATTCTGTAGTTCAGTGGTTTGAGGAAAATTATGTTCTTGGAAAATTTCGTGGAAGCAGAAGAAGCAATCCGAGCAGAAGCCCTCCGCTGTTCCCGTCAACAATTTGGTCAGTAAGTGAAAACAATTTATTTGGCTTTCCCAGAACACAAAACGAACTTGAAAGATTAGACAGACGCTGGAATACAATTCTGGGAGAGACAAAACTGTGAGTGTACGAAATAATCAGCGAAATCGCGAATAAGCAGAGAACAACTATGGCTAAAATCGAAAGAGTGATAGCACAGATTCCAACAAATCCACCCAGAGGAGAAACGCTGGCAAGATAAAAAGGAATTCGAACTTCTTTGGCGCACAGAGACAATGTTAACATGCTGAACTTTTTAAGAGGAATTTCATATAATTCTACCCTTTACTAAAAGGTGCTGGTAGTTCTCACTAATTGAATTATACCTTTTACTAACTTGTATTTGAATTTTTCAAGAATGTACTTCCGCCGAATATGCAAGAATGTAAAACACAACGCAAAATTAAAAAAGACAAAATTTTTAAAATAGCATGTCAAAAACATAAAACGTCAAAAAGTAATCCAAAATGTGAAACAAATAAAAATTCAAAATGCAATCAAAATTCACAAGCATTACAAAAATGCGAAACGCTATGTAACAAGTACAACACACAATAAAACAAATGCCAAAAAAAGAATGCATACGCTTTGTAAAATGTGCAAAATAAAATAAATGCCGTATTCATAAGGATTTCATGAAAAGTCAAGTTAAAAATGAGCTTTTACTTAGAATTCAAATAATAGTTACTAGCCTCTACACCTTTTTAAGTCTTTAATAAGTGCAACATCATTAACCTGACTTGTCATCAAACATTATCAATATGACCATAGCATACAATCACTTAAAAGACTTGTTAATGGATGAATTGAGGAATCACCAAGTTCAGCGGGTGAAAGTTAATGGCTGTTTATAGCTTTGTACTCGAGTAAATGCGCAACACAATAAACTTGACTTTCTCTGAAAATTTATGTATATGAGCACGGTTGATTGAAAACTGATAAAAAGGCTTAAGGCCTGTATAATAATTTTTGTGCCTCAGTTAAAACGCAGTACTATAAGCTTAGCATGTTATCAAAACCTTATGAATACGTCGGACTAAAAATTCCTAAAAAAAGTTCTAAGGTCTTGTAACTAAAGTTTTGTGACAGGGTAAAACTACAACATTAATAACTTGACATGTTTTGTTAACGTTGTGAATATGAGCACGGCGGATTAAAGATTTCAACAAATAGCCTTTAGGATTAATGTGTTGTAGCTGAGTAAAAATGTAACATTATCTTGATTTTCTATATAAACCAAACTATGTGCTGAAATGGCCCAACTATATATACGTATACTTCAACCATATACCGAAGCACTGACAAGGTGAAAACAAAAGTGCAATTTCGTATGGTACCCTAACATTTTATGGCTAGCCTACATGGAAGTGGACACGTAGATATCAAAAACATACTTTTTGAACGGTCCACAACAAATAGCAATGGACACGTCGCAATCTTTTTTCTTGTTGTTGTTGGGGTTTAACAACCACCGTGATCAATTCAGTGGGCTATAAGCAGTCGAACGTTCCCAATTTGGGGCCACTGTTTCCTGGGAAGGGGGACAGCCAGTGCCAGAAGTCAATCACAACGTCCATGATTCACCGGGATTTGAACCAAGATCCTTCTTGACAAGTGGTCAGAAGCCAGCGCCTATATCACTCCGCCGCCGTAGCGGCACACGTTGAAATGTATTTTTCATGCGGCCCCAAACGCTCTTATGGACATACTAGATTGAACTGGACGCAAATATATCATTAATATAATTTGTACTAGCAAGGATACCAGTTATTTGCCAGGTACATATTACTATTTGTGGAATCACCAAGTTCAGCGGGTGAAAGTTAATGAATGAAAAAGATATTCCTGCAATTTTCCAGTAAACTTATTTTAAATTTTTTGATTTAGTTAATTTAATTTTGCGAAACAAAAAAAAAAAAGAAAAAGGAATGGGAATACTTATCTTCTAGGAGACATCTATAGAACTGCCGTACATCTGGCGTGTGCTTCTGTGAAGCCCGTGACAGAGAAATGCAATGTACCTATGTGATGTCGCATGCGTAAGACTTCACATTGGCATTGATCATCTATTTCTTACCGTTTTGAATTTTGAATATCTGGAACTCTATATTTACATTACATTATATTTCTTTCTGATAAGCCGCTCGTTGGTAGTGAAAGCTAAACTATATTGATTTGTGTTTTTAATACACCATTAAACGCATATTTTTGCACTTTATTGTTATCTACAGTCCCTAACTTAGACCGTAGGTTTGTTAGTTGGTTGGTTGATGGTTTATGGTGCAAGGCCTTCAAAGGGTCAAAGAGCGCCTTAGAACGTAGATAGGGTATTCTTAAGAGTAAAAAACGGAACTTTTGACGAAAATTTTGCATGGGGCTCCCTTGACCCGGGCCCCGACCCTTTTCAGAAACCGTCTACCATCTAAGTTAGATAACCATGAGTAGTATACCAAATCTGGTTGTTCTAAATTGAAAACTGTAGATTTAACGAAATTTTTATGAGGAGGGGGGGGGCTCTCACCACCCAGGTTCCAACCCCTTCCAAAAACCGTCTAGCGTCTAAGTTAGAGTTTCATGCTACCAAATTTGGTGGTTCTGAATTTAAAACTGTAGTTTTTAAGAAAATGTTTTATGTCTGTGTGTGTGCAGGAGGGGGAGGGGGGTGTTCTGACCCACCGGGTCTTGACCCGTCCCCAAAACCGTCGACCGTCTAAGGTAAAGTACAATGAAGTAGTATACCAAATTTGGTGGTTCTAAATTGAAAACTAGATTTTGCTATTTTTTATGAAAGGGGTCCTTACCCCCTTGTCAAAAATATCTGCAACCCCTTCCAAAATCGTCTAGCGTCTAAGTTAGAGTACCATGAGGTAGTATACCAGATCTGGTGGTCCTGAATTGAAAACTGTAGTTTTTCAGAATATTTTGTATGTGGGGTGCTCTGACCCCCGGGCTTTGCGGTCTACCGTCGAAGTTGGAATACCATGAGATAGTATACCAAATGTGGTAGTTCAAAATTGAAAGCTGTAGATTTTACGAAATTTTTACGTGGGGGGCGGGGGCTCCAACCCCTTCCAAAAACCGTCTAGCGTCTAAGTTAGAGTTTCATGATATCATATTTGATGGTTCTGAATTGAAAACTGTAGATTTTACCAAACAAAATTATGGGGGTGGGGTCTCTGACCCGCTTGCCTTGACCCGATCCAAAAACGGTCTACCGTCTAAGTTAGAGTACCATGAGATAGTATACCACATGTGGTGTCTCTAAATTTGAAACTGTAGACTTTACGAAAGTTTTTATGAGGGGGCTCTGACCCCCGAGCCTTGACCCGTTCCGAAAACGGTCTACCGTCTAAGTTAGAGTACCATGAGATAGTATACTAAATTTGGTGGCTCTAAATTAAAAACTGCAGATTTTACGAACATTTTTATGAGGGTCACTGACCCCTAGGGCTCCAACCACTTCCAAAAACCGTCTAGCGTCTAAGTTAGAGTTTCATGATACAAAATTTGATGGTTCTGAAATAAAAACTAGATTTTACGAAAATTTTGTATGTATGTGGCGGGGGAAGGCTCCGAGCCCCCGGGCCTTGACCCGTTCCAAAGACCGTCGTTCGTCTGAGTTAGAGTACCATGAGTTAGTGTACCAAATTTGGCTGTTCTAAATTGAAACCTAGATTTTGCGATTTTTTTAATGAAGGGGGCCCTCCCCCCTCGGACTGCCAACTTTTTAAAAAACGGTCTACCGTCTAAGTTAGAGTACCATGAAACAGTATATCAAATTTGGTGATTCTAATTTGGAAACTGTAGATTTTACGATTTCTTTTATTGGGGGAGGGGGGAGGGCTCTGACCCCTGGGCTCCAACCCCGTTCAAAAACCGTCTAGCGTCTAAGTTATGGTACCATAAGATATTATACCAGATTTGGTGGTTCTAAATTGAAAACTGTAGATTTTACGAAATTTTTATGACGGGGAGGGGTCCTCTAACCCCCGGGCTTCAACCCCTTCCAATAACCGTCTAGCATCTAAGTTTGAGTTTCATGATACCATACTTAATGGTTCTTAATTGAAACCTGCAGATACTACAAAACAACTTATGGGGGAGGGCTCTGACCCCCGGGCCTTGAACTGTTCCAAAAACGGTCTGCCGTCTAAGTTAGAGTACCATGAGATAGTATACCAAATTTGGTGGTTCTAAATTGAAAACTGTAGATTTTACGCTGCATTTCTATGGGGGAGACCCTTACCCACCGGGCTCCAACCCCTTCCAAAAACCGTCTAGCGTCTAAGTTAAAGAACCATGAGGTAGTATACCAGATCTGGTGGTTCTGAATTGAAAACTGTAGTTTTTAAGTTAATTTTGTATGTTGGGGGCTCTGACCCCCGTGCCTTTACCCGTTCCAAAAACGGTCTGTCGTCTAAGTTAGAGTACCATGAGATAGTATACCAAATTTGGTCGTTCTAAATTGAAAACTGTAGATTTTGCGAATTTTTTTTATGAGGGGGCCCTTACTCCGCGGGCTGCAACTCCTTCAAAAAATCGTCTAGCGTCTAAGTTAGAGTACCATGAGATAGTATACCAGATTTGGTTGTTCTGAATTTAAAACTGTAGTTTTTAAGAAAATTTTGTATGTGGGGGCTCTGACCCCCAGGGCCTTGACCCGTGCCAAAAACGGTCTACTGTCTAAGTTAGAGTATCATGTGATAGTATACCGAATTTGGTGGTTCTAAATTGAAAACTGTAGATTTTACGAAAAAGTTTTTATTCGGGGGAGGCTGACCCCCCAGGCACCAACCCCTTTCAAAAAACCGTCTAGCGTCTAAGTTAGAGTTTCATGATACCAAATTTGATGGTTCTGAAATGAAAACTAGATTTTACGAAAATTTTGTATGTATATGGGGGTGGGGGGTGGGGGTGCTCTGACTCCCCAGGCCTTGACCCGTTCCAAAAACCGAGAACCGTCTAAGTTGGAGTACCATGAGATAGGATACCTGATTTGGTGATTCTGAATTGAAAACTGTAGATCTTACGAATATGTTGTGTATGGGGGCTCTGACCAACCGGGCCTCTGACCCGTTCCAAAAACCGTCTGCCGTCTAAGTTAGAGTACCATGAGATAATATACCAAATTTTGTAGTTCTAAATTGAGAACTAGATTTTACGGCAATTCTGTAGGGGGGGGGATAGGCTCTGATCCCAGTCTCCAAATCGCTTCCAAAAACCGTCTACAGTCTAAGTTAGAATACCACGAGATAGTATACCAGATTTGGTGGTTCTGAATTGAAAACTGTAGATTTTACGAAAATTTTGTATATAGGGGGCTCTGACCAACCGGGCCCTGACCCGTTCCAAAATCCGTCTACCGTCTAATATTTTTAGCGCCAAAGAAAAACGTAATATTCCTATCCTGTTTGCGTGTCCAAACTTTATAAATTTGATCAGGGAGCAAGACGTTCGAAATCGTACGTTTTCCTGCATTCGTTTGGTATGTAACCAAAATCTGTAAACGCGACGAATTGACGTAGTCGACGAATTTGTCCGCGACGAATTGACGCTCGACGAATTGACGCAGTGGACGAATTGACGCGCGACGAATTGACGCGCGACGAATTGACGCGCGATAAATCGTCGCAGTCGACGAATTGACGCACGCGACGAATTGACGTAGAACCCAATACCATTTCCTACTTTCCTGGCCTGCTGTGCATGGGTTCACAAAAGGATTCAATATAGAGAAAAATATATTGATATATTATTTTCCATGAAACAGCAGTACGATGTTTTTTTGTTGATGTTTCTTATCTTTTTTATTGCGACGGTGCTAGTTTATAAGACTTGGGACAGTGGCTATTCACAGGTGTCATCTAAATAACGAGAAACACACAGAAATACCTAAAGGAAATACCGGGGCAGTGGTCTAAGGCCAACGCCTTAGACCACTGCCCCGGTGGCGCAGTGGTCTAAGGCGTTGGCCTCTGATCATTCGCCCGAAAGGGGTCCGGGTTCGAATCCCGGTGAGGCATGGATGTTGTGTTTGTCTTACGGCACTGGCTCTCTCCCTCCTTCCCTGGAACCAGTGACCCTAAATTAGGGACGGGCGACTGCTTATAGCCCATTGAGTTGCTCACGGTGGTCGTTAAAACTCCAATCAAAAAAAAAAAAAAAAAAAAAAAAAGGACAAAAAATGCGAAGATTAGCTTCTGCCCGGGTGGCGCAGTGGTCTGAGAAGTCCCAGGATTCGAATCCCAGTGGGGATTGAATGTTGTGTTTGTCTTTCGGCCCTGGCTCTCTCTCTCCTGGAATCAGTGACCGAAATTAGGGACATGTGAGTGCCTATAGCCCATTGAATTGCTCACGGTGATCATTAAACTTCATTCAAAATAAAAAAAGAAAAACAATCTAGCTTTATTTTTAATATTTCATCTACGCAGTATTTTCTTTTACTCGCAAACAACATCTTTTCGTCTGTGTGCGGATGTGATCTGTTTTTATACATTATTCGACAAGCTGTTCCTAGAACATAATGGAAATTCAGTTTCTTATATCACTGTCACACAAATCCATCCTGTCCGGAACTTCACGGCATTATACGAGAATATTGCGAACATCCATCATTCGAAATAACACATCAAAGTGCCGGCAAAACATCAAAATGTTACTCACATTTTAAATCTCTTGGAAGTATTTCAGTAGAAAAAAGTTATAAAAACATTTTCGGAGAAGAACTGCTGTGGTACCTTCCAAGAATATTTGCTGAAAGGCTTAATTTTCATAATGTCCAAATGTATGTTTTTATAGAAACAACAGAGAGATACAGAGGGATAATTAAGTAATTGAATATTTAAATCTAAAATGATACATAAAAACAAAGGTTAAATAGCCACGGCCCTATCCAGAGGATTTCGGTTCAAGTCCACTGCTTTGAAGTAGGATGACGTAAAGAAATTAGCTTCCTACTTACTCCAAAGTTTAAAGCCATTCGCGAAACTTTGGAAATCATAACCTAGAGCGAGTCGTGTAATGATGACATCTCATTGGAGTTGCTATGAGTTTGGAACTAGTTCTTCAAATAGTGATTGCCTCTTGTTTTTTCTTCCACGATTCCGAGTGCTAAACGAGCAAAACGCCTCGTGTATTTGAATACCTGTTTACCTTGCATATCTTCGTTATTACCAAGTCAAGCCGACATATTCAAATTGTGAAAGCATTCTATTGTCCATTTTACAGTCTACCTTCCCTGAACAAGCCATCTGATAGATGTGCGTATGGTTTTTTTTTTTTTTGATTGAAGGTTTAACGACCACCGTGAGCAACTCAATGGGCTATAAGCAGTCGCCCATCCCTTACTTAGGGTCACTGGTTCCAGGGAAGGGAGAGAGCCAGTGCCGTAAGACAAACACAACATCCATGCCTCACCGGGATTCGAACCCGGACCCCTTTCGGACGAATGATCAGAAGCCATCGCTTAGACCACTGCGCCACCGGGACGGCGTGCGTATGGTTGGAAGCTTTGGTTTCTATTCGACACTAAGGAATTCCGGATCACTTGTATTGTTATACTATTTCAGTACAATTGGTGTAATTCTTTGTTATTTAATCACTATGCAGAGACGCTTTCTCAAGAGTGAGATGAAACATGTTCCATATCAGAAACTGCACGAAAAGTTTTCATATATTTTATATAACATTTTTTTCCATTTAAAGACTGACTTCTGTTGCTCAATAACAGTTGGAAATTTTAATTTCTGTAACGCATATTTGTTTCACCATTCAATTAAAACACTGAGAATTATCTGCTTCCAGGTATTTGATAAGCACAAAAGCTTTTTGTATTGAAATTCATGCACTCTAATTGCAGTAATAATGTAAACCTTTTAATTTTGCATACGCTTACAGGCTTACTAAACAGTAGTTTTGATGTAAATAAACCATGTTTTATATGAGATGTGAAATACGTGCGTGTTCGTCCGTTACCTCCGAGACCTTTAAGGCTTATCAAGTCACGGCGTCATTTTTAGTGACGTAACATCTCGTGGATCTACTAATCAAACAGTCCGTGTAGGCATTACAACGATACGCCTAACAATTTGCCTTGTAAGTTTTATGGATGTCCATGCTTGAGCGAAATTAATAGCGTTCCTTTTCTGTGGTTTGCTTCAACTAACATTTTAATTAGAGGTTTTATTACCAGTAGTTGAACAACATAGGCATTTGATTATGTCACATTCGTGTTGTGTTTCCGCTGACGTGGAAATTATAAAACAGGACCCAATTTCGTGTTTATGGATTTCCGAAAGACCGAGATTGGTGTTCTATGTTGATTCATGCTATTAAAAATGATAACTTCACTGTTTCACCACATAGTAAGGTATTTACACACAACAT
Source organism: Macrothele yani (assembly GCA_039090855.1). Taxonomy (NCBI): domain Eukaryota; kingdom Metazoa; phylum Arthropoda; class Arachnida; order Araneae; family Macrothelidae; genus Macrothele; species Macrothele yani. The sequence goes on along the minus strand of CM076999.1, from coordinate 48,168,400 downwards.
TTTTTTAATCGAATTTACTAGTACTGTGGAATATTTAATGATATGATATATGTATAAAATCCACTTCTCATTCAACGTCCCGCCACTCATTATATTGAAGGTATGTGCTAGTTTCAGAATGAGTTAACATTTATATTCCACTATCGCTTGGATACGCATCAAGAAATACAGCTAACATACTTTGAACGTCATATTCTTTAACGTTAATCATTAAATCGTACGGGATGGTAACATGTCAGTTGGAAATTCGTATCTAAGTATTATGTATGCAGTATATTCTAAATTGGTATCATTACTGGTCAGTAATAACTGAATTTGTATTTAGTAACTGCACTGTAATTTGTTATATTCCCACACATTTTACAGGATACAATATTGTTTCATTTTACAGGATACAATATTGTTACATCTTGACATTAGGATATCCTCAGAGTAGCACACATCCAGGCATCCGGATGAGGTGCTGCGATATGTTACATTGGTAGGCAATTTTTCACTGTAATACCGAAATTCTAAAACAACGATCGTGACCATCGGAAATTTGCTCCGATGAGCCTAGGCTCTATCTTTTATGGGCTGCGACAATCCACAGCCAGTGACGTCACAAACCTGTGCGATGGCCCTCTCTTTCCGGCGGTCACGGTTCATCTTGACATTGCATAGGTACACTTATGGAATCGTATTGCGAATTATTTTTCCGCGAGTAGAACGTTTTAGCAAGAAGATGAAATTTCCATACGTCGCAATATCTTTTGCAAACATTATTGTACTTTGAAAGAAATTCCCTTCTACCGTACACCGATTATTATCCAAAACAATATGACAAGTATGTCTTTATGCATAAAGAAACAACTGCAAGTGAATAACGCCGCATGTGAAGTTCATAGAACTGTATAAATGGCACCGGGTACTGTGCTCTGTTAGTGTTATTCTTTTTCTTCAGATAGTTAAGACAGCTGACTTAAGTGAGTTTGACAAATACCAAATTGTGATGGACAGACTAATGAGTCATATCACTACCGAGACGGCAAGGTATGTTGGATGCCCAAGGTTAGTCGTCATTAATATCTTCAAAATGTCCGAGAATGAGATAAACAACGAACCGCCTTTGAGATGTAGTCCGATCACGGCTCATCGATGGTAGAAATGAGCGAATGATATCCCCCCATAGTACGAGCCAATGGAAGGGATATTGTTGCATAACTAACCGATAATTCGAATTTCGATGACATGAGTAATAACATGCAGTACATCAAACCCAGCTGAAATGGACTTGTGTAATCCAAGCCGTTCATAGGGCTCATGCTAACCTCGGTGTACCGTCGAAAGAGCCTGCACTGGACAAGTAACCGTCAAAACTGGACCGTGATCGTTTGAAAGAAGCTCGTCCAATAAAATCAATCTCGCTTTGTATTTCACCAGGAAGATAGCAGAGTACGTGTGCGTTGTTTACAAGGAAAATTGCCAGCAAAGGTATGTACCAACTGACAATAGAAGGACTGTGAAGCTTATTAAAAACCATTAAATGATCTGTTTTTATTTTATAGGTATCTATTTTATCAGGAGAATTACTGACACCAACACATGGAATCTTACTGACACGTGAATTCTGTTTACATCTAAGGATTATTTTCTGGATACAAAAACCTCATATACCTGGCTCTATAAAATGCAAAAGGAATAGAAGCATCTCTTTTGCAGTTTAAATCACTTCTAATCTCGAATAGCATTATGCTCTGACATATACAGTGTATATCCATAATTATTTCAGCTTAGACAAACTTCAGTTCCTCTGTTCTCAGTAATTTATTTTTATAAATAGTTTTATATAAACATAAAACACATGCTTTTTGTTATTATGCCAATACGCCTTGTTGGGAAACCAAAGGGCGAACAGCTGACGCTAAGTTTTACGAGAACGGGAGTTTCCCAACACGGCTGAAGCTTACACCATTCCTTTTACAAATGCCTTACATTCTGGTAGTGATACTTCGTAATTGAGAAATTGTAAAGTCATTTCAATTTCCACTCGTAAGATTTCATGATTCATTAAATTCTGATGAACATAGTTCTGCTGATAATCGCATATATTAATTTTGAGGCATGGGTTCTTTTTACCATTTTCTTGGTGTCATAAACTTTTTTGTTTTTCTTACTATTTTTTTGTTAAGCGCTTAATATTACACCGTGTTTGACCCTCATCTCATTCACCAGTATAAAAGTGCTGGTAAACTATGATGAAACAATATGTTGTTTCCTCGTTACCTATTTTATTAATTTCTTGTGCAGAGAGCTTTGTGCTGGCACCTTTCGTGAACTTTTAAGGATACATTTTTAAACCTATTTTATAAGGAATTTTTTGAACTCTACTTCGGGAGGAGGGATTTCAGATTTTATCGACATATCTTATATAAAAGTACATTCTAAGATAATGAATACCATTTCAGTGTATTGCTTTCATTGGCGTAGAATGTACTTACTATTTAATGTGCAATGCAATTCTAATTGCTGAACTCACGCAGAATAATTTACTTACAAAATACAGAATGTTTTTTTTTGTCAGTCGTAGATGCCTGTAAATTTAATGGTATAATGACTGTTCTGAACATTTCTTGGGAGTTTGGGTGTAGAAGAATAAATACGGCTTCTGCTGCAGGACAACAAGATTAACATTCGGAACAGTCTGAGAAAAGTTGTCCGTCAAAAGCATTGGTGCGCAGCAACGGCACATCAGTCATCTATGGAACAGAAAGGACTTTGATATTTCACGTAGCATCATGATTTTAATATGCCCGGAACCGATCAGCGTTAGGTGAGCGTTATATAACAGCATGCCAAAGGGCGAGGGCGATATTATTGATATTATACAGTTTGTCCCTTTACCGATTTACATATTCAGTGTTTTATTGCCAGTTTTATAATATCTGATCTCCAATACAATGAACCATTTCCAATATATTTTCAAAATTCACATTGTGTTGCTATGATTACAATTCCATAAAGCTACCTGCTATCAGAGATATCTTGTTTCACATTGTTAAACAGCGCATTTATTCCACATAATTTATTTCATTTGAATTTAGTGTTGTCGTTATATACGTTGTCGTTATGTATGACTAAAAAGACACTTCGTAATTTTGTTCCTTGTACACGTTAAAATTATTGACTCCGGTTGAAAATCAGAATTTAACTCTTTTTGAATCTGACACTCATCATTGTTCTCAAACGACGCGTAGTTTCTCTCAATTAAAGTTTCAGAACGTCACATAAAAAATTCCGACGTGCTGCCACGTGTCAATGAGTGCACATATAAGCTGTCACGCGCATCTACGCTTCCAGTGAAGATCTGCAAATATGATCGAGAGATGAAAAAACACGCAATGAAGTTCGTTTCCGTCTGTCCGATTTTGTGCTTTTCTCACCTTCCGTCATTGGATCACTCTCTCGAATACGGATTTGTCATCTTAATATTATTTCAAAGAAATCTTTGTTAACCGGACCGGCTTTTAAGAAATCTTTGTTGGCAAAACCGGGCGTTGCAGGAGATACATATCAGTCGCTTATGTGCTGAAGAGATCCGTTACACACAGGATTCGTGGGTAGACATGTTTTGACCATGTGAGGATACGTGTGTAATAAAAAATTAAATATTTTAGTAATGTTGAGAGAAATACTATAAGGTGGCTTGGCCATGGTGAGTGAATGAGGTATGAATCTTACTAAGATGATTTGTTGAGCCCAAAAAGTCAGGAAAGAAGGGAGGAAGAAAGCAAAGGAACTCAGTGGAGGGCCAAATTTTGGAATATCTCCATAAGAAAAATGTAATGAGTTGGTAGTACAAAATGTTTTCTGTTGGATGTGAGAAGGATTCAATCGAGGATCGAACGGGTTGTCGGGAGCACTGCAAATGGAGACATTTGATACAAGAGCATTAAGTAAAATCTAGTGATATTAGTTTTAAATTTTAATCTTTCGAATGAGTTTCTCCTCGAAAAGCTTACCTCTGAATATAAAAGAACAGCTTCCTGATATGTATGTACGTATTCACGATCATAGTAAGAGGTCTTTCAAATGAAAATAAGATTTAGCTGCAGTGAGCTCAGCAATTCGTCGTCTCAAACAGAATAAAGAAGAAACGACTTGCTACAGATGACAAAGCAAATCAAATATCTCAAACCTTTGAGTTTCGCTACGACCGTGCAGTTTAAAGGAAAAATTATGAAAGCGTTCCTTTCTTTTCAAAAGATATCAGAAGTCACTTTTGAATGTTATTTGACGGCGCACTGCTCATAGTGGAATTCCGGTGAGTTTCAAAATATTCAAGAAGAAAGCTGTCTGACCGAAATGAAATTATTAATGGTTTTCTCATCGCGTTAGATTAACTAAATGGAAACAATAAGGAGGTGTATCTGCATTATGAAGTCTTTGTGTTTTTCTGTTAGATCCCGTAAAAGTGTGATTTTATTTATTCTGAGTTTGTCAGTATTTTAATCCAGTACCAAACAGTAATGCAATAGAAAATAATGTTTCATATAAAAATGTACGCGTTAAGCTGTTACTTCGCTTGTTTCATTATCTTAATCTGAATTTAATGAGCATAAGTTCATTTGTTTTTTTAATGTTGATTAAAATTGGTGCTTAGAATTGATATAGTTTACAACAACGCAATGACCTGGGTGTTTTATTTCACTGCCATTTAAAAGTGCAGCCTTCTTAAACTTCCGCAGAACACGGCGCCTTTAAATAACAAATCACCTTATCCTGACTGACTACAGAAGTACTTTCATTTTAAGTACAGAAGTACTTTCATTTTAAGTACTGAGGACCTCAGGAACTACAGACCTATCGGCCTCCTATCAGTGGTTTATAAAATCTTCACTAAAGTTCTTTCACACCGCTTGAAGGTAACACTGGACATGGCTCAACCGAGAGAACAAGCTGGATTCAGGAGTGGCTACAGCACAATAGATCATATCCACGTACTGAGAGAACTAATTGAAAGAGCGAGGGAATATGAACTTCCATTGTGCATGGCTTTTATCGATTATGAAAAAGCCTTTGATTCGGTGAAACCATCAGCAGTTACCACGGCTCTGAAATCCTGCGGTATTGAAGATGCATACATTAATATTATTAATAACATCTATGAAAATGCAAGTGCAAAGATTCGGCTGTTTGAAAATACAACACACATAAAAATTGGAAAGGGAGTGAGACAAGGTGACACCATATCTCCGAAGCTCTTTAATGCCACATTGGAAAATGTCTTTCAATCACTGAACTGGGAAAACAAAGGGATAAAGATTAATGGAGATTATCTAACCCACCTTCGTTTTGCTGATGACATAGTCATTTTTGCAACTACCCCATCAGAGCTGCAGAGTATGATCCAGGAACTTGCTGACAAGAGTAAAGAAGTGGGATTAAAAATGAACTTTCAGAAGACAAAAGTGATGTTCAATGCTTTTACAAGAAATGAAGATTTATCGATTGATGGAGAAAAACTGGAGATAACAGACACGTATGTTTATCTTGGACAGCAGATATCAAGTGAGGGTCACATTGATGAAGAAATTAATCGGCGTACAAAACTTGCCTGGAGAGCTTTTGGAAGAAACAGCATAATTTTCAAGAGCAATATGCCATTATGTCTTAAAAGAAAAGTGTTTGATCAATGCATCCTTCCAATGCTTACGTATGGTGCAGAGACGTGGACCTTAACTAAAAGAGACATACAAAGGCTGCAGACAACTCAAAGAAGCATGGAGAGGTGCATGCTTGGTATAACCAGGAGAGATAAGAAGAGGAACTCGTGGATCCGAAAAATGACGAGAGTGGAAGACATCATGATCAGAGTTAAATCCCTGAAATGGCAATGGGCTGGACATACTGCCAGAAGGACAGACCATAGATGGACAGCCGAAATTTTAGATTGGATTCCAAGGGACAGGAAAAGACCCAGAAAAAGACCACATGGGAGATGGGTGGATGAAATTCGTAAATATGCGGGAGTGACATGGAGGAGACTGGCACAAGACAGACCGTTGTGGAGGAAACTTGGGGAGACCTTCGTCCAGCAGTGGATTGATAATGGTTGACAATGATGATGATGATGATGATATGTATTTCTTGTATGTTACTAGCATTAAACTTATTTCAAAGGGAAAGCCTGTTGTGGTAGTGCACGTAGGTATGTGACATAAGAAAATGTTTGCCAGCCATTGTTTTTAGGGTTCACAGTTACGGTGAAGAAGAAACCATCGTTGGACACTATGCACTGCTAACATTTCCACGTACGTACAGTACACATGAAGCGAATATCACGAAGTGTAGGATGGGTATTTCACATAACATAATAATTCACTGCAGTAAAAATTAGAATGAACAGGTTGAATCCTTGTCTTCAAAGATTAAGGCACCTCATTGAACACACTACAGAGTGTGCTCCTCTGAGGATCTCTAAAGTCCCTGTATCCCTCTCTCCGGAAAGCAACGAAGTCATAGAGATTAATACTCAGAAAACATAGTAGAATTTTGTCAGCCATTCAACACATGGAACGGCCCCCAGAGTCAAAGCTCTGGGAAAACCACATTTGTTCATCCACTTTCACACTGTCTTACGTTATCTTTTATTCGGCACTTTCAGCCATTTTAAACTTCTTCCTCACACCTTTTGTTCCAATATTCACCTTTCACCTCGGCAGTTCAAAAGCTGGCAGACATCTCTCAGTTAAACACCTGGAAGTAAACTAGCTCCAAATTGGATCGAGAAGCAAATTGAGAAAACAAACAAAAACACCTGAGGAAACAGCAAGCTCCCCCTCCCCCTCCAGGAAAGCAGTCGGTCAAAGACTGTTTGGTGTCTCTAAAAACTCTTAGCACTCACAATTTTCCTCCAAGGCATCCACCTCTTGGTGAATTTTGACTCTGTCAATTTAGCATGATTTGTCATCATTCTGTTTCTAATCATTCTTTAAATACTCCATATAACTTGGTGGGTGTTAATACCTTTTGCCTTTTCGTTATGAATAACTCTATTTCACTTCAACCAAATCTGGCAATTCCTTTCAGCTACAATGATCAAATATATGATATTTTACCCTTTAGGGACAGGACACATTTTAATTAACTCAGAAGCACCTGGGGAAGCAAAGCCGGCCAACTACGATACCCCAAACAAACACGCTTGGCGAAACTACATTTCACAAAGAGATGAAGTCTGTCTTCCACTAGACCACAGTTCCAGCAGTGAAACTTAGACCTTCCTGCCCAGCGGCAGGTTCTCCGTCTAGTCGGGAGCACGTCATGCACCAGATTAAAGACAAAATACTTTCTTGTAAAATACAATAAGCGACCTGTCACGTTTTCCCAAGCTTTCTCATTACAAAATGAAGATGGAAGAGCAAATACCAGAAATTCTAATCTACAGGATAGTATCTTTAAGAAATACAATACTTTTATACTTTTCGCATTGTCTTAATTATTACACTGCATAAAATTCAGCTCTTCTCTGTAAAATACAGGCTTAGAGTCTTTCATTAGTCGTTTTCACTGAGTTGCATTTAACACACAATTTTTAATGTCCAAGGCAGTTAGATATCTCATAAAGTTGTAATTTGAGAAACTACAATTGATCAGCAATTTTCGAATTAACCAGAAACGTATTTATTTAAACCAAATCCTTAAGTTCTTGATCTCCAACCTACCTCTATTTATTTTCTGGTACAAAACATTACGACCAATATCGTCTTTCGTTTTACCATTCCATAGCAATCGAAACATGAGTCTTCTCATCGTCAACAACAAAGCCCTGGGCGAATCGAAGAGAAGCCTCGCATATGCCCATTTGCTCAACGTAAGATAATCGATAACTTGGCTGTGTTACTCAGCGAAATTCGTTGAATTTGCCATCGTTGAATAGTCTATGGGAGTTGATCGATGATCTCATTCCACGTTGTTTCGCTTGGACCAGAATGGTTGAAATGTAAGATCCAAGATCTTAATCTCTGAACGACTTTGAATTCCTCCCTGTGTTGCCCACCTTTCTTAAAAGAGTGCCTTTGATTTTTATAGGTTCGCGCCAGTGATTGCTCCATATTTTTCAAAGTCTGTTAAGAATTCAGTTACAGAGTTTTCGTCATTCAAATATAGAAAAAGGTCATCAGCAAAACGGTGTATTTAATTTCTTTATCAGTCTGTGCTGGCACAGGAAATCGTTTTATTTTGTTGTTAAACATTATCTTCCTCAAAAACAATTCAAAAGCCAAAATAAACAAGGAAGGAGAAAGAAGTGAACCCTGTTTGATATCTCTCTCTATTTTTAGTTTTTTTTGTTTTGTAACCAATGACTAATACTTGTGGATAAGAGTCCTTATGCATTCCTTCAATGATCTTCACAAATAGTTCTGAAAAACTATATTTTCGTAAAATTCGCAGCAATGCTTCATAATCAACAGAGTCAACCACTTTCTCTTGGTCTAAAGAGAATAGACTAAACTTGATTTTCCTTTCATTTATTAAGAAAACAATGCCTTTTGTAACGAAAAGACTCTGCGAGATGTTTTGGTTTGGAATAACACAATACTGCTGAAACTCAACTAGTTTCTGAACTACTCTTCTAATTATATTATTGAGAATTGTAGTCAAAATTTTGTAGTCTACATTCAGCAAAGTATTAGGTCTAATTTTATTAAAGTTCATTTCATCTGATTCTTCCTTCTTGATTAACGTAATACACTATCTACCAACAAGTAATTGGACGCCCCTGCAATCGACGATATCTGCGGTCCTGATACACGTCACGGCCGCCGCCGTTAAATATCGCGTGGGAAAGAACAACGCAACCAGTCACATGCAAGATGCAACACAGTTCGCAGCTCTCCGATTTCGAGAAATGTGTAATCGTCGGGTATCACAGATATGGTCGATCCATACGTGACATATCCAGCGAGTTGAAGTACCCAAAATCGACAGTGGCCTACATGATTGGCAAGTGGAGGATGAGATGTGACTGTCGGAATGTGCCCTGATCCGACATACCCACAAAACTGGGAGTTAGTGACCGACGGGTGCTGGCCAGGGAAATTCAGAAAAACCGCACCAAATCGATAGACCACATCCACGAGGAATTTCAACAGGCATCCTGGAGTGTTCTTTCGATGAATACCATCCGTAAGGAAGCCTATCTTCTCAGTTATCATGGACGTGCTGCAGCCCACACGCCTTTGGTCACCAAGTCCAATAGCGCTGCTCGGCTAACGTGGTGCATAGAACGTTGACATTGGACCGTTGAAAAGTGGAAACAAGTTCTTTGGTGCGACGAATCAAGGTTCACCCTCTACCGTTCTGATGGCAGGGTCTTGGTTTGGCGTCTGCCTGGAGAACGCCTCCTGCCGGAATGTATTGTGCCAACTGTGAAGTTCAGTTGTGGAGGAATTATGCTATGGGGGTGTTTCCCCTGGTATGGCACGAGACCCTTGGTCGCAATTCCTGGTAGACTCAACGCCGAGACCTACTGCACCATTTTGGATGACCATGCGCTTCCTACGTTGTGGCAGTTTTACTGGGTGGACCCATGTTATTTTCAAGATGACAATGTCGCCTGTCAGGTTGCGAGGTCCACCATGGATTGGTATATTGACAATGGGGTTAATCGAATGGACTGTCCTGCGCAGAGCCCGGACCTTAACCCTATCAGACACGTCTGTGAAGAGTTGGAGCCTCGACTTAAGGGTGCCCCCACCGTCCCAAATTGGTGAAGGAATTGAACTGTCTTCTCCAAGCCGAGTGGAAGAAAATACGGCTAGCCGTCGTACAACGCCTGGGTGAGAGTATGACCCGGAGGGTCGCAGCTGTTATTGCCGCTCGTGGAAGCTCCACCAACTATTTGAACGTGAATAAACTTCGTTTTCCTTTGCTATCAGAGGTGTCCAATTACTTGTTGGTAGATAGTGTATATTCCTGTTTAAATTCAATTGGAATTCCTTCCTGAATCATTTCATTAAACATTTGAACCAGAAACATTGCAATTTGATTCTGAAACAACTTAAACATTTCTGTCATTATACCATCAAGTCCTAGGGACTTCTGTTTCTTTTGTTTCCTTATAACTGTTTTGCATTTTCGTTAGTGTAATTTCATTTCCTAACATTTCACTTTCTGTTTCATCTACTTCTGGAAATTTGACAAATTTTGTGAGATTGTTGAGTTCTACCTTTTGTTTTCTGTATAATGTTTGAACAAAAACCATGTGCCTCAGAAATCGTATTTTGTGTAACGTTCTGGTCATCAATATATGGCTGGAGGAAGACCAATCATTTTGTACTTTCCCTTACGTTTTTATAAACGTTAACCATGTTTTCCTCTGTTTCCAAATCCGCTGTCACTAGACCTTGCTAATGCGTATTTTAATTATTGTAGTGATTTCCATAATTTCTTTTTATACATTGATTATTTCTTGTTGGTTACAACTCTGTATATTTTCTTTTATCAGTGCTCTTAATATACTATTTAGAAAGCGAAAGTTAACTCCTTTTCTCTACCGCTATCTCTTTTCCTCTCCATTGTAAATACTGACACAATTTGTGTTTAAAAAACACCCGATTCTGAAATTTATTTCCAATTTTGCTATGTAGCTCAGTGATATATTCTGTAATCTTTTTTTGAATGTCTTCATTACTTAAATGAAGAGTATTCATTTTCCACGGCATTTTTCTTCTGCGAGTGAAATTATAAATAACAACCTTTCAGTTAACAACTTGATGATCTGAAATATACACAGGATATGCATTTGGGTCAATTATTTTTATATCTTCCAAAATGTGTATATCCTGAGTGAATACATAGTCCATTCTAGAGGCAAGGTCTCTAGCTTCCCACGTGAAACCAGGAGTAATTTTTTGAGAGTTATCCAAATGTCATATAAATCGTTATCCTGAACACAGGATCGAAACAAAGTTCGGCTTCCGTATGAATAAGTAGCCTGACTCCGGCGATCTAGATCTATATCCGACACGGAGTTGAAAGTCTCCCGCAACGAAGAAAAATCAAAGTTTCCAGTCAGGTAGTACGTAAGGTTCTGAAAGAAGTCCTTACGCTCTAGAATTGTTGGAGGAGTAAGCACACGCACACTAGTTAGAAAAGCAAACCATTCTTTTCATAAACGGCCGCAGCCACTCTCCCTTCGGCATCAAATTGAAAACTTACCAGCAGTTTATCATGGCACAATAGCATTACACCACTGCATCTTGCACTTGTTAGAGAAAACACATACTGGAAAGTTGAGAGATCCTGAAATGAAGTAATGTCTCGGAAACTTTTAAAATGTGTTTCCTGAATAAAACAAAAATCCGTGTCATTCAAAGTCAAGAAAACCACCAGCCAATTCTGCTTTCCTACTTTCTTAAATCTCGAAACATTGAGAGAAATCATTTTAATAGTGAATTTTATTTACAAATATTTACAAACTCATATATACGATTCTTTTTCACTCTCTAAAATGTGTCTTTTTCTTCTCATGTTCTACATTACTATACCACGATAATTCGGAAAGTTTCTGTACCTTCTTCATCACTATAGGAGCTATATGTTGGCTAGCTTCTGAATCTTCAGAATTCACATAATTCACCGGCTTTTCCTCCTCACTTTGATACTGTAACTCCTGTGTATTTGTTTGCTTCCCTTTCTTTTCCCTGTTCTGACTTTTCTTCTTCCTGCCTTCGTTTCAAAGCTTCTCTTCTCTTCTGTTTTCTCCTCCCGTGTCTTCGACATTCGGATTCTGCATTTTAACGTTATTTCCGACTGGTTTTGTGTTTGATCTTGTAAGATGACCCCATGAGTTCTCTGTTTCCACAACTTTCGGGAGGTTGATCGCATCTGTACCCAACTCTTCGCGGCAACAGATTCCGCTTCTGTCTCTATTGCTGTTCGTTGTCTGCGAAGCGCAGCATTAGGTTCGGCAGTCTATTCTCTCCAAGGTCTTTGAGGCTAACATACTGACACGCGAATTCAGAACACATCGTCTTAGTCCGAGAGATAGACCAGATTTATTTGCCCTAGAAATGCCATAAAGCGACGTTATGATTTTTGGAAAGCCTACCACTTATGTAATGAAAATATGGCAGTCTTAGTAAACATTAGTGGTGAGGGAATGAAATAAGACGTCATCACCATGGCCGCCATGTCATATTTACATCGAGGCATTACAACGGCTGTAACTTCTTACTGGGTAATCGTAGAGAGGTAATTTGTTTTTTAAATGAAGATAATTTAATGATAAAAAAAGTTTACTATGTCAAAGTTTTACGTAATGTGTAAACGTTTGCCGTTTTTTTATGTCAAACTTCAAAAACCGTAATTTTTACCATTACTAGCATATTGGATTGCACTAAAAACAAGCACATCACAACAACAAATGTTTATAATGAACGCATTTAAGAATCACTTGACCGTCAAGTATTGTAAATCATTATAATCAATGTTTTTTCTAAAATTTTATACAGGAAGTTTCAGATGATTCGCATAGAGTTCGAAAGCACATTTCTGGTTGTCTTCTCTCAGTCATCGCTTTCATCACTATATGCATCCTCTACTTCATTTTCTGTGCCTTCATCATTTTCCATTTCAAGGTATTCAGGGCACATAGGTCCTTCAAAACACTGAATTCTGTAATTTCCATTGCATAAACACCAGCCGTGTTTTAAGGGGTCAGTACCTTGATGTGGGTTTTGCTAATTAGTTTTCTTCCATATCAGCGCAGCAGCATTGCTTCTTTTTAACTTTTCAGGAATTGCAGATCTTGAAGGGGGAAGAAGAGTATGATCAATGCTTTGTATCTTCTGTAAAGGTCGTTGCTCCTGCTTTGGAGCACATTTTATTTTGAATAGACTGTATCTTGCTTGTGTTACTGACGTACGAAAAGATTGCCCGTACAGGGAACAAACATACTGCTCAGCGTCAGTGAACAAGTTATTTTCAAGATCCACTGTCTCTCCCAAACTTGCTAAAAACTTCTCGTGTGCTGCATTACTAGACATTATCCTGAAAGGTTTAACCTTTCTTTGTCTTGCGAATGCTGCTGTAAAGTCCGATCCAGTAAATGCGTGAAAGCCAGGTAGAGCCGAAGCCAAACCATCACCAAGTTCTTCTGCAATATCTGTAACGTTTATAAACCGTCTTGTGTTATTTGAGGCCAGGCCACTATCCATCCACATCTTAGAGTTCTGGAAGTGCCTTTGATGATTCACCTGCAAAACAAGAATGTCCGTATTATTGGCTCGAACAACGATGTTCCTTTCCGAGCTGTGTTGGGCTATGTACTGGATATGCCAAATTATCCGTGTGTCTCCTTCTTGATAATGACACTACATTTCAGGAATTTGCATGGAGATCATAACATTGTTTTGTGCGCTATATTGATAGCATGTATCTTCAGTACCAACATACAGTATTCTTTCACCCAGAAGACATGCGTATTTGACCTTTTTCCATTCATTGCAAATGAAAGCAAGAAGGGTGGACCTTAACCAACTGTTCCTCAAGGACTCCTGAGGTTTGTTTGGAGTTTTCTGCTCTGGCCCTGTCACTTTAATGTCACCCGAGAATGATGTTCTACAACGATGGTCATGCTCAATGTTCTTTATGCTTGGAGTCTCATACACATCGCAAACTAGGTGCATTTCTTTGGCGGATGTGATGCAAATGTTTTCCAGTAGTTTGTATTAAACACCTGCATAAGTTTTGGGAAACTTCAAGCAACGTATCATAAACATTGCATCATACATGACAGCATAAACTTCCAGTGAATTCTCTATACTTGACGCTTGATACTCCTCTAACTTGTGCATCAGTTTGCTCTTATCAGTTTTATTCATGGACCCTCCAATTTGGCCCTAAGACATGGGTATCGGTGTAAGTAGAAATTCAATCATCTCTTCAGTGTCCCATTTCTGAACCGCTGCAAGGTCAGGAGTCCTTGACGAACAGTTCATTTAAGTCCTCGCTCCTTGCTTTCATTTCCAATGAATGGAAAAAATACAAATACGTATGTGTTTTGGGTGAAAGAATACTGTATGTTGGTACTGAAGATACATGCTATCAATATAGCGCACAAAAGAATGTTATGATCTCCATACAAATTCCTGAACTGAAGTGTCATCATCAAGAAGCAGACACGCGGATAGTTTGGTACCTCCAGTACATAGCACAACACAGCTTGGAAAGGAACATGGTTGTTAGAGCCAATGACACGAACATTCTTGTTTTGTTGGTATATCATCAAAGGCACTTCCAGAACTGTAAGATGTGGATGGACAGTGGCCTGGCCTCAAATAACACAAGACAGTTTATAGACGTTACAAATATTGCGGAAGAACTTGGTGATGGTTTGGCTACGGCTCTACCTGGCTTCCACACATTTACTGGATCGGACTTTACAGCAGCATTCACAAGACAAGGAAAGGTTAAACCTTTCAGGATAATGTCTAATAATGCGGCACACGAAAAGTTTTTAGCAAGTTTGGGAGAGACAGTGGATCTAGAAAATAACTTTTTCACTGGTGCTGAGCAGTATGTTTGTTCCCTGTACGGACAATCTCTTGGCACGTCAGTAACACAAGCAAGATACAGTCTAATCAAAATAAAATGTGCTCCTAAGCAGGAGCAACGACCTTTACAGAATGTACAAAGCATTGGTCCTACGATTCTTCCCCTTCAAGAGCTTCTAATCGTGAAAAGTTAAAACGAAGCAATGCTGTTGCGCTGAGTTTGAAGAAACCTAATCAGCAAACCCCACATCAAGGTATTGACCCCTTAAAATACGACTGGTATTGATGCAATGGAAATTACAGAATTCAGTAGTTTGAAGGACCTATATGCCCCGAATACCTTGAAATGGAAAATGATGAAAGCGCAGAAAATTAAGAAGAGAATGCATATAGTGATGAAAGCGATGACTGAGAGGAGACAACCAGAAATGTACTTTCGAATTCTATGCGAAACGCCTGAAACTTCCTGTATAAAATTTTAGAAAAAACATTGATTACAATGATTTACAACACTTGAAGTTCAAGTGATTCATAAATACGTTCATTATACCCATTTGTTGTTGTGATGTGCTCGTTTTTAGTGCAATCCAGTATACATGCAATGGTAAAAATCCCGATTTTTGAAGTTCGACATTATAAAACGGCAAAAGTTTACACATTACGTACAACTTTGACATGGTAAACTTTTTTTATCATTAAATTATCTTTCATTTAAAAACCAAATTACCTCTCTACGATTACCCAGTAAGAAGTTACAGCCGTTGTAATGCCTCGATGTAAATATGACATGGCGGCTATATTGATGACGTCATGTTTCATTCCCCTAATACTCATTTTTACCAAGGGGGCGCCTTTTTACTGTGCAGTTGCAGTCTCTGTTTTCTCGGATTTGCGCATAACGTGACACTGGGAGCAAACGCTGCCAAACACGACACCAGATAACCAAGCCGATAACGACGCAGTACAGAATCTTTGGCTTGGGAATGCAAACTCAAACTCGTTCAAATTCTTAGAAAAAACATAGGTTATTAGATGAGCAAGCATTTCACTTTGTTGAATATACCTGTGTGGATGTTTTGCAATCAGTTGTGCATATTATTGTCTTATATCAGTACAGCACAATATGTCTGGATGTGCAATAGCAGGATGTTTATCCTACAGTAGGAAAACTCAAGGTTGGGATATTATTTACATTCTTTTCCTGCAAATCCTGATTTGGAAAAACTCTGGGCAGTAAAATGTAAACGAAATGATAATTTTAAAGTTAAAAATGCAAGAATTTGCTCAAAACATTTTACTGCTGACAGTTATGTTGGTGACTTAAAATTAGAATTACTTGGATTACCTGGCAGAAAAAAACTGAAAGCAAATGCTGTACCTATAGTAAATCCTCCAGGTCAAATTGGACATAAACATATTATAATTGCTAATCCTCACGAATGGTCATCCCCCATTCCTAGCGTTCTGAATGTTAGTCCTGCAGCAAATAGATTACATGGACGTGAAGTAAGAAAACGAGCATTGGAAACCTTTCACAATGTGTCTCCAATGAAAACAAAATTGATAAATCTGTGTCAACTGATATTACGTCATCATCTTCAGCTGTTGTTCAACTTCTAATGACGAAGATAAGGTCACTGGAAATAAGAAATAAAAGATTAAGTGTTGAGTGCACCAAATTAAGGGTGCAAAATAAGTACCTTATTAACAAACTTGCATCTACTTGGAGGGATTGGCGTGAATGTCTGAATAACTCAGCTTCACAAGTGGCAGCTGACGCGAGTCAAGTCTTACGTAAAATATTTATAGAAAACCAAATTTGTTGTTTGCTTTATGACAAAAAAAATGTGCACGGGGTAAAAGATGACATATGGCCCGCAATTACATTGCAGGCCATATCTGTTAAATCCTACAACTTTTTTCTCTGTATTAAATTTGAGATACTAAATCTAAGTTAAACAATTGAGTTCAAAAAAATTGTTGTTAATTTTTTTGGGTGCTGTCAGTAGCTTAATATCACGCCAACTTAACTTAAAGCAGTCCCTTTCTGTGGATTTGCGCTAGCCTGGGTCGGGAGGAAGGTGTAGGCAGGGACGGACCATGGCAAACTATCATAAGCTTTATTTTTATTTTTATTTAAATTCTGCCTGCCATTGCAATAGCATTATATAATTTTTGATAGCTTTTTATGCGTTAGTGCCACCTTTAAAATAAATTGAAAAGCGAACATTTAGTGCGAATTTGTGTTTGTATTTGAAGGCTACTGAGTGGAATTCTGTAAACAACAATAAGATTTATTTTGCAAAAATGAAATGCTGAATGATGAATAACATATTTACTTCTTGTTTGTTTAGCCCGTTAACGGAACTACTTGATGCGGAGTTAATCGAAATGATATACTTTAAATAGTTTGGATTTTTAAGAATTTATTTTCGCACTGACAATGACTCTTTGTAAATATAACTTCCTGCGAACTACGGAACTACGAAGTTCAGCAGTATGTTTGTTTACAGTACTGCCCTTACATTTCTTTATACAAAAGCTGTTAATTTATTTTGTTTTTAAATTTAATTAATTCACGAAAGAGGAAATAACAGATCACTGATAAATATGTTATTCTTTGAAGTTTGAAATTACTAGTATTGAAAAACTTTTTCCTTCGCGTTTATTTACATTCCTTGCTAACGCGTAAGCGTAGCAGCGAGCGGCGATGCCTCTCCACTCTCGCTGCTTTGCTCCCAGTGCGACGTCATTTCGCCAGCCAATGCTAGCTCGTATCCAAAGTGGCTCAACCTAAAGAGATATCTAATAACCTTGATTTTTACTAAGACTGCCATATTTTGATTACATAAGTTGTAGGCTTTCAAAAAATCACAATGGCGCTTTGGACAATCTCTCGGACTATCTGAAAAGAAAAGCCTAACGAAAGGCGAATACTATTTTTATAGAAAACTTTCTCACTAATTCAACTAAAATGTTTTGGTAATCTAATTCAGTTTTAAATTATTAAACTGTATACAATAATTATGCATTTTTAAATCTGCTGCATATTATTTAAGATATTGAAATTGAAACAACCACTTACATATTACTGCAACCAGTTAAATACTGAATACTAATTGTTCAAAAATCTTGTCTCAATTTCAGATTTTCATTCTAAATGTGAAGTGTGCCTTTCCTAGGTATTGGTAAGCTTTGTTGTGCAAAGTGTCGCTTTCAAGAGTAAAAAACCCGTAGCGAAACAACTGTCTGAAGATGTTAATTACTTTCATCATCTACGGAGATAAAGTGCGGTTTAGTATCTGAATCATAAATATCACGACTGGGACGTAGTTTTGTGATGTTTTTTCAACGCTCTTGCGTCCTTCGAAAGATCATCTGGAAAATAGACAAATGAAAATAAATATTTCTTTGAGATTTTACTTCAATTGCATCGTTCCTTTGTTGACAATACTTGACCACCATTAAGTGAAATATGACAGTAAACAAAAAACCTTATTGTTGTGTGCCAATATTTCAAGGGAATAATTTTCCTGGACCACGTGACCTAATTCATAGGAGAGCTTTCTAGTCTTTATGAAGTTTTTACATATAGAACATATGCCTTATGTTCACAACTAGAGCAACAGCAAATATAAAACTAGATCAGTAAAGAAGAACAAATGTAATTGAAATAAATTGGACAGTATTTATCAAAAGATCTTGAGGTGAAATTCCTCTAATCCCTAGCAGTTTTGCAGTAGATGAGAATTAAAATTAAAATTCTGAAAAATCTGAGATAAATCCTTAGATAATGAATGGTGTTCTGCTGGGTGTTCAGGCCATTTCAACAAAAGAACTTAGATGCTTCTAGTGTGTATTTTTAGTAAATATTCCGAAATACGGTTTAAAAGTTTATATGAATGTGTTTAAACTAAAATAAATATTTTAGGTTTTAAAATTTCATTTTCTAATTAAGACAGTGGGAGAAAAAAAGAAAACAAGATTACCTTTAACACATGCTTGTTCTAATTGATCAATGATGTGTTCGTAATTTGTATTCGGTTGTTGATGTAATTCTTCAGACAATATTTGAAGAACAATGGTGAATTTTTTTGTAAAACATATTTTGGAACTAAAATGACTTTACCAAATTTTGAAAAAACAACAAAACAATTTTGGAAGACTCAAATACGTAACATATTTCATTTAGTTATGTTAAATTGCGTGACTGCATAAAACTGTTTATTTCTTTTTTTCTTTTTCGGTTTATTCGAAGCGTCTCTGCCAAGGATATTTCAGGGTTTTCTGTTTCTGTTGAAAAAGTGGTTGAATTATAATCTCCGCAGGTTTAAAATTTATTAAAAAAAATGTAATTGTATGCTATAAGTACACCAATATTTGTATTTCTCAAATTAACACATGTAAATATTAACTAACTGCTTATACAGTTTAAAGAGATAAGGAAAAATTCTAAAAATGAAACACCTTATTTAGTATTGGAGAATGACAAACGAATAGTATTTTCAGCTATTATTGCCTTCACTTCGTTACTTGATGGAATTTTCATAACTACATTTTTGTAAATATGTAAGTCTACTAGTGTTATTTACTTTTTCACCAAAGTGAGGAACGTCACCTTCAGTATGGACGTACGCTCTTATTCTCAACGAATATCTAATTTTTCGATTTTATTGCATATTAAAGAAAAGGCAACTTAGATTCAGTAATCGTTTCCTTATTTTCTTGTAGTCTGTTGACGTTTTTACCTGCCTTTATACACTGACAGAAAAAAATCCAAACACCAAGAAGGGGTTGTGTTAGATAAACGACAGTTGGTAGGTGGTGAGAGTATA
Organism: Macrothele yani; assembly: GCA_039090855.1. NCBI lineage: Eukaryota > Metazoa > Arthropoda > Arachnida > Araneae > Macrothelidae > Macrothele > Macrothele yani. Next base: position 48,149,022 of record CM076999.1, on the reverse strand, counting down.
TCTGTAAGATGACGTCTATGTAAACTTCGCGCTCGGCGCATACGTGTGGCGCTAGTAGCGCCCCTCGGAACATGCAAAGCAGGTTTGCTGTAAATACGCTCTGTAACGTTCGTGAGCGTTAGTTATCGTTGGGATCCGATGTAGTGTGTTGATATTAGTCAAGAATGCCTTTAAGAAGACGAAGAAGCCATTATCAACAGCTCACAGAGTTTGAACGAGGTCGTGTAATAGGGCTACGAGAAGGTAGATTTTCTTTCCGCAATATTGCAGAACGACTTGGCAGGAATGTAGCCACTGTGCATGATTGATAACAGCGGTGGTCAAGGGAAGGTACTGCCTCAAGAAGGCCGGGTTCCGGTCGGCCACGTGGCACTACTGAGAGGAAAGAAGACCGCCGTGTACGGCATATGGCCGTGGCGCATTGTACTGCGTCTGCGGCAGCAATTCGAGCTGTAGTTGCCACCACAGTGACACAACGAACTGTTACAAATCGGTTACTTGAAGGACAGCTCCGAGCCAGACGCCCTGTAGCGAGCATTCCACTGACTTCCAAACCACTGCCGTTTGCGACGTCAGTGGTGTCAAGCTAGAGCTCATTGGAGGACAGGGTGGAGATCTGTTGTGTTTTCTGATGAAAGCCGGTTCTGCCTGGGTGCCAGTGAAGGCCGTGTGTTGGTTAGAAGGAGGCCAGGTGAGCGCCTGCAACCAACCTGTCTGCGGCCGAGACACACTGGACCTACACCTGGAGTTATGGTCTTGGGAGCAATTTCCTATAACAGCAGGAGCACTCTCGTGGTTATCCCACGCACCCTGACGGCACAGTTGTACGTCGGTCTGGTGATTCAACCTGTTGTACTGCATTTCATGAACAGCCTTAAAGGGGGTGTTTTCCAACAGGATAACGCTCTCCCACATACCGCTGTTGTAACCCAACATGCTCTACAGGGTGTCGACATGTTGCCGTGGCCTGCTAGATCACCAGAACTTTCACCAATCGAGCACGTATGGGACATCATTGGACGACAACTCCAGCGTCACCCCCAACCAGCATTAACCGTCCCTGTATTGACCGACCAAGTGCGACAGGCATGGAACTCCATCCCACAAACTGACATCCAGCGCCTGTACGACACAATGCATAAACGTTTGCGTGCTTGCATTCAACATTCTGGCGGTTACACCGGTTATTAATGTACCAGCATTTCACATTTAAATTGGCTCTTCTCGCGCTTACATTAAGCTGTGATCTTGAAACCTTAATTGATTAAATATGTCACCTATACAAATGTATTGCCGCCATTTCATTCCTCTACAGCTATTTTTTCGTGGTGTTGGAATTTTTTTCAGTCAGTGTATATTCTTCGTTTTATTTATTTTATTACTTTCTTGTAGCTAAAGTGAAACGTGCTAACATAAAGTGAAATTTGCTTGACGGCTTTCATAATCCTCGAGGTAACAGCAAGATAAAGAAATTCTATTGAAGCTTCGTAACCAATGAAACGAAATGTGACGGCTATTTTTATTGCTGTAATCGTTTTCATATGACCATCCGCATTCATTAGGTTACGCATACCTAATTTCACTATATTTGCATCAGTCATCCATCCATTAAGCTTAGAAGAACATACCAATACTACTCACACCTAATTGAAAACAAATGCTGAGACATAAGCTGTGAAACTTAATATTTCCGTCGATAAATGGTCGTGTGGAACAAACCACGTGGTCCTCATACTACGACATCAAGAAAGTGCTGTGAAACTTTGCTCTACCGGGGATGTCCTTGTCGGGTTCAGTCTACAAGTAGCGAGTCTTCAGGACAGGAGGAGCCGGAAGTACAGACAAAACTTGCACCCAAACGTCATTGCAATTCTTAAATAAGGGACACCTTCCAAAGTTAGGTTTAGAAAATATTTCCTTTATCTGAAAAGATCGAGCTGACATTTTTGAATTGAATGATCTTAATTTTTTTGGTGTTCATATAACTCCCTCAGTATTCTACGGGATGAGCTAAGCCTCATGACATATTAAAAACAGGGAAAACTGATCGGTATATCTGAAGTACTGGAAATTGATTTCTGTAAGATGGTAATGACTCATTCTGAGTGGAAAGAAACTATACATTCGACCGTTAGCCCTACTTCTACTAACACATAAAAATAAATTGCAGAGATTATTAATAATAAGTTGTATAGGTTATCACTTTGCGTGCACTTAATCGGAACAAAAATAAACAAAGCTCACATATTGCTGATAATTAAATTGTCTGTTTGAAACGCTGTGCATTTATTTCGGCAACTGCCATCAGCAACCACGTATTACAGTCAATATGGTGATAATCCATTTATATTCACGTGAAATTACACTTACGATTATAAGCTTTCGGTAACCAATAAATTATAATTACAGAGAATGCTAGGAATACGGTGTTTAGGTTGCCTCCAAGATTACTTCTATATTAGAAAAACAGAGAAATACAGAGAAGAATATCATCAACTTTACTGATAACAATAAACGAGCAGCAATATGAAAATATATTTGAAGAAATGCGTGACTTTCTTATTCACTGACTTATACGAAACAGTTTGAAAAATGCAGAATTGCATAAAGTTCTAATTTACCCTTACACGTATACGGAGGAATCGGGGAAACGGATAAGGCGATATCATCACGATTACTAATGACAACGAATGAATCAGATTAAGTTAAAATTTTGCTAGCTCTCAGCACTTACACGGTATTTTGTGTCTCCATCTATTGGCATTTGCGTTCACAAGCGTTCCTCGGAAATGTTCTTATAGCCCAACTGAATTAATTATTTTTATTTTAGGATAGCTTTCCGACGTTCAGTCATTTATACCTCCATTGTGCCCGTGGAATATAATTTGACCACATTATAAGGAATAACACCTGGTTTTTACTCGAGAAATTGTTTTGAGCCTTTCGGCAAGAGTACTGTGCAGTTTTGCTGTTCTGCTTCTAAGCCAAGGTAGAGAAATTCCACTCCTTCCTGCAGTTAGTTTAGTACGAACGCCTCAGAAGCAGACAGCGATTTCACATTTACATGCAACCAATGTCTTTTTCCTTAGCTTGCCATATCGCTTATTATTGTCGCATGGCTAAAGTGTTTTCATTGTTTGGGATTCATCTCACTACAAACACCTGTAACAATCGCGACATAATCTATAATTTTGTTCAAATAGCACAGTCCATACGTCCTGAGAACCTATATGGTACGACTTCGGAAATGTTAACCATCTTATAAAGGAAGCCTTTTGTTATCACTGAAAAAAACTAGATTAACAGCGTAAACAAAAGTCATCACAGTATAAGTATAACCGGCGCCGTCTGGCACCGACAACCGCAAATAAAGAACGTTCTTTTCACAAAACAAAGCTATTTCGTTCAACTGCATTGCTTGGACGCATCAAGCGGCCGCTTTAGAGGGAAAGTTTCAATACCTTTGTTGATTTTTAATATCTGGTTACCAATTACGTAAATTCTTACATTAAATATCGCGGTAAATATAAGTAAAATTTCATATCAAATACTTAATTTGGGTATACTTTTAAACATTTTTGAGGTGCATTGTCAGCTTAATCGGAAATTTAACATAGTAAAATTTAACTCATGAATTCAGAAATGTGAGTAACATGTGTATCGCATTGGGAAATGACAAAATTTTGAACAGCGTAATGATCAGTAATTTATTTTTATGTCTTAATATGTAAAATAATGTATATTAAAAAAATATGGACCAACGGCAACCAGAAAAATTCTTCTGTAACAGAACTTCGAAGTTCTGCAGTGTAGTAAGAACAACTCGGAAATTGTGCAAAATCTAACAAAACGCCAACTGTTTTATTTAACTGACACTTGCATTATCGATTTTTTAAAGTGGGGCTTACGCTTAGAGAAAAACGCAATTGAGGTGTACCTCGTCTGTATCTCGTGCAGTTATTTCTCAGTAAGTGAAAGAAATACATCTCTTAACATATTCGATAACAATTTGAAGCATTTTGGGTATTTTAGTATAACATTTTAATCGGCCTATATGCCCGAACCAAATGGTGCCCACCTTTTCTACTCTCCACTAACATAAATTTTCACATAGTTGTCGAGTTTTACAAAATGTAGAGCAAAATAAAGTATTTCTTCCTCACATCTCGCTAATACCGACAATTAACCTGTATCTGTTGATAAACGATTGTTTCTAAACACTATTGCCTGCTCCATGAACAAGGGAAATGCTAGTCTGGCTGACACTAACAGAATGAAAATGGGTCGAAACATATCATTGAAACTCTTCTTGCTCATTTTCTAGGATCGTTTACATCCTTAGCACTTTTAGAAGATAATCATAAGAAAGAATTAGAGTCAAATAATCACCTTAATAGCAACATTCAATAACAAATCTGATTAACAAAGCAACAACATACGACGACCAATTCAAGCGTTTTAGGCGCTTTGATATCACTTTTTGGACAGCGAATATATTCGTTCGATCTGATTTCAGTCCATTTTGTCAACTCCGAGTTAACTTCGCTCCACCCTGTCAAACGGTTCAGGTCTGTGTTGTCGAAATGCCAGAAAACCACATGAAAGTATAAGCATTCACCAACGGTAATTACCATTTTTCCTATGCTCTGAACAAAGAGTAAACAGCCAAAGTAACCTGAAATTTTGTCCTACTGAAACAAACAAAACAACACACATGTGAAAACTGGAGCCACTCAGGTGGCGCAGTGGTCTAAGCGCTGGATCCTGACTAATCGTCCGAGTGGGGCCAGATGTCGAATCCTGGTGAAGCATGGATGTCTTGTTTCTCTTAAGGCAGTATCTTTCTCCATTTACTAAAGCAAGTGGTCCTAAATTAGGGACGTGCAAATGCATATAGCCCTTTGAGTTGCTCACGGTGATCGTTAAGCAGCCAGTGAAAAGAAAAAAAGGAAAACTGGTTTAATTTTGAATCTAATGCCGGGCTGCTACAGTTTTATGTGAAGGGATATCGCAATTGTTGTCTGTGGACATTTCTTACCACAACACTAAACTATATACACTGGAGGAAAGTGAAAAAAGAACACCAAGAAGGAGATGTCTGATACCAGGGAATTTGTACAGCATAATAACGGAATATAGAGGATAACGTGATCAAAACATTATGGCAAAATACAGCTGTATTTGCTGGTAAACTGAAAAATAACATTTCCATGTAACATGGTTAGTACGTGGTTGAAACGCCATGAACTGCGTCACACAATTCTGGCATGGAGTCTGTCGTACAGATGTTGGATGTAAGTTTGGGGGAATGAGTTCCAAACATCCTCAACCTGGACTCGTAAATAGGGGATGGTCGTGGCTGGCCGTGGAGACCGGATAAATCGTTGTCCCATAAAATCCCACACGTGCTTAATGGGGGACAAATCCGGTGAACGTGCAGGCCATGGAAGTAGTCTCACACCCTGAAGTGCATGTTCCGTGGCACGTGCCGTGTGTGGGCGTGCGTTATCTTGCTGGAAAACACCACGATGGACCGACATTATAAATGGCACAACAACGGGCTGAATGATGTTGTTGGTGTAGGATGTGCTGTTTAACGTACCCAGTACAAACACTAGTTTTGTATGGGAGTGGTAGATGATCGCTCCCCACACCAGTTGACCATGTGTAGGCCCTGTGTGTTGCTAGCGGATGCAAGAACGGTGGAGACCCTGCCCTGTGCGTCTGCGAACACGCATACGGCCATCGGAGGCTCCCAAGCAGAATCTGCTTTCATCGCTGAACACGACAGATCGGCATTGTGCTTTCCAGTACAGACGTTGACGACATCACTGGAGCCGTTCCTGACGGAGGACTGGAGTCATAGGTACACATGTTAGAGGCACACGTGCACGTAGTCCTGCATCCGGTAGACGGTTGCGGATTGTTCGTACTGTCACTTCAGGTGCAACGGCAGCTCGGTTTTGCGTCGCAGTGGATGTTCTGATTGACAATTCCGCTGTTCGTATGCGTCGATCGGTCCGCTTATCACACCGTCTGTGACTCCTGATCCTACGTCTTCTCGTGTGGGAATGTTCCACGGACCATCTACGCCTCCATCGTACCGCCACCAATACTTCACGTCCAATTCGCTCCGCAATACGACGATACGACCACCCGGCCTCGCGGTGTCCGACTAGACGAAATCGCTCAAAGTCCGATAACTGCTGAAATCCTACACGTCTTCCATGTCCAGGCATTGCAGCATCTTCAGGGTCTTCGCACGTGTCCGTACGCCGACGACTGATTACATTCACTTCGCCGTACTCCTTAAATACCACCGACGATAATTTGCATATCATGAAATGCTGTGCCGTAAGCGCTCACCTGTTCGTCCCGAAATTAACATCCCACCTAAGTAAACTCGACTCCATTAACTATGTAAATTTCATGATCGTCCGCCAATTTCTTCTTGGTATTGTTTTTTTCACTTTTCGCCAGTGTATAAAAGCTTGTGTTGAACTACTCATAAATTACTTTTTTAATTTATTTCTCCTAATGTGAAAGCCTTTTACAGCTCAAATATACCATGAGTGAGAGTACAATCCATTTAATTCAAAAAATGTTATAAAAGGTTTTAACTATTTTTTAAATATTACACTGAAAACTACAGATTTAATAACTTTTGGTACTATAATAATATGAGGGACATTCATAGGACCGGATTTTTTCCCTTAACCCTCTAACAACCATCGCCCTAAAATTTGGTATCATTCTAACTACCATAAAGCCCAAAAATGTCTGTTGGTTTACATTTTCGCTTAATGACAAGTATGGTGAATGCCGGCGACTCCTGCTGATCAATCATAGGCCGTGCATATTTAAAGAAGAAGTAAGGGTAAGAAATATGATTCACTCTAGACAAGTGTTACGGGCGGCTATGGTCATTTTGTGTGAGTGAGTTTTTGGCATTATGGTCCTTAAAGAGTTAATGATTTGCATTTGCCCCTCAGGTACTTGCACGCTGAGTTTCATTAGGATCGAACGATTTTCTCACGGTGCTTCCTTTTTTTAAGTAAAGAGTACGCTATTTACATACATGCAATGATGTGAGATTGGTTACGACGCTTACTTCCAGATAATGTGAGCAGATCACCTTGTATCATCATTGCATGAGTATATATACAGTACTTAATTCCAAAACAGAAGGGATCCCTTCTCATGTTCCAGCTGCAAAACCATCAACACAGAAAATAGTTCAAATCACCACAGAAATGCAGCTGTATTAGCTTTATTGAAATCACCTCGACAGTTATTTCAGGCTTTTGTAGGTTTATTTCGTGTAGAGAACGGGTGCGACTTAAACACCTGGTAGCAGGTTTCATTATGCTGAAACACTGCCTTGAGACTGAATTTCGACGAGCCAATGAACATTCGCCAATCATTCGGTCATGTATTATTAGGAGGATATGCATCAGGCGATTTACATCGTAGCAGAACACAAAGTCAATTTACTTTCGTAAGGCGGAAAGTGCTCATGATAAGTGCGAAACGAAGTCCGTCGGACATTTTCCTGAGAAAATTCCGTTGTAGAAGTCTTGATTGCAGTAACTGCGCTTTGTCCTTGGGCAACTCCAAATCGTGAACAAGATCGTTCAGTTCTTCTTGTTGGAGAATATGGTGCAGATGACTCACTGTGGCCGACTAATGGATCATCATTAGACGCCGAAAGCTCAGGAGAACCTGACAACATTTGCCTTTGTCGTCATCGTCTTCTGAGTCGATGGATAATTATCTCGGAGGTTCTGGAATGGGATGTCCTTCCTCTTGCCGAATTAGTCAAATAGCAGATAATGTATTTGGGTAACCACTTGTTGACTTCTTTTTTCTCGTTATGCCTCCCAAAACAAGTGGAAAATTGCATGCAAAAATGCAAAAATAGTGTTATTTGCAAGATTGCTTTGTTTTTTGCAAACCATTCGAACAGCAAACGGAATCTACCGACTTTCAGGCACTTCGAATATTTCTAACACACGTACCACAGCATATGTGTGGGTCCCATGGCTTGACCTGGTTCCGGAATGTGAATCCGAAATAAAGTTGAGACGTCCTTTTCACTATCGAAGTGATAGCCTATTTCTGGCTTGCAAACGTCACTACTCCGCATTTATAACAAAACGTATTTGGACTATCAACACAATTACGAAGTATCACTACTGCTGGATTTATAAACTTCAGCGATCACGTGTGTACATAACGCAGGAGTAAATGGGAGTGTAGCTCAGGAAGTCGCTCAAACACTAGCTCATCCAACGAGACCAATTTATACTAATTATTGCATCTTCTTACGTCAGCCATGTCATGACTCAAGTGCGTTCCATCCGACAATATATCCTGCGTGTGGTGTGTATGATGGACTTGTGTAATATGACGCAATGTGTTGCAGACTGATTCTCTCTTAAACAAAAGCAATCACCAGAACATATTGTCATTTGCGTTCAGAACATTGACATTTCTAAAGGTTAGCGATTTTCATTTCAGAGGAATATTGCGTGTTCTCCAATGAATGCAGCCACTGATGAAACAGTTTTTCTAAAATACTTGAAAGGCTCCTCTACCTTATCAAGAAAACATTAACTAGCATTATTTCGGTAAGATAAAGCCTTAATACTACGGTAATATTTTTATTATTAACGCCTGTACTTAAAAAAATGAACATTGTATAAAGCACATCACCGTACGAGATTTTTCAAAAACCAAATACTCCATCATCAAGTACTTCAATTTTGAAATACATAACCAACATAAATAGAAAACAACGGATAAAAACAAGAAGCATTTTTTAAATTACGCGAGCGCTTGATAACAATAAAAAAGCATACAATAAATATACTGGAATAGTGGGCTCGTGTTAAAGGATTCAACAAAATAATATTAACAAAACATTACTGAATAGAGGAAGACATATATGCGCATAATGAATTAATAGGTTTTAATAAGAATTCAAACTGTAACTGAAGTAGTAGAAGTAGAGTGCTGGTGGAGGGCATCATGTCTACTTTGCTGGATTATCATAGCCCGAGGCAAAGGAAAAAACTTGGAGGCTCTTCGTTAAGGTAGTCAGTGCTATGCGACAGAATATACAAACTTTCAGCGAATCGAAGGGGTCGCATTGTACGAAATAAAATAAGCACTATGGCATTGGCCCAGTCATGTCGGTGGGTACCTGATTTAACCAACTCTGCAAGAGAGGCAGCATCCGAGTTATTTGTAATGGAGTACTAGTGCTCATAAAGTCTAGTGCGCAATGGGCGTGCAGTGGATTCTATATCGCTAATACTGGATCTTGAGGGTTGACAGGATTTAATAGAATTTTGTAAACCCCATGTCTGTTGAGGGTAGAAACTTGGTCACGGTCATTTTGTGCGAAGGCCAGCATAATTTTTGTACTCTCTTCAAAAGCAATGTGGTGTTTTTTACATGCATTCCTTAGTACTGAAGTAACTTCAGGAATATAGTCTACAGTTCCAACATATTTTATAACTTTGGCTTCCCTTTGCAGTGTACTTTGGACTGAATATTCCAATGATCGAGTAAGTTTTTCAACAACCTCTTTATGGTATCCATGTAACATCGCAATCATGTGGATGTGACTTAACTCCTTTCTTCTAGCAAGAATACTAGATGAGTGGGTGAACACTCTTCGAACTAGGTACTAACCGCTGCAAGTTTTTATTTTCTTGGGTGCGACGAACTGAAAGGAATTATAGCAGAGCTTGCTGTAGGATTTTGGTACACTGAGTAAAATGACCAATTGTTAGCTGGGTGTCTATTTAGAAGGATATCCAACTAAGGAAGCGTGTTATCAGCTTCATGCTCAATAGTGAAATTTATGGAATTGTAATGGTTTGAGAGTTCATTAGCAAACTCCACAACTTTGTCTTTACGTTATGGCCAGGAAATACGTATGTCGTCAACGTATCTAATGTGAAGTTAAAGCTTGAGGTGGAAAGAGTGTAACATCTTGTTTTCCAGGTCTTGCATTAATAATTCGGTGAGTGTCTTTGAAAGTGTGAAACCAACGTGCACCTCCATTCTGGCGGTGAGTGATCCCTTCATATCGAAAGAATGTGTGTTTTGCACGAAACGTAGGGCATTGGTAATGGCTTGGATTTCACTTGCAGTAGAATAATTCAAAAAAATTAGTCTGTTCTCAATAATGCAATGTACGTCTCCAATTGGCACATTGGGGAATAAAAAAAACAGCATCAAGGGATGTCATGACGAAAGGCTTTCCCTTACGTGAGAATGTTTAATGGTATCAATAGCCTTTATAGGGATATTAAATGATTAAGAGGAACCAGTAGTTAACGGCTAGAGGAATTGTGCTAGAGCATTTTCTAGCTTGAGGGTTGGGCTTGCATATCCTGATAGAAGCGGGCGTACAGGAAAACCCTTCTTGTTAGTCTTTACTTGGCCAAAGAGTTCACGTGTGCGAGGGCCTATAGTAGGAGACATATCATTGGTGACGTTACAGGTTAGCTACCGTGTTTTCTGAGTTTAACCACTGCTACCACAGTAGATGAGGTTGGATGCGAAATGAGAATGAATTGAGTACATTGTTGTGCTTTATAAAACCTTTATTTTTTAAGTACAGGCATTAATAATAAAAACATTATCGAGCTGTGCAGGCTTTATTTCACTGAAATAATTCAGAAAACGTGCTTTTAATTTAGATAATGTTTCATTTTTTGTGATGTTGTAGTGAATACTTTTGGAAGTACAGATTTTTTGTGAAAAGATTTCTGAAATTGTTTCCGAAATTCTAAGAAGGTATCGAAACCAAAAAATAAGAATAAAGCAAAAAAAACAAAACAAAAAAACACACGTTTTGTTGCAATATTTACCGTTACGATCACATTGTGTGGCTGTAATATAAGGTTCTGAATTTGTCATTTTTAGATACATATAATATTGTTTCCTTAAAATATATTGCATAATATTATTCATTTAGAAAAAGACATAATATCACCCTTTTACCGAAATGGAGTAAACTAGTTGTGAAAATATATCATCACCAGGTTGAATGTGAATCAGTTCTGTAAAACCGTTTTCTGTCATATGACGTTGTCAGCATAAGAACCTAAATCCAAGTGTGAAAATAATTGTAATTATGGGTGTCGAATCTTAAATGGTTTTGCTATACAGAATTTGGGGATCACCGATAGAAAATTCTTATCAATATGATAATCTATAAGATTCTTTTACTTAAAAGAAAAACAATTGTATGTGATAAAATAACCTAACTGAAAAAAAAATACTGTATTTTCCTGCAGAAAATCTTAAATATCACAAGGATGTGCACGGTGACTCATAAGAACTGATAAATCGTTGCAAACTCAGGCGAATATGTCCCTTTCGTTGGAGTCTACGCAGTTATCAAAAACACGCAAGCGTCGTATTTTTCCAGTTTAATTTCTCATTCATCTCTACCGTTTGAGTTTTTTCGAATTTCGATGTCAATGGTACCTCTAAATTAAAAATATGAGCAATAAGAAAAGCGATTATCAAATGTAAAAGAAGCATAAATAATTATCCATTTCTTCAGTGTATCTCATTGCAATACGATGAATGGAAAAATTTACGACGTCGCAAAGGTTTGTAATTTGAGAAAGTATAAAATCCTACGGATGAATAAAAACTAATGCATGAATAATCAAGTGATTTTTACCACGGAAAGTAAATATTCTTTTACATTCTTTCACATACTATCATTAAACCATAAATTTCTTTAAACCCAAATGTATTGCTTAATGTTATTATGATTGTAAAAATGTAATGATATCAGACTTTCCCAGAGAAACGCAAGAAATTTTAGAATAGAGTGCAGACTTTGGTAGTAAATAATGCGTAAAATCTTTAGAGGCTGCATAAATTAAAATCTAGAAAATACACCGATTTTAAACGGGAATGAAAATCATTCTCTAACGCGTTAAACAGAATCAGGGTTGGTACAAATCTTTACATGTGATGGACGTACGAAGCTCCAGTAACTGGAAGGAGGTACTGTAATATGTGGGCACTACTGTGATGAGGTAATATTTCACTGTGTATCACACACATGAGTCTGGAGGAATTCAAGCCTGCTGTGGTGTAGCGGAAACACATCCGGCGCGTAACTGGAAGAACCTGGCTTCGACTCCCGGTGGCGGCCAATGAGAATTTTTCCGTGACTCACTTATAAACGTGGAAAGAGCGAAGACCTTTGTTTGATGCACATGCTGTTTTTGTTTATGGTACCTCGCCCTCAACCTACGCACTTTTATACTTTAATGTGTTTTTTTTATATTCCAAAGGTTACGCCTTTTCCATATAAACACCTTAGTTTCCAGCTCTTCTTATGTAGTAACGAAATCGATACAAACAGTGCTTAAGCAGCACTTCATAAAAACTGAACTGCATCGCCATAATCGGCATATAAAACTTGGATGGAGAGCGTTTGGAAGAAACAGTACAGTTTTTAAGAGCAGTATGCCATTATGTCTTAAAAGAAAAGTGTTTCATCAGTGCATCCTGCCAGTGCTTACGTACGAAGTAGAGACATGAACCTTAACTAAAAAGACATACAAAGACTTCAGACAACTCAAAAAAGATGCATGGAAAGGTGCATGCTTGGTATAGACAAGAAAGCTTAGAAGAGGAACTTGTGGATGAGGAAAATGACAGGAGTGAAATCACTGAAATGGCAGTGGGCTGGACATATATATATATAGAAACAATGCAAAACCTGAAGAAAGAAATTTTTTGAAGATAACGAAGAGAAAAAATAAGACAAATAAAAACTAAGAACAAACCAGAGACATAAGAAAACAAGCCTCAAGCGTCCGAAGCAAACGAGCTCCTTAGTAAGCAAGAACAAAAATTACCAAAATAAAAAAATGTCAACCAGCAGAACATAGGGATGTAGACCAATGACAGTTTTCTTTAAGGCTTCCTCAGGGACAAGCATAAATAAAATCACTCACTCATCCACAAAGACCAGAATCGAGTGGGTTTCTGCTAATATAGTTTGCTTTACGGACTAATTAAGTTTAAGATTAAATTCAACTGATGTTAAAAAGGACAAAAATCTAAAAACAGCAAACTAGATCACATTGCCCATCTCATAAGAGGACCCAATGATTGTTTTCGTTAGGTGCTTCTATTGGGTTTCTATATATATAAAGTATTGCAAATATGGAAAATCACACACAACAGAACATGAATGCTGGAAAGGTTTGTACATTCTATAGCTGTAGAATGCTTTACCCAAAATGAAATAAAAAAGTAAATAGGTAAATATTACAATGAGTATAAAGAATTAAATATAGGAAATGTGACTCCATATATATATATATATCTAATGAGTGATATTAATAACATCTATGAAAATGCAAGTGCAAAGATTCGGGTGTTTGAAAATACAACACACATAAAAATTGGGAAGGAGAGAGACAAGGTGACACCATATCTCCGAAGCTCTTAAATGCCACATTGGAAAATGTATTTCAATCACTGACCCGGGAAAACAAAGGGATAAAGATTATTGGATATTATCTAACCCACCTTCGTTTTGCTGATGACGTAGTCATTTTTGCAACTACCCCATCAGAGCTTCAGAGTATGATCCAGAAACTTGCTGACAAGAGTAAAGAAGTTGGGATTAAAAATGTACTTTCAGAAGACAAAAGTGATGTTCAATGCTTTTACAAGTAATGAAGATTTATCGACTGATGGAGAAAAGCTGGAGATAACAGACAAGTACGTTTATCTTGGACAGCAGATATCAAGTGAGAGTCACATTGATGAAGAAATTAATCGGCGTTCAAAACTTGCCTGGAGAGCTTTTGGAAGAAACAGCATAATTTTCAAGAGCAATATGCCATTATGTCTTAAAAGAAAAGTGTTTGATCAATGCATCCTGCCAGTGCTTACGTATGGTGCAGATACGTGGACCTTAACTAAGAGAGACATACAAATGCTGCAGACAAGCCAAAGAGCATGGAGAGGTGCTTGCTTGCTATAACCAGGAGAGATAAGAAGAGGAACTCGTGGTTCCAAAAAACGACGAGAGTGGAAGACATCATGATCAGAGTTAAATCCCTGAAATGGCAATATGGGCTGGACATACTGCCAGAAAGGACAGACCATCGATTGACAGCCGAAATTTTAGATTGGATTCCAAGGGACAGGAAAAGACCCAGAAGAAGACCACATGGAAGATGGGTGGATGAAATTCGAAAGTATGCGGGATTGACATGGAGGAGACTGGCACAAGACAGACCGTTGTGGAGGAAACTTGGGGAGACTTTCGTCCAGCAGTGGATTGATAATTGTTGACAATGATGATGATGATGATGAGAACATCATCATCAGCAAAACGGAAGGTGTGTTAGATAATCTCCATTAATCTTTATCCCTTTGTTTTCCCAGTTCAGTGACTGAAAGACATTTTCTAATGTGGCATTAGGGAGCTTCGGAGATATGGTGTCACCTTGTCTCACTCCCTTTCCAATTTTGATGTGTGTTGTATTTTCAAATAGCCGAATCTTTGCACTTGCATTTTCATAGATGTTATTAATAATATTAATGTATGCATCTTCAATACCACAGGATTTCAGAGCCATTGTAATTGCTGATGGTTTCACCAAATCAAAGGCTTTTTCATAATCGATAAAAGCCATGCACAATGGAAGTTCATCTTCCCTCGCTCTTCCAATTAGTTCTCTCAGTACGTGGATATGATCTATTGTGCTGTAGCCACTCCTGAATTCAGCTTGTTCCCTGGGTTGAGCAATGTCCAGTGTTACCTTCAAGCGGTGTGAAAGAACTTTAGTGAAGATTTTATAAACCACTGAGAGGAGACTGAAAGGTCTGTAGTTCCTGAGATCCCCAATGTCACCTTTTTTATGTAGCAGGATAAATGTAGCGTTGTTCCAATCCTCAGGAATCTTCCCTTCATTAAGGCATCGAGTGAAAATTTGGGCGAGTATTGTTTCGATTTCTCCACTTGCTTCTTGTATGATGTCTACAGTAATCCCATCTTCTCCTGGAGCTTTCCCCCGCTTCATGTTCTTGATTGCATGTGCAACTTCTGCTGGGAGGACTGGAAGAACTCTGGTACCTTTCACGATGTCTGGAGTACATGTGTCATCCCTTTCATATAATTTGGAGTAGAAATCTTTCACTCTTGTCAAAATTTCGCCTCTATTTCTTGCTACAGCACCATCTTCTTTTCTCAGTGCCATAATCTGTTTTCCTTCAATTACTGAGATGTCCCTTTGCTATCTTTAGGCTTTGGTTGTTTTCAATTGCTTTCATCACTAGCTCACAGTTGAATTTCCTTATATCTTCAGTGATACTTTTTCGTACTGTTTTGCATAGCTCTATATATTCCACTTTGGAAGTCACATCTTCTTTAGTTGTCCTCATCTCTCTTCTTTTTTGCATCAACATTTTGGTTTTTCCTGATCATTTGTTCCCATGCAACTTGTTCTTAGACCCAGCTAATTTTGTTGCTGTTTCCATAAGAGCTTTGGTTACTTTTCTGTTAACTTCGGAAATATCTACTTCTTCCGATGTTAGGCATTCTAAAGCAGAGAATCTCTTCTGCAGTTCCAACTTGAAAGTATTATGGTGTTTTTTAAGGTTGGTTATGTCAATACATTTTGTTTGTCTTATGAGCTTGCCACGTTCGAGTTTAGTGTTGAGATGCATCTTACATCTCACCAATCAATGATCACTACCTGTGTTGAACTTGTTTAGCACACTGCAGTCTTGAATGACGAATATTTTGTTACACATACTACAATCAATTTCACTTGTCGTCCCAATTGGATGTCTCCATGTCCATTTCCTGTGTGGCTTTTTCTTGAAGAAAGGAGTTCAAGATGAAAAATCCTACTGCCTTCTGCAATTTCAACGAGAGTATTTCCACGCTGGTTTCTGTTGCCGTGACCGAATTTACCTACTGTAGTTTCATTCTGTTGCCGTTGCCCTATTTTTGCATTGAAATCTCGCATAAATATCTTTAAGTGCTGCTTACCTTTATTATTTAGATGACGGATTTCCTCATAAAATTCTTCAATTTCTTCTTCAGGATGACTTGTGGTGGGTGCATAAGTTTGAATAATCTGAGCCTGGTATCTTCTCGAGAGTTGGATAACAAGTCGTGCAGCTCTGTCTGAGGAACTTTCAACTTCTACCACTTTATCCTTTAGTTTCTTGTTTATTACAAATCCAACACCACTAGTTCTGCCAGTATCTGCCTTACGATAGTCGAAGAGATGTTCCACCTTTCAGTTCAATGTGATCTTCTTTTCTCCTTACCTCACTTAGCCCGACGATGTCCTACTTGATCCTTTGTAGTTCTTCTTCCAATTCAAGAAGCCTTGAATCAGAAGATAGGGAGCGTCCATTATACGTAGCCAAGGTCAGCATCAGATGGCAGCCTAGTCCGGTCCTCCGGGGATTCTTAGCACCATCTTCATTCATGTCGCACTGGCCGCTGCCTTGGCCAGGTACATTCAAGCTGCCGGAGACTGAGGGCTAAGATTTAAGTTGTAGGAGTCATTTTGGGGGTGTTTGGCCATAACTCACTACGCTGGCCAAGCGGGCTGGTGAGTGTGGGATAGCATTTCCTCTGATCCCGATGGTATAGTTATACCGCTGTTGGCGGTCGTCAGAGCCCCTTTAGTGGGAACAGGATGCACCAACAGAAGGCGGGTTTGACATTTGTCAAGGAGAGGCTGTGATGTTACGCATCACCTGACCTTACATCCCGATGATTGTATATAATGATTGTATTAACAGATTTGAAAGAAATGATGGTTATCGGCTTTCGGATCAAGGGTGGCAACATTTCTGAAACAGCGCACTGTTTGACCTGCTCGCGTGGGCTGTGGTTAAAGTGTATTGTGATTGGAGAAAGGGCACCTTTGCGAATAAGCGAGGTGTGGAAGCTGCGGAGTTCACGTGTAATTGTTGTGAGAGGTGAACGTAGGTTTTGATTGTGCGTGAGGGCCGATAGACACGCTACAGTTGAGCAACTCACTAGCCGAATTAACCAGGGGTCTACCAGAAGTATGTCTAACACTACAGCTGCGAAACCTGCTGCATATGATACTCCAATGCAGACGGATGGTCACTGCGACTATGCTAACGAAGGTGCATCGGCGGAAAATTCTTACGTTTGCAAGACAGTGTCGTAATTGGACCTCAACGGATTGGCGAAGGATTGCCTTCTTCAATGAGTCACGTTTCCTCCTTCATTGAACGGATGGACATTGCCGTATAAGGCGAGAAACATTATAGAAGAAACACTCTTCAATAATTTCTGGAAGAAGACAAGCTAGTGGTGGCAGCGTTGAGGTATGGGGAATGTTATGGTGGCATTTCCTGGGTCCACTCCATACCTGTGAAAGGCACTATGGACCAAATTCGTTGAGAATCCATCCTTGCAGATCACGTACACCCATACATGCTGATTGTCATTCCTGGGGTAGATGGGATCTTTCAGAACGACAATGCGACGTGTCATACAATAGGAAAATGTCCGAGAGTGATTGGAAGAGCACGATGAAGACTCAAAAGTACTTCCCTGGCCCTCTGATTCACCAGAGTTAAACCCAACTGAATTTAAATCAAAAACAGACCACCTCGATCGTTTTGTTCGATCTATGGATCCTCCACCACGCATATTCCAGCAGCTGTTTGATGCATTACAGTCAGCATGGTTCCACATACCTGTGAACACCTTCTAGCATATTATTATATCACTCCCAGCCGGTCTAACTGCTGTCCGCGCTGCACACAGTGGTTACTCTAAATATTAGCTGGTAGTACCATTAATGTGACTCGACAGTGTATATATGTATGCATATCAATAAAAATAATCTGTTCTCCTGTAAACTACATTTATGATATCATATACAATTTGAATATTTACGTGCCATTCTTCCGGATGAAACTATACAGCGAAACCATGGTCGGCTTGAAAAAATAAATATTTGTGACAATTTACGTTTGTTATTATCTTAATATATAAGGACATTCTGTTTTACTGTGCATAATTGGCCTAAACCAAATTCGATCCTGGTCCTTCTATGCAGATCGGTATAGAGTTACTTTCCACAGCTATATTTCTTAATACAAAACTAGTATTTGTGGATCTTACTAATGTATCGATATTCTTACAAGCGAGGGTTCATATTAACTGTATGTTTTTCAGTAATTATTTGCAAACGTATGATTCATATACTTAATACATACTGATGTAATTATACACATTGAGAATACGTTTTGCTTTTATTAAAAACTTCGAGGTAGCAATATTTGCTGTTTAGGTGATTTAGCTAAAAACAGACTAACGCTTTGCAGTTTTCATAAATTTTATGGTGTTTTGGTCATCTATGGAGTTTGTAGCACGCTAATCAAATAGGTTTCGCCTGCAACTTCTCTGGATTGCAGTTGTACGTCGGTCGTTCAAAAAGTAAAGAGCCTGCGTCAGAGAGCCAAAGCTGATCCAAACAGCAAATGAAGCTGCCCGTGTCGTAACACCTATAAATTCAGTCACGTGAAGACGCATCGTTACAACGCTCTCTAGTTCATTTTTGAAGTAGACGACATAGACTTCAGACTTGTTTCTGTAACACAGTATGGATTTGACGAAGAAGCAAAGAGTTACTATAAAATATTGCGTGCGTTTGATTAAAATATCTACAGAAACACACAAAATGTTTAAAACAGCCTATAAAAAGATGGTGCTTTGTTTCTGGCAAGAGTGTTTGAGAGGCACAAGAAACTTGTAAATGGTGAAGAGGGTGCGAAAGCTGCACAACATTTCTTTAGGCCTTCGCAATCGACAACGCAGGTTAATATAAATACCATCGAGTCACTCCTGTAAGAAAGCCGCCTAATGACTATTGAGGAGGTTGCTAATATGAAGCACATGTCCATTGGTTCTGTTGAAGGCATTTTGAGAAACCTGTCAGGGTGCCGAAAATTCGTTGTAAAATAGATTCCCCACTTGTTCACGGAAGAACGCAAGGCAAATCGTATTATATCCGGATACCATGTGGAAATGAAACATTCTATTACCATTTCAATACAGATTCAAAACAACAGACCTCTCAATGGAAACTCCAGAGAGTCCTCTATCCAAAACCAAGGAAGTTCATGCAACTGGTTTTCTTTGATAGAGAGTGAATTCGATATCGCCATGTTTCTTCCATAAGGAAAAATGTTACAGGTTCCTATTACTCTGAAGTTCTCAAAGATCGTCTAAAGAAAAGAATTTACCCAAACACCCAGAATTTGCAACTGCTTGGATTTTGCATCGAGATAATACCCCTGTATATCGTGCTTTGCTGACCCAGCAGGTTATCAAAAATCGAGGCATCGAAATGAAGACCCTCAGACAGCAATACCTGGGATTTACGCCATGTGTCTTCAACCTATTACCTGAAGTGAAAAAACAACTTCATGGTTTGCATTAAGTACTGAACTGGACAATGATGTGATGGGCATTTTGAACCATTTGTCGAGGAAGTGCTTCGATTACTGATCGACGCATGGTTCGAGAACCCATCAAGCACTAATCCGAAAACAAGTTAATTACGTTTTATTTTACGAAAGGTCTGGTAATATATAATAGGGACAAAGTGATTAAACGAACACACCTCGAGGGTTTCCCTAACAGGCAAAGTCCAAACTCGACCTAAAAGCAACCCACACAGAAAAAAATCCTTTTTAACTTTGGTGTCTATAACGTTGACGACAAATTGCTCCTCAGAGTTCTATCTGTTCAACATTCGTAGCTTCTGATTTTCCCTCTGAGACTCAGCTGTTCCGAAACAAGCTTCATTTACATGAACCCTGTGTCAACATGTATTACTGAATTCCACATTTACTGACATGATGTTTTCCTCATAGATACTAGGAATTTCATGAATCTGCCTGACTGGCGTTTCCCTAATATGTTTATTTAGTTTCCTACTTTTTCAAATTTTGTTGAAATTCAATCTGAATTTATCTAAATGAAGTTCATAATTATTTTTTTCTTCAACAAATCAAAGCATTTTCTCATGAAGGTACCTCAGAGCATATGATTACAAATTGTGTACTATAATAATGCCATATTTATTGGACATTCCGTTAAAGAAAATGCGAACCCGCACTGATATCATCATCTTCGTGTCAATCTCACCACCCTACATGGAAACAAAATAATGAAACATTTTAAATAGAGTTATATTTATTTTCCGCAAAAGCAGGAGCAGAGGTTCACAGCAGATAAAATTGCATTTCTCGACGCCTTACCCAAGTGCGTTCTTTTATAACCACACATACCTGGTGTCCAAATTTTGAACAAATACTGATAATTAATTTTCTTTCATGTATCTTTTCAAGGGATGTATATTGTAAATATCTAGAGAACGTTAGCTTATATTTTAAGAAAATTGACGTAGTTCGCTGTATATCAAAATAAAAGTATGAAATATTCATAGGGAAAATTTTAGTGGCTGACCGCAATGATACTCTGTTTTTTTGTAATTCCCATTTAAAAATAATTATTTCAAACATTCTTGTTTGCTTGAATCTGTAGCAGCTCATATTCAGTGTCCGAAAATAGTGTGGAATTAAAAAGAAAATCAGTGCTAAGAATTGAGAATGTAGTTCTTAACGTTGTCGTCAAATGATTTCTTATGAATAACACATTCGTCCTTAAGATTCTCAAGTTGCGACTTACAAATTCAAATTTGATTTACAAAATTCACCTAAAAACATCGGTGCTAGAGTACAGATGAATCGTCCATGCTCTTGTAGCAAGACGTTGCGCAGCAGGAAAACGAGTGAGAGCCCACAACAGATAAACCGGGGTTCAGTATAAGCAAATGAGCTGACATTAAGGGCTATCTTCATAAATCATAGAAAGATACGGAAATCTATTACCCTTTGTGCTAAAGTTTAGAAGGAACGCTCAAACCTGTAGTATACAGTCAAATTACAACTTGGGCTAAAACTAGAAAATGTTTAAATGCTATTTTTCCTGACAACAGAATAAAAAAGTAGGGCAAGCAGTAAAAATATACTTCTGAATTTTAAGCTTTTACCATGTAATAACAGCACTTAGAGTAAAGCTCAAAAATGCGTGGCAAACAGGCAAGACCAGATGGAAGCGCCAGGGACCATTTCAATAATTTGCGTACGACCTATTCTCCTATATAATTCAAGACTACACACTTGTGACGTTCATTTAGAATAAGTTATCAACGTTTTTCCACAATTAAATGTTTTATTAACATCGACTATAGTTTCGCAGAGCGTCTGGCTTGGCATCATCAGGACGAATGGGTCGTAGACATTGAAATCATTGTTAACATCATCAGAGTTCTGACGGTCACGGTTTTTGGTGAGTTGTTTCCACGCGCTTGAAAGAAATGGCGTAGACTTCATGTCATTGACAAGTCGTGAAGAATTTCGGTATATGTGGAAGGCTTCTAATACATTAAGCTTGTTAGTCGAATCAGGTTTATCAATAAGAATAGCGTTTCCAAACAAAAATTTATGGTTATTTTCGTGACAATGTTGGGCTATTGATGACTTCTTCAGTTCATAGTTCCATACGTAAGTCTTGTGTTCCTTCACACGGAAACTTAAAGCCCTGCGGGTCTGTCCTATATATGAAAGTCCACATTCACAAGTTATCTGATAAATTCCCCAGGAAGTTATGTCTTGGACGTAGTCTTTTGATCCGTAAAAAATCATCTTGTTTATGGGTTTGAAAACCACTTTGAAATTAAAACTTTTGATAATTTTTGAAATTCTGAAGCAAATAAAAGGAGCAAATGGGATAACCGCCCAATTCGTTCGTACTGGGAGGTCTACTGGCGTGAGCGAGCAGACGGGCTTCGGTTTCCTAATTTTTGGACCGCTTTTTCTATCACGGAAGGGCTATATCCTTTGTGTACTGCAGTTCGTTTAAGAAAAGCAAGCTCTTTCTGTAAGGAATCCTCAGTTGAGCATATATGTACCGCGCGATATACGTATGTGTAGAAAGCAGACATTTTTTTGTTTCCATAGGTGATTTGATTTTGCATGTGGAGGTAAGGAAACAGCAAATGGCTTTCGATAAACTGTTGTACTAAAGGATCCTTCAGAGCGTGACACCAGGACATCTAGGAATGGTAAGCAGCCATTATTTTCAGTCTCACATGTGAACTGTATATGAGGATCAATTGAATTGATAAGTTCAACTAATTTAGGTAGGTCGGAATTCCTGCCTTTCCAGAGGACAAAGGTATCATCTACATATCGAATCCTCAGGTCGAATGTAACTAGCTGAAACAGTTTGTCCTCGAAGTGACGCATGTAGACTTCGCATAAAACAGGCGACAGTGGGCTACCCATTGCAAGGCCTTCCGTCTGTTGAAAAAATCTTCCACGAAATAAGAAACTGTTTTGTTTGATACAAATTTCCACTAATCTCAAAATTTCTTCAACTTCCGGTTGGCTGAAATGATGATCAATGAGACTTGCTTTCAAAGATTCGAGGGCTCCATTTAGTGGAATACTTGTGAACATATATTTCACATCGAAGGATAACATGAACTGATCGTTGCATGGATGCTGTTTAAGCAAAATTACAAATTCAGTGGAATTTTTTACAGCAGTTTTGTTTGAAGGTCGTTATGGTGGATAGTTTCGAAGACAGAAATTTGTCCAACTTATGAGTAGCAGAGCCGACTGTGCTTAAACAACATCCATACAACGATCAGTTCATTTTATCCTTCGATGTGAAATCCATGTTCACAAGTATTCCACTAAATGGAGCCCTCGAATCTTTGAAAGCAAGTCTTATTGATCATCATTTCAGCCAACCGGAAGTTGAAGACATTTTGAGATTAGTGGAAATTTGTATCAAACAAAACAGTTTCTTATTTCGTGGAAGATTTTTTTCTACAGACGGAAGGCCTTGCAATGGTTGCAATGGGTAGCCCACTGTCGCCTGTTTTATGCGAAGTCTACATGCGTCACTTCGAGGACAAACTGTTTCAGCTAGTTACATTCGACCTGTGGATTCGATATGTAGATGATACCTTTGTCCTCTGGAAAGGCAGGAATTCCGAACTACCTAAATTAGTTGAACTTATCAATTCAATTGATCCTCATATACAGTTCACATGTGAGACTGAAAATAATGGCTGCTTACCATTCCTAGATGTCCTGGTGTCACGCTCTGAAAGGATCCTTTAGTACAACAGTTTATCGAAAGCCATTTGCTGTTTCCTTACCTCCACATGCAAAATCAAATCACCCATGGAAACAAAAAATGAATGCTTTCTACACATACGTACATCGCGCGGTACATATATGCTCAACTGAGGATTCCTTACAGAAAGAGCTTGCTTTTCTTAAACGAACTGCAGTACACAAAGGATATAGCCCTTCCGTGATAGAAAAAGCGGTCCAAAAATTTAGGAAACCGAAGCCCGTCTGCTCGCTCACGCCAGTAGACCTCCCAGTACGAACAAATTGGGCGGTTATCCCATTTGCTACTTTTATTTGCTTCAGAATTTCAAAAATTATCAAAAGTTTTAGTTTCAAAGTGATTTTCAAACCCATAAACAAGATGATTTTTTACGGATCAAAAGACTACGTCCAAGACATAAATTCCAGGGGAATTTATCAGATACCTTGTGAATGTGGACTTTCATATATAGGACAGACCCGCAGGGCTTTAAGTTTCCGTGTGAAGGAACACAAGACTTACGTACGGAACTATGAACTGAAGAAGTCATAAATAGCCCAACAATGTCACGAAAATAACCATAAATTTTGTTTGGAAACGCTATTCTTATTGATAAACCTGATTCGACTAACAAGCTTAATGTATTAGAAGCCTTCCACATATACCGGAATTCTTCACGACTTGTCAATGACATGACGTCTATGCCATTTCTTTCAAGCGCGTGGAAACAACTCACCAAAAACCGTGACCGTCAGAACTCTGATGATGTCACAATGATTTGAATGTCTACGCTCCATTCGTCCTGATGATGCCGAGCCAGACGCTCTGCGAAACTATAGTCGATGTTAATAAAATATTTAATTGTGAAAAAACGTTGATAATGTATTCTATTCTCCTAGTTTGCATAAATAAATGGATCTGTATGATTTAAGGTTAGAATAATGGTAGCATGTTGCTTAGAGCTCCAGTGGAAGGAGTGATAAAGAAATGTAAGTGTATGTGAGACACACTACATGTTCTACCTTATTCTTGTATGTAGTGTAGGGCACATCAGCAAGCTACGAGCCCAGAACGATACGAGAGAAGAAAAGCAAGGAAAAGACTAAGGCTATCCACCCAATTTTGAGTAAAAACACCATATCTCTTTAAGATTGCAACGTGTTAACATGGGAGAAGAGAAAAGAAGTACATGTTAAAGGGTATGGACGAATAATGTCTTTGCACTGCAACAGAGTGTTGATGCTTTGAATCAGTTTAGTAAGGCCGATTTTAATTTGTATGCCGCTCATTCAGAATGCTGGCTGTTTTTCTTAAGTTTCTGTTACAAACGCAATTTTCAGACTGTACCCTTAGGAGTCCCAGAGTTGGCGGTCATAAGCAAATAAATTTGCTGTCTAAGACCGTGATCTACGCCCTAAGACTTCGCTGTATCTATCGGTGGATTTCAAAGTTGCTTGCATTAAAACAATCCCCTTTATAGGGCACCAAAAACACAAATGAATGCACATGAAGCTTATTTAAGCACTAACGTTTCCTGTTTTATTTCATATTTGGAGTTTGCGTGAAATGTGTATAGATAACTGATTAATAATCGGTTTCTACACAATACGTTTTCTATGATGACTTGGACTGCTGATGCATTGAAAAGTGTAATGTGGTCAGAAGACTGCACATTCACAATATTCCCCACAGCAGGTAGTGTTTACGTGTGAAGAACACTGTCAGAAGTGAACAACCAGGACTGTCTGCTCCCAACAGGCATCCATGGTGGTGGTTCTCTCATTCTCAGGATGCTGACATCGTAATTTTCTGAAAGTCCATCAATCACGTTGAAAGAACGTGTGACTGGTATGTCGTATGAAACCTTTTTCGCAGACCAAGCCCATCCAGTTGTTTAGGCATTGTTTCCTGCAGGGGTTGGCATCTATTAAGACGTTAACGTCCCACTTCACAGAGACCGGAATGTACAGTCATGGTTGGGGAACATGACGACAAACTTCCACACTTTTCTTGGCCGTCCTAGTCACCAAACTGAAACATCATAAAGCTCCTGTAGTCCGTGTTAAAAACCCCGTTATATTCCTTCCGCATCTTTTAAGGAGCTGGATCGGTTCTGTATGAAGAACGGTGCAAGATTCCACTAACCACCATCCAGGAATTGCATGCGTCCATTCCAAGAAAGATTCTGGTGGTTTTGTACGCCCGAGGTTTTCCTCCCACACCCTGCTAGGTACGTAAAACCTTCTTTACCTAGAAGTTCACATTATTCTGTAAAAACTTCTTACCTAGATGTTCACAATATTCTGTAAAATATATATACATATATAAATATATATTTTTTCAAAATACACACTGAAAAGAAATTGAATTAGAGACAGATGACGTTATGCAAATGTTGTGCTGTGGGCGGCCCTGTAAACGGAAACGACATGAGGTATGCTGCGATCCTACAATATAAGGAGTGATTCGATGGGAATCTCTAAGAGTCGGACGTAGTATGGTAAAAACGAAGGATCTAAGCGCATTTGTACGGGCGCAAATCGTTGTGGCCCGACGAATGGGTCACTTCATCTCGAAAGTCGTGCAGGCACTGAGATTTTCACGAGCCACTGTGTCACGGGTGCACCGTGAGTACATCGAATCCTGTAAAACCATTCCTGCAAGGGCCAACTGCCGTATAGAACAGCGTGTGAATGAGCGGGTTCATCGTCGGCTAGCTCGCATTGTAACAGCGGATAGACGGTCCACAATGCAAGAAATCACTCCGCAATTTAACGCTGGTGCACAAAAACGTGTAAGCAGCCACACCATTTAGAACCATCACCTCGAAATGGGGTACAGAAGCCATCGTCCAAAGAGAGTACCGCTGCTGACCGCACATCAAGGGTTGCAAAGATTAGCATGGACGCGGGAACATCGCCACTGGATCCTAGACATGTGGAAAAATGTTGCCTGGACTAATGAGTCGAGATTCACGTTGGTACATGTAGATGTCAGGATACGAGTACGGCGCAAACCACATGAAGCGATTTATCTTTCTTGCCAGAAGGGTACTCTTCAAGCTGGTGGGGTGGCATTCTCGTTTGGGGACTGATTACGTTAACAGAAATGGGAACCCTGGTACGTGTGACATTGTCCCTCAAAAGTCAACATTACCGGGATATCCTGGGCGATTATTTGCTCCCGTTTGTGCGCCTTCAACATCCCACTAGGGACCTCATCCTGCAACAAGACAATGCACCGTGCCATCGCTCCCGAATTGTATCCGAATGGTTGGATGAACACTACACCGACGTGACCTTGCATCTTTGGCCAGCTAGGTCACCTGACCATCACCCCATCGAGCACATCTGGGATGTCATCAAGAGAGATGTTCGAGGCTCTGACCCCCCTTCATCAAATCTTCCTCGACTGTGGGAGCTTGTTTAGGTGTTGTGAATCCGTATGGCTTCCCAACGCTTCGGGTGTCTTCTCGAGCCCATGCCGAGACGAATCGCCGCCGTGATCAGAGCGAAAGATGGTGCTACACGTTACTAGACAGGTATCTCAATTTCAAATGCTCTTCAGTGTATATATATAGCACCAACCCGTTTTTTTTTTATTTTATTGGAGGTTTAACGACCACCGTGAGCAACTCAATGGGCTATAAGCAGTCGCCCGTCCCTAATTTAGAGTCACTGCTTCCAGGGAAGGGAGAGAGCCAGTGCCGTAAGACAAACACAACATCCATGCCTGACCGGGATTCGAACCCGGACCCCTTACGGACGAATGATCAGAGGCCAACGCCTTAGACGACTGCGCCACCGGGGCGGTACCAACCCGCTTGGCCACCGTGGTGAGTTATGACCAAACCCCTCCAAAATGACTCCACAACTTAAATCTTGGCCTTTAGTCTCCGGCAGCAGGAATGTACCTGGCCAAGGCAGCGGCCAGTGCGAAATGAAGGCAGAGGGTGCTAAGAAATCCCGGAGGACCGGACTAGACCACCTTCTGATGCTGACCTTGGCTACGTGTAATGGACGCTCCCTATCTTCTGATTCAAGGCTTCTTGAATTGGAAGAGGAACTACAAAGGATCAAGTGGGACATCGTCGGGCTAAGTGAGGTAAGGAGAAAAACACAAGATCTCATTGAACTGAAAAGTGGACATCTCTTCTACTATCGTAGGACAGATACTGGCAGAACTAGTGGTGTTTGATTTATAATAAATAGGAAACTGAAGGGTAAAGTTGTAGAAGTTGAAAGTTCCTCTGACAGAGCTGCACGACTCGTTATCCAACTCTCGAAAAGATACCAGGCTCAGAATATTCAAACTTATGCACCCACCACAAGTCATCCTGAAGAAGAAATTGAAGATATTTATGAGGAAATTCGTCATCTAAATAATAAAGGTAAGCAGCACTTGAAGATAAATATGGGAGATTTCAACGCAAAAATAGGGCAACGGCAACAGAATGAAACTTCAGTAGGTAAATTCGGTCACGGCAAAAGAAACCAGCGTGGTAATACTCTCGTTGAAAGTTTGCAGAGGCAGAAGGGTTTTTCATCTTGAACTCTGTTTTCAAGAAAAAGCCACACAGGAAATGGACTTGGAAACATCCAAATGGGACAACAAGTGAAATTGATTTTATTATGTGTAACAAAAAATTCGTAATAGAAGACTGCAGTGTGTTAAACAAGTTCAACACAGGTAGTGACCATAGATTGGTGAGATGTAAGATGCACCTCAACACTAAACTCGAACGTGGCAAGATCATAGGACAAACAAAATGTATTGACATAACCAACCTTAAAAAACACCATACTACCTTCAAGTTGGAAGTGAAGAATAGATTCTCTGCTTTAGAAGGCCTAACATCGGAAGAAGTGGATATTTCTGAAGTTAACAGAAAAGTAGCCAAAGCTCTCATGGAAACAGCAACGAAATTAGCTGGGTCTAAGAACAAGTTGCATGTAAAAAAATTATCAGGAAAAACCAAAATGTTGATGCGAAAAAGAAGTGAGATGAGGACAACTAAAGAAGATGTGACTTCCAAAGTGGGATATATAGAGCTATGCAAGACAGTACGAAAAAGTATCACTGAAGACGTAAGGAAATTCAACTGTGAACTAGTAAGGAAAAGCAATTGAAAACAACCAAAGCCTAAAGATAGCAAAGGGACATCTCAGTAAGGGAAGAAAATAGATTATGGCACTGAGAAAAGAAGATGGTTCTGTAACAAGAAATAGAGGCGAAATTTTGACAAGAGTGAAAGATTTCTACTCCAAATTATATGAAAGGGATGATACATGTACTACAGACATCATGAAAGGTACCAGTACCACAGTTCTTCCAGTCTTTCCAGCAGAAGTTGCACATGCAATCAAGAACATGAAGCGGGGAAAATCTCCAATAGAAGATGGAATTACTGTAGACATTATACAAGAAGCAAGTGGAGAAATCGAAACAATACTCGCCCAAATTTTAACTCGATGCCTTAATGAAGAGAAGATTCCTGAGGATTGGAACAACGCTACAATGATCCTGCTACATGAAAAAGTTGATATTGAGGATCTCAGGAAGTACAGACCTGTCAGTCTCCTATCAGTGGTTTATAAAATATTCACTAAAGTTCTTTCACACCGCTTGAAGGTGACACTGGCTATGGCTCAACCGAGAAAACAAGCTGGATTCAGGAGTTTCTACAGCACAATAGATCATATCCACGTACTGAGAGAACTAATTGAAAGATCGAGGGAATTTGAGCTTCCATTGTGCGTGGCTTTTATCGATTATGAAAAAGCCTTCGATTCGGTGAAACCATCAGCAGTTACAATGGCTCTGAAATCCTGCGGTATTGAAGATGCGTACATTAATATTATTAATAACATCTATGAAAATGCAAGTGCAAAGATTCGGCTATTTGAAAATACAACACACATAAAAATTGGAAAAGTAGTGAGACAAGGTGACACCATATCTCCGAAGCTCTTTAATGCCACATTGGAAAATGTCTTTCAATCACTGAACTGGGAAAACAAAGGGATAAAGATTAATGGAGATTATCTAACTCACCTTCGTTTTGCTGATGACGTAGTCATTTTTGCAACTATCCCATCAGAGCTGCAGAGTATGATCCAGGAACTTGCTGACAAGAGTAAAGAAATGGGATTAAAAATGAACTTTCAGAAGACAAAAGTGATGTTCAATGCTTTTACAAGAAATAAAGATATATCGATTGATGGAGAAAAGCTGGAGATAACAGAAACGTACGTTTATCTTGGAAAGCAGATATCAAGTGAGGGTCACATTGATGAAGAAATTAATCGGCGTACAAAACTTGCCTGTAGAGCTTTTGGAAGAAACAGCATAATTTTCCAGAGCAAGATGCCATTATATTTTAAAAAAAAGTGTTTAATCAATGCATCCTTCTAGTGCTTACGTATGGTGCAGAGACGTGGACCTTAACTAAAAGAGACATACAAAGGCTGCAGACAACTCCAACTAGCATGGAGAGGTGCATGCTTGGTGTAACCAGGAGAGATAAGAAGAGGAACTCGTGGATCCGAAAAATGACAAGAGTGGAAGACATCATGATCACAGTTAAATCCCTGAAATGGCAATGGGCTGGACATACTGCCAGAAGGACAGACCATCGATGGACAGCCGAAATTTTAGATTTGATTCCAAGAGACAGGAAAAGACCCAGAAGAAGACCACATGGAAGATGGGTGGATGAAATTCGAAAGTATGCAGGGAGTGACATGGAGGAGACTGGCTCAAGACAGACCGTTGTGGAGGAAACTAGGGGAGACCTTCGTCCAGCAGTGGATTGATAATGGTTGACAATGATGATGATGATGATGATGTTGAAAAAAAAAGAAATAATTACTAATATTTGGAGTGCAGAAAATGTATTTAAATCAGTGTAAAATAGAATGATTAAAAAAATGGCTTAATGAAACTCCTCTTCAATCAACTTAAAAGATGACTTGTATTCAAAATAAAACCCATGAAATTGCTTCAACTGTAATGCAGTAAAAAATTTTAATTTGTTTATGTAATTTCCTTTAAGTTACTATTTTTCAGGCATTTCGCTTTAAAAACAGTAATAGTTCGATAGCACAATATCTTCCATCAACAAAACTAGAAACCAAACAAAGCAATTAAAACAATAACAGATTAATTGTTTTTCATTTTTATTAAATTTCCCTTACATTACTATTTTCCAGGCATTTCGCTTTAAAAATAATAATAGTTCGATAGCACGAGAGCTTCCTTTAACAAAACTAGAAACCAAACAAAGCAATTAAAATAATAACAGATTAATTGTTTTTCATTTTTTTGAAATTACCCTTACATTACTATTTTCCCGGCATTTCACTTTAAAAATAGTAATAGTTCGATAGCACAAGAGCTTCCTTTAACAAATCTAGAAACCAAACAAAGCAATTAAAATAATAACAGATTAATTGTTTTTTGTTTTTTTGAAAGTACATTAAAATCAACAATAAATTTGTCCTTCAGATGCAGACAACCTTACCTTATTTCTTTGCGGACACTTTGCAGTGAAGTCCATCAAAACATTAATCATGTTGCAACTCATAAGATGTTACTGCAATTCTCAAACAACAAAGCAAATGGTCATCAGTTATCCGATTCCTATGAACCTGCTGGTGAATAACGATTCATCAGCGTAATACATTTGGTCTACAATGCGTTGTTTAAAAATCCGTTCGAAGGAACATGTCTACAATATTAAAATGGGTGATGTTTCTATATCGTTAGCTCGTACCACCAACAGTGGTACGAAATTTCTGATTTTGGAGGAATCTGAAACTCTTGTAACTCCTACAAAACTGGCTTCCCTGCTCTTTACTGGAAGCTTGTGTATTTGTGATAGAGGGTCGCAACGTTGTAAAGGTACGTGTTGTGTGGAAATTATTTAGCACCAGCAGCGTGACCTGAAGTAATGTTGATAGCAAGTTTTACAGATGAAGTGCATGTCTTTTGTCACCTCAATCAGCTTTGCTCGCCTACACCTTCTCGAAACCACGCAAAACAGCGAGAAATCATGGAATCACAAAACGTGAACGCGGCAAAGACAGACAGAGAACACGACGGCGATTACTATTATCATCCATCCATCTGATATGAACATTATTTTATCATTGTAGTGTGCAAGATGTTGGAGTATTTCTTAGTGCTACTATTTCTAGACAGCATGAAGAGTTTGAAAAGGTTTTTTGAATTGATTAAACTATTAAATCCTGCGTTGTGGTCAATTTTATCTTAAAAAGTATTCCATATAACTAGATCAAATAAAAGTAAGTTGCAATCGAAGGGCCGCGGGTGGCGTAGTGGGAAACGTTTGTGACTTCCACGGAAAGGACCTCAGGATCGATCCTAGACAGGTACGAACGCTATATCCACTAAATATCCGCCGTGCGTCGGATGGGCACGTTAAGCCGTCGGACCCCGGGTACTGGCACCCCGGTAATAAATAAGGGCGTCTTCTTCCCCCTTTTTACTTTCGCTTCCGTGTGACTTTCCTATCGGGCACTCTAGCCCAAATCTCCTAGCTTCCTATTTCTAAGGGTTGTTTAAGACCTAGGTTCAGACACTCTCTTCCTAAAATCATCTACATATGATCATTTGTAATCCAGTTCCAATCAAGGTTTCATCGAGGCCATTTAATTCCCGTACAAATATCCAATATGGATATTTACGTTATATATTTTAAGAGCGAAAATTGGTGTTACTGCTTAATTTTACGTTGGTTCTTTTATATAACCCGAATAAGACACCGTTAAATAACTTAGTGTTACAATGCAGCTACGGTTTTCATTTTTTATAGTTTGCAATAATCATTTTTGAAGAGAAAACGAAATATTATAGAAGACATTTCATAGTAAACCGTTTTTTCTTATATTCCAAAAAAATTCAAGGAGCTATTGGTTTATTATTGTTAAAAAATAGATTAAATAAAAGTAAAAATTATAACCTTGTCTCCTTTTTTTTTTCTGGGCTATGTTTTAGGAACCTTTCAAAAGGCCATTATTTAAGTCCTACAGAATAACACTTTTAACAATTAAACAGTATATTCACTTGTGTTACTGCACTTCAAAAAACTCTATAAATATATTATTTTTAGGTCAGTCTACACTAGGTTAAATTGCTCAACGTGTCAGGAAGCAAGTGCATTTTCTGAATTCATTTTTGAGTTACACTACAAAATAATATGCATTGGATATAACAAAAAGAAACCGACACTTTACTAACAAAGCACGTCTGTTTAAACTAGGAATATCCCACGTCTACGGGACATTCCATGTTTAAACTACAGCGAATGGAGAAATTAAAATATGCACCAGTATAGCAATATGTTGAGTAAATGCATTGCGCTTAATGAGGTGAGACATAAAAACCACCAATGTCAATTAAAGTTGCAGGTTTCTACGCATTGAAATCCGGTTATAGGAAAACATTTCACGCGAAAAGGCAGCGACGTACGCTTCATCGTCATCAGACACTGGAGATAAGGAACGCAAGTTGTTCAGCTACCATAACTTCTGAACTTTTGAGATTTCCAAGACAGAACGTCCAGGTGTATATCAAGACTACATGAAATACGACAAACTTCAAACAACTGCAGAAATGTAGCTGTGAAACTGAAATTCATCATTCATGTAAGCACAGCTCAGCATCGTTACAAGGATTAGCACAGGAAACACGGTGATAAAGGACGAATTTCATATGCGGTCGTATACAGGCTTATGAAAAAAAAACTATCCGTCTTACCATGTAAAAATTAATTTTTGGCAGTCGTCGTCCGCATCGTGTATGCTTCTTAACTACAAAATCAAGGTGCTGTGTGCACAGTGTTCAACAGCATTAAGCAAATGATACCGAGCTAGTGTTTAGTAAACCACATGAAATGATTGATAAAGCCTCCCACATTTGGGGTCATGCAGGCTGGTTGAAGCGGTGTAACTCGTTGGGATCGTTTCGTGGGCTTCCCAAGGCCCACAGTACGCAACTGAGACTTTCGTCACAGACACAAATTACATGATCATTATATTTACCCATTTGCATCCGTTCCTAAATATTGTTGTTACGCACCATGATGTCATCATCGCCACGATCATGCAAATAAAACACCGCAGGTTAAACAATGAACAAAACATTGTGTTGGACATTTTGCAAATTGATATAAAAAACCAACATTGACAATTTCCCAAAAAGAAATGAACACGAGACTTTCCATTATGATATTTTTTTTAAATTCGTCTTCCAGTTTGGTGGTCTACACGACGGCTTTTGTCCACTCATCCAAGATGGGATGTGTGAATCCTGGTGAAGCGCGATTTTTTGTTTGGCTTACAACGGAACTAAGAACCAGAAGCCTCTTACAGAACTAAGAACCAGAGGCCCAAAATAAACGAGGAGAGAAAGCTTGTAGCTCATTCAGTTGCTCAATGTGGCCATTAAACGCCAAAACATACATGCAAGCAAAACATTCTTTACGTTCATTCTTTTATGTTCCTTCATATGTCAGAAAACAGTATAAGTATACCGAAACAAGAAAGCTGAAGACACACACAATAAAAATAACAAAAGTAAAGAAAATTCCTTCATTCACTGCACTCAAACTGTGTCGCAAATATTCCTCGTTAGGACTTATCCTTTAAATTTCAGATTCAGTAATGTACACAAAAACATCTCTTGTATATTATGGACATACAACTTTTCTCACAAATGTCGAAAGCAGTAAAGATTTATCAAATCACCAATTTCTCTACAAATTGGTGATTTGGTAAATCTTTCCTGCTTTCGGCGTTTCAATACTAAAAACATTGACAATTTCAGAATTAGCCTGGGAAAAATTAATTGGGTCGATGTCCTTTACGATTGGTCAGTTAATAAAAATTACGAATAATTTCTCTCTTTAATTAAAAAACTGTACGATCAATGTTTCTCGGAAAATTATAACAACAGATTAAGAAAAAAACCCTCCAAAACCCTTTATTACAAATACTATATTAAATCGAATTAATAAAATAAATAAACTATTTTCAAAATTTATAATAAGTAAGATGCAAAATGGTTTTAAAGATTTCAAAAAACACCGAAATAAACTTAACTCGAATATTAGAGCTATCAAACGTAACTACTATATGCGTATATTTTCTCAAAATTCACCTAAAGTAACATGGGAGCATTTAAATCTAATGATAGGCAAACAGAAGGGTTTAATGTTTCCTACATACCTAACAGGTACTAACAACACCTTAATTACTAATATACAAGTCATTGCTAATATTATACTTTAAATGATAATTTCATTTCATTACCTCAAGTGCCAAAAAAATACACTTCATACTGCACAAAAATCTTACATGTATTACCTAACATCGTCTTACCCAGTGGTTCTAAAAGTGGGCGCCGCGGCTTACTCACAGGGGCGCGGCGAAATATTACAACCTTTAAATAATTTTATTTCCATTTTCAATTCAATGTGATAGAACGCGACATCGCGACATCTAGCGGACCTGGTGCAAACCAGTAACTCACTTAGTAATAACTGTTTGCAGAAACCTCTACAAATGGTTACTAGATGGGGCTATACAATAATGTTGCAAACGTGAACTTTCCCACCGAACGATTGCCGCTCGACGGGCGCCGTGTGAGTTCCGCGCGGCCGTTACCGGAAGTAATCTGAACTTTGGCACCAGTTTCCGTGCTTCTGATAAACATTCCTCCCTCGTTCTTCGAGCGTCTAGAAATGAGACTCCTAGTCGAGTGTTTTCGAGGAGATCACTAGATCCTGTAAATATGCTCATTCGTTGTAATTTATGACTCATTTGGCGGTTAACAGTCTGTTATGTTGATGCTCTGTCGATGTGTTTCGGCGTTTGTTAGTTTTTGGCGTATCAACTGAACATTGTTGTGATTAAGTGAAGTTTTTGAAGTTTTACTTCTCATATGTATTTTTAAAAATGGATCGGTTTTTACTAAACAGTAATAAACGTTGTGAAAGTGAAAATAAAGAGGGAACACTGTCAAATAGTGGCAAGAGTGTGCAGAAGCGTTAATATCGAAAATATGATGACAGTTACTTGGACTTAGGTTTTACGTCGACAGAAGTCAATGGAGAAGAGAGGCCGCACTGCCTACTGTGTATGAAAGTTTTGGCGCCAGAGTGCATGCTACCAAAGAGGTTGAAATGCCATTTAGAAACCAATAATCCTAGCATGCTTAATAAATCTCGTGATTGTTTTACGAGAAAGTTACAAAAGTTAAATCAACAAAAAGGTAGTTTCTATAAGCAGGCATGAATACCAAGCAATGTTTTGCTAGCACCTTACAAGGTGTCACATAGAATCGCAAAATGTAAGAATCCTCATATCATCGCAGAAAAACTCATTCTACCGGCTGCTGTAGATATGGTGAACATTATAATCGGTGAGTCTGCTGTGAAGCTGCTTTCAAATGTGTCCTTTTCCAATAACACCATCATCGCAGAATACAGCACATAGCAGAGTACCTCAATGATCAATTAACTGAGAAAATGGAAGGTAAGGAAATTGGGTTGCAGCTGGATGAGTCACAGATAATAATAATGATGTTCACTTGATTTGGTATGTACGGTTTATAGATAGTACTAACATTGTAGAAGATCTTCTCTTTTGTAAAAGTATCACTGGTAAGACTTGTTCGAGATGTTTGATACTTTTATATCCGAAAATAATTTGGAGTGGATTAGGTGAGTAGGTGTCTGTACTGATAGTGCTCGTCCTATGTCCAGCTGATATGGAGGATTGCAGGCACTTATTCGAAGCAAAGCCCCTTATGCACTGTGGACCCATTGCGTTATTCACAGGAAAGCACTCGCGTCAAAATTTCTGGGTCATACATTGAACCAGGTCTTAAAATTTGTAGTGAATGTAGTAAACTTTATAAAAACTCGGACGTTGAAGGCAAGGTTTTTCAAAAAACTATGTGAGGGTATGGGTGCCGAGCACACGTCGTTGTTGTACTACAGCATTTCGCGATGGCTCTCTCGTGGTAATGTTTTGTCTCGTGCGTTTCAATTGCGACAGGAAATTTATACTTTTCTTAAAGAGGAAGACCACAAGTATACCAAAAACTTTGTGAATGAAGATTTTTCGGTGAAACTTGCACACTTATGTGATATTTAAAAAAAAGATTAATGTTCTGAATCTCTCCCTGCAGGGAAGCAACATGCACCTTTTGAAGTCGATTGCGAAAATTTCAGATTTCATAAAAAAACTAAAACTATGGAATCGAAAAATGAATGAAGATGGAGGTAAATAATGTTTCCCATTGTTGCAACAGTTTTTGACTTCCAACGGAGTTGATTTCTCTCTAGGCATGAAATCCAGTTTTGAAAAAGGCTTATCACAGCTTATCACCTGGTTTGAGAAATATTTTCAAATTGATAATATCGATAAATTTGTATTGATTCAAGATTCATTTCATGCCATTGTTCCATGTGAATTTACTGCTGCAAAAGAAGAGAATCTTGTTGAGTTGTCTTGCGACAATACGTTGAAAATAAGTTTTAGCAGCTTGGAGTTACTTGAATTTTGGATAGCAGTAAAAGATAAATATCACTTCTGGGTGGTAAAGCTCAGAGAATTTTAATTCCAATTGCAACTTCTTATTTGTGCGAAGCTGGGTTTTCGGCAGTCGCTGTGCTAAAAACTAAGTATCACGCGAAAATCAATGTTGAGAAGGAAAAGAGTGTGGCTTTGTCCAGTTTGATTCCAAGATTTGAGAAAATGTGCGGTGATCTACTGGCTCATCTTTCGCACTAATCATAATTAGTTGCATTTTTTCAATTACATTTTTTTGTGATCTTCAATACGTGTTTTATTTATTTTTACTTAATTGTAGTTGTTAGAATTTGACATAGGCAAAGTGTACTTGTTAGACCTCCATATAGGGCGTCTTGGAAAAACCTGGATTCAACAACTGCGCCAAAAATCGAAAACGTTTAAGAACCGCTGCCTTACAGCATTTTTAATGTTGATTTGAAAGATATTTATTTTATAGGGAACACTATTTTAAAAAATGCTTACCTGAAATTGTCGTCAACAAAATCATCTTTAACGGGTATGGTTAACGTGAAGGTAACTGGCCACGCAAATCGCCGATAGGCGTGGCCATTTCAGGGTTTTCTTCCTTTCTTTCTTTTTGATTGGAGGTTTAACGACCACCGTGAGCAACTCAATGGGCTATAAG
Organism: Macrothele yani; assembly: GCA_039090855.1. Lineage (NCBI taxonomy): Eukaryota > Metazoa > Arthropoda > Arachnida > Araneae > Macrothelidae > Macrothele > Macrothele yani. Next base: position 48,111,506 of record CM076999.1, on the reverse strand, counting down.
CAGTCACCCGTCCCTAATTTGGGGTCACTGGTTCCAGGGAAGGGAGAGAGCCAGTGCCGTAAGACAAACACAACATCCATCCCTGACCGGGATTAGAACCCGGTCCCCTTACGGACGAGTGATCAGAGGCCAACGCCTTAGACCACTGCGCCACCCAGGCGGCCCATTTCAGGTTATGTGCGTTTGTATTTTAGTGCTTTTAAAATATAGCAGGTGGTTGGTTGAATCGTCAAAGCTGATGTCACAGTGCCGCATTCTGACGTCGTATCTTCTACTTTGAGTTAGCAGTATCTCAGCATCAAAATGGGATTTTTTTTATTGGAGGTTTAACGACCACTGTGAGCAATTCAATGGGCTATAAGCAGTTGCCTGTCCCTAAATTAGGGTAACTGATTCGTGGGAAGGGAGACATCCAGTGCCGTAAGACAAACACAACACCCATGCCTCACCGGAATCCGAAGCCGGATCCCTTTCGAAAGTAGGATTTCATACGTGTTGTTCCAAGCAGTTGGATTACGTGATCACGTCAAGATCATGAATATCAGACTTGCTTTGCAAAGGGTGTTTTTTTATTATTTATCTCATTATTCATTTTTTTTTACTAAAGTAGTCCTACGTTAAATGTTTTCAGAGTTAATATATTTTCATCGCATTTGTTTTCATTAACGATGAATAATTACTAAAAAAACACGCTCACAATTTGGGCTCCGCCAAAAGGTGAGGCCCGGGGCTCGGGCCTCTTGTGCCTCTGCGATAATCAGCCCCTGGCTATTACTTATTTAAAATGTTAACGTTTATTTATAATTCAGTTGTTCGAGTGCATGCTATTTTAGAAGAAGCTAGAATTTGGCTTCTGGCAGGAAACATATTTTGAAATGTTGCATTATACTTATTGATAAACCCAATGCTTTTACATGTGAGGTTATTTGTAGGCATTTTTAATTTTATTTCACTTCTTTTATTGGTAATTTAATTTTTCCCTGAGGTGAAACTATGCCCACGTGGCGTATCTTTAGGATAGTCATATGGAGAACCGACTTGTCACACTCGTTCTAGTTGTCCGGATGAAGTGGTGTTTTGATACACTCGGCTCCTGTAAATATAGCATTTAACAGTACTTGATGTTGTTTCCACATGAATGAGAATTACATGTGTAATTTAATAATTGAAAAATAGAAATTCAAAGACATGTAATGATTTGTCAAGTACCTTTTGTGCAGTAAAGTATTCAAATAATAAATATGACTTTTTTTTCATTAACACTTTAAGTGAGATTCCATTCATGTAAATTTTATAAATGACACTCGGCAATCACTGAGATTGTGAGTTTGAAAACAATCCAAAACTTTCAAGTCTCTGAACGGAGGAGACATCGAAACTTCGTAAGATGAAGTTTCAAGAAGTACCCTGACTCATATTTACTCACAACGTATAGCAATCTCTTCGTCCTATCGTCTTACCTTAAAATGAATCAAAATTATCTTATCCATACGTTTCATGTTTTAAGTTATGTAGACCGAATACCAACAGCTGAAAGCCTGCGTTACAATAATCAAATCAGTGAGATCAATCGTTCGGTGAAAGTGAAAAAAAAGCAACATATCTGGGATTCTTATGTAGTAACATTCCATTATTCTTAATTGTAAAATTTGTATTCAGAACAATACGGCAATTGCAATATTCAACACAAAACGCTGTGCTACAGTACATGAATTTTCAAGAGCTTGTACTTAGCAAATATTGGTATTAGAGGTGTGCCTCAATTTATAGTGAAGGAGCGCTTAGAACACCTAAAGGAAATAGAACATCCTTTACGTAAATAGTGTTATATCTTAGATACTACTGACTAAATCCTTCAATAATACCATGGATAAAATTAAACAAACATTTACATGGATCATAATATATATATACAGTTTGTTGTTCCTCAAAACTTGAAGTGACGGAGAAGATGTGTGTGTTCTTCATAATGACTCCAAAGGCTGTGCTACGAGCAAATTATTTCTAAACCTGAATTCAGAATTATGTTGCCTTAATTACTTGTTTACCTGAAAGGCTTTGTAAGCCTAATTCTGAATTATTTTGCTTGAATTAATTACTTATATACTTGAAATACCACTATTGCGCGCAATACGGCGATAAGACCATCCTGCTTCCCGACCACCGATGATGCGGCTCCTCTTGAACTCCTCCAACTGCTCGTATCGCTTTCGAACTTTTCTCTGAGGCATAGTTCAATTGCAAATGATGCAACCTACACCAGCCGGAATTTGAACACGCGCAACAAAAAGACCATATATAGCCGGTCAGGCACAGCACTGTGACACCTCCTTACTTGCGTCACATGCGCGGTCGAGCTTGATACTTGAATCATTTTAGTGTCTCAGGATCTACACCTACGCATAAAGTTTCATTCCTGTCGGCTGCTTCCTTCTGGGTGCAACTATTACATATTTTGGCGTAGAGTGTATATAACCTTGTAGTCGAAATAAAAGTGCGCAATTGACATCAGCGTTAAGAAATAAAATTCCTAAACATGCACTTTATGGGGTATCATTAAAAACCCGTTCCCTCGTTTGCTTAATAAATTATGTAAAACGACTCACTTTGCCTAGAATTAAATTTAGTACTTTACGGCTGATCTGCAAGGTAATTCGAATATATATTATATTACGATATATCTGCTTCTCGAAATTCGTTAAGCTCTAAAATAATATTACTCTGCCTTTATCTCTGTTTACAGAATGTAACGCCTTGAATTCCAAATTTTGGAATTAAGGAAGTACCAAATCTGCTGTATGTTACACGCCTGTTTTGTCATTAGAGCCTTGCAAAAAAGTTAATGCGTCGTTCAAATGGCACTTTATGTTACGTAGGTATCTATGACACTTTACATGGTTTTAACAGCCCAAATGCCAAATAAAAATTAACAACAACAACAACAACCAAAATATATAACAGCATTTATGATGAAACCACAGTGGCTTACTCGAAAAACAATGTTTTCAAAATGTTTGTCCGTATAATTATCGATACCCTGCCATCCATCATTTTGATTTCAATGTGTTTTAATATGTGTTCAAATACGCAGCTTCGGTGTTTACATTTCCTTATAATAAATAGCGTCATAGATGTAAGATTTATCAAAAGCTGAATGCAATTGTTGATTTGGTCAAATTTATGGAGTTGCTCGAGAGTAGGTACGGTTGCAACCTCACCGTTTTTATACATGCTGAAATATGCAAAGTTATTGATTTCAATGAAGCAGTTACATTTCCTGCGTTTCTATTAGACATATTGTCATATTCGTTTTGAAAGAAAGGGATTTTTGCAAAATATTGGTTTCAAAGGAAATTTTACTGGTACTGCAGCTGCATGAAAATAATATTTCAAACTAAAAAAACAAAATAACATGGTCAGGGACTAATAAATGTTTAGCGATATTACAAATATTCGTGTTTTACAAATGCTTGAAAATTTGGTGTTTCACATATGATTCTTCATTTACTTAAGAAACGTAAGCTTTCTCTGTAAGTTCACGTTGGATCGCTACATCGTTATGGTGTCATTACAGCAAATGAGACCATTTCTAAAGACATGAAATTAATATTTTGCTTTGATAGAAAGTGTGACGATCAACTGACCTCTTATGCCAATTTCCATCCTCGTCGTCCATCAACTCATCGAAGGCTCTTCTCGCGTTTAAAACTAACTGAATGCCAAATTAGCCAAATATTTGTTTCTTCGTATACATTTTTAGTAAAACGACTTCTAATATGCATAACGAAGATTTTGACTTTAATGCACATGAATATTGATGTCACCCATTTACCTTTTGTGCACATTTCCCTTCTTAGAAAAATGTGTATCCATCTCACTGACGCACAGCATAACGGCTAACTAGGAAATTGCAAAAGTATGCGCATTATTTTCGTGACTGATGCGATAGCATATTTATCACTGAGATACGATTTATTTTAAGGTTGGTACGTTACACAGCCTCCTTAAAATGTCTGCGTTATTTATTGTAAAGTAGAATTGGTAAAGAGAGGTCATGAACTAACTTTCATGGAATACAAAAGAAGCAGTTAATAAATGAGATTATCGGTTCAAAAGGAAATTCTACCATGAATTTTGAATCCCACTTTCAGTTCTTGAGTTATGGATTTGTATTAAGATCAGATGAATATAAGGTCTACGTATTTGAATTGATCACTTGTAAAGAGGTGAAGCGAATCACCAGATTTGGTTGGAGCGAAACAGAGTCATCCATAATGAAAAGGCAAATGGTAGTGCCCAACAGGTTATGTGGAATATTAAAAGAATGATCAGAAACAGAATGATAACAGATGATGCTAAACTGACAGAGTCACATTTTACAAAGAGATGGATGCCTTGGAGTAGGATTGTGAGTTGAACCCCACAGTCTCGAAATTTTATATGGAGTTAGCAAAGAAATAATATAAAAAAACAGGTACTTCTCTAAATGTAAAGGTCATAATATTAGACCTGGGGAGAATCTGCCTGACGGTAAAGAACCTAGGTTAGAAATGAGAAAATATGGTTTATAAAGTTAGATACTAGATTTAGAAGTTCTTATTCTCTTTATGGTAATATCTAGTAACATGGTATTAATTAGTTTTGAAACAAATGAAAAATTCCATTATATTTGTTTTAAGAGGAATATAGTATAATCTACTTTAGTATTGTAGTAGCTATAGTTTATTTTCCAGACTAGTAAACAGTGTTTGTATTTCTTAATGGTGAACTTAATTGCTTAAATAATATTTAAGAAAATAGAACTGATGTTAATGAGTACGATACAGATACCAAATGGTCTTTGACCAATTGGTGTCCTACGGGGGAGCTTGCTCTATCCTTAGGTGTGTTTGCTTTGTGTTCATAATCTGCTCCTCGATCCACTTTGGAGCTGATTTACTTTCAGGTACAAAACTTGGAAGTGTCAGCCAGGTTTTGAACTGCCGAGGTGAAAAGTGAATATATTAAAGAAATGGTGTGAGAAACGAAAGTAAATGGCTGAAAGTGTTGAATAATACAGAATCCAAGACTGAATGAAAGTGGATGAATAAATGTGTTACTCAGAATTTTGACCCTGGAGGCAGTTCCATGTGTTGAATGGCTGATAATGTTTTACTGTGTTTTGTTAAAACTCATGGTATTCGTGATGAAACCAAATCCTACAATTGGTGCTTAATACCCATACTTTATGTTTTCAAGAGGATATGTACTTATTTATTGTTTAATTCGAAAACCAGGTTATATTCAGGAGTAAATATGTGCTCTGAAAAAAACTCACAGGTTGTATTCATCACTCGCTTTTTTTTGTTTCCTTTCACAAAATACACAGTAAAAGGACTTTCACATAAATACCATGTATCATCATCATTGTCAACCATTATCAATCCACTGCTGGACGAAGGTCTCCCCACGTTTCCTCCACAACTGTCTGTCTTCTACCAGTCTCCTCTACGCCATATAGTATACAATACCATGTATACTGCATACGAAAATTGTTAAAATCGTAGAATTCTTCAGTTTATAAATTTATTTATTCCGAATAAATACTAAAAGCTATTTACCACTAACGTTAAACTAATGTTTATTTTGTGTTTGTAATATTTTAAGCTAATTTGAATTCAGCTTTATGTGAAATCATAAATATTTACTTTCCAATACATTTTCAAGTTTTTGACCGATCATGAAACGCATTTCTCCGCTAGAGTGAAATAATGTACAAACGTGCGTAAATTCAACAAAGTGCAGCAACGTAATTAAGCAAATGATATCATGCCTTATAGGAATATGACTTTTACATGACAAATATTCTGTATCCCTGAATTGATGTAATTAGTTTCTGTTTAGGTCAGGGATGAGAAACAAAATTACAGTGGGTTTTTTTTGTACCAGCCAGAGTGCTAATAACAAAGTTCGAAGGTAAAAAGAAGGGAATTTCGTGAAACAAATATTTCCTTTCCATTTTTACGAGATCAGTACACTTCTGTAATTACATTCACTTATACGGTACCACCTGTATTCTGCACACCCACCTCGGAATGATTCTTGAGAATCCCTGGAAGGGAATCTGGTGAATGACCATTATATTTCAAATACATCTGAAACAAAAGCCATCTAAATCAGATCCAGACTGAAAGACCTACTTTCGGAAAACCATCACATTTATACACTGCTGGAAAATTGCTAAGGACGGATCATAAAAGTCTATATAGCGCATAAAAGAGTAAGTGTGGTTGGATGCCAAGTGAAATAAAATAATGTCAGAATGCCAGGACATTACAAGAAAGAAAATTTATTGTGCTCTGAAATCCAGAAGGCTTTGGAACGTGTTCAAAGGACAAACAGGCCATTTTGTGCAGAATACGTAAACGTGAAAAAAATGAAATAACCATTCACAGGCGTTCCGGCGTACCATGTCAATACGGGATATGGCCAACATGGAGGGCGATGCAAGATTCCACACGTCGTGTCATGCTTTGCACAACATATCAAGCAGCCGTTGGGGTAATTTATCCCATTCCTCTGTCAGTGCACGGATGAGGGTGTCCTTGTTTATTGGAGGACATTGGCGACCAGCAAGACTCCTCCCCAAAGCATCCCACATATTTTCAATGCGATTCAGATCTTTAGAACGTGCTGGCCATACGAGGCGTTGAATATCCTCGCTCACAAGACACTCCTGGACAGCGACTGTTCGATGACATGTTGCGTTGTCGTCCATGAAAATAAATCTATCACCGACAGCACCACGGGACATGCGAACATGAGGTAGCAGAACATCATTAATGTATCGTTGGCCAGTCATAGTCCCAGTTGGAAGCACAAAGAGGGACGTACGGCCATTGATCATGATGCCAGCCCATACCATGACACTACAAGTCGGATATCGGTCCCTTTTGCTGTATGCTTGCTGGACAATATGCAGTACCACTATCACGCCAGATCAGTTGTCGTCGACAATCAGATGATAGACCGTATTTACTCTCATCTGAGAAGAGGACAGCAGACCAGTCGTTATCAGTCCAATTGCGATGTTGATGGCACCATTGCAAACGGGCGGTACGGTGACGTCTGGACAATGGGATGCACACAACAGGACGGCGGGCGTATAGTCATCCTTCATGCAAACGTCTGGCGACAGTTTTTCGTGAAATCCGCTTGCCATCAGCAGCCATAAACTGATTTGCTTCCTCACTAGCTGTGCTGCGCTGGTGTCTTTTTGTTGATAACACTATGTACCGATTTTCTGCAGGTGTCGTACTGCGAACACGACCTCCTCCGTGACGTTTACTACACTCTCCATTTGTTTGAAATGATTTCCAAAGCCTTGAAACAACACTGTGGAAGACGCCGAACTCCCTGGCAGCATCTGTTATTTTTCGCCTTTCTTCAATCTTCCCAATAATACTGCCACGCGTAAAATCATCTAGGTGATGTCGGGAAGACATACTGAAAATTGCAAGTTCGTCAATTGATTCTTTACCTTTCAACTTTGCGTTTGAACAACAAAGGTCAATACGCGTCAAATCCTTTATATCTCTTATCAGCGCTATGACGTCACGAACAAATTCGGCAATCCAAAATTTGCATACGCACAACACGTCTTACTGTATCCCGCACTTATGCTAATTTCCACATTTTCCTGCCTTCCATTTTATGGTTGCAATCGTTGCTATTGTCATCCATCCTTAGCAATTGTCCTGCAGTGTATTTTATGCCAGATTTTATTTGCATTTATTAATACTAACTTCATGTGATGAACTAATTTTGAATTTATATATTTTTTTTTCACAGAGATTTTTTAAAAGTGCCTTTAAATTATTTCATTAAAAGATAATTTAAAGTATCACAACAAAATACTTTGGACAAAATCTCTCTCTTTTTTCTCAAATCCCTGACTTTGATTTAGAGTTCAATCTCCAGAACTAATTCAGGTTTATGTTGCAACTATTGATAACTCATGATTATTTCCATTAGACGATGCATTTTCTAACTTATATAACAATATAGTTTGGAAATGCGATATCTGATTTAATAGCAACAAGTTAAGAAATGAATGCAGTATATACTTTGACGGAAAAAAAATCCCAACACCAAGAAGGAGTTGTGTTAGATAAACGACAGTTGGTACGCGGTGAGAGTACATCTGTAAAATGACGTATATGCAAATTTGGCGCTCGGCGCATAGCATTGGCGCTAGTAGCGCCCCTCGGAACATGCAAAGCAGGTTTGCTGTAAATACACGCTGTAACGTTCGTGAGCGTTAGTTATCGTTGAGATTCGACGTAGTGTGTTGATGTTAGTCAAGAATGCGTTTAAGAAGCCGAAGAAGACATTATCAACAGCTCACGGTGTTTGAACGAGGTCGTGTAAAAGGGCTACGAGAAGGTGGATTTTCTTTCCGCAATATTGCAGAACCACTTGGCAGAAATGTAGCCACGTTGCATCATTGTTGGCAGCGGTGGTCAAGGGAAGGTACTGCCTCAAGAAGACGGGTTCCTGCCGGCCACGTGGCACTACTGAGAGGGAAGACCGCTGTGTACGGCGTATGGCCGTGGCGCATCGTACTGCGTCTGCGGCAGCAATTCGAGCTGCAGTTGCCACTATAGTGACACAACAAACTGTTACAAATCGGTTACTTGAAGGACAGCTCCGAGCCAGACGCCCTGTAGCGTGCATTCCACTTATTCCAAACCACTGCCGATTGCGACGTCAGTGGCGTCAAGAGCTCATTGGAGGACGGAGTGGAGATCTCTTTTGTGTTCTGATGAAAGCCGGTTTTTCCTGGGTGCCAGTGATGGCCGTGTTTTGGTTAGAAGAACGCCAGGTGAGCGCCTGCAACCAACCTGTCTGCGGCCGAGACACACTGGACCTACACCTGGAGTTATTGTCTGGGGAGCAATTTCCTATGACAGCAGGAGCACTCTCGTGGTTATCCCACGCACCCCGACGGCACAGTTGCACGTCGTTCTGGTGATTCACCTATTGTGCTGCCGATCATGAACAGCATTCCAGGGGTGTTTTCCAACAGGATATCGCTCGCCCGCATACCACTGTCGTAACCCAACATGCTCTACAGAGTGTCAACATGTTGCCGCGGCCTGCTAGATCACCAGATCTTTCACAAGTCGAGCATGTATGGGATATCATTAGACGACAACTCCAGCGTCACCCCCAACTAGCATTAACCGACCCTGTATTGACCGACCAAGTGCAACAGGCATGGAACTCCATCCCACAAACTGACATCCAGCACCTGTACGACACAATGCATGAACGTTTGCGTGTTTGCATTCAAAATTCAGGCGGTTACACCGGTTATTTATGTACCAGCATTTCACATTTAAAATGGCTCTTCTCGCGCTTACATTAATCTGTGATCTTGAAACCTTAATCGATTAAATATGTTACCTATACAAATGTATTGCCGCCATTTCATTCCTCTACAACTATTTTTTCGTGGTTTTTTGATTTTTTTCCGTCAGTGTATGTAATTTGCAGAGTGCTTCAAATTTTGCGTTTGTTTAACAAATATTCATGTGTGATCACTTAAGGACTATTGGGAATGGTTTGAAAAAGGTATATGTCTTTGTTGATACATTGAGGTCAAATTCTTCTGCCGCAGAAAAGTAAGACAAAACAGAATGTCTGGATGAATAGAAAAGGAATGGTATCATAACTTTATTTTTCAACTTCTTAATATTTGGATCACTAATAAAAAAGTAGTATTGGAATTATTTTTAATATTAAGAGAGAAATTTACAAGATAAGAGTCGTCTAATATAAATACCGACTCATTTGTTCACAAGGTCAGAAAAAGCAACGTCTGCTGTTTATCTTAAAATTATTAATGTTTTTATTTCTTAATGGAAGCACCTACGTAGAATTTTTATAAGATTCCTTTTGTGCATGTGTGCTCAAATTTTACGAAACAGTTCTTTGAAAGCAATGCACAAGTTCTTGGATATCATAATTTTAAAAAAAGATGTTTTTTTTTGCGATTAATTGAAAAAACTGCACAACTCTTCCCCGTCATGCATACTGTTTAAAGTTTCCCGTGAAAGCGACTTGAGTTTCACATGTATATTTTAAACTGAGAACTGAACGGCGCACTATAATAATTTAACAGGAGAACTTTCAATTGTGGCTTTTCTTTGAATATTTACAATTAAGAAAATGCAAAACAGCTAAATTTAATCTAACCTGCTTTCCAATACGCAGAACTGGCTTTCAGTAACATAGTATTTCAAAGTATTTAGAGAATCTTTACTGAAATTGCAGAATATTTGTTACAAGAAAATTGGAAAATACTTTTTTGTCTAAATTATTGCATTTTCTTTTAAATTTGAAGGAACTATTGCAACAAACTAACCTCTTCTACGTCATGCGAAACATGATTAATAGCAGTTTCTCTAACGGCGTGTGCTTATTTAGAATTCGTATTGGGTGAAAAATGAAGGCGGGTCACAGTGAAAGAAAACGTTGTTTTTATTATTATTTTATTCGTATAAGAGAAATGTTGCTGAAACTTTTTTATATTCCGAGGAACAGGAAATACAGGTGAGAAAAACATCTGAATAATGGACGTTTTACCTGGTCATTGCTATTTCCTACTTTGCATGTTTTCATACTAGAACTCGGGAAATAAGAATCACCTCTAAAATGAAAGAGGAAATTGAAATTTAGATAAATCAGAGTCTAAAATTTCAAGATCCGTTTAGGAAAACAATGGGTTCTGTGTCTTCTTGCGGGTAAACCCGTGTACTGCGCAGCTGGTAAGTGAAACTTGAATCTCATCTCATTCACATCTCCGCAACAGTGTCTCAGGAAAAATGCATATTAATTATTTACCTGTTTTCCACATATTTCGATTTCTAATGGTGAGTGAGCTGCGTATCTAAATTTTGCATGATAACCATTCCGTTCATATTAGTGCATCAGTTATTTTATAATGCATTGATTTTAATTAATTCCTTTTCAAGCAAAATGTGTATCACTCATTTTGATGATCTGAAAATTACATGCCGCCATAGATAAATGTAGTTTATTACACTTCACCATAATCTGGTTTAAGGCTCAATCCAAAACCTTCAGACAATTCGTCAAATTTTAGTACGAGATTTGCGAAAAAAAGTTGTGTGCTCGTTTTGTTTAGCATGTTTTGTCAGATTATCAGAAACATGAACGAGGGTTGTAAGCAAAATAAATCCTGGAGACGTCAGGATGAATGCTAAACTTTCTCAAAGCTTTGTGGCAGGTGACGAAATATCGTGCTTTCGTTGTGATACCTCTAGAAGAGCATCTGGTTGCTGTTCTAGATGTATTAAGACCTCGAAGTTAAAATTTGTCCACTTCTGCAGCATGCATTATCCCTCATATCCCTATAATGCTGCCAAGCGAACTCCAAAACTTTTGCGCGTTGTTCTCTGAAGCCGATGTTCTGCGCGAGAAACAGTATTCGAAAGAGCATGTGTTAGTGACTTTGCAAACAAGAAAACTGGAAATAAAGAGCCGATATCTTCAGTATGTTATTACTTTCTTAACACAAAACTAAAACAGAAAGCTTTTAAATGAATGAAATATGGGATTACATAATTGTACAATACACATTTTCCAATTGTTAATCCGTTTATTGGTGTAAATATAACATGAATAGTAGGTCAGATAATATCCGAAAACTTGAAAATGTCTTTGCCATAGAGTGGAAATCGAAGCCGCGACGCCCGGCTTCAAATGTTTATAGAAAGCTTTTCTCTGTTCGATTGTGTTTCCTTGGCTAATAAACGCATGTCTGTTTTCAGATGTTATAGAGCAAGGTACTTATTTTAAGGTGTGTTTTTTTCCTAGCAGTGCGGAATCCACAAAGAAACCATGGATTTGCTTAAACACCGCGGCAAGTTTCAAGAGAGGGGCATAACTAGAAACAGAAAAAAACATATATTTATTTTTGAAATCTTTGTTAATAAAACCGAGCAGCACCCTCAGTTCGTTAAGAGAAATATTTGTGAAATTATGTTTTACAATAAAAAGGTTTGATTTGCAGCTAATGTAGCCTAGCGGTGTGAGACTCTGAATTTTAACCATTCGTCGGGGATGGGTCTGAGCTCAATTCCCGGGTGTGTCATGAATGTGTGTTGTCTTACTTCAATGACTGTCTTCCTTACCTGCAAGCAGTTGCCCCTAATTGGGGTTGGATGAATGCTTATGCTGATTTGCTCACGGTGGTTGTTATTATTCCAAAGTTTATTTTAAAATAATCGCAAATATGAATGCCTCACGTCTGTTTGTAATTCTGAATAATAATATAGGAAAACCAGAAAAATATAGCATAAATTTTCACAGGAACTTACAGGTTAGATTTCTGCTAATAAATTTGCATGACACTGTGCATACATTACATTTTGGACATGAAGAAACACTGAAAGACATTCTTAAAATATTTAGAGCAATATGCTTTGTCTTCAAAGATAAAGTGTCCTCTTGGGACACACTACAGAGTGTGCTACTGTGAGGATCCCTGGTCTCCGTAGCCCTCTCCCCCAAAGGCGTGAGGACCACAGAGATAATACTCAGGAAAACCAAAGAACTCTGTCCGCCATTAAACACATGGAACGGCTTCTAGAGTCAGAACGTTGACAAATAAACATTTATACAACCTTTAGCCCAACTTTCTTTCTCTTTCACTCAACACAAAAAATCTTACACACTCTATACAGCATTTATTCTCCTTCTTTTCCTCTTTCCAGCCACGCGAAAGGAGGCAGGCATCTCCCGGTTGTCAACCTGGAATGAAAGCAGCTCCGAAGTGGATTTCGAGGCAGATGCGGAAAGCAAAAAACAAAAAAAAACCCAAGGAAAGGGCGCATCCTCCTCAGGAAGCCCTGAGGTCGAGACCTCAAGGCATCTCTGAACTACTACACTATATTCTCTAATTGTTAAATTTCACTAAGTGACCTTCAAGAATTCCAGCACTTAATACGTATCTAAATTAAAAAAATTAACAACTTTTGAGCACTCACTTCTAAACAATATACTAAATTAGATAAACAATGATGTTAATTCTACAACTTAAGAACTATGACTATACTAAAACCTGTACAATTCTTTCAGGACATTCAACCGTATTATTTAACTACAAATGTACTAATTTTTTTAACACAGGAAGTGACAAGATTAAACTCCTAAAAATTTACAGCGAACTTACACATTTACTAAACATACTATTAATTCAAGAAACAATTAAAATATTTCAATTTTTAACAAACGAATTATAGTAACTCTTACTACAGGCTGAAAACAAGTCAACCCTTACATTCTGGCCCATTCTCCTGAGGTCTGACACTACCACAATTTATTTTAATTCCAGATGATGTATGGAGCTTCCGGAGAACCTCCAATTTTTCTCCTCCATGACATCCATCGTCGAATGAACTGTGATTCGGATAATCGGGCGTGATCAGTCACCATCCGATTTCTGAACACCCCTTAATGTGCCAGATGACTTGCTGAGTGTTACCATTTGATTTTTCACAATGTATAACTTTGTTTCGTTCTAGCCAAATCTGGTAATTTGTTTCAACTACTATGATTATATATACAATACTTTTCCAGGAGGGGAATCAATGCAGTTTAATTATCTGAGAAGCATTCGGGGAAGCGAAGCCGGCCTACGACGATACTTCATCACTTACATGTGATTTCAATTTTAGGAGTTTTCAAGCTTCTTTTCTGAAACTGAAGATGCAAAGTCACCGACCCAGTAAGGAGCAGTGCTTATATTTTATAATGTTTTTTTTTTCCTTTTTAATATTGAAAACATTAAATAAAAAATTACCAAAATAAATTAAGGACATTTGTTTTCAATATAATTTATGTCCGTACGAGCAAAACGAGTTTGTTATTTGAAACGGTTAAGAAGAGGAACTCATGGATCTGGAAATTGCCGGCTTTGATGATACTGTAAAGGTTACAAAATACCGGAAATGCGATGACCTGACATAATTTAGGTCAGCAGACCACCGTTGCCCGAATGAGATACTCACTGCATTTCATACAGCAGGAAAAGACACAGAATGAACACTACGTGGAAGCTTTGAGAACTTAATTCGAAATAAAGTTAGAGTGTCAGAAAACAGACTAGGTCAAATCAGAAAGTTTTCAAAGAATTTTGAAAATCCCTTCTAACAATAATATCTCGTTCTGTTATGCGAAAGTTTAAATGAAGTACTCGTGCTCTACGTAGTAATTATATCATTTTCCATGTTAAATAGAATAAATGCATACCAAGTGGAGCTTTTAGGCGTTATTTAAATATTCCATTTGTATAATGTTACTTACCGATTTTCATCACAAATTAGCTTTGCAAAGGGTGGGAACGGCTCTTATTATTTGTATAAGTACTTGTATAATATTTATGAATATTTTTGTAGGTGAATCAGTTATATCAGTCATAATTCCAAAAGTGGTTCTTATAAACGAATGTAACCATGGGACTACAGTGTTCACTTACCGTGTGATTTGCATGAAACGTTTTTTGATGCTACTAAATTTTCGTTCAAACAATGTTTTGATGTTTTACTACATATAATTCGGAAGGCGTTCCGTGTAAGCGAAAAAGAAATGCAAAGTATCTTTATTATTTTCCGTTAGATGCATTTTGATCTAGTTAAATAGTTTAAAGACTATGCACAGGGCCGTCCCGGTGGCGCAGTGGTCTAAACGATGGCTTCTGATCATTCGTCCGAAAGGGAGTCGCGTTTAAATTCCGATGAGGCATGGATGTTGTGTTTGTCTTACGGCAAATGATCTCTCCCTTCCCTGGAACCAGTGACACTAAATTACGGACGGGCGACTGCTTATAGCCCATTGAGTTGCTCCGGTGGTCGCTAAACCTCCAATAAGAAAATAATATCCACAGGCAAAAGAAATCTACTTTTGTTGTGCCGCTGAATCAGACTCGAAGAAGTGATACGCGAGGAAGGGAAACAAGTAGAAGAACCTGTTTGATTAGGAAATCGAGCGTAGCGTCATCTATTGATGTTTGACGCAAAACTGAGCTGGGATGTCAACGAATGATGGCTGAAAATGTCTTTTGCTAGTATTAACTTCATTAATGAGTAATATACAGTGTAAATGTGTTTTTCTTCCAGATTAAACTCCAAGTAACTACAAGCATAGGATCTGCAGAATTCGAACATTTGCATTTCAGTCCTATTTATCAAGAGCACTACCGAAATCTTGTTCCTCACTGAACCTTAAAAAATTTATCTATGGGTCACTGAAACTTTCTTCAAAGTTGAATCAATTTTTTTCAACATAATCCTAAGGGAAATTTAAAAACATTGACATTTAAATATAATATGTTTCAAATGAAAAACTGAATGAAACAAATAATATAAAAATACCAAAGTTTAAGGCAATCAAAGTTTGTTACGCATCGACTATACTTTCGCAGAGCGTTTTGCTCTGCAGTATCAGGCTAAAGGGAGCGTAAGCGTTCGAATCATTGTGTCATCATCATAGTTCTGACGGTCACAGTTTTTAGTGATTTGTTTTCACGCACTTGAAAGAAATTGAAAGGACGTCATGTCGTAGACAAGACGCGAAGAGTTACGCCATATGTAGAAAGCTTTTAATACATGAAGCTTGATAGTTGGATCAGGTTTATCAATGAGTGGTAAACCTGTCAGGCCCGATAAACCTTTCAATTCACCAAAAACAGTGACTGTCAGAACTCTCGTGATGTCACAATGATTTGAAAGTTTACACTCCATTTGTCCTGATGATGCCAAGCCAAACACTCTGCGAAAATTATTGTCGAAGTTTAATAAACCGTTAATTGCGGTAATCGTTGGTATTTTCATTTTATCTCAACACTGTAAGTTTTGTAGTCATAAATCATATATAACTGAATGAAACAATTAGACTGTACATTATATTTTGAAGTGGGGGTCACATTTGGATTAAATTCACTTATTCTGCTTAACACGCCTGCCTGGTTGGTTAGCATATTTAACGTGTGACACATGGTACTGTGTTTCCTTTTTTTTCTTACGAAGATTGCTTATACTTTTTTAAAAAAGCTATAGGAAATTTCTGAAGTCGGAAGAAGCATGTTTTCTCAGGTTTACAACCCTGTGTTTCACCGTTGTATGTATCCAAGTACCTTACAATTTAATACGGTATTTTGTGATTATTAGAAAAAAACATTTTCCAGATAAGCTTTTATGATATTGTTGGAATTTTTGTGAGTCATGACACAGAGAAAATTTTTGCCACACAGCAGCAAACATCGTTTGGTGATAAAATAACAACTAAAACATTTTTATGGAAAAAGCCTAAATAACGGAACTATCGGTCTTCGGCAAATTAGCGGAAAATCACATGAAAAAAAAGTTACCAATATACGCGAATCTTAATTCCATAGCAAAAGAATTCTTATAATTAAAATTCCTGTACGAAATCGAGGAACTGTCCCAGAAGAAATCTGATTGCATTTTCTTACTTTTTTCAACTTCGAAGAGCTCAGAGCGTTGAAAGTCTTCATATATTGTTTTGTTTAGTGTTTTCATGCATGCCATTTGGCTGAATTTACGTTGCCTTTCAAAGACATTTTCGATGAAATAGAAAACGAACAAGCATTACTCTGTGCATCTCATCGTATTTTCTGCTTTACAATAAAATGAGGAATTATATTTTACGTTATATTTCATCAGTGAAAGTAATTTCATTATCAGAATGAATTTTCGAAGTGATTGGAATTGGTAGATCGACAAAAGAAAGCTGTTCCTGTGTTTGTTTTAGAAGAAAATTCCACTTATATAGCCTTCACGTTTTTTTTTATGTTCATTCCTATGGACGTACCTGATAACTCTCTGAATAATTGATTCTTGTCAAAGTTACACAACATTATAGATTTTAAAACTATCCGTAGTTTTTAACGAGCAAATTTCCAAAATAGTGTAAAGAAAGTTATTTCTTTGACTAACACAATAAAATGCCAGTTCGTTTCTTTGGGTAATTTATTAAAAACATTTATTAAATTAATTAAATACAATTTCGTGTTAATATATCTAGTATGAAATGCATTTTTTTTTTCAGTAAGTTTTCGCTCCCATGGAAATTGTAAAAGGAATCGTAGCACGTGTCGAAAATGGATGCTTGTTACTACATTGATAGACTAAGGAGATATGAGTGTAAATTATGTTTTACTAAACCTTTTTATTAATTGGTATTAAGTCTGTTATCTTCATTGGAATCACTTCAGTACGGAAATAAAAAATAATTTAATTTTATTCTTCCTGACAATTAATTGCTAGCAATTCTTATTCATGCATGTTTAATTCAATCTGAGGAAACAGATTGAATTTAAAATTTAGGAAACTTTCGTTACCTTAGATATACAGACTTGACCTGAACCTTTTTTTTTCCAGCCCATGTTTGGCAGCTAATGGAGGCTCCTACACCCATCAGCGCTTCTACATTCATGCTCTGAAATATCTGAAAATTGGAATTACTGTAAACGAAATGTAGCAGTTATGTCCAGATCATGTGCTCAAATGTGAAAGTGAGATAATTGTGATTAGGTAGATATTGGATATCATAGCAGTGACTCTTTCGCTATTCAAGCTGAAAGTTAGGCAATCCAACTGCTGGGCATAGAAGTCAGCATTTCATTTATCGTTTGATTAGGAAAGTGCGGGTCCCAATGGACTACCCGTCCGTATTCCACCATACACTTAAAAGACCTTTCTGTATGAAGTCCTCGTATTCAAGTTGACGAAGCAGGCGCTTCAGCTCGGCATACTGCCATTTGATTCCTTCATTTTGGTAAAGGACCCGCGTTTGGTCACCCGTAACTGACCGTTAAAAGAACAGTTCATTTCTGTGTCGTGCAAGCAAAGTGGCATGTAGTCATTCTTTCCGATCGTTTCTTTGCGGATATGTCACGTGATCTTTATTAATCGAACGTTGTCACAAACCTAAGCGCATGCATCATTCTTTCTACTTTTGTTCTGTGTACAGAAAACCTTTCTCGATAATTCTTTCCCGGTTAGGTGCTGATCATTTGACATGAAATTGTCACAAATGTTGCGACTGGCTTCAGCTAGATTGTTGTCTTTGTTTAACTCATAACGAAAACAATGCTTAATGTGATCTCAGTGGTTTGACATATTAACCCTTGTGTGTCTTATTAACGAATGAGGTGCACTTGCATACTTGGTGCCTGTTTATAGGCTACTCATCGCAGTATTTAAGCCATCACACTCACCAACTTTCATTGCGCTGGGTACTTCACCTTTTTAACTTGGAATTTTATGATGAAAAATTGGTAGAAGTCTTTCACATACCTATTAGTATAAATTAATAAGTTCACGTACATTTTGCAGCCCTTGTCTTCAATAAACGACTATATTCAAAGGAACATAGATTCCTGAAAATGGTCTAATTTCTCATTGCAGTCATTTAGTAGATGAACGCGCTTAGGAAAGAGAGATCATGCTGCAGTGTTACAAATTTGTATCAATAAATATCACTAGCCCTGTCTCAATAAACCGAGTGAAAGGTTTACACCCACACCGAAGGTTTAGGCTGATTAGTTTCTCCTTGTACAGCCTCTTGAGCAGAGTACGAAGAGAAGAAAGATGTCAGGTGTAACCTAGAGGCTTACGATAGGAAATCTCACAGATACAGAGAAGTGAGTTCACAGAGTTACTTTTGTGTGTCGGAAAAGCGAAGAACGTCACACAACGTCAAAATACAAAACAGAATTATAGGACAGGAAAAAGGGTTTGGTTTGAAAAGATAATTTTCTAGTGTGATTGGCATTCAGATAATCGGCAGTCCCTTTGTAGGAGCTTGAGAAACACCCAGCACTCGGCAGCTGCTGAAATTTGAGTACAACTTTGTCAGTGGTTCAGAAGCTGGATGAGAATGGATCTACTGCGATCGCTGCGCAGAGTTCGAGAATTCCTTGGGCCTACTTAAATCAGAGAAAGAGGAAGACAAAGAATGAGTTTAAAAAGAGAGTAAAAGATACAGATTAGATCGGGAACCTCAACTTTTTTCAGCAAATGAATTATAACTTCAGTGTAAATTATTTACGGGCACTCATAGGAAACATTGTAAAGAAATATTTCGAAAATTCATCGACATATTCGTCAGGTTTGCAACTATTGTTTTTTCTTTTCTTTTGCTTATATTCTAACTTAGAACACGTAGAATACCAAATACATTTTAGTTTTCTATCGCCATGCCTTATACAAAGTAATTGTAAATTTCTACGAAAGGCAAGATAACAGTCTCGATTGAAAATAAAGTATGTGTGTTAGTTAAGAAGATTCCCACTTTCTCTTCCTGATCGATCATTTGCTGCTTACTTTGCACAACCCTTTTCTGAACGTTTTACTTATTTAATATGTGAAATTCAAAAGTGCAGTTTATGGCACCCCTGATTAATTTATAAGTGCTGTCATTATCCTAAAGTGCCGGAAATAATATCCTAAAAATGAAATATTTGCAAATTCTCTATAATATCCCAGTATTTTCCATCTCGGGAATATGCTAGAAATTAAATATGCCATTAAATAAAATGTTTAAAAGCGAAGTTCAGAGATTATCAATAAGCACTGCTTTATCCTGGGTTACAATTTACATGAATTGGAAAGAAATATGAATACTTCTATTTCGTAGCTTTACTACTTAAATTAGCTTACAAAGCAAATCCTATTTTTCATATTCCAAACTCTTTCAAAATATCTTGGGTGATATCGAGACGCAGTTCATCAAGGTTTATACAAAGTGAGATCCATTTGTATTTTCTTTATTTTAGAATTTCGAAAAACTTTTTTCACTACATCATTCATTCAGATGTAATTTTTTTAACTATGAAAGTTAAATTTGATTGAAAAAGTTCAAGTTGAGCGTCCTTGTAAGCGTTTTACGTTCAATGCGTTACTGCCTCATTGTAATATTTTCTTTCAAGTTTGTACTTACGAAATATTAAAATTGCTGCGTTCCTTCGAAAGAGACACTTCTACCAATGTGTGGAAAATTGTACGATATCCTCGTAATACTAGGTAACGTTCTGTGGTTCAGCAAATAATATTTGTTCTGGCAAGGGTTTTTCAATTTCTCAGTCGAAATCAAGATATTTCTTAATGAAATTAGAAAAGATCCCGTTTTTCAAATTAATGTAAGTACACACTGCACAGCAACTGGGTGTTACCTATTTTCAAGATGTGGACATGTGTTTCTATTTTCGAGATCTTGGCAAAAAGCAACCATTTTTTTTATTTCACCGGAAAAAAAACGATAATCTGAAAATTAAAAGAATTTATAAAATAACAAGCTCATGTTTAGGTGTATCTGGAGTTTTATTTTCTTCAGGACTAAGTCCAACAATACGTTTAGTTGACGAAACGGTTTGGAAAGAGAAAATAGTACTTGAATTCATACAAGCATAAATAATGTTCTTGTTATTTGTACAATTATACATACACAAATACGAATTTCAGAAAAATTATATTTGACACTATGCCACCAAAATCTCTAAATAACCGTTTAAAATATTGGGAGATGATGTGTCAGTTATTCAATATAATCATTGAATAATTCATGGTGTAGAGAATTTTAAAAAACAGTGTTTGAATCTTGTGTCCCTTAAAAATTGAGAGCCAGGAGATTAGGAATTTGGTATGCTATAAGAAAGAAAAGAAGAAACATTTTAGACAGCAAAGAGTAACTGCACACTTAGCTGGCCAGGGGTAGTAAAGCAGGAACTGAACCCACAAACCAAGAGACAATGCCCCCAACGGGTAGAATGCTAGACTCTTTCAAACATCCCCACAACGCTAGGGGGCGATTTAAACCTATATGGAAGCTGCGGCTAATGTCGAGTAGAGCAACTTTTTTCTTTTGATTTAAGCGTACCTCTGTACCAGCCGTAATCCAACCCATTAATGTTTTAGCAATAAATATTCGTTTTCGCTATTTCATCACGCTTGCCGAAGTACCGAAGAAAATGGCTAAAATCCATGGGACAGGGTATCGTAAGTACTTCTTCGGGGCTGACTGGGATGTCCGTTGACCGCAGTTAATGTGTTTCGTTGATCGGAGTTTATCCTTATTGCTCATCTTAAGGAAGTTGTTCTGTTCGAACCAACACTTGCCGGTGCTCGAAAGTTACTTTTATTCGGAGATATTCGTTAATGGATGTCTCACTGCATTATCTTAACCTGGTGGGGCCTAGCCCGTGGGGGAAGTAGAGCACATATATCTGCAAATCAAAGGTTGTGTAGGCATTCCTCCACGGTTAATGTAACCCATAGTATTTTATTGAGCATCCTGTTTATATCCTGTTGCTTTTCCCTTTTCTTAATATTCGCGCCAAATAAACATCGACTGATGCTAATAAACATCATCTGATGCTACCAGTACCAGCGATTTTTTCCTCACGTGCACATACTCTGCTGTGAGTGTGTATCGAAATGACTTAGAGGCCCCCTTTAGCGCGAGCCTCTAACTGATTTCGATGGATGATTTAGTAGAGTGCAGGTATCCTTTGGCTGTAGGATGTCGAATTGAACGAGGGTTTTTTCGTAAAAGTTTTAGGGGCTCGGATACTGAATGGCAGGGATTGTTTCCTAGGTCAATGTGTCTGAGGTTATCCGTTTGGATATGTCTTAATGTTTTCGTCATTTCAGGACACAAGTTCCAATCATTTTGCAGATTTGTGTTCCTGTACACATGACACATAGTTCTATAATCCTCATGTTCTTGATATTTTCATGACGCGGGCAGCAACTCACGTCTATTAAAACGCATCATTCGGAATCGAAAAATTTATTTGAGAGAAAAATTCTGGGATATGTATTAAGACGAAAGTGTCCTCTTTCTTCAGAACGCTACTCTGAAGTGTTGATTGGTATCATCAGGCAGTATTACCTTGTCAGGTGATCAATATACCTTATTTATTCTACTATATATTCATGTTCGATCCTTGAGGAAACAAAAATGTTCCTTCCCTAATGTAAATTTTGAATGAGTAAGGACTCAATTAACTTTCCTGTAGGTGTTTTTAAAGACCAACGGAAGTAGCATCCTAAGTATATCGACACAAAGCTGAAGTGCTGCCGTATTTTACTTCAGTCTACAATTGCAGCACGTCAGCGCCCAATCTTCGATGCCGTGCAGCGAGCCTGTGGTGGAAGTATAACCGAGACTTGTTGTATTATTTAGAGCGGCATATATTCGTTAAACTCCGAAATCAGGAAAAGGAAGCATCCTGTATTACGATAATGCCAACATTATGCTTTAAAATTGCTAAAGGCCTTTTGTATTTTAACGGGTTGCTGACATGACAACATTTTTCACCTATCTTTCTACGTTTTTACTAGCAACGAAACATATGTAGTATGGCAGTCTTCAGATATTGCTAAGTGCATGCGTTAATCTTTTCAGGCCCAATATGATTCCAATGTCATTAGCAGCATATTATGTAGCTACTAAACGAAAAGATATAATATCTAATTAAGCCAATCGAGAATTGTTCTCAGCTCAAGTGGATGTTTTCCGGTTTTTTTCATGAGAATGTGAAGAGAATTCTATCTTTTGAATATGAAAATATACTGTTTTAAGGTGTTATAATGTTAAAAAAAGGGATGTTCGTCCGATTTCAGCATTAGGGTTAATTTGGATTTTTTCAGTAAATTCTCAAAAGAATATAGTACATATAAATTATGCACGATAATTCTGTAATATTATATGTTTCGAACAAATCATGTTCTTCCAATTTTTAGGCGTAAGTGGAGAAACAAAATAGTTCCACGTAGTGTTTGGAACATCGGTTTTTACTAATTCCCGATCGTTAAAAACGTAAATTTTGAATGTGTTGGTGAATACTCGATGTTTTTGGTAACAAGTCCAACAAATGGTGGTTCTCGATATGCACCAGTAAATGGGCACCAGATGCACAAAATCTGTTCAATATAACAGTGATTACTCAGCAATACTATCGAGTAACTAATAATATTTATTAAAATGCTCGGTACATTGGTGGAAATTTCGATATTCGTTCGATGCATCGGTGTGAAGCTCGATGTTTTGCTAATAACTGAAGAATTCTGCACTTTTCTATGTGCAGTAGAGAATGAACAATCCATTTTTAAAATTTCTGTTCCATCTTAACATTGTTACTCACCAATTCAGCGCCACTTAACATAATATTTATTAAAACGTTTGACGTATCGATTGAAACCGGGTCCCTCTGTGCGTTATCTCATTGGTCCGTGCTATAGTGGCGGAGGTTAATTAGATAACAGATCAACATAAAAAAATTGGCGTGGTCATTGGAAACGCCTGTTGAATGGGTGGTAAAACGAAACAATTTTAGGAGAGATCTTACGAGATATTAATAGGTGAGGATGTCGCGGGGATGCAGTTAAGAAACCTTTTTCTTCTGTAGCTAGATTTGGCATTAGGAGACAAATATTCGAGATTTTGGCGGGATGTACCAATTCTTGGCATGGTTACCCTAAACAAAGGAAGGTGTGATAAGACAGTTCTTCCTTTCTGCGTCTCTTCACGTAATTCATTGATTTTATAGTCACGAAATGAATTGATTTGTTCCGCCATCTGCCAGACAGACTCCTTCCCATTGATGAAGAACAAAACTTTTTTATCTTATAAATTATTTCCTAGTAGGGACAAAGCAGTATTATGGCAGAAATAGAGAACGAAAAAATATGGCAGAGAGTAAACCCGAAATGTACATTTTAACAAATACGCGGAAGGAAATGGAAGTGGATGGTCATGTGTTGAGGGAAGATAATAGAGTTATAGTAATGCAGGCAATAGTCTTGATCGGAACTCACAGGCACAGGGTAAAAGAAGATAGGAAAGACCAAGAGAATCATGGAGAAGAACAATAATGGAACAAATAGCAAATATTAATAAAAAGGGGAACTAAAAAAACAGAAGCAAAAGACAAAGTACGGTGAAAAATGATGGTTGAAGACATCTGCTAGCGACTGGAGTGAAGAGGAAGAAGTAATTAAGTAGGGTAAGGGACAAAATCAAAATTTCTGAAGGACCTTTTAATTAGCCAGACAAGTTAGTCTCGAAGCGAGTTCTTCTCACCAGCCTATAGACGGCAGTAAATCAGCGCTGACTCCTTAATCGCGGAGATATCGCCAGAGTTTTTGCCACACTTGTGAAAAAACTGTATTGCATAGACAGATGCTATTCTCTACTTTTTTGAAAGAAAGAATATGCAAATTTCATATTCGACTTAAGAACTTCAGCATCGGATGTAACATCAGCATAAACTGCATTTTCTCTTCGGATAAACCAGGTAGTTAACTAGATGTAGTGATGGACCAACATAGGAGAATGATTTGCAAAATAGAACATTAAATTTTGATTGAATTTATCTAATACCGTTCAAAGATATTCAGTTGGATAAGACTGAAGTTTCTCTCAAATTAATTGGTAGAATGCCGTCGTTGCACGATATAAGATGAAATTCAAATTTAACGATGAAAAATTGACTTTTATTTACACTGAATCAAAAGCTGAAAGTCAAAATCACATCACTTGATCTTTTATGCTGGCTCCCAGCACGTCTTCAGGTGAATTGTAAAACAGATATCGTAAAAATTTGAAATAAAATCCACCGTGGAACGTCGCGTTTGTTTATATACATCGCGTTCAGCACCCGAATGACTTCAAAAAACGTCACCATACTCTGACATATGATTATTGTGTCTTAATTGTTATTGGGTGAGTTCCGAAATAAAGTTCAAGTTATTGGTTTATTTGCTTCTTCTTGTTCGAAATTAACTGCATCTAAGTTAGAGGTATGAATCTGGGTACTTCATCGTTACAACATTTATCAGCGTTATTGACGATGTGTAAACTCTCCGCTAGCAAATTCGCATTTTTGTTTTTGTGAGAAGAAATAACTCTTGCCTCATTCCACAGAGGGATGTGAGCTCCCTGGTTAACTAATCTTGAAAGTGCTGTAGAGTTTGAATGTGTTTTGACACTGTACTTTTGTTCCGCAATACGAAAGTTCAAATTCCTCATGGTGGATCCAATATAATTTCGATCGATGTCAACAGTATCCAGGTCCTGTAAAGGTATTTTGTAAACTCCAAATCTGCTATTACTCGAAATTGGGTCCCGATCTTTTTTAATATTTGACATTAGGTTGTTAGTTTTAATTCCAAGATCCAAGTTGTATTTTTTACATGAATATTTAAGTATGTTCATAACTTTCGGAATATAACCCAGTGACCCAACATGAAAGATCTAGTGATGCGATTTTGACTTTCAGCTTTTGATTCAGTGTAAATAAAAGTCAATTTTTCATCGTTAAATTTGAATTTCATCTTATATCGTGCAACGACGGCATTCTAGCAATTGATGTTATTTGCACGAATTTCGTCAACGACTTCAGTATTTAAGCCGCTAATATAGAGGTTTTGACTATTAGTCACAGCAATTTGGAGCACCATGGAACGAGCAGCAAAAATATTCTATCGCTTCCGGCGACGACTGACTCTGGAACACACCCACCTAGCATTTCTTCTGAACTGCAGGGACTTAAAAGTAACACCCAAATATTTCAATTTGAGCTTTAAACCTTTATCAAGACGTGATGCAGCCATTTTGTCTAAAGCACAGACCAAAAGACTATCCACCGAAATTCGACTAAAAAGAAGTTTAATAGATTATCTTTCACGAAAAGCTTATGTGGCTTACTCCCACCTTTGTAGGACCACCCATCCAATTATTTTAGACCGGGTACTAATATCTCACTTAGCCACTTTCAACACATTGGCGAAACGTTATGAGAGTCGTCAAATTCATAAACTTCCAAATCTAGTTGCTGACGAAGTACAATCTAGGCATTCCATGTATCAACCAGTTAACCGGTTAGTCCATTCAACCTACGTAAACCTTAGTTCCTTGCAACTTAATGACTTACAAGCTTCAGAATTACACAGGGGCCCAAAATTCGCATTTCCTAAAATGCATATTAATTTGTTTAAAACTATTCCTCAAGTTGAAAATATCATCAGTTCATTACCTCCTTCTGATCAGGACTCAGTCAGAATCAAGATAGCAAAGGCTATTACAAACCTAAAACAAAGAAGTACAACAAGGGACCACAATGCACAATTTGCCAAGAAACAATTTCAACTCAAGAACTTGAAAAATCAACCTGACATAGCAAAAGTAGCTGCCGACAAAACAAATAAAATCGTTATTATGGATAGAAAGGATTACCATACTAAGGTCTTAGAAGCCATCAACAAAATTCCTCATAGTGTCATAAAATCAGATCCTACACCAGCAACTGTGAATGCTTTAAGCAGATTGAGAAATCATAGTAATTTACCTACATCGTTCACCCGAACTCTATACCCAACAATTGGACCGAGAATCCCAGAACTTTTCGGAAGAATGAAAATCCACAAAGTTGGTTACCCGATACGTCCACTTGTCTCAGGTGTCACTAACCCTCTGCGACCGCTTGAAAAAGCTCTAGTACAATTGTTATCACATTTAACTTTTAATTCAACCTATTCAGTACCCAGTTCTGTTGCAGCTTTAAAGAAAATTAAAGACTTTGTGCCAGGGAGCTCTCCAATTTTGGTTTGCGTCACTGGACGTCGAGTCATTGTTCCCAAGTGTACCGATAACATATGCACATGAGTTAATAAAAGAAAAACTACAATCCTTGTTAACCATGAATAATCTGGAAATCCAAGCTTTCATGGAAGCCTTGAAATTGGTTTTCAAAATAACTTATTTCAAATTTCAAGATGCCATTTACCAACAAAAAGAAGGAGCACCTATGGGCTCCCCACTCTCACCTTTCCTGGCAGAGATTGTATTACAAGATTTAGAGGAAAGAGTTTTACAACTTACTCCTGTAGCTCCGTGTCTATATCTACGATACATAGATGATATTCTTGTCTTTTGGAACCATGACGTAGATTCCTTATATATATTTGCTGAACTGATGTCTTCGCAGATTACCTCAATTAATTTTGCAGTTGAACTAGAAAATAATTGTACTATCCCTTTTTAGACTTTCTGTTGAAGAGAAACCCTATATCACAAATTATTTCTTTTTCGGTATACCGCAAGCCCAGTGTAACATCAGCAATTATACCATATTATTCAGCACATCCTAATACATATAAACTATCTGCATTCCAGTTTCTCATCCGTAGAGCATACACACATTGCTCAAGCGTTACTGCTAGGAGACGAGAATTAAATGAAATAAATACCATAGCAGACGAATATGGGTACCCCAGAAATATTGTAAACCGGATCCATCGAAAATAAGAAGCACAAACTTTTCTACATTAACTAAAGAATCCAGTCAACGCAAATATGTTGGGTCACTGGATTATATTCCGAAAGTTATGAACATACTTAAATCTTCCTGTAAAAAATACAACTTGGATTTTGGAATTAAAACAAACAACCTAATGTCAACTATTAAGAAAGATCGGGACCCAATTCCGAGTAATAGCAGATTCGGAGTTTACAAAATACCTTTACAGGCCCTGGATACTGTTGACATAGATCGAATTTATATTGTATCCACCATGAGGAATTTGAACATTCGTATTGCGGAACAAACGTACAGTGTCAAAACACATTCAAACTGTACAGCATTTGCAAGATTAGTTAACCAGGGAGCTTACATCCCTCTGTGGAATGAGGCAAGAGTTATTTCTTCTCACAAAAACAAAAATGCGACTTTGCTAGCGGAGAGTTTACACATCGTCAATAACGCTGATAAATGTTGTAACGATTAAGTACCCAGATTCATACCTTCAACTTGGATGCAGTTAATTTCGAACAAGAAGAAGCAAATAAACCAATAACTCGAACTTTATTTCGGAACTCACCCAATAACAATTAAGACACAACAATCATATGTAAGAGTATGGTGACGTTTTTTGAAGTCATTCGGGTGCTGAACGCGATGTATATAAACAAAAGCGACGTTCCACGGTGGACTCTTTTTCAAATTTTTACGATACCTGTTTTACAATTCACCTGAAGACGTGCTGGGAGCCAGCATAAAAGATCTAGTGATGTGATTTTGACTTTCAGCTTTTGATTCAGTGTAAATAAAAGTCAATTTTTCATCGTTAAATTTGAATTTCATCTTACATCGTGCAACGACGTCATTCTAGCAATTGATGTTATTGGCACGAATTTCGTCAACGACTTCAGTTTCTCTTAAAGGTCTGTTTCAAATATAATTGAACTTATGAGGTATTTGAGGAATATAACTATAATCTGGACCTAACTCTAAGTTTCAGACACAGAACATTAATTTTGTTTATTAAAAAAAATTACTGCATTTTTATACATAAATCCAGTCTTTCCGAGAATTTACTAAATGCAACAAGTTTAATTTTGGGTCGTACTTAATTGCTAAAACTTGATCAATTCATGATTTACGAAATACACTAATACAGAAATATTTTAAAATGAATTACCTTCTATTACTATAGGTTCAGATAAGCTTTTAAAGCAGCGTTGATTTGATGAGGAATGAAACAACGAAATGCTTACACCGTTTTACAGGCAATTTCAGACAAAAGAAAATGACTTTTGTCCCCTTCTCAAATACGTGAAATCCTGTCTTAATACCTACACTCGTTAGCAATGATTACCCTTTCGCAATATGACGCCATACTTCGAAAGGAATACGGCGCACCGCATACTACTTCAGTTGCAACCGAAAACCTGCAGGTTAAGTGAGTTGAACAATCTTAAATGGCCCCGTAGTTATTCGGACCCTAACTACACTAAGAGTTGTTGAGAGGTATTGTAAAGCTCACTACCAGCCCATCAACACCAACAGGAAACTGCTGAGGTCCCATGACGTTATGACCTCTCTTCATGAGAGAGAATCCTCATAAAGGGAGGTCCTAATGTCATGGGACCTCCACAGCTTCAAACCGACGTCCGTGTTTTCGAAATATAATTTTAGACTTTACTAAAGAAGTCTTTGTGAGCGCAAAAACTGAAACACTACGTTATTGCATAGGTTTACACAATAACACAAAATTTTCCTGTAAATGAAAATATCGAATCTTTACCAATTTCAATGCGCCAGACACGAAAGTTACAAGCAAATTTGCCGATTGGTTCTTGTTTATTACATCGGAGCATCATACACACCACCTCCTGGAGTTATTGCATCATTGTCTGATGCATCATTGTCTGATGCACTGCTGTTGAGTCATGTCGTTTCTGACGTAAGATGAAGCAATCATTAGTACAAACTGAAGTATCGCAATGTGAGCAAGTGTTTGTGCGCATTTGTGCGCTGTACTCACATTTACTCCTGCGTCATATACACAAGTGATTCTTGCAGTGTAAATCCAGTAGTAATGATGCATCGTAATTGTGTTAGTTCTTCAATTAACTTTTGTTATGTCTGCGGGAATGTAATGTTCACAAGCACGAAAATGTTAATTACCGCGAAAAGACGTATCAGCTTTATTTCAGACGCATATGCTGAGGTACGTGGTACTCACGCATATGCTGAGTACGTGTGCTGGAAAACTTCCGAAGTGGCTGAAAGTCGGTAAAATGTCGATGACGTTTGTTTTTCCTGTGGTTTGAAGGGACCCACGCAATCATGCAGATAACTGACTCTGGTGCATGGCACCATATGTTTCGGGACGCATCAGAAATAGAAGTGGAAAAAAGCGTGCTCCAATTCTATCTGGCCAGTTCCGCACGGCGACGGACTTCCGTTCCATTACCTCCGATGGAATTTCCCGGCGATTCAGAGGATGATGAGGACGGAGGCAAACTGATGTCGGGTCTTCTTAGCTTTCGGCGACGATGCATATGTCTGCAATGGTGCGTCATCTGCACCACGCATTCTCACACAAGGACTGAAATATCTTTCTCACGCTCTGGATCTGTCCAATGCCAAAGCGGAGTTACTGAGATCCAGCGTGGTACAATGGAATCTTCTCAACGAATATGTCCAATTGACTTTGTTTCGAGCAGATTGCGTCTCACTTTCGGAAAATGAACCTGTGTTTTGCTCCGATGTAGACGGCCTGCTGAATGCCCTTTGATTCAAAATCACCTGCACGAATGGGCACTGTTTTTAGACTCGTCCAACTTGTGTCCCAAATTGGTGTTGCTGCATAGGGCAAAACAGCTTTCATCTCTTCTAGTCGGACACACTGTCTGTAAGAAAGAAACCTACGAAAACCTAAAACTGTTATTGGTCGTTTTGAATATAGCAAGTACGACTGGCATCTCCGTGGTGGCCTGAAGGCAATGTCTCTGCTGATGGTTCTGCAACTGGGATATAGGAAGTACTGCTGTTCTTTGTGTGAATGAGACATCCGAGCAAGGAATTTACACTACATGGAAAGAGATTCGCCTGCGAGCAAATCTCTGAAGGTAGCAGAGAAGAATGTACAATACCCAGATCACATCAAACTCTGTCAGGTAAAAAACAAAACTTCGTAAATGCTGTCGACAGGAATGGATCAGTCTTGAGAAACATGGCTAAACGTTCCTCCGACACAGCGTAGAGAAAATTATAGAGGGTGTTTTTGTGGTTCCTCAGATCCGACGGCTCTTTATTTCGAGGTGTTGGACACCCTGTCACAGGGTGATGAGACGAAAGCTTGAGAAGCTCTTCGTCTGGTGTCCGCTAACTTCCTCGGAAGTGTCAGGGCAGAAAACTGCAAGGACCTGGTTGATGACATATCCATGTAGCACAAATTTGCCTGCAATATATCCTCAAAGATGCGCTCTCCATCCCCACTTGGATTTCCTCCCTGACAACTGCGGCATGTTTAATGATGACCTTGGTGAACTTTTTAATTATGAAACTTCAACGATGGAGAAAAGATACCAAGGAAAGTGGTCTACTTATATGATTGCTGACTGCTGTTGGAATTATTGTAGAAATGATCCTCAGCAATTGTACAAGCGACAGGCAAAGCTATGTCGGACGAAGGAGCTGCCTTTTATCAGTACAGCGAAAAAAAAATGAGCCACCTCCTTAACTTTCGAACCGTTTGTCGCATGCGAACAAGTATGGTACCGTTGGAAAGCACATGAAGGGTACTATTATGTGATATGAAGATACATGCAAAATAAAATAATGAACATGCGAATCAGCTATATATCTCCGACGTTTTCTATATAAGAGGTCATGTTATTTTACGCGCATTCTATTCAGCGCATATTAAACCCTTAAAGTCCAAATTTCATGCGAATCGACCAATAAATAAGTGTACAGTGAGCTACGGAAAAAGGATGACGCTAATGTTAAACTCTTGAGTTGTTTTTGACTTGCATCATTTAATCGGGAACAAATACAGTGATTCCGTACTGCAACAGTAAAACACAAAGAGGCCCAGATACTATGAGCCGCTATACAAGATCAGAACGGGTATATTAAGGGAATTATAAATTGTGATATATGATCATGAAAAAGAAATAAAGTATGACCATATCTAGTTAGTAGTCCATTGAATGCCAAATATTACTAAACGTTTAATTTCAAATTATAAGCATGGTAGCATTAAACGTTGCTGAGATATAAGCGAAAACTCAAGCATGCATCGATTAAGGGGCCGTGCATGAAAAACATATTTTCCTCTACTTACTGTAAAACGGTTTACCCCACAACACTGAGAAACCCTTAGGAGAAAGTGTTTCAACGTGAAGTTTGTTGAAGGAAGAAGTAATGATGTTATACCATTAAATTCAGAATTGCAACTTTTAATGATGAACATAATAAGTTAATAGTTTTGCACAAAAATAACTTAACTTACGACATAGTTCGTGCAATTACATATTTAATTTTTTGCTATTGTTTACATAATTATTACCTATTGGTTACTCTGGTAAATTGTTTAATTCAAAGACGCAAAAAAAAAAACGGTACGTTCCACAAAACGAAACCTTCGTATGTGTCTTCTGTATATTTTTACAAAATACCTTTACAGTTTCGTTAAATTAGGAAACTGTGGTCATGAAAATGAAAATTCCAAATTGTTCCCTGCACGAGTAAACCCGTGGGTCTGATTTTTTTTATATTTCAGATTTGCTGTTGTGTCCATTGCGTCTCGATTTATGGTATAATACGCCTGCAATTGCATATAGTTTCGATTCATTGATATATTCCATTGTAGTTATACTGCTTAAACTGTGTGTAATATACAAAGCTGAACTGTCTTTCGCGGCAATGAAGAAGCCGAATCTAAGTGTGTAGCTTTGATCTGCACGCAACGTTTCTTCTCGGCATTAGTGGTTTTCGACAACCAATTAAGAAAATAACCGTAACTAATAGGGTTTGCAGCATTAAGCTTACTTATTGTAGTTTAATACGGATCTAATTGCATTTTTATTTCATTTTTGTTTTCTTTTTCATTTCTTCTACAAATACAAATAAAATAATAACTGGTTATACTCCGCGATAAGAAAAAATAGTTATATTCTGAGAATTTCGTACTTTAAGAAAAAAGGGAATGAGAAAGTTCCCAAATCATGTTACTTCAGCATGCGCATGAAATAAGAAAAAAATACACTGTTCCCTACTTTATTGAAAATCTCAGTTTTTAGGTTTAAATGAGAAAAGAAACTGGTTTGTCACTCTAAAACAAACATTTTAGGTTCGCAAGGGAAATCTTAAAAATAAATTTCATACGACAGACTTCTGGTCGGGTGTTCGAATCTCGTACCTGCCGGTGATCTAGTCAGCGGTTTTTCCGGGGTCTTCCACGGCCTCTCTGGGCTTGGGGACGACTATGAATAGACGGTTCCTTGTCAAGTCATTGCCGGATGCACTTAGTTTGTTTCTTATCATGCTGTCAGTAGCCGAAAAATACATTTCCGAAGCCGTCTGGTCAACGGGGAAATTAGACAGTTACCCTCCCGAATAAAGAATTGAGGGATACCTATTGCCAGAATTGGCTATAAAAAGGGTTAACAGACAGGCAAACAGACGATAGGATTCTAAATGAAAAATATTATATGACGTTTATGAACGACAAAGTAGATTTAAAGTACCTGACGTAACGCTTTCTTATATCAAAAGAGTTGCTTATGTGACGTTAATCGTGTGACGTTAATCGTGTGACGTTATCCTTCTCTGATGTCATGTCAAAATGATTTAGATGAAATGGAGTCACACCAACAGATGTTGAAAGTCGGTTCTTTTTACTATACAACGAAGCAAAGTGGTATATGTGTCTGCTGTGGCAACGCCCACTGAAACAAGGCCGCAGCACCAATTCTTGACGTCATCAAAGGACGACCTTGCCGTGACCGCCCTACCTAGTGGACTGGTGCTATCCAACGCGACGGTGATCTCCCGTACTTAGATTCTTACGAAACTATAACAGTTAAAACTATGTTCTTTCAAATTATTTGAAACAGATATTTGCGATGGTAAAAAAATGTATTGATATTGGGTAAATAGAACAAGATCTGCAAAATCAGTGTTACAAGTTTTTCTTATGTATTAATATTTTAGGGGGCGGAGGGTGGGGGCTGTTTCGAGGGCAAGTGATGCAATACGTTGATTCTATTAGTGAAATACAAATGCAATGGA
This sequence comes from Macrothele yani, assembly GCA_039090855.1. Lineage (NCBI taxonomy): Eukaryota > Metazoa > Arthropoda > Arachnida > Araneae > Macrothelidae > Macrothele > Macrothele yani. Next base: position 48,077,830 of record CM076999.1, on the reverse strand, counting down.
ACTTAGGTGGCTTGTTTAGCAACTCGATTTTAAGGTATTTTGATGGCTAAATAAATACGGAAAATCCGTTTTAATTTTTACAATTCACTGGAAAGACCCCCACCCCCATCCCTCAAATAAAAATAAATAATAAATAAGATAACCTCGGTGCATTGAGTTTACATATCTTTTTATATTTATTCAGCAAAAATTAATTTTTTCTTGTTTCTTTAATATATAACCTCGTGTCCGACTCTAACCAAAGGCCGACGCATGAGGGACCTTTAAGGAATCTATTAATATTTTACCTTATTTTTGCATGTGGAAACTCATTCATTCATTCTTTTAGTAAACTAAGATGTTCAACAGATACTTTGTTTTAACGTCTTTAAATTTTCTTTAACTTCAAGTAAGGATTCCTTAAAAATGCCATTTTCACTTCCTTCCACACAGATCAGACAACAAACTGAGAGGGTGGGAGCTTGCACAAGAGTTTCCGCTTGCAACAGGAAGTATACAATTTTTTCAAAAATCACATTTTAGAACACTCAACATATACCTAGTGAGAGGTTCATGATAAAGGTATTTCAAATTAAAAAATTAGACTAAACAAAATAACTTTTTAAATTATGAAGAAATGGGAAAGTAGTGTAACACGACAGTACAGGAAATGCAAAAAGATCAAGATGAAAAAACATACATGGATTCAATTTGTTTTTATTTTATTAGTGCCAAACGTTTTATTTTTATTTTATGATGTTCTGTAATGATTAAATAACTCACTGACTACATTATAATATTAGTCAGAAAATTGTTGAAATCTTTCAAATATATAGAAAATCAAGTTAAAAGTTATATTTTAATTTTTCCAATATAATGCCGAAAAAAAGTCAACCATGATGTCGATATAATTTTTAGCTTTTGTTTGACACATTTATAATTTTCAGTTTTATTTAACTTCAACATTCACAAAAACTTTATTCTTACAATCACTGCAAAGTTACAACACATACTGGCTAGGGTATTTAAGTAAAACAAACATTTTTCTGAATATGTTACATGGAAAAAGTGTTTATCTTTAGTTAAGAAATATTTTTGCACCGTCAGTTTAATAGTTCAAAGTGTTCTCATTTTTTTGTAACAACAGTGTGCCATAAATACACTGCCGGACAACTGCTAAGGACGGATGACAATAGCAACGATAGCAACCATAAAATGGAAGGCAGGAAAATGTGGAAATTAGCATAAGTGCGGGATACAGTAAGACGTGTTGTGCGTATGCAAATTTTGGATTGCCGAATTTGTTCGTGACGTCATAGCGCTGATAAGAGATATAAAGGATTTGACGCGTATTGATCGTTGTTGTTCAAACGCAAAGTTGAAAGGGAAAGAATCAATTGACGAACTTGCAAGTTTCAGTATGTCTTCCCGACATCACCTAGATGCCTTTTACGCGTGGCCGTATTATTGGCAAGATTGAAAAAGGGCGAAAAATAACAGATGTTGCCAGGCAGTTTAACGTCAGCTACAGTGTTGTTTCAAGGCTTTGGAAATCAATTTAAGCAAATGGAGAGTGTAGCAAACGTCACGGGGGTGGTCGTGTTCGCAGTACGACACCTGCAGAAGATCGGTACATAGTGCTATCAACAAAAAGACACCGGCGCAGCACAGCTAGTGAGGCAGCAAATCAGTTTATGGCTGCTACTGGCAGGCAGATCTCCCGAAAAACTGTCGCCAGACGTTTGCATTAAGGAGCACTATACGCCCGCCGTCCTGTTGTGTGCATACTATTGTCCAGACGTCACCTTACCGCCCGTTTGCAATGGTGCCATCAACATTGTAATTAGACTGATAACGACTGGTCTTCTGTCCTCTTCTCAGATGAGAGTAGATACAGTCTATCGTGTAATTGTCGACGACAACTGATCTGGCGTGATTGTGGTACTACATATTGTTCTGCAAACATACAGGAAAGGGACGATATCCGACATGTAGTGTCATGGTATGGGCTGGCATCATGATCAATGGCCGTACGTCCCTCTATGTGCTTTCAACTAGGACTATGACTGGCCAACAATACATTAATGATGTTCTGCTACCTCATGTTCGCATGTTCCGTGGTGCTGTCGGTGATAGATTCATTTTCATTGACGACAACGCAACATGTTATCGAACAGTGACTGTCCAGGAGTGTCTTGAGAGCGAGGATATTCAATGCCTCGTATGGTCAGCACGTTTTCCAGATCTGAATCCCATTGAAAATGTGTGGGATGCTTTGGGGAGGAGTATTGCTGGTAGCTAATTCCCTCCAATAAACAAGGACACCCTTATCCGTGCAGTGACAGAGGAATGGGATAAATTACCCCAACAGCTGCTTGATAATGTTGTGCAAAGCATGACACGACGTGTGGAATCTTGCATCGCCCTCCATGGTGGCCATATCCCGTATTGACATCTTACGCCGGTACGCCTGCGGAATGCAATTGCATTTTTTTCACGTTTACGTATTCTGCACAAAATGGCCTGTTTGTCCCTTGAACACGTTCCAAAGCCTTCTGGGTTTCAAAGCACAATAAATTGTCTTTCTTGTAATGTCCTGTTATTCGGACATTATTTTATTTCACTTGGCATCCAACCACACTTACTTTTTCATGCGCCATAAGCCGTTTATGATCCGTCCTTAGCAATTGTCCAGCAGTGTAGTAGCATTACCTCAGGGAATTGAAGTTTAAAAGTAATAAAACTTAGTTTTAACACCCTGTTGGTGAAAAAAATATCAATCCAATTGCTATAAATAAACAAAGACGTCGCTCTTTTCACCTTTTAGCAACACACAGCAACCGAGAATATGTTATTTGGCCACTGCTCAGGAAACGAATCCCTGATCTCTCGATATCCAGCCGAGAGGTTTGGTAAGATTAACAGTTAGAAAACTACTTCGTGCCAAAAAGTTTCTTTTTAATGTTAGAAAAGGAATTTTAATTTGATTAAGGGAACTTTAAAGTCATTTCCATATACTGAAAACATTTCATGGTTTTCACATTATTTATTATTTTTTGAAGGAATAAAAAAATCATGCCCCGAAGTAATGTATAAAAACTAGAGATTTTAGCATATTTTAAGGAATGAATCATTTTGAAATTGTGCAATTCTGGTTTATAGAAAAATGTACAGCCCTAGAATTAACAAAAATAGAATTAACTTTATTAACAGTACATTGCAACCCAGTTTGCAGATTGGTAATCATCATATACTACGCGATTTAATGCCGGTTCAAACATCTTCAGGTAAACACCTTATTGCTGTACTTTACTATGGTTAAAGACCGTTCTGTCAACTGGACTATATTTCACACTAAATATAAAATGACAAAGAAACTGTATTATAAAAGAGCTAATAAAACATACATACCCTTGAAGCTCCTGTTAGATGGAAATCTCGAGAAATTGCACATATCCATTTGGAGCATAATTCTTCATTCCCGGGAAATTTAAATACTGACGCTTCAGGACCTGTGTCGTAATTGCTACGGCAATTTGTTACACAACAATGTGAAGGTATATTAGAAATAAAAATATTTTTTAACACCGTGAAATAAATAACAAAGAGTAGGATACTATGAATCTGCCAGGTGCAAGAACAACGAACAACCTCATGGAGCAACGCTACAATAATCACACAAGATCACAAACGCTAACTATCGTTACGGTTGTTCGTCAGATTTAACAGGTCTTCCTGTAGTGACGTCAGAGAGCAGGAGGTGTTTGGGCCTTGCATTAGGCGGCGTTGGCCCATCTCGTACGAATGATCAGAAGCAGTCGCTTAGACCACTGCGCCTTTGGACGGCATCAGTAATCATTACTCAAGTTATTAATCAAATTATGGATACAATGGCTCTGGAATAAATCTCGTTCTTGTGCCCTGACCTTTGACCCCATTTTAATGATATTCAACAGAACTGCTTCAGAATACCTCCTTAACCACATGAAAAAGTTTTGTCGGGATCGAAGCATTTTTACTTAAGTTATGATGCACAAGGTCGATGGAATGTATCCCGCTTCTATGTTCTGACCTTTTACCCCATTTCGTCCGTTTCCTACAGAGTTCGTCCTCAGGTTGTACCCCACCAGATACTAAAATTTAATCGAAATCGAATCATTTTTACGGTAGTTATCGTGCGGTCAGGCAGACAGACGGACATAGCTGGAACATACAAGTTTCTTCAACCTACGGTTGGAAAGCGTAAAAAATCAGATTTCGTGGTTCTGCTTCAATTTTCTATTATGAGACAGCGATTCAGTCATACGCGAATGCTCAGTACATCGAAAAAGAGTAAGGATCTGCTGGAACATACAAGTTTCTTTAACCTATGGTTGGAAACCGTAAAAAATCAGATTTCGTGGTTCTGCTTCAATTTTCTATTATGATACAACGATTCAGTCATGCGCGAATGCTCAGTTCCTCGAGAAAGTGTAAGGATCGTAAACAAGAAAATTCAAAACAAATTTCAGCTTGCAGACATTCGTGTTTTTCGTTATTAGATAAATACATAGCGTTTATTCTAATATTCATTCAAGTCATTAGCACGAATAAATGAAGTTGTTGTAAAGAATACGGCAAGAGTAAAGGAACTCCGTTCCTGGGTGGCCCAGGTTACCGTACAAATCACTGTCAGTGCCTTTGCTCTGTACTCTGCATTCAATTTGCATCAGGTTCGGGCACGACGCTAACTTTTCAGCATTATAACTGTCCTTGCAGGGAAATGAACATTGCAGGTGTGTTCCCCAGATGTAGATATATGGATGCCCTCTCTAACTTTATTTTCAAATATCTTTACTATTAATCATCCGATTTGGACGATATTTAGGATTTAAGGGTTTTTCTATGTGCTAAATGGAATGCGCATAAAATAACATACCCCTTATATGGAAAAATGGGGAGATATTGAGCTAATTAACATGTTAATTAGCTTAATTAGCCTTTTTATTGGCGTCACGTGATAGTTCCCTTTGAGTTCTTTCCAACGGTACCTTACTTGTCTATCTGCGGCAAATGGTTCCAAAGTTAAGGGGGGGCGTCTCGCTTTTTTTATGTCTGTACATCACGGATCTGAAGCTGTTTCAGCAAAGAGAGCAACATGAAACATCAAAAATAAAAATAAAAAAATATGTGTTCTAGTTGCATTGGAGACAGGTCCACGTGAAGCCAGTTGCGCGTTTTACAAGAAAGGAAATGAGTATGTTAAAGTTGTAAACAACTTAATCAATATTTGCGGGAATAATAACTCACAGCGTGCGACGAATTTACTAAATGTTCTATGAACGGACGTTTTTACAACTTATTATTACATTACAGGAATTAAGCAATTTAACTGTTTGGTCACATTTCCGTGAACATTTTCACTCGGAAGTTTTCACAGTCATCTCATCACCATCTGCCTTAAATTAACGAATTATGTTTGCTAAGGAAAATGCAGATGAAATACCCTTCAACAACTTTTATCCAAAATTATTTACTAAATGTATATTATTTTCTTTGTTAAATACTGTAAGAAAATTTTAGAGAAATAAAAAAAATTATTAATTGAAATGACATTAAGAAGTACTCTATTGGGAATAGTAGTCTACATAAAGCTTATCCTGTTAGATCAGTATCCTAATCATAGTTTAATCCTACATTTAAATTCATTTTCCATTTGTCACTATTTTAAAATACTTCTTTTTCTAACATGAATATTTCTTTTTAGGCTGTGAGTTCCTTTGTTACAAAAAACTATTTAGTGTTCTAATTTAAAAATTACTAAATATTTGGAACGGGTTTCTGAATTAATTAGGAATTTAGTAAAAAACACACACTTTTTGCCAAATTTATATGGTAATAAAAGAAAAAGAGATTTTGGCAAATTTGGAATGTGTTCTTAGAGAAAAGAAACAAATACATTCGTGTCAGATGCCATCACTCATTCGAAGCAACATACGTGATTTACGAAAAACATTTTAGCAGCAACTTTTTTTAAGAAAATAACAGAAGAGTGATTCCACTGCAAATTAAATGAGCAGGAACAAAGAGAGAAACGCGACATTAAAGAACAAAATAGATTTGCGAAAACGTTAAATAAATGTGCTAAATATTTTTCAGGCATGAAGATTCAACAGAAAGGTATGTTGGTGGAATATATAATAATAAAAAGGGAAGGGTTATTCTGTTTCGGAAATAATTTCACAAACAGTAAAAGTGTGATACTACAAAACGGAAAGAGAAGTTTTCATCGCGATATTTTAAGCTCTTTAAGCATCATGCACCTGGAGTAAAACAAAATATGATCAGCGAATGGAGAGAAGAAAGGCAATAGAATAATAAGAACTCGACAGCGGCCAATGAGAACGTGAACTCAGTATTGCTGTTCAACCGTAAAAATATTGACATCATCAGATAGTCTTGTTGGAAGTGTGGAATGTTTTTACTTGACGGAAGCAAAACGTGAAAAGCGAAAAAAGAAAGAGCATGTTTAGTAATGAATACACACGCTGATACAAAATCAAAACACATTTTTTATATTTCTTCATGTAAAGCCCAGAACGAAAGAAAATTGGGCAACATGAGTGGGTTATAAATCTGTACAAAAGGTCACAAATGTACACTTTTTCGTATCCCGAAAATTGTATGGACGGTAAAGTAGCTCTCAAGTTTTTCGTAGGTAGTCAACATTCGGTACAGTGCAAAAATTTAAATAACCATCTTAACATGACTCTTCCATTGTCATTCATTATAATCTGCGTAACTAACAGTTTATTTTCAGAGCTGGCGTCTTTTTCAATTTCGTCCTCACCCACACGTTTCCCAGAGAAAGCAGGTTGCATTTCCATCCAAATGGAAATATGCGTACAGTAAGAGCGAAACGTTACTTACAAAGACAAAGATTTCACAGTTCTTCACATGAGAAAATTTCAGCAACCGCAAGTAGACATCATAGAAATGATTTACATAAATACAGTATGTTACTTCCCTAAGAAGTAATATAGTGTTGATTCAGCACTATTCCTGTTGCCTTTTTCTTTGTACTATGATTTGATTTTAGATTTTTTCGTGCCTGCATGAGGAATGACGTTCGAATATAATGTCGGAAGTTATTATAGCTTACGTAGGTCATAAACTGCTGGACAATTGCTAAGGACGAATCATAAACGGCTATATAGCGCATAACAAAGTAAGTGTGGTTGGATTCCAAGTGAAATAAAATATTGTCAGAATGCCAGGACATTACAAGATAGACAATTTATTGTGCTCTGAAATCCAGAAGGCTTTGGAACGTGTTCAAGGGACAAACAGGCCATTTTGTGCAGAATACGTAAACGTGAAAAAAATGCAATTACCGTCAGCAGGTGTTCCGGCGTAAGATGTCAATACGGGATATGGCCACCATGGAGGGCGATGCAAGATTCCACACGTCGTGTCATGCTTTGCACAATATTAACAAGCAGCTGTTGGGGTAATTTATCCCATTCCTCTGTCACTGCACGGATAAGGGTGTCCTTGTTTATTGGAGGGCATTGGCGACCAGCAAGACTCCTCCCCAAAGCATCCCACACATTTTCAATGGGATTCAGATCTGTAGAACGTGCTGGCCATACGAGGCGTTGAATATCCTCGCTCTCAAGACACTCCTGGACAGCGACTGTTCGATGACATGTTGCGTTGTTGTCCATGAAAATGAGTCTATCACCGACAGAACCACGGAACATGCGAACATGAGGTAGCAGAACATCATTAATGTATCGTTGGCCAGTCATAGTCCCAGTTGAAAGCACATAGAGGGACGTACGGCCATTGATCATAATGCCAGCCCATACCATGACAGTACATGTCAGATATCGGTCCCTTTCCTTTATGTTTGCTGGACAATATGCAGTACCACTATCACGCCAGATCAGTTGTCGTCGACAATCAGACGATAGACTGTATCTAATCTCATCTGAGAAGAGGACAGCAGACCAGTCGTTATCAGTCCAATTGCGATGTTGATGGTCCCATTGCAAACGGGCGGTACGATGACGTCTGGACAATGGGATGCACACAACAGGACGGCAGGCGTATAGTCCTCCTTCATGCAAACGTCTGGCGACAGTTTTTCGAGAGATCCGCTTGCCAGTAGCAGCCATAAACTGATTTGCTACCTCACTTGCTGTGCTGCGCCGGTGTCTTTTTGTTGATAGCTCTATGTACTGATCTTCTGCAGGTGTCGTACTGCGAACACGACCTCCCCCGTGACGTTTGATGCACTCTCCATTTGTTTGAAATGATTTCCAAAGCCTTGAAACAACACTGTGGCTGACGTCGAACTCCCTGGCAACATCTGTTATTTTTCGGCCTTCTTCAATCTTGCCAATAATACGGCCACGCGTAAAATCATCTAGGTGAAGTCGGAGAGACGTACTGAAAATTGCAAGTTCGTCAATTGATTCTTTCCCTTTCAACTTTGCGTTTGAACAACAACGGTCAATACGCGTCAAATCCTTTATATCTCTTATCAGCGCTATGACGTCACGAACATGTTCGGCAATCTAAAATTTGCATACGCACAACACGTTGTACTGTATCCAGCACTTATGCTAATTTCCACATTTTCCTGCCTTCCATTTTATGGTTGCTATCGTTGCTATTGTCATCCGTCCTTAACAACTGTCCGGCAGTGTATGAGCGTGTTCAAAAGCACATATATAGGCTTAATTTCACATGAAAGATTTTATTATCTTATGTAACGTAAATTTATGTGTTCTAGAATTTGTGGTGCACAAATAGTTTTGTTTAAAATAATTAAAACGTGCTTTGTTAATTACCTAGTATGAACTAGGAAGAACCGAGTGATGAAACCAACACATATTTTCGTAAATTAATGTAGATTTTTATGTGGCTCTTAAGGGATTTGGAAATGTTGCTTCAGTTTTAGAAATAACTCTAAGAGCCGACATTAAGTATAAAGAATGTTTCTTGTTTCTCATTATACCCGTCACTGACGAAAATTGCATTATGAACATCTGACGGACTTTGAGCGAGGAATCACCCTTGGGAAAGGAAAACTTCGATTTTCCAACCGCGAAATTGCCACTCGTACAGAACGAAACTCCAGTACAGTGACCCGAACGTTACATCTGGTGACAGATGATGCTCGGCCACCCAGAAATCGGACAAATGGACTAAACAATTGCACGACTGCACGAGATTAAAGACACATCTACCGCATGGCGGTGATGATCACCCAGCGCCATCCACACGGTAGTGCAGCATTGCGGCACTCTTACATGTCAGGCTTTCTACTTCAGCACAGTTCGACGTCGTACAACAGAGGACAGCTCGCTAGCAGGTTATTGCTACTCATTCCTGAAAAACAGATCGTGTCTCGGTTATTGACAACAGGTCCTGTTTTCTGACTTGTCAAGATTCAACTAAATTCACCATGATGATTTGCATACGTTTTATGTGGCACCGTGATGTACGGCCCCTCGCAGCGTACCATTTTTTTTGATTGGAAGTTAAACAACCACCGTGAGCAACTCAATGGTCTATAAGCAGTCGCCCGTCCCTAATTTAGGGTCATTGGTTCCAGGGAAGGGAGAGAGCCAGTGCCGTAAGACAAACACAACATCCATGCCTCACGGGATTCGAACCCGGACCCCTTCTGAACGAATGATCAGAGGCCATCGGTTAGACCACTGCGCCACCGGAGCGGCACCGCGTACCATTTACAACTCCATACATGCCCAAAGCAAACGACATAGTTTGGAGCACCATTGGGTTCAATTCGCTATCTTGCCTGATAGGAAATGAGGGAGCACTCAACACCTAGCGATACATGAGGAACGTTTTTTGAAGCTGACGTGTTATCCTTCCTTCAGAGTTCTCCTTGCGCAATATTCCAGCAGGACAATGCTTGACCGTATGCGGCCATGAATGTTCAAGAACACTTCCATGTATGACAGCTAGCGCTCCTTCGGTGGTCTGCACGTTCGTCAGGTATATCCCCGGTCGAAAACGTCTTGAGCATTGTGCTGGCCTATCATAGGCCTCCGCCAATCACAAGAAATGAACTCTGGTCTCGTAAAGAAGCAGGCCGGCAGGCCATTACCCAGGACGGTATCAAAAACCACTTTCATTCAATGCCACGCAGTGTGCAGGCTGTATTGTTGCTCAACATAAGTTCGAACGATACTGAGTTTTGAAGATAAAAAATCTTGCATAGCTCTACAAATACAATCAGTTGTCTTCTGCAAAATGAGGAATCTGGTACATAAATGTTCATTTGAATAACGCCATTTTTCTTGGTTTTGCATTTCCTCAAACGGTAATGTATTTGTAAAACGTATAATTGTTGCTGTTGGTGGCTAAACTGAAATTTGGAATGCTGAGGTCTATTTCAAAGGTGAAACCCTGTGCACCGCAACTGAATCTGTGCCGCGGAATATTTTTAGTGATCTAGTGTTGCTTTGACCCAGGGTAAACTGAAAAATTGAATGTTGAAATCTTTAAATGAAGCAGAGTATAGCTCGGAAAACTTTATTCTGGCTAGGGCTTTCCAGTCACATAATTGTTGATAAAAAGCGATAGCTTAGGTGAGTTGCATTTGTGGACTCAATGTCTTGCATATAACCCCTATAATGTTCAAAATTTATAATACTTTCGTGAAGGCTGGTTAATAAATCTTAATTTCAGATGGAAAATTTCTGTTCATTGTCTTTAAACCCCGTTCAGGGCTATATGCGCTTGAACATAGGTACCCTGGGCCAGGTACTTATGTGATAAGGTTGAACTATTTCGGGTAAGAATTGCTATTGGCTGCCGAAATGACTATACCAGGAACCAAGACAGCTCAAGTAATTGTCATTGATCACATGGGTTGTATGTTAAACCTAAAATGTGAATAAAGAGTGCAATGGAAATAATTTCATGAAAGAAATACGGGATTACGCCATATAATATAAATTTTGAAGATGACAATCCGATTTTTGGCGTAAATGTGACAAGGATGGTAAGTCAGATAATATCTGAAAACTTGAAAATTTTAATCGTCCTGGAGCGGGACTCGAACCCGCGTCTCCCAGAAAACGCCTAGGTATGCTAACCACTACACTGTGATGGTTAAATTCAAATTGATCGGAAACTTGAAACTTGGTCGTTCTGGGTGTAGTGGTTAGCATACCTAGGCGTTTTCTGGGAGACGCGGGTTCGAGTCCCGCTCCAGGACGATGAAAATTTTCAAGTTTTCAGATATTATCTGACTTACCATCCTTGTCACATTTACGCCAAAAATCGGATTGTCATCTTCAAAATTTGGAAATAATTTCAATTGCGTATTACGTGATTTGTTCTCTGTTGTAAGCAATCTGTTAAGCTTTTCGAATTATGATGTTAAAATATCGTTCTCAACTTTTATTTGCGTGTTTGTTATAAATTTTTTTTTATAGATTATTTCGTCAAATCCTTATTGAAATGAAACAATCTTTGCTGATTTGAGGACTCATACATATATTTAGAAGAAACTTCCAATTAATATTAAAAAATTCTAACTGGAATCAAAAAACGAGAAAATAAGAAATTGACTTTGCTTTTCTGAATGACTTACAACATCCATTTATAATATCTGTTAAAAAAATAAGCGATGACAAAATACATTTTTAATGATTGCTTTAATACCGCAGCCGTATTTTCAAATAACCCACTAGAAATATAGTGATATTTTTGCATGGACTGAATGATGGTTTCGTACCGTGAAATCTTTCAATAGGCTAAAGTAAAGATTAATATGTCACTAATAGAATGAGGACCTTATGTTGAATCAATGAAGCAATGCGTTTAAAGTTAAATCACAAATACTGCCCCAAATGTTTTTAAAGTTAATAGCACTGGGAAACCTCAGTTACCAAATATTTCTTTTGCTTTTCATTTGGAAGGTAATGTCGATGGATCCATCACACAATTCCGGCGTTGGATCTGGTTTCCCAAACTGTGCGAGGTTGTATTTCCAGTTCCTAAATGAACGACTCAGTTCCTGAAGGAACGATAAACTGCTAAAAATCCAGAAAATGTTACTTTTGCTTGTCTCGATGATGTTCCTGAAATTTTGTTCGCCGAAGGACTATAGGAACACGTTGTTTTATTATTAGACATATTACCAATCCATATGATATCTTGAAATTAATACCAGAACAGAATTTCCAACACGTGAAGTTTTCAATCATACTTCGACGCATGAGATTCTTTCATTCAATTACCTCCACCTACCAACCATTCAGTCAGCAGTTCTTGAAGAGCAAGAAATGTCAGTGATACTATAAATGTTGTCGCATAATGATATCCAATGAAGGGTATGATGTCGGTTTCTCTGATTTTGGTGCTACCAGATGATCATCATATTGATGCCGTTAAAAATTGGAATTATCAGGCTGATGCCACAGTCTTAGCTAAACTCACAGCATCAATATTTTAGACACAACATGTGACTTCATTCACAATTTTACTTTTGGAGTGTACCGAACAAAATGTAACTCCATAAGATAAAGACGGTTGATTCATAAAACCATTACATATACCAAAAACCACCATCATGAGTGGTTTTTAGCTGGTGATAATAAGTCGTATGCGCAGTATTTAGGAGGAAAGACATCCTGTTTACATGATCAGAATTGAGGAGCTGCATCTCTCGCAGATTTTCAAAACTTCCTAATAGGAAGCGGTAATGCATCTCTCAGATTCCAAGGGCACTTGATTTTCAGCAAATCCACGTCGCGTTCATGTTCTTGGTATTGCAAAACTGTTAGAGAGGCGCACCTCCTGTTATTTCACTGTTTCTCATAATTGTGAGATTTTACTTGTGTTAAATTTCGATGTTTAAGAGTACGTGTGAATAATTTGACCCTCACTAACAGCAAACTCCGAAAAATCATATTTCACTGCACATGTTTATACCATGCAAATTTCATTCATGTTATCTAAAGTACGCATACATGTTGTGCTTTAGATGGCAGGATTTGCTTCATTTTTAAGCCAAGATCATTTTATCAAACGTACTTGCAGGAAAACTATCTGAATTTTCATTAAACTGAGATTCATACCAAGCAAGCCTTTAAATACGTTGTTGAACGACCTGCAGAAACATGATTTAAAATAATTACCGTAGCCATATTTATGTTACCTATATTCACAACTGCAGCAAAAGTTAAGTTTTAAAAATATGTACTCTACCGAAAAAACAAAAATATCAGAACATCCCTTCCAGTGGTATACGCTTCTGTTAGTGAAAATTACAACACCTAAAGGACTGCTAGTTTTAGCTTGAAACTTACAGCATATGCACAACAGGTTGGGACAAGTAAGTGTTTCAATATCAGTGAAAATGCGCGTGCGGATTTGGAGCACCGCCCTATGAACTGTCCGCTCTGGGGATAAATAGCTGGGTCAAATGGGATGTTGCAATCAGCGAAGACCCACCATTAATACGAAACTTTTTTTGTATCACACTATGTCCCGTCTCAAAAGAATGTCGCATTATGAACACCGGATGGACTTTAAACGAGTAATGAATCCTGGTATGAGATAAGCTGCCACTTGTACAGCACAAAGGAAATTGTCACTCGTACGGGCCGAAACTCCAGCACAGACGAAATGGAAATTTGGACGAAATTGCCACTCGTACGGACGAAACTTTAGCACACACGAAATGACAATGTGGACGAAGTTTCTACTCGTACGGGACGAAACTCCAGCCCAGACGAAATTGCCACTCGTACGGAACGAAACTCTAGCCCAGACGAACTTGCCACTTGTACGGGACGAAACTCCAGCACAGACGAAATTTCCACTCGTACGGGACGAAACTCCAGCAGAGACGAAATTGCTACTCGTACGGGATGAAACTCCAGCTCAGACGAAATGGCAATCTTTTTTCTTAAAACGTCAAGCATATCTATCGCAGATCTAAATTTCATAAGAAAGATTGTTTTACAATTCACTTCTCAGCGCTTAATAAAAAGAGTAAAAAATTATTTCACAATTGAAAGTCATAATATAAGACAAGATCTTAATGAGCAAGGGACATCACATGTATTACATTGTGCCACTGCTGCATGAAAATTGCAGTAGCAATCAGTCCCTCTCTCAGGATATTTCTCTTCTATTTTTTACGAGGTCATTACATTTATTTTAATATTTAATTTAGGTATATGTTAAAATTTAAAGAAAGTTCTTACTTTATATAACCATACACCTGAAGCAAAGATCAACCCAATATGAATCCATGGCACTTGTTTATCATCTAACACAAACGTAAACGACTGAAACTTTTTCTGTCTCAAATAGATCAGCACCAATACTAGATTACATTACAAGCTAAGCCTATTTCGAAGGCTCTGAAAATTTGTGAGCACAGCAGTACTTTTCCGTCATTACAAAAAACAGATTGCATTCTGAGAAATGAATAATATATAATCTGGACTAACAAAGCAACATACATGAATATATCCGTTTGTAAACTAGTATTATTATTGTTTCTACCTGTCAATCAAACAGGCATTTCAACGAAAACTTAAATATAATGTGTCACGCAAAAGAGAGTATAGGAAATCCTTGGCGAGTATAATTCTTGAGCAGTGTACAGCTGTCTCACTCAAAGAAACGCACTTGAATATCGCACTCGTTGCCCTAAATGAAGGACGGGCAACTATTGCACATTGAGTTGCTTACGGTGGTCGTTGAACCTTCAAACAAAAAGCATAAAATAGCCCTCTCGAAGTGACGTCACATGGTCAACGCTGACTGAAGAGATAGGATGGAGGGGCGACAAATGCTTCCGCCAGAGAGAAATAGTCTGCGCTTTTCGAATCAGTAAAATAAGCGAGTAACAAGAAGGAAGGTTTAATTAGGAATTATGGCTTGCGCAGAAAATTGAAAAATGCAAATATACTGCGTGAACTGTAAATCTTATTTTGGCAAAATGTAACAGGGATTGAGTAGACACCTTCAAGTATGCAAGACATAGTGGCTACTTCAGCCGTTTGAGTGATAAAATTTATTGATTAAATTTAAATACTCGGGCTGTAATAAATAAGATGGCGATCCGCTATTTGGCCATCATTGCTGTGTACCAACTCCTAGGCAGACAAACAATTAAATTCTGGTAGCACGACTACATACCTTTATACTTTCACAACCAGCTTCAAATTCTTGCAATTTACATGCGAGTATCTACGCACGTTTAAGAACAAGGTAAAGTTTCACAAACATTGGGCTGAAAAGAATTTATATTGAGATATTTATATTTAATTTTTTACATAAATTACGGAAAACTAATGGTTATTCAGTGTTAGTCAAACTAAAAATTCTTCAAATATAATTTCTTAAAGTTGTTCATTAAGAGCAACAAAGGATTGTTGTTTCACAACAAAAGTAATATTGTGATAAGGACTAAATATTGAGGAGAGAATCTGCGAAAGTTATTTGAATGATCATGTGTTCATCAGGTATGACTCATACAATAGTTTTCTTAGTAGTTTTAAAGAATTTTCTTTAAAACAAAATAAAAAAAAACAAAAACAAGGACAGAATTTTTTTCTACGCCTATTAAATGCAATAAGTTAAGTAATTCATGCAGAAAATAAAGATGTTTCCAAATAATGTAAATTAGCTTCATTTCTTTGTATTTGATTACGTTTTCAGCGCCATAATTATGTATTTTCGCACTAAGATAATTCAGGAAATTTGATATATCTAGATTCAAATAATACTTTTCTTCCCTATTCGTTGATAAAATCTGAATATAACTGAACATATTACTAGTAATAAAGTATTCGACGTGATTATTTTTATGAATCAAAACAGATTGAAGCTTGCGTTGGCTGACACCTGTATTTTGCGTTCACCTGACAAACACTGTTTTTTCCGTAACGAATGCTATCACTCACAAAAGCTATGCATAAGAGACCCTTCTTTAGGGAAAATGGAGAGCCATTTTCGAAAAGTATCAGACTATACACCAGCATTTGACAGTCGGGAATACGAGTAACGTTTGGAAAAATATTGTTTCCAAAGTTTTAAAAAGATAACGAAAAGACGGTGAGCTTAAAAATATGCAACATCTGATTATATTTCTCTCTCATGCAGCACCCTGCACAAAATCGTAAATGTTTAGTGGTCCTTGTGGTCAGTCTATCAAGTACTTAGCACTTTGTTAGTAGATGGAATTGTTTTCTTTTAACTACGTTACGCATGATTATCGATCTTTAACTGTCCGAAGTGAGATCGTGAAGACCACGGAACTGATTGTCCCATCATCGTGACGAACAAAGCCTTCTCACGTAGCGACTGTTTAGTGCGAACAGGCGAACCTTACGATTCGGATGGCAAAATAACCTATCACTGATTTAAAGAATGATACTGGAAGGAAGGGGGTTGAATTTGTTTCAGTTATCAACTGCAGTAGTGCTGCGATTTTGCTCGGCATCTTACTTTTCAGTTCCTCCGGGGGCACAGTTAGATATAGTGCAAAACTTTCTACAACGTGCATGTGATCCTAAAGTACAAAATGGCAAGGAAATAAAACATTTACCTCTCGGGGGTCTTTTGCTTTACGAAATTTAATTGGATACAATGGTAGAATTATTTGGGATATATCTGATTAATTGCATGAGATACACTCACCGACAATGAAATGTGCGCACCAAGAAGGAAGCATCGGATTGAACTCAAATTTTATGGACGTAATGATTCAGATGAAGGATACACATGATGGCAAAAACAGAGATGCAACACAATTACAGAGGGATCTGCGGCACACAGTCCGGTCATTTTCAAACGGGTGTAGCACCGCCTCGTGCGGAGATACATGCTGCAATATGCTCCGGCATGGAGGCGAACAGAAATCTGATATTGTCCTGCAGCAGACTGGCCCACACCTGTTGGACGGTGTGTTCCAAATCCCGGATAGGGCAGAGCACGGTGGCAGCTGAAGTTTCAAATGTTCCTACATATGCTAGATAGGGAATATGTCCATGGAGAAGGCATGCCATGGAAGTGTCTGGACATTACGTAGGAAGTCCTGGGAAACCCGAGCCGTGTGAAGACAAGAACTATTCTGCTGGTGTAGCGCAGCTGGAATCCTGGCCAGGAATGTGAACACATGGGGCCGTAGGATCTCATCCACAAACCGCTAGCCCGAATATGATCCACGTACCACTACGGGAGCTCATTGGCTATCGTAAGCTATGGCTTCCCAGACCATACTGCCTGCAGTGGTGGAGGTGTGTTGCTGGATAGTGAGGTTGCGATTGTACCGTTGACCCGGGGACCTCCACATCCGGAGACAATGATCATCTCTCCCCAAACCGAGGCGGCACTCATCAGTAAACACCTCCCGTCGCCAGTCTGTGGCGTCCCACGTCGCTCTAGCCTAGTACCACTGCAAATGGAGCCGGCGATGTTCCAGTGTTAATGGCAGCACACCTAAGTAGCGGTGGGATAACAGATTCTCTTCCGCGAGGCGTCGGGAAATGGTTTGTAGGCACACAGGAGACGCTAAATCTGCCAGTATAGTGGACCGGGTCCTCGTGGGATTCGTTCGTGCCTGGCGTACGATCTTTAATCCTCCCTACCAGCGGTCCTCCTGCTACGTACGAAGCCCCTTCGTCATGTGGCAGTGTCGTTACGTGTCCAATGCTCCCAACACAGTTTGGCGGTCTATACGGCGCGCCAATCACTCTGCGGTTTCCAGCCCTATCATCAGGCCTCTCTGAAAGTCCGTAAGTTTCGTAAATCGAGGTCTCTGGCATCTATACGGCATTCTTTTCACTCTGTACTCTTGCTTGCGTCAGCCGCTGGTTTTCGCTTTTATGGCATATCGACTACACGACTGTTTATAAGGCTGCCGGTTCGAGCTCGCACCGCCACCACAGGGTGCGCGGTCATGCGCAATCGCTCCAAACGTGGGTCATTTGCATATAAGCACGCACTCTAGCTATTTGCAGAGTTTCGCGGATGTAGCATTTTTCTTCTAGTTGCGCAAATTTCACTGTACGTGAGTGTAAATTCAGTACAATATGCATCAGCTGCTTCAAACTTCTGACTTAAAATCTACGTCGTGTTAATGCAATATAAAAATATTATTTAAATAGCGTTTTAACAAATTTCCCTTCTTGGAAACCAAGGTAGTTATATGGTTAAATTTTTTTAAATAATGTTCTTTTTTTCAAATTAAAAAAATTCTCACATCATATTGGCCCTCATGATTTCTAATCTGATACTTGATATTTAATACTGGTATTTCACAGCAGACGGCATTTCTAGTGACATTTTTCTGTTACATATATTTTCACGTGCCACTTTACCTCACACTAACATGTTGATATGGAATAACACTTTTATAACATTACTAAAATAGAAGTTCATATATAGGTGAGCAATCGCACACATAAGCTAAAAGAGATTCCAGCAAATCAATATTATAGTGAAAAACATATACAGTTTAAATAAATATATTTCGGGATTCTTTACTGAAAATAAAATCAAATTCAGTGAACACCATAAGAAAGCGACTCGTTGGAAAGTGGGGCCTCACTAATATTTCTCCTTACCATGGTTTATAAAAATGCAGCCCTTATACTTCCACATTAGTTCATCTTCCAGATAACTAAGTTTTCATTTCAAGTAATACCTGCATTCCATTTTTGCAATTATATTATGATCGCATCCAAAGTTTTAAGACGGGAATACGCCTCGATGAAACATATACACTGTAGTGCCAGAAAAACTGGTACACCAGTTTAATACTTGGTAGGTCCCCATTGGAACCGAGGACTGCAGAAATACGACGGGGCATGGACTACACCAATTTCTGGAAATATGCTGTAAGCAATGAACACCATAAATCCTGAGCGTTCCACAATTCCGATGTATTCCGAGGTCACGGATTCCTGTGATCTAAAGCGCGTTGCATGGCATCCCAGATGTGTTCCATCACGTTCAGATCTGGGGATTTGGGTGGAATGGTAACACCTCAAACTCAGATGAATGCTCCTCTAACCATAATGAGGCGTCCTGACACTTGTGTGGAGGTGCATAGTCCTGTTGGAACATGCCCAACCCATCAGCCTGAATAATGACATGAACGCGTGTACCTCGTCAGAATAGATGCTCACATAGCGTTTGCCGGTCACAGATGTTTGTAGACGTTCTTTGGGTACCAGTGAAGGCCAGCTAATCACAACCCATACCATTACGGACGCCCCACCAGCCGACACAGTTCCTTGTTCACAGGCGGGTTCCATGGCTTTTTGGGGTTTGCGCCACACACAAATCCTTCCATCTGCCCTATACAGTTGGAAACGCGACTCGTCAGACCAGGTTACTTGTTTCCAGTCATCAAGTGTTCAGTGGCGGTGTTGCCATGCCAAAGCGAGGCGCATAGCTCTGTTTCGTACACCCATTAAAGGGAATCGATTTGGGCGTCGGTTCCCAAGGCCCATATCGTGAAGGGTACGTTGAAAATTCCGAACGCGGATAATTTTTGAGGCTCCAGCATTGAGTTCCCGTGATACCTGAGGGAGTGTTGCACTACTATCGCGTAAAACGATTCTTGACAGCCCACGATGGTCACGTTCACACAATATCTTTTTACGGCCACACTGGTATCACAGGTTGGAGGTTTTGTCAGGATTCTTGTAGTCACGGTACACTCTTGCAATGGTCGTCCGTGAAAATCCGAATTTCGTGTCTACCTCCGAAATACTATGGCCCATCTCACGACGCCAACTGTGACACCGAGTTGAAAATCGCTTAAACCGTTATTACTTGTCATTATCATGCCGAAAACAGCTCTGACAGCTGGCAAGGATGTCTATAGCTTTATATACGCACCGGCGGACGCAACCGAGTACGTGCATAGGTGGCGTTGCTATGTATTTTGCATAAGCTCGTCTGTACCAGTTTTCCCGGCACTTCAGTGTGTGTGTAACTGTACGTGATAAGAAATAGACATACCGATGATCTTATGATATTTAAATAAATAAAAGAAACTAGACGAAATCCGTCGGCATCGACGGATAGTTTTTTTTTTTTTTTTTTTTTTTTTTTTTTGAAAGGATAAACTCATATGAAACAACAAATGTAAACTTTATTTGATTCACAAATACATTCAACCATTTCAGTAAAGACAATAATCTAGGTTGTAATATTTTTTGCAGGATATCTTCATCAGACAATACGGAAAAAATGATTAGTATATCGATATCAAACGTATCAGGTGCGTCGATGTCGCTAATACACGGTGTGGCTACCTCTGGCTTGTATAACTTACTGTGCGCGCTGAAGCATTAAAACAAATACTATGTGAATAGTGTCCTATCAAATAGCAGGGCTATATTGACCCGCATCCAAATTTCATCAAGATTTGCTAGCGGAGGGTTCTGCAGCTGCACCTGTCGTTTGTGAAGGTTCCACAAATTTTCTATCCGTAATAGATCCCGCGATATAACTTGCCACGGCAGAACTGGTACGTTGTTACCCCTGAAGAAGGCAAGTGCAGTCGCTGCTACATGCGGTGGGGCATTATCCTGCTGAAATATGCCCTCGGGGACTTCCTTCATGTACGAACTGGCGACAGGCTGTAGAATATCACGGACGTTGCGGGCTCAAAACACATTTTTTATATTTCTTCATGTAAAGCCCAGAACGAAAGAAAATTGGGCAACATGAGTGGGTTATAAATCTGTACAAAAGGTCACAAATGTACACTTTTTCGTATCCCGAAAATTGTATGGACGGTAAAGTAGCTCTCAAGTTTTTCGTAGGTAGTCAACATTCGGTACAGTGCAAAAATTTAAATAACCATCTTAACATGACTCTTCCATTGTCATTCATTATAATCTGCGTAACTAACAGTTTATTTTCAGAGCTGGCGTCTTTTTCAATTTCGTCCTCACCCACACGTTTCCCAGAGAAAGCAGGTTGCATTTCCATCCAAATGGAAATATGCGTACAGTAAGAGCGAAACGTTACTTACAAAGACAAAGATTTCACAGTTCTTCACATGAGAAAATTTCAGCAACCGCAAGTAGACATCATAGAAATGATTTACATAAATACAGTATGTTACTTCCCTAAGAAGTAATATAGTGTTGATTCAGCACTATTCCTGTTGCCTTTTTCTTTGTACTATGATTTGATTTTAGATTTTTTCGTGCCTGCATGAGGAATGACGTTCGAATATAATGTCGGAAGTTATTATAGCTTACGTAGGTCATAAACTGCTGGACAATTGCTAAGGACGAATCATAAACGGCTATATAGCGCATAACAAAGTAAGTGTGGTTGGATTCCAAGTGAAATAAAATATTGTCAGAATGCCAGGACATTACAAGATAGACAATTTATTGTGCTCTGAAATCCAGAAGGCTTTGGAACGTGTTCAAGGGACAAACAGGCCATTTTGTGCAGAATACGTAAACGTGAAAAAAATGCAATTACCGTCAGCAGGTGTTCCGGCGTAAGATGTCAATACGGGATATGGCCACCATGGAGGGCGATGCAAGATTCCACACGTCGTGTCATGCTTTGCACAATATTAACAAGCAGCTGTTGGGGTAATTTATCCCATTCCTCTGTCACTGCACGGATAAGGGTGTCCTTGTTTATTGGAGGGCATTGGCGACCAGCAAGACTCCTCCCCAAAGCATCCCACACATTTTCAATGGGATTCAGATCTGTAGAACGTGCTGGCCATACGAGGCGTTGAATATCCTCGCTCTCAAGACACTCCTGGACAGCGACTGTTCGATGACATGTTGCGTTGTTGTCCATGAAAATGAGTCTATCACCGACAGAACCACGGAACATGCGAACATGAGGTAGCAGAACATCATTAATGTATCGTTGGCCAGTCATAGTCCCAGTTGAAAGCACATAGAGGGACGTACGGCCATTGATCATAATGCCAACCCATACCATGACAGTACATGTCAGATATCGGTCACTTTCCTTCATGTTTGCTGGACAATATGCAGTACCACTATCACGCCAGATCAGTTGTCGTCGACAATCAGACGATAGACTGTATCTAATCTCATCTGAGAAGAGGACAGCAGACCAGTCGTTATCAGTCCAATTGCGATGTTGATGGTCCCATTGCAAACGGGCGGTACGATGACGTCTGGACAATGGGATGCACACAACAGGACGGCAGGCGTATAGTGCTCCTTCATGCAAACGTCTGGCGACAGTTTTTCGAGAGATCCGCTTGCCAGTAGCAGCCATAAACTGATTTGCTACCTCACTTGCTGTGCTGCGCCGGTGTCTTTTTGTTGATAGCTCTATGTACTGATCTTCTGCAGGTGTCGTACTGCGAACACGACCTCCCCCGTGACGTTTGATGCACTCTCCATTTGTTTGAAATGATTTCCAAAGCCTTGAAACAACACTGTGGCTGACGTCGAACTCCCTGGCAACATCTGTTATTTTTCGGCCTTCTTCAATCTTGCCAATAATACGGCCACGCGTAAAATCATCTAGGTGAAGTCGGAGAGACGTACTGAAAATTGCAAGTTCGTCAATTGATTCTTTCCCTTTCAACTTTGCGTTTGAACAACAACGGTCAATACGCGTCAAATCCTTTATATCTCTTATCAGCGCTATGACGTCACGAACATGTTCGGCAATCTAAAATTTGCATACGCACAACACGTTGTACTGTATCCAGCACTTATGCTAATTTCCACATTTTCCTGCCTTCCATTTTATGGTTGCTATCGTTGCTATTGTCATCCGTCCTTAACAACTGTCCGGCAGTGTATGAGCGTGTTCAAAAGCACATATATAGGCTTAATTTCACATGAAAGATTTTATTATCTTATGTAACGTAAATTTATGTGTTCTAGAATTTGTGGTGCACAAATAGTTTTGTTTAAAATAATTAAAACGTGCTTTGTTAATTACCTAGTATGAACTAGGAAGAACCGAGTGATGAAACCAACACATATTTTCGTAAATTAATGTAGATTTTTATGTGGCTCTTAAGGGATTTGGAAATGTTGCTTCAGTTTTAGAAATAACTCTAAGAGCCGACATTAAGTATAAAGAATGTTTCTTGTTTCTCATTATACCCGTCACTGACGAAAATTGCATTATGAACATCTGACGGACTTTGAGCGAGGAATCACCCTTGGGAAAGGAGAACTTCGATTTTCCAACCGCGAAATTGCCACTCGTACAGAACGAAACTCCAGTACAGTGACCCGAACGTTACATCTGGTGACAGATGATGCTCGGCCACGTAGAAATCGGCCAAATGGACTAAACAATTGCACGACTGCACGAGATTAAAGACACATCTACCGCATGGCGGTGATGATCACACAGCGCCATCCACACGGTAGTGCAGCATTGCGGCACTCTTACATGTCAGGCTTTCTACTTCAGCACAGTTCGACGTCGTACAACAGAGGACAGCTCGCTAGCAGGTTATTGCTACTCATTCCTGAAAAACAGATAGTGTCTCGGTTATTGACAACAGGTCCTGTTTTCTGACTTGTCAAGATTCAACTAAATTCACCATGATGATTTGCATACGTTTTATGTGGCACCGTGATGTACGGCCCCTTGCAGCGTACCATTTTTTTTATTGGAAGTTAAACAACCACCGGGAGCAACTCAATGGTCTATAAGCAGTCGCCCGTCCCTAATTTAGGGTCATTGGTTCCAGGGAAGGGAGAGAGCCAGTGCCGTAAGACAAACACAACATCCATGCCTCACGGGATTCGAACCCGGACCCCTTCTGAACGAATGATCAGAGGCCATCGGTTAGACCACTGCGCCACCGGAGCGGCACCGCGTACCATTTACAACTCCATACATGCCCAAAGCAAACGACATAGTTTGGAGCACCATTGGGTTCAATTCGCTATCTTGCCTGATAGGAAATGAGGGAGCACTCAACAGCTAGCGATACATGAGGAACGTTTTTTGAAGCTGACGTGTTATCCTTCCTTCAGAGTTCTCCTTGCGCAATATTCCAGAAGGACAATGCTTGACCGTATGCGGCCATGAATGTTCAAGAACACTTCCATGTATGACAGCTAGCGCTCCTTCGGTGGTCTGCACGTTCGTCAGGTATATCCCCGGTCGAAAACGTCTAGAGCATTGTGCTGGCCTATCATAGGCCTCCGCCAATCACAAGAAATGAACTCTGGTCTCGTAAAGAAGCAGGCCGGCAGGCCATTACCCAGGACGGTATCAAAAACCACTTTCATTCAATGCCACGTAGTGTGCAGGCTGTATTGTTGCTCAACATAAGTTCGAACGATACTGAGTTTTGAAGATAAAAAATCTTGCATAGCTCTACAAATACAATCAGTTGTCTTCTGCAAAATGAGGAATCTGGTACATAAATGTTCATTTGAATAACGCCATTTTTCTTGGTTTTGCATTTCCTCAAACGGTAATGTATTTGTAAAACGTATAATTGTTGCTGTTGGTGGCTAAACTGAAATTTGGAATGCTGAGGTCTATTTCAAAGGTGAAACCCTGTGCACCGCAACTGAATCTGTGCCGCGGAATATTTTTAGTGATCTAGTGTTGCTTTGACCCAGGGTAAACTGAAAATTGAATGTTGAAATCTTTAAATGAAGCAGAGTATAGCTCGGAAAACTTTATTCTGGCTAGGGCTTTCCAGTCACATAATTGTTGATAAAAAGCGATAGCTTAGGTGAGTTGCATTTGTGGACTCAATGTCTTGCATATAACCCCTATAATGTTCAAAATTTATAATACTTTCGTGAAGGCTGGTTAATAAATCTTAATTTCAGATGGAAAATTTCTGTTCATTGTCTTTAAACCCCGTTCAGGGCTATATGCGCTTGAACATAGGTACCCTGGGCCAGGTACTTATGTGATAAGGTTGAACTATTTCGGGTAAGAATTGCTATTGGCTGCCGAAATGACTATACCAGGAACCAAGACAGCTCAAGTAATTGTCATTGATCACATGGGTTGTATGTTAAACCTAAAATGTGAATAAAGAGTGCAATGGAAATAATTTCATGAAAGAAATACGGGATTACGCCATATAATACAAATTTTGAAGATGACAATCCGATTTTTGGCGTAAATGTGACAAGGATGGTAAGTCAGATAATATCTGAAAACTTGAAAATTTTAATCGTCCTGGAGCGGGACTCGAACCCGCGTCTCCCAGAAAAACGCCTAGGTATGCTAACCACTACACTGTGATGGTTAAATTCAAATTGATCGGAAACTTGAAACTTGGTCGTTCTGGGTGTAGTGGTTAGCATACCTAGGCGTTTTCTGGGAGACGCGGGTTCGAGTCCCGCTCCAGGACGATGAAAATTTTCAAGTTTTCAGATATTATCTGACTTACCATCCTTGTCACATTTACGCCAAAAATCGGATTGTCATCTTCAAAATTTGGAAATAATTTCAATTGCGTATTACGTGATTTGTTCTCTGTTGTAAGCAATCTGTTAAGCTTTTCGAATTATGATGTTAAAATATCGTTCTCAACCTTTATTTGCGTGTTTGTTATAAATTTTTTTTTATAGATTATTGCGTCAAATCCTTATTGAAATGAAACAATCTTTGCTGATTTGAGGACTCATACATATATTTAGAAGAAACTTCCAATTAATATTAAAAAATTCTAACTGGAATCAAAAAACGAGAAAATAAGAAATTGACTTTGCTTTTCTGAATGACTTACAACATCCATTTATAATATCTGTTAAAAAAATAAGCGATGACAAAATACATTTTTAATGATTGCTTTAATACCGCAGCCGTATTTTTAAATAACCCACTAGAAATATAGTGATATTTTTGCATGGACTGAATGATGGTTTCGTACCGTGAAATCTTTCAATAGGCTAAAGTAAAGATTAATATGTCACTAATAGAATGAGGACCTTATGTTGAATCAATGAAGCAATGCGTTTAAAGTTAAATCACAAATACTGCCCCAAATGTTTTTAAAGTTAATAGCACTGGGAAACCTCAGTTACCAAATATTTCTTTTGCTTTTCATTTGGAAGGTAATGTCGATGGATCCATCACACAATTCCGGCGTTGGATCTGGTTTCCCAAACTGTGCGAGGTTGTATTTCCAGTTCCTAAATGAACGACTCAGTTCCTGAAGGAACGATAAACTGCTAAAAATCCAGAAAATGTTACTTTTGCTTGTCTCGATGATGTTCCTGAAATTTTGTTCGCCGAAGGACTATAGGAACACGTTGTGTTATTATTAGACATATTACCAATCCATATGATATCTTTAAATTAATACCAGAACAGAATTTCCAACACGTGAAGTTTTCAATCATACTTCGACGCATGAGATTCTTTCATTCAATTACCTCCACCTACCAACCATTCAGTCAGCAGTTCTTGAAGAGCAAGAAATGTCAGTGATACTATAAATGTTGTCGCATAATGATATCCAATGAAGGGTATGATGTCGGTTTCTCTGATTTTGGTGCTACCAGATGATCATCATATTGATGCCGTTAAAAATTGGAATTATCAGGCTGATGCCACAGTCTTAGCTAAACTCACAGCATCAATATTTTAGACACAACATGTGACTTCATTCACAATTTTACTTTTGGAGTGTACCGAACAAAATGTAACTCCATAAGATAAAGACGGTTGATTCATAAAACCATTACATATACCAAAAACCACCATCATGAGTGGTTTTTAGCTGGTGATAATAAGTCGTATGCGCAGTATTTAGGAGGAAAGACATCCTGTTTACATGATCAGAATTGAGGAGCTGCATCTCTCGCAGATTTTCAAAACTTCCTAATAGGAAGCGGTAATGCATCTCTCAGATTCCAAGGGCACTTGATTTTCAGCAAATCCACGTCGCGTTCATGTTCTTGGTATTGCAAAACTGTTAGAGAGGCGCACCTCCTGTTATTTCACTGTTTCTCATAATTGTGAGATTTTACTTGTGTTAAATTTCGATGTTTAAGAGTACGTGTGAATAATTTGACCCTCACTAACAGCAAACTCCGAAAAATCATATTTCACTGCACATGTTTATACCATGCAAATTTCATTCATGTTATCTAAAGTACGCATACATGTTGTGCTTTAGATGGCAGGATTTGCTTCATTTTTAAGCCAAGATCATTTTATCAAACGTACTTGCAGGAAAACTATCTGAATTTTCATTAAACTGAGATTCATACCAAGCAAGCCTTTAAATACGTTGTTGAACGACCTGCAGAAACATGATTTAAAATAATTACCGTAGCCATATTTATGTTACCTATATTCACAACTGCAGCAAAAGTTAAGTTTTAAAAATATGTACTCTACCGAAAAAACAAAAATATCAGAACATCCCTTCCAGTGGTATACGCTTCTGTTAGTGAAAATTACAACACCTAAAGGACTGCTAGTTTTAGCTTGAAACTTACAGCATATGCACAACAGGTTGGGACAAGTAAGTGTTTCAATATCAGTGAAAATGCGCGTGCGGATTTGGAGCACCGCCCTATGAACTGTCCGCTCTGGGGATAAATAGCTGGGTCAAATGGGATGTTGCAATCAGCGAAGACCCACCATTAATACGAAACTTTTTTGTATCACACTATGTCCCGTCTCAAAAGAATGTCGCATTATGAACACCGGATGGACTTTAAACGAGTAATGAATCCTGGTATGAGATAAGCTGCCACTTGTACAGCACAAAGGAAATTGTCACTCGTAAGGGCCGAAACTCCAGCACAGACGAAATGGAAATTTGGACGAAATTGCCACTCGTACGGACGAAACTTTAGCACACACGAAATGACAATTTGGACGAAGTTTCTACTCGTACGGGACGAAACTCCAGCCCAGACGAAATTGCCACTCGTACGGAACGAAACTCTAGCCCAGACGAACTTGCCACTTGTACGGGACGAAACTCCAGCACAGACGAAATTTCCACTCGTACGGGACGAAACTCCAGCAGAGACGAAATTGCTACTCGTACGGGATGAAACTCCAGCTCAGACGAAATGGCAATCTTTTTTTCTTAAAACGTCAAGCATATCTATCGCAGATCTAAATTTCATAAGAAAGATTGTTTTACAATTCACTTCTCAGCGCTTAATAAAAAGAGTAAAAAATTATTTCACAATTGAAAGTCATAATATAAGACAAGATCTTAATGAGCCAGGGACATCACATGTATTACATTGTGCCATTGCTGCATGAAAATTGCAGTAGCAATCAGTCCCTCTCTCAGGATATTTCTCTTCTATTTTTTACGAGGTCATTACATTTATTTTAATATTTAATTTAGGTATATGTTAAAATTTAAAGAAAGTTCTTACTTTATATAACCATACACCTGAAGCAAAGATCAACCCAATATGAATCCATGGCACTTTTTTATCATCTAACACAAACGTAAACGACTGAAACTTTTTCTGTCTCAAATAGATCAGCACCAATACTAGATTACATTACAAGCTAAGCCTATTTCGAAGGCTCTGAAAATTTGTGAGCACAGCAGTACTTTTCCGTCATTACAAAAAACAGATTGCATTCTGAGAAATGAATAATATATAATCTGGACTAACAAAGCAACATACATGAATATATCCGTTTGTAAACTAGTATTATTATTGTTTCTACCTGTCAATCAAACAGGCATTTCAACGAAAACTTAAATATAATGTGTCACGCAAAAGAGAGTATAGGAAATCCTTGGCGAGTGTAATTCTTGAGCAGTGTACAGCTGTCTCACTCAAAGAAACGCACTTGAATATCGCACTCGTTGCCCTAAATGAAGGACGGGCAACTATTGCACATTGAGTTGCTTACGGTGGTCGTTGAACCTTCAAATAAAAAGCATAAAATAGCCCTCTCGAAGTGACGTCACATGGTCAACGCTGACTGAAGAGATAGGATGGAGGGGCGAGAAATGCTTCCGCCAGAGAGAAATAGTCTGCGCTTTTCGAATCAGTAAAATAAGCGAGTAACAAGAAGGAAGGTTTAATTAGGAATTATGGCTTGCGCAGAAAATTGAAAAATGCAAATATACTGCGTGAACTGTAAATCTTATTTTGGCAAAATGTAACAGGGATTGAGTAGACACCTTCAAGTATGCAAGACATAGTGGCTACTTCAGCCGTTTGAGTGATAAAATTTATTGATTAAATTTAAATACTCGGGCTGTAATAAATAAGATGGCGATCCGCTATTTGGCCATCATTGCTGTGTACCAACTCCTAGGCAGACAAACAATTAAATTCTGGTAGCACGACTACATACCTTTATACTTTCACAACCAGCTTCAAATTCTTGCAATTTACATGCGAGTATCTACGCACGTTTAAGAACAAGGTAAAGTTTCAGAAACATTGGGCTGAAAAGAATTTATATTGAGATATTTATATTTAATTTTTTACATAAATTACGGAAAACTAATGGTTATTCAGTGTTAGTCAAACTAAAAATTCTTCAAATATAATTTCTTAAAGTTGTTCATTAAGAGCAACAAAGGATTGTTGTTTCACAACAAAAGTAATATTGTGATAAGGACTAAATATTGAGGAGAGAATGCGAAAGTTATTTGAATGATCATGTGTTCATCAGGTATGACTCATACAATAGTTTTCTTAGTAGTTTTAAAGAATTTTCTTTAAAACAAAATAAAAAAACAAAAACAAGGACAGAATTTTTTTCTACGCCTATTAAATGCAATAAGTTAAGTAATTCATGCAGAAAATAAAGATGTTTCCAAATAATGTAAATTAGCTTCATTTCTTTGTATTTGATTACGTTTTCAGCGCCATAATTATGTATTTTCGCACTAAGATAATTCAGGAAATTTGATATATCTAGATTCAAATAATACTTTTCTTCCCTATTCGTTGATAAAATCTGAATATAACTGAACATATTACTAGTAATAAAGTATTCGACGTGATTATTTTTATGAATCAAAACAGATTGAAGCTTGCGTTGGCTGTCACCTGTATTTTGCGTTCACCTGACAAACACTGTTTTTTCCGTAACGAATGCTATCACTCACAAAAGCTATGCATAAGAGACCCATCTTTAGGGAAAATGGAGAGCCATTTTCGAAAGGTATCAGACTATACACCAGCATTTGACAGTCGGGAATACGAGTAACGTTTGGAAAAATATTGTTTCCAAAGTTTTAAAAAGATAACGAAAAGACGGTGAGCTTAAAAATATGCAACATCTGATTATATTTCTCTCTCATGCAGCACCCTGCACAAAATCGTAAATGTTTAGTGGTCCTTGTGGTCAGTCTATCAAGTACTTAGCACTTTGTTAGTAGATGGAATTGTTTTCTTTTAACTACGTTACGCATGATTATCGATCTTTAACTGTCCGAAGTGAGATCGTGAAGACCACGGAACTGATTGTCCCATCATCGTGACGAACAAAGCCTTCTCAAAGCCTTCTCTGTTTAGTGCGAACAGGCGAACCTTACGATTCGGATGGCAAAATAACCTATCACTGATTTAAAGAATGATACTGGAAGGAAGGGGGTTGAATTTGTTTCAGTTATCAACTGCAGTAGTGCTGCGATTTTGCTCGGCATCTTACTTTTCAGTTCCTCCGGGGGCACAGTTAGATATAGTGCAAAACTTTCTACAACGTGCATGTGATCCTAAAGTACAAAATGGCAAGGAAATAAAACATTTACCTCTCGGGGGTCTTTTGCTTTACGAAATTTAATTGGATACAATGGTAGAATTATTTGGGATATATCTGATTAATTGCATGAGATACACTCACCGACAATGAAATGTGCGCACCAAGAAGGAAGCATCGGATTGAACTCAAATTTTATGGACGTAATGATTCAGATGAAGGATACACATGATGGCAAAAACAGAGATGCAACACAATTACAGAGGGATCTGCGGCACACAGTCCGGTCATTTTCAAACGGGTGTAGCACCGCCTCGTGCGGAGATACATGCTGCAATATGCTCCGGCATGGAGGCGAACAGAAATCTGATATTGTCCTGCGGCAGACTGGCCCACACCTGTTGGACGGTGTGTTCCAAATCCCGGATAGGGCAGAGCACGGTGGCAGCTGAAGTTTCAAATGTTCCTACATATGCTAGATAGGGAATATGTCCATGGAGAAGGCATGCCATGGAAGTGTCTGGACATTACGTAGGAAGTCCTGGGAAACCCGAGCCGTGTGAAGACAAGAACTATTCTGCTGGTGTAGCGCAGCTGGAATCCTGGCCAGGAATGTGAACACATGGGGCCGTAGGATCTCATCCACAAACCGCTAGCCCGAATATGATCCACGTACCACTACGGGAGCTCATTGGCTATCGTAAGCTATGGCTTCCCAGACCATACTGCCTGCAGTGGTGGAGGTGTGTTGCTGGATAGTGAGGTTGCGATTGTACCGTTGACCCGGGGACCTCCACATCCGGAGACAATGATCATCTCTCCCCAAACCGAGGCGGCACTCATCAGTAAACACCTCCCGTCGCCAGTCTGTGGCGTCCCACGTCGCTCTAGCCTAGTACCACTGCAAATGGAGCCGGCGATGTTCCAGTGTTAATGGCAGCACACCTAAGTAGCGGTGGGATAACAGATTCTCTTCCGCGAGGCGTCGGGAAATGGTTTGTAGGCACACAGGAGACGCTAAATCTGCCAGTATAGTGGACCGGGTCCTCGTGGGATTCGTTCGTGCCTGGCGTACGATCTTTAATCCTCCCTACCAGCGGTCCTCCTGCTACGTACGAAGCCCCTTCGTCATGTGGCAGTGTCGTTACGTGTCCAATGCTCCCAACACAGTTTGGCGGTCTATACGGCGCGCCAATCACTCTGCGGTTTCCAGCCCTATCATCAGGCCTCTCTGAAAGTCCGTAAGTTTCGTAAATCGAGGTCTCTGGCATCTATACGGCATTCTTTTCACTCTGTACTCTTGCTTGCGTCAGCCGCTGGTTTTCGCTTTTATGGCATATCGACTACACGACTGTTTATAAGGCTGCCGGTTCGAGCTCGCACCGCCACCACAGGGTGCGCGGTCATGCGCAATCGCTCCAAACGTGGGTCATTTGCATATAAGCACGCACTCTAGCTATTTGCAGAGTTTCGCGGATGTAGCATTTTTCTTCTAGTTGCGCAAATTTCACTGTACGTGAGTGTAAATTCAGTACAATATGCATCAGCTGCTTCAAACTTCTGACTTAAAATCTACGTCGTGTTAATGCAATATAAAAATATTATTTAAATAGCGTTTTAACAAATTTCCCTTCTTGGAAACCAAGGTAGTTATATGGTTAAATTTTTTTAAATAATGTTCTTTTTTTCAAATTAAAAAATTCTCACATCATATTGGCCCTCATGATTTCTAATCTGATACTTGATATTTAATACTGGTATTTCACAGCAGACGGCATTTCTAGTGACATTTTTCTGTTACATATATTTTCACGTGCCACTTTACCTCACACTAACATGTTGATATGGAATAACACTTTTATAACATTACTAAAATAGAAGTTCATATATAGGTGAGCAATCGCACACATAAGCTAAAAGAGATTCCAGCAAATCAATATTATAGTGAAAAACATATATAGTTTAAATAAATATATTTCGGGATTCTTTACTGAAAATAAAATCAAATTCAGTGAACACCATAAGAAAGCGACTCGTTGGAAAGTGGGGCCTCACTAATATTTCTCCTTACCATGGTTTATAAAAATGCAGCCCTTATACTTCCACATTAGTTCATCTTCCAGATAACTAAGTTTTCATTTCAAGTAATACCTGCATTCCATTTTTGCAATTATATTATGATCGCATCCAAAGTTTTAAGACGGGAATACGCCTCGATGAAACATATACACTGTAGTGCCAGAAAAACTGGTACACCAGTTTAATACTTGGTAGGTCCCCAACGGAACCGAGGACTGCAGAAATACGACGGGGCATGGACTACACCAATTTCTGGAAATATGCTGTAAGCAATGAACACCATAAATCCTGAGCGTTCCACAATTCGGATGTATTCCGAGGTCACGGATTCCTGTGATCTAAAGCGCGTTGCATGGCATCCCAGATGTGTTCCATCACGTTCAGATCTGGGGATTTGGGTGGAATGGTAACACCTCAAACTCAGATGAATGCTCCTCTAACCATAATGAGGCGTCCTGACACTTGTGTGGAGGTGCATAGTCCTGTTGGAACATGCCCAACCCATCAGCCTGAATAATGACATGAACGCGTGTACCTCGTCAGAATAGATGCTCACATAGCGTTTGCCGGTCACAGATGTTTGTAGACGTTCTTTGGGTCCCAGTGAAGGCCAGCTAATCACAACCCATACCATTACGGACGCCCCACCAGCCGACACAGTTCCTTGTTCACAGGCGGGTTCCATGGCTTCTTGGGGTTTGCGCCACACACAAATCCTTCCATCTGCCCTGTACAGTTGGAAACGCGACTCGTCAGACCAGGTTACTTGTTTCCAGTCATCAAGTGTTCAGTGGCGGTGTTGCCATGCCAAAGCGAGGCGCATAGCTCTGTTTCGTACACCCATTAAAGGGAATCGATTTGGGCGTCGGTTCCCAAGGCCCATATCGTGAAGGGTACGTTGAAAATTCCGAACGCGGATAATTTTTGAGGCTCCAGCATTGAGTTCCGGTGATACCTGAGGGAGTGTTGCACTACTATCGCGTAAAACGATTCTTGACAGCCCACGATGGTCACGTTCACACAATATCTTTTTACGGCCACACTGGTATCACAGGTTGGAGGTTTTGTCAGGATTCTTGTAGTCACGGTACACTCTTGCAATGGTCGTCCGTGAAAATCCGAATTTCGTGTCTACCTCCGAAATACTATGGCCCATCTCACGACGCCAACTGTGACACCGAGTTGAAAATCGCTTAAACCGTTATTACTTGTCATTATCATGCCGAAAACAGCTCTGACAGCTGGCAAGGATGTCTATAGCTTTATATACTCACCGGCGGACGCAACCGAGTACGTGCATAGGTGGCGTTGCTATGTATTTTGCATAAGCTCGTCTGTACCAGTTTTCCCGGCACTTCAGTGTGTGTGTAACTGTACGTGATAAGAAATAGACATACCGATGATCTTATGATATTTAAATAAATAAAAGAAACTAGACGAAATCCGTCGGCATCGACGGATAGTTTTTTTTTTTTTTTTTTTTTTTTTTTTTTTGAAAGGATAAACTCATATGAAACAACAAATGTAAACTTTATTTGATTCACAAATACATTCAACCATTTCAGTAAAGACAATAATCTAGGTTGTAATATTTTTTGCAGGATATCTTCATCAGACAATACGGAAAAAATGATTAGTATATCGATATCAAACGTATCAGGTGCGTCGATGTCGCTAATACACGGTGTGGCTACCTCTGGCTTGTATAACTTACTGTGCGCGCTGAAGCATTAAAACAAATACTATGTGAATAGTGTCCTATCAAATAGCAGGGCTATATTGACCCGCATCCAAATTTCATCAAGATTTGCTAGCGGAGGGTTCTGCAGCTGCACCTGTCGTTTGTGAAGGTTCCACAAATTTTCTATCCGTAATAGATCCCGCGATATAACTTGCCACGGCAGAACTGGTACGTTGTTACCCCTGAAGAAGGCAAGTGCAGTCGCTGCTACATGCGGTGGGGCATTATCCTGCTGAAATATGCCCTCGGGGACTTCCTTCATGTACGAACTGGCGACAGGCTGTAGAATATCACGGACTTTGCGGGCTCTCTTTATAGTGGTTCGGACTTACGAAAGGTGATCAGTTTTGGTAACACAAAGCATCCAAGCCCATAATGCCACATGCCGATGCAGTAAATCTGAAGCAAAAACACTCTTCCAGACGCCTCTCTCCTGTCGTCTGCGCATACAGGTGCGGCCATTATTTCTCCCTAAACAGAAGCGCTTTTTGTCCGACAAAACGATATTTCGTTATGCTTCGAGCTGTTGGCTCCGTTAGATGCAACATTACAGCATGGCGTTCCTTTAGCGCAGTGTTAAAGGTAGCCTCCGGACGCGACGACGAGCCTGCAGTAGAACTCTGATACATGGCGGCGTGCTGTTACAGCCTACATGGGAGAATGCGTCACAGTTTGCCACTGCCGCACCAACGCAATTGATATGAAGAAAAGTCATTCAAAGACATCTTATGAGGTGAGTTTTGTCCCTCGTCGTTTCCAGTGTACGACGTCCAGGACCTTCTTTTTGTGTCCTACGCTCTTCATCGCGCCCTTTCCTGCATTCCCTTGCAACGGCAGGCACAGTGCGCCCGACACGAATGGCAATATCCAGCAGGAAAGGAATGCAAACTCTCATGCCTATAATTCGAAATCCGTGGAATTCGCTGACGTGATTGTAGGACTGTCTTACCCGCTGGAAGCCATTCTTATCCACTGCTCCAAGCACTGACAATTCAGAGGAAACCACGCCGCGCTTATAACAAAAAATCGGCCGACTTCCGATCTCTGACGTTGCGTGTTCTCATTTGCCTAGATGCGTTGTTACGCAAGCACCTATGACGTCGAAATGCTAAGCACTTTTGCAATATTTCATGATTAGCATATCCTCTAAGAATCAGTCTTTGCTCGTATCCTCTTAGTGTTCTGTTTTTAAGAACATGTAGCTCGGCATTTAATTTTCAAAAGATAAATTCAATACCTACATTTATTGTCGAAATGTTCTCTCATTCATATATTGAGAATATTGACATTAAATCAGAATCTTATTGACCAGAATTAGTGCACCTTCTATTGTGTCGTATGCAATTCTTTCGTATACTCTAATCCTAATTTTAGTTAAGCTTCTAATGTATTTAGTATGTTTACTGGAAAGATTCAAGTGCTTCTCGGTAAAAAAATTTATATTGCGGTATTTTAAGTAATATATCCGCAAAAAGAATAATTATATAAAATTAAATTTCTGAAATTTGTGGCATAATTTAATTAAAATAATGTAATGACCTAGGTGGAAGATACAAGATATCTTAGTTATTCATTCACTGTAGATAGATGTCTTGATTAAAGAAGTTCATAACGCTCCGTTCTCCTACGAATTTATGTCCTCTGAGTGGTTCGAACGTGTTCGACACGTTAAAAGTAAATCTTTTCTAAAACGATAGTGACACATCTTCACCTTTCTCCTTCTAACGCAATACAACAGCATCGAGCCTTGGCCACTGTTTCTCCCGCATTCCTTGATGTGGAGCTGAGCGCTCGAAATTATCCACTGGCGGACGTCACAGAAAGCGACCGACCTTTGTCTGGGAGCGCACAGAAGCAAAATTGCTTTGAACTTAGTTGCGTTCGTTGCAAGATATATTCTTTGAAGTATTGTTGATCTCATTCCGCTGTAGTATATCTCATCGTAAGTTTTACTACTTACGATGAGATATACTACAGTTCAACTAAACATCTTATACCGAGATAAAATATAAGAAAATATTACAGTCAAGGAGAAAATCTGGAAATGTTGATATTGACAGGGATGTGACTATAAATGCTTAATTTTATCGCCCTTGTGATTTCATATCACTCTGTTTGGAAATTAAACATTTCGCGTTTTCTGAAAACGAAATATAATATATTAAAAGAAAATCGAGGACTTCCGACACGAATTGTCCGTGGATTATTAATCCACTTGTCATAGATCCTTCGTAAGCAATAATAAATGTTATGCTTCTGAGATACTCGTATTTATTCTTGATTCTAAAAATGGTTAAAGGAAAAGCATATTCACTATCAAAAAGAAATATTAATTCCGGAAATATAATATTAATCCCGTTTGAAAAGTTTTGCTAGCAGACATATTCTGAAATATTTGAAAAAACATTTAGAAAAGAAATAGGTATAAAAAATTAGCACAAAATCACTACAGAATGTTCATAAATTGTTAAAACTAATGCTTCGTTGTTTAAGGAAATATATTCATGAAAATTTACAGATATATGATAAATCCAGGAACTTTTTCAGAGCACATGCCATGGTCATAACAATAGGTGGGCATAACGTGCATTTGTAAATGTTATTTCAGCATTTAAAATTTCAGTTCTGCAATCGAACGAACATTCAAACTTTGAAAATGTTTGGTTAATTTTTGGTTTAGATGGAAGGTAGACGGGTAAATGAACAAATAAATGTATTACAGCATCGTATTTATGTTAACAACAAATCTCAGGGAGAGAGACAAGGAGAGAGAGTGACAGATGACAGGAATATACTATTCTTAAAATACTGGAAAGCTATAGAACAATTTCATATTTCAGCTAATATCACGGGAATACATTTTGAACTTGAAATAATTTGCACGACAAAAAAATTAGTTTGACCATGTTTTTCTGCTGCCAAACGCTACTAAAGCATATAAAGCTACGGACAGTAAATCATTAAAATTTCGATTAGAACACTCCGTTTCGGTATTTCACCATTTACATAGTTAAAGTGAATTGAAATTTACAAGAAAATTTTAGTAAATTATTGGAAAAGGTCTATATTTATACTTACTTCATTTTGATAAGTTTGTAGCTTGCATTAATAAATCCGTTAAAACCAAGTGATTCGTAAATCGCTAAATTTTGTCCGGAAAGTGGTGCGTGGAATGTTGCCCTATGAATAAATGAGCTAGTCAATTGTTCATTTTTTTATCAAGCAGATCATTATTCAAATTGCGGTAAGAATATTTGGTCTGTGTTTTTTCATTTCGGTTTCGGACGGTAGACATTTTTCATTTTTTTATCAAGCAGATCATTATTCAAATTGCGGTAAGAATATTTGGTTTGTGTTTTTTCGTTTCGGTTTCGGACGGTAGACATTGCCCTTGTGCCCTGGCCACTGCAGAAACCATAAGCGGTCCCTCGTACCTTCTCTGGACCACTGATTTAGTAACATTATTACCACTTAAATGTGCACACGTTTAAAACCTCAGATAATTTCCTCAACAGGTACGCGTTTTCCAAGAGCAAAAGAGCGAAAAGGTAAATTCCATAATTTTCTGAACCTTTGTCTGCATCTCGTCCTGCGGCTGTCTCATGTCAAACCGAAATCATTCTATATTTCCGGTCTAATCTATAACACTGAGACACGAAAGAATAATTGAAAAGGTTTCAAACAAGGGTGCTGCAGCAGGATGATAGATAAGGCATGCTATGATATTCAAACTCATGTGGAAGAATTCGATAGTTATGTGCGAATGATTTAAAACAAATCAATTCCGTAGTAACATCCGTTTTTCGAATTGTAATATGTTGTTATTCAAAATATAACAAGTATTAGCTTTCTATATTTTATTTATATTTCTAAGTAAATATCCCCTGAAATGTTGGCATTGGGAATTTTTTATTTTGAACATGGTTCGCTTTTCAAGGTAAATGAGTGAGTCGATTGTTTTAATTTAACTGGAAGAGGGAAGTTCCGAAAAGTAACTGGTCTTACGTTGGGAAGGCTCTCAACAAGATGATGTTCTTTGATTTTCAACTGGATCTTAAAAGTAGTGATTTCGCTTTGATAAGCCTCCTTCACAGAATACAGACGGTAAAGGCGATGGAATTATGTTCACATATATACCACACTTCCATTCCTTCTGAAATCTCCATTTACCAAGCGGTTACTTCTGTACAGACTTAGTTCAGCAAAATTAGCCTTTTATTTACTCATGCTATTCGTTACACATTGAAATCAGAATTGGTGAAGTGAAAATCATGATACTTAAGAATCAGCTTATTTACTTAACTGAAATTTGGAGC
This sequence comes from Macrothele yani, assembly GCA_039090855.1. Taxonomy (NCBI): domain Eukaryota; kingdom Metazoa; phylum Arthropoda; class Arachnida; order Araneae; family Macrothelidae; genus Macrothele; species Macrothele yani. The sequence continues at coordinate 48,039,046 of CM076999.1, read as the reverse complement.
ATCGTTGTTATGATTTCTCAGCTCACCATGATGAGTGGAGTACGAGATTTTATTTTAGTAATCATGTAATGTACAATTTACGATTCAGAATTGGCTAATCTTTAACCTCAAGCAGATAAAACAGTTGAAAAGCAATACGTACTCTCATTTATAAATGAAGATACATTTCTTACATTGAAAACAGATGAGAGAAACACACTCTCGGATGGGTATTACATATATACACTGCAGGCCACCCAAAATGCAACGCCAAGAAGGGTGCTTCCGATTGGCCTGAAATTCGCAGCATGCGTCCCCCGAAGGAGGACAAGCAAACGATTAGCACTGCAGGGCGTATGCAAATCATGTGCGTCCGGCACGCCACCGAGAAGCAATATAAGAACGGTGCACAGAAGGTGCGATGTAAGTAGTGCGAACATGTTGTGCTGCCGGACCTGTGCGTAGGAAGCTTTCTAATGCCTCGTCGCAGAATACGGCAGTCATTCCAGCCCGTTTCGGAGTTCGACAGAGTCAACAGTAAGGCTAATAGTCTTTTGAACTAAATAGTTCCCTGGAACCCCTTGTTTTTAATATACTGTTTTTTTTACTTTTTTTAATATATATTTTTACAGGTTTCTACAGCTTTTTATTGCAAACATCGATGTGAAACTAAACTACTATCATGCGGGAATGTGCACAGAGTTTAAGATAATGAGAACTATATTTGAGAAATACACCTCATCAGATAAAAAACAATGTCATTTTCTAAACATTCCACTAACATTGACTGTTAGGTATTAAAGACATATTCAGACAATTGAAATAAACGACAATACATAAACACGAAAAAGTTGTATCTTTACAAAAAGACATTCTGTTCAGTACAAATTCGAAATCAGGCAGACAATAGGCATTTCTTGCCTGTCTGTAGTTTAATAAACGCGTGCGTTAATTTGTTGATAGGCTGTAGAGTATGGCTATTTTGATAGGCTGTAGAGTATCTCTGCTTATGCGAATCGCCTTGATCATTCGACCGCTCTTTTATCCTGCGGAAAAGTTTATGTTTAGAACAAAAGCGTGATGATGCTTGTGCAGATTTTAAATGTTGCTCCACAAAAAGAATATATCAAATAAACTTCTGTTGTGTTTGCTATAAAAAGTTCTTACCAAACTCTAATCGTGGAATGGTGTATCATTTTATCATTTTAACGGCGACCAGTCACTTCTACACACACACACACACACACACACACACACACACACACACACACACACACACACACACACACACACACACAGGAGATTTACTTACACCGACTCTTTCCTCCCTGGTTAAAAGTGTTTCAAGTGATTACGCGATTCTTCCGCTCGCCCATTAACCCTTTAACGACCATGACCCCCAAACTTGTATCACGCTAAATACCATAACGCCCAAAACTGTCTCGCTTCTTTGTTTAGTAACGATAAAGATGACTGAATGTGACCCTTGATCATACCTCAATTTTAAAGAAAAGGTAAAGGCAGGAAATCTGACTGACCCTAGAGAAGCTTTTCGGACGGCTAAAGTCGTTTCCATGCACGGGTGTTTTGGGCGTTTTGGGCGTTATGGTCGTTAAAGGGTTCAGCCGCACTTTGAAAGTTGGAAAGTCGCAATGAATACAGTTTCATAAGTCTTTTTTGTTTGTTATTTATCTTCCTTTCATTCAATTTGTGATTATTTGTTTTCACGAAATTGATTTCTTAATAGGAGAAAGGAGTTTTACTTTCACAGGACGTATAGCAAATTAAACGCATATTTTCCGTTTCTTATTTCCTTAGATTATTTTACGTTGTGTCAGAGATATAGAAAATAGTTACTTATAAATGATTATATATTTGGCTGAATTGAAACATTACCCTCCCTTCACCTTTGAAGGACGGCATGTTCCATAGTCCTGCCATTTGTGGACAATATAGGTACCCGTGTATATTGAAATTAAAATACCATGCCTCCAAAAAATATTGTGACCCACTGTTAAAAAAAATCAGAGCTTTTATTGACAAACTTGTTTGTATTATGCCGTAGAAACTGAAATGCTCTAAGTGCTAAAGCAAAATTAACTAAAACTTAATTCATTTAAACTGTTAGAGAATAATTTTTATTGGGAATTTTCGTGTAATGTGTTATGCTGAAATTGATCAAACGTTGCGCAGATGGTCAGTATGCATGGCATTTGACGATCAAATTTATTTACAGTCGTATCGAGAAACTTTGTATTTCATATGAAACTGGGATCTGCCTGCAAATGTTTATACACAGACACATCTGTGATTATCACTCAACATTTCACTTTGATTCACAGCAATTGCTGCCAACTCTTATTATGTGTTGTGACAATTTTTTCACCTTCTTATTCCTATTGAAAACCATGTGACAATGTTTTCACTAGGAGTAAGTGGCTGAACAAAGAGATTAACCTCAGATCGAGGTACGTCATCAAATCCAATACAGAGTGAATTTTTTTTTTTTTTTTTTTTGGAGGTTTAACGACCACCGTGAGCAACTCAATGGGCTATAAGCAGTCGCCCGTCCCTAATTTAGGGTCACTGGTTCCAGGGAAGGGAGAGAGCCAGTGCCGTAAGACAAACACAACATCCATGCCTCACCGGGATTCGAACCCGGACCCCGTTTGGACGAGTGATCAGAGGCCATCGCTTAGACCACTGCGCCACCGGGGCGGCAGAGTGAATTTCGGTGAGTACCTCAGTAGTCCGCGTATCATTCTCCAACGGAAGCAATGGATCCTAGCGGAAACAAAAAGCGAAAGGCTGTTTGGTTTCTGTGTATGAAATCCTAACAAACAAAACTGTTTTCTGAAATTTTTAAGTAAATATTTAAAAAAAATATAAAACTGAAAACTTTTTTATTTCTTTGGATTCATTATCAAACACTTTAAAACAAATGTATGCTTTTGGAACCGGCTTTAAAATACATCACAAACTAAGCTTTATTTCTTTAAATAATTTCGTAATATTGGAGATCATATTATATTAAGTGTGATTTATTTGAAGCAGTTTATTTATTTTCAAGTTTCTCCGAGTTTTCCTAAAAAGTACGATATCTACCAAAAACATTTCTGAGTTAAAATCACACGGAGTTGGCCTAAACGTTACTTACTGAAACAGATCCTTCTGTCTGAAAACTGTTCGGTACTCCGCAAGCATAAGGCTGAAGTTTACAGTGGCTAACGCTGTCATTTCGATCGCATCTGTATGAAATAATGATTCTCCGAATTGCTTACGCTGTGAGCTTCAGACACCATATACGCAACATTTAATCCCACGAAGCGGTTCAAACATACATTCTTACATCAGGTCATCGCAGAAGTAATGTCGTATTGCGCAAACCCAAAAGTAATGATCCCCCTGCTGCCCAGACTATGACGTCGACCACGGTGAGTATAAGAGGGATTACGCGAGCAGACATTCAAGTCACTTGAGACCGCAAACGGGAGTTCTAGAAGCAGTTGTTTTGTACTTAAACCGCATTGGAAATGGCAGTGTCAGAAGACCACATTAGGCACATTATGCTGTATGAGTTCCTACATCGACTTCAGCTACGGTAACAACACGAAACATATATATATGGTCCGGGTACCTTGGAAGTCAGGAAATGTCAACGCTGGTTCCAGAAATTTCGTCGGAGAGACACCAGCCTCAAGGATATGCAGCTACCCTGACGGCCTGTTGAGCTGGATAACGACGTGGTGGAAGCTACTCTTGATGGAAATACGCAGGCTACAATCGAGGAATTGGCCACACCTGTTCATTCAACCTATTCCATTGTTCACCGGCATGTGCAGAATCTCGGTTATGTGTCGAAACTGGATAAGTACGTACCCCATGATCTCACTCCACAACAGCTGCGACAGCTTGTGGTCATTTGCACTTCTTTGCTCTCCCGTGAAAAAAGGGACCGTTTTTGCACAGAAGTGTCACGGGCGATGAAAACTAGATTCTGTATCCCAAGATTTAGCGTAAACGGCAGTGGCTTTCCAAAAGGAATGTGCCTGCAGCAGTGGCGAAACCAGGACGTTTCCTCAAAAGGTTTTGATGTCTGTGTGGTTGGATATGCAAGGCAAAATCCATTACGAGCTGCTGCCCCCCAACAAAACCATTACAAGGGAAGTATACTGTCAGCAGCTGCAGCGTCTAGGCACTGCTTTGCAGGATAAACGTCCAGCACTCGGGAATCGTGAAGGCGTGCTGCAGCAGCAGGACAACGCAAAACCACACACAGGGAAAATGACCAATGCCATGTTGCATAACTTCGGATAAGAAAAACTTCCGCATCCAGCATAATCCTCTGGCATTGCCCCATCCGACTACCAACTCTTTCGCTGCCTGCAAAACCATCTTACTGCGACTACACTTCAGAATGTGGAAGAGGTACGGCGAACCCTTCCAGCCGTTTTTTCATCGAAACTCATGGAATTCTAAAATTCTGGAATTCAAAACCTTGTCGATCGATGGGAAGAGATTGTAACTACCGGGGGTACTTATTGTATTAATTAAAATACCTGTTCCAGGTACGATTTTCTTTATTTTCTTCACACGTTGAAAAAAAGACTGTATTTTTAGGATTATCTGATACAAACAATAACATAAGTTTGAATTGCTTAGATACTTTGTAAAGATACAATAAATTTTTTGTGAGCATCGTTTTTGGGAAGATGATATGATCAGTTGAAGTTACCCTGGTAAGCAACGCTATAGTATTTTCAAATTTTCCTTCCTAGAAAAGAATAGCGATTCTTTCTTGTTCAGGTTAATGGTATCCGGTGTGTATCCGTGTTTTAAAAACTTTACTTAGAATTACTATATATGCCGGTGGTTACCCACGATTGCCCGGTGGCGAAAATTATCTTTTCAATCCCATAACGTTCGCAAACAAATTGATCATACCAAGATGTCGTTACTTTTCCGTAAATTTCAAGAACATATATTCGTGAAATCTGAAAATATTTGACCCCGGTTTCTTGAAATATTTACATGAGAGACACTTTTTGAAATATCTCGGTATAAGAGAAAATAAGCGCTGACTGCTTGTTGAGGAATTAATCGTCTTCATTTCGATGATATTGCTAAATATAGATGTAGTCCTTTTTCTTTTCTGATTCGATTTTCAGCTAATTCCGAACGACGAGGTGACGTGTCATCGTTTTTTGCATTCAAAGTCCAGTTGAGGGTCAACATTTCAGAAAAAGCTTCGCGAAAACAAAACCAGCAGATAAACACCGTTTAATCTCACATATATCTGATCAATTGTTCACGAAAGCAAAATGAGATCATTCAGTCGTACGGAATGGAATACGATTTAGAAAAAAAAATGAACCTAGGGAAATGAGAAAACACTTTTTAACTTTTCTTCAATAAGTTATTGGTTATTGATTTATACAATTGATTGCTATATTAAAATTGCCATTAAATAAATTGTATTACATGAACTCGTTATTCTTGTACCAATTAAAAAGCGTACAGGAATGTATCGCATAAAGTTAATTATAAATTAACAAATCATCATCTTATTTAAGATTATTAATCTCAGTGATTTTTTGGATAAGTAAAACTGTGATGTAGCGTGCAAAGTATGCATGTCTAATTAAAGCTGTCAAAGTTTCACTGTGATTATGAAAACATTTTTCAAAGCGTGATCGTTGAAACTTCAGCTTATGTTGGTAAAAGGCAATGTAAACCTGAGTCCGGCAATTTTTTCTTTTTGAAAATTTTGGGGAGATTTAATGTTTTTTAAGGAAACATCAAAGTAAAACAACTAAGTAATACAAAGTTTTTGAGTTAGCAAGATTCGGTTGAATGGTAGAAAAAAATATTTCCCGAAAGTTCGTCAAAACTTTCCAAGCGAACATAACTTTGGAAATGGTTTCTGTAACATGAATACATTATTCTGAAAAACAGGCTAAGTATTCATATAAAAAATAACGACAATACCTTTTTTCGACATCAAACATCTTACATTGTCCTGCAAACGGACATCTCTATAGTTCGTACAATAATCATGTACACAGCTCTATCGCAAGCTACTAGTGTCATCACTTTCCTTGGCAGCCTCAATATATTCTCTATCTGAGAATAGGAGCCAGACGTCCTATGGAAATGACATCCCCCATGTAGCATGGAATTTTAAGTGAAGAAGTGCACAGTAAGCAACAATCAGACCTCTGTTAAACCTCGTCTTCTAAGACCAAATCTTCTTGTGAGACACGCCACAATGTGTACCACAAGCAGGGATCCCAAAAGTCCCGTATTCCTCTCCCCAGGAGGCTGGGGGTCACATATATCAATCCTTAGAAATACGTGAACTCCCTCAGCAATTCAACATATGGAACGGCCTTGAGAATCAAACCGTGAAAGAGAAATACGCTCTTTCACACTTCCTTTCTATTAACATTTACACCATTCAAAAAAAGACACAATTTTTTATACTTTTCGATGCGCTACAGGAACTTCTGTCCATCGTTAGCACAAATCCGAAGGACGCCAGGTAATACATCTCTTGAAATCTGTAAACGACAAGCTTCAAAGTGGGTTAAAAATACCAAAAAAGGAAGACGAAAGAAATGGGACCTATTCAACTCCCACCCCCACACACAAAGACCACCTTGGTTCAAATGCACACAAACTATACACTAAACTATATATGTCAGAATAATATTCCCTAAAATAATTACTTCAAGATATTACAATCTTCGAACCAATTTGAGTTTTCAAAAAATAATATGTTATTATCAACTATAGAAAAATGAAATAGGATAATAGTATATTCCACACAGTGTCTGCATGTTAAGGTCAACTTATTTACACCAAAGGCACATTTTAACTCATTCTAACAAGTTTGTTAAATCATGCAATGCATGGATTATGATACGCTTTCCAACATACCAGAAATCATTATTCAAATTATGAGGATAATGGCTGTGGAATAAATCTCGCCGCTGTACCCTGACCTTTCACTCCATTTCGAATGATATTCAACAGAACCGGTTCAGTATACCTCCTGAACAATATGATAACATTTGTGCCAATGGAAGGATTTTTACGTACGTTTTGACACATAAGGGCACTGAAACGGATCCCGCTCCTATGTCCTGACCTTTGACCCCATTTCTCTCATTTTCAAAAGGGTTGGTCCCAAGGCGGTTCTCTACCACATACTAAAATTGCATCGAAATCGAACCATCTTTAGTCAAGTTATGACGCATCAGGGCAATGAAATGAATCCCGCTCCTATGTCCTGACCTTTGACCCCATTTTACCTATTTTCAATAGAGTTTGTTCACACGTGGTTCCCTAATACATATTAAAAATTTATCGAAAGCGAATCATTTTTATCCAAGGTATGACGGATAAAAGCAATGGAATGGAAACTGCTCCTACGTCCTGACCTTTGACCCGATTTCGTCCATTTTGAACAGGGTTCGTCCGCAGGTTGTCTCCTACGATATACTAAAATTTCAACGAAATCGAACCACTTTTACGCGAGGTATCGTGCGGAGGGACGGGCAGAGAGACAGACAGACGGACAAAGCTGAAGCATATACGCTTCTTCAACCTACGGTTGGAAAGCGTAATTATTAGATTTATGACATTTTGACAAAAACTAATTTTTAGCAAATACAATACTTGCATGTATACTCCACAGCCGGCCTGCACGTTGAGATCTGCTCTTCAACAACAAAGGTACAAACAATGTAACTTAATCTAATTATAAAAATTGTAAACCTTTGACGAAAAACAAATTTGACCAAACACAGCATTTGCACATTTTTATATCGTGAATTAAAAATTGCGATTGTACTAAAGCCATTATTTTTCTCGAAAAAAAAATTCAATTTTTCTGTTTAAATTAACATTTACGTTTTAGAAATACAATTTGATCTCTACGTGAAGACCTTCTGTGGGGTATTCTATATAAAGCTTCTGTGGGGCATTCTTTCACTACATTTTTCAAAATGTATGAATTCAAAACCAAAAATTAAATACTACGCCTGGAACACAGTCCCAAAGAAAGTATTTTTACAAATTTACTCGCTAAAATGTTACTAAAAAAGGAAACTGAATTTTCAATAACATCATATCAAAAAACGCGAATTTTAAACTCCAAAAATATTCACTTGGATTTATAAAAATTACGTCCATCGGTAGACTGGGTCTGCAGGAGTTCCTAAGATTATCTTATGCCACACCAGCCATTTTTCTTGAAAATCAGACTCAGTGAGGTTACTACTATCGGTACGTATTTTTTTCGTAACAAGTGCTTTGCCTTCCATACCAGCTCTTGATGATTTCCTTCATTTCCCTCATTAATAACTCTATTTCTTTCCGCCCACATCTCACAATTCTTTTCAGCAACTACTACCAAAAATACAATATTTTTTTCGCGGAGAAACGGGATTCAGTTTGATAATTTGACAGTCACGGGGAAAGCAAAGCCGGCACACGACGATACTCCCCTCAACCCATTTTTTTACAAATTGCCTCTTCACAAAATGATGGTCAACGATGCCACAGTTTCTGCGAGACCACACCTTCCTAACGACAGGTCTTATGTGTAATCGACAGCACGTCATGTGCGAACTTCAGTACAAAATTACTTCTATTTGAATACGTATATCGTCCTGTAACATTTGCTCAGGCCCTCTCATTGCAAAAGTGTAATGGAACATGGAACTCATGAATTTCGAGATTTTTTTTTCGAATGTTTAAAAATTCAAATTATTTGCACTTAAGTTATTCTCTGGACTAACTTTATGAATCTGATCCAAATTTTCATGATTAAGTACAGGAATATTTTCCTTTCGTGGGCCTTCCACTGTATATTTTTAGTTACATATTTCTTAGAAGTTCAAATCCAGCATATATATGAAAAATAATTGTTCCGAGAGACCTTATTTGTTCAAAAATTGATGCATAGTTTATAATTAACTGTTTTAATTTAATGCGAAGTGCTTCTATATTTATGAACATAGTGTTTTGGCGTATGTTTAAAGACATCTCTTCCACTGCACTTCAGTTAGTGTTTTAAACACCCCTAGATAGTGTGATGAGCTGCAGAAAGATCGGTGAATATTCTCTCAATAATATGGAAAGCTGAGGTAATAAGGTAGTAATCTATTTAAGTATTTACAAACAACTTCTCTTGCTTGAACAGTATTCTAGCGCGCAGTTCATGAAAGTTTCTTATTCGTATTCACGTTTTCATGACACAGTACGAGTTGGGAAAGGTTATTCCTAACCAAATTCCTTCTTAGTAAAGAGAAATTTCTGACAGTATATCATTTTTACCATATCCCTAAAAATCAGACTTCTGTGGGGAAACAATCGCTCTACCTTAATTTTTTTTATTTTTTTTTGTCAATGTAGAACAGCGAATTTTTTGTTTTTTTCCCTACGTGTGTAAATGATTCGAAGATTTCGATAGTTCTCCTGTCTGTAAATTGAACCGAAATATAAAGACTAAAGTACTAAAACATTTTTTCATAAAATGTGCAGACTCCCAGAAGTAATGAACGCAGGATTTAAGAGTTCCCAGTCACGCAACAATTCCAGAAAGGACGAAAATGAAACAAAAGACAAAACGGAGTGCTTTCACACACTGATATACTATGGATATCATAGACTTATTGCTATCATTAGCACCAATCCTTATTGCAAGTTAAGCCTTATTTGCAATTCGTTGTTCTACATTGCAAAAAAAAAATAAATAAAATAAAGGTGTATCGCGTTGAGACGAACGCAATTATATGAAATATGCGGAAAGTAAGATATGAAATATGCGAGAAACTACATCCACACGACAAAACAAAGCAGCCTCAATTTTATATACAGAATTGCCTTTCTTTGTATGTTCTGTTGATAAACAAGGGGGTATTGGATATAAAATGAAGTACAAAATTCATAAATTATAACAGACTTATTCCAGAAAATTATTTTTCTAGTCTTTCTTTTAGTAAAATTAATAACTGTCTTGCAGTAATTCAGACTTTTCCATAATATATGTTCTGTTGACAGCAATGCAGAACTAAATAACCTTTTTCGAATCTCTGTAGTTCTAAGGTAGATTTTTAGTAATTTCAGTGAGGAAAACCTTTTCTCATGTCTGGTAGTAGTAATTGAAATAGTCAATAAAATTTTGAAAACCATACTAAAATTCGGAAAAAAAATCAGTATAAGGAATATATATGGGATCCGGGTGTATCCCTTCTAAACCAGAAGAGAGAAAAAAAAGTAAGTGTCATGTCAATTCCTGGAAACTCAGTTTATTATTGCTTCGTTAGATGTTGTGAATCTATTCCACAATGTATCTCGATCGATCCGGTATTTATACTCTGATTGAAAATATCTTGTACCCCAAAAATTCTTATACTGCTGCTGAAATTGATACAACCGGCTAAAGAAGTTAACGAGTGTGGAAAATCTCTGTACACAGATTCCTTGTACACAAAGCTTTTCCACACTCGTTAAAGTCTGATAGCCGAAATTTAGAATTAAGGAAAATTACTGAGATTTCTGATGTGCATGGATACCCCGCTGGTTGTGTTCAAAGACTTGTTCAAGAATATGAACGGAAAAATTTCACAACACTGACTAGAAATGTACCCACAATTAAGTATGTGGGGAGCATGGACTACCAGAAATCTGTGGTCTCTTTATTAAAAAAACACATGTAAAAAATACTCTATTAGAGTGGGGGTTAAAACCCAAAATCTATTTTCAGTAATTAGACGTGATAGAGACGTAGTTCTAACTACTTCCCGCTTCGGAGTGTATAACATCCCTCTAGTGGACAGGAATGGAAAAACTGCAGATCTTTGCTATATGGGCTCGACCTTTCGAAGCCTAGGTATTCGCTGGGATGAACATTGATATGCCATCACTAAGGAATCTGCTGCCTGGACATTGTCAAAAACTCTTATTAAAAAAACTTATGACCTGACTGGGACAATGCGAACTTACTAAGACTGCTTCTAAAAATATGCTTTATGCTTTTTACCGAAAGTCTATATGTTATAAAATTTGGACCAAATTGCTGTAATAACGACGTGCCTGTTTACATTCCCTCTACCTGGAGAAACTTGATTTTGCAGTACTCACGGGAGGAAGAATCTGAATGATTATAAGAAACTTTTAACAATTCATAGTGAATGGCAATGACATAGTGGTCGCGAAATTGCTCGCCAGAGCTTTTATCTACCATGATTTTTAAATGGTAAATAAAGATGTTTTTTAGATCCTACGATTTTTAAAAATAAAATGTAAAAGTGTGGTGTGTGTGCTTTGGCTCCAGGAAATGTTACCATGCTTCGACAGCTTTTAAATCTTCTTGCCAACGAGAAGTAAAATAAATTATATTTCCTCTTTAAAACAAGTGTAGCTTCGGACAGCGGAAAGGAAAGATACAACGTTAAAAATGTAACAGAATGTGATATGAACCTGTAAATATATTAATTCAACAATCATCTTTCAAGACAGCAAGGACAGCACAAACTTTGGAAAGTGCCTTTGAGTTGGTACACTCCTTGAAAATGAGTGAAGTTCCCTTAAGGACAAAAAAAAAACTATCGTTACATTGAAAAAGTAAATATATGAATTATATGAAACTGCCATTTGTGAAAAATACCTAGCAATATTGCAAAATTAAAGAGAAGACCATTCGATTACACATTCCGCAGGAAAGAGACTCAGCGTCAAGCTAATGCTCGAGGGTGGCAATTCAGTCCATTTGGCAGACCGCGCGTTTCCCATGCCGACAGTTCTTGGTTCGTTACCAACCAGGTCCAAACGGGCGTTTTTCCGTTCTGTTGAGAAAATTTCGCCTGCGTAGTGTTGTAATTTAGAAGTTTCGTAAGGGGAAAAAAGTTGTAGCGTTGCGAAACTGCGGTTATCCTTTATTTTTTTTATTTCTACTACTGGGAAATTGGCAGACAAGATTCCGCAAGCCATCAGTTACGTCACGTGGTTGTCGGCTTCCACTGCAGGGAAACTAGCGGACCACATTAGGCTAGCCATCATTTATGGCCCGTGCTTGGAGGGCCGCTGAAAAGCCACTTGTGGCAACTACTGCCAGTGATGGATAATTGATGGCACTGTTGTGGCATATGGAATCATATGCCAACGGTTTGCTAGCTGCTGGCCTGAACTGCTGGCACTTCTGTTAGCCGCCCGGACATTTTATTGACGGTTCGGCAGCGGCAACATAGCGATGGGCCATTGCTGGCTCAAAAAGACTGTTTTTTGCTGGGTTTATACTGCCGCATTTCATCGTTGTGCTAGGAAATGTACTCAAATTCGGCTAACTTTAACCTTTAAGTTCGAAATAGTATTTCGGACTGAAAAATATCCGGATATGTGATGAAATCCAGAGGAAGATAGAGTTTGCGTAAAACAAGGAGTTAGCTGTAAAACAATTCGAAATTGAACTAATAGGTAATGAAGAAGCAAAACAAAAATTACAGACAACACTGTTGACAAGAAACAAGAGCGTTGTTTACGCTCAGTAAAGTTTTTGAATGATTCCTCACGAGAAAAGAATATACAGATTAATGACCACGCTTGATGTTTTGGGTAAAATATTTAGAAGTAAGGAACCACTGGGAGTTCGCAATGAATCTTATTCTATGCGTAGTCAACTTTCGAATGAATGGGTATTGACATTCCATTTTAACTTGTTTTAGTTTTCTCATACTTGCTGGCTAACTGCGTATGGCAACCACCTTTCACGATTAACACAATAAATTTACACATTACGGTGCGTATTAAGAATTCCTTTACGAACCATAGTACAGGAACAAATCTGATATGTTACTTCAGTGAGAAATGCAGTAATGGCAGTTTGGTAGATTCTTAACAACTCGCTAGCTAGCAAATCACTATCACGATGTATCATTGGTTTAGAACGGATCGTTCACGAATCCACTTTCAGAAAGAATAATATAACTCCGCGTTAAAAAATGATGTGCCTTAATTCATCTTATGGAAAACGTTAGTTTCCGTTCGGAACATGATTTACTAAGAAAATAGACGTAGAATGAGGAACATCAACGATGTATAGAAATTATTTTTCTCACTTTTAACCGCAGGTTAGAATCATTTCTCAAATGCAGTGAATGAAATACGGGATTATACCATTGTACAATGCAATTTTGGAAGATGTGAATACGTTTATTGGTGCAAATATGACATGGTAAATAGGAGAATATCAGAAAACATGAATACACCGTTTTTTTCTTGAAAGTGGTTAGCATACTCGTGTGCTAGCACGGAGACGCAGATTCGTTTCCGCGTTAGCATACCCGTGTGCTAGCACGGAGACGTGGATTCGTTTCCGCTTCTGGGCGACGAAATTTCAACTTTTCGGATATCATCTGACTTACAATTCAGGTCGTATTTACACAAATAAACGGATTCACAACTTCAAAATTTGCATTCTTAAGTACATCTCATATTCCAAGAAATCAGATAACTTCCGCAACGATTTCTTTAAAGCTTGTATGAATTCACTATAAGTGATTTTGTTACAAAGTATTTAATACACATTTGAGATAACATTATTTAATAGTACTTGTATTTACCTTTTTTTAGTGATTACCAATTTGTGAATTTTTTTATCGGATTTCTTATCTATACTAGGGGCTGAGCCTCAAGGCTCGCTACGTTCGTTTCCTGAGCAGCGCTCGGGCTCAGCAGCCCGATTTCCAAGTGCATCACATGAAATAAAAACTGGAAAATGCATATATATATTTAAATTTTTATTGCATGTCTAAGCAAATAAGTATGGAAAAACTGATAGAAACATGAACACTTCTTTTAAACATGTACACGAAATTAAAGTTATAACAACATTTTAAGATAGTATTTTCTTGTACATTATATTTTGAACTTCTTTCCCATTCCTAATAAAAACCTTAATAATTTCGCTAAAAACACATCTCCACAGAGCCCCATACAATTGTCCATGTGGAAATACAGGACGCTTTATTTAAATACCTACTCGTTGAAAAGTCTGACCTTGTGACTTGTTGATTGTTAAGGCATATGCAAGGCAAACAGGAAACTGTCCACGATATAACCCGAAAGGCAAGTGGGAATGGCCACTTGACGTGTTCAGCTGAATTCTGGGTATATGTACGACAATGCCCTTTCGATCCCCAGTAATAATCTTCACAGTAGAAATCCGGATGCCAATCCGTTGCACCAAGAGACCTGTACCATTGCACAGTCCATCAGCTACAGACAGATTCCTAATAAGCATGATGATGCAGCCGCCTTTCAGCTTAAGCTTTTGAGGTGGCATTCCGGAAGGGGTGAGAGAATTCAGATATTCGCCAGCATATCTCAGAGTTGCTTCTTCTTCTCTTGCATCACTCTTGTCAATCCCGAGTAACGTTGCCTTGTCCATGCTGTAGCTTATCACTTCTTCTCCGGGTATTCTGCACAATATAATTTCATTTATTCGATGATTGACTTCGGCATTGTGGGCTGATAAACTGATTCGTGACAGAATATCACTTGATACTTCTGAAACATCTTCGAAAAACCAATTAGGCAAATCCCCACAATGAAAACCAGAAAATTTCAACAACACGTTCTTCCAAGTCTCCATTGCCAAACTGCAACATCCAGTTTGAGAAATGTCCTGTACCGTTGGCCGCTTGCATGCTGATCCTCAAATGATAAATCTCGAAGTGTGGACACAATTGTGACGACTTGATGCACTAATTCACAATTTGACTTCTACTGGCTTTCTTCACAACTGGCAGCACTTGTCGGTAATCTCCTCCGAGGATAAATAACTTGCCGTCGAAAGGTACATTGTTGTTAACAATGTCACGGAGAGTGCGATCGATGATCTCAAGGGCTTTTCTGGGTATCATGCTCGCTTCACCCAGATGAAAACATGTACTTCATGCAGGCGCACCTTGTCACGAGGCTTCAAGAAGCAAATGCTTTCCTCATTGAGATGAATGGGTAGTTTGAAGAAACGATGAGATGTCGTTCCACATGGAAGGAGGATTGAAGCAATTCCAGTCCAAGGAACACCTGCAATTTTCGTCTTCATGATGAGGAGTTTGTGATAGATTGCGCTGTAAAGAAACGTTTTTCGAGTACCAGAAGGTCCGTCAATAAAGAAACACTGACCAGGGTCCACAGAATTACCCGAAATGCAATCGATGAATCTTTCATGCACAGCGAGCTGTTCAATATTTAATTTTTCTTCAATATACTTGCATGCTTCCAAGTGATGTTGGACTTCCGTTTCATGAACTGGGACATTGAAAAAAGCTGGTTCTGGAAGTCCAACGTCTTTGCATGTCCTGTTTTCCATATTCAGCTGTGCTTCAATATAGCAAAGAGCATTATAAATGGTGCCATCACGCTCAGTCATGTGTTCGTGAAACTTGTCGCACAACTGCAACGCATCAGATGATTCATCCCCAATAAGGTAGTACACAAAGAATATTCTAAACTGTCTGGACATCAACATGGATGCGGTTTCCCCCAACCGGGCATTTCCTTCTTCTCTGCTCTCGGTTTTTCCTATGGCAATCGCTGCTTCTCGGTATGTTTGCCGGACGACTCCTACCTTTGTTAAGAGATCTTGATAACTGGTAGCACCAGGAATCCTGTTGAGAAGCAGTTTCAAGAAAAATCTTTCTGAATCTTTGGAAGAAACATTGACAATGCGGCCCACGACTTTAGCGGCTCCCCGCCGTGGTATCCACTTCTTGCCTGCTACATTCCATGAATAGTTTTCTGGCAGAAACGGTTATACGTCAATTCGTCGCGTGCGTCAATTCGTCGACTGCCACGATTCGTCACGCGTCAATTCGTCACGCGTCAATTCGTCGCGCGTCAATTAGTCGCCTGCGTCAATTCGTGGCGGACAAATTCGTCGACTACCTCAATTCGTCGACTACATCAATTCGTCGACTACGTCAATTCGTCGCGTTTACAGATTTTGGTTACATACAAAACGAATGCAGAAAAACGTACGATTTCGAACGTCTTCCTCCCTGATCAAATTTATGATGTTTGGACACTCAGACAGGATAGGAATATTACGTTTTTTCTTTGACACTAAAAATATTAGACGGTAGACGGTTTTTGGAAGGGGTGAGGGCCCGGTTGGTCAGAGCCCCCCATATACAAAATGTTTGTAAAATCTACAGTTTTCAATTCACGTCCACCAAATCAGATATCCTATCTCATGGTACCCTAACTTAGACGCTAGACGGTTTTTAGAAGGGGTTGGAGCCCGGGAGGGGGCCTGAGCCCCCCTTCCCTCATAAAAATTTCGTAAAATCTACAGTTTTCATTTTAGAAACACAAAATTTTGTATACTATCTCATGGTACTCTAACTTAGACGGTACACCGTTTTTGGAAAGGGTCAACGCCCGGGGGTCAGAGCCCCCTCCCCCCACATACAATTTTTTTAAAAACTACAGTTTTCATTCCAGAACCACCAATTCTGGTATACTATCTTATGGTACTCTAACTTAGACGCTAGATGATTTTTTGAAAGGGTTGCAACCCGGGGGGTAAGGGCCCCTCATAAAAAAATTCGCAAAATGTACAGTTTTCAATTTAGAACCACCTAATTTGGTACACTATCTCATGGTACTCTAACATAGACGCTAGACGGTTTTTGGAAGGGGATAGAGCCAGGGGGTAAGATCCCCTTGTCATAAAAAAAGCCATCGAATCTACAGTAATCAATTTAGAACCACCAAATTTGGTATACTATCTCATGGTACTCTAACTAAGACGGTAGACCGTTTATAGAACGGGTCAAGGCCCGGGGGTCAGAGCCCCCCCCATAGTTTTTTTGTAAAATCTGCAGTTTTCAATTCAGAACTATAAGTATGGTATCATGAAACTCTAACTTAGACGCTAGACGCTTTTTGGAAGGGGTTAGAGCCCGGGGGTTAAAGCCCACCCTCATAAAAATTTCGTAAAATGTACAGTTTTCAATTTAGAACCACCAAATTTGGTATGCTATCTCATGGTACTCTAACTTAGACGGTAGGCCGTTTTTGGAACGGGGGTCAGAGCTCCCCTCATAAAAAATCTCGTAAAATCTACAGTTTTCACTTTTGAACCACCAAATTTGGAATACTATCTCATGGTACTCTAACTTCGCCGGTAGACCATTTCGGGATCGGATCAAGGACCGGGGGTCAGTGCGCCCGCCCCCATAATGTTTTTTTCGTAAAATCTACAGTTTTCAATTCACAACTATCAAATATGGTATCATGAAACTCAAACTTAGACGCTAGACGGTTTTTGGAAGGGGTTGAAGCCCGGGGGTGAGAGCCCTCCCCCATAAAATTTTTGTAAAATCTACGGTTTTCAATTTAGAACTACCAAATTTGGTATACTCTCTCATGGTTATCTAACTTAGACGGTAGACGGTTTTTGGAAGGTGTCGGGTCCTTGATCAAGGGAGCCGCAAACAAAAATTTTATAAACAGCTCCGTTTTTTTACTCTTAAGAATACCCTATCTACGTTCTAAGGCGCTCTTTGGCCCTTTGAGGGCTCTGCACCATAAACCATCAACCAACCAATTAACCAACCTACGGTCTAAGTTAGAAACTGTAGATAACAATAAAGGGCCAGTACCAGTGTATTAAAAACACAAATCAATATAGTTTAGCTTTCACTACCAACGAACGGCTCATCAGGAAGAAATATAATGTAATGTAAATAGAGAGTTCCAGATATTCAAAATTCAAAACGGTAAGAAAACAGATGACCAATGCCAATATGAAGTCGAACGCAATCGACATCACATACGTACATTGCATTTCTTTGTTGCGGGTTCACAGAATCACACGCCAGATGTACTGCAGTTCTATAGATGTCTCCTAGAAGGTAAATATTCCCATTCCTTTTTCTTTCTTTTTTGTTTCGCAAAATTAAATTAACTAAATCAAAAAATTTAAAATAAGTTTACTGGAAAATTGCAGGAATCTCTTTTTCATTCATTAACTTTCACCAGCTGAACTAGGTGATTCCACAAATAGTAATATGTACCTGGCAAATAACTGGTATCCCTTCTAGTACAAATTATATTAATGATTTATTTGCGTCCAGTTCAATCTAGTATGTCCATAAGAGCGTTTGGGGCCGTATGAAAAATACATTTCAACGCGTGCCGATACGGCGGCGGAGTGATGTAGGGGCTGGCTTCTGACCACTTGTCAAGAAGAATTTTGTATGTGGGGGCACTTACGCCCCGGGCCTTGACCCGTTCCAAAAAAAGTCTACCGTTTAAGTTAGAGCACCATGAGATAGTATACCAAATTTGGTGGTTCTAAATTGAAAACTGTAGGTTTCACAAAAATTTTTATGAGGTGGGCTTTGACCCAGTGCCCGTCCCGTTCCAAAAACCGTCTGCCGTCTAAGTTGGACTACCATGAGATAGTATACCAAATTTGGTGGTTCTAAATTGAAAATTGTCAATTTCACGAAAAAAATTTGGGGGGGGGGGATAAATCCCACCGTGCCCCGACCAGTTCCGAAAACCGTCTAAATTAGGTTACCATGATATAGTATACCAAATTTGGTGGTTTTTAATTGAAAACTGTAGATTTCACGAAAATTTTGTAGGGGAGCTGAAAACCCCGTGCCCCTACCCGTTCCGAAAACCGTCTAAGTTAGATTACCATGATATAGTATACCAAATCTGGTAGTTCTAAATTGAAAACTATAGATTTTACAAAATTTGTGTATGTGTGTGTGGGGGGTTCTAACCACCCGTGCCTCGACCCGTTCTGAAAACCGTCTACCGTCTAAGAAAGAGTACCGTGACGTAGTATACCAAATTTGGTGGTTCTAAATTGAAAACTGTAGATTTCACGAAATTTTTGGGGGGGCGGGGCTCTGAACCCCGAGCTCCAAACCTTTCCAAAAAACCATCTACAGTCGAAGTTAAAATACCATGAGATAGTATACCAAGTTTGGTGGTTCTAAATTGAAAACTGTAGATTTTACGATAATTTTGTACGGGGATTGACATCGCGGCCCCCGATCCGTTCCAAAAACGGTCTTCCGCTAAGTTAGAGTTCCATGACACCAAATTTGGTGGTTCTAAATTGAAAATTAGATTTTACTGCAATTTTGTAGGGGGGGGGAGGGGCTCTAACCACCTGGGCTCCAACCGCTTCCAAAAACCGTCTACAGTCAAAGTTAGAATACCACGAGATAGTATACCAGATTTGGTGGTTTTGGATTAAAAACTAGATTTTGCGATTTTTTTATGAAGGGGGGCCCTTACCTCCCGGGCTGCAACCCCTATTAAAAACGGTCTACCGTCTAAGTTAGAGTACCATGAGGTAGTACACCAAATTTTGTGGCTCTAAATTGAAAACTGTAGATTTTACGAAATTTTTATGAGGTGGCTTTAACCCCCGGGCCCTAACCTCTTCCAAAAAGCTTCTAGCGTCTAAGTTAGAGTTTCATGTTTCCATACTTAATGGTTCTGAATTGAAAACTGTAGATTTTACAAAAAAAATTATGGGGGGAAGCTCTAACCCCCGGGCCTTGGCCCGTTCCAAAAACGGTCTACCGTCTAAGTTAGAGTACTATGAGATACTATAAGAAATTTGGTGGTTCTAAATTGAATACTGTAGATTTTACGGTATTTTAATGACGGGGGTGCTCTTACCCCCTGGCTCCAACCCTTTCCAAACACTGTTTAGCGTCTAAGTTAGAGTATCATGAGATAGTATACCAGATCTGGTGGTTTTGAATTGAAAAGTGTAGTTTTTAAGAAAATTTTGTATGTGGGTGGCTCTGACCCCCGGGCCTTGACCCGTTCTAAAATTCGGTCTACCGTCTTAGTTAGAGTACCATGAGATAGTATACCAAATTTGGTGGTTCTAAATTAATAACTGTAGATTTTACGGTATTTTTTATGACGGGGGGGGGAAGGCTCTTACCCACGGGCACCAACCCCTTTTAAAAATCGTCTAGCGTCTAAGTTAGAGTACCATGAGATAGTATACCAAATCTGGTGGTTCTAAATTGAAAACTGTAGATTTTGCGAATTTTTTTATGAGGGAGGCCCTTTCCCCCGGGCTGCAACCCCTTCAAAAATTCGTCTAGCGTCAAAGTTAGAGTATCATGTGATAGTGTACAAGAATTGGTGGTTCTGAATTGAAAACTGTAGTTTTTAAGAAAATTTTGCATGTGGGGGGCTGTAACCCCTCGGGTCTTGACCCGTTCCAAAAACGGTGTACCGTCTAAGTTAGAGGACCATGAGATAGTATACCAAATTTTGTGGTTCTAAAATGAAAACTGTAGATTTTACGAAATTTTTTATGAGGGAGGGCTCTGACCACCGGGCTCCAATCCCCTCCAAAACCGTCTAGCGTCTAAGTTAGAGTTTCATGATACCAAATTTGATGGCTCTGAAATGAAAACTAGAGTTCACGAAAATTTTAAATCGTACGGTTTCCTGCATTCGTTTTGTATGCAACCAAAATCTGTAAACGCTACGAATTGAGGTAGTCGACGAATTTGTTCGCCACGAGTTGACGCTCGACGAATCGTCGTGGTCGACGAATTTACGCGTGACGAACTGACGCAAGCGACGATTTGTCGCAGTCGACGAATTGACGCGCGACGAATCGTCGCAGTCGAGAATTGACGTAGTCGACGAATGGACGCACGCGACGAATTGACGTTACACCGGCAGATACCATACGGGATGCACCTAACAGCTGGATTTTGTTTGTTCAGGTAGAACCATCCAAGCAACATGGTTTTGCAGTTTTTATCTAAAACCTTTTATTCATGTTCCTCTTCGAATGTCTTATACTGCTGACCTTGCAGATGAACGGTAAGCCTTACAAAAGTGTGATGGCATTTGTGTAAGGGAATTGAGTTTAGCCTCCACGGTGCTTCCATTATCTCAACATAGGCTATCGATGTACTTCTGTACCTCGTCCGTTTCATGCTACTTGATTCTCATCCTCGCACGATCATGATCTTTGTGTATATACTTGTGAGTGTACTTCAAAGTCATTTCTGAGGAACAACACTCAGGTTGGCCAAACGGTTGATCGTTCGTTTTACTAACTAAGCAGGGGTATGTTGTTTCATACGAAATGCCTGATACCAGATAAGAAAATTAATTAATCAGACTTCCCTCCCCAACCCAAACCAACTTGGGGTCAAGATATTTTTAATATATTTACGGAATGCACCCAACGAATAAATATGCCATTATGGTAGCTTGTTTGTATCACTACTGACATGGCACCTTTGATGGCAGCTCAAACCATTGGATTCATTGCACTTTATAAGAAGTATTTTGTTTTTCCAGACTTCACCTCTTATCACTGCACTATTCAACAATATGCACTATGCATCAAAGTTTTAAATGTGACAGAAATTATCGAAATAACTGCCAAAATGGCTAATTCTATTCGGGGGACACGAAATTTACGTAGGAGACTTTTTCGAAGCCAACTAGAAAATGAAGCTGAATACGAAGACCTGCTGGTTTCTAAGAATTATTAGTTGACTTATTAATAAAAAGTTTCTTGAAATATTGAATCTCTTTCCAGAAATAATCGAATTCCTAGATGAAACGGAGGAAAAGTGTTTTCAGCTTCAAGGCGCTACTTGGCTACAAACTTCGGCTTTGTAACTGAACTCATAGGCAACACTACAACACGTTCAGCCTCGAGCTGCTAGGGAAAAGAAAGTGTGTTATAGATTTAGTAAGCTCGCTGAATACTTTCGAGTCAAAACAAGGCCTGATAAAATGTCAACGTGGTAAAGCTCACGAGGTGCGAAAGCTCGCTTAGTAAATAAATAAATAATTAGTTACACCTACCTACGGAAATATTTTATTGATAGATATGGGTGCGTAATATTTTATTATATGTGGTATAGAAACTTTGAAAAACTTTCCCAATCTGGAAAAACACACAACACGTCAAACTGGTTTCAAATTTGACGAATATGTCGCTAAGATAGAAATTCTGATAACAGAATTTGGCAGACGATTCACATACCTGAAAAACGCTAAGCACATTTTGATCCTTATGTCATACCCTTTTGACAAATGTGATACCGAGGAAGTTTCATCACAAACATTTCCTGCACTTTCCTCTTCTATTCTTCAGATTTAATATCAGAAATTGTGAAACTTCAATACTACGTAGTGCTGAAGGCAAGAGCGTCAAATAGCACATGTTGGACTCTATTGTCAGAAGAAAAATATCCCTGCTTGAGATCTGTTGCTTTGCGGTTGACTGTTTTTTTTTTTTTTTTGGATCCACGTATCTCTGTGAAACAACTTTTTCAGAAATAAAAATAATGAATAAAAATTACATCAAAATGAGACAACCACCAGCTTGCACGGTAATACAGTCCTTGAAAATTATGGTATGAAAGCCTAAAAATTAAAACTTTACCATTACGCTCAAAGGATATTTATTGATAAAACTAAAAGTTTAAAAACATACATTAGACCTTTCGGACAACACAGTTGCCCATCTTCAGATGATTAAAAATTTGACAACTAGGTGGATGGCTAATATATACACAGTGAACATGTGATGAATGATGTTATAAAGGATATCCTGACCATTGATGCGCAGAATTGCACTCCACGGAATAACTTTAGCCAATGATAAGTGGAAGATTAATTTGTAAAATAGGAAAGCAGTGTGATTCATTAATACAATTATTACCTGTTTACATATAATATGTCAAAACTTAAACTAAGCACACTGCTACAATATGACAAAACGGGGTTTCTGTGGCCGTGACCGAATTTACCTACTGAAGTTTCATTCTGTTGCCGTTGCTCTATTTTTGCACTGAAATCTCCCATAATTATCTTCAAGTGCTGCTTGCCTTTATTATTTAGATGACGAATTTCCTCATACAATTCTTCAATTTCTTCTTCAGGATAACTTGTGGTGGGTGTATAAGTTTGAATAATCTGAGCCTTGTATCTTCTCGAGAGTTGGATAACGGGTAGCGCAGCTCTGTCAGAGGAACTTTCAACTTCTACATCTTTATCCATCAGTTTCTTGTTTATTATAAATCCAACACTACTAGTTCTGCCAGTATCTGTCCCACGATAGTAGAAGAGATATCCACTTTTTAGTACAATGAGATCTCCTGTTCTCCTTACCTCACTTAGCCCGACGATGTCCTACTTGATCCTTTGTAGTTCCTCTTCCTATTCAAGAAGCCTTGAATCAGAAGATAGGGAGCGTCCATTATACGTAGCCAAGGTCAGCATCAGATGGCAGCCTAGTCCGGTCCCCCGGAGATTCTTAGCACCCTCTGCCTTCTTGTTGCACTGGCCTCTGCCTTGGCCAGTTACATTCCAGATGCCAGAGACTCAGGGCCAAGACTTAAGTTGTGGAGTCATATTGGAGGGGTTTGGCCATAACTCACCACGCTGGCCAAGCGGGTTGGTGAGTGTGAGATAGCATTTCCTCTAATCCCGATGGTATAGTTATACTGCTATTGTCTTTCGTCAGAGCCCCTTTAGTGGGAACAGGATGCATCACGAGAAGGCGAGGTTGACATTTGTCAAGGAGAGGCTGTGATGTTACGCATCACCTGACTTTACATCCTATATATGTATATATATATTGTAACAAAAAATTCGTCATAGAAGACTGCAGTGTGCTAAACAAGTTCAACACAGGTAGTGACCATAGATTGGTGAGATGTAAGATGCACCTCAACACTAAACTTGAACGTGGCAAGCTCATAAGACAAACAAAATCTATTGACATAACCAACCTTAAAAAACACCATAATACCTTCAAGTTAGAACTGAAGAACAGGTTCTCTGCTTTAGAAGGCCTAACATCGGAAGAAGTGGACATCTCTGAAGTTAACAGAAAAGTAACCAAAGCTCTTATGGAAACAGCAACAAAATTAGCTGGGTCTAAGAACAAGTTGCATGTGAACAAATTATCAGGAAAAACCAAAATGTTGATGCAAAAAAGAAGAGATGAGGACAACTAAAGAAGATGTGACTTCCAAAGTGGAATATATAGAGCTATGCAAGACAGTAAGAAAAAGTATCATTGAAGACGTAAGGAAATTCAACTGTGAACTAGTGAGGAAAGCAATTGAAAGCAACCAAAGCCTAAAGATAGCAAAGGGACATCTCAGTAAGGGAAGAAAACAGATTATGGCACTGAGAAAAGAAGATGGTTCTGTAACAAGAAATAGAGGCAGAAATTTTGAAAAGAGTGAAAGATTTCTACTCCAAATTATATGAAAGGGATGATATATGCACTCCAGACATCATGAAAGATACCAGTACCAGAGTTCCTCCAGTCTTTCCAGCAGAAGTTGCACATGCAATCAAGAACATGAAGCGAGGAAAAGCTCCAGGAGAAGATGGAATTACTGTAGACATCATACAAGAAGCAAGTGGAGAAATCGAAACAGTACTCGCCCAAATTTTCACTCGATGCCTTAATGAAGGAAAGATTCCTGAGGATTGGAACACCGCTACAATGATCCTGCTACATAAGAAAGGTGACATTGAAGATCTCGGAAACTACAGACCTATCAGCCTCCTATCAGTAGTTTATAAAATCTTCACTAAAGTTCTTTCACACCGCTTGAAGGTAGCACTGGACATGGCTCAACCGAGAGAACAAGCTGGATTCAGGAGTGGCTACAGCACAATAGATCATATCCACGTGCTGAGAGAACTAATTGAAAGAGCGAGGGAATATGAACTTCCATTGTGCATGGCTTTTATCGATTATGAAAAAGCCTTTGATTCGGTGAAACCATCAGCAGTTACAATGGCTCTGAAAACCTGCGGTATTGAAGATGCATACATTAATATTATTAATAACATCTATGAAAATGCAAGTGCAGAGATTAGGCTGTTTGAAAATACAACACACGTAAAAATTGGAAAGGGAGTGAGACAAGGTGACACCATATCTCGAAGCTCTTTAATGCCACATTGGAGGGTGTTTTTCAGTCGCTGAGCTAGGGAAAACAAGGGGATAAAGATTAATGGAGATTATCTAACCCACCTTCGTTTTGCTGATGACGTAGTCATTTTTGCAACTACCTCATCAGAGCTGCAGAGTATGATCCAGGAACTTGCTGACAAGAGTAAAGAAGTGGGATTAAAAATGAACTTTCAGAAGACAAAAGTGATGTTCAATGCTTTTACAAGAAATGAAGATTTATCGATTGATGGAGAAAAGCTGGAGATAACAGACACGTACGTTTATCTTGGACAGCAGATATCAAGTGAGGTCACATTGATGAAGAAATTAATCGGCGTACAAAACTTGCCTGGAGAGCTTTTGGAAGAAACAGCATAATTTTCAAGAGCAATATGCCATTATGTCTTAAAAGAAAAGTGTTTGATCAATGCATCCTTCCAGTGCTTACGTATGGTGCAGAGACGTGGACCTTAACTAAAAGAGACATACAAAGGCTGCAGACAACTCAAAGAAGCATGGAGAGGTGCATGCTTGGTGTAACCAGGAGAGATAAGAAGAGGAACTCGTGGATCCGAAAAATGACAAGAGTGGAAGACATCATGATCAAAGTTAAATCCCTGAAATGGCAATGGGCTGGACATACTGCCAGAAGGACAGATCATCGATGGACAGCCGAAATTTTAGATTGGATTCCAAGGGACAGGAAAAGACCCAGAAGAAGACCACATAGGAGATGGGTGGATGAAATTCGAAAGTATGCAGGGGTGACATGGAGGAGACTGGCACAAGACAGACCGTTGTGGAGGAAACTTGGGGAGACCTTCGTCCAGCAGTGGATTGATAATGGTTGACAATGATGATGATGATATGTATATATATATATATGTATGTATGTGTAATTTTCTGATTCAGAACGTATATCACAGGAAATAATTGAATTCTTTAGAACATGCTTCAAATGATTTAGTACAAAAACAGAGAAGGTGATTTTTATTCATAATTTTCTTCCATGACACAGATCGCATTCAGCTATCAATTATAATAGTTATCTAATCAGCCTCTTGTTGGCCGTTTACAATATTTTCTTCCGTACCACCAATAACCAAAAGTTTTCACGCATTTCAATCCTTCATCCGCGCAGCAACGAAGCTTTTCATCACATGATACGTTATACCCCATACAGCGCCTGCAATAAGAAGTTGAGAGCGAGAGAGATAAACAAATACTTAACGAACTATATGGAAAAATGAAGAAATTTAAAAATGCATTATCCTCAATAAATCGATTAGCGTGATGAAAATAAAGATTAATATTTTCTATTACATAAAACCATCCATGATGTAATTTGCCAAACAAAATACGTACATCATTGTTTTTTAAAAACTGCCAGTCTTCCAGTGTACAAGTGAAACCCATGTTCATACAATGTTATACGCATTCGTATGGTTTTAATAAGATGTGTCCGTGAGTATATCTAATTAGTTCCTCAATTTTTATCTCTACACGTTTCATATTCGACAATATATTTATATGGGATACATCACTGTAATTGAGAAGCGATAAAAACAAATTTCGGGGAATTAATGTTTTTTTCTATTCGTTCCTTGCCATACAGCCTAGTAGATGTGTTCAAAGAGAGAAGAATATATTCTGTGACTCACAGATCAATGCGGAATCTTTATTCCGCAATAATCTGTGAGTCACAGTAGTACAGGAAATCCGAACCGCAGATGTACAGGAAATCCCTAAAATTTCATGGAAAAATTGCGTTGCGTTGCGTATCAATGCATCCTGTTAAAAAAACAAAAAGATTATAAATATGCGTTTCTTGTCAGGTTTATGGTACTTACTCATAATCTTCACTCAGCTTTGCTAATATGTTAATACTCATAGGCTGGCATTTATGAAACAGTGACATTTAAAAAACGAATACTAAGCATTCATCAGCAAAAATGAAAAAAATGTACCAGTATTAAAAAAAGTACGTAACATGTCATAATTTTTGAAAATCCCTGACATTCCTCTAACTGAAATTATTCACTTTAAGTGCGTTTCTGTTCGAAGAAAAACAGCCGCTGTCCTATTATCTTCTGCATCTAGCCCACACTGCACGAATAGCAAGAAATAACACTTTCAACTGATTTCCATAATTATCACACAAATGTAAATGGCAATAAAAACTGCAAGTTGTTTGATGATTTACGCAAATTGTTGCGTGCTTTTAACAGTCACATATGAAATGCCTTAGTTAAGCTGACCTCTAATTGACAGTTTGTTTACAAACTAGACCGATTTTCGTTACCTACAGCTCAACTTGAAGTTAATTATTTGAATTTATACTTTTATAAATGTACTACGATGTATAAAATTCCTTTTGTTTTCCTAATCAATTTAATTTGGAGTATCTTATTATTTTATTAGCTGATATCTCAAGTACGTGTTTCGACGCCTGAGTTTGACAACTTTATTATGATGTATCAAAGGATTTCTGTACGGACAAACAGTCAGAGAACATTCCTCGGGCAATTCTTCGGCATACGCTTTTGTCACAACAATAGTACGCTTTAGGAACATGCAAAAGATTCTGATTTAGACATGTTGCTGTCGGAACGTAAGTTCACAGATTCCAAGTCCGAAACTAGAAATCGGAACGACTCAGATGAGATATCAGAAACCAGAGTTAAAACTAATGCGCCGCCAAAGCAGCTGCACCACATTTATTGGTTCGATTTAGCATACGACTTTGCAAGTTTCACTGCTTTATGCTAAGAATTAGTCACCTTTTTCTTCCACTCATCAGCTTTTACAGGTGGCTGACCCTGTTGTACAGTGTTCCCCCTTCTTCGAAAGGATTAAACAAACCTGGCACAAATGTTAATCATTTTCAAGCAGAAGCCCTAGATTTTCGAAAGTAATTGATGATCAGTGCAGCTTGAACACGAGACAATTCTTAAGAACGAACCATATTCATTTTTCTGTGTAAAGCACAAAATCTCGTAAATATGGACCTCAGTTTTGCCTGAGATTAGTGCAAGATGACTTTTCTGGTAACAGTGTTTCCAAACCATATGTAAAAATTCGCCTTTTCTGAGAAAACACCTTAGTTTGAGATTAATTCCGTTAAACTGCATGTCAGAAAAGAATAATTTTATTTCAGATATCAAAGTTTTATAAAAGAGGAAACAGCAGGGAACACGATTTAGCGTTAAAAAGTCGGTAAAGAAAAAATCGAAAATAAAAGTTAGAGAACAGATACTGGTTATGATGAGATCTGCTAAATGTAATGAACCCAATGAAATGTACTTTTTCATGGACCCGAGTAAATATCCCAGGATATGGAAAGTGCTACCGAGCTCCTGTGATTTTGATTGCATAAGCATTTCATATTTAGATTTTGCATGGACTCGAGTAAATATCCCTGTATATGGAAAGTGCTACTGAGCTCCTGTGATTTTGATTGCATAATCATTTCAGATTTAGATTTTGCATGGACTCGAGCAAATATCTCAGTATATGGAAGTGCTACCGAGCTCCTGTGATTTTGATTGCATAAGCATTTCCTATTTGGATTTTGCATGGACTCGAGTAAATATCCCAGTATATGGAAAGTGCTACCGAGCTCCTGTGATTTTGATTGCATAAGCATTTCATATTTAGATTGTGCAATCTAAATACATTCACAAACGCATACCCAGAAATATTTAAGGGTACTGACATCCCGTGTCTCTGGTCAATCATGGTTTATAAAATATGTCTTACATGACAAGGGAAAACGAACTTCATTTTCTTTTCATTTGACACGGTCGCCCTGTTGGCCGAGTGAGTTAGAATAAACTAGGGAAACGACAGTATGTTTTCTTTCCCAGCAATGGCAGGCAAAACGAGATAATTCTGAACTCAAGAAACAATTGTCACATTTTGGCTGCTAGCATTCTATGCTCAAGGCTTCTAATTTAAGGAATGTTAGCGAACGTATTTGAAATACTTGATTTACGGTGGAAATTACGAATGTTTCGTGTGACAAAGCTAATCTAATGCAGAAGCACGAAAATATTGGTCAAAAGCTTCTACAAGCGGCGAATTGTAAGACTGAACTCAATTCCCAAAAACAAACTCGTCGTGCTCTGAATAATTGCATTTCATTTATTCTTCCACATGAAAAATATCTTCTGAAAAAAAATTTACTTCAAGGAAGTTGGTTTATATTTTTCCTTTTTTTATTTTTACGTTCAGTTATTCGAACGTATTATATCTTGTCCAAATTTGAGCTGATACAGTTCTAACATTCGGTAAAAACATGATGAGTATACAAATCTATAAGATACTGATGTCTAAAATACGGATAGGGAGTCAAAAGACTTACTTAATTAATGAGAAATTCAGTATACTGGCGTCCTCATGATTCTTATATATGGAAGAAAAACATCAGGTAAGAGAGAAAGAGGGAAACAGAAGTTAAAATTATTTAATGATATACCCGTGATTTTACTCTCGAGAGACGAAGAAAATAGAACCGTGTGCAGATGGTGGAAGTACCGAAAAGTATGAGTGCATGGCACGAGGTTTGTTGGACAGACGTGTTAATTTTTACACTGAATGAAGGCGATTCTACAGTACAGTTGAGTGCAAAATTTCAAGTACGAGAAATAATTTTTCTATTAGCATCCTACCATCACGGCAAATCGAATTCACAAAATGCATTTATTGCTAGGTTGCTGCTTTTGCTAATACTTTTAATAATAGTTTCACATATTCTGTCTTTACACGATAAGCATTCTTGCACAGAGGATTTTTTGATGTTGAGAATTGTGGTATCTTCAAAGCTGTCTTGTACCTCAAGTTTGGAAAAGCAGCTGCATATCAAAATTTCCTCTACTTTCGTTTTAATCACGCCACAGAAAAACAATTCTAGTAAGTGGTTTTGACATTAAATAACAGCATACCTTAAAGACATTCTTTCTTGAAAAAATGAGAACTGTTTGCTCACTTGACCCTGGAGCTTCTATTCTCTTCTAAATCCGCAGACGTTACTTCCTTTCCAAAGAGGGACTCCTCTACCATTTCCAGTTTCCGAAGAAGTATCATTTCTTCCATTTCATTCTTCGACAGGTCTTTAAAATCTTCTCCAACTTTTTCTTCCATCTCGTTCGTCAATTCAACTGAACCGATAAAATAAAAGAATGAAATCCATTTTGATTTAGCGGAGTAACAACGTTGCTTTTAAAATCTTTAAGATCACCCAGACTCAGACATTCAGGCATAGGACAGTGTCTCTTTTTTTTTCTTAAATAACCTCTGCTCTTACGTTTCCTTATAATGTATGACAGATTAGAGTTTCGGAGGTAACACCATATATTTTCATTGTAATTTGTAAAGATTCCGATAATATTACTCCAAATTATTTTGGCTGAACTGACTTCAATCGTTCTAGTGATGACGGCGAATTTCGCCCTATGCGTTGATATTCATTTCACACTTGCTGAACTAGTTTGATTCGTGTTCTGTGTTCAGCACTCTACATCGGGAGATTGCTGAATAATGGCCACCCCTATCAAAAATGGATACCTGCCGTCGACCACGAAATTTCCGAGAGAGACGATTAATGGACCGAAGTAGCATATATAAATTTTCAAAGGAGCAGTAGATGTTAAAATTCAGAGCGTAATAGGTATACGGAAGGATTTATCGGACTTTCAGAAAAGGTCCGATAAATCCTTTCATTTAGTACAGATTGTGGGAGTTCTAAGAGCGATTTCTCAAACGGCTTAACTGGTGAGTTGTTCGCGAGCCACAATGGTAAAGGCGTATCAAGACTGGAGTGAAAATTGTCAAACAAAAACTATCTGGCAAAACTTAACAGGAAAGTGAAAGGTTGATGTGAGAGGTGAGCGTCGTGTCTGACGACTCGCATAGGCATACAAATGCAGTGCTCTTCAGCAGATGACTACGCATTATAACAGAGGACAACCCGGAGCAGTATCTCTCACGACTATGCCTCTCACCTTTGCACGTATTAGCTATAACAGCAGACGGACGACCCGGACGATATCCTCTCCTAACCACGGAATTCTTTGTCAGTCGAACGACATTGGAAATTCTTTTTGAGGATATTTAAATAAGATAATATTTGAATTTCTGTTTTAATTAATGCTCCCGCATTAAAAGCCTTAATTTACAGGAATGCGTGGATTTTTTCCTTCTCCCTTGATTTTAGAATATGACGAAGGGAAAACCGGAAATACAAAGCCTTTCTTTCTTTTTTATCCCACCCCCATCCTCTTTTTTTCACCCCAAACGACAGTCTACATACCAAGGAAATGTGCAGGTGTTCTAAAAACCATTCGTTTCCAAAATTAGCAAACCAGCGAAGCCTGGATAATAATGCCATAAAGTCCTGGGAAATGCAACAAGAATTCCTAAGCGTTATTATTTAACTCTGCTCTTGTGTAGTAAATAGTAACACTATACTAGTGATCCGATTTACTGGCGTAAGGAATAGACACATAAGCGTTTCCAAGCTTACGCATATCAACCGGATGGCTTTTTCAAGGAAGTTAGACAGAAACTGCCTGTTTCTGTCTAATTCGTTTTCCTTTCATGATCCCTTCTCGTGGTTTATTTTTGAGAACCTCTGCTTATCGAAATTTTCAAATTTTCCAAACCTGCTTTTTTTTTCTGGAAACGGCTAGGAAAATGTTTGCCTGTTTAAAATTGTTTACCTGTTTCAAAGAAAGAAACTACCTGTTTCTGTCTAACTTCCTGGAAAAAGCCATCTGGTTGATGTGCGAAAGCTTGGAAACACTTATGGGTCTATTTCCTACGCCAATAAATAAGATCACTAGTATAGCGTTACTATTTCTTATTTAATTGGTGTAATGTTTTTAGTTATCAATCTGCTCCTCTGTATTTTTAAATGCAATTGAAGCCATGAAAATTCATTAAATATTTCTTTGCCGTTTCCCGAAAAATAGAGCACGTTTCGAAAATTTCGATAATCAGAGGTCCTGAACAATAAAACACGAGAAGGAATCATGAAAGTGATAAGTCTGGCAGTGCCTGTAAAATTTGAAGCTATTTGCAACAGGACCACGGAATTAGAAATGGAGAACCGAGTGTCATTTAACGCCTGATATTTTAGTACATGACACGAAATTTGCAGCTGTTGATAACTACAAATTCCATAAAAGAGTAATAGGACACACGTATCATGTACCGAAGGAGATGGTAAATCACAAATGGAACGCCAGACTCTATCTACCCTTAGGCATTCTGTCTCCTCATTTCAGGAGGGAAGCATACTACTGGCCCAAAGGGGACGAGGATATTTGGTACTCAATTGAAATATAGTAATATCCATATGCAGCTAAAGAAACGACTGGTCACGGACCAAGAAGTAGAAGAGTGTGAAATACAGGAAGAGAGATAGAAAGCAACATCGAGGTAGGGTCGCGAAATGATATCAGTAAAGATTATTTCGGCGGTAAAGAACGGGTTTCAGCTCTTCCAGAAGAAGTAGAGGGCTGACACCAGAAAAGAGAGGTAGTGTCTAGTACCTCCTAATTATGAACGTGCATGCAGGGTCGTATTTTCTGTTATCTCAGCGAGTAAAATGTAACTTTTGTGTACCACAGTTTTCGGAAGAAATGTGAATACTCTAATTCATTCCTTAACTAGGTTTTAACGGAGCACATATTAAATTGTGCTCAATATTGCTTAAAGTAACCAAATCCACCTGTATTCGGGTACCTAGCCTTAAGCTCGTATCTTTTTAATAAATCATTTATATTTTAAAATTTACCACTGTCCATTAACTAAAGCTGAAATACTTTTCTAAGTAATTTTGATGATTGTTTTCGTAATAATGCTTAAAGAGAATGTGCTTTATTTTTTTTTATTATTTTTTTATGTGGCATATGGAAAGGCTTGGGAAACACATGGATATTTTGTATGAAACACAACGAAATGCACTTTGTCAACCCTAAATTTGGAGACCATAGAATAGGGAAACCAACTTCATCGTTAACGCCGTTAGACGAAATTTGAGGATGGTTGTTATGCACGGATAAAGATAATTTACTTAATTCCAGTACGAAGGATAAGTCGTAGTTGTGGTACGTGGAATCTTTTAATAGAGCGCGGTTATATAAATGATGACTCTTACCGGCATTTTGGTCACACCATGACAAAATTTCATAGAAGTTAAACGAATGTGCAAATAAACAAGGAGTATGCAAAATCTTATTCTTACTATTATTCTCTCGCTCACTAACCCTTTTTCTCTCTCTATCTCTATCTCCCTATCTCGCTCTGTCTCTCTATATCATCATCATCATCATCATTGTCAACCATTATCAATCCACTGCTGGACGAAGGTCTCCCCAAGTTTCCTCCACAACGGTCTGTCTTGTGCCAGTCTCCTCCATGTCACCCCTGCATACTTTCGAATTTCATCCACCCATCTCCCATGTGGTCTTCTTCTGGGTCTTTTCCTGTCCCTTGGAATCCAATCTAAAATTTCAGCTGTCCATCGATGATCTGTCCTTCTGGCAGTATGTCCAGCCCATTGCCATTTCAGGGATTTAACTCTGATCATGATATCTTCCACTCTTGTCATTTTTCGGATCCACGAGTTCCTCTTCTTATCTCTCCTGGTTACACCAAGTATGCACCTCTCCATGCTTCTTTGAGTTGTCTGCAGCCTTTGTATGTCTCTTTTAGTTAAGGTCCACGTCTCTGCACCATACGTAAGCACTGGAAGGATGCATTGATCAAACACTTTTCTTTTAAGACATAATGGCATATTGCTCTTGAAAATTATGCTGTTTCTTCCAAAAGCTCTCCAGGCAAGTTTTGTACGCCGATTAATTTCTTCATCAATGTGACCCTCACTTGATACCTGCTGTCCAAGATAAACGTACGTGTCTGTTATCTCCAGCTTTTCTCCATCAATCGATAAATCTTCATTTCTTGTAAAAGCATTGAACATCACTTTTGTCTTCTGAAAGTTCATTTTTAATCCCACTTCTTTACTCTTGTCAGCAAGTTCCTGGATCATACTCTGTAGCTCTGATGGGCTAGTTGCAAAAATGACTACGTCATCAGCAAAACGAAGGTGGGTTAGATAATCTCCATTAATCTTTATCCCCTTGTTTTCCCAGCTCAGTGACTGAAAAACACCCTCCAATGTGGCATTGAAGAGCTTCGGAGATATGGTGTCACCTTGTCTCACTCCCTTTCCAATTTTTATGTGTGTTGTATTTTCAAACAGTTTAATCTTTGCACTTGCATTTTCATAGATGTTATTAATAATATTAATGTATGCATCTTCAATACCGCAGGTTTTCAG
This sequence comes from Macrothele yani, assembly GCA_039090855.1. NCBI lineage: Eukaryota > Metazoa > Arthropoda > Arachnida > Araneae > Macrothelidae > Macrothele > Macrothele yani. The sequence goes on along the minus strand of CM076999.1, from coordinate 48,004,700 downwards.
AGCCATTGTAACTGCTGATGGTTTCACCGAATCAAAAGCTTTTTTCATAATCGATAAAAGCCATGCACAATGGAAGTTCATATTCCCTCGCTCTTTCAATTAGTTCTCTCAGCACATGGATATGATCTATTGTGCTGTAGCCACTCCTAAATCCAGCTTGTTCTCTCGGTTGAGCCATGTCCAGTGTTACCTTCAAGCGGTGTGAAAGAATTTTAGTGAAAATTTTATAAACTACTGATAGGAGGCTGATAGGTCTGTAGTTTCCGAGATCCTCAATGTCACCTTTCTTATGTAGCAGGATCATTGTAGCAGTGTTCCAATCCTCAGGAATCTTTCCTTCATTAAGGCATCGAGTGAAAATTTGGGCGAGTAGTGTTTTGATTTCTCCACTTGCTTCTTGTATGATGTCTACAGTAATTCCATCTTCTCCTGGAGCTTTTCCCCGCTTCATGTTCTTGATTGCATGTGCAACTTCTGCTGGAAGGACTGGAGGAACTCTGGTACTGGTATCTTTCATGATGTCTGGAGTGCATGTATCATTCCTTTCATATAATTTGGAGTAGAAATCTTTCACTCTTGTCAAAATTTCGCCTCCATTTCTTGTTACAGAACCATCTTCTTTTCTCAGTGCCATAATCTGTTTTCTTCCCTTACTGAGATGTCCCTTTGCTATCTTTAGGCTTTGGTTGTTTTCAATTGCTTTCCTCACTAGTCCACAGTTGAATTTTCTTACGTCTTCAGTGATACTTTTTCGTACTGTCTTGCATAGCTCTATATATTCCACTTTGGAAGTCACATCTTCTTTAGTTGTCCTCATCTCTCTTCTTTTTTGCATCAACATTTTCGTTTTTCCTGATAATTTATTTACATGCAACTTGTTCTTAGACCCAGCTAATTTTGTTGCTGTTTCCATAAGAGCTTTGGTTACTTTTCTGTTAACTTCAGAGATGTCCACTTCTTCCGATGTTAGGCTTTCTAAAGCAGAGAACCTGTTCTTCAGTTCCAACTTGAAGGTATTATGGTGTTTTTTAAGGTTGGTTATGTCAATAGATTTTGTTTGTCTTATGAGCTTGCCACGTTCCAGTTTAGTGTTGAGGTGCATCTTACATCTCACCAATCTATGGTCACTACCTGTGTTGAACTTGTTTAGCTCTCTCTATATATATTCATATATATCTCCCTCTCTCTATCTCTCCTTCTCTCTCCCTTCGCTTTCTATTTCTCCCGCTCTCGCTCTCTCTTTCTCCCTCTCTCTTTTTCTCCCTCTCTTGCCCTGCGTCTTTCTCTCTCTCTCACTGTCTCTCTCTCCCATTCTCTCTTTCGCTGTCTCTCTTGCTCTCTCTTTTTCATCCTTTCTCTCTCTCTCTCTCTCTCTCTCTCTCTCTCTCTCTCTCTCTCTCTCTCTCTCTCTTCGGTAACAAGACAAAAAGTCTGAAAACTAAAGTTAAAGAAAGTTAATGAAGTCCGACATAACTCAACAGTTCAAATTAAAGAAGATGAAGTACACAAAATGAATGTTGCAGGGAATCTAAATATAACAAACTTAAACTTAATTGCTAAGGAACTGGACACGGAATAAATGGATGCAAATGAAACTGGATTTGCAAAGGAATTGGAGAAATGTTTTTATGATTTGAGGAAAGTGGCAAAAATATCACTCGTCTTTGCTCGAACTTCCTCAATATTAGTCTTTTCAAGTGGAATTTGAAATGCCAAACCTATGTAAAGTGTTTCAGTATGAAGGAGGTTATTCCGTAAAACACTGGGTTCCGGTTTGCTTCTAATGTAAAACCACAATTACAAAGATTTACAAATCATAAAGAAAGCAAGAGAAAGTGAATTCTCTAGAAGCTACCTCCAAAATGAGAGGAACCACTATTGCAAGATCACATGAACAAGAATCTCAAATTGTAGAATTACACGTAAATGCCTCACACAGCACCTCGAAACTGCCAAGCAATGTCCCTTTGCAACCATTTTAGTTTGTAAAAAATTTTTACTGACGCTGCAGATGTTTCAACAAAAATTCTGCTCTACTATTTAATTTTTTGAGGATATGTATTCTGCATAAAGGTGAGTCATATGAATTCATATTCACATATCGTTTCATTAATTTATAAGGAATGAATGGATTTCAGACATAAAAAGAAGGACGCTAATTAAAAAAAGTAAAGGAATGAAAAGAGAGGAACTTTGAGTTGTATTATTGCTCAGAATTTTTTGCAAAATGAATTCTTACCTTCATTCGCATCACCAATTCCAACAGTTGCAATTAGAAGCGAAAGGAGTGTGCTAAAGATCTTCATATTGCTACGCCTCAAAATTATTATGAGCAATTTAAAATACAAAAACATATATTTTATTCCTTAATTGAAATACAGTGTTGCATAGTAAGGTAAAATGTCGTGTCGTTTCGAGCTGTGCAAAACATTTGACCTTCTCTGAACGAAGCAAGAGGCAGCATTGCTTAGGTACTGCGATGACGTCGAGCGCAAGAGGTTGATAACGTGCATTTAGCACGGAACCACATTATGTTTTTAAGTTAGCAGTAGATGGAGTTCGATAAACGAGGTACACCTAATGTAGTATTGGAAAAAAAGGGAAACCTGGCAACAGAGAGAAAATGTTGTGCAGTAAAAGGCCAAGTAACAGCGTGAAGCAGCAGCTTTGCACCAAACTTTTCCGGTGTTTCAATACTAGGACACCATTTCGAAGGTAAGTCTAGTTAGGTCATCCAACGATCACAAAGATTGAAGCCTTGATGGAGTTTATGACAATGAACCGAGGTAACAGTACGCGACAATTCGCAACACAGGGTGGCTTTTCTTAAATTACCACCATTCCGTTCGTCATCTCCATATTCATGGTTTCTGCTGCATGTGTAACTGAAATGATTCCCACGATTTGACATTGACGTTTGCGGAAAAGTGTAAAGCTGTCTCGAAGATGGAGTCCTATCATCACATGAGATGAAAACTGGATATTCCTACATTCAGCTACAAAGGGAAATGGAGCCCGAAACAGCGAGAGGAAGCAGCCTGTAGCCCAAACAGAACTGTCTGAGGGCAAAATCATGTGATCGGAAGAGATCAACTTCACATTTCTTTTTCCAAAATCAAGAAGAAGTTTAGAAGAATTTCCTTAATTATTGGATAATTTAGGTAGTAGGACTCAAAAGGATTTGCTCATGGAAGTACTAAATTTTTACCGAAAGAAGACCAGGGAGATTAATGTTTTAATGATAGGTATATTGTTGAGTAATAATTGAATGAACATAAACGTGGAAAAATACGGAACACAAGTAGTTAAAGTTACATGTTCTCCAATACTAACGTTGCTGCTGATTATTAAGAAATATAATTACTAAATTGTCTCATTCCGACACTTTTTTTGTACTGTAGTTGAGCATTTGTCAGAGTTTGTCTGTAGATATAAAGCAGTCTAGTCACTCCATCTCATTCATGTAGCAGGATTAAGGAAACACCAGTTAAAAATATGATGAAAACTGTAAGATCCACGTTGGAAAAATTTTAAGTTTCCGTATTTTATTGAGAATTTACAAAATTTGTAAGATTGATTAGAAACTTCGAGTCGGGAAATTTACCGAATCATTTCTGGAAGTTAGTTATTTGTTACCAGAACTTTTCAATTGATGTGTTAAGCTAGTTAGTATTCAGTCTTTCTAATATAAAACTATTTGTAACGTAAGTTTAAACTAATATACAGATGACTTTATATCTGCCAGAATGCGCTAGGTCACACTTAAGCATCTGCTTCTTTACATGAATGAAATCAGGAAAAGGAAAAATAACTTGTACCTTACGCATACAAATCGATGTTTCGAGCAGGTGTAATGGGAAACAGAAAAAAGGATGAGTCAAGAAAACGATGACATATAGAGCAATTTAAGGGTAAACTGTCAAAGATTTAAGGGTAAACTGTATATAACGATAACTGCTTTCGTCCAAGAATTATTTCTCTTCTGGGGAGGAAATGGTTTCGATAGAAATTTAATCCAAACCGAGCAGTTGGCAAACAAATAAAAAAACTCGTGTTTGCTAAGAAGACGAAACATTACCCTTATTCTCAGGTGCAATGAGCTCATTTTTGAAAGTTTTCCCGAAGTCGCAATTTCTCAGAGCAATTTTTCAAATAACGATAAATATAGCACAAAAGGTTATGCATTCATGTCCACCAGTGATAAAATTGCGCATAATTAAAACGCACAGGATTCGCAGGGTTCTCAGTTCTGAATGAAACCACTTACAATATATACGATTTTCGAATTGGATTTCGACAGAACCAGTGCATCTACTTATGCTCTGTGACGCACGAAATGTACGATACAAATTATTACAAATGATGCAGAAAATTCTCCTCGTGGGATTGATTAGGAGAGGCAGAACATTTTCTGAATCGAACAATTAGAAGAAGGGATGTGGGAGCAAAACATGATGTAACTTTTCACACCGGAAAGGGAAAGTTGGGTGTTATTTGAAGTAGAAGTGAGCACAAAGTATTCTTCATAATGAAGTGTACCCCGCGAATGAAGTGACATTTAGAGTAAGAAATGCTGTTTCAATTGGAAATCTCAGTTGAGGTATAACGCTGCAGATTGTGAATTATGGATATGTAGAAGTACACTGAGCTTTTCTACATACAAAGAGATATGGCCTAGAAATATGGTTTTTCATATATGACTTGTAGAAGCTCAGGTTAAAATTTAAAAAAAATTACATGCTCACCCCCTTGCGTAGCTATGAAGACTTTCCTCTTTGATTTTTAGACTGGATTAAAAGGGACAGAAAAAGACCCAGAAAACGACCACATGGGAGATAGATGGATGGAATGTGAAAGCATACTGGAGTAACATGAAGGAGATAGGCTCAAAATAGATAGTTGTGGAAGAAACATGGGGAGACCTTCATCAAATACACTAGTAAAGTTACGAAATGCACTTATTCGAAATTCTGGTGCTGCTAATTATTAGAAAATCAACTTTCCAAAAACACGCACACAGTAACGCAAATAGGAGTCTGCGATAAGATATGAATTAATTGTCACTGAACAGCAGTGCTATATGCACACTGTAGCGAAGAAGGAAGTTATCACCATTAAATAGAATAGATCCCCATGTCTCACAACTGTGACATGTTGCTGATAGCACTGAATATACGAATCATTTTGTAAACACTGTCTTAATAGTTAAGCACAACAAACACTTGAACAAAACTCACAAAATGTTGTAGAAACATCAGAGAATAAACATTATTTCCGCTGATCTTTCAGTAGGAGCAGGACTTACAGAGGAAGCAACAAACAGCCAGTGTCCGAAAGCCCATCGACATTTTCCAAAAAAAAACCCACCTCCTTTTGTTCCGGAAACCGGGAACACAGGAAGGAAAGCCGGCGGAAGGAAAACTGTCTCTGTGTGAGGTTGATAATCTTAATCAGCTCAGGCCAAGATTCTTTAGATTGGCGATATTTTGAAAAGTTGTATTTGCAATACGAAGTTTTAATCTTTGTAGCGAAATACATGATGTTAAGAAGCATGCGAGCACCGCTGTGATATTTTGTTTGTTTCTATAAAATTAAATTTAAAAATATAGTTAAATTATAAAATGTTAATTATTTATTTATTTTTCTCAGAAAGAAATAAGGAATAAAAGAGATAAAGCTACATAGGTGTTGCCACTAGAATTTCATATACCTGAAGGAAAAATACAGTATATCAATTTTTAGAGGGGTGAGGGGACTGGAGTTTAACGTCCACAGTGAGCAACTTAATAGAAAATAAAAGGTACCTCGTTCTATTTAAGGACACGGGCTCCATAAAGGGGGGAGACTCAATGCTGTAACACAGGCAAGAGATGTTCTGGATTCGAATCCCGACACATCTCAGGAAAATGGTAATTATCTAGTACTTAGACTACTACGCCACCGGGCGGCAGACATATATCGAAGAGACATGTTTTCATTTTGAATACGCGAAGGAAAATCGTTATTTTGAACCTAAATGAAAATTGAAAAACCTTCAATTTTGCCAAACTTACAGTTTAGTATAATTTACCAAGCAGAACGTCAAAATTTGCATGACCAAACTCCAATGCATACAGGATACCTCCAAATGACCCATAAAATTACAAAGCTTTATAAAAACACAAAAAGAAAGCGTGGCATTGTCGTAATAACAAAATAGTCCTGCGAGGTTTGCAAACTTCGTTAAAAATAACATACTTTCAGAAATAATTCTTCATACCAAAATAATTGCCTTTCCAAATACGCTATATATTTTTGGATTATTACAACTTTATTTCTTGCTCTGATTAAGCACAGTGGCCATTTTTTTTACATCCAGAATCGTTTCATAATTTATTGCAGTACCTCCACTTCTATTTCACTTTATGAGGATAAATCGGAAATGTTCTTTCTGTTCAATCTTCAGATCACAGTAAAATTCATAAACTTTGTTTTGATCATTGTACAATATCATCTTTCTTTTTAAATAATAAATATAGCTTGGAAAAGAACTAACATTGTCGTCCACTTCCCTCAGGTTCCTTTCAGAACTTGCGTTTCTGAAAAGTCCACAAAAGCTTTTCTGTTGCGTTATGTGTTTGATGCGGAAAATAAAAGCTTTTCTGTTGCGTTATGTGTTTGATGCGGCAAATAAAAGCTTTTCTGTTGCATTATGTGTTTGGTGCGAAAACTATAAGCTTTACTGTTGCGTTATGAGTTTGATGCGGCCTGGTGTTTGTCTGTAACCAAGACTATTGAAAGGCTTAATGTAGTAGAGATTGTTCCATTTCTCTTTCAGTGCCTCAGGGAATATCCGGAAGCAGACGAAACTTATGGTTATATTAAACCAATATCTTTACGGATATCGACAGGATAGTCAGTTTTTCATTCTGTTTTAGAAATGGAATAATCTAAATTTCTTTAAGATACACGGACAACTGGATAAATGTTTTAGAGTCATGAGATACTTTCGGTTTGAATTAAATTGAATTTTACAGAATGTACCTGAATTCCCAGAAAGAACAGAATGTTACACATCACTATGGCAGAACGAGCATCCCTAACACTGGAAAGTAATTTTCGTTTAACCTCATGATTATTTAACGTATAGCAAATATTCCCTTAGAAAGGTATTTTGGAAAAGTTTAGTTAGAAAAATACGTATTTGTTATTCCGTAATGATCTGTTTGTCCAGGGTGGATTTCACATCTTACTGTTTCAAAATCAGATCCACAAATGACAAGATTAAAATACTGAAATATAGAAAAAGTAAACCTGAGATATCTATAAAAGTATTGTATTTCTGAGTCGGTAAATCTTCCACCTCTCGATTTGTAGGAAAATTTTAACTTATTTTTCTCGATTTCTAATGAGTTTTCGGTGTGAAATAAAGAAACAAGGATTTTGTTTCTCCCGAAATGCCCTTTATTTTCAGCTACCCTAATATTCACGTTTTGTTTTAAAGAAATGTGGCCATTTCATTTAAATTAATTAATATTTACGACCACTTTCCCTGTAATTTATATTCCATTCTATTGGGGTTGCTCTCACTGGTTTTTTCTTTTAAATTAAGACCAGACAGTACCTCCTATAGAATTATAATATATACAGTCGTATCAGAATAATATGTCCACCCCCGGAATCACGGTATACTCGCCCAGGCGCATCACAGAATGCACGTGACTAAGTCTATCACACGGAGATATTAGCTGACGGCCAGGACAAATGAGCCATAGCGCGCTACTTCAGCACAATTGGCAGAGTTAGTGATTTGAAGGACGTGCAAAAAGGAATGATCATTCCGTACGGCGCCAAGGGAGGAAGCAGCTCAGAAACAGCTGATATCGTTGGCAGTTCGAAAGGTGTTTTAGTGAGGGTGTATAAAGAATGCTCCGCTGACACACCGAGCACCTCCCGACGTCATAACTGTGGAGCTCCAAAGCACATCGACCCTAGAGGAAAACGTTGCCTCCGTCGACTAGTAAAAGGTAATTGATGGGCAACAGTACAGCAATTGAACCACACAAATGAAGGCTGGGGCACCCAAGGTACGAGTCCCCGATAACAGTACATCGACCCTTGTTACGCATGAGTATCCAGAGTCGACGCTGTGTCAAGCCGCCCATGTTAACCCATGGTCATCGGCAACGACGCCTGCAGTTCTCATGTGAGTACCATTATTGGATATTAGAAGAGTGGGAAAAGGTTACCTTCTGAGACGAATAGAATCTTCTACTTCCCAGAAAAGACGGGTGATGGCTGGTACAGCGTCAGACATACGAGAGCCAATACCCGAACATGCTTGTCGGTGAAACGCAGGCCGTCTGCGGCAGTGTGCATGTCTGGGGGATGTCCTTGTATGACCTGGGACCGCTGGTACGACTGAATGGGTCCCTAATCGCCAATGGCTATCTGTCCATCCTCGCTGATCATCTGCATCCCTTCATGTTGGACGCGTACCCCACATGTAGGGATGCATGTGGAAATGGTGTCTACCAACAAGAAAATATATTCTGCAATGTAACTACGATGATGCGTGACTGGTTCCAGGAACACGACAGCGATGTCTTCGTTCTCTCTTTTTAGGCGAAATCGCCAGAAATCAATCTCACAGAACACGTGTGGGAATTTTTTTGATTGGCGGTTTAACGACCACCATGAGCAACTCAATGGGCTATAGGCAGTCGCCCGTCCCTAATTTAGGGTCACTTGTTCCAGGGAAGGGAGAGAGCCAGTGACGTAAGACAAGCACAACATCCATGCCTCACCGGGATTCGAACCCCGACCCCTTTCGGACGAATGATCAGAGGCCATTGCCTTAGACCACTGCGCTGGGACAATTTGGGTAGACAGGTTCGGCGTGCCAACCCACAACCATATCATCTTCTGGACCTCCGTGCTCTGCTGCAGTACGTATCTGGACGCGTGCCTCGGGCAATCTTCTAGGGCACCATTGCGTCCATGCCACGCCGTCTCGCAGCTATTATCTGGACCAAGTGTGGTTATTCCCATTATTAGTGAGGAGATCATTTTATTTTGATACGACCGTGTACATTTAAAATAAGGTTCAGAATCATTAATTTCTTATATGGCTTACTTTTCCATTGAATATCAACCAGAACTGTGTTTTTTGGTTAACAATGCTCAGCAAAATTAAAGAAAATTGTCATTGATAATTTGAGTTGATATCTTTTGAAAATATGGGCACCACGTTTTTTAAAATGTATTCTACCGAAATGTCTTAAATAGTTATACTGTCCTCGGAAATAGTGAGTTACATACAACGCATTCAATGTATTTCCAAATGTTCCAGAAAATGCTCTTAGTACAAGTATTCCACTGGATATTGATGACCAGTCAATAATCCTGGTCGATATTTCACTTTGTACAACATGAACTACATACGTTACGTTGGAGAAACATTTACGAAAGAGAAATTTCAGTGTGAACGATATTATAGTTATATTTTCCCCAAGCAAAAGAACACTTTGAGACCAGAAAACGTATTTGCAGTACGTTTCCATAACAACCACAGCTGCGCGAAAGCAAATAAGTAATCTTCTGTAATATCTGATATAGAGATACACAATTGGGAAACAAAAATCCCCGAAGAAATAATTCTTCATAAATACATGGTAGGTATTGTAATGCTGTAGTTCGCATACTTTCACTGTGTCCCATATAACAAATTCCTTCATAAAACTTGAAAATGTTCATCGTCCTGGAGCGGGAATCGAACCCGTACCTCCTGATTTCTGTTCGACGGCAAACCGGAATGTGTGGTTTCGACTCAACGATAGTGCACGAACAGATTAGATTAGCATAAAACTGAAAGTTCTCAGGTATCTACGTTCAGTTGCTTGTAATTTCCTTGTACTGGGTATTCCAATGGCCAGCATGCTCGACCGGAAATCAGGAGGTTCAATTCCCGCTCCAGGACAATGAAATTTTTCAAGTTTTCTGAAGGAAGAGGATACATGGAATACAGTGAAAATATGCCATTTATAGTCGGATATAGTGCAATGCCCAAAAGAAGCGCGATTTGATATGTACAGTAGAACACTTAATTTGATTTTTATTTCAGTTTGAAATTCAGGAGAGTGCTTATGATATTATTACGAAAGAAGCCATATCTTATTTTATAATGCAAAGAAAGGAAGAAAAAAGGAAATGAAGCATTCGTTAATATCAGTAAGTTATTAATGCAGTATAAAATTTCATGTTCTTAGTGTAAAATCTAATGGAGACATGTCTTAAAATGTGCTTAGAATATAACCAAACTTGCAGATGACGTGAAAATGGAACCAGCAATTATTCAAAATACGTTTTGACTTGATTTCAGGCATTTCCATTGGTTTTTAACAAATGAAGCGTTATCAACTTCTTTCAGTTTTGTGTTCATGTAGATCATATATATTTCAAAATATGATACTACAGTTATAAAAAATATATGATTTATGTTTTCTTTTGTTTAAAAACGTTTCAAATAACTTTAATGTTAGGAAACCACATTCAGTATTTTGTGGCAATAAATAAATATAAATAAAAGCTACTACTACTAGAAATCAGTAAAAGCTGTGATCAGAAAAGTTGTTTTTGAAAGCAAATTTTTGTTCGCTACAAATTGAAGTTAACAGTAGCATAGAAAAAAGTGGACTCCAGTACCTTTTCTACCGAAATCTAAATTACATTACATCTATCAGGATGAATACCGTCTTCACACGATTTTAATGATCTTAAAATATGAAATATATGTACAACTAAAATACTCTAAAACACACTAGCACTTTCAGAGCGACAGTCGCCCCATCATCAGGTGGATCGGATCTCCCAAACCGTTCAGTATAAATATCTGAAGTGCGCCATAACTGCAATCGACGTAACAGAATTTTGCGACGTACACGCTATATGTGCCGGCGGTTAAACCACGATCAGAGCGACGCCACATCACAAATCGTAAACATGATTATAGCTGCAAGATGAAGTCTAAAAAAGGAAGATAGTTCTGTGGATTGTCCAACACTTGTAGACAAAAGACGTCTCCAAATATCAGGTAGATACCAAGGGCAATCATCATTACAGCAACTTCGTTTGAACGCGGAAATGAACAAACTCTCAGTCACCAGTAGCATGTGTGTAGAGGCTGGGGTTATCAAAATTTTGGCATTGTCCCAATCAGGGATTAAATCTTATGAATCAATGCACTTGGTAAGGGCTGTACAGATATGGCTTGCTTTTGAACTATATTTATGTTCCTGCAGCCTGAGGCACAGTTTCCGCCGAATGGAACCTATGTAATAGTTAATAATCTCATGCGAGTCATTGTCCAATAGTGGGATGCAATAAACACCCCACCTTTGTGAATCATCAATTCCTTTCCGGTCTTTCCTCAAAACAGATTATAGGTTGTTAACACCCACGCCAAAACGTGGCCGGTATCTAGAGCAAATTTTAGACATTAAGGTAGTAAAACCAGGTAGGAAATCCATTTTTCCAACAAACTTTTTAATAACATGTGGATCACCAAACAAAGTTGACAGAGGTCGACGGGATGCAAAAACTCGACGAAAAATGTTACAAACAATCTGTCGAGAATAGCCGAACTAGTGGGCTAAATCAAAAATGTAATTGATTTCCTGGTTAAAGAAAAACCGGGTGAAAGCATGTGTAAATGCTCTATGAAACAAATAGTAAAGTGCAGCAACTTTATCTTGCATTGGATGAAAAGAGGCAAATGGGATTAAGGAACCCGGGGCAGAAGGCGTACGATAGACCGAAAAAGATAAGTGATTCGAAATTGGGTGCCTGTGAAACCAAATCTAGGAAAGGAATTTCACAGCTAAACTCAAGTTGTACCGTGAGTTTAATAGTGGGATACTTTGAAGAAAGTACGTTGGCGAAACAAAATAAATCATCTTGGGAGTGAGGCCACGCTACCAAGATATCGTCAACGTACCTTAAAAATAAAAGCGGGAAAAGGGGAAATTCACTAATAACTTTGTTCTGAAAACCCTGCATCAGGATCTCAGCGAGAACTTCTGAAAAAGGGGAACCTTCAAGTTGCTGATAAATACAGCTTTGGAATTTAAAAAAACGAATGCTGCTTAACAAATCGCAAAGCATTCATAATAGCCGAAATTTTGAGGGGAGGGAACGCGGGTATTAGCAAGATCAGCCTCGATAATTTGATGTGTAACCTTATATGGGTACATTAGGGTATAATGCTACAACGTCTAAAGATGCCAAAATGAGAGGCCCTGGGTTTTGCTGAAGTACCCTAAGCCTATCTAAAGCCTCAACGGGACTCTTTATCGACTAAAGTGAACTCCCGGTCAATTTGGCAAGATAATTGGCCATGGCTTTTTCTAAAGTTCTGGTGCGGCTAACATAGCCCGATACCAGAGGACGAAACGGGTACCTTTCCTTATGCAATTATTTTGAGAACCCCAGTCTCTACACACATGCTACTGGTGACTGAGAGTTTGTTCATTTCCGCGTTCAAACGAAGTTGCTGTAATGATAATTGCCCTTGGGATCTACCTGATATTTGAAGACGTCTTTTGTCTACAAGTGTTGGACAATCCACAGAACTATCTTCCTTTTTTTGACTTTAATACTTAATGTTGCAGCTATAATCATGTTTACGATTTGTGATGTGGTGTCGCTCTGATCGTGGTTTAACAGCCGAGACAGATGGCGTGTATGTCGCAAAATTCTGTTACGTCGATTGCACTTATGGCGCACTACAGATATTTATACTGAACGGTTTGGGAGATCCGATCACACCTGATGATGGGGCGACTGTCGCTCTGAAAGTGCTAGTGTCTTTTAGAGTATTTTAACTGTAAATATATTTCATATGTTAAGATAATTAAAATCATTTGAAGACGATATTCATCCTAATGGTTCATGTGCACGAATGTTTTTCTGCATTTACATTACATCTATTTACACTAAATCCAAATTACATTAGACGAAACTCTCGCGTTGACTAAAATAATCAGATTTGCTGCCGAAAGTATCGTATTATGCGGATTACTCGTTTCCGGTTCTTGTAAAACCAATCTTTTACTAAATGTGAATTGATTTTTCTCGAAATAAGATTCATCGTAGTTTCTAGTCATCATGAAAGATATCTTAGCTTCTCTCAAATGTTATTTTCAAAAGCGTCAGCGAGACTTCGGGCTGAAATTCCTCCGTCCCAATTTTGATTTCAAAAATCATTAAACGTATACAGATGTATAAATCCTTGATGTCCTTCATGCGTGTGAGATAACATGGGAATGTGATGAAATTGCTGTTAATCAAACATTCAAAAGTAGGTTTATTTTCTAGTGTGGATATTTACCTACAATCAAAACGATATCTGAAGCCATATCAGTAAACGATAATATGGATTACTGCTTTCAGCAAATATGAAGTAACTTACGTTTTCTATGGGTTGTCTCTTGAAATTTTATCATATTTAAAATATCTCACACGAATTGTCGTCCGGGTGAACATTTGTACATTTTTTTTAGAAAATGGTTAAAAATTTGTAACATAAACCATTTTCTGTTTTTCAATACAACAGTCAATTGTATCAATTTATCAGTCGTAAAAGGATGTTTATCTCAAATTAGGATGTATTAATATATATTATTTAAAATAAACGAACAAACTATACATGTTCACTTTAGAGAAAGGTTGTATGAAGGCAATAATTTTTGTGTGTTATCTGAAAAAAATGCAGATATGATTTATAGAATTCTAAGAAGTGGGCAGGAAAGCGAAATTAATTGTAAAATCTATTTTGCATATTTGTTTGGTTTTATTTTACCTACTGATATCACGCGAAAATTTACTTCAGTGGGCATTTCAAAACTCTTTCGAATTATATTTTCATTCCATTGCAAACTGGTTTGCACGTGAATTTTATAACTGCTTTTCCTGGGATTGTGCAATACTTTGAATGTCACAGCAAAAAATGTTAAGATGATGTTTTTATTTATTTATTTATTTTGGTGGGGGAACTTGTGCACTTCTATTTATATTCGTCTTGTTATATAAAGCCAAACATGTTTGTCAGGTAAAACATTTTGTACATTGAATGCAATAAGCCGAAATATTTCGTACCATTTGAAATGGTAACGTTCTTCACATCTCTTGCCAAGAAACATCCCCAAATGTTCCCTACCACAAGTGTTCTTACTTGTTTTCTGGCATAAGCTTCACAGCAGGTTTCCAAAATCCTAATTTATTTTACCATCGTAAGATACTTGCACCTTGTTTGGTAAAATATCGTGTGATCAGAATTTCAAATTGCAGCATACTACTTTCCATTTTAAAATAAAAACGTTCAGTATTAGCATTTCAGACAAAAGGTTTTGTTACATTTAATCACGCGAAATCTGCAAGAAAAATATTATTTCCTTTTATACATGGTATCCATAAGTGAACTTTACATTTTTAGTATATTATTAAAAAATTATAATAAATAATAACTTATTTATGTTGTCAAAACACATGGTAAATTTGAATGTTTTTTTTTCTTTTTTTTTTAAATGTCAGTAGGTCTTCACGTTTGCTCCGTTGGTTGCTTGTAGGATGTCTAAGCGGATGCCCAGTTCCACCTACGTACGCTGCAGAATGTCAGGTGTTCATTTTGCAGCAATGTCAGCGGAATGAAAAACTCGATTGAGAAATTTCTTTCTTTGGTCAGATCCTTCTAAATGTGAACATTCTGTGTGTGTGTTTTCTGTCAAAAATAGTGAGCAATTTCGCCGCTAGGGGCACAAATGCTTCATCTGTTTTTCTGAATATCACTGCTTTTACATGCGCGCATTAAAAAAACTCTTTCAACATTGGAAGCCATTTAACTTGAAGAAAACTTTAGACTAGTATATGAGGAATTTTGTAGTTCAAAGTTCTGTCGGTAGGTGGTGTTCGCGTACCGCAGGTTTGCAGCTGTATCGCTGCATCTAAAACGCTCTTGATGAATTTCTTCTTGACTGTATGTCATTCGCTACAACAGAGATGTGGAGCGTTATCCTCTTTAAATAACGCAAAGATTACCCTCTAGCAGCGTAAAGGTCGAAAACTTTTTTCGCTATCTCTGCTACCGGGGGATGTACACAATCGAGTCGCTTTATATTGGCTACCTCCTACTATCCACGTCAACAGCGTGTAGCCAATGAGATAAGGCGCGTGTCGTGAGCTTGCTCAGTGGGTGTATAAAGTGTGGTGCAGGCATTCTGTAACCATATCCCTTGTTGCTGTCGTGGATAAAAGGAGTGATTTCTAAGATTTGCAAAGAGGGATGATTATTGATATTTGTGCCAATAGTGGCAATATTTCTAAAACAGCGCTGTTTCTGAATTGTTCGCCTGATGCTCTGGTTAAAGTGTATCATGATTGTAGAAATGGCATTATTGCGAATAAGCGAAATGGAAATTGCGGAGCACAACGTACCATTAATGTGAGAGGTGAACGTCGACTGCGAAGGTGTGTGAGGGCCGATTGACACGCTACATTGGAGCAACAGACTGGACGAATGAACCAGAGGGCTACAGGAAATGCGTCTAAAATGACAGTTCAGAGAACCCTGCTGCGTATGGGGCTCCGATGCAGAAGGACAGTCACCTCAACTATGCTAAAGAAGGCACATCGGCAGAAAAGGATTACATTTCCATGGAAGTAGCGGAATTGAAAATCCGCTGATTGGCAAAGAATTGCTTTCTCTGATGAGTCACGTTTTCTATTTCAATCGAACTGATGGACGTCGGCATATAGGGCAAGAAACATCGGATAACAAACAATCTTTAACCATTTCTGGAAGAAACCAAGCTGGCGGAGGGAGCGTTATGTTATGTGGAATGTTTTTGTGGCATTAACGGCGTTTATTCGTACCTGTGGAAGGCACTATGATCCGAATTGTTGTGAATCGATCCTTGCAGACCATTTATACCCATACACGCTGATTGTCTTTCTTTGGGCGGATGAGACCTTCCAGCACGACAATGGAACCTTTTACACAGCTAGTATGGTCTGAGATCGGTTGTAACAGCACGAAAAATACTTTCTTCGTCCCCCTAATTTACCAGCCTGGAACCTTATTGAGCATCTCTGGGACAACTTGGATCGTGTTGTACGCTCTATGAGCCCTCCACCCCGCACCTTACGGCAGCTGTCAGTCGCACTGCAATCAGCACGACTCCACATACCTGTGAAAACCTTCTAGCACTTTATTGAGTCAATCTCAGCTAGTCTAGTTGCTGTCCGTGCTGCACACGGAGGTTACTCTGGATATAAGCTGGTGGTCAGGATATTGTGAATCGACCGTGTATTTGAAAAGTTCTATTCCCTTAAGATAATATTTTCTATGAAGAAATTTTTTCACCTATTTTCAAATTTTCCTTTATGCAATTTTTTCCGCTGGCAGAGGTAGCCTTATATCATGTTTCCTTCTAAATTTCTCCTTTTGACTGGTCGATTTAAAAATCTCTTTATCTTTGCACTATGAGAATGTTTTTGTTCGCCATTTGTTAATTTTCGCAGCGTACTTTTCACCTGCTGATGGAACTAAGTAGACGTTTCTATTTCTGGATATCTTTCCGATTGTCGGAATCCATTCAATTATTTTGCAAACTGGTTCCAACTCCATTCAGTTTCAACAGCACTGATAAATTTAATTCCCGTAAGAACGGATTCAAAAGCCGTGCTTATTACATCCGAAAATAATATATTTTTCTTCAGTTGTAGTTGAGGGGGGCACCATGTCATTGGATATAATGTCCCTTTGTTACATGATTTATTGTATTTACATTACATGTAGCGAACGTTTGGGTACTGTGATTGACTTGCCATTCTTACCTTATTTTTGCCAACTTCTAATAAAGATTAATGTTCGTTAGTAATATATGTTTTCATACAAATATACGATATTCGGATAATGTCTTCTGGCAACAATATCTTTTTTAATTATTTTAATATCTTTTTTAATTCATTGTTCCTCGCGAATATGAAATTCCGTCATACTTATCAAAGTGATACTCTTGTAATATTTTTCAGTAACTGTTAACATTTACTGACAACATTTTACCTCATATTACACGTCTGCAATGGATCTTTGATTCTCGCTTGTACAGAGCTTATCTTGCCACAACGCCCACATAAGCAAAGCATCTGTCTAGCACACAAAAGATAGCTATGTTTCCGCTGTGTACTGCAGATGGAACATACGGGTCGCTTTGTGCTAGAGAAACTTCTGGGTACTGCAGAAAAAACTCATGAGTCGTTTGTATGCTGGAGAGATTTCTGGGTGCTGCAGAAGAAACATAGGAGTAATTTGTGTGCTCAAAAGATGCGTTACTTACGTAGGGGTTGTAGGATACACGCTCTAATCATGTCAGGACCTGAGATGTGTTTCAGATGTGTAATGGGAGACAAAATGGTGTAAGTAATGTGAAGACTAATACTATTAGGTGATTTGAACATGCTGAAAGAGTGAGTGACTGAATGCTTACTAAAAAAAAACAATTTCCGCCCAAGTCGCTGGAAAGCAAGGTAGAGGAAGGACCAGGTAATCATGGGAGGACCAGTTTCAGGAATGCCTGCTAGGTAAAAAAGATTATGAGTATGCAGCAGTGCTGAGACAGGCCGAGCGCGATCCCGAAAGCCAGAAGTCGATCCCGGGCCCGAACCTGGCTCGGGCTGCATAATATTTACCTGAATTCGGGTTCTGGCGAGAACGGGCTCTGAGAGACGGCGAAAATTTTTTTCTTCTTTTTTTTTTTTTTATGTGATTTTCAATGATTTAGTTCACGAAACTTTTTAGTAGTCAAACAGAATTGTTCGGCAACTGGGTCTGGATGTGGAATGGAAACTCGGAAGTGTTATTCATTCCGGGCTTGGGTAACAAATACCATAAGCCACGAAACACGGAATTTCTGCAAATGTAAAGTTTCTTTGATAACTATGGATGGTAAATAGCAATCTGGCGAAATTTTGTTCCAAACCGCAATGGGGCAACTCCTTGTTAATTCTATTGAGCAACGTACGACGTAGATTGTTGGGACACCTGATTTTTCTTGGTGCCCGGCGTCCCGAAACATTTCAGGAAGGAAGGAATGGTCCAAGAAACTATAGAAATAGATAGACTTTCCTTCCCCACTCCGCAGCTGAGAGAATCATCGTTTGACTGCACGGAGAGGAAAAAGTGCTGGATGTCTGGAAGAAAAGGTGTTTTTTAATGCGTTAACAGGTTAGTCCTAATTTTCCGGCTCGTTCGGGTCCGGGCTCTATCATGCAATATAAAATTCGGGCTCGGGCTGACATACATCGGTCAAGAATGGGTTCGGGATCTTAAAATTGAGCCCGAACTTAGCTCTGGTATGCAGTACAAAAGATTTTGCGTGCGTAGGTAGGTGGACGTCAGTGAAGCTCGAGCTATATGCGGAGATCGCTCTAAATGGAGGCAAATAATGTAAATGGAGGATATCTGCTACATCAACAATAAGTAAAATCTTGATGCATTAGTTAAATGTTTTTCTGGCAGATTACCTTTCTTCGAGGAGTTAACAACTGAATCTAAGAGAATAGCGTAATGATGACATATATTAGCATGTACCTATGAAACACAAAATAAATACTAAATAAACTTGTTTGAGAACTATTACCGTTCCATTTTCAGTAGCATTTTTTTGCTGAGATAGTTTACATTTTGGTTTGGTTACCCTCTACGTTACTGAAAAAGAAGTGTCTGAGGTCTTCCTCAAGCTAAATCCGATAATCTTCTCCTTGGAAACTGCAAGTTACCAGGCGGGCTCTAATTCATACTGACATGGAGACACTACTTGCTTTAGGTAAACGTGATGCGTGCATCTCACGTAAGTAACATAGGTATTCGAGTACATTAATTTATGCATTAAATATGCCTTTACTTAACATAGTGGAGTAGTTCTTACAGTTATCCTTGAAAATATTAGTTCAACATTTGAGTGAAAAACAATCATATTATAAAAACTCGCGGCTTAGTTCGTAGGGAAAGCACATATATTATTCATGTATAGCATATGCTTCCTGTTTCCTAATTACTTTAAATAATGTTTGTGATGGTAATTATTCTGACACAAATGTCATTTGGAAAGCATGATCTCCTTATCAAATATCTTAATTTGAAAATTAACTACTATTTGCTGAAATCTTAATGGAATTTTTGCAACGTACATCGTTCAAGGTGTGTTATACCGTAAAATGCCATATTTTGATCGCATTGTTTTAATTCCGCAGGAACTCCAGATTAAAGCATATGATATTTTTCTCTGTAGGTACAGTTAGTATTCTAGCAGTAAAATATTTGCAAAATACATTAGAATTATTAATGTTTATGTGTTTCGTTCTGAAACATATGCATGAGAAAAAAATTTCAAAACATGAGTCAAAACTCACCACCTTTTTTCGAAATGCGAATACCGTGTGTAATAAGCGTTAAAGAAGAATTCGCTGCAGCAGAACCATGCAAATCGCAGCCCTAAATAGAGTGAAGTTTGATGGCATTTCATGAAGTTTCCATGACAGTTGTCAAGAAGCTCAACTTCTGTGTGTAGAGTTTTAATTTTTAACAGATATCTACATATATAAGAAGCAGAGATGTGTGTATCATGCAACTTTGGTACACCGAAATGTAATGTGTATCATGTTTGAAGAAAGTATTGCATAAAATGTTTCTTTATAGTAAAGAACGATTTTTCAAAACGTAAATAATAACGAGGAGCTGAACGCAAAATTTACTAGTAAGCTGAAACTCTTGAATTCATTGGCCCAACGAGATGGCATTTACAAAGAAAGTAGTCAGCAAACTGCAAAATTATAATAGAAAGCTTCAACAATTTGAACGCGGTATTTCACAAGGACATAAATGAATGGATGACAATGTTATTACTCATTCAAAGAAAGGAGTCATGATGTTAATTGGTCACTCGGTTACTTGGAAACAAAGAAGGAATTATTTCAAAAACTTGTTATAAATGTTTAGCAACTCAAGAGAGATGTTATGCAGTTTTGAGCTAGCAGCTAGCCCGTCCTCATGCAGTTTAAAACTGCATAAGGAGAGGCTACCCTTTAGCCTTTGGTCGCAGGCTACATTAGCCCTACTCGACCGCTCGAAGAAGCACTTGCTCTGTATTTGGCTAAGTTAACGGGTAGCTAAACTTTTTCTATTAAAACTTTCACTAGGGCAAGTGAAAGGATCAGAATGATTCAGCCACATTCTGCCAAGTCCTTTTGTACTTGCCTCTCTGGATGTAGTTTCACTGTTTCCCAATGTACCTGTGGACGCCACCCACCGTATTATTGGGGCTAAAGTTGCTGAAGTTCACGTTCCCACCTCTGAAATTTCCATTATTATGAACGCATTTTGTTCAGTTAAACGACGTTCATATTTCAAATTTCTTGACAAAATTTACATACAAACTGAAGGTTCGGCCATGTTCTCACCTCTTTCCGCGCTGTTAGCAGAAATTCTGCTACAAGTATATACATTGAAAACAAAGTTGTCAATGGATTTCCTGTAGTTCCCACGTTATACCTTAGGTACGTCAACGACATCCTCGTTTTTTTAGCCTCATTTACAGGATGACATAAATCAATTCGCCAACTCACTCTCTTCAGTATTTCATACTACGGGCTCACGATAAAACTTGAATCTAATTCCTCACTGCCTTTTCTGGATTTTCGCATATTCCGTGTTCCATAAATTAATTTAATGTTTTTTCTGTTTGTCATAAGCCAACTGATTGCAATAGCCTTATTCCGTTTGGCTCTCCACATTTAATTCTACAAAAATTATCTGCCATTAACATTCTGGTGAAGAGAGCCTTCACGCACTCTTCAAGTGAAAGTTATTTACAGTCTCAGCTAAAGTTCCTTTTTCGAGTTGGCGGACAAACGTGGATATCCAAGAACTTTCGTCAACAGAATATACCACATAATAAATGATAGATCCATAAGTCTGGAGCAAGACTCAAAGACTAACATACGATTTGTGGCAGCATTGGATCAGCACCCACACACCATCAACGTACTATCACTTATATGCTCAGCACATCATGTAAGTTTGGTACCCGATCAAGGGATCTTATATCATTTATTAAAAAAGATCGGAAAACAACTGACATAATGATCAAATGGGGAGTAGATAATATTCCACCGTTGGACTGTGTTCCCCCAGATGACGTGGTTAATGTCACCCCGAAGGTACTTGTAGAGTTTTTAATTGTAAATACTCTTAATCTTTTAACATTAAATATAGTACATAGACGATGTTGTTATTTATATGACATATTGTACGAAATTGCTTTTATTTTTGGCCATTCCCACATCGATGGGAAATCAATCTTCCAAAAAAAAAAGCATCACATTTGATATCCTAAAATTTTTAACGACACGAAAATGTCTTTGCAGCTGAGTCACTCCGATTCAGTCCCGAACTCAACCAGCAGTTTGTTTATACGCACTTCCGAAAGTCATTAATTTGAATGAAAAAATCTAAGCTACTCACATCATGAGCGAAAAACAAATTTGTTACTGCAGACAGTCGTGTAGAGATGCTTGAAGACCGACAATTTAACAATTTATAGCAGAATGCAATTAAAGGCACAATTTCTCGATTCTGAGCATCTGCAATGTAAACACAGCAGAAATGTTAGCACTCCGACACTTTGCGATCCCATTTTTGTCGAACTAGGATTGCATTCCTTCTGAAAGTGTGAAAATTACGATTCTGCTAATTTAGTCAGCTGCTTCTCATGCAACTACCGAAGATAGTCTCGCGATACATAAGGTGTTATGTTAAACAGATGGATGGACGGTGGTTTAAATTTATTTTTCTCTAAAGCAGTCAATGATCTGTTTTCCATTATTTCTCTCGGAATTAGATAAGTCTCATCAATCGAACAATGTTATTTGTAAATTGTACGAATTGGTTTGTGCATATATTGTTGATTTTGCTTTTGCATTATCTCGATCATGAATTGAAATTCTTAGAAAATAGTTTTATGCAACAGTGTATTTGTAATGAAAATCTATCTCGTAGAAATAATGTCAAAAGACATCAGACCCGTTTCGAAAAATTGTATACGTTAAGAACTTGATGGGTAAGTCACATATCAACTCTAAGCAAGTGTTAATATGTCTGGTATATGCCAAAATCGACAGATTTGGAAATCTTTCGTCAGTTTATTAGGAAATGCTAATGAAAATGAAATTCAATTCCAGTTTCCAATTTTATCCCAATGATGCATAAAAACTTCCATTTTGCCGTTGGTAAAAATTCCGAAAAAATATATACATATAATTTTAGTAAAAATAATTTTGAATACTGTTCTAGGCTTTCAACGCTTTAAAAGCGTCAGCTGTATATCTCACTCACATTTAAAGTCGCTGGATCAACCATAGGGAAATATTAAGATGGATATATTTAAAAATTTCCCTTCAGTTTTCAAAGTTAAAAAAAATCTAGACATTTTGTTCGCATTTAATACGTTCTCAGAGCTATGGGTTACTACAGTAATAAATACATTTCATTTAATTTCAGTTCACCATCAATATTATTTCTTTAATAAGTGTTTGTAGTTAAAGAAAAGGAAAGGAAATATGGCTTATGCTATCGTAAATAAAATATATTGTGCAAGTGATGTAGAAATTTGTCTACTCACGCTGTTTGCACTGAGAAATACAGAAATACACTGCACGGTAACTGTTGTTAGAAGTCGGACTTTTATACTTAAATTAATAAAACATTACCGATAAATATATTAGTTACTAACAAATATCAAATTGGTAATGTGATTTTTAAAATCGTGAAGGATATTGTGTGAAGTGTCAAATTGAAATACATGTTAAGTTCATTATTATTAACTTAACGTTGTTTTTTATACATCAGTTGTACTTACATTTGCACTTGATCTTAATTTACAAATGGTTTAATGTAATGTTATGGGCAAATTAATACTAGTGGAAGCTGCTTTTTTTAATGTCCTGTTTTCTTTTCTTTTAAAAGACTCTCTTTTCCCATTCTTTGCCAGTTTTGATTTTTTTGCTGGTACTGCCGTCGTTTGGCTTGCACAAAGATAACTATGTAAGGCAGCTAACAAGTCATCCCTTTAACAAATAATCGTATACCATCAATCTCTAATTTTTCCCACTGTTTCTATAGAACCTTTCTTTTAATGGCAATATCTTACGCACCTTCTATTTCTTCATCCTTTCAAAGAAAATAATTCAACAACTTGCAGCTCGAACGGCTCTAAATATCTAGAGGTTTTCGTCATCGTGGTTACTTGTGGATGGGCTACGTATTCGAATGTGTTAGGCTGGTCTCACTAAAAAAAGAAGTTTAGGTTACACGAAAATCTGAATGGAAACCCAATCATTGCTGGAAATTGTAAGAATTATATGAGACGGTTGTTTTACAGCTGATTGGAATCATCCTATTAGTGCCACCCCTTTCATACTAATGGATTTCGGTATATTTCAACGGCTGGGAAGCAGCGTTTTCTAATTCTTCGTGAAAGAAGTCCAGCCTGAATCTCCGAAACACAAAAATATATACACAATCGAGTCACATTATTGTGACCACCTCCTTCTTTTGACGTAAACAGTGCGTATCCAATGAAAGAAGCTGCTTGTCGGTACTGGTTTGGAGGTTATATTAGGTGTTCTGTAGAAAACCTGAAACATATCACTCGTTGCCTTCATGGGTAAAGGAGCGATTTGTCAGATTTGCAAAAAAAGGGATGATTCTCGGCTTTAGGGACAGTGGTTGCAGTATTTCTGAAACAGCGCAGTGTCTGAACTTTTCACGTGCTGCTGTGGTTAAAGTATATCGTGATTGAAGAAATGGCACTGTTGCGAATAAGCTACGTGGAAACTGTGAAACACCACGTGACATTGATGAGAGAGGTGAACGCCGGCTTCGAAGGTGCGTGAGGAATATTCGACACGCAACGGTTAAGCAACTCAGTGGCCGAATGAACCAGGAGTCTACCGAAAACGTGTGAAGAATGACAGTTCAAAGAACACTTCTGCATATGGGGCTCCCACGCAGACGGTTGATCACTGCACCTATGCTAACGAAAGTGCATCGGCAGAAAAGGATTACATTTGCAAGGCGGTATCGGAATTGGACCTCCGCAGATTTGCAAACGATTGACTTCTCCGATCGGTTACGTTTTTCTGCTTCATCGATCGGATGGACGTTGGAGTTTAAGGCGAGAAACATTGGAGAACACATACTCTTCAACCATTGCTGGAAGAACACAAGCTGGTAGGCGCAGCGCTATGTTTTGGTAAATGTTTTCGTGGCATTCCCTGTGTCCTCTCATAAGTGTGAAAGGCCCTACGGACCGAATTCGTTATGAATCCATCATTGCAGACTACGAACACCTATACATGCTGATTGTCTTCCGTGGGGTGTATTAGATTTTCTACTACGACAATGAGACGTATCACACAGCTTGAAATTTCCGAAAGTTGTTGACAAAGCCCGTTGAAGACTTCGAAGTACTTCAATTAACCCCCAAGATCCCCACATGTATACCAAGTTGAGCTTCTGTGGGACCACCTAGATCGTGTTGTTCAATATATGGATCATCAGCCAGACACTCTCCAGCAGCTGTCAGCAGTCAACATGGCCGCACATACCTGCGAACACCCTCCAGCCCTTTACTGAGTCACTCCCAGTCCATCTAGATGCTGTCCGCGCTGTACACGGCGGTCACTGTGAATATTAGCTGATGATCACAGCAATGTTACTCGACTGTGTATAATTACTTTTTCATAATATTTTACAGCGAGATATGAAAAATCCGGATGGAAATTTGTTATCAGATCCTATACCTTACGCCTTAATTAATCACACATTCGTTAGTATTATTTATTTTATACAACTTCCATATTTACATAAAAGTACCGAAATTTGATAAGTTTTCCTTACACGGCAGTAGTAATTTGTAGTCGTATGTATATTCAGTTCCTCTTCAATATTATAGGTGTCACAGAAGACCGGGAGAGGTTCAAGCAGCCTATGGTTACTTATAGCAGCTTCCGGGAATAACACAGAACTCTTATTCATTTGCAGTTATCTGAGTTTTTCTGAACTGCAAAATAATTTATTTTCTCCTTGAAATACACTGACGGAAAAAAATTCCCAACACCAAGAAGGGGTTGTGTTAGATAAACGACAGTTGGTAGGCGGTGAGAGTATATCTGTAAGATGACGTCTATGCAAATACGTGTGGCGCGAGCAGCGCCCCGTGGAACATGCAAAGCAGGTTTGCTGTAAATACGCGCTGTAACTTTCGTGAGCGTTAGTTATCGTTGAGATTCGACATAGTGTGTTGATGTTAGTCAAGAATGCCTTTAAGAAGACGAAGAAGCCATTATCAACAGCTCACGGAGTTTCAACGAGGTCGTGAATAGGGCAACGAGAAGGTGGATTTTCTTTCCGCAATATTGCAGAACGACTTGGCAGGAATGTAGCCACTGTGCATGATTGTTGGCAGCGGTGGTCAAGGGAAGGTACTGCTTCAAGAAGACCGGGTTTCGGCCGGCCACGTGGAACTACTGAGAGGGAAGACCGTGTACGGCGTATGGCCGTGGCGCATCGTACTGCGTCTGCGGCAGCAATTGGAGCTGCAGTTGCCACCACAGTGATACAACGAACTGTTACAAATCGGTTATTTGAAGGACAGCTCCGAGTCAAACGCCCTGTAGCGTGCATTCCACTTACTCCAAACCACTGCCGTTTGCGACGTCAGTGGAGTCAAGCTAGAGCTCATTGGAGGACGGAGTGGAGATCTGTTGTGTTTTCTGATGAAAGCCGGTTCTGCCTGTGTGCCAGTGATGGCCGTGTGTTGGTTAGAAGGACGCCAGGTGAGCGCCTGCAACCAACCTGTCTGCGGCCGAGACACACTGGACCTACACCTGGAGTTATTGTCTGGGGAGCAATTTCCTATGACAGCAGGAGCACTCTCGTGGTTATCCCACGCACCCTGAGTGCACATTTGTACGTCGGTCTGGTGATTCAACCTGTTGTGCTGCCATTCATGAACAGCATTCCAGGGGTGTTTTCCTACAGGATAACGCTCGCCCGCATACCGCTGTGATAATCCAACATGCTGTACAGAGTGTCGACATGTTGCCGTGGCTTGCTAGATCACCAGATCTTTCTCCAATCGAGCAAGTGTGGGACATCATTGGACGACAACTCCAGCGTCACCCCCAACTAGCATTGACCGACCAAGTGCAAAAGGCATGGAACTCCATCCCACAAACTGACATCCAGCACCTGTACGACACAATGCATTAACGTTTGCATGCTTGCATTCAACATTCAGGCGGTTACACCGGTTATTATTGCACCAGCATTTCACATTTATAATGGCTCTCCTCGCGCCTACATTAAGCTGTGATCTTGAAACATTAATCTATTAAATATATTACCTATACAAATGTATTGCCCTCATTTCATTCCTCTACAACTATTTTTTCGTGGCGTTGGGATTTTTTTCCGTCAGTGTAGATGAACGAGCGCGAGCGTGTATGTTTTTGTGTGAAATTATATGTCTCAGAATTAATGTTTTATTATTATGGTACCAGTTGCTTGTCTGCTTTTTGAAAGACAGCGGCCACTGCATATTGTAGTTAAACATCCTACATTTGCTATGAAGTTGCGAGGTATGCATACATAACAGTATTAAAGACAAGAATTAATTATATTTGAGAGTAGTCAAGGAAAGTTTATTTCAACAAGACGTATAAAAGGAATTTTGGTAAATTGACGGAAATAAAACTCAAAAACAAGATTCTATGTTAAACTCAAATGGAATATTAAATATGATCTTTAAAATTCAGTTAAATCTATCCATAGTAGGTATTCAAGGTCTTCAAAATTTTTTCAGAACTTGGGAGTTTGATTTTTCATCTGAGGCATGCTCACATTATAAAAAATTACATCTAAAAATGTATGAACAATATGAAACTAAAATGAGGATTTTGGATAAAATGTTTATTTTTTGCTAGCGTTTAACAGTGAATGAGAATACAATACGTGTACATAGATACAATGCAGGTATTGTATTCCTATTTTGAAATTCATTGCATTCAATATAGGTAAGGCGATGCATGCTGCAAAATACCTATCAATTATCTATCTTTGTTACTCAATGACCGTAATACCTTCCTGTGTATCATAAGACTACTAAAATGTATCTTTTCTGACCAAAACACAATATAAAATGCACTGCTTTCAGGTTTCTGAACTCTAATATTCGCGCTGTTTTCGTTCTCGTTTATGATCCATTTGGCTGACTCCCTCCTTTTTTCACAGTAAGTCCCTTAGAATATTGAAAGCAATCAGAAATATGTGGTGAATTGCCTGTGGATCACTGGTCTTCACTTAGTATCCATTCAGAAGTCTTAAAAGTTATATCGCTGTGTAGCGTGAATCGAACCCGCATCTCCCGATTTCCGATCGAGTATGCTATTCATTGCACCACCAGTGACAATAAAGTTACAAGGAACTGGCGAATTAAGTCCAGAAGCATTAAGTCAAGTCTAGATGTCAGGGCGTACAAGGAACTTGCGATCTATGTATGTGAGGGCGTCAACGACGCTACGATGAGACCAATCGCTACGACTGTCGAAAAAATCTGAGTTTCTGATTTCTTAGCCTTTATTGTTTAGCCTTAGTTGCTTAAAACATTCATGTTCTGGGTGGCGTAGTATATAGCATACTCTAACGGAAATCTGGATGTGCAGGTTCGATTTCTGCTCCTGATATTCTTACGGAAATTTGGTTCTGATGGGATGGTACATGATGTTCTTTGGTTCCCCAGGTAAGGGTTAAGAGTGATGGAGTTGGGCCAAATGAATCCACCTTTTAAAAGATCAGTCGTTCCGAGCTTTCACGAATCGTCGTCCTTGAGAGAGCCAGAACTCGCGCAGGGCTGTCGTGTTATTGAAGAAGAAAAAGTTGAAAAATGGCTTTAATTTCAGAATGATCCTTCAGCAATGTAAACTAAATTGTTTTGTTTATCAATCTCCTCCCATTTTGATTCGTATTATTAATTATGTATTAAAATGTAAAATATTTCAAACGAGTAAAACAAAAAAGAAATACATTATACTAAAAAAGTAAACTAAACTGAAAGGCGCTCTTCTTCTCCCCTTAAATGAAAAAAAAATTCTTTAGCGGCCAAAGTAGCGCTGTCATAAATCGCTTTGGACAGTAAATGGTAATTTTTTGTGTTACCGCAGGATGGCTCCGAAAAATACAGTGGGAGAGCCTGAAATCACAAAACAAGAAAGGCCTAACCAATTTTAAAAGAGGAGGATTACGTAAAGTTAATAAAAAACAGAGAGCGTAAAATTAGGTTTAAATAAAATGTATCTACACCCTCAACTGGAAAACACAGAAGCAGAGGAAGAGAGATTATTTTCTCCTTGAGGTAAAATTGGAGGAAGTTTTAGAACGGGAAGGTAGGAGGTCAAGGAGTGCCTTTCCTATGCCGCTTTTAGAAATTTCTGAACTGTAATGGGATGCAAGAGGAGTCGATAGATCTGAGCAACCACAGAGGATTTTACACCATTTTTGAAAAAAAAGCAGGTATCATAAATAATGATTACAAACTTCTGCCTTTCAGCTGATGCTATAGAGGGTTTTGTCATGTTTTCTCAAGAAAAGCAGGATGTTCAAATTTTTCCTTAGAAATATTTCTATTAATATAGTTTTCTGAAGAAATTACTGAACCTAATCAAAACATTTACTGAGTTGGACTTGTTCAGTTATTCAACAAACACTGGCGCAAAATGAAAAAAAGAACACCAAGAAGGAATAGGCGGACTTTCATGAAATTTACATATGTTAATGTGGTCGAGTTTACGTAAGAGTGATGTTTTTTTCGGGACCAACCGGTGAGAACTTACGCCACAGCACGGCATAATATGCAAATTATCGTCGGTGGTATTTAAGGAGTACGGCGAAGTGAATGTAATCAGTCGTTGGCGTACGGACAAGTGCGAAGACCCTGAAGAAGCTGCAATGCCTGGACATGGAAGACGTGTAGGATTTCAGCAGTTATCGGACTTTGAGCGAGGTCGTCTAGGCAGACAACGCGAGGCCGGGTGATCGTATCGTCGTATTGTGGAGCGAATTAGACGGGAAGTATCGGTGGTGGTACGATGGCGGCGTAGATGGTCCGAGGAACATTCCCACACGAGACTTGGAACCGGGAGTAACAGACGGACTGATGAGCGGACCGATCGACGCATAAGAAGAGCGGCATTGTCAAACACAACATCCACTGCGACGCAAATCCGAGCTGCCGTTGAACCTGAGGTGACTGTGCAAACAATTCTCAACCGTCTACTGGATGCAATGCTACGTGCACGTGTGCCTCTGGCATGTGTACCTCTGACTCCAGCCCACCGTCAGGAACGGCTGCAGTGGTGTCGCCAACGTCTGCACTGGAGAACGCAATGGCGATCTGTCGTGTTCAGCGATGAAAGCAGATTCTGCTTGGGAGCCTCCGATGGCCGTATGCGTGTTCGCAGACGCACAGGGGAGTGTCCCCACCCTTCTTGCATCCGCCAGCGACACAAAGGGCCTACACCTGATCTCCTGGGGTGCGGAGCGATCAGCTATCACTCTCGTACACAACTAGTTTTTGTATCGGGTACGTTAAACAGCACCTCCTACATCAGCATCATTCAGCCCGTTGTTGTGCCATTTGCAAGGTCGGTCCATCCTGGTGATTTCCAGCAAGATAACATACGTCCACACACTGCACGTGCAACGCAACATGCACTTCAGGGTTAGAGACAACTTCCATGGCCTGCACGTTCACCGGATTTGTCCCCCATTGAGCACGTGTGGTATTTTATGGGACAACGACTTATCCGGTTTCCACGACCATCCCCGATTTACGCGTCCAGGTTGAGGATGCTTGGAATTTAATACACCAAACTTACATCCAACATCTGTACGACAGATTCCATGCCAGAATTGCACAGTGTAACGCAGTTCATGGCGGTTCAAGCTCGTACTAACCATGTTACATGGAAATGTTATTTTTCAGTTTTCTAGCAAATACAATAGTATTTTGCCATAATGTTTTGATCACGTTATCCTCTGTATTCCGTTATTATGCTGTATACATTTCGTTGGCATCAGACGTCTCTTTCTTGGTGTTCTTTTTTCACTTTCCGGCAGTGTATATACATGGATATTTGTATAAACTGAATTAGGAAATTATTACAGACATCTACCTAACAGCAATATCGGGGGCCATTGGCCTTCACAATAGCCTTGATCTATATGGAGTGGATTCAATGAGGTGATGATTTCTTTCTACAAGTATTTTTAACCGAGCCGATGTGATATCTTGTGTAAATTAAGAAACGTTCCATAAAGGAGGATCTCTATTACGAGGAGTTCGCTCAATACTATCCCGAAAGTGTTCAAATGGGATAAGATATATGATCTGTGGATTCCTTTTTAGGATACTGAGGTAACTGTCGTGCCCGCGGTACCCCTGTTTATCGATGCGAGTCTTACGGTTTGGCAAGTTATTCTAAAAGAAGTAGCCTTCCTCTGCAAGAAACACCATGCAAATGTAAGGGTGGATCTGTCTGCATTGTTGCTAAGATACCACGTAGCATTAAAATGCTGTAAAAGAAGTACAAAGTGACAAAGTACCCGCCATCAGAACACATGGCACGCTATTACACCTGCTTTCCCTCTCATACCGATAACGCTGGGAAGCTGGGATGCATTAATAACTGCTGTTGACACAGTGATCTGTCCCAACTATATAAGTAATTAGTGCAAATTGTGCTTCACTGGGACAATCAATTGTTTTTCAGTCGAAGAATGTAATGTTTTCTAGCTATCGTGCCCGATTGCAGACGAATATGTCGATTTAACAAATGCCAGTTGTATAAGAAGGGGAGGTCTGCAGCTGTAGCCCATGCGTTCCAATGTGCGGCAGGCAGTGTATGCTAAAATTCTGCTCTCATTACAACACATTTGCTGCGTGCTTATTTGACAAAATTATTACGTTATTTACCTCTCACAATCCGCTTCAAGGAAAGTTTCCCTCGAACATCGACCAGTCGATTCCTCTCACCCTCACCAGGGGT
Organism: Macrothele yani; assembly: GCA_039090855.1. Lineage (NCBI taxonomy): Eukaryota > Metazoa > Arthropoda > Arachnida > Araneae > Macrothelidae > Macrothele > Macrothele yani. Next base: position 47,973,503 of record CM076999.1, on the reverse strand, counting down.
CCGTATCTACGTTTTATTTGTCTGTGCGCTGATCATGTTATACCTTCGACACAGTTGCTCTTGATTAGCCGAGAAGCTTTTCCGTTTCGGATGTGCTTGCGCTTGCCCTCCTACCACTCATTATCATGCCTTTTTCGAAGACAATTAAATCACGATTGTCTGACATATTTTCCCTAATTTCGCTTTGCATAAGCATGAATCTATTATAAGGTCACAATTTTCTTCTGCCTCAGTTATATAAATAATGCTATGACAAAACTCTACCAAATAGGATTGCATTCTCTACCAAATTTATGTATGATCACCATGCTACTCGTTTTGGTGGGAAGGCTGACACCACCGGTGGAGTACAAACATGAAAACCATGCTGAAAGAACTACTACTTTTAAGCATGTCTCCTGAATTCTGGTTCGCCCTGTTATTTTATTAATTTTCGTAGTTGTTTTTAACACAATACTACAGAGCACAGTCTAAGCACAAAATGCATAAGCATAAACGTACAATTGTGCTATGTCACTCACAGCTGCGTATTCATGGAGTTGCTGTAAGATGTAGTTGCAAGGATTCAAATCATTTTCAACTGTGAAGTCTTAGAATTATTAAAAAGCCACTTGGTTTTAACTGTCTTGTACTCACGTCCAATAAAAATAAACCTAAATGTTTAGGCAAATGACGAGAAATGCGTAAAATAAGCTGAAATCTATTGTTCGTGTTTTTGTGATTAGCATAGGTTCACTTGTGTTCTGTAAAGTAAGCAAAAGGTATATTATTTTCCGTTATACTGCAAAGGTATTTAAATAACAAGAAAAACAACGAATCGCATTTATAGAACACTTATCTACTCGTTAAATAACACAACGCAGTTATTCAGCTGGAAACACCATGCACAGCGCATTCTAATTGTGTGACGCCTGATCGCAAGGTTTACCTAACGTAAAGGAGAGAACTTGAAACAAAAGTTCATTTAAAAGATTTTAATTATATATAAAATTTTTACGCTACAGAATACAGCACGGGGAATCGAACACGAAGCGTATAATTCCTGCAAACCGTACCCTGGAGAGCTATTACAACTCAATCCGCTATTTCAATGCGGTGTGATAGAATGATTGGACTCTGTATGATGGAATTTTCTTTTTATTTCACGTGGTGAGGAGTCGTAGTGTGCTACAGGAAATCACCCGTCCGTAATTTAGGGCCGCTGTTCATAGGAAAGCGACAGACCTAGTGCGCGAAGACAAACACACCTTTGATGCCTCACCGGGATTCAAACCCCAACCCATCTTGGACTAATGATCATAAGCCAGCACTTAGATCAATGCGCCAACTAGTAGCCATGTTTAATTTTCGTCTGACCGATCTCATTAATGTAGATCCTTCAAAAATGGACACCAAACCATTTATTAACGCTATCTTCAAATTATTTTTTCCATATGTTTTCCAAAGTTACGTAAGAAGTAACCGAATGGAGAACTTTAGTGTTAATCTCAGTTTCCTATGCAACAAATAAACGGAAAATACGTAAACCGTATAAATCCCAGCCTTTTATTATAAGAGGTAATCAAAGTAATTTTACATTGCTACCTACTCTTTTTTACACAAGTCGACATAAAAAATACTACATATGTAAGTATTCGTTCGAGAGCCATGCAATTAGCCGTTATGGCTAGATGCTCGGCTTATGAGAATGAAAGCAGTTAGGAGATAACCACGTAATTGGCGAGGCAGATAAAAATGCACAACTTCTGGGCGTGGTAACGTTTACTGTCCTCATTTGTATGTGCAGACCACTACATCTGAATGACACCGGTGGCGGAAAGCAAACTGAATAACCGTGAAAATGTGGGAGACATCATCTCAAATGTTTTCATGACAAAAATACCTGTACCAGAGCTTTCATCACAAGGCTAGTACGACTGCTTGATACTTGCGACGCTTCTGGGCTTAAATGCATCTGATTCAGCATCTGCCGTTCGAATGTAACGAGGTTTTCTGCGGTAAAGTGACGAACGACGGCGTAATGAGACTGGTGCACATAGATTTATATTCCAACGCTTAGATCTCTTCACAGGACTCTAAGCCATGTCATTCAGAGAGTTCACAGGAAACACATAGTGTGGTGTTCAAGCAGTTATTGACACCGACTCAACAAAAATATCGGTGAATTGTAAATTCTGTGACCAATATTTGCTTTCCATCTATCAGCGGCTCCCAAGCTTTGTTGCCCTGCGCGTCACTTTCAACATTATATTGTTATTGCGAACCCGAGGATTTTTCTGCAAATTATACCTAGAAGGCGTGGATAGTCCTGACCTCCCGTAAATGAAAAGCCAAATTTAATATAGTCCTCACTATGTTTCTTTTCTTTCTACTAGATCTAATGCCAATAGCTTGAACATTTTTAAGCATGTTTCGGAATATTTCTGACAGTTGCATGCGTTTTGAGGGATTTCATAAGATCACCTAATGAACCATTAAAAGAAAGAATATCATTTTTTTGCTCTTCATTGCCACAATTCTCTAGAGCTTCCGTCTTAACCCAGTGATCCATGATTTCAAAATAAAAAATTACTAATGCCAGGTACTTCCACCTTGAAGTTCAAAATTTTTACAAGCTTCTAACATTTCCATGCAACTTTAACTGTGTACAGGCTTCTGATGCTCTGAAAATACAGGTGAACAGCCGCAGCACGTCGCATGTAACACGATAATCCTGCAAGCTAAACACTAACCAATTTTTCTACGTCAGAATCATGTAGGAGGAACGTTTGCGTCATCTTGGGATGTTACGGAATCGTCTTTACCTCGTTGCGGATGTTTTTGAAACGTAATAGAGCACCGATCACTTTCTCCTGCATTCTCACTATGTACTAACGCGCGTCCAAACATTTGCAAAACATAATTAAACTATTAATTCATCTCAACAAATTTGCCGTTTAAAAATACATTTATCGTAATTTTATGGAGACGCCATCATAGACATATTACCCCGAACCCATTGGAACGCCTTTGCAAAACCCCTGGGTGTTTTGGGAACGTGTTCCTGTACCAATTGTGATTCGCGAACCACCAAAGGTGCACGGTTGCTCTACAGCAATTGCAGCAGTTTCCACGCACCGTAGTTACCGTCGCGCATGTTTGCAATGGTATCGTGCAAAATAAGACTGACAACAAGAATGGTAGTCCTTAGTATTCATCTGTGAGACTGCTTCCATTTTAGCGTTGGTGATTGCTGATTGACAACTTGGAAGGAACGCAGTCACCGGAGTTAATCTATTTACCATCCGAGAGTGTCATAGTGCTTCTTATCCTGGATTAATCGACTGGGTGCTATCTATTTCAACAGCGTTTCACCACATGTACGCTTATTGTGTACAAATAAAGCATGACGAAACGTCGGTGAGATGCTACAGCCTGTTTCACTGCCGTCTCTCCTTGGTGTCTTGATTTTAGGTTTCAGCAAGAATACTACCTACCATACATTGCTATGGCAGCAGATTGTGGATGAAGAATGTCCAGGTTCTACCTACTTTATCCAGCGATATATCTACGGTTCTTCTCAATAGAGATTGAGTGGCAAGCCATTAGCTGAAGACTAAACACCTCTGCATGACAACCTCTCAAGGGAGATAAACAGTGGTCACATGTGTACCTCAGCTTGGCCGTGTTGCGACATACCGACTCAGGTTACATTAAATTTGTCCTCGCCCATGACATACATATAATCATAAGCCTTTAAAATCGCATCACCTATTCCGCACTTTCGTTTCTGCATGTAGTGTAAGTTGAATCCCATTTCGTGTTTTTTTTTTCACGAGGTGGCATTTTCTACGTCAAGCAGGATGTATTAGCGACCAAAAGAAAATAGAGAAATATGTAAATTTTGTGATTACAGTAGAACCCGCATTCACTACAGAGCCCAAAAATTATGTCCACCTTCCTAATGTGATGCTGGGTCTCCACGTGCAGCCAAAATAGCTCTTACTAGCGAGGCATAAACGCTACAAGATATTTCAACTGTTCTTGTGGTGTCTAGAAAAAACTCGTTACTAACAGATAATTTAAATATTGTATGTTGCGAATTTGAGGAACTACAGATCGAAATTTCTGTTTCTACGCAAACCGCAAATACCGTTTCATATTGCTATATGGGATATTTCGGGTCAAAGTCAGTACTTGGAAATCTTCCTTACGTTCGCTTAACCATTCTCAAACAATCCGGGCATTGTAGCAGCGCATTATCCCTCTGAAACAATGCACAACTAGAGAGGAATACCGTTGAGATGAAAAAATATACCTGGTATGAAATCAAACGTAGGTAAATGATAGACGTCATAGTTTCCTGCTAATAAAAGACTGGACGCATGGTAAGTATATTATTATTAATGATATTGTGCATTTATTATTACATTTATTAATGCATTTTCCTTTCAACTCGTTGGAAATTTGTTTCTTAATTCTGTGCAGTCCTTTTTCACAAATTAGGCAATAATGTTAACTTCAGCAGCGTTTACATCGAAGTTGATTATATTCTTCTATAGCACTACCTATTTATTTATATTCTTGTTTCAGGGGCAAATTTAAGCATGAGTGTTTGCGTGAGGTTTCATTATTGTAACCATGTTGTACCTGAAGTTAAAAGCAAAGTGAATTACAACTTTCTTGAATCATTTGAAGCGAGTTTTTGACCCCAGATATTAAACAGCCCTTAGAAGTAGGAAGCTAAAAGATTTAGGCTAAAGTGCCCGATAGGAAAGTTACATGGAAGCATGGCAGAAAGGACAGGAAGGAGCACTTATTTATACCCTGGGTCCAATATCCGGAGTTGGAAGGCTTAACGTGCCCATCCGACGCAGGACGCATATTTAGTGGTTCAAGCTTTCCTACCTGCTTGGAATCGAACCTGAGACTTCTCCATAGTAGTCAAGAACGTTTAACACCAAGAATAACATTCAGCTGCAGTGTCCACGTTTTTTCATAGAACTTGGCTTTAATATGTGTGCTTATTCGAGTAAAATAATATTTTCTTTACTTGCAGCACCACAATTGTCATTGTGGTAAATTTTGGTACTCTTATTTTTTTAAGGAAATGTCGTCCGCACATCCTGAAATATAACCATACCAGATTTGGCTGTATTTGGACTGTTAAAAATTTCTCTAGGAAGCGTTGTGCATCGGTATATTAATTAGGATATCCTGGTATATAGTAAAAAAGTTAGTAAAATCATGCAATGCACTGATTATTATACGCTTTCCAACATACCAGAAATTATTACTCAAATTATGTGGATAATGGCTGTGGAATAAATCTGGCTCCTGTGTCCTGACCTTTGACCCCATTCGATGATATTCAGCAGAACCGGTTCAGTATACATCAGGAATGGCATATTAAAGTTTTGTCGCCATAAAAGTAGTTTTACGCAAGTTATGAGAATAATGGCTGTGGAATAAATCTTGCTTTTTTGCAATGACCTGTGACCCCATTTCGTTGATATTCAACAGAACCGGTTCACTATACCTCTGGAACAACATGATAACGTGTTTTGTCGCAATCGAAGCATTTTTAGGTAAGTTATGAAGCACAAGGGTAATGAAATGGATACCACTCCAGTGTCCTGACCTTTGACCCCATTCCCCCATTTTCAAAAGGTTTCGTGCCCAGTTGGTCCCCTACCACATACTAAAATTTCATCGAAATCGAACTATTTTTACGCAAGTTATGACGCATAAAGGCAATGGAATGGATCCCGCTTTTATACATTGACCTTTGACCCCATTCCCCCATCTTCAAAAGGTTTCGTCCCCAGTTTTTTCCCTACCACATACTAAAATTTCATCGAAATCGAACTATTTTTACGCAAGTTATGACGCATAAAGTCAATGGAATGGATCCAGCTCCTATGTCCTGACCTCTAACCCTATTTCACCCATTTTCAATAGGATTCGTCCCCAGGTGGTTCCCTACCACATATTAGAATGTCATCGAAATCGAACCATTTTTACGCAAGTTACGATGTATAAAGGCAATGGAATGTATCCAGCTTCTATGTCCTGACCTTTGACTCTATTTCACATATTTTCAATAGGGGTTGTCCCCAGGTGGTTCCCTACTACATACTATAATTTCATCTAAATTGAACCATTTTTACGCAAGTTATGATGCATAAGAGCAATGGAATTAATCCCGCTCCTATGTCCTCACCTTTGACACTGTTTCGCCCATTTTCAATAGGGTTCCACCCCAGGTGGTCCCCTACCACATATTTATATTTCGTCAAAATCGAACCATTTTCACGTGAGTTATTGTGCGGACGGGCGGACAAAGCTGAAGCATATACGCTTCTTCTACCTACGGTTGTAAAGCGTAGAAAAGATGGCAAGTCACACCTTTAATTACAAGTTGGAAAGCGTAAAAAACTTTATGAGTTTCGAAATTTCAGGGTACAGCTGACAAACTCTGAGAGAAGCAGATGCGTTGGGCCATGTTATGGCGGACGGACTTTCTTTTCACGACATCGCTGCGGATTTTTGGACTAACGGCAAACACATTAATGAGGACTTTGGCAGCGGTGGAACGGAAAATCATATGGTGCACCGACTCGAGTGGTTTATAACCCAGCCAAAGTAGAACGGATAGAAAACCGTCATCTCTACAAAAGAGCGTTCATGGAATGAACAGCCAACCCTGAGGATTAATACAAAAGTTAAGGTCTTTATCACGTAAAAGGTTCTCTTGAGATCTTTACGACGCCGTTTTCTTAAAGGAACCCTCGTTAGATGCCGTCCGCTACTTTGACTTCTATTGAGCTTGACGTTCAAAGTTCACGAATACATCAGCTCAGGGATATTTTAGAGTTAACGTGTATTAAATCAACTCTGAACAGGAAGAAAATAAGCAGAATATCTAAGTTCATTTGTATATCTAGGTAAATGTCCTGTAAAAGCGCTTTGTCAAGGGTACCCAAAAGGAATTTATATATCAGCGGATCGTGCTTGTGGTTCACATACAGACACAAAAATATCCGTTTTGCAAGAATGATAAATTATTATTTCCTCGCATCGAGTATTTTCTTGAATCATTGCAATAAAATTAGATGTATTTAAATATATGGAATGTAGAGTCAATGATAGAACTACATAAGTGAATTACATGTCAATAGGGCAAAGTTGCATGGATAAATTCCTTTGTTGTATCTTAATTAAGAAATCATTCGTCTTCGGAGCAGAAGGCAGCTGAGCGAGTTGGATCCTCGTCACAGGCAAATTCGTGTTTTCACAAAGTGCTCTAAGCTGTTTAAATATTAATTGAAAACGTTACCATATTTTTATAAAGACTCCTTCTAAACCTTTTCCTTGTCTCTACATGATTACACTTCAAGTTATGCCTTTTGCACGGCAGTGGAGCAAAAAGCATAAAGTAACATTTTGACACATTTTGTAAGATACTTAGCAGAAAAAGCATTTTTGATTGTCATCAACGCTTCCTAACACAAATGTACTCTGTATTTAGCACACTTAGGGTTCTAAGCTTTAAAATATATTTTAAATGACAATGTTACTGAGGGTGTTTTAAAAAGAATAGTATTATCTAAAGAGGGTTTACTTATTATCACTTATAACTTCTAGTATTTGAACATCAACTGAGGTAGAAGATACTTATTTATATACATGAAAGCATTACCCGTCTTAAACCATAAGATTTAGAAGTTCTCTGTTTTTACATATTTCCAAGGTATAATTCTATTGTACAATTTCTGATAAATGCCACAACTCAATAATCCTACTGCAGCGCACGTATCCCATTAGCTGATCAAATGAGTGACGTCTTTTATGATGTTTGCAACAGCGGCGTGCCTTCTACGAGGCGTTATACTATTTACCTTACGACCGAATTTTCAGAGAAATTAACCCGTCAGAAAAACTGTCAAATTATTAACCTTCGGTGCCAGTAATTATAAATAATTACTCCAGTCCCGTAAAAAGAAGGGCCCAGCTGAAGATGGAAATGACAGAAGATTAGAAAATTATCGTGGGTCACGTAGAACACAAATGCAATCGCGTGTCTATAGCAAGACACCGGGTACAGACACCTGACGCCACAAGAATGGCGAGTAAGGTAAGGGTGAAAAAAGGCTTTTTTTCATTTTTTTAAATTTGAAAATCAGTCCTTTACCTTACTGATATGAAAAGTTTAGTTCGATGGCATCCGGTGTTTTACGAGCGATAAGAAGACTTATTACCATAACCGTGGCTCACGAAAATTTTCTGACCATCAGTCAGTTATATATTCAGCTGTGTATCACAGGTAACGCTGAAAACATATATTGCTGAAGCAACGAACTCCATAATGCCAAAGATTCTGGGAAGTGACGTGAGACCAAGTAAAGCAACTGAATGTTACTTCCTACGAGACTCCCATTCTATTTGGATTCAAAAGATCATATTCATATATCGGAACCCTAGGAATTTCAGAAGAGAACCGGGCTATGAGGTGAAACTCAAGCAATTGATCAGAATTTCATTTTTTCCCTGCCAATTAACTTTCTTAAAGTAGGTGACTGATTCTTAAAAACAACTGTTACCAAACGGTTGTTTTATATACACAAAGACTATGCTTTAGATACGGCAAATTTATTTATTTTTCGTTTCCTTGCAATACACGTTCGTCTGCCCAAAAGTGTTCTTTTTCATTTAAGCCGTAATTTAAAGTGAGAATCATATTTTTTAAAACTGGTCATACTTCTTTTATATATTATTTAGTTTGAAGAACCTACAGTGAATTTTCTCCATTTTTTAGGACTCAGTGCATAACATACCTATAACAACCGACTTCATTTTGGTAACTTGTTGAGCTGATATATTGTGCTTTCCATCACAAACTACATAAGCACGGAAAAATTTAGAATGTTTCCGTCATCGAAAATTTAGTGCACCAACTCTTTTTTCTTATTTTGTCCCACTGGAGAAAAGAGAAAGCTGTTTCACTTTATCACTTTCCTTGCAAAGAAAGAGAAATGAAATCTATATATTTTATCGTTTTTCCCAAAAACCAACATTAAATTTTTTATGAAAAGCATAAGCTTTCATAAACCGTTGTTGCTAAACCTATTATGGTCACTCTGTAGTTCAAAGCATGCTCGTTTGTTTATGAATTACTTAAATATCGATTGAACAACTCCGATATGAGTGAAATAAAAAAGGAAATCACATTTTTGATATCCCATTGGGCTCGAAGTGCATACTGCGCTAGCTGTATCATCACATCTAAAATTCTGATTTGAAAAATATTATTTGCATTGTCGCAGGAATACAATGGCGATGATAAATTTTTAATATTTGAAAGAGGAAAGCAGTACATAAAACATATATTCTACTCCGGTAATATAGTCGGTAGGACATACTTTTTCATTCCGTCTTTGGAGTGAATGTGAAATACAAAATATTCCAATAACAATATAACATCTGAAATGACAAACGAATGTCAATAGAGTGAAACAAAATGAATAATCTTAAATAATAATCTACTCTGTTCTTTAATGCGATTCGGCGGAAATAATAATAATTCTGCTGAGAAAAAACAACAGGATCAGAGGAAAAGAATGAATACAAGGTAAAAACAATTTTCAAGCTCAATCAAAAGCAGAACAAGACAACAACCCGGAAAAGCAAAAACAAACAAAGTTAAGAAAACAGTACACCAAAACAAAAACAAGAAAAAAAAACCTGATCAAACGAATTGAATCAACCCATGCTCAACCCGAAACCATGGGAGGTGGGGGGACCAGATCGAGAAGAAAGCAGGAACTGCCTGCCGGGCTAGAGCTACCTCGTACTCAAGTTGGATGACGGACTTGATCGAGGAAGAAAACCTGCGGCACAGAAAAACTCTCGCAGGATGATATCGACGAAGAGCAGGCCGATCAACACTGGTATGATAGTATAAATAAATAGTCAGTTTGGCCTGCAAAATTAAAAACACGCAAACTGGATTGTGAACAGCAGCAGAAGGATGTTGACGGCAAAGAAAATAGTAATGTGAAACAGAGTGAAAGGAAGGACAGACCTTGGAGAGAAAAGCAAACATCAATAAAAAAAGAGGCTGTAAAACTAAACAGGAGTCATACGCGTGATGAACATCACCTAGCGTTGAACAGAAAAAACCCAAGGGAGAAGACATGCGACCAAAACGATGAAGAGTTCGTGGTGCGAGGAAGCGACAATATAGATGGAGCCAATAAATATCAGTAGCTTTTGGGAAAGCCAGAGAAGTGTGTGAATCGATCCATGTCTGAGAGGTTTCATCAGGTGGCACAAAAGGAATAGCGAGAGGTGTTCTAAAATAAGTAAGAAAGTGGCGGTACAAGAGTTTTGCAGTAACTTGATGCACCAGAAAGGGAACATCATTCAAATAAACCAGAAAAGGAAGGCAAGGGGACGCCGAAGAAGAAACAATTAACCCATAAGAATTCACGAGGGACGGGTAAAGGCGTTGAAGCTGAATATGAAGCAACCGGAGTTGGGCGCGATGTAAGGGAGTGTCAGCAAGAGAGGGGTTGATTTGGGAAAGAGACTTCCAGCGGAGGGAAGTATCTACAAGTTGGGATACCTGTACCACGCCACTGATGAACCAGGTGGAGAAGCACAAGTACAGTGCAGAGGGAGAACGGAGTGCAAAAGAAGAAAAAAGAGGTTTCGCAAGCAGATCATTAGTTGAGGTAGGTGGGAGACGGACGGGACATACGGAATGACAGAGGGAAAAGAAGGTGCGAAAAGTATCGGGAAAATGATCTGGAATGAGGGGGAAGAGATCCATACGGAGGAAAGTAGCGAGAGTGAGATACGGACTGCGAGGGAAAAGTAAAGTATCAACAATAGTAATCGATGAAATCTCAGGATGAGAAAAAGAACAGAGAAAGGTCTGAAGATGAATAGCATTAGATATTTGAAAAAGATCTGGGAGGACAAGACCTCCAAAGGACAGAGGAAGGACGAGAGTAGAACAATGAACCCAGTGAACTTTATTCCAGATGAGATCAGTAATCAAACGTTGAGCGGATTGGAGAAAACTGGGCGAAGGAAAATAAGCGAACCACGAATGTGTCAGAATGGGAAGAAGAATAGAAGAAACCAGATGTGCTCTGCTAAAAAAGGACAAAAAAGTTTAGAACCGGCAAAAAGGAGCAAGACGCGACTGAGCTGCTGAACCAAAGGAATCCATGTGGCATCAGCAACCGCCACGGGATTTCCAACGTACACACCAAGAAGTTTAATGACCGAGGATGACCAACGGGCACCCCAAGGGCGATCACCGTGTGCCACCCACGATCCGGCCCACAGACCGACAGATTTAGACAGATTAAGTTCGGAACCGGAAATTGAAGCATACTCACGATAAGCAGAAAGGACAACACCGAAAGAACGTTCAGTGCGAAGAAAGAGAGTGAGGTCATCAGCATATGCAGACAACACTATGCGGTGGTGACGAGTAGGAGCAATACTGCGAGGAATCACAGAAAACAAACGAGAACGCAGACAAATTAAGAGAGGTTCAAATGCGAGCGTAAGATTTTGACCAGAAAGGGGACAACCCTGCCGGATCCCGTTGTGAAAGTTGATGGTAGCTGTCATGAATGTGGAAGTGCGAATACGGAATGAAGAGTGAGAGTAAAGATTAATAAGAGCTTGACAGAAAAGAGTAGGAAAGCCAAAATGACGAAGAACAGCAAAGAAATAAGAATGATTAATGGAAACAAAAGCTTGTTTCTGATCAATACTAAAAATGGCGAGAGGTTCGGAATTATGGGAAGGAAGAAAATATAAGTTGCGATTGGTGGAAATGTTGGTAGTAATCGAACGGGAGGGAATAGTGTAAGTTTGATCCGGGTGGATTAAATGCTGCAAGACGGGATTGAGGCGAAAAGCGAGAATTTTAGCAAAGGTTTTGTAGTCAGTATTAAGAATAGAGATAGGACGCCAGTTAGAAAAAAGACCAAGGTTTCCGGTTTTGGGGATGAGACGGAGAATAGCAAAAGCTAAATCAGAAGACTGAAAATTTGAAAAAGTAAAAACGGCATTAAAACATGCAACCAGAAGCGGGAGGAGAGGAGGAAGAAACTTCTTATAAAATGAGAGCGGAAGACCGTCCGCGCCAGGGGAAGAACGGTCATTCAGACTGGAAATAGCAGAGCGGACTTCAGAAGGAGAGATAGGAGAAACAAGAGAATCAAAGAAAAATGTGGAACCTGAGGGAGGACATGAAGAAGAGGGGAGGTATCTGCAGGAGAAAGGAGTCGGTGTTGAAAACGATCAGAATAATGGGAAAAAGTAAGTTCACAGATACGATAAGGGTCGGTAACTGTAGATCCGTCAGATAGTGAAAGAAAGGAAATTGTGTTGCTTTTAACATGATACTCCTCAAGGGACTTCAAACTAGAAAAAGAGTCGTCGTGAAACCGCAAGTGAGTGAATTTCAGACGAGTAAGCACTGATGAAGCAAAAGTAAACAGAATACGACGAAGTTGAGCTTGAAACACGGGAAAAGAAGGATCAGAAGGATAAATAGTCTGAAATTTACGACGGAGAACATCAATATCTTGAAAGCGAGAAGTACGGGAAGAGAAAGAAAACTGACGTGCGAAAGAAATAATCGAAATTTTCGTGGAAAGCCACAGAGCCAGTGGGTCGTCAGACGAAGAAAGTTGTTGCACAGAATACGAAATCATAGAGCGAATTTCAGCACAGAAAACAGGATCAGTTAAAACTGAATCGTCGAGCGACGAGACTGGGTAAGGGGGAACAGAGGAAGATTGCAAAAAAAAGTTACAAAAGAACGGGGCGATGATCTGACGAAACGGAAGGATGACGAGTAACATCAACTAGAGAGGAATGGAGAAAACTAGAAACATAGAATCTATCTAGGCGTGCTGCGACACAGCGTGAAGCAGCCGGGGGTGGGGGCAGTAAAATTCCTTGGACCGGGGATGGAGGGAACGGAATGCATCAATTAAATCAAAATTAACAACGAGTTGAGTGAGATTGGAAACAAGGTCGGAACGGGTTTCGGTTGAACCATCTCGGTCAAAACCGGGTTGCAAAGTGTAATTGAAATCGCCTGCAACAATGACTGTATCATTTGGATGGAGGGACAAAAGGATAGAAGAAAGATGTTGGAGGAGGGTTTCTGCATCCGTAGCAGATTGCGGAATATGGATATTGAAAACATGAATACCTTTAGAACAAAAACAAAAAGAAATATGTTGAAAAGAAACCAGCAGACTCTGTAACTCAACAAGATCAGAAAGGGAAGAATGAAAACGAACATGAAATGCTATAGCGGTACCAGACCTGAGATGTGTCCGGTAATTATGATAAAAAATGTACGGCCAGCGTCTCCAGCGGGAACACCCGGCAACCAAGGAACAGTTCGTCTACTCTAGGAGGAGGATATTAGCCCCCAGGTAGCGAACGCCCTCGAAAACCAAAGCATTCGCAGCAGAAGACGCAAGCCCTCTACAATTAAAGCTAAGTAGTGTTAACAAGGACATCACTGGTAGGTTCATCCAGCCTTCCAGTTCAGCCCTCAAAATCTTGAGTAGGTAGCCCAGACGGCGAGCATATTGCTTAGTCCCGCCCGGCAAAGTAACATTAGTTATAAATGCATGGAACTGGTTTAGCCGTGCAGTCATTTCAGGTAGCAACTGAAGCTTACTCTTAATGCAAGGTAGTGTGATCAACTTCGCCTTACGCAGGCGAGTGGTCAATGCATACAGATCAGATAAAGTAAGAGGGTGCAAAGGCACCGCAAGTTCTTCAAACATAGTAGAAATGTCAAGAAGTGTAGGAGAAGGAGAATCATCGTCAGAGTCAACCATTGCTGTGTCATCAGGATCAGGAGCGACCGTGTCCATAACATCATCATCCTGGAGACTTGCGAATCGGTTTGAAACTAGTCATTCAGAATTTGGCTCATGATGGCTAGGTGAACCTGAGGGAGAATGGGCTGTTTTCTTGGACCGTAGACGTTGAGACTAACGGGAAGAGCGAGTAAAAACACCAGGTGAGCTGGGGCGTTTACGCTGTTATTTAGGTGCACACACTTCCAGCGATGGGAAATCCTCAATGGAGGGCTCCAAACCATCCAGTACGACGACAGGAACCGGGAGGGAAGGAACGACTGGAGAAACAGCAGGCAAAATTGATGAAGGTAGAATGTGAGTAGGTGCCTCAGCGGCCTGCACAACATCCCCAGGGGCAGCGGCCACCGGAACTTTAGTAGCTAATGAAGAATCAGATCTAGCACTAGGAGTAGCATGTGGACAAGCAGAGGCGAGAAGACCTTCCCCTTTACAGCAGAAGCCCTGAACCCCTGAAAAAAGATTAAAAATGTACGTCCGGGTATCAGTGACTAATTCCAGAGATGCAGGGCGTTCCGCAATTGACTGAGAAGTTGGAAAAATAACCCGGTACTGGCGACGCCCACCCTGCACATGTTTCAGGGGGTATCACGGGCTGTAGCTGAAAGAACCTTGGTCACTCCCACAACACGACACATCGTGTTGAGGGCATCAATCAACAGAGAATCAGGAACAGCCGTTGGTACAGGAGAGAGTGTAACAGTAACTGTTCTTTGGGCTGCAGCGAAAGGTTGTAGATGAAAGGACCCAATATCAACCCCACGAACTATAATCAAATCTACTGCTTGCTGGTGGGTGAAGTGAACAACCATCCCTCCACCCAAGCGAATAATGGACACAATGCTTTCGGCTGGAACGACCTTCGACACAGCATGCAGATACTGGGGGAGGGGGGTCACGCAAAGCAGGAATGAAAACACTTATTAATAAGGCAGACGACAATTGCTTACATTGCGGTGAATCACTTGGAAGAATAATTTTCAACGCCGAAGCTACACGTCTGAAATGTGGTGCATAATCACTAGAAATATATGAAGTACTTCCCACAGCTTGTGCGAACGACGTTGAAGTAGAACTAGCAGAACCAGGAATATTAGACGCAGCCAGCACACGGGTGGCCAGAAGCACAGTCTCTGGAAGTCCAGCAGCACTAGTCAACCAACATTCCCCGAAGAAGACACAGAACTATGAAGCGAAGACATATCAGCAATCGACGAAGCAGCTGTAGACGACAGTGACTTATTCACAGTGGTAGTAGACATTCTCGACCACTGGCCCACCAAAACTCATGCGTCGTAACTGACGACACACGAAAATTAAAAAAAAAATGAGCACCCACTCGGCACTCAGCCCCACTGCTCGTGAAGCGAGGGTACGAAACACTGCAACCAAAACACAAAATGACGAAATACCACAAAAAGAACAAGTAAACAAACGAACGTTGACTTCTACGCAGGAGCCGAAAAAATGCGACTTGCCTGTTAAACGACCACTGCGCCACCGGGCGGCCATTCTACGTTCTTAAAAGGAAACATCGGCTACTGACCTTCACTCTTAACTGCAGTAATCATGACTCTATCGGTCTTTTAATTTATATTTTCTTTGAATATGTCTAATAGAATAAAAATATTCAGGTACATTAGGAAAAAGAGGTATAAAGCTTTACTCTTTCCAATAAATATGTTTCAGAGTTAGTCAAAATAATTTCTGTTTGTAGGTGAAATTTTGCTTCATTCTGCAAATTACAGCCTGCTGTTTCCTGTGGTGCTTTGTGCACATTTTAGTGGACCTTGGTTTCCACGGCATTACCAATCGTCCGGTTTCGACAGAAACTCTCTGATACCAGACTCCAAGCCCACCACTGAAGTGAAATGATGTACTTATAAGACATGGGCCATTACTCCTGTTCACCAATGGCCGTCCTTTTAGAAGTGGGGGATGTACGCTTCTGCCCGTGTATTGTAGGTTGAAAATAATCAAAGAACCTACGGGACCTTCGTGCGAAATAACTATAAATATTATTAATTTACATTATGTATGCTTGGCTCCACTCAGGTGCTAAATTACATGTCAAACGTGCTTTTATATCTGTGTGCATACAACGCTATTGTTTCATAAATTAGCGTGTAAAATTATGTAATAACACTGGAAGTGTGTGACACTTCAATTTCCGAAATAATAAACGCAAAAATTATAAACAAGATCATGATTGTAGCAGGTTTTAATACTGTGTTAAAACACAACGTGTGTGGGAAGGGTCGTTTTGAAGAGATAATTATGGAATTCACGGGAAAAGTCCTGTTCTGGGTCTTTGTCGATAGCCAAAAATAATTTTTAATGGTATGTGTGCATTTAACAACTTTAGTTTCTTTTAAGAGAGAATAAACTTTAAAAAAATGTTTATATTTAAAAATGATTAATGTAATTTTAGATTCTTAAAATTCGAAAGAAAATTTCTGTGGCAAATATTTCTGAAATGCTTTATTTAAAAAAATAAAAAAAATATGCAGTTCAGCGTATTTCGGTATTGATTCATATTAGTTAAAATTCATGGGCTTTCTTACAGTTCACACCTTTCTTCTTCAAAATCAACCATTATTTCTTTAGAAAAATGCAGAACAAATTTGAAAAAACATTATCATTCAACATAGAAATACACAATTGTAAGACCACAAAAAATACATGATTGTTCTTGTTGTCATTGAAAAGACGCGAAAAGACACAGACATATGTTACGTGTAACTATTCATAACGAAGGTATTATTTGTACATTTGAATTTGGCGAATACCCTCAGTGCCCTTACCTCCATTGAGGCTTTGGATCTTGAGTACAGTGGGTTATGTGCTTCCATCCGCAGTTGCTGATACACAGATCGAATGAAGTGCGCGATGCTGTGGTAAAAGGGATGTATTCGTGGAGATACATTTGAACTGGGTGAGAACATTAGTGTTTTTTTGCTGAGGAAAGATGCCTTCACAGCACGGGCTAGCAATTTATGATAAATGTTGTGTGTGCTTTGCCAGCATCCTCTCAGGGGGATTAGTAATTCTATGAAATATTTGAAATTTATTTGTAAATTAATTATAAGGTTTAAAATACTTTCACTTAATAATCGAAAAAATAAATTTTGAGTATATATGAAACAGTATTTCCTGCCAACTTCGAGTTTCTGCTGTACTTATTTCATAACCCAGGGAAGGAAACAACAAAAAAAACTATAAAGAGTAAAGTTCTGAAAAAAATTTGATGTGCTCAATTGTAATTAATTTTTGGAAATACACTGGCGGAAAAAATCTCAACACCAAGAAGGGGTTGTGTTAGAAAAACGACAGTTGGTAGGCGATGAGAGTACATCTGTAAGATGACGTCTATGCAAATTTCGTGCTCGGCGCATACGTGTGGAGCTAGTAGCGCCCCTCGGAACATAGAAAGCAGGTTTGCTGTAAATACGCGCTGTAACATTCGTGAGCGTTAGTTATCGTTGAGATTCAAC
Source organism: Macrothele yani (assembly GCA_039090855.1). Taxonomy (NCBI): domain Eukaryota; kingdom Metazoa; phylum Arthropoda; class Arachnida; order Araneae; family Macrothelidae; genus Macrothele; species Macrothele yani. Next base: position 47,956,096 of record CM076999.1, on the reverse strand, counting down.
GTAGGGTGTTGATGTTAGTCAAGAATGCTTTTAAGAACCCGAAGAAGCCATTATCAGCAGCTCACGGAGTTTGAACGAGGTCGTGTAATAGGGCTACGAGAAGGTGGATTTTCGTTCCGCAATATTGCAGAACGACTTGGCAGGAACGTAGCCACTGTACATGATTGTTAGCACCGGTGGTCAAGGGAAGGTGCTGCCTCAAGTAGACTGGGTTCCGGCTGGACAAGTAGCACTACTCAGAGGAAAGACCGCCGTGTACGGCGTATGGCCGTGGCGCATCGTACACGTCTGCGGCAGCAATTCGAGCTGCAGTTGCCACCACAGTGATAAAACGAACTGTTACAAATCAGTTACTTGAAGGACAGCTCCGAGCCAGACGCAATGCTTCAATGCTGCAGTGTTTGAATATACAGTTGCGGAAAGTGAAAAAAGGACACCAAGCAGGAGACATCTGATACCAACGAAATTTATACAGCAAAATAACGGAATACGGAGGATAACGTGATCAAAACATTACAACAAAATACAGCTGTATTTGCTGGAAAACGGAAAAATAACATTTCCATGTAACATGGTTAGTACGAGGTTGAACCGCCATGAACTGCGTCACACTCTGCAATTCTGGCATGGAGTCAGTCGTACAGATGTTGGATGTAAGTTTCGGGTATTGAGTTCCAAGCATTCTCAACCTGGACGCGTAAATCGAGGATGGTCGTGGCTGGCCGTGGAGACCGGATAAGTCGTTGTCCCATAAAATCCCAGAGGTGCTCAATGGGGGACAAATCCGTTGAACGTGCAGGCCATTGAAGTTGTCTCACACCCTGAAGTGCATGTTGCGTTGCACGTGGCGTGTGTGGGCGTGCGTTATCTTTCTGGAAAACACCACGATGGACCGACCTTACAAATGGCACAACAACGGGCTGAAGGATGTTGTTGATGTAGGAGGTGCTGTTTAACGTACTCGGTACAAACACTAGTTGTGTATGGGATTGATAGCTGATCGTTCCCCACACCAGGAGATCAGGTGTAGGCCCCTTGTGTCGCTGGCGGATGCAAAAAGGGTGGAGACGCTCCCCTGTGCGTCTGCGAACAAGCATACGGCCATCGATGGCTCCCAAGCAGAATCTGCTTTTATCGCTGAACACGACAGATCACCATTGCGTTCTCCAGTGCAGACGTTGGCAACACCACTGCAGCCCTTCCTGACGGTGGGATGGATTCAGGGGTTAACATGCCAGAGGCACACGTGCACGTAGTCCTGCATCCAGTGGACGGTTGCGGATTGTTCGCACAGTCACCTAAGATGCAACGGCAACTCGGATTTGCTTCGCAGTGGATGTTCTGCTTGACAACGCCGCTCCTCTTTGAGTCGATCGGTCCGCTCTCCGTCCGTCTGTAACTCCCGGTTCCACGTCTTTTCGAGTGGGAATGTTCCTCGGACCATCTACGTCACCATCGTACCGCTACCGATACTTCCCGTGCAATTCGCTCCGCAAAACGACGATACGACCACCCGGCCTCGCGGAGTGCGACTAGACGACCTCGCTAAAAGTCCGATAACTGTTGAAATCCTACACGTGTTCCATGTCCAGACATTGCAGCTTCTTCAGGGTCTTCGCACGTGTCCGTACGCCAACGACTGATTACATTCACTTCGCCGTACTTCTTAAATACCACCGACGATAATTTGCATATTATGCCGTGCTGTGGCGTTAGCGCTCACCGGTTGGTTCCGAAATTAACATCAGACCTACGTAAACCAGACCCCATTAACATATGTGAATTTCATGATCGTCCGCTGATTTCTTCTCGGTGTTCTGTTTTCACTTTCCGCCAGTGTATGTGTGTGGGCGCAGTTATTTCAATCAGAAGCCTACGGTTCAACAGGTTTACTGGAAATTACGAGCGTGGAGTTCTGAAAAATGAAAGCAACTACGATAGAAAAGAAATATTCATGCTCTAATAACGTTAGACCTTTTGTATGATACGTTCGCAACTGTACGCAAGCGTGAAAATATAAAGTATTAAGTAAATTTGGTAACGCAATAGAATAATACCCATAAAATGGTACATAAATATTTGTTATTAACTTCTTGAGACAATTGTTGCACACTGTCGTCTTCGTTAAAGGCTCTGGGAAGCTTCACGTATTAAATTTAAAAATTATGTTAGTTGAGGATATTGAAGTATTGATTATAAATTCGAATGCAATTGTGGTGATTATGATATCAAATAAAGTGTGTCACTTCCAAAATACAAGTATGAGTTCTTTGTGATTGGGCGTAAGAAAGTGAGGTCTAAAAGTTAAAAAAAATTCCGTCACAAATTGAAACTTCTTGTTAAGTTTGAATTTTTATTTAAAAGATCAAATTTGTTTAGTGTACGGTCGGTGTTCCCCGTTGAACAGGTGGGGCGATTAACACTTTAACCGGCTCGAGCGAATGAACTGAGGATTAACAATATGGGCTAAAAACGTCAGGAACGAATATACATTTCTCTGTCTAAGATGTCTGCCGAACGCTACTGGAATGCGGGATTCAGCGCATCACAACCTATTGACTTCACCTTTGCTTTGTTACTCAAATAACCATTCAGGGAATGACTTACACTAATACTTTTCTGTTTATTAACCTCTTAAAAGGGCTATAACGATATTGACGTACGCAAAAAATGGAATAAAAAAGGTTTGAATGCTAGGTTGATTTCCACATAGCCTGATTATACCTACACTTGCTGAGTCACTTGTGTTCACCCAATAGCATGATGTACACGTCACGAAGCATAGTCAATTCCTTTCATACCTTGAATCATTGGGTAGTGAATAAGGACTAGAATGGGGTGCATATCGCTAAGGACGTGTTTATGGGGAAAGAAACTGTTTTGCAGGAACTTCGTAAAACCCGGCAAATTGTGAATACTTCTTCCCGGAACGCAAAACATTATGAGCCGCATTTTGTTCAGGCACATGGACCCTTTAAATGGTTAATTCAGATTATCGTAACAATTGTGGGCATTGTTAAAATTTATGAAAACCATGTTAAATTGTTCTTCTCGATTTGAATGGAGGTTTCTTTCCAATGCTCCAGTGATTTGCTCCGTCATGAGGTACACGCAAAGTAAAATTATGAGAACGTTAATCCTGAGTACAGATATTGAAGGTTTCTGTCGTCTATATATCGCAATTAACATTCAGGTTGTAATACATCGAATTCTCCACATTCAATTCAGTTTGCTTGCACTACATCTAATTCAAATTCGAGATTTGCTGTTCCTGTGAACTCTTCGTGATCACAGGAAAAGTGCATGCTCATTCTTCTTTTTCCTTTCAGCCGTATTGCGTGAACCGCTTTCGGTAAGTGAAGATCAAATGATGTTAATAACAAATTTAAAAACATTTTGGGAATGGTTACTATGAGGATTGATCAGGAAAAAATATTTCACTTTGGGTTAAGAGACAGGAAAGCTCGCCAACCGATAATAGTCTGTGTGATGTGAAATAGAACACGAAGCACTAATTTTCGACGAGATCACTGTGACGATTCAGACATATGTCGCGCCACACGCCAGGCTTGTCCATCCCAGACCGAAAGCATTCATGTCCCTTCTGACGTAACCTGTTTGTTGCAACAGTTTTCACGCCGTTCTCACACGAAACCGAGTACCAGACAGGTGCTGTTTCTGAGCAGAAAAGTTGTGAAAGTGAAAGTGATGGTGTGTATGTGACCTTAGTACACCAAATGCACACCAGAGGAATCCCATAAAACAGATACATGATTTTTCCAGCATACTGTGTGACAATATATGGCGGAGAAGAAGCGTATTCCGATTTCATGGCAATTCTCTTGCTGGTTGGAACGAAACACTTACCGCTCTCAGTTCGACCAGAGATCTTTTCAACAGCGTTGGCTTTTTGAAATGTCAATGCGCATCACACGCTGGGCACAGGAGTTCGAAGAGCGGCCTGGAGAACTTGCGCCATTTTTCGAACGTTGATGTCACCTTCACCTCTCGTAAAACATTTGGTATTTATTTTATAGAGCGTGTAACCTACGTAAAACACGTAGGATAAACATACTGCAGCAATGACCTTCGACAATTAAGAAAATGAATTAATACCTTATTTTGAACACTGAAATCAATATACAGAAATAGTAAATTTATGATTGAAAAACCCTATAGAAACCAGAACGAAATAAAAATATCTGTGCGACACACTATTAAAATGTGACCTTTATAAATGGTTCCGATAAACTTATTAAAAAAACAAAGTTATTAAAGAACACGGTTATACTAATGTTTTGTACTTTGCTTATTTGTCATTGTTGCAAAGCAACATCAAATTATTTTTTTGAAGCCATTGTTATTTTGAAATGAGAAAATGCGAAAATTGCACTCCGGCATATATCTCCTTTGTCATGTTTTTTTGCTCTGCTGTGCTGTCCAGTAACAAAGTTTTTTACGATGTTAGTGTGTGATATTTGTCTTCCCAGAAGAATAATTTCACATTCAAAATATGGTTTCCCCAGTAGCACACGATAACCACTTCTGATGAGAAATTTCAAGGAACATGCATGTATTTTGAGGCAGTCAATATACTTTGAGCCTGCCGAAGCATATTTTTCAACGATTATGCCATAGTTTGTAATTGATGGTTTGTTAGAACTTATACGTAACTCGCAATGCCAATTTCTTATTCATTTGCCCCTGAAACTTTACCATTTATTTTAATAGTCTGCGTTTTTGCTTTATATTTTATTGAAGTGAGAAATAACTCACTGCCAAAACTTTCCGGGGAACACCTGAGACTTCACTTAAAATGGAAATACAAATTCAAGTAAATTATTTTGAACAAATTATACTGTCAAGTAAAGAAGTAAAACAGAGTTCACACAGAATATTAAGGTTTCTTTTTCCAAACAAGTCAAGTTACAAAACATTTTTTAGATGAGATTCAACTACCAATCGCAGTATAACAGTGCAAATCACTTTGATCAGAAATTATAGAAGTTCAAATAATTGGAACAGGCAACAGCGTGTCAGATAAACTGGAAAAAAATATTTACTGCAGTTAAATATTATCTGCTGTAAAAACGGTGCACTTAAACAAGCTGCGGATAGAAGGTTATTGTTTTACACTTTATGAAGAGAAATATCCTCATTCACTATTTTAAAAAACGCTATGAAAATCGGGGAATTGGCCTTTTTTTAATGTAAAATAATCAATATTATTAATAATAGAAGGCAAAATCGTCAAGAATTTTTTTTTACAGGAAGAAGAACACCAAAATAATATCTAACGAAGGTATGTACTTTTACGAGTATTTCAAAAGTAAAATCGCTGGTCTTAAAAGAAAAACAACAGATTCAAGGAGTAATCGATAAGTCGTTAAAAATCTCTGTGTCAATTCTAAGTAAGGTTATAAACAAAGATTTGAATTTGAAGAAAGACAAACCCCCAAAAAACCTAATGTTCACCGCGTTTTGCCTAAGGACGTGTCTCAGCGCAGAGCACGGTGTAGACTTCTCCGTCAAAATCACTTGGCCGGAGACAGATGGAACTTTATTGTGACTATTGATGAAGCATGGATCTTCCTAAAGGAATGTAGCAAGAAAAGGTGGGTTTACTCTAGCAAAAAGAGCACAAAAAGACAAACTTGGTTCCAAGAATTCAAATAAAGCTTCTGTAAAGGATTCGTGATTATTGCTAGTTTCTCGTACAATGGGAAACTGAAACACCAGTTTGAAGAAGGGAACTATTCTAATACATGGATTGTTGGGAAATTTAAAAAACCTTCCTTACTTTTGTATTTTTAATTTTAGTGATTTTGACCTTAGACATAAAATTGAACTCACCATATCCCATAGCTCTCGGAACTGTTTTCGATACATTATTTAAGCCGTTAACAGAGATAACAATTGGCAGATATATTTGCTTCTTCAGACTATTGAATTGCAATAAAAGACAATCATATCAAAGGGAGGTGCAGTAATAACCAATCAAAATAGAAGTGCAAAACATTTTATTTCTTCACTGATTAACAAATACGATAGATATAGTCAGTATATGGTAAGAAAAAACTGATATGTCTGGTAAGAAAATCTCTTTCAGTTGCTGTAGTTCCTCAAGTAAAAATATTTTCATAAAATGCTTTATTGTCATCTGGAATGTATGCAAGGACTACTTTTCGTTACCCATTTTCTTTTCCTGTACAGCGTATAAACGAGAAGTTTATTATTTGTTTTTGTTTATATCATTTAGTTGTACGTAATACTGGGTTCATCATCGGATTCCGAAGCAAAGTGTTCCTTTACCAATCCATCTATGTACTCTCAAATTTGAAAATTTGAAAATTCGTAGCTTTATCTATTGATTTTGTGGGCTTTTGAAGGAGCTGGGCCACCGGTTTTTTTAAAATCAAATGCATCCTACTTTTCGCCACCCCCCCCCCCTTTTTTGGCACATCTTTTGTACAAAAAAATCTTGCTTATCGGTTTGTCCGTCCATCCGCCATAACTCTGCAACTATTAGTCCGATTGAAAAATTCTTTTTGGATTAGAAAGCTTGAAATATGCGAAAGATCGTCCTTCATTTTGTTTTTTCTATCTTGCAAAATTTCGTCGAGAGACGCGGTAAAGGCAGATGATGTCGAATTCATAATACACTGGACGAATCCCGCCGAAACCGACAATTCTTTTCCTTTTTTGTTTTTAAAGAATAAACTCATATTTAAACAACAAAGGTAAACTTTATTATGATTGACAAATTCATTTAGCCACCTCAGTAAAAACATTAGTCCAGGTTCGTGATTTTTTTGACGGATTTTTTTCGACGTCCACTTGAGCAACTCAATGGGCTGTAAGCAGTGGTCAGTCCCTAATTTAAGGTCACTTGTTCCAGGGAAGGGAGAGAGCCAGTACCGTAAGACAAACACAACATCCACTCCTCACCGGGATTCGAAACCGAACCCTTCACGAACGAATAATCATAAGCCAGCGTTTAGACCACTGCGACACCGGAGGGGCCAGGTTCGTGATGAGAGTCACTACTGCACCGTTTTTCAATCGTAAAGTGTGAGGTCCACTCATCTCGATCGTGTGCAAAAATTCAACTAAAGAGCGCACTCTTTCACTCTCATCTTGAGTCACAACTGTGTTTGTAAATGTTGTTGAAATGAGATTCGCGTTGCGAATACTTTTCATTCTCTCTTGCCTGAGACATATACTAGTTGCGACCTATTGATCGCTCACACCTTCCAGTAAGGCTTATACGTTTTATTTTTTTTCTGTGGGAGCGACATTCTGTTAAGTGTAAGTATGCAATAAAGTATTTACTTACTTCAGGACTGATCATAGAACACCATGCACACACAAAGTCTGACACTGAACTGAGCGACTGATGTAGATAAAATCCGCACGCTTCACCCATAGTCATTACATGGGTAATGTGACGCTCAGTCACGCCCAACCCGTTGCTGCAATCTCAGTTTTCTCTTCGACGGACACATCTACATGGTAAGAGTTTTATTTTGATACATGAGCCATATTTTTTCGTTCAGCCGTTCTCTCGAAATAGGTCTCACAGTAAAACAAAACTTACATAATATTAGGTTTACATTCTAAACATTCGAAATATTTTTACTAAGAATGGTCAGCGGAAAGTTTATTTACATCTCTACACAATAGGAAACGTCTTACATACCTAAATAAACTGGATCACATGAATATTAAATTGTACATATACATGACACAGTCCAACGGGTTAACGCGATCAGGTCTTCGAGAGCGTTCGCTATTCCGAAGAGAAGAACTTTGATACGAATGCCTGCTAGTGTTGCTTTGCGCAACGGTTCGCGCTGAAAAGAAAAGACTAACTCAGTCCCTCCATGCCTCCGCCTTCAACAGCTCGTTAGTCAACCGCAGGCGATCGAATGTCAACCGCACGCTTCTCCCATAGACTAACATGGGACATTTGCCGCCCCACAATGCCCGATCCGTTGCCCAGGTCTCATTTTTCTCTTCGACTGGCACATCTATATGGTAATACTTTTCTTTTTATACCTTAACAATGTCTTTACGTTCAGCCGTTCTCTCGAAATAGGACTCACAGTAAAAAACCTTACAGAATTAATATATAAATTTCATTCCATATATTTTCTTCTAAACTTCCGATTAAAGAAATTATTTTATCCTTCGCTTCCCTTTATGTCGAAAAGTAATTTTGGTGTCCTCACTTTTCAAGTTACGCATAGATTTTCTGCCAGGGCGCGTAAAAGTAAATTACGTCTTCTCCGATATCTCTCCTTCTAAAACTCCGATTAGAAAAAACAATCCTTCAGCGGATGCAGCCACTGATGGAAAATATTTTGCATATAATTTATAATTTTTGGTAAAGGATAATTTGGTTACCAGGGGGCGTAAGCGTTAATTTTTGCTTCTGATGTACTTGCAATAAAATGGGAGCTTCTAAACTCTCGATTGAAGAAATTATTTCCTGAACGAAAGCCACTGACGTCGATAAAACGTTTTGGAATATTTTCTTACAAAACTATTGCATTGTTTCTTCGCCAAGGGCGTAGATGTATATCTTATTTTTATCAATGTCTGTGCTTCTAGTGGTTCGATTTGAAAGTTATTTCTTTATTGGACAGTTTCCAGTGTGACATGCTTTTCAAGTAAGTTCAAAATTTTCAAGTTATTCATAGACCTTCCACTAGGAGGAGTAAAATGTAAATTGCGTTTACCCCGATATCTCTGTTTCTGAAATCCTTCGCGTATGATTTCTAATTGTGGTAAACAACTGTTTGGCCACCAAGGGAAGTCTTAATTTCCGCTTCTGATATATTTGCAGCAACATCTGAGCTTCTAAAATCTCGATTGAAAAAAATCGCTTGTGGACCAATACTACTCACGTCGACAAACCTCTTAGGAATATTTTTATCTTAAAATAATGTATGTTTTCCCTGCTAGGGGATGTATATGTATATCTTATTTTTGTCATTATCTCTTCTTCTATTAGTCCGATTTGAAAAATTCCTTATATATAAATATATATATATTTTTATGTAAGTTCAAATTTTTTAAGTAATTGATAGACTTTGCGCTAAGGGCGCAAGGTAAGGTGCATTTTCTGCGTTATTTCTGCTTCTAAAACTCCGATTTGAAAGATTCTTTCTGTATCGCATGCAGCTCCTGATGGAGACTATTTTTACTATATCTCTTATATTTGGTAAAGAATGGCTTGTCCACCAAGCGAATAAGTGTTAGTTTCTTCTTCTGATATATTTGCAGCAAAATGCAAAATCTGAGCTCCTGAAAACTAGACTAACATTTTTTTTTTACCGATACCGCTCACATCGAACAACCTTTTGACAGTACTTTATTCCTAAAATAATGCATAGTTTTCCCGCCAATGGCATAGACGCATATCTTATATTAATTCATATCTCTTCTTCGAAGAGTCTGATTTTGAAAAAGAATTCTTTGTTGGAGAGTGTTTCCGCTGTTAAATGTTTCTCATATAAGTCTATAATTTTTCTTACCGCAAAAGCCTGAAACCAGAGGTCGTAAGCTCACGATTCCGTTTGCAGCAAAATCTGCGGGATTAAAAATCCGTTTGGAAAACTTCTTTCTGCCATCAGATACTATTGTTTTCCATAGCGATTCCATTGAACTTGAATAGCTATGATAAATTTATTTTGTGTCAGAACGGATTCAAAAGACGTGCTTATTATACCCGAAAAGTCGGTGTCATCTTTCTTGTTTCTTGTCGAAGTAGATATTATCTCAACGTACTTATTGGGCGTGTAAATTCAATCCTTCGTTCTGACCTTTCGTATGGTTGTTCCAAATGTCCGAACACATTGAAGAAAAGAGTGAGCAGGTACAGGAAAATGTAAATTAATGGCAGATTTTTGTGAAACGACCTGTCAACACCAAACTAAGGAAAAACTGGCTAATGTATTGTTTCTCTTCTGCCCTCTACAGGCCTCCCAGAAAACATGTAATTATGTTATAGCTGAATCCATCTCCTGAATTTTTGTCCACACGAAACTGGAAACCACATCTGGTAATCGCTTTGCCTCTCCTTCATGGTATGTGTAAAATTCAGCAGAATTCGTTTTCATGTCATGCACACAAAAGACTTACAAATAAAGTTTCCTTAAGTAGAACATATCCTGCTCCGCCTATTATGGTATTGGAAATTTCTGCATATAATCGAATACTGTACAATCGCCGCGACTTCTAATGCTACATGAACAAAATAGTTGGAAGAAAGGAATTCGTCCTAGTTATTCCCTTCTTCAAATGTTAGCCTGCTACTGGAGTCCGTAACTTCATAAATGCTGACATATGAGTCGACGTCTAGAAATATATTTTCTGCCAAAAACTCAATTTTTCACATTTTGTCGCTTATTCACTTCTTCAAACTAGTTTTTCAATAAAGTTAAGAAGAATTAAAAAAATGTGAAAATCAATTATACATAGTTCCAAAATAATACTTGAGCGCCTATATTTAAAGCGAAAATACCATTCCTTTATCCACATAGCCTTCAAAGAGTAGAAATCCATCAAGATAAGTCTACCAGCCAGTCATACATCTAAATCTACCACTCCATTTCTTGAAAAAAATAAAAAAGTCATGGCATCAAGTCTATACTTTTTGCTAATATTCCTTCAAAGTCCGCTAATGTTTCTTAGCGCTGCTAAAAGGTGAGAGCGCTTTCTAAACACAGATATAAAACAATGATTTAACTAGGAAAGCAGTGGAAGAGTAGTGGAATAAAAGGCCACGACCAATTTTAAGAAATGCCTTTATTTTGGAAATCTCGATGTAGATTCGTAATCCAGAGAAAGGGTTATCATATAGAACATATAAGAAAGAAATCATTTTATTTTTAACATTAATTATATTACTGGAAAATCGTTCTTAAAATGTGTGAACATCCACTGCAGTACTATTTTATGTTAAGACTCGGGGAAGTTTATTTTGTAATAAAGAGAGATTAAAACTAGAAAAATGTGTGATACGAAATCCTTAGATGAGTTGATCGCATTTTTAGGATTATTCCTGAGAAATCTTTCCAAACAAATCTCAGGTGTCAAGAAAAGAAAAACATCAGCTTAGAGAAGAATACATTTACCGGGAGTGTACAAAAATTTATCGGCCGACCAGGAAGAAGTCGCCTTTTTGGAGGTGAAAATATCTGTCTTTACATGCTTAATGTCTAGTTGTCTGCTTCACAGCTGTGTTCCCTAATTTAAAACAATATTATTTATTTATTACAAATAACAAGCATTACGCGTTGCTAAAAACTGGATATTTCTTTGTAAGGAAAAATAAGTTGTGTGAATTTGCGGAAAATTCCAGAAAGTAATGTGCAGCAAAATTGCCGGTACATCTCCAACTTTTAAGGAAATCTCCGTTTTTGAAAATTTCCTTACCAAATAATGGAAACTTCCGCATTTTGATAGATTTTCCTTTGTCGTTAATTACGATTTCACAGAAATGTCCTTTTCCGGTGGTGGACCAGTTGTTTCAAGGCAAACGTCATACAGACGTCAGAACGAACCCTGACTGTAACGCGGGAAGACCTGCAATTAGCATCGCACTCATTCCGTCAGCAAGATATGTCACGGTACTCTGGTACAGACAACATCGAGGCTTGGGAAGAAATTCAATGGGCCAAGGTCCTCTTCACCGATGAAACCAGATTCAGTCTCGTCGTGTTTTGATCTGGAGAACATCTACAACCCGTTAGTCCCCACAAACATCTGAGAAATGCAACATTACAATTATGGAATTGTACTTGTCTGGGGTGGGATTATGTCCAAAGGGCGCCCACAACTTCAAGACTATTATGGTGGAAGATTAACATGTCTGAGATATATACTTAATACCTGCGTAAGGCTTTTACGGCATTCTATTCGCCCAGATTTCCTGTTCATGGACGACAACGCCAGACCTCATGGAGCTGCTACGGTCGATATTATTTTGTAAAAGGAAGATATCCACCAAATGCCATGGACAGCACATTCCCCAGACCTCAAGCCAATAGAGCATACATGGTCGTATCAAAATAACATGACCGCTTACTCAATAATGAGAATACTTAACCTTGGCCCGGATGAGAGCAACGAGACGGAGTTGTATGGACGCAATGAAGACCAGGAAGGTTTACCGATGCACAGGTGACCATTCGGATTGCAGCAGAGCACGTAGGTCCCGGAGATAACCTGGTTGTGGTCGGCAGGCCGAACTTGTCCATCCAGATAGTCCCATAAGTGCCATATGGGGCTGAGGTCGGGTGATTTCGCCGGCCAACGGTAGAACAGGAACATCGCCGTCGTGTTCCTGGAAACAGTCACGCACCCCGTAGCGGCGTGGCTGAGCGCATTGTCTTTTTAGTAGATACCAGCAACATCAAGGAGAACGTCTAACATGCATGGATCCATGTGATCAGTGAGGATAGGCAGGTAGTTGTTGGCGTTCAGGGACCCATCGCGTAGAACCAGCGGTCCCAGATCACACCTGGAAGACATTCCCCAGACATGCACACTTCAACCGCCGGCCTGTGCGTGACCAAAAAGCGCGTCCGGGTGTTGGTTCTCGTGTGTCTGATGCCGTATCCGCAACCTTCCGTCAATTCTGTGGAGTAGAAACCTAGATTAATCGGAGAAGGCAACCTTTTTTAAATAAAAATAAGAAATCAAACCTTGAAAAACAAACTTGGATTCGAACAAGCAAAAAAATCCATAATTTCAATTTGAAAATAAAGCAGGGATTGCAGAACATGTGACAAAATTTTATCCATGGCTTCGTCAACGGGCAATCACGAATAAAGTCTCTCACACTTCTACAAAAACCAGAAAGTGTGGGTTTCTCCTTTTTTTTTTTTTTTTTTTTTTTTTTGAGGTTTAACGACCACCGTGAGCAACTCAATTGGCTATAAGCAGTCGCCCGTTCCTAATTTAGGGTCACTGGTTCCAGGGAAGGGAGAGAGCCAGTGCCATAAGACAAACACAACATCCACGCCTGACCGGGATTCGAACCCGGACCCCGTACGGACGAATGATCAGAAGCCAGCGCCTTAGACCACTGCGCCACCGGGCCGCCGGGTTTCTCCTTATTCGGTTTGCAATGAAGTACAAAATTTATTAATTAAGAATTTAATCAACTACCAAAGACGGGACAGAAACTCCTTTCAGCAAACTGAATAATCATTGCTCACCTCACACTCAACAATAGCTAGTTCAAAACAGTTCATGCTAAAGACACTCCAAAATAATTACAAACGTCCATAAAACTACATAGAACAACCATTAATTATAAAAAAATTCTCGTTAAGTATTGCTTGAAAAAAGTTTATTTATTTTCAAATTATTGTTCAAAATAGTCTTAAAGTTGAGAGCAAAGCATAGGCCTAAAAAGCATGAGTAATACTTCAAACTAAAAAACGTGGTTAATTGAACAAAGAAGCGAGAATGCGGATGAACGGAAAAACTTAAAACAACACGTACTGAATTTCAAACCTCTAAGGAGACAGAGGAAAAACCCTAAAATCCAAAAAAAAAAAAAAAAAAAAAAAGCTTCAACTTACCAAACCAAGGAAGATGGGCCTGGAGGATAGGATCTAGCCACAAGCTGCCTCATAAAGAGAATCCACTAGAGAAATGACGTCGCACGGCCACCTAGCAAACAGCCATCGAACCACCTAGAAATGCTAGAGCTGTCATTGGATGAGCCCAATATCCATTCCAGGGAACGGTTTTCTATAGAAAATGTTTTAAAGTTGCAGCAGCACTCCAGAATACTAAAGAATTCCCCTGGGAACAGAGCATATTTTATATCTCTGTAGAGAGAAAATTTAAAAGTATTAAAACACCAAAATAACAGAATCCTTCCCAAACCTTTAACTATTACTATTTTTAATTGTTTTTTGTTTATTTTACACATTTTATGTAGGATCTTTTTATGTTATAAGAAGTTTTTTTGTATATTTTGGATTTTAAACTTTTTTGGAATCGAAGAAGAGGGAATAAATAAGGTATTTTAGGTTCCGAAATAAGTGGAGGTGACAGCGTCGTAATCTAAACCTCTAAAATTTAGCTTTAATTTGGACGATTCATTCGGTCATCAAGTATTTAAATTGTCTGCCATCTTAACTCTATACTTGAGTAGCATTTTCCTTAATGCTACTTTTAAAAATGTTTTTAGGTACTTGGTTATCAATAAACTGATTGATTAGAGCTTTAACATGTTTCTCAAATTTTGAGTGTAAGCTATATACAGTATATAGTAATGTCATGTAAACAACAGATATCTAATATGAATAAAGGAATGTGCATTCTTTCAAATACAGCAGCTAAAATATCAATTTAATCATCCCTTTCATGATCAGCAACACATAATTCATAAATAAGTGGTAATTTGTTAACTATAATATAAAAAAAATATTCGAAATTTGTTGACCTGTTTAATTGTACAAAAAAATATGCTACTCTGGGTGAAGACCCCCGTCAAAATGGTCCTACGATTCGTTTAAATAGGAAGTCAGATTGTGTTTCAGCCGTCACTGCACATATACATTAGTTTCAAGCATTTGAAATAGCTAATGTACACTGGCGTGCAAAAATTAAGCACGAGGCGGTTTTTCGAATGTAACCTCGTGCAGAAGTGCTCCACATCGACTCAAATCATACCATAAGATCCCAAAGATGTAAGAATATGGGACAAGTGAGCAAAACTCTCCAAACAAGAAATCCAAAGGATACAAAGGCACTTTATTGGAAAGGTAGCTTTGGAGCACATCTTGACAGGAGACAGAAACGTCCATGTGACGGGCGGCTGCCTAGAAAAATCCAGTCTTTAGTAGAGGATGTGGTCACCCCTGACTGCGTTGCAGGATTTACAACGTCTGTCCATGTAGATGATGAGGTTGACAAGAAGCTGTTAAGGCATCGCGGCACATTCCTCTTGTAGCGCCAATCGCACCTGCGGAATCGTTGCTGGCAGCTGGTGGCGTGCTGCCAAGCGTCTCTCGAGAAGGTACCACACGTGTTCGATTGGATTTAGGTCCGGGTACCTTGCGGGCCAATCCATGTGTTGAATATCTTCACTCTCCAACAGCTCTGAGACAGCCACTGTACGATGAGGTGTAGCGTTGTCGTTCATGAAGAGTTACTCTGAAAATTTGCGGACAGAGAAAGTTTTGCTAACCGTTGCCCCGGAACAAATATTTATTCCGCTGCTTTCAGGGGAAAATCAACCTCGTCGTCACTTCCTGAAGTTGACCGACCTACCTGTGACGTCACTTCCGGCGGTAAAATGACACCAATAGTTTATTATTTCTCATATGCATTTGTACTGGACCGACCTGCGTTTTAGAGCAGTTCTAACTCTGCTTTCTAGGGAAAATGAACATTACTGTATATCCATGATTTTGTGCTATTAGAATTAACGAAAATCTTGAAAATTTTCGACATGCTTTACACTTAATATGGCTGCAACCTATCGCTATAAACTCTAAAATATTATTTTTCTTTAAACTAAGCACAGTTCACTCTGAAGCTATGAAATCGAAAATATAATTTTTCAGATATGTTTTCGAAGTGACAAAGAACTTATCCGATCCCTAAACAGATTCTTTGGTGAGTTAAACAAAACTGTGCGTTCGAAATCCGATACATGTTAAGTGTCCGTTGGCCAAAGTCACAGCAACAAATCCACCGAAATACATTTTATTAAGTGTCATCGCTTCGCAAGTCGCTGAGCTTTGACTGACTTACAGAAGCGAAACATGGAGCAACATACAGATGCCGCAGCGTGAGTGTATCGGGCTTGATTTTTTTGTGCCACTAAAACCCAACAAAAAACAAGTTTTGGAAACTGATGGCCACCAGCCGGCAGCGGTGGGTCACTGCTGTCTGAAACCTGCAGCTCTCGGTCCGGTAGCTGTCCGTTAGTCCAGCACCATCATTTGGAAGCCATTGATGGCCCTGCAGCATCGCCGTGAAATGCGGGCTTCCGAGCAATTCACAGCAATGCTGCAGGCTATCAATGGCTATCCCGTAGCTAACAACCAATGCAACCCCAACATCTGGTGGAAGCAACCAGACGGCGCATGCCCAGAAGCAACATGTGCCGTGTCTTTCGTGGTACCAGTTAGTTGAAGACGACGCTATCGCCATTGTGTTATTTTAGTGGATTTTAAGAAAAAAATATGTAGAGAGGCGAATTAATTTCCTACAATGAAATGCCACGTCGACGAAGATATCAGATTAAGCCCTGAAATACTAGATTACAGCCATGAAATATACCCACTCCATTCCCATGAATAACAAGAAATAATTTTTTGTCTGATCTTTCTTTTTAACATACACTGTACCGCTGGAAACGAAAGTCCTGGGAAAAACATTAAAAAAACGTTATGTTGGAAAAAA
This sequence comes from Macrothele yani, assembly GCA_039090855.1. Taxonomy (NCBI): domain Eukaryota; kingdom Metazoa; phylum Arthropoda; class Arachnida; order Araneae; family Macrothelidae; genus Macrothele; species Macrothele yani. The sequence continues at coordinate 47,939,656 of CM076999.1, read as the reverse complement.
AAGAAGAATTATAGGCGTACAAAATTTATCAATTTTTTGAAGAAAAAAAGCAACGCTTTATGGATAACTCGTCCATGGGTTAAATACAGAAGACTGGAGGAATTCACTTCTAAAAATAACGAGAAGTAAAATAAAATACCTTCTTACTTTAGAAACAATGTAGTTGGGACAGCTGAAAGGAAAGATACAGAGTTAAAAATGTAACAGAATATGACAAATTCAACAATCGCCTTTCAACACAAGGACACAGCGAAACTTTGAAAAGCGCCTTTAAGTTGGTACACTCCTTAAAAATGAGTGAAGTTCCCTTTAAGTAAAAGAAAACAATCCTTACGATGAAAACATTAGTTTATGAATTATATGAAACTGACATTTTCGAAAAATACCTCTCAATATTGTATATTTAAAAAGAGAACCTTCGCTACCTTTATGCAGGAAAAAGCACACGTCGCGCTTGACAAACCAGTTCTTTGGTAGAACGCCCCGATTACCACGCAGACAGTCCTCGTTTCGTTGCCAGCCAGATCCAAACGGGTGTTTTTCAGGATCTGTTGAGAAAATTTCCCCAGCGCAGTTCAGATGTTTCGTAAAGCAAAAAAAAAAGTAGTTGTAGCTTTGGAAAACTGCGTTTATCTCTTAAGTATTTTTTTTATGTCTACTACTTGAAAATTCGAGGAGAAGATTCTGCAAGCCATCAGTTACCTCACGTGTTTGACGGCTGCCATTGCCAGGAAACTAGCGGACCACATTAGGCTAGCCATCATTTATGGAACATGCTTGCAGAGCCGCTGAACGGTTTCTTGTGGCAGCTACTGCCTGTGATGGATAACTAATGGCCCTGTCCTGGCATATGACCTGGAAATACGCCAAGGTTTGTTCTGTTGGAGAAACTCTAGCGACAAATAACCAATTTCGAGGAGACCGTTGACACACTTGAAATAAGGTCTTCGTGAGACGTTGTTTGCTGAGGCTGATTCTTCCAAAAATGAATACACGTGCACTTGTCAGCTTTCAAAATGCATGGAGAAAAACCTGTTATTGCTTGAAAATATTTGCGCTAAGGAATGTCTATGATACAAAATTGTCTTATTTTATAAGTTGATAATTAATAACAATGAGTAAACGTACACTCTGGATTTTTATTAAAATTCTTGGCTGTATTTTTGTAAGTTTTACGTATTTTCTGAACAGTTACTACCTCGCTGATGCTCATGAATCTCTTTCAATTTCAGTAAATGTCTTTATTTTCGTTCAAAATATTTATAGCTATTCTGCTACTCGAGAATTTTGGTGTCTGCAGTCATATAGTACTTTGTTCACAAATCAGCACACATTTGAATGGCAGCCTCCCGCTTAGTTAAACGCTTATGAACATTTATCTTTTGGAATATGTTCGCATTGGTGACTCAAGCGTTTAGTTAACATACGTTTTTGTTTTCCTTAAAAACATAAATTCCGGCGAAATCATCTGGTACGATATATTGACGTAAAGATAGCTGTGTTCAAAGACACAATAAATTATGAACGCTATAGAACGCTCTGGTTACCGTTTATTTGAGGTTGCTGCACAAACATTCAGTTCAAAATGATAATGTGAATAGTTTTATTTGCGTACAAAATTTAATTCCAAAGCAAATAACAGATTTTAATAAATTTCCAAGCATATTATTATGTCCAGTATTTTCTTAAAGTTACTTTCGGGTAATATATAACCACTTGGAAAAGCGATACATGTTGGAAGCTGTGGTGCTGCAGTTCTAGGTAGGCCAGCCATTGTATCCCTTCCCAGAGTTTCTGATTGGTAGATCTGGCTTGGCTGTCTGTTGCATGCATGGTTGGTTGGTTGGTTGGTTGATGAATTTTAATGGCGCAAGGGCCAGGTTTGGCCAAAGAGCGCCAGACAAAGAACTATCAGCGACAGATGTTTAAAAGCGGGGAAAAGGATTAAGAGAAAAACAGGCTTGGTAAAAGTTGGAAAAGAGGATGATGAAAGCTGTGAAGACACGTTAGTGAATTAGGTTTATATAAAAATATATGTATGTAAGAATGAACTAATAGAATTATCATCACTAAACACAACTACACAAAGGATGATTCACCAGGAGGGGGACGAACCGTCACTCTCCCTCCCCCACACTCCTCTGCAATGCTGGCAGAAAGCGGGGACGAACTGTCACTCTCCTCCCCCCATGTTCCTCGGCAATGTTGGTTGAGGCTGGGGACGAACTGTCACTCTCCTCCCCCCTATGTTCCTCTAGAATGTTGGTTGAGGGTGGGGACCTCGCTGAGTCCGAGACAGCTGCAAATTCGGCCATGATGGCCGCGACATGTGGATGGACACTGCACACCTTAGAGGATTGAGGGCCGGCTCTCCAGCACGTGCAGGCCTTCCGCTGGGAACTGGAAGAGTCGGTCGTCGTCAAAAGAGAAGGCGCAGACTCAGCTGGTCGAATAAGCTGGAGCTCGGTGAAATCCACCTGTGTCGCTTGTTCAACTGTAGATCGCTTGGCAAGTGCGGCGAGAGCTACAGGGCGCGGAACAAAGGGCTGCACGGGTGGTGGCTGAGACTGAACAACTGCGGCAAAACTACGCTGTCGGGTGTTGGGAATACCCAACTTGGCTTTGGCAGCAGGGTACGAGAGGCCGTCCAGGGTCTTGAGGCGCTGGATTGCCATCTCGTCCTTCCATTTCATACAGGTGCGGGAGTAAGCCGCATGGGCCTCACCACAGTTAACACAGGAGGCCGCAGAAGTGCAACCTTCCCCGTCATGTTCACTGGAGCCACAATTTGCGCAACGAGCGGAACTCTTACAAAAACGTTGTGAATGCCCGTACCTCTGGCACCTGAAACAGCGCAGAGGACTGGGAATGTACGGGCGAACTCCACAGACCAAGTAGCCAGCCTTGATTTCGGTCGGAACCTTCGGGGAGTTAAAAGTCAAGATAACATTTTTAGACTTAATTAAAGAACCATCGCGCCGAAACATCATACGGCGCGCAGCAATAACACCTTGATCTGCAAGTTCAGTCACCAATTCTTCTTCACTGCATGGCAAGAGATCAAATTCCGAAATAACACCCCGAGAGGTGTTAAGAAACGGGTGAGGTGCCACTTTGACAGGAATGCCTTGAAGACTAGTAAGGAGCAAAAGAGTGTTACTCTGAGAAACACTGCAAGTTTGAACAAGCAGGTCCCCAGAGCGAAGCTTCCTCACAGACTTCAAGGGGCCAACCGCAGCGTCCAAAGCTTTAGAAATAAAAAATGGAGATCTGGTGGACAGTCTCTCATTCGGATCGATGGATTCTACAAGTAAGTGTGTAGCATGCGTAGTCACAGCAATCGAGGGAGACGACGCTTCGGAGCGACTGGTACAGCTGCCGAAGAAGAGGTTCCACATTCTTGGTCCAGGTCAAGTTCTAAAGACCGTTTAAGGGTATGAGACTTGGTAGGTTGAGAAGACGAAGGAGAGTCTTTGTCAACAAACATTTCCTCAGGTGACTTAAATTTGGAGTTTCTCTTTTGTTTTTGCCCATGGAAAAAAGGAGGAAGATTCGTCTGCAAACTACTCCACCCACCACCGAGTCCTACAAGGGAGAACTGGAGGTCCGCAAGCCGAGAAAATGACGCTGGACACAGTTCTGGAGCTTATACGTTGCAGATATAGTCCGTTGGCTGTGATCACACGCACTCGGCGGACACTTCGGCCTCCTGGTACCGTCATGCCAACGCCTTTGGCATGATCCCACAGCCCCCGGGCTCACCCTGCCGTGCCATACGACAAAAAAGCCGCTAAAGCCCGGTACACAACTTGGTACGTGACTTCTGACTAGAGGTGGGTTAGTCTCTAGCCTCCCGTTTACAGCGAAGCCGGGGTCGAAGAGGAGTGTTGGTACACAGGAGGCACTTTATCCGGTCTCCTGCGACCTCAGCCGCCAGACATCCCATTTCCGCCTCACGGGTCTCCGCACGCGGCAAACATGCAGGTAGGTCTAGTACCCAAACCAGCTAAAAGGAAAAAAAGAAATCTAAAGAAGACAAATCCTGGCAGGGAACCTAAACTGAATCTCAGCAACCTACGAACTGAGCGGTTAATATAAATCAGTTAGTGGTGGAGGGTAACAAAACCACAAGACCGGGGTGTTAGTACATAACGTGGTAGCGATTAGGTAGAGAATACCACACAGGCAACTAGCCAGTGGAGAAAATAAATAAAAAACGAAAAAAGCGAGACACAAGACCAGCTCGGGATCGTGGGGCCGCGACTCCCCAACAGCTGGATGAACAGCCGTCCCTGCAAACACCAACAGCAAAGCGGTGGCATGACATCAGATGTTGACCAGTCACCAGGTCAGCTCGGGCCGTGGGGCGCCGCTCCCCAAATAACTGGAAAACCAGTTATCCCCGTGCGGGGGTTGCATGCATGTAGTTGGTCCTCCCGTAGTTACGGTGAGCGCCGCGGTACCAAAATTAAATTGAGGTATAACTTGGGCTCGTCCCCCGTTTCTAAATGGAAACCTGCTGGATGTCCCTCACACCGCTTCCAAGTCATGGCACTGCCGGTGTGGCAGTACACGCCTTCTTTTATACTATGGGATCTTGAATTGCCCGTCCCCTTATTGGTCTTCGCAATCACCAACACCATCAAGCAAATTAAGATTATTGCCAGCGTAGAATTTTCTCTTGACTTCTCTAAGTGATAGTTCGTCATTTACGGCACGGCACGGCACGCTTTGCTCTTTTGAACATATTCCCGATTTAAAAGTATTCAGGTACTCCAACTTCTTTCATTCCTTTCGTTACTTTACTATCCCAGTTAAAATAATCAATAAGAATATCTGTTATATGAAATTCTAATGTGGGATTATCTGAAGCATATACAATGAACGACATCAATTAATAGTGAGATTCACCCCATTGCAAATTTCGTTATTAATTAATCTCAATTATTTGGAATATCATGTGTTCGTCGTTGCTGAATGTTGAAAATTTCAATACTCAAGAATTTGAAAATAACATTTACAAGATTGATGATGTTACACAGTACATTTTCCCGTGCTCTTGAATGGGAGCCCATGATTATGCGTGAGCGCGTGTTTATAGTACACTTTATCGAAAAAAATTCAGCTGTGTTGCGTCCTGACGTTTAGGGGGATTTGGTTTTGGTTTTGGTAAATACTAAAATTGTCAAATCATGAAGTCATATTATGAAATTCAGATGGTTAAACAGTTTGTAAATTATGATCTTTTAATGGAGAAAGTGCCATATTAGCTTGTGAAGTGTTGCGTATCATTATTCTGATATTGCAAAGGACTGGCTTCTTTTCCAGGGGAGATACCATAGCATTAACTAAAATTAAATTGAGTGTTTAGTTGCCCGTTGGATGCTGCCATAACTGTATTCAGCAAGGGGCCAAAATGAGCGCCGACCTATAATCAGGATGTATATTTCTCATATTTTCCCTAATTAATTCCGTTTTGTAATGAAGTGGCTACTTTCCAATATTTCAGTGCATATATACACATTCATTCGTAACGAAGAACGGATACATACTTTTGAGAGAAATTGGTTTACCAAACCGCAACCATTATGCAGGCTTACTAAACATTTATATTCTTTTTTTTCTGAGAAATCTGTCTTTCCTTAAATGTTTACTCGATTCCACACAATAATTGTAATTAATTCATTACTTCATTTTAACACTAGCGAATCATTTTGGGGTCTGCATTTCCTGCCACTGACACCCTTAATTGCCAATACACAAATTTGATTAGAAAATTGGATATAAATCATCATTTGATAAACCCTGTATTTTATTTGGATGATATTTTCAGTTCGTTTTAATATTTGTTGATTTAAAAGATATAATGATCAGGGAAACGATGGATTTCTGTGAAAAAATACAAATGTGTTATTTCTTAAAAACATGATAAAATTTCGTGTCAAAGAATTTTACCTGTAGAAAGGTTTTATTGAATATTCAATGCTAACAATATTACCTGACAAGAAACTCTATCAGTGTTGAGCATAAAGTTTTAACCCGTCTGCCAAAGGCAATTTTTTTTCACAATTTGAAGATATGCTAGGCTGTTTATTTACACGCTGTCTTCAGTATCAGCTAAAAATTTAAATAATTTCTTATATAGGTGTCCTAGTAAAATATCTTTTATGCAAGAGAAAAGATTATTTCGATGATACTCAACAAGAAGAAGATTGGTAGGTAAAAAACTTTCTTATTCTGTGCCTCAGAAAATTCTAGGCACGTCATCTGACAAAAAAGTTGTCGATGACTCTTGTATGTCTGTGCCAATTCCAGACATAATATCTGAGAAAATATCAGAGATGAAAAAAACACCGGTGAGATGCCCGGGCGATGGGATTTCTGAAAAAATTACAAATATCATTAAAACACCGAAGAGATGCTCGGGCGATGGGATATCTGATAAAATCTCAGATATCATTAAAACACCGGAGAGATGCCCGGGCGATGGGATATTTGTAAAATTTTCAGATTTCAATAAAACACCGGTGGGATGCCCGGGCGATGGAATATCTGAGAAAATACCAGATATGATTTATGAAAAGTCCGAGAAAATTCCGGACAACCTTACCCAAGAGGAAGGTTTTATAGAAAACAGACCTGAGACAGCTTCGGCGTCAGGCTTTTGCAATGAAAAAAAAAAAAAAGGCCCTTTTTGGGGCCGAGTACTTTTTTCAATAAAGTTACTGTGCAAATACAAAACACAAAAAGGGTTGAAATAAAACCTCAGTCATCTTATGAGCATAAGTTAAGCTCAAAAATAAAGAATGCTGTAAATGACACAGAATTAATGAAAAATGACACAAATAAATACCTGCGTAATATTAATTTATTACACAGAGAAAAAAAAGAGTTGTCCCTAAAAGCAATGTACAGAACTCTGTGCTAAAAGAAAGGATTGAAAAACATCGCAAAAATTTCCACAACACAAATGTGACAGAGAAATTGATTGCCGATGTTGACAAATATCTAGGCGAGAAAAAAAAGGCCCTTTTAAGGGCCTGATACAGAATTCTGTGCCCCAAGAAGAAATAAAAAAATATCGCAAAAAAATTCCAAAACACAAAAGTGATAGAGAAATTAATTGTTGATGTTGATAAAAATATAGATGAAAATGCTACGCATAAGCAAAAAAAACTGGTTACTCCAACCGTGGAAAAACCAAAATATTTCGCTGGCAGGCTTAGCAAAGAAATTAAAGAGGCAGAAAAAAATAACTGTAATGAAGAGGCTCAATTGCAGTATGCTAATAACAACGATGAAGAAAAAAACAACGGCATATTTAGGGGCCGTTCATTTTCCTCTTTCTCTGAGGAAGGGGGAAAAAAACAACGGCATTTTTAAGGGCCGTTCATTTTCCTCCTTCTCTGAGGAAGGGGGAAAAAAACAACGGCATTTTTAAGGGCCGTTCATTTTCCTCCTTCTCTGAGGAAGAAAAACGCCCTCTTAGTGAAACCTTTCCCTCATTCTCTGAGGAAGAAAGCAAATTTGACCTATTAATTAAAAAAGTTAAAGGAATGTCCACGAGTGAGAAACTTACGGAAAAAAAATAAATGGAGAAACCAATAAAAAACAAAAAAATGGTGAATGGACCATCAATCAAATAGCAGAATTAGCTGCCAAACTGGTCAAAAGCAAGGAAGCAATCAATTGTAATTCTGACCAAGTTATCGAAATTAACAGCAATATAAATAAAATTGATACAGTAAAAAATGATGAAAAAATAACCGAGGATGAATTTCTTTCCTCTGAAACAAATGGACTTAACATATTAATTTGGAATGCGCAAGGCATCAAAAGGCAGCATAGAGAATTCTTAGCCTACCTAAAATACAAAAAAATTGATATTGCGCTAATTAACGAATCCTGGCTAACGGACAGAATTAAATTCAAAATTCCCAACTACAAGGTTTACAGAAAAGACAAAACCTCCCAAAGTGGGGGAATTTTGATCGCAGTGAAAGATAAACTAGAGCAAAGTGAAGCGATATGCAACACTGAGGATGGCATGGAAGCGCACTCGGTTATTATTCAAACAAAAAATAACCCGATTAAATTTACGGCACTATACAATCATCCCAAACACACTATTACCAGGGAAGCTCTAGATAAGCTTTTCGAGGAAAATATTCCTACGGTCATTGCGGGAGATTTTAATAGTAAACACCGCTATTGGCACTGCCCAAGAGCTAATAAAAGTGGGAACAATATTTCCAGATATCTTTTAAACCAAAACATTGACTTGGGGGCGCCTTCTGAACCCACACGAACGGCGCTCAGAGGAACTAGCAATATACTAGATTTTGCACTCCTGAAGAATAATAAATATTACTTTGAAATTCATACTGAGGCGGCACTCTCCTCTGACCACAATCCAGTTCACCTCCAGCTTTATACTGACAAAACTGTGAAGGTAGCACCCAAAATGGTCACTAACTTCAAGCAATTTGAAGGGAAAATTAAACTAGTGCCACCCCCAGTAATTGGAGACTGTAATAGCAAAGAAGAAACTGACACAGCTATTAAACTCTTTAACCTCTCCATTAAAAAAATTATGGAAGAATGTCAAACTCCTGCTAAAGAGAAAAAAATCCGTACTTTTTACCCAAAGAAATTTTGGAACTTATAAAAGAAAAAATAGATACCGAAGCAAGTGGCAAAGAACAAGAAATAAAACGTTCTATGACCTTTATTGCTGCATAAATAGACAAATTAAAAGAGAAATCAGAAAATTCGAGAATGGGTCATGGGGTCAAGTATTAGAGGAGGCTCATATTGACTACTCTGAAAATTCGGATAAAAAAAACAAAATGACTCTATGGAATCTTACGTCGAGCTTGCAAAATAAAAATGTCAAATTACTCCCACCCCTTCAAAAAGAAGATGGGACGGTAGTTAGAACTGACGAAGAAAAAGCAGAAATGTTTGCAAACTCACTAGAAAAACAGTTTAAAATAAATGACATCCCTGACACTGATGTAGCCATTAAAATGAAAAAGGCCCTGAATACTTATTTTAGACACGCGGAGGATGTAGAAAATTCTAGAGTCATCGCCCAAAGTGCACAACTCTATGAAGAATTTACTAGTAAAAAAAAACCTGTATTAACATCCCCAATTAAAAGCAAACAGAAAGTCTCTTTTAAAAAAAATAGAAGCACAAGGCAAAGAAAACAACAGCCAAAAGTACAAAATGCTACGGCCTCTTTTACGTCCGATAGACAAGTTAAAGGTGCTACGACCTCTCGCGGGTCCGGAACGCCAGAAACTGAAAAGATAAGAAATATAAAAAGGCCTTTTAAGGGCCAAAAAAATTTTTTGTTCCTCCTGACTTTGAAAAACCACTACCCATCAGTGAAAGGGAAGTTAGGTTTCATATTAATAATCTTAAAAATAAAAAGGCACCAGGCAATGATGGCATAAATAATAAAATTATGAAAACATTACCGGAAGAATATGTGCAAACCCTTACTAAAATATACAATTGTGCCATTAAAATAAACTACTTCCCTGATATTTGGAAGACAGCAGAGGTAATACTTTTACCCAAGCCAGGCAAAAACCCGGCAATTCCTGAAAATCACAGACCGATTTCGTTGCTCCCAACCATGGGAAAAATCTTTGAAAAAATAATTCTTATTAGAATGCAACAATTCTGTGAGGAATTCCCAGTAATTCCATTTACTCAAGGAGGTTTTAGAGATAAACACTCCACGGTGCACCAACTCTCTAGAATAACTGAAAAATGTGCTGAAGGAATTATAAAAAAGGAACACACAGCAGCCATATTTCTGGATGTGGCAAAAGCATTCGATAAATGCCCACATGAGGCAATTATCTACAAGCTAATAGCACATGATTTCCCACCCTGGATTATACACATAATCAAATCATACCTCACTAACAGAACATTCTGTGTAAAAATCAATGGGAAAAAATCGTTAAAAAAAAAATCGAAGCTGGTGTACCTCAAGGCAGTGTACTCGCACCAACGCTGTATTCCATCTTTACGTCAGACTTTCCCAACTATAATAACAGGAATCTGACTACAGCTCTCTATGCTGATGACACTGCATTCGCTTATACTTCCAAAAATAAAAATCAAGCAACTTTCATGTTGCAACATTATGTTGAAAAACTTGAGAAATATTTCTTAGATTGGAAAATTAAAATCAATACCGAAAAAACTCAAGCAATTCTATTTTCTAGGATTAAATGCAATCACAATCCAGACTTTGAAATAGAAATGTATAAAAAAAATACCTTGGGTAAATGATGTTAAATATTTAGGACTTTTTATGGACCACAACCTAAACTGGAACAAGCATATTAAAGAAACTGTGTCCAAATCCCTTAAGATCAGAGGAAGTCTCCAGCCAATAATAAAAAATAAAAGGCTTAGCAGGAAAAACAAAACTTTGATATGGAAAGCCTGTATCAGCCCTGTTATTACTTATGCCTGTCCTATCTGGGGTAACTGCAACAAACAGCAGAAAAATAAGATTACCTCATTTCAAAATAAAACCCTACGATATATGGTTGGACTTGATGGAAGAACTTCAAACCATGCTATCCGAAGCATGCTAAATATTAATTCCATCCATTACACGATGTATGACTTAGCTTACAGATACTATGAAAAAGCTAAGATTCATCCTAATCCTCTAGTCAGAGCGGCCATTAACTATACTGTCAATGAAACTGACAGTTATAAAAGGCCAAAAACTATCTTAAATAAAGTTCCAGAAATGAACCCAATTCACAGCTACCCTAGCAAAAAAAATAACAATAATTGGGACTAGGTTTAGAGGTTATTTCTCACCTATGAAGAATTTCTGATAAAAAAAAAAAAAAAAAAAAAAAAAGGCTCTTTTAAGGGCCGACAAAATGTTGCATACTCTAAACGAGTATCTTAAACCTCGATCGGTGTAATTTTGTGATCACACCACCCCAAGCTATGGTTACTCTGTTTGTGATCACACCACCCCAAGCTATGGTTACTCTGACATGCCTGTCAAGAAGCAACAAAAGTAAACCTGTGAAAAAATTCTGTAAACCAATTCACAGAATTTTTTAACCCAATTCACAGCTACCCTAGCAAAAAAAATAACAATAACTGGGACTAGGTTTAGAGGTTATTTCTCACCTATGAAGAATTTCTGATAAAAAAAAAAAAAAAAAAAAAAAAGGCTCTTTTAAGGGCCTACAAAATGTTGCATACTCTAAACGAGTATCTTAAACCTCGATCGGTGTAATTTTGTGATCACACCACCCCAAGCTATGGTTACTCTGTTTGTGATCACACCACCCCAAGCTATGGTTACTCTGACATGCCTGTCAAGAAGCAACAAAAGTAAACCTGTGAAAAAATTCTGTAAACCAATTCACAGAATTTTTTAACCCAATTCACAGCTACCCTAGCAAAAAAAATAACAATAACTGGGACTAGGTTTAGAGGTTATTTCTCACCTATGAAGAATTTCTGATAAAAAAAAAAAAAAGGCTCTTTTAAGGGCCTTACTCTGATTGCAAATTTACTTCACACATGTGAATTAATCTCGTTAAAAAAAAAAAAATGGGGGTGGGATCCTCTAAGAGCCGTACTCTGTTTTGAAAACATACTTCACCCATGTGAAGAAACCTAGTTAAATTAAAATGAGAAAAAAAAAAAAAAAAAAAAAAGGGCTTTTTTAAGGGCCGAGCAAAATGTTGCATAAAAGATTTATCTTTTTTGTACTAAATATCTCTGCCCTTAAAAAAAACAAGGTATTGTTGGTCTTGCCTTTTATGTTAAAATTTGTTGTTGTTTTTCCTTAATTAAAAAAACAAAACAAAACAAAAAAAAAAAAAAAAGGCCCTTTTAAGAGCCGAGCAAAATGTTGCATCTGAAACCTCGATCGGTGTAACTTTGTGATCACACCACCTCAGCTATGGTTAATCTGACATGCCTGTCAAGAACCAACAAAAGTAAACCAGTGAACAAATTCTGTAAACCAATGGGGAAAAATCTTTTCTCTCATTGGCTGGCGAGCAACACTGAGCAAATGGATAGTTTTGTCTTACCCGGAGTTCAAAGACGATTCTTCTCTGTGAAAGATGTTCTGTGTGTGATGATTTTTTTTTCCAGGTTCCCCTCTCCCGTGTCCTTTCCTTCCTTTCCCCTGTGCTCTTCTGTGGCACAGATGTACCGGGCATTTTTCTGCGGAGAGAAATAGCACTTGAAATGGCTTGTTGTTACAGGTAAGTATGTAGGGCAGCTTACAACTTCACTTCTTAACGGGTTACCGTCTACTCCCTCTCCTCTAATATTTCCATACTTTTCTTTCGTACTATTCTATCAGGGAAATCTGTTCCCAAACATCTAATATTTCTCTTTTTCACCTGACAAAAGGCGCAGAGCGCTGAGGGTTCGGGTCTCTCAACCTCAGATAGGAAATATCTCTCTATCTTTTGTGCAATTTTTCTCTTCGCAACCAATGGAAAATTATTAGAAGTGTTCTCATCACACACATAGTGAAACCTCGTTCATTATACATACGTATAGTTGTAGGAAATAAGAGAGGATTAGTTTTAATATATTCATTGTATAGTTTTATCTGTTGCAACAATGTTAACGGGGTAAATAGTAAAGAGATACAAACTGTAAATCAATGAATAATCGAAGATCCTTGCGTAAGAGACTTGCACAGATTTAGATAACATCCAACGTGCATACGTTAACGGTGTATCGAATTGTGAGACACACGGGAAGTTACCATACATTAGCATATATTTTTTGTCAAGCAAGAACATTGTTTCTCACCAGGTGTTCCCTTTTAACAGTGTCCCCGAAAATCTAATCTAAGAATTGCGGTGTTTTAATTTGTCTTATAAGAAACTTAATTTCTTTTTTTTTAACTAGTAACATATATGCCCCCATTGTTTCCTTTTAGACGGAAACTTTCTTTTGCATTGTTGCATACCAAAACGTTATGCAATATCTTACTCTAATACGTGTGACATTTTAACCAATGTAAATCTATTTCAAAGAATGAGAGAACTCTTAACATTCCAAAAAAAACGATACTTAAAGAGTATTAAATTTCCAGAAGTTAACTTATTTGGGAATTAAATTTCCTTGATCTCTTTCACGAGGCATTCTTCTGATTTTCGGATTATACCCTAGAAAATAATTTATATGAACATGCTTGTGAAAAGTCAGCTAGAGCACAAGTATTATTTTACATTTCTTTTTTAGACCAGATTTATTTTCTGCTGCCATTCTTTGTCGGTACCACCTTTCAACTTTACACGGGAAGATACTTAATATGCGATTTCTAAAAAAAATGCGATGAGAATCATAAATTCCGTTTTGCAATCAATATTCTTTTCGAATGATACCGATCAATTGAATTCCTTTCAGTCGGGTAAAACGAAACTCCGTATGATGTAAAAAGAGTATATTCATTTAAACAATGACACGGAATGAAAAATATAATATTACCATATTAATTTTTACCTGCAAATCAAGGAAGATGGACATCCACATCGACTGCCGTAGATTTTCCTTACCTTTTGGGATATTAATAAAACACGATCTGATTTCGTAAAAGCTGATGTCTTGTTGGGGTAAAACATGGAATAAAACAAAGAATTTCAATTAATGAACCAGTAGAAGCTACTGACTCGAAAGGGATGATGACAATGGGAATGACATAAAAGTAGTGTTTCAAACAAAGGGTCCTTAAATTTTTGTGAATATCACAGCCTATCGTTATTTCTGCGTTACGTATAACATTAAGTGTTCCAGTTAAGAATTTTGCTTGTTTCCTTCTTTTCGGAAGTAAAAATGAAACTTTTTGCTATATCTCATTTTCTCAACACCACATGCGAGGCCTATTCAAGGAAGACACATTTTAGAACCAAAAAAAAAAAATCATCACAGAGTACACGTAACTCCTTTTTGCGTGAATGATCCTAGAGTAGAACGCCAACAAGTAAGTAAAATCATGCAATGCATTGATTATGATACGCTTTCCAACATACTAGAAATCATTACTCAAGTTATGAGGAAAATGACTGTGCAATGAATCTCAATCCTGTTCCCTGACATTTGATTCTATTTCGATGATACTCAACAGAACTGGTTGAGTATACCTCTGAAATTACATGAAAACGTTTTGTCGCAATCGAAGTAATTTTACGTAAGTTATCATGCATTAGGGCTATAGAATAGACCCCGCTTCTTTGTCCTAATCTTTGACCCCATTTCGCACATTTCAATAGGATTCGTCCTCAGGCAAGTCCCTAGAACATACTAACATTTCATCCAAATCGAGACATTTTTACGTAAGTTATGATGCATAATGGCGATGGAAGTGATTCCGCACCTATGTCCTGACTTTTGACCCCTATTTCGCCAATTTTCAATAGGGTATGTTCAAAGGTGGTCCCCTACCACATACTAAAATTTAATCGAAATCGAACCTTTTTACGCACGTTATGACGCATAAGAGCAGTGGAATGGATCCCGCTCCTATGTCCAGACCTTTGACACCATTTCGTTCACTTTCGACAGGGTGCCTTCCCAGGTGTTTCCTTACCACATACGAAAATGTAAACGAAATCCAGTGATTTTTACGCGAGTTATCGTGTGGACGGGCACACGCACAAAACGCGTGACATAATAAGGCAGATGGGAATCACGACCATCTGCTCGCTAGGGTGTGACGTCATAAAACTTTAATAGGATCCACACACAACGCGTGACGTAATGAGGAAGAGGGCATAACCCCGCCAACATCTAATGGGACGACGCCATGACACTTCACTAAAAATATGGTAATTTGGGGTGGTTATTTAACCTACTAAACGAATTTTCCTAAAGTCGAGATTTAGCTAAATCGATTTTTAGTACCAGAAAACGGTAGGTTAACGACTTTCATCAAAATCCTTAGAGCCGTTTTCAAAATAAAATTTACATACATACAAAAATTGCTCCTTTAAGGTGAACGTCAAGTAATTTTGCTTCCTGTACTTCCAATGGAAAAATTTGTGTACACATTTTCTTCACAATCATTACGTTCCCAAGGATGAAAATTTGAACATCGATTAAAATATCTTCATTTTATAACTTGCAATACCTAATATTTTCTAAAACACAACCGTAATTATGCAATCCAACATTGCCGCGCCGGTGGCGCAGTGGTCTAAGCGATGGCCTCTGATCATTCGTCAGAACGGGGTTAGTGTTCGAATCCCGGTGAGGCATGGATGTTGTGTTTGTCTTACGGCACTCGCTCTCTCCCTTTCCTTGAACCAGTGACCTTAAATAAGGGACGGGCGACTGCTTATAGCCCACTGAGTTGCTCACGGAGGTCGTTAAACTTGCTATGAAAAAAAAAAAAATATTCCAATATTTGTTTGTCTACTGACGTCATGAAATTATAGGTCGCGACATCTTTTTGTTTACAATTAATGCGTTCACAAAGATGAAAATTTGAACATCGATTAAAATATCTTCATTTTATATTTTGTAATACTTAATATTTTCTAAAATATAACCATAATTATGCAATCCAACATTTGTTTCTGTACTGACGTCATCAAAGTACAGGTCGCGCCGTCCTTTTTCTGGTTTCAACACAACCAAAAGAAAAGTTATTAATTTTTAATATAATTATGGTTATGTTTTCGAAAATATTAAGTATTCCAAGTTATAATATGAAGCTATTTTAATCGATGTTCCAATTTTCATCCTTGGGAACACATTAATTGTGAACGAAATGTGTACAAAAGTTTTTCCATTGGAAGTATAGGAAGCAAAATTACTTTACGTCCACCTTAATAATATGGGATAAAGGCGATGGAATGGATCGCAATCCTATGTCCTGACCTTTGACCCCATTTCATCCATTTTCAATATGATTCGTCCCCAGGAGGTCCCCTACCACATAGTAAAATTTCATTGAAATCGAACCATATTTACGCAAGTTATGACGCATAAGTGCAATGTAATGGATCCTGCTCCTACGTCGTGACCTTTGACCCCATATGAACATTTTAAATAGGGTTCGTCCCCTGGTGGTCCCCTACCACATACCAAAATTTCATCTGATTAGAACCTTTTTTACGCCAGTTATCGTGCTGACGGTAGGACAGACTGACGGACAAAGCTGGAGCATATACGCTTCTTCAATTTACGGTTGGAAAGCGTAAACAAGAAGCATCAGTTTGCACCCGCCTCAGCGTCGTGTCATGGATATCATGGATATCAACATCGCGCGGCTTTGTAGTTCTGTGTTCTTTAAAGTAAAACGAATTCGGAAGAGTACAAAATGTTGGTGCAAGCAAATGGTGGGATGCTACTTTGTACAGCATAGTGGTGGTTGAAAGTAGTTAGCGAAGGCCTCGAGTCGTTTCAGAAACAAGAAAGTTTAAAACAGAACAGGAAGTTCTTAATAGGGACATTTCTGAATTAATTCAAACATTTGCGGAGGTGTATCAACATAATAAGAAATCCTACAGCTGTTGAGAATGAAGGAATGCGAAATGAAACACTCTCACCTATGTTTGTGCTTTTGGAAGGTCAACAATGTAACCTTTCGATTATTCCTGCTTTTTATTAATAGAAGCTTGCTATTTGTTTGTGCTGTCTTACAAGTGCGCCGCGAACTTCTCTTATCATATGGGCATCGCAACATTTTCAATTTTATCAGTTTTATTGCGTTCGTCAGATGTACACACAATTTATGCATCTCCCAACAAGGGATAGTTAGCATTGAATAATTACTGTCACAGATGATATAAACGTTTTATAAATATCCATACGGGATTTTTCGTCCCGTTCTTCTCATCCCAAAATGTTTGAGAGATACCTAACACTTTCCTCTCTCCAATCGCTAAAGGAGTCACTGATGTCACGTATTTTTGTATCAATACTTTAGTTCATGGATAGGAGTTCTCATTCCCGTAGCATGGATGAAATTCTGCTTTCTATTGGAACCAGCAAACTGTTTGATAGTAGGCTTAAACAACAAATTGCTTGAGCATTGAGGGCGGTTTATTTTTCTCTGTTCAATGTATATTAAAAAGGCGTTTGCTCGCATGGAGTGGAAGTAGCCAGCGTTACAAATTGCACAAAATAACGTATGCCTACCAATTACATTAGAAAGATAAATACAAGTCGATGTTCAAAGTACCCAAAAAGATAAATTAATCTCTCTCTAATTGTTATAAGTGTCATAAAGAATAACAAGTTTCCCACATGTTAGTGATGTAATGACCGTCATATACGTATTTGCAACCAGCAAGATAAACAGTAATGATTTAAAAAAAAATTAAATATATTAGAAAAAAAAATTGTTTAGCTGGAAAAATATCAGTGAGATATTTCAAAAAGCGAAAAAGTTCGCATTTGCTTCGTCCGCTGGGTTATAAAAATAGGAGTCTTGCTGAAAGCCGTGAATTTCATTTCTCGAATAACATTTTTTTTAAATGCCTCCGCATCCGAGTGGCAAGTCGTAGGGTGACTGAAAACTTTGGATTTCTCACGGAGACCTATTCGAAGGGCAGTGCCTGTGGACGTGGTGTGCCAAGTGCAGCTTCCGAGAAGTGCAGCCATTGTTGTGCCGGGAAATACAGTGTGCCCCGAGTTAAAAGAGTGTGAGATTCTGGAGGAAAATTGATCATTTCACGTGTTCCAACAGTCGCAGTGCGCTGAAAGTGAAAGTGGATATGTATCCAGTGATCATACGCCTTGTGGGTATTCCATCTTCGAATACAGTGTGAAAAAAAGTGTGAAAAAATCCAAAGTGCTTCAGAGTGTTTTTCCGATCTACAAAGGTGATAACAGTGCAGTGGGGCTTTGCCCAAAGTGTTTTTTCATCAGTTTGTGCTAGTGGTGTGCATTTTGGATTACCCTAAAGTAATGGAAGTGGGTGAGTACTTTTTCAGCTCTTTCATTTTGGAGGGAGAACATTAACACCAAAATGCAAGTACCGAACAGTATTTCAGTGGTCCATCCCCAGGGGATGAGACAGAAGGAAGTTGGAAGAACGCCATGGGAGTTCGTAGGTAAACCTCCCGGCGATTTGTTTGTCACTGTGCTAGTGATTACCAATAGGAAAACAGATTTTCAGTTCGCTGAAAAATTTAAGAGTGTAGTTGATCAAGTCCTTAAACAATAGAAATTCGAATGTAAAGGAAAGACTTTTACGGAGCCGAAGGCGGGAAACAATGTCAAACGAGTTTTCGTGAGATTGCTCTCCCTAGAGATCCCTGATATTAAGGTATCTAATGCCTTAAAAAATATGGAAATATTTTTAATCTTTACAGAGAGATAGTGAGACCAGAAGAGCGTGCAGAATTCATGCAAAATGCCTTTTCTGGGACAAGAGTAGTTGTGATGGACCTGAAACAGGCTGTACCTAATTTCATTTACATCAAGGGTCTAAGAGCTATGTGTGAAAAAGCCGGATTTGTTCGAATTTGCAGACGGTGTAATCAGCTGGGTCATATGGCTTTTACATGGAAAACTAAAATTTGGGAAAATTGCAAAGCACTAGATAACTCCTTGGATGAGTGTGTTTTTCCATACGGTATCTGTGGATCCGAGCAGCACATCAGTTCGGCATGTAGTCGACGTACCTTGGCAATCATCACAAGAGGAAATGAGAAGGAAGACTCGGATATGTATGAGATTGAAGAATTACGATCACACAGATTTGGAGGGAATGCAGCTTGCTTCAACTTTAGAGCAATCAGAAAAAAACATTGAGGAGGAGGGGGAGAGCGAGAATGAAAAATACAAGCGTGAGAAAATTCCAGGTACTGACCCGTTGTCAAACGACTCTGTTGAGTCAAATGAGGGAAATGCAGAAGGGAAAAGTGTTTCTTTTTAACCTTTGCCCCTACCTCAACGACCGCATGTGTCGCCTTTAGCTCCTCCTAAAAGCAAATTTTGCAAGGCAGAGTTTGGCAGTGAAGCTATTGACCTCTCGAAGGTTAAAGAGAAGGGTAATACAAGTATAATCACGAGATCCAAGTCGAAAAACGTAGAAAAAACAAAGGAAAAAAAAACAAATCCAGAGTTTCTGGATCCAAACACAGGTGACAAAAAACAAAACAAAAAGCCAGCCGAGGAAAACAGCATTAAAGAGAAGGCTGGCCGAAGTGGAGAAGGTTCTGAAGAAAAAGGAGACAAATAGACCTCCCTGTAGATTCAATCCGGCAGAGTTGCACGAACAACAGTAGAGAAGGAAAATTCGGATGATTCTGACAATAGTCAGGAAATTTTGCATGTGTCTTTGAAGAGATTCTCTAATCTTTCGGAATCTTCTTCCGATGGACAGGCAAACCAAGAAGATGTGGAAATGTAAAGAAGTATATAGTGATCTTGTAAATAAATAAATAAAATAAAATTCACTGTAAACATGATTTCATTGAGGATCGCTGTGCTAAAAAAGGAAGAAAAACTGAACAGGCTTTAAGGCTTTCTTTCTCTGAATGAAATAGATATTTGTTTTATTCCGGAGACTCATTTTAAAGTATTTAGAGATGTTTCAGCATTCAAGCAATTAACGACATTTAAATGCGTATTTTCCTTGGCGAGTTGAAGCTACAGTGGTGTGATGTTGTTATACCGCAAAGCACTTCTGGTGAATTTCCAGTTCGATGGGGAAGGAAGAGTGGTTGCGGCTACATTGGAAAGGAATGGGTTCCTTTTCAAACTCAAATGTGTATATGCACCTCCGTCGATACCAGCGCGGAAAGACTTTTGAGAAGTCTTCCTTACTACGTGACCGGAAACTATGACTTTTTGTTCATTGCAGAGGACTTCAATACTGTAATGGATACCAGTCTTGACCGCCAGAGTCGAGCTGTGTATTCAGACGCAAGCCAACCGGCTTTCAGCAACTGGGCACAAGCCAACGACTTGAAAGATGTATGGAGGACCCTCCAACACACTACACCAGGTTTTACGTGAGAGTCCAGAGGCTTGGCCTCCAGGATTGACTATGTGTTCACTCAAGACACAAATGTCCTCAAGAAAATTACCATAATTGATCCGAATGCTCCTCCGGTGCATATCTCGGACCACCATGTGCTTACATGGAAAATAAGAGTTCATAGCTCGATTCGAAAGCAGTGAATGTCTTGGAGAATGAACACTTTACATCTAGAAAACGAAAATATAAAGCAAGAAATAGTGAGATATACCAAAGATCTACTGGACAGTTCGGAAAACCTATCCCATCGATGGTTGGACTTCATAGGAAAATTGACGGGGTTCCTTCAGGGAAAAGGCAGAGAATTTGCAGAGGACAAAATAATCAACTTTAGATTGCTAAATAGCGTACTGGGAGCACTGATTGTAGTTAACAACCAGGGTTGTAACCAAGAAGAGATAATTACCATTAAAACTGAAATAATGGAAATTACAACAAAAGTAGGTACTGGCATTCGCGAAGGGTTGTCGTAACTGATTTGGAAACTAAAGAAAATATGGTTAATGTATACAAGAATAACAAAATAAAATATAAGGCAATGGGTCTCCCCTTGCCGTATATTGATAAACATAACAGAAAACATAACACAATTACAGAAGCACAGGTTTTCTTTCAAGATCTCTATAGAAAACAGGTGACACTCTCAACAAATATCTCCGGATACGTAGAAGTTCCAAAACAAGAAGAAATTGTGAAAGAGATGCTGGAAAACGAAGTTACGTTAACTGAAGTTAAAAAAGTTATTCAAAAGCAAAAGAACCAGAGGTCCCCTGGACCGGATGGTATAATGGCAGAATATTATAAAATGTTTGAAAATGAAATAGCAATGCTCTTGGTCCAGTTGTTTAATGAGATGATCCCGCAGGGAATTCCGAAAGAATTTAAAGAAGGATATATCAAATTGATTACAAAAGAAGATTCAGAAGAAATTAATTTTGATAAAATAAGACCAATTACATTACTAAATGTAGGTTACAAAATTTTTGCAACAATCATTAAATCCAGAGTTCGAATTGTCATTAAGAAATTGATTAATTGTCAATAGTAATGTGCTATTCCAGGAAGAAATATCTCCCAGAGCTTATTTCTCACAAGAGATATCATCTATTTACTAAATGAAAGAAAAATAAAGTTTGGACATTTTTCATTACACCAAGCTAAGGCATTTGATTCCTTTAATCAAGTTGCGCCTTCAGGTATTTTGGTAGAGTACGGGTTTCCTGAATCCAGGGTGAAAATCATTGAAGAGTTACATAGAGAGTCATTTGCTCAGGTCTTGAAAAGGGGACACAAGACATAGCAAATAAAAATCGAAAGAGGTATCAAGCAGGGTTCGCCCCTGTCTCCAATATTGTTTGTGCTGATTATAGAGCTATATTTAAGGAAAATTTTATCTGACACCAGAATCCGTGGATTCCCAATCCCGGCTCAGAACAATGAAGAAATTAGGTTTTCAGCATATGCAGATGATGTTCTGCTCTACCTAAAAGACGAACAGTCTATAGTCGAAGCCCTTCGGGACTTTGAAGAATACGGTGCAATCACAGGTGCCAGCCTTAATGTCACAAAATCCAAAGCCCTCCTTTGGGAAAAATGGACATACCAAGGAAGAATTCCCGGCGTGAAAGAGTTTAAGATTCTAGGGATTCACTTTACCCATTTTGGGACAAGTGACACTACCTTTTGGGAAATAATTGCCCAAATGACAAAAGTGATACAACAGTGGCAGGTCCACAGAATCTCTTTCAGCAATAGAGCCAAATTGGTCAACACTTTGCTGGTGACTAAATGCGCCCATGCGTCCTCTGGGAACCCCTAAGAACGATTCTGGTGAAAATGACTAGACTTCTATTCAAATTCCTTTGGAATGGAAACGTCAAAGAAGATATTGGCCGAAAAGTGATGTTTCAAAGAATTAACAATGGTGGCCTGGAAATACGAATTTAAAAATATGGTTTAAAACCATCCGTGTTTGGCTAATCCTACAACGTCTTGTATAAAACACCTACCCGAATAATAACTTCCTTAAGTTTTTAACGGGTCTGGACTCAAAGAAATATTTGACTAATGAACCTCAGTGGCATGGTCCGGTTAAAAACACTGTCCCTGTATTTCACAGGAAAGAACTTGATTTTTTACAGTGCAATAACTTTGTAAAGGCTAAAAGTGTTAAATATTTGT
This sequence comes from Macrothele yani, assembly GCA_039090855.1. Lineage (NCBI taxonomy): Eukaryota > Metazoa > Arthropoda > Arachnida > Araneae > Macrothelidae > Macrothele > Macrothele yani. The sequence continues at coordinate 47,917,449 of CM076999.1, read as the reverse complement.
ATTTTTTCATGCTTCCTCCAAGTAATATTCGGATTCATGAGTTTCATGTTCCACCGACATTTTGTAATGAGAGAGCTTGGGAAAACGTGACAGGTCGCTTCTTGTACTTTACAAGAAGGGACTTTGTCTTTGAGCTGGCACACGACGTGCTTCCCACCCGACAGAGAACCTGCCGCTGGGCAGGTCGTTCAAATTTTCACTGCTGGAATTGCGGTTTTGTTGAAGATAGACTTCACCTTTTTGTGAACTGTCGGTTTGCCAAACGTGTTTGGGCGGGAGTATCGCTGTGGGCCGGCTTCACTTCCCCGAGTGCTTCTCAGATAATTAAACTGCATACAATCCCATCCGGGAAAAATATTGTGTATCTAATGATAGTATTTGAAACAAGTTATCAGATTTGGAAATAACGAAACAAAGTTATACATAGTGAAAAATCAAATGGTAACACTCAGCAAGTCATCTGGCACATTAAGGGGGTGATCAGAAATCGGATGGTGACTGATCACGCCCGATTATCCGAATCACAGTTCATTCGACGATGGATGTCATGGAGGAGAATAATTGTAGGTTCTCCGCAAGCTACATACATCATCTGGGATTAAAATAAATTGTGGCTTCTCCACCATGTACAGGTCGGTGTCAGACCTCAGGAAAATGAGTCAAAATGTAAAGGTTGATTTGTTTTCAGCCTGTAGTAATAGTTACTATAATTCGTTTGTTAAAAATTGAAATATTTTAACAGTTTCTTGAAAATTAGTAGTACGTTAGTGAAATATTTTCATTTCGCTGTAAAATTTAGAAGATTAATCTTGTCTCTTCCTGTGTAAAAAAAAATAGTACATTTGTAGTAAAATAATACTTTTGAACGTCCTGAAAGATTTGTACAGAGTTTAGGATTGTCATAGTTCTTAAGTTGTAGAAATAACATAATTGTTTATCTAATTTTAGTATAGTGTTTAGAAGTGAGTGCTTAAAAGTTGTTAATAATTTTTTGAATTTAGATACTTCCTAAGTGTTGAAATTCTTGAATGTCACTTTGGTGAAATTTAACAATTAGGAATATAGCGTAGTAGTTCATAGATGCCTTGAGGTCTTGACCTCAGGGCATTCTGAGGAGGGTGCGCCCTTTCCTCAGTTTTTTTTTTTTTTTTTTTTTTTTTTTTGGTTTTTTGCTTTCCGAATCTGCCTCTAAATCCACTTCGGAGTGCTTTCATTCCAGCTTGCCAACCGGGAGATGCCTGCCTGCTTTCGATCGGCTAGATGGTGGAAAAGAAGAGTGAATAAATGCTGTATGGTGTGCGTGTAAGATCGTTTGTGTTGAGTGAAAGAGGAAGAAAGTTGGGCGAAATATTAAATAAATGTTTATTTGTCAGAGATCTGACTCTAGAAGCCGTTCCATGTGTTGAATGGCGGACAGAGTTCTTTGGCGTTTCTCAGTATTAATCATTGTGGCCCCCTTGCCTTAGGGGAAGAGGGCTACGGGGACCTCAGAGATCCTCACTGGGGCACACTCTGTAGTGTGTTCCAAGAGGATGCTTTATCTTTGAAGACAAAACCATTATAACGGACGCGACTTTATACAAAGCTGACGTAAAAAACATAGCGTGTTTTTGGTCGTGATACTGGATACATAACACCCAATATTGAGCTGCTCCGTTATCAGTGTTGTTCCTTAGATGCATTCGTAACGCAATGACATAATTTTGCGGGTGTATTGCATTATCTTCACCTGCTTCTCACCCGAAAAAGAGTCTTTTGTGGGGGGGATGCAATTATAATTATTTTGAATGGCTACGACATCCTGAAATGACTACGGTGACTGACGAGCCCAAGACTCTACGTGTGGCGTCTTCAGTCACCAAATTTGGTGTATCAGTATCTTGGGATATGAAATAGATCCGACTACCTAGAAAAAGTATCCAATGCCACTGGCCAAATACACCTAGTCAAGCAGGTAAAAGTGGCCTACAGAACTGCGAAGGGGTGCTTTCATCTTTCAAGCAATGCACCAGATCACACCTACTTAATTGCGAGTTCCGCTGTACATTGAATTTACTTCAGGAATCATCCACTTCTGCAGACGTTGCCAGCTGTGACTCTTCCATGTTTCCAGAGCTGAAGAAAACATTCATGAGAGTCGGTGCATAGCCGTAACTGAGGGGCTCACAACTGTGTGTGAGCGGCTGATGCAAAAATACATTTTTTAATTATGTCTTTAATAACCGAAATCAACGATTTAGAATATATCTAGGAGAAATGTGTTTTCGTTTCCCACAACTTTGTCCAAAACATTACACACAAATTCAATCACAATCTGCACAAAATTCACTAAGCCCAAAGAATTAAAAATGTAATCCGGAAAAGCCTGCTATGCATTGAATCATCCCAATCGTTAAATAAATAAGTTTATTTTAATCTCAAGTATTAAAAAATAACTTTCACCCAAATAGATAGGGGCATGTCTTATTTTCGTTTTTAAAGCCCCGTTCAATGCTAATGTGAGAACCTTTCCTGTATTAATTTTACCTTTTTTGTGTATTTGCCGGTTTAACGATTACTGTGAGCAATCCAAGTCAATGTGAGTACAAGCAGTTGTCCACTTATACACGGAAGAGCAATTGAATTAGAGATACCTGTCTTGTAACGTGTAGCACCACCTTTCCCACTGACGACGGCGGCGTTTCGTCTCGGTATGAACTCGATAAGACACCGGAAGCGTTGGGAAGCCAAACGGATCCACGACCCCTGACCAAGCTCCCACAGTTCACGTAGATTTGATGGAGGGGTTCAGAACCTCGAACATCTCTCTCGATGGCATCCCAGATGTGCTCGATGGAATTGAGGTCAGGTGACCTAGCAGGCCAACAAAGCGAGGTCAAGTCGATGAAGTGTGGATCCAACAATGCGGATACAATTCGGGAGCAATATCACGGTGCATTGTCGTGTTGCAGGATGAAGAGCCCAGTGGGATGTTAAAGACGCACAAACGGGAGCAAATTGTCGTCCAGGATATCCCGGTAACATTGACCTGTGAAGGACGATGTCACACGAACCAGGGTTCTCATTTCAGTCCAAGTAAACAGTCTCCAGACGAAAATACCACCCCCACCAGCTTGAAGAGTACCCTGCTGGCAAGAAGGATCCATCGCTTCATGTGGTTTGCGCCGTACTCGTATCCTGCCATCCGCATGTACCAACGTGGATCTCAACTCATCAGTCCAGGAAACATTTTTCTTCATGTCTAGGTTCAAGTGGCGATGTTCCCGCGCCCATGCTAATCTTTGCACCCTGTGATGTGCGGTCATTAGCGGTACCCTCGTGGTCTGATGACTTCTGTACACCATAGCGACTAGATGGTTCTGGATGGTGTCGCTGCTTACACGTTTTTGTGCACCACCGTTAAATTGCCGAGTGATTTCTTGCACTGTGACCCGTCTATCCGTTGTTACAATGCGAGCTAGCAGACGATGACCCCGCTCATCCACACGCTGTTATCCACGGCAGTTGGGCCTTTCAGGGATGCTTTTTAGGTTTCGATGTACTCACGGTGCACCCGTGACACTGCGGCTCGTGAAAATCCCAGTGGCTGCACGACTTCCGAGATGGAGTGACCCATTCGTCGAGACCCGACAATTTGGCCACGATCAAATGAGCTTAGATTCTTCGTCTTACAAACACTGAGTCCGACTCTTACTGATTCACGTCATATCACTCCTTATATTGTCGGATAGTTGCATACATCATGTCATTTCCGTTTACAGGGCCTCCCACAACACCTCATTTTCATAACGCCAGCTGTCTCTAAATCAATTGCTCTTCAGTATATATGTGAGCACAAGCAGGTGCCCGCTTATATATGTGAGCACAAGCAGTTGCCCGCTTATACATGTGAGCATAAGCAGTTGCCCGCCTTATATTTCTCTCCCTGGTTCGCTCTGCCCAATAAAGTGACTCAACACTATTTTTATGTTTCTCAGAGCGGACCAGGGATAGAAGTATAACCCTCGCTCGTCCATTATAGTGGGCCACTAGTTTCAGATAGGGGAGAAAACCAGTGCAGGAAATCAATACAACATACATTACTCACCGGGATTCGAATCGGGAATCACAGACGAACGGTTGTTTGCTTCTTTGTTTGAACTACACATTTTCTTTGTACACGCACTATCAAAATGTTTTAAATATTTTCCTGTAAACCTGCTGCCTCAGAGGAAATGAGTTCCAGCCTTTATTTCCAGAAAATGTACAATTACACTGAAAGACGCGCCTTTTGCAAATGGGCTCGTTTACCTTAATAAAGTTGGTATTATATACACATTCTCTATTATTTTAAGAGCTTCTGTGGTTTAAGGGCATTTCACTGTTTTCAGGGCGATGGATTATAAAAAAACTAAATTTAACTACAACAAATGGTAGCCATAATGCACTTTAATTAAATGTTTATTTTGAAGTTTCTAAAATATTTTTTTAATCAAAGACATTTACACAGAGATATTTTCTTTAGCGAAAGTGATGCCTTAATTTCAAAAACGCTACGATCACACTGAATATTTCAGTACCCCGAAATGAAAACTGAGCATTAAACTACAGCAGAAATGTTGAAAAATAACGGTGACAGAGCTTTGAATCACACGTTTTACCAAGTATTTTTTCATAATTGCCGTATACACTTTACAGTTATTTAAAAAGATAAAATCTTATTTAATCTTAGAAAATGGAAAGGAATTATGATCATACGCCGATCTTTCCATGTGTGTTGTGAACTTATGTGCCCATACACCTCCTCTCTTGAGTTCCATATAAGAAAAATTGTTTTTAGTACTTACCGTTTTGAAATAAGGAAAAAATCACATAGAAAGGTTATTCGTGAAACATTGGGTATTAGAAAACATAGCTTCTCTATTCTGAAAGACAAAAATAACACGAATGGACATGCGTGAGCTACTGGTAGTTAGATATGGCATCCCTTCCCCAAAAATGGATATACCGCTAAGTTAAAACGAGTTCATGAGTGGGCATACGTGAATCATTAACCATTGCGATATAAGGAAATATGTGCTGTACCTGTAAAGAGAGCGCGAGTGGATATGCGTGAGCCATTGAAGGAAACTCGTATTCTTTCCCGGAAACGGATGAACCACTTAAGAAAACAGCACATGGAATTCGAATGTGTTCTCCAAAACGTAGTTGTACTGGAGCCAATGAAGGCTAAAAAAATAGTAATCAAAATCAGAAATCGACGAGCAGCATTTTCGTCCACATGTATCTTTATATATAAATTAAAATTTTAATACTTTAGTGCGCGCTAATTTCCGCGAAACATATTATCGTACTAAGTAATGCTTACATGAATTTTAAAAGAATTACAATAGAACATACCTCAGAACAGAACACTTAAAAATTACGGTGTCCTAGAATATGAACTCAAGCTCGCATCTCCCGATTTAGGTTCGAACATGTTACCGTTACACCACGCAGAAAGAGACACATCCAAGCAACTGAGGATATACCTTTGTGTACCATTTGAGAGAATTATTTTTAAAAATATAGCTTAAAAGTAAGCATTACGTATATTGCAAATATTTCATCTCAGTTCCAAATTTTGAACCTTGCTTAGATTCGTTTTTTGCAATTTAAGGGATATAGTTTTTCGGTATTAAACTTAATGGGGAATCTTCGGGATATTAAAGTTTTTGCTTTTAATACAAAAAAAATCAATCTAACTCAATTTTCACATATGCGCAAAAAATATTTCGTTAATCTATTACGCGGTAGGTCGTTTCAAACTTTTGTAAAGTAGGATATCTCCGCGAATTTAAAGAACAAGTAATTTAAATGGAGAGAGCTATTATTCATCTCATAAATATTGTTCAATCGTCATTCTGATACCTCTATATCACTGATGCAATGAGTTGCTATGATAAGGGGAGCGTGCATTTTCGGTGCAAAATGAGTGTATGTCAGAAGTTCTGCCTGAACCTCGCTATTTCTATTAAACTCAGTCTTATACTCTTTATTTGCGGAAAAGCTAAATGTTGTGCCTAAAGTTCCAATAGTAGGTTTTCCGAGAAATGCCAGCAAATGCTTGATTTGCACCCCTACATACAACGAAGAAAGTCAAGCAAAATCGGTGAAGGATTTACTGCTCTAACAATAATCTTAAAAATATGAAAATAATCATTAATGCACCTGGAGAGTTTATATACTCCCAAACACATTTTTATGAAATGTAAAAAGGAAAATTGAACAAAAAAAATGTATGCCGACACCAAGGGCGTATCTTGGGTCCGAGACCTGGGCTATCTCAGCCACCACCCCGCCAAAACTACTTGGAGGGGTGGTGGCTGAGATAGCTTTTTTTTAAATTGCGAAGTAAAATTTTTGAATTTTCTAAATTTAGAAAGAAGTAACTTTTTGCTAAATTTTAGGTACATGTAATGCTAACATGATGCCAAATAATTATGAGGATTAGAATTTGAACACTTATTTGTACATGAACCCCATTCTTCTTCTGAATACTTTATTTGTACATGAACTCCTTTCTTCTTTCCGTTTATATGAACTTGAGTGTTGCGTACTCATAAAAAAGTTCTTACGAGAATTTTTTTCATATTTAAAAATAATGCTTTTCTCTAATGACCAATCACCCAAGTTACCCAAATGTGCATGTCTTTGTGTGACTCTAAGATATATTTTGGTTCTTTTTAATACAGAAAATCTTCTTTCATATAAAGGAAAGAAGAGAGGAGTTCATGTACAAATATGTTGGTACACATCCTTTAATAGTACCACAGTAGATTTTTTTACAAATGTTTTCCCTAGTTTTTTATTACTAACATGTTCCTTATGCGATGTCAAATGTGAAAAGAAGTACTAAGAAGAGATCATACTTTATTTTTGCAGAAAGTTTTTGAATTTCGCAATATGTTATGCAGCGGAAGATCCCTACAGGTGTGATTTCTTGGGTCTTGGATCCTATTGGAGCGATTTGCAGACGGGGCGATATGACTCATCTGCAAATCGCTTCAACTCAAACATGACAGTTTCTGCAGATCACGCTCATTTCACAGGATTTCGATACCTATTTCAAGTGCCGATTATACATTCCTATTCAAACCGAGATGTTCACCCCTTTACTATTTGGATGACTCTCTGATTCACTTCTTTATCCATTTACTTTTGCGCGAATTTAACAAAGTAATTTCTCAGCTCGGATGCACTTTGTGGTCGGATTCGTGAGTCCACCTCTGAATGTGCGAATGCAGGAATTATATTTCTCCAAATTAAATTCCTTTTAAATAACAGTTTGCTTAAATTCCTTGGGAATTCCGTTGACTACAAAGGGCACAAACGAATGTTTCAATGTAAAATTGTCTGGGTTGGTAAATGAATGATTTATTTATTTTTCTTTTATGTATAAGAGCCGTTTGCTAATTATCATAATCCGTTAGCCATATGACTTTATTACTCACATACAGTATGTCTAAAAGAATATTACTGCGCCACATAGGGTATGCAGTGGTTTAAGTGGTGACTTCTGACTATCCATATAGGATGGTTTTGGGAAGAATTCCGGTTGAGTCATGGATTGAGTTGTTCCTACGGTACAGGCTCATTCCGTTTCCTGAGACAAGTGACATTAAATTGGAGACGGGCAACACTGAACTGAAACGGCGATAAATGAATGCGCAAAACAGGCCTTGCTTGAATGTAGGGGAAACCAATAGAATGAATCTTCGTTATTGCTATCACATGCATATTGTAATCGGAAAGTTTTTCACTACGTTTATCTACTTCCTGTGACAAACGAATACCAAAGTTTTTTTTTATTGGGGATTGAACGACCACCGTGAGAAACTGAGTGGGCTGTAAGTAGTCTTCCATCCCAAATTTAGTGCCGCTGATCCCAAGGAAGGGAGGAAGCCAGTGCCGTAAAGCAAAAGGAAAATCCATTCCACACAGGGATTGGAAACCTGACCCATCGGGGACGAATGAACAGGAGCCAGCGCTTGTAACAATGCGCCACAAAGGAGGCCACCAAACTTGTAAATGAAACATTGACATACTGTATGTTATCGTATGTATTACACCTTTAGTGATACGTGGGAGATTAATACTAATCCTTGCTGACTTTGATACTCTAAGCTAGGTGCGTTTGGAAATTGTGGTTCGCACTAAAAACCAAGGCACTGTTGTTACGGTTTTTTTACAGTAGGATGGAAAACGAAAAGGCATCACACAATATTTGCTACTTACTTTAAAAAACCTTTGTGTGTTATTAGAGAAGACGAAACCGGAATAAAATTACTGATCTCTCCTCAGCGGCATAATAGGCCTAATGACTTTCAACACGAGCGTACACAGGAGCAAGTCCCACCGCATAGTAGAGTGGTACACCAACCGCTAAGTTCTAATCAATTTTCTGGGTACAGTACAAATGCACAGTATGCTTGACCCCGTTCCAAATCCGCAGAATTCGAAACGTTTTTATGCTCAGGGTAATAATGATTTTTCTGTCCGTGCTGAGGGAAGAAGTAATAGAACTGGAAATTTCAACAGACATGCGGAGTTCCCGCAGCAGTTTTCACGAAGTTTTCCTCAGCGTGAAAACTTTCCCGATACCCGGCAGGGCCGAGTTTTCAGACCGCATGAAAATACAACCAGGAATCCTTTAAACTTCCAAAGGAAGTAGACCAAGGGTCGGTACTGCTTCTTGATACCAAACATTCTGACCCTAAAATAGTATTAGTGACTGTCCAAACTCCTCAGTTGCCTAATGTGTTATTGACAATTGAAGATATTATTTTCGAGACAAAGTTCGACACTGGTTCTGAAATATCAGCCCTAAATACGAGGTTTTGCACTGAAAGTTTTCCTGCAATCCACGTCTACCCTGCGACGCAGTATTTGCGAGGTGCAAATAACGAAATATTCAGAATCGCAGGAACTGTCACATTATCCCTAGGGCTGGGAAAGGCTCGTTTTACGCATTACTTCCTGCTCATAGACGACCTACCGGTTAAATGTCTAATGGGCATGGATTTTATCAACACTTTTCAAGTTACCCTGAATTTCGTACATGTTATTTCCTTTCTGGAACCTGTCGAAGTGATTCCTACAGATCATATAGACATAACGAGTTTGTTACTGAGTAACCAACTGAATGAGAGGCAACGAAACCAGCTTTCTCTACTTTTGCATGAAAGACCTGGTTTATTTTCCGATAAACCTGGTTTCACACAGGTGGTTTATCACGTCATTGACACTGATGGTTCGAAACCGATAGCGACAAAACCTTACCCTTGTGCTCCCCATAAAAAACAGGAAATGCAGCGTCAAATTTCCGAGATGATTAAACAGGGCATAATAAGGGAATCAACAAGCGCCTGGGCCGCACCTGCTTTTCTTGTTCCAAAGAAACAATCCAACGGATTTCGTTTCGAGACAGATTCCCGCAAGTTAAACCAAGTCACGAAAGCGATAAATTATCCACTACCTGTCATGTCGCATATTTTGCATGACCTATCGTCAACTAAATGGATGTCAACCTTGGATTTGGCAAGTGGATATTGGCAGGTGGCGGTACATCAAGACTCCGTCGATAAAAACAGGCTTTGTGACTCATTTTGGGGCTTATGAATACCTGCGTATGCCCTTTGGACTAGCCTCTGCACCTGCTACTTTCCAAAAGCTTATGGATACGGTTCTCAGACCTGTTCTAGGTCCCCATGTGCATGTATATTTGGATGACATTATTATTATATCCGAGACTTTTGACGAGCACCTTTCTCTGCTCAAACAGGTGTTCCAACTCATATACAATGCTGGCTTGACGTTAAACCTAGTAAATACCAGATAGAGAGGGACGAGATTGTATATCTGGGGTTGAAAATCACTACCCACGGGTTATTTACGGATGATGAAAAAATCAGGCCTATTGTAGACTTTCCACGGCCTAAACCAGCCAAAGAACTATCACGCTTTCTGAGAATGACCGGATTGTATCAGCAGTTCGTCTCAGCTTATGCTACAATCTGTGAGCCATTGCCTGCTTTGAAACGTAAATACAAGAAGTTTGTTTGGACACCTGAGGCTAACGCTGCATTTGAAGCACTAAAGTCTGCGTTGACTCAGCCTCCTGTATTAGCTTTCCCAGATCATACTAAGGAATTTGATATTTACACTGACGCATCCGGAGTTGGTCTTGGTTGCGTTTTGTCACAAGCTGGGCATCCAATAGCTTTTGCGTCCTGTACTTTAGCCAAAGCTGAACGCAATTATTCAGCTACGGAATGTGAATGTCTTGCTGTAGTGCATGCTCTTGACAAATTTCAATGTTATCTCAACGAATTGACAGTTAATATAATTACGGATCATTCTGCCCTTCAGTATTTGAATTCTGCTAAGCACCTCTCTCAAAGACTTATGAAGTGGGCTCTTAAGTTACAGGAGAGCAATATCAAAATTTCGTACCAACCAGGTCATAAGAATCAATTACCGGATGCTTTGTCTCGCATCCCGATTAGTGGGGTTCCCACAGAAACTACTCCTGGATGTCAGTCTTTACTTTTAATAGCTGATATAACATCCAGAGAGCAGATAATGGCAGAATTAGTAAATGATCCAAATTTTGGGGATATCTATAATTTTTTGCTTGCGGGTTCACCACAACAAAGTGACCCTTTCTCTGGCTGGCACAGCATTTTGAAGTCATAGAGGGTCTTCTTTACTATACGAAATCTAGGACTACTAGGGCAGAGTTTCGCCCATGTATTCCGCGAACCCTTAGAATGGCCCTTCCCAAGTAGCACAAAAACGTTTGTAAAACGTTTTAAAACCAGTTCGGCGAGACGTTGAAAAAACGTCACAATATTACGTTTATAAAACGCTAATACGTCTCGTTGATTCAATGGTTTTTCAACCGTTGTTATAACGTTGTAGCACTGTTTTTAAGACGTTTAGATGACGTTATTTAAACGTCATATTCCTTTCATTATGACGTTTAGAAACGGTTTTAACAACCGTTTAGCAACGTTTGAATGACGTTATTTAACCGTCATATTCCTTCCCTTATTAAGTTTAGAAACGGTTTTAACAACCGTTTAGCAACGTTTGAATGACGTTATTTAACCGTCATATTCCTTCCCTTATTACGTTTAGAAACGGTTTTAACAACCGTTTAGCAACGTTTGAATGACGTTATTTAAACGTCATATTCCTTCCATTATGACGTTGAGAGACGTTTTTAAGAATGTTTAGCAACGTTTAAATGACGTTATTTAAACGTCATATTCCCTCTTTATTACGTTGAGAAACTGTTTTAACAGCCGTTTAGCGACGTTTTATTTTCGATTTTACAACGTATTTTTCCTTTCTGTATTACGTTTAGTAAATGTAACAGCAACGGTTAATCAACGTCTAAATTTCCTCTATTAAACGTTGCTGTCCTTTGTGTATTACGTTAAACATCGCAGAAATGTTACCACAACCTTTTATCGAAGGTTATATTCCAGTTTCAAGACTTTTTTTTTTTGGCTTTACGTGTGCCGTTGCAAAACGTTAGAACGTTTCTATTTCGTTCTTGGGTCATTCCGTATCGACTCAACACAACGACTTGACCATCTCAGATTTTAATGAAATTTGGTACATAGGTGGCCTCTATATAGATTAAGAAAAATACCAAATTTCATCGTCATATATCCACCGGTTTTGAAAATACAGCTATAAAAAGTATTAAAAACACCCCAAAATCGGAAGATTGATGGGTTTTTAAATTGTGATTGCAGCTCCCCTAATTAAGATAGAAAGATGGGAAAGGTATCTTTTTGTAGTATTGTTTATGCTATTTTATTTGATGTACAACACCATAGGAGTTAATATTTAAAAAAATTCAAATTTTAAAATTAAAAATAAAATTTTGAATTTTTCAAAACGTGACTCTCCAAAAAATTCGAAATTTTTTTAAAACAATCTTTATATGTTTCGCATTTGATTACAGGAGTTGTAACTTGGGATGATAATGGGTTTACTTAAAAAGCTATATTCAAATTTAGCCTAACACAAGAGTTTAATGAAAAAAAAAATAAATAAAAAAACATGTAATCTGAAAATAAATTTGGGCTAAATCTTTAAAAAGTTTCATTAATAACAATAGATATAGTATTTTTGTTATTTAAAACCATTTATTTAAACAATGTTTTATTTTTAATTAATTTGTTTAAAATCTGAGTCACATGGGCTTAAAAATTTTATTAATTTCATTATTCAGAATTTGTAATAATTCCCAATACAATATAAAAAAATAAAGACTGTGCAGTTGTACTGTAGGCTACATTTTGTTTTGGACAAAACTCTGCATGTTCCGACTTAAAAAACTGATTCTGTTGTTTAGATCATTGGTAACAAGACCCAACAAGCAGCAACTTGCATTGCTACTTGCTGACCTGTCTGCTTTAGGTTTTGATGGTGATCAGATGTGTTTCTCAGTCTGCTTTAGGTTTTGATGGTGATCATGTGTTTCTTGCAGTGAAAGTGATATGCGTTTGAAAACTTTTGTGGTTGAAAACTTTAAATTGAATAAAGTACATCCTTTTCAGTTATGAAACTAGACTTTTATAAATTGAAGCTGTGCAGGATTTTTTTAGGAAAAATAAAAAGAACAGGTAATGGGAGGCAATTATTTTACTATTTTAATTTTACATTTTATGCACAAATAATCAACAATGGAAAGTACAAGATATGCATTAATACAATGTTTCAATCCATATAGAAATGTGACAGACTGGATGTTGGAAAATTTTGATGACTTATCAAAGGAAACTAAAATTTGTGATTCTTGCAGAAAGCAGCTGAAAATTTTAATAATTAGTCAAGAAGCAAATGAAACCTGTGCTGATGAGAAAATGGACGAAAATTTTGCATCTATGTCAGAAGTAATTGAAACACTGAATACTTCGCTCCATGAATTGGGTGAATCAGCTGTCAATAAGAAAAAGCTAAAATCTAAATGTTATGCTTCAACCAAAATTCAAAAAATCAATTCTGCTATGAAACGGAAGCTTTTTACAAATATTCAAGAATCATCTGATGATGAGGATGAAATACTTCACGACTCTCTTATGGACAATCTTAAAAGTAATTTTTCTAACTGCACTAGAGATAAACAGTTGATGATTTTGACTTGCTTACCAGAGTCATGGAGTGTTAGGAAAATCATGTAAGAATTCAATGTTCCTAATTATATGGTAAAACAATAAAAAAAAATTCTGAAGGAGAAAGGAATTTTGGAAAGCCTTAATAAAAAACCAGGTAAGTCTCTCTCTTCTGAAGTAGTTGTAGTATGATCGTTTTACCAAAGTGATGAAATTAGTCAGGTTTTACCTGGAATGAAAGATTGTGTTTCTGTTAGGACTGAAAACGGAGATAAAGTTTGTCAAACAGGCTGATTTTATGTAATTTGACAATTTGCAAGCACGAAAGTCAGTTTTTCCAAATTCGCAGAGCTCAGACCAAAAAACCGTGTCCTGGTAGGGTCTAGTGGTACTCATACGGTATGTGTTTGCACCACACACCAAAATGTAAAACTGATGATGGGAAATGCAAGAATTGGTTCACTAACGAATGGACAATTATCTTCCTACAAACATTGTCTTGCAAGAGTATTATGCAACCCTACTTCCATAGATTGTCATTTGGGGAAGTGTCCCACCTGTTCTGGGAACACGGTTTTGAGAACTTGGTTGAAAAACTAACTTTCGCCAATGGATTACAGTTGATAGATGCAACTTGGAGACATTAGAAAAATCAACTTCAAATTTTATTGATTTGTTTTGCGAAAAACTGTCTGCTTTGGTCAGACATGACTTCATTGCTAAGCAGCAAAGCTCTTTTATGAATAGTAGTACTAAGGAAAACCTCAAGGACTCAGAATTTCTCATCATTTGTGATTTTGCTAAAAATTATAGTTTTCTTCTTCAAGATGAAGCCCAGAGCTATCACTGGACCAGTGGGCAAGCCACAGTCCACCCATTTGTCATCTATTACAAAACAGAAAAGACTGAACATGCAAGTTTTGTAGTAATTTCTGAATGTTTAGAGCACAACACAATTACACTGTACTGCTTCCAAAAAAAAAAACCTTATTAACTTTTTGAAAAGTAAGTTTGGTGACAACAGCGTCAAAAAAATGTACTATTTCTCTGACGGGTCTGCAGCCCCGTGCAAAAATCGGAAATTTTTTCACAAACTTTTATGTTTCCATCAAGATGACTTCAACATTGATGCTGAATAGCATTTTTCAGCAACAGCACACGGGAAGGGGCCATGTGATGGCGTTGGTGGAACGGTGAAAAGGTTAGCTGCCCAAGCCAGCTTACAACGTCCTTACGAGAATCAAATTCAAACACCATTTCAGTTGTACGAATGGGCAATTCAGAACATTTTTGTGGCAAGCTTTACATATGTAAGTCAAGAAGAATACATAGAAACAGACCAATTTTTGGAAAATTGCCTAAGCAAGTCTCTAACAATACAAGGTACCCAGAAACTTCATGCTTTTATTCCTATCCCATTGAGTAATTCAAAAATAAAAGTGAAGATGTTCTCAGAATCAAACGAGTCAGCTACTGAAAAAGTATCAGCATTACAAGACAGACTGCAAATAACAGAAATGAGTGGTTACATAACCATAATCTATGAAAACAACTGGTGGGTAGCGTATGTTCTACCAAAAGAAGAGAGTGAGAATGAAGTTAAGGTCTCATTTTTACATCCAGCTGGTCCATCTACATCCTTTTCCTACCCTACCCCCACAAGATGTATTATAGCTTCCTGTAAGTTACCTCTTGTGTAAAGTAAATCCTTTGACTCCGACAGGAAGACTACAATCTCTCTGAAACAGAAATACACCAAACTATTGAAGCTTTTAAAGACTATATCAAGGATCTACACGTGTGATTTCACTTCAAAACAATGATGCAACTTTTTTTTTAATTTTAGAAGATTCTGCTTTAAGTGACGATCTAAGTTTAAGATTAGGAATATAATTTGCATAAATGTAAACAATTCAATGCCATATGTTATTATTATTTTGATGTGTTTCTTGAGCAGTAATTGAAATTACTTTTTAAAGTCTGTTTATTTTTTTTGTATTGAAGTGTGAATTATTACAAATTCTGAATAATGAAATTAATAAAATTTTTAAACCCATGTAGTCTCAGATTTTAAACAAATCAATTAAAAATAAAACATTGTTTAAATAGTTTTAAATAACAAAAATACTATATCTATTGTTATTAATGAAACTTTTTTGAGGTTTAGCCCAAATTTATTTTCAGTTTACATGTTTTTTTTCATTTTTTTTTCATTAAACTCTTGTGTTAGGCTAAATTTGAATATAGCTTTTTAAGTAAACCCATTATCATCCCAAGTTACAACTCACGTAATCAAATACCAAAAAAAAAACAGTTTAAAAAAAAATTCAAATTTTTTGGTGTCGCATTTTGAAAAATTCAAAATTTTAATTTTAATTTTTTTTAAATCTTAACCCCTATGGTGTTTGTTGTACATCAAATAAAAGAGCATAAAAAATACTACAAAAAGATACCTTTCCCATCTCTATCTTAATTAGGGGAGCTGCAATCATAATTTAAAAACATATCAATCTTCTGATTTTGGGGTGTTTTTGGACATTTTATATAGCTGTATTTTCAAAACCGGTGGCTATATGACGATGAAATTTGATATTTTTCTTAATCTATACAGAGGCCACCTATGTACCAAATTTCATTAAAATCTGAGATGGTGAGATAAAAAATGCCTTCAAATTGTGTTGAGTTGATACGGAATCACTCTTCAAATCTTTTACTTTGCATATTACATTGAAAACAAACGTTTCCATAACGTAGCAAAACCGTTTTAGTAACGTTTGTGCTCCGTAAGAGGGACGTACGGTAATGCTTATCTTAAAGCTGCCATGATAATCTGTTGTATACAGTCTTGTTACCTAGTCTACAAAAATTTGGGGGTAAATAAATGAAGTTCTTAGCTAACCTAAAAAATCATTTTCATCATATCATAAAATATCATTTTCATCATATGAATGCCCCTTCACAAAACTTTTCTTGTTCCTAATAGTTATTTTACTATCACTTATTTTTGTTAAAGCTTTATAAGGGATGACTTTGTCAGGAAAGTAATGTTATAAAAAAGAAAGCATTTCTATCACAGTTACTAGTGCAACACAATCTCTCACCATTATACAGAGTGTCCAAGAATTATTAAACACATTACAAAATTATGTACAAAAAAAAAACTATGAGCATTGTCTGTTTTTCTATGTCACATATTACTAACACGGTTCCTATATTTTTGTATTGCAGAATTGTTACTCCCAGAATCCGATAGATGGCGCTAGGTGTGGCCTGATGAGGAATTTATGAGAAATGCGCAATCAGTAGTGATGTCATCCATACAGCAGAAGGCGATGTGTGTGTTATGGTTTGCGGAATTAAAGTCTGTCATTAAAGTTAAAAGACGGTACCGTTTAGAGTATGGTTGTAATCCTCCGTCAACAAATTCAACTAAGCGGTGAATGAAACAGTTTAAAGAAACTGGCAATGTGGAACATCGTGGAGGAACCGGTAGGCCTAGCGTCAGAGGTGAGATGGTTGACCAAGCTATGAAAGTTTCCGACGAAGCCCCAGGAAATCCGTTCATAAAGCAAGCAGAGAACTGTGCATTCCAAAATAGACAGTTCATGATATCTTGCACAAGAAATTAGTTTCATGCTTATAAAATTCAAATAGTGCAAAAGATGCATGCAAATAATCACACTCTGCAATACGATTTTGCTGTGGATATGCTGAATCAAGTGGGAAACGATAAAAACTTTCTAAGTACTGTAATTTTTAGTGATTAATCCACATTTCATGTATGAGGTATTGTTTCACTTCGTAAACTATGTTTTGTTTGGATATGGGGCAGTGAACCGCCTCATGCTGCTATTGAACTGGAACGTGATTCTCCAAAAGTTAATGTGTGGTGCGCCCTATAAAAAAGAGAAGTGATTGGCCCTTTCTTCTGTGAAAAAACCATAAATGGTGACATTTACTTGGATATGTTAGAAAATTTCCCTATACCCCAGATCAAAAGATATGACGTCGTTTTCCAACAAGACTGCATATTGGTCAATGTGTGTATGTAAGTGCCTAAATGAGCATTTCCCCAACAGATGGATTGGGCGTGGTGGTCCCATTCCGTAGCTCCTCGCTCCCCAGATCTAACTCCATTGGATTATTTCATGTGGGGTTATGTGAAGGATCGTGCCTATCAGACACCTTGTACTGATTTGCAGGAACTGAAGCAGCATATCACAGCTGCTATTAATTCCATATCTTTTCAGATGCTTGGCAATACATGGCATGAAATAGAGTATCGCTTGGACGTACTACGAGCAACCAAGGGATCTTACATCGAAATTTATTAACATGTGTAGTTACATTGTAAGTTAGTACAGTCAGTTTCTTTCTATCTGTTTAATGTTTTGTTTTACATAATTTTGTACTGTGTCCAATAATTCTCGGACACCCTGTATATTTATTGTTCACAAGGTATACGACTTCACAAACTATGTTTTGACTAAAGTCCATTTCACTGGCTTCGTTGTGGCTGTTGCAATTTTCTTGAAAATTCAGTTGCTCAAATTTTAACTGAACATAAAGTAGACATTTTAATACCACTAACATCTAAGTTATTGCAACATAAAACTGAGTCAGTTGTGTTGTTCATTTAAGAGTTTTTCGGACACATCTGAAATTTAGCTGATAGATTATTAGAAATGTGAGGTGAAATAATGCTGGGAGATAAATCAAGTAGTACTTTCACAGCTTTGTTTTTAATTTTTCTTTTAAGTGTAGCTAAAGGCTATCTGTGTTTCTGCTGCAGATCTGTGTATTTATATCTCAGTTTACGTTTCTTTATCATTTTTTCTGTATTTTTTACAGAGGAGCCTTTTATTTTGGTATGTTAGTTGCTTTGTATTTTTTCAACCCATGTGTATTTGGTTCTTAATCTTTTTTCACTAGTTTGCGAATTTAGACTTAATTTTTGGTTATAATTGTCTTAGTATTTCAGGAAGTTTGTTTAGTGTAATGTCCCTAGTTTATATCTTGTGCTTAGAAATTGCAATTTTTAGTTTCCGCTTGAGGGTCCTATTGTGTAACAAACAGTACGTAGCATATAAATAATTGTAAGAATCAATTGATTATGCATGTTGAAATACCTTTTTCAAAAATTTGTATGCAAATAAGATATGAAAACAGCCACCCAATCTTGTTTGTTCTGTCTTGGGTTAAATTCTGTTGCTACTCATATATACTCATTTCACGAGTAACTCTTTGCATTGTTTGGCCAACCAGAAAAAAATATTTTCTTCTATTGGTTGTTCATTAATGCCATTTGTTGTTGTACCTGACATTGTGCCGTGCTCTTCTCTCTATTTCTGTACATAACATTAACTTCAAGTTCCTAAAATGTATAAGTTCTTTTTCTGTTTCAATTCATAGGTGGTCACAAAAAGTTATAATGAAACAAATGAACAATTCATGCATTCATTTCATTATTTTCATAGGCTTCAAACACAATTCATGTATTCTGAATCATAAGAATATATATATATATATATATATATATATATATATATATATATATATATATATATATATATATATATATATATATATATACAGTACTCACAAAAAGTTTGGGATATTATGGTTTCAAAAGGGAAACATGGTGATATGCATATTTAGTGACTACAGGAGATAGGTTATCAGCATAAATTAGCATCATGATGACACATCATGTGGTTGGTGTGTGTGTGTGTGTGTGTGTGTGTGTGTGTGCAAGCTCCGATAAAAGTAGCTTCCGAGAAGTAGAAAACAGGTCGTCTCACTGCTTGGACTACAAGTTTGCTGAATGCATTTCCTTCAGAGTAGGATTAACTTGAAAAGATGTCCAGACGACGTTTAAGTATTGACATCAGAAATAGGGCTGTTGACATGTTACATGCAGGTGTACGGCAGATTGATGCAGTTGCTGCTTTAGGAGTTTTGCAAGCTAGCTACACACAAAATTTCTACCGAATGGAAATGCTGCAGATCAAGCAGGATTTTTACCCCCCCCCCAATAAACAGGTGTGTGGGGGGGGTTACTTAAAAAAAAAACCCAAAAAACACCCACTGCAAACGGTTATTTTATTTTTTTTCCAAAGAAACACATGATTTCTTTTCTGTTATTTTATTTTTTTTCCAAAGAAACATGATTTCTTTTCTGGTTAATGCTCTTGTACGTTATGTTTTTGCTCCAAGTAATTCCCAAATATATTTTATGACTTCAATACTTGGGCTGTAGAGATAGAATATTTTAAATAAGCAATGTTTATTCACAATTAAATATTTTATTTTAAGATTTTAAATCTACTGTAGTTTCACTGAGCATTTGGCTTGGCTTCATTAGGACAAATGGAGTGCAAACGTTCAAATCATCGTGACATCATCAGCATTCTGACAGTCACTGCTTTTGGCAAGTTGTTTCCACGTGTTTGAAAGAAATCTAGTAGATGTCATGTCGTTGACAAGCCATGAGCAGTTGCACTAGATGTGGAAAGCTTCTAATATATTAAGCTTGATAGTCAAATCAGGTTTATCAATAAGCGTAGCATTAAAAAAAAAAATCTGGTTATTTTCATGACAATGTTGGGCTATAGACGACTTCTTCAGTTCCATACGTAAGTCATGTGTTCCTTCACATGAAAACTTAAAAGCTCTACGGATCTGTCCTATACATGAAAGTCCACATTCACAAGCGATGTGATAAATTCCCCAGTTGTCTTCAACGTAGTCTTTTGATCCACAAAAATTTGCCTTGTTTATAGATTTCAAAATAACTTTGAAATTTAAACATTTGAAAGTTCCTAAATTTCTGGACAGCTTTGTCTACAACAAAAGGACAATCTATATCAATCTATATCCTGTGTGTGCCACAATTTCTTTAAAAAAAATCATAACTTTTTTTTATTTTTTTGTTTTTGTGTTTACTGACCATGGTGAGCAACTCAATGGGCTATAAGCAGTCGCCTGTCCCTAATTTAGGGTCACTGGTTCCAGAGAAGGAAGAGACCCACTGCCGTAAGACAAACACAACATCCATGCCTCACCGGGATTCGAACCCAACCCACTTGGAAGAACCGAACAGTCATAAGCCATTGCTTAGACCACTGCGGCGGCAAAAATCTAGCTTTTTCTGCAAGGAATCCTCTGTAACGCATAGATGTACTGCACGATATACATGGGTAGAAAACACCAATTTGTTTCCATGACTTTTCTTTATGACTTGTTAACAACATGACACCTACTCGATATCTTTCAATTGCATGGAGACAATTCACCAAAATCCATGATCATCAACTACCTGATGATGTCACATATGAATGTTTATGCTCCCTTTGTCCTGATGAAGCCGAGCTAAAGGCTCAACAAAACTATAGATCTTAAAATAAATTATTTAATTGTGAATAAATGTTGCTTATTTATTCTATAATTTCACACATGGTTTAATCCTTTAATTCCACTAATATTATATTTACCAACTTGGTGAAGTCACCAACTTGGTTTACTTTCACAGGTTGATCCAGTTGTACTCTACAGAGAGATCTACTGGTAGGAGGGGAAATACTGATCTGAGGGATATAAGCTCAAGTTTTAAAGCTACAGGAGGTTGTACTTAATTTACACTCATCTGTGTTTTGCATAACATCCCTAACTTTCCTAACTAGAGCCATGAATAACCATACCTGAGTAAAATTTAAAAAAAAAATCATTTATGCAATTTCTTTATATAATTCAACTGTTTTGAATGCCCTATTATTTCTTAATGTAAATCACATTCAAAAGTTTGCCCTCATTAGTGCTGGTAAATTATGTTTATAAAATTTTATTATGATATACCCCCAAATTTTAATTTATCTTTATATATATTAAGAATCAAGCAAGAAGAAACAAAAAGGGAAGTAAACACTGAAAAACAAGTTACTAGTAAAGTGAAAAGCCAAAATGAGCACAAGCTGCAGTTACAATTAACTGGAATGAAAATTATTAAAAAAAAAAAAGGAAGAGAAAAAAAGCTGAACCACTGAAGAAACCTATTGAAAGTGCTGTCATCATGGCATTCAACTTTTTCTGTTTTTTTTTTCCGACAGCCAGAAAGACTCCTTTGATCCCCCCCCATCTTTTTTTTTTTTTTTTTTTTGCAGTATGGACCCAAACACAGCAAATAGCTCTAATCTCAACTTCGCATGCTCAGTAGATATGTCACTAACTCACTATTATATGCTATGCTACAAATAAATAGTCCAATATAATAATGATAATTTTACTCACAAAATGACTGAATCATACATAGTTGTTTGTGTTATTTACATGAAACTTTCATGTCTGGCTTTACTTTGCAAAAACCTCTTTGCTTCAGAAATTTTTTTGGTGCAATATCGCTTTCAATAGAAATGATGGATAAAGCCGATAGCTGTTCCTGCATCGTTGTAGATCTCAAATAAGTCTTTACAGCTTTAATTTATTAAAACTTCTTTTCCCGCTTTCTACAGACAGGAATTGCAATATTCGAAAGCAAATCCTACTGTTGGGATAACAATGAACCATATCATACTGGAATATGAAGTTTAGAGCTTCTATTGTAGTAGCTGAGCTGCATTTGCTCATAAGTGCTTGCAAATGCCTCAGCTCTTCAAACAGTTGCTCCCCATCGATATCTTTTTCTTCACTGTCAGCATCCTTAAGGAATTTTTCTAACTGAATACACTTTTCTTTTAAAGAATCCCGTCAGGCAATTTCTTCAAATTATAAAAGAAACCCGAAGCGTTGAAAAGTTTTGCAACTGAGTAAATCTTTCCTGAATGGCAAACAATGCGCTATCAATGAGTGGATAGAAAACCATTGATATATATATGGTTCGCAATCTGTAGGAGCTTTGTGTTGCAGTTTTCATAGTAAAAAGTGTTTTTTTCCCGCTTTACCCTAGGCTGTGGGAATTTGGGATTTATTTCCAAGATTTACATAACAATAAGGCTTGTCACTCAAGCCTTATTGTTATACACTGAGTTGCCACTTTATTATTACCACCCCCTCAGTACTTCGTTGGGCCATCTTTTGCCTTTAATACTACGTTGATGTAGATTCTTCGTGGCATGGACTCCACGAGATGTTGATAGGTGGTTTTTGGAATCTAAGACCATGCTTGATGATAGCACTTTCCAGGAGTGTGAAATTGCAGGGTTGTGTATCCAGTTGTTTGATGGCTTGTTCAACTTCCTCCCACAAATTCTCAATAGGGTTGAGATCTGGAGATTGTGGGGGCCAGCTAAGCAAACTAACCGGCATTTTCCTGAAACCAATCCTGTACAATACGAGCACTATGGCAAGACGCATTATCTCGTTGAAAGTAGCCATCGCCATTGGGATAAACCATCCACATGACAGGATGTACTTGGTCTGCAACGATGTTTAGATACGATGTGCCAGTCAGACGTTGATCAACATGAATTAAAGGGCCCAAAGCATGCCAGAAAAACATTCCCCAAACCATAACGTTGCCTCCACCAGCTTGAAGGGTTGTAGCAATGCATTTGGGGTCCATGCTTTCGTGCTGTTTCCGCCAAATTTTCACTCTGCCATAGGCATGGTGCAACTGAAAACGTGATTCATCGGACCAAATAATTTTTTCCAATTATCAACTGTCCAATCCTTATGCTCCTGTGCGAAGTGGAGACATTTTCTCTTGTTAACTGCAGACAGCAAAGGTGTTCGAACAGGCCTCCTTCTGCCATATCCCATCCGTGCCGTGTACGGCGAACAGTGCGTGCACAGATCATTTAAGGGATCCTTGATTAAGATGGTCTGTAATTGCTGCACTGTTGCCTATTACCAGTCTGGACACTCCGGTCCGCCCGAGCAGTCACTAGTCGATGACGAGCACACGTTGCACGTAGAGACCCAGTTTTTTGGCTGACAGTCCAGTCTTTAAACACTTTAACAACAGTGGCTCTGGAACATTTCATGAATGCGGCGGTTTCAGTGATACTCGCTCCATGGCTCCGAGCTCTTACAATCGTCCCACGTTGAAAGTCCGTCAAATTGCATTTTTTACCCATCTCGTCACCCAAAAATCACTTCTACTGTCGCAAGCACTAAGCTTTCTCTTTTTATACTAGCCTCACCCTCTGGCGGCAACAGCGTGCAGCCATAGC
Source organism: Macrothele yani (assembly GCA_039090855.1). NCBI lineage: Eukaryota > Metazoa > Arthropoda > Arachnida > Araneae > Macrothelidae > Macrothele > Macrothele yani. The sequence goes on along the minus strand of CM076999.1, from coordinate 47,894,132 downwards.
TCATTTGCTTAAAACTGTCAGGTAGTCATAATAAAGTGGCCACTCAGTGTATATAAAAATGTCAACAAACATCAGGAACGAACAACAAAAAAAAAAAAAAAAGGTTCATTTTTCCCCCCTGAAAACCCAAATGCGTAAAAAAGCAGCAGAGAAGAATTCTCAGAAAAAACCGCACAAGAATTGAAAATGCTTCTTGTTGTTGGTGGTATATATATAGGAACTCTGCATGTGTCAGAGAAACAACAAAGGAGTATTCAGCTTTCATTTTTGTGGCAAATACAGACTAGCTCATAAAAGAAAAAGAAAAAAAGTTAGCGGATCATTTTACTATGTAAGAAAATTTATGGGCATCCCTTCCATTTGGTGGCTGCCTACCTGGCCGGTAAATATGTATATTAGCGTCCTAAATTATTTCGTCGGAAAAATGTCAGTACCTCGAAAAAGTGTGACGTAAAGATTTTAGAGTACGGAAATTAATGGCAAATGGTGCAGAAATTTCATATTTTAAATGTGTTTTAAAGATTTTCTATCATAATATTGAACTGTGAGTGATGCTGTGAAGAGACGCTGCGGTAGGCCTAATGCATCGCCAGAGGTGCATTCAAATAAAATGTGACTGCATACACAACCATTGAAACAGAAAACTTGCTGCAAACCCGCAAATCACGATAACAATGGAACGAGATAATTTAAAGAAAAATTAATATAACAGTAAATAATTATTAGAACATTACAGATTCCAGAGAGGGCAAAAGGACATTACGACTGAATCCGCAAAAATGTGTGTAAAATGGACCTTAAGGCCAAAACTTAAAAATTTTTGGACTAAGAACCTCATAAAAACAAGAGACTAATTTTTATATCAAGAAAAGCAGTTCTGTTAATGAACCTTCAAAAATTATATATAGCATCTTTAACAACTTAATTCAAAAATAGTACTTATAAAATATATAAGGAAAATATTTTATTTTAATAACTGGCAACTGCAAGAGTAACCTGGCAAAATAAAAAAAAATCTTTCTGTGTAAATGAAACTTTTGTTACAGTTCCTATATATTGAGAACAGGCCTTGATAAAATCAAGAGGCCAGAAACTTCTGCAAAAACAAAATAACTCTATCGGAAGATGTGAAAAATAGTTGAACATTCTCATGTTAAGATAGAATTAAATATATTAATCTTAGTAAAACCTTAAGTGTTTTAATTGCTGTAATAACATTTTTATTTTTTTAACCTACAAGCAAAAACTATCTGCAAAATCTGCTAATAATTTGCAAACTATCCACGTATGGCGTACGCGTGTACGTCTATATTGTGTGACTCTGTGCATCGCTACGGCGACGATGTGAAGCTTAGCTTCATTGAAAGGAAGATTCGCTGCAGCGTTTAATTCACGCGCGAACGACTACAAGTCCAAGAGCGTATTATGTTACCACGAGAGCGAGCCGTGCTATACTCATACGCTACACAATATAGTTCGTTCATGTTTTGTCATTGTTTTTAAAGCGATGTTGAGAAATTTTTCGTTCTTTCGCATACTCGTGGTATGCGAAAGAACATAGAAAAACACGTTAGAAAGTACTAACATGCTTTTCTATGTTGTATAGGAAACTGGGGAACTATAACTTTCGGTTCTGGTTTGAACAGCTTTCATTCATAGCTGATTTGCTGTGTCACTGCACTTTTGATTCTCCTGTGTTAATAGCTTGTTCGCAGGTCAGTTTCTATCTTACTCATACATATCTTTTGCAAATCGAAGAGTTTTTTTCCCAGTTTTTCCTGCCAACAACATACAGGATACAACAAAATAAAGGGTGGATGCTGTGGACCTATTTTCTGTAGCGTATCACTACATTTATTGCTCTCCTGCCAACAACATAACCTCTTTCTCTTGTACTCTTCCGCCCATCATTTTGGTACAGCAAGAAACCTTCCTTTTAAAGGACCAAAGCTTCACATTCTTTGCCGGAGCAATACATTAGGCCTACCGCAGCTTCTCTTCACAGCGTCAGACTCACAGGTCAATATTACGAAAAAAATATATCTTTAAAACACATTTAAAATATGCAATTTTTGCACCATTTGACATTAATTTCCATACACTAAAATCTGTACATCGCACTTTTTCCAGGTACTAAAATTTTTTCAATGAAATAATTTAGGACGCTAATCTACACATTTACCACCTGGCCTATCTACCCCTTGGACCGGCCCTGGCTGGAAAACCACAAGATCGAATCCTCAGGTCTGACCTTAATACTACTAAGAAAATTTGGGAATCTACACAGCAACGTTTAGATAACCGCATTCCATATCCCAGTATACTGGCAGACCTCTGTAATGTGTTGACTAATATGGGACTAACTGCACCAAACACTAATCAATAATGTCACTGCAAGTATGCTTCGTAGGTGTCAAGACGTTCTTCGACACATAGGTAGTGTTACTGGATACTGAAATCCAGAGGTTTGGACATTCTCTGAATATACACTTTTGTCTATATTGTGGTACTACTTGTCGTGAGCAGAAATTGCCCATTGAATTGTTTTTGCAAACACACTCTGGCGTTTATGTTACGTGGCTTCACTTCATGCAATATCCCTAACTTTTTGTGACCAGTATATATATATACATACATACATTGCTGAAAAAAAATGTGTACAATCAAACTGTGACAGTTTGTACGGCTTTTCTACACAGCGTAGCTACGTGATCCAGCCTTTAATCTGTTGCCCTTAACGATCTGATAATAGAAGAGATCCATAATTCAGAGAAAGGCTAATTAGGAAGCACTGGCCTAGTCGGAAAAGTATTAATCCGACAGTGAATAGAAATATTGGTTTGTGGCTCTCTAATTTAATTGCTTAGAAAAGATTATTCATTCAGAGAAATCTGATGATACAGACTGAACTAGCAAATACAAAAATTGGTCTATTACTCTTGCCATTTGGGAACAAACAGCTACAAAATTCAAAGTGAACATTAAATTCAAAACCAGTAGCACCAAAAGTAAACAGCTATCAAGATGGTTTTGAAGCATTACAGAAACAAAGGAGCAATGATATGTGTTCAAAAATAATATTGTTGAGAGAAAATTAATTCAAATTAGAAAAAAATCCTCATAAAACTATACTTCCAACCAAAGTAGTTGAATGTAAAAGTATGTGCGCACGCCGATAGTTTTCAAATTATTAGCAGATTTTGCCAATATGGGCACATTTGGACGTTTGTGGCCTCTAGATTTTATCAAGGCCTGTTTCTCAGTACATAGGAACTGTATCAAAAGTTTCCTTTACACAGAAGGAATTTAAATTTTATTGCCAGGTTCCTCTTGCAGCAACTAGTTATTAAATTAAAATCTTTTCCTTAAGTAATTTGTAAGTCGACAGTATTTTGTTTTTATTGGAGGTTTAACGACCACCGTGAGCAACTCTCAATGGGCTATAAGCAGTCGCCCGTCCCTAATTTAGGGTCACTGGTTCCAGGGAAGGGAGGGAGCCAGTGCTGTAAGACAAACACAACATCCATGCCTCACCGAGATTCGAACCCGGACCCCGTTCGGACGAATGATCAGAGGCCATCGCTTAGACCACTGCGCCACTGGGGGCAGCACAGTAATTTTTGAACTAAGCTGTTGAAAATACTATTTATAATTTTTAAAGGTTCATTAATGGAACTGTTTTCTGGGTATAAAATGTTTCTTTTAATTCTCTTGTTTTTATGAGGTTCATAATCCAATATTTTGCCATAAAGGTCAATTTCACACACATATTCAATTGTATTTTGCCGTCATCGGAATTTGTAATGTCCTAATAATTATTTTTTAATTGTTTCTTTAAATTATCTTATATTGTCATCGTGATATGCGGGTTTTCAGCAAGTTTTGTTTCAATGGTTGTGTTCACAGATACATTTTATTTTTATACAACTCTGCTTCCAACTTCTCCCACCCCTGCATTCCTGAAATTTGAACAAAAATTTAGTAAACTGTAACTGGAAAAGCAAAGCAACTGGCCACCTTGCCTGCAACAGGTTCAATAGCATTCCTCTGCTTCATTATTTGACGCACAACTCTGATATGTGGAAGGGAAAGATGGGCACATATGAATGTAAGTGTGTTGTACTCCCACAGTCTAACAAAATGTTGCATTGGATATTTGTATATATTCCATTTGGATACAGATACATTATGATTTCAGTAAGCTTAATTCACATCTGGTATAAAACGTGCATTTTCAAAAAAAAAAAAAAAAAAAAAGTTAAATTTTTGCATGCCTTACGTAGACTTTGAATTGTGACTGACAATATACTTCTTGGCCACAGGACTCTGTACAGGGTGGGTTTTGAATTTTTTTCAACCTTGAAGCTTTCTGGATTTAATAAGTATCTCTCCAACAGCTTATTCCGTTTGTTACTCTACACACAATATATTTCTTGCAAAAAAAACTGGCTGAATGAGCACCTAAGAAATGCTGATCTAATATATGATAACAGTAATATAGAGTATCCTTTATAACTAACATACCAATAAGCTGCGTTTGTAACAATGTTTGCTACAGGGAAGCACATTTGAGTAATTAAGTATAAATTCAATACTCTTTAAACATTTGAAGAATTAGAATTTCTTTTACAACTAGCTGCATTTGTTATTTAAAAATCTAACCAAATATTCAGTAGCTCATAAAAATGAAAAGGTCTAAAATTTCGTTTCCTTGAAATATATTTTTCTTACTCTTTCACGAAAATACAAAATTAAAAACGAATCAGCTGTGTTTAGATCCGAAAATCTAACAAATTCTTTACTACTCCTAGTTTAAAATGCAGTCGATGATATATATACCTGTTAAGAAAATACATGAATGTGTTCACGTGTTAAGCCTACCTCCACGTGTTACGAAACGAATACATGAATGTCTTCATATGTTACGAAACGAATACATGAATGTCTTCACGTGTTACGGGAATCTCCACGAGTTACGAAGCGAATACATGAATTGTTTTCGAAATCGAAGCCTATGAATTGAAACAAGAAAAGAACTCACCTTTTAAGAACGATAAAATCCATCGATTAAGCATGCAGCTCTGGACGATCGAGCTCAGCCTTGCCATAACTCACCGTCCGTAGTACAAATGACGTAACAGCAGGTTAGAGAACGACGCAGCCGCAGACCAGAAGCTGCTTGAAAACCAATGGAATAAAATCTTCCAGTCGTATAAGCAAAAAAAAAAAAAGGAGGAATTCAATAATCTTTATCAATTATACACAAGCTTACTATTTTATCAACAGTATAATTTTGTTCTTTTTTGCCTGAATGTAATGTCACGCCAAAGATTAGCTGTGACCTTGTTAACATGACGAAAATGCAACGTTTAGCAAACGTAATGAATGTGACAAAATCGCAACGGTAACGGATGTAACATTTAACAAACGTTTATCAAACGTAGTCTTTGTACGGAAGACCAAATATCAACTTTTGCAACCGAAATGCGACGTCTTTTAAACGTCACGTGCTACTTGGGTTTTAAACGAATTTCATGACAAACCTATTGCAGGCCATTTAGGTATTCGCAAGACCCGTTGTAAATTGCGGGATGTTGCCTATTGGCCTGGCATGTACCAAAGTGTGCTCGCATACGTTCAATCATGTCACTTGTGTCAGATTTATAATTACCGTAATGTAAGACCGGCCGGTCACTTGAAATCTAGTTCAAGTTCTCATGTTTTTGACATTATTTCCATAGATTTATTGGGACCTTATCCTTTATCTGTTAAAAACAAAGCTCGTTACGTTTTAGTATTAACTGATAATTTTTCTAAATGGGTCGAAGTTTTTCCCATCAAAGCCGCTACGGCGGAAGTTATTTGTAATGTATTAATTAATAAAGTATTCTCTAGATATGATGCACCTAATGAAGTAGTTTCTGATAATGATCCCTAATTTATTTCTGACATTTTTGAAAGAATGTGTGCGAGGCTACACATAAAGCATAAATTCATTTCCCCATATCATCCACAGAGTAATCCCGCGGAACGAGTAAACCGCACGCAAGTTAAAATGATCGCTACATTTGTCATGGATCATCACGAGCGGTGGGATGAACATCTTGAGCTTTTTTCATTCGCCCTCCACTCGTTTGCTCACGAATCTACTAAATTTACTCCCGCAGAACTTTTTTGGGTCGAAAAATTAAGACCCCTTTTGAAAATTTAACGGGGATTATCAACAAACTAAACCAGTGACCAACTCCGCAATCAGTACGAATCATGGCAGAAAAAGCTCGTGTTGCAATGATAGAAGCAAAAGCGGCTCAAGCTAGATACTATAATACTAGGCGTAGGGAACCAGATCTTGTCGTTGGAGATCTCACTCTCGTGGAAACGCACTTCCAGTCTTCTGTTTCTCATACTTTAGTAAAGAAATTTGCACCCAGCTACGAAGGTCCATATCGTGTATCAAATGTGTTTGAAGATAACATTATCCTTGAAAAACCTGACAATCAATTCCAATACGTACACGTTGCTCAGTGTCGCAAGTATCATGAACGAAATATAGATTTTATAATCAACCCTACTCAACCTTCTGTTCCACAGACTCAAAGGTCTATCTCACACGATCAACCTCGAGAAATTTTGGACGAACCGACAAACCTTTTTGAAGAATCTCCATTTTCTTCACCCTCCCCTCCACAAGACTGGGTTCCAAGAACGCAACCTGATTCTACCATAAGACGAAAGCTTGAATCAAGTTCTTCAAATTCTAGTATCGTTCCTTTCCCTCCAAGCATTGCCAAGACTATTGCTGCACCATTCCCTAATAACTCTGCACCAACACAAGCTCCTACTTCCTTGAATACCTCGTTAGAAAGAATTCCTATACGCAGAAATAAACATCGCCCTGCACGACCACTAACTTACAGCAGCGACTCAGAGTCATCAAATATTTCTGATTTATCAGATATAGACAATAGTTTGACAATTCCTAAACGTCAGACACAAGTTACAAACCGCCCAGCAACACCAAAGGCTGTTCGAAACCGCAACTTGTCTCCCCAATCTGCTTCGACGCAACAGCGACGAAGGCAGAGATCCTTGCATCCGCCCGGGTTTCGCCCCTGGAAGTTACGCTCAGGTCAAACTGGTCCGATGCCTGCTTCTACTCTCATGCCCAGAGGTAGAAAGCGAAAACAAGCAATGTGGCCGGAGCCACGTCCCTTCAAAAGAATGCTGGAAGGACAACACGGGCCCCAGCACAAAGGAACAAAATATCGAAAGCCTGGGGGAGCCCGTTCCTGTCAGCCGTAGATATTTCCTGACCGACAGACTTCAGCCGTTCCTGACCGTTCCTGTCAGCCGCAGGGATTTCTTGACCGACAGACTACAGATGTTCCAGATCCATTCAAGTCTCTGAAAAGATCGACGCCACCTGAATTTACCAGTCCGATTAGGCCTGGAAAACGTTATCGTACTAGAGTTTTTTATGCGTCTTCGAGATAAGTAAGTTCTCGTGGTCAGGTTATTTTCTCCTTATTTTGTTTTTCCTGCACGACCAGTTGGCGTGTCAGAATTTTTTTTTTCGTGTGGGCCTATGCATTCTTTTTGTGTATATGTGTTTTTTATATATATATCTTCTATGTCCGTCTACTAATCCAATTTATATGCATACTTGGTGTAACCAGGAGAGATAAGAAGAGGAACTCGTGGATCCGAAAAATGACAAGAGTGGAAGACATCATGATCAGAGTTAAATCCCTGAAATGGCAATGGGCTGGACATACTGCCAGAAGGACAGATCATCGATGGACAGCCGAAATTTTAGATTGGATTCCAAGGGACAGGAATAGACCCAGAAGAAGACCACATGGGAGATGGGTGGATGAAATTCGAAAGTATGCAGGGGTGACATGGAGGAGACTGGCACAAGGCAGACCGTTGTGGAGGAAACTTGGGGAGACCTTCGTCCAGCAGTGGATTGATAATGGTTAACAATGATGATGATGATGATATGTGTTAGGGGTAAAATAATGAAAATTGTGACTGTTAGGCAGCTACAGGCAATCTTCGCTGCTGATACAGTTGGTTTGTAATCAACGATAATATGAGGAAGTAATTTGAAATCAAAAAAGTGATTCCTGCTAGGTAAAATAAAAATAAGGTATGCCGATGCAGGTTTGTTCTGTTCAAGTGTAAAAAGTGTTTCCTGCTTCACAGACGACAATTGCTGCGGACACAGGTTTCCTGAATTTGTCATACCAAGTTTGATGTTGTACATACTGCTGCCACAAAAACAAAAAAAGAGGACGATAAACGTCAGTCAGCGAAATGTAAGACTACACTTAAAATTTGATAGGTTTTTCGACAACAACAACAACAACAAAAAAAATTAAGGGGGAGATGATGTAACGTATACCCTAGATTCAGTTTCCTTTTGATTTTACTATCTCTTGTTATTTTATTTTCCTATGCAAATTATCTTCTCACTTAACGAGATGTTATTTCTCCCGCTGAATGATATGTGGCAATGAGTGTAAGTCATGACGTGGTGGTATGCAGTGTAAATAGGCGCGCTCAAAGAGAGCTTTGTTTTATGTGCGAGGAACTTTGTTTTATGTGCGAGGAACTTTGTTTTATGTGCGAGGAACTTTGTTTTATGTGCGAGGAACTTTGTTTTATGTGCGAGGAGCTTCGTTTTATGTGATTAGGTTCTTCTATTATTGTGATGCGATTCTACGAAGGTTCGGATATTCAGTAGTAGTGTGATCAGTAGAGTGTGTGTTGGATGATAGCAGGAGTTTTCCAATAAAAGGTTTTAAAGTAAGTACATTTTTCTCAGTTCATATTAGTGTCAGACCTCTGTCTGGCCTTTAGGTCTCTTTCATTAAGTGTCTCCATTAAGTCCAGGCATAAAACTTTATTCATTATAATTACTACCACACAAGCAGTAAAACCTTATTCATTATAACCGCCAGAAGTGATGTCACAGGTGTAAGTGAGGTCGAGGAAGCGTTTCCATTGTAAGTAGAGGAATAAACACTTGTTACGGTGGGCGAGGCCTTTTGTGTCCCGAATATATTTTACAGAATGACGTCACCTTCACGTGGTTGTTGTCGATGTGACGTAGCAGCCTAATATTGGGGAAATACTTTCATCTGCAATTTTTGGTTTGGAATTTCTCAATCTGTTTTCTGGGGGTGGAAAGTAAGTGGACTCCGGAAATTTTTTTGAGCCATGGATTTATTTTCGAAAAAAGCGACGACTAGTTTGGAATTAAATGGATTTAAACTCCGGCCGTTTAGATTGTAGTCTCATGCTCTACCGATATGGCTACCGAGACATAAGTTGTTGTGATCAAGGAGATTAAGAGATATGGTTCGCGTAGTGGGGAGAACTGCATGAGGGACTTTCTGTTGGCCGTCTTTAGATTGAATACAGGGTGTAGAGCGTATGAGTCATGCATACGTGCCCGTTCATGATTTTCACAACCACGCAGGTATTTTTACGCAACCATTGAGAAATACTGTAACGCCATGGGATTGCTACTAGTCGGATGCTTGAAGTTTTGCGTTCGTAATCAGTCACAAGGAAGTTTAGTTTCTCGGTGAACAGGAGCTTATTATTTTTTCATGACGTATTGCACTCCATTATCATAAACATACTGTTTTTTCTTCACGAATTTTCAAATGTAAGGTGTTTAAACTTTTGTCCGGCGTGTCTCACACGCATTTAATTTGGTTCATATATTTTCTTATGAAATGAAAAACTATTTTTTTTTCACGTTTTAGAATAATTTTTTTTTCTAGGGGTTTCTTATATTTTTTTCCAAGTGGGGCGACCTATGAAATCGTTTCTTCCATAACCTTTTCTATGCAATGTATTGTTTTCGGTTATTGAGATTTTTTTTCAATCATGTTCATTCTCGTTTATATTTTTTTCTTGTAAACTCAAGAACGTTATTTTCTTCACGTCTTCAACATTACTTTTTTGTGTGGATGTTTATCATAATTCACTTTTCTGTAAGAAGACTTACTATCTAGTATTTCATGAATATTCTAGGCTACATGTTGTTTTCAGAAATTCTGACATTTTTTACCGTATTTTTGTTCGTGCTTTTATCCTGCAAAATGAAGAATTTGATTTATTTTCTTCGTGTCTCCAAAATAATTTGTACTTTTCATGGGTATACTTTTTCTTCTATAGGAGGAAATATTAACTTTTGTTGTTATTTATTCTGCGCAACCTGTTGTTTTCAAGAATTCATACTTTTTGTATTACATTTAGGTTCGTTTATGTTTTTTTCTCTTACAAAATTTTGGGGGAATTGTATTTTCTTTCACGTTGCAACAATTTTCCGTAGGGTTATTATATTTTACTTTTTCTATAAAAGGACAAAATTTAATTTTTTTGGTTCGTAATTTTTTAAAACATAACGTCATGCTTTGAGAACTTGAGATTGTTTTTATCTTCTACGATTGTGTTTAAGTTCGGTCAAGTCTTATCTTATGATATCGAAATAGAATACAAAACAATGTGACAACTAAGATTTTAACCTCAAGCATATCCTCCGGCTCAGAAATCTATTCGCTACAGGATTCGCAGAGTTAGGCAGTTAGAACAAGTGAAAATAATCATGTCAATTTTGTTAAATTCAGTATTTCCATTCATTGAAGGTATCTCTTTACGCAGAAGCGCGCAACTTCAATGTAAAGGTTACATTCAAATGTTTCTTTGTATGTAAAGATATCATACAAGAAATTTTATAATATGTCGAAACCTGTTTGCGTTTTAAAGAGTTTTTCACTAATACATCAACAATTTTCTTTCTCATGTTGCGAATCAGTTTCACCTTAATTCTTAACATTTTACCGGAAAGGGTTACAGTATCTTCTGGTTCCTTGCTTCTATTGATGCAATCAGAAATATCTGTTACAGACCTTTTTAAACATGAACTAGTGTGCGTTGTCAAAGTAAGAAAAAATTGCATGCAGTATTATTCCTGAAAATTATTATATGTAAACATTTAAATCATAAGTTTGGGAAATTTTGTCTGCTAATGACATTAGTAAGGCAGCACCTACTGGTGCAGTAACATTTTGAATATTCGCAAATCACGGCAATCGCCCTACTGGAGAAACAGTTTCAACGAACATAAAATGGAGTTCAGCAGAAATATTTCTTGAATTGGGAATGATTTAATATTTAACTCTCCAGTAGGTCCCTCGCAGCAACTTTAACTTTTTTATTCAGATTAACGTTCATTCGAATGCCATCTTTTTAGTCCTTGTTTGCAAAGTAGACTAGGAGCAACAGAAACTGAAAACTTTACTGATCTATTTTTTAAGTCACCACGTTTTCATTGTTTTGGGATATATGAGCAATTAAGATGGTTATGGCCGAAATTTAGCTCTTTACACTCTCTGTCTTGCCACGATATAATTTCTTCTGTACACGCTCTATAGATTTTAACTCATTAATGAGCAGCTCGAGGAATTTCGTCTGCATATCCTTCCTGATATATTTATTGATTTTTTCCTATTTTGTAAATCCAGTAAAGACTGTATTTTCATACTAATTCGCTCGTTATGTTGATGCCAAATGAATTAGGAGTTTAATAATTAAAGAGTCTGTCGAGTGAAAACAACTAAAAAAGAAGGACCTCTCTGTAAAGGAGTACAACAAGTCCCAAAGTCACTAAGCAATTTCGACGACTTATGCGCAAAAGAAGTGTGAATCCGCCCATCGGGTCAGGCGGTTCAAAGGTGGGGTGAGTAATTTTTCTGAGTGAAATAATTTGTAGCAGTATCTTCAAATGCAAGTTTTAGTAACCATTTCCAGGAGATTTTCTTCAGTAAAATTTTTGATGTTGCCAGATATATATTACATCGTGTGCTACTAGACTCCAAAACTCTTGAGGCAAAATACTTGGCATTCCGCTACTATTGGAGTTTAGTCCGTTTTCTAAATGCGAGACGGTACCGGTGTGGATATGATTCTAAAGACGACCTCTAATATATTGTTGTCTCTCTGTTGCTCTGGAGATTTTGAGAAGCGTCACGATGTACAATTTTCTGCAAACACTTTTGATTTTTAAAGATTTAGGTACATGACGGAACACAAAAAAACGCTTTAACGTTTGTAACTTTACCTTCACATTTCTTAAATGCTTCTTTCTGAAGATCACATTACACTGTGGCTCTCGAAAACTGGGCACAAAGACAAAACTGAAGTAACCAAATTCCATTACAAAAGATGTACAGTAAAACAGGCTGTCATTACGCCCACCGATAAGCCCAAACATTCTGACCACCTGCATACAATTACGTCGATCATCTACGTGCCGCTAAAACAGCTCTTTCGTGGAGAATAGAATCTTTAGGATGTCTAAAGATGTCTTGTGCTACCTCGTACTAACACGTTACCAGAAGGTCCTTTTGTTAATAACATTTGGAACCACCGCAGATCGGATTTACTGGTCCAACAGAATCAATCAACAGGTTCTTGATTAGAATGATACTTGGCGAATTTGGGAACTTGTGCTATATTTGAAAGTTTTCCTGATGTTCAGCTAACCATTCCCGAAAAATCCTAGCAGTGTGGTATTGTACATTTTCTGCTGAAACAAGACTCTACTAGAGGGAAATACTGTGGCTACGAAATAATGTACCTGGTAATCAATGATATCCACCTAAGTGGTAGATGTGATTCTCTCGTGAGCATAATTGACCGGAAGCAGCATGTTTCAGCAGAACATTGCTTAAACCATTACACTTTCTTCACAGATGTGTTTTTATCCTGCGGTGTACCACGGTGCCAACGCTTTCCCACGAAGTTGACGTACTTGATGCAACTGGACCAAGGTGTAACTAGAAACGAGATTCATCTGACCAGACGACATTCTTCACATGGTTCAAAGTCCAGTTGTGTTGCATGCGTGCCTTTTATAGGCGCTTTCGATGATGAAGTGTAGTTAGCATGGGCAATCGCAGCTTTGTGCTTCTGCGCAGCACCATTTTCAGCAGGATTCAATTTAATGTGTACTGTGACATACATCCTGTCACTGGCACTGAAATTAGCAGCATATTGTTCCACATTATTCTCTCTATTAGTTCGTACCGTATGGGGTAACTTTCTTTCACTTTTAGCATCAAGGCGCTGTATTCGGCCTGCTCCGCGCAGGCGGTTCGTAGTTTTCCCTATCCGGAAGACTTTTTGGCGGTACTAATCACTGCTAAGCGTGAGCTCCTCAAAATTTTACGGTCTCAGAAATCCTCCGATTGAGTTATTTGGCCTTTGCAATTTAACGTTTGCTAAACTCGCCGAAAGTTGAAGCAACTTTTCAGGCTTCAGGTAAAGTCAACCGCCACAAATTCAGAATTTTGGCGTGTGAGAATCCACATTCCTTCATGGAAAATGTCCGGGTTAGTCCTAACGTGAATATGTGCTGTGTCTTTATGGCTGATCATGTGAACCAAACTCTTTTACGCTTTCCAACCGTAGGCTGAAGTAGCGTATATGCTCCAGCTTTTTCCGTCCGTCTGTCCGTCCGCCTTTCGGCACGATAACTCACGTAAAAATGGTTCGATTCCGATGAAATTTTAGTATGTGGTATTGGACCACCAGGGGACGAACCCTATTGAAAATGGGTGAAGTGGGGTCAAAGGTTACGCCATAAGAGCAGGATCCATTCAATTGCCATTATGCGTCATAACTTGCGTAAATATGGTTCGATTTCTATGAAAGTTTACTATGTGGTAGGGAACCACCTGGGCACGAGTGGGTTAAGTAACAACCCCAAATTATAGCGTTTTTAGTGTCATGGCGTCGTTCCATTGATGTTTCCAATGCTTAGAAGTCTTATGACGTCACAATCTCGTGTTTCAGAATGTTGGCGCGCGGTCACGCCATCTGGCTCATTACGTCACGTGTTGTGTCGTTACCTCCGAGATCTTGAAGGCCTATCAAGTCGTGACGTCATTTTCAGTGACGTCACACCTCATGGATCTACTGATCAAACAGTCCGTGTCTGCATTACCACGATGACTTGTAATTAAAGGTGTGACTTGCCATCTTTTCTACGCTTTACAACCGTAGGTAGAAGAAGCGTATATGCTCCAGCTTTGTCCGCCTGTCCGCACGAGAACTCACGTGAAAATGGTTCGATTTCAACGAAATTTTAGTATGCGGTAGGGGACCGCCTAGGGACGAACCTTGTTGAAAATGGGCTAAACAGAGTCAAAAGTTAGGACATAGGAGCGGGATTCATTCCATTTTTCTTATGCGTCATAACTTGCGTAAACATGGTTCGATTTTGATGAAACTTTAGTATGTAGTAGGGAACTACCTGGGGAATATCCCAATTGAAATTGGGTGAAATAGGGTCAAAGGTCAGGACATAGGAGCTGGATTCATTCCATTGGCTTTATACATCATAACTTCCGTAAAAATGGTTCGATTTCGATGACATTCTAGTATGTGGTAGGGAGCTATCTGGGGACGAACCCTATTGAAAATGGGTGAAATAGTGTCAAAGGTCAGGACATAGGAGCTGGATCCATTCCATTGCCTTTATGCGTCATAACTTTCGTAAAAATGGTTCGAATTCGATGAACTTTTAGTATGTGGTAGGGAATCACTTGGGCACGAGCCCTACTGAAAATGGGCGAATTGGGGTCAAAGGTCAGGCAGGACATAAGATCGGCATTTATTCCATTGCCCTTACGAGGCATAACTTGCGTAAAAATGGTTCGATTTCGATGAAGATTTGGTAAGTGGTAGGGAACCAACTGGGGACAAACCTTATTGAAAATGGGCGGAATGGGGATCAAAGGTTAGGACATAAAAGCGGGATCCATTTCATTGCCTCTATGTGTCATAACATGCGTAAATATTGTTCGATTTTGATGAAACTTTAGTATGTGGTAGGGAACCACCTGGGCAGGAACCCTATTGAAAATGGGCGAAATAGGGTCAAATAGCGGGATTTATTCTATTGCCCTTATGCGGCATAAATTGCGTGAAACTGGTTCGATTTCGATGAAAGTTAGTATGTGGTAAATAACCAACTGGGGACGAACCCTACTGAAAATGGGGGAAATGGGTTAAAGGTCAGGACAGTCGAGTAGGATCCATTCCATTGCCCATGTGCATCATAATTTACCTAAAACTGCTTCGATTGCGACAAAACGTTAGCATGTTGTTCCGGAGGTATAGTAAACCGGTTCTGTTGAATATCAGCGAAATGGGTTCAAAGAGCATTGCACAAAAGCAAGATTTATTCCACAGCCATTATTCTCATAACTTGCGTGAAGCTGCTTCTATTGCGACAAAACTTTATCATGCTATTCCTGAGGTATACTGAACCGGTTCTGTTGAATATCATCGACATGAAGTCAAAGGTCAGGACACAGGAGTGAGATTTATTCCACAGCCATTATCCACATAAATTGAGTAATAATTTCTGATATGTTGGAAGGCGTATGATAATCATTGCATTGTAACATCACAGACACTCGATCATAACACAAAGCATTTATTACTTTACACAAAAACATAAATTGGAATACACTTCGCGTTACAAACTGAACTTGTTGGCTTAGCCAAAGTTCGCCATGTCCTCCTCCTTCGAAATCTCTCTCGCAACTCTCCTCATCACTCACCACACGCTCAAGTCATTAAATGTCAAGGTATCCTTCCGCGCTTTTGTGCGTGGAAGTCGTACTTTACAACCCCTCCTCACTCCAGAGGAACTTTTTCCAGTGGTAAAAAGTTCTTGTCATTTTACAATACAATAGTCATAGTTCACATAATGAGTCATAATCCATTTACAAAGAGAAATATATGAGTTAATTTAACAATCACCTTTACGTGTTTTCCAACAATTTCTATGTAGTATATATCACAACCAAAAACAAAGAAAAAAAAATGTTTTCACTAGCAGACACATAGCATGATCAAGGTGGATCATCTAAAGTTGGAACTCTGCTCAGTCCATCTGCATTTTTGTGCATTGTTCCCGATCGATGAATTATAACAAAATCATATGCTTGTAAAGCAAGGGCCCATCTCATCAGACTAGCATTTGAACTTGCGTTGGTGCGTAACCAAACGAGAGGGTTATGATCAGTTTGTATGAGGACATTTTGACCATCCAGGTAGCATTTCAGTTTCTGTACCGCAAATATAATGGGCGCACATTCTTTTCCACTGGTACAGATTGTCTTCTCTGCTGTCGAAAGTTTTTTGCTTAGATAGAGTACAGGATGTTCAGCGACATCTTCTTGTTCTTGCAAAAGGACGACTCCCATTCCTTGATCTGAAGCATCAGTTTGTAGAATAAATCTACGTTCATAGTCAGGGGCATACAGAACAGGAAAACTAGATAAAGATTTTTTTAATTCCACAAAAAGCTTTCTCACATTGTTCTGACCATATAATTTCCTCTTTACGATTTTTACCCTTCAAGATGTCTGTCAAGGGAGCTGCTATCGAAGAAAACATTGGAATATATCTACTGTAATATCCCGCCAGGCCTAAGAAAGATCTTACTTGCGTCTTGTTCTTTGGCATAGGAAAATTTTTTATGCCCTGAACCTTTCGTTCCGCTGGTTTTCGATATCCTTGTCCAACAATATGACCCAAATACAAGACGTGATCTTGAGCAAACTTACATTTGGAAGGTTTTATGGTCAAGGAAGCCCTCTGCATTCTCTGTAGCACTTCTTCAAGATGTATCAAATGATCCCCCCAGTTTTCGGAAAAAATGGCAACATCATCTAGATATAGTACAGCAAACTCTTCGCAGCCTCTCAAAAGTTCCGACATCATTTTTCTAAAGAAATAAGGTGCGTTCTTAAGGCCAAATGGCATCTTTAAGGGCCGATACGTTCCAAAAGTAGTGACAAACGCTGCCAATCGTTGAGTTCTAGCACTTAATGGGATTTGCCAGTACCCTTTTGTTAAATCTAATACTGTAATATACTTCGCTCCCGAAACCTTTTCGACTCTTTCTTCTATGTTGGGCATTGGATAGAACTGGGTCCTTGTCACTTCATTTAATCGCCTGTAGTCAATACATGGGCGTGGATCTCTTCTGGGTACTTCTACCAAAATCATGGGTGATGTATATTCTGATTCACCAACTTCTATAATCTTGTACTGCAGTATTTTATCTATCTCGGCTTTAAGAATATTTATCTGCCTGGGCGACATTCTATAAGGCTTAACTCTTACAATAGCATTACTAGCTAGCTCGATATCATGTTCGACCAAATGAGTCTTTCCTGGAATATTAGAAAACATTTTCAAGTAATGACATAATAGTTTTTTCAGATCCTGAATTTGTTGGCCACTTAGACGCTCTCGAAGTTTACTGTTCTCCTCGATATCAGAGAAGTTAAATATATTGGGATTTTTTTCAACTTGCGGAAATTTAATCTCTAAATCCATTTC
This sequence comes from Macrothele yani, assembly GCA_039090855.1. Taxonomy (NCBI): domain Eukaryota; kingdom Metazoa; phylum Arthropoda; class Arachnida; order Araneae; family Macrothelidae; genus Macrothele; species Macrothele yani. The sequence goes on along the minus strand of CM076999.1, from coordinate 47,876,690 downwards.
ACCATTTTCACAACCGGGGATAAGTTCACAAATTCTGGTCGTTTATGGTATGGTTTCAGCATGTTAATATGATATACTTGATGCTTTACATTTTTACCTTCAAAGCTTACTACATAATTAGTCTCAGAAATTTTTTCTCAATTTTCCCTGGTCCTTTCCACTGTTCCGCTAACTTATTTGGCCTGTAGGTAACAAAAACCAATACTAAATCTCCTTCTTGAAATTCACGTTTTACCGCATTTTTGTCATACCAATATTTTCTTTTCAATTGAGCCACTTCCATGTTTTTAATGGCAAGTTCTTGACATCTTTTCATCCTATTTATTAACGCAAATACATATTCAGTGACATAGTTTTCTTCTTCAGGATGACCCATCCATTTTTCATACAATAGTGTCATTGGCGTCCTCAAATTTTTTCCATGCACCAATTCAGCAGGCGTAAACCCTGTGCTTTCATGCGTCACAGTTCTCAAAGCAAACAGTGCCGCCGGTAACTGTTTCTCCCAATCCGGAGCAGACTCAAGACATAAAACTCTCAACATCCTTTTAATAGTTCGATGGAATCGTTCTACCGGATTACTTTGGGGATGATATACAGAACTATGAGTAACTTTTATTCCAAACCGCTCCAGAAATTCTAGTGTCAAAATGCTTACAAAACTGGCTCCTTGATCAGTTTGAATTTCTTTCGGAAATCCCATGCGGCTAAAAATGTGTAACAAAGCGTCAACTACCGACTTGGATCCCATGTCTGGCACTGGTACTGCATCTGGATATTTGGACGACAAACACATAGCTGTAAGTATGTATCTATTTCCAATTGAAGTCTCGGGCAAAGGCCCACAAGCATCAACGTTGATTTTTGTAAAAATTTCAGGAATAATTGGAACTATTTTTAGAGGTGCTTTCTTTTTGTCCCCAGCTTTTCCAGCACGTTGGCATGAATCACAAGATTTTACAAATTCTTCAATGTCTTTATAACAGTTAGGCCAATAAAAATACTTCGTTAGTCTGTCTTTGGTTTTTGTCACTCCTAAATGCCCCGAAGTTCCCTCATGACACGTGTTTTTTATTTGTTCTCTATATTGTTCTGGAACAACAATAAGATCTTCCTCTTCGCCAATTTTGTTGATCTTCTTCTTCACCAACATCCCATTTCTTAGTACAGCATAACCATTTGCCTTTTTAAAATTTGTTTTATCTATTTTTTTGAGAATTTTTTTCAATTCCAAACTTTGCCGTTGATCTTCCATGAAACTTTTTGAATCCATTTTTACCAACTCTAACATGGCTTTATCTTCATCATGCTTCAATGGCAGAATTTCTTTTTCTAATTCATCTAATTCTTCGTAACCCACAGCCTATCCTTCAAGGGCTTGTTTTTCTTTCTTCCCTGAATCATTCTTTACTGAATTTCTCTCTTCGTTGTTTCGTTTTTGTTTTTCTTGATACCGAGTAATCACAACATTTACCTATTCTGAATTAAGTGGCCACTCCATATCAATTTTTTTAACAAAGCGGCAGTCTTATTTCCAAGTAAATATCTACCTTGATCTAGCGACTTTTTAATCACTGCAGCCTTAGTTACAATATGACCTAATTCACATTCTAGTTCAACTTCTGCCAATGGTAAACAAACCTTTTGTTCATCCAGAAGATGTAGTACCCACACATGTTCTCCAGTAAACTCACTTGGCGACACATACTCTTGACAAATGATATCAACTGATGAACCTGTATCCCGAAGAATAGGCATGGTAACTCCATTTATTTTTTCTTCAAAGGTATAGGGTGCCAAGAGATCCCCTACAGTTTCCTCTCTGATTCTATTTACGCTTCCTGAGTTCTGTGATTTTAGCTTAGGACACTGAGGTCGAATGTGATCATAAGATGCACACTCGTAACATTGAATCTTCCGTCTGCGATCATACTTTTCTTCATTCTGAGATACATTCCGTTTTGACCACCCTTGTCCTACATCTGACTTAACATAATTTTTGTTATAAAATCAATTTTTCATAAAATTTCTGCGATCATAGTTATCTCTAGTTTTTTTCTCCCTGCCTTGCATTTTCTTTGAAGCACAAAATTCATTCGACGAATTTTTCTTGATTCCTCCTCTTACACTTTCAGAATTGTCCACCATATCAGCCAAATCTGAAGGTGAGACAATATTTGACCATTTATCAATAAAATGCTCCCTTATTTCTACAGGCACTCTCCGCTTCAATTGATCTGTGATCATTAATTTTTTTAGCGCTTCAAAATCGCCTATTTTAAGTCCTGAAATCCATTCATTAAAATAATTTTCTAACTCGAAGGCGAAATCTCTCCAGGTCTTCTCTGATGTACGCATGTGTTGTACAAATTTCAATCTAAATTTCTCTGGACTTAACTTATATCTTTTAAGAAGTAACCTTTTAACATATTCATAGTTTTTAGCATCTTCCACATTTTCTCTGGCAATCAATTGTGATATTTCGTAGGGCAAAAGTCCTATCAAATTCGTGACCCAATCTTCCCTTTTTATTTCTGCTTGTTGTGCTTGCCTTTCAAATAAAACTAAGTAAATACTTATATCACTGTATTTTGGGTCACATGTTTTCATCAAATGACGAAGTTCTAATCTCGGTTTATGAAAATTTCCATTTTGCTCCAAACTACCTCCCAGCGGCTGACGTCCAGCTCCTATTCTGAGTTTTTCAAGCTCAAATTCCATTTGTCTTTCTGTTTGTCTACGTTTTTCAGGCTCCAATTCCATTTGTCTTTCTGTTTCTCTACGCTCTTTTATACCTGCCAAAAGTTCTTTCACGAAATCCTCTTCATATCCTTCAAAGTTGACAATTTTATTTTTTAATTCCAGAAATTTGAGATTTGTCATAACTTCTATACCCAATTCTTCCGCCAACTGCAGAAGTTCTTCTTTTCGAGCTCTTCCTAAGAAAGCCATTTCAACTAGCTCTACGTGTACCCAATGTTTATTTATTATCGTATATGTGTATACGTTCACAGAAATTGTTTACAACAATATTCTACATTTACCTATAATCTAGGCTCAAACAGTTGATCTGAATGTACTATTTCTTGACAGAAATTATTTCCTTCTATTTTCGTATATGTGTATACGTTCACAGAAATTGTTTACAACAATATTCTACATTTACCTATAATCTAGGCTCAAACAGTTGATCTGAATGTACTATTTCTTGAGAGAAATTATTTCCTTCTATTTTCGTATATGTTATACGTTCACAGGAATTGTTTACAACAATATTCTACATTTACCTATACTCTAGCCTCAAACAGTTGATCTGAATGTACTATTTCTTGACAGAAATTATTTCCTTCTATTTTCGTATATGTGTATACGTTCAAAGAAATTGTTTACAACAATATTCTACATTTACCTATACTCTAGCCTCAAACAGTTGATCTGAATGTACTATTTCTTGACAGAAATTATTTCCTTCTATTTTCGTATATGTGTATACGTTCACAGAAATTGTTTACAACAATATTCTACATTTACCTATACTCTAGCCTCAAACAGTTGATCTGAATGTACTATTTCTTGACAGAAATTACTTCCTTCTATTTAATTCCGTGCCCGGAAACTTCTAAAAAACTTGCTTTGATATTTCATTCCTTTGGATAATTCTCTAAGAACAACAACAAAACAGTACTTACATAAACATCTAATGTGGTGTAAATCCGATACGGAACAAATAATTTCGAAAAAAACAAACTACAGTCACCATCCTTTGTTCTTCCCAACACAAAGAGGGAAAAAAATATCCCTGTCGCGTTGGTTCTTTCGCACGCTTGAAGAACTTTCAACTCATCGATTCCCACGGTCATAAAGAACGCCGCTGCAGTTTTTCTGTCTTTCGTAGTTCGAATCTCACAGATGCCTTCACTTCCTGTCTTTCGTCGTTCGAATCTCACAAGTGCCTTCCATTTCTATCTTTCTCAGTTCGAATCTCACAGATGCCTTCACTTCCTGTCTTTCGTCGTTTGAATCTCACAAGTGCCTTCCATTTCTATCTTTCGTAGTTCGAATCTCGCCGGTGCCTCCAATTCTATATTTCGTCTGTAACATCACAGACACTCGATCACAACACAAAGCATTTATTACTTTACACAAAAACATAAATTGGAATACACTTCGCGTTACAAACTGAACTTGTTGTCTTAGCCAAAGTTTGCCATGTCCTCCTCCTTCGAAATCTCTCTCGCAACCCTCCTCATCACTCACCACACGATCAAGTCATTAAATGTCAATGTATCCTTCCGCGCTTTTGTGCGTGGAAGTCGTACTTTACAGCATTGCATAATTTTACTAACTTGTAGGTAGAATCCACCGACACACAATGAATTTATTCAGATATGATTACAATATTTGCTGTCCTCCAAACTAGCCAATTAGATCTTAAAATCGTTTGACAACAACATGGTGTACCCCCACACTGGGGTACAATTTTTTCGAATTTTTTTAAAAAACGAATTTCCAACCAGGTGAATTGGATGCGATGGACGCATCCGATGGCATCCTTGCTCTCCAGTTATCACGTTTCCAGACTTTTCCTTGCGGGAATATGTGAAAGACAAAATGTATTCATTCAAATTGCAAATCTTTGACGCCGCCCCGGCGGCTTAGTGGCCTAAGCTGTGGCTTCTGTTCATTCGTCCGTAAGGGGTCTGAGTACGAATCCCGGAGAGGCATGGATAAGGTGTTTGTCTAACGGCACTGGCTCTCTCCCTTCTCTGGAATCCGTGACCCTAAATTAGGGACGCGCGTCTGCTAATAGCCCATTGAGTTGCTAACGGTTGGCCTTAAACCTCCAATATAAAAAAAAAACTATCTGACAAAAGGAAAATTCTCATTTTTGCTGCAATTGCATCTGTTACATAATCCCCTTGGACCCGTACATTGGCAAAGATTGAATATCGGCTCGATGTATTCCGCGTAACAAAAGCTGCACTTATTAAAGTTTATAAACTATACGAAAAAAGTTTTTGAAGTTTACGAAGTCTGAAATTTTTTCGTTTCCATTCTGAATAGATTCTTAATACATTTTTAAAATGTGTCAAGGACTTTTGACGCATTTAGAATTGTATGTATGTATTACCAGAAACTTTTTGTCCTTCATAGTTCTGCAGATTTCGTGCATAAACACAAATAAAATCATCAATTAATGGTATTAATGGTACATTTACTTTCTATCCATCGGAGTTAGTGCGATTTATTAAGCAAACTGCTAAAGGTTTCCCGAACTAGTACTCAATGCATACAGAGGATACGTGGTGAATTTTGATTTATTTTTTCCATATTTATCAGAGCAATTAGATTTTTTTCGTTTGCATACTGTTTGAACAGTCAATATTTTTTAGTCAGTGCATGTGAAAATAGCATCATAGAAAAGTTTTTCCTAAAAGATCTACTACTAGGACCTCAAGATTTCGAGAGAGTATTTTGTAAAAATTATACTCTTATTTTTATACTTTAATACAGTTGGTTTGCTTTCAACTTTGATTCATTTTAATTTCGTTAGAAGAAATAGTCCTGTTCATGTTCAGGCAAGTTAATTTGGGGAATTGTTTTACACTTTTCTCCAATTTATTAGTATATGCAACTTGGGTGGATTGTGGCTGTCCTGCATAATTCTATATAACTGGAAAATCAGTTTTAAACGAAACTGTAACGCAATTTCTGCATTTGTGGAGGGTAATGGTAACAGCTTTTGCTACCAAAATGCAAACAATTATGATCGAAGAAACATACTTCAGGATATCATACCCTTAGAAATCATATGTTTCTAAAATCAGAAGTGCTCTGTGTCACTACTTAATAAATAATGCGATATCAGTTTTAGATTACTGTGTCATGAATGAATTCCTGCACAAAAATCAGGATGTCCGGAGCATTTTTAAAACAGTTTGAACAGAATCGAATATACCAAAGGCGCAATCTACTTAATTACAATTGCGATTTTTTTCAGTCAATGTAAGATAGCCACAAAGCAAATATGTTTCTCAAAATTTCATTCCAATGTAAAGAACAACGACTTTCTGCAACACCTATGTGACAAAATCATAAATGGTATTTATGTAATGTTATTTTCGTACTCTCCCTCACAATTACTCTACCATGAGGCACATTGAATAGTGCTCTTTCATGAAACAAACAAAATGTCAGGTAACTCTTCAACATAATATGACGCATGATCTTTCTTTCATATGAGGTGTATGTAATACGAGATGCGAGACAGCTTCGCTGGACGAGAAATGTCGAACACTGTGAACACGTGCTAAATATCAATTTTCAAAATACGTTAGAATAAGAATAGAAAACATTTCGCTTTTTTTCGTATGAACGATCCAGCTTTTTTGTTCAAATTTACCGTTACCTCTAATATATTTTTTACAGTTGCGGCATCTTAAAAAATAATTTCACTGATCCTATTATGTTATTTGTTCTAGAAAAAGGGCAAAAATGATATAAAGTTCCTTAAATACGTGTGTATGTGATAAATATCTTACATTGAATACGTGTGTATGTGATAAATATCTTACATGATTACCATATCACGATTAAAGAGCTTTCGTTAATACCTTTAAACAAAAGATTCGCATCCACTTATCTCATTCTTCCAACAAATGCATTTAGCAGAAAGCGTTACACACATTATTGAAAATTAAGCATACAGAAAGAAATATCCATCATTTATTAATATCAATTATTTTTGCAAGAAAAAACAAATGTCAATCAAACAAATATGTGAGGTTGGGTTGCATTTATTATTCTTTCTCAATTTGCAAATAAAATCTATAAACAGTTATACTTTTCGTCACCTGAAGAAATAACCCTTTTTTTAGATTTGCGCATACACTAATTGTAATAAAATCCACGCACCAAGATGGAGGCCTCGTATTCAAATCAGTTTTCAGTAGTGAGATGGTACATACCAAGGAACGAAGTGATTGAAACATCACAACAGCAGGACGATTTTCTGTGGACGAACGGTACACATTCAGGCCAGCGTTAGTACCATGTCGGGCCGCCTCATTCTCGGATACATACGGTGATACGGTCCGGCATGTGGTCAAAGAGACCACTTATGTTGTCCTGGAACAGAGTTGACCACATCTCTTGCTCCTCACGCTCTTAATCACCAAACCTCTGACATGGAGAAAGCTGGCGTCAGATCTAGACCCACATGTGCTCAATGGACGAGAGATCAGGCGATCTGGCAGGCCACTGAAGCATCGAAGCGTGACGTGTACAGTCCTAGGAAACCTGAGACATGCGCGCGCAAGCGTTATCTTGTTGGAAAAGGTCTCCGGGCCACCCCACCAGGAAATGCAACACATGGGGCCGCTGAAATATTCTATACCTAGTCCATGGGCTCTCAACGACCCTCGGATCACAGCGAGGGAAGTCCGGCTGCCATAAGAGATGGCTTCCCAGACCATCTCGCCGGCAGTTCGGCATCGGTGCAGCTGTACAGTGATATTAGGATTGTAGTGCTCACCAGCGGTCATCCATACTCGGACACGGTGGTCGTTCGTTACCATACAGAAGCGGGATTCGTCGCTGAACCCTATACGTCTCCATTCCGTAGCATTCCACGTTGCTCGCCGCAGACCCATTGCAGTCGTCGCCGACGATAGTCAGGTGTTAATGGCAGAAATCGAAAGGGCCGAGGAGAGTGCAGATTTTCAGCTTCCAGGCGTCTGAAAATGGTTCTGGTGTTCACAGGAGTCCTTGGCACATCAGCCGCATGCCTTTAGATATTGGACTAGAACGTTATTGCATCTGTGCGTGCTGCTCTCACGATCCCACAGTCCTCTCTGCTGGTGGTGTGTCTGGGTCGTCCAGAGCCAGTCCGCCTTGTCTGGGTGCATTCCCGTGTCCATTGCTTCTAACACGATCACATCGTACTGTCCAACCGGCCCAACTGGGTGCCAATTGAACGCGCCGGTTGACCTGCCTCTCTCAGTTGGACGATACAGCTTCGTTCAAACTCCGTCAGTTGCCTGTACGCACATCCACGGCGGCTCCTCGGCATGTGTATCGCTCAGTAATATCACCTGACTCTTACCGTGCTCTTCAGCACTAATGTGGAATACCCTGCGTGGCGCCCTATTAGCCCCAGGGATTGCGATTTCAGCTCCAGGCTTGTACGCGGGGGGATGCGGAATGGCACGAAACTTTAATAGCTTGCACTCTCCCCCCTCGTAACTATTCACCGAAATTCGCGTTAATCGCACGTATTTTTTGGGGGAGCGAGGAATTTTATGGCAGTGAGTGTACATGGTATATGCCATTGTTACTGGAATCTTAATTGTCTTCATTTACTTAAAAATACTTATTTTTCGCTTATACTTCAAAAACGTTCACTGACTCGATTATTTGTTCCAGATTGTAAGCATCATTATTTTTCTGATTTAACATTTGAAAGCTTTGAAAGCCTTCCTGTGGAATAAAGCAAAATTTATATTTACATGCTGCTCTTTTTAACTGGTGTGGTCTAAGTCCAGAAAACCCCACAAAGTTAGACACCCTTTATCATTTTATTCTGTGATTTTAATTTTAGATACCACTTGAAAACGCAGAACATGAAAAAATGATACAGAATTCCAGTACTGCATGAATGCATGATTTCTCTCAAGTTCAATTTGCTAATGGAAGTTCAACTTTGATTCAAATTTCGAGGAATGACCTCGTGCGTATCTATATTGCTTTGCCAAAGTTTGTCAGCTAATATTTTTCATCTATTGCTATCAATAGAACCCTTGTCATATTTTGCAATAAGGGTACACTCATTATGAATGCCACACTTCTTAGTAAATATGTCGTGCTTATAAACACGCTTCCTTTTTCTATATTTGTTAATTTCTGTTAGCAGACAGTAAATTTTGTGAAAACAGAATTATATAAAACCAATGTACTGCCTCACTTTTATTTATTTCTTACACTGATTGTTTTGCGAAAAGTCGGAAGTCTAACTAATACCGTATATTTTCCCGGCTTTTGAATAAAGCCCAATGTTTTGCTAGAACACACTTTCAGAGGTCACAGGTACAAGTACTGACTTGAAATACTTGGATCAGTAGCTGCATTACTCTAAACATCTGAACTTTTTTCTATTTTGTGAAAGCACGTTTCCCCAGAGAAAAATGCTTTTTTTTCGGGTCAAATTACTGGGTGTACTTGGATTTTTTCCGAATTTCTCTGACTTCAGATTGCTACGGGATTCTAGAAAATACTTTTGGTTTATTTAAAGGACGTCCTTGAATAATCAAATTGAAGCAGTGTAGTTTTACAAGGTTCAGCAGGTGTAAAAACCAGAATTGTTTATCTTCGAGTGCGAGGACAAATGTTCTGCGAAAACATTTTCATCTTTTGTGGACTAAAACAGTTCTCCTCGTTTTTTCATTTTTGGACATACGGATGGAGTATTTTATTATCATATCTGTCGTGACACACCGATATCATCCTAATGTCGTACGATTGTGGAAAATTGGAAACTGTTGAGTTATATGAAAACGAGAGACATCATTAAAGAGGACAGTAAAACTAAATAACGTTACCTGGGTTAAAGGACGGAAAAGAAAGAATTGGTGAGCACAAAAAAAATGTTTTACGACGGACTGCAGGGTGAATGTTTCATACGCAAAGCAAGTATAAATAGATTTTTTCGTTCTGACAGAATTAATATATGACATATAATTGTTAATCTTGACGAGCGAGATGAAATGGTCTATTATTTACAGAAGTTTTTGTATTCATAATACAGCAGCATATTCAGAATAAAGAGACTGTCAGCGAAAAGGCTCAGAAAAGGTATTTCAGAGCTAGCTGCATAAAAACCAGGAACTTAGCTTAAAAATATTTCCGAAAGCTTACTCATGCTTTTGTCAAATATTATATTGAAAAACGTTATGCAGAAGAGCCTGAGAGTGAAATTGACAGCTTTCTATTCTTGCAAAACCGTTACTAAGTAAGTGAATAATGTGCTACGTAGAACTGATGTGTGGTCTAGAAATATCCACATATTCTTTTGCCCTCAAGTCGCTCAGTCAGCAAATATGAAAAGTAAAACACAACTTTTAGTAACACGCAATGTCAGTTGCAAAATGACATAAATAAAAACAAATACTATTCATGTAAACCAAATACTATTTATGTAACCAGAAACAACAAAAGCATAAAGGATTTTAAAATCCTTATTTTTACACGTAGATTGCTTGTTATTTTTCTTGTAGCTGTGTGTGTGTTGGAATTTCGGACATCGATTAATTCAACACAATCTTTGCTAAGTACGTCCAATAAAGGTACCCTAGTGTCAAATCAATGCGCTGCTTTTTCCGTGAGAAAGTTCTTGTTTTAAAAAGTATTGAATAATAATTAAAAAAAGGAAATCGTGAAGTATCTGGGCACATTCGGGATTTTATTTATCATCGCCCGTTTAAACCATAAGTTCGGCAAAATTGTTATAGGGATATATAAGGCAAAGAACAACTCCTTTTGCCGACCGTGTGCCGAAGACTTTAAACTGCGAATATCTTTTTCAACACATGTTTTTGTGCTGTGAGCAAGAGCGCTGCCTTTCTCCTCATCAAATAATTAAGCGTCGTTTAAACTTTATTGAATATTCAAATGCCTATGAAAGTATTCAAACATGCTGAATATTCAAATTTCGTGCCAAAGTTTTAATATAGTAAGATATTTCCAAATGGCTATTGCCAAATTTGGAGAAAGCATTTTCCACTCTGAAAAGTATTAAAACTGGGTGTCTGTATCGTATGAAAAGAAAAATCCACACACTACTGAGAATATCACCAGAAGGTTCAGACCCGAACAGCTTATCACCAGCAAATGTTACTGAATTTTTATTTTCCAAATCGTCACGCCATCAGGAAATTTACTATACAGTTCACGCCCATTAGAGAAGCAGAAAAAATATTTAAAATGTTCATGATCAGCCATTTTGTGTTTTTGATTAAAGTACCTTTTCAAATACAGGGTGTCCCACTCGCTACTGTGAAGTGCATGCACCGCTGGACGCACCCGAGATAAAGGCAGATAACAGCGAGAGCATACGTCCACGTAGCTTAGTTTGGAGAGCGAATTACTCCGGAGTGTGGGTATCCGGTTTCAAAGCCCGGCGTGGACAAAAATGACGGAGAAATTTACTTCGCTGTATTGGCTCCCGAATTTCAAGAATGACCTGGCCGTTAAAGTTCCCGAAATGGTGTGATGTTCGTTCCACACCGCGAGACAGAAAAAACAAGATAAACCCTTCTACAGCGCTTCGAAAAATAAATGTGTGTGATGTTACGTTCCACACACCAAATTGACTAGGATTTCTCCAATGTACGTTCTTCAGCGGATGAGTGCCTACAGCAATAAATGGTCCCGGCTTACCGGTAGGCCATGCTCTCGGCACTCTTTCGGAGGGGAGGAGATCTGACGTGCCTGCACCACAGGACGCACATGACAAAAAGGCAGATAGTATCGAGGGCATACGTCCGCGTAACTCAGTTGGAAGAGCAACTTACTCCACAGTGAGGGGTCCCGGCTTCGATGTCCGGCGTGGACAAAGATGGTGGAGAAATTTACATCGTCATTCTACTTTGCCTTAGTTTTTACTTATGACATTGTGAAGCAACTTGATTATCATTATTTACTGATTTAAACTGAATACATAGATGTATGTTTAAAGGTTTGGTTAATTAAAAAAATACATTATATTTAGATCTAATTCTACGATCCCGGTGACAAGGTGCGTTCTCGTGTTGAAAGATGGCAGTACGATCTGGGAAAATATCCTGCAGATGTGGATGGAGAAATTCGGCTAATAAGTCCTTGCAGCCTTAAAATGTAGATAAAATGTAGCTGAGGAAGAAGAAATACACGCTGTATTTTTAACAGCAATTGGAGGCAGACGATAGTTTTCTTTCGTAAATCCTGAAATTTGCACGCTACGCGAGACTGAGTTTCTGCTGCAGTTTTAGCTATAGTCTTTATTCTTACAAACTGTAAGCTGATAAATGTTCTGGTTTTACATAAAAATCGATTAATCCAAAACAATTTTCAAGACATTATCTACTTATTTCATATCTCTTTGATAATACCCAATGTTGTGATTTCATATCACGAGTAAATGTCTCATCGGTAAAGTGTTTAAAGAATTTGTTTACATTTCTTACCGTCAAATGTAATTTTCGTTTAAATTTTAGAAGACATTTTACATCTCAGGACCCTCAAGAAATCTATGGTAAAATTTGTTTCGTAAATGTTATTTTCGTATGGTACAGCAAACAGCATTCCTCTCCTCTTTCAGCCGCAGTGAGTTACAGTGATACAAGACAGAAATAATAGCAGAACATCCACATTTGAAGAACTTATGAAAACACAATAGCTACGAAATAAATACCCACACTGGGAGCCTTACTCCCCACGTATTTAAAATGAACATCAAGCAACCAGCGCTTCGGAATGTGTAATTAAAAGCACATGGACCAACACGATCGTCTGAACGTGTATTAAAAATCACATGGACCAATCAGTACTTATTTTAAACAGCACATCCGAGAGTGTTTTATAAAGGGAAAAGTACTGTGACGCCATTGCAAATTAAGAATTTGTTTACTACACATGCTTACAGTTAACCGCCTCTACCTTCGTTTCAACACTCTCCGTATGAGGAGAGTATTCTAGTACAAGAGATTAAAAAAGTAGAGTAACACTGCGTTGAAGAAACAATCGAATAATTATAATGAGCAAAATTTGTCTTACTAAAAAGTGACATATAAATTTTGCAATGCAGTCTTCCAGGATTTATCACCATGAAGTTCATTTCGAGTTTCAGTAAATAAGTTACAGGAATATCAATTTAGACTTCTGATTTTCTAGGGTTTTTGAAATGTTTATTTCACATCGATCGATAATGCCAATAAATAAGGATCCTCTAGTATTTCTGTTTGAAAAGCCATTTATTTTTTCTCTACAAATTCTGCCTTATATAACAAATTGAAAAATGTTCCAGTTTTAAATAAAAAAATTACTTTTCTTGAGAACATATAAAATCCTCAGATGGTTTAGGGCCTATGTCGGACAGAGGGAAAGTGTAAGAAACCGAAGCTTTAGCATAGGTCAATCAGAATGGCATAAGAAAAAGAGCCAAGCGATAAGACAAGCACGTCTTCCTAGAAATCGAAGAAACAGCAGGCATAAGACGGTACGTAAAATGATTGTGAAATTGCAAAATGAACATCAAATACTGGACTTTACTAATCAGTACTTTTCTTGTTCTTCAGAATAGAAAAGCAGACGACCATTATGAGTTAAACAAAGGCCAAATTGTAAAGACCAGACAATTTGGTCACAGCATTTCTAAAATGACAAAGCCAAATTTTAAAGACCAAAGATCGTCTGAACGCGTATTAAAAATCACATGGACCAATCACAGCATTTCTAAAATGAGAGGTCACAGCATTTCTAAAATCAGAGGTCACAGCATTTCTAAAATGACAAAACCAAATTGTAAAGACCGGACAATTGGGTCACAGCATTTCTAAAATGAAAAAGCCAAATTGTAAAGCCCAGATAATTGAGTCACAACTTTTCTAAATTGACAAAGCTTATTTGGTAGTCATGGTCAAAAGGTGGTGCGACGAAGAACAAATGGCGTACCTCCAGCTATGGGTGTGAGTGACCAAGGCTCATGGATGCTGGAGGTGAGCGAAAGTTATATCGTATCGTCGAAGCACACAGAATGAATAACGTGGAGCCACACGCCGTTAATTTAAACGCTGGAGACGGCAGTAATGTATCATAACACAAAATGCATCGAGACCTGCTGAAAATGCGGCAGCACAGCTGCAGTCTGCTCCAACTGCCAATATCTGCGTCGGTTCACGAGCGACTGCGCCTGCCAGGATCACAACTGGACTTTGAGTGACTGGAAAAACATTTTTCTGATCGTATGAATCCCGTTTTCTATTGCGCAATGTGTTTAACGGTGTACGTGTGCGTCGTTTACCTAGGAAATTGGTAGCACAAGAATGCACCGTGAGAATAAATCAAGCTAGTGGAAGAAGTGTAAAGCCTTGTGTATGTTCTGGTGGAAAACCCCGGGTTCAGTGTTTTATGTGAAGAAACCTACAACGTCTACTCCCTCACTTACAGGTATTTCCCAGGCCAACACATTCCCTGGACATCAGTCTTACAGCATATGTGATTTTTTGTTGAAATTGCGATTCCTATTCGCGGCGGCTTAACCACATAAATTACAAGAGCTACAGATCTTTAAGTAACGTGTTGGTACCAGCTACGACTAGACACCTTTTATACACTGAGTGACCACTTTATTACGACCACCCCCTCACTACTCCGTTGGGCCACCTTTTGCCTTAATACTGCGTCGCTTCTTCGTGGCATAGACTCCACGAGATGTTGATAGGTGGTTTGTGGAATCTAAGACCATGCTTGATGAACAGCACTTTCCAGGTGTGTGAGATTACAGGGTTGTGGATCCAAATGTCTGATTGCTCGTTCAACTTCATCCCCCAAATTCTCAATGGGATTGAGATCTGAAGATTTTGGGGCCACCTAAGCAAAGTAAACTCACCGGTATGTTCCTGAAACCAATCCTGTACAGTATGATCACTGTGGCAGGACGCATTATCTTGTCGGAAGCAGCCATCGCCATTGGGATCAACCATCCACATGACAGGACGCACTTGGTTCACAACGATGTTTAGATATGATGTGCCAGTCAGACAGGAATTAAAGGGCCCAAAGCATTCCTGAAAAACATTCCCCAAACAATAACCTTGCCTGCACCAGCTTGAAGGGTTGTAGCAATGCATTTGGGGTCCATGTTTTCAAGCTGTTTTCGCCAAATTCTCACTCGGACATCGGCATGGTACAACTGAAAACATGATTCATCGGAACACATAATTTGTTTCCAATTATCGACTGTCCAATCCTTTTTTTCCTGTGCGAACTGGTGAAGTGTTTTTCTTTTTAACTGTAGACAACAAAGGTGTTCGAACAGGCCTTAGGCTGTCATATCCCATCTGATGCAGTGTACGGCGAACAGTGCGTGCAGAGATAATTTGAGGGGATTCTTGATTAAGATGGTCTGTAATTTGCTGCGCTCTTGCCCTTCTTTTGTCTGTTACCAGACTGGACACTCTCGGTTCCGCCCGAGCAGTCAGTCACTAGTCGATGACGACTACACGTTGCACGTAGAGACCCAGTTTTTGGGCTAACATTCCAGTTTTTAAGCACTTTAACAACAGCTGCTCTGGAATATTTCTCGAATGCGGTGGTTTCGGTGATACTCGCCCCATGGCTCCGAGCTCCTACAATCATCCCGTTGAAAGTTCGTCAAATCGCATTTTTTACCCATCTCGTCACCCAAAATTCCCTTCTACTACTGTCGCAAGCACTAAGCTTTCCCTTTTTATACTAGCCTCGCCCTTTGGCGACAACAGCGTGCAGCCATAGCTCATTTGCGTAAAACTGTCAGGTTGTTATAATAAAGTGGCCAATCAGTGTATATTGAAGTGTCCAAGTCTTTCCGCGAGAGAGCTTTTGCAGCAGCCCAGGGAGGACCAATATCATATTAGGCAGGCGATTACATTGTTTGTCCTCTTAGTTGTATATTGATGTCCGTGGACACCATCTTGAAAACAAAACGCACTCAGATCATGTAAATTTGAAAATAGGAGCACAAATAAAATCACGGGAAAACAGAGAGAAATTTAAGTTAGCAAGATGATCATATTTGAACAAAACCATTACACAGTAAAGTAGTTAGATAAGAAAGAAATAATTTCACCGACCTGTAGGTTTTCATACATTTATGCAAAGAAGAAAGTGATACAAATAAATATAAAGAACAAAGAGTTAAAGAATTACCAAAGAAGCACCACGTCATTTCCTAAATACTAAGATCTGTCAAATACTTTTTTTTCCTCGAGGACTGATATTTTCTTTGCCGGACGAGCAGAATTAGACCTAGAAAAAAAAGAACACTAGAGATGGAAACGACCGGAAACCACTGCGGCTTTAAAGCTTTCCTTTCAAACGGAACAGCTTGTGTACGAACATTTACGTTTTCTTTTTAATAAAATTTACCCGAACAGATCTTGATTATCTACTTTACTTCAATAAGCCAGGATAATTTCATTGTCCATACATGAATCAAGTTTTAGGGCAAACAAATTTTCCACGGTTGGTCCTGTGATTTATTTCGTTTAATGAAATCTCTAAAAATGTTTCTTTAAGAAACGTGGCTTACATGAGCATACTCTGCCGCTTCAGATTTTCCTACCTGAAGAGGATATTATTTCATTTCCAAGTTAAAATCGTAAATTTTTATTTACAAATTACGAGCTCATAACATCAAAGTTTTGCGTAATTGAAACGTCCGTACTTTACAATTTAAAGCATTTACATGAATATCAATCTCTGAAACATTACAAAACGCCTAAATTCCTATTAATTTATTATTAGTACTCTTAAAGTGCAGAGTGATGCTCTACTGTTTCAGAGCTGCCACAGAATCAGCTCTTACCCAGCGAGGCGTGGACGCTAAAATATTAATTATGGTACCTTGTGGTACCTGGAATCAACACGTTACCAGCAGAATCTTTAAGACTTGTAATTTACATATGTGGTTGAGCAGACGCAGATCGGATTTGATGTTCTGAAAAAACACTGATGCTCGACTGGATTGATGTCTGAGGAATGTTGTGGTTAGGGCAATTCTACTTTGAAGTAGAACTGCCCTTACCTCAACATTCCATTTACCTAATGAAAGAACAAGCTAAAAGAGAGGGATATCGTTACCAGTAAAGAATGTTCCCGGTGTGCAATGGTGTTTAGGTCAGTGGTAGACGTTTTAGTTTCCTACCCGTTAGTAAATGGACAATGAGTTACGCAGCAGAACATTGTCCAAAGAATTACGCTACCACACCGATTTTGTTTCGTCCTACGGTGCATCCAAGTGCTAAAACTTTTCCCGGTGAACGACGCACACTGGCACAGCCGAACATATGGTGCAACAGGAAACGAGATTAACCAGGACGGACGACCTTCTTCTAATCATTCAAGGTCCAGTATTGATGCTTTTTTCCAAAGAGTCGAAACTCGGAAAATTTTAATGATTTGATGACATTTTTTCAGTTTTGAATTTATCCAGTAGACGGTTGCGGATTGTTTGCATAATCACCTCAGGTGCAACGGCAGGTCGGACTTGCGTCGCAGTGGATGTTCTGCTTGACAACGCCACTCTTCTTATGCGTCTATCGGTCCGCTCATCAGTCCGTCTGTGACTCCCGGATCCACGTCTTCTCGTGTGGGGATGTTCCTCGGACCATCTACGCCACCATCGTACCACCACCGATACTACCCGTCCAATTCGCTCCGCAATACGACCACCCGACCTCGCGGAGTCCGACTAGACAAGCACGCTCAAAGTCCGATAACTGCTGAAATCGTACACGTCTTTCATGTTCAGGCATTGCAGCACCTTCACGGTGTTCGTACGTGTCCGTACGCCGACGACTGATTACATTCACTTCGCCGTACTCCTTAAATACCACAGACGATAATTTGCACATTATGCCGTGAAGTGGCGCATGCCCTAACAGGTTGGTCTCGAAATTAACATCAAACGTATGTAAACTCGACCCTTTAACATATGTAAATTTCATGATCGTCGCCAATTCCTTTTTGGTGTTCTTTTTTCACTTTCCGGCAGTGTATATGCATTGTGCAGTATTTGTAGCACTGTTTAAAAATTCTAAAATTGCTGCCAAATTTAATGAATAATTTCACTGCTGGGGTGGATTGCTCTACCCGGGGGTGAAATCAGCTAAGCCGCCCCGGTGGCGCAGTGGTCTAAGCGATGGCCTATGATCATTCGTCCGAAAGGGGTCCGGGTTCGAATACCGGTGAGGCATGGATGTTGTGTTTGTCTTACGGCACTGGCTCTCTCCCTTCCCTTGAACCAGTGACCCTAAATTCGGGACGGGCGACTGCTTATAGCCCATTGAGATGCTCACGGTGGTCGTTAAACCTCCAACCAAAAAAAAAAAAAAAAAAAGAAATCAGCTAAATGTAGTTTTTTTTTCCTTTTTCTTGTTTTAAAATTCACAGCCTTGTTCAGATGAAGTAACATTTTTCAGGTGTTGATTTGTATGTTGATCTAAACAGCTAAGTAAATAGATGCAGTGGTTGGTGGTTCTCCCATTGAAGCACATGAGCATGGACTCTGCCCACCATTTTCAAGAAAATTTTATTATATTAACAAAAAAATGTACATATAACGAAGCTCTCTGTGTGTGTGTGTGAAGATTACATTGAAAACATATTGAATTAATGTGTAATTTATGCTTCCTGAAAAGCACCATTCAGGCAGTGAAAATATCTTGTAGTTGAATCCATCTCAGATGAATGGTGAGAAGCCAGAGCTTAAACCACTGCACCACTGGAGTGGCAGTTTAATTGAACTGAATGGCTTTTCATGCTTAAAACATATACAGCAGATTTAGGTTGATTGAGACACATCGGGGCTAGTACAATTCATTTCAATTAAGCAGCTGCTACAGTTATGTGAAGCTTGATCCCAAAGAGTTAATTTGGGATGTTCTTCAATAATTGTCCGAAGTAAATGGCTGCCGTGATTAACCAATGGCCCAATTAACTAGAATTTATTGTTTATGTTAGAAATGTTTAAAAGGCTGATGGCTGGCGGAAGTTTGCTTTTATTTTTTGTTTTATTTTTATTTTATTTATTATTTGTCATGTTACACATAGTTAATTACACAAAACTGGCAAGTGATTTTATAAATCAGCAACCCATTCCAGGGAAAATGAACATTAATACTGAAATACAGCGCATTAGTACAAGCCCTAGGAATTAAAAAGTTATCATACCCACGGGTTTGATAACTTTGTGAAGGATAACATATATTTATGAGATTGAGATGTCTGTTGGCATAAACACACTCTTTCATTAACACCAGTCAATAGCTGTATAATCTCTCAAAGATCAATAATTTATAAGGACTGTACAGGATTTCCAACTTTTCCAGTGAATTCAAGAAAGGAACAAACTTTTTTTTGTAAAGAAAGAATTGCGTTAATGTTCCATCCAGTTGCCCTACCCTAAGCAACTAGGCAATAAGACAGGCATAAATAAAAGAATAATAGAGTGTTAATTTAATATTTAGTGGCTATAGATTTGAAACTCTAGATAAAACTCCTATTAGAGACCATTGCCTTTAAGTCCCATGAAATAACTCAAGGAGGGAAATAACTTCAACATGAGCATCCCACTTTAAATTCTCCTGAAACAAAAAACTTAAAAACTTAACCCTTTCTTGAAAAATAAAAGGAATATAATTTCGAATCACTTCCGGTAGAGCCTCAACTTAAGCCTTTCAGCTAGAAAAAAATACATTTTGGTTTCGTTATATTAAGAGTTAACAAATTGCAATGAAACTAAGTCTGATATTCTTGTAAAGTGTGGTTAACATGAGGTATTAAGTCTGTATTAAGTCGGACGTTGCATGACAAGAAAAAAGTATTCTTTTGAATTTCATTTTCTGTGTCTGTGAGGATTTTATTTGTAACCCGTTTTTGGTTGCAGTGTTGCTCGGTGACCTACACAAGTAGTGTCCGATCAAGGGCATGAGCGTACACTAACAAACTATCAAAACAATGTAAATCGGAGCACAAAAGGGCAATTTTTTTCTTTTACTCTGCGTTTTTGTTTTGGTTTGGTGTTCATTCATTGTAGTTATTTTTTCTTATTAAAATTTAGTGGTTCACATAAAGATTTAAGCTTTAGAAACTCGTATGCTTCTGACTGATTAATTGAATTGTTTATTTGAAGCTAAAGCAGCATAAAAAGCTGAAGAAAGATCTATTTTTTCAAACTTGATCAAAAACGTACATGATGGAATAGCAAAACCTTTCCAGTTTTCAGTAAGTCTCGGCCAAAAGCTACATTACCGTAGTTTTTAGCGCACAATAAATGTTTTGTTTTTTTAATTTTGTAAATTATCGCGTTTATTATTGGTATAATAGCAAGGAGGATGGGTATACAGTAATCTATTAATGCTAATCGAATTTTATTGTGCGCTACAAACGCTTTTTAATTTTGCATATTTCATGTACCCTTCGTTAAAGTTGTGTACTAAATCATGAGGTTTAGCACGAATTATCGTTTTTAAGGTGCATTTCGTTCCGTTTGTGTTTTTAAAAATATTCACTCGATCACATAAAATAAATCAGCGTGTTTTATTGTTTAGTAGAGATAACTGTCCCATGCATTACTTTAAATAGTATGTACCTTTCGTGTGACAAGTCGGATTTTTGTCGTGCGAAGCGGTAAAACGTGACCTCGCATTGCTTTGAAAGAAAATAAAATAATGGTGCTATTTTAGATTATATCCATAAATGTAAATTACTTTTTTTATCGCAAGATGGCTTTAAAAGTGCTAGCCTGCCTGACGTTGTTAGTATGTAATTCGATGGGAACGCAGTCACAGACGGGTAATGTAAGATGGCTGCCGCTCAGGAGCGTCGGCTTCAGAGGGTTACGTAGAGATTGCTCGTTATGCTCCATCTCCCTTATTTCTATCCTCCTTGGGTAAGAGCGATATCTTTGTTTATTCACTGACGCCACGTATTTGGAGGGTTTACACAAGGGCATTATCTGCAGGCGTTCCTTGACTTTTAAATATGAACTTGGCATTGAAGTTTAAAATGAGCTGGTATATCCGGAAAAATTATTATATATCATTCATTTGAATTTAGTAGGACCTCGTATTTTGGTGCATCCTCAGCTTTTATTTTGAAACTGGAATTCCCGTTCAATAGGGACTCAAATGTTGGTGAACACTGTCTTGGCACAAGGGATTTTTGGCTTTGAAGCTGAAAGAGCCATCGTGTTCAACGTCCTGTGTCATTAAACCATTCACAAGGAACTCGAATTTTTGGTGTTCCCTTCGTTCTCCTGGATCTGGTATTGTGGTAATAAATGGCCTTGCTGTTCGTGCTTCTTCAGTTGTTGCGATTGATTTAAATTTTGGGTTCACAGGAGAGTTTGTTGTTAATTTTCCAGAGCAGCTAATTTGAATTTGATGTTAGACTTCCTAATGTATTCTGTAATTAGTGATCCTACAATTACTATAAATTTAGCATTTCAATCTACAAAGAAATTAGCTTTCTAGGTTTTGATGTCTTCTGAGTTCCAATTGCGTACTGGTATTTTAAAACGCTCAGATCACGAGAGTTTTTTGCCCTGAGATAATTTAGAGTAAATTTGACGTAAAGTATTGGTTGGGGCATTCGGCGTTTAATTTTTGAAAATCAGTTACAGTCAGCTTTTAGCATAGGCGGTCAAAGCAATTTCCTGCGGCCGCCACATTTAGAGACCGCAAATTTTAATCGCATATTTATATTTAATCATGATATTTTTATCTGTATGATTTTGAAAAAGAAATAAAAGAAATCAATGAAAAGATAACTAGTAAAGCTTCGACTTTTCTTTTTTCTTCTCCTACTGTTTTCTAAAAATGATTTCAGTGAAGCCATATAATCCCAGCTTTTTCCTTTCTTCCTACTTCACAAATAATACGGTAATTGCGAAGAACAAATGTGTAGTGAAAACACTAAACAGTTGATGAAAGTTTATCTGCCTTTTGATATGCAGAACTTCTCAGATTTTGTGATATATATGGACTATAGCTCCGGCAATTTTGTCTACGTACTACAATAGAAGGTTTGACTAATACAGATCGAAAAATGGTTCCTTATCAGAGAATTTCATAAACTTTATGAAATCCTTTCTACGATGGCAATGTAAAATGTCATTTACAAATAAGGATACGGTAGAAGTTTACATTACAATTATATCTTGTAATCAGCCATCCAAATGGTTTTTTCAGTTTTATGTCATTAAGGAAAAAACTGTTACTTAAATCTGATAGAAAATTCATATCTTTGTGATAGATAACCATTCATGTTCTTTAATCAAAAATGCTTAGCTCAACCAAGTCCATTTTTGCCTACGGCCGTTGTATCCCAGAGGCCGGGCCTGACGATGGCTTGTAAAGTAATATTGAAAAAGACGATAGGAACTGCAAAAATCTCAAATAGAACGTTTTTATAAGTGCCGACACAGATAAAAACTTAATCTTCTCATTGTGCATGCGCATACTCTAACTCACGTAGGCAAAACAGCTAAAGTAACGGAAAATGTTGAGCACTTGTTGTCCTCCGAAGTGATATTTTCTGCGAAAGTATTTCCTCAGTAATAATAACGATTGATATTCAAAATGACATTTAAATATTAAGAAAATAGTGCCTCTCTGTGACATATATATGTGCTTTTATTATTCACTCATGAAATGAAAATGATAAGAAAAGCAGTTTTCCGCAAGATTACTGCGCTGTGTTTCAATACATGTATTCCGACATATTGAAAATTATTTGATGACATATTATCGTTCATGAAACATCTAGCAGACGCATCCGTCATTTCCAGCATCACACGAGGATTTCGAGTTAAGATGAGAATGAGACCGCATCATTTGATGTGACCCCATGTTGCATTTTCTGTGGCCGCGACTTGTAGATCTTCTTCGCATGGTAAATTTATAGCTTATTGCCGGATAGGGTTCCTTGCAACAAGAATAGTATTTAGACAAACGTTCAGTATTGACAGAAAGAAGTTCCCAGTTAGGATCGTTATTTTTGAATTCCTCCATCCTGACATTGTCATATAAGGTCTGAAGGTTGACTCTATATTCATGATGGGTCCAGGATCCGAGTTTAACGACACAGGTAACTTGTGAATCCTGCTGGTTGCTGTAGATTTCTTGTGGGCATCGGCTACGGAGAGTAACTGGTGGAACCCAAAGAACATCTCCGGTATAATTGATAATGACATTAGTGAAGACTTCGATAACTATCTTCTTTGCCGGAGATCTGGAAGGCAAAAGAATCGGCATGTTAGATCACATCGTACGACAATACTCAGTTTTTAAGAACAGAAGTGTTTCAAAATACTTTTAAGTAGGTCCGAAGCGCCCATGTAAAGTTTCTACTTCTAATTTTTGCAAAAGTCATTTATCTAAAGAATTTATTTAAAGTATGTACATACAGAAATAATGAAAATCGCGCTCTCTTTTACCTTTGTTTGGACAGCAGTTATGTGTTACATGGAAAGTTATAAAAGTAGATGCTCGTAAATCTTAACGTGTGCCAAGAATTCAAAATACATTCATCGTCAAAAAAATAGTTTTACCTAAAAGTTGTCGTCGGATTACAGTGCTGTTCGGGAGGAAGGTAAACGTTATCAAGAATAATAAATCATTAAACATTGAGACTCATATGGGTAATATTTACTGAACTACATGCCAATAAATAGTGTCTAAGGGGTAGGGCCGGCATATTTGCTCACACAGCATGCCAGACGTCTTGGCATGCAGTTGTAAATGCTCCTAGTGGTGTCCAGCTATAAGCCATCCCACTCAGCTAGATTCTTCCATGCAGTTCCTGCAGATTGTTCGGTAGGGGTGGAGTGTGGATAGCGCGTCCAATAATATCCCACACAATTTCAGTCGGCGATAGGTCTGGCGACGCGGTTGATCATGACAGAGTGTCAGTACCTTGAAGTAAAGCTCCCGAGACAATGCCAATAGGCGCACAAGGTTTGTCGTACTAGAAGATCACACTGGAGTGAGCGTTCAGAATAGGTTGGTCCACTGGTTGCAGGACCTCATTAACGTAACGTTGGGCTGTCAAAGTGCCGGTAATAAACACCAATGGTGATCCGCCGTGGTAGGCAATTGTATCTCACACCATCACACTTGGCCATCTGTATGTGTGACACTCGACAACAAACCTTTCACCTTGGCACTGACCACGGCGCCTCCACACACGAATTCGTTGGTCGTCTCCTCCAAGACAAAAGCGGGACTCGTAACTGAAGATCACCTGTTGACATTCTGCATGGTACCACGACAGTCTGGCACGAAACCATTACAATCGAGGGCAACGATGGTTGCAGCGTTTGGCGACGATGCACCGTTGTTAAGGGAAGTCGTAGTAACGGTCTTCGTGCGTGTAGTCCTACGTCATGCAGCCGTCTTCCAATGGTGCTGGCACTCATCGGACGATGCATGGAGGGCACCACTACTGGCTGAATATCTGCAACCGTGGCTTTTGGGTCACTCCGCGCATGTCGGACAACACGTCGGTCCTCTCTCTCCGTGGTTCGTCTAGGTCTCCCAAACCCTTCCTGTTGCTACTGCGTGCTCTGTTCTGTCCAATGCAGAACACAGCTTGCTATGGTGTTATTCGCACGACCGATATTGTCCGCAAAACAGCGATAAATCCATACCACTTCTTGGAGTCCGACGACGCGGCCTCACTTGAAAACCTCCAAATGCTCGAACGACTTCCGAACGTTTCTCCGAGTCATATCTCCCTTGCACAGGATGCAACCAACGCAACAGCACGAGTCGGAATGGCAAGCACGAGCAACGAGACGACCTTATATAGCCGGTCAGGCACAGCGGTACCACCCTTCCTTGTTTGCGTCACATGCACGGCCGGGCGTGATATATAAATCACTTGCATGTCTCACGATGTCAAACCTACTCACCAAGTTCCTTTCCAGCCGGTTGCTTCATTCAGGGTGAAATTATTTGTTTGATGATGAGGGTATATAAGAAACGAAATATACCTGTATGTGACTGTTAAAAAGAGCTATTGACCTATTTTCAAATATAGAGCATAACAACCGAAGGAAGAAACGCTGTGAGATTGGAGGATTTATACTAGCTAAACACCATTTATTGCAGGAATGACGAAATTAGTTCTCAAGGTCGTGAGCATCGCACCCAAAGTTGTAATCGATCTGTTCTTGCTTATAGTGCATATGTGGTTCGTCTGTATGTAAACATGCGAGTCGAGAAGCATGTAAGCAAGCGATATCTTTGTCAAACGCGCCGGCTTCTTTACCTTTCACAAATCTTCACCTTTTAACGAAAATCTTCCAAGGCGACATGCTATAAGTTTTAGTGGAATTAATCATACACAATGATTTCATGAAATGAAGATTGCTTTTGTCATTGTTTTTCAAATTTTAAAGTTCAGTTGTTATAATATTAAATAAAAGATCTGCGCTTAAATACTTAGTAAATTAAGTAGGACATTTTTATATTTACATACACTGAAGTGCCAGAAAAACTGGTACACCAGTTAAATACTTAGTAGGTCCCCCACGGGAGCGTAGGACTGCAGAAATACGACGGGGCATGGACTCCACTAACTTCTGGAAATATGCTGTAAGCAATGCACACCAGCAGAGCGTTCCACAATTCGGGTGTATTTCGAAGTCTCGGATTCCTGTGTTTGATAGCGCGTTGTATGGCAACAGTTCGAAGTACAGCAGTTGTTTGTTTTTCTATCACGTTCAGATCTGGGGACTTGGGACGGAATGGTAACGCTCCAAATTCATATGAATGCTCCTCTAACCATAATGCGGCATCCCGAAACTTGAGCGGAGGTGCATTACGCTGTTGGAACAGGCTAAACCCATCAGCATTAATGCAGGATATGAACGGGTGTACCTAATCAGAAAGGATGCGCACATAGCGTTGGCCGGTCACAGACATTTGTAGACGTACCATGGGTCCCAGGGAAGTCCAGCTAAACACACCCCATACCATTGCGGACACCCCACCAGCCGATACAGTTACATGTTGAGAGGTGGGATCCATAGCTTCATGGGGTTTGCGCCCCACACAAATTCTTCCATCTGCCTGATACATTTGGAAACGCGACTCGTCAGATCAGGCTACTTCTTTCCAGTCATCAAGTGTCCAGTGCCGGTATTTCCGTTCCCAATCGAGGCGAATAGCTATGTGTCGTGCACCGATCAAGTGGACTAAAGTTGGGCGTCTGCTCCCAAAGTCCATATCGTGCAGGGTACGTTGCCCAGTCCGGACGCTGATACCTGTTGAGGCTCCAACATTGAATTCCGATGATACCTGCGTGAGTGTTGCACGCTTATCGCGTGAAACAAATCTTGACAGCCGACGATGGTCACGTTCACCCAATGTCTTTTTACGGCCACACTGGTATCGTAGGTTGGAGGTTTTGCCGAAAATCTTGTATTCACGGTACACCCTAGCAATGGTCGTACGTGAAAATCCGAATTTCGTTTGTACCTCCGAAATACTGTGACCAATCTCACGAGCGCCAGCTATGACACCGCGTTGAAAATAGCTTAAATCGTACTTACTTGTCACTGTCATGCTGAAAACAGCTCTGACAGCTGGCAAGTATGTCTATCGTATTATATACGCACTGGCGGATGCAACCGAGTACGCGCATAGGTGACGTTGCGATGTAATTTGCATAAGCTCGCCTGTACTAGTTTTTCTCGCACGTCAGTGTATATGTTTCAAACGAAAGTTCAAGTGATGAGTTATATCCATCCTCTCTTTGATAAATATCAATCCCACCTTTTCGCAGTAATCGTGTTTCCACTGAAGTGGAATTGTACTATTAGTGGTACAATTATTTCACAGTTACTAGAAGAAATGCTATCCCACACACACAACAATCGAATTGTCCAAAGTGGTGAGTGATGTCCAAACTTCTCCCAGATGATTTACTCAATGGCCATCAGTGTCCCTCGGCTGGAATGAACCTGCCCGATGCAGCGCCAAGTGTGACCTGAAGGCAGATGGTGCTAAGAATCACCGAAGGACAGGACTAGTCTGCAACCGAACGTTGACACTGACAACATACAATGGACGAACTGTATCTTCCAATTCGCGAATTGCACGTGGACTTCAGGAGGAGCAAGTGGCATGTAATCTGGCTGTATGAACGTAGAAGGAAGGGAGCGGATCTCTTAAAAGTGAAAAACGGGTATCTCCTCTGTTAGGGGTATGCAAACGTTTCTGCCAATCCCGCTAGCGGACGCTGTAGAGCAACCGTGCAACCTTACATGGGCGCTGCAGAGCAACCATGCAACCTTACATGGGCGCTGTAGAGCAACCGTCAGTTCGTAAATAAAATCAAGCTAGGCGGTCGATAAAGTTCATCTGCGGCCCTGTTTGTTATTCATGTTTAATTTAGGGAAACGTGCGAGCGAAGCATACCGTTCAATATGCCAGGCGTATGGCGAAACGGTTATGGGCAAGCAGACGTGTCGAGAATGGTTTGCCAGGTTTAAGAAAGGTCATCCAAGTTTGGAAGACGACAAGCCACATGCATGTAGACCCGCAGGAATTCCCAGGCGAGGAGCTGGAATCGCTGTTGCAATAGAATCCCACACAATCTACCACGCAACTGGCGAAACGTTTGAAAGTGACTCAATCGACTGTGGTACGGCATCTACAGGCCTTTTGGAAGATCCTGAAGATTGGTAAGCTAGTTCCGCGTAATTTAACGGAGCGCAATATTGGTCAATGATTGGGCATCTCCATGTTGTTGCTGAACAGGTTTCAAGGAAATAATTTTTTGTGGCAGGTTGTACCCGGGGATGAAAAACTGGTCTATTGCGACAAGTCAGTAAGCAAGCGATCCTCAGTCAACCCAGGCCAGCCATTAGCATCCAATGCAAAACAGGATGTCCACAGGGAAAAGGTGCTTTTGTGTGTATGGTAGGATATGCATGGAGTGCTGTACTTCGAACTGTTGAAACCGGGCGAATAAAAGACTGCACAACGATATAGCGATCAGTTGATGAAACTCAACACCGCAATCGAGCAAAAACGTCCATGGACAGGTAAAGGACGTCGCGCAGTCATCCTGTTACACGATAATTCCAAATCACATGTCGGTGCCGCCACGAAATCAACCCTTGAACCATTACACTGGGAGGTTTTACCGCACCCGCCTTGCTTCGCGGTCATTGCACCATCAGACTTTCATTTGTTTCGCTCTATGTATCATGCTCTAGCACAACAGCACTTCACCACAGTTCCAGAGGTGGAAAATGTCGTCACTGCGTTCTTCAGCACAAAACCCGAGTCCTTTTATCACAATGGTATTCATTTGTTGCCTGAAAAATTGCAAATTGTCACTGCTGCTAACCGCCAGTATTTCGCTGAGTAAATGTGTGCTGGTTTCCTGATTGTTCCTGTGTCCTTTCCCCTTAAAACGGCGAAAAATGTTGCATACCCCTGATATTACAATGCAACAGAAACTGTCAGAACTAAAAGTCCTGAATTTATAATTAGCAAGAAACTGAAACGCCATGATCTGTATGTCGAATACCCCTCAGACAGAACAACATATCTCATTTTGTAGCCCTGAAATCGATACCAGATTCAGGCCATGTAAGCTTACGCGCCCATCAGTGGTAATCTTTATGCAGAAAACGAGGTCTTTTATGAGGGACTTCTGTTTCCAGATGAAAAGGGTAGCAGCACTTGAAGATCATTACGGATGATTTCAATGCAAATAATAGGGCAACATGAAGAGAATTAATCCTCTGTACGTAAATGCGGTAATGGCAACAGAAACCAGTGTGAAAAAGCTCTTTTATAATTTGCAGTGTCAAAAAGGTTTTCATAATGAACTTCGTTTCTAAAAAACCCGCTTAGGAAATGGACATGTAAGCACACCAGTGAGGTAAAAATTGGCATTTACTTTATTTTGGGAAACAACGAAATCTCCATTGATGACTGCAGTTTGCTTAACAAGTTCGAAACAAGAAGTGATCATAGATAGTGTGATGTAAGATGCACCTTAATTCCAAACTTGAATGTCGCAAGCTAATAAAGCGAAATGCCTTGACATGTCAATGCATTTCGCTTATACGGAAAAGTATCACCAAAAACAGTATCACAATACGGAAAAGTATCACCAAAGTCCTAAAGGAATTCATTTGTGAACTAGTGAAAGAGCAAAAAGAAAAAAAAAACCGTGAGGAAAGCAAACGGTCACCTCACCAATGGAAGAAAACAAATATTTTCATTAAAAAAAAGATGCAACTGTAATAAGAAATATAAGAAAAATTTGACATGAGTTAATCTACACTGAACAACGTTGGTGTGCAAAGTTATAGTTCGGAAAACAATAGTGGTAAAATAATCCAAAGCGCATTCTAAACCGTTAAGATACTCACATAATATATGCAGATGGATTCGAAAAACCAATGCCCGCAAAGAAATTCGCATATCAGTGAGCAAAATGCTAACAAGAAGTTAATTAAGTTACATATAAGCCAACAGAAATGTCAGTAGAATATCTCGTTCACGGTGCTTGTTAAAAAGTCGTTCAGTGGCAACAATAGCTTTCCTCACTGTGTGTCTCATACAAGTGTATCCGACGTTGTATGGTGGCAAGCCATGGAGTGACTAGCAGCAGACCAATATTAGGCCCAGATCACAAGGGAGTTGAATATCTTTGCCAGATTGTTTTTTGATGGTTATGACAACAATACAACAACACGAATGAAGTACCACGAAGGTGTGGCCAAGTTCGTTCCATGCGTACGACACTTCGTCAGTATCGTTATTTTACATTAACAGTTCGGCGTCTTATGTCCTGACAATTGACAATATACAGTCCGACAATTGTCTTTGGAGCTGACACTGGGTTTAGAAAAACAAGAAAATCTATATATATAATGTTTAAGGCAATTGGTCTTTATCCCAGAAGTTATTAGTGATATACACTAAGTTAGCTTTTCATTAGACTCACCGATTTAATAATGCGTTGCGCCATCTTTCTGTGTAATCGCGGCTCGCAGACATCTAGGTACAGATTCTACAAGGTTCCGAAGATCCTCTGGACCACTGAAGCCACTCTGTTAGTTCATGCTCATTCCGTGGAAAAGGATCTGTATTTTTGACACCCTCTTCCAGCATATCCCCCAAATGTTCAGATGTGTAACACTCAGATGAATTTGGGGGCCAAGGCAATATGAAGAATTCTTGGTCGTGTTCCTCCAACCACTGTAGGTATACGAGCCCAACGGCTCTGTGTATTGTCCTTTTGAAAGATAGAAGTGTTGTCCGAGTAAACCTCTTGCAGATATGAATGGATATGGTAGGCTAATATTTTCCCGTAGCATTCAGTGTTTGTGGGATTATAACCACCGAACTCGGAGCTTGCCATGAACCAATTTCACCGGCCTGTTGAACCCCAAACGTGCAACCAGTTTATAGGACTTCATGCTTTTTACGGCATATACGAACCCGGCTGGCTATCAACATGGTGCAGCAAGATACGAAACGGATCACTCTAGACGACCATCTTCGATCTGTTGAGCGTTCATTGCTCACGTTCCTTGTCCCGTGCGAAGCGTTGTTTGAGATCACAGGGCCTACCCTGGACGTCCTTGTTGGTCTCCGGCTGCGGAGCCTCTGGCAAAACAAGTTACGGCGCATGTTGTATGTGGAAATAGGCCGAAATGCACCAATATTTAATTGGTGGTTGAGCTGTGTGACTGTTTCTCATTGTTCCTGAGACACAGTCCTGACATTCGGCACTCACCTTTAGGAGGAACCGCACGTCGCTGGCCTATGTGAGCCTTTCTGCTGGATGTATGTGCATGTTTAATCCAGTCCTGTTGCATCCTTGACTGATTAGTATGGGAGTAGCGACCAAGTGTGACTGTTTTCGAGTTAGTGGCACCTGTCCTCCGGGTCTCAACCATCTAGCCAACGGTGGTCAAATTGGCTTAGGTCGCTACGTTTCCCCACTACTGGCAAACGTTTACAAATTCTGTTCAAGGATAGGTATGCACAATTTATGGTAGCCGCTCGTAGCGTTGATATCCAATGTACTTTGTTATCTCTCCGAATATGTAAAATGGGAGTAGGGTGTTCCTAATGTGAAGCTAAATTACTGTATGATGGCCCTTTATGACAAAAGCTGTTGATGAAATTTTGATGCAACTTATTCCACGTATTCAGTCCTCTAATCACAATTTTAAAAATATCCTTTTCTCTATTCTTCTCACGTTAAAATAAAATAAAAAAAAAACAAGATGAAACATACAAGTGAACCCTTTCGTTATACGTTATTGAACATTAATTTTTAAACCCCTAGAAAATAAGCTCCGGTTCTCTGCGATAAGTGCTTCTGGTTCAATTGCTAGGTTTTTAATCCTACTGCGAAGGAAAGAACACACATATTCGTAGCAACTTTCTCTCTTTTGCTTTTGTTTAGATGCTTTTCTTGAAAAGCGCTAAAACTACCAATGTAAGCCTGCTTCTGAGGACTCTTTGAATTCTTTGAGAATTAAAGAGACTGATTCTGAAAGGACATGTATAGCACCTTAAGGCAGTAACATGGTTCTTATTTTCTTACTTTCATTTATGTTAAGCTACCGTCTTCAGCCAATTTTTGTTTCCTTTCCCTTCCTTCCTTGTTTTCCCAAACGCAAATCATGAATAATATGGGCCAGTATTTTGCAGAATTCTTTCCAGACTAACCCATCCCATGAGTCCAGTCATAATTTTTATTTTTTGTCCTCACAGATCATGATAAATGAAGGAACAGTTATTCATAATTGCCGAACTTTATAGCCTTCTCGCTAAGACGAGTAATAAACGTGCTATTTATGACAGAGTTAAAGTACGAAACAGTTTTTAAAGTTTTGGACACTTACTTACTTGCTTTATTGTGTTTGCCGCCATAATATGGACATCATTAAAATTCTATTTTGTGTGTGTGTGATGATTACATCCCGCAGATTTTGGTGAGATACGCAGGTTTGTTTTTTAAAGAAAAATTTAAAATCTGAAGCAAATAAACAGCTATGATGAACCAAAGTACAAAAGTAAAAACAGTTGCACTGATTGCAATGAAACATTTATTTTGGATATAAAGATTATAACACTTAAATAACATTTATGTTATCTTCTTGAGTAGCAAAAGCAAAAAACAGTATTTACTTACCCAGTATAAACAGTTATGTCGGGACGCCACACTTCTGTACTTGGTATATTAAATGATGTAATGCCGTCAAACTCTTGGGGGTCCCAAACTAAATATTCATCCTTCCATTTCTGTTTCACAAAGAAAAGTACCAAAGACTATCAATGCAAAGACTAAATTTCGATTTCAAAATTGTAAAATAATTAAAATAAATGTCCAAATTCAAAATTGCGGGGAATTTGGATAAACATAAAAAATATATAAAAACAGCATAACTTTTGCATATCAAAGATGCATGTAGATTTATGTATTTTTTTAATTAAACTAAGGAAACACTGTACGATAACATTCTACTATCTCATTTCCACCACTGCAGCCTCTCTACACAATTCATTAAAATTTAATTAATTGTTCGAGTTATATCGGGCAGGAATAATTGGTGCCTTATACTGTATTTATTATAAATGAAATCAGTTAAGCCCATATACTGTATCTTCTCCGTAATTCAGTGTATTCAAGTTTTGCTTTGAAAGATCGTTAATGAAATGAGCATGCCATCTGTGATCACAGGAACTGTAGGAAAATCGGAATACATTTACGCACTTTTATGACAAGCGATATCATTCAGGAACACATCGTTAATGTAAAGGGTGTGTTTTGTACACTATGTAGGCAAACATAATTAGACAGTGTAAGTACATGGCAAGACGGTATAGGTCCTGTTGGTCTAGAGTTCATCCCATAGGTGTCAAATGGATTGAGGTCCAGACTCTGAGTAAGACAGTCTAACCGCGAGACCTGAGTTTTCTTCATACGACTCCATTGCAGCCCTGGAAACATGACAAGTGACATTGTCGTCCTGAAAGAAAGAATAGTTGTGTCTGTAGATCTACCACAACGTTGGAAACATTAAATTATTCAGGATGTTGCTATACATCACACAGTTCGCGTTGCCACTAATAACCAGTGGACCCACACAATACGAACTGAAACAGCATATACTATAATTCTACTATTATATGAGCTGAAACAGCCATACCTTGCTTCACAATACGAACTGAAACAGCCCATACCTTGCTTCACAGTCGACTCTGTACATTCCGAAAGCAGATGTTCTCCAGGTAAATGCCAAACCCAAGACACGTCCATTCGATCGGAGTAATGTGAAGCGGAGATAACATCTGGCGCCATTGCCCCAGTGTCCAATTTTTAAGCTGTTGACACCATAGTTGCTGCATGATATCGGGGTGCATGGGCCTGTTTTCAGTGTCTTGGTTGAGACCATAACATCTGTAGCCATCTGGAACTCATCTCGTATTTCTTTCATTTAACTGGACCTGGATTTCCGGATTTTCCTTACAAGCACCCTGCGGTCCCTGGATTGCAGTTTCGTGTGTAACCGAACGCGTGGTGAATTCCTGCAGTATCCTGTCTTCTTCCATTTGTTGACGCCAGAGCCGATTTAGCGACCTGTGTGACATCAGCAATCCTTCATATGTTCATACCTGTAATTTAACAGACTATTATGCCGTCCTTTTTAAACTCGGAGAGCTCTCTCCTGGCAACCATTTCACCAGCGATTGATCTGAGCGTACTCCCGTTGCTTTTTTTATACCGTATCGACCACGTGTCTGCTGAGGGAGCACACTATTGTGCTTCCGCGGAGAAGTCCAATCACTTTTGTCCTCATAATGTATAAGGTTAAGCTATTTTCTAGATACGAGACCATCACAGCAACGGATGAATCTTCACTGAAGTGGTAAAATTTATATTTCACGTGTGTATATGAATTATAGTGCACCTGAAGGCTTAGTATTAAATGAATTTATTTTATTCATATTCTTACCAAAATGGCTTTGTACGAAATCAAATACAGTGTAAACCGTTTAAGAATCAGTCCCGAATTGGAAAGAAGGCATGTTGACGTGTGGTCCGCTGTGGGCAGCAAAATCCGTTAAAAGAAGGCATATACATGGAGAAAAATGCCCTTCCTGGACAACAGTGTTGAGATTTCGTGCACCCCTTTCGAAAAGCGCTTTTGTTGACCATTGAGTTAAACGACTTCAGCAATGCTTTTAAATGTTCTAAAGGACGTCCGCTTTTAGGAGTTTTTCCAGGAATTTCAAATTGTTTGGTATTGAATGCAAACAAAATTTTCGAAGGCTGAACATATGTCAAAGTGCAATATTTATAGGCATTAATCCTAGGATTGAAACTAAGATAACTTCAAGAGATGAAACACATGAGTTCCTTATAACCAAGTTTGGGTAAAATAGGAAAATTGATTTACAAAACTGCACTCGGTTATTTTTCTTTTTGTTGTTTTTATTCTCATGTCATAAATGATTATTGGAACAAAATAAAAGTGACAAAGTATTAACTTGCTTTTCATACCTTCAGAAATTCTGGCCATGCTGAAATGATTCAGAACTGCATCTGCAAAATTTATAGCAGACTAAGACAGAAAGATACGTAAATACGTTTGGGTTTACAGGTACCGTTTTTAATCAATATCTTTTGAAAAATAAAGTACTGTATACTTTGTCTCGAAATTTTAGAAAAAAAAGACCTGGTAAAGATAAACGACGTATACGAAGGCTACTGTTGACAGATGTGCCATATGCACTGAGTGGCCACTTTATTATTACCACCCCCTCAGTACTTCGTTGGGCCACCTTTTGCCTTTAATACTGCGTCGATTCTTCGTGGCATGGACTCCACGTGATGTTGATAGGTGGTGTATGGAATCTGAGACCATGCTTGATGAATAGCACTTTTCATGAGGGTGAGATTGCAGGGTTGTGGATCCAACTGTCAGACGGCTCGTTCAACTTCGTCCCACAAATTCTGAATTGGGTAAAGATCTGGAGATTTTGGAGGTCATCTAAGCAAAGTAAACTCACCGGCATGTTCCTGAAACGAATCCTGTACAATACGAGCACTATGGCAGGATGCATTATCTTTTTGAAAGTAGCCATCGCCATTGGGATGAACCATCCACATGACAGGATGCACTTGGTCCGCAACGATGTTTAGATATGATGTGCTAGTCAGACGTTGATCAACACAAATTAAAGGGCCCAAAGCATACCAGGAAAACATTCCCCAAACAATAACGTTGCCTCCACCAGCTTGAAGGGTTGTAGCAATGCCTTTGGGGTCCATGCTTTCGTACTGTTTCCGCCAAATTCTCAATCGATCATCGGCATGGTACAACTGAATACGTGATTCATCTGACCACATAATTTGTTTCCAATTATCGGCTGTCCAATCCTTGTGCTACTGTGCGAACTGGATACGTTTTCATTTGTTAACTGCAGACAGCAGAGGCGTTCGAACAGGCCTTTGACTGTCATATCCCATCCGATGCAGTGTACGGCCAACAGTGCGTGCACAGATCCTTTGAAGGGATCCTTGATTAAGATGTTCTATAATTCGCTGCACTGTTGCCCTTCTGTTGTCTGTTACCAGTCTGGACACTCTCCGTTCCGCCCGAGCAGTCGCTAGTTCATGACGACCAAACGTTGCACGTAGAGACCCAGTCTTTTGGCTAACAATCCAGTCTTTAAACACTTGAACAACAGCTGCTGTGGAACAATTCGCGAATGCGGCGGTTTCGGTGATACTCGTTCTGTGGCTCCGAGCTCCTAAAAGTATCCCACGTTGAAATTCCGTCAAATCGCATTTTTTACCCATCTCGTCACCCCAAAATCACATTTACTACTGTCGCAAGCACTAAACTTTCCCTTTTTATAAAGCCTCGCCATATGGCGGCAACAGCATGCAGCCATAGCTCATTTGCTTACAACTGTCAGGTGGTCATTTGCGCAGTAAGACGGATGCGTCGGATTGAACTGAAGTTTTAGGGAAGTAATCATACAGATGAATGATACACATGATTGCAAAAATAGAGCTGCAGAACAGTTACCGAGGAATCTGGGGCACTCAGCCCGGCCATCTTCAATAGCCCGTCGCACCACTTCGTGCGGCGATACATAACGCAATACGGTTGGGCGTGGAGGCGAACAGACGGCTGATGTTGTCCTGCGGGAAACAGGCATACGTGTTGGACGGTGTGCTCCAAACCCCAGAAAGTGCAAAACGGCAGCAGCCGGCGTTTCTATTGGTCCGGCACATGCTCGATATGGAACATGCCCGTGAATGTTCCTGGACATGACGTCCGTAGTCCTAGGCAAAACTAGCCGTATACGGGCGGGCATTATCCTGCTGGTATAGCACGTAGAGCAGTAGGATCTCATCCATATACCGCTGGCCTGCCAATGTTCCACGTACCACTACTAGAACTGATGGTCTATCGTAGGCAATGGCTCCCCGAACCATAATGCTTGCAGTGGAAGAGGTGTGGCGCTCGTGAGCGAGGTTGGGATGTTGACCCGGGGACCTCCACAGCTGGACACGATGATCATCTGTCCCCAAAATGAAGCGGACACTCATAGCCAAACACCACACGTCATCAGTCTGTGGAGTTCTATGTCTCTCTGGCCTGGCGCTATTATACACGGAGCCGCAGATGTTCCAGTGTTAATGGCAGCACACGTAAGGGGCGCTGGGATAGCGGATTCACTTCTGCGAAGCTTCGGGAAATGGATCGTGGGCACACAGGAGCCGCTACATTTACCTATATATTGGACTGGGTCCCCATGGGATCCGTTCGTGCCTGGCGCACGATCTGTCAATTATCTCTAAAGGTGGTCCTCCTGGTCTAGCCGGAGACGCTTCGCCGTGTAGCAGTGCCGTCACGTTTTCACTGCTGCCAACACAGTTGGATGGTATGGTCAGAACTCTCCACCTGGCAGCCTATGCGGAGCACCGACCACCTTGCGTTTTTCAGCCCAATGATCAGTCTAAGTTGATGATCAGTCGTTTTTCAGCCCAATGATCAGTCTAAAGTTGTGTAAATGGACGTCTCTGTCATCTGCCCGGCATTCTTCTCACTCTGTCCTCCTGTTTGCGTCGGCCGGTGCTTTTCGCTTTCATGGGGCATCGACGACACGCCGGCTTGTAAGGCTTCTGGTTAATTCTTGCAGTGAAACCACAGGGTGTGCGGTCATGCGCGCTTGTACTAAACGTGGATCATTGGCATACCAGCTCGCACTCTAGGTATTTGCAAAGTTTCGCGGTTGTTGCATGTTTTCTTCTAGGTGCGCAAATGTTATTGTCCGTGAGTGTAATAACAACTAGACTCGTATTTGAAACTAATAAAACTATATCCTGATAGTTCTCTTAGTATAATATTTAGCATTACTACGATCAGATTTACAGAAATGTGTTACTCGTAGTACAGGTGTAACAAAATATTCCATCACTCCGTGGTTTACCATTATCTTATGGGGAAACAATGACTGCGTGCATTGCATAACTATGTGGGTGATTCATAATGGGTCATTATCCCCGCTGCACACACACTCGATGTACATAAGTTTAATCCATGCTCAGAGCGAATCTACTTCTACTTTCTATCTTGGGTTTTATTAGAAATGAACACAGGCCGGGTATTTGAAAACAGTTGACAGAACAAATTTAATAGACGTATACATTTTGGATGGAATGCATTGGAAAAACAATAATGTTTTCATGTGCAATTTACCATTAAGTCTTAAGTCTTTAATCAGGGCATAATTCCAGCTCTTTCTTATGGATCACAGACATAAACCATAATTGACAAAGGTAATCAAAACCTATGTACAACTCAAAGACGTGTGGAGATATGCATGTCAGATGTATCCAAGAAAAGCAGAAAAGAAATTCACGATTCAGGAAAAACGACAGGATTTCACGATACCATTATCAAAGTGGTCCGTTCCTCTAGCTTTACGTCCAGCGTATTATCACTAAAGATATTTTGGTGGTAATGGCTGGACATAATGCTAAAAAACGTACCACCTTTGTAGAACTAAAATACTATGTTGGATACCATGAAACAAGAAAAGTACCAGAAAAAGAATATTCGTACACACACATATACTGAACTCAGAGTTGAGATACCATACGATAAACGCCACATGCAGGCTATGAGATGTGTTAGTAGTGACGACACATGGTTTACGACATCTGAGTTCTTCTCGTGGAATGAAATTTCAAGTATTCGATAGGAACGACAAACAATATGAGCGACTTCACGAGAGACATGGTAATAGGCACTCTTTCTACGGTATCAATTACAAGAGTATTTGCGGAGTTCAACTGTACGTCAACATGTACAGGTACACGAGTGTATGTTTCAGTAGTAAAGGCAAAACAAAGCCAAAAAAAAAAAAAGAAGAACATTCATGGCAAAAATCAGATGCTGAATGATCCAAAGTACATTTTCTTTCTGCGCATGATCAACCAAAGTTTCTATTGCAGACGATTTAAAGCATATTCGTGCATATGGCAGAAAGTTTCACGGAATTGGAATTGCTGGGTTTTCATACCGACCTGACATACGTAAACGTCGCCTGAGAGCCAAATAGATTTTCTTCCTTCAGAGGTGGCTGCAAGAGCTATTATGCATTAATAAGCAAAACATTATTGGTGTTCTCGAGACCACTATAAATAGGATCAGATACAAGCGAGGTTATCAGATGAATCTCATTAAACATTATTTCTACCGAATGACCTATGAAGGAGGATTCCCAAAGTAACGAATCGTGACTACACTACCCATCTGTGGAAGTTGATGCTGGTGGAAACAGATGCATGTGAAATCTATTTCTTGATATATCTATTATGATCCACAGTGTTTTTTTTTTTTTTTTGATTGGAGGTTTAACGACCACCGTGAGCAACTCAATGGGCTATAAGCAGTCGCCCGTCCCTAATTTAGGGTCACTGGTTCCAGGGAAGGGAGAGAGCCAGTGCCGTAAGACAAACACAACATCCATGCCTGACCGGGATTCGAACCCGGACCCCTTACGGACGAATGATCAGAGGCCAGCGCCTTAGACCACTGCGCCACTGGGGCGGCCCACAGTGTTTGGATTC
Organism: Macrothele yani; assembly: GCA_039090855.1. NCBI lineage: Eukaryota > Metazoa > Arthropoda > Arachnida > Araneae > Macrothelidae > Macrothele > Macrothele yani. The sequence goes on along the minus strand of CM076999.1, from coordinate 47,837,753 downwards.
GAAATGATGGATGGTTACATCCATTATTTCGAAATGATGGATGGTTACATCCATTATTTCGAATCCAAACATTGTGGAAAATCAGGTTTGTTCTTTAATGGCGACATTGTTTCCGGACAGAGATCTACTCCAAAGTTTTAAATTCACCGAGTAACAGCCCACGGTATATCCATAGTTCCCAGAGCATTCCACTGATACGCTATGTTGCTCGTGGCTTTGCACGTTCACACTGAACACGCCTTTTTCTCGGACATATATTGGAACCCCTCCCCCTATTTAAATTTAATAGAAAATCATATCCTTCTCTGTGTTTGCATACGGATGTCAAGAGCGGTCTGGATGATAAATATTTAATATGTCCGTAAAATAATGGATTATACAGCGAGAGTCAAAGCATTACAACGATCTGTGTAATATAGCGTTTGCCCTCAACATGCCGCCAAAAAAGCTACTCTCCAGCAATGCATGGACACTACAAGATCTCTAAAAGTGTCTTGTGGTATCTAATATCAACACATCACCAGCAGGTCCTCTAACTCTTCTAAGTTACGTTGTTAAGCCTAAGTAGGTAGGACTTGCTGTTCCACCAAAAGCGATAAGTAATCAATTGGATTGATGTCTGGGTAATTTGGAGGCCAAGAAAAGAAATGGAAGTCTTCGTCAGGTTTCGTGAATCGTTCTATAAAAATCCGGGAAATTTGGAAAGAGTTACTGCTCTTTTGTGAAAGGAGTTACTACTAAAAGAAATTAGCGTTGTCATGAAAGTATGTACCTGGTCTGCAATGGTGTCCAGGTAGGTGGCAGATGCCATAGTTTTCCCTGAAGATGAATGTCTGGACCAATGGGTTTCCATCAAAATATTTTCCAAAGCATTACAATTCCTTCATCTGTTTTTTCTCCCACGGTGCATCATGCTGCAAACATTTCCCCAAGTAAATGAAGCACACGTACTCGGCCATCCACACGGTGTAGCAGTAAATGAAACTCATTAGACCAAACGAACTTTTTCTTATTATTCAAGTTACAGTTTTGTGGCTCACGTGCCCATTGTAGGCGATTTCGACAGTGAACGGAAGTTAGCATGGGCATTTGAAGCATACTGCGGCTACGCAACCTCATTATCAACATGGTTAATGTACGGTGTTTTGTGAAACATTACTCCTGTTACCAGTATCAAATTACCTGTGAGTTGGATACAATGTATCTTCTGTTAGATTTCGCAATATGGAATAGCATTCGCTGACCTGTGGCAAAGATGAGCTGTTATTGGTACACATTTTTTTCGTGTGGTTCGTGGTTTTTTCCTCCTCATACCACTTTTCCAAGGTATTAACCACGGCTGACTCTGAGTATCCCACAAGCCTTGCCGTATCTAAAATGCTGACTCTGAGTATCCCACAAGCCTTGCCGTATCTAAAATGCTGACTCTGAGTATCCCACAAGCCTTGCCGTCTCTAAAATGCTGATCTTGAGTATCCCACAAGCCTTGCCAGCTCAAAAATGCTCTGGCCCAGTCGTCTTGCTATTAAAATGTTACCTTTGTCAAACTCGCTGCTCCCCTGCCTTTCTCATCTCACGAACAAGTATAACACTGATTAACAGAGCTCAGCATGAGATATTATGTATACTTTTTCATTAACTTCACGCGCGCTGTCGTTTACCTGAAGTTGCTTGGATTTGCATAAAAACTGCGTGTTCATAATATTTTGGATCTTACGCGTAAGTATATACACAGATAGAGAGATACGTATTTACAATAAATGTTCTTATTAAGCTGTTAAAAGCGATGGGGTGCTACTCCGGGTGAACCTTACAACTGGAACTAAATATCTAACAGTTACAGTGATACCTGTGCTTCATTTCAATATATAAATAGTAGGAAAACAATGTCTTACCATTACAATCCAAGAATCCAGTTCCAGAATTTGCTTCTCTTCATCCTAAGAAAAGGTACGATTAGAAATTCCGTGGAAAGTTTTATACACTTTATCAGTAGAAAATGTTATGGATTTATAAGAATTTTTCATGTATAAAATACAGCCAGTTTTGCACGTAAATAGTTCGGTTTACATGAAAACGAATGGAAAAACAAAGATATCCGGAAAATGTTCCAGTAGTTTCCTCTCCAATGCATTTTTACAGTCATATTTCTATTAGTGATTTTTAAATAATGTTTTCTGTTCCTATTGTGTCTGAATAATAAAGAGAAACCAATATGCGTTTCTATCAGCAGCACAATTGTGTTAGTACGCTGCACTTCATCTTTTATTTTTCTTCAAAGTGCAACTGCGTAAAAATGCAATGAAATAGATAATATTGCATAAAATTTTTCACATTAGCAGCAAATAAATATACCACGACGAATCTTAGACTGGCAGATCTCTAAATAAATGTGTAGTAATAGGGGTATTAAAGGAATGGTGTGTCTGAATATGCAATCCTGATGTTGGACTGATATTCATTCCAACTTTCACTAAATTTCAAATTACAGGCTGTTGTTTTCTACACGCCTTTGCAAACGTTCCACCCTATAGCCACGATTCCAGTGTGGCACCATCCGTCAGGTTTGTGGAGAGATCTCTGCTACCATGTTCCACATCCATCAATGCCACCAAATGAGATTCTCGTAGGAAATGTAGGAAGGAGCAAATGCGATGGTATTCAAATGTAGCAAGGCTCCAGCTGTGTGGAGGATTGGGTAGGACCTCAATGCATTCCATTTCCAGGAGTTTCCGGCAAACAAGCCAGAAAGTGTGACTTGATGCAATATCCAGTTGAAACGACGATAGTTTGCAATTATTTAACGGCGAGTATCGTTGGTGCAAGGCATCACATATTCGCAGCAGTTATTTGCATAGAGGTTCTCTCCTGCAGTCTGACTATCCTGGCACGAATCCCGAGTGTACATGACCATCATAGTTTGCGCTAAATGCAGAGTACGCCATTCTCCTCGAACCCCCATTTTGGCACCGCTGGGCGTGCTTCCTGGCGTCGCCTCAGCTACTAGTTCCCAGTGGTCGGATCTATAGAGCACCAATATCAGCTTAGAGAGCAACAGGTTGAGCTCTTTTTGCGTTGTCAATTCATGCGGAATCATTCGATGGCGTTTGGAGGAGAGACCAAGCTCATGGCTGTGACGTACACTGGTGGATTAGGACCAACTCAAAACAGATGCAAATGAACTTCCAGTGGTACCGATGTTTGTTGTCCCAGCTTCGATCAGGGTGTTAATGTTTGTTGGACGTTCTGAGCTAGGCTTCTTTTCGAAGTTCTTGTACCCAAAATTGAAATGCTGGATACATTTTATTGAAATTCTAGTTTTCAGTGTCTTCTTGCGTTCAACTGTTCAGATTCTTCTGGCTGCTGCTGCCGCGTTTAACCATTTGTTTCAATAATAGAGTAGGTGCACTCAAACAGCATGTTTGTCGACCTTCATGTTCTACTCAGTTGACGTCACAATGGGTTTCGTGCCAAATATTGTCACTAACCAGGTGTGTTCTACGTTTTCACAGTACGAAGTCGACGCTGGCGCAACGTTTGCGCAGGATGAAGGAATAATATTATACGTAGCTCAAAAGGTGACAACATTTGACTCAACCTGGTACAAACAGTTCACTTATGGTAAAATATTCGAAAATTCAATGAAATACCCGTTTGACGTCTTTTTTTTAATCTTTTGAACGGTAAAACGTTCGGCAAATTAGAACAGAGATTTTATGGAGGTTTCCTAATAGAGTGACCTTAGTTTCTACTTATTTTGGTAAGAAAAGCAACTGTCATGGTAACACAGATTTGTTCTGTGCCAGCGCCCCACCATATTAAAGTTCATCATGGTAGCATAACTGATGTCAAATCTTGATCTTAGGAATAGGATGACCATATTTCCTTGAGACAAAAACGTGACAAAAAAAGTAAGACGATAAAAAAAGCTTATTATTTAAACATAAAATATTGAGCTTACGCTTATTCTTCAGTTTATCGTTACATAGCCCATACAACATTTTAGGAACACTTAGCGGAGGACTGTACTTCACCACGATCGTACCACGAATATTTCTCCGATGAAGTTATCTTACGCAGCAAACTGCGGTCTTTCAACACCTTATCATAAAACTTCTCACACTCTATGAAACAATTTTGCCTTACAAATAACATAGCTCTCATTTTCCAACACTTAACCTAGATTTATCCTTTGACCATACTGTTCATAACAGAAAATATTCTCTCAACAGGTGCTGCACCTTCTGGAAGACAAAGAATGAACTCTACAATATTACAGAAGTCCTGAAAGTCTAGGCATTTTTCGCTTATTTCAGAAAACAATTGTACCCGTCTATCAGATAGAGGAATGTTTTTTAGGCGTTTTTGCTCATTACAGAAAAAAATTGCTTGGCCAATATACAAATATATTTATAGTTCTTATTAAAAACAGGACAAAATTGACATTTTTATTAAAACGACGGGACGGCCAGGAAATATGAAAAAAATGGTACTGTCCCGTTCAAAACGGTACGTATGGTCAGCCTACTTAGGAAGTGTAAACACATAAACCTGCTATCGATGGAACTACTATCTAAACACTCAGCTGCAAGCTTCTATGTTCTTGAATGAAAACAGGATGTCATGGTATTCCTTTAAAGTAATCTTCCATTTTTCGCTCTGTACATTAATTTCATCTTTATGCTCTTAAGTTATATTTGTCTTACCCCGCTGGTAATTTATATGTAGTCACTGAAGGTAATTTATATTAGTCACTGACGGTGACTTTAAAACTGTTGAAGTGTTTCTCAAAACCGTGAAAGTTTTATCAAACTCTGAAACGTATCATTTGAAGGCAATGCCAACACCGTCCATGAGCTTGAGCGATATTTATAAAAGCTTTTATAAATAAAGAATATATTTAACATTAACCAACATACGTCAAAATAGGAGTAAATAATTTTAATTTCTCTGTATGACCCTAATAAATGGAAAGAGTCGTGATGTGTCCTTTAATTTAAAACCAAACTTTTCTACTGAGAAATCTTTTTATTCTGAAAAACTATGGGTAATTTTCCTTTTTCCGTTTCTCGAGTCAAATGAAAGATAATATCTCCCATGCATCTCACATCGACACTTCAACAGTGATTTGCTAATAACATAACCGTTTTGATGCATACTTTTCCCAAAGTTTTTAAAAAATCGTTTCCCCATTTCGACCATAGGAATTACCTTCAGTTATATTTACTTCAATGGGGACATTGAACTGTGTTTACGTGCAGACAATTATATATTTATCACCAAACTGTTAACAAAGAAAGTATAAAGAGGCTGTAAGGGTTGTCAAAGCACGGTTAAATTAAACTTGTTACAAAGCGCACACACCACACTTCCAAATTATCGTCTAAAAACGTATGGTCTAAAGAACGCCTTTATTTACAATTTAAAAATATATTTGTTTAAAAGCTATGGCGAGCACTTTCGCGACCACTATGGTCGCATCTTCAGGAGATGAGTGAAATCATATTACAGCGGCTCATGGTTTCAATAGTTACAGACATGAGCACATTGAATATATATTACGTAAATGAGAAAAACACATAAATCACCGCCATTCACCACAAACTCTTTAAAGTCATCAAAATTATTTTGGTGGTTTCTCCCATGAGTATTGTAAAACGAAATTTCTCCAGGCACTAGGGATATAGACAGGAATGTCTTCATTGCAGCACTTAGGTCCTAATTTAATAATATATAGGCTGTCAGTGAGGAGCACAAAGCTTTTTGTAGAAGCTGTTGATAGCAAGATTGCATTTTCCCAGTCAGTTCTCAAGTCCCTTTTAAGGGCAATCTTAGACAATGTCGAGGTAGTAGTTCCTTTACGGATGGCATATTTGTGCTCAGCCCACTGAATTCCAAGGCTTCGAAAGGTTGAACCCACATAGTAGAGATCCGCAAATTGTCAATTAATGTCCATCAGGGTGACACCATATATACCAAAGCAGGAAACAGTTGGTATTATACACATGTGTATCTCTGTCATGTCTACTAATCGAAAAGAGGTTTTGAGTTTTAACATCGAGCCCTAAGGAGTATCTATCTTTACAGGTGTTTTTTAATAAGGTAACAACTGATTTATGGTAGGGCATACTTCCCACATATTTAGTTGTGGGTACACTTCTAGTAAGGGTTGTTGACGTTTTTCGTTTATATTGCTGTATAAGTCGTTGTATGCTGCCTTGGGGTATCCATGTTCATTTTGCAATCTCATTAATTTTCCCCAATTCCTGATTTCGGTATACAGAATTCAAAGAGTGAGTAAAAGATCTATTCACAAGCAATCAAAGTGCCGAGTATTTGTAAGAGGTTGGAGTACATGAGTTGAAGTGGATCATTACCTGGATAGAGGTTGGTTTCCGATAGACAGAAAAGTCAAAATATTCATGATCTGAGGAATGTGAGACCAAAAAGTGAAGATAGGATAGTGACAAAGATTTGTCTACCGCTTTAGTAAATCTTACACCAGGAATGATTGAATATAAGTTTGAAGCCATATCATGCAGTTCGAAGACAGAGTGAGGACAGATAAGAAAAATATCATAAACATATAGTAAATATAATGACGGTTGAACAGTACAGGAGTTTAGGTATTTGTTTTCTAAGTCCTGAGGCAGGATCTCGGGAAGAACAGGTGACAAAGAGAATCCGATTGGTGCTCCCTCATTTTGTTTATAGATGATTTGTTGAAAACGGAAAAAACATTGGTTTCCAACAAGTTTCAAAGCTTGTAGGGTTGTATCAATCTCAGCTTGGCTGTAATGATTCTGGGTAAGCAAGATTTTTTCAATGAGATCATAGACAAATGTACGAGAAATATCGGGGAAGAGGTTTTCCACATCTAGCGAGGCAAAGAAGAAAAGAGTCTTCGGAAATTGACAAGATATTATTTTGTCAATAGCTTCTATTGTACTATTGACTGAGAAAACATATTCAGTGTTAAGTGATTTCAGGAAGGCTGCAAGATATTTTTCCAGTTTTCGAATAGTGTTTGCATAACCTGAGATGAGGAGTGGAAGAGGATGATCAAGTTTATGAGTTTTTACTTTTTTAAAGGCTTTAGGAACTCTGGATCCTGGGGAGGTAATATATCGCGGGAGATACTATCCGGTAATAAGCCAGAGATGCGTAATTTTGATAATAAAGTAATGGTATAGGCTGTCGGATCGGAGTTCGAACTTGAGTGGGGTATGTTCTGGATAGTTGCCAGCATTTTTGTAACATATTCGGTATGGTCTAGGATAACAATTGGTTAGTTTTTTCTGCACTCAGAATGAAAATATCCGGGTCTTTTACAATAGTAAGAAGTTCAGATTTTGAGTATCTTAATGTGGAATCAGTAGAGTTTTGTCTGTTTTGTAAGAGGCCACAAGTTTTGAGCCGGGTGAATTCCTGGGTTTCTGTGGGGAGGTGCTTGATAATTTCCTTAACTTGAGGAATAATTTTCATGGGGTTAGGGTTAGAGTTTATTTTCATGGAGTTAGGATTAGAGTTTGGAAAACAAAATTTATAGCCAATGTTTAGTGCCTCCGTTTGGTTGCTCGTCAGGGTTTTAGAACTCAAATTTATGAAGGAGGGAGGCCGGTCAAGTTTTCTTTTAGGTTCTTCATTCTGGGGCTGTAAATCATAAGTAGTTTTTCCAGCAACAAGAAACCTTTTTTTTTTTTTCAATATGACCTTTCCGTGGATTTTGTGGGGAATGTTCAGTAATAGAGGTTACCATTATACATGAATGGTCAAAATAAAGAAGATGAGCCATATTTGCAAAATAATCCAGTAAATATAATTTTTAAAGAAATTATATTTACTGGATTTTTTGGCATAATTTGGAATTAATAGATTCTCTAATGCAATTTCACTTGTGTCGGAAGGCGTTGTAATAAAAGATTCTTGGTTTAGTTGGGCAGTTCTCAGTAGTCGAGTAAGATTTTATTTCTAAACAGCTATTAAATTTTATTGTATATCACATGGAGCTGCATGGAAAGGAACCATGGACTCAAAGGACTACTGGTATCATCAATTTTTGACGAAAGAGCTATAAAGACAGTACGTATTTCCTTTTCAACGAACTGCATCTTTTAATTTCTAAACAAAAATATGATTCTCACATCGTGAATAAGTAATCCCAAAACATAATTACTAAAATTGAAATATTTTTGTACAATTAACAACTGTTTTTTCTTGCAGAGAACGAAATACGCAATGTATCTATTCTTCCATATAAGTGTTCGGAAACATATGCTATTGGCATTGTTGTTTCGGTGTTATCAATTACATACCAAGCATACATACACAACTTGTTTACAAGGATGATGGTTTACTTTGCAAAATTATTTTCACTAAAGGAAAAGCTACAGTACAGAGTAACTTTAAAGATCAGTTCACTACGCATGTGTTTACCTTTCCTAACGAGGAAACTCCGTGTTATCTGCTCTTTTGACTGACGACATAGATTAGTTTTTCCTATTTTAAAATTATTTATTATAATTTGAAAATGCAGTATGGGTGCATTTTAAAATTATAATGTAAATATTAAATTCACATTTACTGATTTAAATGTCTAAGCTGTTGTCATCTGTGATAGTTTGCTCATACTAGCAACAACAACAACAACAAAAAACGAAAAGGAAAGGAGCTGAATGTTTGAAGCGTCTTGTCGATTTATACTAGCAGTATGGTGTTTCGTTCGATTTTTTGTAATGATATTTTTAACGTCCTGCATTTTATTTAAAAAATGCTTGATTACCATTTCAGTTATAGCAAGCGGTGTCATAGCAACGTACACAGGGGTTACAGTCCTTTGATCTGCAACCGGGCGAATCATTTTGTCGTAATTCTTGAAGAGTTTTGACCGAAGATCTCGTACAGAAGTCCTCTTCTCTTCGGCATCGGCGAAGACCGCCGCAGTTACTGCAGAGGAAAAAAATATTATATTAAATTTGAAGTGAGTATTAGAAACAAAAAAGCTGTATCACTGACATTCTTTCTCACTGTGGAAAATGGAATATAAATTACATACTAATATTTTTCTTTTTAGCTTATGACCACTCGTCTGATATGCGTGCGGGTTCGAATCCCGGTGAGGCCAGGATGTTCTGTTTGTCTTAAGGCACTGGCTCGAATCCCGGTGAGGCCAGGATGTTCTGTTTGTCTTAAGGCGCTGGCTCTCTTCCTTACCTGAAACCAGTGACCCTAAATTAGGACAAAGCGACTGCTTATAGCCAACTGAGTACCTCACGGTAGTCGTTATACCTTCAATCAGATTAGACCTCTGGGCCATCGGGGGCTGCATATTTATCTTCACTGATCTATTATGGTCGTGGCAACAGCGTCAAATATCAATTTTTATCGTGCTGCTATTTTTACAGCCCGTTAGCTTCAAAATTATTGTTTTTTATGTGAAAAAGAAAATTTCTGAGAAAATTGCAATTTACTACAGTGATCCACTTAAAACACTTCCACGTTAATTTTCATATTACATGGTAAAAAAATTTTCGTGCAAGAATAATGCAGCATGTCCGAATGCTCTCTCGAGGTCATCATACTTTCTACGTTGTTAATTGGTTTGTGCATATTTTTCATGCTGCAGATAAGGATTAAATATTAAAGATATAATTTGATTAGATGGGGTATTCTACAGTAGAATACCGTATATGGTGAACATTTTGTGAGGATAGTGTTGGAAGGACTGGCAAAGCCGAAACCTGGCAGAATAATCCTGTTGGTCAAAGACCATTCTGCCCGTCAGACAAATTCCCCAAATGATAGTGAAAGACTAAACATTCCACTAAGCGGACAATTCGGGATTACAAGGAAATATCAGGAATTAGATAATAATATGTGACTTTGATTACATGAAGTATCGCTAAGACCTGTCTGTCGAATATGGAAGAACACATTCCACACTCCTTGATTTTGGCGGGAAAATATTCTATCAAATGCAGTGTGAATTAGACAGCAGGTTTTTAGTGGACTTTTATGTGAATCCCCAAGCTGCACATTGATTAGTACAAATAAAATCCTAGGCAGATTTGTATATCTTTATAACAGTTTAGAGAGACAGAAAGAGATAATACTGCAACGAACCTCGCGGAAATTATAATACTTTTGCACTTGCGAGCACAAAGGATAGAAGCAAGTATGAAATGAAGAAACACTGACACACAAACACTTATAATTTCAATGACCAACATATAGAAATTTCAAAAGGGTTGTCATTGGCGCAATTAATGCATGGCTTTTATTTGGGTGTTAAATGTTCTATTCTGTAAAAGTTTTACATGAACATTTTTCTTCGAAACATAGAATATGCATTTTGCTGTCAGAATTTATCAATTTACAACGCTATGACAGAAATGCATTGCAAAGATATAATTTTCAAAGGATGAAAATTAATCGCTAAATAAGCTTTTAAAGAAAAATATACGCAAAATGTAGCACTGCTAATTCATGAAATTCAATGTATTATCATTCCTTTCTGATTATCAGTTTTAGCATCAAAGAAGGTTTCTTCTGGATAAGATTACTTGATGCGGAACAGCAAGTTGAGTATTTGAAACATTCCCTTTATATCTGGCAGTGAAATGCAACAACAGTTGTTTCTTTCCTTAAACTGTTTGAAAAAGTTTTGAAAATTCGAATTTTTTTTTTACGTTAGACGAACGGTCAATCATATGTAACAAATAGGAATTTGAATAAATATGGTGAGACCAAAATTTGGTATCAGTTCATGTACACAAAATAGCCCTGTACTTAAAGAAAGGAGTTCGTTAGACAAAAATTGCGAGAGCTTAACTTAGAATTTGAGTGCTGAAATGTAAGAACGACAATACGAACTCTGGCTAAAACATTTGGAGTTGTAAAAAAAAATTAGTTTGAAAAATTTAGGCATTTCCCAATTGCTCTGGTTATTAACAGGAATTATAACCATCAACATGCTGCATAATTTCAGTGAATTATTTATTTCATTTTCACACACATTCACCACCGTATTTGTGAATTCGTTTAACATTTCTGGAAGTTATATAGCCCACTGAAACTTCTACCTCAATTTACAGAGTGAATTCTGCAGAGAATTTAATACATAACAACGCTGGAAACGTAAAGGAGGCCATGTGCCGTCAGAGCTGCGCCTTTTACAGGTCCATTAAAACTATAATGCATTTCTACCTAATACATTATTTCGCAAAATTATAAGAAAAATTAGCCTGACAAGGAATCACATTTACTTTATTGAAGAACGAGACAAAAGTCTATTGACACCATGCCTGAGACATTTTTAAAAGTGAAGAATAGTAAGAAAATTTAAAATTTTCTGCTGCTTGCCGTTTTCTCAGAAATTTAATAGGAAAGAAGCTGTAGCTCTTCTAAAATTAAAGTCGATAATATTGTCTCCTGGGAATGAAGAGCAGAAATTCATAATTTGTAACAAGCGAGAGTTCTAAATTTTTTTGCCAGAACCACTAAAATGAAGGAACTAAATTCGTTAAAATAATAAAAGCAACAATTTTACACCAACAGTAGACACGGAACAACTTAGAAGAATGAACATTTTTTTCTCCCAATTTTTTAAACTTCAATAGCCGTGATAAATCTTATATTTGACCAAAGGATTTTTTTAGGTAAATTTAAAAATTGAAATAATTTCGACATTCAAAAATTACAAAATGTTTTACCCTATAGATGAAAATAGTCAACATCGGTTGACAAAAGGCATTTGGAACTGAAAATGCTATTGCCAAAAATTCATTAAATTTGTATGCTAAGAAACACAGGAACTAATTTAAAACCTGTCTTCACAAACGGATTATGACATTCTCCAATCTTTTTGGATAATAATAGAAATTATAACCATCAACATGCTTCATTATTTCAGTTTAATTTTGAAAAAAGTATTAGAGTTTATTTAAAAACTGTTCAACAAACAAAACCAAAAGAGAGCTCATTTATCAAGCAAATATTCTCAATCATTTGCATAGATTATTTAGGAAAGTTCTGTGAAAATAATATGCATAGTACACATAAATTTAACAGCATACTGCTCTTTTTATGTGTTTCTTGAAGCCTTTTATGTGTTTCTTGAAGCCTTTCAAGATGAAAATATATTCAATGGCATTTTAAATTAATTGCAGAGATTTGTAATAGGAAGTTGTAAGTTAATTAGAGTTCTATATCAGAGTATGCATCACTTTACACAACTATACGAAGGCTGCTGACAACTCAAAGAAAAGTTGACAGATTAAGGCTTGGTGTAATCAGAAAAGATAACAAGAGGAACACGTTGATCAGGAAAATGCCAAAAGTGGAAGGCATCACGATAAGAGTAAAATCCCTGAAATGATAATGGGGTTGAAATTTTAGACTGTATACAAAGGGTAGAAAAAGACCCAGAAGAAAACCACGTGGGAGACTAGTGGGTGAAATTCGGAAGCATCCCGGAATGACATGTTTTTCTTTAGAGAGGAGGAGGTGGAAGGAAGGGGGGGGGGTGTTAGTGACTACAGTGAGCAACTCGATGAGCTGTGATCCCTCGCCCGTCCCGAATGTAGGGCTACTGGATCCCGGAAAGAGAGAGATCAAGAAACCGTAAGACAAATAAGACATCCAAGCGTCCCTGGCATTCGAACCCGAATCTATCTCGGATGAATGGACAAAAGCTAGTACTTTGTCCACTGTGTCACAAGAAGGGTGATGGATTGACAGGGAGGATTTTTGACTCAAGACAGACCGCTGTGGAAGAAGTTTGAGGAGACTTTCATTCAGCAGTGAATTGAAATGGTTGACAATGATGATGAAATATACACAACTTCCAAGATCTCACGCAAACGTCCTGCCAAATAGGAAGGTATTTCAAGCAAACAAATTCCATCTAGATTCTTGCCGATCTTTCAGTAAAGATAGTGTCTGGATCCGAACATATCATTGCAAAAAATTATTTAAAATCACATGTTACTTCATGAAATAACACGTGAAAGAATGGTGCTGATATATCACATACAAATTATCAGTACATACTGATATGATCGTTATCCCATCCATCGATAATTTTTAGGTTGACTCTCTTACATTTATCATTCAATTTCCTTTTAGTACGTCCATTTGTTACCAATTATTATTTATGTTCGCATAAATTAATTCCTCGAGGAATTTATTAAACTCCGTTTGACTTCCAAAATATGTTTGAGAAATAGAATAAATGTGAAATAGGTATCGGCATTGTACATACCACCGAAGACGAAAGCAATGAAGAAAAACACGTTTCGTTTGGAAAGAGGGCATTTCAGATACTGTTGATGATGCTGCAGAAATAACGTCATTTTCAACTATCACCCCAAACAGTATCCTGAAGTTAAACTGTCCGAGAGAGAAAATCCCTACTTGCTCATCACTGCCTCTGGCTATTTGTATTTATAGTCGTGCATGCCTCTTTCGTTATTTGATAGGGCTTTCCCGTTTCTTTTATTTGGTAGTGGCAACAACGAAAACAATAAGTGAGCTGCCAGCTGCCATAATGATTATAACCTTGAACCTTTAAAATACTATTTCCTGAAGCAATCGAGACACAGATAGAACCATTACAAAAGGATGTCTTCTTTCAGTTCCTTTTTCTTCTTTTTCATTGCGATATTTATATCAACATATCTCGTTATCATGCAATAACGCAAATCATTGCAACACACTACACACTTCACAAACACATTATTTCGCACCGTCCTAATCAGTTTTCTATCTTTTATTTTATTTTACAAGAAATGATAATATGTGCATCATTTTTCATAATATTTCATCATTTGTGATCAATTTTCGAGTATGTTTCAATACCTTTTAATTGGAATTTTATTGGTTGCACATTCTACTGAGGTTTTTATATTTTGGAGGATACGGCAAAAGTAAGTAAAAACTATCTGGTAGTTTCAGTATATATATATATATATATATATATATATATATATATATATATATATATATATATATATTCTTTTAAGAAGAGACTGAAACAAAAACTTTTATTGACTCATACCAAGTACAACATAGAATAGGTTATGTATTGACCAGTGTGAGTAAAAAAAAAAAAAAAAAAAGAAAAACTGAATGTAGAAAGTGTCAAGAATACTGAGCCTTGGCTTTATCAAGGACCAGCAAAAACTCTGCATTTTCTCACTTCCAAAGAGACCTATTTGGAAATGGGTTTCTGCAAAGTCATAGATGCAAGTAATAAGCCCACCAAAAAAGTGTTTAAAAAAATATATATATATATATCGCTGGCAAAGGTAATCTAAAGTTATGAAATGACAAACGTTGTTTGACATGTAAATCTGCGGATCGTAACCTGTATTCTTCTATTGCGGATAATTGCTCCAACAAGTTTTGCAAAGCCTACAATACCATTTATAAGCTCACATGTACTATCTGCAGCCTTAGCTATATTGGCCAAAGCAAAAATCCTCTTCATCTTAGGATAAATGGTCACAGGTCTCTAGTTAACAAGTTCTCTACTTCTGGTGTGAACCCCTCCACTAATGCTAGCCAGTACTCTACCTTTGAATTAGAGCATTCCATAATCATGGTTTTGACAAAGTAAAAATATAATTACTGCATATTATCCCTGACCTCTATGATCGAATTGCAACTGAATCCTTTGAAATTTTGCAGCATCAGTCTCTTTATCCCTATGGTCTTAATTCCACTCTTTCTGACAATAAGCATAATCCGCATAACTTTTCTATACGTGAACTCTTCTTTCTTGTTAACAACAAGACTTGCACTAGAGGTAATAGAGGACAGAGGTTATTTCGCACTTCAAGCAAGGTTGATCTTGCTCACCTGCAAATAACTCTGGAAAGTTTTAAAAATGATACTAGTTTTGTTAAAAATACTTACAAGATACTTAAGTCCTGCAAGCACTCTGTCCTTAAAAGTGTTTTCAAATTCTGGAAAGAAACAGCTAACCATGTTGATAAGCATCTTTTTGCTTTGGTTCTAGACATTCTTAAGCATATTCTTAAAGATAAAATTTCTCTTAAAGAAATTTCCAGTAATTATGTGACCATCAGGTTTCTAAATAAAACCTATGATCATCTCAATGTTACGAAGCTGTTGTACAATAATGCAATTGTTTTCCCATCCACAGGCACCAGTCTATTGTAAGTTTTAAATATGTTAAGACCTTAGGGTCAATAGTTAAAAACTACAAACTTAATTTTACGAGTTCCATACCTGTAGTTACTACCTGTTCTTGTGATGAACATAAAGACACAGTTCACTATGATAAGAATTACAAGCATATTATCACTGGTAACTTGAGTTTTGTTGAAAATGACAAGCTTAGGAATTTATTAGAGTATGGTTCTAAATTTAGACCTTCCTTCCAAATCTCCAAAGAGAGGATTCTTAAGAACTTCACTCAAGATGTTAATAGGTACATTACAAAAACCAGTTTAACATACAATCAGCCTATTGAGGCCTTCGCAGAATGGAAATATAATGTAACCAATGGCTTCGCTAATGAGTTGGCAGGTCCTGATTTTTGTTTTGATAGAAATCTATTTTTCTCTGGAGAAGTTAAAAGGTCACTCTCCAAAGTACAAGACATTTATTTTTACCACTACGGATAAAGCTAGCAATAATTTTGCAATTATTTGTAAGAAATTCTATTTTGAATAGTTAACTATGGAAATCAATAATAGAGTAACCTACGAACCCGTAAGTTATTCTACCAAGCAGTTAGAAAATCGTTTTAAGGCATTCTTCAAGAAACTTAAAATTTCACAAATGAGAAGATATGAGCCTGAATTTCCCTTTCTTTTTGCAACTGTTAAGTTTCATACAGATCCAGTGAAGTTCAGATTCATAGCTAGTGGAGTCAGGAGTCATAAAAAGAAAATTGATCTAGCTTTTGAAGACATGTTGAAGAAGGTCTTGAAACACATTAGTAACTGTACTAATTTGTAGTACAGAGATTTTTGGATAATTAATAATAATGCAGAAGTAATTTCCACTATACTCGAAGTAAATCCCTTAGATATTAATAGTTTTGATTTTGAGAACCTATATAGTAATCTGCCTCTATCAGATATCATCACTACCTTTAAAGAGCTGTATGCAGAATTTAAACTTAAACAATTTGTTAATGAAGGTGCCTGGAACTCTTATCTTAATTGCTGCATAAAAAATAACCATATCCTATATAATAATACTCTCTATAAGCAAGTAAACGGGATCCCAATGGGAACGTCAACCTCCACAAGTATTGCAAATTTATTCCTGTTCTTTAAGGAATATAAATTCATTAAAAATCACTCCACTTGCTCCGATAACTACCTTTACACATTTAGATATATTGACGATATGCTGTGTATAAATAATTCAGAAGTTATAGAGAGTGATTTTGATAATATCTATCCTAGCTCTCTTAACTTATGTAAGACCAACCACAGTAATCAGGAACTAGAGTTCCTAGACTTAAGCATTAAACTTAACAGAGGTAACCCATTTATTAGCATATTTGATAAAAGAGTTAATTTTCCTTTCAAAGTAATTAAATATCTGCACTGGAATAATAACATATCAACCAAAGTAGTTGAGAATGTACTAATTTCTCAGGTGCTTAGAATTTCAAGAATTTGAAGCAACAATTTAGACTTCAATTACCACATTAATATACTATTAGGCAGTTTTCTAGCGAACAAAATTCCTACTTCTTTCATCAAAAGAACTTTAAGAAAAATTATTCTGGATAATAGAGTAAGGTTGGCAGATCTGCTTTAATTTTCTACACAGTTAATAATATGATTCTGACCAATGAAAGACTTTTGGAAGTTGGTCTAGAGGATGTCTATTAACTTCAAAAAGGAACCTTAGTGCTATGGATAAGATGGTCCTATTAAAAATTAAAAATTAAAAAAATATAGACAAAATCACAAAAAAACTTTAAAATTATGTTTATAAAAGAAAATAAAAATAAAAATGAAAGAAAACTACTTATTCTCTCACTAGAATAGCTATACTAAAAGTAGTAAAACTAACTTTTAAATTAATAGGATTCTGAATAGTCTACAGGAGCTCACTAAGGTGATTAAATACATGCAAAGATTATTAAATACATTACTTGTGTATTTCATAATATTTCTCATGTATTCTGGAGAGTTAATTCTGCTCTTTCTGATCAAACAGGTCCACAATCTTAGTTATATTTTTCTCTAGTTAAAATCGCCGCGAATAGGATTATTTTCAGTGCGTGGAGGCCTTCAGCCCCACCCACACTGCCCCCCAGCGACTAGGGAGTGGCAGGGGTGTTTAGAAGTTTGGGGAAAAGGTCGACCGTGTTTCTTCAAGAGTGGAAGAAGTTAAGTTGCATAAGAGGTAAGCTCTATTCATTGTCTTTGGGTTTTAGGTTTTCCAAGTTCAATGTTTGAACTTCTTGAACATTTTTTCTATTTTTTTGCTTTAAGCATTTAGGCACTAGCAAGTCTATTAACTTTTTTTGCAGATTTTAGCTCTTTCTTTTCCTGGTTATTTTTGCGCGTTTTTTAGGGCACTAAGGCTAAGCAGCCGGCCGTTCCATTGTTCTTGTAGTCTACGATGTGTTTTCAATGTATTTAAGGTCTTAATAACTACTTAATCATGCACTTAAAGCACTTCTGAAATACTTTGTACATAATGCAACTAATTGTTGCAATATGTACAAAGTATTTCACTAGAGAAATGCTTCACAAAGCATTTCTTTAGTTTATTATTGTCTTTATTCTATTCTCGTTCTTGCGTTGTCAGAAGTTGTGGAGTAGGGGTTTTTTATAATCCAGTTTTCTTTCAAGAATCTGTGCTTTAGAAAAAAATTAATATTTCCTTTTTTATTGCAATGTTTAAGAATTTGAGAATTTGTAGTACTTTTGTATTGCTATTCAGGTTTAAATTCTCTCTTAGGCGACTAGGTAACTTGGCAATTTGTTATTGCTGAACATTATTTCTGATTCATTATGTCACTCTTACAACTTCAGCTTTCTATAATCATCTTCTTTCTGTTTATTAGTAACAGATGAAGAGCATGGGTCGGGCCAGGAAAGTTATGGATGCAAGCTAAATTGTTAACTAATGCTTGGTCATACTACTATATGGAGGTTATGACATATATATATATTTTAAAATTTTTTTGGTGGGCTTAATACTTGCATCTATGACTTTGCAGAAACCCATTTCCAAATAGGTCTTTGTGGAAGTGAGAAAATACAGAGTTTTTGCTGGTCGTTGATAAAGCCAAGGCTCAGTATTCTCGACACTTTCTACATTCAGTTGTTTCCTTTTTTTCTTTTCTTTTTACTCACACCGGTCAATACATAACCTTTTCTATGTTGTACTTGGTATGAGTCAAAAATTTTTTTTGCTTTGATCTCTTCTTAATAGAATGTGAATTCTGAATTTTCATAATTGCTGCATCGCGCGTGTTGATCTCCAGGTTATTTTGCTACTTTCGTTTTAAATTCTTAAGTTTTTCTTATGTTTTCATCACCATCATTGTCGACCATTATCAATCCACTGCTGGACGAATGTTTCCTCAAGTTTCTTCCACAACGGTATGTCTTGTCCAGTCTCCTCCATGTTACTTCCGCATACTTTCGAATTTCAGCCACCCATCTCACATGTGGTCTTCTTCTGTGTCTTTTTCTGTCCCTTGTAATCCAGCCTAAAATTTCGGCTGTCCATCGATGGTCTGTTCTTCTGGCAATATGTCCAACCCATTGCCATTTAAGGGATTCTACTCTGAACATGATGTCTTCCACTCCTGTCATTTTTCTGATCCACGAGTTCCTCTTCTTATCTCTCCTGGTTACACCTAGCATGCACCTCTTCATGCTTGTTTGAATTGTCTGCAGTCTTTGTATGTATCTATTAGCTAAGGTCCACGTCTCTGCACCATACGTAAGCACTGGAAGTATGCATTGATCAAACACTTTTCTTTTAAGACATAATGGCATATTGCTCTTGAAAATTATGCTGTTTCTTCCAAAAGCTCTCCAGGCAAGTTTTATACGCCCATTACTTTCTTCATCAGTGTGACCTTCACTTGATATCTGCTGTCCAGGAAAAATGTAGGTATTGGTTGTCTCCAGCTTTTCCCCATCAATCGATAAATCTTCATTTCTTGTAAAAGCATCGCACATCACTTTTGTCTTCTTAAAGTTCATTTTTAATCCCACTTCTTCACTTTTGTCAGCAAGTTCCTGGATCATACTCTGCAGCTCTGATGAGGTGGCTGCAAAAATGACTACGTCATCAGCAAAACGAAGGAGAGTTAGATAATCTGCATTAATCTTTATCCCTTTGTTTTCCCATTTCAGTGCTTGAAAGAAATTTTCCAATGTGGCATTAAAGAGTTTGGGAGATATAGTGCCAGCTTTTCTCACTCCCTTTCCAATTTTTATGGGTGCTGTATTCTCAAATAGTCGAATCTTTGCACTTGCATTTTCATAGATGATATTAATAATATTAATGTAGGCATCTTCAATACTTTAGCATTTCAAAGCCATTGTAAGTGCTGATGGTTTCACCGAATCAAAGGCCTTTTCATTATCCATAAAAGCCATGCATAATAGAAAATTATATTCCCTCGCTCTTTCAATTAAAATGGCAATTGGCTGCGCAAGTTGCCAGAAGAACAGACCACCGATGGACAACTGAAATTTTAGACTGCATTCCCCAAGAGACTGATAAAGATCCAGATCCAGAAGAAGACCCCATGGGAGATGGATGGATGAAATTCGAAACCATGCCGGAGTGACCTATAACATAGATACTTGTCGAAATGGCGAATTTAATAAAATTGTATTGGTGTTCCTACGCAGTAAGGTAGAAACAATGAAACATATAGGAAACCTTGGAGACCATGAATGTAGTTGCAAACCACGACATGCTGGACTGTCTTTACTGTTAGTGCCCTCCGACGAAGGTTAAATAATGAAACACTGTGCTAGTCGGAAGCAACGTTTTCTTTTCTTTAAAATAGAGTGTATATAAATACACTCTATTTTAAGAATTTAAAACTCAAAACAATTAGTTTTTTATATTACACTACCATCAATAATGGAATATTCCCGATTATTGTAACAAAACTGTAATAATTATTCTGTATAGCAAAGGATCATGTAGGATCTCACTAATTACAGACCCATTATCCTTATAAAAATTCTTCACTAAATTTACACAAAGGAAAAGGGCAAGTGAAAGAGTGCAACCGTTAAATAATGTCTAAAACAAGATACTAAGCATATGTTCGAACCGCATAAGACGGGAAGCGCTTTTTCAAATCATTGATAAAGAGACTACTTTTGAAGAAATGGATTATGGATTATAAAAACAAATCACTCCAGATTTAGGCCCGTCTTTACGGGCCTTAATTTTGAATGCTCGGCTCAGCACAGCTCGCCTGAACCAACCAGAGATTCTGGAAGCGTTCCAGGCAAGTCTTATTCTGTATCACGGATCTTCAAACATGTTACGCGGAACACTTTGTAGAGGCCCGGGAAGGACATTTTAAAACCCAGGAAGTCGCTGTCCACAAAAAAAATTCTAAAATTTTAAAATCCATTTTTACGTTGAAATACAAAATAAATATGCAGGTCATTTGGGAACACAGGACTATGAATTTTACTTTAAATAAATTTGCTGTGATTTTAATTTCATTTAAATTTGAAACAGTTGTGCTGGATGAATTATAACTGAAAATTTAAAAAAGGTCTATGAATAGAATTAATACAAAGTATTAATCATACATCGGATTTTTTGATACACTGACTTCAAATTAACGGCATCGGTTTTTTCCCGAAAGTTCAATTTTAGTATTCAAAACCTCTTTAAAATAATCGACATTCATAATAATCATGTGTATTTATACTCTGTTCTTAATGTGGAACAAGAGTCTTATTCCATTTCGCCATATTTTCTGCGATTCAGAAGACGCTGATGATTCCCTACTCTACCAAAGTAAACCTGCACTGTTGAACTGACATAACGTAAAAGGAATGTGCCACACAGAGATATGTCGTTTTCATTAAAACTTCTCCCACAGAAGAGATTTAAATGTTACTGCAAGCTCTATTACGTAGTATAGCTTTACCCCTTTTACGTTTCACTATAAGAAAGGTAGTCTAGATTTCCAAAATATGGAAAAAATACTAGTAGTGATAAAGGATCGGTTCTAGGTCCCTTCACTTAACATTGTGCTCCTTACGGTTGCTCCTCGCGGGGGCCACAGCAGGGAGGGGGGGGGCGAAGCGCCTCACGGTTGATCCTCACGGAGGGCCGCAGCAGGGACGGGGGACTGAACTCCTCTCGAGTGAGCCTACCGGAAATATCTTACCTCTAGAGATAAGACCTTTGACAAACATTTTTGGGAAATCTTTTCGTGTTTTTTAATTCAGATTTAATAACTTTTTTGATTAAACAATTTAGGATTCTTTTTTTTTTTTAATTCGCAATTTGTTCGTGTATTATTTCTTGCTTTTATTTTATAAAACGTATATTTTTAGAACTTGAGTGAGGTGTTAGGAATTTTTTTATAGGCGTTGCATTATTGCTCAAGTATTATTGATTGTTTACAACAAATGTTTACTCCATGTCCCTTACTCAAGAAATGTTTTATGTAAAACAAATGAATTATTCCTTCTTGAAAAAACCCTCATAAAGCGATTGCATGGTGATCATGATTAATATTTTCTAATTTCATTTCCGAAGAAAGAAAGAATTCTTTTAAAACATCGTCAGTGATACATGCCATTTGTTTCTTGATGGGAAAGATAAAACCTTGAGACGTTATCTTTGTTTCCTGTTAGCGATAGTGTAATCTCCTCACCATGCGGACTTCAATATCTTGTTTGACTAATCAGTTCCTGTGTCTAATTACTTATCTTTTCACCCCGATTTGGTAGAGAAGGTTATCTGATTTCAGTACCACAGGAAGTTGATAACACAACTTTTGGAAGGAAATGCTTTGTTTCGTAAACAAACAAACCCATTCTCCAGAACAAAGTTCTCTGAACCGCTTAACAGATAAAATGACTTGTTTTTCACCCCATTCGTTTGACAACGCAGGAATATTTTTTGTATGTTTTGAAGGAGTTTTTTGCGTAGATGTAACGAATTTTCTTGGGAACTTTTGCTTTTCCTCCATTTAATTTTATTTCAGACCATGAGACGAGGAAATGCTTCTTTAGAAACGATTACGTTCCTGTTCGCGGTAACTATGGACATAGACTTCATGGTAATTCTGAGTCTTTCGCCCCTGCAATAGTATTTTCTTGCAATCTTTTCATACGTTTAAGAACTCTACAGATCTTTCCCAGTTGAAATTCTGCTAAAACAATATTTTCTTACTTTATTTTGCATATCATTATAGCTTCCCAATTTTCACTATTTTTCTTCTATCTTTGAAATTTCGTTAAACTTCTCAGTAGGTTACCATTCTTTTTTTTTTACTTAACCAAACTTATGAGTCCTTTTATTCAGACTTATTTTTTTTTTCATTTCATTTCAGCAAACGATTATTTTAGATGTAACAAATCATCAGATTTTTGTTTCCTTATATAGCATATTTTCCAACTTGCTTAAATATATTCCTCAAAGTTTGCATGTATGTCAAATATGCATTTTTTCTATTATTTCCTAGTTTGCTATACTTTTCGTGGACTGTCCCGACAGGAAAGCATTCATTGTCAAGACATACAATCTAAAACCTTTTTTCTTACAATAAAATTTTTATTCTTTATGCTGTGCATTTTTCTGTCTCGTCCGAAATAGCATTCATTCTAGAGGCAAAGCGAGTAATTCTGTTCTTCCCCTAAACATTATTTTTTGAACGTTTTACTAACTTACCAGAAAAGCAGTTATTCCCCACCCCCATAGCGAAAATAAAGAAATGCTTACTGCTTTTCCCCACATATCGACTCAATCTATTTCTTTTCGAAATTATGGTCATGACATTTAAACTAAAATTGCATACTTTTACCAAAATTCATATTTTTAAAGGAGCTATTTTCTTTTTTCCTTTATTTCATGTGTAACTAATTTTTTTATTGTTTCCTCGCCTCATCAAATTCAGTAAGATCTCCCCTAATCTCATTCCATTTCCTCATTTAGTTCGCTTTAAAATTAGATGTTTCAAAACTTTGCGTATATTTCATTCACTATATGTACAGTTATTCCGTGTCTGTCCCTTCATTTTTAATTTCTGTGCCTACTGCATTTTTTCTACTTTTAGTTTCATTGACCTTTTCTTTCGTTTTAATTAGGTTTTGATTATCATATTTTTTATTCATTGTCTCAGCAGAAAAAGCTTTCATTCTGGAGACATAGCGACTAAATCCATACTTCCTCTAAACTTTTTTTTTGTACGTTTTACTAATTCGTCAGAAAAGCAGTTGTTTCCAAACTCCCATAGAGAAAATATCGTATTCCTATATTTTACTTATTATATTTTTCCTTCTGCTCAGTGTTGTATGATTCTTCAAACTTTGGTTTATTTTTATGAAAATTCTTTTTTTCTATCTTTTTTTTCTGATTCAACCTATCAATCTTTTCCTATCGATTTAATTGCTCTTATTTTTCCATTCGACTTTACCTGTGAACAGAAATTTCACTCCATAAACTTTCTTTAAACCCATATGTATCCAAGAATTGTGTTAAATGTCCAAGTTCGACTCCCCCAGAAATTCTTCTGAGCATGGTAGTTTCTCTTTTTAAAAAAAAAATTCCAAAACAAGAATCCTTTCACTGAAACAAGAAATTCCTATTCAAAGCATTCCGTCCCTCTTTCTACTTCAAATACTCTATTTGTAAATCTAAGGAACTGTTGTTTTTTAATATTAATGTATTTTCCCCTCTAACTTTAGAAGATATTTTTTTTTCAAAATGTATGTAGATATTACGATAGTAAATCCTCTTACAACTGCTTGATGTTCAATTCGCTTCAGACTGTCTTAAGGAAATTCGTACATTTTCTCATAACACATCGACATGTTATTTTTCTTCCATTCACTTTAAAGACTGGAGATCAACTTAATGGAGTCCTTTGAGAAAGGGGAAATATATGTATATATTAGTTCATGTTCAGTTAAGGGAAATGCATGCATATATTTCAATATGAAAAAAGAAGCCCTATAAGTGAAAGCTCAACCTAAAGACGGATAGATTGCTCACGCTCTCTCTACTCTATGACATTTCTTTACTGAATGAACCATGGCCTTATTTTTTTCATGAACCGCTTTAAAATCTTCGTTCTCCCTTTACTATTGTCAGATTCCATGTCCGTCCAGTTCTTTACTGATAAACAGAAGCATTTATTCAATTTTAATTTATTAAGAGAGTAGAACTCTTTTAGGCTATCGAAGTACTTTTAGGTCATTCATTACGAAAATTTCCATTGCCATGAAAGCATGCATAATCGAGATGATTTACTATCGTTTCAATGAAAGTGTTTTCGTATTCATTGCTCTGATGCCAGATTTCATTTTCTTATACTTCGAACAGAAATGAGTTTGAATCATTCGTCGAGAAAACATTTCTTTCATATGTATATATATTTTTTTGCCTCCGAATCGAACGAACTCAAAAAAAGAGACGCACTTTAATGTTTTTTTCTCTTATGAGTGGAATACGAGAATATGATACCAAAATTAAAGTGCATGGGGTCAAAAATGATTTTGTTGATTTTACTAAAAGGACTGTTTTCGGATTTCTTATGATAGAAAATTCAGTGGATTTCCCTTTGAATAACATGAGAAACAGCTAAATTTAAGAAGCACGTTTTCGTTTAAGTAAAGTATTTTAAAAAGTCTATTTTCGATTCAGTTGAAAACAGACAGTGTGCGTTTCTGAACAGTTCATTTTTTCCTACGATCGAAACGAATCACTTTGTTTTTCTTAAGATGCGTTTTGAAAGAAGTAAAAATACATCAGGAAGAAAATTGGAAAGAATTTTTTATGAAACCCCGAGTGTTTATTTTCTTATAGCTAGAGGAGTCGTCAGTGATAGCACTTATTCTCTTCAAACTAAGAGAATGAAGTGTAGCCAGTTTGAAAAAAATTTCAAACTCCCCAAAGTTCAGCCTTATGTCTGGTTTCGACTCAATGCTGTAAAGCATTGCTCTCAGACCAGTTGAATTACTGGCCCTTAATGAAATACATTAAGCCTTTCCCTTAAAAATAACAAATCACTTCTTCAATACCAGATCCCCAATAAATTTCTTTAAGAATTATGCATTTACACTTTTACTTTTAAAACTTGAAATTCATTATTATTTAACTCCTTACAAAAATGAAAAGACATTAACACTTTTACTTTTAAAACTTGAAATTCATTATTATTTAACTCCTTACAAAAATGAAAAAGAAAAAAACATTCACACTTTTACTTTTAAAAACTTGAAATTCATTATTATTTTACTCCTTACAAAAATGAAACACATTCACACTTTTACTTTTAAAATTATAGAAAAATAGTTGCATTTTCACACTATACATTTTTCCCTACCTCCCCCCGCATTCCCTTAAACCAACAATTTAAGGTAGTTCTAAAAAGAACTTTTTTTTTCTCTGCTACCTCCTCAATACATGTTTTTCACAGAACGCAACAAGTCCTTTCCATATATTCCTTCAGAGAAGGCTTTGGATGGGATATTCTCCCCAACGGTTTCAGCGAAAGATTCCGCTAAAGTCTTGGGGTCTAGCATTGCTACGGCTTCCTTGAAGTATTCTTTAAACTTAGATTGGGGGGGTGGCATCAGTACATCTGTGACCCATGATGTTTTCAAGCATGTGATCCGGATTAAGGTGACACTGAATACAATAGAATAATTTTTCAGCATGCTCCTGAACAAGTTCCGACACCACTTCAATAAGCATGAAGTAATACTCTTCGTTCGTCAGTGGAGAGGAAGGAACGGGGGTTGGAATCCTCTGATGAAGCAAAACGGTCTTTGTAAAAACTGGACCAAATAGTAGAATAGTAATGCTGGTCCATATCTTCTCACATTGATCAGCGAGAGATTCAAATTGTTCATCATTCAATTTAATGGAATTAGCGTTCAGTCGACGAAATGCATTGATCCGAGGGGAAAGCCCCTCAAATATATAACTGCGAGGTCCGTCCAAAGAAGGAGAGGCAGAAATAATTAGTTCTCTGTTGATTAACATATCTTCATTTTCTCCATGCAACCAACGGACTTTTCTCATAAACTGAAGCAAGGTCAGAGCTGTCATGGTGATTTCATTCTTGGTGGGATCACCAGACGGTAAACTGTTCACTTAATTTTGTGCCTTAATTAAGAAGGACATTTTCGCGTTTGGAATTGAATGAACTTAATGAATATAATATGCCAAATGTTAGTGGCTGTTATTTGATGGAGATCGTGATGAGAGAAATGCTTTGCGACAATAAATTTTATTTAAGATGTTATCAGTTGTAGTCCGTATTTCAGTAGAAATTTTGAGGATACATTCGTTGGGTTATTACACTCATAGTATTTTGGATATTTTAGTATCGTCATTCCGATATATTTAAAGATTGATATATTTCATTTTTGTTCAGTTTATTATCCGAAAAATTACTTAGATTAAAAATTAACTAACGAACTGTTTTATTCTAACGTGGAGATCAGAACTTTATTGTTTCGCCTTTTGCTAGGCCAGCGATTTATTGAAACAAAATGTCAGTTTCAGCATCACATAAAAATTTATTGCACCGTAGATGATGCACACTCGTGCAACACGCCTTAAAGAGACATCATTCGCTGACTGTCGCAAATCTTATCAATTCCACAGCTCCATCGCCGCGATAATAAAAAGTACTTTGTACTCCACTTTGCTGATCAGAAGAACGAATTATATTCCGCCTGTCGTATTCAGCAGTAAAAATGAGAGCTTTTGTCTCCTCCCTCTTTTTTTATATACACTGGCGTAAACTAAAAAAAGAACACAAAGAAGGAGACGCCTGACACCAATGAAATTTATACAGCATAATAACGGAATACAGAGGATAACGTGATCAAAACATTATGGCAAAATACAGCTGTATTTGCTGGTAAACTGAAAACTAACATTTTCGTGTAACATGGTTAGTACGAGGTTGAACCGCCATGAACTGCGTCACAATGTGCAATTCTTGCATGGAGTCTGTCGTGCAGATGTTGGATGTAAGTTTGGGGTATTGAGTTCCAATCATCCTCATCCTGGATGCGTAAATCGGGGATGGTCGTGGCTGGCCGTGGAGACTGGATAAGTCGTTGTCCCATAATATCCCACACGTGCTGAATGGGGGACAAATCCGGTGAACGTGCTGGCCATGGAGGTTGTCTCACACCCTGAAGTGAATGTTGCGTTGCACGTGCCGTGTGCGGACGTGCGTTATCTTGCTGGAAAACAACACGCTGGACCGACCTTAAAAATGGCACAACAACGGGCTGAATGATGTTGTTGATGTAAGAGGTGCTGTTTAGCGTACCCGGTACAAACACAAGTTGTGTACGGGAGTGATAGTTGATCACTCCACACACCAGGAGACCAGGTGCAGGCTCTGTGTGTCGCTGGCGGATGCAAGAAGGGTGGAGACTCTCCCCTGTGCGTCTGCGAACACGCACACGGCCATTGGAGGCTCCCAAGCAGAATCTGCTTTCATCGTTGAACACAGCAGATCGCTATTGCGTTCTGCAGTGCAGACGTTGGCGACACCACTGCAGCCGTTCCTGATGGTGGGCTGGAGTGAGAGGTACACATGCCAGAGGTACACGTGCACGTAGTCCTACATCCAGTAGACGGTTGCGCATTGTTCGCACAGTCACCTCAGGTGCAACGGGAGCTCGGATTTGCGTCGCAGTGGATGTTCTGCTTGACAACGCCGCTCTTCTTATGCGTTGATCGGTCCGCTCATCAGTCCGTCTGTGATTACCGGTTCCACGTCTTCTCGTGTGGGAATGTTCCTCGGTCCATCTGCGCCACCATCGTACCACTACCGATTCTTCCCGTCCAATTCGCTCCTCAATACGACGACACGACCACCCGACCTAGCGGAGTCCGACTAGACGACCTCGCTCAAAGTCCGATAACTGCTGAAAATGTACACGTCTTCCATGTCCAGGCATTGCAGCTTCTTCAGGGTCTCCGCATGTGTCCGTATGCCGACGACTGATTACATTCACTTCTCCGTACTCTTTAAATACCATCGACGATAATTTGCATATTATGCCGTGCTGTGGCGTAAGCGGTCACCGGTTGGTACCGAAATTAACATCACACCTACGTAAACTCGACCCCATTAACATATGTAAATTTCATGATCGTCCGCCTATTCCTTCTTGGTGTTCTTTTTTCACTTTCTGCCAGTGAATGTTTTTCTTAGACTTTGGGGAAGGTATCATCCTGTTCTAGTTTCGCGAAACGTAGATTTCGAACTTCGGTTTTGCGCAAAGCGACCAAATGTCCGGCTTTTGGAAGACATTCCCTCCGTTTCTTACCATGACCCCCTGTCCTCCAGGCATTACGGGATTTGGATAAGGAAAAATTCATTTGATCAAATTCTTCTATTGTAATCATGTATTATTAAGAGCCACCATTAAAATGTATTCATTCATTTTTGGAATCTTACTCGCACCCATTCGCCTCTTCCGGTCTGTTTTTCCTGCAATCGTGCAGCAGGCAGCTACACTGGATTAATTGTTTCCAGTGGCTCAGAGAAAACCAGCCCCTGAGCGTTTTCGTGTCTGTAGTTAATCGCAAGCGGACGGTGCTATGCGGTGTAATCGTGTAAACAGTCAGCTCAAACTGATTGTTTGCGTGTTGAAAGTCTCTGCTGTGAATTTTTTCTTTTTATAACTCAAGTTTCTTAAGCCGTCAAAGATGGGTATCTCCATCATCATCATTGTCAACCATTATCAATCCACTGCTGGACGAAGGTCTCCCCAAGTTTCTTCCACAACGGTCTGTCTTGTGCCAGTCTCCTCCATGTTACTCCCGCATACTTTTGAATTTCATCCACCCATCTTCCACGTGGTCTTCTTCTGGGTCTTTTCCTGTCCCTTGGAATCGTTTTGCGTGTTGTAAGTCTGTGCTGTGAATTTTTTTTGTTTTTATAATTCAAGTTTCTTAAGCGGTCAATGATGGGTATAGTGCTAGTTAAATACAATTTGAAAGACATTTCATGCTCTGAATTTCACAAATATTTGTTAAAGAAATCCACTCTACTGAAGAAAGTATCTGACAAGAATATATTATTTAATATTTTTCACAAGAACATATTATTTTATATTTTTCACAGAAGATATTTTTTATATTCTTCACAAGTAAATATTTTTCCTTAAGAAATATATTTTTTAAAGTTTTACGAGTATAAACTCTCAAACTGAAAAATCAAGTTGCAGGATATGTGCATTCATATTTATTTTTGTACAAATTTATGTAATCCTTTTTATTGAAGTTTCCTCCTTTCTTTAACGAAAATGTAATCCCATTCCAAAAAGCCATTTAGTCATCCTGGTTATGCATAAGAAATGTATTAACGTAAGCCATTTTTTTCTTAAGCTCATTCATATTCAAAGAAAATATTTAATCCCATGAGTGATTAATTCTGCTAGTATGTAAAAAAGGACTGAAACGAACGAATGCCAATACATTTGCTTTTAGCATAAGTGACAACGAAGGATTTTTCTATTGTTCACCATGATTCTGGTACAATTCAGTTTGTCAGCCACGATTTAAAAAATTCATAAAACGCCAATTGTCCCTGTCTTTTATCCAGTTGCATTCTGATGCTTGTGGGTAAGAGTTCTATCACAAAAATTGCTGTTTCCCTTTTTTATTTTGGTGGTTTAGTATTATAGGACTTTTTGTTTCTATCATTAACGTAGTGAACTAACCGGTAGGAAGGGGATATTGTATTCTGAACGTTTTTTACAGAGGGTGAGTCGAAAGTTTTGCAATATTTGCATAAACACATATGCTGCGGTGGGTATGTCACGTGTTTAAATTACCTCAAGTAGAGCACTGCAGTCAGTTGAAAGGGATATAAAATGGTAGTCGTTGCTCTGAACAGCATTGCATGTCGAAGCTGTGTCTGTGATTGGGGCGCCTTAAAGATAAACAGCCACAACTGGCTAAGTATGTAACTTTTGCTTTGCGAGTTAATACTCGGCCATAACGATGCTATACTTTCGCGCAGGTGACAAAAACCTTGACTATCACCCAAGTTCACGTGTGCCGCGATCTGTCGATTCGGAGTACGTGCAATAGGCCGTAGATGCAAATCCGACAAACAGCACTTGGAGATCAGGCGAACTGGGCATATCACAGATCATCATGGTTCGTCACCTTCAGGATAACGGCAAGGTCCACAGGAGCTACCGCATTGTTCCTCAAGAACTGACGCCAGCTGAAGCAAATCGCCAAGTGGAGGTGTGCAGAAAATTCCTAGAAAATCTGCACGATGCACCTTTCATGTTGATAATTATTACGTGCGAAGAAAAGTTGGTCTATTTCCGTAGTCCAGAGACACAACGGCAGTGGTTGAGCCTGGGCCAGCTTCTTAAACATGTTGCCAAACGTGGGTGCTTAGAGCACAAGG
This sequence comes from Macrothele yani, assembly GCA_039090855.1. Taxonomy (NCBI): domain Eukaryota; kingdom Metazoa; phylum Arthropoda; class Arachnida; order Araneae; family Macrothelidae; genus Macrothele; species Macrothele yani. The sequence continues at coordinate 47,807,119 of CM076999.1, read as the reverse complement.
TGATGCAGGGCGTCTGATGGGATTTCAAGAGGATAATCCATTACGAATTTGTTCCTGATGGTTGTAAATTAATTCTGTACAAGCCGCCGGAGTCATCTATTTTCATAATTTACTACACAGGCAGTTTATATTAGGTACAGTACGCTCTGAAGGAATCTGGCAGTGTAAGATTTTGATATTTTGATTTTGGAAATGGAGACAATTATGAAACTCCTAAACACATACGAATAGAAATATATTTTTTTCTAAAATTTTATTTTTCAAATAATAAGATACTGTGAAAAAAATATTGATCACCACGTCATACTTGCTGTTGTACTTATTAAAGATGGAGGTCGCACACATGTAGGTATTTTAAGTTATAAAAATTATACTTCTGATGCTTGGATTGTTTATGTGACACTGAATAAAGCATGACGTCGATTCATCATCCTTGTATCCAGGATGACAGTAAAACAAAAGACGAAGGCCTATCACTGCGTGAAGGTGACGTAACATCACAGGCTTCTTCTCTAGCCGACGAGGCTGGAATAGGCGGCGTTTTTCTCAGAAGTCAACTGCAGTGTTACCACCCTGATCAGCGGTATCTCTCACTGCTAATTTCGCAAAACTCAGAATTATGCGGACATAAGAAGAAATGCCACGCTAACCTCAGTTTCAAATTATTATCCGCAGGTATGCTCTTATCTAGGGTGAGAAAGAGCTGAGAACGTAACCGGTAGAACGCCGGAGACTATCATGACTAACCCCGTGGCTAAAAGCACAGGATCCCTATAGTAAACTGAATTAATAATACACATAGATTTACTTTGAAAAAAAACAAAGCAAAAAAAACACGGATATGTGTGGAGGAAATTTTGCATTACTGTTTTCAGACATAAAGGCCGCGGATTAATGCATTTTTTCTTTTCGACTTTGAAATAGTACAGGTACGCTTCAGTATATTTTCCTTCTGTTTACCAATAACCCTTTACTCGATTGATTTTAGTTTAATGTACTTCCAGTCTACCGTTCGTTAATTTCTCCTGTCTGTTGTATGAAGACCTGCGATAATTGTTTCTGGAAAAGTCAAACTTGTCTTTAAAAATGAAAATCTGCTCGTTGATTCGAAACGCGTCAAGATTACGTACTTTGCTTTTTATGTTTGCTCCCAAGTTTGTAAAAGAAAATTTGTTTTAGAAAACATTCAAATTAAACCCATCTTTTTATTATTCTTTAGAAATATGACCTGTCAATTGGCTAGTGCTATGAACAAAATGAATTACATATGTTTTTTTTCAGCTTTATATTGATGCTTAGTAAGATATTAGAAAAATATATTGAATAAAAAAAGAATGACATAGAATTTCAGCTCTTGCTTCCTTAATGAATCTAAGTATTAAAATCGCGGTCTGCTTTCGCAGATGGCAAAGAGAACGAAGGGAAATCTAAGTGTTCTGCTATTGTTTACTATTAATTTCCTGCAGGTCCTGAATTGGAAAAAGCCAGGCTATACAAATGTAATCAAAACAAAACGTCAAAGCAAAAAATGCAAGAAATTACTCTAAGCATTCCACTTATGTTATTTATGTTAGCCATTTATAATCAGAATTGTGTGGATTACCTTTAGAAAGAGAAACTGAAAACATACTGTCAAGGATCTGCCATCAATCATCTACGTGAAATGGATTGCAAGCACATTACACCTGTTAATTCTGATGAATCATTATCATGCATTGTTAGCGCTGTGAATCTAAGTCGTCTTTCAGGAGATAAATTACTTCGGCGTGAAGTGAGAAGATGGGTTTTGAAAACCTTTCCCGATGTCTCTTCAAAGAAAGAAAGGACTCTATTTCAGAAGTGCAACGTCTTGTCGGGCTTGTTTATGTTACCTATATTGACACTCTTTCTGAAAATATCCTATATAAAGAGTAGCAAAACAAAATTCAAAAGAAGGTGTGCGTGCATGTGAGTAGAATACTAACATAATTAAAAAATCTAATAGCATTGATTGGTTATTTGGATGGTCTTTGATATGAAGTTGAACTCAATTTCTAATCTTTCTTGAATTTGAAGGAAGATGTCGAGTTCGTCACTAGCGTCTTTAATTGGATTGTGTGGACTTCGTTTGAATTGGATGATTTTATGTAGCTAGAATTTTTTGCTGGATATCATGGTGTTTCAGGTATTTTTCTTGTCGGCTCAGTGGTTATACCCTCTCTCATTTCTGAGAGAAGGTTGACAAAGCAGAGGATATAACTTCCATTAAAATTAACAATGATGATAATCAACACCTTAAAAGTGTTATTTGTAAGAAAAGGACATTTTTAAAAGCGTGAGTAGACGACAATTGATCTCCAATAAGGACGATATCAACTGTAACATAAGGAGTATGGAATTACGTCCTTTGTGTACGGGCACACATATCAGAGAAATGCTTGAAACGTGCTTCTTTCAACAATTTAATTGTCCAAAACGGTAAGAGAAATCCACTTGGATAATCATTTAATGACCCATGGAACACCTTCTTGACGTCAGAAGTAATAATCTCTAAGATTCACACCACAAATCAACGTACACTAGTCAATTACAATTTCAACAGAAATAAACCCTCTTCGAATTTCACATCCTGTAGCAAAGGTTCGGCTGCAAACATTGTAAAAAATGGCGTCGAAACAGCCTACGGGATTCCTCTAGAACACACACGTACTGCTATTACATAAAAGCCAACACACGCATTAGTGAGCACTGACTTACTAACATCTATCGGCGAATCTGTAATCACTGTATCGCGCAATGTAGGCTAGTTTTGGAAAAATAACCTCAGTTTTAATAGCATCACTTGTGTCGTAAACTTACTTTAAAATTTAAAATTTTTGCATACACATAATTAATTCTTTTGAATGTATAGGTCAAATTTTCGTGAAAAGTACTTGTGGACGACTATTTTAACGACATGATGCTACTACCTTTTAGGTTTCAGTTGACACGTTACTTTAATTTGAATATTCATAAAATGTTATAATAATTCATCAATTTAGTATTTAATATCTGTAAATTAAAGAGCTGATCACAGAGAAAAAGATGTAGAGGTACAACTATCGCATTTTGAACAGCATCCCTGTGGTCACATAAGAAACTACGACAGCGTCTGTCACGTGATACGGTATAAGTGCTAAATAGCAGAACCGCGGAGAGTGTTGCAAACATTTGAAAAACAATTAAAAAGGTAGGCGCTCACGGTTGCGGTTTGGACGCTTTAGTTCCATGTCGGTCCACTGGCGCGCATTTCGATTGAAATAATCGGGGCCAAATTGTTGCCATGAGTCTGCGGAAGATTTACTTCTGGGTCTTTAACTCTGTGGAAAGAATGTAGTTCAATGTATAAGTAACACACATTCGTGAGAGACCACTTCAGTCACTCATTACTTACAGACTGTCACTTAAACCCTCTTAATTGAAGATGCGGATAACACATTAAAAAATTGGAATCCTGAATATAAAATTTGGTCTAATCTAGCAAGTATACCTGTCCTGAACCAATTAGGAAATTCGGAAATTCGGCATAGAGCACAATGGTAACCGGTCCGGAGTGTGTGTAGTCCAAGTATAAAGAGCATCATAAAATATTTCGACAGTTTGTTACGATAAGAAAAATTCAAACGTGCAAGCATGAAATAAATATGGCAACAGATTTCACCTACAGTATACAGCTAATTACAGAGAAACAGGATTTAAATTTTTATGACACGTTTTTCTGACCTACAAAATGTATAAACTACTTCTACATGGACATATTAAAAATCAATCGTCGTACACAGCCTAAATTAATACATTTTATTTTAATTTCATGCATTTCAATCTATGTTATAATCCGTACGACCGAGAAATTCAAAGTTCTAAGGATAACAACCGTTTATTGACTTGAAGGATTACTTTGTACTATGTGTTGGAAATGTCAAAATGTTCTTGGAAAATCTGAAAAAATTTGAAATGTACATAAAGACATTGAATTCTGTAAATTATAACATATTCAGTGGAGAAAAAATGTGTTTTGCCTATTCTGTGATTTTGATGTGTTTACATATTAGCAGCAGTTTTTCGAATACGGAATATCATGCGAAACAATACGACCTCAAAAAAAGAAAGAATAAAAGAAATTGTCAGCATCCGTTATCTGGCACTTTGTGATCACTTTATGTGTTTTAGGAGCAAAACTATACCCAATTTTTTTTTGAACCTGTCCTTCTGAGCATCAGGTTTTTTCAATCTCTAAAATGGGAAAACTTTATGGAAATATATTTTTACATGCGAAAAGTGCACGATACTTACAGAATTTTTATTACATATAAAGAAGCAGAGAATTGACTATTCACCAAAAAGACATTTCGTCAAAATACTAATAATTTATTCTTGATAGACGCTTTAGTGAGTGTTAGGAATGCTTTGTACTTGAATATTTCTTATTTTAAGAAACTGTGGAAATTAAAATGAAAACCTGAAGGATGTGTTTCGTTCAGAAAGGAAATTATAATGTGATAACAGATTAAATGAAAATAATTATATGGCATTTTAATATGATCTTCACTGTTGAATTAAAGCTAAACCGTAAGAGCAAAAACCCATTGTTTTTTAAAAAGGGAAATATTTTCAATGTTCGGGAATCTTCTTTAATTCTTTAGGTTTATTTAAGAACACAGGGAATGTGTGATTTCCATCCTTTTCTTTTTAGTTCCGTTTTTTAGATTATCTGCAAATGCAGTTTAACTACATGATTCAAAATTACTTGTAATTTTTTCTCTGATTTGGTTTTCACCGTTATTGAACAATAATTTCCTAATTACCGCTGATTAGTGCAAATTGGAGAAGTCGTTCGTACCCTGACTTATAAAATTGCAAGGACACGTGCCATATTATTCACAATAATCCTGTAAATGTTTTTCGTGGTCTCACGAAAAGCTTTTTTCATGTATTTTTCGCAAAACAGTTTTGTGTTCAAGGGACCCAATTAATTTGGTCAAATAATTTTTCAAGAATAATTTACAACACATTTACCGAGCCATGTAAGCCGAAAAGGTCACTAGCTAGGAGCAGTGCTGTACGTAAGTCTCTCTGTTGTATAGCATCTCATTCGTGTGTATTTTCAATTCCTACTAAGGCATTCCCTTCTGAGTACTGGTTGATTTTCTGCCGACTTCGTCGCTACATTCCTTTCTAATATAGCAATCATTACTTACTTCCTATATGAGTCTGATAAACATAAATAATGTTTAAAAATCATTTATCTGGTTTATAAATGTGGTTAAAATAAGAATTGATAAACGTAACTCAGTTTTCTTCCGTGTTGTTCTTACAACCTACCAACTAGCAGGAATAATATGTCTCTCAATAAATGAATATTAGTAATTGTCAACGAATTATAACGATTCTCAAAAATATCATTTGTTTTCCTCACGCATGTGGTAACCTACTTTAAAGAAGTATAAGTTTCAACAGGGTTTCCAGTGAAAACTAAAGCTTAAAATTTAAATGATTTGAAAGAATAAGCAATCACATGGGATAATAAGTGTATACAGAACACTTTAAAGCTTTGTAATTTCCAGGGGAGAAATTTCACCTTTCACTTATTTCTTTAAAAAGTTAATATAATAATTTTTTTTTTTTTTTTTTTTCAAAAAATGTGCTTTCATCTCATGGCTTGTAGTTCCGTTTGGGACTGCACAGAATTTGGAACAAAGAGGTAGCTGACAGCCTTCGTCTTTGGCTTCTCATCTAACGCTGAAAACAATTCTTTGTCATCGTCACCAGTTTCACAATGTTATAGTCGTCAATTAAGGTAAATAACAGCGGAAGACGGTTAATATACCTAAAGTTTTCGAATTGACTATTTTCGTTAGCTACATATACCTAAAGTTTTCGAATTGACTATTTTCGTTAGCTACAATTCGTCATTATTAGATCCAACAATTTTATTCACAATACATTTTTAAAAGGAGCCTTTTATTTGATTATGAATTTAAATCTAACAAATTCTCGTTACTGAAGATGCATGGTTAGTGGTATTAACGACTTTCTGGTTATCAAATTCATGAAAAAACCAAATGGGCAGGTTAAAAAATTTGCGATTCCGAATGTAGATAGATAAGCCAATAATTCATCTAATGCATGAATTCACTTTCTTGTTGACTGTTAATGTTTCTCCTATTTGCATGTTTATCACTCGTTCTGTGTTTATGAACATGAGAGAGGAAGCTGAAAGTCATTTTACATTAAATGACCAGGATTAGATTTGAGAGGGTTTCCGGATTTTGAACCTGCATTACATGTACATCTAATATTCAACAGAACATGTCTTAGGTAGCAGCGTTTGTTCCTTGACAGGGAAAATAGAGTCGGATAAACAACTAGTACTGGGAAATATAGTCGGATATACGACTAGTACTGGGCAATCTTCACACCAAAGCTCATCATAAAGAGTTTTCACGAAATTTTGGTCATTTAGTTTCTGTATCATATAAATACTCTATTGTCTTGTTTGTTTGAAAACTCTAATACATATATTGTTTCTGTTGTTTGTAGACAAAAGCGGAACACTTTTCGCTCTTCCAAAACTCCATGACGATTTATCATTAAGAGTTGCACAATCCATTGCATCACACATTACAAAGAATTTCGCAAGAAAAGCGATATCTTATGTCGCAGTGCTGCAATGTGGAAGGATTTATGTGGTTCCCTGGAATGATTTAAATATTGTGTTACGAGGGGTCATAATGCACCTGAGTTTTCACGACGTATCCAACAACCTGTTTTCTTAAAATTTAGGTAACCCAACGAAAATTACATCTTGATGTGTAATAACTCATCTGAAGTTTTTTCTGCACAAAGGAGTAAAACGAACAAAGCTTGTACCACGGAAAGTCGTACCATGATAGCATTTTCCTAAACCCTTTAACCGGCTTGAACGAATTATCTCGGAGTTAGAATAATGAACTCTAGGGAATATATTTACTCTCTAAGAATCAGGTAGAACGTGGCTAGAAGGAGTGAATCTGAGAATTAAAGAGCGATGCTTAGCTTTGTTATTCAAAGTAGGCATTGAGGCGAATGATTGGCGCTAATCCTTTTTGACTCATTACCTGCTAAAGGAACTGGAACGATGACGACGAGCCTGATAAAGGAGAGAGAACATATTTGAGTAATTTGTTTTTGCCTAGAGGCATAAGGTCCTTGTCAGGGAGACTGGACACTGACACCATGACACTGGAAAGAAACAACACCTTTCCCTTCATTTCTTAGGTCATAGAGAGCAGACTGGAAAAGAACCCTGGATAGAAGACTACAAGAGAGATTTTATCACCCGCGACAGGCTTATGGTCCGTACTACTTAGAGGAGAAGGAGAAAGGAACCGTTTTGCCGTAGCTTTCGTGAAACCCTGTCGCAATTTCAACATTTCTGCTTGGGAAGCTTAGAAAGTTTTGGGCACCATTTGGTTTAAGTACATTGGTCGCTTAAAGTTCTAATGACTGGATTATTCCTCCTTTCTCTGTGTACATTTAGTAACGCATGTGAACAATCACAGGAGCTGGGTGTCAAATCTGTGCCTGAGAGAATCCAGCTGGTATGGTATGCTTCGCGCTGACCTTTTTGCACATGACAGTCTAGCTCACAACTGTTATTTTGTTATTTTCTTCCAAAGAACTGGGGCGGACTCATGATATGTTGGAGCTATAGAGCACGAGAATCAGAGGTTAATCTTCCATAGAGGCACATTTCAACAATTTGGTACGATCTCAATGGAACAGCGCATCAGTGGACGAACACGGAACTAAAACGTCAAACTGTAACCGACTTTATTTTTTTTTATTTTCGTTTTCAAGGGTTTACACCTCTCTCCGCTGCCACTGGTACCGTATAACGTGACCGACGCTATCATAGTTGCATGTTCGACCATTGGGGCGCGGTCTTAAACTCTTAAACACCAAAGTTGGACCTATGTTTCTCCCTCTCTGTGTGCTGCAGCTTATATAAATTTTGCTTTTCTCTCTTTCAGATTCCCCTTAATCAAACAAATACACAGATCACAAAAATAACTAAAAGTTAAAATATTTTTGGGAAAACTATGAGAAGGATTGGAAATATATGTATTTCTATATAGTGTCAATAATTAAGCGTTTTGCATAACTGCCAATAATTAATATCTATAAATATTTGACTAACACCATGAAGTATACACGATGTTGTAAATAGCAGATGAGACAGTTCATTGTTAAACCAGTAGAGTTTGAGGGCATTTTGTTTATATAACATTTTTTACTACAGTGATTTGGATAAAATAACCACGGACAAAATTTTTTATGTGTGGCTGGGTGAATAACGGTAAAGCACAATGTAAATTTGTCTCAATCGACGGAATACCTTTAAGTCATGCGTGTTGCATAAAAGTATTGTAACATTTCGTTCTTTTTGCAGAAATAACTGCCATTTACTTGCAAGTGTGTGTGTGTGTGGCTGTGTGTGCGCTAACTTATGTGATGCTATAATTCGGGCTCTTCCACATAAATTGCGATTTACTTTTCTTATTCCTTATTTGTTAATTTTTAAACTTCTTTCAGCCAAGCTAACCTTTCGATTAAAACCGGGGTTTCAAGCTTTGCGTCTTTAGTTGAAAGTTATACACGGTATTTTGAAATTCAAAATAATGATTTGAACACCCCCCGGTGAACGCATCCTTAGTCTAATATTTGCCAGCGTATGTCAAAAAAGTTTAATAGAAATTCTCAAATAACCGGTCACTTAGATTTTGATTTGTGTTACACATATCGTTTTGAACTTCTGATTTGATCCAATGCTTTTATTTTCAAAAGGTAAACTCCTCGCGTGTGATATGCGATATATAATATCAGTAAGACGGAGAAATCGACGGCCTACGTCAATTTTAGGATTCACACATGCCATTGTTTTTGACGGGAAAACGTGATCACACAAAGAAAAAACTCATTCATTGGGAAAATAAAATCCTTTAGGCTTGAACTTTTGTTCGATCCAATGCGAAGTAATATAAAACTATATTATTTGGACTGTTTTGAATAACTACGATTTCGTACAGATAAAATTTTATTAGTTGTGACTAATGTATGGCAAGCATGATAAAACTATGTTCCACTAAATATTTTAATAAATTATATGAAAAATCATGACGAATTAAATGGAGGAAATTGGCTCAAAGCAAACCTTTGTGGAAGACCCTTGGGAAGACCTTCATTCCGCAGCGGATTGATAACGGTTGACAATGATGCTAATTTTGATGAATTTTTAAGTAGTGATACCTTTTGTGTGGGAAATAAATTTAAACAGTCCTTTATAGACTGATTGGATGCAGCATAAGTTAATATTCAAATTTTAAATAGTCCTACTTGTCAATTTGAGAAACCTCTGTCCCATCGAGTTACCTGATTTCACATAAATGAGCAAAGGCCAGTACTTAACAATCTGTGATTGATCAGATGGGACTCTTTGTGCGCATTTCAGAATATATGAAATATGCATCAATGCATTCTGCATGCATACGGCATATGAACTACATTGTCCAAATAATCATGTAAACACCAAAGACATTTCCCTAAATACGAGAACGTAGATTTTATTTTATGATGGCCGAAAACTTTACATTTTAACCAGTTTTTGGTTTTGCAAGTAAACAATTTTTAAACCAAAATAGTATTATGATTTGCATGCAGTAAATAATGTGAGAAATAAATATAAATTTTATTATAGTTCAATAAGTTCAAATCGGCTCTACGTTACAGGAAATTTTTTGGAAGGGCCTTTCTGGACCTGGATAACAAATTATGAGCTACTCATGGGATGTCGTACCACTTATAAAACCAATTTCTTAGAGTGTGAATGGTATGACAGTAGGAGAATTAATAACATCAGTAATTTAAACATAATTAAAAGTTATGCATAAAAAAGTGGTTTTCCTATTTTACTTCGATAAGCAAATTATTAATATTAGATTTCTTCCCAGAGACTGAAATTCGTTCAGTTACCTTGAATTACAATAACAGTCGACTGTGCTCTATATCACATAAAACTGTCCGTAATTTAAGCTGAGATATGTTTTAACTGAAGAGCAACTGAATTAGATACAGCTGCGTTATGCAAATGTGGCGCTGTGGGCGGCACTGTAAACGAAAACGACATGACATATACAGCTATCCGACAATATAAGGAGTGATGCCACAGGAATCAGTAAGAGTCGGACGCAGTATGGGTAAGACGAAGGATCTAAGCACATTTGATCGTGGGCAAATTGTCGGGGCCCGACGAATGGTTCACTCCATCTCGGAAGTCGTGCAGGCACTGGGTTTTTCACGAGCCACTGTGTCACGGGTGCATAGTCAGAGCATCGATTCCGGGAAAACCATCCCTGCAAGGGCCAACTACCGTGGACAACAGCGTGCGGTTGAGCGGGGTCATCGTCGGCTAGCTCGCATTGTAACAGCGGATAGACGGGCAACAGTGCAAAAATCAATCGGCAATTTAACGCTGGTGCACAAAAACGTGTAAGTAGCCACACCATCCAGAACAATCTCCGCGCTGTGGGGTACATAAGCCATCGCCCCGCGAGGGTACTGCTGCTGACCACACATCACAGGGTGCAAATATTAGCATGGGCGCGGGAACATCGCCACTGGACCCTAGACATGTGGAAAAATGTTGCCGGGACTGATGAGTCAAGATTCACGTTGGTACATGTGTATGGCAGGGTGCGAGTGCGGCGAAAACTACATCAAGCGATGGATCCTTCTTGCCAGCAGGGTAAAGCTGGTAGGGGTGACATTCTCGACTGGGGGCTGTTTACGTGGAGTGAAGTGGGACCCCTTGTACGTGTGACATCATCTCTCACAGTTCAACGGTACTGGGATATCCTGGACGACTATTTCCTGCCGTTTGTACGTCTTCAAAATCCCACTGGAGACCTTACCCTGCAACAAGACAATGCACCGTGCCATCGCTCCCGAATTGTATCCGAATGGTTGGATGAAAACTCCACCGACGTGACCTAGCTTCCTTGGCCACCTGATCTGAATCCCATCGAGCACATCTTGGATGCCATCGAGAGAGATGTTTAAAGCTCTGACACCCTCCATCAAATCTTCGTGAACTGTGGGAGCTTGTTTAGGGGTCGGGGATCCTTATGGCTTCCCAACCTCGTGAACTGTGGGAGCTTGTTCAGTGTTCGAAGATCCTTATGGCTTCCCAACCCTTCCGGTGTCTTGTCGAGTCCATGCCGAGGCGAATCGCCGCCATCATCAGAGCGAAAGTTGGTGCTACACGTTACTAGACAGGTATCTCTATTTCAATTGCTCTTCAGTGTAATATCAGGCACAGTTGTTTTAGTGGATCCAAACAAGACTATTTAAGAACTAGCAAAACTCAAAACAAAATAATTTACACCAGCACATTTAAATTATGCATGTTTTTCGAATTTTTATACCAAACACAAACTAATTGATAATTTGCAGTTGAAGAACATGACGTTTTTAGAGTTCCAATAAATTGCCTTATACGTTCGAAATGGCTGAAATCTAAAATTTGTCGAAATATGCGTGTAGCATATTTATAAACGGTTATTGAAAATCAAACAACATCTCCATGACATCTCGGATCTGTGGTGATATGATTTACAAACTTTTTCTCACGACAAAGGATGTCGGAACGCAGTGCATTCTTTTATTTTCCAGTGTATTCGAATTCTTCATCAAATCCATTTATTTTATAAAACACTTCGCATTTTCTATATTTCCTACCACATAATTCTTTTCTCAGTGTATATTTTCCGACTACGAGTTAGTGCTGCTTTGATTTGTGCAAACTCCTTCATCGGTAAGCATTTCAGTTGCATTGCTTATTCGCTACATGCCTTTTCCTGCATTCTTTCTTCCCTGACTGCACACAATTGCCGATTAATGGCAAATATTCAACCAAGTGTCTCTTCGTATGATTCACTTAGCTAATGAGCTGCTATGTTAATGAGAAGGTGTGGTTTTTCAATGTGAGTTTACATTGTGTAGATTTTCTTGTATTTGATTTTCGATTTTTCAATGGCTTTCATAAAGAGCATATTACTAGTGAACATAAATTATTTTACAAAGAGTGGCTTCATTTGTATGATCTTGTAAAGTGAATTGCGGAATAGCTTCGATTTTTTATTTCTAATGAAAAAAATTCTAAAAAAGACAACAATCTAGAAAAGAATTCCGTAGCTGAGTGCAATGCCGGTTTCATCAACTATCCAATAACTGATACGAGAAAAACAGCTGTAGGAGGACTTCTGCGCAATCACAACACAAATGTTTGTAGTAAGTGTATGAACTGAACGAGCTACGAATTCCTAAAAAAGGATTAGAGTCCACTCACTCATAGTGCGCTGCACCTTTTGTAGGGATGAAAAAAATAAATAAAAATAATCGAAGCAGGAACATATTGCTCTAATAGGATAGAGCATAATGGAATAGTAAAGAAAATATGAAAGTGTTAGGAGTATACCATTCCCGTTAAGCAATGAGTTACAAGCTGCCCTATATACTAGTCTGTTCAATTGTGGGCAGGACTCGAAATCTCAAACACAGGGAACGGGAAAAGCAGAAAGTGCCAGAGAAAGGTGGGAGCCTAAAAAAAGCAAAAACATATACACAGAAAAGAAACATAAGAGTGTACCCAGTTTTCATGTGTTTCCAGCATAGAGACTGCTTCTCTATAATACTGCAGAATTTAACATTGTTTTGTTGTCGTCGTATCTCACTATACGCGATAACATCTTGAGAAATTTGAATGGCAAATGGGTGTACAAAAATAGCACAAATGTAGATATGTATTTCGCACATTTCGAAATCCATTTTTGCTCGCTTGTCTAAGCATATTCTGTATATATATAAAAATATCGCTTCTGCATCAAATGGGACCTGTGTTTTAATCACGTTGCATAAGTAATGGACCCTGCAGCAGTTGTAGCTTTGGAAGCGTAAACTGTTATCCTCTTTGATAAACCGAAGTTTTAAAATTTTGAAACACCTACTTCAATAATTTTTCTGAATATTTTATAGTACGCTATGGACATACATTTTCCCAAATTGTTGTTGCTTGTAGCGTCAGGAATCCTGGGGCTAGGCATTTGGACACGCCGTAATATTGAATCTAGTGTTTGGGTAGAAAATCCATCTGAAAGCCCGTTGTTAACGATGTTTGTTGTTTATACGGTATCAGGCAGAAGGAGCTTGGGAGGATGGCATTAAGAACCGCTGACGGTTTGTTGAATACTTCCGTGTGTAGTTGGACATCTCCTTTCCTGGTAAGAAGAACGTCTACGAACTGCAAGGTTCCGTTGCTTTCCTTCTCATATGTACATTGAATTGACTGATAGAACGAGTTCATTTCTTCCTGGAACATCTCAAAGCTTTGCTTTCCATGCTGCCATACAACAAAAATGTCATCCACATATCTGAACTAGGCTTTTGGTTTTGAGGCACAGCTTGAAAATATATTTTCCTCCATAGGTCGTAGTGCAGGTTCCGCGAAGATTACCGACATCGGTGAACCCATGGTTGCTACCCTGGTCTGTTTATATATTACACATTCAAAGCAGAAATACATGTTGTTTATGGCATACGCCTAATCTATCCAGACGGCAGCACACGTCATACGTTGAGTTAACTAAAAGGTCACTCCACATAAGGATCAAGGGTCATAAAAGTGATGTTAAGGACGGGAAAACTACAACCTTTTTGTGTAAAGCAGTCATGGAAAAATGAGCAACCCCATTTTGGAGCATGATGAAAAGAATACCTCCCTATAGAAGCTATGTTGGAATGCCACGCGTGAAAGTCTTGAGATCATGACCAACCCATACCCATGCCATAAAAACTTGTCACATGCCTGGAGGAATCTCCTGAGCAAGCATCAAGGAAACAATAGGACATTCCTTTCCATGCCGCATGATCACGTTTTAAAACAAGGACTCCACACGTGAGTATGTCTAAACACGGACCTCAATGTAAAATGGAAATGTTTGGTTCTATAATATCAAATTTTTGAATAATTGGAGCGATATTGTAAGTTGATATCTCTGAGAAGGCTTTGAATCCTTAAGGCGGACTAAGCTCCCAGCGGAGCGCGAATACTCGACGTAATTAGGGTATTAGTTTTATGCCATTAAAGGGAAGTGTTTTAATACACTACATTTGTTCCTTCTATGAAGAGGTAATGGTGCATTTACAATAAAAGCAGGCGCTGTTTAAACAAACAATTTATGACAAACTGACTTGCACCTAAAGGACTTTCTTTGAAAAGAATGTAAAGTTAGGAGATTATATAACCCAAAGTTCGTACATACAGAGTGATTACATCTTACATACTTCCATTAAACTACTTCCTAAAATCTTTGCTCCTAGGGTAGGAACGCGGTATACCGTTAACGCCGTATATCTCCACACCAACATTCAACGCGTTCTGCGCTTACAAACCGCGTTACGGGGTGGAAAGCCTTGTCGCGCCTGGTGCAGTTAAAACCCTTTGGGAGTAGTGTTGTGCGAACCAGTCACCCACGTTCAACCCTTTCTAGAAAAGTGATACCTTGCATGCTTTTAGCGGCTTTCAACTTTACTAAGAGCAGTGTGAATGTAAAAGGATTTACTTGGAGAAGACTGGAATAATCTGACACAAAGTAATTTCTAATCTAACGTCCTATTGTCATACTCTCTGACATCCATTTATTTCCGTTACTCTGCCCATTACGTCTTGATAGCCCAGTTAAGCTATCTGAGTTTGCTGCCAAAAATATGAAATCAATTGCACCATACGGGAAGTCTTTTTAGGTAAGGTAACAAATTCTTTGTCTCCTACAACTGAATTTTTCGTACAATTTCCGTATCGGTGTTTATTCAATACGTGTAGTACAGCTAAAAAGAAGAGATATTAAGTCCTTTGAGAGGGACAGTACATCGATTTGGACTTGTGCTCTATGGATTCGAAATATCTCTTTGCCATCACGATGGCTTCGTGGTACAAGCTCTGGCGTTTGACCGTTTTTTGGAGTGGGTCAGATTTCGAATTCTGGTTAAGCATAAGTTCTGTGTTTTTCTTACTACACTGCTTCTCTTTCTTCTGTAGGGCCAGTGACCCTAAATCAGGGACGAGTGACTGCTTACAGTCCATTGATTTGTTCTTGGTGGAAGAAAATCCCCTCCCCCTAAAAAATACGATTTAATAGTAAATATCAAAGAGCCACATTAAATATTGTTAACATGAATTATTTCAACCCCTCCAACCAAAACGAAAAACCTAATGATTTACTGGGACATTTCTAAGCGCCATATTACATGTTATCAATATGAATTTTTATTTTCCGAAAGAACTATTTCAAAGCAGAAATGAAAGAATGTACTTCCGATACTCGCTATAACTCTGCTTCAAAGTTAGTGGCCTGTACATCTTATTCCTCTTTTATAAACGTCAAATCTGCCCCTTAGTTAAGTCAGCATTGTTATTTTAAATTCATGTATAACATACGCATGCACTACAACCAGGCGTTTGGTTTTATCCTGTTCCTTCATTTAGGAATAAGAGAATACGTCAAATGTTCAAAGCGCGTTTGCAGCTAAAACGTTCAATGATGCATGTAAGCGATACATGATCATGTCGGTTTTCAAGGTTCAGGTCGTTTATTTCTATGGTTCTTAACAACGACCGTACGATTATACGATCCTTGGGCGGTACCACACGGAACGTTTCGAGAAAAGAAACTTCCTGATGCCAGATTCCACATGTGCCACTAAAACGAAGTGCCATCTTTGTAGGAAATGGATCGTGTATCGAGATTTGTTGTAGCAGTAAATAGAAGTTCCGATCTGTTGGGAGGATGGCATAGATCTTCGACACCTTCCAATTTATGCAGTTTACGGGGAACCACTCTGCAGATACGCTTTGGGTATTAATCCAACAGTAGTAAAACCCGATTCATATTGAAGAGCGCTTAGCATCGTTTTCACTTTGTTATCATGCGCCCGCTGCATTGGCAATTATAAAGGTGTCCTTTCACTGCCAGATAATCTGGTATGAACTCTTAGTGCACGATACACTCACAATTCCGCCAAACGCACAGCAATTTCTGCTTTAGGGAAGTTTTTTAAGCATACATTTCTATCTGGTATAACAAAAATGGGAAACTTAGAGAAAGGAATTTTCAATTTTTGAATAAATGTTCATGGTAATTTACTACCATTTTAAACTTCTTCTTTCTCTATAACCTGCATTTATGACATGCAGAACAGACTGTGGGACAAGTAACTCTATTGGACTTTACATTCCCAACAACTGAGCAATTCTAAAAGGCAGGTTTCTCTCGAATTATTTTTTGCTTTAAAACCCTTGCACAACCGATGAAAAATGCTCATAGTTCCTTTCCTTTGGACTTATATTTACATATTGAAGCTCACGAAATATGAGTTTATACATGCGTCCAATATCTTCTGCGGTTGTATTTCAGGTTAATCCTCAGTTTATAATGAAATAGTTGTATTTTCTTTTTCTTTTGAAAAACAAAGAGCACTACAGAGCCTGGCGAAGCAATACTTAGAATTTTCCAAATTCATTGTAGACTGTTTAAAATATTTGGAACAGCGTGTCACTTTGGCAATAGTATGCAAGCCAAATCGTATGATATTTTACCGAAACGAGGAAAAACGCAAGTCAAGTAGGACGTAGAAAATGGAAGCATTTCTATGATATCATAATGCACAAATCACAGATTAAAAGTAAAAACGATGAAATGTCAGGGAAATCGTGGTTGGGGACCAGACAAAGGGAGTTCAGTTCTCTTCTGTGAATATTCGTGATGCAGTCTGGAGTCCGACAACCGAAGATTTCTTATCTGACATTAACACGGCACACAGGATAGCCCAGGTTTGTACTGAAAACATCCTATTACGAAGGACATCGATTGGCAGTCTGGGCAAACATAAATATGTGTTGACGTATGAAATTGCACCTCACCCAACACTGCAGTCTGACAGCCTAGATATATAGTGAAGAAATTTTCAGATAAAATATCATGTCGTTTCCTCAGGGCGTCCGATATTCCTTTCTTTAGATGGACGTTAATTGTTGACCTCAAATATATCGGTTTTTGGACAACAAGCATCAGGAAAAGGTAATATAATGTATGATTTGGGTAGCACGCTCCGTAACTTATATCCAATTCAGAACGCCTGAGACGCACTTGGCTGACGCATTGCAGCTCGGCTGGCATCTTCGTTGGCTCTTCGTGAAGTGGATACTGCCCTTATTGAGGATTTTTATTTTTTATTTATTTTTATTTTTTTTATTTGAGGTTTAACGACCACCGTGAGCAACTCAATGTGCTATAAGCAGTCGCCCGTCCCTAATTTAGGGCCACTGGTTCCAGGGAAGGTAAAGAGCCAGTGCCGTATGACAAACACAACATCCATGCCTCACCGGGACTCTAACCCGGACCCCTTTCGGAATATGATCAGAGGCCATCGCTTAGACCACTGCGCCACCGGGGCGGCATTGAGGATTGGGGACCGCACCTTCAAAACCTCCTCGATATATTGATCAATTCCATGACATACAGGTTACAGGAGTTTGGGCAGCTGGAGGGAACTACACACCCTGCTACAGTTCAATTAGCAGCTTCAAGAAACCATTTTATTCTTGTTGTAAAGAGATGCATGTTGAACAGCATGTGTCATCAGGTGCATTAAATGTAAAAATTGCATAAACATTTCTAATGGGCTTTATATTATCTATATCACTCAATGTTCTGTTGCACCTTAGAAAAAAATAGTATTTTAAATACAACAACGTCAGTCGCACACTATTTTACTTACAATATCTGTTGCTACCTTAATTATTTTAACCAGGGTGTTTCTAGGATCTTTGCGCTTTCAGGATACTTTACAATGAAAAAATATGACCGAAATTAATATTATAAAACACACACACAGATTAGGTTTATTGCCTAAATCGCTGGAAATTTCAAAATTATGTTCTAATCTGTTTTCCAAAGGAATAAAATATTTATCCTGACAGAATATCGAAGGAGGAAAATATTTGTTCGTAATACTTACTTATCTACTCAGATAAATTGTTAAATGTTTACCTACAGATATAAAGAAGGTGTTCAGTACGCGCTGTCCGCATTTGTATATAATGAAATATTTCGATGATGGCATCTACATAAAATCCTATTTAATCATTTGTATAAGGTAGATAACCTGTGGGACGATATTTTGCACTGTACTATTTATGGATTTCAACTGATACAAAACCCAAATAGTGTTTATTCCATGTTCTCCATGAACCTGAGTATCGTCTTCCGGTGAAGTCCATCACTAACACCGTACTTATGTCGGGAAGGCCTTTGTGTGGCAGTGATAGGATTAGTAAGCCGGTAATTATTCACCATAACCATGCGCTGCTGCACTGTGTACGGTATCATAGTTCCTGTGGCGAGAACTGACGACTGAACGTGGGGACAGAAGCTAAAGGCATTACAGGCGTCATCTGCAGAAAATTTCGCGATGGTAAGTCACTCTCCCATTATTTTTTTCTCATTTACAGGTACTTACGTCATAGTTCAGTTATTAAGTGGAACGATTGAGGAATTTAAATAGTGGGACTTCCGGCTGAAACATAACTTTAGAACGTGTGCAGCACCTTTAGCGCATTGAGCTTTCGCTGACTTCTGACCATTTTTCCGAGATAGATTAAGAATCGAATCTTAGCGAAACACAGATGCTACATGCTTCTTTAAACAATTGATCTCACCCATCCTTGGAACCGATGGCCCTCAATTTTGGTCATGTAATTGCTTAAAAACTATGGAATTGCTCTGTGTATTTGTTAAACCAACGAACAAGAAATGGAACTGATTTCTACGTGAAAAGGGCATTGATTTCCTTGAAAAAAAAATGGAATTATACCTTCTGGAAATTACGATTTGACATTTCAGTCACTTCGAATGTGTGTTACACGTTTTCATCATAGTTGCGAAGCGCACATTTCATATTGCGCAATTTGTAAGCATTTTGGAAATTTTAAATTTATAAAAGAATATCGGTGCAGAATGAGTCTTCCCATATTACGAACAACACTATTTGCTGATACAAAAAATTGCAAGGAACTCCTGCGTTTGGAGTGAAGCCCATCAACTTAGACACTATGAGTTATTCCGTAAATATTTCAGAGTCATTCAAAATTAATGTTTTGCGCTGCATCAAAAACTAAAGATGATAAACTTATATGCCTTCATTAATGAAGGTATATGTCTCTGACACATAGATAACAACATGATAATGCATTGATACGACACATTTCTATCTGCATACATTGATATATTAAACTGGATATAGTTCTGTTTCTTCGAACTCACATTCAGATAATTTCTTTACTAATACCTAAACTCGGTAAACAAATTAATCTGAACAGCTGGGTCCGTACATTGAAAGTCTGGCAGCCTGATTAAAATAAATGTAAGGAATACTATTTCGCATGTATGAAAATTTCTACTTTTTTAACAGTACATACTTGTCAAAATTCAAAACATAAACTTTTAAAAAGTTAATTCATGCTTGAAGGGGGATGATTAGTTTTAAAAAAACGAGTGTTGCTTTTCGTAAACATACTAATTAGCCTATCCATGCTGAGAGATCTGTAATTAGTTGGACAAAAACCTTCTTAGCAAGTTTTCAACGACTTTTTAGGAAATATAAAAAAAGGAAACAGAAGTATTTTTTCTGGTTTTGATCTCCGTGAGACATTTCTTCCCTGAAAGCTACAATTGCCTTCACAGTGAACTGGAAATAATGCTAAAGACAATGAAAATGTTCGTGCTCCTTTATCTTTTCTATCAACGAGAAGTGCTTCTTCAAAGAAATTCTGTATTCGAGCTGGGTGTCCGACAGTACTTCAAAAGGCATGGATGTGCATCATTTTCGAAGTCTGCTATTTTCTGCGAAGGCGACAGTATTTTCATATTCCTCATTATTGGGGGAATTACGAATTTGTTATTTAGCGACATGCGTTCTCCTTTTTTGGGAACTCTTTCGGGCGAATACCGAAAGGTAAATACGTTGCACTTTCTTCAGATTAATTAATACAGAAATTGGAACTTCGCATTAAGATCTCACGTTCAACTCATTTCGAATTTCGTAAGTAATCTTATGACCAATTGTTCATCAAAACTTTACAAAGCAACGACGGTAAAAGTAAAATATACTCAAAATAATATAAATGTACTACTGATCCGAATTTCTTCTAAGCGAAGAAATTTCTTCTAAGCAAAGAAATTCGGATCACTAATATAAGTAAACTTTTTTTCGAGTATAGCTACTGTTTATTAATTAGGTAAGATATAACAGTTGCTGAATATTTTTTTCAGTTAATAGTCGAATGCGAAAATAGACCTTTTGATTTACACAGTTGTAAAAATAGTTATTTTCTACATTTTAACGTAGGGAAAGTATGAAAATATCTCAAATTAGATCATTTCCAAAATAGTCTTAATATATGGTTCACGTTTAAATTAAATTTATGTTTAAACCATTAAAAGTGAATTAAGTTCCAATATTTACTTGATATGGGAGATACATTTACCATTTCATACATTATAAGTAAATAGTCAAGTATTTCGGAAAATGTTTCTTTGCAATTCTCATTTACTTTTCCGTACTTTACTTTTCTGTGCTGATTACATTTCTCATGCATCTGTTATTTGATATAAATTCCGATACAGCAAAATAAACTTTTTAATGTTGTATCCAAACTATTATTATGAAACGGTTTCTGTCAAAATTGCCCACTGTCCTGTTTGAAACACGAATTTACCACAGTAAAAATGATTTGAACATGAAATACATACTTGTAAATTTTAAACACCCTAGTGTTCAAAACCTAAGAACATACTATATCGGTGTGAGAGAAACAATACATGACGACATACAAATAGGGAAATACGTATATTGCCAGCATAAGGACACATGAAAAGAAAGAAGAAAAGCTTATAAATTACGTACAAATTCATTGTAATCAGTGTATACGCTGATCGCCAAAATTACAAATTTCCGAAGGATATAGTCCTAGATTGGATGCACAGTGTTTACTAGTAGATTGCGGAGAGGCATTTCAGTATCGAATACGTCCACCCCGAACTGCGATGAAGCTGTCCCACTTTCGTGGCATGCTGAGCATCAAGTTATCCAAGAGTTATTGAGGCAAAATGGCCCTCTCTCTTCCCGCAGGACACGGATAGAACCTGTTTAATTTACGAAGGGGGATTTAATGCACAAATACGTCTCCCCATTACCTCCAAGATGTGATCGCAGGAGCTGAGGTCCGGGGACTGTGTCACATAGATCGGGCGTCATAGTCCCAGTACCCTGCACCAGTAGCTCTGTGTGACCATTAATCTTTATGCCGTCCCACATCATTACCCTGGCATCGCCGTGTCTGTCCCTTTTCTGCACCCTCCCACGCTGAGTGTATCACCTTCACGCCAAATCAGATCACGTCTGTAATCCGACGGCAGATTGAAAACATTCATTTGTGAAGAGTACATTGGCTCATTGATGTTGTGTGCGACTTCTGTGGATACGACGCCACTGTAAACATGCACGGGGTCGATGAGGTCTGGTTAGAGCGACGCATACCACAGGGTATCTGTTACATAACCCTATATGTCGCAAACATATTTCTAAATTTTCTCGCGATACCCGCGTTCCTGTTCTGGAATGGCTACTCGCATTCTGACCTTCCAAGGGGCGGTGATTACGTTTTGCCGTTAGAAATAAAAATATGCCTTTATGCGTTGTAATAGAGTCAGAGACGTACAGCATGCGTCTGGAGAAAATTCCATTGGTCTTAAATGCTGCCAAGATCCTATATTATCCACTAGGCACGATTCCAAACTCCATGACAACATCACTCACACGGCGTTCTTCTCTTCCAGCTTCCCTATAACTATTTCCCAACGTGGAATCATCTAGATGATGTCTGTGAGACATAACGTAAATTACACCTTCGTACCTTTATGCCTTTATGTCCTTATTGTCTTTCAAACGCATGTCGCCGGCCGCACCATTTCTCTTTTACACTAGTAACACCATGTGACTCCTGAGCGCACGACACCATATTTTGCATGTGCCCTAGTTATAAAATTTTTTACAAGCCTTTGTGGATACGACGATTCCATATTTTGCATGTGCCCTAGTTCAAAAAAATTTTACCTTCCAAAATATTGTTCGTCCTTTGGTTTTTGACAACAGTGTACTCTTAAGATTCCTGATTTAAGCACAAAATTTGTATATGCAAAAAAAAAACCTTTCTCGAAACTGTGCTAGGGTCACCAAATTAACCGAAGGATTAATAACAATTCAATGAGACATTTGTTTTAGCTATAATTAAATCAATTTAACTTATGAAACACATTTATTTGTCACCAAACCGTCATATGTTCACCTGATTTTAGTTTTGCTAATTATTCATAATCGACACTCAGTTTCCCCCTATTAAAACTTACTAATCTCGTACAGACGGTGGACATACCGCAATTAGAAACGGTACTTAATCAACTAATTAAAAGGTTATTTTCTAGGGCTACTACAAAACATCTAAGTCCGACTGTTGTTTGAAACATGTTTTTGAGTTACTTAAAAATGCATCTCTATAAATATGAGTTCAGAGGAGAAGTGCGCGAAATAAAGTCAACAACAGATAACCTTTAATATAATACCGCATAATTTTAATATTTCTTATTTAGTAATTAAAAAGGTACTACACCTTTTGAGCAGATATTTAGTAACTTGTCGGTAAAGCCATGCCAATTCAATGCTTTTTTGTACCACAGATTCTTCAAAATTCGATTACCTTCAAATGCTCTATGAATTTATAAAAGGGATAAGCTTCATGGGGAAGGAAACTAACTGGTGGAATTTATGAAATTGCAATAAGTGCCTTCTTCAGTTACTGAAGTGAGCGTTTCTTTGCTCTTGAGGAACACAGAACTTCTGTTACTGGCTGAGACGCAATACCAAGACTTCAGTCGCTGTTGCAACTGCATTGATCTTAATAAATATGTTGTACCTTTCATTGCTTTCCTCGCAAAGCATTGTACGGAAGTGAAATAATATATCGTGCATTTGCCACATTATCGTAGCACGGATACTGACGACACAAATTCCCTTACTGTAAACCAAGAAGTAAATGAACATTTTTGCTGTACGCAAATTCACGGAATTATATCAGTTCCCTTGGCGCGACACAGTTGTCAACTTTAATTTCCTTGTGTGGGATTACGGCGGTTTCCTGGCAAACTTGATGATTAAGTGATGCCACTCAAACTAAGAAAAAGTTTAAAATATTTATTTTATTTATAATTTATTATTTCAAGAAATTGGTTAAAGCTTGTTTTCAACAGGTAAGTGGAAATGTAATGTTGGTTATTTAGTTTCAATTATTTATTCACACATTTCACATCATAATTTTCAAGCGATCATTTCCAGCCAGTTTCCGCTAAAGCTCCCATTACACATTAGTAGTTTTTTGCTGATAATGGAAGTATTATTTGTGAAGTTCAGCAGCAATTCTCATAACACATTTAAGTGAAAATGTGTGTTTGAGGGATATGCCTGTATATCAAAATTTGTGAATTGACTTACACAGAAGATGACTTTGCATAAGAATTGTGATAAGAATGATAATTCTTATCACATAGTTCCATGTGATATGTATCACACATTGATAATTCTGTGTGATAAGTATCACACAATCCACAATTATATGTGATATTCTTATAACATATTCTACGTGGTGAGAGCGGTTTACGTGGCAGTCGTGTTGAATTTGTTAGATATTCATTTCAACTTCTTTTTCAAATATTGTTGAAACCATATATGATCATCTCGCATAATACGAAGGTCCGCATAAGCTGATGTTTCTATTGGTCACTTGAACTTCACACTATTATTCCTTATTATTTTAACCGCATAATACGAAAAATACTTTTAAATGAAATCGTCTTTATCGAAGTTTAGCACGGCTATCGGCAAAGTAAATAAGTGACATTACCTCAGTTGATATCGTTTCCTCTCTCACCTAAATACTAGGAATAACGTGCTTTTAACAACATATCTTGTTTCTCCTTACATGTCGATTTGGATATAGAGACTTGGTTCAGTTACTTTCTTATTTAAAGCCCTCTCTCAGCCTGTATCAGCACCAAGCACCTCTTCTGAACAAATGTTTCTTTTATCGCCTCCTGACCTTACCCTTAACTCATTTAATCTCTTTTCATGGAACCCGGCGTATCTGTTCACACAAGGCTGAACTCTGGCGTAATGAGGATGTTCTAGGGATTTGATTGTAGAGTGGGATTCCTTATTTTTTTCGGGGATGTCATAAGATGTTCCACGGGCGTTTCTCATAGCGAACTCACATAGGTAAAAGTGATTTGGTTTCGGTGACATTGGTTATATTTGGTTGGACTTCTACTACTGTAGTTCATTCAGTGAGCTTTCGAAAATCGAAATATCATGCCTTCAAACAAGCAAAAGACTTGAAAACTGGGTGAGGAGTTCAAAGTTGTCAGTTTAGAGATGAAAGGAGTTAAAAAATTCAATTTTGCCAGAAATTTGAATTTTTAACCAAATTATCTTCCCAAAATTTTAGAAAAAAAGGATGAGTTGAAACATAGATTGGATGGATCGTCCAGGACTGAAAGAAATAGGTCTCGGGAGTGCATTTACAAGTATGTGGGCATAGTGGAGCTAGTTCACGGGAAAATTAGGATCAGTGAAACGACGAAGAACATGTAATTGTGGAAAAGAAAACAATTTTAAACTAACTTGCTATTGAAAGTTGAGAAAATAATATGATTTACTGTGCATCTAGAGAAAACACAACGACTTCGTTAGAGAAAGTTAAAAAATTTAATAATCGATATTGTAACAAACATATAACATGCAAAAATTGACTGGTAATTTCTACGTAACGAGTAAACTAAGCAAATGCAATCGGTGAAACTTCTGCTTTCAGTTGCTTTACTTTTAAATTTAATAAAATGTTTTGCTTACTGAAGATGTCACCGTATTTTACTTTTACTTAAAGTTTCAATTAACAAGTACTATATTTTACTTCGATTACCAGCTAAACGGTTAGTATTTGTTTGCTTTAACCCTGACATAATGAATCATTCCAAAAACTGCAAATTTTTATCTGTTCTGTCATAAAGAAATTTTTTATCTCTCCCATCAACTTCGTTATATTTGGGCTCCACTGTACTAGGCTGATATATTTTAATTATAAATTTACCAATATCTCCAAAATAAAGAAGTTGACTTTCAATTGTTATATTTATTGGAAGACCTTTAGACCCATTAGTTATATTTATTGCTGAAATTTTAGACCTATCTTTTATATTTATTGCAAAACGTTCAGGCCTGTTGATTATTTGGCAGTTTGTATATTAAAGAATAAGAAGATGCTAACTTATATTTGAATACGTTAAATTTGAAGAATTTTAATTTTAGCAGGAGTTGCTATGTCATTTGAAAATAAATACAGATAAATTATTAACACATTTATTTTTAAATTCCTTCCGTTTCAGTTACTGATTTCTTGAACGAGGTTTGATTTTCCTTACAAGCAAATGCTTTGCGTGATTTGTTTTAAAATTAAAACCAAAGTATTCCAGTTTGATTCCGATTAGAAGAAGATTTATGTTTGGTGTTGGCACAAGTTAGAAATATGTGCAAAACCTAAGGTAGTAATGCAAAGATTAACTAACCAAATAGAAGAAAAAGAACACAAATAGGAATTGAATCAGAAAACATTTATATTTTCTTAAAAAAAATTGCTGAGAATTTCATTTTCAAATACAACCTTGCATATAAATTTTCATTTACGAAGTCACAGACTACGTAGTTTCTCATCAAGTAAATTATCAAATTTCCGATATATTATTCTTATTAACGCAAAATTAATTGATTCCGATTTACATTTCTCTATTAGTAGGGAAACTTACTTTAGTTATAGTCTTGACTCTCCCATACAATTAGTAAGGAAAACAGATTTCCGTTTTTCATTTCAGCAATATTGAAAAGTGGTTTTAGCATATCCTGAACAGGCGGTTTGCTATCTTAGAAAGTAAAAGTCATATATGGACATCAATACGCCAGGAAAGAAAAAATCACATACTAATTGACTTGAGATGAATGATTTTTCTTCAAATGAACATACTTCGGGTGGATTGTAATTGTTTACGTTCTTCACGTACTGCGTTAATTGATTTACGCAAAGATCTACTGTAGAGTCCATTATAAGATTAACAGAATTACGCCAACACTGTGGCACGGAAGATATTTCTACTTTAATATACCATGCAGCTGCCATAAATTAAGCAATTAAAAATTTTGTAACAAAAACCTGACGGAATGGATAGTTATATGGAAATACCTTAAACCAAATATTCCATGTGAAAGCATAACGTATTATTTTATTCAACCTGGTAAAAACAGTGTTTACACTATGTTGGTACCCCTGTGATAGCGTAGTTCATATATAGAGAAAAACGGGACCACATCGCTGAAGTTAAATGATATTCCGATTGTAGATCTGGGGAGCAGAAGTTTCATATAAAGCTGAAAGTTAGTTTTTGTGTAGCATGTGACATTTTTAGAGTACAGAAGTAAAACGTAATGTGAAATTAAGTAGTTGATAAATGTGCCTCGCTGGAGTGAAAGTGGAAAAACAACTTTGACTTCGAATTTCATATAATTAGCGTTTCCGGTCTTTATGAAATTTTCCTTTTCTGCTCTTTGATTTGACGATTTATGAAATAAGAGATAGCAATTTTTTCAAAAGTATTTTACGTCCAAATTTCAACTTACGGAGCTTTTTTTATTTAAATGCGTGACTGTTTTGAGTCATGATAGAGAAATACAATGGGTTCTCGTTAATCCGGATTCTCGTTGTCCTGACTGCGCCTACTCCGGAGAACCCCTGAAAAAAAAACTTGAATTTGATTAAACTTGAGCGTAAATGTGAGAATCAAGGTCTCGGGAGAGAGTGGTGAGCTGAGTTTCAGGAAGCACTGTGAGCAGTAAGCTTACTTTAAGAAAAACATGAGTAGTATAAAAGGCCGGGTTATGGACCAAGGAGCAGCTCCTTCTACAGAAGGAGCAAGGTGCGTGGCTTGCGGCAGAAGGATAGGGGGCGTGGTTTTCTGCAGAACGATGTGGGCGTGGCGTGTGACCGAAAGATGTGGGGGCGTGGCAGATGACGCTAGTGTGTTGGGTCGATGTGCTGCCCCCTAGCGGTGATTCTTAGAACTTTCGATGAATCTTTGAGAGTTGGCAACTACCGAGTCGGGGAAAGGAGATGTGCTGCCCCCTAGCGGTGCTTCTTGGAACTTTTAATGGACCTTTGTTTTTGAGGTATGGCAACGACCGAGTGGGAGAAAGGGGGTGGATATAGGGGGATGTCAACTCGATGTGTTGCCCCCTAGCGGTGCTTTTTGGAACTTTTAATGGATCTTTGAGAGATGGCAACGACCAAGTGGGGGAAAGGGGGTGTACGTTGCCCCCCCTAGCGGTGCTTTTTGGAACTTTTCTCGGGAGATTTATTGGACGTTGACAAATTTTTAAGAAGTCTTTCCAATATTTATTTTTTTAATTTTCTCGGGAGATTTACTGGACTTTGTCAAATTTTTGAAGGAAGTTTTTTTGTCGTTTCCAATTTTTTTTACACGTATTTTTTTTGTCCTATTTTTTCTCTCTAATTTATTTTATTAAATTTATATTTTCAGGAATTCCCTGAGGTATTATAATTTTTATAGACGTTGCATTATTTTTTTTATTTTCTCGGGAGATTTATTGGACGCTGACAAATTTTCGAAGGAAGTCTTTCCAATATGTTTTTTTTTTATTAAATTTTTTTTTCAGGAATTTCCTGAGGTGATATAATTTTTATAGACGTTGCATTATTTTTTTAATTCTTATATTTGTCCTCCCTCCAATTTTAATTTAGGCGAGGAAAGGCTTTGTTTGAAAAGATTTCGTTCCCGTTGATTCATGTTCCGCCATTTTAGTTTCGCCACGTTGTCATTTTGTGAGCCATGTGTTTTGGGATGAGTCACAATTTTCTCTTTGACTAAGAAAATTTTGTATGACACGTGTTTTGGGATGAGTCATTATGATGAGTGACGCATTCGTGATAGCAGACATGACATCAGCCAACGTCGTTTTCTCCTCAGCGGGGTCGGCTTTATTTTTTTTTTTATTTTCTCGGGAGATTTACTGGACTTTGTAAAATTTTAGAAGGAAGTTTTTTCAATCGAAGCATTTCCTCAAATTTGTTTTATTAAATTTATATTTTTAGAACTCCGTGAGGTGTTATAATTTTTATAGCCGTTGCATTATTTTCCTAATTCTTATATTTTTCTTCCCTACAATTTTAATTTAGATGAGGAAAGGCTGTGTTTCAAAAGATTTCGTTCCTGTTGATTCATGTTCCGCTATCTTTTGTGATCCATGTGTTTTGGGATGAGTCACAATTTTCTCTTTAACTCAGAAAATTTTGTATAACACGTGTTTTGGGATGAGTCATTATGATTAGTGACGCATTCGTGATAGCAGACATGACATCAGCCAACGCCATTTCTTCCGCGGGGTCGGCGGTTGACGTCATTTGAGATTCTGTAGCCACATTAAGTTCCAAGACTGATTTTTTTTTCAATAACTTGATCATTTTGCAACGAATTTATTCCTTATTTTTTCCTCATAATTTCCCATTTTATATTCATAATTTTTCAACGTAACGATTTTTTTATTTTCTTTGAGGAGACTTCACGCATTTTCAACGGACGTTCCAACATAAAAATGTTTTCCAAAGTTTTGTGCTGCAGACATAATCTTAAAACACGATTGTTTATTAACGTATTTACGTGTTCATGGCATTTTCTGCTACATTTTTTAACGTTGTACCGTTTTCCACCGTACAAAGCCACAATTTTTTATGCATAGTTAAAATGTTTTTTTTTATTTCTTCATGATTACTCAGTGAAATGTACCCTTTAATTATCTTAATCTTTTTTTACTAAATGCTTGCATACTCGTTAAACTTCTCGATGTACCAACATTATTTTATTTTCAAACTAACAACTACTTTTATCGAGGCTTTATTTTTTCTGTCTATGAAGAATTTTTTAGTTTATTCTCTCAAGATATGAAAATTAATTATAACGAAATCCTTTCACTTTTCTATCGCTAAGAATTTACCTTAAAATAAGTCCAGAGCTATAGTTTGCTTTGTCTGGTTAGAGGTGATTCATCAATAGCATGTTTATGACCAGATAAGGTTCCGTGCAGTTACTGCCTGAAGCGATGACGCACGGTGACGGGTTTTTCGTGATGTCATCGTTGTGAACAGATGCCAGAAGAATTTCAGAAACTGTTTCAACTTCGAACCAATGACGTTTCTTCCAATGTCGGGGGTCAAAAAGGCATCCTGTTTGCTATAAAACTGGCGTTGTTCATTCCTCCCTCTCAGTTTTTATCTGCTTTCGTTTAGTACGTACGTTTAGTTTTCAACTGTCTTGCTGTCTGAATACTGTGGGGTGTTTTGCAATGGCATCTAAAAATATTTTTTCATCAGTTTCTGCAATGGAAGAGGTAAGCGTTCGTTTATTAGCATGCAATGTTTTTATTTATTGTTAGGTCCCCAAAGTTGTTTGAATTAGGATGCTGTTAGAATTTCGTGAGAGGATTCCCTTAAGGAAAAAATGTACTAGTGTATTAGGAACAGTATGTGAGTTCTTTGGCGTACGATTTAAGTTAGATTTTCAGGAAGGAAAATTCATGTTAGTGGAATCGTTTAAAACATAGTTCTTTTTTTAAATATTTTAGGAATTCATGTTTTTACGATAGCTCTCATAAAAATTTATTCTCAACGTAGGAATTTTCCATTTTAATTTCCATGAAGATGCGTTGATAGGGGTTTAAAATATGTTAGCGCTATGTGAGTTCTTTTGCATACGTTTAAAGTTAGATTTTCAGGAAGGAAAATTCATGTTAGTGGAATCGTTTAAAAACATAGTTCTTTGTTTTCAAATATTTTAGGAATTCATATTTTTACGATAGTGCCTATAAAAATGTATTCTCAACGTAGGAATATCCCATTTTAATGTTTATTTCATGAAAATGCTTTGATAGGGGAGAGGGTTAATTTTTTTTTATTCTTTCACAGAAAGAATGGTGGCTGGAAGATGAACAGCTATTTTTACAAAATTCAGAAGTGTTTCAGGCATTAGAGGAAATTCCAATGTCGCAAGACCTACTTTCCTCATTTGTGTCTGACGTACTCCCTTCCCCTTTCACTTGTAAGATCTGTCAGAAGGTCTTTACTTTGAAACAAAATTTACAGAGACATGTCAAAATTCATTCTGGGGCACTTATTCCGTGTATGTTGTGTAGGAAAAGTTTTTCTAGAAATGCGTACTTGCAGATACATATTCTTAAATGCCATTCGAGAATGCAGATGGGGGGAACTCGTTAAATGCGTCTTCGGCAGGCCCCTCCAATGCAGCGGGCCCTTCCAATGCTGTAGACCCTTCAAATACAGCAGGCCCCAGTCATGAAGTTGTTGCTGGCCCCAGCCATGATGTCGTGGGCCCCAGCCACGTTGTTGAGGACCCCAGTTCCGAAGCTCCCATTGTTCCTCCATTGAATATGGGGGCTTACATCCAAGTGCAGTCGGTGGCTCAGAACCGTATTCAAACATTTAAGATTGTTCCGGAAGGGGAAACAGCAGTCTGTCTCTCCACATTTTTGAATGGCATCCAAAATTCTTCTGAAAGCATTCTAGAACATGCACTGGCAGCCCACCCATCCATTAAAGTAAATGCATTTATGCAGGCAGCTTTTAAAAAGCCTAAACCCGATGACCCGGAGCAATTTGATATATGTTCTCGGAATTTAAAAACAACTAATAAGCCAGTGTATCGGTCGACAAATCTCGGGGAAATTTTCGATATCATTTTGAGGAAACTACTCACTGAATGTTCTGAATGCGAACTGAAAGGATCCGGCTGGATGTTTTCTCACGTGGAGTGGTTCGAACTCCGGGTTAATCGGTTTAGGCCATTGAGAGGAGGTTACTTTATTATGCTTCCCAGCCATATTCAGACGAAAAAAGCTGTCGTGAACGTTACAAATTCAGACGCCTTCTGTTTCAAATATGCCGTGTGGACCCCACGTCTTCAAGAAAGAGGACATCGACATAGGCTAGCATCCTATCTTAACGATCCTCATTTTGAAGGCGGCTACAATTGGGACTGCGTGGACTTCTGACATTCTAAAATTTGAGAAATCTAACAACATGAGCATCAACATTTACGGGATAGATGAAGCTGGTAAAATATTTCCCATTAAAGTATGGGAAGAAGAGCTGGCGGGCCACAGAGATTTGTTGTATTTAGAAAACGGAGGTTGCAACCACTTTGCTTACATTACAAATTTTGAGCGGCTTATTTCCAATCAATTGTCAGTCAATAAAAGTAAAGTACACATCTGCAAAAAATCTTTTAAAACTTATGATACGAGGTACAATGGAGAGCAAAAATTAAATGAGCACAAGAAATTATGCAATAAAAACAAGACTGTCCTAATCAAGATGCCAGAAAACAAGGAATTAACTTTTAAAGATTTCAAATTCAGTCAGAGGGTTCCTTTTGTTGTGTACGCTGATTTTGAGAGCGTCTTAAAACCAGTTCAAGGTCCGATCCCGAATCCAAGCGAGTCCTTCACCACGCCAACCCAATCTCATGAAGTTATATCGTATGCTTATTTCATAAAAGATGTGGAAGGTCGTTATGATGTTTTCCGAACTCATAGAGCAGAGCAGGGAGTTGTGAGTCATTTCCTTCACACTCTCAAAGAAGATGTGGAAGTTATTGAAAAAAATTATAAAATAAATATCCCTATGATTGCATTGACGGAGGCTGAAAAAGATGTCTATCGGAAAGCAAGCATATGTCATATTTGTGGTGAAGGTGGATATAATTCATGCAGCAAATCCAAAAAGAAAGAGGCGGACCACGATCATCGTACTGGGAAATTCAGAGGACCCGCACATGCTTCCTGCAATATCAATTTCAAAAATCCTTCCTTTGTTCCAGTTCTGATGCACAACCTTTCGGGATACGACTCGCATTTTATCATCAAGGAATTAGATTGCCTTCCAGAAGAAATTAGCGTGATCCCCGAGTCGACCGAGAAATTTATTTCTTTTTGTAAAAAGATGGGTGGGCTTGAAGTTCGTTTCTTGGACAGTTTTCGATTCATGCCAAGCAGTTTATCGAAATTAGCAAATAATCTTCCGAGAACGCATTTTAAAATTACACGACAGCTTATTCCTCATGATGAAGAATTCAATCTCCTCACGCAGAAAGGCATTTTTCCCTATGACTACATTTCGTCGTATAACAAGATAGAAGAAACTTCTTTACCTCCCCAAAAGGATTACTTCAACAAATTAACGAATTGTCATATAACAGATGAAGAATATGAGCATGCCAAGAAAGTATGGGCGGTCATGCAGATTCAGAATTTAGGCCAGTATGCAGATGTGTACTTAAAAACAGAAGTGCTCATTTTGGCCGACGTGTTCGAAAATTTCCGAAATATTTGTCAGGACACTTATACTTTAGATCCTGCCTGGTTTTTCAGTTGTCCTGGCTTAAGTTGGTCCGCCATGCTCAAATGTACTAAAGTTTCTCTCCAGCTTTTAAGTGACTATGATATGATACTTTTTCTGGAGAGCGGAAAGCGGGGTGGCTTGTGTATGAGTGTGAAGCGGCATGCTCAGGTCAATAATAAGTATCTGAAAAATTTTGATGCCTCCAAAGAAACCAGCTTCATCTCTTATCTCGATTGTACGAACCTTTATGGTTTTGGAGTGAATGAGTCACTTCCGGTGAATAACTTCCGGTGGCTTTCCGATGAAGAACTGAAGCAGTTTAAATGTCACGTGTATAGCGGACGATGCCAGCACGGGATACTTTCTCGATGTTGACATCAGCTATCCTGACTCCCTTCACGATCTCCATTCGGATTTGCCTTTCTGTCCGGAAACGGAGGTAGTACCTGGAACCAGGCAGGTCAAATTATTAACTACTTTAAATAAAAAATCCAGGTACGTGGCTCATTATCGTCTTCTCAAACAGGCAGTCAAAGCGGGTCTCGTCATAACAAAAGTGCATCGATGAATAAGCTTTGATCAAAGCAAGTGGTTGCAACCTTATATTCAGCTTAATACTGAAATGAGAAAGAGGGCAAAAAATGAGTTTGAGAAAGATTTTTTCAAATTGATGAACAATTCCGTTTTTGGCAAAACAATGAAAAATATTCGCAACCGAACCAAAGTTGAGCTGGTGTGCGAAGACAATCGACTGGAAAAGCTGCTCAATAAGCCCAATTTTAAAGACCGCTCCATACTAAAAGATGAAGCTGATGGAAATTTTCTTGTGTCTATGCATTTTAATGTCACTCACCTCACCTTCAACAAACTCACCTCACCTTCAACAAACTCACCTCACCTTCAACAAGGCCATTTATTTGGGAGTTGCCATTTTAGACATCTCTAAAACTAGAATGTACGACTTCCATTATGAAGTGATGAGGCCTTTATATCGTGACAACATTTCCATTCTTTATATGGATACTGATAGTTTCTTCTATCACATCAAGACAGAAGATCTATATAAAGATATGGAAAACATTAAAGATGAATTAGACACGAGTGATTTTGCGCAAGCCACCCGCTCTATTGTCTGAAAAATAAAAAAGTAATTGGGAAATTTAAAGACGAGACCCAAGGAAGAGCCATTAAAGAATTTGTTGGTCTTAGACCGAAGATGTATGCTTTTGCTACAGAAGAAGAAGTCAAAAAAGCTAAAGGCGTGAGCAAAACAGTAGTTTCCCAACAGCTTCGTTTGAATGATTTCAAGTCTTCACTCATTCATATGCAAGAAAAGAAGAACATGAGCTATTGCATTCGAAGCATGAAACATTCGGTTTTCACTGTTGCCACAAACAAAACATCTCTTAGCCCAAATGACAACAAGCGAGTCGTATCCCAGGACAATATTCATTCTCTTCCTTATGGGCATTATTCGTTAGAATCGGAAGAGCCTCCCGGAAGAAATTAAAAACAAAATAGCTGCCTGTATTCGAACCACTCCATGTCGATAAACTGCTTGGCATGGGGGTCCACACGGCACACTTTGCCCAGGAAGAGAATGAATAATTCAAGTCTTCACTCATTATTCGAGAAAATTTCCCTCAAGAAAAAAAATTCTCTGCTGTATGAAATGCCTCCGTCATTTGTGCTGCTGCTCGCTTGGATTCATAGAAAAAAAATGTCGTCTCAAAATGTTTGTTTTGCTCACGTGAAGATATTTCTTTTTTTTTTTTTTTTTTGATTGGAGGTTTAACGACCACCGTGAGCAACTCAATGGGCTATAAGCAGTCGCCCGTCCCTAATTTAGAGTCACTGGTTCCAGGGAAGGGAGAGAGCCAGTGCCGTAAGACAAACACAACATCCATGCCTGACCGGGATTCGAACCCGGACCCATTACGGACGAATGATCAGAGGCCAACGCCTTAGACCACTGCGCCACCGGGGCGGCGTGAAGATATTTCATCTCAGTTGCTCATATATTTCGTCTCAAAATTTTTACTCTGCTCATGCGAAGATATTTCGTCTCAAAATTTTTTACTCTGCTCATGCGAAGATATTTCGTCACAATTTTCTCATGCGAAGATATTTCGTCACAATTTTCTCATGCGAAGATATTTCGTCTCAATTTGCTCACGCAAAGAACCAAAATTTTTACTCTGCTCGCATACATTCTTTTCCTGTTGGAAGAAATTTGTCATGAAAAACCTCCTCTCAAATGACGTCATTTTAAAAATGTGTGAAGACAGTCCAATGTTTTTTTTTCAAATTTGTTGCTGATCATAGTTTTAACTGTCTGTACAGAAATAGCGAGTGATCACGTTGTTTTGAATCTGCATTCCTCAGGGAGTGAACCCCTTTCGGAACAAATCATTTTGAAAAGAACAGAAGTTCAGCATTCGGGGTTGTCAAAGATGCATTTAGCGAGAAAAAAATTACAAAAGAAGGAACTTCAAATCTAGTAGAGGTTTTTTTTTTTAATATAAATTGAGAAATGTTGTTACTTTAATATTGTGTCTTCATGTACGCATTTCTAGAAAATTTCTTTGTCAAAGTAATTGGGGGAGTAATTTTCCCCAACATTTCAAAAGGGTAGGACCTTCTGACAGAACAAGCATGTGGGGAAAGGGGGAAAAGATGCTTACTCATCTCTCGGAAACCTGACGTCATACGCTTTATCGCAAGCCTGCCTGCCTGACTCATTATCGCTTTGGTGCTTGGTGTGAGTGTGTTGACCTGAAAAAAAAATGTCTCTTCGTCATAACAAGGAAAATCTGAATTTTCGTTACTTTCAGCTCTTCTTCCCCTGCTCAAGCGATTCATTACTATTCTCGTTTGGAAGATGAAGTGCAATATTTGAGTGGTGAATTCTCAAAAATAAAAATTTTCGGAAAGTGTTATAACATTCCTAGACAGCATGTTGCCTTCGGGGACCCCAATCTGAAATACGCTGTTAGCGGTTTGACTTTAGAACCTCACCCTTGGACCCCATTGCTTCAAGAAATCAAGCTCGCTGTTGAGAAAGAATGCGAGGAGACTTTCAACTTTGTTTTAATAAACAAATACCGAACTGGAAAAGATAGCATCGGATTTCACTTGGACAATGAATCAGATTTAGAACCTTTGTCGTGCATTGCTCTCGGGCAAGAAAGATATTTTGTTTTTAAGAGAAACGGGTTTAAACCAGTTTCATTAACTCTGAGATCAGGATCTGTACTCCAGATGCTTCCCCCAACAAATTCTTATTGGAGTCATGGTCTACCGTGGCAAAAGAACGCTCAGCCCACTGTTTCAATGTCCGGAATGTCTCTTGCCTTATCGTGAATTGCCTAACATCATGGAGCATGCCTGGTCTGATTCCATGAATATTAAGTTTAGCACTCACTTTGCCTGCGCCGTTGCTATGCTGCCGCCTGTGGTTGTAGCGGAATCTTTCGTTGCTGCTTTTAAGGGACTCATCTCCAAAGAATTTTTAGAATCTCTGGACATTACGAACTTGTTGAAAACGGTTCACGACATGCATGTAGCCCAATACGACTTGTATTGAGTTGGAGGAAACAGCAGCTGTTGAAAAAAAGTCCTTTTAGGGCTCCTAAAAATTTGGGTAAGGGAAGCGGTGGAGGGAGGGAGGTAAATTACTGAAAAAAAAGTGAGAATTCAAGTTTTAAAAAAAAAGTAAATATTTTTTTGGAAATGTTTAAAGTAATTTTTTTTCTATTTCCAGAGCCTAAATTTAAGTGTAAGTATTTTATTCATTCTAAGATATAAATTTTGTGAAATTTTTTTTATTAACCTAAATTTAGTGAATATATGTTTTTTTACTGAAATGAGTCAAAATAATAAGCTTTCAAGAATTTTAAAAGTAAATGAAATTTCTTTTTTAAAATAGTAACAGAATGAATTGATTTAATGGGGAACTAGTATTTTTTTGCTAAAGACTTTTCTTAAGGATATTTGGGTATTTATTAAGGGAAATGGGCCTGATGTTTTCCATCAGGCGGCCAATCGGGGGGATTTCCGACTGGTCTGAGAGCAATGCTTTACAGTATTGAGCCGAAAATAGAGTACACGGCTTATTTTCGGGGAGTTTGAAATGTTTCAAACTGACTCGCTTCATTCTTTGTGTTGAAAAACAAGAAGCGCTCTCACTGAAGACCCCTCTAGCCTGGGAAAACTAAAACAGTTGTGTTTTATAAAAAATTCTTTCCTTAGACATTTTTAGTACATCCAAATTTCAACTTTCAGGAACTTGCTGTGACTGTTTTTATTACATTCTCTTTCCAACTTTTTCGAAAACGATCTTCAACAGATTTTTATTAGTTTCGAAACAGTCTTTTTATGTATACTAGTTTTCCCATGTTATTCTATGGGAATTTCCCTGCTTTTAATGAAATGTGTTTTCTCAAAGCTGTCCACTAAGAAAAATGAAGTGTTCCATTTTTAACTCTAAGAAAGAATGAACTGTTCCGAAAATGACTACATTTAAAAAAGAGAAAAAAATGACACTTTTGTTCAACTAATTTTTTTTTAATATGGAATTCAACGAACACTTTTACATATTTTCTTAGAATTTGTATTTTTTCGTTTAGAAGTTACAACAGAATTTCCTTCTTGTAGAGGAACTTTCAACATTTGTTTATTTTTAATGTACATTTTGGGTACATTAATGTCTTTTAATGCTTTTACAAATTCAGGAGGTATGTACAGCTTAGATGCCTTGCTTCGAAACATAGAGTCTATGAGGTCTACTACATTCGTGTTTTTTACAATGCGTCCATTATATTTAAATTCGGCCTTGGGACTCCAGTCAATAATATCAGAGTTCGTTTTAAAGACGTCCAGCACATTTCTTGCATTTCGTTTCAAGTTAGAAGGAACGGACTGAACGATAAGGTCTTCCACAACATCTTTTACTTTCTCGTCTTTGACATGTTCTTCTTTCACTGGTTCTTCAGTTCTCGATGGGGTTTCGTGAGATGCAACTGGAGGATTAAAACTGGAAACATGAATGCGCTTATTCAAGACTTGATTATATAATT
The DNA here is from genome assembly GCA_039090855.1 of Macrothele yani. Taxonomy (NCBI): domain Eukaryota; kingdom Metazoa; phylum Arthropoda; class Arachnida; order Araneae; family Macrothelidae; genus Macrothele; species Macrothele yani. The sequence goes on along the minus strand of CM076999.1, from coordinate 47,769,292 downwards.
TCACTTTTACTTCGTCAGACTCTTTGCTTAGGACAATTTTTTTCATTTCTTTGTCCAAGTCCGTTAGCGTTTCGTCTGTGGGCATATGACTGGAAATCCGTTCTTCGGGAATCAGAACCATTTTCTGGGTAAATTCCATTATTTCGTAAGCAGAGTCGTTAATACACTGAGAGCAGCGGGAAACAACACACCTAAAAATCCCCCTTTTTGAATAAGGAGTTTCCTCTTTTTATACAGAGGTGTCTTTTTTCGAGAGAGAGCTCGCAAGGTGTGCTTATGCCGTCGCAATGAATGTTTCTGGGTGGGAGTAAGCGGAACATTTCCTTTTAACGTATTCATACAAACTTCACATAGTGCTTTAATTCCACTTTTTCTACACTTCGATATTAGGTCTTTTAATACTTTTTTTGGACAGTGTTGAATCATACATAAAAGTTGGACCTGCTGCTTAGACAGCGTCATGATGAAAACTGAGACTTATTTAATTTCACCGAGGTTGATATATTACTTGAATGTGTGCCGGAAATATCTGGGAGCGTAATCTTAATTCTTCCTTTGTCTCAGGTTTTAGATCAATCAATAAATAGCTGTAAGGGGATTTTGTGGCATCCATATAAACTTCTTGAAAAATTTTAAGTTTGCTAGGGTACAACATCCTCCCTAAATGAGTGATTTGATTCACATCTCTTCGTGATTTAAACAGAAACAAGTAATGAGCATTCAGGGAAATTTCTCGCATTTCTTTACCCTTATGAAAAATATTTTGAGTAATGAATATCACGGACACATTGAAATGATGACTCCCTCTAGTGAACAAGTGAGTCAATTTTTTATCACTTCCGCATTCAGTCATGAGATCGTCAATGACAAACAGCGTTCTTCCTTTCACATAGTCACGGAAATTAGAGGGGATGCCTTCCACAAATGTCACGTTTTCTATTTCATCATACAATGTTTGGTGAACCCCATAGAACCACACCACGTCTTCGGGAGGGGGAGAGATGACTTCCCCTTGATGCTGAAGTAAGCGCTTTACAAACTGGGTCTTTCCACTTCCCGTAGGACCCGCTATCAGAGCTGTGAAAGGATGTTGTAGTCTGGGCACTTCTATGTTGTCAACTGAGGTCAATCAAGAACTTACAAAATAATTTAAAGACACATAAATTAGAGTTGAAATCAATTTTTATTTTAAATTCTAAATTTTGTTACAATTCCAAATTTATTTCGAACAAAATAATAGACACGCACGTCGTTTGTTTCAGATTTCCATCGAAAATTTCTTACAATGGAGTACAAGCTTTTTCCGCGACATCTAGAATAAAGGAAGAAAATACAAAATTGACCACATACGGCCGTAAACAAACTTTGAAGAGGTACATCATTAAAATTCATAGTTTCAAACTTGGAGACAAATTGAGCAATATGTCCTTGAAAATATTCTGGAGAATGTCCGAAAGAATAAAAAAATTCCATTGTTTTTGGGTTTGACATATACATAGCCAACCAGTGTTTTCCAGGATTTCCATGTCGGTCCGTATTCACAACAAGGCATGCTGGGAACTTGTCAATTCTCTTGGGAAGGCGGTCACAGGCAAACACTCCGAGGAATGAACGTCGGGTCACGTGATCTTGCTTTAAGGACTTGGTTATTTGTATACTGTTCATTTCTTCAATTGGAGAAATCACAAAGAATATTTCTGGACTTGGAAATTTCAATAATGTTCTGGAACTCTGCGTAGATTAGCACAGAAATGGTTTTTACCAAAGCTTTTCCAAATTTGATTTCCACTCTTAAATTTCCTTGATGGATCAGGTTCAAATGTTCTCCATCGCATAGGTCCGGACTGAGATCGAATGCACAAAGAGTATATCCCTCGGAAAATCCCGCACGATCGATAAATATTCCACAATCCTGACCCAGTTTCTCGGTGCCTTGAAATAGACTGTGGAAGGAACGAATTGTGCTTCCCATTTCAAAATTGGGTTCTAGAGGTTTATGAGGAACTGGCTGTCCGTCAACGTACACGACGATAAAGTTGACATCATAATGCTTGAATTCAAATGGGTTGGATTTATATGTACCATTAAAAGCGTCGTTGTCTACACATCCAATAACCAGTCTTTTGGGCATTTGTCCGAGGAGTACGTTGTCTTGCACGAAGGACATACTTCCTTGAGAGACGGAATACACTTTGCATAAAACTCGATCAATGGGATACTTGGCAGGAGATTTTTCTAATGCTTTTGCATGACCGATAACAACTCCAGGGTTGACTTTCACTTTTCTCACAAAAATGGATGCGTGTTCGATGAGAACTCTGTAACTGGGGATCTCGGAGGAGGAAACAAGGCAGAAATCAGGTTTGCTTCGAACCAGTTTGATTTTTATATCCACTATATTGAGCAGCAGTCTGTTTTGATAAAATAAATCGCAGTGCAAGGTTCCAATCATATCCAGCGTCTAGCTTTCTTTTATGAGTTCGTAGCGTTGATGTAATACCTTGTTTGTTGCATCATTCGTGGGATTAATTTCGTGTAGATGTCCGGCTGTATCCTTGTAAAAACCTTCACATGCTAAATAGGATTTCTTTGCTTCTTCTCCGTAATTCAGTAGAGTTTCGATATAAGCTCTGTAGGAATACGTGTTGCTTGATGAGGAAATCACTCTTTCGTTTAAACTGATGTCGACTTGAGAAAACAGAGAATGAAGAAAACAGTTAATGGGACCCACGGGCTCTTTTTCAGGTAGGGAGGAATTGTCAGCTTTCACAATTTTAATTTTCACATAGAGTTGGCTGGAAGACAAATCCATGTATTCTTCTCCACTCCCAGAAATATTAAATTCCAGAGGTACTCCATCTTGAATGTTGGCCAAGGGGTGATATTCGATCCATTGTCCTTTTTCTATGCTCGTTTGGGTTGGTGGTAAAGCAAATAAATTCAATTCCGACTTGAGACATACGGAAGAATGACTGTGAATCATAGCCATGGTTTACGGATCAAAAATATCGCGTGCGGTCCTCTTGACTTTCTTTGAACGAATGATACGTTTCTTCGTTATTCTCTTTCTTTTAATGCTTCCCCCAAACATTTTCTTCACTTTAGAAGCTGCTTTATCAGTGAGAATTTGTCCTGCTTCTTTAGCTCGTTGTTTGGCTGCCGTTTTCACATCTTTACCGAGAATGACGTCATTGGCGAGATCCATACCCGTTCGTAAGACTTGTTTTCCGAGCGTTTTAGCACCTTGTTTAAATAACGGTACCGCCGCTCTTAATAATGAACGAAAAAGTCCTCCAAGTCCATAACATTTTTGTAGTGGCACTCCTTGATAGTAAACTATTCCTTTTCCAGTTTGACTGACGTAATAATCTTCGAAGGATTTCGTACAGCAGCGGTATGGTTCGTACATGATTAGAGATGCTTGAGATGAAAGTGAAGTTTCACGATCGCTGTTCCTCGTTCAAATGGCACTAATTGATCTATGTGATTCCTTAAAACGATTTCAATGGTTTGAAAAATTTTTCTTGCAAGAGACAAATAATGAGGTCGATCGAACAAAGCGCTCACCATCTCTCCATCCACACCACTCACTTTAACGATGCGAAGGAGAGGAGCATCCATGTCTCCTACCGGTTGTGGTTCCAAAATATCACTGTACACATACAACAGAGAAAACCGACCGTTTAGATCTGCGATAAATTCACCATTTACCGAGACAGCTCCACTCACGGCTGAAAGTTGCATGGGTTGGTATCCTAAGATTTCCGCAATCCCTGGGGGAAAACCAAGCGCGTACCTTTAAGAAGAGTTGATTTGACCTTTTGAGTCGCTTTATAATAATTCAAAAAGATTTTATTGGCAAAATGATTGTTCATGGATTTAACAATGTCCGCTATAGACTCGTAATGACTTGGAGATATTCTTCCCGTCTTAAACTGACCTGTCCCCAAATCGTATTCGAAATGGTTGGAATTTTCCGTGATATTATATAACGAATGGGGGTAGATGAGCTCGACGAGTCCCACTTCCCAGTCTCCATTCAGTTCGATTGGGGAAGGAAGAGGTGTTATAAAATGGGATATTTTGTAGTCCAAAAAGTATCCGAGAGAGCTGTCGCTCGGTAGTGTCAGATAGAAACTCATCTTGACGAATGACGTTTTATTTAAAAATAAGGCCGGTTTTATAGCGAGGTCAAGTTTTCCGCTGGGATCCACGCGTTGAATTTATCAGAGTAGCCTTTAAATTTGACAAAGTATTCCATTTTTCCTTTTCTTTTGCGTTTCTTTAGAACACGTTCCACAGAAAATGTCTCGGAAAGTGTCACTTTTTGAAGCTCTTCGGCGTAGAATGTCCCTTCCAGCTCTTCGTTCAATAAATCTTTTACTTTGTACACGGGAGGGGATCTTGGAATGAGGTCACTCACCACAAACACTTCTTTCGTCCAATTTGATTCGTATCCTTTTTCAAACGTTAATTTGGTTTTAGAAATCCTTACGTGATCGCCGACTTAGAATTTATAGGAGGGTTTTTCCCTCTTAAAACCACTATATAGATTGTCAAACACTTGCTTTTCATTGTTTTCGTTCACTTCCACAGGCTTCATTTTTATACTTCGATTGGGAGAATGATTGTAACTGTGGACTAAATCGTCAAGCACGTCGATGAATGTGAAAGTGTTTTGACTTGTAAAGTAGCGCCACATTCTAGTTTTCAACGTGCGATTGAATCTTTCCACAACACTTGCTTTTGTCTCGTTGTTCGTCGTAAACAAATGCACCTCATGCTGTTTTAAAAACTTTTGGAATTCTTTGTTCTTAAATTCAGTTCCTTTATCAGTTTGCAGTTTTAAAGGTTTTCTCTTTTCGAAAATCTTGGAAAACGCTTGAACGATATGGAACCCCGACTTTTGTTTTAGGGGAATCACCCACGCATATTTGGAAAATATATCAATACACGTCAACAAGTAACGAAATCCATTATTATGTCGACTCAAACTGGGAAGGTCAACCAGGTCTGCTTGAAACTGTTGATCTATTTTATTCACCAACACTCTGTTTCTCGGAAAATGACGTCTCGTCGGTTTGTGGAGGGTGTACGTTTTCTCCCCCTTCAGCCATTTTTCCACGTCTTTTTTCTTGACGCCTTCTTTCTTGACAACGCGGAATAAAGCATTCACCCCACCGAGACTTCCTTCTTTTACGGCTGTAAGATACGCCTGTTTCATTACATCCTTCATTACAACAATTCAACGCGAGATGTTCCATCGTAACAGAAAAATTCATGTTCACACCAACTCGTTCACAACTCAAATAACGTCCACTCCCGCTCACACTGCATTTTTAAATAAAATTCCAAGAATTTTATTAAAAATGCTTCCCCTTTCAAACATATTTTCTCAATGGTCTCGCTGGGACCACCAGATCATTTTTTATGAACCTGAGGGGAAAAAATACTGCAACGTGTATAAAAATTCCTAAGACCTCAGGTAATTCCTGAAAATATAAATTTAATAAAACAAAACATATTGGAAACGACAAAAAAACTTCCTTCAAAAATTTGACAAAGTCCAGTAAATCTCCCGAGAAAATTAAAAAAATAAATATTGGAAGGACTTCTTAAAAATTTGTCAACGTCCAATAAATCTCCCGAGAAAAGTTCCAAAAAGCACCGCTAGGGGGGGCAAAGTACACCCCCCTTTCCCCCACTCGGTCGTTGCCATCTCTCAAAGATCCATTAAAAGTTCCAAAAAGCACCACTAATGGGCAGCACATCGAGTTGACATCCACCTATATCCACCCCCTTTCTCCCACTCGGTCGTTGCCATCCCTCAAAAACAAAGGTCCATTAAAAGTTCCAAGAAGCACCGCTAGGGGGCAGCACAGCTCCTTTCCCCGACTCGGTCGTTGCCATCTCTCAAAGATTCATCGAAAGTTCCAAGAATCACCGCTAGGGGGCAGCACCGACCCTACACACTAGCGTCTTCTGCCACGCCCCCACATCCTTCGGTCGCACGCCACGCCCCCATCCTTCTGCCGCACGCCACGCCCCCATCCTTCTGCAACAAGCCACGCCCCCATCCTTCGGCGCCAGGCCACGCCCCCTGCTCCTTCTCTAGAAGGAGCTGCTCCTTGGTCCAGAACCCGGCCTTTTATACTACTAACATGGCTCCGTGATGCCTCAACACCACGTTGGGCCGTTTTTGCCACCCCCAGGCAAGGACACTGTTAGAGGACTCATCGAAAAGCCAAACAAAATGTGTTGTATATGTTTGATTAGCCGATACAAAACTTTAATCTGTGTAGCACCCATAGCTTCATTTCCAAAGGACCTATTTATTTTCCAATTATTTGTGATTTTCGTGGCGCCTAGTTTACGACATACTGTAATTTAAGGAATATTCTTTATTCGGCACGTGCTGTCATTTTTTCCCGAACCCTGATTGTAATTAGCACAGGGTACACGTGGACAATCATGGTCGCTTGGTAACAACTTAAATACCATGTGATCTGGTAAAGAAAAAAAGAAACAGGTGTAATAGAGTCCAAAGTCATATGCTAGGTTACTGTATAACCCGGACTCTACTAGTTGGTGCCAAAAAATATTGTCGGAAACTATTTGATCAGTGTACATATTGTTCCATTTGTCCGAACTCATATTCACCGTCGGCAGACAATTTCTACTTAACTACTTCTGGAGGAACTACAATATCAAAGAATGTAGACGAATACTGTACTGTTTATCATTGAATAAAAATAAATAATATCAAATAATTTTGTTAGCTGCGTAAACTTCGATCAACGTGTATAATGTTTCAAAGTGACACTTCTCCAGACAAATGCACAAGCACTCGGCTTTTTCTCTATACTAGAACTTAGCTGAAAAGAAAATTTTTAAAGCCGTACATCCGTGACAGCATTTGTGCGGAGTACGGAATCGCAAAACAAAGTGTGTCACATATAATGAAGAAAAGAATGAACTCTTAAAATTTGCGCTTGAATTTAAGGCCTAAAAAGAGAAACATGAAGTCAAGTGAATGAGAATGCCTGCTTTGTACAATTGGTTTGCACAGCTACGGGGAAGTGGATTGGTCGTATAGGAGTTTAAAATTCAAGCTGCTACGAAAAGATTAGCTAAGCTGTTAGAAATAAATGGGTTTTCGGCGAGTTCAGGGTGACCTTTCTGATTTCAAAGACGCTAAATTATGTTAAATAAAAAAAAATCTAATGTGAGTCTCGGTGCAGATGTCGGAGCGCTTGAACCTTTTGGAGAAAAAGAATAATGAATTTATCAAGCAGGAAATTATGGATTTATACCAGCTGTACAGTGTCGACGTAATAGGCTATTGATGAGCTTTACCTTACAATACCCAAGAATGTAAGAATGAAAGAAATGTTCCGGAAAGGGAGATTTGCAAAAACCGGATATCCGCCTTCTTGTGTGGAAATGAAGGTGGGAAACAAATATTACACCCGTTATCGTAGGGAGAAGTAAACAACAGCGAGCGATCAAAGACATAATACATAATTCATCTGTGCATTCTTAAAATTAAAAAACAATTCTTGCTTTACCAAACTAATTATGGTCAGTTCGTTTCGAAACACAGCATTGTCAGAAATCAGAAGGAATCAAGTGGAACACTTCTAATTACCTACAGATGAAGAGAAGGCCATAATCTCACTTGATACAAGTCCAGCTGATCCAAATGCCAAGAAACTTCCTAACAATTGTGGGAAGATTTGGTGCGTGTTTCTGCCAACAAAATGCCACTTCCCTCGTGGGAACTGAAGACCAAGAAGTTATGTACATTGTCAAAGACTGTATAGAAAAAAGAGCTTTAAATGAATTCTTGCAGGTCGAATAGCCAAGCACTGGCGAAAGAAAAAGAGCGGGTCATCGAACTCTGCAAAAGCACTGGCAAAAGAAAAAATGCAGGTTATCGAACTCTGCAAAACTTAAAACTCAGCAACGTGAGGTACATTATTTCCAATTTTGCACCTGCCATAAAAGATATAAAATCTTCAACTTTAGCAAATTCCTGAAAGATAATTTTATTGAATGAAGATGTCGAACCAGACACAACTGCATGTGAGACGTATGATTTTGACGGAACTCTACGTCCAGGGGTGAACAAGAAATTAAATTAGAGGATCTTGTTGGAGGGGGCGGTTACTAGAAGCTGATAAGAGAGATGATGATCCATCTCATACAATTTTGACAGCAGAAGAAATGATGAAAAGCGTGACGGAAACGGAAAGTTCTGAGGACGAAGTAGAAGACATGTATTTGCCAAATGTGAAGGTGGTTGACGTAAAATAATGCTTGAAACGTGTGACCGTGTTTTTTTGACAAAAGCGGAAATGAAGAAGTATCTGCGTTATAGGACTACTTACGACTCCTCCGTGAAATATTACTGAAGGAAATAAACTCCAAAGTATCACAACAGAAGACAGTTTTTAGATTAAATGTTTTGAGTGCGTCCGAACTAAATCTGTCAGACAAATGCTTTACGTCGTTATTGTCCTGTATCTATACATGGACAGTACTTAAATTTATATTTCATATTACGTATGTAAGCTTTAAATGAAAACTAACCATGTAATTTTCTTTTACAATGAATGGGTGTTTAATGTACCTTGTGCCATTTTTTGGTTTACTTCAGTTAATCCGGAAAACTATTCTTCCTACTGGAATGCATTAACAAAGTTCTGAGTGCTGTTCATCGAAATTTATGAAAAGTGTCCCGGTAAAAGAATGTTTTTTAAACTAATAAGTAATTCCCACTTCACCAACATATTAATTTAAATTGGTCCATACAGGAGTACTAAAAATGTTCAAGTGACCTGGAAAAAATGAATTAAATTTTAATGTAATATTTATAAATATTATTTTTTTATTTAATAGCTGAAAACAAAGTTTTAATGCCAGTTCAATTTCAATCACACAAACCCATGGTAAACTCATAAGAATAAGCGGACGCATTTACTTTCACTAAACTGTTAAAGTGTTCCTATATTTCTCTGCTGAATCCTTTGTCTTTGCTAAATATTTATGACAACAATTTTACATGCTTTAAGTTATACTGAAATGCAAGTGATTTCATTTCGTAAACTTATGAAGCTGTGCTTCCTTCTGATGTTACACATGTTGAAACCTTTCTTAAAATAATCTTTCATGCTGAACGGTCTACCTATGTCTTAATATATTATCACATATTTTCCGATCCAGGTAGCGGCTAGACCACGTACGACGTAAAGGTTGACTAAAGTCAGGCCATGTAAACTGAGTTAGTAATCTGTAAGAATAAGAGTCGAATATTCCACTTTCTACCATTTAAAAGCGAGCTTCGCCGACGCAGGTTGCAGTGGTGTTGAGTCCGATCAATGTAGAATAGTGTCCAGTTGTGTCGTGTTTCCTTCAGTGATGAGTCGCTGTTTGAACTTGTCGCCGATGAGGAGCGCAAAGGTTTTAGGAGAGAAGCCGGCAAGCGCACGGATCCTGCCTTAACGGTCGAACAGCACACCGGGAATGATTCCCTGGGGAGCCATTTTCTACGAAAGCCGGACACCCTTAGTAGTCCTCCATAAAACCTTCATGGTTCAACGGTTCGGTAAGGTGAAGATACTTTACGACCTGTGTGCTGTGTTGCCATTCCTGTCGCAGAAACACCTAGCAACGTTCTTTACAGGGTAATGCCCGACCACAGATGGCACAGCTGTCCTAGGTGTGCTTCTGTAGTGTCGACACCTTTTCATGGAAAGGCCGATCCCCCGACCTCGCACTGGTCGAACATGTTTGGGACATGATTGGAAGCCAAATACCGAATGATGAAAATTGGACAACTGGCCCGCAATTTGGAGACTATATGGCATGTACTACCTTAGGTGAGTATTGATTAACTGTATGCGTCTATGACGCGCAGGGTATCCGCTTGTGTTTTTCCGTGCGCACTGAAGATTCTAATGACCCGATCTGGAACACATCTTTCATTTATAGCTCACACATACCGGATTTTACTTCTTTTGAAAAGGGCAGCTGCAGAAGCGTCAGATGCCGCCCCGGTGGCGCAGTGCTCTAAGGCGCTGGCCTCTGATCGTTCGTCCGTAAGGGGTCCGGGTTCGAATCCCGGTGAGGCATGGATGTTGTATTTGTCTTACGGACCTGGCTCTCTCCCTTCCCTTTAACCAGTGACCCTAAATTAGGGACGGGCGACTGCTCATAGCCCATTGAGTTGCTCACGGTGGTCGTTAAACCTCCAATCAAAAAAAAAAAAAAAGAAAAAAGAAGCGTCAGATACTCGAAGCAAAAGTAATGATAGTCAAAGTTTGGGATTTACTGAAGAAAAGCAAGTCAAAACCTTCACATCACAGGACTTCTGAGACTTTTTGTCAGCTTTGTAAAAGGCAGCTTCATGAAAGATTTAACAGACCCAAGCAAAAGCAATTCTTCATTTTCCATCTGGGATTTCTTCATGCTTTGCAAAGTACAGTTTATAAAACTAGAGCAGACCCAACCAAAAACAATTCTACAAAAAACAAATGCTAACAAAGTATCATCTTCCAAACGCATTGTAAATATAATTCAGTTAAAAGCATTGCTGACAAGTAATGATCACGCAAAATAATTACTTGAAACACCAAATTAGAAACATACAAATAGTCATTTAAATCAGGATATGAAACAGCTTTTCAACTATTTAGCATTTAGCCACAAGCAGTGCATACACTGTAACTCAATTTTTTCATTACTTTTAATTTGAAGCTTTCGCATCTCAACAAATGTTCATTCGTAATTACAAGACGCTTGGACCTATGGCGTCACGTCTTTCCCGTCTGTGAAGATTCAGTTGAATTGCATAAGGGTGACTAGTTCTTTTGGGGGACCAGAAATCGAAGACTGCTTTAAAAGTTACTGAAGCTTCGCTTGAGAATTTTAGATCTTCGATTCACGATCTGCATACATCAAGTACCATTTGCAATGTTTTTGACTTGAACGAGCGAATTCGGAATAATCATTGTACTAAGATAAGCCTAAAAATTAATATTCTACACGTCTTAAAACTGAATCATGCAACGTCCTACGATTCAGCTTATAATTCTCAACCCGTCAGCTTATTGTAGTACTGTATTCAATTAGCAATTAAATTTTTGTTTAACTAAATTCGCTAAATATCAGATTTTCTCCAAATAACACTCAAAATTCCATACTTATAGTAATGTGAATCGGACTGCGGAAAGGCACTGCACATATTTATGGCATATCGCATTTATATAAAAAAAAACAAGTTTCCAGTTTTTCGAAATAATTCCTTTTTTTAAACCCATTACGAAGCGACGTTTGATACAAATGGTATGGAAATAATAAACACAGAGAAATATCCTTAGAATTGTTGTCTGCTATTGTGGAAGAGAAACACAAAGCGGAAGACCATTTTTAATAAGAGAAATGTGCAAAATTTGAAAAAAAAAACATTTTTGTGAAGAATTTTCAAGTTCACGGAAATCAGATGAACTTTCTTACTGTGAACGTTTTGGGGTAGTAATGATAAAATAACGTATTTAAACAACGAAAACGGCAATTTGTTTAATGTAATGAGCACGTCTTTTGAATAATTTCAGGTACGAAACAAATATTTTTGAGTATTTTTACAAAACCGAAACATTTCGCTGAAAAACGAAAAACACTCTTACACCACTTAAGAAAAAAATGACTGAATTTAAAAATACCATGTCAGCTCAATCATTCATATCGAAAAGAGCCAGTCACACACACACAAAAGACATACCATAAAGAAATACAAATATCTGATTACTCGCACAAACAGTTGAAAATTGTTTCTAAAATTAACTAACTGTGCAGAGGTTCCAGATAACTGAAGATATGAAATACAAAAGGAATTTCAGTTTGAACAATTGGACAAGAAGGTGTGGAGTATAACCTGATATAACTTTACGCAACCTAGCGGAAAATTTGTGCATTACTTAGGGAAGAAACTGGGTGTAATATACTCATCATCATCTATAATAACAAAATGAAGTGTGTGTGTGTGTGTGTGTGTGTGTGTGTGTGTGTGTGTGTGTGTGTGTGTGTGTGTGTGTGTTGTGATAATTTTTTTCCAAAAATATGCTTGGATAATCTTTTGCTTCATATAGATCCACAACACACAGATCTGTGCACAATGCAGAAACTCACATTTGTATGGGAAGTATAAGCTTCGTTTTTGAAACCTAATTTGTAAAAATATCTTTGAATTCTGATGATTCCCAAGAAATTTAATTGTTCACAGATGCAGAAAAACTGGAGATAAAATATTTGACAAAATATTTTCATCTCAATAAATAACATTTCCGTATAGTCGCTTCGAACGTCTAGAGTATTGTCATCTCAAACGCGTTTCCCTATTACAAATACCACGTTTCCAAAATCCGTTTCAGGTATTTTTTTGCACAAAACCTATACTTGGGGCAATAAAAAATGAAAACTGTGCTTGGCTGAAAACACAAAAAGAAAAAAAAATTCTTCGGGATAAAAAGTAACAGCAATATTATAAGAGAGTGGAGAATGCATTACATTTGGATAATGGATTCCTAAAAACTTGTACACAAAGCATGTTTCTCCAAATAACTTCATTAAAGTTTATAGCCTAGCGACGTCCGTAATCTCGTGCTGTCTGCGATTCCATATTTTACATTAAATATCTATGACTCTGCTAATAAATAGTGAATGGCTGCAAAAACCTTTTTTGTTTGCTTCACGGTAATGCTTGGTTATGAAGGACAAGGAATTCGTCGGACTGAAATTCAAATGAACCAGAGGATTGGTTGTTCCTATCTGGCCATAATAAAAATTAGATTCCGGGCCAGTTGGATAATCAACATTAAGCAAGCACAGTGTACGAATTTTGCACAAAGCAGAGATGTATAATTGCAGCACGATAATATCCCTGGAAACTCTTTCGCTGTCTTTCATTTATAGGGTCGCATTTTACAGCCAGTAATTAGTGATATGTGTTTCACGTTTACTCTCCGTTCGACCGATAATTAAACTTAAAGTTTATAGATAAAAGTCTATTTAGTCTTTCGTTGGATTAAAAGTGGTAGGGTATCTGGAGGAAATGTAACGCTTCAAATGATACCAGAGAATCATTATAGCTCGAGACTGATATGGAGGTAACGAAGTCATGGTGTCATGGTTAGTGGGAAACTGCAGCTGATGGAAAATGGGGGGAATTCGTCGCCCCGGTGGCGCAGTGGTCTAAGCGATGGCCTCTGATCATTCGTCTGAACGGGGTCCGGGTTCGAATCCCGGTGAGGCATGGATGTTGTGTTTGTCTTACGGCACTGGCTCTCTCCCTTCCCTTTAACCAGTGACCCTAATTTAGGGACGGGCGACTGCTTATAGCCCATTGAGTTGCTCACGGTGGTCGTTAAACCTCCAATCAAAAAAAATTGTGAAATGATTGAAAGAAACAAACATTATTCTGCATGATATTTGCTTGTTCTAGGCGCTTTGGTGGATGACAACTTCTTCCTCAATACGAAGCAGCTGCAAACGAAATGTTTGCTTTTAAGAATATCTGTCGGATGGATTTTTCACATCACTTCCTGATCTCAGTGCAATCAAACAATCATCAGATATTCTCGAGCGACGTGCTGCATGGATAAATACTTTAATAAAAATTGATCACTTATCAGGGTTCTCCATCAGGTGTAGGACAATCTATCTTGAGTGATATTAGGTCACTTTCTGCAAAGCAATAGCGAGACCTCAATGATTGCCAAACAATCACTGAGGTCTCGCCATGAAATCCGTAATGCAGTACTGATGTGAGAGTGCCATTTATCGACAGTCGTGCCCGCACATCGATGACTAATATTTTTCCCGATTTGACCTCTTATTTATTTTGGTATCGAGCATTTCATTTCACTGATGCTATGACCGCCCATACCCTTTAAAGGTGCAGCATACGCTTTTTAGGCTTTGCGTTTTGAAAATGTACCTCGTCCTTAAGTTCTGAGCAGCAGTGCATACAGAAGTGTGCGATTATTTTCTACACGGGCTGTGTTGGCATTCAACTGATTTATCAGTAGATATACTGATTCTGGAAGTTCATATTATCGATTATGAAAAAGCCTTTGATTCGGTGAAGCCATCAGCAGTTACCACGGCTCTGAAATCCTGCGGTATTGAAGATGCATACATTAATATTATTAATAACATCTATGAAAATGCAAGTGCAAAGATTCAGCTGTTTGAAAATACAACACACATAAAAATTGGAAAGGGAGTGAGACAAGGTGACACCATATCTCCGAAGCTCTTTAATGCCACATTGGAAAATGTCTTTCAATCACTGAACTGGGAAAACAAAGGGATAAAGATTAATGGAGATTATCTAACCCACCTTCGTTTTGCTGATGACGTAGTCATTTTTGCAACTACCCCATCAGAGCTGCAGAGTATGATCCAGGAACTTGCTGACAAGAGTAAAGAAGTGGGATTAAAAATGAACTTTCAGAAGACAAAAGTGATGTTCAATGCTTTTACAAGAAATGAAGATTTATCGATTGATGGAGAAAAACTGGAGATAACAGATACGTATGTTTATCTTGGACAGCAGATATCAAGTGAGGGTCACATTGATGAAGAAATTAATCGGCGTACAAAACTTGCCTGGAGAGCTTTTGGAAGAAACAGCATAATTTTCAAGAGCAATATGCCATTATGTCTTAAAAGAAAAGTGTTTGATCAATGCATCCTTCCAGTGCTTACGTATGGTGCAGAGACGTGGACCTTAACTAAAAGAGACATACAAAGGCTGCAGACAACTCAAAAAAGCATGGAGAGGTGCATGCTTGGTATAACCAGGAGAGATAAGAAGAGGAACTCGTGGATCCGAAAAATGACGAGAGTGGAAGACATCATGATCAGAGTTAAATCCCTGAAATGGCAATGGGCTGGACATACTGCCAGAAGGACAGACCATAGATGGACAGCCGAAATTTTAGATTGGATTCCAAGGGACAGGAAAAGACCCAGAAAAAGACCACATTGGAGATGGGTGGATGAAATTCGTAAATATGCGGGAGTGACATGGAGGAGACTGGCACAAGACAGACCGTTGTGGAGGAAACTTGGAGAGACCTTCGTCCAGCAGTGGATTGATAATGGTTGACAATGATGATGATGATGATACTGATTCTGACTTTTGTTTACTGATAGATTTTCTTAATCTACCGAGTTTTTTCAGTTTTAAATCCGTCTCCTGAATTTTCTACTATTATGCCTAATTTTTTGGCTTGAGAGTAGTTTCTTGATTATTTGAGAGATGTTTTGTTCCTATTAATTGTAAAATAATTTCAATGATTCTCTAGCACTAATGTTTGATTCTCTAATACTAATTTTATAGAACGTTTTAGAGAAGTTAAGAAATCCTACAATAGTTTCAGCGGAATAATATTTTTTGCGAAAGTTAATTAATACTGAATGAGTGTTCTTGGATAGGAAGGGAGTGTTTGACCCTTGACCATAAACAAACACCAACAGTTGGAATCGAGTAGATTTCGCCAAGGGTGCCTGAAAGAGTAAACACACATGTACAATAATTGAAGTACAAAAAAATACATGTTAATTTATCTGTTCTGACGTCCTCCCGGTTTTCACGAGGTGTAAAAGCCCTTGTTAATTGTCGCTAGATGACCAGGCAAGGAAACCCAGGAACATTTCTTCAGTAATTACCATTTACAAATCCAGTTGACACGGCTCACCCAAGGAGGTTAGAATAATTTATTTGGAGATGCCCTTGTTAATGAAGCAGTACCACTTTGCGTGAAGCCTATAATCGCTAGCGACAGCCGTCAAAGTGTGAGAAAGCTCGTGGTTTTCAAGGCTATTGCAATGCATTTTGTGTTGGCCGCATCACCTTCTTTCGTCGCAAATGTTTCCAATTTCACTTCGTAACTTGTTGCCAATGTGTGAGAAAATGCTGAATTTATAAAATTCTTAATTTTTTCTCATTTTTATTTTAAATTGAAACACACCAACATTAGTGCGAATTATAAACAATACATAATGTTAGAATTGTAAACGTCACTCGTGTAAGAAGTATAATTCATTCCAGTTTGATATTAACATAGTTTCTACAACCCAAAACCACTCATTTCCAAAATACAAACAGATAAAATTACATAGATATAACGTAAACAATGGCAAACAGGACACCTTGCGGTTTCACGGTTAAGAAACCAGGGGATCTCCAGAAGTTTTATTCTAACCTCCTTGGGCTCACCTCTGAACAGGTCAGAAGAGAAAAACCTGAAGAACACTAATCAGAAACAAACATGGCTACCTACTTCTTGTTTTGTTTATTTCCAAATTCGTACTGGTCCCCATGATTTTATTCGTTCTCGATAGCTGATTAATCCATATTACTAGTACTTCATTGAATCCCAGAATTTACGGAAAACCTCTACAGTAAGGTACAATAGTTACTGCCTTAAAAGGCCAGCGCCATCGTTATTTACACCAACATTAGTTTTTATTGTTTTTCATTATCTTATTAAATTGACCGTATGTAATATCTTGTAAAGAATGTGACTCATGATTGCATTGTTTTGAATTTTCATTCCGGTATTTAATAGCAGTTTCTAGGGTATATTATTTCAGATTCTATATGTTATTTTAAATTCCCATAGATTTCAGTATTCCTTCGTATTAAGATTACATTCAACACATTTGTCACATGGTGCATATTTCAAGCAAAGGAACTTTCCTACTTATTTCTATTGATTTTGTGAAGTCTGGTCTACTTATTTTCGGTAAAAGAGTCTGGATACACTGCTGGTCATGATATTCAAAACGTTCAGTTAAAATATGATGTAGACCGAAAATGGAGTTTCAAACTTCTATTCCCTTCAATTGAGCACAATTCATACGTGTATTAGATGAAATAACATACTGAAAGCAATAAACTTGACAGTAATTTGAGCTTTGCTTCATTGGAGAGTAAACAGGGCTTGAGTAACAAATATCAAGATAATATCCCATGTAGGTTGTGCGGTTTACTTTCATGCATTTAATGATTGAAGCTACTCTATATTAAATATATCTGCCGTTTATTTTCAGATAAAAAAGTTGTAGAAAATAAATAAAATTTAATTTGAAAGTAACTCGTAGATAATCGATATATTTCTTGAATACTTTCAGAAACAGTAACCTGTACCAGTTTCGTAAAACGTATTTCAAATCGTACAACTTTTTGATCTGTGTAATTAACATATACGTAAAGACTAAGGAACTCTATAATGCTTTTGTGATTCAATATTACAGTTTCACACTCTCCATCGTGAACAAAACATGTATAAGGTAATATCAAATTTAAATCTGGAGACATTTACGATAAATGTTGGTGCAAAATGCTAGAAATAAAAAGAACGTATATAAAGCACTCTGATTTCAATAGATATTTATTTTCAAAACTTTCTAAGTGCGTCTCAATACTGAACTACAAATCACGTGCTTTTTAAGTACGAATCTACACACGGAATACTCAAATGATGGAAAATAAAGAGAAATTATCTTTTTTAAATAACATAACCATAAAATCAGACCATCACGAACTCGTTAAAGAAACGAAAATGAAATTTGAGGTTATAATTCACCTTTACCAACTTCGCAGTTTTCGACCCACTGTTCGCCCATATTAGACTGAGAGGACACGTAAAAAGCAGAATCCTTTTGTTTATGGAAGACCTTCTAGCTATATGATATTTCCAAAAGTCAAACACGGATTCGCAAACCCAACGTAAAACTTTTCATTAACTTCCAGAAAAGATTTGCCGTACTATGTGCGCTGCGTAGTGCTGTAAACGATTTCTGTAATCAGTCAAATATTACAAATTCCTTTTAAATATTTGTCCTTGTCGGAATGTGCATTTTGCACATATCTTGTATAACGACTTCCCACGAATGTCTTGGAAGTTAAACAGAATGAATATATTTGATTCCGAGAAAAGACATTTTATGTCTAATGTTTCTTTTATTGTTAGGACTTTTTTCATGCACAATTATCGCACCGAGTGTGTATTTCTTATAAAAACCTGCAGATTTCATCAGATATGTTTGTGCAGAGAAATTTAAAAGACATTTTTTGATACTTCAGTAAATACCAAAACTAGAAGAAATTTAACAGCAATTATGTGAGTTCATATTACTTCAAACTATAATTGGTAACAAGTTATTAAATAAAATTTCTGTCGACATTGCTTTTTTCCAGCTAAACATCAAAAATAATACCAGCACTTCACTTTTAACACCTTAAACCTCCGTATAAATTTCCTAAGACATTCAGACCGACATAAGCGGCACGTAGATTATAAAGAAGGAATCATACACCATTTTATTTCCATATAGTTATTTTCATTTGCTTTTCATGAACAGGTTGATCAGAAGAAAAGATGAGGTGTTCAGAGTCTTTGTAAAAAGACCTATTGGACAAATGTCAACTAAATTTAGTACGCATACTTCCCACGTATGAGGTTTCAATTTCCGAAGGAAAAAGACAATTCTGTCCGAAATTCGGCGCTACTGTTCCTTTAGTTTGTATACTACGTAGATTATCTAACGAATTTGAAGTTTTAATCATGGATACGGTTCAACGTGTCCTTCCTCTGAACACCCTGAAAATTGCATTAGATGAAAAACACACTGGATGGTGGTACGCCATGGACCTGAGTGAAGTTGGGTCACATGTAAAATTCTGTCTTTTTAGACAGCTAAGTAACATTGCCTTGATAAACGAATCTCTTTAAGTATCCCACAAAAGTTGCAGTGGTTCAGGTCAGGTGAGTAGCGGAAATGACAATGGAAAATGATCGATTATCACGCACTCTTTTGAAATGTGATGCTGCAGTAAATCTTGTCTTGGTCCCACGCGCGCTATTACCGTAGTACGCTATTCCCGTAAAGTACGCATAAATTACCCGGCTGTCCATATGGTGTAAGAGGAAACGAGATTTATCGGACCAAAAGACCATCTTCCAATCATTTCATTTTCAGGTTTGATGCTGGCGTGCACTTTGTCGGCGCTTTCGCCGATACACAGATGCTATAATGGGCACTCGAAGTAGCTTGCCGCTACGAAATCCCATTTTCAGTTAGGTTCCATTAATTATGTTTTGGGATGCATTACCTGTATATCATGATTTCCAAAATTTCACAACACAATTTACCTAATGGCCTTATCTTTACATGCAGAAAAAGCTTATTATATTGCTATTTATTAATTTTACTTAAGCTAAGTCTGATAGGATTAACAAATCGGTACATTTCGTGTTCGATAGATTTCCTTCTGCACTTTGATATTGCTCCATATTTAATGAACTGAAATGGTATATACCTGAGCATCACCTGTTTAACAATAATTTTCATCGCTTCATTCTAGATTCCACCAGCAGCTGGAGTATCATATTTCACAAATCAAATTTAGCTAAATTCCGATCTTCCCTGCAGGTAATTCGGAAATGCTATTTTTAAAAGGTATATCTTCATGAAAGTGAATGTTAGTATAAAGGCTCTGAAAAGGGCATGTTTGCAAACACTTGAACTATGCAAAATCTTTCACTATATAATGATAAAAAAATATATATAAATCTAAAAAGTATGTAAAAAATTTTGTCATTACCTAAGTTAAAACATTTCAAAGAAGGCCAAATTGGTCAATTATTTAAAAACAATATTACTTTTTACTTTTATAAAGATTTCTCGTTTTGAAAGATTGATTTGATTCATTGTCCTGAATAAAATAGTTCTTTAAAAAAACAACAACATTTTTTCAAGTACTCTATCCGATATTTTGACAAATATTCTTAATTCTCAAACAGAGAAATTAAAATGAAACAGAAAAACCACATGATTATATAAATGTTTATTTAAGGAAACTCAAAATTTTGAAAAGAGTGTTCTGTGTGGAAGGCTTCACTTTACAAATAAAATAAAGGATAAGAAAAAGACATAGTTACTCGTTATGGGTATACATATTATCCAAATGCGAACTTTATTTGTGGAACGGGTTGTAGAAGAGTTGTTCCTTTTTACATAATTCTGTGGCCTTAACCCGTAGACTACGAGTTCTAAAATGTGTATCAAAAATTAGCTGCCTGACTTCGGGCCCCAAAATTTTAATTTGAAGTTCGATGTGCTTGTCATGACCAATAATGATCATTACAGGGAGTAGCAGCTCTTCCGGTTTGGTAGAATTTGCTTTAATCACTTTGAAATCGTCACCACTCGCACTGTATCACTGGGAACCTGATACAATCATACTGTATTAGATGCTCTCTCCATTGTCAGCATTTGTAATAATAGTTAAAAAAACGCACACTTGCGAACCAGTGAAGGTAATGCGGTTAAATAAATGAATGAATCCGTAATACTGAACAACTGATTTAATTAATAGCCTATGCCAAAGATGATAGGCATACTAAGAAGAATAATGTTTAATATTGAATTCCCTTAAACGGTGATAAAATTTCAGTACCTGTAATACCAACTAACTCGCAGCACCTAAAAAAATCAACAATTTGTTTCGCTCCTTAAACTGGCTTGCTCGAAAATTCTTGAAGCCCAGCACTCGGCTGTTACGTGCGGGGGAAAATAAATCAAGCCATGATGGTATGCCGATGCTCACCCGTGTCTGGGTCTATACTTCTTCAACGCTAATTTTTAATTTTCATTCTTTCCCAAATCTTGTTAAGCTTTCACCGAGTAGTCCGAACAACATGTGGCACACAATCAGACGTCAGTAGTCCTTTGAGGACACATGAATCAGACTATTGCCAAGAAAGGGAACTTTTTTATAAGGAAATTTCACAGTCACCAGTTACCCACTTAAAGCGCGCTGTGATCCACTTGGTTAATACTTTTTTCAGTCAGTGTGCCCTATCCTACAATTCGGTTTATACACCTCTCACACCACAAAGAAACGGCATATTTGCTCTGAATGTCAAGTATAATTATAGCCTAGGAAGAATTCCCAACGAGAAAAATCATGGTTTTGAATAATAAAGTTACCACTGGAAATTATAATAACGTTTTGTTTTCAGCAGAACAATTTTGACTTTGCATTTCAACACGCTACGCCTGCCGCTCTGTAAAAAAAACTGGCTAAGGTCAAATTATTTTTTTTTATTTTTATTTTTACAATTGGATTTGTGAGGAAGCTTCCGTGAAATTGATATTCAGGGTGATTAAATCGATTTTAAGAATTTAAGTTCTTCCTTCTTTTGCATTTTTGTGATTTCGTTGATAGGTTTTCGATTCGGAAGACCTCTTCACCCATGTGTTTTTTCATTTGGGATTTTGCATTTTTGCTGAAGCACAATGTGCTCCAAAATCTTCACTTATTATCGGCCGTATATTAATATACACTTCTTTTTGCACATGCTTCTTAGATCATTTAGAAATCATGAATTTTCATGACACCAAATATAGTTGCATCCATTGCAAGCTTTTATTTTTTTAGCATTTTGTGTATTCTGGGATGAATTGTTCTAACAATATCAACGAACATGAATTTATATACCCAGGTATTTTGTGTAGCTGTTCGAAATCTAGCTGATTGTTTAGGATTTTCCTGGCAAGAAATTTACCGTTTTCTGACGGAGGCTCAGGGCACTATTAGTTTATATCTGTAATTTTCCTTTCTTATGAAAAGGTCTGCAACCATTACCTGAGGAATGCTATCTGCTGTATGTACCCCGTATTATAACTGCCATCGCCGTTCCATTAGTAACTTTTAAGTGCGGTACTGAGGAAAAAGAGAACATATCATTTCCACAAAACATATTTTAGAATGTCACCTTATTAACCTGATACTTCGAAACACATATTGGAAGTATAAATCTTAAGTTTAATGTCCGTAAAATTTCCTACATGACTTAAATCTAGGAATGATTTTGAGTAAAATACACCATAGTAAATTAAAATTTTCTCCTTTCAGTAGGTCAATTTTATTAGAAAAGCATTTCCAAGCGCAATTTACTAACTACTGAAATATTCACGGAGGTACACATCAATGGCATAACGTCAAACGGAAATCTGCAAGCTGAGCGAGCATTTTTATTTCCTTAACGTGCTATTGCGGTAATAGCAGAATTATAATGTTCATGCCATTAGCACTATGACATATTGAGGAAAGCCTCATGTATTGAAGCGTAATGCTTGTCAAGGCGCTGCGCAAATGCCGATACTACATTTCACAAGCCACACACATATTTACCATTTTTAAATTTATAAATATCTGGGGCATAAATTGGTGTCTTCCGCAGTTCATAGAGTAGTAGAACATAATTCTAGATTTGCTCATCAATTAGAATCATCCTGGTTTCAAAGGATTCACGCAGGATCCGATGAGCAAACGCTGTTAATTGATGTGTTGCATATTGACAACGGTCTCAGATCTCCTGACAGTTTTAACGAAGTTAGAATCAAGATTACTGTTATCACGACCCCGGTAGTTGCTGTGGTCGACGAATAATTTTTATATTGTCTAGATAGACAAAACATTGGAGTTGCATCCCTATACATTTCAGGAACCCAAGCTCAAAGATTACGGATTTCGCGTTGTAATTCACGTTTCGAGGTATTCATAAAAAAAACCATGTGCCGCCTAGTGTGATTTCCAAAAATATACACAGTCTAGAAAAGTTTGCTACACAGGATTAGGTAATTAACATGTTTTTTATAACGAAAAATACGTTAAATCAGCTGAAGCCTTTAGGAGGAGGCCAAATCAAAGTTGCTTTAAATGAAGATGATTTGATAAACATGTTTACTGGGGTATTGCTGTTTACGCTTGTTACATCTCTGACCTTAAAGTTAAAATAATTTCTTCAATTTATCTATGAGGAAACAGAGACCGTGCATATGAATACATACATACAGTTTTGGAACTGGAATTGGCGCGAAAACACCATCCTACCTTACGTCTGGTGAAGACAGTCGTAGGCTGTGATCCCACCCCTCTCAATGTAGACTACAAATTCTTTATATGGCATCAATTTCTCCAACGACTTCCACTAGGGGGTATTAAAGTTCGTGCAATCACAAAATTATGAAAGCTACGGAAACCATTTTTGTTTTATTTTGTTATATATACATTAAGTATACTGTACAACATAAAACATATTTAGCAACCCCTTCCCCTTTCTTTTTCAGGAATCAAAAGTTCCATGATCATGGAGAAATTAGAATTTCGCAGTGTGATCAAGTTCCTTCATCTCCAAGGAATGTCAGCTAACAAAATCCATCAAGAAATGGTAAATGTATATGGAAATACGTGTCCAGCACACGAGACTGTGTCAAAGTGGAAAATAAATGTTCAAATTGGTCATATGACCATTTGTGACGAACCAAGGTCCTGACAAACACCTTTGACAGATGACCTGACAGTTGTGACCAAAGTAGTGAAGTTAATCCTTGAAGATAGGCGTATAACCATTGAGATGCTTTGCCAAGAAGTTCATCTAAGCTATGGGTCAGTGTGGACAATCATACATGACTAATTGAACAAGTCCAAGGTCTTAGCGCGATGGGTACCTAGACTTCTCACCCCATTCCAAAAGGAAGCTCGGGCACAATCCCCGCAAAAATGTTGGATATTTGTAAACATAATTCCGGAGATTTTTTTTGACCGTTTGATTACTATGGCCGAGTGTTGGTTATACCTCTATGATCCAGAAACCAAAGAAACGAGCAAGCAATAGAAGCATCCCTCTTCACCACTCCCGAAAATGGCTAAAGTACAAAACTTTTGCCGCCAAAGTGATGCTCTTTGTTTTCTGGAATAAAAGAGGTATTTTTTAACAGACACCTTCAAGTGGGTCAAACTATTACCTCTCACTACTATTGCAAACTACTGACCAAATTATGAGAGCAAATTAAAATCTGTTCCTTTTGTTTTGTTATTTTTGTGTATATATGCTGAGTCGCTTTAATTTCTCACGGGTCTGGGCGTTCTATCAGCCCTCCATGCGTTTTCCGCATGGGGTCTGTATTGTTCAACTAACTTGTCCACTGCTTGTCCCTGTTGTCATTGCTTGTCCCGATGGACAGTACGGTACTCGCTATTAACAGCTGGAGATATGGTCAGGTGGTGTTTCCCGTACTTTATTATGGATATATATTCTTGGGTCTGGTGAATAGTGAAGATTACGGTGACTTACCCATGACAGACCTACGGTTTCCTTGTGAATGCGCAGTGCATTATACGGCTTTTGCTAGAGCTTACTTCTGAAATAGATTACCGTAAAACGACTACATCACTATATCATGACTACACATCTAACTGGGTTTCGGGATTTTGATGTGCATCCTTCGATACCAGGGAGGTTTTTCCACCAGCAAAGTTGGCACTGGGGTCGAACATTTCTTAAATTCCGTGAATACTGAAAAGAAGAGAAGTTCTCAGGTCATTCCCACAGGTATCCGTGGGAAACGTAATAAACGGTCTTGACCACCTGGACCTTATTCTCTGATGGGGGAGGATGGGGATATGTGGCAGGAAAGGGAACAGGAAAAAAGGATTTAAAAGAAATAAAAAAATGTAAATTACTCCTAGTACGTTTAATTAATTAAGCCGAAAACATTGTAACCCGAAATACGAGGTAATTCCTCCGCAAAAGGAGAATAAAACGCTCTTTAGTTATGCCATTATATTTAGCAAAATCGAAAACTTTACAACATTGCGTTTTCTCAAAGGCTTGTTAACTTTTTTATTACTGATAGAAAGAATGCTCCTCTTGGAGTCGAAGGGCATACAGTTTGCAGAGAGAAGGCTGGCCCGACAATCGAGGGTTAGCGGGAATCAACAGATATAATTAGTGTTTCTGTTTGAAGTTGTCACTTTATTACATCTAGATATCTTGAACTTTTTTAAATAAAATGAAAAATATATGTTTGATATAGAAAGTGAGCATCCTCCAAATACGTGGCGTCAGTTAATAAACACAGACATCGAGCTTTCCGCGTTTTAACACACAGAAACCGAAAAAATGCTATTCGGTCACCGCCGTGGAATTGAACCCACGGATCTCTGGATATCTAGCCGAGCGCGATTGCCTTACACCACGGTTGCTAACAATCCACGGCGCTATGTGTGTTATTCAGTCAGCTTCTTACATCATAAATCCGTAAGATGGGCTCAGCTATTAAGATGTCTCCATCTAGTGGGCATTAAAGACACTGGCTATAAATTTATTATTGCAGTTCAATCCAAAGGGCGAGAAGGGGAGATCTAAAGTGCAAATTATCCAAATACGTGGCGTCAGTGAATAAACAAAGACATCGCTCTTTCCACGTTTAGTAAAGCACAGCAACCGAAAAATTGTTTATTCGTTCACCTCCGAGGAATTGATTCCACGGATCTCTCGATATCTAGCCGAGTGCGTTAGCTTTACACCAGGGTGGCCGACAATCCACGGCGCTATGTGTGTTTTTCAGTCAGCTTCTGACATCATAAATCCGTAAGATGGGCTCAGCTACTAAGACGTCTTCATCTGTTGGGCATTAACGACAGTGGCTATATATTAATTATAGCAGTTAAATTTAAAATGGTGAAAGACTAGCCAAGCGCGTTAGTC
Source organism: Macrothele yani (assembly GCA_039090855.1). Taxonomy (NCBI): domain Eukaryota; kingdom Metazoa; phylum Arthropoda; class Arachnida; order Araneae; family Macrothelidae; genus Macrothele; species Macrothele yani. The sequence continues at coordinate 47,743,658 of CM076999.1, read as the reverse complement.
TTACACCACGGTGGATTGTTGGCCACCGTAGTGAAAGGCTGACGCGCTCGGCTATATATCGAGCTATCTTTGGATTCAATTCCCCGGCGGTAACCAAATAATTATTTTTCGTAACTAAAAAATCACAAGTGCATGTTTGCACGAGCGGATACTAAGTGGCTAAGGAAGCCAAATCGCCATAATCATTCATGTTTTATTCAATTTGTCGTTTTTGCCGTTCGTTGTGATATGTCCTTTCGACTGCTGACATGCGTTCACTAGCAGAGGAAGGTTTTACTGTTCGTTGTGGTATTTGTCTTTTCGACTGCTGATATACATTCGCTAGCAGAGGAAGCCGGACGACAGTGGATGTAGACCTACTTTTCAAAGTTGGGGTAAGTCCTTTTGAATATGCTGTTTGTAGTTTGCTTTTAGTTAATATTACCAGGAACCTGTTGACTTCTGCTTAAAATTGTTAGTTAAACACGTGATGAACAGTATTTTGCTACTGTAAATCGTAGTTATTGATACAAAACAATTTTTCGGTTGCTGTGTGTTGCTAAAATGTGGAAAGAGCGATGTCTTTGTTTATTTGTTTTATATATAGTTTTAATAAAATAAAAAAAAATAAGTACTAAACCTTGTTGTATGAATAACATAACTTTTTGATAATCCACACAAAGTTTTTTTGCTGAAATTTACAAGAAACCATCAGTGATACATCGCGTTTTGGCCAATATGCGAAACATCACCAAGACGAACAGCCGTAGATTACAAGTGCCGAACACACGCTCGTACGAGGTTGTCGCACGAAATTCATATGCCACAGTGAAGTTAATTTTTACGACCAGCATTTATGTATCATGTTTTTTAATTTTGGTTTCTCCAAAAGGTGAAAAACGGGTTATCTAAAAATAAACCGGCGCCCGACAGTCATACTAATTTGCAGAGCAACAAGCAAAGAAAGACACGTTTGTTTAAAGAAAACAATTATAAAATTTATTTTTAAATATTGCTTAATTTATATTTAAATTTACGGTGAAACCTGATAAGTTATATTAAAACCACATCACTCCAAACATGATTAGATTTACCCTAAGGTTCATAGAAATGTTTCCTAGAAATCTGACTACTACTTATTTCATTTTCAAACTTATTTGCTGCGCTACATCCATAGGATTGAACTACTTGGATGATACTTTACCCTGCTTGCTCTCGGTCCTTATGTTGATGATGGTGCTTCGCGTTCAGGCGCGTTTCCGACTTTCATACGTGAGACTGGGCTGATAACCTTCGTTTATAAACACAGCATAGGGAGCTTTCGTTTTTTTCGCAACTTCTTCTTACACTGCTGCCCTTTATTTTTCTGCGCTAAACAAGTTCGCATATTTTTTCTCTGCCTCTCTGCTCCTAGCCCTTTTTTCTAGCTTTCTCTCTGCGACCTAACCTACTTAGCAGTTTTTAGTGCCATCGCAAAACGTTTTATTATTGACAAGGATACGTCTTTAAAATTGGTACCCCTCTAAGAAAACTTGACGGACATAATTTCTTACGATTGATTAAATGGTTATAATTTCTAAATTATAGCAAATAGCTAAAATATTATAACGGACATAACAAGAGTAATAGCCAATGGTTCTAAAAATATCATCTTCAAAGTCATTCGAATTATCGGGTAGATAGGAGGCCGTCCGACATTTTGGGGTCGAGTATGCTAAGTCAAACTCCTTGAAATCAGTATAACTCGAAATCGCCTAGATGTAGCATCGTGATATTGGTCTCAAATGATTTATGCCGATGAGATCTATCTGAAAACTAATAATTCATAAATTGTAATAAGTACTTTATAAATTATAAGTGATAAACAAAAAAGCATATTTATGAGAAAAAAATGTCTAAATATTTGAAGCAAAAGTCAGACTCAAAATAGTGCAAACGTATATCAGAAGAAAGAAGAACTTAAAAGGAAACGAATAAGCAAAAAACGACTTATGCAGAACGATGTATGTCTTATAGACAGAAGAAGGAAGCAAAAGCTGCACAATTCGGGCAGCCACAACCAAGAACTTCAACAACCAGTACAAGTGAATCAATGGACTACTTAGCCTTGAGTGAAACTACTACATTTGCCCGGTTTCTAAATGAAGTCGAAAAAGAATATGGTAATAGCTTAACAAAAACTATCCACTTCCAAACGTACTACTTTGCCCATAAAGCCAAATGCGGGTGCAGTTTCCATTTGCAGAAACATCAATAGTGTAACAGATTGCCAACCAGTAAATGTCTCATTCAACAACAGATTGAGAATCGAAGATAACTATGTGGGTGGCATGCGTCTCGTTAATGTAACAGTGTCTGCACAAACTCACTTTATACTTAGTTCGATTTACATTCGTCCCAAAGTTTTACAAACATCTCTTTAGGTCTTAATGTTCCGGATGATATGCGATTATTCTGAAAACATGAAGAAAATCATACCAAATATGGTATCGGATACCCAAGCACCTATCATTCTCACTGGGGGCTTTTGAATTTACATAAGTCAAGCCGAATTGTCTTTCCTGAACTTGAGTAAGTTGGTGTTTTGTGTGATATGCAACAAAACACTAACTTACGCAAGTTCATGAAAGACAATTTCGGCTTTACTTATATAAATTATATACCAACTACCTTAGATCTTCGACCTCGAATTCTCCATGATTTCCGTTTTTATTTTCTCCGTCGCTTTCGCTTCTTCTCTTTTCCTAGGCGTTTTCTTACATCCTGGATTTGTCACCTTCGCCTCCATCGTTCCTGGGGATCTTCCCCCTCATTTTATCGGGGTTCGTTCTCCGGTGGGCGATGACCAGTAATTATTTCAAGCAGATGTTCTAAATGTATAGAAAATATCAATGAATGAAACCTGGTTATTAATGACTAGAGCTTCCGATTTTTGAACACAATCGGCCAATTTTGGTTCTGAGTTTGAAACCAACTGTTCATAAAACGAGTGGACATAGCTGTTTGCACTTTGGACAGTGCGTAAAGACAAATCGCACACTATTTTAAACATAAAGCATCACTCTTGCATTGAGAAGGCTACAAACTGATGAGCACTCTAATACTTATTCTTATGTTATGGAGAAACACTTAATTAATAAAGCAGGGTAGAAACATTTCCGGCTGGTTTTCAATATATTATTGAAAATAATATTAATAACTGCGCTATGTCTGTAGAACAGAGCAACAACAATACTGCGGAATGTTTTGAAATTAACTTTATCCGATGTTGTTTAAATATTTTTTAATTCAGACAACTTATACCAAACTATGGAGATTACATCGAGGGCTACATGACACCAGTTAGTTAGCTATCCCAACTTTAAAGTATGATCGATGGTGAACAACCGGAATTGCCATGACAAGTAATCGAAATTTCGACATTGAATCAAGCCGGGAAATTTCAGTAGTATACATTTCAAAGAAGATATCCCTCGGCAAATTGAATTAATGATATTACCAGATAAATTATGTTTATCTCATTGCAGATCACACAAAAAATAATATTCGAAATTGCGTTTGAGGAAAAATTTATAAGCTTGCAAACGTTTTTAAATTATAAGCATATTAGTCTTAAATTTGTTTTTCTTTGATTTATATAGATGTGGTTATTTTTCTGTATCTTATAACAGGTATGAAAAATTAAATAAACTGTTTTTAGCCATCTGACTTCTTTATGTACTAATTTTTCTAAGAACTTGATTAAAAATATATTATTTTAAACTATGTTTGGTAAAAAAATAGCTCCACGTAGTTTCTCAACGATTGGAAATATTCTTAGTAAATCTGCATTTTACTCAGCAAAATAGTCCGTTTCCAATTACTACGTTTCTCTTTTTGTACTGAAATGATGTATCAATCTGGAGTCCGTGTAGTGTTTACTAAATGGTAAATTCGATTTCATTTTTTTATCTAAAAATCCAACAACATAAGTTGAATGTGAAAAATACGTGAATATGGGTGTTCCACTTCCCATAACTAAATGGCTTCTTTCCTTTTATCTCAAAAGACAACATAAGTTGAATGTTAAAATGAAAAAATAGGAGTTAAACTACCATCGTCTCGATGCCGACAGTTTAATTTTTCTAAAATTATTTATATTAAGAGCTATAGATAAGCTATTTTGTACAACAGTTGCCCGAACAATCGTGTTGTTATTTTACGCCTTTTATTAGGCACCTATTTTGAATAATGCTCAAGGTGGGATCTAGTACTCTTGCTTCCGATGCATTCCTGTGAAATTTCTTTGGAAAAGTTGTTTCTGGTTCTACTCCTTTGTTCTATCTAATATTTGTGCTAGCACTGAGTGAACTTATATCTACTGGCAGCAAAAATCAACTTTGGTACAGATTTTTTTCAAACGTGATTTTATTACATTCTAAGCTCGAAACTTGAACGGTGTGAATCTAAAACAAATTCTTCAAATAGAACAGGTTGTTTAAACATAGCGTCTTGTAATAAATATTGTAGATAATCGTATTTTGGGAAATACGTTGACGTAAAGAAGAATTGCTGCTGTGATAACCGTAGATACATCGTAATTCACCGGAAAACGTATTTCGCATATTTCTAATCAGCTCCATACAGTCGTTTTTCTGCGGCGACGCTCTTGAGAATGACAGACACTTCGCAACAAATTCCGGTACACAAATTCTAATGAAATAAAACTAAGAAAGCGCAAAATCGCCATTATTTATTAGTTAAAATGGCGTAGATAAGTTTGGTATATGAGTTAAGGCTAATATCAATTAGAGAGATTCAAAACAATTCTGTTACTCAGGTTACAGTGGCTAAGGTTATACTAAGGTATAGATAAATCAGGTCGTTATGCAACATGAACGTGAAGTTGCCGAAATAGCGCGCATCTTTTTAGCAACATTGCACATTTCCGGATGATTGTCTTAGTGTTGTACATGATGCCTGTAAAGAAAAAATGAAATATGTCCAATACGTTATTTAGGATTGTCGGGTATGCATTTCTAAGAAAAATGAACCACATACGTGAAGAAACTAAAGATAAAGAACACTTTAACTTCTCTTCATTTCTTTTGCTGTATTGACGAGAGTAGTGAGAAATGATTCCTTCTGACTAACTTCACTTAACATTATGAACCTCACGACGGCACCTCACGGGCGCCGCAGGGGGCCGTCAAAGAAAGGGGATCGGAGCTCCTTACGAGTCATCCTCATGATGTGCTCTTCACGAATGAACCTACCGGAAGTTTGTTATCTCGGGAGATAACATGTTTATTGAACTTTAGCAATTGTTTTGGAAAGGAGGTTCTGTGTATGTATTTATTGGACTTTGGCAAAATGTTTGAGAAATTTTTATGGAATGTATCCATTGTAACTTTTTCGGACTCTCCAACTTAGGATTTTTTCCCCCATATGTAATATGGGTTTTTACTCGTGATTTGTTCGTGTATTATTTTTTCGATTAATTTACGATAATTCTTCATGTTTCTTCCCTAATGAAATTACTTAGTTAAAGTTTTATTTATTCTTTGTTCTTCTCCCAAATAATTCCGAAGTGTCACGAACTCAAGAAATTTTATTATACACTGCCGGACAATTGCTAAGGACGGATGACAATAGCAACGATAGCAACCATAAAATGGAAGACAGAAAAATGTGGAAAGTAGCATAAGTGCGGGATAGAGTAAGACGTGTTGTGCGTATGCAAATTTTGGATTGCCGAACTTGTTCGTGACGTCATAGCGCTGATAAGATATATAAAGGATTTGACGCGTAATGACCGTTGTTGTTCAAACGCAAAGTTGAAAGGTAAAGATTTAATTGACGAACTTGCAATTTTCAGTATGTCTTCCCGACATCACCTAGATGATTTTACGTGTGGCCGTATTATTGGCAAGATTGAAGAAGGGCGAAAAATAACAGATGTTGCCAGGGAGTTCGACGTCAGCCACAGTGTTGTTTCAAGGCTTTGGAAATCATTTCAAACAAATGGAGAGTGTAGCAAACGTCACGGGGGAGGTCGTGTTCGCAGTCCGACACCTGCAGAACATTGGTACATAGTGCTATCAACATAAAGACACCGGCGCAGCACATCTAGTGAGGTAGCAAATCAGTTTATGGCTGCTACTGGCAAACGGATCTCATGAAAAACGGTCTCCAGATGTTTGCATGAAAGAGGACTATACGCCCGCCGTCCTGTTGTGTGCATCCTATTGTCCAGACGTCACCGTACCGTTTGCAATGGTGCCATCAACATCGCAATTGGACTGATAACGACTGGTCTGCTGTCCTCTTCTCTGATGAGAGTAGATTCAGTCTATCGTCTGATTGTCGACGACAACTGATCTGGCGTGATAGTGGTACTGCATATTGTCCAGCAAACATACAGAAAAGGGACCGATATCCGACATGTAGTATCATGGTATGGGCTGGTATCATGATCAATGGCCATACCTCCCTGTATTTTCTTCCAACTGGGACTATGTCTGGCCAACGATACATTAATGATGTTCTGCTACCTCATGTTCGCATGTTCCGTGGTGCTGTCGGTGATAGATTCATTTTCATGGACGACAACGCAACATGTCATCGAACAGTCGCTGTCCAGGAGTGTCTTGAGAGCGAGGATATTCAACTCCTCGTATGGCCAGAACATTCTCCAGATCTGAATCCCATTGAAAATGTGTGGGATGCTTTGGGAAGGAGTCTTGCTAGTCGCCAATGCCCTCCAATAAACAAGGATTCCCTCATCCGTGCACTGACAGAGGAATGGGATAAATTACCCCAACAGCTGCTTGATAATGTTGTGCAAAGCATGACACGACGTGTGGAATCTTGCATCGCCCTCCATGGTGGCCATATCCCGTATTGACATCTTACGCCGCAACGCCTGCGGACGGTAATTGCATTTTTTTCACGTTTACGTATTCTGCACAAAATGGCCTGTTTGTCCCTTGAACAGGTTCCAAAGCCTTTTGGATTTCAGAGCACAATAAGATGTCTTTCTTGTAATGTCCTGGCATTCTGACATTATTTTATTTCACTTGGTATCCAACCACACTCACTTCTTTATGCGCTATATAGCTGTTTATGATCCGTTCTTAGCAATTGTCCAGCAGTGTATGTTATAACTCATTTTGTTCTAACTTGGTTCTTTATTTTGTTTTCCCTTATTGATTTTTTTAACAACGTGCGGGATATGTAATACGATTTTTTACTCATAATTTTGCAACTTCGTTTTAGAAAAAAGTTATTCGGGAACACTTACTACTCACCTAAATTTAAAATATACATCAAGGAAAGGAAATTGAAATCAAAGAATTTGCTACAGCTAAAGGTACCCCGAGCGAATTTTTTTAACCAATACACGTACTATCCATTCAGAGATGGGGGTATCAGGAATGTCACTTCCCTTTTTGTCCCCTTATTGTAGCAAACGGAGGTGGAAAAATTCACCAAACATGGTTTCATAATAATAATAATAAAAAAAAATTGCGACTTACCAAGCGAAGGTCATTGGTTTAGGACATCGTCGGAAAAAAGTCCAACGGAGAAAAAGACCACCCGGATCCTTTGTGTTCAGTCGCCATATTTTCATTGTCCAATTTCTGAGCCATCATATTATAAATTTCTTCGATATTGAATGTACGATACAGTGGTTTATTTGTCGTCTTTAGATTATATATGCAATATTCAAAGTCTTCAGGATCTTCCTGTTTTGTTTTCTTAAACATGACCTCCATGAAAATATTTGATTCGTTAGATGGATGTTCCAACAAACGTCGACGAAGGATTTCCACAACTGGTTTCTTAATAGCATTTAAAAATGTTGGCAGACATTTTGCAGATCCACTTTCAGGAGTGGTTTTATAAGTCTGTAGCTTACCATTAGCAACATATTCAGTAAGCACAAAATGCTTCGGAACAGCATTTGACGGAGCAGTCGCAATGTTAGGTCTGTCAATAGGGGGTCATCAATCAACTCTTCCAACGAAGAAGCATTGGACGGATCTGGAAACGTAGGATTGTTGGATCCACCTACAACATGAAATTGTTTGGACTTATGAAATCGTGTTTCATGTCGTTTTCTAACTGACTGACGAGTAAATTTAGAAGGGCATTGCTTACAAAAGAATGGTTTTAATCCACTATGTGTTAGCATATGTCTGCTAAGATCAAATTTTCCAGCAAAACTGGAGGAACAGATCGAACACGTAAAGCATGGAGTGGGACAACAAGACCCAAGTATTCCTCCACGATTTGATTCTGTCTCATTAGACCCATCAGCTGTCTTCTGTGAAAGAAAAGAAAAATAAATTTAGAAATTAAATTGAAAAAAATTGAGAATTTTCTTTTTTCTATAACCACATCTTATAAGGTATGTTTGCAAAACTATTTCATCATTCAAAAAACGTGTACATCTCATATTAGTTTTAATTCATCAGAAAGAAATCATGTGAATTTCATTTCTTCCCTAATAACAAACATAACACAAAAAAATTACTACTGAAACCAATACATTTATATTTCAGAATGCGTTTTCCATAATAATGGTTGTATTACTAATCCACTTAAATTCGAGAAGACTTAAAATTTTTCTTTATATAGACGGGGAGTCATTTTTTCCATAAAACATTTTTAATTATTCGAGGTTAAAAAGTGCTCCCAATTACTAATCAAAAAGGGTAATATAATCAATTAGGTGTATTAACTTACGTGTTGTACTGGTTTCTCGATGTCTTCAGAGCTGGAGAAATATTCCATGATCAGACAAGGAAAATATATGCCGATGTCAAGAAGTTCTAATAGCGGAAGATCAACCTGAAGACGAATATAGACTCAAGACACAGTCAACTATATGACACTCTTTCCCAAATGAGCATTGGTCTTCCTTGTAAACTGCATTAAAATTATAATTCTCACTTTTCTGTTGCTAGATTCCCTATTCTCTTGTGCTCGATTTTCCATGTTGCTAATTCCGTAACGGAAAGATGGAAATATCTTTAACATTTTTTTATTTAATTAGACGAGTTCGTAAACTTTTTTTTTCAGAGTTAACAAAAGACTCCTTATTCATTCATTACAAAAAGTTATTTTAACACGAAAAATGATAACCTTTGAACAAACGTTTCATCGACATATTCACCCTCTTCACTAAGCTACCATTCTTACACACCCCCTAACCCCAAATCAGACATCACCCACTCAGTCTTCCATTGCACCATACAAAACATTATTCCCTCATTGTCGCCTTCATGTAGCGTACGGGGCTGGTGAACTTCACCAAACATGGATCCATGATATTGTAAAAATCATTCAGGTTTACGGGGTTTTTACACCCACGCCAGTGACCTTCATATATACAAAACATAAGTTCACTTCACATTCATACACCCATTCATACAAAAAAAAATAATACATAAAAAATAATTAAATAAATAAATAAATAATTAAAGGGTACTAACTGAGCTGCACGGTAGAATCAAGACGGAGGGGAATAACCTCCATCTATTGTCCAGTCGTGCAATAATTGTCGAAAGTTGAGAGCTCGAATAACTAGCCCCTCCATGTTCGATATCACTCTCAGAATCCAAAGTGAGATCAATCAGCCCTGTCTCCGAATTGTAATTTATTTCCTCACGCTCCGGGTGTGAATCATTACCAATGACGAGATAAACAAGGTCTGGCTTGTTATTAATAATTTCCCACTGTGACGACGAAGGAAGTCCCATCAACCACCGAATAATATCTGAATTGTCTATAGTTTCCTGAAAAAAAAAATAAAAGAGCTAGTCATAAGAAAAGATTCTAATCACTAAAACGGAACTTAGAATTACGACTAATTTAAAAGGGATGCAAAATAATAATAATAATAAAATAAATAAATAAAACCTTACACCATACATAATCAAAAAATAAAATAAAAAATTTATTCTTACCAAATCATAACCCATGGGAGATGATGGAAGTCCAGAAGATTGCATATTCAAAGAGAGAGTAATATTTGTTTTGAAGAAAGATCTTAGATACTCTATGACTTTCTACGAATTTTCTTACCACTTTTATTCTTACAGAAGGAAAGATAATGGGCTGTGGTAGCTCTTTAACAAAGGATTTTCCTTTATCTTGAAACTGAAATAAGCACATCTGGTCCAGAGGTGACCTTTCCAACAACTCTGATATGGTGTGTTTGTATAGATAAGTGAAAAGGCAGTGGAATCATTACGTTTTCTTGAACTCAAGACCGAAATACGCATCACCCACTGACCAGTTCAGTGAAAATCTCTGATAAGCTGTGTTTACTCAATTAACATTTGCCCCTGTTAAACAAGACGCTGCTTTGAAACTTAAGACTGAAAACAAAGGATTTCCTTTATCTTGAAACTGAAGTACACACATCTGGTTGAGAGGTAATCTTTCGAACAACCATGATATGATGTGTTTGTATAGATAAGTGGAAAGGCCGGGGAATCATTATATTTTCTTAAACTCAACACCGAAATACCTATCACCCAACTGACCAGTTCCGTGAAAATCTCTGATACTGTGTGTTTACTCAGAACGTCTTTCGCTTGAAAACAAAGCCTCTTTCCTGTCCGAGAGATACTGAGACAATACAAGACAAAGGATCTAATTCAGTTTCGTCATCACGGTGATCGCTGATTTTGTCATTTCCGTTTCGATATTTAATAATCAAAACAAAGTTGAAAGTTTGCCCACATTCATTCTCAACACATAACTTAATTTCTTGAAGTAATGAGGTTCAAGGGCGTCGTGGTTCTAAGGTCAAACCGCTAAAAGTGTATTTCAAATTGGGGTCCCCAAAGACAACATTTTGTCTGGGAATGGTATATGATTTTCCATTAATTTTGATCTTTGAGAATTCTCCACTTAAATATTCCACTTCTTCTTCCAAGCGAGAAAAGTAATGAATAGCTTGAGTTGAGGAGAACAGCTGAGAGTAATGGAAATGAAGTATTTCCGTATTATGTCGTTTTGAGGCGATGTATTCTTCACGTGAGCAAAACAATAATTTTGACTAAATTTTCTTCGAAAAGTTTTTCTAGGAATCCAAGCGAGCAGCAGCAAAATGACATAGACATAGCATAGAGCAGATAATTTTTTTTTTCGTGAGGGAAATCTTCTCGAACAATGAGTTAATGACTTGAAACTTTCTGGAATTCTTCTTCAACAATCTATGCTGCGTGGACCCCTTCATGCTAAGCAGTTTATTAGCATGGAGTGGTTCGAATACAGGCACCCACTTTGTTTTTATTTTTATTTTTTGGGCGTTCTCCAGAATTCAATGAAAAATGGTCGTATTGCAAAGAATGAATATTGTCTGAGGATACACGACTCGCTTGTTGTCAAATGGGGAAAGAGACGTTTTCTTTATGACAACAGTAAAAACAGAATGTTTCAAACTTCGAATAGAATAACTGATGTTCTTTTTTCCTTGTAAATGAAAAGGCGGAGACTTCAAGTCGTTCAGTCGAAGTTGATGGGAAACAACGGTTTTGCTCACACCTTTGACTTTTTTACTTCTTCTTGTTCGGTAGCAAAAGCATACATTTTTGGTCTAAGACCATCAAATTCTTTTATGGCTCTTCATTGTTGTACAGGATCTTTCTACATTTGTTTGTGCTTGAAAAATAAAAAAAGTGATTATGAAATTTAAAGATGAGACCCAAGGAAGAGCCATTGAGTTGAACCATTACTTGTTTTTAAGTTTTTCTTTAAGTTCATTTCAGAAAAGTTCATTCCTTCCTAAAGTCAAAAAACGAATCACTTCGTTTTTTCTATGGTACGTTTTGGAATCTTATAAAAGTGCATGGGGTCAAAAAACGATTTTGATGATTTTACTAAGAGGACCGTTTTCGGATTTCTTATAATAGAAAATTCAGTGAATTTCCCATTGAATAACATAGGAAACTGCGAAATTTAAGAAGCACGTTTTCGTTCAAGTAAAATATTTTAAAAGGTCTATTTTCGATTCAGTTGAAAACAAACAGGGTGCGTTTCTGAACATATAACCAAAACGTCGTTTTATTTTTATTTCCATTATTCTCAGCTGTTCTCCTCAACTCAAACTATTCATTACTTTTCTCGCTGGGAAGAAGAAGTGGAATATTTAAGTGGTGAATTCTCAAAGATCAAAATTTATGGAAAATCATATTCCATTCTAAGGCAATATGTTGTCTTTGGGGACTCCAATCTGAAATACACTTTTAGCGGTTTGACCTTAGAACCACGCCGCCCTTGAACCCCATTAATTCACAAAATCAAGCTCTGTGTTGAGAATGAATGTGGGCAAACTTTCACCTTTGTTTTGATTATTAAATATCGAAACGGAAATGACAGAATCAGCGATCACCGTGATGACGAAGCTGAATTAGATCCTTTGTCTCGTGTTGTCTCAGTATCTCTCGGACAGGAAATAGACTTTGTTTTCAAGAGAAACGGGTTCTGAGTAAACACACATTATCAGAGATTTTCACTGAACTGGTCAGTTGGGTGATAGGTATTTTGGTGTTGAGTTTAAGAAAATGTAATGATTCCCCGGCCTTTCCACTTATCTATACAAACACATCTTATCATGGTTGTTGGAAAGATTACCTCTCAACCAGATGTGTGTACTTCAGTTTCAAGATAAAGGAAATCCTTTGTTTTCAGTCTTAAGTTTCAAAGCAGCGTCTTGTTAAACAGGGTCAAATGTTAATTGAGTAAACACATCTTATCAGAGATTTTCACTGAACTATTCAGTGGGTGATACGTATTTCAGTCTTGAGTTTAAGAAAACGTAATGGTTCCCCTGCCTTTCCAGTTATCTATACAAACATATCATACCAGAATTGTTGGAAAGGTCACCTCCAGATCAGATGTGCTTATTTCAGTTTCAAGATAAAGGAAAATCCTTTGTTAAAGAGCTACCATAGCCCATTATATTTCCTTCTGTAAGAATAAAAGTGGTAAGAAAATTCGTAGAAAGTCATAGAGTATCGAAGATCTTTCTTGAAAACATATATTACTCTCTCTTTGAATATGCAATCTTCTGGACCTCCATCATCTCCCATGGGTTATGATTTGGTAAGAATAATTTTTTTATTTTATTTTATGATTATGTATGGTGTAAGGTTTTATTTACTTATTTTATTATTATTATTATTATTTTGTATCCCTTTTAAATTAGTCGTAATTCTAAGTTCCGTTTTAGTGATTAGAATCTTTTCTTATGACTAGCTCTTTTATTTTTTTTTCAGGAAACTATAGACAATTCATATATTATACGGTGGTTAATGGGACTCCCTTCGTCATCACAGTGGGAAATTTTTAATAACAAGCCAGATCTTGTTTATCTCGTCATTGGTAATGATTCATAGCCGGAGCTTGAGGAAATAAATTTCAATTCGGAGACAGGGCTGATTGATCTCACTTTGGATTCTGAGAGTGATATCGAACATGGAGGGGCTAGTTATTCGAGCTCTCAACGTTCGACAATTATTGCACGACTGGACGATAGATGGAGGTTATTGCCCTCCATCTTGACTCCACCGTGCAGCTCAGTACCCTTTAATTTTTTATTTGTTTATTTATTTATTTAATTATTTATTTATGTATTTTTTATTTTTGTATGAATGAGTGTATGAATGTGAAGTGAACTTATGTTTTGTATATATGAAGGTCACTGGCGTGGGTGTAAAAACCCCGTAAACCTGAATGATTTTTACAATATCATGGATCCATGGTTGGTGAAGTTCACCACCCCCGTACGCTACATGAAGGCGACAATGAGGTAATAATGTTTTGTATTGTGCAATGGAAGACTGAGTGGGTGATGTCTGATTTGGGGTTGGGGTTGTGGAAGAATGGTAGCTTATTATAGCGGAAGAATATGTCGATGAAACGTTTGTTGAAAGGTTACCGATTTTCGTGTTAAAATAACTTTTTGTAATGAATGAATAAGCAGTATTTTGTTAATTCTAAAAAAAGTTTACAAACTCGTCTAATTAAATACAAAAAATGCTAAAGATATTTCCATCTTTCCGTCACGGAATTAGCAACATGGAAAATCGAACACAAGAGAATAGTGAATCTGGTAATAGAAAAGTGAGAATGATGATTTTAAAGCAGTTTACAAGGAAGACCAATGCTCATTTGGGAACTAGTGTCATAGAGTTGACCGTGTCTTAAGTGAATATTCGTCTTCAGGTTGATCTTCCGCTATTAGACCTTCTTGACATCGGCATATATTTTCCTTGTCTGAACATGGAATATTTCTCCAGCTCTGAAGACATCGAGAAATCAGTACAACACGTAAGTTAATACCTCTAATTGCTTATATTTCCCTCTTTGATTAGTAATTGGGAGCACTTTTTAACCTCAAATAATTAAAAATGTGTTATGGAAAAAAAATGACTCCCCGTCTATATAAAGAAAAATTTTAAGTCTTCTCGAATTTAAGTGGATTAGTAATACAACCATTATTATGGAAAACGCATTCTGAAATATAAATATATTGGTTTCAGTAGTAATTTTTTGTGTTATGTTTGTTATTAGGGAAGAAATGAAATTCACATGATTTCTTTCTGATGAATGAAAACTAATATGAAATGCACATGTTTTTTTTGAATGATGAAATAGCTTTGCAAACATACCTTATGAGATGTAATTATAGAAAAATGAAAATTCTCAATTTTTTTTCAATTTAATTTCTAAATTTATTTTTCTTTTCTTTCACAGAAGAAAGCTGATGGTTCTAATGAGACAGAATCAAATCGTGGAGAAATACTTGGGTCTCGTTGTCCCACTCCTCGCTTTACGTGTTCGATCTGTTCCTCCAGTTCTGCAAGGAAATTTGAGCTTAGCAGACATATGCTAACACATAGTGGATTAAACCCATTCTTGTGTAAGCAATGCCCTTCTAAATTTACTCGTCAGTCTGTTAGAAAACGACATGAAACACGATTTCATAAGTCCAAACAATTTCATTTTTTAGGTGGATCCAGCAATCCTACGTTTCCAGATCCGTCCAATGCTTCTTCGTTGGAAGAGTTGATTGATGACCCCCCTATTGACAGACCTAACATTGAAACTGCTCCGTCGAATGCTGTTTCGAAAAATGATGTGCTTACTGAATATGTTGCTAATGGTAAGCTACAGACTTATAAAACCACTCCTGAAAGTGCATCTGCGAAATGTCTTACAACATTTTTAAATGCTATTAAGAATTCAGCTGTGGAAATCCTTCGTTTATGTTTGTTGGAACATCCATCTGTCAAATCAAATATTTTCATGCAGGTCATGTTTAAGAAGACAAAACGGGAAGATCCTGAAGACTTTGAATTTTGCATATATAATCTAAAGACGACAAATAAACCACTGTATCGTACATCCAATATAGAAGAAATTTATAATGTGATGGCTCAGAAATTGGACAATGAAAAGACAGAGACTGAACACAAAGGATCCGGGTACTCTTTTTCGCATGTGTTGTGGTTGGAACTTAGGGTCAACCGCTT
This sequence comes from Macrothele yani, assembly GCA_039090855.1. Taxonomy (NCBI): domain Eukaryota; kingdom Metazoa; phylum Arthropoda; class Arachnida; order Araneae; family Macrothelidae; genus Macrothele; species Macrothele yani. The sequence goes on along the minus strand of CM076999.1, from coordinate 47,728,146 downwards.
TAGTCCTTTGTGGTAAGAAAAGAAAATGAGTTAGATGAGTCTCCGTTGTACTTTTTCCGACGATGTCCTAAACCAATGACCTTCGCTTCGTAAGCCTTAATGTTTTTTTTTATTATTATTATGGAACCATGTTTGGCGAATTTCACCACCTCCGTTTGCTACAATAAGGCGACAAAGAGGGAAGTGGCTTTCCCGATACCCCTATCTCTAAATGGATAGCACGAGTATTGGTTTAATAACTCGCTCGGGGCACCTTTAGCTGTAGCAAATTCTTTGATTTCAATTTCCTTTCCTTGATGTATATTTTAAATTTAGGTGAGAATTAACTGTTCCAAAACTAACTTTTTTCTAAAATGAAGTTGCAAAATTATAAGTAAAAAAAATCGTATTACATATCCCGAACGTTGTTAAAAAAAAATCAGTAAGGAAAAACAAAATATAGAACCAAGTTCGAACAAAATGAATTATAACATATAATACAATTTCTTGAGTTAAGGACACTTAGGAAATATTTGGGAGAAAAACAAAACAAAGAATAAATAAAACTTGAACTAAGTAATTTTATTAGGGGAAGAAACATGAAGAATTATCGTAAATTAATCGAAACAATAATACACGAACAAATCACGAGTAAAAACCCATATTACATATAGGAAAAAAATCCTAAGTTTGAGAGTCCAAAAAAAGTTATAATGAATACATTCCATAAAACTTTCTCAAACATTTTTCCAAAGTCCAATAAATACATACACAGAACATCATTTCCTAAGCAATTGCTAAAGTTCAATAAATATGTTATCTCCCGAAATAAGAAACTTCCGGTAGGTTCATTCGTGAAGAGCACATCATGAGGAGGACTCGTAAGGAGCTCCGACCCCCTTCCTGTGATGTCCCCTGCGGCACCCGTGAGGTGAACAATGTTAAGTGAAGGGAGTCAGAACCTATCCTTTATCACTACTTACGAGCTTGCAAAATTTGGTTAGTTCCGGCATCGCTTCGTCTATACCATTTGATTTCAAGAAAATCAAACTTTCAGTGACGGGTTTAGCACTGAAGTCATCTGTTGAATATAGCACTTTTAGTTCGGATCGCAGATGAGCAAAATCGAAGTATTTGGCGTAATGTTTCTTTAAACTTTCAAAGACACTCTCTGGAAAACAATTTTTAAATTTCACTCGTCTGTCAGGATTTTGTAATTCTAGAAATTTCATGTTCTGCAAGTCTAAAAATCTTGAAGACATGTGGCTTATCATATTATCCAATATTTCGCAATAGACCATTCAGTAATTTGTTTTGGGATCTCCGTAAGCATCACGCGCTTACGCTTTGTAGGAGGTTCGTATGTTTCGCTTTCTTCTAGTTTTGACCACAACATCTCGAACTCATTTCTTTTCTCTAACACTGCGTTCTGAAACTCAGCTACCTTCTTCATACAATACGTGATATCCAGTTTATTTTTCTGTAGTATTTCAAATAATGTATGGCTCAAAGGTAAGATATCAGAGAAGAGACACAGTTGGAAACGGAAATCGAATTCACCCAAACACTTACAAACCCCTTTGGCTGTAAGAATAGTATCAGAATCCCACTGTTCAGGATTTTCAAGAATACTTGAAAACAATGCTTTTATACTTTCTAGATGCTCGTACACAGTCCCTACCAAGCGACTCTGAAAATTCCATCGAGTAGGAGTAACATTAGGTAAACTTCTTTTCACTTCCGAATCCAATGCATGAACTCTTTTCGTCGACTTTGAAAAGAAAGAAGCCAGTCCACTCAGTGTTGCCAAGAAAAGTTTGCATTCTTTCATACTGTTAAGTGCTTGTGAGAGGACCAGGTTTTATCTGTGAGCATAGCAATGCACAAAAATAGCTTCCCGGTGTTTTCTTTTACACGAGCTTAAAGTCCCGAATGTTCTCCAGCCATCACGACAGCTCCTACGTATGTCTGAGCTGTTAATTTTTGGAGCACACAAAACTTTCTAAAATGCTTTCGACGTGCACTGCCGAAGAATTAGCTGAACGATCAGCACCCACATCAATAAAGCCAACGAAGCTCTCTTCGGGAGTTCCGTCATTAGTCACATAGCGAAAAACTGTATACAGCTGAGACCTGCAACTCACATCAGTTGTTTCATCCAAAATTATTGAAACGAAAGGAGCTTCTTCGACTTCTTTTTTTATTTCTGCGATCATTACTTCTCTTATTGATTCAATCAAATCATTCTGTATACGATTTGACATCTCTGAAAACACGTACGAACTATTTAATTGATTTTTAAGCTTTTCGCCATAACAACTAAATAAATTTGTCAATTCAACATAATTCTCAGGATTAACAGACTCCGTGCATTCATCATGTCCACTAAAGGGCAATTCCTACTTTTTAAGAAGCACGTACCGTCAATTAAGCGCCTTAAAACATCTCTATTTTTTAACGAGTGAATTATGTCGAGAAACGTCAGTTTTTATTTGCTCGTCTATTTGAAACTCAGTCCTTGTTTTACCGAAAGTTTTTAATTTTATTACTGACGAAATATGTGTCTCTGAGCACTCGTGCCGTCTGGATGAATTGTGAAAGTTATTGAGATCGACAAAACCCCCTTTGATCCGTAAACTTCTTCTGTCTACTGAAAATAATGTGCATGGCCCACAGTAGAATTTTCGGTCAGTTTTGAAAGCTGTTAACCATTTTGTTTTTTCGTATTCTTCTTGATGGAAGTGGCGAACACATTTTTTAGTCTTTGTTTGGAGAGTTTCTAAAGAAGGTTTTCGTCTCTCAGCATTTGTAATATCCCTTTTCTCTTGAAAACTTCTTTGGCTGAAATGCTTATCCTTTAAGCAATCTAAAATACAACATGTATATTTGTAGTCATCGTGTTGGTCTATAAATGGCAGCACAGTCGCGAACATGAAAGCATTATGAAATTGCTTCTCTCAGACGAGAGGAATGCTGATTTGTTTAAAAATCAAGTCAAACGCTGAGAGATGTTCTCTTACAATAAATGTACTTACACCTTACACGGAAACATCGATAAAATCATTACACACATTGTTTGAAGAACATATATTTCCATGCTTGTTCAATAGCGAAAAAACCAGAAATACTCACTTCAGATCAGACTTAACTGTGACTCACGAAATGAATGGACGAACCCGAAGCAACTGCTGTGTTGCTTGCATAGCCCTCATACAAGCAGCGGTGAGCTTAGTCACGTGACCGTTTGCAGCGCCGGCTGTGAAGCACGAAACGAATAGACGAATCCGAAGCAACTTCTGAATTGCTTGCACAGCCCTTATAGCAACAGTTGTGAGCTTAGTCATGTGGTCGTTCGGCGCGCAGGAAGCGTGATCTTTGCATGACGATGGCACTAAATTTTAATAAAGCTACGGCGGAAATTATTTAATAGTTACTTAAGAGGTGCATTTTGGGAAGCAATCACGCCATGGGTATAAAGATTAATAGCCATTCAAAATAAAAAATAACTAATCCAATTTTTGTAAAGCTTTCAATTATTTATTTCTAGTTGGGCAAGCATTGCTTACATTGCTTCTATGGAATGCACGCCCCTGGTGTGCGGGCATTTATACTCCCCCTGCTGCAGTCTCGAATTCCTCAAGTGAAATAATCTAATCAGTGAACTGCTCTCATGTCTAGAAGTGAGCAGAAATTTGTAGATTCGTTAAGAGGATAAATTTCTGCCAGTTGATACATGTTTTTTAACATTGTAATTTGTATCACTTTTTAAATTTTTTAGCTGGGTCCATTGCGCATCTCCAATACCGTTTTATGTTTCATTCCATGTGAAAAACAATCAATCACTCCACCTCTTTTTCAGCTGCGTATGTCGTGTGGGTTTTTGCATAAAACTTTGAAATCGCGAACAAAACTCAAAGCGAAAATCACGAATAAGGGCTGACCCTCATGGAAAGAACTGTTATGAATAGACTGTTAACAAATTTTCTAGGTTCGTTCTACACATGCAAGGATAAACTGATATCTTTAAAATGCCGAACAACATGGAATTTTTAAATTAATTTTTTGTTTGGAAAAAATATATACTGAATCCATGGTTGGAGAAGATGGGTAACATGCGATTTTAATTGCCTACCACGTACATATGTTTTTTCATAAACATGAATCTGTAATCCAGTGAAATAATGGTGTGATTGTTGACTGGCGACAGATCGTCCGCACTTGTCTCTGATGTCATTCCCTCTAAGGCATAGATGTTGTGTTTACCACACGACGTGTGCTGTATGTTTTTCCTGAAACCAGTGGACCCAAATTGGAAACAGGCGACTGCTTTTCGTCTATTAAATTGTTCACGGTTGTGGTTAAGCAACCAAACAGCAACAACAGCCACAGTAAAAAGATTTTACTCTGAATCCCAATCCTGACTTTTCATATTTACCTGTAGAATACATTTTGTTTGCAATTTCAAGTTTTCTTACATGGACCGAGGTCCTTAAGTTTTCCTTATATTTACAAATATTTTTCATCCGCTATATTACACTGCCGGAAGGTGAAAAAATAACACCAAGAAGGAATTGGCGACGATCATGAAATTTACATATGTTAAGGGGTCGAGTTTACATACGTTTGATGATAACTTCGGGACCAACCGGTGAGGGCATACGCTACAGCACGGCATAATATGCAAATTATCGTCGGTGGTATTTAAGGAGTACGGCGAAGTGAATGTAATCAGTCGTCGGCGTACGGACACGTACGAACACCGTGAAGGTGCTGCAATGCCTGAACATGGAAGACGTGTACGATTTCAGCAGTTATCAGACTTTGAGCGAGGTCGTCTAGTCGGACTCCGCGAGGCCGGGTAGTCGTATTTCGGAGCGAATTGGACGGGAAGTATCGGTGGTGGTATGATGGTGGCGTAGATGATCCGAGGAACATTCCCACTCGAAAAGTCGTGGAACCGGGAGTCACAGACGGACTGATGAGCGGACCGATCGACGCATAAGAAGAGCGGCGTTGTAAAGCAGAACATCCACTGCGACGCAAATCTGAGCTGCCGTTAAACCTAAGGTGACTGTTCGAACAATCCGCAACCGTCTACAGGATGCAGGACTACGTGCACGTGTGCCTCTGGCATGTGTACCTCTGACTCCAGCCCACCGTCAGGAACGGCTGCAGTGGTGTCGCCAACGTCTGCACTGGAGAACGCAATGACAATCTGTCGTGTTCAGCGATGAAACCAGATTCTGCTTAGGAGCCTCCGATGGCCGTATGCTTGTTCACAGACGCACAGGGGAGCGTCTCCACCCTTCTTGCATCCGCCGGCGGCACACAGAGCCTACACCTGGTCCCTTGGTGTGGGGAGCGATCAACTATCTCTCCCGTACATAACTAGTGTTTTTTCACCGGGTACGTTAAACAGCACCTCCTACATCAACAACATAGTTCAGCCCGTTGTTGTGCCACTTGTAAGGTCGGTCCGTCCTGGTGTTTTCCATCAAGGTAACGCACGCCCACCCCAGCACGTGCAACGCAACATGCACTTCAGGCTGTGAGACAACTTCCATAGCCTGCGCGTTCACCAGATTTGTCCCCCATTGAGCACGTGTGGGATTTTAATGGGACAACGACTTATCCGGTCTCCATGGCCGGGCAGGACCATCCCCGATTTACGCGTCCAGGTTGAGGATGCAGGGAACTCAATTCCCCAAACTTACATCCAACATCTTTACGACAGACTCCATGCCAGAATTGCAGTGTGACGCAGTTCATGGCGGTTTAACCTCGTACTAACCATGTTACATGGAAATGTTATTTTTCAGTTTACCAGCAAATACAGCTGTATTTTGCCATATTGTTTTGATCACGTTATCCTCTGTATTCCGTTATTATGCTGTATAAATTTCGTTGGTATCAGACGTCTCCGTCTTGGTGTTCTTTTTTCACTTTCCGCCAGTGTATATCATACAATACATGTTATTATTGCATAAAAACGGATATCCGTTCGAAAAGAATGTTATTTTTGATTAATTATTTTAAAACATGCTGATATTCCTTGTCGATGGTCCAAGTATTATGCTACAGTAGAGCCGGTTTACGAGGAGCACGTATTTACTGTAATCTCGGATTTAACGAGCAAACCAGAAACCTTTTTTTGGTATAGTGGTAATTCAAAACTAATTTCGTTGCCTTTAACAACAAAAAAATCAACAAAATTTGGGTTTTAACGATTCTTTTGGCAAGTAAAATAACGAAATTACAAGAAATACCATATTTAAATGAGTCAGAGAAAATCTGCTGTGTACTGCCTTGGAATGCAGGTATAAAAATGGTGTCGCACATCAGGATACTGCAAAAGCGCAGGGAAATCTTGGAATTATAGTAGAAGGATGTTGATAGGAAAGCTATTGCAAAATGGGTAAATTTCCAAAACGCTCAACAAGCAAATTGTTCAAGAGTATCTTTGTACATCACTCAAAGGACTCTCCACCGAGTCCCAAAGGGAAGCCAGGCGTTACATTTCTAAATCTCCGTTTAACATTCTGAATTAGAATGAATTTAGGACATGTTCATTCTTACGGCTTTTAGTTCAGAAATAAATTATACCAAAAATTAATCGCTTTCTTATAGGCAGCGAAATATTGTAATCCACTTCGTTTAACTCACGGCATTATAATGATTTTTTTTTATCTCCGTGTTACGTTACTTGTTACAATGGGTTTAGTGTTCGCTGCTCAGTTTTTAGTCGTAGCAACCTTGAAACATACATTATTCCGTGCATCTTAAACTTTCGTTCCATGAGCTATCTAGGAGGATGTAGGTGAGCACATTAATATGGGATTCCATCGATCGAAACTCTAGCGAATCATACCCTAGAGAAGTACGCCAATTATTAGGAGCTGTTTTCGCCAGCGACCGGCTTCCTCCAAAAAGATAACGCAGTGGAGGTTTTTCCTGTCTATTTTGAGACCCTATTAAGAAAATTTAGGTTTATTACGATTTCACCAGATCAAAATAATCACAAAGATCATTAAAATTGCACAACTTTGTAACTAGCGTCTGGGAACGGCAATAGAAATGTCGTAGGAAGATCCTCATTGGTAGGAATAAAACGCAAGCAACCAATTGGGGTGCGTCATGTGTATCACTAGTGTCAGGTAAGTATGAAATGATTAGCAAACTTTCTATATTTAATATAATTTTTCGAATTTTTTACTGAAATCCATTGTATCAAATTACCGGGTAAATGTGTAAATTAGCGTCCTAAATTATTTCGCCGGAAAAATGTTAGTACTTGGAAAAAGTGCGACGTACGGATTCACAGTATGGATATTAATGGCAAATGGTACAGAAATTTCATATTTTAAATGTGTTTTGAAGATTTTAATTGGAATATTGACCTGTAAGTTCGATGCTGTGAAGTGACGCTGCGGTTGGCCTAATGCATCGCTACTGCGATGATGTCCACTGTGCTCCGTTAAAAGGAAGGTTCGTTGCTGAACCGAAATGACGGGCAAAAGAGTACGAGAGAAAGCGGTTACTTTTTGGCCGAAGAGCAATAAATTTTGTAGTGTACTGTACAAAAAATAGGTCCAAATTATGCACACTTTATTGGTATCCCATACGTTGTTGGCAGGAAAACCCGGAAAAAAATATCTTTGATTAGCAAACGATACGTATCAGTGAGACAGAAATTGAACTGCGACCAAAGTATCAATACGAGAACCAAAAGTACAGTGGTACAGCAAATCAGCTACGAATGGAAGCCGTTCAAAGTAGAACCGAAGTTATGCTTCCCCAGTTTTCTGCACAACAAAGAAAGGAATATTTGCACTTTCTATTTGGAATTAGGGAATGATGTGTAAAAGAACGAAACATTTCTGAATATGTGCTTCAAAAACAATGACAAAACATGAGCGAACTATATTCTGTAACGTATGAGTACATGGTGCTTCGCTCTCCTGGCAAGAGCATATGCAGCTGCACTTGTAGTCATCCGCGCGTGAATTACTCGCCGCAGGGGATCTTTCTTTCAACGGATTAAAGCTTCACATCGTCGTGGTAACGGTGCGTTCAGCCTACCGCTGCGTCTCTTCAAAAAATCACACCTGCAGGTAAATATTACGATAAAAATCGTTAAAAGGCATTTAAAACATGAAATGGCTACACCATTTGCCATTAATTTTCATATTCTAAAATCTGTACGGCGCCCTTTTTCGAGGTATTTTTCCGACGAAATAATTTAGGACGCTAATCTACAATTCCTTTCTATGTTGTGCAGAAAACTGGGGAAGCATAACTTCGGTTCTACTTTGAACGGCTTCCATTCGTAGCTGATTTGCTGTACCACTGTACTTTCGGTTCTCGTGTTGATACTTTGTTCGCAGATCAATTTCTCTTTCACTGATACGTATCGTTTGCTAATCAAAGATCTTATTTTCCGGGTTTTCCTGCCAACAACGTATGGGATACCAATAAAGTGTGCATAATTTGGACCTATTTTTTGTAGCGTACACTACAAAATTTATTGCTCTCCTGCCAAAAAGTAACCGCTTTCTCTCGTACTCTTCCACCCGTCATTTCGGTTCAGCAACGAACCTTCCTTTAAACGGAGCACAGTGGACAATTAGTGCATTTTAAAACAGACGCTGCGGGTGGCCCGCAGCGTCTCTTCACAGCATCGAACTTACAGGTCAATATTCCGATTAAAATTTTCAAAACACATTTAAAATATGAAATTTCTGTACCATTTGCCTTTAATATCCATACTCTGAATCCGTACGTAGCACTTTTTCCAGGTACTAACATTTTTCTGGCGAAATAATTTAGAACGATAATCTACACATTTACCCGGTAATTTGATTAATGGCTTTCAGTAAAAAATTCGAAAAATTTTACTGAATACAGAAAATTTGCTAATTATTTCATACTTACCTGGCACTAGTGATACACATCACGCACGCCAATCGGTTGCTTGCGTTTTATACCTACCAATGAGGATCTTCCTGCGACATTTCTATTGCTGTTCCCAGACACTAGTAAACTTTGTAGCATCTCCCAAGCACGGGAGGTGCATTTTAAAACAGAATAAATCACAAAAAAATAATGAATTATCCGAACTTTTGGGTGTTGTTAAATATATTTTATTTTTTAACTAAGAACCGGTGATCTCTAATCAGGATCATTTGTAGTTGCACGACTTCACGTTTTTTTTTTTTTTTGTTTGTTAAAAGATAATTAATTCACGTAAAACGTACCCGCCATTCAAGAAAAAGAAAAACCGTAAGAGCTTTTGCTTCATTTTTTTTTAAATGAGTATCACGTTGCCATCTTTGTAATTGTACGTTTCTCTAGCTTTCAGTTGAATATCTTCCTGGATTACCTGGTGGCACATGTAGACAAACAGAGAGAAAACAAAAGTATCAGATGTTAAAAAAAAAAGAGAAAAACAAAAGTATCGCTCTAGCTTTGAGTTGAATACCTTCCTGGATTACCTGGTGGCACATCTAAATAAAGAAAGAGACAAACGAAAGTATCAGATGTTATAACGAAATTGAATCAAACGATACGGATCCTGTTCTGCGTACACTGTCGTAAATACAAGGAAAACGTAACTGAAACCCATATAAAAACATGAAGTACTATAGAAATCAGGGGGAAAGTCAAAAACATTTCATGGTCATATATTATTAAGGATACTATAAATACATATGGAAAACTGAATAAGAAAATAACTGAACTGGTTAACAGCACAGTATATTTCAATTGTGATGAATTGTTATTAGCTAATACAAATTTATGATAAATTTATTTCGACATCATTAAGTCATCATCATCATCATCATCATCATTGTCAACCATTATCAATCCACTGCTGGACAAAAGTCTCCCCAAGTTTCCTCCACAACGGTCTGTCTTGTGCCAGTCTCCTCCATGTCACTCCCGCATACTTTCGAATTTCATCCACCCATCTTCCATGTGGTCTTCTTCTAGGTATTTTACTGTCCCTTGGAATCCAATCTAAAATTTCGGCTGTCCATCGATGGTCTGTTCTTCTGGCAGTATGTCCAGCCCATTTCCATTTCAGGGATTTAAATCTGATCATGATATCTTCCACTCTTGTCATTTTTCGGATCCACGAGTTCCTCTTCTTATCTCTCCTGGTTACACCAAGCATGCACCACTCCATACCTCTTTGAGTTGTATGCAGCCTTTGTATGTCTCTTTTAGTTAAGCTCTACGTCTCTGCACCATACGTAAGCACTGGAAGGATGCATTGATCAAACACTTTCCTTTTAAGTCATAATGGCATATTGCTCTTGAAAATTATGCTGTTTCTTCCAAAAGCTCTCCAGGCAAGCTTTGTACGCAGATTAATTTCTTCACCAATGTGACCCTCACTTGATATCTGCTGTCCAAGATAAACGTCCGTGCCTGTTATCTCCAGCTTTTCTCCATCAATCGATAAATCATCTTCTCCTGGAGCTTTCCCCCGCTTCATGTTCTTGATTGCATGTGCAACTTCTGCTGGGAGGACTGTAAGAACTCTGGTACTGGTACCTTTCATGACGTCTGAAGTACATGTATCATCCCTTTCATATTATTTGAAGTAGAAATCTCTCACTCTTGTCAAAATTTCGCCTCTATTTCTTGTTACAGAACCATCTTCTTTTCTCAGTGCCATAATCTGTTTTCTTCCCTTACTGAGATGTCCCTCTGCTATCTTTAGGCTTCGGTTGATTTCAATTGCTTTCCTTACTAGTTCACAGTTGAATTTCCTTACGCCTTCAGTGATACTTTTTCGTACTGTCTTGCATAGCTCTATATATTCCACTTTGAAAATCACATCATCTTTAGTTGTCCTCATCTCTCTTCTTTTTTGCATCAACATTTTGGTTTTTCCTGATAATTTGTTCACATGCAACTTGTTCTTAGACCCCGCTAATTTTGTTGCTGTTTCCATAAGAGCTTTGGTTACTTTTCTGTTAACTTCAGAAATATCCACTTCTTCCGATGTTAGGCCTTCTAAAGCAGAGAATCTGTTCTTCAGTTCCAACTTGAAGGTATTATTGTGTTTTTTAAGATTGGTTATTGTAATACATTTTGTTTGTCTTATGAGCTTGCTACGTTCGAGTGTAGTGTTGAGGTGCATCTTACATCTCACCAATCTATGGTCACTACCTGTGTTGAACTTGTTTAGCACACTGCAGTCTTCTCTGACGAAATTTTTGTTACACACATTACAATTAATTTCACTTGTCGTCCCATTTGGATGTCTCCATGTCCATTTCCTGTGTGGGTTTTTCTTGAAAAAGGAGTTCAAGGTGAAAAACCCGTTTGCCTCTACAAACTCTACGACAGTATTTCCACGCTGGTTTCTGTTGCCGTGACCGAATTTACCTACTGAATTTTCATTCTGTTGCCGTTGCCCTATTTTTGCATTGAAATCTCCCATAATTATCTTTAAGTGCTGCTTACCTTTATTATTTAGATGACGAATTTCCTCATAAAATTCTTCAATTTCTTCTTCAGGATGACTTGTGGTGGGTGCATAAGTTTGAATAATCTGAGCCTGGTATCTTTTCGAGAGTTGGATAATGAGTCGTGCAGCTCTGTCAGAGGAACTTTCAACTTCTACAACTTTATCCTTCGGTTTCTTGTTTATTATAAATCCAAAACCACTAGTTCTGCCAGTATCAGTACCACGATAGTAGAAAAGATGTCCACTTTTCAGTTCTTCTTACCTCACCTAGCCCGACGATGTCCCACTTGATCCTTTGTAGTTCCTCTTCCAATTAAAGAAGCCTTGAATCAGAAGATAGGGAGTGTCCATTATGCGTAGTCAAGGTCAGCATCAGATGGCAGCCAAGTCCGGTCCTCAGTGTATTTTTATCACCCTCTGCCTTCATGTCGCACTGGCCGCTGTCTTGGCCAGGTACATTCCAGCTGCCGGAGACTGAGGGCCAAGATTTAAGTTGTGGAATCATTTTGGAGGGGTGTGGCCATAACTCACCACGCTGGCCGAGCGGGTTGGTGAGTGTGGGATAGCAGTTCCTCTAATCCCGATGGTATATTTATACCACTATTGGCGGTCGCTAGAGCCCCTTTAGTGGGAACAGGATATACCACGAGAAGGCGGGGTTGACATTTGTCAAGGAGAGGCTGTGATGTTACGCATCACCTGACGTTACATCATTAAGTATGATAAGTTAAATACACATTACATTTTCACAGAGAATTTCGGTGTAATCAGATTTTGAAAATATTTTTGGGTGAACCTTTATGTAATACTATCAATTGGTGGAATTTTTGGCATGCCTAATGATGGTGACATATCATTTATTCAACAAGAATGACCAACGTAACTAACGAAGAAGCCCATTATCTTGAGGATGGCAAAGCAGCAGTCCTTCTCTATATAGCCGCCAAGTAGTTCTGAAAATTAATGATAAATGGCAAAAAGTATCTTTGTGATTCATTGATAGGCGTTTATGTATTGTTTCAAAAACCACCATACCTTTCAAGTGCTTCTCCTATCTGATGTAGCACATTGCTAAATCTCAATTCATAGAACTGGACGTGAGGAGAACGATCACATCACTAACTTTAAGTGTCAATTATTATTCCTAACTACAATGGGAATATCAAAAAACGAAGGCGCTCGAGTATCGTGAATGAGTCTGTAGTTCTCGCGTTACACCATAGTTGACGATAGGTAATGACATAAAAATTAATAGGGTTTCAGTCTGAGCATTAGCAAACATTTAGACCGCCCCTCCGGTATTCAAGGCGTTTTCAGGTCATTTATGAATAACTAGCTGTTGTGGAACCCTGTTGTAATTTTTTTCAGCAGTCCAACTCTGAAAAAAATAAAAGGTTTTTCTTTTCTTTTAATTTAATTTATATTAAATGAGACAACAACGATACGAAAAAAAATCCTTATTCGGAACTTAAGTTGTTCAACGACTTTCCAAGTAAGACATGTATTCTTCCGTGGCGTCTGTCAATTGTTTACATAAGTTTGAGATCGTGGCTTTCAGGATTTAGAACACGTATTGTTAATTTTGGATGAGATATGTCACAGAGGAGGAGAGTGGTCGAACATGAAACTACGATAGCGTTTGTCACGTGATACGGTACCTGTGGCTAGACATGTAGCAGCGCGGACGTACTTGTAAAGCCTTGAAAAAAATTAAGGTGGACTTTATCTGTTACGGATTCGACGTTTTAGTGCCATGTCCGTCCACTGGCACGCTGTTCTGTTCGAATATTCGGGGTTAAATTGTTGTCACGAGTCTCTATGGAAGATTTACCTCTGAGTCTCCTGAACTTTGAGTTATATAATCAGCTGTGCTGTTCTCTGCGGGTTGATACACCTGAGGATATAACAAGCGAGTTAACAATAAGTACAATAACGTTATGAAAAAATCGAAAGAAAACATAATTGGTTTCGGCTTTTACTTTTTCAAACCATCACGGGAAGAGCGAATACAAGAAACAACCAGAAAAACTTTTGAATTCCTGCTATAAAACTCACTAGCTCAACAACACAACGGAAGTTACACATATCGCGCAACATGAGGACAGGAAAAGACGGGAATTATAATGATCACTGACGCGCTACCTCCAGTTGTCAGTTTCGAAAAATTTTGTGGGCCATATATGGAAAGAAACCCAAAAAACCCTTGTTAAAAGCTACGGCAATTTTCTCTAAAAGTTCTTTGAAATGCTTTCCTGCTACCGTTTATATCTTCATGGGCTAGCGACTATCAGCGAGTCATGTAGTCCCTGAAGCTGGCAAATAATTATATTGTCTACTATTCAACGTTTGGAGGGCGATCTTAGTGAGAGATGGGTTTGCCTCATTGGGGCGCTCCCTTGGGCAACAATACCACCCACAACAGCAACAAGGGCTTCTATGAATCTTGGAAGCAGACATAAAAGTAATATTTAGTTTAAATATCGCTGAGGTACCTGCAAGATATCTGTGACTTTAGCGAAAATACTCGAACTGATTGGGTGTTTTTCCAGAATCCTTAGGCGGAATAATCAACTGGAACTGTGAGCTGTAGACTGATCACCCACACTAATGTACTTTTATGCTTTTTATGGAACAACGAAATAATTTAAAGTACTCAAGTGTGGGACATGTTTAACCTACTGCACTTGAGAAGGATGGTCCGCCACGGAACAACTTGAAACTGAAAAACAGCGTATGAGAAAGAGATATAGGCTAATTGAATGTAAGATTGGTGTATGGAATACGAAAGGTACAAACGGAAAAATAAATGGGGTGAGATTTACTGACATGAAAAACGTAGGTTGGAAGTGCTGTGTATAAGTGAAATTGATGTGGAAGAAATTGGTACAGAAGAGCTTAAGTGAAAAGCGAGTGTGGTCTAGAGTGTTGGATAATGTGAGACGTCAGGCTGGTGTAGTTGTGACTTTAAGTGAAAAGATGAAGAACAACTTGATTCTCCATAGCTGCATAAGTGCGATAATTCTACGGATTCGGTTCAAAGAGAAACTTACGAGAATAATAATTGTTGTAGTGCAGAAGTGGCCAAACGGTTGATCATTTATAGGATCCACATGTCTCTTTGAAGCAGCTTTTTTAGAAATCAAAATAATTAAATCGAAATACAGGAGCTGCCTGACTAATGCTCTTTAGAAGAGTGTCTCCGACTGTGCCACACTGAATTTGTGCTTTATTCTTTTAAACTGTGTGAGGGCATATAGTGTCATGCATCAAAGTCTGAGAAGTAAATACTGTAAATGAAGAATCTCTAAGTGAAATCTTATAATTTCTTTGAAAAATAGTGTTTCAGAAACAAAAAGTGATTTAAATATTAGTGTTCCGTATTCGTTTCGTAACTTACAAAACCACACACATACTAACAAGACACTCGTGATATAGGCTTATTCCAATATAAATATGCCTATGTCACTGCGATAAACCATGGTAGGTCATATTAGGGAATGATAGCTTAAGGTAAATCTTCGTTCCTCAAAGTTTGGCCACCCCTGCTGTTTGTAATCTCCTCATGACTCAGAACCTTCTGATAGGAAGATTTTCGGAATGAACTAAAAGCCGTTTTGAGCTAGCTAGGTACTAAAGAGAAAGTTATTATAGCAGAGGATTTCAACGCTAAAAATCGATGTTTGGAATGGGATTTCTGAAAGCGTTTTGGGTAAGTTTAATGACACTGGTGTGCATGGTAATGGTAAAAGATTAAATGAACTCTGCATCGAAAATGGATTGTGTGTATCGAATAGGTTTTTCAACCACCAATAAATCCACGAATACACTTTGGGAAATCGTACTCTGGGAGTAAAGGGTATAACAGATTTTGTTGCTTATGGTCAATGTCTGAAAGAGTTGTTGATACCCGTGTGATGAAAGGTGCAGGTGTTTGCTCTGATAATCTGCTCTTGGTATCATGGAGAAACTGAATATTGGATGAAAGAGGAGGAATAGAAAGATCCATGTAATGCGAAGAATAAAGGTTGAAATGCTCTTTGAAGGAAACCAGCGCTGCTCTGATTTACTCAGTGAACGTCTGAATGAGTTGAAGGAGTGTGAAAGGGATGTAGAAAAGAAGTGGAAATGTTTAAAGAACTGTGATGTCACTGCAACTGAAGAGGTCTGTGGTACTGCAATGGTGGGTAACTTTACAGGTGATGCTTGGTGTAACAGTGAGATTAAAGAAGAAATAAAGAGAAAGAAGGACGCGTGTTCGAGATGTTACAAGGTAGAGTTTCTGATGATGAATGTCGCTGTAAGAAGCTTGGAGCAGCAGTAGTGGTTCGCCAGATTTAGGCAAAAGATAGGAAGGAAAAGGTGGAAGATCATGAAATGGCTCTTTCGAAAGACAGGAAAACATTCTGAAAGTACATCTAAGAGAAGCTGCAATCGAACTTCTAATTCAATGGGAAATGCTTCTTCCATTTTTGAGAAAAAATAATATTCTGGAAATACTTAACGACTTGACATCGGACTGAGGGGGAAAATGCAAGTGTTGAAACGAAAATATTATCCTTATTGTTCAACTAACGAGAAAGTACATTGGTGTCTGGCAGAACACGCCAGATGTCACAATCTTTTCAATCACTGGGTATCATTTTCCGATTTTTCGCAGCTATTATTCTTTTGTTTAAATATTTTACAATTCCAAGCATGACACTGTCACTTTCTGGAAATAAGCACTGCAGGCGCTATAATGATTTTATATTTGCTAAAGTGATAAGAATAGGATACGAAAGGAACATGTGCTCCCTGAAATTGCTTTGGTCCTGCCGTTTTAATTGCCAAAAATTGCTTCAGATAATAATTTCCGTTTTTACGAAATTACTCAGCAAAGATTACATAGCGGCCGGATGACCTCTTCTCGATATTGCCATTTGTGTGTCACTTGTTAACAGTTGTAGCGATCACAATATAGAGCTCATCGCCATTTTGACAGGAATGTGAGTTTTCTGAAACTATGCTGGTTTTTGAACGCGAGAAATGTCAGACCAAGTGAAATTCATTCACAAATCCTTACTAAAATATTACAGAATCTTTTCACCGAGCTCTTTTCTCTGTATCACTGTTTCTCCAGCAAATTTGCAGCAATATCTACACATCTAAATACCCGATGTAGAAACCATTTTTCAATAAGATACTATTAATTATGATAAGCATAATATCTCCATTCCGTGCCCAAAAGAGTACACAATTTTCCCGTTAGTGGATGCAAATATTTAATATGCGTTTCTCGTTATCATCGATTCTAAATCTTTGATTTAAGAAATTTTCTGAACCAGATTGCATTCAGCTTGTGAAACATTTTGCATACACTGCTGAGCTGTTTGAATTCCCAGATCTGGCTCCACCTCAGAGGCGAGTATTTTTAATGTGTTTATGTTTTTAAGTGAATCCTTGCTGCTAAGAATCTTTGAACGATTGGTACCTTAATGTATGCATTTCGCCACAGTGAATATTAGGATTTTTGCTTTATTTAAAATGCAGAGTTTTCCCTCCTAGAGCGTAAATATCAAAAGTCTCTCTCTTCGGAGAATAGAAGGCGTATTTGGAAAAATTACTATTCCTTTTAGCTGTTGCTTAAAAACGATTTCATCATGATTTCTGCTTCGTTATTATTCATAATTTAGGCGGCATAAGATGTTAGCCTGTGTTCCTGTGTTAGATTCATTATGTTTTTCAAAAAAAAAAAAAAAAACAATTAGAAAAATATTGGTAGAATATTCTTTATTAGCTTTTAGCTCGCCATTTTGCTGACGCTGTTTGTTGGTGTAGGCTTTGTTTAGCTGGAGAATGGAACTCAATGTTAAGCTTCGTCGGGGTCTTATCATGGTTTTCCAGCAGATAAATCCGAGCGAAGAAATCATCTTGTGCTGAAACATATTTGATTTTGTGTTTACTAACTGCTATTAGTTTTCTCTTGGATGGGGTAAATATTTGGCCGTGAATCTTAAGGACAGGGTAAAACATTATCGTTAATAAGCATAAAAATAAATAGGCTTAACGGTTTTTAATTTTAGAAAAAATAGTGGAAAAAGAAATGGACATTAAGCCAACGCTCCTTGGTAAACCATATTGTGAGTTCTCCCATGTGGCGCTAAAAGTGTAGAAATCTTTCTTCCTGCGAACACTGGGATATCCAACGTAAAGGTAAAGTTGCCCATGGGGAAAGCAAGAGCTTTGCAAATTTAAGCGAACAACTTTGAGCGACTGTCCTTCAGCCTTGTTGATGCTCATAGCGTACCACAAGCTCACTGGAAGCTGAATTCGTTTAAATTTGAAGGGCACATTAGCAGGAATGACGGATATTCGGGGAATGAACATGACATGTCCCACTGATTGGACAGTCATAATCGTACGTTCAATGGAGTGCGGAATGACACGTTTTAAACTATCACTTTAGAAAAATGAATGTTTTCAAGCATTTATTAATATAAGTACCTTGAAACTTAACGAAAATGTCAATTAGTTAAAGAAAGAAATCTTGTTTCGTATTATTTGAAATGAATATATGTGAACTGTAATTTGATGAAATCCAGTGAAAAGAGCTTGTTCACGCCATCTTATGTGAACATTTCGAACCTAATTTTTTAAGTATTATATTTCATCACCATAGCTAGATGTTAGTATCAACGTAATTCAAAAGTGAATGCATTAAAGTTATTTGTTGCTCACCTTTGCTTGACGAAAGCGCTAAATAAATTATTAAAATACGGCTGTACTACCGAATGAGACCGCTTTCAAGTTGTTCCCGATTTACCGTATATCATTCAGCTTTGTTTACATAAAATCTGATAACACCCAACGTGAAAAATATTTGTTTACGATAACATATGACTGGTTCTCCACTATTTGTATGAAATAATCTTAGTGTAATGAAATATTATTTATTTTATTATGGAAAATAATAATACGTTCATATTCATGTCACAAATTTATGCATCATAATTCCATCTCGTGGCTTTCCTATCATATACTTTTCTTTTCGGAGGAAGGCCATTACTTCAGCCTACTTAATATCTGTCTTCCAATTTTTGTCTGCCTTCCGCAGCAATCGCGACCAATTCCGCATCTGCAAAATTTATAAAATCCGAATAAATAATATCAAAAAATGAGGTGTCAGTCTTAGCCACTTTGACTTCTAGAACAAAAGTTCGAAAGACTTCGCTTAAAGAAACGAAGTACTGTTATTCGATATATTTCCTTCATAATATATATCTACAAATAAACATAATCCTTAAGGCGTCTATTGTAACAAAATTCTAAAAAGAAACGCCTAAAATTTATCGTGACCTGCTTCCCGTTGGGTGTGATCAGGTTGTAAACAAAGCGGAAGAATATACAGAAAATCGGATCCAGGTTTTTCATTTTTTGAAATACCTAAAACTCAGAAGTTCGAAAACCTAAGCCAGAGGTGCATATCCTCGCCATATAAGCTGCCTTCTTGCAAAATTTCAGGTTTCTAGGTTGACTAGTATTTTTGTATCGCGAAGGACACACACACACACACACACACACACAAAAACAATATCTAGAACGAAAATTTCACATGAGTTAAAATTCTCGGTGTGCTCAGTTCTCTTGGGCATTTGATAGAACAAAATGTTTCTACCGGAATTTTAAAAGAGGATATGCAATGGGAAATCACGAAATTACAGAACCCAGGGATAGAACTGTGTACGGTAAAAAAAATCAAAAGACACATAGATCATCTTCCACAGTGAAATATGATACACGTATGAAGAGATTTCCAAATCGAAAATCAGGCGACTGATTTTCGGAGAAAAATAGTTTGTTGAAGATCAAACAGGGACAACCTATGCTACTAAAGGGACAAAATGCCAACCGGGAAAGCCCATTAGAGCGTAAGGTATAAGTCTAAATGAAAGATACACTGACTTCAATCTATAGAACTGAAAATTCAGCTTTAATACGAACAGAAATATTATGTAGACCCCATTTTGGCCAAATTTTCTTCATGAAAGTGTGGAATGCATTTGAAAACTTTTTTTACAGGAAACTACGCTACGAAAATTTATATTTCAAATGTCACTGTTGTAAGAAAAGGTAGAATTGAAAATGAAGTAAACGTATACGCTCCTAGCCTTAAACATCCGTGTTTTTCTAATGTGCATTTGTGCACCATCTTCGAAAATTTAAATAACGTCAACTAAGTATATATTTACTTTTTATTTATAATTTTAGTAGTGGGCCTTATAACAATATATTATATATCACATTCAGATAAATATTTCATTTTACTGAAGCACATAATATAGTTTTGTTTTCAGATCGGATGTTTGGTACAACGTCAACATGAGGTAATGAATGACATTTTGTAATACCTCGTTTGACAACTGTGCAGAAACTAAAATAAAAATAAAGATCGACATCCTGTTCGTTGAATTTAGAAAGTACTCCAAAAACGTATCAGTATTGTAAAAACCTATATACTAAATTAAATATGTATCATCCCATTGCCCCTGAAACTATTCCACATTATCGTGAGATATGGAATAGGTAATTATACACATCTCAAAGTTATATCTTTCGCAGGTGGTAATAATTTTTGAACCAAACACAGCATTTGAAACATTTTGAAACGAAAACCAGACAGAAAAACGAGCACACGCCCCACTAGTTATTTTTGTAAAAGTTATGTTACGTAAAATAAACAACATATACCGAATTTTTACATGACGGATAGTGTTTAGTAACATATTTTCTCTCAGTTTGGGACACATATGAATAGAATCGCAGCAAAACTACACTTAAAAGAAAATTTTAACCACTACTTCCGCATCTCCTTAACTTTTTCAGAGAAGTTTCTACATTCATTACAGCGTAGAAATGAAATAGTGTACTTCGGTATTTTAAAATGTTTATATTTAAAATGCCACTGACATAGATTTTGTTACCTTCCAGCAACTTCTATATAATGAAGAGCTCGAAACCGGGGTTGTGTGTTCGCAAACATCTTATGCGGAATTAGCAGTGTTTCTTAACATGCAATACCTTACAACGTAATGTTCAACTAGGACTGGGTTCTCTGTTTATATAATAACAACTTTACAAGGTTTCTTTCACTTTTTGTACACGCTATTTCTCCTGCAATGTATATTGAGCGGACAGAAATCATATATCACCTACCTAGTAAAGGGTAGTCATTCCTTTCGCGCGGATAAGGTCAGCTACACTGCAAAGAATGTAGTCCACTAGGTCACGAAAACAATCCATAGGGATCTCCACCCATGATCGCTGCACCACCTTTAATGATTTCTTCGCATTTCTGGGGGAAGGACCGAAAGCTCGTGCGAACCTTTCCACAGCACCCAAACGATTTTCCACCGAATTCACGTCAGGCGAATAGGGAACCCACTTCATAGTGGGAAGTTCAGTATAATTCTCTTTTAACCATGTTCTATTCACCACTGCTTTATGGGGAGTGCATTGTGCTTCTGAAAGGGAAGAGTCCATTGACCTGTATGTGTATAATTCCATAAAAGAATACAGACGGTACATAAGGGTGGACACGTAACGTAGACCGTTCTGAGATTCATCTAGATTGACGTTTACCCGACACACGTTTGTACTAGAGGTCCCCATGCCTGCTAGTTGAACGTATCTTACACCGTAACCTAGCTCCACCATTCTGAACAATTGCTTTTGACATGTCTGGTGCATTCCTTTATGCGCTTACCGCCACCTTACCTTCTGCGCGAAATAACTGGAAATAAGGATTAGGGAGGTTTTCCTCGTCCGATCAGTGGCTCATGGGACCAGGAAACCCGAATCCAAATGTCCAAGGTCCAGTGTGGAGGCAATATATCAATCATTATGTCCTTAAAATAAGCAGGCCTTTGTTTAGTTTTTTTTGCATTTTCCCGATTGGCGCACTGAAATCTATGGGTTTAAGAATTAACATTTTCAAAATACCTTTCTAGGTGCAGACGTTTTAGTTTGATGTTCTCTCAGATCCGTATTTAGCCTATACGATACTGTTTTTTATGAAGCGGGAGTCGTTTCCATATAATCAATACAATGTATAAGATTTATTCCATTTTGGACTTTGTCAAATAGCTTTACTGTAATTGGCGAGTCCCTAATTCCTGTTAAAAAGAATTGCAGAAATGTACTTTGTCTTATAGTGTGTTATTGTTCGTAGATGAGCTGTGTGTTTTCTGGAAAAATGAATCCCTTCTACGATTTTTAAACAAACTACGATGTTCTTGGAGTGCTTGATAATACACTGGCGGAAAGTGAAAAAAGAACACCAAGAAGGAGACGTCTGATACCAACGGAATTTATAAAGCGTAATAACGGAATACAGAGGATAACGTGATCAAAACATTATGGCAAAATACAGCTGTATTTGCTTTTAAACTGAAAAATAACATTTCCATGTAACATGGTTGAACCTCCATGAACTGCATCACACTGTGCAATTCTGGCATAGAGAGCTGTCGTACAGATGTTGGATGTAAGCTTGTGGTATTGAGTTCCAAGCATCCTCAACCTAGATGCGTAAATCGGGGATGGTCGTGGCTGGCCGTGGATACCGGATAAGTCGTTGTCCCTTAAAAACCCACACGTGCTCAATGGGGGACAAATCCAGTGAACGTGCAGGCCATGGACGTTGTCTCACACCTTGAAGTGCATGTTGCGTGGCACGTTCCGTGTGTGGGCGTGCGTTATCTTGCTCAAAAACACCACGATGGACAGACCTAACAAATGGCACAACAACGGGCTGAATGATGTTGTTGATGTAGGAGGTGGTGTTTAACGTACCCGGTACAAACACCAGTTGTGTACAGGAGCGATAGGTGATTGCTCCCCACACCAGGAGACCAGGTGTAGGCCCTGTGTGTCGCTGGCGGATGCAAAAAGGGTGGAGACGCACCCAGTGCGTCTGCGAACACGCAAACGGCCAACGGAGGCTCCCAAGCACAATCTGCTTTCATCGCTGAACACGACAAATCGCCATTGTGATCTCCAGTGCAGACGTTGGTGACACCACTGCAGCCGTTCCTGACGGTGGGCTGGAGTCAGAGGTACACATGCCAGAGGCACACGTGCACGTAGTCCTGCATCCAGTAGACGGTTGCGGACTATTCGCACAGTCATCTACGGTGCAACAGCAGCTCGGATTTGCGTCGCAGTGGATGTTCTGCTTGACAACGCCGCTCTTCTTATGCGTCGATCGGTCCGCTCATCAGTCCATCTGTGACTGCCGGTTCCACGTCTTCTCGTGTGGGAATGTCCCTCGGACCATCTACCCCACTATCGTACCACCAACGATACTTCCGGTCCAATTCGCTCAGCAATATGACGATATGACCACCCGGCCTCGCGGAGTCCGACTAGATGACCTCGCTTAAAGTCCGATAACTGCTGAAATCGTACACGTCTTCCATGTCCAGGCATTGCAGCTTCTTCAGGGTCTTCGCACGTGTCCGTACGCCGATGACTGATTACATTCACTTCGCCGTACTCATTAAATACCACCGACGATAATTTGCATATTATGCGGTGCTGTGGCGTAAGCGCTCACCGGTTGGTCCGAAATTAACACCACTCCTACGTAAACTCGACCCCATTAACATATGTAAATTTCATGATCGTCCGCCAATTCCTTCTTGGTGTTCTTTTTCGCGTTCCGCCAGTGTATTATGCAGTGGAGCAAAAAAAAAACGTTCAGACTAGTTTTATGAATTGCTCAGTTGAAATTCAGATATTTCTTCATGAAATATAAGAAATGTATTTATGTTTTAACAGATATCAGAGCATATTAATCAATAGCTGGCGTATTTCACTATTTTTGTGAAACGGTCAATTCTTCTGTAAGCATTCTCTCCTCATAGCCAATCACTGATTATTATTAGGCGGTATTCCAAGATTCTTAATAACACAGGTTGCCACTTGTCAGTTACAAAAGCAAGTGACACAGAGCACATAACGCTTTGTCCAGTTGTACATGTTAATTAGTGTGGAAGGACTTGAAAATTCTTTTCTTCTGTCTTACGAAACCTGACAACTTTTACCTTGATTAAGTCTGCCAATGTGTTACTGATGATGCTATTCTGCTCTGCCACTGAATTTTGGGTTCTCCCAGATGCAAATAAGAGAACTGTACAATGCTTTTAATTTAGATTCAGTAGCGTAGCCACCGCAGGGGACGCAGGTGGGGATGGGGATTTAGTTTTAGTGAGCTTAGAGCTATTCAGAAGCAAAAGCTGATACATGGGTTTCTTAGAAATGTGGCTCAAAACATTTTGGCAAATGGGTCTAGAACATGTATTCCGGGGATGATAAGGGACGAGGAATAAGATTTAAATTACGCAACTACTTGCGTCTTCGTGATTTGTGAAATAAATGTGCGCCATAAAAATGCAATTTTGAATTTTTCTTAATCTCAGCAAATAGAAAAAAACTTAGGTACCAAAGAAAGTGAGCACATGGGTCTATAAGTGTGGTGGGCGAACTTGCATCGCACGTTCTTAACGGCCCTGCACAAGCAGTGATTCAGTTTTCTTTTATATTTCTTTTGTTAAATTTTGACTTACATTACGTAAAACTGTTTAATTTAATAAATCTGTACACGTTCATGGTGCCATCTGTTTACGTAATTTACTACACAGGGTGTTGATATTATGTACAGTAAGCTGTACACCGAAGTGCCAAAAGCCATATGATACGTACCTAGTACCAGGTAAGACCTTGTTTACCCCGGCAACGTTCAGCAACTCGACGTGGCGTCGATTCCACAAGGGTCCAGAAGACTTTTGGAGAGATGTTGAGTCATGCCTTCTGAACAGTCGCCCACAGTTCCCTGGTATTTGTAGTTGCAGAAACTTTTTACCACGTCCATTAAATGCTCTGTTGGGTTCATGTTGGGCGAACGTTGTGGCCATACCCTCTGTCGGAACTATCTAGAATGCTCCTCGAACCAATTATGGAAAACTTGGCCCCAATGACATGGTGCATTGTCCGCCTAGAAAATCCCATCGTTTAGGGGTACGTGAAATCCATGAAGGGATGTAAATAAACCCCTAATACAGCCAAACAGCGATTACCGGTTAATGACGTGTTTACGAAGAATAAAAGTCCCTAACCGTGTCACGTAAAGAAATCACACGCATGTAGGGAACCACCACCAGCTTTTACAGTGCTATGTTCTCAACTTGAGTCCGTGGCCTCATAGGATCTGCGCCACATCCGAACCCTAGTATGAGTTCGTAACACCTGGCAGCTTGACTCATCGGACCACTCCACATGTTGTCAGTCATTCTGTGTCTAATTCCTGTGTTCAACAGCCCAGCTGAGGCTCTGTGACCTGTGTGAAAGGCACTCTTTTGGGTCTTCTGCGTCATACCCCATATACATCTCTGTTACCTTCTGCACTGAATATGGCTGTTATTTGAGCCAGTGTCACTTGTCTCTTAGCATGGATAATGCTGGTTAGACGGTGCTGGTCCCTGTCATTTAGCACCGGTGGTCGGCCACTGCGCTGTCTACGGAGGGTCACAATACCACCCATGTGGTATTCTCGGTACACACGTGAAATCGTGGATCGAGGAATAATGAATGTTAGCACAACTTCGGAAATTGAAGTTTCCATTCGTCAGGCTCCGAATACCATGCCTCTTTCAAACTCCGATAATTCATGTCGGCGTGCCATATTCCTACTGGCGGCTGTTCAGTGTGACTCACGAGATTGCATCTCGTAGTTGAAAAAATCCGTGGCGTACGTCGGAGCATTTATACCTCGGGAGCGCCAGATAAAATTTGCATACTAATGTCCCATGGCTTTTGGCACCTCAGCGTATACTTCTTTGGCAGTGTAAGATCTTTATGTTTCGATATTGCAATGGGCGGCATATATGAAATTATTGAACAAATGCGTATAAACATTTTGTTTTCTTTCTAAAATTGTGTTCTACAAATAATAGTAAATAGTGGAAAATATTCATCGCCATATTAAACTTGCTGTAACGTATTTTAAAGATGAACGTAGCTCACAAAAAGAAATGTTAATTAAGAATACAATCCGGCCGCTTGAATTGTTTTATGACATAGAATGGTGATTAACGGCGATACGTCAGCCAATTGTCAAATAAGACAATGCGAACCAACGACGAAGGCGAATGGATGGACGAAGTTGACGTAATATCACAGGCTCCTCCCCCAGCGGCGGTATTTATTGAATGATGAAATAAGTGCTGTTTTATATGCTGTGAACACTGGTACTATCGCAGTGGCTACACGAAAGTGACGTTCATCATTTCACTCCACCCGCCGATGCTGTAATGAGTGGCACTTTCTCCGAAGTTAACATCAGTACTATTGCAGTGCTCAGCCGTATCGCTTATTGCTGATTTCGCAGATCGCCGAAAACTACCCCGTAAGAAGAAACAACGCATTGCTAACTCCAGTTACATGTTATTTGTTATCCACAACTGTGTTCTCACCTACGGGAAGGGGGAGAACACACTTGGAAATGTAACTGATAGAATGTCGGAAACTATCTTGATTACTCCCGTAATCTCCGGGTCCATATACAGATGTGTAGTAATAATAAAGGTTGATTTACTTTGAAAATAGAAATATGGATTTCTGTGGATTCATTCTTGCCTTATTTTCAGGTATATAAGTTGAAGAATACATGATGAAGATCAATACATTTATTTAGCTCAAGTAATGAGCTTTAAAGAAAGACAAGAGAAATCAATTGAAGAATTTCGGAGACTTAAAGGCTATTTAACCGGCGATCTTCCACTGTGTTTAAAGAGAAAATCTTGAATGCGTGTAATAACCCCTTGTCTACTTATGAAAGTGAAACGTGGAGTATAACAGAGCGATAACGTGAAAAAATAAAACTATGGGAAAGAAAGTTAGAGAGAAGAATGTTGGGAATAACAAAAAGAGACGGAGTTAGAAATGAACTTATAAAAGTAAGAACTGGAATAACAGAAATTATAAAAATAATAAAAGAATCAAAGTGGAGATGGGCTGGACATGTCGGAAGAATGAAAGTCAAAAGATGGACAGGATTAGTAACAGAATGACAACACAGAGATGGAAAGGGACGAAGAGGGCGCCAGAGAACAAGATGGAGGCATGACCTTTAAGAATTTAGTAGTGCTAAATAGTGGACTGAGGTTAAGGATCGAAGAACCTGGAAAAGGCTGAGATGAGGGGGAGGGCTATACGCTGCAGTGCATCCTAAAAAGCTGAGAAGCACAAGTTCAAGATTTATGCATTTCTTTATTCTGAAATGATACACGAGTGATTCACGAATAGCTAATTTTTTTTTTTTTTACTTTTTATCTATAACCCTTTACTGATTTGATTTTTAGTTTGATGTACTTCTTGATTACCGTTCGTTGACCTCTCTTGCTTATTGCATTAGCATTCTAAGAGCATTGTTTCTGAAGACGACTGAAAAAGAAAATGAACACTGCAATTCGAAACTGGGCTAAAAATGTACTCTGTAATTCGCAACAGGGCTATTTTAGCTTTCAATCTGTTTGGTCCCGAGATCGAGGAAAAAATGTTTTCAACCAAAAAATCAGTCATTTTGTTTAATTTTTGTATTTCCATATATTTGAAACTCATATTTGGCTTTGTTCAAGCTTTGTATTTTAATTCAGTACAAAATTCGTAAAATAAATTTTATATAAAACAAACTTTGCTGTTGGTTGCTTTCTATTAACTCGTCATCTGAATGTATTAAAATCACTTTCTTCTGTCGCTGCAAATGGCAAGAGAAAGAAAGAAACGGCAATAGAGGTTCAACTTCGGTCTCAATTCTAGCGAAATGTAGTGTAGTCATCCGAAATGAATTAGAAAAATGTGACCTTCGGATAATGACACGAGCAGTTTAAATATCAACACATTAGCTGAGTATGTTCGGCCTTTTCTATTTTTGAGGAAAACTAAGGTGTCCAAAATTCCAGCAACGGTTCGCACTCCCTAATGTTATTTTTTAATCGCTAAACCATATTCCTACAACACTTGTTATCTCAACCATGAATTCTCTATCTGCCTACCATACATGCCGTCTCAAACACTTCATAAAAGGTGGGGCAGGGTAAAATTAAATTAGAGGCTACGGGGATTAGACCACAGACCCCATTCAAATTTCAAGTTTCACACAGACCGAGCATGGATTCTATGGCAAACTCCCAATGACATAAATAAACCCGTTTCGTCAGTACATTTGTGAATTCATTACTAAGTAACGCAAATATTGTAAAGACAGTGCTGCTAAATCAGCTAAAAGAATGTCAGTTAAAGGAAATGCTAAATTGCTACTGCATCTGTACCTTCTGAGCAACATGTGGAAAATGGTGTTCCCTTTACAAATGGGTGCAAGTTTACTGGATGGGAAAATGCCTTACTTTAAATGCGAATTGCGTGTCACAGAAAGAAAAAGAAAGCAAAGTCCTGTCAAGCGATAAATATAAGGGAACATTCACAGCTTCGTATTTTTTAATATTCTATATTTTTGTGCATGGCTACTAACCATTGAAAAATGGTTTGATGTTTCAACAGCTCCGGGGTGAAACATCAAAATATATTTTTTCTTTTTTACCAGCTGCCTTTTTGAAGGTCACTTTTATTTGAAATACGAGGACATTTAGAGTAAAAGGACACTAAAAATTTGTACAAAAATAAATATGAATTCAGATTTTCTGTATTTAAGTTTCACAGTTTGAGAGTTGATACGTGTAATATTTTAAAAAAGAAAGAAAGATTTTAGGCTGCTGGACATTTTCACTTATATTTTTTAAAAGCTTCAGTAGATTAAGTTTCTTTAACAACTGATTATGAAATTCAGAGCATAAAATGCCTTTCAAATTGTATTTAACTAGCACTATACCGGTACGTCCCTGATTGATTGAGAAACGTGTTACTTTCATCAGTTTGGTTAAAGTACAAACAGAAAAAACTCACAGCAACGATTTACAACATACAAAACAGTCCGTATAAGCTCACTGTGACACAATTACACCACACCGCACGGTCCATGTGCGAACAATATGCAGACAAATGACTAACACTCACTGTAGGGTTTTCTCTGCGGTGTTCATACACACGTGACTCGCTGGAGGATTGCAGGAATAAACTGACCGATAAAGAAGGGTGGACGCGGGCGAGATTCCAGAAATGAATTAATACACGTTTTTGAAGTGGCTTGATAGGATATATGATCATAATAAAAAGATTTGATCAAAATGTATTTAAATTATTCCTTATTGAGGAAGCCCGACATTATAGGCTATTCCCCTTAATACCTGGAGAATAGGAGGACATGGTAAGAAAGGGAGGACATGTCCTCCAAAAGCCGGAATTCTCTTCACCATGGGGATACGCGCCAGCTTACTGTCGTACACGAGAAACGCAATGGGTATGCATAACTGCAGAAGAAAAATAATACATTTAATTTTTGTTTTGCCGAAACCACAGTTTGTCAACGGGAATAAAATCTCAGAAGGAAATTGTTTCGCAAACAACTGCTAAGGGCTCCCAGGTGTGCAAGATGCAAGATAGTGGAAGAAGTAACACGCACAAGACCAAAGCAAGAAAAATAACAAGAAAGACGA
This sequence comes from Macrothele yani, assembly GCA_039090855.1. Classification (NCBI taxonomy): domain Eukaryota; kingdom Metazoa; phylum Arthropoda; class Arachnida; order Araneae; family Macrothelidae; genus Macrothele; species Macrothele yani. The sequence continues at coordinate 47,699,040 of CM076999.1, read as the reverse complement.
CACCGAATTTTGAGTGTAATAAGCACGTCTCTTGAATCCGTTCTGACGCAAATTAAATTTATCAAAGCTAATAAAAGTCCATGGAACCGGTATGGAAAACAATAGTATCTGAAGGAAGAAAGAAGTTTTTCGATCAGGTTTTTAATCCCTCACATATTGCTGTAAACGGATTCGTGAGCTTACGCTCTCTCGTTGCAGACTTGTGCGTTAAGAAAAGCATGAATTTATATGAGCAACATTTCGCACCGCAAACGCTCTCCAACAGAGAAATAAATTTTCAAATCGAACTATTAGGATCTTAGATATCGACAAAAAGAAGATGTGACTTTACGTCCCCTAGTGGGAAACCATGCAATATTTTAGAAAGAAAGTATTCTCAAAAGGTTTTTCCATTAAAGCGGTATAGGTCCAAAAAAATATACATATGTTAGTCGAGTTTTTAGGAGCCCAGCTTGTGCTACAAATACATCAGAAGCAGAAATTAACACTTATGCCTCCTGGTGGCAAAACCATTCTTTACCAAACATTAGAAATTATGTGAAAAATATTTTCCATCAGGTCTTGTATGCAATACCGGAAGAATTTTTTAAATCGGAGTTTTAGAAGCAGAAATAACACAGAAAGTGCACTTTACCATTGTGCCCCCTAGCGGAAAGTCTATGAATTACTTGAAAATTTTGAATTTATAGGAAAAACACTTTGCATCGAAAACACTATCCAACAAAGAAGGAACTTTTAAATCGGACTCCTAGAAGTACAGATATTGACAAAAATATGATATACATCTACGCCCCCTGGCGTAGAAACCTTCTACTATTTCAGAAAAAAATTGTTCCTAAAAGGTTTGTCGACATGAGTATTATCGGGGAATCAACGACTTTTTTTGCAATCGAGATTGCAGAAGCTCATATTTTGCTGCAAATACATCAGAAACGGAACTTATTAAGACTTACGCCACTTGGTGGGCAAACCATTTTTCACAAAAATCAGAAATTACGTGCAAAAGATTACCCATCAGGAGCTGTAACCCGTGCAGAAATAATTTTTCAAATCGGAGATTTAGAAGCAGAGATATAGGGGAAAAACAATTTAGCAGTACGCCCCCTAGCGGAAAGTCTACGAATTATTTGAAAATTTTGAAAGTATATGAAAAACCTGTCACACTGGAAACACTATCCAACAAAGAAGGAATTTTTTTCAAATCGGACTCCTACAGGCAAATATATTGACAAACATAAGTTTTAAATCTACGACCCCTGGCATAGAAACCATTCATTGTTTTAAGAAGAAAATGTTTCTAAAAAATTTGTCGACATGAGTAGTATCGGCCTACAAGCGACGTTTTTTTCAATAGAGAATTTGGTAGCTCATCTTTTGCTGCAAACATCAGAAGCGGAATATAAGAATTACGTCCCCTGATGGCCAAACCATTTTTTTTACAAAAATTTTAAATTATGTGCAAACGATTTCCCACCAGAAGCTGTATCCGGTGCAGTTTTTCAAATCGGAGATTTAGAAGCTAGATATAGGAGGAAACACAATTTACCTCTACGCCACCTAGCGGAAAGTCTATGAATTACGTGAAAACTTTGAAATTATATGAAAAACATGTCACACTTAAAACACTATAAAACAAAGAAGGAATTTCTCAAATCGGACACCTAGAAGTACAGATATTGACAAAAATCAGATATACATCTACGTCCCCTGGCGGAGAAACTGTATAATATTTTAAGAAGATATTATTCCGAAAAGGTTTATCGATGTGAGTGGCATCAGTCCAAGAAATATTTTTTTCAATGGATACTTTACGAGCTCAGATTTTATGGCAAATACATCAGAAGCAAAAATTAACACTTACGCCCACTGGTGGCCAAAGTATTATTTACCAAAAATTTGAAATTATATGCAAAATATGTTCCATCACGAGGTGTATCCGCTGAAGAAAGAAATTTCCAAATCGGACTTTTAGAAGAAGAGTTATCGGGAAACATGTAATTTACTTTTAGGCCCTAGCGAAAAGTCTATGCGTAATTTGAAAAAAAGTAACTATATCTAAAAAAACTATTCGACATAAATGGAATCAAAAGATAAAAGAATTTTTTCAATCGGATGTTCAGAAGCAAATAGGTGGAATAAAACGTATTTTTGAATTCGACATCACCTGCATTTACGCCGTCTAGAGGCAAAATTGTACATCGTAAAAAAACGAGATATAGGATTATCATTCGCATATTTCAAGCTTCCCAATGCAAAACGAATTTTTCAAATTGGACTAATAGTTGCAGAGATATCGTGGGTACAGGCGGACGGACGGACAAACCGGTAACATAAGCACCATCTTTTTTTACAAAAGACGTGCTAAAAATACGGGAAAACCACAGAGTGAATCCAAGCTGTCTCAATACCTAAAAAACGTGAATGCAGACTTAACAAAGTGTCCGTCCGCCAATAAGTGATTGACGATGTGGTTTGTCATCACGTATTTTATAATCCAGAAGGGAGTGCATTACGAGCTGTAGAAAAAACGTTTATCGAGTGTGTTTGTCAATCGCAAGGGGTGGGATGTCATTTTTCTTTTCGTTCTAATTTCCCACAGTACTAGAAAAGTAAAAAAGTAATTATTATATAAAGGAAACAGAGTTATTCGTTGTAGTTGGTCTTGGATGTTATCTATTGCAAAATAACCTATTCGAAAAATGTCTACCACTACTATGTTTAATATTTAAAACAGAGGGTTGACCTGTCTTCTTCAGCAAAAAATTGAATGAATTCCATGAACCCTTTCATGGAACTATGACTCTTTTGCTTTGGGTGTCTCAGAGCAAAACGAAGACGAAGCACAGACGAAATCTCCCAGTTCCGGTAAAGTAGCCGTTAACCCTTCCAACGTTGCCCACCTACTCTTCGATCAGTGTGGAAGTGTGAACGTAGAGGAATGTTTTTACCACATTCTTCCTGTTAACTGAATTTTTAATCTATTAGATGCTGGAATGCATTCATGTGAAATATAACAAAAAATAACTGAATTATTAACATTTCAGAAAACTAGATACGCAAAAAAGCATGGAAATGGTGAATTAGATTTTCAAGACTATGCTTTTCTCTTTTATGTTAAGCGTGTGACAGTATACATGTACAGATCAAGGATTGAGAAAAAAATTCCATAGTAACCTTGAAAAGCGTTTTCGATTACTGGTCCCTCAAAAGATTTAGTCGCCCGAATGCAATTCAACCGAATCTTGAAATGCAGGAAAGTAGAAACGCCGAAGTTCCAACAGCCTTGAAATTACGAATGATGAGATTTTCAGATAAGAAAGCATTAAAGTAAAAGGAAAGAAGCATTAGAGTTAGAGTGTATGCACTGCGTTTAGGAAAATGCCAAGTCGGTGAAAAGCTTAATATTATACTTATTCACGGTATCTTAAAATAGAAACTGAAGAAATTCCGGACTACGGAAAACCATAAAGAAACCAAATTATGTATCTAAGTTGTCATCCTTGTCACATTTACAACAAAAAACGGATTGTCATATTCAAAATTTGTATTATATGGTGTAATCCCGTATTTCATTCAGGCTTGATAATATTTAATTATTTATCCTTCTACGGACCTGACCTAAACTGAGAATAAATGCAATAGGGATTGAGTTTCCCGAAATAAAAGTCAAGTTACACAGGAATGCAAAAATTCCCTCTTTTCAAAAGTAACAGTTCCTTTTTCTGTCACGAAAGGATTATACATAATAGTGAAAACAGAACTATATATATATATATATACGTATAAATAATTTATAGATTTTTTTCACATTCTTAAGATAATATATATACAATCGAAGAGTGATTGAATGTTGATATAATGTAAATAAAAATCACCGTCGTGAAGGGAAAAACAGTTAAGGCAAAAAATTATAAAAACAAAATAATGTTTCGTTCATGTCAAACGAACGCTTGTGGCCTTTCTTACAGGGTGAAATTTTAGACGCAGAATCTCTTTAAAACCCAGAAGTAATCCTCCACAACATTCACATCCCATCGTCCCTGATATCGGTTTTCTTGCATTTTATATTTTAGCGACATCTCTCACCTTCCTCTTCACACGCCGCACTAATATTTTCGGTAAAATAGTTAAGGTGACAGCACAGAAAATGAATTTTCAAGCGCATGTTGCAGCCCAGGTTCTTAAATTTTTCTAGCGTACTTGCTGCTATGTCCCTGTAATTATGATCTTTGTTATTGCCTAGAAAATTTTGAATACCCTTTCTAAACCTTACCGGTGCTTCCTTTTCTGTTACAGTCATTTGTTTTCCTAAAAATATTTGTTTTTAGTAAACGGCCTTTCATCTGGGCAAACAAACACTCCTTCTTTGATTTTTGTTTCTGGTAAATGTGGAAAGCAATGAAATCAAATATGTAAAACTTTGAACATTTATGTCCAAAGGCTTGACATTTTTTTTTTTTTTCAATTCCGATCTTACATGCAAGTGTGGTAAAATAACTTTTTTCAGATCGACTATGTTTGGGTGGAGAATGTTCTTTGATTATGGAATAAAGTTTTCTCTTTTAGGATACTTTTTGTGATGCAGTGATGCTTTATCACTGTCCCATTCACAGATGAAACATGACATTTTTTTTTAACCACCTTGCTGCCCTAATATCATGCTCAGAATTTAAAAACCTACACAAATTTGCTAATTGTATTCGTGATATCTTATTTTATAAAGGAGAAAGTCAAGCTTTTAATAAGATTCCTTCAAATGTGCTGAAAGAAAAAGTGGTACTGAGGTGGAAATGTTGCTATTATGTAAAATATTTCCTTTTAAGCTTCTCATAATAGAATCAATTAACAGCTTCATCTGTGATGAATCATGAACAGTGGAAGATAAATACATTATGAGTCCAGGAATATCTACAAAATGCAAACGATTCTTCTTGAGCAAAGTATTCAGTATTCTTCTTTTTTGGTCTCTCGTATACAATGCAAATTTTGTTCCTGGAGCAAGTAGATTCATATCTTCGAGTCTTGATCCTCAAAGTTTGTGCAGTTTCCTTCGGCAGATTTAAATCCCTTACTAAGTCATTGAATTCGCTTTGTGTAAACTTCTGTGGTTCACTACTTACTGCTGAATTGCTGTACAAATCCTCAATTTCACTGAAATTTAACTGAACTTCTGAAGCTGTTGGGAAATCTAGTGATGTAGGAGGGGATGGTACACATAAATCACAACCATGTGGTACAGGTTTGATAGCACAGGGAATCGTTGCGTAGACAACACTCTTTATAATTTTGCAATTGCCTTTACTGGTTAGGTTAAGAACAAATAGCATTCCTCATAACGCACTGGCTCCCCCATAACATAGTAATAGCAAATGAAAATGAGTTTCTCCTACCTGGAATCCATTTTCTCAGTTGCTCAACAGTGACAACCTTGATGTGGGGACACAGGTCTTGTCGTGGTCTTTAGATTTTATATAAAAATACACCCATGATACTCCTCTTTTTACAAAATCCGTTTATTGGTGGCCTTTTTTCACAACAAGACTACCACATATGCAACAAAATTAATCAAAACTATTAACACATCCTCTTGACGCCTTAACGCCGAAATAAAGAACAACATAGCAGTTAAAATGATCGAATACACTTCGTTTTTATGGCTTGAAACACAGTGTCTAAAATTGCAATTTCTCACAATGTGAAAATCATTGATTTTGTAGCGCCATCTATTGCATCATTTTCCAATTAAATTTAAATCTTCCCAATTACAGATGCATTTATCATATTTTTCATTTTTTGTAAGAAGTAAGTTAACAAAATATGGGAAACTGTAAAAATCTGTGTTTGACAGGGACAAGGGATATGATTTTCGTGATCAGCATACCTGAATTACTAAAAAAACCTTGAAATTTTGCAAATCCCATAACCATGTAGGTCTGTGTTTTCAATGCAATGATAATGGAAATTGATCGGATCCTCAAACTTTCATTACATAAAATTCTCCTTAATGAGATTCCAAATTTTTGCACTCCGTTTAAACTCCAGTGCTTTACTTCTTGAGCAAGATGTACCACAATGCATCATTTATGACAGTCAGAGTTGGATTCTCGGAAAACTGTCGATAAATCCTGTTTGGTTGACATGTTTGCAAATTATTCTGCGTTATGTGTGACGCATATGCCAGACAGAAGCGATCACGCAGAAGCATATCCAGGATGTGTATGAGATTCCGACTGTATTCTCAGTTTCTTACTCCTCTAAGTGAGCTGAACCGAAAAACGGTTATCATGGTTTTTATGTTTAGATTTTTCTTGGCTATACCTTTGTACACTGGTACAGCACAGGGGTCTGACACGACTCTTAATGATAACGATGGTAAGTAACGAACAGTTTCTGTGAATAATATGTTAAAATAACGAGGTTTATACATTGAACTAATTCGTGCTTTTTGTGTGTGCTACTATATTTATTTATTTGTCTGTGGAGTTATTCCTTCTTCTTTCCAATGGTTGACAAAGTTAAACTTTCATTAAAATAAAACCGCCTTTTGCTAACTTAAAATGGTCTGACATTATGACGTCTGTAAAACAGCACAACCGGAGCAGTGGTGCAAGCGATGAAATCTGAGTAACCGTCCGAAATGTTTCCGGTTTTAGTGTCCAAACAAGATAAGGCATGGATGTTGTGTTCGTCTTACGGCACTGGCTACCTCCTTCCCTAGACTCAGTGGCCCTACATTAGGGACGGGCGACGTCTTACAGTCCATCGATTTGCTCACGGTGGACGTTAAAATTTGAATACCTCCCCTTCCAAAAAATAACCCCAAAAATCTGGTTTAAATGTTCTTACATTATGAGAATGTCTGAACTGAAAAATGCAGCATTTTATTTTCATTTGGAGATGTATTATATGTGCTTACACCAATTCTAAAAGAAAAGTATTACAGCTCTTAAGATATATTCTATATCTCCTAGCTGTGATATCATTGAGCCTCTAAAGTAAAAAAGAAGGTGAAAATCTTTCCCAAACATTGCGAAGAATATAAGCAAAGATAACTTTTAATTTTAACATACGGTTCTGTTTTTTGAAAATTTAATTTCAAAATTAAAATTTTTGGACTTGCAATGTTTGTAAATAATTAACTCGAATTTGTTTCAAAACAATTGGAGATTATGTTTCTCATAAACGTATACTTTCAGAGCCAGAGAAATTTAATCGATTACGTTTTGTGCAGTAATATTTCGTACTATAACTTTGATGAAGACAATACTTTGTATAGTATTTCTGTGTTCATAATTACAATAGCAGTAAACATAATTTTACTTTATTGATTGCGTTTAGTCGCTTCGTATAGTGGGTTTCTGTCTGTTGTGTTTCTTACATTACTTGCCAAGACACGAAGGCGTATGCCCACAATCTAGCTATTTCTGTTTGCTGCAGTTAGAGCCCAACGCAGCAACATTTTGCAAGAATTACAGCATATAGCTTCTACACTTAACTTTCCACAAAAAGCTGTGTTTAGCCCATGCCCACAAACTACGCGCTTCTTCTCACTACTTATGTAATGAACTTTCCGTAGCCACTGGATGACTGGAGCAAGCACGTGAATAAGACAAACAGACCTGCTCCATAAGGGTCTCCCCCTGATGTCGATCAAGAAAGGTAATTTTTTTTTGTTACAATGTCACAGTAGGAAGAGTGAGACCTTCTAAAATATTTTTTGCATGTATAATTGTTTTGAAGAAACTCTTTTATTGTGGGTTTATCAAAAAGTACTTTCCGAGTACGTTTGAAAATTTTAGTTCTGCGTGAAGCAAGTACATTTCGATAACTTTGCTTTGCATTTTGATGAGACATTTTTTTCGTTGCAGCAAAAAAAAAACGTCTTTCTGTCCTTATCCTTTCGTAACGGACATCATACTTGTTAATTTTGATGCATGCGCATCGAAAATGTTTCATATGTAGGTTTTTCCGTCTGATTTTGTTTAATATCCATTAAGTTATTTTCGTTCGTATTCTGTAATAATATAGTAATTACTTTCAGGGATGAAAAAAATTTTTCCAGTCACAATTGCGGTGTAAGAGTTTCCATGAGCCGACAGACTTAAAATACCGTTTAGGAACAACATTTAGTGTGAATAAAGAGATAAAAATACATGGAAAAAAATTGCTGTACAGCTTTGGGCACTGATTACCTTAAGATGATGTTCATCCTAGCGTGTTTCCAAATACTGTAATATTAATTGAAAGTGTTCGACATTTTTGGACTTTGTGACTTTAAAGATTATCATTATGAGAACTGGTGTTTCTTTCCGGGTTTTTATATTATGCCGAAAATACAGCTTTTTCCTAAAAATCAGGGACATCTTTTACTGCTAAATGTAGTTTTCTACCGATAGATATTCGATTTCTTTCTGTTGGTCTGTCAGCGTCATGAAAGGAAATACAACAACGATTTCTCTCAAATTCAGGTTATCTTTTAAGATCTACAGAACGTTTCTCTAACGCTGACTGTTTTTATACAAAATGAAGAGTGGTGGAACAAGTATGTTGTTACACAAAATGAAGAGTGGTGGAACAAGTATGTTGTTACACAAAATGAAGAGTATATGAAGCGTGTATGTCGTTACACAAAATGAAGAGTATATGAAGAGTATATGTTGTTACGCAAATGAAGAGTAATAACATACTCGTTTTCATATTGGAAACAAGTATGTTGTTACATAAATTAATTCTTTTTTTACACAAAATGAAAAGTGGTGGAACGAGTAAGTTTTTAATTAAATATCGCCCTCTTTCAATATCTTCGCATTTTTGTTTCTGAATTACCGTATATATATATGTTTGGTCGGCACGAAAGTGTGACTGCCTTTTATAGCAAACTCAGCCGTATAACTCTGCTTATGATGAAACATTTTCTACATCTCGAAAGGCAGTTAAAACATACTATGTGTTAGTGAAACGTTCAGCAAGCATAACTCAAAACGTGGTGCAGACTGTTTACTTTTAAGAATAACGCATGAGGAAAAAGGATCCGCAAATTTACTGATATAGTTCAAGTTCCTTAAAATTCATTAATTAACGATCACATGGAACGTCATAAAGGGGAAGGAAACAACGGATGACAGTTTAAGTCAGGGATGCCAGATTTGAACATAAGAACAAAGCGATGAAAAACCGTAATTTACATTCTTCGAATGGAGAAACAAATTTGTTTAAATGTGTTGATGCCGCAGGCAACATGATACTCAGCACTGGAACTTAATAAAAATACTACGATTCTGACGGCACAACTTGAAATACAAGTACCACAATTCGGACACAGTCATGTGCAACATACTCGTTTCGAATAGGGAAGTCAGAGTCAAAGTGATCATGTTATAAATGAAAAAAATATAACACTCATATCGCTAACTTGTTATCATAGAATTGAAGAATTATTTTTTTTTCTCCCGTACCCCAAGATACTTATTAGCTTCGTTAATTCAAGATCTTTTCAAATCTGATCGATAGGTGCAGAAAGAGTTTTTCAATGTCGGTTGAACAAACGTAATGACATTAAAAGTAAGTATGCTGTTTTTTAAAAGATATGCTAAGATATGGATGAAGGAAAATTAGTGGCCCTAATGAATACAGTGCAGTTTTTACGCAGCAAATCCGTTTTATAAATGTTTAATGGAAAGTTAGATCCGCAGGATTCATTTTTTAATTTCTTTTTCTGCTCTCTAAAAATTGTACCACTTTCTTATAAATGGAAGCCTGACTCTTTAAAACTCAGAAATATAACCCTTCAAGGCTTCAAACTATAGGGCTTGAATTACTTTATATTTTTATTTCATGTTTGTACAAATTGAATTTTGTTTTGTGTTAGTTTATTGCGAAGTTTATACATAGAGCTTAAGCAACTTTTTATTTTTATGTTTGCTCAAAATGACTTTCGAGTTTTGTTGGTTCATTGTAAAGCTTATATATATATATTTATATATACATATATATATATATATATACTTATATATACAGTCGGGGATGTAAGGTCAGGTGATGCGTAACATCACAGCCTCTCCTTGACAAATGTCAACCCCGCCTTCTCGTGGTGCATCCTGTTCCCACTAAAGGGGCTCTGACGACCGCAAATAGCGGTATAACTATACCATCGGGATCAGAGGAAATGCTATCCCACACTCACCAACCCGCTTGGCCAGCGTGGTGAGTTATGGCCAAACACCTCCAAAATGACTCTACAACTTAAATCTTGGCCCTCAGTCTCCGGCAGCTGGAATGTAAATGGCCAAGGCAGCGGCCAGTGCGACATGAAGGCAGAGGGTGCTAAGAATTCCCGGAGGACCGGACTAGGCTGCCATTTGATGCTGACCTTGGCTACCTACAACGGACGCTCCCTATCTTCTGATTCAAGGCTTCTTGAATTGGAAGAGGAACTACAAAGGATCAAGTGGGACATCGTCGGGCTAAGTGAGGTAAGGAGAAAAGGAGAAGATCTCATCGAACTGAAAAGTGGACATCTCTTCTATTATCGTGGGACAGATACTGGCAGAACTAGTGGTGTTGGATTTATAATAAACAAGAAACTGAAGGATAAAGTGGTAGAAGTTGAAAGTTCCTCTGACAGAGCTGCACGACTCGTTATCCAACTATCGAGAAGATACCAGGCTCAGATTATTCAAACTTATGCACCCACCACAAGTCATCCTGAAGAAGAAATTGAAGAATTTTATGAGGAAATTCGTCATCTAAATAATAAAGGTAAGCAGCACTTGAAGATAATTATGGGAGATTTCAATGCAAAAATAGGGCACCGGCAACAGAATGAAACTTCAGTAGGTAAATTCGGTCACGGCAACAGAAACCAGCGTGGAAATACTCTCGTTGAGTTTGCAGAGGCAGAAGGATTTTTCATCTTGAATTCCTTTTTCAAGAAAAAGCCACACAGGAAATGGACATGGAGACATCCAATTGGGACGACAAGTGAAATTGATTTTATTATGTGTAACAAAAAATTCGTCATCGAAGACTGCAGTGTGCTGAACAAGTTCAACACAGGTAGTGACCATAGATTGGTGAGATGTAAGATGCACCTCAACACTAAACTGGAACGTAGCAAGCTCATAAGACAAACAGAATGTATTGACATAACCAACCTTAAAAAACACCATAATACTTTCAAGTTGGAACTGAAGAACAGATTCTCTGCTTTAGAAGGCCTAACATCGGAAGAAGTGGATATTTCGGAAGTTAACAGAAAAGTAACCAAAGCTCTTATGGAAACAGCAACAAAATTAGCTGGGTCTAAGAACAAGTTGCATGTAAACAAAATATCAGGAAAAACCAAAATGTTGATGCAAAAAGAAGAGAGATGAGGACAACTAAAGAAGATGTGACTTCCAAAGGGGAATATATAGAGCTATGCAAGACAGCACGAAAAAGTATCACTGAAGACGTAAGGAAATTCAACTGTGAGCTAGTGAGGAAAGCAATTGAAAACAACCAAAGCCTAAAGATAGCAAAGGGACATCTCAGTAAGGGAAGAAAACAGATTATGGCTCTGAGAAAAGAAGATGGTTCTATAACAAGAAATAGAGGCAGAAATTTTGACAAGAGTGAAAGATTTCTACTCCAAATTATATGAAAGGGATGATACATGTACTCCAGACATCATGAAAGGTACCAGAGTTCTTCCAGTCCTCCCAGCAGAAGTTGCTCATGCAATCAAGAACATGAAGCGGGGGAAAGCTCCAGGAGAAGATGGAATTACTATAGACATCATACAAGAAGCAAGTGGAGAAATTGAAACAGTACTCGCCCAAATTTTCACTCGATGCCTTAATGAAGGGAAGATTCCTGAGGATTGGAACAATGCTACAATGATCCTGCTACATAAAAAAGGTGACATTGAGGATCTCAGGAACTACAGACCTATCAGCCTCCTATCAGTGGTTTATAAAATCTTCACTAAAGTTCTTTCACACCGCTTGAAGGTAACACTGGACATGGCTCAACCGAGAGAACAAGCTGGATTCAGGAGTGGCTACAGCACAATAGATCATATCCACGTACTGAGAGAACTGATTGAAAGAGCGAGGGAATATGAACTTCCTTTGTGCATGGCTTTTATCGATTATGAAAAGCCTTTGATTCGGTGAAACCATCAGCAGTTACCACGGCTCTGAAATCCTGCGGTATTGAAGATGCATACATTAATATTATTAATAACATCTATGAAAATGCAAGTGCAAAGATTCGGCTGTTTGAAAATACAACACACATAAAAATTGGAAAGGGAGTGAGACAAGGTGACACCATATCTCCGAAGCTCTTTAATGCCACATTGGAAAATGTCTTTCAATCACTGAACTGGGAAAACAAAGGGATAAAGATTAATGGAGATTATCTAACCCACCTTCGTTTTGCTGATGACATAGTCATTTTTGCAACTACCCCATCAGAGCTGCAGAGTATGATCCAGGAACTTGCTGACAAGAGTAAAGAAGTGGGATTAAAAATGAACTTTCAGAAGACAAAAGTGATGTTCAATGCTTTTACAAGAAATGAAGATTTATCGATTGATGGAGAACAACTGGAGATAACAGATACGTACGTTTATCTTGGACAGCAGATATCAAGTGAGGGTCACATTGATGAAGAAATTAATCGGCGTACAAAACTTGCCTGGAGAGCTTTTGGAAGAAACAGCATAATTTTCAAGAGCAATATGCCATTATGTCTTAAAAGAAAAGTGTTTGATCAATGCATCCTTCCAGTGCTTACGTATGGTGCAGAGACGTGGACCTTAACTAAAAGAGACATACAAAGGCTGCAGACAACTCAAAGTAGCATGGAGAGGTGCATGCTTGGTACAACCAGGAGAGATAAGAAGAGGAACTCGTGGATCCGAAAAATGACGAGAGTGGAAGACATCATGATCAGAGTTAAATCCCTGAAATGGCAATGGGCTGGACATACTGCCAGAAGGACAGACCATAGATGGACAGCCGAAATTTTAGATTGGATTCCAAGGGACAGGAAAAGACCCAGAAAAAGACCACATGGGAGATTGGGTGGATGAAATTCGTAAATATGCGGGAGTGACATGGAGGAGACTGGCACAAGACAGACCGTTGTGGAGGAAACTTGGGGAGACCTTCGTCCAGCAGTGAATTGATAATGGTTGAAAATGATGACGATGATGATGATGATGATATACAGTCGGGTCACATTATTTTGACCACCTCCTACTTTTGATGTCAACACCACGTAACCAATGAAAGAAGGCACGTTTCGTCAGCTGGCTTGAAGGGTATATAACGTGTGCTGTAGGCATTCTGAAAACAAATCGTGGCCACGGGTGGCCTAGTGGACAACTTTCGTGACTGCCACATAAAAAACCTCAGGTTCGATCCCAGCCAGGTACGAACGCTCGATCCACTAAATATCCGCCGTGCGTCGGATGGGCACGTTAAGCCGTAGAACCCCGGGTCCCTGCCCCCCGGTGATAAATAAAGGCGCCTTCCTCCCCCTTTCTACTTCGTTTCCGTGTCACTTTCCTATCGGGCAATCTAGCTTCATATTTCTAAGGGTTGTTTAAGACCTGGGGTCAGACACTCCCTTCCTAAAATCCCCTACATATGATCATGATCATGATCTGAAAACAAATCACTCGCTGCTGTCATGGATAAAAGGATCGATTTATCTGATTTCCCATAAGGATTAATTTTCGGATTTCGGGCCAAGGGTGGCAGTGTTTCTGAAACAGCGCAGTTTGTGATCTGTTCGCGTGCTGCTGTGGTTAAGGTGTTCGTCATTGGAGAATTGGCAATATTGCGAATAAGTAACGTGCAAACTGCGGAGCACCACGTGCCATTGATGCGAGAGGTAAACATCGGTTGCGAAGGTGTGTGAGGGAAGATCGACGCGCTAAAGTGGAGCAACTCACTTGCTGAATGAACCAGGGGGTAACCGGAAGTATGTCTAAAACGACATTTCAGCGAGCCCTGCTGCGTATGGCGCAAAAATGCAGACGGACGGTCACTGCAACTATGCTAAAGAAGATGCTTCAGGAGAGGCGCCTACATTTGCACGGCTGTATTCGAATTGGACCTCCGCTAATTGGTAAAGGATTGCCTTTTCCGATAAATCACGTTTTTTGCTTCATTGAACAGATGGACGCTGGCGTATAAGGCGACAAACATCGGAGAAGAAACACTCTTCAACAATTGCTGGAAGATTACAAGTTGTTGGAGGAAGCGTTATGGTCTGCAGAATGTTTTCGTGGCATTCCTTGGATCCACTTATACATGCGGAAATCATTATGAACCGAATTCGGTATGAATGCATCCTTGCAGACTACATGCACCCATACATGCGGATTGTCTTCTCTGGGATGGATGGAATCTTCCAAAAGTAAAATGCGACGTGTCACACAGCTAGAAATGCCCGAGAGTGTTTGGAAGAGCACGATTAAGTTTCCTGGCCCCGTAATTCCCCATACTTAAACCCAATTGAGAATCTGTGGGACCACCTTGATCGTTTTTTTCGTTCTACGGAACCTCCATTTCTCACCGTCCAGCAACTGTCAAATGCACTTGCAGTCAGCATGGCTCCACATGCCTGTGAACATCTTTCAGCACCTTACTGAGGCACTCTCAGCCCGTCTAGCTGCTGCCCGTCCTGCACACGGTGGTTACTCTGGATATTAGCTGGTGGCCAAACTAATCTGATTGGACCGTGTATATAAATATGTATGGAAATGGGTGGAAATAGAAAATCATCCGGATGTCGACAATCGATGAAACACAAAGAAATAATAAAAGCAATGTACTTCCACCAGCGGCTAAGAATTAGATAAAACAAACCTAGCAAATGGGGAACAAAATGTTTCTCATAGTAGAAATAATGTATTAGAGACAAAGAGAATTTGTGAAATCTAACAGTTAAAACAAGTTAGTAAGACCATTCAATGCACTGATTAATATAGGCTTTCCAGCATACCAGAAATCATTACTCAAGTTATTTCTCAAGTTATGAGGATAATGGATGTGGAATAAATCTCGCTCCTGTGCCTGACGTTTGAAACCATTTCGATGATATTCAACATAATTGGTGCAGTATACCTTCGTAACAATATGATAAAGTTTTGACGCAATAGAAGCATTTTAGTCAAGTTATGAGGATAATGACTGTGGAATACATCTCGCTCCTGGGCACTGACCTTTGATCCCATTTCGATTATATTAAGCAGAATTGGTTGTTCTGTATATCTCCGGAACAACGTGCTAAAGTTTCGTCGCAATAGAAGCCTTTTTAGTCAAGTTATGAAGATAATGGCTGTGGAATATGTCTCACTCCTGTGCCATGACCTTTGAACCCATTTCGACGATATTCAACAGAACTGGTTCAGTATACCTCCGGAACAATATGATAAAGTTTTGTCGTAATCGAAGCATTTTACGTACGTTATAAGGCATAATGGCTGTGAAATGTATTCCGCTCTTATCTCCTGACCTTTGACTCCATTTCTCCCATTTTAGGTAGGGTTCGTCCCCGGGTTGTGCCCTACCACATTCTAAAATGTCATCAAAATTGAAATATGTTTACGGTGGTTATCGTGCGGACAGGCAGACAGACAGACAGACGAACAAAGCTGGAGCATTTACTCTTCTTTAATCTACGTTTGGAAAACGTAAAAAAAGAAAAACACAAAGAAACATATAACTCCACGCTCTCTAGCGGGGGAATATTGCGCATTGGAAAAGTTAAATATAGCCGAAAATATTTTTTAAGGCAAAAGCTATGATAAGAAAAGAAAACTTATTAAATGCTTCTCCTGGATGCAGAGATAGCGAGAAAAATGTTCTGACATTACTGCCCTATCGTGAACACTGCGCATTTTTAAAGAGGATAATGTTCCACATCTTTATTGCAACGAATACCATACAGTAAAAAAAGAAGTTAATAGATACCTTTTTTATTAGCGGAGATACGCTTACAAACAAAAATATACAAACACACCACCTAGCGGCACAGCAGTGAACTATAAAATTTCTCAAGTAATAACTAAAATGCTACCCAACGTCTTGCGGTGTTAAAAGCATTTTTAAATCGCACATTTAGAAGCGGAGAAATTGAGAAAAACAGATAAATATTTGCCCTCACTAAAAGCAAATGTGTGCATTATTTTGGGAAAGAAATACACACAAGATGTTTTACAAAATTAATGATTTTTTCAATCAGGTTTTTTGTCCGCCAGATATTGCTGTAAATGGAAACATGAGCTTTGGTCATCTAGCGGCACACTTGTTTGTTAAGGAAATTTTAAAGTTACTTGAAAAACATTTCGCACTGCAAATGCTCTACAACAAAGAAAGCATTTTTCAAATCGTGCTCTTAGAGCCAGAGATATCGAGGGAAATAAGATATACATCTACGCTCCATGGCATTTAAACTATGAACCATTTGAAGCATTAGGTATTATCAAAGGCTTTCAGAGGTGAGCGCTAAACGGCTACGAAATAAATTTTTCAATAGATTTGCAGAAACTCATTATTTCCCCCTGCAATTACATCAGAAGCCCACATAAACACTTACAAGCCCTGGCTGTTCAACTATTCTTTTTCAAAAAATGGAAGTGTTACGCAGAGTATTCCTCATTAGGTGATGTATCAATGGCAGAAAGCCGCCCCGGGTGGCGCAGTGATATAAGCGATGGACTCTGATGATTCGTCCGAAAGGGGTCAGGGTTCGAAACTCAGTGAAGCATAGATCTTGTGTTTTTTTACCACACTGACTCTCTCCTTTGCTTGGAACCAGCGACATTAAGTTAGGGACGGGCGACTGCTTATAGCCCATTGAGTACCACACGGTGGTCGTTAAACCTCCAATTTAAAAAAAATGTAGAAGACAATTTTCAAATAGGACTTTTAGAAGCAGAGATATCGGGGGAAACGTAATTTACCTACAAACGCCGTACCGAAAACCTGTGCATTGCTTGAAAAACAGACTGGACCTAAATTTGTTTTCGGTATAAATGATATCAAAATGAAGAGGAATTTTTTTTTATCAGGATTTTAGAAGCAAATATATGAAATAAAATGTATTTTCAAATTGATATCATCTGCTTCTACGTCATCTAGCTGTGAAGTTGTGAATAAAAGGATCGGAATGCACGATCATCATTCCCACATTTCACGCGTTCCAATGCAAATTGTTTTTTATTTTAATTTTTTTAATCGGACTAAAAGCTGCTCAGATATTGGGCCAACAGACATACGGACAAAATGGTAACACAAGTAGGACCCTTTTTTACAAAAGACGTATTAAAGAAGGACCTTTTTCAGTATCTTCCCCGTCCGGTTCCTCATTTAGTAATAATTACCAACATCGGTAATTGTATTTGGAAACGTGTTTCTTCATTTTAAAATGAAAGCAATTTTATTAATATTTACTATGTGTATGCTTTGAGTGTACTTTTGATATAGCAGATGTATAAGTGCCGTTACTGTATACATGTCCGAAATCATTTTTCAGATGACTTATACAAGGACTTCGTCCATAGACCACACTTCATGGTTCTTCTCCTTGCCATCTGTGTAATTCTAACTTTGCTAATCTTCTCTCAGATTCTGAGCCTTTTGCTGAAACATAAATGTTGCCAGAAGGAAAAATACTCCCTTGAGAAGGCCGATGGTCAGGTGGATGGAATCCGCAAGGTTACGTTTCTTACACTTCCTTCTTATGGATATACTTCCGACTGTTCCCGCGTACACGACATAACATCAGATGATGTGGCAAACAGGACGAACATTCAGCTTTCTACCGTTAGTAGTACAAATTAAAGACTGTTTTCTGGTATGTCGGACGACATAAAAGAGACGATTATACCTCATATGTATTGTACCCGTTCTTTGAGCAAATGGCTGCTTCTTCTGGAGCTGAGGATGCTAGTTTTTGTTTTTTTCTAGTTTTATATTTTGAATTGTTCCAGAAAACGTTATTGTATAAGATATGGACGCACTTTTCTTATCACCAGAAAAGGAGACTCCTCTGAAGTTTCATTATTTCTTCTTGTCATGTATTATATTGCATGTCAGATTTATATACTGTATATTCGTTATCACGGCTGATGTCACTCTGACCAGAATTTCATTAAAATCCGTTTCGTAAATCATGGTGTTATACCGACTTTTACGATTGCAACGTATCTTTTGTCTTAATTACATTTCAGTTCGCAAAAAATTTAGAAATTTCTGTTTAAGAAAGTAACAGTTAAGTGAACGTTTTGACTGGAACAGCACTTCCAAATTTTCGAAAAAATAAGAAATAACGGTATTTGCTCTCAAGTTCTGTTTAGTGCAATTGGATTTTTTATTTCTGTTTTTTTTTCTACTATTTTTATTGTTGTTTTTTTCTGGCAGGTTGTTTCTTTGTTTGACGAAAGGGAGGTATAGTTTTTTTGATGAGAGCATGAAAGTTATTGTACTTTTATCTGCGAAGATATACAAAAGTTATTTTGGTAGGTGATATCGGTTCTACCTTTACATTTGGTTTGCCCAGCAACAAAAGGCATTGGCACGTCTATTACGAAGACAGTAGCTTTTTCTGACATCCGCTGAAATCTGAATACTAATGATTAAAGAAGGTAAAACACTTATTTCCCTGAATTTTACAACTTTTTAAATTTCGTCCGCAGTTGGAAATGCCATTTTAAATATACAAAGCTTATGATTAAATGCTGCAAATAGCTGTAAAGTTGACATATTTTAAAATATAGTATCACACTTATTGTAATGCAATACAACGGATGTGTTGTAACCATTTATACACATTTCGAACGCGCGTGTAATCAAATAGTTTTCATGTAATTAATGTAATTTAGATTTTCTTGATTTCAGCTGAAAGAATTCAGGGCCACAAGAAATTACACTTTTCAAGATAACGGATTAAAAGGAATATTAAAGATGCTGGTGCCCCGAATCGACCTGGTTTTCTTTCTTTTTTTTTTCTTTTTTGCAGAAACAACCCGTGTACGTTTGAATGGCACTTTGATTCCTAGTGAACGTAAAATTAAAGAAGTGTATTATTTTATCAAAACAGAATCACGACTGCGGTGCTGCTTCAGGACCTTAATATGTGTGTAATTTCTGTGATATTTGAACGATAATCGAAATGTAACTGTTTCCATCAATGCGGGTTTTACGTAAAAAATGAGTTTTCCTAATAAATTTACTTACAACATTCTTAAATTTTCTGAAGCGAAAACATAAATCGAGTTCAAAGATCAGACATCATTGATTACAAGAGTCGACGTAAATTATGTTGCCTCGCAAAAGACGACCGCTTAACAACGGCGACGCAAATCACATTCAGGTTACATGTTGGCGGGCTGAGCAGTCAGCGAGCAAACGGTGCTCCACGCGCTGCATAGCCTAGCCTACCAGAGTCGATGCTCTACTCGTGTGCCACTGTTTGCCGCTCATCGTAAATTAGGCGCACTTGGTGCCAAGAACATAAAAACTAAACCACTCAAGAGTGTCCTGGCGTCACGTGGTCATATGAATCGCTCTTTCACCGAACTGACGGGAGGGTGTGGGTGTGGGGTTGTCAGCATTAGGCTATGCTTTCGCCGTGCCAGGTCTTCTCTGTATGGTTGGGTTCGGGGTTCGCTAAGGTTCATCAAGTATTTTAGTGTGTCAGGAGTGCTCTTTTACCACTGCGCGCTACCAATATGTTTTTTTTTTCACTGATACAATATATATATTTTTTCTGCAGAGGGATCACACATATATAGCCCCTGCATGTACCAAAAATCACGTTCCCACTATCTTTTTTTTTTTTTCAATTAATCCGTCCATTCTTCATAAAAATGTAAGCAGTTCTGTGTAATTTGAATAAATCGCTATACAAAAACGAAACTTCTGTGTTCAGAGGATACAATTTAGAAAAACATCGTTTTACATTAGTAAAACGCATAGCTTGAAGTTGGCAATCTTGGTGACATGTTTACAAGGTATAATAAAGCTAAGAAAAAATGTATTTGAAATTTCTACCACGTTACTTCCCGAAAAAATATCATAAAAAATGAGTTGAGGTTAAAATTAAAGTATGCATATTCACGTAAACACAAGTCAGTTTTAAAGAACTGTAACACGTTAATGATTTAGTACAATGAAAATGACTTCCTCAACATCTCTGCACATCACAAGTTGAAAATTCCACGCTCATAATTTCATCATGGAACATTAAAGCTTCCGTTTGGAAACGTATGATAAAAGGATAGCATATATATATTTTTTAATAATCCTAACGGGATTCTAACATATGGAAAACATCTAAGCACCAATTTTAATTGACATGCGCAGAAATTGCAGCATTTGGTATTTATGCTCACGCTGTAAATCATTTTAGTGACTACTTTGCATATTAAGAAAATGCCATTCCTTTTTGATTAGGAATTTCCAATATGCTAAATTTGCTTATGAAATAGAAACACCTTGCCTTTAAGAGCAAAAACCAAATTCATAATGGAAGAGGGACTTTAATTTTTTATTAATGATCATTCATGCATTATTAAAGCTTTCAAACAAATCCAAATCGCTCGATGAACATTTTTCAGTTTTTAAAATAAAAAATTAATAATGAAAAAAAAAATTGTGCTTATAATGGTGAACGAAGTGGCACTGATTCATCTAAGAAAGGAGCTCTTAGCTCCCAAATGAAAAAAAAGTCAAATACTTAAATGGCAAACGCATTTCCATCTCTTTCGGCTTTTTCTTTTTTCTTCATTTTTTTTCTTGGTTATTAGATGCAAGGCATAATTTTTGTTCTAGCCTGAACGGAAATGCTACTATGTAGAACAGCTTTTGCAAGAGAAAAGAAAGACAACAGGGGACGTAGTTCGTTTTATGTCTGATTACGACAATGTTATTCTCTTGCTATTGAATTTTTTGAATATTTAAACTGCATATATTGCGTTTCCTGATCTTTGATATTGCTAATGATATTTGATAGTTATATTGAACCTAGCGCGATTAGTATTTTTCATCCCTTTTAACAATACAAGGAATTCTTGATGTGACTTGGAATACAGATAATATACATGTAAATTCCTTTCACGTGGGATTTCATTGCTTGTTGTGGCAAAATTCACAAGATGCTATTAATATGAAATCATGGCAATTAAGCATATTTAATTGATTTGACAAAATACATTTTTCAGTTATGACGTCAGTTATATATTCGTCTATGTAGCGCCAAGTATATAACGACGCGCACCCTCCAGAAGCTGCCAAATTCACTGCAGTCAGCATGGCTCCACATACATGTGAACAGTTTCCAGCACCTTACTGAATCACCAGTTACTCAACATAGGGGCTGGTGATCACAATAATGTGACTCGATCGTGAATAAATATACACTATCTACCAACAAGTATTTGGACACCTGTGATAGCAAAGGAAAACAAAGTTTATTCACCTTCAATAGTTGGTGGAGCCTCCACGAGGGGCGATTACAGCTGCGACACTCCAGGGCATACTCTCAGCCAGGCGTTGTACGACGGCTAGCGGTATTTTCTTCCACTCGGCTTGGAGAAGACAGGTCAGTTCCTTCACCGATTTCGTACGGTGGGGGCACCCCTTACGTCGACGCTCCAACTCGTCCCAGAGGTGTTCGATAGGGTTAAGGTCCGGGCTCTGCGCAGGCCAATCCATTCGATCAACCCCATTGTCACCATAACAAGCCATGGTGGACCTCGCAAAATGACAGGTGGTATTGTCATCCTGAAAGTAACATGGGACCACCTCGTAAAACTGCCTAAACGTAGGAAGCGCATGGTCATCCAAAATGGTGCAGTAGGTCTCGGCGTTGAGTCTAACAGGAATTGCGACCAAGGGTATAGTGCCATACCAGGAGAAACACCCCATAGCATAATTCCACCGCCGCCGAACTTCACAGTTGGCACAATACATTCCAGCAGGACGCGTTCTCCAGGCAGACGCCAATCCTAGACTCTGCCATCCGAACGGGAACGTTAAAGAGAGAACCTTGATTCGTCGCTCCAGAGAACTTGTTTCTACTGTTCAACGTTCCACTGTCGACGTTCTTTGCACCACGTTAGCCGAGCAGCACTAGTGGACCCTTGAACAGCCTTTGGGGATCAAAGGCTTGTGGGATGCAACACGTTCATGATAACTGAGCAGATGGGATTCCTTACGGATGGTATTCATCGAAAGAACACTTCCGGATGACTGTTGAAACTCCTCGCGGATGTGGCCCATCGATTTGGTGCGGTTCTTCCGAATTTCTTTGGCAAGCACCCGTCGGTCTCTAACTCCCAGTTTTGTGGGTCAGCCGGGTCGGGGCACATTCCGAAGTCACCTCTCACTTCCACTTGCCAATCACGTAAGCCACTGTCGATTTTGGGTACTTTAACTCGCAGGATATGTCTCGTATGGATCGGCCATTTCTGTGATACCCGACGATTACACCTTTCTCGAAATCAGAGAGCTCCGAACTGCATGGCATTGTGCATGCGACTGGTTGCGTTGTTGTTTCCCACACGATATTTAACGGCAGCGGCCGTGACGTGTATCAGAACCGCAGATATCGTTGATTGCAAGGGTGTCCTATTACTTGTTGGTAGATAGTGTATATATATATATATATAATGGAGTTTATCTAACTCACCTTCGCTTTGCTGATGACATAGTAACTACCCCATCAGAGCTACAGAGTATGATCGAGGACTTGCTGACAAGTGTAAAGAAGTGGGATTAAAAATGAACTGTCAGAAAACAAAAGTGATGTTCAATGCTTTTACAACAAATGAAGATTTATCGATTGATGGCGAAAAGCTGGAGATAACAGACACGTACATTTATCTTGGACAGCAGATATCAAGTGAGGGTCACATTGATGAAGAAATTAATCGGCGTACAAAACTTGCCTGTAGATCTTTTGGTAGAAACCGTACAATTTTCAAGAGCAATATGCCATTATGTCTTAAAAGAAAAGTGTTTGATCAATGCATCCTTCTAGTGCTTACATATGGTGCACAGACGTGGACCTTAACTAAAAGAGACATAGCATGGAAAGATGCATGCTTGTTGCAACAAGGAGAGATAAGAAAAGGAATTCGTGGCTCAGAAAAATGAATAGAGTGGAAGACTACATGACCAGAATAAAATCCCTGAAATAGCAATGGGCTAGACATATTGCCAGAAGGACAGACCACCTATGGACAGCTAAAATTTTAGGCTGGATTCCAAGGTACAGGAAAAGACTTAGAAGGAGACCACATGGGAGATGGTCTGATGAAATTCGAAATTATGCGGGAGTAACATGGAAGAGACTGGCACAAGAATGACCGTTGTGAAAGACATTTGGGGACCTTTTCGTCTAGCAGTTGATTGTTAATGGTTGACAATGATGATGATGATACATATATATATATATATATATATATATATATATATATATATATATATATATATATATATATATATATATATATTTATTTATTTATTTGGGATGTAAGGTCAGGTGATACGTAACATCACAGCCTCTCCTTGACAAATGTCAACCCCGCCTTCTCGTGGTGCATCCTGTTCCCCCTAAAGTGGCTCTGACGACCTCCAATAGCGGTATAACTATACCATCGGGATTAGAGAAAATTCTATCCCACACTCACCAACCCGCTTGGCCGGCGTGGTGAGTTATGGCCAAATCCTTCCAAAATGATTCCACAACTTAAATCTTGGCCCTCAGTCTCCGGCAGCTGGAATGTACCTGGCCAAGGCAGCGGCCAGTGCGACATGAAGGCAGAGGGTGGTAAGAATCCCCGGAGGACCGGACTAGGCTGCCATCTGATGCTGACCTTGGCTACGTATAATGGACGCTCCCTATCTTCTGATTCAAGGCTTCTTGAATTGGAAGAGGAACTACAAAGGATCAAGTGGGACATCGTGGGGCTAAGTGAGGTAAGGAGAAAAGGAGAAGATCACATCGAACAGAAAAGTGGACATCTGTTCTACTATCGTGGGACAGATACTGGAAGAACTAGTGGTGTTGGATTTATAATAAACAAGAAACTGAAGGATAAAGTTGTAGAAGTTGAAAGTTCCTCTGACAGAGCTGCACGACTTGTTATCCAACTCTCGAAAAGATACCAGGCTCAGATTATTCAAACTTATGCACCCACCACAAGTCATCCTGAAGAAGAAATTGAAGAATTTTATGAGGAAATTCATCATCTAAATAATAAAGGTAAGCAGCACTTGAAAATAATTATGGGAGATTTCAATGCAAAAATAGGGCAACGGCAACAGAATGAAACTTCAGTAGGTAAATTCGGTCACGGCAACAGAAACCAGCGTGGAAATACTCTCGTTGAGTTTGGAGAGGCAGAAGGGTTTTTCATCTTGAACTCCTTCTTCAAGAAAAAGCCACACAGGATATGGACCTGGAGACATCAAAATGGGACGACAAGTGAAATTGATTTTATTATGTGTAACAAAAAATTCGTCATCGAAGACTGCAGTGTGCTGAACAAGTTCAACACAGGTAGTGACCATAGATTGGTGAGATGTAAGATGCACCTCAACACTAAACTTGAACGTGGCAAGCTCATAAGACAAACAAAATCTATTGACATAACCAACCTTAAAAAACACCATAATACCTTCAAGTTGGAACTGAAGAACAGGTTCTCTGCTTTAGAAGGCCTAACATCGGAAGAAGTGGATATTTCTGAAGTTAACAGAAAAGTAACCAAAGCTCTTATGGAAACAGCAACAAAATTAGCTGGGTCTAAGAACAAGTTGCATGTGAACAAATTATCAGGAAAAAAGAAAATGTTGATGCAAAAAAGAAGAGAGATGAGGACAACTAAAGAAGATGTGACTTCCAAAGTGGAATATATAGAGCTATGCAAGACAGTACGAAAATGTATCACTGAAGACGTAAGAAAATTCAACTGTGAACTAGTGAGGAAAGCAATTGAAAACAACCAAAGCCTAAAGATAGCAAAGGGACATCTCAGTAAGGGAAGAAAACAGATTATGGCACTGAGAAAAGAAGATGGTTCTGTAACAAGAAATAGAGGCGAAATTTTGACAAGAGTGAAAGATTTCTACTCCAAATTATATGAAAGGGATGATACATGTACTCCAGACATCATGAAAGATACCAGTACCAGAGTTCTTCCAGTCCTCCCAGCAGAAGTTGCACATGCAATCAAGAACATGAAGCGGGGAAAAGCTCCAGGAGACGATGGAATTACTGTAGACATCATACAAGAAGCAAGTGGAGAAATCGAAACAGTACTCGCCCAAATTTTCACTCGATGCCTTAATGAAGGAAAGATTCCTGAGGATTGGAACACTGCTACAATGATCCTGCTACATAAGAAAGGTGACATTGAGGATCTCAGAAACTACAGACCTATCAGCCTCCTATCAGTGGTTTATAAAATCTTCACTAAAGTTCTTTCACACCGCTTGAAGGTAACACTGGACATGGCTCAACCGAGAGAACAAGCTGGATTCAGTAGTGGCTACAGCACAATAGATCATATCCACGTACTGAGAGAACTAATTGAAAGAGCGAGGGAATATGAACTTCCATTGTGCATGGCTTTTATCGATTATGAAAAAGCCTTTGATTCGGTGAAACCATCAGCAGTTACAATGGCTCTGAAAACCTGCGGTATTGAAGATGCATACATTAATATTATTAATAACATCTATGAAAATGCAAGTGCAAAGATTCGGCTGTTTGAAAATACAACACACGTAAAAATTGGAAAGGGAGTGAGACAAGGTGACACCATATCTCCGAAGCTCTTTAATGCCACATTGGAAAATGTTTTTCAATCACTGAACTGGGAAAACAAGGGGATAAAGATTAATGGGGATTATCTAACCCACCTTTTACCCCCCCTCTCTATCTTGTCAGCCTGCTCATGACGTTGTCATTTTTGCAACTACCCCATCAGAGCTGCAGAGTTATGATCCAGGAACTTGCTGACAAGAGTAAAGAAGTGGGATTAAAAATGAACTTTCAGAAGACAAAAGTGATGTTCAATGCTTTTACAAGAAATGAAGATTTATCGATTGATGGAGAAAAGCTGGAGATAACAGGCACGTACGTTTATCTTGGACAGCAGATATCAAGTGAGGGTCACATTGATGAAGAAATTAATCGGCGTACAAAACTTGCCTGGAGAGCTTTTGGAAGAAACAGCATAATTTTCAAGAGCAATATGCCATTATGTCTTAAAAGAAAAGTGTTTGATCAATGCATCCTTCCAGTGTTTACGTATGGTGCACAGACGTGGATCTTAACTAAAAGAGACATACAAAGGCTGCAGACAACTCAAAGTAGCATGGAAAGGTGCATACTTGGTGTAACCAGGAGAGATAAGAAGAGGAACTCGTGGATCCGAAAAATGACAAGAGTGGAAGACATCATGATCAGAGTTAAATCCCCGAAATGGCAATGGGCTGGACATACTGCCAGAAGGACAGATCCTCGATGGACAGCCGAAATTTTAGATTGGATTCCAAGGGACAGGAAAAGACCCAGAAGAAGACCACATGGGAGATGGGTGGATGAAATTCGAAAGTATGCAGGGGTGACATGGAGGAGACTGGCACAAGACAGACCGTTGTGGAAGAAACTTGAGGATTGAATTTTTGCACTGTCCAGCAGTAGATTGATAATGGTTGACAATGATGATGATGATGATATATTTATTTATATACACTGAAACAAAAAAAATCGTCATAGAAGACTTCAGTGTGCTAAACCAGTTCAACACAGGTAGTGACCATAGATTGGTGAGATGAAAGATGCACCTCAACAGTAAACTCGACGGTGGCAAGCTCAAAACACAAACAAAATGCATTGACATAACCAACCTTAAAGAACACCGTAATACCTTCAAGTTGGAACTGAAGAACAGGTTCTCTGCTTTAGAAGGCCTAACATCGGAAGAAGTGGATATTTCTGAAGTTAACAGAAAAGTTAATAAAGCTCTTATGGAAACAGCGACAAAATTAGCTGGGTCTGAGAACCAGTTGCATGTGAACAAATTATCAGGAAAAATCATAATTGATGCAAAAAAGAAGAGAGATAAGGAAAACTAAAGAATATGTGACTTCCAAAGTGGAATATATAGAGCTATGCAAGACAGTACGAAAAAGTATCACTGAAGACGTAAGGAAATTCAACTGTGAACTTGTGAGAAAAGCAATTGAAAACAACCAAAGCCTAAAGATAGCAAAGGGACATCTCAGTAAGAGAAGAAAACAGATTATGGCACTGGGAAAAGAAGACGGTTCTGTAACAAGAAATAGAGGCAAAATTTTGACAAGAGTGAAAGATTTCTACTCCAAGTTATATGAAAGCGATGATACATGTACTCCAGACATCATGAAAGGTACCAGTACAAGAGTTCTTCCAGTCCTCCCAGCAGAAGTTGCCCATGCAATCAAGAACATGAAGCGGGGAAAAGCTCCAGGAGAAGATGGAATTACTGTAGACATCATACAAGAAGCAAGTGGAGAACAGCACTCGTCCAAATTTTCACTCGATGCCGTAATGAAGGGAAGATTCCTGAGGATTGGAACAACACTACAATGATCCTGCTACATAAAAAAGGGGACATTGAGGATCTCAGGAACTACAGACCTATCAGCCTCCTATCTGTGGTTTATAAAATTTCACTAAAGTTCTTTCACACCGTTTGAAGGTAACACTGGACATGGCTCAACCGAGAGAACAAGCAGGATTCAGGAGTGGCTACAGCACAATAGATCATATCCACGTACTGAGAGAACTGGTTAAAAGAGCGAGAAAATATGTACTTTCATTGTGCATGGCTTTTATCGATAATGAATAAGCCTTTGATTCGGTGAAATCATCAGCAGTTACAATGGCTCTGAAATCCTGCGAAATTGAAGATGCATACATAATTATTATTAATAACATCTATGAAAATGCAAGTGCAAAAATTCGGCTGTTTGAAAATACAACACACATAAAAATTGGAATGGGAGTGAGACAAGGTGACACCAAATTCCCAAAGCTCCTTAATGTCACATTGGAAAATGCCTTTCAATCACTGAACTTGGAAAACAAAGAGATAAAGATTAATGGAGGTTATTTAACCCACCTTTTACCCCCCCTCCCTATCTTGTCAGCCTGCTCATGACGTTGTCATTTTTGCTACTACCTCATCAGAGCTGCATAGTTATGATCCAGGAACTTGCTGACAAGAGTAAAGAAGTGGGATTAAAAATGAACTTTCAGAAGACAAACGTAATCTTCAATGCTTTTACAAGAAATGAAGATTTATCGATTGATGGAGAAAAGCTTGAGATAACAGACACGCACGTTCATCTTGGACAGCAGATATCAAGTGAGGGTCACATTGATGAAGAAATTAATCGACGTACAAAACTTGCCTGGAGAGCTTTTGGAAGAAACAGCATAATTTTCAAGAGCAACATGCCGTTATGTCTTAAAAGAAAAGTGTTTGATCAATGCATCCTTCCAGTGCTTACGTATGGTGCAGAGACGTGGACCTTAACTAAAACAGACATAAAAAGGCTGCAGTGAACTCAAAGAAGCATTTCCCGACAGTATTTCATAAATATGAAAAATTCACATACATTTATCTGAGTTTCCTAAAATCTTAGAGGGCTGCCGTCGACATGTGTTCTAATTGGGTAGAGATTTTCTTTTGGCAAGGGGTGGTGGCGAAGTGGGGGGAGGAGTGCTCAAAGAAAAGTTGGGTGTGTTGAAGCCCACCGTAGAGCGCCCGAAGCATCGCGCATGTGCAACATATTGACCACGACATTCTCGCAAAACACCGAGGCTTCAGGCCTTTTCAGTAAAATGCTTGTTAGTTATAATGTTTGATATGTAAGCGTTATGAATATGTAGGCGATAGATCAAAAGCTGTTAAAAAGGCAGAAGTACATAATGTTATAAAGGCTTAGTTTATATAATGTTTGATATATAAACGTTATTAATATGAAGGTGATAGATCTAAAACTACTAAAAAGGCCACGTTAATGTTCTACTTGTAAGGCAGCATCATCCTTGTTTCAAAGTGGAATACTAACCCGGAAATTTTCTCCGCCTCATCCAGCTCCTTGCAATACGGATTTTTACAATAAACATTGATAAAAATTTGAAATGCCGCCCCTGGAATTATCCCCTCCCCATCTTGTCAGCCTGCTTATTGTAATACCGTTTTTCACGAAAAAACGCGGTAACAGTCAAAATACTAACCCAGAAATGTCGCCCACCTCATCCAGCTAATTCCAGTACTATAAACTGCGTTAAAGGTTTGAAATGCCGACCCCGGAAATTTTTCTCACTTATTTGTGCTACTTGTACGGCTGAATGTTTTTTTAAAGTGTATGGAAATAGAAATAATGACACCTGAAATTTCCCTCGCGCCGTCCTAAAAGTCGAAACGCCGATCCCGGAATTTATCCCCACACTGTAAGTCTGCTGATTGTAAGACCGTTTTTCACAATAATGCGCGGTTAAGAGTAGAAATATTAACCCGGAAATTTCCCCCACCTCCTCCAGTTACTTGGAAGACAGCTTTTTACTAAAAACAGCGAAAAATGTTTGAAATGCCGATCGCGGAATTTTTCCCCACATACGTTGTCAGATTCATTCTCTGTGTCTGAGTCTGAAGAAATTTCGCAGTCTGTAGATGGCAGGACAGCATCTAGTTCGCTGTGGCTGTCCATTTTGGCATCTAATAAAATTCAACTCTCTCTCTCTCTTCCTCACCAACAGAATACAGAATAACAATGAGAGTGTAACAAAGGTTCGTAGCAACAGACAAACCCTTTCTACAGATTATCTTTGATACCACCTGAAGCTAGACGAGAAGATTCCTTGAAATGGCCCGAGAAAGAAAGGGCGCCAAATGCAATCCATGAAATCTTAACATGGAAGAAATTATCCCACCGTCCTTAGGAAACCCTATTGTGCTGAATGGGATTAGCTGGTAAAAATTTACAACAAGGACGCCGCCGATCTCCGACTGTTGGCTATAGAATGCAAAGGCTCAGACATCTAACCCTTCGAGAACATTTATCCGACTGTGGGCTATAGAACGCAAAGGCTCAGACATCTAACCCTTTGAGAACATTTAGCCGACCAAGGCGCTCAAACTACTTAACAGACGAGCAAAACCGCTCTTGATATCACCGATTTCACACGGTTGAAGGGTCTCTGCCAGTAATTAGGGGTGGCTCTTGACACCAACAAAGCAAACAGGTGCGTAAGGCGACATTTCTGTCATCTTTATTTTCCCCTCCTCAAAACTTCACTAAAATACGAAACATGAAGATCACAGGAATAATGCTAGTAGTTGTAACAGAGACGGCAACTGGGTTTGAAAAACAATATTGTTTTGCGTCCATTGATTAGCTTTGGAGTTCGGACAAATTAAAAGTAATAAGGTCAATTATTTTAATTTTTTTATTTATTCATTTTTTTAACCACCGCCGTGATCAACTCGATGAGTTATAAGTAGTCACCTGTTTCTTTTTTAGGTCCACTGGCTCCAGGTAAGCTAGAGGGCCAGTGACGTAAGACAAACACATGTATGCCTAACGGGATTCGAACACAGACCCATCTCGGTCAAAGTCAGGGATTATTTCGGTCACTGAGCAACCGGAGTGACTATCATTTTTTATAACATGTTTGCGGAGGAGATAAAAAGTAATAAAAATCTCCTACTTATAACTAACATATTTTCTACTTGAAAATCTTGTTTTTCTCTAGAAAAGCTTTTCTGTTATTAGAATTATTTTCAAAAAAAGGGAAGCATTTCTAAAGTGCTACGTGTATCTTTCATCGGCGTTCGCCGATGGGTTTGTTTTGTTAGTGATCACGGCTAATACTATCCTGTGGCAGTTGCTGGTGGGTTTGTTCACGATAAATATCGCAGATTATCATATTGAAATGAGTTATATCCTCAGCTGACCCCCCCACACACACGCACTCCAGGAAAGGTGCGCAACGCAGCTCAGAATATAACAGAAGAGCGTGGTCTACAATATTTATTTTCATTTGTAAAAAAAAATGTATTTCAAACATAAATGAAATACAACTGACCGAACGTTACAGGTATCTGAAATAACAATTGTTTTCTCATTTCTTCCATTCAGTCGTTAGCACGTCTTTTGTAAAAACAGATCATACTTATGTTATCACTTTGTCTGCTCATCCGTCTGTCTGTGTACACCACCTCTCTACAACTGTTAGTCCGCTTTAAAAAAGTATTTTTGCATTGCGATGCTTGAAATGTGAGAAAGATAATTATTGTACTCCGGTTGTTGTTGTTTTTTTTCGATTCAAAACTTCGTCTTAAATACAGATGACATTGAATTCAAACTATACACTGACGGAAAAAAATCCCAACACCACGAAAAAATATTTGTAGAGGAATGAAATGACGGCAATGCATTTGTATAGGTAACATATTTAATCTATTAAGGTTTCAAGATCACAGCTTATTGTAAGCGCGAGAAGAGCTATTTTAAATGTGAAATGCTGGTACATTAATAACCGGTGTAACCGCCAGAATGTTGAATGCAAGCACGCAAACGTTCATGCATTGTATCGTACAGGTGCTGGATGTCAGTTTGTGGGATGGAGTTCCATGCCTGTTTCACTTGGTCGGTCAATACAGGGACGGTTAATGATGGTTGGAGGTGACGCTGGAGTTGTCGTCCAATGATGTCCCATACGTGCTCGATTGGTTAAAGATCTGGTGATTTAGCAGGCCACAGCAACATGTCGACACTCTGTAGAGCATGTTGGGTTAAAACAGCGGTATGCAGGTTAGCGTTATCCTGTTGGAAAAAACCCGCTGGAATGCTGTTCATGAATGACAGCATAACAGGTTGAATCACCAGACCGACGTACAACTGTGCCGTCAGGGTGCGTGGGATAAACACAAGAGTGCTCCTGCTGCCATAGGAAATTGCTCCCCAGACCATAACTCCAGATGTAGGTCCAGTGTGTCGCGGCCGCAGACAGGTTGGTTGCAGGCGCTCACCTGGCATCCTTCTAACCAACACACGGCCATCACTGACACCCAGGCAGAACCGGCGTTCATCAGGAAACACAACAGATTTCCTCTCCGTCCTCCAATGAGCTCTAGCTTGACACCACTGGCGTCGCAAACGACAGTGGTTTGGAGTAAGTGGAATGCACGCTACAGGGCGTCTGGCTCTAAGCTGTCCTTCAAGTAACCGATTTGTAACTGTTCGTTGTGTCACTGTGGTGGCAACTGCAGCTCGAATTGCTGCCGCAGACGCGGTACGATGCGCCACGGCCATACGCCGTACACGGCGGTCTTCCCTCTCAGTAGTGCCACGTGGCCGGCCGGAACCCG
This sequence comes from Macrothele yani, assembly GCA_039090855.1. Classification (NCBI taxonomy): domain Eukaryota; kingdom Metazoa; phylum Arthropoda; class Arachnida; order Araneae; family Macrothelidae; genus Macrothele; species Macrothele yani. The sequence goes on along the minus strand of CM076999.1, from coordinate 47,666,600 downwards.
GTCTTCTTGAGGAAGTACCTTCCCTTGACCACTGCTGCCAACAATCACGCACAGTGGCTACATTCCTGCCAAGTCGTTCTGCAATATTGCGGAAAGAAAATCCACCTTCTCGTAGCCCTATTACACGACCTCGTTTAAACTCCGTGAGCTGTTGATAATGGTTTCTTCGTCTTCTTAGAGGCATTCTTGACTAACATCAACATACTACGTCGAATCTCAACGAAAACTAGCGCTCACGAACGTTACAGCGCGTATTTACAGCAAACCTGCTTTGCATGTTCCGAAGGGCGCTGCTAGCGCTACACGTATGCGCCGAGCGCAAAATTTGCATGGACGTCATCTTACAGATGTACTCTCACCGCCTACCAACTGTCGTTTATCTAACACAACCGCTTCTTGGTGTTGGGATTTTTTTTTCCGTCAGTGTATTTTGTACCATTTATTTTTTTCTAAATATTCGTTTTTTTTTTCGGTGCCATTAATATCGAAGATAATTTTAGGTACAGTCTTTTTTTTAAGTAATGCATAGATTTTCTGCTAGGGTACGTTAAGTTAAATTGTGTTTCCCCCGATATCTCTGCTTCTCAAACTCCGATTTTAAAAATCGGAAGCAGCTCCTGATGGAAAATGTTTTGCATATAATTTTTTTTACTTTTAGTAAAGAACGGTTTGGCCACCAAGAAGCTATAAGTCTTTATTTCTGCTTTTGATGTATTTGCAGCAAAATCTTAAATTATAAAAACTCGATTGAAAAAACGCCACGAAAAGCCTTTTCAGAGTACTTTCTTTTTAAACGATGCATAATTTTTCCGCCAGGAGGCATACATGTATATCTTTTTCTTGTCGATATAACTCAGTTTCTGAGTCCGCGGCGATAAATATTTCTCCCAAAAAAACAACAAAAAAAAACGCAGACTTGTAGCTCTTCAGTAGTACAGCCAGAATCAGAAAACTTAGATCTGTTGTTCTGCATTCAGGTGGATGGTACGGATTTACAACACGCATTCCAGCGTACGATATTTTGTTCGTATTGTCCTACGTTTTTTTTCTTATTTTCAAAAATAATTTTCAACGGCTTTAGCTGCATACTTGCAAAGTAAATATTCATTGGAATCGAGTAAATATAACTACGCTATAGTGAAGCAAGCTCTAAAAATAATCTTATTAAAACTTCCCTAAAGTACAACTCCCCTTCTAAGAAATCTGCGCTGGCATCGGCAACTTAAAACATGCCAAAGTGAAGTTGTTGTCCATGAGAGAAAAAAAGGAATTTGTGTTGTAACTGTAACAGTCTATTAACGACGGCACATTGACAGTTTTGAAATCCGGAACTTTTAACACTCTTGTGGGAAAACGTGAACAATTTGAAAATTTAAAAGATATGAAATGTAATATGGCTTATTTTTCTTTTCGCACCAGAAAGAATTTTCTCAAAAATCTCTACAATCAAAGAAAATTCTATGTGCATTACTTGAGGTGTCAGTAGAAAGATATTTGCAAACTTAGAGAAAAATGAATATCACCCAAAATACCAACGCTGGTGCTTTTAGCTAAAATGAATTAAAAGTTAACTAAAACCGCTTTTTTAAATGCATCCCTTTAAATTTGTTCCATTCCTTGTAGTGCCTCCAGCGGGAAGTTAGCTAACCAACTGAACAATTTAAATATTTCATAGTGAAAAGGTCTACTTATCCTAAGATTCCACAAAACTTATCTTTTTTTTTCTAACTTTTATAATTTCCTCAGAAAGCACTGAGTTCTTAACAGAAAAGTTTGATAGGAACAGACAGTCAGGCATAAACACACATTTTTACATGTGCTAAAAATCAACAAATTAATTCATGCATTTCATTGATTATGATACGGCTGCCGGTAAACCGCCAGACTGGAAAAGATTCACACATGATCGCAACTTGGAAAATTGCCTCACAGGAAAACTGCCACACGTTTTTCGTTAAGAGGCTAGGCACAATTTACTTTTCCTCCGAGGAATACCGAATGTGTGCCATTTTTCCAAGTTACCGAATTATGTGTGGCAGTTTTCTAAAGTGACTAACGACGGGAAGGAGCTCGTTTGTTTGGCTGAATTTTTAGGATGGTTCATACGAGTGTAGGGTAACTTGCCACAAAAGTTTAAGGGGAAGGAGGGGTGGGGGGGGGGGGTGTAATAAAGATTGCCGTTTCTTGGCCTCTATTGAGAATTGAATTGGGAACTCAAAAAAATTTGGAGAAAACGTTCTATGTAAGCCAAGCGAGAATTGTACTTTAATTTGAAGAAAGAAATTGCCGTGACTTAGTACAGTTTTTAAAATCACAATGTTGGATGAAACTACAGAATTACAGCATGACTCATGCTGTGTTCAGAAAAGGATGATAAGCTGGAAGTTTTTAATAACACTACGCTTTTACGTTGACACTAAATGTTTATATAACATGTCAAGTCATTAATATTTACCTTTTATTTAATTAATTCATAGGCCCTGGACCTAGTCCTTTGAACGGCGTTTATTCTAATGATGTCATAATTACGGATTTTAACATTAAGTCAAGTCAATATCATTGCACTTTTACTTAGACACCAAAAATTAATTCATAGGCCCTAGGCCTTTTTAACAGATTTTATTATATAAATGTCCTATTTACAACATTTACATAACAAGTCAAGTTAATAGAATTGCGCTTTTACTTAGGCACTAAATATTAAGTCGTAGACTATAGGACTTTTAAACGTTTTTTAACCCGCCCACTTCACGTTCATAACTGCATAGCAAAAACCTGAGAAGGAACGAAAAAATAAAGCATAGCAAAAACCTGAGAAGAAATGAAAAAATTCCCGTGCGACGCAGTTTTACTTCTAACATTTTACATAGCCTTAATGATGTTGCCTTCTAAGTGCCCGCCATAGGGGACAGGGAGTAATCGCCATAGGGGACAGGGAGTAATTTCCTCAGAAAGCACTGAGTTCTTAACAGAAAAGTTTGATAGCGAAAATTATACCTAGCAGAATATTATTTACAGTAAAACAAATTTGACTTTAAGTACACGAGAAATATGTAAGCACATCGAATTTGAAACTAATATTGAAGGTCAACGCTCAGGTGTAGTCTACCAAATATTTTATACACATTGTAAAAGTGATTGTCTCCGGCTTAAGGCCAAAAAAGATGAAAACAAATTCACTTTTCCTGCATCTCCACTCCCAATATACTGTCTCCATTTGGATCATCTTCAGTAGGGTTGGTGCAGCACTTAATTTTCAGCCATGAAAGCGTTAAAGAGAGTACATATGTGTTGGTCCAGCATATATTTTCATCACTTTTTTTCCTAGTACAGGAGGTAGCTCATTTCATAGCACCATTTCTCAGCATAACGTTCTTCTTTCTATGACAAACAGACCTGGTGAAATATTCGTCTTACTTTTCATAAACAACATAGTTCTTAACAATTACAAGGTTCTACTTTTAGATCATGATTTTTTTACGTTACTGTCTAAGGAATGAAGGCAGATACGAAAATATTATGCTTCGAAAACACGCAATAGTTATCATGAACTTGATGTAAAAGAACGCTTTTTTAGTGACATTAGGTGACATCATCCATGAAGTTGCAATCTTAGGCATATGATTATCTTGTTGTACTCATCTAACAATCTTTCTGATGGACACGTAGAATGTTCGTAGAGAACGTAGTAATGCGCTTAGGATGACCAAAAATATGCTTTTTCCAGATCTGTAATATCTTCGTATACAATTTCGTGTGATATCCTCATTTTCTGACAAAAGATGTATTCGTGATTCTGTAGAGCACGGTTCAATATTTAAATCCTTTGAGCTACTTATTTTTTATTATCTCGAATAAATAATAATAAAACACCACGTGGAATAACGACGTAATAACGACCAAATATTCATAGGACATCACCTCATCAAAATATAAGGACAACTAAGTTCATATTCTATATATTACATATTTTCGGAGCAACAAATCGTGTCGTTTCTACATTTAAAACCATGGAATCATGACTAGAATTGTAGTTCATGCTTATTTATATAAATCTTAGTATCCCGTGTTATGAAGATAAAAAAACAAACAAAACAACCAATTTAAATAAACACATTTTTTTATTTGATTGTGTAAGGACACTTCTCCAAAGGAAAAGCAAGTAGAACGTAATACCATTACCTAGTCCTTTTTATTGGAAGTTGAAATCATAGCTGATGTATCTCAATGTAAATACATGAAATCATTGTTATCAAAAAATGCAAAGTGTATGTCAAATTGGGCCATGATACTACTCAGATGAATTTTACTCGTAGCTAACCGAATGGATATCTAAACGATTTATCTGCTACCTCTACAGTTTCAGTTAGAGAATTCCTCGCTCTCAGAGCCGCGTTTCACGAGTCATATTCTGAAAGTAAGTACCGTACAGCAATTAAAGAGAAATGACATGACATTTCGAATTCACGAATATGATCAAATAGGGAAACCAAAACTCATGAGATTTACAGTTTGGTTTTCCAGGAGCGAGCTAAAGGAGTTTCTAAACATGGAGTTCCCTTTCGCTAATTTGATATCATTAGAATTTTAAATACCGGTATTTAAAAACTGAAGTTTTAATGATATTCATTTTCAGACGAACTTGCCAATTATTTCAAGGAAAGATAATGATTCAGTTTTCTATATTTATGAGTGGTATAAAGTTGAATACTAGTATATGCATTCTCTGTTGATAAGCCATATCTTAACCGCTTCGGTGTATTTAAAATCGTTTCCTTCTTTCTAATTTAATATGTTTAATGCCATTAGAAAAATTCTTATTAATATAAGAACTTGCAGTCTTGTGAACTTTTTAAACTCTCCTTTGGTAAAGGGGATTGTCATCCCGAAATTATGTGTCGTTTTACCCACGGCAAATGAATTTACCAGCCGTTAATTCTATCATTCTCGTACGTAAATTAGATTTTAAAGAATATTTTAAGTCATGAAATTATTTCTGTGCATAGAAGTCGCTTGTAGCAGCAGGCAGTGGAAAACTAATACTATAAGCAATCCGAGCATCTGATTTACTTTGGTAATGTTTAAGGCGCAGTGGTGCACACATTTGAAAGTGAACAACGTACATGACACCACCTGTGACACGAGCAGCGTACAGTAAGTCGGAGATGAAACTGTAGATGTAAAGGGGTAAGAGAGAATTTTGACCGTTTTCTAAGAGGAGCAGTTCACAGGGAAATCAACGTATTTCTGTATTTGGAAACCTGCAAACTTGGTCGGTTCTTTCAGTTAAAGAGAGAGAGAAACAAAAAGATAGTGATATCAGTTTATTCGAAAAGCACGTGGATGTATTGTATATTTTAAAAACAGTAGATGGATCAGGGAGGAAAACGAAATTTTTGAAATAATTATCTTCTTGTGTATTCCGTAAACTTTTCTTATCACAAATGAGTTTCAAATAGTACGGGAAGTACTACTTCAGGGCTCACCCACACTCTTACTAATAAAGGAAAAAAGGAGACTTTCAGAAAGCTCAAATTACGAGTGTAATTCAGCCAAAGCAAAAAATACAAATCGTTACCAAACAGCAACAATAATAAAACCGTAGTATATTCTCAGTGTATGTAAAAATTTATATATTGAACATTGTGAAATGGGTTCAAATGTACATCTTCATAGCAGATTTCTGCTAGAATCTCCCAACGAAATTTCACAGTAAATTCACAAATCCGGTTATTTCTTTTCACTCAGTTTCCGGTTTACAGTTGTTATTACATACGTTCACTTCCATCAGCGTTGACGGACGATACGCTTTTATTAGAGGAAGATCGATCACTAATTGACAGACATAATTTTTTATAATATATCTTTTCAGTCAATACCGAAATTTTACTGTTTTGATGAAAATCTGAAAAATAACATGTTCGTTAAGTACTGCACAAATGAGACAATTATTTGCAATGCATTTTTTGCCCTCGTCCAATGAAGCCATAGGATTACACCGTAGCTTACTTTCTCAGAAGACAAACTTAAAATTTTCGAGATATCTTATGTTAGCAGTGTAATACATCACATATGAAAATTAAATCGAAATTGAGTTGCACTTCCTTTGTCCAACGATCCTGTGCAGATGATTATGAAGAACTTAATGATTATGATGAAATGTTATACAGTAAAAGAGCTTCACTGCTTTTCTCTGAACATTGAGTTTCGTAAAACATCAAGTGGAATGTTAATATCCTTATATCTTCACGCAAAACAAACATTATAAAATTCGTTAAATTACAACCGCAATTAAAACCCAAACAAATTGTATTTAATTTAACAAATATATTTATTTCTAAATTTTTCTGACTGAAAGTTTTCTTTTGAAGAAAACTTTCTCTGAAGAAGTACAAAGTTTCTCACCTGACCTCGTGAAAGAATGTTATTTTCGTGGGGGTAAAGTGAATGGGATTTTTGTATGCCTGGCAATCAGCAGATAGACCGGTCTGCCAGATGAAAGAGTAAGTGCTGACATGCTACCATCTATCTTTGTATGAAAATATGTGTGTTATGTATTGGTCTCTTTACGTTACAATTCTGGCTAGCCCCTTGAAGGATCTTAGAAATGACGAAGAAGCCTCTACCGAGAATTATGTATTACAAAGTAAAAGTGTTGTTTCCGCAGAACAATCGGACCCTGTCTATTTAGCAGAATAAATCAAATACGTTTGATACTAGCCAAAAAAACTGTCGGATTATGCTAATAAGTATATCATAACAGTGTCGAGGAAAGAGGATCGCCACAGCAGTTGGCGCAGTGGTCTATGTGATGGCTCCTCCTCACTTGTCCGAGATGTGCTCGTGTGCAAATCCCGTTGAGCCATGGATATTGTGTTTGTTCCCATTCCCTGGAACCAGTGACCCTAAATTAAGGACGGGAAACTGATTATAGCCCAGTGAGTTTCTCACGGTGCTCGTTAAACCCACAATAAAAAAAGGGTAGAGGAAAAAAATAAGTATAATATTAAAATCCCTCCTTCTTAACCATCCGCTTTTAAAAATATGATATCCGCCACAATATTTAGATGGCAAATTTCAAAAATATTTCTCAGTTTCAATCTTTATTTTACCTTACTGAAGGATTACATTTAGTTACTTCACCCTGAGCAGAGGCTCCACATATCAAGAGAAAAGGGATTTTATTCCTTCCATTTTTTTAAATTCCAAAGAAAAAAATGCTAGCTGGAAATGTCTTTCTTTTCCGATATTCATTGGATTAAGATATTTTAAAACACTAAAACACATTAGTTACACAGAAAAATATATTCTGTTATGCTCCATTTGTTATACAACTAGACATTTGCTATATTTTGTTAAATACAACAGAGCGTCGAAAAACCCAACAAATTGGGACTTGATAGTTCGGATTTTTGATGTGTTCGGATTATCAAACATGTAAAAGAATACAAGCACGCTAATAGTTCTTCATCCACATAAATGCGAGAAAAATAAGCAAATATATAAAACAAAGTACATAAGGCAAAGAGTGCAATAGGAAAAACGTTTGACATTTTTACTACCGCTGTAATTTTTTTAAACGTAAGTAAAAATTCCAAAATTTACCGAAAATCACAAGCTGCTTCCGATTGCCAAAAGGTGTACTTTATTCTGAGTGCAGGGGAATAACTCTCTTCCGGCTCACAGTGAATAATTTGGTTTAGAGATGAAACAAGCGGTGGTACTGCCGTGGTAATAGGTCGTATAATCTTAAAATCGAAGGTAACAAGAGACTTGTGAAATTTTCGCCTTTTGCCTCTGTTTATCAAAATTCACCTCCACCTTCGACACGTCGCCCCCAAAATGCTTGCACCAATTCATGATACTGGAATTAGGCGATACCATTATCATACAGTGCCAAGTTAAAATGAACGCACTATATTTGAACGTTCTACTACCACAATAAAAAAAAGAAAAAAAAAAGGGGGCAGCTTGTCCGGATTTTCGACGCGGTGCTATATGTGATATCAAAAGAAAAATATATGAGTCTGGTATTATTTCACATATCACCGTCAAGTATTTGAAATATCAGTTAAAGGTTTGCCGTAAAGAGAAATCGTAAATATCTGAATAAATGTACGCAGTAAAATTTTAAAGTAAAATATTATATATATTTATGTTGAAAGCAGGAATCCAAACAATTCCTTTATTCGACTTTATTCTTTGTTTTAAGCATCTTTGTCAGTTGCTAATAATTTACTGCTCAACAAAAAAACAATTTTTTATGTTTTCTCTGGTCGAAGAAAACGAATCTGAAATTAGGTTTTTTTTATTAGCTCTAGTTTAGGAGATACACAACTTATTCATCTATACATTATTACAACAAAAAAAAAACTTTAACAGTATTATATTATACTACTACAATGTAAATTACCGTTATTTTCATTCGATCAATCGTAAATTTCACAAAATACAATAAATCAAACGACAAAAACATAGAGGAATTTAAATTACTACATGAAATACAGACATAGAAGCCTACAAGTGAGTGCGCCTTATTTTTGCTTGTTGCATGTAATCCTGTTCTGGGGCATCATTTGTCAATGTCCAACAGTAGTCTGCAAGCATGGAACAATTCCACTGACCCTGATATCTTCGTTCCATTGTTGAAATGTGTTGGTGGTACCGCTACCCATGCTCACCACTCACTGCACCGCAGTTTTCTGGGAAGAAATCTAGATTACAGGGCAGAAAGTTCATTTTGAGAGACATGTTGCACCCTAAGCGATGATACTTGTTTTGAAGGTTGCTTACAAGCTCAACATAACTTACAGCTCATCGGTTACCCAAGAAGCCACGCACAACACTTTTAAAGGCTTCCCAAGCCATGGCCCTGGGGGGCTAGCTCGAATTTTTCATCCACAAGAGGTTCGCGAATTTGGGGACCAATAAAGATTTTTTTCTTTTATTTTAGCCTCACTCAGCCGTGGAAATTTGTCTCTCAGGTACTAGAAAGCCTCGCAATCCTTGTTCATTCCCTTTACGAAGCTCTTCATAAGGTCTAGTTCGATGTGTAAATGGGGCAGAAGAATTTTGCTTCGATCAACCAGAGGACTGTGCTGGACATTCTTTTCCCCGGTTTGTAGAGTTTCCTGGAGACCAGTCTTTTCTGTTATAGTATGAGGATCTATCCCGACTGTCCTACTCACTCAGGAAACAGCAGTACTTGGTGTATCCAACAATATTGCAATCACCTTCAGGTCTCCACCGATCTGCCATTGGTGGTCTGTGTAAGTAATTGCTTTCCAGAAATAATTTCATATTGGCACATGTTTCCTTCATATGGACAGCATGGCCTACAGGAAATGAATGAAGAGAATTGCCATTGTGTAGCAACAAAGCTTTTAAACTAAGCTTTGATGAGTCTATGAATAGCCTCCAGTCCTGTGGCTTGTGCTCCACATTCGAAGCTGTCATCAAGCCAGTCATATCACAGCAAGCAACTAGGTTATTATTCTTTTTAAAATATGGAAGCAAATATTTCTGCCGACTCCCGTACACTGACACTTTAACATTACGTAATAGAAGATTCCACTGTTTGAGCCTAGAACCTAGAAGCTCGGCTTTGTCTTTTGGTAGGTGCAGTTCTCGAATTAAATCACTTAATTCACCTTGTGTAAGTCTGTGTGGCTCACCTAGTGACTCAGGTGCAAAATCAGGATCCGGTGATATCGAAACCTCAGGGCATGGGTATAATGTAGATACATGTACTTGGAGTGCCACTTTTCCAAAATAAGAAATCAACGCTGCCAACGTTTTGTACTAGTTTTGTACAGTTTTGTACACCCAAAAGAAAATTTTGTACACCACCGGAATTGGTACTTTTCGGTTTTAAACGTGGCACTCCAAGTACATGCTGGAGTGCCACTTTTTCAAAATCGAAAATAAATACTGCCAAAGTTTTGTACTAGTTTTGTACAGTTTTGTACACCCAAAAGAAAATTTTGTACACCACCGGAAGTAGTACTTTTCGGTTTTTCTAAAAGTGGCACTCCAAGTACATGCTGAGTGCCACTTTCTCAAAATCGAAAATAACTACTGCCAAAGTTTTGTACTAGTTTTGTACAGTTTTGTACACCCAAAAGAAAATTTTGTACACCACCGGAATTGGTATTTTTCGGTTTTAAAAGTGGCACTCCAAAAACATGTTGAGTGCCACTTTTCGAAATCGAAAATAAATACTGCCAAAGTTTTGTACTAGTTTTGTACAGTTTTGTACACCCAAAAGAAAATTTTGTACACCACCGGAAGTAGTACTTTTCGGTTTTCTAAAAGTGGCACTCCAAGTACATGCTGAGTGCCACTTTCTTAAAATCGAAAATAACTACTGCCAAAGTTTTGTACTAGTTTTGTTCAGTTTTGTACACCCCAAAGAAAATTTTGTACACCACCGGAACTTTTCGGCTCTCTAAAAGTGGCACTCCAAGTACATGCTGAGTGCCACTTTCTCAAAATCGAAAATAACTACTGCCAAAGTTTTGTACTAGTTTTGTACAGTTTTGTATATCCAAAAGAAAATTTTGTACACCACTAGAAGTGGTACTTTTTTACTCTCCTTTGTAGTCCTCGAGCATGTACTTGGAGTGCCACTTTTCCAAAAACGAAAATAAACACTGCCAGAGTGTTGTCCTAGTTTTGTACAGTTTTGTACGCCCAAAAGAAAATTTTGTACACCACAGGAAGTGGTACTTTTGACTCCCCTTTGTGGCCCTCGAGCATGTACTTGGAGTGCCACTTTTCCAAAAAAGGAAAATAAGCACTGTTTTAGTTTTGTACAGTTTTGTACACCAAAAAGAAAATTTTGTACACCACCGGACATAGTTCTTTTTGACTCTCCTTTGTGGCCCTCGAGCATGTACTTGGAGTGCCATTTTTCCGAAAACGAAAATAAACACTGCCAGAGTGCAGTCCTAGTTTTGTACACTCAAAAGAAAATTGTGCACACCACCGGATGTAGTACTTTTTGATTTTTCTTTGTGGCCCTCGAGCATGTACTTGGAGAGCCAATTTTCCAAAATTGAAAAAAAAAAACACTGTTAGAGTGTTATCCTAGTTTTGTACACCCAAAAGAAAATTTTGTACACCACCGGAAGTGGTACTTTTTGACTCTCCTTTGTGGCCCTCGAGCATGAACTTTGAGTGCCACTTTTCCAAAATATAAAAAAAAAACACTGCCAGAGTGATGTCATAGTTCTGTACACGCAAAAGAAGATTTTGTACACCACCGGAAGTGGTACTTTTGACTCCTGATTTTCGAAACAGTAGCTTAAATGGTTAACTAATTTGATTAATATTCCTAGTTTGTTGCATAGAAAACACACTTTTGTAATAACCCAGAAGCCGAACGGCCAAGTTGGAAGAATCACCAAAAGGATTTATGTTTAAAATCTCCTTTCCCTTAATTTTCCACTCAATAAAAGTTCGAAGGTCATCTTTATAAAAAATCGTCACATTGTGATTCATCATTTGACACAAAATAGCTCTTAGATCAACATATAGCAACAATACGTATTCGTTTAAATCTCTTTCTTTATATCAGTTCCCCACAATTACTTGCAATCTTTCTCTCTACACCCCTCCTCCCCCCATTTTTACAATCAAGGTTGTCTATAAATTTTGCTGTGACTCACTGTCAGTGTCGCTAAAATGTACAAGCTGTTAGAGAAGTAGCGGACTCTTCAGTGGGAGAATGTTTAATTTAGAAGCAACTTGAAAGGAGGGTTAAGTTACAGGTATAAGTCACAGACTGAAATTCAAGCAATTTGAATTTCTGCGCAATGTTTTTTCAATCTAGTGGTTTTCAGTTTAAACAAAATTTTTATATTTAAGCATTGCTTTGTAGAAATAAAAAGGTATTCAGTGAAACTTCGGCTATGCGTACTCCAGTTATATTTTTTGATATCTATACGTAATTCTGCATTAGTCCCGATATTTTACTGTAGTTTCTAAGCTTTTCCAATTCGATAATAGCTAATTAATTCATTTATACGCTTTTTGCGATGTACATAAATTTTGTAATTTCTGATTATCACAAACTCACAGTTCTTTGATTCGTTTACGTAACCGGTATATCACAAGTTTGAGAGAATCGAGACAGCGTTACTGAGTTCTTGGTGCAGCCAAAGTTGAACCTTCATCCCATCAGAGAAGGGTATGCTGTTTACTTTCGGTTAGCGTTCTTGTGTTCCTTCTTCGTGCAAAGTTGAACCTTGATCTCATCAGAGAGGGATATGTTGTTTAGTTTCGGTTTGGATGAAAAATTTATTTCGCAATCTTTGCTCTGAATAAAACGTGCAGTTAGGCAAGCTAGAACTCTTGGCATGGTGCGGACGTCATTTTGTTGTTGTAGTTCAGCCATGAAATAGATGGTGCAAAACTTAATAACGTTCATAGTTATGTTTTTTCTCTGACTTTGACAAATTTTAAACAAGCAAAGATTATAGAATATTTTACTCAATACTATTGAGAAATCAACTTGTAAACAATTTGCTTTGAAAAGAGCGATGCTAATAAAGAAGGAGTAGTAGGGGTATGAATATAAAAACAAAATAACATTCGGATTTGCAACAAAGTTTTTAAAAAGTAAAGATTTTTTTTTCATGTATTGAAAATGCGAAATTGTACATAATCATTTTGTCATGTAGTTTTTAAAATATTTGGCCAAACTTTGGGAACTTGTTTAACCGCCATTTTGGTGATAAAAAAATCATATAAAGGGCCGGAAACTTTTTCCCGCTGCGTTATCCCCCATGAGCATGGGCGTCCGCTGCAACTTTTCCGGGGGAGGGGGAAAACTGGTATACTCCCACTATCATAATTATTGCTTAAATTTATAGTACCCCTGCGTCTTTATATGGCATAACGGGGGTTGGGTCAGGCGAGTGCATCGAGCCCCTAAAGCTAGGGAGTGGGTTCGGAGCACTGATAGCCCCCCCCCGCCCCCAAAGTTTGGGAACTTGGACACATCTTTCTTTCTATAGTCAATATTTAGTATTGAAATAACGGACAATAATAATAATTATGTCATTTACCAATTACTGGCCACTGATTATTCATATCTGAGTCAAAAGTTTAACCTTACTGTAGGCTTCTTGCTAAATTTAATAATCAACTTAATCAAGTCTTTTTGTATGGAAACATTCACTTGGGGTTACGTAAAACAATTGCACTGCTTATTGAGTATGAGTATAAACCCCCTTTTTTTATAGACATTTATCTGTTAATTTTTATGTCCCCTTCAATTTTCTGTTTCTTGCACTTTAGAAGAGATACTATGAAATAAAATCTGCAAACTTCTTGGGTTTTGTCCAAATCTATCAATTACATTTTGAATGAGTTCATCTTTATTCTCAAAAACCTTTTCTTGATGAATACTCATCATGCACAGTCCAGATAAACGTCCATCTGCCATGTTTGACCTTAACCAGGTTTTTAACCGTTCTCATACTGCTGAAGGACCTCTCCACTGGGCAGGTTGTTACTAGTAATGTTTGAACAATAAGAATAGCCTGTCGAACAGAAGGAAACAGATCACTGTGTTTGAGCACGCCTAAAGTTCGTCTTCACATCCATCATCTTGTTTTTTCCTTCCTGACCACATTTCAAACTGTTATGGAAAGGTTTTGCTTACGTGTGCAATTAATAGTTAAATTTAGCAAATGTTAAAATTAAGGTAAATATTGACTTTAGGTGAAAATTAAAATTTGGGAGACGGGTGGATGCATTTCGAAACAAAAAGTAAATTCAATCAATTAAGGCCATGATAAATGAAAATAAAATGCAATGGAATTAGGACATTCCAAAAGTTATTACGACATTCCAAAAGTTATTATTGAAAGTTTGCGTTATTTGAATTTACGATGAGCTGTGACACCTGCAAGTGTAAAATAAGTAATTGTTTACATGTGTACCAAATTTGTGAACACTAAAAAATGGATGGTACACTTTGGAAGCACTGATATCCTAAGTGCAAATCCCCCAAATACATGGCGTCAGTTGAATAAACAAATACATCGCACTTTTCACGTTTTATCATCACACGGCATAACAATTTTTCGGTTGCTGGATGTCCTACACATTAAAGCTATTCGACCCTTTGGCTCCGGGTTGTGATACGATCGCTCTGGTTGGTTGGTTTGTTAGTTTTAATGGCGCAAGGGCCATGTCTGGCCAAAGAGCGCCAAACACAAGACAAGACAAGACAAGACACAGGACAGACAAACAGCATTAAAACTATGGTAAAAAACTTAAAATCTGGCTGATTAAGTAAAAGTGAAAAATGAGAGTGATGGAAGGGCTAAAAGACAATGAAACAAACAGCATTAAAAACATGATACAATGTTTAAAATTCGGTTGATTCATTAAAACTGAAAAATGAGGATGATGGAAGAGCTAAAATCTAAATGCGTTTAAAAAAGTCAATTTCTTGTAAAAACGAAAACACAGCGACAGTATCGCAGTGGTCATCCAGGACCCGCTGCAGAGTAGCGGCGTCCTCGGTCAACAAATGAGAATGAAAATAATGGAAACGTACACCACGAAAACGAACACAGCTGCACAAAAGATGAATGACAGTGAGTCGGCAATTGCACGTCTCACACATCGGCGCACTGTCGCCACACAGCAAAAAGCGGTGAGTGAAACGACAATGCCCAATGCGGAGACGCGCAAGCACCACTTCCTCCCTGCGGTTCCGACGAGATGAGGAGTTCCAGATTTCGAGAATAGGTTTTATACGGTGCAGTTTATTTTTCACCTGTTGGTCCCACAGACCCTGCCACGTTCGTTTGACATGATCACGAACAAGAAATCGAAAATCGCGATGAAAGAGTGGCAAGGGTGTGAAGACCAAAGAGGAAGCAGATCTAGCGGCCGCATCAGCACACTCGTTACCCGAGATTCCAACATGCCCAGGAATCCAGAAGAATTGAATCTGGACACCGGCCTCGAGCAAGGAACGAAGAAGCCCTCGTACGTTCAAAAGAAAAGGATGATGACAATAGTCCAGCGATGACAAAGACTGCAGGACACTTAAGGAATCCGTATAGACCATGGCCCTATGATGAGAACTCGACTGAACATGAAGAAGTGCAAGATACACAGCATGCATCTCCGCCGAAAACACCGTGGCCTCAGCTGGGATCCGCGCTACTGACACGTCATCAACACATACAGCTGCGGATCCAACGACTTCATGCATCTTGGAGCCATCAGTGAAAATGGGAGTGTATTCAGTTTTGAGGGCACGGTGCTCAGCGAAGAGCTGCTGGTACACTGAGGCAGGGGTTGAGGATTTGTCGAAAGACGTAAAGGTGGTATCAACCATGACACCAAGTGGGTGCCATGGAGGATCCCCAAAGCCCCTGGTCGCTGCAACAAGCGACAAGTCGAGCCCTGCATCACGAGCTACGGCCGCCATACGAAGACCGAAGGTTGGAACGCACGAGGGACGGTTCTCAAATAAACGAGCATGCTGAGGATGGAAAACTGCACCGTAGAAAGGATGGTCTGGAAGAGACCGAAGTTTTAGGTAAAAGTGAACAGACAGCTGCAGACGGCGTAATTCAAGCAAAGGTTCGTTCGCATCAGCGTAAAGGCTGGGAATCGGAGATGTTCAAAATGCTCCCGCACAAAGACGCAGCTCCTGATGATGAAGAGCGTCCAAAGGCCGGAGAACGGAAGGACGAGCCGAGCTATACACGATACAGCCATAATCCAGTTTCGACCGAATTAAGGAGTGGTAAATGCGAAACAAAGAGATCCTGTCTGCGCCCCACGAAACTCTCGAAAGGATTTTTAGAATAGAAAGAGCACGCAGACAGGAAATATTGAGCCGCCGAACGTGCACACGGAACGTAAGCGCACGGTCGACGGTCAGTCCAAGGAACTTGGTCTCCGGCAAAACTGGAATGCCTGCACGATCCAAATACAGCTCGGGGTCAGGATGGAGGCCACGCCTCCAGCAGAAATGAACACACGCTGTCTTGTCGGGAGAAAGAACGAAACCATTGCTATTCGCCGCCTTAAAAATCTGATTAATACTAGACTGCAACTGCCTTTCAATGAAACGCATGCTCGATGACGAGCAGAAGATGTGCAAGGCATCGACATACACAGTAGCCGAAACCGCAGGAGGAAGATTTGTGAGGAGACAATTAATGCGAAGGATGAACAATGTGACAGGTAAAATGCAGCCTTGAGGAACACCTTGTTCTTGATGGAATCTTGCAGATAGCGTCGTACCCAGGCGCACCTGGAACACCCGATTGCGAAGAAAATTTACAATAAAGGTCGGAAGATTTCCTCGCAATCCGCATGCGTGGAGGTCACGGATAATCCCGTGCCGCCACGCACGATCATAGGCTTTCTCGATGTCAAAGAATACAGAAACCAGGTGCTGCCTACGCACGTACGCCTCGCGCACAGATGTCTCAAGGTGCAGGAGATGATCGTGAGGTGAACGATGACGCCGAAAACCGCTTTGTGATGGTGAAAGTAATTGATGATGTTCTAAAAAATGAATTAATCGCGAGTTAACCATGCGTTCGAGAACTTTACACAGACAGCTAGTGAGAGCAATTGGGCGATAACTAAAGGGAGACTTAGGATCCTTGCCATGCTTCGGAAAAGGTAGAACAAAAGCCTTTCGCCAAGACTCCGGGAAACTTTTTTCTAACCAGATGCGGTTGTATAAGATTAAAAGGTTCTCGAGAGATGACTGGGAGAGATGACGGAGCATGTCGTAGTGGATGTCATCGGGACCGACAGAAGTAGCCCCGGACCAATGCAGAGCCACCCGAAGTTCACACATGCTGAAGGGGGAGTTATAACCAGTGTCGGTATACGGCGCAAAAGAGATTCTCTGGCGTTCCGCGGAGGATTGAATCCTATGAAAGGAGGCCGGATACGCCAGATCACTCGAAACGGAGGCAAACGCCTCCCCCAAACAATCTGCAATCTCCCCGACTTCAGCATATGTGCAGCCGATGCTCTCGAGAATGGCAATCTGGTGTGAACTGTAGGTAACCCGGATCTTACGAATCCTTTCCCACACAGTTTTCGAATTGGCACGTGAGGTAAGCGACGATACATACTGGATCCAAGACTCCCTCTTGCTACGTCGACGCACCAACCGAGCATAGGATTTTGCACGTTTAAAAGCAACGAGATTAGCCTCGGTTGGATAACGCCGAAAAGTAGACCATTCCTTGTGTTGAGCTCTCCTAGCCGCTGCACATTTAGGGTTCCACCAAGGTTTCGGAATTCTGTTGAGTTTCGCGAATTGAAAGGTCAGCTGCCTGAAGAATACAGGTTGTGACTTTAAGTACAGCTGCGTCGATTGACTCTTGGGTCACCATTTCAGAAGATATCACCGCGGACGATGTGAAGACCTCCCATCTGGCACAATCCATCCTCCATCGAGGTGGGCGGGAGGCAGAATATGGCACGTTTGCATGGTGCCAGAGGACGATTGGGAAGTGGTCGCTCCCGTGGAGATCCTGACACACCGTCCACGACCAGTCAGCAATGATCGATGGTGAACCCAAGGTCAAATCGATCGCACTGAAGGATCTTGTCGGCTCATGGAAGTAAGTGTCAGCACCGGTGTTTAAGAGGCACACAGAGGCCGAGGACAGAAGAGACTCTATGCGACGACCTCTAGCGCTGGCGCTGACACTACCCCACAAAGGATGATCAGCATTAAAGTCACCCAAAAGAAGGAAGGGTGAAGGCAGCTGATCAATCAAGCTCTCCAGAACAGAGACGCTAACATCCTCATCCGGTGGTAGATAAACACTGCAAACAGTAAGAGGCACAGGCATAGAAATACGAACCGCCACGGCCTGCACAGTTGTGGAAACCGCGACGGAAGATACCGGAACCCTGTGAGGGACGAGAATAGCGACACCCCCACATTCTATATTTCCAGACGAGTGATCTGTCCGAAATGCACTGTAGCCTCGAACTGAAAGCAGGTTCGATGGTTTAAGCTTTGTCTCCTGAAGACAAAGGCACACCGGAGAGTACAAATAAAGCAGATGCTTCACGTCATCAAAACTGGTGCGAAAACCTCGGCAGTTCCACTGAATTATTGAACCCATGGGTAAAAATGAAATGAAAAAGGAAATGGTTAAACTTGGGCAGCCTCCATTTCCTCTGGTGAGCGTTCCCCCAGATTTGGGGGTGTGTGACCAGGGGCCAAGATTGGTGAATGCTTTGTCCCAAGTGTCTTAGTGGGATTTGCTCGCAGTTGATTGTTTGGCTGAGACTTTGAAGGAGAAGAAATGCTCTTCTTATCCTTGACCTTGGTGTTGGTGTTGGGGTTAGTGTTGGCGTTTTTGCCAGAAGAAGTGGCCTGAGTTCCCTTGCTGGTGTTGGAGTGAGTCTGCTTCGGTGAAGTGGCGGGTACCGCTTTCAGACCCCTAGCTCGCGACTGGAGTGCCTCCAGTCCGGCTGCGATGATTTCCTCCATATTGAATGGACATTTAGGGGGGATCTGAACGTCGGTCTGAATGGCAACCGTAGATTTGGCAACCACCACTGAAGCGTATGATCGCCGATCAGATGTAACAGGAACCACTCTTCTTCTGGCCTCAGGATAGGAAATATTTTCCCACCGTTTTGAGCCTTTGGATTTCCTTCTCCTCCTTCCACTTGGGACAATCTTTGGCTGATGCTGGGTGTGAACCCTTGCAGTTCACACAAAACTCGGCCTCGGCCACACATTCTGAGAGGAGATGCTCTGTGGCACCACAGTGTCCACACCTAAGAGTACTCCTACATGACTGCTGAGAGTGGACGTACGACTGGCACCTAAAACATCTCAGCGGGTTAGGAATGTACGGGCGTACCTCGAGGTGGAGATACCCTGCCTTGATGGATGTAGGCAGGAAAGGGCAGTTGAAAGTCAAGATAATGTTCCAGGATGGGACAAACTGCCCATTCCTCCTAAAAGAAATGCGTCGCACACCCGTAACATGTTGGCTCCTCAGTTCTTCGAGAAGTTCATCCTCAGAGCAATCAATAAGATCCCGAGAGGAGACAACACCTCGAGATGAATTTAGATAACCGTGTGGTGTTATTTTGACAGGTGTCTCGAGCAGCATGCTGGTGTTGTTAAGTGTGGAACTGTAGGCCACTGAGGACATCTCAACAAGAAGATCTCCAGACTGGAGCTTCTTGACGCTCTTAGGAGAGCTTGCAATTGATTGCAGTGCTTTGTGGATCCAAAATGGACTTTTGGCACTCAAAGGCTTTGAAGGGTCCAATGAGTGCACGAAAAAGAATCTAGCTTTGAAAACATCTGCGACAAATTTTTTGGCGGAAGGACCTGAACCTTCCTCCATACCTCTTTTAGTTTTGGGTTCATGGGAAATTTCATTGAGAGCCATGAAAAAATTTAAAGGATTCATCCGCCGACTTCCCCACCCACAATCGAGCCCAACAAGGGAGAACCGGAGGTCCGCAAGCCCAAGTGGACGCAGGACACGGCTCTAGGGATAGCAAGCGGATATAGCAAGTTGATAGGGCAGACATGCGCTCGGCAAGCACCCAGACTTTCCCATGCCTGGGGAACACCCCTTTGGCATGCCCACCCTATCCCCAGACTCACCCTGTCGTACTAGACGACAAGCCGTTAGAGGTCTGGGCTCCACTCGGCCACAGACCTCATTGACTAGGAGTGGGTGAGTTCCCAGCCGCCCGTTTAGGGTGAAGCAGGGGGCAAAGAGGAGTGTTGGCAACTGGCGACAACAACACCCAGGCCTCCAGAAACCTCAGCCTCCAGCATCCCCTTTTCCACCTTACGGGTCACCACACACGGCAAACGTGCAGGTAGGTCTAGCTAACCAGCTCGGAAAAACAAAAGGAACATAAATGGAGAAGACAGGAAAGAACACGAGAAACTAAAATCCAGAGCTGGCGCATATTCACAACCTCAGCAACCTACAACTGAGGCGGGTTCATGTCAAGTGAAAAAACATAAAAAATGTGAAAATCATCACATATAGTACATGTTGGCTCGGGCCGTGGGGACGCCATCCCCCACCAACTGGATGAACAGCTGTCCCTTCGGTAATGTAATCGTTCAAGTCGAAATGACAAAATGATCCGTCACAAGGTCAGCTCGGGCCGTGGGGGCGCCGCTCCCCAATCAACTGGAAAACCAGTTATCCCCGTGCGGGGACGATCTCTCTGCAATCGCCTTATTGGTGCACTGCTGAAGGAAAGTGCGAGGCCACATGGAGATTCCTCGTGGAGGATGTGGGTCCTACAATTGTCGGTGGTTGTACTAAACTATGTAATTATTGCCTTGATGTTTTTCTTAACACTCACGGCTACCCGTCACAGTTGCATCTGTAAAGAGATCGTTTTCCAAATTAAAATTTGTAAAAACTATTTGAGAAGCATCATGTCACAAGATAGTCTGCAGGAATTGTCACTGCATAGAAAGGCAGTTTGCCAAAAGAATGGACCTCAACGCTTAAAAATTTCGCCAAAAAATGAAGGCTAAAAAGAAAGACTTAGGCCTAAAAACATGAAAATGTGCACTTATCGCATAATTAATTTTCCACTTGTATTTTAATCATACAATTATAATTTATATTATATCTGTATTATGTAGTTATGTGGTACACTCAGTGGTCGAAGTGGCACAGAGCTACTGCCAGTATGGTGTAGACCATAGATCCACATAGTATAAATAGGAGGTTTCGAAAGAAATGCATTCCATTCCGTATAATTGCTTTTTTTTCTTTTTTTTTTTTTTTTTTGTATTGAAAAATTAATGTATATAATTTTATGAAATTAATGTAAAAATTAAAAAAACTTCATTGAAGGGTTTGTGGTCGGTCTCTTTCAGTCTCAGCTGCTAGTTATCAATTTTATCCGTTAAAAATGCCATTTGCCGTTTTTTGCGTTAAAATTTGTTCTTTCATCCTGATATCTTTACGTAGTTTGTATAGGGTTTATAATTTATTACATACCGGGATGGTAAATAACGTTTTTTTTAACTGCCGGTATGCTCACTTCCATTTTGTTAACTACCGGTATGCCATACCGGCCCATTTAGAACACTGGGTATTATAGTACTCATATATTTGTAAACAACACATACCTGCACATTGCATTTCCACACGCACTTTTTTTCCTGGCCTGCATTGAAGATTTGTTGTACATGCAAATTAATATCTGCAGCTACGAAATCCATATTGCATTCTTGCAGTGTAGAATACTGAATTCCCTGTTTGTATACAACCATATCCAATAACGATCACTAAAGTCTCATAGTTGTTAACCTTAAACATTTGAATGTACTTTACCGAATTCGTTTCAATGCGATAAAACGTATATTCATGATTATGCATCTGACAGCTCACCGTGTTAAATCTGACTGGCTGATTGATAACCTTGCATTATGTACTTCTGTTTCAAAATTTATTTTAAAAGTTAAAATTACATGGCTCTATAGGTAGTTCCTTTACTTTACCAGACATCAGTCTCCCTAACTTCCTGACATCCCCATTTTCCCAAAACAAACACCGTGAAAAACACATCCTCCCTAGAGTTCGAAATTCTGGAAAAATTATTATGCTTAGGGGTGCTGAAATAAACTTTCCGGGGTTGCACAAGTGGTGCTAGTTACGCCACTGCGAATGCGCCGAGGTGTTTTGCAACTTCCCTCTCCCCCAACCTTGCTCGGCATGGCTGCTAGACTGGAAGCGATGATATGCGCTGATTTGAATTCCTTTTCCTCGCATTTCCGAAATGCTTTTGCCGAAAGCATTGCCTTAACAAAGCAATAAAAAACTGTTTCTTTTCTTCCTTTGCTATAAAAATGAAGGCTCCGACAATGTCTTAGTTTATACAAGACAACCGCACGAAAATTTGCGACCTTGAACAAATAAAAGTTACGTATAATGAACACAAAAACAGCTGGTTGTGTATAATTAACAGGAGTAAAAGTATGTAATAAACTGGAAAGAGATAGTAGTGTTAACTTCTGGATTTCGAAAGATGACACTCTAAGAGCATGCTGGACAACCAAAGAGAACCATCGCCGGAGGAGTACATAACTCTCTTTTGTCTGTACAAAACAAGTACACCATTCTGGCAGTGTTTATTTTCGATTTTAGAAATATGGCACTCCAAGTACATCCTCGAGTGCCACAAAAGGAGAGTCAAAAAACACTACTTCCGGTGGTGTACAACATTTTCTTTTGGGTGTACAAAACTAGGACAACACTCTGGCAGTAGTTTTTTTCAATTTTGAGAAAGTGGCACTACAAGTACATGTACTTGGAGAGCCACAAAGGAGAGCCGAAAAGTACCACTTCCGGTGGTGTACAAAATTTTCTTTTGGGTGTACAAAACTGTACAAAACTAGTACAAAACTTTGGCAGTAGTTATTTTCGATTTTGAGAAAGTGGCACTCAGCATGTACTTGGAGTGCCACTTTTAGAGAGTTGAAAAGTACTACTTCCGGTGGTGTACAACATTTTCTTTTGAGTGTACAAAACTAGTACAAAACTTTGGCAGTAGTTATTTTCGATTTTGAGAAAGTGTCACTCAGCATGTACTTGGAGTGCCACTTTTAGAGAGCCGAAAAGTACTAATTCCGGTGGTGTACAAAATTTTCTTTTGGGTGTACAAAACTGTACAAAACTTGTACAAAACTTTGGCAGTAGTTATTTTCGATTTTGAGAAAGTGGCACTCAGCATGTACTTGGAGTGCCACTTTTAGAGAGCCGAAAAGTACTACTTCCGGTGGTGTACAAAATTTTCTTTGAGTTGTACAAAACTGTACAAAACTAGTACAAAACTTTGGCAGTAGTTATTTTCGATTTTGAGAAAGTGGCACTCAGCATGTACTTGGAGTGCCACTTTTAGAGAGCCGAAAAGTACTACTTCCGGTGGTGTACAAAATTTTCTTTTGGGTGTACAAAACTGTACAAAACTAGTACAAAACTTTGGCAGTATTTATTTTCGATTTTGAAAAAGTGGCACTCCAGCATGTACTTGGAGTGCCACTTTTAAAGAGCCGAAAAATACCACTTCCGGTGGTGTACAAAATTTTCTTTTGGGTGTACAAAACTGTACAAAACTAGTACAAAACTTTGGCAGTAGTTATTTTCGATTTTGAGAAAGTGGCACTCAGCATGTACTTGGAGTGCCACTTTTAGAGAGCCGAAAAGTACTACTTCCGGTGGTGTACAAAATTTTCTTTTGGGTGTACAAAACTGTACAAAACTAGTACAAAACTTTGGCAGTATTTATTTTCGATTTTGAAAAAGTGGCACACCAGCATGTACTTGGAGTGCCACTTCTAAAGAGCCGAAAAATACCACTTCCGGTGGTGTACAAAATTTTATTTTGAGTGTACAAAACTGTACAAAACTAGTACAAAACTTTGGCAACGTTGATTTCTTATTTTGGAAAAGTGGCACTCCAAGTACATGTATCTGTATAATGTCGCCTCCGTACTGTCTTTTTCTTCATCTGAGTCCAGACTGTACTCCTCTGGTGGGTTCGGTACAGGCAGATCGTCCCCATGTGAGACTGATCGGATAGCTGACGAAATGTTGGACTATTTCATGCTGAACTTCTTCTTTCTTGATATACCTTTCTTAATCGGAGGTACCATGCAGAAATAGTACTTATTCACATGATTTGTCGGCTCTCTCCAAATCATAGGGATGTCGAAGGGCATTGAACGTCCGTTTTTACGGATCCATCCACGTAGATTCACAGAACAAGAATTGCCACAAACATGAGGTGCCCACGTTTTGTCCTGATCTCCTACTTTCATACCAAAATAATGGTAGCAGGCTGTCTTCACGAGTGAAATAATTGGGCGCTTGTGGGCAGCAAATGTCACATCACCACAAACATAACAAAAACTGTCAGATTTGTGTAAACATTGACGTGGCATCCTGGCTTTTAATGTTAAGCATGACCACAAAACCAACCTGCTACAAAGAAAGGAACGACACTATAACTTTCAGACCAGGCAATTGGTAAACAGAGAATGAACTAAAACAAGTTATTGATGAACAAAAGAAGATCTACAGTGACTCTTCCTTCCTTCTCTCAGGTTTGCCAACCAATATATTTGCTTTACGTATTGCCTTAATTAGCCACTCGGGGAGCCACACGCTTCATTTCATATACATATCCTAAAACATCCTAAATGGGCTAACTAAGCGTTTTAAATGTCATATTTGTTTTTAACATACTGAAATGAATATGAAATAAGTATTTTCGAGTCAGAAACATGTTCATTGTTGACCAGTGTAATGATGCTAAAATCTTTTGTGGAATGCAGGAAGAAGAAAGTTAAAGATTTTGTTTGGACTTAGTAACGTAACTGCCCGTTATACCTGTTAAGTTTCTGGTGAATCACATAAATAGACGTTTTCACATTGAAAACGTGTTACATCAGTGGTTCCCAAACTTTTTCGATTCTCGGCGCCTTTGCTTAATACAGGTTTTCCCAAGGCGCACTATGTCGAATTCTAACAAGTACACAATTCTAGCAAGCACTTAGGTAAAAATAAATAAAACACGTATTTGATTATCACAAAAAATTTTATTGAAAAGATTGCACTAAATATAATTAGGGAGATGGATGAGCCTGTTGATCACTGCACATTTTCTCAAATCCTGGAATCAAAATGACAACGACCACACTCATTTCGTTCTCTGCATTGAATTTCGCTTAGTTTTCATTACAGCGACCGTCGAAGAAGTTTCGCACAAATAAGAAGTCGCAAATGGAATTAAAATTATCTGAGCTTTACCACTCACAAGGGAATATTCATCTTTTACTGATATCCAAAATTCAGGTAACTCCATGCTGCCAGATTTTGTTTTCAATGTATTGTTGCAAGACAACTCAATAAGATTCTCTTCTTCTGCAACAGTAAATTCAGACGGAGCAGTGAGCATGGATCTTGAATCCATACAAATTTATCGATATTATCATTTTGAAAATATTTCTCAAACCATTTGATAAGCTATGATGAGTGTCCTTCAAAAATGGATTTCATGACTCGAGAAAAATCTGCTGCATTTGAGGTCAAAAACTGTTACAATAAGAGGAAACATTCTTTACCTCCGTCTTGATTCATTTTTCTTTTCCGCACATTTTAGTTTTTTTAAAAAAGCTTAAATTTTCTCAATCGACTTGAAAAGGCACATGTTGCTTCCCTGCAGTGAGAGATTCAGAGCATTCACCTTTTCAAAAATATCACATAGGTATGCTAGTTTCACGAAAAAATCTTCATTTACAAAATTTTCGGTATAATTGTGGTCTTCCTCTTTCAGAAAAATATAAATTTCCGTTCGCAGTTCAAACGTCCGAGACAAACCATTACCACGAGACAACCTTCGCGAAGCCCCGGTGGCGCAGTGGTCTAAGCGATGGCCTCTGATCATTCGTCCGAAAGGGGTCCGGGTTCGAATCCCGGTGAGGCATGGATGTTGTGTTTGTCTTACGGCACTGGCTCTCTCCCTTCCCTAGTACCAGTGACCCTAAATTAGGGACGGGCGACTGCTTATAGCCCATTGAGTTGCTCACGGTGGTCGTTAAACCTCCAATCAAAAAAAAAAAAAAAAAAACTTCGCGAAGAGCTGTAGTACAACAAAGACGGGTGCTCGGATCCCATATCCTTACATAGTTTTTTTAAAAACCTTGCCTTCAACGGCCGAGTTTTTATAAAGTTTACTACATTCACTATATATTCTAAGACCTTGTTCAATGTAGGACTCAGATGTTTTAACTCGAGTGCTTCACTGTGAATAACGCAACGGGTCCACAGTGCATCAGGGTATTTGCTACGAATAAGTGCCTGCAATCCTCCGTAACAGCCGGACATAGAACGACAACCATCAGCACAGATACCTACTCACTTAGTCCACTCCAAATTATTTTCGGATTTAAAAGTATCAAGGCTCTCGAACACGTCTTGAGCCTTAGCAGTACCCGTGATACTTTTACAAAAAGGTTTTCTACAACGTTATTTTCATCTATAAACCGTGCATAGCAAATCAAGTGATCATGATTATTATCTGCGACCTCAATCAGTTGCAACCCAAATCCCTTACCTTTCATTTTTTCAATTAATTGATCATTGAGGGCCTCCGCTATGTGCTGTATTCTGCGACTGATGGTGTTATTGGACACCATCAGATTTCAAAGCAGCTTCAGAGCAGACTCACCGATCATAATGTTCGCCATATCTACAGCAGCCGGTACAATGAGCTTTTCTGCGATGGTATGAGTCTTCTTACATTTTGCGATTTTATGTGCCACCTTGTAAGGTGCTAGCAAAGCATTGCTTGGTATTGATGCCTGCTTAAAAAACTACCTTTTTGTTTACTTAACTATTGTAACTTTCTCGTAAAGCAATCACGAGGTTTACTAAGCATGCAAGAATGATTTGTTTCTAAATGATGTTTCAACTTATCTGGCGCCAAAGCTTTTATACACAGTACACAGTGCGGCCTATCATCACCATTGACTTCTGTCGACGTAAAACCAAAGTCCAAATAACTGTCATCAGATTTTCGATATTTACTCTTCTTCACACTCTTGCCACTATTAGACTATGTGCCCTCTTTATTTTCACTTTCACAACGCTTATTACTGTTTAAAAGAAAATGATACATTTTTAAAAATACATACAAGTAGAAAAACTTCAAAAACTTCACTTAATCACAACAATATTCAGTTAAAACGCCGAAAGTTTACAAACGCCGAAATTCAGCGACAGAGCATCAACGCAACAGACTGCTAACTGTCAAATGAGTTGCAAATGAAAACTGATGAGCGTATTTAAACGATATTGTGACCTTCTCGAAAAATCTGAACTAAGAGTCTCATTTCTAGACGCTCGGAGAACGAGGGAGGAATGTTTACCAGAAGCACGGAGGCTGGTGCAAAAGCTCAGGTTACTTCCGGTAGGGGCCGCGCGGAACACACACATGCGCCCGTCGGGCGACAATCGTGAGAGCGGAAAGCTCACGCTTGTAACATTACACTGGTCAACAAAAAAAAATAATTTCTGGTCTGGACTTTTGCAGCTGTTATAGACTTATTTCGGGGTGCTGATTCCAAATCTGATCTCAGAGTTGCTCTATCACATCTCATTTTTATGCTATCGGCATACCCCATTTTCATTGATTTTACCCGAAATTAACTCTTTGTCACTTATGAGTGCAAGTTGTTGCGAGTCAGTGAGTGCTTTAGTGTTAAAAGATGGTGTTGTATTTTTAGGATAGTGTGTTTATAATGTCATTTTATGTAGATATCCACATTTATTTAATACTGTGCTTCTGCAGGTCGTGATCTAACAATGGCTAAAAAATCGGAAAGAAGGAAATCCAGTAATGACCCAGATATCTTCTACTGCATCTGTGGCAGTTTCACTTTGCAGAATCAAAGGCGCAGCATCAATACCTTTGTCAAGAATGTTTAAATTGCCTACTTTAAAGTACGACTTGGAGACCAAGACAAAGATTGGGCTCCTCACAAAGTGTGTAAAACCTGTGTTGAAACTTTGCCATCATGGTGTAAAGGAAAGAATGCTAAGCTGAAGTTTGGTATGCCAATGGTTTGGAGAGAACCTACAAACCATTTGGATAACTGCTACTTCTGCCTTGTCAATGTAAAAGGTTTCAATAAGAAAAACAAACAACACTTACAATACCCAGATATTTCATCTGGCAGGCGATCAGTTGAGCACTGTCAGGAAATACCTGTGCCTGTATTTACTGAGCTACCAGAGATTGATGTTGAATCCCTCAGTTTACCTGCTTCTACAGATGATGATGATGATGCTCAGATCGAATTTACGCCATCTGATGCAGATTGTGATAAAATTTCTCTGTTTAGTCAGCCTGAATTGAAATATCTTGTAAGATATTTGTATTTGCCGAAGCAGTATGCTGAATTGTTGGCTTCCAGGCTGCAAGAGAAAGGACTTCTCAGACCTGGCACGAGTGTCTCCTTTTATCGTAACAGAGAAGCAGCACTGCGAAAGTACGTCCATTAAGATGGTCAACTTGTTTATTGTAATGGTGTTGAAGGGCTTCTGTTCAATATGGGACGGCCCGCATATGATTCAAGTGAATGGAGACTTTTTATTGACAGTAGTAAAAGGAGTTTGAAATGTGTGTTATTTCACAACAGAAATATATATGGTTAAATCTCAATAGGACACTGTAAAAATGAAAGACGAGTATGCCAACATCAAGATTGTGCTGAATAGATTGGAATACCATGTTCATGGAAGGGTTATTTGCGTGGATTTGAAAATGGTTAATATTTTGCTGGGTCAGCAAGGAGGTCAGACCAAGTACCCTTGTTTCCTGTGCTACTGGGACAGTAGGGCTGCATTAGAACACTGGGTTAAAAAGAACTGACCATTAAGAATCAGTTTGACGCCTGGTGACAAGAACATCAAGATTGAGCCTCTGGTTGATAGGAATAAAATTGTATTTCACCCACTGCATATAAAACTTGGGTTAATGAAGCAATTCTTCAAAGCTCTTAATCACACTGGAGACTGCTTCAGCTATATATGTTCTATCTTTTCAAGTCTCAGTGCCGAGAAGAAAAAGGCAGGAATATTTTATGGCTCTCAAATAAAAACATCAGGGATCCACACTTTGTTACAACAATGACTGCGGCAGAGTCTAGAGCTTGGAATGCATTCTCTGATGAGGTGCGGAATTTACTTGGGAACAGAAAAGCTGACAACTATCGAGAGATTGTGGAGGAGCTGCTCTTGAGTTTTAAAGCACTTTGATGTAGAATGAGCATCAAGGTTCACTACTTACATAGTCACTTGGCCCAGTTTCCAGATAACATGGGTCACGTGAACGAAGAGCACGGTGAACGCTTTCATCAAGACATTAAAGTTATGGAAGAACGTTACCAAGGGCGATGGGACCCAAACATGATGGCAGATTACTGCTGTTTCTTGATGAGAGAAAAGTCCGTAAAAAGTGGCGGATTTCGAACATTGTTTGTTTGAATTTTTCGCGAATTGTTTGACTACTTCTAAATGACCAAAAGATCTGAAAATTATCATACTGATTGGTCTTAAGGTCCGGATACCCAGAAAAGTCCGTTAAAATTGGCGGATTTCAAACACTGTCTGCTTGAATTTTTCGCGAATTGTTTGACCACTTCTAAATGACCTAGAGTTCTGAAAATTATCATACTGATT
Source organism: Macrothele yani (assembly GCA_039090855.1). Lineage (NCBI taxonomy): Eukaryota > Metazoa > Arthropoda > Arachnida > Araneae > Macrothelidae > Macrothele > Macrothele yani. Next base: position 47,637,330 of record CM076999.1, on the reverse strand, counting down.
GGTCTTAAGGGCCGGATATCCAGAAAAGTCCGTAAAAAGTGGTGGATTTCGAACATTGTCTGCTTGAAATTTTCGCAAATTGTTAGACCACTTCTAATTAACCTAGAGATCTAAAAATTGACATGCTGGTAGGTCTTAACATTCGGATACCTACAATGCACGAAAACCTAAAATAAATGCTTTGAGACATTGTCTGCTTAAATTTATCTACTACTTCCACACTTAGAAAACGTCTGACAGCCAAAACCAAAATTTTCAAAAGGGTGGCTTAGCTTTACTGTTTCAAAATGCTGATAGATTTAAGGATGTTTGTCAGAATCCCTGAAATGCTTTGGAAATTTCAAAATTTTTATTTAAGCTTAAGGGGCGCCAAAACCTGCTCCATTTTACTTAAAACCGTATGCACGGACGTCATGATGCTGTTTTAAACCTTAAAACAGTTACGGATTTTAAATTACTTTTCTTTCCCTTAGTTACTTTTCGTTTCTTTAAATTTATGTTCAGAAAATTATTTTATAGATTCACCGTTCGGAGAACGGGCATGATTACTAGTAAAAGAAAAATTTGTTCTCAAGGATTTATCTGGCAAAATTAACAATTGTTCCAACACTGCTCCTCAACACCATTTGAAACAGCGAGTGGAATGGAGGCTGTTCACACACGATTAATTGACGCAATTTGCCTTTAATTGCTTTCACAGGAATCACATTTGCATATATTTTCTTGTTTGCATGCATGAAATTGACCCTCCTCCCACCGATCGTATTTTCGAAATAAAGGTTTTCCGTGGCCAATCGAACATCCCCAACTAACACTATTATCAAATATCTCTTGTGTAAAAAACACTGCAAAACATTGATTTGTTCTTTTGTTAATAAGTTCCAGAATTTAAAAGCGCTTTCGAACCACCTGGTATATAACGGTAATTAATTGTTAATATGTAGTTACCTTGGTGCTTAAACTTTCGCTTACGGTCATCAGATGTTGGACTCCGTGATCTGACAATTGCTATTGTCATATTTACTAGCTATAAAGAAAATGTATTTCATTGTCCAATCATATTTTATGATGCCTAACCTTTCGTTACAGATACAGTGGTACGCAAAAGTATTGCATCACCCGCAAAAACTGTGAATCTATAATTTAACTCTTTTTTAACTAATTTTCTTAGTTATTTTATCGTTTATATATCATAAATATGAAATTTCATTGAGATTTCAAAAATTGTCCCAGTTTCTCATGTATCAACAATACTTCTGTTGTTAAGATATCATATAAAATATGGGATTATACAAACACATTGAAATTCACATTAGCTGTGTATCAGTTGTTACAGCCAATCATAGACGTTCTTTTACCTGATTGACTGCTTCCTAATGCTGTCTAAATCCAACTCCAGCCTTTATAAGGGTTGACGCAGAAGCTACTAGAGTATTTAGTGGTCGTTTCTTATTGTTACTTGTGTATAATTTGTGAACGTTCTCAATAATTGTTAAAACTCCGGAATTATCCACAACGGACAGATTAAATGCAGTTGTTCCGCACGATGAGGAATATCCTTCCAGGCAAATTGCTGAAGGGCTGAGCTGTAATCAAACTGCAGTTATCATGCTACAGAAGAACGTGAAAGATACTGTTCATATTAAAATTATGCGTCGCAGTAGAAGGCCCAGATCTATTACAACCAGCCAGGACAGAATGAACAAAAAGCTACTGATGTTATATCTAGTGTTAGGAAAATGCTGCTTCACCATGACTCACGGGGCTGCAAGGTTAGCCCTAAACCTCTGTTAACAGCAAATGAAAGACAGCGTGGATTTCAGTGAGCAAAACAGCATGCCTCGTGGACAACCATGTAACGGAAAAATGTTCTTTTCAGGGATGAATCAGAATTTTGCCTGGGCGCCTTTAGATTAGCTTGCAGGAGTAAGGTAAGTAGAGTTGTAATTACAAATAACGTACACAAACACCTTATGCAGATTTTTACTATGGCTAATTATTATGTTACTCGTTCATGCCACATACACACAATTCAGATATAAAACTGAAATAAATGAGACCAAAAAGTTTGCTAATGTTAATGGGACAATAAGGGCATGTTTTTTATTGACTTGCGCAATTTGGTTGCTTGTATTCTATGCAACACTGAAACCAAACTATCACTAAATTGTTCATCAAGAAGAAAAACTATCTTTCAAGAAAATGTTCTGGGAAAACTTCGAGAGACTGCAGTTTCATTTTCGTGCCTTTCACGTTTTTTTTTCATATTTTTGGTACATACGAAACAATCCATGTAATGCAAACATTCTCAGCTACTACTTCTGAGTAGAAAATGTTTCTTTTAATTTCCACTTTTCAGCTTTAAACACCCCACGTTTGTTCTATTATATATTTTGCATAGAGATTTTTAAACAATTCGCAAATAAAGGAAATTTTTTTCCGAAAAACCTCTGTAACACCTTCCAAGCAAATGAATTACAGTCAGTTTTTCAGGAGAGAGCAAGTGTCCATCTTTACGCAGTGTGAGTGGACATGTGTATAGGTAAGAGAGTAAATAATTATCTACCACCATTCACTCCGTCGATGCAAAATATAAGTAAATCGATAAAGAAATGTATTTTATTGTTACTTTACTTCACCATTTGCACATACGTGTAAAAAGGAACGTTTGACACAATGAAGTTTAAAACTGTCACACGACGTCGCCTTTGTTAAATGAGTGTCACTTAAGAAAAGAAAAACGGAAACCTTACTTTGTAAAACAATAAAAGGTGGCTAGCACGACTAAGTTTTTTTTATACTTATTTGATTCACAACTGCAAATATTATACATTTGCCACGCAGATATTTTGTAATTTAAATTGTTGCACACTTTGTTCCTTCATTGATAGATGGCGAATTATTGTCATTTCCTGACTATTGCTATTTATCGTAGTTACTTCAATATAATCTCTGCTGAAGATATAATACAATGCCCATTAAAAGTTAACTGAGAGAAACATTTTCCATTACATAACGTTCCTATACTGTTATCAGTCTTTTGTTTACGAAATCAGGCAATGTAATATCAAAATTCTTCAGTATTTGCACCGGATTTTTATATTAATAGGTTATAGTGAAGAACGTCAATCATACTCAATCTTCAAAAGTTAGAAGAGACTCCATTCCTTAAGAATTTCTTGAGTATGATTTTAATTTGATTGTTTTCACATGACGGAGAAGAAAATCATTCGTTGAAATTTATAACTCCACTATTTAACCTTCGAATTTTGGTTCACATTATGTTACTGTTAGCTTTTTTGAAACTTATAATACTTCTGTTTATAATTATAAATAATGACAATTCCGATATCTCTAAAATTCTAATAAGGCATTTACACCTCAAACGCCGATAACACATATTAAAAATTATATGAATAAATATTAGGTAATAACAAGGAATTGTACACCAACTATACTCAGAATACTAAACTTATACTAGTAATCCTAACTTTGACATATGATAAAACGGTCAGGTAAATCCTCAATAAAATACTTTTATTCGTCGATTTACTTATTTTTCGCATCAACGGACTAATGTGGTAATCATATTTTAATATGAAAATGACAATCAGTTTTCGAAGAAAGAGCAAGTGACCCCTCTCTTTTGGAAAACTTCCTTTGTACTAGTATAATTTTATTGAAATTATACAAATACAGATTACTAGTATAGCTGTACTAGATATATATTGAGTGATGCTAATAATTTTCAAATACTAATCTTCACAATTTTATCGCCAAATCGTTTCTGTCATTTATGTAGATTTTTTGCGAATTCTGCATATTACGTAATGTGAAAGGGCATTTCATTCATTCATAATTTCGTTGATTAAAAGTGAGAATTGAATTTCCCAAATGAAACACGCAAATATAATTCGCATGCTGCGAAAAGTGCGATGCGTGCATTGTTTTTCTCAGAACCTTTGTTACTGCCCTGCCCCTTTCAAAATGTTTCGTAGTCAACTTTTTTGGTACCACAAAATCTTGAATACTGAGTTACATTCATAAGTTAAACACGAATTAGGAAAAGTAAATATTTTTTATTAAAGCTTTCAGTATTTTTTTTGGACACTAGTTTATTAAAAATTGTTACGATTTTTTCCTAATTCGGATAAGCGTCACAGCAATCTTTTTGTAAGGAGTGAGTTTTAACTCACTGTGTTTAAATATCTTGAATATGAATATGTAGATTCCAAATAAGTAAATTTAAATTCCGACCACTAGGATATAGCAGTTTAGTAGTAACTTCTGTGACAGGCCTCTAACGTATATTGGAAGTAACTGCTTGCCGTGTTTAAGCGAAAGGCATAATATCTATTTTTACCGTCAGAAAATAAAGTGACAGCACCAGGAAACATACCTAATGAGAACAAATACTTGAAGAGCTGAATAAATCTTTTGAATGCTGGGTTGGTTATCTCTTGGATTCACTGCGACTTGGTTTCAGTTTATTATACTAATTATTTTGCAACAGAATGTGGTGTTGCCTCTTTTCTCACTACCGATGTGTTCCTCTTTCGGTGGATACTGTCATAAATCATGTATATACGAAATTCGTGATGTACGTCCAGGAAATGTTAAGATCGCAATTGCAAAGAAGCACTTTTTTCCGTCTGTGAACCACAAAAATTTCCATTAATGTTTCATTTCAAAATATAACACCCTTTTAAAAAAAATAATCGTAATTTCTCTTTACCTTATTCCGAACTATACGTACTATCTCAGTGTGCAGGAATGTTGAGGAAGTACGAGGAATAACTCAAGTTATTACTGTCACAAAAATCGTTCGGAACCTTACTTTTAAAATATACAGTAACCTCCTTTAGAATGGCGTAATGCAAGCTATTTAGCAACAACCGCTTATTAATTCGGAATGTCTTTTACGTGCATTTCAAATAAAATATACGGTTGAAGCTAAAGTGCTTCCATTTTTAAAAGTTGTTTTCATTACTACACTGCTGGCCCCTCAAAATGCAAAACTAAGAAGGAAGCATCCGATTGGCCTAAAGTTTGTAGCATGCGTCGCGCGCGAGAGTACATGCAAACGATTAGCATTGCAGGGCATATGCAAACCATGTGCGCCCGGCACGCCACCGAGAAGCACTATAAGAAGAGTGCACATAAGGTGGGGTGTAAGTAGTGGAAGTGTGTTGTGCTGCCGGACCTGTGCGTGGGAAGCTTCCTGATGCCTCGTCGCAGAATACAGCAGTCATTCCAGCACGTTTCGGTAGTCGACAGAGGAAAAATAGTGGCTTATCGCGACAGCGGTTTACCGTACCAAGACATCGGCGCCCGTGTGACACAACATCCAGCCATAGTGAGGTGAGTATGGATTCGGTGGGAGCAGGAGGGACGTACGGACCGACGTGAGCGATTGCCGCTGCCGCGGCACATCACCGAACGAGAGGACCGCCATGTTGTGCGGCGGGCATTGAGGGCTCGCACCGCCACATCACGAACGTTAGCGCAGGAATTAGGGTGTGTTGCGCGACAACCTGCGTCAGCACGTACCGTTCGACGTCGTCTGCAGTAGCAGGGACTTGTCTCAGAGCGCCCATTGCTCCGATTAACATTGAAGTTACACCACCGTCGAGTGCGATGGAAGTGGGGCGTTGAACGCCGCACCTTGCACACCAATGTCTTCTCCGAAGAATCCCGCTTCTGCCTAAAACACCACGATAGTCGGATCCACGTGTGCCGGCACCGGGACGAGAGACTGTATGACGCCTGCATTATGCATCGCCATACCGGTCCGTCGCATGGCGTTATGGTTTGGGGTGCAATTGAATATGACACCCGCGCCCCTCTGATACGCATCGCCGGTACACTTAACAGCCACCGCTACATCACCGACGTTTTGGAGTCTGTAGTCCTCCCTTACCTGCAGGACATGCCAGCGGCTACGCTTCAACAGGACAATGCGCTCCCGCACGTGGCACGCATCGTGCAACAACTCTTCGTGGCCCACCAGGTGTCACTACTGACGTGACTCGATTGTTCTTCCGATATGTCGCCCATCGAACACGTCTGGTCGCTGATCGGCAACCGAGTTTCCCGGCAAGCACTACCAGCGGCTACGCCTGATGAACTGTGACAACGTGTGGAAGCAGCCTGGACTGACATACCCCAAGAACACATACAAAGCCTCTTTCGTTCGATGACACGGCGTGTAGCGGCCGTTAATGCCAGCAATGAGGGCCACACGAAATATTGTTGTCTGCGTGTTCCGCAATTCGCACGGGCCTGTAAGCTCAATCGGTTCATCTTTGTATCTGTTGTTATGTGTCCAGTAAATCTGTCTTTGCTATCTCGTGTCTTTCTTGTTGTTGCATTTTAGGTGGCCAGTAGTGTACTTTAAAAAACCGCATAATTAATTCGGAATATCTTTTACGTACACATCATGCATGTTACTTGAGGTATTACTTGCATAATAAAGATATCAGGTCTTTTCTTTTTGAGTGAATATCATCCAAATCAACATTTTTTACCCATAATTTTCTCATTGAAATATTTGCTATATAAAAGAATAAACGCAATTGCTCTGGTAAAACAAAAATATTATATTCTAATGAAAAGCAGAGTGAATGTGTTATACTCAAGAAACGCATACAGTGTATTAAATCCGCTTATTTTTTTATGGCGTAATAAGCACAAAGATTCGCCAAGCTTTCGCACTCCACTGGGAGGCTTTTTCATGGCAATGGTAGACTTTAAAGCATTTCTATGCCTACCATTGCCTTGAGAAAGCCTCCCAGTGGAGTGCGAAAGCTTGGCGAATCTTTGTGCTTATTACGCCATAAAACAATAAACGGATTTAATACAATATATGCTCTTCTTGAGTATTCATATTGTGGTGTATTAAAAATAACGTTACGGAAGGAGTTATTTGCAATTTGTCCCTGAGAAATTGAGAAAGGAGGAATGTATACAGGGCTCAAATTTTCCATTATGGCTGAATGTTTTATTATTGCTAAAGTGGCTCTTGTACCTGTAAGTTGAAAAACATAGAAACTTAAATGGGTAAGGAGAGCTAAATATGTTAATAAAAAGGAAGGGTTTTTCAAAGCGAACGAGAAAATACATTTCTATAACGTACCGGAAAAAAGTACTTTGCTTTCTTTCCCTACATCTGGCTTTTACAAAACATTGAATTATCCTTCGAGGTAAACTGATTTATAGCTAAAAACAGTTTCATTCCTTTCCAGTATATGTTATCATACTGCTTCACACAAAATTATTATTCTTAGTCGAAATACTGCGCCGTCTGTCTTCGTTGCAAGGGTGAGCCGAGCGTGGTACGAAGAAGGGAGTAGGATACGAAAAGAAGGTTCTGGACGTTGCGCCCAGACAGCGCCTAGGTACTTTCCATTTGAATTAAGAATTAAGCACATATATTGCTTATTTTAGGTTCCTGAATGAATGTGGTCCTTTCTTTTGGAGGATGGCAACAATTAACAACGTACCCTCATGCGGCGTACACTGTATATAGCAAAACTAAAAAAGAAAATCCTAATATCTGGAAATATTAGTCCAACAATGCTCCATCAATTAATCTCATCATACCATGTTCTTTAACCCATAACAAACTGGACTAAACTGTATCGGTTTTGCAAAATGCGCTTCAATCAGGTCGAATTAATTTATTCGTTCTCAAAGCAACGTGACGAAGGCAGCTAGAAAAATGAAGCTGAGAATGCCGCCCAGGTGGCGCAGTGGTCTAAGCGATAGCCTCTGATTATTCGTCCGAAAGGGGTCCGGGTTCGAATCCCGGTGAGGCATGGATGCTGTGTTTGTCTTACGGCACTGGATCTCTCGCTTCCCTGGAACAAGTGACCCCAAATTAGGGACGGGTGACTGCTTAGAGCCCATTGAGTTGCTCACGGTGGGTTAGTCGTGTTTATCTGTGCTCCTCAAGTTTTCGTTGGTGTGTTATTTTTCTTCGTTGTCAGTGTTCTATTTCGTGTGTGTGTTGCGTGTGAAGGTTCCGTGTTTCTTTTTATATGCCTGCCGAGCTGGTAAGTGCTTATTTTGATTAGTTTACCTTATTTTTCTGCCTTGGCCAAGCTGGCTAAGGGCTAAGCTTTTCCTCGCCATTGCAAATGGCGGCTTCCGGGGAGAATGACGTCCTAACCCTTGCTACCGGAAATGATGATCTCCCGATAACAGTTTCTCTAAATACTACTACCAATGACGAGTCAATCTCGATAAGCCACTCCTCCTTGCAGCCTTCTGTTGCTGCCTTACCATCGGATATCGCCTCTTCTTCCAAGTCTCCCAGCGGCGATACGATGTCTTCTCTGAAAGCTAATGATGACGCCATGGATGTTTCGCACTCCATGCCGGAATCATCTCCAAAGCAACGTACAACTACCCTCTCATATACTGACGTAACCGCATCTAAGTCGGGACCTTCCCAGTCTTCTTTTTCTCCTGGACAATATGAGATGACGAATAATGCTGAAGTCATTGAGGTTGTCCTTAAAGAAGATACCCCTTCTGGGCTGAAATTCCTTCAAACTATGGAGAATGGTGTTGTGTTTCCGAGCCTGAGAAATACAAAACTTACTGCATATACTGCTGCTCTTCGAGAGATTGTTCCTGCATCAGCCATAACTCATGTGGGCAGGAAGCCTTACAAAGTAGTTGTTTACTTCTCTACTCCTGCCCATTCTCTACATGTACTGACCAAGGGCATCTCAATTGGTGATCGTCACATCCATGCGGAACCTGTTTCACAGAGTTCCGTTGTTGTAAGCTTCTCACCAGTTCCACCTGAGGTTTCAGATGATCTCTTGATTGCCGCTCTTCTTCCTTATGGCCGGATCATTGGAGGTGTAACTACCTACTCTTCGTTTCCAGAGGTGCCAGAAGATAGATACCTACTTGGGTTTCGCCGCAATGTTCGTGTGGTCTTCCCTTCAGAGGAGCACATGCTGCGTATTCCACCCACTTTACGTGTACGCTGTTGCACGCACATTAGAGAGATATTCATCACAGTAGGCTCCGTCTGTCCTAATTGTAAAGGCACGGGACATCCCCGCGCTCTATGCCCTCATAATGCGAACACTCTTTCCAAGTCAACAGCACGACCTTCTTCCTCTTTGTCACGCCAATCGGCATCCTCTTCTGGTGCTAAAGACCAGCAACAGCAGACTTCCTCAAAAAGTAGTAATACAGTAGTTGGTCAACCGACGTCTAGAAAAAGTAGTGAGACAGCCGTTGGTCAGCCGACGTCTACCAGAAGTAGTGAGACAGCCGTTGGTCAACCGGCGTCTACCAGAAGTAGTGAGACAGCCGTTGGTCAACCTACGTCTACCAGAAGTAGTGAGGCAGCCGTTGGTCAACCGACATCTACCAGAAGTAGTGAGACAGCCGTTGGTCAACCGACGACGTCTATGGGTAAACCCTCGACCTCGGGTGATGCATTGGCGCCCACTTTATCTCTTCAGTCAAAAGAGGCATCAATTGTTAATCCAAAGTCTCCTATAGAGATGGTTGATGACGATTCTCGTCATACTGCTACACCGACCGTTGAGGTTGTTTCTTCAGTTCCTTTTAAATTGCCGGAAGTTCCAATTCCGGTTACAGCACAAAGTCGTGGACGGGCGAAGCGACGTAGAACGTCGCGCGCTCAGAATAAGAAGTTTAGAATTACAACTACCCTTAAGGCAGGACGTGATTGCTCTAGTAGTCAGATGCTCACGTCTGAAGGCTCTATGGAATCTGATACAGATGATGGAACAATTATTCCGATCTCCTGTGAAAACTTTTTACATATTCTAGAGGCATCCTCTCTTCCACAGACACCTGTGTCTGGGGAGAAAGTGTATGCGTTCCTAATAAGTCCCCGTAGAGACAAGCTGTCTCGCAATTTTTTGGAAGGTTACTCCCACTGTCTGTCTGACACCATGAATCAAATGTTGGCGATACATTCTCACTTACGTACCGTTCCGGGCAGAGATCTGGGTGGTCCCTACTGGGCAAAGAAGTTCCGTAGCCGTCTCGCCAAGTTACAGAACGCAGCCGACAACATCCTCCAACCATCATCAGACTATTCTGTTCAAGACAGTCTCACTGAATAGTAGGGGTATGTGTACCCCTTTGGCGAATGCTTTAGTGTATGAAGACGTCCACCACCTCAAAGCAGATCTCCTACTTTTGCAAGAGACAAATTGTCTATCCACTTCACCCTTCCATCGCTGGAGGAGATGGGACTATCAGTTTCATCACGCGTATAGGCTCTCTCTTCGTGGAGGTTTAGCGATTGGTGTGCATAATAGATTTCGCCAAGCACTCTCCTCTGTTAAAGTTCATAACCTGTGCCGATACTTATTGCAGCGACTCACTTTCGTCCTAGATGGACAACGATATTTAGTTTTCAACATAAATATTCCATGTTCATCTACACATCTAACGTTGTTATTTTCGTCGCTCCGCACTGCACTTCAGTCAGCATTACCATCAGATCATGTGCTCATTGGAGGAGACTTTAACTGTACACTTCAACCAGAGCTCGATCGCGCTCCTTCGAGGATTGAACATCGTTCACGTCTTGTGGAGCAATTGCGATCATTAGTGTCTGATTTTGATTTACATGACGTGTTCCGACGATTGCATCCGACATCCATTTCACATACCTGGAGATCTTCATCTGCATCCTCCTCTCTTTCTGCCAGGCTGGATCGATTTTACGCTTCTGCTCCGTTATTGCCCATTACAACGGATTGTATGCATTCTCCTACAGCTTCATCGGATCATTGTGCCATCACTATCTCCTGTAGCTCTTCATCTCGTCTGCATGTTAGACCTCTGTCATGGACACTGGACACTTCTCTCCTAGCTGATGAGAATATGTGCATCGAGATCAGAGATCTTCTTGATCATATGCGAGAGGGCCTGTCCACTGCACCTTGTGAAATCAATTACTGGCTCGAGGTAAAATCTTACCTAATTTATCTTCTCAGACGTCATTCCTTCTCCGAAGGCACGAAGCGCTCCATGGAAGAGCAAAATCTCCGAAACATCCTGTTACAGCTTGGTGCGAGTCATCCCATGTATACAGCTTACCAAGCGGATCTTAGAGCACTTCTTGAGCCTCGTGCACGTCAGGTAATTCTTCGTCTCCGTCTACAACATCTATCACCAGAGGACTGCTCCTTTGAGTTTCTATCCGCGTTAGAAGAAAAACGCCGCTCGTCGCATCAGCTTCGACTGCTTCGGCGGCCTGATGGTGAAATCATCTCTGATCCGGATGCAGTTTGCTCTCAGGTTCGTCGATATTTTACTATCAAATACAGTGAAACTCCTCACCCTTCTGTTTCTGCTTCTGCTACTTTACTCTTTGCTCTTCCCCAAGTTCCTTCCAATCTCTCTAATTCCCTTTTACAACCTATTTCGCAGACTGAACTTCGGACCATTCTTGCCTCTCTAAATTCCCGTGCTGTCCCAGGTCCAGATGGCCTTCCGCTCCTTTTCTACCGTACTTTTCTCCCTTCGTTGCTTCCATTTCTTCTCGCCGCTTTCAATGCTGCTCTTTCTTCCTCTTCTCTTCCGAGGGGTTTCACAGAGGCTCATATGGTGTTTTTCCCCAAGAAAGGCGATCTGCTTGACTTGGGAAACTGGCGTCCTATCTCGCTACTAAATATTGACTGTAAACTCTTCACTAAACTCCTTTCCAGTCGACTCAACCAAGTTCTTCCATTTCTTCTTTCTCCCGACCAGACCTACACGGTTCCTGGTCGGTCCATCACTTCTAATCTCAATCTCCTTCGAGATCTCCTACATCTGGCTCGTACTAACTCTGAACCACTTGCCCTCTTTAATCTTGACCAAAGAGCTGCTTTCGACAATATCTCACATTCGTATCTGTCTGCTGTTCTTGTTGCTTTCGGCTTTCCTTTTGCTTTTGTTACCTCTATTCTTGCCCTTTATCAGGACGCTGCTTTCCATGTCAAGACGGCCGACTTCTTGACTGCACCTATTCCTTTTCGGCGAGGCATTCGGCAGGGTTGCCCACTTTCTGGCAGCTCTTTGCCATTGCTTTTGAGCCGTTTCTTCGGTCTGTCCATCGAGCCTTTATAGATGCACTGCCACCGCCTACTGCAAGTACTAGGCACTTTTCTGTGACATACTCTGCATATGCTGATGACGCGACCTTTTGTGTACGGACAGAGGCTCAATTCGACATCTTGCTCCAGATTTACGATCAATATTCTTCATGTTCAGCGGCATCACTTAATACATCCAAGAGTGCAGGTCTATGGAGCGGAGCGTGGGCCTCTAGGACTGACACCCCGTGGGGCGCCTCATGGACTGCTTCATCCCAGAAATTCCTTATGGGGTCCATCTCGGAGTCCGTCTTTCTGCTCAAAATGAAACATGGAATGCTCTCAGAACACGCCTTACTCGAACTGCTGCCTTCTGGCGAGGTTCCCAGTTTTGTACTTCTTACTTCTCAAGAGCTAGAATAGCTCAGACTTATATTCTTTCACCATGCCTATATGCATGGTCAGCTGAACGTATGCCCATTTATCACCTCAATGAAATCACTCGAATCATCTCAACGATAATATGGAACAGGTACCATTGGATCCAGGTCTACACTCTCTGTCGTCGAGTCACTGATGGAGGTATTTCACTGCTGGACGTTCGCACCTACTATAAAGCACATAAAGTGGTTTCTTTCCTGCGGCTACTAAGTGCACCAGAGTCGCCAGTTACGCTCGTTAGAGATGTCATGATATCGCCTAGGAATTCCCGAATCACTTTCATCATGTATCTTCTAATGGATCAATCTCCTTTTTTCCATTCTAAACTTTCCCCTTTCTACAAAGAGGTCCTTTCCTTTCTCCGTTCTCTACCCCTCTTCCGTGCTCCACCGGCTTCCACCACTGAACTATTAGCTGAGCCCCTGTTCTTTTCTTCCATCCTTCATCCCCCTAATGCTCCCTACTTTACTGATCTTTCCTGGCTCCCCGCCGGAATAGTATCTGTTCAGGATCTAATTTCTCCAGATCTTTCTTGGAAACATTTCTCTGATCTTTCCCCCCTCCTCCCCCCTACCTCTTCCTCTCTTTCGCTGTATGATTCCTTCCGTTCTTCAATCATTACCCTCTTCCCTAACCTTGCCTCTCAAGCTGGGTTAACTCTTGTTCCCTCTGCCTCTCTTCCTCTTCCCTTTTTCCTTTCCGTTCGGGGCTCATCACTTCCTCTCTCCAGTTTTTCTATCTCGTCTCTTTACCGTTGTCTCATTGATCCACTGTATGCTACACCATTGATGATTCCAGATGTTCCGAATGTCGCCCTTTCACAAGTGTGGTCCATGTCTAATTCGCCACTATCTGTTCCAGCAGAAAGAAACATCCAATGGTTGTTTCTTCATCGGCGGTTACCAGTTCCTACCAAATTATTCAGGATGACGCTTGTTGATTCGCCTAACTGCATGTTTTGCTCTACGATTGCGGATGTAGATCATGTATATCAACATTGCACAGTGCTTCTTCCCTTGTTACATCTGACCTTCACTACTGCACAGTGCCTTAGTACTACTGATCTCTCTTTCTCAGCCTATAGCACGCTACTCAGTTCCAGTACTCTGCCTATTCCTATATCAGAGTCATGTGCTTATGTTTTCATATTAGCAAAACATGTGATTTTTTGCTACTATCAACAGCTTCGTTCTACCCCTATACAGCCTACCATCTTTCAGGCGGGAGCTGCCATGTGCAGTCAGTTCCGGAACAGACTGATTTCACGCTTGAGGCTTGCTTTCACTGTTGCTAAGGCTGCGAATCGAATCCCACACTTTATGTCAGTGTGGTCACCTTTTCGTCAATGGTTTTCTGGTCCATCAGAAGACCTTAGACTATTGTTCTGACTTCTGTGAATTTGTTTAGACTAACTAAAGTATAGTTTTGTAATTAACGTGTTCTTAGGTGCCCTCTTCACCATTGCTGCCCAATGTTACTGCGCGTCTGCATGTTTCTCACCAACAAGGTCCTGTAGGTGAGGGCTTTTTTTTTTTTTTTTTTTTTTGTTACACCACAGGCACTTAGATAAAGTTTAAAGTTTTATGTTCAACGCTTTCCTTATGTCTGCCGGGCTTTATAATTTCTGGTATATGCTCACGGTGCTGAGCAAATGTTTTTTAATGTTTAAATTTAATTATTAATTTTGCACAGTGGGGTTTTTGATCATGTTACATGTACATAAAGGTATATGATCAGTCAAATACACAATGTTCAGCGAGGTTTAGCACTTTTGTTGTACAAAGAATAATTGTTCCTCGTTCAGATATTTGTACTATACCTGAAGTATAGTTGCTATGCCAAAAGCTCAGTTTTGTATATACTAACGTACTTTCGTAATTGCACTGTAAAATTTATGTTCGGCACATTTCGCATGTTGGGTCAAGATTAGATGTCTTAAGTTTTATGCTCATGGTGCGGAGCAAACGTTTTGATAGTATTTCAATTATATGTTTAATGTTACACAGTGTGGTTTTTCTCATGTCACATGTGCCTACCAGGAAATAATCAGTCTTTTACATAATGTTCTGCGCTGTATTGCACATTTGCTGTACAAAGAGTCAGTTTCATATTTTCATTATTTGTATTGTACCCGAAGTATAAATTTTCTGTAAAACGCAAGTTCTGTTTGTACTAATATACTTTACTCTTTGCAGTGTGAAATTTACATTTGTACCATGGAATTGTAATTTTTTATTAGTGTCTTCCCTATGCCGTTGCACCTTGTGTACATATGTGGTTGTTCATTACATGTTAATCTATAGTATTGTGATTGAGGCACTTGTTTAAGCTTAAGTAATAGTTCTTTTTTATAATTTGACAGTGTTTCACAATAGAGATATTGCATTCAATTTGTATAGAGTTCACACCATCATTGTACTTAGATTATTTATTCGCTTGTCTTTCAGACACTGAAAAGTATAAGCCTTATGCTCTTTTCTTCTTTTTTCAAGATTGCTCAAAATATACATGTTTGTTTTTGCACTGTAAAATTTATAGTTATACCTTGTAATGGTGTTCACCTATTAGAGATGGCACTCTGCTGATGCACATTGCGTACATATGATGTACATAGAATAAGTCAACCCTTCAGTCCAGTATTGTCAGTGTTATGAATTTGCTTACATTGTATATAGTGCATCCACATAGTGTAAATATCTCATCGTCATTGTAAATAGGTCATCTACTTGTTTATCTTTTGGTAACTGTTAAGCACAAGCCATCTGTATCTTCCTGTCCATGTTTGCTCCAAATAAATATTGTTGAAGCTCACGGTGGTCGGTAAATCTTCAATCAAAAAAAGAAAAAAAAACCTGAGAATCAAAAAGCGTTGATTTTCTTGGTCATTGGAAGTCGCTATTATGGGGCCATTAACATATCCCTTTTTGAATGATTCCCTGATGAACGGTTATCATATCAACTGTTTCGAATCATTAGAATACCAATTTATTTTCAAAACACAATTGTTACATAAGAAAACCTTTAAAGATTTTGGATTTTCTGTGATTCATTTAAATTCGGTTTCAAGCAGTTCACTAATATAATGAGCTCTTTCTATTACTAGACCACTTTTATTTATGGCTACGTAATTTTACCTAAGGTTTTAAGTACATTTGCAATTTTCATCTAAAATAATGTGAATATTTTAAAATGCTATGCAAAAATGAATAATTCCGAACTGTTAATTTGTTACCCATTAAGGTTTAAAGCACCGAAAATACGAGTATTACATTAAGTTTCTCTCTATTCTAAAAAAAAAGTAACTGCCGCCGCCGCTGCTGCTGAAGCTGATTTAGAAATTTCGCCACACTCTTGCTCTCCTAGTCTCTCTATTCTAAAACAAGAAAGATGACACCGAATTTTCGGGTGTAATAAGCACGTCTTTTGAATCCGGTCTGACGCAAATTAAATTTTTCAAAGCTATTTAATGGCGATGGAACCGGTATGGAAAACAATAGTACTTGACGGAAGAACGAAGTTTTTCAATCGGGTCTTTTTTCCCTCAGATATCGGTGTAAACGGATTCTTTAGCTTACGAACTCGTAGAAACAGAGTTATCGACAAAAATGTGATGTGACTCTTTACGTCCCCTGGTGGGAAAACCATGCATTATTTTAGGAAGAAAGTATTCTCAAAAGGTTTGTCAATATGAGCGGTATCGGTCCAAGAAAAAAAAATTAGTCGAGTTTTCAGGAGCCCAGATTTTGCTACAAATACATCAGAAGCAGAAATTAACACTTATGAGCCCTGGTGGCCAATCCATTCTTTACAAAACATTAGACATTATGCGAAACATATTTTCCATCAGGTCTTGTATGCGATACAGGAAGAATTTTTCAAATCGCATTTTAGGAGCAGAAAACGCAATTTACCTTTATGCGCCCTAGCGGAAAGTCTTAAATTATTTGCGTGAAACTTTTGAATTTATAGGAAAAACATTTCGCATTGGAAACACCATCCAACAAAGGAATGTTTCAAATCTGTCTCCTAGAAGAAAAGATATTGACAAAAATAAGACATATATCTACGCCCCCTGGCGTAGAAACCATGCATTATTTCAATAACAAAATGTTCCTAAAATGTTTGTCGACATGAGTAGTATCGGTCAACAAAAGACTTTTTTCAATCGAGATTTTGGAAGCTCATATTTTGCTGTAAATACATCAGAAGCGGAAATTAAGTCTTACGCCACCTGGTGACCAAACCATTTTTTACAAAAACTATAAATCATGTGCAAAGGGCTTCCCATCAGGAGCTGCATCCGGTGCAGAAATAAGATTTCAAAACAGAGATTTATAAGAAGAGATGTAGGGGGAAAGTAATTTACCTTTACGCCCCCTAGTGGAAATTCTACGAATTACTTGAAAATTTTGAAATTATTAGTAACACATGTCACACTGGAAACAATATCCAACCAAGAAGGAATTTTTAAAATCGAACTCCTAGAAGTAGAGATATTGACAAAAATATGATATATATCTACGCCCCCTGGCGAAAAAACTATGCACTATTTTACGAAGAAAATGTTTCTAAAAGGTTTGTCGACATGAGTACCATCGGTCTACAAACGACGTTTTTTTTCAATCAAGAATTTAAAAGCTCATATTTTGCTGCAAATACATCAGAAGCGGGAATTACGGTTTGCGCCTCCTGGTGGCCAAAGTAATTTTTTTACGAAAATTTGAAATTATGTGCCAACGATTTCCCACCAGGAGCTGTATCCCGTGCAGAAAGTATTTTTCAAATCGGAGATTTAGAAGCAGAGATATAGGATGAAACTCAATTTACCTCTACGCCCCCTAGCGGAAAGTCTATGAATTACTTGAAAATTTTGAAATTATATGAAAAACGTGTAACACTGAAAGCAATATCCAACAAAGAAGGAGTTTTTCAAATCGGACTGCTAGAAATAGAGAGTTTGACAAAAATAAAATATACTTCTACGCCCCCTGGCGGAGAAACTGTAGACTATTTTAAGAAGAAAATATTCCGAAAAGTTTTATCGATGTGAGTGGAATCAGTCCACGAAAGAATTTTTTCAATCGATATTTTAGAAGCTCATATTTTATGGCAAATACGTCAGAAGCAAAAATGAACACTTACGCCCCTGGTGGCTAAAGAGTTCTTTACCAAAAATTTGAAATTATGTGCAAAATGTTTTTCATCACAAGGTGCTTCCGCTGAAGCAAAAACTTTCAAACCGGAGTTTTAGAAGAGGTGTTATCGGGAAAAATGTAATTTAGTTTTATGCCTCCTAGCGGGAAATTTATACGTAATTTAAAAATATATATATATATCTAAAATACTCTTCGACATTAATGGAATTGAAAGATAAAAGAATTTTCTCAATCGGATGTTTAGAAGCAAATATGTGTAATAAAATGTATTTTTGAATTCGACATCATCTGCATTTGCGCCCTCTAACGGCAAAATTGTACATTGTAAAAAAAAACGAAATACAGGATCATGATTCGCATATTTCAAGCTTCACAATGCAAAAAAAAAATTCAAATCGGACTAACAGTTGCAGAGATAGTGTTTGTACTGGCGGACGGACAAACCGGTAACAAAAGCACATTCTTTTTTTACAAAAGACGTGCTAAAAAATGAGCAACACACACGTGAATAAAGCGAAAGCATAAGTATCTCGAGATTCCTCTCTCCCAAGTGACGTCAAGCGCGATTACGAACAAACCTCGTCGGTGTCTGCGGGCTTCACCTTAGCCCTTACTCCTCTCGCGACTGCGTGTTACAATCGGTAACATCATCAGATAATATATATCGATAATAACGTTTATTAGAAACAACTAATTTTATACAGTTTTCACTTATTAACTGACAATTACGATGTCAGTAATATATCAAAGGGAATTAGGTTTAATAACTAAAGAACATTCCAGAAAATGAAAGAATTAATTTCAGCATTTTGTATGTTTTTTTAGGGTAGCTTTTCAGCAGAAATTGTCTTGCCGCACTTATTCATGAGTAGCACGAAAATATGCTAGCTATCGAGTTTCAGAATTAATTATTGAAACCGTCAGATGACATAGTGTACACGACTAAGACATAGCACAGAAAACGAAAGCAAAATGATGTACTATTCTAATCATCTTATAAAGTGCCGTAAATTGTTCTTATTCAGTGAACAACCGACATTACAAAAAACGATAAGTTCATGCAATTGTTGTTATAAGAAAACTGAAACACTATACTTATATGAATTTAGTTTTTCAATTTAAATAGTGGAAAAAGTTGGAAAATTTTGAATATATAAACTTTAAACGCTCATTTTCATATTCCTGACTGAAATTTATACTAAACGCGAAAAACGCAAATACCACGTTGACACTAGAACCCATTGAATTATTAAAATTGATTTTCTGGTTTATTTAAAAAGATCTTCGTCATTTCGATTTGAATCATAAGCAGAGAGAACTTTTACCAAATTTCCCTTTCAATAAACTTTCTAAATTAATTATTTGTTGTGTGAAAAGGTTCTACCCATTTTTTATGATACAAATTCCAAATAAAAAGATTAACAAAAAAAGTGCAATAACAGATGACGCGTGTTTCAGCAAAAATGTTTCGAAGCGTACGATATAAGATTTCACGAAATATGCAGGGGCATTTATTCGTAAAGAAGCCACACAAGCGTTAACATGCCAAGCAATAAGGATTGCATTTCAACATCGATTGCTTTATGAGTTCGATAAGACCAACAATGCAGCTGAACCTGCCACAATATTTGTGAGGTTTGTTACGAGGATGCTGTTCCGGAAACTCCGTGAAATAGACAGAAGCTGATGAAATGAACCATGTTCAGGAAGTCCGTCAGGTGTTTCTGAAGAAGATTCCCACCAAGCTGTATCAACTGATCATCACTTTACCGTTGAAAATTGATCAGAAAAGTTTTCTGTACACAGAAAAACGGTAGAAAGACGGATGCATGGTATCGAGTATATCACGAAGTTGGACCAGTGTGTTCTACATGACCTCACCACAAGAAAAATCGATCAGATGGAATCAAAATATGTTTTTCTTTGCTGGCGCATCAGGGAAAATATCATTTCTTGCTACGCTTAATTACGGGTGAAAAAAAGTTGGCCGCTTACCGACATGTAAAGAGACAAAGGACTGTCTTTAAAGTTGAAGAGCTTACTCCTTCGACTTCAAGAGGAAGTATACTTCTGTAAAATTCTTGTTAAGTGCATGTGGAACATCAAAGGAATTATCAACTGGGAAGATCTTGCACCTAACCAAACGATAAATGCTGACCTGTAATACCAAAATGTGGAAAAACTGAAAGTAAAATAGTAATCTGAACATTCAGCACTGCACTTGTTAATCACAAAGCCGTCATTCTGAAACATAACGACATATTTGTCACATATCCATACTTTTTTTTATAACAAGCTTGTGCCGCCCCGGTGAAGTAGTGGTCTAAGGGATGCCCTCTGATCATTATTCTGAAAGAGTGCTGGTTCGAATCCCGCTGAGGCATGGATGTTGTGCTTGTCTAACGGCACTGGCCCTCTCTCTTAATTGGAACCAGTGTCTATAAATTAGCGACAGGCGACTGTTTAAGTCACATTGAGTTGCTCACGGTGGTCGTTAAACCACCAACGATGAAAAAAAGGCTTGCCGACGTGTTAAACCATATAGCCACAACAAATTACAAATTTTCTATACAATTTTGAAATAAAACGTTTGATTGTTTTTATATCAAACATATTTAAATTCCTAAGGGTGTCTCTAATTTCTGTTTACTATTTTGTTTTTCAAAATACATTTTCATCAGTTTTCACTTTCTAGAATTTCTAGATTCGGTCAATAGAGACATATACGCTGTGAATAGTAGAATTCATATACGTAAATCGGTACGTGATCGTGGTGAAAAGGAATGTAAAATTAAAATTTTTGTACAAACAGTTCAAATGCTATAAAATAGAAAATTTACCCTTCCGAATTTAATGTTCTTGTACTTTGATTTTGATATGTTAGAATTGATATTTTTCCCCTTTGTAGAAAAGTTAAAGAAGTGCTTTTATTGAAACTATCTAATTCTACGTATCCGGCAGAGTGTGTGTTAATGGATTCTAGGTATCCTTTGATGATCAAAGTAACCGAAGGATTCTTTGGAATATTACTTTTTTATAAGACACCTTAGGTACGTTCTCGCTGGTGGATTGACAATTCGTAAAGGGTAGGTAAGCCATCTCAAATAACATCACATATCATCCTTTGCAGGGCAATGCTACTTCATGGCTGCTAAAACATGAGACATATACACGGTCCTATCAGAATAATATGACCAGTCCCGGAATCACAGTGTACCTGCCCTGGCGCGTGACAAGGTTGACCGACGGAGATATAAGCGGCCTGCGAGGAAAGACAAACCATAGTGTGTCAGGTGAGCACAATGGGCAGAGGCAGTGATTTGACGGACGTTCAAAAAAGAATGATCAACTGTTACCGCGCCAAGGGTGAAAGTATCTCAGAAACAGCAGACTTTGTGGGCTGCTCAGGAGGTGCTGTACTAAGGGTGTACCAAGAATAAACCACTGCCACACTGAGTACTTCCAGATGTCATAATTATGGAGCCACACAGGCCATCGGCCTCATAGAAGAACGCCGACTGCCCTCGACTGGTGAAAGGCAATCGAAGCGCAACATTGCAGCAATTGACCACTCAAATGAACATTGGAGCATCCTCGTACGTGTTCTCGATAACAGTACAGAAAACCGTGTTACGCACGGCTCTCTGGAATCGACGCTAGGTCAAGGCGCAAATGTTAACCCAGTTACATCGACAACGACGCCTTCAGTTCGCATGTGACTACCGTCATTGGACAGTGGAAGAGTGGAAGATTGTTTCGTTTTGGGACGAACTGAGATTTCTAATCCACAGAAGTGACGTGCTGTGGCTGATATGGTGTCAGACACAAGAGAACCAACATCCGGACCCACTTGTTGATTAAGTACAGGCAGACGGTGGCAGTGTGCATGTCTGAGAGATGTTTTCCTCTTATGACCTGTGACCGCTGGTACCACTGAATGTGTCCCTGAGCGCCAAAGGCTTACTGTCCGTCCTCGCTGAGCACAGATTCCCTTTCATGTTGGGCGTTTACCCTGGTAGCGATGGTGTTTACCAACAGAACAATGCCCCCTGCCGTGTAGCTAAGGTTATGCGTGACTCGTCCCGGAAGAAAAACTGCGATGTTTCCGTTCTTTCTTGGTAAGAAAAATTCCTGAACTCTATACCGTCAAGCACTTGTGTGACTATTTTGAACTTCAGGTTTGACGCACCGGGCCACAACCACTGTATCTCCGGAACTTGAGTTCTGTGCTGCAGTCCAAATGGACACTTGTGCTTCATGCAACCTTCCTGGGTCTCATTGCGTCCATGCCACGAGTCACGCCGCTGTCATGTGCACCAATGGTGGTTATTCCCAACACTCTTCAGGATAATAAATCTGCCATGGCAGGTCTCGAATATGTCATTTAAAATTAGTTTGGATTTCAATGCGTGTCTTCGGTTTTAGAGCTTGAGATCATTCAACACTGTTTTAAGTATCTCATATGTGGACAAAGATAGGGGGAAGGAAAATATCATAAACAATTAAACGTCATGCTTTTTGCTGACGTTTTCAGAAAGCTATACGAGAACTCACATGGGCGCAGAGTGCCAACCCAAATTTGTGAATT
This sequence comes from Macrothele yani, assembly GCA_039090855.1. Taxonomy (NCBI): domain Eukaryota; kingdom Metazoa; phylum Arthropoda; class Arachnida; order Araneae; family Macrothelidae; genus Macrothele; species Macrothele yani. The sequence goes on along the minus strand of CM076999.1, from coordinate 47,615,059 downwards.
GTTAGCATGATGAAATATATCTTTTAAACGTAATCTATTGTATGTTACCTTATGTAATCAAGAATTTTCATAAAACAGGATAAGGAGTTGGAAACCAACACTCAGGAAAGCGAGACAAAATCATAGATGATAAAGCACTGAAAGAGTACAGTATAATTACAAAATCAACCATAGAAAATACAAATAATGGGTGCATGCTTGTGTTTCCTGACGATTACCAAAGTAAAAAATGTAGATTTCTTTCCAACGAAATTGCGGAAAACGTATGTATGTATAACTCCTACAAATCTCACAAAATCTTAAGTCTAATTCTCTATCAAAGGAAGAAATTGAAATTTCAAGATCATTTCTCTAACAACCTGTGTATTTAATGAGTTTGATGGGCACAATGAGTAGTTGAGAATTTCAGTTATCAATCGGAGCTAACGCTGCAATTACTTCATGTCTTTTGTGCATTATTTAATTTAAAAACCGTATTTGAATAATATTTGAGAAACGTTTTTACTCACCGTATCCAATACAATTACCGAAATTTAGTTAAAGGGATTTGTGCCCGTTATAATAGTAACAGCCAATGAATTAATTAGTCCGAGAACAAATTCCTTTACGCATAATTCTTTCTCGAATCGTTTATGCTGTCAGGAACAAATTAATAGTGAAAGCACTTACGCTAGCTTTTTAATTAGCACGCATTTCCATACATAGGTAGAAAACTAAATAATTGAGACTTTTTGAATTCATAGGTTGTAAATTCTAGGCGAGTGAGGCCCATCAAGACGTGTTTCCTAACGATTACCAAAGTAAAGAAACGATGCACAAACAGCAAGTATACCTGATATATTTCGACATTTTGATATATATCCTGCGCCGTTGCTTGACACCATTCCCCTTGAAGAGCCCATAATGCAGTTATAAATAAAACGGATATTACATCAGCAAAAACCGAATATATAAGTGATCTACCATTGTTACACCCAGAAGATTCACGGTGTCGTATACCCACAGCAATAACGTGAGTAGTGATCAATAAACTTTAAAGAAGAAATTAAATTTTCAACTTTTAATCGTAAGTTTGTTCTTTCAGAGTCGTTCATCTTGTTTCATGGAAATCTTGGAAATAAACATAATTTTGTAAACACTCGTCAAAAGAAACGTTGGTTCGTTTTGCCTACTCAAAAATATTTGAAATATTATTGCTTGGAACATCACTATAGATTTTCGCTGTGCGTTCACTTGAATCTTTAACGTGAAACGTGCCAAAAGTTTTCTTCAGTTTATGATTGTTTTCAGGGGTGATTTTTTCTTGTACTGTAAGTATTTGCTTCGCAATGTTCAGACCCATTTCTTCGGTTGTATGGTATGCGCGAAATAAAATACGGCCAGTACACGTGTGTAAATGTTGAGGTTACACGTGAAAATAAGAATGATTTGTCAAAGGTTTAAATATTGCATACGGCGCGCCGTCACCACCATAATTATCGGCTCAGCCGAGGAGAAAATATTCTGTTTCAATAGAATTTTCCGAGATAGAAAACCCTTTAAACAAGGGTTTTGCTTATGGAGAGGTTACTTAATTTGATTGCTGGTAAAACTTCTTAATCGTGTATGATTGTATTTTTCTCCGGTACCTCAAACTAAAGAAATGTAATAATTTGTGGCTCAGGGTGAGGAATGGGCGTGTAATGGTGTCTCGAATCTCGTCATTAAATCTAATTCAAATTCATTTAGTGTTTTAAGCCGTGTCTTTAGTGCTAGAAGTTTCAGAGCGATCTAATCTTATGTATCTAGTACTAAAGGAAATCCAAGTATATACACAATTGCTGTTCTCAGTCGTTATTTCACAGCGTGTTGAATACTCCAGAAAACATCCTTTCGTGCAAGCCCCAGACAACGTCTTTTGCAACTATAGGAGAAATTTTTGAAAATATATTTCCACATAAACTCCATCAAAAAAAATCAAAGATAGTGCTGCGTGTGATATAGCATGTTTCTTTCTCGCTGCTATTTTGACAGCTCCTTGTTACAAACCTACATTTTGTGCATATATCATGTATTTCGTAGGAAAGTAAAAGAAAATGTAGAAGCTACAAATTATTTTTTCATTCTTTTCTTCAGCATGATCGCCATTGCTTTCAATACTTTGGGTGTCCGTCTTTATCGTAGAAGTGTATGTAGCGTCATATATCAGTGGGAACAGGTGAGCAAAGTATTAAGATGTCTGAGGAGTGATTGATGAACTCCTAAGCTTGGGACCCTTATGCAGCAAACCAGCACGCAGTATACAAATTTGAAAATGTTGATTGTTATTATGTGACGTCCTTTGGTCTACGTGCGGTGTTCTCCAACCATTCACGTATTTTGAATGATGGATGAATCAGTGTGGCAAGGGGCTCCATAATATTTATTAAGCATCCTAGTATAACAAGTAATTCGTTATAATCTTGGAAAATGAAATTCTTTGTTTCATAATGTACGATCAGATTTTTTTAATAAACAATTCAGTTATTTCCTCCCGAATTTATCATCCCATATTTTCTGCGATTTTCAAGTCACCCTACGTTTTGTCTTAAAAAATATACAATTTGTAGAGAATGAATGAATTACGGACTTTGAATTTAAATAGTAAATTTCTACTAACCTCCGAAACGAAACCGAACTAAATGTTCATAAAGTTAAATACACCTAAAGGTTATATAACATGGGATCTAGATAGATAACCGAAACGCCCGCACAAAATTTTCCTTACGATTTCTTAAATAATTTAAAAGGTTGCACATCTGGAATTAAAACATGCACGATTTTATTTTTTGAGAGCTACGTCTTTGAAAAATCTAAAATTTACTTCTTTGCAAAATCTAAATAATTTCTTCATCAACGGCACATTCGTTTGATATCTGTTGCTCCAGGTAAATGAAGGTATCTGTTGTCGCCAGATTTTCCCCATCAATAGATAAATCTTCAGTTCTCGTAAAAGCATTGTATCTTGTTTTGTGAAAGTTCATTTTTAATCCCACCCTTCTTTACCCTTGTCAGCAACTTCCTGGACCCTATTCTGCAGTTCTGAAGGGCAGTTGCAAATATGATTATGTCATCAGCAAAATGAAGGTGAGTTAGATAGTCTATATTAATACTTGTCGTTCAGTTTTCAAAGTTAAATGATTAAAAAACATTTTGCAATGTCGCATTAAAGAATTCGGGAGATATGGTGTGACCTTGCTCCGTACGTACATTTCGCATTCACAGGCTTCATTTCTTCATGGGATTGGTAAGATGGTGACATTTTAGAAAATGTATAGGTCCCTAGAACAGATGTTGCAAATATAATGTTCAAACCTAGTTGGACTGGGCCTGAATTCGCCAAGAACACCGCTCCATAAACCTCCGAAGCTAGCAGAAAGTGATAAGAAATCGTCTGATCAGAACGCGTATTAACATTGTACGACCACTAAGAATGATTACAGCACCAAACACTAAGCAGGACGTTGCGATACATGCGTTACAAGGTGGAGAAACTAGCTGTTAATCAGTTCTATGCACTATTTTTTCCAGTTGGAAATGATCTGACTTTTTATTAAAAACAAAAGAAGAATTATTTCTGAAATCTCTAGAAACATATGTAACTTCACTATTTTGGAAAATTTTAATCTTCTGATGAGACCTGACACCCTGCCAGGACGCTTCATTCTCTGATCTATTCTATACTTATTTATTCTTTGCTCCATTCTATTGTCCTTTAATCACTGATTCATTCTGTAGTACTCTATTCTCTGATATTTTATTACTTCATTTCCTACTCCACTTTACACAAAGGAGTCAAACATCACACAATATTCTTAGTTGGTCGTTATTGTTATAGCCATCTCAGCTAGAAATCAGTAATGAAAGATATGAGTTTTAATCATCCTCACGAATTATCATTTTGAGTAACAATGCTGACATAGTAAAGTTTTCTTATCAGAATGTTCACTCTTTCCAGCAGCGATTGGCCCTATTCTTAGATGTTCGAATATATTCGTTCTAGCTGATTTCTGTCTATTTTACTAAGCCTGAGTTAATTTTTTCATCAGTTAGAAGGGCTAGCACCATTCGAAAGCTGTTTTAACTTGCAGACATCTTAGCATGATAACTGACATCAATACAGCTGTTACCAGGAACTGAAACTTAGCTGCGTTTCAGCTTCTTATGACTAAAAGACCATGATGAATTTTTATCTGTGTAATATTTAACGATACATGTTTCCTCTTATTACCAAAAATTTCAGACATTCGTTCTTAGATTTGTTATTAAAACATGTATTTTTATTTTAATTTTCGAACTTTTATACATTATTTTTCCTACTATTATAAGAACATGCTTAGATATTTGGGGTTTGAGGTAGGCATAAGAACTGCCAACTTGTTTTGCGCAATTTAACAAAAAAGAATGAAATACGACATTGACGAATGCGCTGGGATTTATGCCATTCCTGCACTTATCAGATTGGGTAGTAACGTTTTGTGCAGCAACGACTAACCGTTCAATATAGACCAGTATTTAGGAGCATGGTAGAAATATAAAAGTGGAAAAACCGGCTTCTGCAAGAGAGATCCTATTCAACGCAGCCATACGTGTTTGCTAAGATTCATGCTTCATATTCAGGTACACCCCCACCCCCTAAAAGAAACTGCGGTTAGAAAATCTATGGAGCTCTTAACGAGACTTAATGTCAGCAAGGAAAATTTATCGTGCGAGTTACCATATGCATGCAGCATCTTTAGATAAAATTATGGGAAATGTAATATTTCATTATTATGCAAAATCGTGATCCATAACGCACGGGAGATAGCTGAACGATATAGCGCATATTTAATGTTTTCAAAAACTATAAACACGTTAATGAAGATCGGTATGTTTAATCTGCGTTATGCCTAAACTACGTTCAGAACCTTGAGAAAGCAGTCTCGTCGATGTGAGAGAGCTCGTGTTTTGTGTATATGATTTTGTTACACCAATAAATTGTATAACGGATAGAAACTTATGGTTTCCCTATATATATATATATACATTGGTTTTTCTTATCACTTAGATATATGGAATTTATGTATGACTTCCGTTGTGTACGAGAAGGATTTCTGAACATTTGAAAGCATATGTTCCCAGAGAAAATATTTTAATTAAAAAATATTCTTTGTTTTCTGCAGATATAATACATCAGGAAAATAGGGAATTAATGTTTTGTCCGCTACTGTATTTAGCATTTAGTGACAAGTGATATTTTAATTTTTGTTTTAAAGTTTGCAGTATTTTTTAGGAAAAATATATATATATAAATGTAAATGTTTGCATGCATTTTCGCTTTTCATCAGGATTCGTAGTCAAATGTTGCTTTGACGGAGGTTACCTGCTAGTATTGAATTTATGAGATAATCCATCAGGAAGATAACAGAAATGTAAAGTGGTCTGTTTTGCGAATCACATGAAAATTAGCTACGGATTTAGAAATAAAAGTAGTACAGCATTAATTCACGAACTGATCGTATGTGTATAGAGTATACGAATTATCAAATCCTATCTATTTAAAGTGTCTAATCCCTGCGTTCACTACGCTTAATGATACCAGAAAGAGAAAATATCAATAGCAAAAGGTTTGTGCAAGTTTATGAAACATTTCTAAAAATATTTCATGCCATAAAGAATTTGAGGGAAAATGTAAATGGCGGAATGTTTTGTCGCATACAGCTATTCTGAAGCCTTCAAAACATCTTCTCATTCGAGTACAATACCGGAAAGGCAGTCGAAAGAAGAACACAAAACACAGTCTTGTTTCACAAAATGATTTCTGTATTTGGATAAAAAATAGCACTAAACGTTTCTTGCCATTGCAGGTAGACACTTCAATTTTGGGGACTAATGATGCAATAGCATGTGACCGAAAATGATTTGCAAGAATGGCGAGATATGCAAACAAGGCACAATCAAAAACTCGTTCCGACCCTGGACGGGGAAAATACTAGATGAATGTTACTATTCTGCTAGATAGTAAGAAAGTTAGCTGATGATTTAATATAGTAATAGTAATACACAACCTACAACAATTAAAACTTTCTTAAATAATGTTTCAGTTTTTGAAGTTGCAAGCCCACGTACTTCGTGAACAGCGACATCCAACGTAGAAAACATAATAAGTATTATGACTCGATATTATGCTGTCGTATAATCTTTGTTTGAAAGTATTTTTTCCAAATCCTATAACTGGGTTTGTAGCGAGATATGATTTTGAATACCTATTAAAACACTTCTGGTAAAATGAACAAATTTGGGCTTGCGTGAACCTAAGATTCTGTGCATCTGAAGGATGGATGATTGACGGTGCCTGTCAAACACAATACAACCCAACCCAGAGAAATAAAAAAAGGACTAGACATGTTATTATTTGCGTTTGAATAGCAAATTCTAAACGTGCTTTTTGGCTTAGAGTACTCTAGAATAAAAATCTAGAAAATAAAATTTAGTCCACGATTTCACGTTTTGAAAAGAAACGAGCTTTGCTTTTGTCAACTTCCGAAGCTATATTACTGTTAACATTAACCGTCCACTTGCGACTGCTTATAACCCATTGAGTTGCTCACGGTGGTCGTTAACTTCCAATAGGAAAAAATAAAAAAATAAATAACCGTCCACTCAGACCTGACAGCAAGAAAGCCGCCAAACACACTCTAACCCATAATGCTTGGCGCGAATCAAAGTATGTTTAAGATGCGCCAAGATTGTACGGACCCCAGAATGTTGACAATTAACTTACGAATTGGCTTACTACACCGGCAAAACTCTGGTACACTAATTTGCAACAAAATGTCTAAACGAACACTATACGAAATTCATAGGTCAAGTGCGGGATAATAACCTCCTTTCTTACAGAGGATCTATTAATAAGAGTAAATAATCAGTGAATGTGATATGGGATTACACCATTGTACAGCACACAGAATTGCCAGATTCGTCGGACCCTGCCGGCCTTAAGAGAGCAATGGACTGCCGATGGAGCAACGCTGTTCCGAACCTTTCGTTTCGCCTGCATAGGAGCAAGGAGGTGTCCGCCATTGCGTCCCCTTACCGTGCGGAGAGCAGAGAAGTCCGTCGACAAAGAAGCTTCTACGGCCCATTATGAAAGTGCTGAGAATATGTGTATCTTCTGAAACAATGTCGTTCTGTTTGCATTTCGTGCGTGCGTGATCTTTAAACCCTGTGCCTGCTAGTACATCAAGCCTGAATGTGATTTACATAAGCAGATACATATGCTAATACGGACTATTTTTGCAACAACAAATATTTTGGATTTAACCGTGCGTGATGAAACTGCAGTTCAGTAATTACCATTATTTTGAATGTCACCTGTTAAAGAAACTGACTCAGAAAGTAGGACTAAAGCTTACGGGAACTTACTAAGTAGAATCAGTAAGGAACTGAACTAGGCAGTCAACAGTTCTGCAGTTTGCAGCCGAATCTGACAAAGCTCAGTATGTGTATGGTTCCTTGTGTATTTCCAGTGGTATCTTCTGTAGCACGATTCACCTTTCATTGTATTTTCTTTTAATTGATTAATTATGTCTGACGTCTTGTGCAAACACCTGTTTTCGAATGAGTGAGTTTGTCTGTTAGTGATATGTATTATGGTTTTATTAATAGGTTTCTGTTAGAAATACTCTGGCTCCATTAAGGTTTCCACGATAAAGAATCCGGAATAATTTATTCTACTTTTTCTAAGTTCCAATGTCTATATCTGAGGCTTGATAATTGTTCGCCCACCTACCATTCTAAATTTCTTAAATGTCACTGAATTTGATTCGGCCACCGAAAATTAAGTAGTACTGTAGAAAATGCGTGATGCTACTTCTCCGTGTACTCCACAACGCCAGTCTTAGATCATCGTGCAAAGTAATTACGAAAAAAATGGAATATTTTGGCGACTGTTTAACACAGGCTTATACCTTTGATTGAAACCATTGAAGCCTCCTAATAACGGACATGCATGAGACCTTTTTGCAGCTCAAGCAACGTCATTGCAATACAGATAAGCATCACTTGGAGATTTGTTTGCATTGAATAGTAGTACAAACTTGGTTCATACTGTTCGATGAAAATTAGCGCCAACACGAGTAAAAGGTAAACATTCGTTTTACCGTCAGCCTAAGTAAAACTGAAACGGGTTTATTAGAATAAATAAGGATTTAAAAAGAAGGATGAATATTTTAAAAGTGTTCATCTCTCAAGTTCCACACACATTTCCTAGGAATGATTAGCTGAAGAAATCAAAAATATATTTTCATGCAAACTTTATAATCAGAAATTTGGCAACTGTATGAGAGATAGTCAGGGGTTAATTTGTTTTAAAACAGACCCACAATCATAAGAAAAATTATTCAGAAACAAAGTGTATGAGACATGTTTCGAAGGCGATTCATGTCTTTTTGTTAGATAGTGTATTTTGTTCCCAAAATATTTTTTTTACTAAGAGCTTAACAAAAAAATTCGTTTTGTTTTAAACATTTAGAACGTGAGTGGGACATAAGATAAAGTAACTATGCAACTCCCAAAGAAAAACTGGAAGAAAAACCCTCAACTGTCAACATCCCCCCCCACCACCACCATCCCCCATGCGTCATCAACGATTCAAACAAATTGTCGGAGAGGTACTAATAACACTTTTTATACATCTCAAGGGTATAAATATTCCATCATATTTTTCTCCCGCTATTTTCAAAAGGAAATAGGGGCATTAATCAACCTAATTCAATGCAGTGTGTGAGCATTTTACGCATTTATGACTGGAGCCAGCTTACTAAGCAATTTCCTACGAGCTACATGTAGGTCTGTAGCCGAATTTTCTTCATTCCTCAGGCACGAAATGCAACAATAAAGCAGGAAGCATTAACGCAAAAACTTCAAAATTGTATAAATTATCCATATATACATACCCATTTGATTATACACAATCGTGACACATTATTGTGACCACCTCCAACTTTTGACGTCAGCAGTGTGTAGCCAATGAAAGAAGGCACATGTCGTGGTCAGGCTTGAATGGTATACATGATGTGCTCCATGCATACTGAAAACGTATCACTCGTTGCTGTCATTGATAAAAGGAGAAATTTATCAGATTTGCAAAAAAAGATGACTATCGGCTTTCGGGCTAAGGGCGGCATTATTTCTGAAACAGCGCAGTTTGTAATATGTTCGCGTGCTGCTGTGTTTGAAGTGTATCGTGATTGGAGAAATGGCCCCATTGCGAATAAGCAATGTGGAAAGTGCAGAGCACCACGTGCCATTGATGTAAAAGGTGAACTTCGGCTGCAAACGTGCGTGAGGGCTGATCGACACGCTACAGGGGAGCAACTCACCCAACGAATGAACCAGGGCGCTACAGGAACTGTGTCTAAAACGACGGTTAAGCGAACCCTTGTGCGCATGGTGCTTTAATGCTAACGGATGGTCACTGCACATAGGATAACGAAGGTGCATCGGCAGAAAAGGCTTACATTTGCACGGCAATATTAGAATTGGACCTCGACTGATTGGCAAAGGATTGCCCTCTCTGATGAGTCACGTTTTCTCCTTCATCTAACAGATGGACGTCGTCGTATAATGCAAGAAACTCCAGAGAACAAACATTCTTTAACCCATGCTGGCAGAACACAGGCTGGTGGAGCCAGAGTTATGGTCTGGGGGATGTTTCCTTGGCATTATCTGGGTAACACTCATACCTGAGGAAGGTATTATGAACAGAATTCGGTATGAATTCATCCTATCAGACTACGTTCACCCACACATGCTGATTGTCTTCCATGGTACGGATGGAATCTTCCAGAAGGACAATGCGACGTGTCACGCAGCTAGAAATGTCAGTGTGTGGTTGGAAGAGCACAATGCGGACCTCAAAGTACTTCCCTGAAACCCTAATTCCTCAGACCTAAACCCAATTGAGAATCTGTGCGACTACCTCGTTCGTGTTGTTCCCCCTATGGAGCCTGCACCACGCATTTTCCAGCAGCTGTGAGATGCACTGCAGTCAGCATGCCTCCAAATACCTGTGAACACCTTCCAGCACCTTATTCAGTCACACCTAGCCCGTTTAGCTCCTGTCGTAGCAGCACACGGCGACTATTCCTTATATTAGCTTATGGTCACAATAATGTGACTCCACCGAGTATAAAGTGCCGAATGTTAGAAATGTTATGAATGACCAAGTGTTAGAAAGAACAGTTTAGAAATTAAATCAGAAATCAACTTATTACTGCAATCGTGATATACATTGAATTCTCAGCTGAACATAAATGGCTGGTTCTGTTCCCATGGCAGAAAAATCATGTTTACAAATGTATCTGGATTTCAACTTAAGTATCTGTTTTATATCTGGAGACAGCGAAAAAATTACGAGGGATTCGGTAATGTACTGAAGTATCGTTTAAAAAAAAGATAATAAAAATATTTAAAAAAAATGACATATATATATTTTTTACAGAAATGAGAATATAGAAAGATACAATTTCATGCACTGAAATATGGTTCACATTTTTATTATTGCTGCTGCTGCTTCCGTGATGTGACGATGAAATTCCAAAGAGACCCTCAGCCAGTAGCATATCATAATTTTTGTTGTAGAAGTAGTATCTTTCCGCTTTTAAACATCAGAGCAGATTCCAAACTGTCAATGCTACACTAATCATATTTAAAAATTGTCATTTTATTTTTAACACGCTTTACTTCATCGGAATATAAAGAAACTTGAAATGTAAGCGCCGTCTTGGTGCGAAGTTAATATCTGGCATTCATTATGTTGGATCTTCTTGATAAATTTTGAACAAGATAAAATTATGCTATTTTAACATACACTCTATAGTTTAAATTCTGTGTTTTATATTCATACATTTTCCATTTACAACTTCTAATAAACGAGTTCTGTAAATCAAACGTGAAATTCTTGTAGATTTTTTTGTTTTTATTTATTTTTTAGTAAAAATATGAGACAAACAGGTAACATCTTACATCTCGAAGAGTGAAATAAAATCACAGTGAAAGTCTTTGATAAAGCTGAAAAATATAATTGGTAGTGTTTTTCGGTTTGTTGTATCTTTACATACAGCTACTCTGAAACTTTTTTTTTCACTTTTTTAATTGACAATTTTGCTTTTTAATGAGCATTTTGTGATTGTGTTTCATTTTAACAGCAAAAATTTTGAATATCCTTAAGCTACTGATTTGGCTTTCATTTCCTGATTAGGTGAAACACATCAGTAATGACGGGGAAAGATGTGATATCCAGAAATTTGTTTTTTAATTTTTTACTAGTGAATATAGGTGAAAGCCCAGTCAATAAAAATAATAAATGTGAATTAAAGATGAAAACATCTACAGTTAATTAATTATGTGAATTTAAAGGGAATAAATCTACTCTGATAATTTATATTCACTTAATTATTTTTTAAATGATAAAGTGAATACCAATTTATCAGAGTAGATGTACGAAAAATAAGATATCCAGAGCAATTTTTTAAAATTATTTATAACATAGATTGCAAAAACGCCCGTCCTATGACGGGCATAAGATTCAGCACTTGGTAGATCTTTTGGCGTTACCCTGGTCTCAACGCGAGGAGCTTGATCTTCCATCGCTTCTTGTCTGTTTCTCTGTCTGCTTGTCCTTCTGTCTGTTATGTGTTTTGTAAGATCCTGAGTCCCTAATTCATCAGCACTTCCTTGTACACCTAATTTTTCGTGTACACTGACTGTGAACCCTTTATCAATTTCCCTGTTCTTTTTCGCGAACAATTTTTATCTCGACGTTGTCATATCATCGTACTCCAAACATTGCCACTTACATATTTAACGTGGCCAAACACCCGTTCAGGCAGATGTATTCAATCTTTTTTTAACATCTCTCCCTTAGCCTTGTTGATGGTCATTGAAAATGCAAGTTTAATTGGAAACTGCCGTCATCTTATAACAAATGGTACGTCTGCGCTGGTTGGGGCTATCCTCATCAATGAAACTCTAACATCCGGAAGATGTTGGACAGCGGAGGAAGTAGTTTCATTCCATGTCTTCCTTGTGTCACTGGTGCCAGAGTTGCAGGTCATCTGAAAAGTCACTTTTTCATGTAAGACGGTGCACGTTCGAATTGTATAGGTACAGTACATGTCGTACTCCACAAATGTTTTGGAGAACGGGCATTGCCCTGGACTATGGGAAAACTACGGCACCAGTGTGGATTGGGCACTCTATTCTCCGGACCTGAAACCATAATAATATTTCTAAATTTTTCTTAAAGAAGATTCAGATATTAAGTCGTCATATGCTCAACACTTATCTCCCTGCCTGCTAATCGCTACTTTTCCGGTGGCTTTCCTAGCTGGTCACTCTTTTTAATCTTTTCGTCTTGCCGGCTCTTGTACGTTACACACTTTTTCTTCAGACCCAAGATGACAGGTCCGTAAATATTCCGGGGAGGAATCCCTAGGTTGAATCCAGTTCCAATACTGCCATGAAAATGTAAGCCTTTTCTACCAACGCACTTTCTTTAGCATAGATACAGTGACCATCCATCTGCATCGGATCCCCAAGGGATTTCTGAACTGTGGGTTTAGACACATTTCCCTTAGGCTTCTGGTTCATTCGGCCAGTGAGTTGCTTCACTCTAGCGTGTCGATCGGCCCTCACGCACCTTCGCATCCGCCGTTCAATTCTCACATCAATGGCACGTGTTGCTCCGCAGTGTCTACGTCGCTTATTCGCAACAGTGCCATTTCTCCCAACACGATACACTTTAACCACAGCAGCACGCGAACATTTAAAACACTGCGCTGTTTCATAAATACTGTCAACCTTTACCCAAAGGCCGATTATCATCCCCTGAGAGTTCCGGTGTTTCGTTTGAAATTACAAGGAAATTAGAACGTGACCTGCAGCTCCGCCTGGGGAGCGTTTGTACCACATGTGCTTTAAGATCGTCGGAATTGTTGTTAGGAAAGCGGCACCCGACGATTTTATCTCGAATACGATATGCTTAATGAACGAACATTTTCTTCTTAATAAAAATATTATATGGGGAAATTAAATTTAATCACCAATCGAAGCCTTAGGACGAACACTGGAGAGTTTTAATAGAAATGAGTCTGAAAAAAATAATATCGATAATTTAGGTTAAATTGCGACACTGTGTTGGTGTACGTGCACACCTAGCACACCCCGAGCATTCGCCCCTGGATATACATACACATGTTTTAAATATTCCGTAAGCATTTGCGGTTTTGTTGTTTTCAATCCGAGGACTGCAGTCCTACAACTTAAATTGCAGTCGTTGTTGGATTTGTAGTTCAATTCATTTAAATATATGTTTTTTAATAATGTGTAGATAAACAGTAAAGATGCCTAAATATATTTGTTCAGAGTTTACTTTTTGAAATATTTTATATATGTTAATGTAATGTGTTTTGAATTCTGTTCAGCTGGTACGTCAATAACTTGTAGATTTTTCCTTTAGTTAGGATTTTTTCATTACTTTTAGACTTAATGTAACATAGTAAGAACTTTTTTAAAGGGTTAGTTTTTATATGTTTTTAATAAACATGAATATGAGCATTAGTTCGGGAAAACAAGTAAGTGCTGTAAATTGTAGAAAGAACTTGAATCACTCTTAAGGACAGTTCCGATGAGCAGAGTGTGCAGCGCTTGGGAAACCCTTTATAAATAACGCCTTCATTGCCGAAAGATTGAGTGTGCAATTCCTTCACCGGACGACCGACCTGTGGAAGTGCACCTTCGTGCATGAACAAGACAGTGTACAAACACTTGTCGATTCTGCAAAGCTGGAATAAAATGCTATGGTCGTAAAACGAAGTCCCGTTTATTGGTTATAGTGGATTGCACTTAACCCTGTGTTTTTGTGGTTTCGTGTAAAAATGGTCTAATTATGAAATCAGCTGTAAACCACGCTATGACGTCACATACGGAATCTGTAATTATCCTGAGAAGTACAATTTTACAGTCCGTATGTAAGGAGAGTTTTCCTTTTCCTGAGAAGCAAAAGGTCGTTCAGCTCCCCGTACTCATCAGTTGTACGAGTTCCCAGTCCCAGTAATAGCGAAATATGATTCATCAGCACGCATGAAAGGCCAGGGCCTCGAATTTCACTGAATTCATGAATTCCGGTTCGTCTACAGAAATGAACACGCTGCTCAATGGCGTCAAGTGCAAACAGTTACTCATCCCTTAAGACAACACGGCGCCAATGAACACAATCCTACGTTGAACAGGTCCAACAACTGGGCCCACTGGTCCGTGGCAAAGTGGCTTCAAATGAAGTCCCCTTGCTGCAAGATTTGTCCACTTCCGCACCTGTAGGGGACGAAACATGGCTAGTGATTGATGAGACCGATGAATTCGGTTCAATTTGTGTGGCTCTCACTATCTCTCGGTCCTTGCGCTCTGCCGTGGCACTCGGCCGTTTAAAGCTGGAATGTTGCTGGGTTTGTCTCGTCGTCCTGATTAAAATACCTGGCTATATGTTGACTTTTTCAACTGGCCTTTTTCAGCACAATTGTACTTTCTCACTCAAACTCGAACAGCGTCTGATATTGTGCACTCGCACATGCGTTGAGGTGACAGAATGTGTTCAAAGTTGCAACCATGAGCTGCAACACATCCTTGACATCATCGGCGCATTGAATCACGTACATTTTGGAAAATTCCTGGCGTGTCTCGGACTTCCAAACAGCTACAGAGATGCGTGCTACAAGCTCCTCATCACTTTCAACGGGGGTATCGTACACCAGTTCTTTGATGTAACCCCAGAAGAAATAACCAAGTCATGTTAAGTCCGGCGATCTTGCTTGCTAATGAACGGGATCTCCACGCCCGATCCACTGATGTCCAAACGTCATGTTTAACTGATGACGAACGTGATTGCTGAAATGGGCAGGTGCCCCATCATGCTGGAACCACATTGCACGGCGCAGCGACTGAGTGACATGTTGTTTGTTCAATAGCTCTGTCAAGAAGTCCTCCAGAAATTTCAGGGAACTCCTTCCGTCCAGACGAGGAGGCATGAGGTATGGGCGAACTAAGTGGTCCCCGACAATACCGGCCCACACATTAACAGCAAAACGATTTTTTGTTGCACGTGGTCGTACATCATGGTGGTTCTCCACCGCACATACATGCGCGTTATGTGCATTGAAGAAACCTTCCCGTGTAAAGCACGCTTCCCCTGTGAAAAGCACAGAAGCTCCGACACATGAAGATGGCGTTTCCGATCCTGCATTGCTATGTGATCTCATTTTGTCTTTGTGCAACCTACCCCTCCCAGAAGTTTGTACACGCTTAGCTGAATCACTCTGTATGTATCTCCATTGTCCGACTCTTCTTCCTTTTTCCCATTTGATGCCTTCTTTTTTTCAAAATGTCTGCCCAGCAAATCACAAGCTTTACAACTATCAGTCATTACATCGGCCAACTGCACCCATTTATCACGTTTCACCAGTCTGCTCGTACTTCTTGTCTTGGCGAAATACATAATCTACAGACTTCACCTCGACCTTTCTACAAGCTCCCACATTATCTCCCTACAACAATCTGAAAAACAACTTTACCCCGATTTCAAAACCAGGTATTTTGCGCGCATTCAATCAGACTTTTCAGAAGCCTAACGAACTGGAAATACTGCACATGTCAATTGCATCTGACTTTTACACAACGACAACTATCTCAAATTTGGCAATCGTAGATTTTGCTTGAACCTTTGTTAACTTCCTACTCATTTATTATTATACTCATGTACTGCACAATTATATCAACACTCTGAACTTGCTAAACATTTTTGTTATTGAACTCTGACAGTTAATAAAAGCCACATACTCATTTTAATTCTTATTTTTTTTGATCACTTGCACATAGTTTGCTTGTCCTGTCAAAAGCTGTCAGCAATTCATTGAAAATAATCATTTTATCATTTTAAATGTCCTTCTTTCATCTCATCTAATCGGAAAATTAACCAATTTTTGTATTTTTAGTACATGTCTTTACTCAAATAAAGCTATTTTGATCATTATGTTACTGGTATGGTTAAAAAATATTTTATTTCTCAAGTTTTCACTTCGGAACGGGAGGCTTTACAAACATACATTTCATTAGACGAATACAATTGTTTTAGTAGTTCTTCTATTAAAATCCTGAGAGGAGGCCTAGACAATATATTGTACAAAGCTAACAACAGTAGCCCTTGAATTTGCGTTAATCATCGCATTGATCTAATATTCACGTTGTTTGTTATAGAAAGTTATTTTAAAACAGTTAGCACGATACTTATAACTTTGCAGTACACTGTATAAATGCGTTATAAAGAAACACGTAATAATGTTCGAGATGTCACCCACGTTATTTACAAAAAATGAACTTTGTTTACTACGTGCTCTAATTTCTTGTATTTTATATCTTGCAATTGTATTGAAGAAGCCTTGCAGTGGCGAGCTAGAGCTTAGAAAATCTATATACGTCTTATGCCAGTAAGCAAACGGATTTTACTGCATGATAAGCTCTTTTTGATAGTTTGCTATATTTCTGAGATACCAAAGGCACTTGGTATATCCTGCTTAACATGCCCTCAACTGGTGTCATCTATTAGTTCGAAATGTTTCGTACAGCGGCAATCAAAGCATAGTACTTTCCTATTGCGGAGAAAATGTACTATCATACTATTACGAAAATGTGTAATCTTTTAAACGTTCAGGTAATAAGTTTTATGTACGAAAAATTTGATATAAAAATTATTGTTTCAATTAATTTTTGAGTGTTAATATTTGTCGTTGTAAACTATTTTATATACAGCTGTTCACTCGGCATGAAATAAAACTTCTTTTACCTATTGAAATTGGTTGTATCGAGAAATTTTACTATACAACGTAGCAACTCGCATCGCTGATTCCAACAGAAGAACTAAATTACGAGCGTTGTAGCAAACGTCAGCATATCTTTTTTATTAACTGACAGAGATCGTTGAAATTGCGCATGTTGGTACTGTAACTCTTCCTCTATAGTAACCCTTTTTCTTCATTGCAGGTAAATACCGAATTCCAAATAGAAACAACGTGCTGTTATTGAGTTCTTGAGGAAGGAAAGCCTCAGTCTGTCCGACATCCACAGAAGGCTACAGAATGTTTACGGAGATGACACCACTGATAAGAACAATGTGTAAAGATGGATGAAGAAGGTTAAAGTAGGTGAAACCAGCATTGAAGAGAAACCACGCTGTGGGAGATCATCATCTGCGACCATTGACACGAATCGTCAGCGAGTGGATGAATTGATTCGTGCAAATAGACGAGTCACAATTCGTGCGGTTGTTGAACAACTGGACTGTGATCACAATGCCATAGAGAAGATGGTGGAAGACTTAGGGTATCGGAAAGTATGTGCAAGGTGTGTACCGTGGCAGTTGACACACGATTTGAAGGAGAGTAGGGTAGAAGCCTGTTCTAATCTGCTGGAAGCGTTTAAAGTCAATGAAGACACGTTTTGATTTCGCAATCTGGTGACAGGGGATTAAACGTAGGCGTACCTTTGGGATCCGCAAACGAAGAATAAATCCTTGGAGGGGCGTCAAACGTCCTGACAAACGCTTAAGATGTTAAAAGCCAGCGATCAGCTCAGAAATTCATTTTGACTGTTCAGTGTGATGACAGGGTGTATCATTCTCCTTTATTTTCTGGGACGTGGCCGTCCTTCACCAGAGGAAAGTATATTGAGACAGTCCAGAAACTTAGGGAATGCAAAAGCAGGAAGAAACCGAACAAGAATCTGAAGAGCATCAACAATCACTATGTTAAAGTGACATAACACGCATCTTTGCCAACAAATCATGCGATCGGCAAATCAGACTGGTCCGTGGCCCCCGCCTTGCGTACCGTCCAGATTTGGCGTCATCCGACTTCCACCTGTAAAGTACAATGAAAGAGAGTCTGTGAAGACAACAAATTGATGACACAGATTAGGTGAAAGTGGATGTAAAGAAGTGTGTGCAATGGACCACACCTGACGTTTTTGAAAAATAATTTGAGAGTTGGGTTCAACGATGGCGTAAATGCATCGCTTGTGATGGAGACTATTTTGAGCAGTACCTTTGTATAAAGAGAAAGTTACACGACAAACGTGTGCAATTTGAACGACCTCTGTCAGTTAATATAAAGTTATGCCGATCTTCGCATTATTTTAGGTACAACCCTCGTATTATGACCAGTGCGACTTGATTCAAATCTAAACATCTGCACGTAAACGTCGGGCGCGTGTGAAGGTCATGGAGGTGTACAAAAACACCTGACACTGAGTTATGTTTATCAGTATTATTCTTGTTTTTGAGATGAGAAACTTAGTGGACTTACGCAAGATTCCAAAATTAGCCGGAAAGGCCTGTGGGATGGTCATTGTTAGCCATGATTAACACCTACAAGTGATGGTCTAAGTAGGAAGAACAGTCGACAAGGTGTGTCCTGACGACGGCCTATAGATGCTAGAGCTAAGCAAAAGTTATCTCCTATGATATGAGCCCACAGAATGGATATTTGTGCTCAACGCGCCAGCAATTTGAATGCTGTTGACAGGAGCAAAATGTTACAACACATAGTACATCGACACCAACTAAATATGGATTTCCACAGCCGTCGATCTCCCCAAGTGTCCATGATACACCTGGTTCCCCGATGAAAGCGATAACAATGCACACGCGATCATCAAAAGAGTCGTTCACTGATTGAAAGAAGGACGTCTGATCCGACGATTCTCGTTTCCTGTTGCAAAATGTTGATGGCTGGGTCTATGTGCGTTGTTTATGGGGTGGCCATCTTTGTGATTTGAAAACGCAGGACAACCTGATTTTGTTTTTTACGGCAATACATATAACAAATATTTTTTTAGCCATAGGTTCTCAATAACCACGCACAAACAAATAATTGGTTTGTGTAGAGAAGCAACGTAAAATTACACACACAAGAAAGGATCTGAAATGTATAATATTTCTCATAAACTCTATGTTGTTTGGCATATTTTGTTTTCCATTTCCAGTAGACTTTACAAGTTATTTGCATTTTAGAAAAAGCGTACTTACAATCAACACTGAAGCTCACAAAGATTTGCAGTTCAATTTTCACACTGTGCACATCGAGTTTGTTTCCCTCATTCCTCCAAGCAGCTTTCATGAGAGAAAACAGTCTTTCGGAGTGTACATTAAGAGCTAACAGTGGAAAATAAATTGCTGTGTAATGCACATTTGTCATATTATCCGTGGCGTGTTTTTATTCAACAGGGCTGCTTCATCGGTGAAAATCGAATGATGTCACAGTAAGGTTTCACCAAATCTCTCTGGGTTAAATGACTTTTAGCATTTTCCTGAAGAGCAGCTTAAAACGGAATCAGCCCAGTCTGACTTAATGATTAATGCTGACCATTCGGCGAAAAAAAGGACTGTCCGACTTCAAGCAGGACGAACGGATAGCCACCGTAATAGTTTAATTTTACAAATGTCAACACCAACATTCATCATGGGATGATAATAAGACAATGGAGGAAGTGTAATGCTTTGGGAAATGTTCTGCTTAGATAACCTGGGGTCAATAATTTATTCGCAGGAAACTGTGATATCTACCGCCTACCTAAACGTCATTGCAGTCTAGGTACAGCATTTCATGCCAATGTAATTCGTCTTTGGTATTTCCTTCATGCCGCAATGTAATGTGCAGAGCTTTATTTCCTACTTAATAAAATATATAAATTATGTTTAGTATCTTAACCCTTCTTGCGAAATCCTTACTGGTTTGAACATTGCATAGTACACATAAATTAGTCGTTGTCGCGCTACGAGAGTACCGTGATGTACGTATATACAGATTTCTCAGTAATTGTAGAGGTAATAATGTGCTTGCCAGTTCTGGCACATTATATATTCCTATAAAATGTACGGCTAAGTATAATTATTTCAAAAATTATTGCTTTCAGATAAATGTATAATGCAGAGGACACTTCATCATTGCCTGTAATCGTGCTTTAAGAATATGATTGGAAAAGTAATGTAATAGTGAACCTAAAAATATTGATGTAAAAATATTTCTGGATACATCAGTGTGTTTTGTAGCTAATAAGAGGCTGAAAATGTTGGGTTTTTTTAAACATCTACAAACTTCACATGATGCTCAAAGGGAGGTCACACATGCATAAAAATTGAAAAGCCTTATTCGAACTTGGGAATTCTAAAGTGATTTGCCCAAATTATATCGTAATTGAGTAAAATAGAGTTTACATATTTTACAAAAGATCTATCCCGAGAGATCCCTTGTCGATCCGCGCTAAGAAGAAATAGTAAATTATAGGTAGATTTTTGAAAATTGCTAGTTTCTGTTGTTTACTCAGAATGGTTTGACACCCATATCAGTTTTCTGCACTATTTTAAAAACGTTGTTTCAAATATTCATGTTTTTTTCAGTAGTATTTCGAAATTTAGAAGTCCATGGACACATTCATTCATTTTTGACGAAGTAATTTTAAGTTTGATTTTGACGATTGTAAATGAGGGATTTTGTTAAAAGCTTTGCAGGCTTTAATGATTTATTTTCCTTAAGACAATGTTTGTTTCAAAGTAAAGACAATAATATAAATTATTTTTGAAGAGTAGAAGGTTATGAATCCCCCGCTAGAAATGTGACAGCATAATGTTGCAGTTTTTAGGATTTTCCGTTAAAACGTATTATTCCAATGAAAATAGTTCTCCTTACATGCATCGTTATCGCATTTACTAGAATAAATGAACATTTGGTTTTTGGGGAACGCATGATAAGTAATTTTATTTCCTTGGGTACTTTTAAATTCAACGAGGAGTGCAGTGCAACATCAAAACTATCCACCGTTTTAAAGAAATAATAACTGTGTCTGGGGTTATTGAGTATGCGGGCAAAGACGCTAATCAAGGGCAAATTTACCGGGAAGACAAAGAAGACCAGGCTCGGGGCATAGCAGTGACTGAGGACACAAAAATGTCAATTTATATATTTTTTTAATTTTGCTTTTAAAGAAGGAGAAAAGTCATAGAGCACTGGATAAATTGGCTGCTCTGTGTTTGGGAATACTTGGGGACAAAATCCCGCCATAATTCGAAGTATGCCATCCAGAGGTATTAGTATACAAGCTGAAATTCAACCTCACTACATATCGTATTGAAAGTAATATTATTTAATACTACACTGGCGTGCAAAAATTCAGGACGAGACGTTTTTTCGAATGTAACGTCGTGCAGAAGTGCTCCACATTGACTCAAATCATACAATAAGATCCCCAAGTTGTAAGAATATGGGACAAGTAAGTAAAGCCGTTCAAACTACGAATCCAATGGATACAAAGGCACTTTATGAAAAAGTATATTCGAGCACAACTGGACATAAGATAAAAACGTCCATGTGGCAGGCGGCTGCCAAGAAAAATCCAGTCTTTAGTAGGGGATATGATCACCGCTGACTGCGTTGTAGGATTTACAACGTCTGTCCATGCTGAGGACGAAGTTGTCAACGAGCTGTTGAGGCATCGCGGCCCATTCCTCTTGTAGCGCCAATCGCAGCTGCGGAATCGTTGCTGGCAGCTGATGACATGCTGCAAATTGTCTCACGAGAGGATTCCACACGTGTTCCATTAGACTTAGGTCCGGAGACCTTGCGGGCCAATCCATGGGTTGAATATCTTCACTCTGTAACAGCTCTGCGACAGCCACTGTACGATGAGGTGCAACGTTGTTGTCCATGAAAAGGAACTCATGACCCACAGCACCTCTAAACAGACGCAAGTGAAGCAGGAGATCCTCGGTACAATAGCGGACACCAGTGACTGAACCTCCTTGGAAGATGTGGTGGTCAGAACGGCTACCAAGCAAGATACCGCCCCAAAACGAGAACTCCACCACCTCCAAACTTGTAGCTTTCGATGACGTTGGAGGTGTAATTGCGTGTTCCCTGCTCCCTCCACATGTGTGTACGTCCAGAATCCCTCGTCAGACTAAATCGGCTCTCATCCGTAAAGAGAACTTGACCACAATGCTGTGGTGTCCAGTTCTTGCTTTCCTTGCACCACAGAAACCACCGTCTTCGATGAGCAGACGTTAATGGCATACACCGTACTGGTCGTCGTGCAAATAGACCACCTTTGTGCATCCTCCTGGCCACGGTAAGACGCGATAACGGACGTCCAGTTGTGTGTTGCATGTGCCTTGCGATTTATCCCGCTGTCTGCCGTCTGTCTCTTTTCGCCTGTAGGACGATATACCGGTCGCCGCCGCCGTGGTTTCTCGTAGACGACCACTGCTAAACTCTCGGACAGCTATTCCTGTCGTTTGAAATGCTCTTCAAGCTCGTGAAACGATGCTGTGAGCGATCCAGAACTCCTCAGCCACACAAGTCACACTTCGACCTTCTTCCAACTTCCCAATGACGCGACCTTGGGTAAAGTCATCCAGATGTCGTCTACTGGATTGCCTGCTGGCCATATCACCCGGTAGCAGCAACTCGACGTCGTTCAAACCAATGTACACCGTGCAATAGGTTTCATCGAATTGCAGAGCGTACACCGCCCGTGTGCTTTATACCCTTCCGTCACCCCCCCCCCTACGTCACGCTGTATATATGCTCATGCCCTACCTCAACGGGCCCTAATCTATCTTCTGAGTGGTCTTTTGGTCCATTCTTCCTGCTCGTTCCGCTGTTATGCTAATTTCTCCTCTTCGTCCTTAATTTTTGCGCACCAGTGTACAGTACCACTGAGCTTAACATTTAGAATGTTTTTTTGCCCAAGTTTCTTAAAATGTAATGAACATTTGCTTCTTGGTTCGGTGCGGTTTTTGGCCTTACATCTTTCCCTGCAGTTCATTTTTCCTGATTCAAGTTTAGTTTAAAGTGTAATCACAAGGCTGTTATCGTACGAGTAAAATGGCATTGGAAAGCATGTTTACGGGGCACAGGTATAGGAAGTTTCAGTGGGGGTTGAATCTGATGACATACGTCAGGAGACCCCACACCGCATGTAGTATAACTTACAATTAAAATAGTGCCATAAACTAACCTTCCGCAACATGCTAAACTACTGTGGTTCAGTAGCCATCTTAATAAAAGTTCCGACTTTTCTTCTTCAACAAAAAGCTGTCCACTTTTAACTTCCGCCATTTCCTCCCGATCAAGCTACCACAAAAGACCTCAGTTTTAAATTTGATCCTGATAGCTGCCACAGTTTTTTGAGTTATTGCCACAACAAACCACACATACACACCATACCCACCACCATGAAAATAGTAATATAACGTTCGGGAGACCCCCAAATGCGTGTTTCTGCTGAAATCAGGAAGTTCATTTGTTTTTCGATTAGAATATTTCTTTATACATTAGAGGGAGAGAGTGAAAACTACAGAAGTGCTGGTGGTCGAGTATTCGGAAGAAAAGAAATATTATATTTTAGGGATGTCTGGCAAAGTGAATGACATTCAGGAGAATTTATATTTTTAACCTACGTCAGAAAATTTTCCAAAACTCTCAAAGTGACTGTTCTGTACAACAGACAAGTGATCAAATAATGCTAAATTAACGTTGACAAATTATCAAAGTAAATGAATTCCTTCTATAGATACGTCAAGCTGTAGTGTCCAAGAAATGAAATTAAAACTGTGCATCGAAATCGATACCATCTGACTATATTGCGTAAATAAAACAGTAATATCGCCAGGGATCATCTGAAATTTTACCACACCGTTATGAATTTATTTTTGGGATAATAACGTTGTATGGAACTCTACTTACACACCAGAACGAAACTTTGTTTTTTCCAAATACCTAGTCTATTGTAAGGCCTTTAAAAAATTCCATAATGTTTACGAGAAAAAGGTCCAATGTTAAATTTTCCAAATTGAAGTAAATTGTGCAAATAAAAAACTAAAAGCAAAGGTTTTGTAATTCTAAATGGTAAATATCAACAAAATAACATGAATATTCATCTTGAATTTTTGTGCTATGTTGAAAATACTTAACATTAAACCTTTAACGACCCGTAATGCCCAAACTCCCGTGCACGCCAACGCACATGGCCGCCCGAAACGCGTATCTAGAGAGAGTCAGGTTTCCTACACTTTCCTGTTCTTAAATTTTTCTCGACCTATGAGGGATCAGCAGGAGTCACCCTCAGTCACAACTGTTGTCATTAAACAATGAAGTGAACGAAGTGACAATTTTGGGCGTTATGTTATTTGGAGTGATAACAGATTTTTGAGGCATGTTCCTTAAAGGGTTAAAAATACGAAAAGCAATAGTTAATTTAAAGTTAAGAAGGAAAAGTAAATAATTGACAGTTTTATCATAAACATGCAATCATTGATTATAAGAATATTAGTTAAAGGCCAATTAATAATGACTGGGAAAAAAGATGATATATTCTTAATAACCAGGTATTATTTTTGTTGGTGATGTCCGAATTGAAAGTTTGTTCATGAACATTACGACAACGAACATTGCAACAATAGAAAAGTATACTGAGGAAGGAATTTGAAAACTAAAAAAGACAAGCGGTGACGTTTCCCCAGTGTTCGTTCGCCGCACATCAGATGTTTCTACAGGCAGCTGAGGAAATATAGAAGGCAAGTAACAGCAACCAGTTGTAATATCTTTAGGGATTATATTTTTTGTATCGTTAAAAAGCCTTGTCAGAGGTTCCCGTCCTTCAAACCTCCTCAGAGAATGCAGAATGACCCTAAAGCTCATTGTTTCATTTATTGGGAAAAGCAATCGCTCAGATGGTAGGCAATTACATAAATTGTTCCTGCTGTTGCCGGATAGAAAAGTAATGTTAAAATAATTAAAACTTTTTTGGAAATTTAGAATTGTGCAGTTGCAAATGATACAGTATTATGATAGTTCATGCGCAGAAGCAGAAACAGCAGTTTTTCTTTTTTTTTTTTTTTCTTTTTTTTTTCCTTTTTTTTTTTCAAATATCAATACAAGAACACCTGGTTATATTCTGAGAAAATAAATTGCTTATATTCTTAGAATTTCATGGTTTATGGAAAAAGAAAGTTCACAGATTTGATTTGTTTATCATAATAATAAAAATAAATTAGAAACTGTTACTTGCTGCATTATTGGAAGTATCAATTTTTAGACTTAAATGAGAAAAGAAACTCCTTTGCCAATCTAAAATACTAATTTTAGGTTCGGAAGGGGAATCGTAAGATTATATTTCATACGATACGATTCTAAGTGAAATATTCTTCATGTAGATTATGAAAGACAAAGTAGGACAAAATGTCTGACGTAACGTTTTCCTATTTCTAAAGAGTTGATCGTGTGACGCAACGCATATCTGACATCATATCAAAATGATTTGCATGAGGTGATGTTACACCAGCAGCTGCGAAAAATCGGGGTTGTTTGCTATGGCAAAAAAACAAAGTGGCACACGCGTGAGCTGTATGTGTGAAAGGGATGATGCTCCACAAAAAAATAAGCGAGACGTCACAAATATTTATATGTTGGTTGTTGTTATGTTGGCGACTTTCCCTTCGGCTGAAAAAGAAGGACAAACATTCATACGTTTTAAGGTGACAGTTGGGTTTGCTCATCCTACCTTCCTCGGAGACGAATAAGCGTGACGTCAATGAGTAACATCACCGTCCTAACATGTGAATCATAGACCTAAACTTTAGCTATGTAAGAAGATGTATTGTTCACAATATCTGCGACTCAAACTCAGAACAAAATCCCATTTACTTTAATCCAGAAAAAATTCACAGTCATGTGAATATTTTACTCGTAGTAATGGAGAATTGAAAATATTAGGGGCACATTTTTTTCACGTAAAGGGAAGAAAAACGGTTATACTTTTAATTGTTAATTTAGTTACACGGGGTATGTTTGCTGTTTCAATATAAATTTAGAAGAGAAAACGCACTGCAGATTATATTATTGTCATATAGTAAATAATTTTTTATGGGTAATAGGCAGAGCATCTCGGCAGCATACTCCAATTTTTTTAAATTAAAAATCGGAAACATCATGCACTAAAAAATCTCTTTGCATTCCAAAAGATTATTTTAGCTGGTTTAGGAATAATAATTTTGATATGCTGCTGCGGTGCACTTTCGAAGCAACGTGGCGATCAGGTAGTTTTACGAAGGGCGTTTTGGACAGTGACATCACAAAGCGATCACCGGAGGTACAGGACGTGCATAAGATGTCATCTACGAATCGTGCATACATTCAAACGTTCAGAGAAATGAAATTATGTTGCTTTAGATTCTCTGGTACAGCAGTATTATGAAATTTCGTCAAAGCAAACTATTTCCACTTAAACATTATTAAAGATTAATTCCGATGTTTTATTTTCCAGTGTCTCAATAACACTACACCCCAGCCTAGTAATAATTTCAAAAATATAATGCAGCATTGTTTCTCCTATTTCATATTTAAGTAAGTCAAATAGATATTTGTAATTTTGTCAGAGCGAAATTAAATGAATGACATTGAAAATTGGTTGGTTTTCATACAAAACGCCCAACTGCCCCTGAAAATATGTGCATAATATTTTTTTTTTGTAGTTAGGACAATAATTAATAAAAATAATCGCATATTAAGTATGTGATGGGCTATGAAAAATCATACTGGCAAAAGAAGTTTTGAGGACGCATCACAGATATACGTAATTATCCAAAACGTATTCTTATAGAGTAGAAATTTTGAATTAATGATTTTTTACTGGGAAATCTCACTGCTGTTTAATCTGAGAAACAACTATTGCAAAATATTCGGAGACACACTATGCCAGCGCTTGAAAATTTTCTTGGATGTGGTAGCCAGCCCCAAAATTTATGAGCCAGCCACCAGCTTTCAAAATGCGCCGGGACTCACACAGAAAAATCTCAATTTGCAAACGGAAAATTTATTATGATGAATAGGTCGCAAATCTTACAAATCAGAAAGATTATGAAGTTTTAGTCAAGCGTCAAAGTATGCTTAAATAATCTTAAAATTAAGCTATTAGAGCTGCAATTCACCTATAGCCATTAAAAATTAAAACTTACTTACAAAAACTGCATCCTATGTTTATGTACATTCCCCTGCATGATGGTATATCCACGAAAGTATACCTTGTCCAGCGCCTTTTATGGATCAAATTTCACCAAAGATGAACCTGCCAAGCATCAAGTTGTTTAAGATTTCTTATTCCATTAACGACCTCAACTCTCTGTTGCCGAAATGCCGTGATACTTCCGTTCAAAAGCCGCCAGATAGCACTTGATACAGAAAGCGCAAACACTATGTCTAACAGTTTTGCCAATATTGAAAACATTTCCTTGTTCGCTGTGGCTAGACACATAAGTTCACCTAATATTTTTGCCTGTCCGAAGACTTTGAATCCATTCCACTTATTGTGGAGATCTTGCTAGGATTCATCACACATGTTTTGTAGTTCAAGCTGTTCCAGGAAATGATACATTAGTCTTTTTATTTCATGAACACCATAATATTTTAGTCCGCATTCTGTTGACCTCGAAAAAGTATCGAAAGTATTGGTGTGCCTTTCAGTACTACCATGAAGACTAAGAAATATTTCATCCAAGTACTTGTTGCGTATTGGATCAAATTCTCCTTCTCAACTTTGCTAGAAGTGCACGTGGTACCGCTATATCCAGGAAGTTCGATATCTTCATACATTCCTTTGAGGAATGTCTTACCGATGAAATTGTTCTCATGACTTCCTCGAATATTCATCAGTGATGAAAGGGTTGTGATTATATTTCTGATGGGCATTACAACCATGCTCAAAATTAGTTCTTCTCCCTGGAATACACGTGAGAGACTTTTCATTACACCAAGGTAATCCAAGTGGTAATCCAGATACATTGTCCTTTTCTACTGCAAAGCTTTTCAGATGTAGTACAATACAATTCCAACCTTTTACATGTGTAGAAAGTGCGATTAGTTCACTACACACCAACATCACACTATGTTGAAATTTCTACGTATTAGCTTGAAGACTTTCTGCAACTTGCTTGAATCGGTGCTTTCTCTTTACTGAATGCTGACAAAAATTGTATAGTTTCTTGAGGACTGAATCAAGATCATAGATGTATTTTGCATTCTTCGCAGAAGTCGATACACTGAAGTTTTCAAGATGCGCAGTTCAGTGAATGCCCAGCACATGGATCTGATTCTTGCAGATTTTCTTTCATTAATCCCTTTTCAATTTTCTGCTGTCTATCAGTTCTGACACCAGCAAATTTATTGAATTTCAGCCAGCGACTGAGACCACACTTTTATAAATCAGTTTCAACTGCTGTCTGGTATCCATCAGCGTTTACTCCATCAAGAGTTAATAGAGATAGTAATGCTTCTCTCACTGCATCTTTCTTAATGCATCATAACACCAATTCTTTTACATCTGTATTTTCAGTTGACCCATTGAACATCGAGTTCACATATTTTGCATCCTGTATCTGGGTAATCAGTTATGCACATATCATTTATGCAGTATATGTAACGCATTCTTTACACTTTTTGTCATTGCGGTATTGATCCTTTATATCAGCTGTAAATTTATCAGTCAGTTTCAACAGTCATTCAAATTCAGAAAACGGCTTTATATTCTTTGCAAATGTAGTATACAACGAACATTAAAAAGTACTTTATATGTTCTAACATTTTTAGTCATTTTATTTTACACACATAGCCAAAGATGTAGCTACAGAAGCTTGCATTTCGTTGTATGCTGTAAAACATTTTTGCTCGGGAATGATTTGTTATTCTTAAAGTTCTCTTGTTTGAAATATCCTGCAAAAGCTTTCACTACATTGTGCTTCTGATCAACAGTATTAGAAATAGAAGCACATATCGCACACTTTTTTACATTCATTCTCTTACCAATTTTCAACCAATGAAATCTTTGCATCACTTTTCTTGGAATGTTCTCCTCGTTGCAGTGCAAGTTGGTGTGTTTAAGATACTTTTTTTTGTCACAAGTACTGTTGATTATACTTCAAGTTTTCCTTTAAACATGTCAAATGTCTTCATTTTCTTGATTCTAGTCCTCCCTTTTGCTCTAATATTTTACAAGCGTTGATTGCTGAACTTTTCAACACTACTGTTTGACGATGAGTTACTTTTATCGGTTTACGACTTTTCTGGAAAGTAGCAATGCCGGCATCCTTCATTTGTAACAAGAATCGGTGATTAATAAGAGGAAAAGAAGTCTATCACGGGCTCAATCTAAAGATATATAGAGCATATGTTACGAAAATACTGAGTAAAACATTTGCATTCGCTAAAACGTAAGGTGCAAAATGACTTCAGTATGATTATAAGACTATAAATCTGCGTTCGAGAAGTTGATAATTACTCATTTGGCATTCCGAAACTCAAAAACCCTTAGTGCATAAAGTTTTAAGGATTAGAGTGAGGATTTTCAAACTCTCAACTATTTTTAAAAACAAAATAGAATAATGTGAAATCACTAAGTATTTCAGACTGTATATCATTATTTTTTCCTACCCTCGATTTGCTTCTCCGTATTTCGTAATTAACTTTGTCAGGTAGAAAATAGATTTCCAAGTCTACTACATGACAATGTTGAACACTTATACAAAAAACAATTACTTCGACAGAAAGTCAACTTTTCTTAAATGCTGATGAACCATAAGTGAATCAATGAATCAGCAGCCTTTCTTGTGATTTTGAAATATGAAGAAATCATTCCGTGACGAAACTTGAAGTTTACGATCCACTACAAAAAAGTGACATAAGTACAGAGAGCAAGACAAAGAAAGTGGCAGTTACGCGATAAACGAGCAAAGCTTGCCAAAAATTTGCGACGGGGTTAATAAATAATCACTGAGTGAACAAGTCAGTTCTCGTGTTACCTTCGTCTCGTTGGTCACTCTCACTAACGTTTTCATGAAACAGTCAGGTCCCGGGACCTGACTGTTTCTTGTTGGAAAATAATAGATCAGAAAATCCTCCGGCTCCTGACTATTTGTTATTGAAAAAAAAATAGATCAGAAAATCCTCATCCTCCGGGATCTGACTATTTAAATAGACCTGACAGTGCTGCGGCGTCAGGCTATTCCTGTAAGATTTTTCGTCAAAAGAGTGTGAATCTGCGTCAGTCTACGGGGGAAAAACGGCCCTTTTTAGGGCCGATAGAAATTTTTTTCAAAAGGAATTGCCCATTTCTACTTTGCAGGAGAAGGAAACGCAGTTAGAAAAGACTGAAACACAAATTCACACGAGTAAAGCTCAGCTTTACGACAAAAAAATTTAAACAAGAAAAAAGTTTCAATAAAAGTGAGGAAAAAAAACAAAAAAAATGTTCGTAAAGAACAATCTCACGCACTGCAAGAAAGCGGTGAGAGCTTCGAAATACAGGAAGCAATAAAAGACACAGAATTATTAAAAACAGACTCAAGTAAATATCTCTGTAACATTAATTTATTACACAGAGAGAAAAAAAGGCTGCAATTAAAAGCAACTTACCAAATTCTGTGCTAGAGCAAAGGATACAAAAACATCTCTCGAATTATCAAAACACCAATTGGGTTAATAAAATGAATGCAGATGTGGAAAACTGTTTAGGTCCAAAACACTAGAACAGAGAGGTAACTAATAAATCTATAAAGAAAAGAAAAGTAAATTACTTCACTGGAAGGCTTAGCAAAGAATTAAAGGAAGCGGAAAAAAGTTTCTCCGAGTTACACGTACAACATTGCAGTTAAAATGGTTGCAAGTAACAACAATGAAGAAATGCTTCGGTTAAAGATGTTACTAATGCCCAAGATAGTATTACTGTTAGCAGCATAGCCGAAGAGACAGCTTAAAAAAACAAAGGCCCTTTTAAGTGCACCTGTTTTTGTTTTGAGGAAGAAAAAAACAAAAAACAAAGACCGGCCCTTTTAAGAGCATTTCTTTTTCTGAGGTTGAAAAAGAAACGGCCCTTTTAAGGGCATTTCTTTTTCTGAGGACAAAAAAAACCGGCCCTTTTAAGGACATTTCTTTTTCTGAGGATGAAAAAAAACTGCAAAAGAGAGGAAACCAATAAAACTATAAAGAAAAGAAGAGTAAATTGCTTCACTGGAAGGCTTAGGAAAGAATTAAAGGAAGTGGAAAAAAAGGTTTCTCCGAGTTACACGTACAACATTGCAGTTAAAAATGTTGTAAGTAACAACAGTGAAGAAATGCTTCGGTTAAATGCTGCTACTAATGCCCAAGATAGTATTACTGTTAGCAGCATAGCCGAAGAGGAAGACAGTTTAAAAAACAAAAACAAAGGCCCTTTTAAGAGCACCTCTTCTTTTTCTCTGAGCTAGAAAAAAAACGGACCTTTCAAGAGCATTTCTTTTTCTGAGGATGAAGTTTTAGTAACTGAAACAAATGGCGTTAACATTATAATTT
Organism: Macrothele yani; assembly: GCA_039090855.1. Classification (NCBI taxonomy): domain Eukaryota; kingdom Metazoa; phylum Arthropoda; class Arachnida; order Araneae; family Macrothelidae; genus Macrothele; species Macrothele yani. The sequence goes on along the minus strand of CM076999.1, from coordinate 47,583,581 downwards.
GTAATGCGTAGGGTATCAAGAGACAGCACAGATAATTTTTAGCCTACTTAAAGTATAAAATAATTGACGTTGCGTTAATTAATGAGTCATGGCTAAGTGATAAAATTAAATTCAGAATACCCAATTACAAGATCTATCGGAAAGACAAAACCACCAAAAACGGTGGAATTTTAATGCCTTGCAACACTGAAGATTGTTTAGATGCGCACTCGGTTATAATTAAAACTAAAAGTAATCCGATCATGTTTACGGCTTTGTATAATCATCCGTCACATACGGTTACCAGTTAAGCTCTGGACAAACTTTTTGAAGAAGACATCCCCACCATAGTAGCGCGGGATTTTAATAGCAAACACCGCTAATGGTACTGTCCCAGAGCTAATAAAAGTGGGAACAGTATTTTCAGATACCTCTTAAATAAAAATATTGATCTGGGGGCACCCTACGAACCCAACAGAACGGATTTTGCGCTATTCAAAAATAATAGATATTATTATGAAATCTATACTGTAGCAGCGCTCTCCTCTGATCATAACCCTGTTCATCTGCAGCTTTTTACTGACAAAACTGTAATGGTAGCAGCCAAAATGGTCACGAACCTAAAGCAATTGGAAGAAAAGATTAAGCTAGTACCACATCAGAAATCGGAAATTGCAATAGCAAAAACGAAATTTACAATGTTATTGAAACCTTTAGCCTTGCCATTTAAAAGGTTATGGAAGATTGTCAAACTCCTGCCACAGAAAAAGAAACCCGTATTTTTTTACCAAAGAAATTTTGGATCTTATTAAGGAGAAAAATAGGTACCGCAGTTAATGGCAAAGAACCAGAAATAAAACGTTCTATGGCCTTTATTGCTCCCTAAACAGATATCAGAAAATTTTAAAACGGTTCATGGGAACAGTTATTAAAGGCAGCACATATTGACTACTCCGAAAATTCGGATAAAAAAAATGAAATTACCCTGTGGAACCTTACTTCAAGTTTGCAAAATAAAAATATCAGATTACTCCCACCCCTCCAGAAAGTAGATGGGACGGTAGTTAGAACCGATGTAGAAAACGCGGAAGTCTTTGCAAATTCACTCGAAAAACAGTTTAAAATAAATGATATCCCTAACACGGATGTAGCCATTAAAATGCAACAGGCCCTGGATACTTATTTTAAACATGCGGAGGATGTAGAAAATTCTAGAGTCATCACCCAAAGTGCACAACTGAATGAAGAATTTACTAGTAAAAAAAACCTGTGTTAACATCTTCAATAAAAGTAAACAAAAAAATTATTTTTAAAAAAATCGAGGACAAGGCATAGAAAGCAGCAGCCAAAAGTAGTAAATGCTACGGCCTCTCTTACGTCCGATAACAGGACACAAGCTGCAGAAGTCAGACAGCAACCTCAAAGTAAAGGTGATACGACCTCTCTTACGTCCGAAAACCAAAAAAATTGCAAAAGTCAGACAGCAACTTCAATTTAAAGGTGCTAAGACCTCTTTTAAGTCCAGAACGCCAGAAACTGAAAAAATTAGAAAAAACAAGAGACTTTTTTAGAGCAAAAAAAAAATATGTTCCTCCAGACTTTGAAAATTATGAAAAAATTACCGGAAGTGTATGTGCAAATCCTTACCAAAATTTACAATTATGCCATTAAGTTAAAATATTTTCCTAATGATTGGAAAACAGCAGAAGTAATTTTATTACCCAAGCCAGGTAAGAACCCAGCAATTTCTAAAAATCACAGACCGATTTCGTTGCTCCAAACCATGGGAAAAATCTATGAAAAAATTATACTTGTTAGGATGCAACAATTCTGTGAAGAATACCCAGTTATCCCATTTATTCAAGGAGGTTTTCGTGACAAACACTCCACAGTGCACCAGATTTCGAGAGTTACTGAAAAATGTGCAGAAGAAATAATGAAAAAGGAACAAACAGCGGCCATATTCATGGATGTAGCTAAGGCTTTTGATAAATGTCCACACGAGGGCAATTATCCACAAACTAATAACACATGACTTCCCACTTTGGATTATTCATATAATCAAGTCTTACCTTGAAAACAGAACTTTTTGTGTAAAAATTAATGGGAAGAAATCTGCAAAAAATAATTGAAGCTGGTGTTCCACAAGGCAGTTACTTGCTCCTACGCTATACTCTATTTCTACGTCAGATTTTCCAAATTTGAACAACAAGAATCTGAGTACAGCACTTTATGCTGATGACACTGCACTTGCCTATATTTCCATGAATAAAAATCAAGCAACATTTATGTTGCAATACTATGTGGAAAAACCGGAGAATTACTTCCTAGAGTGGAAAATAAAAATTAATACTGACAAGACCCATTCAAATATGTTGTCCCGTAAAACATTAAAGTACGATCCTGACTTTGAAATTGAATTGTATGGCAAAAAAAGGCCTTGGGTAAAGGTTGTTAAATATTTAGGCCTCATTATGGATCATAATATGAATTGGAACAAGCATATTAAGGAAACCCTGGCTAAAGCTCTTAAAATAAGAGGATGTCTCCAAAAGATAATTAAAAAATAAAAAGCTTAGCAAAAAAAAAAATAAAACCTTGTTATGGAAAGCATGCTTCAGCCCCGTGATTACCTATGCCTGTCCTATCAGGGGTAACTGCAGAAAGCAGCAAAAAAATAATATTACCTCGTTTCAAAATAAGACTCTTCGTATGATGGTAGGACTCGATTGTAAAACATCCAATAATGCTATCCGTAGCATGCTAAATATAAACTCTGTACATTATACTATGTACGATCTATCTGAGAGATATTACGAGAAAGCGAAGGAACATCCCAATCCTCTGGTCAGCGAGGCCCTTAACTATGTTGTCAATGATACTGACAAATTTAAAAGACCGAAAGCTATTTTAAATAAAATACCTGAAAAGAATCCAGTTCACAGTTAAATTAAAAAAAAAAAAAGCTGCCCTTTTAGGAGACGAGCAAAATGTTGCAAAAAAAGAATAATCCTTTTTGTGCTAAATACCTCTTCCCCTAATAAACAAGGGAAAGTAAGGATTATCAGGACTTTTGGAAAAAAATATGATTGGGACTAAAGCGCTGAAAGTACTTTTCACATATGTGAAAAAGAAGAACTATGTGTTGAAAATTGGAACCACATACCAAGTCTAACCAATGGGAAAAATATCTTCTGCGATTGGCTGCTGAACAGATATATAAAGGATTGGTTCTCCGTACAGGCACCACTGTATGGTAGTGAAGAGAAGCGACCATGTCTACTGATAGCAAAGCCGGCAAACCTAAAGATCCGCGCAGGAAGAAAAACAACCTAACCCAAAATTTAGAACAAACTCAGGAAGCAAATGCTCTCTCCTTGCTGCAAGATACTGTAAAAGAAACCATGCTCTCACTTCGTGAAACGAAGGAAGTGCAGAACAAGATCTTACAAATCTGCGAAGAGCAAATAACAGAAAAAGTGAAAGAAGAGTATGGTAAACTTCATAAAAGGGTGGTTGAAGAAGTAGAAAACGCCTCCAAACGACTGAAACTAAATACCGAGAAGTACGTCATAAAGGGGGTAGCAAGTCACATCTCTACCGAGGAAATCTCTGAAGCTCGGAGAGAGACAGGAATTCGAACTCGAAACATAGAAAGAGAAAATAGCAGTTATGGAGCACCAAGAGAAGCTATGACGTTCTCAACGGATGCCCGCCTTCCCATAGGATCGATCACTCTGCTTGAATATAGACTCAAAGTAGAAGAATTCAGGGAGACTCAAAAACAAGCATTTAAGAACTAGGGAAGAGGTCGAGGATCTTTCAACAGAGGCAGAAAGAGATTTCGTGGCAGAGGTAGGATGACTGATCCACCCTCCTCAGTTCCCGCTCGTGGGCAAACTTATGCCCAGGTGATTGCAACGCAACCACCTACATTTCAACTGGTGGAAAATCTGTATCCTGCCATGGTACCATCTGGAACCATGACACTAGACGAGAGGAAGAGGTTGCAGTTGGCTATCTACCTCATGACCATGAAATAGAAATGAGGACAAAAAAAAGGCCCTTTTAAGGGCCACCTCTGTTTTTTGCAAAAAAGGAATGATCTTTTTTCTGCTGAATATCTCTTCCCCTAACAAACAAGGTGCTTTTTGTCTTGTCTTTTTAATTAAAATTTTAACGCCTTAGTTCTGACTAAAAAAACAAAACAAGGCTTAAGTTTCCACGCTGTTGCACACAAATGTGTAACAAGCAGACAAGTAGAGAGAAAAAAATGATTGGCCCTTAAACTACCGGCTTCCTAAATAAGGAATAAATAAAATAATAATAATAATAATAATAATAATAATAATAATAATAATAGTAACCCTGTTTGTGGCCGTTTTTTATATTTTTGTTTTTCTGGTGTTTACTCAAAATGAGTAACTTAAACTCGTTTGTTGTAATCTTGTGTTCACACCACCACCATGACTACTCTGACATGTCAGGCAAGAATCAACAAATGTAAACCCGAGGAAAAAATTTTAAACCAATGGGGAAAAATCTGTTCTCTCACTGGCTGATGAGTAACGAAGCAAATTGCGGACCCGTGAGGAACGCTGAGCAAACGACCAGTTTTGTTTTAACCGGTGTTGAACGTCGATTTTCCTCTGGGAAACTTATTCTGTGTGTGATGTTTTTTTTTTTAGGTTTGCCTTTTCCGTGTCCTTCCTTTCTTTTCCCCCTGTACTCATCTGTGGCAGCGGTGTGCCAGGCATTTTTCTGCGGAGAGAAGTATAGCACGGAACGGCTTGTTGTTGCATGTAAGTATGTAGGGCAGCCTATAACTTCACTACTTAACGGGAAACCATTTACTTCTTGTGCTCTAATATCTCCATACTTTTCTTTCGTGCTATTCTATCAGGGCAATCTGCTCCTAACTCTCTTCGCTTCTCTTTCACCTACCAAAAGGCGCATAGCGCTGTGGATTCAGGTCTCTCAACCTAAATTAGGAACTCCCCCATTGCAAGTAATTGGACACCCCTGCAATCGACGATATCTGCGGTCCTGATACACGTCACGGCCGACGCCGTTTAATATCGTGTTGGAAACAACAACACAACCATTTGCATGCAAGATGTCCCACAATTCGGAGCTCTCTGATTTCGAGAAAGGTATAATCGCTGGGTATCACAGAAATGGCCGATCCACACTGGACATATCCAGCGAGTTGAAATACACAAAATCTACAGTGGCCCACGTGATTAGCAAGTGGAAGATGAGAGGTGACTGTCGGAATGTGCCCCGATCCGTCAGACCCACAAAACTGGGAGTTAGAGACCGACGGGTGCTGGCCAGAGAAATTCGGAAGAACCACACCAAATCGATGGACCACATCCGCGAGGAGTTTCAACAGGCATCCGGGAGAGTTCTTTTGATGAATACCATCCGTAAGGATGCCCATCTGCTCGGTTACGATGGACGTGCTGCCGCCCACAAGCCTTTGATCACCAAGTCCAAAAGCGCTGCTCGGCTAACGTGGTGCAAAGAACGTCGACAGTGGACCGTTGAACAGTGGAAACAGGTTCTCTGGAGCAACGAATCAAGGTTCACCGTCTACCGTTCGGATGGCAGGGTCAGGTTTTTGCGTCTGCCTGGAGAACGCCTCCTGCCGGAATATATTTTGCCAACTTTGAAGTTCAGTGGCGGTGGAATTATGCTATGGGGTGTTTCTTCTGGTATGGCACACGACCGTTGGTCGCAATTACTGGTAGACTCAACGCCGAGACCTACTGCACAATTTTGGATGACCATGCGCTTCTTACTTTGTGGCAATTGTACGGGGTGGACCCATGTTACTTTGAGGATGACAATTACACCTGTCATGTTGCGAGGTCCACCATGGCTTGGTATGGTGACAATGGGGTTAATCGAATGGAGTGGCCTGCGCAGAGCCTGGACCTTAACGCTCTCGAGCACCTCTGGCACGTGTTGGAGAGTAGAGTTAAGAGGTGTCCCCACCGTCCGAAATCGGTGAAGGAACTGACCTGTCTTCTCCAAGCCGAGTGGAAGAAAATACCGCTAGCCTACGTACAACGCCTGGTTGTGAGTATGCCCCGAAGCTCGTGGAGTCTCCACCAACTATTGAAGGTGAATAAACTTCGTTTTCCTTTGCTATCACAGGTGTCCATTTACTTGTTAGTTGATGGTGTACATGTTATTTCGCTTTTGCAAGCCTTCAAGGAATTTACCGTAGCACTTTGATAAGAATGAAAAAGCAAAATGTTTTGTATATATATCTCTTTTTCATGAATATACTGCTTACTAAATATAAATAAAACAATGTGTTTTCCTTTGCCAGTGATAAAAACAATTGAATTCACACCGACCTAAACTAAGAATATTATCGTCGCTTTAAATCTAGTGAGCAACCACACCTATTTTTTTTTTTTTTTAATGAAGTGATCTACAAAAAAAACAGAGTGAGCATTGATGGGTTCACCTCTGCCTCCAGTCCTTCCATTAGCACTATTTAGGCAGCTACAATGCCTCATCTTTATAAATTGATTTAAGAAACCCCGAGTGTGGATCCGCTACGCTGACGATATACTTTTATTATGGGAGCATGGAGAAGCTGAAATAAATGATTTTATGTACAAGATAAACCATGTGCACAATACGATAAATTTAACCGTGGTGCTTGAAGGGAAGGGACGCTGAATTGACTTGTCGTTGTGGTTAAAATAAATAAAACATCCAGCTTCGATTTTGACGTTTATTATAAACCGACCGCAGTACCGAGCCTTGTCCCTCCAAAGCGTGATTCTATAGAAAGTATAACGTACACAAATCCAACTGCTTAAATAATAAGGCAATTTATAATATTTATAGCAATGGTATAAAGGCTGGATAGAAGATGGGTGACATAGGCAAAATACATAGAACTGGAAAAAATCTTATAATGTCGGTGATAACAAAATCAACCAATAAGACAATTAAATACGAAGGATCCATCACATATATCCCACGCGTTACATATAGGTTGAAATATTCATTACGTATGTACAACTGCTTAACAGTAATGAAGTCGTCGACTCCATTATCACATATATTATCATCCTGTAAGGGGAGAAGATCTGATAGAAAAAGCGGGTGTGTACGCTTTACCATTGATGTAAGTGTATTCTAACAATAGAGGAAAGATATATATCGGAATGACAAAGCGATCCACGATGTAAATAGCAGATGTGAAGTGTAAACCAAGACAAGCAGAATACAGCCCTCGTTAGAGAAGTTACGCATTGCTCGACCACTCATATATAATGTAATGTTATAGGAATTACCCTTTCCACAAACGTTAAAGAAACTGTCTTCAAGGAAACAGTAAAATTCCTATCCAGCACACTATCATGTGCTGATGTGGTCTCTATCGAAGTACCGATGATTTGGCATTCGTTATTGAAAAAAATGGAAACACATCGTAAAACACCGTATAATTTTGTGATACAAATTCGTGCTATACTGCTGGTGATGTCCACCCCGTTACTTTAAAAACTCTTTCTTTTTTACGTTCTAACATTCCTTGCCTTTTATGTCTACCATTACCTGGGAAAAGCCTTCAAGTGGACAGAGAAAGCTTGGTTAATCTTAATGCGTATTACACTAGTAAATACACGATCTCACTACGCTATAAGAGCTTAAGTGTTCACGGTCTATCGTAATTTAAAGTAACATTTAGATTTCCTGCCAATTGTAAGAGCGCAAAATATTACTCTATAAGATCATTCACTTCATTATTTTTCGTATACCGTGACAACCAGTTATATTTATTGACAACTAAACACGAGAATGAAAAGAAGTTTTCCAAATGACTACATTCATCAAATGCAGCATCGTCCGTAACAGTTATCTTTGAATTACTTTCTGCTATAAGGCATCTAAGCACGCGATGTAATCGATGTGAAATATTTATATTTCATTTTTACAATACATTGCCACTTTAACTGGAAAATAAATCTTTTGCAGATTTGTATATTTTAATATGACTTGAAATTTCACTTCCTTTATCACAATCTAATATCTTCAGATCTGTTCCCTAATTCTGAAAATCTCGGATAACATTTTGGAACGTTCTGTGCTCAGGTTTCTTCTTTGGAAAATACATCCAGTTTCAATTTTTGCGCTTAGGAATGTTTAGGATTTGTATAAGTAAAATCCTTTTGATGCTACATACACAACTGTTTGCAAATGTTTCGTAAATTAAAGTTTAAAAAGTGTTTGCATTAAAGGACCCAATAGTTTTACTTTTCTTCCAACACCCACATTACGAGAGGATAAGCCCTATTCGTGTTTAATTAAATTTTAACACTGTAGCATTTGCTTAAAAGAGACCGACTGAATTTCGTTTTCATAAAAAGATTAGCAAAGAGAGAAAATCCATGCTTTAATACAGCAAATAACTGCGATTCAAGTGATATCCAGAGAATTCACATCAAACGTAATAATTGATTAATCAGAACTGTTTGTCTCAGTCCGGCCTCCTTTCGGGACTACTTAGTCTCATTAGTAAAATCTTTATATAAACATTGATTAGAATTTTTCACAACTCAAAATGTTTCACCTGACTACCAGATATATTAAGCTTAAAAACGGTTTTGAAATAAATACACGTACACATGCGGAAAATAAAGGTCATATAACCCCCGCTGTAGAGTCTATTAATATTCCTAATTATAATAGGGCATAGTATCGGGTTTCAATACCACGGATATATTAAAATTACTAATTTCCGTCTGTTTGAGTCCCGTGTTTGTTCCAGCTAATATGCATTATTGTATATTTTACATAGTGTTTGCATTTCGAAAAAGATCTGAAATTAAAAGTAGCTAGACGAGAATATGTATTTATAGACCCACTCTGATACGCCGGTTGCTGAACAGATGTCGAAGTGTTTTTAAGCTGTTTACTTTCGATCTGTTTATATTATTGAACATTCCCTTAAAAGATTTGAATCTTCGATTCTTAAGATATGAACAAAACATTTTTCATCGTTTTAACGAAGTAACTAATTTTTAAGGATGATTTCAAAGGAAAAATATAAGAAGCGTTTAAGTGCATTATAAAACAAAACACTCTCACTCAGTACGCTAAATCAATAAATAAACTCATAGCTAAAATTTCAGGAAAAATTATACTCGCAGTGTTATGCTACAAACATTACTGAAATATGTAATAGATTAAAACGTTTTCATTCGGTATTGCTTTTCTGAAGTTCAATAACGTAGCTTTGTAAGGGGCCATCCATAAAGTTCTTCCGTGATCCCATGTCACATTTTAACCTATTGTTGATACCTCCCCACTAAAAAGCACGCCCTTATTTCCGCACCCTCCCTCCGTTTTTTTTTTGACGACTACTTTTAGAAGTCCTTTGAGAAACAAAGGAAACGTGTAATTATTTAAAGGAATCTTCCTTATATTTACATTTTTCTTCCGAAAATATCTGTTATTTTGGCATTAATTTATTGCCCAATGCTACTCGATCTTTATCATTCTGAAATAAAGATCTAGAAATGAAAGCAAGCATTCAAGGTTGCAACACTCCCGAACATACCATCTACAAAACACGATAGGTTTGGTAGTACAAATACGATAACTTAATATTGTGATTTAGTTAATTATCATTAGGGAATCTGAAGTATTTCTTAGTTTCTTTTAACTAACAAAAGAAGTAACAAGAAAGATGACGGTGAATTTTCGGGTGTAATGAGAAAGCCTTTGAATCCGTTCTGATGCGAATTAAATGCACCAAAGCTTTACAAAACCAATGGACCTTAAATGGAAAACAGTAGTATATGACCGAAGACAGAAATTTTCCAGTTGGGTTTTTATCTCGAAGGTATTGCTGTAAACAGAAGCGTCACTGACGCCTTCTTGTGCGTTAAGAAAAAATTGAAATTATGTGCGAAACATTTCGAAACGAAAACGCTCTTCAACAAAGAAATAATTTTTCTAATCGGGCTCTTCTTTAGAAGCACAGGTATCGGCAAATATATAATATGTATCTACGGCCCCTGGCGGGAAAACCATGCATTATTTTAAGAAGAAAGTATTTTCAAAAGGTTTTTCGATGTAAGCGGTGTGTGTCCGCGAAGCATTTTTTCAATTGAGTTTTCAGGAGCTCAGGTTTTACAGCAAATCCATTAGCCCTAGAAATTCACACTTACGCCCACTTCCGGCTAAACGGTTATTTATCAATTAATAAATATTATATGCAAAACATTTTTTATCAGGAGTTGTAGCCGGTGCAGAAGGAATTTTTCAAATCATAGGTTTAGAAGCAGAGAAATTGAGGAAAACGCAATTTATCTTTTCGTCCCCTAGTGGAGAGTCTATGCATTACTTGAATATTTTGAAATTTATGAGAAGCATTTTACACTGGAAACGCTGTCTACCAAAGTAGAATTTTTTGAAATCCGATTTTTAAAGGCAGAGATATTGACAAAAATAAGATATGCATCTACGCCCTCTTGTGGAGAAACCATGCATTATTTTAAGAATATTATGTTCTCAAATGTTTATTGACATGAGCGGTATCGGTTCACGAAAGAGTTTTTTTAATCGGGTTTTAGAATATGAGATTTTGCGGAAAATTGTTACGAAGCAGAAATTTAAATCTTACACCCCTGGTGGCCAAACCATATTTTATAAAAAAATTAGATATTACAACAAAAACATTTCCGTCAGCAGCAGTATTCGGTGCCGGAGGAATTTTTCAAATCATAGTTTTAGAAGCAGATATATTGAGGAAAGCGCAATTTACCTTTACTCCCCCTAGCGGAAAGTCAATGAATTACTTGAAAATTTTGAAATTATATTATAAACATGTCGTATAGAAAACTCTGTCCAACAAAGAAGATTTTTTTTCAAATCATACCATTAGAAGCAGCGATATTGACAAAAACAGGAAATATATCTACGCCCCAGGCGGAAAAACCATACATTATTTTAGGAAGAAAACATTCCGAAACGATTAGTCTACGTAAGTAGAATCGGTCCACGAAATAAGTTATTCAATCGATAATTTAGAAGCTCAGATTTTGCTGCAAATACATCATAAACAGAAATCCAATCTTACGCCCTCTCGTGGGCAAACCATTTTATACCAAAAATGAGAAATTATATGTAAAATATTTCCCACTACGAGCTGTGTCCGCTGAAGTAAAAAAAATCAAAACGGAGTTTTAGAAGCAGAAGTATCTGGGAAAAAGTCATTTACTTTCCCCATCCCTAGCGGAGCGTCTAAGTGCAACTTAGAAAAGGGACTAAGCTTAAAATAATGTCCGACACGAATGGGATCGAAAAGTAAAATAATTTTTGAATTGGATGTTTAGAAGAGAATATATGGATTAGAATATGTTTTGAATGCGACATCATCTGCCTTTACGCCATCTAGCATCGAAATTTTGCATCGTAAAAAAACGAAATAAAGGATCACCATTTTTGCACATTTCATGCTTCCTAATGCAAAAAGAATTTTTGAAATCGGACTATTAGTTGCCGAAATATTGGGTCTACAGACTGACGGACAGCCCGATGACGTACGCACGATCTCCTTTTACAAAAGACGTGCTAAAAGAGACAAAACAATACGAAAAAATACCATCCATTATACTTTTTCCGCTGGACGTCCGAATTACTAAACCACCCGCTCCTTCATGTCACATTCGGCCCGGTTGTCAGGACCCCCTCCCACCTCTTTCCCCTCAAAATTGCGACAACTTTACGGACTGCAACAAGGGATGTGCAGAAATACTGACAGGATGTAATATAACGTATTTTTTTAACTTACCTACTTGTAACTTACTTACACCAACGGGGGTGGGGGGTACTATATTGACCCAGCACCGCGACCTAAGGTCTATTGTCCATCCCCAGCTCTAATCTTGAAAGAGACCAGATGCACGAGCAAAACCAAGAATGCTCTTGACTGGTACTAAAGAGAGATCACTTTGTCTCAAGTTGTGAGTACCAAAGTGCTCAAGCCTGAGTGCTGCAAAAAAGTCACGGTCACAAAGAAAATGCAAGGAAGACTGCTCTTCCAGATAGCATCCTCTACAAAGTGGATCCTCTTTCACTCCAATCAAATTAAGGTGCCTGTTAAGACGACAGTGTCCTGTAAGTAGACCAACAGTCAGTCCAATATCCTTTTTTGGCAGTTTAAGGAGTTCCTTAGCCCTATGATGCAAGGGTCCTTGAGTAAGTTCCTTTGCCTGCCTCTGACCTCTTGTAGCATGCTAGAGGTCAAGCTGCTTAGTCCTCAGCAGCCTTTTAGTTAGTCCTCTGGCCACACCAGAGGCGAGCCCTAATGCAGGCTCTGGACCATGAAAAGCCTGCTCGGCCACCTCTTTAGCAAGAAGGTCAGCTTTCTCATTAACTTCAATACCCCTATGTCCTGGAATACAGAACAGTTGCACTTTGTTCCGGTTTGCCAGTTCAAATAGGGTCTGGAGGCAGTTCCAAAGAATTTTGGATGAAATGTGGCACTGACAAAGTTCCAGTAAAGCCGCCTGGCTGTCTGAACAAATCTGGATACGCTAATTGTGATACCCTTGGGTCAGACATTGTGAGGCGCATGTTAGAATAGCATACACCTCAGCTTGGAACACGGTAGCATGCCTTTCAAGGCTTTAGCATGAACCATAACCTCTGGATAGGTAATATTCCCCTGCTCCAACTCCTACGTTTGTCCTGAAGCCATCAGTAAACCAAACGGTTTCACCGATTCACCCAGGGACAAAGGACATTTCCCATTCACTGCGACTGGGAAAATTCACATTGAATGCTTTATCAAAATGATATTTTACTAGCATATTGTCGGTTCCCATATGAAAGATGGGCTCCTTACAAAAATACTCCTGAATAGGCTTGGTATGGCTGCCAACCCACAACGAGGGTCTCCACATGCCATTGTAGCATTATGTATATGCCCCCATAATGGCCTCACCCTCAATATGAAGGTGAAGCGGCAGAATATCAAGAGGCAACTCCAATGCAGCTGTTGGAGTAGTTCTCATTGCTCCTGATATACCTATTCAGGCCAGCCTTTGTAATTTGTTAAGTTCAGCCTGCACCGTGCAGAGGTCAACTCTACGCCACCACACCGTTGAGCCATAAGTGGCAATTGGTCTGGTGACCATAGTATATATCCAGTGCAAGATCCTCGGCTTGAGGCCCCAGGATTTGCCAATAGCACCTCTACCCAGAACACTTTCTTGGTTCTGGCAATACAGTTATCTAGGTGCTGCTTCCAGGCTCAGGCTCCTTCCAAAGTGACTCCCAGGTACTTAACCTGTGTACTAAGAAGAACTGTTTTCCCAAAGAGAGCAATATCACCAAGGTCTCCAAGATTCCTCTTTCTAATGAAAGGCACAAGGGTAGTTTTGTCAGGGTTTAGTGATAGATCAACCTTCCTGCACCAATCATCAACAAGTCCCAGTGTTCTTTGCTAGACGCTCGAGAATGTTTTAAGGAATTTTCCCTTGATCATTATGGCCACGTCATCTGCATAGCCAAAACAGTCGCAACCAGACCCCTCCAGGATACCCAGTAGTTCATCCACCACCAGGCACCACAGCAGGGGAGAGCAAACTCCTCTCTGAGGGCAACCCCGGCAGGTGGAGACCGACAGTCTCCCCGAGAAGCGAGGCCGCAAACGTCCTGCTTGTGAGCAAGGCCTTAATCCATTAACAACAGGTTCTATCAACACCATGTCTTTCCACAGTCCCTCAATGGTCTCCATAGAGACCCTGTCAAAGGCACCTTCAATATCAAGGAAAGTGGCTAATGCCACCTCCTTAAATTCTAGTGCCTTCTCCTGGCAACAAAAGATGCCATGGAGAGCTGCTTCTGTTGATTTGCCTTGTTGATAGGCAAACTGAAATTTTGAGAGGGATTTAGGTAGTAAAACCACCTCTCTAATATGCCTATTAAACATCCTCTCAAGGGCCTTGAGAAAGAAAGATGTCAGACTAATAGGTCTAAAGGTCTTTACCTCCTGGTAATTTGACTTACCTGGCTTGGGAATAAATATTACCCTAGCCTGTCTCCAAGCACTTGGTATATATCCAAGAGCAAGGCAGGCCCAATAAATTTTGCACAAGAGGAGTAATTATCTCCAATCCTTGCTGCATCAAGATGGGAACAATTCCATCGCAGCTAGGTGACTTAAATGGTTCAAAAGAATTAATGGACCACTTAATCCTAGAATAATTGGCCACCTCCCTAGCAACCCTCCAGTCCTCTTTTTTTGCACGTCGGTGCTCAAGGCCAGCTGTGCGTACGCCAGTGGGGTCAATCAAACTTGAATCTGGAAAGTGTACACCTATCATTTTTGTTAGTGTTTCTTTACCAGCTTTTGTAAAACTCCCATCAACCAATTTGATGGTGTTCCGACAATTTGCGTTGTCCATTGCCATGATTTTCATAAATCTGGTAGTACTTGGAGTATCTGAAATACTTACACAGAAATATCACCAAGAGGCTCTTTTTGCCTCCCTAATTACTTTGTTGTACTGTGTGAGGGTAGTCTCATATACCGTCCACTCACCAGTACGTTTGGCTATATTAAAAAGCTTTCTAGTTTTGCCTGTAAGACTGATAAGCTGTTTATTCCACCAAAGAACTTGCCTTGGTAAGCTAGCAGTCTTGGCCTGACAGTTTTGGTGGTAAGATTCGAGAATAGACCGTTGCACCTGGTCAACGGTTAATTCGAGATCCAACACCTAGCGTATGTTAAATTCCATGCCTCCAATAATAGCCGCCTGATCTTCCCTGAAGCCAATCGAATTGGTCCTTCTCAGATTTCTGACTTGCATCAACTGTTGTCTTACATCGGCAACTGAAAAGCAAATATATCTATGATCAGAGAATGATGGTTCACTAGATACATGCCATTTAATAATGCGGTCAAACATGTTAGCACTACAGAGGGTGAGGTCAATGACTTCACTTCTATTAGAAACAATAAAAGTGGGTTCATTGCTTCGATTAAGATTATAAGGGTTAGTACTTTCCGAATATTCCAAAAGATTGTCCCCTCGTCTGTTGCAGTCGCTGCTCCCCCACATGATATGGTGAGCATTGGCATCACAGCAGATGATGAGGCGTCTTCCACCTGACTCACAGAAGTGGACAATGTCTCTTAACTCCTGAGAAGGAGGTGGTTCAGGTTCATCAAATGGTAAGTATGCAGAGACGGCAAACAGCTCTTCTCTGCCACTATGAAATGACATAAAAAGTTTAATCATGGTGGTATCACCTGTGGTAAACTCAGGAAGTGGCATAGCATGATGTCCTTTGCTGACCGGTATTCAGGTCCTTGGTTTCCTACTTAATGTATTATAGAAGACGGTAAAGCCTGCTCCTTGTAAGCCGAGGATCTTCCCATTATGTATCCATGACTCTTGAATGAAAGCCAGATCAACATCCTCAGAAGCCAGTCCGCAGCACAAAGCAGCAGATACAGACCGACTATGGTGAAGATTGATCTGGATACATTTCATGCAGTTCACCATTGTGAGATAGGCATGGAGACTAACTGGTAGAAGGATCAGCCGGGTCAGAATCCACCCGGTGGGTGCTGGAAGCCATCTCCACACCTTCATGTACACCACCCAGGCCCATCACATCCACCTCCTTAGTCTCTCCCCCCAACCACAACTGGACCTGAGTCCTTCCCTGCTTCCAGACCATGGCCATGGGAAAACAATGCAGTTGTTTCTGGCTCCACAACTGCAGAATGAGGCTCTTCCCTTTCTGTGTCCTCCTTTGAAGTGCTAGGACCCTGAATGTCTTGTAGTACTTTAAATTGACCCTCATCGACCCCAGTGCGGGCAGTGAACCTGGCTTCAGCAATGGCTTTAGCCGATTCCCTGTCTACCTGGAAAATCCACTTGACGGCCTTTGGATCTTGTACCCAATCCAACACCCTCCAGGGGTTTGTGTGCAAACTGCTGTTGTAGGTACACAACCTCCATCACTTGTCTTAAAGGGAACCTTGATCGGTTTTGGAAGATCACTGGCCGTCATCACCTTGAGCCCAGTGCCCCTCAAAACCTTATCATTTTTTTCAAATGCTGATGTTAGCCATTGCCCTGTTCCCTCGTTCTCACAAAAGTAAACAAGAGCTCCAGAGTTCAGGAAAAAGCTCTTGATGCGCGGTAGATGCTCTCCTATTTGACAACCATCAACCAGCCTCAAAGGCTCCTTCTGAATATTCCCAACCTCACTGTCATCAAGCCACTCGTTTGGGAAGTTTTCCTTCACGATGGCCATCCTAACAGTAGAGACAGCCTCACCATAAGTGCTGGGACGAGACACTTCCCTACTCCTTTTGGTCGGCTTCCTCACAACTGGAGAAGGAGCACATAGAACAGATCTCTGCCACTGACTTTCTTGTCCACCACCGGTGGAGAAGTATCTACAGATGTGGGTCCCACTGAACTCGACTCCTTGTCAGTTTGACCCTTCATCTGCCTTGCTAACTTCCTCCTGATGTTGCGCTTAGGAGTTTTGCTAAGTCGCAACCCTTCCTTGCTGCTACCAGCTTTACTAGCAACCACAGACCCTTTTGGCAACCAGGTATTACCTACTGCCTCCAGATGTCTTGTTTGCTTTTGCGAAACAACTTCCCCCGCCTTAGCCTGAGAGGTGTTCCCAGAGCAACTGGGCCTCACCTCAGGATCAACAAATCCCGGCCTTGGATGGGAAGATGCTGCTTTTTTAGGTTGGGTGCTGACTAAGTCAGACTATAACCCAGAGTTTGTGTCCAAAAAAGTTTCCATATTTGGTTCCACGAAACTGGAGGAAAATAAAAAGTCACCACCCGGTAATCCTCCTATCCCGGGCGGAAGGCTAGTTACGACAGGGTTTCGCCTGGTGCTCTGAAGGGATCGTTAACGATACTGATATTTTACTACCTCAGTATCATTCAGCCCTCAGCACGATACCTCACACCTTGGCTTAGGTAGACCAGAGCCTCAGTTAGCCAGCATGTTTCGGACGCTCTAAAATGAGGAGCTACTGTGAATCACAGCACCTAATTCACCTGGTTCCACCACCCCACGACGAGGACGTTGAAGTTGGTTTTCTGGAGTGTTTTTTAGCTTAATCCGGCTAAAAAAACGGGGGGTGACAGTCACACCCCGTTTTTTTAGGGGCGGCGGCAGTCTCACCCGTCTTCAGATGGAAGAGGGTAAGAGCTGCTTTGGCATTCCAATATATACATCAAGGTACAATGACGTTTGAGAGGGTGAAGTTTTTGCCCAAGAGTATTCCATTGTTGCCATCGTAACACATTTGAGTTACGAAATAAATTAGATTTAAGAGAAAATATATCAAGTCGGGTATATAGTAAACAGAAAATATGTATTTTGTTAAATTTCAAAATTAATTATAGATGCCGTTCAGATTCACGGTTGCAATGTGACGTTTCGATATTCTGGATAGTTCAACCGGGCTATTGTCTCTACAACAGTGGTCCCCGTAGGCTTCGATATAAAGTTTCTCTATAACATGTAAGGAGTATATCAACGCGGTTGTATGCATCAACTCGATGTTATTTTAGCCCGGTTGAACATTACCAGAAATTACGTTTTTGGCAAGTGCTGCTGTATTGCTGCGGTTGTTACAGTTGTCATATTTATGCTCCTGTACTCGGGTGCCAACATCACGTTGTGTAGAGCGAAATTTAAATAATATCTTACGGTTCAACTTTACCTCCAAAATGTCGAAAATTGTGTAAAATCTTCACATTCTCATGTCCGTTGTAAGAAAAGAACAGTGTTCGTTATATACTTTCCTTAAGTGCGCAAAAACTATCTGTTGGTGACTAAAAGAGGCGCTCTATTTTTCAGGCAAATCAGCTAATATCTTATGGTTCCAATTTAATGCAACAGTACTTCATTTTTAAGGAAAGTTGCAATATTTGACACCTAGTGCTCATGATGTGATTTGTTTCCTAGTTGTGTTAGTGTATGAACTACTGCACTCAAAGTACAACATATTGTGCAAATGTGCAGTAGTGAACATGGTGCAGCTCTTCACATCTTTCATGTTTCAGAAAAATCCTAGAACTCATCATGAGGAGGAGGTTTCACAGCGAGTTCCACCCGTGCCCAAGCCAACCACCCATCCATTAGGGCAAATCAATTTCTGTTCTTTTTAATCTTCAATTTCCTGTTCTTTTTAAATTTTTACCCTGAAATCTGATATACTTTGGAAGGCTGGTATTTTTTGCCATGCTTCCAACCGTACTCTAATAAATCAATCCTTTTGTTCTTCGCGAACAGCAGCAGGTGCCTCTGTTGTCCACGTAACGCATCGCTCCACTTCCTGATTGTGACAAGAGACGATTTGCGTGCCCAATTGCTTAATTAATACAGTCTGTGTTAATTATTCATTCGCCTTAAAATTATTTTTTTCAATTGCTGCTTACCATCTTTGGTGAATCCCAGCATTGCGCGGGGCTCCAAGAAGCAACCTGCCAAATTGGCTTGGCACTTAGGGTGTGAGTATGAAGGAATTTGAGTCCGCTGTGGTGTTGTGGAAGCATATCCGGCGCGTAACTGCAAGACCCTGGGTTCGATTCCCGGAGGCGGCCAATTATAATTTTTCCGTGACTCATTTATAAAGGTGGAAAGAGCGAAGACCTTTGTTTGATGTTCCTGGTCCAAGTCAAATACCTGCATAAATTATTCATTCGCCTCCTAATTATCTCTTTAGTTGCTGCTTGCCATCTTTGGTGAATCCCAGTATTGTGCGGGACTCCAAGAAGCAACCTGCCAAATTGGCTTGGCAGTTAGAGTGTGAATCTGGAGGAATTCGAGGCCGCTGTGGTCTAGTGGAAGCATATCCGGCGCGTAACTGGAAGACCCTGGGTTCGATTCCCAGTGGCGGCCAATGAGAATTTTTTCGTGACTTATTTATAAACGTGGAAAGAGCGAAGAGCTTTGTTTGATGTTCCTGATCCACGTCAAATGTCTGTATTAATTAGGTTAAAATATTCCTCCCCCTGGAAGTTGAACGCAGCAATTTCAAAAACAACGGTTTGCTTCGCAGTTTAGTGCCCTTGCTCTAAGGATCCTGAGGAAGCCAAGTTATCTGATGTTTCCTCTCGTCTGTGATCGTGCCAAGAAGTATTGATTCTGGATGGGCAAATTAGGAATTTCTTTGGATTAGGTGGCCTAAAACGCTCCTCAAATACTGGGTGAGATATCTTGATGTATGTATGGCCTTCCAAAGATTCTGTGCTCCATAATGGCAATGAGGTTGTGATTTTATAAGTGAACCACCTGAGCGCATAAACCTCATAACTAATTCTGCCAGAATTTTAAGTGAATCCGAAGGCTGCGAAATTCTAATAAAAAGGCGCAAAATATGAATAGCCGTCGTTTGACACCGTGCATGGCTCATTTTTCTGGTGCCTATGTGCCAGGATTCATGACCACGTACGTTTTGTCACAGCGTGGTTAATGTCCCTAAAGTATTTATGAGACGTGTTAAGATCCATTGCAATTGTTTCATCACGTTCAGGAAAACCTTCTTCAATTGCGTCAAATTTCAAAATCGGTTGATTTTAGCAGCACTCCAGCTGTTTGCCGATTTTCTCCTGAAAATGTTTTTGTGCCAGACGTTTGGCCATCCAAATGTTGCATTAAGTGACAAAGTGTCAGCTCGTTCCGTGCAACTGGCATGTGCTCCACTAAAGAGGTTTTGTGCAGTCCTAGCTCTAGAATGTAAATTGAACCTCCTTTACACCCAGTATTAACGACGACTACGTCACAGCCTATCTCGAACAGTTAGCTTAGGTTGATATTCTTGGCATGTAAGAAATCCAGCACACATTTGGAAATGTCCTTTGCGGTGGAAGATGTAGGTGTGGTGTGCCCAAGATATTTACTTCCAGGTTCTTCCGGCATAGTCAACTGTTTTTCAGTAATAGTTTTTCTGAACAGCTTTCCTTTCCTTCTTTCATGCATTATGGTTTGGTCCTTACGCCCGTCGAAATACAGCCCTTTATAACTCTACGTGCAGTCAGATTATCGGTTTGCAGCTATTTTCTCTGTTTTCTTTTCTCTGGCTTCTAATTTTGTTCCTACCTAAAAAACTTGAAATATCAGCATGAGTTATCATTCCCACATATTCCAAAAGTGCACTTATAATGATAACTCCATACATCCAGATATCTCACCCAGGATTTGAAAAGCGTTCTGGACCCCGTAATCCAACAATATCGCTATTTTGGCCATCTAGAACCAATATTTCTGGCTACGATCACGTACGAGAGGAAAATTCCCAGAACGTAGCTTCATCAGGATCCTTAGAGGAAGGGCACAAAACAGCGATGCAATCCATGTATTTGAAATTCTTCAGTTCAACTTTCAGGGGAGAATTATTTTGACCTAATTGAAAAGCAATATTGCGTCTTCAGCGAACCACCACTGACTGCTCATTTAACCGACGATGAAATAACGAACCTATGCAACAGTGACTCTAAGCACATCGTTAAACAATTAGGCACGCAAAACTTCCTTTGTCACAATTAGGGAGTAGGGCGATGCGTTAAGTTGACAACAGAAGCATCTGCTGCTGTTTGTGAAGAACAAAGGGGTTGATTTATTAGAGTACGGTTGGAAGCATGGCAAATAATGCCAGCCTTCGAAAGTAAATCAGATTTCCGGTTAAAAATTATTAAAGAACATGAAATTGTGGATTAAAAAAGAACAGAAAATTGATTTGCCCTAATGAATGGGTAGTTGCGTTGGGCACGGGTGGAATTCGCTGTGCAGCAACCTCCTCATGATGAGTTCTAGGATTTTTCTGAAAAATGAAAAATGTGAATAGCTGCACCGTGTGCACTACTGCACATTTGCACAATATGTTGTGCTTTAAGTGCAGTAGTTCATACACTAACACAACTAGGAAACAAATCACATGGTGAGCACTATGTGTCAAAGTATTGCAATTTTCCTTAAACATGGAATATTGTTGCATTAAATAGGAACCATAAGATATTAGTTGCTTTGCCTGAAAAATTTTGCACATCGTTTCAGTACCAACGATAGTTTTTGGCAATAGGGAAAATATGTAGCGAACACTGTTGTTTTCTCACACGGACATGAAAATATCACGATTACACCCAAATATCGAAATTTGGAGGTAAAGTGAAACCGTAAGATATTATTTGAATTTCGCAAAATTTTTTGTGTATGGCTTACCTTTCAATACACAACTTTTCCGCACTAAGGGCATATCGAAATTCAAAAAAAAAGAAATGTATTGCTCCGCCCTAATATTCAGTATATAACTTAGAAAAATGTTTATATACATGTGCCAACTACATTCAGTTAATTCCAAGCAGGCAAAGGTATGTCACAGTACCTTACAATTCAAAATCGCATGTGAATTCCTGTTAATCACGTTGTTAAAAAAGTTAGTATTTAAGTTAAGATCAACAGATATTAAAATAAATTACTAGTACATGTGGATTTTTTTCTTGCCATCAGCTTTTGCGTTTATCTTGCTCTTTGTATGTTTAAAATAAAAAGTGAAAATTGGTAAATTTGAAAAACAAAAACAATGACATTAAACTTCGTCACTTTTTGAGATATTTTTTTCTAGTCTTTTAAACTTGACGGAAGTGAATACGATTATTTTTGTTTTTATTAAACTACAGTAAATCGCACTTATAAGCAGGTTATGTAATACGGATACTCGCATAACCTAAACATTTTGCAGAAACATTGATCTTCGCTACATTCCCTCCTTTTACACGAGCTTCAGTTTAGGAAAAATTACTTTTAGAGAAACTTCTTATATCAAAACTCAGCATGATTATAAGCAAACAATTAAATTACATTCCCCAGTATTTGAATGTCCCTCTTCCTCTTGAAACCAAGGTATTGCTTGTGACTATATCACGTGGTTGTCGTTGCAGGTAGGTTATTTCTCATGAAGAGAAGCATATTTCTGTTGATTTCTATATCCCAATGATTCATACCTCACGCTTACCAAACATGCGTTTCCTGAAAAACCCTATATTTTCTCAATTCCAACATCACCTTTCAATCACTTAATCCCAGTTTAGGTATTATTAGATTTCGCATCTTATAATCACTGCGTCAGAGGAAGTTGAACATTTAAGACAGCTGATATGATAAGCACGAAATAAACAAAAACAGGATCATGTTCCTGACGTAACATGTAATAAGTCAAATTTCAAAATATTTTGCTGCTACATCACCTTTTAAAATTCCTCACAAGTTTTCTTATTGCAAATCTCACGTATATTATTTCTGCCAGCTATAGTTTTCAATCAATAAATCCTACTTACCTCTGATTAATTGGTAAAAAGTTAGGACTGACTAGGCTTAATCTGAACAAGTTAGTAAAATCATGCAATGCATTGATTATGATACGCTTTCCAACATACATGATATTATTACTCAAGTTATGTGGATAATGGCTGTGGAATAAACCGCGCTCCTGTGTCCTGACCGTTGACCCCATTTTGATGATATTAAACAGAACCGGTTCACTGCACCTCCGGAACAACATGATAACGTTTTGTTGCAATAGAAGCAGTTTTACGCAAGTTATGAGAATAATGGCTGTGGAAAACAAATCTGGCTTTTGTGCAATGACCTTTGACCCCATTTCATTGATATTCAACATAACCGGTTCACTATACCTCCGGAACAACATGATAAAGGTTTGTCGCAATCCAAGCATTTTAGGTAAGTTATGATGCACACGGGCAATGGAATATATCAAACTCCAGTGTCCTGACCTTTGATCCCCTTTCTCCCATTTTCAGTCGGGTTCGTCCCCATGTGGTTCCTTACCACATACTAAAGTTTCACCGAAATCGAATAATTTTTACGCAAGTTATGACGCATAAGGGCAAAGGAATAAATCCCACTCTTATGCCCTGCCTGACCTTTGACCCCATTTCGCCCATTTTTAATACGGTTCGTGCCCAGGTGATTCCCTACCACATACAAAAATTTCATCGAAATCGAACAATATTTACGCGTGTTATGACGCATAAAGGCAATGGAATGGATCCCGCTTTTATGACCTGACCTTTGACCCTGTTCCGCCTATTTTCAATAGGGCTGGTGCCCAGGTTGTTCCCTACTACATACTAAAATTTCATCGAAATCGAATAGTTTTTACGCAAGTTATGACGCACAAGAGCAATGGAATCCATCCCGCTCCTATGTCCTGACCTTTGACCCTGCTTCGCCCATTTTTAATAGGGTTCGTCCCCAGGTGGTCCCCTACCACATGTGTTTTACGCTTTCTCCAGTGTGTGAGCTTTCCCCAAGAAATTAACTTTGAAATTCCCCCTGTTTTTGTCGGAAACTAACTATCTCGTGCGACCGTTTTCACACGTCTACTGCTTGCTGGAAAACCTCATACGGCATGAAATCACTTTCCTTGGGAGATTAAACTAAATTCTGGTTTTGAACTTTGAACGCAAACTAAAGCTCGCGAAAGCATAGTTTTCTGAGTGAAATTAAACTGTCTAAGATGACAAAATCTAAAACTGGTGACTCAATGGGACAGAGCGTTTGAACTTTGCCGTTCATTCACCATTTAAGATATCCGTCGTGAACCACTATAAGGGAAGTAAGCAGACCCTAGACCCTGATTTAGTCCACTGTTTTCAAAAAGGTAGAAAGCTAGTGTATTTCAACCCATTTCTTTTTCTTCATGTTTCATTCCATAAACTTTCTTCAAATTCCTATATATCTAAGAATTTTGTTAAATGTCCAAGTTCGACACCGCAGAAATTTCCTGAAAATGATAGTTTCTCTTTCAAAAAAATTCCAGAATAAGAATCCCTTCACTGAAACAAGAAATTCTTGTTCAAAGCATTCCATCCCTTTGCTACTTCAAATACTCTATTTGAAAATCTAAGGAGCTTTTTTTTTATATTCATATATTTTTTCCTCTAGCTTTAGAAGATATTTTCCCAAAATGTATGTGCATATTACAATAGTAAAACATCTTACAACTGTTTGATGTTCAATTCACTTCACACTGTCTTAAGGAAATTCTTTCATTTTCTCATATCACATAGACATGTTATTTTTCTTCCCATTCACTTCAAAGACTTGAGACCAACTTAATGGAGCCCTAAACTAACTAACTAACTTTGAGAAAAACGTTCATAGAAAAGCATAAATGTACTGAAAATGTCAGTTTTTCTTAAAGAAATCATAAGAATAAGAAATTTTTCATTGGAACAAGTTTCCACTATTCAAAGAATTAAGTGGTTCCTTTCGCATCAAATTCTGTATTTCCTCATGTAAATTTTATTTTTTTCTACTTCATTTCGTCTTTCGTTTCTTGTTTTTCCCTATGTAACTTAAAACTTATTTTCTTAATGTATTTTTCATACAGTATCATTCTTTTGAATTGATTTTTTCTCTTTTTTTTTTAAATGTATTAATTTTCTATAAGTTCATATTGAGAAGGGTTTAAATTTTGATTGAAAGATGTTTGCAAAGATCGTTTTCGGAAAAGTTGAAAATAGATATGGTTCGTTTCGGAATAGTTTATTCTTTCCTAGGGTTAAAAATGGAACACATCATTTTTTTCTTCGTGGGGGTTTTGATGAAACACGTTTCATTAAAAGCAAGAAATTCATATAGATCAACATGGGAAAACTAGCATGCATAAAAAGACTGTTTCGAAACGATTAAAGATCTGTTGAAGATCGTTTTCGAAAAAGTTGAAAACAGATCAGGTAGAAAACGGCAGAAGTAAAAACAGTCAGAGCAAACTAATGAAAGTTTAAAATAGATGAGGTTGAAAATAGGATGTACTAAAAATATCTAAGGAAAGAAATCTTTATAAAACACTCACTGGTTAGTTTTTTTCTGTTTGTTTTTTTCAGTCTAGGGGGTCTTCAGTGAGAGCGCTTCTTCCTTCCAACTCAAAGAATAAAGCAAGTTAGTTTAAAACATTTCAAACTCCCCGAAAATAAGCGTTGTTCCCTGGTTTCGGCTCAATACTGTAAAGCATTACTCCCAGACTAGTTGAATTCATGGCCCTTAATGATATACATTAAGCCTTTCCCTTAAAAGTAGCCAAACACTTCTTCAGTACCAGATCCCCAATAATTTCTTTAGCAGTTATTCATTCACACTTTTACTTTTAAAATTATAGAAACATAGATGCATTCTCACACTATATTTTTTTCCCTACCACCCTCCCATTCCATTAAAACAACAATTTAAGGAAGTTCTGAAAATAACTTTTTTTTCTCTGCTACCTCCTCAATACATGTTTTTCACAGAACGCAGCAAGTCCTTTCCATATATTCCTTCCGAGAAGGCTTCGGATGGGATATTCTCCCCAACGGTTTCACCAAAAGATTCCGCTAAAGTCTTGGGTCTAGCAATGCTACAGCCTAATTGAAGTGTTCTTGAAACTTAGATTGTGGGGCGGCATTAGTACATCTGTGGCCCATGATGCTTTCAAGCATGCGATCTGGAGGAAGGTGACTGATTACAATAGAATTATTTTTCAGTATTCCCCTGAATGAAATCTAACACCACTTCAATAAGCATGAAGTAATACTCTTCGTTCGTTAGTGGTGATGAAGGAACAGGGGGTTGAATCCTCTGATGTAGCAAAACGGTCTGTGTAAAAACAGGACCAAAGAGAAGAATAGTAATGCTGGTCCATATCTTCTCACATTGATCAGCGAGAGCTTCCAATTGATCACAATTCAGCGTAATAGACTTAAAGTTCAGTCGACGAAATCCATGGATCCGTGGGGCAAACACCTCAAATATAAAACTGTGAGGTCCCTCTAAAGAAGAAAGGCAGAAATAATAAGTTCTCGGTTGATTAACATGTCTTCATTTTCTCCGTGAAGCCAACGATCTTTTCTCATAAACTGAAGGAATGTCAGAGCTGATATGGTGATTCCACTCTTGGTGGGGAAAAATATTCCTGTTCATTCCTGTATCTTCTTACATGAACTCTGATTGTGTTATGGAAATCAGACCCTTTCACGAATGCGTTACCGCCTAAATGGAAGTGATGAGGAGGGATATCATTCAAAGAAATTCCCATTTCAAAACATGACTTGGAAGCTTCATCACATCCCTTCTTTGATGTAGAAGAAACTTGAATAGACGAAGAAGATCGCTTCATGAGCAAGCTTGATGAGTAACGAAGGGAAATGGAAGGGCCGTCCCGGTGGCGCAGTGGTCTAAGCGATGGCCTCTGATCATTCGTCCGAACGTGGTGGTTCGAATCCCGGTGAGGCATGGATGTTGGGTTTGTCTTACGACCCTGGTTCTCTCCCTTCCCCGGAACCAGTGACCCTAAATTAGGGACGGGCGACTGCTTATAGCCCATTGATTTGCTCACGGTGGTCGTTAAACCTCCAATCAAAAAAAAAGAAAAGAAAAGAAAAGAAATGGAAGGTAGCAGAGAGGTCGACAACAAAGTGTGCTGGTAGTCCAGAAACAGAGAACGGAATGACAGAGCTGCGGTTTGTTCAGGAAAAACTGATAAGTGATTGGACTACGTCACTTGTTTACGGCTTGATGAGAGCAAAGTCCTGAGGCAAAGGGCACTAGGTTATCATCTTTCTAATCCAATATTTAGAGCGTTCTTTTGACGAGGCACACCATGAGATGTGGGAATGAATACTTGAGATAAGGATGACACAAGGTTTCCGAGAGCAACTTTGACCAGCTTCTTCTGTCAGAAGTGTCTCCTCTTTGAAAAAGAATGAAAATTAAAAAATCACCTCCCCCCCACCATCCCTAGAATGAAAAACAAGGTTTTCTCTAGAAATTCGTACATGAAGAAACTTAAAAAGCTTATGTTTCTAATAGTCAATCTACACTGCTGGACACCCAAAATGCAACACCAAGAAAGACACGAGATAGAAAAGCCAGATTTACTGGACACATAACAACAAATACAAAGATGAAACGATTGAGCTTACAGGCCGATGAGACTTGCGGAACACGCAGACATCAATAGTTCTTGTGGCCCCCATGGCTAGTAGTAACGGCCGCTACACGCCGCGGTGTCGAACGAAAGAGGCTTTGGATGTGGGCTTGCGGTATGTCAGTCCAGGCTGCTTCCACACGTTGCCACAGTTCATCAAGAGTAGCCGCGAGTGGTGCTTGCCGGGCCACTCGGCTATCGATCAGCGACCAGACGTGTTCGATGGGTGACACATCGAGAGAACAGGCGTGCCACGGCAGCAGTGACATCTGGTGGGCCGTGAAGAATTGTTGCACGACATGTGCCACGTGCGGGCGCGCATAGTCCTGTTGAAACGTGGCCGTTCGTAGGTCCTGCAGGTAAGGGAGGACTACAGGCTCCAAAACGTCCGAGATGGTGCGGTGGCTGTTGAGTGTACCGGCGATACGTACCAGAGAGGTGCGAGTGTCATATCCAATTGCGCCCTAAACCATAACGCCTGGCGACGGACCGGTATGGAGATGCATAATGCAGGCGTCATACAGTCTGTCGCTGCGGTGCCACCACACACGGATCCGGCCATCGTGATGCTGCAGGCAGAAGCGGGATTCGTCGGAGAAGACAATGCCGTGCCATTTTGTAGTCACGGTGTGGCGTTCAACGGCCCACTGCCACCGCTCTTGCCGGTGGTGTAACGTCAATGGTAATCGGAGCAATGGGCGCCGTACGACAAGTCTCCTCTCCTGAAGACTACATTGAACGGTATGTGCTGTTACAGGTTGTTGCGCAACACATCCTAATTCCTGTACAAACGTTCGTAGTGTGGCGGTGCGAGCCGTCAATACACGCCGCACAACATGCCTATCCTCTCGTTCGGTGGTGTGCCGCGGCTACGGCAATCACTCATATGGGTCCGTTCGTCCCTCCTTCACCCACCGAATATATACTCGCCTTCCTGTGGCTTCATGTCGTCCCACACGGTCGCCGATGTCTCGGTACGATAAACTGCTGTCGCGATAAGCCAATATTCGTCCTCTGTCGTACTCCGAAATGTGCTGGAATGCCTGCCGTATTCTGCGACGAGGCATCAGGAAGCTTCCCACACACAGGTCCGGCAGCACAAGACACTTCCACTACTTACATCCCGCCTTCTGTGCACCCTTCTTACAGTGCTTCTCGGTGTCGTGCCGGGCGCACATGATTTGCATATGCCCTGTAATGCTAATCGTTTGCATGTCCTCTCGCGGGCGACGCATGTTGCGAATTTCAGGCCAATCGGATGCTTCCTTTTTGGTGTTGCATTTAAAGTGGCCAGCAGTGTATAAAAGAAAATGATTCTGTCAGAACACAAAACATTTACAAGAGAACTAAAATTCGCTCAGCGTTTCCTTTGCATACTGTAACCAACACATGACCCTTATCACCACGTGGTGATTGATGTGTCACCACTTGGGACGTTTCAAAACACTAACTTAACGGTGACTGTTTCCTTATCAGGTCATCTCGCAACGAACACGCTGTTGGATGTAATCAGACAAAGCGAACTTCAGCTCAGGGCTTATCTTAAGGGATATTCTTAGTGAGAGACAAACGGAAGGATTTCATTATAACTAATTTTCATATTTTGAGAGAATAAACTGAAGAAAATCTTCATAGAGTACATAATAAGCATAAAGAAATTCTTCAAAGCCGAATTTACACTAAAACGATGGTGGTATACCGAAAGCGTGAGAATTTAATCAGGCACCTTTAAATACTTCATCTTGGAATTAACCCTGCTCTTGAAAAACGAGTGAACTATGAAATTCTTTGTTCTTCACACCGAGAAATTTCAGATTTCGAAATCTCGCCGTCCTGACCCACCTTTTCCTGAGTGAAATTTAACACATGTTGAAAATCTCCATTTACGCATTCCTTTGAGTTGGGAATCGCTCTCATGAAACAACGGTTCCAAATGACATTGATTAAAATTGGAGAGAGGAAAAATATCAGAATGAGAAAAATAATGCGTAAGCAGGATTCACAAAAACCAAAAAAAATATAAGTTTCATATAAAAAAGAAATTACATAGAAAATATTGGAGGGTCGAAAGATTTCCCATTTCTTCTTCCATTCCCCCAAAAAACTTAACGAAGTCCAACAAATCTCTGAAAAAAATTAAACAAATACTTGGACTGAAAACAGGGTGAGCGACACGAGACTTCAAGCCATCCCGCGGCAGGTAGTCGGAGATACACGGTTCTCCCCTCTGACATCATTTTTTTCTATGCGAACAGAAATTAACTTGAACAGCCGTCTTAGAAAATGCCTCATCCACGTTTTTCGTCACAACCATGCAAGAGCAATCAGATTGCATTTTTCAACAAAAGTTCTCGAAATTTAATAAACCCCGAATTCTTAATGAGGAACATTAAAACCAAGTCAGCTTAATGAAATAACTCTTTCAGGTTTAAAATTTTTATTCAGTTTAACTTCATCACAGTTTCTTATATTTCAATCTCAAGTAAGCTAGGTTCATTTTTGGATGAAATCACTTCTATTTTTTTCAACCTCCTCTGGTAGAATCATACATCTTATTTTCCATTGACAGTTGCGTTTGTCTATTAAGATGGAATTTTCTATCCAAACTAATGGATCACTTGACTAAATCAATTTCTTTCGTATAAAAAATTGTAGACATCAAACTTTCTTTTTCTTGCATACCCCACATACGGTTGTACCACAGGAACAAGAAGGAGCAGATAATGCCGGAACGTAGCCTGATGGAGCCGAAGAACATGGGGGCGTGACCGGAAGGGAGCTCCTTCGACTAAAATACATCTGAAGATTTAGATACATTTCTGTTCAAAAGTAAAGTCGAATGGGAAAATAAGAGTAATTAAATCGATAGGAAAAGATTGGTAGGTTATATCAGAAAAAAAAAACTAAGAAAAAGAAGTTTCATAAAAATAAACCAAAGTTTGAAGAATCATACAACACTGAACAGAAGAAAACATACAATACGTAAACTAAGGGGAATTCAATATTTTCACTATGGGAGTTTGGAAAGAACTGCTTTTCTGAAGAATTAGTAAAATGTGAAAAAAAGAAATGTTTAGAAGAAGTACGGACTTAGTCGCTATGTCTCCAGAATGAAAGCTTTTTCTGCTGAGACAATGAATAAGAAATACGATAATGAAAACCTAATTACAACAAAAGAAAAGGTCAATGAAACTAAACGTCTAAAGTTGTAGCAGGCACAGACGTTAAAAATGAAGGGGCAGACACGGTAGAACTGGACAGTTAAAGGGATGAAACATACGTGAAGTTTTTAAACATCTCAATTTAAAGCGAACTAAATAAGGAAAAAGAATGAAATTATGGTAGTTCTTACTGACTTTAATGAGGTGAGTAAACAATGAAAATTTAGTTATACATGAAATAAAATAAAAAAATCCCAGCTCGTTTAAGAATATAATTTTTGGTGAAAGTAAGAAATTTTAGTTGAAATGTCATGATTAGCATTTCGAAAAGAAATAGATTTAGTCGATATGTAGGGAAAAGAAGTAAGTACTGCTTTATTTTCGCTATGGGGGTGGGTTGTAACTGTTTTTCTGGTGAGTTAGTAAAAAGTTAAAAAATAATGTTTAGTGGAAGAACGGATTTACTCGCTTTGCCTCCAGAATGAATGTTTTTTTCGGACGAGACAAAAAAATATGCAGAAAATATGTCCCAAGGAATACAAATTTTATCGTAAGAAAAAAGGTTTTAGATTGCATATCTTACCAATGAATGCTTTCCTGTTGGGGCAGTCCACGAAAAAGTATAGCAAACTAGGACATAATAAAAAAAGACATATTTGACATACATGCAAGCTTTGAGGAATAAATTAAAGCAAGTTGGAAAATATGCTACGTAAGGAAACAAAAATCTGATGATTTGCTACATCTAAAATAACCGTTTTGTTGAAATTAAATGATAAAAAATAGTCTAAATAAAAGGAGTCATAAGTTTGGCCAAATAAGAAATAAACTACTGAGACATTGAAAAGTTTACGAAATTTGAAGAAAAGAAAAAGTAAAATATCTAAAATTGGAATACTATAATGATATGCGAAATTAAGTAAAAGAAAATATTGTTTCAGCAGAATTTTAACTGTGAAAAACCTTTTGAGCTCTTGAACACACGAACAAATTACGAGAAAATATTATTGCAAGGGCGAAAGACTCAGAATTAACATGAAGTCATTTCACAAAAAAAAAATTAAAGTCCAATACTTACTGCGAACAGGAACGAAATCGTTTCTAAAGAAACATTTCCTCGTCTCAGGGTCTGGAATAAAATTGAATGCAGGAAAAAGAAAAGTTCCCCAGAAAACAGATACCAAGTCGTAAAGAAGCGTATGTTGGTTTAAATCTGTAAAAAAAAGATACTGTTACGAACGAATGTTACGTATAGCTAGCTGCTATAGATCTGTATATTTCTTGCCCAAACATGAGACAGCTATATAGAAAACCAGATTAAGTCATACATTAAAAGCAAGTAAGAAAGGTTGTTTGCATGTAAAACAGAAATAATAATGAAGAAACGTTTGCTTGTTTAAATCAGAAAAAAAAAGCCTCGATAAAAGCAGTTGTTAGTTTGAAAAGTTAGAAAATAAAATAATGTTGGTACATCGAGAAGTTTAACGAGTACTCAAGCATTTAGAAAAAAAAAATAGATTAAGATAATACATTAAAAGGTACATTTCACTGATTAATCATGAAGAATACGAAAAAAACATTTTAGCTATGTATAAGAAATTCTGGCTTTGTACGGAGGAAAAAGGTACAACGTTAAAAAATGTAACAGAAAATGCCATGAACACGTAAATACATTAATAAACAATCGTGTTCTAAGATTATGTCTGCAGCACAAAACTTTGGAAAACGTCTTTATGTTGGTACGTCCGTTGGAAATGCGTGGTCTCCTCAGAGAAAATAAAAAATATCGTTACGTTGAAAAATTATGGATATAAAGTGGGAAACATAAAAAGAATAAATTAGTTGCAAAATGATCACCTTAATGAAAAAAAATCAGTCTTGGAGCTAAATGTGGCAAACAGAATCTCAAATGACGTCAACTCCTCCTTTTACCCCATTTTTAATTCCTTCCACTTGTTCACAAGAAAAGCTTAGCGGCGACCCCGTGGAGGAGAAAATAGCGTTGGTTGACGTCATGGTTTTGCCTGCTAGCACGACGGTGTCACTTATCATAGTGAATCATCCCAAAACACGTATCATACAAAATGCTATGGGGTGAGACAAGGAGAAAACGGTGAGGCATCCCAAAACACGTGTCACACAAAATGACCACGTGGTGAAACTAAAATGGCGGACAAAAGATAGCGGAACATGAATCAACAGGAACGAAATATTTTCAAACAAAGCATTTCCTCGTCTACATTAAAATTAGAGGGAGGACAAATATAACAATTAAAAAAATAATGCAACGTCTATAAAAATTCCTAACACCTCACGGACGTTCTAAAAACATAAGTATAAAAAAAAACAAATTCGAGGAAACAAAAAAGATTGGAAAGACTTCCCAAAAATGTGTAAAAGTCCAATAAATCTCCCGAGAAAATAATAAAGTTCCAAAAAGCACCGCTAGGGGCAGCACATCGCGTACACATCCCCTTTCCCTCACTCGGTCGTTGCCATCACCAAACATCCATCGAAAGTTCCAAAAAGCACCGCTAGGGGCAGCACATCAGCATCGACCCAACACACTAATGCCACTTGTCACGCCCTCACATCGCCCTGCCGCAAGCCACGCCCCCTGCTTCTTCTGCCACAAGCCACACCCCCATCCTTCTACATCAGCCCACGCCCCCATCATTATCTTGGAAGGATGCATCCTTGCTATCGGACCCGCCCTTTTATACTACCAGTGTCACTGGAAAGACAAAACAGTATTACGGTGTTTCACACAGCGGGCACTGGGAGGATGAAAAATATGGGAGTTATAGGGAAAGCCCTCTGGCGAGCTTTTAGTATCGGCACAGGTGTTGACTAAAGTGATTTTAACTTGTTCAGAAAATAATGTTAACGTGCCAAGAGTGGTAGAACATCAGGAAATATTACTTCCAGAACGGAAATTCCTTATAGTAGAAACGGCAGGAAAATATGTATAGAGTATTTGGTCAATTACTCTCATTTCAACTTCCACACCTGGACAATGTAGATGCCCTAAATTTATATGGTAGTATACATGATATACAGAAAGAAAAATTGCGTCCTAGTGAAAGGACGATTTCATGATACATAGTCTTTCAGGTACACGTATAAGCCTACATAACCTGGAAGAAAATGTTCCTAATTTCCTAAATATAAAGGGATTACCTGCCATGTGCAGCTATGCTGGATTAGTCGAAATTTGTAGAAGTTGCTCTTTGGAGGGACATTTTTCATAGCAATGCCAGATTCCCTTGTGTGAGAATTGTAATCCTAAGGAACATCTGGTAGAAGAGTGTTCCCTCCTATGTGCCATATGTGGAGAATTATCACACAAAAAAGAAGGATTGCTAAAGAACAACTTATGCAATGGCAGTTAGAGATATTCACACATTTCATGGAGAAGATAATAGATCTCCCTGAGGAGTAGGAAAGTAATACCGTTGCATCCGACCAAACAGAAGTTTCTCAGGTTCCCTTCGAACAAGACTCATAATGATCAGGGTTTGAATTAAAATTACGATTTTTCTTCTTATAGGGGCAATCTTTTTTTCCTTATACTTCTTTTGAAAACAGACCGAGATAATTGTCTGTCTCATCTAGAGAACAGTTAGATAAAAATTACTAGGAAATGACAGAGCTTACAACTATAGTTAAAAAAAGAAGGAAAAGAAAGTAAACAAAGAATAAAATTGAAGAAAGTGATTTAGGGGAACGGATTAAAAAATAATAATAAAGTCGGTTTGCGTGACATGTGTATCAAAACGGAACTTGGTGGAACCTCTTCCGCAAAAAATACAAGATCAGAAAAAACAGAACACTCTTCAGTGGTAGAACATTCACATACAAAATGCGAGGCCAAACGCCCTAAAATTGTCGAAGGGCAATTTTAAAGAAAGAAAAAGATATCCCAAGTTGATCTGTTTTCACAGAGTAAAAATAAAGCTGAAGGTCAGAAAGGGAAAACCAAACTGAAAACTGTTTTACAGGGTGATAAACATAATATTCAAGACGCTAAGTGTTCCTCTGGCTTGTCAGAGGATAAAACGGCTTAGGCCTTAAGAGGCCTAAGCCGTTTTTATATATGTTATTTTACCATGGGGTCAGTATCAAATGTTGATGTTTAAAAATATTCAATTGGAACACGAATTTGATAAAATTTGCATCCCTTAATATAACAGGACTTAACCTTTCAGTTAAACAAAACTTGTTAAGAGGATTTACGGAATTAAATAATGTTGATGTAATGTCAGAGGATAAAAGGCTCAAGACAATTATTTAAAAAATCATCTTGATGTCTTAAGAATTAGAAATCATTTGGATCACAGTTTTGAATACCCGTTAGCTTCGAGACGATATAGTCCGGAGATCGTCCATAAACTTAAATAGCGAAATCTCTGATTCCATTCGTGCGGCTCTCACCGTCGCTCGACTCTCACTTTCTGCCGTCACCCTCGGCCGCGCCCTGGCGTTATCTCCGAGATCCTGACCGCGAACAGCTTGTCTCTGCCCTTCTCGAGTAATTGGACCAAATACGGTCCGATTGCCGCGTCGCTCTGACCTAAATGACAGACGATACGACGACTTGGCAAACCTGCCTATCTCAGTATAGTTATACGTGCTCTCTCAAACACTCTCAACTGCTTGTAGTGTGCACTGATCCAAAGTCGAAGAAACCTCACATTCTGTGCAAGATAATGCATCCTCAAACCGCCGTTACATGTGTCTCTGTGCGTGAACTGTGCCTTCGACACACCCTCCTGAATTCGTGGTTCCCATTCGCTGTACCGGGTCACTATATAGTAATTTGTCATTTCTTTGTAATAATTGCATATTGGGTTCTGTGGTACTTACATGAGGAGTTTCATCAGGATCTAACAACTTTCTCGGGGTACTCCGTTTTTGTTTAAAGCAAAGAGTGGATTTACGAGGATAACCTTACCCAGGTAAAATAAAGAAACAGTAGGTTATAAACAGAAATTCTGGTCATTATCACATTATACACAGTGAGGTAATTAAGCATTGACACTGAATTTTAAAAAAATGAATGAATGAAATTTTAAAACAAGTAGTGGCAAAATCAACCAAGGAAATGAAACACTTTCACATGGCATTTATTTCTTTGGGTTTTTTTTTATTTTTTTTTTTATTGGAGGTTGAACGACCACCATGAGCAACTCAATGGGATATGAGCAGTCGCCCGTCCCTAATTTAGGGTCACTGGTTCCAGGAAAGGGAGAGAGCCAGTGCCGTAAAACAAACACAAAATCCATGCCTCACCGGGATTCGAACCCGGACCCCTTTCGGACGAATGATCAGAGGCCATTGCCTTAGACCACTGCGCCACCGGGGAAGCTTTTTTTTTGTGGTATGGAGTGACTAGCTGATGTCCCAGTTCTTTATAGGTCTTCAATGTCTTTAAAAATATTTCCTTTTAAAGGCAGATTTAGTTTAGAAATTTATAAATAATCACACTGTGGCAAAGCTGTTGAAAATTGGGACAATTGAGTACACAACTCTTTTCGTGCCAAAATCCATGTATTCTGACTGCTGTGTGTGCGGGTTTGTTATCATGAAGAAGGAACCATTGCCCGTTTTGTTCTCAGGCCTGACACGAACAATCCTTCTCCACAGGCGTCTCAAAATGGATGTGTAAGCATTGCCAGTGACAGTTGTTTCTTCAGGAAAGAACTCACGATGCAGAATTCTCCTCCTGTCGTAAAAAAACCCAATCATTGTCTTGATTTTGGGTTCCTGTAACCTGATCTTCTTTCCTCTGGGTGAGTGTGACGATTTCCACAGAGCATTCTGACGCTTCGTTTTAGGGTCATAACAAAGAAAATTATCTCATCACCTACCACAACGCATTGCAGAAATTTTTGCATTGTTTTTACAGCCTCGACGATGTCTTTTAGTTTTTCCACTAGTACATATTTCCAGTCGTCCGACAAAGTATGCCGTACAAAACGAGCACGATATTTTTTTCCAAATCTTGCAATATAATTAGACAAATCATCTCCTCATGAACACCGACCTCACATTATCCTGAAGATCACATAACGATCCCTTTTCATCCTTTCGCGAACTTTCTTAAAGAATTAAGGCGTACGCACTGAAATTGGGCGCGCACGTTCTTCGTCATTTTCCAACTCCCCCCCCATTCTAGAAAGTGCATACCATTAGGGTATTTGTGCACGAATCAGCTAATTAGCTCCCTATACATCGTTCGTCAACTCAACGGTCTCAAATGCAGTTTTTTTTCGATTTTCAATAGGTTTTCCGATTTTCAATCCGATTTGGAAAATTATTTTTTTGGCTTACAGCACTACCGGTGAAGCATGTTTCGAAAACATTTTCGAACTTCCCTGCACAACCATTTTGTCACTAATGTGAAACACATTTTGTTACGTACTTGAAGGTGTATCAGCACGTCTGAAAACCTGACCTATATACTTTTCATTCCTTAAGTCTCCGCTTCTCAATAACAGTGTTTTCCCTAAATAAATGAAAAGTTTACCGATAGGTGGCGCAATGATGTATACCTTTTCTTCCGAAAGTAGAATTTCATACCTGTTTAACACTGGGTATAACAGAGTTCGTCGAATATTTGCACGTACTCTTGGACATTTATATTGCACTGCTTTGATGGAAGGTGTCGTTAGATTGTATTTCTGTTTGTAAATGGGCAGTTTACCACTTATAAAAGTCGAATTAAAAAGAACAAAATAAATTTTCTATTGCCCACCATTCTTTGCTATAAAAATTAAAAGTACTGTCCTCTGTACAGTGAGCATTCCAAATTTTATTCCTCAATATGTAGTTAAAAATACAAAAATACTTTTCCAAAATCTAAAAATAATCTTACAAAAAATAAAAATATTTTTCCTACCCAATTTTTTTCTGCATCGCCTTTCTTTTGCTATTTCTTTTGTGAATATTATCTCCTTTTTCGAAATGCACATTTCTGTCCTCCGTGGATATCAGATTAGGCTTATAATTAAAAGGTTATCTCCAAGTGTGAAAATGCGTTTTGAAAATTCAGTGTTTTCAATGATATGCTTCACTATGAATAACATGTCTCTTGATTGTCTACTTCACATTAACCACTGTATAGCAAGTAAGGTTTGTAAAAATATACAGCGTTTCTCTCCATATCATTTGTAATTATCGGTACCATAAATTTCCTTCATCCTACGATAACATTCCTTATGAAAACATTCTCTTTACATGATGTACGATCATCTGCAACACGCAGATCTGCCCATATTGTTTTAAATTGCTGACTATGTTACTGGGTGATTTAGTAACTGTTGATATCTACATAGCTAAACTTTTAATTATTTTTCTTGGTTATCTTTCTATTTCCTGAAAAACACATCTGGCATTGCGTATTTTAAATTATACGCTGAATTCCACCAAGACTGTTTAAATTCATTTTCGTTCTTGCAAAATTATTTATTTTCTTAAAATTTTATTTTCAGATATTACAACTGTATCGAAAGGGTTTCAAAAGCCTTGGCCATTACACCAGATAATTCGCTTCCATTTTTCTTGTTTAAGACATAGAAAGAAAAATGTTACTGTTGTGAGGCTTTAGGATGTGAGTGAGCAAAGGGTGCGATTTTGCATTTGTGCAAACGTAACGTATAGGGAGTGCTATTCTAAAGAGAAACCTTCTAGAGGAGTGACTGTAAGAAATAAAAAAGAACTGTTAATAAAATAATATTTTTTTTCTTTTACAAATTTCGTTTCTCCAAATTTAATATTACTTCCAATCATAGTTAATAGTATGCGTGCTTCGTCAAAATGTGCCTTAATCTTAAGACAGATGTATTCATAAAAAAAAAGTTTATAATTTTTTCAGTATTATTGAAAGATCTCAAACTTAGTTGGTTTATTGTTTTTGTATTCGGAATTACATGGTTTTTGCTATTTTTTCAGAATGTTTTAGCTGCGTCGACCAACGTTTGAAAGGTAAAGCTTTTCATTTGTTAGAAATTTTAACCCGATCGTCATTTTTAGAAATAAGTTTCTTTTGACATATTTAACTTTATCTCGACAAAATGTTGTGTTATCTTTAAAACATGGTTTTCTGTGATATCAGTGATAGGAGAACGTGAAACAGTATTCCAGTTTTAGTTATTTGACGATTTTCTCATGACCTTCTTTCTATATTGGACCTTGTCTCAGAATTCGAAATATACGCTTCAGAGAGATTTGAAACACACTCATCAATTAAACAAACCAAACTGGAGACACCTGTGACAATATGGACGTATAAGGCGTGTTTGTTTCAAAATTGACTTTACACGTGAAACAAAGTGTCAAAATCCTCTATAACTTAAGAAGATTTGAATTTGAGTAAGCAAATTGAAAAAAATAAAAAATAAAACATTTCGACATTTCCGGAAGATACCCGTTAGAAAAGTGTCTCGCTTTGGAAATTATTGGACTATACCTGATCAAAGAATGAGATTTACTAAAATATCTTGCTACTCGGTGCCCGTAGATGTTTTACTTTAGTCGATAGTTAGTCGCCATAGGAGTTCCTCGAATTCATTGCAAACAGATGAACACACAGTTTTCCTGAAGAGGGTTGAACCTCTTTATCAGACGTTTTCTGTATAGTTGCTTTGGGTTTCCAGGAAAAAGTATTATTATTACTCTTATATAAATTATGTTCTGAATAAAAGACTGCAAACAATTCTAAATATAGTTAACTAGCAAAAATGCATTGAGACACGATATGATCAGTCTCGGGCTTTTTGCCTAAATTACTATAGAATACTGCACATAGATCCCGGTTAATTGGGACACATCACGGTAAGAACGGTTTGGCCCAATTAAGCGATGCATTATGATATTCCCTACTACTATGCATAAATCCATTTTCCCAAAGATCTAAAACATACTTACACTTTTTGTCGGGAGTCAGCATCGCAAAGAGTTCAAACTATTGTTTACTGAATAAAAAGTACACATGGACATATGTGTCTTCTATGAATGAGATCGTGACACAGAGTCACGGAAAAAAATATCCCATTTAAGAGAGCAAATGATTTTTACTCCCAAATATTGTACTTTACAGAGATATAAATTTATTTCATTTACTGTAGCAGTAAAGCGACAGCCATTCCCTTTGCGCAATGGTCTAAGCGCTGGTCTGTTACCATTCTTTGGATACGTCTCTTGGTTCGAATCCAGTTTTTGTCTTATGGCACTGGCTGATCCCCTTCCCTGGAAAAAGTGGCTGAAAATTTGCGACGGTAACTGCTCATAGCCAATCGAGTTTCTCACAGATGTCCCTTTGGCGAAATAATGAAATTGTGAAAGCTGTGTCAACCGTTTTGTACTCACCAATCTCCAAAAAAAGATCCAATTTTCTTGGTAGAACCTTTGATACGAAGTTTACTTTAAGCCATTTCAAACATGGAATGTTTCTTCCTGAATTACGCGCCTTAAAAAACACTCTAGACATGCCTCTTCCGGCCAGAGTCGAACAACTTTCCAAAAACCTAGGACTCTGGCTACTCGGACACGAAGGGGCTTTTTTGAACTACATCTGGGAAGAAATACATCTTGACTTCGTTTTATTTTTAACCTTGACTTTGAAACTATTTTTATTGCTTTAGGGCTTTACAGAAAACAGATTATCTGAATGTATCCTGCAAAGTCCTAGGACGACATGCGAAATATTGTGAAAAAAGCCGCTTTTCGGGCTCCAAGGTTTTTAGCGAGCAGAGAATTTGCAGTAGAAAGTTTATGCAACAGTTGCAAGTACAAGAATATCT
Source organism: Macrothele yani (assembly GCA_039090855.1). Taxonomy (NCBI): domain Eukaryota; kingdom Metazoa; phylum Arthropoda; class Arachnida; order Araneae; family Macrothelidae; genus Macrothele; species Macrothele yani. Next base: position 47,543,617 of record CM076999.1, on the reverse strand, counting down.
GTGGCAGTCAACCTTTCGGTTGTGCAGATAAGTTTGCTTGGCTGGAGGGCATCTTCGCTGCTCCGGTGCTGCACTACATCCAACGTAATTGTATTAGCATCGCTTAATCTATTTGTTTAAGTATTTTAACAAAAGGCCACTAATGTGACTCACTAGGATCATATCACTCTTCCAATCACAGTTCATTCACATCGTGAAATCTTTCTGTTGAAATACACAGATTGGAAGAGAAATAGCTTCTATTATTTCAGTGGTAATTCTTAATTGAATGTAATTTTGTTTTACCACAATTGCTCTGACAGAGGAATCAGAAAATGCCTTAACTTTTTCTCCTTGGGGATAGTACTACAAATAATTGGAAAACTAATTCATACAGTTTTATGAAAAAACAGGGGAAAGGTTAATAGGGGATCTGTACATAAATGAAAAGTTACCCAGTTAAAACTAAACATTAGGGTTGTCCTAAGCTAACCAGGAGTGAATACCGGAAGTTTCCATCTACAGAGACTTCGTGAAAATCTAATCGTTTAAATAACACAGATGGTGGGTTGTGACACTTTTCTGAGATTGAACCTGTGGCACTGCTTGGAGATCCTAACGCTTATTGCTTAAAGATAGCAGAAAAAATTTGAATTTAAAAATCTAAGAAATATGTTCTATGCTGCGCTTGTTCGCTATTCGCGAAAAATCACGATTTAAGCTTTTGGTTCTAAAGTTGGATTCAAATGTCAGAAATATAGTTGTTCGATTGTTATTTTAGAGGGAACTGTAAAAGTACAGAGAAAGAGTTCAAATTTTAATTATATTTGGTTGTAGTTAGAAAACTTCAATTCATGCCACACTTTTAACGATTTGTAATGCCTAAATGTTACTTTATTTCATACCTAATGTACACATGCAATGCATGTTGCCCTGAAGAACATTGTTTAAAAAGTGCATCTACGTCAACGACAGTTCTACACCACTAAGGCCCATCCAAGGACGAAAAAAAATGACTTAAGTCAATAAGATTAAATTTAGACAATTATTTTAAGGAAATATTTTTTTCAGCATAAAAATGTAGACTGTTTAGTTTGCATCTTTTAATGACCTCAACAATATGCATATATCAACGGCAATCAGAATAATAAATCGCTTTAACTTCCTATGCCGCAGCTTTGCTATGTGTGATCAATACCACATATACCAAATGTGTCTTACAAACTCAAGAACGTTATTTATGTTGCCGGCATAAGACCTGCTGCATCTTTATATGTCATGCTTAAGAGAAATAGTGACAAATCCGTTTATTCAACTATGAGGATTTATGCGGTCCCTAATAATACGCGGACGGCTCAAAACGGAACTTCATTGCAATGACTCTGCTTTCGTTTAGGATTGAAATCATCGAGCGTAGAGGGACAGCGAAGACAGAAAGGTGAACAGAAGAAAAGGGACAGAATAGCTGGGAAATCCGACTCCACGACGCAGTGCAACGAAAGCGACCCGATCGGCGATACGGTGTTCTGCTGCAACACGACGAAGCTAGGCCCCATATCGCCAATATGACCGAAATCGCCATTCAAGTGCTCAATAGGGAAGTTCTGCCCAACCACCCTATTCTCCGGACTTGGCTCCATTCGATTTTTACCTGTTTCCATTGCCTTCCAACAATTTGCGCAGCGTGTCTTTCAATAATGTCGTGGAATTGTGGCCGTGGTTGGACGACTTCTTTGGGTCACGACAGGCAGATTTCTTTCTCCGAGGCATCGAACAACTTGTTGAACGATGGGATGCAGTTGTAAATACTAGTGGCAAATACATTATTGATTAAATTGTTTTTTTTTTTGTTGTTGTTGTTGCTAAATAAAGTTTTCCTACGTTTGAAAAAAACATTACTTATTAATCAACCAATATTTCAAAATATTGTATGCCAAAAGAATTTTTGGTGGTTCTTAATTAGTACGGTTTTAAATGTCTATATCATATTTATATATAAACTTTATTCTAAATGTCTGCTGCAGATTGAAATTTTGCTTATAGTAATTATTCAAATGTTTGAGTTCGCAATTTTGCTAACTTTTTTTATATTTGACAGTTGAGAAAACCTCGGTCATCATAAAAGAATGTAAATAATTGTAATTATATTTTGGGTGATTTGTGTTTTTTTCCCACTTGAATTCTTTTTCATACTGATGACGTAAATAATAGCACTTTTCTTGATCGAATGTAGAAATACTTGACTTGATATTCCACAGAAGAATTGCATCCAAAGATAGAAAGCCATACAAGCAAACAACTGCGTTTAAAATGCAACAATTTTATTAGACGTCCTGCATCTGTTTCGTCTTCCTTATGCTGTATATATATACACTGCTGGCCACCCAAAATTCAACACCAAGAAGGACCCGAGATAGCAAAGCCAGATTTACTGGAAATATAGCAACAGAGACAAAGATGAAACGATTAAGTTTACAGGCCCGTGCGACTTGCGGAACATGCAGACATTAATAGTTCGTGTGGACCCCATGGCTGGCAATAACGTAAGCTACACGCTGCAGCATCGAATAAAAAAGGCTTTGGATGTGGGCTTGGGGTGTGTTGGTCCAGACTGTTTTCCCACGTCGCCACAGTTCATCAAGCGTAGCCGCGGGTGGTGCTTCCCGGGCCACTCGGTTGCCGATCAGCGACCAGACGTGTTTGATGGGCGACATATCGGAAGAACAGGCGGGCCACGGCAGCAGTGACACCTGTTGGGCCGTGAAGAATTGTTGCACGATGCGTGCCGCGTGCGGGCGCGCATTGTCCTGTTGAAACGTGGACGCTGGCATGTCCTGCAGATAAGGTAGGACTACAGGCTCCAAAACGTTCGAGATGTAACTGTCTTTGTTGAGTGTACCTGCGATGCGTACCAAAGCGGTGCGGGTGTCATATCCAATTGCGCCTCAATCCATAACGCATGGCGACGAACTGGTATGGCGATGCATAATGCAGGCGTCATATAGTCTCTCGCCGCTGTGCCGCCGTACGCGGATCCGACCTTCATGGTGTGCAGGCAGAAGCGGGATTCGTCGGAGAAGACAATATCATGCCATTCCGTAGTCCAGGTGCTGCGTTAAACAGCCCACTGCCACCGCACTCGCCGGTGGTGTAACGTCAATGGTAATCGGAGCAATGGACGCCATGCGACAAGTCCTCTCTCCTGCAGACGACGTCGAACGGTACGTTCTGACACAGGTTGTTGCGCAACACACCCTAATTTTTGCGCTTACGTTCGTGATGTGGCGTTGCGAGCCGTCAATGCCCGCTGCACAACATGCCGGTCCTCTCGTTCTCTTCGGCAATCGCTCACGTCGGTCCTCCCGTTCCTCCTGCACCCACCATATCCATACTCGCCTCACTGTGGCTTAATGTCGTCGCACACTGACGCTGATGTCTCGATGCGATAAACCGTTGTCGCGATAAGCCACTATTCGTCCTTTGTCGAACTAGAAACGTGCTGGAATGACTGCCTTATTCTGCGACGAGGCATCACGAAGCTTCCCACGCACAAGTCTGGCAGCAAAACACACTTCCACTACTTACACACGCCTTCTGTTCACTCTTCTTACAGTGCTTCTCTGTGGCGTGCTGGGCGCACATGATTTGCATATGCCCTGCAATGCTAATCGTTAGCATGTCCTCTCGAGGGCGACGCATGCTGCGAATTTCAGTCCAATCGGATGCGTCCTTCTTGGTGTTGCATTTTATGTTGTTTAGAGTCAGTTAAGAATAGCACACGTTATCATTACACATGGCTTAGCATGTTACGAAAACTTAAATAAATATTCGGAAAGCGATTGGAGCATCTCAAATGTATATTTGAAATGTCCAGGTGCAGTTGGTTAAACCTAATTGCAGTATGCAGAACATCACCTATACGAACCGACAACAACACACACACACACACACACACACACATTTCACAAAACTTTTATTACTGAAAATCACCATAATTAATTTTATTTTTTATTATATTTTTAGTTTCTTTCCTATTTCAGCTTTTAAATACCTAAATTCCGTTTGCTACGGCGAACCTTCCTGATGGGCTATTGACCGTGTTAACGAACTTATTTCGCATTAATTTTTTTTCGCTTATATTTCCATCTACTGGATTCTTCGTAAAAACGCACTCATACTGGAATTGTTTGTTTCCAGAAAACTGTTCAGGTTTTTGAAAATCCAATTACTGGGACTTGGTGTTCCATGTCCTCTCTATTCCATTGTTCTCTCGGATTCATATTAACAGTTCGTTTTCACATTAAAAATTGCTAATTTATGTACCTTTTTAATTCATTCTGCCATTTCTCATTTCTCATGAAACATGAATTAATGTACTTGTAAACGTAAAGCGAGACTAAAGGAAAGTGAACGAAAGGGAAATTTACAGATGCATTCAGTATCACAGAAGAAAATAAGAGTATATTCTCGTGACACAGATCGAAAAGGAAATTTTAACATGTGGCCCCCATATTCCAAATATAGTTCACATTATTTTTCTCTCCAGTAAACTGGTGCCTTCTACTCAAAAACCTTATACTCCACAGGATCAAGACACTTCAGCTACTTTCATGAATACAAAAACTTATTTTGAGAGGATACTTGATTTTCAATATGATTTCTTGAACGAATAAATAATTGTCTGCAAGTTTTCCATTCAATATTTATTAAAAACGCATATAAATTCCTAAAGGAGATTTCTCAGGTTGTATTTCAATTGTGTTCAAACTGCCATGTTAAGAGATGTGAAAATTAAAGTAAGCATCACTGCTATGTGTAAACGGCAAAATTCAAAACTTCCTGCCTGTGAATTTATGAGGTGTTTCATTGCATCTCATCCTGATCACACTTCTGTCTAAGGCTATAGTAGTAGCTAATTCTTCTCCACCATCGGCAGTACAGAACACGATCTCTCCGGTCGCAATAAACGGGACATGCTCCAAAACATGTACCTCAGCGACTTATGTTTTAATGAAAGGCCTGTCATCTACTCTAGAGCCATACACACAAGCCATGACCATTCCGCCTACCAGGAAAAACGCGTCTACTGAACCAGAGAAAAAAGCCGTACACAGAGGTATTCATAATTCCAAGAATTCGTATTTCGCAATTTTTGCACTGAGTGCTCCCTCTATTGGTCACTGATGAGGAATGCTTAATTCTATCAAGCTGAAAGAATCTCTTGCAGCAGCCGTTACATTGTGCGCCACCCTGTGACTCAGAATTTCCCAAATGCACCTTGTTACCGCTGAAATTCAACATTTTCCTACAAATTATGTAAATCCTTTGGATAATCTATTTAAATTTTGGGTTTTGAAACCCTTTTAGAACGGGAACTTTTGAGATCGAACTTTGCAGTGCTCGACTATATTCGCACTTGAAAAAGAGAAGAAAGAAATTAGCTAGGTTGCAAACTATTGAAGTTCCAATAATTTTGAGCAAGCGTAAATCGTATAATATGATTACGGAAACAAAATAAAAATAAAGCTCTGGAAAAATGAATGTCCAACGTTTGAATCTCTGGTAGAAACTGAACTTAAGGAAAAAAGAATTTTTCAAATACAACCGCTCACACTCACATAAAAGAAAAGATTTAAAATTTAACCATTGTTTTTTTGGGGGGAGCTTTCCAATTGGAGTCAGAGATATGTTTTATTCATTAACAAAACACTTCGGTGCGGACCCAAAACTCAAAATAAATGCTTAAGTTTCCTTCAAATTTTTGTGATCTTTAAACCAAACCCCATCCTCTAACATGATGCAAACCAAAAGTTTGGTTTCTGAAAAAGTTAATATAGGGCATCGAAAAAACTGAAATAACTAACACGGATATAATATTACCATATACTTTTCTGACTAATTACTGCCTGCAAGAAAATATTTTTCTTTATATGTAGCCTACATACCCTAAAATATCTACGGATGACAAAATAAGAAGGTTATTTCATGGACACGAATTTATGTGTTTTGAGTATATATAATTTAATTACCTTGCCTGACTTTGAGTCTAGAAATCACATTATTTATGTTAATTTTTAAAAAATATAAAATTAATTGTAATTCTTAGGTTAGGAGAATTAGGGAGAAAACAGAACACTTCATGGACAAGATGAAACGACGTCTTAGTACAATGCTACCCAAAATCTAAGTCCCGAATGCTCGAGCAATGAAGGAAAAGTTAAACATGTAACAACAGGTATCGATATTTAATATGTGAAAAACACAAGCATTAAGGCAAAAAGCATTTCACAAGATACAAATATACATACATTTTGCATATACAGGGTCACATTCGCAAATGTCACCAAACAAAAGAAACTTTCCGAAATACATTTTAATAAGGAATGTGATTACCTCGTACGGATAGTTAATTCTCAAAACGACGACCAGTACCTCAGGTTGTCAATTAAGTCTAAACACAAAATATTCCATTTCTCGATGAGAGCAGAGGGCTTCCGGCTCTGCCTTCGGAGCGGTTGAGAAGCTGTTTTACGTCGGCCCATGGCAAATAATACACTGCCTGACAATTGCTAAGGACGGATGACAATAGCAACGATAGCAATCATAAAATGGAAGGCAGGACAATGTGGAAATTTGCATAAGTGAGGGATACAGTAAGACGTATTGTGCGTATGCAAATTTTGGATTGCCGAACTTGTTCGTGTTGTCATAGCGCTGATAAGAGATATAAAGGACTTGACGCGTATTGACCGTTGTTGTTCAAACGCAAAGTTGAAAGGGAAATAATCAATTGGCGAACTTGCAATATTCAGTATGTCTTCCCGACATCACCTAGATGATTTTACGCGTGGCCGTATTATTGGCCAGTATGAAGAAGGGCGAAAAATATCAGATGTTGCCAAGGTGTTCGACGTCAGCCACAGTGTTGTTTCAAGGTTTTAGAAATCATTTCAAACAAATGGAGAGTGTAGCAAACGTCACGGGGGTGGTCGTGTTTGCAGTACGACACCCACAGAAGATCGATACATTGTGCAATCAACAAAAGGACACCGGCGCAGCACAGCTAGTGAGGTAGCAAATCAGTTTATGGCTGCTACTGGCAAGCGGATCTCCCGAAAAACTGTCGCCAGACGTTTGCATGAAGGAGAACTATACGCCCGCCGTCTTGTTGTGTGCATCCCATTGTCCAGACGTCACCGTACCGCCCGTTTGCAATGGTGCCATCAACATCGCAATTGGATTGATAACGACTGGTCTGCTGTTCTCTTCTCAGATGAGAGTAGATACAGTCTATCGTCTGATTGTCGACGACAACTGATCTGGCGTGATAGTGGTACTACATATTGTCCAGCAAACATACAGGGAAAGGACCGATATCCGACATGTTGTGTCATGGTATGGGCTGGCATCATGATCAATGGCCGTACGTCCCTCTATGTGCTTCCAACTGGGACTATGACTGGCCAACGATACATTATTGATGTTCTGCTACCTCATGTTCGCATGTTCCGTGGTGCTGTAGGTGATAGATTTATTTTCGTGGACGACAACGCATTATGTCATCGAACAGTCGCTGTCCAATAGTATCTTGAGAGCGAGGATATTCAACGCCTCGTATGGCCAGCACGTTCTATAGATCTGAATCCCATTGAAAATATGTGGGATACTTTGGGGAGGAGTCTTGCTGGTCGCCAATGCCCTCCAATAAACAAGGACACCCTGATCCGTGCACTGACAGAGGAATGGGATAAATTACCCCAACAGCTGCTTGATAATGTTGTGCAAAGCATGACACGACGTGTGGAATCTTGCATCTCCCTCCATGGTGGCCATATGCCGTATTGACATCTTACGCCGGAACGCCTGCGGACGGTAATTGCATTTTTTTCACTTTTACGTATTCTGCACAAATGGCCTGTTTGTCCCTTGAACACGTTCCAAAGCCTTCTGAATTTCAAAGCACAATAAATTGTCTTTCTTGTAATGTCCTGGCATTCTGACATTATTTTATTTCACTTGGCATCCAACCACACTTATTTTTTTATGCGCTATATAGCCGTTTATGATCCGTCCTTAGCAATTGTCCAGCTGTGTAATTGCAAGGAGGGTCAGAATGAGAAACGTATGGCGTTCAAAAGTAATACTGCAATAAGAGTTTGATTAAAACATTTTTTCAATTAACCTTGCCCTACGAATTTAGTTGATGGCTTCCATGTTTTTAGTGCCCAAGAAACCTGCTGCAATTCACTCACTTAATTATCTTTCGTATGAAAATGTGGATAACCTTTAACAATCACCAAGGGGTACCAGTGGAAGCCAAAGAAGCAAGTCCACCTTACTGCAGTTTATTCTGTAAAAACGTAGTGAACCCGGCACCTTGTTCAATGACGAATTCACTAAGTTGTTGTATTTGAACACAACCCATGTCATAAATTTATTCCGGTGTTCAATAAAACTCAACTCAGATATCATAATTTGTTCTTTTTTGAAAATAAAGAAACTGAATGCAAAGTTTTGATCATGTATTAAAGTGAATACGGAAGCAAATATAGATTTGATCTTGTGTTAAAATATAGCAATTGAAGGCATAAATTTGTTCTTCCAACAAATTCAACATCACAGACTATATATTTTTTTCTCACATTAAATTTGCTAAATAGCTTTTGGAAAAAAGTGGTCAGTGTACTTGGCTTCCGTTAGGAGCCAATTGAAAAATAAATGATAAAATGTTCTTGTTTCTTTCGTTTCTTCACAATCCCGAACCAAAATCTCTTCTAGAGCACAGTTTCTGTGTTTCTTGGATTTATGGGGAAACTATTGAAGTATTGGCAAATAAGTATGACTACGTAGACCCTGCTGCAGTTGGAAAAAATAAACTGAGATCATTTATATCTCTGCAATGTTTTTTTTTCGAATACCCGCAATCTGCAAAACGTTATTCTTTTTTATGCAACGGATTTTGTTAAATCAGATCATTCACTTCCCTTGTATCGCTTCCTGGTGCTTCAGCTGACTATAAAGGATACAGAAGTTATCATGAATGTTCTTCAGAAAACGGTTTGCTAGTAACAAGCCATTTTAATATCACAATAAATGCATATCAAAATCGAATCAGAATTTTCATTGAGGCTAATGTGTTTTGGTTTCATAATATGAAATAAGCTTAGTTTTAATACTTGGGCAAAAACGATAATTACGTATAGTGAAAGCTCAGTTATACGTTTTTCCAGCGGTTGATCTCAAGAAACGTATGAATAAATATTAAAGAAACGTAAAAATGAAATTTCAAATCTTTAAACGCTGTTACAAAAATTATTGGCCGAAGTTAAACTCTTGGGACGATGTTTAAACGCGCTGAATTAACGCAAGAAAACATATTCCGGGAACTAGGTCCCCATTTTCTCCCCTTTACCCAAATAGAATGCGTCTTGAATTCTGTCTGCAGCGTCGTAGACTTCATGTGATGTGCCCAGACGGTAGTCAAAGAATTATGATATCAAAAATAACAATTATAATATAACCCATTATGAGTAGTGTGCTTCGATAGGTCAGACAATCAAGAGAAAGAGAGAGCTGATAAAGCAATAGCGATAGAAAGGCAGAGTTGCTGGGTATCGCCGAGGAAGCCAGACATACAAGAAAAAAATGATTTTTCTGACCCTCGATTATTGAAAGTGCTCGCACGAGAGCTGGTTATTCTGCATAACTGAAAACAACGGATAGAAAGCCGTACACAAATCGGTTCCTGTCCTGACAGTCGCATTAAGCTGTCGTTGATGAATAAAAGGATAGGAATCAACCTGCGTTTCATACAACAAAGATCAGCAATAAAAGATACTAAGCCAGAAGAACGCAGTTTGCTCCCTGTGAATCTTAGAAACTCAATCCATAGAAAGATCTCGCACGACGATTACCGGAGCCTCCCAAATCCTTTGCACGCGTGTAAGAAGAAATAAATTAGCGAACAGCTGGACACGGCTGCAGTAGAGGAACGCCGCGTTTAGCATTAAGGGAATTCACCTTTCCCGCCTCTGACCTTATAACGAAGTAAATTTCTCCGTCATTTCTATCCACGCCAGGATTCGAACCCGGATGCCCTCATTCCAGAATAAGTTGCTCTTCCAATTGAGCTACGCGGACGTTTTTTATTCTGATTCCTATCTGCTTTATGTCGTGTGCGTCCTTCTGGCAGGTACGTCACATCTCCTGGTACGTTACATCATCTCCCCCTTATTTTTTTCTTTCGAAGTGCTGGAGAAGGGATTCTCTTATTTTTCCTATCTCGCAGTGTTTAAAGAACATCACACCATTGCGAGATTTTGAACGGTCGGCTCATCCGGATAGTTCGGGCGCCATTATAACGAAGTAAATTTCTCCGTCATTTCTATCCACGCCAGGATTCGAACCCGGATCCCGTCATTCCGGAATAAGTTGCTCTACCAATTGAGCTACGCTAACGTTTTTTATTCTGATTCCTATCTGCCTTTATGCCGTGTGCGTCCTTCTGGCAGGTACGTCACATCTCCTGGTAGGTTACAACCTCGTCAAGAGGGTAGCTGTCGCCTGACCTCGCCATGGCTGCACGGAAACGGTAGTGTATCACCGAACACCGGTTTGGTTGATAACCAAAAAGGGTCGTACGTCCGTGCAAACATCTGCGTGTGCGTGCTCGTAAATGTCGGGATGACTAGCGACAAGTTCAAGTGCAACGGTGGTTCTTGGGGAACGGCTTGATTTAAAATCCTAAACACACCAAAGTCGGCGACACCTTACTGGATTACCTGGGAATGGAGAATCGCATGCAATTACCATTTCCGACAAATTTTTGCGACGCCGTTGGGCGAGCAAATCCGAGAGTTCATTATTGAATCATTTCTACTTTTGGACCATTTCAGTAAGACGTATTCCTAATAGAAGCTCTAATTATCCCAAAAAGAATAGCGCCGACTGATAAATTAGAAATGATAAACACACAGAAATGCAGGCCAACCATATTTAAATTTTTATCCAATAACAAGGTGTAATAGATTGTTAATAATAATTCTCTATTAGAAGTTTGTGATTTCCTTACAAACGTTACCAGTGATACGTTGGGCTGATCCAAGTTTTATTTATTCAGTCCTCTCACCTGCATAATCCATAAAACTACCTGGAGTGCGATTTATTTGCAGTTCCGGTCGTGATAGAAGAAGCGGAGATTCAGATGTTGAAGCGATGCTTTAATAATTTGTAGAGGAATCGATTCTAAGCCATGACAAGGTTATGTCCCCGGAATGATCACTGACACCAGTTCTGTGCGATGGGAAGAGCGTGGTAGCGTCTTAGGTCCAAACGCCTCACAAAGGAGGAATGAACAGGTGTTCGAACAGATTATAACGCAAAAGATTGTGAAACGTTTTAGTTTGAAGAGAGTATGCATTGCCTTCGGCATGTGCTAAGTAATGAAGGAATCTATGTTAATACTCCAAATTACTTCACTAAGTAATTTGCTAAATTAATTTAATTGCTTTGATTTTTTTGTCTGATACCAGGAAGGTAATTTTATAGGGAAGAAGTGGGCTATGATACAGGTTTCCTTATATTCAATTGATATGCACAAAAGGGATAATTTTATTCTTATGATGTGGTATTGCAAGGTACTTAATTTTTGATTAAATACATGTCTTGCTCTTGTACTCCAGTCTGATTTGGTGATCTATGTTTAATTAGTGTCATATATGTCATAATATCTCATGGGTTTATTTATTATTACAGGAAAGTATTTCTTGCTTTATTTTGGAGGTGGTTATTTGTAGTTTAAATTCGTTTAAGGGCCAAAGTTTGATATATTTTTTTACACTCTGAAGTAAAACATGACACGTATCTGGCAGAATGATTATCGAATTGTAATACCTTACATTGCGCTCAGAAGGAAATCTTCCATGAAATAGTGTATAAATAAAATATCTGTACTTCTCTTTTCCTGAACTCTGCCACTCTCCTAGTTCCCTAAATGAAAACATTCATTGTCTTGTTACATAGTGTATTTTTCAGTTTAAAAGTAAAGAAAACTAAGGTTTCTAAATGAATGATATTTTCCTGTATTATATGAGTAATGTTTAAAATTTACGGAGTATTATTTTCTGTCCTAAACATTAGCTGAAGGTACGATTCTGGGTCAAATTATACATGCTATTTTTCATTTCTAATATTTCTGTTTGATCTCGATGAACCTAAAATTCTGCGTTTGATGAACTAAGTACAGTTCTGGGCATCAAAAAAAAGCCATCGCTCTTTCCACGTTTATAAATGAGTCACGGAAAAATTCTCATCGGCCTCCACCGGGAATTGAAACCAGGGTCTTCCAGTTACGCGCTGGCATCCTTCCACTGCATCACAGCTGACTCGAAATTCTCCAGACTCACATACGCCAAACTGCCAAACCAGCTGATAGGTTGCTTTCTTTGGAGTCCCGCACAATGCTGGGGATTCACCAAAGACGAATTGTAGGAACTGAACAAATAACTAGAAAGCGAATGTATAAAAAATACACAGTTGATGCGGATTAGGAACATCAAACTGTGTATTTATTTCAGGTCTGGAATTTGCTTAAATGTTTTCATGCATTTTTCATTTTTTGATATATTTTAATCCTTATTGCTGCTATTTTCAGTCTTTAGTGATTCTGAATAATGTCCTCTAAATAATCTCGAGATCATGAGTTTCAATGTGCGAATTACATTCACGTACACACACAATCTCCATGAATATTTTATTTATTATCTAATAAATAGGAATTATTATTGTCACTCTCCTGGGAATTACTGTAACTATGCAAGTCGGAGTGGATTCTGTCAGGTGTTTGTCATCTTTTAGATACAAAAGTTACTATTCCTCGAATAAAATATAATGTAGCATTCGAAAACCAGTTTTGCAACGTTCTGATGAAGTTTGAGCATCAGAACACCGACTCTCTTTTTTCCGTAAATTAAAAATCCAATACCAATCGTTACATGCTGTTGTGTTGCCATAAGGTAACAGAGATAGCCACGATCTGGTTCCATTAGATCTTCTCCATTTCATATTTCTTTAATTAGCCCAATGACATCTTGTTTTTTCTGCAGCTCTCCTTCAAATCTAAGCAGTCTTGTATAAGTAGAAGGAATTCTTCCACAATGCGAAGCGGCATTTAGGAACAGGTGGTTGTCTAGCTTCAGGGGATATATAAATTCTGCTGCTTTTATATCACGTTAGTCTATGGCTGGACGAGGTCCAGGTAACGGAAGCTGAATGTTGCATTTTGTGCTATAAATTATTTTCCAAAGTGTAGCGAGGTCGTTCGTAATTTACCACGTAGGTAATGCGAGAAAGAGTGTGAGAGATAGAATTAATTCAATTCCGAGCAGTGTAGTTTTACCGATGTTGTAGAACAGTCAGAAGTTTTAATTGAGAAAGGACAGGTTCATTAGGAGAGGCGATGCATATCGCATGCAGATAATTTTCGTCCCTTTTGAAATATTCGGCAACGAAACGCAACAGGTCTTTATCGTAAAGTAACAAATTATCTTTTGTTTTTTGTCATAAGATGGCAAGGTGCTATTGAAAATGAGGTATTGATAAACAATGTGTGCCACAAAACATGGCAAACAAGTAGGTTGCCTCAGTTGATGTTTAGACAGCGATCTGTGCTTTACAGGTGAATTATGTAGGAGCTTACAGAGTTTAAAAGAGGATACGTTGTTGGGTCCCGTATGGTGGGTGCAACCGTGTCCAAAGTAGCAATCTTATTTAGGCTATTGCAAGGTATTGTATCGAAAGTTATGATCTCATATTGTGCTTTTGGGAAAACATCATTTAAATTGTTGGGGCGCCGTATGGTCGGTGTTTCGAGACCAAACTAGCAGGTTTATTTATTGTATCGTGAGGTATTGTAGCGAAACCGAATGTTATGACCTCATACTGTACCTCTGGAAAAACATTATTCGATAAACACCAGCGTGGACGAAAGTGTGCGTTGAATGACAGACAGAGAAAGAAATTGCGGAGGATTTTTTTCACAAATAGGAAGGCAACAGCTGCAAAAGTTACTACTGAGCTGAATAACGTGATTTCAAACCCTGTTGTACAAAAACAGTGCGAAGAGAACTCTCCAAAAGCACAAAATGTATGGTCGAGCTGCAATTGTTAAACGGCTGGTAAATCACGTGACAGCTCGCTGGAGAGCGTGGTGCAACACTCATAAAACGTGGACAGCTGAGCAATAGAAGACTGTCTGCTGGTCCGATAAATCGACTTTACACATATTACAACCTGTGGGCGAGTTTTCGTGTGGCGAACACTCGCCCAAACTTACGATCCAGCGTGCCTTTTTCCGAGCATGGCGGTGGGTCTGTCATGGTTTGGGCTGCTATCTCATGGTATGCTTCCGGCCCCATTATTATTTTGCGAGGTCGTGTCACTGCCAAGGGCTAGTTAAGCATTTTGAGCGACTAAGTCCATCTCATTGTGCAACAGTGCATTCTGCACGTGGTGCCATTTATCAGGACGATAAGGCCCCAATTCATACAGCTGATATCGCTCAATCATCGCTTGCTGAGCATGCTGATGAGGTTTCCCACTTTCCCTAGCCCTCTCAATCGCCAGTCCTTAATATAATAGAGTCCCTATGGGCCGTTTTGGTGATCAAGTTTCGATCGCACTATCTGCCTCCAGCATCTTTACAAGAACTTGAAATCGTGTTGCACAAAGAATGGACTAACATCCCACCATCCATCATCTAAGACTTATATTTGTCCATTCCCAGAAGAATTCAGTCCGCCTTGAATGCAAAAGGCGGTCCTACACCATATTATGTGTAGAATTCCTTCTTTTACTACGTGTTTCCATATTTTTGTCCATCCCCTGTATATACTGGCTATAACTCCGTAAGTAAGTGACCTGCTATTTCTGAAACAAGTGCTAAGGAGAAGAAGCACATCTTGTAAACCGTAATTTTGAATTTTTTCACACGATTCAAAATAAGAAATGGTGCACTAAAAGAAATATTAATATATAGACTTTTGGAACCAGCCTCTGGAGACAAAACAAAAGGCTCTGGAGAAAAGCACATTATTGATTAACAATATTATAATGTAGTTTTTTCCCCATTGGTAATTAGCCTTGACCATTTACAATTTGCACTTAGACATCATAACATTAAAATATTTTCCTTAGTAAAGTGTACAAGTATACTACAAAAAAAAAACAACTGGGAAATTCGTGATATTGTGTTTAAAATATTTTTATTATTATCATCATGGAAAAGTCCATTCTAACTTTAATTTTGACGTTAATGTCTCTATTTCCTTCCTATTAACTTTTTACTCAATCTATTGACCAGTTTATTATTAGAAAAAAATGTTTTATGAGATAGTTTATAATTGAATTAACCATGTTTTTGTTATGTAGACGAATGAAAACACTTTCTAAAGCATTACAGTATTACAGTACAAGTTTTATACTGCATGGAAGAATTCGCAATGTTTTTTCACCCTTTTTTTCTGTATTGCTTTATATGACTTTACAAAATAACTGATTTTCCGGAATATAATCCGCACTTGTTTTCCAAACGAACTGGTGTCTAATTTACACTCCGTCAGATATCCCGAAGATCATAATAATTTTCCAAATGCATATGTGTGTCTATGCTGCTACAAATGCTAAACGTGTGTAAAATGCTACCGATTCATCTTAGGTATAGTAACTGCTATTCTTCTGAACATTTCCACAATGTTATTGTGTTGTGAAAGCTTGTACGTCCTGTACGTTTATATTGTTCCATTCCTAAATATGCGTGCATGTTTTTATGGGTAAGGTTTCCTGTGGTGCAAAATATGTTTATTTTTTCCGGTGTGCATACCTGAGCATTAGTGATTTAGTGATATGAAGTGGAGTTTAAGCACATACCTCCTATGTTTTATATAGTGATCTGAAACGGACATAAAGGACTACCATAATTCTTTCAAAAGGCAAAGTGGGAAAGAATCGCATTTCAGGACAAAACACCAAAACCTATTATTAAGGTATTCATCAGGAAACTGTGTATGCGTCAGTACATCTGCAAATTCTGTTTACGCAAATGTTTCGTGTACAAATGCAAATATCGTATTCATTCACAGTAAAAAAAGTACTGTGGAGTCGTAATTTGGAAATAATTTTTGGAATTTTTTCGTGAAACGTGCACTTTAATTATGGGAGGGACTTTGTTTTTGCTTTAAAACTTAAATTGTCGCGATATCCTATACTCGGGCTTACTTCGCCAACAATATACAGACGTAGCCTTTTTTATTCTTTGATGATATTTTTTTTATTTTAAGCGTTCTTCAAAGCTTTATATTTTAAAAAATCCGTCTTTCCAGGAACTGTATGCCATAGAATGGCAATAGACATCGACAATGCCGTCAATTCTGATACATCTGCCATACCGTCACGACGACTATCCGAAACGCAGAATGTGTAATATTGCAGAAAAATTCTGCAGCGTATGTATGTTTCTGGATATCGGACTAAGTGGCGTTTCTCTACGTTCTTTACACCGCGGAATTACAAATTGCTAATTTCGGAAATCACAAGGATTTAACGATTCATAAGCTGCTGCCTTTACACATAAAATAATTTTTTTGTCTTAATAAAATAGCATCACCTATTTTCTGACCTTTTCCTAAAAAAGTAAGAGTGCGCCTTATGTTCCACAAAACACGGTAGTTAAGAAATTGAAATTGATAATTTCATACAATATCAGAGTTGCACCCGAAATCTCCAGATTTACGTATTTCGAAGATTTATCAAAATTTGTTTTTAAAAAGCGGAAACACACACAGACGCAAATACTTTAGAATCGGAGTAGGGGTTGGCTTGAAGCTGAACCATTCATACAGAGTAAAGCCATGGAGCGAGATCAAACTACTATAATATACAGGGTGGTCAGAATCGACCGCACAATAAACCTACCGGACGGTTTCTCGTGGTGAAAGAAGCCGAAAACCGTTGTCCGATCGGAGGTTGCATTTCGGAGAATTACGCACCGAAAGTTCTTGACGTCACATCCGCTAATAATTCAGATATTATAATTAACTTACCCAATAACTTTGACAGAAAACATGTAATTTATTTATGTGTACCACTACAACACAAATGATAACAGACGTAAATTCGTGCCAGATTAAAACATGTGTTCAAAATGAACACCTTGCAGTGCGAAACAGGCGGCAGCACTCCGAGGAATAAACATTTGCAAGCGTTGCAGCATACTCGGAGTTACAATTGTGAGGACCGCGTGCAAGGTGGCCACTGTTGACAGTCCGTCGATATACCAGTTCCTTTAGATGACCACAGAGGAAGAAGTACAATGGGTTAAGATTCGGCGATCTAGCGGGCTGTGCGACAGGACCTCCACGGCTAAGCCATTCACCGGGATATTCCGTATCTGGCCCCTGGCGAACATTTGCAGCGTAATGCGCAGATACTCCATCATCCTGGAACCATAGATTGCTTAGAACAGCCAATGGTATGTTTTCTAGTTAGTCCGGCAGAACATCACGTAGGAACACCATGTGGTTGGTAGCTGTGACACATTCGGCAAGAAGTTGTAGTCCCACTGGGATATCGCCCACAATATCACACCAGATATTAACACACTACAGGATCCGGTGATCTTGTTCACGTGCTGCGTGCGGATTGTCCAATGCCCAAACATGACTATTATGCGTGTTGCTGATACCCTGCCGAGTAAACCTTGCTTCATCAGTCCACAAGATCCGGTGGACGAAACTGTAATCGGCAGCATGTTGCTGTAGCAGCCACTCACCGTATGGCTGTCTTCGAGGATAATCCTGTGGTAATAGGCCTTGCACTGGTGTGATATGATGTGGATGCTGGCTTTCGTCGTGTAGAACGGAAAGTACGGTACTTTGGTGCACATCAAACTGTCGCACGATCGCACGGCTGCTGGTTGTTGGCTCCTCCTTGATGCACTGTAGTATGGTGTCCACGAGCGATGGTGTTTTTGCAAGGGTCCAGCGCCACTGTCTGTGCTAATACGTGGTACGACATTGCCTGTGTCGCGCGTTTGAGCGTCAAGCAGCCGTATGACCTGGGCGTCCGGATGCCGTCGTGCAGGGTATCGCTCGCTACAGGACCGTGCTGCAGTATAGTATGTTGCTTACCTTCTACCGTCGCCAACCAACTTTTATCTCTACCTGCCGTATCGCTCAGGTGTACAACTATTGGTTTCACGCCACCAAATTCTTCGAATTTGCATACCCACCCCGCGCAACATTTTAAAATGTTCATTGCCTTTTTCTCCTTTTAATTTTTTAATTGGAGGTTTAACGATCACCGTGAGCAACTCAGTGGGTTATAAGTAGTGGCCCGTGCTGAATTTAGGACCATTGGTTCCAGGGAAGGGAGAGAGTCAGCGCCGTAGGACACACACACAACATCCACGTTCCACCGGGATTCGAACCCGGACGCCTTTCGTAAAAATGATCATAAGCAATCCTCGTAGACCTCTGCGCCACCGAGGCGGTTTGATTGCCTTGTCATACGTGCGTCTGTTTAATTATCCACGTTGCTGTTCAACGAGCATGTGCGTTACCGGAAGTGACGTCACCAAATTTCGGCGCGTATATCTGCGGAATGTGACGTTCGATCGGACAATGGACAACGGTTTTCGGCTTCTTTCTCCACGAGGAATCGTCCGGTAGGTTTATTTTACGGTCGATTCTGATCACCCTGTGTATTTTTAGTTTTGTAACTGGAAAGGCAAGAATATAAAAGAAATTGGCAAGCAAAGTTGCTGCTTAGTGGGATTTCAATTTTTTGGTCTGCAAGTCAGACATTTTATCATAGGAAAGAATCGCCTATTTTCAAATACCGAAAACCTTGTTTTCTGCAAAACTGCTCTATATTTCTTTCACCAATTGCAATCCTATCCAAAACGGGTGATTTAAAAATGTAAGCCTGGTCGAGAAAAAATTTCGTTTCTTATGAAATGCATCGTTCGGCATCCAAAGTATATATGTGCAGAACCGTTATACCAGCTGAAAACAGACAATTGTGGAAGAAATTTGGAGAGACCATCCAGAAGTGGATTATAATGGTTGACTATGAGTATGATGATATATATATATATATATATATATGTGCAGAAAAGTATATATATATATATATAAAGGAAAATTAAAATTGAAAATTTGCGAACTGAAAAACAATTAATATAGTAATAAATTTCGGAGATCTGTTCTCTTTTAGTCAGGTAGTGGAAGCTCATGATATGTGTAGAGATAACTCATCATCAGTTTGCAAGTCTTTCTTTAATTTCTGTTTTATCTTTACCTGATTTCCACGAAGGGAATATATTTTCTTTCATTACACGTTGTCGATAAGTCGAAAGCATTAAACATGAGATATGGATCAATCATGACATGGAGATTTAACCCATATCCTGCTGGGCCCGAAAAGGAAACCCTGATTATTTCTAGATTTCATTTATAGGAAGTTTGACTCCCTTTAAATTGGTTTCCGTTCATGCTGATCTAGAGTTCAATGGAAACATAATTTTCATTTACTGCTTTCATTAAAGACATACGTTGTTTTATCACAGCTTTAAAAAAACATTAAAGAGCAAGCCCATGAAACCTTGTGTCCGTAGGCCTGCTGTAATGCAGTCTTTTAGTAAAATAAATAATTACGTTAGAATTGAAAGTCTACAGGCTGTGTTGCAATACATAAAGCGTCAAAAAATCAAGAAATTGCTCGTAAAGGCAAAAATTTTACTTGAAAGGATGTGCTTTCTATTAACGCATTTCATTATCCACTGCCGGACATTTGCTAAGGACGGATGACAATAGCAACGATAGCAACCATAAAATGGAAGGCAGGAAAATGTGGTAATTAGCATAAGTGAGAGATACAGTAAGACGGGTTGTGCGTATGCAAATTTTGGATTGCCGAACTTGTTCGTGACGTCATAGCGCTGATAAGAGATATAAAGGATTTGACGCGTATGACCGTTGTTGTTCAAACGCAAAGTTGAAAGGGAAAGAATCAATTGGCGAACTTGCAATTTTTTGTATGTCTTCCCGACATCACCTAGATGATTTTACGCGTGGCTGTATTATTGGCAAGATTGAAGAGGAGGGAAAAAAATAACAGATGTTGCCAGGGAGTTCGACGTCAACCACGGTGTTGTTTCAAGGCTTTAGAAATCATTTCAAACAAATGAAGAGTGTAGCAAACGTCACGGGGGAGGTCGTGTTCGCAGTACGACACCTGCAGAAGATCGGTACATAGTGCTATCAACAAAAAGACACCGGCGCAGCACAGCTGGTGAAGTAGCAAATCAGTTTATGGCTGCTACTGGCAAGCGGATCTCCCAAAAAACTGTCGCCAGACGTTTGCATGAAGGAGGACTATACGCCCACCGTCCTGTTTTGTGCATCCCATTGTCCAGACGTCACCGTACCGCCCGTTTTCAATGGTGCCATCAACATCGCAGTTGGACTGATAACGACTGGTCTGCTGTCCTCTTCTCAGATGAGAGTAGATACAGTCTATCGTCTGATTGTCGACGACAACTGATCTGGCGTGATAGTGGTTCTGCATATTGTCCAGCAAACATACAGGAAAGGGACCGATATCCGACATGTAGTGTCATGGTATGGGCTGGCATCATGATCAATGGCCGTACGTCCCTCTATGTGCTTCCAACATCATTAATGTATCGTTGGCCTATGACTGGCCAACGATACATTAATGATGTTCTGCTACCTCATGTTCGCATGTTCCGTGGTGCTGTCGGTGATAGATTCATTTTCATGGACGACAACACAACATGTCATCGAACAGTCGCTGTCCAGGAGTGTCTTGAGAGCGAGGATATTCAACGCCACTTATGGCCACCACGTCCTCCAGATCTGAATCCCATTGAAAATGTGTGGGATGCTTTGGGGAGGAGTCTTGCTGGTCGCCAATGCCCTCCAATAAACAAGGACACCCTCATCCGTGCACTGACAGAGGAATGGGATAAATTACCCCAACAGCTGCTTGATAATGTTGTGCAAAGCATGACACGACGTGTGGAATCTTGCATCGCCCTCCATGGTGGCCATCTGCCGTATTGGCATCTTGCATTTTTTTCACGTTTACGTATTCTGCACAAAATGGCCTGTTTGTCCCTTGAACACGTTCCAAAGCCTTCTGGATTTCAGAGCACAATAAATTGTCTTTCTTGTAATGTCCTGGCATTCAAACATTATTTTATTTCACTTGGCATCCAACCACACTTACTTTTTTATGCGCTATTTAGCCGTTTATGATCCGTCTTTAGCAATTGTCCAGCAGTGTAAAGACGAAAAAAGTGTAATCTCCAAAATTAGCTTATGTCAAACTACGAGTCTATTGATCTCTGACAAATATCGTTTGATAACAGATGACGTTCAAGACACCAATGCAGGAAATAAACGTTCCGTGATTTCATCACATAAAGTTGATGTACCAATGAGGAGTTTAACGAGAAATAAATTAAATCTCGTCATTCTTCTGTTAATCACGTTTGTTTAAACAAGGCCGTTAAAAGTACAGATGTCCGGACCCCACAACAATATATTTAATCATTGGGCGTCCAACTAAGAGCAAGTAAAATACGAACCAAATACAAAACAACTCTTAAAAGTGAGGATAAACTAGCTAGTTACCTATCGTCGGTCACTAGTTCATTCCTCGCTAGTCGCATTTGGCAAATTTTCACCATTACCTTTCACTTTCGACTGACGCACGTTCAACCGTAACAACCCGAGTAGTTAATAGAGTTCTATGAACCGAAGTGTCATTCGGGCAGTATGTAGCCGAAATGGTGTGGAGGGTGGCAGACATTTAAAATTCTTATGATTACTAAAAACCCTAACAACTAAAAAGCGACAGTCCTACCTACCGATAAAGACTTGAACAACCAATTCAAAAAATAAAATTAAATTAAAATCAGTCTGTTCAACATCGTTATATCAATGGCCTACAATGGCGGCCTGGTGATTATGTTGATCCAGGTCTTACCACGAGCTGCTGTTACCTCTGGAACCAAGATTATTTGTAAATGATACCTTTAGCAGACACGAAATCTTGTAAACAGCTGAGTAGTAAAAAAGGGGTTCTTCAACTTAAAAGGAAAACGAACATACAAAATTTAAACGCCCAATATCACTGAGGAATCGACACATCGAAGACCCGACGCTTTTCGGCACACATTATTCTTGTCCATCCTCAAGGGTACGTCGTGTGTCACTCCTCCGTGCATGCAAACGGCTCGCCAAGTTTAAGCTGCCGCCATCTCTATCGTTCTCACTATCGTTCTCACTATCGTTATGCCTATTACATGAAACATCTTTGGCACCATGTAGTGTCTTCCTGTTTTTCAATCTTCTATTCTGCTGTTTATTGATCTTCTTGTTTGTAATATCCGTTGTTTTTCTTGTTAAATCGTATTCAGCCATGCTGTTCAACTGGGGCAGATGACAGCAGCGTCGACTTGGCGAGCAGTTTCCATGCACGGAGCAGTGACACACAACATCCCTTGAGGACGGCCATGACTAATGTGCGCCGAAAAGCTTCGGTTCTTCGATGTTTGGATTCCTCGGTATTATTGGGCGTTTAAATTTAGTATGTTCGTTTTCTTTTGAAGTTGAAGAACCCGCTTTTTTACTACTGAGCTGTTTACAACATTTCGTGTCTGCTAAAAGTATCATTTACAAATAATCTTGGTTCGGAATGGGACAGCAGCTCGTGGTAAAACCTGGATTAACCTAATCACCAGGCTGTCATTACAGGCCTCTGATGATACGGTGTAGGGCAGACTGATTTTTATTTTATTTTATTTTTTGGATTGGATGTGCAAGTCTCTATCGGAAGGTAGGACTTTCGCTTTTTAATTGTTACGGTTTTTAGTTATCATAAGTTTTTTGATAACGTCGCTTATTGTGTTTCGTGGCGAAGTGTCTGCTACCCCCACCCCTTTTCGGCTACATACTGCCCGAATGATACTTTGGTTCATGAACTCTCTTCTCTTAACTACTTGGGTTGTTGCTGATGAACGTGCGTCAGTCGTAGGTGAAAGGTAATTGTGAAATTTTGCCAAATGCGACTAGCTAGGAAACAACTTATGACCGACGAAAGGTAACTATCTGGTGTATATACACTTTTAAGAGTTAATTTGTATTTGGTTCGTATTTTACTGTTTGTATTACTTGCTCTTAGTTGGACGCCCAATGATTAAATATATTGCTCTGTGGTCCAGACATTGGGATTTTTAATGGTCTTGTTTAGAAAAACATCAGGAACAGTATAGTGACGAGATTTTATGATTTATCGTCATAACACATTTCTCTAAACCACGTAATGACGTTCAGATATTTAGGTCATAACCATTTGAAACGATATTAGTATAGATGTACCAATTCTGTTAATATGCATGGTTAAGTGAAATGTGTGAAATTCAAAGATTTTTAATTGTTTTGCGATCGCACTTGCTTTCTTACAGTTTCTAAGAATTCGTTGACACGTTGACCCTAATTAAATAAACGTCAGGACTGTAAAATGCTTAGTAGCGGTAAAGAACGTTTTACAACCTGTTTTAGGAAACGCAACGTATATCATAGCTTCTGACATATTCCTTTTTTCTTCAGATTGCCTTCAGGTCGTTATGGCCCATTGATGAAAGGTTACGATCGGAGTAAGTTCTAAATATATAAAACTACCTTCTCACCTTTTTGATCCTCCCATATATTTTACGTTTTTCAGAAAAAATACCACAGTTGCTCGTTGAATGCAGAGATGAACAGACAACCAAAGCACAACCGTTAGAACACATTTTTCGAAATGTTGTGCTAAAGAAAATCAAAATGTGTCATAAAATTTAAAAAAATTCCAAAATTAATTATAAGTTTATTACTCTACGTTTAACAGAATACATACCGCAGATAAATCGAAAATGTTGTGAAGGGGGAAAGTCGGAACATTATTTTCATATTTACTAACAGATACTTCATGAAAACACTTTTTTAAAAATTGTACTAAGAGGAATGTAAATGGCTTGATTTTTAACAAATGCAGACTAAATTTGGAGCCTGTGGTTACCATTAAACGGTCTTTAGACCCGACACTGGGCTCTGGTAACTAATTGTTATACGTGTTGTTCGGTTGGGAAAGGCAGCTTTCTTTAACTAATTTGACAAAGACCAATTTGTAATGGCTAGGCGAATGAGTCAGAGCATTTCCGGAACTGCAAGGCTGATGGGGTGCCCACAGTCCGCCGAGTTCAAGATGTGGTCCGAGGACGGTTAAACCACGAACCGCAGAAAAGGAATTTTCCGAACACTGCTCATTCACAGTAGAGTTCAGCGAAAGCTTTTCCTCATGGTAGGATCGGACAAAGGCGAAACTGTAACGCAGCTCTTCTCTAATTTAAACTCTCCTGATGGGATCCTGCTGAAAATTGGGCTGTGTACCTGTCTGACTCTCGGATTCTCCATTTTAAACTAAGTTGACTGTCGAAAACGTTAGCAATAAAGCTGGATCCTGAGTGATTGGAAGAATATCAAACAGACGTCATTCTTTTTCCACGTTTTTTACACTTTCCAACCGTAGGTTGAAGACGCGCTTATGCTCCACCTTTGTCCGTATGTTTGTCTGCCCGCACGAAAACTCGCGTAAAAATGGTTCGATTTCGATGAAATTTTAGTATGTGGTTGGGGACCACCTGGGGACAAACCCTACGGAAAATGGACGAAATGGGTTCAAACGTCAGAGCAACGGAGCGGGATCCATTCCATCGTCCTTATGCATCATAACTTATGCAAAAATGCTTCGATTGCAGCAAACCTTTGCCATGTTGTTCCGGTGATATACTGAAACGGTTCTGTTGAATATGATCGAAATGGAGTCCGAGGTCAGGGCACAGCAGCAAAATTTATTCCACAGCCATTATCCTCGTAACTTGACTAAAATGCTTCTATTGCGACAAAACTTTAGCATCTTGTTCCGAAGATATACTGAACCAAGTTTGTTTAATATCATCGAAATGGTGTCAAAGGTCAGGGCACAGAAGCAAGATTTATTCCACAGCCATTATCCTCATAACGTGAGTAATGATTTCTGGTAGGTCGGAGAGCGTATCATAATCAATGCATTGCATTATTTTACTAACTTGTTATAAGTGAGTCAAGGAAAACTTCTCATCGGCCGCCACCGGGAAAAGAACCTATGTTATTCCAGTTACGGGCCGGACATGCTACCACTGCACAACAGAGGCCTAGAATTATCCAGACTCTCATACACTAACTGCCACACCACATGGCAGGTTGATTCTTGGAGCCCCGCACAATACTGGGGATTCACCTACATTGTGCGGGGCTCCAAAGATGGTAAGCAGCAACTGAAAAGATAACAAGGAGGCAAATGAGTAATTAATACACACAATTGACGTGGATTAGGAACACCAAACAGAAATCATCGCTCTTTCCACGTTTTTTTTTCTTTTTTTGCAGAGGTAGCATGTCCGGCGCTTAACTGGAAGACCCTGCGTTCGTTTCCCGGTGGCGGCCGATGAGAAGTTTTCCGTGACTCATTTATAAAAACGTGAAAAGAGGGCTGACTTTTGTTTGATGAACCTAATCCACGTCAATTTTGTGTATTAACGATTGGAACAATGTCGCTTAGTGCGGCGAATCCCTTTGATGTTGCATCATGTAGACGACCGGGTATGTACGTGTCTTTGTCCTAAGGAAGTGTTTGCAGCAGAATGAACCGTGGGACAACAACAGGTTAATTAGGAAAGTTAAATGCTTTGGATAATTCTGTGCTGGGTAACCGTGGGTCCAGGCATTCATGCAATAAACTCTGATTCTTACCACCTGCCAACATCAACGAAGTCCAGGCACATCCTTCCATGGCGATCGACAGTACGTTCTACTGTTTTTAGCAATCAGGAGATATATCGTTGATTCAGCTGAATTCCTTTGATTACTTTACCATGTACAAAGATACATACATTGACTACAATTTCCTGGAATTCAGACATAATTCGCTGATTAAAAAAATCCATAACTTAATAAAAGTAGAAGGCAAATTATTGTTTCATTTGGATCATATATATAGATTAAAATATAAATATTATACTTAAATAGGTTATGTTCTTAATGTCATAAACCGGAAGTTGCTATGTAGTTCAATCGCAAACGACTTTCGGAAGACAGCTTGTAATTTTGGCAATATAAGTACTGAGTCGGATATTTCTACATTTTTATCAACACAAGTTTCTAGAAAGTATTAATAAATAGATTTACTATCCCAAAACATTCCTGCAAAGAAAAATCAAGGTATTCAAACAATTTCGTGAGAGTTACATTCAAAATTAGCTTTCCTCAAATACATGTTAAAGTATTTGCATTTGATCAGGTAGATTTTACAACTGGAAAGTAATTATATACTATTTTGTAGTAATTTCAATATTTATAATATACAAATAAAACGTTGTGCTCAAAGTACGCTATACATACACACACATTTTGCGGTAATTTCTTTGAAAAATATTAATTTAAAATATTATGCTGAAAAACTGCATTTCAGCAATGGTAGTCATGTTCTAATTCTGATTGACATTACCATTCAGCCCTTTTTAGTTAAAGGTGCAGTTGCATTGTAGAGCGCAATCTGTTCGCCTTAGTCGAGGTATCTTAGCTAAATTTCAACAGATGAGACCGGTTTGTTTAATGAATCCTTTCACATTGAATATACCGAACTCGTTATAATTTGTCAAACCCATGATCCAGAAGTCATCTTAAACCTTATGTATAAATTTTCCACTTGAGTAGCTTAATTTTATTCGACTGCTGCTTTTTTTTTTTACTTTCTTACTTTCGGATTAGGAAAAATCCAAAATGCGAAAGGAAAAAGGAACAATTCACCTAATTTAAGCGAACGGATTTCAAAATTAGAAGTATAATACATTTTCCCTTAACAGTGAAAAAGTAAGAAAGAGCTAAATCTCATTATAATCGTAAATATTATATTTAAATATTAACAATTGGATACCTGACGCGAAAAACATTACGCAGCTAAATGTGATTAAAATGCACGTCGGAAAAATGCAAAAATATTATCGATATGAAGCTTTTTGTAAGTAGATATAAATGATCAACTCTAATTAACTAAAGCGGTGAAAAATTCAGATATTATTCAAAGAGTCCTGTACAGTTTGATCTCAAATATCATGACATATTTTTGCTTTTGATAAACACTACACATCCTTAATATTACTGTTTTTGTGGTGATGTGGCGAAAATGTATTGGGGTAAAGTATAAATCAAAGTTTCCAATCTTCCGAACATCAACCAGATGGCTTTTTCAAGGAAGGACGGAGTTGTTATTCTGCAAAATTGTACAATTCAAAAAGTCAAATTCAATATCTTCGGAAAAAAAAAGAAAAGAAAAAGTGTAAGTAATCAATACCACTATTATATTAATTTTCTGTAATATACCACTATATTCTCCGTTCGGTTCGAAGTACTGAAAAAAATGCAGCATGAGCACAAAAACATTCCTTGATTTCCAACGGTTATGGGGTGTAACTTTATTGGAATTTTTTTACCGATTGGTGGCTACAGCTGCGTCAACACATACATTTTTATGTGGCATCGGTTGGTACCACAGACACCAGATGTGGGCCCGGTTATTCGGCAAACATCGATGTGATTATCTAACTCGGACCAGACGTTCTGCAACACGTCAGTCGTATTCGAATTTACAGCTTCAGTGAGTTTCTGCAGATCCCTGATAATTTTTTTCCGCACGTCCAATCCATCTATTTGGCAGGTGCTCGTTGAGAAATGCGTGGTAAGCGAGAAGCCAGTGCGGCGGTGCCCCATTTTGCTGATAAAGGTAGACACTACCTTCAGCAGCTATTTCTGGCAGCAACCAGTTGGTTAACATGTCCCGGTAAATTTGACCAGTAACGGTTTGTCTCAAAGATAATGTGGCCGTGCACATTCAGCTCTGATACGGCACAGAACACATTAATTTTTAGAGAGTTACGTTCAACCTCTAGGGTGGCATGCTAATATTTACTCCCCCAAATCCTCACATTGTGAATGTTGACCTTTCCACCAAAGTGGAAAATCGCTTCATCACCAAAAATGGTCTTTGACAGCAGGTATCATTATTTTACATTAACGCCTGAAGATCCCTGCAAAATTCAATTCGCGTTACATTGTCTTGCGAGTGTAACGTTTGGACCAATTGCAGCTTGTAAGGGTGCAAACACAAGCGTTTGCGTGAAATCTTTCTTAACTCTCTGCTAGTTCTCCGCGTAGACGTCTTGGGGATGCTCATAAAAGCTTGTCTGACGCTATCAACAACGTGCTCCGAGATCGACGGTCGGCCTATATGTCTCTTTCTCTTATCAAAGATGCATCCTTTTTTTCAATGAAATTGTTGTGTCATTTAAAAAAAAAACTTGTTAGTAGGCGGATCGATATTATGTTTGCGCCTGAAAGCACGCTGCACAGTCACAACAATGTTTGTTTTCGTAAATTCCAACACGCACCAGATGTGTTGCTGTGGAGTGAGCAACATCTTGGATATCATTGCCCTCTAACGGTGGGAGGAGTGCATAAAGATTCTGCGAAAGAGAAAAGAAATGTTTTGAGTTAACGTATCTCTGGTCACCATATTTAATAACATATACTAATAAGATTTGTATTTATGATTCTTTGAATTCAAGTAATGTTTTTGTGCTCATCCTGTGTTTATTTTCGACCAATGTAACATACGGAACTTCCAGATATATATTAGGAAAATTGAAAATATTAAATAAAAAGTTTATTAGTTTTCTGTCAATTAAAAATAATCTTGATATTAGAAACACCTTCCCACCAGGTTTGATATAGAAGGTTGAAGGAATTGAATGGCACTGAAGAGTAATTTAATATTACACTGTTTCTACTAATGCTCTATGCTTTCAACCTTACGCGGTATGTCAGATGGTAAGAAAATTTACATTCCGATGATCAAAACAATGTAAAAGTGAAATGCTTTCAAAAGTTCGACCAACGTGAGATACATTTGGGTATCCCAGCACCTGAAGGATTTTGTAATATACCGATGTGAAAATACAATCTTGAAAACCTTCGAAGAAATGGGGAAAGCTTTTAAGAAATTTCAGATATACAACACAAGGAAAATATATACGTATATTACATAGATACATATCATTAAGCTGTTCTTTGATATTCAGAGGTTAGCACCTCAGAGAAAGACAATCTGACAAAAAACGATTTAACTGATAGTACGTATCCCTAAGGTATTTTTTGAGATTAGCTCCAATAAGAGATATAAACCCCAGATAAATTTTTAAATCATTTTTAACTCACTGTTCATTATCAAACTTCTCCATTTACAGCGATAATGACGCACAACACGGTGTACAGTGACATTCATCACACGACTTACACAAGGCCTTCTATACTTCATACTCATAATCTTTTTCTCGTTGAGACACTCCTGAATCTGCTCCTCCCATGAATTCCTTGGCCTTCCTCTGCCTTTCCTTCCTGCCACCTGGGCCTTAAATATTTCCTTATTAAGCATCTCGTCATTCATTCAGCATGACCAAACATTTAAAGAGTATTAATCTCCACCTTGTTAACAACATTTTCCTTCACATTACAAAACTACAACACATCTTCATTCCTCACATAATTTTCCCACAAACATTAGTAAGTACCGCATTTCTCGGCACAAAAAGACTCTTATGTCTCTTCTGCAGTACCCAGGTTTCATTGCCATACATCAGAGTAGGAACAATTACACTTTCATACACAGCCATTCGGGACTCTTTTGAGAATCCATTATTCCTGTGGAAACTTCCTAAAGCAGCGCAGACTTTCAATGAAGAATTCATTCCCGTGCTAATTTTGCCATCTAATATGTTCTCTCGGTCAAACAAGCTTCCCAAATATACAAACTCATTAACCTGGTCAATCACTGTTCCATTTAGACTTACCCTGTATTCAGTACCAACAGTTCCTTGCTTAAACACCATACCTTTGGTTTTTAGCTTATTTATACTCAGTTTTAATTTCAGACAAATTTCATACATCCGGAACAACATGCTCTGCAACTTGCTTCTGCTCTCTGCCAACAGGATTATGTCATCAGCATACAGCAATCTGCGCACACGGGTATCACCAAGAAATATACCAGTATTGTTCATTTTGACATCACGCATGCATGCATCCATAAATATATTAAACTGCTTTGGTTACATTACACAACCTTGCCTGACTCCTGCAACAATGGAAACCCAATTTCATTAAACACCATTCATTCGTACACAAACTCTACTGGCAGCATATATGGATTTCACACTATTAAATACACTGAAAAGCAATTGAATTAGATATATCTGTCCATCAACGTGTAGCACCGCCTTTCGTCCTGATGACAGCGGCGATTCGTCTCGGCAAGGACTTGAAAAGACACCGGAAGCGTTGGGAAGCCATACGGATCCAAGACCCCTGAACTAGCTCCCACAGTTCACGAAGATTTAATGGAGTGGGTCAGAGCCTCGAACATCTCTCTCGATGGCATCCCAAATGTGCTCGATGGGATTGAGGTCAGGTGACCTAGGGCGCCAAGGAAGACGATCACGTCGGTGGAGTGTTCTTCCAACCATTCGGATACAATTCAGGAGCGATGGCACAGTGCCGCTTCTTGTTGCAGGATGAGCATTGTGATGTTGAAGACTTACAAACGGGAGCAAATGGTAATCCAGGATATCCCGGTAACGTTGATCTGTTAGGGACAATGTCACACATACCAGGGGTTCATTCCAATCCACGTGAACGGTTGCCAGACGAGAATGCCACTCCTCCAGCATGAAGAGTACCCTGCTGGCAAGAAGGATCCATCAATTTATGTGGTTTGCGCCGTACTCGTATCCTGCCATCCGCATGTGCCAAAGTGAATCTCGGCTCATCAGTCCAGGCAACGTTTTCCCACACGTCTAGGTTCCAGTGGCGATGTTTCCACGCCCGTGCTGATCTTTGTACACTGCGATGTGCGGTCAGCAGCGGTACCCTTATGGGACGATGGCTTCTGTACCCCCTAGCTAGGAGATGGTTCTTGATGGTGTGGCTGCTTACATGTTTTTGTGCACCAGCGTTAAATTGCCGAGTGATGTCTTGCATTGTGGCTCGTCTATCCGCTGTTACAATGGGAGCTAGCCGACGATGACTCCGCTCATCCATACGCTGTTGTCCACGGCCTTTGCCCCTTGCAGGGATGGTTTTACCGGATTTGATGTACTCACGGTGCACTCGTGACACAGTGGCTCGTGAAAATCCCAGTGCCTGCACGACTTCCGTAATGGAGTGACCTATTCGTCTGGCACCGACAAATTTGCCCACGATCAAATGCGCTTAGATCCTTCGTCTTACCCATACTACGTCCGACTCTTACTGATTCCCGTGGCATCACTCTTTATATTGTCTGATCGCTGCATACGTCATGTCGTTTCCGTTTACAGGGCCTCCCACAGCGCAACATTTGCATAACGCCAGCTGTGTCTAATTCAATTGCTCTTCAGTGTACATTCCCAGTAACACCATATTTATTCAACAACTTCCACAGAAGTATCCTATTTACTCGGTCACATGCTTTTTCTATATATATGAAGGCAGCAACCATTTTCTTACCAACAGCCAGATACATTTTAATCATCATGATGCGTAACGCAAAAACTTGGTTAGTGCAGCCCTTTCCAGGCATAAAAACGCTCTGAACATCCCACACTTTCTCTGAAGTAAGACCTCGTTCCGTTTCAATAATGACCTTAACAAACACTTTCCCTGGCACACTCTTTAAGCTTCGATTGTCCTTGCAGTCATTCCGATCTTCTTTTCCTTTATAAAAGGAAAAACTTACAGCATTCCTCCAGTCCCGAGGTACCATTCCTAAATCCCAGCATAGCTGGCAGATTTCAGTTAACCGGTCAGTTACAGTCATCACTCATCATCATATTTCAACATCTCAGCAGTTATGCCACTAACGTTTGGAGCTTTACCATTCTGAAAAGATTTTAGAGCTTTACACAGCTCTTCTCTCGAGATCCCTCCCATGTATCCATCTCTCACTATGACATCATCTGTTTCTGCCTCAGACGTACCATTGCTTCATTGACCTAATAATTCACAGTGGTATTCACCCTAATATTCACTTAACGAGCTCAAATATGATTTCCCCGATCTTATTATTCACACAACTTGCAACTTTATTTTCCCTATTTCTCCTTTGTCTCATATACTTCCAAAAAGTACTTCTCTCTTTCCGAAAAGCCAATACATGCCTTTCTAAATTATTCTTCCTATTATTTGCCTTAATCTCACAAACCACCTTCGCTGCCTCATGCTTCCTACAGCGATATTCATCCTCAAAAACTCTACCTTGCAACAACCCTAAATATGCTTCATTCTGCCCCTTTACTGTTTCTTTAATCTCACTAATCCTTCAAGCACCACCTCTAGTGCCTCCAACTATTTTCTTCAGCAGCAGTGACAACACATTTCTCAAAACATTCCCAGTTCTTTTCTACATCCCTCTTACATGACTTCAGCTCCTTCAGTCGTTCACTGAGCAAATTAGAGTAACTCTAATGGACTTCAAGGAACCTTTCAATCGTTATTCTTTCCATCATAGGTCTAATTCTATTTATTGTCTTCCAACCAACTTTCAGTTTCACTCGTGACACCACCAAGTAATGATCAGAGCCAACATTCGTATCTCGCATCACACGGGTGTCAACAACTAAGTGTTTCACTTTCAAACGAATCGAAATAATTCCCTAACTTATGCAGCTATAATTAATCAAGTTGTTCTTAATATTTTCATTAAAATCACACCAACACCAGCCTGTCCTCTCACATTATCCAACACTCCACACCACACACTCACCGTTCCATTCACTTCTTTTATTCCAATTTCCTCCTTTTTAGTTTCACTCACACACAGCACATCCCATTTATGCTTATTAATTTCTTCAATCACCTTTCCATTTATTTCTCTAGTATTCCTTGTACCAATCTTACACTCACTCAGCCTGGATCTCTTTCTCATTCTTCGTTTTCTAGTTCCATATCATTTCCTAGGTTCACCGTTATTCTCAGGTGTGGTAGGTCCACCATATCCCATACGAGAGTCCGGAATATTCATTACTATTTGAGTCTTTTTAATGAGAGAAATACACCATTGTGGGGGAATATCTCACAATTAACGGTTCCAGTTGATTGTTAATCTAAGGATTCTGAAACTAAACCCAGTTACTTGTAGTGTTTTCGCCAATGTCACAAAGAACTATTTGGTACCTCTCCAATATTTACAGCGGTGTTTGTTGCTGTTCTGTGTGCTATTTTTACCACGGAGCGCTCATAGGAAGGAAACCTACTGTTAATCATTCAGAAATTTCTTTATTTACAGTTAACGGGGAAATGAAAAATAAATTGCGTTTTCCAATATTGCAGTTCTTTTAACTCTAATAACTGTTATGCATTTCAGACAAGAAATTTATATATTGTGATTTGTCTCCATGCTGTTTCATAAGCCCTTTTATAAATACACTAAAGTAACAAATTAGTAGGTACACTTGGTAATAACGTGTTGGGCTGCCCTTGACCTACAAAATAACCTCTATTCAAAGAGTAGTGGATTCAGCAAGGTATTAATATATATCTGTAGGGAATTTCAAAAAATTTGATGTTATAACTTTGGTCAGTGGTAAATAGTTTTCTGTACAAGAATCTTAAATACGATTGGCTCTCTCAATCACTTTACAGAGGTGTTCAATTAAGTTAACATCTGGGATTCGTGATGGAAATGTTTTCATTTCGAAAACACTGTGGAATTCTTGGATTTGCTGCGTTACGACCCATGCCGTATGTCACGATGCAGTTTCGTACTGGAAACAGTTCTCTACATAGAATTTCAGATATACATTCGTTGGAAATGAATGGCAACGCACTGGAATATTAAAAGCAATCATAATTATCTACTGAATCGCCTGTGGTTTACTGGGCTCCAATGTAAACATTCCTCAGAAAACAAAATTACATCACCCTCAAATCGAATAGCATCTTACTATTTCCGTTAGGGTATGCTAACAGTTACACTTAGTCGAACGAAAATCGGGAAATGAGGATTCGATTCCAATATAATTTAAAGTTTTCTGAAGAGTTGTTACATGGAAATCTAGTAAATCACAGACATTTCAGTACATAATTCTAACTGATGTGAATACTAGAGTTCTCTCCATCAGGAAACTCCATGCACGTGTACGCAACAGCATGACTCTAACTGATGCAAAGGACTCTTACCATCCAAATGCTTAACCCAATGATTGTTTGGAAGCACAATACACACCATTTAAACCCCATCAGCAGTTTTCCCAGTCAAGAGTAGGTAGACGGAATCCATGATACGCTGAGTGGACTTCATTATCGGACTCATTTATCTGCTTGCAGTTCATGAAAATATGACTGATCGGACAGGGTGAACGTTTTTCCTGCTGAAATATTGCACCAGGACAACTCTCAGGGAAGAGTTCCACCTCTGATTCCAAAGATTTCATGACCAAACCTGGTTTTTGTGAGTTCCTATGATTCGTATATGGTAAGATCTCAAACTTAACCCTATGGCGCCCCAAACCATGGTGACTGATGATAGGCCGGTATGAACCCTATGAGGACCAAAACCATGGCGATTGATGATAGGCCGGTATGAACCCTATGGGGACCAAAACCATGGCGATTGATGATAGGCCGGTATGACGCTGGCGATTGCACACTGCAAGGTGCCACTCTCCAAGATGTCTTAAAACACGTGACCATCAGAGTAATTGTGACTCGTCAGAAAACACGACCTGTTGCAAATCCTGTTGTCTGTGCTCGAGACCGCATTGCAGCCTGAGTCGTCTGTGATTGAGCTTGAAAGTGCTGCTAGCGACCAGTTCTCTGTTAAGCAGAAGACGACGTCAAATTGTGCCGGACGACAAAGCCAGAAAAACTGCTGAGCCACCAGCGTGGATCTTGATGTGAGGTCGGTCACATCCATGGGGTAGAAGTGTCAGTCATACCGTGCAGTCGTGCGATTTTGTGATCCATTTTCCGGATTTATGTGCGTCCGAGACTCATATGTCAACATACGCCATATTCATATCACTGGGCTGTCGTTTCTTCTAGAACGAGTGGTATTTTCGCTGCAGCAAAGTCCAGCTCCTCTCATCCTATCAATCTTTACACGCTCCAAGTTCGTCAGTTGTTCATAACAAACCTTCTTCGGCGACGAGTCATAGTGAGACACAAAAAACACTCTTTCGACGTTTCTCTAACTGCAACACCTCGTTTGGAGCTAGGTTATTATACAAACGCCATACAGTTCATAGGATGCTGCTCCGAAAATACAGGCATATTTCTTCTGAAATTTTTATCGTTTGTATATCCCAAACTGTTGCATTAATCCTGTAAGTTTCAAACACTGCCAGCCGTCCTTCATGTTGTTGCTATTTATTTTCATAAACAGTGTAACGTACCAGGAGATGTGACGTACCTGCCAGAAGGACGCACACGACATAAAGGCAGATAGGAATCAGAATAAAACGTCCGCGTAGCTCAATTGGTAGAGTGACTTATTCCGGAATGAGGGGATCCGGGTTCGAATCCTGGCGTGGACAGAAATGACGGAGAAATTTACTTCGTTATAACGTCGCCCGAACTATCCGGATGACCCGACCGTTCAAAATCTCGCAGTGGTGTGATGTTATTTCCACACCGCGAGATAGGAAAAATAAGAGAATCCCTTCTCCAGCACTTCGAAAAAAAAATAAGGGGGAGATGATGTAACGTACGAGGAGATGTGACGTACCTGCCAGAAGGACGCACACGACATAAAGGTAGATAGTAGTCAGTACAAACGTCCGCGTAGCTCAATTGGTAGAGTGACTTATTCCGGAATGATGGGATCCGGGTTCGAATCCTGGCGTGGACAGAATTGACGGAGAAATTTACTTCGTTATAACAGTAGCGTACATACATATCGAAAATCTCAGTGCGACGCAAGGGAAACTTTTGCTTGAATTCCCTGTAGTTTGGTGTTGTACGGATTTGGAAAATATCAACGAATTACCTCAGTAAAAATCACCAATGACAACCTGAACATGTTATCCTTTATTGAATATTGTATTATTTGTTTTTTCGTTACGTTTAAATGTTCACCAGTATGTGTTCAATAAATCAACTGGCAACTCATGAATTATTAGCCGTTCGCTGTGCTTTAGTTACCGCAACTGTACATAGAGAGAAACTGAGTCTTCGGATAAGAGAGCACCGATGTTCTATAGCGGGCGTTTTGAAAGGGAGACTTGTTTGGTACGGGAAATATTTTTAAATAAATAAAGCGATTAAATTTGAGTTGATTTATTGAACACATACTAGTAATATCAATGGGTAAATTAAGAAACCAATTTTTGGATTTTTTGCAAATCATAAAGAAGGGTTATCTAGCGGCTCAGGAAAGAAATAATCGGGAAAAAGAAGCACACATTACCACAGCTCTAAAGAAAAAGGGAAATTCATCGGATAGAGAGTCTCCTCATAAAAGCAATTAACCATTGAGAACTTTTTCTTTCTAATGAAGCAAAATATTGCTGACCACACCTTAACGAAAATGGAATGCTTTTTAGCATTTATAGATAGCATTCGCGCGAGAGCTCTTGGATATGTGGAAAATAGATAAAAGGCGTCGGCTTAAAAAGCTCAACTCTGTTGGGCTTGAAAAAAACGAAATGCTTGAAGGTTAAAAGTTATTAAGCACGAATCGGGGATTTACGTGGATTCCAATAGTGGTGTGAGTAAGTAGGGTTTTACGAATACCGGAATTATATTCAGGTATCTCATTTCTCCCTTAGAAAGCTTTCCGCAATGATCATAATTACTGTCCAATGACATGATGTGCTATGAGTTTCTAAGTCTATGCTGAAGTAGACCAAGCGATATTTGTGGGTAACTCCTTATTACTGAACTTCAACTAGAATCACATGTCTTGCTGCCCTTGAAGAATCGGAAGATTGTTGCACCTCCTTCGAAATTACGTAACACCACCTGCGGCGGTGAAGCATATTATCGCTGCCTAGACAAAGAACGAACCGACAATCTTTACGGCATAAAGCAATTGAAGGCTTACTGCCAATGTGGAAACCTTTGAAGGTTACGTACTTTGGAAATTTATGTCCCCATATTGCTGACATCGGAACGATTAAGTTGCGATAGAGGCACGCTCCGTCTTTCCTCCTGCCTGGTTTTCAACCAAGGGCAAAGAAGATCAGAAGATCAGGAATAGTGGGAAGCCACATGTATTTTTGTCCTTTAACGAGCTTTGACGAACCAAATCGTAAAAGCTCGTTAAAGGACAAAATACTTCTCCCATGGTGTTACTCTCGTTTTGATTTTTTTAATGCCGAGGTGTGTATCTCAACATTAAGTGACCATATTCTATGCTTATTCTGTGCATTTACGTAAAAATTAAAATCAAATAATTTGCGCGTGTGCGAAATGAAAAGATGTAAGAGAAATCACCTTCAACATTAAAAGTATTTTTTTGCTCAACGACTAATTAAATGGATAAACTTAATCAATTTAATTGTGTGTAGGCTTCTGTTATCCGAAGTGGATTAACAACAGGAACTGAAAGAATGACTATTAATATCAAGAGAAAATTTTGATCACCTGTTTCAAGGAAAAACGTGGGGCAATGCGTAAGACAAAAAAACAAAAACCGTCCATACCTCGGAAAAAGTATAAACCGGACCTATTTCGCACGAATGGACAGAACCCATTATTTCTTTTAATCTGCGATTTCATATTTGTACAGTACATTTTATTAACTATTTTTCATCTGAATTTTCCTTAAGTTTGGGGTACCAAATGCAACAGTTTTGTGCTACATCTGTTGAAGTATATATTGGTTAAAAGTATGTTCATAGCTTGGGAATGTTTGAAATATTTGTGCCTCGTTTTTTATTATTAAAATATATTTTATTACATGTCATATTTCATGAATTTTTGGTAACTTTGTTCTGGGTATGTGTTAATCTTTAACCATTAATATGCCATGATGTTTGCAAGTTACATTTATGTTTTATATATGTTTCAACAGTTTGTTAAATCGTAGCTGACGTCGGCATGACAGTGTGATCAAAATCATCTCTATACAGATTTCCAGGTAGAGCTCCACCAAAATGCTTGTGGTTACGTGCATTTTTAGCTATTTCCGAAGACGAGATGCAGTAATCACTTAGAATTGGAAACATACAACTCTCTGTTGCCTTAAGAAAAGATGCGTCTATAAAGGGACTTTTAAAAGACCCTAGCTGTGGTTAAAGTAAGATAAAATCCTTCAGCACTGCACTTATTGTGGATAGCGTTTCAACTGCCACTCGCATTTTGGCCATATCGCGAAAACGACAGTAATTGTGCAACAAAATGCCCTTCTGATTTGTCAAAAAGTGAATTTTCCCCGTCATTTCCCCCTTCGTCATCCCACCTAGACTTCTATCGCCCTTGCTTTTCTCTTTTTAATCCCGTCACTATTTCTTTCCGTCTTCGCAGCCACACACTGCTTAACCCTGATTTATTTATGTTTTTTCATCATCTCACTTGTAAACATAAAGGATACCCTGTGCACAGAAGCACCAAATGATTTGTTGTTTTGTCTTACACTAAAACTTGTGAAATAATAGATGCAGTCAATTCTTGATTATTTTCAGATTTGGGCGATGGGTAGGTTAAATTGGTAACACCTGATGATACTTTTAAGGACAGACATCAAAAAAGCAAATTTTTTCAACAATGCTTATTTATTGTTTGTGTTGCTTGTGATTGCAGAATTAACAACCTGAAAGTGCTAAAAGGTGTTATTGTCCCATGTGTAAGAAATGTGTACCACAAAATGATGAAAGTTACCTTGTACTCGTTCTAGAGGTGATATCAGGAAACAGCAGTTATGCCCCAATAAGAACCGGGAACATTTCCACATTCAGGCTAAGCTGAGGTGGCCATAAGTTCTAGAGAAACAGCTTTAGAAATAACCTTTTTGCTCAATAAGTTTTCTGCCACTCAAATTTTAGTTTTTTTGAAGAACCCATTGGGTTCACCTTTATTTACAAGTCGAAATGATAGGCTGAAGAATTACTGAATTTCAATTACAAATTTGGTGTAACACTTTCCTGTGGCTGATATTAAATTTAGGTTAGAGTCCAACAAATCACATTTTAATGGAAAATATCAGCCCTTTGCTGGTAAATCACATAAGGTGGTGTATCCTTTTTTTTATACTTTCAGACTAGCTTGAATAAAGCTAATTGCACAAATTATACTCAACAATTCTTTCCAAACATTAATATTTTGGTTTTTCACGAAATCAGTATGAATATATTGGTGTTATGTAAACGTTACACAAATACACAAGTTGCCAAAATAATATCAACAAAATTTCTTAGACGTTACTGAAATCATAATTTACTAGAAAATGTTTTTCTACGGCTGCAAAACCAAACATCAGGATTTTAAGTGTGCACACTTGCATCATTACTTCAACATCTTTGGCAAAATTAAGATATAAGACCAAGCCAGTAAGAAGAAACTTTTTAGGTACTCATTCGGCTTAACTGGCATTTTGAAAAGGCACTGGGATTCAAAGCACAAGGTAACTTTCACTGATACATATTAGTACTATCCTATCATTCCCTACTTCTTGGTTAAATATGTACACACTTTTACATTTATATACACATCGCGATTCAACACTTAAATATTCATCATTTATATTGCACACTGTATATGACCTTAGCCCTGCTGGTTTCACAAATTACTTAGGAAAAACGAGGAGAAAGGAAGGAGTTTCAGGGCTTCCCTCTTGTCCTTTTTTCTTTAACTCCCAAAATTAAATTTATAGATTCCCCCCCCCCTTTTCTTACACAAACCCAAAAATAAAAATATTTGATGTATATAATGGCCAACTACAGCTTCCTTAAAAAAAAAAGAATTTGTTATTTTACTGATACATGACACTGCCCTCTAAAAAAAATATTACTTCCTCCACTGACTCTCCCCCCTAAACCTTCCCACTGAAAACTTTTTCCACTCTCTTGTTTATTTTACATCATTAAAAAAAATTTTTCAGTGCCAAATAACAAAACAAAAATTTACATTGCAAAAAAAGAAATGGTTTGTTGCCAGAGGTTTATGCACTAATATATTTATATGTAATTTATTCCTTTCTTTTTCCTTTACCACATCCAAACAATGGCATAGGGTAATTTCAGTGTGAGGATTTTTGCTCTTGGACTATCTCCGAATTTTTTTCTGCTCTTTCAATTTTTTTTTCTTTGACCGTCAGCTGATGCCACTCGGCGTTCTGTTTTACAACCAAAATACATTCTACATTACCTTGGCCGACTGGCAGTGGTGTGCGCGAAGGAAATAAAGTCATTTCAGTTGTGGGCGCTAAGGAAATACAGTTCCCTTGAAGATTCTAGTTCCTCACTAGGACAGCGGACTGGCTCAGATTTTTTACGACCAAGGTAAGCGATCCAAAAGGCTATGAGGGCAGATAAAACATGGCGGGACTTACGAGCGAGAGTCAAGCTTGCTGCAGAATTTAGCAGGAGAGGACTGGAATGGACATGCTGCGAGCTCTTCACATTCGATGCTTCCCGGAGGAAAGCAGGATTCCCACCACTTCAACTTGTAGTTAACCAAGGAGGAGTCGGGCCTTGGATTTAACTTCATTTTTTTTTTTTTCAGCGCTGTTTTTTGGAAGCTGTGCTGTTGACAACGAGAGTGAGATTAAGTGAAACATTTTCTCCGAGAGACCCCTCAACTGGTGACCCACGCTTTAATTAGCTGATGGGCTCCCAGAGGCAGCGCGACAGACCAAAAGGAAGGTCACAACTTGCGCTTAATCTCTCACACACCCAAAATTCTGGTAACTCACACGGTCCGCAAAATAGTTGCCGTGACCTTTCTACTCAAAATAACCTCCGCTGGTTGAAGTTTCTTTAAAAATAGAATTCTTTGAAGCTGAACTTTCGCTCTGGAAACGATTCTTCAGCCAGAGGAGAAAGTGAAGGGAACAAAAAGAAATGGCCTTTTATTCAACAATGAATTTTTCTTTCCTTAGACTTCCAAAGGCTGGTCTTATAAAGTTTAAAGATTTTAGATTATATATACACAGAAACATAGATGAAAATATTATCTTACAAAACAAGCATTTCAGATAAAAATGTATCGGAACAGAGGCAAAAACGTATTATAAAATAATTTAATTTTTATATTTTGAAGTTGCTTTACTGCTAAAAACGTTATTTCACGATTCACACTGTTAGCTTTAATTTTACGCACTCATGTATACAAATGACAATCGCTTCTCCTCGTATCACACGCAGAGCTCATTTTGCGTGGTGTACAGAAATGTAAGAGAAAATTTATAAATATATGCATGCGAATACTACCACGGAACAAGATTGATAACAGATGTGAGGACGAAACGATTCTTTTTCTTAATCAGAACCGTAACTCTGAAACCTTTATCGGAGCAATTCTTCCCGGAATGAAACAAATAATCAAGCACTACTCCCCACTCGGATTGACAATATTTAAAACAATATGCAAGAAATCACATTTAAGTTTTAATCTCGGCGCACCCAAAATAACGTTCGATCCCAGAACAACAATCCAAAGAACATACAAATACATATCGTTCCCCCACTTCACTCAACGTATACACACATAGCAAAAAAATAGTCTAGCACTCTAAAAGGAAATTGAGGAAAGGATAGGAAAAAGAAATCGAAGATTGAATGGCAATTAAAGAATTTCATAACTTTTTTCTTGACTTCCCAGGGAAAATGAACTGAAAACTTCAGAAGATATAGGAAATTCATTCAAGTTCCTTACTAAAATTTTCAAGGTTCGATGGTAAAAAAAAACAAAAGAACTGCGCGTCATTCTTTTCCTTTTTTTTTCATCTTATCCCGAAGGGAATCAAGATGCGTGATGGGAGCCTATTTTCCTTTCCGAAAATGAGATGGCCAGTCTCTTTTTCAGAAACTGGAAAATGGCGACACATCAGCTCTCTTGTCTTATTTCCATTACTGTTGTCTTTTTTCTTATTGCAGAAAAGCACCGTCGTGTCTCGAGGTCACTTTAAACAAGGGCTTTGCTGCGACAGGTAAGGAAACAGGAATTTTCGTTTGTTTCTTTGGCAGTTCG
Organism: Macrothele yani; assembly: GCA_039090855.1. Lineage (NCBI taxonomy): Eukaryota > Metazoa > Arthropoda > Arachnida > Araneae > Macrothelidae > Macrothele > Macrothele yani. The sequence continues at coordinate 47,501,258 of CM076999.1, read as the reverse complement.
CGTCCGAAACAGCAACCGAGGAAATAACGCTGTTTCGGTTCGGGTCGACCGGTTGGTCTGTTGCGGCTTTGCTTAGTCCTGGTTTTTGTATACGCAGTATATTCACATTAATAAACTTAACATATAAAGATTCAACTTTCCATAAATAGAACGACTTGTAAATAATAATGGAGATAAGCACATATTGACAACAATGTAGATCTAAAGAAACTGTTGGCATCATAGTAATTGTTATATTTATACAGGGTAATCCAGCAGTAAATATTTTCTATTCCTAACCGAATTTATACTTCTAAAACAAAAATTAAATTTTCCAAGGTTTTCACACACAAACCAGTTGGCTTTATTTTTTGTGTTTTGACAACTTTCAAAAAATTGTAAGACAAGCAATGTTTCTTGAAATATTTTTGAATGTGTATATTTATAAACCTTTTTGTATGTTGTTCTGTAGAAATATATGTACTACTTTTTTTTTTGAGAAAGGTTTTAATAAACATTTTGAGTTTAATATTTGGATAAAATTTACATTAAAGAATAAGTTCATGACCTTTGTAGCGTTTATAATTAATTCCTACTTGAAATGAACGCCTTTTAGTATGCTTAATTGCTAAATTCGCTTAATAACTGTCAGATGCGTTTATATTGCACAAGATGTGTCATTCCAAAAGTACGACGTCTTTACCTAGTGTGAGTAAGATACTTAATTTTGTATTTATGTGTATGCATGAAAAAAATAAACATGTTTATATGCATAAAGTATTAGATGAACACGCAACACTGCTACATTTTGGGTATACAAAATGCTGTACTGTTGCCTATAGTTTGGGTAAATGGAGGAGATGATTCCCCACCGAAAGAAAAGGACATTGTGATTATTCAATCTGGAACTTTGATATATCTCTTCAATATTTTGTGCATAAGTAATTTCTACATGAAACATTGAGTGTTTACCATACATAACTTATTACTCCTTACGCAAGAGATACTCACGGAGAAGTTTCGCACAGCTATTCGAACAGAGTGAACATAAATATAAAATTTCCTAGTTCTTGTATAAGACATGCTGTTGCATGTCCCATATTTCTTATATGGTGCATAATTAAGAGAATGGCGAGACAGGAAATATTTCGACTTAAATTTGAAGGTGTCTGTGTCTTGCGTTAGCTATTTTGCAGAAAGTTCTGCACACTAAAACACACCCTGTCACCATCAAAGTAAATGTAGGGTATGTCGAACAGAAGTTTATACCACATACAGATATAAAAAGTATAAAAGTATTAGTACCGTCATATGTTCCTCGTTGTTATAAAATGAATGCCCCTGTTTTCGGGTTTCAAGGTGAAGGAGAAATGCAGACATTGCGACGAAACTTGGTAGGTAGCTTCTTGAGAGAATATGTAAACGATTTAACGAAATCAAATTTCAAAAATACACTTCTAAGGAAGCGGTGGCGTAGCAGAAGCAGAAAATGAACAGGAACTAACTTGAATTTTTTTATTAATCATATAATTCATTCGATGGATAATAGTTTTTCATAACATTATTCGTTTCACCAATATATTCCATTTTTTACTTTTGCAAAATCAGTGCATATGGAAGATCCTCCTGTCTGAACGAAATCACAAATTGTTGTTTATCGTGAACACATTTTATTTGCAATATTTTACAAGCTACAGTGATAGTGTTCTAGTTATGACTAAGAAGATATTTTAATACGATGGTATGCAGCAACGTTTTAAATATACATTTTATAACTAATTGCATATTAAAAGTTATATAGGAAATAAACAGATAATACGAACAGTCGTTTAAATGAACGAAAACGAATGACAGACTGACATGGCATTTCAAAAGAATGGCAACATTAAGAATTGCTTGTTATTGGATCTGCTGAAGGGTTCTTCTGGCAAAGCCCAATTGCAATGAACCCATAATAAAAATTTACGTATTGTTCCCGCAGAGCAAATGAAAAAGATAATTTTCAAATTAACTTCAGCATAATAAAACTGCCTAGTAAGGAAGGCGACACCCGAACTAATTGAGGTACCCAGCAAACACAACCGCACAACTAGTGTTTTCCCATTACGTCTCGAGTAGATCGTTTGAGGATTAACTCGAGACGTATTGAGAGGTTCCGAGATGTTCGCTAATTACTTTTCGTGTGATCGAAGGGTCGCTAATAGAGAGGTTCCGAGATGTTCTCTAAATACTTTTCGTGTGATCGAAGGATCACTAAGGATCTGAAAGATACTTTTGGTGTGATCGAAGAATTGCTAAGGATCACAAAGATACTTTGGGTGGGATCGAAGGATCTCGAAAGATCTCTCGCTAAAGGATCTACTAACACTGGGTTACTTCTACCTTAATTAGGGAAATCGATAATATACTAGTGTATTCATCTTTCATTTACAGTTTCAAATTCCTCACTTCTGGTAAGAAGAAGAAACCTACAAGTAATTTCTAAAGTTGAAAATTATTGGAATGATTATTTCGTTTGTCAAACGCAGAAGGCTCTGGATACATCGCGCTATCGGCAGTTAAATTCCAAGATTAAAAATAGCTCGAATGATTATATTTTGAATGAATAATTCGATTTGTAGGATTACAAACTTGAGCTTTTGTAATTCAATCGATTATGCCTAACAACATTTTCAAACATGAGAAATAAAGCAAGTTCTGTTTAAATCAGTGTACATTTTAATTCTAGTGCCTATTAAAAGGCAAAATGGCCAATTACTTTCTTCTACTAAACTGAGGTACAAATTCCTTTAAAGAAAATATATAACATATTTATTTTTCAGATATAAAACTAAAATATAAAATCTACTTCGTTTCTACTACTATAGTTACTTTGACAGGATGATTCCCAATAAATCTAATGTAGAAATGTAATAATGGACATCAGTTTAGTTAATAATAGGATTTTTAAACGCAGAAGTAGAAAATGATTGGTAACACCTGTCTACAAAATAGCTGATCTAGTGAAATGCATATTATCTTACTGTCTGTTGTAATAAATTGAAACAAAATACTTATAATTGCTCCTTACTAAAGTTCATTGTCTTAAGGGTAAAAAATACTGAGCAAAGTATTAGACTTTCAAATTTAACAAATTTTGTGTTTTGAAATAGAATACTGGAACATCCAAATATTTAAATGCAATGGTTCAGGTGATAAGTTGCCTTATTTCTTTGACAAATTTTGTATGCTAAATCTCTTTAACTCAGCTATTCATGCGATGAAATAACATCGCATGAATAGCTGAGTAAAAGGGATTTAGCATACAAAAGATCTTACACTGCAGCCATTGACGTGCACGAACTTCTGAAAGCATTTCACGTTTGCATTGTTTTGATAATCTGGAAGCAAAGATTTCTTACAATCACACATTCCGTGTAAGATTCAAAGCATAAAGCCTCAATAAAAACAGTGTAATATCAAATGGCTGTTCAGTACCACTAAATTCCTAAAAACTTCTGTACCAAACTTGGTTGGAAGGTGTTTCTATTATCAACATAAATTTTCAATTGATGAAACCATTTATACCTTTTATTTAATATTCACATTTTTCCTAATATATAACTGAAAGGTACGTATTATACATTGGTCTAAAAATAAATATTTTTTTAATAATACTAAAAGCACGGAGAATATAAAAGTTTATTACAAAAAATTCAAATAACATTGTTATAGATTACTTTCATTTGTTGTTTTTTGATTTTTTGCGGAGATATTTATTGCGCTTGTCTTTTTGATACGTGCAATTTTGCATAATAAAAACTCTGTCCATAAAAAAATTATACGATGCTGTTAATTGTTCCAGTTTATCACGAAAAATAAAAAACATATTCCGGTGTTATGTTCGCAGCATTAATCCCCGATGAATGTATGAGAGTCTATATTGTAACTCTTCAATAATTTACAGTTGATTAAAAGTACAGAAAATGCCTTCAGACTGTACAGAACCTGTGTTTCTTCTCGTCGTTTCTGTTTCTTATGCGAATACCTGTTGGTCGGTTGCATTTAAAGAAAATGCTGAAATACAATAACAAGTACACGGAAACAAAGATTGGGCTTTCCTACTAAATTTGATTCGGCCTAGAGAAAATTCTTTCCAGCACGCACATGTGCACGTGCGCGTCTCTGTGTGTGAGTTTGTGTCATTTTTTAAAGGAATACTAATTAATAGTGTTCCCTTAATGTTACTTTTATATGATGCTCTGTAATCGTCAGATAAATGTTTGCCCATACGTTTTGGACATGTTTACGGATATATACACATACTTATCACGTTACCAGGAAATGCCTAATTTTTTTTCAACTGACAGTAATACTTTACATAAGAAAATTTTGCAGAAATCAATCCAAAAATCATTAAGTTACGTTATCCGGAAAAGAGGCTTTTCTTATAACACTTGTTAATTTTTGGAACGATAATATGCTGCCGAAATTCATAAATGATCAGATGTTATCTGGACTCAAATTAAATGTATATTACATACATATCAATAAGCTGTTCTTTGAGAATTCGACTTTAGCTCCACAAAGAAATACAAACTACCAGATAAATTTTTAACTGATTATTTACTTACTGTTGCCGAATCAAATTTCTCCATTTACAGCGGGCTTTACTATCATCCACACACAACTTGGGCTTCACTATCATTCATCACACTACGTACACAAGACCTTCTGTATTTCATACTCATAATCTATTTCTCATGCGGGCACTCCTGAATCTGATCCTCACATGACTTCCTTAGACTTCCTCTGCATTTTCTTCCGACCACTTGGGATAAAAATATATTCTTAGTCATCTTCTTATCACTCATTCTTTCAGGATGGGCAAACCACCGAAGCATATTACTTTGCCAAGAACATTTTGCGTCACATTACACAATTGAAATACATCTTCATTCCTTACACAATCAGAACGTGTTCTAGCCGAAACCACACCAGCCCACCTCGTAAGGAACACATTTCTCCGGCACACAAACGACTCCTACGTTTCTTCTGTAGTACCCATGTTTCAATGCCATAACTCAGCGTAGGAACAATTAACATTTTCATACACAGCCATGCGGGACTCTCTTTAGAACCCATCATTAGGCGAAAACCTCTCAAAGCAGCTATGGCATTCAATGTAGAATTCACTCGCCTACTAATTTCACCATCCAATTTGGTCTCTCTGTCAAATGCGTTTCCTAAATACACAAACTCATTCACCAGGTAAATCACTGTGCCATTTAGACTTGCATTCAGCACTAACAGTTTCTTGGTTAAAAGCCATAACTTTGTTTTTTTCCTTACCTATAGTCAGTTTGAATTTCGTGCAAACTCCGTACATCCGGAACAACATACACTGCAACTCACCTTTGTCCCCTGCCAACAGGACTGTGTCATCAGGATACAGCAATCTGCACACATGGATGTTACCAAGACAAATATCAGTATTGTCCATCTTGGCATCACGCGCGCACGTATAAATAAATATATTAAATAGCCATGGTGACATTGCACTACATTGTCTGACGCCTGCACCAATAGAAACTCATTTTGAAAAAAACACCATTATTGGCACACACGCTCTACTGCCATCATACATGAATTTTACATTGTTATGTAGATTCCATGTAACAACATTTTTATTCAATATCTTCCACAAAAGTGTCCTATTCACTCGGTCGTAAGCTTTCTCTAAAACTGTTAAAGCAGCAAGAACTTTCTTCCAAACAGACAGATAGTTTTCAGTCATCATGCGTAATGCAAAAATTAGGCTAGTGCAGCCTTTCTCAAGCATGAACCCACTCTGAACATCCCTCACTTTCTTTGATGTAAGACAACTTATTTTTTCAATGACGACCTTACCATACACCTTCCCGGGCACACTCAGTACGTTAATACCACGATAGTTCTTGCAGTCAGTCTGATCACCTTTTCCCTTATACAAGGGAACAATGATAGCATTCTTCCAATTCCGAGTGACCATTCCTAATATCCCAGCACAACTGGCAAATTTAAGTTATCCAGTCAATTACAGATTCATCACCATATTTCAACAACTCAGCATTTATGGCATCAACTCCCGGAGACATTCTGAAGGGATTTTGGAGCTTTACACACCTCTTTCCTTGAGTTCCAATCATTCCTGTGAAGGCCTCCAAAATCCAATATGACTTTCAGTGAGAACCTATCATTCCTGTGAATACCTCCCCAAGCTGCTATGACTTTCACCCAGTTTGCTTTACCTGATGATGCACAGGACACCTGTGTGAAAGATTCTGTGTTTTTTTTAGCTTTGTATATTTTTTAATCATTAAAATTTTAAAGTATTTAAAATGAGGCGTGTGTGTCCTGTGGTATCGTGCTTCGACAGCTAACTCCAGCAAATGGTATCTTGAGATCACTCCTGTGATTCCACCTTTCATTGTGATATCATCTTCTTCTGCCTCAGAATCACCTTTGCTTTTTTGACTAATAACTTACAGAAGTTTTTACCGCAGTCTTAACTTAACTGATTGTGATCCCATATCATTTACCTCCTCCTATTCTTCACACAACTTACAACTTCGTTTCCCATATTTTTCCTGAGTCCTTTGTACTTCCAGTGAGATTTTATATCTTTCCAAAAAGCCAATTCATGAAGTTCCATCTTCTCGTTCCCATCTTTTGCCTTACTCTAGCGAACCAGCTTAGCTCCTTAACCCTTCTTATAGCAATATTCACTAACATAGACTCTATCTTGCAACATCTCCAAATAGGCTTCCTTCTTTCTATTTACTGCCCCTTTAGTCTCACTGTTGCACCAAGCATTATCTCCATTGTTTCCCACTATTTTGGGGCCACAGACCTCTTCAGCAGCAGTGACAACACCATTCTTAAAATATCCCCACTTTTTTCTACATCCATCTCACATGACCAGCTCTTTCAGTCGTTCTCTGAGTAAACTAGGGTAACGCTGAAGATCTTCAAGTAGCACTTCAACCTTTATTCGTTCCATCCTAGGTCTTTCCCTATTCCTTTTCCTCCAAGCAACATTTAGTTTCTCTCGTGACACTACCAAGTAATGATCACAGCCAACATCCGCACCTTTCAACACATGAGTTTCACAAACTAAGTTTTTCATACGCTGATCACAAACAACAAAATGTATTACACCCTTCTGACCAAGCATACAATTTTCCCAAGTATTTATGTGAATAAACTTGTGGTTGAAAAATGTATCAGATACACAGAAACCATTAATGCAGAGTTCAATTAATCTTTCACCATTATCATTTACACAAAGATCATTAAACTTAACCAGAACATTGTCAGAAATTGCATTCTGCACGCTTACTCTAGCACTGAAAACTCCTGCTGTTATAACTTTCTCTTAAGCGTCCAACTGGCTCAAAGCAACTATTAGTTCATTCCAGAAGTCTTTCTTTCTATCGGAAGGTTCCGAGTCACAAGGAGCATACACCACAACAATTATTTCTCTCTTAAATTTCATTTTCAAACGAATCCAAAGAATTATCGCACTCATGCAGCTATAGCAATAAGTAGTACACATAAGTAGTATAATAGTACGTATTAGTAGTAGTAATAATAATAAGAGTAATAAATATGTGAGTGAACATCAGCCTTCGAGCACATAAATTTTATGTATGCATATTATCTTCATGTGTCGCTCCTTCTATTTCAATATACAGTCAATATTATCGTGAAATGTATTATAATGGAAAGGTTTGAAGCATCAAATAACTTCGAAAAGCTTCAAAAAATCCCATTTGGGAATAACAATGTTCCATAATCCGGAAATACCATTAACAGATCACATTTGCGTATTAAATAAAGGGCTGCTATAACAATGGTAATCAAGATCGATTTCAGACAGGATATCCTAGTCGTTTGTGCAAATGGTTTCTGGTAACAGATCTATGCCGCAGAAAGTAAATTCAAACAAAGGCTTGAAACTAGCATATCGAAACAAAAACGTCATGGAATGCCATTATCTACAGATGATATAGTTTCCGGCGCGGCAGTTTGCACGTGTGAGTGTCAAGGATATATATTATGAATTAAGTGCACGTGCTGTATAAATCAGAACTGAAACAGTGTTTCTAAGAAGAAAAGGCCAGCACTTGACCTTCGTGGAGAAGGGAAAGATCACCTAATACTGAGAATATGTTTGCAGCTTTCTAGAAACGTCTAGCGTTGTCGGCTTTTCACTGCCTGAAGTAGTTAAAGCGAACAGAAGGAATGGACGTAAGAAGCAACAGAGCATAACACGTGTGTGGTTATTTCACACCATGTCTACTGGGTACTTGGGGAGTGAGGCATTCGGGCCGTATTGTAGGGAACAATGGGTTTGCTACTTTGGTTAAAGTGCATGTGTCTGTAATCCGGAAAAACAGAATATTGTATCAGCTACGCTCATAACCCTAGCGTCCGGGGAGCACAGGGGGTTAGTCGTTCGCCTTTTAAATTCTATAAAGTGTGACACTACAGCTAAGGGAGCAACGCTACACAATATCAAATATTGTAATAACTGCTTTCGAGTAACCATTGCACGCACAATAGCATGCAGTCATCAGATAACTCCATGAAGTTCTTTGAAAAGCTTATTACGTTCTTCGTTATTAAGGTGAGTCAACGGAAGCCTATCACACCTCGTAGTTTTGGATATATTAGGCATGTAAAAAATCCTATGTTATGGAACTAATGGCAATTGAACAAGATAATTTTCGGGGAAACTATTTCCGATAAGCTACCCCCCCCCCCCATAAAAAAAATTAGTTTACACTTATTTGGATTCACCAAAAGTTTTGGTCACGCTGTGCCAATGGCTACACTAAAAATATTTCTCCGTGCTTTGGTGCTGCGCTTGACCACAACACCCGTCACTGTCATCCGTTACACTGACTGCAATTAACCTGAAGATATCGGGACTGGAATACGTAATATCAAAAAAAGTTGCCTTCACTGATGAACACCGTTTCCTACTGCATCAAGAAGATGAATTGAGTCTGGTATCGCCGAGATGTTACAACAAACTGTAATTCCATTGGTTTTGATATGAGTGTATTAGTGTATTACATTGGAGATGTTCCTTTTCAGCACTATACACAAAGTTATACTAGTGTAATATCGTTTTCTTCTTTCAGAGAAAATGATTGCCAACTGAACATCACCGCGTACCTGTCCATAATCATATCAAGTTCATTCTTTCACTCACGTTCAATAGCAAAGGATAACCAACGTGAAGAAAAGGGCATTCTGTGTCTTCTCATTGTGAAGCAAAATCATGACACGTCAAATTCAATAGATAACTAAAAATGATGTGTTTGAATTTATGGCAATTCGTTTGTTTAAGACAAATATTATACGAATTGAATAATATTTATTTGCGCGTACAGGATTGGGGGAAACAGAAGAGGAAGACAGACCAAGGCAGATAAATGGAATTAAAGACGCATATAGAATGACCATAGAATATTTCCGACATCTTGTTTAAAACAGCTTGAGATGGCGGGTTTTCTTCATACAGCCTCGCATTATCGAAAACAACTGGATAGAACCTAACTGCGACAATAACAGAGGAAATCGCACTTGTTATACATTACGTAGCATACGTTAGAGGTACTATCGATGGTGCTATCGATAGTTTTGTCCAAAACCGTACATCGATAGTTTTTTGTAGATACCGACAGTTTTAGGTTTTCCAATGCTGAAAGCGTAAATCAGGATGTTGTATACTGCTCAGCTTCCGTAGATGGCTTTGGTGACTGGAACGCTCATTTTCACCTCATTTATACTGGTGACGAAAACATTGAGCGCAGCCATATTGATACATGATGACAATGCGAAATTAAAGTTAACTGTACTCAAAAGAGTAAACTGCGAGGGAGCGCGGTTTTGCACTCTTTGCTCTTGACGTCAAGTCAAGCTCAAAGGGAAAGTGTACGGTTCTGTCAAATAAATAGGAAGTAAAAAGCGTTGTTCTGGTTGCTTGTACCTAAATAATCTAAAAATTTATACCTAGAAAACATAAACTAAAGTGATACTAACTCGCGGAAAGTGATACTATGTGTTTTTTTATAAATTAATTTGCACAGCCAAATGGTTTGCAACATGCCATCGAAACTAAATATAAGTACACTGAAGTATGCTGTCAAACACACAAAATCAATCTGCGCTGGTAAACCATTTTAACAAAAAATATGAGCTTCTAAAAATCACAAATTTTCAATGCTTTCCTATGGCAGACATGACCACGAAGGTAACCAACGCTCTGTAGGGAGCCAAACACGCGGAGGGAATATTACAACAGATCGGCTTCAGAAATCTGGGCTTAAGAAGTCTTCATCATTCTGCTAGTACTAACTTAAAATCTAAATTGTAAGCCTTTTATAGGGCATAATAGATTTTTCGTTACGGACGCTATTCTTCCAACGATTTGTAATTGATTGGATATATGTAACAAATTGAATGGATAAAAAAACGTATATAAGAAATAGAATAAAAGTTTATTCAATCTGAACTTTACAAGTATGATAGTCATAAAAATATTATACCACATATTATTTTAGTTATTCAATGCAAAAGGCATTGGTTAAGTAGCTGAAAATTTTCGCTCGAAATAAAACCGATTTTACATTTCCCAAAAGAGAAGAATAGTCAATCATAACACTTTTATGAGAAATGGTACGAGGTTTCATAGAAGTCCTGCAAGAAATAATTTAAGAATATTCTGACTGATAAGGAGAGGTGAAAACATTTCGGTAGTTTCTTGTGTACTTCACACACGTTACAGTTTTCCAATGTTCGTCAAATATTACATATGAACATAAATATTATATTTTATTTCCAACTCAGATCTTGAATTTTATACAACACGCCTGCTGGCACTTGAACACTAGTTTAACGTTTTAAGCAACTTGTAATTAAAGTTAGGTGACAAATCCTTATCGCTTGACTCCGCACAAAAAAAAAATAAGTATGGGAACATAGATACACACTAAATGAAAGTTGTAGCTTTGCCGGTAATCTAACTACAATTAATCAAATGGCCATTAGTTTCGTCCACTCAAAACAGAATGAAATTCATATTTATTGCTGATTCATAGACAAAGTCGAAACCAAAATAGTGGCAGAAATGCGTCTCGTAGAATAACATCCGTCGTGATGGGACACAACATGTGAATAAAAGCAAAAGGTTTAGTGATGTTTAATTAGTAACGCATATTCAGTGGAACAAGAAGGAGGAAAGGGAACCACTAAATGAGACGCCGAACAAATGTTAGACAAGTTACGTCGAAAGTAATGTGATAAAAAATTAGTTTCTATTTTCCATCGTCCTTCTCCTCTCATATCTAATCTGAAATTGAAAGTCCTTGCATTTCGACTTCATTCCTTGTATTTTCTTCCTTTTAAAAACGAAATGGACCTGACCAACCGTTTTCGTAGATGAATCTAACTGTAGTTTAATTTTCCATGTCCAAAAATAATTAATCGAAAATGTGCATTCTTAGAGAAATTTCACGCACAAAAATCAGTGACAATAAAATAAACATTTCTTCATGTGCTTTAAACAGAAGCATTATTACTTAAGACCTAAATCAAAAAGAAACGCATACGGAAAACTATGCGGATAGCAAGTTATTTTTTATCTGAACCCTTGAGTTTCCTATCAAACTCTAAATCCAAGCAGGTGAATTAATATGCATTGGCCATTATTCATTTAAATATGCAACTGTAATGAGAAGCCGTTATCACACCGAGCATATGTTTATCAATTTGATATCAGTGCTGATTTTTTAAATAACTTTCATCATCTAGTTGTATGAAGTTAATATCTTTTAAACAGTTTATCCTGATTTTTTTAAAAGGCTGATAAACATATCTTCCTTTTTTTTTTTTTTTTGAAAACATTTTTACGCTTTAAAAGACTTTTTCTCTAAAAAATTAAACAAAGTCAGAACATTTCTAACGGTGTTCATAAATCGAAGAGTAAACAGTGTACATAAACTTATCGTTCAAAGCGAGATATGATAGAAAGTGATGCGAATAAACTGCAGAATACTTCCTTGTGTCCCTAATATTTTGCAATAAACCTATTGATAGAACTACTGTGCAAACAATGTCTGTTGAGTTTTCACTTAGGAACTGAATGATCCTCTGTTCACATTCCCAGTGTATGGTCGTTTGCAGAACACATGCGACCTCTTGACCATAACACAATGAGCAATATGGGGCTAAAAGTTACTAATAATCCACGGATATTAGAGATGTTATTTTTAATGCTGATCTCCAAAACTTATGTCCCAAATGGTATATCATAGAAGACGAAAACTGTACAATGAACACTACCTTACAATATCAAATACGTTGCTACCTCAGTTTAAGTACTTCGAGTCATTCTTACATGAACGGATGGTGATCATTTCATGAAAAGTGATCGACAAATTTAAATAGCTCTATGCTTATTACACTGGCGGAAAGTGAAAAAGAACACCAAGAAGGAATTGGCGTACGATCATGAACTTTACATATGTTATTGGGGTCGAGTTCACGTAGGTGTGATGTTAATTTCGGGACCAACCGGTGAGCGCTTACGCCACAGCAGGGCATAATATGCCAATTATCGTCGGTGGTATTTAAGGAGTATGGCAAAGTGAATGTAATCATTCGTCGGCGTACGGACACGTGCGAAGACCCTTAAGAAGCTGCAATGCCGGGACATGGAAGACGTGTACGATTTCAGCAGTTATCGGACTTACAGCGAGGTCATCTAGTCGGACTCCGCGAGGCCGGGTGGTCGTATCGTCGTATTGCGGAGCGAATTGGACTGGACGTATCGGTGGTGGTACGATGGTGGCGTAGATGGTGCGAGGAACATACCCACACGAGAAGACGTGGAACCGGGAGTCACAGACGGACTAATGAGCGGACCGATCGACGCATAAGAAGAGCGGCGTTGTCAAGCAGAACAACCACTGCGACGAAAATCCGAGCTGCCGTTGCACCTGAGGTGACTGTGCGAACAATCCGCAACCGTCTACTGGATGCAGGACTACGTGCACGCGTGCCTCTGGCATGTGTACCTCTGACTCCAGCCCACCGTCAGGAATGACTGCAGTGGTGTCGACAACGTCTGCACTGGAGAACGCAATGGCTATCTGTCGTGTTCAGCGATGAAATCATATTCTGCTTGGGAGCCTCCGATGGTCGTATGCGTATTTGCAGACGCTCAGGGGAGCGTCTCCACCCTTCTTGCATCCGCCAGAGACACACAGGGCCTATACCTGGTCTCCTGGAGTGGGGAGCGATTAGCTATCACTCCCGTACACAACTAGTGTTTATACTGGGTACGCTAAACAGCACCTCCTACATCAACAACGTCATTCAGCCCGCTGTTGTGCCATTTGTAAGGTCGGTCCATCGTGGTGTTTTCCAGCAAGATAACGCACGCCCACACGCGTCACGTGCAACGCAACTTGCACTTCAGGGTGTGGGACAACTTCCATGTCCTGCACGTTCACCGGATTTGTCCCCCATTGAGCACGTGTGGGATTTTATGGGACAACGACTTATCCGGTCTCCACGGCCAGCCACGACCATCCCCAATTTACGCGTCCAGGTTCATGATGCTTGGAACTCAATACCCCAAACTTACATCCAAAATCTGTACGACAGACTCCATGCCAGAATTGCACAGTGTGACGCAGTTCATGGCGGTTCAACTTCGTACTAACCATGTTACATGGAAATGTTATTGTTCAGTTTACCTGGAAATGCAGCTGTATTTTGCCATAATGTTTTGATCACGTTATCATCTGTATTCCGTTATTATGCTGTATAAATTTCGTTGGTATCAGACGTCTCCTTCTTGGTGTTCTTTTTTCACTTTCCGCCAGTGTATTATGGATTTTCTGACCTAGGTGAATTGGAGTGTAAAGGTAACACAAGGAAATTTTGAAAAAACAACAACAAAACAATAAGAATTGCTCCTGTCACATTTTTCCATGCATTACAAAATGGTGCCATTCTTCGTGAGTGAAATATATCATATTTTCTTCTTATCATCTTGAAAATGTAAGTACCCAAGAAACGTAAATTTACATTCCATGAGAAACCAGATAGAAAATGGTAGTTCATTTTCAACGCAAAACACTTTCTATAACATCACCAAAATAAAAAAAATGCGCACAAAAGAAAAAAAAAAAAGAAAATCGCAAGGGTGAAGCAAGTATTAAATCACTAATGTAAATGTAATATGGGAATCTTCTGCAACGAAGGAGAGCAAATAGAGAAATAGCAATACGCCCAACCTAAAGATATATGTGAAACTGATTTGTAGAATTCTTTACATTTCTAGGAGTTTTTGAAAATTATTCTCCGATCAATATTTTAGTTGAACCCAGACGGATGAATTGCCAGAATCAAAAGATTATGGATCACAAACCTCTCTGGTATTCCAAGAACGACCCCCTTTCGAAACATGAAGGACTTACATAAACATGTTTACAGATGGACATGTTCAAACGTAGAAATTACAGAAATGATTCCAAATATAAGCCCTCTATCATGTATGATGTATGTACGATGTTGAATTTTAAAACTGAAATGTAATTAATTCCCGAATTCAAGAGGTGGCCTTAAGCACACTACAGGAATGCAGAACATTTAAATAAATGTATTTCCTCACCCTACATAATTTTTATCTGACAACATTAAAAAAAAAACTTTTTTCTAATGCCTTCGATAATAAATCTTACTATATAAAGAGTAAGAGAGAGTGAGTATGGTGAGGTTTTTTAAAAAAAGCACCGTACCTTCTTTGTTTTTGTTTGTATTGTGCATTCCACTTATATTAAATAAGCATGCCTGTATGTTTAAACCGAACTGGAAAATGTTTGATGGAGCTGAATGAGAGAAGACTTCAAGTTGCTGAGTATAGTGATTCTTATTGTGTATTATGAAAACTTTTAAATTCAAGAAAGGGTGGAAATATGCCAATAGCCAGCCATCAATGTTTCATTGAAAATGTTCAGAGAAACAGAGTTGGACATGTTTTACTTAAAAGTGTTAGCAATGCCTACTCATTTCAAATTAACGTTATCTAAGATTTTTTCATAAATTTCCAAATTCAGACGGCTTATCCCAGTTCTTTAGGCCATATGGAAATAGTTAGCCATCCCAAGTTAAAGTATGCTCCACGGTGGATACGCACAGAACTATATCCTGAGCTGCCAAGATATGCTAGTGAAATTTCGATTTTATAATATTTCCAAGTAATGCTCTTCATTTTGAAGGCAGTAGAGTACTTCAATACCAAAATGTTTTCCTGTACGTGGGAGACGGAATATTGAAGTTATGATATTATCAGATTATTTGTAATATAAGAGGAACATTTTATTTTATCAAACAAGAAATTTCCGTATTAAATGCGTTTATTGTGCTTTCTCTTCTAGTTATATTCGCAGAAAACAAACGTATCCGATGTAATTTGTGTGGCATTAAAATAAAACGCCGATAGCAGATGTCATATGTTTGATGAAGTACAAAACAAACTTCCGTTATGCAACATCATCAAAACAGAAGAAAAAAATGCACACAGCCACACATTCCGATTCAAGAAAGACCACTTGGTTAATATATAGAGAACTTAGTAAACAGGAGGACATTTATTAATACATGAATTAACTCTTTTTTGACATCATAATTTTGATTTTTCGAATTAAACGCCTATCAATGCTGCATGCCTTAAATGGGGTTTCGCTTATTAAAGGATATCTATACAGAAAGCAGGCAGCGAATGACGGCTAAAATTTATGTACGTAATTCGTAAGAGTATTCTGTAAGCCAATCTCTGCACTTCGTTAACACATACACATCCCCAATGCAACCTAAATGAATCAACTTTCAGGGTGATACTTCCCGTGCATAGTTTTTCAACAAACATATCTTTAATATTTGCAATGGCTCAGTTTTAGTTTTACTTATATATTTGCCGGTGGCATTAGCTACTTAATATTTTATTTCTTACACATGGATGGTCCTACTGGTTCTTCTGCCTATTCACGATAGTTTCAAGTTATTCTGAAACGAATGAAAGAAACATAATTTTTATTATCCCTGAAATTGTAATCTTCTTATCGGTCTTTCTTAAATTACATTGGAAAATGGAATAGAAAAACAGTACTCCCCAAAAGCAGATTCAGTAACTTCATTTTCGTCAAAAATTAGTTTCCGAAATTGATTTTACAATATTTTCTTCGTCAAATCTATGCTATATATGTGTCCGTAGAGATATACATTTTAGACGAAAGCGCAGAGCTTGCGGAATAACTTTTCCCTTACATTTCCTTCAAAACAAATGTTTTTTTAAAAGAACATAATGCTTAAAAAACGTGTCATGATTGTATATTATGCAAATACCTTAGTATACATTAAGGAAAGAAATAATGTTTTGTTTTTCTCTTCTTCTCCTTAGAAAGATACAGCTTTCACCATTAGCCTGGCCAATGAGAAAAACACTGATGACATTCATATGCTTGAAAATATCTATTGCAGTGTGTAACAGTGCTATCGCTCTTGCGTACTGATAGGTGACCTTCCTTATCTAAAATTGAGGACAAGCATATCTGGTGTAAATGATTCGTTATTATTTTACATTTCTCATTTTCGAGGGATGTTCTAAATACGTACTCGTTTCCACATGTTCAACGAGATTTTCGTTTCCTTAGCGAGGAACCCACCACATCCCCATAACGCTAAGAGAATTTCAGCTATTTGTTTGAAGTAACCTCATCGCTCTTTTAAGGTCAATCAATATCTGGTGGTCTAAGACAAAAACATGCCCGAGTGATGTGGAGCAAGACAAATAGGAAGTGGTGAGGGATCAGCAAATTGAAAATTGTTTGTAATGTCATCAATAAATAGTGATGCAGCAATTCTCATACAATATTTTGATATTTAAGGAAATTGTCCAAACCGTATTGTCTAGTATATTCATCTAATAATGGTGAAGAAAAGAACGAAATATGTTGATTCATACTTCGTTTTCATAAGCAGGTTCATAAGCAGCAGGATCCGCAAGAATTCTTGTAAGGCGAATTATATTTCGCTGGATATGTACTTCGCTTGTTTCTGCTGTAGAAAAAACAATCCACTCACTCCTTATCTGTCTGAAATGTTTAGCTGTGGTGATTATGGTAATGTAGAATAACCCAGCAAAACCACAAGTGCTGGGAAACTGATGGCCAACAGCTGGCAGTGATGGGTCACTGCTGGCTGAAATCTGCCGCTCACGGCCCGGTAGTGGTCCGTTGGTGGCAGCGCTATCAGTTGGCGAGCCATTGATTGCCCTGCAGCATCGCCGTGAATTGTGGGCCTCCAAGCAAGTGCCACTAGTGGTCCGTTGCTGGCAACCAATGCAACTCCCAACAGCAGGTGGAAGCAACGGAACTGCGCATGCGCAGAAGCAACACTTGCTGTGTCTCTCATGGTGCCAGTTAGTTGAAGACGACGCTATCGCCATCGTGTTATTTTAGTGGATGTTAAGAAAAAATCCATATGTGGAGAGGCGAATTAATTTCCTAATGAAATTTTACGTCGACGAAGATATCAGATTAAGCCGT
The DNA here is from genome assembly GCA_039090855.1 of Macrothele yani. NCBI lineage: Eukaryota > Metazoa > Arthropoda > Arachnida > Araneae > Macrothelidae > Macrothele > Macrothele yani. The sequence continues at coordinate 47,483,631 of CM076999.1, read as the reverse complement.
GATATACTAGATTACAGCCATGGAATACACCCACTCTATTCCCATGAATAACAAGAAAAAATTTGTAACCACTTGAAACAATTATCCTGGAAAACCACTAAGACAGCGTTTGTTGGAAAAAAAGAATTATACGCGCACTAAATTTATTAATTATTTGAAAAAAAAGTAACGATATGTGGTGTACTCATCCATGGGTTGAATACACAAGACTGGGAGGAATTCGCTTCTAAAAATAACGAGAAGTAAATTAAAATATATTTTTCTCTAAAACAAAAGTAGCTTCGGACAACGGAAAGGAAAGACACAAGGTTAAAAATGTAACCGAATGCGACATGAACCCGGGTAAATATATATTTATTCAACAATCTCTTTTCAAGAGGGCAAGGACAGTTTGGAAAGCGATTCTAAGTATGTACACGCCTTGAAAATGAGTGAAGTTCCCATAAGGCAAAAAAAGACAAACCATCATTACGTTGAAAAAATTAATTTTTCAATTATATGAAACTGACTTTTATGAAAAATACCTCGCCATATTGTAAAACGAAAGAGGGTAGCATTCGATTACCCATTGCATACCAAACAGACAGCTTTAAGCATATGCTCAAGCGTGGCAAATTAGTCCGGTCGGTAGAGAGCTCAGCTGTGACGCGGACGACAGTGGTTCAAATCTAGTCAGATGTAAACGGGAGTTTTTCTGGTCTGTTGGCAAAATTTCCCCAGCGCAATCCGTTAATTCACAAGTTTCGTAAGGGCAGAAAAAAAAATTGTAGCTTTGGAATACTGAGGTTATCCTTGCTTTATTATTATTATGGATACTACTGGGAAATTGGCGGACAAGATTCGACAACTCACCAGTTACGTCACGTGGTTGCTGGCTGTCACTAACGGCACACCAGCCATCTTTTCTGGCACGTGCTTGCAGGGCCACTGAAGGGCCACTTGTGGTAGCTACTGCCTGTGATGGACCACTCATGGCCCTGTTGTGGCATATGACAACTGATGGGGTGCCAACTGTTGTCCAGCTGTTGGCCGGAACCGCTGGCCCTTCTGTTAGCCGCCCGGACATTTTATTGACGTTTCGGCAGCGGTAACATAGTGATGGGCCATTGCTGGCAGTGCTGGCTGCCAGCAATGGCCCAGTGCTGGCCCAGCAAGTCTGTTTTTGCTGGGAAGAGATTTGTTACGTGCCACTTTGGTTGCTGTGGCTTAAATTACTAATTCAAGAAAGGTCTTTCTACTGATAGATGTAAACTCAGGATTACATGTGATTACATATATGAAACTCAGTGTTGTGAACCTTGATTTGCAATTGAGGTTATTAAGAGCACAGGAAAAATCTGTCTACAAATTGTTTAACCTCTTTTTACTAATAGAAAAATAAGTCAATAACAGGAATCACAGAATTATTAGTGTTAGAGACCTCAGATTTAATGTGTTTGATTTCCAATTCAGGTGATTATGAGAACAGGAAAAATCTGCCTGATTCAAGCTCTTTTTATTGATAGAAGTACTCGTAGAATTATTGGTGATAATATAGTATGATAGATTTCCGAGTTAACGTGCTCCAGGACGTTAACTAGGAAATCTATCATTTGAATAACAAGTTCAGTTGAATAACAACACAGGAACAATCTTAACTCGGAAATCTATCATTTGAACAACATAGTTCAGTTGAATAACAGCACAGTAAAATGTAGTCCATATGTACAGAAATATCGCAACATAAATTTTAAGTTTCCGGGAGCCTTAAACAGGTGCTCGAAACATTAAATTTGATAATTCGATCACATATGAACGAAACATAAGTTTGTTTGCAAGTGTAAGTAAACGAGATATATTGATGTTGAGTTTCTTTCACAAACAGGCGAATGCAGACAGTACACTACAAAGAACATTTTCAGTATCATTCCCAGTTGGTGTGGGAAAATTTTAAATCGGTATGAGTTTTGTACAAGCATACACCAATAACCACCGTTAATACACTTATACAATTATTGATTACATGAAATAGAAAATTGCTATCTATTTGAAAATGCCATAGATGCATACTTCTTTCTTCATTTAACCTATTATTTTTTTCCACTTTTTATCGCGTCTGTATAATGAGCTACCCGTGTGTAGTAAAACGTGCATGCAATTACACAGAGGAGAGTACTTTCAATTAAACAATTAGCATTATTTTCCCACAAGTGGTACTGAGAAGCAAAACATATAGTTTAAAATTTAAGAAGTAAACAATTAGTCAATTAAAAATGAAGAGAAAAGGGAAATTAAAGAATAATACGCATTACCCAAATTTGGTAGTCACAAATTATTTTCGCAAAATACTTGTGCATATCCACAACTGCATTACACAGTATAGTCCATTTGTGCTAGAAGTACACAAGGCGGTTATAGTCTTAAGATACGTTGGTTTCATTGCGTATAAAATTGTAAGAACTGCTTTCTGTCCACGTCCTTCATATCTCTTTAAATGTTTAAATCTCAAAAATTTGCTCTCAAACTTGTTCAAAATATTTCATTGTGAAACAGCGATGTCACGCCACAAATGTTGAAAAATGTGCTTTTAAAATATAATAGGCATTATCTTAAGCGCCAATAGGGATATGGATATTCAATCGGGAATTTAACATTATATTTCGAAAACAAAAAAAGCGAAGACGATCTAGCTTACACGTTTATGTTATACACGTTGAATCGCTTAATATTTGGGGCATATTTTATTTTAGCATCAGAAGTGTTTTCATAAAAATACCTACCGTCTCTGCAAAATATTACTTTTAATTTTATTTCATTTTGGCATCAGAAGTGGTTTACATAAAAATACCTGTCGTCACTGCGAAATATTACCGTTTAATGCTGCGATACTGACGTACATATGGTATGCAATTTGTCTAAAACAAATCGCAAAAATTCTACTCGCTTTACATCCTTGATATAAAACAATGGTATGAAAGTTAATGATCAGGGGCTCAAACGTAATAACTGATATTCTGTGAACTACAATACATGAATTTCGGTGTATGCTTTAATATAATCTTTAATTGGCAATGAGAGCGTAAATTTATATGTAAATGTAATTTTTAGTCTAATATATGTAAAATTTATTACATAAAAATAATTTAGCAATTGTATTTCTCTATCTGTTTCACACAACGCCTTTAAATAGACTCCTACTTTAAATTTTATTGTTCAGTAACAATCGAAAATTACGTATTGTCAAAGCGTAGCAGAATACCTTTTGTCTGAAAAATTTATTTTCAATTCCTTGTTGAAGCTCGATACAGTGCTGCTTTAAAATAACCTGAACCTCTCATGCTGGTAGATTGTTCTGTGTCAGTAATTTTGTTTCTATAACTTCCTGGGCAAGTTTCACTGGGACAATTGGGAAAAGTGGTACGACATCCCGTAAAGCAACAACAAACGGAGAGCTTATCTGTGCATAGTTCCGAATCCTGTTTAATACATGTACTTCAGTGGTTACTGAGTTAGTCAATGATTTCGTTAAAGGTGTTAGAAAAGTTTCCAGTGCCATTTTGACAGGTCTTAAAGGATTTGCGTATCTGGAAACAAGAAGACGAATATGTAACCCCGCTTTATGAACTTTTATCTACCCAAACAATTCTAGAATTTGTGGATAATTAGGAGCGTGTAATATTCGTGAGAACGAAGTCGTAAGATTTCCGTGGTTCTTCAGTTTACTGAGTGCCCTAACAGGGCTGTAGTTAGATCCGTCTTAATGATAAGGTATGGTATTTTTGCGATAGTTTCCAGAACTTGGTATTCATCAGCATTCATAGTGACAACTCTGATTCGACTACCTTTTCCCGTATCTTCTAACGAGGAACGCACATACTTTTATGGGATAAATCCTATGCCATATCCAGTCATGATTCCAAAAACACAGCTTCATTTGAAAAAGGTTTGTACATCTTTAACAACTCTTCAGTGTGCTGAACCAAAATTATTCACTTACCTTGGAAATCAATTTTTAAAGAAAATAAACAAACTACAAAATATCTTTTATTTCATTAATTACATAACTGTCTCGACTCACCACCACCACCACCACCCACTGATATCATTCTTTGAAAATACCCAGTGAATTGCATCAGTATCAAGGCGCATGCCCACCACGTATACGACACATTGGTGATGTACACTGACTGACAATGAAATTGGGGAATCTAGAAGAAAACATGCCACAACCGCGAAACTTTGCAGATAGCTAAAGAGCGTGATAGTATGAAAATGATCCACGTTTGGTGAGTTTCCGCATGACCGCATATCCTGTGGTGGCGCTCCAAGCACGGACCGGCAGCCTTATAAACTGGAGGGTAGTCGATGCTCCATTAAAACGAAAAGCACCGGCCACCGCAAGCACGTGTATAAATTAGCAAGAATGCTACTTTCGTTTTTTACTACTTCCATATTTTTTTATTAAAAAAGTGGAAGTAGTATATGAAGGATCTCAAAATAACGTCAATCCTGTTCGTTATTCCTCTCCAAGGGAAGTGGAGGAATCATTTTTGAAATAATTCAAATCAAATATGAGATCAGAATTTCTGTTAAAAATGTTAAAGTACGTTATCTTTCCAGATCAACAGAAATATCCTATTGGCTACAGAAAAGTTCGAAAACTCAATGTGATTAATCTTGAAAAGAAATAATCCACTTAAGGAAATACAAGAGGAAAAACATTTTGTCATGTTTAACTAATTTGTTTGCGATTTTCTAATGCAGTTTGGGGACCAGAACTACTGATATCACTGTAATTCCATATGTTTTAAAAGCAACATAGTGCTTTGTTGCTTAAGTGTTTAATTTGTAATGAGATGCTTCTTAAATGTGCGAATGTCAAATGACAGAATTTAAAATCCCATTCAGAGCACAGGAGTAGTTTCCTTAACGGCGAAAAAAATAATTTGCTTTTATTACTAACTGAATACATCCTTGTGAATGAAAGTTTACAAGAACACGACGTAAAAGAAATGACTGATTCCGTTTGAGTGACACATAGTAAGATATGGAGAAATTTCGTCCTCGTTGATGCTATACAGCATGCTCTACGAAAATTATGACTTCACTTTTATCTTACTTATTTCATGAATAGTTTTTTAATGCTGTATATAAGAGCATACTTTTTGGAATCCAATTTCGCCCTATAGCCAGATTCAACAGTGATAAACAGCATTATTTTGAAGTACCCAGCAAAAACTGTCTTTCTGGGCCAGCACTGCCGTCAATGGTCCAGTACTATGTTGCCGCTGCCGAAACGTCAATAAAAGGTCCGGGAGGCCAACAGCAGGGTCAGCAGTTCAGGCGAACAGTTGGCACCCCATCTGTTGTCATATGATACAACAGCGCCATCAGAGGTCCATCACAGGCAGTAGCTGCCACAAGTGGCAGTTCAGTGGCCCTGCAAGCACGTGGCAGAAATTATGGCTAGCCTAACTTGGTCCGCTAGTTTGCCGGTAGGGGCAGCCAACAACCACGTGACGTAACTGGTGGTTTGCCGAATATTATCCGCCAATTTCCCAGTAGCACCCATAAAAAAAATCAATGATAACCGCAGTTTCACAAGGCTACAATTTTTTTTTCACCACCCTTACGAAACTTGTAAATTATAGAACTGCGCTGGGGAAATTTCCTCAACTAACCAAAAAGAAACACCTGCTAAGATCGAAGTGAGTTCGAACAAGGACTGTTTGCGGTTGAGCTGAGCTCTGTACCGACCAAACTAATTTGCCACGCGTAAGCGTATGCTTGAAGCTGTCTGTTTTGTAAGAAATGTGTAATTGAATGGTTCCCTCTTTCACTTTACAATATTGCGAGGTATTTTTCATAAAAGTCAGTTTCATGTAATTCATAAATTTATTTTTTCAACGTAGCGATATTTTTTTTTTTTTTTACCTTATGGGAACTTCACTCATTTTCAAGCAGTGTACATACTTAGAGTCGCTTTCCAAAGCTTTGTACTGTCTTTGTTGTCTTCAAAGGAGATTGTTGGATTAATATATATTTACCCGGGTTTATGTAACATTCTGTTATATTTTTAACGTTGTATCTTTCCTTTCCGTTGTCCGAAACTACATTTGTTTGAAAGAGGAAATATATGTTATTTTACTTCGAATTCCTCCCAGTTTTGTGTATTCAACAAATGGATGATTACATTATATCCAGATAGCGTTGCTTTTTTTCTTTCAAATAATTAATAAATTTTGTATGCGTATAATTCTTTTTTTTTTCCGACAAACGTTTTCTTAATGGTTTTCCAGGACATTTGTTTCAAGCGGTTTCAAATGTTTTCTTGTTATTCACTCATGGAATGTAGTGGCCGAGTGGGTGTATTTCATGGCTTAATCTGATATATTCGTCGACGTAGAATTTCATAGGAAATTAATTCGCCTCCTTACATATGAATTTTTTTCTTAGCATCCACTAAAATATCACGATGATGTTGCTTCCATCTGGTGTTCGGGTTGCATTGGTTGCCAGTAACGGGCTACTAGTGGCACTTGCTTGGTGGCCCACAATTCACGGCGATGCTGCAGGGCCATCAATGGATCGCCAACTGATAGCACTGCCACCAACGGACCGCTACCGGGCCGTGAGCGGCAGATTTCAGCCAGCAGTGACCCAGCACTGCCAGCTGGTGGCCAGCAGTTTCCCAGCACCTGTGTTTTTGCTGGCTAGCAGTACGTAAGGAAAATATTATTTTTTAGTCACATAATTTTCAAACTACCAACCGCTTAGGGTATTTCCTTCATTTCATGTATTCCACCTTTTTAACTTTTTTATTGCGATACGTGAAGGCGAGTATCATGTCCTCTAGTAAAATATTAAAATATTTAAAAATTAATTTTCCCTTCAACAAACAACCGAATTCAAGAAATCAATGTCATACTGTTACTGTTTAAATGAAAGTTATCAATTGCCATTAAAGGTAGGTTTCTTGAAAGTAAGGTAAGCTTTGTCTTCATAAGATAATTTGGTGTAACATAATTGTATATAAACAACCAGTAGTTTAAAAGTGCGAAATAGATGGGGAAACGGAAATAATCCCAAATCAGTAAATAAATAAATAAGTATGGGAAGTAAAGCTGAGAATGTTAGGAATGAACATTCTCAGCTTTACTTCCCATACTAATGAAAGTTGTAGCCTTGCCGGTAATCTAACTACAATTAATCAAATGGTCACAAATCTTAAAAATTGAACACATCAGGAATGCTTAATTCCAATGAAAACTCTTTTGATTCCGGAGAAGAGAAATTCAATAGAACACCGTTCAGAACTAACAAAAGTGTTCAGGTTACTTCTTTTCCTGTTAAATATTCCGATATTTATGTGAGAATCATTTGTTTTTCATTTTAAAAATTACAAAACTTTGAATTCAGTTGTGATATATAAATACATAATCATATCGCATACATTGATTTTCTTTTCTTTAAAGCAAAAAGAATCAAACTAATTGAGTCTGTGTGTTCAAATTTGAGGTTGTGTGAAAACTTCTCTTCCGGTCCAGTGCTAATTTTGAGCTACAGTTTATCACTCATTTTTCGCCAATGCACTCTAAAAAGAAGAAGAATACAAGAAGATGAGCAAAGCCAAACGTTTATATGTATTATTATCAGCAATCCCTACACTGCGTCTACAGGGTTCATAATGCCGCATACGATATCATATATTTTGGAAATTACCCATCTGTCATCAAGTAGCCGTGGTAATAAACACTTCTCAAAGCTCTCCACAGCGCTTAAAACTTGTGCAGGCCTTCTTTCCTCCCGGTTCGGATAGAGTGGTGAAGGGAGTTGTACCGTTGTCGTGAATCACAAGCTTTTCGCTTGTCAAGAAACATCGCGTCTAAATCTGGCCAGGAAAAATAATTTTGCGTTCTTTCTCAGACGAACTCAAACAACTGTCATCCTCTCGCTCTGTGGCTGAAAAGCCTCATTTGTGGCTGTTCCATCCAAGGGAATATTACGCTTATAAATCACCTTCCTCTCCCTTATTTTAAATGTCTATTTTATCTCTAAATTTCAAAACTGGAATATATATCAAAGTAACAGACACTTCAATGCATTAACGATAATTATAATTTATTTTTATTACAAGGAGTGTTCAAATGAAAAGGTACGAAACGACACTGTGGGTATAAATGAAGACTTTATTCAAAGTATACACCATAGACCGTAGCACAACGATCCCATTGATTAACGAGCCGAAGGATTCCTTGTTCCCAGAATTCCTGTGGCCGTGACGAGACCCAGTCCTGCACAGCGTCCTTGTCCGAGTGGAAGCGTTCGTCGTCCGAGTGGAAGCGCTTCCCTTTCAGATGTTTTTTCAGGGGACCAAACACATGGAAATCGCAGGGCGATATGTCCGGGCTGTAGAGCGGATGGTCAAGCTGCTCCCACTGGAACTTGGCCAGTTCCGCGTGTGTGACCCTGGAGACGTGTAGACGCGCGTTATCATGGAGCAGAACCACACCCTCCGCGATGAATAGCGGCCGGTTTAACACTTTCCGCTGTCAGAAATCGGATAACGCCTAGCTGCTACTCAATCGTCGAATTTTGCAATGTGAACGCCATCCTGTCCTCACACGCACTGCCGCGTCAATCGGACGGCGCTCTTTATAAGAGCCTCTGCTCTCTCTTGCGCATGCGGGCGCCCGCGCATGCTCCGATCCACGCCGGCGACTCCAATCGCATCCCTAGATGTGTCGCTACGTTCTCCCATAGCGGCACAGGCAAATATGTTACCGGTTAAGTTCTTATGACGTTTCGTACCTTTTCATTTGAACACCCCTAGTATAAGTATGTTTTGACGAATCAAGTGGTGCCACTGCATCTCGCGTGCTAACAAAATGTTGATTGATGTGTGAGCTTTTCTCCAACCGTGCTCTAAATTACCACACAATTTAATTTGAGTTACCAAATGTCGAAAATATTAATATTTGCAAATATTTGTTCTATTCCGGAATCAATGGAACCGGAATTTATTTACGCTTCCGCGATCAGAAGTATGGTCACATAGCAGGCGGAATATAAGAAAGCTAATGAAAAAGAATTCGTTTCTCATTTCTGCAGCACTGACAATAAACTTATTGCAGGTGATAGCAGCGTTATTCTAGTCACTTATTATGTGTTCCATAACCAAAGGTTTGATATAAAGGGCTTGTCCCCAAGGTACACACATCACGCACCTGGTTAGAAACAAGTGACTCAAACATGTCTCTTCATTGCTACGTTCGTGGACATTTTATAACCGTTTTAGGAAGCCGTCAATCAGAAGGGATTAGTATAAGTCTCCCCACATAAACACTTTGAAAAACAAAGCTGAAAAAAAAGCAACGCTTTGTATAATGCTGGTTTAGTCGTTCCTGACGTTTTCCTCCTATTTTTTTTTGCAGCGAATATATTCGTTACAGCTGCTATCAGCCTATTTTCTGTAACACGAGTTAATTCGTTCCATCAAGTTATTGGATAAATTGACCTGCACATGCGTAAATTTACTTGTGGAGGCCCTGCCCTAAAGTAACGTGAAACATTTGAAGTACATACATTTGGCCTGGAAAGCATATTTACTGGTGTGACGCAGTCAAGAGGTTGTCAAACAGAAGAAAATACCTTAATGCGAAATGCCTTATTTTGAAAAATTCCTAAGAATAGTTTAATGTGAAATATCTTAAATTACTCAACACAAAGAAATGCCTATTAAAAAACAAGAAAAACATACAGCACTTAGTAATTAAATAAATAAAGTAAATAATTAATTAAACAAAATATCAACGAACATTCCTCGAATCATAAACAAAAACAGAAGAAAACACCAAAGCCAAATAATTATTCATTTCGTCGTACAAAATTTAGCTCTTCACCAAATTAGTTTTTAGCCAAATTCAATACATATACTGTAACTCTAATTTTTCATTACTTTTCTTTAAACATTCCTACTTGAACACATGTTAACAATTCTCTTTTCAGGGCGGCTGGACCTACTGCGTCACGGTTTTCCCTTCTGTGAAGATCCGTAAGGATCAGATAACGTTTTTAGGGAATTAATAACCAGAAGGAGTTTTTTAAAATTATTGAAGTGTGTGCTTCAAATTGTTGAACCTTAGGTTCTTGAGACGAAGTTCATTTGGAAAAATTCATGTAAAATTTTAATGTAAAATATAACATTTCGCTCCAGTGGAGTGTCCTAACATTCTCAGCTTTACTTCAATACTGAGAAATAAGATAAACCTGAACATTAGCTATTTTCAAAGCTAATAAAAAAGTGTATTTAAAGAAATATCCGGAATATTCGGTATCATGTGAGCCATAGCATTACGTTTACACCTGAGGACGATATATTAATATCAGCACCTTAAACTTATTTAAAATTCATACACTTTCATTTTGGAGATGCATTGTTCCAGTGTAACAGAAAGAAAGAAACACTGCAGCTATTGACACAGATAAGCGCCCTTAGCAAGTAGAGTAAAGTTTAAATTTTTCGTATCAGCCTGCTTACACATCATTTACGCTGCACCTCTTTTGCTTTCTGAAATATGCAACACTCATCACCATGAGTGATATCAGCTTTATTAGAGATTTTCGCTTATTCAAACATTTCTAGAAAAGTTACAAAAGAGTGTGGCCACCGCGCACGTCCGATCTGATGCATCCTAATTAGTTTTATGGGGATATTTAAAAGAGAGATATTACCAAAAGAAACGGCGAACCTTGCCTTGAAAGCAAGCATCACCGAAAAACTTCCGGCAGTGACATCGGCGTATTGGCAAAGACCTTCCACAAAATGGTGCGCTAGGTTCAATGCTGTCTAGGCGCAAATGGCGGCCACTTCCAGTACGTGTTGTGATGTTAACACATTTTGCACGAAATAAGGTAAGTCCATTTCACTTTCGTGGCAATACCTTCATTGGTGTTAATATTATTAAAGAAATGCCGGGTTCGGCAGCGAGTGGAACACATTGTATAAGTGGCACTTCGTCTATATCTTTCTTTGAACCTCTCAATGCAGAGCGACGGTGTAGTGACATTTCAGATTATTGCCACTCAGGACTTCTTACAGTGCACGCTTATATAAAACTGCTCTAGCTCTAAGAATCCTTCATTGATGCCCTGCAATCTCCATAATACCATTCCGGAGATCATTGGCAGCTCTTCCTAGTAATATATTGCGCAGAAAAGCCGAGAGGTGCGAGCTTGCTATGACCAAAAATAAGGCACAAATATGTTACAGACATGTGTGAGAGTGAGAAAGAATGTTATACGAAGTCAAAGCACACTCAGATCATTTATAGCTACGTGTACTTACATTTTACTACACGTAATATTAAACATACGTTAGCATTTAAGCTTCGAGTTGGGATTACACCCACTATCTCGTTTGTAAGGGATAAATATTAAGATATCTAACAAAGATTCTTATTATACTCAAATTGTACTTGCTTTTGAGAAAATCGCAAAAAAACATGTTGTTAGCATATTACGTTTCTGTAGTGCCCGTGATTGAAGGAGGGACAGAAAATTCGTGCAAGTAGTTTTTGCTTTAAATGTCGACATTTTTTTGTGTGCTGGCGGCGGAAAAAGATGTGTCATAACACTCAGTACATCGTACCCTGCTGAAAATTGGCCTGCGTAGCCTCAGGCCGAAGCAAGTGACCATGTGACATCGTTCCCCGTCAATAGATACCCGATCGTCAAAACTGGACAGTTAATGATCAGAAGAAGGTAGTTTGTTCAGATTAATCTAATTTTCTGTTTCACCAAGTGGATGGCCTGGTACGTTTGCTTTGGTTAATTCGGGAAGTTTTAACACCAGGATGTGTCGTGGAATGAAAACAATCCTGTGGAGGAAGAGTAATGCATTAGACAATGTTGTAGTGGAAAACCCAGCGTCACGTAATTCATGTACAAGAACGTGTGACACATAACATCTATTAGGTGCTTGAATTAATTTACGCTTTTTTTAGCTACAAAACCCCCTCTGTGTTGCCACAGAACGGTACAGGATATTCTAATCAAAGTAGTGACCGTTGACAGCTACGACCCTTTCCCACTGTTGGGGTAACAAATGGATTCCGCGGTAGAAAAATGCAGGTTCTTTCGAGGCGAACTATTTATCGAGAAATTTTTGGATATCCGCGACAGAAAGGAAGTGCTGCTCTGAAAGGCCATGTTGCAGCGACCGGAACAAATCGAAGTCCGAAGGAGCAATGTCCGGGGAATAAGGCGGGACGGGTAAGAAGTCCCAGCCAAGTGCTTCCAAGAGATCCTTCACGGATTTGGCGACATGAGATCTTGCGGTGTCGTGGAGAAGAATAACCTTGTAATGTGGGATCCAGTTTTCGAGCTTCTGGATTATTTCCATTGCATTTAAACGTTTGCGAACCGTTGACTCATCGACCCGTAGTGTTTTAGACAACTCGTGGAGCATCTGACATGTATCCTCGTCCAATAAGGCTTCCAGTGCGCCATCTTCGACGTTTTTCGGCTGCCCAGGGCGCTCTTTGTCCTTCGCGTCTTATTAATTGGCTTTGAAGCGTTGAAACTACTATCTGCATGTTGTTTTCGATTGTGCATGTTCCCCTTAGGACTCTACTAGCAAAGATGAGTTTCCGCTGCAGATTTCTTGTGATGAAAGCAGAAGAGTAAGGCTTCCCGCAAATGCTTCTTCTTTGGTACGAAACTCGACATCGTGAATGCGATGCAAACTCGTGTTCCGTGCCCTCCGATCGCGGGTCACACACTGCTTCGCCCAGACTACGGACGGTACGTGCGTGCGCAAAGGAGGTCACGTGTGACCCAGGTCACAGCGCACCACAGCTGCGCTCTATTGGACAACAGCGTGAATTTATTTAAGCACCTAATACTTAAACATCATTGCAGACCAGGCACATATCATGGAAACAGAATTCCAATCTACTAGTTCCTCTTTTCAGGAGGTAATAAAGCATGCATGTTACACTGCCTGGAAGTTTCGAGATTGTTTCCATTAGGAAGACATTCTGGTATTGATATATCCACCAAATTCTCAAGATATCATGGATCATTTCGGTTTGTGTTGGAAGAGAAGCTCCCATACGGGTCGGTTCCACCACCGAAGGGATAAGTGTTAAAGGATCTGGTGGTAACATGCTTGTAACGCCTCGCCGGGTAAGAACTGTTTCGTGGCAGGTTGTGAACTAACATAAGATTACTCAAGTGGTCATTAGGTTTGGGCTCTTCCGTGTACTACAGCAAACACTGCAAGGACTTCAACGTCGGCTTTTAGGCTGATGATGCTAATGGGCTTAAGCCAGTTAGAATACACAGTGCGTCAAATAATTTTTAAAACAGGCGCTAGATTTCAGCCTACGGGGGCGCCACCAGTGTAATCGCGAATGCGTTATAAACCGTGACCATCTGCTTGCTTTCTGCCAAAAGTACTGCGCAGTTGTTAAAATAACTCAAACGAAACGGCCGTTCATTAGAGAAGTACAATTTGTTTTATGTTGAAATATTAAGATGGAACAAAGGGCTGTTATTAAATTTAACGCAAAACTTGGTAAAAGTGCCTTGGAAATGTACCAAATGATGAAACACGTTTACGGTGAGTTTTCTTTAAGTAGATCAAATGTTTTCCTGTGGCACAAACGTTTTTTGGACGGAAGAGATACGCTAGAAGATTATAAGCATACCGGAAGACCAAGTTCATCTAGGACACCTGAGATTATTGAAAAAGTGCGCGATATTGTGGCAAACAATCGATGTGCGTCACTTATAATGATGGAAGAGTCTTTAAACATGAACAAAGAAACGATTCGAACCATCCTGCATGAAGATTTGGGAAAAACAAAAGTCTGTGCTAAATTTGTTCCACACACGTTAACCAATGAACACAAATCAAGAAGTGCACATTGCAGAGACATCAGTTCAGCAGCTGAAAATGATCCAAACTTCTTAAAATCGACTGTTACAGGTGATGAAACATGGTGTTTTCAATATGATCCTAAAACAAAGCGACAAAGTGCGGAATAGAAGTAAAAAAACTCGCCACAAGCTAAAAAAACGAGAAAAGTTCCATCGAAAATTAAAACAATGCTCATTACATTATTCGATAATAAGGGTTTTATCAACAAAGAATTTGTTCCAACTGGACAAACAATTACTGGTGAGTTTTATTTAAATGCTTTGAGGCGTTTGATGGACAGAATTTGTCGTATTCTTCCAGAATATCGGGATGAAAACAGTTGGTGTTTGTTGCACGATAATGCACCCAGTCACACCTCACTTCGTGTTCGTAGATTTTTGGCAAAAAAATAACATCTATGTGTTGAATCATCCACCATATTCGCCTGATTTAGCACCCTGCGACTTTTCTTTATTCCCAAAACCTAAAATGACGTTAAAAGGGTGTTATTTTGATGATATTTCGAAAATACAAACAGCTTCGATGCGTGCTTTGGAGGTAATTGCGCAAAGTGAACTGGAACAGGCATTCGAATCATTATTAAATCGCAGTAACAAGCGTATTGAAGCCGGAGGAACGTATTTTGAATAACAAACCAAACCAAATTATAATTTCTTGTTTCTATTTCATTTTACAGACCCAGTCTTAAAAATTCTTTGACGCACTGTGTATGTGTATTTATTATTATCTTTAGAGACATGAAATAATTGCACCAACAAGGAATTCATTTTTTTCCAACTATGTGTTAAATATGCAGCTAATTATCTTTTATATACGTCGTTCATATTATGTGTTATTTAGGAATTTATATTTTCGTGCAGTAAGTTATTCGAAACAAACAAGAAATTTATTTTTAAATAATATAATTGAAATTTAAAAGACCACGCATTAATCATGTCAGTTTCAAGGAGAAGTCCTTTGAATAACTAATGGGATAATCCTTTGGTTTAAGATTCGAATTGTGATTTCTATTGTCTGTTCGTGTGTTTTTTAACCATTCCTGTGCTGATTGAAGTCACAGAGTGTACCAAAGATGAGTTAGAGCCTACTGCTTTTTGATAGGTTACTTTGCTTTGTGTGACACCTAGTCTAGTACAACATTTTAGAAAGTGTATACAGTGTTTCTTTGAGTACAGTGAATTCTACAATCTACAAAATGTGAAATGCATGTGCCTTTCAAAAGTATCAACAATGTCGGTGCAATATTTTGAAAAAAATGTTAAGTGCAACAAAGTAAATCCCTACGTTTTTCAGGAATAGTGTTCAATCTTAATGGAACAGTGTGGAATGTTGTGCAGTATGTTTAGAGAGAAATCCCTAATGTACAGTGCAGTGTGAAAACTAGTCCGGAGATCATTCACATTTTTAAACGCCGAAATCTGTGACTCACAGGCTAAACTTTCGGATTAACTTTAAATTGAAGACTGGTGAGTATTTTGATTTTCACTAATTAAGAGAGTTATATTTTTTCAATATCGGAGTATAGTGAAATTGTAACAATGTCGCTGTCAAGAAATAATCATATTATGGTGTCTACCCCATTAGGCATTCTTCATAGAATAGCACGACGTTAAATATAGATGTTTGGAGTAAGCCTTCTGGGATCTTTTCATATCGGCTCCGGTTATGACAAACACACTACTGGTCACCCAAAATGTAACACCAAAAAGGAAGCATCCGATTTGCCTGAAATTCGCAGCATGCGTACCCCGCGAGAGGACATGCAAACGATTAGCATTGCAGGGCATACGCAAATCATGGGCGCCCGGCACGCCGACGAGAAGCATTATGAGAAAGGTGCACAGAACGCGGGGTGTAAGTAGTGGAATTGTGTTGTGCTGCCAGACCTGTGTGTGGGAAGCTTCCTGCTGCCTAGTCGCAGAATACGGCAGTCATTCCAGAACGTTTCGGAGTTCGACCGAAGACGAATAGTGGCTTATCGTGACAGCGGTTTATCGTACCGAGACATCGGGGCCCGTGTGAGCCGACATACAGCCACAGTGAAGCGAGTATGCATTCAGTTGGTGCAGGAGGGACGAACGGACCGACCTGAGCGATTTCCGCAGCCACGGAACACCGCCAAATGAGAGGACCGTCATGTTGTGCGGCGTGTATTGACGGCTCGCACCGCCACATCATGAACGTTAGCGCAGAAATTAGGGTGAATTGCGCAACAACCTGTATCAGCACGTACCGTTCGACGTCGTCTGCAGGAACGGGGACTTGTCGCAAGGCGCCCATTGCTCCGATTACCATTGACGTTACACCACCGGCGAGTGCGGCGGAATTGGGCCGTTGAACGCTGCACCTGGACTACGGAATGGCAAGACATTGTCTTCCCCGAAGAATTCCAATTCTGCCTGCAGCACCACGATGGTCGGATACGCGTGTGGCGACACCGCGGAGAGAGAATGCATGGCGACTGCATTATGCATCGCCATACCGGTCCGTCGCCTGGCATTATGGTTTGGGGCGCAATTGGATATGACACCCGCACCCCTCTGGTACGTATCGCCGGTACACTCAACAGCCACCGCTACATCTCCGACGTTTTGTTGCCTGTAGTCCTCCCTTAACTTCAGGACCTGCCAGCGGCCAGGTTCCAATAGGACAATAAACCCCCGTACGTAGCACGCATCGCACAACAATTCTTCACGGCCCACCAGGTGTCACAGCTGCCGTGGCCCGCCTCTTCTTCCGATATGTCGCCCATCGAAAAGGTCTAGTCGCTGATCGGCCACCGAGTTGCCCGGCAAGCACCACCCGCGGCTACGCCTGATGAACTGTGGCAACGTGTGGAAGCAGCCTGGACCGACATTCCCCAAGCCCACATCCAAAGCCTTTTTCGTTCGATGCCGCGGCGTGTAGCGGCCGTTAGTGCCAGCCACAGGGGCCACACGAACTATTGATGTCTGCGTGTTCCGCAAGTCGCACTGGCCTGTAAGCTCAATCGTTTCATCTTTGTATCTGTTGTTATGTGTTCAGTAAATCTGGTTTTGCTACCTCGTGTCCTTCGTGGTTTTGCATTTTGGGTGGCCAGCAGTGTAGATAATGTGACTTAACTTTTTTCAGCAAATTAAATCAACATGTCACCAAAAGCAGCAGAACTTCAGAAATTTCACTTCTCCAAGGGAAATTGTTTTAAGTAAGAAAAGAGAGAAAAAAGTAAAGATAGTAAGTTTTGTTAAGTTACTCCCATTTGAACTTCCATAGAAATACATTGTAGATGCCCTAATAAAATAAGGTACTACATGCATGTATGTGTAATATACAAAATGTGAAACCGCGTACTAGTAAAACGGAGGATTTCACGATGCATAGTTTTCCAGGTATGCGTATATCCTTATGTGCATGAAACAAAATGTCCCGAATTTCATATACAGTATAAAAGCATTACATGCCATGCGCACTTATGCTGGTTTAGTCAAAATTACTAGAAGGTGCTGCTTGGAAGGACATTTTGTAATTTCGATTCCAGACTCTTATGTGGGAAGATTGTATTTATAGGGAACATCTGATAGAAGGGTGGTCTCTACCATTGGACATATGTGGGGATATATCACACAGAAAGAAGGAATGCAGAAGAACATCATATGTAATGCCTTTTAGAAGAACAGATAAATTTTTTTCAGAAGATATAGATTTTTCTCAGGAAGACTAAGGTAATAACTGTCTTTGCAACCCAACATAAATTCCTCAGGTTCCATTTAAACAAAAACTCATAATGATCAGGGTTTGAATTTACATTACAATTTTTCTTCTGGAAGGAACAATCATTCCTCTGGATATTTCTTTCGAAGAGAAAATGAGATCCTAGTACAGATGAGATACAAAGTACAGCTAGAAAAAATAACTTGGAAATGAGATAACTCACAATTACAGTAAAAAAAGAAGAAAATGGAATAAAAATAAAAATATCTCTATTCAAAAAAAAAGTAATTGCCTCCGCTGCTGCTGTTTTAGAAATTTCGCAAAACTCTTGCTTTCCTAGCTTGCAGCACAAAACGTATTGAACACAAAAATATGAAAATTACATCGTTTGAAAAGAATTGTTTGGAGAACACGTTGAAATAAACCGTTTCTCGATTCTAGTGACACATTAAGAGCTATTGTATTTCGAAGTTAAGGTAATCAAAAAAGTGCTATTAGGTCGCGTTCCGGACGCACTAACCACGAAATTTGTAGGCATATTGTGCCATGACCGAATTTTTGCACCTCGTCGTCCTTTTTTTGAATGTCGATTTACTTTACGAGTAATAAAATTTCTAAATTTCACAAAATTCTCTATTTCGCGATGGTATCCATTTAAAAATCTGATACATGGCAAACTTTAAATCATAACGCATTGCAATTTCTCCCGCATAAACTTGCAACTTTCGTCGCTTTTTTACAAAAACAAAATTAAGAAAAAGTCATTTTCTGATTTTTAAGCATTTTTAAAGATGCAAAGGAAAGAAACAAACGGCTTGTCTGTCTTCACGGTAACCACAGAAGAACATTCTGGTCCCGTGATCTGCTGCCATGGTGACGCAGAGAATTTGTTATGCATATGTTTTGTTGGTAAAGCTATTTCAGTTGTTTAGTGGTCTTCAAGTAATTTTGCTTCCTATATTTCCAATGGAAATACTTCTGTACACATTTTCTTAACAATTAATTCGTTCAAAAGGATGAAAACTTGAACATCGATTAAAATAGCTTCATTTCATTACTTGGAAAACTTAATATTTTCTAAAACATAACCATAATTATGCAATCCAACATTTGTTTGTCTACTGACGTCATCAAAGTACAGGTTGCCCCATCATGTTTCTGGACAACTAATGCGTTCCCAAGGATGAAAATTTGAACATCGATTAAAATAGCTGAATTTTATAACTTGGAATACCATACATTTTCTAAAACATAACCATAATTATGAAATCCAAGATTTGTTTGTCTACTAACGTCATCAAAGTACAGGTCACGGCATTCTTTTTTCTGGTTCCAACACCACCAAAGGAAAAGTTATTGATTTTTTATATAATTATGGTTATGTTTTAGAAAATAATAAGTATTCCAAGTTATAACATGAAGTTAATTTTAATCGATGTTCAAATTTTCATCCTTGGGAACACAATAATTTTGAAGGAAATGTGTACAAAAGTTATTGCATTGGAAGTATAGGAAGCAAAATTACTTGACGTCCACTTTAACGGTTTAGCATTATATTTTACGGTTTACGGAAATGCTTTTTGGACCGCTTTTGTTTTCCTTAGTGGTAAATTTAGTAAGTTCTATATGTTCAAGCGACAGAAGTCCGACCTTCCAAAAATTAACGACAGCAAAAAAAAAACTCCGAAATTTCGGAATAACAAGCCCTAATTACGTAGACATTCAACAAAAATTTTTATTTATATGAATTTTCCAGTTTTTATTTCATGTGATATACTTGGAGATCGTGCTGCAGGGCCCAACGCTACTCTCGAAACGAGCGTAGAGTGCCTAGAGGCTCAGCCACTAGTACAATTAAAGAAAGTGGCGTGACATGCGTATCAAAACACAACATGGTGGTACCTCTTCCCAAAAAAATTAAAGAACCTGAAAAACCAGAACACTCTTCACGGGTAGTACGTTCACATAAATAACGCGGAACTAAAAACCCTAAATTATAGAAGGGCAATAGTAGAGATAAAGATATTTCAAGTTGATATCTGTTCACAGAATAAAAATAAAAAAGAATACAAATATCCATCTGTTCATGTGAAAGTGAATATAAATAAAATCTCAAATGTAAATGAGGATATGGAATCAGTTTGTTTAGGCGAACTACGTCAATAGATGGCGCTGCGTCCTAACTCATCTTTTCTGTCCTCGCTGTTTTTGCTTAATGTTACAAGCTGGTAGGATCCAGTTCAGCCTTGGCTTAGATCTCTGAACCACCGAATCAAAGGAATAAAAAGGTATATAAGGAATGCAATTTAAATCCCGTGTAACAATACCACTTCTCGAACCACGAGTTTGCAACCCCTTATTATTTCGAAAGGGAAAGCTTTTTTAAAAATTGCAGGCTGATTTTCGTGTTAAAGATGCCACTATTAATTTATATTCCTGGATCGATTACGTTGAGAACCTAAAAACTCTTGGAATCCCAATTTCATTCGTGAGGATCAGCCCTCATATGTGTAGCACTGTCAAAATGTATGCACATAATTTTAAGTTTTAAAAATTTGGCATAACAAATTTGTTTAACACTGTTTTCGAGTTTTATTGTGAATATCAATAGTATTTCAATTTAACATTAGAAGCAGCTAAACATACGTATGTACACAACAATGATATAAATGTAGAGAAGTATTACTCCTGAGCTTTTTGCACTCTATCCTTCGTTGGTACAGTAAAACAGTTTATTTCACTACTAAGAATTCTGTACCTAACACTAAATGTACTGGTTTCGATTAATGTGGAAAACAGTGTATTCGTTTTCAAGTAATCGCAATTCTGTTGCGAATATTTAAAGATGAATTGGAAATACGTGAAACTTGGGTAGATGTTGTAAGATGCAATGCGTACAAATCAGTATACAAGACCTCCGTTTATGCATGGTGAGTGGCTGCATAGACGTAACATTTGCGTAAGTGTTCCTCACATCTTTTGGGGAGTAAAAGGAAAGGATTATGAGACAGAAATTTTACGGTAGTAGCTACAAGACATCATTTAACAAATGAACTGAGGAGGCTAGCGACTGGGAATATAGAAGCTGACCATAATCAAGTGATATTTGCATAATAGTAGCACGTAAGTCCTTTTGTGTTCTACAGGTGTGGAATCAATTTCAAAATACCCAATCAGATTTCGGATAGTACAGAAAATGAAGACCTAGGACTACAGCATCCAAGGATGGCCACTATCTCCGTTTACCTGCGGGAAAGAACTGGACGACTTCTGCTACACAACTGTGATATGATTTTCCTCCGGCTAAACTAAAGGTTGGCCTTTGTTAAACTATCTTAAATCTCCTGTTGTTCCCATTTGAAGAATAAGAATAACACTGATATACAGAGCTCAGTATCAGGTGTAATACATAGAATTTCACGACCAGTCGCTCTGTTGTTTACCGGCAGTTGCTTCGATATTCATTAGGTCGCGCTGGTCATAATGCTTTGGCTCTTCTTTTTATACGTCATGTTGAAACAGTTCCACTTTCAGAAGAATCGATAAAAATCATCTGCAGAAATTCTTCCCATAAACGAAAATGTTTAATTGCGTTTGCTTTTATTGATCCTAAAAGATTATAATGTATTTCAGAAAACGTGTGTTTTCGTGGTATTTGTGCAAAAATAAAAATAAGAGGGGAACAATATTGTTTTTAAAGAAAATAAAGACAAAAAAGTAATTTGTACATGAAGCATTTTCCATTCTAGGTGAGCATATGAACCACGTTTTGTAGTTTTTGCTCCCTAATGCTTTCTCTGCTTTTAATCAAATACTGCATCAGTGCATTTTGCAAAACTACGTGGTATCCCAGGTAAGATAGCCTTTTTGAGAATTAAGGACTATTAAACCAGGAATCTTCCATTGTGTTTAAAGAGAAAAGTGTTCAACGCATGTATTAACCCCGTATTTACTTATGGAAATGAAACTTGGAGCATCCCGGAATGACAATGGGAATAAACACGAGTACCGGTGAGACGTTAGAGAGATGAATGCTGGAAATAACGAGAAGAGACATAATTAGAAAGATAATTATAAGAAGAAGGACAGAAATAATAGACATTTTAAAAATAATAAAATATCAAATTGGAGATCGGCTGAACATGTTGTAAGACTGAAAGATTGACATGATTAATAATATAATGCCAACTGAGAGACGGAAAGAGACGAAGCGGGCACCAGAGAACAAGATGGAGAGATAAACTTCAAAATTTCAGAGTTGGTAAATGGTTGACTGAGGCTATGGATCTAGAAATTTGGAAAATACTGGGAGAGGCCTACACCCTGCAGTGGGTGTCAACAGGCTACGAACAAGAAGAAGTTATATTGTGGTTTGCAAAGCATCATGATGAGGTACAGCAGCTACCCTGGCTTCCTTAATATTAGTGAACATTTTTGGGATATCTGGAGCGAAATTTGAAGTCATCTTTCCCCCTCCTCCATCACGGCACAATTGGGAAATATTTTTCGAAAAGTATGGTCCGAAATTCCATTATCGTATGTGCGTGTCTTCTATTCTAAGTCGAATTACTTCTGTTCCGAGAGCCAGAGTTTGGCCTTCAGCTTATTAAAAAATGTTCAAATGAAATAAAACTTCACCTTCGTGGTACGATATATTTAATAAAAGATGAAACTATTTACAGATTAAAATACCCCACTAGCACTTTCGGGGCAACATTCACCCCATCATCAAGTGGAATAGAGATGATGGGGTGAATGTTGCCCCGAAAGTGCTCTGTTCCACCTGATGATGTGGTGAATGTTGCCCCGAAAGTGCTAGTGGGGTATTTTAATCTGTAAATAATTTCATCTTTTAATAAATATCGTACCAAGACTATGAAGTTTTTATTTAATTTGACACATTTCTACGAAGTTACTCTTTCATCTAATAAAACGTTCTATGATCTATCATGAAGATTCCTCGCTACTGTTTCTAAAGTTTCACGTTCCACCAGTTTTATGTTGACTTTTCTCTCTCATTTTGTTCGTTTTCCCAAATTCCTATTTCACTTGTTTCTCTTATTCCGTGACAGCTCAATTGTCTTGAAGTTTTTTCGATAACGCAGAGAAGTTCCTTTCGAGGTGGCTTGTCGAAATTTTATTTTCTCTTCCACGGATGCATAAATAAACTGTACTGTGAGACCCCTTTTCCGAAAACTGACAACAAATTTCATCTATAGGTTTATCTCTCTCTCTGAATAACCACTGTTTAAATGCTCGCATATTATTGAGGAGGATGTATCCTTCCGCTACTTAGATTTTTCATTGCATGCTAACCCGACTACTCAAGTTTTACAATTTTCAGTTTATCGTAAACCAACAGCAGTTTCTTCAATATCCCAGCAAACTCAGCCCTACTCAGTTCTTATATGAAGGCTCGAATTCGTTTCCTGTTTAGTTGGGCATTTTCACATTCATCATCGATTGCTCTACGTCAAAAAGAGTTACGAAAAGTCAACCAGATTCCCAGTC
Organism: Macrothele yani; assembly: GCA_039090855.1. Classification (NCBI taxonomy): domain Eukaryota; kingdom Metazoa; phylum Arthropoda; class Arachnida; order Araneae; family Macrothelidae; genus Macrothele; species Macrothele yani. The sequence goes on along the minus strand of CM076999.1, from coordinate 47,460,506 downwards.
AACATGGATATTCGAAACATTTAGTTTCAAAGGTGATAGGAGACTGCCTCCGACCTTCAAATTCAACACTACAACGAGAAGTTACCCCATACACTATGGTGATACTACAAACCACATTGCGCACGTTGTGAATATTCTTAAGAAATATTGTAAAAAATCGTCCTTAGGTTTTGGAATATGAACTACCCAAATCTTTAATGAAATACGACGAGACAAAGTCCCAGTCCCACTGCAATCAAGGTTTGGTGTGTATTGGTGTGTATTGCATATCACTCTGTTCTACCAACCTTAACTTGGAGGACGGGGTGTATAAAGGCTCGACATTGAGTAACTTGAAGGCGCGGATATCAGAGCACGAATACTCAATGAGAACAACCACGGTGTCGTCGTCCATAAGTAAATTTTTATCTTCAGGAAACTATTATGTTCCCTGGGATAAAGTGACCCTAGCAATCTCTGCAAATAATAAACTGTGTTTACTTTTAGCAGATACTTTTTTCATAACATAGTTTGAAGAAGTATGTTGGAATGAAGAACTACCCGTTTGGGTACAACTACTTTGTAAACAACTTGTCCAAGGTTTACAATCACTTGGACGTAGAAGTGCCAACTGAAAGTCTTATATTCTGTTAAGTACAACTTTGCTCTCTGAAGAAAAGTAAGATGTTTACTAACGCCTTCTCGGAAGATTTTTTAGCTATAAAAATTCTAAACTTGCTCCAGCATTGTCACTTGCTTGGTCCTGAAGAAGCGACTAGTGTAGTCGCGAAAGATCTTGCCGATTTTAAATCTGTTTTATTGTTTTAGGATTACAAATAGACTTCATGTTTTAATAATGCAGTCTGATTTAGTTAAAGCTGTTTAATTGGAATCGTGCTCAGGCAGGTTTTAACAATATTTCTGCTGAGTATATCAGCACGAAAGAGAAGGAATCTGTTATGTCATTTATACGTCCTATATACTTCTTAATGTTATTACCCTCACATCTTTTGTATCCCATTGTATACGTTTGAATTTATTCTTGCTCCAACAAGAATCAGGCGACAGTATGTATGAATACATAAATGAAAACAATGATTTTTATGCAAATGAAATGAATGGGTTTCGCAGCAATTTCTTTCAAGGTTCTTCGCGTTCTGTCTTCACGAACTTACCAAACTGTAATTTGATAAATATACACATATAGATAGACAATCATACACAGGACTATTAATGTAGGCTGCCAAATGATTTTTTTTTATTTCCTCTTTTTAGACAGCGCCTGAGATTGCACCAATTGTTGTTTTCATCATGGCAATATAAAGAGGAATGTGATGAGGACACAACTTCCAAATTTTACGGGAACACAGATCTCCATCCTTTTCTGGAACGTGTTTATTCGGACGCCTGGACTGTCCGATAAACTACTTTTCCGTCGGAATAAATATTCCAGAATGCGGTGTGTCAACTGTATTTTTGTATTCCTCTGTGTTAGCTTTCGTTTGAAGTAAGGTCAGCTGTTCTGCACATCGTAACGATATTAGGAGGTATATAAATAATAATGCTGCACGTCTCAAACGTATGGAAACACAGATCTGAAAATCATTGAAACGTGCTTCTTTTGACGCGTTATATTCAAAAGCAATAAGACAATTACACTCCGACGATCATTTGGTGACCGACTCAACTTGACTTGGAAACATTTCCTGCCAATTCCTAATTACTACGGAATGAACATATCGTCGCGACTTCTAATTCCACATCACACCACAAAACTCCTCTACAAACTGAATGAAAACAGGAGTAGGGACAAATTCAATGTTTTCAGTAGAAAACACACGCACTAAAAACACCCCTGAGCTAAAAACAGGAGTTACCGCCAATGCGTTGCCATATCTCGGTTAATCATTCTGCTTATATAGTGTGCCGCATAAATATAGAGACAGAACAAATTCTCAAATAAAAACGAAACAACAACGAGCTGAAATCTACACCTTATATTTATAGCAAAAATAGCATAGGGCACGCAGCTGCCCAATAGTTTGACGGAAACATAACAATTCCGACGCCAAGTACAAGAAAAAAACAGAAATACGCTGTCTCAAAAATATAAAGACTTATTAGTTATGAGCACCTCCGGTACTAATAGTTGAGCCGTTGTTCCGAATAACACAGAAAACCCGATTGGTCATGCTGTCCACTAAGTGATGTAAGTGTTCTGGACGGATTGCGTACCAGCTTCGTTCAATCTGCTCTTTCAATGACACCACACTTGAGAACTGCCGTCCATTCACATACACATCACGAGCAAGGATACCCCAGAGATTCTCGATAGGGTTCAGATCTTGACTGAGTGCTGGACAATCCATTACGGTCCCATGATGGGTGTTAAACCAGCTCTTCTTTGATACAGACCGATGGATAGAGGCATTGTCTTGCTGGAATAGATAATCAACATCCGCTAGAGTTTTGACAAACGGTAGAAGGTGGCTGCTGAGTATGTCCAGATACGTTTCGGAGTTTTTTCTTGTCTTGCAAGAAAGAGATATCCGTTGTCCCATTGAACGCTAAAACTCCCTAGACCATCACAAATCCCCCTCCTTTCTGTCGGCTGAAGTAGGTGTTTGGCTCGCGTCGTAAATCATGCCAATAGCAGTTCCAACCGTCAGGACCGTCCAGGTTGAACATTTTATCATCGGAGAAAATAGTTGTGATACACTCGTCCGTCCAGTGCATGTGGCTGCTTGCCCATAGCAATCTAGCTTCCTTGTGGCGCAGCGTGAGGAGTGGCAGACGGCTCAATTTACGGAGCACAACATTGCGACTTTCTTTGATTCGTCGATACACTGTGTCCTTCGAGATGGTGACACCAACAGTCCGAGAAGCTTGACGCGGTGATAACCTTTGGGATGAAACTAAACGCATGATGGCACGATCATCTCGTTTGGTTGTTATTCGAGGCCTTCCAGGCCGTTTTCTGGCAGTTAACGCACCGCGTTTCGACAAAGTCTTATAAATGACTGCCCTACTCCTCCCCATGACATTACAAATTTTTGCTACAGGCAACCCATTTGCTCTCAGTCTCCAAATCTTCTGCACCTAATCACCAGAAAGTTGACTGTTGCGTGGCATTTCGGCAAATGAATGTCTGACGGAAGGTCCGCTGTCTTTTGTATGCTAGACTGAATTACGGCCCATGCGCGTGCGTACAACATGCTAATTTGTACACCTCATTTGCATGTGGCTACTTTACATAGTCGTCTTTATATTTATGAGACACCTAACATTACACTATTTCAATTTGTGGTGTTCTTTTCACACAATGCGGTGATCTTGACGGATCGAAACGTTTGTTGTAGGGTTATGTCTAATAAGTTACCACTTCAGCTTCCTACCTATATTCGCATTGCGTTCACGGCGCAAAGTAGACTGTCTCTATATTTATGCGACGCACCTTATGATCAATAGTTCATAGTTTGAAATTTACACCATGGAATAAATTCGATCATATCCTGTAATTACTGTATGACCAACTAAGGTCATTTTTGACTTTAGACCCTACAATACTTGTCTGGAACAAAGTTTCGGAATTTTTAAATTATTATATATATTTTATATTTTGAATGATTTACTGAAAGTCAATTCTTACGATTTTCCAAAATAAGTAAAGACTCGTAGTTCTTTCATTATCTTTTAGTCGTCAATGAAGTATCCAAGTATTTACAGATCTTATTAAGAAAACAAAAATCCAATTCATGACTTACAAACAAGAAAAATGTTTTCACTGAAATTTAATTGTGCATGTAATATTTACGTCACTCCAAATATTCCCACCAAAATTGAAGTACATAAGATTTACGAAACAATTATTTCCGTGCAGATTTTTATCTTAAAATAAATTATGAAGGGAACTTGAAAACAATTTAAATATATCTGAGCTTCTTGCAGAGGTAATAAAGAAAACCATGTACTTACGCGGGATACAGAAAAAAAGACCAGAATTGTACCTAAGGTACGTGGATGATATCTTGATCTTTTGAAAGTGGAGTAATGAAGATCTGCAGGTCTTCCCAGACTTGTTTAAAAAGTCATATCCTACTATTAACCTAACATCTGACCATGAACACAATAATCAGCTTGCATTCCTGGATTTGTGTTTAAAAAACGAAAACTGCCATATCAGCAATGTAGTTTACAGAAAACCAACAAGCGCACCAGTTATTATTCCTAACAATTCTAACCACCCGTTTAAAATTAAGTCTTCAGCTTTCCAGCACTACACTGCCGGAAAGTGAAAAAAGAACACCTAAAAGGAGACGTCTGATACCAACGAAATTGATACATCATAATAACGGAATACAGAGGATAACGCGATCAAAGCATTATCGCAAAATACAGCTGTATTTCCTGGGAAACTGAAAAATAACATTTCCGTGTAACATGGTTAGTACGAGGTTGAACCGCCATGAACTGCGTCACACTCTGCAATTCTGGCATGGAGTCTGTCGTACAGATGTTGGATGTATGTTTGGGGTATTGAGTTCCAAGCATCCTCAACCTGGACGCGTAAATCGGGGATGGTCGTGGCTGGCCGTGGAGACCGGATAAGTCGTTGTCCCATAAAATCCCACACGTGCTCAATGGGGGACAAATCCGGTGAACGTGCAGGCCATGGAAGTTGTCTCACACCCTGAAGTGCATGTTGCGTTGCACGTGACGTGTGTGGGCGTGCGTTATCTTGCTGAAAAACACTACGATGGACCGACCTTACAAATGGCACAACAACGGGATGAATGATGTTGTTGATGTAGGAGGTGCTGTTTAACGTACCCGGTACAAGCACTAGTTGTGTACGGGAGTGATAGCTGATCGCTCCCAACACCTGGAGACCAGGTGTAGGCCCTGTGTGTCGTTGGCGGATGCAAGAAGGGCGGAGACGCTCCCCTGTGCGTCTGCGAACACGCATACGGCCATCGGAGGCTCCCAAGCAGAATCAGCTTTCATCGCTGAGCACAACAGATCGCCTATGCGTTCTCCAGTGCAGACGTTGGCGACACAACTGCAACTGTTCCTGACGGTGGGCTGGAGTCAGAGGTACACATGCCAGAAGCACACGTGCACGTAGTCTTGCATCCAGTAGACGGTTGCGGATTGTTCGCACAGTCACCTCAGTCGCAACGGCAGCTCGGATTTGCGTCGCAGTGGATGTTCTGCTTGACAACGCCGCTCTTCTTATGAGTCGATCGGTCCGCTCATCAGTTCGTCTGTGACTTCCGGTTCCACTTCTTCTCGTGTGGGAATGTTCCTCGGACCAACTACGCCACCATCGTACCACCACCGATACTTCCCGTCCAATTCCTCCGCAATACGACGATACGACCACCCGGCCTCGCGGAGTCCGACTAGACGACCTCGCTCAAAGTCTGATAACTGCTGAAATCATACACGTCTTCCATCTTCAGGCATTACATATTCTTCAGGGTCTTCGCACGTGTCCGTACACCGGCGACTGATTATATTAACTTCGCCTTACTCCTTAAATACCACCGACGATAATTTTCATATTATGCTGTGCTGTGCTGTGGCGTAAGCGCTCACCGGTCGGTCCTGAAATTAACATCACACCTACGTAAACCTGATCCCATTAACATATGTAAATTTCATGATCGTCAGCTAATTCCTTCTTGGTGTTCTTTTTAACTTTCCGCCAGGGTATATTCGAAGAGAATTTATGCACTCTACCAGTCAGGTTGCTGAAACTAAAGATCTTAATTGGGTAAAAAGAATGGCTATGAAGTTCGTATGGTGGAAAAATTGTTTAACTAAATCAAATGCCAAATAAATGGCGTTGCATTATAGACAAAACCTGATTAAGCCATGAAGTACTGTGGAAAAGTTTAATTTTTTCCAGCCTTAAGTGGGATACTTAAAGCCGAATGTTGTGAGGCTAACCTCATGATAGCTGAAACCGTTAAAAGCATTGGTTTGATGTTGACTCAGGACTCAGGTGATAAGCATTATTCGGACAAGGCGGAGATATATCAGATTCCGATAAATTCTAAGGAAGGTCTAAATGAAAAAAATCGGTGTGGGCAGCACGAACCGGAGCTTAAGAACCAGATAAAAAAACACTTAGTAGAAACCAACAAATTACAGCCCTCGTACAATACTGCTTGAACAACGACGATGTCCTTGATTGAGATAACATTAAGTTATTGAAAACACACATTAGTCCCAGACAGATTTTAATATCTGAAGCAGTGGTAATAGGGAAAACAGATGGCATGAATTGTAATAGCAACACATATATCGTATTATTTTCCGCAAGCAAGTTTCCTATTAAGTCAGAAAAGCAACAACAGGCTGCACAGAATAAAATAAGAAAAAGAAATAAGCGATGTGCATCAGTTTAATTACACGGAACAGAAGAACATGACATGCGTACTAAAGGTCTTGACTTGGAGACAAGGAATATACAGTATATTCAAGGAATGTGATGAACAGCGTTGGCATTTGCGCAGGTGTATTAAAACCTGGTGCCACCGAGGATGTCCTCGATGACGAGGACGAAACACTTCTGGCAGCAAACACGGAGTGTGCATCTTTGTATGATATTCAAATCTGCGGGATCCATCCACATTCTTAAGATTAATCCAGAGAACAGCACCATGGTTTGTGATTAGTTTGGCTATAACAGTCAGTGAAAGCTAACCACAACTTATGTATGTCATAGCTAAGTGTCAAGTGGACGTTTAATTTTATCTCTTCATAGATTTTAAATTACGACAATCATATTGAAGCTACTCCATCGAGCACCGAATGATGAGTTAGTTGATGGGTTTTCAACGAACATTTCATTTTCCATATAAGCATGAACTGTATTTTTACTGCAACAGATTTGGACGATTGACTGAGGGAAGAGTGTTACCCAATATTTTGATTATAATTTTGAAGTACTGAATAATAAGGAACAGTTATAATTAGTAAATAGTTTAAAATGCATTTACTTATGTCATAGTGTTTCTGCACATATGAGCTGACTTTAAGTTCGAAATGCCTCTTCATCTTGTTGTGGTGACATTTAGCCGTCTCAACCATCGATTTTGTCTTCATCCCATATCCTTTGGGATTGATGTAGTATATTCTGTGTCAGTACACTACTTATTGATTTTATAATGAGTATATGTTATTTAATGTATATATTACAATGTATACATCTCGAAAAGATACCAGGCTCAGATTATTCAAACTTATGCACCCACCACAAGTCATCCTGAAGAAGAAATTGAAGAATTTTATGAGGAAATTTGTCATCTAAATAATAAAGGTAAGCAGCACTTGAAAATAATTATGGGAGATTTCAATGCAAAAATAGGGCAACGGCAACAGAATGAAACTTCAGTAGGTAAATTCGGTCACGGCAACAGAAACCAGCGTGGAAATACTCTCGTTGAGTTTGCAGAGGCAGAAGGGTTTTTCATCTTGAACTCCTTCTTCAAGAAAAAGCCACACAGGAAATGGACATGGAGACATCCAAATGGGACGACAAGTGAAATTGATTTTATTATGTGTAACAAAAAATTCGTCATAGAAGACTGCAGTGTGCTGAACAAGTTCAACACAGGTAGTGACCATAGATTGGTGAGATGTAAGATGCACCTCAACACTAAACTTGAACGTGGCAAGCTCATAAGACAAACAAAATCTATTGACATAACCAACCTTAAAAAAACACCATAATACCTTCAAGTTGGAACTGAAGAACAGGTTCTCTGCTTTAGAAGGCCTAACATCGGAAGAAGTGGACATCTCTGAAGTTAACAGAAAAGTAACCAAAGCTCTTATGGAAACAGCAACAAAATTAGCTGGGTCTAAGAACAAGTTGCATGTGAACAAATTATCAGGAAAAACCAAAATGTTGATGCAAAAAAGAAGAGAGATGAGGACAACTAAAGAAGATGTGACTTCCAAAGTGGAATATATAGAGCTATGCAAGACAGTAAGAAAAAGTATCACTGAAGACATAAGAAAATTCAACTGTGAACTAGTGAGGAAAGCAATTGAAAACAACCAAAGCCTAAAGATAGCAAAGGGACATCTCAGTAAGGGAAGAAAACAGATTATGGCACTTAGAAAAGAAGATGGTTCTGTAACAAGAAATAGAGGTGAAATTTTGACAAGAGTGAAAGATTTCTACTCCAAATTATATGAAAGGGATGATATATGCACTCCAGACATCATGAAAGATACCAGTACCAGAGTTCCTCCAGTCCTTCCAGCAGAAGTTGCACATGCAATCAAGAACATGAAGCGAGGAAAAGCTCCAGGAGAAGATGGAATTACTGTAGACATCATACAAGAAGCAAGTGGAGAAATCGAAACAGTACTCGCCCAAATTTTCACTCGATGCCTTAATGAAGGAAAGATTCCTGAGAATTGGAACACCGCTACAATGATCCTGCTACATAAGAAAGGTGACATTGAGGATCTCGGAAACTACAGACCTATCAGCCTCCTATCAGTAGTTTATAAAATCTTCACTAAAGTTCTTTCACACCGCTTGAAGGTAACACTGGACATGGCTCAACCGAGAGAACAAGCTGGATTCAGGAGTGGCTACAGCACAATAGATCATATCCACGTGCTGAGAGAACTAATTGAAAGAGCGAGGGAATATGAACTTCCATTGTGCATGGCTTTTATCGATTATGAAAAAGCCTTTGATTCGGTGAAACCATCAGCAGTTACAATGGCTCTGAAAACCTGCGGTATTGAAGATGCATACATTAATATTATTAATAACATCTATGAAAATGCAAGTGCAAAGATTAGGCTGTTTGAAAATACAACACACGTAAAAATTGGAAAGGGAGTGAGACAAGGTGACACCATATCTCCGAAGCTCTTTAATGCCACATTGGAGGGTGTTTTTCAGTCGCTGAGCTGGGAAAACAAGGGGATAAAGATTAATGGAGATTATCTAACCCACCTTCGTTTTGCTGATGACGTAGTCATTTTTGCAACTACCCCATCAGAGCTGCAGAGTATGATCCAGGAACTTGCTGACAAGAGTAAAGAAGTGGGATTAAAAATGAACTTTCAGAAGACAAAAGTGATGTTCAATGCTTTTACAAGAAATGAAGATTTATCGATTGATGGAGAAAAGCTGGAGATAACAGACACGTACGTTTATCTTGGACAGCAGATATCAAGTGAGGGTCACATTGATGAAGAAATTAATCGGCGTACAAAACTTGCCTGGAGAGCTTTTGGAAGAAACAGCATAATTTTCAAGAGCAATATGCCATTATGTCTTAAAAGAAAAGTTTTTGATCAATGCATCCTTCCAGTGCTTACGTATGGTGCAGAGACGTGGACCTTAACTAAAAGAGACATACAAAGGCTGCAGACAACTCAAAGAAGCATGGAGAGGTGCATACTTGGTGTAACCAGGAGAGATAAGAAGAGGAACTCGTGGATCCGAAAAATGACAAGAGTGGAAGACATCATGATCAGAGTTAAATCCCTGAAATGGCAATGGGCTGGACATACTGCCAGAAGGACAGATCATCGATGGACAGCCGAAATTTTAGATTGGATTCCAAGGGACAGGAAAAGACCCAGAAGAAGACCACATGGGAGATGGGTGGATGAAATTCGAAAGTATGCAGGGGTGACATGGAGGAGACTGGCAGAAGACAGACCGTTGTGGAGGAAACTTGGGGAGACCTTCGTCCAGCAGTGGATTGATAATGGTTGACAATGATGATGATGATGATTACAATGTAATATCCTTATTATCAGGAGTAAATATTGGCATATATGTCCACTATTGAGGATTGACTGACCGTTAATCACCCTATTGCATTATTTATACTTTTTCAATTTACTCGCAGTATTCAGTTGGTTGGTACACGTCGCAGATGTATATTGTGCAGGAGTGGACCGCGGTGTTAAACTACTTATAACAAACGTGTGAAACAGAAATGCGACCTTCATTAGTTAATTATAGCAATTTAAATAATGAACTAGATATTATTTAAGTATGATAAGCATTTTTCTGTGTGACCTTCGTAGATGTTTCTTTCGCATATAACATTTGAAATAGAAAGTTACCCTTTCACGTAGGTGTTTCTATGAAAAACTATTTCAAAAATTACACTTCTGCTCAAGAGAACAGAAGTGTGTTTAATCCTGGCAGCTGTATCTGAGTACGACCAAGTGGAAATTTGCTGGGTTTTTCCTACCATTATCTTAAGCGTTGTCAAATAATTAAATTTAATAGCGAATTTGATCGAAAACATTCCTGATGTAATACATCAATCATACAAAACTGTTGCTTGAGAAAAGTTCTTGATCACTGAGATTTAAAAGATATCTATAAAAATTTGAAGTCAGGGTTTTGAATTTTATCCAAAGCGAAGGAATAACTGCTCGGACCAACAGCTGTTAAATTCCTCATCTTTTATAGTGTTCTGCAGGATAAATTAGAAATTTTCAGATTTGAGAAGCTGTCATTAGGTGCATGAATTTGTCTTTGTCATAATGATTTTCAGACTGACATCTTATCACATTGGGAAAACCATATCTGATAAGAACCCCTGTTTTCTAGATTTCGGTTTCAGAACTTTCAATCTGGTTCTCAGATTTCGCGATAATTAACTCACTGATTCGATAGATACATCGCGCGCCATACCACGCATTTCTTTAAAACTCAGTTATTGAAATTCGTGCAAAATTTCCGTTATGGAAGTATGCGCACTGAATAGGCTTTTCAATTTTCCTGTTGACATTTTATAATGAGAATATGTAACATGATCTACATAAAAAGAAATTGATAGCATGCCACCCGAGAAGTTATGTCATGGTGGTCGACTCTGTAACTTACTGATTCACTGAAATTTTCCAGTTGCGTCCGGAGTTAGGGATGGTCCCTGAGCATTATACCATGTTCGCCTCAACCCCTTGTACGTATAAAGGAAAAGATGATCAGACTGAATGCAAAAACTACCTGGTATGTGCTTATTGAGTCTGCCAGGGAAAGTATTTGAAGTGTTCTAATTAATAAGATAAGATATGTTACGTCAGAGAAAATGAATGATGCCTAGTGGTCTTAAGCGTGATAAACGCAAAACTAAAAAAAAAATTAGCATTACGTATGATGATCGGAAGGTACCTGCCTGCTGCTAAAAACGTTATTTCTGGCTTAATAAATTTAAACAGGTCAGTTCTGGTAGAACGTACAGAAAACATTTTATAGCACCGGGAATGTGCTTAAAAGTGTGAAAGTTTGGTATGCTGGTGGTAGATCATGTGCACGAGGGAATGGTTTGGTGTCGAGATGGTTTCTATTGGTACAGCAGTTAGACAAGATTGTGTAATGTCATCACGGCTCTCTACTAAGATCCTCACGAATGTGTTCATGCGTGATGCAAGCGAACAATACAGATCTATGTCTTGCTTATATCCGTTGATGAAGACTGCTGTATGATTAAGAAACCATCCTGTTGGTAGAGAGGAAAACTGAGATGCAGAATATATTTTCCCGAATGTACGAGTATTGTATGAAATTCAAGCTGAGTGCAAATAAGGGAAAACCCAAAGTTAGGATTTTGGGCAAGGAGCTGTAAGTGCTAAATGCAGTTATAAGTGGCATACAAGTTGTCTAGGTTTATGAGCTTGTATATTTAGGAAACATTTCCGTTAGAGGGAGCAAACTGGACAGCAAAATTATCAGGGAAGTGAATTATTCCTTAAAAGTCACAGTCACTTCAGGATGATTTCACAGGAATAATGAGTTGACAAGAAAGTTCTGTGTGGCTGAATATGGAAGTGTAGTTGTTCATACTCCGATGCAGTATCCAAAGCAGTGAAACTTGGATACTGCAGGATGGACATAGGTGTCATCCGTGTGCTACAGAGATGTGTTACTTACGTGTGAGGTTTCATCGCAAGAAAAGGTGTAATCATGTGAGATGTGTTGCAGATATATAATGTGATGCAAAATATTGTTAGTGAGCTGGAAAAAAAATACCTTTAGGAGGCTTTACCATCTTGAAATAATGAGTGATGAGAATCTTACTAAGAGAATTTCTTCAGCTGAAGTGGTTGGAAAGAAAGGAATAGGAAGGCCAAGGAAATTATGTCAGGATCAGATTCTTGAGTGTGCTGTTACAAAAGATTATAAGCGTAAGGTACAAAAGTCGTGTATGAGACGAGTGATGGATGTCAGTAAAGCAACAGATGTTTTACCAGATCGCTGTAAATGGAGACTTTTGATACATCAACAGTAAGTGAAGTCTAGTTCCGTCAGTTAAACGTTAATCAGCCTCACAATAGCATGGATTGATGTATTCTAGGTTGTAAAGCATTATTCCGTCACAACATTCAAATTCCCGTTGAACTGCGCCACAGAACCCCTTTCTTTTCTGTTTCGAAATGGGATAGTCTCCGTTCACCTTTAGCATCGATAAGCGGTGGTCGGCACACATTTTTCCAGTGGTTCGTGGGTTTTTCATTCTAGTACCGTTCTTGAAGATACTGAACAAGGCTGACCATAGGCATCCTACAAGCCTTGCAGACTTGCAAATGACCGGACCTAGCGCCTGACAATTACAATTTGGTCTTTTCCAAACTCGTTTGAGTCTGCTGCCTTTTCCAACAGATGGAAATGAATAACACTCATCAACAAACTTTAGTATGAGGTGTCATTTATGCCGTTTCATGAGTCTAACACGCGACGATTTTTAAAAGCAGTTACTTCGATTTCCATAGAAATGCGCTGGTCATAATATTTTGGCTCTTCGGTATATGTGCATAATTTATAAACTTGGAACATTTACTTTCACTTTGTTACTAAGTAAGAAATCAAAATACTTTGGCTGATACTAATTGGTTTTGATGTCCAAACTCTTTTGTTAAGGTGGATCCATCTAAAACCTTTGCTTTATATTTCCAATTAGTAAACTTCTGCAGGCATTTTCTTCATAATTAATGTGTTTCCAATGATCAAAATTTGAATAACGATAAAACTAACTTATTATAGCCTAGTATACTTAATATTTTCTAAAACGTAACCCGAATTATGCACATATCTGAAATTGATCTTAGTGACACAAATTTGAACATACTCACCTTACATTGCCACATATGCTCTCCCACGAGCTTTTTTAAGGACCATACGAACCTTGAATATGCTACCATTCAAGATGCAATCTACACTATCTACCAACAAGTAATTGGACACCTGTGATAGCAAAGTAAAACGTAGTTTATTCACCTTCAATAATAGGTTGAGCCTCCACGAGCGACGATTACAGCTGCGACTCTCCGGGGCATACTCTAAACCAAGCGTTGTACGACGGCTAGCGGTATTTTCTTTCACTTGGCTTGGAGAAGACAGGTCAGTTCCTTCACCGATTTCGGACGGTGAGGGCACTCCTTAAGTGGACGCTCCACCTCGTCCCAGAAGTGCTCGATAAGGGTTAAGGTTCCGCCTGGGCTCTGCGCAAGCCAGTCCATTCTATTAACCCCATTGTCACCATACCAAGCCATGGTGGACCTTGCAACATGACAGGTGGCATTTCATCTTGAAAGTAACATGTGTCCACCCAGTAAAACTGGCACAACGTAGGAAGCGCATGATCATCCAAAATGGTGCAGTAGGTCTCGGCGTTGAGGGTACCAGGAATTGCGACCAAAGGTCCCGTGCCATACCAGGAGAAACAGCTCCATAGCATAATTCCTCCGCCGCCGAACTTCACAGTTGGCACAATACATTCCGGAAGGAGGCGTTCTCCCGGCAGACGCCAAACCCAGACCCTGCCATCCGAACGGTAGAGGGTGAACCTCAATTCGTCGCTTCAGAGCACCTGTTTTCACTGTTTAACGGTCCACTGTCCACGTTCTTTGCACCACGTTAGCCGAGCAGCGCTATTGGACTTGGTGATCAAAGGCTTGTGGGAGGCCACACGTCCATGATAACAGCAGAGCAGATGGGCTTTCTTACGGATGATATTCATCGAACGAACACTCCCCGATGCGTGTTAGAACTCCTCGGGGATGTGGCCCATAGATTTGGTGCGGTTTTTTCGAATTTCTCTATCCAGCACCCGTCTGTCTCTGAATCCCAGTTTTGTGGGTCTGCCTTGTTGGGGCACATTCCGTCAATCACCTCTCATCTTCCACTTGCCAATCACGTAGGGCACTGTCGATTTTGGGTAATTCAACTTGCTGGATATGTCACGTATGGATCGGCCATTTCTGTGATACCCGACGATTACACCTTTCTCGAAATCAGAGAGCCCCGAACTGCGTGGCATCTTGCATGCGACTGGTTGCGTTGTCGTTTCCCACATGATATTTAACGGCGGCGGCCGTGACGTGTGTCAGGACCGCATACATCGTCGATTGCAAGGGTGTCCAATTACTTGTTGGTAGATAGTGTATATTTGTGGACGGGAGGGGGTATGTCTGATAAAATGACCATTCAGTGTATACATACAAATATATATCTCAATACAGTTAGTATTATCACCACAGTGCCTACTTCTTGAAATAACAAATCTTACACTTACTTCGTTTCAGATCCTGGCAATGTCCGCCTTCTTAATTCATCAAACCTGACAGATATTCTCACTAACAACAGCAGCATAAAAAAAAATATTTTTTTTTTGTGTGTTGAACAAAACGAGTTCTAAATTTTGTCCCCAAAGCCTTGCACTGAAAACATCTCCTTAATAACTTTAAGCTCATATCCCAGCATCTGCAAGGTCACGCAACCATCAATTGTTATACATTCGCTCACTTTCTAAATGAGATGATACGTGTGCACTGCAATCGGGCGTCCGAGCCTTTCATAATGTTCCAAATTATCCCTTCCCTCCGTGAGAGGTGCATACTATCCAAAAATTTGATCAGGAAATTAGCCGCATACACATCACACAACAAATCTGTTTTATCAGATGTAATTTTTGTCAATATTCAAATAAAACCGGATGTCTTCTCTTTCACAGAATAACGTCATGCACAGCGTAAATAGTCATCAGTGTTATTTCGAGGGAAACGATGTTGCTACCTCATAGCTGATAAATAGAAATTAAAACACCATGCCTTCTCGAACTGTGTGTTTTCTGGGGAACGAAAACATTTTTCTCATTACTCAAAATTGTCATACTGTGTACCTAAAACAATGTTCTTGATACACGGAAAAACTGACAGAACAATTTTTTTATAATTTATTGTACCCGTTCTGTCTATTTTTCAGCAAAGTAGAAAATTAAAATTCATTCGCGAAGGATTCCCATAATGTACGCTTATCGAAGCGTTTTTGAAATCGTTTTAGATCTGATTACAAAAAAAAAAAATACTTTCAATTTTAATGTTTATTATTTTTCCACTGCTTGACCGAATACTCTTTCCTAATGCATTTTTAAATAATAATTTCATATAATTCAAATAGCTTTTTGGTTTTTTTGAAGGGGAGGAGATTTACAAAATATTAGAAAAAACTTATGTTTGACAAATGGGAAATAAAGTAATGCCACATAGCATCGTTGATATTTAATTATCACCGAGCCCAAGAACTTTTGGTGGATATTCGAAAATTGCATGACAGTTTCTGAAGTAGTGACGGTTGGTGTATTCGTAACATTTACGATGTAACGACGTCAGCAATAACGAAAACAGTAAATCTGTAATTTCGTATTTCTACCAATATGGATGATTTTTTTAACTCGTAACTTGGGTTTCTTTGCTTTCCTATCTCCTAAGTCTAGTTCACGACCTCCTAGGTACCTTGGCGCTGGTTACTGGAAAATTGTTACTCTTCGTGGTTATGAAGAGGATAACCTGTTAGGACATATAATTATTCATAACTTATGCGTTAAATAATATTAGGCATAAAATTTTACGGTGTGCATACGTATACACCTTCTTTCTGGTATGGTGACGCTCTGTGTATGTATGACACTGATGTTATTCATAATTGGAAAAATAAAATAAATATCACACGTAGCACTTATTTTTTTAATATCAAATTCAATTTGATCTTTAAATTAGCAGATGCGCGATCATAGATGACATAAAAATAGAGATCTTTTTTTGTTGGTCAACTTTTTCTTTTCGCGGCTAAAACTAAATAAATAAACTGCAATTTGAAGAATTTGTACAATCACACTGTGGAAGTTTTGAAGTAAGATATGAACAAAACTTTTTTTCATGTAGTAGAAAATTTTGCACCGAAAAATGAGTATTTTGAACTACACTGTTGCATTGAGAAATTTCAATATCTGGCCTACTTGCACCTGCAGAAATAACTGTCACTGATCAATGAAAAGTTTCGGCCATGTGCTATGCTGTAAAATATTTAAGTTTCTACACCTTCTTAGGAACATCATTCACAAACTTCTCTGTATCCACAAAAATGAAGCTTTAATTGAGTGTAAATCAGATTTTACCATTTCTCTCGCCCTTTGGATTTATTAACTATAATTAAATAGCTTGTGCCGTTAAGACCCACCAGATGGAGACACCTCAGTTGCTCAGCCCATCTCTAGGGATTTTTGAAGTCAGATCCTGACAAATAAACACACATGGCGCCGTGGATTGTTGGCACTGTAGCTTAAGGCGGACGGACTCGACTAGTTATCGAGAGATCTGGGGTTCGATCCCAGCAGTGTCGAAATAACATTTTTCGGTAGCTGTCCATTAATTAAAGAAAAACGTATAAAGAGCGATGAATTTGTCTTTTTGCATTGGCTCCTTGTATTTGGAAGATTTTCTTTTTCAAACATTGCTGAAACTGAGAGCGTAACTGAAGCCGTGATAATAGATTTCCAGATTTCAGGAAACTAATTTTTGTTGCCTCTTTCTTTCACTCACCAGACTTATGCTTAGAGAATTGTAAAGAAATTTGATTTTGTAATGCATTACTGCATTGACCTTAACTGAGAACCTAAGTGATTTAAATTTGCAAGTCGATCCTTCGAAGCTCTAATATCAGGCACTGTCTATTCAACCTTTTCGGTATTAATTGGTTACCTATATTTTCATACAGATATACAGTGTCTCATCTATAAGAAAGCTCGTTCTACAATACAATCAACCTACGATATTATGTTACCAAAGATACATAGGTACGTAAGGGCTACTGCAGTATTTTCACAAATATATTCCGCACATATAATTCAGGAGAGGTAACTCTTCCTTGATAAGTTAAACGAGCAACTACTGAATACATTACTTTCCCCAAACCCACATATTTCTTCTTTCAAATATTCGTATGCATAATTCAAACTTTTGAATGAAGGGAACATAACTTTCTATGTCACGAGCTAGCAACGTTTCCGCTGTTTCAGCGACGAAAAATGAGTTCTTATCCATAATATTTCAGGAGGCCAAACATCCTAGAAAGATAGGAGCTACCACCCATATGTGGATCGCTTTAACAAATATAATTTGTTACTCGCTTCTGAATTGGTGAGCAATCACAATGATACTATACTAAACACATAATTTACCCACCAATTTTCCCTTCGGGAGATGAGAGGTAAATAAGAAAAAAACCGAGACGCGGAACACGCAATATTAAAATTAAAGAAAGAAAAGTTACACTTGTAAGAGTCTCGCTCTGTGCTCTAGTTAAAAACTATTTCGCCAAAACTTGTCTTGCCTTCGTATAAAATCTATGATTAAAGCTGCAAAAGAGGGACAACGTAATGTGCTTTCGCAGGACAATCTCCGATCTCTAAATCATACGAAATTTTTGTTGCGAACAAACTAGTTTTCCCTTACCATATGTAAAAACATGCGCTCGATTTAACTGATGTATCACTCAGTCATAACCCGAAGTATTCGGGTGTCAGGGATGGCTTTGGAGCCGGTTTCTCTCTTTGTTTGGTCTGTCTTGATTTCTGCAAATTTATTGTTATTGTCCCTGCATGTTTTGGAAGGGGCGATTACAATACCTCGGACTGATCGAAACTTTAATACTTCTTTTTTTGACCCAGCTGGGGGGGGTGGGGTATCTCGGTGTTTTACAGCACCTTTTTTTCTTTTTGGCACATAGAAGTTTATATTTTAATTATACCTAGATTTGGAATAATTTCTCATATTATTAGATCGTCTGTTGGAAAGTTGGAGCCTTTTGTAATGCTTGGTATAATTTAAGCTAGTCTGAAATTGGAAGGATGACGTTTGTAGGATGGCTCACAACATGTTTCCGGTACGGATGGCGTTTGTAGGATGGCTCACAACATGTTTTCGGTAGGGATGGCGTTTGTAGGATGGCTCACAACATGTTTTCGGTAGGGATGGCGTTTGTAGGATGGCTCACAACATGTTTTCGATAGGAATGGCGTTTGTAGGATGGCTCACAACATTTTTTCGGTAAGGATGGCGTTTGTAGGATGGCTCACAACATTTTTTCGGTAATGATGCATGCAGATACTCGGGTTAATTTCACTGCGGAGACGTCCGCGGTTCCACAACGACCAACACATAAACCCCCAAACTTCAGGGTCTCTTAAAACAACTCAGAAAGTATCTCTTTCATTTTGACATCTTCTACAGCAAGACCGCCTTGCTGGATTTCATAAAAATAAAAAACATGTTTTTCGTGAGTATGGTACTAAAGCCGTATGAGTACGACTAAGAATAAGGTCTATTTTGCTGAACTCGTGCAGATAATTATAAAGACAACAGAATTGTAAGCTCGGTCAAAGCAACTGTAATTAGGTAGTTGCATTATAAATTGTTTAAAAGAGCGGTGCAGTAATACCCTACAGCACTCGAATATTGACCTGACATCTTCAACATTGAAGTATTTGTAGCCTTCCTCTGATATCTTCCACACTGAGATATGTCCGCTGGTCTTCGATATGGTAAAACGAGATATCTTATTCCAGAGAAAGCGTTTCAACGATCCAGAATACGCTCAGGCACAGCTTTATAACATTTAAACCGAGTTTTAACGCTGATCTTCGAGATGTTACGATTGTATGCGGCTGTACGGCAATTAAAACCCATTTTTCTGATTTTTCAACAAATCGTTCTTGTGCTGGGGTCTCTACGTGAACTTTGTTGCTAGGTGGCGAGTGCTTTAACGGAGACAAAATATATTTTCGCACCACGCTTTTCGGCACCCTATCTCTGTCATTTGACCTGTCCTACTACGTATACCACGATTGGGTTCTTGTTAGTGCTAAGCATTTTCACTTCACATTGACATCACTAAGGGTAGATAAGAGTTCATAAGGGTAGATTCAGCAGGTCAGAAATTTCCATATCTGAATTGTTGGTAAGATACATCCAATGCCTGTGCCGCGTGAAGAGTCATCGAGCTCTACCTTACGGCCCAGTAAACCGTTCGTGCTCGTCTGTAGCCATTGCCAGGCCATTTGCATCATCTTTGTTCCCGTAAGGGTCATGTACGAATATAACAGATATGTCGATAAATCTGCTACTTAAAATTGTGCGCCCGGATACTTCTGATCATACGTATAATGATATTGTTTTTTTTTATAAAATGCAGGATATCGAATACTTTTAGTTTTTTATTCACATTAAATGGAACATTTGAATGATATGAATGATGCTCACTCATTGTAATTAAAAAGCTTAGTTTTTTTAACTAGTATTAAATATTTACAGTGGGCGAAATACATCTCATTTTTCGTTTTCGACAGGAGCCTTTTCAGACGCTTAATTTAATGAAGCCTTATTTTGTTAGTAAATTTTAGCTCTGCAGTTTTTATATATAATTTATTTTACAAGTATAACACTGTAAACATTATTTTTATGTAGTGTGTTTGAGTATCATGAAAGAAAAAAGCTCTCCGGAAATATGAGGTTTCCTTTTTATGCATTGTATCATATAATAGATTCTTCTAACTTTGCATTTCCTCTCTTAACACGTTGCATTTACATATTCTGTTTCATTTTAGAAGATTAGCGGAAGTATCTGTTCCTACAAATATTTCTTTATTCTACAGAAATTTCTGAATAATTTTTTAAAAGTTCAAAATAAATAATTGTTCACCACATTTTTTAAAATCAATTATATTTATGATAGCTTCCCGCTCTTGTCCTTCATTTTTTGAAAAGAATGTTATCACTTTTCTAAAAGTGAGAATTTACTCCTTTTTTTTTTTTGCTTAAATGTTTTAAGGTATGCTCGTAGACAGCCCTTAGAATTAATAGTCTTACCTTTTTATATGTACTCCCGATGAAAAATCCGTCAGTATTCTATGAACACACTGATCATGTATTCACTGTGAGAAATTGAGTTTCAATTTTTTTCACTCTAGGAAACAGTGGGTATGAGTGTCCATGCGATTGATATTTCATTTCCGGATCATACGAAACCGACTTAATGCTTTAGTTTTTCTAAGTAAAGTTTTTGCGCGTTTAAAATTTTCAGACAATTTTGAAAATTCTCTAAAAAAATAAATATATTTTACTGTGTCCGATATATCATCGCAAAATGAAACAGATTTTGTCATCGTTAACAAGGGATCTTGCGCGAGTTTTCTGCTAAATAAGGGACAGTTGCTCGAATATTTTAATAGATTTAGAAAATTATATTACATCTAAACATTAAAATTATTTTTATATTAATAGGACTGTTAGCTGTTAATTCGGAAAGTGTTCGGTTTATGTTCATTTCGACTTTTCCCACTGGTTTGCCTACGCAGTTAAACAACTGAAATACACTGTCTACCAACAAGAAATTGGACACCTGTGATAGCAAAGGAAAACGAAGTTTATTCACCTTCAATAGTTGGTGGAGCCTCCACGAGCGGCGATTACAGCTGCGACTCTCCGGAGCATACTCACAACCAGGCGTTGTACGACGGCTAGCGGTATTTCCTTCCACTCGGCTTGGAGAAGACAGGTCAGTTCCTTCACCGATTTCAGACGGTGAGGGCACTCCTTAAGTCGACGCTCCAACTCGTCCCAGAGGTGCTCGACAATGTAAAGGTTCGGGCTCTGCGCAGGACAGTCCATTCGATTAACCCCATTGTCGTCATACCAAGCCATGGTGAACCTCGCAACATGACAGGTGGCATTGTCATCCTGAAAGTAACATGGGTCCACCCCGTATAACTGCCACAAAGTAGGAAGCGCATGGTCATCCAAAATAGTGCAGTAGGTCTCGGCGTTGAGTGTACCAGGAATTGCGACCAAGGGTCCGGTGCCATACCAGGAGAAACAGCCCCATAGCATAATTCCACTGGCACCGAGCTTCACAGTTGGCACAATACATTCCGGCACGAGGCGTTCTCCAGGCAGACGTCAACCACAGACCGTGCCATCCGAACGGTAGTGGATGAACCTTGATTCGTCGCTCCAGAGAACCTGTTTCCACTGTTCAACGGTCCACTGTCGACGTTATTTGCACCACGTTAGCCGAGCAGCGCTATTGGACTTGGTGATCAAAGGCTTGCGGACAACAGCACGTCATGATAACCGAGCAGATGTGCTTTCTTACAGATGGTACTCATCGAAAGAACAGTCCCGGATGCCTGTTGAAACTCCTCGCAGATGTGGCCCATCGATTTGGTGCGGTTGTTTTCGAATTTCTTTGCCCAGCACCCGTCGGTCTCTAACTCCCAGTTTTGTGGGTCTGCCGGGTCGGGGACCCACAGAACTTCATGAACATGTACATAATAGACACTCTGAGCTTTTATTGTCGGTACTTTATAGTTTTTCATACCTGAGGTAGACGTGAATGGTGGCTACTCTTGAGAAATAAAATCCACAACGCCCATGGTTTTAACAGAAAGCTGTGTTGCTGGCATCCTTCTCCTAAAGCAACTCAAAGGTCCCGGTTAGAAAAATAAACAGGATTCACCTCTAAAACGCCGGAGGTTGCACTTATTGAATGCGGAAGATTAGAACTGGTACACCACAAAACTCTGCTCCGTCCATCAGCCATAGTTTACAATTTTCGGACAAGAGTTCAGTAGAGGAAGCTACTGAGAAGTTTCAGGTTTACTAAAAAAAGTTTGTAAGTTTCTGCTATGAAGGTGGTTGTTATTGCAACTGTTCTCCCAACTGAACTAAACATATTTCTAGAGTGTTCAAATGGCGTTAATTACCATGTTGTTTGGAGCACACATACCGACATGGCTGAAAATGACAAATACAGAAAAGCATAGTGCCTCTAAAATGTTTTTATACTTTTATTCTTTTCATTTTGTTCGCTTACTTGTTTGTGTTCTTTGTTTTCATATAAATCGGGTAAGGTCATTAGACTCTCTCACACGGTAGCTACGGGCAGAGTATGAAACCTTTTTGCCGGTTCTGGAGTTTCAGCTGAAGTCTTCCTACTGCGGGGGCAACTGTTCTCCCAACTCAAATACGCTAGCAAAGCTAATCACTGCAATTTGACGAGTCGACCGACACGACACCGTAGTAGTACGTCATCTACGTCACATTACGTGATACGTTACACTTATTTTATGTATGTGACCCTGAGGCACTTCAAAGAGCCTGAATTATGTAAAACAATAAAATTTGCCTCATAACATTAACTTTGGAGTAAGTGTTTTGGTGGTATCGTTGCAAATTAAATTTTATGCTACGGTGCAAAGCGTAAAATACGATGTTGCTCTAAGTTTTCGAAATATTTGGTAAATGATGAGAGAGATGTGATTAAATACCTCAGTCATGTGACTGTGCAGCAGGCGTCGGGGGCTGTCTTCAAAAAATAAATACATTATGTTAGCATAAATTCATTTTAATAAACTTATAGTGTCTGAGATGGTGTCCGCACGTACAAATATGAAAACGCTCAACTATGTACAGCTTTATATTAAGCTTTCCGATATCCACAGCCTCCGATGCGTTTGTATTTTTACTGAACTCTACAGAGCATTCAATCAATGAGAATCTGACAGGACTTTTGTTAAGTTAGTCCTATGTTTGGCTAACTGACGGCTTTCAATCTCGGTAAATATGAGAGAACGTGCGTCCAGTAGAATTAGATTTAGATCAGATCAGATCAGATCTTATCCACAGGATTTTAATAAAGGAATGTCTGACCTCAGATCTTAATCAACCCTCTGAAATAAGAAGCTAAGAGATTCGGGTTGGAGTGTTCGACAGAAATGTCGCAAGAAAGCAGTGTAGAAAGGGGAGGAAGACACCCTTGTGCAGGGTATCCGATGGTTTAACGTGTTCATCAGACACACGGGCAATATTTAGTGGTTAGAGCATTCCTACCTGCTTGCGGTAAAACCTGAGACTTTTCAGTTAAAATTACGAATGTTGACCGCTACGTAATCTGTGACTCGGATTTCGATTCACTTTCCCTCCAGTGCTTTGTACCGAAATCTGGCCCGCCCAATCGCCTATAACATTTATAATATCGCTAATAATTTCAGACGCCAGGAAAACTTACAAGGTCCTCGTATCCTGTGGACAAAATTAGGGATTTGGTGCATGAGGATCGTCGGAGAACCATTCAAAATATTGCTACCATCGTTAATGTGCCATACGGAACAGTGCAAGAAATTCTGACGTAGGTTTTGCACATGCACCGCATTGCTGCAAAGTTTGTGCCAAAGATTCAGAATTCCGAACAGAAGGTGCTTCGTGTCGACCTGTCTCAAGATCTTTGTCAGCAGGTGGTGAATGAACCAAAGTTCTTGTCGCGGGTCATCACTCGGGACGAGACGTGGGTTTACGGTTACGATTCGGCGACCAAACAATAGTCGTCGAAGTGGAACAGCCCGGCATCTCTACGACTGAAGAAGGCCTGACTGGTCCGGAATTCAACCAAAATCATCCTCATCTTGTTCTTCGACATTCGTGGGGTTGTTCACCATGAATTCGTCCCCCATGGCCAGATCGTCACTACCGTTTTTTTACTTCGATGTTCTGCGGCATCTTAGGAAGGACATAAGTCGCCAACGACTTGAAATGTGGCGCAGGGTCGATTTCCTGCTCCATCACGACAATGCAGCAGCTCCCAGAATGTTAGCAACACTCTGCTTTTTCAGCAAGAACAGCATGACTACACTTCCTTACTCGCCTTACTCGCCGGATTTGGGTCTCGTCTTTGGAAAGGACAGTTTTGTTCATTGATCAGCTATCAAAAATTGACGTTTCTTATTGCATACAATCCGGCGTGTGATAATAACTGGATTGTGGGTTGAGATAACATGTTTCTGTGCACTGTGCTGCTTTTAACATAAGTACTAATAGCCTCACATAAAGCTTGCGTCATGTAAGCCAATGTCGATTTGCCGCCTCAGCTGGCAGTCGTCTGCAGAGATCTCTGGTTACGTTGTCTAAGAATTGGTATAAAGCTTTACCACAAAATTAGACATCGTTCTTACGAAAAGACTGCCTGTTGTGGAGTTTGTGGTCAAATACGCAGCAGTAGGAGGATATCTGTTACGCGAACGATGCAAATTTTAACAACGCTTGGCTTTTTTTCTGACGCAATGTTAACTTTTTGTTAACACAACAGTTTTCTTTTTCCTAGCACAACAGAAATCCGAAACTGTCCATCATATAGAACCTACCAAATACCGCTAAATAAACGCAACAGTAATAGTAAATAAATGTAAAAAAAAAATCATAGCAAACGATTTTCCTTCAAAATACGTCATGCGCGGTTTGCCTGAAAATGCCTTCAGAATTGCGCATCGAAATCGACACCCTCTGAGTAGCCCCCTACCAAACAGAAACGCTTTACTACATCGAAATGTAATTACGTTTCACAACATATACCAACGCCAATCATTGAAAATTTGGACGAGTCCTTTCAAACAGTGGGATGTCATACCCCGTCAAGATTAGGAATGTCTTCTAGCACTTCCGTTAATTTCCCAATATTATATATAAATATAAAATTGTTGAGGGAAAATACTGATACTCCCAAATATTTATATTAAGAACTAAACAAATTGCCTTAACACTTTCAATATTCATATTTAGATTCAAAAAACTATCTTCTAATTATTAATCGTAAAATATCTAAAAGTAAAATATTTAAAAAAAAAAACCTATCAATTGAACCTCAAGTTGCATTTTTCTTTAATGAGTTACAAAAAAGCCTTTCGTAGGATCGGTCGAACTCAGTTAAAGGAAATCAGCAGTAAGGGCAGGTATATCATACCTCCTTATGAGAATGTTAAAGGCATTCACTGAGGAAACAGAAATAACAAGCGATTTGGTTCTAGTCCAAACCGACCTCAAATTTCCTCTCGCAGTTAGAAGAACACAAGGCTTGGCAGGTATTAACCCTCTCGGCGCCAAGAAAATTTTCCTGTTTCGCATTGACTTCGGCTGGGTGTTTTTGCGAACGACCGTTTCATCAACGGCCAAGTCTTTCTGTTAATTCTACCTGATCGGCGGCAGCTTGTTTTTACCCCCCTTCGAAAGGGTGGAGCAAACTGCCACTGATTTACAACCGCGATAACAGTGACAATGGAATTAGGCTAATGGTTTTCTACCACTGATAATGGCAGGCAGGGGTAGGAAACCATTAGCTTATTTCCATTCGTCAGCACACAACCCGAAATATTTCCACTCGATGCTATGCTTTGTAGGCGAATGTGTAAGTCAGTACGAAAGCATACCCACAAATGGTGCAAGCCACTTAATACTGTCTTTTTCTCATGGCTTATATATAATACCACATAAAACAAATCACATATTTTCAATCTATTTATCTACATATATTGTAAGTTTCGTCTCATTACTGGCACATCTATCTACAAGGTGTGGTGAATTTGATCCTAAAAAGTGCAGAAATGTTTTTGGTACATCTTTAAATGCAGTTATATCTTAGAAAAGGTGTTAATAATCGCTTTACTAGCACTTTCTTTCGTGAATGCATTAGTTATGTTGTTCCAGAACTTTGCATTTTCAGCATTGTACAATGGGCAAACAAGAAAGGTGGCACGGAAATTTTTGTTGTGAATCAGGACTTCTTTTAAATCCTTTCTACCGCGAATTTAAATTATTAAAGTCAACGGAACCAGTAAGAAAAAATTTAGATGATTTTTATAATCGATAAGACATTCAGAAACAGAAAGAGCAACTTAATTGCTCCACCTGCTAAACAGCATGTTACGAAAATTATCAAATAGTGCACAAAAAATCTCTCACAGCGGAATCTGCGTTTTACAGTCGAAAGGAGTTTCAAATCGAGCAGTTAAAATTTGAAATAAAAATGGATAGGTAGTAAAACTCTACACCTTCTGACGGAGGATTTTTCATAATGGAAAATTTGAAATGAATACAGCGGGTGAGTGAAAGTTTTGCAACATTGTGATAAATTTATGTTTTCATACGTACCTTTACGACGAAAGATGACTAGCATTCAAATTATAGACCATCGTGTTGCATAGTCTATAATCATCTGTTTGCCAGCTCTTCGATTCTCCGGTGGTACCGTTCCTTGCCCTTTGAGGCGAAGAACTCCTTCACCCCAGCTGCAAACTCCATCTGGTTCTTGAAATGCCGCTCGCGAGGATAGTGGCCCATTAACCGAAGCAAGTAGTAATCCGACGGGGAATGTCCAGACTTTATGCAGGGTGTGGTATCAGTTTAATGCCCTCAAGTTCGTGGAAAGCCCCGGTCGTTAGCCCGGTAAGAGGACGAGCATAGTCTTTTTGTTGGACAGCGAATTTTCTGTACACCAGTGTCTGGTACTTGTCCTCTAATACGGCATATATCCGCTCCAGCTGTTTAAAGTAGAGGTTGGCATTGATGGTCCGACGTTCTGGAAGGAATTCATTATGGAATATCCTCTTGAAATCCCACCAGACGCAGGGCAGAGGATCATCTTGAATTCGAAACTCCCACGTTTACCAACAGATGCTGGGAGCTGGCCCGGGATCAACCACTGTGTGTTAGGATTACGGAAATAGACCAATAATCATCGCACGTAAAATTTCACTTGATCTGCATCGCACTGGTTTTCTAGGACGTTTTGCACACTTCCACTCGGCGGTTGGCTTCAGTTGGAGTCAGTTCGTGCGGTCCAATGCGGCAGCTCCTGTAGACCTTGCCGAGGACATGAAGGTGACAAACCACGATGGTCTGAGATGTGCCCAATTCATCTGATAATCTCTGAGTGCTAGTTGTCGGATTTTCTTCTACACCTGGAGCACAGCCTCGGAATCCACGGTTCGCGACCTTCCTGACCTTGGCTGATCGTCGAGGTTTCCGTCACCTGTGCGAAATTTTTTGAACCATGGTTGGGGTGCTATGATCCACGGAACCTGCTCCTTTCGTGTGACAAATGTTTTGTGCTGCTTAATCAGCCTTATAGCAGAGTTCAAACTCGTAAAGCAAAATTTCCTTAATTAGCCGATTGTGTTTGTTCATCTTTTAGGCGTCCCACCACAAACAGAACGTATACATGCAATGATGTTCGCAGCAACGACTACCATTTTATATAATTTTCGACTTATGGCAGTGCGCGACTTAAAGTAAGGTACACACGTGACATACCCGCCACAGCACATGCATTTATGCAAATATTGCTAAATGTCGACTCACTCTCTTAGAACATGTCTAATCGACTCAGGATGAATTCTATATGTGAAACAGATAAATGTATTGTGCTATCATGCGTTTCTCAACTCAGTTTATAAATTTATTTATTTTTGAAATCGTAACGACGGCATTTAACACGATAATGCAAGCAACTAATAATCGTTATAGAAACCTTTATAACTTTTTTCTACATCATGATGCCCTGACGAATGATTCTGGCGAGAGAACAAAAAAATTGAAGAAATTAAGAATTCCCTCACAATGCAATTTACAAATGCGTGAGATTTTTAATTTTCTCTTTAATACCATCTTTTGTTCCTGTCCTTTAGTGGAATCAAGGTTCGGAATCCTATATCCTCATGGAATCAAGGTTTGCAAATCTATGTGTCCCGTAATATTTTCCATAAAAAATGTTTCTGTTGAAATAAGTAGAACGAAAAAACAACAACACTAGTTTGTTAAATAATATAACCAAGGATCCGTGAATTGGTCCCCTCATCTCCAGACAGCTATGCGCTGGTCGCAGGCCCAAAGTACAAATCGTAATTCATCTCTTAAAACAACACGACGGAACTGGATAACATCCCATGTCGATCGGGCCCGATGCCTCTGCAGCTGGTGCCAGCAATGCTCGCTGATCAGTGTTAGGCGGCGGAGAGGCCTTCTCGAAAGCAATTCTCTTGCTGAAAGTCGTCTGGCAACGGTCTCGATGTCCACTTCCGTACCTGTAGACGACGCAACATGTTCACGGATGGTGGAGAACGACGAATTCGGTTCTGTTTGTGCGGCTCTCACAATCGATCCATCCTCGCCTCCATTTGTTTTCTTCAGCCATCCACTGCCGGCGTGCTTCTTTGATGAACTCTCCTCGTTCCATTAGAGCCAATATTGTCAGATTGCTACACAGCTCCGACTCAAATGCCTGGCGATATGGGGAATAGGCCAACCGGCCTTTTCAGCATACTTACACATCCTCGCTGAAACTGTAAAGTGCTCGTTATTTGTTCGGATCCGAGGTCATGGCATACTCACCAACCGTGGAGGTTACTGCAACCACAATTTGCTGTCACAACTGTACCGGCGTGCAAGCGCTTTCTTTGGTTCATATGCGCTGTGGCCGACTGCTATTTAGTTATTGGTAGCTATTTTTTCTCACTTCCATATTCGGCACTGCAGAGTTTGCATGCGGATGTTCATCAGGATGTAAACATGCGGATGTTCGTCAAAATGTGAACTGTAAAGTGCTCGTTGTTTGTTCGTATCCGACGTCGTGGCACCCTCACGGTTCGTGGAGGTTATTGCAACCACAATTTGCTGTCACAACTTTACCGGCGTACAAGCGCTTTCTTTGCTTCATATGCTCTGTGATATGGCGATTTGGCCAACCGGCCTTCACAGCATAATTATACGTCCTCTCTGAAACTGTAAAGTGTTCGTTGTTCATCGAATCCGACGTCGTAGCATCCTCACCGTCGGTGGAGGTTATTGTTGCCACAACTGTACCGGTGTGCAAGCGCTTTCTTTGGTTCATATGCGCTGTGATATGGCGATTTGGCCAACCGGCCTTCCCAGCATAATTACATGTTCTCTCTGAAACTGTAAAGTGCTCGTTGTTCTTCGGATCCGACGTCGTGTGGCATCATCCCCGTCCGTGGAGGTTATTGCAACCACAATTAGCTGTCACAACTGCACTGGCGTGCAATCACTTTCTTTGGTTCATATGCGCTGTGGCCGACTATTATTTAGTTATTTGGTGCTATTTTTTGTCACTTCCATATTCGGTTCTGCAGTATTTGCATGTGGATTTTCATCAGGATGTAACGACATTCTCGGAGTGATTTGTTTTTTTTTTTGTGTGTGGGAAGGGATAGGCAAAGCTTATGCATGCTACGTTACGTCTGATCTATTTCTATATGTCTCCATCCTGAGGTTTGAGATGTTGATGATTGACTTACACTTCTCTGAAAAAGAAGAGTTATTAGGTCATCCTTTGCAAGAAATGGGTGCGTGTCTTTTTGGAAAGTGAAATTATATTTAATGATGAACTCTGTCGAAGATTTTTATCAATGTAGAACTGCAAAATTTGTAAACGTACTTTGAATATCCGAGGAAGTCAACAAAATCAAATAAAAAAAGTCTTAAAAATAAACAAAAAAAAAAACATTACTGATAAAGATCTTAAACTCCGAAATTGAATCTAATAACTTCATCTTCCATCGTATTTATTAAATAAAGTTCGACCAGATAATCTACGGCTTGGAAGTTCTCGTTTTACACTTTCGTATATTTCTCTCACATCTACTAGAATATGTTCATCCAGTTCAGTGTGAGTATAGTAACGACGAAGAGAGACCAGCTAAGCGAAATTTTTTTGAAATCGTAAATTAAGTACGAATTGAAGGCTTTACCACCTCAGCTGTAATGAATTCTATCCCAAGTAACAGCCTAATTAAAGGCATAATTCATTTCAAGTGAACTTCATCCCAGGACAATTTCAATTCAAAAGATTACCTAACTAATATTATTTTAATGAATATTAAACTGACAGCAATACACATTTCTTGAATATGGTTGCAATGAAGTTTTTCCCTTCGCATGCAAATACCTGCAATTAATATTTTAACTATGTTATTTCCGTAAATGCTGTTTTATAAAACACCATTAATTTGTATCATTGAAAAAAAAATAGGTAGGAAAGTGTGAGGTTCGGAGAGACCCGTAGTAAAAATTTTGAAAACCAAAAAGAACAAAACACAGACAAGCATTTGAAACAACACAGCTGGGAAAGTCAGTCATTATAAATTTGGTATAAAATAAACCACAAACATTCCACCAAAGCTAGGTTAAACCCTGAATTTCACGTAAAAATACGGAAAGCTGCTGACAAAAATCCCAACACATTTCTCAGCGAATTCTAGGTAATGCTACGAAATTATCCTAATATGAAACAATCAATCAGTGTGTTAGACTTAGAAAATATTTGTCCAGTGCTTAATAAATCATCGATTTTCCATCACCATGGAAAGTTTATATTTTGGATCCATTTACCTGAATATTGATTTCGTGCAGCATTCTTACCACTCTAAACCTCGATTTTGGATTTCTTTTAAATAACTTAGAAAAAGAAAATGCGGCTCCAAGAGATTGGAGATATATACGGTTTACTCATAAATATTGAAAATGGGAGGATTTTTTATGATATGGAGAAATTAGTGCGCTATATCTCCATTATAATGTTCTGCTACACATAGATAAAACACTCAAAGATATATCATGGCCACTGGACCCTAGACATGGGGAAAATTGTTGCCTGGACTGATGAGTCGAGATTCACGTTGGTACATGCGGATGGCAGGATACCAGTACGGCGCAAACCACATGAAGCGATAGATAATTCATGCCAGCTGGTAGGGGTGGCATTCTCGTCTGGGGACTCTTTACGTGGACTGAAATGGGACACCTGGTACGTGTGACATCGTCCCTCATAGGTCAACATTACCGGGATATCCTGGAAGACCATTTGCTCGCGTTTGTGCGTCTTCAACATCCCACTGGGGACGTCATCCTGCAATAAGACAATGCACTGTGCCATCGCTCCCGCATTGTATCCGAATGGTTGGATGAACACTCCACGGACGTAACCTCGCTTCCTTGGCCAGCTAGGTCACCTGACATCAATCCCATCGGGACATCTGGGATGTCATCGAGAGAGATGTTCGAGGCTCTGACCCTTCTCCATAAAATCTTTGTGAACTGTGGGAGCTTGTTCAGGGGTCGTGGATCCGTATGGCTTCCCAACGCTTCCGGTGTCTTGTCAAATCGATGCCGAGACGAATCGCCGCCGTCATCAGGGCGAAAGGTGGTGCTACACGTTACTACAGAGGTATCTGTAATTCAATTGCTATTCAGTGTATAGTAATTCGTGTCAAAAAATTCAGGGCTGTGTCTTTATTGACGGAATAAACAAAAACGTTCCTATAAACATGGTTCCGGAAGTGCTTAGTTTCAGAGATATAAACGATTACATTCATACGCAATATCACAGTTGTTTTTTAGAGTTCGAAGTAACCTGTGTCGGTTTTTCTTTTGCAGGCTGGCGACATGTTCGTTTCTCCTGTCTGTGTGGACACCTGTATAAGGTTTGGAAGATAGTACTGATTACACTGACGTCAAGACAGCGGATCGAACATGGAATATTCGGCAAGTGAAATGGCAGAAATCACTACATGTATGGTCTGCCAGATGAAAATGCGTTAGGAGCGCGTGTATATTATGCAAAGAGGAACTCCAACAGGCGTTCACTTTGTGCCCGAACATTTATACGATGAACATTCTGCCAATGCAATAAACAACAGTGTGCTGCGGTCTTCCATTACTTGACATTAGGCTTGATCAGTGGTGAGGTTGGTTTTACACGTGATGGGCATGTCAACTACCATAACAATTACATCTGGAGCAACGAAACCCTCATGCTGTGCGTCAGGACAAACATGAACAGCATTTCAGTCTCAACGTGTGGGCTGAAGTCATTCATCACCATTTGATAGGCCCCTATTTTTTATCTCGTCGGCTGAAGGGCGACATTTATCTGCAGTTTCTCCAAAACGATTTGCAACATTTACTGGACGATGTACCTCTGGCCGTAGTCCTCCGCATGTTACTCATTCACGGTGAAGCGCCTCCTCACTTCATTCGGTGTGTTCGTCAGTATTTGGATGGCCGTTTTCCTCACAGAGTGATTGATCGAGGAAGACACCTTCTATGGCCTGCTCGTTCACCAGATTTCAACCCAATGGATTTTTATCTGTGGCGAAATTTAAAGGCTGTTGTGTACGCAAATTCTGTGCCTGATATTGCAGTTCTACATGCGCATATCCAGAATGGATGCGAGCACATATGCAACACTCCAGGAATTTTCAGCAGAGTAGGACAAAGTTTGGAACGCAGCTTACCGCATGCATCGTAGCCGGAGGCGTCCATTTTTAGCAATTTTTGTAACACACACGTGTTTTGATTTTGTTTTCTTACTGTGCAGTACACAGTAGTAACGTGGCTTCGTGTAATTGTACTATTATGCGTTTCTGTTTGTGTCCCCATTGCTTGCATTTGTGATACATTAAATCCCTCACGTCTCCAAACTAAGAGCTTCCGGACCCATTTTTATCGGACATTTTTGTTTGTTCCGTCGATAAGAACATACTCCTGAATTATTTGACACTAATTATCCGGCACCCTGTATATGGGACAAAACTCTCTGAGCTACTGGAAACATTCTAACGTTGTGAGCTGTGCTACGTGATATATATCTAATTTTCTAAGTTATGCTGTCACGGAGGTCTCTTGTTAGGCCACTAATTTATTATTGTCTTCTGCTACAACTCGATTTCTTCTTGCCTCTTTCAGTCTTACGCATTGCTTTTGTCTGTCATTTAGAAAATTTCAGGAATAATTGTCCTATTTTCCTGTGAAGTAATCATGCGATTTAAAAATAAATTTTCTCAGATTTGTATCAGAATGAGATCCAATTGTTTTCTTTTCAAGAATAACACAAATATACAAACAGAACATTGTTTTGCTGATAAAATAATAGGTTTGCTTCTGGTACAGCCCGATTTCTTCTTGCCACGTTCATTCTTATGCATTATTTTTTTCTGTCGTTTAGAAAAATACAGAAATAGTTGTCCTATTTTCGTGGGCGGTAATCACGTGATTTAAAAATATATTTTCCCTGTTTTGTATCACAAAGATATCCGAATGGCTCCTTTTCAAGAATAACACGAAAATACCAAACACCATTGCTTTTGCAGATAGTATAAAACGTTTGCTTTCAAGGAATAATTATTAAGGACAAAACATTGTAATATAAGAAATTTCATTATACGTACTTCACACAGAAATGCTTGAGGCAAATCATTAACTTAGTCATATGACAAACGCCGTGACGCTCTCCGAAAAAAAAACTGAATACCAGAAAATTTTTCAGTATATAACTTTAAACATATCTTACGTCTAAAATAAGACCAACACGTTTAAGTTGTAATTTTGAGTTGAATCTGTTTCTTGAAAAGATAGCTACACAATACCTTCAAAATGCTCATAAAACACGGGTTTTCATAAATTAAGGAACAGATAGAAAAATTGTTATAACTCAATGCACATTTAAACCATTTGAGTGAAATTTAATGAAAATCTTCATTCAACCACATGTTACAGAAAATCGCAATAACATTTTATACAAAGCATTTACATTTATCTGTGATTTGATGAAAAAGAACACAAATCAGTATTCTAAAAATTAAAAAGTGTCTCAGTATGGAATGTTGTCCCACAAACAGCCTTACAGACTGGAAAGCGTTGCCCCGGGCTGTTAATTATGGCGTCTATGAGATCCATAGGTGGAAATGCCTATTTTTATAAATAAGCAGTTTGATTAACCTGCAGAAAACAAACAGGAATGGCAAACCTTGACTGCCGACACGATGTGAATTGGGTCACGACTCTCGAACTGAGAAACGAAGAGAGAAAGACACGCTGTTTCCTTTTAAGGAGTATTTCACAAGGGACATTAAAGAAACCACTTACAAGCACAAACATATCATATTATGAGGGCAAGTGGAAATAACGATATATACCATCCTCTATGGCAGACGGGAATGCAGTGATTCAATCGGTAAATGCACAACTTTCCATCCGAAGTTCCAACGCTGCTCCTCCCTTTTATTTCATCAGTTTCTTTTGAAAGTTAGTTGATAAGATAACATTCAACGGCTCTTGGTTTATACGAAGACTTATCTCAGTTCATAAGATAATTTAACCATTTACCGAACAGGGCCCTGAAATCTTGTCCGTTCAGAATACTACAACGCGCGAAGTGTCTGTTGCTTCTTCCAAATTTCCCATCTCCAGTTTCCATATACAAAAAAGTAAAGAATCAGTGCTCTGTCACTGCATGGGAATTCTGATCGTGTGCATTTACTTTAAGACCTTCCCGCAGCGATTATTACATTCTTCCAAGATTCGAACGCCTGTTTCTTTATTTGTTTAGCTGCAACAATGCTGACGGTGACGTCTGCTAATCCCGTAGAGGCCGTGGACGTTAAAAATATAGGAGAGGGTAAGACCTCGAACTCACACTAGACGGGCGTTTCAGACCGACGTGATAGTTGGTTGTAAGGAAGTTTCGGGAGTTATGACCGTTCAAGTGTTAAAAAGTACATCAAGTAAATAAAATGGTTTAGTTCGCAAGATGATTTAAAGTTCCACTGGCTTTTAAATCACGGACATTACAGAAAGGTAAACGCAACTCTTGTCATAATCAAAGCATTTCGGATTGCTATTTATGTGAAGCACACCATTCTACGACGGTTTTTAAAAAAATGTCTGAATTCACAAGTTACTATATTACTTCTGAAATCATAGGTAATCAGGCGACATACTATTTTCAAAATTTGACTTATTATGTTTCAGGTTGTATGTTAACGGCTACGAATTACAAATGCGCTTTAAAACTGGTAGGAGCTTTCTTGAAAGCATAACAAGTAAGGTCCTATAAAATTAGTAATTTGTACAGCAAAAGTTAAGAATACGAAAAAAAAAACCGGAAGTACTTTAAATACATCAGTGACCAGAACTGGGTAAAGAACATTGAATTTATCTCTAAGGGTCGCCCAAATGAAACTGAGACTGTAGTAAGGGTTTTTAAGTTGATAATTATTAACCCTTACAGCAGTCTCTGAGACAACTGAGACTTTGCCGTAAGGGTTTATAAGTTGGATTATGTGAACATCCAGGAAGCAAGAGCGATACATGGGCTACATACCCGTTACACATAGTCGCTTTGTTGTTTCAAGCAAGTGTTCCAGCGCAGCACGATGTTGTGGATGCCCTGGACGAAGAACGTCCGGGGTTGACTACGGAACCAGTTTTCAACGGTGTCCTGAACCTCAGGCTGCTTAGCGAACCGGCAGCCCTTGAGAGTTTTGTTTAGTGTCCCGAAGATGTGGTAGATGCAAGGCGACAGATCGGGGCTATAGAGGGATAATCGAGGACTTCTCAGTGGAAGGTCTGTAGCAAATTCTTTCACACTGTCGCTACATGCGGGCGTGTGTTGTCGTACGGAAGAATAACCTCATTTGACAACATGCCCTGTCATTTAGGCTTGATCACCATTTTGAGGTTGCGTAAGGTATCGCAATATGTGCTTGCCATGACCGTACTGCCTGAGTCCAGCCAATCCAACAGCAATGGACCATTCTCATCGAAGGAAAACGTGAGCATCACTTTTCCATCTGTTAAGGAGGACTGAGCTTTTTTTGGGCGTGGTGATTTGGGATGCCTCTATTACATACTCATCCGTTTTGTTGCCGGATCGGAGTGGTGGCACCAAATTTAATTAGGAGCCTGAACATTGGAAAGAAATTGTCCCCTCTCTGCGTGATAATAATGCATATGTTGCAGGCAAGCGCCTATTCGCCGAGTCTTTTGCTATTCTTGGAGATGGTTTGGGTCCCACTGTGCACAAATATTGCTGCTTCCCAATTGGCGATGGATAATTATGTTAAAGGTCTCTTACTCACGGACAATGTTGCCGCAAGCTCTCAGTTGGTGATTCTGCGATTCTCCTTCACAAGTTTGTCCACAGCAACAATCGATTCCATATTGATTGCGACGTGTTCTTGCCCAGGTCTCGGCATGTCCTCCGTGCTCACACTTCCTTTACGAAATTCACTATACCAGCGGAACACTGGACACCGTGACTGACACTCATTTCCATACAGATCCTTTATACGACGATAAACGCTGGGCCACTTTGGTTCCATTCCATACAGATCCTTTATACGACATTCTACGCTGGGCCACTTTGGACGAATCCATGTCACGACCCTACGTAGTCATCTTGCAACCGCACGTTCAAACAACACACTGACACGTGCCGCCGCACACATAACGTGCTTCCGGACATGATACGCTATCTACTGGCGCAGAAGCACGGCTCTGCGTAATTATACTACATATCGCATTTTCATTTGGGCGGCCCTTAAATCTTTTATCCGACAATAAATAGTCGAACTCTCTATATATTCAAAAGGCTTTTTCTCAAATCACATATCTTTGTATTCACTTTTTAAGAGTAGACTTCTTTTTATAACGGGGATGTCGGATCTTTTACCGACACTAAAGTGAAGATAATTTAAAAAAGAGGGATAGCTGCTTCCTAAACTACTCATCGAAATCTATCACTCTACACCAAAGCGGAGTAATTGGATATGATTTGGTTTCGGATTCGAATTGTTCATGCGGATCGATAAATATGTGTACTGTTTATGCCAAAGCACTACCTTTCCTTGCTATCAAGTTTGGTGCTAGGGTTTATAGCGTTACCGCCATCGCAGTATTCTTCTGCGTCAGTGGTGCTAGCAGACACAATTGTGCTATGGGTAAAGTTGTTGTCAGTCCATCTCCAATGTGATGTTCCTTTAACCCTATAGCGACCATGACTCAAAAATCTTCTATCATTGTAAATACCATTACGCCCGAAACTGTCTGTTGGTTCACTTCTTCGTTAACTCACAACGATAATGACTGAGGGTGACTGCTGCTGATCCCTCATTAATCGAGCAAATTTGAAGAACAGGTAAGGGCAAGAAATCTGATTCACTCTAGACAGGAGTTTCGGGCAGCTATGGCCTACGTATTTAAGGGTAAGAAATATAACAGGTAAAGGTAAGAAATCTGTTTCGCTCTAGACAGGAGTTTTGGGCGCTATTGCCAATGTATGTACGGGCGTTTTGGGCGTTATCGTCGTTAGAGGGTTAAAAAATAGTGAAAAAAGAAAATAAGTTATGTGATGTTTAATATTGTGCCTAAAAATCATAATTCTGTGATGTCTGATACTGTGCCTGAAAATCAAAATTCTGTGATGTCTAATATTGTGATTAAAAATCAAAATTATGTGATATCTGATACTATGCCTTAAAATGAGAATTATATGGTGTCTAATATTGTGTCTTGTTTCCTTCTATCGTTTAGCAAAAGGATTTTTTACATGGAGTATCATAAGAAGCTCGTATTGCTGGAATTCGGCAGATATTCTTGTTTCAAATACGTATATTGGGGATTTCTTCATTTTTCAACTTTCCAGTGGAGCCTAACATCAGAGCTCTTTTTATCCATGTCAATTTTGCAATATCTCTATCACACACAGTTGGGTAAGGTGATGTTAAAAATAACGTTGCGTACGTACGTTAAGCCTCCACGTCCAATGTATGGCTGCAATTTCTGGATAACAGGAATTCCAGGAAATATATATCCCCATTTTCCTCTATTTCTATAGTAATGGTACTATTCCTATGTCCATTTTTGATCATGTCGGTAAGATTATTTAGATCATGCGTTCTATGCGGCCCGATAAATAAAATTTTATCAACATAACGAAATTAAACCTGTTCTTATAGAAATCATTAAGTATTGCTTCTTCTGATGGACACAATAGTGTATTTTCCGAAAGCGTAGATACAGGCGATCCCATCGGGACCTTTTTGCATGTTCTTAAACTTCTCTCTGGAACACGAAACAATTCAGGTTGGGGTTAACTCGTACATACAAAATAACACTGATTGCTTTCGCTGTACGATCCGGGTATGTAGAGGAATTTCTTATTGTCGTGTCTAGAAATCTTTTTTCGGACAATAGGGAATAACATTGCTGCATCAAAGTATTGCAAAATGGCTGTCACAGTTACCTTAACTGGGAAGTAATACGATACCTTAATTGGTCAAAATCTCGTTACAAATAACAACTTATTCTTGGCTGTATTTGGTTTAATGTTATGGACTGAACTATGGTAATTTTTGTCGTTTGAAATGCGGTGGGGTTGTAGCGTTGTGATATCTTCCCTGTATCTATAAATACTACTGTGAAACGTTCCCAATCTCGTTACATTTAAAGGTCACATCAATGAAATATTACCCCAAGGCTAAAAGTTTAGTTATTTTTTTGAGCCTACCCATAAGTGTATCCTGAATGTGTCATCGGTTATATTACCGAAAAACCTCACTTCAATGAAAATCAGTTTTAGTTTTCAGTAATCATACAGAATATATTAATTGCCTATGCCACACGTGTACCAGAATAATAGTAACGATATGGCGAGTTTAAAACTATTTAAAACGCAAGGTATCAAATTACACAACTTATTAAAATGATATTGTAAAAGAATCGACATTTTGTGTTCATCTCTGAATGTACATAAGGAGAGCAATGACGTAGATTCCTGTAGCGTCTGCTCTTAGTAGGTAAAAGTCTTCTACAGAACAAAGTGTTCTGAGTGCAGATCCAAACTGGTTTCCTAAATGAATTATTTACACAGTATCCAGTAATATATAATAGCACGTCTGCAATATCTCATTTGCATTATTCCATATCTCAGTTAAAGGCATCACTGCGTAAAAATAAAACACGAAAACATGCCTTTTCTTTGGAAGTGGAAAATTTTCGGTACGAATTATACAATACGATATAAATACACTAAAACTTTGCTTTAAAATAAAATTTTAGAAAATAACTAAACATTTCAAAAATTGGTATACCCAGCGTTTCTATGCAAATTACTTTTCAAATTTTGAGCATTAATCGTAAAATCCTTAGCCTGCCCTATAATTCCTTTATTTTACAAAAGTAAACAGGACTTTGCAAAGCATTCACATCTTATCTGTTACGAGTAATTTCAACTCAAGAATGACAACTTAAACGTGTTGGTCTTATTTTAGACGTACTTCTTTCAAGGAGTTGTTATCATTTGAGTTTTCTGGAAGGATTTAAATTATCTACATGCTCTGTAAAGTCCCTAACACAAGTAACACTGTTTCGTAATGAACATGTTATTGAAACAACAAAAATGTCTCCAAAGAAACCCGAATAGGGTAATGCAGGACGCGTCCTTTGGGACGTGCAAAACTACCTGTGATCAACTCGAGAGGAGACGCCCCGTGGTATTAGTGTTTTGGTGCAGCCACGGCTTCGCCTAAGCCAGACGCCTTTGCTGCTCGCTCTTGTCGCTGGCAGAAACAGCTACCTCCGCTACGAAAAATAGTCCCTAGTGTTAAGAGCAAAAGGCAACACAAGAAATGTTCGAAATACATTTCTCTTTACTCAGCTGCTTTTTGAACAAAAGTGCTGTGTAAAAGGAGTTTTCCTAACGTCAGAGTTTGTTTATTGGTTCAGCCCCGGCCTAGCCTGAACCAGACGCCATTGCTCCTTGCTGTTGTCGCTGACGGAAACAGCCTCCTCCGTTACGAAAAATAGTCCCTAGTTTTAAGAACGAAAAGCAACGCAAGGACTGTTCAGAATCCATTTTCTTTGGTCAACAGTTTTTTGGACAAAATTACTGTGTGAAACAAGTTTTCAAAACGATAGATCATTTCAGAAATAAATTTGATATGAGAAGTTACTCGGTCAAGGGCCTCACACTCTCAGTTGATGTTGTCCAGCTTGAAGAGGAAGTTGTTGAAAACGTCTCCGAACACAACGACAAAAAAGTGGCAATCTGAACTCGAAGGGGAAGTAGGCAACAGGGGATAGGGTGTGGACTCCACCGCACTCCCATCCGCAATCCCACTGCTTCTCTTGAAATAGATCCCTCTCTTTAGTTTGTAGCAGGAAAGCCGACATCACCATATTTTTTTGTGGGGGAAGGGAGAGTGCGTGACGTGATCATACATGGGAGAAACATGTCTCTTCCTTTGCCCGGGGGAAGGGGGAAAATATAAACTACGAGATTTGACGTATATTTTAAAACGCATATGTAATTGCTCAAAAGTAAATGAACAAGGGAAACAGAAATACACTTTTGGTGAATATTAATATTTTTTAAAGTCAAATTCAGCCTGTGCTTTTATAAAAGTATCCAGCGATTTTATTTCGAAACGTTTATGAAAAAAAAACAAGATATTAAGTGGGTTACTTAATAAAGAACAAGAAGCGGAAACATTAAATACATACATAATTTGATAATTGTTTTAAACATTTACCACATATCACGAGGACATGCCAAACACAATACGGGGCTGGCAATCCAGATTCGTATCAAACGCGTAAAGTTGAATATGTGAAAAAAAAATCCTATTTTGTTATTTATTTAAGATTTTGGAAATGACTCGCTTTGGCATGTAAAGCGATTATTTATTTCAACAGGAGGAAAAATATTCGATGTGTATTGCCCCACAGAAAAACTATTGGAGATGTAAGATCCACCCTCCCCGCGCCTATGTGATAAAGTCTTAACACCTTCGGAGGCCTTCAGTCGTCACATTTTTTAGGGCCCCAGATCCTTGTGTGTGTATTTATGTACACTGTGGTGACACAGGTGTTATTATGTATAACACCATCATCATGCATGTTATACCTATGAGAATAGCCAATGTCCAGTTGTTGTTTTTTAAATACTACTTGAATGGAAAATGGCACATGGCAAAAATTGTTGAATGCAGGTAAACGTTTCTTACAGAAAAAGTGCCCCAACGTTTTAAAAAAGGGGCCGTGCACTAATTGCATTTTAAATAAAATTTCGATTGTGTGTGGGAGGGGGAGGGGGGGATTTCCGGGGTCACTAGTTCCATTTTCATGCAGTTTAGAATAAGATATGTTGTACAAGTAGCACAAATATGTGGGAAAAACTTCCGTGGTAGGCATTTCCATTTTTTTTTACCTCAACTTTCAGGTGTTTCATAAGTATTTCGACTTCTACCGCAGTTTTCGTAACAGGCAGTCTAACAAGTTGCCAGCTGACAAGGTGGGGAAAAAAATCTCTGATCCGCATTTCTTATTCCATCATGTGCATGCTCATCCACCCATCTCTGGGAAATTGGTGCACATTTTTTATTCCATCGTGCTCATGTTCACCCATCCGTCTTCCACGTGTTCTTCTTTCGGGTTCTTTATGACATTTCCAGACAGTACGGCGCACCGATCAAAGACGCCATTACGCGGCCCATCCGTCATCTCCCCTGCAGCCTCCTCGGTAATGTTTCGTAATCAGAACTAATCACGGTGTGATGCAAAATGCATCTCCTTGCGCAATTGTCTCAATCTCTCTTCACCGGGCATCACCTATCGAAAAATGCATATATCTAAAAAGGGTTCTTAGAGGTGAAATGGGCTCATGTCTGGTGGGCGAAAATAAAAATTTAAGTAAAAAGCGCTTAAGGAGATACTGAGATGATAGATACACAGCATGCTTTTATTTATTTATTTTTGAATATAGTCTAAGGACTTACGTCCTTAGTTTGCAAGTTGTTCATAGCCTGACTTCACTATCACTGCAACAGGCATCTTCCGTTCAGTTGTGGCTTTATGCACTGAAAAACGAAACTACGAGCCCGGTTCGGAAAAAAGAAAGGCAGAAGATCGTCTGACTCTTTGTTTTGGTGTTGCTTCTTTTTTTTAAATAAGAGAAAAAAAAATAGTGGTGAGTGGTGAAAGAGTTCTACTTCATTTAAATTCATAAGACTCTTGGGGCGCACAATTCAGGTAGGGTCCCTGTCGGGCTCTGGCACAGTTGGTCAACCCCTTAAAATGGACATGCTCCTGTGATTTGATGCTTAAAAAGTAAAATGGAAATTATTTAACTACTCCTTCAGAGTATATTCCAGGAACTTGCTGACAGAAAAGATTTAAAAATTAAATAAAAAAAAATGATGTATACAATTTAACATTACGTCTTAAGTGTTTGATCATTGAATTCCTCTGTACGGAGTAGAGACACTAGACCTTAAGACAAAAAGGTTGAAAGAAGCATGCATGCTTGTTGTTGGGAAAGAAGAAGAATACGTGGAATTAGGGAACATTAGGCTGTACCAACCCAAATAATTGTCTGGATAGCAATGAGCCAGAAGACGACCACATGGGACATAAGTTAATGAAATTCGAAAACAGTAACACGGCTGGCTCAAGACAGACCGTTGTGGGAGGGAAACCATTGAGCAGTTGAGTGTATAATGTTTTCTTATGTAAAAGGCTGTTTATAGGACGTTTCTGATATGACAAATGTAAGTTCGACTCCCGAGTGACGCGGTATTCGAACCCAGAACCCGCCTGAGGTCTTGAAGCAGTAAATTCAGTTCCCGTAAATTTGAAACGGAAGCAAATTCATCCCCTATCTGCACAGAAAAAGCGTTCAGTCAGCACAGGAAAATCTATAACTAAGTAACGTTTTTAGCACGTCTTTTTTAAAAAAAAGATGGTGCTTTCTTGATCGATGTCTCCGTTT
This sequence comes from Macrothele yani, assembly GCA_039090855.1. NCBI lineage: Eukaryota > Metazoa > Arthropoda > Arachnida > Araneae > Macrothelidae > Macrothele > Macrothele yani. The sequence continues at coordinate 47,417,743 of CM076999.1, read as the reverse complement.
GTCTCTCTGAGGACACCATATCCTGCAACTTTTAGTCTGATTTGAAAAATAATTTCTGCATTGGGAAGCTTGAAATGTTCGCAAGAGAATCCTTCACTTCATTTCCTTTTTTTCGCCGTTAGGGGTCGCAAACGCAGATGATACCGAATTCCTTTTTCTTTTCCTCCGTTAGGTGTCGTAAATGCAGATGATATCAATTCCTGTTTTTCCCGCCGTTAGGGGTCGTAAGCGCAGATAAAATCGAAAGCAAAATACATTTTATTATATATATTTCTTTTTAAATATTCGATTGGAAAAATCTAATATCTTTCGATTACATTTATATAAAAATCATTCCAGGTTATGTCACTTTTTCAAGTTACGCAGATATTTTCCGCTAAAGGAAGGGAGTAAATTGCGTTTTCCCCGAGTTATCTGCTACTAAAACTCCGATTTGAAAAAACATTCTTGCACCTGATACAGCTCCTGATGGAAAATGTTTCCCTTATATTTTCTAATATTTAGCAAAAAATGATTCGGCTATTAGGTGGCGTTAGAATTTATTTATATTTCTGACGTATCTGCAGCAAGATCGGAGCTCCAGAAAACTCGACGGAAAAAATTATTTCGTGGACCGAAACCACTCATCTCAGAAAACTTTCTAAAATACTTTCTTTTTAAAAAAAGTATTATTTTTCCGCAAGGGCGCGTATATATATATATATACTATTTTTAGCAATATCTCTGCTTCTAAGACTCCGATATGAAAAATCTTTTTTGTTGCAGCGCGTTTTCGGTACAAAATTTTTGTCGAATATTTTCAAATTTTCCTTAACGCAAGTCTCCCGCTAGAGGGCGTAAGATCCAATTTAGGTTTACAGCAATATCTGCAGGACCAAAAACACGATTGAAAATCTGTTTCGATCAGATACTACTAACTCTGCGAACTTTGTCTGCACATTTCTTCACAAAATAATGCCCTATTTCGCCGCTTGGGGGCGCAATGGCTAATATGCTTTTCTCAATGTCTCTGCTTCCGCATGTGCGATTTAAAATTATTTCAACACCGAATGCCATTTACTTCGTAGAACAGGTTAACATATGAGGACTTTTATAGATTGCATGGAAAATAGGAGCTCTTAACAGATTGTTCAGATTTATATTATTTAGCAAAAAAATGTCTGATGGTAAATAATTACAAATATTTAAGAAATCCCAAACCAAAAAATGACTGAAGACCAGCGGCATAATACAATCAGGGGGTACTGGGCCCCTTTTAAGACTGATTTTAAATTTCCAAAATTTCGTGATAACAAAAACATGTTGTTTTAAAAAACCAAAATCTGTTGATAAAATTATACTCAAAAAAAGGAATAAGCTCGAAATTTGAATTTTACATGGCATTTGCTAACTGAAATTAAAGTTAACATTTTCGCGCATAATAATAGCGTTATATCGAAATCAAATACACAGATAATTTCTTCTAACTTTAAGTGTCAGTGCTCAGTGATAGAACATATCACTGAGCCCTGACACTGAACAAAAAATCTATAAATTAAGAATATAAACATATTATAATACAATGGTATGTTCCAGGAGCGTGTATAGAACTTTTTCTGGAGGTGGGGAGAGGGGGGTGGCAGCGAAAACGGGAAGTTTTTTTTTATTTTTAAAACACCTTCTCTAATTAAAGTTAAGACATTTTCATTAAACTAAAGCATTTTTTAATTATAGTTATATTTTAAACAAAATATTTAAAATTTAACGATATTAAGCACTTTCGGGAGGGGGAATCCCCCGAAAGTGTTTCATATTGACCCTCTCTAAATACGCCCTTGGTATGCTCATATTATTGTATTCTTAATTTACAAATTGTTATTGGAAAAACTGAAATTTCGCGTCCTGACTGTTCTGGTTATGCACTGCTTTATTTTTAACCTCCAAACTTCGAAATAAAACAAAATCGGACGTAAATAAGCAAACTTTGCCATCAATTTGGGCCCCTGTTTGAACCGGGGACTTGGTAGCGCAACCGTTCAAACGCCACTCCCGAAGACACAAAATATGCAGAACATCGATGTTTCCACCGATATTATACAAACATCGATGTTTCTCACCGATTTACAAATTCCTAAAATGGACCGCTGAAGAATCGCAAAATATTATAAAGTAAAAAAAGCAAGCCCTTCCATTGCTTGTGAAAGCGGAGCCATCCTGTATTGCTGCATGTGGGTCACAGCTAAGTATCTTTCCACGCTCACCACAGATAGTCAAGCTGGTGGCACGGCTATGTCTAACCTGTTTTACGTGGATGCTTCCGCTGATATCCCGAGCAGCTGTGGCATATGATCTAGCGGTAGTCACAGCGTCATCGTCGCCGTTGACTGGATTTCCGAAAACCACTTAGAAAGGTACATTTTACGTGTAGCTTTTTCAAAAAATGACTCTATCAATTAATTGCTTTTATTTTACGTCATTTTTGAATTCAAAAAGGACGTACGTCACAGTTATTTGAAATTTTTCGTCCCTGAATTTTGCACCGTAATCTTCACGTTAACCTAAACAAAATCTCATAAGTAAGAACTTATGAATCGTAGCAATATTTTCTCATATCTTTCATACAGATCTATCAAACCATCTTTGGATTACTTCCTGTTTGCTTCTTTAGAAAATAAAGTATCTCGCTCTTTTCCACATCTTCCAAAATTCAATTTGAAAATCGTATTAGAAAATGCGAGGTGCAAATCTTAAATATTTAACCAACCACTTTTTTACCTAAGAAAACTGTTAAGCGAAGGCAAATTCGCGAAAATTAACAACAGCTACTATTGCTTTTCGTGTATAAAACAAAATCATTCATATTTTTTTAAATAACTTTTTTCCAAAGAAATTACTGAACGAACTATAACGATGCGTATTCTGTACTTTCTTTCAATCGGACATTTTAGGAAAAATCTGAAATATAATTCAAGGAAACTGAATGCTAATGTTTTTATCAAACAAGTGTTTGGTTTCTTTGAGCTCCCAATGGGGAATATTTAGAGAAATAAAATCTGCATATTAAAACATTTTGTAAAAATCGGTAAAAAATAGAAAAGAGAAATTATCGCTCTGGAACTAGTTAAAAACTCATGATGTCCTGAAAGTTTTATGAATAAAAAAGCGTTTCGCAACCTGAGCGTTTGCCAGCAGCTAAGAATCTGTACGAAATAGAAAATTATCTTTGATGCAATGTGAAAAATATCTTTGTGTTAGGATAAACAGTCGATATAGAAATTTCCCTAAATGATAAAAAAATTACATGCAATGCTTTTAAAAATTTTATTGAACGAAGAAGAGATATCTGTCACTCTGTTAGCAACGATTACAGATATTTTGCATGTACTCGTATTTCCTACTGGAGGTTTGCCTTGTGGGTTACAAGAAAAGTTGGTTGGGAAGCAACGTCTGCGTTTGCTACAAGATAGGAGTTTCTTCAAGATCTGATAAGCTGCCACTATTTCGTCTTCTGCAGAAGTTAAGTGACTTTTGATCTCCTCTTCAAAAGAGCCGAGTTTAGAGTTCTGAGACAAGAAATTCAATTTAAAGTCAAACATTTAAAATTTAGTTATAATTTTGGCATAATTGATTGATCAGTATTTTGTAATTTCGCAGTTGAACTTGATGGATACTTGTGGCGTGTTAATGTGTAAGAATGTCTGCATATTACCATATTGTATCGAATAATTAGTTACTTGCCGAAGGCTGAGCCACATGGAACCACGAATGATTAATTCGTAACCTAAAACTCCTATAGGAGTAGAACGTCGAAACGAAAATTTAAAGGTCATGAACTGTTTTGTTTCAAATCTTTGGACATAATTTCAAGAAAACTGAACGCTACGGACGAAGAATAGAATATGTGTTTTTAACGTGTTCTTTCTTTTATGAAAATATTTACACGATCAAAATATTTCAATGAAACTTTTAGAGTGACTGAAAAAATTCAGAAGTTAACCTACGAACTTTTGTAAAGTAACAAAGGAGACTTATATTTCCTGTACAATACAAATAAAAACTTAGGATTCTTCCAAATAAATAAGTAAATAAATAAGTGAAGTAAATTATTTAAAATGTAAAAAAGTCGTCCAGTCTTCTAAGTTAGAAAACAGGGCGAACTGCATTTTTACCTTTATTTAAAGCGATGATAATCAGAATTATAATCAAATCCGTTAACGTGTCTTGAACGTAACACACGTCTATAATTTCTAATGATTTGCAAATGGTTTGAATATCTATGGTTTGGATCAGACTTAGACGGGATATTTAAAGACTACGAACCCGTATCTGACTCGGAAATGAATTTCGAATTCTGAAGCCTATCTATCTAAAGTCGGACCTGAAAACCATTCTTGCGATTACTGTTGGGAATTAACATCATTTAAGGCATTTATTAGTTTATTTCATCTTTTAATCTACTGAAAACTTCAATTTCCTTGTAATATGTGTTATCAAAATGTGTTCAGAGGTTATATGGTTTTTCAAATACTACACTGCCGGACAATTGCTAAGGACGGATGACAATAGCAACGATAGCAACCTTAAAATGGAAGGCAGGAAAATGTGGAATTTAGCATAAGTGCGGGATACAGTAAGGCGTGTTGTGCGTATGCAAATTTTGGATTGCCGAACTTGTTCGTGACGTCATAGCGCTGATAAGAGATATAAAGGATTTGACGCGTATTGACCGTTGTTGTTCAAACGTAAAGTTGAAAGGGAAAGAATCAATTGACGAACTTGCAATTTTCAGTATGTCTTCCCGACATCACCTAGATGATTTTACGCGTGGCCGTATTATTGGCAGGATTAAAGAGGAGGGAAAAATAACAGATGTTGCCAGGGAGTTCGACGTCAATCACGGTGTTGTTTCAAGGCTTTGGAAATCATTTCAAACAAATGGAGAGTGTAGCAAACGTCACGGGGGAGGTCGTGTTTGCAGTACGACACCTTCAGAAGATCGGTACATAGTGCTATCAACAAAACGACACCGGCGCAGCACAGCTAGTGAGGTAGCAAATCAGTTTATGGCTGCTACTGGCATGCGGATCTCCCGAAAAACTGTCGCCAGACGTTTGCATGAAGGAGGACTATACGCCCACCGTCCTGTTTTGTACATCCCATTGTCCAGACGTCACCGTACCGCCCGTTTTCAATAGTGCCATCAACATCGCAATTGGACTGATAACGACTGGTCAGCTGTCCTCTTCTCAGATGAGAGTAGATACAGTCTGTCGTCTGATTGTCGACGACAACTGATCTGGCGTGATAGTGGTTCTGCATATTGTCCAGCAAACATACAGGAAAGAGACCGATATCCGACATGTAGTGTCATGGTATGGGCTGGCATCATGATCAATGGCCGTACGTCCCTCTATGTGCTTCCAACTGGGACTATGACTGGCCAACGATACATTAATGTTGTTCTGCTACCTCATGTTCGCATGTTCCGTGGTGCTGTCTGTGATAGATTCATTTTCATGGACGACAACACAACATGTCATCGAACAGTCGCTGTCCAGGAGTGTCTTGAGAGCGAGGATATTCAACGCCACTTATGGCCACCACGTCCTCGAGATCTGAATCCCATTGAAAATGTGTCGGATGCTTTGGGGAGGAGTCTTGCTGGTCGCCAATGCCCTCCAATAAACAAGGACACCCTCATCCGTGCACTGACAGAGGAATGGGATAAATTACCCCAACAGCTGCTTGATAATGTTGTGCAAAGCATGACACGACGTGTGGAATCTTGCATCTCCCTCCATGGTGGCCATCTGCCGTATTGACATCTTGCATTTTTTTCACGTTTACGTATTCTGCACAAAATGGCCTGTTTGTCCATTGAACACGTTCCAAAGCCTTTTGGATTTCAGAGCACAATAAATTGTCTTTCTTGTAATGTCCTGGCATTCTGACATTATTTTATTTCACTTGGTATCCGTTTATGATCCGTCCTTAGCAATTGACCAGCAGTGTATTAGGAATGAAGAAGTTTCAAAAATATATTTGTTTATTCTCTTCTTTAATGTACTGAGAGCTTAAACTTCCATTAAAAATGCATGATCAAAAAGTATCAAGAGCACACATATTAAAATACAAGCACAAGACTTACATATTTGAAACTTAAGCACCAGCGATGTAATCACTTTCAGAACTCACGTACTCAGCCTAGCGCTATTTCCACTGCTCGAATCATTTTTTGATATCATCATCTGAAATTGCAAAGATCTGCGTTTTCGCATTCTGTTGTAGTAGGTGTACAAATAAGTCTTAAAGCATTTTAAGACAAATCAACATGTGATTTGAGAGCAAACAATAATACCTTTACGAATTAATATTTGTTCCGTCAATATCAGTCACCGTACGCCATCGTTTGGGCAGGTGACGGATTCCAGCCACGAAGAATACTTCGTCGTGTGACTCGATGAAGCAATCAAACCATTTTTGCACTTCGTCCCATGTCCGGAACCGTACAGCAGATAATCATGTTGCATCGATGGGAAATAATGATAGTCTGATGGGGCTATATCGGGACTATACGCCGGGTGCTCCAACAGTTCTCAGCCAACCGTCAATAACGTTCACATGACCGCTATCGCGACATACGGCTTAGCGTGGTCATGCAATAACTTCACGGGACCCAATGCTTTGCCTGTGAATGGACGTTTCCGACACATTTCGTGTTTCAGTCGCAGCAGTTGTCTCTTGTAGCGATCAGCAGCAACAGTTTTTCCCTCTTCCAAAAGTTCATAATAGAGCATATATCCGAACACATGCACAACAGAACTTTCTTCGAGTTAATATTGCGTTTCCGTGACGAAGTCGTAGCTTTACCGGGGTCTATCAAATTATTTTTGCATTTTGGATTGTCGTACCATATCCACTTTTAATCACCTGTGATGATGTTCCACAGGAAATACTTTCTGTGTTGTATATTCAACACAGTCAAGCAGCACTAAGTCACACCCTCATCATTGTTCTTCTGCCTCATGTAATGTGGCACCCACTTTCCTTCCTTTTGAATCTTTCCCATTGCGAGTGAACGAGTGGAAATGGTTTGTTGAGTTACCCGCAATTGTTCAGCTAGTCCTTTTTCCGTTTGAGAGGAATCTTCATCCAGCAACGCTTGCAGTTCCTCATCTGCAACCTTCTGCGGGGCGCCGCTACGTTCTCGATCGCTAACATCAAAATAACCTTCTTTAGACCGTCCAAACCAAACTCACATGTGCTTTTCGGAACAATATTTTACCCCAGAACGGAACAGATCGATTCATATGCTTTTGCAGCACTCTTTCCTATATGAAATTCGTAACGAATTCAGTATCGAAAAAATGCAGCATCGCTTGTCACCTTTCACCTAGTGACGTGCAAGTGCGTTTGACTGTTGGGTAAACTTATGTGTCCCATTATATACTACGAACCAGTCAGGGTCACATGACAAAAACGCGGGGGATTGTTGGATGTGTAAACTAACGGTATACGGCACACAAAAAACGCGTTAAAACCTATTTGTGCACCTAATACATCCTCAGTGTCTTAAAATATTTTAAATTTCAAGAGGTATTTGATTTTTGGAAGAGATAAAAATTGTAGGTAGCGTGTTCTTGCGAATACGATGCCTATCGGACCTGTGCAGTTCGATGCTTAGTAAGAAACGGCTCCACAAGTTGCGATGGAAGAGCAGGCATGAGGTTATGGCGGATTGCCATTAACTAGTATCATGCAAGGCCGCCTTTTTGCAACCAACTACGTCCGTCATACGCCGCAAAACTTTACAGTATTATTCCTTGCTAATTGTCTGGCTGATGAAATACATATCGTATTTATGGCGCAGAATTCGTCATTATAAAAAAAAACTATCGGCATCGGCCAGGTATTCCTGCGTCTATGTTGAGCTTTCTTAGGTCTGAGAGAGTTTCGGGTCTTCTGCTGCGAAGACTCAGCCTCAATTTCGGGTCGTACCCATACGCCGAAGATGTATCACGAGTTATGATAGATTTTAAAAGTTTTCATCCAATTATACGAAAACAAGCAGGTCACTAACAGCTAAAATACGAGACTGTTTTTGCTCAGCTGAGCACAATTTTCACTGAGACGCCTCTCGTACACAAATCATCCGTTTCAGTTTTACTCGACTGAGCTGAACTGAAACAAATCTTGAGATCTTCAGATAACTCATGAACTGTGATTTGGTGATTTTCTCACACAGCAGTGTGCTAAAGTTCCACCTTGTTTTCAATATTTCTGGTTGCTGGCCCCTTGCCAGTTTGTCACTCTCAACACTTTTTCTGTACCACTCCTAAACGTAAGCAGTGTGCTCCACTCATGTAAACCCCATACACTTTCTGTAACGTTCATTATGCGTCTTAGCAAATTTTGCCACATTTTTGCCCAAAATCGTATAAAAATTTTATTGATCAATATTTCCCAACATGATAATGCACGACAGAACCTTCACACAGGTAAAACCGAAGAACCACTGAAATAAAAATCGGAGGAGCAGGAGAGACGGGAGTCATGACAAATGCGTTGTAATTTCCGGAGGTCCAAAATGTGCAAGATCGCCTCCAGCTGGATTGCGCGATCCGAATTTATGCAACCACTATGGATACTTTACATATTGGCTTCACATATTTAGGCTTGAAGCTAACGAAACTCAACTCAAAGTTTTTATTTTTGTGAGGTAGAATTTAGAAAAATTTACAATTACAAAATAAGATAATAAAATATATGCCTCATTCATAAATTAAAATGTATAAGTGACGTCTCCCTCGAGCTTTAAAAACCTTTACACTCTGCTCATAAATAGAAATTCAAGTTTGCAAGCGATTTATAATAGATCACGTAGAACCTTTTTTTTTTTTTTTTTTTACAGAAAATGACCATATTAGCTTCTGAAAACGCATTTCATATCTATCTCTTTGAAAATGAATGTGAAAAATAATGCAGCATGAATTTAGGGAATTTCATATTTTTCTTTATTTTTAGCACGTCTTTTGTAAAAAAAGATCGTGCTTCTGTTATCGGTTTGTTCGTCCGTCCGTCCGTGCCTTCTGTACCCACGATATCTCAGCAACTATTAGTCCGATTTCAAAAATTCTTTTTGCATTGGGAAGCTTGAAATACTCAAAGGATGATATTTTATTACGTTTTATTTTTACGATGTAAAATTTCGCCGGTAGAGTTCGTAAAGGCAGATGATGTCGAATTCAAAAATACAATTTTATTCCACATGCACTGACGGAAAACAAAAATCCCAACACCAAGAAGGGGTTGTGTTATATAAACGACAATTGGTAGGCGGTGAGAGTACATCTGTAAGATGACGTCTATGCAAATTTCGCGCTCGGCGCATACGTGTAGCGCTAGTAGCGTCCCTCGGAACATGCAAAGCAGGTTTGCTGTAAATACGCGCTGTAACGTTCGTGAGCGTTAGTTATCGTTGAGATCCGACGTAGGGTGTTGATGTTAGTCAAGAATGCCTTTAAGAAGACGAAGAAGCTACTTATCAACAGCTCACGGAGTTTGAACGAGGTCGTGTAATAGGGCTACGAGAAGGTGGATTTTGTTTCCGCAGTATTGCAGAACGATTTAGCAGAAATGTAGCCACTCTGCATGATTGTTGGCAGCTAAGGTCAAGGGAAGGTACTGAATCAAGAAGACTGGGTTCTGGCCGGCCACGTGGCACGACTGAATGGGAAGACCACCGTGTACGGTGTATGGCCGTGGCGCATGGTACCGCGTCTGCGGCAGCAATTCGACTGCAGTTGCCACCACAGTGACACAACGAACTGTTACAAATCGGTTACTTGAAGGACAGCTCCGAGCCAGACACCCTGTAGCGTGCATTCCACTTACTGTAAACCACTGCCGTTTGCGACGTCAGTGGTGTCAAGCTAGAGCTCATTGGAGGACGAAGTAGAGATCTGTTGTGTTTTCAGATGAAAGCCGGTTCTGCCTGGGTGCCAGCGATGGTCGTCTGTTGGCTAGAAGGAGGCCAGGTGAGCGCCTGCAACCAATCTGTCTGCGGCCGAGACACACTGGACCTACACCTGAAGTTATGGTCTGGGGAGAAATTTTCCTATTATAGCAGGAGCACTCTCGTGGTTATCCCACGCACCCAGACGGCACAGTTGTACGTCTGTATGGTGATTCAACCTGTTCTGCTACCATTCATGAACAGCATTACAGGGGGTATTTTCAAACAGGATAACGCTCGCCCGCGTGCCGCTGTTGTAACACAACATGCTCTACAGAGTGTCGACATGTTGCCGTGGCCTGCTAGATCACCAGATCTTTCACCAATCGGGCACGTATGGGACATCATTGGACGACAACTCCAGCATCACCCAGAACCAGCATTAACCGTCCCTGTATTGACCGACCAAGTGCAACAAGCATGGAACTCCATCCCACAAACTGACATCCAGCACCTGTACGACACAATGCATGAAGGTTTGCGTGCTTGCATTCAACATTCTGGCAGTTAAACCGGTTATTAATGTACCAGCATTTCACATTTAAAATGGCTCCTCTCGCTCTTACAATAAGCTGTGATCTTGAAACCTTAATCGATTAAATGTGTTACCTATACATATGTATTGCCGCCATTTCATTCCTCTACAACTATTTTTTCGTGGTGTTGGGCTTTTCTTTTCCGTCAGTGTATTTGCTTCTAAACATACGATTGAAAAAGAAAATTATATTTTTCTATTCCATTTATTTCGGAAGAGTATTTTAGATACAGTTACTTTTTCGAATTACGCATAGATTTTACGCTAGGGGGTGTAAAAGTAAATTACATTTTCCCCGATAACCCTTCTTCTAAAACTCCGATTTCAAATTTATTTTCTTCAGCGGATGCATCTCCTGATGGAAAATCTTTTGCATATAATTTCAAAATTTTGGTAAAGAATACTTTGGCCATCAGGGAGCGTAAGTTTTAATTTTTGCTTCTAAGGTATTTGCCATAAAATCGTAGCTTCTAAAACATCGATTAAAAAATTATTTCGTGGACTGATGCCACATACATCGATAAATCTTTTCGGAATATTTTCTTCTTAAAATATTCCGCAGTTTCTCCGCCAGGGGGCGTAGATGTACATCTTATTTTTGTCAATATCTCTACTTCTAGGTGTCCGATTTGAAAAATTCCTTCTTTGTTGGTTAGTGTTTTCTGTGTGACATAATTTTCATATAATTTCAAAATTTCAAGTAATTTATAGACTTTCCGCTAGGTGGCGTAGCGGCAAATTGCGTTTCCCGCTATATCTCTGCTTCTAAATCTCATATTTGAAAAATTCTTTCTGCGCCGGATACAGCTCCTGATGGGAAATCGTTTGCACATAACTTCTAATTTTGGTAAAACAATAGTTTGGCCACCAGGAGGCGTAAATCTTAGTTTCCGCTTCTGTTGTATTTGCAGCAAAATATAATCTTCAAAATTGTCGATTAAAAAAAAACGAAGTTTGTTGACCGATACTACTCATGTCGACAAATCTTTTAGGAAAATTTTCTTCTTGAAAAAATGCATGGTTTCTACGCCAGGGGGCGTAGATGTATATCTTATTTTTGTCAATATCTCTTCTTCTAAGAGTACGATTTGAAATATTCCTTCTTTGCTGAATAGTGTTTCTGATGCGAAATGTTTTTACTATAAATTGAACATTTTCAAGTAAATCATACACTTTCCGCTGGGGGGCACAAAGGTAAATTGCATTTTCTGCGTTATTTCTGCTCTTAAAGTTCTGATTTGAAAAATTATTCCTGTATCGCATACAACACCTGATGGAAAATATTTTTCACAAAATTTCTAATGTTTGGTAAAGAATGGTTTGACCATCAAGGGTAATAAGTGTTAATTTCTGCTTCTGATGTATTTGTTGCAAAATCTGGGCTCCTGAAAACTCGACTAATTTTTTTTTCTTAGAATGATACCGTTTATATGGATGAACCTTTTGCGAGTACTTTCTTCCTAAAAATAATGCATGGTTTTCCCACCAGGGGTCGTAAAGTCTCATCTTATTTTTGTCGATATCTCTGTTTCTAAGAGTAAGCTCACGAATCCGTTTACAGCAATATCTGAGGGATTAAAAACCCGATTGAAAATCTTCTTCCTTTTGTCAGATCTATTGTTTCCCATACCGGTTCCATTGACTTTTGAATAGTTTTAATAAATTTAATTTGCGTCAGAACGGATTCCTAAAGGCGTTCTTATTACACCCGAAAATTCGGTGTCAACTTTCTTGTTTTCTTTCATACCGATGTGATTTAATAGAATGGGTGTGACAGTGTTACTTTATTTAAGCACACAAAAAGTAGAGTCAATTAACAGAAATGAAACATACATGCACGCATAATTCATCTCATTGACCGAATCGACATTTGTTTCCCTTTATTTACATTCCTTGGTTGTAGTTCCAGGGCCATTCGATGCATAAGAATTCCTGCTGAGTTGTTCCAAAGCTGACTCTAACGGTTTTTACATTTCCTGTTCGGGACGATCATAATAACGAAACATGCAAAACGAAGAAATGCAATTTTTTCTATACACCGTTGTCTCAGTATCGTGACTATACAAGACAGGATCTTCGTGCTAAAGCAAAACCGTTCTCACCCTGAGCAGGGTTGCTTCACGTCCGCATTTTCGTATGTCATGAGTCTATCTGTATCCTTTGGCAGTGCTGCCATCCTGTAAATATATGCGATACGTATATGTTAGATTTTTGTTCTGATGCACCTCGATTTATTTTTTTTTTCTAATTATATCTATTTATGTTCTTTTCCGATGAGTATTTTCCAGGAGAAATTTGATGTACAGCTATTATTAGGGCTTGGCGAGTTGAAATCATGTTGTATAGTGCTCCAAAGGTTAGATTAAGCAAAATGTAAAACTTTCACTACATTATGAAAGAATTTTTTTAAATAAAATACAAAAGAATTTTCTTTGCACATTTGGGTAGGTCTATGGGTATTCTATAACACTCTTCAGGTAGTGAAAAAAATACCTATGTCTGTAATAATCTAAGTTACGTTTGAGACTATCTCTAGAACTGTTCATAATTGGCGATTTGAATTTTATTGGGCGAGTGTCCACGAAAAATAAAATATTATATCAAAATGCGATAATGCGGGTCCATTTTAAATTCCAAGATTCAAATTATAATCATGTGAAGCATTACTGCCAAATAATTTTCATTTAAAATATCAAGAGTTATTTTTTAGATTTTGGTATTTTTTTTGCGGGAAGCAGTTTTTCTTTTCTTTTCCTTTCGATCTGCATGATAGGTTTCATCGATTTCATTTTCGCATTCATTCCGACGTTTTACAAAATTCACCCTTCCGTGGGTTTTTATCAGGCCATAAACAAATAACTGGAAATTGTCAGCATTAAGAGGTGCTGCTAAAGTGTTGAGAACAAATACCGACTTCAGAGTATATTTATTGTAAGTGGTTACTATGTTCTTCCCAAAGCCATTAGAGGAGCAAAAGCTGGCAGGGTAATGCCAGTGCTTCTGAAACACCAGCAATCAATTAACCATTCACGGAGTTTATGAATATGGGAATTTACATTGAAAAGAAGCCGTTGTGGAAACAAAAGTGTTTGGTTCAATTTATATTGTACAGCTTAGCAATTTCTCATATGTGAGAAAAAATAAAACAAAGCAAATAAACCGGAGAATACCAGGATATTTAGGGCCCGGCTACATAACAGCGAAGGAAAATAAAAAAAAAAAAAGTAATAAAGAAGATCTACCATTTCGTCTCGAAAGCAACATACTAGGCACTTCCTACAAGGCGGTTTTCAACTTATGCCAAAGGTATCATGCACTTGCTTGTCAATTTTCCTCCAAAGTCTTTGATTCATCCAGAAATTGATAGTATAAAAAACATTGATTTGGATGTTATTCCCCTTAAGAGGAAATCTCTAATGTTTGCAAGGATAAAGGACATCATACGACACTCACTTATGAGTAGAACTATATTTGAGTTTCAAAACATCAAGGTAAACATTAAGTGAAATATGCTTAACGTCCGGCATAAGAGACTGCATCTTTTCACAAGAAATAATTGTGGATTACCCTGGCCACGATATTGAAATTTCTGATACCTGTAAATTACCAGTATGTTTAACGAGTTTTATACATATTCTGGAAGTGAGAAAATAAGGGCAATGTTTCCTGCCTAGTGTTTCTTGCGACAGTAATGACAGTAGGAAAACACAGTTGCACCAATGGGATAAATGCCATTGTCATTTTTCCTAAACTTTCCTCACTCGAATATTTTATACGATCCGAAGCATCCGTCGGTGAACTTATACTAAAATATTTAAAAAGTGTTTCACAATTAAATATTAAAGGTACAAGGGAAATGGAGGCTCTAATTTGTTTGTAAAAAGAGTTTTGAAAAATGTTGTTATCAATTATACGTTGAAAATTATTCAGTTTGTTTAAAATTATTCAGATATTTCTACCCAGTGCAATTCAGCGGCGATGATTACGAGAGTTTCCTTAGTTTTCAAAGTAAAATTCAGAAGTTTCTACATTACGCCGCGAAAGCATGGAAGACACCCATATTTTATTTACAGCAGTTTTGGTAGAATAGGAACAGAGCATTTAGATAGATAAATCTCAGCCAGAGTTTGTTCTTCAGTATTCACAATAAATACATCTGTTATACTTTTCTTCAAGATTCAGTTATGCTTAGCTAAATGTTATGTTCACAACAGAGTGAATGAAGAGTGAAACTAAGGGGACGTAAGGAAGGGCAGTCCGCACCTTAACTGAAAATTTTTCTTCTCCTAAGAAAAAAATAATCATCATCCCTGTTCTTTCCTTTGATAGGTTCAACGGTATCTCAGCAAGCTCTCTTCCTCCAATTTTATTGCCCCTTGCTGCCTCCTTCATTTCTTGATAGCCTCTTGTGCCCATTATATCGTCAAGCATCAATTGTCCCTTATATAATTCAATTCAATAGGATGTATCCTCTCATTTCAATAGAAATAACCTATTCAGTTATATTTTCTTTTTCTTACGGTCTTTAGTTAATTCGTTTGGTCTTCAACTCTTTGCAATATTTCATCATTGGTAATTTTTTCAATCTAATTTGTTTTCTCCATTTCTCTAGATAACCGCATTTAAAATACCTCTAAGATTTTATCTTCTTTTTCTTCCCAATCACCCTCGTTTCCACACCATATAACCTGCTTAAGTGCCACAAATATAACACTTAATATCCCTTTTCATTATTTTGTTTTTTACATTTTACTGAAAAACAATAGTTTCTTTTTATAAAAAGCATATTTGGCTTTACGAATTCTTTCTTTTATTTCCATGTCACATATTACATCTTATTGGATTATAAATTCAAGGTACTTTTATAGTCTCACTTGCTCTGCATTTTCTCCATACATCATCACCTCAACATTTCCTGGCGATCTAGAGGCTCTCATCGTTTTTGTTTTCTTTGTTTTAGCTTTCATACCATCATTTTTGCATACACTTTAAAATTTTTTTCATTAGATGCTGTAGTTCTTCGGTATTAACTAATATAGCTTAGTCATTTACAAAACCAATACTTTGCATTGTTCTTCATCCTGTAGTAGCTCCCCTTTTTTCTTCATTGAATACTTCTTTTATAATTTCTTCCGCAAAAATATTGAAGAGTATTGGTGACAGATAGTTTGCCTGTCTTACACCTCCACCAATCGCACAATTTTCTGATTTTCCTACTTTCGTCTTTATTACGGCAGCCTGGTTCATGTATAATTCAGCT
This sequence comes from Macrothele yani, assembly GCA_039090855.1. Lineage (NCBI taxonomy): Eukaryota > Metazoa > Arthropoda > Arachnida > Araneae > Macrothelidae > Macrothele > Macrothele yani. Next base: position 47,401,954 of record CM076999.1, on the reverse strand, counting down.
ATTAACCTTCAGTCTGTCAAATTTAACCCCATTTTTCTTAGCACTCGCATCAGCTTTTAGCAATTCCCAATGTCAGACGATCTTTCTAGATCTATGAAACATAAATAAACTACTTTGTTTACTTCTACACAGTGGAGTCACATTACTTTGACCAACTGCTACTTTTGACGTCAACAGCGCGTAGCCAATGAAAGAAGACACGTGTCATCGGCTGGCTTGGAGGGTATGTAAGGTACGCGGTAGGCATTCCGAAAATATATCACTCGTTGCTGTCATTGATAAAAGGAGCGATTTACCATATTTACAAAAAGGGATAATTATCGGTTTTCGGGCTAAGGGTTGCAGTATTTCTGAAACAGCGCGGTTTGTGAACTGTTCACGTGCTGCTTCGGTTAAAGTGTATTGTGTTTGGAGAAATGGCACCACTACGAATAAGCGTGTGGAAACTGAGGAGCACCACGTGCCACTGATGTGAGAGATGAACCTCGGCTTTGAAGGTGCGGGAGGGCCGATCGACACGATACAGTGTATCAACTGACTAGCCGATTGAACTAGGGGCTCCTCAAACAAAAGTCATCGCTCTTTTCACGTTTAAAGTGAGTCACGAAAAAATTATCATCGGCCGCCACTGGGAATCGAACCCAGGGTCTTCCAGTTAAGCGCCCGACATGCTACAACTGCACCATATTGGCCTCGAATTCCCCAGACTCACAAGTGATTAACTGCGAAACCACATGGTAGATTGCTTTTTTTGTTTTTGTTTTGATTGGAGGTTTAACGACCATCGTGAGCAACTCAATGGGCTATAAGCAGTCGCCCGTCCCTAATTTAAGGTCACTGGTTCCAGGGAAGGGAGAGAGCCAGTGCTGTCAGACAAATACAACATCCATGCCTGACTGGGATTCGAACATGGACACCTTACGGACGAATGATCAGAGGCCAGCGCTTTAGACCACTGCGCCACCGGGGCGGCAGGTTGCTTTTTGGAGCGCTGCACATTCCTGGGATTTCACCAAAGATAGAAAGCAGCAACTGAACAAATAACTAGGAGGCGAATGAAAAATTAATACACTGGATCAGGAACATCAAATAGAAGTCATTGCTCTTTTCACGTTTTAAGTGAGTCACCGAATAATATTCAGCGGCAGCCACCGGGAATCGAACCCAGGGTCTTCCAGTTTCGTGTCGGACATGCTAGCACTGAACCACAGCGGCCTCGAATTATCCACACTCACAAGTGATTAAGTGTCAAACCACATGGCAGGTTGTTTCTTGGAGCCCTACGTAGCGGCCGTTATTACCAGCCATGGGGGCCACACGAACTATTTATGTCAGCGTGTTCCGCAAATTGCACGGGCCTGTAAGCTCAATCGTTTAATCTTTGTATCTGTTGTTATGTGTCCAGTAAATCTGGCTTTGCTATCTCGTGTCCTTCTTGGTGGTGCATTTTGGGTGGCCAGCAATGCATCAACTATCACAAGCTGCTTGGATTTGTCAGCCATAACCATCTGAATGCCATCACATTTTGTTTATTTAAGCAGTTCTTGGTGTTCATATTTGATACTATTTCGTTGTTGAGCATAATCTTTTAAAGTGCTAATCCTCCTTGCTAATTTAAACCTCACTGGATTTGGACGTTCCTTGGGCAAGTTTGAAACAATCTCTTCGTGGTGTGGTAATAAAACTTCAGCTTTGGGGATATATTGTTAGTACGCATATTTAACACCTCTATTAAGTCCCTTAATCTGTAGTTCAATCAATACAAATTTTGATTTGTTTAGATATAGATTACTAGAAGGTAGCAAATTCACATGACTATATTTGCGCTGTGAGCATGTCAAACTTTTAGGTCTTTGGTCTTTGGTCCTGTTGTAGTCTACGAGTCTGTTGTAACCTTTCGACAATCATGTAGACTTTTTGAAGTACAATATCAAATTCCTTTTCATTATTGCAAAGCCCAAAGCTGGCATTATATTTGTGATATGATCGGCTACTAAAATATTTTATTTATTTCCTTTTTGATCTAATGAAAGCATCTAGCCTTTTTAATTCACAGATTTTCATTATTCTGCGGCCTCCCTGATTTAAATTGTTAACGCGAATACACTTTAACCACTGTGGTTAAAGTTTGCGATACACTTTAACCACAGCAGCACGCGAACAGTTCACAAGCTGTACTGTTTCAGTAATACTGCCACCCTTGTCCAGAAAGCCGATAATCATCTCTTTTTGCAAAGCTGATAAATCGCGCCTTTTATCCATGACAGCAACGATAATATGACTCTACTGCGTGTATATACATATACATGAATGTATGTGATAACCATATCAAACAATTCAAATTCGAAAACTCGAAGACGTAATCAGATTTCGGAACGAAGCACCCCAGACACACCCGACACAAAAAACAGCAAAGACTCAAACCGAATCACAAAGGATGAACCTGCAGACAAAAAAAAGGCCCGCAAAATAACTGAATTCAGGCTCCTTTATAAACAACTGCAATACATGGTAAGCCCAAAAAAGCTGAATGCTAACCCGAACCTCTCAGAACAAAGGAAAAACCATATAAAGTAAAGTATACCTAAAAAAGTTGAAACCTACCTCAACATTTCAGAACAGGAACAGAAACGTTATTACAGTTTTGTTTGTCTCTTGCACAACTATGTCAACATGTGTGATCGACTGTATCTTCGGGTCACCGGAATACCTATGGGGAGCGTTTTTTCGGATTTGTTGCCTAACTTCTACCTACATTATTACGAACACAAATGTATGTCTCACAACACTCAAAATTCCTGATATTTTTTTTCGTTTTATTGATGATTCGATTGTTTTTGACTATTCTGATTTTCCGTCATTGGCACGTTCCATTTTCCCCAATGAACTTATTTTGGAATGTACTAGTCATCATACTGAGGTTGTTCATTATTTAGACGTAATTATTTCCTTGAGTGATGTTCATGGCGTCGTTGTTGATCTTTTTGAAAAGCGCCGTGCCTTGATTTTAATAAAAAAAATGGACACTAGGCTTCTAATGTTTCTGTCACCACACACCGAAATTTAATTATATCGCAATCTGTACGTGTTAATAGAATGTGTAACACTTTCGCAAACATTGCTAGGAATTACAAATTTCTGCTTCATCGCTTAGTTACTAATCACTTTTCTATCAGATTTATTGTTTCGTATCTCACTAAGTTTATTGATATCAATTCTATTGTTTCCGGTCCCACAGACAGTATACGTTCTTTTAAGAAATGACCTTACAAAAGATGTGGGTCGTACTTTTCGCATGGTGGGTCACTTGCACTTTCTTTAACGAAACGGATTTTCTTCACACAACACAGCTTGATATTTGCGCACTAATATTAGCATTAGTTCCTATTCTTATTTGTGTGTCATGTCCTGTAGTTACGCATTTCCGTCTCCCTGCTTCTGTTAACGTTCGTTGTGGTCTGTGCTTCGGCTATTTATACACGTTGGGTGTTTGCGGTGTTGCTTTATTTTTGTTTCATTCTGTGGCTTAAGGAGCCCGGCTATCGGGACAATTGGTTCTTGTCAGTCTCTTTCCTGATCTCAGAAAAGCCACTTTCAAAACAGGTGTTTACCTGACGACGACCGTTTGTGCAACTGCGTTGTTTGCGTGTTATTTTATGTTTTGCTTTCCGTTCACGTGTCTTGTCTTTTGTGCACATTTGTTGATATTCTGATCTTGGGTGTGTACTTTACTTAAACTTGACTTTTATGTTTAGTTTTTTGTCTATATATATACACCAATCTTGTTTCCTATATTTAAAATTTGCAAATGTTCCGTTTTCCAATTAAAAATTTAGAGTGGGATGTAGTTCAGCATATGTAAATGTAATAGTTATCAGATTTCAAAGAATTTCGTAGAATAATAATGAAGGAAATTAACTAATATATGTTATGAAAAACATTTTTTTTTTTTTTTATTGGAGGTTTAACGACCGCCGTGAGCAACTCAACGGGCTATAAGCAGTCGCCCGTCCCTAATTTAGGGTCACTGGTTCCAGGGAAGGGAGAGAGCCAGTGCCGTAAGACAAACACAACATCCATGCCTGACCGGGATTCGAACCCGGACCCCTTACGGACGAATGATCAGAGGCCAACGCCTTAGACCGCTGCGCCACCGGGGCGGCTGAAAAACATTATTCAGATACATTTATAAACTTCATTTTGTTGATGAGAAAGTTCAGGAATACTTTTCAATTTGTTATCTGTAAAATAATATTTTACTGAAAGTAAGGTACAGCTTCGTAGTCGTGAAAGTGCTTGTTTTTATTGTTATGGAACCTTTCAGGAGGCTTTGTTTTTGAATGTACTTAAATCGTGTTCTGTATTACGAGACAGCGTGCGCAAATCCTTAGGTCGGCTAATATCACCAACCCTCCGTTACAAATGTAACTTGCAGACGGGTCATTCCAGGCTCCCATCTTAGACGGATAACAGCAATGAAGAACTGACGTTATGGTCTGTATTCATAGCCCGGTGACATCTAAATCTCTCTTTTGATTTCAAAGTTGTTTCCATGAGAATATTACCAAAAGTTTTGTTCAAAGATACAAAACAAAAATCTGAAAAATGTGCAGTGGTCTGTCTGCCTGCCTGGTGAGGTACCGATAAGGGGAAATTATCATGAAAGTATGTCATAATCACGAAACTAGAGAGCTAGCATGACTCCATAACGAAAAAACTTCTTAAAGTACGGGACGAAAATAATACAGTATAGTTGTAAGAATATAACAAAAATGGTATTCTGGTGGTGAATGTATAATCTACGTAACAGTATGGTGCTATATTTCCATAACTGAGTGTTGACTGGATAGGTGATAATTACAATAATAACTTTAACACAGTAACATTAGAGAAGCATACGCAAAACAAAACAACAGCAAAAAAAAAGAAGGTGCTAACTGGTGGGGAAGGTACTAGAGGTATATATATTATTATTATCACATTAATAAAACAAATTAATTTTATTATATGGCTTCATAAAGAGATAGGAGTGATGATATCTACCTGTACACATATGTAAAAGCCACCATGAGAATGATATTAGTGCTTCCGGATGGGGAATGTCTATGTGATCTATACGATTATAGCAGTTTTGAGAAGCCAGTGGAATGAGGACATAGCACAACGGGATTGTCTCGTGATGATACTGCCTGTTAAAAATTCTGGCAAATTGAATCCTTGAGGTAGACGGCCGCAGTCACACAATGTGTGCTGGGATTGGCTCTTGCATAATCTGATGTATGCCATTTGGTAATTAGTTGGAAGGTACATATATTATACGTATATCTTTTGCGGTGCTACATGTGATACATATATCTTTTGCAGTGTTTTGAAAAATTCCCAAACCATAAGTATATACAGTCTCATAGCACAGGAAATAAAGGTATTTCTTGAATTACAGTAGAAATTATGCACTTTTTTAAAATTTCGGTCTAGCCAGAGAGGAATTGAAGGGTATTTTCGAATGCTGTTCCACAAATCTGACTTTATTCTAATCAATGTTTTTACTTTCCGAGTATAAAACCAAAAACTTTATTGCTTCTTTCTTCCAATGATTACAGAAAAATTTGATACAATACACTTGATTAATCGCGTTTCAGGGAAGGTGCGAAAGGGGTTTTTTCAGACATCCTAGATTCGCTGGATGTGGATCTTATGTAATCTCCGAATTTCCGTTTGGTAAACACAAGAAAGGCGCGTATATTGTCATTTCTATTATGACTACCAATATTAGCAAACCTCAGGTTTCATATGGTTAAAAAAGCACAGGGAAAACACTCACAGCAGTTCCTTAAATTTGAAGAGATGTCTTCTATAAACATTCAGGCAAATTGAAGTACAGATTTACAACTTTTAAAAATATCTGGACAAATGCCATAATTCCCTTATTTTTTCAGCTTTTTTCTTTGTATTTGATGTAAAATGGAAAGTTACGAAATCTGTCTAAGTGTTAAAAAATCTACACGGCATTAAAAAAAAAGATGTAATGAAATTTCATCAATTGTTTTATTATTAGATTAAGGGGTTTACCGATTTATGCCATTGTAATGTAAATGCGTTTAACTAAACACAACAGTAGCACGTTTGGATCATTACCTGAAATACCTGCGTATTCTTAAAGTAATTTTTCCGTAGGTACATTGCATATTTAAAGATATTTTCAGTAATTTAATAAACTGATATAAAAGTGAAATGTGTGTGATGGCATTTAAAGGATGTTCTTTCTTTGATAGTTGATTTAAATTTTATGACAAAATAAAACATTTATGACAAGTATTTGTACAGCTTGGTACAAACTTTATGACAAAATAAAACAGCGGAAAAATGTAATGTCATTCTGAATCAAATATGCCCAACATCCTTGTAAGAAAATGGCAGTCACTGAAAACTGAAAATTTTCCTAATAATGAATTCGGAGCATAACAAAGGTAATGGCATGGAAGCTATAAAGAGGGGTTATATCAAATATTTCAAACTTACATATTTTCATTGGTATTAAGCACACAGCAGGTGTCTCAGAGATTAATATTCCGTAGAGCCTCATTGCAACCATTTGGCCCCGCAGTTCTCAATGGAACATCGCGCCAGTTGACAGACATGGAACTAAACCATCGAACAGTACCCACTTACCTTTGTCTTTTTTTATTATTTCAAGAGTTTATAACTCTTTCGGCGGTGCTACTTTTACAGTCACTAGTACCGTATCACGTGATAAGCGCTATCGTAGTTTCATGACTGCCCACTGGGGCGCTGTCTTAAGTACGGTACTTGGAACTTTGTCTCTCCTCCTCTGTGATATAAGGACACGATCTCGGAATTACTACGCATTATGGAAGCGACTGCTATGAAGTTTCATGGGACAAGCAGGTGCACAATGGTAACCAGTTGTCAGGTATCAATTTGAGACAGCAATACGAGTCCTCAGTGTTAAAGCAAAACAGATGTGGTTTTAAATCACATGACACATCACATGCACGAGCTTCGTAAATTGCGAATTTCATGTTTTGTAAAATGTATGTTTTGGAAAAGCCGAACTCGACTAAAGAAATATACGCTACAAGATGTGATCCTGCATCTAATGCATTACTATATAAAATTCTTTTATTTAACAAAAAACTAAGAATTTTCGGAAATTCAATCTCTATTGAAACCGTTTTTACATGATTTCCATAAAATACCATACATACTCCTTCATGGATCGGGATTTGTAGAACAAATTTGTAAATAAAATGGTGAGGTGGAGATGCAGACAGATATCACTTTCTTGGTGTATAAAATGTAGATTCACAAAATATTCTGTGGATGATGGTTATTAAAAGTAAACAACGTACATTGTTTTCAATTTGACCCCGTCCCCCACTTTCTTTTAAAACAGAACCTATTAAATTATCTTAGATAAAGCTGCTTATCCATTTTAGTGCGGGACAGTCGATAAATCCTGAAGAACTGTAGATTCCGATGTCAACTGACACTTGTACAGGAGTGATCTATTACATCTTTTTTTTTTGTTGAACTGTCAGACAGATATATCAGAAAGAATAATGTCTTAAGACTGCAATATTTTCATTACATCTAAGACAGCCCGATCCTAAAGAGCCCATTTAGGATAACACACCCAGCAAAAACACAAGTGCTGGGAAACTGCTGGCCACCAGCTGGCAGTGATGTGTCACTGCTGGCTGAAATCTGCCGCTCACGGCCCGGTAGTGGTCCGTTGGTGGCAGCGCTATCAGTTGGCGAGCCATTGATGGCCTTGCAGCATCGCTGTGACTTGTGGGTCTCCAAGCAAGTGCCTATAGTGGCCCGTTGCTGGCAACCAATGCAACCCCCAACAGCAGGTGGAAGCATCGGGACTGCGCTTGCGCAGGAGAAACACTTGCTGTGTCTCTCATGGTACCAGTTAGTTGAAGACGACGCTATCGTCATCGTGTTATTTTAGTGGATGTTAAGAAAAAATCCATATGTGGAGAGGCGAATTAATTTCTTAATTAAATTTTACGTCGGCGAAGATATCAGATTAAGCCGTGAAATACTAGATTACAGCCATGAAATACACCCACTCCATTCCCATGAATAACAATTCATGGAGTGGAGTGGATGAATAACAAGAAAAATTTGAAACCGCTTGAAACACATATCCTGGAAAACCATTAAAAACCGCGTTTGTTGGGGGAAAAAAAGAATTACACGCGTACAAAATTTATTAATTATTTGAAAGAAAAAAAGCAACGCTATGTGGTCTACTCATCCATGGGTTGAATACGCAAGACTGGGAGGAATTCGCTTCTAAAAATAACGAGAAGTAAAATAAAATATATTTTATTCTTTAAAACAAACGTAGCTTCGGACAACGGAAAGGAAAGACACAACGTTAAAAATGTAACAGAATGTGACATGAACCCGGGTAAATATATATTTGTTCAACAATCTCTTTTCAAGACGGCAAGGACAGTACAAAACTTTGGAAAGCGTCTCTAAGTATGTACACGCCTTGAAATTGAGTGAAGTTCCCTTAAGGTGAAAAAAAAAACATGTCGTTACGTTAAAAAAATTAATTTTTCGATTATATGAAACTGACTTTTATGAAAAATACCTCTCAATATTGTAAAATGAAAGAGGGAAGCATTCGATTACAAATTGAATACCAAACAGATAGCTTCCAGCACATGTCCGAGCGTAGTGAATTAGTCCGGTCGGTAGCGATCGCGGCTTCCACGCAAACGGCCCAGGATCAAATTTAGTCAGATGCAAAAGGGCGTTTTTCCGGTTTGTTAGGAAAATTTCCCCAGCGCAGTGCGTTAATTCACAAGCTTCGTAATAGTTGAAAAAGAAATTGTAGCATTAGGAAACTGCGGTTATCCTTGCTTTTTTTTTTTAATTATTATGGCTACTACTGGGAAATTGGCGGACAAGATTCGGTAGGCCACCAGTTACGTCACGTGGTTGCTGGCTGCCACTAACGGCCCACTAGCGGACCACATTAGGCTAGCCATCATTTCTGGCACGTGCTTGCATAGCCACTGAAGGGCCACTTGTGGCAGCTACTGCCTGTGATGGACCACTGATGGCCCTGTTGTGGTATATGACAACTGTTGGCCAGCTGTTGGCTTGAACTGCTGGCCCTTATGTTGGCCTCCCGGACATTTTATTGACGGTTCGGCAGCGGCAACATAGTGCTGGCCCAGCAAGGCTGTTTTTGCTGGGTAGTTTAGCGACAGACGCAGGACGGCCGCTGTAAACGAGTAATTTTGTTCGTACTCCAGTTGGAGTAGACCCTCTCCTTGCGATTAAAGCCTTATTGAATAATAATGAAGTGATTCAAATTTTTCCTTCTCGTGCCTGATCTTACATGACATAAATTACAGCCGGCACATTTTTTGTTTCATGATAAGTAGATGAACGTTTCTGTTTGATACAGATCTCCTCTGTTCTGCAAACCCTAGGGACGTGAATGTCCGATTCGACAAAGCTGTACCGTGGAGATGACGGTTTTTCCGCGCATTTATCCATTGCTGTACTCCAAACATTTCACGTCGGCGCCCCAGCCTTTATCTTCCAGGTGACGGGATATAGCATCGTTCTGCTCAAGATTCATCCAACACATGTGCTGATGTTACTGAAGTAAAGTCCTCTTTTCAGCAGTCCAACACATCAGCATCACTCAATTGCCCTTCCGCTGTACGTACGAATCGCATCTGCTAAGGCGTGGCATACGTAGTTACTACTAACTCCTTACTGCAACGATTGCTTCTCATCGCCTATGGCAACTGGCCCTGTGCTTTCTGCTGTTATATCTCCTGAGAAGCAGCTACGTGAAGTGGCAGTCACGAATCATTGTATGCTCATAAAATCATTTGCCTTTCCTCACGTGACGTACCTCTTCTTAGATATTCAGTCCAATCGCATACGTATTTCCCAGTGTTGTATTTTCAACAAAACAGCATTGTGTATATATACACTGACGGAAAAAAAAATCCCAACACCACGAAAAAATAGTTGTAGAGGAATGAAATGGCGGCAATACATTTGTATAGGTAACATATTTAATCGATTAAGATTTCAAGATCACAGCTTAATGTAAGCGCGAGAAGAGCCATTTTAAATGTAAAATGCTGGTACATTAATAACCGGTGTAACCGCCAGAATGTTGAATTCAAGCACGCAAACGTTCATGCATTGTGTCGTCAGGTGATGGATGTCAGTTTGTGGGATGGAGTTCCATGCCTGTTGCACTTGGTCGGTCAATACAGAGACGGTTAATGCTGGTTGGGGGTGACGCTGGAGTTGTCGTCCAATGATGTCCCATGCGTGCTCGATTGGTGAAAGATCAGGGGATCTAGCAGGCCACGGCAACATGTCGACACTCTGTAGAGCATGTTGTGCTACAACAGCGGTATGCGGGCGAGCGTTATCCTGTTGGAAAACACCGCCTGGAATACTGTTCATAAATGGCAGCACAACAGGTTGAATCACCAGACCAACGTACAACTGTGCCGTTAGGGTGCGTGAGATAAACACGAGAGTGCTCCTGCTGTCATAGGAAAATGCTCCCCAGACCATAACTCCAGGTGAATATCCAGTGTGTCTCGGCCGCAGACAGGTTGGTTGCAGGCGCTCACCTGGCCTCCTTCGAACCAACACACGACCATCACTGGCACACAGATAGAACCAGCTATCATCAGAAAACACAACATATCTCCACTCCGTCATCTAATGAGCTCTAAGTTGACACCACTGACGCCGCAAACGGCAGTGGTTTGGAGTAAGTGGAATGCACGCTACAGGGCATCTGGCTAGGAGCTGTCCTTCAAGTAACTGATTTGTAACAGTTCGTTGTGTCACTGTGATGGCAACTGCAGCTCGAATTGCTGCCGCAGGCGCGATACGATGCGCCACGGCAATACGCCGTCCACGGCGGTCTTCCCTCTCAGTAGTGCCACGTGGCCGGCCGGAACCCGGTCTTCTTGAGGAAGTACCTTCTCTTGACCACCGCTGCTAACAATCATGAAGAGTGGCTACATTCCTGCCAAGTCGTTCTGCAATATTGCGGAAAGAAGATCCACCTTCTCGTAGCCCTATTACACGACATCGTTCAAACTCCGTGAGTTGTTGATAATGGCTGCTTCGTCTTCTTAAAGGCATTCTTGACTAACATCAACACCCTACGTCGAATCTCAACGATAACTAACGCTCACGAACGTTACAGCACGTATTTACTGCAAACCTGCTTTGCATGTTCCGAGTAGCGCTACTAGCGCCACACGTATGCGCCGAGAGCGAAATTTGCATAGACGTCATCTTACAGATGTACTCTCACCGCCAACCAACTGTCGTTTATCTAACACAACCGCTTCTTGTTGTTGGGATTTTTTTTCCGTCATTGTACTTTAAAAAGATCCAAGAACTGCCACGTTCCTGAGAAAGAATCTGCTCATGAATGGTCGCTGCTTTTCTGGAATCAAGACAGCTCACCGTAGTGACTACGAAGTAGTCTGATATTGCTCGTTAAGACAAAATGCAAAAGTTCAAAGATCATTTGAAATATTATGCAATATGTTTCATAAAAATCAAAGGCAAACATACCTACTTCACAGACAACTTAGTATTCTTACATCGCTACGTAAGAACGTGCTGCATTAATGAAGCATTAATACACGAAACAACCATTACTTTTAAAATCGAAAGACCCATGTTAAACATTATTAGGGACAACACCTGAACTATTCCAAAAAATTACAACTGACAGTTAAGAAATGCACGCCGTGCAAACACCTACTGTATCGTACTTATTAAACAGAAAATATAGCGCACAAAATACCGCTTTTGTTAAATTTCTGCAGTCAGTTGTTATAACATGGAACAATTAGGCGCAATGTCTCCTGCTTGAAGAAACACTTCACTAGAGAACCAACCAAATGATGGATCAAACTCCTTTGTCTGTTGGTTCTCTTGAAACATGTTTCTTTGAACAGAGCCATTTTTGAAATAAAAAGCACAGGAATTTACCAAAGAGAAGAATTTTTCACCTTTCCAAAAAAAGGTCCAGTGGAAATTTTTCTGCAGCACATCACTGGTTCGCTATTAAGGTTGCTGCAAATTGGAGTAAAAGCTGACTTTGCAGGTGATAGAAATATATACTAAAGAACAATTGAATTAGAGACAGCTGGCGTTATGCAAATCTGGCGCTGCGGGCGACCCTGTAAACGTAAACGACATGACGTATGCAGCGATCCGACAATATAAGGACTGATGAAACGGGAATCAGTAAATGTCGGACGTCGCTTGGGTAAGACGAATGATATAGGCGCATTTGATCGTGGGCAACTTGTCGGGGCCCGACGAATGCGTTACTCCATCTCGGAAGTCGTGCAGGCACTGGGATTTTCACGTGCCACTGTGTCACGGGTACACCGTGAGTACATCGAATCCAGTAAAACCATCACTCCAAATGCCACCTGCCGTGGACATCAGCTTGTGGATGAGCGGGATCATCGTCGGCTAGCTCGCATTGTAACAACGGATAAAGGGGCTGCAGTGCAATAAATCACTCGGCAATTTAACCCTGGTGCACAAAAACGTGTAATCAGCCACTCCATCCAGAACCATCTCCTCGCTATGGGGCACAGAAACCATCGTCCCACGAAGGTATCGCTGCTGACAGCACATCACAGGGTGCAAAGATTAGCGCGGGCGCGGGAACATCGCCACTGAACCCTAGACATGTGGGAAAATGTTGCCTGGACTGATGAGTAGAGATTCACGTTTGTACATGCGGATGGTAGGATACGAGTACGGCGCAAACCACACTAAGCGATGGGTCCTTCTTGCCAGCAGGGTACTCTTCAAGCTAGTGGGGTGGCATTCTCTTCTGAAGACTGTTTACGTGGACTGAAATGGGACCATGGTACGTGTGACATGTCTCTCACAGGTCAACGTTACCGGGATATCCTGCACGACCATTTGCTCACGTTGGTGCGTCCTCAACTTCCCACTGGGGACCTTATCCTGCAACAAGACAATGTACGGTGCCATCGCTCCCGAATTGTATTCGAATTGTTGGATGAACACTCCACCGACGTCACCTTCGTCTCCTGGCCAGCTAGGGCATCTGACCTCAATCCCATCGAGCACATCTGATGTTCGAGGCTCTGATCCCCTCCATCCAATCTTCGTGAACTGTGCAAGCTTGTTCAGGGGTCATGGATCCGTATGGCTTCCGAACGCTTCCTGTGTCTTGTCGAGTCCATACCGAGACGAATCGCAGCCGTCATCAGGATGATTAGTGGTGCTACACGTTACTAGACAGGTATCTCTAATTCAATTGCTCTTCAGTGCATAAAAGTATAAATCTACCAAGTTTTCGTTTCTTGGTTATTCTCCTGGTTTCGTACAGGGTTCCTGATTTGAGATTAAAAATATTCACCCATGAAACATTACATTACGACCACCTACCGAATAAGCTGTAGCATTCCGTTTAGACAGCAAAACAGCGGCCTGTCGGCGAGGCATCGACTCGATGAGGTGGTGATAGGTATCCTAGGACCTTATATAATAATGTCAACAGCACGTCCTCCAGTCTCCACACATTTAGCGGTCCTGCTGCATTAGTGAGGACCAGCCTTTCCAATTCGAACCTCAGGTATTCGATTTATTCAAGTCAGTCAAATTTGAAAGCCAGGGCATTAACAAAAAGTCCTTGAACCACACCTTGAAGATTCTAGCCGTGTGGCATGGCGCATTATCCTGTTGGTATTATCCATCACCAGCAGGAAACACAGTTGCCATAAAAGGTTGAACTTGGTCTACAACGATGTTCAGATACTTGACAGCTCTCAGGGATTCTGCTACTGGTATAATGGGACCTAAAATGTTCCAAGAAAGCATCGCCCACAGATTAACACGATCGCCTGCCTTTTTTCCACCCAACAGTGCAACCAGATGTCATAGCCTCCATTGGTAATCTGGGAATCTGGACTAGTCGGTCTACGTGATACCAGGAATCTTCATTCGTTAGACAAGGCCACTTTCTTCTAATCATCCACGGTGCAATATCGATGAACTTGGACCCATTTCATGCGTTGTTGGCGATCACGTGCAGTGAGTTGGATCCCGACTGGGTCTTCGGCTTCGCAGGCTCATGTGAACAATGCGCCACAGTCTCTGCTCGCTTCTGGCATCAAGGAGTTGCGGCCGACACACGGCTGGACGAGAGTTCGTTGTTTGGCCATCTATACACACCTTTTGATACATACTCACTACAGCGTCACGTGAAAAACCCACAAGCTGCGCCATTTCGGAGATTGTAGTGCCGATGCGCCGAAGCATCACAATTTGTCTTTTATCAAACTGAGATAAATCTGCAGCTTTTCCGATTCTGACGCCGAACACTCCACTTACGGAAAGCCAGTCCTCGGGTTGTATGGATACTGCTCTGTTAACTATGTTCCCATTCTGACGCCGAACACTCCACTTACTAAAATCCAGTCCTCGGGTTGTATGCATACTGCTGTGTGAACTCTGTTCTCATTCGGACGCCGAACACTCCACTTACTGAAAGCCAGTCCTCGGGTTGTATGCATACTGCTCTGTTAACTCTGTTTTCATTTTGACCCCCAACACTCCGCTTACTGAAAGCCAGTCCTAGGGTTGTATGTTTACTGCTCTGTTAACTCTGTTCCCATTCTGACTCCGAACACTCTACTTACTGAAATCCAGTCCTTGGGTTGTATGCATACTGCTCTGTTAACTCTGTTCCCGTTCTGACTTCGAACGCTCCACTTACTGAAAGCCAGTCCTCGGGTTGTATGTTTACTTCTGTGTTAAATCTGTTCCCATTGTAACTCCGAACACTCCACTTACTGAAACTCAGTCCTCGGGTTGTATGTTTACTGCTGTGTTAACTCTGTTCCCATTCTGACTCCGAACACTCCACTTACTGAAAGCCAGTCCTCGGGTTGTATGTTTACTGCTCTGTTACTTCTGTTCCCATTCTGACTCCGAACACTCCACTTACTGAAAGCCAGTCCTCGGGTTGTATGTATACTGCTCTGTTAACTCTGTTTCCATTCTGACTCCGAACACTCAACTTACTGAAAGCCAGTTCTAGGGTTGTATGTTTACTGCTCTGTTAAATCTGTTCCCATTCTGACTCCGAACACTCCGCGTACTGAAAGTCAGTCATCGGGTTGTATGCGTACTGCTCTCTTAACTTCGCCTGTGCCACCGTTCGGCCTTCTGGCGCGCTCATTTCTCCAGGATGGGGGTCTTCGTAATGTAGTGGATCCTCTGTATATTTTGTCTTTAAAATTTTCAAATAATGCAGCAGTACTCCTTCTGCTACAAGGATAACTCGACGTTAGGATGGAAATCTGTGATGTCTGCAGATCCCCAACACCATTTTCGATTAGGCTCGGTGTAATCTGTGTTGCAAAACATTACTGCCATTTCCTTACTAGCAAGTTGAGGCACAGTATGCCGTCTCTATACATTTAAAATTACAAGTGTCTCACACGATTGAAGACATCTCCATTATGTACACCTGAGTTATTGGCAATATGTTAATTACAGTCAAGTCATAAAGTACAAATAAAAGATAATATGTAAAAAAGGCAAGATATTTCGAGCTCCCGCTGGAGCTCATTCTCAAGCCATAATGCCGTGTGGATCCTCAGAGACACGCATATTCATGTACAAAAGTTCATTTGTAAATTACGGATTAACTTTTTTAACATCTTAAAAACATTTTTAAATGTTTTGTTGTTCCCTGAGAGCGGTGTAGCTTGTTTGTAACTTTACAGCATTACGTTGTCAAGACAACGTGATGTGAACTTTTGTGTATAAATACGCGTGTCTCTGAGGGTCCACACGACATTATGGCTTGAGAATGAGCTCCAGTGGGAGCTCGAAAGATCTTGCCTTTTTAACCTATCATCTTTTATTTGAACTCTGTGAATTGACTGTAATAAACCTACTGCCAATGACTCAGGTGTTCATAATGGAGATGTTTTTAATCCTGTGAGACAGTTGTAATTTCAAATGTATATCTTTTTAAAAGCACGAAGAGATTTTAGCTTGATCCCGTCTCTATGTTGGTATCACAGACAATAGCCTTTACTCTTTTCTAGTATCAACGAGACTTCGTCGCACCAAACATTGTCAACAGTGAGTCGCGTTGTTCCCCTCGGATTACTTTTTAAAGTTACTAACCACAGCTGTGACAGTAAGTACTCCACATGACTTGCCGTCACATTAATGTTCTGACACCGTCCTTTAGCGTTGGGATTTTGACTTTGTCGCATTCGCTTCAGACCCCTGCGTTTCTCATCTGAAGAAAAAGAATAATAAGCACACATCCCAGTATCATATGTTATTTATACCGTTACATGACCTTCACTCGGACCTTCGATTACCTGCAGTTCTTTTGATTTGCACAGAGGAACGCTGATCATAGCTTTTTGCTTCTTCGCTGTATGTATACATAATTATAAATGTGTATGCATATTATTGCGTAGGCATAGTTTTACCTGTTAAGAATTTTCACCCTAAAATAGATTTAGCGAGTACACAAGTTTAGTGAGTGTTACTATCAATCCCGAGCTTCTCGTTATAAGGGTATTATACTGCATTACGTGGATATATATATTTTGCTACCCTTGGCACTTTCGGAGGTCATAAGAGTCTACTCACATGCCGAATGTTTTAAATGCAATTTAAGTTTAATTCGTAGAGAAATCAATTTGTGATGAAATCCCCAAAATACAAAGTGCTGATTATTTTTCATGATTTAATGAACATTCCTGTGTATTGGAGAATACGCAATCAAAATTGTTTATGTGTCTGAATAAATTTTATTGCCCATCGTATCCTGTGAGTGAAGATATATAAGCAGTAAATGTTTAATTCCGCATTTATCTTTTAAAAAAATACAACCATTCAGCAAAGGTCGAGAGAAAAATGCCATCTGCATGTAAAACAAAATGCAGAGCAAGTTGAATTGCCAGTAAGTAAAAGATTTATGAACAGTAGTACAATATTTTACTCTGACAGGTTGATTGCAGATACTAACTAGATGAGTTACATTGTTTGGTACTTTTAATCTGTAACCACTTTGTTTCTAACTTCGTATTCTATCGTGCATTTTTTTTGAATTATTAAATATACATTTCTGGTATATACACTGCCTAGCCAGAAAAACTGGTACAGACGAGCTTATGCCAAATACATAGCAACATCACCTATGCGCGTAATCGGTTGCGTCCGCCAGTGCGTATATAAAGCTATAGACATCCTTGCCAACTGTCAAAGCTGGTTTCGGCATGAGAATGACAAGTAATAACGATTTAAGCGTATTTAAACGCCATGTCATAATTGACGCTCGTGAGATGGGCCATTGCATTTCGGAGGTAGAAACGAAGTTCGGAATTTCACGGGCGACCATTGCAAGGGTGTACCGTGACTACAAGAATTCCGGCAAAGCCTCCAACCTACGATACCAGTGTGGCCGTAAAAAGACATTAGGTGAACGTGACCATCGTCGGCTGTCAAGAATCGTTTCACGCGATAGGCGTGCAGCACTCTCGCAGGAATCATCAGAACTCAATGCTGGAATCTCAACAAGCATCCGCGCCGGGACTGTGCAACGTACCCTGCACGATATGAGCTTTGGTAGCCGACGCCCAACTCGAGTCCCATTGATTGGTGCACGACACAAAGCTATGCACCTCGCTTGAGCACGGCAAAACCGAAACTGGGCACTTGATAACTGGAAACAAGTAGCTTGATCTGACGAGTCGCGTTTCCAACTGTATCGGGCAGATGGAAGGATTCGTGTGAGGCGCAAACCCCATGAAGTCATGGTTTTCGCCTGTCAAAAGGGAACTGTATGGGCTGTAGGGGATCCGTAATTGTATGGGGTGTGTTTAACTGGACTTCACTGGGACCCCTGCTACTTCTACAAACATCGGTGACCGGCCAACGCTATGTGCGCATCCTTTTTGACAAGGTACACCTGTTCATGCCCTGCACTCATGCTGGTGGTTTGGGCCTGTTCCAACAGAACAATGCACCTCTACACAGGTGTCGGGGTGCCACATTATGGTTAGAGGAACATTCATCTGAGTTTGGGGTGTTGCCATTCCCACCCAAGTCCCCAGTTCTGAACGTGATAGAACACATTTGGGATATCATGCAACGCGCTATCGAACACAGGAGTCCGAGACCACGGAGTACACCCAAATTGTGGAATGCTCTGTCGGAGTTATGGTGTGCATTGCCTACAGCATATTTCCAGAAGCAAGTGGAGTCCATGCCCCGTCGTATTTTTGCAGGCCTACGCTCCCGTGGGTGACCTACCAAGTATTAGAATGGTATACTAGATTTTCTGGCACTTCAGTGTATATATACATATCCCATTTTAATATTTTCTTCCAATTTGTAAAAGCACTTATCCAATTTTAATTTATTTTGGTGATCTCTGGTCGTTCAATATGTGCATTTTTACTTTTACTTTTTTATTCATACAAATAATTATAAATAGACTTTGTTCTGTGATCTTTCGTCAATTATGGTACATTCCTGTAAAGTATTGCGATTTTGCCTTTCAAAAGGCATTAGTCTGTTTAAGTGTTTGTTACGAATGCACTGCCATCTCTGGACTTGTCTAAACAATCGATGTGTTCGAGCTGAAGTGCTGCCTTCTGTAGGCCAATGTGAAACGTAAAACCACGTAAATTCTGTATCGATTGATTCATTTCCATTTCGATTTTCCGTTAAACAGACAAGTATGTGAATTCTGTCCAAATTATTTATTCTGAAGGTCAAGTTTTGAATCCTCATGAATTGGAACCCTTCTATCTTGCAGAACGTATCAAGTACACTGGTTACCTGCCAAATAAGAATTGTCTGATAATGCAAGTCATGACTTCGAAGTACTGTTTTGAGCAACAATTATCTCGAGATATATATGGCAGAGTGTTGTGTGTCAAATGAACTTTTTGGTATCCCTGTGTTAGCTCACGTTTGTGCGGACGTTTACTGCTCTACATGTCATGACAGTATAAATTTCAAATATGAGAATTGTGGAACCGCGAGTCAAGTGTACGGGAACACGGGTAATTTTTTCCTAAAACTTGCTTTTTCCGGCGCATGACTTGTCCAAAACGAGGAGCCAAATCCGCTGTGATAGTCATTGAATAACCCTTGGATTGTTCTTGAAGCTGGACGTCTATTTCGAGTCTGAGCGCCATTCCTTGCCGCTCAGACACGAAATAGACGTAGCTTAAATCACGATATCAAGCGGAATATGAGCACTATGGAAGCACGTCACAAGTATACGGGAATACAGATAATTCTTCCCTGAAACGTTCTTCTTTCGACACCTGGGTTTTACAAAACGATAAGACGTATCCACTCGGAAAATCATTGGGTAACCATTCAACATCTTTTTGAAGTTGGTAGCATTTCTTGCCGTTCACATCGCGAAATACACGTTGCTAAAATTACGATAGGAAGCAGAATATGAGCATTATGGGACCACGTCCGAAGTTTACAGGAACACAGCTCATTTTTCAAATAAAATAATTTATTTCATATATGCTCCAGTACATTAGCTTGCGTGTTTGTCAGTAACGTAGCTGCCTCTCTTAGAAAATTACACAACTGATGTCTCAGTTAAATTTCAGTTGTTCCATATGATATTATACATATGCAAATTGTTGATATAAGGAAATACCGGACTATTTGGACTTTATATTTTCTGATGCAGTATCAGATACTCTTAACTCCATCTTCCGAGTTATTTCTTACAACGTTATGTACAATGATTCTCAGTCTGCATAATTTTTAAATACCGGCCAGCGAGTTATAGAATAGTTGACAAATTTATAGACAGCCATAGATAGATACTGTTTTCCAAGCAATAAGAAATATTTCACTGTTTGACACGGTCCTGTGAAAAAAAATGTACGAATCCAATATTTGTAATATGCAAGTCTTGTGTACATTTTCTTCCTTTTCAAAATAAGAAACACTACATTTTACATGCTCATCTATTATTTCATCGTGAAGTAAATTTCACTTAAAGGAATTATTATTTGTGAAATTCAACAACATATTTAAATATATATATGTTTTTATAATTTTTTTATTTTTCCGAAAACATACTGTTTGCTTATGTTTTGCCTTTTTCTTAACTTAGTGTTGTGGAAAGGGAAGTATTTCAAACAACTTGTCAAGAATACGTCCTGTTAGTTTTCTTAATACCAATTCTCTAGTTTGAAGTGTAAAAATCTTGGTTCACGTATCTACAGAATTTGGCTAGCACTGTTCTCGACAAACGATGGCTTGAAGGGATTGCACCTGATAACAGATTAGTTCCATTGTGTAGAGTGTCAGTTCAGTCCAAACGTGTTGTCGAAAGGACGAAAACCTCAACATACACACCAAACCGAATAATGGTGTGATTCTGTCTTAACAGCAGACATTTCTTTCGTGTGCCAGTCGTCTTAAATAGGAACCAAAAGATTCGTTTCTGAAGGGCCATTTCAAGTGGAACAAACGGTATTTCTAGGAAATTTTCAAAATTTCTTGACTACGACGAATTAATATTAATGGACAAAAGAGAGACTACTTATACAGCTGGGTTCCTGTTGTATCTTTAAAACGCGTGAATGCCATGATTTTATTCTACAACCATAAATACAAGAATGTAATGAAACCTGTAAAAAGTAGATGGACACCATTCCTGAATTCTAAAATACAGATATTTAAAACAGACCATGTAAATTTATTCGACATTTGTGCTTGAGGGAGCCATGATCTAGCATTGTGTATCTGCGAAAAATATTCCAAAATTCTGGACAGGGAATGGCAATTTTTGAATGACCGAAGGACTCTAAGGCAATGGCCATCAGAAATGTTGATATCGCAATAACCCAGCAATTGCAAAGAAGGGAGGAAAGATTACGCAAAAAAAACAGTAGATCTATTGTTCCGGATAAAAAGTCGTATCCTAGTATGAACAGACTTCAGATTGACAAGGTTACTCCTGTTAAGGAAAATCTGCGGTGTCAGGACAATTTGGAAGCGACAACGAAATTTACTGAATTTGAATCAGTAACGGACAGAGATAAAGACCTCCAGTAGACCTATCCTTTAGAGAAAAGTTATAAGAAATTCAAGTCAAATGAGGATTAGCACGTCTCGAACTGTATTGGCTGCAGATTTAACGGGCACCTCAAGTAGAGCGCTTGGCCAAAATTACAACAGCAGTTCTTGCTGACGTTGGGTTTTCTAGTTTAACCAGAAAACCTAACGTATATAGTTGAGAAGAGCAAGATCAGAAGGGAGATAGAAAAGAATAGAAAACAAATCCGAAAAAATTAGTTTCGAGCAGTAAAAGAGACCAGCCATTAAAACCATGTATTTTCATGGGTGCAAAGATCCGTAAGCTGATGACAGGTCGTCGAGACATAAAATCTGAAGCTCACATTCCACTAATAGAGGAGCCCGAAGGCAAATGCAGAGGACATTTCTCGCTAAATCTGATGTAAATACGAAAGAAATAGTCAAAAGCATAATAGCCTTTACGGAAACGGAGGACGTCAATCTCTAGAGCCTAATGATCAACGGATGCGATGGAACAAATGTTAATACGGGATGGAAGGGCGGAGTAATACGTTTGCTTGAAACCCACTGTGGGAGACCTCTGCAATGGAGCATATGTTTGCTACATACCAATGAGTTGCTACTAAGGCATCACCTTCAGAAGCTCGATGGCCACCCATGATGGCCATATTCCTACTCTGGACCTGTTGGTTCACTTCTAAAAGATTTTGAAAAACAAGACAGTAGTCAAATTTAACCAAATTGACACTACCCTCCCGCATTTTGACTCTAAAGATATCAGCCATCTAAGCACTGATCATCAATATTTGTATCGCATATGCATTACTGTGAAAGGTGGCAGCTGCCCCAAATCTGGCTAAGACCAATCCAGGGAAAATCAGTTATGCACGCTGGCTGACGACAGCAAACCGTCTGTTACGATTATATATCAGTACCCAAAATCCATCCAATAATCTCCGTATAATCGTAAAGTCTGTGATGCTGGTTTAGGCAACAATGCGGTTCGAGATAAAAATGAAACCACAGTGCCAAAATGGAGCTCGACATATCTGGAAGATGATTTCTCTCACAAGGCACTTGCCGGATCATGTAAAAAAAATTACCGACAGAGTAATTTCAAACAATGCATACTTTGCGTATCACGAAAACTTAGTACTGGCAATGCTAACTGATTGTCGAAGCCACATCCGGGAATCGGAAGTGAGGCGAACCCTGAACATCAGGAATAAGAAATCGGAGGGAATACGCTCTTTCAAACCACCCGAACTGAACTTTAAAGCCATTGATTACACTGATGTAGTAAACTGGTCGAACTGCATAATAACAGAGCCACCTCTTACAATGCATATAACAGATGAAGAGTTAAAACATAAATGCAAACAAGAACTGGTTCCTGCACTAACTTTCTAGAAGCTTCAATGTCACACCCAATCAGTCGAGAGATGTGTTAAACTCATATCTGAAGCTGCAACGAAAGTTTGTGGTGATACTGCAAGATACGGTTACATACGGCTAAGATTCAGGCAAGAAGAGAACTTCCTACCTTTGACAACAAGGGACAGTCTTATTCTAAAACCAAACCTTTGTTAATATTTCCCCTTTTTTTGCTTTATTATACTTCCAGTTTCTAGATTTCTGTATTGAAAGAAGTAATACAAGGTCTGTCCGGAAATTAATGAGACTCATTCAATAACAGACGTTTAGTTAAAGTTATATTTACATAACATTAAAATTCCTCAAAATAACATCCTTGAACATCAATACACCGCTGCCAGCGGTTCTGCCAAGCCGCATAGCTTGTCTGGAAGTCGGGAACAGGGAACGCTTTGAAAGCACTCGTCACGGCAGCTTGCACATGTGTAACAGTCCCAAAGTGGTGTCTATTCAGGCTGAATTTCAGCCGGTGAAACAAAAAAAAGTCAACCGGGGCCAAGTCCAGGCTGCAGGGAGGTTAGGGCAGCGTTGCCACGTTGTGTTTCGCCAGAAACTCTCTCACTCTCAGCGACGCATGGCTCGGCGCATTATCGTGGTGAAGAACCCATATGGTGGTGGTCTCCGGGCAGACGCGCGCAACTCTGTTCTTCAGACGTTGAAGCACTTTAACATAAAATGCAGCGTTGATCGTTGTCCGGATGGTACGAATTCCTTATGGACAACACATTTACAGTCAAAGAAGACAATGAACATCGATTTCATCTTGGATTTGCACATTCGAGCCTACTTTGGTCGAGGAGACTCGGGAGTGTGCCACTCTGAGTTCTGTCTTTTCTTTTCCGGATCGTACTCAAAGACCCACGTTTCATCACCTGTTATCAGGTTCTCCAAAAAACCAGGTTCACTCCTCACACGGTCCAAAAGCTCACAAGAAATCGATACACGGTTTTTCCTCTGTTCATCGGTCAAAACCGTTGAAACCGATTTAGCGCAAACTCTTTGCATCAGCAAATATTGCGTGATGATTTCATGCACAATGGATTTCACGAGTCCCACCTGCTCTACTACCAATCTAACATTCAGACGTCGGTCACAGTTGAAAACCGCTTTCACCTTTTCCACATTGTCCAAAGTGTGAGACGTTGAAGGGCGCTCTGGGCGTGGGTCATCCTCGATGCTCTCTCTTCTATCTGTAAATATTTTGTGCCACCAAAACACCTGTGCTTTCAATAAATTATCCTTTCCGTTGGCTTTCTCTATCACACCAAGTGTCTTGGTCGCGGATGTTTCAAGGTAACACAAAACTTTACCGCGTATCGCTGTTTGACACTTCTGCATTTTGACTGTTACGTGACGCTCACACAGCTGTCCACTTCGCAAGCGATCCTCACTCTGTAAAAGCTCACAGCCAACTGATAAGACATCGATCGTTTACCTAACATACGCCGTCACTCCTCACGCCCAGAGACTCCGCCCTCCGGCTCTTCTGATTGGCCCAGGAAAAGTGGTCTCATTACTTTTCGGACAAACCTTGTATACTTGTAATTGCACTTTTTTTTTATTTTTTTTTCGTATTGTTTATACTTTTCCAATGCTAGAGGGGTGCGGCTAGATATGGAGCAAAGGTGAAAAAATTTTCTTTGGTTTCTAACTGACGCATTAAGCAACTTTTCCACGCTATGCCAAGACCGATTTCGAAAAAACAATTCCGAAAATAAATTTCCCGAACAAGGATTCAAAGTCGATTTTTTTTTACTTTTTCAATTCCTGAGGGGTGCGGCTAGATATTGAGCAAAATGGACGAAATTGCTTGTGGGATGTAACTGAGGCATTAGGCAACTTTTCCGCGCCATACTGTGAACGAATTCGAAAAAATGTTTTTTGCGGCCCACCCTAATGTGCATTGCCTTTCTTAAGCGAATAGTCTCATTCGACGTGAAAATGCTGCGTACCACCAGTATCAGTTTAAGATGCAATAGTTAGATAATTGGCTTCTGAGGGCAACAATTGCATTCGCAGTCCCAGGAACATAACACAATTTAACGCCTGTGTAAAAGAGATTGATATTCTCGCTGAATACATGCCACATTGAAACGAGACATCTTTTTGTGCTGAGCGCAGCACAACATATCAAGCAGATTCCCTGTAAATTTCCCAATTTCGGCTTTGAAAAATTTGATAAATACGTAGTTACAGCAAACATTTTATTATTTGCTGTAACGACGTGTGTTATTTATTTTTAAACGATATCTGTTGGGAAATAATATTACAAAAGGATTTGTAGCAACGGAAAAACGAACTTTAAGTTTTTAGTTTCATATTTTGAAAAATAGGTATAAAGTTTTAATAAAACCATACTAATTTCAAAAACATATATCTCTTTTTTTGCGATTCACCTGGCATAGCAGGACGGAATATAAATGTGCAACGAAAATTTAGAATACAGCATAACGCGGTTCTCAAATGTTTAAACACTTTTTCCGTAGAACGCACTTGAATAAAGCAAAAAATCAAATAAAAATATTACATTTTCCAGCGTACATGCACGTCAGAACAGCCATCTGCTCAAGAAGAATTTCTTCTTCATCCGATGATTTTACCTAAAGATCAAAGATTCGACTGATTCACCTGTCGAATAAGTTGTCCAATTTTAGCTGCGTACAATGGAACTGGCAGCTCAAACAATCACCCCACGACGTAATATGAGCAATGCGTTGTGACTCTGTGCTTGTTACCGTACTGGCACAGCCATCACTAGTGTTTTCCTCTACAGTAGTAACGTTCGACTTTTTTACTCGTTTTCTCAACGAGGACAATACGTCATTTTCCATCATGCAGCTTTACACTACGGCGTTACTTTAAGAATCCGTCATAAAATGCAGCAACAAGCAATTCTAAACGTTTTCTTTCGCATGAAAATTTGTATGACACCGTCATCCTGTTTTGTTCATTTTAAAATGCGGGCCGACCGTGGGTTCCTAATTCTTGTTGATTTCCTTTCATACTTTGAAACACCGATTAGTTTCATTCAAAATATTTTTTAAAATGCACGAAATAGCCGCTTATCAAGTAAATCTATTTAAGATGTTTATATTTCTCACTTGTTTAATAGTGCAAGTAAAATATGGTCATGATAACTGACAGTTTCTAATTTGAATTAAAAAATCAAATTTCTATAACTGACACTTCCTATTTAGATAAGAAATGTGATTTCGTTTCGAATTCCGCATTGTCATGAGATGCCATTTGAAAGTTTTCTCCTTACTACAACGAACTAGAAGCACTTCTCAAAAATCACAGCGGCAAAGTATTCATTGATACCAAATTTTTAAATACACCAATGAAAACCGGGGAGACGTAGAATCCTCACTTTTGTACGAAACTACACTTCTCGAAAAAAAGATTGATCCACCTAATAGAAGTAAGGATAGAGAGGTGAAACTGAGCACTCAAATAGGAATACATAAGAGTTTACCTTGATGTTATTTTCAGCTGAGTGCAATAGTTATCAGATGAGATAAGTAGCACAATTCCTCAGTAAGTATTTGCACGGCCGAGAACGACAATACCGGAAATGATACGGCATGGTAATGAGTCATGAATTTGACGCATATCGTCCTGAGGAATGCAAAGCCAAGCACTGTAAATCCCACCCATGATTCATTGAGATCGTGCGCTGGATGATTCGATTTTAAACGACGTCCAGTATGATTCCGCAGGTTTTCGATTGGGAATAAATCGAGCTTATTTTCAGACCATGGCAGTGTTTGAATATGTTGGAAGCATTGCCTGGAGTTCCGAGCGATGTGAACACGGGCGTTGTGTTGCTTGAAAGTAGGGTGCTGTAGGCCATTTAGGAACGGTGTCAAAATGTGATGCAGATCCTCGCTCACGTATCGTGGAGCTGTCTTTTTGCCCGTGATGTGTCAAACAGGTGACCTGTTTTCATCCGCAGTTCCGCCACAAACGTTGATGCCTGCCTGACTGTCGGTGTGGCGGTCGCTAACGAAACCGTGACCCGTCCGCCGCCCAGGGTGTCGCCTATAACGGATCCGTCGATTGTCATCATCCTGACAGAAACAGAAACGGGACTCACCACAAATAAACCTATTGGTCTATTTGTGACCCCAGTTAGCATGACTTCGACACCAAGCCTGACTAACGCTGCGATGGCTGGCTGTCAATGGCAATCGACTCAACTATTGCCTACTTGCGCAGGTTTTCCTAATGTAACCTTTAGTTTACCATTCGGGTCGTTATGGCAAAGTCCATGGCAGACGACACAGCACATGGAATATGGACTGCACTGCTTTCTGGTGACGAAACACCGTGTCAAACAATACGCCTGTACCCGCGTGGTGTATTTTTCGGACCGCACCACTGCCTCTCGGACGCATGTACAAATCTTCCTGGAGCCACTGGTGACGACAAAAATAGCATCCAACAATTCGTGTCACCTGTTGCACATGCTCGGCTATACGACGTGTAGATCAGCCCGCTTAACACACGCCTACAATTCTACTTCTGTCAAACGAATCCAAATGACCACAAACCTGTCAATCAAGTCTACCCAGCATTTTGAGCTTTCTCTTAACAGCTTCTCAGCGAAAAAAATACTGAAACGCCCGCTATCTTTTCACCAGCCTCACAATAACTTCTATTAATTGTTTGCTAACACCTTTTACACAATACTCAGTACTTTCAGCTTTTCGAAAGGTACGATGTTGAAAAAAACACACCATGCATAAAAACGAAGAATGTATATGTACATAAGAAATATTTACTACTCTGTTTCAAATGTCTCTACAAATGTTACTTAACAATCGTGTCAGATGCGATAAATTTCGGAAAGGCAATACGTTATACATATCGAACAACTGTAAATATAAATATTTTGTGTTACTTAAACATGTACACTTTGTAGGGAGTAAAATGTTATGCAAATGTTAAATATGCATTTTCTGAATATTATTCCACTAAGCTTTAAGATAGATGGGAGCTTCGGTAGAAAAAATCATAAACATTGATTTCCGACTTCTGAGGAAATGTATGTGCATAATTGTTACCCAGCATTAACTTTGAGAAACAATACTTGAAATTGTGTAATTTAATTAAGCAGAAATTATTAAAATATGCCATTAAAGTACGTTAATTTTCTGTAACCAATGGTTGGGATTAAAATCATAATGGACTCAGGAAACAGAAAAAAAATTAAAAATCCTGCCACTTACTGAAACACAAATAACTTCCTTCTGACACTTTTAATTCCAAAACGTGCTATTAGTTATGTTCATTACGATATTTTTCTACTTGCAATAGGGTCACTTCGTAGGCAAATACATTGAACGAACGATAAGCTGGAAATTGAAATGAATTGCAATGTGGAATAACGAACTCCAATGTAACCAAACATTTGCTAAAACTATTATCATCATTGTCATGAACAATGATGATAATAGTTGTAGCAAATCATCATTGTCATGAACAATGATGATAATAGTTGTAGCAAATCATCATTGTCATGAACACCACAACTGGGCATTTTGTACCAGTACTGCTACCATCAAGTCTCTGCTACGCACTTCCTCATTTGTCTGACTTAGGTTTGACATTCACTCCTCACGGATCCATAAACACCATATGCACTCTCCTAGAAAAGTTTTCACTCGGTATTGCATTTTTTGTTTCAGAGCAAAGCGTTGACCTCGAGCGTCTCGTACGTGAACGTAGTGGGAAAAATTCCATGATGTTTAGACAAATGTGTATCTCCACACTTTACATCTATCAATCTGTTCCTCGCATTTCTTAATGTAAAAAAGATATTTTAGGTCTTTTGCGAAAACTGATACATAATAAATTATTCTCCTGACAAAGTTATCAGTGGTACAATATTTTTCATTCTAAAGCTGTAACGCACAGCTGCAGAATGAGGTGAATAATTGGACAAACAGTTACTGAAACTGGGACACTGAAGCTTTAAGGTACAGACCACCAATCACTGAAGCTCTAAGGTAGAGACCACGAATCACTGAAGCTGTAAGGTAGAGACCACCAATCACTGAAGCTCTAACATCAATTACTAAAGATCTAACGTAGACACTTTCTCATTAATTGATCACTGAAGTTCTAATGCAGAGACTTTCTAATTAAATGGTTATATCATGCGACCTTTGTTTAAGCACATCTTAATGAAGAATTTCATAGATTGCCCTCTGTTGAAGAGCAGTACCAAATTATTTCTGTTATAAAAAACGCAAGTCTGCTAAAGAACATTTGGGAACCTGTAAATTAATTACCAAAGTTATGTATCCAATACATATAATTTCAAGTTTTTTTATTTCGAAAGAAATTCTACTCAAGAAAGGCTTATAGCGTAGTTAATATGCTTATTTTTGTGGTGTAATATGAATAAAGATTCATCGAGTTTCGATCTCCACTGGGATAATTTTTCCAGGCGATGGTAGACAGTAAATGCCTGAATTAATGTGTGAATACACAGAGGAAATACAAGCATTTCTTCAGTATTAACGATTTGGTGTTATTTAAAATAACGTGAAGACCTGATACATTGGCTCCTCTATGGATACACACTAAAAATGCATATGAATTAACATATTTATTTTTCGTACTTCGTAATGAGCTGAATAACAGAAAGACCATTTAGTGAAGCAGAGGTGATCCTAACCCCATATTTCGAATATAAGAAAGAGTAATTTACTCGTATATGCATTTCATTCTTTCTTTCATCAGAAGTCACATCCGATAACGAAACATTTACGTTATGCTTGCCGTAAATTAATTTTAATCACGCGTGAACTGTATTATGATCAAAAGATACGCACGGCAGGGATCTATATTCAGAAAATGCTTCCCCAAACCAGACTCACCTTATGGATGATATTTAGAGAGAGAGAGAGAGAGAGAGAGAGAGAGACAGAGAGAGAGAGAGAGAGAGAGAGTTAATATTCACTACGTTTGTAAATAATTTCTCCAAATATTCGAAATGAAATGCCTACTTGAAACCCCATTGTACAACCAACTGTCATGCAAGTGTACATCGTAAATTTACAAGAATTGCGTATTAAGTTCTTTGTAAGAAGTAAATAACGAACAAATTGGTTACCCTTAAGAATGATGACTCTCTGATATTGTTTTGTAACAGGCATGCTGATTTTGATTTAAAGACAATCCTTTGGCATCTAATTATAGTCAGCAGCACATTAGAGTTAAATAAAATAAACGCACAATCGAAAATGAAAATTAGATGCGACATAATCTATCAAAGAATTGGTCGCGTTTTCACGCGTTTCCAGGAGTAAAATCATGCAATGCATTGATTATAATACGCTTTACAACATACCAGAAACCATTACTCAATTTATGAGAATAATGGCTGTGGAATAAATCTCGGTCCTGTGCCCTGACCCTTGATCCCATATCGATGATATTCAACAGAACCGGTTCGGTATACCTCCGAAATAACATGATAAAGTTTAGTCGCAATCGTAACATTTTTACGTAAGTTATGATACATAAAGGCTATGAAATAGATCCCGCTCCTGTGTCCTAACCTTTGACCCCATTTCGCCCATTTTCAATAGAATTCGTCCCCAAGCAGGCCCCTACAACATACTAACATTTCATCCAAATCGAAGCATTTTTACGTAAGTTATGACGCATAATGGCGATGGAAGTGACTCCACTCCTATGACCTGACCTTTCACTCCATTTCGCCCATTTTCAATAGGGTTTGTCGCCAGGTGGCCTTCTTCCACATACTAAAATTTCATCAAAATCGAACCTTTTTTAAGTTAGATATGACGTATAACAGCAGTGGAATGGATCCCGCTCCTATGTACTGACCTTTGACCCCATTGTGGTAACTTTAAATTGGGTACCTTCGCAGGTGATCCCCTATCAGATACTAAAATTTCATCGAAATCGAACGATTGTTACGCGAGTTATCGTGCCGACGGACATAAGCACCCAACGCGTGACGTAATGAAGTAGATGGGAATCGCGACCATCTGCTTGCAAGTGTATGACGTCATAAAACTTTAAAAGGATCCACACACAACGCGTAACGTAATGAGACAGATGGCGTGACCGCGCGCCAACATTCTCAAACGCGAGATTGTGACGTCATAAGATTTCTAAGCATTGGAAACATTAAAGGAACGACGCCATGACCTTAAAAATGTTATAATTCGGGGTGGTTATTTATTCCACTAAACGAATTCTCCTAAAGTCGAGATCAAGATAAATCAATTTCTAGTACCAGAAAACTGTAGGTTAACGACTTTCATCAAAATTCTTAGAGCCGTTTTCATAATAAAATGTACATACGTACATACAAAAATTGCTACTTTAAGGTGGACGTCAAGTAATTTTGCTTCCTATACTTCCAATGGAAAAACTTCTGTACACATTTTCTTCACAATTAATGCTTTCCCAAGAATGATAATTTGAACATTGATTAAAATCGCTTTATTTCATAACTTGGAATACTTAATATTTCTAAACCATAACCGTAATAATATTTTCTAAACCATAACCGTAATTATGCAATCCAACATTTATTTGTCCACTGACGTAA
This sequence comes from Macrothele yani, assembly GCA_039090855.1. NCBI lineage: Eukaryota > Metazoa > Arthropoda > Arachnida > Araneae > Macrothelidae > Macrothele > Macrothele yani. Next base: position 47,370,762 of record CM076999.1, on the reverse strand, counting down.
TCAAAGTACAGGTCGCGCCATCTTTTTTCTGGTTTCAACACCACCAAAGGAAACGTTATTGTTTTTTAATATAATTATGCTTATGTTTTAGAAAATGTTTAGTATTCCAAGTTATAGTATGAAGTTATTTTAATCGATGTTCAAATTTCCATCCTTGGGAACACACTAATTGTGAAAGAAATGTGTACAAAAGGTTTTCCGTTGAAAATATAGGAAGCAAAATTACTTGACGTCCACCTTAATAGTGTGGGATAAGGGCGATGGAATGGATCCCGATCCTATGCCCTGACCTGTGACTCCATTTGTCCCATTTTCAATATGGTTTCTCTCCAGGTGGTCCCTACCACATACTAAAATTTCATCGTAATCGAACCGTTTTTACGCTCCTTATGACGCATAAGGGCAATGGAATGCGTCCCGCTCCTATGTCCTGACCTTTGACTCCACTTCACCCATTTTCAATAGGCTTCGTCCTCTGGTGGTCTTCTACCACATCCTAAAATTTCATTGAAATCGAAACTTATTTACGAAAGTTATGACGCATAAGGGCAATTGAATGGATCCCGCTGTAATGGCGTGACATTTGACCCCACTTCACCCATTTTCAATAGGGTTCGTTCCCTGGTGGTCCCCTACCACATACTAAAATTTCAACAAAATCAAAACATTTTTATGTGAGTTATCGTGACGACAGACGGGCGGACGGACAGACAGACGGAAAAAGCTGGAGAATATACGCTTCTTCAACCTACGGTTGGAAAGTTTAAAAAAGGAAGACATTGTGGTCTCTATATTTAATACAAAAAATTTTATGACTACAATAATGTAAATAAAAATATAGGAAACAATATTTTAATGCCGGATCCATGAAGGCAGCAATATCAATAATATATACACGAAAGTATTTTTCATGGAAGTAATACAAATTTTCCCATAGCTGCAATTTTATTTTGATCAGCATGTAAGTTGACTGCTGGACAATTGCTAAGGACTGATCATAAACGGCTATATAGCGCATAAAAAAGTAAGTGTGGTTGGATGCCAAGTGAAATAAAATAATGTCAGAATGCCAGGACATTACAAGAAAGACAATTTATTGTGCTCTGAAATCCAGAAGGCTTTGGAACGTGTTCAAGGGACAAACAGGCTATTTTGTGCAGAATACGTAAACGTGAAAAAATGCAATTACCGTCCGCAGGCGTTCCGGCGAAAGATGTCAATACGGGATATGGCCACCATTGAGAGCGATGTAAGATTCCACACGTCGTGTCATGCTTTGTACAACATTATCAAGCAGCTGTTGGGGTAATTTATCCCATTCCTCTGTCAGTGCATGGATGGGGGTGTCCTTGTTTTTGGAGGGCATTGGCGACCAGCAAGACTCCTCCCCAAAGCATCCCACACATTTTCAATGGGATTCAGATTTGGAGAATGTGCTGGCCATACGAGGCGTTTAATATTATCGCTCTCAAGACACTCCCGGACAACGACTGTTCGATGACATGTTGCGTTGTCTTCCTTGAAAATGAATCTATCACCGACAGCACCACGGAACATGCAAACATGAGGTAGCAGAACATCATTAATGTATCGTTGGCCAGTCATAGTCCCAGTTGGAAGCACATAGAGGGACGTACGGCCATTGATCATGATGCCAGCCCATACCATGACACTACATGTCGGATATCGGTCCCTTTCCTGTATGTTTGCTGGACGATATGCAGTACCACTATCACGCCAGGTCAGTTGTCTTCGACAATCAGACGATAGACTGTATCTACTATCATCTGAGAAGAGGACAGCAGACCAGTCGTTATCAGTCCAATTGCGACGTTGATGGCACCATTGCAAACGGGCGGTACGGTGACGTCTGGACAATGGGATGCACACAACAGGACGGCGGTCGTATAGTCCTTCTTCATGCAACCGTCTGGCGACAGTTTTTCGGGAGATCCGCTTGCCAGTAGCAGCCATACACTGATTTGCTACCTCACTAGCTGTGCTGCGCCGGTGTCTTTTTGTTGATAGCACTATGTACCGATCTTCTGCAGGTGTCGTACGGCGAACACGACCTCCCCGTGACTTTTGCTACACTCTCCATTTGTTTGAAATGATTTCCAAAGCTTTGAAACAACACTGTGGCTGACGTCGAACTCCCTGGCAACATCTGTTATTTTTCGCCCTTCTTCAATCTTGCCAATAATACGGCCACGCGTACAATCATCTAGGTGATGTCGGGAAGACATACTGAAAATTGCAAATTCGTCAATTGGTTCTTTCCCTTTCAACTTTGCGTTTGAACAACAACGGTCAATACGCGTCAAATCCTTTATAACTCTTACCAGCGCTATGACGCCACGAACAAGTTCGGTAATCCAAAATGTGCATACGTACAACACGTCTTACTGTATCCCGCACTCATGCTAATTTCCACATTTTCCTGCCTTCCATTTTATGGTTGCTATCGTTGCTATTGTTATTCGTCCTTAGCAATTGTCCAGCAGTGTATTATGGCCGAACATCAAATTTTGAAGCATTTATTTATATCGTACAGATCTGTATCAGCCCTTCCAACTTTTTCTATATGATCACAAACGAGATAATATTCGTTTCTTCATATTTCTATTCATTACACAATGCAATGAATTATACCTCAGAAAACGCCAAGCGGATGTATATTTGCTCCATGTATAAAACCAGAAATTTCATATTCCGAAGTCAACATTTTATCAAAATTAAAACTGTATTACTGTTGGCAAAATCTCTTGGAATAAAATAGTTTTGTGGAAGTCACGGTATGATCACTGAATAATAAACACCGCTATCAAAAGTGAATGCTGTCCGTTGACCACGTGATTTCATACCTCGTCCGATATAGTATACATAAGGAATGTCGAGCAGTAGGGCGTAAAATTCGGAGCGTATTGGATAAACAAGAGGGATTCGTCGAACTTCGAGAAAGGACAGATTGTGGGAGTTCATTGAGAGATTTCCAAAATTTACAAAACAGCTGAACTAGTGGGATGATAGCGAGTCGCCGTAGTTAAATTTTATCAGAACTTGTAGGAAAATGGTCAGCAACAACCCAGAAGCAAAACTGCATAGGAGAGCAAAAAGGTTAATGTGAGAGACTAGCACTTGGTACGGCGACTCGTACAAGACAACAGACGCAGCTCTCTTCAACAGTTGACTGTCTAATACAACAGACGCAGCACTCTTCAACAGTTGACTGCCCAATACAACAGACGCAGCACTCTTCAATAGTTGACTGCCCAACGCAACAGAGAACAACACGGAACAGTATATGTCGTGCCCATGCGTTCCACACTCTCACGTATGGTCTATAATAACAGACGACCCTGGCGACATCCCCTTCTAACCACTGTTCGTCGGCGCAAAAATATCGCCTGATGAAAATATCTTGCAAGTTGAACGTCGGATGACTGAAAAAATTGTGCTGGTCTGACGGGCCGTATTTTTTCCTGCACTCTGAGGATAGCCGTGTACGTATTTCGAGCAAACAACATGAAACACAAACGCATCCTGAATGGTCTCCACCGTGCAAGCATGTGAAGGTGGTTGTATGGTGTGCGGTATGTTACCTGTCAGGAACGTGGACCCTTGGTGCATGTGGAACAACGTATTACTAGTAGCTATTGTTTTGAATTGCTTGCTGAGACTGCACACCCAGCAATGTTGCCTCTCTTCCCGAATTGCGACGGTGTCTTCAAGATGGCAATGCTCCAAGCCACAAGTACGGTATTGTGCGGAATGATTTATAGAACCAGTTCAGACTTCCAGAATATCAATTAGCCTCAGAGCACCCTTGAAACAATCCCACAAACCACTTGTGGGACAGTGTGGAACGGCATATCAGACGTCTGAATACACCAATCACTCCTATACCAGCGTTGAAGAAGGCATTACACACAGTTTCGTTCTCCATACCTTTTAACTTCTTTTGGCATCTTTTTGAATCACTGCCACGTCGAATAGCTGCTGTACTAAAGTGGCCCAGAGTGAAAAAATGTATCTCCATAGTTTTATATGCGCAGAAGATTCATTTAACTTCGAAATAAAAATTAAATGTCCTTTATGATTTTAAGGAACTAATTTTCGCGATAAAATTGAACTCAATGAATTATTATTGTTGTCTTTGATTTGGGTACGGCTTTACGTCACATCCAAGCAAAAGTAATTTCCCGTGATTATGTTTCATTAACTTCACAACATGACAGAGTTTCTTTTTCCTTTCTTTCGGTGCGATTTCCACTCTACTATTATAAAGCTGGCATACGGGGACAGGGCGATAACCGAGTTATAGAAATATCCGCGATATATCCGAATCTGAGTAATAAGTATCTGTCTGTGTATGTTGTTTTGTTGGGGGGGGGGGGGCGATCGGACTCGCCTTATATTCGATTTCGAGGTATAAACGACCGCGGTATATCCGGCTTTTACGGTGCTTTTGAACTCTCCTTTCAGGACCATCGTGGGGTGCCATTCCTTTTAGATGAAAGAAAATTCCTATAAACACATAGAAGGGAATGATTTGAGGACTGAAGATCATTCGTACAGTTGAACAGTAGGATTAAAAAAACATAAGTGCACAGCTAGCAGTATTCAAAAATTAGTTCAACTGCTCTGGTGGTAAAATGGCTTTATCTCCATTGCCGGACCTACATTTTTGGTGCCCTGAAGCTTGAACTCTTATAGGGGCCCCTTCGCAACCAACAACGTGGTTTGGGTAACCATTGTTATCTTCTTCAATGAGGTTGTTTCACGACATATCACCACAAATGTTCGAAAACTTTAACCACCACAACTCAGATTTTGATTAAAATTGATGTATTGGGTTATCTTACATGTCGCAGCTACTGGTGTGAATGAAAATTTCCTATCCTTATATTATTTGAGTTATGGGGGGATAAAAATTAGAGGAATATTTTATACCTGTGTACATGCAGGATGCATCATGGAATGATGAAATAAAACATGGATAAGACAACAGTCAATATAATCTTTTATTTTAGACACCTCTGAGAATATATATTACCTAACACACATTGTACAAAATACACTTTTTTCTCCTTTTCTAGCAACATATTCGCGTACAGTTTTGTTACATGAGAACTTCATTGCAATGTCATTTTATAGAGACAATATGCAGAAACAATTTAAGCGCTCTTCAGTCATGGTAGAACGAAATTTGTTTCTTAAAATGGATAACTGTAGAAAAATTCCTTTCTGCTTCACAACTCGTGATGGGCATTGTCAAGTACAGCTTAAGCCGAATAGTAATATTGGGGAACACTTCAGTTATGTATTCCTGACCAATAAGCTGAAGACCTTCTGCTCATTGCATTTTAGATTGCGGGTTTTCTTTTGTGTTCTGGGATTTCCTGAGGTGCAAATATTCTTTGAACTGGTAACATTCGTTTAGGAATTTGTGGTCAATATCATCTTGGTAATACGATATTATGAGTTTAACACTCTCCTCATCAATTTCACAATTGTTCACCAATTCTGATAGGAACTTGTACCTATTCGCAATGTAATCATATGGGTCAATCCTCTTGCGTAACTGAGTTATCAAGCAATAATAGGGTTGACGTAGAACTTCTGTTCGAAATTTATCAGCTTCTCTCAAAGAAACTATATCACTTGTTCCATCTGAAAATTTTCTTTTAACAATGCGTTTCAAAGCATCAGAATAACTTGAAATGATATCTTCACACAAACATGTTACTTCTGATTTATAGTGTGCAATCCTACCTGCTGAATTTTCTCTGAGTTCTTTAACAAACGGAATTAAAGATGAAAACAGAAGGTAACCTTCAAATACATCAAAACCTTATTCGTTTTGTTGAAACACTCCATCACTTCTTCCCAAGCGACGGTTAAAATAGCATATGCCAGCTTTACCAACTTACATTTTTGCATCTCGTTTACATTCAGGCTTTTCTTTTCAGTCCTCGAACATGTGTTTGAGAGTTTGTAAACTACACATATAACCATTTTTAATTGCCCGAACTGCTTCATAGTGTGTAGTACATCTAGTTACACGAAGGCAGTTTACAGAATAATGTAAATTGCTCTGCGTGTTAAAATCCCCCATCTTCGTGAAGATCCAGAAAAGGAAATATACTTCTCCTGCAAAATGCCAAAAGAGTCAAAAACCTGAGGTACAGTAAACTTTGCCCTTTCTCCAACAGGGTTATGTGAATGGGTTGTACATAATACATAGTCAGCGTACATGTTAATGTTTTAAAGAGTACTTACAGCTCTTTTTCCAAGCCTTTCATGTCAGATGCGTTACCGTAAGTCGGAAAACGGATATTTTCAAGAGACAGATAATGTTCAATCAAGACTTTTATTTTGTTGAACAAGGTCGAGGATGAATGGTTTTCTATCGGTAAGAATGCTAAAAATCTCTCGCATGGTTTTCCATTATAGTAATATCGAACCACAATTACCAGCTGGTCATCATGTGTCAGGTCAGGCGTACAGTCAACAATAATAGATTAGTATCTGGTGTCTAGGTTGTTGATTTAATTTACAATTTCATCTTGGACATGTTTCCCATGATTTCTATTAATTCTTCGTACACGGGTTTGGATACGTAGGTAGCATTTACTTTCTCCTTTTTACATTGCTCGAGATGTTCATTTAAAAATGGGTAGAATCCTGCGATAAGTTCAGTGGCCCCCATGGAGTTTCCATTATTTGGTGAGCCTCACTTTCCTCATGCACTTTAAATGCCAAACCTCTTTCATTTATTAACTTTATAACAGCTATTACTCTTTCCAGTACTTCAAAATAGTACTGTATTTCTTTCCTCGTCTGTTCTTCAAGATACGGATCCACAGCATTTTATTTGACATCCTTGTTATCCAACACAACATCTCCCTCTTATGTTCCATTCTCTCTTCAAGATTCTCCAGAGTTTTGAGTACATTCATCCAGTCAGAAAACCCACCTGTTGTACGTGATGCTTGGCATTTAGAAAATAGTTTGCAAACAAAACAGTATATATATTTTTTGCTCTTTAAGTAAACTAACCAGGATCTATTCACAGGACCATTTTTCAATCTTTTTTTCAAATTATTTGTTTCAGAAACTTCTGCTTTGCTCCTTGTAAACCCTGCTTGATTCGGTATATATATGATCTTGATTTTTATGTTTTGCATTACACAATGCTGTGTGAAATCATTATCAACTGATATGGGACAGTTTTCGAGGTAACTGTATCCTTTGAAATCACTGAATTTGCTACCCGTTTCATGATTGTAGTCAGTCGCTACTTGTTGCACGGTACTTTCATGTTGACCACTGTGATTGTCATCTGAATCACAAGCGTCAGCAGTTGGTTTAATATTGCTAGAAACACCTCCCACAGTTTGAACACTATCACTGGTTTCAATAGTGTCTGGGTGTTTGCTTGGCTGGTTTCAAATGGAGGTGTAGACAAACTTAGCACTACAAAATAGTTTGCAGTTTTTAACATTTAGAGAATTAATTTGATCAGGATCCTTGAGTTTGCGTTTTTGGTATCCACTTAAGTGCTTTCGTGAACTCATTGTTGTTCCTCTGGTGTATTGATCTATTTGTAAAAAGGGAAAAAATTACATTAACCATAGCAGAATAGACAACTTACCAAGACACTCCACCTTTACAACAACTGTTCTGCTGACTCTCAAACTTTGGTATTGTTGCCAGGTATAAACAAAAAAATAATCAATTGGAGTCATGTGACTATTCCGCATGCTTTGAAAATCGAGTGTAGCAAATCAACGAACACAATAAAATCCCTTTTAACCCGTGTATCATACAGTAATTTTTAGACAGCCATTGCTAAATGGATTAACAATAATAATTCTACCAACTGCAATATTCATACTAATATTTCCTCAAAAGTTGTGAATAACAATTGCGTAAATTGAGAATTCAGTAATGCAATTGCTAACATTAGGATTTGCTTTGTTTAGTTTTTCAATTGCTTAAACAGTTGATAGTTGATTGTTATTGAGGCCATATTAATCGGGCTGATATTGCAAGCAGCAAGGGTTTATACTTTGCACCTGAAGCAAATCACAGCATGGTTCTATCGCGTTTGTACGCTTCCTACAGGCGAGAGCCTCAGCGGCCTTAACTGGATCATTTGACCTGAGAAACCGTTTACTCATGTGCGACAGGGAACTTCAAAAGCTGGTTATAAAATTTACGTTGCTCTGGTGAAACAATACGTTTGTATAATTAACAGCGAATATAGGAAATCTGCCCTGCTTTTTCTTTGATACTTACACTAATTTTTTTAAATGAAGGAAAATATTTAGACAAAATCCCCAGATTATCGATCAACAGCAACAGATGTGCTTTGGTAAGCACTATGATTAAACAACTCTCGTTCATTCCCAAACTCGATATCATTCGAATTAATACAATTAAGAGATTTGAATGAGGTAATAAATGAGAGATATTACCTGTCCATCTTGACACTGAACGAAATATTGATTGTAATTTGAAATTGTCCGTCGTTCATGTTTTTAAATCATAACGGCACCAAATTGGCATTTATCAGGCAACTCTTAGAGCTCACCACATGGCAGCAGTGAGAAGAAACATGAGAAGTTGTGAAACTTGTTAGTAACCTGCAGATCTTGGTGACCTTCCTTCCATGCTACGACGGATGGTTACCAAGGTCACGCTGCTCTTTAATGTGTCTTTTATGAAGAATTAATATGGCTTTATTTGCGCGATTCATAGTGATACAGAATAGAAAACGTTTCAAATAATTTTTAGGAATGAATTATTTTTCAGGAAATGATGAAAGTGAATCAGAAGAATTTACAGAAATTTCTTCAGTATTCTCTACGTGGAAAATATCACGGCATACGACAGATTCATTGAATGGTGTAAGCGAAAGGATGCGTTATGCATGCACAGCGAAAACGTTTTGAGCAGTTGAAAGTTGCTTTAATTTTGATTCGCTTGCACATAATATTCCATTTTTAACACAATCGTCTACTGTTAAAAGGCCTACTTTTATCAATGGCTGTTTAAAAAATTAATTATATTATACACTTTCATTTACCTCTTTATTTTTCAGATGCTTCATGTTGTAGTTTATTTCAACTTGTTCCTTAGTGTTGCTGCCGATCTTATGCCATACAAATACAAAGACACTGTACTTTAATTTTAAATTGCAAACCCTAACAATATTGAAAAACTGAGTTCGTACGGACTAAAACGGACATCAGAGCCACTGACGCCATTGAGAAGTGATAACGATATCGCGCCCACGCGCGCGAGGAACTTCGGCAGGCCGTAGTCTTCTGTTTCAGGTCAAGCGCGATGCACTCTAAGTACGCGAGATGCACTCTATAGTATGCGGAGATGCACTCTATAGTACGCGAGATGCACTCTATAGTATGCGGAGATGCACTCTATAGTACGCGAGATGCACTCTATAGTGAGCGATGCGCATTCTATCATCCGTTGCTACCAACTGCTGAACACAATACTATTATTTTGCATTAAATTACAATTTATCCTTAATATTATTAGTATCATTATTTAAGAACATCTCATACAGTAGACTCAAAATTTTAAGCAATGTTTACTAAAGTCGCTCATGGGACCCCTTCGGGATTAGGGCCCTGAAGCTTAAGCTTCTTTAGTTCCATAGTACATCCGCCACTGTTTACATCCCGCAGAGAACTGAAGGACGTAACACTGGCAATTGCATCAGGATTGTAAAAAATATAGAAAACTATTAAATCGCACGAACATAATTTGATTAATGCAGACCAACTTCTATTGTCCCTCTATCGTTTCTCTGTCAAGTCTTATATATGATAAAATTTGCGTCGCAAAGCTACCCATCTCCTTAAGTTTCCAGCGTTATGCTCCATATAATTGAAATTGCCCTTAACTTATGAAAAGAAATATCAGAAGTATCTATTATGTTGAAACAAATATTTAGGTAATGGGATATGAATTTGTCCCCGAGAATTTTCAGAAAACATTATTTAGAATTCTTTCCTGATTCCTGTCATATCTTTCTCATATTTGACAGATTACAGTAAAACCCCAATGTAGCTCTGCCGGATGCAACACAGATACGAATAAAACGCGGTGAACAGTACATCTCGTGAAAAAAAATATCTTTAATAGTGAAATGCTTTCTTGGCAAACAGGGCTGTCATTGACTACAGCTAACCGGTTACTTGCTCCCTGGCATCCCAAAGCAAACAGCGCAGTACTTGACATCGGCTAATCAGCTGCATCATCTCTCAGCCGCTTGTCCACAGACGTAAAGTGCATTTTCCCTACATTCGCATAGTGTTGAACGTGATGTTCAGTGCACGTGTCCTGGTATCACAGAAAGGGAAAGCGTATTTAGTGATTGATAAACAGAAATTAATTGATCGTGTGAATAACGGGGAGCCAAAGTCAAGATTGCCACTTGGGTGTGGCATCTCCGTTAGAAAACTCAGAGGGTGGATAAATAAAAAGGTAAATATAGAAATTTTGTGGACACAGTTTAAAGTAAAAAAAGAATTGGGCCTGAAAAGAAGAGTGACTAAATTAGGAAAACACAGTGAAATAGTTAAGTGACTAAACAGACAGATGGTTTTTAATAAAACAAAGCGAAGGTGCACCACTGTCAGCACCAGTTGTTGATCCTCTAGCTATAAATGTCCATGATAATTTACATCGAATGAAGTACCTTAACGCGTTTGATGGGTGGTTTTCGCGATGGAAGTCTCGTTATTTAATAAGCCAGACAAACATTGATGGGGAAGCATGGTCATGTGGGTGTAAATCTGCAGCACGTTTTCTTTAGGCATTGAACAAAGTAATTGTGGATTACAATTGAACCACCATCCACTGTATAATTATGATGAAACTGACCTGTATTATCGAATTTTTCCTACCAGAACCTTGGATGTGAAGAATTCAGTAAATACATCTGGGTTGAAAATGAGTAAGGACAGAATTAACCATCTTTCTGCCACACACAAATCAGGCAGACATGAACATTAACTTCTGATTATGTAAAAGCCGTGGTCCTAGATGATTTATACATGTTAACATGACGTTATTATCCATGACACACATCCATGACACACATTCATACAATATATCCTTGAATGGTAAGTGACATTTTCGGTAAGTGGTTCAATAAAAAAATGTGTTCCATATGTGATAAGCCACTTACAGTCACGTATCCTCGAAGAAAAAGCTGTACTCACAATTTACCACTGTCCAGCACAACCACCTGCTGATATGCAGAACTGCTGAAAGAAATGTACCAATGAAGAAAACATCACCTAGGGAAAATTCTCTTTTGCCGGATTCACATGTAATGAGATACACAGTCTACAGATAGTATTCTGCTTTGCAACAACACTCTTGATGACTTGAATGACTGGACACGATTTGACAATAGTGAGCTTGTTTCAGAAAGTATAGGATATAAAAATAACATCGATTCAGTTCTAAACGAAAACCGTTATGATGAAGAATAAGATGATGATAATGATGAAAATGAAAATGAAATGGAAGTAGATATCATGATTTTCCGAATGTTAGTGAAGTTACAACACGTACAAACAAATTAATTTCGCGGATAAGAGGCCAAGTGATTCAACTTTTATTCGTCCGTTACACCTCTCGAGTATAAAACAATACGCGGAATAGAAAACTGTATATTAACCCGCAAAACAACACTTTACAGACATTTTAAGACAAAGGTGAAATAGGCCTGTACTCCGTTCAGTGACTAAAGAAAATGTGCAAGTAGGGTAATTCTTACACTGACGGAAAAAAAATCCCAACAAAAGAAGGGTTTGTGTTAGATAAACGACAGTTGGTAGGCGGTGAGAGTACATCTGTAAGATGATGCCTATGCAAATTTCGCGCTCGGCTCATACGTGTGGCGCTAGTAGTGCCCCTCGGAACATGCAAAGCAGGTTTGCTGTAAATACGCGCTGTAACGTTCGTGAGCGTACGTTATCGTTGAGATTCGACGTAGTGAGTTGATGTTAGTCAAGAATGCCTTTAAGAAGACGAAGAAGCCACTATCAACAACTCACGGAGTTTAAACGAGGTCGTGTAATAGGGCTACGAGAAAATGGCTTTTCTTTCCGCAACATTGCAGAACGACTAGGCAGGAATGTAGCCACTGCGCGTGATTGTTGGCAGCGGTGGTCAAGGCAAGGTACTGCCTCAAGAAGACCGGGTTCCGGCCGGCCACGTGTTACTACTGAGAGGGAAGACCGCCGTAAACCGCGTATGGCCGTTGCGCATCGTACTGCGTCTGTGGCAGCAATTCGAGCTGCAGTTGCCACCACTTTGACACAACGAACTGTTACAAATCGGTTACTTGAAGGACCGCTACGAGCCAGACGCCCTGTAGCGGCGTGCATTCCACTTACTCCAAACCATTGCCTTTTGCGACGTCAGTGGTGTTAAGCTAGAGCTCATTGGAGGACGGAGTGGAGATCTGTTGTGTTTTCTGATGAAAGCCGGTTCTGCCTGGGTGCGAGTGATGGCCGTGTGTTGGTTAGAAGGAGGCCAGGTGAGCGCCTGCAACCAATCTGTCTGCGGCCGAGACACACTGGACCTACACCTGGAGTTATGGTCTGGGGAGCAATTTCCTATGACAGCAGGAGCACTCTCGGGGTTATCCCACGCACCCTGACGGCACAGTTGTACGTCGGTCTGATGATTCAACCTGTTCTACTACCATTCAAGAACAGCATTACAGGAGGTGTTTTCCAACAGGACAACGCTCGCCAGCATACCGCTGTTGTAACACAACATGCTCTACAGAGTGTCGACATGTTGCCGTGGCCTGTTAGATCAACAGATCTTTCTCCAATCGAGCACGTATGGGACATCATTGTATGATAACTCCAGCGTCACCCGCAAGCAGCAATAACCGTCCCTGTATTGACCTACCAATTGCAACAGGCATGGAACTCCATCCCACAAACTGAAATCCAGCACCTGTACGACACAATGCTTGAACGTTTGCGTGCTTGCAGTCAACATTCTGGCGGTTACACCGGTTATTAATGTACCAGCATTTCACATTTAAAATGGCTCTTCTCGCGCTTACATTAAGCTGTGATCTTGAACCTTAATTGATTAAATATGTTACCTGTACAAATGAATTGCCGCCATTTCATTCCTCTACAACTATTTTTTCGTGGTGTTGGGATTTTTTTTCCGTCAGTGTATAATATATAGAGATTCAATACTTTTTTTAGAATTATTATTACGCACGTTAAATAATGGACAATTGATTATGGTGGTGCAGTTAATTGTGACGCTTAATATTTCAAAAAATAAGGACTAAATGAGGGTAAGAGCAATTACTGACATATATTCGTCCAGCGGTCGCCTTCGTTTGCATACCACTACAGTTCCACAAGTTGTTTGGTTTCAGATGTACAGCGGCTATGTATGTCCGATGGTGTATATAATAAAGTACAGCGGCTATGTACGTCCCATGGTGACTATAATAAAGTGATTAGCAATGCAAAGGTAGTAGCCGACCTAATGTCTACAATGCATAGCCGCTGAACATCTGAAACCAAACAACTTGCGGAACTGTGGGGGTATGCGAGCGAAGGCGATCTCTTTACGAAAATATGTGAGTAATTGCTCTTACCATCTTTTATTCCTCATTTTTGGAAATAATAAACATCATAATTAACTGCCCCAGCATAATCACATGTCCATATTTTGACGTGCGTAATAGCAATTCTAAAAGAGGTACTGCATCTCTATATATTATATATTTTAAACACGTATAACTTGTAACTTCCTCATACGGAAGATATACATGAAGTATCTATAGTAATTTTTTTGTTTCATACGAGAAAAGTGCATACTCGAATTTATACATTTGTCTTAGTTGGTAAGTTATTTACTTTAGTCGTATTTTTTTCTATTTGTGATGACTGAAATTTATATATTAATCTTTTATGCCCGATCTCTTGTCGCGTCAGTTTTTACTCATCAAGTCACCTTATAATATACTGCGTTTAACTTGTAACTGGAGGGAGGGACGCGGTGGAGCATGCTCCACGATAAGCGCGATATACGGGTATTCATACATAAGCATGTAAAATACACTCGGTCGAGTCACGTTCTTGTGACCACCAGCTAATATCCAGTGTAACCGCCGTTAGCAGCGCGGACAACAGTTAGACCGGCTGGGAGTGACACAGTAAGGTGCTGGAAGGTGTTAACAGGCATCTGGACTCATGCTGACTGCATTACATCTGACAGCTGCTGGAGGATGAATAGTGGAGGATTCATAGAGCGAACAACACGATCGAGGTGATCCTACAGATGCTCAATTGGGTTAATATTTGGGGAATTAGGGGGCCAGGGAAGTACTTTGAAGTCTTCATCGGGTTCTCCCAACCACTCTCGGACATTTCTAGCTGTGTGCCATGTCGCATTGTAGTGCTGGTAAATCACATCCGCCATAGGGAAGACAATCAACATGTATGGGTGTAAGTATCTGCTAGTATGAATTCACAACGAATTCAGTCCATAGTGCCTTCCACAGGTATAAGTGGACCCAAAGAATGCAACGAAAACATTCCTTAGACCATAACGCTGCCCCCATTATGCTGTATTCTTTCAGTAATGGTTGAAGAGTGTTAGTGCGCCACGGCGGCAGCGTGAATTTCAACTGGTCCAACACATGGCCGTAACGGACATATTCGGGGAGCGGGCATGCCACGGAAGTGTCTCGACATGATGTAGGCAGTCCTGGGCAACCCGAGCCATGTGCGGGAAGGCATTATCCTGCTGGTATAGCGCACCTGGAACCCCGGCCAGCAATGGGAGCTTATGGGGCCGTAGGATCTCATCCACATACCACCAGCCCGTCAATGATCCGCGTACCACTACTGGAGCTGATCGCTTATCGTTGACTATGGCTCCCCAGGCCATAATGCCTGCAGTGGGGGAGGTATGGCGCTCTATAGCCAGGTCGAGATTGTGCCGTTGACACGGAGACCTCTACATCCGGACACGATGATCACATGTTCCCAAACCCAAGTCACTCATCTCTAAACACCACACGTTTACAGTCTGTGGAGTATCACGTCGCTCTGGTTTGGCACCACTGCAAATGAAGACGGCGATGTTACGGTGTTAATGGCAGCACACGAAAGTATCGCTGAGTAAGCAGATTCGCTTCCGAGAGGCTTCGGGAAACGGTTCGTGGGCCCACAGGAGAAGCTACATTTGCCTGTGTAGTTGACCAGTTCACCGTGGTATCCGTTCATGCCTGGCGCACGCTCCGTCGATTCCTTCTACCTGTGGTCCTCCTGGTCCGTTCGTAACCGATCAGCCTTGGGGCAGTCCCTTCGCGTTTCCACTGCACCCAACACAGTCGGACGGTATGGTCAGCCAGATCCACGTGGCGGGCCATACGGCGAGCCGACCACACTGCGGTTTTCAGCCCGATTATCAGGCTTCTCTCAAAGTCCACAAGTGGCATAAATCGAAGTCTCTGGCGTCTATTCGGCGTTCTTTTCAGTGCGTACTCTTGCTGGCGTCGGTCGGTGCTTTTTCATTTCATGGGTCATCAACTACACGCCGGTGTATAAGGCTGCAAGTTCGTGATTGCAGCGCCCCACATGGTGTACGGTCCTGCGCAATCGCACCGAATGTGGATCATATTACATATCCGCACGCAGTCTAGCTATTTGCAAAATTTTGCGGTTGTAGCATGTACTCTTGTAGATGCGCAAATTTCATTGTCCGTGAGTGAACACTAAAGATAGGCTATTTAGATTTCAGTGTCTGCAATTTGCACATTATGCACAACTTTTATGCTCGTTCAAAAAATTTAATTATTTTCCTGTTCTGACACTAGTGAGGAAACTTTGTCTTGACATTGGATAATGCTACTAAATTTAATGATTCCTAACACACCATATAAAGAGAAATATATGGAGAAACTACCATTGGCACTGTCGATAGTTTTGTCCTATTGAGTACATCGATAGTGAATCGGTAATTTTTTTAATTATTGATAGTTTTAGGATTTTCAATAATATACGTGCAAACTATTCAGCTTCCGCCAATAGCATTGAAGATTGGAACGCTACTTTCACCTAATTTATACTGGTGTCAAAAAGATCTAGCCCATCCATATTGATACACAATAACAATGTAAATCTAAGGTTAACTATAACCAAAAGGGTTTTCAGTGCTGTGAGTGTAAACTAATCATTATTGGAAATTCTTTCACATTCAGATTGACATGAAATTCAGTGACATTTAATTCCATCTATATTCATGAGTACGTTTCTTTTAACACTAATGATGCAGAAGGAGACGTTGTATAAGGATATTACCCTTATTATTTTGAAAAATATGTAACAGTGATATTCTGAATAATAGGCATTTCTACGCTATTCAGTCCTGAAACTCTGCTCTCAATGCAATCAAGATTTGACGTAATATTCAATAGTAATTATGTACGAAGTCTGTGACAGAACTCAGAGGTAAAATAGTACTAAAAGATCATAAATAAGAAAAAAATGTTTCAAAAGAGCAACCTAAAGTGATGTAAATAAAGAAGAATTTTGGTAATAT
This sequence comes from Macrothele yani, assembly GCA_039090855.1. Taxonomy (NCBI): domain Eukaryota; kingdom Metazoa; phylum Arthropoda; class Arachnida; order Araneae; family Macrothelidae; genus Macrothele; species Macrothele yani. The sequence goes on along the minus strand of CM076999.1, from coordinate 47,354,124 downwards.
GAATTACTATTTACTCTTAACATTGAGGAATTTCAAATAAATGAATTACGTTAATAATAAATAATGAAAAAAATCCGCAGAATATCCACGATTACTCTGATCAGCATCATTTGTATCTACCCTGGAATATCAAATTATGGCTACATGTTTACTATATTAATATACAAGCTTACACAGCCTCTTTCAAACATCAGCCACTCCATATTTTGTAATTGTTCATTAAATTTATACATAGATAATACAAATATACTGCTCTCCTATTTTGTTGATCCTGTACTTTGTACTAGACACGATTTTTTTGTTTATGGGATAACAGATCGAAATTAACTATAGAATACAACCAACAAAAAAAATCAAAATAATTTTTAGTAATATATTGAAAAAATAATAATATTTATATTTTTCCGAATCGTAAAAAATTAAAAATACCCCTTTGAACATGATGTTCTTGCTCTTTAATAGTAAAGAATACTACTATAGACTATGAAAATTTGTGCTTCGACTATAGGTAGATTATATACACAGTTGACCAAATGTATTTGTTTATGATATTCGTACTTCTTTTCACCAGTCCGTAGAAATTGCACTTTTGAACGCGTTTCTCGTGTCCCTGAGCTTCCCGAATTTTATATATCTTGGTGATTCTTTGTCTTCGTGTATCAGTCAGATGTGGTTCTTTTAAGATGTATTTTGACGTTTTCTTAAATTTTGCTCATTTTTTACAGCAAATCCCGATCTATCTTGTTCGAACATTAAAAGTACCCGTTCTGAGGTAAATTGTGGACAAGGACACACAGAAGTCAGAAACCCTACAGCTTCAGAAAAAAGAAAATAAAAACAAACAAAGGCAAACAGACAGTGAGACAATAGACACTCAACAGAGTTCATGTGGCAAAATAATCCTTTCGAAATGTCGTCTTCTACAAATGGGTACAAACTTTCACAAATCGAAATGCATCCGATACTCAGCAAAATGACAAAGGATAAGGTTTGCCAAAGTATCTGCAGGTATCCGAACTCGTACAATAGCTTTTTTATTGATATTTTGCATTTCTTTCAAAGGTATTTTAAAAAAGTGTTCGTTAAACGATAGTAAATTTGTTGTCCAACCGTATGTTTAAATCTCGACGACGAAGACGTTTGACATTCTTGAAGGTGGGAGAAGTTTTTCGCATTTCCACAAATATTATGTTCGGTGAAAGAGGGATGCAGCATTTGTAGGAATGTAATAGGAAACTTTCGGACCGATTCATTTCTTTTGTTTTTGCTTTGTTCTATGTTTCACTGTTTAACCAAAACCGTGAGCGACTCTACGTAAAACGTTACAGAGGAGGTACATACCCAGAGACGAGTCCATTGCGCCGCTATCGCAACACGTTGCTTTATTAACCGACTAAAATAACCTAGGAGGATATATGTATTCAGTATTATAAAAATGCATATTGTGCATGTCGATCATCCAGCGATAGTGATCACATCTTTTAACAAAACACTCGACCTTACTCTCATTCAAGAAATTTTGACTTAGTTCAAAATAGGCGTATGTTGGCAGGACTGGAAAAAAGGATTCGTTTTGATTTATTTTCTGGAATTAATATCCCGTACACGAACTCCAATAACCGGTATGCAATATGAGGATGCATTTATTCCACAAAAAAAAAATATTCGGAGAGACACGCTTTGATAGGTAGAATCAAATGTTGAGTAAATTGTGATAAGCAGAAATCCGGGGGATTACAAAATTCTCATTCTATTATTCAGCTTTAATTGCCACAGATTGGTTCTTTAATATAGATACGGTGCTACGGTGGTACATATTGTACTTTCACTATATTTACACCATGTTCAACTGGTAAACTAGGAGAAGATTATCATTTTGATAAAGCATTCCAAAAATACTACTTTCGAAAATCACATTCCATTTATTTTTCTGAAAGTGACTTACTATACAAATCGATCCTATAGCCAAGTGTCAGATAACCGCTTTATGTCTTTGCAAAATGATTAAAAGACCGGCTTGTTTTAAAGTCCTTTTACCATCTGAATATTCACTGTGGCTGAAAAGTTGTCCTTCCTACTGGCTACACATGCTGGCTTTTGTGTTGAGTGGATACTCAACTCGCTTCCATACATAAACCGGGTCTGGTACGATTCGTCCAACGACGATTGGTCCAATGCCGATTGGTCCAATGTCGATTGGTCCAATGCCGATTAATCCCAAGGGACGATTCGTCCAAAAGGACGATTCGTCCAATGGACAATTGGTCCAAAGGTACGATTCGTCAGATACATGTATTTGGAGTGCCACTTTTTCAAAATGGAAAATAAATACTGCCAAAGTTTTGTACTAGTTTTGTACAGTTTTGTACACCCAAAAGAAAATTTTGTACACCACCGGAAGTGGTACTTTTCGGCTCTCTAAAAGTGGCACTCCAAGTACATGCTGGAGTGCCACTTTTTCAAAATCGAAAGTAAATACTGCCAAAGTTTTGTACTAGTTTTGTACAGTTTTGTACACCCAAAAGAAAATTTTGTACACCACCGGAAGTGGTACTTTTCGGCTCTCTAAAAGTGGCACTCCAAGTACATGCTGGAGTGCCACTTTTTTCAAAATCGAAAATAAATACAGCCAAAGTTTTGTACTAGTTTTGTACAGTTTTGTACACCCAAAAGAAAATTTTGTACACCACCGGAAGTAGTACTTTTCGGCTCTCTAAAAGTGGCACTCCAAGTACATGCTGAGTGCCACTTTTTCAAAATTGAAAATAAATACTGCCAAAGTTTTGTACTAGTTTTGTACACCCAAAAGAAAATTTTGTACACCACCGGAAGTGGTACTTTTCGGCTCTCTAAAAGTGGCACTCCAAGTACATGCTGAGTGCCACTTTTTTTAAAAATCGAAAATAAATACTGCCAAAATTTTGTACTAGTTTTGTACAGTTCTGTACACCCCCAAAAAAAATTTGTACACCACCGGAAGTGGTGCTTTTTGACTCTCCTTTGTGGCTCCCGAGCATGTACTTATTTAGTGCCCCTTTTCCCAAAACGATAATAAACACTGCCAGAGTGTTGTCCTAGTTTTGTACATTTTTGTACACCCAAAAAATTTTTTGTACACCACCGGAAGTGGTACTTTTTGACTCTCTTTTGTGGCCCCCGAGCATGTACTTATTTAGTGCCACTTTTCCCAAAACGATAATAAACACTGCCAGAGTGTTGTCCTAGTTTTGTACATTCTTGTACACCCAAAAGAACATTTTGTACACCACAGAAAGTGGTACTTTTTGACTCTCCCTTGTGGTCCTTGAGCATGTACTTGGAGTGCCACTTTTCCAAAACCGAAAATATACACTACCATAGTACTGTCCTAGTGTTGTATAGTTTTGAACACCCAAAAGAAAATTTTGTACACCACAGAAAGTGGTTTTTGTTGGCTCACCAGCACGTACTCAGAGTTCCACTTTATTTTTAAATCGAAAATAAGCACTGCTTTGTGTGCATCCTAAAGAAACTTTGTACTCTACCGGAAGAGGTTCTTTTACCTCTCCTTAGTGGCTCTCCGGCATGCGCTCTTGTACTGTCCTTTTTCTAAAATCGAAAATGAACACTGCCAGGGTGTTGTACGAGTTCTGTACGGTTTTGTACACCACCGAAAGGGAACCAGTCACTTACTACGCCGAAGCAAACTAGCCTTTGTTTTCCTAGAAAGCCATCGTAGAAAAGTTTCTCCAAAAATGATAATAGACACCACTAACCTTCTTCATTATGTTCTACCGTAAAATTTAAAATTATTTTCCTGAACAGAACAGTAGTAGAATTTTCCTACTTGGTGTACCGCTAAACATGTACTTGCAGTCCAAAATACAAAAGGTCGTCGTATTTTATGTTTTTTCAGCTCGAAATTTTTTTTTGTATTTTACCGGATGTGGTACTTTTCTTCCGTCTTAGTTCAGTACCAGACATACATTTCTTGTACCTTTCCACAAATCCGAAATATTCACACACGTTTTCTACTAGTTTTGTAAGTGCGAGAAACGTGCTCTATTTTGAAATGTAAGAAATCATTTTATAAGATTCCTCAATGGTAAAATTTGACGATCTCGGAGCGTATGTAAGCAGATTATAGTTCTTAATTTCTAATTTTTGTCTTAATAAAGTTATTTGCACCTGACTTTTTTTTTTTTTAATTACAGATTTGTACATTTTGGGATTGTATAACGCTATCCTCAGTTGTGGATACCTGCATGACTGCATTAATAAATAACTTGTAGAATTTTTGATTTTCGAAGCAGTAGTTTTAATGGTTAACTAATTTGATTAATATTCCTAGTTTGTTGCATATAAAACACACTTTTGTAATAACCCAGAAGCCGAACGGACAAGTTGAAAGAATCATCAAAAGAATTTATGTTTAAAATCTCCTTTCCCTTAATTTTCCACTCAATGAAAGTTCGAAGGTCATCTATATAAAAAATCGTCACATTGTGATTCATCATTTGACACAAAATAGCTCTTAGATCAACAATAGCAACAATACGTATTCGTTTAAATCTCTTTCTTTATATCAGTTACCCACAATTACTTTGCATTCTTACTCTCTCCACACCACTCCATCATTATTTACAATCAAGGTTGTCTCTATAAATTCTGCTGTGACTCACTGTCAGTGTCGCTAAAATATACAAGCTGTTTAGAGAAGTAACGAACTCTTCAGTGGGAAAATGTTTAGTTTAGAAGCAACTCGAAAGGAGGGTTAAGTTTGTCACGTAGTTATTTTGTCAACTACATTTTGTCATGTATATTACCATGACCCCGGTTGTACGGTGGTCGCGGAATACTTATTACTCGTCTAATTGGATAAACAGTGAGGTTGCGTTCCCATGAATGTAAAGAACCCAATCTCAAAGTTTACGGACGTCGCGTTGTGTTTCGTATGGGCTCGTTACGAGGTATTCGTAAAAAACCCATATGCCGCAAATTGTGAATTTAGAGGAATATACACAGCCTATAAAGTTAGCTACACCAAGTTAGGTAATTAACAATGTTTATTAATAGAAAAAGTATATGTAAGCAATTACATCCTGTAGGTGGAGGCCAAATAAAAGTTACCTTAAATGAAAAAAATATTGGAATTAGCCATGTGTACGGATCAACTGCTGCGTACGCGTGTCACACCCTTGAGCTTAACTTTAAATTAACTCCCTCAATCTATTTCGCGGAGGCATAGCGACCATGCATATATCTAGTTAACATGGGAACTGGAGTTGGGAAAAATAACGTCATCTTAACTTCCTGTCGTTGGTGTGGTCGCTCGTGGAAACCCCACGCTGGTAGATGAAAACTTGCGTGATGTTGACCGCGTGGTTGGTTCGCTGTATATCTTGTCTGCCACGCCGGGACCGCGTACTATGTCCGTTTCCTAACTAAGCCTCATCCGTCTCCTCCTCGACTATCTCTGAAAATTGTACTTCGACTATCATCTCTAGCTAACTATCTTGAATTTTTCCATATGATCACCCCATCTTCTCTCGTGTCTGTGTATATATTTCCGTCCCTTTAATTTTAACGTGCTAGGGGCGTGCCTACAACCTTCTACGTACTCTTCGCCTGGGGTCCTGATTGGTCAGCTGGTCTGACCAGTGCTCGGGCGTAGTGGCTATTGGTTGGACCTCTGGTCCAGTTGGCTACCTTTTCGCGACAGCTGGCCTGTTGTGCAGGTGGTACTTTTTGTGAATTCCATAAGCCCATTTTACGCTCAGATGAATGGCGAGGAATTTAAAGGGCCTTCCCGCTGCCAGAGTTACGACTTTTCTGTGACACCGCGATGTACTTTACGACTTTCGCTAGTGCCTCTTTCATCAAGGAGAAGTCGTAAACCGCAACTCGCCTATTCATCTGACCGCGTTCCGTATTCTTGCCTGTGCCTTCTGAAATACCGGGATGTATTGTCCCACCAGCAACGCTAGCTAGCACTGGGGACATTTCTTAAATTTTGCGAATGCCATGGTTTTCCTCACAAGAGTGAAAAGAAGGTGAATTCCCTTGGTCATTCTTCACGATTGTCCGGCAAACCGATTTGACCACCTGGGTTTTCTGCTTCCGTGGGGAAAAGGGGGTTTATGAGGCAGGAAGGGAGCAAAAGAAAAATAATTTAAATTAAGTAAAAAAAAATAATTTAGGTAAATTATTCCTGCTCTTTTAAATTTAATTAGGCAATAAACAATGTGACCCGAACTACGAAGTAGTTCCGCGGCAACATGTAGTTATTTTGTCAACTACATTTTATCATGTAGTTTATACGTCACAGACTGAAATTCAAACAATCTGAATTTCTTCGCAATGTTTTTTTCGATCTAGTGGTATTCAGTTTAAACAAAATTTTTAAATTTAAGCATTGCTTTGTAGAAATAAAAAGATATTCAGTGAAACTTCGGCTATGCGTATTCCAGTTATATTTTTTGACATTTATACGTAATTCTGCATTAGTCCCGACATTTTACTGTAGTTTCTAAGCTTTTCCAATTCGAATATAACTAATTAATTAATTTATACGCTTTTTTCGATGTACATAAATTTTGTAATTTCAGATTATCACAAACTCACAGTTATTTGATTCGTTTACGTATACGTAAGTTATATCACAAGTTTGAGAGAATCGAAACAGCGTTACTGAGATGCAGCCAAAGTTAAACATTCATCCCATCAGAGAAGGGTATGCTGTTTACTTTTGGTGAGCGTTGTTGTGTTCCTTATTGGTGCAAAGTTGAACCTTGATCTCATCAGAGAAAGATATATTGTTTAGTTTCGGTTTGGATGAAACATTTATTTCGCAATCTTTGCTTTGAATAAAACGTGCACTTAAGCAAGCTACAACTTTTGGCATGGTGCGGACGTTTTTTTGTTGTTGTAGTTCAGCCATGAAATAGAGGATGCAAACTTAATAACGTTCACAGTTATGTTTTTCTCTGACTTTGACAAATTTTAAACAAGCAAAGATTAGAGAATATTTTACTCAATACTATTGAGAAATCAACTTGTAAACAATTTGCTTTGAAAAGAGTATTGCTAATAAAGAAGGAGTAATAGAGGTATGGATATAAAATAAAATAACATTCGGATTTACTGCAAAGTTTTTAAGAAGTAAAGATTTTTTTTTCATGTATTGAATATGCAAAATTGTACAAAATCATTTTGTTATGTAGTTTATAAAATAATTGGCCAAACTATGGGAACTTGGTTTACCGCCATTTTGGTGATAAAAAAATCATATCAAGGGCCTGAAACTTTTTCCGCAGCGATAACCCCCATGAGCATGGGCGTCCGCTGCAACTTTTCCGGGTGAGGAGGCAAACCGGTATATTCCCACTATCACAATTATTGCTTATTTTTTTTTTCACATGCAGAGGATTTTAGGAAGGGAGTGTCTGACCCCAGGTCTTAAACAACCCTTAGAAATAGGAAGCTAGGGGATTTGGGCTAGAGTGCCCGATAGGAAAGTGCCATGGAAGGGAGGAAGACGACCTTATTTATTACCTGGGAAGGGAAGTACCCGGGGCCCGACGGCTTAACGTACCCATCCGAAGCACGGCGGATATTTGGTGGATCGAACCTGAGGTCCTTCACGCGGCAGTCACGAACGTTGCCCACTGGGCTACCCGCGGGCAACGTTCGTGACTGCCGCAGAAAGGACCTCAGGTACCCCTGCTTCTTTATATGGCATAGTGGGGTTTGGGTCAGGCGAGTGCAACGAGTCCCTAAAGCTAAGGGGTGGGTTCGGAGCACTGTTAGCCCCCTCCCCCGAAAAGTTTGGGAACTTGGGCACATCTTTCTTTCTTTCTTTAGTCAATATTTAGTATTGAAATAACGGATAATAATAATAATTATGTCATTTACCAATTACTGGCCACTGATTATTCATATCTGAGTCAAAAGTTTAACCTTACGGTAGGCTTCTTGCTAAATTTAATAATCAACTTAATACAGTCTTTTTGTATGGAAACATTAACTTGGGATTACATAAAACAATTGCACCACTCCATCGTCCTTTATTGAGAATGAGTATAACCCCCCCCCCTTTTTTTTTTTTTTGATAGACATAGATCTGTTTATTTTTATACCCCTTCAATTTTCTGTTTCTTGCACTTTAGAAGAGATACTATGAAATAAAAACTGCAAACTTCTTGGGTTTGTCCAAATCTATCAATCACATATTGAATGAGTTCATATTTATTCTCAAAAACCTTTTCTTGATGAATACTCATCATGCACAGTCCAGATAAACGTCCATCTGCCATTTTTGACCTTAACCAGGTTTTTAACCGTTCTCATAGTGCTGAAGGACCTCTCCTCTGGGCAGGTTGCTACTGGTAATGTTTGAGCAATAAGAATAGCCTGTCGAACAGAAGGAAACCGATCAGTGTGCTTGAGCAAGCCTAAAGTTCGTCTTCACATCCATCATCTTGTTTCTTCCTTCCTGACCACATTTCAAACTGTTATGGATAGGTTTTGCTCATGTGTGTAATTAATAGTTAAATTTAACAAATGTTAAATTAAGGTAAATATTGACTTTAGGTGAAAATTAAAATTTGGGAGACGGGTGGATGCATTTCGAAACAAAAAGTAAATTCAATCAATTAAGGCCGTGATAAATGAAAATAAAAGGCAATGCAACACTGATATTAGGACATTCCAAAAGTTATTATTGAAAGTTTGCGTTGTTTGAATTTACGATGAGTTGTGACACGTGCAAATGCAAAATGAGTAATTATGAAAGAAATACGGGATTACTCCACATAATACAAATTTTGAAGATGACAATCCGATTTTTGGCGTAAATGTGACAAGGATGGTTAAATTCAAATTGATCGGAAACTTGAAACTTGGTCGTTCTGGGTGGTGTAGTGGTTAGCATACCTAGGCGCTTTCTGGGAGACGCGGGTTGGAGTCCCGTTCCAGGACGATCAAAATTTTCAAGTTTTCGGATATTATCTGACTTACCATCCTTGTCCCATTTACGCCAAAAATCGGATTGTCATCTTCAAAATTTGAGTAATTATTGTTTATATGTGTACCAAATTTGCGAACACTAAAAAACGGATGGTATACAATGTACACGTATAATAACTTTTGGAGGCGGTGATGATCAGTTTTAGAGGTTACGACAAAATGCATTAATTAAATAAAAACAAAACTCCAGAGACGTCTCCTACCTTAGGCGAGCTAAGGTGGATGAGCATGTAGCCCTGAGAGGAAATTCAACTGAGTCACCTAATTCTTCACTGCGCAAGGTTTTGGGTTTTTGAAAGGCCACTTGCCTGCATTTATTGTACAAACTTAACCACAGCAACAAAAAACACAACAAAATGTTTTAAGGAGTCGGCGACTCACCAAGGCAACACAATGTCTGAAAAATTTTGCTGCTACAATTTAGCAGATCTCCAAAATTGCTAATTTGGCCCCTGGCCTAAAGAAACATTCAGATGACACCTTTAGATTAATCGCTTCACAAGAAACATAAGTTCATCCACAAATAAAAATAGAATTTTTACCAAATAAGTGTGAGATTTTACTTTACAAAGTGATATTGCTTAACATGGAATTACACCCAAATTTAAGATTACCATAGCAGGCCTAAAGCAGCACATATTTGAAATTCACAAATTATATAACACTCTTTAGCTTGTATCATATGTTGCTGAAGTGAAGGGTCTCCTCCCTCTCCCCTCAGTGTTATAATATAGGAATATGTACTATAGTTTTAATTAGCCTCTTTCAAACAACCCCCTCCAACCAGTTTTCTAAGCACATGTTAATTTGAGACATTACAACCACTGACCAAAATTCACAAATAAAAGTTATATTAAAAAATGGTTCTACACTCTCCAGGAATATTTGCCTTACAATTAAATATACTCAACATTCTATCATTACTTGATACAAAATCACTCTAAACACTCTACTAAACATACTGCACCAAATACCTTACTCAATTATCTCAAATGTTATCATTACACCACAATGCTTACAAATAAACTAAATTTACACCATCATCTGGAAAAATCAAAATTCTTCACTAACACCAACTTTCTCTGAGTACTCAATATCCTACTATGTAAATAAGAGGCAAACACTAACTCTCAACACTCCTGGACTTAAATTCATACTTATCTGCACTCCTACTGTCCATCACAATTTAAAATTACACAACTAATTCTGGCAAGCAATTTATAAACAAATTACTTCAAATTCTCAAAATTACACTATGCAAGCTTTTACTAATTTTAACGATCAATATAATAAACCACTGAGGTAACGGCTAGGCAAAACATCTCAGTTCATCAAACTCATTTTCTTCGAAAACAAAATTTACATCCCGAAGAAAATATCAATCAGGCTAAAGGCGAGAAATTGGGTAGTGAAGCCAATTCAAGCTTATGCAACGAAATGGAAAGTCAATATGTGTGACTCATTACCCTTGTAGTTTCTTTCCTCGCTCACTGACTTTGGGACAACACTCGAACGCATGCAACTTGACAGGGGCTGGTCCTTACTGGCCGACGATTTTACTCAGGGTCGAAGACGAATCCCCCAATTCATCCTCATAAACACTCTTTCAATACCCGAAGTATGTCCACGTAAGGAAAAACCTCCTGCAAGAGCTCTCTTGACCCCAAATTTTCTTACTCCAGGCACACAGCTCCCAGAAAAAACTATCTGAAAACTTTCATTATCTCTAGAAAATATCCACATAAATCTCACTTTCCAGAAAACACATCATATCTCTTTTTCCAGAAATCATTATCAGCTCTCGAAGCACTCTCTATTTCCAGAAATTATTATTACCTCCCGAAGCACTCTCTATTTCCAGAAATCAAAACCCTTGCGAAGAAATCTCACTGTACACAAGTAATGAACAGGCCTCACTTTCAGACAACCCTAGTCTGCTTGCATAACCTCCTTGACATCCTCCCCCTTATGCAAATCAAATTCTCAAATCCATTTGCTGATATGGTCTTGAGCCGCAATTACTACAAAATGTTACATATTTTCCCCCATTATTTGCCAAACTCAAAAATCACCATAACCTGCCTCTAAGGACAAAAATTTCACTATACATGGCCCTGTATGTTTTTAAATACAAATGCAATTTATATATTATTAAATGCTACCAAGCACAAAGAAAGTTAAATTTCCTTAATAAAATTTTACTGGTTTGAGAGGTTGTTCTTCAAAATAGCTGATAACACCATTATGATATTAGATATTCTCTTTACACAACAAAAACAACAACATTACATTCTTTTATAGCTTAGCTCAAAAAATAAAAAAATAATGACAGGAGTTCCCCAGGCTCACCATTACTTGACAACAAATACAATACCTGACATAAAGATATTGACAACTTTCACATATCCAGCTAGCCTCGAAAAATCATAGAAATATATGTACGTTTAACATGTACTGCTCAACTGCAAAAACAACTTTAAAGTAACCGCACATAATATTAAAAAGAATGCCAAGCAAAACTATTTACTTTAGCACAGAATTGCACAAAGTTGAGCTTTCACAAAATACTACTGTCAGAGACAAAAATTTGAGCCCTTCCTGATTTGGGCTCCCGGGAAGAACTTTTTTTCCCTTATGAACTCATACCTGAGAGACTAATAAAATTTTGAACCAATACGACAACACAGCCACAACCAGAGGCGAACATTTTTTTCTTATGCTCAGCTCGAAGATCAGTACTTGCTTGGGGGCTTATGTATTAACACACAAAAAAGATATGAACTAAAACATTACCTTTGAGCTAGTGTCCTTTTTAAAACACAAACCCCCAGAGTTCACTGCCCAGGAACAACCAAATTCTCTGCATGTCCCTGTTGTTGTTTTTTTCGTTATGGACCTTCTGACCTGGAGCGGGTGTATGGGATATCATCCTTATTATTGCTGACACAGTGTGCTTGGCTAAACCCCAGGAAGCTGAACAGCACTTTGGATTTCCCTGCTGGTGATGGTGGACCAGACAAGACGACCATGATGACGACTCCAGTGATCTCGGATTCAAAAGTGTACCTCTCGAAGCTGTTTTTCCTTCTCCATGTCTCAGTCGTTCAATTTTATATGATGTGCAGAGCGGCGAAAGCTTTCGGGTAGGCAGATCCCCTCAACGTGCAGGTGGGCATGAAAAAACCCTTCGATTTAGGCCCCTGTTGTCATACCTCTCAATACTGCAGTCGTCCACAAGGGATGAATCAGTGGCAGCTAATGGCCCACTTGGAATAAGACGTCTTCTCGTTGAACTCTCGCGAAAAAACTTAAATTCTCCAGAGCTGACACCACCCCCGGAAACACACTCACACATTTTGACCTTTGAACGAAATTCGTAACTTTTTTCACCCTGTTACAGTTGTCTGATCCTGGGAGGGGGTCAAGTGATCCGTTTTCCCTCTTCCCCCAGCGGACGCCCATGCCCATGAGGTCTGGAAACTTGACGTGGTGTGGGGGCACCGCTGCAAAATCCAGATCACTCTTGTACGGATGAGTGGTAGATTATTTGCATGAAGCAAGTAATACTTTACTGCGTTACCCCCGTGTAATGTTTCCGTTGCTGGTGGAATTTCTTTTCGCCATCCTTGGAGAACGAGCCAAATCCTCTGGAATTTGTGTTTTGTGTCTGTGATACCCTGTGGTTAGCTGGTCTTCTCACCGCCTTGGATCTACGCAAAAAGGTGTGCGCATTTCGTGAATTGGTCGTCTTCATGATCTAAAGGTAATTATGAATTCATTATCTATACTACTTGCGTAGGGCTGCCTTCTAGAGAGTAAGAGACCAAGCAAGTAGTTATTTTACTATTCTCTTCTGCATTTTCCTAAAATTCTACATTTCTTTTCTGCTTGTAAGGGCTGCCTTTAAGTGTACGATACCACATCAAACACTTCCTATTGTATTGTAAAGGGTTGTTATATTATGCGTAAGATACCCAGGCAATAGCTATACCTATTCAGTCTATTCCAGCATGACATGAGGAAAATAAGAGCAGCTACATGTGAAAAAATCAGAAAAAATAAAAGGCCCTTTTCAGGGCTCATTTCATTTGTTTAAAAATGGATACCAATCTTACCAAACATAGCACCAGTTGACACAACATTCTTTTAACTTTATTTAACATATCTTAATTTAACATCAATTACTCTAAATGATTTTGCAGATCAAGAAAATATTCTCTGTGTAAAACACTAGTTATTCACACTGTGAAGAATACAACGAACATCTTTACAACCAAATTTTTAAACACATATTCCACACAATATCTTAAAACCATACATACACAGCAACATTAGCAAATAAAGTAAAACAACGCTTTCACATTCAATTTCAAAAATCACAATAACATTGTAACCTTACAACTATTCACACATGTGAAGAATACGCTAGTCACTCAGATAACAAATTGAAGTTACTCACACATGTGAAGAATAACATAACAATAATAATCAGCTTACCATTTCTTTCTTCAGCAACTCAATCAAATTATCAACAATTACATCAGTGAAATGATATTACAGATCGTATTACAAGTTTTAATAAAAGAAAGTATTCACTGCGCAAAAAACAATTTTTTATACTGTGAATATAAATAAGCAGCATTATGCAGGAACAACAACATGTAAACATTTCAGCAAACAATAACATCACTGCTAAACACCATAAGATTCTATACGAAATAATCAACTTATGCTCAGTAAGTAATAATTATACACTAGCGTATATTATACTAATTTTTAATTAACTAAATTTGCAACTGGTGTTCATGAGCAACAATAAATAGCATTACACCAAACATATTACAGCATTACAATCATACGCAATCATGACATTTCACCAATTACAAGTATGAATAAGAATAAATTATTCACTGTGCAAAAACTAGTTCTTCACACTGTGAATATAAATAAACAGCATAATGCAAGAACAATATGCAAACATTACACTATACAATAACATTACTGTTAACAAACCATAATATACAAACAGTGCAGTATACCAATTAAATTGATTGGCCCTTAAAGGTGTAATGAACCCCAATAAATAAAAAAATAAGAGAGAGACTAAAAATTTAATATATAACCTGACAGCTGAAACATGACTATTTTATAACTAAAGCAAGACCATAATAAATTAATTAATAATATAAATCAATGAAAAAAATAATTACCGATACCCTGGTTGAAACAATAACAACAAAACCTAACTAAATCCTCCGCAAAAGCAAATCAAATGAAATAAAACTACAGAACACTTCACTTTAATCTATGCCACGGGATATTAAATATATTATAATTTAAATGACTTAATAAGCATCTTATGAAAGACTCAGTTTGCTTTATTACTGAGCATCATGCCCTTGAGGCGATGCTAATATTCTACCATTGTAATCTTTCCTATGGAACACCAGTTTCTTTCTAATTTTAAAGACGTTTGGACCTACGGCATCACGTCTTTATCGTCTGACAGTGTTGTGATGAGCGATCGTTCAGGCGACTAAACCTTGTTAAGGGCAAGAAATCTGAAGTCACTGTTTGAACGATAAGGTTGACTCAATGTTTGAACTAGCGATTCTTGTGTATCGTTTGGTCTCACAGAGATATACAAGGTGGATGTAATAAATTGCTCAACAGCCGAACGGAGGCTCGTAATGAAGTGGAACCATTGGTATTGATGTAAGTGACAAAAAGCTGATCCTATCAGCTCGACTTCAGCACCCCTAGCGGCGAATTCGCATACTCAGCTCACCGAACTCAGACTATATGATAGAGTCAAAATGTCAAATGCAAAGTTGGAGAGTATCTTTTGCTTGCTACGAATCGGTCAGAAAATGTGGGAGTCAACGGGAAATTTGCAACGTGAATAAATTTCTATATCGTATCCTTCAGGGGATTGGCCTTGTACATTTTTTGATGAAGGTCATCATACACCTCCCATTCATTGTTTTGACGTAAGCAATACGCCCTATAGTGACCTACACTGGCAACATTACATCTTCCATTGTAGCTAACTGCCCCTCTCAAATAGTATTGCCGCTCACCAAAGGCAAGCATTCGAGGCAGTTACGCTGGTTCCGTTTACAGACTTATCACGTTTTCATCATTATTTTCAATTACTTCTACAAAAATGTGATACATTGACGGTTTCACCCGTATCGTTTTAATTCCTTTACACAGGGGATGTTTCTTTGAGTTTTCCCAATTAATGCATGCGTCCTCATCTGTGCGATCTATGTCTTCCAACGCTGATCGACAAATACCACTCCGTTCTGCTGTCAAGTTCTTGTTAACCATTTCTGGAACAATACTGAGATTTCCGTTGGTAGTTCCCACTGTCACTACGGCAACAGGAAGAATAACATTCCTCCTAGAACATACAGAAGAAGTGCATGCTTGAAACTCCTGTGCCGTACACATATCGTCCCATGATCTTAGTATCATCTGTGCTATTGGTAGTGCAGCGTCTAAAGACACCAAACCACATAATAATTTCTTCGCGTTTTTAATAATGCATTTAAGCGCTACAGCCCGCAATCTGTAAACTTTAGCTGTCGGACCAGTCGTTATCATTTCGATACCATGTTAGCCATTGCATTCTTTTGGGCATGTTGGTCTATCGCCTCCCTGTATTTCTCACTATCGCAATAACCAACGCAAGCTAACTGAACGATTGAGTCGTATGCGCATGTATTTTTTACTGTAATTTGCTCTTCACCTAACTGAATTGGACGTAGACCAATACAATTTCCATTTTTCAGAAGACCAATTGGAACACATTTGTTTGGTGACCTGAAGTCTATAGCAAGCATTTTTGCACTTGGTTCAAGATACGATTTCTTTGGTCGTTTATGTTCACTTTCTTCCGCAAGCCCTCTCCAGTTCTCGAAAACTTTGCTTTCTGAATTCCTTTCTAGTTCGATGATCTCTCTGCGCCTAACAAAATATGTTCTTATGTCTGATGGGTTTTTCTCCTTCTGTTTGTCTTTATTCGAATGCATCGTTTTCTTTATGCAATTATCTTCTGAAGCTAACCCGACTTTTTTTTCTGTGGGTTCTTTTTTTAGTGCACCCACTTCTCCACTGGGTTCAAATAGTATTCCAGTAAGTTTGCCATCACTTACTTCTGTATCGGTTAATCCTGTTGCTACTACATTTCTTCTCGGAGAAAATGTCAGTATATCTGCTTCTGATTTATCGTGTTCCCTTTGATAAAGATTATGAATTTCGTCCAAACCAATTTCTTGTTTTTCTTCGTGTTCTTCGCTTGCACTTTCACTCGCAGCGGGAAGGCAGCTGGAATTATTGTCTTCGCCTGGAGGTACGGAAGCGGAAGCTAATTTCATCATTCCACTGAGATTTTTTATATGCGTAAGCAAAAAATCATCAATTCGGGCAGGTAATTTCAGGTTTTGACATACTCTCTTCTTTAAGTCATTAAAATTGCTCTCAACAGAGGCACTCGAAGCAGTTCTGGCTCCATATCCAAAACGAGGGACCATTACAGCTGTCCATAAAGGAATTAGGTGACACACCTTTAGAATGTCATCTACTATTCCTGGAGCATACTGCTGATTTCCACGATCACCATGTGGATTAACACATTTCCTAGCATTCTGTTCCACGCTAATGGCCCATGTACGAAAGACATTTCTCTGCCCTTTCTCTTTCAGAATTTCCATAGTGTCATCGAGAAAAGACTCTTCAATAACTGTGTCATCCGGTGCGAAACCTGATATACTGCGCTGTAGATAGCATTTATTGTTCTCGCAAGAGGTATATTCGCTGGAAAATTCGTCGTTACCTTCGGTTTCATTCAGCGCTACAATAAAAATGTGAGTTAACAAAGTCCTTACGTCATTCATGTCTGTTGACTGAACAACTGCGCACAAAGATCTTAAATAAAATTGCCGTGCCCTTCGCAGTTTCCCTTTCAAGCTCGGAAATTTAGCAAATAAGTTGACCACATGAGCAACGTATGATCTAATGAAACAATTTGGAAGATCGAACCTGTCTCCTTCTTCGATGCCAAGAACACTTGCACACTTTTCTAGGTATGACGCAAGTGAGGGCAGATGTGTAAACGATTGTACACAAGCTAACATGAGGGCTGCTGACATGTCTATTACAACCTCCATTGGCATGATCTTACATTCCTGAAGAAATCTACTTAACCAATGCCGAATTGTTTCCGTATCATGTCTTTCACTTAGCATGTTGAACACAAAATACTGTTCCTTTTCTTCTGAGTGCGCTACAGTAGCCCCATATAGGAAAATGTGTCCCGATTTGCTGTGTTCCGTTTTTTTGATCTTTTTCACCAAACCACCAGTAGCATCTATGCATATTCTTGATACCTTTGAAGCTCTGAAAATCGCCTCAGTAATGTGTACCTGCTCCGTGGACCAGTAATGTATCACTAACTTATCATATGTTACATCTTTGAGGTAAGAGTTATATGGGCTTATATATTTACACTTAGCTATGACCAACACTGGATCTTCGTGCATCCTTCCTCGTTGCATCTCACGGGACTTGGCTAGTCGAAGAGCGTTTAGTGCTGGCACATGACTGGGCTCACGGTCACCAAACACCATGATGCGCTCAGCCTCCAAGCGCTTTAATCCACTAGCTGAAGTGGATTCCCGGGTTAATCTGTGTACTGCTCTCTCTCTCTGAGGGATCCCGACAGGTTTCTTTTGTAAATTTTTGGATGGTCTTGAAGAAAGTTTCCTTTGAATTTGTATTTCATATGCACAAAATCTCTCTTTTTCGGTTCATTTTCAATAATCCCTTTAAAAATAGAGCCACAGTACGTACACACACCGCGAATAGACACATAGGGAACATTTTCCTTTGTGTTAACCTTGCCACCTTTTTAAATCATTTTACAGGGTCTTCGTGTGTGTTCGAAGAAATGAGCATGGATAATATGTGCCCATACATTTCGCTTCAACACTGCATAAGTCCTTCTCATCGGTTTCGTGTGCTGTAAACACTTCCGAGTGTACGTTACTCTCTCTGGTCCCATTTCGGACCACTCCTTAGCACTGAATGATATTGTGAATTCCTCCTGATATTCTGTTAGATCACCAGCTTGTTCTGCTTCGTTGACAGGATAATGTACTTCTCGATGAACAGAATCGTCATCCTATCATTCTAAACTGCTGACTTCTTCAACTTCTGAAGATGTGGAAGAACTGTTCCTTTCATTTGGCCATGTGTCACTCTCTAACGGGAGTTGTGCAACACAAATGCCCAGTAAAGAATGTAAACCATGCCTATCCATGCGCACATTGAGGTACAAGGCTTGCGGTGTTGTTCTGTATTCATCTTTCATGGCATCACAGAGGCGCTTCCATACAATGTCATTTCTGGGAACTATTCTTCCATTGCCCTTGTTAATAGCAGATTCTTCCGAAAGAAGAAAATGCTTGAGTTTTTCTATTGGGATCGACCCAGCCCTCGGCATCGTAGTTGCTCGAAAATCACAGTAACATTAACAAGGGTTTTTTTTTTTTTGCAATCAAGCGGAAACCAAGTGATGAATACACCCGGCAACGAAAGCTTGAGAATACGTAAACCTTTCGCGACGCTATTTCATAAAATTATCAAAGTCCATCGAGATAAAGCTCGCCTACTAGTAATACAGTACCTAGCGTGCAACAAGGAAGTGATGATATGAACCTAGTGTCATTACACGGAACTAAGTGTGACGCCAGAAAATGTAGCAGGTCTCTTCTGAGCAACCGCATTCTGAGTACGCAATACTACTTCTGCAGCTGCAGGAGGGGGAGGCAGGTAATATAGAAGTTAAAGCAGCGGCCAGGAGTTTTAAGTTTACTTTGGAAGCACTGATATCCTAAGTGAAAATCCCCTAAATATGTGGCGTCAGTTGAGTAAACAAATACATCGCTCTTTCCACGTTTTACCAACACACAGCATAACAAGTTTTCGGTTGCTGGATGTCCTACACATTGAAGCTATTCGGCCCTTTGGCTCCGAGTTGCAATATGATCAGTCTGCAATCGCCTTATCGGTGCACTGTGAAGGAAAGTGCGAGACCACATGGAGATTCCTCGTGTAGAATGTGGATCCTCCAAATGTCGGTGGTTGTATAACATGTAATTATAGCCTTGATGCTTTTCTTAACACTCACGGCTACCCGTCATAATAGCATCTGTACAGAGATCGTTTTCCAAATTAAAATTTGTAAAAATTATTTGAGAAGCATCATGTCACAAAATAAGCTGCAGGAATTTTCACTGCATAGAAAGGCAGTTTTCAAAAAGATTGGACCTCAATGCTTAATAATTTCGCCAAAATGAAAGCTAGAAAGAAAGATTTTGTCCTAAAAACATGAAAATGTCCACTTATCGCATAAAAAAATGGTTTCCACTTGTATTTTATTCATATAATTGTAATTTATATCATATCTATATTATGTAGTTATATGGTACACTCAGTGCTCGAAGTGGCACAGAGCTACTGCCGATGGGAAGTAGACCATAGATCCACATAGTATAAATATGAGGTTTCGAAAGAAATACATACCATTCCGTATATATATATTTTTTTTTTTTTGGTATTGAAAAATTATTGTATATAATGTTAAAAATATTAACACAAAAATTAAAAAAAAAATGTCATTTGCCGATTTTTGCGTTAAAATGTGTGCTGTCATCCTAATTTTTTACGTAGTTTGTGAAGGGTTTATAATTTATTACATACCGGGATGGCAAATAATGTTTTTTTAACTGCCGGTATGCTCACTTCCATTTTTGTTAACTACCGGTATGCCATACCGGCAAACTTCGAACACTGAGTATAGTACTCGTATATTTCCAAACATCACATACCTGCACATTGTATTTCCACACGCACTCTTTTTCTCCTGGCCTGCATTGAAGTTTTGTTGTACATGCAAATTATTATCTGCAGCTACGAAATCCATATTGCATTCTTGCAGTGTAGAATACCGAATTCCCTGTTTGTATACAACCATATCCAATAACGATCACTAAAGTCTCATAGTTGTTAACCTTAAACATTTAAATATATTTTACCGAATTCGTTTCAATGCAATAAAACGTATATTCATGATTATGCATCTGACAGCTCACAGTGTTAAATCTGACTGGCTGATTGATAACCTTGCATTATGTACTTCTGTTCCAAAATCTATTTTAAAAGTTAAAACTGCAGGGCTCAATAGGTAGTTCCTTTACTTTTCCAGACAGTCTCCCTAACTTCCTGACACCCCCTCCCCCATTTTCCCAAAACAAACACCGTGAAAAATACATCCTCCCTAGGGTCCGAAATTCTGAAACAATTATTATGCTTAGGGTTGCTGAAATAAATTTTCTAGGGTGGCAGAAGTTGTGCTAGTTAAGCCACTGCGAATGCGCCGAGGTGTTTTGCAACTTCCCATTCCCCCAACCTAGCTCGGCATGGCTGCTAGACTGGAAGCGATGATCCGCGCTGATTTGAATTCCTCTTCCTCGCGTTTTTGAAATGTTTTTGCTGAAAGCATTGCTTAACAAAGCAACAAAAAACTGTTTCTTTTCTTCCATTACTATAAAAATGAAGGCTCCGGCAATTTCTTAGTTTATACAAGACAATCGCACGGAAATTTGCGACCTTGAACAAATAAAAGTTGCGTATAATGAACACGAAAACAGCTGGTTGTGTATAATGAACAGCAGTAAAAGTATGTAATGAACTGGAAAAAGATAGCACTGTGTTTACTTCCGAATTTCGAAAGATGACACTCTAAGAGCATGCTGGACAACCAAAGAGAACCATCGCCGGAGGGGCACATAACTCTCTTTTGTCTGTACAAAACTAGTACACCATTCTGGCAGTGTTTATTTTCGATTTTGGAAATATGGCTCTCCAAGTACATGCTCGAGAGCCACAGAAGGAGAGTCAAAAAGTAGCACTTCAGGTGGTGTACAAAATTTTTTTTTGGGTGTACAAAACTGTACAAAACTAGGACAACACTCTGGCAGTGTTTATTTTCGATTTTGGAAAAGTAGCACTCCAAGTACGCGCTCGAAGGCCACAAAGGAGAGTCAAAAAGTACCACTTCCGTTGGTGTACAAAATTTTATTTTGGGTGTACAAAACTGTGCAAAACAAGGACAAGACTCTGGCAGTGTTTTTTTTTTCAATTTTGGAAAAGTGGCACTCCAAGTACATGCTCGGGGGCCACAAAGGAGAGTCGAAAAGTACCACTTCCGGTGGTGCACAAAATTTTCTTTTGGGTATACAAAACTGTACAAAACTAGAGCAACACTCTAGCAGTGTTAATTTTCGTTTTTGGAAAAGTGGCACTCCAACTACATGCTCGAGGGCCACAAGGAGAGTCAAAAAAGTACCGCTTTCGGTTGTGTACAAAATTTTCTTTTGGGTGTGCAAAATTGTACAAAACTAGTACAAAACTTTGGCAGTATTTATTTTCGATTTTGAAAAAGTGGCACTCCAGTATGTACTTGAAGTGCCACTTTTAGAGAGCCGAAAAGTACCACTTCCGGTGGTGTACAAAATTTTCTTTTGGGTGTACAAAACTGTACAAAACTAGTACAAAACTTTGGCAGTTCTTATTTTCGATTTTGAAAAAGTGGCGCTGAGCATGTACTTGGAGTGCCACTTTCAAAGAGCCGAAAAGTACTAATTTCGGTGGTGTACAAAATTTTCTTTTGGTTGTACAAAACTGTACAAAACTAGTACAAAACTTTGGCAGTATTTATTTTCAATTTTGAAAAAGTGGCACTCAGCATTTACTTGGAGTGCCAATTTTAGAGAGCCGAAAAGTACTAATTCCGGTGGTGTACAAAATTTTCTTTTGGGTGTACAAAACTGTACAAAACTAGTACAAAACTTTGGCAGTATTTATTTTCAATTTTGAAAAATGGGCACTCAGCATGTACTTGGAGTGCCACTTTTAGAGAGCCGAAAAGTACCACTTCCGGTGGTGTACAAAGTTTTCTTTTGGGTGTACAAAACTGTACAAAACTAGTACAAAACTTTGGCAGTATTTATTTTCCATTTTGAAAAAGTGGCACTCAGCATGTACTTGGAGTGCCACTTTTAGAGAGCCAAAAGTACCACTTCCGGTGGTGTACAAAATTTTCTTTTGGGTGTACAAAACTGTACAAAACTAGTACAAAACTTTGGCAGTATTTATTTTCGATTTTGAAAAAGTGGCACTCCAGCATGTATTTTTTTTTTTTTTGATTGGAGGTTTAACGACCACCGTGAGCAACTAAATGGGCTATAAGCAGTCGCCCGTCCCTAATTTAGGGTCACTGGTTCCAGGGAAGGGAGAGAGCCAAAGCCGTAAGACAAACACAACATCCATGCCTGACCGGGATTGGAACCCGGACCTCTTACGGACGAATGATCAGAGGCCAACGCCTTAGAACACTGCACCACCGGGGCGGCCAGCATGTACTTGGAGTGCCACTTTTAGAGAGCCGAAAAGTACCACTTCCGGTGGTGTACAAAATTTTCTTTTGGGTGTACAAAACTAGTACAAAACTTTGGCAGCCTTGATTTCTTATTTTGGAAAAGTGGCACTCCAAGTACATGTATCTCGATTCGTCCAATGGTACGATTGGTCCAATGCCGATTCGTCCGATGGGACGATTGGTCCAATGCCGATTCGTCCAATGGATAATTAGTCCAACTCAGTCCTATCTGTCCAAAGTGCAACTCGTGTTATAAAAATCTCAGCTGTTCTGATTTTATTTCCGATGTTATACGAAAGTGCCGGTAGTACAAAGAATGTAAAATAATGTTACATTTCATGCGTAATATTGTGGTTACAGATTTTTTTTTACTGTCTTTGCTGCCGTATGAAGTTACTGATGTACGAACCGTTCAATTAACTTCACTGTTTCTTTTTTGCATGAAATAATATAAAATACTGGTTTTCCGTTTCTGTTCGTAGCACGCAGTGGGGTTCGCCAACTAGCCAATGGAAACGTTCAGGTCGGGTTCGGACAGAGGCCTTTTCACAGTTTTTATTCTAGCGATGCCATATTCATAACGTTTACATATTAAATCAAGTTAATAATATTGCGCTTTTACTTAAGCACGAAATATTAATTCCTTAGGCCTAAGCGTAGGCTTTTTTAACAGTTTTTATTCTACCGATGTCAGATTAGCAATGTTTACATATTAAATCAAGTTAATAATATTGCGCTTTTACATAAGCACGAAATATTAATTCATAGCCCTACGCCTAGGCCTTTTTAACAGTTTATATTCTACCGATGTCATATCCATAAAGTTTACATATTAAATCAAGTTAATAATATTGAGCTTTTACTTAGGCACGAAATATTGATTCGTAAGGCCTAGGCCTTTTTAACAGTTTGTATTCTACCGATGTCCAATTAATAATGTTTACATATCAAATCAAGTTAATAATATTGTGATTTTACTTAAACATGAAATGTTAATTCATAGGCCCTAGGCCTAGACCTTTTAAAAAAAATTATTCTACCGATGTCATATTCATAACGTTTACCTATCAAAGCAAGTAAATATTGCGTTTTTACTTAAGCACGAAATATTAGTTCACAGGCCCTAGACCTATGCCTTTTTGACAGTTTTTATACTACCGATGTCAGATTCATAACGTTTACCTATCAAGAAAACTTTCCAATGTTATGCTAGTATTTTAACCTTTACTTAAACGTTAGAATATGACATCAGTAGAATAAAAAGTGTTCAAAGGCCTAGGCCTAGGTGCGTGTAAAGAGCTACGAAATGATACAATGAGTGCCTTGTATTAGGTTTTATAACATATTTATAAATACCAAATATATAGGTTGTAATTTAAAATTTTCTAAAAAGGCCCGCTGCCTAGGTGCCTTGTAAGGCCTGAGAAATGATACAACGAGTGCCTATTATTAGGTTTTATAAAATGTTTACAAATACCAAATATATAGGTTGTAACTTTAAATCTTCTGAAAAGGCCTGCGGCCTAGGTGCCTTGTAAAGAGATGAGAAATGATACGATGAGTGCCTTTTATAAGGTTTTATAAAAGGTTTACAAATACCAAATATCTAGGTTTTAACTTAAAAATATTCTAAAAAGGCCCGCGCCTAGGTGCTTTACAAACAGCTGAGAAATGCTCCATTGAGTGCCTTTTACCAGGTTTATGTAAAATGTTTACAATTACCAAATATACCAAATATACGGAAATGATCTTTCAAAAGGATATAATGAGCAGAATAATTTAAATCCTTATTCCTTTCTGGAAAATAAAACATTTTACCGTTGGTAAGATGATACCATTGGACGAATCTTCGTTGGACCAATCGTACCATTGGACAAATCGGCATTGGACCAATGGTCCCTTTGGACGAATCGACATTGGACGAATCAGCATTGGACCAATCGTCTTTGGACGAATCGTCTGGGACCGACATAAACCTGCCACTAGCTCCGAAACATCTATGCAGATGTACGGAAAGGTCACCAACGCAGCGTGCATGCAAAAAACGTGGTGAGGTGCCACACAATGTGATCTAGACATCTATTTAAGACTCCTGCTTGTTAGTAATCGTCAGTAGGTTGATCAGAAAGGGAAAAACAAAAGACATTTCGCAGTTCGATAAATGATATCTTGTAGGTGTCCATCTGACTGGTGCGACGTTTTTGAAAACAGCAGAGCTGACACGTTTCTGGAAACGCGGGTCTTTAATCAGTGGAAAAAACCCTACATGCTTGACTAAGAGATGTAACTGTGGTTCGAAAATAGTCTCTCAGTAACATGATTACCGTCGCATGAGATGGATTGTAGGATAAACAGGACATCCGGCAATCATCAATAATTCGAAACATTCAATGACAGTATTCCTCGACCCATAACCATACAAAATATGCGCAGGGAATTGAAAAGGATTGCTACTGTCAATTGCATGCATGTAGGGAACTCACTGATTTCTGCGAATATTCGGAAATTTTGTCTATCGTGTTGTCAGGAATACCGTAATTTGTCACCAGATTACTGGAAAACGTCCTGTGATCCGACCACACGCTGTACACATAGTTCTGTGCCGCAGGTAGGAGGAAATGTTTATGGGCGTTTCATATAAAGCGATAACACAACGTGCTTTGCAAACATAGCTCATGTTCCTGTAGATGACTTTATGGTGTGGCACATCCGGATATCATGCAACAGTTACCCTGATATTTAGGGAAACTCGGGTGCCCTATACGTTTTACATTACCTGAACATTGTTTCCGATTAAGTCTATCCTCCAATGTGGACTTTTCGTCCTGCAGGTGACACCTGTCTCATGGACGATAATACATCTAGCAATATGTGTTCAGCAGTGGTTAATTTAAAAAAAACCCGGTAATTTCCATAATCTTCCCTGCCCACCGAAGAGCTCGGATCTCAAGCCCATTGAAAATGAATGGGACGTGTTACAAATACAGATCCCGGATCAAATACAGACCCGTCAAATTAAGCCCGTTAACCGATTGTATCATTAACACCTGGCATGCTGTGATCGTAGATGCATTCCAGCACCTTGTGGTATCAATGCCAAACTTCAGACGTGGTATCGGTTGCGTTACAGGAGGTCCAACCCTGTATTGAATAAACAATCCTCACTCATTGGCCGATACGTGCATTTCTGTACGTACTGTACGCTTCAGACTAAAGCTCGAGGTCCATTTTCTAACGTTCGCGTTTGTATCAGTTAAAGACGCAGTAAGAAACACACATATTTACTTAATTTGTACTAAAGATAAAACATTTCTATCTACAGGGGTTGTCCAAATTAATGGAAACAACTCGCTGAAAACAGTGGCTTTGGTATGTGCTGCTTTTTGAGTAAAACGAACGTGATGGCATTGTAAATCGCCATCACTTTCGTAAATCCTAAAATTGTAAATCGGTGTTTGCATACTTTTGTTCCAGGTGAAGGCACAATGAGTGACCTGTCAGATTCCAAAGACGGCCAATTGTAGGAGCCAGTCTGGTTGGAGCGTCGGTAGCCACAGTGCTACAGCTATTGAGGGTATCAAAAGGTACCGTGTCAAAGGTCATGGCAGCATACAATGTTCACGGCACATCATCTGCAAGACACAACGGTGGAAGGAAAACCAAACTCACTGCGAGAGACAGGAGGACATTAAATACGTTTGTGACCGAAAGGAAGAAGACCACGGCGGCGAAAGTGACTGCTGAGCTTAATGCATATCTCCCAAACCTAGTGTCGACCCATACCGTGCGAAGGAAATTGCATAAGCAAAATATTTATGGCAGAGCTGCGATTGCAAAACCCCTGATGTCACAGGTGAATATGAAACGTAGGCTACAGTGGTGCCAGGAACATATAATGTGGACTGCGGATCAATGGATGCATGCCTTGTTTTTCTATAAATCAAGTTTTTCACTATTCCCCAGCACACGACGGGTTTACACGTGTGGCCTCGCAGAAGCCTACAACCCAGACTGTATGCTTCCTAAATTGAAGCATGGGGGCGCTTCTGTAATGGTTTGGGCCATGATCTCGTGGTTTGCAGCAGAACTCGATATCACCTTACACGAACGGATCACTAGCGGTCACTACGTCACCCTTTTGGCAGACCATATGCATTCAATGACGCAGACATTGTTTCCGTCAAGGTATTGCACTTTCAAGATCATAATGCCCAGATTCACTTAAGTCGAAATGTTAAATCATGGTGTGAGGAATATGAGTATGAAGTTGCACACCTTCCCTGTACTGCACAATCATCGGATTTAAACACCATTTATCCCCTGTGGTCTGTGTTGGAAAACAGATTGAGATCCCGTTATCCTCCTCCGGCGTCTCTCAAGGAATTGGAGCCTTTTCTGCAGGAAGAATGGTACGACATACTTCTTACCGCCGTCCAGGACTTCTATGCGTACATTCCAAGGAGGTTTAAAGCAGTTGTAAATGTGAAGCGTGCTCCCACACCATATTCGATGCGGAACACCTATTGTTTCAAGGTGTTTCCATTATTTTGTACAATACCTGTATATTAGTGCTAATTAATTTTGTTTGTTCGCTCAGTTGAAGTGCTTACACACGAGTGTCATGTTTTGAAGCTTCATGTTTAACATAAATTATTTGCTTTATATCATTATTTTAAAATCTGACACAATTATATTTCGTGCTTATTTGCTTTGCGTCTTTGTAAGACGATACATTTTACTCATTCTGAGAGTTCCATACAAAATATGATATGTATGGACAATTGTTTTTTGTGTCTTTATGGTTTGCTTTACGATAGCTCTCCTACGTGCGCCCAATTAATAAACTTGATCACATATTCTTTTTTCACGTACCTGTGGTTGCTTAGATTTCATGTGACTTTTTTTTCGAAAATTCCCAATAAACACATGCAACTTATTTTTGTTCTTTAGAGCTATATTGAGATTTTTCTTACGGAATCTACTTGAACCATACCCTGGAAATGAATAACCAACTTTTTTTACAAAATATATAAAAGTAGTATTTTATTTATATGTTCCTGTAAGCTAAAATACATGTTCCAGTGAAGAGCAAAGATAACATTATTAAATCAGTCGTACTACGATATTTTGCCAAATATCAGAAAGAATTGTTCTCCAGGAAACATTAATTACTGAAGGATATGTTTTGTAAGGTGAGAAAAATGACATTTGTTTCATTATTCAAGGTGTTTTTCCGTTCTTAGCCCCGTTTTCTTCGGGAAGTACTTTTGAACACACACACATCAATCTACCAACCGCTGTGTCTCTTTAATTATTCATTCACGTCGGAGACCTCTCGTTACTATTCTTTCACGTTACAGAGTAATACATCTACCTCTCATCTAGATTTTCATTTTTCCACATATTTTAAATACTTAGCACCAAGGTTTCTAATATTTTCTTTATGATTTCGGATTTATTTGGGATGCCTAAGTACTTGTTGGGCATTTATATTTCACCAAACGTTTGACGTTTAATTGGTTTTCATTATTTGTGTGAAAGATACACTCTAATGTAATTTTGTAAGTTTTTGCTTAATTCAGTATATAATTATTAAATACATTGTCGACCAAACTAATTATTTCAATTCCGTTAAGAAATTAAATAATTCTGAGGTTTTATATTTTTTTAGTACTGTGTTTATCCGGCTCTTTCCATTTAGGGCAAATTTAACACATTTTAAATTTGCTTAAGAAAAATATAACACGGTTTCAAACGAAAAATATGTTGTTTTCAGTTTCCTGAGAAAAAAGTGATACCTATTTTGTGTCGCTAAAATGCCATGAAATATTTAGATTTTATATTATACATAGTTTTTTTCGATGTTTAACGACCACTGTGAGCAACTCAGTTGGCTATAAGCAGTCGCCCGTCCCTAATTTAAGGTCACTGGTTCCAGGTAAGGGAGAGAGCCAGTGCCGTAAAACAAAACAAAAAAAACATCCATGCCTCACCGGGATTCGAACCCGGACACCTTTCGGACGAATGATCAGAAGCTATCGCTTAGACCACTGCGCATACGGTGCGGCCCGTTCCTCTGGCTGGCTATGTATTCTGTGCCTTAAAACTAAAACTATCCTATTAAGGGTATTGAATGCTAGCAGGTTAAAATTTCCGTAACCCTCAAGTTAAGAAAGGTGAAGAAAGGTAGATGTATATAAAGCACATAATTGGTTGGCAATAAGAAGAGCCCCGCGTAGCTGACCTCAGCCGCACAAGATATCTCAGTCAACAGACGTGTTTTGTCCTTGAATGCATGCACAATGGCGAGCTGTAATAGCCAGAAGACAAAAGGTTGCGACGAAGTTCGATTTTTTCCCTCAAAATTGTACTCCCGTTAGTTTTTCTTCGCATAGGAATAGGGTAGACATGTGTTACTTACAATGCGATCCGTGCAGTAATGGAAGAATGCAAAATCAAAAGGCATTATTATAAAACTGCAAAACTTGGAATGCCCTTTATTGATGGCAAGTCTGCAAAATAGTTTCTTCACTGTGCAGTTCATGTGCTTTGCCAGTCAGTTTCAAGTTGTTTCGAAAATTAGATTGCTTGTGTTGTCAGAAGCAATACGCGTGCAGGATCTGACAGCTATTGTGGTCCGTAATTTCAAATCCAATTTAAGGAATCTGCATTTTATTCTGTGGCGTTGGATGAATTCACAGATGCAGTCGGTAATACACAAGCAGCCACTTTCATTGGTGGCGTCGTCAGAAACTTTAAGATTGTAAAGGAATCAGCCACTGAGATTGATCTTTTAGACACGACACGGGCTTCAGATTTGTATTCAGGTCTAAAGATATGCTTTGTCTAAATGTGAATTAGACTTGAAGAACATATCTGCCGAAAACACAAACTGTACACCTGCTATGTCCAGAAAGAAAGGAGAAGGGACAACTTTAACGACATCTGATGCGAAGAAGTCCGGCAGTACTAAGATGATGGCTTCACACAGCATAATCCACCAAGAAACTTTGTTTGTGAAGTCCTTCTCAAACTTTGAACATGTGATGAGTTTCGTGGTAAAAATTATGATTTTCATCCGATCGAAAAGTCTCAATCACATTGGTAATTTCAAAAATTCTTGAGCGAACATGATGACATTACATATTAAGTAAACACTCGTGGTTTCACTTAATATGTAATGTCTGTTTGAGCCGCGGGAAACGTTTCAGCGCCATTTTGTTCTTCTGAGCGATGAAGTTCAACAGTTCATGATATCAAAAGTAAAACGCACTCGCGAGACCAATAGTACGAAGTGGGTAAGTGACATTTCATTCCTTGTCGACATTACTGGTCACTTCGATGAACTGAACTGACTATAACTTGGGGAAGCTCAAGATTTTTATAATCTTGATGACCATGTGAAAATTTTGGGACCAAACTAATCCTGTGGGAACGTAAATTGAAAAACATAAACTACATTTACTTTCCAACATTAGTGGCTTTTAGGGTGAATGAAAATACAACATGGAGCCCAGATGATTATGTACATATAATGCATTACAAATCCAGGATATGTATTCAAAAGCATAATTTTTGAGTTCAGAGAGAACGAAATTCCCATGGGAATATTCTCCTCGCCCTTTTTGGTTGACATCAAAAGTGTTCCAACTCATCTACGATCACGGTTTGCAGATCTGAAGTGAGACTCCGTAGTAAAATGCAAGTATTTACAAGTTCCTACAGTAATTGACTATTATTCCATATATGTGCTCGAACAAAAATATCTAGAAATACAATAACAGGTATTGATCGTGCCTTCTATCTTTGGCAGTACCTAAAAATTGGAGCAGTGTTCAGTCAAATGAAAAACTCAAAATCAGAAACAAGAACAGGTCTCCTTTGGAAGACACTTTGTGTATCGCGACAACGCGGATTACATCTGACATGAAGTTTAAGATTTAGTGAAATACAAACAATGCCAGGTTCCACATTAGGACTCTAATGATATCAATCTCTGCTGTAATGTGAATACCGTATTTATTGTCAACGGATTTTAATTGTAGTATAGCTATATACCAGAACTCTTTACATTCTGTTTCATAAAGTACAATGTAAGCACGTCCGTTGGTTGCCAATGGACGTGCTTTGGCAATAAAAATATAGGATAGGATGAACTGAAATATTTCATTTATGATTTTCTATCATAGTCGACAGACGTGCGGCTCCGAGGTGCTCTCGAATTTGTTCGTGAGGCCCTTGGTCCTAAAAGTTTAAAAATCCTACTCTAGTAGGTGTTCTATGTGTGGAAATTCCGAGCCATCGAACGGAAGGACACTGAGATTCTATATAATTACATTGCTATAAATTCAGGGTATTTGTACCTTGTTTTACTCGTGTTGCATATAGAATCCTTTGATCTCAAACAAAACATGCACTGCAATTCGGTCAGATGAGAAGTCTCGTATTTCTCGTACGATTCCAAAATCACAGTTACATGTCAAATGATTAGGAAGAAGAAGTATAATTTATAATTAAAAACCAAAACGTAATAGCTCTCAAAATGGGTTCAGGGTAACGTATTATTTTACACGTATAACGTGTGTTTTCGTTTTAAATTTCATAATATTGTAACTGATTTACTATTTGAACGAATTTCAAGCTAATGGCTGGACATCAGTCATTCAGATAAAAATAGTTTAATGCGCAATCTAATGTTCGGTTATAGAATAATATACAGCTTTTTTTACTACTATATTTTAGTTAGAGTATAAGCAACATTCAGTGGTAGCACAACAAAAGCCTTGGCTTAAATTTGGAGTTCACTTATCGTAAGGCTTAGTTCTAAAAGCTTAGTTAAAATATAAGTTTCTAAGTTCTTAACATTCAACCTATATCTATTTTCGGAATCACTTCTTGGAGGCAAGTATAAAAACAACCTCATGATTTCTAAATAATTGGATTGTTATATTTTAAATTCATAGAGGAAACATCTTTAGCATCTACTATATTTAAAATAAGATATTTGTAATTTTCCACAACTATTGTACAAAGCTTGAAACTGATGAAAAGTGAGCAAAATGTTACGCGAAATTAAGAAAAAAGTTTTAACAAACAACTCTGTGTGCCAGAAATGCGAGTACGCGAAGTATGGGTTTAAAATATTTAAAGTTAGCTTTCAAATTCAGCAGTATTACATTTTAGAATAATTAATTTCTGAAAATAAGGAAGAATTTAAAATGCAATTACTTTTTTATTTGGAACATAAATTATATGAAAATTTCTTGACATAAGAAATTCAGCTGCAGCAGTTTTACGATCCTTAAATAAGGCCTTTCATAAGGCTCAGTGGTAGAGTTATCTGCATGTGATGTGTTAAATCACAGTTTCTAAAACTGCCAATCTAATTTTTGGAGATTCTAAGGGTTATATTCCAGACATTGAAA
Organism: Macrothele yani; assembly: GCA_039090855.1. Taxonomy (NCBI): domain Eukaryota; kingdom Metazoa; phylum Arthropoda; class Arachnida; order Araneae; family Macrothelidae; genus Macrothele; species Macrothele yani. The sequence continues at coordinate 47,322,186 of CM076999.1, read as the reverse complement.
CCCTCATTTCTCACTTTCTAGAAGTATTTTGCTGAACAAACCCTTGAAAAAATTCGCGGATATGAATTTGTTCTGGAAAATGTAATGATGGAAGATTTGTTTGGTTGGCCTTTTCAACATTTCCTTTTTTGTTGCCTTTGGAAAACTTCACACTGTTCGTCAGAGGTGTTTTACCCCATTACTTAGTATTTCTTCTTTCCCAGTATTAGCTTCACAGGAAAGAAGTAAAAACATAAACCGAAAGAATGTAATGGCTTCAAGTATGATAACAACTGAGTACGTGTGACCTTCACAGTTATACGTTAATCAATTATACGTTGTTCGTTGTTCACCTTTACGCGGAATTCTGAGTTGGTTCCGATATTTTTCTTTGAAGTATAACTATGTCTAACTCCACGGATAGTTCGGGATGACTTACGGTCGATTGCTCGTGACAACAAAAGCTCCCAATTGAAACCATTATAGCGTTAAAAATATGCGCCGCACACTAATTGTGTTAGCCTAATCCTAAACAGCATGGGGCACAATTCGTGTACATGCGCAATACATCGTGCGAGCGTCGCCCCCTTTGCGCGGGGAAAACGATGCCTTATTTCTGGGTGTGGGACCGCGTTTGACTCTGTCGGCATCGGCAACACTGAACGCAGCACGACTGAGTGTGGTATCGTTTCAACGCTCTCGACGAGATCGATTGAAGTATACGAAGTACATATCATATTGGTTTGAACTAAAGTTTTTAAAAATCTTTTCGTTTGAACGGGTTAACATTTTCGACAATACCAAGGAAATCGTAATACATATGTTGAACAACCATCTGATTAGAACATTTAGCAATGATTGAAGAAATTTTCAGAACTGAAACCTAAATTTTAATATAGAAATATGCGATATCGCATCCTTCTTCAAATAGCGAAGAGGAAAAATGATTTAATGCAAACAATCATCGCAGTGACTAAATGTGACCTGCGGAAAAAGAGAAACAAAAATACTTTTAAAATAAAACATTAAATACCGAGGAAATAAAAGTGCTGATTAAAAGAGATTAACTAAGCCCAATGAAACTTATCAAAATCAGGGGCTTCGAAAAGCTAAAAAGAAATGGTTGTCTTTGGTCAACATATTTTATTTGAAAAGAGAAACTGTATCTATTTTCAGAGAACGTTCATAATTTACAAATAGATTTCGTAAACTAGCAACTTTGATCCGTAACTTTATTTGTGTAAAAAATATGCATACGATACCGAGCTTTGTCACGTCCACCGTACGGCTTACTCAAGGGCCCAAACTCTATAGTTCATATAAATAACTAATATGTATATATAAAATGTTGAATAAACACAACGAAATTTATTGACGTGTTTACAGTTTTTTTAAACATTTAGCGCGCGCCATCGCATTTTAGGCATCTCCCGGGCTTCATGGATCGCGATTTAATATAATAAAGAAATATTAAACAACACATAATGTATCTCAGCATGCACCATACGTATGGCAATTCGTATGATACATTCTCGTTGCAGACATTAGGATTCGTCAGGATCTCGATAGTTTCCTTTATAGCAGCCTACTTTTGATTGGTGTACTTAGATATACATTTTATCTCTTGTCAAATAGGTACGGTTGCTTTGAATAAGACTTCTTAAGCAAGAACAGTAGCTAGATTTTTATTTCTACCACGATCTTTAATTCTGGTTCTCATTGATCGCTTGGTCTTTCCTACATAGAATTTTACTGTTCCATACTCGTCTTCCAGAGTAACGGCATAAATCCCAGCGCAGTCTACCAGTCGTATTCATACTCTTTGCCAAAATTGCATCAACATATTTTGTTGACCTAATGCTAATCTTCTTGAAAAAGTGAGTTCTAAGCCACGGTGTGCAAGAAATAGCACCTAAGGTTCAGAGCTTATTCATACTTTGTACTGCTCTTGTCTATTCATGACGCTCTGCACCTTTTTTAAAGCATAGCACACATTCTTCCGTAGCTGCTAATATACCTTGCTTTATAATATTTAAAATGTCTTCAACTTTAGCTTCTGCATTAGAGCATATAGTGTACGTACGCTCTTTTAAACCTTGATCTGAAGATTGCTGTCCTTTATGTCATAGGCTAAAAAGAGTTAGGGCACACCAAGTTTGGTATTAATGTGCGTTTGTAATATACCTTTTTCTCTGTACTACCATTACTGGATCTAGGCATTAGTACGTCCAGAAAAGGCAACTATACTTTCTCCTCTAGCTCCATTCGAAATTTTATGGAACTTTTAAGAATCTTTAGTTTGACAAAAACCTGAACAAGGTTTCGCTTCCCATGAGGCCATTAAAAAAAATACAACACCAACATACTGTATCTTATCCACAGTGATGGTTTTAGAGAAAATGCATTTAAAATATTATCTTCCAAAGGCCTAAGTATTCCTGCAGCCAATACACTTGAAAGTGGCGATCCCCTTGCTGCTCGTATGTTCTGTTTGCATCTGTCAAACTTGAAGGAATTGGAAACACTTCGGGCACTGCTATCGATCAATACAGTGAACCACATCTATACTGACTATTATGTTTTTTAGTATAGCTGCAGCCAATACACTTGAAAGAGGTGACCCCTTGCTGCACCTATGTTATGTTTGTATCTGTCCAGCTTGAAGAAGTTGGACACACTTCGGGCACTGGTATCGATCGATACAGTGAAACTACATCTATACTGACTATTATGTTTTTTCTTTACTGTTATGTCCATGGTCCCGTCAATAAAACCTTTTGTTGAGGTTTAAACCTTTTCCCATTTGGTTAAACATTGAATCAGCAATAAGGACCTTGCTTTTATCAGATGATATGTCGGTCCGCATCTATTAATACAACATTGGTCTAATTTTATTACTTGGTTTGCTCATGGAGGACTTCAGAGATGTTCAGGAAATTCCTGAGGTAAGCAGCCAGGTCACCGCAAAATGACTTATGAGGAAGAGTTTTGTGCTTTGCGATAAGATGGGTTCGATTGTGCAACGTTTGTTTACTGCTACATTTTTTATAATTCCACATTTTTTATGATTTGAGTCACCACAAGAAAGATTCACAGTTCTAAATGAATCGAAGAATCGCTCAGGCTTGAATATCATGTTTTAACTTATAAAATATCTTGATTCCGCCGTAGTATGGCAATATCAGATGTGCTCTATTAACCTTTTCTCAATGAAAATCCTCTAAATACGTGGCGTCAGTTGAATAAATAAATCCATCGCTCTTTCCATGGTAAGCAACGCACAGCAACCGAAAAATTGTTATTCGGCTGCCGTCGGGGAATTGAATCCCTAATCTCTCGATATCTAGCCGAGCGCGTTGTTTTACACCACAGCGGCCACCAATTCACGGAGCTATGTGTGTTTTTCTTTTTCAGTCAGCATCTGACACCATAAATCCGTAAGATGAGCTCGAACAGCAATTTTTCGGTTGCTGTGCGTTGCTTAACGTGGAAAGAGCGATAACCTTTTCTCACCGCCAACCGATCATTTTCTTTTTCACCCGAAATGCAATTAAAGCTGTGCTTTGGTGTATTACGATCAATGCACATTATGCTGCTGCTTACTTCTCTTGCAAGTACTTCCTTAGGAATATGAGATTTCTTTTTCTCCCAACCACCGAGCAATCTCTGAAGTACATGATTTTTGCTTCGTTGCTCCCATTACGTCTACGAAATTTCACTCTTCAAGCCCCAAATACAGCAAAATGTTCGTATTCAGATAACATACGACCTTAAATAGGGGAGCCTGATTATTTCACCGTTTTGTTTTATGCCGAAAACGTGTATTCTGCCACAGAAGACCGGCAATCCTTTGCGCGTCCAAGGCAAAACGTACAAGATCTCGATGTCGTTACCGAGAAATCTCAGATGCAACATGACTGCCATAAAAAGCCCAATGATATCGTGACATAAACTAAAAGTTCCATAGTAATTATTCTGGCGTGGGAAAAATAAGCAAACAGCGGAAATGAAATACAACGCCGTAAACAGCAGAAACAATCTAACACAAATTAATTCACGACCGTGTCTGGGAACAGGAGCAACACCACATGGGTAAATATTAGCGCTTATCGTGCGGTTTGCGTGATGTGGAACAAAATGCGCTCAAACAGTCCAATAGCATCAATTGAACGAAAATCATCGGACGGTGTACATAAATGCTACATACGTTCGACTGTGTTTGTTGTGCGATAGAAACAGAGTAATGTCCTGTCTAGAATATCCTGAAGATATTACCCGTGGCCGAATAATTTGAAATCTCTAAGAGGAGCGAAGTGGGATGAGTGTTGCCGAAGAATACTTTATCGCCCATAACTTCGTATCGCGTGTGTTATCGACCTTCACGATTACAGGTACAGCTGTGTGAAAGACCAGTGGGTCGTCCATCAAAAGGTATCCCACTGATGACCGGTGCCTGCTCTTACAGGCCAAGACGGATCGACACCATACACCAAGTAACTGTACAAAACACTTAACATGAGCACAGGACGCAAAATATCACGTTTTATAGTGACCGGATGAAAAGAAAATGAAGAATTGTTTGGCCAACTACCAGTACGTTGTGCTCCATTAACGTCTGTTCACCCAAAACAACGTTTACATTTGTCCAGAGAACATACAACGAAGAACTGTTTCGCCAAATATCAGTACGCTCTGCTCCATTACCAACTGCTCACCCGAAACAACGTTTGCATTTGTCTAGGAACGTACAAGGACGGACTGGTTGGCCAACAACCAACGCCCGCTGTGCTGCATTAACAGCTGCACACCCGAGAAAACGTTTAGATATGTCCACAGAACATAAGGACTGGACCCGAGTAGATTTAGTCTCTCTAGCGCTTCTGGACGTCTGCCAAACTGGCTTACGTTAGGCACTATGTATCCCCCCGAAAACATAAATGAAGCGGGTAGATATGGAGGCCACAGATTTTTGTTTGGCGCGTCATTCTTATCAATGGATGTGCGGAGCTTCAGATCCTGGAAGGAGGTACTGTAACCATTGTTGTGTGATGCTTCTCTAATTATGTGATCCTTCCACATGTAACGACGTTTAATGTCTTTGGCAGCAATGCTCTTCCGAGGTGTCATTGGCTAACAGTCCTTGTTAATGCATGATGACGCCATACCACATAATACGGTGGCTGTTAATGGAGGTTTGGAAATTAAAGACATTAATCTGATAGATTAGCCACCACGTTCTGCAACACTGAATCCCATAGAATACGCATCGGACGATCTGGGGTGACTCGTTTTGCACGTCAAGGCTCACCGTAAACTTTCCAAACGCTGAAGTCGGTGCTGACTGAAAAATGGGCGATGTCATTGCAAAATCACATTAGCAACTTAGTGTTACGACGTAATAAACTGGCCGTGAAAACCATGCATCGACGTTAGAAGCTATCATATTCTCTACTGAGGAACTCCTCTTCCCTTCGTAGCGTCTTTGGCAGCGATGCATCTGTATCGTGGAAACCCAGTCCTCTATGTAGCCAATTCTGAATAATGTTGCACTGTAATCTTTAGCATCTGCATTTGTGTCGCTGTTGTTTCAGTCATCAATTCGGCAATTTAATATAATTCCTATGGTTTGAATTTAACATATCCTGGCCACTCCAGAACGATGCTAGTGGACAAAATCTGGCACGTCCTTAGGTTTTGTACACCAGTTTATATATATATATATCAAGTCTTTGCTTACTATGAAAACACCACTGAGGTCCTAAATTAACCTTAAATATTTTTGAAAATGGTCATTATGTCTTTGAAATGATTCAAGTTCCTTGAACCGCTTCGCAGGTTGTTTGGTTTAATGATAGTTTTCAGTTAACGAAAAAAACACTAATCGATATTTCAAATATTCGTTAAAACGTGGTAGCCACAGCTAGAAATCATCGTTACATTTATTCCAGAGCAAATATTTGACGTAACTTGTTTCACAAATTATTTGTTGTATCTATTTATTTATACAAACCCGAAGCCTTTTTTAATACATTATACAAAAAGTAACAACCGGTAAAAGCAGTGCGTGCTTTAGTCCGCTAGGAGAGATGCCTCGGTTCCAAACGTAGCACTCAAGGACGCACTAAGCTGAACTCGATTTTTGTAAAATAATAAAGTATGAAAAAAAAAAGAAATAAAAGCCCTGGTGGGATTGGAAATTGAGATGATGAGTGATGATGATTGAAAGCGATGAAAGCAAGACTCGCGCTGTTCAGTCCTATCCACCGTATACAGCATTGTTTGATTTAAGTGCAAAAATAAGCGCAGGTAATGGTGTTGATTTTAAGATCAACGCGCTTGGCTACGGTGTATAGACTCTTTGGGTTTCATATGCGTTTAACATTCATATAAATCATTAAAAAGAAAACGTTGCGATGGCGTCATTAAATGAAGTCTAACCAAGTGCCATGATTTCTAAAGCTTTCCATGTCTTTTTTGTAATACCTTAGGAATGAGACATTACATTTTTTCATAAATTAAAAACTACATTTTCTGTTGGTGACCGCGTTGCATTAATGAACATACCGTCTTGGTATTTACTCAAAGATACACAACTCTTCGGATATCCTTTAGTCGCACCGCAGGAAAATAGACCACAAAAATGATTCAAGGTCTTTGACCCATTTTGCATGTTGTTTGGTCTAGTGACAGTTTACTAGTAAAAGAAAAATAGGAACTCGCTAAGTCTTCATAGTGGCGGTACATATTAAAAAGGCAAAATCAAATAAGCACTTTATAAAAGTTGAAGAAGGATGACTGCACTGTGGCACTTTGCAGGATAAAATCAGCACAAAACAATTATAAGTTGTAGAATGCCTTTTGTTTTAGAACAGCCATATAGAAACGAGGAACAAAGCCTTACCCCGTGAAATTTCTTAAAACTTCAATGTCCTGATATATTTTCTCCAACTCTACATCCAAAATATCTTATTTCTAAATTTTCATTTTCATTATGTATGTCAATAATTCAGTAAAAGTGGAATTAGAATTGTTGATTTGCAGTTAATTATTTGTAAAATAGAAAATATGAAATTTTAGCAACACTTTTGTACATCTTCTTAATGAATTGGTTCGAAAGTAATACACCTTTCAGTAGGTCAAAATATGCTAAACGTCCGTTCTATGCGCTTTAAAATCCTGTACGTTTACGTTTATTCACATCTTCAAGGGTTAATATAAGTGACATTCTCAAAATGTCTTGCCGCAAAATTAATAGAACGTGAATACACTAAAAGGACAAATTATTACGTACACCCCGGTGAAAACGCGCAAAGCACCAAGACAGCAGGGACACCGATTGGGACGATAAATAGAGTGAGTCGTAATGCACAGGAATATATTCGTTCAAGTGTCAGCATGTGTAGAGGACGAGAGTAAAGTGATATTGATCGATGGAAGCCGTGGGAGTCACGAAGACTGGATGTTCAACCAGCGCACCGTCAAAACTGTTAGGGATTCCGTGACAAACAGTACAAAGTGTGTACCAGGAGTACATGAAATCCGGCAAACCCCCTAATAGTTGGATGAAATGTGGCCCTAAAAACAACCAATAACCGCCGTAAAGAAGCAACCGATATTGTCTCTCCCTAATACGTGAGCATGGTTCAAATACTGTCTTCCACATAAACGGAGTGACTATATGCTGCAAAATATGAATATTTCTTGAATTGTTTCAGCGTTGTCTGTATGTGTAAGTCTCTGATAATCTAGCCCAGATGAAGTCTTATGTTTTTATACACGCCATTAAAGGATAACCTACACTTATATGAGTCAGGTTTTATGCCACTTTTTTTTTTGTTCACAAATGTATAAAAGTTCTGAATCAATATAACTCAAAAAAAATTACTTACTTATTCAAGTTCATCTTTTGTAAAAAATCAAAGTGATTGAGAACGACAGAAATGGTTAATTGGTTTATTGCCAATAACATGGATCATGATATTTTTTATTTTTGTATTATATCAATTTGAAAGTAAGAAACTTATCAAATTCCAAAAGAAAAAGTAGTTATTTCAGTAATTAGTTCGAAGTATTGAAACTCATATTCTGTTATCGGTGTAGTGGGAAAATCAGGGAAACTATTCCAAAATGATATTATCGTTAAGTGAGATTTTGGTTGCTTCTTAATCTAAGAAATAAGTGATAATATCACCCCAAGGAACTTTCTAAAATAAGTGTTTTTGATTCTCACACTAATCCAAAAATACAAATCATATTTGAAGGGAAGATTGTATTTCACTTCGATTTTTAATGGAATTTCCTATTTCTGCAACCGTCTTATTTTACCTGCACTTCTGAATGTGGTAATTCGTGTTCATAACCAATACTAAATACTAAGAGGTCTTCGTTACTGAAACTTTAGGTATAAGGTTAAAACTTTATACTTTCTCTTGGTATGAGGTTGCACCTTATACTTTTTTCTGTTCTTTACCGGTATAAGGTTTCGCCCTTATACGTTCTCATTCGTCGAGCATTTACCCACTCCTCTTTTGTAGCCTTATGTAACGAAGTACTTCAAAACGTATATGCTATTGCTTATAAACATGGATTTCCATATTCAGAAGTTGATAGGATATACCGCAAAATCCAGAACTAAACATTCACTACCCTGACACGTGAATGAAGAAATGTTAAATATGTTGCATCAATGATTTACGTTCCTCTTGTGAATGTGACTTTATCGAACATTTGTCAAGGGTACGGTGTCGGTTTTGGCCTAAAAGCATTAAACATTTATTCCTTGATTCAAAATGATCGGGGCAGTGTTGAGCTGTCGGTCAAATGCGGCATTTATTCTAATATAATGAAATCAGTTGATCTTCAAGTCAAGGCCCTTATACATATCGGCTAAAACCTACGGAGTCTATAACGAAGAATAAAAGAACGCCAATATACTGTGAGAAAAGGCTCTTTATCTACCGCTATAGCTAGGCTTACTTCAGGTGGTATACATTATCCATCTTGGACAGACGTCACCATTCTATCTACCTCTATAACGTGGGAATCAGTATTCTTTACGGAGAGTATCTACATTTTACATGGACTGGACACTTGTTGCAGTGATGAAATACCCAGGTACATATAAATAAATGGTGTGTGGTTTTAGGTATTGAAAAGATATTACATAAATAATACATGAAAAATATTTGTTCATCTATTTAAATTTGCAATTACTTTATGTATTTGTTAGACGCTTTGAAATTTGTGTACCTGAGACACACTTATGTAGGAAAAATCAGTTGCTCTTCATTTATTTTATGATGCTCCAGTTAAAATAAAAATAAATTAAACCTTCTAATTAAAACAGGAAGAGTTATGAATATGTTTGTACATTTTAATTACTGTACTGAATTTTATTTCATTTTTTCAATTTTATGTAGAACTTGAACACCAAACAGGAAATAATTTTAGAGATCCTATACTTGTTGTCTTCGCAATATCCGTACACTGAACTTTTCGATATTCACAAGGATTTTCCGTCAGTGACGACCCTAGTGGATGTTCTTCCATTTCTTTCATATATATCCACTACAATTATCGGTATTTATTTTACTATAAATTTTTCTTCTGCTACTCTTACGCACTTCTTACCTCTTATATTAAATGAATTAAAGTTTTCAGTTTTATGTTCAAAAATGGCATCAGTTGAATAAATAAAAAAAAAATTATTTATTTTAAGTACTTTAAATAATCATTCAAGTTTTCTGTTAATAATTTAGTAGGAGTCGCCTTTACAATGGCCGAATTGCACATGACTGTTCAACTGGACCCGTTTACTTCAATTAGAATTATCTTATTCAATTTTGTCTGGAGATATATTTTGCAGTTCAAATGCAACCAAATTTGGTACTGTGACAGTTTAGGCAGTACGGGAGACATTTCCTTAAAAACGTAATAGTGGCCAAACTCACCATTATGACACTTGTGGTACTCCAAACAATGAAAATTCTGTTTACTTTGAATAAGCACACGCGCTGCATCCACGTTCTAGGTATGAAAGTGCTTACAAAAGCTGAATGTTATTCTTATCAGCTACGGTGACCACCTCCGACCCGAAACGCATATTTCTTGTAAAGATACATCATTTTATGAAAACAACAGCAACGCTTCCGCCACATTTCAGGAATTTGGCCGTCGTAAGAAACTACACCGAGGACCTTTGACTCCCGAAGCTATCAAGAAAATGATCACTCATTTGGAAGAAATCGGACATCTAGAATTAAAACCAGTTCGAGGGCGCAAACTCATCGCTTCACAAGTAGCTGAAGACCATGCCTTTCTGTTGTTAAGCAGTCAATGAATAATGTTAAAACGTCTAGTGTGCACGAGCAATATTACAATCGTTAAATTTGACCAACAGTAGAGTGTATCACCTCATTCTACGTAACTTATTCCATGTACTTTCTGGTTGTGTGGACACTTAAAAAGTTTAGTTTACCAACGACATTTTGAAAATTTGGCAGCCTTGAAGGGCAGTACTACATTGCACCTAAGAAGCATGACAGAGGGGTTACGTCTACCGTTAAACAGAGCTTTCATCACTTCCATGTTTTACAACTTCGGAATGGGGACCACAATGAGCGTTATCCTTTTAACTGCTAAAATCATATTTTCTATACAGCACGAAAGGTCTTGTACAAATAAAATATTTCTTGCTTGCAATGCCACAAGTGTCACAGTGGTTAGTTTTAATACACTTTTTTTAACGCAAGTGGTTTCCGCACGTCCTGAAATGTAACAGGCTAAATTTCCACGTTCGGCCCGGAGCTAGTTTTCGAAAGCAATGAGAGATGGCGCCACTGTACCACTTCAGCTCTCCTCCACTTTTGAGATGCGTCTCATCGTATAGGAAAACTCAATTGTCGGTAGAATCATTCTTCAGGGAATGATGAGTACTCTTCCCGTACACTTGGTACGTGAAAATCATCTAAATACGTGGCATCAGTTGAATAAATAAATCCATCCTCATTTCCACGTAAATCAACACACAACCATTGTTCGGTTGCTAGTGCGCTGTGCAACGCATTAACAATTTTTCGGTTGCTGTACTTTGCTTAACGTGGAATGAGCGATGGATTTATTTATTCACCTGGTACGTGTTTTTTATGCCCGGATTCCTATTGATAGAGTGATGATTCTGACGCATTGTTTCGCTAAAGGATTGTCTTCCGATGAGGAGATTAAAGAAACCTCACTTGACAATGTTACCACATTCACTGAAACAGAATGCGACTTACATTCGTATTGCAGACAACTAGACTCAGAGTTTATGGTAGCCTCGCGGTGTGAGGAAGGAAGGCTTGGCGGTGATGGAACCATCATGGATGTAGACGAAGCGAAAGTGGGTAAGCTGAAGCACAACTGCAGTCGTCTCGTCCAGGACACCTGGATTCTTAGTATCTTTGAACGAGACACCATGCGATTAACGGTAGAGATCTTACCTGACAACAACAGATCTACAGATACATTCCTACCACTCATCCTGAAACACGTGGAGGCAGGATCTGAATTTGCCAAGCTGAGGCCACGACCATTTTCCTGTGAACCACTCCCTCAACTTCGTTGATTCCATGACAGGGGCGCATACACAAGGAGTGGAGAGCAATTGGCGTACTCTATACCATAAATACCACAGAGCAACCACAAAATGTACTTGGCAGACCATATTCTGGAATATTTATTCCGACGGAATTGCCGTATTTACCCTGAATACTGTTTTGAAGTCTTAATTTGTACGATCAGGCAGTTCTTCTCTGTACGATAAAACTTTTATTGCTTTTATTCTGCTAGCTAGACAGCTTGATATTCACGAGGAAAGACAATTGTTTCGTCAAAATAAATTATCTACATTATTGACTTCCTTTGGCATTTCCACAACGTAACGAAGCGCTAAACAATGCAGCGATAACATGTCGCCGTCTATGATCCCTTTGAAAACTGTTTACGGACCGAATCCAGAAGGTTTACCATTTAACCATATTAAATTTGGTTCGATTTGGTCTGCTAAATATCTCATTAGAAAGCTTTGAACAGAAGTATTTTAATTACGATCACCACATGTTTACCAACAGCGAAATTCTCCTTTACATCTCAGTATTACTATTCTACAAATTATTTCTTTATAAATGCATGAAATGGGTGGATATCGTTCGATTTGTTTTTTAATGAAACATTAGAATTCCACAGTATAAATGTATGCCGGGTATGTCTTTTAATAATTAGTTCTGCTTTTGGATTATCACACCGGTATAAATTGCATTGTTTCCGAAATTACTCCTTCGAAACGTATATTGCCTGCGGTCAATATAACAGACTTTCATATGGAATGGAATCAATTTCTCATTTTTCTTTTTTACTTCTGAGTTTATTTTTGTATAAGGAACTGGTTTCCTTAACTTGATATGATGTGTAACATGTCTTTCAAGATGTTTACAATGAAAAAAAGTGGAGATGTTCGTTATTTGTTAGGAACTTTTTGAGATAATATTTTGTCTCTAAACATTTTAAGGGCTGTTGAAGAATAGAGACAACACTATTTTACACAGCCAACGTACCCGTGAATACTATTCGCTTCTCGAATGATTCGAACTATCAGAAGGTTACTCCTTTTTTTTGACAAGATCGGTGACGTCCATCAACATGCCGGTTGTCGAGAAAAATAAAAACACAAACTACGAAGAGTTCACCTTGTTATGTTTTTCAAACATCAATTTGAAATGTTTAACATTGAATTAAATAATTGAAAATTTTAGGGATCCATACATTACGATTTTTTTAAGTTAGTGAAGAATGTTCTTCCCTTCCGTACAGGTATAATCTTTACGGAATCATAACACCCTCAGTTCATTCCCTGAGGCATGAGTTTATTCTTTTAGATGATATAGACAGGTTAAAGGTTTTTGGAGATTAATCATTCATTTAAATGTGAGAACGGAAAAAAACCTTTAAGAACAATTGTTTGAGAAACAAGCAAGCAACTTTTAAGTACATTCGTGTGAGTTGGTATCCCTTCGTTCAGCAACCAGTGTTATACAGTGTATGTAACAACATTAGCATGAACTCTAGGTTACAGAAAAAAGTAAAGTGAAAAATATAATTTCGAAAACATTTTCTGTGTACTGCCGTAAAGGTCGTAATTTCCCAATATATTACATTGATTTTGTTCTGCATGTTAGGTCTACGATAAACTGAGAATACGTTTGATTGTAGTGTCTGTTCTGAAGGTTAATATCTTCCTTCATTAGAAAAACAATTAAATATGTTCCATTCCTGATTTATGGATTCTAAAACTACTTATTTCAAAATCCGCTCCTACATCATTTGAGACTGTCAGTTTCCGACTATGCTGAGTTTGCATGCTGTAAAAACTTCTGATTTAAACAAAAAATTTCACAATCCAATTGCTCTTTACCAGAACAAACATTTTTTGTACCTTCATAGAGGGCTCTTTATCTCGAAGAAAATTTCTCTCAAATGGTGGGTACATACTAAAGGTTGAGTAATGCGAGCTTTGTGGTGACGTGGCTTGAGAGACGATTGCTATTTATAACTCTTAATGCCACTGAACGAGTTACGAATAGATTCAATACAAGCTAAAATGAACACAATTTGATATGAAGTTGGAATTCTCAGTTACTACAGCTCAATCAAATTCGGTTCATCCGCGAAAGCGAAGTTCTTGGTCATTACTAAAAACGATTAACCAAGTTTTGACTTTGCCTGTTATGCATTTTTCCTTTATTTCGACTTCTGATCAGCCATGCGGGATAACTTGGCCCTCATAGTTATCCCATTATTTGCAGTCGGGGTGGACATTTGATCCGCCTAGGCATATGGTAGTTTTTATAAGCCAGCAATATTTCGTGCACAAATTAACCAAAACAGAAGCTAAATGCTGGAAATAAAAATTGTCACTTATTTATGTGACAACCTCAATATAACAATATTGTGTTGGCCCACTTTCTTGTTTCCAATGGTTTTCTGGCATTGCACCCCAGCTACTACAGCACTTTGGCAGGAGCAGATTGAAATTTAAGAACATACTGATTAATTTCCGAACTGAAAGGTCAAAATGTTAACATCACTTATTATGTTCAGTTATACAACTGCAACCTGAATTAGCATCTCAATATCTGAACATGATTATATAAAGTTCTGTCTAAGTACACGTTCGAGCAACATTATCGGGATAACCAGCTAATATACAGAGTAACCGCCGTGTGGAGCACGGACAGCAGCTACACGGGTGGGGAGTGACTCAATAAGTTGCTAGAAGGTGTTCAGAGGTATATGGAGGCGGACTAAAATGCATCTGACAACTGCTCTAGGGTGCGTGGTGGAGGATCCATAGAGCGAACAACACAATCGAGGTGGTCCAACAGATGCTCAATTGGGTTTACGTCTGAGGAATTAAAAGGCCAGGCAGTATTTTGAAGTCTTCATCGTGCTCTTTAAACATTTCTCTAACAATTCTAGCTGTGTGAAACGTCACATTTTTGTGCTGGAAGATCCCATCCGTCGTAGTAAAGACAATCAACATGTACGGGTGTTCCTGGTCTGCAAGGATGATTCGTAACGAATTCGGACCATAGCGCTTTCCATAGGTATGTGTGGAACCAGGGAATCCCAGCAAAACTTTCCGCAGACCATAACGCTGCCCCACCAACTTGTCTTTCGAGCAGTGGTAGAAGAGTGTTTGTTCTCCGAATTTCTTCCGCCTAATACGCCAACGTCCATTCTTTAAGTAAATCAGAATACGTTACTCATCGGAGAAGGCAATCCTTTGCGAATCAGCGGAGATCTAAGTCCGATACTGCCGAGTAAATGTATGCTTTTTATGGCGATGCACCTTCGTTAACTTAAGTGCAGTGACCATCAGTCTGCATTGGAGTCCCATACGCTGAAGGTTTCGGTGAACTGTTGTTTTAGACACTCTTCCGGTAGCCCCCTGGTTCATTCGGATAGTGAGTTGCTCCACTGTGGCAGGTCGATCGGCACTCGCGCGCATTCGCATCCGACGTTCACCTCTGACATCAATTGCACGTGGTCCTCCGCAATTTTCATGTCGCTCATTAGCAATAGCGCCATTTCTTTAAGCACGATACACTTTAACCACAGTAGTACGCGAACAGTTCACAAACTGCGCTGTTTCAGAAACCCTTGGACCGTAATCCAATAATCATCCCTTTTTGCAAATCTGATTAACCGCTCCTTTTATCAATGACAGGAACGAGTGATATGTTTTCAGAATGCCTACAACTTACATTTTATACACACCAAGCGAGCTCACAACACGTGCCTTCATTCATTGTCTACGCGCTGTTGATCTCAAAAGTAGGAGGTAATCAAAATAATGTGACTCGACTGTGTATTTTTTTGCAATGGAAAACTTTTAGTTCGTATAGTACCCGACACAGAGATTAAATATAGCAAAAAATGTAGTTATAAGAGCAAAACATTTTTGACACTATGACGACAAGTTTATTTACCATTTTCTTTATTGCAAAATATTACAGCATTCGAGCTTGTCCAAATACTGATAACGCCGGATCCCGCATTTCCGTTTGAATGAACTGACTTTACGACGACGGTTTCCTTCCGTTGTGAGTGTGTGTGTGTGGATGGGGCTTCCCTGGAACAGTCCGTACTTTACAAACTCCACCACCAGAAACATACGAGAGTCGATTTCGAGACCGAGGTTGGCGCTGAGTGTAGCAGTGCTTGCTAATTTGTATTTCTGTACCAAACATGGTGAAAAGAAAGTTCACTGCTAGATGTGCGACGTCAGCCGTTGCACGATCCTACATCTTCGTGCATGTGTGATGAAGATTTTGTTGTTGCAAACATAACATCACATTTTATGCTCCAGTTTCAGGCAGTTCCCGTGATTTGCTGTAGAAATTTTCACCGGACTCAGGGGTACGGTTTAAAAAAATGGCCCAGAAAGAATGATGCATGGAATCGACACCGCATTTTAACTAATGGTAAATGCAATCGTTCTTGTGTGTATTCATGTGAAATCTCATGTGCATATATTCGGAAATTATGCGGTTTTTTTCCACACATTCAACGAATAATGAACATATTGCATCCGCATCATATGTCACAACAACTGTGAATCATGGGTTACCTTTCGCAAGTTCTTCTAGCTGTGCGCTATCCGCCGGTAGTTGGTCAAAAATTTTAAATTTGCATGAGCACAGATTTAAAACACCCTGAATGACAAAATTTAGCGATGTTACTTAGCGAGTTGTTTGTCCATAGCAATATCCTCACTAAGGACAAACAACTTGAACTTTGACGAGCAATATTTGTTCCAGTTTTCGTTTGAGTTGCAAGATCTTCCATGTGGGATTCCACGTTATTCGAACTCCTATTGTACCGCTTTTGCAATAACGAAAGGAATGGAGGTCACATGCTTAATAACGAGAAGAATGAAGATCACAGATGTTTAAAATCGCAGCTTTTAAGTTTTGTTTTTAAAGACATCGGCTTTGCGAGTATTTCATGGTTTGAAAAGGGCTAAAGTGTCCCCACCCGTCGCATTTTCGCACTGCTTTTCTGTGATTAAACAAAATCTCCATAATAACTTACATTTCTCATGCGAACCGAGCTGAAATGAATGCACTTTTCTTTATGTTATGAAGTTTTGAATTTGAGTGGGACTTCTAAGCTACCGAAATATGATATGCACTAATTTCTGCATAAAATAATTTATAATTATATTCAAATTTATATTTTTAAACCTAAAACATCTTTTCTTGTGTTTCTGTAAAGAGTGCTTACTCACCCTCATTGGTAAACTCATGGACTAGGAATTGTAACACCAAGTTAGCCATTAGTTTCCTAGCTTCCGCATGTCTACCAGATCACATTTTCAAGGAAGCAGACAGAAAGTTTCATATTTCTTTAAAAAGCCATCTAGTTCAGTGCGGAAGCTTGAAAATAACTAATTTTATCTTACGATAATAAATCAAACTACTAATATAGCTTTACTACTTCATGTGCAGTTGTTATACATTCCTCATGATTAATAACATAAAAACATTTCAGCAGATCACGTATAACGAAACAGATTGTCACTGCGAGAATTCAAGATGTCTAATTTTTGAGATAAAATACATGGTAATTGAAAGACTGAAGTTCAATTTAATTTACATGTAGAACAGAAAGAATCTATAGTTGATAATATTCCTCAAAGAAGAAAGTAATTTTATTTACCTTTACCTCGTTTTCGAAATTCAGTTGCATATTTTACATTGCTTCTGATTTTAACAATAAGACAGATGTTATGCTTTTTTGTTTATTGTAGGTTCAACTACCACCGTGAGCAATTCAATAGGCTATAAGCAGTCTCCCGCAGTAATTTAGGGTCACTGGTTCCAGGGAAGGGAGAGAGCCAGTGCCGTAAGACAAACACAACATCCAAGCCTCACCGGCATTCGAACCCGGACCCCTTACGTACGAATGATTAGATGCCATCATTTAGACCACTGCGCCACCGGGGCGGCAATGCTATGCTTTAAGCAGAACTCCGGCTGATATTGGGCTTACTGCCGAAGGCGGTATATCTTAAGAGATAAAAGGCAGTGCACAGGAAGCCGCCATATATAAGAGTTAAAATGCAGTGCACAAAAGCCACATAAAGTCTGATGCAGGTGGAGACTGCACATACGTATTTCTTTTGACTTCAATTCTCTGGGCAAAGAACAGTCAGCCAATCTACTCACAGCACGTGGTTGTTACCTTCTCAGTAGCATAATAACTTCCAAATGGGAAATGTTAGTTTTGCTACGCCAATCGGATTAGTTAAGGCCTGTGTTTGTTCTTCAGTTTTTCAGAAACATTTTCAGTAATGACAAATACTAGGGAATGTTTCCATTTTGAACGGATCTTTAGGTCTAACTATCATATTTGCTAACATTTAATTGAAATAGTAATGCTAATGTTATTGCATATTTTTCTCACCAAAATACGGGATGGGCGAAATATCAGAAAACAACAACAAACAAAAAAACCGCTTGAAGCAAATAGTCATGAGATCGAAGGAAACCATCGTGGATCAAAGAAAAGCTTCACTGCCGTAGTCCACTAACGTGTTTTGCTCCTGAATGTTAACTTTCTCGCAGAACATATTACCGCTTAAAGTGTCGTGGCGTTGTTGTCGCCTGTTTTACGTTATCTCTATGAGGGTTGGCGTTCTTTAAGATTTTCTTCCTTTGTCTCAGGTTCGATCCTTTGCCGGCACGAACGTTCGAACCACTAAATACCCGCCGTGCGTCGGATGGGCACGTTAAGCCGTCGGACCGACGTACTGGTCCCCCGGTAATAATAAAGGGCGTCTTCCTTCCTCTTTTTACCTCGCTTCCGTGTAACTTTCCTGTCGGGTTCTCTAGCCCAAATCTCATAGCTTCCTATTTCTAAGGGTTGTTTAATACCTGGGGTCAGACACTCCCTTCCTAAAATCCTCTACATATGATCTAATCTTATCAAAGCCGCGATTACAAACTTAAACAAATTCTTCGGCCAACGCCGCGCATGGCGAAACGTAGCACTTTGGAAGTACTTCTAGGCATTCATAGCTGTTTGAATGTTTAAAATTTTTTCCGTGTGAAGTTATTTTTGTTTCGGTATAACAACTACAATGAACATCTCTGTGAGGGTTATAAGCAGGCGCTTGTCCCTAATTTAGGGTGACTGGTCCGAGGAAAATGAGCGAGCCAGTGTCATAAGCCAAACGCACAACCTTTGCCTCATCTGTGATTTCAATTGAGGCCAATCTAGGAGAAATGGTCAGAAGCCAATTCCTTAATCAACTTGGTCACCGGGCAGGTTTTTTTTTTAATCAACACTTTCGTTTAATTTTTCAAACAAATGTTTCCAAAAAGCTCAATAAGTACGAACTCTACACGAATTACACTCAAAAAAGTATAACTACACTAACAATCCGAAATTTTTTGGTGTAGAATACAAATAAAACTTTCCAAGCTTTCTTTACTTCAGTTACCGAGGGCAAATGCAAAAACAAATAAATGGTGCTCCGATGGGATCTTCGGTTTCAGCCGTCCTCGGGGAAGCAATAATGTGCCCCATTGAGCATTATACATTCACCAACATCACCCCAAGGCCTACCACATGGCACGATATGCCAACGACGTATGTCTCATATGGCCAAACGGAAAGGAGACTCTCACGTTTTCCCTCGATAAAATAAGTTATATAACCCTACGATCAATTTCACCACGGAGCTTGAACACAATGGTACGTTACTTTATATTGACGTCTGAGTCAACAAATCGCATGAAAACCGCCTTCATACGAAAGTCTATTATAAACCCACCTCCTTTCCCAATCTGATGCTCTCGCAGTTCATTGTGCACTGATGACTAAAAGACCGCCTTCCTCCGTTCTCGAATTAACAGAGCCTTAGCTGTCTCATCCGATTTCCGTTCTAGACAATCCGAACTAAAAAACATTATCGAATTGGACACTGAGGCAGGATATACGTCGAAAAAGATGCATAACTTTACGGAGAAAGCCAGAACCAGCCGCGCTAATATTTCTATGCCGCCACTCCTTTACCTGGGTTCTATTCCTCATATACAAATGTTTCCTGTCAACACAAAAACGCGCTCAGGAGGATGTAATTCGGTGACGACATAAGGTTTCCGTGACCTTTATATACGATGCTTAAGAGAAATATTGACAAGCCCCCTCTTCTGAAAGAGGCTGGTGTTTATGACATCCCACTAAAATATCCGGACGGCTCCAGGCGATACTACATCGAAATGACCAAACGTTCTTTTGAAATTAGAATCAACGAAAATAAAAGGGATTCAAGAGACGGAAAAATAACCACTGCCTATCAAAAGAAGTCAAGTTCAAGTCCGCCGATCATATATGTAGTGATGTAAAGAAATTAGCTTCATATTCCACACCCAAATCTTCTGCCATTCACGAAATCTTGCAAATCTTGACCAGGTGCGAGGCCTGCAATGATAGCATCTATCTAGAGTTCCCAAGCATTTGGAATTAATTCTTTAAATCCGCCACCTTGCCGCATGCACAATCAACGTGACCTCATTTCTTCGAATGAATGATCACATCTGCGCCTATTTATTTATTATCTTGTCAAGTGTCCGCGTTCAAATTGTTGAAGTGTTGTATTATCCAGTTTGTAGTCTACCTTCCTTGAAAAAGTCATTTGGTTTACGTACGAAAGCTTGGAAGCTTTGATTTCTACTCAACGCCAAGAAATTCGGACTCCTAATATACGTAGTTATACTATTCTTAAATCATCCATGCTTCGATTTGCGCATGGCAGAGTGCTTCATTTGAGTCCCAAAACATATTCTCGGTTCCTTGCAGTTTTTTTGTTCTGGATGGTGTAACGGTAGCATACTCGAACGTAAATCGGGAGATGCAGGTTCGATCTCTGTTCCAGGACAATACAATTTTTAAGTTTTCTGTTACATGTATACTCGTGTATGCCTAACATTGAATAGGCACGTGAAGCCACTTTGCACTCCGTTATCAATAAGGTAATCTGCTCTTTGCTCCCCTCACTTTTTCTCCTTCCCTAGATGTGAATATTGTGACTTCATAGTCTCCACTCTTTTTTCTCTGACGTGTCTATCCTCTGATCCACTAGTTTAGAGGTACATGTACTTAGAGTGTCATCTTTGCCAAAATCAAAAAAAGAGGCTGCAAAGTTTTTGCACACCCAAAGGAAAATTTGGTACATTACCGGAAGAGAAGCTTTTCACTCTCTGCCGTGGCTTCAAGAATGGGCTTGGAGAAATACCAATTGCGGTGGTGTACAGAATTCTCTTTTCGGTGTACAAAACTCTTAGAGCAATTATATTTTATGTGCAAGAAACCTTGATGTTTTTGAACATATATGTTTTGCCTCTGACAATTGAAGTATTAACCTCGATGTTACATGAACTGTTGCAAAGAAAAGATGTCGAGGTTTTATGAACGACGTTTGAAACTGCAAAAATATATTTTCACCGTAAAGTAAATGAATAAATGAATTTTGTTTTGTTTCCCAGCAACACTCACACACTTGCTCCACCTCACTACATTTATAAAACACGGGTTTGTTTCCAGCGAGGTTTCATTCACGCCCAATGCACACCACAGTTCCTCAGCCAACAGCACTCGCACCCCTAAAACATACTGGTCACGCTGAACCCTAACGGACCCCTCTAGACCTGACCGCGGAGTCATCATGTACGGTGAGTATGTCAGGCTGACGTTCTCGTTATGTTCAAGTATTAGAAGAACTATCCTTCAAGGGAGACTCAGGGGCGTTGTCACCAGTGAAGTGACACCACCAGCGGGGGCGTCAGGTCGGAGATCAATTACTCCTATGAGAGATACCTTCACCTGTAGCATATCCGCAATGACCCGGCGTTCACTAAATACAACTGAGCTTCCCTCCCCAGGAAAAATCCAACCACACAACTAGAGCATACAATAAGTAAATGCACCAAACCACCACATAATCACACAACTCGTCGGCCACGACCTTGCACTCAAATGTATCTTTAAGACTGCGTACTCCATGACCACATTCTTAACGCAATCCTAATATTAATAGGATGTTTACTCACCGAACAGCGTCACCTTCGTAAACCGATGCATGCAAAACGTGATTGCGACTACTTTGCATTCACATGGGTACAAAAATGTTTTTAAACATCCTGGAATTTTGTCTTGAGAGAAAATACTACTTCTATTTAATAATATATACAATTTTCCGAAATAAATAGTGCAAGAAAACTTCCAAATACTTTTATAGAGCTAACGTTTTTTAAAAAGTTCGTTACATAATTTTAAATAACCCATGACATCCTATCACAGTGCATCGATGATTATGGAAATAATTTCTTCGAATATTTCTACGTGAAAACCAAGTTTCCTATTTTATAGTTGCATGTTTTTTATTGTTCCTATGAAACTATTTCATCCTAAGAGCATTACCTACGTTATGTTATAGTTTTGAACAAAGTGAGGACTGAACTACCCCCGTAGGAAGTATGGCTGTTAGTCAATTGAACTGAAGCAATTCCGAAAAGAATCAGCTGCACTCACAGCTTCTCCCGTTTCATGGGCTAAGTGCACTCAACAGACACCTAACACCAAAGCTTCTCCCTGGTGAAAGATTACTACACTCGAAAACTTCCACAAGTTCTTTTCGCTGTTGAAAAAGTGTGCTTATATCACCGTACGTATATGTACATATACATAAGACATTCTCTATATTCGTTTTCTTATTATCTCATTTTAATTTTTTCATCTCCTTTCAAATCAGTTTTAATGGCCGTTCCGAAATATAGTTTTTTGTTTTTGCTTAACACGATACGATTCATACGATTTGACCGGACAGCAGTTTTGGTGGATCAGCGTTGTAGACCAAATCAGATTGTAAAATAACCGAAGCCGCAGAGTCCACGTACAGATTTCATAAGGATTTGCGAACGGTACAACGTCATGTCCATCCTCTCCCTGTTTTTCGATCTTTATAGAATGTGTGTACTAAGTATTTTTGTTTCGTTTTGCCTTTTTTGCTGTACATATGTAGAAGAACGAATAACAATGCAGTGATAGGACTGTTTTTCAGGAAATCGGGGGGCCTGTCCAGCTATCAGCCCGCCACTGTTTGCCGTTGCTGATTGGCACATAAAATGAGTCTACACAGCAAAAACCTACTTATTCAATTTTTAATACAATTGAAACTGTTTAAAGAAAAATTTGAAAGGAAAAAATTATTGAGTATAAAAAAACAAATACGGGCAAATTAGACAGCAATGTCATTCTGAGGGCCAATACGCTAAGATGTATTGCAGATTTTTTTAAATGGAACTTTATCACGATTCATTCCTTTTCGCCGCATAAATTCACATAGGTCCGAATCCAACATGCTCCTATGAGCGCCCCAGCTGGTTTTCTTGTTAAATTTCTCCTTTCCCGACACGGATTCCATTGGCTGAGCATGGGCACATGTGTTAGGGTATACGAAGTTTAGTGAATGATTTACCTGCAAAGGTAAAACCTTCATCAGATAGAGGGTTGTATGCTCGCCATTTGTCAGATATTATCATAGACTCAGGAAGTATATGCTGCTTAATAATTTAATAATGGGTATTAAAATACGGGTACTTCGCTCTGGAACAGCGATAAAGGAGCACTCACAATTTTCCCTGTGAATTCCTCTTAAATCCGATTGCACTGGCAATACACGGCGAACGTTGCTTTTCCTTTTAGAAAACGAAAATTCATCTCTTTCTACTGTCAGTCTTTGTCCTGCTATCAACGAAGGATTGCTTGGCAAACTTTCAGCACAAATCTTTCTCATGTAACTATTCCAGTCCACACAAGTGTTTTTATTTATGCACAGTTCATGTTCACCAAACGAAATTGTTGTATACAGGTAACCAAGAATCAAAGAACAATATAGCCGTTTTCAAGTTAAATTTAGAAGCTGTAAACCAAGAATTAGAACGTAAAGGTATTTCTTCTCGACTTTCTCGTTTATAACATCTCCATCTCTCTCTTCCACTTAACGCCAGCGTCATCTGATGACCTAAAGACCAATTTCTTTGAGCATGTAGAACTCCTTTGTCTTAAAGGACACGTGTAGACGATTGTCGGTCTTTAACAGGTGTCGATAAATCGCTGAAATTGATTACGAAAATGGGTTATAAAACCCTACTGAATGGAAAACGTTTACAACATCAACACACAAGGTAAATTTCTTCCAAATGACCATACGGAACTTCGAAGCACAGACGAGGGCTTAACATTGACTCAAACATCCGGACTTGATTGGCTATCCGGTGACGTTAGAACGCATATAATAGCACGTGATCACTGCCCATCTAGCGCCGAGAACTGTGTGATCTGCTACTCGGAGTGCTCTTTGACAAAATGGAATTTTCCTACTAAAACATTAACGGAACTGTGGCTTCAGGACACAAATATGAAACCCTAATTTATTTTTGAACTTTTAGCAGTTAAAGAGAAGAAATCTCACCAGTCCAGATAACGGCCAGAATGTTGATCCGAGAAGAATTTTTCTCTAGCGATTGTTTCCTCAGAAGAAAAACTGTAGAGCATGTGTTTTTTTTTTAATTGCTTTAAACGTTTGCACGTTTTAATTCTTCCGGCAGTGATCTATTCTGCTCTAAATAATCTTCCAATTCCAAAAGTGTATATTTTTTACACTTATATTCCTAAAATGATCATCATTTGATACCCTCGTGTACCAAAAACACAGAACCTGGAATGTAAGCTCAACTAAATGCAAAGAAAAACAAAATTTATTATAAGGCAAAATCTAGTAAATCTGTATAACTTTTTAGTCCTATGCAATATTCTCATAAAGCCGTAAACTTATATTACGTATTTCTAATTTTTGTGTGTCTTCTTAATTTAAGACATGAACAAATTTTAAAAGAATTGACAGGCCTAAATTCACATTCGGAAGCTTAATAAAGGGGACTCAATTCATCCAGGGGTGGCCATAACAGCGATGCGTGGCTCTAAAAAAATGTCGGTGATTTCAGCATGTCGTCATCATCGAGTGCGGTTCAACCGCAGATGTAAAAATGTCTCGGCTCCAATCTCCCGTTTTCTTGCACTCGTGTCGTGTTTATTGAGGTCAATTCTATTCAAGGAGTTGTATTAATTTAGTGATTCTTGTTATATTTATCTAGTTATAGTTGTTATATTATTGTAGTAATTATAGTTATATTGATATAATTATTCTATAGCTATATTATTTGAGTTATTCTAGTTATATTAACATTATCAAGGGCGTCGTGGGTATTGTGACTTCTTGTGTTGGATATTCTTGCCAGTTTCGTAACGCCATAATGCCAAATTGTGCAGTGACCATATGCAAAAATAGAAATCAGAACACGAAAGCGAAAGGAATTATTTTCCACAATTTTCTTAAAGATCATGCCAAGAGAAAGGAATGGCTCATTAAATGCAGAAGATTAGATAAAATAATTTTTTGAAATGCAACTGTATGCTCTGAACATTTCGCTGACAAAGGCCACCAAAAAGACTAGCAGACAAGCTACACAGAAATACCGTATGTAATGAAATCTTTTTGTTAGTTACTGGCTGAAAAATATCCTGAAGCACTCGGGAAACATATAAAAGTGTACACTAGGAGAAGAACCTTCTTAAGGATGCGCCGCCTTAATATTACTGCTAAAGCAAAGAGGACAGTAGAGCAATATCGAAAGAAAGTTCGAAAATAACAAGCCTCAAAAGTAGCAAAGGAAAGGAAAGTTAATTATAGTATAACACCAGAACAAACCGCTAACGGTAACCGAAAACTGGGGTGCAGTTGGCATATTTTGAGCGAAGCTATTGCAAAATCTAAGCTTAAAAACGCGTCTACCACGACAAATTCTCGAAAACGAACGCGATAAATTTACGACTTGCAAAACAACAGTATTAAACATTCTGAAAAAGAAATGCCTAAAATTTATCACGAACTAGTTTTCCTCCTCGCCTTCACGTTGGTTGTGATCAGGTTGCATGTAAACAAAGCGGAAAGACTCACTCACATCGGGAACAACGTTTTTCAATTTGCATCGAAAAAGACAGAGACAAACACGCATACAGTACTTAATCCTATACCACTGACACACCCTGTAATGTGCCAAAGTATTTAATAATGAGTGATCGTTTTTTTTGTCGGATTCTTGTTAAACCTGTCCCAGTTGGATCTATATTTTTCTTTTCTCGCTGATTGTTTACAAAAAATTATCATACACTTTTACTATTTAATTTTATATACAATTTAATTATTTCAATCTGAACTTAAAACTTTGTTTAGAATATATTAAAACTGCTAATAATCCAGGTATCTATTCCGCATTTGGACAGTTTTATGGGCCTCACTTTATAATAGCTGAACAAGTATCGCTGTATCTAAATTCTACCAGGAATATGTTTCTTATGTGTGTGCTTGTGTTGGGAAATTACCGAGTATAAACGAAACGAAAATATAACTGCTTTAAAATATTTTACATATTGCAAAAACCTAAAGTTTGGTACGTGAGCGTACGCTGGCGGAGGTGACAGGGTGATAGCGAGTTACGAATTTTCATTGATACGCTATCTTTGGGAGCATCGCGCTCGTTCGTTACGTCACGGGAATCAGCCAATGGCAGGTATTCCTCCGAAAAAACCGTCTTTAAATAACCTTGCAATTTTTCAAAAATATTAGAAATAAAATAAGTATGCAATTGGTCTGTATTTATTATAAATTATTTTACCTGTAAAAAAGTGCTAAGTTGTGGTTTACAATGTATAACTGGTAAGAAAATTCCATTAGGTAAAAATAGGATTTATAACTATTTATTTTATGCGTTTCAAGATACAGATACTTCGGAATTAGTAGCTTTCTTATTCAAATTTGTTTGAAGAAAAAAAGACTCCTTCAGATTGGAAGGATATACACAACTGGTGAATTAAATTTATTTCAACAGTATCGGATCTGATTTTTTGTAGACATATTTTTAAAATTGAATGCAGAGCGACAGCCAAAAAATTCAACAATGTAACACATTTCAATAATTTTTATTTTTTTATTTTTGCGTTTTCTGCTGTGACCAGTGTCATATTTAAAGCTAACCATGGTGAACTTACTTAAATGCGTTTCTTATTTTACTCAATCTCTTTTCAAAATATGAAGTATAAACCAGGGAGAAGTGAACCCGTTGCCTTTTTTTTCCTTGAAGGATATGTATTTACAAGATATAAATAAAATTATATATTGTTAATATGGCAATTGAGAGTTGCCCCTTAATGGGTAATTATTAGTATTTATCTTGTGGCGATCTATCCACTACACAGAAAGATTTCTGGTATGATTAAAATACCCCATTTAAAGAACATTGTTCAGTATATTGTTTGCATTGCAAGTACCGTATGTACGAACCTCTTATGACCTGGTAGTGACCAGCAATCACCCATTACGTTGAATGACAGATTGGCAGTATTGACGTACCTAATCAGTGTAAATTAAGAACTGTTTTGCCGTAATATCAACATCACGCGGTTTTGCATATTTTACTAGATATAAAAGAATTTCCGATTGTTACCTAGAGAAGCTTAGGTAGGAGTGTATGGAATAACGCCAAGCAACACAAAGGGCTTCCAAAGCATTCTCCATATGTATCAGAAATAAATGCATTTGAATCTGGACAACAGGAGCCTAAGAGAGACGTTCAATAAATATTGAAAATCGATCAACCGAAACGTGGACTACGGAGCACAAGAGAGACGTTTAAGAAATATTAAAAATGGATTAACCGAAACGTGGACTACGGAGCATAAGAGAGACCAGTTGTCACATAAAATTTTCCCGCCAGGGAGTAGAAATACATCTCACACGATTTTCAAGTAGTATATTTTGTGACTTCTAGATGTAACACCTTCTTCCCAGTCTGCAAACGACTTCCATAAAAAATGCCAATTGAAAAAAAACTTTTTTTATTCTATTAAAGTTTTATGGGCATTAAAATAAAAAAAATTGTTATTTTGTTTTAGTTATTAATATATTTTAATTATTTGAACAACAATAGCAAAGTTTGAAATAGAGTGATAATTCCTAAGTTTGAAAACATGGAAATATGCATCCTTACCACTGCAGCAAAGATTTTTTTCAATTGCCCTTAGAAATTGCCCTTTCTTAAAGGCCGCGCGCAAACAACAAGGATCAAAATACTTCCTGTCTTCCTTTTACTGCCCTCGCATTCCATGTGTTTTATCTAATATATAAACTTATTAATTTATGATTGTTAGGTTGTATCACATGGGCTTGTAAAAAAAAACAAAAGGGCCGCCTCGGTGGCGCAGTAGTCTAAGCGATAGCCTATGATCATTCTTCCGAAAGGGGTTGGGGTACGAATCCCGGTGTGGCACGGACGTTGTGTTTTCTTACGGCACTGGCTGTCTACCTTCCCTGGAACCAGTTACCCTAAATTAGGGATAGGCGGCTGCTTATAGCACATTGAGTTCCTCACGGTGGTCGTTTAATCTTCAGTCAAAAAAAATCAGAGGGAAGAAAGCTGTCTTCAGTTACAGAAAACCAATGTGGTGACAAAAAAGGAAGGAGTCGGATTGATTAAAGTAACCAATAAAGTACGGCGTCAATCTCATAGGTAGAAAAGGTAAAACGAATGTGTGTGACGGTCCGTTTGTGATATATATGCAGATTATTAAGTGTATGGGAAAAACCAACCTATATATTTCTTACAGTCTGTAATTTTTGTTCACATTCATAATACAACCCTTACGCCTTTTTGAGATTGCCCCAATATATTGAAGTACAATAAAAAGAATACTTTTATTTGCAAACAACGGGAATCTGCTCTTTGCCTTTTTTTTGTATTGCTTTTTCGACAACGCTGGCTTTTGAAATCCTCGAAAAAATGTTGCCTGCCCTTTTATTTCTTATGGGCATACGAGAACATGCACCAAACAGCCATCTCGTAAATCCGGATTGTCGTGACAGGCACCACAGAGCTCAAAGTCACTGTAATTTCTCTTTCCAAATTGTTACATAGGTATTGCATTTGTTCCACATATGTCTTGGGCCTTTGCGGCGGATGCAGGCCCAGACGGCAGACGTCGCCGATATGGTTCTCGAATGTGTTTCTCTTTAAGGGTGGAGAAAATCCCTGGCACCAGAACTGGGGAAGACAAAGGACCTCTCGATCCTGCTCGCTCACCCCCGCGCAAGACAGGGACTCATCAAGGTAATCAAGGATTTCGTTGCTAGGAAGGAAATGCTCATGACAGAAGGGTGAATGAAGTCAAACGAAGATAGAAGCCGCGAGTTTGTAGTGAAGAGGAGCATAATGACTAAGTCCTGGAGACATCACCGCAGCACCGGCCATAGATCTTCAGAACTCTAAATGCTTTGTAAATAATTTTTCTATTTTATATATGTGAGATGGCTCTGTTTAATGTTTCGGTACATCAGACCTTCAGTGCATAAATGTGTGTAAATTTCTATTTTAGTTTAGACACAAATATACTATTTTGGTCACAAACACTTTAGCGTTGGCGATAAAAAATACTTGCCAGCCTCGAATTTAAGCGTCCCTTCCCATTAGCACGCCACTCACACGGGCAACGGCTGAGGAGTGGTAAGTGCCAATCCCGTAGATGCAGTAGAACCTTGCCGGTCCTTAGATGCAGTAGAACCTTGCCGGTCCTTGGACCGATTCGGTTCGGCTGTTGCGCCGCTGGATCCTGACATTATTGCTCACACAACGCCCTCTCTATCATTCTTAAGAGGGAGCTGAGCATATCCCTGCGGAGTCCGCATTTGGAGGGTGCAGGTACAGTCATCAGCTAGCTGGGGCTTTTGTTGTCATGTTTTCCTTCTACTCGGCATATGCGAAAACCGAGAATAGACGCACAGCTAGGGTGGGGAACGGGGAAGGAATCAAGTTCTAGATGGCAAACTTTCTGTGTTGCACAGCCGAGGAAAAAATTGTAGTAATGGTAAAATTTGAGAAGAACACAAGTGATCGGTTTATAAATCAGGATGGATGATTTTTGTAGTAGAAAAAATACGTCCCTGTTATTTAGGAAGTAATTTTCGTTTTTGTTGCGTAAAACACGCCTGTGCACGTGTTATTGAGATCTTCGACAGAGCCGTTTAATAAGTGTAAAAGTAGAGATTCACTGAAACCGGGGATGAGGAGCACAAGCTATACTATACTGTGCAAATTAATTTGGACAAAGTAAAAAATCACTCTTTTTTCCAAAATTATGCATTTATATCAATCTATGCCTTTATATACACTGGTAAATACATGTATTAGTATGAAGTATGTCCTCCTTTAGCAGAAATGACCTCTTGAATTCGTTTTGGCATTGACTCCACTAATTGAGTGCACATATTTTTGACTTCATAATCGTGGAACCCCACTTTTATAGCATTCGTTATCATGCGTTCTTTGATTGTACGGTCCATTTCACCTAAACGTCTCTTCAAAATAGTCCACAAGTTTTCTATAGGATTTAAGACAGGTGAATTTCCAGGCCAATAAAGCAAATGAGTTTGATTTTCCGGCATGAAATTCTTGACCAATTTCGAGTTGTGACATGGGGCCGTGTCATGTTGAAATGTCCAGTTAAACGTTAGCAAGAATGGAACAATGATGCGTTACAATATTTCTACGTACTTTGCTGAATTCATCATACCTTGAACAGGACCTAAGCTTTCAGTGCCATTTGATGTGAAAAAAACCCAAAACATCTGTTTCAGAAGGTGTTTTACAGTTTGTTTGACATGCTCAGTTCTTAAGGATTCCCAGTTGCTTCGTCTAACGACATTTGCTTCGTAATCCTGCACAAATAAATGAGTTTCATCACTAAAAATTACCTTTTTCCAGTTGTCAGCAGTCCATGATTTATATTTTTTGGCCAATGCTAAACGTTTTATCTTCATTTTCACATTCAAATATTGTTTTTTCGTTGGTCTTCTTGCCTTCCAGCTAACTTTGAGAAGCCTATAGCGTACAGTTGAATCACTAACATCACAACCACTAACCAATAAATCTCTTTCCAGGTCGAGGTTTTTTTTTGTTTTGTTTTTATTCATTTTACTATTTCTGAGAAGATATTTATTGGTTCGTGGCGTTGTTTTTCGTTTTCTTCAACATTTATATCTCCTTTTTGGAGGCAATGATCCATATGCACTGTATCGCGTAAGCAGTCGTGATACACTTGATTTGCCTACACCAACTGCAGAAGCGATATCTATCACTGTCATAGAAGTGTGATCCTTCACAGCAATTACTTTTGCACGGTTCCTTTGGGTAAATATCCATTTTTCAATACCCGAAAGCAACACGTACTCACAGAGAGGAAAAGCTAACATCCACTTGTCACACACGAAGGCTCACAACTGAAGCTGAAGAGCCTATTTCCTGTTTAAAACCAGTCAAACCACATTCTTAGTATCAAGTTCTAACAGTCACACCACCTGACAGTTGATAAAACCGGTTTACGTAGGTTTCCGACATAAACTGACGATCGCAGTACAATTCTAAGAATAAAATAGCTTGTCCCAATTAATTTGCACGGTATAGTACCTTTAATAAATATGAAAAAAAATATCCATTAGTACCGAGACACAAAAGAGAAGTTTGAAAACTATGAAACAAGATTTATTTAAAAGTATGAAAACAAGATATGCTTCCAGAAGCATACGGCATACAGTTGAATCACTAGCATCACAACCACTGGCAAATAAATCTCTTTGAAGGTCGATGCTTGTTTTTTTTTTTTTTTTTTTTTTGGATTCATTTTACTATTTCTGATGAGATATTTATCGGTTCGTGGCATTGTTTTTCGTTTTCTTCAACATTTACCTCTCCTTTTTGGAGACGATGATCCAGATGCATTGTATTGCGTAAGCAGTCTTGATACCCTTGATTTGCCTACACCAACTGCAGAAGCGATATCTATCACTGTCATAGAAGTGTGATCCTTCAGAGCAATTATTTTTGCACGCTTCCTTGGGTAAATATCCATTTTTCGATACACGAAAGCAACACGTACTCACAGAGAGCAAAAACTAACATCCACTTGTCCCACACGAAAGCTCACAACTGAAGCCGAAGTGCCTATTTCCTGTTTGAACCCGGTCAAACCACATTCTTAGTATCAAGTTCTAACAGTCACACCACCTCACAGCTGATAAAACCGGTTTACGTGGGTTTCCGACATCAACTGGTGATCACAGACAGTTCTGAGAATAAAATAGCTTGTCCCAATTAATTTGCACAGTATAGGGCCTTTAATAAATATGAAAACATAAAATATTTATTGGTACCGAGACACAAGAGAGACGTTTCAAAAGTATGGAAACAAGATTATTTCAAGCATGTGTTAAGGAGCACAAAAGATAGCTTTACCATATATAAAAAAATATTCATTGTTACCTTGACTAAGGAACACTAGAGACACGTTTGAAAAGTATGAAAACAGATGACTTGAAAATGGAAACACACCGAGAGTCTACCTGCTTTTCAACCGAGTTCGCTAGCGGAACGTCTGAGCGACCGCCTTGTCTGAAGCACTGTCGTTTGCCGCGAGCTTAGTACTTCCATTTTCTGTCTATTACCTCTATGTACGTACATGTATTCTGATTTTATATTTATACCGAAGAAATTGACATTTCTCGTTGCTTTAGGAATGAAATTGCATCATAGAAGAGTTATTTATAAAACGAAAAAAAAATCCTGATTATGGATATAACAAAGTGTTAAAACACTTTATTCTATCTAAATTGCGTTTTCCTGTCTGCATGAACTACGTTGCACACATCTATAGGTATGTGTATACGTACTACACAGCACTACTAGATTTAATGTATATTTATATTATAGAGTTACGGTGTAATCAGGTTACTAAAGGGTGTAATTTTTTCAGTGTTGTTAAAATGTAGAACATTCAGCCTGCGCTGAAAATATAAATCATGTTGGAGAAATACAGAATGACAAATTTCGTTCATTAAACTGACATGTTTTCCTTTAATTCGGGCCAAAGAATGCATCCCTACATCTGAAACAGCAACATTTTTATGAACTGTAGAGCACTAAAAGTAAAGAATAACATAATCTTAGTTTTCGAGTTTTAAACTGGAAATATTTGTACCAGTCACGATAAATATAATACCTATCAATTATATCATGGCTTGAAATGCAGAACTTTCAACATATAGTTATGCATTCTCTGAATCCTCTGCAGCTGTAGCTACCTTTAGAGTAGGAACAATTCAAATTGAAGATAAAGGTTGCCTTCAATAAATGGTTCTGAAATATTGCCTGGACTACAAGCTGGTAGAATTTCAGGACATCTTGAGGTGACGATTCCAAGGAATATAAAAATTTAGATATTTTCTCAGGTATAAACTTAAGCCCAGTGACAACAATATCTCTGAGTACAGTAACGTCGTACGTTAAACAGTCAACTCGACTCAATTGAAGATAACTCGCACAATTTCCGAATTCCTTGCGCAGTGGTTTGAGAAACTTTACGAGGCGTCGGCTGCATATTTACGTTTCTTTCCAGAATGCAACCTAAGAGTTTTCGTCAAACTTCCTAGGGCGTGACACAGCACGTTACGAAGTCACAAAAAATTATATTGTGCACCGAAAACAAATGCATCCCGAGATAGTTCGAAAAAGATAAGATTCTTTGAAAAACGTGCACAATAGGTTTTAAGTCTGTGATTGTGTGAATCCTCCAACAGAGTACAAGAGGTCTCAAAACGGAATGTGGAATTACAAGACAAGAACCAAGTTAGCCGTGGTTGGGCTTACCTGTTAAAGAAAGCCTCTGTATTTTCCATAGGATGTTGGATTTCCGTTATTCAAGGTTTACCATCCGGTTGTGAAGCCAAAGTCGACTAAATTTCGAGTTTTGTTAGAAAAATGCTAAATTCTCAATTGGACAAGTCTGGAATGCAGTTGAGATGTCAATATATGCATTTATACTTGGCAACACAACTGATAATCAAAATGGAAAAAAAGCAAGTGCTGAAAAAATCTTGAGCGAAAGTAAACCGGCGAATCACAGTGATACTGGTACGCAGACTGGAAAGTCACAGTTTGCCACCATACCGTATACTGGAACAAAAATAGTCCACGAGAGCGAATCATTCTTGAAGGATACTGTGATTCAATGAAAACGTATCTTATAACAGACTGGTTTAAACCAGAATGGTTTCGTTGCACACAAGGTCTAGTCAAGCGTCGAGTAAAAGATAACGTATACAGCGACACCTAACAGATAACGTGAAAAGCCATACAGGGAGAAACAAGAGCCCTCTTGCAACAGTTCGTGGCAATGATCTCACAATAACAACCCCTAGACTTACATATCAAGCAGACATTTAGAGATCCCGAGATAAAACTCTACACGAAACTGATTACTTCTGAAAATATATCAAGTCAGCCGGACTAGACTGAACCAATGGTCCACGTTTCACAGATCGGTACATTGTAGCCCATTATTTGGAAGAGCATTCCACGGAACTGAGGGCAAAGTGTTTCAGAAAATGCTGCTTTTCAAATTCAGTTGACAGAACTGTAGATGCTGATTTTCTAAAGAGAATGTTTTTTCACCTTTATTCCATATTGTTGACAAAATGTGGAGTACTTGTGAATAAACAGAGCGTTTTATCTGATCATCGGAGGGAAGGTTCAATGTTAAAGAAAGGTGATATCCTTAAACGAAAGATGTTTCCATGCCTTAATATGTGCTTTTGATGTTGTTATCCGGTATCATACGAAATATCGAATTACTTGAATTAATGAAATGGATTTTTCGCTTATTTTTATATCTCAAGTAATTTCTCATCTTGTACGCCAGTAAAAATGATATATTCTCCCAAAAAGATTTTGCAGGAAACATTTCCAAAACCCAACATGTTAGCAGAGTAAAAATACAAAAATTGGTCATATGCAAGTCAGTGTTTACAAATGATAAATTTCCCAAGAAAAAATGTTATAATGCATTGCACCTATCATTGCGAGAAAGAAAACTTTTTCCAGAAATTTTCTACCCCACATGTTTCTGAAACGAAAGCCCTGTAAATACAACACAGTTGAATGCATTGAAATATCCATGTACTTCTTCCACTCAATTGTTTTGATACAGCAATACATATTTTAACTTCACTTTTTCCTTTTCAAATTTAACAGGATACTGCATGTACAAACAAATTATAATCCTGACTACACTGGTAGAATGTTACTCAATAATCTGAATTTTTTATTGATAAAAAAGGTAACCTGAAACCAAATAAACCCTGACATAAAATAAATGGACGCATCTTGAAATTTGACTCCCGCCGTAATGAAACTTATCACGTATATTGTGGAGGACAACGCAAAGTGATATTTTTCTACTCAATATGTTTTTGAAACGAAATCCATGTGTTTGCAACACAGTTTAATATATTGACATATTCATGTATTTCCTCCACTCAAATATGTTGAGACGGCAATACACGTTTTACCTGAGCTTTTGGCTTTCAAATATAACAGAATATTGCTTTAACCAAACAAATATAACCCTTGTTCCACTGGAAGAATCTTACTCAAGAAACTGAATTTTTTATTTATAAAAAAGGTAACATTAAACAAAATACACTGTGAGACAAACTAAATGGACGTCAGCAGAAATTTATTTCCCATCGTAATGAAACTTTATATGTGCATTTTGGAGGAAAACATAAGATGATTTGGATATCACAAAAGTAAGACTGTGTTCTTTTTAAGATTCGGGGCGTAACTGTTATAGATTTGAACACCGTAATGTCACATCGGTCAGCAGTGCATGTTGATATACGGATAGGTATGGAGTCAAAGATAACTCTGATTTTGTTCTGTTTCACCTAGTACAAGAGTCTTTAAATAGCTGACGAAGATCAGCGATATTACGACATGTCAACAACTAACTTCGTAGAATGTCGCAATTGGGCTTGAAAGAGAAGGTTACAGGGAGCTGCATGGCTAAGTTTCTGTTCCAACATTACGGAGACACTCACATGGAAGGTAAGCTGTGTGTGACCGTCTTTTATCCTGCTTTTTCTCTGAATCCAGCAGAAGTGATGAGAAGCATTCTTAAATAGTTGCCAAGATAAGATGGTCACGTACGTGACCAGGAATTTTGCATATACGCTGCATAATAGTTCTATTTTAGTGGCCAATGTGTGTACTTTCTACTATATCATCGGGGCAATTATTTCCTAAATATGTTCTTACTTAAATGGCGAATACAACATGTGATTTTTTTTTCATTATGCTAACTAAATGAACAAAAGTATGGATAAAAGTAATTTACCAACCTACATTAATTTACTTTATAAGTCATGTTGATATCCTTCATTTCCCTGTAAATTTTGCCTTCAGATTTTCTAGTTACAGTCAGATTTTCTCATTACAGTAAGTAGTAAAATCCTTCAGATTTTCTCATTACAGTTTCTCATTACTGAGCAGAGCTAATAATAATATTCACCTTTGCTATTCCTAAGATATTTTGTTTTAGGTGTATAAAAGGGAAAAGAAGGAACGATAAAAATCGTTATTTTTTAAATCACCATGGAATCACTTCTTCATTTCAAATTAAGTAAGTACAACAATATTGCGCACAGGAATATCAATAGGTTTATCATTTAGTTTAAAAACAAGTGAGGTTGTTACCTTATAAAATTTAATAACAGTTTTTGAAATAATGTAACGATGATATACGAAATTCAAACGTGACGACAGATGACATTCACGGGTAAAAAAGAAAAGAACGAGGAAATCATGGATTGCACCCTAGCGTGAAAGTAAAGAAATATACGAACATTTGGCTATTGGGTATTTGGTTCGGTATAGGGACAAGTTTCAATCAGTTTAATTTTCAAAAAAATAAGTAGAAAAATCCTCAAGCTGATGTTTCTATATTTAAATGGAATGGAATTTATACGGGTTACAAACATTCAGAACTACGCAAAGTGCTGTATTTCACATAATTACGAAACGTGCAAATGTACTTCTCAATGAATTTAAGTGTATTAAATTAACAAAAAAGAGTTCAGTAGTGAATTTATAAGAACTCTACAGTAAATAAACGCACTTTCCTGCTTGTATCATTCATAAAGTACGTGAA
Source organism: Macrothele yani (assembly GCA_039090855.1). Taxonomy (NCBI): domain Eukaryota; kingdom Metazoa; phylum Arthropoda; class Arachnida; order Araneae; family Macrothelidae; genus Macrothele; species Macrothele yani. The sequence continues at coordinate 47,285,451 of CM076999.1, read as the reverse complement.
ATTTGCATAACACAGAGGATACTGCAAACATACGCTCATGCAAAGTGTTCTTGAATTCGTTAATGCAAATTGTGGAGCTCTATTATCACATTCTCGAAAATAAATTATCGATTTTCGCTATCAACGAAGTGAGTTTTGCCTGAATGCTTCAGGAATACTTACAGGCTTTCATCTACTTTAATGCAAGTTCAAAGGTAAGATTTACAAATACTCTGTTTTTAAATTTAAAATTATTTCCAGTTTCAAAAATGATGTCGTTCTTCCCAAAATTTCTGTATTTCATTTGACATGCAATTGCATTTCTGTGATGAATGTAAATTTCCATTGGAAGTATATTAGATGATCTCGAAAAATGCTAATAAAATTTCCCAAATCGAATCATGTATTAATCAGCAAAGTTATGGAAATTCACGTTTAGTGTCCCCATGTGTCCTACTACTATTAATGTTGCCAAGACTTTCTTTAGTCTTTTTTCTCAACTGATTTGAAGCGTATTTTCCTTGATATTAGAAATAAAATATTACAAGAGAACATTCCTGAAAGTTTAAAAATTCCTCTCCTTTTGTTCTAAGTGCTTCTATCTATAATCTGAAACTTGCGTTTTGTTTTCTATATATATTGAGACCGGGGCTGGTTCGGAGTATCAATTTGTTCGGATTTCGAAAATTCTATTTGTATAGTGTCAAAAATTATAAAAAGGGTTCATAATAGTACTTAAAGGGTTTAAGAAATAAAACTACAAATTACAAATAAAAGTAACAGTTTAGTTTATTGTAATTACCCAAGAAAAAAAACCATTTTAGTTCATACACTCAAGTTATAATAAAGATACGTACCCTATGTTAAATTCAAAATATTATTTACAATAACTACACAGTACTATTTTAGTAAAAGAGTAAAATCAGTGCCCAAAACCCTATGCTTACATTATGCAATATTTCATACAGTAAAGTTTAAAGTCACCAATCTTTTTTTGCACCATTGTTGAATAACGTTTTTTGGCTCATAACTCTTTAAGTCTTTCCAACAAAAAAAGTTGAGATGCACAGCACTCAGGTTGTCTTTCGTACGATGACACTTTCCTATCAAAAGCATGAAAAGCTTTTATTTGTATGGGACGGTCCAGGGTCTTCATCGTTGTTGTCGTCGTCACTACTGTTTTCGCTGTCATCGTCGGCATCGGTAAAGTTGTGTATGATCTCGTCGTCATTATAAATTTGTCATGCTTGTTCATTAACATCATTGGCTAGCCATTCTTTTGCATCGTCTACATTATAGTCCTGAAAGGCAGTGATAGATTAACCCAGGGCTGCAACTTCTTCAGCAATATCTCCAGTGTTGGCACCATTTGTTTTGTCTTCTTGAATAACTTCCTCAGGCCATAGTTTGTTCCATCCTTTTTTTACATTATTTTCAGTAACATTTTTCCATGAATCTACCAGCATATAGCAACAATCTTAATATTTTGAGAAGGAAATGATACTATCCTCGTTCTGTTCAGTCATAAATAAACGGCGAATCAACTAATTTCTGTACACTAGTTTACATTCCCGATAATGCCCTGGTCCAGTAACTGAAAAAGTACCATTATATTTAGGGGCAGAAACATAAGCGTTACGTCCTTACCAACTTTATTCAACTGGTCAACTGCAGGATCTATAGAAGCATTATCAATGATCAGTAAGACTTTACCAACCTTTCCCCCTTTTTTCCGGTATTCTTTTACATTCGTAATAAAAACGTTTGAGTATCAGTCAAAAAAAAAAATCCGATGTCATCCACGCACTTTTCTGCACTTTGTAGGTCACCTACAAAGTGCAGAAAAGCGAAGAAAAAATGGGAGCGCATTTCACATTTTGAAACACCGCGGTTCCTTGCTTTTATCAATAACCAATATTGGAAGACGGTGTATACCACTTGCTTTGCAACAAACCATAGGTATAACTCTGTCTTTGCTGGCTTTTTATCCAGGGGCGTTCTCCCCGCGGCGAAATGCAAGAGACTTTCTGAGGAGCGAATGCCAGTTTATAGCAGTTTCATCTCTACATATACCTGAGTATTAACATATTCAACAATCTTTACTTTGAATTTCTCGAATGCAATAGCATCGCTTTATAAACTCTCACCTTCAATTTGAAGTTCTCTGATGCTATGACTTAATTTGAACTTTTGAAGCAAACCACTGCTAGCTTTTAAATCGGGGGTGGAGGGTGGGCATTTAATTTTTTTACATCAATTTAGAGCTTTTTAATAAATCAAAGGGCTCGATATTGGTTTTTTCAAGCTTGGTCTTTGTGTGAACCACAAATACACGGTGCCTTGATGTGCTTATGTTTAGCTGTTTTTAAAGTTTTCCTCAATTTCAGCACTTCTTCATAATGTAGTTTGGAATCATTCTTCAATAGAATTTCTCTTCTGTTTTTGAAGTCACATATTGTGGCTTATCCGTCGCCATATATTCAGGCTGAAGAACTTCCACTTTGCACCTTTTCAAGTCGATTTAAAATCTCTATTTTAGTGTGTATACACTGGCGGAAAATGAAAAAAAAACACGAAGAAGGAATTGGCGGACGATCATGAAATTTACATATGTTAATGTTTGCGTAGGTGTGATGTTAATTTCGGGACCAACCGGTGAGCGCTTACGCCACAACACGGCATAATGTGCAAATAATCGTCGGTGGTATTTAAGGAGAACGGCGAAGTGAATGTAATCCGTCGTTGGCGACGAACACGTGCGAAGAGCCTGAAGATGCTGCAATGCCGGGACATGGAAGAAGTGTACGATTTCAGCAGTTACCGGACTTCGAGTGATGTCGGCTAGTCGGACTCCGCGATACCGGGTGGTCGTGTCGTCGTATGGCGGAGCGAATTGGACGGGAAGTATCGGTGGTGGTACGATGGTGGCGTAGATGGTCAAATACTCTGTTATTAAACTTAAAATTATTTCCAGTTTCAAAAATGATGTCGTTATTTCCAAAATTTCTGTATTTCATTTGACATGCAATTGCATTTCTGTGATGAATGTTAATTTCCATTGGAAGTATATTAGATGATCTCGAAAAATGCTGTTAAAATTTCCCAAATCGAAACATGTATTAATCAACAAATTTATGGAAATTCACGTTTAGTGTCCCCACGTGAAAACCAAGTGTCCCCTTATCCACTTTGTGAAAACCAAAAGCAGCTACTGCTCTTTCTTCGTAGAACTGTTGAGGTCATTTTACGTACTACTCCTACGTAGTTAAAGTGGCGTGGAAGTGCCAATATGTAAACGCTACGACCTTATTTCGTTACTTGTGCGGTGAATTTACAACGAAATCTCAAAGTAAAGTGATTTATCCGTTACTGTAACATTCGGTAAAGAGGCGTATGCGTGTTGCTTTGGTTGCTAACATTGAGATAAAATAAGATTTGACGCCTCATATATAATGCATCAAATGTTTGCGATATTTGAGAAGTTGATTAAACAGGCCGCACCCTATACACCCATCTTCTGTCCCAGTGATTAGGAGAGGACCAAAAGAACATACTTTACGACTGCTGTTTAACTAACGAATCTGGCATTTTTTCGAAAAATAAGTACATTAAAATTTGGCCGAATTCCTCTTTAGCCATGAGACCTGTTTAGAACTATGATTCCTAACTAATTCCGAAACGCCATTAAAATGGGAACTGAATAACAAACATCAAACTCCGCTTCTGAAACTGGACCATCCTATTTTACTGATCGTGAATATCTGCCTTAATCGGAAGAGACTCATTTAATTTCATGGTATGACTCAACAATCCAATGAAAGACCTGAACCTCTTGAAAGACCAAGCTAAATCACTTTCTATTTCTATAACAAGTAGATTTCCTTATGGTATAGCTTCACACATATGAAGAAAAAAAACTATTTACCTCATAGTTTAACCGAATTAGTATTCGTCTGCAATAAGGATGTTTAATTTCAAGAAAATCTTTCCTCCTAACTAAATGTCAAGGTTTCACCCAAAGGAGAGATTCTAACAATGCTAAAAAAGCAACGAAATTTCCTTTTTTGCGCAATATCAAATTACTCCACCTCCAGTATACTCCTTATAAAAAGAATTAAACTTACGGCCTACAAGAACGTACGAAATACTGAGCACATTTCCAAATGTCGCTATCGTGTAATTTCAGAAAGCAAGTTGGTTCTTTCGACGAATCTCACACTACCTGAGCCGTAGATGTGCAGCAGTAAGGCTGTGTCTAGGGAGCAGTAGTATGAGTAAAGATCATGCATAATCACGAAGAAGAATCTAGCCGTCGTCCAAGGAGGAAAAATAAGTGAGATGTTTGTCTCATCCTACAAGCCTGAAAATCTTCGATGGTGCATTTTACTATCATCGAGCGAAATGTGCAATATTTTAGCTGGATAGTATTTGCAATTTTCACCAAAGTAAACAGCATACAATGCGCATGATTATTTCCAATCGTTATCGGAGAAGTGCTGATACCAAATTGAATATAAGTGCAGCCTTACGTTACCTAGGAACAGACTTAGGGCTTAACAAAGTATTCAGTATTAGGGGCAAAAATCGCAATCCAGTCTTTTGCAAAAGACCTGAAAACCTTTCATTACAGTAGAACAAAATAATTTTAGATAAAAAAAAACTATTGCATTTTCATGCAATTCAAGAGGAAACAAAGAATTCTATGGATGATGGATAATGAATAAATATTTTTCATCGTGATCAGTATCTCATTAAGATTTGTATTTTCTATCGCACTTCTAGATTTGAACACAACATGATGTGTGGTGTAACCAAGAACATGCGCCTATTATTTTAGTGCTGAAACTGTGGTTTACAAAATATTAGAAAAAGCATGAAAGTGATTTTCGCAATGCATCATGTGTCCATGAAATTATGTATATAGATTTTGGAAAAATAGTCATTTCTAGTTCAGTGGTGTTCATAATGGTAAAAAATACAACTACCTGGATATAACTTTTGAGAGTATGAAATGAGCTCCCGTAAACTAACTAAAGACAAATTTGGATCAGTTACAGATCTGAATATATATATATATATATTTAAAGGTTATTCCGAATTAAATACTGCAAATATTTACTTACACCATAAAGATTTTTTCTACAAAATGAAAGCATTGGAGAATAGCGAAGTATTTCGTAATAATAATAAAAACAGTGTCAGTTGATATTGTTTTTATTCTGTTTTCTTTTAGATTTAACATAAACAAGAATCAAAAAACATTTCGTAGAAACTCTGCAACGAAAATGTGTTTCATTACGAAACAAATAAATGTAAGCCGAAATGTAGTTTGGGTAAATGTGTACTTTAGCGTCCTAAATTACTTCGTTCGGGAAAATGTAACTGTGTGAGAAAACTGCAAAGCACAATTTTTTAAGCATACAAAATAATGAGCAAAGGTACAAAAATATAGTATTTTTAGATTAAAGGAAATTTTTTCCGAAGTATTTACCTGCGAGTTCTATGGTTTGCAGCAGTTGGTGCAGGAAGTTGAAGCGATGCTAATGGCCACCACGTGAATGCTCCGTGTGTCGGAACGGAGTACAAGTTGGTAGTGAATGCGCGGAAGAATGCAACAGGAGTGGGGTGTATTTTTCGGAAGAGTGTGATGCGTCGTGGAATCGTGCGCACGTAGAAGTAGTTCCGACATGTTTTATTAATTTTTGCGAAAGATATGTGCGAAAAGTCGTTATTATTAGTTTCACATTGTCTCCGAATGAAAAAAAATTGAGAAATATAATGAATTTATGTACGACAGGAGTTTTGAGGAAGAAGTTTTGGTTCCGGTTGAACTAAAAGTTTTGGTTATGGTTTGGAATATGTGCAGAGCTAGGTGATTTATTCAAACACTTCATTTGTAGTTGTGCTGTTGTTCCGTACATCGTGCTCACATTTTTCCCTCGTGAAACGGATATTTTTCAAAATAAACGATTTTCTTCAATGCCGATGTCGCACTATGGCAGGGAGGCCTTCAGCTTCTTGTAATGTGGAGAATAATTCAATTATAAGCCCTGACGAAATACGAGATGAAATGTGGAGACTGGCGATTTTTTTTACGCTTTCTCAAAATTACCCCCCCCCCCCCCCAGAAAAAAAAAACTTACAATGCTGTGTAAAATCGACCTCTTTCCTTCCGCGAATTCCTACCAGACGCTTCGATGACTACATATTTCTGAACCACTTCCTACTGTATTCTTCAGGAAATTACTTGCCCTTCTCAACGAAGCTTCCATTCACCAAACTCCACCTTGACACCCTCGCCGCTCCGTTGTCCTAGGCCTACCGCACGGACTCTTTTAAACCATCACACTTCCAGGTAAATACTTCAGAAAAATATTTCTTTTTATCTGAAAATATTATAACTTTTCACATTTCCACATTATTTTGCATGCTTAAAAAATTGTACGTCGCAATTTTCTCACACAATTACATTTTTTCCGACAAAATAATTTAGGACGCTAAAGTACACATTTACTTTAGTTTGTATATCGATGCAATATGACTATCCATTATACTTGCTTTGAACTTTAGAAATATTTAGGATTTGGAATTTATTTATTTCTTGTTTTCCTTTGTAATTTTTCGGAGTTTGAAACGTTATTCTAAAACGGTATTTTGAGGTTTTTATCACAACGAGCATATCCTTTATTATTTCCTTTCCGTTGAAATTAGCCAAGTTCTTTTGCTGGGTAATTTCAACGGAAAGGAGAGATCTAAAGATTTAAGCATATGTTGTGCAAAATAAATGAATTAGATTTTGTAAGAACGAAAATTTTAATAACGAGTAGTAATGAAAATATTTGCTCGTTGACGTTATGATTAACTTACGGTTCGTAACAAAACAACTTGCCCAGGTTTGTTTTCCCATTATTTTACTGTAACACAAAATATCTAACAGTCAACATAAGTAGGAAAGGAAAATAGAAGAACGGACAATATATCTATTTGAACGGTTTACTTTTACAATAAAATTTTTAACTCTTTAAGAGGCGGCAGATGTACTTACAGTAAACACCGACTCAAATTTTCTTCATTCCACAAAAAGAAGTGTTCACATATATATTAAGTTTTACGAAATCTACGTTAAACATATATTTTCACATCTTTGTCCGAGCAGTACTGATCATACACATGTAACGGTGAAAAGCGATTCCTTTAAGTCCTTTATTCTGTTGCCCGTGAGACGAATTAGAATGGCAATGGGCTAGTCCATCGGCACTGACATCAAGCCCGTGGGTAAAAAAAAAAAGTTGCTAACAAGTTTTCTATCTCGTTGTTTTGTTCGCCGTTATTTATACACCTATTTTAGCAGATAATCAGTAAAAAAGGATGTAAATATCCCCATAAATGACGACTTTGTTGGAAATTCATTTGTTCCAGGCTCGTTCTTTTCACTTATTGTGCTGTTCATAGATTCGTTAGAGATTAATTCAGCCCATTTTCCTCACACCGAGTAAATTATTTATTACTGGTTAAATGGTTTATTCCGATTTTGGAATACTTCTCAAAAGAGGAAGAAAACGACAGGAAAACAAGAAAACGGCGAAAAATTCCTCACCTTCTAAAGTGGACACAGAATGCAGACAGTCCGTGGGTCCAAATCTTCGTCTGATGAGTAAAAAAGGGAAATCTTGTGAGCTCTTCTTCGAGTTTCCCTTGAATGGGGTTTACAAATTTCTGGTCTGCTACCTGATGCCAGAACAGAATCGTAAGCTGGACAGCTTTCCTTCTCTAACGTCAAAATGTCATCCACAGAAATCAATCGTCAGAAGTCAGATTACGATTGATATATGCATTAGTATACGATAACAGTACAACGGACGCTCCCTATCTTCTGATTCAAGGCTTCTTGAATTGGAAGAGGAACTACAAAGGATCAAGTGGGACATTGTGGGGTTAAGTGAGGTAAGGAGAAAAGGAGAAGATCTCATCGAACTGAAAAGTGGACATCTCTTCTACTATCATGGGACAGATACTGGCAGAACTAGTGGTGTTGGATTTATAATAAACAAGAAACTGAAGGATAAAGTTGTAGAAGTTGAAAGTTCCTCTGACAGAGCTGCACGACTTGTTATCCAACTCTCGAAAAGATACCAGGCTCAGATTATTCAAACTTATGCACCCACCACAAGTCATCCTGAAGAAGAAATTGAAGAATTTTATGAGGAAATTTGTCATCTAAATAATAAAGGTAAGCAGCACTTGAAAATAATTATGGGAGATTTCAATGCAAAAATAGGGCAACGGCAACAGAATGAAACTTCAGTAGGTAAATTCGGTCACGGCAACAGAAACCAGCGTGGAAATACTCTCGTTGAGTTTGCAGAGGCAGAAGGGTTTTTCATCTTGAACTCCTTCTTCAAGAAAAAGCCACACAGGAAATGGACATGGAGACATCCAAATGGGACTACGAGTGAAATTGATTTTATTATGTGTAACAAAAAATTCGTCATAGAAGACTGCAGTGTGCCAAACAAGTTCAACACAGGTAGTGACCATAGATTGGTGAGATGTAAGATGCACCTCAACACCAAACTTGAACGTGGCAAGCTCATAAGACAAACAAAATCTATTGACATAACCAACCTTAAAGAACACCATAATACCTTCAAGGTGGACCTGAAGAACAGGTTCTCTGCTTTAGAAGGCCTAACATCGGAAGAAGTGGACATCTCTGAAGTTAACAGAAAAGTAACCAAAGCTCTTATGGAAACAGCAACAAAATTAGCTGGGTCTAAGAACAAGTTGCATGTAAACAAATTATCAGGAAAAACGAAAATGTTGATGCAAAAAAGAAGAGAGATGAGGACAAATAAAGAAGATGTGACTTCCAAAGTGGAATATATAGAGCTATGCAAGACAGTAAGGAAAAGTATCACTGAAGACGTAAGAAAATTCAACTGTGAACTAGTGAGGAAAGCAATTGAAAACAACCAAAGCCTAAAGATAGCAAAGGGACATCTCAGTAAGGGAAGAAAACAGATTATGGCACTGAGAAAAGAAGATGGTTCTGTAACAAGAAATAGAGGCGAAATTTTGACAAGAGTGAAAGATTTCTACTCCAAATTATATGAAAGGGATGATACATGCACTCCAGACATCATGAAAGATACCAGTACCAGAGTTCCTCCAGTCCTTCCAGCAGAAGTTGCACATGCAATCAAGAACATGAAGCGAGGAAAAGCTCGAGGAGAAGATGGAATTACTGTAGACATCATACAAGAAGCAAGTGGAGAAATTGAAACAGTACTCGCCCAAATTTTCACTCGATGCCTTAATGAAGGAAAGATTCCTGAGGATTGGAACACCGCTACAATGATCCTGCTACATAAGAAAGGTGACATTGAGGATCTCGGAAACTACAGACCTATCAGCCTCCTATCAGTAGTTTATAAAATATTCACTAAAGTTCTTTCACACAGCTTGAAGGTAACACTGGACATGGCTCAACCGAGAGAACAAGCTGGATTCAGGAGTGGCTACAGCACAATAGATCATATCCACGTACTGAGAGAACTAATTGAAAGAGCGAGGGAATATGAACTTCCATTGTGCATGGCTTTTATCGATTTTGAAAAAGCCTTTGATTCGGTGAAACCATCAGCAGTTACAATGGCTCTGAAAACCTGCGGTATTGAAGATGCATACATTAATATTATTAATAACATCTATGAAAATGCAAGTGCAAAGATTCGGCTGTTTGAAAATACAACACACATAAAAATTGGAAAGGGAGTGAGACAAGGTGACACCATATCTCCGAAGCTCTTTAATGCCACATTGGAGAGTGTTTTTCAGTCGCTGAGCTGGGAAAACAAAGGGATAAAGATTAATGGAGATTATCTAACCCACCTTCGTTTTGCTGATGACGTAGTCATTTTTGCAACTATCCCATCAGAGCTGCAGAGTATGATCCAGGAACTTGCTGACAAGAGTAAAGAAGTGGGATTAAAAATGAACTTTCAGAAGACAAAAGTGATGTTCAATGCTTTTACAAGAAATGAAGATTTATTGATTTGATGGAGAAAAGCTGGAGATAACAGACACGTACGTTTATCTTGGACAGCAGATATCAAGTGAGGCTCACATTGATGAAGAAATTAATCGGCGTACAAAACTTGCCTGGAGAGCTTTTGGAAGAAACAGCATAATTTTCAAGAGCAATATGCCATTATGTCTTAAAAGAAAAGTGTTTGATCGATGCATCCTTCCAGTGCTTACGTATGGTGCAGAGACGTGGACCTTAACTAAAAGAGATATACAAAGACTGCAGACAACTCAAAGAAGCATGGAGAGGTGCATGCTTGGTATAACTAGGAGAGATAAGAAGAGGAACTCGTGGATCCGAAAAATGACAAGAGTGGAAGACATCATGATCAGAGTTAAATCCCTGAAATGGCAATGGGCTGGACATACTGCCAGAAGGACAGATCATCGATGGACAGCCGAAATTTTAGATTGGATTCCAAGGGACTGGAAAAGACCCAGAAGAAGACCACATGGGAGATGGGTGGATGAAATTCGAAAGTATGCAGGGGTGACATGGAGGAGACTGGCACAAGACAGACCGTTGTGGAGGAAACTTGGGGAGACCTTCGTCCAGCAGTGGATTGATAATGGTTGACAATGATGATGATGATGATACGATAACAAAATAAAATACTTTCTACGGAAATTCTTGTAGTTTCTCATACATACGTACATATCACTAAGTTGTTTCCTGATATTCATAGGTTAGCTCCATAAAGAAATACAAACTGGCAGATAACTTTTACCTAATGTTGCCATATCAAACTTCTCAATATACAGCGATCTTGACATAAAATACAAGCTTCACTCACATCCATCACATGCCGTACACAGGATCTTCTGTACTTCATACTCATAATCTTTTTCTCATACATAAACTCTCGAATCTGATCCTCCCATGGTTTCCTTGGCCTCCTTGTACTTTTCCTTCCTGCCACTTGGGCTAAAAAGGCTTACTTAGTCTGCATCTCATCATTCATTATTTCAACATGGCCAAACCACTGTAGCATATTAGTCTCCACCTTGCTAACAATATTTGCTTCACATTACACAACCGCAACACGTCTTCATTTCTTACACAATCAGAACGTGTCTTGCCACAAAGCCCCGTTAAGTAACGCATTTTTGCTGCACACAAACTATCCCTATATTTCTTCTGTAGCAACCAGGTTTCACTGCCATACATCAGAGTAGAAACACTTACACACTTTCATAAGAAGCCATGCCGGAATATCTTGAGAAGTCATCATTCCCTTCAAAACTTTGCAAAGCAGCATGTATTTCAATGAAGATCTCACTCGCCTTCTAATTTCACCATTCAATTTGCTTTCTGTGTCAAACATGCTTCCTAAATACACAGATTTATTCACTTCGTCATTTATTTGCGTTATGAGACTAGGATACGAAATGGTTGTATCATACGCTAATGAAAGCCTTATCCAGTTTTAAAAGTAATATTAATTACCTCAAGATCGTGAAATTATCTTTAAAAGTGTCATAATGAAACCAAGCGCTCTAAAGGCAGAACGTTCAATTATTTGGATATGGCTCAAAAACTTCCAAATCAAATGTAACTCCAAATCCTAGACACTGTTTGTCCGACTGAATGTAAAATATCCAGTTTCATTGGCAAAAGAAATTGAGCTTCGTTTCCGTGAAAAAGAAATGACATGGTATTTGGAGGTATTGGGACTTAGATCGCTTAATATATACCACTGACGTTTGCAAATGTTGTAAGTAGAAACGCCAAGACGTCATGAAGATACTGCACTCTCCGCTATACATTGAGATCGTCAGCGAACAAGGGAGAAAGACCATCAGTGTAATTTTCGTACATGTAATAACACACATAGAATCCAAAGTGTCAGGCAAACAGGCAAATACTAAAATACAAAAGTAAACGTTTAGCAAAATGCTATTGTCCTGTTCTTAGAATCAACTTTAATCTTCAGCATTATGGATATTCATAGGTTTAAGAGGTCTAAAAGTTTTTGGAAATGTGAACTTTCAATATCATTCCCCTTTCGTGCTATGTATTTTATAAAAATCTAAATTTAGTTTGACCACATGAGATGTCACCAGTATTGTATTCGCTTCTGTTTTGACAGTACAAATTTTCTGATTAATTTGTTTTTATACATATTATATTTTTTCCCAGATTTTATACCAGAACAATATTTTAACAGAGTTTTAAATACTGTTTCCTGTATGACGATGAGAAAGTGATTTTGAAATTACTTTGTTTATTGCGAATTGCAAGGATCACTTCTTGGTTTGTTCTTCTCGTGTGGTAATCCATGCATAACAAACTTTAATGTAACTAGGTTTCTCTTCGTAAGTTTTGGACGTGAAGCTGAAAATAATTATACACTTTGTCGGATATTTCGAAGAAATCATAAATTGTTACCTTCGACAGGTGAATTGCAAAAAAATTGGAACATGGAATTAGAAAACTCGCTTCCTAGATTCTCAGTACTTTTTCCCCAAAAAACAAAAGAAGTGTACATCAAAACGTCCATCCTGTAAAGATTGAATTAATTTACCGACATTTCAAACAAACTCCCATCTTTATCTGATTGGTCCATACGAAATAAAGAAACCCGAAGTCTCGTATGTGACGCAAGTTATTAGTAGTCACCTTGAAAGATTTGAAATTTAACTACATGGCTGAAGAACCAACCATTACATACGGCTGTGTATTTCAAAAGTTCAGGAAACTATCTTGAAAGCTAATAGTTTATTTTTTTATATAATACACTGGTGTTCAAAAGTAAGAGAATTTGCACATTTTGCCGATTTTTACAAAAAGTGCGGAACCGAAGGTACACATTATGATGCCAAATAAGAATGGGAATTTGCAGTGTCGAATACGTAAGCGTACACGTGCGTGTAGGCGGAGCTGTGCCAGCGGAGGTCATGAAAAGCACACGTGGCATTTTCCGCGATTAGTTCGCTCGTACTCCTCTGCGACATTCGTTTTGTTTCATGCAGGAGGTGGTGCAATTTCATAAACAATCAGGTAAAATGAGTTACCAGGAACGTATTGATGACGGAATGACGTGGAGAATCGTCGGTAGATTGGAGTCAGGGCAATCTCAAGTGCAGGTTGCTACAGAGCTCAATGTAACGGCCAATGTCGTCAGAAAATTTCGGAAACAGTTTAAGGACCCCGGATCCATATCGAGAAGGCCTGGGAAAGGTCGTCCAAGAGCCACGACGGTCAATGAACGTCGTTTTTTGGCACTTACAGCGAGGCGCCGCAGGACTGATACAGCTGCACATCTATCTCGTGAGATGCAGGCCGCCAGTGGAATCCGAGTTTCAAACGTTTTTGGTTCCCGAAGGATTCTGAGAGAGGGCTTTTTGCCAGAAGTCCCGCTGTTTACGTCCCACTCACTTCAGCAAACAAGAGCGTGCGTTTAGCCTGGTGCAGACAACATCAGCGTGTGTCCAGATTTCAGTGGGATAACTTTCTCTTCACAGAGGAGCGGCGATTCAGCCTGGACACTGATTCTCGACGTATCTTCATCTGAAGAGAACCTGGGATCCGATACCTTTCCTCCGAAATCCGAAAGAAAGACCGTTATGGCAGCGGAGGTGTCATGGTCTGTGCATTCATCATGTTGAACGGCCGCACACCTCTCCATGTGTATGACAGAGGCTCCCTGACTGCTGAGAGGTTTAGGGATGATATCTTACAGCCCTATGTTCGAATTTTAGGGGCGCAGTTGCCCTTAGTTTCCTTTTTATGGATTACAACGCTCGTCCACATAGTGCTCATCTAGTCGATGATTATCTTGAAAGTGTGGATGTTCGCCTGATGGATTAGCCAGTCAAGTCGCCAGACATATTCCCTATTGAAGATGTCTGGGACGCTCTTGGGAGGGCAATTGCAGCTCGCCACCCACCTCCGAGAACCATCTAGGAGCTGAAAACTGCGTTGCTTCAAGAGTGGGACCGACTGCCACAGGGACTTACTAACTGGCTCGTTTCCAGTATGACGTCGCGCTGTCACAGCTGTATGACTGTGGGAGGGGACCATACCCCATATTATAGTAATTTTATGTTCGATCTTGCAACGTGGATTTTGGACATTCTTGCGATGATAAGCCTTACTGACGTTCATGAGTGCGTACCATGACTGTTTTATAGTATAATCGTTTCTCTTATACACTGAGTGGCGACTTTATTATGACCACCGTACAGTTTTAAGCAAATGAGCTATGGCTGCACGCAGTTTCCTCCAGACGGCGAGGCTAGTATAAAAAGGGAAAGCTTAGTGCTTGCGACAGTAGTAGAGGTGATTTTTAGGTGACAAGACGGGTAAAAATGCGATTTGACGGACTTTTAACGTGGGATAATTGTAGGAGCTCGGAGCCATGGAGCGAGTATTACCGAAACCGCCGCATTCGTGAAATGTTCCAGAGCAGCTGTTGTTATAATGCTTAAAGACTGGACTGTCAGCCAAAAAACTGGTTCTCTACGTGCAACGTGTGGTCGTCCTCGACCTGTGACTGCTCGGGCGGAACGGAGCGTGTCCAGACTGAAAACAGACAACAGAAGGGTAACAGTTCAGCAAATTACAGACCATCTTAATCAAGAATCCCCTCAAATGATCTCTGCACGCACTGTTCGCCGTACACTGCATCAGATGGGATATGGCAGCCAAAGGCCTGTTCGAACACCTTTGCTGTCTGCAGTTATCAAGAGAAAACGCCTCCATTTCGCACAGGAGCACAAGAATTGGACAGTTGATAATTGAAAACAAATTATGTGGTCCGATGAATCACATTTTCAGTTGCACCACGCCGATGGCTGAGTGAGATTTGGCGGAAACCGCACGAAAGCATGGACCCCAAATGCATTGCTACAACCCTTCAAGCTGGTGGAGGCAACGTTATCGGTTGGAGAATGCTTTCCTGGCATGCTTTGGGCCCTTTAATTCGTATTGATCAACGTCTGACTGGCCCATCATATCAAAAGATCGTTGCGGGCCAAGTTCATCCTTTCATGTGGATGGTTTATCCCAATGGCGATAGCTACTTTCAACAAGATAATGCGTCCTGCCATAGTGCTCGTATTGTACAAGATTGGTTTCAGGAACATGCCGGGGAGTTTACTTTGCTTAGGTGGCCCCCACAATCTCCAGATCTCAACCTCATTGGGAATTTGTGGGATAAAATTGAACGAGCCATCAGACAGCTGGATCCACAACCCTCCAATATTTGAATCCTAGAAAGTGTTATTCATCAAGCATGGTTTCAGTTTCAACAAACCACCTATCAACATCTCGTGGAGTCCATGCCACGAAGAATCAACGCAGTAAAATGCAAAATGTGGCCTAACGAAGTACTGAGGGGGTGGTCATAATAAAGTGGCCGCTCAGTGTATAACAGCGTATGCATACCGAATTTCATTAAAATGTGTCCATTAGTTTTTCAGAAATTCGACAATATTTGTTAATTCTCGTAATTTCGGACATTAGTGTATTTTTCTGATGAAACTACTGCAAGGAGTGTTTTAACCCCTTAAGCGACCGATGTACCTGAACCAAAAGTTGCCCAAATTTTCCTGCGTTCCTCAAATAGAAATGTTCCCATAGTGACCCGGTTATGCTAAAAGCTACGGCAAAACAATTGCTTTCTTTCTTTGATCTCAGGAGAACCGACTATAAAACTGTCGCTGCTCCCTTGCAATCGTTAGCCTTTCCATATGTAGTCAGATTCCCTTATAGTCCTTTATTCTCTGCCGCATTACCCAAGGAATGATTCGGAAGCTGTATTCTCCGGGACACGGATATCATGCCACTGGGTAGAAACAAGTTGCTAAAACATATTTTCTCTTCTTTCTTAGGTTTGTCGCTCTTTTCTCAGCAACCTTAGAGGAAAAGAAAATAGACATGACGGATTAATGACAATCATAACCCCCAAATGACCACTTAGAACGATAAACGTAGGGTAAAAGCAATGCTTTCTGATGCCGAGGTCGACCCGTTCCTGTCGCGTTTGGCACACTTCTCAGACAGCTGAATATATTCGTTCGAGCTGATTTCAGCATATTTTGTTAACCCCGAGTTAATTCGTTCCAGGCGGTTAAAAAGTTAAAATAAAACTTTGTATTACAAAATATTTTCGTCATGACGTCCTAAACATTACATTTATGTAAAACAAAATACATTCGAATTTACACAATCGTATGAACATTAAAATTTCATAAAAAGATTCTGGAATACCTTAAAATTTTATTGAAAAATTGGATAAATTTTAAATGTCATTGAAATGAACAAATGCACACAGAAATAGCGAAACACCAGGAATATTTCCTTAAGCAAAAACTTAAGCATTTTCATTTTCAACTAAAATGACTTAAAGAAACTTTAAAAACTGCATGTAAAATATATATTTTGCATTTGTGATACCGGCCAGAAATAATTGTGCAAAGGTTTAGAAAAAGTCGCATTCCTTTTCTAACATGATAAGATTTATGTCCTATCAATATTGCTTGGTACGAAAGCAAATATGATAACGCTGTCTGCCCTGAAAAACTCTTCGCGTCATGTATCTGCGAATATGAGCAACAGGTTTGATACATTGCAAATCCGATTACTAATATTCTTTGTAAGCGGAGTATATTTAGGGTAAGGTTATTAACAATATCTTACCACAAGGCCATTAAATAAATCGTTTTTTTTCTTTTTTTATGTCAATTCATTATATCTGACGTAATGAATTTAAAGTCATGAAGGCTTTTAGTTATTTATTAAAAACGTGTTTACTGGCAAATGAATGCTCACTAATGAAAAGTTAGTATTGAAAATACAAATATTCATTTTCCTCTAATAATTTCTTTCTCCCTCATTTTGTACATGTGTTGAAAAATATCTGTAGACGCTTTAACTCAGATTCAGATTATTTAGAGAAAGCTTGTGCATTCAATCCTACTTGTTTTCCTATTGCTACGACGAGTTACCGGTATCTGTGCATTCACCTAGGAGTTTTCTTCTGAAGAATTGCTTTCCTGATGATTCGGGCGTACCTCATATATAACCCATAAATATGACTTCGCTGCCTATCTTCTATAATACGGTTTTGTTTTTCAGTTAGCAATGTACTCTCATCCACTGTGACATGATGGTATTGCTTGTGAGTGTATTTATACTCGGGACATTTCCATTTCTGCACGCTAGCCTTAAAGATTGAGGTATAATACCTACGAAAGATATCGCTATAGTTGTTTCTTTTAAATCACGTGTGTAGTTTTTAAAACGTAAATAAATAATATCGTTTATAAGGTATATACACTGAAAAAAAAGTTTGTTTGAAATAACAAAATTGTTTTGTTGAGCTGTTTTGTCGATTTATTTTGTTGCTTTAGCACAATTCCAACGGAATTATTTTGTTGGCCACACAAAACTATTTCGTTGCTTATATTTAATTAATTCAACTATATGGAGGTGGCATCGACCTTACGCCAAAGCGCATGTGATTACTAACTACTCCATACGGGCACTATCTGACTACTACTGACCAGAAGAATCTCGTTTGGCGCTTAAGATTTCGTTTTGAATTATGGCTGATTGCTAAGTGCATTGTTAGATGACTAGGAACTGTCAACTTTGATAGAGGCATTCAGAAGTCAGAATTTCTGATATATCTTAATAATTCAAAGGTATATTTATGTTAGCGTTTATTGTGTGTTGTTTTGGTTTGATTCTGTGAATTTCAGTGATGATTTGGCCTCACTTTGTAGACTCATAATTACAATGAACACGATAAAATCCACATCTTTTTAGATGCGAAGCTATTTATACACGGTGTTTCCAAATTCGTGCGGCAACCAAAGATTGCATGGTGATAGTATCCTGGAGTGTATAGAACGTTAAGGAAAATATTACGATTTTTTTGCCTAACCAAAAATGTCAATAATTTGCTTCATCAAAAAACTAAGAAAATATTTAAAAATAAATCTGATTTAGAAACATTTTACACACGCACTAAAATAGTGTCAATACATCGTTAGGTCAAGTATCAATCGTCCGTGAACATCCCAGAAGGTAATAAACCGAACTTCAAATGCTGAATTCTCAGATAAGAATTTGCTCGTAAGAAAAGGGTATTGCCCAGTGGTTAGCAAGCCTAGTTCCTGAACTAACGCTCTCAGATTCGAATCCGATCTGTGAGAGATTTTTAAAAGGCTCAGAAAAAATTTCATCGTGACGTAATACCATCCAAATTCATTTAAACACCACTAGAAACGAAGGCGGGAAAAATTAATATAAGGAGGGGCGAAAAAATGGCAGGGAAGAATATGTCGGACATCACCTAAAATTACTGCACGGGCAATGCCATTTGAAAAAAATGTTCAGGGACAAAGTGGCCTAGCTACATAACTCTAACTTTGGTTGGAACAAGACATTACTGTGTCACGAAAACAATATGTTTGGTTGCAGTAACAAAACGTTTTATCACGATAACAATACAAATTGGTGGATCAAACAAATTCCCCAAAATCGACCTAGGCATTTTGTTAAATGAAGAAAACGTTTTGCCGAGACTATAATACATTTTGTAGAATTAACAATAATTTTCAGCAACATAAATTCGTAAATCGAACAAATATTTTTGTTGACTGCATATCGACAAAATGTAGTCGTTGATTCAACAAAGTTTTTGTTGAATTAACAAACGTTTTTCGCAGTGTAGTGAGTTATTACCGGGCTGAGACAGCAATATATAGTTTTTAGTACACAATTTAACACGAGAATCATAATTCATTCAAAGTGCTAGAAATTGGTGAACCCTTAAATTCGCCTCCATAGTAGTTTAGTGGTGTTAAGCGTTGTATTCAAATCATTCTTCCGAGTGGGTCCAGTTTCGATTCCCGGGGGAATAATCTTTGGTGTGTTTGCTTTACGACACTCTCTCTCTGCATTCCTTCCCTGAAATCGATGACCACAAATAACAGAGAAAGTGAGAGAGAGAAATATTTATGTAGAGGATTATAGGAAGGGAATGTGTGACCCATGCCTTAAACAGCCCTTTGAAGAAAGAAGCTATGAGATTTGGATAAGAGTGCCAAACAGGAAAATCAAACGGAAGCTAGGTATAAAGCGGAAGGAAGAAACTTCCATTTGTAACCAGGATGCCAGTCCATAGGTTCCGACGGCCTAATGTGCCCATCAAATGCACGGCAAATATTTAGTGGTCCGAGCGTTCGTGCCTGCCTGTGACTTTTCCGTGGTAGAAACACCCAAAAGGAATTGGCGTAAGCTCTGCTTCGTTTTGTTTTGATCATTTTGGTCGTTAAATCCCTAAACAAAGAAACAAGAAACCCTCAAATTGACGCGTTCATTTATGTTAACAGCAACTCTATTGGAAATAATTCAAGTTATCTAAATACAGTGATCCACTCATTCAAAGGAGGTGAGAGATGACTACCCGGACAAGACATCCGTAGTCAAGTTTCGTAAGTAATTCCTTGAGCTTGAATTGGCAAGAATTGGAACTTATTTCAATGCAGTAAAATGTTCCTGCTGTAAATTAAACGAAGTACAAGAATTCTGCCTTAGATGTACGATTAGAACTTGTGTTTAGTAAAAGTTAAAAATTTAAAAACACCATGAGATCTTTCGTGGCTGCTACAGCCACATCTTCAGATGGAAAGACCCGAGTGCTCGGAATCCGACAGTTAAATACAGGAGCAAAAACAGGTCGTTGCCACTAAATCCGAAGAAATACCTGATAACAGAGGAAAAACACAATCATATTAAGGTCACATATATACATAACTTAAAGTTCATGACTTCTATTGCTAAACAATAATTTCCGCGGTTATTGTTTAGCAATACAAGATGGCAGAAAGTTCATCATTACAACAAATATTAAGGTTTTGAAGTATATACATTCTTTCAGTACGTAGTAATGTGGTTCAGGAGGGCGGAACCACAAGGATGGTAGTCTCGCTCCATGTGGAAGAGTGTGAGACTTTATTGACAAAGCGAGAGAGGGCTGTACATTGTGAACAGATTTTCACACTGTACTTATGTTCAGAGACTCTAGTTTTTAATTTTCTTGAGGTCATACCAATATAAATACACTCGTTGTCATCGTTCTCTCTTGCTTTAAGAGAAATGCAGTACACTCCGTACTTATCAAACATACCAACACTATCTCGATCTTTTTTAACCCTAGCGAGGATGTTCTGAGTTTGAGTGCCAAACGACAAATTATCGCGGTGGCACACATTATTCAGAATATCAGCACATTTTGTTATGTAATCCATGGCTCCAACGAATTTGGTGTGGTGACTCGCCCTTGTTAGAGTTATGAATGCCTATCTTTGAACCTTCCCCAAGATGCGATCAACATGCGTTTTAGCATAGCCATGTGCGAGAGCAAGATTTTTACTGAAATTCTTTTATGCCATAATGTCAGATTATTCTCTTTGTAAATGGGCTTAAGAACAATACCCTGCATGTTGTGACAACATTGGGTGCCTTTAATATTTCGAGTTTTGTGAATACCAGGGTGAGGTTTACTCCGGGATATTTTCGTAGTTGCTGGTGTTCCGGAAAATCTGTTCGAGGACGAAGGGGCGATAATCAACGATGGGTGTTTTAAGTGTTTACAATTTAATTCATAATGATGAAATGTTCGTATTTCCCTATTCTAAGATACGGAGTAATTTGCCTTTCCGAGATTTAAAGTTCTTTTCTACAAGAATAGTTCCGGAACTTTAGTAATGCAGGCCTATAAAACGAGAAGTAAAAGGGATCCAACGTGTGTACCTTAAGAGCAATCCACGAAACTAAACATTCGTCGGATCCTTTTTGGCGTTTGTATTTATTGGTAAGACCTGTTGCTCAATAGGCTAGCTTTTTTGCCTTTGAATAAAAGTACATCCCAGTATTCGGTAATTCCGTTTTCTGAGATACAGCGAAATATTTTATGATGTATCTCATGTTTGTTTTCATTGTTTTAAATGGCCTCAGTCGTAAGGTAATCCGTCTTTGTAAAATATTTACCTAGGACATAAA
Organism: Macrothele yani; assembly: GCA_039090855.1. Lineage (NCBI taxonomy): Eukaryota > Metazoa > Arthropoda > Arachnida > Araneae > Macrothelidae > Macrothele > Macrothele yani. The sequence continues at coordinate 47,264,369 of CM076999.1, read as the reverse complement.
ATTTCCACCACGTATTGTATGAAAATTCCGTTCAGCTCGTTCAGACGGCATTGACTTTGGTGGCAATGAATGATCTGTTCATTATATCATTTCATTGCTGAAGACCATGTACACCTGTCCATTTAGTTTCCTAAATTGTTATGTTAAACAGTTTTGTATGTAAACAATGATTTTAAGTTATTTCTTGTTTAAACAGCTATAGAATCTTTAATACTTAGGGCCATCTAAATTTATCAGTAGTTTGAAAATACTAGTAATAATACTCAGTTCTATGTATAAAATGATAAAGTCGAGAGGAAAGAAATCGTGTTAGCCTCCTTGAAGGATTGATGAAACTGAATTGCGAAAAGGTTAGAATAATACAGCAGGAGCAGAATTTATAAAGCAACGCTTCACGCCATTGGGAAGTAAAATTAAACAATGATGATGCTGGGGACAAATACAACACGTCACAGGCCACTCTGACTTTTTACTGTTTAAGGAAAGTCGACTGGTAAGATGAATCTTGTTTTTGTCGCAATAAGTAGAACAGCCGTATAGGTGTGCATCGTTGGCGTACGAACGTGTTGCACCAGAATGCATCGTGTACGAAAAAAAGCTAGTAAAGAAGTATAATGCTTCCGGCAATATTGTCCTAGGAAACGTTGGGTCCAGTCATTCATGAGCACGAAACTGGGACGTCTGTCTGTTACGTAAGTACACATCACCGCAGACGGCGTACATTTTTTAACGCCTCCTATATTCCTCTCTGGTAGTGCCTTCTTTCAGAAAGATAATGCGTCGAACCACACAACCCGGTTCGTTTGAGAATGGTTTGCGATGCATGATAAATAATTCTAAGTATTGCGTTTTGGCGACGAAATTTTCCTGATGTATAATGCAATCAAGCATCTGTCGTTTCTTTTGGAACAGCAAATTCAGTCTTCGGTGTCTCATCCAGGTAACCTTAAAGATTTAACGATTCTGCTGGAAACGCGCTCGTTCCAGGTGCAACGAAAGACCTATCGAAATTTTGTAGATGTCATGCCACGCCGGTAAAGGGCTTTTTTTGGTAATTCGTATTAGACTAACACCATGCGATGCAGTTGGCCACGAAGTCTTAACTCTTCAGTATACGTATATTGTATGCTCTTGATCAGTGTGCATTGAAATACCGAGAATAAGACTCCGACGAAGTTAAGTTTTGACCCGTAAAAAGATGAAGCCAATCTCATATACACTTCGTCCCTACAATGTTATAACGTCTGATGAGCATAATGTATAAGGAACATTAGTCAAGTGCCAACAGTACGTTGCAACACTGACCTCTCGATCCCCTCGACGAGTCATACCTAACGCATGTAGCACAGGCTATCGCAAAGAATTGGGGTCCACCAGGCGAAGATAATGATGAATGTATGAACCCAGTACAGCGTCTACGAAATACTGTTGTGCCATATTATTTTCTACTTCTTCTGAGACTGTGCGTACTACAAAACCTTACACGTCCTCAATATAAATTTCCATCACATGTGATATTATTCTGCGGTTCTTGTCTCTGATACTTTAGATGTTGTACTCTCAAATATTTGAAATTGTTATCCGCGATCTCAGTACCACTACAGCTGATATCAACGGGTACTTAAGCCTATTCTCTTCAGGAAAATATTGTAAAATATCACCAGCAGGATACTTTACTGTGGCAGACAGGTGCAGTGTAATACTGTATCTTCATTCGATAATTCTGCAGTTTTGGTAACACAACATTCGCTAATTGTGTTTCGAATACGCTCCAACAACTTTTCCCATCAAATTGACCCGGCTTTATCGCGTCTGGTCGTACGGGCGAAACTTCCCGTGGTCTTGCAAGGACGTGACTAACATTTCACTTTCAACTTTCATAAATCGTTCTTCCAAAGTTTCGCACACGGAATTTTAACTATTATTCAATTCATTGTTTTTTCATATAACCTTTCCTAATAACCCGTAACTACCGTTCAGCATTTTGGTTTTAGTTTCCTCATAATTTTTCCATAGCCATCTAACTCACTTACAATTTTGTTTGTTCATATGGGATTTTATTCTGTGCACAACGCGTAACTGTTCCACCAACTTAGCATTTGTTTCAGCCCATATTTAAGCGGCCATTTTCCCTTACATCTTTATTTAAAATAAGCCAAATTCTTGACTTAAAGGACAACGGATATTGATTCACAGGTATGTTCATTCACACAACTGCCGTTCTCTAAAATTGCGCCCGTTTCTTTCTTTGCAGGAGCTAAATAGGTTTTATCGGCCGTTGTATCACGATTAAGATACTTCACTCTTTTGCCATAGAAAATGAAATCTTTGGGCAGTGTTCACTCCCGAATATATGAACGCTGCAAAGAAATCGTTCATTACGAACGAGAGATCCTTGCATCATTCATTTCCGACTAGTACAGTATACAAGCAGATGATGATGCTCCCACAATATATGAGTAGTATATTTTCTGCAAATCATGAACTCCACAATGCTCTTTCCAACGTTATTCTCCATATCGTCTTTTTGCTTACTTACCTGCGATACAGGTGTAGGATTGTTTAAGCTGTGGAAGATGCAGAGAGAAACAATAGACATATTTCGTCAAGCAGTTCCTCCGCAAAATAATTCTTTTTTCCCTACATCTGACCGCAATATTAAAGTTGCTGTAGAAGGTTTGAGTTACATAAAAAAAATTATTTTCATATTAATTGTTCTGAAAGTTATACGCTTAGTGTTCCATTTTCTTGGTTAACGTGTTTCATACATTTAAATTAATTTAATCAGTGATAAGTTCTGAGAAATGTACTTAAGTTATTTAAACCAAATAAGTAAGAAACAAATGTATATTCACTTTTATACACATAAAATTAAGATATATTTAAATGCTATAGTTTGCTTTTCGAACGCTGCTTCGCGTACTTATCATTATTCCTGTAACATGCTATTTCTAGCATGAAATTCTTGGTTGTGCAATTTTTACCTGTAAGTCATTAAATTCTAGATACTTCCAAAAATTCAAGATATTATTCGAACCGCTTCTGTGAGACCTCTAGGATGATTTTATAATTATGAAAGTTAATTATTTTTGTTATAAACTCGAAAGAAAAACATTGTATTCAAATGTTATTAGTTTAAATTGTGGGCAATAGGTTCATTAAAAAAAAGAATGTCTTTCAATAGGTTATCTTTGTACGTGCAACCAGCTGCTCTAACCATGAAAATATTGGTCACGTTATGAATATCAGCGCTATTTATTACCTTCAGCATTTTGTGATATATTTTCTTTATAATTAATCATCCGGAATATACCTTTCAATGGCAGAATGGACAGAAAAAATGCATTGCATTCTTTTTCCCCCTTCGATTAGTAGAAGAGCTTCCAGAAAAAGGTATTACCTCTTAGATACAATATCTACCAACAAGTAATTGGACATCCCTGCAATCGACGACATCTGCCGTCCTGATACACGTTACGTCCGCCGCCGTTAAGTATCGTGTGGGAAACAACAATGCAACTAGTCGCATGCAAGATGCTACGCAGTTCGGAGCTCTCTGATTTCGAGAAAGGTGTAATCGTCGGGTATCACAGAAATGGCCGATCCATACGTGACATATCCAGCGAGTTGAAGCATCCAAAATCAACAGTGGCCTACGTGATTGGCAAGTGGAAGATGAGAGGTGACTGTCGAATGTGGCCCGACCCGGCAGACCTTCAAAACTGGGAGTTAGAGGCCGACGGGTGCTGGCTAGAGAAATTCGGAAGAACCGCACCAAATCGATGGGCCACATTCGCGAAGAGTAGAGTTTCAATAGGCATCCGGGAATGTTCTTTCGATGAACACCATTCGTAAGGAAGCCCATCTGCTCGGTTATCATGGACGTGCTGCCGCCGACAAGCCTTTGATCACCAAGTCCAATAGCACTTCTCGGCTAACGTGGTGCAAAGAACGTCGACAGTGGACCGCTGAACAGTGGAAACAGGTTCTCTGGAGAGACGAATCAAGGTTCACCCTCTACCGGTCGGATGGCAGGGTCTGGGATTGGCGTCTGCTTGGAGAACTCCACCTGCCGGAATATATTGTGCCAACTTTGAAGTTCGGCGCCGGTGGAATTATGCTATGGGGGTGTTCCTCCTGGTATGGCACGGGACCCTTGGTCGCAATTCCTGGTAGACTCAACGCCGAGACGTACTGCAGCATTTTGGATGACCATGCGCTTCCTACGTTGTGGCAGTTTTACGGGGTGGACCCATGTTACTTTCAGGATGACAATGAAACCTGTCGTGTTGCGAGGTCCACCAGGGCTTGGTATGGTGACAATGGGGTTAATCGAATGGACTGGCCTGCGAAGAGCCCGGACCTTAACCCTATCGAGCAATTCTGGTACGAGTTGGAGCCTCGACTTAAGGGGTGCCGTCACCGTCCGAAATTGGGGAAGGAACTGACTTGTCTTCTCCAAGCCGAGTGGAGGAAAAGCCGCTAGCCGTCGTACAACGCCTGGTTGAGAGTATGCTCCGGAGGTTCGCAGCTGTAATCGCCGTTCGTGCAGGCTCCACCAACTATTGAAGATGAATAAACTTCGTTTTCCTTTGCTATCACAGGTGTCCAACTACTTGTTGGTAGATAGTGTATATATTAATGGATAAATCTTGATATAATGGATTCCTAAATACTGACATCTCGAAAACAGTTTTAAGTAAATATTACTGTGTTATCCATTTTGCAGAAAGGTTAATGAATATTTACAAACAACTCTAAATGTTTGTAAATATTCATTAACCTTTCTGCTTTGCACAGTGGAGTATGCTTTACTGTAGATGGTTGGAAAGTATATTTATGCTACGTGACAAAAAGTCTGGTCTGCCATATACTCTTCTCACCGAATATGTCTAACATATGTCCTCTAAATGGCCTTAGTGTGGACAACTGGCAATATTCGGTATTTAAAGAGTGTTGGAATGGATCACAAAATTCAGTGCGTAAGTTGTGTAGTTCCTGACCTTGAGCTATATCTTTAGGCATGACCTTATCATGAAGGCGGGGGTGGGAAAACGGCTGTCTGCGGATAATGAATGTTACATATGTTACGTAAAGACGCCAATTTCATTCCCACGAAACCGTACACAAATTTCAACTCTTCAATCAGCCAATGACATTTCTTTGCAGCATAACGGGACATCAATGGCCAGCGTCCTTTGAGACAATCGCCTTTCTTCTTAGTTAAGATATCGTGACTTTGTAGCCATCGATCTTTTTGTATCCTGCGCCGCTATATAAAATCCAAGATATGGCAGTGTATGGTAAAATATTACGCTGTGTTGAATCATTCAAGCTTCTTAATCGATAAAATTTACCTTGCATCAAAAAGATGTAATTATGAATAACTTACCATGCTCAAACGTCTCCAGAAAAAAGTTGAAAAACCTGACCAAAAAGATCTGCTGTGATATCTTGTTTATAAATGAACTTTCCATATAATACACATTCGTAAACATCTCCATGCGTGTTTTACATAATATCAGGTATAAGATGTTCTAATGTTTTAAGAAACAGTACTCTGAAAGAATTATTTGTTACAGTAGTTTAATCTTTACGCGCAAATATTGCGAAGAAACTGTTGTACCAGCATTTGTTTTATGATAGGTCTCTGAGACGAAGCACATATGTAAGTTGAACATATTGTGCGGATAAAATTTTATATCATGCTTTTAAAAATGTCTTATTCGGGTTTAGGCGTCAAGATATTAAAGCAAAAGTAATAGCAAAGGTTTTTACATACAGTACATTATGTTTGAAATAAATAATATAAATTATTGACTGGTTCAATTCTATTGTCACAACTGGCTGTTTTTTCTTTTAAGTCGCCTTTTGACAGGCATTCTTAGGTAAGTTTTTCGAGGGCCAGCTAAAAGGCAGTGAAAAATGCATTTCGTTATTTCGCCAAAGAGCAAAGAAACTGAGGCTTTCCGATAGTTCTAAGCATCTAAGAAAAAGCTTTTTTTAAGGCTAGTGGTTGCAATCTAAGAAAAAGCTTTTTTAAGGCTAGTGGTTGCAATCTAAGAAAAAGCTTTTTTAAGGCTAGTGGTTGCAATCTAAGAAAAAGCTATTTTAAGGCTAGTGGTTGCAATCTAAGAAAAAGCTTTTTTAAGGCTAGTGGTTGCAGTCTAAGAAAAAGCTTTTTTAAGGCTAGTGGTTGCAATCTAAGAAAAAGTTCTTTTAAGGCTAGTAGTTGCAATTACTTTTGGTGCCAGTGTTTTCTGTGTTGACTAGTCCTGCTTTTGAGAGACTGAGGCCTTTATCACTCGAACAGTTTTTCAATAGTGAATACAGTGTAATCCCCAAAAGTGTGTTTTCAAGGAGAAATTTTCTCAAGGCTTCAGATTGCACCGGAAAGGTGTCATTGGCGTAAATAATAATTCATACCAGTGCCCAGTAAGTTTTTCAACATTTAAGTGGTGTTTAGTGTGTGCATGTTTTATCGTCTAAGTGCAACACAGTGTGAATCTTTGAAAAAATTTCATCGGATCCTAAAGTGTGTTTCTGCGGTGTTCTCAAGTGCTATTTTTTAAACACAGTGATGGTGAACCAGTGATTCATCATCGGTGCATCGTACTATTTGTGTTAAACTGTGCTTGATCTCAACAGCGTTTTTGTTTGTTTACTTAGGCACATTTTAAAGTGGATTATTTCTCCTTTAGGTCTGCTATGAGTAATTTGATTTCATTTTAAGTGTAGTAATTGGATCAGCAGCTTCTAATTCAGACAGCTTTCAGTAAGGTGATAGCAATCCGGAATCTAATCCTTTAGTAAACTTACATTTTTCACAGATTTTTTTTAGTGTATTCATGCTTAGTTGCCATTGAGTTACGAGGTCTTGCTTACGCATTGCGTTCAATTTGTTGGTGTTTTGAAGATCAACAGCTCAGTGCACCATTTAAGTGGGAAGAGTTCCTAGCGTTTATTAAAACTGTGATTATGTTGTTTCAATGCAATTAATCATCTCCCTTAAGGAGATATACAGTCCTATAACATTTTCTCATATTTGCTAATTGAATGCAATTTACTTTCTTTGATCTGCCATAAATCCACCCAAGAGAAATAAACAATAAGTATTAGTTCATAAGTTATCATGAATTTCATTTGAGAGAAAATAGATATATACTCAATTTCCAGCTTATTCACATGCTGCAAATGTGTGTGTGTGTTTGAATACAGTATATCAGATAATTTTCTTTCGAACGTGAGAAGTATTCACTGATTTTATAAAATCTATAGAACAAACTGAATTTATTTGAATAATTGTTCAAGTGTTTAATTGGGCATTTTAAAGATTTTGGACTTGTTGATTTATCATAATGTATCTTAAAAGAAAGAATAGCATTACCGTTTTCCTTAGAAATGAGGTCTGCCCTAAGGATGTTGGACGTAAAATTTAGGAATTTCTGAATAAACCTAGAGGGGATTTGTTTGTTTCTGTTCAAATTCTCACTAACAAAAAATGTGACTTTACTTTTGCGGAAAGGTATGAAAATTTAATTCCCAGAGTAACTGACAAACAGAAATTTGAACTTTCTATCTCAAAATGTTTTTACTGTGGAAAGAGCTTTAAAGAATCTTAAAAGGGTTTTTGTTAAATTGTTGATTATTGAGTTGAGTTTTCAGGACATTGTCTGTGTTCCGAAGAAATTCGGTAGTATTTTCAATATCCAGGAGAAAACGTTAAGACCCCATGAGAGGAATGATTTTATGTCTAATTGCTATTCAGGAACTAGGATTGTATTGATGGACATGAAGGAGAATGTCCTTAACTTCTTATATGAATAGACTTGCAGAAAATGTTTGTTGCAGGGGCATTTTCTACAGCAGTGCAGCATTCCTCTTTGTGAAAACTGTAATGCAAAAAATGATGAAATGTCAGATTGTAGTTTTCCTTGCAGTGTATGTGCAGAATCATCGCATATTATTCCTGACTGCAAGAGGGCTTCATATGCAAGAGTTCCAGGTGGAGTCCCAGATGATTTGTCATTGGAAGAGGAAATTCCTGATGATCGGGAATTTCCCTCTGGTTCACGTTTCTTCTCCTGCCAAGCATCTGTTTGATTCAGTTGTTCGAAGAAATTCGGTGAGATAAGATGCTGAGCCCTTCATTGAGAAAGGGAAGTGGGCTTGTTATTAAGGAGTTTATTGTTATTCTGGTGGTCATGTTATTGAAGAAGTTTCGTCCTGTGAAACTTTGGAGGAGACCAAGCTGAAGTCTCCCAATATTTTAGATGTCAGACATTATAGAAACTCTCCTGCATTCCCAGTTTCTCCTTTGTCTAATATGGATTCCTAATCTTTGGATTTAATGCCAACAAAAACATCAGCACTTAGTGCTTCATGAGGAATTTGTTAGAGATTATCGTACCATACAGTGTGAGCGTAAGTCATCATATCAATAGGCTGAGTTTTCTCCGATGAATCTTAGCAATATATCTGCAGTCCCTCACAGTGTTCAAAAACAAAAAGAGGGAGGGCTTGAATCTTCGGATCGGTCTCAGGAAAGTGACGTGATCATTCACTACAGAAAGAGTCTAATGATGCAACTCATGTTTCTTCAGATATGATGAAGACACTATCGTGCTAAAAGGAGAACCTGCTGACGTCTCCCAATATTCCGTACCACTGAACTCTATTTCAATTACCTCTTCTTACGTGGGATCCACTTGTAGATCATTAAAGACATGAATAACAGAACACAAATACAGTGTTCGTGCACATGCCTCAACAACTTCTTTAGCACGAGAGGTACTAAAAGGAGAGCACTATCCTGACTGGGACAATGTAAAACTGTTATCGATGACCAAAACCAAAAATGGCCTGTTTTTTCTCGAGAGCTTGTATATTTATCATTTGAATGAACACTGTTGTAATGATGAAGTTTCATCCAATATACCAGCACCATGGAGATACCTACTGAAAAACCAAGAAACAAGGTTAGACAACAATTGATTTTATTGTACTTATATAAAACTCAGGAGAAACAACTTTGACCTTCATTTTATATTTTTTATATTTATGACAACCATTATGTGTTTTTACCTTACATGTGATTTAAAATGTATGTATTTTGTGACCTCATCCTGTTCCAACTTGTACGCATGCGCGGTCTCTGCCCACAACCACACGTGTATATAACCACTGCGTTTCATGTGCACCTTGCGAGTTTTGGTGCCGGATGATGAACCTATAAGTCGTAGGTTCGAAAGATCTCGCAAGTTTTTTTAAACATTAAACCCTTTAAACCTCAATGGAATGAGTTATTCGTGTCGTCATAATTTTTAAATGTGTATACTTTTGATACCGGTGATACGTTTTATCTTCATCTGAGTGTTGCAATTAGTTTGATCTAAAGTGTTTATGCTTAGTCAGCTATCTTCCTTATTTGTGCATGATTATTCATTTAAAGTTATTTCTACGCCACAGACCACAAAGAGTGCCTTGGTTTCCGAATCGGAGAATAAAGCCCCAAACTCTAAGGGAAAGAAAAGATCTCAAAAATAGTCGGAAAAGACGAATCGTCCTAACGAAAAAACTAATCGTAATTCTAATGAGAGTATTAAACAATCCCAAGAGTCAAGTAGAAATCTCACTGGCAAAACTCTCGCTAGGGGAAAGAGGCAGCATTAAATTTGTGTTTTCATTTTGGAGATAAAATGATGTGTGTTTAATTTAAAGAGTCAAGATTCAACAAAAAAGTAAAACAATGAATAAATTTAACTTCGCTGCAATAAATATTTCGGGATTTTGTATTTCTTGGAATCCTAATCTCACGATCGCCCTGAAATGCTTCTAGCCCTCATTCTATGCAATGTTTTCGTACCATCATTTGAAAGCGAACTTTACCTTCAATTTGAGATTTTCCTCTTGTAACGGTATCTAGAACAAAGGATTAAGGGAATGTATAACAAAAACAGCAAAACAAACTTTGCGCGCACGTATGGGACCTTCATCCTTTTGGGGCTATACACGAATAAATACTATACGTTCAATGTACTGTATTTTACCAGTTATTAAATAACAAAGTGCTTCATAATCAGCGTGTCTCTGGTAGAGATATTTGCAGTTTAAAATTATAAAAATAGTTATATTAAAATTTAGCTGTCAACATTTGTTTTCACTTCGAGCAGTATCGTGTGTCATGAAAAATGTACGCCTTTAATTAGGCTCCAATTGAAAGAAACACTTTAAAGTTGTGTGGACAACTTGGCACATCGGACAAAAAATTAGTCACACCTGAATAACTTACTTACTAACGGGTGACAGAGCCTCTTGCTTTGATAACAGCAAGAATCCGGTGTAGTAGAGATTCCACAAGGTTGTGGATGTATTGGACATCGATTTTCAGTCACTCGTGCGAAAATAAGTCCCGAATTTCCGCCAGAGTACGTTGGTGTCTATTCTGGCGTTTCACTGTCTGTTCCAAATGATCCCACATATGTCCAATAGGATTTAAATCTGTGGATTTTTAGGGCCAGTTGAGGTGAGACAGTGTTGTTGATTGTTTGTAGGGCCACTCAGACACAGTTTTAGCCCAGTTCACACTGAAATTGTCTTCTTGGCAGACATGAGATACAATATGGTGCTGCTCCTGGAGATGTAGGGCAAAATGTCGTCATTTAGAATACGGAGGTACTCATCCTGGTTCAAATTCATCGTCACTTCAAAGAGAGGACCTATTTCATTGTACGAAAGATATCCCCAAAACACCACAGAACCTCCTTCAGCTGGAACAACACTTTCGACACAATCAGGATTAATGGCTTCATTGGGCCTGCGGTGAACTCGCCTCCCATCAATGTAGTACAAACAAAAATTAAATTCATCAGTCCAAATTACTCGTTTCCAATCCTCCACAAAAACGTTTTGGTGCCTCTGAGCCCATTGATAAAGTACGACTTTGTGACTTTCTGTTAAAAGAGGCGTCTTCCGTGACACTCTGTTCCAGATGTCCACCGCATATAGTTCTCATCTAAGTGTCCTGTCGGAAATTGGTTGGAGTGGACTTTCATTGATTGTTTGGAACAATTGTTTTCTGGTGCAATAACATTTGCAGTTACGATGTGTGAAACACGGTGGCGGTCCCTGTTCGTGAGGATCGTTTTCATGCCACAGTTACGCCACTGAATTTCAGTTGAATGCGAACTGAACCACTGCTTGTATACCCGTTGGACCGTACGCTTCGAAATACCAACAAATTCGGCGACTTCGTTCATTTTGTGTCCCTGGGCACGACCCAACACGATGGCTTCTTTTTGCCAATCAGTAACGTGAGTCTTCCGACCCATATTGTAGACTAAATCCAACACGAACGATTTTCTTGACCAGTGCACAAGACGGAAATTATCCTGCAGAACACGTCAGTGCTATTTATATCCCAACAATGCTATCATGAATCCCTCTGTGCAACCGATAACTTCCTAATGTACTTTTGTTAGGCGTCACAATTTTTTTCCGCTGCGGTTACATTTTCAGCGCAGGCTGAATGTACACCATTTTAACAACACTAAAAAAATCAAACCTATTCAGTAACCTGGTTACACCCGTAACTCAGTTATAAAAATTATTTATGAAATCTAATAATGCAGCGCAGTTCGCATGCATGCAAAATACATATATACAACGTGGTTCATACAGGCAGGAAAACGCCCCTTAGAGAATATAAAGACTACAGTTCATCATATCCGAGACTAGGAATTATTTTATCCTTTCATTAATAAAATTCACTATCAGGCTGTTTCATTCCTTAAAGAAGGGAAAATATGAATTCCATTCGTTTAAATATAGATTCAGAACATATCCATTTACAGGTTAGCTCATAGACCTGGGTCTTTGGGTGCTCTGTGCCCTCGAGAGCTTGAGTAATTGTGTTTGATAATAGTACAGAAAAGGGCACATACTTCTGGAACGTGAGTACTTTTGAGTGTTTGAAATCTAAATATGTCTCGAGGAAGTTGGTTCTTTAGAATTTACCACTGAATAATTACTATTCACTATCATATATTCCTCCTTAATCCTAATTTGAGTTACTTGTTTTGAGCTGCCACCTGTTGTTCAGGTTCATAAACTGTAACTGAAATCATTACGTTTGGTGTTATTTGCTGACTATTTGGTATTTACTTTGTTTCTTGATAAGTTGAATCTCAATTCTGAGATTAAAATACCTAGGGTGACTAACTATTAAATATAGACAGTAGGGAATATTATCGACTTTCTATTCACTCGACGCCTGGCCTTATTCATGGATATATTGCTGTCTAACAGATATTTTATAAAGTGAATACAATGTTTTCCCTTTCTTTGTACAATGACAGGAAGGAGGAACCAGGCCTCTGAAAGTACTACTAAAAAACAAATTGGAACAACTCTCCCTGGTGAGAAAAATAATTTTAAGAACTTTGTAGAATTAGCCTTAACGGAAATTAATTCAAAACTAGACACTGTTCCTGAACTTAAGGCAGAACTTAGAGACATAAAATCTACAGTTGACTCATTAATTAACAGATATGATGGTCTTATTCTTAAATGAAACTTATTGGAAGAATCTGATAGTGACTTACAAAAAAATCTATAAATTGCTGCCAGAACTAATCAAGTTACCAAACAGGAGATTGATTCACTGAAAGTTGAACTGAACAAGCTTAATCAATACCATCGAAATAGAAATATTGAAATTAATGGGCTTAATATTACAAATATTGCCAATGATTCAGACCTGATTTCACATATAGATATTTTTGCAAAACAACTTAAAATAGAAGATCAACAGCAATCTGATATTGACATAGCCCATCCACTTCCGTCGAGATATGGGAAAATACAAGACTCCACTGTTATTGTTCAGTTCAACTCTAGATCAGTAAGAAACCTATGGATGTCAAAGAGAAAAACACTCATCTTGAACTCTGATTTGGATTTGAAAATCGGTACCTACCGTCTGCAATGCTTCAGCAACCTTCGTTCGAAATAGCACGTGAAAATTTCTTTACGGCACAAATCTGTTCTGCCACTTAGCACTTCCGGTTGCGAACCGAGGAGCAGTGGATGGGTTAAAAACTGGGTCCCATGCTCTCGTATTTCAGCCGGGTTGAAAGAGATTTCAACTAGCAATAGTCACGTGACACATGAGAATGGATCATTATCCTTCCAGTTTCATGTTAACTTACATATTATTTTTCTTGGCTACGCGTGACACTGATCGACTTCACGAATAGATTTTACGAAAGTCAAGATACTATTATAGATTGGTATGCCACGGATTCACTTTATTACAAATTTTATTTACCTGTATAGAAAAAGTGTTGCGTGACACAAAGAAATCAGTTCGAAAGCGAATATGACTTTTATTTATCGAAAACATATTTAGAAATTTAGTTAAATATAATGATATATTATTTTTTTGCTTTTTAATTTTTCCACGAGAACTGGAGGAAATATTAGTTAAGCTTTGGTAATTCAAATATACATTCATATTTAACTGTATAGAAAAAGTGTTGCGTGACACAAAAAAATCAGTTCGAAAGCACATATGACTTTTATTTATCGAGAGCATATTTAGAAATTTGGTTAAATGTAATGATATCTTATTTTTTTCCTTTTTAATTTTTCCACGAGAACTGGAGGAAATATTAGTTAAGCTTTGGTAATTCAAATATATATTCGTAGATTATTTTTTGCATGACATCAGCCATGTGGAGCCAGGAAAAGGAATATGTATGTTAACATACGACTGGAAGAATCACATCCTGTATTCTGTTCTCCTGTGTCATGTAGCATTTGGTAGTTAAATGCCTTTTCCTTCGGCTGTTGGTTAGCAAACAGAAGTTCCACGTAGCAGAGAAAACTTTTTCTGTGAAAACAACTTCACGTTGTATTGCAAATGGCAGTTGCGGACACATGGCATAGCGTATCGTACCGATTTTCAAATTTTATTTCGACAAATTTAAATGGCAAAAGCTCATACTCATTTGATTGATATAGTATCACATGGAAAAAATAACAGGGAAATATGGGTCACATGAAGAAACTTGGAGCGGAGAGGTCAAGCCTTTAATGGAAACTGGTACCACACATAATTTTGAAAATTTGTGCTCATATACTTAAAAAATCTAAAACCAGATCCCGTTTAATGGACAACGTTTCTGGTTAAAACTTTTGGATTGACGAAGATATCTGAGAAACTCACGACAAGTCACTTTTAAATTTACACAGAAGGAAAAATGAACTACAAAGTAATACCTGAGGCACACCTTTTCAGAACGTCTAATAATAGAATTGGAATTATGGGGTACAGTTTGGACGACTGTTGAAGAACGTGCATTCATTTTTCCGCGTCATAACGTTTTCTCTTACACCTTTATCTCAGGGGCTAGTCTTGGAAAGCATTACTAGCTTTCATGGAAGGAATGTAGTCGTGGAAAACATGCACCTCTATATGCTTCTTTCGGCAGTTCGCAGCATCTCAATGCCTTTCTAAGGTCCATTTCTGATTCCAAAGGTAAACCTTTGATAGAGAGATGCATTGAATAAAGACTTTTCCTTCAAGACATAATGGTAAATTGTTCTTAAAAATTATGCTGTTTCTTCCAAATGGTCTCCAAGTTTCTGATGCCAATTGATTTCTTCCCCGATAAGGCCTTTTCTTGATAATTGTAGTCAACAGTTCATATAAACACCAGTTGTATTTAGAATTAATGCATCTACCGTCAAATCTTTAGATCTTGGAATAGTATCGTACCTAAAATTTTTTTTCCGCAAGTTCATTGCTAAACTCCCTTCTTAACTCTGTCTTCAAGTTCCTAGACGATACCCCACCACTAAGTGGTGCTTGAAAATATAATTACATGAATTAGGGAGACGCGATTAATTATATATTTTAGAGTTGCACAAAGCGGACGTTTAACCCACAAGATAAAATGAAATTATCAAAAGGAATTTACTCTTACTTCTCGCTGACATTATATAAAAGGCATAATTTATCGTATGTTTTCGTCATGTATGACAAGTTAAAGTTTTTTCAGATGGTAAAAATGAATTTTCAGCATTTGAATCTTTAACAAAATACACTGTCAGCGCCAACGGAGAGTCCTGATTTTTTTCAATTTGAAGATGTTATATGTTCAGTGCGCAAGAGTTAATTACACTGGTGGCAACCCAAAATGCAACACCAAGAAGGAGACGAGATAGCAAAGCCAGATTTACTGGACACATAACAACAGACACAAAGATGAAACGATTGAGCTTACAGGCCCGTGCGACTTGCGGAACACGCAGACAACAATAGTTCGTGTGGCCCCTATGGTTGGCAATAACGGCCGCTACACGCCGCGGCATCGAACGAAAGAGGCTTTGGAAGTGGGCTTGGGATATGTCGGTCAAGGCTGCTTCCACACGTTGGCACAGTTCATCAGGCGTAGCCGCGGGTGGTGCTTGCCGGGCCACTCGGTTGCCGATCAGCTACCAGACGTGTCCGATGGGCGACATATCGGAAGAACATGTGGGCCACGGCAGCAGTGACACCTGCTGGACCGAGAAGAATTCTTGCACAATGCGTGCCACGTGCGGGCGCGCATTTTTCTGTTGAAACTTGGCCGCTGGCAGGTGCTGCAGTTTAGGGAGGACTATAGGCTCCAAAACGTCTGAGATATAGCGGTGGCTGTTGAGTGTACCGGCGATGCGTACCAGAGGGGTGCGGGTGTCATATCCAATTGAATTGCGCCCCAAACCATAACGCCAGGCGACGGACCGGTATAGCGATACATAATGCCGGCGT
The DNA here is from genome assembly GCA_039090855.1 of Macrothele yani. Classification (NCBI taxonomy): domain Eukaryota; kingdom Metazoa; phylum Arthropoda; class Arachnida; order Araneae; family Macrothelidae; genus Macrothele; species Macrothele yani. Next base: position 47,248,555 of record CM076999.1, on the reverse strand, counting down.
CCTGTAGTCTCTCGGCGCGGTTACGCCACACGGGGATCCGACCATCGTAGTGTTGCATGCAGAAGCGGGATTCATCGGAGAAGACAATGTCGTGCCATTCCGTAATCCAGGTGTGACGTTCAACGGCCCACTGCCGCTGCATTCGCCAGTGTGGTAACGTCAATGGTAATCGGAGTACTGGGCGCCGTGCGATAAGTCACCGCTCCTGCAGACGACGTCGAACGGTATGTGGTGACACAGGTTGTTGTGAAGCACACCCTAATTCCAGCGCTAACGTTCGTGATGGGGCGGTGCCAGCCGTCAATGCCCGCCGCACAACATGCTGGTCCTTCCTCGTCTAGTGGTGTGCCGCGACTGCGGCAATCGCCCACGTCGTTTCGTCCGTCCCTTCTGCCACCACCGAATCCATACTTGCCTAGCTGTGGCTGGATGTCGTCCCACACGGGTGCCGATGTCTTGGTACGATAAACCTCTGTCGCGATAAGCCATTATTCGTCTTTGGTCGAACTCCGAAACGTGCTGGAATGACTGCCGTATTCTGCAACGAGGCATCAGGAAACCTCCCACGCACAGGTCCAGCTGCAAAACACACTTCCACTACTTACACAACGCCTTCTGTGCACCCTTCTTATAGTGCTTCTCGGGGGCACACATGATTTTCATATGCCCTGCAATGCTAATCGTTTGCATGTCAACTCGCGGGCAACGCATGATGCGAATTTCAGCCCAATCGGGTACTTCCTTCTTGGTGTTGCATTTGGGTTGGTCAGCAGTGAAGAAAGGTAGAAAGTTAAACATATTGGAAATACAGCGTTGCGATATGACAGTGATGTTGTATTGAATTTAGTTTCCATTGCTACATGAGTCAAACCAATATGCAAAATGTCACCATGGTTTAAACTGTATTTGTGAATGCACGCATGAAATTAAAACGTAAAATACTGGTTTATATAGTTTTGGAACCTCCACAGGTAATGTTGACGCATCCCTGGGTCTAGGATAAAACGTGAGCAGCAAAGTGTGACCCCTATGATGAAATAAATATCCCTGAAATATAAACAGGGCCTAAATAAGATAAAAGATAAACACTTTGTACTAGAAAATTTTAGAACTGAATAGCAAACAAATTCAACTTACTTCAGGAATTGAACATGCTGAAGAAATTTCAGATCACTGAAAGGTGTCTCGTGAAGAACGCCTGTGACATATTAAAAGTGCCAAAAGAGTGAATTCTGCTTTTGACTCATACCAGTTTAAGGACGTCTATGTTGTGAGAACACAACTTTTATATACGAAGTAAATGCGTGAAGTCATTATAAAACACTTTCTATTCACATTTTTTAAATTTGGATCCTACTTAAAAGACTGTACTTTTTAAAGACTAAACGAACAAATCACTTATAAAAACTGTATATATAGAACTTTTCCCAAATACCAAACTGAGAACCTTAAAGTTAATTTGACAATCGAATAATATGCTAAACAGGAAGGACAGAAAAGCACAGGTTAGAATCTTGGAAATCGTTTTCAAGATGGATATCAGTGATTTAAATAAAAGACGGCCTGCGTTTTATGTATTTAACAATAATGTAGGTAATAAAATATCTAACGGGAAATTTTTGGTGTTCTATATAAGGAACTGATTCCTCTTTCAAAGACCTAAACATAACATCACTCAAAAATAATAATTATCACATATTCCTCGCAAATTAACAAATTAGAAAACCATATTTTCCAGGAATATAAGTCAATCTCCTTTTAAATTAGGTAAAACACTGGCGAAATTTCTTGGACTTCATTTCTGGAACCCCAAAAGACATTTTAATATTGCGACATGGTAGCAAATTTGTTTGCATACCACTGTTTATGACAGAAGAAACTACCAATGATAATGGTGTACTGTTATGTCACAGTTCGCAATATACAGAACAGCATTTACGGCCAGTGTATTTAAGATAAAATTTGAATGCTTCAGAATGAACACGACGAGATATTCCGACAACGTTCGGTCGAACATGATTATCTTTTGTTAGATTAGAGTTACTTATCCATATTTATAAAAAAAATCACGTATTTATAAATATGGGACTTTAAGGAATTTATGGCACCACGGTGGTTCTGTGGTCTTAGCGCTGGCTTATGACTGATCGTGCTAGTGGCAACGAGTTCGAATTCCGATGGAGTATGAATGTAGTGTTGTGTTTTTTTGTGTTGTATTTGTCATATGGTACTGGCCTTTTCACTTCTGTCGAATTAGGGTCCTTAAATTAGAGACGGGTGAATACTTATAGCGCACTAAGATGCTGACGGTTGTAGTTTAACCTTTAACTAAAGAAAATAAAAAAATACGAAAATTTATATCATGTTTCTTGAATTCCACCAATCTGATCGGCAAAGGAAAACTTTTCACAATGGATGTCTCAGAAAATTCTTAAAATGAACAAAGAATGAACAATTGGTTGAAATAAGTTTGTCAAATAATTAGTTTTGTTGTTTTCCATGATGTTCAGTAGCTGCAGAAGAAGCTTCTGACCAAGATTCTTAGGTATACTTCGATGTACCAATTACACATTTCGTAGTGTGCTGTATATGATTAAATATAACTTCGGGAATTATGTCTGTCTTCTGCCAAGGTGTATAGAACAATGGCATGCTGTTATCGAGAAAGCGTGATCTGAACAATTTTACTTTAAATTTTCTAATCTCATTTACCATGTGAAATATTTCATTAACAGTTGAAATCCTTTCGCTAACGTAATGCAATTAATGGTTGAAAGATATCAATCGAACGGCAACAACAACAGCAACAGAAATATAAAACAATATTCATGTGATCATATACAATAACATCCACACTACATAAAAATTCCTCAGATTTTCCTTCTATTGAAGCCAAATCTTGATGGCGAAACGTGCACTAAACGTACATGATTTACTGCTTAAAGGTGTTAGAAGGCCATTTTATAATATGTGATATGATTTAAATACCGCAGATTTGTGCAACATCCGTATTATACTGAAAAAGCACCATTTGGGTGTTAACTCGTAGCTATTCACTTGGCTATGTTTAAATTTACAAACCCAAATTGAATAATGGTTTAACAAACGTGGCATACTTTAACGAGAAGGACAGTTACTCGTCTTTTAAGTAATGCCTGATCATAAGCTTTAAGTTCAGTTTAAGGGATAACCCAAACCCATACCCAGGACGCTTTAAGTCATAATATTATATTAAATTTATTTTGCGAATAATAAACCAAAATCTAAGTTGCTTTACATAATGCTACTGGAACTAGATATTATAACCGAAAAACATCATTTTCCGTAATATATCCCATTTGTGCTGATGACTTTAAAGGTGGAAAGTCTTTTCTGACCTTTCGATCCAGTTATTCCAAAAATGTTCAAATAGCATTCGGTCTGGAAGTTAATACGTCCGTGGTAGTTGCTGTACGTCATGCTCTGCAAACCACAACGTGACTTGTTCACCACAATTCACCGTTACTTCATCATACATGAGATGGTCATTCCAAAAAATCCCGGAAACACTGGGTGCAGGTGGACCCCGATAATGGATATTGACTTTACAGATGTGATAGGACCTTGGAAAATTACGAATTGCCGTAAGTATTTCAATGATATAGCACCCCACAGGTCAGGATTCCACATGTATTATCCAATCTCGGAAACCAATGGTCAGCTTCTAGGTATACTTTCAATTGGTTACAATAATTTTTATAATGACCAAAACAGTGCAGAATCCTGGTTTTTAATTGTTTTTCTAAAGTAAAAACACTATTAAAGTTTCGTTTTTCTCAAAATTCTGTTTAGTGCAAACGCATACGAAAATATCGGTGAGAACTTTCGGAAATAAAGTAAGAAAACCACGTTTCTTTTTTAAAATATTTTGAACCCCAATTCAAAATCTTCGTCAAATTTTATTAACTTTTTATTAGTTACCAATGTATCTATGAATTCTGCAAATTTAGAATATAACTGTTCCAATTTAAAAGGGAACTGATACTAATTTTAATTGTTTTTGTTGGCAAAGATTAGCTCTTAACGTCAGTATACAAAAAATATCTGTTGCATACTGAACACATGGTATCTTTTTTTGTATTTTGTTCTCATGACTATCTTGTGTGCATTTACTAATATAGTATGGTATAATTCTCATTATAAGTTCAATCATAACATTTCATCCTTTGTTTGTGCACCTACTTCTGTTCTGAGGTATGTAATGGTTTCATAATTATACGCTTCCTGTCTGGAACCTGAAAATCACACTTCTTCAGAAAAGCGTTTGACATTAAATGAGAGCGTAGTGATTTTAGCATGGTATTATGCACAAACGTCCATGGAAACGAACTATGAAAGCCCTTCTAACTCGATATTCTTACCACGAGCAAGGCCACTTTTGCAGGTCTCGAATCAATTTCCTCCTGACACTCATGAAATTTATACGGCAGCACGTCAGACGTGTAGCAATGACAAATTTTCAAGCTGAAGCTCGTGACTTCAGTCTCTTCAGCTTATAGTTTTAACGTGGCTGGACCGTGGACAGATGGAGTCAATGCTGATCTTCAAAAAAGCAGTTACCTTAACCATAAAAAGAAAAGTTGCTTTGTTTGGCAAGCTTTTAAATATATTGAAATAGAGAGAAATTTATATAAGGCTATTCATAAAGGAAATGCAAAGTTTAATATTATTTTAATGAACGATTCCGGAATGATATTAACACGGTTGACTCTCATTATTGTGACCACAAGCTAATATCCAGAGTAACCGGTGTGAGCAGCGTTGACAACAGCTTGAAGGAATGGGAGATAATAAGGTGCTGGAACTTGTTAACAGTTATGTGGAGCCATGCAGACTGCAGTGCATCTGACAGATGCAGGAGGGTGTGTGGTGGACGAACCAAAGAACGAACAACATGAACTAGATGGTTCCACAGATACTGAATTAGGTTTAGGTCTAGAGAATTTAGGAAGCCAAGGAAGTACTTTGAAGTAGTCATCGTGCTCTTCCAACCACTCTGCATATTTCTGTCTGTCTGACACTTCGCTTTATCGTGCTGGAGGATCCTATCCGCTCAAGGGAAGACAATCAACATGTAAGGGTGCAAGTGTTCTGCAAGGATGGATTCATAACGAATTCGGTTCCTAGTGCCTTCCACAGGTATGAGTGGTCTCAGAGAATGCCACAAAACCATTCCACAAACCATAACGCTGCCCCTACCAGCTTGGGTTCTCCCAGAAATGGATGAAGAGTGTTTATTCTCCGATGTTTCTCGCCTTTTACGCCAACGTCCATTCCTTTGATGAAGTAGTAAACGAGACTCAAAGGAAAAGGCAAACATTTGCCAATCAGCGGAGTTCCAATGCCTGTAGTGCTGTGCAAATATAAGCCTTTTCTGCCATTGCACCTTCGTTATCATACGTGCAGTGACCATACGTCCGCATAGGAGCCCCATGCGAAGCAGGGTTCGCTGAATTGTCGTTTTAGACATTCTTCCGGTAGCCCCCTGGTTCATTCAGCCAGTGACATTCTCTACTGTAGCATGTCGATCGGCCATCAAGCACCTTCGAAGCTGAAGTCCACCTCTCACATCAATGGCACGTGGTTCTCAGCAGTTCCCACGTCGCTCATTCGCAATGGTGCCATTTGTCCAATCACGATACACTTTACCACAGCAGCACGCGAACAGTTCACAAACTGCGCTGTTTCAGAAATATTGCCACGCTTTCCCCAAAAGCCGATAATCATTTTTTTTGCAAATCTGATAATTCGCTCCTCTTATCCAAGTTAGCAAGGAGGGATATGTTTTCATATTGCCTACAACACCCCTTATATACCTTCCAAGACACCTAACGGCATGTGCCTTCTTTCAATGGCTGCTGCTGTTGACGGCAGACGTAGGAGGTAGTCACAATAATGTGACTCGACTGAGTATATAGTACCCCATTAAAACAGCATTCTTAGTAAAAACGGTAACGGCATGCGCCACCTCAGTGGTGTAGGGGTTTAAACCATTCGCCTCTGACCATTCGTCCTTCGTGATTCCCCGTTTCTTTCCAAGTGAGGCATGAATGTAATTCTCTTACGCACGTACGAGTTCTTGTTACTTATCGACATGCTCAGTGTGGTTGTTAAACTCCCAACCAAAAAAAATATTTTCTAGTGAAAAGGAAAGCAGAAGCATGCAGAAGTTAAAATTACAAAGATAAACGACTCCTCCAATATTTCTAAAAGGCACAATATCAAAATTTCCAAACTCTGTACAAACCAATAAGGAAAATAATGATAATGATAAATAAGAACGATATTCGGGCGGCATACGGTGCAGTCGTTTTTTTACTTAACAGTGGTAAGACGTGTATAGTTCAGCCTTTTATTTCAAACAATACGGTGTAAATTGTTTTGTGGCAATTGCTTTAGAAACTAACTGAAATATAATATCAGTTAATAATGTTACTTATATCAAATATTCATTTTTACCTTGTACATTTAAATATGTAACTTGCTTAGTTGTACTCTTTTTATATCCCTATTGAGAATGCAGACAAGGGTGTTATAATGCACCTTCATTTGCCTTTGTGAAAGAATATTGTTTCGAAGATCAGAATACTGCAGAGGCCACTGGACATGACTGAAACGCTCTTCATGCTCCTCAAACCATTCATGTATGACAAATTGTACGAAGTGCTACTGCACTGCTACCCAAATAGGGCTATAAGAAAGGCCGGAAAAGTGCGTGGTACCGAACACTTTCTTAGTCCAACATTAATTAAATTCACAAATATGCCTTGGTTGTCATCTCTCGTTCCACTGGGACACGCGCGTCCTGCCCATAAAAAAAGTACGTTCAGCATAGCGCGGTTCCACCTTGATTTGCATTGCTTATTTTAACAAGGGATCTACCTTTTTGTGAGGTTAATTTTCATACTGTTGCCGACGAAAAATGTAAAGCGGTGTGTACTCTAACTCATCTGACAATACTACTTTTCCGTAGTTCGGTTGCATATTCGTTCTGCTCCCAGCGCCAATGAAATTCGATTTGTCCAGTGTCATTTTGTTATGAGTCATATCTTTCGAATGTACAGAAGACTTTAAAGACACAGTGTGTTGAATTCTTTACTGACATTTCGGGTCAAAATAGAATGAACCTTAGATGGGTATTACTCAGCGGTTAGTTGATGAACTGTTGAATACCGGTTCTGCTGACAGCACGACGTTCGTGACTTTAAGTCTATCTTAGTGGCGAGATTTATGTTTTATCTGCATGTAAACGTTCTCATTGTAAAAGATCCAACGGCTTTGGAAACGATTGTTCTTGAGAAATTAGTATTTAACTTTTCGTTGTTAATCCTAGCCCCCAAAAATCTTAATTATATTATTTACATTCCAGTATTATGGTAGTCAGTCTGAATAAGACCTGTGAGATTTAAACGTAAGCTAAATAATTTTAGCCACATTTTTTTTTTTTTTTTTTTGCATTTTTGTAACTGTTTTCTTTCCTCTGTGTAATTTGCTCTTTATGAAGAGTTTTTGAATGAGCTGTTCAGCATTATATCCTCAAGACCGCCTGCGCTAAATTTGGGTTAAATCTTCTGAAACCATTTTTTTTTTTTGTAATTTTTAACATACATTATGGAGATATGTGCGTCATTTTTAAAATGCCGTAAACTTACATTTCTTCGTTGTTCAAACCACTCTGCTAAATATATGCAAATTTCTTTTCTCATGCGACATTATAATAATTCCCTGGTCTTAAACTAAGGCAAATGCTTTCGATTATATTCATGGTAACCTTCTTATATGTACATCAGATGTTCTTGAACGTGTAGTACCTTCTTTTTCCGAATGTTTATTTGTGGGCATCACAAGTACTCAGGAGACACATTTCGGTTTATTCAACATCAGAAAACTCCTCTTTTTTAAGGTAAAAAGAATAGAACCAATGTTTATGTTTGATCATATCCCCGGTAAGTGAATAATTGAACTTCTGGGGACAGGATCATTATCTCGTTTTCATTATCAGAGTTGGCCTGACCAGATGACGATACGAAGAATGAGAATGTGTCCTTGCAGCAAAAAATTCTAAGTTGTGTTTTGGCTAGACAGAATGCGGAAATGTGATCAATATTAACATCGTCATTATGGAGATTCTCGCATCTGTCTGCTGGTAGGTTAAAGGTGAAAATACAGTGGTCAAACTAAGTCAAATTAGAGTCAGCTCTAAGAATTCTTAAACCCATTTCAGCAGAAAATTTCCTTTTATATGAAGTGCTAATTGAAAATCGGGGTCGTGAATAGAGGTTCCCCTGTGTCTGTTTTTAATGACAAAACTTGTAATTTTATTATATATACTCATCGTCAAGAAAATAGTTGCACCCAGAAGGAAGCAACCGACAGGAATGAAAGTTGACGGGTAGGTTTGACATCGTGAGACATGCAAGTGATTCAAGTATAGCGCTCCGCCGAGCATCCAACGGCAGAAAGGAGCTGGCATATATGTGCCTGATCGGCGATATAAGGTCGTCCCGTTGTACTTGCTTTCCAGTTGACTCGCGCTAGTGTGTTGGTGTTATCATATGCAAGTGAAATATGCCCCGGGAAAATGTTCAGAAGCAATTCGAGCATCTGGATGAGTACGAGAGTGGCCACATCATCGGGGATCCGGCAAGGGGAACGGTCTTATCGCCGTATTACGCGCAATACCATTTGTACGGATATTAGCATAGCACACTGTTGTCGGCCGTGGATACAACAATATAGCACACGAAGGGTCTGGGAGACCTTGACGAACCACGGAGAGGAAGTACCGACGGGGGTCCGACATGCGCGGAGTGACCCAACAGCCAGTTTTTTCTTTGCAAGGGAAGTATGCCGCGGAAGAAAGGGCGCAAGTAATTTAGCAGTTAGAAGACTTCCGGAGGGCCCGCATCGTAGGAGTCTGGGAAGCGATGTGGTCTTATCGCCGTATTTCCCGCAATACCCGTGAAGTGGATATCACCATAGCACGTTGTTATCGGAAGCAGATAGAGCCAGGTAAGCAGCAGCGACAGAAAGGTTCTGGAGACCGAGACGAAACACGGAAAGGAAGGACCGACAGGTTGTCCGACTTGCGCGGAGTGACACAACAGGCCATGATTTCGGATATTCAGCGAGCAGTGGTGCCCTCCACGCATCCTGCGATTACTGATGGATGCATGGAAAACACCACTGCAAAATGTAGGACTAAACATACGCAGACCGTTACTACGACTGCTCTTAACACCATTTCATCGTCTCTAAAGACTGCAATGCTGTCGTGCCAAACTCTCATGAAGCCACGCACAAGTCCAGCGGGTGATTTTCAGTGACGAATCCCGCTTTTGCGTTGGATGGGACGACCAAGAAATCCGTGTATGGAGGCACCGTGGTCATCCCCACGATGAGCGGTTTGTTATGTAGCCTTACACGTCCTAAAGACCTGGTGTCATGATGTGGGTCGCTATTGCCTACGATGCCAGATAACCTTTGGTGTTATGGAGTCTTACACGTCCAGAAGACCTGGTGTCATGGTGTGGGGCGCTATTGCCTACGATGCCAGATAACCTTTGGTGTTATGGAGTCTTACACGTCCAGAAGACCTGGTGTCTAGTTGTGGGCGCTATTGCCTACGATACCAGATAACCTTTGGTGTTATGGAGCCTTACAAGTCCAGAAGACCTGGTGTCATGGTGTGGGGCGCTATTGCCTACGATGCCAGATAACCTTTGGTGTTATGGAGTCTTACACGTCCAGAAGACCTGGTGTCTAGTTGTGGGGCGCTATTGCCTACGATACCAGATAACCTTTGGGGTTATTGAGCCTTACACGTCCAGAAGACCTGGTGTCATGGTGTGGGTCGCAATTGCCTACGATGCCAGATAACCTTTGGTGGTATGGAGTCTTACACGTCCAGAAGACCTGGTGTCTAGTTGTGGGGCGCTATTGCCTACGATACCAGATAACCTTTGGTGTTATGGAGTCTTACACGTGCAGAATACCTGGTGTCTAGTTGTGGGGCGCTGTTGCCTACGATACCAGATACCCTTTGGTGTTATGGAGCCCTTCACGTCCAGAAGACCTGGTGTCATGGTGTGGGGCGCTATTGCCTACGATGCCAGATAACCTTTGGTGTTATGGAGTCTTACACGTCCAGAAGACCTGGTGTCTAGTTGTGGGGTGCTATTGCCTACGATACCAGATAACCTTTGGTGTTATGGAGTCTTACACGTCCAGAAGATCTGGTGTCATGGTGTGGGGCGCTATTGCCTACGATGCCAGATAACCTTTGGTGTTATAGAGTCTTGCACGTACAGAAGACATTATGTCTAGTTGTGGGGCGCTATTGCCTACGATACCAGATAACCTTTGGTGTTATGGAGCCTTACACGTCCAGAAGACCTGGTGTCATGGTGTGGGGCGCTATTGCCTACGATGCCAGATAACCTTTGGTGTTTTAGAGCCTCACACGTTCAGAAGCCCTGGTGTCACGTTGTGGGGGTGCTATTGCCTACGATGCCAGATAACCTTTGGTGTCATGGAGCTCACACGTCCAGAAGACCTGGTGTCATGGTGTGGGGCGCTTTTGCCTACGATGCCAGATAACCTTTGGTGTTATGGAGCCTTACACGTCCAGAGGCCCTGGTGTCATGGTGTGGGGCGCTATTGCCTACTATGCCAGATAACCTCCCAGCAAAACAGTATTGCTGAGCCAGCACTGGGCCATTGCTGGAAGACAGCACTACGCGCATGGCCCAGCACTATGTTGCCGCTGCAGAACCGTCAATAAAATGTCCGGACGGCCAACAGAAGTGCCAGCAGTTCAGGATAACATCTGGGCAACAGTTGGCAGCCCCATCAGTTGTCATATGCCACAGCAGGGCCATCACTTATCCATCACAAGCAGTAGCTACCACAAGTGGCCCTTCAGCGCAAGCACGTGCCAGAAATTAAGGCTAGCCTAATGTGGTCCGCTAGTTGGCCGGCAGTTACAGCCGGTAACCACGTGACGTAACTGATGCCTTACCGAATCTTATCCGCCAATTTCCCAGTAAAAGCCATAAAAAAAAGTTCAAAGATATGTGTAGTTTCCAAAAGCTAAAGGGAAATATATTTTATTTTACTTCTCGTTATTTTTAGAAGCAAATTCCTCCCAGTCTTGTGTATTCAACCCATGGATGAGAGTACATTATATCCACATACCGTTGCTCTTTTTTCCTTTCAAATAATTGATAAATTTTGTACGCGTAAAATTCTTTTTGTTTTCCAACAAACGTTTTTAATGTTTTTCCAGGACATTTGTTTCAAGCGGTTTCAAATCATTTCTTGTTATTCATGGGAATTGAGTGGGTGTATTTCACGGCTGTAATCTTGTATTTCATGGTTTAATCTGATATCTTCGTCGATGTGGAATTTCATTAGGAAATTAATTCGCCTCTCTACATACGGCTTTTTTTCTTAACTTCCACTAAAATAACACGATGGCGATAGCGTCGTCTGCTACTAACTGGTACCATGAGAGAAACAGCAAGTGTTGCTTCTGCGCATGCGCAGTCCCGTTGCTTCCATCTGGTGTTGGGGTTGCATCGGTTGCCAGCTACGGGCCACTAGTGGTACTTGCTTGGAGGCCCACAATTCACGGCGATGCTGCAGGGTCATCAATGGCACGCCACCTCATGGCGCTGCTACCAATGGACCGCTACCGGGCCGTGAGCGGCAGATTTGAGCCAGCAGTGACAACTCACTGCCAGCACGTGGCCAGCAATTTCCCAGCACTTGTGTTTTTGCTGGGCTTTGGTGTTATGGAGCCTTACACGTCCAGAAGCCCTGGTGTCATGGTGTTGGGCGCAATTGCCTACGATGCCAGATAACCTTTGGTGCTGTGGAGTCTTACACGTCCAGAAGACCTGGTGTCATGGTGTGGGGCGCTATTGCCTACGATGCCAGATCACCTTTGGCGTTATGGAGCCTTACACGTCCTGAAGGCCTGGTGTCATGCTGTGGGGCGCTATTGCATACGATGCCAGATATCATTTGGTGTTATGGAGCCTTACACGCCCAAAAGAGCTGGTTTCATGGTCTGAAGCGCTATTGCCTACGGTGCTAAATAACCTTTGGTGTTCATTACAGGCGCTTTGACAGCCCAATGTTGCGTTAATGAGGTCCTGCAACCAACTGCTTTTTCTGAACGCTGCTTCCGGTGCGATGTTCCAAAAGGACAATGCGTGTCCGCATATTTTCGCTGTCTCGAGAACTTGCCTTCAAGGCACTGACACTCTGCTATTACCAGCCGCATTGCTAGACCTATTGTCGATTGAAAATGTGTGGCATGCTAAATGACGCGCTATCCATACTCCACTCCACCGCACAACCTTCAGGAACTGCGTGAGAAGATTCAAGCAGCATGGGATGGATTATCGCGGGGCACTATTAGGAACCTGTACAACTCCATGGCGAGACGTCTGATATTTGTGTGAGCAAACTTGGCTTCCTAACGCCATTACTAATAGCGTATATCTTAAGACATATTATCCATATCAGTTTCAAAGTTTAATAATTCGTTGTTCCTGGTAACATTTACCTTCCTCCCGAATAGTATTGCAATCCAACACGTGTTTCTGGGTTCAATTGGTTTTTAGGATAAGTGTATTTTAGCCAAGGATATAAATAAAATTTTCCAGTTGATGCATTTTTTAAACGTGTTTTGACGAAATTTATTTCGCCATATCATTTAATATTGAAAACATTTATAGTGTTGAGTTTATTATCTTGAAAATATATTTCATTAAAAGAGTCGGATTAAGTTCCTTTTTAGCATTGTTGCCAAGTTTTCTGATGAACCAGTAGATCTACTGGTTTTCAGATGTATCTACTGATATACTGATTAGTTTTTCGAAATTGTTCAATTCTACTGATTTTTTGATATTATTGTGTGAAATACTGTCAATTACTTTACCGTGCTGGATTGTGCTGCCCTAGCTTTTAAGCGTGAAGAAGCTTTAATTGTTTTCTGGGATATTAAAATTGGCAACGATTCCTCTTACCTCCTAGGGTTAGGGATTGTATGGAGTTTGGTTTCATTTCAAGAGGCGGGTAAGTGTAGTTACGAATAATTTTATTGCATCTTTCACTATCTTTGATGCTTCTGCTCTGCTTTTAAGTATGTGTTTTCCAATCTGTGTTCATTTCTTTTTAGCTGCGAAAAGATTGGTTTTCTACAAAATCATGTAAGAAGGTATTACAATTACGTACATATTTTTGCACCTCTGTTTATCAATTGTATATAGATATGTAGCTTATCAGGAAAAAGTAAAGTATGCTCAAAAGTATAGTGAAAATTGGGAAGAAGACTTGTTTAAAGATTGGCTTTGCCCCAGTAAGAAATGAAATGACTTTGCTAATCGTAAAGCATTCTGTGTGGACTTTTTTGTTAAATCTTCTGGAAATGCAATTTTGGAAAAGCATTCCAAGACAAAAAAGAAAGCACCAAAAGGAAGTGAAGGCCTTTCTAAAGAGTCTAACCTGCTGAACTTGCGTGTCTTTAGTGGACAGTGGAAGATAGAAAAGGATGTTAAAGAAGCAAATATCAATCTGGCAGCTTTCGTTGCAGAGCATAGTTTGCTAATACATATTATGAACCACTTACCAAATTTTTTGAAAACTGCAATTTTAAAGAAAAATTATCTTGACGAACTAAGACAACGGCACTAATTAAATACATCCCCGGGCAAACAGCTAAGGATAAACTAAACATTCTTCTTAGAGAAAACAAAGTCTCATTAACTGTAGATGAGACAACGGATTTTAGCTGCATAAACATCTGTGTTTAGTTGCCAAAGATTTCGAAATCTCTTGTGGATCTTCTTGAGATGGTTTCCCTTGTAGATGTCAGTACCAATAATGTATATGAAGACATAACAAAAATATTCAGTACAGTAGTTATTTCTTAAAAATAAAACATGATTGGATTTGCATCTGATGGTGTAAATGTTATTGTAGGGGAAAGCACTCTCTAGCAGTACATTTGCCACATGCTATGGAGGATTTGGTACGTGATGTTTCAAACTATTTCAGTTGTAGTCCAAAACGTGTTGGTGAAGTAAGGAAGCTCCAGGAATTTGCCAAAATTAAAGCCCACAAGACGATCCTTCCGTGCCAAACTCGTTGGCTATCATCGAAACCGGTAGTGACGAGACTTTTAGCGTAGATGCCAGACCTGAAGCTGTATTTTACTAACGTGGAAGTTATTGAAAGAAATATTTCTTCACAGACAATATTTCAAAATCTACATGACCCTATTATTAAACTTTTTCTGCATTTTTAACAGTTCGCATTGGAATTGTTTTGTTGTTTGAATGCAGAAATGCAGGCAGAAAAGTCAAAACTTCATATTTTATAAGAAAAGGTCACAAGTGTGTTTCGCACTTTTGTGGAAAGTTACCTTGATGAGACGTACTTGAACCATATATATACACCTTTGGAAAATATCCAATTTAAAGATCCGAATTATTTCGCACCGGTTAATAAGAGCTATCTTAGGACAAAATTTCAAGCTGAAATAGTCAATAAGGATCATAATTTAACTGCAAAAGAGATCCAGACCCTTCAGCAGCGAAGCACAGCTTTCCTAGTGGAAAGTGCTAATCAGGTTTATAAAAGTTTTCTTTTTAAAGATACAGCACCGCCCCGGTGGCGCAGTGGTGTAAGCGATGGTCTCTGATCATTCGTCCGAAAGGGGTCCGGGTTCAAATCCCGGTGTAACATGGAAGTTGCGTTTGTCTTACGCAACTGGCTCTCTCCCATTACTGAAACAAGTGACCCTAAATTAGGGACGGGTGACTTCTTATAGCCGATTAAATTGCTCACGGTTGACGTTAAACCTCAAAGGAAAAAAGATACACCAATCAAAAGACTGGAGTTTTTGAATCCAAAGGAGGTATTGAATAAATTTATTTCCAGCATATGACCGGTAGCCCATTACCAATTTTGGAATCAAAACTTCCCAAATTTAGTTAATGACAATGAAGTGCAGATATTGGACAAAGAATGGGGCCTGTTAAGAAATACCCCGTTTTACCTTATAGACGATATAACCCTTAAAAATAATTTTGTAAAAATGTAAGCAAAACTGAAAAAGAAGACAGGAACAAAAATGTTTCATGAATTGACAAGCATTACATCACAGCGGGGTTTTTTCTTTTTTTTTTAATTTTCGAAACTTTGTGTTTAATATTTGAGTGGTTTTTATCCACAAATGCTTCTTCAGGTGCTTTGTCTGCAATTCCCACAATGTGAACCAGCTACCAGATAAGAACTTTGTTTTACCTGCTGTAAGTAATTGATATCCATAGTTTTCTTATGTACAAGACTTTCTCTCTTGATTTTTGCACTTCCCTGTTTTCAGACGTATTTTTTAAACACGTAAGTTTTGAATGTCCATGTAGATCAATATACCTCTATGCATTCGTAGAATTGATTATATATATATATATATATGATTTTGCCAGATGCAGTTATTATACTTCCTATAAATGCAATACAACACACGTTCACATCATAAGTACATGCCTTTTCATTCATATAATTAAAAATTGCGTGTATGTTACACGTGTAAGAAGTGTCTACTGATGTCTACTGATGCCTACTGATTTTTTGCAGTTCTGTCTACAGATTTTTGACGTAAACCACTTGACAACCCTGCTTCTTAGCATCTTTTTCAACTTAGCGGATAGGCCTTTCAAAGTTCGTAGAAAACCAGTGCTTGCTGGTCTTCGAGACGGTTGCTACATTCCAGTGGTGTGTTCCAAAATAACATGTATGACTGTGCAACGAGTGTATGGAGAAAATGTGGTGTCAGTTTTTGATGGAGACTGATGGCAATGTGCTTTTTTCAAAGTTTAATACTCGTGGACGTTTCATTGGTTGAATGGCTGAGCAAGTTTTGAATGCGTTCTTCTAAGCATTAATCTCCATGCTCCCTATCCTGATTCGCGGTCGTTATCCTCAGGCGACCATTCCTCGGGCGATCTATAAAATTACTCCGGCGCGGGAATCTTGTGTGTAGACAACTTACTACAGTTTACGAAACTCCTAAATTAACAGTCACATCGATAAGCATTGAACCTGTCTGCAACATGGCAACATCCTTATTTTTGTTGTTCCTGCGTAGACTTCTTCTTGACATTATTTCAGGTTAATTCCACACTAAAGGCAAAACATTCATCAAACTTCTAGATCAAGAACTCAAATGACCGGTTTTCCACATCTGGCAGAGTACTTTTATCGGAGCTCGCACACTGTGTGCCCAAGATACTGATATCTACATATGGGATGTAAGGTCAGGTGATGCGTAACATCACAGCCTTTCCTTGACAAATGTCAACCCGCCTTCTCGTGGTGCATCCTGTTCCCACTAAAAGGGCTCTGACGACCGCCAATAGCGCTATAACTATACCATCGGGATTAGAGGAAATGCTATCCCACACACAACAACCCGCTGGGCCAGCGTGGTGAGTTATGGGCAAACCCTTCCAAATGACTCCACAACACAAATCTTGACCCTCAGTCTCCGGCAGATGGAATGTACCTGGCCAAGGCAGCGGCCAGTGCGACATGAAGGCAGAGGGTGCTGAGAGTCCCCGGAGGAACGGACTGGGCTGCCATCTGATGCTGTCCTTGGCTACGTATAATGGACACTCCCTATTTTCTGCTTCAAGGCTTCTTGAATTGGAAAAGGAACTACAAAGGATCAAGTGGGACATCGTCGGGCTAAGTGAGGTAAGGAGAAAAGGAGAAGATCTCATTGAACTGAAAAGTGGACATCTCTTCTACTATCGTGGGACAGATACTGGCAGAACTAGTGGTGTTGGATTTATAATAAACAAGAAACTGAAGGATAAAGTTGTAGAAGTTGAAAGTTCCTCTGACAGAGCTGCACGACTTGTTATCCAACTTTCGAAAAGATACCAGGCTCAGATTATTCAAACGTATGCACCCACCACAAGTCATCCTGAAGAAGAAATTGAAGAATTTTATGAGGAAATTCGTCATCTAAATAATACAGGTAAGCAGCACTTGAAGATAATTATGGGAGATTTCAATGCAAAAATAGGGCAACGGCTACAGAATGAATCTACAGTAGATAAATTTGGTCGTGGCAACAGAAATCAGCGTGGAAATACACTTGTTGAGTTTGCAGAGGCAGAAGGGTTTTTCATCTTGAACTCCTTCAAGAAAAAACCACACAGGAAATGGACATGGATACATCCAAATGGGACGACAAGTGAAATTGATTTTATTATGTGTAACAAAAAATTTGTCATAGAAGACTGCAGTGTGCTAAACAAGTTCAACACAGGTAGTGACCATAGATTGGTGAGATGTAAGATGCACTTCAACACTGAATTTGAACGAGGCAAGCTCATAAGACAAATAAAATCCATTGACATAACCAACCTTAAAAAACACAATAATACCTTCAAGTTGGAACTGAAGAACAGATTCTCTGCATAGAAGGCCTAAAATCGGAAGAAGTTGATATTTCTGAAGTTAACAGAAAATAACCAAAGCTCTTATGGAAACAGCAATAAAATTAGCTGGGTCTAAGAACAAGTTACATGTGAAAAAATTATCAGGAAAAACCAAAATGTTGATGCAAAAAGGAAGAGATATGAGGACAACTAAAGAAGATGTGACTTCCAAAGAGGAATATATAGAGCTATGCAAGACAGTACGAAAGTGCAGCATTGAAGACGTAAGAAAATTCAACTGTAAACTAGTGAGAAAAGCAATTGAAAACAACCAAAGCCTAAAGATAGCAAAGGGACTTCGCAGTAAGGGAAGATTATGGCACTGAGAAAAGAAGATGGTTCTGTAACAAGAAATAGAGGCGAAATTTTGACAAGAGTGAAAGATGTCTACTCCAAACTATATGAAAGGGATGATACATGTACTCCAGACGTCATGAAAGGTACCAGAGTTCTTTCAGTACTTTCAGCAGAAGTTGCCCATGCAATCAAGAACATGAAGCGGGAAAAGCTCCAGGAGAAGATGGAATTAAGCTAGACATCATGCAAGAAGCAAGTGGAGAAATCGAAACAGTACTTGCCCAAATTTTCACTCTATGCCTTAATGAAGGGAAGATTCCTGAGGATTGGAACAACGCTACAATTATCCTGATACATAAAAAAGGTGACATTAAGGATCTCAGGAACTACAGACCTATCAGCCTCCTATCAGTGGTTTATAAAATCTTCACTAAAGTTCTTTCACACCGTTTGAAGGTAACACTGGACAAGGCTCAACCGAGAGAACAAGCTGGATTCAGGAGTCGCTACAGCACAATAGATCATTTCCACGAACTGAGAGAACTAATTGAAAGAGCGAGAGAATATGAACTTCCATTGTGCATGGCGATTATAAAAAAGCCTTTGATTCGCTGAAACCATCAGCAGTTACAATGGCTCTGAAATGTTGCGGTATTGAAGATGCATACATTAATATTATTAATAACATCTATGAAAATGCAAGTGCAAAGATTCGGCTGTTTGAAAATACAACACACATAAAAATTGGAAAGGGAGTGAGACAAGGGGACACCATATCTCCGAAGCTCTTTAATGCGACATTGGAAAATGTCTTTCAACCACTGCACTGGGAAAACAAAGGGATAAATATTAATGGAGATTATTTAACCCACCTTCGTTTTGCAGATGACGTAGTCATTTTTGACACTGCCCCATCAGAACTGCAGAGTTTGATCCTGGAACTTGGTGACAAAAGTAAAGAAGTGGGATTAAAAATGAACTTTCAGAAGACAAAAGTGATGTTCAATGCTTTCACAAAAAATGAAGATTTATCGATTGATGGAGAAAGGCTGGAGATAACAGACACGTACGTTTACCATGGACAGCAGGTATTAAGTGAGGGTCACATTGATGAAGAAATTAATCGGCGTACAAAACTTGCCTGGAGAGCTTTTGGAAGAAACAGAATAATTTTCAAGAGCAATATGTCATTATGTCTTAAAAGAAAAGTGTTTGATCAATGCATCCTTCCAGTGCTTACGTATGGTGCAGAGACGTGGACCTTGACTAAAAGAGACATACAAAGGCTGCGGACAACTCAATGAAGCAAGGAGAAGTGCATGCTGGGTGTAACCAGGAGAGATAAGAAGGGGAACTCGTGGATCTGAAAAATGACAAGAGTGGAAGACATCATGATCAGAGTTAAATCCCTGAAATGGCAATGGGCTGGACATACTGCCAGAAGGACAGACCACCGATGGACAGCCGAAATTTTAGATTGGATTCCAAGGGACAGGAAAATACCCAGAAGAACACCACATTGGCGATGGGTGGATGAAATTCGAAAGTCTGCAGGAGTGACATGGAGTAAGCTGGCACAAGACAGACCGTTGTATAGGAAACTTGGGGAGTCCTTCGTCCAGCAGTGGATTGATAATGGTTGACAATGATGATGATGATGACATTACCAACGCTGATAACCGATCTTCAGAAGTCACTAAATTTACGTACCACTACGATTTCCCTTAAGAAGTGCAATGTTCATAAATTTTTATGAACAGTGATTTTGCAATGCCTGTTAATACAGCTTTAATAACAGTTTTATCATGTTTCTAGTTATCATAATAAGGTGCCAGCTGAATTTTCTATGTATATATTCTACATTTCATTCACTATACCAGAGTTACTTTCCTCTGATATCCAGAAACGTAGATATGCACTTTCCTATATTTTTATTACAAAATAGTTCGGAATGTTACCTTTAAGGACGAACATTTTCATACGCTTACAACAGCGACAGGAAATTTTTAAAGAATCATGGAATAGTACATCTTATTTTCGCCGTTGTAACTTTTAAAATAGCACGTACCTAATATTTTTTCACTTGCACTGTTTTCGTATTCATAAGATATCTCCCTAAGTTTTCATTACTTTCGGAGCAAATCATATCCAGGGGAAATGTCAGAGGGGCCAAGCAGAGGAAGAACGGTACAACGTTTGCTAAACATCATGTGCCTCGTGTGCCGACGCCTAAGACCTTCTCGCCTGGTACTAGGAGCATAAAAACTGGAACTCTGCATAGTCGCGGCGAGTCTGTAATCATAAGATACTTAGGTGCAGCTGTACAGGGCTAACCGAGGAGGGGGCTGACACATGAGACAATGACCTCGTCGTGCCATGTCTGCTATGTTCAGGGAGGTGGTGGGCTCGGTGATGTTTTGAAGAGCCTTCTCATGAGACACATTACGTCCCTCAGTGTGCCTGGAGGAGCCCGAAACAGCTGCGTGCTACCAGCATGAGTTGCCTGAAGATCTACATGTTTCAATGGTTTCCGCCTACCCTGCTTCATCAGGAAAATGTGCCGCCTGCCATGGACTCAACAGCATAGGCATAGCTCGACGAACACATATCTGACTCTGGAACCAACAAGTGGCCCAATTTTTTCCAGATTTACACACTGTGGAAGATCTGTGTGATGAAGTAGACAGAACACCAGATCCATGAATCCTGTACCGAAGTCTCGGCAGGAGTTGTGGACAATGTTATGCTACAGCATGCATGGCTGGCATTAACTCCGGAAACCCTCCTGCATCTGGTGGAATCGATGCCTTGGCGTTTTCAAGCTGCTATTTATAAAAGGCGACGACCCACGCACTTTTACGCAGTTACAAATAACGTTTTGCCTGTTGAGTGTATTTCTGTTGTTGCTTTTTTATTGTTTTTCACAATTGACTTTTACAAATCACCAATTGAATTTCATTCTTATCTCTGGTGCTTTATTCCATTTCAGTTTCGCAAAAAACATTCAAAATTTCATGGTAACATAAATTGGTAAGCATTATAACATACTTAAGTATCATACGTCTGGATCTGCGGTGTATGTGTCTCGGGTAAATATTTGTTAATATTGTAAGTGCATTATTTTCGTGGCCGATCATCTAAACAAACATAGCAATCGAAACTGAATCTAAAGTTTGTACTTAAGTGAAAACAAAAATTAATTAATAATTTTTGATTTCCAGTGATTTTACAGAACGGGCGTTTGCCGTCGTGCGACGCGCGACGCCATATGTTTCAATAATAGGATTCTAAGTAGGCTATCGCATTTGTTGTTTTAATGTCATGGTATGTCATGTGTAGTTTTGAAAGAACATCTGGTGTTGTGTTATTATTAAACAGTCAATGAGGAATAAATTTTAAAAGTGAAGTTCTAATACACTGACGGAAAAAAATCCCAACACCACGAAAAAATAGTTGTAGAGGAACGAAATGGCGGCAATGCATTTGTATACGTAACATATTTAGTGATTAAGGTTTCATCATCACAGCTTAATGTAAGCGCGAGAAGAGCCATTTTAAATGTGAAATGCTGGTACAATAATAACCGGTGTAACCGCCAGAATGTTGAATGCAAGTACGCAAACGTTCATGCATTGTGTTGTACATACAGGTGCTGGATGTCAGTTTGTGGGATGGAGTTCCATGCCTGCTGCATTTGGTCGGTCAATACAGGGACGGTTAACGCTGGTTGGGGGTGACGCTGGAGTTGTCGTCCAATGATGTCCCATACGTGCTCGATTGGAGAAAGATCTGGTGATCTAGCAGGCCACGGCAACATGTCGACACTCTGTAGAGCATGTTGGGTTACAACAGGATATGCGGGCGAGCGTTATCCTGTTGCAAAACAACCCCTGGAATGCTGTTCATGAATGGCAGCACCACAGGTTGAATCATCAGACCGACGTACAGCTGTGCCGTCAGGGTGCGTGGGATGAACCACTAGAGTAATCCTGCTGTCATAGGAAATTGCTCCCCAGACCGTAACTCCAGGTGTAGGTCCAGTGTGTCTAGGCCGTAGCAAGTTGGTTGCAGGCGCTCACCTGGCCTCCTTCTAGCCAAAACACACGGCCATCACTGGCACCCATGCAGAAGCGGCTTTCATTAGAAAACACAACAGATCTTCACTCCGTCCTCCAATGAGCTGTATTTTGACCCCACTGACGTCGCAAACGGCAGTGGTTTGGAGTAAATGGAATGCACGCCGCTACAGGGCGTCTGGCTCGGAGCTGTCCTTCAAGTAACCGATTTGTAACAGTTCGTTGTGTCACTGTGTTGGCAACTGAAGCTCGAATTGCTGCTGCAGACGCGGTACGATGCGCCACGGCCATACGCCGTTCACGGCGGTCTTCCCTCTCAGTAGTGCCACGTGGCCGGCCGGAACCCGGTCTTCTTGAGGCAGTACATTCCCTTGACCACCACTGCCAACAATCATGCACAGTGGCTACATTCCTGACTAGTCGTTCTGCAATACTGCGGAAATAAATTTCACCTTCTCGTAGCCCTATTACACGACCTCGTTCAAAATCCGTGAGCTGTTGATAATGGCTTCTTCGTCTTCTTAAAGGCATTCTTGACTAACATCAACACCCTACGTCAAATCTCAACGATAACTAACGCTCACGAACGTTACAGCGCGTATTTACAGCAAACTTGCTTTACATGTTCCGAGGGCGCTACTAGCGCCGCACGTATGCGCTGAGCGCGAAATTTGCATAGACGTCATCTTACAGAAGTACTCTCACCGCGTACCAACTGTCGTTTATCTAACACAACCCTTTTTTGGTGTTGGGATTTTTTTTCCGTCAGTGTATATAAGTTAAGCTTGTGCCGTAACCGTTCACTTCCCAGTCTTGACTAATCATAAGCAACGAGGGAAAGCTTGATGCCAGATTGTATTCCAAGAACTTGAACTGCTGGTGCATGCGGAACAAAGTATGACAGGTGCTCACTCTATTGAATTGCTTGAGAACTCTCTACACCCAGCAAATTTTCAATTTTATCCCGAAAGGAGACTGTGACTTCCAATTTGACATAGTGCCGAGCCACAGGTCCAAGGTTGTGCAAGAATGATTTAGGAAAACATTTTAAAATTCCAGTTCATAGATTGGTCTCCGAAGTTCCGATATCAAACCTATAGATCACTTCTGGGACAATATGGAGCAACTTATCAGGCGTTTGGATACTCTAATCACCTCCGTACCTGTACTGAAGAATGTATTACATAAAACTTGGTTGAACATACCCCTTAACTGTTTTCGACATCCTTTGAAATTGGTGCCACGTCAGAGAGCTTCTTACTAATTGAGAAAGCAAGACCGACGAAGTATTAGGTAGATGAACATAATTCAGCGATCACTCACTGCATATCTTTACTTAAACAAACAATATATTCAATGTCGCGCAACACAGGTAATATTATGCTCTTTTTAAAAGTAAGAGTTATCTTCACTCATAACCTTTTTTTTTTTTTTTTGATTTGAGGTTTAACGACCCCCGTGAGCAACTCAAAGGGCTCTAAGCAATCGCTAGTCCCTAATTTAAATTCAGAGTCACTGGTTCCAGGGAACGGAGAGAACAGTTGCCGTAAAACATACACAACAACCATGCCTCAACGGGATTCGAGCCCGGACATATCTGAGACGAATGATCAGAAGCCGGCGCTTAGACCACTGCGCCATCGGGGCGACCCACGGTCTTTGGAAGTACGATTACAGATATGGCTCAATTTTATAAAATGAAAGTTTGCAGTTTAATTTTCTTAAAAGAAAGTAAATATATATTCGTATAACACTTTCTCTCGGTAAAAGCTGACTTTGTTTCGTAATGCGCAGTCTTTAAGTAGGCTCCTTATATAGTATGTTTCATATATTTCACCAATATAAAGGTATTTCGATCTAATACACAAAATTTAAATATTTAGGGAAATAGGTTTAAAGGGTCGATTACCGTGTACAAATAGTAACATGAACTATACTTCTGTATTGCACAAGCAGTGCCATCTTCTTTAAGGGAAACCTCTAAATAACTGATATCTCTATTGAAAGGGCAATTCTTCTGGTCTTCGTCCCTTGGTATAAGGATCTTGATGTACTTACCTCCATTTTCTATAGCCTCAAGGAATTTAAAGTACGGTATGTGTAAGATGTTTTGATAGAAAAATCCACAGAAACAGTTCATATTTCCAAATGAGAACACAAACAGTGAGTATCCGGGTGATCCCATGATGTTACTGGTTTCCAGATTTCAAATCATAAACCTACTAGGGCAAAGTGAAAATGATTTTTTCAGACAGCTGCGATTTTAATACCACACCTTAGGCAGAGCATATTACTTGGAAGTGGATAAAAATTTAGTGGCTGTAACGTCTTTATGTCGTCTAGGAGACTTTGAACTTCCGGAAAATTCTGAACGCAAAGAAAGTGTCTCACATCATATTAATCTTCAAATCTGCAGACAGAAACGGTTTGTAAAAATTACTTTTTTGCATTCTGTAGAATGATTGTTCGTCCATTGTGTGGAATAGGTCCAATTGGAGTAAATCATATTTGACAAACATATGTTTGAACAGTTGAACTTATGCGGAATTTTTTTAAAATAACCCAAAGTAATGTAGCAAATTAATGCCGGATAGCGGCATATTTATCGCTTCTCTCCCAATTTGGAATGGGAAACATACATTTATGACGTGCTATTTACGGTCTTATTAGCTAGCAGAAGCGTAATTATAACTTTGAGGATCCGCCATGAATTAGTGAATAATCTACTGAATGTTATTTTACTAAGCTTCTAGCCTAAAAGTTATTGCACATCGTACACATCAGCTGTGTGATACCACCATCTTCTTATCTGAAAAACTGTTGTGTGCATTTTGTTTTATAACAGTTGTATGTCCACATATATAAATACAAACATGCGCGTACAATCAAAATTACCGCGCCCATAACCTCGTATATATTTTTACTTTTCTTCCTCTCTCACTCTCACTCTCTCTATACTTGTTCTTCTTCTAGATTTTTTTCTTTGGTAAGCATATCATTTCGAAATCGCAAACAAAGAAAAGCAAATGCGCACCGAATGAAGATATACAACACTTTAAGTGAAAAGCAAAACAAAAACCTATTTAACCCCTTAATTCTGAATGCATTTAACATTTCCCTCAGTTTCTCACAATCCGTTGAATGAAATTTTAGAGATTCTACCGGATTGAGAAGCTCAGTATTACGGATGAGATATTCAGAAGCATTTTTTATTTTCCCTATTGTCATACCTTGCTCCTGTCATATCGGGAA
Organism: Macrothele yani; assembly: GCA_039090855.1. Lineage (NCBI taxonomy): Eukaryota > Metazoa > Arthropoda > Arachnida > Araneae > Macrothelidae > Macrothele > Macrothele yani. The sequence goes on along the minus strand of CM076999.1, from coordinate 47,223,369 downwards.
TTGTTAAAAACAGGTAATATAATGATGCTAAATGTGGCGTTCATTGGCCGTGCAGATATCTAGAAACTACATAATTATATAAAATCCAAAATCTTACAAAAAATCAGTACTGTCGTTGAATTCATTCATTATTTAGGAAAAAACAAAATTGCTGGAACAGTTTCTTTTTCTATTTCTAAATAAGGAGTAAACAACAACATAATAAAAAAACCTTAGTAGAGTCAGCTATTAGTGCAACTGTGAAATCGTGTGGTCATAAACGTTCGACATACTACACTCTGCAAATTTTAAGCCGAACATTTAGAGGTCACAGATAAAAGGCATTCAAATTTCTACACGAAAGGATCTGGTTATTTGATTGTCAACTGAATAATTTCAGTAAAAACGTGCTTACGTAACTATCTCCAAAAGTTGTGAATGAAGCACAGAAATTATGATTACTACTGTTAAAACAAAGGGCACCATATCACAGTCTTGTATGTTTACAAATTGAAAGTTCAGTTGCTTCTGTTGAGCGATTAAACAGATAGAGCTAAATCTGAACATTCAGGTGTTTTATATCTTCTGAATGACGGATGCCTGAGCTGTATTTCTGGGTCTTTAACTGTACGACAAGTCTCCAAAGATCAAAGAACCACATGGAACACACCACAGAGTGTACACCGCTGGGGACTCCTGAAGTCCCTGTATCTCACTCCTCCAAAGACGAGGGGTCACAGAGAATAATGCACAGAAAACACCGCAAGAATCACTCAGCCATTCAACTTATTTAACGGCTTTGCGAGCTTCTCGGTAGAAACTTGGCAGTAGGTCACCAGCCGCCAGCCATGATTCCGCAGCAGCGTTTGGCGCTACAAGAGGAATGGGACACGATGCCTCAACAGCTCCTCGACAACATAGTACTCAGCATGGACAGACGTTGTACATCATGCAACACAGTCAGGGGGATCATATCCCCTACTAAAGACTGAATTTTTCTTGGCAGCCGCCTGTCACATGGACGTTTCTGTCTTCTGTCCAGTTGTGCTCGAAGCTACCTTTTCAATACAGTGCCTTTGTATCCTTTGGATTTCTTGTTTGGACGGTTTTGCTCACTTGTTACACATTCTTGCATCTTTGGGATCTTATGGTATGATTTGAGTCGATGTGGAACGCTTTTGCACGACGTTACATTCGAAAATCCGTCTCGTCCTTAATTTTTTTACGCCAGTGTATCTTGTATTAATCGTTATGGTTTAAGTGCAGCACTTTTTTGCTTCCTCATTGTGTTTCAGATTCCTCCTAATTCATGTGGTACATGTATGCTTTCTCTGGGGCTTTGAAAGATTACACACACGAAGCTACGAGACGCAGAAAGTAGCATGCTTAATCAGTCGTGTCTCCATAATAAAAGCCTGTAAAAAGACGTTTGACACTGGTCTCTGTAAATTACTGCTCGTTCCTCAAGTTGATTGGTGAACTTAGATAAGCAAGTTTTCTTTTAAATGATAACTGAATAAATCATTGTGGTTTAAGCGTAACACCTCCTCGCCGGTGGCGCAGTGGTCTCCGAAATGGGTCCAGTTTCAAATCCCGGTCTGGCATGGTTGTTGTATTTGTCTTAAGACTATGTCTCTCTCCCTTCTTAGGAAACAGTGGCCCTAGATTAGGGATGGGCACCTGCATTTAGCCAACTACGTTACTCACGGTTGTCGAGCGTCACACGTCCAGTAGGCCTGGTGTCATGGTGTGGGATCCAATTGCCTACGATACCAGTTCACCTTCGGTGTTCATTACAGGCTCTTTGACAGCTCAGCCTTCCGTTAATAATGTCCTGCAGCCAGTAGCCTTACATTTTCTGAACGATCACTCCGATGCGATTTTCCAAAAAGACAACGATCGTCCACCTACTGTCTCGAGAGCTTGTCTTAAAGGTACTGATACTCTACCATGTCAAGCGGCGTCGCCCGACCAGTCGCAGATTGAAAGTGTGTGAGATGCTGTTGGACGAGCTATGTACACACCACCCGTACCGCACGAACTTCCGGAACTGTGTGAAAAGTTTCAAATTGCATGGGATAGTCTACCACAGGACACCATTAGGAACCTGTACAACTCCATGCCGAGACGTCTGGCTAGCTGTGAGAGCAACATGGCTGCGCCACGTTATACTAGGAGACACTGTTTATTGGCGTGTAGATCACTTGCGTAATTTTTCAAAGGAAACACATGAACGACATAACTTTTAAATCTGAGAAAGGTATATAACTATTAATCTATGTGGCGATTGAAGTGAGAATATAATCCTAGTAGTAATAAAGCCAATCAAGCTCATAGCAAAATGATATGCGTCAGATAAAATTATTCGTTCTAGATTCTTATTAGTTGATATAAATATCAAATGTTGCATCGGTTTTACATCACATTCAACATAAAAGACTGAAAAAAGAGCAGTTTTACTGCGTATTTCAACGGGCGGGCGAATTCTGTTAATTCTGCCTATCCACATTTGATGGAAAATGAAATAATACATTTGTATTTAGCAGTTCTTCCGCTGTCGCCTTTCAAAATAGAAGCACGATCGCAAAATATCTGCAAACACAACCATGTTTTGATTTTTAAACTTGTATTCCTACCCATGAATTTTTTTTACTGCCTCCGCAAAGTACGGCATTTTCCTTAGAACCACTAATAGATGTGTCCAGAAACTGAAATGAAATATCTTCAATAAACTTGATTCCGACTTTTTCAAAAAACACCCATGTTTTAACTGAGAATTTCCCTTCATGGTGAATATTAAAAACACTTGTTCAAAAGTTCCTTAACACTGCCACAGTTTAATTCGAGGTGCATTTTTGCTCGAGGACGTTTAATCCATTTATTAAATTGCAATTATTATTTCTATGCCTAAAGCCTGAATACTATTTTATTAACACAGCGATAGGTTTTGTGTCCTTCTAAAAATCTAACGGTTGTCAGTTTACGTTATTTAATGCAAATGCATGCAGTATACTTGAAATCATTCACGCTGAAGGGTGAACGTATAGCACAAACTATTGGAATACATATATTTTTACTTTTTCCTAGTTCAAACCGCCAGAATGTTAAGAGACATGCTTAATACAAACAAGAAATTGATTTTTTTTTCAGTAATACGTTCTGTACATTTGAAAAACACCAATTGATAATGCGATTTAAAAATATTTAAGTTTAATATTTCAAACATTTAATATATTTATTAAGAATAAATACATTTTACTTGTGGCATATATAGTATTATTTGGCTTTCGCCATTTAGTTGGCCTTAATTGTTCTTAGAGCACTCGCAGTTCTTATGTATTCCAATTTTGATTTCACTGATTCGAGAGCAAAAGATGTGTATCATTACTTGAGCAAATTCACTGTACTCCGTTGAAATGAAAATAAGGACAAAGAGCACGAGTGCCGGAATTGCAACTAGTGTCTGGCGGCAGCTCCTGGATTCCTCGAAAATCCTGAAGACTTCACTCTTCTCTTTCTATGAGTTTTGACACGAATATCCTGCAAGACTTCTTTCTTCTCTTTCTACCATTTTACACATGAATTAGTCATAATTAGAAAGAAATATTTACGGAGTCCTGAGAAAAAGACATATTTGTATTAAATTTTCACATATTATTTCAGAATTAGTAGGAAAATAAAATGGAATAATATTATTTTAAATCAAACATTTTGAATCGGAACGTGGCGAATACTTTATTGTACAATTTCAAGTTTCGGATAGTACATTTCACAGACATTTCATAGTTAAAGAAAACATGTATTACGATCTTTGAAAAATTGCAGTTCTCCCGAAATTTAATGTATTCTTAGCTACTGATGTAAAAACAAAAGTAATATTTCGGGCAGTCTAGATTTGTGACTGATAAAACACTTTCCCCATTGCTGTCTGAGTGAATAATTCACCTATGTATCCAATTAATTCACTGAACCTATTTGTACATCCTGAACAACGTATTCTGTTCTGCGTTACAACACTTTGTGCTTCCTGAAAACTATGTACACTCATGAAAGAAATACGGGATTACGCCATATGATACAAATTTTGAAGATGACAATCCGATTTTTGGCGTAAATATGACAAGGATGGTAAGTCAGATAATACCCGAAAACTTGAAAATTTCCATCGTCCTGCAACGGGACTCGAACCCGCGTCTCCCACAAAACGCTTGGGTATGCTAACCACTACACCACCCAGGACGACCAAGTTTCAAATTTCCGATCAATTAAACATGAACGTCGGTTGCTTAGACTAGCGAATCCTGTGATGGTTATATTGAAATTGATCGGAAACTTGGTCGTTCTGGATGGTGTAGTGGTTAACATAACCCGGGCGTTTTTTGGGAGACGCAGGTTTCAGTCCCGCTCCAGGACGATGAAAATTTTCAAGTTTTCGGATATTATCTGACTTACCATCCTTGTCACATTTACGCAAAAAATCGGATTGTCATCTTCAAAATTTGTACTATGTACACTATTTGAAAAAACAAAGATTTAAATAAAAAGCCAAACTAAAATTTTTTCGCGTTAAAACCTAAATATTATGTTTAATTTTAACACAATGTTCACTTATTTTTAATACATATATTTTGGAATATTTAAAAGAAACCTAGTTTTGTCTTAGGGATATCTTCGCTAATTAGGTAGCAACTTTTAAATTTGTTTCGTTCAGTATAGGGAACTTTTTAATCAAATAAGGAAATCCACTATTCCCTTTATCTGTAGCTTTGACAAAAAAAATTTCCTGAAGCCCAACTTGATATGGCGTAAGGGCAACGAAAGTTTGTCGGAATCAACGAACGATTTATATTTCACAACTTTTCTCCCAGGAACTGACCTTCATATCAACGGCCACTCTTTGACTTCATAATGATTTCCCTATCCCGACTGTAGAACAAAAATTGGTATATTGTGGATGCATTCCTGTTAGAAGTCTAATCAAATTGAGTTTCTAGAGCAATTGATAGGTTTCACGAGAATATTCATATTCCCGTGAGTTCTTTCCATGGGCGCGGCACAGACCTGTTTTAGCGACGGGTAAATGTTTCCAGTGTTTAATAACACAGCTTTAAATTCTGTTTGGAAGAACTGGACGCTCTTGTTGAGTTATCACCGAGCAAACATTTCAAGCAATATTTAATTGTTCACTTCTCTTTTTTGACAGGGAAAATAAAATATCGAATTGAAAAATTCCCCGTAGGACGAATACAGCTTCTAATGGAAAATGTTATGCATCTAATTTCTAATGTTTGGTAAAGAATGCTTTGGCCACCATGGGGTGTGAGGGTTTATTTCTGCTTAATTGAGCAAAATCTGTGCTTCTAAGAACAAGAGTGAAGAAATTCTTTCATGTGCCGTTAATTTTCAGGTGAGCAAACATTTTTAAAACATTCTGTTCTTAAAATAAAGAATGGTTTCTCAGCCAGGGAAGTATAGGAACCCCTTCTGTTTCTTAATATCTCTGCTTTTAAGAGTTCAATCTCATTCGACCGAGCCACAAAAATGTTTCCTCATATGGAAATTGTAATTTAAATCCTAGGAGGAAAAGATAACTCATGCATTTAATTCCGTTTCAAGAATTTCGCAATTATTCTGATGTTGGTTCCACGAGGGAGTTCAGACATTTATTAATTTTAAAACTACATGTAAAATGAAAGCGAAATAAGATAGGTGTTTCTGGATATAAAATGTTCAAAACATTTCCGGTTTAAACGCGATATTACGATCGTGTACCTTTAACTTCATCACTGTATTTCTTTTGTATTAAACATGAATGAAGTTAAAGTGTCCCTATCTTTGAGTTTTAGTACAGTAAAAAAACTCAATAATGAGATAGGTATATAGAAATTTATATATTTTTTAAAGGATACTGTAGCTTCTTGATATTGGTTATTGAGACTTCGCTCCACCTCCATTTACAAAGACAAAAGAAAGAGTCACTTTCCGTTACCCATGGCAATTCTTGGCGTTTAGATAATCATTCATCTAATCTTTTTTTAATTGAAAGGAAAATAAATCCTAAATTACAGATAATTTATAATGAAATTTTTAATGGCAAAAATTTACCTCTTGCCATGAGAAACAGTTATCATTAAATTGCTATTTAAGGGGTGATTCGCATACTTTTTTCTTTTTTTGTAAAATAAAATCGATTTTTTTTACGTTATTATATTATTTCAAGTCGTGTACCGAATTTCAAGTCAAAATTCGCAAAATTGGCAAGTTACAATCTGTTATTCTCCAGTGAGGTAACAGAATTGGTTCAACCGGCGCAAAGCCGTAACTGACAAAACTCTGGACGAATTAAATCACGAACCGCATAACTTTAGATTTTAATTCCTTGAGCATTTTTATCTATGCTATTCCTGGCATTCACGGGGAGAATGTCTAATATTTTCGAATATATATATGTAAATATAACGTACGATTTTGTTTTATATTTCATAAACAAATCTATTTTAAAACGAAACTCCAATTCTGCTCTTGAAGCTAAAGACAGCAAATTAAATTTGCACACCTAGAACGTACCTAAAAATGAAGAAGATTTAAAGCAAAAAAGTAAAGCACATAAAAGAAAACGTTCTTTTCTGAAATTTTTTGTAAAAGTGTGTAGAATGCCAATGTATATTACACATAACTTAGAAATATTTACAGCATGTAGGAAACTATTAAAATCAAATTTCTAATTACCTCCATTAAGGAAACGGCCCTTCTTGTGCCTATGGCCCTAGATAGCAGCACAATTATCCAACCAGCACCATCTGGTGTCACACAGTCATGCCAATTGCAGATGATTTACACTTTGCCTCTGTCGTCATTGTTACAGTGTCTATGAATATGTCCCTTAGTTATTCACAGTACAAACTGAATTTATCGTACAAGAGATTTTCTCCATATTTTTACAGGGAAAATATGAGTTTTCAATGTTGGAAAAGGGAACAATGATGCTGAACACGGTTTTAAGTCATACAGCTTTTAAAACAATTTCAATCAAACTGAAATGGTCACAATGCTTTTTTTTTGTCACAGGAGCTATGAATTTTGATTATGATACGCATATGGTTTAGATATCGAAATATTTACAGCAGGGGTTTTATCTTACAGCCGTTTGAGAGTTATACTACTACGTTCAAAAAGTTTCGGAACTTTTTGGATATTTGCCAAATGTCAGTGAATTACGTCATTCTCCGCTGAGCAAGCGAATAGAATGATGTGACCGATCAGCCAGACCCAGTTTAATCCAGATCAAACACGTACAGCGTATGTGCGTAGTTCGTGACGGGGTATGAGGCAAAGTTAAACACACGTTTCTCTTTTATGTTGGTGCTCCACATATAGCCCTCATAATAGGTATACTTGGTTACCTTGTATACATTTTTCATAAAGTTACGCAGTGTATTGTGGGCTATAAGATAAAATACAACTCCTAGAAACATTCCGAATTGTTATAGTCTGTGAAGCTTTTTTGGTTTCTCGTTCTTAAATATAAGGAACATGATATAACTGATTTAGCAGAAAGGTAATAACTTTACTACTGTGATTCATTTGCTACTCTACGGTGAATGACCTAGTCCAGCGCATAGTGTAGAACTTTCAAGGTTTGAGTGGGTGAAACATGCCTACAAGATTTGGGGGAAAGATACTTTTTTGCATTGACAGTTGTGTTAGTAAGAAGGAAGCATAAATTACTTTTTTAGGGAGGGCGCTCTGTGAGCCATACGCGTCAAGTTACAGCAAATATCTTATAAATTAAACAAGGTTTAATTTGAGCGAAAATGATCTGCTAGTCGCTTGGTTGTGTTAAATTTGCAGCAAGCACTTTGCATACCTGCTTGCAAATTGTTCCTGTATCTAGCGTCTGTTCGATGTACGTTTTAAGAACGACGCTCAGTATCCGTTGAGTGCCACCTGGTTTCCTTAATTTTGGGAGTGAGCTATGCTCATCGCCCGGGCTTCGTACGGGAACTCATGTTTTCAGTGATATTCGATCTTATTTGGTTCAAGCCGTGGTAGTATGTCTCTTCGCATGGGGACGTTGCGCTGAGGGCATCATTTTAGCGAGATATTTTCGTTTGTCTAGGCTAGGACATTAGCATTGGCTTGCTGCATATTTCCCAAGTGGTGAAAACCTACGCGCGTATTTTTACTTACACAGTATTTAATAAGCTTTCATTCGTTTTATTTACGAGTTTATTTAGGAGGTCCTATTTGGTATTACCCTTTCGCCGATATACCTCCTAAAGCAAATTAACTTCTTGACTGTAATCCTCTTAAAATATTTATTTGCAGTTTGGGGTCGTATCAACTTGTTTTCTACTATTCTTATTTTATAATTTAAGTAAGTAGGTATTTATCTACCATTCCTTATTATAGAAACACTTTTTGTCGTGATTTTGATGCATTTGGACTTATTAACACATGTCTATGATTCAAATCATCTTATGTTGCCTAAGTCAAGGGTCAACATTTTTTCATATGTCATTAGTGTTTAAGTGTATCATATATGATTTGTTAGCTATAATTTTAAAATAATTCATACGTTATCGATTTCTAGAATCTCTCTTCATATATTTCAGTTCATGATAAAGTGAATGATCGTGGAAATGATATTAGCATTTTTATCGTTTCAGTTATTTGTGAAATTTATTATATTTTTGATCGAAATACATTTCAATGATATTACTAACTTAAAAGTAATTTGTTGTAAAACGATTTCACAATCTAATCAATTTTATTGTTTTTCTGCTCCACGTTTTTAAAATGTTGTTTTCACAGAAGTTACTACATTTTTTTCCCTTTTCCTTTAACGGATACACGCGTGAAGTAATTTTTTAAAGCGCCATTATTTATTATTTGCCTACATTTTCCCTTGATTTTTGCTTTACATTCATCTTATCGACGTTTGTGTGGTTAATTCGACTATTGTTCATTCTTCTTTGACGAGAAGTATGGTGTTCAACTTAGTATTTATCAATATTTTAACACTCTTATTGATCTTTCAATTCACTTTCCAATTTGTCTTAAAATTATTTATGCTATTTTTTACGTGCACTGTCACATTTAATCAGTTATACCTTCTTCTGATCTATTCCGCATTGTACGGATTATTAACACAAGAAATGTGCTTACTAATTCGCTTAGCCTAAGTGCACTTGGTCCGTCACTTGCGTTGTGAAGCATTTTTCATTGTGGGTACATTGTTTCCGTTCTGTGTTGTAATCTCTTCTAGTCTACTTTGCGTTGTTGACTAAAAGATCAGCCTGCAAACTTCGGTCGCATGTAGTCAAATGTGTCAGCAACTTTATTAAAATTACTAGCCAAATTAAAGGTGTTTAGAAAATTGCAATGGTTGGATCGTAAAAAAACAAATATTATAATTTGTCAGTAATGAAATTTAATGACAAATTATAAATTATTAATAACATTAAATTGTTTCAAAGCTCACATTCTTTATGCACGCAAAGTTAACTTAATCACGAATTTATCCGCATCCACAAAAGGCCTCGTTTTTTAAGTCTGTTAAAGAATTTCCACGTGCTAGATATTTCATTGTGCACCTTCTTAGTAAATTTGATGTGTTCAATAGTTTCTATTAAAATACTGCTCTGTTGATAAACAGATGTCCGTTTTAAGGAAATAGTTTTCCTAATTTCATGTTATTGACATAAAAAAATGGCACATATGATCATCATCAACAACATCATTGTCAATAATTATCAATCCACTGCTGGACGAAGGTCCCCCCAAGCCTCTTCTGCAAGGGTCTGTCTAGTGCCAGGCTCCTCCATGTTACTTGCGCATACTTTTGAATTTCATCCACCCATTTTCCACGTGGTCTTCTTCTGGGTATTTTCCTCTCCTTTGGAATCCAAAAATAAAATTTCGGCTGTCCATCGATGGTCTGTCCTTCTGGAAGTATGTCCAGCCCATTGCCATTTCAGGGATTTAACTCTAATCAAGATGTGTGCCACTCTTGTCATTTTCGGATCCACGAGTTCTACTTCTTATCTCCCTGGTTACACCAAGCATGCACGTCTCCATATTGCTTTGAGTTGTCTGCAGCCTTTGTATGTCTCTTTTAGTTAACGTCCACGTCTCTGCACCATACGTAAGCACTGGAAGTATGCATTGATCAAACGCTTTTTTTAAGACATAATGACATATTGCTCTTGAAAATTGTGCTGTTTCTTCCAAAAGCTCTCCAGGCAAGTTTTATACGCCGAATAATTTTTTCATCAATGTAACCTTCACTTGATATCTGTTGTCCAAGATAAACGTAGATAAACGCACCTATACATGGCAATATACCAAGGTATATAGATTAGAGAGAGGTAGGCCCGTCCGCAAGTCAACTGGTATTGGCTGACCTCCACGGCGCACCCGTGACGTCAACGGTGCGCTGGCTCGGAGCGGACTGGTCCGACTGACCTGAGAGAAGTTTCTGTAAAAACGTATTCACAGCACCACGTAGTTTACCACTAACACCAGTGTTTACCCCTAAAAATTTACATTTCTTCTGAGTGATTAAAGCAAATTGCATAAATGAAGTAAAAAGGAAATGTAGTAAATAAAAATAAAAATATGAAATAAATAGGGGATATAGTAAATAACGCCCAGAAGAAATCGCGACTCGTTCGCAAAAAAAAAAAAAAAATAATAATAATAATAACCAGTTTCATTCTGTTGATAGCTAGCCAAAGTTTTTGATTTGATTCCATGCCTATTTAGTAAATATTCAAATGGCGGCAACAACTACTCATCGCTTTTTTTAGTTAATGCTTATTTTTACTTAATTAACTTTTGGACACTAACACTAGTGTAATGAAAGTAAGATTGTATTACCACCCCCTACTCGATGTGAGGGCGAACCATCTGCTGCGTCCTATTCGCTGCAGTGGGATTAATTATTAAAAAGACCGTTAATTTTCGTAACTCTTTATCTTCTATTATCTTCCGCCTACGGGTGTCTACCGTGAAGTTGGGTTCCCTAATTGAGGGTCTCCAAGCTCAGGGTTGACGGGTGCATTGCGTTGTGTTTCATATGGGAGAACATGGGAAACCCATATTCCTCCATATGCCGCTTGAAATTTAATAAACTCTTGATGTCGGATTTGGACCTTTTATCCTGCGACTGGGCTTGCTAAATGCTAAAAGTTATTTTCTTCTTAAAATCTTGGAGTTGCTACTCTATCAAAACTTTACGATTGTTCTACTTAATTATTCAGGTTAAAATCAACAAAGATTCACTTATTTTGAATTTTCAAAGATTGGAGAAACTCGGGTAAATTTCATTATAAAATACATAATTTATTTTCATTAGTGTTTCCTTAAAATCTATTACACTGCTCGGTGGAGATTTCTATTAACTTAAACCAAAATATATTTAAAGTTCATTATGCTTTTTGATATTCGCAATCATATTTTAAAGTTCACCTTTCGCAAAATATAAGACACATTATGTTATTCAGCATTTGCAAGAGATTAAAATTATCTTTTCTACCGAGGATGTATAGGAGACAAAATCATGATCATGCTAACGAGATATTGGGAATTATGAAATTTTTCTCACCAAATTCTTTTCTTTTCATCACATTCGTTGTCGTCCGGTATTACTTATAGGTATAAAGTCTATGGTTGGGACCTCATCCGGTCCTGCTGAATGCACACTGCCCGCATGAGATCACTCGATGCTTCACCCGTAATTTGTGTAAAAACCTCTCAGGGAAAAACATCATACTTCCCTTCACCTGGAAATCATCTTGCTCAATTTTGAGCGTCCTCCCAGGAAAACCTCCTAACTTAATTCTCTCTGCGATATTCTCCCCAGGATTCATCTAGAGTCCATCTTTGAATGTGTAGCCTGCATTCACCCAGTATCAGAAGTCATCATTCTATCTCCGTGCTCTGCGTTCACCCAGAATCAGAAGTCATCATTCTATCTCCGTGCTCTGCGTTCACCCAGAATCAGAAGTCATCATTCTATCTCCGTGCTCTGCGTTCACCCAGAATCAGAAGTCATCATTGCATTCCGTGTTCTCTCAAATCCACCTGAAAACTCCTCTCTCTCTCTCGTCTATGTTTAAGGGGTTCGGGGGTGTTCCTATCCTACCCAAATGGCTCTCCCCTTATTGGTTGGGCCCGTTTTCCTAGCTTCGGCATTGGTTTACATCCCTGTATGGGAATCCCTCCGATTCGTTGGCAAGGAATTTGTGAAATTTATTATATTTTTGATCGAAATACATTTCAATGATATTACTAACTTAAAAGTAATTTGTTGTAAAACGATTTCACAATCTAATCAATTTTATTGTTTTTCTGCTCCACGTTTTTAAAATGTTGTTTTCACAGAAGTTACTACATTTTTTTCCCTTTTCCTTTAACGGATACACGCGTGAAGTAATTTTTTAAAGCGCCATTATTTATTATTTGCCTACATTTTCCCTTGATTTTTGCTTTACATTCATCTTATCGACGTTTGTGTGGTTAATTCGACTATTGTTCATTCTTCTTTGACGAGAAGTATGGTGTTCAACTTAGTATTTATCAATATTTTAACACTCTTATTGATCTTTCAATTCACTTTCCAATTTGTCTTAAAATTATTTATGCTATTTTTTACGTGCACTGTCACATTTAATCAGTTATACCTTCTTCTGATCTATTCCGCATTGTACGGATTATTAACACAAGAAATGTGCTTACTAATTCGCTTAGCCTAAGTGCACTTGGTCCGTCACTTGCGTTGTGAAGCATTTTTCATTGTGGGTACATTGTTTCCGTTCTGTGTTGTAATCTCTTCTAGTCTACTTTGCGTTGTTGACTAAAAGATCAGCCTGCAAACTTCCGTCGCATGTAGTCAAATGTGTCAGCAACTTTATTAAAATTACTAGCCAAATTAAAGGTGTTTAGAAAATTGCAATGGTTGGATCGTAAAAAAAAACAAATATTATAATTTGTCAGTAATGAAATTTAATGACAAATTATAAATTATTAATAACATTAAATTGTTTCAAAGCTCACATTCTTTATGCACGCAAAGTTAACTTAATCACGAATTTATCCGCATCCACAAAAGGCCTCGTTTTTTAAGTCTGTTAAAGAATTTCCACGTGCTAGATATTTCATTGTGCACCTTCTTAGTAAATTTGATGTGTTCAATAGTTTCTATTAAAATACTGCTCTGTTGATAAACAGATGTCCGTTTTAAGGAAATAGTTTTCCTAATTTCATGTTATTGACATAAAAAAATGGCACATATGATCATCATCAACAACATCATTGTCAATAATTATCAATCCACTGCTGGACGAAGGTCCCCCCAAGCCTCTTCTGCAAGGGTCTGTCTAGTGCCAGGCTCCTCCATGTTACTTGCGCATACTTTTGAATTTCATCCACCCATTTTCCACGTGGTCTTCTTCTGGGTATTTTCCTCTCCTTTGGAATCCAAAAATAAAATTTCGGCTGTCCATCGATGGTCTGTCCTTCTGGAAGTATGTCCAGCCCATTGCCATTTCAGGGATTTAACTCTAATCAAGATGTGTGCCACTCTTGTCATTTTTCGGATCCACGAGTTCTACTTCTTATCTCCCCTGGTTACACCAAGCATGCACGTCTCCATATTGCTTTGAGTTGTCTGCAGCCTTTGTATGTCTCTTTTAGTTAACGTCCACGTCTCTGCACCATACGTAAGCACTGGAAGTATGCATTGATCAAACGCTTTTTTTTAAGACATAATGACATATTGCTCTTGAAAATTGTGCTGTTTCTTCCAAAAGCTCTCCAGGCAAGTTTTATACGCCGAATAATTTTTTCATCAATGTAACCTTCACTTGATATCTGTTGTCCAAGATAAACGTAGATAAACGCACCTATACATGGCAATATACCAAGGTATATAGATTAGAGAGAGGTAGGCCCGTCCGCAAGTCAACTGGTATTGGCTGACCTCCACGGCGCACCCGTGACGTCAACGGTGCGCTGGCTCGGAGCGGACTGGTCCGACTGACCTGAGAGAAGTTTCTGTAAAAACGTATTCACAGCACCACGTAGTTTACCACTAACACCAGTGTTTACCCCTAAAAATTTACATTTCTTCTGAGTGATTAAAGCAAATTGCATAAATGAAGTAAAAAGGAAATGTAGTAAATAAAAATAAAAATATGAAATAAATAGGGGATATAGTAAATAACGCCCAGAAGAAATCGCGACTCGTTCGCAAAAAAAAAAAAAAAAATAATAATAATAATAACCAGTTTCATTCTGTTGATAGCTAGCCAAAGTTTTTGATTTGATTCCATGCCTATTTAGTAAATATTCAAATGGCGGCAACAACTACTCATCGCTTTTTTTAGTTAATGCTTATTTTTACTTAATTAACTTTTGGACACTAACACTAGTGTAATGAAAGTAAGATTGTATTACCACCCCCTACTCGATGTGAGGGCGAACCATCTGCTGCGTCCTATTCGCTGCAGTGGGATTAATTATTAAAAAGACCGTTAATTTTCGTAACTCTTTATCTTCTATTATCTTCCGCCTACGGGTGTCTACCGTGAAGTTGGGTTCCCTAATTGAGGGTCTCCAAGCTCAGGGTTGACGGGTGCATTGCGTTGTGTTTCATATGGGAGAACATGGGAAACCCATATTCCTCCATATGCCGCTTGAAATTTAATAAACTCTTGATGTCGGATTTGGACCTTTTATCCTGCGACTGGGCTTGCTAAATGCTAAAAGTTATTTTCTTCTTAAAATCTTGGAGTTGCTACTCTATCAAAACTTTACGATTGTTCTACTTAATTATTCAGGTTAAAATCAACAAAGATTCACTTATTTTGAATTTTCAAAGATTGGAGAAACTCGGGTAAATTTCATTATAAAATACATAATTTATTTTCATTAGTGTTTCCTTAAAATCTATTACACTGCTCGGTGGAGATTTCTATTAACTTAAACCAAAATATATTTAAAGTTCATTATGCTTTTTGATATTCGCAATCATATTTTAAAGTTCACCTTTCGCAAAATATAAGACACATTATGTTATTCAGCATTTGCAAGAGATTAAAATTATCTTTTCTACCGAGGATGTATAGGAGACAAAATCATGATCATGCTAACGAGATATTGGGAATTATGAAATTTTTCTCACCAAATTCTTTTCTTTTCATCACATTCGTTGTCGTCCGGTATTACTTATAGGTATAAAGTCTATGGTTGGGACCTCATCCGGTCCTGCTGAATGCACACTGCCCGCATGAGATCACTCGATGCTTCACCCGTAATTTGTGTAAAAACCTCTCAGGGAAAAACATCATACTTCCCTTCACCTGGAAATCATCTTGCTCAATTTTGAGCGTCCTCCCAGGAAAACCTCCTAACTTAATTCTCTCTGCGATATTCTCCCCAGGATTCATCTAGAGTCCATCTTTGAATGTGTAGCCTGCATTCACCCAGTATCAGAAGTCATCATTCTATCTCCGTGCTCTGCGTTCACCCAGAATCAGAAGTCATCATTCTATCTCCGTGCTCTGCGTTCACCCAGAATCAGAAGTCATCATTCTATCTCCGTGCTCTGCGTTCACCCAGAATCAGAAGTCATCATTGCATTCCGTGTTCTCTCAAATCCACCTGAAAACTCCCTCTCTCTCTCTCGTCTATGTTTAAGGGGTTCGGGGGTGTTCCTATCCTACCCAAATGGCTCTCCCCTTATTGGTTGGGCCCGTTTTCCTAGCTTCGGCATTGGTTTACATCCCTGTATGGGAATCCCTCCGATTCGTTGGCAAAGGCTTGAGAACATGGAGTTTTCTTGAAGGTGAATATTCTTTTATCTTGTCAACTGCTCCGCGGGATGTCTGCGTTGCCTTAGAAATTTCACGTACGCTTCCTGTGTGACTCTTTCTGTTGGTGTCAACCAGTTACGCCCACTACGAGAAATATGCCCTGTTCGTTCCCCGCTAGCGTGCGTAAAACGTGACTTCGTTAATAGAAAATGGTCCAGTAAATTGGCCCCCACCTGTGATTGCGAGCATTTCACTGTCGTAGCGTTGCTTGTTGTAACCTCCGAGTTTTCTCTTTACTAACCAAGGTGTGTGTTCCGTGCGTATCCCTACTTGAATTCCGGGGAGCTCGGGGAACACAAAAAAAAAATTAAAAAAAGCAGTTTCGAAAGAATGATGAAAAAAATAAGGAATTTCCTCCTCAAGAAAGAAATCTGCTCAGCCAGGTCTTAGAATAATTAAGAAATATGTATTATAATTATCCTCTTAGAATGCCTGTCCGCATTATGCTTCTCGGATTTTCTTTCCCAATTCCCGCTCTCTCTAAATTATCTACTTGGTAACTACTCTTCCTCGTTTAACTATTTCCTCGTACTATGTGATACCGCTGGAATTATTTGGTGAATAAATTGCTTTCCTACACTTACTAATTCGTAGGCCCCCTTTCCCAAATTCATACCTACGAAATCATGGTCCTCCAATGTTACACGATATTCCGGAGGACATACGGGTAACATTATCTCCCTCTCCCATAGGGTTGAAGAGTTTTGTCCCCCAAAGTTAGGTGCTGTGGATTCCTTCCTCTCTTGCAAGGCTGCTCGTTTTCGCTCATTTCAACATGCGATGAATTACAATCATTTGCGAAAACTTATGCACACATATGACACATAATATAATTATAAGCACATACAATAAACATGAAACTACGAGTAAGATTATTATAATAATGTTCAATAGATATTAAATTCCTCCACCGAATCTAATTCTAAGTTTGATATTGACAGATAACATATACACTGTATATATATATATATATGAATTCTTTCCGATAGTGACATATTTCTTCAGCCGCCGTCTTCTCGGCGACACACAATATTTGCTCGGGTACGCGCCTCCGTTCGGCGATACGGTTTCGGTTTTGGGCGTTCCCATGTCTTAAGCACTCAGCTAGTTTCTCAGAGTTCCTTTGGAGATCAGCCTCCCCGACGGGAGTGATGTAGGCTAACACCATCTCCACGTTCAGTTCATAAGGGTGCCGTGCCATTACGCCGAGGAATAGTTCCTGGTAACATTTACCGCCTGCAGCAAGTGATGACCGACGAAGCGATAAACAAAATTATTATTACCGCAGCGGCTCCGGCTGCGATTATTCTGAAAGCTCCGAACAGGGAAGTGCCGAAGGCGTTGAACAGTAGCACACTGCTCCATTCGGGTGAGCCTGCTGGTTGCCAGTATGCGCTAGAGATATTAGGATAAGTCAGCTGAACTGAAGGTTGTTCTAAGCAAAAGTCTAAAGTGGTACAAGCGGTAATGGTTCGGGCCTTTAAGCAGAGTTTTTCGCTGTGGCACTTAGCGTCCGTTTTTAGATTTATCTTGAACGTTCGTCTTTCCGTCTGTAGTTTTACCGAACGAGAGTGCACCGTGAGTTTTTCGAAGTGAACGTCCACAATCCCGGCTGCGCACGATGAGAAAGCCTCGATCTCTACAGTAGCCAAGGGCTCGCATGCAAAACAGCCTGTTACCTTGATTTCTGCCTCCGTGAATTTTGGGCAGACAGTTCTGGTTTCGATCGAGTACTTGTACTTCTGGAATTGAAGATTTACCACTATAGCGGCTGAGTGTAACAGTTCCGAAACAAGTTGGCCATTTCCGTCAACTTTCAGTTGATGCCATGCTGATGCCATTGGTAAGGCGCTCTTTTTTGTTCTATCATACTCAGTAAATACGACTGTTGTCGGTGGCATTTCATAGAGCCCTCATAATAGCTACAAGAAAACATGCTTTCGTCGAAGATAAAATTTTTCGACATCGATTCGTTGCTCTGCGTATCGTCGATATGTCCTTTCATCGGTCGTGAAGGTAAGCTTGCCCTTTCAATGTAACTCTCTTGAGGGTTTCCCGCTCGAGAGATCAGATGGGTGTTCACGATTTGTGTAGGCTGGTCCAGTGATCCGACTACTTGCACTGTGATGCCCGTAGAGGTCGTGGCTTGGTTCTTAACCGTCAGAGTCTCTACGGTGTCGTTGTTGTGCTGTTGAATTAGTAGCTGATAACTACACTGCATCGATACTATTCTGCGTACGTCGTATGCTCGCAGGAAATCTGCTTCCAGCCATATTCGAAAGAAATGGCAATGCTGCGAGTCAATGATCCAGCATGACGTGGACCCACTGTCGGACGGCTGACAGCCTGTGATGCCGGGCCAGTCTAGCGATTGTTTTGTCAGTGCGTCAAATTGTTTTGATCTCACACATCCTTTTCCCCAATTGCAAGTCTCGTGATTTGCACAAACCAATTGGCTGAGATAACGCATTGTAGTCACGTGCGTAAAATAGTCTCTCGTCGTGTGCCAGATACAGTTTGTCTGCTGGTAGGTTACTTTCAAGGAAAAAAGTGTATGGTCATTTTCCTGGTCCGTAAAATATATGCATTGTTCATGCCCCAAATTCATTAGGGTTACCTGCTCATTAGTAGTTAAACGGCAGTTGTGCTCTACTTCTGAGTCCGTGTACTCCTTCACCTTTGATGCAACAATCGAATGTGCATTACATTCCGCGGAAGTTCCGTTTACCAACAGAAATAAGCTCAAAAGTACCAGTCCGTGTAAAGGAGGTTGCGCCGCTGGACGGGCAACTTGCCTCTCCAAATATTCGTGCATCTGATTTACTCCGTTACGTAAAGCATTTCCTGTTAGGGCTCCTGTCTTTACTGCCACAAACGTTGTTCCTCTGAGGAATCTATATGACTTCCAAAGAATTATTCCGACTCCATACAACAGCTTCCAGATGCTAATTACTACTTTCCTGGCATATAGAAAGGTTACCGCTGAAATTAAAACTAGTACAATATACACTACATAAGTGACTGCGTGGGGTAAACACTTTAGCTGTCGTAGCATCTCACGACGCAGTATGCACTGTAGGGGTCTACACGTTGTTCTAATTACGATTTGCAAAGCACCCCTTAGGGTTTTTCCATCGGTGGTAACGAAAATCAAAGTTAGTTCCGCAGAAAGCTCTAGTAGTTCCGGTGGCAATGATGTCTGATACGGAGCGTTCCTTAAAGTGATAACCCGCTCCATACCTCTAACTCGAATCACCAGGGTTCCTGGAAGTGAGCTGGTGATGATTGGGTCGTTGTATGATACTTTAATATTTTCCCTTTGAAATACTGCCTCTTCGTCAGACAGCAAATGTCTCTGGTGACGGCGCCGAGGTAAAATATTAGTGCACGGTTTTCCAACGCACTCTGTGAAAGAGATCAGCGCTGGGTTCGAAATCCGTAGTCCTTCCGCTTCATGTATCAGTGTAGATACTGCTGGCATCAGGCGGCAGTTGCACGTAGTGACGGATTTATTCACACAGCTCGCCAGTGCACAATATTCGCTCGTTCCACTGCACGGTGCATCGGCTGTGCAGGCACAGTGTAAACCGTCTCTTGTGCACTACATTAATGAAAGGGCTCCTTGTGGGTTCGGTTCCTGCTGAACGAAGAAATTTCTCGGTTCGATAAGCTCATGGTTGTGCGTAATAAATGTCCTTCCAGGCTTTCACGCACTCGTCCCATGAATGTGCATGACAAGCACTCCGCGGCATTCCTAGTTTCAAAAGTTCGGCACGAGATGCTACAGTGCACTGATACTTATCTCCCTTGAAATGACAGAGTTCGTGATTAGCAGCTACTCCGCTAACTGTCCAGATTACCACGGCGAACGCAATCACGTTCATCTTGTCCATTTTATTGACGAAATGTCACTCTCTTCAAATACCCTAAAACTGGTAATGGTTCTGTCAACACTTGTCGGCCATAATTATCTCAAAACAAACATACACATGAAATCACTCCTTATCACCTCGGTATTTCTCTTGCACATGCATTATATACGCTTTACATTAAGAACTAGTAATATTTCCTTCGAAAAGCTCGTTTCACTCTGACCTACGAGAAGTGAAGGGTTTTTATGTGCATATTTATTTACATATATTTTTTTTCCGAAATTCCGAAGCGCATTCCATCCCAGGCTTCCCTTTTCTCTAATTGTATTTTTTTCTTCCTACTTGTAGGTTTTCTCCAACAACAACAACAACAACAAAAATAAAAATCTCATCACTCGTGTTTCTTAACCTTACTAAATTATAATTAAATAACGGTTGTTTACTTCCCATTTATCTATTCTGCAGCTATTATTTCCATTCGCTGGTGCGTCTACTACTTCTAAAAGAAAAATTATTAATTTCCCTTTTCGTGTTTGTCGTATTGTCTACCAGATATTACCCGCGTATAGTCACTTATTTCCTTTTACGTTGTCTAACTTAATCGTTAGTTCTTTGCTGAACTATTTCTTGTCATTTTATCTTTCGTGCTTTACTCTTTCTCTTTCGTGTTTGTCGTATTGTCTACCAGATATTACCCGCGTATAGTCGCTTATTTCCTTTTACGTTGTCTAACTTAATCGTTAGTTCTTTGCTGAACTATTTCTTGTCATTTTATCTTTCGTGCTTTACTCTTTCTCTTTCGTGTTTGTCGTATTGTCTACCAGATATTACCCGCGTATAGTCGCTTATTTCCTTTTACGTTGTCTAACTTAATCGTTAGTTCTTTGCTGAACTATTTCTTGTCATTTTATCTTTCGTGCTTTACTCTTTCTCTTTCGTGTTTCGCCTTTGTTTTTTTTTTGTTTTTTCTCTTCTTCACTCTCTTTTTTTCTCGCGTATTTCAATTGTATTCTCATTCCTGGCTATTTCTGATTTCACGACCAGATGCTTTTCTCGTGTATTCGCAGGTGTGCGGCGACCATTTAAGGAACGCCGATGATTTCGGAAAATAAGGGATTTCCTCGAAAATGCTTGCGAAGGTCCCCTTTGGGCGATGTCACCCCTGCAAATTCGTCGTTCCAAAAATTTTGGTTCGTTCCTGTGTTGACCGTTTCTCTCGGCTCGAAATCTGAAACACCTGCGCTGATGCCTGTGGGTGTAAGTGAGCGCACAATAGCGTAGCCTCTTGCATGTTTTGCTTACATCGGAGGCTTCTTGTTTAGCCTATGTAGATGCATCCACTGAGTATTCTGTTACCTGGTGCTAATACCACCCCTCTAATTTCTGCAGGTCAGCGCTTAGTTGGCTGACGGATTTCATTGAAACATCACGCTTCTTTTCGTCTGGTGAACTTGTCATTCAAATTTCCTCTTCTGCTTTATCTCTTTTTTCTTTGTCTATTGGTATCGTTGCACCATGTCTGCACGTATTAATCCTCATCTCACATCGTCGCATTTTTTCGCATGCTCGACGCCAGTTGTGGTTTGGGAGAATCTGCAACTGCTCCTCGTGTGCTGCGGTGGTAGAGGATGGGGAGCTGGGCCTGGTGAATTTGTCATTCACATTTCCTCTTCTGCTTTATCTCTTTTTACTTTGTCTATTGGTATCGTTGCACCATGTCTGTACGTATTAATCCTCATCTCACATCGTCGCATTTTTCGCATGCTCGACGCCAGTTGTGGTTTAGGAGAATCTGCAACTGCTCCTCGTGTGCTGCGGTGGTAGAGGATGGGGAGCTGGGCCTGGTGAATTTGTCATTCACATTTCCTCTTCTGCTTTTCTCAACCTCTAACCTCACGATGTACCTAGTGCATTTCTACCTCGATTTCATTTCTACACTTTCCTTCCGTTATACTTACCTTCCTTATCAATTAAAACTGAATTTTCCTACTATCCACAAAAACAAAACTAAAAATATAGTACCTTTGGATATTTCCCTTCAAGGTAAGTGCTTTTTACTGTCATTTCGATAGGTTATGGTTAGGCTATGTTAGGTGACGTTTAGGCTACGCGTCGATCATGTTTGTTGCTGCTTTCTTATACCATGTTTTGTTTCAGGTTCGCGTATTTTAATTGCTTTGAATACCTGCCATGGATACTAATTTTGAACCACTGCATTATCCGATACGCTGCTAATCTTATTGCATTCCGTCGGTGTTTCCGCACGGCTATTTCTCCGCAGAAGGTGCTTACGTTTTGTTTTGTTTTTTTCTCTAGTGATATATTACTCCGGCCTATGCTTCTACCACAGAAAGTTTTGAGAGAAACAAAAAAAAATATTTTTTCGTCGTGCTGTGCTCCCGTTTATAGTTTCCATCCTTTGCAATGCTCGGCCTTTGCTGTACAAAATATCTTACTGAGCGTTCCCGTCTTTTAACGATAAATTTTCCTTCTTTGCATTCTTGCTTCAAGATGGCGGCCCAAGATGGCGTCTTCCCATTCTTCCTTTTGCTCCTTGCCAGCCAGTTTGTGTACGGGGTTTCTTAAACTGGAAACACGGTCCGTCCGTTCCTCTACTCCTGCAAGCCCCGTGCATGAGCGACGTCATTCTGCCTGCGATTACCTTTGCTTGTCCTCTGACTGCCTATCATTAACGAAATTCGAGCGGCGGAGAAAAATTATTTCTTCTCCCCCTTTTTTTTTTTTTTTTTTCTTCCAACGGAAAAAAATTCTTTGTAAAAGGAATGATTGCTACCGTTCAATCTTTCCCTGAAATAACAACATTGCTTCCTCCGCAGGGTTTTTTTTTGCTGGGTGCTTAATTCCTGACCCATTCTTTCTCTTTTTACTTACGTAATATATTTTTCCTCACTTAATATTAATTTTCCCCTTATCGTAGCAAATTTTTTTTTTTAGTTTTCCGTGGTTCGTGAACTCAAAACTGGAAAGATTGCGATGCACGTACTAGGCTGCGGTCCTCCTATGAATATTATTAATTACTTCCTGCATATTCTTCCATGTTTATACACCATTTTCTAGCTAGGCTCTCTTTACGAATTATTTTCGATTACTGATCAGATCGCAAATTGTTTCCTTTTTTTTTTTTCGTGTTTCCCCCCCCTTTTTTTTTTCTTCTCTATCTTTTTTTTTTCTTTTTTTCACAACACACAGAATTTTTTTTTTATCTTCGCCCAGTGTTCTTCCTACTTCCTCGGCTTAAACCGATGATTCCTGAGGTTTCGCCACGATTTTCCTCCACTGTGGATAAAGATTATTGACGGGTGCTCCTTCTGGTGTTCCTGCGCTTAGGTTTTCTTGAATGCGCTGCGACAAATAGCGGTCGGCTAAATCGAACCAAGAGGTTCCCTCTGGATTATTGGGTTGACTAAGACTTTTCAACATTCTATTTACTAAGCTAGTATCTTCTGGCTGCTCAAGTCTTTCGGTCGAGTCGCTGACCACAATTTCCTTTGGGTACGTGTGATTCAGGCCTATTTCCAAAGTGTTGGGCCCTTGTGAATTTGCTGTGGGGTGTATTGCTGCTGTCTGCTGAATTCTGTCCTGCGAACGTAGTAGATATGGATCTCTGATAACCTTTTGGCTCGTTGCTTCTTGTGTTTGTCGGCTGCTACTTTCCTGATAGGAATCTTGTGACGGTATGGTCTCCTCCGTTGGTTCCGCGATTGCCTGTGTGCGTCTCGGCTCTTCAACATGTTGCGAGGGCGGCGGTACTTTCCTGCTTGTCTCCCTTCGCGGTGAACTCGACGTAGCGGGCGGCGAATTTATCGGTACTCCGATGTTGGGCGGTTGTCTTACGGGCGGCATTGCTCTACTGCTTGTCGGTTGCGGCATGACTACTCTGGGAAAATCGACCCAATCCAGGTAGTCGTAGTCCTGTGTGCTTTCCGATCCGTCGTCAGAGAAATCCTGCGATTGTCTGGGTACCTGTACCTCTATATTGTCCTGTACCGGTGACTCTGCTACAAGCTGAGGTAGGCGTTCAGTCCGCTTGAAGACTCGATTTTTATGCACGGTCTGATATTTGTTCGGATTTTCGACTGACCTCAACTGAACATTTACTGGGGTGGGGAACGAAACTATCTCCCAATCTCCGCAGTTAGTTCGAGCTAGCTTACGTGATAAATGTGGCTGTGAAAAAGGGGTGTGCAAAAATACCCTGTCGCCTAAATGTAGATTCTTTTCCGCAGCGTGCCTGTCTGCATACTTCTCTTGTTTCGCCGCAGCTTCTTTCAAATTTCCGTACACACTTGGTTGAATTTTCACTAATCTGGTCTTCTTATTGAAGTGAATGGGGCGATTTGTGAGGTTAGCTATCAATACGGGTATGATGCCTGATTTGTCCAGCGTGTTTACTGAACGACCCAAGCGTACTTTTCCCTGGGCGTATCTTTCTAACGGCTGTACTAGCACTTGGTTAACCTGACATCCCGAAAATTTCCCACATCGGATCCGAATAACCTTTTCCGAATACGGTGGGATGAGCTCCTTATGGACGGTCCTTCCTATCTTGGTTACGTCGGGGTTAATGGGGTTGGTCCTTTCCGCTGAAGGCACGGACAAGACCCGGGTTCGAATTTTCGACTGACGTGCTTTTCCTTTAAAATTTCTTTTCCGGTTATTCCTTCCTCTACCGTACTCTGCTCTAGCTAAATTTGCTCTGCTTTCCCGTTTCAAAATTCCTTTTCCTGCGTCGAATACGTATCCGTGCTCCTTCAATAGATCCCAGCCTAAGATTAAAGAATAATCTTGATGCAACTTCCGCTGAGTAACGTGATAGGGATGTAAAATAGTTTCTCCTCCGATTTCTACCGGTATCTCATAGCACTGAGATGTAGGTAAAGTGTTTCCAGTAATGCCTTTCACTAACACTGCTGATCCTAAGTCACGTATACGAATCTTTCCCTTTATCTCCTCTAATAGTGAAGCACAAAAGATTGAGATACAAGCTCCGCTGTCGATGAGTGCCAACGCGTGAGTATCTCCTATCCTAACCTTCACCAACGGTAGTGCTCCATCACCTCGGACGTAACAATTTGTTAAAGTAACTCCACGGACCTTATTATAATTCCGGCCAAGGGCGGTCCCCTTATCTTGACCCGAAATTAGTTTAAAGGACGCGAATTTTCCCTGGAATACCTATTGCAATCTCTTCCTGGTGCATCCTCTTCGAAACGAACGCGGTTTTCTCTTCTGTTCCCTAAATTCCTTGGATTCTGTGGGACGTGAGCGTCCTCTCGGTAAGTGGCGCTGTAGTTCCTGTAGGAGCGATACTGATTACCGCGGCTGTCGCCAGGGGAGAAGTTATTCTGCTGTCGCGGGTACGAAGGGTTGGGTGCCCTGTCCCATGAACCCCTTTGAGCTTGCTGCGATGGTTGCGTATAAACTGCTCCTTCCCTATTTTTCCGATAACAAAATCGCTTGATATGGCCAAAATCGCCGCAGTTATAGCAGATGGCCGAAGTAATGTCTACGTCGGGTAAATTTCCCCTAGATTGATAATTAGTGCTCTGGAAATTTCTCATGCGATTTGCGTGCGTCCGATGCGAATTCTCTGCTTGCCTTAGCCTTTCGCTCAAATTATCTGCCTCACTTTTCAGAGCGTTCACCTGCATCTCATGAGTTGCTAGCTGCTTCGCCATCATAGAACACAAGTCAGCTATCTGGTCCGTTGAATGGCTCTGTTACCCTTGTGAAGTCCCTGGGATCGAACTCGATTCCTGCTGTGCATCGTAAGCGTTAACGTCCCGGTCTAATAAGAGATTGTGAGACTCTTCGGCCAGCGCTCTCTGAACTTCTGCCTGAAAATTTTCCGGGGCGAAGGATAAAACCGTGCGCCTCAATTTGGGGTTTAATCCATTCAAAAACTGCGACATTTTAGTGCTGTCTACCAGTCCTCGCACTTGCTCATTTTCTAAATCCATCGTCTCCATGTAGGAATAAGCTAAGCCGTTAAGCTACATACTCGGCCACCCGTTCTCCTGGTTTTTGTCGGCAAGTCGTAAATTTCTGCATTCTCACGGTAACCGGTTGCAATGCGTCGAATCTTTGTACTATCGCCTGCTTAAATCGTTCGTACTCGGTCTCCCTCCTAATATCGACGGCCTCCGAAAGAAAGTGACTGGCGGCTCCTTTGAATTTTGCTTTAGCTGACAAAATTTTAACGGCGTCGTTCCATCCTGACCGTGCGGCGGTACTCTCCAACGTTTCGAAAAATTGACGTGCGGTCAGATTTTCATCCGATCCGCTGAATGTGGGGATATACGCCAACATTCCCGCCATTATTGGTACGTTCTGCGGGGCTACTACACAATTTTCTGACACGGCTTCCCCTTCTAGAGTGCCCTGAAGGTCGTTCTCCTGGTTCTGTTGATCAACTATGCAATTTTCCGAAACGAAATTCTGTTCACCGTTGCTCTGTTCTCCGTTCTGTTGGTTAGCCATATATTTATTTTTTAACCTTACAAAATTAAATTCCCACTGCTTCTACTATATGCTTCGTAATCTCGTAAAGTCACATAAAATTAGAAAAATTCCGGTGAAGCTACCACGTAAAAATAAAAATTCACTCTAACGTAACTCGCTGCTTCGTCTGCTAACCCACTTGACTTATGATCAGAAAACAATTTTCTACGAATAAAACGATTAACGTTCCTAGCTTACTCATAAATTGCATTCGGCTTTCAACTTAACTGTACCTAACTCGCGACACACTAAACAAAATTCCCTCAAAATATGCACATATACAACCAGCTGTTCACACTAAGATATGTAATAAATTTGAACGTCTTAAATATATATATATAAATACACTAGAAACACTTGAGATCAAATTATGCACTTGCAACAAAATTATATACGATAACCACTTTTTCAAGAAATTAGAACCACACCTCAAATACTTATGCTGACTTCCTAAATTCATTAAATTTTAGTATACTAGCAATAACCTCTGTCTACTTCCCTTGCTGGATGCATATAAATCACACATTTAAAGCACAATAAATCACACTTCAATAAACACTATTTTCATTTCAAAAATTTTTTCCAGCATTATTCAATTATTACTCCTACCAATTATTTTTGCACTAGTCCTTTTTGTTACTCCTTCCCAAATATTAATCCACTTAACTACTCTCTGTCTACACTCCCAAGTACCTCTACACATTTAAATGCACAATAAAACACACACTTAGATATTACATTCCCTTTCAGTCTTCCAAAACAAATCAAGATTACTGCTTAACCTTCTGTTAACTCCTATATCTTGCAGAAAAAAATTTAATTCCTCTTATCAATAATTAACCTGCCTATTCCTTATTGAATTATCAGTTTCTTATCAATGCATCAACACACATAATAAAATCACACTCCAATAATAATGCACTTTTGATTTTAAAATATATATATCACTACAACTTCTCATCACTACTCTTCTATCAGTGCCTCACCGTTAAATCATACTATCCCCAAGTTATCAATGAACCTATTATTCCTCCTAGTTACCGATTTAAAATCACGACACTCAAATGCACAAATAAACAACACATAAAAAAAAATTCACTTTGATTTGCCAGGAATTTTCCCTTGATTTTCAACTATAAATCAAAATTATTCATGAATTACACTTGTATAAATTTATTTTCTCCGTACTATTAATTTTCATGAATTTTCTGTAAGATTTCATCTATTCATTTGCTAAATTAGCAGTATAACTCTTATTTGTTTTTCTGCCTATTTCCTTAGAAATTTAAATTTATTTCAGCATAATCTGTTTCCTGCAACTTGTTCTTACTTGCATTTCACCTTCACTATTTTTTTGAAGTAAAATCTTGCTACAATTTCCTTAATTTTTCTATACAGCGTACATCTTGTTACTCAGAATTGAAGGGGAGATAATAGAAACACATCGCATTATTCTGCTAATTATGTACACTTGATTAATTATCCTGACAACCGAAAACAATTGTTCTTTTTTTAACCACAGGATCAAAGAAATCCTGGTCGCGGCTCCAGTTTTATATTAATTAACCAAAGAACTGAAAAATCCTGGTCACGGCACCAGTTTTATATTACCACCCCTACTCGATGTGAGGGCGAACCATCTGCTGCGTCCTATTCGCTGCAGTGGGATTAATTATTAAAAAGACCGTTAATTTTCGTAACTCTTTATCTTCTATTATCCACCGCCTATGGGTGTCTACCGTGAAGTTGGGTTCCCTAATTGAGGGTCTCCAAGCTCAGGGTTGACGGGTGCATTGCGTTGTGTTTCATATGGGAGAACATGGGAAACCCATATTCCTCCATATGCCGCTTGAAATTTAATAAACTCTTGATGTCGGATTTGGACCTTTTATCCTGCGACTGGGCTTGCTAAATGCTAAAAAGTATTTTCTTCTTAAAATCTTGGAGTTGCTACTCTATCAAAACTTTACGATTGTTCTACTTAATTATTCAGGTTAAAATCAACAAAGATTCACTTATTTTGAATTTTCAAAGATTGGAGAAACTCGGGTAAATTTCATTATAAAATACATAATTTATTTTCATTAGTGTTTCCTTAAAATCTATTACACTGCTCGGTGGAGATTTCTATTAACTTAAACCAAAATCTATTTAAAGTTCATTATGCTTTTTGATATTCGCAATCATATTTTAAAGTTCACCTTTCGCAAAATATAAGACACATTATGTTATTCAGCATTTGCAAGAGATTAAAATTATCTTTTCTATCGAGGATGTATAGGAGACAAAATCATGATCATGCTAACGAGATATTGGGAATTATGAAATTTTTCTCACCAAATTCTTTTCTTTTCATCACATTCGTTGTCGTCCGGTATTACTTATAGGTATAAAGTCTATGGTTGGGACCTCATCCGGTCCTGCTGAATGCACACTGCCAGCATGAGATCACTCGATGCTTCACCCAAAATTTGTGTAAAAACCTCTCAGGGAAAAACATCATACTTCCCTTCACCTGGAAATCATCTTGCTCAATTTTGAGCGTCCTCCCAGGAAAACCTCCTAACTTAATTCTCTCTGCGATATTCTCCCCAGGATTCATCTAGAGTCCATCTTTGAATGTGTAGCCTGCATTCACCCAGAATCAGAAGTCATCATTCTATCTCCATGCTCTGCGTTCACCCAGAATCAGAAGTCATCATTGCATTCCGTGTTCTCTCAAAATCCACCTGAAAACTCCCTCTCTTTCTCTCGTCTATGTTTAAGGGGTTCGGGGGTGTTCCTGTCCTACCCAAATGGCTCTCCCCTTATTGGTTGGGCCCGTTTTCCTCACTTCGGCATTGGTTTACATCCCTGTATGGGAATCCCTCCGATTCGTTGGCAAAGGCTTGAGAACATGGAGTTTTCTTGAAGATGAATATT
Organism: Macrothele yani; assembly: GCA_039090855.1. Taxonomy (NCBI): domain Eukaryota; kingdom Metazoa; phylum Arthropoda; class Arachnida; order Araneae; family Macrothelidae; genus Macrothele; species Macrothele yani. The sequence goes on along the minus strand of CM076999.1, from coordinate 47,194,196 downwards.
CCTTTATCTTGTCAACTGCTCCGCGGGATGTCAGCGTTGCCTTAGAATTTTCATGTACGCTTCCTGTGTTACTCTTTCTGTTGGTGTCAACCAGTTACGCCCACTACGAGAAATATGCCCTGTTCGTTCCCCGCTAGCGTGCGTAAAACGTGACTTCGTTAATAGAAACTGGTCCAGTAAATTGGCCCCCACCTGTGATTGCGAGCATTTCACTGTCGTAGCGTTGCTTGTTGTAACCTCCGAGTTTTCTCTTTACTAACCAAGGGGTGTGTTCCGTGCGTATCCCTACTTTAATTCCGGCGAGCTCGGGGAACACAAAAAAAAATAAAAAAAAAAAGCAATTTCGAAAGAATGATGAAAAAAAATAAGGAATTTCCTCCTCAAGAAAGAAATCTGCTCAGCCAGGTCTTAGAATAATTAAGAAATATGTATTATAATTATCCTCTTAGAATGCCTGTCCGCATTATGCTTCTCGGATTTTCTTTCCCAATTCCCGATCTCTCTAAATTATCTACTTGGTAACTACTCTTCCTCGTTTAACTATTTCCTCGTACTATGTGATACCGCTGGAATTATTTGGTGAATAAATTGCTTTCCTACACTTAATAATTATTAGACCCCCTTTCCGAAATTCATACCTACGAAATCATGGTCCTCCAATGTTACACGATATTCCGGAGGACATACGGGTAACAATTGTAATGAAAATAAAACTTGTTTAAAGTTTCCGAAAAGTTTGAGTAGTAAACAATATAAATGGAAACGTACCTTGAATAAGAATTCTTGGTTTTCCTCATGTACTTTGCTTCTCATCCACTAAAGCTGCACTTTTCATCCACTGTTTGGCCTTTGTCTTTGTTTTATTTGCCACTTGCATTTTTAGGGTCTGATTTAAGAACTTCACTCGGATGAAAATTCGAAGCCTTGAATACAACATTAAAGATTTCTCGTCAACATGTGGATACAATTTTTTTTAATTCTTCGAATAAGCATTTAACTATTCCGTTTTGATTTTTTAATTTGACTCCGTGAATTCTCGTAAAGTGCCCCTTAAAAACGTTTAATTAGTTCAAACCACTGATTAGATGGCTCTGTAAATCCTCCTCTGTTCACTGCTTGTAACCATGACGATATATCTTTCTCTTCAGTTGCTTCTTTAGCCAGTAAGGGTAATTTAACGCGAAATGATATGTATCCTGCTATGTATTTCAAAGCATCTTCCTCTTTTTTCCCTAGTGCCACATCCTGAATGCATTCGTTACTTGTTTGACCATTCATATTTACAAATCCCAAGTCAGTAGTTTCGGGAAATTCTGTGGCGACGTTTTGTTTCAAGTCAGGTTGCAAACCTTTTAAACAAAGAGTTGTCATGAAAGTTTCCTCGCTCTTTTTTTACTTTTGAGTGTGGAGAAGGCCCAATGAGTTTGCCACTCAGTAGCAAAAGGCGCAATCTCTACCCAAATTCACTGGGCAAAGGATGATCATATGCATGTCCCATACCTCTGATTTGTGAAAAAAAATTTTCCTGGCAATCTTGGTTTAATCTAGGGGTGAGGAGGAAACGAATGCCTACACCACTTTCAGTTATATGCTCATAAAGGCTGATTAAAGATGTTATGGAAACAATAAAACCTTGCTGAAATGGCAAAAGATGTTTTTTTCCGCCCACTCGCATTTGCGTTATCGAATCTTTCATGCTTTCCAAAATGTTTTTCTGTTCCTGTATATTAGTACCATAAGGTCGCCTTAGACGAACACCGTCCGACGAACAACGATAATTTAGTACGTCAAATGAGTCATTCACAATTTGAACGAAGTTTGCTACTTCTGTTTCATTCGGGAAAATGTACCTAATCGCTGAGGCAATGTGATGCGAAAAATGTTGGGCGGCAAGTGAAACGTTCATTCGTTCAGCACCATTAACATTGACATGAGTAATACTGAATTTAGGGCACAGTTTCAGTTCTCCATTTTCTTTCTCAAGGAGAGTTTGGAAAATATTTTTATTGATGACAGTTCCCGTTTTAAGCTTTATCCCACTGTAGAGTAAGTGGTGCCTTAACAGCTTTAGAAGATGAGGCACATCAGCAAATACAAATATAGACTTACATTATCCACTGGGTTCGGAAAGAAGTTTTGTATATGTTGATGCCAAGTGTTTTCCACAGTGACTGGTTACCGCCACCCTAATCCGATTATAACGAAGTAAATTTCTCCGTCATTTTTGGTCTACGCCGGGATTCGAACCCGAGGCCGCTTATTCCGGAACAAGTCGCTCTACCAACTGAGCTACGCAGACATTTGTTCTGATTGCTGTGTGCCTTTACGTCGTGTGCGTCCTGCTGGCAGTTACGTCACATCTCCCCCCCCCGAAGGAGGGCCGGGGGCATGGCCCACGGGTCAGCCGTGACCATGAATCGTTGAAGGCAGCCATCCACTGTAGAACGTGCACTTGAGAACTCCCAGTCAATCTGCTGTGTGGAATGCAACATCACACATTTTTATTTTTCGAAGCGCTGGAGAAGGAATTCTCTGATTTTTCCTGTCTCGCGGTGTGGAAATAACATCACACCAATGCGAGATTTTGAACGGTCGGGTCATCCGGATAGTTCGGGCGCCATTATAACGAAGTAAATTTCTCCGTCATTTTTGGTCTACGCCGGGATTCGAACCCGAAGCCGCTTGTTCCGGAATAAGCGGCCTCGGGTTCGAATCCCGGCGTAGACCAAAAAATGACGGAGAAATTTACTTCGTTATACGATGTCATGGCTACAATCTGGAATCCAATTTTTTCGATTTCTGTGATGATGTGAAATAAGATATCTTTCGTCATTCGGCAATCAAAATCATAAAATACGGGTTGTTTCCATGAATTTGTCAAGCCCTTTATCATGACAACTTGAACAGATTTTTTTTGATTGGAGGTTTAACGACCACCGTGAGCGACTCAATGGGCTATAAGCAGTCGCCCGTCCCTAATTTAGGGTCACTAGTTCCAGGGAAGGGAGAGAGCCAGTGCCGTAAGACAAACACAACATCCATGCCTCACCGGGATTCGAACCCGGACCTCTCACGGACGAATGATCAGAGGCCAGCGCCTTAGACCACTGCGCCACCAGGGCGGCAAAAACAACAGATATATGAGGACCCATGACCGTATCTTCATCGTGATCGTACACCATCTTTCCATCAATACTCATTTCATCCATTAATAAAACGCAAAATCTTTCAAATCGAGTTAGATTTTTGGCATTCTCAGCCATTATTTGGAGGACCTCCCAAAGAAATCCTGGAGCAAACTTAACATGAGACACCCATTTTTTTAAAGTACTTATACCAGGCAACGGAATATGCATTTGGCTCTGAATGAAAGAATATGAACGCTTTGATAAGCCGCGCAGATTCAGAGTCCTAACTATATCTTCTGGTGCGCAGTTAGTTCTTTTTCTTGTTAAAAGTGCTCGCACTTGGGTTTCAGAAAAAACTTCCCGTAACAGGGCATTTACTTCATTTGAAATCTTTTTCTTTTCTTCTGCTGTGTTATTTTTCTTGGGTTTTATCTTTTGTAATTTGGAAATTTTGTAAGACATCGTACGAATCTTCATATATAAATGTTGTGCCCTATTTTGCCAAAATAAACACTGTTTCCTTAAACTGCCATTGGATTTAGTGAGGTCATTTACTCGGGCATTCAGTTCAGTAATTTCCTGGTTTTTCATTTCAATATCTTCTATTGATAAAAGTTGCAGATGATTACTATTATCTACTTCAAGACGCAAATCTTCTGTAGGTGAACATAACTTTAGTCTTTTTGGAGGAATATTCTCAGTAACTTCTAACACATAACGTTTTAGTTCTCTGTTGTGAAGCCTTCTTCATTCGTTTCTTGCATTCGGGTACAAGCTGTGAAGTCGTTTTGCAAATACTTACATGAGGTATAACAACTTTCTTCAATCGTTTCGTACTGTTACCTCCCAATAACTCACTTTTCAGATCTCTTATAAAGTCTTCTTCCGCGAAATGCGATGAACATATTTTTGCATTTTCAACATTGAAAACATCTTCACGACGACACGCGTTCAACCACATCTTTCTTTGAAGCACATCTTTCGGAAAACGATGATAGGTAACACCCGAAGCAGTTTTTTTTGTGGTTTTTACAACTTGCAACGGCGCAGCCTGGCATGGCGTTTACAAAATGTTTATTTTGTTATAGAGGAAACACGTACTTACACTGTACGTAAGATACAATGTAATTAAATATATTTTAAATACACGTTAAGATAACTATTTACAAAGATGTACAAAGAAAATTTAAACAAAACCCCATGCAATATGTGTGTGTTAGCAAATAATCAACAGGGTAACAAGCCAACGAGCAACGAGTATGACTAAACACAATGAAACACGAACGGCGATCTTTTGCTCCCAGCGCACCGTTTACGTCACAACTACAGCGCTCCCTCACCACAAGTTACCACTGCATCTTGAAAACCGGTTCTTAGGCCTACCTCTCTCTCTGTACATACCTTGGCAATATACAGGGTGTTGGGACTTCACCGACAGAGGGCGCAGCGTAAGCGGCGGACGCCATATGTGAGAAGACGGCGGACATGTGCGGACGTGTGGAAAGGGCGGAAGAGATGATAAGGCAGAGGCAGTAATGTAAGAACTGATATTAAGAATTATGACGCGAAAGACAAACAACGTATATTAAGTGTGTGTAAGTGTTTGTGTATTTACATCAAATTCATATAAAATGATCCGCAATAAATTAGTAGTATACCTTTGATGTGCAACTCTCTTGGAATATGATGTTGTGTATCCGACCGTGTGCATGGAAGATGTTGGACAAAGAAGATCCTGAATGCAGGAGGGCCCGTGTACGGACTCACGGAAGAGGTAAGAAGTTAAATATAAATTCCTCTAATTACCGAAATTGAATTGAAACGCGAAAAGTAAGAACATTATTAACGCCCAACGTGTGGGCTCTCTTGCAAATACAAACTGAAGGCAATATTTTCACCTATATTAAATTTGAAGTGTGAAACTGAAATTGTTTAAAATAAGTAATGGCGGAGGAATTAGATAAACTAAAAAAGAAAAGAGCGGTTAACCGCAGATTAACAACCATTGTTATTAATAAACTAAAGGAAGCTCTTGAAGAGGATCCCGTTGAAAGGGAAGTTATCGAGAATAATTTAGCTCAGTTATTAATTAAAGAAGAAAATTTGATTTCTGTTCGTGAACAAATTGAGCGAGTTATTCCTGTAGAGGAATTTGAAGACGATTATTGTGCTAGTCAGGAATACTACGAAAACGTGCTGTTATGGAAAACCAAAGCGCAGCGCTGTTTAACTATGATCGGAAACACTGAAGAAAGCGGCACGAACGAAACAGGGAATAGAACATCTCTGTCAAAAAATATACCTGGAGCAGCGATAAGATTACCGAAATTAGAGCTTGCAAAATTCTTTGGAGGTCCATCGCATTGGTTGGAATTTTGGGGTCAGTTTGATACTACCATACACTCAAATGAGGGTTTAAATATTCTGAACAAGTTTAGTTACTTGAAATCTTATTTGGGTGGAGCAGCTGCTATTACAGTATCTGGATTACGTATCACCGAAGCAAATTATGACAAGGCCATACAAATTTTGAAGGGTAGGTTCGGAAAAAAGGATGTTGTTATAAGTTCACATATGAATAAGTTAGTGTCTCTACCACCTGTTAAGAGGTTAACAGACTCCTTTGGTCTGCGGAAGTTGTATGATAATTGCGAAAGTCCATTTAAGAAGCCTCGAATCGCTGGGAGTAATCTCCGACACTTATGGAAGTTTGTTGTGCCCCATGATATTGAAATTAATTCCCAGTGAAATAGTACTAGAATTCAAATGACTTCGGGAAGCTGATGAGATTTAGAATATAGAAGAAGTTATGGAATTTATAAGAAAAGAAATTGAAAGTCGTGAGTGCACCCAGGCAATTTGCGGAACCACAGAAATAAAACCGAATCTTTCTCAGAGTGTTAAGGCATAAAACAATATGCCCATCATATCTGATCACACGCGCGCAAAAGAATTCATGAAGCAAAATAAAACGTTTCCTTCAGCCGCCGAAATTAATGCTACTGTAGAAAATGACCCAGAGTCCTATAAAAAACGCATTGAAGACAGATTGACTGTGGTCAAAGTTCAAAGAAATAATGAATATTGTGTTAGAGGAAGTTGTTTATTTTGTTCGTCGGATCATGATTTAGACAGATGTCTTTTAAGAATAGGGGAAAAGAGACGTTATTTATTGCGACAAGGAAGATGCTTTAATTGTTTAAAAACATCACTTGGCGAAGTTCTGTTTATCAAACGATCGGTGGCAACTTTGTCATCGAAAGCACAATACCTTCATGTGCGATACCGAACAAGAAAGCACGTCAGCTGTAAAACATATTGCACACGCATTTCAAAGAGAGGACGGTGTTTTGTTACAGACCATGACCCTAAAAGCAGTGGGTAAAACGAGTCGTAGCGTGCGAATTCTTCTCGATGGAGGCTCGCAACGGACATTTGTTATGGAAACTGCTTCTAAACAGCTCAAGTTACAAGTGACAGGAGAAGAACAATTAACGATGTTTTCATTTGCCGCGAATTCACCAGTAACAGAGAAAAGAAAAAGAGTTCGCTTGGTTTTAAAAGATGCAAGAACTGGACGCAGAATCGAGATTCAGGCTTTGGAAAAAAATAACATTAGCGGTGCTTTGATAAGCACTCCAGGGAAATAAATACGAAGTTATTGTGAAAAAGAAAAAATGTTGTAAGCAGATGGAGCGGAAAAATGTAACAACTTAGAATTATCAGTTTTGATCGGAGCTGACTATTATCGGAAGGTTGTGACCGGAAGAGTGCGTAGGATAACGCCATCCTTGGTCGCTTCCCAAAAACATTTTTGGGTGGACATTTAGTGGCACCTCGGCGCTGTCAAATGCGTTGCCGTCCCAGTCTGTCATTAATGTTATGAAAAGTGCCACCAGCACAAGAACAATTAAAACTGACTGTGAAATGAACGAAATGTTGCAGCACTTTTGGGATCTTGAAACGCTAGGAATAAGGGAAAGCATCGACCAAACTAATAAAACAGAAGATAATCGCATTTATGAGGAATTTCGCGAAAATCGGAAAGTGGAAGATAAAAGGCACGTGACACGGTTTCCGTGGAATCAACGAATAGAAGAATTGAATTATAATTACAACTTGGCTGAAAAACGATTGAGATCGCTTGTTCGGAAATTCAATAAGGAACCACAATTCTACGAAGAATATAAAAAGGTTATCAAATATTATTTAAAAGAAGGAATTGCAGTGGAAGCAAAGGATGATAGCAGCAATGTAATATATTACATGACACATTAGGCTGTAATCAGGGAAAACAAGGATACCACTAAATTACGCGTAGTATTTGATGCATCATCTCATGCCGAAAACTGTTCATCATTAAATGATTGTTTACTCGTAGGGCCAAACCTAAATTCCGATGTGCTGGATTTGTTGATCAGATTCCGTAACAATAAGGTCGCATTTACAGCCGACATTCAACAGACATTTTTACAGATCTCTCTTGCTAAGGAATACCGATATGCAGTTAGATATTTGTGAATTGATGAGGAAATGGATGACAGCGACTCCCTCAAACTCAAAATACTTCAAATGACAAGAGTCATACTCTTAGCGTTGCAGCCATCTCTGCTGGCTGCAACGCTAAGAGTTCACATAGACAAATATAAACAACAGTATGAGGATACATACAAGCTACTGAGGAATTGTCTATATGTGGATGATTTAATTGGAGGAGCAACAGATGAAAATGAAGCAATGATATTGTCAAGAGACGTTAGACATATTTATAATGAGGGGAACTTTAACATGAGAAAATGGAGAACAAACAGCGAATCCCTTCAACAATTGTGGAATAATGAAGAAAATGATATTCAATGCGCTGCAACCAATAAAGTTTTGGGATACCAATGGGATAGAGAGAAGGATGTTATAAGAATAGACGTTTCAGAAGTGATTGCATATATGAGAAAGAGAAAGGACAAGGTATGCAAAAGAGAAGTTCTGAAGACTGTTAGTCGTCTATATGACCCGATTGGTTTTTTTAAGTCCATTTACAATAATAGGCAGAATTATCTTGCAAAATGTTTGGAAATCGGGTGCAAATTGGGATGCAGAATTGTCCATAGAACTAGAGAAAAATTGGAAAGTTTGGTGCTCAGAGTTAGCACAGATGGGAAATGTTGACATACCAAGATATTATTTCGGAGATATAGAAGAAAAGGAATTGAGAAATATCAAGTTGCATTGTTTCACAGATGCGAGTCAAATGGCTTATTGTGCAGTGATATATTTGAGACATGAAACCAATAATGAAATAAATTCAAGAAATGTGATTTCAAGGGCAAGAGTAGCACCCTTAAAGAAACTATCATTACCTAGGCTAGAATTGATGGCGGCGTTAATAGGAGCTAGACTAGCTGAATCTGTTGAAAGGCAACTGAAGCAGAAGTTTGATTTAACCTTACACATTTGGACATATTCCAGTACAGTTTTGCATTGGATAAAAGGAAATGCCGAAAAATGGAAGCCGTTTGTGCAAAATAGGATAAAAGAAATACAAGGGAAGTCCGATCCGTTATTATGGACATACTGCCCAGGAAAAGGGAATCCTGCAGATTTACTCACCAGAGGAGAGAAGATTGAAACCATCAAAGGTAACAGTCATTGGTGGCATGGACAAGAATGGTTAATTAGAGAGGAAACATCTTGGCCAAAATTACCAGCTGACTTGTCCACAGACGACAGTGCAAGGGAAGAAAGGAAACGAGAGAGAAAAGAGACACTTCAAGTAAGCTCTGTAACGGAAGCAGGGAGGACCCGTATTTTTGGTATTAGAAAAAACAGTGAATTGAAAACGGTTCTTCGTGTGACAGCATGGACTTTAAGATTCGTACATAAAGTTCGAAATAAAGATTCAAAAAGAACAGGAGTTCTGACAGTTGAAGAATTAAACTCAGCGAAAATTTATTGGGTTAAACATTCTCAGAGAGAGTGTTTCCCAAACGAAGTAAATGCTTTGAACTGTGAACACGACATTTCTTCCGATTCGACAATCTACACGTTTAATACACTTCTGGACGACGGCGGTATAATGAGAGTTGGAGGAAGACTACAGAATGCAGACTTGAACTATGACCAAGTTCATCCAGTAAATTTGTCAACCAATAGTTATTTGTCAGACTTATTAATAAAGCGAAGTCATATAAGGGTAGGACATGGTGGAGTTGCAAAACTTTAGCACAAATCAGAGAAAGGTACTGGATTCTACGGAGACGCCAAAGAGTGAAAAGCGTTATACATAGTTGTTTTATCTGCCGGAAATTTAAAACAAAACCTTTCGACCAAGATATGACACCCTTACCACCGAACAGATTAAAGGAAGTTTCTCCTTTTGAAATATGTGGAGTGGACTTTGCAGGACCATTATTCACAAAGAATGAAAATAAGAAGGTTTACATCGCCTTATTCACCTGTGCAGTTACTCGTGCTGTACATCTGGAATTGGTATCTGATTTAACAGCTTGCAACTTTCTGTTGGCATTTAGAAGATTTTTAGCAAGAAGAGGAATTTGTAAGACACTATATTCAGATAACGCGAAAACATTTAAAAATTTAAGGAGTTATTTAAGGATTCCAAAAAATTTAGGGTTTTATGGAGAAACAGGAATAAGATGGAAGTACATTGTTGAAAGAGCTGCATGGTGAGGGTGTCTCGTCAATTCGTCGCGTGCGTCAATTCGTCGCGCGTCAATTCGTCCACTACGACAATTCGTCGCGCGTCAATTCGTCCACTACGACAATTCGTCGCGCGTCAATTCGTCGCATGCTTCAATTCGTCAACCACAACGATTCGTCGAGCGTCAATTCGTCGCGGACAAATTCATCGACTACGTCAATTCGTCGCGTTTACAGATTTTGGTTACATACAAAACGAATGCAGGAAAACGTACGATTTCGAACGTCTTGCTCCCTGATCAAATTTATAAAGTTTGGACACGCAGACAGGATAGGAATATTACGTTTTTCTTTGGCACTAAAAATATTAGACGGTAGACGATTTTTGGAACGGGGCAGGGCCCGGTTGGTCAGAGCCTTCGATATACATAATTTTCGTAAAATCTACAGTTTTCAATTCAGAACCACCAAATCTGGTATACTATCTCGTGGTATTCTAACTTAGACTGTAGAAGGTTTTTGGAAGCGGTAGAAGACGGGGGGTGGCAAGAGCCCCCCCCTACAAAATTGCCGTAAATTCTAGTTCTCAATTCAGAACTACCAAATTTGGTATATTATCTCACGGTACCCTAACTTAGACGGTAGACGGTTTTTTGAACGGGTCTGGGCCTCGGGGTCAAAGCCCCCACCCATCAAATTTTTTCGTAAAAACTAGATTTTTTAATTTAGAACCACCAAAATTCGTATATCTATCTCACGAAATTCTAACTTAGACTGTAGACGGTTTTTGGAAGCGGTTGGAGCCAGGGAGGTCAGAGCCACCCACCCCCCATACAAAATATTCGTAAATCCTACAGTTTTCAATTTAGAAATACCAAATTTGGTATACTATCTCAGGGTATTCTAACTTAGACGGTAGACGGTTTTTGCAATAGGTCAAGGCGCGGGGGTAAGAGCCCCCCACATACAAAATTTTCGTAAAATCTGTAGTTTTCAATTTAGAACCACAAAATTTGGTATCATGAAACTCTAACTTAGACGGGAGACGGTTTTTGGAACAGGTCGCGGCGCGGTGGGTCAGCCCCCCCGTACAAAATTTTCGTAAAATAAACCGTTTTCAATTTAGAACCACCAAATTTGGTATACTATCTTATGGTGTTTTAACTTAGACGGCAGACGGTTTTTTGTAAAGGGTCGGAGCCCGGGGTTCAGACCCCCCCCTAAAAGATTTCGTGAAATCCAAAGTTTTCCATTTAGAACCACCAAATTTGGTATACTATATCATGGTACTCTAAACTTAGACGGTACACGGTTTTCAGAAAACGTCGAGGCACGGGGAGTTAGACCCCCCCCCCGTCAAAATTTTCGTAAAATCTACAGTTTTCAATTCAGAACCACCAAATCTAGTATTCTCACTTACACCTCGTGGTATTCTAACTTGAACTGTAGACGGCTTTTGGAAGCGGTTGGAGCCCGGGGGTCAGAGCCCCCCTACAAAATTGCCGTAAAATCTAGTTTTCAATTTAGAACAACCAAATTTGGTATATTATCTCATGGTACTCTAACTTAGACGCTGGACGGTTTTTGAAACGGGTCGGGGCCTCGTGGGTTTAGGGCCCCCCCCAAAATTTTCGTAAAATCTACAGTTTTCAATATAGAACCACCAAATTTGGTATACTCTCTCATGGTACTCTAACTTAGACGGTAGACGGTTTTTGTAACTGGTCGGGCACGTTGTCAGAGCAACCTAATGATTTTTTTCGTAAAAACTAGAGTTTTTAATTTAGAACCAGCAAATTTGGTATACTGTATCATGCTACTCTAACTTAGACGGTTGACAGTTTTTAGAACGGGTCGGGGCAAGGGGTTTAACAACCCCTACACACAAATTGTCGTAAAATCTATAATTTTCAATTTAGAACCACCAAATTTGGTATACTATCTCATGGTACTCTAACTTAGACGGTAGAAGGTTTTGGAACGGGTCAAGGCCCGGGGGTAACACGCCCCCCCCCACATACCAAATTTTCTTAAAATCTATATTTTTCAATTTAGAACCACCAAATTTTGTGTCATGAAACACTAACTTAGCGGGAGACGGGTTTGCGGACGGGTCGAGGCTCGGGGCTCAGAAAACTCTCCCCCGTACAAAATTTTAAATTTTCGTAAAATCTACAGTTTTTTATTTAGAACCACCAAATTTGGAATACTATCTCATGGTATTCTAACTTAGACTGCAGACGATTTTTGGAAAGGGTCGGAGTCCAGGGGTCAAAGCCCCCCCCCCTACTAAATTTCGTAAAATCTAGTTTTCAATATAGAACCACCAAATTCGGTATACTATATAATTTCACTCTAACTTAGACGGTAGACGATTTTCATAACGCGTCGGGGCACGAGGGGTTAGAATCCCCTCCCAGACATAATTTTTGTAAAATCTACAGTTTTCAATTTAGAACCACCAAATTTGGTATACTATCTCGTGGTATTCTAACTTAGACGGTAGACTGTTTTTGGAACAGCTCGTGACGTGGTGGGTCAGAGCCCCCCTCTCCCCTTCCCCGTACAAAATTTTCGTAAAATATACCGTTTTCAATTTAGAACCACCAAATTTGGTATACTATCTCATGGTGTTCTAACTTAGACGGTAGACGGTTTTCAGAACGGGTCGGGGCAAGGGAGGGGGTTAACCCCCTACACACAACATTTTTGTAAAATCTATAGTATTCAATTTAGAACCACGAAATCTGGTATTCTAACTCACACCTCGTGGTATTCTAACTTAAACTGTTGACGGTTTTGGAAGCGGTAGGAGCCCGGGGGTCAGAGCCCACCCCCTATAAAATTGTCGTAAAATATAGTTTTCAATTTAGAACTACCAAATTTGGTATATTATCTCATGGTACTCTAAATTAGACGGTAGACGGTTTTTGGAACGGGTCGGGGCCTCGGGGGTTTACAAACCCCCCCCCCCCCAAATTTTCGTAAAATCTACAGTTTCCAATATAGAACCACCACATTTGTTATACTCTCTCATGGTACTATAACTTAGACGGTAGACGGTTTTCAGAACGGGTCGGGGCAAGGGGGGGAGTCAACAACCCTACACACATCATTTTCGTAAAATCTATAGTTTAAATTTAAAACCCCCAAATTTTGTATACTATCTCATGTTACTCTAACTTAGACGGTAGACAGTTTTTGGAACGGGTCAAAGCCCGGGGGTTATCCCCCCCACATGCAAAATTTTCTTAAAATCTATATTTTTCAATTCAGAACCACCAAATTTTGTGTCATGAGACTGCAACTTAGCGGGAGACGGTTTTTGGAACGGGCCGAGGCTCGGGGGTCAGAGCACCCCCCTCGTACAAAATTTTGAATTTTCGTAAAATCTAGTCTTAAATTTAGAACCACCAAATTTGGAATACTATCTCATGGTATTCTAACTTAGACTGCAGACGGTTTTTGGAAAGTGTCGGAGCCCAGGGTTCAAAGCCCCTCAACCATACTAAATTTCGTAAAATCTAGTTTTCAATTTAGAACCACCAAATTCGGTATACTATATCATGTTACTCTAACTTAGACGTTAGACGGTTTTTGGAACGGTTCGAGGCCCAGGGGTTTAGAGCCCCCCCCCCTCCGCGTACAAAAGTTTCGTAAAATATACAGTTTTCAATTTAGAACCACCAAATTTGGTATACTATCTCATGTTGTTCTAATGAGTAGTATTTTAGCATGTTACACACAGTTGTCCCAGTCCTTTAATGACAATCGATTATATGAATACCAAGAGTGGTGTGCTAGGGTGTCACGCATTGTTGTCCGTGTTCTTTTAGGAAAATCGATTACATACCACAGTTTTCCATTCCTTCCAGGAACTTCAAGAAAAAGTATATTTTTAACTTCCGGAGAAAATCACATGAAATTCGAACAAAGAAAATTTTCATTTTTTTGTGGTCATTGCAATCCCGAAAAAAAGGGCCTTCAGTTGTAAGAACAATAAATGTTTTTCAACTTCACATTGTTTCATGATGATGAATCCCATCTAGAGCTCGAGAAAAATTCTTATTTTGACTTTTAATTACCTCCGGGATATTGGTTGATGTTTCACAATTTTTGTTTAAAAAATGGACCTATAATATTAATCTTAATTTCTGGTGTATTTATAAACCGGAACGTTTCCATTCTCTCGCATATCAACCCTGAAAGAATAGTTCGTGTGCGAGGAAGTTTGGAAAATTTTCTTTTCATTTTTACACAAAAGATATCCTTTTACTAAAACATTTTTATTTTTAAATGCAGTTGCTACACCGTCCTTATTATGGATTTATTTTATTTTTTTCTTTTAGTAACTTCTTTTATCTCTGTCTCCTGTTTTATACGCAATTCACTAATGGTGTTAATTACGTAAATTCGCTTCATTTCAAATATTTCCATTTGTAGTCTCTGAATCTCCTATTTTTACGAGAATTTAATTTTCTTGTTTGAGATAGTTGTGGTTTATCGGGAACCCGCAGTATCTGGTGCAAAGCAGCGAGCTCGAAAAATACTTTCGATTTCCTCCCAAAAATGATCAGTGTCGTTAACTTAATCCTACAGAGGGTGAGGGACATTCGTTTGTGATAGCCTCAGTTAAATGCTGACAAAACGAATTGGTCAACACTCTGGAAATACGCTGTGTGTTGTTGTAGTGTTAAAAAATGGCATCATGGTGCTGAGAGTGAATCATTAGTAAGGGGTGTTAAAGGTCTGCATGGAGGTTCACGCACCTGGGTTGTATACGTAGCTGTTGATAGATACGACAGGCCTTAAGGAGGACTATGTAAGCGAACCCAAAACGGTTACACAGCCTGTACCTACTTGTATGTCCCCAAATTGTTAAGATAGTTATATAGTTTCTTGTGGTTTATGCAAAAAACACACACTTCTGTCAAAGTAACAAAGCTAAACTCTTGATTTTTCAGACTAGATAACATGTTTCTGGGCCTGCGCACTGCAGCTGCGAATGGGATTTGCAAATTTCATCTTTATTGTTTTATGCCTTGACGTCAAGGGAACAAGGTGTGCATGTTGACGTCTGATGCTTATTTTTTCTATTGCATGAAGTATAGTCTGAATGGCAAAACAGGAATTACCTTTTCAAACGATACAGTTTTCCCTTTCCTGGAAACTCTGGATATCAAACTCGGCATTTGTACAAATTAACAAAAAATTAAAACATATAATGGGGCAGCTGTGGAAGAACAACGTGACATAAAGCATACGTATTCTTCGTAAGAGCTTTCTATCACCCATTTGAATTTTTAACAGCGGCTTATGCTTGTTGGATTTTAAATCATACCAAATGAAATCTAACTATATCATGCACATGTCCAAATTTTATTTTACTGAGATGACTATAGCACTAAACTGTTAGTACCATCTGATATTTTATCTTTAACTTCCTTCATACCCATCCAATTAAAGCAAAATTCGATAAAGCTCAGCATATATTTCGAACGACGTTTGAGAAGTTTATACCGTTTCGGTGCTTTGGATTTTGCTGGAATTATCAGAATACTGCAGGTAAAGAAGATTATTTGTTTCTTTACATATGTGTTTCATAATCTGGATTAGAACTGCTAGTCACAATTAGCATTTATACTGCCAGTAATTTACGTAAAACATTAAATATACATATTATAAAACATTAAATAATACGTTAAGTAATAAAAAAACCAATAATAAAGATTTCAGATGTGTCGATTACTTATTACGATTTATTATTCCCTGCGATTGATTCAGTAATAAAACGTTTTACTTTGTTGTGACGCCAAAAACTTTAGAATATGAAGCGTTATATGATTTTTTGAGCAGTGATCAATACATCCAGTTTTCTCTTAGCAATGTGATTTGAAGTTATGCTTTTCGCTCAAGCCTGTTTCAACTTTTTTATTAAATGCTAACAAATATGCATAGCATGAGAAATGCATCATTATTAACACCAAATACCAATAAAAACATGGAATCCTGTTTGAATTATGCTACTGGGATCTTCAGATGTCCTTTTATACCGAAAATGTCAAAGTTTCGGCATGTTTGGAGTCCCAGATCAATATGGAATATAATCATGATTAATATGAACTATTAATAAAATTTCTTTCCATATTGATCATATAATAAAATCAATATTGAAAAAAATAGTAATTTATGCCACTTTGAGAGCAGTTTCATAGTCGTAGCTAGGTTGATCAGCAATGACCTCAGAAACGTGAAAACCTTTCGGTTATGCAAGAACAAATGAATCGAGTTTTGCAAAGATTGACGCATAAAAACCAAATAAGCAGTCAACTGTCTTCTTCTAGGCGAAACGAGTGATCGATGTTAAAAAGCAATGGCTCCATGAAAGAAATTTACGAGGATGAGAGACATTACATTACAAAATTGATACTTTAGAAAATAACTTAATTTCTTCCATCTCGCAGAACGGGCTATATCATCTGATTTTCTCTTCGTATAACACTAGTCCCAGCAAAACACCAAAATATTTATCGGATAGGAGTACAAAAGTACCAAACAGGAGTCTTAAAGCGTGGAAAAATTCTTCAGGTCAGTGAATTATTTTTTGTTAACATACGCCCATGGTCAGGCCACAATAATGCGTCAACAGCGTGAATCGATTCATTTCAGCTTCCGTTCACTGCGTGTGGGTGTTCAAGCTCGTGAAGTTGATGCTATTGTCTGGCGTCCATTTTTTGTAAGACGGGACTGTATTTTTTAGATCCTCAAAAATAGCATTTTAGTATATTGAGATATGTTTACATCATTTCAGACCAAGAACCACAGAACATGTGCATTGTTTATCCTGAAAAAAAGGCTGGGTCGCGCACAATAATGCGCCATGCCTCAAGATCGAATTGGAACACAGTGTTTTCAGGAGGACGAAACCGACATTAAATTTTTAAAATGGCAACAACATTATCCAGGTCCAAACCTGCTTAACTTTTTTGAATAAAATTTAACCAGCCGTTTGTAATTCAGATCCTCCTCAGAGAACACTCGACAATTCACCAGGCATCATCACTTCCTATTGGCTGAAAATCTCTACAAAACGGTTTAATAATTTCTTTAAATACACGCCACATGGAATCGAGGCTAATCTAAAAGATTGTACCGCCCCATCCTGTTAGCAGAAAGGTCTGCTCTATAATTTGTTGTTTTAATGTACAGTCCAGTAGTCCATGCATTGAATTATTTTCAACAAATAATACTGAAATTAAGGATTTGTTACTTTCACTATTTGATTTAAAAGAATATGTCATTATCATCACCATTGGCAACTATTATCAATCCACTACAGGACTAAGGTTTCCCCAAGTTTCTTCCACAACGGTCTGTCTAGTGCCAGTCTCCTCCATGTTAATCTCATATACTTTCCAATTTCATCCACCCATCTCTCATGTGGGCTTCTTATGGGTCTTCTCTTGCACGTTGGAATCCAGTCCAAAATTTCCGCTGTCCACCGAAGGTATGTCCTTATGCCGCCCCGGTGGCGCAGTGGTCTAAGGCGTTGGCCTCTGATCATTCGTCCGTAAGGGGTCCGGGTTCGAATTCCGGTCAGGCATGGATGTTGTGTTTGTCTTACGGCACTGGCTCACTCCCTTCCCTGGAACCAGTGACCCTAAATTAGGGACGGGCGACTGCTTATAGCCCATTGAGTTGCTCACGGTGGTCGTTAAACCTCCAATCAAAAAAAAGAAAAAAAAATAATTCCCATTTAAAGGATTTTACTCTGATAACGATGTATTCCACTCTTGTCATTTTTCTGATCCACGAGTTCCTCTTCTTATCTTTCCTGGTTACACCAAGCATGCATCTCTCCAGGCTACTTTGAATCCTCCCATACCACTTTGAGTTGTCTGCAGTATTTGTATGTCTCTTTTAGTTAACGTCCACATCTCTGCATCATATGTAAGCACTGGAAGGATGCACTGATCAAACACTTTTCTTTTAAGACATAATGGCATATTGCTCTTGAAAATTATGCTGTTTCTTCCAAAAGCTCTCCAGGCAAGTTTTGTACGCCGATTAATTTCTTCATCAATGTGACCCTCACTTGATATCTGCTGTCTAAGATAAACGTACGTGTCTGTTATCTTCAGCTTTTCTCCAGCAATCAATAAATCTTCATTTCTTGTAAAAGCAGTGAACATCACTTTTGTGTCCTGAAAGTTCATTTTTAATCCCACTTCTTTACTCTTGTCAGCAAGTTCCTGGATCATACTCTGCAGTTCTGATGGGGTAGTTGCAAAAATAACCACGTCATCAGCAAAACGAAGGTGGGTTAGATAATCTCCATTAAACTTTATCCCTTTGTTTTCCCAGTTCAGTGATTGAAAGACACTTTCCAATGTGGCATTAAAGAGCTTCGGAGATATGGTGTCACCTTGTTTCATTCCCTTTCCAATTTTTATGGGCGCTGTATTCTCAAATAGCCTAATCTTTGCACTTGCATTTTCATAGATGTTATTAAAAAAATTAATGTATGCATCTTCTATACCGCAGGATTTCAAAGCCATTGTAACTGATGATGGTTTCACCGAATCAAACGCCTTTTCATATGCGATAAAAGCCATGCGTAATGGAAGTTCATATTCCCTCGCTCTTTCAAGTAGTTCTCTAAGTACGTGGATATGATCTATAGCGCTGTAGCCACTCCTGAATCCAGGTTGTTCTCTCGGTTGAGCCACCAGAAAATTGCATGACCGATTGGCTTTCCTGCGATGATCAAGACGAAATTACAGATGAAGTAATTTTTCACGTAGTTACTAATGAAAAGGATTTGGAATCAGATAAAGAAGGAACTGATTGTGCTCAAAAGAAATTAAAATTCTGAAACGTAGGGCCCTAGAGATGACCCTTAGATACGTAGAGCACCAAACAGTATCATCGCCAGCTGATGTTATTTTTCGGAAAAATATAGCGCTGCAAAAAATTGATGCTCCGCGAAAAAGCAGAAGACATTAGATGATACTTTTCCGCCGTTAATATGATGTAAGTTAAACTCTTTGTTTAATTGATTTTTGCTAAAATTTATATTGATCATAAATTAATTTCTACTACTTTTAGGTTTACATTTATGTATCTCCGTCTAGAATGGTGTTTCTGTTTTTACATTCCGCCAAATCCGAGTTTTTAGTAAACAGAGTTGGTTCCGGTTCATATCACCTCGGATTCTGGAGACTAATCTGTACATAGAAAATCGGTTTCCGTGAGAAAATATTGTTATTGTAAGAAAAAACTGTACATGTTGTTACCATTTTAATGATACACTACCGAAGTGGTAAAAACGTGTTAAAAAATTAGGGGAATTTACAGGCTGGAATGTTTACAACAGGTTTTTAAAAAATGTCCATCAACATATAAAACCTGTTTCGAAATCACAAGTGAAAAATCAAACTTTATAGGAATTAAGGCGGTTTTTCATTTATTTCTTATCTAGCAAATTTAACCAAACTTTTGAAAAAAAGTATTTTATAGAGACGCACATTTCAAATTCGAAAAGTTATCATAATTCAAGAGATTATCATGATAGTAATAAGAGGAACGACAAAGAAAACTGCGGGACAGACATATAGCAATCTCGAATCATTCATGACTGTACTGCTAACGTATGCGCATCGTACTTGTGTATGAGCCATTGCATACGCACAGAATTTCAGTACGGCTACTTCTCTGTCTGTTACGGCTTGTTTTATCATTTGTTTTGTGATCTTCCTGAGAAAAGCATTGTTTTGGTAAGTTATTAATATCTATTTTGAACAGTTTTTCATTTTTTTTTGCAGATTCGGTAATGGCTTTGTTTTTCGATGGAAAGTAAATTGTGACTTCGTTTAGTGTCGCTAATCAGGCACTTTGTTCAATACATTTGATTTCCACAAGCGCCAAACGTGATGAACATCTGAATTATACAGTATGAATGGGATTAAACTTCAGAAAACGATAATGCGCATCCATTCCTGGTTCTTGCGGATTAAATATAAAATCTTGAAATACATCATTTTTAGCGCTGCGTATTATTTACAATACCTGAGTGAATTTATATCATCATGCGCAAATGTTATTAACATCAATGTGTTACATTGTATGCAGTAATATACTACAATAAAATTTTATATATAATATTAATTATAAATTTGGTAGCTACAATAAATTACACAATACAAAATTTTAAATGCAGCATGAGCTGTACCTATAAAACCTTTCGTCACGGTAATTCATAAATATGGTGCATGAAAGTGGGCTCAACTAAAAAGTGAGTGACGTATCATTTCCGTCTATAATAAAAATACATATTAAATTGCTGAGCATTTTCTACTCAAATATTTCTTCAGAGGATCGCACATGACGGATTTACTATTGATAAAAACCATAGAGAACACGCAATGAAAATAAGACATCTGCAGTCCTCAATTAAGAATGCAACTATTATCTTGGAAGGCAGCAGATTGAGAAGAAATAAGAGTCGTACGTAGAGTTCAGAGAGTACATATTTGAAATAATCCTGATTTAAGCTACCTTAAAAGACACTTGATAGTCGGACACATTGTCACGTAATGGGTAATTAGATAAAGACATTTATAACGCTTGAATAAAATCTAAAGACCTCAAGACACTATTCCTTTGGCTTCTCTTCTTCGCTTCATCGACTTGGTGCTTATTTTCATAGCCTTGAACACACGTTCCTTGCATATTGTTTGAAGTATGTGATATAAAAGATCACGCAACGAAAGTTCCTTCGCTTCGTTGTGTGGCATGTGCTGCGTTATTCTTTTAGTTTGGGAGTCAGCCGATCAGCCGACCTTGCTGAAGTTATGAAGTTTGGGAACTATAGGATCGGCTGAGAATAACTGCTTTGTGCAGAACTGAACTGTTCTGACCAGGGTTGGCAGGTTTTTGCCAAAGGTAGAAAAAAGCGGAAAAACCGTCGCGGCAAAAATGAGGATTTACTGTGTTCATTTACAGGATATATAATTAAGTTCTTTTTGTTTTCTACAAATTATTTTAAAGGAAAAAGAAATAATGTTGAATTTTTAAACCTTAATTTAAGGGTTAATTATTATTTTTGAACATAAAATATATTTTTATCACTTTGAACCTGATTTAAGGAAATATGAGTACAACATTCAAATTACATGTTTTTAAAGGTGTAATTTTGTTTACCCAATTCATAGTTATGAAAATCATTCTCTCGTTCAAAACAAAAATCAAAATCAAAAGCTATTAACAAACTGCTGATGTTTATACTTAGAAATTAATTATTAACAATATTTTAATACCCAAAAGCTTTACACCTAATATGATGAAGATGAAAAACAAGTGAAAAACCATATCAAAACTCAAGTCTACTAAACTAAGATTTCAAAAAATTTATGACATTAAATTAATCAATGTAGAAGTCAGTTGATAATTCACATAAACTCTTCTATCTCTTAAAAAATTGATCACTGACAAATTATTGCATTTAAAAAAAGTATTTTAATGAATTGGAAACCCCAGCATAAATTGTCATTAATTTCCAAAATAATCAATTCTAATTTACTACTTATATTGTATCTTCTTAACTTCTAAACAATATTAACTTCTTAGAAATGGTTTTATCCATTGATGAATTAGATTCTAGAAACACTCATTTTTTTCAACACTGAAATTGTTTTACATTGTATTTTAAAATATTTTTTATTAGCAAAATTAATAAATGATATTGAGTGTTATATAAAAAATATTTCACAGTTGATATGAATGTAAATCATTGCTATGTAAAGTTTATTATTGTGTTTAGTATACCGTATTTTCCATTTTGCCGGTTTTTTCCGTTTTACCAGGTATTTACCAGTTTAGGCCATTGAACCGGCGAAAATCCGCGTGCAAAATGACCAACGCTGGTTCTGACTGCTCGTTGCTATACATCCGTTCTTATCCGTCTTCCGTTATGCCCGCTTGCCGAGAAAGGTGTATGGGCAAAGATAGCTGCTTCGTGTCAAACTGAATTGCGCTGACTGCTTCTTGCTGCATTTCCTTTCTCATCTGTCTGCCACTAAGTGCATCTGTTGAGGAGCGGTGTATGTATCAAGTTAACTGCTTTGTACCGAACTGGACTGCACAGATTGTTTTTTGATACATGTCCGTTCTCATCTGTCTGTCGTTAAGTGCGTCCGCCGAGGAGAGGTGTATGGGCAAAGTTAACTTCTTTGTACCGAACAGGACTGGATTGACTGCTTATTTCTGCTCGTCTGTTTTCATCCGTCTGCCATTAAACGCATCGGACGAATAGAGGTGTAGGGGCCACGTTAACTGCTTTATGTCGAACTGGACTGGGATGACTGCTTCTTGCTGCACTCCTGTTTTCATCCGTCTGCCGTTACGCATATCTGCCCACGAGAGGTGTATGGGCCAAGTTCACTGTATGATACAGAGACTGGTTTAGAAAATCTTGCTATCTGATTCAAAACTAATGTTCTCTGGAATTAAACAGTTGAAATCTAAAAAATTGTCTTTGTTAAATTTCTAGTGCACAGTCTGTATGTTAACTTAGCATGTAAACTTATTTCAAGACAGTCCTTCCTTTGGGCTTTAACCTAGTCGGGCCTGGTGAAAAAGCTAGTCAAGTTGGAACATTGCAACATACAGGCATCTCAAAAATAGAAAACATCTTGTAATATGTAAAATCAACTGTATTCAGGGGACAGGACGTCATACATAAACGACAACATAAGCAGATATCGGTCTTTCTGTGTGATGAAACTATCTGACTCTGTTTGGGGACAACAGCAGTTGAAAAGTATTATGAGACATGAGAGGCGAGTTTTCTGCAGCAAGTTAGAATAGAGTGCAACAGCTGTCTTGAGAAGAGAATAACAGCCAAAACAGCTAGACGCTTCTTTGTTTGAATGTCTTTAACCTTTGTTGCCCCATTCGTTATCAACATTTTTTTGCATGTTTGTTTTTGTTTTGTTTGGAGCTTTACCGACCACAGTGAGCGACTCGATGAGATATGAGAAGTCGGCCGTCCCTAATTTCGGATTACTGATTCCAGGAAATGGGGAGAGCCAGTTCGGTAGGTCAAAACCAACTTCCTTGCTTTACCAGGATTCGAACTCGGGAACATCTCGGACGAATGGTCAGAAACCTACGCTTAGATCATCGCGCCACTGAGGTGGTGGTTCTCAAACCTTCTCGTCTGAAAACTGATAAATTTGTTTGCAAATGGTACAAGAAAATCTGCACACTTGAGGACTTGGTAAAGGTTACTAGTTTGATGCCAAACATTTGCTCTCAATGCTTTCCTATGTCATGAAATAATGTTTATTTAAACCAATTTATTGATATCAACTGCCTGCAGTTAACAGTTGAAGCTTGTGCAGGCAGCATTATTATCTCGGATCTGTTTTTCATGCAACGAACCCTATGCACCTCTGAAACAACTAACAGATACCATTAGCTATAGTTGTATTAAAACTATATCTGAGTACACAAACACTGAAACGGAAAAGTTTCTGAAAACCCAACAAGAGCGAACCATAGTAACAATGGAATAAGATTAAGAAAAATTAATAAAACAATAAATATTTATCAGAACATTACATATTCCAATGAGGACAAAATAAGTACATCACAATTGAATGAGCAGAAATATGTGTGAACGGACATTTATAGCAAAATATCAAAATATTGGTGTATGAACCTCATAAAAACAAGAGACTAATTAAAGAACGTTTTGACACAAAAAACAATTGTTTGGTCAATGAACCTTCAAATATTGTAAATAACATTTCCAACAACTTAATTAAAAACGGTAGACTTACGAAATACATAAGGGAAATAATTTTATTTAAAATAACTGGCAACGGCAAGAGGAACGTGGCAGCTAAATATAAATTATTTCTGTGTAAAAAGAAAAACATTTCATGCAGTTTCTATACATTGAGGGCTGGTTTAATGACAATCTAGGGACCAGAAATGTCTGTGAAAACAAAAAAACTGAGACGAGTTCTTCCAGTTAAAATAGTATTAAATATATAAATCTAAGAAAAGCCTTGAGTAAGTTTTCAAATTCCTATATATTTTTTTTATCGGTAAATAAAAACTATTTTCAAAATCCGTTGATCATTTGAATGCAATGTACAACCTGCACGGGAACGTCTGCATTCTACGACTTTGTCATCAGCTATCTAAGCATCACTGCATATGAATTGGAACCGTACATATGCATGATGTTACATGATCTAGGGTGTACATTCAAATAAATGGTTGGCTACGGCACATGGTTTGTGTCGCGCAGTAGCTGCAGGAGCATTATAATTACCTGAAAATGCTAAAATGTTCCCCTCAACTCCATAAGTCTCCTTATCTGAACATGTCGCTTAAACGTTATGAGCTTCTCGTGGACTGGAAATGGACATCGGTTCGATCGCAGGCATGTTAGAAACATTTGATCTCATAAATATATAGCAGACAGAATGCGAGTAGTGGACTCGTTGGTTAATTAAAAGGCTTATATTCCTCTCCAACCATAACTCTGTCCTATCACGCTGTTGTATATTTCTACGTCGTGTGAGGTAAGTCCGTCATGCCACTCAAAACATTTGCTATATCTACTCACTGCTCTATCTACAAAATTTCCTCACGTGATGTTATAGGTCCCAACCAACGCCTTTCTCTTCCTCGTATTCTGATCAAAACCCTGTATCAGGAGAAAATATGTAGTCCAAATTTTCCCTGTCTGTGTAAATCCTTTAAGTAATTGCTAAGTCAATGATGTTTGTGGAACCGCAGCGGATATGTATCCACAGGATCGTAGCACTCCCCTAAGCTGGTTGATATATTTAATTCATGCAATGGGAATGACATCTTCTCGTTGAATCCTGTTTGCAGTTGAACATTATATGTTTTTAAGGCCAAACATTGGGAACATGTACGTGAACCAAATAATTTTAAGCTACAGTGGAATTGTGAGTTCCATTCTAATATGTGCAGTATTTTATGAGGAAATTAAATTTATATAAATACAAAATACTTTTTCTTGTGTGCTTTATAGTAGGAATGAGTAACACAATTTTTTTGAAATACGAAGTATTTGGTTTCCACTTAATACAAATATTCGTTCGGACGCATGTTTCGGTCGGTTGATTATTTCGGTTTGGAGAACGATTTGTGTCAACTGAATCGGTTTTTGAATCATATCCTTTTGTTCCTTTACGATCAGTGTTTTTTCCGGTTTAGAGAACGATTTTTATCAAGGAAACGATTCTTAGTCGGAATTCTGACTGATGTATCAGAGAATTGGCTGTTTTGCGGAATCAATTCTTTCAGGAAAGATCCATTTGTCAATGACTCAGTTGGTGATTCGTTCTTTTTGAACAAATCGTTCGTGAACAACACATCAGTAGCTATTAGGCCCCTGATTGACTAAACTATGAAGTGGTCCCCGGAAACATGTCCCTTCTGAGCAGATACATATATAGATGAAGATCTGTACGACCTTACCTTCGTAAGTATTCCCACTCACTCTGACAGTACCAATACTCACTTGTTCTCACTGCTTTCAGTCTAGGAATAAATTCGACTAGAAAAATTCGTTCTTTTATGTTTGCTTTCAAGAGGATCGCTCTCATGCGTACATGCGTTAGAAACTCAAGGCAAAAGCAATTATTCTCCAGTCCTCTGAATTAGAAAACATATTTTTATTTCCTAAATTGTTCATTCATTTAAAAGGCCCTTATATTAACGTAAGAAGCCGAAGGCCAATGCTTTCTTTCTGAATTCAACTCGGATTTCATTTTGTTGCTTTGCGAAAGTCTTCTATATAAGCGTAAGAGACCCAAGCAGTGGCATACATGTGTAGTAATTTACGAGATGGTGTGACACATCTCGCGTGCGCCGACTACCATATCACATTCTGAACCGTTTAAATCCTGAAAAGATTCCATCTGAATTACGAGTGCTACTACCTGATCTTGCGGATATATTTCCCTCTTTATATACGACGTTTGTGTACGATACCATTTACCGTGTGGGTGCAGTGGCATATAACGAAAATGGTAGCGCTCTTCCCAGTTTTTCTTTTTTTTTCTTTCTTTGGCACCTTAGTTTACTTATTGTATATGTACTGTTCTTACTGTAAATGTACGGCCAAATACAAATACGTACTTTTATTAATGTGCCACAGGCTGTGAAAAGATTTCTTCCTGCGTGTCAAATAATAGAAATCATTAAAAATACTGCTCCTAAACAGCGATGGCACTTGTTTTTGAATCACCCGGAATACAATGATTTTAAAAGAGGAAGAAGTTAAAGCCTTACGGATTTTTAAATTACAAATCAGTCAGCGAAATTCCTTGGGAAAATAAAGTAGCACGCAGTACAATTGATTAACATTTACGTTAAACTTTTAAAACTTTATTGAAGTTTCTGATAAAATCAGAATTTTTTTTCTGCACGAAGAAAATTCAATCATATTTAACTGTGGAAATGATTTCTGGAAAGAATAAGTAAACCGAGTTTATTTCTAATAGGGTTCTTGCGTTTTTTTGGGTTTTTTTTATTTGTATCTTTGGTCATTTCTGATGAGGACGTTTTTGTACTATCATTTCTTTGCATTGAACTGTATGAGTTAAACCGCTTGAGAAATTCGTTCTCCATTTTGATCTATATTTACCGACTGAGATAAGTAAGATCTTTATGTTGACAGATAAAATAGAGACACTTTATATTAAATTATTTTACTTACTTGGCGTATTTTAGAAGAAGTATATTTACTTTTAAGGAGGTTTTTACATGTATATTTAAGTCAATTTATTTTGTTACATTCTAATGTATCCCATCACTGCATACTCAACGGGAAACTTAGCTCTCAAAATATTTAAGAGCACAGCTTGCAAGTAATTTTATTTCTTGAAGAATAGTTGACTCGTTAACCAATTCGCGATTTTTTGGGATTCAGTAATGGACATGACTCCAAGCATTTCCAAAATTCAGACTACAAGGATGACATGCGAAATCGCCTGCTTGGGTTTCCCGAAAAAAAATCCGAAACCCATAGTTGTTCCCAGTTTGAATTTATCGAATAAAAAATCAAAACTACAGAAAAATCGAGAACCTAGAATTTGGAGAGATATCCGTATAAGGGCACTGAATCGAACGCCGGAGCCAAGTCCTGAAAAGTTGCACATCGATGAAGTTCCTTGCAGTTCTGATAATGGATATGCAGAAGAAAATTGTGCGTCAGTAAAATGCATGTCTTGCTCAGAGGTGGGAGATTTCGTCTCACCCGGGTGTTCTTCAGACTACGCCCGTCGGATTATCACTTCTTTAGATCCATGCAACATCACCTGCGTGATATGCACTTCACTTCTGTCGAGGAGATCCACACAAATATTGATGATTTTATCAACTCGAAACATCCCACTTTTTTCCGCATTGGCATTCGGCAGCTCACTGACCGACGACTTAAATGTATCTAACACGACGGGTATTATTTCCTTGATTAGGTACGTATTCGATTTGCTATAATGTTCTGTCGTGTCTGTTGCCGAACATTAAGTTGCACACCTTATATGTTCCGTTCGCAGAAATAAACAACGTTCTGCTGTGTTTTCAGCTAAACTTCGACATTCTATGGAATACGCAAGTGCATAAGTCCTATTCAACGTGCCTAAATGACTGACTCTCCGTTCGAAAGTATGGTTTGTTTTGAAAGATAGCTCACTTTCACATTAGTTCGGAGGGCAAGCACATATGCGTTCAATACCTCACATCAAAGGTTTTCTTTTCTACTGACGTGTGATTCGGCATTTGCTTTCTCTAAATCGATTCTGAGCTTTCTTTGTTTTAACTTTTTGATTGTAGGTTTCACGGCTATTCTGAGCATCTCAATGGGCTATAAGCAGTCGCTTGTCGAGATTTAGGAGTACTGGATCCAGGAAAGGGAGAGGGCCAGTGTCGTAAGACAAACGTAAAATACAAGAATGACCGGGATTCGAATCCAGACCCTTCTCCGATGAATGGTCATAAGCCAGAGCTTAGACCATTACACCAAAGGTGGCTGCGCTGAGATTTCAGAGTGACTTTGTGCGCTGGATTTTGCTCTTCTTTATGAAATAGTGGTGCACATAAGGGTGAATGAAATTGATTGGTTACATTTCGCATTTGATCTCGTATAGAAAAAAATATGTGAACAAATGAAACTCATTCTATTATTTGCGAAAACTGAAATAATACATTTTTGTAATTAAGAATTTAGTATTCCGATGCAACTTGGCAGTGAATTTTTTTCCGAACATGTAACTTCCTGATTGACATTGCTTGCTTTAATTTATTTCACTATAACCTTTTACATTCCTTTTGCTAATTTCAATTTGTGTGTGTGTGTGTGTTTAAATGATTGAAGTAACCCAAAATGGCTTTTTTCAGCTATTTTCAATGTTTTCCTTTTTAAAATGCTAAAAAGTCACATAAACCACTTTAACGTGAAATCTCAAAGTAAAACAAGTAATCCTCTTTGAAACACAATTTCAGTTTTTCTCGTTTTACCGTTGGGCAAAACTAGTAATTCTTTTTGAAACACAATTTCAGTTTTTCCCGTTTTACCGTTGGTCAAAACAAGCAAAATTCGAAACATGTACTGAAACCTTGTAGTCCCATAGGAAGTCTAAAAAAAGTACTAATGCAAACGGTATAATTAAAATTACAAAACGTAGGAAAGAATGGTGACTTTGAGGTAGAATTGTCAGTCAAGCAGTACAGGGAATAAATGCTTTCTCTCTAATGTATTTTTGTAAATCATTGAAATATCTTTTTCATTTACCACAGTATAACTACACAGAAACAATTCCTTCTGCTGAGACGTTTATCAGCTATTCGGTGACAGCTGCGTTTTTGTCAGATTTGCACAGATGGCTTTTCACGCTTTGCATGATGTCATTTGTTGGATGAACACTGTCACTGCTCTGTCGTGGAGCAGAGAGCAAATCCTGTTCTTGTTGAAAATCGGCAGAACTACATATAAGACAGAGTTGAATTGTTGCTAGATGTGTATGTGGCTAATTTCTTATATGATACAAAGGTATTACGATGGTATGTAGGTTTCACAGGTGGGCAGAAATTTTTGGGAAATGGCAAAAGGCTCGAAACCCCAATTTCAGTTCGCACGTTTAACTAATTGAGAATGTTCGCAAAAGAATAAAAAGTCATCAATGCGTGAACT
This sequence comes from Macrothele yani, assembly GCA_039090855.1. Classification (NCBI taxonomy): domain Eukaryota; kingdom Metazoa; phylum Arthropoda; class Arachnida; order Araneae; family Macrothelidae; genus Macrothele; species Macrothele yani. The sequence goes on along the minus strand of CM076999.1, from coordinate 47,165,168 downwards.
GGAGGATGCTGGGATGTGAGCTCTGTGATATTTAGGAGAAAAATGATCACATTTTAGTGTACAATTTCAATGCAAAATTGTGATTATTTTGTTCTGCATGAGTTGAGGAACCACCATAGAGTGTTTTTTTATAATTTGAAACCGCACGAGTGGAGTACAATAAAAACAACCTGGAGCCTAGAGAAACAAAGCAAAATTTCCTCACAAGACTTGTTACAAGTAACGAGATATGTTGCTTTTCTTATGAACCTCAAATGAAGCTATCGTGTGCTCAGAGTAATTCGTTACTGTCACCGAAATGAAAAAAGATCAGGTAACAGAAGTCCAAATTCCAAACAACGCTTCTGTGCTTTACCACAAAGGAATTTGAATCTCGATTTCATTCGTGAACGTGCAACTGACACTAACAATGCTTAAACATCCATTTTGGAACGCTTTCAGGCTTGTTCTTCACAGGTTTGAGTACAAATATGTGCAATCATTCGTTATCCGCGATAAGGCAACCCCACAAAGAGCAGTTCGTTTACAGGACTCTGTGGCACGAAAACAAGTGCACGTACGCAACCATCGCTACTTTGTTTCAGATCTGTAACCCTGTGACTACTTCTTATTAGATAAATTGAAGCTGCCTTAAAAGAGATTTTTTCTAAATCATTGAACACAAGAAGCACTGTGACATCAGCTCTTCACTCCATACCAAAAGATGACATCTACAAGTCTCTTTTTTCATGGTCTGATCGTACTGCTTGTTGTATAAACGCAAGATGAATGTACTTTGAATAAAATATGTAACCTAAGTTTCATTTTTTAATTCAGTCTCAATACTTAATTGCATCACTTTGTATATACAAAGAATTTAAAAAAATATGAAAAAGGTGCTGTTACAGCAACTTAGGTCCTGTGCTTTTAAATATTTTTATGTGCAGTTATATTGTTGGTTGTCAATATTGTATTACACTGCCGGCCACCCAAAATGCAACAACAAGAAGGACACGAGATGGCAAAACCAGATTTATTGTACACATAACAACAGATACAAAGATGAAACGATTGAGCTTACAGGCCCGTGCGTCTTGCGGAACACGCAGACATCAAAAGTTCGTGTGGCCCCCATAACTGGCAATAACGGCCGCTACACGCCGCGACATCGAACAAAAGACGCTTTGGAGGTTGGCTTGGGTATGTCGGTCCAGGCTGCTTCCACACGTTGCCACAGTTCATAAGGCGTAGCCAATGATGGTACTTGCCGGGCCACTCGGCTGCCGTTCAGCGACCAGACGTGTTTAATTGGCGACATATCGGGAGAACAGGCGGTCCACCGCAGCAGTGACACATGTTGGGCCGTGAAGAATTTATGCACGATGCGTGCCACGTGCTGGCGCGCATTGTACTGTTGAAACGTGGCCGCTGTCAGGTCGAGCAGGTAAGAGAGGACTACAGGCTCCAAAACCTTGAGATGTAGCGGCGGCTGCTAAGTGTACCGGCGATGGGAACCAGAGGGTGCTGGTATCATATCCAATTGCGCCCCAAACCATAACGCCAGGTGACGGACCGGTACGGCGATGCATAATGCAGGCTTCATACAGTCTCTCGCCACGGTTCCGCCACACGCGGATCCGACCATCGTGGTGTTGCAGGCAGAAGCGGGACTCGTCGGAGAAGACAATGTGGTGCCTTTCCGTAGTCCAGGTGCGGCGTTCAACGGCCCATTTCCGCCGCACTTGCCGGTTGTGTAACGTCATTGGTAATAGGAGCAATGTGTGCCGTGCGAAGTCCCCGGTCCTGCAGACGACGTCGAACGGTACGTGCTGACACGGGTTGTTGCGCAACACACCCAAATTCCTGCGCTAACGTGCGTGATGTGGCGGCGCGAGACGTCAATGCCCGCCGAACAACATGCGGGTCCTCCCGTACGGTAGTGTGCCGTAGCCGCGGCAATCGCTCACGTCCGTCCGTCCGTCCCTCCTGCATCCACCGAATCCATAGTCGCTTCACTGTGGCTGGATGTCGTCAAACACGGGCGAAGATGTCTCGGTACCATAAACTGCTGTCGCGATAAGCCATTATTCGTCCTCTATCGAACTCCGAGACGTGCTGGAATGACTGCCGTATTCTGCGACGAGGCATCAGGAAGCTTTCCACACACAGGTCAGGCAGGACAACACACTTCCACTACTTACACCCCGTCTTCAGTGCACCCTTCTTTTAGTGCTTCTCGGTGGCGTGCCGGGCGCACATGATTCGCATATGCCATGCAATGCTAAACGTTTGCATGTCCTCTCGCGGGTTGCATGTTGCATTTTGGGTGGCCAGTAGTGTATATAATAAGTAAAGGTACCTTTAAATAAATAGACAGGTATACTTGGAAGTAGCTACAAATTATAAGGCAAATGAGCTTGATTCACAATGATTTCAAAGGCTTTTACACCTTTAAGAACATTAGAGACGTTTGAATCATACCATTGTGAATGAGAAGCTTCAAAATATATATATTCACTACTTTTTAAGATGTATTACTAATAATTAAATGTAAATCACACATCATAGACAAATACTAGAATAGCATACGTAGTTATTAGGATTCATTCGAAAAAATTAAGAAAACGGTTGTATTAGAGAAGCGCACGTATACACACACAAACACACACACGGGCGCACAAGCACACACACACACACACACACAAATTTGTAAGAAAAGAGACAGTCTGATATTTTAGGTTTGTATTTTAATTTATTTATCATGTAACGATATCGGGGGGGGGGGGCAAAGATGCAAATTTGCCGAATTCAATTTAAACTCACGGACAATAATATTTTAATACCTAGAAGAAGACCTGCTACAACCGCGAAACTTTGCAAAGCGCTAGAGTGCGTGCTGATATGCGAATACTGCACGTTTGGTGCGAGTGTGCATGGCCGCACACCCTGTTCTGGGGCTGCAAGAACGAATCGACAGCCTTATAAACCGGCGTGTAGTCGAAGCTTCATGAAAGCGGAAAGCACCGGTTGACGAAAGCAAGAGTACAGAGTGACAAAAATGCCGAGTAGACGCCAGAGACGTCGATTTACGCAGCATATTGGACTTTGATCGGGCGTAAAATCGCAGGGTTGTGGGCGCGCCGTACAGTACACAACAATTATCGTTCTGACCATACTGTCGGACTTAGTAAGGAGAAGTGGACACGTGACGGCACAACCAAACGGTAGAGCGGCTCCGGCCGGACCTAGAGGACCACCGGTAGAGGGGTTCGACGGATCGTGAGCCAGTCAAGAACGGATCTCACGAGGACCAGGTCCACCATACAGACAGATGTAGAGTATCTTGTGTTTCCACGAGCCATTTTTCGATGCCTCATGGAAGCGAATCTGCGACCCCAGGGCTCCTTAGGTGTGATGCCATTAACACCCAAATATCTTTTGGCTGCGTGTGCAGTGGTGCCAGGCCAGAGCAAAGTGGAACGCCATAGACTGGCGATGTGTGGTGTTTAGCAATGATTGCCGCTTCGTCGTAGGGACAGATGATCATCTTCTCCGTGTGTGGTGGTCCCCGCGTTAACGGGAGAATCCGAACCTCGCAATCGAGTGCCACCTCCCCCCACTGCAGGAATTAATGTCTGGGGAGCCATTGCCTACGATACCCGATCAGCTCTGGTAGTGGTACGTGGAGCATTGTCGGGCCAGCGGTATGTGGATGAAATCTTACGGCCCCATGTGCTCCCATTCCTTGCTGGTATTTTAGATGCGTTATACAAGCAGGATAATGCCCGCCCGCACACGGCTCGGGATACCCAGGACTGCTTACGTCATACCCTTATACTTCCATTGCCTTCCCACTCATCGGGCTTGTCCACTATCGATTTTGTGTGGTACCAGTTGAAACGCCAGCTGCCTCCGTGTCCGCACTATCCGGGATTTTGAGCACACCGCTGAACATTTGTGGGCCAGTCTTTCGCAGGACAGCATCAGGAGCTTTAATAATTGTTAATTGCTTTTTTCACTGGTTTACAATTGAATTTTCTTATGCCTTCAGAGATATTTTTCTGAATTGTCTTGCAAAGTTCGATACACTGATGTGTCAAACATTATGTGATAGCAGTGTGCAAATGTTAAGCCTTATACAACTCGCTCTGCCACCGTATAAAAGCTTCAACGCACGCCAACATTTTTATCAGTTGCGAGCTAATTTTTAATAGTTCTCCTGAGTCCAGTTGAACAACCGCCAGTAGGATTATCACAAGCCCACGTGAGTTATCGGTGGGTGAACGAGGCGTGGTAGTGAGAACCAGACGGATGGGACATTCAATTTTCGAAGTTGTACGAACATTCAACATTCCTCGATCTACAGTGTCACGCGTGTACCGAGAATACCTCGTGGAAGACATTGCCATCCACCTTTGACAGCGCGGTGGCCGACTACGGGTGCTGAATAACCGTGACCAGCGGCGTCTGACCAGAATTGTCCATGCTAGAGGACAAGCGACACTGTCCCAAAAAGCATTCAAATTCAATGCAGGATGTACCAGAGACATACGCATTTGGTCAGTGCAGTGCAATGTACCATCAGTGGGGTATGGGAGCGGAAGACCCACCAGAGTGCATTTATTAACAGTACGACATGGGACACACTGGCTCACCTGGGTTCGTGAACACAGTGATTGTACTCTGAAGGACTACCAGCATGTGGCGTGGTCCGATGACTCACGCTAAAAGTTGTTTTCAGCTGATGGTCGGGTTCGATTTTCGGCCAGACCCCATGAAGTCATGGACCCAAACTCACAACGAGGCACTTTTCAAGATAGAAGTGGCTCTATATATATGTGGCGTGCCTTTACGCTGGTGTGGTGTGGGTCCTCTGGTCCTCGTAAAAATGTCATTAGTCGGTAATCGCTGTGTTGCTCTGCCGGGTGACCATTTGCAGCTCTTCATGGAGTTCATGTACCGCAATTACGATTGGAGTTTCCAGGAAGACAATGCCCCATGTCATCGGGCCCTAATTGTCCAAAATTGGTTCGGGCAGGCAGCATTCTGAACAATTCCGATGATGGTGTGGTCACGAAGTTTGTCCGACATGAACTCGATAGAACTCTAATGGGACGTGGACTGGAGGTCCATTCGACCCCAAGATCCTGTACCTACTAATACCAGGGAATTGGGGGTGGCTGTTGAGATGTCATGGCTCAACATCTCTCCAGAGGTCTTTCGGCCACTTGTGGAATTGATGCCACATCGAGTTGCTGCACTCAGCCGGTGTAGATGAGTTCCTACTCGATACTAGGTACGTATCCCCTGACTTTTGGCACTTCAGTGTAGCTTCAATTTTGGAATTTAAATTTTCTTTATTTGACCTCATCTCCCCTCTCTTTTGCATCAGAATTTTTGTTATTCCTGATATTTTCTTCATATGCAACTTGCTTTTAGTATCACCTATTTTTGTTGCTGTTTAAATAGGAGAATTGCTTTGTTTAGTGTTAGCTTCACAGATGTAAACTTCCACCGATTTTTGACACCCTAGAGCAGAGAATCGGTTCTCCAGTTCTTACTTGAAGGTTTTATGATAAGTTTTGAGGTCGGCCATGTCAATACATTTTGTCTGGATTACAAGCTTACCACGTTACCGTTTGGTGTTGAGGTGCATCTTACATCTCACTATTCTATGGTCACTACCTTTCTTGAACTTGTTCAGCAATCTGCAGTCTTCAATGTAGGATACCTGGTTACATGTAATACAATCAATTTCGTTTGTCGTTCCTTTGGGATAACTCCATGTCCATTTCTTATTTGGTTTTCTTGAAATTGGAGTTCATTTTGAAAAAACATTCTGCCTCTGCAAACGCTTAAGAAAAAATTTCCAACCAGGTTTCCGTTGCAATGACTGAATTTACCTAGCGACGTTTCATTCTGATGATGTTGCTTTTTTTCGCATTGAAATTTCCCATAATGATCCTCAAGTGCTGCTTGCGCCTGTTATCCAGATGCCAACTTTCCTGCTAAAATTATTCACTTTCTTCCTCAGGACGACTTGTGGATGCGTACATTAAATAATCTGAGTCTGGTATATCTCTGAAAGTTGGATAACGAGTCGGGCAGTGCTGTCCAAAGAGCTTTAGACTTCTAGAATTTTACTCCACAGTTCCTTGTTTATTATAAGTCCGACACCACTAGTTCTGCCAATCTTTGTCCCACGACAGTAAAAGAGACGACTACTTTTCAGTTCAACGGTATCTAGTCGTTTTCTCCTTACCTCACTTATCCCGACGATTTTCTACTTTATTCTCTGTTGTTTGTACTCCAATTCAAACAGTATTGAATCAGAAAATAGATATCGTGTCCCTAAACGTAGACAAGATCCGCACCAGATGGCAGCCTAGCCCGGTAATGCGGTGTTTCTCAACATTATATGCCTTCATGCTGCACTGGCCGTTCCATTGCCTAGGTACAATCCAGCTGCCGGAAGGTTGAGGGTAATGTTTTCAATTTTGAAATCATCTTGGGGGAAAAGTGGGGCAAGGGGAAGTTCGCCTTAACACACCATGCTTGCTGAGCGGGTTCGGGAGTGTGTTACATAATTTCCTCTAATCCTGGTCCTCGTGGAAAAGTTATACTTCTATGCGGCGGATGTCAGAGCCCCTACAATAGGAACATGATGCAGCACGATGAGCCGGAGTTGGCATTTGTCAAGGAGAGGCTATGATATATTAGGCTGCACCTGACCTTGCGTCCATATATATATATATATAAGTATATATCAATGGGATGTAAGGTCAGGTGATGCGTAACATCACAGCCTCTCCTTGACAAATGTCAACCCCGCCTTCTCGTGGTGCATCCTGTTCCCACTAAAGGGGCTCTGACGACCGCAAATAGCGGTATAACTATACCATCGGGATCAGAGGAAATGCTATCCCACACTCACCAACCCGCTTGGCCAGCGTGGTGAGTTATGGCCAAACACCTCCAAAATGACTCTACAACTTAAATCTTGGCCCTCAGTCTCCGGCAGCTGGAATGTACCTGGCCAAGGCAGCGGCCAGTGCGACATGAAGGCAGAGGGTGCTAAGAATCCCCGGAGGACCGGACTAGGCTGCCATTTGATGCTGACCTTGGCTACCTACAACGGACGCTCCCTATCTTCTGATTCAAGGCTTCTTGAATTGGAAGAGGAACTACAAAGGATCAAGTGGGACATCGTCGGGCTAAGTGAGGTAAGGAGAAAAGGAGAAGATCTCATTGAACTGAAAAGTGGACATCTCTTCTATTATCGAGGGACAGATACTGGCAGAACTAGTGGTGTTGGATTTATAATAAACAAGAAACTGAAGGATAAAGTGGTAGAAGTTGAAAGTTCCTCTGACAGAGCTGCACGACTCGTTATCCAACTATCGAGAAGATACCAGGCTCAGATTATTCAACCTTATGCACCCACCACAAGTCATCCTGAAGAAGAAATTGAAGAATTTTATGAGGAAATTCGTCATCTAAATAATAAAGGTAAGCAGCACTTGAAGATAATTATGGGAGATTTCAATGCAAAAATAGGGCACCGGCAACAGAATGAAACTTCAGTAGGTAAATTCGGTCACGGCAACAGAAACCAGCGTGGAAATACTCTCGTTGAGTTTGCAGAGGCAGAAGGATTTTTCATCTTGAATTTCTTTTTCAAGAAAAAGCCACACAGGAAATGGACATGGAGACATCCAATTGGGACGACAAGTGAAATTGATTTTATTATGTGTAACAAAAAATTCGTCATCGAAGACTGCAGTGTGCTAAACAAGTTCAACACAGGTAGTGACCATAGATTGGTGAGATGTAAGATGCACCTCAACACTAAACTGGAACGTGGCAAGCTCATAAGACAAACAAAATGTATTGACATAACCAACCTTAAAAAACACCATTATACTTTCAAGTTGGAACTAAAGAACAGATTCTCTGCTTTAGAAGGCCTAACATTGGAAGAAGTGGATATTTCGGAAGTTAACAGAAAAGTAACCAAAGCTCTTATGGAAACAGCAACAAAATTAGCTGGGTCTAAGAACAAGTTGCATGTAAACAAATTATCAGGAAAAACCAAAATGTTGATGCAAAAGAAGAGAGATGAGGACAACTAAAGAAGATGTGACTTCCAAAGTGGAATATATAGAGCTATGCAAGACAGCACGAAAAAGTATCACTGAAGACGTAAGGAAATTCAACTGTGAGCTAGTGAGGAAAGCAATTGAAAACAACCGAAGCCTAAAGATAGCAAAGGGACATCTCAGTAAGGGAAGAAAACAGATTATGGCTCTGAGAAAAGAAGATGGTTCTATAACAAGAAATAGAGGCGAAATTTTGACAAGAGTGAAAGATTTATACTCCAAATTATATGAAAGGGATGATACATGCACTCCAGACATCATGAAAGATACCAGTACCAGAGTTCCTCCAGTCCTTCCAGCAGAAGTTGCACATGCAATCAAGAACATGAAGCGGGGAAAAGCTCCAGGAGAAGATGGAATTACTGTAGACATCATACAAGAAGCAAGTGGAGAAATCGAAACAGTACTCGCCCAAATTTTCACTCGATGCCTTAATGAAGGAAAGATTCCTGAGGATTGGAACAATGCTACAATGATCCTGCTACATAAAAAAGGTGACATTGAGGATCTCAGGAACTACAGACCTATCAGCCTCCTATCAGTGGTTTATAAAATCTTCACTAAAGTTCTTTCACACCGCTTGAAGGTAACACTGGACATGGCTCAACCGAGAGAACAAGCTGGATTCAGGAGTGGCTACAGCACAATAGATCATATCCATGTACTGAGAGAACTAATTGAAAGAGCGAGGGAATATGAACTTCCATTGTGCATGGCTTTTATCGATTATGAAAAAGCCTTTGATTCGGTGAAACCATCAGCAGTTACCACGGCTCTGAAATCCTGCGGTATCGAAGATGCATACATTAATATTATTAATAACATCTATGAAAATGCAAGTGCAAAGATTCGGCTGTTTGAAAATACAACACACATAAAAATTGGAAAGGGAGTGAGACAAGCTGACACCATATCTCCGAAGCTCTTTAATGCCACATTGGAAAATGTCTTTCAATCAATGAACTGGGAAAACAAAGGGATAAAGATTAATGGAGATTATCTAACCCACCTTCGTTTTGCTGATGACGTAGTCATTTTTGCAACTACCCCATCAGAGCTGCAGAGTATGATCCAGGAACTTGCTGACAAGAGTAAAGAAGTGGGATTAAAAATGAACTTTCAGAAGACAAAAGTGATGTTCAATGCTTTTACAAGAAATGAAGATTTGTCGATTGATGGAGAAAAACTGGAGATAACAGATACGTATGTTTATCTTGGACAGCAGATATCAAGTGAGGGTCACATTGATGAAGAAATTAATCGGCGTACAAAACTTGCCTGGAGAGCTTTTGGAAGAAACAGCATAATTTTCAAGAGCAATATGCCATTATGTCTTAAAAAAAAAGTGTTTGATCAATGCATCCTTCCAGTGCTTACGTATGGTGCAGAGACGTGGACCTTAACTAAAAGAGACATACAAAGGCTGCAGACAACTCAAAGAAGCATGGAGAGGTGCATGCTTGGTATAACCAGGAGACATAAGAAGAGGAACTCGTGGATCCGAAAAATGACGAGAGTGGAAGACATCATGATCAGAGTTAAATCCCTGAAATGGCAATGGGCTGGACATACTGCCAGAAGGACAGACCATAGATGGACAGCCGAAATTTTAGATTGGATTCCAAGGGACAGGAAAAGACTCAGAAAAAGACCACATTGGAGATGGGTGGATGAAATTCGTAAATATGCGGGAGTGACATGGAGGAGACTGGCACAAGACAGACCGTTGTGGAGGAAACTTGGGGAGACCTTCGTCCAGCAGTGGATTGATAATGGTTGACAATGATGATGATGATGATATATCAATGGCAACAATGTATGTGTACACACACGCACATACAGTATGTGTAAGTGTGTATGTATATATTGAAGACGGGACACTCTGCCTCCTCTTTTTATATGTAATACCTGTCCCTTTCCTTTAGCTAGTAAAAAAACTGACTCGTGGTACATAGACTGTGCTGAACAGTAAACTGAATCGCTAACTATATGTTACATTATTTCGTGACACATGTTTTTAACATTTACGTGTTAAAAATGACATGACCTCATAAGCAGCGAAATTTATATTGCTAATTTCATCTCAAAAACTTGTACATACATTTCTGTGCTGATACGATTTTTGCCTTAGCAGTTGACTTTGAGTAAAGTAAACAAGTGCCCTTTTTTATACTTGGATCATTAGACAGAAACCTCACCTATGTTTTTTATGGCCGGGTTTCTGGAGAATTACTCAGATTGTCACCAAAAAATACTGGGTTGTTGGGAATGAAAAGCCCGGCAAAGAACCGGCACACGTGGACGGCCAGAACAAAAAAGTAGGACAATTTGCCTAGGGAAAATAATCCCCCTTGGCATCGATGCATTGTTGCCATTTTTCAGGTGAAGGCCATGATCCCGGAACGAAAAACTTCTTGTAGCTGGGACCCGAAGAAGTCATCAACAGCATGTTGAACCTCGTTGTTCGTCGTTAATTCTTTTCCGGATATAAAGTGAAACAGGCGGCGAAACAGATAACATTCTGTCGGAGACAAGTCCGAGGAATATGCAGGATATGGCAGTTATCCATAGCCTGAGGTACTTAGTGTCAGCATCATTCGTTATGCGACATGAGCGTGGGTGTTGTTCTGGAGCAGAAGAACACTATGTCTGTTGACCAAAACCGGTTGTTTCTGCAGCAATTTCCGATGCATCTGGTATAATTCAGCACAATAGCGTTCTGTAATGATGGCTTGGCCTCTTGCCAAGAAATTCCGATGACATTTCCCGGCTGTGGAACACCATACAATGAGCATCATTTTCTTCGTGAGTAGGGATGGCTTTGGATGCCCTCCAGTAGGTTGTGCTTTGCTTAACCATTGTGCATGTTGTTTCCGATTATAACAAAGGATTCACTTCTCGTCGCAGATGACGATTTGATGTGGTTCCTGTTAACCCAGCAAGCAGCGATGTGCAGACTTCCAAACGCCTAGTCTTGTTGGCAGTTGTCAACTCATGCGGCAACCACATGTCCAGCTTTTTAGCCTTACCCAGCGCAGCCAGACGCCGAACAACTGTCGTGTGATGGACACCTACCTCTGCCGCAATCTCGCGACACGTTTTTGGGTCGTCCGCTTCAACCACACGTAACAGAACATCGTCAGAAACAGCAACAGGTCGGTGACAACTGGCTTCGTTTTGCAGGTCCGTATCTTCGCTTCAACCACACGGAACAGAACATCGTCAGAAACAGCATCAGGTCGGTGACCACTGGCTTCGTTTTGCAGGTCCGTATCTCCGCTTCAACCACACGTAACAGAACATCGTCAGAAACAGCAACAGGTCGGTGACCAATGGCTTCGTTATGCAGGTCCGTATCTCCGCTTCAACCACACGTAACAGAACATCGTCAGAAACAGCAACAGGTCGGTGACCAATGGCTTCGTTATGCAGGTCCGTATCTCCGCTTCAACCACACGTAACAGAACATCGTCAGAAACAGCAACAGGTCGGTGACCAATGGCTTCGTTATGCAGGTCCGTATCTCCGCTTCAACCACACGTAACAGAACATCGTCAGAAACAGCAACAGGTCGGTGACCACTGGCTTCGTTTTGCAGGTCCGTATCTTCGCTTCAACAACACGGAACAGAACAACGTCAGAAACAGCAACAGGTCGGTGACCACTGGCTTTGTTTTGCAGGTCCGTATCTTCGCTTCAACCACACGTAACAGAACATCGTCAGAAACAGCAACAGGTCGGTGACCACTGGCTTCGTTTTGCAGGTCCGTATCTTCGCTTCAACCACACGTAACAGAACATCGTCAGAAACAGCAACAGGTCGGTGACCACTGGCTTCGTTTTGCAGGTCCGTATCTTCGCTTCAACCACAAGGAACAGAACATCGTCAGAAACAGCGACAGGTCGGTGACCACTGGTTTCGTTTTGCAGGTCCGTATCTTCGCTTCAACCACACGGAACAGAACATCGTCAGAAACAGCAACAGGTCGGTGACCACTGGCTTCGTTTTGCAGGTCCGTATCTTCGCTTCAACCACACGGAACAGAACATCGTCAGAAACAGCAACAGGTCGGTGACCACTGGCTTCGTTTTGCAGGTCCGTATCTTCGCTTCAACCACACGGAACAGAACATCGTCAGAAACAGCAACAGGTCGGTGACCACTGGCTTCGTTTTGCAGGTCCGTATCTTCGCTTCAACCACACGTAACAGAACATCGTCAGAAACAGCAACAGGTCGGTGACCACTGGCTTGGTTTTGCAGGTCCGTATCTTCGCTTCAACCACACGTAACAGAACATCGTCAGAAACAGCAACAGGTCGGTGACCACTGGCTTCGTTTTGCAGGTCCGTATCTTCGCTTCAACCACACGGAACAGAACATCGTCAGAAACAGCAGCAGGTCGGTGACCACTGGCTTCGTTATGCAAGTCCGTATCTCCGCTTCAACCACACGTAACAGAACATCGTCAGAAACAGCAACAGGTCGGTGACCACTGGCTTCGTTTTTCAGGTCCGTATCTCCGCTTCAACCACACGTAACAGAACATCGTCAGAAACAGAAACAGGTCGGTACCCATTGGCTTCGTTTTGCAGGTCCGTATCTCCGCTTCAACCACACGTACCAGAACATCGTCAGAAACAGCAACAGGTCGGTGACCACTGGCTTCGTTTTGCAGGTCCGTATCTCCGCTTCAACCACACGTAACAGAACATCGTCAGAAACAGCAACAGGTCGGTGACCACTGGCTTCGTTATGCAGGTCCGTATCTCCGCTTCAACCACACGGAACAGAACATCGTCAGAAACAGCAACACGTCGGTGACCACTGGCTTCGTTATGCAGGTCCGTATCTCCGCTTCAACCACACGTAACAGAACATCGTCAGAAACAGCAACAGGTCGGTGACCACTGGCTTCGTTATGCAGGTCCGTATCTTTGCTTCAACCACACGTAACAGAACATCGTCAGAAAAAGCAACAGGTCGGTCACCACTGGCTTTGTTATGCAGGTCCGTATCTCCGCTTCAACCACACGTAACAGAACATCGTCAGAAACAGCAACAGGTCGGTGACCACTGGCTTCGTTATGCAGGTCCGTATCTTCGCTTCAACCACACGTAACAGAACATCTTCAGAAACAGCAACAGGTCGGTCACCACTGGCTTCGTTATGCAGGTCCGTATCTCCACTTCAACCACACGTAACAGACCATCGTCAGAAACAGCAACCGGTCGGTAACCACTGGCTTCGTTATGCAGGTCCGTATCTTCGCTTCAACCACACGTAACAGAACATCGTCAGAAACAGCAACAGGTCGGTGACCACTGGCTTCGTTTTGCAGGTCCGTATCTTCGCTTCAACCACACGGAACAGAACATCGTCAGAAACAGCAACAGGTCGGTGACCACTGGCTTCGTTTTGCAGGTCCGTATCTTCGCTTCAACCACACGTAACAGAACATCGTCAGAAACAGCAACAGGTCGGTGACCACTGGCTTCGTTTTGCAAGTCCGTATCTTCCCTTCAACCACACGGAACAGAACATCGTCAGAAACAGCAACAGGTCGGTGACCACTGGCTTCGTTTTGCAGGTCCGTATCTTCGCTTCAACCACACGTAACAGAACATCGTCAGAAACAGCAACAGGTCGGTCACCACTGGCTTCGTTATGCAGGTCCGTATCTTCGCTTCAACCACACGGAACAGAACATCGTCAGAAACAACAACAGGTCGGTGACCACTGGCTTCGTTTTGCAGGTCCGTATCTTCGCTTCAACCACACGGAACAGAACATCGTCAGAAACAGCAACAGGTCGGTGACCACTGGCTTCGTTATGCAGGTCCGTATCTCCGCTTCAACCACTCGTAACAGAACATCGTCAGAAACAGCAACAGGTCGGTGACCAATGGCTTCGTTATGCAGGTCCGTATCTCCGCTTCAACCACACGTAACAGAACATCGTCAGAAACAGCAACAGGTCGGTGACCACTGGCTTCGTTTTGCAGGTCCGTATCTCCGCTTCAACCACACGTAACAGAACATCGTCAGAAACAGCAACAGGTCGGTGACCAATGGCTTCGTTATGCAGGTCCGTATCTCCGCTTCAACCACACGTAACAGAACACCGTCAGAAACAGCAACAGGTCGGTGACCAATGGCTTCGTTATGCAGGTCCGTATCTCCGCTTCAACCACACGTAACAGAACATCGTCAGAAACAGCAACAGGTCGGTGACCACTGGCTTCGTTTTGCAGGTCCGTATCTTCGCTTCAACCACACGGAACAAAACATCGTCAGAAACAGCAACAGGTCGGTGACCACTGGCTTCGTTTTGCAGGTCCGTATCTTCGCTTCAACCACACGTAACAGAACATCGTCAGAAACAGCAGCAGGTCGGTGACCACTGGCTTCGTTTTGCAGGTCCGTATCTTCGCTTCAACCACACGTAACAGAACATCGTCAGAAACAGCAACAGGTCGGTGACCACTGGCTTCGTTTTGCAGGTCCGTATCTTCGCTTCAACCACACGGAACAGAACATCGTCAGAAACAGCAACAGGTCGGTGACCACTGGCTTCGTTTTGAAGGTCCGTATCTTCGCTTCAACCACACGGAACAAAACATCGTCAGAAACAGCAACAGGTCGGTGACCACTGGCTTTGTTTTGCCGGTCCGTATCTTCGCTTCAACCACACGGAACAGAACATCGTCAGAAACAGCAACAGGTCGGTGACCACTGGCTTCGTTTTGCAGGTCCGTATCTTCGCTTCAACCACACGTAACAGAACATCGTCAGAAACAGCAACAGGTCGGTCACCACTGGCTTCGTTATGCAGGTCCGTATCTTCGCTTCAACCACACGGAACAGAACATCGTCAGAAACAGCAACAGGTCGGTGACCACTGGCTTCGTTTTGCAGGTCCGTATTTTCGCTTCAACCACACGGAACAGAACATTGTCAGAAACAGCAACAGGTCGGTGACCACTGGCTTCGTTTTGCAGGTCCGTATCTTCGCTTCAACCACACGTAACAGAACATCGTCAGAAACAACAACAGGTCGGTGACCACTGGCTTCGTTTTGCAGGTCCGTATCTTCGCTTCAACCACACGGAACAGAACATCGTCAGAAACAGCAACAGGTCGGTGACCACTGGCTTCGTTATGCAGGTCCGTATCTCAGCTTCAACCACCCGTAACAGAACATCGTCAGAAACAGCAACAGGTCGGTGACCAATGGCTTCGTTATGCAGGTCCGTATCTCCGCTTCAACCACACGTAACAGAAAATCGTCAGAAACAGCAACAGGTCGGTGACCACTGGCTTCGTTTTGCAGGTCCGTATCTCCGCTTCAACCACACGTAACAGAACATCGTCAGAAACAGCAACAGGTCGGTCACCACTGGCTTCGTTATGCAGGTCCGTATCTTCGCTTCAACCACACGGAACAGAACATCGTCAGAAACAGCAACAGGTCGGTGACCACTGGCTTCGTTTTGCAGGTCCGTATTTTCGCTTCAACCACACGGAACAGAACATTGTCAGAAACAGCAACAGGTCGGTGACCACTGGCTTCGTTTTGCAGGTCCGTATCTTCGCTTCAACCACACGTAACAGAACATCGTCAGAAACAACAACAGGTCGGTGACCACTGGCTTCGTTTTGCAGGTCCGTATCTTCGCTTCAACCACACGGAACAGAACATCGTCAGAAACAGCAACAGGTCGGTGACCACTGGCTTCGTTATGCAGGTCCGTATCTCAGCTTCAACCACCCGTAACAGAACATCGTCAGAAACAGCAACAGGTCGGTGACCAATGGCTTCGTTATGCAGGTCCGTATCTCCGCTTCAACCACACGTAACAGAAAATCGTCAGAAACAGCAACAGGTCGGTGACCACTGGCTTCGTTTTGCAGGTCCGTATCTCCGCTTCAACCACACGTAACAGAACATCGTCAGAAACAGCAACAGGTCGGTGACCAATGGCTTCGTTATGCAGGTCCGTATCTCCGCTTCAACCACACGTAACAGAACATCGTCAGAAACAGCAACAGGTCGGTGACCAATGGCTTCGTTATGCAGGTCCGTATCTCCGCTTCAACCACACGTAACAGAACATCGTCAGAAACAGCAACAGGTCGGTGACCACTGGCTTCGTTTTGCAGGTCCGTATCTTCGCTTCAACCACACGGAACAGAACATCGTCAGAAACAGCGACAGGTCGGTGACCACTGGCTTCGTTTTGCAGGTCCGTATCTTCGCTTCAACCACACGGAACAGAACATCGTCAGAAACAGCAACAGGTCGGTGACCACTGGCTTCGTTTTGCAGGTCCGTATCTTCGCTTCAACCACACGTAACAGAACATCGTCAGAAACAGCAACTGGTCGGTGACCACTGGCTTCGTTTTGCAGGTCCGTATCTCCGCTTCAACCACACGTAACAGAACATCGTCAGAAACAGCAACAGGTCGGTACCCATTGGCTTCGTTTTGCAGGTCCGTATCTCCGCTTCAACCGCACGTACCAGAACATCGTCAGAAACAGCAACAGGTCGGTGACCACTGGCTTCGTTATGCAGGTCCGTATCTCCGCTTCAACCACACGTAACAGAACATCGTCAGAAACAGCAACAGGTCGGTGACCACTGGCTTCGTTATGCAGGTCCGTATCTTCGCTTCAACCACACGTAACAGAACATCGTCACAAACAGCAACAGGTCGGTCACCACTGGCTTCGTTATGCAGGTCCGTATCTCCCCTTCAACCACACGTAACAGACCATCGTCAGAAACAGCAACCGGTCGGTGACCACTGGCTTCGTTTTGCAGGTCCGTATCTCCGCTTCAACCACACGTAACAGAACATCGTCAGAAACAGCAACAGGTCGGTGACCACTGGCTTCGTTTTGCAGGTCCGTATCTTCGCTTCAACCACACGGAACAGAACATCGTCAGAAACAGCAACAGGTCGGTGACCACTGGCTTCGTTTTGCAGGTCCGTATTTTCGCTTCAACCACACGGAACAGAACATTGTCAGAAACAGCAACAGGTCGGTGACCACTGGCTTCGTTTTGCAGGTCCGTATCTTCGCTTCAACCACACGTAACATAACATCGTCAGAAACAGCCACAGGTCGGTGACCACTGGCTTCGTTTTGCAGGTCCGTATCTTCGCTTCAACCACACGGAACAGAACATCGTCAGAAACAGCAACAGTTCGGTGACCACTGGCTTCGTTTTCCAGGTCCGTATCTTCGCTTCAACCACACGTAACAGAACATCGTCTGAAACAGCAACAGGTCGGTGACCACTGGCTTTGTTTTGCAGTCCCGTATCTTCGCTTCAACCACAGGTAACAGAACATCGTCAGAAACAGCAACAGGTCGGTGACCACTGGCTTCGTTTTGCAGGTCCGTGTCTTTGCTTCAACCACACGTAACATAACATCGTCAGAAACAGCCACAGGTCGGTGACCACTGGCTTCGTTTTGCAGGTCCGTGTCTTCGCTTCAACCACACGTAACATAACATCGTCAGAAACAGCCACAGGTCGGTGACCACTGGCTTCGTTATGCAGGTCCGTATCTCCGCTTCAACAACACGGAACAGAACATCGTCAGAAACTGCAACAGGTCGGTGACCACTGGCTTCGTTATGCAGGTCCGTATCTTTGCTTCAACCACACGTAACAGAACATTGTCAGAAAAAGCAACAGGTCGGTCACCACTGGCTTCGTTATGCAGGTCCGTATCTCCGCTTCAACCACACGTAACAGAACATCGTCAGAAACAGCAACAGGTCGGTGACCACTGGCTTCGTTATGCAGGTCCGTATCTCCGCTTCAACCACACGTAACAGAACATCGTCAGAAACAGCAACAGGTCGGTGACCACTGGCTTCGTTATGCAGGTCCGTATCTTTGCTTCAACCACACGTAACAGAACATTGTCAGAAAAAGCAACAGGTCGGTCACCACTGGCTTCGTTATGCAGGTCCGTATCTCCGCTTCAACCACACGGAACAGAACATCGTCAGAAACAGCAACAGGTCGGTGACCACTGGCTTCGTTTTGCAGGTCCGTATCTTCGCTTCAAACACACGGAACAGAACATCGTCAGAAACAGCAACAGGTCGGTCACCACTGGCTTCGTTTTGCAGGTCCGTATCTTCGCTTCAACCACACGGAACAGAACATCGTCAGAAATAGCAACAGGTCGGTGACCACTGGCTTCGTTTTGCAGGTCCGTATTTTCGCTTCAACCACACGGAACAGAACATTGTCAGAAACAGCAACAGGTCGGTGACCACTGGCTTCGTTTTGCAGGTCCGTATCTTCGCTTCAACCACACGTAACATAACATCGTCAGAAACAGCCACAGGTCGGTGACCACTGGCTTCGTTTTGCAGGTCCGTATCTTCGCTTCAACCACACGGAACAGAACATCGTCAGAAACAGCAACAGTTCGGTGACCACTGGCTTCGTTTTCCAGGTCCGTATCTTCGCTTCAACCACACGTAACAGAACATCGTCAGAAACAGCAACAGGTCGGTGACCACTGGCTTCGTTTAGCAAGTCCGTATCTTCGCTTCAACCACACGTAACAGAACATCGTCAGAAACAGCAACAGGTCGGTGACCACTGGCTTTGTTTTGCAGTCCCGCATCTTCGCTTAAACCACAGGTAACAGAACATCGTCAGAAACAGCAACAGGTCGGTGACCACTGGCTTCGTTTTGCAGGTCCGTATCTTCGCTTCAACCACACGTAACAGAACATCGTCAGAAACAGCAACAGGTCGGTGACCACTGGCTTCGTTTTGCAAGTCCGTATCTTCGCTTCAACCACACGTAACAGAACATCGTCAGAAACAGCAACAGGTCGGTGACCACTGGCTTTGTTTTGCAGTCCCGCATCTTCGCTTCAACCACACGTAACAGAACATCGTCAGAAACAGCAACAGGTCGGTGACCACTGGCTTTGTTTTGCAGTCCCGCATCTTCGCTTCAACCACAGGTAACAGAACATCGTCAGAAACAGCAGCAGGTCGGTGACCACTGGCTTCGTTTTGCATTTCCGTGTCTTCGCTTCAACCACACGTAACATAACATCGTCAGAAACAGCCACAGGTCGGTGACCACTGGCTTCGTTTTGCAGGTCCGTATCTTCGCTTCAACCACACGTAACAGAACATCGTCAGAAACAGCAACAGGTCGGTGACCACTGGATTCGTTTTGCAAGGCGTATCTCCACTTTAACCACACGTAACAGAACATCGTCAGAAACAGCAACAGGTCGGTGACCACTGGATTCGTTTTGCAAGGCGTATCTCCACTTTAACCACACGTAACAGAACATCGTCAGAAACAGCAACAGGTCGGTGACCACTGGATTCGTTTTGCAAGACGTATCTCCACTTTAACCACACGTAACAGAACATCGTCAGAAACAGCAACAGGTCGGTGACCACTGGCTTCGTTTTGCAGTCCCGTATCTTCGCTTCAACCACAGGTAACAGAACATCGTCAGAAACAGCAACAGGTCGGTGACCACTGGCTTCGTTATGCAGGTCCGTATCTCCGCTTCAACCACACGTAACAGAACATCGTCAGAAACAGCAACAGGTCGGTGACCACTGGCTTCGTTATGCAGGTCCGTATCTCCGCTTCAACCACACGTAACAGAACATCGTCAGAAACAGCAACAGGTCGGTGACCACTGGCTTCGTTTTGCAGTCCCGTATCTTCCGCTTCAACCACAGGTAACAGAACATCGTCAGAAACAGCAACAGGTCGGTGACCACTGGCTTCGTTTTGCAGGTCCGTATCTTCGCTTCAACCACACGTAACAGAACATCGTCAGAAACAGCAACAGGTCGGTGACAACGTGATCCGTTTGGCAGGTCCGGATCACCGGTTCGAAACTTCACAAACCATTGCCGAATGCACCGTTCGTTAGCTGTATTTTCTCCAAACGCTCTGTTGACGTTTAGAGCGGCAATTCCTGCAGCATGATTCAGTTTAAGTTCATACAGGAATATGATTCTCAAATTCGGCTTTTGCATTTTTCCTTTTACAAGCCCCGTTACATCCAAACAAACCACGCCTGAACTTTGTTCTTCACACACGTGCTAGTAGCTATTTTTAGTAACTATGTGACGTAATCCCTGCACCACCTGTGAATGGTTCCAATCCACTGTGGTGGGGGTCCGTATCCACTGCTCCTTCGCGCAAGACATTTCTTTCGCACCAACCCAATAAACAGTTATAAAAATAAAAAAAGAATTCAGCACCCAATAGCAAAATTTGTGACTTTTTCATTACCCTTTTCTGAAGTGGTGGCCTTCTCGTGATTTTCATTACGAGGTGACACCAGGAATAAGTGGGAAAATGGAAAAAGGGATATAGGTATTGTTACACGTGAAATCAGATCTACACATTTCCACTTCCCGAAAAAAATATAAAATAACGTTTGCGGTACCGCCCCACCAATATTTCAGAAGCACCATTCTCAACCGAACAGATGTTCAGATGAGCCAACATGATTATGTGTTTATGAAGACTTCTTTTTGTGCGGAAGTAGAATGCATGATACATATATTTTCATTTTTCAAATTTATATCTGACTATAAGGCTTCTACAGAAAGATTTCAGTGCCTCAAAAGTCTGGCATATTCTTGGATATATCTGCGCGGTGATTCCAAAAAATGGCACGAGTTTTGTTCTGTCCGCTCATGGAGGTAGGAATAAGGGGATAAAGCACTCTCTGTTGGCCCAATGCAATCCAATTGAAGTCAGCGAAACGTCATGCTTGTGACGTCACGACAGCCATCTTAAGCCTGACATGAGCAGACTATGCAATAGGTGTTATTGCTGTGTGAGGCATGAAGTTGAAAATTTGCTTTTAATATTAATAAAGTTGCCCTTCTTTATTATATTTATCGTTTATGTACTGTTCTGAAGGATATTATTAGTTGATTTATAAATGATTATGACGTTACGGCTACTTCCAAGTATTTAGAATTTAGGAAACATTTATGCTGACTTCTAGGGGATGAGCGTAAGTACAAGTGTTTTTCTCATTCTGTAGGTAAAACCGATGCGTAATTTAATAGTTTTTAAAGCTTTATGTATGATAATTTAAGTTCAGTGACGTGTTTTAACCTAATTTTTTGACGTTTTGCAGAGATCTGCTCTGTTAAAATGAAGAGAATATGATAGTGTACGCAAATTAATATTAAGCTGTAATACCCCAATATTAGTTTATCACAGAGATAATATGATTTTGCCTTTTCACCTGTAAATACGCACATGCTTTGAAAGATTACTTTCCGAAAAACTTGCTTTGAACATACATCACACTCGTAAGGCTTTTACCTAAATGAACAAGCATATGCTTTAAAAATGGCTTTTCTGGGCAAATGTCTTAGAGCACACATCACATTGATGAGGCTTGTAACCTGTGTGAAGGAGGATGGGTTGTGAATTATTTAGAGCATACATCACATCGGTGAGGTTTTTCCTTCGTATGAATGAGTAAAGGTTTCGTGCACCTACTGCTGTTCAGATGAAACTCTACAACATTTATTCGTTGATTGTAACTTTTCAAAACATATCTAGAATTGGTTACATCAATATTTAAATTTTAAAGATAAATTTTCGACTCACCAAATCTTATATCATCTTCATCTTTCCTGCTCTGAATCCAAAAATTTAATAATACATCATGTAATTGCAATTGCAAAATATAACATTTGGAAAAACAGAAAGGTTTTATCTTTTAAACAAAAATCTAAAAATACAGAGTAGATCAAAGTTGCCATAAAATGTGACCTTAGAAAATATTTCTAATTTGAAACCAGAAAAAACGCTGCTCAAAAGACCATTAATAAATGGAAGCCTTTGGCTCCAGTTATTTATAAGAAAGGATCCAAAGTTCTTAGTAAAATTATAGAGTATCTTATTTTACCTATTTGCTAGAATGTCGTCCTTGCACGATATAAGATGGAATCAAATTTAACGATGAAAAATGACTTTTATTTACACTGAATCAAAAGTTGAAAGTCAAAATCACATCACTAGATCTTTCGTACTGGCTCCCAGCACATCCTCAGGTGAATTCTAAAACAGGTATTGTAAAAATTTGAAAATGAGTCCACCGTGGAATGTCGCTTTTGTTTCTATACATAGCGTTCAGCTCCCGAATGACTTCGAAAAACGTCACCATACTCTGACTTATGATTGTGGTGTTTTAATTGTTATTGGGTGAGTTCTGAAATAAAGTTCCAGTTATTTGTTTATTTGCTTCTTGTTGTTCGAAATGAAATGCATCCAAGTTGGAGGTATGAATCTGCGTACTTCATCGTTACAACATTTATCAGCGTTATTCACGATGTGTAAACTCACCGCTAGCAAAGTCGCATTTCTGTTTTTGTGAGAAGAAATAACTCTTGACTCATTCCACAGAGGGATGTGAGCTGCCTGGTTAACTAATCTTGCAAGTGTTGTAGAGTGTGAATGTGTTTTGACACTGTACTTGTGTTCCGCAATACGAAAGTTCAAATTCCTCATGGTGGATCCAATATAAATTCGATCTATGTCAACGGTATCGAGGGCTTGTAAAGATATTTTGTAAACTCCGAATCTGCTGTTACTCGGAATTGGGTCCCGGTCTTTTTTAATAGTTGACATTAGGTTGTATGTTTTATTTCCAAAATCCAAGTTGCATTTTTTACAGATTTAAGTATATTCATAACTTTTGGAATATAATCCACTCACCCGACATATTTGCGTTGATTGGGTTCTTTAGTTAATGTAGAAAAGTGTGTGCTTCTTATTTTTCGATGGACCCGGTTTACAATAATTCTAGGGAACCCAAATTCGTCTCCTATGGCATTTATTTCTATTAATTCTCGTCCCCAAGCAGTAATGCTTCAGCAATGTGTGTATGCTCTACGGATGAGGAACTGGAATGCAGATAATTTATATATATTATAATGTGCTGAATAATATGGTATAATTGCTGCTGTTGCACTGGGCTTGCGGTATACTGAGAAAGAAATAATTTGTGATATTGGGTTTCTCTTCAACAGAAAGTCTAAAAAAAGGTATAGTACAATTTTTTTCAGTTTAACTGTAAAATTAATTGAGGCAATCTGCGAAGACATCTGTTCAGAAAATTCATATAAGGAATCTACGTCATGGTTCCATAAAAACAAGAATATCGTCTATGTATCGTAGATATAGGCACGAAGCTACAGGAGTAAGTTGAAAAATTCTTTCCTCTAATTCTTCTAATACAATCTCTGCCAGGAAAGGTGAGAGTGGGGAGCCCATAGGTGCTCGTTCCTTTTGTTGGTAAATGGCATCGTGAAATTTGAAATAAGTTCTTTTGAAAACCAATTTCAAGGCTTCCATGAAAGCTTGGATTTCCCGATCATTCATAGTTCCCAAGGATTGTAGTTTTCCTTCTATTAACTCATGTTGATGTCTTATCGGTATACTTGGAAACAATGACACAACGTCCAGTGACGCAAACCAAAAAGGGGAGTTCCCTGGTACAAAGTCTTTAATTTTCTTTGAGGCTGCAACAGAACTGGGTACTGAATAAGTTGAATTAGAAGTTAAAGGTGATAACAGTTGTACTAGAGCTTAGTGTCAGCATCTACGATACATAGATGATATTCTTGTTTTTTAGAACCATGACGTAGATTCCTTATATGAATTTGCTGAACTGATGTCTTCGCATATTGCCCTAATTAATTCTACAGTTGAACGGGAAAAAATATATACTATACCTTTTTTAGATTTTCTGTTGAAGAGAAACCCTATATCTCAAATTATTTCTTCCTCAGTATACCGCAAGCCCAGTGCAACATCAGCATTTATACCATATTATTCAGCACATCCTAATACATATAAACTATCTGTATTCCAGTTTCTCATCCATAGAGCATACACACATTGCTGAAACAGTACTGATTGGGGACGAGAATTAAATGAAAAAATGCCATAGCAGACGAATATGGGTACCCCAGAAATATTGTAAACCGGGTCCATCGAAAAATAAGGAGCACACACTTTTCTACATTAACTAAAGAACCTAGTCAACGCAAATATGTTGGTTCAGTCGATTGTATTCCAAACGTTATGAATATACTTAAATCTTCCTGTAAAAAATACAACTTGGATTTTTGAAATAAAACAAACAACCTAATGTCAACTATTTAAAAAACAGGGACCCGTTTCCGAGTAATAGCAGATTCGAAGTTTACAAAATACCTTTACAGGCCCTAGATACCGTTGACATAGGTCGAATTTATATTGGATCCACCTTGAAGAATTTGAACTTTCGTATTGCGGAACACAAGTACAGTGTCAGAACACATTCAAACTCTACAGCACTTGCAAGATTAGTTAACCAGGGAGCTCAAATCCCTCTGTGGAATGAGTCAAGAGTTATTTCTTCTCACAAAAACAGAAATGCGACTTTGCTAGCGGAGAGTTTACACATCGTCAATAACGCTGATAAATGTTGTAACGATGAAGTACCCAGATTCATACCTCCAACTTAGATGCAGATAATTTCGAACAAGAAGAAGCAAATAAATAAATAACTCGAACTTTATTTCGGAACTCACGCAATAACAATTAAAACGCAACGGTCATAACGCAGAGTATTTTGACATTCCTTGAAGTCATTCGGGAGCTGAACGCGATGTATATAAACAAAGGTGACGTTCCACGGTGCACTCTTTTCAAATTTTTACAATACCTGTTGTAGAATTCACCTGTGGATGTGCTGGGAGCCAGCACGAAAGATCTGCTGATGTGATTTTGACTTTCAGCTTTTGATTAGGTGTAAATAAAAGTCATTTTTCATCGTTAAATTTAAATTTTATCTTATATCGTGCACTGACGGCATTCTAGTAATTAGTGTTATTGGCACGAATTTCGTCAACGACTTCGATAAACAAACAGTTGCCAGAAATAATACAACAGTGGCATTTGCATAGACTTCCTTTGGGTAACAGAGCCAAACTAATCCACACACTAATGATGAAAAAATGTGCTTATGCAGAAAATTTGTATGACCCACAAAGACCAGTTTTGACAACAATGAGCCAGACTCATGTTGCGGATCCTGTGTAATGGTAAAATAAAAGAAGACATTGGACGAAATGTTCTATATCAAAAGACACAACTAGGCGCAATGGAGATTAAAAACCTTAAAATATGGTGCAAAACCATAAGATTCTGGCTAATAAGAAAATGGTTAAACAATGGCAGATTTCAAAATTACAGTTTTATGAGATATATAATACTCTTGGACATTTAAAAACATGTTTCGAATGCAATACATTTTAAGGTACTAATCATACATTATGCCCCTACCTTTTATAAAGAAGAGATTACTTTTGTGTGAAGTAATATAATGTTAAAAGTGCGAACGAATTATATATCTTGAAAGTACCAAATAGAAAAAGACGAAGTACATGAATTTAGGGTACCTACATCATTTTGTAATGAGAAAGCTTGCGGAAAATAACTGGTCTCTTCTTGAACTCTACAAGAAGAGACTTTGTTTTTAAGCAGGAACACGACGTACTTGCAACCAGACAGAGAACCTGTCATTTGGCAGGAGGATTTAATTTCCATTGTTGGAGCTGTGGTATCCTGGATGATAGACTTCACCTTTTTGTGAACTGTCAATTTACCAGACGTGTTTGGAGGAGAGTTTCGTTTAGGGACGACTTAGCTTCACCTAGCGCTTCTCAGATTATAAAGTTGTCACCAGTCTCGAAAAGGAAAAGTGTTTTGTATACTCATCGCCAAAAAAATCTGCGCAGACAGAAAAAACTATGCGATTAACACGAAACTCCACGAATTGCTTCGAGGAGGGAGATATGCAAATTAATAAAATTTCGTGCGATACTACATTCCCGCGTGTTCAAGACCGGCGCTGTAATCGCAATCCTTGGGGTTTATTAGGAGCCGCGCAGGGGAATCTACATGCTTGCCGAAGTGCACTGTCAGTCATGACATCCCTGAGCAATAGGCATGCCGAGTAGCCGCCGTAGATGTGCGTACGTGCACCTGGTGGAGTTTGAACTAAGCCATAACGTCGGGATGAAAGAGGTAGGGTGGGTGACCCGAGTGCCTAATCGGCAGCTATTTAGGCCGGTCGGACAATACGGTGCGATCATTTTGGGAGCAATGAACACGGGAAGGCACACGGACACAACAGACTATTTCCGGACGATCCAGACCCACCACTAGCAGAGAGGACCGTGGGATCGTGAGAGTGGCATTCACAGGTTTAACTACGCCCTTGTCCAATATCCAGAGACATGTCGAGATTGTACAAGGGTTTCCTGCGCTAGCCAGAATCGTTTGCAGATGCCTGACAGAGGCGTACCTTCACTCTCGACGGTCCTTATGTTTCTGCCGTTAATACCTGACCATCGTCTGTGTCGATTTCAGTCGTGTCAGCAGCGAGCAACTACATGTACTTTGGTTTGTCTGCATAGAATTGCTCACAACGTAACAATTTATTTTGATAAAAAATATTATTATTCTTTTTTAAATTCGTAAAGTTGTCTTTTCCTGAAAATTATGAAAACTCTTACCTTTTTATTTAATTTGTCAATCTGATAGATGTACCTACACATACTATGTATCATATTTATGATTTTATTTTGATGGAATGCTATTTTGTATAATGTTTGGTTTATCAGGGCTATTAAGATAGATGTGTGCTATTTTGTCCGTTTACGTCAGGCTCGTTATATCATAAATCATTACATATTGGGAGTACATTGATAATTTACGGAATACATTCGTTCAAAAGTGACGATATTTATCAGTGTTTTACTATGCTTATTCTGCATTTTCTTATTCTCTTCAGCTATTCATTCTCCTCAATCACACGCTTTCGAGAGCATTGTAATTTCTGGTAAACTACTCAAAGGAGAGCTAACTCTTCATTATTCGCATTCAGATAACTCATTTGCCACGAACCGGATCATCGCGGCCAATTTCGGCACATCGTTCATATGCATGGTGTACAGGTATCATGACCAATATTGAGTTTCACTTTAATTTTTTAGCTGATTGCATTAGATCACTCACATAACGATTAACATTTATTAATTTTCTACATTTTCTTTCTTATCAGAAATTCCTCTGTGCACTCATAAGGGCTGAATAAATTTAAAAGTTCTGCGATTTCAGTGTGTAGCCCAGAAATGGCAAATTAAATGGCTATTCACATCGCGGAAAGTGATATGTTCTCTGTGAAACTTCATTCGTTATGAACAAGCCATTCACAAATGCTCCATCACTGCACCAGAACTGGTGTGAAAATCGATGTCCGTATGTATTTCCACATTCCAATTTGGATAGGAATGCGTCATTCTGACTTCAGGGAATAAGGTAAATTGAACATATTTCAATTAGTATTATCTAGAAATTCCCGCAAGTACTAAAACGCCCTCTTAGGAGAAAAGGAATTGTGCTTGAAAACACACATTTCGGTTTTAAGTTACTACCTTGCTCTAAAATAAGCAAATTTGCTTAGTCCTTATGCTGGCTATAACGTTTTTAAAGGAGTAATACGTATCATGCTTTGATGGAAATACAAGAAACTACATTTTTCCAGTGAGATCACGTCTTTCCCTTTTAGTGCCGGCGCTACAAGGAAGCGAGATCTAATGCGGATTTTGGGCCACAAATGATTTTAAAAAATAGTATTCGGTTAAATTACATTCAATTTTTTTCAACTCTTGCGCACTGTTCGGGCAAAAAATACTCTGGAATATGTTTTGTAGCACAGCTCTCATATTGTTGCATCCACAGAAAAACGGTTTGCCATCGTATGGTTTGCCATATCTGATATGTACAGAATTTTATGTGCTGCTGTCAAATTTGCGTGTGAGTGTGATGAAGTTGCTTTATAATTCGATTAAAAAGCTTCCACTCCTAAACATGCACCATCAAAGAGTGAAGTGTCGGGTACTTCTTACAGAACCCGTTCAGTGTCTAGTTAAAGCGCACCGTTTCTTCTCTGCACTTTGCCACCAAAAGCGAAAGGCTGCAATAAAATAAATAAAGACTGCAGATACTTTATGCAAATGATTCTTCGTCAGAAATTTCCTTAAGTCTTTAACACGCGATTGAACTTAAGAGCTCTGGTATTAATACAGTCTCCTTATCTACTGAAAAACACCTTACGACAGTAACAGAAAGTGAAGAAAATTCTAGATATCGAACTGAAAACTTAACGACGAATTCTTCTATATCGACACCACAATTACAAATATTTTAGATTCATTTTTAATTTCAAAATTATCAAACAAATCTAAATCAGTTGTAATGCAAACACGAAGAATCTTATACGAAATCTGAGTAATTCTTAAAAATAACCGAATTCCGAATGGTTTTGATTTGGTACTGGAGCTTTTCGATTATTGTGAGAATAACATTATACCGTTTAAATTATAGTAAAACTGAAAATTACACATTTTAATCTCGATTGTTTGAAATATCAATACCACATTAATGGATGCCGCTTTGAGATGGGTTAACGCTCTTTTTCATTGTCATTTTACCTCTTAAGAACTTTAAATAGAGTCTGCAATGCAGCAAAATAAGGGTTCACTTTTTTTCTTCCTAAGTGCTACTTGTTAATTAAAATTGGAAGTATTGTATTATTTTGCTATAAACGTCACACTCATAGAAAACCAATAATCCAACTTGCTGCAACAAATGTTTTTTCAGCATTGACATATGTAAAACTTCTGCCAAATTTTTATCGTAATTTGTAAAAATAATTACAGGCAGTTTTTGCCAAAGAATGAAAGTCAATCTGCAATGAATTGAATTTTATTGGTTGATATTCAATTCCTGACTGAAGATGAGCTCTTTTTTTAAAGTAAATTATTCCTAATTGAAAATGAATATTTACGTTTATAAGATTTCTTAATATGAATTGAGGTAAGCCTAACAAAAGTTAATCTGATTCATACATACAGAATGGAGATAATGCAAATAAAACTCATGTTTGGTCTAAGAACTCCGAAATATATTACATCTACCTAATTATTTTCGCGGAAGAAAAATGCGCAAGTACTAATGCTTCTTTAAAGCTGTTCAGACATGTTTTTCCATTAGAACTTTAAATTTGGTATACGTTAATAAAAAATATGTTCTTTCAGAAAAGAAGACAACAATTTATTTAAAAAATTAGTTTATTATAAAATTTTGTCAGAGAAGAAGCACTAAATAAGATGCGATTACAGTATTACATTAAGCGATTTTTATTCGCGGATAATATAGCATTCTTCGTAGAAGTGGGTATTTATGACGTCGAATTGAGTTGAGTACATTACAGTATTCCTAGTGTGTCTCTTTGCATTTGCTTACCTCTATAGCTGCAATTGCGGTTATTTTGGCGGTAATTTATATAACACATTTCTAACAGGAAGCCGATAGATTGGAAAAGAGGTTATGTGCTTCATATTATCATTATCTAAATCATCAACCGCAAGTAATTATTACCTACCTTGAACATAGATTAATCTGAAAAAACACGAGTAACGCAAATCAATTAAAATGCACATCTCCATACCTTAATTATAAAGATTTATAAAATAAATGAAGAAATAGTTCTGATTTTGCGTTTTCGTGATTTCTGTTTTCTTGCAAAAATGAAAAAGAACGTTCCGTTGAATAAAATAATGTATATGGCAGTGCTACGTTAAAACCTTAACAACTCAGCCGAGCAGTTTTCATAAGCGTTTGAATGATATATCTCCGCATTAAATTTTTGTTACTACAAAAATATCATAGATTTTTCACATAATGTTATGTAGGAATCCCCCTAATTTTTTTTTTTTTTTTGATTGGAGGTTTAACGACCACCGTGAGCAACTCAATGGGCTATAAGCAGTCTCCCGTCCCTAATTTAGGGTCACTGTTTCCAGGGAAGGGAGAGAGCCAGTGCCCCCTAAAAAAAATATGTATATATTACGTACTTTGCAATCAACCTTCCGTAATTTTATATTACTTTATTTTATTTTAATTCCTACACCGCAAACAAAAACTGATTTTGCCGTTGCTTCATCTCTTCGTACATTGGGCAGATATTTTGGAAATGTGCAACTACATTCCGAAGACGTTCTTTCATTCCGCTGTGATTCTTTCCTTTTCGTGGAACTCGGATCTTTAAATAACGGATTCACAATCTTCTTGCGTCTTCGAAAGCTGTGTTTTATTAATATGTTTAAAGAAAAAAGAAAAGAAAATATGTTTCTTGTCTGTGTTTTTCTCCAAATGATCAAACACACCAGATTTTATTATACAGTTTACCATACTTCACTGTTGGGTTCTGTCGAGTTGTGTTCGACTCTTGGTGGATGTATGAATTAAAGATAGTCACTCGATTTGTTTTGAGCAATATCTAGCAAAACTTGTATGGTCATTCCACAATTGTCTTTGATTCCGTCCAATCATCATGTTCTCCGGCTTCCCTTTCTTCTGCTTCCTCAAACCTTACACAGCATAATACAATTTTCCAACACACTATTGGCATGCATCACATATCCAAAAAATATAAGTTTTATTTACAGATTATTATCTAAAGGGAGCAGTTGGGCTTCGTATGGTTTCGTACTGATTGATTATTTCTTTCTGCGGGCCGTGGAATTCAAAAGCATCTCCTTTTCTTTCTCACTCGTCCCGCAGCTTTCAGAACCATGCAATACCGCAAGGAAAATCTTTGCCTTACTAATTCACATTGATATATCTTTGTCCTTCGTGGTTTTCTTCATATTTGTCGTTGTCTTTCTACTTGGAAATAATCTTCTGCTTATATCTCGAGAACACTGCCCCTTCTTATGTATTTTAGAATACAAGAGAATAAAATTGTCTACGACTTCCAATTCCTCCCCGTTATTTACAAAATATGTTTGCTTGCAAGTTGACATGATCTTTGTCGACTTAATATTTAACAATAAACCAATATTTGCACTCCCGATTTTAACTTTCTTCATGATATTCTCCAAGTCTTTTCGACTTTTTGCAATATCTTATATGAATTACTTTATCTAGCGAAAATTTGAGACTGATTAAAATATTTTTCTTCATCATTCTTTCCAAAGATCCTAAGTTACTTCTGAAATTCTCGGATATGCATGGCATTTGGGTAGGGGTGTTAATGATATATTAATTACTATAAGGGTGTTACTTAAAAAAGAGGATAACAAAGATCCCCTTTGTTTCTGAACTTCATCTGTTAATAATTTCACCTTTCTTCAAATTCAATCACACCATGAACAACAACACAAACAACATAAACATTGTAATGTTTATTTATCATTTTTAGCTATTACATGAAATATTACTACAATTGATACAGTTATTTACATATCCATATGGGAAAACTGAAACAGCACGGATAATCAAGGAAAATATCTACATAGTGACGTGACTCCTCCTTGAAGCTCTGGTCATAGTCAAATAGAGCCCAACGTTTGACAGATCATGAAAAGAAAACCAAAGTATCAGGATGAAGCAGGCAATTCTCGTTCTGCAATCACCCACCCTTTTCATCCACCCTTTTCGGGCTTGTTGTTTACCTCCATCACCCTCCTCCCCCGTTTCTTTTAAAATAATAATAAGATTAATAGTGTGGAATTAAGTAGCTTTTTAGCTTATTTATAAATAAATTATAATTGTTAATTATAGTTAGTTCAGAAGGTAAGTGTTTCCAATAGTGTGGGTCCTGGTAGTTTATGATTTGTTTAATCAATTCTGTTTTTGGCTTACATGTTTTAATAGAAGAATTTTTTTTGGTATCGTATTTATGTAAAACACTACGGATATCAATTATTTCACTATTGACATTCTTTGTTATTCTTTTATAAATTTATAGTCCAAGGTTATAGGTAATTAGTTGTTTAATATTTAATATTTATTAGGATTAACGTGCGTATGAGTGAGAAGATCAGCATATGCTATGTTAATTTTAGTATTATAATTAAGTTCCATTAGACTTATATATTTGTTTTGTAGAACTTGTAATTTTTTAATATTTGATTTTGTTGTTTGTCCCGATGACGAAAGACAATAAATTAAATGTCTTTGAACTAATGTATAATATAATAGAATTAAAGTTTTAATAGAAAGGTTAGATAACATGCGACTAACAATCAAAATATTTCTAGACATTTTATTGCAGATAGGTTTAACGTGTTTATTTCATTTTAAATCATTCTGTAAGTAAATTCCCGGATCGGTAAAGTTATCAGTAATATCAATTTGGTTTTTATCAAAATATTTCGATAAGCGTTGATCCATATTCATGCGCTGCCTTGTAAATGTCACATCCTTAGATTTGTCAGTATTAACTGATAGTTCATTAGAGATTACCCAGTCATAAAATTTGTGTATTTGATAATTACAAAGGGATATGATCTAATGTATATAATCACCCGAAAGTAGAACAGTAGTACATCAGCATATAGTGTAAGAGATGTTGTTATTTCTACATTATTCTACAGGATTTCTCATGTGATTTTCATGGAACACCCGAGCGTACATTTTTCCTGATTCATCTGGTTTTTATTATCTTCTAATAATATGGTCAACAATGCTTTTCTTTTTGATTTGAGACAGAAAGGAATTAGACGTTGCTTTTCTTTTTCGAAATTTCTTACTGAATAAAAAAATCAATAAAAACGGTTTCCAAGTGTTCAATGCCACGATCAGTTACATCTATCAAAGGTATGCATTAAGAAGCCTGGATGTTGAGCCGACATAGGTTTTGAGGGGGTATAGCCAACAAAATGAAATCTATGTCTGCTCAACATCCAAGGTTCTTAAATATCGAATAGCAGAACATAAATATGTACTCAGGGCAGCTTCAGGGTGTACAGCAAAGTTAAGATTGTGTTTACAAGGTAAGTACACACTTTAGTGTGATGATGTGACTCTCCTTAGTTACACCAAGAATAAAATGAAAATTATTATTAACTCTAAGTATGTATATATACAAGTTACGACATCAAACCGGTTTGTTATTGCGTAACAATGGAAGCAAGTGTTGGAGAATGAAGGAACACTTGCTTAACTTATTGGTCTTCAAAATATTTTTAACACATGCGCAAATGCTTAACACTAAATCATTAAAATACCCTGTGTATATAAAGATTGTGGCATTTAAGTGAACTGCGTCTGAAGAAGGGCCTAAAGTAGGCCTGGAAGGTCTAACATTGTGTTTTTACCTGTGAGAGAGTGCTTTTAATTAGTAAGGCAATGAAGTACCTTTAGCTTGTAAATATTTTAATTAAAGTTTTTAACCTATCGTGCATTATACGGTAAATTTATTTCCTCAGTAAATATCCAGGCTCATTCAGACACTGTTTAGGCGCACATGACATCCATGTTAAATGTCGGAGGCCTTCGTCACGTTAGCGAGCAAACGGTACTGGGCGCACGTTGAGTAGCCTGGTTTTACGCAGTCAACGCTCTACACGCGTCGTGACACTGGAGACTGCTTGTCATTGGACATTAGGACTGCACTGGTACCGGGAATATGAAAATTGGAACTCTGCAGGATGGCACCGCATCGTGCGGTCCGATAAACCCTGTTTTCAGCTGTACCAAACAAACGGGTGTGTCCGTGTATCATGTTGACAGAATAAGGCCATAGGCGTGTCGTACCACGTCTGCTCTGCTGAAGGATGTGTTCATCCTGTGAGAGTTTGGGGACCATTTTCACAAGACACGTCATTTCCCTTAGTTTGTCTGTAAAGCTTCCTAACACCTGAGCGGTACCAGAATGTGCTTGCTCTTCATCTACACACTTTCAGGACGTTCCTGCATACTGCGGCGTATGATATGTTTGAGAAAGACAGTGCAACGGCCACCAGCCAAAACGTCCCACCCTTGGCTAGAGGGACAATAATCAAATTTCAAAATAATTGAGTGGCCCCTCATGTCCCTGGATTTAAATCCTTCGTAGCTCTGTAGGATCCGTGGAGTGGAGCATTAAATCCAATGATCCTAAACCGACGTCTCGAGAGGAGGTATGTACTATTCTGCAACTGGCATGGTTGGCATAATGTCCAGAAATTATCCGACATTTTGTGGAGTCGATGTGTAGCGTTTCCAGGCTATTTTGTAGGCCTGAGGAGGACCAGCACAATATACCGTAAGTATACCTAATGACATCTGCATTGAGTGTATTTTTTCATTCAACGGAATATCTTCGAAACCTTAGGTTAAGATTCAACTTAATATAATCGTACGTATGAATTTTCTCCCCGGTGGCGCAGTGGTCTAGGCAATGGCCTCTGATCATTCGTCCCAAAGAGACCCGGGTTCAAGTACCGGTGAGGCATGGATGGTGTGTTTGTCTTACGGCACTGACTCTCTCTCTTCCCTGGGACAAGTGATCTTAAATTATGGACGAGCGACTGCTTATAGCCCGTTAAGTTGCTCAGTTCGGTCATTAAACCTCCAATCAAAAGAAAAAAGTATGAATATCTTTCTGAATAATGTGATGGTATTATAAATGCTTCCCAAAGTCTTCTATGAAGAATATATCAGGTATTTCAAATTATATTAAATTTCGTTAAATCCATTTTCAAACATCATCGAAAGTTATTAAAATAAGAAAAAGTAAAGTTTCCTTTGATTCAGGATCCAAACTATAGTGTTTCACAGGTTTGTTTCTCAAGGTTGGTTTACGTCTATATATCGTATGTGTATCTAGTATTCGTAAAGTAAATGGTTTTGGGAAAATATGAATTTTTCGGTAAATATTAAAAGTACTTGTCTAAATTTCATATCATTTGGGGACGTTCTATTCTTGTGTAATTAAATACAAAAAAAAGAACGCCATAAATTCGATTCTTGCGTCGTAATTGTTGTTTTCCTAAAATTTACGTTTTTATTTCTAGTAAAATGTACAGATGTGATACATCAAAAACCCGTGTTCATTGCTTTACGTGTAATTGTTTTGGGTCAGAAACACCATTCATTGAATACTTTGGTCAAAATACTGCACCAACAGAAAGTCCTCTTTCTGAGTACAAGCCTTACCATATAATGACAATCTGGTTCCTGACAGATAGTCGTCGCACCAGAGTTCTGCCTCTTAGAGAAGGAATGTGTGATATTTTCCCGCTGAATAAAAACACGAGATACCCCTCCATATGAAAAACCAGCCAGCTCTTCTGTATTAAAAGTCGTCGCATAAGTCAGACAAGCGCACAAAATAAGCACTTTGCAGAGCTCCGAAATAACCTTCGTGTTTCTCACGAAGGATCTTAAGAGATACCTCTCCATTTGTGAACCCAGTTGGCTGTGCTGTTTTCAAGTTCGTCGCTCCAGACAGACGAGGGAACAAAATAAACCCTTTACCGAACTCTGACAAATCCTTCGGTTTCCCCGTTGTGATTAACACTACTGATATTTACGGATCTATGTCGACACCAAATGGTTGACTACATCACATGGTGATGCACGTGTCCATGTATTTTGCGCATACGATGCTTAAGTGATGCTTAGGTACATGTGCGTAAGTTTTTATACTGTAATTCAGTGGCCGTTGTGCGTGCAAGGCACATTATTCCTTGGGCAGAATTACTGATGTTTGAAGAAAAAACCTGTGCGTGTACTGTATCAGCGTGTTGAAACATGCATCTAATTTTTGCACTGTACCAGCGTGTTGAAACATGTATCTAATTATTGCACTCTACCAGCGTGTTAAAACACGCATCTAATTCTTGCACTGTACCACCGTGTTGAAGCATGGGTCAAAAGCGAGGCGAGAGTGTTTACTCAGAGAAAAATGTCTTTTTGTAGAAGTTTTGACCGGTGACCTGTCTTCGTAGGACTGGGTCTATGCTGCGGGTGCTGTTCGTTATACTTAAGTCAGCAGAAAAAGAATCTTTGCATTACGTATTACTCCCTCCGAAATTATGTATCTGATTTCGCCACATTATTCTTTCGAACGTTCAAATTCAACATTCTACTTTTAAAAGTTTGACCAATTTTTCCAGGAACTCTTGTTTAAACTTTCGCCGACTTCAACGACATGTCTTTTTCTCTGGATCGGAAATTCACTCATGTTCTTTTAGAAATAAAATGCGACCATCCGAAGAGGAAAGCAAAACATTTTTTTCAACATTACATGTTAAAAATTTTTATGGTCTACAAATTTTATTTAAAAATCCTTTTTCATGTGGAGCAACATCAAGTTCTTAGTATAGTCCGGAACCACGTATTATATTTGTGCACCATGCTTATCACGCTACAGAAAACAAATTGTCGAGAAAAAATTAGTTTTCACATTACCTTGCGTATTACAAGAAACGTGTAGCTTACACTTTAAAAAGTGCAGTGCTACTTTTCGTCTTCTCTATGGTAAGCTTCTCTTTTCCGGTCAGAAGCTATAGAACACGAAACATTTTGCACACCGGAATATAACAGAACCAGCAATCTGTAGAACATTCAGGTGTACACAAGTTACCAGCAGTCTGTGGAACTTTTATGATTACCTTACTTAACTGCGCAAAGGCGTGCTGGCGAACGCGCAAGCGCGCGCGCTCGTATTTGTATGTGTGTCCTCCTTTCTCTGAAAATTAAAAAACACTGAAATGACCATCTCTTCTAAACCAGAAGAAAACATATCGAAGATTTGGGGAGAAATTCCATTGGCTCGAAATGGAACAATCTCGGAAGTCAGTGACGTCGAAAAATTGCAAACCGCGAATTTTGTAAATTTTCCAAGCATTAAAGAAAGCAGCTTCTTTCTCCTTGAAAAAATTATGCACAATCTGAATAAAATAGCACAGCGCATTAAATATTAAAGTAAGTATTCTATAAAAGAGGAACATCAGATAGTCAAGAAAATCCTTGAGACTCCAATGTTGAATCAAGAAGGTCCTCGAGACTCCAATGTCGTGCGACATTGCCAAAATTATTCAAAGTTGATTTCAAAGATGTAGTTAGGGCATTAACCTTAAAAACAGTAAATACGTGCCGGGGTTCGTAACCTAAATATTAAACAAAGCATTTGTGGAATTTGAAAAAAAGGAATTATAACTAATGAGACGGCTGTTATACGGAACAAACATGGGACACGATACGTATGTACTTTTGCATAAAACTGTTCCAGTACTAAGTGGAGATTTTTTAAATTCGCTTACAATTAACACTTTACTAGTTATACTAAATAAAGTTTAATAAAAATATTTCCGTTTGACGTGATAATCCTGTTTTGCTCTGATACCAGTAGGACAAAACATTTAGACATCAGTTATTTTTCTAAAATAATAATTATCTGCCTTTGAAATATTATTCTACAACGCGCAGCCTTTAGCGCGAAGGATTTTTCAAAAATGGTCATAATTTGATGTTCTTTGAATTCTGCCCGGACTAACTGAACACTCAAAGAGGAAATTACATGAAATATATTGCAAAAGCATTCGGACACCACGATGTTTGGGGACAAATGGCTTTTTTACATCAATGAGTAGTAAGTCAGTCCACCTTCTGATCATGTGACAGCAGCAACAAGTCGAGGCATACTATGAAGAAGTTTGCAGTAGGTATCGACAGCAGTGGATGCACATCCGTCATGCAAAGTTGCTGCCAATGTGGAACGCGAAGACTCTTGTTCCGGTCGATTTCGAATCCGTCGCTGCAGTTCACCTCAGAACGGTTTTATGGTATTAAGATCTCGACTCTGAGCAAGGCATCTTAAACATTCCACCTAATTTTGAAGAAACTCTTCATGCACAAGCCGTGAAGTGTTTCAGGGAGATCGATTGTTTTGAAAGAGAGAACCTTCATTTCTATAATACTACCATACTGTTGGTAGGACAGAATAATCCAGAACGTCGAGGTGCACTTCAGAAATCATGGTTTGTGCTAAAATAACCAACGGGCAGCGTTCCGTTAACGAAAATTATAACTCTATAACATAAAAGTGCCTCCGCCGAAATTTAGCTGTTGGAAGGACATATTCCAAATGAATGGTTCACCGAAATGTCACAAAATCCAGACACCCGCATTAGATTCGAAGTATGAAAAGCGTGACTCGCCACTCCAAAGAACAGCTTTCTAGTCGCCGACAATCCAGGAATTACGGGAGACACACCCACCCAAAACGGCCTTTCTCGTTCACTGTAATGATGTGCTGCTTGTGTGCCGCTGCTCTATAATAATAACGATCGCCGTAAAACATTCTGCGGGTTGTTACGGTACTAGTCGAGCCATTACAAGCATTTTCTCGTTTATCAGCGATGCAAATGGCAGAGAAAGAAAGGAATTTCTTAATGTTTCTTTCTGTGACTCTTCTGTCACTTTCCACCAGTTTGTGCGACTTTCCTGAACATTCTTTGTCTCTGTACTTGCACCGTCGTTCTTCTATCTCTTCATGACGTTACGTACAGTCGATTTGGGCATAGTAGTTAGCTGCAATGCTTAGTATGAAAACTTTACTCAAATGACATCTTACGACCAGCCCAACTATGCCGCTGGAATTCGAAAGTTCACGTCCACGCGTCGAATCCCCTGCAAAATTACTGAAAACACGACACAACATATAGCTTTATGTTGGTTCTGCAACCACTTACAACGCAACTTCCTGGGCAACAGCATTTTGAAGCTTATGCATATATTTGGTAGTGACCAAATACTTAAAATAATACAGTGTTTACCGTAGTATATCTACTGAATAGTCAATATTCAAAAATTGGAATTAATAGTTTCAGTAATATCCACACAAAATTTAATACTTTTAAAAAACGTCCGTAGTTAGTTAAAATGTATCTTAAAAAACGGTTGTGTAAAATACATTTCACCATTATTTGGTGAAAGGTCGAGGTAAATAAAAATTTTCAACAAAGAATGTAATATTGCAAATGAGCCGATAAGTTTACGCTGCTATCGAATATTTCGGAATCTGAATATTGCACACAGTACCAGATTTATCTTATTAACACGATCTGAAGTTGTACATATCCCTTAAGCCTGGTGATTTGTTTTTTGTTAGAATACTTACAAAAGGCACGGAGAAGTAGCATATTACTAGGAAAACTGCATAGAAATCAGACACGAGCCATCCTTACAAATGTATGCAACTAAGACTGAAATTTCTAAGCAAACAGCTCCATGCAAAGGACTCAAACATGTACGAATCCTAGATGTTGCAATATGGAAAAGATATTCGAGATTCAAGTTAGTTGTGAAGTGGCTTGCAAGAAAGTACCTGCCCTGCATGTGCAAGCACCTCAGAAATGGAAAACCATTTCGGCTATGGAAGAACAACTTCACGAAGGCTACACAATAAAAAAAGCAATCAGTTGTCTGCATGTGAGAGTAAACGACTGGGCGATTATTGAGGGTCACGGCGGTTGGAGAGAAATGTACGAGGAAAACGACGAGCTCATTTCTGTTATTAACCGCATACGTCTTTTACAATGACACGACAGCCCTGTGTGAGCCCTACCTTTTCAATCAGTGGTTTTCTTGAGATCTCGTAGCGATATATTTTTTACGGGTGGGGTGATTAGGTCAACGCTCAACGCCAAACGTGGAGGACCATGGGACAAAGTGAGTTCCTATCCAACTTCACAGGATACCATGCACGAGTCGGGCCCCTAAACACAAAGAGTCTGCGGAAAACCGAAGACTAGGCGGCCGGCAGGACCGAAATTCGAACATCTGTCAGAAATGACTGCCTCCATCACAATGCACTATGAAGGTGGCAACCGCACACTACAATACGATACCGATAGGAAATTTCATTAAGCACAGCCCACCGAACATAAGCTCGAACAGGATATAACAGCCGAATTTGCGGAGGACCAGAACATTTTTCTCACGTGACACGAGAGTACGAACGACAAGTCATATTTAAGAAAACTGACTTTACTGGTCTCAAAATAATACATGCGTATACAAGCAAATAGTACATGCGTATTCTGCGTCTTTTGATTTTGCGGTGATTTAGTAGTTTAAATGAGTTATCTTAATCAGGAATAAGAGCGGATGCCCTTTTTTACTATAGTTTCAGGCTTTTCTATTTTCTTCTGTGTGCAGTCTTTCGGTAGCTACTCTATCCACAATGCTGAAAGTGCTTTACATTTATCCAGACACTGTTTCAATTGTGGCAATAGTGATAATAATAATGATTCTGAAACATACTTCTACGTGGATAGAAGATACCGAATTAGTAAACGGTGGAGATGCAGGTAAACAATGACAAAAGAAGGTTAACATATCTTAATCTATATATTAATTCTCTAAGGTTTTTTACTGAGAGTCCTGTTTTGAGAGAACGGCTAAACGTAACGATATGGTTGAAGTATCCAAATAAATGTATTACCTTGTAGATGTGCCAGTGGAAGAGATAAATGTGATTGGGCCAGTCGAAGAGAAAAATGTGATTGGGCCAGTCGAAGAGAAAAAACCGTTTGGCCGTTGTGGAGCGGCAAAATTCCCATATGAAGTCTATGGGAGAAGCGTGCGGTTGACATTCGATCGCCTGCAGTTGACTCACGCGCTGTTGAAGGCGAATGCATGGAGAGACTGAGATAGCCCAAAGTCCGACATCTTCTCTTTTCTGAGCGAACTGTTGCACAAACCAACGCTAGCAGGCATTCTTATCAAAGTTCTTCTCATCGGAACAGCGAACACTCTCGAAGACCTGATTGCGTCACGCCGTTAAACTTTGTGATGTATATATACAATTTAATATTCAATTGATCCAGTTTATTCACATAGGTAAGATGTTTCCCATTATGTAAAGGTGTTAGTAAACATTCCGTTGACCATTGTTAGTGAACACATTTAGAACGTACATATTGAGTTGCGCCATGTATATATTCATTCTATAAGGTTTCTTACTGTGAAACCTATTTTGAGAGAACGGCTGAACGTCAAATTATAGTTCGGGTATTAAAATAAAGGTATTACCATGTAGATGTGCCAGTCAAAGAGAAAACTGAAATTGGGGCAACGGTTAAGGCATGGCTGGGCGGCAAAGTTTCCATGAAAAGTCTATGGGAAAAGCGTGCGGCCCTTACCTTCATCAGCCGCTCAGTTCAGTGTCGGACTAGGTGTGTGCATAGTGTTCTACGATCAATCCTAAAGTAAGTAAATACTTTATTGCATGCTTACTTTTAACAGAATGTCTCTCCAGCAGAAGAAAAAAGGAAACTGTATGAGCCTTACTGGAAGGCGTGAGCGAACAGTGGGTCACAACTTTAAGTCTCATACAAGAGAGAATGAAGGGTATTCGCAACGCGAACCTCATTCCAAAAACGTTTTTAAACAAAGTTGTGACTGAACATGAGAGTGAAAAAGTGCGCTATTCAGTTGAATTTTTGCATACAATCGAGATGAGTGGACTTACGCCTGAAATTTTGCGACTGAAAAAAGATGCTGTCGTGATGATCATCACGAACCTGGCCGACACGGTGGCGCAGTGGCCTAAGCGCTGGCTTATGATGATTCGTTCGTGAAGGGTCGGGGTTCGAATCCCGGTGAGACATTGATGTTGTTTTTGTCTTACGGCACTGGCTACCTCCCTTTCCTGGAACCAGTGATCCTAAATTAGGGACGGGCGACTGCTTATAGCCCAATGAGTTGCTCACGACGGTGGTTAAACCTTCAGTCAAAAAAGAAAAAAGTTAACCGTCGATTCCGACAGATATCGTCTAGTTTTATTTTATTTACTAAAGACGCTACCGAAAATTTTTAAAGAATCCTATGTTAAAATCTATATATTATTTGCCAACAAAAGTGTGTCTCAAATACAGGAAGTGAAGAAAGTTTCGAAACACATCAACATAAATAATGATATGACGTTGCAATCAATATATATTCTTTTATCGATCCGGACTAACATGTCACTGTTTTTTTCAATATTCTTAGTAATCTAAAAATGTTTATTGGTTGAACGCAGGAAGTGGTGGGCTGTTGAATTCAGGATTTTCTATTTACACTGCCTTAGTGCGCGCAAGGATTCCGTCTTGAATACGTCCACTCAGATTCGTTTGTTGCGTATGGTATGAAATTAGACAACGGGAAGGTGTGAGAATACTGCTCTGTAGTACTCTGCTTCTCTTACCGTAATAGCAATTCAGCGTTTGTTCCATTTGCACGCTGCTATAACTTTAAATTATCAACATTAAATTCGTTTTGTGTTTGCTGTTTCTACATTGTTTAACACATGTGGCGGAACACGGGGCTTAGTCTGGTCCCCATTTGGAGCTCTTCAGGA
Organism: Macrothele yani; assembly: GCA_039090855.1. Classification (NCBI taxonomy): domain Eukaryota; kingdom Metazoa; phylum Arthropoda; class Arachnida; order Araneae; family Macrothelidae; genus Macrothele; species Macrothele yani. The sequence goes on along the minus strand of CM076999.1, from coordinate 47,122,737 downwards.
ATTCCGATATCTGAGGGTTTCTCCCCACGAAGCACTGATATATGAAAGACAATTGAATATTTCTACGAAGGATTAGTAGAAGTCAAAACTGTTATAGAGTTCGGCAATCAGGACAGGGCCTGAACGATGTGTAGTTGTTTTATCAGGAATGAGTGTGAAGAGAAAACAACTACTAGAGTCAGTGCCCATTCTACACACGGGCGCTAGAGTGTGGATGAAATAACAATGTAACACCATTTGTGATATATAAAGCTGTTTCTTGTGTTGCAGTGTCTCACGATGGAGGGAGATATACTTTCGTGGAAGTACGGATCTGGAAAATAATATAAAATTTACTTTGGACTTTATGTTATGACATGCGGGTTATAACAAAGTGAATTTCTCCGTCATTTCTGTCCACGCCAGGATTCGAACAAGGATCCCCTCATTCCGGAACAAGTCGCTCTACCAATTGAGCTACGCGGACGTTTTATTCTGATTCCTATCTGCCTTTATGTCGTGTGCGTCCTTCTGGCAGGTACGTCACATCTCCTGGTACGTTACATCATCTCCCCTTATTTATTTAATTTTTTTCGAAGTGCTGGAGAAGGGATTCTCTTATTTTTCCTATCTCGCTGTGTGGAAATACCATCACACCATTGCGAGATTTTGAACGCTCGGGTCATCCGGATAGTTCGGGCGCCATTATAACGAAGTGAATTTCTCCGTCATTTCTGTCCACGCCAGGATTCGAACCCGGATCCCCTCATTTCGGAATAAGTCACTCTACCAATTGAGCTACGCGGACGTTTTATTCTGATTCCTATCTTCCTTTGTGTCGTGTGCGTCCTTCTGGCAGGTACGTCACATCTCCTGGTACGTTACAGGGTTTTTGTTGGATCAACACAAAAAATAACTGAATGCAGCAATTGTAAAATCGCTTTTTAGAAATGTTTAATGATATAAATATAAATAGAAGTGAAAATTTTTCTTAAATACATCTTATAAAAATATTTTGTAAAATATTACTGAAAGAATTAGAAATCGTACATAGAGATTTCAATGGTATTCCAAGTATTATTATTTCTTCCTTAGACATTCGATAACATCACCTAACACATTTTAAATCAGAATTGTACTCGCAATAAGTTATTTCTGTAGAATCTTCAACGATTTGTATTATTACTTTCCGGTTTATTGCCTTATTCTTTAGCTTTGCATATTTTTTTGATTGGAATTTTAACGACCACCGTAAGCAAGTCATTGGGCTATAAGCAGTCGCCCGTCCCTAATTTAGGGTCACTGGTTCCAGGGTAGGGAGAGAGCCAGTGCCGTAAAACAAACACAACATCCATGCGTTACCAGGATTCCAACCCGGACCCCTTTCGTACGAATGATCAGAGGCCATTGCCTTAGACCACTGCGCCATCGGTACTTAACATTGCATATACAGGGATATTCAGAATGATTCATTTGATTTCAAGAAGCTCATAATTCCATACCTATCAACCGTGTATGACCTTGACATAAACAAAATGAAAAAGGAATTATCCGTGTTTTAATAGCTTGCACCAAGAGTGCTCCATTGTCGCTGCGCTCCGCCTTTCGGCAATGCGCTATTTGCCGTTTCCAAAACGAAGTGTTTTATCGCATTTGTACCGGTCGCAGTCGACATCATAACTTGGTGCTGTGAGCCGTGCGATTATTTTTTTAGTACATTAATGATACTGTTTACACGCCTCTTTAGCCTTCAACATTGGAAAAGCTCAAGATACACATTGGTACTGCGGTGAAGTCTGTTACAGCGCCATACTGGAGCAAGTATAGGAGGAAATGAACTTCCGTCTCGACGTCCCTCGTGTAACTATAGGAAGTTTCATAAAGCATTTATACGGTGAGAGACAATACTCGGATAGGTTTTCTTTGAGTTGATGTGTCATTCATATTATGTACCTGTAAACGTCGAAAACATAATAATTTGAAATCGGCAAAATCATTTGAAATAACGTGGCCTAAGAACAAGTGATGGGTAAATAATATTAAAAGGAAAGGACCTGATTTTATCAAAAAGCGTAGCAAAGAATATCTGAGATCAGAATGTTTCTCATGTTTCTCTGTTTTCCTAGAAAAAAAAATAAAAATAAATATTTTTTCGCTTATTCATTAGACACATTTTATTTCACATGAAATTAAGTTGACTGAAAAAGCATGATTCAATTCTCCAGTTGAAGAACACCGTATTGTGTTTTAAAACCCTATATCCGGTTTGAAAACGTTTTGCTGTTTAGGTTGTTCACGACTCAGAAACCGAATTAGTAGATATAGGATTAATCTTGTGACAATGGATGAGGTTGCAAATAAAAATGTCACATTCCAATATTTCCAACAACTCCAATTCAAATGAGGGTGAAACAGTACAAATTCTAACACGGAATAAGCTATTAGTAAAGTACCGATGGGCATTCTCATCTGTCTGCAAAACATATGGTATAATACTTTCAAGTTCGGTCCATTGCTGCACATAATTCTGCAGGTAGTTGTATTCTGCTGAAGAAATATTTTTCCACGAAAAGGAAATTGTCCTATTTTTAGGATATTATGAAATGAATAGCATTCAGACATAGCAAACAGTTTCAGTAACTGTGTTACAGTTTGAAGGAATTTGTTGTGATGGGGAATGCATGAGATTGCAACGAAGTAAGTCTTTCAGCAAAGTATTCCATCTGAGAGCGCATATGATGCATAAAATTATCATTGTCCACATATACTGACCCACGATTTTAATTTGCTTTAATTTTTAACTCGATGCACCTCTCAGAAAAGGTTTACGTACCACATAAATGCACAGAACTCGATTGGAGTTGAACTGATAAATCGTGATATTGCTCTTTGTAAAAAGTCAAGACCAAGAAAGAATCGCGATATTAAAATGAAATTTATATCAAAGATTCATTATGCTACAGGATATAAGTGAATCCATTTGTGTAGTTATATAAGATATTTTCGCTTCAAAACTGAGTAACGTGTGAAGCAACCTCGAGCAAAGATAACAGACTCTAAACGACGTGGCATTGAAAAGAGGAGGTGCTTGATATTATCCTGGGTATTAGCCCGCCAGGCTGCTTCCATTGGAGGCCAGAGTTATTTTGTTCTGAATCCCTGAGGCATTTGACATGCCAGTCGCTTAGCTATTATGTCCTAGACATGTTCAATCAGGGGACATATCCGACGAACGTGCAGAAAGGGAAGATTAGGTATATGTCGTGCAATGCACATGTCTTGGACATTCCGTGCCGAATGTGGCCGAGTATTGCCTTGCTGGATTATATCACCAGGATAACTCTAAAAGAAGGGTATCAACTGTGCATCTAAACCATTTCTGTTGTACCGCTGGTTTGTAGAGTTCCCTTAAAACATATCAGGAAAGATCGCGAAGTGGAATCAATAGCGCCCAAAACCATGACGCCGGGCGTTGGGCCGGTATGGAACTAAAAGTGTGCACTGCAAGGGGCAATTCACCAAGATGGTTCCGAACACGTATGTGGCCGTCATGGTGCATCAAGTTGAATAAATACTCGTCAGATAACACGGACTGTGGACAATCAGAGATCCAGTGTTTGTCTTCCAGCTCATGATCGGTTGTTATTTAAATTGTATCATGACTTTGACACAAGCCATTGTTCACTTTCAGTAGCTCCGCTATAATTAAAAAGTCAGTAAAATCGTGCAATGCACTGATTATGATACGCTTTCCAACATACCAGAAATCATTACTGAAGTTATTACTCAAGATATGAGGATAAAGGCTGTGGAATAAATCTCGCTCATATGACCTGACCTTTGACCCCGTTTCAAATATATTCATCACAACCGGTGAAATGTACTTCCGGAACAACATAATAAAGATTTGTCTCAATCGAAGCATTTTTAGGTCAGTTATAATGCACAAGGGCGATGGAATGGATCCCGATCCTATGTCCTGACCTTTGACCTTATTTTGCCTATTTTCAATAGGATACGTCCCCAGTCTGTCCTCTACCACATAATAAAATTTCATTGAATTCGAACCATATTTACGCAGCTTATGACACATGAGGGAAATGGAATGCATCCCACTCCTATGTCCTGCCCTTTGATCCCAATTTACCCATTTTCAATAGGGTACATCCCCAGGTGGTCCCCTATGGATAACTAATATTTCATCGAAATCGAACCATATTTACGCAAGCTATGATGCATAAAGGCAATGTAATGGATTCCTCTCCTGTTTAGTAAACTTTTACCCCATCCCGCCCATTTTCAATAGGAGTCGTCCTAGGGTGATTCCCTACCACATACTAAAATTTCGTCGAAATCCCACTATATTTACACAAGCTATGATGCATAAAGTCAATGGAATGGATTCCTCTTCTGTGTAGTAAACTTTGACCCCATCCCGCCCATTTTCAATAGGAGTCGTCCTAGGGTGGTCCCCTACCACATACTAAAATTTCATCGAAATCGAACCATTTTTAAGCGAGTTATCGTATTGACAGGCGGACAAAGAGACGGACGGACAAAGCTGGAGCACATACGTTTCTTAAACCAACGGTTGGAAAGCGCAAAAAACGAGCTGGTCATATAATTTGGCACTTACTTTTAATAATATGGACTTTCAAAAGAACAACAATTAAGAAGTATTTTGAAATGCCATACAAGAAAGTATTTGTCAACTAAAAATCACCAGATTGATTTTTAAGTTAGTTATTACAGATGGTAATATCAGGTACCATAAATGTATTTGTCGTTTACGGAGACTGAGACAAAGTCTACCACATACGTAGCAAAAGAGAATTTGATTCATCCGAATAATTAGCACGGGCATCAACAACGTTCTGCCAACATGTTAACAATTTATATACACCGCTACGATAAAATTCCAGGTCATGCGAAAAGGAAGCATTTTGAGGGCAGAGTACAACTCATCAAACTGTAAAAGTCGTGTCCACGCAAGTGATTGTCGAGAGAAAGAAACAACTGGTATTGTCAAATAGAGATATCTGGTGAATAAGCTGGATAACATAAAACCTCCCACCCAAGTTCTTTCATAGTGTTTCTAGTCAATGAACCCGAAGGGGCACGAACATTATCTTGAAGGGGCAGAACTCTCTTTCAGTGAGCCAGTTGGGCTTTTGTACTTATTCAGGTCTCCTGCACACGTTTCAGTTTTTCATAGTACACCACAGGGGCGATCGTTTCTTTCAGTCACATGCACATATAAACTGAAGAACAATTGAATTAGAGATACCTGTCTAGTAGGGTGTAGCACCATCTTTCGCCCTGATGACGGCGGCGATTCGTCTCGGCATGAACTCGACAAGACACCGAAAGCTTTGGGAAGCCATGCGGATCCACGAGCCCTGAACAAGCTCCCACAGTTCACGAAGATTTTATGGAGGGGTAAAAGCCTCGAACATCTCTCTCGATGGCATACCGATGGGACTGAGGTCAGGTGACCTAGCTGGCCAAGGAAGCGAGGTCACGTCGGTGGAGTGTTCATCCAACCATTTGGAGACAATTCTCGAGCGATGGCAAGGTGCATTGTCTTGCTGCGGAATGAGGTCCCCAGCGAGTTGTTGAACACGCACAACCGGGATCAAATGGTCGTCCAGTATATCCCAGTAACGTTGACCTATGAGGGACGATAACACACGTACCAGGGGTCCCATTTAAGTCCACGTAAACAGTCCCCAGACGAGAATGCCATACCAACCAGATTGAAGAGCACCCTGCTGGCAAGAAGGATCCAACGCTTCATGTGGTTTGCGTCGTACTCTTATCCTGCCATCCGCATGCACCAAAGTGAATCTCGACTCATCAGTCCAAGCAACATTTTCCCACATGTCTAGGGTCCAGTGGCGATGTTCCCGGGCCCATGCTAATGTTTTCACCACGTGATGTGTGGTCAGCAGCTGTACCCTCGTGGGACGATGGCTTCTGTACCCCATAGCGAGGAGGTGGTTCTGGATGGTGTGGCTGCTTACTCGTTTTTGTACACCAGCGTTAAATTGCCGAGTGATTTCTTGCACTGTCGCCCGTCTATCCGCTGTTGCAATACGAGCTAGTCGACGATGACCCCGCTCATCCCCACGCTAATGTCCACGGAAGTTTGTCCTTGCAGGGATGGTTTTACCGGATTCAATGTACTCACTGTGCATCCCTGACACAATGTTTTGTGAAAATCCGAGTGCCTGCACGACTTCCGAGATGGAGTGACCCATTCTTCGGGCCCCGACAATTTGCCCACGATCAAATGCCCTTAGATACTTCGTCTTACCCATGCTGCGTCCGACTCTTACTAATCCTTGTCGCATCATTCCTTATATTGTCCTATCGCTGCATAGGTCATGTCATTTCCGTTTACAGGGCCTCCCACTGCGCCACATTTGCATAACGCCAGCTGTCTCTAATTCAGTTGCTCTTCAGTGTAAATGCAGGACATAACCAAGGTGCGACATAATAGACTGTTAATTGGCAAAGTTTTGTAATCATTTAAATTTCCTTATAGGATAAGTTGTTTATCGCTGTTCTCCTACCAAAACATCTTGCAGAATTTACACGCTTTCCATCAGCGAACAGAGTACTAGAGTCGTAGAATGAGTCCTCTGTATCACATACCTATGTAACGAGAGTCAAAACTTTTGATTAGGAATCGTCTGTTTCAATGTATGGATGAGTGCTGCTTAATACATGGTTATTCAAAATCATTCATCCGATTTCAATCGACTATATGTCAAATTTTACAAATACAGAGTGAATACCGAGAGATGTTTTTCGCCTTATAACTGGGCCACGTGACTTCCCTTATTTACACGACCAGCATCGAGAAGAGATAATCTATTTCCTCATACATTAGCTGTAGTATGTTTATTGTCACTCTCTTCACCGCAGGAACAATGCGTTTTTCGAGCTTACCCAGGTTTTTAAGAAAAACTCGCAGGTACACAATACCCTTACTTTGTCCCCAAAAGAAGAAGTCGTAAGGAGTAAAATCCATCGGAAACTAGGCAACCACCTGTAGAGCACCAAGTCATGGAGTCCATTGCTTCTAATCCAATGGAGAAGGAGCAGTTCGTTGATGACATGGCGAACAGATCAATGCTAATGGAGCGGCTCCACAGCAAAGGTCGAGTTTTTCTGCGGTAACGTACTAACATTTGGATTCGTCCTCTTTTCATTTGATGTATGCCAAGGTCATACACGGTTGCTAGTTACAGAATTATGCTCTTTTGAAATCAGATGAATCATGTTAAATAAACCTTTTTAGACATCCTTTTTAAAATAATTCTAACAGATCGTATTATAATCGGAAGCCTAACCAGCAAATAGTTTCTGATATAAACGCCGTGTAATTTCGCCTCTTTCATACACACTGCGCGCATGGAGTCGAAGTAAGGGCAACTATGTAATGCTCATTTAGCGTATGTGCACTAATTGTTTTATAATGACTAACAGAATATAGTGTTTAGAGATCCACAAAAGAAAAATTAATTTGTCTCTAGTTGTTATGCATGATATAAATTTCATTTGAACAAGGTGTTATTTTATCGCTGTTGCAATTTTTACAAACACTTGTGTTTATACATTACATTTTATTCAGTTCCTTCATCAGTATGAGAAGCCTTTCATTTCTAGATCTGAATGCTTGGGTCAAAAATCTTTGGAAATAATTCAGCAAATATCAGCTGTAATAGTAGAGTTTTGCTTATCTAATAGAAAACTGCACGTGTCCTAGCATTCCATTCTTGCAACAAGTTTTACTGGTTCACAGCGTCCCATGTCGGAGAAAAGCGAACAAATCTGAATTCGGAAACTGAAAATAAATCACTATACTACATCTACTTTTATTCGCACGCAGACGGTTTTTTTTTAATTTTGAAAGAGTAATAATGAGAGTGCGAAACATATTTGTTAAAATCCGCACCCTAACAAGAAAACGTGCATTACTTTAAAAGTGAAGACCTAGATCCTGCTTCGTAAGTATTTCCCCTGTGATTCATCCGTTAAAGAAGACCCAAAACAAGAACGCAAAATAATGAGCAAGAATAATTATTATGATCACTTGTAAAATAATTTTGCCGAAAAAACCAAAAAGCAATGGCTTCCTGTTCAAGATAATTTCGTAAAAAAGAAATAAGTTATACATTCCCAGTTTCCAAATAGTTAAACTAAACAAGTATAATTCACTAGAAGAAAAAAATATATGAATGTTAGTTTAAAATGGCTTTAATTCACATGAAACGTTTAAGCGTAGTTTTCTACCAAACTTTAGAGAGTACACACGTAGTAGTCCAAAGCATCAGCTTTTTCGATCTATTTCACAATTACTGAAATGGATTTAAAGACACAGCGTAGATTTTTTTAGAGGTTTACCAGATTCGTTTGCCATTCGCTTCGTGGAACACAGTAGTGGGTTTTACCATTTCACAGAATTAATCCTAAAAGTTTGATTTCTCCAAAACGAGAGAAATGATGACCTTCGAAAAGAAAATTTTACATTATTGAGCGGAGACTCACATATTCGCCTTTTCACAAAACATTTATGCAAATACATCTGTATTAAGTATCAGGCTGCTTTATTTTAATTTATCAAAACTGTAAGTGTGTTCGAATGAACGTTTATGGCGTTCTCCAATTAACCGAAAGCTAATTGGTGCTTAATAAAGTAATACAAACAGAAAGGAAAGAAACCCGAAAAGAAAATGTACATGAGCATACACACAGTCGAGTCACATTATTTTGATCACCTCCTACTTTTTACGTCAACAGCGCGTATCCAATGAAAGAAGGTATGTGTCGTGAACTGGCTTGGAGGGTATATAGGGTGTAATGTTGGCAATCTGAAAACATATCACTCGTTGCTGTCATGCATAAAAGGAGGGATGTATCAGATTTGCAAGAAGCGATGATTATTGGTTTTCGGGACAAGGATGGCAGTATCCCTGAAACAGGTCAGTTGTTTCAGGGATACTGACGGATCGACACGCTACATTGGAGCAATTGACTGCCAGAATGAACCAGATGGCTAACAGAAGATGGTCTAAAACGACAGTTCGGCGAATCTAGCTGCGGATGGTACTCCAACGCAGACGGATGGTTATTGCACCTATGCTAACGGAGGTTCATCGGCAGAAAAGCCTTGCATTTAGACGGAAGTATCGGAATTGGAACTGCTGATTAAAACAATATTGCCTTCTACTATGAGTCACGTTTACTGCTTCATCGAACGGATGGACGTTGGGGTATAAGGCGGGACACAACGTAAAACAAACATTCTTCAACCATTCCTGGAAGAACACAAGCTGGTGGGAGCAGCGCTGTGGGCTGGAAAATGATTTCGTGGCAATCTCTCGGTTCACTCATACCTGTGGAACTCACTATGGACCGAATTCGTTATGAATACATCCTTACACACCACGTACACCCATACATGCTGAATGCCTTCACTGGAGAGGATTAGATCTTCCAGTATGACAATTTGACGTGTCACACAGCGAGAAATGTCCGAGAGTTGTTCGAAGAGCACGATGAAGATTTCAAAGTACTTCCCTGGCCCACTAATTCCCTAGATTTAAACCCAATTGAGCATCTGCGGGACCATTTCGATCGTGTTGTTCGCTGTATGGAACCTACACCACACACCCTCCAGCAAATGTCAAATGCACTGCAGTCAGCATGGTTCTGCATACCTGTGAACAGCTTCCAGTACCTTATTGATTCGCTCTCAACATATCAATTTGCTAGCCCGCACTGCGTAAGGCGTTTACTCTGGGTATTAGCTGTTGGTAACAATACTGTCACTTAATTGTGTAGAAGACGTAGTAGGATTCTCTCTTTTGTTCGAAGTATTTTATTTTTATTATCTCTGCATTCAATGTTTTAAAGCAATGCGCTATCAAACAGCTAAACGCTTTGCAAAATCAAGTGAAATTGGTAATGCCGATGCTTAAGTCTTCATATTACAGAATATGCCAGGTGTTTCCAACTTTACATGCGTTCTGTCAAGCGAAACGCAACACCTGTGATCCAGTAACTCATGACTCTGAAGTGTATAGAGATACTTTTTCCGGTCCTGATGAAAAGAGGTGCAGTGTGAAACTGAACTTCATGCGGAATACAAAATGAACGAAAAAACTAATGGCTGTTTTGTGTTTGTAATAGAAACATTTCTATCGGATGCTGTCTATCGTTGATAACGAATTATTTAACTCTAACGTGCACGTACCCTCGATAAAACTCAAATGGTGTAACTTCATTGAAAGACAAATTTGTCATACCAAATGGTATTAACCATGATTTGTGAAGCTGTTAACTTTGTGAATTAGTAGAAAGAATACAGCTCAGTTGTTCACAAAATAATATTGAATCTAGTAACAAATAATAAAATCTTATCAAAGACAGACATTAAATTACTGCAAATATATTTTAACTAATTAGCATCTTAGCAATTGTCATGCACAGTAAACTCAAATTTTATACAACTTTAAAGAGTGCGAGAATGTTATTTAATACTGAGGATAAAATATATCGTTACATGTTATTTGAGTTGAATAACAAACGCGAAGAAAATATGTATAACTACATTTAATAATCTAATACTCAAAATAATATAATTATACTAAATATCCGAAAATTCTTGGCGTAGATTAGAAATAAAAGTTTCCAAGCTTTCGCATATCAACCAGATGGCTTTCTCAAGGAAGGTAGACAGCTAACTGCAAACTGGATAATAGAACGTTTCAACACTTTGAACGCGGTGACTTGACTAGACAATAAATGATTAGGAGCAAACGTGATATTTCGAATAAACGAGGTCACGTTGTTTGGGCACGCGGTACAATGGTAGAGAACTCAGCAATATTTGAAGAACTTATTCCAAATACGTGGCAACTCGAGAGAAACGCTATCATTGTAAGCCTCGCAACTGGTCAAGATTTCCAAGGTTTCGCGAATGGCGGTAGATTTGGGTGTGGAGTATGAAGCTAATTTCTTTACATCACTCCATATAGGATCGGCGGACTTTAACTTGACTTCTCTTGATAGGGCAGTGGTTATTTTCCCGTCTCTTGTATCCCTTTTATGTTCGCTGATTCTAATTCCAAACGAACGTTTGGTCATTCCGATGTAGTATCGCCTGGAGTCGTCCGAGTATTTTAGTGGGATGGCATAAACATCTGCTGCACTGAGAAGAGGGGCTTGTCAATATTTCTCTTAAGCATCGTGTACAAAGATGCCGGAGACCTTATGTCGACCCCGAAGTTCATATTCCTGAGTGCGTTTCTGAGTTGATAGGAAATATTTGGTATGTAGGAAATAGAGTCCAGGTAGCGAAGTTGCGGCATAGAAATGTTATTAGCACTGCTGGTTCTGGCTTTCTCGATAAAGTTATGCATCTGGTTCGAAGTATATCCTGCCTCAGTGGCCACTTCGACGATGTTTCTCAGTTCGGATTGTTCAGATGGAAACATCGGATGAGACAGCGAAGGCTCTTCTAATTCGAGAACTGAATAAGGCGGTCTTGTAAACATCAGGGAAGAATGTACTGCGGAGCATCAGGTTGGGAACGGAGGTGGGTTTATAATAGACTTCCGTACGAAGGCGGTTGTCATGCGATTTGCTCACTGAGACATCGATATAAGGTAAGGTACCGTTGTGTTTAAGCTCCATGGTGAAATTAATTGTAGGGTGTATATAATTTATTTTATCGAGGAAAAACGGGAGAGTCTCCTTTCGGTGTGGTCATATAAAAAATACGTCGTCTGCATATCACAGCCAGGTGGTAGGTCTTGGGGTGATGTTGGTGAATATATGTTGCTCAATGGGGCGAAGTATTGCTTCCGCAAGTACGCCTGAAAGCTAAGATCCCGTCGGAGCGTCATTTACTTGCTTATAAATTTGCCTTCGGAAACTGAAGTAGCTGGAATTTGAGACCAAGTCCATTATTTTGAAGATGCTGAGGCAAGACTCCTGAGAATAAGCCGATGAATTAGATACAGTCTCTTTCAATGTTCTGATGGCTTCAGGTACGGGGATCGATGGATAAAGAAAAACTACGTCGAAACTGCCGATAATGTCGCTTTGTTGAACGGTGAGTTGCTTGATTTTCGTGATAAAATCTAGAGTGGAGGTTATTATAAAATCCGACTCCGGTAGATGATTAGTTAAGAATTTGGAGCAACATATATTCACCAACATCACCCCAAGACCTACCACCTGGCTACGATATGCAGACAACGTAGTTTTCATATGGCCATACGGAAAGGAGACTCTCCCGTGTTTCCTCATTAAAATAAATTATATGCAGCCTACAATCAATTTCACCATGGAGCTTGAACACAATGGTACCTTACCTTATCTCGACGTCTCAGTGAGCGAATTGCATGACAACCGCCTTCATACGGAAGTCTATTATAAACCCACCTCCGTTCCCAACCTGATGCTCCGCAGTACATTCTTCCCTGATGTTTACAAGACCGCCTTATTCCGTTCTCGAATTAGAAGAGCCTTCGCTGTCTCATCCGATGTTTCCATCTGAACAATCCGAACTGAGAAACATCGTCGAAGTGGCCACTGAGGCAGGATATACTTCGAACCAGATGCATAACTTTATCGAGAAAGCCAGAACCAGCAGTGCTAATAACATTTCTATGCCGCAACTTCGCTACCTGGACTCTATTTCCTACATACCAAATAATTCCTATCAACTCAAAAACGCGCTCAGAAGGGTGAACTTCAGTTTCGGCATAAGGCCTCCGGCATCTTTATACACGATGCTTAAGAGAAATATTGACAAGCCCCCTCTTCTCAATGAAGTAGGTGTTTATGCCATCCCACTAAAATACCCGGACGGCTCCACGCGATAATGCATCGGAATGATCAAACGTTCGTTTGGAATTAGAATCAGAGAACATAAAAGAGATACAAGAGACGGAAAAATAACCACTGCTCTATCAATAGCAGTCACGTTAAAGTCCGCCAATCCTATAAGGAGTGATGTAAAGAAATTTGCTTCATACTCCACACCCAAATCTACCGCCATTCGCGAAACCTTGGAAATCTTGACCAGCTGCGAGGCTTGCAATTATAGCATTTCTCTCGAGTTGGCACGTATTTGGAATCAGTTCTTCAAATAATGCTGCGTTTTATAATGTGGTACCGCGTGCCCAACCAACGTGACCTCGTTTATTCGAAATATCACGTTTGCTCCTAATCATTTACTGTTTAGTCAAGTCACCGCGTTCAAAGTGTTGAAACGTTCTATTATCCAATTTGCAGTTAGCTGTCTACCTTCCTTGAGAAAGCCATCTTGTTGATGTGCGAAAGCTTGGAAACTTTTATTTCTATTCTACGCCAAGAATTTTTGGATTTCTAGTATAGTTATACTATTTTGAGAATAATTTGGTGTACAGTTCCTACTTTTTGAACTTTAATAATCTAATATTAGATTCTTGGTTGCTAATGGAAAACGCTTCATTGTTCTATATTCAGTAAAAAATGTAAATCGTTTTATAGATATAGCGATCTCTATAGAAATTGTCTGCCAGTCATAATAATGAAAAATTCTGAAATTACATTCCGTGAGTGTGATCTCACTACTAAAAGAAGTTGTGGCATTTGCATACCACTTAAAGTAAGTAGTTGAAGGTGTATGCAATTGTATCACTGGTGTGTTGCTAACGATGGCAATAAATGCATAAAATTGAAATATTTGAATACACTGTTTTCGTACCAGTTACTTTTATGTGAATTTAACTGTGAATACTTTAAAAGCCGTCCATGCCAAGAGTGTTGTCATAATACCTACACGCTTCAGATGTTCCAAAACACTCAGCTTCCGGCAAATTGGAGACATTAAATTAAAAATACGGATTATCAATGCAAACAATGTAATGCACTTGAATATGTCACATTCCTGAAACAATCCAAGAATTATTATCGAATTTTTCCGCCCTCTCAATCGTAAGACTAAACAGAGCGTGATTTACACTGGCGTGCAAAAATTAAGGACGAGACGGTTTTTCTAATGTAAAGTCGTGCAAAAGTGCACCACATCGACTCAAGTCATACCATAAGATCACCAAGATGTAAGAATATGGGACAAGTTAGCAAAACCGTCCAAAACAAGGAAACCAAAGGGTACAGAGGCACTTTATTGAAAAGGTAGCTTCGAGCACAAATGGACAGAAGACAGAAACGCCCATGTGACAGGCGGCTGCCAAAGAAAATCCAGCCTCTAGTAGGAGATATGATCACCTCTGACTGCATTGCAGGATTTACAAAGTCTGTCAATGCTAAGGACGAGGTTGTCAAGGAGCTGTTGAGGCATTACGGCACATTCCTCTTGTAGTGCCAATCGCAGCTCCGGAATCTTTGCTGGCGGGTGATGACGTGCTGCCAAGCGTCTCTCGAGAAGGTTCCACACGTGCTCGATTAGATTTAGGTCCGGGGACCTTAAGGGCCAATCCATGCGTTGAATATCTTCACTCTCCAACAGCTCTGCGACAGCCACTGTACGATTAGGTGTAGCGTTGTCGTCAATGAAGAGAAACTCAGGACCCACAGCACCTTTAAACAGACGCACGTGATACAGGAGAACTTCGGTATAATAGCGGACACCAGTGACTGAACCTCCTTGGAAGATGTGGAGGTCAGTACAGCAACCAAGCATGATACCGCCCCAAACGAGAACTCCGCCACCCTCCCCTCCCCCAGGTCCCTTTCGATGATGGTGGAGTTGTGATGGCGTGTTCTCTGCTCTCTCCAGATGTGTATACTTCCAGAATCGCTCGTCAGACTAAATCGGCACTCATCGGTAAAGAAAACTCGACCCCATTGCTGATGTGTTCGGTTTTTGTGTTCCTGACACCACAGAAACCGCCGTCTCCGATGTGCAGGCGTTAAAGGCACACACCTTACAGGTCGTCGTGCAAATAGACCACATTTGTGGAACCTCCTGGCCAGGGTAAAACGCGATAACGGACGTCCAGTTGTCTGTAGCATGTGCCTTGTTGTTTCTCCACCTGTCTGCCGTCTGTCTCTTCTCGCCTGTAGGACAATGTACCGGGCGTCTGCCGCCATGGTTGCTCGTGGACGATTACTGCTAAACTCTCGGACCGTTTGAAATGCTCTCCATGTTAGTGAAACGATGCTGTAAGCGATTCCGAAATCCTCGGCCACACTAGTCACACTTCGGCATTCTTCCAACTTCCCAATGACGTGACCTCGGGTAAATACCGTATTGCTGAGCGTACACCGCCCGTGTGCTTCATATCCTCCCAACCCCCCCCCCCCCCCCCACTTTGCGCTGCATATATAAGGATTCCCTACCGTACCGGTCCCTACTCCATCTCCTGAGTGGTCTTTCGGTCCGTTCTGCCTGCTCGTTTCGCTGTTATGCTAATTTCTCCTTTTCGTCCTTAATTTTTGCACACCAGTGTATTATTAAATAATTTTAAAGATCGATTATCATGTTTCATGAACGAAAGCTGAAGATCAAAATCGAAGGACAAAATAAAGAAAAGAAAAAATAAGGCAACAGTGATTTCAAAATTATCATATACCACAGAAAACGAAAGCTATTTAAAAAGAAACGTTAAAGAAGCAGTACGAAGATTAGTAGTACAGGGCGTTTCAGAAACGTTTATATCATTTGCGATGTAAATGTCTGAGTAACTAAATAGTCTAGGCAAACGAAACTAAACAGGCTAAATATTGAGCAAAATAAGATTTATTCGTAAAAATTTGAATGAGAAATTCAGTGCTATGTGGATTTGATGAACGATTTTAAACTTTTTCAGTATGCGCACTGCCTGTGATACGGCACACGTCAAGTCGGTAGTCCAGCTCCTGCCAAACACGATGCAGCATGTCTTCGGAATCCAGATCTGCCGTAATTCTCTGCTTGAGTTCCTATACGCTTGTAGGAAGAGGGGGACATAGACCAGTCTTTTCCGAAAGCTCCAGAGAAAACATTCGCAAAGGGTTCGGTCGGGAGAACGTGGCGGCCATTTCAACAGCTCATTGTCTTCATCATCAGGACGCCCGAACCATCTATCTGGAAGATTGTCATTGAGATAAGCTCGCACAATAAGCTTCCAGTGAGGTGGAGCCCCGTCCTGTTTTAAAATGAAGTGTTCATGCTCATTTGCAATCAGCTAATCAATTAGCCAGTTCTGAAGCATTTGCAGATAAACATCACCTGTCACATTTCCCTCAAAGAAAACCGGGCGATTAAGATGGTTCTTGGAGATGGCGCAGAACACATACACTTTTGGTAATTCCTTCATGTTCTCAATTGTGGCATGGGGATTTTCCTCGCCCCAAATGCAAATATTATGCATGTAGACTTTTGCCATCCTTATGAAATGTTCCCTCATTACTGAAAGCAAGACGATTTTCAAACTCGTCTTCTTCAAGTTTCTCTTGCATATCGACACAAAATTGTTTACGCTTTTGCTTGTTATCGGTCTTGAAATCCTGAACGAGCTGAAGCTTGTAGGGTGTCATTCGCAAGCGTTTCTTTGCGACATGCCAAACTGTCGTCGGGCGAATCTGGTTTTCTAGCCTTGCTCTTCTTATGGACTTTCTGGGGCTTCGCAGAAATGCCACCCGAACCCGCTTGACCATCTCTTCCACTCCTAGTGGTCAGTTGGTGCATTTTTAGCGAGTTCTCTCACGAATGCACCCTGCACAGTCTTCGACTGTGTTCGATCATACTCTAACACTCAAAACACCTTTCCTTTTCCAGTGAATGGCATTTCTATACCTGCAAATAACAACAACGTTAAATATATAATTTGAGTTGTTTCTAGACATGCTCTTAAAATTTGAGATCATTTGAACGAGAATTAGTCAAGTTATTATATTACCAAATGATATCAAATATTCTGAAACTCAAAATTCTGTGTTTAATGCGACAGTCGCTTTAAAACAAATATTCTGTTAGCTGGGAAAACTCAATGAGAACATGGAGTGTAACAATGAGCACTTTATTTAATACGACTGTAGATGTAAGATGAGCTGCCATTTTTCGAAAAGAACGGACAATTTTTATTGTTGCACTTCCAGTCTGAAACTTTTGAAACGTCCACAATACTTTTTTCAAAAATGCTGAATTCCAATATATCATGCTCTGACACATTCAGTTCTACACGGAAGGTGTGTTTGCATATTTTCTTTGAAATGCAGATCGCGCTTGCTTTTAAAATTTTCTTGGAATGGATGGATAATGAAGTCAAATACACTGAGGTATGTTAATAGCTTTAACACCTCAGTACTCAACAAAATATGGTGTAGGAAAACAATTTCGGTAGAAATATAATTCCTTGCTGCCACCCATCAGAATTTTTTTTGAAATCCGTGTTTCTCGCGCTGTATTAAACTGTGAACTGCAATTTTCAATTTTTTTTTTACGCTTTCCAACCGTAGGTTGAAGAAGCGTATATGCTCCAGCTTTGTCCGTTCGTCCTTCCGTCCGCACGATAACTCACGTGAAAATGGTTCGACTTCGACGAAATTTTAGTATGTGATAGGGGACCACCTTGGGACGAACCCTATTGAAAATGGGCTAGCATTGTCAAAGGTCAGGACATAGAAAAGCGGAATACATTCCATTGTTCTTATGCGTCATAACTTGCGTAAAAATTGTTCGATTTCGATGAAATTTTAGTATGTGGTAGGGAACCACCTGGGAACGGTCGCTATTGAAAATGGGTGAAATTGGGTCAAAGGTCAGGGCATAGGAGCTGGATCCATTCCATTGCCTTTATGCGTCATAACTTGCGTAAAAATGGTTCGATTTCGATGAAATTTTAGAATGTGGTAAGGAACCACATATGGACGAACCCTGTTGAAAATGAGCGAAATGGGTCTAAAGGTCAGGACATAAAAGCGGGACCATTCCATTGCCTTTATGCGTCATAACATGTGTAAATATGGTTCGATTTCGATGCAACTTTAGTATGTGGTAGGGAACCGCCTGGGCACTAACCCTATTGTAAATAGGCGAAATGGGGTCAAAGGACAGGCAGGACATAAGAGCGGGATATATTCCATTGCCCTTTTGCGTCACAACTTGCTTAAAAACTTTTCGATTTCGATGAAATTTTAGTATGTGGAAGGGAACCACTGGGGACGAACCCTATTGAAAATGGGCAAAATAGGGTCAAAGGTCAGGACATTTAAGTGGGATCCATTCCATTGCCTTTATGCGTCATAACATGCGTAAATATAGTTTAGCATGTGGTAGGGAATCACCTGGGCACGAACCCTATTGAAAATGGGAGAAATGGGGTCAAAGGTTAGGCAGGGCATAAAAACGGGATATATACCATTGCCCTTATGCGTCATAAGTTGCGTAAAATTGTTTCGATTTCGATCAAATTTTAGTATGTGGTAAGGAACCACCTGGGCACGAACCCTATTGAAAATGGGCGAAATGGGGTCAAAAGTTGGGCAGGGCATAAGAGCGGGATATATTCCATTGCCCTTATGCGTCATAACGTAAGTAAAAAGGGTTCGATTTCGATCAAATTTAAGTATGTGGTAAGGAACCACATGGGGACGAACCCTATTGAAAATGAGCGAAATGGGGCCAAAGGTCAGGACAAAAAAGCGGGATCCATTCCATTGCATTTATGCGTCATAACATGCGTAAATATGGTTCAATTTCGATGAAATTTTAGTAAGTGGCAGGGAGCCACTGGGGACGAACCCTATTGAAAATGGGCGAAATGGGGTCAAAGGTCAGGACATTGGAGTGCGATCCATTCCATTGCCCTTGTGCATCATAACTTACCTAAAATGCTTGGATTGCGACAAAACTTTATTACGTTGTTCCGGAGCTATAGTGAACCGGTTCTGTTGAATATCAACGAAATGGGGTCAAAGGTCATTGCACAAAAGCCAGATTTATTCCTCAGCCATTATTCTCATAACTTGCGTAAAACTGCTTCTAATGCAACAAAACGTTATCATGTTGTTCCGGAGGTATAGTGAACCGGTTCTGTTAAATATCATCGAAATGGAGTCAAAGGTCAGGACACAGGAGCGAGATTTATTCCACAGCCATTATCCACATAACTTGAGTAATAATTTCTGGTATGTTGGAAAGCGTATCATAAACAATGCATTGCGTGATTTTACTAACTTGTTATGTCTTTAACAATTGAAGAGCTCAAAGAAGTTCATTTTCTTAGTTTACTATAAAGTGTGTATTTCTGAAATACGGTAATTTCCCAGAAATAAGCGAATGAAATTCTAAGGTGTAATTGAAATTTCTGAAATTATTCTGCTTGAAATTAAAAGTGAGCTGCAATGAAGGACAAAAATTGAAGAACACCTTAAATTTCACATGGCCCTTATGATAAGTATCAAAAACGAAAGTGATTCAAAATGAGGAACTGAACACCAACTATGTGGAAAATAGTAAAAGTAGAGCAGTACTCCAATTTACTGGCGTAAGAATATATAACTAAATGCTTTATTACTCTCACACAAAAACCAGATGGTTTTTCATGGAATGGCTTCTTCTTGGAATAAGACATTTGGTTAATGTGCGAAAGCTGGAAAACATTTATTTATATATTCTTAAAAATAAATCGGACCGATAATATAGTTCTACTATTTTCTAAAAAAAAAGTGATTGTATGCTGTTTCTGAAAGACATTATCTATTACATTACGCAGTAAAGAGAAGGTACGTGGGAAGTTGTGAAGTACATCAAGTGCAAATTACCCAAAATTCGTTAATGATACAGAATCTAAGGCACTCCAATTTGCCAACAACTCAATAGGGAATTAGAGATGCTACCGTAAACTATAGCTGGCATTTTTGTATTATGGTTTTAAAAACTCTGATTAAATTTTAAAAAAAGTGAAATTGTCTTTAAAGGAAAATATTTGTTTAAAAGTGAAACTACTCGGAAGCCAATAATTTTTCTTTTAGGCGGCATGTGAACTACTAATTAAGTAATTAAGGATCGAAACACAAGAATGGCCTGAAAATGTCCCGTTAGCCTGTTTTCTCGTGTTTCTTACGTTCTTTAGTCACTCACAAAGACAGTACTGCTTTACACGTGATCAGGAATATTGCGCAGGGATATATCTCAACAACGCATGCAAAAAAAAATGCACAGGCATCGGTAACTGAAGAGAAAACATATCTGCACCCAAAATGCGTACGTCCGTACCAGTTTTACTTTTATGAACACGTTTCAGAGAATGTTGTTTTTCTGAATTGTTTGCTCTGCAAACAGTTTATCGAAATCATTTCCAAAAAATACTGTTCTCTCAGGAAACAAACTTTGGAAGCAATGAGTTTCATGAAATGTAAGACTCATGCTGTGAGTTATATTTTAAATATTAATCCATATTTTTGAAGCTGTCAGGAACTAAAGAATATTATTTTATTGTATATTTTCAGCCACAAAGTAATATCTTTGGTTCGATTCGACTCCCTGGAAGGAATACAGCGCCACATTACCCTGCGGGGAGTGTAGGGAATTATGATCGTCAATATAGGTTGGGATCGTATTCCACGTTATACCGCGAAACCCTAGAACAATAAAAAAGATTCTATTGTGTTTCTCATACATGGAGTTCCTGCGACTAGCACCACAATGAATTTCGCATATTTCCGAACTATATGTTAAACGTCATTCTGGGTTATGCTACATGATTGAAAACTGAAATATTATGCGTCTTGACGCCTGATACCACAAACTGCATGCTGAATATTTTTTACATTTCGTGTATATATATATATATATATATAAGTAATAATGTTTGCAAAATCAACCCTATCTGAACGCGATGATAATCGCTAACTACAGAATGGTAACTAACAATACGGAAAAATCCCTTTCTTACTAATCAATCAGATATAAAATAATGCAAAAAAAGTGAGAATGCATTACCGGCTGTGACCTGATATTACAGCAATAGTGAAGGAGATGATTCATACTCAGACAGATGCAACAAGGACTTAGGTGCAAAAAATAAATTTTTAAGTAATTTTTGTATGACGTATACAACTTATTTACATATCAGATATTCACCCGCGTTGTTTGCATGTGACCGTAACTGCTTCAGAGTATAAAATGTGATATAGAAGTTTGCCCAACAGTCAAACGCACATGCACATCGGTAGGTAAAAGATGGCAAGCCATACTGCATTTATTCGGAACTGCATTTGTTACGAGATTCATCAAAGAAAAAGTGTTGAAAAAGCATGAAAATCGATGTGTTCTGTTCTTGAAGAGAATATTGTATCGAAAAGCACGCGTGAGTTTTGGTTTAGTCGGTTTAAAGAAGGAGATCATAGCGGCGCCCTGCAGAATGTTCACATGAGGAACTGCAAGCATTGCTGGTTGAATATTTATTTCAAACGCAAAAAGAACTAGCTGAACACTTGGGTGTAACTCAACAAACCATTTCCTATCATTTACGCGTAACGGGAAAGATTCAGAAGGAACGAAAATGAGTGTCACATGACTTGAGCCAGAGGAACAAGGATGAGCGTGTCATCAAGTGTTTGAATCTGTTGAATAAACAACACAGAAAGTCTTTCCTGTTGAAAATATGAAAAGTGGATATGGTACGACACTCCCAAACGCAAAAACCACCGCGTGGATCCCGGTGAAGCAACGACCTCTACACCGAAACACAATATTCACTCCAAGAAAGTTCTGCTGTGCATCTGCTTTGATATGAAGTGTGTGTTCGATTACGGACCATTGGAACAGGGTCAGACTGTTACTGCTGATCCTAAAAGCATTATTTGCTGCAATTAAACCACGAAATCAGTCGGTAACGTCCATTTACAGTCAAAGGATTGTGTTCCGTGAAATTATGGCATGACAACGCTAGGCCGCATGTCGCGAAATTCATCACGAAATATATTAGTAGGTTACGTGTGCGGTGATGTTTAAAAGCTTGGAAATCCCTTCATTAGAACGACATCAGACAATTTAAACGGAATAAAAGTTTAATGAAATCAAATCAAATATACAGAAGACACGTGAAATTACATGAACATAATCTGTGGTATACACATGGTAAATCTACTTTTTGTTTAGCTTTAAAGAAGCAGTTCATGTACTAGGTAGATCCATCGATACGAAGTCATGGCTCGCGTCATGGCGAGATAGAATTTCTGCAGTCTCCTGAGTAACGTTCTCTTTATTGTGGTGTCATCATCATCATCATTGTCAACCATTATCAATCCACTGCTGGACGAAGGTCTCCCCAAGTTTCCTCCACAACGGTCTGTCTTGTGCCAGTCTCCTCCATGTCACCCCTGCATACTTTCGAATTTCATCCACCCATCTCCCATGTGGTCTTCTTCTGGGTCTTTTCCTGTCCCTTGGAATCCAATCTAAAATTTCGGCTGTCCATCGATGATCTGTCCTTCTGGCAGTATGTCCAGCCCATTGCCATTTCAGGGATTTAACTCTGATCATGATGTCTTCCACTCTAGTCATTTTTCGGATCCACGAGTTCCTCTTCTTATCTCTCCTGGTTACACCAAGCATGCACCTCTCCATGCTACTTTGAGTTGTCTGCAGCCTTTGTATGTCTCTTTTAGTTAAGGTCCACGTCTCTGCACCATACGTAAGCACTGGAAGGATGCATTGATCAAACACTTTTCTTTTAAGACATAATGGCATATTGCTCTTGAAAATTATGCTGTTTCTTCCAAAAGCTCTCCAGGCAAGTTTTGTACGCCGATTAATTTCTTCATCAATGTGACCCTCACTTGATATCTGCTGTCCAAGATAAACGTATGTGTCTGTTATCTCCAGCTTTTCTCCATCAATCGATAAATCTTCATTTCTTGTAAAAGCATTGAACATCACTTTTGTCTTCTGAAAGTTCATTTTTAATCCCACTTCTTTACTCTTGTCAGCAAGTTCCTGGATCATACTCTGCAGCTCTGATGGGGTAGTTGCAAAAATGACTACGTCATCAGCAAAACGAAGGTGGGTTAGATAATCTCCATTAATCTTTATCCCCTTGTTTTCCCAGCTCAGCGACTGAAAAACACCCTCCAATGTGGCATTAAAGAGCTTCGGAGATATGGTGTCACCTTGTCTCACTCCCTTTCCAATTTTTACGTGTGTTGTATTTTCAAACAGCCTAATCTTTGCACTTGCATTTTCATAGATGTTATTAATAATATTAATGTATGCATCTTCAATACCGCAGGTTTTCAGAGCCATTGTAACTGCTGATGGTTTCACCGAATCAAAGGCTTTTTCATAATCGATAAAAGCCATGCACAATGGAAGTTCATATTCCCTCGCTCTTTCAATTAGTTCTCTCAGCACGTGGATATGATCTATTGTGCTGTAGCCACTCCTGAATCCAGCTTGTTCTCTCGGTTGAGCCATGTCCAGTGTTACCTTCAAGCGGTGTGAAAGAACTTTAGTGAAGATTTTATAAACTACTGATAGGAGGCTGATAGGTCTGTAGTTTCCGAGATCCTCAATGTCACCTTTCTTATGTAGCAGGATCATTGTAGCGGTGTTCCAATCCTCAGGAATCTTTCCTTCATTAAGGCATCGAGTGAAAATTTGGGCGAGTACTGTTTCGATTTCTCCACTTGCTTCTTGTATGATGTCTACAGTAATTCCATCTTCTCCTGGAGCTTTTCCTCGCTTCATGTTCTTGATTGCATGTGCAACTTCTGCTGGAAGGACTGGAGGAACTCTGGTACTGGTATCTTTCATGATGTCTGGAGTGCATATATCATCCCTTTCATATAATTTGGAGTAGAAATCTTTCACTCTTGTCAAAATTTCGCCTCTATTTCTTGTTACAGAACCATCTTCTTTTCTCAGTGCCATAATCTGTTTTCTTCCCTTACTGAGATGTCCCTTTGCTATCTTTAGGCTTTGGTTGTTTTCAATTGCTTTCCTCACTAGTTCACAGTTGAATTTCCTTACGTCTTCAGTGATACTTTTTCTTACTGTCTTGCATAGCTCTATATATTCCACTTTGGAAGTCACATCTTCTTTAGTTGTCCTCATCTCTCTTCTTTTTTGCATCAACATTTTGGTTTTTCCTGATAATTTGTTCACATGCAACTTGTTCTTAGACCCAGCTAATTTTGTTGCTGTTTCCATAAGAGCTTTGGTTACTTTTCTGTTAACTTCAGAGATGTCCACTTCTTCCGATGTTAGGCCTTCTAAAGCAGAGAACCTGTTCTTCAGTTCTAACTTGAAGGTATTATGGTGTTTTTTAAGGTTGGTTATGTC
The DNA here is from genome assembly GCA_039090855.1 of Macrothele yani. Taxonomy (NCBI): domain Eukaryota; kingdom Metazoa; phylum Arthropoda; class Arachnida; order Araneae; family Macrothelidae; genus Macrothele; species Macrothele yani. Next base: position 47,098,463 of record CM076999.1, on the reverse strand, counting down.
AATAGATTTTGTTTGTCTTATGAGCTTGCCACGTTCAAGTTTAGTGTTGAGGTGCATCTTACATCTCACCAATCTATGGTCACTACCTGTGTTGAACTTGTTTAGCACACTGCAGTCTTCTATGACGAATTTTTTGTTACACATAATAAAATCAATTTCACTTGTCGTCCCATTTGGATGTCTCCATGTCCATTTCCTGTGTGGCTTTTTCTTGAAAAAGGAGTTCAAGATGAAAAACCCTTCTGCCTCTGCAAACTCAACGAGAGTATTTCCACGCTGGTTTCTGTTGCCATGACCGAATTTACCTACTGAAGTTTCATTCTGTTGCCGTTGCCCTATTTTTGCATTGAAATCTCCCATAATTATTTTCAAGTGCTGCTTACCTTTATTATTTAGATGACAAATTTCCTCATAAAATTCTTCAATTTCTTCTTCAGGATGACTTGTGGTGGGTGCATAAGTTTTAATAATCTGAGCCTGGTATCTTTTCGAGAGTTGGATAACAAGTCGTGCAGCTCTGTCAGAGGAACTTTCAACTTCTACAACTTTATCCTTCAGTTTCTTGTTTATTATAAATCCAACACCACTAGTTCTGCCAGTATCTGTCCCACGATAGTAGAAGATCCGTAACTAACCTGAACTTCGAATTTTCACTTATAATGGAAGAAATTCGAATTGCATTTATGTGGTTACACACATGTCCTTGTGACCGTAGGTGCGTAATGTTATTAAATAAAGTCAGTCAATCTTACTCTGAAAAGTTATTCAGCAGTTTCAGCAAATTAAACATTGCGCAACCTCTTCGAACCTAACACATTTCAACAGCACTCCGTCTTCATATCCTTAACAGAAGGACTGTTCAATCTCAGGAAATAAAGCAGAATCTTAATATGTGGGACAAATACTTACAGAAAAATGAAAAAAAATCTCGTTTGAATTAAGAGGAATATCTTTAAACGACACGAAACTTAAGCTCTTACCAAATTCTCTTTCGAAAGAAAAATAGTTCAGATTCTTGATATTTTATTTTAATTTTCTTGAATATTCCGACTTAGTTGTGATTATATTATAAAATTTTGATTTCAAAGACAATTAAACTTAGGAGAGGCAGTTAAATATTTTTTACTAAAAACATTTACCTTCTTAACAGACTTTCATTCTTTCAAAGGTGGGTGAACCCCCGCTATTCTAATAAATGTTATCATTGTAAATACGACTATCATCTCTCTGTAGTTGTGCAAATATCCTTTGAGCCAATGATAAAATTATAATATTATGCAGAGACCGAACAGTATTACAATGGTCCATACACAGGAGATGCGTCCCAAAGAAGTAGTCAGAGCAATTTTGGAGTTTCTTGATAAGCCCTCCTGGAATTTGTTTTATTTGTAGTTTGTAGACAAATCATCATCATCATCATCATCATCATCATCATTGTCAAACATTATCAATTGACTGCTGGACGAAGGTATCCCCAAGTTTCTTCCACAACGGTCTGTCTTGTGCAAGCTCCTCCATGTTACTCCCGCATACTTTTGAAATTCATCCAAACATCTCCCATGAGGTCTTCTTCTGGGTCTTTTCCTGTCCCATGGAATCCAATCTAAAATTTCGGCTGTTCATCGATGGTCTGTCCTTCTGGTAGTATGTCCAGCCCATTGCCATTTCAGAGATTTACCTCTGATCATGATGTCTTCCACTCTTGTCATTTTTCGGATCCACGAGATCCACTTCTTATCTCTCCTGGTTACACCAAGCACGCACCTCTCCATGCTTCTTTGAGTTGTTTGCAGACAAATACAAGTGTTTTATTGATAGAGTTGTAAAACATGAAAAATCTGTGTACAAAGACAAGTACTTTACAGTAGCCAAAGTAGGTAAAAATGTAAAACTGGTTTTTGTTAAACTCTTACCACCAGAGATTCCTGATGTGGAAGATACAAATGCTTTGAAGAAATTTAGTAGACTGTTAATGTCTATAGGGAGTGGGTAAGAACTGAATAAAAAGAATAATTTATGCAGAATGCTTATTCGAGTACGCGAGTTATAGTGATGGATATGAAGGTTGCTGTAACTAAGTTTGTTTGTTTTATGTAAAGGGATTTAGGGAAATGTGTGCATATGACGGATTGATTAGAATATGCAGGAGGTGTAACCGATCAAAGCCTATGGCTTTTCAGTGTAAGGCATTCATCTGTGAAAATTGTACGGTTTAGACCACACATTAGATGACCGTGTCCTACGATGCGGGATTTGTGCTTCTGAAGGCCACAAGAAAGCTGCTTGTAGCATTAAAAACGTTGCTACTATTACTATATTTAACCACGTAGAATATACTGAGATGAATGAGATAAAGAAAATGAAATATCAGAGAGAATTGGAATGAACGCAACAGAAAATAGGTAATCACGAGAAACATGGAGAGAAGGCAGTAGGAATTAATAATGAATATGTAGAACAACCGGGGTGTATGTATTGAGAGTAATGAAGTGAAGACTCCGGATTTAGACGGGTCAACATCTAATGAAAATGTAGAGTTACAAGATAAAGATGACAGTTTTGACATAATGGAGGGGAAAACACCCCTTCCTCAGTGTCGCACCCTGTCAGAAACTGTTACTTTTACAGCTAATTTTAACAACAATAAAATTGGAAACCAACCCTAGATTTTATAAGCTTAACAAAGGCAAGGGATGTGGGACGTCAGACTAGCTCAGTGACGAAATCACAGGAAACCAATGTAAACATTCAAAATAAGAATGCTTCAAATAACCTTACAAGTACTCAAAAGAAAAGAGACGCAGAGAGGCGTACAGAAGAGTCGAAAGCAAAACAAAACGAAAATACAGGGGAACAAAGAGAATCATAGAATCAAGGGCAGATAAGTGATTCGTCGGAAGTAATAACTGCTTCAAATTCTAATTTATCTGAGTCCTCTGATTCAAGTCAAAATGTGATCCCTTATAAAATTAAGAAAGTTGGAGTACTACAGCTTTCCTAATATTCCTCGGAAAGTACAGAGGATGACAAAGAGAAGAAATGTTGTTAGTTTGTTTAAAGAAACAGTAGTATTAAGTGGAATGTAATTAAATTAAGAATGCATATCCTCAAAACTGATTTCTTTGAATATTTCGGGTATCGGAAAAGCAGACAAGCAGAATTAGGACAAAGGTTTGACATTAAATAGTATTGTTTTTTGTCTAATTCAGGAAATACATTTTAAAAGTTTCCATGATACTACTACATATAAACATTTATTATCATATCAGCGTTTTTTCTTTGGCAAGTGTAGGATATAGCGGTGTAATGATTTTGTGCAGAAATGCCAAGATTATTAACTTTCAGTTTGACACCGAAGGCAATGCGGTGTCAATGATAGTAGAAAAGCATCACTTTCTCTTTAAAATAGTATGTGTTTATGCACATTATTCACCTTCATCCTTTCCAGATCGCGAGGATTTCTTCAGAAGACTAACCTATTATTTATCTAGAAATTATGACTTCCTTTTTGTTGCAGGGGATTTAATACAGTCCTGTATGTATTTCTAGATAGAAGGAGTCAAGCTCAGTACTCGGATGGAAATGGAACTTCATTCAAAACATGGGTACTAGAAAATGTTTTACATGGCGTGTGGAGAAGATATAAAAATACTCAAGAAACGCATACAGCATATTAAATCCGTTTATTTTTATGGTGAAATAAGCACAGAGATTCTACAAGTTTTCGCATCGCTACTGGGAGGCCTTTTCAAGGCAATGGTAGACATAAAAGTGCAGTGAATTGGAACACATAAGGAACAAAGATGATTTTTGAAAATAACTTGGGTGACATCCCGAGCATATTTCATGGATTTTTTTCGTTTTAGCACGTAATTACACGGCGCGCCGCAACGTGTTTCCATCTTTTAATAATACATGACAAACCATTGGTAGTTCAGTAGAGATCATATCATTGCATGCTACTTTGCTGAAGAGGATTTCGACAGTTTCCCTGATGGCAGTCCCTTAAAATTCGTATGAGGGGCAATTCTTCTAATATGGTTCCATACTGGAGCGGCCGATGAGCGCATGACTTCTGTGGCGAGGGCTGTATTATGCATGAAAAAGTATTTGTCAAACTTTCTCCTGATGCTAGTCTGCTATCGACATTCAGATTCAAGTCTCTCACTAAGTTTTGAATATCTATGGAGAAAGGATATCCAAGTCTCAGCGATAAAGCGCTGAAATTATTGGTAACTATTCAGTCACGTATTAATGCGAGAAGACCTGTTGATCCGTTTCGGCAATCAAACCAAAGTACAGGATTCTAATGCTCACTAGAGCTGTACTTGGTCTAGTGGAAACGAGGCTGGAACCACGGCATGAAAAGATTATCGCGAAGCAACTGAGATCCCATTGACCCCAGAAAATTATATTAACGGTAAAGAGAATATTTTGGAGTACTGATTATGGTTGCACTTATTAATCATTTAAGAATATTCACAGGTTAAAAGGTATTAGTTGTAAGTGGAATAATCTGATATATAAATTAAGGTTTGTATGCAATGATCATTAAAATATTAACTCGACGAGTGGTTGCTGTAACTTGTGCAAATGGAAGACCTACTCTGCTACTGATGTAAATAAAAATCTGTTTCATTTTTCCCTTATAGTGGCAATCACTTTTGTCTACATAGTGTATCATTCACTAGACGTGTTGCGTCTATTCTTTATGTTCTTAAATGAATTATTTCAAGCAAAAATGTCGGGAATAGTTATTGCAAGTAAGTTTAGAGAATCATCATACTTCGATTTGCCTATAAAAGAGAAACCAAAATTGAACTTTCTGTACTGCACAAACTTTTAATTATTTAATAAAAATGACAATGTTGTTATAATTAACTAATAATCCGACCATTGAACCACAACAATGCAATCAACAGTTGATCTGATGTTTTGAATATAAAAAATATCAATTCCATACAACAAAATTAACTTTCAGCCTTTTTGACGCTGTTGCTGAATCAATTATGCATATTAAGAGCGTGAGTGAACATTTTATTGACACCACCATGCTCCTTGCTTATGCGTGTAAGGCATTGCATGATCTTGGTTCGTAAATACATTTATATGGATCCAGAAATTCATGATCTAGACGTTCGCAAAGTGGGGTTACGTGAATTCGATTGGGACTCATTGTACAATTAGGTCCACTTAAAATGTTTTTGTTTTTGTTTTTTGATTGGAGGTTTAACGACCACCATGAGCAACTCAATGGGATATAAGTAGTCGCCCGTCCCTTATTTAGGGCCATTGGTTTCTGGGAAGGGAGAAAGCCAGTGCCGTAAGACAAACACAGCATTCATGCCTTACCGGGATTCGAACCCGGAGCCCTTTAGGACTAATGATCAGAGGCCATCACTTAGACCACTGCGCCACAGGGGTGGCACTAGTAATTTTCGAAGTAATTATTTGTTTGAATAAATGTCGAATTAAAAGTAAAAGTATTATTTAATTTGCAAAAGTTAGTACATTACTTCACTCCTCTTTTGAATTAACAAATTAATTAAATAATTCATGGTTAGAATCCGTGCGGTTACTGTATGTCCTCTTGTAGCAAATTTTAGATTCACCTGAGTAAAAAAGAAAAAAGCATTTTTACACAAGCGACACTACATGGTGTCGTCATTGCTCTATTTTTTTCCATTAAGTGTGCAAAAACATCTGCATGAGTTATTTCATTTGAAACTTGAACATTTTTCAAAACAAGCCTTTCACTTCCATGTTGTAAATTTCGTGTGCTTGATACCGCTACGGTGTGCTTACCTAACTTTGATGCCAAAATTTTTGAATGAACCCTTTGACTTTATCCAGTCACGATTTTTTCAGCAACACAACAACGAGTTTTAAATCGTTGCAGGCATCCAGAACTTGCAATAGCATAATTTTACAACGTTCAGAGGTAGAAGATTATGCTTTCTGTTACAGTACTCTGTCAGAGACCGATGAATAGCTTTTTACACTTCATTGTACGCTATGCTTATCATCAACAGTGTTTGATCTTTGCTAAATTCTTCCATTTTCGTGTCTTCTTTGGTATCTGAATAGGATTACTTACATTACACTGTTATTCACCATTTCAACTGTGTGAGTTGTTCCCATCTTTGCTGAAAGCGGTACAACTGTGGACATCACGTAAAATTGCTGTGTTTCACCTATGACACTTAAACGAGATAAACGAGTTTCTGTTGGTCAAATTCCTCTGCTTTCGGGAGTTCGCTACCTGTGCAATCTTTAGTGTCTTATAAACAATAATTTGAACGATAGAATCCTAGCCGTTGCCATAGGGCTTTTTCCGGAGAATGTAGCATTAGAGTAATGAAACTAGAACAAATATAACAATAGAGCAAATGCAACAAAGATAAAAATTGTAGAACGTCACATTATATTGGCATATATATTCATACTTGTTAATAGATACTTCTAATGAACACAATTTCAGTGAGAAGCTGGTAAGTATTTTAATATACGCTTATTTATTAAAGACAAAAATATAAATTGAAAATATTTTCATCAAAAGTTTGCGATTATCAAATTTGCTTCTAATATCTCACAATGAACTCGTTGGTTTCAATGAGATCTACATCACAAGTACAGTCTAATATACATGAAAAAGTGGCAGCTTCCTAAAGATTCGAGTTGGCTCCCCACGTGTGTAATAACGTGTTCGAAGAAGTCGTGGTGAACGTCATCTTGCATTTATAATTTCTCTGCGTCATACTGGCTCAAGGCCAAGCGCCGTGGTTTTTGGTACCTTTGGGCTCAATTTGTGACCTCGCTTAATACGTATTGAGAGTACTCTCAAAGGCCAGGGATCTATCAGTAATCTTTTAGAGGCCGAGGTCATATGTACCCCTCATTAGGTCATATGTACCCCTCATAGGTCTGCAGAACTATGTTCGGCCACATGTGGCACATCATCCATGCACGGCAGATATCGGATCCTCCCTAGACTGCGCGTTCGCCGGATATGTACCCCATCGAACATGTCTGTGATGCGGTAGCTATATGTGGCTGCACCATCAAACATCTCCGCCAGTCACCACAAATGAACTGTGGTTCCGCGTTAAAGCAACCTGGCAAATCATTCTCCAAGACGCTATCAAAAGTATCTTCTGTTCAAAGCCCGCCGGGCAGAGGTTATCATGTTGCTCGAGATTACTTCACACGATACAGAGTTTTAAAGCGAAAAAGTCTTGTATAGCTCTAAAAACGCAATCTATATCTCCTGCAACTTAGAAATCTATGATATATATTTCATTTGAGTAATGTTATTCTTTCTTAGTTTTGCAATTTTCACAAACAGCAGCGCATATATGTCGCTAAACCAAACACAAAAAAGGGATCTTTCCGTAAATATCTATTTTGTATTTATATGTGAAATAGTAGCTTGGGGAGATACAAAATTTTAAACTTAGTGACTTAACAATTGTTGGTCCTTATTATTTTATATAATTCGTCATTCAGTACATTATTTAAAGATTTGTTTCAGGAGTCTACAACATTATTTTCATGGGTTTTTAAAAGATAACAAAGGAATCAACTAATTTTTATTGTTATTGTGGTACTAATAAAAAAAGAAGAATTTCATCGCGAGAAATTAAAAAAGATCGAGTAGTATTTTTTCCAAATTGTTGTAAGGAAAACCATATGTGTTTGAGCTCGTTATCCGTGATAAAATTACTTTTCTGGGGATTTTTAAAAGCTAATGTCAGCAAAGCAGATAGCAAACAGATTTCTCTCATGTAGAATTTGTGTGATACTTTCAGTTATACTTTAAATGTAACGAAAAAAAGGAAAATTTTGTGATAGTTCGATAACATATTATTCTTTTTATGTTAAATAGTAAGTGTATAGTGCTAAATTTGAAAACTAAATATCAACCGTCACTTCCCAGTAGCTTAGGTACATAATAGTAAAATTAAATACACCAAAAGTTAAGACATGAATCTCTCTTAAGCATTTTACAGATTAATATCGCTCTCATGTATTGGAGTGCAGCTAAACTGAAAATCACATTAAAATGTGTGCCATCCAATTGTTACGTAACGACCTAGGTGAGTCCAAAATAAATGCCTATCTTTGGACATCATGCAAATAAGTAATTAAGAGAACTAAAACGGTGGTTCACATGTTTGTAGACAAACACGTTCTAAAAATTTATTTCGATAATCAATTCACACCATACGATACGTTACATAACATATTATAACATCCAACGTATTTCTCATAGCAAAGTGTATCAAAATTCGTTATTTTGCATCACATTTTCAATCTTGAATAAAACCTCGAAAGAAAATAACATGGAAAAATATTGCCAAACCGGTGAAAACTTCCATATGTACAATGGAATAAAGAAAATCCTGCTGAAAATGATTTAGCCTCATTCAATAATTCTGGCATATTGCTTTATAAACAAGCATTTAATAAAATGTTATACCAGACGCACGGAAAGGTTATATCCAAATGTGCACTCACAGTTGAATCCCTTGTTTAAAAAATGCATCTTTTACTGGAAAAACATCGTCGCCCAGCAGTATTATTAAAGAGATATTTTCAAACTGAAAACTAATTATCTTCCTCATCTCATATTTGTTCATTAAAATGCAAAGGCTTTTTCCTATTATTGAAATGTTGGTTGTAATCCATATGCATCCCTCATATTTTTTTTATTTGTTCAGATTGTATCTGCCGCGGATTAGAAACACAACAGTGTCTAATAATAATGTGTGTAGGCATTGAATTAGCCTCACTGTTGTAAAGAATTGGATCAAAATAATTTCATTTAGTGAGGTTATTTCAGAATTGGTGCTTGAATCAGCCTCACTGGTGCAACTGCCAGTGAGGCTAATTTGATGCGTTAGTACTAGGTGCCCTCTGAGAAAAGTTTGTTCTTAAAATTATTAACGATTGCACCATTAGGAGATCATTTCACTCCTATTTTGTATGTTGCCCGTATTTAATAATCAAAAGATCAATTTAATACGTTTTATTAAAGACGTTGTGTTATGTTCACTCATTCGTACGTTGAAAACACATTATGACAGTAAACCCAAACCTCATGGATCCGAATTCGTGAACATTTTATTGGACATATGGAATACTCTCCATTCCCGACTATAATCTTAAATGGGTGTATCAAGCATTCTGCACATTTACTTGAAAGATAAAAGCGCTTCTCAGTTCTACAATTGTAATTGAAATATTTGCAGTAATGTTTTTGTAAAATTAATTTCTAATTAACTTTTCTTTAATTCAGACCGCTTCGTAGATATTACTTGTCATTTAAATAAGATTTCTGCTGACCTTTAATGTGGAAAGAGTATTTCCTTTAACTGTCATAAATTCTGATTTTAATTAATTTAGTTCCATTACTGATAAAACTTTACCTCTCACTTGTTTGAACACGTTCAAATTAGACATTTGTTTGCTAAAACGTTTTTAATGTCGGACATTCGTTTCATCTTGGTATTCAAAGTACAATGCAACCGCTCCACGCGTGACTCCCCCATCTCTTACAAAATTAGTCCAGGAAATTTTATTTGTATTGTGGTACTAATAAAAACTGAAAGTTTCATTGCCAAAAACTGAAGATAAAAAACGAGTAATATATATGCCAATATACTGTAAATAATAGATCATATCCATGTGCTGAGAGAACTAATTGAAAGAGCGAGGGAATATGAACTTCCATTGTGCATGGCTTTTATCGATTATGAAAAAGCCTTTGATTCGGTGAAACCATCAGCAGTTACAATGGCTCTGAAAACCTGCGGTATTGAAGATGCATACATTAATATTATTAATAACATCTATGAAAATGCAAGTGCAAAGATTAGGCTGTTTGAAAATACAACACTCGTAAAAATTGGAAAGGGAGTGAGACAAGGTGACACCATATCTCCGAAGCTCTTTAATGCCACATTGGAGGGTGTTTTTCAGTCACTGAGCTGGGAAAACAAGGGGATGAAGATTAATGGAGATTATCTAACCCACCTTCGTTTTGCTGATGACGTAGTCATTTTTGCAACTAGCCCATCAGAGCTGCAGAGTATGATCCAGGAACTTGCTGACAAGAGTAAAGAAGTGGGGTTAAAAATGAACTTTCAGAAGACAAAAGTGATGTTCAATGCTTTTACAAGAAATGAAGATTTATCGATTGATGGAGAAAAGCTTGAGATAACAGATACGTACGTTTATCTTGGACAGCAGATATCAAGTGAGGGTCACATTGATGAAGAAATTAATCGGCGTACAAAACTTGCCTGGAGAGCTTTTGGAAGAAACAGCATAATTTTCAAGAGCAATATGCCATTATGTCTTAAAAGAAAAGTATTTGATCAATGCATCCTTCCAGTGCTTACGTATGGTGCAGAGACGTGGACCTTAACTAAAAGAGACATACAAAGGCTGCAGACAACTCAAAGCAGCATGGAGAGGTGCATACTTGGTGTAACCAGGAGAGATAAGAAGAGGAACTCAAGGATCCGAAAAATGACAAGAGTGGAAGACATCATGATCAGAGTTAAATCCCTGAAATGGCAATGGGCTGGACATACTGCCAGAAGGACAGATCATCGATGGACAGCCGAAATTTTAGATTGGATCCCAAGGGACAGGAAAAGACCCAGAAGAAGACCACATGGGAGATGGGTGGATGAAATTCGAAAGTATGCAGGGGTGACATGGAGGAGACTGGCACAAGACAGACCGTTGTGGAGGAAACTTGGGGAGACCTTCGTCCAGCAGTGGATTGATAATGGTTGACAATGATGATGATGATGATGATGATACTGTAAGTAAAAACATAAATGTTCGAGCTCGTTTTCCGTGATAAGAGAAGGATATATTTCTGTGGATTTGAAATATCCATGCCACCAATGTAGAAAACTAATACAGTTTTCTAATGAACAATCTGTTTTCTTTAAAATAAAGTACATTAAACTGTAAACAGGGCGGTAAAGAAATTCACCCTTTTGCCTTTGCTATAGCGAGAAGCAAATAGGGTGTTCGTGACACCACAGTGTTTCAAACCATCGCTTAGTTGATGGGAAATTATCAGTTGTAGATAGTTTTTGCTTCTTTTCTTGCAGAGGGTGTCCATCTGAGTGCAAAGAAAGCTTGGGAATTTTTTCAATGTGTTTAATGTAAAATGTTTTTCATTAAGGATTTGAATAATCGAAAATTATGTGTAGGTATGATCTCACTGTTCATCTCTAAATTATCCTGATCCGAAAAGTTCAAATTTGGGACACTCCTCTCCCATCTACCAACAAATAAGGAAAAGTTTATGTATGAAGTTTGTCTAGCACATATATGGGGTAATTTGCGTATAAGAAAAATTAGGCTGGAACTCTTTGTTCTGGGTATTTCTTTTGAAGTATTAAACGCGCTAGGTCAACAGAACGATAAGGATATATCTTGCAACGCAAATTTTGCATTCAATGACGGATGGCACAATGGTCAGCGAGAGAATATTTCAGATTTTTTTATCCAGTAAAGTCATTTCACTTTCCCTCGAAATTGGAAAGAATTTGTTAAGTGCATCGGAATGACAGAGTTATTTCTGAATTTCCTGGAGAACAAAAATCCAAAATATGTAATATACGCACCAAAATAGTTATTTATTCCCGAAACGTAGAGAAAACGCCCGAAATGTTAGTACTTCTCTGAGTTTTGAGGCAAAAGGCTGCATGCAAGAAAATTTTTGTTGTTAAGTTTCATCGCATCTTATCTAGTTTTGTGATTCCATCTTCGCGACCGCGAGGATCCCAGCGAATCAGCAATTAATCTTTTTTTTATTTAATCACCCGCCGTAAAGGAACTGCAGAGCGATGCTTTATGTAATTATCTTCATCTTCCTAGTCAGATATCATCAGTCCACTGCTGGATGAAAGTCTTCCAAAGTTTCTCCACAAATCTTTTGCGAACAAATTCTTTGGAAAATCTCGGTGCAAAACATTTTGCAGAAACCTTCTGTACTGTTCTGCAGTGGTTCTCTCTGGCACTCTGTCTGTTGCAATCTCTCCAACATTGTCATAGGCCATGATCATCATCAGCTTAACCTTCGATTGTCAGCTTCGGATTTCTTTCGGGAGAGGGGATTCTGGATGTCTCCACTGAGTAGACTGGTATTTTACTTCTGGTTCAAAATATCATATCCAGGTTTCATCTAGAGCAGCAGTGATATCCAAAACCTGCTCGCTTTCATTCTTGTACCCTGAAGCAATTGTTCTGCAATTGTTTTTGCGAACTGCTGGTTACTCACTCAGACTATGCGGAGCCCATTTGGCAACCACTTTTCTCCTCTGTGATTTTTCTCTTAGGACTCTGAAAACCGAGGCTGTAGACATATTGGTTCACATGTAATATTTTCCCTTGCTTTCGGTTGATCTTTTTCGACAATTGTTTTTGACGATAACCACAGAAGTGTTGTGCGTTGCATCTGATGGCTTCTTCAACGCTTTCTGACCTTGGTGGAAGCCAGTAGCCCACCGTAACCCCATGCTACGATACACTACACAAACTTCACAAACACCTTTATGAATTTCGGTTGGGGATATTTCTCGCAAGGTTTCAATTTTAATGTAGGATCTAAGGTCGCTGCACAAGATTTGATTTGACTCACGTTCTTCCTCCATTTCTATGAGGACTTTTTCGGAACAGGAGCAAATTATTCAGCAAAAAATGTACACCCAAATTTGTATACTGAATTCTGATTCAAAACTGGCCCAACGATTGGAGCGATTGCATCATCCAACGGCCTGCGCCTGCGCAGTGTGCAAAGCTTTTGAAATGACCTACGTATGGTAAAGGGTATTCGAGTATGCAATGCAATATGGACTCCCCTACATAGCAAAAATGACATTACGACAGGTGTCTATTTACTTATGCCATGTCAGTTTACATTTTAAAGAGAGATCTCAATTGAACAGTACATAGAATTTTAAATCCACACAGCGCGTGCTAAACGGATTAAATGCAGAGAAGAGTTGAAGATGTTATTGTGAGTACCAATGACTTGATTAGTATTTCCCAGGCAATTAAAAAGAAAGTGAGTATAACAAGAGTTGAAGAACCGAAAATGATTCGATCATACATAGAGGATTATAGGAACAGAGTGTCTGACCCCAGGTCTAAGACAACCCTTAGAAATAGGAAGCTAGGAGTTTTGGGCTAGAGTGCCCGATAGGAAAGTGACACGGCAGCGAGGTAGAGAGGGAGAGGAAGACGTCCTTATTTGTTACCGGGGGGCCAGTACACGGGGTCCGACAGCTTTACGTGCCAATCCAGCACACGGCGGATATTTAGTGGTTCGAGCATTCGTACCTGCCTAGGGATCGATACTGAGGTTATATTCGTGGCAGTCATGAACGTTCACCACTGGACCATCCGCGGAAGTAAGAACCAAAAAGTATTCATGATCACCTAAATAAATGCTGTTTTATTCCTTTTTTTACTAAAAACATTAAAACGACAATACCGGAGTGAATGCAATTGTGAATTTCAAAATAAATATTAAAATTGTTGGTAACAGATGCGGGAAACTGGCCTTTAGCTTCTCAGAAATAATTTCCAGTGGCACGAATTCTTTTAATGAAAGTAGCTTTCCACACGGAACTAACAAACATATAATTCCAATCCACGTTACACACCGATTGCAGTTCAATAGAAACAAAGTCCCGAATAGCTTTTCTAATTATTGTGAATATTACTGAAAGGCAACGTTTGTTAAACAACGATTTTTAAAATTTAATTTTCTGAACATATTATTGTAAATTTTTTTCTGAATTTATTCAAATTAAGCCCTTACCTTTTTACGTTTTGGTATGCTATTTAAATTGTAATTAATGTACAGAATGTTAACTGTGTCGACAGCAACAATGATCCTTGAGGATACGTTTTAACATTTAGTAGCAACGTTTTACTTCAGAAACAGCATCTCACGGAAAAGTAAATTCTTTCAGAAAACAGCATTACCGTAGACAGCATTTCACGGAAATCTCAACTGTCAACATTTCGAAAATCTTAATATGGTAACGCATGAACTTTCAACATGAGTCTTTCGTTCAGTTCGGAAAATTATTCTTAAAAAAACTTAACGAAAGAAAAAATCGCTTTATATTTTATGTAAATCATAATATGTTTTGAAGAATTGTCTGTTAATCCTTTGCTTAACAAAACAGGTATCATTTAAAATATTTAAAGTTGATAGTAGAAAGTTGTAAATTATTTAGAACTGGAAACGTAGCAGAATAATCGGACAAAAATTTTCTCCATGGAATGACGATATCACTTTTACAATTTTGCAGAACGTATATATTTATTTACCTGTTCAAGATCATTCTGTATTTGTTATTTGTTTTAAAGGAAAATTCTTTAGTGTATAGCAAGCTTTAGCAGTAAATCACAAAAAGCCCTGCCAAACACGTAAGCCAATACGAAATTTAAATATCGTGAATGGGTTTTGTTTTTTCTTGCAGATGTGACTTTTCTCAATAGCGGTTTTGTCCCTAAGAGATTGAACTTGAAAAACTCTGCAAAAATTTGAAAGAAATGTTCGCTTTTTCAAAAGTAAAATTACGCCGCTGTATAGCGCTCTTTGATGCCTTTCGATCATTTTCTTCTTATTCTATGGAATTGTTTCTATGTGGTTAGTGTACTTTAAAATCGTACGACGGGAAAGCCTTCGCATCGCATAGCTCAGGTGAAAAGAACATCATCTGCATAACTCTACGTTTAACAGTTATTAATCCACGGCGTTTCTTCATTTATAGAAATCACTATTTGCTTACCATTAAAAAACACAAAGAAAATTGCTAGGAGCTCTCAATTGCTCATTGCTGAAGTTTCCGAATCTTCCAAATTTTGATGGAAACTACATACTGAAAGAACATCGCGATTTTGTGCTCTACAGCTATTTATTCTTTCTCTGGATCACTTCTTGACGCATTTCTTTGAATGTTTTATTTTCCATATGTATTTTTGTTATTCAGGTTTAGTGCCCAGAAAGTCACTGGGAGTGTGCAAATGATGCCGCATCTGCGAACACTGCTTGTCTCGCAGCAAATCTCTCGTAATATTTTTCTTCAATTTCGGCTCGTTTTTCCCCTTCCTCACTTTTCCCTTTAACTGCAATCTTCTCCTCAAAGTGGCGCTGGTAGTGTGCTGGGGTATTGTAAGATTTTGTACATACCTGAACAGAAGTCCATGCATACGTAGACATATGCAACGAATTATTACGCATACCCGACAGCAATCAGACATGTGCCCTCTTTGTTTACGTACACAACTATGAAGTTTATACTGCCTAATCAACAACTCAGTTCTAATAATTTAGACATTTACCAAGTGTTGATGCCAAAAATATGAGACTCGTGATTTATGCGGCATTGAAAGAAGCATGCTAGCATATTGGCAGAGAAGAAGAATCATTCATATGACAAAGTGCCTTGGCTATTCAAGAACAACAGTTTCACGACCCTACAATGAGTTTTATTCAACGAAACAAGTAGTTAACGGTATTCTTCTGAGAGGAAAAAGCCGGCCAGTTCTTTTGAGAAATCGTAGCTGTAGAGGATTCTAAAAAGAAACAGATGAGCTGCATTCGGTCAAGTAAAAGCGCAGTGCAGCTGTGAAATCGAGAAATGAATTTCAGCATACACAGGAGGCAGCACAACGAGACGAACTGGATACAACAGTGGGCGTTCCCTTGATGTACTCTCGTTTCTGTTAAATACCGAAAAGTTTGCCTTCACTGAGCGCTAGGGCAGCAAACCTAGATCCTTGCGGACTGGAAAAAGATCAGCTATTTCGGGGAATGTTATTTTCAGGTAATGCATGCCATAGAACTACCATAGTATAGGCTTAAACATCTAAATCTATAGACCCCAGCAGCCTAGAGTTAATAGGTACAACAGGTAGAATTGTTTTCACCCTGAACATTAAGTTCCATTCCACATCTGTAGCAACATTTCAGTGTCACACGTTATAATGACGACATTGCTAACCAAGTCCACGCGTACATGTTCATCGCCTTTCCGGATTGACAGCAGAAAAATGTGCAGGTCCACAAAGCTCAAAGCAGCAGAAAACATTTGCAGAGCAGCAGAAATATTAGCAAAGCAGCAGAAATATTTCTCAGGTCCTCAAGGCTATTAGCAGTAGAAAATACGTAGGTCCACAAGTCTATTAGCAGAAGAAAATGCGTCAGTCCACAAGGTTCGGATTGCCACAAAGCCGTTCCAGGTGCATCAGAGTGACATAAGGAAGATCACATGCCTCCCACAACTCCTAAATCTTAAGCTAATTTCAGGGAAAGAATTGAGAATGCCATTCGTATCATAGGTTCATCTCCGGCTAACATTCGGTGACTGACAGTCGTCCCCACATCCTCTTGGAAAACCTGACTGCAGATTTATGTCAGCATTTAGTTAAATAAATGCTGCATTGAATTGAAGCTATCTCGGAGGCTAATGACGTCGCAACAAGTTATTATTAGGTGATGCTTATATTTTGCTATTTTAGTGTATGTACGGAAATTTGTTGCTCAGATTTCCTCAGTTCAATATCATACGTTTTTAACTTGAAAAGTGCAAATATTATGGAAATGTACCCTGCGTTTCTCCTAAAATAAATATGGACTTACTGAGCAATAACTTTCTGTCAATGTTGCATTTCATAATTTTATGTTTAGGAGAAATGAGACCTATTTTCTGGGATGCAGCTCCTAGAATGGCGCAAAATTACATTTAAAGTGAAATTTGGGTTTAATTGATAGCAGTTTTAAAATCGGTCAAGAAATAATGAATTGATTTAAAAAACGGATTTAAATAGCGTACAGTAATTCAATTTAAAAATAATTTATTTAAACAATTTTAAAAGTACTTTACGAAATTTATGAAATATTTGTGACAGGTACGTGGAAATTTTCGTATGAGTATTTATGGCTAGAGGCAGGGCTGTTGAGAGGTAAAAATTACACCGAGTTTGTGTAACTGCTTGAAAACCCAGGTATTATGACTGATTCCAAATGGTAGGCGTCTGTTAGTCAAGTTTTTACTTTGGTTCTGTTGGTTTGTGTGACTACGTCATATATGTATCTCCCTGAAACTATTGATTCTGCAGTTCACATGCGTGCGTTTCAAGTAAATGTAATAGAGTAACTGCACGAATATGCTGATTAGGAAACACATCTAGATGCATGAGTATGTAACATTTAAGAAAATTATTGTCACGTACCTGCACTGTTCTATTCCGCGCGTTAATAATTAAATACCTCTGGGAAGAAGACACACCAATTGACATGTTATTCCAAATATTTG
This sequence comes from Macrothele yani, assembly GCA_039090855.1. Taxonomy (NCBI): domain Eukaryota; kingdom Metazoa; phylum Arthropoda; class Arachnida; order Araneae; family Macrothelidae; genus Macrothele; species Macrothele yani. The sequence goes on along the minus strand of CM076999.1, from coordinate 47,081,100 downwards.
TTTTGATAGTTCGAAGCATGTTTAATAAGTAATCCATCCGCGCAAGTGTCTCGCGCATGACCTCTTACCTAGCAACCATTCAGACAGTAAACGATTCTTTGTGCCATTAGCTTCATTTTACTGCGTAACGGAACTCGTTATCTCCATTTTTTTCCATTTAATTGTGCTTAAAATGGATGATTCTTTTCTTTTTCAGCTGTGCTAACGGATGTCTAAGAATGATCATTAATAAAATTATCAGGTCGTGAAAATTTACATCACGAAGAAATTCACGCTAGGTTAGTGGCAGTTAATGGTCCCGGAACTTTGTACATATGTAAGCACGGTTTCGTCGTTGTGTAGAAAATCAGTTGAGGAATATTGGCTAAATCAGCCGCTGAGTTGGAGGGAAAATCAAAGAGTAACTCAGAGATCCATAGCAGCTGTTTGCGTGGCTTCAGTGGCATTGTTAACTTTTGGAATACAACAAAGTGCATGCCCTTTGGGTACCGCGTCACCTAACGACTGAAATAAAAAAATCAAGTTTTGAAACATGCTAAAAGTCGCTTGACCGCTATGAGGAATATGGAAGTGATTATCTCCAAAGAACTGTAAATTGTGATTAGATTTGGGTTCAATGTTATGAAACAGAAATTAAAAACCAACCGCTAGAATTCCGACTCCCATCTTCGTCTTGAACGGGAAGATTCAAAACCACATATTTTGCCAGTAAGTGTATTCTCACCGTGTTCTGCGTCAAAGGTACGATTATGAACTCTGGCAGCTACGTTCACACCTTAAAGAAGATAAAGTAAAGAACAAACTGCGTGCGTGGGGATAACAAACTGCGTGCGTGGAGACGGGAGGGAAATGCCGATGATTCTGTAAAGCGAGAACGCCAAACCCCACGCTAGTGCTTTCACTTCAGTGGCAATACAGAAATTCGGGTTTGAAGTTCATGAACACCGTATGTATAGCCCAGATTTGTCGCCATCCGACTTCTGGTTGTTTTCTACTCTAAAGAGACATTAGAAAAGATTTATGTTGTTCACCTGTGACGAAGATGTTGAAGCTGCTTCTAGGAAATGGTTCAGAGAACAGCCTGAAGATTTTTACAGACGCGGCTTTAAAAAACTTTTGAAAGATTGGATATCTATATCGAGCGGGATAGGGACTTTGTAGAAAATGAAATTTGTGACTGCAATTCTGAGCATTATCCTAGTTTTGTTTCAGTTTGGTTTCTTACCAATGGGCGTGCATATAAATACGGAGGCATTAGTCTCTATACACCCTCTGTATAAGATAGGAAGAAATCAAAGAATTTAATGGCTTGGTATGAGAACACAGTATTTAGGAAAGAAATATCCACACTATTATTGCTACCCACGGACAGGAAATACGTCGTTGGTTATGGAACGGTGAACGAACAATGGTGTGAGTTGGATTACGCTTCATCCAAGGCAAAGTTTTTTACAGCTTCATGCTTCCTCTGTAACGTTAACGACAATAGGAAGCCAATCACCGTAAATTCGGATTTGCCTTTTAAAGGCTTCAGAAGTGATATAGTACATCATTTTTTTAAATTGAACCATTACTTTTAAGTAATTAAAATAAATAACCTTTGATCATAAAATAATAAAAGTAATCTAAGGAATCCTGGTTAAGTTGTGTAACGTGTTATTTTAATAAAACATTTTCAAAAATTATGAACAAATAATATAGGTTATTATTCTATTTGCAACGACTAAAAGGTTCATATCAGTGTTTTCTTTTAGCTTTTGCGATACGGTATTGGGATGGATTCGTATGATGTTCTACAAATCCGGTGTTTCCAAAATTTGGATTGGCACCTGACTGGCGAGAAACTCATTCCCCAAAACTTTAAAGTGCCATTGCATTTTAAAAAGCCCGATGATTGTGTTTATTCTAATAAATGTGGATTGAATAGGAAATCTAGACAAATAAAATGGCCAAAAACCGTATGCCAGCGACAAATACGCATATGACAGGATGATATTAATAATTTTGTAGAAACTGGGTCAATCCTTCACTTACCTCTTCCTTTTATGCTGTGTTTCATCCTCTCTTACCAGCAACCGTCGCCTTTGGTGTTCGTATATCATCTTTCTTGGTATTGTTATTCCAGTCTCTGTATGTATTGATGGAACCTTTGCACTTGTTCATCAGTTAGAGCTTCTAAGTTTCTTGGAAAAATTTCCAAATTGGAATCCAGGATGTAACCTTTGAGTGACATCCAACATCCCAGTCTATGCTTAGCGTAGAGGACTCCTTTCACTAACACTTAATAGTTTTCAGCTTTTTTGTTACCCAGAAATCGCTTAACCACTGAGAGAAAGGTATTCCAGAAAGCGAGTTACAGAGCACTTGTTCTCTAAATTCTGATCTATCAAAAGTTTTCTAATCTGGGCTCCAACAACTATTCTCTTTTTCACTTTTGCAATATTTACACGAGAGAACTGGCTACTGACATACAGTATGTGTAATCTTCTCCACTCTTGTCCAAAGCCTTCACGAAGTGTTTTCTCAAACCGAACTTAATAGGTGAAGCGAGGGGTGCGCCGAAAGAATCACTATCTGTTTTCGATCTAATAAAGAAACGTACTTAAAATTATATTGCCGTTGGATGTTTTTCTCACTGTGAGGGTAGTCTTTCACAGTGTACTGTTGATCAGTGGCTTTACCATCGAAAAGGCAAAGAAAGGAATTGCCTTTTGTAAATCCACTCTGAAGTCAGAGTAGCTAGGGGATAATTTTCAGGTATCCACATATTTGCCAGCAGTACTTGTTGTATTGGATTGCACTTAACAACAGCAACGTGCCCCCGTAAGTTTCTTCCATATATACTGAATGTATCGCTGGTATTAATGATTTAGGATTTCCATGGTGTAGCAACACATAGGCTTGTTTTTGGAAAGTGCATTAAAATCTTCCATACTTGAGGGATATGCTCGAAATCAAGTTCAAACATTTATCCGTCGATTTTTGAGAACACTCACAATGCATTCTGCTTTACAAAGTACCATTAAAATTGTCCATGGCATTTTCTGTACATGATATTTGAGTGCTTTGGGTCAGTAAGGTCCATTGCTCCAACCTATAACATAAATGTTCGGCTAGATGTTTGCTAAGTTTAAGGTCTCTGAATAAGTCATTTGGTCTCGTCTGGTGAATCAGATGCAGTGTTTTGTTATACCTGGGACTGTAGGATGGATCAAATGAGGTTGATGGTTCACTCTCTTTACCTGTTTCTTCTTCTGGAAAAGAGAATTCTTCTAATCGCAAAAGTGGCTCAGGAACGGGACGTTCAGGTCCATGTGGTATAAAACGAATTGCAGAAGGAATATTATGGTGCTGCTTCATAAAGTGCCATTAAAATTGTCCATGCCATTTTCTGTACATGATATTTGAGTGCTTTTTACCATAAACGTTCGGCTAGATGTTTGCTAAGTTTAAGGTCTCTGAATAAGTCGTTTGGTCTCATTTGGTGATTCAGAAACAGTGTTTTGTTAGGAACGGGACTGTAGGATGGATCAAATGAGGTTGATGGTTCACTCTGAGAGAATTATTCTAATTGCAAACGTGGCTCAGGAACGGGAAGTTCAGGTCCATGTGGTATACAATAATTTGCAGAAGGAACTTTATGGTATTCTGCTTCATATCTTGTTTCCTTTGAATATCCCTCTTTATTAATGAGGCAAAATGAAAAGTCTGCTGAATGGGTAGTTGGCTCTCGCCAGGCTATGGGAACTGCAGAAAGCAAACACATTCGTTTTGTCTCCATTTATCCGCTTAGTCAAATTTCAGTAACATGCTTAGCAGGCTATGTGTGGAGTCCATATTATGCCTTGGTCAGCAATATGACAAACAAAATAATAATAATAAAAATATTTTTAACCTCGATTGTGAAAGACCGACGCTGTATTTTCACCGTGGACTGTCCACATATGCAACGAGACTGTCTGTTAGATTTACACGTTTGCAGCGGGTTACATCCATTATATAAGAGCTAAATGAGCATACACGCGTGTCCTAATAACTTAATATTATCTGTTGTTTCAGTAAAGAGCTTGTTTTTATTCTTTTTCCCAGCTTCCTTAATATATTCCTAAGGTCTTGGGTATTATATTATGAGCAGACAAAGGTTCTAAAATTTCTATATTTTTATTTGTCCGCACATGTCAACACTTTAAGAGTTTCCCCAGTACAACCTGGAAGGGGGAGATCTTATATGTTTGTTTTTTTCAATTTCGATAATCATTGAAAATTGGTTTGTAGCTATTGTGTATAGAAGAGGGCATTCTGAGCACCCTTGTCTTACGTCCGAAGTCTTTTGAAATAATTCTGCTTCTTGATTACTAAATGTTATTTACTTTGATTTTTTCTCATGCCTTACGTTATTAAAAACGGAGCATCAGTAATTAAAAAAGAAATGGTAAGGTTTTCTGATTTTTTTAACTTTTCGACTTTTATACACAACGTGTATACTCATTTAGTAGTTTAATTTTTATGGAGTCCACGTATTTACTAAAACAAAATTATTATAAGTGCTGAAAAATAAAAGGAGTTCATTACGGAACAGAATCATATTCGATCACGGGAAAGAAGGAATGCTCGAATCAATAAATATTCTTAGTACGTCGGAAGGGCACATTAAGCCCACTGACCCTGGTACTGTCCTCACGGTAATAAATAAGGTCGTCTTTCTTCCCCTTTCTACCTCGCTTCCGTGTCACTTTATTATCGGTCGCTCTAGCCCAAATCTCCTAGCTTCCTATTTCTAAAGGCTGTTTAAGTCCTCGGATCAGACACTCCCTTCCTAAAATCCTCTACATATGATTTGATCTGGTTCCAGTTTAAAGAAAACAAGGGATCATAAACTGATATGTACTTTTCATCTAAATGCCTTTTCCCAAGCGTTATTGGGACTGACGTTCGACATACAACAGTTTTCCGTGAAGTGAAAAAAAACTGTTTCTAACGTCTTATTTATGTGAAAAATGTTTTATAGAATTACTGCTTGATACAAACCTTTGATACTCCATGTTGTCTAAGAATATACACTGACGGAAAAAAAATCCCAACACCACGAACAAATAGTTGTAGAGGAATGAAATGGCGGCAATACATTTGTATAGGTAACATATTTAATCGATTAAGGTTTCAAGATCACAGCTTAATGTAAGCGCGAGAAGAGCCATTTTAAATGTGAAATGCTGGAACATTAATAACCGGTGTAATCGCCAGAATGTTGAATGCCAGTACGCAAACGTTCATGCATTGTGTGGTACAGGTGCTGGATGTCAGTTTGTGGGATGGAGTTCCATGCCTGTTGCGCTTGGTCGGTCAATACAGTTACGGTTACTGCTGGTTGGGGGTGACGCTGGAGTTGTCGTCCAATGATGTCCCATACGTGCTCGATTGGAGAAAGATCTGGTGATCTAGCAGGCCACGGCAACATGTCGACACTCTGTAGAGCATGTTGGGTAACAACATCGGTATGCGGGCGAGCGTAATCCTGTTGGAACCCCTCCCCTCCCCTGGAATGCTGTTCATGAATGGCAGCACAATATATTGAATCACCAGACCGACGTACAACTGTGCCGTCAGGGTGCGTGGGATAACCACGAGAGTGCTCCTGCTGTCATAGGAAATTGCTCCCCAGACCATAACTCCAGGTGTTGGTCCAGTGTGTCTCGGGCGCCGACAGGTTGGTTGCAGGCGCTCACCTGGCCTCCTTCTAACCAACACATGGCCATCGCTGGCACTCAGGCAGAACCGGCTTTCATCAGAAAACACAACAGATCTCCACTCTGTCCTCCAATGAGCTCTAGCTTGACACCACTGACGTCGCAAACGGCAGTGGTTTGGAATAAATGGAATGCACGCTACAGGGCGTCAGGCTCGGAGCTGTCCTTCAAGTAACCGATTTGTAACAGTTCGTTGTGTCACTGTGGTGGCAACTGCAACTCGAATTGCTGCCGCAGACGCGGTACGATGCGCCACGGCCATACGCCGCACACGGCGGTCTTCCCTCTGAGTAGTGCCACGTTGCCGGACGGAACCCGGTCTTCTTGAGGCAGTACCTTCCCTTGACCACCGCTGCCAACAATCATGCACAGTGGCTACATTCCTGCCAAGTCGTTCTGCAATACTGCTGAAAGAAAATCCACCTTCTCGTAGAGCTATTACACGACCTCGTTCAAACTCCGATAGCTGTTAATAAAGGCTTCTTGGTCTTCTTAAAGGCATTCTTGACTAACATCAACACCCTACGTCGAATTTCAACGATATCTAACGCTCACGAACGTTACAGCGCCTATTTGCAGCAAACTGCTTTGCATGTTCCGAGGGCGCTACTAGCGCCACACGTATGCGCCGAGCGCGACATTTGCATAGACTTCATCTTACAGATGTACTCTCACCGCCTACCAACTGTCGTTCATCTAACACAACTCCTTCTTCGGGTTGGGATTTTTTTTTCGTCAGTGTATGTAACTATTCTGTTTGATCTTATATTGTTTCAATAAATATCTGTTCTGCGTTGAATATCGTGATTTCCTGGTTGCCAACAAAACATTTCTCTTTCCTCGAGCGTGGAATTTTTTACGATACTAAAAAAAAATGTCCGTGAAAAGAAACACCGCTTTAAAAAAATATTGACATGAATTATAGTATGGTTTATCTAACGCTGGAAACACGTGCCATGTTTTGGAAGAAAGCAAGAAAACTATTCCAAATAGTAATATGAACATCGAAATGTTCAAACAGGCTGTAATATCTTCAAGTTAATACACTTCGTCTCAAATTCCGGTCATTCTGCTCTGATTCTTAAAAGACATCTTTCTTCCCTTCTTGAATTAGCAGAGAACTTGCCGCATTCTGCGATGTTCGTCCGAGACAATGCGAACTAAAAGGATTATCGAATTCGCCTCTGAGGCCGGGAACACCTTGAACTAGATGCATAATGTTATCGAAAATAACAGAAACAGGCGTGTGAATCAGTCTATAGCGTAACTACGTTACTTAGGCTCTATTCCCTACATACTAAAAGTTTCCCGTCAACTCAAAAAAAAAAATGCTCAAATAGATGAATTCCGGTGTCGGCATAAGGTTCTCGGCATTTTTACATACCAAATTTAAGAAGAATATTAAGAAGACCCTTCTTTTCAATGAGGCCGATGTTTATTCCATTCCTCTACAATATCCAGACCGTTCCAAAAGTTACTGCAACGGATGACTAAGCGTTCGTTTTGAATTAGACTAAACGAATATAAAAAAAATTACATTGAACGGAAAAGTAACCACAAATGTGAAGTTCAAATACACTAATACCATGTAGAATAATGTAAAGAAATTAGCTTCTTAACCTACGACAAAATTTACCGCCATTCGTGAAACGGTAGAGATCATTACCAAGAATGAGGCTTGCAATGAGAGCGTCCCTTTGGAATTGCAACGAGTTTGGAACCAATTCTTCGAATAATGCTGCGTTTTCTCACACGGTACCATGTGTGCAAACAGCCTGGTGTCACAGTGTCCTACTAGCAAGCCACCTCGTTTCTTTGAATGAATAATTACTTTCGCATCTATTCATGGACTGCCTAGTGAAGTCCCCGCGTTCAAATTGTTGAACTGTTGTATTATTCGGTTTGCAATTTGCTGTCTGCCTTCTTCGATAATGTCATTTGGATGATGTGCGAAAGCTCAAAAAATTTGATTTCCATTCTACGTCAAGAAATTCTGATAAGTAGTATAGTTATATTATTTTGAGAATACTTGTTTCACAGTTTCTGGTTATTAATTAATGGTATTTACCAGGAAAAAGTGTAGAAGAATGCACACCATATGTAAAATGAAATGGAACTCAAAATTAAACATTCATTATGTTATTAAAATTTGAGTACCGTATATCTTTTCAGTAGACGTGACATCTACATATGAACGGCATTTTTGGGTTCATCACATTACTTGTCTTTTGAGTCTCTAGTTTTTATTCCGGAGTCACAAATATTCTTTTCTTGGTATATGCTACTTTCAGTAAAATATTCGAAAAGCTATTTATATACATTTATCCTTTTTAAAACCTGAAAAACCTAAGCATATCTTTATACCATGAAGCAAATATATATAGCTGCATGATAACTTTTTCAGAAGTAACTCAGTAGACATAGCTGGTCTCGTTGTACATCAGGGCTGCTGAGTTGCTGCATAAATCTCCAAAAGCGTGGCTACTATTTCTGCTTGTTCTTTTTATGTTGTTGATAATAATTATAACTTATTACAGCATTTGAAAGTAGTGACGGATTGTGATACAAACGGAAAACTTTTAAATTACGATACTTGATCGCTGAATCCTGTTTGCCATACATTTTAGCCTGTATAAGTATAAAAACATGATTAATTCTACGAGAGTAATCAGCTTTAGACGAATTTTCCGCATGGTAGCAAGCACAATACGGACACATGTATTTAGGGTAAAAATAATGCAAAGCACTGTCATTAAAATATTCGCAAATTTCAAGTGCTGACTATAAATTTATTGGCTCTTCTATTTATAATTACTGCTAATATTTTTAAAATAGCAACGCAAAATCCAAATGTGCTGTTAATAATGTGCATTACATAAAAACTTATTCTCTGCCAAACAATGAAATTTGAAAATACAGCATCTGCTGTTTATGTTAGCTTCGGTCAGCTGGTAGTGTCTTAGTATCTATTATATAGGCCGCAATTTTTATTATTTCATTTCTGAGCGTTTCAAAAATGCTCCATTCCTCTTAATGTGCTATATATGGCAATTGAATTTTAGCGCCAGTTGATTCATTTTCTGGAAACAGATACTTTAAATCATTGTATTGCCTATTATTTCTATATTCTCAGGACGAAAACGATGCAGCTGTTAACAACGACGTCTTCTTTAGAGCACATATTAAAATTTTACAATGTATTTTCAAATTGGCTCCATATACTTATGGGAAAACGTGGCCAACTTTTTCGAACATTACTTAGCTATTAGTTGAAGATTATTTGTCAGTGTTTGATGAGCAGATATAAATTTCAAACGTTCAGGACACTGAGGGACTTCTATTTGCGAAGAAGAATTGAGATGTACGTTATGTAGCTTGTAAAGGAATTTGTTTATAAAGGAATTTGCAATTCATTGTTTTAAATTAAACTAATTTCTGCGATGGGTTATATGCTTGCCTCGACATGCTCTTCGCGTTCTCCTGTTCCTTTCCGTGGCGTTTCATTCACTTTAAAACAAACATTAAAAATTTACCTTTTGGATAAATTGGACTGCATTTTCGCAACTGCCGAGTGAAATTATATGTGAAACGAATATTTTCGTTAGATCTCGTCTGTTCGAATAATGAAAAAGGCGTTTATTTTCACTTTTTCACTATTTGTTTCGCATTAACCCAAGACAGGGCTGGATTTATGGTTTTTTCTATTTCTCTGTTTTCCCGAATGTATAACAAAGAAATGAAACAAATTCCCTAATGTCACTATACAGTTTTACGTATTGGGTATAAAAATGTAGTGTTTGTAACATTCAGTGTGTTTCTCAGCATACGTCCTAGGAATACACGGCGGAGATGACGTTTAACCTATTTAAATAATACCACTGTTTTTAATAATGAACGATTTGTTCGCGGCAATATGAATGATGGTGTGAGGTTCTAATGAAACAGGATAAAATAGCCATGTCCGTATTGATAGAATATGAGCTTCCAGATGGTAACGGAAGCTTTGTATCCAGTAATGTGTCAATAAAAAATATTGTATAGATTTTAAATCATAAATAAACTGTATTCGGTCAAAAACAAAAATATCCTTTCCGTTTCCGTTGTAATTTCAGCAACTGCGACTTGAAATTGATAGACATTGCAGCACTTCGAAGTTTAAATTGTGATACTACTGCATGTTTTACATAATACCTGAAGATTCTGAAGGTAAGGAAAAGCGAAACCGTTGCTAAGTATAACTTGAAAGGCCAACAGGTCCTGGAAACTAGAAACGTTTATCGCCGTAAACTCTGTAGTCGCGATGGGTATTGCAAAATGTCATACAAAAATGTGTTATTGACCGCATGACTCCACACTTTAAAGTAATATGAGAGAAAACGACTTTATTGAAAAAAATGTCATTTTTCAATGCTTTCCTCTTACTGTCAGGTTTATGAAGAGCAAATATTATTAATTTTTTCAGCATTACCACACATCCGTAGTCTGTTGTAAAAATATTTTTACCCGTTCACATAATTCACAATGACGACGATTTTGAAATAATTTTGAAATTGCTTCTGAAGAAAAGTATTTCCATCAGATGGAGTATGACTATTAATACCTGTAAGGTATTTGTAGAGGTAAATACAGAGCCAAAAGCCAGAATTAAACAAGAAAGCTGACACCGACTTTTCGGGTGAAATAAGAACGTCTTTTGAATCCGTTCTCACGCAAATTAAATTTATCAAAGCTATTCAAAGGCAATGGAACCGTTATGGAAAACAATAGTATCTGACGGAAGAAAGAAGTTTTTCAATCGGGTCTTTAATCCCTCAGATATCGGTGTAAACGGAATCTTGAGCTTACAAAATCTTAGATACAGAGTTATCGACAAAAATAAGATGTGACCTTACGTCCCCTGGTGGGAAAACCATGCATTATTTTAGGAAGAAAGTATTCGCAAAAGGTTTATACATACATGCGGTATCGGTCCAAGGAAAAAAATTTAGTCGAGTTTTCAGGAGCCTAGATTTTGCTATAAATACATCAGAAGCAGAAATTAAAACTTATGACCCCTGGTGGCCAAACCATTCTTTACAAAACATTAAAAAATAATTGAAAACTATTTTCCATCAGGTCTTGTATGCGATGCAGGAACAATTTTACAAATCGAAGTCTTTTTCAAACATCGTTGATCCACAAAGCATTTTTATTATGTTCAACTGGGCTTTCCCAAATTCCTTTTCAAAATGTCAAGGCATCTTTCTTGCATAGGCTGTTGTTTATTTGGATTGCCTTTTGTCTCAGTGATTTATTATATACTTGTTGCTGATTCAGAAATGGCGCATTTTCTTTGTACTGTTTTATGCGTCCGTCATATCTTTCATTTTTCTTTGCAGTAGCTGTTACCCGCTGCTTTAATTAGTTCATAATTTAAACAATTATTTTTCTTTCCAGGTCCTATTTTTTGCAGAGTCCATCTTTTAGTTTTCTACTTTTAAGATTCCAATCTTTCAGGAATTTTAAATTACTAATGTCACTACGGAGTTTATTTATTTTATTTTCTAGCAGAATTTTCCACTTTGGAGTGCCAGGCATTTTCTTCTTTGGCGTCTTGTAACCAAGTCCCATGGCTACAATGGCAGATATACTGCACATGAGCTGGTTTGTTTCCTTTAAACTATGAGTTGGAATTTTGTCCACGATATCATTTGCAGTTTTTAACAAATGTTTCACTTGTTTGCTTCGTATTTGGCGAATTACAGAAAGTTTTTGTCGTTCCCCACATTGTATCATATGGTTTAAAATTTTCTCTTTCAGAAGACTTTGCTGCTGTGTCAATTCATGGTTGTCATGTTGTTTCACAAATTGTTCTTCGGCTAAAATATGTTCGGCTACTTGATCTTCAGGCTTTACCAGCACAATGTTCTCCATGAAGTGGTCCTTATTTTGTGTTGGTCTTTCTTTTGCCAATGTCTCCACCTTTTGCAATTCCAGTTCTGTAAATACCTTGTTCCTCATGATAAACCTTCTTTGATTCATTATTCCTTGTTCTGTCATTCCACTGTCTGGATGTTTTCCTTTCCAAATTTACATCATCCTTTTTTGAAAACCATGGGCTGATGGATTTGCCTGGTAAAAGCTTTTCATGATTTCTCGATTTTCAACAACTGTCCAAGTTTTCCGTTTCTTTTGTTCCAGTAGCATTGCAGCAGCATGTCCTGGTTCCTCAACAGGATCTGCTGAGCCCTGAAGCCCGATTGTCGACAGCAATTCAGGAGCCATAGCACTTGACGCGGTCCTTGTTTACCCGGTCGACGACAGATCCAGTATGGAATTCTTTTTGTTTCGTCTCATCATGGTTGATGATTGTTGGGTACTCTTAGTCTGGCTCCTCAGTCAAGACCTGTCTGGCTTGGTTGGGTGGCCCTGCTGGTAGCAATGCTGCCGTCAGCATAGCTCTCAACCTCATCGGGATACACAATCCCCAACACGACGACAAGGTATCACCCTCGGTGGGGGTATTATTATTATTATTATTATTATTATTATTATTATTATTATTATTATTATTATTATTATTATTATTATTATTATTATTATTATTATTATTATTATTATTATTATTATTATTATCTTAAGCAATGGCAAATTTAGCATGGTCCACTTGTAAGTACGGACATGAAGTTAAGTAGAGCTATAGCAACTCGTGACTTACAAATCATAGTAAGGTGTGGCGCGTATCGACAATTACTGCTTCTTGGATTTTGGGCATTAGTTGTTGTAGTCCTAAAGCATCAAGGTGAGTTTTAAGAGTCTGAGGTGTTATACCAATTGTACAGATGACGTATGTGATCTGTTTTCAGATCCCACGTCTGTTTCATGTATGCAGCCAGTTCCACACACCTGTTAGTTTTTGTTGCATAGGTATTCTGAATATTGCGGTCTAACGGTACTGATATGTCGATGGTGACCGCTTCCTTTTGCCTTTTGTCTTACAGCACTATGTCTGGACGATTAGCAGAGGTGGTTAGGTCGGTTTTAATCTAACGGTCCCAATATAATTTGTACTGTTTGTTATCTAGTGCCTAAGAGAGTTGATATTTATAGAATGGTACCTCTGAAACTGATAGTTCTGTATCTTGCGCTGATTGTTGATGTATCATATTAGCAAAATTATTATATCGCAGCAAATAATTAACTTTTGCAAGCGTGGGGCATCTCCCGCTGATGTGTTGAATTGTCCTACTGCACATACCACATCTTCTTCATTTGTCATTTTGCAGATCCTCATTTAAAGGGTATTTTCTACGATTTTTGGTTGCAATCACTTATATCATTTTATGGTTAGTTCTTGACAGGACCGGATAGTGCTTGTACCTATTTAGTAGTACTCGGGGAAAGAGTATTAAATAAATAACAGTAATTTATTAAAATATGAAAGTGTAGTCCGATTAAGAAAACAAGCCGACCTTCATTCCATAATCGGCGCCGGAAGGCACTGAGAGCGGTCAGCTTTCTGAATTAGCAAATAGTGCAGACGTTGACCGATGTAAGACATGTGTGCTTCCAATTAAAATAGCGTTTAAAAACACTGCAATCTCTGGGAAGAGATCTTCTGCGACAAACATAACAGTTGCATGAGATATCAGGTAGTGTATTATACAATATTTCCGTTGCCACGATTACAGGATTTGGTAAATGTGTGAATTATTTGTTGTGAATCATTTTATCTTTTTGTGAGTTCAGTGAGTTTCCGATCTCCGTTTTACCTGCTACCTACAGCTTATTAGCAAATGCTATATAATTGCATTGCGGGATAATTTATTTATGTCTATTCTCACCGTCTTTTTGGAACAACCAGAATAAGCCGTAGTGCTTCATTTCATCGGGTCTTTCAAAAATCAGTGTCGTGAGATATAGTGATTGTATGTTTATTCGATTTTTTAAAGTTAAATAAAGTTTTTGAAAAGTGGGTAAGGAGATTTGTGCCTAAAAATTTAAACAAAACTCCGTGTGAGAGAAGCAATATAAAGTGATTACTGTAGATGAAAAAAGAACCTCTCAAATTTATTGCATAAAAATTATTAACATGAGATTAAAATATTTTAGCAGCACTTTACTAGCATGTATTTATCACACTTTGTGCCTGAGAATGAAGAAGTGGGATAGCACAGAAGAAAACCTTTAAGAATTTAGGTTCCTTATCTCCAGTTCTCGATCTCCATGGTAGTATGTTCAAGTTATTCAAACAAAGCTTTTACATTCCACAGTTGGAACTTACACTCACGTCTTTCTCTGAGTCACGACGATAATTTTCTCACCTTCACCACAGAGCAGTACAAAACGAAGTTCACCTCAAATATTAAAAATATAAAATTGCTCTCGACAAGTATATTGTCTGGAGGAAATGATGCAGTATTAAAGTTCATTACACAAAGTAATGGAGCAATAACCGACTTTAATGAGAGAAAAGTAAACACTGAGTCTTTCTAACTTTTACAATCAACAGAAGGTTTTGATTTGTTTCCTAGAGTAACGAATGAGCTTCTTCCGTTTCATGTGCCAACCTTAATATATAGATTTTCTTTGCTATTTACAACGTGATGATAACTTTTACAGAAGCATTTGCATTTAAATTAGCAGAGTATGCATATTTTCTTGCGAAATTCCTGGTATTGTGGAAATAAAGGAGTGTTGTTGTTTTCGAAACAAAAATGCTTTAAATTATGGGTAACGTAAGGCTTAGATTTCTTCATAAATTGGAAATTCAGTAATATATTTAAATAAAATATTAAATGCATTTTCACTAGCGTTAAGCTCTTACCATAAGAAAGAAAAAGTGTAATTTCTAACACTTTCCGCTAGTGCAGTTGAAAGGGAGGCCTTAACTGATTAAATTACATAAAGCGTGTGTTTACTTTCATGTCCAATGTATGATAAAAGAAACTAGAGAAAACTTCTGGCTCTACACGGTTCTAGAGAATTTGAAATTGTAAATAGTGCCTATTATATCTCCATTATTTCTAAATATTTTAACTAATGCATGACTACTGATAATCATTATTGTTTTTAACTTTACTGTTGTGCGTTATATATGTTTGTCAGTAGTAGTGTTAACAAAAGCATCTAAACTTTCCGGACATTTTTTGTTATTTGTTATGTAGTTTTTGTTAGCAGGAGCAGAGTCTCTATTACTTTCTGTATTTCTCAAATCGCTAATAGTAATGTATGGACGGGGTAACAATTATTATTTCTTATTAATATGCTTTATTACTTAGATGAAAGTGTGTTATCTTTAAAACATTGTTAGAAAATATTTCAACTCATATGAGATCAGTGGTCTCACACCCGCTGCCCGCGCGCCAAATGCGGCCTGCGATAGTGATTAAAAATGAATCAGCCTGTTTTTCAAGTATAGTCATCATCATCATCATCATTGTCAACCATTATCAATCCACTGCTGGACGAAGGTCTCCCCAAGTTTCCTCCACAACGGTCTGTCTTGTGCCAGTCTCCTCCATGTCACCCCTGCATACTTTCGAATTTCATCCACCCATCTCCCATGTGGTCTTCTTCGGGGTCTTTTCCTGTCCCTTGGAATCCAATCTAAAATTTCGGCTGTCCATCGATGATCTGTCCTTCTGGCAGTATGTCCAGACCCATTGCCATTTCAGGGATTTAACTCTGATCATGACGTCTTCCACTCTTGTCATTTTTCGGATCCACGAGTTCCTCTTCTTATCTCTCTTGGTTACACCAAGCATGCACCTCTCCATGCTAATTTGAGTTGTCTGCAACCTTTGTATGTCTCTTTTAGTTAAGGTCCACGTCTCTGCACCATACGTAAGCACTGGAAGGATGCATTGATCAAACACTTTTCTTTTAAGACATAATGGCATATTGCTCTTGAAAATTATGCTGTTTCTTCCAAAAGCTCTCCAGGCAAGTTTTGTACGCCGATTAATTTCTTCATCAGTGTGACCCTCACTTGATATCTGCTGTCCAAGATAAACGTACGTGTCTGTTATCTCCAGCTTTTCTCCATCAATCGATAAATCTTCATTTCTTGTAAAAGCATTGAACATCACTTTTGTCTTCTGAAAGTTCATTTTTAATCACACTTCTTTACTCTTGTCAGCAAGTTCCTGGATCATACTCTGCAGCTCTGATGGGCTAGTTGCAAAAATGACTACGTCATCAGCAAAACGAAGGTGGGTTAGATAATCTCCATTAATCTTTATCCCCTTGTTTTCCCAGCTCAGTGACTGAAAAACACCCTCCAATATGGCATTAAAGAGCTTCGGAGATATGGTGTCACCTTGTCTCACTCCCTTTCCAATTTTTATGTGTGTTGTATTTACAAACAGCCTAATCTTTGCACTTGCATTTTCATAGATGTTATTAATAATATTAATGTATGCATCTTCAATACCGCAGGTTTTCAGAGCCATTGTAACTGTTGATGGTTTCACCGAATCAAAGGCTTTTTCATAATCGATAAAAGCCATGCACAATGGAAGTTCATATTCCCTCGCTCTTTCAATTAGTTCTCTCAG
Source organism: Macrothele yani (assembly GCA_039090855.1). Lineage (NCBI taxonomy): Eukaryota > Metazoa > Arthropoda > Arachnida > Araneae > Macrothelidae > Macrothele > Macrothele yani. Next base: position 47,064,815 of record CM076999.1, on the reverse strand, counting down.
CACATGGATATGATCTATTGTGCTGTAGCCACTCCTGAATCCTGCTTGTTCTCTCGGTTGAGCCATGTCCAGTGTTACCTTCAAGCGGTGTGAAAGAACTTTAGTGAAGATTTTATAAACTACTGATAGGAGGCTGATAGGTCTGCAGTTTCCGAGATCCTCAATGTCACCTTTCTTATGTAGCAGGATCATTGTAGCGGTGTTCCAATCCTCAGGAATCTTTCCTTCATTAAGGCATCGAGTGAAAATTTGGGCGAGTACTGTTTCGAGATCTCCACTTGCTTCTTGTATGATGTCTACAGTAATTCCATCTTCTCCTGGACCTTTTCCCCGCTTCATGTTCTTGATTGGCATGTGCAACTTCTGCTGGAAGGACTGGAGGAACTCTGGTACTGGTATCTTTCTTGATGTCTGGAGTGCATGTATCATCCCTTTCATATAATTTAGAGTAGAAATCTTTCACTCTTGTCAAAATTTCGCCTCTATTTCTTGTTACAGAACCATCTTCTTTTCTCAGTGCCATAATCTGTTTTCTTCCCTTACTGAGATGTCATTTTGCTATCTTTAGGCTTTGGTTGTTTTCAATTGCTTTCCTCACTAGTTCACGGTTGAATTTTCTTACGTCTTCAGTGATACTTTTTCGTACTGTCTTGCATAGCTCTATATATTCCACTTTGGAAGTCACATCTTCTTTAGTTGTCCTCATCTCTTTTCTTTTTTGCATCAACATTTTCGTTTTTCCTGATAATTTATTTACATGCAACTTGTTCTTAGACCCAGCTAATTTTGTTGCTGTTTCCATAAGAGCTTTGGTTGCTTTTCTGTTAACTTCAGAGATGTCCACTTCTTCCGATGTTAGGCCTTCTAAAGCAGAGAACCTGTTCTTCAGTTCCAACTTGAAGGTATTATGGTGTTTTTTAAGGTTGGTTATGTCAATAGATTTTGTTTGTCTTATGAGCTTGCCACGTTCAAGTTTAGTGTTGAGGTGCATCTTACATCTCACCAATCTATGGTCACTAATTGTGTTGAACTTGTTTAGCACCCTGCAGTCTTCTACGACGAATTTTTTGTTACACATAATAAAATCAATTTCACTTGTCGTCCCATTTGGATGTCTCCATGTCCATTTCCTATGTGGCTTTTTCTTGAAGAAGGAGTTCAAGATGAAAAACCTTTCTGCCTCTGCAAACTCAACGAGAGTATTTCCACGCTGGTTTCTGTTGCCGTGACCGAATTTACCTACTGAAGTTTCATTCTGTTGCCGTTGCCCTATTTTTGCATTGAAATCTCCCATAATTATTTTCAAGTGCTGGTTACCTTTATTATTTAGATGACAAATTTCCTCATAAAATTCTTCAATTTCTTCTTCAGGATGACTTGTGGTGGGTGCATAAGTTTGAATAATCTGAGCCTGGTATCTTTTCGAGAGTTGGATAACAAGCCGTGCAGCTCTGTCAGAGGAACTTTCAACTTCTACAACTTTATCCTTCAGTTTCTTGTTTATTATAATTCCAACACCACTAGTTCTGCCAGTATCTGTCCCACGATAGTAGAAGAGATGTCCACTTTTCAGTTCGATGAGATCTTCTCCTTTTCTCCTTACCTCACTTAGCCCCACGATGTCCCACTTGATCCTTTGTAGTTCCTCTTCCAATTCAAGAAGCCTTGAATCAGAAGATAGGGAGCGTCCATTGTACTTTGCCAAGGTCAGCATCAGATGGCAGCCTAGTCCGGTCCTCCGGGGATTCTTAGCACCCTCTGCCTTCATGTCGCACTGGCCGCTTCCTTGGCCAGGTACATTCCAGCTGCCGGAGACTGAGGGCCAAGATTTAAGTTGTGGAGTCATTTTGGAGGGGTTTGGCCATAACTCACCACGATGGCCAAGCGGGTTGGTGAGTGTGGGATAGAATTTCCTCTAATCCCGATGGTATAGTTATGCCGCTATTGGCGGTCGTCAGAGCCCCTTAAGTGGGAACAGGATGTACCACGAGAAGGCGGGGTTGACATTTGTCAAGGAGAGGCTGTGATGTTACGCATCACCTGACCTTACATCCCTCAAGTATAGTAAAACATATTAAATATAATATAAAATAACAATGCTTAGCAAAGCTATCCTTTTTATAAGAAACAGCTTTATTTACGAAGAATATCACTGTAATAAGCATGCGTTTTGCTACGTCGAAAGGATTGTGAAACCGTTACAGGTGTGTTAACCCGACATACTTTCTATGAATCCAAGAGCAGTGGCAGCCGTGTAGTTGTACGGAAGGAACGTGGCCTGAAAAGAGAATTGCGCAGAATTGAAATCAAGCCACGGCAACACTGATGACCTTGAAAACTCCCTCCTGCTCGGCTAGTGGCTAGTCTTACTGCATGGCACACTATTTTTCAAATGAAGTTCATTTGTGTGACTTTATTTTTCACTATGTCTAGTCCTAAACCAAGATACAGTAGGAAGCGATCCATTGAAGTTGAACATAGAGTATTTAACAAGAAGTGGGAATTACAGTATTTTTGTTGTCAAAGTGATCATCGTGTATCGTGTCCAGGGCCGGATTAAAAGGGCTATAGCCTTGGGACCAATCACGACCAAGTGCCCGGGAAGCATGCCTGGGCATTTAAGAGAGAGAGAGAGAGAGAGAGAGAGAGAGAGAGTGAAAGAGAGAAGTTTATAAACTAGTTTTACTTTTGTATTACACGATTCCCACTGGGTAAGAAACAGAGACTGGAAGACGTACATATTTCAAGGCAGTGACTGACCAAGGGTAAAGATTTAATGTCGCTGAGCACAGCGGATTCGGCGAGACAGTTTCAACTTTTTCACTTCCCCCACCTCCCAATTTGTACTTGGAACCGTTAGTTGTCGAATTCACCTTTGGCTTCATGTGGTATTTAGCAAAAAAGATGAACTATGAAAGGTATACAATGGTAAATCAGTAGAAAAACCAACACAAAATCTAGGAATCTTAAGCTTTTAACTCGTGTTCTTCAAAGAACAATGAAAAATACACTGACGTATTATAAAAACTCTGCAGATAAATTAGTAGTTACAATTTTGTGTTTTAATGGACTTCATAATAGTTCTCCGTCGTAAGTTCGTTAGGGACCCACTCAAATTCCTTAGTCTAGGGACCCACTAAGGACTTAATCCGGCCCTGATTGTACCTTATTTGTAAGCAAGTGTTAGCGATTCTAGAAGAGTACAACTTACGACGACATTTTCAAGCTGTGCATGGGGATAAGTATGATTCACAGCAAGGGCATCTTCGAGAGGACAAACTGAAGAAACTGAAAACGGATTTAAGTTCGCAGAAAAATGCGTTTCAGAGAATTGTTAAACATTAAACGGATAATGTGAAGATAAGCAACAATATATCTTATCAAAATTGATAGCAGAAAATGCTATTTTACATACAGTCTTTCAATAAAAGAGTGTTTAGTTAAATCAGCAGAGTATATTTGCCCTGACAAGATGAATGAATTTAAAGACATACGTTTTTCGTCACAAACGGTTGCTAGTAGAATCGATGAACTAACTTCAGATATAAACGATCAATGAACTCAGAAGATATATGTGCATTCAGCACATATATAACATGTCACTTAAACGATTTGAATATCTAACTACAAGGCCAAAATAAGCTAGTCACGGATATTACTGATACGGTTAACGCATTTCAGAGGAAACTTCAATTTTAGAAAACTCTGCTCAGTGCAGGAAATCTTGTACACTTTCCCACTTTAAAAGCTTCAACTGAAGTAGAAGAAATCAGTTTTAGTGAATGTCTTACGAATATAGTTATGTTAAAATAAGGTTTTAAAAACATGGAAAATATTTTCAATATGTTCAAGTCTCCATTTTCCTGTAATGCTGAAAACGCTGCTGAAAAACTTTAGCTTGAATTAATAGACTTTCAGGGTGATTCTTTCCTGCAAGAAAAAAAAAGCAACAGCTGCAATTTAATATTGTTATACCAATTAATTTTAAAAGACAAGTACGTAAACATTCATAACCTAGCTCTATGTGTTCTTTCTAAGTTCGGGACCACATATTTATATGAACCGTTGTTTTCAAGAATGAACCAAGGAAAATGTGTCGAAAAGACCAGGTTAAGCGACAATCACTTAGGCTCACTTTTAAAAGTAGCATGTTCAAGGAACAGTATTTCAAATATGATAATAATTTTGTGACAGAAAAGCGAGCCCAAGTTTCTGGTCACATCATGTAATATTTTCTGTACCGTGTTCAGTTGGTAAAATATGATTGTTTTAAGATTTATGTGAAAATAATTGTTACGTAAAAGTGAGTATCTTCAGTGAGTGGTGAAGCATTCATTTTTACTATTTGCCGATAATTAGAAATAATATTCCACGCTTGTGTCAAGCCATTGCTGTAATTTTTTAAAGATGATATTTATTCCTAAGAAATTTATTAACCCTCCTACCGGCTCATGAAATCTGATAAAGCCGCTTTGAAAACGCCACTCAGATCTGTAGCAGCCGCGTCAAAGGCGGCTCGCATTTTATGAGCTAAAGATGCACATTCCGCTCAGCGCGAAAACCGGTCTTACAATTATGAAATTTTCACCCATCCGTTTCTACGGTCTGCTTCACTGCACGACCCTAAATTAGTGATCCGGTAACTTGCTTGAAGCTAAATCACATGTTGTTATTCTTCATGAAGAATACGTCCAATACAAATATCAGTCAATACACAATTCAGTATATTAAAATTTAACGTATCGCTTTATATTAATGTTAACAATGCAATTCCCATCTCAAACATGAAATTAGAATCCTGTAATTTGAAATACCTAAGTGAAAATCTTAAATTAATTATGATTGAAATATTTTAGCATTTTCTATCCAAAATTCTAAAATGCCTTTAATTCATATCATACTTTACTTAAATTTCGTATCTACTATAAAATATTAGTAATTACTACAGCCTTTTGTTATATTTAGTTGAGATAACACTTATACAAAAATAGCACCACACAACCGTACAAAAAAGAAAAGAGAACGTAAATCTATATAAGCCTTAGATACTTTTAGTGGTTTAAAATACGTGCTGGAAGTAACTATGATATGTTCAAAGATTACGTTTATATTATATTTCTAGACTGTATTGACAGCAGGTATGTCAATAACCCACTTTCACCCCCAAACTGACTTTGTTTTTATCATATGAAAATCCTGTAATACATTTCTTCATAACTGTAACGTAGAAAACTATGAGAATATAGTGAAATCAACCTCTTGAAACTGTTTTACTCATGTGAATTTTAAGAGGTTTTCAGCTGAACCAATATTCTCCCTGACTTAAAGGATGTTTATGAATTCAATAATATTTATTATTTCAGATTAATAAAATTAATTTGCATGAAATATATTTGAACAATATATGATAAAATGTAAAATGTAATTTACACAGAACTGCCTAATTTCAATTTAAAAATCCTTTCTCGTGTGTTATATTTTGAAGCATCCTATCGCACACAGTCCAACGACACATTCTTTGCAATAGGTCGTGATTTCCTTTCTTATTATTTTTCCATTCTCATTCCGCTGCGAGCAACACACGACACATCTTCTGCAGGGATCAGATCTTTTGGCAGTTGGAGGTATATAATCAGGGAAATGACGTTCAGCCAATCTCATGGGATTTCCTTCCACTAAATGTCTACCATTAGTGAACTGCTCGAAATCTTTTGGATACGTTTGTAATAACTTTTCCACGAGGTTATGGCAAAACTCCAAGTGGCCCATTGGCCCTCCATATTTGGTGTAGATAGTGAAACAATTAAAAATTGTTTGATCCAGAAGATGGTGAAAACTTTTGTTGTATAATTTTCGCTACTGCTTCCGTGCAGTTGGATAGTAAACTATACACTTGTCAGATTTATCTATTCCTCCCATAGTGCTGTTGTACTCACAAATTGCTTTCGGTTTCTGCACCAAATTATTTCCTTTTGTGATGACTAACCACTCAGCATTGTGAACGCTGACTAGCATACACACTGGTTTTTTGTCCATCCATTTTAAAGCCATAATTTTTCCTCGCTGAAACGCTATCAGTTCTCTTTTCTTTAACTTTTTGGTCTTTAATTCTGGCAGCATATCTTTACTGTTGGACCTAACAGTGCCGTACAGATCAGTTTTATGCTGAACAAACCGATCAGCTAGTTTAGGAGAGTTATAAAAGTTATCCACGGTTAGGCAATGACATCTTTCGAGCAGTGGGTGAATTAAGGACATGACTGCTTTTATTGGTACGCCAAAGATATCATAAACACTACTAAACTTCGTATGTTTACCAGTGTTTATTATGCTGCTCCAAATATACCCACTTCGCGATTCGCACAGCCAAAAAATGGCTTTATTCCAAATCATGATGGCTTAATGGGAATGTACTGCTTCCAAATTAAACGTTCCTTGTTCGACATTAGCGATTCAGGGATTGTAATATCCCGTTCTGGAGTATAAATAGAGCTATATTTATCCATTAGTTAAATGAATATATCGCACATATTTTTAAGCTTTGGTTAAGGATGAGTGCTTTCATCAAACGTTTCGTTGTTTGAAAAGTGAAGAAATTTCATAAGTAAATTGAACCTTCGTTCACTCATTACTCTTGAGAAATACTGAGTTTCGAGTATTGGCTTTCGACTAAATACCAATTAAGCTTCGGTTTCTGAACAATTCGTTTCAAAATCAGTACAGGAAAAAATCTCCTAATTTCCGCTGCATTTGTTGGAGTCCACTGACGAGCTCGGACAATGATTTTAGCGCATTTTCCCTTCAGAAATTGATCAGCATATCTGTTAGTTTCAGTTACGATAAGATTTACAATGCCACCACTAAAATATAAGTTGAACAACTCCAAAGGGTTTTCTTTTTCAAACAATATCTGCTCTTAATCCACTGGCTCCTAAGAATGGGAATCGCGGAGAGGAAGTATTAGCATTGATTAATACTTTCTACACGATTTCCTAGCCTCTGAAATTCCACACATTTCCTCTGAATCAGTTTCTTCTTCCTCATTGCTACTTCTGTCGCAGGAGCTGGAAGATAAATTCAAAAGATACTCTGAATCACTGTCGATCTCAATTTTTTCGGCAATACTTCACAAGACTTGTGTACGCATGTATAAAACTAGAATAGGAGAAAACTCGTGATCTGAAAACAGAAATGTTGTTTTGCCCCGGAAAAAAAAGTTTGGTGTTTCTATGCGGAGGCAAAAGTGGGTTAAGCTGTAAATCAGGTGCTACCTAAACACAAAGAATGTACTACAAATTGAACCACACCTATGCAAAAGCAGCTTTTATTTAAATGAATGTAAATTAAGGCAACTGGGGGAGCAGCATTTTGATTACAAAAGAGGAATGCGTGTACCCTACCCTAAAAATATCTGCCCCTAAGTTTGAAACTCGAACAGTGCGTTGCAGTCGTTAATCCGTAGGATGACAATACACGCATTCCACAATGCAAGACGTTTCGGGGAGATATCAGGGGAGTCCGCCTGATGCGGTCAAACACTTTAGGAACAGTAGGGAGAGAACGAGTCACACGCGATCTACCCGTTTTAAGCAAGGATGACCTTGAACGCGCTATGTGCGACCAAACTAGTCAAAGGGTCAATAGCAGAATAAGCAGAGTTTCTTACGCTCAATACCACCCACATAAACAAGCAGTACTCTAGTATTCAAAGGACTGATGAAATGAAAAATTTGAATCCAGTCACTAAGAATACCCCTGCTGTTTAGAGGCTGGAAGAAAAATAACTTTGATTGGGGTATCTTGCGATAATAAGCAGCCCTTAATGAATCAAACAAAAGTTACATCTGCGGACTGAATACCAGGTGAGGATGGAATTCAGACCCAGTGCTTTTGCGTTGGGTTCCTTAATACTGAAAGTAACCCTTGTATTATTAACGGGATATTTTGCAATGTCTTTTTTTAGTTTAAAACAGCTACTATCTTACTCTTACACGACTGTTTGGTCCATATTTTTACAGCTAAATTTTCCTGTGAACTTCTGCAACAGCAATAAGCGTAGATTCGCTCTTTCGCACACCTCTCACTTATTAAATATCTTTTAAAATGAAGTATTAATTCACGAAACAAGTAGCAACTGATAGCTGAAACATAAGCAAATCATTAAAATTTGAATTCTAAAGCATTTGAAACAATTTGCCATCACACTCAATGTTTGCAGATCCAAACTTTACTATCAGCGACAGGGCAATAGCAAAAGATAATTACATATCATGGCGACGCCATTTCACACCTGTTGTTTCCTTTCTTAAATGGTTCACACTTCTTATCTACGAACATTGACGCAGCCGACTTACAAAATTTTCTGTTCTAAACACCATGTTTTGTTTCACTTTCTTTTCCCCAGTTCAAACACATTTAGCTCCGAACAAGTATTAATTACAAATGAAAGAAGTTTATCCAATCATACTGGACTATAATCGCAGCCTTAGTTTAAGTAATGTATGTTTTGAATTTATTTGTTGTTATATTGAAAGGTAAATCCACAAAAACTCCACATATATGATAATGACTTTGACAAACAACTGAACTCGTAACTCCGACCGGGATTCAGCTCTCACAAGGCTTCCAATTCGAAGAATAAAAGATTCAGCTTTCAGAGTCAGAAACAATTTTATTTTGGTCTTGGTCATTCAAGTTTCAAGGTCCTCAGTGCAAACAGCAATTTTATATCACTAACAATATTGTGCCCCACAGATTAGTTTCTGTGTATAGGGAAGTCTTGCTTAACAAACAGACTTCAGCAGTTTAAATTTTGATTCATCTATCGCCGACAACACTTAAAGGTTAAAATATATTAACCCAACCAAATTTTGTTTCAACTAACTACAGGAAATTGTTACTTCACAAATGGTCTGCAGCTTTTAAAGTTTCGCGTTCACCACTGAGATAGCAGTTTTAAACAATTAATAATCATTAGCCCTCCAAACTCAATCCTCTGTGATGATAAAAGTTTGTTTTTCCTTTTTATTTCGGTTTTACAAAGTCCTCCTCGCTTTATGTTTCAGTTAAGAACAGTCATAGCAGTAGTTTCGCATTCTGAATAAACTTCACATTTACGGAATTTGTTCTTAAAGTTTGCAATACTTACCCGAACCGAAACCTGTTGAATTTGCTGTAGTTTGCCCATCCTAGCTTCAAGTTGTTTAGATTCAGAAAGAGTTTTCAATCTCCAAGCAGTAATATCCATCGAGATTCTGTACGTAGTGTGAAATAACAAACGTCTCTATTCTACCATTGTGAGCCTTCAGCCTTAGCTTTCCTACGTCATCAGCACGAATACAAAGGTAATTATCATGCGGATTTCTGTCTCAGAGCTATAGAAATCACGTTTTGCCTTTTGAGTACCACAGCTTCTACCTGTATTCAGAGAGGAAGTCAGTATTCTTTACTTATTAATTTCTGCATTACCGGGTGAAGTCAATATGCCTGGTGCTTCGGGCATTTTATGCCATATGCCTAGCTACAAGGAAACTTGCCATTCGAAGGTTTGAAAAGGGTTACTTATGGATTTGTTTTTTTTTTGAATTTATTCGCAAGATTCATGCACAGTGTTTGTAACATTTTCTCAAAAAATCTGGAATTACAAATAAATTTATATGTATAATACAAAATGTAAAGTTTTATTAATATTTTTTCATAAATATTTTAAAACGTTGATTCCAGTGTTTCGAAAGACTCACGTCCGTCTACACACCAGGTATTTAAAATTTGCTTGAAAGCAGCAGTGTACACCACTTCAAAAAAATTGGTTGCTATCAGAAAAATTAATTTTTTTCTGATGTCAAATTAATTTAAATTTTTTTTTGTAATATATTACCAATTGCTATATTTTTACACAATTTGAGTACTCAAAATTGCGTAACCGTTAAAATAATCGGCTATAAAGTACACCTAGAAAATGTGTAATTTTTTTAAATAAATAATATTTTCCCACCATTGAGTCGTATGGCTGACGCACCCTGAAAATTTCTCAGTGTCTTTTACACATTTCTTTAAAGTTCTGAATTTCATAGGGTTTCGACATCAGGTTCAAAAATTTAAAACGTTTGCCTAATTCGAGACATTGAAAAGCTAATGAATTCAGAAACTCAACGAAACATATAGCTTTACAATATTAAAAAAAAGTGTGCTTTTAATTTTTTAAATAAGCATTTACAGTATTGCAAGTGAATTAATTTAGTTAGAATGTGGATCGTTAGTTTCCTTCTGACACTTCGACAAATTCCAAACATAGTGAAAATTTTAAATTCCAGCCCTCAAGGAAGAACAGCTATGGGATTTTCACATGCACTATTAGAATGTTGTATAGTATATCTCGTTTTTCTTTTGAAACATCTGTTTGTTTTTGCAAAAAGGGATATGCAGAGATTCTCTACAGACTCGTATACGAATACAAAGTCAAAAGAAATTACTAATGAGAGACATCCAGTTTAACAGCAGTATATATGGCACCATGATCAAAGAAAGTACCCTAAATTGGCAATCGCTGGACGTATTGTTAGATTATATATACATACATAGTTGAGTCACATTATTGTGACCACCAGCTAATATCCAGAGTACCCGACGTGCGAAGCGCTGACATCAGCTAACCGGGCTGGGAGTGACTCAATAAGGTGATGGCAGGTGTTCACAGGTGTGTGGAGCCATGCTGACTGCAGTGCATCTGATAGCTGCAGGAGGGTACGTGGTGGACGATCCATAGAGCGAACAACAAGATTGAGGTGGCCCCACCGATGCTCAATTGGGTTTAAATCTGGAGAATTAGGGGGCGCGGAAGTACTTTGAAATATTCATAGTGCTATTTCAACCACTCTCGGATATTTCTAGCTGTGTGACTCGTCACATTGTCGTGCTGTAAGATCCCATCCGCCCCAGGGAAGAGAATCTACATGTATGGGTGTATGATGTCTGCAAGGATGGATTCATAACGAATGGTATACCACGCAAACATCCTTCTTCCACCAATTCGTGTTCTTCCGGCAATGATTGAAGTGTGTTTGGTATCCGATGTTTCTCGCCTTATACGACAACGTCCATCGTTTGATGATATAGAAAACCTAACTCTTCGCAGAACGCAATCCTTTGCCAATGAGCGGAGGTCTAATTCCGATACTGTCGTGCAAATGTAAGCCTTTTTGTACCAATTCACCTTTGTTAGCATAGGTGCAGTGGCTATCCGTCTGCATCAAATCCCCATACGCACCAGGGTTTGCTGAACTGTCGTTTTAGAAACAATTCCGGCAGCTCCCTGGCTCTTTCGGATAATGAGTTGCTCCACTGTAGCGTTTCGATCGGTCCTCATACACCTTCGTTGACGATGTTCACTTCTCACATCAATGGCACGTGGTGCTCCACAGTTTCCACATCGCTTATTCGCAATGGTGCCATTTCACCAATCACTTTACACATTAACCACAGTAGCACGCGAACAGTTCACAAAATGCGTTGTTTCAGAAATACTACCACCCGTGTCCCGAAAGCCGATAATCGTTTCCTTTTGTAAATCTGATAAATCGCTCCTTTTATTCATTACAGCAACGAGTGATATGTTTCAGAATGCCTATAGCATACCTTATGTACCCTCTAAGCCAGCTCACTACTCGTGCCTTCTTTCATTGGCTACGCGATGTTGACGTCAAAAGTAGGAGGCGGCAACAATAATGGGACTCCACTGTGTATTATGCAACATGAAAAAAATTTTGCATGTGTTTTTACATTTTTGGTCTATTTTTTAAACACATAAGCAGAGGAACAACTTCAGGATATTGCATTGCTTTATATACTCTGTAAAACATATCTGATGCTAAATGGTATGTGATGCTGTTAAAATATTTTACGTTTCTTTTTCCATTTTTTTTTCAAAGAAAAATTGTATACATTGATCAAATTGATCAATCGGTTGCTGTGTGTTTCTGGAACGTGGAAAGAGCGATGTATTTATTTATTAACTGTCGCAACGTATTTGGAATATTTTCACCTTGGTTCTCGCCCTTTGGATTTAACTGCTATAATATATATAGCTAGTGCCGTTAATGCCCACCAAATGGAGACGTCTCAGTAGCTGAGCCCATCTTACGGATTTATGATGTCAGAAGCTGACTTTAAAATACACATAGCACCGTGGATTGTTGGCCCCCGTGGCGTAAAGGTAACGCACTCGGCGCGATACCGAGAGTTCTGTTAGTTCGATTCCACAGCGGTGGCTAAAAAACAATTTTTCGGTTGCTGTGTGTTTCTGGAACGTGGAAAGAGCGATGCATTTATTTATGGATTGAACACTGGGTTTAGTTATATATAATATCACATCACGATGGCACGTGAGACGTCGTAAATAAAGGTTTCCTGTGTTATTTTACACATCGCTCCCGAGCTCCAGAAGCGAAACGTCAGTAACTTTGAACACTTATAAATGGAACTTTTTTCTACATATTTTTCTATCACACTTGAAACGGAATCTCAGTTGCAGAACACCTGTAACAATACATTGTCCAAAAACTCGAAAAAAATGACATTATTTAATGTGTGGAAAGGTAAGTATCAATTTCTAATTTAGAAAATCATTACGAAAATTTGCGATACCGCTTCTATGGCCGAATAGTCAGGGCAGCTGACATCTTGGCTTTACATTAAACTTTTGTCATACAAGTCCATGAATTTGTCACAGAACTCAGGCTGATGAGCCTACATGTCTGCCGGCTCAAGATTACTAAAGGACGCTTTTGGTTTTACCAAGGCTTATAGTTGTCGTTTGAAGTCAGAAAAAAAAATGATGCAGATATATATACAACTAATGGAAAAGTCCCCGGAACTATAGAAAAATAACGAGAAAACAAGCTAATTTAATTTCAGGGTAACACTTGTAGGCGATTCAAGAATCGGTTTTAACAATGAATAATTCGTAGTTGAAGAGGGTGCAACAGAACGGTAATAAATTATAAATATTAAAATGCACTGACAATTAACTGAAACTTATTATGAAGTTTCACAAAAAATTGTAGAGAGGTATTACAAGTTACGTAATTTGTTTCAAGTACATTCTTTAATAGTATTTGCAGTGTAAAAAGAAAGGCTACTTAATCTGTTGTGCCTTTCAAATTCTTTTAGAGACATTATTACTTAAGTATATTAGTTCAAACATGACAATTTACTATGTTGTTCTATTATATTTTCAATTTTCTTTTCATTTTCGCCACTTCTCTTTATCTTTCTCTCTCTGTGTCACCGTTAAAGTAAAAAAAAATAGCGTGTGGGTGTGTACGTGTGTACGTGCGTGCGTGCGCGCGCGCTAGTCTGTGTGTGAGTGACAGAGGGAGAGAGATAAGGAGAATTTACTTCCATAAAGGTATTATCTTGAAAGTCTCTTCTAAAATAAGTACGGGTGTGCACCTGAAAACTGCGATATTCATATTAACGAACACAATCTTGTACTTCTACTTCTGTTTATTACCCGACTACTTAACTTCCTCTGCTAAAAATCAGTTACACATCTTCATATAAGTCACTTTGTTTACATTTAAAAATCTTTAATTGTTAATACAGAAATAACGTTTACAAATGAATGTTTCATCCACTGCTTTATACGACTAGATATGTATTATAATATAATTACTGAATTTATAAACTCCTATAAATTTGCATGTATATCTTTCTGGAAAAACAAAGCAGAAGTTTCAAAAACCTATGGATTATTTCACAGCATATTTTCATTGACATTTTGTATATATTTATTTCTTTTCTGAATTAATTTTAGGAATTATAGTAATATAGTAGAATCGCAATTATCCGAGCTATTGTGGACCGAGCCTAGCGCGGATACCGCAAAACTCGGGTAATACGGACTTTGTTGTAGTTTGGTTATTAAGAAAGACACATATGGTAGAAGTTACGTTTATTTAAAGGTAACTTGTTACAAACATTTAAATCCAAAATTAAGTATATATAATATAAAACAAAACTTACATAATTTTGAAAGATTTATTTAGAAAAGTAATTCTTCAAAGTTTTCTGCTTGAAGAAGCTCGCCCCTCTTCGTTGCCGCCATTTCACGCCAGCCTCGCAGTAGCAGAAGTTCCGTTGAAGTTGCCTCCGGTTGTGGCTCAATGTACTCCATCACCTTCTCGATTGCTTTAAGTCCATCTGAAAGGGCAATTTTTTCAGGAACCATACAGTTATTTTTATCGTCACTGCTGCCACTTTTCTCTTGATTTACTGCCTCCACGATCATTTCGTCTGTTAATTCTAGCTATTCGTCTCCATTTACCCACTCGGCTATATTGTTTTCCTTTAGTATTGGTTCAGTTGCTGTGATACCTTGGGCTAGCTCAAAATAGTGGGCTCGACGTTGTCTCCAGGTGTATTCTGTGGTTGCACAGGTGTGTTCTATGGTTGTTCGTTGTGTTCTGTGGTTGTTCAGGTGTGTTCTGTGGTTGTTCAACCACGGAACACACTTGAACAACCACAAAACACACCTGAACAACCACATAATACACCTGAACAACAATAGAACACACCTGAACAACCATAGAACACACCTGAACCACCACAGAACAAACCTGAACAACCACAGAACACAGGTGTGTTCTGTGGTTGTTCAGGTGTACTATGGTTGTTCAGGTGTGTTCTGTGGTTGTTCAGGTGTGTTCTGTGGTTGTTCAGGTGTGTTCTGTGGTTGTTCAGGTGTGTTCTGTGGTTGTTCAGGTGTATCGTGCAGTAGTTTTTCTCCGTGATTTTTCTGGCGTGGTATTTTGAATTACCTCCCATGACGCTGCTGTCATATAAACCACATGCTTTATTGTGGTTTCTTTTTAACATTCGACAACTCCTCTTCCTTCTTCAATTTCGGCAATTAGATTTTTCAACAGCTTTCGTTTGTAGTTTCTCTTGATGTTTTCTAATACCCCTTGGTCCACCGGCTGAAAAAGTGGGGTTACATTATGTGGTAAAAACATAGATTTGATTTCACCAGAATCCATTTCCTCAGCATCAGGATGGGCAGGACAATTAACAAGGAGTAAAATTCCTTTTCGAGGAAAGGTTTTTTCCTTTAGGTATGAGTCTACATGAGACACAAAGTGATGGCAGAACTAGTCCTTGATAATCGCCGAATCCATCCAAGCACTTTTCTGGTTTCTATAAAGTAATGGCAAGCTTGTAATTGAAATGTGCTTAAACGCTCTTAGCTTGGCAGATTTTCCATTGAGCACTGACTTCAATTTACAGTTTCCAGTAGCATTCGAACAGGCCATTCGGGTGACTATATTTGTTCTTTTTAAAGCCTGGAGCAGACACATCTTCATTAACAGCAAGTGTCTTAGTCGGAAGCATTCTTTAGTTCAGGCCTGTTTCGTCAAAGTTGAACACCTGCTCCAAAGACAAATTTTCTTTTTCAATCAGTGATTTCCTTTCTTCTTTAAAAGTCACTACAAACTCGTGATCAGACGATAGGTTTTCGCCGGTAATGTTGAGCTGTCTGATAGCATGTCTAGTTTTCTAAAAATGAAGCCATCCTTTACTTGCAATGAATACTGATTCTCCATCTTCAAAACCTTTGTGAAATTCCTGTGCTTTTTCTTGTAACATAGGTCAATTTACTGGACTATCCTTGTTCCTTAATTTGGTGAACCACAAAAACAATGACATTGATGTTTCTTCAAACTAAGACGTTTTCATAGTTTTCTTTGCCGTTTCATTTTTGTCCTTTGCAGCGCCGCGTTCTCCACTCCCGTTGGCCGTTTGAGAATACCATTTTTCGATATTATCCTGATTTCTGTTCCAGTCTCCTATAGTAACCTCGCCTACACCTAAATTTAAAGTAACTTTTTTTATTGTTTCCTTTTGATCGATTATTTTAATGGCTTTTACCTTGGTTTTTAACGAAACAACAATCTTTTTTCTTTTCGCACTCATGTTGCTTTGAATTGCCAAACAGAACAGCACAATTTTGCACTAAGACCTCAAATATAACCAGAGTAAAACACAACACTGCACGGCTAACTGAAGCACGCCAATAGCAAGAGACACGGACTGACACTGACAGACCTACATCCAGCTCCCTCCGGCGGGTGCGCTCGATGAGCGCGAGAATCATAAATCAGTGACCTTGGCAAACGTACACCACCACTGCTGTGTGCGTAATTTCCCTGGTACCTCGGATAACCCGAAACTTGGATGATCAAGACTCGGATAATCGCGGTTCTACTGTATCGATTCCTAAAGCATTTAAAGAGGAGAGGACAATTTCATGCGTGAACTTATATGTCAGAGATATGACAGTGTTCCTGAAACCACTTGGAACAGAAAACAAATATTTTGCTCTTTTTTTGCGTTTTAGAGATGATATTAAGGGTGATGGTAATTAACATAACAAGCAAACATCTCTGAATTGAATGAATGTTTACAGTTTTCACTTAATATCAATCACTCAGAAAACTTGAATATTTCATCGCCCTGGAGCGGAAGTCGAAACCGCATATGCCGACTACAGAACGAGTATGCTAACCGTTACACCACCCAGGACGAAGAAGTTCCAACTATATGAGTATTAAGAGCATCGGAATGTTCTCTGACCATATTCGTGATCAAAGCAAACGGTGCTGCTGTTTAGCGTTGTTAAGCCTATCACAAGTCGTTCAGGTATATAGTGTGGAATAAATATTATTTTCATAATACGTGGAAATACGTCATAATAATTAACACAGCAATCAGACATCTCTGAGTTGACTGTATTTTTACTCTTCTCGCGTAATGTCAATTTCATGGAAAACATGAAAATGTTATCGCCCTGAGCGGGAATCGAATCTGCATCTCCCGATTACTGTTCTAGCATGCTAACCATTGCACAACCCAGGACGAAGTCCAAGTATATGAGTATTAAGAACATCGGAATATTTTCCGACCGCAATCTTGATCGAAGCAAACTGTGCTGCCATCTGACGTTGTTAAGCATATCACCATTTGTTCAGGTATATAGTGTGGAAGAAAAGTGGTTGCTTTAGTCACATCACGTAACTCAAGTTCAAGTGTACATATCCATTACGGATGGAAAACAAATTCAGTATATTCTTAAGAACATGTCTTATTTATAATTTTTCTTTAAAAGGTTTCTCCTTCTAAGTCAAATATACGGGTTTTAGCAAAAAGTGATTGAAAAATCGCTAGCCTGTTTTCAAAATTACGAATGAGAAGTTGCCGCAAGATTGACTGACTCACGCGTCTGTTGAATTTCCTATGAGGCAAAGCATTTTTCAATGCGTACTATAAATATTATAATTATATAAGTATCATAGGCCACAGCAGAAAACGAGCAATCGCCAGTCGCTAATCTCGAGCCATTTTGGTTTGACGAGTTGTTGTCCAATCGTCTTGCATTTTTGCAGGATACGGGCACTGCCCGTTCTATCGACATGTGAACAGGAAGCCGACTTGCTGGTATCTATGAGCACTTGGCCACAGGAGAAGCCTACAACATTTATGCAATGATCTTGAACTCATCATTTGGTAAATACAATACTATTCCTTATCGTATGGTTTGTTTTATTCACTGAAAAATGTGTTTAAAAATTGATTCCGATGATAATACCCAGTTTTTGTTGAAATGCATATGTAGAGAAGAAAATAAAGAGTGCGATAACGTTCAACTTTAGAGGGCAAATCCTACTTTTGTACCATCAAAATTACGGAAGTTTTGCTTCAGGTCCTTTACAATGACGGGCAGAATAACTCAGGATCAGTTTTACAATTTGACACTAGTTATCATTAGATAAGATTATGAATGGCCAACTCAGGAGTGTCATCTGTTGATCAATTCATTTAATCCTTTCTTTGAATATAAAAAAAATGGACAAGGAAAAAGAGCAGTGAAGATGTAAGGAACTACAATTTGGCAAAGAAGGCATTACTGTTCTACTAAATTTCTGTTTTGAAATCTCTACGGCAAAACACTTTTCCTTTGTGTGTATAGGGTGTAATGAAAGAGTGTACTTATTTTGTTGATTGCCAGGAGATAAAAACAGTTTTAAAAATAATCTCCGGAATTTCTCTAAAATCATACGCTGCAGTCAAGTATATTTAACGCCGTTTGTTCCAGTCAGCACAAATGGCGAAAGATTGTACTATTTAATCAGATATTCATTTTTAGCACGTCTTTTTTTAAACAAAGATCCTGCTTATATTACCGGTTTGTCCGTCCGTCCGTACGTCTGTACCCAAGCTATCTCTGCAAGAATTAGTCTGATTTGAAAAATTCTTTTTTTATTAGGAAGCTTGAAATATGAGAATGATGATCCTTCATTTCGGTTTTTTTTACGATGTACAATTTTGCCGCTAGAGGGCGTACAGGCAGATGATGTCCAATTCAAAAATATGTTTTATTCCACATATTTCCTTCTAAATATCCGATTGAATAATTTTTTTTATCTTTCGATTCCATTTATGTCGAAGAGTATTTTAGATATAGTTACCTTTTCAAATTACGCATAGATTTTCCGCTAGGGGGCGTAAAAGTAAATTACATTTCCCCTGTTAACTCTTCTTCTAAAACTACGATTTGAAAAATGTTTGCTTCAGCAGGTGCACCACGTGATGGAAATCGTTTGCATATAATTTTAGATTTTTGGCAAAGAATATTTTAGGCACCAAGGGGCGTAAGTGTTAATTTTTACTTATGATGTATTTGCCATAAAATCTGAGCTTTTAACATATCGATTGAAAAAAATATTTCGCGGACTGATGCCACTCACACCGATAAACCTTTTCCGAATATTTTCTTCTTAAAATATTCCACAGTTTCTCCTCCAGGGGGCGTAGATTCACATCTTATTTGTGTCAATATCTCTACTTCTAGGAGTCCGATTTGAAAAATTCCTTCTTTCTTTGACAGTATTTTCAGTGTTACATATTTTACACATAATTTCAAATTTTTCTAGTAATTCATAAACTTTCTGCTAGGGTGCGTAAAGGTAAATTTCGTTTCCCCCTATATCTCTGCTTCTAAATCTCCGATTTGAATAATTCTTTCTACACCGGATACAGCTCCTGCTGGGAAATCGTTTGCACATAATTTCTGATTTTTGTAAAAAAATTGGGTTGACCACCAATGTTCGTAAATCCCAATTTCCGCTTCTGATGTATTCGCAGCAAAATATGAGCTTCTAAATTCTCGATTGAAAAAAACATCGTTTGTAGACCGATACTTATTATGTCGACAAACCTTTTAGAAACATTTTGTTCTTAAAATAATGCATGGTTTCTACGCCAGGGTGCGTAGATGTATATCTTATTTTTGTCAATATCTCCACTTCTACGGGTTCGACTTGAAAAATTCCTTTCTTTGTTAGATAGTGTTTCCAGTGTGACATATTTTTCATATAATTTCAAAATTTGCAAGTAATTCATAGACTTTCCGCTTGGGACATAAAAGGTAACTTGCTTTCCCCTTATATATCTGCTTCTAAATCTCCGATTTGAAAAATTCTTTCGGCACCGGATACATCTCCTGATCGGGAATCCTTTGCACACAATTTCCAATTTTTGTAAAAAATGGTTTAGCCACCAGGTGGCGTAAGTCTTAATTTCCACTTCTGATGTATTTGCAGCAAAATATGAACTCCTTAAATCTCGATTGAAAAAAAAAGTCGTTTGTTGAACTATACTACTCATGTCAACAGACCTTTCAGGAACATTTTCTTCTGGAAATAATGCATGGTTTCTACGCCAGGGGGAGTAGATATATATCTTATTTTTGTCAATATTTCAACTTCTAAGAGTACGATTTGAAACTTTCCTTCTTTGTTGGATAGTGTTTCCGATGCGAAATGTTCTTCCTAAAAATTTAAAATTTTCAAGTAAATCATAGAATTTCCGCTAGAGAGTGCATAGGTAAATTGCGTTTTCGGCGTTTTTTCTGCTCCTAAAACTCCGATTTGAAAACTTTTTTTCCTGTATCACATACAAGACCTGATGGAAAATATTTTTCACAAAATTTCTAATGCTTGGTAAAGAATGGTTTGGTCACCAGGGGGCATAAGGGTTAACTTCTGCTTCTGATGTATAGTAGCAAAATCTGGGCTCCTGAAAACTCGACTTAATTTTGTTTTCTTGGGCCGATGCCGCTAATATGGATAAACGTTTTGATAACACTTTCTTCCTAAAATAATACATGGTTTTCAGACCAGAGGACGTAAACTCAGATCTTAATTTGGTCAATATCTCTGTTTCTAAGAGTCCGATTTCAAAAACTATTTCGGTGTTGGAGAGCGTTTCTGGTGCGAAATGTTTCTCATATAAATTCATGTTTTTCTTAACGCACAAGTCTGCAACCAAAGGACGTAAGCTCACGATTCCGTTTACACCAATATCCGAGGGATCAAAAACCCGATTGAAAAACGTCTTTCTTCCATCAGATACTATTGTTTTCCATACCGGTTCCATTGACTTTGAATAGCTTTGATAAATTTAATTTGCGTCAGAACGGATTCAAATGACGTGCTCATTACACCTGAAAATTCGTTGTCATCTTTCTTGTTTAATGTTGGAACTAAAATTTCATCACACGTTTCAGGCAAATTTACAACTTACGCGCCCATTCTTTATCTGTTTTTTCAACGCCACTCAAGTGCTAACCAATGAGATTACGAATTAGAGGGACCTCAAGCCTTGCTCGAAATGATAATATGGATTTCCTTTCGAATTACTATGTATATGCGCTTCATTGGCATCACCGTTTATGTGACATTATTGATAATTTTAAACTACATTTTAGAGTTTCCACTGAATAAATTAGACACGTTTGTGAATATCTTAATTTCTCGATTATTAATTATTAATGGTAGCAGTTGTACACATTGAAATTTTTCATCTTCGATAACCTCGGCATGGGTCACCGCTACTTTCACCCCAATTTCAGCCAATTTTCTGTAAAATAAGCAACCGATCATTTTCATCACGCATGGGGTGGGACTGAGACAAAATAAAATGTGTGAAAGCACTAAAACCTAACGAAGGATTCAAATTCGTGATATCAAAGGAATACATTAAGTGCACTTGTTCATTAGAATCAGATGCTGAAATCACACATGGAATTCAAAGAAAACTATCGATATATCGCTGGTTACTATTAAAATTTTAGTAAACGGAACTCCTTTGCACGAACATTTTGCCAATCATATCTATCAAACTTATTTCCTGAATTCAATGTTCTTTAAATTGCCCTTAGCAGCCACCGCAAAATTTAAGTCATCGAAACTGAAGCATTTCGTTGAAAGGACGATCTGTGGATCGTTATGTGATCTTCACTTTGTTTTCTTTCCTTTATAGCTCAAATGATACAATACCTACGTTATATGTGCTGTTAAAAATAGTATTCCTAAATGATTGAAATCCCCATTCCCGTAAATGAAAAAATGGCGTCATTTCCGAATACTTGCTGTTTTTTTTTTATTTTTTCATTTCCTAGAACAAAACTCAATTATTCCAAGGCAGTCTTCATTTCGTGAAACAGTTGTACGGAAAAATTAGATATTATTTTAATGTATATGCCTGTGTCTGCCATAAAATCAATGTACACTGAAGAGCAATTGAATTAGATATACCTGTCTAATAACGTGCAGCACCACGTTTCGCCCTGATGACGGCGGAGATTCGTCTCGACATGAACTCGACAAGACACCGGAAGCGTTGGGAAACCATACAGATCCACGACCCCTGATCAAGCTCCCACAGGTCTAGAATATTTGATGGAAGGGGGTCAGAGCCTCAAACATATCTCTCAATTGCATCCCAGATGCGCTCGATGGGATTGAGGTCAGGTGACCTAGCTGGCCAAGGAAGCGAGGTTACGTCGGCGGAGTGTTCATCTAACCATTCGAATACAATTCCGGAGCGATAGCACAGTGCATTGTCATGTTGCAGAATGAGGTACCCAGTGGGATGTTGAAGACGCACAAACGGAACCAAATGGTCGTCATGGATATCCCGCTTAGTTGACCTGTGAGGGACGATGTCACACGTACCAGATGTCCCACTTCAGTCCATGAAAACAGTCCCCAGACTAGAATGCCACCCCCACCAGCTCGAAGAGTACCCTTCAGGCAAGAATTATCCATCGTTTCATGTGGTTTGCGCCGTACTCGTATCCTGCCATCAGCATGTACCAACGTGAATCTGGACTCATCAGTCCAGGCATCATTTTTCCACATGTCTAGAGTGCAGTGGCGATGTTCTCGCGCCCATGCTGATCTTTGCACACTGTAGTGAGCGGTCAGCAGCGGTTCCCTCGTGGGACGATGGCTTCTGTACCCCATAGCGAGGTGATGGTTCTGGATGGCGTAGCTGCTTACACGTCTTTGTGCACCAGCGTTAAACTGCAGAGTGATTTCTTGCACTGTGACCGGTCTACCCGTTGTTACAATGCGAGCTAGCTGAGGATGACCGCGCTCATCCACACGCTGTTGTCCACGGCCGTTGACCCTTGCATGGATGGTTTTACCGGATTCGATGTACTCACGGTGCACCCGTGACACAGTGACTCGTTAAAATCCAAGTGCCTGCACGACTTCCGAGTTGGAGTGACCCATTCGTCGGGCCCCGACAATTTGCCCACGATCTACTGCCCTTAGATCCTTCGTCTGACCCATACTGCGTCCGACTCTTATTGATTTCCGTCGCGTCACTCCTTATATAGTCGGATCGCTGCATACGTCATGTCGTTTCCGTTTACAGGGCCGCCCACAGCGCCACACTTGTATAACGCCAACGTCTCTAATTCAATTGCTCTTCAGCATATATTTTGTGTCGTCCTCAGCATACTAAATCTGATTCTATAAAATGTGAAAATTTTCTCGGTGAATGTATTAAATGCACTTCACACTTCTTCATCTTATGTTGCGACGTTTGTTGTATTAACGTATACAAAGAATGACAGTTTCTTTGCTATCATACCTGTCTGCAAAAGGAAAATAATACTTAATTTTAAACGAAAGATGGCGCATGCTTCGACGTATAAATTGAGTTCTCATTCTTTTATTTCAGCACCACATTGATGTTATTCACATGTGCACGAGAAAAACTTCAATTTATGTTAACAGATAGATTACAACAAACGTTTTCAGCTCTTTCAGGAAGACGAAAACAAAGCTTTTGATTAAATAAAATCAAATAACATTCTCTTAGCGTCTTAACTACATCACCTTTAGGAAAATGTTGACCTAAAATGCAAGGTGTAATGCAGATGATAAGTAGATCTGAAAGAGGGTGAATATCCAACCTACGCAATCTCATTTAAATCGTCAACATTACCTTTACCCAAAAATCCCAACATCTTTTTGAAATACTTTGTAACGAGCAACACAAACTCAATTTTCTTCATCATCATCAGGAGTTTCATCCAGTCCATTATTTTTTAAACTTGATTTAATCTATTCCATTAACTTTCTCTTTCCGTCTTTAATGGAGCCTCCCACTCCATCGGAATTTTTGGAAGTCCTTCTTAAAATCTCTGCATCTCAATAGTTTGAATAATGACTACTTTAATCATGAAAGAAAACTCAAAATATCTCGAATTTAAAACTCAAAATATCTCGAATTTTAGTATTACGCACTTTTTCACATCTGTATTTTCTTGCAAACGCCTCCAAACGTCAATCTCTGTAGTTAATAATCTTTGTTGATGTCTTTTATTCAATATCCACATCTCCGCACCGCATACAATGATGCTCTTCACATTCGCAGAAAAAATGTGTATTTATACTTTTGGAAATATGTTTTGAATCCTGTTATATTTCTGTTTTGTATCCTCTTCTTTGAAGCAGTAAACAAAAGGATTCAAAACAGAAATAGCTTTCTTGCTCTCCGCAATTATCCGTTCAAAATGATGATGAAATGTACCATCGTGATGTATTATGGATCCGAGGTGTTGAAATTCATCAATTGTTCTCAACGTGTCATTATCAGATATTTCAATGAAGCTTCTGGAATCATAGGACAAGTGTTCAGTTTTATTTTCATTAAATGTGTCCCCAACGGTCATATTCAGAGATCAGTTTACGAAACACATAAGCTACGTCATCCTTATTTTCTGCCAAGATGACTTGATCATCCGCAAACAACATGTGGCACACGAAATCGTCCTGAATCCGAAATTTCACAAACTCAATTTTACGATTAAAAATAAGGAGTGAAAATACGATTATGGTTCCCGTTATCATGCATTAGTTTTAAAATTCGATTACCAGTCTCAAATTAAACTGACAAGGAAAACCGCCGCATTAGAGAGAAAACATAGTTTATTGAAGAGTGTTATTTGAGTGTTACGTGTAGTTCCTTCCGCTTGCAATATTGAGCTCATAAAAGCTTTAAGACACATAGTGGACTTTTCATTAGAGGAACCTGAATTTAGGTTGATAAACAGATGGTAACTTTAAGTGTGTACCTAGGTATGCGTTTTTCCTGAACAATGTATATAATCCAGGCGCTGGCCATTATTCGTAACTGTTCTGTACCATGCATAAGTGGTTTAGGAAAAGACTGAATTTATTCAGGTATTTCATACTTTGATTAAAAAGTCTATACAATACATAGGTATTGCATGCAATGCAGATTATTTTTACAGTAACGTTAATAAAACAAAGATTATTTATTAAATATAACGTTAATTTAGAAATAAATAAAATCCCTTAAAATGTTGTATTGGATTTTTGATTTGAAAAACTTTAAATCCAGCAAGGCAAATATTTAGAATTACTCTTAATAGACGCATTTGGGGCCTTATTTATTACAGGAAGCTGAGTTAAAATGACATTAGGAATTATATACCACTTTGTTTTTTACTCAAAAGATTTTATTGTCTGCCACTTAATTACTTCAGGTAAAACACTTTGTTGTACTGGCGAAAACGTGTCATAATGAAACTGTCATCAAGCATATTGCATAATCTTACACTGCGTTAAGTAAAATGCCTAAGCAATGTATGAACTGTTCCCTGTTTTACCTTAGTATGGCAGTGTTAAGCATCCTATGAAGTGCGGCAAATACACATTGCCGATATTTAACACTCATTGCTGATAGCTAGGTAATCCATTATTGTACCATCAAGTTCACATTTCATATATACCATTAGGTTGACATTAATACACAAAACTGTCCAAAATTATTCTCTCAAAACGCATTGTCTCCAAAAAGATATCTAGATAAACAGGGTTGTATTTACATTTAATCTTATTTATATGTGCCAGCTTAAAGTCATGAATTCCATTATTTGGTCGTTGTTTCTTCGTTACCTTGGATGCGAGCAGTATGATATTTTTAAAAGGAAATTTATTATCAAACACAAATGTTCCTTTTCAATACTTACATGGTACTAGGCAGTCGTCAATCATTAATGGCGATCCCACGGACCGATGCCTTTCATTGCACTTGGAAAAGCGGAAGTTCGCCAAATCTTCAAAGTGAAGATGATTGGGGTGCATAATTTTTGGTAGCGGGGTCTGCGTTCGCGCAACCCTTTATTTTCTAAAATGAGAATACCGTGTCTGCAGGTAATGTGACGCTGTTGATTTTTGCTGCATGGAAACCTGTATCAGATCACATGTAGAATATTTTAGGATGGGAGTGTCTGTCCTCAGGTCTTAAACAATCATTAGAAATAAGAAGCTAGGAGATTTCGGCTACAGTGTCCGACAGGAAAGTGACACGGAAGCGAGTTAGAAAGGTGGAGGAAGACGTTCGTATTTCTTACCGGGGGCCAGTACCCGATGTCTGATTTCTTAACGTGCCCATCTGACGCACGGCGGATATTTAGTGTTTGGTACCTGCCCGGGATCGAACCTGAGGTTTCTCCGTGGCAGTCACGAACGTATACCACTAGGCCAACGGCTGCCGGAAGCCTAAATCAAAGAACGCGGAGATTTAGAATCTTTGCCACAACCATCCACACCGTACAAAGTTATTAGGACCACGCACTACAAAAAGCATCATCCCCGAATCACACACGCCAGACGCACCGATCGATCTCTGTCACCGAGTGCCACCAAGTTTCGGAATCCCTACAACAACACCCCCACCCCCCGGCAGCCAGAGATTCTGAAACGAAAACGCTGAAGTGTAGACATGTGCTTTTTACTTTTATTTCTATATTTTTTTATTTGTTGATGGCGTTCCTTGGAATCCCTTTTTGAAAAAGTTTCACCCAAGGGCTTACAAAAGAACCTTCCTTTTATTAAGTTTTCTTTTTTAAATGCACCGATAAAGGAAATTAATTGATTGCTTATTTTAAAGTGATTTGGTTGCTTGACGTGCTGTCGAATTTTTGTCTCAGCAATGAACCAATGACTTGAGGGTTCATGCTTTTATGCACCTTGCTGGCCTCCATATCTCTTGAATTTGCTCCACCTTATTTTTAATAAATAAATGAATACCTTTTTAAGATCTTTAAGTGGCGATAGGGAATCCATGGTAACTTTAGATATAAGTATAATATGAAAAGCGAATAACGAAATGTCCTAGGGGATTTAAGAACGCGAAATTAAATGTGTAGTTCAGCGTCCTAAATTACTTCGCTGCAAATGTTGAAGGATTTAGAAAAAGTGAGACGCCAATATTTTAAAGTGTGTAATTTCATGGAAAATGGTGAAAAAAATTCATATGTAAAATGCATTTTAAATTTTTTACCGTAAAACTGACTTCCAAGCACGACTAGGTGAACACTGCTGCATCAGGCCCAACTAAACACCGCGGCGACCACGTCAAGCTCGACTCCGATGAAACGAAGGTCTCGTTCCGGTGGCCATTTTGCTTGCGCTAGAGTACAAGAGGAACGGGGAAACTTCTTGCCTAGAAAGCGTTTTGATTTATAATACAACTTCAGAGAATACAGTTCTTCATTTCTGTCGCAGTTTTTTAAAACTCATGGTGACAGTTGCTTCGTTCTTAGTGATATGATTCTCTAATACGAAATAAAACGTACGCAGATGCCTTTGTTGTGCGCTTCCAGTGCTTACTTATGCAGAAGAGGCATAGACCTTAACTAAAAAAGATATAGAAAGATTGCAGACAACTGAAAGCAGCAATAATAGATGCATGCTTGGTGTAACCAGGAGAGATAAGAAGAGAAACATATGGATAAAGGAAAAGACAAGATTATGGCGGGCGTTATGATCACAGTAAACTCCATGAAACGGCAATGGGCTGGTATTGTTGTTAGAAGAGGGACAACCGATGGACAACCGATTTTCTGGACTGGATTCCAAGGGACAGGAAAAGACCCAGAAGAGGACCACATGGTAATACCACAAAGGAAGACCATATGGAAAACTAAAAGTATTAAAAACAATGATGTCATCAACGTATCTCAGAACAACGCCAAGTTCTGAAGAAAAACTAGGAATACATTTTGATTCAAAGTGATGTATGTAGAGGTTAGCAAGTCTGCTAGAGAAACTACTGCCCATTGGAATTTCTCGTGTCTGAAAATAAGACTTATCACCTACGATTGCGTCATTGTGTTTTTTTTTGTTAAAAAAATTCAAAATAGTACCAATATTGAGAGGAAACACTGCCATCCAGTTCAGAGAATTCTTCTCCTGAGACCCAGAACAAGCCAACAAGTGAAATTTGAATACAACGTTCACCCTTACAAGCGGCACTCAACTCTGTTCTGTGCAGGACTATGTTTTAAAGGCCATATTTCCTTGTATGTTTTTGTCAAGGCAACATGAATGCTTCAGTGAACCGAAACGAAATCATTGTACACATTGTGGCACTATTTAGTGCTGATATTAGGCATGCATCCAGTTTTCCCGATGGCAATGCCAGCAACGACCGGGCCTGGAGCGTGCCTCAGGAGACACAGATCATAGAATTGTATCGTCACAGCTACCTGAGACATCTACTCACCTCAATCCCATTAAGAGCATTTGGAATGCTGTGCAGAGACTTGTGGAAAACAAAGTTCAATTCCTCTGTACAGGGTCACAGCTCCGTAACGTGTTGACAGTAATTCCAGACGAGCTGCCCAGGCACTCATCACTGATATCGTTAAAAGTATGTCTCGAGAATGTGAAGATGTTCTTCTTCACAGCGGTGGTGTTACCGTTTGCTGATATCCAGAGATTAGGAAATTCTCCGGATTTACAGTTCCTTCTAAATCATAGTGCCACCTTTTTGGGTGCAGAAAAGGAACCATAAATTAAATGTCTGAAATTATAATCTTGTGAGTTATAATCTCTCATAAAAACACACTTTGCGTATGATCAATATTACATCTTTTTGCTAGTGTGAAACACTAAGTGATACATGTATTTTCACCAAGAGCTCACCGTTGTAAAATAACACATTTTAATTAAAGTGTGACCAAGTTTTTGGAGGTCCCATCCCACTTCACTCAAAAACCTATGCTTTTCCAATTCACATATTATAGATTATACGTTTGTATTTAGTCCTATCTCACAGTTACAGCATGTACTTCCAAAGATATGTAAAACCCTTTCTGTTATGTTACCAAGTACAGTAAAATTTCACATACGCTACTGTAATAATATCTATTGCTGAAAAATAGTTAAAATTTTGTTATATATGTTACCGTTAAAGTGTATAATTCAGTTATTTCATAGAATACCTAGTTATTTCATGAAATAACTGATCAAGTTAGTTAAAACGTGTAATAAATTAATAATTACACACTTTAACTAGTTATTCTATGAAATAACTAGGTATTCTATAAATTAACTAATGATAGACAGTTAAAGTGTAAAATAAACAATTTGACTGAATTACACAGCATACAAAATGTTATTTATGTAAAGACACAATAAAATCATTTGTTACAACAGGGATTACTAAAATGTCATTTGGAATTGCATAGAAACATTATTTCTAAATCAAATACATTTTTTTGTTTTTGACACACTGCATTTTACATGAACATTTTTTAAATCCCTGACCGGTACCAAAACTTTTAGCTGTAGCAACCAACCGGAGCGATTTCTCTCTATCCGGCACTTCATCGATCTGAATTAGTTTTTGTTCACAGACGCTGAACTGGGATCGGGAATATAGCTGTTTTATGCGGCCGTTTCTTGTTCCCAATTGAAAAAATCCTGATTCGGTTATTTTCATGATAACAGCTAAAATAGATCTGGCGTCACCCCTTCCTCTGTCAACTTCAGGTACTGGAATACGGATTGTAGGCCCCACAGAGGCTTCAGAATGAGATTTATCTGACATTAATTTCATCTTTTTAGCTTGAATTTCCAAACATTCTCTAGAGTTTTTTCTCCTTCCCTCTGAACATTCAGTTCATTAAAACACAATTTGCAGATCTTCTGTACAACTTTGTCTTCCAAAACATAGTCTTCTAAACATGACATGTCAACAGGCTCATAACATTTCAAATAAACAACGTTTTCACTGCATTCTTGTGAACAAACTATTCATACTATACTAATGGCATTATTTAACCTTGTTTTTTCAATCAGCACTTCATTATCAGGTTGAGATGAAGTACTCATAAGTTAATATCATTATTATTATATAACACTTTATAGTGCGTTGAAAATGGTGTGCTATTTCTGACCAGTGGTTCTCACATTACAGCGTTTTGAATTTGGGATTTATTTACTCGATTATTTTACACTTTAACAGGGTGTAGAGCGTTATTCAATAAAATAACTTGTTAAACCATAGAATACAAGTGAGTTTTACGCTTTAACTGACTTGATCAGTTATTTCATGAAATAACTAGGTAGGTATTCTATGAAATAACGGATTTCATACTTTAACGATAACATATACATACACATTCCTGGCAAAGTCCTTTGGAAATTTCACACTCTTGTCACGGACTTGTCCTTCGTTAGTCAGTTTCGATTTACAATGTTAAAATTTAGTTATATAACATACAGTTTCCTTGCAAAGTCCTTACGAAATCTAACACTCTTGTCACGGGCTTGTCCTTCGTTAGTTAGTTTCTATTTACACATGCAGCGCAAAAACCAGCACAATTCTATGTTCACTCCCGCCATGTGTATCCATGTAATCCTTGAGTAAGACAAATGAGCACTGTCCAAATTACACATATATCTCCCTATTTTACTGTCGATTTAAAGTTTATGTATAGCACAAAATCTCCCGAGCAAAGTAGTCGAAACACTCCAACAACGTATGTATTCGTTAACGGTTTCGAACATAACCATGTTCATTTTCTGACACACACTTATCGGTTCTAATAGCACATTGGACCTGTGCTGTATTTTGACAGAATGCACGGGGCCCTCCGGACTTGGCATGTGGGGCATTTTGTCATGTGGTCTGTCTTCTTACCTAACATTTACACTAGTGTCGCCATCAGTATTTTGACTGCTGCATATTTTTTTTTTTTTTTTGCTCTCTTCTTTTATTGTATCACATATGCAAGAAGATGAGTTACAAAATGTAGCTGATCGATTTACTAAGATTTACCCCACGACAAATCTAACTATAGAGATGGAACATGAAAACACAATTGCATTTTGGGATGTAAATGTTATAAAAACACAGGAATGTTTTCAATATCGAGTTTTTCGAAAAACATCATAAGTACCAATCTGAACACTAAATGACTCCTAGTAATGCAAAAGAAGAATGCATTAAATAACTTTAAAAAAGAGCATTTACTCATACGAGTAATAAAAAATACCAACAAGACGAAATAGCATGGATTAGAAATATAGCTAGAACATATGGATATCCTAATAAAGTGATTAATAGCTTAATTAAAAAATTTGTTGATATAAAAAAACAGAACAAAGAAAACAAAAAGGAAAAAAAAAGAAAAGATACAATATCTGGGAACGTTCCCATACTTACAAGATACCAGCCAAAAATAAATAAGACTATTAAAAATTATCAAATGGGAATAGGAACATCACTAATAACATTAGATAAATCAGTATGCAACACTAAACAAAAAAATTCCTAATGGAAGAATCAGGTGTTTACAAAATACCAATAAAACCAAAAATAGAAACAGATCTACAGAAATGTTATTTTGGTAGTATTAAGAATAGACTAAAAAAAGAATCAACCAGCACAAATATAATTGGAAAAAGCAGGAAGAAAAAACAGCAATGTTACAACTTTGCTAACAAGAAAGAACAAGTTCAGATTTTGAAAATGTATCAATAAGTGGAGCGTATAGAATAGAATGGGCTTACGGTACTCAGAGGCTGTAATGATTGGAAAGAATAAAGATAGTGCTTGCAATAGCAATGAACCACATATTTTACCAGAAGTGTGGAAAACATTAATGAAAACAGAAGCTTCTTATTCATTAACAAAACATTAATAAATAAGAGAGGAG
The DNA here is from genome assembly GCA_039090855.1 of Macrothele yani. Classification (NCBI taxonomy): domain Eukaryota; kingdom Metazoa; phylum Arthropoda; class Arachnida; order Araneae; family Macrothelidae; genus Macrothele; species Macrothele yani. The sequence goes on along the minus strand of CM076999.1, from coordinate 47,033,425 downwards.
AAAAAAAAGATGCAGCAGTCAAAATACAGATGGCGACACTGGTGTAAAGTTAGGCAAGAAGACAGACCACATGACGAAATACCCCACATGCCAAGTCAGGAGGCCACGTGCATCCTGACAAAATACAGCACAGGTTCAATGTGCTATTACTGTACAGACGTATAGTCTATAATATTTGAACTGAAAAAGCATAAGTTTTTAAATGAAGTGGTTGGGACCTCCAAAAGCTTAGTCACACATTAATTAAAATGTGTTATTTTGCAATGGTGAGCTCTTGGTGAAAGTACATGTATCACGTGGTGTTTCACACTAGCAAAAATACATGTATTGAACAATAAGTTGTTTTCCTAAAGGCACTCTTAATGGATTGTGTTAAGTAGCCTCACTGATGTTATTTCAAAGCATGTTAGTTGAGTCAAATACCTACATTCTTCGTTTTATGCAATAGCCCTAAACTTTGTGCTCAATATATTTTAGTTCTTTGTTTTTAATCTAAAATAATTATATCTGCTTTGAAAGTAATCTGCATATGTTTCGAATCTTCCATGTGTATTAAATTTATTTTACGGCGAATTTCAAAAATAATAATTTAAGCAGAAATTACACACATCGCTTTATATGAGACAAACTCTGGTGTATTGTAGCTCGTAGAGTAATTTTGGGCTTTGATATTAATTATCTTGGGTAAAAACATGCAGTTCGCTGTTGAAAAATTCCAAGAAGTACAAAACGAGTGCCATGCAACATTTAAATTAACTATTCAATGAAGTTATCTTCACTTCACATAGGTTAAACAAATTATCAGGAGTTTCAATGAAATATGAAAGATGAAACGACCCTGGTTTTTGCGACTGAACTTTGTACCTTCTGAAGAAATGTTTGCTTCGTATATGCTAAATAAAATATCAGAAGCTCCAATGAAATATGAATGATTAACAGATGTAGTTGTAGCTTTTTACACTATGCTCTGCGGTCTCAGATATCTGCGAATGAAAATTCGCTTAAAGGGCTATCAGATTGACTCTATTTATGAAGCAAAATGACCTATAAAGAACGATATTTAAAATTTGTAATTTTAATATATTATTAAAAATTTCAGTTGCCCTGATATTCCATTATATTATGTGCTAAATTGTAACTTCTATTTCTTATTTTATTTCATTACATGTTACCTTGTGGCATTAAAATAATTTCTAAAGTTTTGAAAAAGTTTTACATGTTTGAAAATATGAAAGAGAAAGTCTTTTGCTATTTTATCACATTTTCGTAAACACTGCTGTACTTTTCCATAAGTTATCCCAAGCTAAAATAAAATTACATGCCTTTTTACTCCTTGATGCTGAAACACAACCAATTTTGTTCATAGCTATTCATGCAGACAAGTAAAATACTGTACTTTAAATAAAAAAAATAAGATTATCACGGGAGCAAATTCGAAAGCTATCTTGTCGTAGAATTACAGAAAACGGAATAAATTAAGGTAGATATTCAGGAATCAAATCACACTTTTCTTCACTGTTAGTATTTCTCTCTTTCCCTGCCTTTCCCGGGGGCATATTGTTAAACATTGTAATATGTTCATTGTTCCCCATTGATGTTTCCCTTTTTCTTTCCTATTTTTTGTTGTTATTGTTTAAGCTCAACAGTTTTTTTCCTCTTTTCCCTTTTGAAAACGGAGTTAAACTTTGAACGTTTAACAGATCAGTAATGTAATGACATCATTTGCTACTGAAGTGGACAGAAAAAGCAATGGTTCGCTCCTTAACAACACAACGAAACTTCCATTATTAATATTTTAAAATTTTTAGCCGTTGTTACCTAGTGCTCACTGATTCACTGGATATCGGGGAAATCATCTGTATTTTCAACAGCAGTACATCATTAGAATGAAAACATTTGGAGCGCATTTCAAAATAAAAATTTGGTGCGCCGTATAAGCAGAGTAACAAATCAAATAGCGCTAGTGAGAATGGTGTTCTTATGAAGGTAAACCGAAAAAACGTAGAATGAAGTGCAGTGCATAACCATTCCTTATTGCGAGCAATAGCACCCAGCTAGTCCAGTGTTTTTACATATCTTGAAGATTGATATTCATGCTTCGCTGGAAACCACCGAATAACATCAGTGTAAGATCATGCGATTCGTGATAAAGGATTTTACCACCTTCCTTTTCATTTTCAGGCACAATGCCGCTGTTGTTTTTTGTATACCAGAAGCTGCGCCTGTAGGCTCGCTACGCTCGTTTCCAGAGTTATGCTCGAGCCCTGCAGCCCGATCTTCAAGTATATCACATGAAATAGAAACTGGAATATTCCTATAAATTTCAATTTTTATTGCATGTTATGCAAATAAGGCTTCTTATTCCGAAGTTTCAGAGTTTTTTTACTGTCTTTAATTTATGTCGTTTGAACTTAAAGCACTTTCAAAATTTACGACTAAGGAAAACAAAAGCGGTCCAAAAAGCTTTTCTGTAAACCGCAAACCGTTATGATAAACCGCTAAGGTGGGCGTCAAGTAATTTTTCTTTTTATACTTCCAATGGAAAAAAAAACCTTTTGTACACATTTTCTTCACAATCAGTGTGTTCCCAAAGATAAAAACTTTAACATCCATAGTAGTATAAAAGGACGGGGACTGCGTCAAGGATGCATCCTTCTAGAGAAGGATGGGGGGCGTGGCGTGTGCCCGAAGGATGTGGGGGCGTGGCAGATGACGCTAGTGTGTTGGATCGATGTGCTGCCCCCTAGCGGTGCTTCTTGGAACTTTTAATGGACCTTTGAGAGATGGCAACGACCGCGTCGGGGAAAGGAGATGTGCTGCCCCCTAGCGGTGCTTCTTGGAACTTTTAATGGACCTTTGAGAGATGGCAACGACCGAGTGGGAGAAAGGGGGTGGATATAGGGGGATGTCAACTCGATGTGCTGCCCTCTAGCGGTACTTTTAGGAACTTTTAATGGATCTTTGAGAGATGGCAACGACCGAGTGGGGGAAAGGGGGGTGTACGTTGCCCCCTAGCAGTGCTTTTCGAACTTTTCTCGGGAGATTTATTGGACGTTGACAAATTTTTAAGAAGTCTTTCCAATATTTATTTTTTTAATTTTCTCGGGAGATTTCCTGGACTTTGTCAAATTTTTGAAGGAAGTTTTTTTGTCGTTTCCAATATGTTTTGTTTTATTAAATTTATATTTTCAGGAATTCCCTGAGGTCTTAGGAATTTTTATACACGTTGCAGTATTTTTTTCCCCTCCGGTTCATAAAAAATGATCTTTTGGTCAAAGCGAGACCATTGAGAAAATATGTTTGAAAGGGGAAGCATTTTTTAATAAAATTCTTGGAATTTTATTTAAAAATGCAGTGTGAGGGGGAGTGGAAGTTATTTGAGTTGTGAACGAGTTGGTGTGAACATGAGTTTTTCTGTTACGGTGGAACATCTCTCGTTGAATTGTTGTAATGAAGGATGTAATGAAACAGGCGTATCTTACAGCAGTAAAAGAAGGAAGTCTCGGTGGGGTGAATGCTTTATTCCGCGTTGTGAAGAAAGAAGGCGTCAAGAAAAAGACGTGGAAAAATGGCTGAAGGGGGAGAAAACGTACACCCTCCACAAACCGACGAGACGTCATTTTCCGAGAAACAGAGTGTTGGTGAATAAAATAGATCAACAGTTTCAAGCAGACCTGGTTGACCTTCCCAGTTTGAGTCGACATAATAATGGATTTCGTTACTTGTTGACATGTATTGATATATTTTCCGAATATGCGTGGGTGATTCACCTAAAACAAAAGTCGGGGTTCCATATCGTTCAAGCGTTTTCCAAGATTTTCGAACAGAGAAAACCTTTAAAACTGCAAACTGATAAAGGAACTGAATTTAAGAACAAAGAATTCCAAAAGTTTTTAAAACAGCACGAGGTGCATTTCTTTACGACGAACAACGAGACAAAACCAAGTGTTGTGGAAAGATTCAATCGCACGTTGAAAACTAGAATGTGGCGCTACTTTACAAGTCAAAACACCTTCAGATTCATCGACGTGCTTGACGATTTAGTCCACAGTTACAATCATTCTCCCCATCGAAGTATAAAAATGAAGCCTGTGGAAGTGAACGAAAACAATAAAAAGCAAGTGTTTGACAATCTATATAGTGGTTTCAAGAGGGAAAAACCCTCCTATAATTCCAAGTCGGCGATCACGTAAGGCGTAAGGATTTATAAAACCAAATTAACGTTTGAAAAAGGATACGAATCAAATTGGACGGAAGAAGTGTTTGTGGTGAGTGACCTCATTCCAATATCCCCTCCCGTGTACAAAGTAAAAGATTTATTGAACGAAGAGCTGGAAGGGACATTCTACGCCGAAGAGCTTCAAAAAGTGACACTTTCCGAGACATTTTCTGTGGAACGTGTTCTAAAGAAACGCAAAAGAAAAGGAAAAATGGAATACTTTGTCAAATTTAAAGGCTACTACGATAAATTCAACGCGTGGATCCCCGCGGAAGACTTGACCTCGCTATAAAACCGGCCTTATTTTTAAATGAAACGTCATTCGTCAAGATGAGTTTGTGTCTGACACAACCGAGCGACAGCTCTCTCGGATACTTCTTGGACAACAAAATATCCCATTTTATAACATGTCTTTTTTCCCCAATCGAACTGAATGGAGACTGGGAAGTGGGACTCGTCGAGCTCATCTACCCCCATTCGTGGTATAATATCACGGAAAATTCCAACCATTTCGAATACGATTTGGGAACAGGTCAGTTTAAGACAAGAAGATTATCTCCAGGTCATTACGAGTCTATAGCGGACATTGCTAAATCCATGAGCAATCATTTTGCCAATAAAATATTTTTGAATTATAATAAAGCGACTCAAAAGGTCAAGTCAACTCTTCTTAAAGGTACGCGCTTGGTTTTCCCACCAGGGATTGCGGAAATCTTAGGATACCAACCAATGCAACTTTCAGCCGTGAGTGGAGCTGTCTCGGTAAATGGTGGATTTATCGCAGATCTAAACGGTCGGTTTTCTCTGTTGTATCTGTACAGTGATATTGTGGAACCGCAACCGGGAGGAGACATGGTTGCTCCTCTCCTTCGCATCGTTAAAGTGAGTGGTGTGGATGGAGAGATGGTGAGCGCTTTGTTCGATCGACCTCATTATTTGTCTCTTGCAAGAAAAAATTTTCAAACCATTGAAATCGTTTTAGGGAATCACATAGGTCAATTAGTGCCATTTGAACGTGGAACAGCGATCGTGAAACTTCACTTTCGTCTCAAGCATCTCTAATCATGTACGAACCATACCGCTGCTGTACGAAATCCTTCGAAGATTATTACGTCAGTCAAACTGGAAAAGGAATAGTTTACTATCAATGAGTGCCACTACAAAAAGGTTATGGACTTGGAGGACTTTTTCGTTCATTATTTAGAGCGACGGTACCGTTATTTAAACAAGGTGTTAAAACGCTCGGAAAATAAGTCTTACGAACGGGTATGGATCTCGCCAATGACGTCATTCTCGGTAAAGATGTGAAAACGGCAGCCAAACAACGAGCTAAAGAAGCAGGACAAATTCTCACTGATAAAGCAGCTTCTAAAGTGAAGAAAATGTTTGGGGGAAGCATTAAAAGAAAGAGAAAAACGAAGAAACGTATCATTCGTTCAAAGAAAGTCAAGAGGACCGCACGCGATATTTTTGATCCGTAAACCATGGCTATGATTCACAGTCATTCTTCCGTATGTCTCAAGTCGGAATTGGATTTATTTGCTTTACCACCTACCCAAACGAGCATAGAAAAAGGACAATGGATCGAATATCACCCCTTGGCCAACATTCGAGATGGAGGACATCTGGAATTTAATATTTCTGGGAGTGGAGAAGAATACATGGATTTGTCTTCCAGCCAACTCTATGTGAAAATTAAAATTGTGAAAGCTGACAATTCTTCCCTACCTGAAAAAGAGCCCGTGGGTCCCATTAACTGTTTTATTCATTCTCTGTTTTCTCAAGTCGACATCAGTTTAAACGAAAGAGTGATTTCCTCATCAAGCAACACTTATCCCTACATAGCTTATATCGAAACTCTACTGAATTACGGAGAAGAAGCAAAGAAATCCTATTTAGCATGTGAAGGTTTTTACAAGGATACAGCCGGACATCTACACGAAATTAATCCCACGAATGATGCAACAAACAAGGGATTACATCAACGCTACGAACTCATAAAAGAAAGCAAGACGCTGGATATGATTGGAACCTTGCACTGCGATTTATTTTATCAAAACAGACTGCTGCTCAATTTAGTGGATATAAAAATCAAACTGGTTCGAAGCAAACCTGATTTCTGCCTTGTTTCCTCCTCCGAGATCCCCAGTTACAGAGTTCTCATCGAACACGCATCCATTTTTGTGAGAAAAGTGAATGTCAACCCTGGAGTTGCCATCGGTCATGCAAAAGCATTAGAAAAATCTCCTGCCAAGTATCCCATTGATCGAGTTTTATGCAAAGACATACTTCTTTCCGTCTCTCAAAGAAGTATGTCTTTCGTGCAAGAGAACGTATTCCTCGGACAAATGCCCGAAAGACTGGTTTATTAGATGTGTAGACAACGACGCTTTTAATGGTACATATAAATCCAACCCATTTGAATTCAAGCATTATGATGTGAACTTTATCGCCGTGTACGTTGATGGACAGCCAGTTCCTCATAAACCTCTAGAACCCAATTTTGAAAAGGGAAGCACAATTCGTTCCTTCCACAGTCTATTTCAAGGCACCGAGAAACTGGGTCAGGGCCGTGGAATATTTCCGAGGATACACTCTTATGCATTCGATCTCAGTCCGGACCTATGCGATGGAGGACATTTGAACCTGATCCATCAAGGAAATTTAAGAGTGGAAATCAAATTTGGAAAAGCTTTGGTAAAAACCATTTCTGTGCTAATCTACGCAGAGTTCCAGAACATTATTGAAATTTCCAAGTCCAGAAATATTCTTTGTGATTTCTCCAATTGAAGAAATGAACAGTATACAAATAACCAAGTCCTTAAAGCAAGATCACGTGACCCGACGTTCTTTCCTCGGAGTGTTTGCCTGTGACCGCCTTCCCAAGAGAATTGACAAGTTCCCAGCATGCCTTGTTGTGAATACGGACCGACATGGAAATCCTGGAAAACACTGGTTGGCTATGTATATGTCAAACCCAAAAACAATGGAATTTTTTTATTCTTTCAGACATTCTCCAGAATATTTTCAAGGACCTATTGCTCAATTTGTCTCCAAGTTTGAAACTATGAATTTTAATGATGTACCTCTTCAAAGTTTGTTTACGGCCGTATGTGGTCAATTTTGTATTTTCTTCCTTTATTCTAGATGTCGCGGAAAAAGCTTGTACTCCATTGTAAGAAATTTTCGATGGAAATCTGAAACAAACGACGTGCGTGTCTGTTATTTTGTTCGAAATAAATTTGGAATTGTAACAAAATTTAGAATTTAAAATAAAAATTGATTTTAACTCTAATTTATGTGTTTTTAAATTGTTTTGTAAGTTCTTGATTGACCTCAGTTGACAACATGGAAGTGCCCAGACTACAACATCCTTTCACAGCTCTGATAGCGGGTCCTACGGGAAGTGGAAAGACCCAGTTTGTAAAGCGCTTACTTCAGCATCAAGGGGAAGTCATCTCTCCCCCTCCCAAAGACGTGGTGTGGTTCTATGGGGTTCACCAAACATTGTATGATGAAATAGAAAACGTGACATTTGTGGAAGGCATCCCCTCTAATTTCCGTGACTATGTGAAGGAAGAACGCTGTTTGTCATTGACGATCTCATGACTGAATGCGGAAGTGATAAAAAATTGACTCACTTGTTCACTAGAGGGAGTCATCGTTTCAATCTGTCCGTGATATTCATTACTCAAAATATTTTTCATAAGGGTAAAGAAATGCGAGAAATTTCCCTGAATGCTCATTACTTGTTTCTGTTTAAATCACGAAGAGATGTGAATCAAATCACTCATTTAGGGAGGCAGTTGTACCCTAGCAAACTTAATTTTTTTCAAGAAGTGTATATGGATGCCACAAAATCCCCTTACAGCTATTTATTGATTGATCTAAAACCTGAGACAAAGGAAGAATTAAGATTACGCTCCCAGATACTTCCGGGAGACATTCAAGTAATATATCAACCTCGGTGAAATGAAATAAGTCTCAGTTTTCATCATGACGCTGTCTAAGCAGCAGGTCCAACTTTTATGTATGATTCAACACTGTCCAAAAAATGTATTAAAAGACCTAATATCGAAGTGTAGAAAAAGTGGAATTAAAGCACTATGTGAAGTTTGTATGAATACGTTAAAAGGAAATGTTCCGCTTACTCCCACCCAGAAACATTCAATGCAACGGCATAAGCACACCTTGCGAGCTCTCTCTCGAAAAAAGACACCTCTGTATAAAAAGAGGAAACTCCTTATTCAAAAAGGGGGATTTTTAGGTGTGTTGATTCCCGCTGCTCTCAGTGTATTAACGACTCTGCTTACGAAATAATGGAATTTGCCTAGAAAATGGTTCTGATTCCCGAAGAACGGATTTCCCGTCATATGCCCACAGCCGAAACGCTAACGGACTTGGACAAAGAAATGAAAAAAATTGTCCTAAGCAAAGAGTCTAACGAAGTAAAAGTGAAATTATATAACCAAGTCTTGAATAAGCGCATTCATGTTTCCAGTTTTAATCCTCCAGTTGCATCTCACGAAACCCCATCGGGAACTGAAGAACCAGTAAAAGAAGAACATGTCAAAGACGAGGAAGTAAAAGATGTTGTGGAAGACCTTATTGTTCAGTCCGTTCCTTCTAACTTGAAACGAAATGCAAGAAATGTGCTGGACGTCTTTAAAACGAACTCTGATATTATTGACTGGAGTCCCAAGGCCGAATTTAAATATAATGGACGCATTGTAAAAAACACGAATATAGTAGACCTCATAGACGCTATGTTTCGAAGCAAGGGATCTAAGCTGTACATACCTCCTGAATTTGTAAAAGCATTAAAAGACATTAATTTACCCAAAAAGTACATTAAAAATTAACAAATGTTGAAAGTTCCTGTACAAGAAGGAAATTCTGTTGTAACTTCTAAACGAAAAAATACAAATTCTAAGAAAATATGTAAAAGTGTTCGTTGGATTCCATATTAAAAAAATTTAGTTGAACAAAAGTGTCATTTTGTTTTCTCTTTTTTAAATGTAGTCATTTTTGGAACAGTTCATTCTTTCTTAGAGTTAAAAATGGAACACTTCATTTTTCTTAGTGGACAGCTTTGAGAAAATACATTTCATTAAAAGCAGGGAAATTCCCATAGAATAACATGGGAAAATTAGTATACATAAAAAGAGTGTTTCGAAACGAGTAAAAATCTGTGGAAGTTCGTTTTCGAAAAAGTTGGAAATAGAATGTAGTAAAAACAGTCACAGCAAGTTCCTGAAAGTTGAAAATTGGATGTACTAAAAATGTCTAAGGAAAGAAATTTTTATAAAACACAACTGTTTTAGTTTTCCCAGGCTAGAGGGGTCTTCAGTGAGAGCGCTTCGTCTTTTTCAACACAAAGAATAAAGCGAGTCAGTTTGAAACATTTCAAACTCCCCGAAAATAAGCCGTGTACTCTGGTTTCGGCTCAATACTGTAAAGCATTGCTCTCAGACCAGTCGTAAACCCCCCGATTGGCCGCCTGATGGAAAACATCAGGCCCATTTCCCTTAATAAATCCCCGCACGGGGATACCTGGTTTTCCAGTTATTTGGGGAGCGGCGCCCCCACGGCCCGAGCTGACCTTGTGACTGGTCAACATCTGATGTCATGCCACAGCTTGTTTTTTCTTATTTTTGGTGCTGTTGGTGTTTGCAGGGACGGCTGTTCATCCAGCTGTTGGGTAGTCGCGGCCCCACGATCCCGAGCTGGTCTTGTGTCTCGCTTTTTTGTTTTTATTTATTTTCTCCACTGGCTAGTTGCCCGTGTTGTATGCTCTACCTAATCGCTACCACGTTATGTACTAACACCCCGGTCTTGTGGTTTTGTTACAATCCACCACTAACTGTTTTATATTAACCGCTCAGTTCGTAGGTTGCTGAGATTCCGTTTAGGTTCAGTTCCAGGATTTGTCTCCTTTGGATTTCTTTTTTCCTTTTAGCTGGTTTGGGTGCTAGACCTACCTGCATGTTTGCCGCGTGCGGTGACCCGTGAGGCGGAAATGGGATGTCTGGCGGCTGAGGTCGCAGGAGACCGGTTAAGTGCCTCCTGTGTACCAACACTCCTCTTCGACCCCGGCTTCGCTGTAAACGGGAGGCTAGAGACTAACCCACCTCTAGTCAGAAGTCTTGTACCAAGTTGTGTACAGGGCTTTAGCGGCTTTTTTGTCGTATGGCACGGCAGGGTGAGCCCGGGGGCTGTGGGATCATGCCAAAGGCGTTGGCTTGACGGTACCAGGAGGCCGAAGTGTCCGCCGAGTGCGTGTGATCACAGCCAACGGACTATATCTGCAACGTATAAGCTCCAGAACTGTGTCCAGCGTCATTTTCTCGGCTTGCGGACCTCCACTTCTCCCTTGTAGGGCTCGGTGGTGGGTGGAGTAGTCTGCAGACGAATCTTCCTTCTATTTTATCATGGGTAAACCCAAAAACAAACGCTCCAAATTTAAGTCACCTGAGACAATGATAGTTGCAAACGACTCTCCTTCGTCTTCTCACCCTACCAAGTTTCATAACCTTAAACGGTCTTTAGACCATGACCTGGACTCAGAATGTGGAACCTCTTCTTCGGCAGCTGTACCAGTCGCTACGAAGCGTCGTCTCCCCTCGCTTGCTGTGAATACGCATGCTACACACTTAGTTGTGGAATCCATCGATCTGAATGAGAGACTGTCCACCAGATCTCCGTTTTTCATTTCTAAAGCTTTGGACGCTGCGGTTGGCCCCTTGAAGTCTGTGAGGAAGCTTCGCTCTGGGGACCTGCTTGTCCAAACTTGCAGTGATTCTCAGAGTAACACTTTTCTGCACCTTACTAGTCTTCACGGCATTCCTGTCAAAGTGACACCTCACCCGTTTCTTAACACCTCTCGGGGTGTTATTTCGGAGTTTGATGTCTTGCCATGCAGTGAAGACGAATTGGTGACTGAACTTGCAGATCAAGGTGTTATTGCTGCACGTCGTATGATGTTCCGGCGCGATGGTTCCTTGATTAAGTCTAAAAATGTAATCTTGACTTTTAACTCCCCGGAAGGTCCGACCGAAATCAAGGCTGGCTACTTGGTCTGTGGAGTTCGCCCGTACATTAACAGTCCTCTGCGCTGTTTCAGGTGCCAGAGGTACGGGCATTCCCAACGTTTCTGTAAGAGTTCCGCTCGTTGTGCAAATTGTGGCTCCAGTGAACATGACGGGGATGGTTGCACTTCTGCGGCCTGCTGTGTTAACTGTGGTGAGGCCCATGCAGCTTACTCCCGCAACTGTATGAAATGGAAGGACGAGATGGCGATCCAGCGCCTCAAGACCCTGGAAGGTCTCTCGTACCCTGCTGCCAAGGCCAAGTTGGGTATACCCACCACCCGACAGCGTACTTTTGCCGCAGTAGTTCAGTCTCTGCCACAACCCGTGCAGCCCTTTGTTCCGCGCCCTGTAGCTCTCGCCGCCCTTGCCAAGCGATCTACAGCTGACCAAGCGACACAGGTGTTTTTCACCGAGCTCCACATTTTTCGAATACCTGACTCTGGGCCTTCTCTTTTGCTGCCGACCATCTCTTCCAGTTTCCAGCCGAAAGCCTGCACGTGCGGAAGACCCGGCCCTCAATCCGCAAAGGTGTGCAGTGTCCATACAACTGTCGCGGTCCGCCTGACCAACATTGCAACTGTCTCGGCCTCAGCGAGGTCCCCACCCTCAACCAACATTATAGAGGAACATAGGGGGGAGGAGAGTGACAGTTCGTCCTCAGCCTCAACCAACATTGCAGAGGAACATGGGGGGGGGGAGGAGAGTGACAGTTCGTCCCCGCCCTCTGCCAGCATTGCAGAGGAGTGTGGGGAGGAGAGTGACGGTTCGTCCCCCTCCTGGTGACTCATCCTTTGTGTAGTTGTGTTTAAAATAAAATTGATAATAATTATAATAGCAAATTAATAACTTTTTATATAAACCTAATTAACTAACTTGTCTTCACAGCTTTAATCGTCCTCTTTTCCATCTTTTACCAAGCCTGTCTGCTCTTAATCATTTTCCACGCTTTTCAAATTCTGTGGCTGATAGTTCTTTGTCTGGCGCTCTTTGGCCAAACCTGGCCCTTGCGCCACTAAAATCCACTAACCAACCAACCAACCCTTAATAAATACCCAAATATCCTTAAGAAAAGTCTTTAGCAAAAAAATACTAGTTCTCCATTAAATCAATTCATTCTGTTACTATTTTAAAAAAGAAATTTCTTTTTACTTTTAAAATTCTTGAAAGCTTATTATTTTGACTCATTTCAATAAAAAAACATAATTTCACTTAAATTTAGGTTAATAAAAAAAATAATTTCCCAAAATTTATATCTTAGAATGAATAAAATACTTACACTTAAATTTAGGCTCTGGAAATAGAAAAAAAATTACTTTAAACATTTCCAAAAAAATATTTTTTTTTAAACTTGAATTCTAACTTTTTTTTTCAGTAATTTACCTCCCTCCATCCCCCCTTCCCTTACCCAAATTTTAGGAGCCCTAAAAAGGACTTTTTTTCAACAGCTGCTTTTTCTCCAACTCAATACAAGTCGTATTGGGCTACATGCATGTCGTGAACCGTTTTCAACAAGTTCATAATGTCCAGAGATTCTAAAAATTCTTTGGAGATGAGTCCCTTCGAAGCAGCAACGAAAGATTCCGCTACAACCACAGGCTGCAGCATAGCAACGGCGCAGGCAAAGTGAGTGCTAAACTTAATATCCATGGAATCAGAGCAGGCATGCTCCATGATGTTGTTAGGCAATTCACGATAAGGCAAGAGACATTCCGGACATTGAAACAGTGGGCTGAGCGTTCTTTTGCCACGGTAGACCATGACTCCAATAAGAATTTGTTGGCGGAAGCATCTGGAGTACAGATCCTGATCTCAGAGTTAATGAAACTGGTTTAAATCCGTTTCTCTTAAAAACAAAATCTCTTTCTTGCCCGAGAGCAATGCACGGCAAAGGTTCTAAATCTGATTCATTGTCCATGTGAAATCCGATGCTATCTTTTCCCAGTTCGGTATTTGTTTATTAAAACAAAGTTGAAAGTCTCCTCGCATTCTTTCTCAACAGCGAGCTTGATTTCTTAAAGCAATGGGTCCAAGGGTGAGGTTCTAAAGTCAAACCGCTAAAAGTGTATTTCAGATTGGGGTCCCCGGAGGCAACATGCTGTCTAGAAATGTTATAACACTTTCCAAAAAATTTTATTTTTGAGAATTCACCACTCAAATATTCCACTTCATCTTCCAAACGAGAATAGTAATGAATCGCTTGAGCAGGGGAGAAGAGCTGAAAGTAACGAAAATTCGGATTTTCCTTGTTATGACGAAGATACTTTTTTTTCAGGTCAACACACTCACACCAAGCACCGAAGCGATAATGAATCAGGCAGGCAGGCAGGCAGGCTTGCGATAAGGCGTATGACGTCAGATTTCCGAGAGATGAGTAAGCAGCTTTTTCCAATTTCCCCACCTGCTTGTTCTGTCAGAAGGTCCTACCCTTTTGAAATGTTGGGGGAAATTACTCCCCCAATTACGTTGACAAAGAAATTTTCTAGAAATGCGTACATGAAGAGACAATATTAAAGTAACAACATTCCTCAATTTATACTAAAAAAAAACCTCTACTGGATTTAAAGTTCCTTCTCTTGTAATTTTTTTCTCGCTAAATGCATCTTTGACAACCCCGAAGCTGAACTTCTGTTCTTTTCAAAATGATTTGTTCCGAAAGGGGTTCACTCCCTGAGGAATGCAGATTCAAAGCAACGTGATCACTCGTTATTTCTGTACAGACAGTTAAAACTATGATCAGCAACAAATTTGGAAAAAACAACAACATTGTACTGTCTCCACACATTTTTAAAATGATGTCATTTGAGAGGAGGTTTTTCATGACAAATTTCTTCCAACAGAAAAAGAATGTATGCGAGCAGAGTAAAAATTTTGAGTCTTCGCGTGAGCAAATCGAGACGAAATATCTTCGCATGAGCAAATCGAGACGAAATATCTTCGCATGAGCAGAGTAAAAATTTTGAGACGAAATATATAAGCAACTGAGATGAAATATCTTCACGTGAGCAAAACAATCATTTTGAGACGAAATTTTTTTTCTATGAATCCAAGCGAGCAGCAGCAAAAATGACGGAGGCATTTCATAGAGCAGATAATTTTTTTTTCTTGAGGGAAATTTTCTCGAATAATGAGTGAAGACTTGAATTATTCATTCTCTTCCTGGGCAAAGTGTGCCGTGTGGACCCCCATGCCAAGCAGTTCATCGACATGGAGTGGTTCGAATACAGGCAGCTATTTTGTTTTTAATTTCTTCCGGGGAGGCTCTTCAGATTCTAATGAATAATGCCCATAAGGAAGAGAATGAATATTGTCCTGGGATACGACTCGCTTGTTGTCATATGGGCTAAGAGATGTTTTGTTCGTGGCAACAGTGAAAACCGAATGTTTCATGCTTCGAATGCAATAGCTCATGTTCTTCTTTTCCTGCATATGAATGAGTGAAGACTTGAAATCATTCAAACGAAGCTGTTGGGAAACTACTGTTTTGCTCACGCCTTTAGCTTTTCTGACTTCTTCTTCTTCTGTAGCAAAAGCATACATCTTCGGTCTAAGACCAACAAATTCTTTTATGGCTCTTAATTGGGTCTCGTCTTTAAATTTCCCAATTACTTTTTTATTTTTCAGACAATGGAGCGGGTGGCTTGTGCAAAAATCACTCGTGTCTAATTCATCTTTAATGTTTTCCATATCTTTATATAGATCTTCTGTCTTGATGTGATAGAAGAAACTATCAGTATCCATATAAAGAATGGAAATGTTGTCACGATATAAAGGCCTCATCACTTCATAATGGAAGTCGTACATTCTAGTTTTAGAGATGTCTAAAATGGGGACTCCCAAATAAATGGGTTTGTTGAAGGTGAGGTGAGTGACATTAAAATGCATAGACACAAGAAAATTTCTATCAGCTTCATCTTTTAGTATGGAGCGGTCTTTAAAATTGGGCTTACTGAGCAGCTTTTTCAGTCGATTGTCTTCGCACATCAGCTCAACTTTGGTTCGGTTGCGAATATTTTCCATTGTTTTGCCAAAAACAGAATTGTGCATCAATTTGAAAAAATCTTTCTGAAACTCATTTTTTGCCCTCTTTCTCATTTCAGTATTAAGCTGAATATAAGGTTGCAACCACTTGCTTTGATCAAAGCTTATTCCTCGATGCACTTTTATTATGACGAGACCCGCTTTGACTGCCTGTTTGAGAAGACGATAATGAGCCACGTACCGGGATTTTTTATTTAAAGTAGTTAATAATTTGACCTGCCTGGTTTCAGGTACTACCTCCGTTTCCGGACAGAAAGGCAAATCCGAATGAAGATCGTGAAGGGGGTCAGGATAGCTGATGTCAACATCGAGAAAGTATCCCGTGCTGGCATCGTCCGCTATACACGTGACATCCAACTGCTTCAGTTCTTCATCGGAAAGCCACCGGAAGTGACTCATTCATACCAAAACCATAAAGGTTCGTACAATCGAGATAAGAGATGAAGCTGGTTTCTTTGGAGGCATCAACATTTTTCAGATACTTATTATTGGCCTGAGCATGCCGCTTCACACACATACACAAGCCACCCCGCTTTCCGCTCTCCAGAAAAAGTAGCATATCATAGTCACTTAAAAGCTGGAGAGAACTTTAGTACATTTGAGCATGGCGGACCAACTTAAGCCAGGACAACTGAAAAACCAGGCAGGATCTAAAGTATAAGTGTCCTGACAAATATTTCGGATATTTTCAAACACGTCGGCCAAAATGAGCACATCTGTTTTTAAGTACACATCTGCATACTGACCTAAATTCTGAATCTTCATGACCGCCCATACTTTTGGCATGCTCATATTCTTCATCTGTTATATGACAATTCGTTAATTTGTTGAAAAAATCCTTTTGGGGAGGTAAAGAAGTTTCTTCTAACTTGTTATACGACGAAATGTAGTCATAGGGAAAGATGCCTTTCTGCGTGAGGAGATTGAATTCTTCATCATAAGGAATAAGCTGTCGTGTAATTTTAAAATGCGTTCTCGGAAGATTATTTGATAATTTCGATAAACTGCTTGGCATGAATCGAAAACTGTCCAGGAAACGAACTTCAAGCCGACCCATCTTTTTAGAGAAATAAATAAATTTCTCGGTCGACTCGGGGATCACGGTAATTTCTCCTGGAAGGCAATATAATTCCTTGATGATAAAATGCGAGTCGTATCCCGAAAGGTTATGCATCAGAACTGGAACAAAGGAAGGATTTTTGAAATTGATATTGCAGGAAGCATGTGCGGGTCCTCTAAATTTCCCAGTACGATGATCGTGGTCCGCCACTTTCTTTTTGGATTTGCTGCATGAATTATATCCACCTTCACCACAAATATGACATATGCTTGCTTTCCGATAGACATCTTTTTCAGCCTGCGCAATGCAATCATAGGGATATTTATTTTATAATTTTTTTCAATAACTTCCACATCTTCTTTGAGAGTGTGAAGGAAATGACTCACAACTCCCTGCTCTGTCCTATGAGTTTGGAAAACATCATAACGACCTTTAACGTCTTTTATGAAATAAGCATATGATATAACTTCATGAGATTGGGTTGGCGTGGTGAAGGACTCGCTTGGATTCGGGATCGGACCTTGAACTGGTTTTAAGACGCTCTCAAAATCAGCGTACACAACGAAAGCAACCCGCTGACTGAATTTGAAATCTTTAAAAGTTAATTCCTTGTCTTCTGGCATCTTGATGAGGACAGTCTTGTTTTTATTGCATAATTTCTTGTGCTCATTTAATTTTTGCTCTCCATTGTACCTCGTATCATAAGTTTTAAAACATTTTTTTCAGATGTGTACTTTACTAAATGATGGAAGACAATTGACTGGAAATAAGCCGCTCAAAATTTGTAATGTAAGCAAAGTGGTTGCAACCTCCGTTTTCTAAATACAACAAATCTCTGTGTTCCGCCAGCTCTTCTTCACATACTTTAATGGGAAATATTTTACCAGCTTCATCTATCCCGTAAATGTTGATGCTGATGTTGTTAGACTTCTCAAATTTTGGAATGTCGAAAATCTTGACGGGATAGTCCACGCAATCCCACTTGTAGCCACCTTCAAAGTAAGGATCGTTTAGATAAGAGGCTACCCTATGACGATTATTTTTTTTGTCTTGAAGACGTGGGGTCCACACGGCATATTTGAAGCAGAAGACGTCTGAATTTTTAACGTTCACAACAGCTTTTTTCGTCTGAATACGGCTGGGAAGCATAATAAAGGAACCTCCTCTCAATGGCCTAAACCGATTAACCCGGAGTTCGAACCATTCCACGTGAGAACACATCCAGCCTGATCCTTTCAGTTCACATTCAGAACATTCAGTGAGTAGTTTCCTGGACATGATATCGAAAAGTTCCCCGAGATTTGTCGACCGATACACTGGCTTATTAGTTGTTTTTAAATTCCGAGAACATATATCAAATTCCTCCGGGTCATCGGGTTTAGGCTTTTTAAAGGCTGCCTGCATAAATGCATTTACTTTAATGGATGGATGGGCGGCCAGTGCATGTTCTAGAATGCTTTCAGAAAAATTTTGGATGTCATTCAAAAATGTGGGGAGACAGACCGCTGTTTCCCCTTCCGGAACAATCTTAAATGTTTGTAGACGGTTCTGAGCCACCGACTGCACTTGGATGTAAGCCCCCGCATTCAATGGAGGAACAATGGGAGCTTCGGAACTGGGGTCATCAACAACGTGGCTGGGGCCAGCAACAATTTCATGACTGGGGCCTGCAACAACTTCATGACTGGGGCCTGTTGTATTTGAAGGGTCTACAGCATTGGAAGGGCCCGCTGCATTGGAGGGGCTAGCAGCATTGGAGGGGATAGCAGCATTGGAGGGGCATGCCGAAGACGCATTCAACGAGTTCCCCCCCCCCCACCTGCATTCTCGAATGACATTTAAGAATATGTATCTGCAAGTACGCATTTCTGGAAAAACTCTTCCTACACAACATACACGGAATAAGTGCCCCAGAATGAATTTTGGCATGTCTCTGCAAATTTTGTTTCAAAGTGAAGACCTTCTGACAGATCTTACAAGTGAAAGAGGAAGGGGTACGTCAGGTACAAATGAGGAAAGTAGGTCTTGCGACATTGGAATTTCCTCTAATGCCTGAAACACTTCTGAATTTTGCAAAAATAGCTGTTCATCTTCCAGCCACCATTCTTTCTGTGAAAGAATAATAAAAAAAATTAACCCTCTCCTTTATCAAAGCATTTTTCATGAAATAAACATTTAAAAGTTAAATTCCTACGTTGAGAATACATTTTTATGAGAGCTATCGTAAAAATATGAATTCCTAAAATATTTGAAAAAAAAGAACTATGTTTTAAACGATTCCACTAACATGAATTTTCCTTCCTGAAAATCTAACTTAAATCGTATACAAAAGAATTCACATACCGATAACATGTTTTAAACCCCTATCAACGCATCTTCATGGAATAAACATTAAAATGGGAAATTCCTAAGTTGAGAATACATTTTTATGGGAGCTATCGTAAAAATATGATTTCCTAAAATATTTAAAAAAAAGAACTATGTTTTAAATGATTCCACTAACGTGAATTTTCCTTCCTGAAAATCTAATTTAAATCGTATGCAAAAGAATTCACATACCGCTAACATGTTTTAAACTCCTATCAACGCATCTTCATGGAATAAACATTAAAATGGGAAATTCCTACGTTGAGAATACATTTTTATGAGAGCTATCGTAAAAACATGAATTCCTAAAATATTTAAAAAAAAGAACTATGTTTTAAATGATTCCACTAACGTGAATTTTCCTTCCTGAAAATCTAACTTAAATCGTACGCAAAAGAACTCACATACTGTTCCTAATACACTAGTATATTTTTTCCTTAAGGGAATCCTCTCACGAAATTCTAACAACATTCTAATTCAAACAACTTTGGGGACCTAACAATAAATAAAAACATTGCATGCTAATAAACGAACGCTTACCTCTTCCATTGCAGAAACTGAAGCAAAGTCACTTTTAGATTCCATTCCAAAACACTACACATTATTCAGACAGCAAGACAGTTGATAACTAAACGTAGTTGAAAACTAAACGTACGTACTAAACCAAAGCAGCAGAAAAACTGAGAGGGAGGAATGAACAACGCCAGTTTTATAGCAAACAGGATGCCTTTTTGAACCCCCGACATTGGAAGAAACGTCATTGGTTCGAAGTTGAAACAGTTTCAGAAATTCTTCTGGGATCTGTTCGCAAGGATGACATCACGAAAAACCCGTCACCGTGCGTCATCGCTTCAAGCAGTATGATGACTTTCCAAGTTCACAAGGATGACATCACGACGTACCCGTCACCCATGCGTCATCGCTTCAGGCAGTAACTGCACGGAACCTTATCTGGTCACAAACATGCTATTGATGAATCACCTCTAACCAGACAAAGCGAACTATAGCTCAGGACTTATTTTAAGGTAAATTCTTAGCGATAGAAAAGTGAAAGGATTTCGTTATAATTGATTTTCATATCTTGAGAGAATAAACTAAAAAAATTCTTCATAGACAGAAAAAATAAAGCCTCGATAAAAGTAGTTGTTAGTTTGAAAATAAAATAATGTTGGTACATCGAGAAATTTAACGAGTATGCAAGCATTTAGTAAAAAAAGATTAAGATAATGCATTAAAGGGTACATTTCACTGAATAATCATGAAGAAATAAAAAAAAACATTTTAACTATACATAAAAAATTGTGGCTTTGTACGGTGGAAAACGGTACAACGTTAAAAAATATAACAGAAAATGCCATGAACACGTAAATACGTTAATAAACAACCGTGTTTTAAGATTATGTCTGCAGCACAAAACTTTGGAAAACGTTTTTTATGTTGGAACGTCCGTTGAAAATGCGTGAAGTCTCCTCAAAGAAAATAAAAAAATCGTTACGTTGAAAAATTATGAATATAAAGTGGGAAATTATGAGGAAATAATAAGGAATAAATTCGTTGCAAAATGATCAAGTTATTGAAAAAAAAATCAGTCTTGGAACTTAATGTGTCTACAGAATCTCAAATGACGTCAACCGCCGACCCCGCGTGTCATACAAAACACGTGTCATACAAAATTTTCTGAGTCAAAGAGAAAATGATGACTCATCCCAAAACACATGGCTCACAAAAGATAGCGGAACATGAATCAACAGGAACGAAATCTTTTCAAACAAAGCCTTTCCTCGTCTAAATTAAAATTGTAGGGAAGAAAAATATAAGAATTAAAAAAATAATGCAACGTCTATAAAAATTATAACACCTCACGGAGTTCTAAAAATATAAATTGAATAAAACAAATTTGAGGAAATGGTTCGATTGAAAAAACTTCCTTCAAAAATTTGACAAAGTCCAGTAAATCTCCCGAGAAAATAAAAAAATAAATAAAGCCGACCCCGCTGAGGAGAAAACGACGTTGGCTGATGTCATGTCTGCTATCACGAATGCGTCACTCATCATAATGACTCATCCCAAAACACGTGTCATACAAAATTTTCTTAGTCAAAGAGAAAATTGTGACTGATCCCAAAACACATGGCTCACAAAATGACAACGTGGTGAAACTAAAATGGCGGAACATGAATCAACGGGAACGAAATCTTTTCAAACAAAGCCTTTCCTCGCCTAAATTAAAATTGGAGGTAGGGCAAATATAAGAATTAAAAAAAATAATGCAACGTCTATAAAAATTATAACACCTCACGGAATTCCTGAAAATATAAATTTAATAAAAAAAAACATATTGGAAAGACTTCCTTCAAAAATTTGTCAGCGTCCAATAAATCTCCCGAGAAAATTAAAAAAATAATGCAACGTCTATAAAAATTATAATACCTCAGGGAATTCCTGAAAATATAAATTTAATAAAAAAAATACGAGTAAAAAAAATTGGAAACGACTAAAAAACTTCCTTCAAAAATTTGACAAAGTCCAGTAAATCTCCCGAGAAAATAAAAAAAAAATATTGGAAAGACTTCTTAAAAATTTGTCAACGTCCAATAAATCTCCCGAGAAAAGTTCGAAAAAGCACCGCTAGGGGGGCAACGTACACATCCCCACTCGGTCGTTGCCATCTCTCAAAGGTCCATTAAAAGTTCCAAGAAGCACCGCTAGGTGGCAGCACATCTCCTTTCCCCGACTCGGTCGTTGCCATCTCTCAAAGATTCATCGAAAGTTCCAAGAAGCACCGCTAGGGAGGCAGCACATCGACCCAACACACTAGCGTCATCTGCCACGCTTCCACATCCTTCGGTCACACGCCACGCCCCCATCCTTCTGCCGCAAGCCACGCCCCCATCCTTCTCTAGAAGTATGCATCCTTGACGCAGTCCCCGTCCTTTTATACTACTATCGATTTAAATAACTTCATATTATAACTAATAATACTTAATATTTCCTAAAACATAACCATAATCATATTAAAAATGAATAAATGCTACTTTGGTGGTGTTGGAACCAACAAAAAAAGATGGAGCGACCTGTACTTTTATGACGTCGGTAGACAAACTAAAGTTCGATTTAGTTTGTCTACCGACGTCATAAAAGTATGTTTAAAAATATTAAGTATTCCAAGTTATAAAATGAAGCCATTTTAATCGATGTTCAAATTTTCTTCCTTGGGAACGCAGTATTTTTGAATAAAATGTGGACAGAAAGCTTTCCATTGGAAGTATAGGAAGCAAAATTACTTGACGTCCACCTTAAACAACTGAGGTAGCTTTACCAGCAAAATAAATGCATGACAAATTCTCTGCGTCACCATGGATGCAGGTCACGGGACCACAAGCCGTTCGTTCCTTTCCTTTGCGTCTTTAAAAAATGCGTAAAAATCAGAAAATTACTTTTTCTTAAATTTATTTTTGTACAAAAGGTATGATAGTTGTAAGTTTATGCTGTAAAAATTGCAATGTGTTATGATTTATAGTTTTCCATATATCCATATATCTTTTTTTTCTAATGGATCCAATCACGAAATAGAAAATTTTGTGAAAATTAGAGATTTAATTTCTCGTGAAATATATCGTAATTCGAAAAAAGGGCAACGAGGTGCCAAAATTAGGTCACAGCACTACATGCCTACAAAGTTCAGTGGTTCTCTTGGTGTTAATGTGTCCGGAACGCGACCTGAAAGCACTTTTTTGCTTTCCTTAAGTTTGAAATACAATAGCTCTTGAAGTATCGCCTGAATAGAGAAACGGTTTATTTTAGCGTGTTCTGCAAATAATTCTCTACAAACAATGTAAATTTCATATTTTTGGGTTCAATACATTTTGCGTTGCGAACTAGGAAAGCAAGAGTGTTGCGAAATTTCTAAAACGGCGGTAGTTACATTTTTTTAGAATAGAGAGATTGTTTGGGTGATTAAGAATGTGGGCCATGAAACAGGATTCCGAAATGCTAAACTCTCAAAGAAATATCTCGAGTGAAACTGCAATGCAATAATTTTTTATTCCAGTACGATAAATTCCAAAATGTTTTACGGCATTTCAAGGGATCATGATTTTATTCAAACTTCGAAACGCCTAAGCCGTAGGCTATAAATTTCAAAATTTAGTTTTAATTCAACCTGACGATATGGATTTAACAGACGTAAGCGTTAGAATCTTTCTTCATTTATATTGAATTCAAGGACTCCGTTACATCTAAACATCTCTCACTGTGAAACTTACAGAAAACAGAAAAATCACGTGTTCTCGCAGACGTAATTCCTCTCATTCAGACGCAAGAAGAAGTGATGAAATATGATGTATTAAATAAAATAGTGGCTCAAACGAAAAAATGCATGAAAAGAAAATTATCTCATTTTGTCTACCGCATTCTACACCGTTTTCATGATTTAGAGAACGTTTCGGAAATATATTAGAGAGTACCTTTTTTAATGATATCCAATCAAAAACAACCTTCATTTTTTTTCGATTTGGTATTTGAAAAATAAAGGTCGAATGTTACTTACTTTTTTTCCATTGTTTACAAAAATCCAGAGCAACAGATGGGAAGAATCATTACTGAAATGCCTTTCCCAAGGGAGTTACACATTTCGTGATTTATGCACGAAACGTATAACTCCCGAAACGTGTAACTCCTGTACTAATATTACATTGTTGCAAGTATGCATGTAGAAAATATATATCCTGTACACATGCCATCAATTTCCATTTTCGCTACTCAGCCTAGAAAAGAAGAGGCGAAACGCTTAGTCGATAAGTTTCAGCACTGGATACTTATAAGCAGAAAGTATGTGCGCTTTGAAGTAAATGTAGCTTAGAATGTTATGGGAAGAGAGTCATTTGAAGTGTAACTATTCTGAGAACAGAATTCGTATATCACATATATCTACATACTACACGCAAAAATAGCAATAAGACGATTGGTGCGAATTGTGCTCTAGGAAAATGTTAATGCTTTATTTTTCTTTAATTTAATAGTATATGATAAAACATTAGCTATATCAAACATCTATGACAAAAATTATCATAACGTTAACTATCTTCCGTATCTTCTCCTTATCAATAACGCTCCGTTATCTCTCAATTAAAATCCAAAGATTGTAGAGCGTGAAAGCTTCGTGAAGTTTCAGATTGTGCCCCAATTCCCATGGTATTTTTTCTTATGACAGAGAACGCCAATTAATAGAATGCTACGGAGTTCTAACTCCTGGCCAATGAAGAAGGCTTATAGTAATTATGACATCACATTCTCCTTTTCCGGCATACGAACTGCATGGGCAGACAGAATGTGAAATCATTTTCCAAGATTTGTTTTTTAAGAGAACAGCGGTATCGCACAATGCTATTTTCGTATTGCTGAAAAGACTTGCACCTAAAAACACAATGACATGACGAATTACACAAGCGCTAGAATTTATTCTTAACAGTGCCTCTTCTCCACATTTAACCGGAAGACACAGTGGCGGACATAACTGATAGAAAGTCAGAAAATTACCAGAAAAGTAAAGAAAGGTATTTCCCCCATTCATGCTAAAAATGCAATCCCTACACTGCTGCTGATGTTGTGCTCACTTTGGAAATAATGGTTTTCTTCAGGCAAATATTCATGCTAATAATTAGCACTTTTGTAACATGCCTGCAACTAGAGCGCATGGGTAGTCCGCAAGAAGCATATCAGAACGGATATTTTAATTATTGACAAAACTGCCGCTATTCTGCAATCATCAATATTTCCCACAAGGAATGGATATTCCTTTTCATGAGCGTAGAAAGTCAGAAAATACGTATGACTAATCCTACTACCCCAATCCAGAAACTATAGCTCAGCCCTGCTACCAAAGGCATTCTCTATTTAGGAACATGGAATGAATCTGACTGCAAGTAAATTTTCAGCTTATGGATAATTTAGTCATTCCGTCTCCGTAGTGCCCTTAGTGAGAAGCTAAGAGTTTATTGTTAATTCTGACCTACTTATGTTAAATTCAAAGAATTATAATCCACGGCCTCTCTGAAGCTCATACGTGTGATCTTATGCAATTTATGTTGCTATGCTATGACAGAGCGAGCAATTATGCAAACTCTATTTGCAGCAGATATGTGATTAACTTTATGGTGAAATCAAATATTACTTATTGCTCCCTGACAACAAATTTTCATTCTGAATTTATTTGTCATTTTTTTAAAATTTACCAGTATTTATACGGAATAAAATTTCTATGCTATATATAACAGTAGATATTAAATGAATTTCCGAAGGTGGCTGTAGCTTCTCAGACAAATCATGCAATCAAGAAGTATATGATGACAGTTGTTGAAGACTGGTTTATCTTCTCATAAATCCCGAACCCATGATTTGTCTGAAGAGCCTGAGCGACCTTTTGCAAAATTCACTTACTGTGGAAATAAACCTTAATGCATTTCGGCAGAAACTTTTGTGCATGACATTGTTTTTTATAACAACTGACCAAATTTTGTCACCTGAATACAAAGGTATAACGTACAGTATATAGCGTATTCATGAGAAAAATCCCAGACAAACAATATATACAGGGTGGTTCAAAACTATATATGTCAAAAATGTAAAGGCAGGTAGAGGGTATCTGAATAAGCAGATTTCGTATAGGAATATGTGTGCGGTAATGCCGCATTAAAGCGCTAGCACGTAAAGCAGTATGAATCACAGGAAACTGAAAAGACAAGTAAAGACAAAAAAAAAAAAAAAAAAAAATTATTAACAGTTTACAAGAGGTGCTCGAAAGAGCGGCCACCAACAGCGATGCAAGATTCACAGCGCCGGCGCATTAGTCGGCGTACATTAGAAAAGACATCAGGCATGTCGAGCACATGTTTAGAAGCAACAGACAAGCGGGCAACAAGATCTTCTGCAGATGTGACGGGACTTTCGTACACGAGGCTTTTATTATGACCCCAAAAGAAGAAATCCAAGCAGGTTAAATAAGAAGAAGGCAACTGGTCCGCCCCGTCCTATCCAATGCTGACCGTAGACAGCATCCAGGTGATTCCTGACGTTTCAGCTGAAGTGAGCTGGGGCTCCATCATGCTGGAACACCATTCGTTTGCGAACATCTGGAGGAACATCGACCAGAAGTTCAGGTAAGACCACCTGCAGGAGATGCCGTATGTGTGGCCAGTTAAACGACTAGGTAGAATGTACGGTCCTACTAAATTATTGTGCACAATGCCTGCCCAAACATTAATGGATAACCTTTCTTGGTAGGCGTGTGTTATTGTGCCATGTGGGTTATCATGAGCCCACAGGTGAGAATTATGGATGTTAAACATACCCGACCGAGTAAAGGTAGCCTCATCAGTGAATAAAATATTTGCAGGGAAGGTTGGATTGGCTGCAGTCTGATGTAGGTACCAACGGGCAAAGTTGAGACGTGGAAGATAATCGTCAGGGGTCATTGCTTGCACTCTCTGTAAATGATACGGATGCATTACGTCTTCATGTAAAGTCCTCAAAACAGTTGGATGGCTCACACCCAACTCACGTCCTATAGCTCTCGAGCTTGTCAACGGATTATCCTATACTGTGTTTAGTATTCTTTCTTAAACTGCAGGAGTTCTGCGATATCTTCCAATGCCAGTATCACGCCTAGAAGCATAAAACGATCCACTCGTGCTTAACTCCTGATGAAGCCGCTCGAATGTTCGACGATCCGGCTGATTCCTATCCGGAAATCGCTCCCTGTACATCCGTTGAGCAGCTAATCAATTTCCTTGTGTAGCCCCATACATGAAATGCATGTCGGCCAGCTCCACATTGATGTAACGATGCATGCTGCTCGAGATCCGTGCGGGAAATGAAGAATACAGCTGGCGAAGCGATTTTATACGCCGCACTCATCAGCGCTCTCTAACGACTCAACGCGGCATTACCGCACACACATTCCTATAAGAAATCTGCTTATTTAGGTCCCCTCTACCTACCTTTACATTTTTAACAAATAGTTTTGAACCATCCTATATATATATATATATATATATGGGATGTAAGGTCAGGTGATGCGTAACATCACAGCCTCTCCTTGACAAATGTCAACCCCGCCTTCTCGTGGTACATCCTGTTCCCACTAAAGCTGCTCTGACGACCGCCAATAGCGGTAACACTATACCATCGGGATTAGAGGAAATTCTATCCCACACTCACCAACCCGCTTGGCCAGCGTGGTGAGTTATGGCCAAACTCCTCCAAAATGATTCCACAACTTAAATCTTGGCCCTCAGTCTCCGGCAGCTGGAATGTACCTGGCCAAGGCAGCGGCCAGTGCGACATGAAGGCAGAGGGTGCTAAGAATCCCCGGAGGACCGGACTAGGCTGTCATCTGATGCTGACCTTGGCTACGTACAACGGACGCTCCCTATCTTCTGATTCAAGGCTTCTTGAATTGGAAGAGGAACTACAAAGGATCAAGTGGGACATCGTGGGGCTAAGTGAGGTAAGGAGAAAAGGAGAAGATCTCATCGAACTGAAAAGTGGACATCTCTTCTACTATCGTGGGACAGATACTGGCAGAACTAGTGGTGTTGGATTTATAATAAACAAGAAACTGAAGGATAAAGTTGTAGAAGTTGAAAGTTCCTCTGACAGAGCTGCACGACTTGTTATCCAACTCTCGAAAAGATACCAGGCTCAGATTATTCAAACTTATGTACCCACCACAAGTCATCCTGAAGAAGAAATTGAAGAATTTTATGAGGAAATTTGTCATCTAAATAATAAAGGTAAGCAGCACTTGAAAATAATTATGGGAGATTTCAATGCAAAAATAGGGCAAAGGCAACAGAATGAAACTTCAGTAGGTAAATTCGGTTACGACAACAGAAACCAGCGTGGAAATACTCTCGTTGAGTTTGCAGAGGCAGAAGGGTTTTTCATCTTGAACTCCTTCTTCAAGAAAAAGCCACACAGGAAATGGACATGGAGACATCCAAATGGGACGACAAGTGAAATTGATTTTATTATGTGTAACAAAAAATTCGTCATAGAAGACTGCAGTGTGCTAAACAAGTTCAACACAGGTAATGACCATAGATTGGTGAGATGTAAGATGCACCTCAACACCAAACTTGAACGTGGTGAGCTCATAAGACAAACAAGATCTATTGACATAACCAACCTTAAAAAACACCATAATACCTTCAAATTGGAACTGAAGAACAGGTTCTCTGCTTTAGAAGGCCTAACATCGGAAGAAGTGGACATCTCTGAAGTTAACAGAAAAGTAACCACAGCTCTTATGGAAACAACAACAAAATTAGCTGGGTCTAAGAACAAGTTGCATGTAAACAAATTATCAGGAAAAACGAAAATGTTGATGCAAAAAAGAAGAGAGATGAGGACAACTAAAGAAGATGTGACTTCCAAAGTAGAATATATAGAGCTATGCAAGACAGTAAGAAAAAGTATCACTGAAGACGTAAGAAAATTCAACTGTGAACTAGTGAGGAAAGCAATTGAAAACAACCAAAGCCTAAAGATAGCAAAATGACATCTCACTAAGGGAAGAAAACAGATTATGGCACTGAGAAAAGAAGATGGTTCTGTAACAAGAAATAGAGGCGAAATTTTGACAAGAGTGAAAGATTTCTACTCCAAATTATATGAAAGGGATGATACATGCACTCCAGACATAATGAAAGATACCAGTACCAGAGTTCCTCCAGTCCTTCCAGCAGAAGTTGCACATGCAATCAAGAAAATGAAGCGGGGAAAAGCTCCAGGAGAAGATGGAATTACTGTAGACATCATACAAGAAGCAAGTGGAGAAATTGAAACAGTACTCGCCCAAATTTTCACTCGATGCCTTAATGAAGGAAAGATTCCTGAGGATTGGAACACCGCTACAATGATCCTGCTACATAAGAAAGGTGACATTGAGGATCTCGGAAACTACAGACCTATCAGCCTCCTATCAGTAGTTTATAAAATCTTCACTAAGTCCTTTCACACCGCTTGAAGGTAACACTGGACATGGCTCAACCGAGAGAACAAGCTGGATTCAGGAGTGGCTACAGCACAATAGATCATATCCACGTACCGAGAGAACTAATTGAAAGAGCGAGGGAATATGAACTTCCATTGTGCATGGCTTTTATCGATTATGAAAAAGCCTTTGATTCGGTGAAACCATCAGCAGTTACAATGGCTCTGAAAACCTGCGGTATTGAAGATGCATACATTAATATTATTAATAACATCTATGAAAATGCAAGTGCAAAGATTCGGCTGTTTGAAAATACAACACACATAAAAATTGGAAAGGGAGTGAGACAAGGTGACACCATATCTCCGAAGCTCTTTAATGCCCCATTGGAGGGTGTTTTTCAGTCGCTGAGCTGGGAAAACAAAGGGATAAAGATTAATGGAGATTATCTAACCCACCTTCGTTTTGCTGATGACATAGTCATTTTTGCAACTACCCCATCAGAGCTGCAGAGTATGATCCAGGAACTTGCTGACAAGAGTAAAGAAGTGGGATTAAAAATGAACTTTCAGAAGACAAAAGTGATATTCAATGCTTTTACAAGAAATTAAGATTTATTGATTGATGGAGAAAAGCTGGAGATAACAGACACGTACGTTTATCTTGGACAGCAGATATCAAGTGAGGGTCACATTGATGAAGAAATTAATCGGCGTACAAAACTTGCCTGGAGAGCTTTTGGAAGAAACAGCATAATTTTCAAGAGCAATATGCCATTATGACTTAAAAGAAAAGTGTTTGATCAATGCATCCTTCCAGTGCTTACGTATGGTGCAGAGACGTGGACCTTAACTAAAAGAGATATACAAAGACTGCAGACAACTCAAAGAAACATGGAGAGGTGCATGCTTCGTGTAACCAGGAGAGATAAGAAGAGGAACTCGTGGATCCGAAAAATGACAAGAGTGGAAGACATCATGATCAGAGTTAAATCCCTGAAATGGCAATGGGCTGGACATTCTGCCAGAAGGACAGATCATCGATGGACAGCCGAAATTTTAGATTGGATTACAAGGGACAGGAAAAGACCCAGAAGAAGACCACATGGGAGATGGGTGGATGAAATTCGAAAGTATGCAGGGGTGACATGGAGGAGACTGGCACAAGACAGACCGTTGTGGAGGAAACTTGGGTAGACCTTCGTCCAGCAGTGGATTGATAATGGTTGACGATGATGATGATGATGATATATATATATATATATATATATATATATATATATTTAAGTTGTGGAATCATTTTGGAGGGGTTTGGCCATAACTCACCACGCTGGCCAAGCGGGTTGGTGAGTGTGGGATAGAATTTCCTCTAATCCCGATGGTATAGTTATACCGCTATTGGCGGTCGTCAGAGCCCCTTTAGTGGGAACAGGATGCACCACGAGAAGGCGGGGTTGACATTTGTCAAGGAGAGGCTGTGATGTTACGCATCACCTGACCTTACATCCCCTTTGATTCGGTGAAACCATCAGCAGTTACAATGGCTCTGAAAACCTGCGGTATTAAAGATGCATACATTAATATTATTAATAACATCTATGAAAATGCAAGTGCAAAGATTAGGCTGTTTGAAAATACAATACACGTAAAAATTGGAAAGGGAGTGAGACAAGGTGACACCATATCTCCGAAGCTCTTTAATGCCACATTGGAGAGTGTTTTTCAGTCGCTGAGCTGGGAAAACAAGGGGATAAAGATTAATGGAGATTATCTAACCCACCTTCGTTTTGCTGATGACGTAGTCATTTTTGCAACTACCCCATCAGAGCTACAGAGTATGATCCAGGAACTTGCTGACAAGAGTAAAGAAGTGGGATTAAAAATGAACTTTCAGAAGACAAAAGTGATGTTCAATGCTTTTACAAGAAATGAAGATTTATCGATTGATGGAGAAAAGCTGGAGATAACAGACACATACATTTATCTTGGACAGCAGATATCAAGTGAGGGTCACATTGGTGAAGAAATTAATCAGCGTACAAAACTTGCCTGGAGAGCTTTTGGAAGAAACAGCATAATTTTCAAGAGCAATATGCCATTATGTCTTAAAAGAAAAGTGTTTGATCAATGCATCCTTCCAGTGCTTACGTATGGTGCAGAGACGTGGACCTTAGCTAAAAGAGACATACAAAGGCTGCAGACAACTCAAAGAAGCATGGAGAGGTGCATGCTTGGTGTAACCAGGAGAGATAAGAAGAGGAACACGTGGATCCGAAAAATGACAAGAGTGGAAGACATCATGATCAGAGTTAAATCCCTGAAATGGCAATGGGCTGGACATACTGCCAGAAGAACAGACCATAGATGGACAGCCGAAATTTTAGATTGGATCCCAAGGGACAGGAAAAGACCCAGAAGAAGACCACATGGGAGATGGGTGGATGAAATTCGAAAGTATGCAGGGGTGACATGGAGGAAACTGGCACAAGACAGACCGTTGTGGAGGAAACTTGGGGAGACCTTCGTCCAGCAGTGGATTGATAATGGTTGACAATGATGATGATGATGATATATATATATATATACGGATGATAGAGAGAAAACCTGATAACACTTGCACAATGCTCTTCAATCTAATATGCAGCAAAACTTTTCCTATTTATTTAACTTTGATAATATCACGTAATGCAATTAAGGTCACAATTCTCATAGTGAAATACAATATACTTCTAAAAATGCGAAGTCAGTTACTCCATGTTTCTATCCCGAGCAATTTAGAAAATATATAATCCAATAAACTTATCGTTGTAAACTGAAGAGCAATTGAATTAGAGATACCTGCCTAGCAACGTGTAGCACCACCTTTCGCCCTGATGACGGCGGCGATTCTTCTCTGATTGGACTCGACCAGACACCGGAAGCATTGGGAAGCCATACGGATCTACGAACCCTGAACAAGCTCCCACAGTTCACGAAGATTTGATGGTGGGGGGTCAGAGCCTCGTACATCTGTCTCGATGGCATCCCAGATATGCTCGATGCGATTAAGGTCAGGTGACCTGGCTGGCCAAGGAAGCGAGGTCACGTCGGGGGATTGTTGATCCAACAATTCGCATACAATTCGGGAGCGATGGCACGGTGCATTGTCTTGTTGCAGGATGGGGTCCCCAGTGGGATCTTGAAGACGTACAAACTGGAGCAAATGGCCGTTCAGGTTATCCCGGTAACGTTGATCTGTGAGGGTCGATGTCACACGTACCAAGGGTCCCATTTCAGTCCACGTAAACAGTCCCCAGACGAGAATGCCACCCTACCAGCTTGAAGAGTACCCTGCTGGCAAGAAGGATCTATCGTTCCATGTGGTTTGCGCCATACTCGTATCCTGCCATCTCATGTACCAACGCGAATTTCAACTCATCAGTCCAGGCAACATTTTACCACATGTCTAGGGTCCAGAGGCGATGTTCCTGCGCCCATGATAATCTTTTTCACCCTGTGATGTGCGGTTAGCAGCGGTACCGTCGTGAGACGATGGCTTCTGTACCCCATAGCGAGGAGATGGTTCTGGTTGGTGTGTCTACTTACACGTTTTTGTGCACCAGCGTTAAATTGCCGAGTGATTTCTGGCACTGTGGCTCGTCCATCCGCTGTTACAATGCGAGCTAGCCGACGATGACCCCGCTCATCCACACGCTGTTGTTCACGGCAGTTGGCCCTTCCAGGGATGGTTTTACCGGATTCGATGTGCTCACGGTGCACCCGTGACACAGTGGCTCGTAAAAATCCCAGTGCTTGCACGACTTTCGAGATGGAGTGACCCATTTGTCGGGCCCCGACAATTTGCCCACGATACAATGCGCTTAGATCCTTCGTCTTACCTATAATATGTCCGACTCTTACTGATTCCCGTCGCATCACTCCTTATTATTTTGGATCGCTGCATACGTCATGTCGTTTCCGTTTACAGGGCCGCCCACAGCGCCATATTTGCATAACGCCAGCTGTCTCTAATTCAAATGCTCTTCAGTGTATATGCTTTGGTTCCACCATGAAGAACTTTCTTTCCGAAAAACAGTTTTTTTGTTCTCTATTTTGCATTCAAAGAAACACGATGGAATTTCTTATCTGAGTCAGAAAGTAACTTCCCCACATCATGTATTTTGAATTTATTGGCATGAAAAAGGTATGTACAGCTCTGAGATATGGCCACCCGTACATTTCTTCTCAACGTAGTCACCTTGTCCTTTGAGACACTTGTCAAGCCGGGAGATCCCTGCTTCGAAACCTTGTCTATAAAACTTTGAGGGTTGCCAATACATTTATGTCGTCACTGAACGCTTCGCAACGTCATCTGACGGGAATCGTTTCCCGCGAAGCTGCTGCTTCAATCGTAGAAACAGTTGAAGCACCACCTTGGGTGAAAATGCTTCGCAGCCAGATCAGAGATGTAGGCCAGATGTTGCCAAAATTCTTATTACTACGTTTCCAAGAGAGGCACTGTGTAACCAGCCGTAGGAGGGCCAGCCTTGTCATGCAACAAAAGCATTCACTCGGATGACATTTCATTCCGTTTAAAAGTAGCTTCAAAAGCAGCGGCATTGATCCTTGTCGTGTAAGTTGCGAAATCCACCAGAATCACACCATGCATGTTTCAGATAGCGATCGCCATGATCTTCCACTGTTGGTGGATTTCTTGAATTGTTTAGCACAATGTGACCCTGGATATTTCCACAACATGGATCGGGCCTTTGACACAAGAGTGTAGCGGAATATCACCGGTGAAGATGTGTCATAAGATATTGTCAACATGTTCATTGAAGCGAATTAGAGGTACGAGGGAAGCATACATGCTGTCATTCCTGTGCTCTTCTGTCAGTTGTCTGGGAACCCACCTACCGCACACCCTTTTTGATAGCCCAAACGGTCATGAGCAATGTCCCATACGTTGCCACGTAAAAGATGGAATTTTTCTTCCAGGTGATGAAGTGTCACACGGCGATCTGCACGTAAGCACTCCTAAGTTCCACCAACATGATCTGCTAATGTGGAAGGAAGTCGGTCTTTCGTTCATCATGGACATTCACTCAAGCACCACTAAAATCACGACACCACGTTCGGACCTGCAAAACTGCCATGACCTTCGAGTCATACACAGATTGAAGTTCATCGTGAATTTCAATAGGTGGTTTTTCTTTTGCCCAGACAAAGCTGATGACTCCTCGGACTTCTTCCATTGTCCATTCAACCAGTCGAGTAGACATTTTGAATCTGTGTAAAATATTTCAGGAACGTTATGTCTCTGCAGCTTCAAACTGCAGCCACCTAAAACAGAACATATCAAGTTACACTTGAGATAAAAACATTTTCGATATATCTTTAGTACTTTTAAAGTTCTTTAATGGGAAATGTCCCTTTCTGACTTTCCTTCGCACGTATAGAACCTATAGTGAATAGCTCTTAAAAGATTTATGTAGATTTGTGCTTTGTAGAATTCGCAGGAATGAACTGAACTCCACACATGAGGGATACTTTTTGAATCATTATACACTGAGTGCCCATTTTATTATGACCACCCCCTGAGTACTCCGTTGGTGGTTGTGGATCCAGCTGTGTGATGCCTCGTTCAACTTCATCCCACAAATTCACAATGGGGTTAAGATCTGGAGATTGTGGGGGCCTCCTAAGCAAAGTAAATTCACCGGCATGTTCCTGAAACCAATCCTGCACAACTCGAACACTGTGGCAGGACGCATTATCTTTTTGATAGTAGCCATTGCCATTGGGATAAACCGTCCACATGACAGGATGCACTTGGTCCGTAACGATCTTTAGATATAATGTGCCAATCAGACGTTGATCAACACGAATTAAAGGGTCCAAAGCATGCCAGGAAAACATTCCCGAAACCATAACGTTGCCTCCAACAGTTTGAAGGGTTGTAACAACGCATTTAGGGTCCATGCTTTCGTGCTGTTTCCGCCAAATTCTCGTTCGGCCATCGGCATGATGCAACTGAAAACGTGTTTCATCGGACCACATAATTTGTTTCCAATTACCGACTGTCCAATCATTGTGCTTCAGTGCAAACTGGAGACGTTTTCTTTTGTTAACTGTAGACAGCAAAGGTGTTCGAACGCTCCTTCAGCTGCCATATCACATCCGATGCAGTGTCCGGCGAACAGTGGGTGCATAGATCATTTGAGCGGATCCTTGATTAAGATGGTCTCTAATTTGTTGCAATGTTGCCCTTCTGTTGTCTGTTACCAGTCTGAACACTCTCCGTTCCGCCCCGAGCAGTCACTAGTCGATAGCGACCACACGTTGCACGTAGAGACCCAGTTTGTTGGCTGACAGTCCAGCCTTTAAATAATTTAACAAAGCTGCTCTGGAACATTATACGAATGCGGTGGTTTCGGTGATACTCGTTCCATAGCTCCTTCAAGAGATAAAGGAGAGAATGGAGAAGATGCCACAGCAAGTAGAGGAAGAGGCCGAGGAACAACAGCGACGGTACACCTCCTACTACAACCGACGGCTGCGGCCGAAAACCTTGGAAGTAGGAGACCAAGTCATATCACTCATCCCCGAATCTAAGAACAAAATTTATGCAAGATGGACGGGTTCGGTATTCATTTTAGAGAAGCAACGGAGCAATAGCTACGTCATCGATCTGGATCTGGGACACAAGCGCCACGTGCACGTAGGAAAGTTGAGGGATAATAGGCCCAGGATCAACGTCGTTGGTGTCATCTTTGAATCGGACCAGGATTTCGGGGATATACAGGAAGTGCCAACGAGGACGACGGAGCAGGAGAGGGCGTGTCAGACGGATGTACGGGTAGGAAGCCAAAATATAACACGGGAGCAATTACAAGAGCTACAGGTATCAGTAAGTAGTATGGACAAATTTTTCTTCGGAGAGGTGGGAGCTACTACGGAAGGGGAGCACAAAATTACCGTTAAACCGGAAAGTTTACTGAGTACGCAGCATAGGTATAGAGTTCCCTATGCCATGTAATCGGCCGTAGAAAGCCAAATTCAGGAGTTGTGCGACCGGTGGATGCTAGAGGATTCTAAGGAGGAATTTAGTCATCCCATCGTTTGTATCTTAAAACGCTCGGGAGACGTCAGGATGTGCGTACACTATCGTGTGCTGAACTCGCACACCGTCCCAGGTGCATTACCGATGGCGCACATTCCTGACCTGCTAGCTAGGGTACGGGCGGCGCATTTTATTTCCACGTTAGACATGCTCAAAGGGTACTATCAGATAACGATGGACCCGGAGGGCAGAACGTACACCACGTTCGCCAACCACCGCGGTTTATTCCAGTGGAAAGTGGTGCCTTTCGGTTTATCGGGAGTCGCGGCCACTTTCAGAAGGATTATGAATAGGGTTCTCACCCTCACCAGGAGTATGCCGTGGCATACCTCGACGATGTGGCATTTTTTTCAAAGAGCTGGGAAGAACACCTGCAGCATATGAAGTTGGTGATAAGGAGTCTGGAGGATGTCGGGTTCATGGGCAACATAAAGAAATGTTGTTTCGCCCTGGAGAGCGTCCATTATCTAGGGCACGTAGTAGGGTCTGGGTGCCACCAGATAGATCCAGAGAAACTTCAGGTGGTACGGGACTTTGAACCACCCAATATAAAAAGGGAGGTACGGAGCTATCTCGGACTGTGCAGTTACAACCGGGATTGTGTGCCTAAATTTGCAGAAGTAGCGAAAACACTAAGCGATCTGACCAGAAAAAAGGCGTCAGAGAAAGTTGTTTGGACACCAGAACTGGAGGAGGCGTTCACAGTTATAGAGGGGCTATTATATACGGCGCCCGTAATGTTTACCCCAGACTTCAATAAACCGTTCGTATTACTCACGGATGCCAGAACCTACGCCGTAGCGTGTTGTTTGGGACAAAGAGATAACAGGGGGAATGTCCGACCAGAAGGATACGCTAGTAAAAAACTTATTAGCACTCAGGAACGCTAGGCGGCGAGCCATAAAGAAGCCTACGCGATAGTGTGGGCGTTACAAAAGTTCGAGGGTTGGATCTTCGGACACCAGATTAAGATTATGTCTCACCACAACTCTGTAACTTATTCGACAAGCGCGGCTTCACGAAGTTCAAAGCTACAAAGGTGGAGCTTAGCCATCGCCCAGTTCAACTTGACCATATCACATCTCGCAGGAAAATTAATTCCCCATGCAGATGCACTGTCACGTTTGGCTTTCAGTGAAGAAGGAGGATGGCTTCGCACTCCTGATAACTGAAAGAGGGAGTAGTCAACATTCAGGTAGTAACCCAGCGAGGTTCTTTGGTGATACTTCCCGGTATATATATGTATATGTGTGTGTCGCAAAAGAAACTTGTGGGCGTGTCTTCTTAAGAAGACGCCGTAGAGAAATTACCGAGCGAACTTTCCTTATTTTGTTTAAGACTCTACATGTGAAATATGACATCCCACATGTTTCGTCTCGGAAGTAGGGGCCTGTAAGAACGGACATATTAACTATGTTAAATTATAATAAAGTTGAACATTATGTTACTTTTTCACAAAGAAAAGTATGACAATACAAGCCCAAGAAGGCGACAGAAGGTTCGAGAACATTTTTTTCTGATGTCCGAGAGCCTCAAACAAAAAACCTTAGTTTCTCACGTCTTAGAAAGGGATAGGCCTTTTCGACGAACTGATAACATCTTCAATGATACCGAGACTTTCGCTGTACATTGTCAGCATCGCACAGACGCCTGAAAGTCAGGACAACTAGCCATCCACCTTTATGTAAATATA
The DNA here is from genome assembly GCA_039090855.1 of Macrothele yani. NCBI lineage: Eukaryota > Metazoa > Arthropoda > Arachnida > Araneae > Macrothelidae > Macrothele > Macrothele yani. The sequence goes on along the minus strand of CM076999.1, from coordinate 46,995,862 downwards.
ACAATGCATATTATGCTATTGTAAGAATGTACTTCGGGGGTACGATTACTTTCTCAAAGCGTGCGCTTCCAAATGGAAAGATCTGACAAACCGCAGGGACACGAAAGGTAGGATTAAAACCCATCAGCGAGGCACGCCTAGCCAACGCCCAGGGTTAGTCAGCGAGTGACGTCAAATAAGGAACACGTGGGCGAAGAATGCGAGTCACGTCAGCAGGTCAGTGAGTGGACAGTGTCAGAGCAGGGGTCTTCGCGCATGCGTAGCGCTGAGGATGCGAGGCGAGCAGGTCTCTTAGAAAGAACCTGTTAGTCTGTCTGCTTTCGTCCAGCGGAGAGAGTAGTTCTCCAGTGAAGAGGACGTGAAGCGTTTGCCTTTTTATTGTGAGCAGACGGACGCTCCTGCTACGGAGTTCCGAGGCTCTGGATGAGTTTAGCCAGCATCTATCCTAGCAGAGATAGAGTGTTCGGCTGCAGCGGTACAGGTCCCAATCACGGAATCGCGCTTGCGTAATAGATATTCGTTTAACGTAAATTAAATCTTAGCTTAGGCTAAGATTGAAATTGTAAAGACAGAGAAGTACAGTTAGACTACTCATCACAATTTTCTCAGAGATACAGATATACCTAAAAGCAGGTAGATTCTTTCTAGAACGTCAACGCCGAAAGCGAGGACTTAGATAATTTTCTTCGGAAGTGGTTCTCCTAGATTTCATGTCTACGCCACCGTTCAGGCTTAGTTGTGAGTATTATTCTGTCCATTCAGATGTTTCGATCCGCCACACTGATTCAGAGATTTCAATCACAAAGTGGGGAAGGCTTCGTTTGTTCGCTCGAATAGAGTTTGGGGAGTGCTTTTGAGAAACACAAACACTTCCTTGTGTCTGTGAGGAGCACCTAAAGCGTGGACGCCTCTGATTCATAAGTAGGAGGCAGAGCCACGGCACGTGACCAGTACCATCGCTTCACATCTTGTTTCAAATTTCTCCGACTTCAACGACATGTCTTTTTCTCTGAAACGGAAATTCACTCATGTTTTTAGGATTAAAATGCGACCACCCGAAGAAGAAAGCACAACATTTTTTTTAACATTACATGTTAAAATTTTTTATGGTCTGCAAATTTTATTTAAAAATATTTTGCCATATGGAGCAACATCAAGTTCTTAGTATAGTCCGGAACCACGTATTAGTTTTGTGCACCATGCTTATCACCCTACAGAAAACAAATTGTCGAGAAGAAATTAGTTTTCACATTCCCTTCCGTATTACAAGAAACGTGTAGCTGCCGCTTTCAACAGTGCAGTGCTACTTTTCGTCTTCTCTATTATAAGCTTCTCTTTTCCAGTCGGAAACTACAGAACACGAAAAATTTTCCACACAGGAATATGACAAAACCATCAATTTGTGGAACTTTCATGTTTGCACAAGTTACCAGCAGACTGTGGAACTTTCATGATTACCTTAGTTAAATGCGCAAATGCGTGCTAGTGCACGCACGTGTGGGCGTGCGTCCTCCTTTCTCTGAAAATTAAAAAATTGAAATGAGCATCTCTTCTAAACCAGAAGAAAACATATCGAAGGCTTGGGTGAAATTCCATTAGCTCGAAATGGAATCATCTCGGAAGTCAGTGACGTCGAAAAATTGCAAACCGCGAATTTTGTAAATTTTCCAAGCAATAAAGAAAGCAGCTTCTTGCTCCTTGAACAAATTATGCACAATCTGAATAGATTAGCACAGCGCATGAAATATTAATGTAAGTATTCCATAAAAGCAGAACATCAGATAATCAAGAAAATCCTTGAGACTCCAATGTTAAATCAAGAAGATCCTCGAGACTCCAGTGTTGTAGGACATTGTCAAAAGTATTCAAAGATCATTTCAAAGATGTAATTAGGGCGTTCATCTTAAAAACAGTAAATATATGCCGCGCCTCGTAACTTGAATATTAAACAAGGCATTTACGGAATTAAAAACAATAATTAAAACTAATGAGATGGCTGTTATATGGAACAAACATGGGACACGATACGTATGCACTTTCCCGTAAAACCGTTCCAGTACTAAGTGGAGATTTTTTAAATTCACTTACAATTAACGCTTTACTAGCTATACTAAATGAAGTTTAATAAAAACATTTCAGTTGACGTGATAATCCTTTTTTGCTAGGATAACAGTAGGACAAAACATTTAGACATCAGTTATTTTTCTAAAATTAAAATTGCCTGCCTTTGAAATATTATTCTACAACGCGCAGCCTTTAGGGCGAGGGATTTTTCAAAAATATTCACAATTTGGTGTTCTTTGAATTCCGCCCGTACTAATTGAACATTCAAAATAGAATTGCATGGACTATATTGCAAAAGGATTTGGACACCACGATGTTTGGGGACAAATGCCTTTTGTACATCAATTAGTAGTAAGTCAGTCCACCTTCTGATCATGTGACAACAGCAACAAGTCGAAGCATACTACGAACAACTTTGCAGTAGGTATCGACAGAAATGGCTGCACATTCGTCATGCAAAGTCCCTGCCAATGTGGAACGCGAAGACTCTTGTTCCGGTGGAATTCGAATCTGTCGCTGCAATTCACCTCAGACGTGTTTTATGGTATTAAGATCTCGACTCTGAGCAATGTATTTTAAGCATTTCACCTCATTTTCAAGAAACTCTTCATGCACAAGCCGTGAAGCGTTTCGGGGAGATCGATTGTTTTGAAAGGGAGAACTTTCATTTCTATAATACTAACATACTGTTGGTAGGACAGAATAATCCGGAACGTCGAGGTGCACTTCATAAATCATGGTTTGTGCTAAAATAACCAACGGGCCGCGTTCCATTAACGAGAATTAACTCTATAACATGAAAGAGCCTCCGCCAAAATTTAGCTGTTGGAAGGACATATTCCGAATGAATGGTTGGCCGAAATGTCACAAAATCCAGACACCCGCATCAGAACCGAAGTATGAAAAGCGTGACTCATCACTCCAAAGAACATCTTACCAGTCGCCGACAATCCAGGATGTACGGCAGACACACCCACCCAAAACGGCCTTTCTCATTCACTGTAATGATGTGCTGCTTGTGTGCCGCTTCTCTACAATAATAACGCCCGCCGTAACACTCTCTGCGTATTGCTATGGTACTAGTCGAGCCATTACAAGCATTTTCTCCTTTATCAGCGATACAAATGGCAGAGAAAGAAAGGAACTTCTGCCGCCCCGGTGGCGCAGTGGTATAAGCAAGGGCCTCTGATCATTTGTCCGAACGGGGTCCGGGTTCGAATTCCGGTGAGTCATGGATGTTGTGTTTGTCTTACGGTACTGGATCTCTCCCTTCCCTGGAACCAGTGACCCTAAATTAGGGACAGACGACTGCTTATAGCCCATTGAGTTGCTCCAATAAAAAAAAATGAATTTCTTAGTATTTCTTTCTATGACTTTTCTGTCACTTTCCACCAGTTTGTGCGGCTATCCTGCACATTATTCTTCTTCTCTGTACTTGCACCGTCGTTCTTCAATCTCTCATGATGTTACTTACAGTCGATTTGGGCATATGTAGCTGGTCGTAAGATGTCATTTGAGTAACGTTCCCATACTGCAATGCTTAGTATGGGAACGTTACTCAAATGACGTCTTACGCCCAACCCATGCCGATGGAATTCGAAAGTTCACGTCCACGCGTCGTATCCCCTGCAAAGTTTCTCAAAACACGACACAACATGTAGCTTTATGTAGGTGCCGCAACCACTCACAACGCATCTTCCTGGGCAACAGTTCTTCGAAGCTTATGCATATATTTGGTAGTGATGAAATACTTAAGATAATACAGTGTTTGCTTTAGTACATCTACTGAATAATCAATGTTCAAAAATTGGATTTAATAGTTTCAGTATTATCCACACAACATTTAATACTTTTAAAAAACTTCCGTAGTTAGTGAAATACATCTTAAAATACAGTTATGTAAAACACATTTCACCATTATGTGTTGAAAGGTCAATTTAAATAAAAATTTTCAATAAAGAATGTAATATTGCAAATGAGCCGATCAGCTTACGCTGCTATCGAATATTTCTGAATCTGAAATCTTAAATTATATAAAGAAACAATTTGTTTATTCGATTTATCATGTAGGATTTATACGAAATATTACTTTACATCCTTTAATATATTTAGAGTAGATTGCATTTGTATATTTGAATAGAATAAGACACCGGTCATATGACGTTTTTCTGCTAACCAATATTGCACACAGTATTAGATTTCTCTTATTAACACGAACTGAAGTTGTACATTCCCCTTAAGCCTGGTGATTTGTTTTTTGTTAAAATACTGACAAAAGGCATGGTGAAGTAGCATATTATTAGAAACACTGCATATCAATCAGACACGAGCCATCCTTACAAATGTATGCAACTAAGACTGAAATTCCTAAGCAAACAGCTCCATGCATAGGACTCAAACATGTACGAATCCTAGATGTTGCAATACGGAAAAGATATTCGAGATTCAAGTTAGTTGTGAAGTGGCTTGCAATGAAGTACCTACCCTGCATGTGCAAGCACCTCAGAAATGGAAAACCATTTCGGCTATGGAAGAACAACTTCACGAAGGCTACACAATAAAAAAAGCAATCAGTTGTCTGCATGTGAGAGTAAACGACTGGTCGATTATTGAGGGCAACGGCGGCTGGAGGGAAATGTACGAGGAAAACGACGAGCTCAATTGCTGCAATTAACCGCATACTTCTTCTTCAATGACGCGACATCCCTGTGTAAGCCTTGCCTTCTCAAGGAGTGGTTTTCTTGAGTTCTCGTAGCGATATATTTTTTACGGGTGAGGTGATTAGGTCAACGCTCAAAGCCCAACGTCGAGGACCGTGGGACAAAGTGAGTTCCTGTCCAACTTTTCTAAATCTTTCAGTAATATTATACAATATATTCTTTTAAGGTAAATTTTAGAAAAGGAAAATTTTAACACATAATATCATTGAACATTTCTTAACAGCGTTGTCATATTCGCTGTATTCAGTGTTTCTTTTTTTGTGATTCCAACGAAAACCCGCAAATCATAACACTATGTCCAATATAGATTTTATATTATTTTCCAGCTTCGTACTTCCGCGAAAGGATATCTCCCTCCATCGTGAGTCACTGCAACAAAGGAAACAATTTTATGTATCACAAATGGTGTTACATTGTTATTTCATCCACACTCTAGCGCCCGTGTGTAGAATCGGCACTGACCATAGCATTTGTTTTCTCTTCACACTCATTCCTGATAAAACAACTATACATCGTTCAGGTCCTGTCCTGATTGCCGAACTCTATAACAGTTTTGACTTCTACTAATCCTTCGTGTAAATATTCAATTGTCTTTCATATATCACTGTTTCCTGGGGAGCAAACCTGAGAAATCGGAATTCCTGAAGAGCTCCAAAATGGGGACCAGACTTAGCCCCATGTTCCGCCACATGTGCTAAACAACTTGGTAACAGCAAACACAAAACGAATTGAATGTTGATACCTTAAAGATATAGCAGCGTGCAAATGGAATAGACGCTGAATTGCTCTTACGGTAAGAAAAGCAGAGTACTGAAGAGCAGTAATCTCACACCTTCCAGTTGTCTAATTTCATACCATAGGCATCAAACGAATCAGAGTGGACGTATTCAAGACAAAATCCTTGCGCGCCCTCAGGCAGTGTATATAGAAAATCATGAATTGATAAGTCCGCCATGTTTTTCGTTCTACCAAAAAACTTTATTAGAATACTAAGAATAGTGAAACAACCAGTGACATGTTAGTCCATATGGATAACAGAAGATATTTTGATTGCAACGTCATATCCTTATTTATGTTGATGTGTTTCGAAACAATCTTTCACTTCCAGTATTTGAGACACATTTTTGTTGGAAAATAATATATAGATTTTACTTTAGGATTATTTAAAACTTTTCGGTAGCATCTTGGGTAAAAAAAAAAAATAAAACTAGACGAAACCCGTCGGAATCCACGGTTACTTTTCATTTTTGTTAGACTGAAGGTATAACGACCACCGTGAGCAACTCAATGATTTAGAAGCTGTCGCCCGTCATTAATTTAGGATCACTGGTTCCAACAGAAATGAGGCAGCCAGCGCCGTAAGACAAACACAACATCCATGTCTCACCGGCATTCGAACCCGGACCCTTCACGTACGAATCATCATAAGGCAGCGCTTAGACCACTGCGCCACCAAGTCGGCCAGGTTTGTGTCGAGCATAACGACAGCACCATTTTTCAGTAGCAAAATGTGAGGCAGAAGTCCACTCATCTCGATTGTTTGCAAAAATTCAACTGGATAGCTCACTCTTTTACTCTCATGTTCAGTCTCAACTGTGTTTGAAAACGTTGTTGGAATGAGATTCGCGTAACGAATACTCTTCTCTCTCTCTTGTCTGGGACATGTAGTTGCGACCCATTGATCGTTCACGACTTCCATTAAGGCTCTTACGTTTTCCTTTTTTCTTCTGCTGGAGAGAGACATTCTGTTAAGGGTAAGTATGCAACAAAGTATTTACTTACTTTAGGACTGATCGTAGAACATCATGCACACACCAAGTATGATAGTGAACTGAGCGCCTGATGTAGATAAGGTCCGCACGATTTTCCTATAGACTTTACATGGAAACTTTGCCGCCCCAACACGCCTGAACCGTAGCCCCAATCTCAGTTTTCTCTTCGACTGGCAGTCTACAATGTAATACCTTAATTTTAATACCTGAACCATATTTTGACGTTCAGCCGTTCTCTCAAATTAGGTCTCACAGTAAAAAAATTTATAGAATGAATATACAGATGGCGCAACTCAATATGTACGTTTTAAATATGTTCACTAACAATGGTCAACGGAATGTTTACTTACACCTTTACATAATGGGAAACATCTTACCCATGTGAATAAACTGGATCAAATGAATATTAAATTGTATATATACATCACACAGTCCAACGGCGTTACGCAATCAGGTCTTCCAGAGTGTTCGCTGTTCCGATGAGAAGAAATTTGGTACGAATGCCTGCTAGCGTTGGTTTTAGCAACGGTTTGCTCAGAAAAGAGAAGACTTCGGACTTTGGACTATCTCAGTCTCTCCATGCATTTGCCTTCAACAGCGCGTGAGTCAACTGCAGGCGATCGAATGTCAACCGCACGCTTCTCCCATAGACTTTATATGGGAACTTTGTCACTCCACGACGTCCAAACCGTTTTTTCCTCTTCGACTGGCACATCTACATGGTAAGACCTTTATTTGGATACCTCTACCATATCTTTACGTTCAGCCGTTCTCTCAAAGCAGGACTACCAGTAAAAACCTTTAGAGAAATAATATATAGATTACGATATGTTATCCTTTATTGTCATTGTTCACATGCATGTCCACCCTTTGTTAATTCGGTATCTTCTATCCCCGTAGAAGTGTGATTCAGAATCCTTAATATTATCCCTATTGCCACAAATAAAACAATGTCTGGATAAATGCAAAGGACTTTCAGCATTGGGGATAGAGTAACTACCGAAAGACTGCACACAGAAAGAAATAGAAATGCCTGAAACTATAGTAAAAAAGACATCCGCCTTTATTCCTCACTAAGATAACTTATTTAAGCTGCGGCAATCTGCGTGGTGAGTTTTGACCACATCACCGCAAAATCAAAACACGCGGAAGAGTGCGTGTGAGATATGTAAAAAAATTCCTAAGCATGTCGGAGTAACATGGAGGAAACGGGCTCTAGGCAAACCGTTATGGAAGGAATGTTTGGGACCTTCGTTCAGCAGTGAATTGATAACAGATGACAACAATGATGATAATGATGCAATATAGATAGATAGATGGTGGCCATATATTGGTGAATATTTCAAGTGTGGTGAAGTAACTTTCACGAAACTGTATGCAAATGCTATTATTGTCGTAAATGTTGTTGTAACTTTTAAAACAAAAGGTGCGAAAACGTGCTCAGCACTGCGTGTGTGGGCACGAGAACGTGTCCGTAGCCATCATGGATCCGTGGGGAAAAGTACTGGACAGGGAGAACGTAAAGCAGTTACTTGGACAACATACAGCAAAGAAGCAATGCCACATTCTTTAGACGAGAGAACCGTTGCTGCGTTGAATCATACAACGTATTCAGCTAAGCACTCACCAACATATTAAATTTGTTTCTCCGACTGACCTTAGCGCTGAAATGGATATTTGCAAAAATTTCGGACATTGAAGCAAACCTGACGACCTAAGTTGATGCAACAGGAAAGGAGGTTGTTTTGCATAGTTTCCAGCTGTTGTGGAATCGACACCAGGTATATAGATTAGAGAGAGATAGGCCCGTCCGGAAGTCAACTGGTATTGGCTGACCTCCACGGCGCACCCGTGACGTCAACGGTGCGCTGGCTCGGAGTAGGACTGGTCCGACTGACCTGAGAGAAGTTTCTGTAAAAACGTATTCACAGCACCACGCAGTTTACCACTACCACCAGTGTTTACCCCTAAAAATTTACATTTCTTCTGAGTGATTAAAGCAAATTGCATAAATAAAATAAAAAGCAAATGTAGTAAATAAAAATAAAAATATGAAATAAATAGGGGATGTAGTAAATAACGCCCAGAAAAAATCGCGACTCGTTCGCAAAAAAAAAAATAACCAGTTTCATTCTGTTGATAGCTAGCCAAAGTTTGTGATTTGATGCCATGTCTATTTAGAAATTAATCAAATGGCGGCAACAACTACTCATCGCTTTTTTTAGTTGATGCTTATTTTTACTTAATTAACTTTTGGACACTAACACTAGTGTAATAAAAGTAAAATTGTCATGAAAATAAAACTTGTTTAAAGTTTCCGAAAAGTTTGAGTAGTAAACAATATAAATGGAAACGTACCTTGAATAAGAATTCTTGTTTTTCCTCATGTACTTTGCTTCTCATCCACTAAAGCTGCACTTTTCATCCACTGTTTGGCCTTTTTCTTTGTTTTATATGCCAATTGCGTTTTTAAGGTCTGGTTTAAGAACTTCACTCGGATGAAAGTTCGAAGCCTTGAATACAACTTTAAAGCTTTCTCGTCAGCATGAGGATACAATTTTTTTAATTCTTCGAATAAGCATTTACCTATTCCGTTTTGTTTTTTTAATTTGACTCCGTGAATTCTCGTAAAGTGCCCTTTAAAAACGTTTGATTAGTTCAAACCACTGATTAGATGGCTCTGTAAGTCCTCCTCTGTTCACTGCTTGTAACCATGACGATATATATTTCTCTTCAGTTGCTTCTTTAGCCAGTAAGGGTAATTTAACGCGAAAGGATATGTATCCTGCTATGCATTTTAAAGCATCTTCCTCTTTTCTCCCCAGTGCCAAATCCAGAATGCATTCGAATGCATTTGACCATTCATATTTACAAATCCCAAGTCAGTAGTTTCGGGAAATTCTGTGGTGACGTTTTGTTTCATGTCAGGTTGCAAACCTTTTAAACAAAGAGTTGTCATGAAAGTTTCCTCGCACTTTTTTACTTTTGAGTGTGGGGAAGGCCCAATGAGTTTGCCACTCAGTAGCAAAAGGCGCAATCTATACTTAAATTCACTGGGCAAAGGATGATCATATGAATGTCCCATAATTCTGATTTGTGAAAATAAATTTTCCAGGCAATCTTGGTTTAATCTAGTAGTGAGGACGAAACGCATGCCTACACCACTTTCAGTTATATGCTCATAAAGGCTGATTAAAGAAGCTATGGAAACAATAAAACCTTGCTGAAATGGCAAAATATTTTTTTCCGCACACTCGCATTTGCGTTATCGAATCTTTCATGCTTTCCAGAATGTTTTTCTGTTCCTGTATATTAGTACCATAAGGTCGCATTAGACGAACACCGTTCGACGAACAACGAGAATTTACTACGTCAAATGAGTCATTCACAAGGTGAACGAAAACAATGTACCTAATCGCTGAGGCAATGTGATCCGAAAAAGTTGGGCGGCAAGTGAAACGTTCATTCGTTCAGCACCTCTAACATTGACATGGGTAATACTGAATTTAGGGCACAGTTTCAGTCCTCTCTTTTCTTTCTCAAGGAGAGTTTGGAAAATATTTTGATTGATGACAGTTCCCGTTTTAAGCTTTATCCCACTGTCGAGTAAGTGGTTTCTCAACAGCTTTAGAAGATGAGGCACATCAGCAAATACAAATATAGGCCTTGCATTATCCACTGGGTTCGGAAAAGAAGTTTTGTATAAGTTGATGCCAAGTGTTTTCCACAGTGACTGGTTACCACCACCCAAATCCGATGTCGTGGCTACAATCTGGAATCCAATTCTTACGATTTCTGTAATGATGTGAAATATGATATATTTCGTCATTCTGCAATCAAAATCATAAAAAACAGGTTGTTTCCATGAATATGTAAAGCCCCTTATCATGACAACTTGAACAGATTTATGAGGACCCATGACCGTATCTTCAGCATGATCGTACACCATCTTTTCATCAATACTCATTTCATCCATTAATAAAGCGCAAAATCTTTCAAATCTAGTTAGATATTTGGCATTCTCAGCCATTATTTAGAGAACCTCCCAGAGAAATCCTGGAGCAAGCTTAACGTGAGACACCCATTTTTTGGAAGTACTTATACCAGGCAACGTAAAATGTATTTGGCTCCGAATGAAAGAATATGAACGCTTTGATAAGCCGCGCAGAGTCAGAGCCCTAACTATATCTTCTGGTGCCCAGTTAGTTCTTTTTCTCGTTAAAAGTGCTCGCACTTGGGTTTCAGAAAAAACTCCCCGTAACAGGGAATTTACTTCATTTGAAATCTTATTCTTCTCTTCTGCTGTGTTATTTTTCTTGGGTTTTGTCTTTTGTAATTTGGAAATTCTAGAAGACATCGTACGAATCTTCATATATAAATGTTGTGCCCTATTTTGCCAAAATAAACACCGTTTCCTTAAACTGCCATTGGATTTAGTGAGGTCATTTACTCGGGCATTCAGTTCAGCAATTTCCTGGTTTTTTATTTCAATATCCTCTATTGATAAAAATGGCAGATGATTGCTATTATCTACTTCAGGACGCACATCTTCTGTAGGTGAACATAAATTTAGTCTTTTTGGAGGAATATTCTCAGTAACTTCTACCACATAACGTTTTAGTTCTCTGTTGTGAAGCCTCTTCAATCGTTTCTTGCATTCGGCTACAAGCGGTTAAGTCGTTTTGCAAATACTTACATGAGGTACAACACCTTTCTTCAATCGTTTCGTACTATTACCTCCCAATAACTCACTTTTCAGATCTCTTATAAAGTCTTTATCCGCGAAATGCTATGGACATATTCTTGCATTTTCAACATTGATAACATCTTCTCGACGACACGCGTTCAACCACACCTTTCTTTGAGGCACATTCTTCGGAAAACGATGATAGGTAACATCCGAAGCAGTTTTTTCGTGGTTTTTACAACTTGCAACGGCGCAGCCTGGCATGGCTTTTAGAAAACGTTTACTTTGTTATCCAAGCAAACACGTACTTGTACTATACGTAAGATACAATATACTTAAATATATTTTAACTACACGTTAAGATAACTATTTAGAAAGATGTACAAATAAAGTTTAAGCAAAACCACATGCAATATGTATGTGTTAGCAAATAATCAACACGGTAACAAGTAAACGAGCATGACTAAACACAATGAAACACGAACGGCGATCTTTTGCTCCCAGCGCACCGTTGACGTCGCAACGACAGCGCTCCCTCACCACAAGTTGCCACAGCATCCTGAAAACCGGTTCTCTGGCATACCTCTCTCTCTACATACCTTGGAATCGACACACACAGTGTTTGTATACGCATGTATTATTTTGAGACCAGTAAAGTCAGGTTTCCTAAATATGGCTTGTCCTTCGCACTCTCGTGTCACGGAAGACAAATTTACTGGTCTTCCGGAGAGTCGGCTGTTATATCCTGTTCAAGCTGATGTTCGGCGGGCTGTGTTTAAAGAAATTTCCTATTGGTATCGTATTGTAGTGTGCGGTTACCACCGGCATAAAGCGTTTGGTTAAGTTGCAGTGCTCTGTGAAGCAGGCAGTCATTCTATAACAGTACCTAACGAATTTTAAATCAGAACTGTACTCGAACAAGTTATTTCTGTAGAATCTTCAACGATTAGTATTATTAATTTCCGGTTCATTGATTTATTCTTTAGCTATGCTTACACACTGAGGAGCAATTAAATTAGAGATACCTGTCTAGTAAAGTGTAGCAGCACCTTTATCCCTGATGACGGCAGCGATTCGTCTTGGCATGGACTCGACAATACACCTGAAGCGTTGGGAAGCCATACGGAACCACGAATCCTGAACAAGCTACCACAGTTCAAGAAAATTTGATGGAGGGTGTCAGAGCCTCGAACACTTCTCTCGGTGGCATCCCAGATGTGCTCGACGGGATTGAGGTCAGGTGACCTAGCTGGCCAAGAAAGAGAAGTCACTTCAGTGGAGTGTTCATCCAGCCATTCGGATACAATTCGGGAGCGATGGCACGGTGCATTGTCTGTTGCAGAATGAGGTCCCCAGTGAGATGTTGAAGACGCACAAACGGGAGCAAATGGACGTCCAGGATATCCCGGTAACGTTGACTTGTGAGGGACAATTTCACACGCACCAAGGGTTTCATTTCAGTCCGTGCAAACAGTGCCCAGACGAGAATGCCACCCCCAACAGCTTGAAGAGTACCCTGCTGGCAAAAAGGATCCATCGCTTCATGTGCTTTGTGCCGTATTCGTATCCTGCCATCCTCATGTACCAACGTGAATTTTGACTCATCAGTCCAGGCAACATTTTACCACATGTCTAGGGTCCAGTGTCGATGTTCCCGCGTCCACGCTAATCTTTGCACCCTGTGATGTGCGGTCATCAGCGGTACCCTCCTTAGACGATGGCTTCTGTACCCCATACCGAAGAGATGGTTCTGGATGGTGTGGCTGCTCACTCATTTTTGTGCACCAGCGTTAAATTGCCGAGTGATTTCTTGCACTGTGGCCCGTCCATCCGCTGTTACAAGCGAGCTAGCCGACGATGACCCCGCTCATCCACACGCTCGTGTGCACGGCAGTTGGCCCTTGCGCCGATGGTTTTACCGGATTCAATGAAATCACGGTGCACCTATGACACAGTGGTTCGAGAAAATCCCAGTGCCTGCACGACTTCCGAGATGGAGTGACCCGTTCGTCGGGCCCCGAGAATTTGCCTACGATCAAATGCGCTTAGATCCTTCGTCTTACCCATACTTCGTCCGACCTTTACTGATTCCCGTCGCATCTCTTGTTATATTGTCGGATCGTAGCACACGTCATGTCATTTCTCTTTATAGGGCTGCCCACAGGGCCGCATTCGCATAACAGCAGCTGTCTCTAATTCAGTTGCTCTTCAGTGTACAAGAATATATTCAGAATTATCCATTTGATTTCAAGAAGCTCATAATTCCATACCTATCAACCGTGTATGACATTGACATAAACAAAATGAAAGAGGAAATATCCGTGTTTTAATAGCTTGCAGCGAGAGTGTTCCACAATCTCTGCGATGCCGTCTTTTGGCAAAGCGCTCTTTGCCGTTTCCAAAACTAAGTGTTTTATCGCATTTGTACCGGTCGCAGTCGACATCGTAACTTGGTGCTGTGAGCCGTGCGATTATTTTTTTAGTACATTAATGATACTGTTTATACGCCTATTTAGCCTACAACATTGGAAAAGCTCAAGATACACATTGGCACTGCGGTGAAGTCTGTTACAGCGCCATACTGGAGCGAGTGTAGGAGGAAATGAACTTCCGTCTCGACGTCACTCGCGTAACTATAGGAAGTTTCATAAAGCCCTTACACGGTGAGAGACAATACTCGGAAAGTTTTTCTTTGGGTTGATGTGTCATTCATATTATGTACCTGTAAACGTCGAAAACATAATAATTTGAAATCGGCAAAATCATTTGAAATAACGCGGCCTAAGAACAAATGAAAGGTAAATAATACTAAAAGGAAAGGACCTGACTTTATCAAAAAGCGTAACAAAGAATATCTGAGATCAGAATGTTTCTCATGTTTCTCTGTTTTCCTAGAAAAAATTAAAAATAAATATTTTTTCGCTTATTCATTAGACACATTTTATTTCACTTGAAATTAAGTTGACTGAAAAATCATGATTCAATTCTCCAGTTGGAGAACACCGTATTTTGTTTTAAAACCCTATATCCGGTTTGAAAACGTTTTGCTGTTGAGGTTGTTCACGACTCAGAAACCTAATTAGTAGATACAGGATTAATCTTGTGACAATGGAAGAGGTTGCAAATAAAAATGTCACATTCCAATATTTCCAACAACTCCAATTCAAATAAGGGTGAAACAGTACAAATTCTAACACGGAATAAGCTATTAGTAAAGTACCGATGGGCATTCTCATCTGTCTGCAAAACATATGGTATAATACTTTCAAGTTCGGTCCATTGCTGCACATAATTCTGCAGGTAGTTGTATTCTGCTGAAGAAATATTTTTCCACGAAAAGGAAATTGTCGTATTTTTAGGATATTATGAAATAAATAGCATTCAGACATAGCAAACAGTTTCAGTAACTGTTTGTGTTACAGTTTGAAGGAATTTGTTGTGATGGGGTATGCATGAGATTACAACGAAGTAATTCTTTCAGCAAAGTATTCCATCTGAGAGCGCATATGATGCATAAAATTATCATTGTCCACATATACTGAACCACGAATTTAATTTGCTTTAATTTTTAACTCGATGCACCTCTCAGAAAAGGTTTACGTACCACATAAATGCACAGAACTCGATTTGAGTTGAACTGATAAATCGTGATATTACTCTTTGTAAAAGTCAAGACCAAGAAAGTATCGCGATATAGAAATGAAATTTATATCAAAGATTCATTTGGCTACAGGATATAAATGAATCCATTTGTGAAGTTATATAAGATATTTTCGTTCCAAAACTGAGTAACGTGTGAAGCCACCTCGAACAAAGATAACAGACTCTACACGGCGTGGCATTGAAAAGAAGTGGTGCTTGATACTGTTCTGGGGATTAGCCCGCCAGGCTGCTTCCATGGGAAGCCAGAGTTATTTTGTTCTGAATTCCTGAGGCATTTAACCTGCCAGTCGCTTAGCTATTATGTCCCAGACATGTTCAATCGGGGACATATCCGACGAACGTGCAGAAAACGAAGATTAGGTATCTGTCGTGCAATGAACATGTCTTGGACATTCCGGGCCGAATGTGGCCGAGTATATCCTTTGCTGGAATATATCACCACGATAACTCTAAAAGAAGGGATCAACTGTGCATCTAAACCATTTCTGTTGTAACACTGGTTTGTAGAGTTCCCTTAACACATATCAGGAAAGATCGCGAAGTGGAATCAATAGCGCCCAAAACCATGACGCCAGGCGTTGGGCCGGTATGGAACTAAAAGTGTGCACTGCAAGGGGCAATTCACCAAGATGGTTCCGGACACGTATGTGGCCGCCATGGTGCATCAAGTTGAATCACTACTCGTCAGATAACACGGACTGTGGGCAATCAGAGCGCCAATGTCTGTCTTCTAACTCATGATCTGTTGTTATTTAAATAGTATCATGACTTTGACATAAGCCGTTGTTCACCCTCAGTCGCACCGCAATAAATAACAAGTTAGTAAAATCGTGCAATGCATTGATTATGATACGCTTTCCAACATACCAAAAATCATTACTCAAGTTATAAGGATAATGTCTGTGGAATAGATTTCGCACCTATAACTTGAACATTGACCCCATTTCGATTATATTCAACAGAACTGGTAACATGTACTTCCGGAACAACATATAAAGTTTTGTCTCAATAGAAGCATTTTTACGTAAGTTATAACCCATAAAGGCGATGGAATGGATCCCGATCGTATGTCCTCACCTTTGACTTCATTTTGGCCATTTTTAGTAGGATGCGTCCCCAGTTTAACCCCTACTACATACTAAACTTTCATCGAAATCGAACCATATTTATGCAGGTTATGACACATAAAGGCAGTGGAATGCATCCCACCCTTATGTACTGCCCTTTGATCCCACTTCACCCATTTTAAATAAGGTTCATCCCCATGTGGTCCCCTACGGAAAACCTAAATTTCATTGAAATCAAACCATATTTACGCAAGTTATGACGCATAAAGGCAATGGAATGGATTCTGCTCCTATGTCGTAACCTTTGATCCCATTTTGCCCATTTTCAATAGGAGTCGTCATCAGGTTATCCCCTACCACATACTAAAATTTCATTGCAATCGAACCATTTTTACGCGAGTTATATTAGCTGGCAGACGGACAGACAGGCGGACGGACAAAGCTGCAGCATATACGTTTCTTCAACCTACGGTTGGAAAGCGTAAATGACGAGCTGTTCATATAATTTGGCACTTAACGTGTAATAATAAGTATTTTCAAAAGAACAACGACTAGGAAACGGGTGCACAGTTCACTTAAGAAGTATTTTGAAATGCCATTCAAGAATGTATTTGTCAACTAAAAATCACCTGATTGATTTTTAAGTTTAGTTATTAGAGATGGTAATATCAGGTACCCCAAATATATTTGTAGTTTTCGGTGACTGAAATAAAGTATACCACATACGTTGCAAAAGAGAATTTTATTCATTTGAATAATTAGCATGAACATCAACAACGTTCTGCCAACATACTAACAATTTATTTATAACGCTGAGATAAAATTCCAGGTCATCCGAACAGAAACGATTTTGAAGGGCAGAGTGCAACCCATCAAAATGTAAAAGTCGTGTCCACGCAAGTGATTGTCGAGTGAAAAAAACAATTGATATTCTCTAATAGGGATATTTAGTGAATAAGCTGGATGACATAAAACCTCCCACCCAAGTTCTTTCATAGTGTTTTTGGTCAATGAAGCCAAAGGGGCAGGAGCATTATCTAGAAGAGGAATAAATCTCTTTCTGTGGGCCAGCTCTGCTTTTGTACTTTTTCAGGTCTCCTGCACACGTTTCCGTTTTTCATAGTGCACCGGAGGGGCGATCGTTTCTGTCAGTCACATGCACATATACACCGAAGAGCAATTGAATGAGAGATACATGTCTGGTAACGTGTAGCACCACCTTTCCCTCTGATGACGGCGGTGATTCGTCAAGGCACGGACTCGCCAAGACACCGGAAGCGTTGGAAAACATACGGATCCACGATCAATGAACAAGCTCCCAGAGGTCACGAAGATTTGATGGAGGGCAGTCAGAGCCTCGAACATCTCTCTCGATGGTATCCTATATGTGATAGATGGGATTGAGGTCAGGTGACCTAGCCGGCCAAGGAAGCGAGGTCACTTCTGTGTAGTGTTTATCCAACCATTCGGATAGAATTCAGGAGCGATGGAACGTTGAAATGTCATGTTGCAGGTTGAAGTCCCCAGTGGGTTGTTGAAGACGCACAAACAGGAGCAAATTGTCGTCGAGGATATCCCGGTAACGTTGACCTGTGAGGGACGATGTCACACGTACCAGGAATCTCATTTCAGTCCACGTAAACAGTACCCAGACGAGAATGCCACACCTACCAGCTTGAAGATTACCCTGCTGGCAAGAAGGATCCATCGCTTCATGTGGTTTGCGACGTGCTCGTATCCTACCATCCGCATGTACCTACGTGAATATCGACTCATCAGTTCAGGCAACAAATTCTCCACATATCTAGGGTCCAGTGGCGATTTTCCCGTGCCCATGTTACCCTTTGCACCCTGTGATGTGCGGTTAGCAGCGGTACCGTCGTGAGACGATGGCTTCTGTACCCCATAGCGAGGAGATGGTTCTGGATGGTGTGGCTGCTTACACGTTTTTGTGCCCCAACGTTAAATTGCCGAGTGATTTATGCACTGTGGCCCGTCTATCCGCTGTTGCAATGCGAGTTAGCCGACGATGACCCCGCTGATCCACGCGCTGTTGTCCACGGCAGTTGGCCCTTGCAGGGATGATTTACCGGATTCGATGTACTCACGGTGCACCCGTGACACAGTGGCTCGTGCAAATCTCTGTGCCTGCACAACCTCCGAGATGGAGTGACCCGTTCGTCGTGCACCGACAATTTTCCAACGATCAAATGCGCTTCGATCCTTCGTCTTACAATTACTGCGTCCGACTCTTACATATTCCCGGCATATCACTCCTTATATTGTCGGATCGCTGCATACGTCATGTCATTTCCTTTTACAGGGCCGCCCACAGCGCTACTTTTGCATAACGTCAGCTGTCTCTAATGTAACTCCTCTTCAGTGTAAATGCATGGCATAACCAAGGTGCGACATAATAGACTGTTAATTAGCAAAGTTGTGTAATGGTTTAAATCTCCTTATAGGATAAGTTGTTCATCTCTGTTCTCTTACCAAAACATCTTGCAGAATGATGTTTCATCTGCAAGATATTTAGTAGGAGAACAGCGATCCGACCTATCAGCGAACAGAATACTAGAGTCGTAGAATGAGTCCTCTGTATTACAGACCTATGTAACGAGAGTAAAAGTTTTTGATTAGGAATCGTCTGTTTCAATGTATGGATGAAGTGCTGCTTAATACGTGGTTATTCAAAATCATTCATCCGATTTCAATTGACTATATTTCAAATTTTATAAATACAGAGTGAATACCGAGAGTGGTTTTGCACCTTATAACTGGTCCATGGGATATTGTTTACATGACCAGCATCGAGACGATTATCTATTTCCCCTCACATTCGCTGTAGCATGTTTATTGTCACCCTCTTCACCGCAGGAACAATGCGTTTTTCTAGCTTACCCAGGTTTTTAAGAAACTCCCGAAGGTACACAATACCCTTACTTTTTCCCCAAAAGAAAATTTCGTAAGGTGTTAAATCCATTGGAAAACCAGGCAACCACCTGTAGAGCACCACGTCATGGGGTCCATTGCTTCTAATCCAATGGCGGAGGAGCAACTCGTTGGTGACACGGCGAACAACCCAATGCTAATGAAGCGGCTCCACAGCAAAGGTGGAGTTCTTCCGCGGGAACCTACTAAATTTCGGATTTGCCCTCTTTCATTTGAGTATGCTAAGGTCATACACGGCTGATAGTTATGGAAAAATGCTCTTTTGAAATCAGATGAATCATGCTGAATAAACCATTTCAGACATAATTTTTAAAAGAATTCTAAGAGATCGTATTATAATCGGAAGCCTAATCAGCAAATATTTTCTGACTTAAACGCCGTTTAATTTCTCCTATTTCATGCACACTGCGCACATGGAGTCGAAGTAAGCGCCACTATGTAATGCTCATGAAGCGTATGTGTACTTCATAATGACTAAGAGAATATAGTGTTCATAGATACACAAAAGATAAATTAATCTGTCCCTAGTTGTTATAATTGTTCCAAAGAATATCAAATTAATCCGTTTTGAGGTGCATTGTTAAAGAAGTTATAAATAATGAAATTATTGTGATAACTCTAAGTGATATATTTGAAATACTTATTATGTTAAAGAAAAGTTAGATTAAAAATGACTTCAAATGAAGACATGAATGAAACTCATCAAGCGAATAATAATTCGTCTTTCATATTTCATCCCAAGAATGGGAGGACTGATAACTGACGCCATGAGGAACTCTGTAGCGGATATGAAGTTTAATGTCACTAACTTAGGACAATTAGTACCAGAGTAAGGGAAGTGCCACATTCGTGGCTCAGTGGGAACCGAACCTTGACATCTCGGACGAAAGATGAGAAGGCAGCGCTTAGATCAATGCTCCACCGGGACGACTAAATATTACATAGCCCTGAGTATCAAAGGAAAATTTAACTTTCGTAAATATTTAGAGAATCATGGAATCATATTTTGTTGCCACATTACATACCCTCAAGCTGCTTATGGAACAAGTAATCCGTAAACTAGATACGTTATAATACGAAGTCTGACTGAAGATGAATTTTCAAATATTATTTAATTTTCTAGGTGTCTACCCGCAATCCAATTGCTAATTTCTGATGCATAATTACATAGATTTCTGATGATGGTGATTAAAATCATTCAGCATTTATTCTGCAATTTATAGTGGAGGTATTGGCTGCCCGGAATACGTTCCTGCACAGCAAGGTACGGTAACAGAACCTTTGAATTTACAATTGCTGTATGTTTTTTTTTAGAAAAATTTAGAAATCGGGCGAGAATGATAAAAAGAAATGCTAAAACTATACGGATCATAATGTGGTTACCATTCTTACTGAATCAGCGCCATAAATATTGCTTGCTTCCTAGTAGCAGAAAATGATTTTTATATCACATAAAAGAACTACAAATCACTCTGCTAGTAGATATGCCTTAGAAAACCTGAATATTGCATTGTCTTGGAACAGAAATCGAACCCACATCACCCTAATTACGTTCCACTATGTTACCGTTACACCACGGAGAACTAGGAATCATTACGTAACTGAGGATGTGTTTTGGGACTCCATTTCCGTTACTAGACAGTGTAATATTCACGTTTTCTGAGACATGTTTACTTTCATCATTAACTTGGCATTCGCCAGCCCGTAACATCTGTTTCACCACGAATCACTTTATTTATTCAGAAAGATATTAAGTAACGCTTGCGAATAATTTTTCTCTCTGCAGAAAATATATTTACATTAAAATATAGCGAAATGAATTTCAACTGTCTAGAAATCCCTTATGTAAAGTAAAGCCTTTAGATACCCCAGCGAAATTGTAACATTGTGGTTTGTTACGTCAAAGAAAACTTTGAAGTACTTCTTGTCTTTTCATATAGTCTTCTACAAAGATTTTTGACATTTCTAAGTTTTTCTTTTGTTCGAATGCTTTCCCTATGTTAAGGTTTCCATACTTCCGAAACCATGTCAAATAAGGAAGACATTTTTACTGCCGATCAGCACCTCTGTGATCAGGTACGGCTGTTAGAAAGTAGTACTGACAAAACTTATTCCACAAAGCTTACAATAGTCTTTTTTTTTTGGAGGGGTTGTTTAATGACCTTAGTAAGCAATACCATCATTTAGGGTCACTGATTGCGGGGACGGGAGAGAGCCAGTGAGTGCCGTATTAAAACACAGCATTAATGCCTCACCGACATAGATGTAGTGTTTTTCTAACGTTTATCATTCGTTCCATCTTGGACGAAAGGACAAAATTCAGGGCTTCCAATTTTGCGGCAACGGGGTGACTAAGTCATAACTTAACAGAAATGTCCATTACAAATGTTGTCTGGAGATACCACTGTCTATACTATGCGGCTCTCTTGTCTTTGTCTGTGGTTGCAGAGCTTTATTAGGTTATGACTAACCTCGAGTTGTCTTACTGAATGACGCTGAAACTTTAAAAGGGGAGGTGAAACTACTCCAGGCTTCAATTGAACTACGTCACTAAAACGTTATTTTCAGTGCGGAACATTATTCCGACCCCAGGACGACGGTATTCAAATTATCGAATGGTGTGGAGGCTATAATGACGTTATCGGTAAACAACCCAATCCCTTCTGTTCTTACTCTTGAAGGTTCATTATATTTTCAAAATAAAAATGTTTTTTATATAATGGAAATTTAGAGTTGTCATTGGAGAATACATGTACCTTTTGTTTGGGCAGCTACTGCAGAATGCGCTGCTGTGTCTTTTATTTCAGTTACCCACTTTCAGGTGGCTAATATCAAGTTGTGTTGCAGTGAAATGAGGGCATCTTAGGGGTTGATGAAACGGAGCAAAATTAGCCGGAAGGAGTACCAACGAATATTCATGGAAAATTTCTGAAGTCTGGTGTTTCTTATATATTCGTGTTATTTCTCATAAGACAGATATATCAATTCTTAAGTAAGGAATGCTGCTCCGAGAAACCGAATTTTATGTATTCATATGGAGTACAGTATGACTCCAAGTCATTGCTCTTTTCTGACAGTTAATGAAAACTTGCATACATTCAGAAACTTAAAAGTTTCGTCCCAGAAATAGTGGTCATCGTGCTCGATGGACACATTTCTGCAATTGGCAACGCCCAATCTCAAGCCCCTGAACTTGAGAAGCAAACATTTCAAGGGCAACTTCTAGGGCTGTCGAGTTTGATCGATTAATCGATCAATTTCTTAATCATCGATCATTTTCTTCTTCCGATTAACCGGTTACTTAAAACATTAGTACAAAAATAAAATTCATTAGAAACTTTTGGAAAAAACTGCATATAGTTTTAAATTTCTTGGAAAACTGCATATAGTTTTTGAAAATACACCAATTTGTGCTCGTGTCTTCACTTTTTGGGAACTAGTCTTTTTATGGCGATGAGAGCTTAAATTTAGCAGTCACCACTATCAGCAGGGATTCAATCATCCATTGTGCTTCAGTATGCTATTCTTCAAAGACAATCGTCCGAACTTCCGCCTTTAACACCGTACTTGCCCAGCCAGCATTTTGTTAAGGGCTTCCGGACCACGTGGTTCCCTCGTTCTTTTATTGCTGTGCTCTGTACTCACTTCTCAGATGGTGGTCTCTGTTTCCCCTTTGTGTTATTCTCTTCTTGACTGTAGCTATTCAGAAAAAAATGCAGCTATGTCAGTCATTAAGGGGTGCCACAACTTTTCTACTTTTCTCTCAGCTGAATCGTTTGGGCAGAGTCATTTTTTTCAATAGGTAAGCTCTGTACAAGAGACGGCCGGCATCTTCCAAGTTTGGGTAGTGATCTCCCGAGGTTTTATTTCATTAATGCAGATGAAAAAACGATGCTGGTCCTGCCCGACCTCACAACGAGATTCAGCATTCAATAGTAAAACTGAGAGATTAATTCACGGTTTCTTTAAATCAGTGGGAGTAGACAATTGGTCTTAATTACCCAGTGACAAAGTTTCGTACCTGAACTGAAAGTGTTGTTGCAAACAGCTCTAAATTTTAAGTGTCACAATTAACCTGCCAGAATTGCCATTATGATCAAAACATTCCAAATTTACGACCTTCAGAAGTCAAAAGTGCTCAATGAATTAAAGAAAGATTTGTATGTAAGTTTAACTGGAGATTTTTGGACCTCGCTCACCAACGATATCTAGTTAGCAATAACAGTACACTGGATTGACAATGAGTGGCATTATTGTGATGCCACTCTTCAAGTGAAACAGGTGATTGAGAAACATACTACAAATCACTGTACAACAAAATTTGAGTAACCCGTCGAAAAATGGTAATTAACGGACAAGCTTGGTGCCATCTGCACTGATAATGCCAGAAATATTGTAACATATCAAAGTTTGACATTATAAGACGTTCGGCACATACTTTACAATTAAGTATCAATAAAGCTCTTAAAGTTGCATCGAAGGAAATGCTATTGCTGAAGGCTGAAAATGTGTAGGACATTTTAAACACAGCTCACATTTAGAGGCTAAACTTTCGTCTAAGCAAAGATATTTGGCCTTCTTGACACTAAGCTGCAACAAGACATAGTGATACGCTGAGATAGTATCTACAGTAAATCATGGTGAAAAGTCTTGTGAAAGATAAAAAAGCAGTAGACAGCATTATGGTATATAATGCAAAACGTACCCATGTTCTGACAACAGTCGAGTGGGAAGTGCGTTAGAAGCTAATCAGTGTGTTGAACCCTTGCTTGGAAATCAGCGAGATACTCGGCGGTCACAAATACGTAAATAACAGTGTTGTAATACACCCTTTTACACACCTCAAAGTCGCAATGAGATTGTCTGATACCGGTCCAGCATATATTTGCAGATTTAAAGTTATGTTGCTCGATGATCTGAAGGAAAGTCTCAGTTAATGACCTTTATAGAACAATACGAAGAAGCTATTGCAATTGACACGCAATTCAAAACACTTTGCTGTATACCAAAAAAAAAAAAAAACTCGAGAGCTGGTGTGTAACATAATTTTTTCCAGTAGCGCAAATCGACATGTGTCCTTACACCAAAAACAAAGTAATGTGTTACAGAAACGAAGAAAACTATGTTTTGAGAATTCGTCGTTTCCAGAAACAGAAATAAAGGAATATACAAATGTCAGCACGCCGATAGAATTAGAGCGTCAAGTTCATCAGAGCTCGCTTGTACTCGATGACGATTTTACAGATCCTCTTTAATGGTGGAAAATTCATTCATTACAGTTGCCGTTACTTGCTACTTCCCGAGTTGTGCAGTTTGTTAATAATTGTGGACTGTTGTATACCCAGGTGATTTGGCAGTTGTCTATTTCTCTATGGCTTGAAACACAGCTTCAGAATTGACCGTCCAAGGTACTCGAATACGTCCTTTGTCTTCATGCCTGCAGACCCCATTTTAAAATCGATGAAACTAAAACATTTACGCTGTTTTAGACAGTTCTTTTACCTTCCACAACTCGAATTTCCCTTTTTGAAGATCAAGCTGCCTAACTGTTTTTAAAGAAAACTCGTATCATCACTCGGATCGCATATTTTGAGTTCAAAATTTTCCAAAAAATCACGACAACGTGTGTCCGATTTATGCTAACTACAAGGTTCCAGTTTTCCGGGCATCAGGTGTTCTTATGTACAGAATACATGCTCACTGAGTATTTACCTGAAACTTTTTAAAAGGTAGTTACTTTTGAATCATCCTGACACGACAGAAAAATTGTTCGCCGTGCTGTGAAATGAGAATAATTTCAAAATCCACATATTCTTATATGAAATATTTAACTGAAACCTCTGATATTTTTACGTTTTAAATCATGATTGTCTACTTATGAAAAAAATCATAAGATTGAACACATTGCAGAAAATTTGATCCCTTTTGCATTATGTAATGAAAAATTGTTTTGCAAGAAACACTGTGATACCAATAAAAGTACATTTCTTCGACTTTTATAAGGAACTTAATTGCGACTGTTGAAAGAAAACCTATAAAATATCGTAACCACATGCTAATTTTTCATATCTCCTAGTTTTTATTGTGAGAGCGTACTGTAAGATAAAGTAAAAGGAAATGCATGATAACGAATTGCCTCCACTTTATTATTTTACTGAAAAAACTACACATTATGTATGAGTTCCAAATTACCATCTCCGGTAGTTTGATTTACTCAGATATTTACAGGCTATAACAAGAAATATGACACCGAATTTTCGGGTGTAATAAGCACGCCTTTTGAATCCGTTCTGAAGCAAATTAAATTTATCAAAGCTATTCAAAGTCAATGGGACCGGTATGGAAAACAATAATATCTGACGGAAGAAAGCAGGTTTGCAATCGGGTTTTTAAAATCTCAGATCTTGCCGTAAACGGGATCGTGAACCTACGCCCTCTGGATGCACACTTGTGCGTTAAGAAAAACATGAATTTATATCGACAAACATTTTGCACCGAAAACGCTCTCCAACACAGAAATAATTTGCAAATCGAACTCTTAGAAACAGAGATATCGACAAAAATAAGATGTGACTTTAAGTCCCCTGGTGGGAAAACCATGTATTATTTTAGGAAGAAAGTATTCTCAAAATGATTTTCCATATGAGCGGTATCGGTCCAAAAAAAAGAAATTAATCGAGTTTTCAGCAGCGAAGATTTTCTTACAAATACATCAGAAGCAGAAATTAACACTTATGTCACCTGGTGGTCAAACCATTCTTTAAAAAACATTAAAAATTATGTGAAAAAAATAGTTTTCATTACGTCATGTATGTTAAACAGGAATAATTTTTAAAATCGGAGTTTCAGAAGCAGAAATAACGCAGAAAACGCAATTTACCTATGTCCCTCCTAGCGGAAAGTCTATGATTTACTTGAAAATTGTGAATTTATGAGAAAAACATTTCGCATCGGAAACACTATCCAACAAAAAGGAATTTTTCAAATCGTACTTCTAGAAGTAGAGATATTGAAAAAAATAAGATTTACCTCTACGTCCCCTATCGTAGAAACCATGCATTAGTTCAAGAAGAAAATGTTTCTAAAAGTAGTGTTGACATGAGTAGTATCGGTCTACTAGCGAAGTTTTTTTCAATCGACAATTTAGAAGCTCATATTTTGCGTCAAATACATCAGATGCGGAAAATAAGGTATACGCCCCTTGGTGGCCAAACCATTTTTTACCAAAATTTGAAATTATGTTCAAAGGATTTCTCATCAGGAGCTGTATCCGGTGCAGAAAAATTTCCCAAATCGGAGATTTAGAAGCAGAGATATAGGGGGAACGCAATTTACCATTCCGCCCCCTAGCGGAAAGTCTATGAATTACTTGAAAATTTTGAAATTATATGAAAAACATGTCACACTGAAACCGCTATCTAACAAAGAAGGAATTTTTAAAATCGGACTTCTAGAAGTAGAGATATTGACAGAAATACGATATACATTACAACCACTGGCGAAGAAACTGTGGAATATCTTATGAAGAAAATATTCCGAAAAAGTGTATCGATGTAAGTGGCATCAATCCACAAAAGAAGTTTTTCAATAGATATTTTAGAAACTCCGATTTTATGGCAAATACATCAGAAGCAGAAATTAACCCTTACGCTCCCTGTTGGCCAAAGTATTCTTTACCAAAAATTTGAAATTATATGCAAAGTATTTTCCAGCAGGAGATGTATCCGCTGAAGAAAAACATTTTCAAAGCGGAGTTTTAGAAGAACAGTTATCCGGGAAAATGTAATTCACTTTTACGCCCTCTAGCGGAGAATCTATGCGTAATTTGTAAAGAGCAAAAATTCCTAAAATACTCTTCGACATAAATGGAATCGAAAGGAAACATAATTTTATCAATCGGATGTTTAGAAGCAAATATGTGAAATAACATGTATTTTTGAATTCGACATGAACTGCCTTTACGCCCTCTAGCGGCAAACTTGTACATCGTAAGGAAAAACGAAATAAAGGATTATCTTTCCCTTTTTTCAAGCTTCCCGATACAAAAAGAAATTTTTCAAATCGGATCAATAGTTGCAGAAATATCGTCAGTACAGGCGGACAGACGGACGGAGGGACAAACCTGTAACATAAGAACGATTTTTTTTGACAAAAGACGTGCTAAAAATATGAATCCCATCTTTATCTGATCTTACACAGGAGAAGTAGCCCTATTCACAATGTAAAAATGTTCAAACTTTTGCACGTGACAGCACAAAAGATAAAAACCAACAGCTCCCTGTGATATTGCCAAAAAAAGAAAAAAATAAGAAAAAGGAAAAAAAAAAAAAAAACGTTTTATCGCGTTCATCTTGTAGGCGTTAAAAATGATACATGTAAGTTTTAAAATACAATAATAAAATTATGCTTATTTCACCAAATCATGTTTTTAGTTGCAACTCAGATTTTATTGTGTAATTGAACCTAAAGGTACATTTGCGCCTTGTAAATTTACTGTTTGGGCAGAGGTGGAGAAACGTAACTGCATTCCAAGAAAAATAGTAATCAGTATATTTCCTAAAATTTGAATAAATTTCATTCTTCATAAGAGTACTCATCATAATGTACGTTTGTTTTAGGGTGTACATAAACATACATATTTTATTATTCTGTACTGATACGAAATATCTCTTGGTCCAGTTGAACATAAGTAGTAATATTGTTACAGTGGACACCCCCCAACCCCCGTCCTAAAACCTGAAGAAAACTCTAAAATTTGTCCGCCATGTCGCGTATGGTATGAGGCAGCTAGGAATCACAGTTCGGCAGGCTCACATGTTCTTTTACAGTTCAGTTTTTTTATTTATTTCTCATTTACGTTGTTTTTTCTTTCGGCTGTTCTCTAAATTAATTAACAAAATTGCGGGATAATTGGGAAGTCGCTCCAATGCTTTTGAAGGCAAGAAACGCAATATTTTTGCCATTTTGAATTGCTAGACCTCACACATAGCCCTGAAGTGAAACATAAAAATTCCTATCTCAAGTGTCTTAGAGGGGCTGCAAAACGAACGAGGGAAATGTGCTTTCGAATGCGGATGGAAGCAGTAATGTTCGAAGTGGTTTTTCACTTTTCTTTCTTTTCTTCTTTCCGCTTGTAGCTTAACGCTGTGGTCCGTATGTTTACTTCAGTGGGTGGGCCAAGAGACCCTCAGCAGACACATACTGATTTCTCTGTGAGCGAGAAAGATACTTTGACTGACGTATGCGAGGGACAATGGGCAATTAAGAGTTTAGAATCGCTGAAAAGAATAGGGGTGGATTCGAGCGTTGTTTTCGGTCAGCAGTTGCCGATATACGCTTAAGGTAAAAGCACGTCTAATTTCGCTCGGCCGAGAAAATTAATCTCAGGGCTGGCGGTCGCAACTCGATAAAAAAAACTGGAAACAAACCTGCGAGGTGCATATTTGAACTGCGTACTCAGGCAGGGTAGATGTTATGCTAACGGAAAGGAACTGACTGAATTGGGAATGAACGGTCAAAAAGGACGGAAGGTAGCGACGGACGGAATCTACTATAGCAGCAGCGGAAGTGAGGGGTCCCACTCTCCCAGCAGTCGACGTTCACAATTATTTCTTCACGACAACAAAAATCATTTCCCAGGAACACAGAAAATCAGTCTCGGAAACTGCAACAGCAGATGTGAGAGAGGCTATTTTGTTTAACGGCCACCTTTAAATCTTCACAAGAGTGGATCCGTGTATACTCGCATCAGCGCAACAAAGTACGGCGTGATATATCACCATTTTAATTGTGTGCTTCATTTACATCAAGCGTCAAAGTGAAGTGTTGAATCATCGGTACTGCCACATGGTGCAAGTGTCTGTGTGTGTGTGTGCGTGATTTTTTTTTTTGTCGTGTGATATTATGTGATGCACAACGGATTTGCACAGCAAAGTCACGAAACTGTAAGTAGATGAATATTTCCTTTTTCTTTCTTCGCACATCTGCGAACTTGTGCCATCCCGACACCCAAAGCTGCATGGACATAGATGCAGTAATGCTGAGTGACTGAACCTCAGAGGAAATACCTGCACATACTGATTTCAATTTCTTACAGGGCCCATTTCCTGATTATTTTTTTTACATGAATGAGGGAGAGGGTGTGGCCACAAATTCCGCTGGGCGGGACAGTTTCTTTTAACTTTGGTTCAGGGCCAAAGCGAGCGGAGAAGGGATCTGCATGTGCATGCTTATTAGATTTAGTTAATTAACTTTGGCAGTATTTCGCACCTATAATCTTATACCGCAAATTAACGTGCTTGTGTATTTTGTGTCGCGTGTATTTTTAATGTGATCGTTCGCATATAATTTTTTTCATTCTCTAAGCAATTGTATATGAATATCACCTGCAGCTCTATTTAGTGTGTAAACGAGTAGTATCTCTTGTTCAGATAGTCCGGTGGAGACTCAGTCGGCTGCGTCTTCCGACAGTAAAGTGTGACACCGTATGCTGCCCACATATGAGGGGCAATTGTCTATGCGCCTAGAGAGCGCCGTATCTGTTTAAAGTTCGCAGAACGTTATTAAATGTTATGTTGTGTATTTGAGAATCATGTGTTATTTGCGAAGGTGAGTGTTGTACTGGCTGGTTGGGGATTGAATGTACCGGAGTAAGATCCGGACCACTACACTCAGTCACGAATTGGTGATTGCGGGTGAACCTCATCACAACTCTGATCCCAAAGTATCATTTTTTTTTATTTTATTTTATTTTTTATTTGTTGTTGTTATTTCGTTCACACGGTTGATTCACACAAGCCTTGTGCTTCGGGTCATTCTTCAACTTTTCATTTTTTATGTTCTGGTGTGAATCTTTGAGTGCAGCAGTGCACCTGAGATTCTCACCTGGTGCCGCGGCCAACTAAATTGTACTTCAGGTCTCAAGCACCGTTACCGGCCGACTCGGCAGGAACACTGCTAGTGCCGTGTAACAATATAAATAGTTCACAATTTACAAATAAAATAGTAAACCTATATCTCATTGAAACATAATTTTTTTTATTATATTTTAAATCAGAACTCAGGAAATTCTGACTTGTGTTAGAATTTATTACGTTGGTAAGGAAACATTCACAGCCTCATAGAATATTTCAAATGACATGTGCTGATGATAAGATTAACCGATGCTGTACTCTTCGGTGTTATATATCTGCTTTTCTTCTCATTCTGGTCATCCTTCTGTAAGATTCAGAAAACATTAATCTCACACAACATTCGGAATCCCTTCCATTTGCTGAGATGGAATATATTGGAGCTGCTTAGGCTTGTGGTACATCATGTTGACTTCAAATCGTGTGAAATGTACATGTACTTGTCAGAAAGGTTTTTTTTTCGAAATAGGTTTAAGTGAGACACATTTAGCCCCAAATATATGATAAACATTCCTTAAATATTGAACAATAACTTGACGTTTGTTGAGCTAAGTCTATCTCTGGAGTGGTTACTAAACATATTTTGTTTATTAAGGTGAATGTATTTTTTTAACTGATCAACTAAACGTGTGAGACAAAATTGTTATGCAATTTTTTCAATAATTTACCGCCACACTCATGAACAATTTTTAACATTTATTGTTTCTGGAGTAAAATCATGAAGAAATGATATCCAGGAATAGAACTTGTTGAGTAGTACCTTACACATATTCACAAATAACAGCATTAGGTTATTTTCCAATTTAGGGCATTGTAAATAAATTCATAATAATTAAATTGTATTTTCCATGAAAATGTCAATATACCCTTCTTGTCCCATATCTAAAGCTACCCTAAAACACTAGACGTGTGTTTTAGAAGGAGAACTTAACAGATACATGTACTTGGAGTGCCACTTTTCCAAAATAAGAAATCAACGCTGCCAACGTTTTGTACAAGTTTTGTACAGTTTTGTACACCCAAAAGAAAATTTTGTACACCACCGGAAGTGGTACTTTTCGGCTCTTTAAAAGTGGCACTCCAAGTACATGCTGGAGTGCCACTTTTTCGAAATCGAAAATAAATACTGCCAAAGTTTTGTACTAGTTTTGTACAGTTTTGTACACCCAAAAGAAAATTTTGTACACCACCGGAAGTAGTACTTTTCGGCTCTCTAAAAGTGGCACTCCAAGTACATGCTGAGTGCCACTTTCTCAAAATCGAAAATAACTACTGCCAAAGTTTTGTACTAGTTTTGTACAGTTTTGTACACCCAAAAGAAATTTTGTACACCACCGGAAGTAGTACTTTTCGGCTCTCTAAAAGTGGCGGTCCAAGTACATGCTGAGTGCCACTTTCTCAAAATCGAAAATAACTACTGCCAAAGTTTTGTACTAGTTTTGTACAGTTTTGTACACCCAAAAGAAAATTTTGTACACCACCGGAAGTGGTATTTTTCGGCTCTTTAAAAGTGGCACTCCAAGTACATGCTGGAATGCCACTTTTTCGAAATCGAAAATAACTACTGCCAAAGTTTTGTACTAGTTTTGTACAGTTTTGTACACCCAAAAGAAAATTTTGTACACCACCGGAAGTAGTACTTTTCGGCTCTCTAAAAGTGGCGCTCCAAGTACATGCTGAGTGCCACTTTCTCAAAATCGAAAATAACTACTGCCAAAGTTTTGTACTAGTTTTGTACAGTTTTGTACACCCAAAAGAAAATTTTGTACACCACCGGAAGTGCTACTTTTCGGCTCTTTAAAAGTGGCACTCAAGTACATGCTGGAGTGCCACTTTTTCGAAATCGAAAATAAATACTGCCAAAGTTTTGTACTAGTTTTGTACAGTTTTGTACACCCAAAAGAAAATTTTGTACACCACCGGAAGTAGTACTTTTCGGCTCTCTAAAAGTGGCACTCCAAGTACATGCTGAGTGCCACTTTCTCAAAATCGAAAATAACTACTGCCAAAGTTTTGTACTAGTTTTGTACAGTTTTGTACACCCAAAAGAAAATTTTGTACACCACCGGAAGTAGTACTTTTCGGCTCTCTAAAAGTGGCGCTCCAAGTACATGCTGAGTGCCACTTTCTCAAAATCGAAAATAACTACTGCCAAAGTTTTGTACTAGTTTTGTACAGTTTTGTACACCCAAAAGAAAATTTTGTACACCACCGGAAGTGGTACTTTTCGGCTCTTTAAAAGTGGCACTCCAAGTACATGCTGGAGTGCCACTTTTTCGAAATCGAAAATAAATACTGCCAAAGTTTTGTACTAGTTTTGTACAGTTTTGTACACCCAAAAGAAAATTTTGTATACCACCGGAAGTAGTACTTTTCGGCTCTCTAAAAGTGGCACTCCAAGTACATGCTGAGTGCCACTTTCTCAAAATCGAAAATAACTACTGCCAAAGTTTTGTACTAGTTTTGTACAGTTTTGTACACCCAAAAGAAAATTTTGTACACCACCGGAAGTAGTACTTTTCGGCTCTCTAAAAGTGGCGCTCCAAGTACATGCTGAGTGCCACTTTCTCAAAATCGAAAATAACTACTGCCAAAGTTTTGTACTAGTTTTGTACAGTTTTGTACACCCAAAAGAAAATTTTGTACACCACCGGAAGTGGTACTTTTCGGCTCTTTAAAAGTGGCACTCCAAGTACATGCTGGAGTGCCACTTTTTCGAAATCGAAAATAAATACTGCCAAAGTTTTGTACTAGTTTTGTACAGTTTTGTACACCCAAAAGAAAATTTTGTACACCACCGGAAGTAGTACTTTTCGGCTCTCTAAAAGTGGCACTCCAAGTACATGCTGAGTGCCACTTTCTCAAAATCGAAAATAACTACTGCCAAAGTTTTGTACTAGTTTTGTACAGTTTTGTACACCCAAAAGAAAATTTTGTACACCACTAGAAGTGGTACTTTTTGACTCTCCTTTGTAGCCCTCGAGCATGTACTTGGAGTGCCACTTTTCCAAAAACAAAAATAAACACTGCCAGAGTGTTGTCCTAGTTTTGTACAGTTTTGTACACCCAAAAGAAAATTTTGTACACCACAGAAAGTGGTACTTTTTGACTCCCCTTTGTGGCCCTCGAGCATGTACTTGAAGTGCCACTTTTCCAAAAAGGAAAATAAGCACTGTTTTAGTTTTGTACAGTTTTGTACACCCCAAAAAAATATTTGTACACCACCGGAAATAGTTCTTTTTGGCTCTCCTTTGTGGCCCTCGAGCATGTACTTGGAGTGCCATTTTTCCGAAAACGAAAATAAACACTGCCAGAGTGCAGTCCTAGTTTTGTACAGTTTTGTACACTCAAAAGAAAATTGTGTACACCACCGGAAGTAGTACTTTTTGATTTTTCTTTGTGGCCCTCGAGCATGTACTTGGAGAGCCAATTTTCCAAAATTGAAAAAAAAAACACTGTTAGAGTGTTGTCCTAGTTTTGTACACCCAAAAGAAAATTTTGAACACCACCGGAAGTGGTACTTTTCGACTCTCCTTTGTGGCCCTCGAGCATGAACTTGGAGTGCCACTTTTCCAAAATTAAAAAAAACACTGCCAGAGTGATGTCATAGTTTTGTACACCCAAAAGAAGATTTTGTGCACCACCGGAAGTGGTACTTTTTGACTCTTGATTTTCGAAGCAGTAGCTTAAATGGTTAACTAATTTGATTAATATTCCTAGTTTGTTGCATATAAAACACACTTTTGTAATAACCCAGAAGCCGAACGGCCAAGTTGGAAGAATCACCAAAAGAATTTATGCTTAAAATCTCCTTTCCCTTAATTTTCCACTCAATGAAAGTTCGAAGGTCATCTTTATAAAAAAATCGTCACATTGTGATTCATCATTTGACACAAAATAGCTCTTAGATCAACATATAGCAACAATACGTATTCGTTTAAATCTCTTTCTTTATATCAGTTCCCCACAATTACTTGCAATGTTTCTCTCTACACCCTCCCCCCATTTTTACAATCAAGGTTGTCTATAAATTTTGCTGTGACTCACTGTCAGTGTCGCTAAAATGTACAAGCTGTTAGAGAAGTAGCGGACTCTTCAGTGTGAAAATCTTTAGTTTAGAAGCAACTCGAAAGGAGGGTTAAGTTACAGGTATAAGTCACAGACTGAAATTCAAGCAATTTGAATTTCTGCGCAATGTTTTTTCAATCTAGTGGTTTTCAGTTTAAACAAAATTTTTATATTTAAGCATTGCTTTGTAGAAATAAAAAGATATTCAGTGAAACTTCGGCTATGCGTACTCCAGTTATATTTTTTGATATTTATACGTAATTCTGCATTAGTCCCGATATTTTACTGTATTTTCTAAGCTTTTCCAATTCGATAATAGCTAATTAATTCATTTATACGCTTTTTGCGATGTACATAAATTTTGTAATTTCTGATTATCACAAACTCACAGTTCTTTGATTCGTTTACGTAACCGGTATATCACAAGTTTGAGAGAATCGAGACAGCGTTACTGAGTTCTTGGTGCAGCCAAAGTTGAACCTTCATCCCATCAAAGAAGGGTATGCTATTTACTTTCGGTTAGCGTTCTTGTGTTCCTTCTTCGTGCAAAGTTGAACCTTGACCTCATCAGAGAGGGATATGTTGTTTAGTTTCGGTTTTGATGAAAAATTTATTTCGCAATCTTTGCTCTGAATAAAACGTGCACTTAGGCAAGCTACAACTCTTGGCATGGTGCGGACGTCTTTTTGTTGTTGTAGTTCAGAGGTGCATTTCACCAGCCCCCCACCACGGATTTTTTTAATTTTTCAGACAAAATTCGTTTGTACCACGTATGAACCGGAATGAACTCGGTTTTTTTCGTTTGAACCGCAAAAGTTTTGGAGATATTTAAAAAACAAAGTGGTGTGGGGGGGGACGATAGCCCCCCCCCACCATGGAATTTTAAAAATTTTTTTGCACCATTCGTTTGTACCACGTATGAACCGGAATGAACTCAATTTTTTCGTTTGAACCGCAATAGTTTTTGAGTTATTTAAAAAACAAAGTGGGGGGCTGGTGAAATGGTACCCCCAAAAAATAGATATTTCAAATTTCAGCATAGCCATTCGTTAATAAATCGTATGAACCGGAATGAACTCCATTTTCATCGTTTGAACCACAATAGTTTTTGAGATATTTAACAAATAATATTGAGAATTTGCATATAAATATAGGAGGCCGACCATTTCACCAGCCCCCGCCCCATGGAAATTCAAAATTTCGAAATAGCCATTCGTTAGTAAATCGTATGAACCGGAATGAACTCCATTTCTATCGTTTGAACCGCAATAGTTTTTGAGATATTTAAAAAATAATATTGAGAATTTGCATATATACAGAAAGACCGACCATTTCACCAGCCCCCACCATGGAAATTAAAAATTTCAAAATAGGCATTCGTTAGCAAATCGTATGAACTGAAAAGGACTCCGTTTTCATCGTTTGAACCGCAATAGGTTTTGAGATATTTAAAAAATAATGTTACAGGCCTATCATTTCACCCGCCCCTCCTCATCATGGAAATTCAAAATTCCGAAATAGCCATTCGTTAGTAAATCGTATGAACAGGAATGAACTCCATTTTTATCGTTTGAACCGCAATAATTTTTGAAATATTTAATAAATAATAGAATTTACATATACGCACAGAGACCGACCATTTCACCAGCCCCACCCCCATGGAAATTCAAAATTTCAAAATAGCCATTCGTTAGCAAATCGTATGAACCGAAAAGAACTCCATTTTCATCGTTTGAACCGCAATAGTTTTTGAGATATTTAAAAAGAATGTCCCAGGCCTACACCATTTACCCCCCCCTTCATCATGGAAATTCAAAATTCCGAAATAGCCATTCGTTAGTAAATCGTATGAACAGGAATGAACTCCATTTTTATCGTTTGAACCGCAATAGTTTTTGAGATATTTAAAAAATAATATTAAGATTTTGCATATATACAGAGAGACCAGCCCCCCACCATGGAAATTCAAAATTTCAAAATAGCCATTCGTTAGCAAATTGTATGAACCGAAAAGAACTCCATTTTCATCGTTTGAACCGCAATAGTTTTTGAGAAATTTAACAAATAATATTACAGGCCTACCATTTCACACCCTCCCCCTCATCATGGAAATTCAAAATTCCGAAATAGCCATTCGTTAGTAAATCGCATGAATAGGAATGAACTCCATTTTTATCGTTTGAACCGCAACAGTTTTTTTTATTGGAGATTTAACGACCACCGTGAGCAACTCAATGGGCTATAAGCAGTCGCCCGTCCCTAATTCAGGGTCACTGGTTCCAGGGAAGGGAGAGAGCCAGTGCCGTAAAACAAACACAACATTCATGCCTCACCGGGAGTCGAACCCGGACCCTGTTCGAACGAATGATCAGAGTCCGTCGCTTAGACCTTTGCGTCACCGGAGCGGCCAACAGTTTTTGATAGATTTAAAAAAAAAAAAAGTTTGAGAAAATTGGGGGACGACCATTGCGCACACCCCCATGGAAAAATTCAAAATTTCAAAATAGCCATTCGTTAGCAAATCGTATGAACCGAGGGGAAATCCATTTTCATCGTTTGAACCACAACAGTTTTTGAGAAAAAAATAACAATATTGAGAACTTATGTATATATATATTCGAGACCGACCATCACCCCCCCCCCCTCTCACCATGTAAATTCATTAAAAATTTCAAGATAGTCATTCGTTAGTAAATGGTGTGAACCGGAATAAACGCCATTTTCATAGTTTGAAAAGCAATAGTTTTGGAGATGTTTAAAAAAGAATGTTAGTAGCCCACGATTTCACCTGCCTCCCCCCGCCACCCCAACCTGGACATTTCCCATTTCAGGATAGCTATTCGTTAGCATGGTGTGAATCAGAAAGATCTCCTTCTTCATCGTTCGAATCTTGATAGTTTTTGAGATATTTGTAATAAGGGTAATGGAGGATAATGAAGAAGTAATTTGTTTTGCACAAAGTCTTTCATTCGTTCCTGACATTAGCTGAAAGAACTCCCCGTTTCTAGCTTTGAACCCCAGCAGTTGAAAAGACATTCCAAAAACAACGTGACGTTGCTTTATTAGGTATCGAGGACTAGTACACAGGAGAACGGAAAATAAATGGCATGATAAAACAATAAGAATAACGGTACTGGACGAGCAGCACAAAGCAGTCTGTAAAAGCCAATCAGGACATACAAAGATAAACGAAGCTGAACGAGCAGCACAAGGCAATCTGTGATAGGCGAAGCACACTGGAACAGTCACTGAGCAGAAGGAACGACGGACATGGAGATGGAGAATACATCGAACTGGAAGCTGCTTTTCATGCTCCCGGGCGCAGCATGAAAAGCAGAAAACGAGGTGCAACAGATAACACTTGCAAAGATGGCATGGTGTAGGTAACAGCACGGGGCAATCAATTAGCATGAGGCAAAGCAATAACGATAAGTATCGGACGAGATGAGTCACACTGGATGAGCAAGTAACGTAGCACAACAGTAGAAGGTATGCTGAGGCACATGGCATGACATAAGACAAATGCTCGACGAGACAGGAAAAACAAACCCACGGAACACCTGAAAAAACTAACTGGGTGCGAACAGCAACATAGAGCAATCCAGGACAGTGACGAAAGGTATAAGAGAAGAATCGCGCATAACAATGCACATAGGAAGAAGCTCTGTGAACAAAACGATGTGACGGGTTCACGGAAGTAGGCACCGGGCGGATGTTTGAAAGAACCGAGATGTGGAGAAAACGGAGAAAACATGGCGGTACATAGGATACAACGGAAAGAAAAAGGTTGGGTACAACGCATAACAGAAACATGCAAAGGAGTTAGACGGAACAGCAGCAAGGCAAAGACGACAGGAAGCGAAACATCATGCAAGTGCAGACAGAAACTAATCGGTCAGAACCAGATCAATGAGGCGATTTTGAGTATCACCAAGGTAGCAATTAAAAAAACTTTAATAACGAAATATCTCAGGGGTAAGATCTCGTGAAGTCAACGAAAACTTGGAGGAAGCAGCGAATATCCTCGATCATATTCGAGTAATCAGCTGGATCATGTGAGTCAAGAAGGGGATCCAAACCAGCGTCACAAGAAGAGGCAAAGAACAAGGGTTGGCAGCATCTGGGAAGAGAATCTTCGAATACCCAGGGACAGCTTGGAGGCGAGCGACAATTGCAGTGGAAACGGAGGGAGTACCAATAAGGTCGGCGAAAGCAGCAACAGTAGAATTAGGAGCGGAACCTGAAGAACGATGAAGAGAAGGCTGAGCGACCGCGGTTCGCTTAGTACGAGTCTCTCGATTAGAGCGACGACGGCACTTCTTATTAGAAGCAGTACCAACAGGGACGTGGTGATGAAGAAGGAGTAACCGACAGCAAGTGAGAAGTCTGACAAGGAAGATCTGGATCATGTGCGCATAACGCAAGCAAAGAGGCAACTGATGGGGCAACAGGAGCTGGTGAAGGTGAGGCTTCACACAAATCCAGAAGAGTAGCTGTGCTGGAAAGCGGGGACCGATCACGGGACCAGAAATCGAAAGGAAGGCAACAATACTAGAGGCATCAGAAGAGCTCGGAGAAGGTGAAACGGGCGGAGAACACACCGGAGTACTGGAACGGCTGAAGAAAGGATGAACGTCTGAGGGCGACGAGGCTGACGTACACAGCGAAGATGATGGAGCAGAGAATCCTGGGGTTGGGATTGACGAGGTGACGTGCGAAAACAAAGAAGGCAGCACCTGAACAGGCGGAGAAAGGTCGGCAACGGGATGTGACAAAGCATAGACAACAGACGACGAAGAAGAAAGCAAGACAGACGAAGGCACCGAAGCAGGAGCAGTAGATCCAGATGTATCCACAAGAGGCAACGCTAGTGGAGAAGGAAAAAGACCTGCAGAGGAAGGCAACGACAATCGAGATGAAGACTAAGAAGGTGGAAGCGAAACAAGCGCAGGCGTGGTGCCCGGAAGTGAAGAAGGGGGTTCTGTGATGGGCACTTGAGCAGCCGTTGAGGAAGAACAAGAAGAGGTGAGCGGACACTGCAAGCGATGATGACCAAGCGTTTTACATGAGAAGCAATGATACGCAGTGAACACGTTTATAACGACATTGTGATAAACACAAAGCACCTGGAAAGCAGTGGGGCAGGAAGTAATGGAGTCCATATCAGGGAAGAGAACTAAGGCTTGGCATCGGAAGCCTAAATAAGGACGATCACCTTGATCGGCGGGGAGCGTGCGAATAACACAAACAATGCGCCCACACCGAGAAAGAAATGCATGTAAAACCGTCGTCGGGGCTGACGTTCGCAAATGGAGGACTTTGCTATGACATTTGTTACAGTTCAAACTGTGGTTACGAAGATACTGCAATATCGGAAAGTATGTTTACAATTAATCCCGCGGATGCTGACTGACCACCATAAGGAAGAATGTATGGGTTGGAGTTTGAACCACTTGCTGCGTTACAAAGCAGAGGGTGATGCATTTATATCGCGCATAGTGGCAGGTGACGAATCGCGGTGCCACCACTTTGAGCCATCCAGCAAACCAGCGAGCATGCAATGGAAACATCCCGGATCACCAAAACACATAAAATTCAAGTCACAGGACTCCGCCGGGGAGGTTATGCTGACCGCATTTTTTGACCATGAAGGGCTTTTGTTGGTGGACTTTAAAGAGCCTCACGTGAACAGCAATGCCAACCACTACATCGACACAGTGGACAAGCTGCATAAAGCAATCAAGAATGGGTGACCTGGCATGCTTTCGCGTGGTGTGATTCTGTTGCACACATTATGCAGGATGCGTTAGCACGGAAAGGGTGAGAGGTTCTGCACCACCCAGCCTATAGCCCGGATCTGTCAACATGTGACTTTCATGTTGACAGATCCAAATGGTTCAAGGAGAAACTAAAGTTCCTCTTTCCAGACGGTATGCGTTGTCTTTCCCAGCAATGGGATGCGTCGTCTTTCCAAGCAATGGGATGCGTGCTAATTCCGCCACACCTGCGGATGTAACTCTTCGTTCGTTTATATCGAACTAAAAAGTGGACATCTCTTCTACTATCGTGGGACAGATACTGGCAGAACCAGTGGTGTTGGATTTATAATAAACAAGAAACTGAAGGATAAAGTTGTAGAAGTTGAAAGTTCCTCTGACAGAGCTGCACGACTTGTTATCCAACTCTCGAAAAGATACCAGGCTCAGATTATTCAAACTTATGCACCCACCACAAGTCATCCTGAAGAAGAAATTGAAGAATTTTATGAGGAAATTTGTCATCTAAATAATAAAGGTAAGCAGCACTTGAAAATAATTATGGGAGATTTCAATGCAAAAATAGGGCAACGGCAACAGAATGAAACTTCAGTAGGTAAATTCGGTCACGGCAACAGAAACCAGCGTGGAAATACTCTCGTTGAGTTTGCAGAGGCAGAAGGGTTTTTCATCTTGAACTCCTTCTTCAAGAAAAAAGCCACACAGGAAATGGACATGGAGACATCCAAATGGGACGACAAGTGAAATTGATTTTATTATGTGTAACAAAAAATTCGTCATAGAAGACTGCAGTGTGCTAAACAAGTTCAACACAGGTAGTGACCATAGATTGGTGAGATGTAAGATGCACCTCAACACTAAACTTGAACGTGGCAAGCTCATAAGACAAACAAAATCTATTGACATAACCAACCTTAAAAAACACCATAATACCTTCAAGTTGGAACTGAAGAACAGGTTCTCTGCTTTAGAAGGCCTAACATCGGAAGAAGTGGACATCTCTGAAGTTAACAGAACAGTAACCAAAGCTCTTATGGAAACAGCAACAAAATTAGCTGTGTCTAAGAACAAGTTGCATGTAAATAAATTATCAGGAAAAACGAAAATGTTGATGCAAAAAAGAAGAGAGATGAGGACAACTAAAGAAGATGTGACTTCCAAAGTGGAATATATAGAGCTATGAAAGACAGTAAGAAAAAGTATCACTGAAGACGTAAGAAAATTCAACTGTGAACTAGTGAGGAAAGCAATTGAAAACAACCAAAGCCTAAAGATAGCAAAGGGACATCTCAGTAAGGAAAGAAAACAGATTATGGCACTGAGAAAAGAAGATGGTTCTGTAACAAGAAATAGAGGCGAAAGTTTGACAAGAGTGAAAGATTTCTACTCCAAATTATATGAAAGGGATGATACATGCACTCCAGACATCATGAAAGATACCAGTACCAGAGTTCCTCCAGTCCTTCCAGCAGAAGTTGCACATGCAATCAAGAACATGAAGCGGGGAAAAGCTCCAGGAGAAGATGGAATTACTGTAGACATCATACAAGAAGCAAGTGGAGAAATCGAAACAGTACTCGCCCAAATTTTCACTCGATGCCTTAATGAAGGAAAGATTCCTGAGGGTTGGAACACCGCTACAATGATCCTGCTACATAAGAAAGGTGACATTGAGGATCTCGGAAACTACAGACCTATCAGCCTCCTATCAGTAGTTTATAAAATCTTCACTAAAGTTCTTTCACACCGCTTGAAGGTAACACTGGACATGGCTCAACCGAGAGAACAAGCTGGATTCAGGAGTGGCTACAGCACAATAGATCATATCCATGTACTGAGAGAACTAGTTGAAAGAGCGAGGAATATGAACTTCCATTGTGCATGGCTTTTATCGATTATGAAAAAGCCTTTGATTCGGTGAAACCATCAGCAGTTACAATGGCTCTGAAATCCTGCGGTATTGAAGATGCATACATTAATATTATTAATAACATCTATGAAAATGCAAGTGCAAATATTCGGCTGTTTGAAAATACAACACACATAAAAATTGGAAAGAGAGTGAGACAAGGTGACACCATATCTCCGAAGTTCTTTAATGCCACATTGGAAAAGGTCTTTCAATACTGAACTGGGAAAACAAAGGGATAAAGATTAATGGAGATTATCTAACCCACCTTTGTTTTGCTGATAACGTAGTCATTTTTGCAACTACCCCATCAGAGCTGCAGAGTATGATCCACGATCCAGGAACTGACAAGAGTAAAGAAGTGGGATTAAAAATAAACTTCCAGAAGACAAAAGTGATGTTCAATGCTTTTACAAGAAATGAAGATTTATCGATTGATGGAGATAAGCTGGAGATAACAGACACGTACGTTTATCTTGGACAGCAGATATCAAGTAAGGGTCACATTGATGAAGAAATTAGTCGGCGTACAAAACTTGCCTGGAGAGCTTTTTGAAGAAACATCATAATTTTTAAGAGCAATATGCCATTATGTCTTAAAAGAAAAGTGTTTGATCAATGCATCCTTCCAGTGCTTACGTATGGTGCAGAGACGTGGACCTTAACTAAAAGAGACATACAAAGACTGCAGACAACTCAAAGCAGCATGGACAGGTGCATGCTTGGTGTAACCAGGAGAGATAAGAAGAGGAACTCGTGAATCCGAAAAATGACAAGAGTGGAAGACATCATGATCAGAGTAAAATCCCTGAAATGGCAATGGGCTGGACATACTGCCAGAAGGACAGACCATCGATGGACAGCCGAAATTTTAGATTGGATTCCAAGGGACAGGAAAAGACCCAGAAGAAGACCACATGGGAGATGGGTGGATGAAATTCGAAAGTATGCGGGAGTGACATG
Organism: Macrothele yani; assembly: GCA_039090855.1. Lineage (NCBI taxonomy): Eukaryota > Metazoa > Arthropoda > Arachnida > Araneae > Macrothelidae > Macrothele > Macrothele yani. The sequence goes on along the minus strand of CM076999.1, from coordinate 46,953,310 downwards.
GAGGAGACTGGCACAAGACAGACCGTTGTGGAGAAAATTTGGGGAGACCTTCGTCCAGCAGTGGATTGATAATGGTTGACAATGATATATATATATCATCATCATTGTCAACTGCTTTGAATCCACTACTGGATGAAGGTCTCCCCAGCCGCCCCGGTGGCGCAGTGGTCTAAGGCGCTGGCCTCGATCGTTCGTCCGTAAGGGGTCCGGGTTCGAATCCCGGTCAGGCATGGATGTTGTGTTTGTCTTACGGCACTGGCTCTCTCCCTTCCCTGGAACCAGTGACCCTGAATTAGGGACGGCCGACTGCTTATAGCCCATTGAGTTGCTCACGGTGGTCGTTAAATCTCCAAGAAAAAAACCTGTTGCGGTTCAAACGATAAAAATGGAGTCCATTCCTGTTCATACGATTTACTAACGAATGGCTATTTCGGAATTTTGAATTTCCATGATGAGGGGGGGGTGAAATGGTCGGCCTGTAACATTATTTGTTAAATATCTGAAAAACTATTGCGGTTCAAACGAAGAAAATGGAGTTCTTTTCGGTTTATACGATTAGCTAACGAATGATTATTTTGAAATTTTGAATTTCCATGATGAAATGGGGGTGGGGGGGGTAAATGGTGTAGGCCTGTGACATTCTTTTTTAAATATCTCAAAAGCTATTGCGGTTCAAACGATGAAAATGGAGTTCTGTTCGGCTCATACGATTTGCTAACGAATGGCTATTTTGAAATTTTGAATTTTCATGGGGGTGGGGGCTGGTGAAATGGTCGGTCTCTGTGCGTATATGTAAATTCTATTATTTATTAAATATTTCAAAAAGTATTGCGGTTCAAACGATGAAAATGGAGTTCTTTTCGGCTCATACGATTTGCTAACGAATGCCTATTTTGAAATGTTTAATTTCCATGGTGGGGCTGGTGAAATGGTCGGTCTTTCTGTATATATGCAAATTCTCAATATTATTTTTTAAATATCTCAAAAACTATTGCGGTTCAAACGATAGAAATGGAGTTCATTCCGGTTCATACGATTTACTAACGAATGGCTATTTCGAAATTTTGAATTTCCATGGGGGGGGGGGGGGGGGCTGGTGAAATGGTCGGCCTCCTATATTTATATGCAAATTCTCAATATTATTTGTTAAATATCTCAAAAACTATTGTGGTTCAAACGATGAAAATGGAGTTCATTCCGGTTCATACGATTTATTAACGAATGGCTATGCTGAAATTTGAAATATCTATTTTTAGGGGGTACCATTTCACCAGCCCCCCCACTTTGTTTTTTAAATAACTCAAAAACTATTGCGGTTCAAACGAAAAAAATTGAGTTCATTCCGGTTCATACGTGGTACAAACGAATGGTGCAAAAAAATTTTTAAAATTCCATGGTGGGGGGGCTATCGTTTCACCCCCCACACACACACCACTTTGTTTTTTAAATATCTCCAAAACTTTTGCGGTTCAAACGAAAAAACCGAGTTCATTCCGGTTCATACGTGGTACTAACGAATTTTGTCTGAAAAATTAAAAAATTCCGTGGTGGGGGGCTGGTGAAATGCACCTCTGAACTACAACAACAAAAAGACGTCCGCACCATGCCAAGAGTTGTAGCTTGCCTAAGTGCACGTTTTATTCAGAGCAAAGATTGCGAAATAAATTTTTCATCCAAACCGAAACTAAACAACATATCCCTCTCTGATGAGGTCAAGGTTCAACTTTGCACGAAGAAGGAACACAAGAACGCTAACCGAAAGTAAACAGCATACCCTTCTTTGATGGGATGAAGGTTCAACTTTGGCTGCACCAAGAACTCAGTAACGCTGTCTCGATTCTCTCAAACTTGTGATATACCGGTTACGTAAACGAATCAAAGAACTGTGAGTTTGTGATAATCAGAAATTACAAAATTTATGTACATCGCAAAAAGCGTATAAATGAATTAATTAGCTATTATCGAATTGGAAAAGCTTAGAAAATACAGTAAAATATCGGGACTAATGCAGAATTACGTATAAATATCAAAAAATATAACTGGAGTACGCATAGCCGAAGTTTCACTGAATATCTTTTTATTTCTACAAAGCAATGCTTAAATATAAAAATTTTGTTTAAACTGAAAACCACTAGATTGAAAAAACATTGCGCAGAAATTCAAATTGCTTGAATTTCAGTCTGTGACTTATACCTGTAACTTAACCCTCCTTTCGAGTTGCTTCTAAACTAAAGATTTTCACACTGAAGAGTCCGCTACTTCTCTAACAGCTTGTACATTTTAGCGACACTGACAGTGAGTCACAGCAAAATTTATAGACAACCTTGATTGTAAAAATGAGGGGGGGGGAGGGTGTAGAGAGAAACATTGCAAGTAATTGTGGGGAACTGATATAAAGAAAGAGATTTAAACGAATACGTATTGTTGCTATATGTTGATCTAAGAGCTACTTTGTGTCAAATGATGAATCACAATGTGACGATTTTTTTATAAAGATGACCTTCGAACTTTCATTGAGTGGAAAATTAAGGGAAAGGAGATTTTAAACATAAATTCTTTTGGTGATTCTTCCAACTTGGCCGTTCGGCTTCTGGGTTATTACAAAAGTGTGTTTTATATGCAACAAACTAGGAATATTAATCAAATTAGTTAACCATTTAAGCTACTGCTTCGAAAATCAAGAGTCAAAAAGTACCACTTCCGGTGGTGCACAAAATCTTCTTTTGGGTGTACAAAACTATGACATCACTCTGGCAGTGTTTTTTTTAATTTTGGAAAAGTGGCACTCCAAGTTCATGCTCGAGTGCCACAAAGGAGAGTCGAAAAGTACCACTTCCGGTGGTGTACAAAATTTTCTTTTGGGTGTACAAAACTAGGACAACACTCTAACAGTGTTTTTTTTTTCAATTTTGGAAAATTGGCTCTCCAAGTACATGCTCGAGGGCCACAAAGAAAAATCAAAAAGTACTACTTCCGGTGGTGTACACAATTTTCTTTTGAGTGTACAAAACTGTACAAAACTAGGACTGCACTCTGGCAGTGTTTATTTTCGTTTTCGGAAAAATGGCACTCCAAGTACATGCTCGAGGGCCACAAAGGAGAGCCAAAAAGAACTATTTCCGGTGGTGTACAAATATTTTTTGGGGTGTACAAAATTGTACAAAACTAAAACAGTGCTTATTTTCCTTTTTGGAAAAGTGGCACTCCAAGTACATGCTCGAGGGCCACAAAGGGGAGTCAAAAAGTACCACTTCCTGTGGTGTACAAAATTTTCTTTTGGGTGTACAAAACTGTACAAAACTAGGACAACACTCTGGCAGTGTTTATTTTTGTTTTTGGAAAAGTGGCACTCCAAGTACATGCTCGAGGGCTACAAAGGAGAGTCAAAAAGTACCACTTCTAGTGGTGTACAAAATTTTCTTTTGGGTGTACAAAACTGTACAAAACTAGTACAAAATTTTGGCAGTATTTATTTTCGATTTCGAAAAAGTTGCACTCCAGCATGTACTTGGAGTGCCACTTTTAAAGAGCCGAAAAATACCACTTCCGGTGGTGTACAAAATTTTCTTTTGGGTGTACAAAACTGTACAAAACTAGTACAAAACTTTGGCAGTAGTTATTTTCGATTTTGAGAAAGTGGCACTCAGCATGTACTTGGAGCGCCACTTTTAGAGAGCCGAAAAGTACTACTTCCGGTGGTGTACAAAATTTTCTTTTGGGTGTACAAAACTGTACAAAACTAGTACAAAACTTTGGCAGTAGTTATTTTCGATTTTGAGAAAGTGGCACTCAGCATGTACTTGGAGCGCCACTTTTAGAGAGCCGAAAAGTACTACTTCCGGTGGTGTACAAAATTTTCTTTTGGGTGTACAAAACTGTACAAAACTAGTACAAAACTTTGGCAGTAGTTATTTTCGATTTTGAGAAAGTGGCACTCAGCATGTACTTGGAGTGCCACTTTTAGAGAGCCGAAAAGTACTACTTCCGGTGGTGTACAAAATTTTCTTTTGGGTGTACAAAACTGTACAAAACTAGTACAAAACTTTGGCAGTATTTATTTTCGATTTCGAAAAAGTGGCACTCCAGCATGTACTTGGAGTGCCACTTTTAAAGAGCCGAAAAGTACCACTTCCGGTGGTGTACAAAATTTTCTTTTGGGTGTACAAAACTGTACAAAACTAGTACAAAACTTTGGCAGTAGTTATTTTCGATTTTGAGAAAGTGGCACTCAGCATGTTCTTGGAGCGCCACTTTTAGAGAGCCGAAAAGTACTACTTCCGGTGGTGTACAAAATTTTCTTTTGGGTGTACAAAACTGTACAAAACTAGTACAAAACTTTGGCAGTATTTATTTTCGATTTCGAAAAAGTGGCACTCCAGCATGTACTTGGAGTGCCACTTTTAAAGAGCCGAAAAATACCACTTCCGGTGGTGTACAAAATTTTCTTTTGGGTGTACAAAACTGTACAAAACTAGTACAAAACTTTGGCAGTAGTTATTTTCGATTTTGAGAAAGTGGCACTCAGCATGTACTTGGAGCGCCACTTTTAGAGAGCCGAAAAGTACTACTTCCGGTGGTGTACAAAATTTTCTTTTGGGTGTACAAAACTGTACAAAACTAGTACAAAACTTTGGCAGTAGTTATTTTCGATTTTGAGAAAGTGGCACTCAGCATGTACTTGGAGTGCCACTTTTAGAGAGCCGAAAAGTACTACTTCCGGTGGTGTACAAAATTTTCTTTTGGGTGTACAAAACTGTACAAAACTAGTACAAAACTTTGGCAGTATTTATTTTCGATTTCGAAAAAGTGGCACTCCAGCATGTACTTGGAGTGCCACTTTTAAAGAGCCGAAAAGTACCACTTCCGGTGGTGTACAAAATTTTCTTTTGGGTGTACAAAACTGTACAAAACTTGTACAAAACGTTGGCAGCGTTGATTTCTTATTTTGGAAAAGTGGCACTCCAAGTACATGTATCTGAACTTAACACCTCATAACCAATAATTAATTGCAGGATTCCCTACATGATTTTTTCCACTATTACCTTAAATAGTAAGCATAGAAATTTTAAGTAACTGTTTTCCTTATGCATAAAAATGGAATATCAGTTAATTGTGTTCCAGTGTGACAGAAGTCTTCGCTTCGAAATTTAACAGAAATATGTAAATGACTTTCACTTAGGGGTGCATGTGATCGCGCAATTTAAAACCTCTTAATTCGTGTCTATTTTGGGGAGTGTCATGTCACTTTCCATACCTTCCTGCAACGTACAGAATTCTCGAATACGTAAAATTATAGTTTTCCCGATATGTCGTTTTCTTCAGGGAGGTATCTGGTGAATAAAACACGTGGCAAACATCAATGTGCCGAAATGGACAAAGCACAGTACATAAATACTTAGGGTGCAGGGTTAAATTTCATATAATTATTTCGTGGAGGCGCCACTCTCCTTCTCTCTCTCTCTCTCTTTCACCCTCTATCTCTCTCTCTCTCTTTCTCTTTCACCCTCTCTCTCTTAACCTCTCAGCATCTCTCTCTGTCTCTCCGTGATCCGTCTTACGATATTTCTTTGGAATCTGTTGAAATTAATACGTGAATTACCGAATGGCTGTCTGGTGAAACAGTTGAATATAAAATAATTATATTGAATTTGCATTTTACAAGCAGTGGCTTTCACAGCCTCTAACGCACAAAATATTTTTCAAACAGAGCTCGCGCGGTCTGAATTGAAAATTGTTAATAATTCTGGTTTCAGAATGTGGATCATTCTGATGTTCTCAGTGACTGATTATGTAGAATTTAAGAGAATGCGTTATCACTCCATCAGCTTTTTATATTTCCAGGTTTAATGACCACCATGCGAGAAAGCAGCGAGTCATAAATTTAGATCCACTCTTTCCAGGGACGAACGCAGCAGCACCTTCAGGTATACTCAGCATAAATGACTGTACTTTGAAAACACCGTCCGACCTGAACAAATTAGGCAGTATCCAGACCTGATGAAATCTACAAAATAACCTTCCTTTTGATTTTTTTGTAATTTCTGGTTTATGAATTTTCCATTGCGGGTATTATTATTTATACCAAGAATTCTTCAATTTTGGCAATGATGAAACTGAAAATCTAATTAATTTCACATATTATATACGATCGATGAAGAAAACGGGTTTCTGTACACTAAATTAATGTGAAAGACGATAAAACGTGAACTTCGTTTATTAGGCGTATAAAATAAAAGGATCAAGAGATGCTAGCTTTCATTACTTCCGGGTAGCTTTGTCAGGCATTTAGTAGCTAAAGATCACAGAAGCAACTGGTAAAATATATTTCTAAGAATATAATTAAATTCAAATTAAGTAAAACACTTGCACGATGTCACGGGTTGTTTGATCCCAGGGCCGGGTGGTCACGTGTAACTTCGAGAAGCCGGTGCCTTATGAAAGGAAGGCTCGTGGTTACATCCTTGTTACACACGATACGTCGCGTGATGATCTCGATGATTTCGCGAAGCGCAGTAGCTCTTGCGCTGACATAAGGCGCTAGTTTCTTAAAATCTCTCCATCTGGGAACTGCCCTTTCCGATGCAACATCACGGGCTAGTGCCGTCGTAAGCTTTCCGGACTTAACGTCCGTTTTGTGTTCCGAAATACGGATCTGGAACGATCATTTTGTCATCCCGATGTAGGATTTAACGGATGCGTCAGGGTAATCCAAAGAAATAGCATAGACTCCGGCTTCAGTGATCGTAGAAAGTGATGCGCGCTGGTCTGCTGTGAGGATATCTCACAAAGGTCTAGGTGCCCTCACGCCGATATCATAACCTAGTCTTCGGAGAGCATTATTCAGGAAGTACGTTAGCCTAGGAATGTAGGGAATCGAACCCACGAACCGAGCTGGCTGTGCCGTAGCGTTGGCACGAGGCTGTGCGAGAGCAGTTTTTGCAGCCTTTCTTGCAGTAATGGACGAATCCGACTACCACAGGAAGCTGGAGGAGTTCATCACCCAGTCTGATTCCATTCTGCAAGCTGTAAATCCGCTTAACAAGTGGCAGTCAAGATTAAGCGAACAGCAAGAATGAAGGCGCTACCTGAAATACTTAGAAGTGGTGCCAAGATCCCTACGGGGCCTAAGGTTCCTTTCCTTTTTGCACGACGTAAACATCACAAGCCCGGCAATCCAATCAGACCTATTGTCAGCAGGCAATGCGCTATTCAGCAAATTTCGAAAAAGCATTATCGTCCTTCTTGCAGCCGTTCCTACCGATAGCCGAAAGTGTCCTACTCTCTTCAGCTGACTTCGTTTCCTGAGTGAGATCCACGACAGTGTCTCCATGTGACATAATTGGAAGCTTTGACATCGAATATTTATACAATTCAGTGTCGGTGCATGAATCCAACACAAACCTGAAGTGCTCTATCGCTGACTCGAACTTGTTCCCTTCCGAAACTGTGGAAGCTATTTCCAAACTACTGGATGCAGTCACGAACTCAAATTTTTTCAGCTTCCGATCCAGGTCCTCGATGTCGGCGGTCCTTGCTGAAGCAGTCCTCCGACCTCTTGAAAATGAACTCTTGCAATCGTCGGCCAGAGTTCCTAAAATATGGTTGAGATACGCTGACGACATTTTCTTTGTTTGGCAGAATGGACAAGCCAACTTAAGTGATTTTCTCGCCAGAATGAACAATGCGCAGCCAGATATTAAATTTCCAGCAGATTATGAATCCGAAGGTGCGTTACCTTTTTTGGATGTACTAGTAAGAAGATTACCCTCTGGTGCTCTTAGCACAGAGGTCTACTACAAACCCACCCACGTGGATAACCCCATACTCCCTGACTCAGCAGGCCCGGCCGCATGCAAATATGTCCTTTTTAGGTACAAAGCAAAGCGAGCTTTCGAACTCCCTTCGAACAAGGCCGCCTGCGAAGAGGAGATCCGTAGCATTAGAAACGTAGCAGCTGCAGCGTTATACGACATGATCACAATCGACCAAATAGTCAGAAAGGCTGCAAAAACTGCTCTCGCAGAGCCCGGTGCCAACAGTACGGCACAGCCAGCGCGGTTCGTTGGTTCGATTCCCTACATTCCTAGGCTAACATACTTCCTGAAGAATGCTCTCCGAAGACTAGCTTATGATATCGGAGTGTGGGCACCTAGACCTTTGTCAGGTATCATCGCAGCAGACCAGCGCGCATCACCTTCTACGCTCACTGAAGCCGGAGTCTATGCTATTCCTTTGGATTAATCTGACGCATCGGTTAAGCCCTACATCGGGATGACAAAAAGATCGTTCCAGATCCGTATTCTGAACGCCAAAGGGACGTTAAGGCCGGAAAGCTTTCGACGGCACTAGCCCGTGATGTTGCATCGGAAATTGCAGTTCCCAGATGGAGAGATTTTAAGAAACTAGCGCCTAATGTCAGCGTAAGAGCTACTGCGCTTCGCGAAACCATCGAGATCATCACGCGAGGTAATGTGGGTAACCACGAGCCTTCCTTTTATATGGGACCGGCTTCTTGAAGTTACACGTGACCACCCGGCCCTGGGATCAAACAACCCGTGACATCGTGCAAGTGTTTTACTTATTTTGAATTTAATTATATTCTTAGAAATATATTTTTCCAGTTGCTTCTGCGATCTTTAGCTACTACATGCCTGACAAAGCTACCCGGAAGTAGTGAAAACTAGAATCTCTTGATCCTTTTATTTTATACGCCTAATAAACGGGTTCACGTTTTATCGTCTTTCACACTAATTAATTTCACTTATGTTTATCTAATAGCGTTTGAATAACTCTTCAAAAATTGATGGCAGCGGGAAGTCCAATAAGTTACTTTAATGCAATAATGGAAATCAGGTGAAACATATTGATTTAAGGGACGTCCCTAAAATGAACTACCATTTAATCTTGGTTATCTCAGGTGCTTTAAATTTCCTAAGATCTACCATTCACTTTAATAACAAAGGTGAAGGCTTTAACAAACTGATTAAAATGAAAAAAATCAATAAGAATAATTTTATTATTTGTATTCTATTTTGTCAGTTTAATTACTGAAATACACAGCTGCATGTAGAATAGGTTGTGCATTATTCCAAAGGCATTTAATTATTTTAACTGCACTTTCATTAAAATAAAAAACGCGTACTCTCTGAAAAAATTGCATGTTGTTGGGTATTCTCGAAAAGTATTTCTGTGCAAGCATTAAAATTGGTACATATGTTCTGAAATTTATAAAAATGCAGCAATGCAATTAAGCAAAATAATGTCATTTTTAAGAGGAAGGTAATTTGCAAATGAAAAGTATTCCATACTCCGGAATTGATAGAATTAGTATTAGTCAGAAAATCAGAAGCAAAATTTGGTGTTTCAAATTTTACTAAGGTTGGTGCTAGTGTTATTTAATAAATAAAACCTAAGAAGTAGAGAATTTGAAAAATAAATTTCATTCCCACATTTTGGGAAAGATTAGGTCGTGTATTTAATTATTGAAGTGAACTGAAACCAAAACGCGTTTTAGCATAAGAAAGTTCGACGACGTAAGTACGCATATTAACATCGGGGCAGTTTTGCTTGTTTAAATGATTGTAAGTGCCTACTTACTCTGGGGATTCAAACGAGATGCAAATCACATGTCGTCATCCACGCCTTGAACATGTACCGTCGTCCGTTGCAATGGCTCAAAAGGTTCACATATGGGTTTTGTTGCGACATTACTGGAACAGAAATTTAAAGGTACTAAAGCAATCCGAAAAGTAACGAAGGTGAGGGTAAAGTCCCTGCTGTTATTAGGTATGCACAAACATGGTTCAAAGATTTTGTGGCTGGTCACTTGAGCTTGGGAAGAAAGGAAATTTACGAAATTTAGGTTATCTGCTTTTAATTCAGACGCTCTGCATCAGGTTGTGGAAGACATGTTCCCTGTTGTCCACAAAAAAAGAACTCGTAAATTTCCGAACATGAATACTCTAAATTTACCATTGCTGAGCACTTCCACAAGATCGGAAAAGCTTAGAAACGATGTCATGGGGTTCTTTAGGAGCTCCCCTAGCTGAATGTCAGCGACGTGTCGAAGTATATATGGTGTCAAGTGAGTGCATTTTTGAGTGCTTTGGTATATATCGTTTCAAGTAAGTACGTTTTTAAACTACTACTTTCATGACTTGTGTTTTCACATTGAATATGACAAGAGACTGTCTCCTAACTGATACTGAGAGTTTTAATTACTCGTGACTTTCAACGTGTATGTAGTTTTTAAAGCACTTATTTCAGCTAATACAAACAATCTGGTACCGTCTTTCTCCCATTCCATCACATCACATACAATCGATTTCGGTACATTTGTTTTAGCTGCAATGCTCCGATTGGAAATGTTACTGAAATAACATCCTATGACCAGTCGGCGGGGGAACTCGGAAAGTCGACATCCATTCGACATATCCACTTCAAAGTTACTGGTAACACCACAGGATATGTTAGCTTTACACAAGTACCTCCCCACTCGCAGCGCACATTCTTCGGCAGCCATTCTTTGTACATGTAAATATTTGTTTGTCTCCGAATACTTTTAATAATACAGTGCTTGAGCCTTCCTCTAAACATTAAATATTGCACCTAAGACATCAGCATTTGAGGAAAAACTGCTCACTTTGGATTTGATAACTAATTTCAAAGATCTGAAATAACAATTTATATCGAATAAAATTATTACCATACCTCAGCAATTCTGACAGTTTTTTACAGATCCAGTAATGACATTGGGCACGAACTGTGGGGAACAACGATTATTGAAGAAACTGTTAAGGAGAACGGCGTTCCCTAAATAGTAGTGAAAATAAGTACTCCAGATCTGAAGAAAAAAGGCAGTTCTACCGAGGAAATTTTGTCTCACAGTTAACTTACATCTACGAATTCTATGCGTCATTTGTGTGAGAACTTTAAGTGTGAAATGTTTTTCACGGATTTTGCGGTTTTCAGTGCTTTTGACATGAGACAATATATTCTGTCCTTCGGACACTTAGCAAAAGAGCTGTAGCCAAAGAGATGCCCTCATTCGACTAATTTGCATTCACATCGATTGTACGTTATCTGACAGGTCGAGATATGTAAATATACTCTGAGTTAACCTACAGTAGATATGTAGCACTACGAAAGGTACGAAACAGCTATGTCAGCTAAGAAAAATAGTCATTCACGTTCAAAGCGAAACGTGACAGAATTATTACTCAGAATCAGTTTTTGTTTAATGGGTTTCTAAAGCAAATTTTTCTAAAGCAGTAGCATTTTTAGAAATAAATTTTTTAATTGAAGTTACTCATCAAGAAACTTGCATTTTTGGCTACTACTCTCTATCTTGGATACAACTTTAGGAGTACAAAAGTGTGGAAAACTTTCTCCAACATACGCAACATAAAGTCAAACAAATGACAATCCGGAAAACTTCAGGTGAGGTGTAAGAAGGCAGCAGGGTAAAGAATTTGTACACCTACACAACCCCATTCATTATGCGAACTGCTTGTGTAGTGTGTGGGTGGGAGGGCGTGTTTACGATTTTTTTGGTTGGATGTTTAACGACCACCATCAGCAGCGCAATGGGTATAAGCAGTCGTCCGCCCATAATTTAGAACCACTAGTTCCAGTGAAGGTGACAGCCAGCGCACTAAGACAAGCACAACATCCGTGCTACAATGGGATACCAACCCATTACGGATTGTTAATTTTGAGATAGGTTATATCTTCATCTTTTTGTGGCCCCATGCTGGGAGGGGGCGACACGGACGAGGATATAAATTTAGCAGACTGGAAGATTATTAATTTTTGGATGAGGGACGAGTGCCGCAGACTGGAATATTCTTCATTTGGAAGCGTGCCATTCCAGGAAATGAACATTCTGACGTAGGCTTTCGGTAAAGAACGGTAATAAAGGGTGGGTGTCCTAATAGGAAAATGGAAAATAGTTTAATGTGTTTAAGAAAATTTAGAGTTTTAGGAAGTATACCATACACCTGTATTGTGTTTTGACTAAAATGGTATAGTTTCGTGTATTCATAGAGGGGGCTGTCGTTTGTAATTAACTTCCATATCAGTTTTCCCCGCACGGGGATAACAGGTTTTCCAGTTATTTGGGGAGCGGCGCCCCCACGGCCCGAGCTGACCTTGTGACTGGTCACCATCTGATGTCACGCCACCGCTTGTTTTTTATTTTGGTGTTTGCAGAAACAGCTGTTCATCCAGCTGTTGGGGAGTCGCGTCCCCACGTTCCCGAGCTGGTCTTGTGTCTCGCTTTTTCGTTTTTATTTATTTTCTCCACTGGCCAGTTGCCCGTGTTGTATTCTCTACCTAATCGCTACCACGTTATGTACTAACACCCCGGTCTTGTGGTTTTGTTACCCTCCACCACTAACTGTTTTATATTAACCGCTCAGTTCGTAGGTTGCTGAGATTCCGTTTAGGTTCCCTTCCAGGGTTTTGTTTTCCTTGGATTACTTTTTTCCTTTTAGCTGGTTTGGGTGCTAGACCTACCTGCATGTCTGCCGCGTGCGGAGACCCGTGAGGCGGAAATGGGATGTCTGGCGGCTGAGGTCGCAGGAGACCGGTTAAGTGCCTCCTGTGTACCAACACTCCTCTTCGACCCCGGCTTCGCTGTAAACGGGAGGCTAGAGACTAACCCACCTCTAGTCAGAAGTCTTGTACCAAGTTGTGTACAGGGTTTTAGCGGCTTTTTTGTCGTATAGCACGGCAGGGTAAGCCCGGGGCTGTGGGATCATGCCAAAGGCGTTGGCATGACGGTACCCGGAGGCCGAAGTGTCCGCCGAGTGCGTGTGATCACAGCCAACGGACTATATCTGCAACGTATAAGCTCCAGAACTGTGTCCAGCGTCATTTTCTTGACTTGCAGACTTCCAGTTCTCCCTCGTAGGGCTCGGTGGTGGGTGGGGTAGTTTGCAGACTAATCCTCTTCTTTTTTTCCATGGGTAAAAACAAAAAGAAAAACTCCAAATTTAAGTCGCCTGAGAAAATGATTATTGACAATGACTCTCCTTCGTCTTCTCAACCTACCAAGTCTCATAACCTTAAACGATCTTTAGACCTTGACCTGGACCAAGAATGTGGAACCTCTTCTTCGGCATTTGTTCCAGTCGCTCCGAAGCGTCGTCTCCCTCGTTTGCTGTGACTACGCATGCTACACACTTAGTTGTGGAATCCATCGATCCGAATGAGAGACTGTCTACCAAATCTCCCTTTTTCATTTGTAAAGCTTTGGACGCTGCGGTTGGCCCCTTGAGGTCTGTGAAGAAGCTTCGCTCTGGGGACCTGCTTGTCCAAACTTGCAGTGTTTCTCAGAGTAACACTTTTCTGCACCTCACTAGTCTTCAAGGCATTCCTGTCAAAGTGACACCTCACCCGTTTCTTAACACCTCTCGGGGTGTTATTTCGGAGTTTGATCTCTTGCCATGCAGTGAAGAAGAATTGGTGACTGAACTTGCAGATCAAGGTGTTATTGCTGCACGTCGTATGATGTTTCGGCGCGATGGTTCTTTGCTTAAGTCTAAAAATGTGATCTTGACTTTTAACTCCCGAAAGTTCCAACCGAAATCAAGGCTGGCTACTTGGTCTGTGGAGTTCGCCCGTACATTCCCAGTCCTCTGCGCTGTTTCAGGTGCCAGAGGTACGGGCATTCACAACGTTTCTCTAAGAGTTCCGCTCGTTGTGCAAATTGTGGCTCCAGTGAACATGACGGGGAAGGTTGCACTTCTGCGGCCTGCTGTGTTAACTGTGGTGAGGCCCATGCAGCTTACTCCCTCAACTGTATGAAATGGAAGGACGAGATGGCGATCCAGCGCCTCAAAACCCTGGAAGGCCTCTCGTACCCTGCTGCGAAGGCCAAGTTGGGTATACCCACCAATCGACAGCGTACGTTTGCCGCAGTAGTTCAGTCTCTGCCACAAGCCGTGCAGCCCTTTGTTCCGCGCCCTGCAGCTCTCGCCGCACTTGCCAAGCGATCTACAGCTGAACAAGCGACACAGGTAGATTTCCCCGAGCTCCAGATAACTGAGTCTGCGCCTTCTCTTTTGAAGACGACCGACTCTTTCAGTTCCCAGCAGAAAGCCTGCACGTGCGGAAGACCCGGCCCTCAATCCGCAAAGGTGTGCAGTGTCCATCCAACTGTCGCGGTCCGCCTGACCAACATTGCAACTGTCTCGGACTCAGCGAGGTCCCCACCCTCAACCAACATTATAGAGGAACATAGGGGGGAGGAGAGTGACAGTTCGTCCCCAGCCTCAACCAACATTGCAGAGGAACATGGGGGGAGGAGAGTGACAGTTCGTCCCCGCCCTCGGCCAGCATTGCAGAGGAGTGTGGGGGGAGGAGAGTGACGGTTCGTGCCCCTCCTGTGACTCATCCTTTGTGTAGTTGTGTTAAATGAAAAACAAATTATAATAATTCCAATAGTAAGTTAATAAATTTTTATATATACCCAATTAACTAACTTGTCTTCACGGCTTTCATCATCCTTTTTTCCAAATTTTACCAAGCCTGTCTGCTCTTAATCATTTTCCACGCTTTTAAAAATCTGTAGCTGATAGTTCTTTGTCTGGCGCTCTTTGGCCAAACCTGCCCCTTGCGCCACTAAAATCAACCAACCAACCTCAGTTTTACTTAATCGGCTTGTTTCTCACCATTGTATCATGTTTTTCATACTGTTTGTTTCTTTGTCTTTTTTGGCCCTTCTTCGTACTCATGGTTCGGTTTTACTTGGTCAGCCAGTTTTTGCGATTTATGCTCCGTTTTTTAATTTTGTCTGTTTGTCTTGTGTCTGGCGCTCTTTGGCCAACCATGGCCCTTGCGCCAATAAAATCTAATAACCAACCAACCAACCAACCATATCAGTTTTAAGACGATCTTAGTTCAAGAAGTTCAACCGGGATATGGTTCTTATTTAAACTTCATAAAAATTTAATAGCATTGTAACCCCAGATTTGACAGTTTTAAGTAGCTATTGATAAGAGCATGTGTTACAAAATCACATTTACTTCCTTTTGTAAATATCTCTCATCCAATTGTTCATTCAGTTGCATAATCATTGGAACTTTGCTCATTTTCATTACTTGCTGTAGCGTTGTTTCATTCTCATATATGGACACAAACTTCTATCTAATTTTAGTAGACATTCTAAAAAAATACTGATTTGAACGTTTGCAAACGATGCCAGTCTGAGCAACATTAATGCAACCAGTGCTATCAACCAAAAAATTAATACAATAATCTCTTCAGAAAACTCTCAAGTTAAGATCATACTTTATAGAATAAATTCTAAGGTATTATTTGCGAGTTCACTCACTGAACTTGGCAAAAAACCCAACCACGATGATGTGGAATGGGGTTTCCTTTGGAGTGTGAAACCGACTTGGGATTATAACTTCTCTGTCATTGATGATCGTACCATGCTCTTACGAGCTTTGGTGGGAGGAAACCCGTTCTGAGTGGTTCTTTTAAATTAAGAAAATACCACAAATTACAACTTCTGCTTGAAACAATAAGATATATTCGGGGTAGTAGGATCTTTAAAGGTGATGGCTACCAATTTTCAGCATTCATACTACCGTGGTAACGACGCTCCTTAAAATGCTCATAAAAATATGACACCACTGAGAATTTTACACTCAAATGTTGTGAAATATTTCTAGTTTTCAATATTTTATTAAGTGCGCATTATGATATTAATGAGACGTAATGCGCAATTCAAAATCTAGTTTTAGTAAGGGAGTGCGGTCATCCTAGCTTCAAAGTTACTATTTTCAAAGAACTTGGAAGTGTTGAATAAGGAAACTGTGTAGGAAAGAAAGCTCGAAGTGGCGTCACTTAAACGATTCGTTTACAACGAATAACTTCCTCATGAATTGTGAAGAAGCATTAACTCTTAGCGCTCGAATGCTTCCTGATTTCGCCATTACCCCGACACACAGCGAATTAACAACCCGTTTAACATTCTTCTGCCCGACTCTGTTTGAAAATGATAAACGCGTTTAATCTGTTTTTCCAGCTAAATATACAATACGATTCATATTGGAGAGAACTGGTGTTTTACTTTATTTCTGTATCCAAATGTGTGGAGTTTTGTCTCTAAGGGCTGGGACTCACAAATTTTTTTGTGAGCATATTCAACCAAATTAAGTTCTCTCTCTGAAACCTATTTTTTGTTAGGAACTTGAATTCCTGTTCTTCTTTGCGCGATAGAAGCACGTAACGTCTCTATCATTCGCTCTAAGTTAATACTTTCGCGAGCCATCGAAAGTACGTTCAAGTATATTAAGTGTGGCACCACTCCGCAATACTGAATCTGAAGAGCAAGTCTGTTTCCTAATAAATCGGATCTCCTCCCCAAAGCAGAATTAATCAAGAACATTGATTACCTACCCGGAAAGAACTCAGATGATGCGAATCAACTCCTCGCAGCACTGCTCTGAGGAAACGCTATTGCGTCGAAAAACAAATCAATCATATGGCCGCAAATCAATAGCTTAATGCCCTCCACATCGCGATGATATCAAGAGGAATGTGAGGATTATTGTACTACTTCCCATGTGGAATGTGAGGATTACTGTACTACTTCCCATGTGTACAAGAATTTCGATGATCCTTATCTGTAATGTGCTCCTGACGACACCTAAATTATCCAAAATATTGTGACAAATCCACTCGAAGGGTCATTGGATGACTCTGGGAATATCTTCAGGTGGTAAGCAATATATGCTATTCACACCACGTAATGGATGTATCATTCGCCCAACAAATTTTCCCGAAACCACTCTTAGATTTCCACATGTTACAGCGAAAGAACACCTGTACACTGAACAAAACAAAGGCATTGAAAACCTTTATGGCCAGAAAACTCACGAACAATAGTAAAGTGAAACAAAGTGAAGCTAACATGTAGGATTGTTAATACCTTCTCACCTTGAATTCTACGAAAAGCCATAGAAAAATATTTACCAACTTTTACTTTTCATTTTAGCCGAGAGATGGGAGCAAAACAGGTCTAACAATTCTATTGCTCAGAGCGGGCCAGGGAATGAAGTATACCGCACACGTTTTTTTTTAAACAATAAAATTCATCTTTGGAGGAACTTACAATCAGCATAAGAATTAATAATCACTTTAATTTGTATAAGGAACAACTAGTAAAGATGTTCGAGCAAAAAACGGAAATGAAACCTGAATGCATTCATTCGACTACTGTGTTCGCCACAAGTGGAGATTCATTCGCGAACTATGAATACGTTCTAACTATTTTGGAAATTTGCGAATATCCACTCTGGAATTTGAAATCAAGTTGTGTTTTTGTGAAGAGGAGGAGATATATTCGTCAATGGCAAATGGTTTCCAACTAAGATCTCTTCGCAGTTTTCCCACTTTTTTACACTTTCCAACCGTAGGTTGAAAAAGCGTATATGCTTCAACTTTGTCGCCTGTCCGCAATATAACTTGCGTAATAATGGTTCGACTTCGATGAAAATTTAGTGTGTGGTAGGGGACAACCTATGAAGGAACCCTGTGGAAAATGGACGAATTGGGGTCAAAGGTCAGGATATAGGAGAGGATCCATTCCATCGCGCTTTATGCGTCATAACTTACGTAAAAGTGTTACGATTCCGGCAAAACTTTGTCATGTTGTTCCGGAAATGTACTGAACCGGTTCTTTTAATATCGTCCAAATGGGGTCAAAGGTCAGGGAACAGGAGCGAGATTTATTCCACAGCAATTATCCTAAAAACTTGCCTTAAATTACGTCTATTGCGACAAAACTTTAGTATGTTGTTCCGGAGGTATACTGAACCAATTCCGTTTAATATCATCAAAATTGGGTCAAAGGGGAGACACAGCAGCGAGATTTATTCCACAGTCATTATCCTCATGACTTGAGAAATAACTTGTGTAATGATTTCTGGAACGTTGGAAAGCATATCATGAAATAAATGCACTGGATGATTTTTCTGACTGTTTATATAAACGTCCGATTCCTGAAGTCAATGTTTTCGTCAGTGAGTGAACTAGGACCACAGGGAATGGTGAAAATTAAAAGACTATTCGTTTGAATAATCATCCGGGAATGACCCTTTTGCGTAAATCATAAATGAACTCGCAAGAAGTTGATTATCACTTTTGATTTATACCATTACTACTCTTTTACCATCGGATTCGATGAAATTTCAAGCACCATACTGGATTCTCAAATATTGGTGTTTTAGAACTGAAATAAATTTACTTTATGTTCTACTGCGTGAGAGCCAACTGGACATTAAAATTGAAGCTTAATTTTTTCCGAAATACACATCAGTGTCGTACTCTGTAATGCAAGCAACTACGGTTGTCATTGGTATAGCCCCCGTTACTGGCGCAGTTTCTTTGGGAAGTAGGGGCGTTCACGACCGCCGAGAGCAGCGCGATGGGCTATATTTCTGGCAGGTGATTGCTATGTTTATATTTATATTAGGAAAGAACGCATATGTAACATTATTGTCCAGTGCTCTTTGGTGCTTAGAACTCTTTAGAAAAAGGCTTCGACGTAATCATCTCAAATATTGCCATTAAGTTAGCTTAAATTTGAACTATGGTGTTCATTGTTTTTTATCCAAATGGGTGTGACTAAAAACTGTATATTACCTGTTGCCAGAGGTTAAAACTACGGCACTAAGAACACGACAATGTTCCCATTAAATTTATTGGTGAGATCTTCGATAAATTTATAATGTTCATGTAAAGTTAGGGACAAAAGATAACTTCAATATTTCGACAAACGCGGGCACTCAGACGAAACACTGTTATGGATCAGTATCTGATTTAACCTGAAAGGTGTGTAAATATTTGTCTATATCTAAGAAATATTATATATAGAGTACCTTCAGATATATTTCAGTAATTTCTTTGTATCAAAGATTTGAAATAAAATTTATAAATTTATTATTTTTGCCATCTCTGTTTTCCGAAGTGCTTGCACGTTGCTTGGCAACAACCGAAAAACAGAATTTAATAAGACCGGAGTGTTTCTAGAAAAAGCTTTCGTGTCTACGTGATGCAAACGGTCAAAGCCATTCACGCGTTTCATACCAGAGAGGAATATTAGATAAAATTATTCAGCTCAAAGCACTGAATACAATTCTTTGCTGGCTTTCAATCTATTTAAAGAAATCCTTTCCGGGGCCGATGCGGTCAAATCGCTGTCTCCTGATCATTTGCATGAGAACAGCCCGAGATCAAATCCTAAATTTGCGTTTGTCTAACGAAACTGGCTCCCTCCTTCAATGTATCAGTCTCCAAATTCTGGACGAACGACTGACCAGTGAATTTCTCACGGTGGTCCATCAACCTAAAAACTAAAAACAATTCTATTTAGACTTTATCGCCTTTCATTTCTTTTCAAGGTAACATGGCTCGCTCTCTGGAATTTAGTTTTACAAGTCAGCGCTGATATGCTGACATCATGCTTACAAACCCTTTCGTAACTTTCTATGGTTTGTTCTTAAAATGAATTTTATGAATACTAATCGTGTATATTCTCCGAAACATTTATTATGACGGAAAAGTTATATTGCCTGTTGAATGGGAAGTTGTCAATTATGCAGAATAATCCAATAGATTGCGTGAATTTAATGTGAATTTATTGCGTTCCAGAGAATAACTGTCTGATTGTGCGAATCATCACTTTTAAAATGGTGTTCTGTGGAAAGATAACAATTCCGTCGAAATAAATGTTCTAGAATTTGTTCTGCAAAACGAATTTTCGGTTTCGTTGTATGAGTTTAGGTTTGAGGAGACGCCCATAACTCTTCACACCTTTAGCGTAAGCCTTGTAATTGTATCAAAGAAATTCAGAGAATGGTTCACTCTAAGATGTTCAAACACTTAGACGTGCCGATTTGCTGCAGACGGCCCTCACATCTCTCATAACTGTGCTACCTTGATGCACATATTTCTGGACGAGGTGCAAGAGTGTTTCAGGACGACGATTCTTCGATTACCAATCGAAGAAGAAATAAAACAGAATCATCACGATGTATAAGAAGGAAAACACTAGAATCATCATGATATCAAGATTAATATGATCATTATGGAACCACGTCACGGGGATACGTGGAACACAGCTCATCTCCTCACCAAAAACTGCTTGTTCCTACACGTGAACTGTCCAAAACGATGAGACATATTCATTCTCTGAGTCCCTGGGTGACCGTCTGAACAAATTTAAACAGGTAGCAAAACTTGGCGGGAAATACCTGTCGCATGACACGAGAAAATATAAGTAGCACCACACCGACCAATTTCTTTTAAAACTCTCTTTCAGTTCCACATCCAACAGCACAGTAACAAAAAGCATCCGAAACAAAGAGAATTTACAAGTTTTTGCTGCAAAACTAACTGGAACCAACAGCTACTAAACCAGAAAGAGTACGCGATAAAAATGTTCATGCGTTGCCTTATGCCGGCTGATCCTTAACAGCAATAATTCGGGATACCGGACAGAGTTTGGAGGTACCTTGGTACCTTAGCACAAGACTTGAATAATTTCCTTAAAGAAAAATGCATTTTTTTACCTGAATCAAATTTTTAACGTCTTGAGTTAACAAAGGGGTTTCTATATGTTCAGATGTGTACTTATAGTGGTGCATAAAAGTATTGCATTATCTTCAAAAATACTGAATTTTTAGGTTTAACTCTATTTTAAATAACTAATTTTTATAGTTATTTCACTATTGATATGTCATTATATGCAAAATCTAACGGAGATTTTAAATGTGTCTGAAGTTTTACTGTAGCTACTTCTGTTCTTCCGACACATTACAAAAATCATGCTCAAATCGAAATAATTATGAAAAGGAGGATTTATCCAATACATAGGTTACTTTTGTAATTATTAACGAAATATAGAGCATTTAAATTCAGAAATATAACGAAGCAAAATTATAAAATGTACCTAATATTTTGTCGCCCATCCTTTAACTTTTATCAGAACTTTGCATCTTGATGGCATACTGTGAACAAGATTGTATAAACAGTGAGTTGAACAATACAATTCCAAATCGGAATTACATCTACAATGAGTTGAATTTTGGTCGTTGGGTTCTTTTTTGATGGTTCATACGACAGTTTAAACCACAAATGTTTGATCGGGTTTAAGTCCAGTGACAAAGGTTGACAATCGAGATGCTGAACTTTAGTACGATTGCAGGGAGAATTGTCATCTGGAAAAATAAAACTGCTGTCATATAACTTCTAGAAGATGGTAGCACCTCGTTTTCTGATATCCTGATTCATTTCTGGGCATTTACCGTACCAACGAC
Organism: Macrothele yani; assembly: GCA_039090855.1. Classification (NCBI taxonomy): domain Eukaryota; kingdom Metazoa; phylum Arthropoda; class Arachnida; order Araneae; family Macrothelidae; genus Macrothele; species Macrothele yani. The sequence continues at coordinate 46,931,975 of CM076999.1, read as the reverse complement.
AATATGGAGGTTCTCAACGCCCTGTGCACACATACAGTCCAAAGCCATGACCTTCACCGGTTGCTTAACAGTAGTCACTAAGGAACTCGGATGGAATTCTTCATGCTTGAATAGGACCTACTCTAATTGCCATTAAGAGAAACTTCTGATTCCTCACTGAAAAGCATATTTTCCCCATTGCTTGGTTGTCCATGAGCCATGCTGTTCTGCCAACTGAAGTCTACGAAGTCTGTAATCTGCAGTTAACAGCGGTTTACACTTTCCTTTGCAGCCACGTAAGCCATAGTGAAGCAGCCTTTTCGTAACAGTGGATGAACTAACAGTAACATCAGTCACTTCAGATCATGTTTGAGCAATTCATGTTAATTGATCCTCCTGTCTGCGAAGTTTAGCTTCTAAGTATTCTGTCCTGATGGTTGCAGTGGATCTGAGCCTTCCACTGCGGCACATAATTTTAATATTTTCAATGTCTTTTACTTTCTTCAGTAACCTTATGACCGTAGAAAGAATACAGCCCACTGATTCAGCGATTTGCCTTGAAGATTGACTTGAAGAATATCCCTCTTTCATGCAGAACAACGATTTTTACTCTGTCCGCTTTGAACAATTCCACAATTTCAACCATTAATGAGAATGTACAAAAATTACGACCCAATGACAACAAGAAGCGACCACTACAATGCTTGGGTAGCTCTGCGTAAACACCAGTTTTAATGTTGCAGGAGGATTAAGATAGCAATAGGAAGCCGCCAATCAGGTAAAATAATGTCTATGATTGGCTGTAACAAATGATATTTAGCTAACTTGAATTTCAATGTGTTCGACAAACCCCGTATTTTATGTCATATCTTAAGAACAGACGTAGTTACAGAAAAAAAAATGATATTTTAAAAACTTAATTAGATAGAAACCATGAAAAAACTATGAAAATTCGTTTGTTCAAAAAGAGTTAAATTTAGCTCACGGTTTTTGCTGGTGATGCAATATTTTTACCACACCGATGTAAGTACCGCAGATGTAATTGATTAAGCACGTCACAATTCATTACTTAATTCGAGCAAAGAAAGATAGTTTTCATTTCTAAATGAAGACCATGTAACATATTATTGCAGGATGAAATGGAATATTCCCCCGTTCCTTTGCTTCAGTAATGTTTTTTTTTTCAAATGGAAGAAAAAAAATACGCAACAAACCACAGATGCCTCTCCGATTTTTACTTCACATTTTGCGGTAATAACTCTTTTGGGAGCAGAAGTGTAAAAGCTAGGGAACGGCAGTGTTTTAAAAGCACGGATAAAAATGAAAAAAATCGGTTTTAAATACAAGATAACAATTTGCCTGGTATCTGTGATCGGTATCCGTGAACTTGTGCTTAAAATGAAACGAAAGCTGATCGTTAATGTTTGAAGTCAAAGCTTTTATTATTAATTTTTTATATTTAACAGTGAAACATCAGTTTAAACAATTGTAATTTTTGAAATGAAAATGTCCGCTTTAGAGCAGTGTTTTATTAGGTTTAACTTGAAGTCCTTTTTCGTTTTAGGACTTATTGGTTTTCACAATTCGTATATTCACATCACTGCAGCAGAGAGATCAGATTAATAAAAACTTCACTTCGAGAGATGAGAATAAATAAAAATTTCATAAAAACTACATAGATCCGAATAAAGTCCATTTTATGCTATTTTGGGTTAGTATGCATATGTTTGGGCACCGCAAAATCCAAACAATATTGTTATAATGAACCGATGGCTTCCACCTTTGGAAAGGATAATATAACCTCTTTCTTAGCCACTTGACAGCAGAGTTACAGCATCGGGTAGACGTACTAAGATGAAAAATTGGCACCGTAAAATAAGAACTCTAATTCTGTTTTATAGAACGTCACTTCTAAAATCCGTTAAACCAAATTCTTATATCCTTCAGTGGTACTTGTAAAGCAGGTCTTTGTTTCAACATTTTGCACAGAATATTAGATGATATCGGGAAAATAGTAATTTACTACCCACCAAAGTACTTTTAACATGATGAGCAATTAAAATTCATCTGCTCAACATGACCCAAGAGAATATATGTATATATTTTTTAAGACCTGATGTATATAAAAGTCTTAAGTTACTTTTCATTATACTCCTGTACTTGTTTTCGTTTGCGAAAAAATTAGCTGATGAATGTTTCAAAATCAATATGATTTTAATTAAGTTGATTTTAATTTAATTCAATTTGTTATTTTGTAACATTTTCTGTACTGTTGGACAATATCAATGGCAGATCTAAGTCTCTCTTTGCTTTTATCTTGTTCTGAAATAAAGCAGGTAAAATATTTGAAAGAATTGTTTTCAATACCCGCCTAACCGTAGACCTTCAAATTATTTTTCGTAGTACACTGGCGGAAATGAAACAAGAACACCAAGAAGGAATTGGCGGACGATCATGAAATATACATAGGTTAATGGGGTCAGGTTTACGTAGGTGTGATGTTAATTTCGGGACCAACCGGTGAGCGCTTACGCCACAGCACGGCATAATATGCAAATAATCGTCGGTGGTATTTAAGGAGTCCGGCGAAGTGAATGCAATCAGTCGTCGGCGTACGGACATGTGCGAAAACCCTGAAGAAGCTGCAATGCCTCACATGGAAGACGTGTAAGATTTCAGCAGTTATCGGATTTTGAGCGAGGTCGTCTTGTCCGACTCCACGAGGCCGGGTGGTCGTATCGTCGTATTGCGAGCGAAGTGGACGGGAAGCATCGGTAGTGGTACGATGGTGGCGTAGATGGTCCGAGGAACATTTCCACACGAGAAGACGAGGAACCGGGAGTCACAGACGGACTGATGAGCGGACTGATCGACGCATAAGAAGAACGGCGTTATCAAGCAGAACATACACCGCGACGCAAATCCGAGCTGCCTTTGCACCTTAGGTGACTGTGTGAAAAATTCGCAACCGTCTACTGGATGCAGGACTACGTGCACGTGTGCCTCTGGCATGTGTATTTCTGACTCCAGCCCACCATCAGGAACGGCTGCACTGGTGTCGCCAACGTCTGCACTGGAGAACGCAATTACGGTCTGTCGTGTTCGGCGATAAAATCAGATTGTGCTTGGGAGCCTCCGATGGCCGTATGCGTGTTCGCAGACGCACAGGGAAGCATCTCCACATTGCTTGCATCCGCCAGCGACACACAGGGACTACACCTGGTCTCCTGGTGTGGGGAGCGATTAGCTATCACTCCCGTACACAACTAGTGTTTGTACCGGGTACATTAAGCATCACCTCCTACATCAACAACATCATTCAGCCCGTTGTTGTGCCATTTGTAAGGTCGGTCCATCGTGGTGTTTTCCAGCAAGATAATGCACGCCCACACAAAGCGCGTGCCGTGCAACATGCACTTCAGGGTGTGAGACAAATGACCTTCACGTTCACCGGATTTGTCGCCCATTGAGCACGTGTGGGATTTTATGGGACAACGACTGTTCCGGTCTCTACGGCCAGCCGCGACCATCCCCGATTTACGCGTCCAGGTTCAGGATGCTTGGAATTCAATATCCCAAACTTACATCCAATACCTGTACGACAGACTCGTGCCAGAATTGCACAGTGTGACGCAGTTCATGGCAGTTCAAACTCGTACTAACCATGTTACATGGAAATGTTATTTTTCAGTTTGCCAGCAAACACAGCTGTATTTTGCCATAATGTTTTGACCACGTTATCCTCTGTATTCCGTTATTATGCTGTATAAATTTCGTTATTATAAGACGTCTCCTTCTTGGTGTTCTTTTCTCACTTTCCGCCAGTGTATTATATCAAGATAAATTACGTGTGTCACAAATTCGTAGAGACATTTGAGTTTTATACGAAATCATTCACAGATACGCTTTTAACAAAGAGAATTTTCCTATACGAGACTTCCAGGATGATATTTTCTTTGCGTGAGGTTAAATAGTGTCATAAATCTCGATTATTCCTGATTTGTGTTCATCGAGTTTGATGTTCCTTCACATTTTGCGAATGACTATTTTTGCTTTGATAATGGAGAAAAGATTGCTTTCAAAACTTCGGTTTCTGCAGAACATATTAATAGCGCAAAGAAATATATAATGCATGCATTGTGAGTCATTTTCTGTTTGAATTACAAAATAGAAGCACCAAAACATATTTATCACATCAGAATTCTTTCTTTTTGCCGTTTGACCACACAGACTCAATATGTAACGTTAATATCACTTAGTGTGATAACAATTTCAAAACATAAAATTTAAAGTGGTGATCTGTGTATGAGGCAGCACCAAGTACCAAACATGGTCTAATGAATCAAGTGTTCAGTTCTCGCCTGTTTCTCTAAGGTAACCAAAGTTTCCTACAGCGTATAAAATTGTATTAAAATGCCTGAATTTAAAATGTGATCATTTGTGACCAATTCGCTTGTAACAAGGATATGATGCTTTCTTTTTCATTTCCTGACTTGGGCAATTTAGATAAATGGCACACTTAATTACATGTATGGTCGCTTCCAGAAAGTTTGCTAATACACAAATTACCAAAAGTCCAATGCAGACGACCAGAGAAAATTGCCAGTAAATAATTTCGCCAACAGCCACGAGACACACTAAGGTCACAAACCGTTTTGTGATGTTGCATTATGCGTGTGAGCTGCTACTCACAGAAAAGAAAACGGTTTTTGCCAAATGTTCATCTTGAAACTTTTATTTAATTTATATGAAATATATTTTGCAAATAAATTAGCAAAACCTAACTGTTTACATTCTTTAAATGTTAGTAAAAGCAATAATTTGGAAAACATAATTTCCTAAAGTTCTTTTGTTTTAAAATATTTAATGTTGTTTGAAAAAATATGTATTTATGTGATACTTTTTAAAGTTCGGTGAATAATCAGTTGAATTTATTAGAATATTCACGAAATCGTCAATAACGACTTGCATGTGAACAGTAGTGTTCTTCCAAATTTAAAGAGAAGCAGAAATTTGTTTCTATGCGAACAAAATGCAATCATGTATACATATACAGTATATATGAATTAGTCGATTTGTTGGACAGAAAACTTAGAAATGTTGTATCCTATAAACGTTTGTGATTGATTTGTACTCCCAAGGGGTCCTTGAACAATTTCAAACAGGTTGTAGAATCCACATCATTGGGCAACTATAGCAATATCCATAAATCCAAGATGACCGCCCAAAATAGTGTAATTGCAATTATATTGCCATCTAATGCACCTAGAAAGGTCATTTTTGTTTTAACTTTGTTCAGGTTTTCAGCAGACATTTCATTTTACATCATTTACGAACAAAAGAAAGCATGGCGGCCATATCACAAGATGGTCGCCCTAAAAGGTATAATGTACATGTGAGATTTTACGAATCATACAGGCATATTTAGTTTAATTTAAAAATTGATACTAATTAAAATGTAAATACAAAATCAATATTTATTACGAAATAAACACAAAGGAAGCATTTGTTACAGTAAATAATAATAATGTATTTACTCCCACTCATCATCCATGTAATCAGATTCAGCAGATTTATCCTGATGCAATCCTCATGATAATCCTCATCTTCAGGATAATCAACATGGACGTCCTGGTCCATATCTTCAGACTCGTCTTGATAAAACCCACCCGCTGAACAACCTTCGTTCGTTGCTATAGATTTTACTGAATTGATTTAAACATCCTTCTTTTTGGATCAGTAGCAATATGATGTGCACAAAATACGCTATTTTTGGCTTCAGCAAGCCTCAGTGCCACCCATCTTACGATGGGCCTTACACTGAAATGTCAGTGTATCAATCAGCTTTGGAGGAGCTGTGTCATCATTAGCAGAAACAGGAGATGGGATTCTATCATTTAAATTACAAACGAATTTTATGATATCACTCGATTCATTTGGGGACGCAATCCGGCTGCAAGCTTTCCACAGCATCGCCTGAAGCTGAGCCCGAAGAACATGTTGCAACATGTTGGGCGATGTTGGATGTAAGACCATAAATTTGGGACTTTTCTTCCTGTTAGTGAAGAGTTCTAACCTAGCAGACGGCAGCGATGTCCCTGGCGATGGACCATATAAGGCCGTGAAGTAGGCTGTTGCAGCTTCCATTAGAGCCTCCGATGTAGCGCCAACTTCTCCGAGCGTATCGGTTAATCTATTTAATTTCCCAGTAAGAAAAGTTTTCAGTGCAGTTGCCTTGCCTTTAACGAATGAATACGAGGTCGTGTCGCAACCACTGAGGGCATGCATGCCAAGTGTCTGCAGACATTTTAGTCCAAGTTTAGCACACGTGCCATTGATATCTAGCACCGTTCCATCGCACCGCTCCATCTCCACTCTGGAAATCAGTTGTTCCCGATACACTCCATAGACAAGTAGAACAAACACATCTGTGACGTCACTCGCAACACGGATAACAATAACACCTTTTTCCCGGCTTGCAGCGTCAAGGACAAAGGATATAATGGATACGTCCGTCTCATCATGACTAAAGGTATTAATAGTATCATCATCAGCCTCAACCTTGAAATTTTCTCGCCTGACAAGAATTGAGACGGGGAATTGCGAGACTAACTACTGATGCCATGCTCAGGGATACTGTCCTCTCCGGACCCAGCTGGATGTTACTGAAATTCTGTTGCCACCGCATGGGCTTCCCGACATCCATTTGGAGTAAACACCAGCAAGTCAAATTTGTCATACCAACCAAAGAATATTCTTACTGTACGAGTAAGACTCATCATCCTACGCAGAGCTACAACAATGTCACCTACTACCTGGCTGCCGACTTTCGGAATCAAAATATCTCGTCATATGACACAATGTATTCATGTTCATGGTAAACATGAATCAAATCAGTGCTCCCAAATTTAGAATGTAGTTTTACGCCCAGGCCCGATGTAGTTTGATTTCGTTTGTGTGTGACTCTATATTGTGTAGATTGTGACAGACTCACTGACGCTTTAGTGGTCTCACCATTTGACACTTGCTTTGAGATAAACCTGAGTAGTGCAGCACCCGTTTGTTTCCTCATTTTCGCGAATGTGAAATCACCTATATCATACTCTTTTAGGTTTAATGAAACGGAATTTGCTTCGTTTTGAATTTTCTCGCTTAGGCATCTTCATCCTCTTAATCTACACTGCTGGCTGCCCAAAATGCAACTACAAGAAGGACATGAGATAACAAAGCAAGATTTACTGGACACATTAAAACAGATACAAAGATAAAACGATTGAGCTTACAGGCCCGTGCGACTTCTGGAGCACGTAGACATCAGTATTTCGTGTGGCCCTCAGGGCTGGCAATAACGAGGCTTTGGATGTGGGCTTGGGGTATGTCTCTCCAGGCTGCTTCTACACGTTGCCACAGTTCTTCAGCCGTAGCCGCGGGTGGTGCTTTCCGGGCCACTCGGTGGCTGATCAGCGACCAGACGTGTTCGATGGGCGACATATCGGGAGAACAAGAGGGCCACGGCAGCAGTGACACCTGGTGAGCCGTAAAGACTTGTTGCACGATGCGTGCCACATGCGGGCGCGCATTGTCCTGTTGAAATGTTGCGGCTGGCAGGTCCTGCAGGTAAGGGGGGACTACAGGCTCCAAAACGTCGGAGATGTAGTGGTGGCTGTTGAAAGTACTAGCGATACGCATCAGAGGGGTACGTCTGTAATATCCAATTGCGCCCGAAACCATAACGCCAGGCGACGGAGCGGTATGGCGAGAAATAATGTGGGCGTCATACAGTCTCTCGCCGCGGTGCCTCCACACGCGGATCCGACCATCGTGGTGTTGCAGGCAGAAGAGGAATTCGTCGGAAAAGACAATGTCGTGCCATTCCGCAGTCAAGGTGCGGCGTTCAACGGCCTACTGCCGCCGCACTCGCCGATGGCATAACGTCAATGGTAATCGGAGCAATGAGCGCCGTGCGACCAGTCCTCGCTCCTTCAGACGACGTCGAACGGCACGCGCTGACACAGTTTGTTGCGCAACATACCCTAATTCCTATGCTATCGTTCGTGATGTGGCGTTGCGAGCCGTCAATGCCCGCCGCACAACATGCCGGTCCTCTCGTTCGGTGGTGTGCCGCGGCTGCGGCAATCGCTCACGTCGGTCCGTCCGTCCCTCCTGCACCCACCGTATTCATACTCGCCTCACTGTGGCTGGATGTCATCCCACACGAGCACCGATGTCTCGGTACGATAAAACGCTGTCGCGATAAGCCACTATTCGTCCTCTGTCAAACTCCGAAACGTGCGGGAATGACTGCCGTATTCTGGGACTAGGCATCAGGAAGCTTCCCAAGCACAGGTCCGGCAGCACACCAAACTTCCACTACCTACACCCCGCCTCCTGTGCACCCTTCTTACAGTGCGTCTTGGTGGCGTGCCAGGCGCACATGATTTGCATATGCCCCGCAATGCTAATCGTTTGCATGTCCTTTCGCGGGCGACTTATGCAGCGAATTTCAGGCCAATCGGATGCTTCCTTCATGGTGTTGCATTTTGGGTTGCCATCAGTGTATATTATCCAACTTTACCACCTTTACGATTTTGCCTACAAGCTCTTTGAAACTCAAAATGGATGCACAACCCTCCATACGAAGGATGATAACTTCATCACCCAAATTGGTAACATGTATTGTAAACATTTGCTTCCAAGTTAGTTGGATACCATAACTGACATACACGTCGCACAATTCAGTGGAACTCCATGTGCAAAGTTTTCCATTTGATATAACTCCTCTACTAACAATGTCATGGATTGATCATCAATCATCAATGTCCGGCGAGTATACAAAGGAATTTTCCTGAATATGTCATAAAACCGAAGGTGATACTGTGCTTCTGCTGCTGCTGAACAATGCACACCGTTGCAACGCTATGCAACCTCACGACTCCACTCATCATTGCGAGTGGTGCGGTGACGTAAAATTACACCCTGGGACGGTGGAGCATCGCCAGAACCCTTTCTCTCACACTCTATTGTAAAACTCCTTCCCACCTATCTAGGTTTTTCAGATCAATAGGGGATTATTCATGTTAAGATGTTTCAGATCAATAGGGGATTATTCATGTTAAGATGTTTCTAATCAATGTGGGGATTGGTGTTTCACCAGTGTCGGTTAAACATTTCCTTTTCCTTTTCCTTACAACTGCTTTAACGTTGGCCTTAGATGTGAACAAACAATAACCGCTTTTATGGAGTTGAACTGTTGACACCTATCCTTGTGAATCCAAGATAGCCTGCATTCTGTAGCGTGCCTCATCATCACGTCTTTTCACTGCACACCCAGTTATCTTCCTGATGCCACGAACCTTGAGTTGCTCTAACAGTCCACCACTATTGCAGGTAGGCCGACACTTGCCACGCTGTGCAACAGCCATTGCATTCCTACAAAACGAATATATTTCTGAATTAGCCTAACATATGCACTACTTTCTTTAAATAGTATCTGCTATTACCACCTTAGAAAAATCAAAACCGTGTAAAATGTAGCGTTATGTTTTTTTCTAATACACAGAGAAATGTGATATTTACAAACCAAGATTTACATGCAACTTATCGGCGGCCATCTTGTCATATGGCCGCCATATTTCTTTTAGTTAGTAAAGCATGTGAAATAAAATGCCTGCTGAAAACCTGAATACATTTAAAACAAAAGTAACCTTTATAGTTGCATTAGAAGTGGTCTAAGCGATAGACTCTGATCATTCGTCCGAAATGGGTCTGGGTTCGAATCACAGTGAGACATGGATGTTGTGTTTGCCTTACGGTTTCTAGCTCTCTCAATTCTCTGGAACCAGTGGCCCTAAATTAGGGACGAGCGACTGCATATAGCCCATTGAGTTGCTCACGATGATCGTTAAACCTGCAATAAAAAAAAATGATAATTAAATTTACACTATTTTAGGCCGCCATCTTGGAATTACGGATACTACTGTAGTTCAATGATGTGGGCTCTTCAACTTATTTGAATTTGTTCAAAGGCACCTTGGGAGTATAAATCAATCATAAAAGTTAGTAGGATACAACATTTCTGATTTCGGTGGACAACACATATTAATGACAAACAGACTAAATGCATTTTGTTGTTCAACAATTATTGTCTCTAAACATTCATTGACAGAACTGATTGCAAAATAATAAGTGATGTAAAAAGCCTTCTAAAGCTCTTCATTAGCGAATTACTTATGACACTTTTACTCCAAGAAAGGACTTGCTACAGTTTTGATTTCATTAGGAGAAGAACACATGTTCTGTATTTTGAAATGTTATATGTAAAATTGGCTGAAAGATTTCGACCTGATGAATTTAATTATCAGCAGTTCGGGACACAGAAAAAAACAACAGCTGAATATTAAATAATATTCAAGAAGAGGAAATTTGAGGCAGATTTATGATCCTAAACTTCGAATTATTAAAAATGCGCACCTCAAGAAATCAAAAATATTTTATAAAGCAAAACAAAAAATAAATTAAAAAAAAACATTTTTTGGTGCTGCCATAATTACAGTTCCCAAGGATAACTTCTATGTATTTTATGTGATGTGCTGGAATCCTCGAAATACCAAAACCCACTGTATCCTATCAGGTTCATTAAAATTATTAACTGCGCACAATAAAGTGGTACAACCGCTATATGTATTACACAATATGGCAATTCAGTAATGAGACCTAATATTTTAAAAGAATGGAAAAGCAGGAAATCTTTTGTGAATATATTTTATTCAACGTAAACTCTTCCTGCGGAAATACAGGTAGTGGCACAAAATATCAACAAAAGCAAAGAGTTGCACAGTTTATGTTTCTGTATGGAGTAAAGACCTGATGTCACAGTTCTTAGCATGACTTAAATATCTACACACTTTTCCCTTTACAGCCTGCTCGGATTTTGAGAATAAATACTATTTACCCGGTGACAGTTCTGGAGGTTAGGAAGGAGTGTGTTGATAACTCACGTTTGTTTTCGTACCAGAAAGTGCTCTACTTTACTGCTCTGAGTGAGGGTGCGTCATCGTGAGGAAATAATCATTACACGTTTCTTTTCTCATTCCTATCACGAACATTCCTCTTCCACACTCGTTAGAAAACGGATGAAAAAGCATAGACAGTGCAGTTGTACATTCAGGAATAAACTCGTTTTGCAAAATTCCTTTGTTGTCTTTAAAGCACACAAGCATTGCTTTGATTTTAGAATCATGTAAGCTTAGTTTCTGTCCTTTGGGTGACTGGCGACTCACACTAGAACTCTGACGTTACGTTGCAGGATCACAAGGAATCTGCGATATCGCGTCACGTGGCGCTATAATTTGGATAAAGTTTTGCATTGTTACTGCAGCCTCCAGAATATTTTTGCCTATTCCGCACATGCGTGTTTCTGGTCGTCTGATAAATCACGCGGAACAAAACAAGCACAAATCACCACGCTACAAATCTTGTACTAAAATTTGACGAACCGTCTTCTTATTAACACTGAACTCACATGCTGAAGATCGCACAACAGTCAGAAAACAACAAGAATAATTTTTACATTATCCGAGCATTAATTAGAAACGTTGTGAATTGCATATGATACTGTGTTAATTGCCCTGAGGTTTTGACGTTACAAATACAGTAAGACTTCCAAAACCGGCATTGACGGAACCGGACGAGTACCGGATTTGTGAAAATTCCGGAATTTGGAGCTATCAAAAATTGTGCAAGGAGTGTTACATAAAATACGTACTTATACGAAACAGGTCACTTTAAGGAAAATTTGCGGTCTACGCCTTATAAATTTGCAAGTGTCGCGCTGCGGATCGCACTCTTCGCAACTTGCGAAAGAAAAAATCATTATAGTGATGCCAAAAATGTTTTGGCCAAAATATTGACGATCAGCTTTTTGTACTATTCATTATAAAACTTTCCGCCAAAAAATTGAATTAGGTGAATGGCAATGCAAAATCTTGAATCCCTTAGGGCTGGGCGATATATCGATGCATAGAGAAAACCCGATGTGAATTTTACATTGATGTAACGGTTTTTCGACTCCCAAATCTACGATACATCTTGGAGGCAATTACCGCGATGCATCTTGAAGGGCGATGTAGATGGCATTACATGATCGAATGCATACCGCCACCACCAGGCACATACTCGTATCATCATCACACGTTCGACACACAATTTCAAACGTACACGCCGATTAGCCGCCTCACTTGGTCCATGTCACTTTAGCGCGGCCTTATGAGATGAAAAATTTCAAAAGCAGCCCAATGTTTCACGTAGGCGGGTATCGGCAATTCGCAAGCTGAGATCGGATGATCTCACGCTGTATTGTTGAGATGGTACATCGGGACATTTCTATGATTATTGGGAAAACATTGGATGTTCTCACGATGTTCTCACGAAAAGGAAGTCAGAAAAGTGCCGGATTTCTGAAATAGCCTCTTTTCTGGATGCTGGATTTTCCAGGTTTTACTGTATACAATTTTAAATAACTAACAAAACGAAAATTCACATGCGAATGACGGCGTTGTGTACGAATAAAAACCTATCTTTTCTGTGATCTCGAAATTCAATACATCTAAACGGCATCACAACTCTCATTCTGACTTGCATGGCATTTGTACACCTCTAAAGAAATAGTTGTTTCCCAAAATTTTTAGATATTCTAAACACTGTTCAGATTTTGCTTCATTTAATTGGTTTCACAATAAAACAATTATGTTTTATTGAAGGGAAGTGAATACTACGCGATCAGTTAACGCCCTACGCTAATTTGTGAGTAATGCAATCAATTCTTCTTGCTCAGCCTTAAGGAATGTATTTTACAGTTAAACTAAAAAAATTGTTCTTACAGCGATTCTATTTGAAAAATCATTTAAAAGAGTTGTTTTGCAGGATAAGGGTATTTCCGTGTCTCTGTTGGCGAAGCATAGCTGCTAAACGGACTCATGAAGTTCTGTGTGCCTATAAGAGAACTAGGATACTAACAACCTAATATTTCATATTATCGGAAGTATGAGGATAATACTTTTGAGAATTGTATTAAGGTACAACTATTTTGACTCTAAAACGTTTCTGAACGTTTGTAAATACGTGTCCCACAAGGTATTTAAAAATCCCACCTATACTAATTTTCAGTGAACCTTGCATTGATTCCGTTACAATTTCATGAACAAATAATTTTTATCAGCGAGCATATACCTTTTGAATTTTAGATATAAATTGTCCTCAAACCTAACATTCGTCCATCTTCTCCAGCTAGTCCAGAAGGAGGATAGCTGATGTCAATGCGACTTTCGACCAAGAAGGTCTACCACCGATCAGATCTTTATTTTGCGAAATATTCGGAAAGAACAATAGAATTTGTTACTGGTACACACCATCTGTTCATTGATTATAAAGCACCATATGATAGTATAAATAGGGAGCAGCTATTCGGTGCAATGAAAGAATGGAAATTTCGAAGTAGCTCATTGAAATTATAAATGTGACGATGTCCAAGGTCACAAGTTGCAATCGTATACAAGGAAACCAAACACGACACCTTAATATCCACAGTGGCCTATGAAAAGGTAATGCATTGGCATGTTTGCTTTTCAACGTTGCACTTGATAAAGTTGTTAGGGATGCCAGAGTGCACGTTAGTGGTACAGTCTTTCAGAGCTCTGTAAAACTTCTGGCATATGCAGATGTCTTGGATCTCATGTTACATCAGACTTGGAACATCCTAGTTAGAAAACGGGATTAGCAACTAACGAATTTAACATCAAATACACTGACGGAAAAAAATCCCAACACCACGAAAAATTAGTTGTAGAGGAAAGAAATGGCGGCAATACATTTGTATAGGTAACATATTTAATCGATTAAGGTTTCAAGATCACAGCTTAAAGTAAGCGCGAGAAGAGCCATTTTAAATATGAAACGCTGGTACATTAATAACCGGTATAACCGCCAGAATGTTGAATGCAAGCATGAAAACGTTCATGCATTGTGTCGTGCAGGTGCTGGATGTCAGCTTGTGGGATCGAGTTCCATGCCTGTTGCACTTGGTCGGTCAATACAGGGACGGTTAATGCTGGTTGGGGGTGACGCTGGAGTTGTCGTCCAATGATGTCCCATACGTGCTTGATTAGAGAAGAGCATGTTGGGTTACTAAAGCGGTATGAGGGGGAGCGTTATCCTGTTGGAAAACACCCTCTGTAATGCTGTTCCTGAATGGCAGCACAACAGGTTGAATCACCAGACCGACGTACAACTCTGCCGTCAGGATGCGTGGGATAAACACGAGAGTGCTCCTGCTGTCATAGGAAATTGCTCCTCAGACCATAACTCCAGGTGTAGGTCCAGTGTGTCTCGGGCGTAGACAAGTTGGTTGCAGGCGCTCACCTGGCCTCCTTCTAACCAAACACACGGCCATCACTGGCACCCAGGCAGAATCGGCTTTCATCAGAAAACACATCAAACCTCCATTCCGTTCTCCAATGAGCTCTAGCTTGACACCATTGACTTCGCAAAAGGCAGTGGTTTGGAGTTAGTGGAATGCACGCTACAGTGCGTCTGGCTCGGAGCTGTTCTTCAAGTAACCGATTTGTAACAGTTCGTTGTGTCACTGTGGTGTCAACTGCAGCTCGAAGTGCTGCCGCAGACACAGTACGATGCGCCACGGCCATACGCCGTACATGGCAATCTTCTCTCTCAACAGTGCCACGTGGCTGGCCAGAACCCGGTCTTGTTGAGGCAGTACCTTCCCTTGACCACCGCTGCCAACAATCATGCACAGTGGCTACATTCCTGCCAAGACGTTCTGCAATATAGTGGAAAGAAAATCCACCTTCTCGTAGCCCTATTACACGATCTCGTTCAAACTCCGTGAGCTGTTGATAATGGCTTCTTCGTCTTCTTAAAGACATTCTTGACTAACATCAACACACTACGTCGAATCTCAACGATAACCAACGCTCACGAACGTTACAGCGCGTATTTACAGCAAACCTGCTTTGCATGTTCCGAGGGCGCTACTAGCGCCACACGTATGCGCCGAGCGCGAAATTTTCATAGACGTCATCTTGCAGATGTACTCTCGCCACCTACCAACTGTCGTTTGTCTAACACAACCCCTACTTGGTGTCGGGATTTTTTTCCGTCAGAGTATATGGCTTCAGAAAATACCTTTTCTTCCAGTTTGCCATCTAACATCATGTTTTGTGGTCACACATTCGACATGGGGGTGAACGTTTTCTACGGAAACTTGCACCAGTGATGTCTCTACGGAAAAAAATTCGTCTCATGGATGCAAATAATTCGTTCTGTCTGTGAAGACCGTTGAAATCTTTATTCTGAACTCGAGCAACAAAATTAACCATCTATAAATCTTTAATTAGACCTTGCTTACATGTGCCTCAGAAACTTGGGAACCAACTACAAAAATAAACGCATGTTTTATATATTTGAAAGTAAAATTCCCAGAAAAAATAATTGGCTAAATTTATTGACGGTTGATTCTATCGGAAATGCTACAATAATTAATTATGCTTCAAATATGAAGACCTTACTGCTACTAACATGATTAGACCACCAAGATTGAAGTGGGCTGGCCATGTCGTACAAATGGAGAAAACTGAAGTTCATAAGAAAGTATTGTTTGAACATCTTGAAGGGCACATATGACGAGGACGACCAAAGACCAGGTGGGTACATGGGGTAGTGGAAGACACAAAATACCTGGACTACCAGAACTGGAAAGTAATGGTTTAAAATAGAGAACAATGGAGAAAACGTTTGAGGATGCCAAAATTCTCACTGCATAGTAGATTCACCTCAAAAAATATTTTTCACTTTAGATGAATTTTTTCAAAAAAAAATCTACTTTTTTTTTTTCCCCCAATAAAATACTACAAATTCTATCATAAATTCTAATTGTTCTACCTTCTAAGGGAAGACTTATATCATATTTTGTTAAACATGCCTTATTATGGCCTAAAATATCTGATTCCGAAATCCATTAGTTGAGCATTAAAAGTGATACATAATTCTGTTTCGCTGGGTTTCAATAGCATTTGAAGTATTAATCACTTCTAATCGATAAATCATTCCAACATAGTAATAAGAAGTAATAAAGTGTCTGCATAAAGTCCTGTTTTTACACTGAGTTTAGTTTAAATATGAATTTAAAGAAATCCCAAATGAGAGCGTCTTCATTTACTCTTGAGAAATTATACCTTGATTACCATATTTCATATTAGAAATTCCTCAGAATTTCAGTTTCGCGGATTTTGATATTTTATTCAATTACAAATATGTATGACCTAACCGAAAGAGAGCGAATGCTGTTTTTTAATACCATAAGTATTTCAACGTCGTGTCATTTCTGTAACATGTAGTTCTCTAATATTTTTTTCTTGAAGAATAGAAATAGGATTTAAACTTTATGCTTACTGGAAACTTATGCTTGAAGAAATAGAGCACGCTACTTTTATTCCAAAACTGGCATACAATTACAATTTGATTATTCTGATAAAAAAGAAACTACAAGGACTGTTTTAGAAATATCTGTATTAAGAGACAAAACATAAATATGAAACATATGCACGGATTGCCTGTACTACACAAATTACACTGTCGTGGGTTTCTTATTAATATTGACCCAAAACATTGACCCCATTTGACGGCCTAATAAGTTTTCAGTTTTACTTGGCAAACATTAACGAAGATTGCCTCAGTGAGAAAACGGAAGTTGATTTCCTTGTACTGCACTAAAGAGACTTTCAAATGCCATATGAATCATCTCTTTATGTTTACTGACGGAAGGGGAATGTGGAACTTCAGTCAATACTAAAATTTGCAAAGAATAGGAACTTCCAACGGACAAATGTATGGAACTTTGTCTACAGCATATATGATGAATGCAACTTTCTAGTTAAAAAACGTAATAGGGAAGCGGTAATATGGCAGTAGTCTACTAAAGGGCCTCAAGGTAAAACATTTTAATAATAGAATATTTTTTTCATAGTGTGGTGTGTACATTTGGTGATGTAAGATCGCTAAACAAAAAACAAGTCTCTCAGTTTTTTTACTGTAGAGACAGGTACAAATGAGAAAGTAATACATTTTCAAAGATTTTCTGACGAATCTCTTTTGGGTCGAAGAGTTTTATAGATAAAATAACCCAAAAGAAGCCTTCACATTTCCTTTATATTTTTGTCATATTTTTCGTTGTTATTCTCGTGGATCGAAACTGTATATTTCTTATTAAAATACTTAGGGTTTTGGGAAAATATTTTGGAAGAATTATAATTTTATGAATTTCACAAAACAAATTAGATTTTAAAAGGAATGGAGACCCAAATGTTTTTTACCCCTACAATTAAGAGTTGGAGCTAAACAAATAGATTTGACCTGAAATATTTGAAAACATTTTACTTGGCATCTTAACTAAACGAATATGAACGAATAATTTCAATTAAACCGAATCATCATCGTCATCATCATCATTGTCAACCATTATGAATCCACTGCTGGACAAAGGTCTCCCCAAATTTCCTAAACAACGGTCTGTCTTGTGCCAGTCTCCTGCAGGTCACTAACGCATACTTCCGAATTTCATCCACCCATCTCCCATGTGGTCTTCTTCTGGGACTTTTCCTGTCCCTTGAAATCCAATCTAAAATTTCGGCTGTCCATCGATGGTCGGTCCTTCTGGCAGTCCCCGCACGGGGATAACTGGTTTTCCAGTTATTTGGGGAGCGGCGCCCCCACGGCCCGAGCTGACCTTGTGACTGGTCAACATCTGATGTCATGCCACCGCTTGTTTTTTATTTCGGTGCTGTTGGAGTTTGCAGGGACGGCTGTTCATCCAGCTGTTGGGGAGTCGCGGCCCCACGATCCCGAGCTGGTCTTGTGTCTCGCTTTTTCGTTTTTATTTATTTTCTCCACTGGCTAGTTGCCCGTGTTGTTTACTCTACTTAATCGCTACCACGTTATGTACTAACACCCCGGTCTTGCAGTTTTGTTACCCTCCACCACTAACTGTTTTCTATTAACCGCTCAGTTCGTAGGTTGCTGAGATTCCGTTTAGGTTCCGTGCCAGGATTTCTCTTCTTTGGATTTCTTTTTTTTTCCTTTTAGCTGGTTTGGGTGCTAGACCTACCTGCATGTTTGCCGCGTGCGGAGACCCGTGAGGCGGAAATGGGATGTCTGGCGGCTGAGGTCGCAGGAGACCGGATAAGTGCCTCCTGTGTACCAACACTCCTCTTCGACCCCTGCTTCGCTGTAAACGGGAGGCTAGAGACTAACCCACCTCTAGTCAGAAGTCTTGTACCAAGTTGTGTACAGGGCTTTAGCGGCTTTTTTGTCGTATAGCACTGCAGGGTAAGCCCGGGGGCTGTGGGATCATGCCAAAGGCGTTGGCATGACGGTACCCGGAGGCCGAAGTGTCCGCCGAGTGCGTGTGATCACAGCCAACGGACTATATCTGCGACGTATAAGCTCCAGAACTGTGTCCAGCGTCATTTTCTTGGCTTGCAGACCTCCAGTTCTATCTTGTAGGTCTCGGTGGTGGGTGGAGTAGTCTGCAGACGAATCTTCCTCCTTTTTCCATGGGTAAACACAAAAAACAAAACTCCAAATTTAAGTCACCTGAGAAAATGATAGTTGACAATGACTATCCTTCGTCTTCTCAACCTACCAAGTCTCATAACCTTAAACGATCTTTAGACCTTGACCTGGACCAAGAATGTGGAACTTCTTCTTCGGCAGCTGTACCAGTCGCTCCGAAGCGTCGTCTCCCCTCGATTGCTGTGACCACGCATGCTACACACTTACTTGTAGAATCCATCGATCCGAATGAGAGACTGTCCACCAGATCTCCATTTTTCATTTCTAAAGCTTTGGACGCTGCGGTTGGCCCCTTGCAGTCTGTGAGGAAGCTTCGCTCTGGGGACCTGCTTGTCCAAACTTGCAGTGTTTCTCAGAGTAACACTTTTTTGCACCTTTCTAGTCTTCAAGGCATTCCTGTCAAAGTGACACCTCACCCGTTTCTTAACACCTCTCGGGGTGTTATTTCGGAGTTTGATCTCTTGCCATGCAGTGAGGACGAATTGGTGACTGAACTTGCAGATCAGGGTGTTATTGCTGCACGTCGTATGATGTTCCGGCGCGATGGTTCTTTGATTAAGTCAAAAAATGTCATCTTGACTTTTAACTCCCCGAAAGTTCCGACCGAAATCAAGGCTGGCTACTTGGTCTGTGGAGTTCGCCCGTACATTCCCAGTCCTCTGCGCTGTTTCAGGTGCCAGAGGTACGGGCATTCCCAACGTTTCTGTAAGAGTTCCGCTCGTTGTGCAAATTGTGGCTCCAGTGAACATGACGGGGATGGTTGCACTTCTGCGGCCTGCTGTGTTAACTGTGGTGAGGCCCAAGCAGCTTACTCCCGCAACTGTATGAAATGGAAGGACGAGATGGCGATCCAGAGCCTCAAAACCCTGGAAGGCCTCTCGTACCCTGCTGCCAAGGCCAAGTTCGGTATACCCACCACCCGACAGCGTACTTTTGCCGCAGTAGTTCAGTCTCTGCCACAACCCGTGCAGCCCTTTGTTCCGCGCCCTGTAGCTCTCGCCGCCCTTGCCAAGCGATCTACAGCTGACCAAGCGACACAGGTGTTTTTCCCCGAGCTCAGAGATTTTTCGAATACCTGATTCTGGGCCTTCTCTTTTGCTGCCGACCATCTCTTCCAGTTTCCAGCCGAAAGCCTGCACGTGCGGAAGACCCTGCCCTCAATCCGCAAAGGTGTGCAGTGTCCATCCAACTGTCTCGGCCTCAGCGAGGTCCCCACCCTCAACCAACATTATAGAGGAACATAGGGGGGAGGAGAGTGACAGTTCGTCCCCAGCCTCAAACAACATTGCAGAGGAACATGGGGGGAGGAGAGTGACAGTTCGTCCCCGCCCTCTGCCAGCATTGCAGAGGAGTGGGGGGAGGAGAGTGACTCATCCTTTGTGTAGTTGTGTTTAAAGAAAAAAAAATTATAATTATAATAGTAAATTAATAAATTCTTATATAAACCTAATTAACTACCTTGTCTTCACAGCTTTCATCATACTCTTTTTCAACTTTTACCAAGCCTGTCTGCTCTTAATCATTTTCCACGCATTTAAAAATCTCTGGCTGATAGTTCTTTGTCTGGCGCTCTTTGGCCAAACCTGGCCCTTGCGCCACTAAAATCCACTAACCAACCAACCAACCAACCTTCTGGCAGTATGATCAACCCATTGCCATTTCAGGGATTTAACTCTGATCATGATGTCTTCCACTCTTGTCATTCTTTGGATCCACGAGTTCCTCTTCTTATCTCTCCTGGTTACACCAAGCATGCCCCTCTCCATGCAGCTCTGAGTTGTCTGCAGCCTTTGTATGTCGCTTTTAGTTAAGGTCCACGTCTCTGCACCATACGTAAGCACTGGAAGAATGCATAGATCAAACACTTTTCGTTTTAAAACATAATGGCATATTGCTTATGCTGTTTCTTCCAAAAGCTCTCCAGGCAAGATTTGTACGCCGATTAATTTCTTCATCAATGTGACCCTCACTTGATATCTGGTGTCCAAGATAAACGTACGTGTCTGTTATCTCCAGCTTTTTTCCATCAATCGATAAATCTTCATTTCTTGTAAAAGCATTGAACATCTCTTTTGTCTTCTGAAAGTTCATTTTTAATCACACTTCTTTACCCTTGTCAACAAGTTCCTGGATCATACACTGCAGCTCTAATGGTGTAGTTTCAAAAATGACTAGGTCATCAGCAAAACGTAGGTGAGTAAGATAATCTACATTAATCTTTATCCCCTTGTTTTCCCAGCTCAACGACTGAACGACACCCTCCAATGTAGCATTAAAGAGCTTCGGAGATATGGTGTCACCTTGTCTCACTCCCTTTTCTACTTTTATGTGTGCTGTATTCTCAAACAACCGAGTCTTTGCACTTGCATTTTCATAGATATTATTAATAATATTAATGTATGCATCTTCAATACCGCAATTATTCAGAGCCATTGTAACTGCTGATGGTTTCACCGAATCAAAGGCTTTTCAACAATCGATAAAAGCCATGCACTATGGAAGTTCATATTCGCTCGCTCTTTCAATTAGTTCTCTCAGTACGTGGATATGATCTATTGTGCTGTAGGCACTACTGAATCCAGCTTGTTCTCTCGGTTGAACCATGTCCAGTGTCACCTTCAAGTGGTGTGAAATAACTTTAGTGAAGATTTTATAAACAACTGATAGGAGGCTGATAGGTCTGTAGTTCCTTAAATCCTCAATGTCACCTTTTTTATGTAGCAAGATCATTGTAGCATTGTTCCAATCCTCAGGAATCTTCCCTTCATTAAGGCATCGAGTGAAAATTTGGGCGAGTACTGTTTCGATTTCTCCACTTGCTTCTTGTATGATGTCTACAGTAATTCCATCTTCTCCTGGAGTTTTCCCCGCTTCATGTTCTTGATTGCATGTGCAACTTCTGCCGGGAGCACTGGAAGAGCTCTGGTACTGGTACCTTTCATGATGTCTGGAGTACATGTATCATCCCTTTCATATAATTTGGAGTATAAATCTTTCACTCTTGTAAAAATTTCGCCTCTATTTCTTGTTACAGAACAATCTTCTTTTCTCAGTGCCATAATCTGTTTTCTTCAATTACTGAGATGTCCCTTTGCTATCTTTAGGCTTTGGTTGTTTTCAATTGCTTTCCTCCCTAGTTCACAGTTGAATTTCCTTACGTCTTCCGTGATACTTTTTCGTACTGTCTTGCACAGCTCTATATATTCCACTTTGGAAGTCGCATCTTCTTTAGTTGTCCTCATCTCTCTTCCTTTTTGCATCAACATTTAGGTTTATCCTGATAATTTGCTCACATGCAACTTGTTCTTAGACGTAGCTAATTTTGTTGCTGTTTCCAAAAGTGCTTTGGTTACTTTTCTGTTAACTTCAGAAATATCCACTTCTTCCGATGCTAGGCCTTCTAAGGCGGAGAATCTGTTCTTCAGTTTAAACTTGAAGGTATTATGGTGTTTTTTAAGGTTGGTTATGTCAATAGATTTTGTTTGTCTTATGAGCTTGCCACGTTCAAGTTTAGTGTTGAGATGCATCTTACATCTCACCAATCTATGGTCACTACCTGTGTTGAACTTGTTTAGCACACTGCAGTCTTCTATGACGAATTTTTTGTTACACATAATAAAATCAATTTCACTTGTCGTTCCATTTGGATGCATCCATGTCCATTTCCTGTGTGACTTTTTCTTGAAAAAGGAGTTCAAGATGAAAAACCCGTCTGCCTCTGCAAATACAACGAGAGTATTTCCACGCTGGTTTCTGTTGCCGTGACCAAATTTACCTACTGAAGTTTCATTCTGTTGCCGTTGCCCTATTTTTGCATTGAAATCTCCCATAATTATTTTTAATTGCTGCTTACCTTTATTATTTAAATGACGAATTTCCTCATAAAATTCTTCAATTTCTTCTTCAGGATGACTTGTGGTGGGTGCATAAGTTTGAATTATCTGAGCTTGGTATCTTCTCGAGAGTTGGATAAAGAGTCGTGCAACTCTGTCAGAAGAACTTTTAACTTCTACAACTTTATCCTTCAGTTTCTTGTTTATTATAAATCCAACACCACTGGTTCTGCCAGTATCTGTCCCACGATAGTAGAAGAGATGTACACTTTTCAGTTTAATGAGATGTTCTCTTTTTCTTCTTACCTCACTTAGCCCGACGATGTCCCACTTGATCCTTTGTAGTTCCTCTTCCTACTCAAGAAGCCTTGAATAAGGAGATAGGGAGCGTCCATTATACGTAGCCAAGGCCAGCAGCAGATGGCAGCCTAGTCCGGTCCTCCGGGGATTCTTAGCACCCTCTGCCTTCATGTCGCACTGGCCGCTGTCTTGGCCAGGTACATTCCAGCTGCCCGAGACTGAGTGCCAAAATTTAAGTTGTGGAATCACTTTGGAACCGAATACTCTTGATTATATAGATTAAATTTTTAAGTTGTTTTCACAATTATCTTATTTTAAGATCTGATACTAGTTCACTGAGCGTTATAGCACACTTACACAAACATTTCTTGATCACCGGTTAATACTTTGATAAAAAAATTATATATATGTAACACGTTCAAGCAGTTCATTTTGATTTGATTTTCCAGTGACTGTCTTCGCTGCTTTCTTTGTTACAGAAGAGCGGCTGAGTATATGGGGAACTGTCTAAGCTAATTTATTGGTTACAGACAGTGGCAGTACGGCAACTTCGGCATAATAGCCCAGTGCAAACCCATTATTTTGTTTGGACACATTAAACAGATATATTCTTTGACACTTGCGGCACCAGGAACGGTTGGCTCAAGAAATGGCTCGCGGGATTTTACGCAGGCGAATGCAATGTTTTTTTCAGTTTCTTTAATTCTAAACATGGTAAGATTTTCTGACCAAGACACATTGGTGAACATAAACGCCTGGCGAAAAGCAATCGTGACTGATTCATTCCGGGAATCAGCTCTTCTGCAGAAGAGATCCTTTTCAGGAAAGATTCCTTCGCGAATGACTCACTTCCAGATTCGGTATTTTTTCTCGAAAGACTTGTTGAAGTATGACGCATTTTAACTGCGCAGTTAAAATTGCATGACATACCTACTTCCAAAGATATCGCATTAGAATCTTGTTCTTCAGAAAATTTTGAAACGAGATTTGCTTTGTTGTGAGTCTTATTTATTTTAGAACTTGGTTTCATTCCTTAGTCCTTCACTAACGACTGACTTCGATATCTTTCTCTCATGAAGCAGTGCAATTCGTGATAGTATGAATACTAAGCGTTTGAAAATTATTTCCATGTCACTGATAACCTTTTAAATGAAAATTTGCCCAATATTTTGCTTTCTTTATTTTTTTTAACAGCTCCTCATTTGTAATCCTGAGCATCCTTATAGCATTCCACCATTATCAATTTACTGATGAATGAAAGTCTCTCCAAGTTTCTTCCAGAACGTTCAGCCTCGTCCAGGTTACTCCGGCAATCTTTCGAATTTCATTCAGCCATCCATCTTCCGTGTTGAATTCTTATTGTTGTTGTTTTTTGTATCTTGGTGTCCAGGGATCTTTAGCCAAGCGAATATGACGACGTTCGTCAATTGAAAAACATAAGATTATTGGGTAGTCGATGTCGTTCATAACAGCCTCAATTCGATAGGTCATGCATTCAACCAGGTTCTTGGGCCGCTCTGCAGGTATCTTTAGTCAAGCGGATACAACGGCGTTTCCGGAATTGCAAGGGCGTCTCAGCTTCTGAAGGATCTATGAAATGTACTACTCTGGTATTCAGTTGTGCTAAATTCTTCCTTCTATGTTGAATAATTTTGCACTTTGAGGATGAAGTCGTGCTTCTGGGACCAGATTGTAACTATACGAGCTTTGTGGGTTTGTGCATTATTCTGGTGGAAATAGTCCTCTAGTGGGAAAAACTAGGGGTGTGGATGGATGTTATGATATACCTGGGCAGCTCAATGCGCTTCCACAGGTAATTTGAAATACCAGGTGATTCACTGGGTAGTGACCAAAGAAAGAGACAATAAACGGTACTTACTTTACTTGAAGAGGAAAAAAACGTTTATAGGAGTAAGAGTAAGCAAACGTAATCAATGGATGATATGTTCCACATGATGACCATCCGCTATCACGGTGTGGTGAATACGTATTTCGAAGTGCTGCAATACCGACGAGAAGATATTTGACGGGATCCGTGCAATTTCCTGTTGGATGGCACGTCGGAGGTCAGACAGTGTTCGCGGGTTGTCCCGTTACACGCGATTTTTCAGCTCGCCCCACAAGAAGAAGTTGAGCGGGTTAAATCGGGCTGTAAGGAGGCCAAGAGAGACCGGCTTAAAAACGTTGAAGTCATCGTCTGGTGATGACCTGTGGACCATACTGCTGGTGAAGCAAATCAAGAACACCATTTGTGGAGTGTGGCGATGCTCCATGCTGTTGAAATGTGCGGTTATGTATAACGTTTTTCTGGACTGAAGCGCGGAAAAAACGATTCTTCAAAACGTCACTGTAGGCGGCGGCGGTAACTGTGCACTCCAGGAAAAATTAACCAATGAGTCCATCACAACTTATTCCACACCAAACGGTTAGCTTCAGCGGATGGAGAGGCTTCACAACACAGACCGCCGGCGTCTCGCTTCCCCAGATCCGGTTTTTTCACCGGTTAACGTAGCGATTCAACCAGAAGTGACCCTTATCCCTAAAAACAATGCTCTTCACATCCAATTTGTGTTCATCATTCAGTGAACACATGTCATTCGCAAACTCATAACGCTGCTGGACGGCTGTCGTGCTCAAAGGATGATGTACCTGGATGTTGTTGGAAAACATGTCCAAATGCGACGTTACAATGCGCCACGTGTACGCTGGGCTAACGTCTAGTGGCTGCGCAAGTTTTCGTGTTGACGTACCAGCTTCTTCGTGCAGGAGTTCTCGTCCGGCTTCGACGTTTTCCGCCGTCCGCGCCGTTCTTCTCTTCGCCGCAATGCTTGCCATGTCATCTGTGTCACTACCGGTTAATTTGAATTTCGCTACCAATTTCGTCAGGTACGCTCCTGGTAGCTTACGACGATTCTTAAAAGCTGTAACCCACTTTCGTAACACCTTTGTGAGGTTTCCGTCCTCCACATACCAATTTTGTACCAAGAAAACTCTTTGTTCCGTGGTTTACTGCTGCATGTTCGAATTCACGTGTCCACAATCCCACAACTTCCTCACGAATGTCTGTCGCCTGTTGGTCGACGTCTCGGCCTTACAGCGCCATCTCGTTACTGTTTAACGATTTATTTCACAGGAAAGTTGTCACTACACAGTGAAACGCCTGGTATAATTATCCATAATAGAATAAACACGAGAAAATTTCACGTTCTCCATAGATTTGTACCGTTAACGCTTGGCTCGGTAGTTGCATTCCTTCTGTAATGAAGTATTTGGCACATTCATCGGAGTACGTTAACTGAAAACTTGATTCATCAAACTAGGCGACATCAATGCAGTTATCAAAAGTCGAGGTTTGATGCGCTGGAGGGAACTGCAGACGAATGTATCAGTTTGTTGCAGATACCATTTGTACAAGATTTTCGACGACTGCTGTTGTAGTAAACTTGTGTGAATACGTGGCAGTCTTTGTCTGTTAAAATTCTCCTCTCGCTACCGCTCTTTAGTGCTATCTTACTTGAAACAATGAAGCTTTTCTGTGACTTCGATCAGTCCTCTTCTACTTACTTTTGTTCTCGAAACTTCCGATAGATATGTTCTCGCGAAGTAGTATTTTTATCCTTTGCAGGATTTCAGGAAATAAATAAAGTTAATTTTCCACTCTCATACCTTAATCAAAGTAAGGCAAATGACCTGTGCTTTCCATATTTTTTCTATATGTGTTTCGTGCACATCTTAGTACTTTGCTGGGAGATGCTTATAAAGTCATCGCACGTGTCTGAATGATTCGCGGTTTTTACGCTTTTCAACCGTAGGTTGAAGGAGCGTATATGCTTCGGCTTTGTCCATCCGCACAATAACTGGCGTAAAAATTGTTCGATTTCGATGAAATTTTTGAAATTTTATTCGTCATAACTTGCGTAAATATAGATATAAATTTTAGTATGTGGTAGGGGACTACCATGGGACGAACCCCATTGAAAATAGGACAAATGGGGTCAAAGGCCATGACGTAGGAGCGGGATCCTTCCATTGCCCTTATTCGTCATAACTTGCGTAAATATATTTTGATTTCAATGAAAGTTTACTATGTGGTAGGGGACAACCTGGGGAATAACCCTATTGAAAATGGGACAGGTGGTGTCAAAGGTCACGACGTAGGAGCGGGATCATTACATTGACCTTATGCGTCATAACTTGCGTAAATATGGTTCGATTTCAATTAAGTTTTAGTATGTGGTAGGGGACCGCCTGGGGACAAATCTTATTCAAAATATGTGAAGTGGGGTCAAATGATAGGACATAAGAGTGGGATGCTTTCCATTGCCCTTATGCTTCATAACGTGCGTAAAAATGGTTCGATTCCGATGAAATTTCAGTATGTGGCAGGGGACCACCTGGGGACGAACCCTATTGAATGTGGACGAAATGGGGTCAAAGGTCACGACATAGGATTGCGATCCATTCCATCGCTCTTATCCCATATTATTAAGGTGGACGTCAAGTAATTTTGCTTCCTGTACTTCCAATGGATAAACTTTTGTACACATTTTGTTCACAATTAATGTGTTCCCAAGGATGAAAATTTGAACATCGATTAAAATAACTTTATTTTAACTTGGAATACTTAATATTTTCTAAAACATAACCATAATTATATTAAAAATCAATAACTTTTCCTTTGGTGGTGGTGAAACCAGAAAAACGATGGCGCAACCTGTATTTTCATGACGTCAGTAGACAAACAAATGTTGGATTGCAGAATTATGGTTATGTTTTAGAAAATATTAAGTATTCCAAGTTATAAAATAAAGCTATTTTAATCGATGTTCAAATTTGCATCCTTGTGAACACATTAATTGTCTAGAAAATAGATGGCGCGGCCTGTATTTTCATGAGGTCAGCAGACAAAAAAATGTTGGATTGCATAATTATGGTTATGTTTTAGAAAATATTAAGAATTCCAAGTGTGGTGTCATGGCGTCGCCCCGTTAGATGTTGGCGCGCGGTCATGCCATCTATCTCATTACACCACGCGTTGTTTGTTGGTCCTATTAAAGTTTTATGACGTCACACCTTCTAGCGGATAGTCGCGATTCCCATCTGCCTCATTACGTCACGCGTTGTGTGCGTATGTTCTTCCGCACGATAACTCACGTAAAAATCGTTCGATTTCGATTAAATATTACTATGTGGTAGGGAAACACCTGGGAAGGAACTCTATTGAAAGTGAACGAAATGTGGTCAAAGGTCAAGACATAAGAGTAGGATCTATTCCACAGCTCTTATGCGTCATAACTAACGTAAAACAGGTTCGATTTCGATTAAATTTCAGTATGTGGTAATAGACCATCTGGGGACAAACCCTATTGCAAATTGGCGAAATAGAGGTCAAAGGTCAGGACATCGGAACGGAATCACTTCCATCGCCATTATGAGTCATAACTTACTTAAAAATGTTTTGATTAGGATGAAATCTTGGTATGTTGTAGGGACCTGTCTAGGGACGAATCCTGTTGAAATTGAGCGAAATGGGGTAAAGGTTAGGACACAGGAGCGGGATCTATTCCATAGCGCTTATGCATCATAACTTCCGTAAAATTGCTTCGATTGCTACAAACCTTTATCATGTTATTTCGGAGATATACTGAACCAGTTCTGTTGAATATCATCCAAATGGATCAAAGGTCACGGCACAGGGGTGAGATTTATTCCACAGCCATTTTCCTCATAACTTGAGTAATAGCTTGAGTAATGATTTCTAGTATATTGGAAAGCGTATCATAATCAATGCATTGCATGATTTTACTAACTTGTTAAAATAACTTGTTTTTTGGTGGCACATGGCCACATATGGATCAGCAAGGGAATTCTTTTAATTTCAAAGCCTTGCGCGCACAATATGTCTATCAAGGTCGATCAAAGGTAGCAGATTTGACCTCTGTTCCTTCTTTCTGCTTGAATGTAATCAAAATTACTTTAGAGTCTTCACTTCTTTATTTGAATTCCAGTGAAATCATTGGCAGTCGCTTGAATTAGTACGTATATAAGCGTTCAGTGACATTTTTTCATCCAAATGATATATAATGCGGCGTCTTCCGAAATTACACATGGAAACCCGCTTCTTAGGTTTCTTTTTTACCATACAATAATTTAAAACAGAATTATGCTACAACCCACATTTTGGCTGACATGCAGTGCACTCAACGTTCATGTACAGGCTCGCCTCCAAATGACCAGTGAATATTTGTAGTCTCATTAGTAAGAAACACTGCAAGCGAAAAGTCACATGAAAAGGAATTGAGAAATAAAATTAAGGTAGTAGTAAAAAAATTAATAATTATAAAAAACACTAAAGACGACTTATGATGCAGGTTTGTATAATGATCGCAACTAATAAGTACTTAAGAAGTTTATTCTAAATATTACAGGTAAATTATATTTAACAGTAAGAAGAGATGATTCTTACATTGCTTGAAAATTTAAGGACTGCATAAGACTTCTAACTATAGAAATTCGGAAATATCATTAGAGATGATATTTTATCAGATTTCTCATCCTGTTATTGAAATTTATGCATAGTGAGAGGTAAAAAATCAAATATTGCATTTGTCTAGAAACAACTACTACTGTATCAATAAAAAATTGTATGAGTAATAAACACATCTTTAAAATACATAACCTTTCCACAAAGTTCATGTTACACTTCAGTGGCGAAACTCCGGAAGTTAGCAACTTTTGAAATCCTAAAATTGTGTTTGTTAACGACGAGATTATAGCGAAGTAAATTTATCAAACTTTTTGGAATGTACGTTTTCCTGGGATACTTAGTCACTGTTTTGTCGGATATTGAAGTAACATTGTGGTTTTATCAAAATAATTCGTTAAATGGGGATCAGTAGTTATCAATTTCTAAACGAATCTTTTAACACTAATGATATTTTGAATTTTGGGCAATAGATCTGAATTTCCGTTTTTCCCAACACTGCTGTGGAAGTAACGTGATTAATTTGTAGAACAAAGAGCGTGATATAGTGCTCTACAGTGAAAGAAATTAAGAAAAACTACATATTTCTTTTTTTCAAAGAAAAAAATATATAATAAAAGTGTGTAATCAAAAAGCTTTGATGTACAACCAAAATTATATACGCAATTGGATGTTTGGCGAACCTGTTTCGATTCGATTTTTTCTGGTTCTTTCTCAGTCGTCTAAAACCTAATATGCTATTCGTATCAAACAAAATTCACTTGACGGCGAAATTGATCTGTTTGTCTGAAGTGCTGAAAATAGAATTCAACAAGATGATTTTCCCATCGTTATGAAAATGACCCACTCTGTTTGGAACAAAATTATCCATTTGACCATAAGCACTACTTCTACTAACAAAAAAAGCAAAATATAGGAAAACATAATTCAAAGCGTGTATAGGTTATATCTTACCACGAATTTAACTGAATAAAAGAAAAAAACTCTTACTTTTTAGAGAAAAATGAATGGACTGCTTGAAAAGCTATAAAAATATTTCAGCAATTTCCATTAGCAACCAGGTATTCCAATCGATATTGTGATAACCCATATTTTTCTCTGTGAAATTAGACTCACAATCATAAGCTTCTAATAAAAAAAATAATATTTATAGAGAATATTAGGAATTCAATACTTAAGTTACCTCCAAACACTCCTTTCTACTGAAAAAATGGCAAAATACACTTAAAAGTGTAAGGAACAGTACGTATAACCATAAACTAGCGGCAATCAGTAAATATGTTATTGCCCCGGTGGCACAGTGTTCTAAGCGATGGCTTATGACCATTCGCCCTAGTTGGGTCTGGGCTCGAATGCCGGTGAGGCATGGATGTTGTGCTTGCCTTAGGCTGCTGGCTCTCTCCCTTCCCTAGAACCAATGACCCTAGATTTCGGATGGACGGCTGCTTATATCCCATTGAGTTTCTCCCGTGGGTCGTTAAAACCTCAATCAAAAAATGAATAATTAAGTATGTTAGAAGAAATCCGTGACATGCTTCATAAACTTATACGAAGAATTTGAAACATGCGGAATTGCATAAGATTCTCTTTACCCATTTACTTTTAGGGAGTAATTAGAGAATTAGAGAATATAACATCATCACAATTACTAATGTCAACGAATAAATTAGATCCAGCAAAACTGTTTCTAGCCCTCAGCATATACAACACATTGTGTCCGCATCTATTGGTGTTTGTGTTCACAAGCGTTACTAGTAAATGTCCTTGTAGCGCAACTGAATTAATAATTTTCTAAGGCAGTTTTCTGACACTCTGTGGTCTCGTTCGTTTCGGTCATCGACTCTTCCTGTCTCCTTAACTCTACGAGACCCGCCATCTTGTATTGCTGCTTTCTCTTGTTAACCACCGGGCAAGCGTATTTCACAAATTGCTCGGGCAATTTTTGCACATTTTGGAACACCGTTTGTGGCTAAGGCAAGATATATGATAAATAAAGAGTTCCCTGGTTTAAGAATTTTTATTGAGCTTTCTCTTCATTTTTTATCTGCAGCGATACTCGTACCAAGGCGTCTTCCATTGTTTTATTAATTAATAAAAAATATTTAAAGAGTCCAAAATGAAAATCTGAAACCAGGGAACTCTTTATTTATCATATATCTTGCGTTTGCCATAAACGGTGTTCCAAAATGTGCAAACTTGCACGAGCAATTAGTAAAATACGCTTGCCCGTTGGTTAACAAGAGAAGACAGCAATACAAGATGGCGGCTCTCGTAGAGCCTTAAATTATACCAAGCTTTTAATTTTTTTATAATCAGGTGGTGGAAGTCGGTACGCTCTTCTGGAATTCGGTCAGTAGCTATCAGAAATTTGACTTCTGTTACCAAAGAAAATACTGCACCTTTTCCTTAAGAGACGCCAGTTTACATATTTGCGCTGGTAGTGACACCTAGTTATTACTCAGCATGGACCAACACAGTCGAATTCTATTATTGTGACCACCTCCTACTTTTGAAGTCAAGAGCGCGTAGCCAATGAAAGAAGGCATGTGTCAAGAGCTGACATGGAGGGAATAGAAGGTGTGCTGTAGGCACTCTGAAAACATATCACTCGTTGATGCCAAGGATAAAAGAAGCGATTTATCAAATTTGCAAAAAGGGATGATTATCTGCTTTCGGGACAAAGGTGGCAGTATTTCTGAAATAGCGCATTTAGTAAACTTTTCTCCTACTTCTGTGGTTAAAGTGTAGCGTGATTGCAGAAATGGCACCATTGCGAATAAGCGAAGTGGAAACTGCGGAACACCACTTGTCATTCGTGTGAGAGATGAACGTCGGCTTCGAAAATGTGCGAGTGCCGATCGACACGCTACAGTGGAACAACTCACTAGCCGAATGAACCAGGAGGCTATCGGAAGTTTGTCTAAAATAACAGTTCAGAAAACCCTGCTGCCTATGGGTCTCCGACGCAGACAGATGGTAACTCCACTTATGGTAGCGAAGGTGAATCATCAGGAAATGCTTACATTCGTACGGCAGGTTCGGAATTGGACCTTCGCTGATTGGCAAAGAATTGCTTTCTCCGATGAGTCACCTTTCCTGCTTCACCAAACGGACGGACTTTGGCGCATAAGGCGAGAAACATCGGGGAACAAACTCTCTTCAACCATTGCTGACAAATCAGAAGCTGATGGGGGCATGGTTAAGGTCTGAGAAATTTTTCGTGGCATTCCCTGGGTCCACTCATACCTATGGAAGGCACTATGGACCGAATTCAGTATGAATCCATCCTTGTACACCATGTACACCCATACATACTGCTTGTCTTCCCTGGGACGGATGAGATCTTCCAGGACGACTTGTCAAATACCTAGAAATATCCGGGCGTGGTTGGAAGAACACGATGAAGATTTCAAAGTACTTCCCCGGAACCCCAATTTCCCACACATACACCCAATTGAACATTTGTGAGACCACCTCGATCGTGTTGTTCGCTCAATGGATACTCCACCACGCACCCTCCAGCAGCTGTCAGATGCACTGCAGACAGCATGGCTCCACATACCTGTGAACACCATCCATCACCATATTGTGTCACTCCCAGCCAGTCTAACAGCTGTTCGCGCTGCGCATGGAGGTTTTTTTTTTTTTTGATTGGAGGTTTAACGACCACCGTGAGCAACTCAATGAACTATAAGCAGTCGCCCGTCCCTAATTTAGGGTCACTGGTTCCAGGGAAGGGAGACAGCCAGTGCCGAAAAACAAACACAACACCCATGCCTCACCGGGATTCGAACCCGGACCCCGTTCGGACGAATGATGAGAAGCCATCGCTTACACCACTGCGCCACTGGGGCGGCCGCATGGAGGTTACACTAGATATTAACTGGTGGTCAGAATATTGCGAATCGACGGTGTATAAAAACAACAAAAATTCCATTAATATATATGAGTCATGCCACAAATCGCTTATGTGTGTGTGTGTGTGCATTCAACTATCGTAGTTTTTTAAATAACTTTTGTCTTAATGAAAGAAGAAATTTATCTCCGTCTTGTACTTTCGGGCTTTTTTTACAGAAAGGAAGAATGGTGCCTTGTTTTTTTTTTTTGAGCTGAAAATAATTTTAAAGTTAATAAACTCTCAAAATTATAAAGTTTGAATTCTGTTTATTTTACATAACTGTCCATGCTATAAAATGTCGCGCAATTTATTGAAGTGTTCTATTATTGTTTATTATAATTGATAAGAAAGGGAATTGTTACGATTTTCAGATTGCATATCTTGTTCTTTTTATTTTGCACTTGATCAAGTTCTGATTGAACGTCAAACCGGTCATGCTCCTCTAAGATGTCCGTTGAAGCAATGTTTAGTACAATATGCAAAAAATTATTTATACATAAATTTGACTATACTGTTCTTACATATTTTCACGTTCACTGTTGTACAATTTAAAAGCAGTGTAGAAATCATTGGACCATAATTTTTATTGTAGCTGAAGCTAAGGTTTAACAAATGTGCGCATTCTGTGTTTATTTTTCTTTCTTCGACAATTTGTAAATTTGGTCCATTTGTTAATTTAAAATAAATTACCACAGCTTTAAATTAAAGTATGCCGTCATACGGAACGTTTTGTTAAACTGATGAAAGACGTACTAGGTGTAAAAGTATTATACTAATCACTGGAAGTAATGTCACACTACAAAAAATGTTACCTGCCAAAAGTTCTTTCCTGATTTGTTAGAAAAGATCACGCACTAACACAACTGATATATAGAAACGTTTAACGTTGGAGATGAATGTATTGTAACATTTAAAATACAGTAATAGCCAATTAAAATGACGAATGACGATAGGTATTTATCGCCTCATTAGTCAGCCATAAAAATAAGAGTGAAGTTTATTGTACTCCCAACTCACCCCAAAAAAAACTTTTTCTTAAACTAAAAACGACTTTTTTTTTATCGTCCACCAAAGTTATTTGTTCTCATCAGTAACAAAGAGGAAAACAAAACCATTAAGTCTGTGCTGGAGTCAGATCGAATTCTTGAAAACTCACACCATGTAAGCTAATGTTCATTTAACAGTTTTTGTCTCTGTGGACATTCAGACAGAACACTGTTATGTTGTAATGCTACTCATAGCGCTAAACCCGTATTCACCTCCAGCTGTTGAAGCAGGAATGTATTCTATTACAGGTATAGGCTTGCTCAGGAGACGGAACAGATTAGGTTATTTGAGAGCATGTTGCATAATGATGTGTGTTTTAAGTTGTAACACTCTTCAATAATTTCATTTTTATAATCAGGATAGGAATGTTCTAAACGTATGGCAAGTTTCATCACATCTGCATTTCCAAAGCCAGCTAATTTTCCTCCACATGGTATAGTTGCAGTGTCGAATGCTTTTAAATCGTCAATAATAGCCCCTTTTGAATCAAGAAACCCTGATTTCAAATAAATTTGACAATCTTCTATCACTTTCTGTCTGTCAATTTTAAGCAATGCTTTTCGTGATACATGATTTGAACTTGAAGGCAGTAAATCTCTTTATTTTTGCAGTTGTAATTAATGTTAAATGATGATTCCATAAGACAAGGACCCTCAGAAATCGTTTGCAATCCATGAACAGCACAGATGACATCGTTTTCCACTTCAGTGCAAACAGTAATTTCTTTCTGTAACACTTCTGAGACAGCAGTATATATATATATAAAATAATCTAAGAGAAAATGGCAGAAATTAATACAATATAGTAGGAGATGAATCGTATTAATCCTTTTGCTGACGGTCTGTCCGTTGTTGAATTCGATGAATGCTCTAAAGGT
This sequence comes from Macrothele yani, assembly GCA_039090855.1. Classification (NCBI taxonomy): domain Eukaryota; kingdom Metazoa; phylum Arthropoda; class Arachnida; order Araneae; family Macrothelidae; genus Macrothele; species Macrothele yani. Next base: position 46,896,915 of record CM076999.1, on the reverse strand, counting down.
GTTATCAATAAAATCCAGTTTCTAAGTAAAGCTCATAGTGTTCGGCGTCATTTACAACCCAACTCACGGTATTTAGATCCTTTAATTTACAAATCTTTATCTTCAACGTGGAAGCCACGGCATTAAGTTAACTGACCGTTGCTGTCCATTCATACCAATTTAAAGATTTGCACTTTTATCTTTTCCTTTTGGCTAAAAAAAGGCCACATGTTAACAAGCATTAAGAACTTCTAGTTGGATTCTATGCACGGCATAGTGTAGTTGCGTTATTTAAGGAAACATTTCTATCAATTTGGCACCCAGCGTTCAATCCTTCGTCATATATCATTATTCACAGCAGCATCGGCACAAAGTCCCACCAACCAACAGGTTCCGTGTACGGGATTTCTAATATTTTGAATACAGTACTGACTACTTCAAAAGATCCTTCTAGTGTTTCGTTTGATTCTGCTTTGGAAGAGTTCGCCCAAGAATTCAATATATGTGTCAGATAACGAAAAAAGATCCTACCGTAACATCAAGCTTAAGGCTCAGGAAATAAAATTCCTTTGATGATGGTGAACAATGCTACCCACCAATAGAATTGAGGAGAGAAAGAGGAGATTTCGTATGATAGAGGTTCCAAATAAAGAAACGATTCACGCACCTCACAACTTTTTTATGTATATGATGTAAACCAAAAACACAAGACTGATTGGATGTGAAAACAAAATTGTGAAAGAAAAACAACTATGCTGGTAAATTACATTTGATTCCTATTTACCCAGAATTATGCAAACGGAATTTCAGTTATGCGACTCTATTTAAAAAAATATTTTCGATGAAATGTTCGAAATGAAAATCTGTAGATTCATTCCATTCACAGCTATTCTGCGATGAACTTTCATTTCGAATTTTTGTACATATTTACTTTTTGAAACGACAGAGCCTGATATTTTAAAGCACAAAAGGCAGTACAAAGATCACGCAGAAGGTGCTTCTTTTATAGTGTATGTCTGATAGTGTATGCTGTATCCTTCAAATACCAGCTTCTAACGCAAATTTTAAAAGTTCGAATTTGCATTCATTATCTGGTCGATAATGACAAAGCGATGCATAATTTGCTTAGTTAAAGGGAATTCGTGACACAGTATGGAAGATAACAATAAAATGATTTAACACCGTGATGTTTAGTTAAATTATTTAGTTAATAAGAAAACTGATATTATTTTAAAATGTTAAGCTGTAAACTTAACTTTTAGAGACTATACATATTTTCACACGCATTTTAAATCATGTATTAATATTTAAAAATTCCCGTACTGCACAATATTTGACATTCGTTTATGTAAATTTGTAGCATTACGCTGGAAAAATGATTGTAAAGTTCAAAATTTTCTTCACGGATCCACGAAAAAGAAACACAAGGTATCCTTTGATATCAACATATGTTAAAATATCACGGTTTCGTTTGTTCACATATTTTAAAATAACATAGCTTCCAACTCATGCAGTACATCACTGCATTCCTTCGTTCAAAAGTCCACCTAGAATAGGCATAACACAAATACAATTTCAGTGTTACTATCGATTCAAGTGTTTTAAAATTTCTGGAATTATTTCCATACACTTTCCTTTAATTAAATACATTTAAACATGCTCGTTTTTTGAAGACACGTCATCGATATATATACATATATATATATATATATATATATAGTATGTGTATACAATAACCCTCATGTCAAAAAATATTTTCTATTAAAATGTTTGTTTCCAGTATTTTCATTAATATTTTTTCTAAATACTTTCTTATTAAAAGAAATGTTGGTAAGCTTTACCATCGAATTTGGGTTTTTGTTTTTATTGGAAGTTTAACGACCACCGTGACCAACCCAATTGGCTAACAGCAGTCGCCCGTCCCTAATTATCTCCATTTAATGTATCAAAACTACAAAACGCATGAACTGAATCTGTAATTAGCCTTGTGTTACACCAATTATTGCTTTTCTTCTGCTGAAAAAAAGGCAAAGCTGACTTTCTCCTACAACATACATGATATCTCGCACCTAATGTCCCTTAATTGGTCCCCAAAAGCCTGGCTGTGCTTTGGCTGTATAGTTTGCTCTCACACTGAACCTTTTAAGTGAATCACACTTGGCTTTGTTTTTTCGATTAAAGTAAGAGTTACTTGGTTTCCACTGCAAATATTTGAATTCTGGTTTTTGCTATTGAATTTAGCATTACGTTCTCTTTCAATCGATATATAAATATTTGTATTTAGTGAAACATAACATTTCCTATAAGACTGCAAATTTTCAAAACATGACATTTTTTAAAAGTATCCATAATAATTGTCAAAACCGTAAACCATTTTGCAATCTTATTATGTGGGAGCTTCCAAATGAACGTTTGTTCGCATGTCGGAATTTATCTTCCATTGTGAGGCTATGTGTTTATTGTATAATTTTTTTCTTCACATAGTCACGTGACATTTAAAATCTGCACTCCTTAAAATGGTAAACGAGGATGTTGCTACAAGGTCAGAAACTTATTCAGACGTATGCTCGCTTCCCAATTTAGATTTTAAATTCTGGATGTTTTACGCTATGAAAAATATGAAATATAATTGAAATAAAAAAATTCCTAGCTAAAAGGTTGCTACGCACTGCACCTTCTCGCTAGAATGCTTGGTTGCCCATCAACCAGTAAAATTCTCGATTTCGAGAATTAATTTCCGCTAACTTTAGTTTTGGAGTCACTTAAAGCTTCAAAGGAAAATCTTGAATGGGTATACTTATGAATTTTGTTTTATATTTTACTAAAAGAAATTTTGAGTTTTAGCTATCGTTTGTTATGACTCAGGTTATATGACATTTAATATTATTGACTTTAAAAAAAAACCTTTTTAGATGTTTCTTTAAATTGTCACGTGCTTTCTAGTACATTTGCATTAATATAACAAAACGTCGGAAATTAGTTAGATATAGCCCTTTAAAATCAGTAAATAAAATGATGTTAAAAATAAAAGTTTTACTGAATTCTATTAAGAAGACAATGATGTTTTGGGACACTTCGAGCAACTTCAAATTTACTACTTATTTTGTTTAGAGAAGTATATAGTTAAGTAATTTGCTTCAAATTGAAGTCTAAGGTTTGTTACTATGAATATAAAAGGAAATGGGGAAAGCCGAAAATTGAAATTTCTTCATTACTAGGAAAACCTGCAGTGGGAATCACGTTAAAAATGATCTAGTTGAATATCTTTGGATTGCAGGCCACATCCCGCATCCAATCCAATAATATTCAATCTCTTCTTAATGACTAATGTACCAATCAATTCTGAAATGATGAGGCGAAAGAAACTGAAATTTCTGCATCACTACGAGAATCTGCAGTAGGTATTAGTTTGAAAATGAACAAGTTGAATATAATTGGATTGCAGGCCATCTCCAGCATCCAATCCAATGATATTCAACAGCAACTTGTTGCCGTTTGATAAGTTTATCCTCTAAGTAAATAACTCAAATTATTACACTTTATGAGCAATAACTAGCGAACGCACTACAATGTTTCATACGATGTTTTTGCGTTGACTGTCACATTCTCGTTGACAAGAGTACCAAGTCTGTACAGTCATGATAGTAGGGATTGTAATCTTGGTACGTTCACCAGTCCCATTGATTCCACACTAAAATGCACCTCCTTTCACCACGATATTGCATCGCTTAGAAACATTAAATACTTTCCTCTTTGTGGCATGCCCAAAACTGCCGGTTGATCCACGCAAGGAATTTATTGTTTCTCTTCAATTTTGAAATAGACATTTTTACACTATCTAACATATTTCAGGATGTCCTTCAGGTACGTTGGTGAAATCCTAGCAAGAGCCGCTCCTGAATAATTCACATCTACTTTAAATTTAGCTTTCTTCTCCGCCACCGCACTACTGCGAAATATTTTAGCGCGACATAACGAAAAAATATCTTGGAATTACCTTTCCCCATTTTTTCTGTGAAAAGGATTTCCCTAATAATGTGTTTTATAGAAAAGAGAACAAACAAATAGAAGAAAATATTATTTAAATAAATATTTATTCAATTACATTACTGCAAACTACCGGTGGTCGTTAGACCCTAAATAAAAACCACCACCCAAAATGCAACACCAAGAAGGACACGGGATAGCAAGGCCAGATTTACTGGACACATAACAACAGATACAAAGATGAAACGATTGAGCTTACAGGTTCGTTGGACTAGCGGAACACGCAGGCATCAATAGTTCGTGTGGCCTCCATGGCTGGTAATAACGGCCGCTACCCGCCGTGGCATCGAACCAAAGAGGCTTTGGATGTGAGCTTAGGGTATGTCGGTCCAGGCTGCTTCCACACGTCGCCACAGTTCATCAGGCGTAGCCGCGGGTGGTGCTTGCCGGGCCAATCGTTTGCCGATAAGCGACCAGACGTGTTCGATGGGCGACATATCGGGACAACAGGCGGCCACGGCAGCAGCGACACCTGGTGAGCAGTGAATAATTGTTGCACGATGCCTGCCACGTGCGACCGCGCATTGTCCTACTTAAACGTGGGCGCTGGCATATCCTGCAGGTAAGGGAGGACTACAGGCTCCAAAACGTCGGAGATGTAGCGGTGGCTGTTGAGTGTACTGGCGATGTGTACCAGAGGGGTGCGGGTGTCATATCCAATTGCACCCAAACCATAGCGCCAGGTAACGGACAGGTATGGCGATGCATAATGCAGCCGTCATACAGTCTCTCGTCGGGGTGTCGTCAAACGCAGATCCGACCATCGTGGTGTTGCAGGCAGAAGCGGGATTCGGCGGAGAAGACAATATCAACCCATTCCGTAGTCCCGGTACGCCGTTCAACGGCGAACTCCGCCACACTCGCCGGTGGTGTAACGTCAATGGTATTCGGAGCAATGGGCGCCGTTCGACAAGTCCCCGCTTCTGCAGACAAAGTCGAACGGTACGTGCTGACACAGGTTGTTGCGCAACATACCCTAATTCCTGCGCTAACGTTCGTGATGTGGCGTTGCGAGCAGGTAATTCCAGCCACATAACATGCCGGTCCTCTCGCTTGATGGTGTGCCGCGGCTCCGGCAATCGCTCACGTCGGTCCGTCCGTCCCTCATGCACCCATTTAATCCATACTCGCTTCACTCTGGCTGGCTGTCGTCCCACATGGGCGGCGATGTCTTGGTACAATAAACCGCTGTCGCGATAAGCCGCTATTCGTCCTCCGTCGAACTCCAAAACGTGCTGGAATGATTGCCGTATTCTGCAAAGAGGCATCAGGAAGCTTCCCACGCACAGGTACGGCAGCACAACACACTTCCACTACTTACACCCCGCCTTCTGTGCACCCTTCTTATAGTGCTTCTCGGTGGCGTGCTGTGAGCGCATGATTTGCATATGCCCTGCAATGCTAATCGTTTCCATGTCCTCTCGTGGGCGATGCATGCTGCGAATTTCAGGCCAATCGGTTGCTTATTTCTTGGTGTTGCATTTTGGGTGGCCAGCAGTGTAAAACCTATGTTAGATTCTTATATAGACATGAGACTTATATAATATATTCAGATGTTTTCAAAATGCAAATATAAGAAATAACTTTATGTACTTCCCTCTGAATATCAGCTCTAACGTCATCACAGTTTGTCTCGTAATTTCCTAGTGTGCCTTTTTTTTTCAGGGGTGATTTCTGAAATTTCTTTTCTTTTCCTTCCTTTCTTTTAAACAAATCATTACTCGGAACAAAGTTTTTAACTGTGATCCAGCAGAAGGGATTGTCAATAGATATTGTGTTTAATTAACATGCTTTGCTTTTTCGCAATATGTTTGTTGCTAATATTAATAGTGAATGATTTGGTACCATGACTTCTTGCAACCACGCATGATCACCTGTCATTCGTTTTGATTATATGCTCATCAGATTTGTTTATAAAAAAGTACAATTTTTAAATTCATGGGGAAAGAACTATAAATGTCCTTAAGTAGAACTATAAAACATTGCAGTCTAAAAAGACTTTCCGATCTTATTACTTCCTACAATGAACATAATTTCTTTTTATGATACATCTGAAAGTTCACTTCCGTTTCAATGTTTAGAGCCTATCCTATTTCTGTATACCTTGCTAAAGTGTTTTAGAATACATTTATGAAAAAGTCTTTTATTAAATCAAAACTCTTTCATTTTAAAATAAGAAGAAAGAATATCACAACTCAAAATTACAAATCAGGATATAATTTTATCGTAATACAAAAAGAAATATACAATTTGTTTATTTTTGGCATTAATATAAAAATCTGCTTTCGTAGTAAAAAAGTGGCTGGTGTACACTATTTAGAAAAATTTAAGGACGCCCCAGGTTTTGAACTGTACCACAGCATAGAAGTGGGTTGCATATATGTGAAATTCCAACAATAGGAAATCCGTTACTTATTGAATTGGTGACGGAAACAAAAGTGAGCAAAAGAACTGCAGATAATAAGGGATATAGTGAAAATTCTATTCAGCACTTATTGTCAAGGTACAGATGTATCACTACCAAGCCGCACAGGTGGCGCAGTTGTCTAAAGGATGGCATCTAATCACACGCCCGAGATGGGTCCGGGTTCGAATACTGGTGGGGCATGGATGTTGTGTTTGTCTTATGGCACTAGGTCGCTCCCTTCCCTGAAACCAGTGGTTCTAATTTAGGGATGGGACCCTGTTTATAGCCGAGTTACTCCCGGTGGTCTATAAACCCTAAATAAAAAAATCCATTGCGAAACACGGTACGAATGGAACAGGACGTCCTCAGAATGGCGTAGGTTCACCGTCAAAGTCGATACGTCATTTGCTCCGTTTGTTAGTACTTTACACTATGTTGCAAAAAATGTCTTGAAGTAGCATCGCCCTTCTTTCGGCATCACGGTTTTCAGCTGATGTACAAATTGTGGTGTGCGTTGACGTACCGCAATGTGTCTTCTCAGAGTGTCCTACACGTCCTTTGTGTGATTTAAGTTGGAATAACGTTCTGGCCAATCTATCCGCTGAATGTCTTCACTTTTCACAGCATATCTGCAGCCCCCGTACGATGTGATGCGGCGTTATAGTCCATTAAAACGAACTGGTTGCCAATGTCACCTCCGAACTCACGTACATGGAGAAGGATTACCTCATTACAATAGCCTTCATCGCTTACGGTACGTCGTACCAATAATTTGAGTTCCGTACTTCCACCGAACAGAATCTCTGAATGTATGAGCATAACTTGGTCGCCATATCTATCCGTGTTTTGCGGAATAATATCAACTGTCTGCCTAACGCTAGATAAGGATATATCCAAAATGGCCAGAGAGACAGAATATATCCTGATCAGTAAATAGAACAGCTCCCTAATGTTCTGCTGCCCAGTACGTATATTCTCTGGACTACTGTATACCGTGTTTCCGGTGAGCCGTTTTAATGGGATACAGTACATTGCTGGTCTGACAAACAGTCCACCGGTTCTACGGAAGTTGGTTTTTGGTGAACAACCACCACCGTTTTATCGCACAACTCATCCTGTAATCCTGATGGCCGAGTACCCACGCGATAAGATGCAATTTGGAATTCCGTACCCTTTGGCCACACTCATCGCAGTTCGAACCTCACCGAGCTTCCCAATTATACGACCACAATAATCATCAAAATGTTCTCAAAGATCAATTCTGTAGTCTGTAGCACACATCAAACACCATCGACCGTCTGCAACAATTATATACAATGTCCGATGACTTCCGTTCAACAGTTGCTATTAGACTGCACGAGCGCATTTTCGCCCATTTTTTCTGCATATAAATTGCATTTGTATTGAGAGTACTGGAAACATGGAAAAATGAGTCAACTATTTTCCTTTTCTATAAAACATTTCTGTGCTGTATTATTGGAAAAACTGACCCCGGTAACAGCTTGTAGTATCCATCGCAATACAAAGCGTTGCTTTTTTAATGCTTCTGATGTCACACAGGGAAAGCTGTCGATGAGTGGGTGCTTTTGGACTTCTTATTTAGGAGTGCGACAAATTCCTAATCATCATAATTTTCTTCACTTAATATGGGGGAAAATAATGTCATGGTCTATATGTTCCAGTAATTTCATGGACGCGAAATTCGCTTACAAGAGACATTGCACAGGCACTTTATCTGTGTAGATAGCTCATCCAAAGTCAGCGTTTATGGCGCCGGCTATTTCATGACAGAAAGACTAATTCTCGACGAAGTGAACAAAAGTCCACGTATTAATCAAACTTATAGCTCAGGATTTTGCCTCCAAACGTTTGGACCAGACCTTAATATAACTAATTAGTTTTTGCAATTATTTACCGCAGAAAAAATCAAGTATGCATTATAATCAGCTGGAAAAAATTTATTCCAACTATATTCGAAGAATATTTATCAGATGCTGGTATTTCGTATTTCCTGGAATTTTTTACACATGATTAAGTTATGGAAAGTTAACCTCTTAAAAAAAAGGCTTTGCTTGTGACGCCTTGTTTCAAGGAACCACTGAATATTACTGCTAAAAATCTAGGCTCTCCTTTCTTCCGTTCTTTGAGCAATCTTACAAAGCCAATATACCTTTAAATTTTAAGTATTTATATCTTCAATATTAGTTTTCATTTTAAAACTGAAGATGAAATCCGACAGAATCGAAACTTTTTGCATCATAGATTCAAACATGTCATGACATTTCCCTTTCCTCCAATGCAATAGCTATGAAAATGTTTTTTTATTTGAGGTTTAACGACCACCGTGAGCATCTCAATGCGCTATAAGCAATCGCCCGTTCCTAATTTAGGGTAACCGGTTACAGGAAAAAGAAAGAGCCAGTGCCGGAAGACATACACGACATCAATGCCTCATCGGGACTCAAACCATTGACCCCTTTTGTACGAATGATCAAAAGTCATCGCTTAAACCACTGTGCCATCGGGGCGGCCGAAAAATGTGAACAACAAAGAGATAAGACGTCTGAATTGAATTGGTAATATTAATACCTTTTGTTATTAATGTGCAACACTAAACACAAAATTCTAAATGATGTGAGTCGGTGCTTTATTTTCATTATAATGTAGTAAAACTTTAGCATGTATGATTAGTAAATTATAGGAACTTTTTAATTTGAATGATGAATACTCATTTTTGTTTCTCAAACAAACAGTCCAGTTAAAGTCTATTGATGAACGCCACGAGCAAACTCAGGTAGTGGGAAAATTTAGATTGAAATGGACTGAAGGAATAGGCTTTGCAATTTCATGTTAAGTTCGTTAGTAACTGAAGGATACTTTGATAAACACACGAGAACTTCTGTTTGGCTTCAAATTTCTCACTAAATTTAAATGCTTTGTCCTATGCTGTAGTATATAAATTCCTAGTGGTGTAAAAAAGGCATTTATAAGTTCATACTGCTTGATTCTCGGGGAATATTGATCGGGTATTCAAAAATTGCCACCGAAATCATTTAAAATTTTTCTGCTACATATTTTCTAATTCCGAGGATTAATTTTTATATGGTTGTATTAAAGCTCTAAACATTATTTTCGGACAACTTTCAATCAAGGACTATAATTTCACAGGGTATCAATTTTTTGTTCATTACAGTTTTTATTACTTGTTGTTGCATTTCCTGCTGAAAATACCTGTGGTTCTAAACACTTAAACGGAATATACACAGTATGTTTCATTTTTGTACAACTTATCAAAAGAATTCCTGAAACAGTAAGCGACATGTTGGGATGATACATAGATACAGGAGAAAACAACGTACAATTTGACAGTGTGTTTGGTGGGAATTTTCTATTCAGCACAGCCTAACATTTACAAAGACAAATGAGTGTGTTTTCTTCCCCAATTGTTATGGATATGTGTCGTTTCAAGTGACATGTTTGAAGGCGAATTAAGTGGATGTCAAGATTTCAATACCTGCCTCGTATATTTAACTAGAAGGTATGATTTGTTTATGCCCAAGATATTTTTCAAAAATGTCAAGCCGTCCATTAGATAATTGTACATTTGGGTCACAAAAGGAGACATTGATTTTCCACTCATTGAAGAAGGAAAGTTCGATTTTTCACATTACATTCTCCGTATTCTATTTGTGTTTTATTGAAATACAGTTTCATGTATGATTAAAACAATTTATGCTGTTTCTGATTTAATTGTGAATTTGCTTATATCGCAAAAAGCACACGCCACCCTACCGCTGACAACTCCGACTGAAAAACACACGTAGTACACACGTAATTCGAGTTGAAGTACGGAAAATCGGCTTAAATCTAATTTACAATTCATCATATGGTGTTGTGACGTTAAAGCAGAGACATTAAGAAGAGCTCCGAATGTATGTACGCAATCTGATTTTTAAACCATAAGGAAAAGCTCACATATATTGTTGATGCCAGATGGTAGAAGTCGGGATAAGCACCTCCCGCATGTTACTTTACCGCATTATTATTCCTTTAATAGAAGATACCAAAAAACGGTTCTTTTTTTCAATATTTACCTTAGCTATCAAATATCAACGATGTGAACCATTAGGAGAAACCGTTTCTTCAGTGAAATATAAATATAATAGTTCTAACAATTCACGGTCAAAGAAAAATTTTTGATTTTAATAAAATATATATTTTAACTACGAAATATGTACAAGAAACCTTCACACACGTAACTCACTCGAAGAAACTCTGTAGTGATTTTTAAGAACATTATTAAAAGTCATACGACTACACAATTAGTAAAATCTTTCGGGGCACCTTGTTCCCATTTTCAGACAGATTGTCTCAGTTTGGTGCGTCCCCTATATATACACACTGAAGTTACAGCAATGACGCATGTCACAAATAAGCATGCGCAAACAGTTTTACCACACTACCCCCCCCCAGATCGGCCGTTTGTCAGAGGCCGGTTGAGTGAGTACTGTGCTATTGATTGCGAATCAAATCGACTGCTGTTCCAAAAGACTCTGCTAGCAGAGCGAGGGGAGTTGTTTTCTCCCCTCAAAAACTTGATTTTTCTTCTCTTCGTTTTCAAAACGAAGGGAAGAAAATTTTTTTTTTCATTAATTTGAAAAAAGTGTTTCGGTGCAGTCAGTTCGGACTTAGAAAAACTGTCCTTGTAAGGGCAAAGTCCGGGCTGCGGTCATAGCAAAGTGCGCAACTCTGACATACGAGCGGGTACGTCGTCGTCGTGCCGATCCCCTGATCTACGGATCAGGCCAAATCCCGCACTCAACCGGGGTCAGGTGCAGGTTACAGCGGAAGGACCCCAGGGTACCGCTGAGCACCTGACTGTCGAACGTTCTAAGTCTGACCGACCAGGGACACAGGTCCCAGGGCTTACACTCGGTTAGCAACCCGAGTAGAGAGATGGCAGAGGACGCGGGGGCTTCAACCCCCGGTCCAAGTGAGCCCGTTGAGGCAGACTGCGACTTAGAAATTCCGTCGGAATTCGCAAGCGCAGTCAACTCCTTCTTCCAAGAGTTGGAGAGGATTCTAGAGAATCCTCAAACAAGGTTCTGGTTAACACCAGAACCAAGATAAGGAAAGTAGCGAACTCGCTACAAGCAGCTTGCACCAAGCAAGTGATAGAGATGAGTCTCATCCAAGGGAGACTCCAGGAAAGAAGTGAGCACGCTAGCGCGGCTCCAAAGACATATGCCGAAGCGGCTCGAGCGAAGCCAGGCAAGGGGAATACGGCCCCTAAGCAAAAAACGGGTAAGAAGGGGTAGCCAAGAAGGTGGCACCCAAGAGGGTCGAGAAGAGGCACGTGCTTCTCGTTTACCCCGCAACAGACAAGGGTTCTCCCTCGTCGGAAGACGTAAAGGCGGTTCTGCAAACTCAGATTTGCCCCGCCAAACTCCAGATTGGGGTTAAGGGAGTCAGAAAGGTCAATGGGGGAGGAGTAATGGTGGAATGCTCCTCCGCCAAAGAAATAGAGAAATTGGACTCTGAGCTAAAGAGCAATGCAGTGACGAAGGAGAACCTTCGGTCCAGATTGCCAGCTAAGAGGAATCCAAGGTTTATCGTCTACGGGATAGACGGAAACCTGTCAAGGGAAGAGGTCGAGCAATGTCTCGCGGAACAGAACCCAGAGTTGGAGGAGAGCAGCCTCCAGCTGAAGTTCTCGTTGAAGGTGAAGGGTGGGAAACGCCACTGGGTAGCAGAGGCGGACCCACTGACCTTCAAAAAAGTAATGAAGCGAGGCAAGCTCGGAGTGGGATGGACCGTCCACTCAGTAAGGGAATATCTGAGGGAGGTCCGTTGCTACAGGTGTAACGGGTTCGGGCACTTTAGGTCAAGGTGCACCGAAGAGCAGGATAGATGTGCCCGGTGTGGGGAAACCGGGCACAAGCGCCAGGAGTGCAGAAATAGCCCGGTCTGCACTAACTGCTTGGCAAACAACAAGAGATTCAGGCGTCGAGTGGATGTAGGCCACTCGAGCCTAGACAAGGAATGCCCAAGCCTTGTCAGAGAACTGGCTCTGCTAAAAGAACGCACTCATTATGGATAATAAACCAAAGAGAGGCGTCAAGGTGCTTCAAATCAATCTGCACCACGCACGGGCAGCAACAACACAGGCCCTGGTGACAGCCACTGAGCAAAAAGCTCATATTCTGCTACTGCAGGAACCATTCGAACAGGGGGGAAGAGTGGTGGGCTTCCCTAACTCCTACCGGATCTACCACCCTAGGGTGGCAAAGCCCAGGGTGGCCACGGTCGTGAAAGACCCGTCCCTAGCGGTTCTCGAGATAAAATGCTCCGAAAACGTGGTCGCCCTCGGCGTGGAATGTGGTGATGCGAAATTTTTAATGGTGAACGTATACAGTTCTCCGGCAGGCAATTTGAGAGAAACGCTGAATGAGCTAATGGCTCTATTAGGGGAATTCCCCAGTCATGAGATAATAATAGCAGGCGACTTCAACGCGAAGAGTCCTCTCTGGGGCAATCAGAACGAGGACGAACGCGGCCAGCTACTAGTGGACTTTGCCAACGCGGCAGACCTGAGTTTCTTGAACGATCCAGAGAGCACCCCGACCTTCCAAGGGGCGAGGGGCTCCTCTTGGATCGACGTGACTCTCGTCAGAGTCTCAAAGCGCAGCCTTGTCCAGGATTGGCAAGTACTGGACGACGAGAGCTGCAGTGACCACCTAGCGCTATCTTTCGTTTTGGGATCGGAAAAGCCCATCCGACCCAAGCGCAAAAGATTCTTAATGAAGAATCTAGACTGGTGGGCTTTTTAAAGCCAAGTTAACTACCTTGTTGGGAGGTAGGAGGGAAGAAGAGGCCGCAGAAGTGTCGGACCTCAACTCCTCTTTGAAGAACTTACCAGTCAAATAACAACGCTATGCGAGAGTAGTAGGGGAAATAAAAGGGGAGCCAAGGACCACCACCCCTGGTGGTCGGAGAAACTAAAAGCTCTTAGGGCGAGAGCTAGGCGGAGTAGGAAAGCTCTGCAAAGAGCAAAAGCTACTCCGCAAGACAGGGAGTGCACAGAAGTGCATAAAAAGGCTCGTTCAGCATACAGGAGAGAACTGAATCTCTCGAAAATCTCCTACTGGAGAAAACTGTGTGAGTTTCAAACTCCGGCTGACCCTTTCGGGATCCCCTATAAGATCTCGAGGGGATCCATAACCGAACCGCTAAAACTAGCAGCGGTAGAAAGGGCAGACGGTAGCCTATCAAAGACTCTTGATAGTACCGTAGAAAGTCTCTTGGATTACCACTTCCAAGGAGACGAGGGAGAAGGGGACTCCCCTCAACAAAAAGAAATAAGGGAAGAAAGTCGGATCCCGCCGGACACTGGTGAGGACCCCCCCTTCACGAGAGACGAAGTGGAGAATGCCCTCTCCATTCTAAATACGGGCAAAGCACCAGGCAAGGATGGGTTCGACCTCAGCATAGTCAGAGAAATCTACTATGCAAATCCCGGGTATTTTGTGGCGCTCCTAAACGAATGCCTCGGGAGGGGAATCTTCCCAGACTTGTGGAAAACAGCGGTGCTAGTTCTTTTCAACAAGACCGGAAAGAACAAAAATGACCCCGCAGCCTATAGGCCCATCTGCCTCCTCTCGGCGTGGAGCAAGGTGCTGGACAAGCTCATAACGAACTGAGCGCTTAGCTTCCTCATGGAGCAGGGAAAGCTAAACAGGAACCAATTTGGTTTCCTTCCGGGGCGTTGCGCAACGCAGGTAATTCTGCAGCCTCCGAGAGAGGGCAGAGAGGAACAAAGCGGAGGGGCTCCATACCTGCTTCATCTCACTAGACGTGAGGGGGGCATTCAACAGTGTCTGGTGGCCAATGGTTTTAACCAGACTTAAAGAACTTGGCTGTCCAAGGAACCTGTTCAAACTGATCAGCAGCTACCTGTCTGATAGAAGAGTCGTGTTCGAAGCGGGGAATGGGCAATCCTCGCGTTCGTACCATAGAGGGTGTCCGCAAGGATCCAACTCCGGGCCGCTCTGGTGGAATATAGTTGCTGATTCAGCACTGAACCTAGACCTGGGGCCCGCAGTGGAGATTCAAGCCTATGCGGACGATTTCGTTCTCGTGGTCTCCGCCTCAGGGAGACACGTGATCGAAAGAGAAGCACATAGGGCCTTGGATGTGCTAGAAAAATTGGAGCAGAGAAAGCAAACTGTGCTTCGCTCCTGAGAAGACCACTCTGCTAGCAATAGCTAAGAGAGGAGTAATGAAAACACCACCCCAGTGCAGATTCCAAGGGTGCACTATCAAGGCGGTGCGTGAAATGAAATACTTGGGTGTGGTCCTGGATCAGAGTCTATCAGGGCTGCCACACCTGAGGCACCTTAGAACAAGGTGCACGATGATTCTCAATAGATTGAATGGCATGAGGTTAACGGGCAAAACCAAGAAGGCCATCTATCAGAGAGGAATTGAAAGAATTCTGACGTATGCAAGTGGGGCATGGTGGAACCCCACAGTCAGAATGAAGACGGGGATAAACCAAATCCAAAGGTTGGCCCTACTGGGGATAACCGGTTGTTTTCGCACAACGTCAACCCTAGCACTCCAAGTGCTGGCGGGGTGCGAGCCGGCAGACCTAGTAGTGGAAAGGGAGGCAGCAATGCACTGCCTAAGGTCAGGCGAGGACGCCTACCTTCTCGGTGCGCCGCATCGAGCCTCCGACATGGAGATGGAAAGTGTGGACTGGCAGATCCACCCTGCCGAGGAAATTTGCCCACCGTGGGACAAGGAGAAACCCACGGGAGTTGGGCATGAGCTGTTCACGGACGGCTCAAAGTTGAAGGGACAAGTGGGGGCAGGCTTCTGTGCGTTCTCGGACGGGAACGAAGCCACTGCAGGAAGCGTGAAATTATCGCAGAATGCTTCGGTCTTTCAGGCTGAACTTCTGGCGATAGAGATGGCACTCACCTGGGCACTCCCCAGGCGTAGTGACGAAAGAATAAAACTCTACTCGGACAGTGAGGCAGCACTGCAGGCTCTGAGTAGATTCAGGGGAAGAAACCCCATCGTCCAGAGGATCAAAACCCTCTTGAGGGCAGAGGGAGATGGGGCAGTTAGTTTCCACTGGGTACGAAGCCATGTCGGAACCCTAGGAAACGAAAGGGCAGATCAGCTGGCGAAGGCAGCCACGCTGAAAGAGACGGTCGACGTGCAATGCAGAACGCCGCGAAGGTGCATTCGCGCAGCACTAGCACGTCGGACCATGACCGAATGGCAGGTCAGATGGGACACGGGAGAGACAGGGCGGAAGACACACAGAGTGTTTCCGAAAGTCTCGACCAAACGAGCACAGACAAATAAGTTCCTGAATCAAGTACTCAGTGGCCATGGCATCAGCCCTGAATACCTAGGCAGATTTGCCATCAGGAACTGCACTTGTCCCTGTGGAAAGAGAACGGCAAGCATAGAACACTGCGTACTTGAATGCAGTGGCTTCGCCGAATGGAGAAACACACTGATCCCAGGTGTGCAAAGAACGCGAAGATTGGATCTGCTCATCCAATCTTCCGTTAACAGGAGGGGGATAATAGCCTTGGTTGAAAGGCTAACCCTCCAGCAACATACCATCTTCCCCAATCAAACGGGGACCGAAACGCAGGAGGTGAACGTGCACACCGAAAGCGAATCGGAAGATGAATGAGGGTAGAAGTCTGTGGGAAAGCAGACGAAGAAACCACCAATGTAAATATTCTGTAAATAAATTTTGCTATCTCTCGATGTTGTAAGTCCTAAGCATGAGGACAGTGTATACATGTGTGTAGGTGTTTGAAAAAGAAAATAAAGGGAAATTATTCCCCAAAAAAGTTTGAGGGCAAGGAATCTTCCAGTCAGCGAGAAAGTAAGAAACGACCTATCCCGCCAGACAGAGCGGGAACCCAGTGACAAGGTATTCTAGGTCGCCTGCCAGCACGTCACCACGGGCTGGTCTCTGGGCCATTGGGGTGGCCAGGGTCCGAACCGCGTCTCAAGGCAGGATAATTGTCGCAACATTTCAAAATAACATCCAAGGTGCTCAACAAGTCCCCGTGGAGCCAAGACAGATTGGCGGAACGGGACAATGAAATCAGTATATTACCCCCCCCCCCCAATATTCTCAAATTAGGTAGAGACCCAAAACATGACAAAATTTAAATACCTATAAGCACACGTACATCACCCACTACAATTGAGTCCCGTCATTTTACAACCCAGACACACACAAACACCAATCAAACACCTGCTACAGAATATACATACTGCAAACTCATACAATTCAAAATATAAAATTAAAAATTCAAACATACGAAAAAAATCAAAAGTTAATATTGGTGTTACGTACTGGAACAATTTGTTCCCAGGGCTCCGGTATATCACAAGGGTAATTATCATCACACACGGAGTCTCTGTTAGCATAAATGCTCAAACTCTCAGCTAACAATAATGACGGAATGTCATGTTGTGAAGACAAGATACTTACAGGACTCCAATCTGGATAATGTAATCCATCTCGAGTCAAGCGTGCTAATGCTGTGTTCTCTGCTCCATTCTTGACAGCATATTTATGTTCAAACAAACGAAATTGTAACGCACGCTTTGTGGAACCAATGTATTGTTTTGGTTGCACGGAATCGTCCACGGGTGGATGGGGTATACTGTAAACACCATAACATTCCTGTATACCTGCATTGTCCCTATCTTTCTTTATCAAAGTAAGGATATTTGTTCTTTTCACGTCAACATCCAAACCGAATTTTCTACATAAGTTCTTTATCACCGTCCTTGGGGCTGTGAAATAATTAATGGAACCCACAAATCTTTAAGATGGTTGACTGCGTTGCAACGTAGAACTCAGTTTTCCCTTCAAACTAGAAAATAGGCGGTCAACAATATCAGTCTCATAACCAAAGAGTGTAACTATTTTTTCATCTTTTTAAGTTCTATAAGACGAAGTCTTACAATTGAACAATGCGTAGTCGCACTTTGGACCATGAAGCGTATCCCAGATAATTTGTAGCCAAAGGGGTTGGCTGACTGTGCTGGAAGGAATGGCCAACGGTTTCTGAGAACTGAATAGACTGACGCACTGGATGTCTAAACAACTGGAAGTCCAAAAAAGGTAGTGTACAGTTAACTTCTACTTTCGCTGTAAACTGAATGGAATAACACTGCGAAGACATTTTTTTCTGTAAATAACGACAACTGTTCCAAAGGATACTGCCAAAATACTAAAATATCACCAACATACCTAATATACAATAATGGAGTTTCCAGATAGGTTGATAGTACACTATCCTCTATGTATTGTATCATAATGTCGGCAACAACAGGGGACAGCGGTGAGCCCATATGTGACCCACTCTTCTGTCTGTAAATGACACCATTGAACTTAAAATAAGTTCTTGTTTGAATCAATTTAAGTGCACCAAGAATGTCTGCAATTTCTGATTCTTATACATTTTGTGCACGCAACATTTTTTCAATATTATGGTGTACTTGATCCAAAGGTATGCCACGGAAGAGAGAGATCACATCCAATGACACAAACCTGAAAGGAATGGGCCGGTTGCCGAAGGAACGAATCTTACTCAACGCTTGTGTTGAACTGGTGACAGAATATCTAGAAGACATGACTAGTGGTTTTGAATATCTATCATGGGCCCTTTCCAAGTTCCAAGAAGGGTTACCTCGCCCAGATACCAAAGGACGGATTGGGAAATCCGGTATATGTGTTTTTATCTGTCTGAATAGATTAGGTATTCGGCTGCCAATGGCTGGAACAAACGAATCATGTAAAATAGTTAGGAGGTTGGTGTGATTTCTTAAACGACTAAGAGCAGAAATAGTAGAACTGTTAGTATCTTTTAGTAAAACAGAATGGGGAATATTATCTGTAAGATGGTTGTTTGCGTTGCAACGCAGTTAACCACCTTACACATTTGTGGGTTCCATTAATTATTTCCGAGCCCCAATGACAGTAATAAAGAACTTATGTAGACGATTCGGTTTGGATGTTGGCGTGAAAAGAATAAATATCCTTACTTTGATAAAGAAAGATAGGGACAATGCAGCTATACAGGAACGTCATGGTGTTTACAGTATACACCTTCCACCTGTGGACGATTCCGTGCAACCCAAACAATACATTGGTTCCACAAAGCGTGCGTTACAATTTCGTTTGTTGGAACATAAATATGCTGTTAAGAATAGAGCAGAGAACACAGCATTAGCACGCTTGACTCGAGATGGATTACATTATAAAGATTGGAGTCATGTTAGTATATTTTCTTCACAACATGACATTCCGCCATTATTGTTAGCTGAGAGTTTGAGCATTTATGCTAACAGGGACTCCGTGTGTAATGATAATTACCGTTGAGATATACCGGAGCCCTGGAAACAACTTGTTGCAGTACGCAACACCAATATTAACTTTTGATTTTTTTGTATGTTTTAATTTTTAATTTTATATTTTGAATTGTTTGAATTTGTAGTATGTATATTCTGTAACAGGTGTTTTATTGGTGTTTGTGTGTGTCTGTGTTGTAAAATGATGAGGTTCAAATGTAGTGGGTGATGTACGTGTGCTTATAGCTATTTTAATTTTGTAATGTTTTAGGTCCCTACCTAATTTGAGAATATTGGGAGGGGGAGTAAAACTGTGTGCGCATGCTTATTTGTGACATGCGTCATTGCTGTAACTTTAGTGTGTATATATAGGGGACGCACCGGAGTGAGACAATCTGTCTGGAGATGGGAACAAGATGTCCCGAAAGATCTTACTGATTGTGTAGTCGTATGACTTCTATTAAAGTTCTTAAAACTCACTACGGAGTTTCTTCGAGTGAGTTACTTTTGTGAAGGTTTCTCGTATATATTTCGTAGTTTTATCAGCACGTAAACTTCAGTTCATTTTTATATTTTAACGTTTCCCAGTTTTGTATATTTTTAGTGAGATGTCGAAAAAATTAAGTAAATATATACTCTGTCACCTTAAATTTATTTTTAAATTTGATATTTGTATTTTTAAAAATGTGAAAAGTCTTTAATGACTCTGACTGAGTTAAAAATTTTATATTCAACAATAACGTAACAAATTTGCCTTTCCCGATTAAAATTTGCTTTCAGCAGTTTTGAAGTTTAAATGAATTCCGAAGAGAAATTTTAACAGAAAGGTCTGCCTACCACGCAAGGAAAGGTAAGTCATGGGTATGTTTCTTCGTTTCTTTACGGCACTCCACTTGGTGCTTCTGTAAGTTTCTTCGTTTCTTATGCCACTTCCACTAGTTTACAATTTAAAGAGTAAAATAAAGATGCAAACCAGCAGTGCTTTACAGTTGTTAAATGTGAAGGGAACCTCATTACATTTGTAAAGTAAGAATCAGAGTTCAAGACGCGAAACATTGGTACACATACCTAAAAGTTGATAAGATGCCTTTACACAGATGTACGTAAAAGTAATTTAGGCAGAATACAAGCAAAGTATATGGTCACGTGCGTCACCAACTATCTAAGGGTGCTCTTCGTCAATAATTTTGAATTGTGTTGATCACAAAGGTGAAAACGAAAGGATATTTTGAAGTTCGATAAAGTGCTATTGTGAGTTGTCGTCAAGCTGGAGTGTCGATTCTGAAAAACATCAGAGTTGCGTTTTTTATCAAAAGGTGTAATATCTCGGGGATTTTTAATAGTTTGAAAAATAACAGACATGGCCTGTCTTAGAGTCGTAACTATAGCTCGAGGACAATCTATCAAGAAAGAGATTGCGTTAATTTTACGGAATAGTCATCTTAACGCTAAGAATACATTTTACAGCTTTAATAAAACATACACATCGAATAACTGAAATATTTAGACCAGCCCGTCTTTATTCAACACGCAGAAAATGTAACTGAACGACGGGAGCATGTGAAGATCATGAAAAGGTAAAATAACTTTTAATGCGTAGCCTAATTAATCATTGGGGTCATTGTTGTTCCGAAGGGAAGGGAAACCTGTTTGGAAAAGTTCAATTTATAATGACAAGAGGAGAAGGCTTGTGGGGTACTCACGATCAGCCGTGATTAGTACATTCTTATAGTGGACCACAGGAAGGGAAAAACGACGAACCGCATCTCACATGTAAGCCGACCACGGCTAATATGTACTAGAGGTGAGCGAAGCCTATCTCGTATGATACGAAGAAACAGAAGTAATACTCTGGTGTAATTAAATATGTTGACGTGAGTAAAGTATCGCAACACACGTTACAACGAACTCTGCTGAGAGTGGGGTTTTGTAGTCGCAGACCACTCTTAGTGCGTATGCTAACCGCGGCTCACGAATTGAAAGCGTGTAAAATGAGCATGCGAGGATCAAAACAGGATCTTCATTGATTGAAAGAATGTCACCTTTTCCGATGTATCCCGTTTCGTGTTGAACCACGTGCCATTTACCTGGAGATAAGTGGCACCAGGTTACACGGTGGAAGAAAAACAAGCATATGGATTATTTTTAAATATTGAAATGTTTTCCAACAAAAACAATCACAACAAAGTAATTAAAATGTTAGTTAACTGTACAATTAACGTTTTTCTACATTTTTGAAGTTCAAGTAACGTTTTTCTACATTTTTGAAGTTAGTTCAAAATAACCTCTTTACACAATAGTGAACATTTCGAATATGACTAATTGAAGTTTTTCGAATGCAGCCATGTTAAATCACAGCTAAATTAATGCGGCTTTTCAACATGAAAATGTTCCCCATCTCTGGTTTAGGTATTCTTTTATAGTCCTTATGTTGTGAATACAGACTAGTTTTCAATGGAAAACATTCGTATGTAAACCACTCATTTTCTCAGACCTGAAAATCTCTTACAGGTGTGAAAGTCTCATCATTTATATCTTCACAAGATAACTATACGAGCTCGTATTGGAACTTTTTGGAACTCTGTGTATAATTTTCCAATATATGGGATTCGCAAGTAAACGATAAAACAAAATCATACTTACTTTTCGCATACCTTTCCACTAAAGGCTATCATCTGTTTTCTATCTACATTGAAATTTAAACAGTTTTTAATGTCAGGTTACCTGTGGAGGTCTTCGTTAATACGTTTGATGCTGTAGTTAAATATATAATTCACCGTGATGAAAAAATGACAAGTAACGTTTTGCCGTTAATCCGCTCTCAATCTAATCTTACCTTACTCTTCAAGCGCGCTTGAAAGGAGAAACTGATGATCTCCGAAATCAAAGTTTTCCATTTTGAGAAATTTTAAACCAAAATATGATGCGCCTTTACAAGCTTGTAATTTCTAAATTGATATTTGTAAAGGCGCTTCCAATCCTCTTTCGATCTGCGAAGACTGGTACAGAAAAAAATGCGACAGATTCGAGAAGTTATTGAAAACCAAATATATATCAGTTCGGCAAGAAATTGTAACAGCTGGGATTTATAACATCAGCATTGATGCTAGTTTTTTCAGTTCTGTAAGAAAACCTTCTCAGTGTCAGATACGTTAGAAGAATATATATATATGGCACTCAGATCAAGCATGTAACTCTTTTCGATTAATCAGAATGGGATATTGACCATACCTGATGCCGAGATGGACGATGTCAAGCAGAATCGCATTTCCTTGTCAGATGTATTCAATAAAGATATTTTCACTGATCGACGACTGGGTTTCGAAAGGCTTGAAAATGCAAAGTAGAAAAATTACTAAAACTTAACCATTGCTGCCGTTCGCCTTCACAGGACGTCTAGATTCAATGGATGAACTGAAAGTTGTCTAAAAACACATTTGTTACCAATGTGCAAACGACCGGTGTGCTCGTACAAGATTTTAGTCAACAACTGTGCTAACCTTTTACACTGGACGTAAAAGGTTTCAGACCAAAATTTTAGCCTTTTGCGTTTTGTCAAGGTACAAATTAGACTCCTGAAGCTGTCATTCATATGATTCTCGAGACTTAGCTGTGCTAAATATAAATCTTCCTTATATAATTAGAAGAAGTGAGTTTCTTTCGCTTCTATGACAAGAAGGTTTTTTTCAAATGCTGCATACCTCAGTAAGGAATATTTTGAGTTTTTAATATTTATTCTCCCTATTTAAATTCTACTTTCAGTTAACTCTTGGAAAAACTGGATTAATAAGTATAAACCAAAACCAAACTAAAAAGAAATCAATGTGGAAGGAGATTTCAAAACTTTCTGCATCTTGATGTGGGAAGTACACAATGCTTAGTAGGATGTGCTGAGGAGAGACAGATTTAAGGGTTTGCCATCCCTTGGGCTACACTCATCTGCATGCCTTCTTTCCCCTACTCCGTTTAAAAAAAAAGAATTCGATAGTAAAAATTCATGTAACACATTTGCATCTGATTCAAGAGCAAATTGAGTTGTTAGGGCTGACAAAATTCATTTTCACTGAAAACAAAGAAAAGAATGAACGATGTTACTGTTCTGTAATTGGTAACCGGAAGGAACTTCTTGTTTTGCCCGTTTGCTTAAAAACTGGTATTTCATGATGATATAATTCGACACAGCTTTCAGCGTAACTTTGTTTTGATATCTTGAAATTAGGTTATATGCTTGAATACCTGTAGTATACATAACAATAGGACAAATTTTCGTAGCGCTGAATAGAAGCCAACGGCCAGTACTTAAATTACACAAATATTCGGATGAATTACGTAAATATAGATTCTAGGTGCCATTACATCTGAAGACAACGTACGGCGTATTATATTCTGCAAAACTTCGTAATAAGGAGTCGCTTGGCCTATAGTTTTTTCAGTTGGTACGGCTACACTGACCTGCATGCGTTCTCAATACTAGCGTTTTTATGGCAATGCTGTGTATACTATATATTAAATGCTGTTTTAGCGATAAAGAGACTTGAGATAAGGGACTCAATGAGGTTGCGTTGCCTTTTTGAGCGTCAACAGACATAATTTCAACTAATACATTAGTCTAGCAGCATCCAAAGAGATAGTTCGCCATTTTTTCTGGTAACTACAGTCGCCTACGTAAAAAAAATACTGCGTTTGTCCCTACTTTAAAATTCCTCAATGTTAAATCTCTGTCCACCTCCAACAGTGAAGATCTTGATACTAATGACGTTGATTATCCCAAAAAATATCAGCACGTGTGTGTATGTTTGTTTCCTTTTGCAGTAATCAAGCTCAGACATATTATTAAATAAGTGTTATACATAACGGGACGACGATTAGTTTTTGCATATCTTCATAGTAAAAACTGCCCTAATTTATAAAAGCAAGACGTATTCTTAAACGTTTCCTTGATCATCTTCACAGAACTTTTAAACAAAAGGCATTAAATTTTCAGCAAATTAAGGAAATGGCAAAAATTCAGAACTAGGATTTTCATTTCAAAAAAAATGCATTATTATCAACTATTCACAAGCTACATCTAATGGCAAAAATTAAGAACTTGGATTTTCATTTTAAAAAATGCACTATTATCAACTATTCGCAAGCAACATCTAGCTTATGTGCTCCTCAATCCTCTTGCACAGGTTTTCTGGAGTCAGTCCCTCTCATGTGATATTTAGTGATTCTGAATTTGTTCGGTACGTCTCCTACAAACTCTTTATTAAGATCCTTTCCAGTAACTTGATATCCAGTGTTTATATGAGTTATCAATTAATGTTCAGATTTTACTCTAATTTTTCTGCTCATTTCCAATAGGAGCTTTTTTTGAATTTCGAACGTCATCAAGTCTGGACATTTTCCATAAGTTCCTCTTCGTATTTGGATTTGTAACAACTTGCATACACGAATCCGCCATTCCTTCAGTAGTTCGCGGTGATTGTATGCCCTTTTTTAGGTAAGATACATTTATTTGAGCTGCGCCAGTGGAGCAGGGGTTTAGGCGATTGGTTCTGGCCATTCGTCCGTGATGGATTCGGGTTTGAAACCATGTCAAACATGGATATTGTGTTTGTCTTTCGGCAGTGGTTCTTTCCTTGCTCTTGAACCAGCGTACCTAAATTAAGGAAGGGGGACTGCTTATACCCCGTTGAGTTGCTCACAATGATCGTTAAACCTTCAATCACAATCACACATTAATTTGACCCAAAGAAACACTTGGAGATATGCATTGATTTCGAAATGCTTTTTAGCCATGATGGAAAAATGCCTGTAAAAATTGCTTTGTGTCTTCCAGGCGCACTCCTCCCAAATTTTATGCGCATATTAATTTCCTCTTGGAAGTGGCTCTTGCTAGATGTGTGGTGTCCACGTTAAATACTTAAATGCATAAAAACAACACCGCAATCGCATAAAATATACTGAAGGAAGGTAAAAAGAAAATCAATGTAAAAGACTAACTAAATAAAACATATGCTGGCTTCATTTGCATGTGGTTTGCTTTCGTATATACACTGGAGTGCAAAGATTGAGGAAGAAGAGGAGAAATTAGCATAACAGCGGAATGAGCAGGCAGAACGGTCCGAAAAACCACTCAGGGGATAGACTAGGGTCCGGTGCGGTAGGGCATGCGCATATATGCAGCATGTCGAGGCGAGGGGGAGTGTCGGAAGGGTATAAAGCACACGGGCGGTGTACGGTCAGCAATTCGGTGAAAGCTGTTACACGGTGTACATCGGTTTAAACGACGTCGAGTTACTGCCACCGTGTGATATGGCCAACAGGAAATCCAGTAGACGACATCTTGATGACTTTACTAGAGGTCTCGTCATTGGGAAGTTGGAAGAAGGTCGAAGTGAGACTAGTGTGGCCGATAAGATCGGGATCGCTCACAGCATCGTTTCACGATCTTGGAGAGCATTTCAAACGACAGAAACAGCTGTCCGAGAGTTTAGCAGTGTTCTTCCACGAGCAACCACGGCGGCGGACAACCGGTATATTGTTCTACAGGCGAGAAGAGACAGACGTCAGACAGCGGGAGAAATCGCAAATCACAAGCAACAGACAAGTGAACATCGTGAATGTATATATATATATATTAAATATAATCGTATATTTAGACAAGTGGACGTCCGTTATCGCGTTTTACCGTGGCCAGGAGGCTGCACAAAGGTGGTCTATTTGCACGACGTCCAGTACTGTGTGTGCCATTAACACCTGCTCATCGGAGACGTCGCTTTCTGTGGTGCCAGGACCACAAGAACTGGACACATCAGCAATGGGGTCGAGTAATATTTACGGATGAGAGCTGATTTATTACGACGAGCGGTTCTGGACGTATACACATCTGGAAAGAGCAGGGAACACGCAATCACACCTACAACATAATCGAAAGGGACCGGTTTGGAGGTGGCGGATTTCTAGTTTGGGGCGGTATCATGCTTGGTAGCCGTACTGACCTCCACATCTTCCAAGGAGGTTCCGTCACGGGTGTCCTCTATTATACCGAGGTTTTCCTACTCACGTGCGTCTATTTAGAGGTGCTATGGGTCCTGAGTTCCTCTTCATGGACGACAACGATACACCTCATCGTACAATGGCTGTCGCAGAGCTGCTGGAGAGTGAAGATATTCAACGCATGGATTGGACCGCAAGGTCCCGGACCTAAATCCATTCGAACACGTGCGGGACCTTCTCGGGAGGCGCTTGGCAGCACGTCACCAACCGCCAGCAACGATTCCGCAGATGCGATTGGCGCTACAAGAGGAATGGGCCGCGATGCCTCAACAGCTCCTTGACAATCTTGTCCTCTGCCTGGACAGACATTTTAAATCGTGCAACGCAGTCAGTGGTGATCATATCCCTTACCAAAGACTGGATATATCTTGGCAGCTTCCTGTCACATGGACGTTTCTGTCTTCTCTCCAGTTGTGCTCGGAGCTACCTTTTCAATAAAGGGCCTTTGTATCTTTTTGGATTTCTTGTTTGGACGAATTTGCTCACTTGTCCCATATTTTTACATCTTGGGGATCTTATGGTATGATTTGAGTCAAGGTGGAGCACTTCTGCACGACGTTACATTCGAAAAACCGTCTCGTCCTTAATTTTTGCACTCCATTGTATAATATGGTTCTACAATAATATTTATGTTAAACTTCTTTTCAACAAGGTAAAGTTTCATATGAGTACATTCTTTAATTCGAAATCTGTGTTATTCCATAGCATATGAAATTACATACGTCTTTGATATTCTTTGCAAACCAAGAAGTACAAAATTATTAATGAACAGCATACTGAATCATATGGGCCACCAAACAAAATACGCGTTTGTTGGCCACTTCCAGTAGAATGCAGTGTGCGATGGTACGAAAAATCGTATATTTTGTCAACACTATGAAGTATATTTTCAAAGTCTACTGCAACATACAGTTCACCATTCGGATAATTTTCACGCTCCTGGAGAGTGCGATACTTTGGGCACAATATCATTTTGTCTTGCTTTACAGCAAGAAATTGAATGCTATAATCCGTGATGTAATTGAAACAAATAGCATTTATGGGCGACATCACTAAAAATGCCCATACTTGCGGCAAACCATTTGCAACTCTCTACCACACGTATGAAAGAGAAGATTTCTTCTGGTACCGAAGTCAGGGAAAACGAAGTACGGCGATCTGATAGCATAAGATTTTATTTTGAGATAAAATTTTACATAAACACATTGATTGCTAATTTTGGGTTTTCGGAAGCAGCAACAACATCCAGCATTTTAGATGCGATTACACAATCCAAGGTGTGTACAGGAGAAAGTCACACACACCATGGGTTTCCTTGTGATACCCAAGTAGTTGAAAGGATCATGATGCTTATTACTGAAGCTTTTTGTACAGCATTGATGTGTACATGCGCGCATAACTTCTTGTCCAACATCACAAAATGCGGATATCGCACACGTAAGTATTAATTTCATGAAACTTTAATAACTTAAACAACTGGATGGGTTTTTATGATTGTGGAACCTTGAGGAACTCGACGTGTTCTTGTGCAATTGTGGAGTTAAGCTTGCGATACATTTGTAATTTCAATTCGAACAAGAAAAGAACTTCACTGAGTATAAATTTGACAAAATAACCTGAAGTTTGGAAAATAAGTTTTTCCAGTGTCAATTAAATATTTCTTCAGGTAACGAAAAAATACTAAACATATGTATTTTTCCAGCATGTGAACACGGTAATATTTCACGATATCGGCAATATGCCTATCAGAAGGAAATTGTACTTCTTTTTTTTATAAAATGTATATTGCAGAAATAAATTATGTAAAAGCAGGCTCCAGTTACAACTGAAAATAATAATCACAATAATTTTTGCACTTATAATAACGAACACGATAAACAATTTTAGCACGCTGTTTCTAACTAAAATTTTAAAATTTGCTTCCCAAGTTAGATGCATATTAACCATGACACAATTTTCATAACGTCCGTACAAAAACTTCATAGCTACATCTGTGTTAACTAATTCTATCACACAACATAGAAATAGAAAATAAATTCAGAAATATCTTCGAGAAAATAGTTACATAAATTAAAAAAAATGTTGCCGTTATATTTGTCTGACAAATTCCGAAATATTGAATCTGGAGTTGGAAAATTCCTATATTTGTAAGTTAATAGAATTCATATCCTGACTTTCAGGTATCGTCACAGTCACCGTCGCTAAAAGTAATGCTGTGTATGAAGTTCAAGGATGAAATTTTATGAAAGCAAACAACATAACGTTCCCAGTATAATGTAAATACAACTGAGTTGACTAGAAATTTCTTTCAGTTAATATTTTTGGAAATTTAAAATTTATAAGTTGCTTAAGTGATCTAGTTGGATTTTATCCATAAATTCCTGAAACCGAAGCCACAAAATTCCTACACTTGTAAATCATAATCATGAACCATTATCAATCCTCTGTTGTATGAAGGTCTCCCCAAATTTCTTCCACAATTGTCTGTCTTGTGCCTGTCTCCTCCATGTCATTCCAGCATACTTTCGAAATTCATCCCTCCATCTCCCATGGGGTCTTCTTCCTGGTCTTTTCCTGTCCCTTTTAATCCAGTATAAAATTTTGGTTGTCCATCGGTATTCTGTTTTTCAGGCAACATGTCCAGCCCATTGCTATTTCTGTGATTTTATTCTGGTCATGATGTTCACTTCTGTCATTTTCCTTACCCACAGGTTCCTCTTCTTATCTTTCCTGGTTACACCAAGCATGCATTTCTCTATGCTTCATTGAGTTTTCTGCTGTCTTTGTCTGTCTTTTTTAGTTAAGGTCGATGTCTCCACTCCATACGTAAGCACTGGCAGGATGCAATAATTAAAGTATGTATATTCAAATTTACAAGCATCCTCACAATAACGGTAGCTGAGAATAATACTGTAATATGAAGTTCACAGTTATTTTAGCGTTATGATTTTTGTCAACTCCTTCAAAGGGAGAAATATGAGATTTTTGTACCTTCTTTAAAAATATGAAATTCTTGCCCACAGGTATGAACAGATTAGTTCACGAAAATTGATTGTGAGCTGACTGGTTCACGAAAACTGAATATGAGCTGTCTGTTTCAAGAAAACTATTACATAACCTGTCCTATTATTCGTCACGTAATATTTGCATGCCTTCAGAGTGACGGTTTCGAATATTTCAAATACAAAAACATATGAAGTTCCATTACATTAAATCAGCCAGTACAAACCCAATATTAAATAAGAAATCAGACCTTTTTCATAAAAGCTAGATATAGGGTTTATCTTGCGTATGAGTCTGTCAAACACTGCAGATAAGTTCTTTTCTTCCTCTAATTTTTCTGCTGCCGATGATACAATGTATAGCGTCAATTTTCAAAATCAGTTTATGTAAATGCTATTGGATATCATGCGAACTATGTAAAATATTCGCATCAGCGCTTAGCGTCTGCCCTTCTTCACCGGGTTTCAACATATTTGAAACATTTATAGATGGCGATAGGTCGGATCGAAAATAACCAAGATAGTTCGTTCCACAAAGTAGGAGTTATAAATGCCACAACTAGCTGCACTCTCATGTCGACTACTAAGGAAATAATTTACCGTCTTATGCATGCTAGGTTAAAAACTTTAATTACAATTTTTTACAGGCTAAAATAACTTCATTATATTACTAATTAAAAACGATCTCTCACAGTTAAAAACACAACGTTAGAACTTTCAGGCGTACTTTAGGCTCTTCTTCTTCACGAAGTTCACATAAATGCTTCAATCTTTATATACTCAGGGTAATACAATGATTTAGGTGCACCTAAATCATTGTATTGCTTTAGGTTTACCTAAATCATTGTATTGCTTTAGGTTTACCTAAATCATTGTATTACCCTGTGATTTTTGATTTTGCATTGCGCTAGGATTTATGATTTTGTATTACCCCGTGATTTAATAATTTATGATTTAGGTTTGTATTATCCTGTGTATATACAGATTGTAGCATTTATGTGAACTGCGTCTGAAGAAGGGACTAAAGTAGGCCTGAAAGGCATAAAGTTGTGTTTTTAACTATGAGAGAGTGCTTTTAATTAGTAATGTAATGAAGTACTTTTAGCAAGTATATATATTTTAATTAAAGTTTTTAACCTATCGTGCATAAGACGGCAAATTTTTTTCTTGGTACTCCTAGCACGAAATATTCTTATTCGGTTCTCGTGTTGAAGATGACCATGATAATTTGTTCATAGATGTGGGATTCGTATGGGATTGATTTCTAACTGAGGAGATCTTGAAGATACTTCATGAAACATAAGCAAATCGTGTTGAAATCATACAGAAACACGCAGAAATTCTTTAAATGAAAGGTTGAAACGCCATCCGGTATGATGTCCTTTCTCGTTTAATGCCATTATATTTACTTCAGATTAATTTCACAAAATGTGTTTCAGGAGAGAAGTAACTGATAAGATATCAAAATTTACCCACACCAGCATTTTGCAGGAGCTGGGGCGAATGTAAAAACAGAACGCAGTTTAAACACAGAAATATCTGTTTTCTCAAATAAAATTTTATATTCAATAATTTTTTCTTATAATGTACTGAAAGATATTAATCATACAATTTACTAATTCTCATCTATGATTAATATGTCGTTAATCTGCTCTTTCTTTAAAGTGATCTAATGTAATTTCACCTTCTTCCATTAAAAGGATATTCCCACAAGAGAAGATAATTTGCTCCTCTTATTCGTTATTAATTTATAATTGGACCCTGTTTCTGTAACGACTGTCAAGCACTAAAATGTGGACTGCATTTTTTTAATTGCTATTATCTTTTGAACGGCGCACCAGATAATTTCATTTCCTGTCATTTTCAATAAAATTAGGACTATGTGTATCAAATATGACAAAATGTAGCAAAAGAGTGCATGTGTGTGTTTATATGTGTGTGATCACTGCATTTAGGTTTCCGTATAATGAATCTAAGTGGTAGATATAAAAGTGATTTTTATATTGCTGCTTACTGAACATTGTGGTAGTCAATGAGAACTCATCAAGGTTTGATTGTATCCTCTCATATATTTCACCTTCGTTTCTCATTCGGTCTTTATTGAAATACCTCAGGACATGTCATTCTGCTTTGAGGTATGCAAACACCGAGGAAAATCATACACACTTTCTGTTTCTTATTATAGGCTTTGTCCCTCCTTCTGATATCCTATGTCGGATAATATGAGCTCTCGCACAGCTAATTTCCTCTTTCCAGACAGGGAATGAACTGAAACAGTTACTGGCAAGAGGCACTTCTTCCAAGACCGTTATAGTTGTAAATCACACACAGAAACGACACTTGGTTCTTAAGCAAAAGAGAAATGCGCAGGAGGCGCAGTGGAGTTAATTGTGTGGAAGGTATTTAAGAATCAGAAAATAATTCCATTTCATCTCATGGTGCTACTCAACGAGCACACACTTATACCTTAAGTTTTGTGTTCAGCTTAACGGTTAGTATTATCTTCTATAGTCCTAGATAATGTTACTTGACTTTTCGGTGGGGGATTCTTGTTTAGGAGACATCTTCTAAAATAATTTTACTGATTATATTAATCTACAGTAACATCTCATTTTCACGTTATTGATATAAAGCTTAATTAATCCTGTTCAACTTACAAAAAAAATGACATTGACCAAAAAGACATTACTATCTAATAAACGTTCCAATTCTATCGCATCCAGGTCTCTGAATAGGCGTAGAAGTTGCTTTTTCATTTTTCCTAAATGTTTGTGTTGAAGAAAACATATGTACCCGATGAAAAAAGAAAAGGTAGTGAGGAGTACTAATTCCGAAACAAAATCAATTATGTAAATATTGAAAATAACTTTCATTTTTCGAAATGGGCACTTGTCAATCTTTAAGTGACTTTGTATTCCGCCATTAGCCTGAATTCTAGTCATACGAGTTTTAAACGAAGGAAAAAGAAAAAAAATGAATAATTTAGACAAAGTTGTATTTTAGATTTCGCTATTTGTGATTAGTTGATCGTGCCAGATTCTTAGTGACAAGCAAGATAAAAATAAATATACATTTGAGGGCAGTTGCTTGAAAATATAACATTTGTTTCTCATTCTTTTCGAATATTACCATTGAAAAGAGATATTAGTGATGATCATAAATAAAAGAAAATACATAATTCTGACCTTGACAATTCGGCGGAAATTGCTTCAGGGTTAAGGGAATAGTAAAAAACTTAAGTGTGGAATCGTGCAGTAATCCATTTTCACGACCTTTCGTTCTTATGGAAATGTTAAGATTTCGCTTTACGCTCCAGATAAGCTTTTGTGAACATATTTAGTTTACAATTAATTTCTTTTGAACATTTACTCCCATCAAATGCTAGCCGTCAAATGTTCCAGAGAATACAAGAGCTCCAGAACCTTGTCGAACCTCCTCTTCAGCGCTACTAAGATATATTGATCAAAATAATGACATTTTCGTGGTAATAGAGAAACGAGCACATTTAAAAAATATTGTATTTGAACAATGTAATTTTTCTATAATTTTATTTTAATACTAATTATTCATTGCATTTGTTGTTCTAACATCAACGGGATTGTTAACTGACCCAAACGAAATGATTAATTAATGACTTACGATTTACAGGCTCAAATAGGGATTTCAAAATATTTTTTTCGAAAAATCACGATTTATAATCACCATTTTTGTTACTAGTTTTCATCATCATAATGTATTTGAGATCACGATACGACCAATTCAAATTTCGATCATCCTATTGAAAAATACATTCATCGTACAAAATAAAGTGATTGCAAACCACTAATACTTAGCAACAATTACAGGTAACTATTACGAACATTATGTAGAAATAAAATCAATTTATCGATTTGTAAGTATTTTATTCGAGTAAAAAAAAAATACTGATTTCTTTGTCCCGTTCCGCCAATATGTTTTGGCTCCACGGGGACTTATTGAGCACCTTGGATGTTATTTTGACATGTTGCGACAATTATCCTGCCTTGAGACGCCGGTTCGGACCCTGGCCACCCCAGTGGTCTAGAGACCAGCCCGCGGTGACGTGCTGGCAGGCGACCTAGAATACCTTGTCTGGGTTCCCGCTCTGTCTGGCGGGATAGGTCGTTCATTACTTTATCGTTGACTGGAAGATTCCTTGACCTCGAACTTTTTTTGCGGAATAATTTCCCTTTATTTTCTTTTTCAAAACATCTACACACATGTATACACTGTCCTCATGCTTAGGACTCACAACATCAAGAGATAGCAAAAAATTTTATTTACAGAGTATTTACATTGGTGGTCTCTTCGTCTGCTTGCCCGCAGACTTTCGCCCTCATTCATCATCCGAATCGCTTTCGGTGTGCACGTTCACCTCCTTGTGATATCAGGGCCAACCTGATATCACAAGGCAATCAGGTTGGCCCTGTGGCGCAGTGGTCTAAAGCGATGGCTTCTGATCATTTGTCCAAAAGGGGTCCGGGTTCGAATCCCGGTGAAGAATGGATGTTGTGTTTGTCCTACGGCACTGACTCTCTCCCTTTTCAGGACGGGCAACTACTTATAACCCACTGAGTTGCTCACGGTGTTTGTTAAACCTCAAACAAAAAAAATAAAAAATAAAATAGAACAAAAAAAGGCAATGAACATTTAAAAATGTCGCATGGAGTGGGTATGCAAATACGAAGGACGTGGTGGCGTGTAACAATCAGTCGTACGCCTGCACGATACGGCAGGTAGGGATAAAAAGGGTTAGCGACGGTAGCAGGTAAGCTCATACTGCTTTGGTATATTTGACAGTAGTGTGTGTAGCGATATGTCATACAGTTTGAGAGAGTATTGTGACATATATCTCGTATTGGGAGAATGTCATGGTTCATCATTTGGTTCAGGAAGAGCCTACAGCGAGCGATACCCAGAACCACGTCACACGGAAGCCTGGGTCATACGGCGGCTTGACGTTCCAATGCCTGACACAGGCAATGTCGCACCTTGTCCAAGTGTAGACAGTCGCGCTGGACCCTCTGTGAGAATACCATCTCTCGAGGACGCCATACTAGAGTTCATAGAGGAGGAGCCAACGACCAGCAGACGTGCGATCGCGCGACAGTTCGGTGTGAACCAAAGTACCGTACTTTCTGTTCTACACGACGAAGACCTGCATCAATATCTCATCACACAGGTGCAAGGCCTATTACCATAGGATTATCCTCGAAGACAGAGATACTGTGAGTGGCTGCTACAGCAAAATGCTGCCAATAATAGTTTCATCCGACGGATCTTGTGGACTGATGAAGCAATGTTTACATGGCTTGGTAACTGCAACTGCTATAATAGTCATGTTTGAGCATTGAGCAATCCACACGGAACATGTGAACACGCTCATCAGGTCCGGTGGGGTGTTAATATCTGGTGTGGTATTGTGGGTGATATCCTAGTGGGACCATATCTTCTTCCAAAACGTGTCTTAGCTAAAAACTACATGGCGTTCCAACGTGATGTTCTACCAGACTTACTCGAAAACGTACCATTGGCTGTTTTCTGCAAACTATGGTTCCAGCATGATAGAGCACCGGCGCATTACGCTGCAATATTTCGCCAGTGGCTGGATACGGAATATCCCGGTCAGTGGCTTGGCCGTGGTGGTCCTGTCGTATGGCCCGCTATATCGCCGGATCTTAACACATTAGACTTCTTTCTGGGGTGTCATCTAAAGGAACTGGTATATTGACGACCTGTCAACAGCCTGCACGATGTAGTGGCACCCTTACACGCTGCACTCCCAACTGTAACCGCTGCTATGCTGCAGCACGTGTAGATGTCTATTCCTCGGCGGGCTGTCGCCTGTTCAGCGCTATTAGGTGGTCATTTTGAACACATGTTATAATCTGACACAAATCCACGTGTTGTATCATTTGTGTTGTAGTGGTACACATCAATTAATTACATGTTTTCTGTCTAAGTGATTGGGTAAGTTATGTCTGTATTCTTGCCGGATGTGACGTTACAAACTTTCGGAGCATATATCTCCGGAATGCGACTTCCGATCGGACAACGGACAACGGTTTTCGGCTTCTATCTCCACGAGAAATCGTTCGGTAGTTTTATCATGCGGTCGATTCTGATCACCCTGTGTAAATTGGAAAATGTGTAGCAGTTAACATACACTAATCTCCTTCAACAGGAGTAAAATACGGGAAAATTAATTTTCCTACCCGTTAACATAATCCGATATTCCCTGGGTTGCTGATTTCATGGTACGCGTTAAAGAATGTTGGTGCATAGCCGTATACGAATCTAAACACAAAATGAGTGATTCTTACTGAAAAAATAGAAAAAATAAAATAACTTACCGTATTTTTTTTGTTGACTAGAGGTTTAACGACCACCGTGACCAACTCAATGGGCTATAAGCAGTCGTCCGTCCCTAATTTAGGGACACTGGCACCTGAGGAGGGTGAAAAGCAGCTCCGTAAGACAAACACAACATTCATGACTCACCGGGACTCGAAGAGCGGCCCCTTGCAGACGAATGATCAGAGGCCGTCGTTTAGACCACTGCGCCACAGAGGGGTGGTGGTGGTATAGGGTTACCGTATTCTACTTTGTTGTCTTGTAAAATGACATCGACTTTTGTTGTGAGTATTACAGACTTAAAAGGACTTCGTAAACATATTAGAGATTCGTACTCCTTAATTTTTCCTGAGAACCCTAATATTGGTCATGTTATGATATTTTTGAAATGTAAAGAGAAAAGAAGGTTTGCATTTGCAAATATTAGAGACCGAAAAAGTTCCATTTACTTCCAAAAAAATCTCGCTGTGAAACACATTTTAAGTAATAACAATATCTGGTTTTGCAATAAAAGAAAATATTCATGAAAGCTCTTGATCTCTGCAGAAATCTACATAGTTTTTCAAATACACAACATCCTTCTCCTGAATTTTAGGATTTCCATATTTGTTATACGGTTCTACATCAGTGCTAAAAATTACACCTATTAATTTATTGTTTTGCATTTCAACAACTTTGGTTATGCGTTTTCAGCGTAATGTTTGATATTTAAAAATTTGAATTTAATTATTTTCATCCTAATTATTCGTGTTATACTGATAATATATTTACATTGGACTAAGATAATTACAGTTATAAGTTTTACAAATTTAAGAAAGAAGTATATATATTTAAAATAAGTGCAGGGAAGTTTCAGTATGCAAATGCCAGTTTTCTTTTGTTGTAGCTTGTCAGTGCCTGTGCTAGTTTTACGGTTTATAATAGTGTTGGGCATGATCGATTGAATTCAAGAATCGAAAGGTTACAATCGAGAGAGTTGACAAATCGATATATAGTCATTCGAAATAATCATTCGAACAATTTCTAATTTTAGAATTACCGGAAGATGGCGCGATACGCTCAGAGCCGCTGTCTGCGTTTGACAAGTCGAGATATTAATTTAAAATAACTATTCGAATGATTTGTTAGTGGTGCTATACGCTAAAAGCTTTCTTTCGCTGGACGGAATGAAGCTAAGGACTCCTGAATTTTATCGAATAGCGTAACCTAGCTTAAGAAGTTAGAAAGAACCCAAGTGATTCTCCCTGCGAGCGATAATTCGATCACGTGTAAAGCGAGTACTTCCGAACCTCTCGGATCTCAATACCTCTCGAGATGTTTTCGGGTAGACGAGCGATTTTGCTCGGAACCTATGTTCTCGAGAAGGGACGAGCGATTTCGCTTTTCGAATGCACTCGTTTGAACGAGACAGCGTATGAGCAATCGAGAGTTCTCTCCAGAGGTTTTTTTCAGTCGAATGAATTTGGCGTAATCGAATGTTTCTAGAGATCTTCATAATCCAATGAATCGATTATTTCTTCTCGAGTATGCCCATCACTAGTTTATAACTCTAATTTCCATTTCCAATACAATATGCGCAATCTGTCATTGGCAAAATCTTTCGTCTAATAAAAGTTAAAGTGACCGTGTCCATTAATTACCTTTTAACACATTCATTGCTCTTCTGTACTGCTATTCGTAACATGTTTCCTCGTGAAACGCCAATTCCTTTACTCTGTGAAACAATCGAACCTACGTAGCGAACAATATACAGTATGTATAAACTTTCCTTTTGTGAAGCACAGAATAAAAAAGATATTGCACGAGGAACACAGGTAACAAACGCTTTGCCGCCAAAAAATTAAAACTTTTCAAATTGTTTTATCTCATATTCAATTTAAGCATTCAAATTTGCATTTTGCAGTGTCAAGATGTCGGCGTATTTAAGGAGTCATGAAATTTAGGCTGAACCAAGATTTATTTACAACTTGCGGAACGCGCAGACATCAATAAATCGTGTGGCCCCCATGGCTCTCAATAACGGCCGCTTCACGCAGCGGCATCGAACGAAAAAGGCTTTGGATGTGGGCTTGGGGTATGTCGGTCCAGGCTGCTTCCACCCGATGCCACAGTTCATCAGGCGCACCCGCGGCTGGTGCTTGCCGGGCCACTCGGTTGCCGATCAGCGACCAAACGTGCTCGGTGTGCGACATATCGGCAGAACAGGTGGGCCACGGCAGCAGTGACACCTGGTGGGCCGTGAAGAATTTTTGCACAATTCGTGCCACGAGCGGGTGCGCGTTAATCTGCTGAAACGTAGCGGCTGGCAGGTCCTGCAGGTAAGGGAGGACTACATGCTCCAAAACGTTGGAGATGAAGCAGTGGCTGTTGAGTGTACGGGCGATGCGTACCTAAGAGGTGCGGGTGTCATATCCAGTTGCACCCAAAACCATACCGCCAGAGGACGGACCGTTATGGCGATGCATAATGAAGGCGTCATACTGTCTCTCGCCACAGTGCCGCCACACGCGGATCCGACCATCGTGGTGTTTCAGGCAGAAGCGGGATTCGTCGGAGAATACAATGTCGTGCCTTTCCGTAGTCCAGGTGCGTCGTTCAACGGCCCACTGCCGTCTCACTCGCCGGTGGTGTAACGTCAATGGTAATCGGAGCAATGGGCGCCGTGCAACAAGTCCCCGCTCCTGCAGACGACGTCGAACGGTACATGGTGACACTCGTTGTTGCGCAACACACCCTAATTCCTGCGCTAATGTACGTGATATGGCGGTGCGAGCCGTCAATAACCGCCGTACAACATGCCGGTCCTCCCGTACGGTGGTGCGCCGTGGCTTCAAGAATCGCTTCCTCGGTCCATCCGTCCCTCTTACACCCAGCGAATCCATACTCGCCTCACTGTGCCTGGATGTCGTCCCTCACGGGCGCCGATGTCTCGGTACGATAAACCGCTGTCGCGATAAGCCACTATTCGTCCTCTGTCGAACTCCGAAACGTGCTGGAATTACTTCCGTATTCTGCGACGAGGCATCAGGAAGCTCCATACGCACAGGTCCGGCAGCGCAGCCCACTTCCACTAAGAAAATCCTCCAAATACGTGGCGTTAGTAAATAAATAAATACATCGGTCTTTCCACGTTCCAGAAACACACAGCAACAGAAAAATTGTTTTCAGCCGCCGCCGTGGTATCGAACCACGGATCTCTCGATATCTAGCCGAGCGCGTTATATTTACACCACGGTGGCCAACAATCCATGGTACTATGTGTTTTTTTAAGTCAGCTTCTGACATCATAAATCTGTAAGATGGGCTCAGCTACTGAGACGTCTCCATCTGGTGGGTATTAACAACGGCACTGGCTATATATATTATAGCAATTAAATCCAAAGGGCGAGACCCAAAGTGAAAATCCTCCAAACACGTGGCGTCAGTAAATAAATAAATACATTGCTCTTCTACGTTCCAGATACACACAGCAACCGAAAAATGGTTTTCAGCCGCTGCCGTGGAATCGAACCACGGATCTCTCGATATCTAGCCGCTAGATATCGAGAGATCCGTGATTATATTCCGCGGCGGCAGCTGAAAACAATTTTTCGGTTGCTGTGTGTTTTTGGAACGTGGAAAGAACGGTGTTTTTATTTACACTTCCACTACTTACACCCGCCTTCTGTGCACCCTTATTATAGTGCTTTTCCGTGGCGTGCCGGGCGCACATGATTTGAATATGCCCTACAATGCTAATCGTTTGCATGTCCTCTTGCGGGCGACGCATGCTGCGAATTTCAGGCCAATCGGGTGCTTCCTTCTTGGAGTTACATTTTGAGTGGCCAGCAGTGTAACTAATATCTCTCAAACACATATTATTATTTTTTAGTTTGTAGTCTTCTTGTATTATTCTGTTTAAAACAGATTTTTACTAGTTAAACAAAAGCAATAACTTATTTTCAATTCTGATATATTACTGTAGTCTACATGCTAGCTGATTTCTCATAACAAGTTATATTGCAGGAAGAAATGATAAAAACTAAAAAGCAGCCAAGCTTTAGATTACATACAATTTTAATTTCAGAATTGTTTGCATGATACAAATTGACAACCGATAGCGACACCTCATCCATGAACTAAGGGTTTCTTGTCGTCGTGGACGAATAAGGCCATTGTCTGCACGAAGGTGGATATCATTGTCTCCTTCCACACAGCACATGAGCTACTTGATAGAAGATCTAGTGAAGTTCCTCCAGTATGCTTTGTGATAGATCCCAAATATTATTCCAGAATCAAGAAAAAAATATAAAAAGAAGATTTTTTTGTCATTAACTTCAAAAAAAGAGCACTGAGTTCCCAATGGGCATTTTCAAATTCAAATTAACACTTCTCGTTTTGTGTTTCTGTAAAGGAAGACACACGGTTTTACAAGATTGTGTTTAAAATACTAGCTTTTCATCATCAATTTGCGTCCACACGATATGTAGAGTGACTGCCTTTTTATATAACATTTCCGCTTCTGAAAAAGGATTGTGATATCAGTTAACTTCGATTAAAAAAAGATCCCACGAATCATTTCCAGAAAAGTATACTTTAGGTGGTAACATAAAAAAGTATGATTTTAATATTAATAATAGATAGTTCCTTTCCACCGAAATAATGCAAGACGCATTGTTAATAAAATATTATGTTTTATGTAGGGAAAATTTAGCAATTGGCGATAATAAAATGCTGTATTGACAGACATTACTACGTAATAATTTTAGCCTGAACAGCAAATATATTGCTTTCAGTATTCAAACCATATAATTTTTCATGGTTACTATCAAAACATTAAAATTAGTTTAAAGAATCAGAAGCCTTAACATATATATATATATATATATATATATATATATATATATATATATTTTAAATTGGCTAAAATTATATTTACCAAGTGCTGTGGTGTTTTCACAGAAGCTTCACTCAAGGATACGTATAAAATACTGATAAAAATCCCATTTAAACTTGAAAGCTTCAGACGTCGAATTCTTCCCACAAAAGTGTGTCGCAATTAGTGAAGACCATAAGAACGCATCCATCGGAGACGGAGCAAATATATAATTATAATCGAAGTTCCGCTGATCATTGTTGGATGTTAAAAAGAGAAGAGAAAACTGATAACAAAATGTTGCACATTATTTACGGAATCGATTAAAAAGCAACTTCCTAAAACGTAAAATAAAATGAAATACGTAATCATATTCCTCTTGCAAAGTTGTATAGCATTAATGAAAAGCGTTTTCATTTAAAATACTATGCAGTGCTCTGAAAATCAGATTTTATGCAAAATTAACAAATCGATAAAAGGCTTGAGACTATTTTACTTGCTCTCTTTGCTAATACCGTTACACAAAAATGGGAGATTTCATTTGGAATTTACTGGAAAACATAAACGTTCGGAGAATAAGGCAAGGAAAAAATTTACTAACATATTCGGGAACCGATACGGACTTCAACCTCCCCTAAGAATACACTGTATTTATTTTCAGAGGATACAAGTCACGCTATATTTCTTCTAATGTACTCCTCAAATGGAAAACGTGGCGTATTATATTTATCATCATCATCATTGTCAACCATTATCAGTCTACTGCTGGACGAAGGTCTCCCCAAGTTTCTTCCCCAATTGTCTGTCTGTTTTGAGCCTGTCTCCCCCATGTCACTCCAACATACTTTCGAATTTCATCCATCCATTTCGCATGGGGTCTTCTTCTGGGTCATTTTCTGTCCCTTGGAATCCAGTCTGAAATTTCAATTGTCCATCAGTGGTCACTTCTTCAGGCAGCATGTCCAGCCAATTGCCATTTCACTGATTTCACTTTGGTCATGATGTCCTCCACTCTTGTAATTTTTCATATCCACAAGTTCCTTTTCTTATCTTTCCTGGTTACAAGAAGTATGCATCTCTCCAGTCTACTTTGAGTTGTCTGCAGTTTTGTACATCTTTTTTAGTTAGGGTCCATGTCTTTGCTCCATACGTAAGCGTTTGTAGGATGCACTGATTAAACACTTTCCTTTTAAGACATGGCGGCATACTGCTCTTAAAAATTGTACTATTTCTTCCAAGAGCCGTCCATCCAAGTTTTATATGCCGATTAATTTCTTCTTCAATGTGACCCCCACTTGGTATCTGCTGCTCAAAACAAATGTACATATCGGTTGTTTCAAACTTTTCTTTCACATTGCTTGAAGGTAACACTAGACATGGCACAACCGTTGTTTCAGTTTTTGTGAAGTGTCAATGAATTACCATCAGATATATTATATCTTAAATTCGTGGATTTGTTGGATTCGAACTGTTTTGATAAATTTTGTGAAGCTTTCCCTGAACATCTTCTGTCAGAACTTAAAGAACTCTATGCTTCCAATTTTGATACAGATCGACTAAAATATGAACTGAAGGTGATTTATTCCCTTGATGAATACAAAAAAAAAATCAGTAAGAGACATTACGTGTTACATAAAGTTGAATAAATTGGACATAGTGTTTAGTGAGGTGTACAAGTTAGCAGACCTCTTATTAAGCTTTACATCAACAACTGCAACTGCTGAAAGACGTTTTTCTGCATTAAAACAAATCCAGTAATATCTTAGAGCCACACAAGGACATACACATTCGCAAACCTTGGCTGTTTTATCAGTAAAGAAAATCATTCTTTTTAAATATGAAAAAGTACTCGGAAGAAACATTTTATGAAAACGTAACACTCAAGTTCCGACAAGAGGAAACAAGAATGGAGTTAATGTACAAATAAAGTATTCTGGAGAAGAATGGAGTTCATGCACAAATGAGTGTTCAAATCCTAATCCTCATAATATTTTGGCAACATGTTAGCAATGTCATGTACCTAATATTAAAAAAAAAGTTACTTCTGTTACTTCACAACTAAAAATTAAACTTCGCAATTAAAAAAAAATGTGTCGGGAAACGGGGGAGGGGGATGATAGTCAAGGCCTCGGACCCAAGATACGCCACTGCTGAAAACGCAGAAAGCTAAATTCCGGGTCAAATGCGTTACCTATAGCACCGTAGGTGATTTGAGCTGCCTAAATGAGGAAATCATCTGATTTGCTAGAGGACGCCCAATTCACATCTTGTTGGGAATGCTTAGCAGGCATTATTTTTATGTATAACGTCATTATTCCCAATAGAAAGCTAAGAAGGCGTTTAACAAATTAACAGTCTCGGGTATTTCAATTACCGAACAGTACAATGATTGGTAATTCGCCATCCAAGAAAGCATGCGAATGCAAGGAGTTACAACGTAGATATTAGGGTCATGATTATACAATCCAGTTGAATAGTCGAATGAAAATTAGTTTTCCTCAATCTTGCCCTTGAAAGTGCTCGTAGTATTTCAGAGTATTATAAAGCGCTTATTAGCAAAATATCGAAGTATCTAGATGCTCTGGAAAGCAAAATAAATGTGAAAAATGTACTTTTTTGGAGTGAAGAAAAATTTATAGATTAAAAATCTTATTTCATTGTAATTTGAAAACCGTTGGAGGACAGCGAAATTTATTTCACCGTCCACCACCAGTTTTTCTTCATTATGTGCAACAAGAGAAATAAGGTGGTTGTTTTATTTATTTATTTATTTTTTGGAATCCACAGAGCCAATTTATTGTTATTTGTATTTATTTTCCTGTTACAATTTTCAAGCATTTTTTGAAGCATAAAAACGTTCAATTTTTTCAAAACAGACAACGCGATATACGTTTTTAAATAGAAAACAATTATGTCCTTCAACTTATTCATGTTCTGGCACTGTCATTCGTCGTAATGAAATAAGATCTCACAGTGCTCTGAGTCTAAAATTTAGTTGAAGCCTCTAACTTTCATCCCCATTCCCTAGAAAATATTTAATATTTCCTACAACAAATAATTTTAGGAATATTATTTCAACCAAGTGTTACATAGTGTTTAAATAGGGCTAAAGGATTTCCTAGCATTTCGAAGTGTTACATGTGTTTCAAGAGTGTTAAGCAGCAGTGCACCAAAACTCAGACATTTTTGTGTTGGTTGGTTTTTTGTACACGATTGCTTTCTTTTCTTCTTAACTGCTTAGGGATTTCTCAGCTGAACACAGCTTTGGTAAATAAAATTCATGGTAGAATTTCTTTCTTCATTTACTTAAGAGAAAATCGCCTAAATTTTTTTTTAAACTTAGGAATGTTATAAATGGTATGGACAGATAAT
Source organism: Macrothele yani (assembly GCA_039090855.1). Taxonomy (NCBI): domain Eukaryota; kingdom Metazoa; phylum Arthropoda; class Arachnida; order Araneae; family Macrothelidae; genus Macrothele; species Macrothele yani. The sequence goes on along the minus strand of CM076999.1, from coordinate 46,853,438 downwards.
TTTTGAATTAGAAATTGTGGTTTGAATCAGTAAATCAAATTTCCAACCTGATGTTACGAATAACCACATATCTCATTACATGTTCTTTTTATTAAAAAATATATTGTAAAATGTTCGTCATGTTTCTCTTCAATCGCTTACGAAAGGGGCGATCCTACCAAAGAGATATTTTTAAATTTAAAGTGGGAAGAAAAAAACCAATTGCGAAGTATTAAATTTTCTGACAATCATTGTAGGACACCTTTGATTGCAATCCTGGCAACAATTTCTCTACAAAACATTTATTATAAATAACTTAAAGCACACACTACACCGTTTGTGTAGTCAAACTCTCAAAACTATGAAAGAACAGAAGTGTTCCCAGCAAAGAGGAAATCGGTAGGGGCTCCGCTCGGCAATCGATTTTGTGACGTCACGCTAAGCGACGGTGTTGTGCACCGAGAAATTTACAGCACTATACGTTTCTGGGCATTCAGTCGTACTTAATGTATGAAGGAACATATTAATAAAGTCCAAAGTTTATTTTTTACTGAATTATTTCATACCATAGCTGTTCAGCGGAAATTTAAAGAAAAAAAAAGAAAAATAGAAAGAAAATTGCGTCTCTTTTACCTTTCTCAGGAATTACGCTTTCTTGCTATTTTTGTCCTGCACGAATATAAACGGTTATACCAAAAAGCTCTCGTGATGCAGTTTTAAACAGACGCAGAAAATAACTGAAATCCAGTCTGTTAGTACTGTATATGGACGTACAGTTAGATTACGATTTGCATTTGTAAAAGAAAAACTGAGAAAAATTCATAAAACTGCCTCCAAAATTGCGTTCTTTTTCAACATTCTTCTGATCAAATTACATTGCTTTCATCCAAAAAAAAAATAGATTTGAAGAGGCAGACTGTTCCAAAATTAATGTACTGAGAATATGTTTGAATAGGTAATTCGCAGAAAAGAAATATATAAAAATGATGTACCAGTTTAATATTGCAGCATACACAGAAATAAAAAAAATAAATTGGGGGAGTCGAACTTTATACTAAATGATTACTGAAAAGGTATTTGGAAAACGAAGTCTCTAAAAAATGCTAGTTAGCCTCTCCCGTCCCCTAGTCTTTTTTGAAACTGGAAAAATTAGGAACTGGAAATATAATATATTCTCACTATTTATCTGTATGATGTTCCAGAAATTACGGACCACGGTTATACGTCAATTCCTCGCGTGCGTCAATTCGTCGACTGCGTCAATTCGTCTAGCGTCAATTCGTCGACTGCGACAATTCGTCGCCTGCGTCAATTCGTCGAGGACAAACTCGTCGACTACCTCAATTCGTCGACTACGTCAATTCGTCGCGTTTACAGATTTTGGTTACATACAAAACGAATGCAGGTAAACGTACGATTTCGAACGTCTTCCTCCCTGATCAAATTTATAAAGTTTGGACACTCAGACAGGATAGGAATATTACGTTTTTTCTTTGGCACTAAAAATATTAGACGGTAGACGGTTTTTGGAAGGGGTCAGGGCCCGGTTGGTCAGAGCCCCCCATATACAAAATTTTTGTAAAATCTACAGTTTTCAATTCAGAACCACCAAATAAGGTATCCTATCTCATGGTACCCTAACTTAGACGGCTGTCGGTTTTTGGAACGGGTTAAGGCCCGGATGGGGTCAGAGCCCACCACCCCACCCCCACCCCTCACATACATACAACATTTTCGTGAAATCTAGTTTTCATTTCAGAACCATCAAATTTGGTATCATGAAACTCTAACTTAGACGCTAGACGGTTTTTAGAAGGGGTTGGAGCCCGGGTGTCGCAGTCCCCGCTTCTCTCAGAAATTTCGTAAAATCTACAGTTTTCATTTTAGAACCACAAAATTTGGTATACTATCTCATGGTACTCTAACTTAGACGGTACACCGTTTTTGGAACGGGTCAAGGCCTGGGGGTCAGAGCCCCACACATAAAAAAATTTAAAAAAAACTACAGTTTTCAATTCAGAACCACCAATTCTGGTATACTATCTCATGGTACTCTAACTTAGACGCTAGACGATTTTTTGAATTGGTTGCAGCCCGGGGGGTTAAGACCCCCTCATAAAAAATTCGCAAAATCTACAGTTTTCAATTTAGAACCACCTAATTTGGTATACTATCTCATGGTACTCTAACTTAGACGCCAGACGGTTTTTGGAAGGGGTTGGAGCACGGGGGTAAAGGCCCCAGTCAAAAATGTGCGGTAAAATCTACAGCAATCCATTTAGAACACCAAATTTGGTATACTATCTCATGGTACTCTAACTTAGACAGTAGACCGTTTTTGGAACGGGACAAGGCCCGGGGGTCAGAGCCCCATCACATACAAAATTTTATTAAAAACTACAGTTTTCAATTCAGAACCACCAAATCTAGTATACTATCTCGTGATACTCTAACTTAGACGCTAGACAGTTTTTGGAAGGGGTTGGAGCCTGGGCGGTAAGAGCCCCGCCCCCTCCCCTCCGTCATAAAAAATGCCGTAAAGTCTACAGTACTCAATTTAGAACCACCAAATTTGGTATACTATCTCATGGTACTCTAACTTAGACGGTTGACCGTTTTTGGAAGGGGTCAAGGCCCGGGGGTCAGAGCGCCCCCATAACTTTTTTGTAAAATCTACAGTTTTCAATTCAGAACCATTAATTATGGTATCATGAAAGTCTAACTTAGACGCTAGACGCTTTTTGGAAGGTGTTAGAGCCCGGCGCGTAATGCATAAAAATTTCGTAAAATCTACAGTTTTCAATTTAGAAACACCAAATTTGGTATACTATCCCATGGTACTCTAACTTAGACGGTAGACTGTTTTTGGAAGGGGTTGTAGCCCGGGGGTAAGGGCCCCCTTAATAAAAAAATCGCAAAATCTAGTTTTCAATTTAGAACCACCAAATTTGGTATACTATCTCATGGTACTCTAACTTAGACAGTAGACCGTTTTTGGAACGGGTCAAGGCTTTGGGGGTCATAGCCCCATCACAAAAGTTTCTTAAAAACTGCAGTTTTCAATTCAGAACCACCAAATCTGGTATACTATCTCATGATGCTCTAACTTAGACATTAGACAGTTTTTGGAAGGGTTTGGAGCCCGGGGGTAAGAGCCCCCCCCCTTCATAAAAAATGCCGTAAAGTCTACAGTATTCAATTTAGAACCACCAAATTTGGTATACTATCTCATGGTACTCTAACTTCGACGGTAGACCGTTTTTGGAACGGGTCAAGGCCCGGGGTTCAGGGCCCTCCCCCATAATTTTTTTGTAAAATCTGCAGTTTTCCATTCAGAACCATTAAGTATGGTATCATGAAACTCTAACTTAGACGCTAGACGCTTTTTGGAAGGGGTTAGAGCCCGGGGCGTAATACATAAAAATTTCGTAAAATTTACAGTTTTCAATTTAGAACCACCAAATTTGGTATACTATCCCATGGTACTCTAACTTAGACGGTAGACCGTTTTTGGAAAGGGTCAAGGCCCGGGGGGTCAGAGCTCCCCTCATAAAAAAATTCGTAAAATCTACAGTTTTAACTTTAGAACCACCAAATTTGGTATACTATCTCATGGTACTCTAACTAAGACGGTAGAATGTTTTTGGATCGGGTCAAGGCCCGGGGGTGAGATCGCCCGCCCACATTATTTTTTGTTTCGTAAAATCTAACGTTTTCAATTCAGAACCATCAAATATGGTATCATGAAACTCTAACTTAGACGCTAGACGGTTTTTTAATGGGGTTTGAGCCCAGGGGCGAGAGCCCCCACCCCCCACATAAAAATTTCGTAAAATCTACGGTTTTCAATTTAGAACTACTAAATTTGGTATACTATCTCATGGTTATCTAACTTAGACGGTGGACGGTTTTTGGAAGGGGTCGGGGCCCTGGTCAAGGGAGCCCCAAACAAAATTTTCATAAAAAGCTCCGTTTTTTCTTTTAAGAATACACTATCTACGTTCTAAGGCGCTCTTTGGCCCTTTGAGGGCCTTGCACCATAAATCATTAACCAACCAACTAACCAACCTACGGTCTAAGTTAGAGACTATAGATAACAATAAAGTGCAAAAAATATGCGTTTAGTGGTGTATTAAAAACACAAATCAATACAGTTTAGCTTTCACTACCGACGAACGGTTTATCAGGAAGAAATATAATGTAATGTAAATAGAGAGTTCCAGATATTCAAAATTCAAAACGGTAAGAAAAAGATGATAAATGCCAATGTGAAATCGAACGCAATCGACATAACATAGGTACATTGAATTTCCTTTTTGCGGGATTCAAAGAAGCACACGCCAGATGTACTGCAGTTCTATAGATGTCTCCTAGAAGGTAAGTATTCCCATTCCTTTTCTTTTTTTTTTTTTGTTTTGCAAAATTAAATTAACTAAATCAAAAAAATTAAAATAAGTTTACTGGAAAATTGCAGGAATATCTTTTTCATTTATTAACTTTCACCTGCTGAACTTGATGATTCCACAAATAGTAAGATGTACCTGGCAAATAACTGGTATCCCTGCTAGTACAAATTATATTAATGATTTATTTGCGTCCAGTTCAATCTAGTATGTCCATAAGAACGTTTGGGGCCGTATGAAAAATACATTTCAACGTGTGCCGCTACGGCGGCAGAGTGATCTAGGGCCTGGCTTCTGACCATTTGTCAAGAAGAATTTTGTATGTGGAGGCACTTACCCCGGGCCTTGACCCGTTCCAAAAAACCGTCTACCGTTTAAGTTAGAGCATCATCAGATAGTATACCAAATTTGGTGGTTCTGTAGATTGTAAACTGTAGATTTTACAAAATTTTTTATGAGGTGGGCTCTGACCCAGTGCCCGTCCCATTTCAAAAACCGTCTGCCGCCTGAGTTAGACTACCATGAGATACTATACCAAATTTGGTGGTTCTAAATTGAAAATTGTAGATTTCACGAAAAAAAATATTTGGGGGGATGAAACCCCCGTGCCCCGACCCGTTCCGAAAACCGATTAAGTTAGATTACCATGATATAGTATACCAAATTTGGTGGTTTTTAATTGAAAACTGTAGATTTAATGAAAATTTTGTAGGCGGGGGCTGAAATCCCCCGTGCTACAACCTGTTCCGAAAACCGTCTAAGTTAGAATACTATGATATAGAATACCAAATTTGGTGGTTCTAAATTGAAAACTATAGATTTTACGAAAAAATTTTTTGTGTGTGTGTGTGGGGGGGGGTGTAACCACCCGTGCCCCGACCCGTTCTGAAAACCGTCTACCGTCTAAGTTAGAGTACCATGATGTAGTATACAAAATTTGGTGGTTCTAAATTGAAAACTGTAGATTTCACGATATTTTTTTATGTGGGGGGGGGCTCTGAACCCCGAGCTCCAACACTTTCCAAAAAACCATCTACAGTTGAAGTTAAAATACCATGAGATAGTATACCAAGTTTGGTGGTTCTAAATTGAAAACGGCATATTCTAAGAAAATTTTGTACGGGGGAGGGCTCTGACCCCACGGGCCCCGACCCGTTCCAAAAACCGGCTCCCGTCTAAGTTAGAGTTTCATGATAACAAATTTGGTGGTTCTAAATTGAAAACTATAGATTTTACGAAAATTTTGTATGTGGGGGCTCTTACCCCCGCGCCTTCGCGCCTTGACCTATTGCAAAAACCGTCTACCGTCTAAGTTAGAGTACCATGAGATGTATACCAAATTTGGTGGTTCTGAATTGAAAACGGTATATTTTACGATAATTTTGTACGTGGGGGGGGGGGGGCTCTGACACACCGCGCCACGACCCGTTCCAAATACCGTCTCTCGTCTAAGTTAGAGTTTCATGATACCAAATTTGGTAGTTCTAAATTGTAAACTATAGATTTTACGAAAATTTTGTATGTGTGGGGCGCTTTCCACCTGGCTCCAACCGCTCTCAAAACCATCTACAGTCTAAGTTAGAGTTTCGTGAGATAGTATACGAAATTTGGTGGTTCCACATTGAAAACTATAGATTTTACGAAAAAAATGTATGGGGGGAAGGGCTCTGACCCCGTGCTCGACCTGTTTCAAAAACCATCAACCGTCTAAGTTAGAGTACCATGAGATAGTATACCAAATTTGGTGGTTCTAAATTGAAAACTGTAGATTTTACGATAATTTTGTACGGGAGGGGGTGGGGGGAGTTCTGACCTCCTGGCCCCCGATCCGTTCTAAAAACGGTCTTCCGCTAAGTTAGAGTTCCATGACAAGAATTTTGGTGGTGATATATTGAAAACTAGATTTTACGGCAATTTTGTAGTGGGTGGTCTAACCCCCAGGCTCCAACCGCTTCCAAAAACCGTTTACAGTCTAAGTTAGAATACCACGAGATAGTATACCAGATTTGATGGTTCTGAATTGAAAACTTAATTTTGCGATTTTTTTATGAAAGAGGCCTTTACCCCCCGGGCTGCAACCCCTTCAAAAAACGGTCTACCGTCTAAGTTAGAGTACCATGAGATAGTATACCGAATTTGGTGGCTCTCAATTGAAAACTGTAGATTTTACGAATTTTTTATGAGGGGGCTTTCACCCCCCGGGCTCTAAACCCTTCCAAAAAGCGTCTAGCGTCTAAGTTAGAGTTTCATGATACCATACTTAATGGTTCTGAATTGACAACTGTAGATTTTACAAAAAAATATGGGGTGGCTCTAACCCCCGGGCCTTGACCTGTTCCAAAAACGGTCTACCGTCTAAGTTAGAAGTACCATGAGATAGTATACCAAATTTCGTGGTTCTAAATTGAATACTGTAGATATTACGGTATTTTTATGACGGGGGCGGGGTTTACCCCACGGGCTCCAACACCTTCCAAAAACTGTCTAGCGTATAAGTTAGAGTATCATGAGATAGTATACCAAAATTGGTGGTTCTGAATTGAAAACTGTAGTTTTTAAGAAAATTTTGTATGTGGGGGAGCTCTGACCCAAGGGCCTTGTCCAACCCCTTCTAAAAACTGTCTAGCGTCTAAGTTAGAGTATCATGAGTTAGTATACCAGATTTGGTGTTTGTGAATTGAAAACTGTAGTTTTTAAGAAAATGTTGTCTGTGGGGGGGGGGGAAGCTCTGGCCCACGGGCCTTGTCCAACCCCTTCTCAAAACTGTCTAGCGTCTAAGTTAGACTATCATGAGATAGTATACCAGATTTGGTGGTTCTGAATTGAAAACTGTAGTTTTTAAGAAAATTTTGTATGATGGAGGGCTATGACCCCCGGGCCTTGACCCATTCCAAAAATGATCTACCGTCTAAGTTAGAGTACCATGAGATAATATACCAAATTTGGTGGTTCTAAATTGATTACTGTAGATTTTACGGCATTTTTTATGACAGGGGTCTCTTAACCCCGGGCTCCAATCCCTTCCGAAAACCGTCTAGCGTCTAAGTTAGAGTACCATGAGATAGTATACCAAATTTGGTGGTTCTAAATTTAAAACTGTAGATTTTGCGATTTTTTTTATGAGAAGGGCCCTTACTCCCCGGGCTGCAACCCCTTCATAAAATCGTCTAGCGTCTAAGTTAGAGTACCATGATATAGTATACCAGAATTGGTGGTTCTGAATTGAAAACTAGTTTTTAAGAAAATTTTGTATATGGGGGGCTCTGATCCCCCGGGCCTTGACCGTTCCAAAAACGGTGTACCGTCTAAGTTAGAGTACCATGAGATAGTATACCAAATTTTGTGGTTCTAAAGTGAAAACTGTAGATTTTACAAAAAATTTTATAAGGGGGTAGGGGCTCTGGCCCTCGGGCTCCAACCCCTTCCAAAAACCGTCTAGCGTCTAAGTTAGAGTTTCCTGATACCAAATATGAAGGTTCTGAAATGAAAACTAGATTTCACGAAAATTTTAAATCGTACGTTTTCCTGCATTCGTTTTGTATGTAACCAAAATCTGTAAACGCGACGAATTGACGTAGTCGACGAATTTGTCCGCGACGAATTAACGCTCGACGAATTGACGCGCGACGAACTGACGCAGGCGACGAATTGTCGTAGTCGACGAATTGACGCACGCGACGAATTGACGTGACAGCACGGTCCACGACAGTCAGAGCTTTCATCCATGAAGGAGAGGAGGTTCTTGCTTTAAATGAAAAGGTTTTGAGCCTGCCAATTAGACTAAATTAATACTGAGAATGTGTAACTTTCAGCACAATGTACACAAAGAATAAATGATAAAAAACCTTACTTGTACAAATTTCGCTCCCCATGGTTACGAACATGCATTTTAATTTTTTCCCACACATGTAATGAAAATTGTAAATACAAACGGTATATAAAAATTAAGACACAAATATATTTACTTGTATGGGAATTAGGGTAGCTAGACTGGGGTTAGAATTTAATTTCCCTGTAATGATGATTATGAAATGCCTTTGCCAAAATTTGTAGATATTCCCATTGTTAGTGGGGCACACAGGAAGACCCGAATCACTATGTAGCTGCTGAAAACAGCATGTTTTGTTTTCCCTGACCTGTTATTTAAGCAGTCATTTTTCAATTTGAACTGGGAATAAAGCGCACTTCAGTTCCTTTTTAAATTTAGTTTGATTACATTTTGAACATTTTCCGTTTACCACATTCAACTGTTCAACCCTTTTTGCCACTAACTTTTTTAACACAAATTTACATTTTGGACATGGAATAACTGCTTACAATCGTCAGTCAAAAGGAATTTAAATAATTGGAAGCAAATAATTAATATTTTCACTAAGTCTTCAGTTACCCACGGACATGCCCATCGCTTAGCGCAACGCCACAAGGAAGTGTTAATTCGGTGGCCCAGCCCGTAAACATAGAGAGGAGGAAGAGTCCCTGGTGGCCGCGAACAGGCCCACTGCTATGTCTTTGTGGATAACTCATGGGATTACAAATTAAGTTAACGAAAAAACCGTCTTCCGACTATGGATGAACATGGTTTTACTCGAATTCGTTGGAAATAATGAATACTTAATAGAAGTTTTTGAATGAAGTGCTTCGCAGCATCCGTACGTAACAGGTGCGACCGAAACAGGAAAGTAACTGCTGCCGTTTCATTTTATCTGGGAAGAATTTATTCAGTACACATGCTGAAGGAAGGCAACAGAGTGATAGAAAATGGTTCGTAATATCGAGTGCCGCTATTAACAATCGACTTAAGTAAATTTCACACATGCATAAAATATAGTCTTTATAGTCTTGAACAGTAGTTCAATAGTCAATAAAACAGTAATTTCAAACCTTTACTTAATTTATTTTACAAAGAGTGTTATGAACAGCAGCACATTATTCACTTAATGTTTTTCTCGGTAGACTGATTCACAATCTTTACAGCAATTTTTAAAACTGCATTTTGTTTGAGTCATTTCTTCGAATTGTAGGAAATCTCCAATCACTTGAAGTGTTTCAGATGCTTATTTAAGCGTGAGTGGGGAATGTGCGACAGCGCCTCCTTGCTCATATTCAGACAAAGAGCCATCCGAAAAATTTTAGCTTCTGCATAAATTAGTGTTCGATTTGTGAGCTTCTGTTATGTTAGCTTCTCTGAGCATTTTACGTTCGCGTCCACGCTAACGTACTCCTCAATTATTTCATCTTAGGGCAAACAAACGTTTTCTATAAGCATATGCATAAATTCATTATTTTCGCTTTTGTCTTAATTCTGCATTGCACGAACATTCTCCTCCTTTAAATGCTCTGTAGAATCACCCTAAGAGAAAGACCCATAACTTCTTTTTTTATTTTTTCAAGGGAAAAATTAGCAGACCTTTCCTGTCTTACTGCTTGCCAGGCTGCATACGGCAAATAATTCGCTCCTAAAATACCTGCCACATACAGGTCATTATTTTCCATTATGCTGATGCGTTTGATTAGCAAATTTCGGTAGCTCTTTTTAAAAGCTGCGATGCGCTCTTTGAGAGACTGATTCACTAAAGCTATGATGTGTGAAAGAATTTCGACTTGAACTGATTTTACGTATCTCATTTTCTGTAGCGTTGTGCTATTGACAATAATCAATAGGATCTTTCTCCCATTATTTCCCATATTTTTCAAATCCCTCACCCATTCTTCAAAAATGTTAGGCGTTATCCATGCCGTTTTATTGACTTCATATGCCGCGGGTAAAGATTTCGCACCTTTGAAAAGCAAGGTTTCTGTGTATTACTGAAAATGAAAAGTAGTTTTTCATTCCCTGATATATATTAGCAACCAATTGGAAAGTTATTCGCTATTTTGGGGTATTTTTCTGCTACATTACTGAAAAGGAATAGTTTTGTCGGGCAGTTTCGTTGAAAACAATGCGGTTGGGCAGCGTTGCATACGCTTGTAATGTCTAATACAGACAACCTTGAAATCCAACGGAAGATACAGTGAAGTCTCACGGTGAAGATCAGAAGCAGATGCTGCAGTTTCTTCTCAACGACCTTGACTCTTGGGCCTGTAAGGGGCCCGTCTGCAAATTGAATTTGCAACTTAACCTAATCTGCTTTAAGGAGTTGTGCAGCAGGCAAACCAGTGAAAGCCCAAATAGAAAAACAGAAAAAGAGCTGACACCAAGGGCCATCTCTTGAATTGAAGGTGATACACAGATATAATACAACTTGTTTTAAACTTAGAACCAGTGCTTTCCGGCCTACCTCGTTGGAATGAACCATGAGCTAATACAATAAAGTTATTAAATGTTCCATTTCAATTTACCCTTTATACTTACCCTGACGGCAGGTAAAATAGTGAAGTAAGTAAAGAAAAGTTAATCTAAAGGGCTTATCTCCGAAACAAATGGAGATACAGAAATGTAATACCAATTGTTTTATAGCTTAGGACACGTGCTATATGATGCATGGTCGGAGTGGCGCTTAGGCTAATAACAAAAAAGGTAATAATTGTTATATACTTGACAGCAGGTAAAACAGTGAGGCGACTGGAGAAAAGAAAGTTCATTTTCAACTTAGGATTTTTCATAATCAGAATGTCCTTAACATTTTCAATGCCCGCAGATACACTTTCACCATGAAGAGTTTTCAAAGATTGTCCTTGTCGTAATTTAATTTTTTTAGCCAGTCACTAGAAATTTTATCAATATTCAACTTACCGGGCGTTTCCTTCAGCATATTTCAATTAACTGGGGTATTGGAAATGCGCATACTCTTTATGCGGTCAATTGGTATTTTCTTTAACATTGAACATCTTCCATCCATTGCACGAACACGGCTGTGAGAAACGCCGGATCCTCTGGCGGCTGTAATCTTTCGACAATTTTTGTAAAAGTGATGAGAGTGCTTTTTGTAATGACAGAAAGTTTGGCGATCTCTGTTTTGAAAAGATCTTTGTCATCTTCAAAATCTCAAACTTCCTTCTCAACCAAATCACGTTTTCATGTGAGTGTCATTGTACAGCATAAAGCACGGTATGTAAACAAATCAAGATCGGAATGCAAAAATTTGGCGCAGAGTTGAAGAGAAAAGCGGAAGACTTCGTAAGTAAGGTTAGTCAGTGGAAGAAATTCTGAGCTTGACGAAACCCGTAACGGCCGTTTCTATACCCTACTCGTTTGGAGCTGCACACGATGATATTTTTACTGTACAAAAATGCATGTAGGTACAAATTACCTATTCACTCGCCCTGAAGGTAAAGTTGAAATTATGCAGCATTCTAAGAAATTAGCTTTGATCCGGATTTCAAAGGTAATTGGTATTAGTTATTTTGTTACGGGAACCTGTTTAGTGGGACCGCTGTAAAAGGAGAAAGACTTGTGGTGAGAGTTAGAAAGAGAGAAAACTAGCATTTCGCCACAGAACAGATGAACGTCGTGGGTATTCAGTAACTGTTCGTTATATTGAAATAATCGCTGAGAGAGGTTCGTTCAACGAAGAGTACCTTGAAATTATTTTCTTCTTTTTTCATGAACAGTGCATTTCAAGTGACGAGTCGCCTAAATGTACAGTTGTTTCACGCTTTCTACGTATCTTAAATCTCAGAATTAAATGTCAGGACTGATTTAAAGTAATAAAATGTTTATATAATGAATTAAATATTTATAAACGTTGATCAGTTTTGCAAAGTGAATTATTCCGAAAGGAATTGCAAAAAAACATTCGTACCAAAGCCCAATTTTGCACAATATACTTCAATGCAATTTCCTGGAGAAAAAACGTATTTGCATTATTTGGCTCAGTTCAGAGAAAAAGTTACAAGATACCACAATGCACACTCTTCATTTTACAACAATTGATTGCTATTTGGTCACACTTCGTGATGCACAACTGTGTAACCACAGAAGAAATCCAAGCGTGACAGCACACTTACGGCGGATTCTATGTTAGCATTGTATTCTAGAAAATTCATGCAGCTAATTACCTGGAAAATTTTGAGCCAAAATTTTTAAGTTTTCCATGTGAGCATTGAATGGCACACATTTCCTGAATATCGTTCCAGAAATAATTCCTAAAGAAGCTGTACAATAATCAGTTAGATTGGAATTTGATCAGAAAGCTAAAATCATTCATATCAGTTTGCCAACACATTAAAGGAAAAGCATCAGTATGACATAAAGGAAATCCAATTGTTCCATTTGAATACCTTTTCTCAAAAAAAGTGATATTTTTTTCCTTGGAGGTGTAACGGCCGGAGTGAGAGAGCCATGGGTGCAACCCCAGTGGCACTCTGGTCTAAGCGCAGGCTTCTGACCAATCTTCTGAGATGGGTAAGTGGTTCGAATTAGGTAGAGGCATGGATGATATGTTTTACTTAGGTACAAGCTTTTCTCTTTCCTGCAGCCAGTGGCTCTAAATTGGGAAACGCGACTGCTTGCCAAACATCCCAGCTAAAAAAGAATAATAGCGTACAAGCAATAGCCGTATCAAATTATGGAAGAAAGGAGTAGAAAGAACTACTACCGTGAAGCAATCACACAGCCCATTGCTCACCCAGAGTTCGAGCTCACGCCGAACCTGATTATTTGAAGACAGCAGTTTTTACCACTGGGCCATCCGGGTGGCCAAACTGTTCTTGCCCTTTGTCACATGTCAGAATGCTTTCCTGTCACCCTTTCTTTAAAAATACAGAACATAATTCTAGCCCCTTGCCGATTAAGAAATCATCCTTCCGTTAACATAACTGAAATGACGATCAGACCTTAGTGTTGTAGTAACACTTTGAACAAGTCAGCTGTTGTATACATTCATGCAGTTCATACTCATATTGTTTCAGGAATGAACTGTGTAACACAGCAATATTTTCTATGAAGCTATTTCTTGAATGTATAGAAATCTCAGTTCATGTCTTTCTGCAATAGACAGGAGTGTTCAGCTCCTTTCCTTGATTTTACAAAAATAAATGACTTTGGTCGTTAAATTTAAATTGGTAAATTCATGTAAAAGTTTTTTTCGGAGATACGATTGTGAAATAACCGTGTTCTGATGTGGCAAAGAATCAGCTGAAACTGCTGTGCATGTGATGAACTTCCATGGGCGGAACATAAATTCCCATAGAATGCTAAACAGAAATCGCCACAGAAGTAATGAATATCAATAACTAGAACATCTTACTCATGGATTTTCTTTAAAATAACGTGAATTCAACATCTACTTCAAACAGAGGTAATCGCTCTTTCCACGTTTATAAGTGAGTCACGGAAGAATTATCATTTGCCTCCACCGGGAATCGAACCCAAGGTCTTCCAATTACGCGATGGACATGGTTCCACCGCACCACAGCGGCCTCGAATTCCTCCAGACTCACACACACTAACTACCAAGCCAATTTGGCAGGTTGCTTCTTGGAGCCCCGCACAATGCTGGGGATTCACCAAATATTGTAAGCGTAAACGTGGAGAGAGCAATGACCTATGTTTGATGTTTCTGGTCCACGTCAAAGGTCTTTATTAATTATTCATTTGCTTTCTAATTATTTGTTCAGTTGCTGCTTACCATATTTGGTGAATCCACAGCATTGTGCGGGCTCCAAGAAGCAAGCTGCCAAATTGGCTTGTCAGTTAGTGTGTGTGAGTCTGGAGGAATTCGAGGCCGCTTTGGTACAGTGGAAGCATGTCCGGAGCGTAACTGGAAGAGCCTGTGTTCGATTCTTTGTGGCGGCCAATGAAAATTTTCCGTGACTCACTTATAAACGTGGAGAGAGTGATGACCTCTCTTTCATGTTCCTGGTTCACGTCAAATGTCTGTATTAGCAACATCTAGTTGTATTTCGTCCACTTGAATTAAAAAAAACTTTTTGGCATACATGAGAGACTTACGTAATTATTCATGTGCAATTTGATTAAATCTGATCTGACAATAAATTCTGGATACCTTTTGAAATTTCAAAAGAAAGCCAGATGAAAATAAATTCGAGAGAACTCCTACGGACGACTAAAACCACAGCTTAACAATAAATTATGGATAAGAAACTCAAAACACATTTCTACCTTCTAGATAAATTTCTGCAAAGAAAATTATCTAGAAGGTAACTTCAGAATATGGAACTTTGGGAAGAAAAGTTGTTTTTAATGAAAATTAAGATAATTTAATTTTTCAGTTACGTTAACATAATTATCGATTTAATTAATGCAAAACATTACTCTTAAAAATCATACATTTTCTTGCAAATTTCTCTATTCTAGGTTCTGACTCCAATTCATTTCTTCTTCAACGTGGCGTTTGCTTGATAGCTTTTGCACATGGTAAATATCGGCATCGGGTATTTTTAGAACTGCTCCATTAACCGTCAAATCTTCAGATCTTAGAAAAGCATTGTACATTAATTTTGTTTCTAAGGTTCATTTCTAAGCCCACTTTTTAACTCTTGTCAGCAAGTGCCTGGACCATACCACCAACAGGGACTTGCAAATGTGACGGCGTAAATTATATATTACGAACATGTGACTCTTTATATCCATAAGTTGCTCTCGGCGGCTGTTCAGACTTGAAGCTCAAACGAAATTATCCAAAGACATTTTCTTCTTCTTGTCATTAACACTGCATAAATCTGGCAGTTTAGCTCATCGTTTCGTCACGTACTGTAAGTAAAAGCTTTTGAAGTTGGTAACAAAGATGTAATTAATTATAAAAACATCACATTGTAAATAATCAAGAAACCCAATGGTATAGTTTCTACTGAAAAACCAAGAGTTTGGCATCGTTATTAAATGATGGAAACACATTGCGACACACCGTATAATTACATGGTAAAAAAAAATCGTGTAATATGCTCGTGATGTCACCAACTTTATTTTCAAATATCAACTTTTTCCTTACGTGTCACTCGACCAGTCACTCTGATGCCGACCGGGAGAGAGTCTTCTCTGTGTGTGATTTGGTTGAGCTATACTGCAGAGTCAAGCAGAACTGACGATTTCAACCGCGAGACGGGTTTCATCCCGATCTCGCGATTTTTTCTTTTACGAATAGGTGTGAATTAGCCTCCCTATTAAATGAGCAGTGACGGGACTTAGTGAAAACGCCCTTGTGAGGGCAAAGTTCCGTTCAACCCGCATAGAGACTCTGGTATCAGTTTCGGGTACGTCGTCGCCGTTCCGGTCCCGCGGACGAAGGGACACTTTGATCCCTCGCCAGCCCAAAGCCCGAGCGCCCTGCTTCTAAGGTTTGACTAGAGTGGGAGAACCTCAGGGTGCCCACTCAGTACTTAGAAGAAATTTGTGTTTTGCATCTCTCTCACAGAGATGTCAGCTATCCAGAAGGGTAAAGCGAAGTCTAAGGGGTCAGTCCCCAAATCGTCCGGGTCAACCCGGATGCAGAACGTAGCGGCAGAAGCACTACCAAGCCCTGTCGGCAGTGCTAAAGAGTTTAGCTCTTCTTCCGAGAACAGCCGGAAGGTAGAGCCAAATGCCAGGGGAAACCGTTAAAACCACTTCCCACAGCAAAGGGCTCTAAAGCCGCTACACCCACATAGGGAGCCTCGACTGAGCCTTCTCAGTCAGCTAGTGGTGTAAGCACGACCTTGCCAGTTCCGCCCATGGCAAGGAAGGGTAAAACACCGCACCAGCCCGAACCCTTTCGAGCTCCTGAAGGGTCGTCCGCTGGTCGCCCAGAGGAAACTTTGGTGGGATACAAGCATCCCAGGAAACCCCCGTTGCTTGCACCTGACGCTTTCTTGAGCTGCATTCTCGACCTCACCTGGGAAGTTGAGTCCGTTCTCTTGGACTCGCGGGTCACTTCCTCAAGGAGAGAAAAGGTGAAAGCAGCACTGAGCAGTATCAAGAAGGCTTGTTACGAGCAAGCTGAACGGGTAGCCTATGTCGAAGGCAGGCAGTTCGTTCGGCAGGTGTTCGGCTGCGAAGCCGACGTGAAAGTGGTTTCCTACGCCGAAGTGGCTAGGAAAGGGGCTAGTACGGCGAAAGGGTCTTCGCCCGCCCCGATTGAGATTAAAAAGAAGAAGAAAAAGTCGGGAGATGGGAGACACGTGCTTTTGGTCTACCCGACAGTCGAGAGTGCGTTCTCAGAGGACACGAAGGAGACCCTGAAAACAGCAGTCAACCCAACTAAACTGCAGGTAGGGGTCAAGAGCCTTCGAAGCATTAGGAAAGGACGGGTCGCGGTGGTGTGTTCCCATCCCGGGGAGTTCGACCGCCTTGCCCAGGAGTTGAGAAGCAATCCGCTGACCAAGGATTGCACACTCCCCACGGCCCCACGAAAGAGACACCCCGGGTTTGACAGTCTATGGGGTTGACGGGGATCTCTCAGGGAAAGAGTTCGAGCAGGCGGTGTGCAGGCAGCACGCAGAGCTCGGAGAACGGGTTCAAAACCTGTTTCCCCATCAAGGGCAAGGAAGGTAGGGTCCACTGGGTGGCAGACGTGGAGCCCAAGGCCTTCAAGCACTTGGTGAGGCGGAAGACACTGAACTTGGGTTGGTCAGTGCTCCGCCTAAAGGAATTTTGAGGGAGGTCAGGTGCTTTCGGTGTAATGGCTTCGGTCATTTCCGAGACAACTGCCCCGAGTCAGAAGCAAGGTGCGGTAATTGCGGTGAAGTTGGGCACCAGCACCACCAGTGTGCAGCCGCACCAAAGTGCAGCCACTGCACTGCTGCGAATGCCAAGTTTCGCCTGAAGTTGGACGTCGCTCACTCCAGCTTCAGTAAGACATGCCCTAGTCTTATTAGGCAACTTGAGCAAAGGAAAAGCCAGGTCAACTGTGGTTGACAGATGGAAGTACCCTCGGAGGTACGTCGCTCCCGATATTGAGCCTTTGTGTCTATTGACCAAGGTATTTTTGAAGACCATAACCTGGGGTCATCACCACAGCACTAGCCCTAGCGCTGTGGACCATGTTGTTTTTGTGATGTGTTTTATCTCTCAGTGTTTGAATGTTTGTGAGAGGGGGTGCATGGGACCCTCAGAGTAATGTGCATGTATTTTGTCACCATAGATACCAAATAAAGGACTTTTGTCCCAAAAACTCGCGTTGGCGGGCGATCTCCCGGCCACGAGATGAGATTTTATTATGAAAAAGTTGCTTGCCCCAACTGCCCATAGCACGTCGCACACACGGGTTGTGACAGAAGGGTGTAAGGTACCTGACCCGTGGGGGAGGCAGATCCCCACAGGTCTCTAGACCGATTCTGTCCGAGTGGAAGACAGTTGTTTCCGGTGACTGACAGGCCAGCTGTCGGAACGCCGTCAGGAATAATATTAATCCCAAATTATTTGAGAGAGTTCCGCATTTCCCTGCGAGGTCTACACTAAGACGGTGCAGGTAAAGTCATCAGATTAGGTTACGTGTCACTCGACCAGTCACTCTGATGCCGACCGGGTGAGCGTTCTCTGTGGGTGATTTGGTTGAGCTATACTGCAGTGTCAAGCAAAACTGACGATTTCAACCGGGAGACGGGTTTAATCCCGATCTCGCGATTTTTCTTTTAAGAATAGGTTTGACTTAGACTCCCTATTAAATGAGCAGTGACGGGACTTAGTGAAAACGCCCTTGTAAGGGCGAAGTTCCGTTCAGCCTGCATAGATATTCTGGCATCAGTTTCGGGTACGTCGTCGCAGTTCCGGTCCCGCGTACGAAGGGACCCTTTGATTCCTCGCCCGCCCAAAGCCCGAGCGCCCGGCTTCTAAGGTTTGACTAGAGTGGGAGAACCTCAGGGTGCCCACTCAGTACTTAGAAGAAATTTGTGTTTTGCATCTCTCTCACAGAGATGTCAGCTACCCAGAAGGGTAAAGCGAAACCCAAGGGGTCAGTCCGCAAATCGTCCGGGTCAACCCGGCCGCAGAAGGTAGCTGCAGAAGCACTACCAAGCCCTGTCGGCAGTGCTAAAGGGCTTAGCCCTTCTTCCGAGAACAGCCGGAAGGTAGAGCCCAATGCCAGGAGGAGACCGTCAAAGACGCTTCCCCCAGCAAAGGGCTCTAAAGCTGCTACACCCACGAAGGGAGCCTCGACTGAGCCTTCTCAGTCAGCTAGTAGTGTAAGCACGACCTTTGCCAGTTCCGCCCATGGCAAGGAAGGGTAAAACACCATCCCAGCCCGAACCCCATCAGGCTCCTGATGGGTCGTCCGCTGGTCGCCCATAGGAAACTTTGGTGGGATACAAGCATCCCTGGACACCCCCGGTGCTTACACCTGAGGCTTTCATGAGCTGCATTTTCGACCTCACCTGGGAAGTTGAGTGCGTTCTCTTGGATTCGCGGGTCACTTCCTCAGGGAGAGAAAAGGTGAAAGCAGCCTTGAGCAGTATTAAGAAGGCTTGTTACGAGCAAGCTGATCGGGGGGACTATATTGAAGGCCAGGCTGTCCGTTCGGCAGGAGTTGGGCTGCGAAGCCGACGTGAAAGTGGTTTCCTACGCCGAAGTGGCTAGGAAAGGGGCAAGCACGGCGAAAGGGTCTTCGCCCGCCCCGATTGAGATTAAAAACAAGAAGAAAAAGTCGGGAGACGGGAGTCACGTGCTTTTGGTCTACCCGACAGTCGAGAGTGCATTCTCAGAGGACACGAAGAAGACCCTGAAAACTGCAGTCAACCCAAGTAAACTGCAGATAGGGGTCAAGAGCGTTAGGAGCATTAGAAAAGGAGGGGTCGCGGTGGAGTGTTCCCATCCCGGGGAGCTCGACCGCCTTGTCCAGGAGTTAAGAAGCAATCCGCTAACCAAGGATTACACACTCCCCACGGCCCCACGAAAGAGATACCCCCGGTTGATAATCTATTGGGTCGACAGGGATCTCTCTGGGAAAGAGTTAGAGCAGGCGGTTTGCGGGCAGAACCCATAAACCCGAGAACGGGTTCAAAGCCTGTTTCCCCATCAAGGGCAAGGGAGGTAGGGTCCACTGGGGGGCAGACGTGGAGCCCAAGGCCTTCTAGCACTTGGTGAGACGGAAGACACTGAGCTTGGTTTGGTCAGTGCTCCGCCTAAAGGAATTTTTGAGAGAGGTCAGGTGCTTTCGGTGTAATGGCTTCGGTCATTTCCGAGTAACATCCCCGAGTCAGAAGCAAGGTACGGCAATTGTTTTGAAGTTGGGCACCAGCACCACCAGTGTGCAGCCGCACCGAAATGCCGCAACTGCACTGCTGCGAATGCGAAGTTCCGCCTGAAGTTGGACGTCGCTCACTCCAGCTTCAGTAAGACATGGAACTTGAGCAAAGGAAAAGCCGGGTCAACTATGGTTGGCAGATGGAAGTACCCTCGGAGGTACGTCGCTCTCGATTTTGAGCTTTTGGGTCTACTGACCAAGGTATTTTTGATGATCCTGGCCCGGGGTCATCACCACAGCACTAGCCCTAGGGCTGTGGGCCATGTTGTTTCTGTGATGTGTTTTAATATTTCTTAGTGTTTGAATGTTTGTGAGAGGGGTGCATGGGACTCTCATCGTGAAATGTGCATGTAATCCGTTTTGATACCTAATAAAGGACTTTTGTCCCAAAACCTGGCGTTGGCGAGCGATCCCCCGGCCACGAGATGGGATATTTTTTAAAAAAGTTGCTTGCCCTAACTGCCCATAGCACGTCGCACACACAGGTTGTGACAGAAGGGTGTAAGGTACCTGTTCCATGGGTCTCTAGACCGATTCTGTCTGAGTGGAAGACTGTGGTTTCCGGTGACTGACAGGCTAGCTGTCGGAACGCCGTCAGGGATCCTATTAATCCCAAACTATTCGAGAGAGTTCCGCATTTCCCAGCGAGGTCTACACTAAGACGGTGCAGGTAAAGTCATCAGATTAGGTTACGTGTCACTCTGATGCCGACCGGGTGAGAGTTCTCTGTGTGTGATTTGGCTAAGCTTTACAGCAGTATCAAGCAGAACTGACGATTTTAACAGCGAGACGGGTTTCATCTCTATCTCGCGATTTTTCTTTTAAGAATAGGTGTGACTTAGCCTCCCTATCAAATGAGCAGTGACGGGACTTAAGCGAAAACGCCCTTGTAAGGGCGAAGTTCCGTTCAGCCCGCATAGAGACTCTGGCATCAGTTTCGGGTAGGTCGTCGCCGTTCCGGTCCCGCTGACCAAGGGAGTCCTTGATCCCTTGTCAGCCCAAAACCCGAGCGCCCGGTTTCAAAGGTTAGACTTGAGTGGGAGAACCCCAGGGTGCCCACTCAGTACTTAGAAAAAAAATTTCTTTTTTTTTGCTTTTCTATCTCTCTCACAGAGATGTCAACTACCCAGAAGGGTAAAGTGAAATCTAAGTGGTCAGCACCCAAATCGTCCGGGTCAACCCGGACCCGGAAATAGCGACAGAAGCACTACCAAGCCCTGTCGGCAGTGCTGAAGGGGTTAGCCCTCTTCCGAGAACAGCCGGAAGGTAGAACCCAATGCCAGGAGGAGACCGTCACAGACGCTTCCCCCAGCGAAGGGCTCTAAATTCGCTAAACCCACGAAGGGAGCCTCGACTGAGCCTTCTCAGTCATCTAGTGGTGTAAGCACGACCTTGCCAGTTCCGCCCATGGCAAGGAAGGGGCAAAACACCACCCCAGGCCGAACCCTCTCGGGCTCTGAGGGGTCGTCCACTTGTCCCCCAGAGATACCTTTGGTGGGATACAAGCATCCCAGGACACCCCGGTGCTTACAACTGAGGCTTTCATGAGCTGCATTTTCGCCCTCATTGGGGAAGTTGAGTCCGTTCTCTTGGAGTCGCGGGTCACTTCCTCGGGGAGAGAAAAGGTGAAAGCGGCCCTTAACAGTATTAATAAGGCTTGTTACGAGCAAGCCGAACGGGTAGCCTATATCGAAGGCAGGCTGCGAAGCCGACTTGGAAGTGGTTTCCTACGCCGAAGTGGCTAGGAAAGGGGCTAGCACGGCGAAAGGGTCTTCGCCCGCCCCGATAGAGAATAAAAAGAAAAAATAAGGAAAAGTCGGGAGACAGGAAACACATGCTTTTGGTCTACCCGACAGTCGAGAATGCGTCCTCAGAGGACACGAAGAAGACCCTGAAAACTACAGTCAACACAACTTAAACTGCCGATAGGGGTCAAGAGCATTCGGAGCATTAGGAAAGGTGGGGTCGCGGTGGAGTGTTCCCGTCCCGGGGAGCTCGACCGCCTTGCGCAGGAGTTGAGGAGCAATCCGTTGACGAAATATTGCACACTCCCAACGGCCACACGAAAGAGACACCTCCGGTTGATAGTTTATGGGGTCGACGGGGATCTCTCAGGAAAGAGTTCGAGCAGGCGGATTGCGGGCAAAACCCAGAGCTCGAGAACGGGTTCAAAGCCTGTTTTCCCATCAAGGGCAAGAGAGGTAGGGTCCAATGGGTGGCAGACGTGGAGCCCAAGGCCTTCAAGCACTTGGTGAGGCGGAAGACACTGAACTTGGGTTGGTCAGTGCTCCGCCTAAAGGATTTTTTGAGGGAGGTCAGGTGCTTTCGGTGTAATGGCTTCGGTCATTTCCGAGGCAACTGCCCCGAGTCAGAAGCAAGGTACGGCAATTGTTTGTGAAGTTGGGCACCAGCACCACCAGTGTGCAGCCGCACCGAAATGCCGCAACTGCACTGCTGCGAATGCGAAGTTCCGCCTGAAACTGGACGTCGCTCACTCCAGCTTCAGTAAGACATGCCCTAGTCTAATTAGGGAACTTCAGCAAAGGAAAAGCCGGGTCAACTATGGTTGACAGATGGAAGTACCCTCGGAGGTACGCTGCTCTCGATATTGAGCTTTTAGGTCTATTGACCAAGGTATTTTTGATGATCCTGGCCCGGGGTCATCACCACAGCACTGGCCTAGCGCTGTGGACCATTTTGATTTTTGTGATTCGTTTTAATATTTTTTTAAGTGTTTGAATATTGTTAGAGGAGTGCATGAGACCCTTATAATGAAATGTGCATGTGTTTTGTAATCTACTCAGATACCTAATAAAGGACATTTGTCCAAAAAAAAACAAAAAAAAACACGCGTTGGCGGGCGATCTTCCGTCCACGAGATGGGAAATTTTCGAAATGTAGCTTGCCCCAACTACCCGTAGCACGTCGCACACACGGGTTGTGACAGAAGGGTGTAGGTACCGGTCCCGTGGGGAGGCAGAACTCCACAGGTCTCTGGGCCGAATCTGTCCGAGTGAAAGACTGTGGTTTCCGGTGACTGACGGGCTAGCTATTGCAGCGCCGTCAGGGATTCTATGAATCCCAAAATTTTCGAGACAGTTTAACATTTCCCTGCAAAGTCAACACTTTGACGGTGCAGGTAAAGTCATCAGCTAGTATTACGTGTTACAATTCCCTGCATTTTTATGTCTACCGTTGGCTTGAAAAAGCCTCTTAATGGAGTGCAAAAGCTTGGCGAATCTATGTATTTTCAACAAAAAACAAATATACGGATTTCATACTCTATATGCGTCTCCTGAGTATGGTAGCATAGAATTTTCCGCATTTATTGGTTAACGAAATCAACTGTCGCCTTCTGTGGAAAGCTTGAAAATGTTCAGTATACGAAAGTTAAGTACGTTGAGTTCGTGAAATTAGGTTATTGGCACTTCAGAGTTGCACTCTCTAAATGGCTTGTATCTGTTTTATTTTGCATTACTCCTGGAGTGAAACCCTTATGTAGAATATCACAATGGTTTTCACTATGTTCGTGTATGTGCATATGATATAAAATACAAAATACATGTTCATATAAATTCGGAATGTTCGTGTGTATAGGTGGCTGGCTGTGTAATGCTGACGCAGCATGTTGGCTGGGACAAACAACAAGCCGCATGGTATGTCGTCGATGATAAACGAGGTATGAGTGGAATTCAAACAGAGCTTGATTAAAGGAAAATCTTAAGTTTTGCATTTGTGTGAGAAACTGTTAGGACTGAATAGGACAAAAACCAAAATGCAGCAGGAAATTGAACAGCTGAAAAAATTCAGAGTATGGAAATGTTTCTGAGAGAGAACGTATGTAATAAAGGGTAAAATTGGTAGATAAGTATATCCACTTTGAAAGTCAGACATGTTTTAGAAATTTTTACGTTTTTAGATTGGAACTTTTTATACAATGTAAAGATCTTAGGCCATTCTTAAAATTTCTATGCAGTTTTTTAAAGTTGGGTGCTACTTAAAGACATTTTTCTTTTAAATAAAAATTTTAAATTAATTTATTAAATATTTTTTTCTGAATATTAAACAAAAAGCTATAAAGAACTTTAACAATTAAATTATATTTGCGGAAGTTGTCACTCAGTACACTGACATATTTAAACTACATATTTAACTATATCCATATCAAGAAAGAATCATAAAACTTAGGATTTAAAAATTTAGGAGAGTATTGTAATGCAACTTAGTTTAAAGTGCATATTTCCAGATAAAATTTCTGATTTTGCTGAAATAAAATGCAGGCCCTAATGTTTGAAAGAAGCAGATGAATTTCATAGATATGGGAGTACAAAAAAGATACAGTAATAGGAAATTTTATTAAAAACCTTCGGTAATAATGAAGGCAATGCAAAAACAAAATTTAAAAGAGGAAATTTAGTGATCTAAAATATTGTGGACATGGAAAAAACGTCTTTAAAAATACAGAAATCAGATGTGAAATCCTGTAACTCTTGTTTTTATAGTTTTAACTGGCATTCTTCTAACAATGTTATTTGAATCAAGTACCTAAAGTGGTAACTATAATATATATATACTGAAACGATGAAAGATTTCCGTCTTTAGCACGATTTAATGATTAAAAGATGAGAAATATATACTATTAAAACATTGCTAAAGATCGTGCTAAAGACGAAAATCTTTCATCGTTTAAGTAATTAATGTCGCACGAGTCTTCAATATTTGTTGCTTATATATATATATATATATATATATATTACTTAGAATTGTATGCTTTGTTCTTAGTGTGCTTTCTATGTGTCGGGGAAAAAGCTTTTTTTCCTTATAAAGTTCCGACCTATAGAGATAAAAAGTGTTTATTTATCTGCCTTTCATTTGACAGATTAAATATCTCTATCCGATCTTTCAGCCATTTTTTGAGAAAACAGGTAGCTACTAGTAGTATATTTTACCATTTGATGCTAATGATCAATCTCTACGAAATGGCTTGTGTTTTAATTTGTTGTTTTACATTTTCAATTGTTTCTCTCTAAACGTTATTGAAGAATGGAATGACATCTAGAAACTTGCAACATATCTTTCTTTTTCATACACTCGACAAAATGGAGAATAATCATAATAAAACGCAAATGAAGACTGAATTATAAAGCAATAATGGAGATCCTAGCGACTTTCGTTGCTGAAGGCATTGTTCTTAAGCATCCGGATAGGCAGTCAGGCGCCTAGAGAATATAATATTTTCCAAGACTCCCCAGTTAAGTATTTTAATCGCTCTCAGAAGGGAGGTGAGTGTGTGGAAACAAGAGGGTTTTTTTACCAAATAACCCTCATAAATTTCTTCATTATACCGAATATTCGAGTTATTGAGAGATTTGCGGAACCATTGGTTTTTTAGCATTTAATATGAACAGACAGCCGAAAGTTACTGCGAACATTCCTCCAAGAAATGCCCTGAGGCCCAAAAGAAATCGTGGTATTTCCTTGTGAGATACGGATAGCATAAACCATCCTAGCAGAAATTTCAAAAATGAGAAAGCAGAGTGCAAGGAAATACCCTGACGTTCAAGACTTCTCGATGCAAGAAGATGTGACTGAGGAGTTCAAACGCTCTGATTTCGGTTATTGGTGACGAAAAAGAAGCAGATTTCGAAGTCGAAAACATGTTGTGGAAGCACGGATAAGAAATAATCAGTGATGGGAGAATACCCCGTAATAATTGCTTGTTTCGGTTTTGCGTATTTAAGAGAGACGCGGTGCTGTAATAAGTGCCGCTGGTGACCTTTAAAGAATTGGAAGATATTGAAACGGTAGTTGATATAGTTGTGGAAAATGTTTGAGTGGTATATGCGAGAATATCTCGTAAGGCACTGGGGAAATCAAAATCAGGACTAAATAGGTTTCTGACAAAGTTCAAAAATCCTTTACCCTAAATATTTTTTCAGCAAAATTGTGTATTCACTTTAGAATGCAAGAAATAGTTTAATTATAGAAATTCTTTGCTCTGCATTTGAAACTACTAAACGCAGAATATGGACAAAGCAAAGATGCGTATTAAAAGTTAAAACGTGTTTATAGCCAATCACAAAAGCATGAGTATGCAATAAACCTGCATAAATGTTACATAATAATTGACGTAATTGGAAGATACTGCATAGGAACATAATCACCATTCATGAAACATCTAAGAGCTGAGCTGTCTGCAGGATCTCAAGACAACTGTGAGGAAAAGGAAAAAAGTTAATATTTTGGGTGAAGATATAGTATGATAACTTCCTTTCCTCAGACCAACTGAAACATTAAATCCAGAAGCACGTGAAACTTTGCATTATTTTAATAAAAGGTTATTGGGTAGTTCACCTGGATCAGGGTCATAACGAATTTAACATTATTCACTCAGCCACTCTTTGCATTTTATAGTTACTGGACCGGATGCATGCATTCAAAGAAATAAGAGTAGATGGTATCTCTTAAAACGCAATTTAGTTTCAACAAAGCAGACCGAAATTATACCGTCAATACTATGGAGTATTTATTCAGATGTAAGTCGTTAATCGAAGCACTGTTTCATGAATTAGAACATATCACTCATCATTCCTGTCTTAGCAGAGATCGAATTAATTCTTTTTATTCAGGAAAAGAATATTTAAATCATCAGAAAAGGCCGCTTTTACATTCAAGATAATTATAGTTGTAACAATAAGCCGATTAAGGCTTTTCTTACAGCCGCCAAAAGTCACTCGAAAAAGAAAAAAACAGCGATTTGCAATATTCTGAAGTTAAACGTAAATGAAAATTTGCAGCTTATCAGAAGGAGCGGGCTGACAGGTAAAGCTGAGCCAAAAGGGCTTGCTGGTTTTCAGTTCTAAGGGAAGTGTTTATCAATTACATCTTGTATTAGTATGCTCCAACTTTATTTAAAAATAAATATCATTGAAGCATATTCGGAATGAATTTGTTTCTTAAACTAATTAATGGCTTTAAATATATATGTGTAGGGCATAGATAGCTTTCCTGAATCGTGAATCACTTTGTAGAGATTTTTAATTCTGAGAAATCTTTCAACAGAGGGTGAAATAGGGGTTAATAACTCCGAGTCAACGGAGCCTGCAACATTTGTATTGTGTTTGCGAGGTTAGGTTAATTTGCCCAGAAAGTCTGATTAAAGTATTCTGGACCAATGGATTTGCATGCTAACGTTCTATGTGTTGTTAATACTTTTTTGGGTCACGTTGACGACATTTAATGATTACTCTTTTTCAAAAGTCCTATTCCCTGTTTGAAAACTCCTGTGAAATATATAAAAACTGCTGTGAAATATTTGAAGCCATTGCCATTCAGGTGACCCATGCCACAAAAGCTATTGCCCTGGGGAGACAACCGGCAGTCGCAAAAATCTTATCCCACACTAAGAATGGTTGTCAAACACGGTTCACTAGCAGAAAAGTACCATATTACAATCGCAAGCAGGTTTAGTTTAAGCACAAAATGCTTAAAAACAAACTACCACAACTGCTGTTTTTTATCCTTTATGCAGTAGATATACATTACCAAGATGTATTAAATTTTTTCCCTTCGTCCCTTTACAAATTTACATCGTGTTATCAAAAATCGCAGTGAAACCGGCCGTTTCGTTTGGCACAGTTGAAACAAATTTGCTTAGTAGCGCCGACAACTGGAGAGACAAAGTAACTGCTATCTCGGCCATCACAATGTGAACTTCACGAACACTTACTAGTACGTTCTACATATGCGGGCAAACGGCGTGTAATTTCTTTCAGAAAAGAATATATTTCCCCAATTTCTGTTTATTTTGAACATTTTGTACACAAAATATGTATGTTATTGTTTTTAAAACTTGCGCGTCCTTAATATTTACATGTGAGTTGCATTTACACGGGATAAAATCACCGTATGCAGTATATTATTAGAAACATTATCTATAATTGACATAAACCATCCAAAAGGATTACTTATATTCTCCCATACTATTAGCTAACGGAAAGGCCTTTTTAAGGCTCATTTGTAAAAACCTCCGTACATTCATGTACATCATTGCAATTTTCAATGAGAGTAAACAAAGTTCTCATTTGTTGATTCGTCACAAATAAATACCTTTCTTGCTTTTGTTGCTCTTTCAATAAAAGTATTTCCATCATTTCTCGTATTTAAAATTGGTGATAGAGAGTAGATCCTTTAGGTGTGTGTAAGTGTTATTTCTCCAGTAGCGTTATAAAAGTCGCTATAACCAGAAACACAGCTTATTTTTTTCATCGTAAGAAACATTTAAGTTATGATGCGGATCATAGTCGTGAATGTGTAACTTCAAATAACTACACTAACGGAAAAAAAAATCCCAACACCAAGAAGGGGTTGTGTTAGATAAACGACAGTTAGTACGCGGTGAGAGTACATCTGTAAGATGAAGTCTATGCAAATTTCGCGCTCGGCGCATACGTGTGGCGCTATTAGCACCCCTCGGAACATGCAAAGCAGGTTTGCTGTAAATACGCGCTGTAACGTTCGTGAGCGTTAGTTATCGTTGAGATTCGACGTAGTGTGTTGATGTTAGTCAAGAATTCCTTTAAGAAGACGAAGAAGCCATTATCAACAGCTCACGAAGTTTGAACGAGGTCATGTAATAAGGCTACCAGTAGGTGGATTTTCTTTCCGCAATATTGCAGAACGACTTGTCAGGAATGTAGCCAATGTGCATGATTGTTGGCAGCGGTGGTCAAAGAAAGGTACTGCCTCAAGAAGACCTAGTTCTGGCCGGCCACGTGGCACTACTGAGAGGGAAGACCGCCGTGTACGGCGTATGGCCGTGGCGCATCGTACTGCGTCTGCGGCAGAAATTCGAGCTGCAGTTGCCATCACAGTGACACAACGAACTGTTACAAATCGGTTACCTGAAGGACAGCTCCGAGACAGACCATCACCCCTCTATTAGGGGGTGAGTGCCAGACGCCCTGTAGCGTTCATTCTACTTACTCCAAAATACGGCCGTTCGCGACGTCAGTGGTGTCAAGCTGGAGCTCATTGGAGGACGGAGTGGATATCTGTTGTGTTTTCTAATGAAAGCCGGTTCTGCCTGGGTGCAAGTGATGGCCGTGTGTTTTTTAGAAGGAGGCCAGGTGAGCGCCTGCAACCAACCTGTCTGCGGCCGAGACACACTAGACCTACACCTGGAGTTATGGTCTGGGGGGCAATTTCCTATGACAGCAGAAGCACTCTCGAGGTTATCCCACGCACCCTTACGGCACAGTTGTACGTCGGTCTGGTGATTCAATCTGTTGTGCTGCCATTCATGAACAGCATTCCAGGGGGTGTTTACCAACAGGATAACGCTCGCCCGCAAATTGCTGTTGTAACCCAACATGCTCTACAGAGTGTCGACATGTTGCTGTGGCCTGCTAGGTCACCAGATATTTCTCCAATCGAGCACGTATGGGACATCATTGGACGACAACTCCAGCGTCACCCCCAACCAGCATTTACCGTCCCTGTATTGACCGACCAAGTGCAACAGGCATGGAACTCCATCCCACAATTTGACATCCGGCACCTGCTCGACACAATGCATGAACGTTTGCATGCTTTCATTTAACATTCTGGCGGTTACACCGGTTATTAATGTACCAGCATTTCACATTTAAAATGGCTCTTCTCGCGCTTACATTAACCTGTGATCTTGAAACCTTAATCGATTAAATATGATACCTATACAAATGTATTGCCGCCATTTCATTCCTCTACAACTATTTTTTCGTGGTGTTGAGATTTTTTTCCGTCAGTGTAATATTTGCTGTTGTACAACAACAAAATACCATTGAAATCATTTTTTGAATTAAAATAGGAGGACTATTGTATGTCTGCAAGTAGGTTAAACCGCATCAATAGGCTTATTTCATTTGTGGAAATTCCAACAAACTATACCAAAAAGAATAAATAAACATATAAATATCTGAATTTGGTTCGGCCTCATTTAGATTTTTTTCCAGACCTGTAACCTGCCTAGACGTAGGAAAATTATCTTTAAACAAGAAAGTAGGATACAAAATAGATCACGGTGCTATATGTGTGACCCTAATTAACCATTACTTGCAGCTAGACAGCAACACATCCTTAAGAAATAGTTTGTGATTTAAGATAAGAAAACAAATGAATGTCTTCGGTTGGTTAGGTGATTTTTTCTTAATTTCGCGAGGCCTCAATGTACAAAAAGAGCCAATCCCAAACGGCTCAGTAAAATACTATCATGAATATACACTGAGTGTTCACTTTATTATGACCACCTGACAGTTTTAAGCAAATGAGCTATGGCTGCACGCTGTTGCCGCCAGAGTTTGAGGCTACTATAAAAAGGGAAAGCTTAGTACGACAGTAGTAGAAGTGATATTTGGGTGACGAGAGGGGTAAAAAATGCGATTCGACGGACTTTCAACGTGGGATGGTTGTATGAGCTAGGAGCCATGGAGCGAGTATCACCGAAACCGACTCATTCGTGAAATGTTCCAGAGCAGCAGTTGTTAAAGTGTTTAAAGACTTGACAGTCAGCCAAAAAACTGGGTCTCTACGTTCAACGTGCGGTCGTCACCGATTAGTGACTGCACGGGCGGAACAGAGAGTGTCCAGACTGGTAAGACACAACAAAAGGGCAAAAGGGCAGCAAATTACAGACCATCTTAATCAAGGATTTCCTCAAATGATCTCTGCCCGCACTGTTCGCCGTACACTGCATCGGAAGGGATATGGCGAAGGCCTGTTGGAACACCTTTGCTGTCTGCAGTTAAAAAGAGAAAACGCATCCAGTTCGCACAGGAGCACAAAAATTGGACAGTCGATAGTTGGAAACAAATTATGTGGTCCGATGAATCACGTTTTCAGTTGCTTCATGCCGATGGCCGAGTGAGAATTTGGTGGAAACAACACGAACGCATGGACCCCAAATGCATTGCTACAAACCTTCAAGCTGGTGGAGGCAACGTTATGGTTTGGGGAATGTTTTCCTGGAATGCTTTGGGCCTTTTAATTCGTGTTGATCAACGTCTGATTGGCACATCATATCTAAATATCGTTGCGGACCAAGTGCATCCTTTTGTGGGATGAAATTGAACGAACCATCAGACAGCTGGATCCACAACCCTGCAATCTCACACTCCTGGAAAGTGCTATTCATCAAGTATGGTCTCAGATTCCACAAACCTCCTATCAACATCTTGTGGAGTCCATGCCACGAAGATTCGACGCAGTATTATAGGCAAAAGGTGGCCTAACGAAGCACTGAGGCGATGGTCATAATAAAATGACCACTCAGTGTATACCACAGTTTACAGATACACGGCAGTTCCAAAAATCTCGATTTCATATATATATCATCTGAATAGCTGAATTACGGCCCAAGTGTCCAGGTATCAGCTCAAAAGGATTGTATCAAGACACTGCCGCATAAATTTTCTCTAAGTCATTAACTTGGTTTAGTCTTTTACACTTTGATCTTCACAAATGTTCATTATTTTTAAGTAGAATGCTGTAACACAAAGAAGAAAGACGGAAGAAAATGCCTTAAATGGGGCCGTCTATAAAGTACGTCCGTGATTTTTTACTATTTTTAGACCCCCCCCCCATGTCACATTTTGTCCGATTGTTACACCTTCCCCTAAAGAGTGCGCCCTAATTGTAACAACCCCCTTTATTTTTGATGACTGCTTGTAGAAGTCCTTTGGGAAACAGAAAGAAAACATGTAAATATTTAAAAGAATCTTCCATATATTTACACTTTTTCTTCAGAAAGTATTCATTATTTAGACATGAATTTATTCCTGAATGCTACCCGTCTTTTTTCATTCTGAAATAAAGATTTACAAATGAATGCATGCATTCAAGGATGCAACACTCCCGATCATACCATCTACTAAACATGATAGATTTGATAGTACAAATACGAGAACTTTATATTAATATTTTGATTTAGCTAAATATCATTAGAAATCTGAAAATTATTCATACCTTTTTTTAACTATTAAAAGAAGAAAATAGAGAAAACAAAACAAAGAAATACTTTCCACTATATTTTTGCCGCTGGACGTCCGAATTACTAAACCTGCCCCATTCCCATGTCACATTTGGTCCAGTGATCAGGAACCCCGCTCCCCCTGTAATTTCGGATGTATTTTATGATCGGCCCCAAAAGAAAAAGAAGAAAATGCAGTCTAAAATATTCAGATTTTTCCGGACACAAGGTCTTGCAAACCATTTAAAAGGTTGAGTGCTTAAAAGGAAACATATGAGCACATTTCTTTTCCTTAAGTGAATTTCTCAGGATGTGTTTAGCTATTCCGTAAGAAAAACGCTATTAAAAAAAAGTCTTATTTGTTTTTTAATTTAATTTTAACATAAATTTAGGTTACGTACTCCTTTTTTTCCAATGACTCCAATTTACAATAATAATCTTTACGGGATATTAAAATATCTCCGTTTGAATATAAAAACTTGTTTTCATCTTAGCACAAACGCGTATATGACAAACTAACGAATCGTTAATGGTTGCAAATTCCTAATTTATTTAAATGTCCGTTAAACGGGGAATTGAACGAAGCAGAGAATGAAAGAAATATAAATGTTTCTATTTTCCACGGTTTAGCATTTGATGTACCGTTTAAATGTAAATCGACCCCAAATTCCATTGTAGTAACCGCAACAGGGGGCACTTTGAATATTCCACCTTCTAAACACATGTATTCATCGTCCACCACTGCTTCGGTCATGCGGTTAATGTCACATGGACACGTTCGGCTTCCCATGTCAACATATGTGTTTGACAAAACATACATGCCGCCCCCAGTGGCACAGTGGTCTGAGCGATGGCTTCTGATCATTCATTCGTTATAGGTCCGGGTTGAAATCCCGTTGAGGCATGGATGTTGTGTTTGTCTTACGGCAGTGGCTCTCTCCCTTCTTTGGAACTAGTTACCCTAAATTTGGGACGGGCGACTGCTTATAGCCTATTGAGTTGCTCAAGGTGGTCGTTAAACCTCCAATAAAAAAGATGTTTTCTAGTACAATTCTTGGTGGCCTAACGTATCGGTTCGTTACTGTGATTTAAATTTGTACATATAAAGACAATCTATGTGCAATCAAAGTAGTCGTGAGCCGCTATCATTGTTTACCTTTCAAAATTAATCATGTGTTGTACTATTACGATGGAGAGTAATAATGTTCTTTAATACTGTGGGTGTCTGTCCTATTTATCAGTACAAATAGAAATGCAGATCCTGTTGTCACTAATTCATAAATTGCTCTGTACAAATGCACGAAATTGCTGCCGAATTACTATTTATTATTTAATTGATTATCTTATTTAAACAGAACAGTGTATCTTCTTTTTTTCTTGCCTGATCGCTGGTTTGGTAGTTCGAGTTTCATAAAAAACATTGCATGTTTAAGATAGTTTCCTATCTAAATTAAGACTGTTCTTTTCATTCATTATTAAACATTCAAAAAGCGATATTGTTTTCCTTGCTGGATGGCCGTTTGATCCACTATGAACAGCACAAACGAAAACCAAAGTGCCATGTAAACAGATACTTTATGCCAGCAGTACGGCGCAAAACCTCGGATTATTAGGGAAGCACGTGGCTGAGAGAGATGGAATGAACAGCACACCAACGAAAAATGAGTGCAAGGTTCAAGTACTTTATGATGGCGGATAACAAAACACAGCTGTCAGTACGGCGCAAAACCTCTGATTACCAGAGAAGCAAGTGGCTGAGGGAGAAGGAATCAGCTGTAGCAACTGAACTTCGAGACGTCAACGAGAGTTACCTAACACGATGAACGTATGCGGGTGAACGAAAATTACATTTTTCTGGCAATGAGCCCCGAAGACCTATTTTCTCTTTTTCAGAAAATTTTGACGTGAATAGGTTTTTAAAAACAGACCAGTACTAGGTATCCAGTACAGAAAGTTGAGCGTTACGAAAAATAGGACATCGAGTCCGGTCTAACAATTTCTATATTATCAACGCGAACCAAAACAGCAAAGTGTCATTCGATGGCTAAAGGAAACAAAACTTGTTTGTGAAATTGAGTTCGCGTGCCGCGATAAGCGGGGGACAGAGGACAATGTTTTAGGGATTTTCTGCTGCGCCGCGTAAACTTCACATCAGTATGACAGGGGACTGCGAAGCGCTACGTCGCGACGTCAAACTCAGTCTCAAATTAAAGCTAACGTCTAGATCTGTCGATTTAAGACATTAGAAGTGAAATCGAGTACAGTGTTGTTTGTGAAACTTTGGATCACAGTTGAAAATGTTTAAAACTTTTACAATGTCGGCATATACTCGTCGAAAAGCCGAGCACTAATACAACAAACGTAGTCTACGCGAAAGAGCAACTCGTCAGCTTTCGATAAACGCCAAAATATCCGCAGCAGAACGCATGAGAAAGTATTGGTAGGGCAAGAGAATTGCTGAGGCGCAGAGCGAGAGCGCATAGGCGGAAGCGACGGACGAGCCCATGGACGTGGAGCATGAAAGCGATTCTGTCCATGCTTCGGAACAGGGAAACGACGAAATGGAAGTTAATTTCGAGAGATCGGCACGTTTTGAAAAGTGTTGGAGATCAGCGAGTGAACGTTTCGAGAACACGTTTTTGAGCAATCCGTTCTGTAGTTCGTGCGGGGTTTGCGACAAACTGTGGTTTCTGAAGGTCGTTCGAAAACACGTTTCCAGGTGAAAACGTAGCGGAATTCCAGTTGCGTAGTACGTGTCGTAAGTCATTGAACAGCAACAAGATTTTGGAGGTGTCCCGATCGAACGGTTTCGATCGGTTTGCTACCGCTGGAACCCATAAGTACCAGGTTGATTTCTCCGAGGTTTCCATTCATGCAGATCCGTCGACTTTGCTACGAGGGCAGTTATGGAATCGTTGGCCAAGTGATAAACGTTCCAGTTGATGTTAACAGAATGGTGTAGCACGTTGCCACGAAATCTTAACGATGATCACGCTTTCAACGTCAACATCAAGAAGAACTTGATCCACAAGTCGTCGTATTTGAGTGGTTTCGTGAAGAAGTCGGTGGTGAAGGTTTGGCTTCATATCTTGATAAATCAGTCGTTGTACAAGATTTACAACATCCAGATCAATTGGGGAGCATTTGACGATTACGAGAAGATGGATAGTGAATGTCCGATTGAATCCGTGAAGCCGGATTCGGTACCGGAGTCTGTAATTATGCTTGCGAGGCAACACACCATGCTCTGGAACGAACAGCAGAGGTTGGATGTCGCGCCAGGTCAGCACCCGACTCCAATCAACATAGTGTACGACGTGCACGCTGAACAATTGTCGTTTCCGGCGATATATTACGGCGTCCATCGTCAGTTCAATCTCGATGTACGGGCAACTCCGTACATGATGGCTTCCACCGAGATTCATATTAAGCATGGAGTTACACCGGCTCATGTGTTGTATATGTAAATGAAAGTTTTGAGAATGAGAGTAGTCGAGGTCACTTACAATATGTGCAGATGTATGCAGCAAACGGATAACACCATGCGCAAAATGTCTGACGACAGGAGTTACCTCGAGAAGTGCACAGAGAAGGATTTGGCATTCCTCAAAAAATACCAAACTGTGCAACTGACTGCTAAATCTGTCTTACTTTTAGAACCCGGACCCCTTCCAGACGAATGATCAGAAGATATGTCTTCTGATCATTCGTCCGCAAGAGGTGCGGGTTCGAATCCCGCTGAGACATGGATGTTGTGTTTGTCTTACGGCACTGGATCCCTCCCTTCCCTAGAACCAGTGACCCTAAATTAGAGACAGGCGACTGCTTATAGCCCATTGAGTTGCTGACAGTGGTCGTTAAATAGCCAATACAAAAAAAAAAAGATATTAGAAACGATACGTCCCTGGAAATTGAATTACCGGAAGTCTCAATACCTCATAAAAATGATAATTTCAATTGTTTAATTATTGAGAGCGCAATTAAATCTATCACAGATGGAGATGTTTGAAAAGAAATTGCACAGCTTTAAGTAAAAGTATTTAATTAGAGCCTCAGAAGCAAGGACACGATTATCTAACTTTTCAAAAGGAACTGAACGACTGGAGCACGATTTTATATTCTGAGCGATATATGTTGATCCTCCCAAGTAATTAGAGTAGCGATGTAGCACATGATTAGGGAAAGTTCAGGTGAGGCGGAAATAATGAATTTAAACATTCGAATGTTATCAGATTCAACTATGGATGGCAATAATGTCCGAATCACCTGATTGCTTCCTTTTAAGGGTTATCACACAGATTTCTATAAGTGATAACCAGGTAAACCATATATGTGAGTAAACCATATATGTGAGGAACCCGAAAATAGTAAGTGACATGTGTTCGGCTCAAGAGAAGTATCATGAAGATTAGAGCGTTGATTCAAATTTTATTTTGATATTCATGATCAGCAGCACAAATTACTAAGACTAACTGTTTAAATAAACTATACTTATTATGTATGAAAACGTCCTCCTTTTTATGAACGTGCAAATTTGAATAAAAACCATCAAGCAAATTCTTGCTCTATATCCACAGAAAATGAATTGGTAAAGGAGTATGACAGCGTTTTTCATCGTTCACTGATTAGGTATATTTCAAGCCCCTTTTTACCATTTACCATGTTCACCCTTTGCCACGATTTGAAATACAACAATGAATCCGCAACAATCACATCGGATAATTATTGACACATTTCAAACTAATAAATATATTTCCAAAAGAAAAACAATACACTTTGAAAACCAAAATACTCTATTGCCTTTTACCTACTTCTTTTACATGTGCTCTGCTGCCAGCGTTATTTCCGTCTTTTGAACCATTTCTTAACCTGTGTATTTTTTCGTATAGTATCAAAGAAAAAACAGTAGATATTGTGTTGAATTCCGCTAGCATATCTATCATCAAACATATTTTTATTTGAGATAACCTTCTATTCCGTGCTTGCCCGTCGTACAAACATCGTACTGACTCTACGCTGTACATTAAAACATGCTGAGAAATCCAAAAACAAATAAGCAAAATATTTTAAGAAACAATATTTAAAAACCCATGTGCAGGCCCAATGTGTATTACAGAATGACACTATCTTTGGATGACTTTTGCTTTCTGAAATAGGAAAAAAAGTGGCAGCTTTATTCTAAAGAACAAGATTTTAATCGCCATTGATTCAATGATTCAGCATTATCTTTTCTGAAACTGTATAAGATTAGTAGGTATTGATATAAATTGAAAACTTAGAATTTTTTCAGCACTTTCGACTTTTCTTACTAATTTTTTCACGTAGTTCGAAATCTTAATTCGGAACAACAGATATTTTTCCCGAGAATGGCCATCGATTAGCTAATGATTCATATGCTGCATATTTGATGCACACAGAATCTTTGGTCTTGACAAAATACTTGGCACAGAGGAACAACAGTTACAAAATATTTATGCAGTTTCAGTTTTTTGTGTGGACATACGTACCTTTTTTCTTAGTATATATTTCACTACGAAATAAAATTT
Organism: Macrothele yani; assembly: GCA_039090855.1. Taxonomy (NCBI): domain Eukaryota; kingdom Metazoa; phylum Arthropoda; class Arachnida; order Araneae; family Macrothelidae; genus Macrothele; species Macrothele yani. The sequence goes on along the minus strand of CM076999.1, from coordinate 46,816,387 downwards.
TACGAGATAGTTAGACAGGGTGCACAGAAATTTTCCCACATAATGTTTCTCGTTGCTGTCAACTACAACAAAACCTCATCGGAAAAACCCCGGTGACGCAGTGGTCTAAGCGATGGCCTCTGATCATTCGTCCGACAGGGGTCCGGGTTTGAATCCCGGTGAGGCATAGATGTTGTATTGGTGTTACGGCATTGTCTCTCTCCCTTCCCTGGAATCAGTGACCTGTATTAGGGACAGGCGACTGCTTATAGTCCATTGAGTTGCTCCCGTTGGTAGTGAAACCTCCGATTAAAAAATAATAATAATAATCTTAAAACGATAAATCAGTTTTTCAGAGTAAAACCCAAGGTAATGTGGCGTAAGAAAAATAAATGTCACTTTGCTAACGGGTGAAGCAACCTTGCTATGTTGAAATTTCAGTCAACGAGCAGTCGAAGACTAACTACCATTTCAGCGGTCTGTCTGGTTATAAAATGGTGTTATTAAACATCTGGCAAGGATTACACTGCCGTAACACAAATTACGAAAAAAGTACTTCTAGTACAAGAACAAAACCAGCTGGCGTTGTGTGCTGAGAAATATCGATAAGCCGATTTGAGGCGCAACAGAAAAAACGTTTCAAAGTAGTAATGAAAAAGCATCTAAGCGGATTCTTTAATGTAAATTTCTTTTTTATAAAAATAGTGTCCCTTTTTGGACAAACAGCAGAAGAAAATTAACATATTTAAAACATTTTAACTTTTAAAAGAGAAAAATTATAGTAGGTTTTTGTACGAAAAAATAAACTTCTAAATAAAAATGTCAACCTGCCTTTGTCTAAATATCCAGCATGTATTTTTTACACCATGAAGTATGCAATTTGAGACAAATTCTTACAGATGTAAAAGGCAGTCCTGAAATGCTCCAATTATACAATTTGGGTTTACAGAGTCAGAAATCTTATTTTACCGGAAATTAAAATAAAACATATAACAAAAATTTATTGAGTGCTATGACGGAATAATTACAGTATATTTCAAAAAATTGAAATACTGTGTATCGTCACTGTGAAATTCTACGTAACACTAAACAAGTTTGTTTCAGTTCCATATTACAGCATCCACCTGGACATATGCACACATAGAAAATAATTGCCAACATAAATTTTGCGAAACACTTCGCAGCTTTGCCATCACAATACCAATTTAAAACTTTTGAAACATTTTTTCGAGTGAGGGCTTCAGTCATGCATTTTATTTCACTCCAAGTTAAATAAAATGTGTTTCAAATTTATTTCACTTGAAGTGAAATAAAATGCATGACTGCTCATCGTTAAAACCCTCAAGAGAAGCGATGGCCTCTGATCATTCGTCGGAAAGGGGTCCGGGTTCGAATCCCTGTGAGGCTTGGATGTTGTGTTTGTCTTACGGCACTGGCTCTCTCCCTTCCCTGGAACCAGTGACCCTAAATTAGGGACGGGCGACTGCTTATAGCCCATTGAGTTGCTCACGGTAGTCGTTAAACCTACAAAAAAAAAAACCCTCAAGAGGGTTTTAACAACGACGTTGAGCAACTCAATGCTATATAAACAGTTGCCCTCCCTAATTTTGGTCCACTGGTTTCGAGGAAGGGGCAGGCACAGTGACCTAAGACAAAAGAATATCTGTTTCACACCGGGATTCAAACCAGTACACATTTCGACTGAATGGTCTGAAGCCAGAGCTTTTAACATTATGTCACAGGTCAGCACTTATTACTAAAATAAAAATTTCATATAAAATTCTACGACTTTTAATATTTACCGAAGAAACATTTCCAGTAATGTAGAATAACTAAATATTTGGGTCTTTGTAAAATTTGCCGTATCATCTTACACTTTCCTAGATTCAAAACGTATACATCTTGATAGACAATATTAAAATGGCTTGTGACACACAAAGGCAAGCCAGAGCTCAAGTACACACATATTAAGTTCGTCATTGTAGAGATAGAAAGTAAGTTTATCATCGGACCTATTGCGTAAGCTATACGACGATATTTTAAAAAATATTCTCTGAAATCTAAATTTTTTAAAATTTACCGCAGTATCACTTATTTCCTTATGTCATAGCAGCAGGTAACTTATTTTTGTTAATATTCGTACTAGACGTTCAATGCGAAGTTTATGTTGTATTTTAAAGCAAATTGACAACAGCTTTGTATGTTTAAGAAATTTGTGTGATATTGAAATTAAAATCAGAGTTACAATTATTTCGGAGATTCATATGGCAAACAATATACTCTCAACGAAGGATTTACTCAGAATTATAACTTCTCGTGTTTACAAATGAAAAGTAGATATATGTATATATATGCACAGGAGGATGATATTTCAAGTGTTTCACTTATTTCAGAAATCACGATTTTAAGTTTATGATTAGAACTGGGAATTATATTATTTGCATTCATGTTCGGCAGTACGTGAAATTTTAATTTACGGAATACTTCATTAAACGGATGATGAAATTTGTCTTGGACATGTTTCTTTAGCACGAATATATGTGATTCAGTTAATAGGCGTCGACTTTTTTTAATACGTTAAATTTAATATACTGAATATTTCATTAAATGGATGACGAAATTTGTGTTGTACATGTTCCTGTTGCAGAAATATGTCATCCGGCTCATAGGCGTCGACTTTTTTAAATCCCAGTGCATGTTTAAAAAAACAAAATACCCAGTAACAGTAAGGTACCATAATATATACACTAACTTTATTCACAGAAAAAGAAAAAAAGTATGTAGAATTATTAATATTGCTTGATTCCTGAATGTTTGAATTCACATCAAACCTTAAGCCCCAAAATGCTCCAAACTTAAAGAATATTATTATCATGAGAAAGTTAGGAATTTAATTGGTTCAGAAATATAAAAAGTAAGTACGCTTTTCAGATAAGTCATAATTTGTAATACAGTTATCAATGAAATCAATAATAATTAGTTTTCAGTGTTTCCTTCACAACCTTTTATATAAATAAAATTATTTTTTTTAAATTTTAACCCATTATTTTGACGACGAATAATCATCTCTAAAAGGCCTTAGAGAAGGCCTTCTTTACCTAGTCATATTTTCACCCAATGAAGGCACTTTGTAACGACATTACAAGAATTTGGAGCATTCAAGACAGGTACGCAAAATTCTGAGCTAACATTACTTAAACATTTAAAATTACACAACACTACGGTAAGAAAATCAATGGTTTACAAGCAATGTCCCGCTCCCAATATACAGTTGGACGTTCCAGGTAAAGGAGCGAACTATGCTCTAAGACAAAGACAAAATCCATGCCTTACCGTGGTCAATCTCGGACCTCTCTTGCTTGAATGGCCGGAAGCCAGCGTTTAAGCTACTGTGCTCCAGGGGTGCGGCACGCCTATTCCAGCATAATGTATGATATTTTTTTGTTTAACATACACAGAACATCCAAAACATAGTGACCACCTGTCTGATATGATGTTGGTCGTGCTCGATCCGTCAAAACAGATTTTTCCCGGAGAGGCATGACGTCACAAGATTTCCAAGCTGTCTAGTGATATCTGGTACTAACACGTTACCAGCATATCTCTTAAATCTTTTAAGATACGTGGCTGACTTGCGGTATATCAGATTTTATGATTGAACACAAACCACAGATGATCGACTAGATTGATATGTGGGGAATGTGGAGTCCAGGGCAATATCTGAGGGTCTTCTTCATGTTACGTGAACCATTCTGAAAGAAACCCGGCAGTGTGACATGACGCATTATTCTGGTCAAAGAAGGCTCTATTAGAAGCAAATCCCTTTGCCATGAAAGGATATACGTGGTCTGCAATGATGTTTACGTAGGTGGCGGACATTATACTTAGCTTCCGGTCCATGAATAACTGGACACAGGATTTTCCAGCAGAACGTTGTCAAATCTTTACACATCCCTATCGGCTTGTTTTCGACCCATGGGTCATTCTGGTCTCAATACTTCCCCTGATAAACGACGCCCACCGAACCATCTGTCCACATGGCGAAAAATGAAACGGGATTCATCGCACTAGACGACCTTTTTCCAATTACTCTGGATCGAATTTTGATACTCGCGTATCCATTGTAGGCGCTTTTGTCGGGGAACCGAGTTAGCATGAAAGCTCGTCTGGCCATTACAATTTGGCTTTTATCAAATTTGAATATGTTTGCTGTCTTTCTCAACTGCATAACAAGAACAACACTGACTAACAGAGTTAAGTATCAGCTGTTATTTTTAAAGTTTCAAGTTTTTCACAGCCACGGTCCCTATAGAAATTTGGATTTGTATACCAATGCCCTGTTCGTAATGATTTCCTCTTTGGTGTATATGTAGTTGTCGAAGCCAAATACAGCAAAGTTGAAGGAAGAGTTTAAAACATCCGTTACGAACGAACATCGTATTACTAAACAAATGAAAAACAGCTTTTTTTAGCATATTTGCATTATGTTAAACTACAGCTTGCTAATCTTCCAAACTGTGCGTCAATTAGTATGAGGTAATAACACCCATTAATTTAAAATTGTATTTAGCAATAAAACTATGAGTGATACTTATAACAACCCAAATATTTTATTAAAAATATTTAAACTAATTTCGAACTCGGAGATTTTTCCTGTTGTCCGCGGTTTTGCTGTTTAAATGATGCGACGGAAATACGAGTCGATTGTTGCTTGTTTTGTACAAAATATAATAGCATTTGTTATTTTCTTTTTAAAATCTCTCTCAGTTTTCCAGATGTGTATAACTCAAAATAGCCTCAAATAATTACTAAACTCTCAAAAGCAATTCTTTTCAGAATGGTTTCCTTTCTTAGAAAGATTTCCTTTCCATCGCTTGAAATCTCGTCACTCATCCGCTGAAAGCCCTTCACTATATCAGTAACTGCGTTTGCGCCTTTAAAGACAGCTCCTCTACGATATTCACATAACGTGAAAATAAATACCACCGACGAGAATATTTTGAGATGAAGTTCATTGCAAAAATATTAAACCACGATGCATAAATGTGTAGCAAATTGTTGCTACAATAATTTTCGATGTATAAAGTAATGGTGAATGCCCTTCGAAATAGAGGGAATGTATGTTCATCCAACTGCACAGGAAGAAAATTCAGAATGCATGTACGGACAACGTGTGCGAAAATTTAACTCTGGAAGACAAAGATCCCAGGCTGAGAGTTAACAAAACGGGAGATAAAAGGATTTAGTAGAAGACCTATATAACAGAGGTCCAAGCTGATGTTAGGGAACGTAAAGGGAATTAATAGTGAAACACATGTTTCCGTCATATGATCGTCTTATGAAAATTAAATATTTTTCTCCAATAAAATCTACAGTGCCGATAATATATTCTAAAATGTATAGGAAAATGGGGTCCTTTCTGTGATTCCTGATATGTCATTCATTAATATTGTAACTAAATATTTTTTTTATTCATTAAACTCATTTATTATTTATTTATTTGTGTGTTGTAAAACTCTTGCATATTACAAAATCTAAAAAAAATCGTAATATAATTTTTCTATTTAATTTTAATAAAAAATTGCTTTTAAATTATGAATTATAATTCCTAATATTAATAACTTAAGAATTTAGAACAGTGCCTTTCTGAAGGCTTCCAATATTGGCTTCCCAAATACAACGCCAGTAGGTCATCTGATTTGTTGGAAGGAAATATCCTTTGTATTGAGTGCTCAAACTATCACCAACACTCTTCGTCAGATACTATTCTTATAAAAACCTGTCAGGTTATATAAGAATAGTACCTGACGTCCGAAATCGACAGCAGCACACCATTCGTGTACAAAACAAGCAGACTGCCATAGGAATCAAAGAAGGCAAGGCAATTTTATACCGCTCACTCTAAAGGTTGTTCATCTTAATCTGTCTATTTCATGAAACAATGTTTATAGTAATCACGTACTTTGATTAAAGCAATAATTAAATTTCGTTTCAATCAGATTAATATCGTGCAAAGAAATGTTTGTTGTAATTTTTTGTTACCTAGCTGTTTCAAAATTACTCGATATCCATGAGCTTAATTTTAACAAAACGAATTTTAGACTAATACGTATGATCATTAACAATAATCTGTTCGAAAAAAGTGATAAATTATTTGCATTTGTCCATTTATAGAAGCCTTTTGCAACCAACTGTTATATGTACTGCCTTGGTCAGTAGGTGTATGAAACGCACTAACAATCCAGTTTCGTCGCTGAACGAAGCCTATTACAGAAAGTCTAAAAAAGCCTTTACAACCACGCAATTATATCTACTGTCTGGGTTATTAGGTGTCTTAAACGCACTAATGATACAGTTTCGTCGCTGAACGAAGCTTGTTTTAGAAAGCCTTTCAAAAAATATGTAAAATAGAACGTGTGTGTTATTTCTATGTCCATATTTCTCTCAATCCATTGTTCGTCCGTCTGTATTCACTATATCTGCAAAATATTGAGCCCGATTTTTAAAAAAAGTTATATTTGTGTGAGATACTTAATAAGCGAAAACGATGATTTTTGCATATTTCTATAATTCGTATGCAAAATTTTGCCTCTAGTTCGCAGGAAAATAAATGCTATGGAATTCAATAAAAATTTAATTCCTGCACTAAAATCCAGATTCAAACATTACTTCCAAAAAGAGACACTCTTTTTCCTTTCATCACGTTTCAGAAGAGATCATTTTGCCTGCAGTTTCTTTTAGAGAAATTATTGGTTTTCCATACAGAAGGGAAATGCATGTTGCTTTTCTCTATACCTGTACTTCTTCAATAGGGAACTAAATAAACGTTTACGGTCCATTGATATCAGGACGAGGAATGTTCGAATTAATTTCGTTTTAAACACGATGCAGAATTTCTATGGAAAAAGTAGTTGGCGCTAAAGCGGACACGTGGCAATACAGCAGTGCTGATATACGTCCTGTGTTGCGAAAACAAAATAGGCTGAAACAGAAAATTTCGGTAAATATGTAGGTTTGAGTCTTAAATTATTTCGTTGAAAAAATGTTAGTACCTGGAAAAAATGCCACGTACAGATTTTAGAGTGTGGAAACTAATGGCAAATGCTGCAGAAATTTCATAGATTAAATGTCTTTTAAAGATTTTTATCGTGATATTTATCTGAAAGTGCGATACTCTGAAGAGACTCTGCGGTAGGTCTAATGTATCGCTATGCGACGATGTGAAGATTTGATCCGTTGAAAGAAAAATGCGATGCCGCTTGTAATTGACGCGCGGACGACTACAAGTGCAACCACATATCTTCCTGCCAGGAGGACTAATCATGTTGTACTCACACGCTACAAAATATAGTTCGTTCATGTTTCGTCATTGTTTTTAAAGCAAATGTCGAGAAATGTTTCGTTCTTTTGCATACGATTCCCTGATTCGAAATAGAAAGTACTAATATGCCTTTCTATGTTGTATAGAAAACTGGGAAGGTATAACTTGTTCTGCTTTGAACGGCTTCCATTCGTAGCTGATTTGCTGTGCCAGTGTAGTTTTGGTTCTACTGTTAATACCTTCTTCGCAGGTTAGTTCTACCTCTCTGATACGTATCTTTCGTAAATCAAAGAGTTTTTTACCCGGTTTTTCCTGTCAACAAAGTACATGATACAACAAATAACGGGATGATGATGTGGACCTATTTTCTGTAGTGTATCACTACAACATTTATCGCTCTCCTGCCAACAACATTTTCGCTTTCTCTTGTACCCTTCCGCCCGTCATTTTGGTACAGAAACGAACTTTCCTTTTAATGGAGCAAAGCTTCACATCGACACCGAAGCGACGCGTTAGACTACCGCAGCTTCTCTTCACAGCGTCGCACTTACAGGTAAATAATACGATAACAATCTTTAAAAGATATCTAAAATAATAAATTTCTGCAGGTTTTGCCTTTAGTTTGCATACTCTGAAATCTGTACGTTGCACTTTTTCCAGGTTCTAACATTTTTCCGACGAAATAATTTAAACGCTAATGTACACATTTACTAAAGATTCCATTGCATGCCTGTAGATACAATCGCAGCATAAAAGTTGTGTACACGTTCCTTTCATTTTTTGTTTCCTTAAAATATGCGCAATCGTAATCTGTCGGCTGACAGATTACGATTGAGTCTAAATAAGACCTGATATTGAGCTCTCTTAATCACTGTTACTCTTGCTCTTCCGTTGGGAATTATAGCGTACTAAAGCTAGTTCGACAAACTAGTCAAAACGCAAAAGCTCCGAAAGCTGACACGATGAATCCTGAAAACTAGCCCAGTTTTTTGCCTTCATAAAGAATATTGCCTTTTTAGATAGCATGTCATTCTTACGAATGAGCCAGAAATACCTCAAACGCATTTTTTCCCCAAGATGGACACGTATAAAGGAAATGGAAATGCTTTGTAACTTTATGTCAAAATCGTATAGAAAGAAATGACAGCAAGCCGTGCTACCAAACAAAAACACCGAAATAAACTTTGGGCGATAAAACATAGACAAATTATTGAGCTGTACAGAAACGAACTTTCCTTTTAACGGAGCAAAGCTTCACATCGACGCCGAAGCGACGTGTTAGACTACCGCAGCTTCTCTTCACAGCGTCGCACTTACAGGTAAATAATACAATAACAATCTTTAAAAGATATCTAAAATATTAAATTTCTGCAGCTTTTGCCTTTAGTTTGCATACTCTGAAATCTGTACGTTGCACTTTTTCCAGGTTCTAACATTTTTCCGACGAAATAATTTAAACGCTAATGTACTAATGTACACATTTACTAAAGATTCCATTGCATGCCTGTAGATACAATCGCAGCATAAAAGTTGTGTACACGTTCCTTTCATTTTTTGTTTCCTTAAAATATGCGCAATCGTAATCTGTCGGCGGACAGATTACGATTGAGTCTAAATTACACCTGATATTGAGCTCTCTTAATCACTGTTACTCTTGCTCTTCCGTTGGGAATTATAACGTTCTAAAGCTAGTTCGACAAACTAGTCAAAACGCAAAAGCTCCAAAAGCTGACACGATGGATCCTGAAAACTAGCCCAGTTTTTTGCCTTCATTAAGAATATTGCCTTTTTAGATAGCATGTCATTCTTTCGAATGAGCCAGAAATACCTCCAACGCATTTTTTCCCCAAGATGGACTCGTAGAAGGGAAATGGAAATGCTTTGTAACTTTATGTCAAATTCGTAGAGAAAGAAATGACAGCAAGCCGTGCTACAAAACAAAAACACCGAAATAAACTTTGGGCGATAAAACATAGACACATTATTCAGCAAATTATTTAAACAAAGTCATTAAGCTGTGATTTACAAATGGCGAAAGCTAAAATTTAAAGAAAGAGTAATAATTTATGTAAAGTGAAATAATATCATTGCTTCAGTTTCAATGTTATCGGTACTCACCGTGTGATCGGAATAGCGCACATAATTTTTCGTCCCCACTCAACTGAGTTGGTGCGTTTTTAACACAATGATAATTGGTTTTGTAAAGTTCAGATTTATTATTGAAAATATTTCATTTTACAAATTTTATCAATTAATAAGTAAGCTCTAAGCACTTTACAAATAAATAAGAATTATTACAAAGTTTCAGCCCAGATAAAAAATATTATGCTATTTTCCCTCTTTCTCCTTCATAAAGATTAGTTTTGCTTAATTTTACGGTAAGCGGAAAGAAAAACTAAAACCCTTCTGTCACGCCATTACGCAGGACGTCATTGGAGTATTCACGTTGAATGGTGAACCGGGCATTTGTTTAGAAAGGCTTCAGGTAACTAGTGGTCCTCAAGGTATTGCGTTGGGTATCCCAACATTTTCATTGCAATGTGTTCTGCTCCATGATCTTCTAGAAAATTATTTTGGGTGGGTGGTAATTCAAACACACAATGAGGTACTTACATAAATTGAATATCTTTTGCTGTAGGTAATAATACCCCATAATCACTAAAATCAATATCTGAGACGAAACAACAAAAAGCAACGGAATTTCAAATTGAGCACAGAAATATAAAGATAATTGTATACTTTACATTAAAGTTCAGCACAATGCTAAGTTCAAATGATTGTTTCTTCATTTTTCTACTTTTAACACTGCCCTTTGCTTTAGCTCTATTAACCTATCAATGGTAAAGATCATCTAATACACTATCTGCAAAAATACAACGGTTCATTAGATTGAAATTGTAGGATTGACACAAACATTTTTTAGATTAAAATTTCCGGCAAAGAATAAAGTAATAGAATCACTTGCGGAATCACTCGTCAAAAGCCATATCACTAAAACAACGGCATCCTAAAGGTATAAAACGATGTTTCCTATCAGCGTATATTTTAGTAAAACACTGATAGGAGTTTGGCATTTCCAAATTCTACTGTTTTCGTTTCCCACATTTTATGTTCTTCTTAAACGTTCACTATTAAAATTTAAAAAGTCTCAAAAGAAAAAACGTAAGTTCTGATAAATATAATCAAACATTTCATAAAACATATCTAGGATTTGGAAATGAAGTCATATTATTTTTGGGGAAGAGGTGTATATAGTGTTTAATAATTTACAAAAAATCCAAATATTTGAAATGTTTTCTTTAACCATGAAACATATTAATTATGAGAATAGGAATAATTATGGCAATGGGTTGCCGCCTATCGTGCCTGCAATACTCATTCCGTCATTCTCAATTCTAGATTATTAACCCTTTGCTATGGGAGTGGAAAATAAACTGTTAAAAAGGAAAATTAGGGCGCCATTGAAAATCACGATAAGTTTAACAGGGCAATGGTGCGGAAACTACAAATATAATGCTCAAGATGGAGTTGTACTCCCGCGTAAAATCCAAAGTGGACCGACACTTCAGCATCTCGTATATTCCGAAAATTATGATATAGGCAGTAAATGGTAGCTGGTAGTCATTGCTTTGCTGCTAAGCAGTTTTAGCTCTCCTTGTTTAATAGACAAGGTGTTTTTACGTAAGCACTCTTGTTTGCTTTCTTTTTGGAAGAACATAATATTTACCGTCAAGCGTACCTTGGTCCTGTGACCCAGAGCGAAGTCCGCAGAAGAGACATGCCCAGCATTCACCCCAATCCACATTTGACACTAGTGTGTCATGCAAGTAGTTTCTTATATTTTTGGGTAAATTGCCCTACTAGCCCGGAATTGATATATTTGTGCTTGAATGACTTCTGGTGGTACAATACAATAAGCACAACTTCTTCCCAAATCGTCCATGCGTGTTCAGTTGGATGGAGGTAAAAGCACGGACGGCATATACCATCTGACGGATGTCGTTACTAGTGAAGTCTTCAACAACGGCAGACGTGCTATACACGGAGTGGCAACTTTAATATGATCATGCCCTCAGTACTTCGTTGGGCCACTTTTTCCCTTTAATACTGCGTCGATTCTTCGTGGCATGGACTTTACGAGATGTTCACAGGTGATTTGTGGAATCTGATACCATGCTTGATGAATAGAACTTTCCAGGAGTGTAAGATTGAAGGGTTGTGTATCCAGCTGTCTGATAGCTCGTTCAACTTCATTAAACAAATTCTCAATGGGGTTGAGATCTGGAGGTTGTGGGGGCCACCTAAGCAAAGTAAATTCACCCGCATGTTCCGCAAACTAATCCTGAACAATACGAGCAATATGGCAGGACGCATTATCTTGTTAAAAGTAACCAACGCTTTAGGGATAAAACATCCACATAACAGGATGCACTTGGTCCGCAACGATCTTTATGTTATATACAATTACTTTTAACGTTATATTTAAATATTTAATCAATATGTTATAACCAAATATTTAACCAATTCACAATAGTTATCTTCAAACGTTAATCGGTACCAACGTTACATTCTAATACAAAACACGTGTTAAAGTTATGAACAATGGAACACGTGTTGATGCTATTCATTGGAACACGTGTTACTGTCATCAATGTTAAATACAAGGTGTTAATTTTATTGTTATATTTATTATTATGAACAAATTATAGGTGCATCAGTTACAGATCATTTACCGATTAAATTTACTTTATCGTGCCTTTTTATAACTATGGGACTTTTGTTCTACAGTGATCGTATGTGGACAAAACCGTGCCCCTTATATGTACTCGCATATAATAAAGCACGGCGTTGTGATTCACCTTTATCCCGTCACTGGAATGGTGGGGAAATAAAAGTGCCACTCGTGAAAGAAATTAGAAACACAAACACATATTTTAACTTACACATACCTTAACTTATGTCTTGTGTGGTTATAAGGAAAACAAACAGGAGTCTTATGTGGAAGTAATAAAAATGGTTTAATACGTGAGATTTAGGAACACTAAGGTACCACGTGCGTGGGTGCAGTCGTTAACAATACCTTACACGTTAAATTTACTATTATTACGATTTTTCTCTATAACGTCTCCGATCATTTCTGCATACATCTATCTATATATATAAGTGCAATGCTGGGTGATTTATTTTACTTTTAGTTCTTTTTCTCCTATGCTTTACTTAAAGGTTTTAACTAGCTAACTGGGTTTTCATTGTTTGATCATGACCATCACACAGGCCACGTGCTCTAAATAGGGTTATGAATTAATTTAAGCAAGTACATGCAATAACAGGGAAAAGGAAAATAACTTATCTGGTATCTCCATATGTCTTTCAGGTTTTCAACACTGGGCATATCCACCTAATTGATCTGACTGGCGCTATCCGAACTCGGCTCTCCGTTTGTCAACGCTGGGCATACTTCATCTCTCCGGTCATACTCGGCACTCACTACCCACGTCTGTCTCTCGAAGCTACTCGCACTCCACTCCCCTTGACCAGTGAAGACCTCTGACCTTCTGAGCTTCACCTTGTCCGCGGATGCCAAGGTCACTTGACCAGTCTGGGATTCATCTAATCCGTCAGGTGAACGTCACTTCGCTCCCTTCTTGGGAACTGACCCTTCAACTTTTCCGACCCCTTTATATCCCCTGGGTCCTAAGTATCGTCACAAGGCTTGAGATTGCCTCCCGCTATCTCCTGGGGCTATCTATGCACGTGCATGTTGGACTAAATTTATTTTAAATAATTTTATTTCCAACATTTACATATGATGTACCAGTCAGACGTTGAACAACACGAATTAAAGGGCCTGAAGCATGCCAGGAAAACATTCTCCAAACCATAACGTTGCCTCCACCAGCTTGAAGGGTTGTAGCAATGCATTTGGGGTCCATGCTTTCGTGCTGTTTCCACCAAATTCTCACTCGGCCATTGGCATGTTGCAACTGAAAACGTGATTCATCGGACCACATAATTTGTTTTTAATTATCGACTGTCCAAATCCTTGTGCTCCTGTGCGAACTGGAGACGTTTTATCTTGCCCTGCACGGGGATAACTGGTTTTCCAGTTATTTGGGGAGCGGCGCCCCCACGGCCCGAGCTGACCTTGTGACTGGTCAACATCCGATGTCATGCCACCGCTTTGCTGTTGGTGTTTGCAGGGACGGCTGTTCATCCAGTTGTTGGGGAGTCGCGGCCCCACGATCCCGAGCTGGTCTTGTGTCTCGCTTTTTCGTTTTTTATTTATTTTCTCCACTGGCTAGTTGCCCGTGTTGTATTCTCTACCTAATCGCTACCACGTTATGTACTAACACCCCGGTCTTGTGGTTTTGTTACCCTCCACCACTAACTGTTTTATATTAACCGCTCAGTTCGTAGGTTGCTGAGATTCCGTTTAGGTTCCCTTCCAGGATTTGTCTTCTTTAGATTTCTTTTTTTCCTTTTAGCTGGTTTGGGTGCTAGACCTACCTGCATGTTTGCCGCGTGCGGAGACCCGTGAGGCGGAAATGGGATGTCTGGCGGCTGAGGTCGCAGGAGACCGGATAAGTGCCTCCTGTGTACCAACACTCCTCTTCGACCCCGGCTTCGCTGTAAACGGGAGGCTAGAGACTAACACACCTCTAGTCAGAAGTCTTGTACCAAGTTGTGTGCAGGGCTTTAGCGGCTTTTTTGTCGTATAGCACGGCAGGGTGAGCCCGGGGCTGTGGGATCATGCCAAAGGCGTTGGCATGACGGTACCCGGAGGCCGAAGTGTCCGCCGAGTGCGTGTGATCACAGCCAACGGACTATATCTGCAACGTATAAGCTCCAGAACTGTGTCCAGCGTCATTTTCTTGGCTTGCAGACCTCCAGTTCTCCCTTGTAGGGCTCGGTGGTGGGTGGAGTAGTCTGCAGACGAATTCTTCTCCTTTTTTTCATGGGTAAACCCAAAAACAAACGCTCCAAATTCAAGTCACCTGAGCAAATGATCGTTGACAACGACTCTCCTTCGTCTTCTCAACCTACCAAGTCTCATACCCTTAAAAGATCTTTAGATCATGATCTGGACCAAGAATGTGGAACCTCTTCTTCGGCAGCTGTACCAGTCGCTCCGAAGCGTCGTCTCCCCTCGATTGTTGTGAATACGCATGCTACATACTTAGTTGTGGAATCCATCGATCCGAATGAGAGACTGTCCACCAGATCTCCATTCTTCATTTCTAAAGCTTTGGACGCTGCAGTTGGCCCTTTGAAGTCTGTGAGGAAGCTTCGCTCTGGGGACCTGCTTGTCCAAACTTGCAGTGTTTCTCAGAGTAACACTTTTCTGCACCTCACTAGTCTTCAAGGCATTCCTGTCAAAGTGACACCTCACCCGTTTCTTAACACCTCTCGGGGTGTTATTTCGGAGTTTGATCTCTTGCCATGCAGTGAAGAAGAATTGGTGACTGAACTTGCAGATCAAGGTAAAGTTATTGCTGCACGCCGTATGATGTTTCGGCGCGATGGTTCTTTGATTAAGTCTAAAAATGTGATCTTGACTTTTAACTCCCGAAAGTTCCAACCGAAATCAAGGCTGGCTACTTGGTCTGTGGAGTTCGCCCGTACATTCCCAGTCCTCTGCGCTGTTTCAGATGCCAGAGGTACGGGCATTCACAACGTTTCTGTAAGAGTTCCGCTCGTTGCGCTAATTGTGGCTCCAGTGAACATGACGGGGACGGTTGCACTTCTGCGGCCTGCTGTGTTAACTGTGGTGAGGCCCATGCAGCTTACTCCCGCAACTGTATGAAATGGAAGGACGAGATGGCTATCCAGCGCCTCAAGACCCTGGAGGGCCTCTCGTACCCTGCTGCCAAGGCCAAGTTGGGTATACCCACCACCCGACAGCGTACTTTTGCCGCAGTTGTTAAGTCTCAGCCACAACCCGTGCAGCCTTTTGTTCCGCGCCCTGTAGCTCTCGCCGCACTCGCCAAGCGATCTACAGCTGAACAAGCGACACAGGTGGATTTCACCGAGCTCCAGCTTATTCGACCAGCTGCGTCTTCGCCTTCTCTTGAAGACGCCCGCCTCTTCCGGTTCCCAGCAGACAGCCTGCACGTGCGGAAGACCTGGCCCTCAATCCGCAAAGGTGTGCGGTGTCCATCAAACTGTCTCGGCCTCAGCGAGGTCCCCACCCTCACCCAACATTATAGAAGAACACGGGGGGAGGAGAGTGACAGTTCGTCCCCAGCCTCTACCAGCATTGCAGAGGAACATGGGGGGAGGAGAGTGACAGTCTGTCCCCGCCCCTCTGCCAGCATTGCAGAGGAGTGTGGGGGAGGAGAGTGACGGTTCGTCCTTTTCCATTAGTAAATATGTTACTTTTAATAAACATCATTAACTACCTTTTCTTCACTGCTTTCTTCATACTCTTTTTCAACTTTTACCAAGCCTGTCTGATCTTCATCATTTTCCACGTTTTTAAAAATCTGTGGCTGATCGTTCTTTGTCTGGCGCTCTTTGGCCAAACCTGGCCCTTGCGCCAATAAAATCCAACAACCAACCAACCAACCAACGTTTTATCTTGTTAACTGCAGACAGCAAAGGTGTTCGAACAGGCCTTCGGCTGCCATATCCCACCCGATGCACTGTACGGCGAACAGTGAGTGCAGAGATCATTTGAGGTGATCCTTGATTAAGATAGACTGTAATTTGCTGCACAGTTGCCCTTCTGTTGTCTGTTACTAATCATGACATTTTCCGTTCCGCCCGAGATGTCGATGACGATCACACGTTGCATATAGAGATCCAGTTTTTTGGCTGGCAGTCCAGTCTTTAAACACTTTAACAACAGCTGCTCTGGAACATTTCACGAATGCGGCGTTTTCGGTGATACTCGCTCCATAGGTCCGAGCTCCTACAATCATTTCACGTTGAAAGTCCGTCAAATCGCATTTTTTACCCATCTCGTCACCCAGAAAGCACTTCTACCACTGTCGCAAGCACTAAGCGTTTCCTTTTTATACTATCCTCGCTCCCTGGCGGCAACAACGAGCAGACATAGCTCCATTGCGTAAAACTGTCAGGTGGTCATAATAAAGTGGCCACTCAGTGTATAAACGGATGGTGTTGTTCATAGAAATGAAATCTGCTCCAATAGCACCTGGGAAAAGACGAACACGGTGAAGAATCCTATTACTGATGTATCACTGCCTGGTGAATTTTCTCTTGATCAATTACCTGCACTTCGGAACTTATTTTGACCATGATACCTGCCCGCACTACAGTGTCACGACATATGTGTCCGTCCGTACAGCGATGTTTCGTATCACCATACGCAGTCCTAAGCTCCTGCCAAATGAATTACCACTTTGTATATCCGACGAAAGAATAAAACTGCTATCACTTGATACTGTGGGATGCGACCAATTTTTTAAAGCAGAATGTGATAATTCAGGTACACAATGGCTTCTTCGGAATATAAAAGGTATTGCACAATAGGTAACTACTCGTATGCATTAAAATCCAGGACTGGAAAGGAAGAACGCAAATAAAGAGAAGTTGAAATCAAGCTTACGGATATTAAGATAATGGCATACTTTTCAGAAATGTTAATAATAATCTTGAGTTCATCCTATTTTAATTCCATCGATCTGAAAATCGGTCAACGTGAGCACCACCACAAAGGTTCTGGATAATTGAGGAACGACACTAGTTTCAGGGAATGTATTACTCGCGCATTTAGAAGTTTTAACACTTTGCGAAACTCAGTCAATCGTCAAACGGGATGTTTCCTAATAGACTTTGCTATTATGGCCAGATAATGATCATTCCGCTGGTTTGCAGAGCGAGAACGACCAAAGACCTTTGTACTGGTAAGTCTGTTTAGCACCCATTTCGCAGAAGTCCCCCATTAAGCTCGACAACATCTAATACGTAAAGGGTTCAATATTTCTTGTAAATTATTTCGAAATTTTATGTTTTAGACAGTTTTATGAAGATTGCACGCAGGATTTCAAAAAACCTTTCAATATAAGTAATGGCTACCCACGTAGAATTTAGTAATTGGAAAATAGTTCCTCCCAATTCACTCATATAACTGAAAGTTCCGAAAAACATATTCTATATTTCAAAAAGCCATTTTTAATAAAAATGCATAAATGACAGAATATATTATATACGGATTATTTTTTTTAATTTTGGTTTTCCCAGTCGTCTCTGATTTCAAAGATATACCCATAAATATACAACTTTTAAAGGAAAGGTCCATGACAAAAACAATGTTTTGTGATTTTGGAGATATTTTTGTTCAGGTTCGTTGCATGAAAATCCTCTTGCGATGACGAGCTTCAAGATCATCTTGTAAATGTCTGAAAACTTTTCTCGAATCCAAAGGTTTTTATGCAAGTTTTTATGCTTCAATTTGGTTAATATTTCATCCATTTTCAACACTTTCACTAAAAAATGCAGATTTCTTTTCTTGGAAAACACACTAACAGAAATGAAAGAATGGTGCATTTTTATGGACGCGTTGTTTTTTTAAATGAAATATTTTCTTATAAAATGTGCGTTATACATCTACTTCAACGTTATTGAATTAGGGTCATGGGTGGCCTAGTGGTCAGCTTTCTTGTCTGCCACGGATAACACCTCAGGTTCGATCCTGGGCAGGTACGAACGCTCGAACCACTAAATATCCGTGTGCGTCGGATGGGCAAGTTAAGCCGTCGAACACCCGGTACTGTCCCCCCAGTAATAAATAAGGGCGTCTTCCTCCCCCGTTCTACCTTGCTTCCGTGTCACTTTCCTACCGGGCACTCTAGCCCAATCTCCTAGTTTCCTATTTCTAAGGGTTGTTTAACAACTGGGATCAGACTCTCCTTCCTAATATCCTGTACATATGATTTGATCTGATCTGCAGATAGATTTAAATAGTTGTAATAACACCCATACATTCTATAAGGAAAATCAGCACTCATGCAGAACCAATAAGAAATATAACATTGATAAATTAAAAAAAACTCATTTACACTAATAATTATTAGTTTGTATATCAAAATCTATTTTCATAGAAATTTCTTTATTTGCTTAACCGGATAGTTTCAACTGAATATTAATTTTGTCGTACTTCATCGGCTTGAAAGCACTTTTACCCAACGAAAATATATTTATTACCTTTTGAAATTATGCACACCTGTTAGCATCATATTATGTAAGCAACATGGAATCAACGAAAAAATAAGGAAGTATGCAGACAGTAAAAATCATTTGGAAAAGAAAGGAATTTAAAGACCTTTGCAAAAAACTGCTGTCTGGTATAATTAGTAAGTTCTAAATGACGTTAGTAAGATGTTCAAATATCTTTATGTTCGACGAAGAAATTAGATTTTCATTACTATAAGAGATGCAAAGTTTTATTTTTTAAGAAGGCAAAAATAAGTCCTAAGAAGTCAAAAAAATTGGGGTTTTGGTCTGCTACTTCATTGTGTATTAAAATGTGTAACAAAGTGTCCACCTTTTATAAGGTTTTTGTTTGTATTCAGAAGTTTTGACTTAAATTTCTTCAAACGGGTTAAAAAATTAAAATATCTAAAAAAATCAAAAGCATATTCACTCTTTCATGTTTCTCCTATTTTAATTCTAAATTGTAGAATGTAAATGAACACTATATTTCCGCAAAGCTAAATAATATATGTATACATGCCTTGGTTCCATTTTGTTCTTTCAGTTTGCTATATTAATATACGGTTGTTTCAAAATTTACTTCCGTAATTTTTTTCATTTTCCCTAGAAATAGCAGAAATTCATTTCTTTCGAAAACATGGCCTTTCCTTTGGAAATATCATAACAAACTAACATTCTGCACTTAAACACTATAAACATGAAGACCTTTCTCGTGATGTCATTTTTTTCACTGATACTTTTGCCTCACATTGGAATATGTTAATTTCTAGCGTTTAAAACTTAAGTTATTAAGATGACATGTAAATGAAAGAAACTTCGGTTCTCTTTCGTCATATAAATTCGGAAGACATCAGTGGACGAAAGTAGTACCTTTCTTTTCAATACAATGTACATGATTCTTCAAAACCAGATTATTGTGCATTTATGCACTAGCAACTAGAAAACTTGTAATACCATAGGCAGTGATTAATTCGAAAAACTAAATTTATATATAAAACAAAAGGAATTCGTTGACAAATCTGTAAGTCGTATATTTTAAGGTACAACTGAAGTGGTGTAATGACTCAAAAACAACAGACCTGTTGGTACGCACTCTAAGTGTATGACCAATCCGCCTACGTTTTGAGAAAATGTCAGAATTTCTTCGATAAATTAGAATGAACTTTGTGGAGAAAATTGTTTTATTTTGCCTTCATGAGTCCGTATTTGTGAAACGAATTTATTGTCCGTGCGTTCGATCAACTAAATTGTTTTAAAAAATTCATCAAAAAACAGGATGTGCTTAACCCTTTGAATCATCAAATCTAAGAAGATTTCTGGGAAATTGCACTTCATTTGCATCAGACAGGGCTTAACTTCCTTGATATTCTACTCCATGAAAATGAAAAATGTACGTCCTTTCAATTCAGAATATATTTTTTGCAAGATTTACTTTTCTGTAATATATGAATGTAAAGTTCCTGAATCATTTATTTTATATGTTAAAGAATTCCATATGCAGCTAGTGACGCAACCCTTTCTTTTCACATTTTTGAAGGCATTGATTCGAGAGGAAGAAATTTAAATATTCGTGTGGAAAATTAATACAGACATTTGACGTGGACTAGGATTCATTCGTCATATAAATTCGGAAGGCTCTGGGTTTGATTTCCGGTGGCGGCCAATTAGAGTTTTTCCGTGACTCACTTATAAACGTGGAAAGAGGGATGACCTCTGTTTGACGTTTGGAAAATAAGTACCTCCACCATACCAAAAAAGAAACGTCTCGTCTTCCAAGATGACAGATTGCGTCAACGACTAGATCTACTGAAAAACATGGAGTCAGACAAGAAGATCATCATGATATTGTTCGAACTCTAAAATGTGTACTGTTGATAGTGCTTAAAACATTAACCCATAATTATTGAAATAATATTTTCCTCTGTTTCTGTGGTTGATTTAGCTGTGAAGCCATCATTCGAGACGTCGTTACGGCCGCAAGAAGTGAATGGTTCTGTTGTAACGGGTATAGAGAAAGAACAAGGGGTGTCAATGCCGTTAAGACGCCGTCATACGCGCTGTCTTCACATGGAGGATTTCACTAGACGTATCATTGTAGGCCTTCATAAAGCAGGATGGTCCTTGCGTCGTATTGTGGTTGAAGCGGAAAGTGATGTCCCAACCATTGGTCGCATTTGAAGACAGTGCTTCCAGGAAGAATATGTACAACTTTGTAGGGGAACGGAAGTACTGACGTCCCAGCGCACCGATCGTCGCATCCGACATCATGCCATGGCAGAATCACTTGCCTCAACGGGCGACGTTTTTCGGAGAGTACGGGAGGCTTGGATGCCCCGATATTGACGCAAACAGTGTCGCGCCGATTTGATGGTTTGCTGTCAAGCCGTCCGTTACGAAGGCTACCCTTAACAGCGAGTCATCGCTGTCACCGTTTGGAGTGGTGTCGCTCAATAGCTGCGTGGGTTGCCGAATGGAACAGTGTGGTGTTCAGCGATAATTCGCGGTTCTGTCTCACCACGGATGATCGCAGGTTAGAGTTTTTGGCGACGTGGACAACGGGCAGATTCATCCGACATTGTGTAGCACCACACGGCCAAGTAACGTGGAATCATGGTGTGCTGTGCTATTAGCGCCAACAGCCGTTCACCGCTGGTACGCATTACGGACACATAGAGAGTGCGCCCCTATTTTGATGAGGTGCTGCGTCCAGTGGCCCATCAGTGTCTGCAGGGCATCCCAAAGGCCGTTTTTCATCAGGATAATGCCCAGCTGCATATCGCTCGGATTAACCTAAATGATTTATACGGTGTGCGGATGCCTCCGTGGCCAGAACGAACCTTCTACCGCTTCCCCATCAAGAATCTGTGGGACACGATTGGACATCAGTTGAGTATCCTCCCACCCTTGCAAAGTGAAGATGAACTGTGGACTTGGACCAACACCACATGATCTACGATATCCCAGGACACTGTTCGGAATCTCAATGCCTCGATGCCATGTCGCATCGCCTAAAATGGGGGCCACACTGCTTATTGATCATCCAGTATATTCACTCACTGGAGCATAGCCTGTTTGGGACAATTTAATAATTTGTTCAGGAGCATTATTTGTAAAAATTATGTTCACTACTTTTTATATTATGGACCTGTGTTGGCTATTACAAATTAAATTAACGCTTTAAAACCATACTCAACAAGATCATTTAAACTCTCTCCAATCTGCAAGTCGTAGTCCTACGTTCCAAACTGACGGCTCAATCGAAACTGAGGCTATCTTTTTTTTCATTTTTCAGGGGTAACAGTATATCCATTTTTGCCGAAAGTATTCGCCACTGAGCCATAACGAACGATGTGTGTGTGTGTGTGTTCTCGTTTTGGTAACACCGTCCGGTTTGTGAGTGTTTCCCGATTTCTTTATTTTACGGTTTGAACTGGTAGCAGGGACTATGATTTGCGCAAGAAGGGAATAGATGAACCTCTCTTTTTGTTACAGAATTTACGTTGTGACAAATTCTTAACGACGGGCACACAATTTCTCAAATTTAAAATAATAATAACTTTTACACTTTGAGAAAATCGGAAATTGAGGAGATTTCCATATGTTTCTTGCAAAACTGTTTGCTAAACAAACATTAATCTTGGAAGTGGGTGACAAGAAGAACATATCGATTTCAACTAAAGTGTACGGAGCGCGACGGAAAATTTAATGACCCTCACACCAAGGGTTGACACATTATGTTCAACACAATCCCACAATTTGAAACGCGGTCAAAATTGAATTCGCTTCTTTAATTTAAATGTAATTTCACCGAAACTTTGAGGAATACCCATGACCTTACTTTATTAAGAAACCATTTCTCTTCTCCAAATATTTGTTATACTTTGCAAAAAAAAATGTTAAATAACATAACGAAAATTTATTACATCGTTAAACTCTGCATTAATATTAACTCTGCTTGTGCTAATTTATATGCTCTTGGAAAACTCAACTTTTGTACACAATGGTCCTGTTAACTGAATGATTTTTTGCTTTCAGCTAGAAGGGGTGATAGAAATTTGTTGAATCTCAATGCGAGAAGACCTACTATTAGTATAACTTTCATCAGAGTTTATGTGCTAGAAGCAAAAGTTCTACAAAGCTGCAAGGATATGCTGTGAACAATTTTGAAGCTAGTTGTTTAATAATATAGAGTATTTTACTCTCTGTTCTGGGAATTGATTCCTAACAAAATAGGAAACCACTGTTCCTGTTAGCGACTATCAACACAATGCGTGATGCACCCAGAGTATGTAGCACAGGCAAGTTATAAATAGGAACAGCCCTTAACATCTGCGTTATCTGAATGTTTCGGTCACGTACGTAAAGATAAGGCAAAAAAATGTCACTGTGTGAATGGTCGAATCACAGTGGTGTTATGTTCAATACACCACCGTAAATTGTGATTCAGTTATTGTGGTATCACTGCTCTTTGCATATACACCATAGTACTGAAATAATATTGAATAACATAATACTGAGAACTAGTTTTCATTACACGTCTACGTGCAGAACATAAAATCTCAATTGGTCTTTCTGCTCTTTTAGGAAGCACGTTTTTGCCCTATTATGCCTGACAAATCTTTTTGGTACCTTTGTTGTTAATGGCTTCTTTATATTTTGGTGAATGATAGGTAAACGAGCATTTTCATTTTTTCTGGGGCACACTACTGTACTCAAAATAATAAGTAACATAGAGTATTGAAAATCGGCAAACATTCCTTCTCTGCACAGCTTACTTGTCGAAGTTAACTCTAATTAATTTTATAGTTGTGAGAGGAATCTCGCTCTAGACTAGAACTAGAACGTCTGTCGATCCGGAGATAACGGAGCATGTACTGTTAATGTTTGCCATATTATTTCTCGTTTAATATTATGAAAATTTACAAAGCTTAGAGGTAATGCCGAAAAGGCTATGAAAACCACTGCCGTGATGCTGGGGGAAGTTCAACGATCCGTCCCTAGAAAAAAACATTCCTGGATCATAAATTTGTGTGCATCAGCACAAAAGCGGTTACCTATTTGTTCCAAATTTTGAAATGACTTCATGGATTATTGTCGCGAAACCAAGTTATAGGATTTTAAAATGAGTTCATAAAAGATTCTGTTCCATGATAACTTATTTTGTGAATTACTTTCTGTTACCAGTGTAAGCTATAATGATGTAATTTATCTTTATAATAATATTTTAAATTAATAGTATTTCTTGCATATTATTGTATATTGCTAATATTTTGTATTTGTTTATTTTAATAAACTTTCTTTATAAAATGATTCAATGCATTTTTTTTTCATCTTATTATGTACTGATGAAAATATTCCAAAACGAAATTTTCATCTCTGTCATTGTTCGGTTGCGCTCTTCTGCGCGTGTGGATGAAATAATATTTTTGAAATTTGGGTCATTGGGTAAATTCCTCATGAGTTATCCTGATTGAAATTTTTACCTTGACGTGATACAGCACACCATTGGCATATTTTCACAATATATGAACATTTTTATCACATTTCTCCTCTTGACGTTTTTATTTTCAATAACTCGAATGCTCCTGAAATGTTTTAAAACAGTGTAAGTCATACAGTTTCAAAAAATAGTTAAGAACTCATAGCCTTTAAAATAATTAATAAAGGAAAAAGCACTTGATTCTGAAATGTCTATAAATATTGATATCAAAGCAGAGATGCTAATTTATTATTCGTAAAGTTATATATTAAATTTCAAAGCTGAAATTGGTTTGTAGATTATGTATCTGGTTATTTAGTTTTAAAATGTGACAAGCTTAACAAAGCTGTAGCGTGTTGTCATGGAATCCACCAGCTGTTGGATAGGTTGCTGTGGAACAGATATAAATTATTAACAACGCCCGTCTACGATGCTTTAATGATGGTCATTCTGGTTTTCGTAGGAAGAACATGTAACGGGGATAAAAAGCAATTTCTTGGTTGTCTGTCATTATTACGGCACCCAATTTTTTTAAATTAAAGCCTTAATACAGTGTGGACATCAAGTACAATGGACTTCATGAATAAATAAGCTATTATTCAGAGCAGCACTATAAAAATTATGTACCTAAATATGCAACATTTATGTCATTTTATTACTCTCCGTATTTCAAGCATACTGAAAGGCCAGAAAATTTTAATTATTAATCCATTTGCTCATTAGAACAGCGGTTAAATGATTAAGAATAATTTATTTTACTCATTATATATAGTGAAAAAAAAAACTTTAATTTCTCTAAGAGAGGTTATATTTTCCGCTTTTATGGCAACAATTTAGAAATACGTGAGAAACGAATGTATAATATGTATAGGTAAGTTAGTATTTTTAGAAAGCGCAAGTACCTCAAACTTGTTTTCCAGATAATTGGTAATATACGTAATTTTGGAAAATCAATGTGTTCCAAACCGAATTTATTACGATTTCATGTTAGATTCAAGTAAAATTAATTCTCGCGCTGACGGAATGTTTCACATGATTTTATCGGTTGCCTTGTAAACTTCATGCAAAATATGCGCAAAACGTGAGTATACTTTGCCTAATTAAGTTCTTTGTATTTCTTCTTTTTTTTTCATATTCTTCTGGTTCAATTCGTTCGTACTTTACCGTTTTTTATGACTACTATTTGTTTTTAATTTAGAACACAAAACGTCATTAGATAAGAAACGTACGTCGTATATATGCTTGGTGTTCCCGGTCTTCTATACTATTATTGTAATGAGATTCTGTCTTCCTAAAAGAGGTTGCCCTGTTTTGTGAATATTAAGTGCATCCTTTTAGCATGATGATGCGTTTGGATATCAAAAGCATGTTGAAAACAGGTTAATTTATATGAGCCTCAGCTCACTGTAAAAACTTATTACCTGGAGATGAAGTTTACCAACAATTTTTCCATTATTAACATTTTATATTATAAGGAGAAAATCTGTAATTCGAAATTAAAGTGACAGAGTTTTTTCTGTATCTTTATGTAACTGAATACTGGAAGTTATTTAAGATGTACAATATCGAATTGTGAATAGAGTCGGCCACTAGGTCAAGGTGACATGCGTGGGGAGCGCATTATGAAACTGAGTAAAATCAATAGGTTTATTCATACTGACATGGAATTATATCTACGACCTAATACGTACCTCAGTTTTGTTGTCTGCACTAACTAGAGCATTTTCATGGAAATATTGTTTATTTCATCGAAATGAAGGCGTGAAACGTTTAAAGATTCGCTGCATGTATGGTCGTATATTTTACTGTTTTTTTTTACAATAATTTTTCTGTTTTCCGATAGAATATTTTATTTTTCATGAACATTTAGAGTTTTCTACCAGTAAAATATGCAATCTCTGGAAAATGGAGAGTTTCAAGTTTATTTACTTGCAAGTGCCTTTGATTAAATTATTTACATGCAAATGCCTTTGATAAATTGAGCAATAGTACAGGATTTAATAGGATTTTGAAAAGCGAAAATGTATAAAACAGGCAATATTATCATATCTTATCTGTTTTTAATCTTATGCAACCTAAAATTGTATTTTTTTTCTAATCTATTAAACAAAATGTTCAAAGAATTCTTGCTATTTTTGCGATTGCAGATATAAGAATGAAGGACTTTCTCCATATTTTTTGTTTACTCGTCGCCACTCATTTTGTGATAACGCTTTCTTCTAACACAGGAGTGGTGCGCTAAATAAACACCAAACTAAGAAATACGTTTCCCAACTGAAAATACAACATGATGTAATAATTTGCTGCAAGAAATATTTGTTTTCAGATTTAAGAGCACGAAGTTCCAAGATTTAGTACGCAATAGGTAGTGTTCTAGTTTATTATTAACTTCGCAGAGGAAATACTCTCTGTATGAACAACATGATGCTTGATTCCGAAATGCAAAGTTTTATAACTGAATGTGGAACATTTCCGTAGTAGAATGCAATGTGTTATGAAATACCTTCTCAGATTATTTTGTACAGTGTAAATGTTCAACAGATAACCAAAAAAAAAAATAATCATCAAGGATACTAAATCAGTTCGAAAATCATATGTCCCTAAGAAAATCAACCAGATGAAGATGGATTATTTTCTAACTCAGGGATAAGCTTAGAATTTTGCATTTTTTTTAACGGCGATGTACTTTGACGAATTTGTAACAAAACTATAGAATAGAGCGTGTAAATTTTGTTTCACTGCATTTCAAAAATGACCTATGCCTTCTTATAGGCTAAGTTCATGGTGTTTTTTATGTTCCAAACGGAAGTTTTGTATGAGACATAAATAATGATCTTCATTTTACCAACACTATACTGTCAAATATTTCGTCCGTCAATAAATTCTTTAAATAATGCGGCGTTTCTTACCATGGAGCCGCGTGCCCAACCAACGTGACCTTATTTCTTCGTTTCAACCAACGTGACCTCATGTCTTCACATTTGCGCCTATTTATTTATTGTCTAATCCAATCGCCGCATTCAAATTGTTGAAACGTTTGCTGTCTAACTTCCATGAGCGAATGCTTAGAAATTCTGATTTCTATTCTACGCCACGAAATTCGGATCATTAGTGTAGTTATACTATTTTAAATATAATTGGTGTACAGTTCCTATTTATTAATTACTTGTTTCACTCGCTAAACCATACGGAACACGTTTAAATTATTCCGACAGCTGAGACTCAAACTGGAGAAGGAACGGCCAATTCTTTATTTCCTAACCCCTTACCAGACATCCGGCTTAATCACAAAATTCCATAATTTTAAGACATTAGTAAAAGGATCATAGTCCGAGAAGAAAAAAACTTTTTAGCCAGATCTTGTCAAATATAGTGAACCTGAGAAGAAAGGTCTTCATGTCATTAGAAACCAAGTGCTATAACCTATATATGAAATTGCATAGTCTTTGCGACCCTACCTATATATTAATTCTATAAGTTTTTTTTTACTGTGAGTCCTATTTTGAGAGAACGGCTAAACGTAATGATATGGTTGAAGTATAAAAATAAAGTCAGTCGAAAAGAAACTGACATTGAGGCAACGGTTTGGGCGTTGTGGGGCGGCAAAGTTCCTATGTAAAGTCTATGGGAGAAGCGTGCGGTTGACTCACGCGCTGTTGAAGGCAGTGGCATGGAGGGACTGACATAGTCCAAAGTCCGAAGTCTCTTCTCTGAGCCAACCGTTGCGCAAAGCAACGCTAGCAGGTATACGTATCAAAGTTCTTCTCATCGAAACAGCGAACATCGAAGTCCTGATTGCGTTTTGCCGATTGACTGTGTGATGTATATATACAATTTAATATTCATTCTATCCAGTTTATTCTCGTAGGTAAGACGTTTTCCATTATGTAAAGATGTAAATAAACACTCCGTTTACCATTGCTAATGAAAATATTCAGAATGTACATATTGAGTTGCGCCATCTATGTCTTCATTTTATAAGGTTTTTAACAGTGAAACCTGTCTTGAGAGAACGGCTGAACGTAAAAATATAGTTAAGGTGTCAAAATAAAGGTCTTACCATGTAGATGTGCTATTCGAAGAGAAAACGGAGATTGGGGCAACGGTTCCGGAGTGGCGGGGCGGCAAATTTACGTAAAAATATGTTTTAGGTATCAAAACAAAGGTCTAACCATGTAGATGTGCCACTCGAAACAAAAAGTATGATTGGGGCAGCTGTTCAGGCGTTGCGGTGTGGAAAAGTTGCCATGTAAAGTCTACGGGAGAAGCGTGCGGCCCTTATCTACATCAGGCGCTCAGTTCAGTGTCAGACGTGGTGTGTTCATGGTGCTCTATGATCATTCCTAAAGTAAGTAAATCAGTATTGTGCATTATGCGTATTCACAACGCCATCTCGTGTGAAGCGTGACTCATATGTCTATAAAAATGTTTGACAGATACTGTGGGTCCTCATCTAAAACATTCAACATGACATTACACAAACGAAGTCATTTCTCCGCATCTTCAGGCGAACGAAACAAGAATGAATGCATATGGTTACTGTTGAAAATCTGTTGTACACGCTGTTGGCTTAATTCACTTTCCTGGGCAACTTCATTTGTGCTGCTGTAGGGATGTGCAAATACGTATGTCAGAATATCCGTATCGTACTGTTCTGGCCTGCCCATTTGAAATCTATGTAAATATGCTTCGGACACAGCTGCTCGAATAGCTTTCCGCTTTCTTTGTCTTGAAGAGTCCCCTTCCATCTTTTGTTATGGGACAGAAACGTTTTGTACTATTTTAGCCTCGCTGAACGAGTTTAAAATTGACTTTTTTGGGGTATCTGCAATGGCGGTGATGATATGACCCTCACTTCCCCAAAAAGGGGCCATGGGACCCCTCATGGTGCTACTGTGTGCGCTATAGAGAGTTTCCTATACAATGCACAAGACGGAAATCGCTAACTGCTATAGTTCGTGATATATTGGCCAGATCACGGACTTTCCTTGTAACCCTGTATATAGAGATAGATAGATAGATAAATAATGACTCTAAGCATGTATTTTAATTTTCGCCTTACAGTGGCTATCAATTACTTGGTATCTTTCTAAATGAACAAATTTCTAGCATAGACTTCAAATTTTCTATATTTTAGTTTACCTGATCTGGAAAGCAAGTAAAGTTTAGCATAGGTATTTTTATTGCACATTTGCTGAAAGAGGCTTCTGCAATGAATGTTCATTACAATTACCGCAACATGATTTAGCGAATATCAAATGTGAAGGCAGAAACTAGAAAAACACAAGAATTTCGAAATAGCAAAACTCGTCATGAGTGTTTTTAATTACAACCATTAACACTTCTGATAATGTGAAATTCGAAAGTTTGTCGGTGATCGGATTTCGAACTCACGCACTTTCGCCCCGGAGCTAGTTGTTCTGACCTAGTGAACCACACTGAACAGATATACTGCTGCACATTAGTCGTCTTCGACATGTGCTTCACTTCTGTAATACGTCCCAAAGGTTATAGAAAGTCGCTCGTACCTAGTTTAGGACAGTGTTTCCATGGAAGAGACAAGGATGTCATCATTGTATAAAGACGTCGCTCGAAATTCTTAGGGATTCAAACTGGGGTGCCTGATCTAAGGTTCTTACCTACTGAACTACATTGAATAGATATACTGCTGCATATTTGGCGTCTTCAAAATGTGCTTCACCTCTGTAATACGTCCTAAAGGTTATAAGGAGTCGCTCGTGCGTAGTTTAGGACAGTGTTTCTATGGAAGAGACAGGGACGTCATAATTGGAAAAAGAAGTCGCTCGCAATTATTAGGGATTCGAACTAGGGAGACGGATCAGACGTTACAGACTGAAACGCTTCCGCCACCAGGAAAACATTCTTTAGAATTGTACAACAGGTTTCTAGGACAATATTGACGATAGGAGTCAAAAGTGGTTTACAACTTAACGAAATAAATACCAACAGACACTGTTTTCTTGGCAATAATCACGTACGTGAGCAACCCTTTAACCAGCTAAAACGAATGTATATGGGATAAGCAAAATTGGTTGCGATAAGCTCGAACAAATATATTCATGTCAAAGAAGTGTGTCGAATGGGTCTGGAACAAGTGAACTTGTTCGTCTAAAAGCGATGCTTTCTTCTTCGATAAGCTATTACCACTTCGATAAGCTATTATCGAAGTGGTCATTTCGGGGTATGATTGACACTAAATGACCACTTTGTTTTTCAAAGAAGTCATTTGCGAGGATGACTGTCACTAATCCTTTCCAATTTATCTGCTAAAAGGGCTATAACAATGTCGACTGACCTAAGAAAAGAAAGAGAGAAGATATTTGAGGCATTTGTTTCTTTCCAGTAGCACGTTGTCGGTATCGGGGAAGCAAACCCTTCCCGATTATGTCTAAAGTCATGAAGCTGAGAACAGAGGACTATAGATTGGGCACCTTTTGATTCTGAAACTTCGACCGCTTCAAGGGTTCAGCTTAGTGCTAATTTTATAAACAAAATCAGAAAAAAGTCGAATTTCGAAAGTGTAGTTCTTTAATTAAGCGTAAGGGCGCCGTTGTCGCAGTGGTCTATGAACTGGCTTGTGACCATTCTTGCGAGACGAGTACGGGTTGGAATTCATGTGAGGCTAGGTCACTGTGCTTGGCCACGACACTGGCTGTCCACCTTTTCTGGCACCAGTGACCATAAATTTAAGAACGGCGATATGTTTATATGCCCATTGATTTGCTTATGATAAAACCACAAACAAACAAACAAGCAAACAAGAAATATTTTCTGGTGCAAGAGTCTGATAATCACTGAAGATAGAAAAGAAATATTTTAAACAAATTCCGAGAAATAAACCTGAACATTAATTTTAGGAGCGGGATCAAGGAAATTATTTATTTTAGGTAGTTTTCATCATATGATATTTTCGCGTAAAACTTGAAACCACTGAAATTTTCAAGTACTTTTTCAGAATTTTTTCACTAATTCTGTGATGCAAATCTGATACTGCATGGGATTTGAAAACTACATCCGCTCATGGATTGGAAGCGATTGAGAATGCCACGCAGTAGGTTACAAATGTTGCAATTAGCGGAGATCTGAAATTTGTTTAGATTGAGAAGTTGAAATTTCTTCGTTGCAGCAGAAACCTGGAATTTCAATGTTCTGCGTATTGTAGCAAAAATACGTTCAATGGGAAGTCGTTGGAAACGGGAATGTTTCCTGCTACAGAGGGACAAATTTTCAAGATTTCTCAAGAAATATTGCACGGTAAACCATGAACTAAAACAAATTACTTCATTTGATTTCGGAAACTAACGGTGTTATTACTGCATTGTTACCTCAACTTTGTGTGACGTCAGTATACGACTGAGAAAGCAACTTATTAAAGTGCATTCCGGTTTGCACATGAGCATGAGAAAGTTCGTGATAGCTAAAAATATTCATTTCTCGTTTGCGAGTCAAACGAAGGAATAACCTAATCATTTAACTCATAAAATTTGAAATTTACGTCTCCGATCTTTAAACAATAAGAGTTCTATTTAGTGGCTATTCCATTTTTTTAGACGTCATTTCGTGTCTTAGAAACATAAGCCTTGAATAATTAATATTTGTTTTCATAGATG
Organism: Macrothele yani; assembly: GCA_039090855.1. Taxonomy (NCBI): domain Eukaryota; kingdom Metazoa; phylum Arthropoda; class Arachnida; order Araneae; family Macrothelidae; genus Macrothele; species Macrothele yani. The sequence goes on along the minus strand of CM076999.1, from coordinate 46,784,799 downwards.
CTACTTTTAAACCGTCAGCAGCTTGTGAACATAGATGAGGGATCAATAGGTTTTCTTATCACTGTCAGCGTTCTGTACGCTCAAATATTTCCTTGCACGCTCTAGTGACACTCCATTCGGGGTTCCCCGCGTCTGGTTCACCTAAAACTGTATTTTTCCGAACGCGTCCAAGCACGTTCGTTTTCCCCTTGTTAAGAGTCATTGGTGTTAAAAAGTAATATACAATGTTTTATAATGCCGATATTAGAAGACGCGTTTTCTCAGTGAATTTTGAGATTTTTATACATTTTCGTTTCGCATCTCAGGGTGTGAGTATACACTAGGATAAAGAGAGTTATACCGTATTTAGAATCGCCTTGATACTTACCAAAACATCTCGAATCACAGTAGCTGGCAAAAAAAAATGAAGTACTTCCGCGATATATAGATTTTTAGTTTATAAAATCCCTGCACGACACGCTAATAACATTTTGACTTTGAAATACTATTTATTTTTTTACTACGTCATGTGGCAAACAAAGGATGTTTTTGAAAGCATGTAAATCATTTTGCATTGAGGAAAATATCTAGTAAATAGTAACACTGTACTAGTGATCCGATTTATTAGCGTAGGAAATAAACACATAAGCGTTTCCAAGCTTTCGCAAATCAACCAGATGGCTTTTTCAAGGAAGTTAGACAGAAACTGCAAACTGAAAAATAGAACGCTTAACAATTTGAACGCGGGAACTTGACAATAAATAGATGCGACGTTACATTCATTAAAGATACGTGGAATCACGTTGGTTGCACGCGGGACCCTAGTAGAAAAAAGGTGTTACATGAAGAATTGGTTCCAAATTCGTGGCAACTCGAGCGAGACAGAATCATTGCAAGTATCGCTGTTGGTAATGGTCTCCAAGGTTTCTCGAATGGCTGTACATTTAGGGGTAGAGTAGTTAACTAATTTCTTTATATCATCCCTCACAGAAGTAGCTAACTTAAATTTGATCTCTCTGGATAGTGCCGTGGTTAATTTACCGTATTTTGTGTCCCTTTTATGTTCGTTGACTCTGATTCCAAACGAACGTTTGGTCATTCCAATGTAGTATCGTTTAGAGCCGTTCGGACATTGTAGGGGATCGCATAAAAGCCTGCTTCGCAGGAGAGAGGAGGTTTTTCACAATTTCTCGTTAGTATAGTATATCAAGATGCAGGGGACCTTATGCCGACGCCGTAGTTCATCTTCTTAAGGGCGTTTTTGAGTTTGTAAGACACATTTGGTATGTAGAGAATTGAGCCTAAACAACGTAGCTGCGGCACAGGAAGACTGGAATGTTTGGCTCTGGATTTTTGGATAAAGCTACGTATCTGATTCAATGAATATCCTGCATCAGTGGCTAACTTGATGACGCTTTCAATTTCGTGTTGTCTAAAATGGGTATCAGAAGAAACGGCGAAGGCTCTTTGAATTCGAGAACGGAAGATAGCTGCTTTGTATTCTGCGGGACAGCAAGAGCTGCGGAGCATCAGGTTGGGGACGGACTTGGGTTTGTAGTAGACTTGAGTACCGAGGCGGTTGTCAGACGATTTCCTCAATGAAACATCCAGATAAGGTAAAGCGTTGATGCTTTCAAGCTCCATCGTGAAATTGATCGTAGGATGTATATCGTTAATTTTTTCAAGGAAAATTGGAAGTCTCTCTTTTCCGTGGGGCCATATAAAAGATACGTCGTCTGCATAACGCAGCCAAGTGGTAGGCCGTGGGGTAATGCTGGAGAATATATTCCGCTCAATTGGGCGGAATATTGCTTCTGCAAGGACGGGTGAAAGAGAGGATCCCATCGGAGCGCCATTATTCTGTTTATATACTTGTCCTTGGAAACTGTAGAAGCTAGTATTAGTGACTATTAATTTGAAGATGCTGTGGCATGATTCCTGTGTATAAAATGTTGAATTAGATATGGCCTTCTTTAATGTTCTGATGACTTCTGGAACGGGAATTGAGGGGTAAAGGAAAACTACGTCGAAGCTGCCAAAAATGTCGCTTGGCAGGACAGCGAATTTCTTGGCTTTCGTTATAAAATCCAGAGTGGAATTTATTACTTAGTCCGATTTAGAAAGAAAATACGCAGGAATTTGGATAGTGCTTTCTCTAAATGGTACGATGGTGCAAACTTCCTGGATACGATAGGTCTCAGTGAGATTCCGGGCTTATGGTGCTTAAGTCTTCCGAAGAGCTTTGGAATATGAGGTCCTGGTGGTAATTTGGCGGCTTTCCTAAGATCGTCTGGAATAGCTGGTAACCGGGCTGCTCTTTGTACCTGCGCAATCCAAGAATTTATAGGGTTCCTTTGAAGGGCTATGTAGAACCAGAGTCAGTGATAAAATCTTCAATCTTCGTCTTGTAGTCTTCTGCGTCTATAATCGCTCTCTGGCCAGATTTGTCCGTTAGAGTCAATATTATGGACGGATCATTTTTAAGGATCGAAACTGGCTTAGGAATTATAAATTTATTAGGTATTTTAGTAGGATCATACCAAGATCGTAATTTAGAAGAACAGAGCTGGGCAGTTCATCTTTTGAGTCGTTCGGAACTCTCGATATTACGCTTTCAAATTCGGAAACAAGGTTTTTGGGTTCGATCTGGTTCGGAAGCAGAATTTTGGTCCAAGCTCCAAAACTTTCGCTTCATTTTCGGAAAGCGTCCGGTTGGAAATATTGTCGAATGGAATTGTGAAATCTGAAGCCTTTGGAGTCTGGGAAAATCTCAAGTAATTCAGTTTTTTGTTATGCGTGGAGAATAAGGAACGTTTGATTTTATCAACTAACATATCTACACGGAGGGTCAAGATGTTAAAGGTGATGGGGTCGCACAATCCGTGCAATTTCATGTAGAGGGTGTAACACTTGGCCTCCAATGACATAACGTCCTTTCTTTTCAGGTTCACTATACGTGACAGGGTCTGACGAAGAAATTTGTCCTCTTTATTTTCAAACCAGGAACCTTTAACCGTTGATTTAAAGTTGAGGAACTTTGGGATTTGGCCCGAAGTTTTGCAGGCGGATAAAAAGTCGAGGTGGGAGCGTTCCTTCTCCAGTTTAAGTCGAAAACGTCTAAAATGTTTGAGGGTGTCACTAATATTAGCTTCTACAGTTTCCAAGGACAAGTATATAAACAGAATAATGGCGCTCCGGTGGGATCCTCTCTTTGACCGGTACTTGCAGGAGTAATACTTCGCCCAATTGAGCGGAATATATTCTCCAGCATTAAACCACGGCCTAACACTTCGCTGCGTTATGCAGACGACGTAGTTTTTGTATGGCCCCATGGAAAACAGAGACTTCCACTTTTCCTTGATAAAATTAATGATATACATCCTACGATCAATTTCACGATGGAGCTTGAAAGCAACAACTATTTACCTTATCTGGATGTTTTATTGAGGAAATCGTCTGACAACCGCCTCGGTACTCAAGTCTACTACAAACCCACGTCCGTCCCCAACCTAAAGCTCGCAGCTCTTGCTGTCCCGCAGAATACAAAGCAGCTATCTTCCGTTCTCGAATTCAAAGAGCCTTCGCCGTTTCTTCTGATACCCATTTTAGACAACACGAAATTGAAAGCGTCATCAAGTTAGCCACTGATGCAAGATATTGATTGAATCAGATACGTAGCTTTATCCAAAAAGCCAGAGCCAAACATTTCAGTCTTCCTGTGCCGCAGCTACGTTATTTAGGCTCAATTCCCTACATACCAAATATGTCTTACAAACTCAAAAACGCCCTCAAGAAGATGAACTACGGCGTCTGCATAAGGTCGCCTGCATCTTTACATACTATAAAAGAGAAATTGTGAAAATCACCTCTCTCCTGCGAAGCAAGGGTTTTTGCGAGTCCCCTACAATGTCCGAACGGCTTTAAACGTTACTACATTGGAATGACCAAACGTTCGTTTGGAATCAGAGTCAACGAACATAAAAGGGACACAAAATAAGGTAAAGTAACCACGGCACTCTCCAGAGAGTTCAAATGTAAGTCAGCTACTCCTATGAGGGATGATATAAAGAAATTAGCTAACTACTCTACCCGTAAATGTACAGCCATTAGAGAAACCTTAAAGACCATTACCAACAGCGATACTTGCAATGATTCTGTCTCGCTCGAGTTGCCACGAATTTGGAACCAATTCTTCAAGTAACACCTTTTCCTTACTAGGATCCAGCGTGCAAACCAACGTGATGCCTCGTATCTTTAAATGAATATAACGTCGCATCTATTTATTGTCAAGTTCCCGCGTTCAAATTGTTAAGCGTTCTAGTTTTCAGTTTGCAGTTTCTGTCTAACTTCCATGAAAAAGCCATCTGGTTTTTATGTGAAAGCTTGGAAACGCTTATGTGTTTATTTCCTACGCCAATAAATCGGATCACTAGTACAGTGTTACTATTTACAACTTAATTGGTGTACTTTTCCTCGTTATAAATTTGAAAATATCTATTGTTGCGCAGTAATAAGTAACCTCGTGAAAGACGGATAACAGTTTTGAAATTCCCCTGTATCTCATCGCGTGTGAGCCCAAAACATCTAAAATAGTACGCATTTAATTCGAAAATATCTTTCCACGATAGAGACAGGGATTTTAAAATGCTTGCTTTTGGGTACAGATTTTCATCTCGAAGGGAAATAATATAGTTAAATTATCTCCATAATATCGCAAATTTTCCTCATTTTATTCAATTTTTTGAAGTTTCTCCTAGTTTGGAGTATTCCAGTTTGCATCTTAAAATTATAACCATTATGAAGAAAACAATTACGGGCTCCTCTGTAAAAATGTATACTATAACTATCGCTCTTTCTCGAAAGTAATGTCGATCGAAAAGTTGAAAATGCTTCCTTCAGAATGGTTGAGAATACGAAAGTTCTCCCCTTCGAGATTTGAAGTACATTATAATTTAAATTAACCATCAAAACGTAATCCCCCGGCACTTTTAATTTTAACTTTGGAGGATGCCTGCTGTTACTTACGTAAAAAAATTGGGAGAGGGGGGAGCTGGGCGTGGTTGGAACAGGTGCACAATATTTATTTATCTATATATTCTGCAGTAACCCTTCGTCTGGTTTTTGAAAATATGAGCTGTTACTTCCTTTTCTCGACATCTACTGTGTAGGTCCTAAAATTATGCGGTATTGGGCTTAGGAAACCACGAAGCACTTAAATGCCTGAAACCACTGATTGATGATATTAATCGCCGGCCATGAGGTTTGTTTTCTGTCAGAGTAATAAAATTCGACCCTATCCTGTTCTAGGTTGTTTTAGAAATAAAATGTCCTCTCACTTAAACAGCTGAGTTTTAGATTTTTTTATGAGTACTGAACAGCGTGGCTGTTAGATTGTTTTTTATCTAACTGCTTTTTTTCTGCAATTTTTGAGGACTGGCCATATATAACTTTTATATGTTCGTCTCTGGATCGTAAGCAAACAAATTTTCTCCGCAGCTGCAGTTCTGTTCAGTACAGTTGTATTTTTTTGGTGTGGGTTTTGGTGAAGGGGGAGGTGTTTATCGACCACCGTAAGTAACTCAATGCGCTATAAGTAATTAAGTCTAAGCAAGTCGACGAGTTTTTCGTAATTTAGGGCCACTGTGTCAAGGTGAGGAAGAGAGAGATAAGATATACACAACATCCGTGCCTCACCGGTAATCGAACCCGGACCCGTCACATGCGAGTTGTCCGAATCCAGAGCTTAGACCAATGCGCAACTGGAGCGGGACAGTTTTCATCGTTGAAATCTGTCAAAATGAAGGCAGTTACCAAACTCGCTATTTGTTTCTCCTTCAATAGGCAATGCGAAACGAACTTTCCAGGCACCCTTCTTTACACTCAATTGTCACAGAGAATTATTCTAGGGTGTCGTTTTTAATGTGTTGCTCTCTTGTGGACATTCTCAATTAATTACTAACAGTGCTATCAGCCACAGAACTTCAGTGGTGCTATAGTTTCCACTGGAACAATAGTATGCGTTCATAAATTACGAAATAATTTCATCCCCTCATATGTTGATCCCGAAAAACAAGCAACGTTCTGTGTTCAAATTTCATGAGGTTCATATTAATTAACACAATGAAGAAGAAAACTTATAGTACCGTTCCTGTGGTGCAGAGTTGCAAGGAACCATCAGAGAGTGAGACAGACAGACAGAGAGAGAGAGAGAGAGAGAGAGAAAATGAGCCTGGGTTCAAGTCCAACGTAATGCATGGTCGATTCCTTTTCTTGCGGCATTTACTCTTTCCATTTCGTAGAAACACTGAGGGAAAATTAGGAACGAATTACCGCTTACAGCGCACTAAGTCGCTAAACCTGAAAAAACATTGTCTATGATATGTGCTACACTTTTCAAGTTCTGGCAGGTAAATCTCGTGCAATAACTTGTTTGAAACTGTGCTCCATGTCAGTAAAACGCATACAGAGAAACATCTCACATGACTTCCATTGCTTCATGTTTATTACTTTACATGTTAAACGGAAGATCAAATTACCAGTACTTCACTGAGAAAATAAGTTCGGAATAGTTTTGAACAGCAAATAGCAATTACTAAAACCCAAATATTAGTTCCAAGGCTCAGTAAACGAAGCCTTAGTTTTAGAACATACAAACGAAATCTCCAAGAAAAGGCCTTTCTTTAAAAGGGGAATTTTTTTTATTCAAAATAGTCCGTGGAAGTTCGCTCAAAAACTCAAACCAACGAAAAGACTTTAAGCTTAGCTCTCGAAATCCAACCAGGTTAAATTAAAAGTGCATAGTTAAACTTCTAGAAATTCGTAGTGCTGGTTCCTTGTCCCGCATCCAGAGTGAACAGTGGCACCAAGGTTTTTATTTTGCATTGGTTCACCCCTTTCACTGGAAGTAGAGACATGCTGTGGATTGTGATTGTTAAAGACACCCGTATAAATATGGCCAGGGAAGGTTTATTACTTTACAAGACTCGAAAGAAGAATACGCAGATATGAAATTGGTTTCAAGATTCGGCTGAAGAATTTCAGGATTTTGAGGTTCTGCTGCCTGAAACTGCGAGGGAGGACCGAAAGGTAACGCACAGCAATTTTTTTCTTTCTGTTTACAGGCTGCAGTTTGGCTAACAAAGAAATTGAATATCACACTACAGCTCGGTTTGGCTTAATCAGGTGTCGCCGTGGTGGAAGACCGAGTGAAAGACGGCATAAAGATGTCGCGTTTGTTAGGGCCGTCTGCAAACATAGGGTAACGCAGCGTATTCTGATTTTTGTGGGCTAAACGGAAAACTTCGGCGAAATTAAAAAATAAAATGAAATGGTGGAATTGTATGGTGGTGATTGTCTGGACCGCAGCAACATCTTCTTTGCAGAGGGCCGTAGTAACATTACTGATTCGCCAGGTTCCGGCCGACCTGTAGCCACGTCATCACCTGCAACTGTGAGAGGTAGGGAACAGACAATTCTGAGTGACCGGTGGAACCATTTGCGCACATTGGCACAGATGTTGAACATTTCATTGCAATTTTGCAAGGTCAGTGCGCTATGAGTGCCCAAGAACTTCACAGACAACAAGAAGGGACCGAGAATTATGTCATCATTGGACCACTTGATGCGTTACGCAGAAAAAGGATATGAATTTGTGACAGGTGTAGTGACGGGCGATGATACCTGGGGTTATACCTACACTCACGAATCAAAGAAGGCTAGTATGGTGTTTAAACATGTCGACTCCCCGCTACCAAAAAAGTTCAGAGTAAACCAATCTGCATAAAAAGCCCTCATGACAGTGTTCTAGGAAATGCATGGTGTTCTTCTGGTACAGTTTCATCCAACAGGGACCACTGTGAGTGCCAAAACCTGCTCTAACTCCTTGACAACGTTTCATCGTGCCCTTCGTGACAAAATACCTAACAGAGAAGCTGCAAATGTCAGACTGCTCTATGACAAAGCTATCCCACATGTTGCACAACACGTTCGTGACAAAATTGAGCAATTTGGCTGGCAAGCGCACCATCACCAACCGTACAATCCGGATTGGCCAGCTCGTTCAGATTTCGATCTGTTTGTGGTCTTGAAAAGATTCCTGTGCAGCCATTTCTTTGATTTGGCTAACAAAGTCACATCGGTTGTCCGTAGGTGGCTATATGCCCAGAAAACGGATTTTATGAACACGGTATACTAACACTGGTACCACTTTGGGATAAATGTTTCCAGCGTAGCGTCTCGGTTCTTATGTTGAAAAATAGCTAAGAAGGTAGTTTCATTGCTTACATCTTTTGTTTTACCAATGTAATAAATTGTTTTACAAGAAAGGTAGTGTGCATTATTTTTCGATCCACCCTAGTAGTGTCAAGTATCACCATTTACTTTACAAGTGTTTTAGCACCTATTTGGTACTGAAAAGAACTTCATTCAGTTACTTTCTCCTAAGCATCCAACACCCACCTTTGTTCCAACGAATTCATTTCAAAAGATATGTTCTTCTATTACAAGAGAAACTGGAGCCTTTTTTTCTGTGTTTTCAATTGTAATCACAATAATTATCTACGAAATTCGTCATGGGATCTTTCACTTATAGCTGAGAAACTTTCTGTTCTTCCATTTTAAAAGTTGCTCTTCCAAAATACAATCATACACGTCGTATTTTATTTATGTAACTTTCTTTCTAAACAAATTACTAGAAGCCTTGCCACACAAATGTGTTTTTCTATGAAGATCAAGTGATTGAGTTTTACATTTTTTTTATTTAAATTAAAATTCTCGCTTCGGCTGCATCGCCTGTTCCGAAAGGGATTATAAAGGTTTCGGTTAAATAAACTTGAAAATATTTCTCGAAAATGAATAACAGTATAAAATATCGGTTCGCACCGAACGATCATTTAATGTGCTTTCTACTTTTACGTTACGGCTGCGTTGCAATTTGATTTACAACTTCAAAACGGAAGTTCCAGTTCCAAAATTTTGTTTCTACATCACTTACGACTTTTCAACGTTTCAGAGCAGTTCAGGAGATTTCAATACATAAAGAAAGAAATTTCACAATGGACTTTACATTCCAAAGCGTTTTTTCAGCAGAGAAGTATTTAAGAAAGTAACGGGAAGATATAAAACAAGTATCCTAAGAAACTATAGCCTCAGAATAAAAATGTATCAGTTTCAGGACACAGAACAGTATGTAACACTTCGTTCAAAATAATTTTCTAAAGTATTTGTCACATGAAATCGTTAAACTTTCCTCTTGAATGGGAAAGAAATTTATATGTTCCGAAGAAGTTTCAGACTCACGGCGCTTGGTAACCCTATTTTGTCGCAACGATATCCTCATAGATTTTTTTATGATTGGAGGTTTAACTACTACCGTGAGCAAATCATTGTGCTATAAGCAGTCGCCCGTCCCTAATTTCGTGCCACTGGTTCCAGGGAAGAAAGACAGCCAAGGCCATAAGACAAACACGACACCCATGCGTCCCCGGGATGCGAAATTGGACCCATCTCGGACGAAATGTTATAAAAAAAATCACGATAGGTATCCAAATCGGTATACAACGTAGTGAAATAAATTCAAGCAGGCATTGTCTCCTTGGAAATAATCACGTATATTTGCTTAAGCCATGGGATAATTTTACAAACAATATCAGGAAAAAAGTTGAAATCCCAAATTGCTGAACCTACATTAAGTTTAATGGCGCCAGCGACGACGTGGCCTAACCTCTGGCTTGTAATTATTCCTGCAAGATGGGTCCGGATTGGAATTTAGGTCAAATAAGAACGTTGTGCTTGGCTACGGCACTGGATTCCTGCCTTGCATCGAACTAGTAACGTTGTATTTGAGACGGACGATACGTTTACAGCTATTTCAGCTGCTCATGGTTAGGATAAAAAACAAAACAAAAATTCTTTTTCAGTGCAAGAGTCTCATAATCACAGAAAATAATGTTGATACATTTTAAACAAATTCCAGGAAGTACACAAGAACATTATTTATGAAGTGTAATTCAGGAAATTAATTCTTTTAGTTCGCTGTTCACAACATAATATTTCCACATGAAGCATGGAACTTTTGAATTTACCAAACATGTTTTAAATATTTTTTCTACAAATTCTGCGATACATATCTGAGCCTAAAGGGTATTCGAAAACAACATCGGTTCCTGGAATCGATAGGATTGTAGATACGTTGGAGTTGCATACAAATGCAATTTTCGCAGATCTCAAATTTGTTCAGATTGCGATATTTTAATTTATTAGCTGGCCACGCCTCAGTGGCGTAAAAATATAAATGATGGATTCTAATCATTTGTTCGATATTTCGAATCCCTGTGAGGCCTGGCTGTTGTGTTTGTCTAACGGTGCTGGCTATCGCCCTTCCCTGGAGCCAGTCGCCTTAAATCAGATACGGGTATCTTCTTATAGCCCAGTGATCTGCTTACGGTAGTCGTTAAACTCCCAACCAAAATAAATCTGTGATTTTTGCATTTTGAAGTCACAGACGCTAATTTAAAGATAGATATGTATGATTCATCCTGAAGAAATTGAAGAATTTTGTATGAGGAAATTCGTCATCTAAATAATAAAGGTAAGCAGCACTTGAAGATAATTATGGGAGATTTCAATCCAAAAATAGGCAAACGGCAAATGAATGAAATTTCAGTAGGTAAATTCGGTCACGGCAACAGAAACCAGCGTGGAAATACTCTCGTTGAGTTTGTAGAGGCAGAAGGGTTTTTCATCTTGAACTCCTTTTTCAAGAAAAAGCCACACAGGAAATGGACATGGAGACATCCACATGGGACGACAAGTGAAATGGATTTTTAAAAGTGTGTAACAAAAAATTCGTCGTAGAAGACTGCAGTGTGCTAAACAAGTTCAACACATTTAGTGGCCATAGATTTGTGAAATGTAAGATGCACCTCAACACTAAACTCGAACGTGGCAAGCTCATAAGACAAACAAAATATATTGACATAACCAACCTTAAAAAACACCATTATACCTTCAAGTTGAAACTGAAGAACAGATTATCTGCTTTAGAAGGCCTAACATCGGAAGAAGTGGATATTTCTGTAGTTAACAGAAAACAAACCAAAGCTCTTATGGAAACAGCATTAAAATTAGCTGGGTCTAAGAACAAGTTGCATGTGAACAACTTATTAGGAAAAACCAAAATGTTGATGCAAAAAAGAAGAGAGATGAGGACAAATAAAGAAGATGTGACTTCCAAAGTGGAATATATAGCGCTATGCAAGACAGTACAAAAAGGTATCACAGAAGACGTAAGGAATTTTCAACTGTGAACTAGTGAGGGAAGCAATTGAAAACAACCAAAGCCTAAAGATATCAAAGAGACACCTCAGTAAGGGAAGAAAACAGGTTATGACACTGAGAAAGGAAGATGGTTCTGTAACAAGAAGCAGAGGCGAAAGTTTGGCATGAGTGAAAGATTTCTACTCCACATTATATGAAAGGGATGATGCATGTACTCCAGACATCATGAAAGGTACCAGTACCAGAGTTATTCCAGTCCTCCCAGCGGAAATTCCACATGTAATCAAGTTCATGAAGCGGGGAAAAGCTCCAGGAGAAGATGGAATTACTGTAGACATCATACAAGAAGCAAGTGGAGAAATCGAAACAGTTCTCGCCCAAATTTTCACTCGATGCCTTAATGAAGGGAAGATTCCTGATAATTGGAACAACGCTACAATGATCCTGCTACATAAAAAAGGTGACATTGAGGATCTCAGGAACTACAGACCTATCAGCCTCCTATCAGTGGTTTATAAAATCTTCACTAAAGTTCTTTCACACCGTTTGAAGGTAACACTGGACATGGCTCAACCAAGAGTACAAGCTGAATTCAGGAGTGGCTACAGCAAGATTGCACATATCTACGTACTTAGAGAACTAATTTAAAGAGCGAGGGAATATGAGCTTCCATTGTGCATGGCTTTTATTGATTATGAAAAAGCCTTTGATTCGGTGAAACCATCAGCAGTTACAATGGCTCTGAAATCCTGCGGTATTAAAGATGCATACATTAATATTAATAATAACATTTATGAAAATGCAAGTGCAAAGGTTCGGCTGTTTAAAAATACAACACACATAACAATTGGAAAGGGAGTGAGACAAGGCGACATAATATCTCCGAAGCTCTTTAATGCGACATTGGAACATGTCTTTCAATCACTGAACTGGGAAAACAAAGGGATAAAGATTATTGGAGATTATCTAACCCACATTCGTTTTGCTGATGACGTAGTCATTTTTTCAACTACCCCATCAGAGCTGCAGAATATGATCCAGGAACTTGCTGACAAGAGTAAAGAAGTGAGATTAAAAATGAACTTTCAGAAGACAAAAGTGTTGTTCAAAGCTTTTACAAGAAATAAGGATTTATTGATTGATGGAGAAAAGCTGGAGATAGCAAAAACGTACGTTTATCTTGGACAGCAGGAATCAAGTGAGGGTCACATTGGTGAAGAAATTAATCGGCGTACAAAACTTGCCTGGAGAGCTTTTGGAAGAAACAGCATAATTTTCAAGAGCAATATGCCATTATGTCTTAAAAGAAAAGTGTTTGATCAATGCATTCTTCCAGTGCTTACGTATGTTGCAGAGACGTGGACCTTAACTGAAATAGACATACAAAGGCTGCAGACAGCTCAAAGATGCATGGATAGGTGCATGCTTGGTGTAAACAGGATAGATAAGAAGAGGAACTCGTGGGGAAAAAATGACAACTATGGAAGACATAAAAATTAAAAGCATGGAAGACATCATGATCAGAGTAAAATCTCTGAAATGGCAATGGGCTGGGCATACTGCCAGAAGGACAGACCATCGATGGACAGCCGAAATTTTAGATTGGATTCCAAGGGGCAGGAAAAGACCCAGAAGAAGACCTCATGGGAGATGGGTGGATGAAATTCGAAATTATGCGAGAGTAATATGGAGGATACTGGCACAAGACAGACAGTTGTGGAGGAAACTATGGGAGACCTTCGTCCAGCAGTGGATTGATAATGGTTGACGATGATGATGATGTTGATGCATGATTCTACTGTCAAAGTTACACTGAATATGCGTTTTCCATGTTTCCGTAACATACCACTAAACTGGTTTGCGTAGTATCGCAAATGTCACATGCTCCATTAATTTGTTTCACCAGTGTATATTAAAAATGCGAAATCGTACAGTATTCACTAACATAGTGTTTGTGACGCAATTATAATAAAAAATGAACACAGGCGAAAGGGGGTAAACAAAGTATTCATGCGCGTCTGTTCAAAATTTTACAATAATATTTAACATGTGGAAATGTCTTTTGTGCGTCTTTTTTATATTTATACGTTTCTGAAGGCCATGCCCAAGAAATACGCAGACCCAAGACTATATATACTTTGTAGAAACTTTTCTTGAAAACTCCGTAAAAATACACCCGTTATACATGATGCAGTTAACAAGCAAATGGAGGTGTCTATTTCACTCAATCATCATTAAAGCATAGTCTGATGATCCTAAAGCGTCTGCTAGCAACGGGCCTTAAGTTTCGTGGATCACCCTTTCGAATGAGCTGTTTTGCATGAAAATTTGGCAGCTACATTTTTGTGAATATACATCAATAAGCCAATGCATTTATTGAAAATATATTGATTTTGGGGTTTAAGGGTTTCCTATGTAAACCGGAAGGAGTAGTGTTTCGCTACGAAAATGAAATTACAATGTGAAAAAGATTTGCAGGATTTCATATCCCCAAGTCACAAGAAGCAAGGTGTTTGTCAAAATTTAGAATAGAAGAAGTTGGTGTTGTTCTGAAAGGTGACTTTGGAAAGCTTTGACTGCGCCGTTGTAATGAGTGGTCAAAAACATAGAGCGAAAACCATTATTTAGGAAAAATACACGAATGCTGATTTTATTCACATCAGTTAAATTTAGTTATGGAAAAAGCTTCACCTCATAATCAGAAGTTAGCATTTTTAGCAGTCAGTGAGAAAGCCGCTGCTCAGTGCTATCTCGACGTTGCTGTAATGAGTAGGAGAAACGTAGAGTGCAACATAAATAACACAGATTAGAAAAGAAAAGGTAAAATTCATCTACAAGCAATCATTCCGAGCATTTTGAAATTATGAAAATTATAGTAAGAACAAAATATCCTCTCGTTGGATTAATGAAATATAGATATTGTTAGTAAGAAAGTGTATCAGAGTGTAACAGCTTCCTTTGCGCAGCATGTATTAATAAAGGGCAACTGTGTAACAATAGTAAATTTTACGGTCTTTACTACTGGTACTATTAGAAACGCACAGGAAATAATAACATTTGAGAATACACGCCTATATTCTTTGCTATACCGTTATACAAAACAAATAAACAAACAACTGAAAGTACACCAAATAAAATCTCAAAAAGAAAGAAAAAACATATTAGGCCCCACTGGAATACTTATCACCATCGAGAAGTTGTATTTCTTCAGAAAACTGGTTTTAAGCCTTACTTAGTATCATTTGCTAGTTCTACACTGCAGCTTAGTTTATTTGTTTGCTAGATTAATACACTTAAATTCAGGAGGAAACAGAACTTTCGGGGCACAATAAATACTTTGATGTAGCCATAGAATTTACATTACTCAATGATCCACGAGGCCTCAAAGTGTCGAGTGCAGCTGTATCTTAAACTTTCCTCTGTGGAGAGAGGAATGAGCGCTGACGTGCAATTATTTTCTAATAATCATCATTGGTTGTCCAACAGGTAATCAGTATACAGAATGGAGCAACAGCGACTTACCGAATTCGAAAGAAACCCAAAACTTAAGTAATTTGTTTTTTTAAGCTCCAATACGTAAGTAGTGGTATTCTTAGCTAAATTAGTTGTGCGGAATTTTTTCAACTGCAGTTTCCAGTGAACTATCCTACCTCCTGTCCCCAGCATATTTTTATGCATTTACTCGACGTTCACTTATTTCATGGATGTTGTAATTGATGATTTATTGAAAAGAAACGAGAAGTAAGAAATTAATGATAATATATTCATTTTGGAAATTTAAAATTCCACGATTTTTTAAACATTTTCCATCGAATACCTTGTGTGCGCGCAACCCAAACGACCAATATCTGTCGTTAAGAATATGTGCTTTCGCGGTGAAGTCTTCCTCCTAACTAATAGGAACTCCAATATGGGTATCTCAAGGTAACTATTAAAGACCATTGAACTGGAGGTTCGTTCTCAAAGAAAAAGAAAAACTGTGGGATCAATTTATTTGTTGTAACATGGGGTTTGCCGCCCCGGTGGCGCAGTGGTCTAAACGATGGCCTCTGATCACTCGTCCGAATGGGTTTCGGGTTTGAATCCCGGTGAGGCATGGATGTTGTGTTTGTCTTACGGCACTGGTTCTTTCCCTTCCCTGGAACCAGTGACCCTAAATTTGGGACGGGCGACTGCTTATATCCCATTGAGTTGTTCACGGTGGTCGTTAAACCTCCAATAAAAAAAAACAAAAAAAACCTGGGGTTTAACGTTTTTCGTAAGCAACTAAATAGGCTATAAGCAATTTCTAGTCCCTTAGTTAAAGTCACTGGCCAAAGGGAAAGGACAGAGCAAGTGCGGTCAGCCAAAAAAACATTCATGTTTGAATCGGGTTTCGAACACGACTCCTCTCGGGCGAATGACAACGGTCTAGCAGACTCCTCGTGGGCGAATAACAACGACTATGTAGAACAACACATTTCGGTTTCGCTACTTCACAACATAGCAAATAGCTAGTTCACGAACTTAGCTGGAAAATATTATGCACAATTTACAACCTTTTCACATTTTCATTATATATTTCTGAATTATTACCGTAACTTAAGATGAAAAACAAAGTTCAAAATTCAATTTAAAGGTCTTCTATTACGTCAGTTAAGGTTTAAAACTTAGGGTTTTAAATATCTCTAATTAAAAACTGTTGCTACCTTGTTATAACCACAAATATAAAAATGCAGTTAAGGACGTTCCCTTTAACGAAAAATGTTCTCCTGCTGAACACTTAAGGAAATCAAACCCGAACACCTATAATTAATAATAAAAAGTTTTAAAAATAAGTTATTACTAATAATAGAAAAAGATTTCGGGAAAGGTTTACATTTGTACACATGTTCAAGATGACAATCCGAAAACTGGGTTTTGTTGCGGTTAGCTCACCCTGGCGTTTTCTGGAAGACGCGGGTTCGAGTCCCGCTCCAGGACGACGAAAATTTTCAAGTTTTCGAATATTATCTGACTTTACATCCTTGCTATATTTACGCCAAAAATCGGATTGTCATCTTCCAAATTTGTATTATATGGCGTAATCCCGAATTTCTTCCATGGTTTACATTTGTATTCGGTGAATTTATAACACGAGCTTTGGTAAGTACTCCAAAGTTAGTTGAAAAAGCATGAAGCAATACTGTTTATTACTTATACGAAAACGTATCTTAAATTCAGAAGTTTGGATCTCTTTATTGTGACAAGGATTTGAACGGACAATTTGCCGAGCTTTCGCTTATCCACGGATAGCCTTGTCAAGACTAAAACGATAGAACAAACTGAATACGTACTACAGTGTCGCAATCTAAATATGAGTACGATTTAATGAAACAAATGAAGAATGATTAAATATAGCGAGTGTTCTGAATTTGAACTCGAGTGGTGTGTTGGTATAAGAAAGTGACATTTTGGAGTAACGTAATTATAATTCGGGCATTGGATGCTATGTCGGAGAAACGCCGAGGGGATACTGTGTTTCCATTTTTCATATAACTTGATGATTTACAGGTTCTCTCGGAAGCCAATCACTCTTGGGATGGAGAAGTGAGTCAATTTTATAATACGTAGCATTGTCCATACTTACTGAGAATATGAAACATACCTCTGGAGAAAGAGCTATGAATGACGAACCTTCCTTAGCGCCTTTTTAAGTTCACTAATTCTCGTCCTGTATGAGTGTGCTGTCATTCCGATGTTATATCGTTGCATCAGGTTGTTATAATGCTATGGCATAAAACCCAGTCTCATTCGTGATCGGAGATCTATCTGAGCATGTTGTAAAATGCCGTGAACGATGTAGGAGACCTTATGTCTACACCATGTCCTACCTATCTTAGGAGATTTCAATGATGACAGAAACGAATAGGACGTGGCTCATTGATCCCAGGTACTGGAGTTGTGGGGATGGATTAACGTGTTTGGATTGTGATGTATCTTTAATATTTTTTACGAAGTTTCGTATATGTTTGCATGTTTGTCTTGTTAGAGAGGTTAGATTTATCATTTTTCCCAGTTCGGATTGTCTGTCAATGACATCGGATGGGACAGCCTTGTTTCGAACTAGTGGTCTGAAGAACGCTGCGTAATATTCAAAAGGACAAGATGAACTGCGAAGCATCGGGCTAAGGACTGAGGTGAGTATATGATATACTTGGGTGAGGAGACAGTTGCCCGGCGATTTTTTAACAATAAATCTACACTAATGGCCACCCAAAATGCAACACCAAGAAGGACACGAGATAGCAAAATTAGATTTACTGGACACATAGCAACAGATACAAAATAAAGCGATTGAGCTTACAGGCCCGTGCGACTTGCGGAACACCCAGACATCAATCAGTTCGTGTGGCCACCATGACTGGCAATAACGACCGCTACACGCCGTGGCATTGAACGAAAGAGACTTTGGATGTGGGCTTGGGGTACGTCAGTCCAGGCTGCTTCCACACTTTGCCACACTTCATCAGGCGTAGCCGCGGGTGGTGCTTGCCGGGCCACTCGGTTGCAGATCAGCGACCAGACCTGTTCGATGGGCGACATATCCAGAGAACAGGCGGGCCCCGACAGCAGTGACACCTGGTGGGCCGTGAAGAATTGTTGCACGATGCGTGCACCATGCGGGCGCGCACTGTCCTGTTTAAACGTGAACGATGGCAGGTCTTGCCGGTAAGGGAGGACTACAGGCTCTAAAACGTCGGAGATGTAGCGGTGGCGGTTGAGTGTACCGGCGATGCGTACAAGAAAGGTGCGGGTTTCATATCCAATGGCGCCCCAAACCATGACGCTAGGCAACAGACCGGTATGGCGATACATAATGCAGGCGTCATACAGTCTCACACCACGGTTCCACCACACGTGGATCCGACAATTGTGGTGTTGCAGGCAGAAGCGGGATTCGTCGGAGAAGACAATGTCGTGCCATTCCGTAGTCCAGTTGCGGCGTTCAGCGGCCCACTGCCACCGCACTCGCCGGTGGTATAACGTCAATGGTAATCGGAGCAATGGGCGCCGTGCGACAAGTCTCCGCTTCTGCAGACGACGTCGAACGGGACGTGCTGACATAGATTGTTGCGCAACATTCCCTAACTCCTGCGATGACGTTCGTGATGTGGCGGTGCGAGCTGTAAATGTCCGCCGCACAACATGCTGGTCCTCTCGCTCGGTGATGTGCCGCCACTGCGGCAATCGCTCATATCGGTCCGTCCGTCGCTCCTGTACCCACCGAATACATGCGAGCCTCATTGTGGCTGGATGTCGTCCCACACGGGCGCCGATGCCTTGGTACGATGAACCGATGTCGCGATAAGCCACTATTCGTCCTCTGTTGAACTCCGAAACAGGCTCGAATGTCTGTCGTATTCTGCGACGAGGCATTAGGAAGCTTCCCACGCACAGGTGCAGCAGCACAACACACTTCCACTATTTACACCCCGCTTTCTGTGCACCCTTCTTATAGTGCTTCTCGGTGGCGTGCAGGGCGCATATGATTTGCATATGCCCTGCAATGCTAGTCGTTTGCATGTCCACTCGCGGGCGACGCATGCTGCGAATTTTAGGCCAATCGGATTCTTCCTTCTTGGTGTTGCATTTTGGGTGGCCAGCAGTGTAGTTAGGCTAAAGATCAGTTTGTCTCAATCCACATGGTGAAATTTATCGAAGATAGTATGAGTACGTTTTGTCTAGAGATTATGGTACGGTCTCTTTTCCAATATACTAAACTATTAACACGTC
The DNA here is from genome assembly GCA_039090855.1 of Macrothele yani. NCBI lineage: Eukaryota > Metazoa > Arthropoda > Arachnida > Araneae > Macrothelidae > Macrothele > Macrothele yani. The sequence goes on along the minus strand of CM076999.1, from coordinate 46,765,788 downwards.
GTTCGCATATTTTAGTCAGCTGGAAAGTGTTGCCTTAATGATGGTGAGGGTGTGTTTCGTTATGAGGCGTGCTCGGCCTAGGCACAAATAGGAGAAAAGGAAAACCCTATCGGAGTTATGCGTACAAATTTATCTTTGGAAAGTATAAACGTTTGAATTCATGATCAGTATCTGTTTAATTCTTGGCGCCCATAAAGTGGTAGACATTTTAGTTTTATACGTCTACTTGTAAATCAACATTTTTTTTATATGTTGTGATTTTCTACATAACTGACGACTTGACATTCAAATCTCAGTGAAAAGGGAAATGCTAAATGCCTGGTCTTAAAAGCTTGCTGTTCTTTCTTTTTAATAAAAAAAGAATATAAGAATATTTTCCAAAGCATTATACGATATGTATACAAATAAATGTGCGTTGTTAAAATACTATTCAAATAACTTTAATTAACATTTATCACAAGAATTGAAATGAAGGCACAAATTTACTTGTTAATAGTTTTATATTCTCAACAAACCTCATGAAAAATCCTTCATTTAAGAAACTCACTGATGTATTTGCTTCATTCAATATTTCTTTAAACAACTATTTCGTCTACATTTCGGAAAAAAAACATACATTTTAACAAAAGCCTATTATAATTTTTGTCATCGCATTAGATACGATTCATTAATTTTATGTCCGACGTGATGTTTTGCGCCGTTCGGCTTTTGGGTATTATTTTGCTGCACTTCATGTAACAATTACTTATATTTATATAATTAAAATTAAAGCTAAAACGTTCAATCTCGAATAGACCTTTTTTTGGTGGAGAACTATGAAAAACAACTCGCATTCATCAATTCGGCATGCACGCTTAATGTTTAAGGGGAACCGTTTCGTCCATAGCATTCGTTTCAATTGGTACACTCTTGAAGTATACTCTTTTCGTAACTTTTCTCCATTTGTAATCTCCATGTTATACTTCATTAATTACAGATATGTGATGGATCTTTATTTAACCTATCTTCTAACGGTTATATGTGCATATACGTAAGTGCATATTCAGCCAGGAAACCAATAAATCCTGGCCAATATGGAATGTTATCCATCGCTATTTAGAAAACGTTTCCTTGCCGATATTTGGAAAGTGCATAGCAACTGCAGTTTAACTTTCATTATTAATGTTACTTTGTGCGACAACAGAGACGCTACAAAATTATATGCTTTTGGCAATCTACATGACTCCGTAATCTCTAATCACTAAGATGAGATTACTTCGGATAGAATAATTTCATTATCAGCCCAAGGTAATAAAATATATATTACATTTGTTCTTTATATATTCTTTTAGAGTATGTTACTGAAAATTACTGCACAAAAACAGGTTTAATTAATATGCTTTTTGTTCACTAAGAGAATTAAAGTTTATTAAAAGGATATGTAATCCTTTTAAAATTTCTCGTGAAAACGTTTGGCAAACTATGTGTTGTTTTTATTAATAATTCGCAACGGATGGGCATTTGGAAGAGCATATGATGTTTTAAGCCATGCTGAATAACAAACTGAAACTCAAATAGTAAAAAGCTGCATCAGTGTTTGCATATAAAAGAAAATCGAAAATGAAGGCAAAATTAAAACCTCATTAAAATTGGAACAATTTAAACAATCAAAAAATAAAATTCAGGTATACTTGTAGTATACATGAACTTTATTCTATAAGAGAAAAATATCGCCTCGCTGAAAGTCGTGCAGTACGTCAAAAGTCTCTACCTAAAAATACGTTCGTATGCGAAATTTTTGACATACAAATATCTCGTTTAACACTTTGCTACATATTTAGCATATACTTGTAGTTGATTAAAATTTGTATCTTAAAAAGTGACAGTTTCTTTTGTAATTCAATATATATAATTAAAAATAAAGGCTGTATTTTGGAGACTAATGTGCACATTATATATGCAGTGGATATCAAATTTCCATTATTTTTCAACAGATGGATGAAAATTTACTTAAACCTAGTGCACAGATTGTAATTAACACACTATATTTATATGTGATATTCTTAAAGTTTTTCTTTCTGGTAAAGTTCAGGCAATTCTGAAAGGATTTCCTGGAGGTATAAAAAAACGTCACTATTGTGAATTCCAAGCTAACTCAAATTTATCCAGTAATTAGTTAATCAGATGGTGTGCATCAATGGAAGATTTCTTTCCTTGACAGCTCTTTATATTAATATAATAATCATGAAATAAAGCGTATTTAAAAAACGGTCAGTTGTCAAGTCGGGAGAACAAGGTGTCCATTGTATCGGCCCAGCTCGAACAATCCACCTCCCTGGAAAACGTTTACTGAGAAAATCGCAATATCTTGTCGATCCAGTGTTTGTTCCACGATCTGCAGGTAATCTCGGAACAGAAGCTTCAGTTACGATAATTTTGTAAACAAAAAGATAATATGTCATCTTATTCCGTTAATAATAACCATCCGAAAACCGTTCAAAGGTGCCATAGTTGGACCTTCATGACATAAAAATTGCAACTTAGTGTTCTTCTGGCAGGAGCGTGTTTATGTAAGGATTCCCGGTAGCTCTGGAATTGAGAACAGAGACAAGAAACCACTTGATCTACGCCTTAGTCTGAAGCATCTGTACGAAACCCTATCTCAGCAATAAGATCTGAAGTTTCACTTTCTCACTCCAGAACCCTGAGGTGCTCAAAAGCTGGCAGGCAGAGGGAATATTATAGGAATTATAGAACAAAACCCATGTGTCTGTTGTCCAAAGCATGAAACACACAAACATATTAAACATTATTGCTAATCTCTTCCTTTCAATCACCCTGTGAATTTATCCGTAGTTCGGTCAAAGTTTGTAAAGCAACGGACATTTCCTTTTGCGGTTTACACGCACTGGCCAAGAACCATGAACTTCTACAGACATTTAGTATCCTTTGATATTTTACAGCAGTATAAATCACATGAGCAGAAGACGTGGTTTATCCTTTATGAAAAATATAAAGGTTATTCGGATAGAGTATCTCATGCAATCCTGTCTAATAACCAGCGTAGGTTTATTGGGAAACTCTTTATTTAAAAAAAATGGTAGTGATTTAAAAGGCATCCATTTTGAAGAGCGTTGATTGTATGAAAATCTTACTTATCGTACATAAGCAATCGAAATAAATTTGACTGCAACATTCTACTTGAAGGATAAACTTAACTGCTACATTTGCCCTAAAGAATAAATTCAACTGCAACATTTAACCTAAAGCACGCCTCACTCCTGATAAGAGGATGGTGGGTGGTAAAATATAAAGAAAGCATTCCACTGCATAGCAACTCCTTTCTAAATGATGCCAACTGCAGATGCAGTGAACTTTCAACGGAAACATGAAAAGGGTGTTCCAGAATTGAAATTTGGACATCATGTACGCATTATGTAGGCTGTTATCCTGGAAAAGTCATACAAATTCACTTGCCGGGACGCAGTGAACCAGTAAAATAAAGTTGTGTCATGAGAAATTGCGCTGACCATTATTTTGCAGTCTGCAGAGAGCATGTAGAGAACCTCGCGAAATGTGATGGATCAGGCATGGCTTGTGACCACAAGCCAAACATCTTGTTCAGCATCATTTTATGAGTGGCATTCTCTTAGTTTCCTCTTAGTTCGTATACGAACCGTTTGTTACAATTATTGTGATCATTAGGGTGCTGATTTTTACGACCTGAAAATGTAAAAAATATGTAAGAATATACATTTGCTGGACAATTGCTAAGGACGGATCATAAACGGCCATATAGCGCATAAAAAAGTAAGTGTGGTTGGATTCCAACTGAAATAAAATAATGTCAGAATGCCAGAACATTACAAGAAAGACAATTTATTGTGCTCTGAAATCCAGAAGGCTTTGGAACGTGTTCAAGGGACAAACAGGCCATTTTGTGCAGAATACCTAAACGTGATAAAAATGCAATTACCGTCCGTAGGCATTCCGGCGTAAGATGTAAATACGGGATATGGCCACCATGGAGGGGGATGCAAGATTCCAAACGTCGTGTGATGCTTTGCACAACATTATCAAGCAGCTGTTGGGGTAATTTATCCCATTCCTCTGTCAGTGCACGGATTAGGATGTCCTTGTTTATTGGAGGCATTAGCGACCAGCAAGTCTCCTTCCCAAAGCATCCCACACATTTTCAATAGGATTTAGATTTGGAGAACGTGCTGGCCATACGAGGCGTTGAATATCCTCGCTCTCAAGACACTCCTGGACAACGACTGTTCGATGACATGTTGCGTTGTCGTCCATGAAAATGAATCTATCACCGACAGCACCACGGATCATGCGAACATGAGGTAGCAGAACATCATTAATGTATCGTTGGCAAGTCATAGTCCCAGTTGGAAGCTCATAGAGGGACGTACGGCCATTGATCACGATGCCAGCCCATACCATGACACCACATGTAGGATATCGGTCCGCTTCCTGTATGTTTGCTGGAAAATATGCAGTACCACTATCACTCCAGATCAGTTGTCGTCGATTATCAGACGATAGACTGTATCTACTCTCATCTGAGAAGTGGACAGCAGACCAGTCGTTATCAGTGTAATTGCGATGTTGATGGCACCAATGCAAACGGGCGGTACGGTGATGTCTGGAAAATGGGATGCACACAACAGGAAGGCGGGCTTATAGTCCTCCTTAATGCATACGTCTGGCGACAGTTTTTCGGGAGATCCGCTTGCCAGTAGCAGCCATAAACTGATTTGCTACTTCACTAGCTGTGCTGCGCCGTTGTCTTTTTGTTGATAGCACTGTGTACCGATCTTCTGCAGGTGTCGTACTGCGAACACGACCTCACCCGTGACGTTTGCTACACTCTCCATTTGTTTGAAATAATTTCCAAAGCCTTGAAACAACACTGTGGCTGACGTCGAACTCCCTGGCAACATCTGTTATTTTTCGCCCTTCTTCAATCTTGCCAATAATACGGCCACGCGTAAAATCATCTAGGAGATGTCGGGAAGACGTACTGAAAATTGCAAGTTCGTCAATTGACTCTTTCCCTTTCAACTTTGCGTTTGAACAAGAACGGTCAATACGCGTCAAATCCTTTATATCTCTTATCAGCGCTATGACGTCACGAACAAGTTCGGCAATCCAAACTTTGCATACGTACAACACGTCTTACTGTATCACGCACTTATGCTAATTTCCACATTTTCCTGCCTTCCATTTTATGGTTGCTATCGTTGTTATTGTCATCCGTCCTTAGCAATTGTCCCGCAGTGTATATGACCTTAAAGTCGTTTAAATATGACCAAATAAACCGAAAATATGACTTGGTAAATTTTATGAAATTATCACCCAATTTTTAAAACTTGGTGCTTATACACACATATATTATAGTTATTAACTAAAAGGTTTATTCTTCATCACTTCCACATACTTAGAACTTGATGACGGCCGCCCCGGTGGCGCAGTGGTCTAAGGCGTTGGCCTTTGATCATTTCGTCCGAAGGGGTCCGGGTTCGAATCCCGGTGAGGCATGGATGTTGTGTTTGTCTTACGGCACTGGCTCTCTCCCTTCCCTGGAACCAGTGACCCTAAATTAGGGACGGGCGACTGCTTATAGCCCATTGAGTTGCTCACGGTGGTCGTTAAACCTCCAACCAAAAAAAAAAAAAAAAAAAAAAAAAAAAAAAGAACTTGATGACTTCTATTTAATTAACCAATTACCACTTATCAGTGCAGAAGTGTTAGAGTTGAAGGAATCAAATGGACATTTTGAGAGTAAATTAATAGTAATACCTGGATTAGTTTTCGTTGATCGTAGAATTGCGCTGGATGATTACGTGCATCTTCAGGTTATCAAACTCAGAACTCTTTCTGTTGCTCGTCAGTATGTTCTTGTACCTAGAGAAACTCCGCTCGACATCACATGAGGTTACAGGGGCAAATTTGAACAACGCCAACTCATCTAAAGAAAATCCTGGCTTGATATCGTCAAATTTTCCTTTACTTCCACAAAGAATGTCACTTATTTTGCGAAGTGTTAAATAACTTGGATTATATTGCAACACTCTTTGCAGTTTGTCCCTTTTTCAGCTATACTTGCACTTTTGCTTGCTCCAAATCCCCACCGTTTTGTCTCACAATTTCTAGTTCATCGCTAAGTTTCATTCCTACAGTTTCAAGGCGAGTGATTGCACTAGATATTCTACTGAAGTTACATTTTATATATATGCCAAGTTTCCAACCAAAGTATCAGAAAAATAATATTGCACAATTTTGATGGAAAGAAGAATCACAACAGTCAAATTCTTTAACTGTCCTGCCTAAAGAATCATAATTTGTGCAATAATACAAAGCCGCATCTAGCCTGGTCCCACACCGCGTTAGGACATTTTGGAGAGGAAGTGCTAACGTAGGAGCAATTTCTTTGAACTTCCGCACGTGAACCGGAGACCACTCTACGGCCACTCTGTGTAAACCATATGCAAGGCATGTGATATGGACCATTTTCGGATAAAGAAGTTTAAGTCCCTTTGCTGCCTTGGTCACATATGGAGCGGCATCTGTTAAAAGCAAGAGTATGTTTTCTCTTTGTACACAATCTGGACTGAGTAATTTCATTGAATCATCGGAGAGTATAGTCATAGTGGAATTGTTTACTTTTTGCAGATTTTCGCACGTTTGAAGAAATACTTCATCAGGCTTATCACAATTCCGAGTGTCGATAATAACATTAGCTATGTATCTTTCATCTACATCACTTGTTTCATCTATTGAAACCCATATTTGATTGTTGGAAACAGCAGATCTAATCTTACCTAAACATTCGCATTCCTAACGATTGGCTAAAATATGACCAAATATGCCGTTTATTACGAAATTAAATATGACCTAACATTTTCAAAAAATCAAAATATGACTTTTTAGGATAAAATATGACATGTGATAGCAATCCGCGCCCTGGTGATCATCATATTCTGAAATACAAAGTACTCGGACACTAACAAATATTTGCAAACGTGCAAATGATCCGTTACGTAAGAAGGTGTGCTGTGAGTGGAGAGGTATGAATCAAAAGCAAAGATGCTCTGTCGTGTCTTCAGTAACTCTGAAGCGAACATGTCATCTGGACGTGAACGTTCCGTATTCCAGCGTGGGCTGCTCATAGGATGTCCTTTGAGTAACGTTTCTGTACGGACCATTACAGCTAAACTAAACATAGCAAAATCGACTGTAAGTGATGTCGAAGAGATGGAAGAAAGACGGTGTAAATACATATGAAAAAAGTTCCAGAAGGGCGCACAAACTGACGGTACGTTAAAGAAGAAACATGGAAAGAAATGTTAGGAATTGCAGGTCTTTATCGGCTTCTTGCATCGCTGCTCACTTTTAAAATGCTTTTAATGGATCGGTTATCATCATAACCACCCGTAGAGAGATTCACTCAGTGGATAATTTTGGTAAAGAAGCGGCACACAAGCCACACATCTCTACCTAGAATGTGAAGCTCCAATTAGGGTCGTGTATCTGCCTTCGTTCCCGGACTGTGGGAGACTGGTAAACTGTGCTTTGGAGTGATAAATCATACTTTTTACTCTTCCAATCTAATGGGCGGGTTTGGATTTGACGACAGCCTTGAGAAATATTTTGTTTGGAATGTGTTATTCCGACTAAGTTCAGAGAAGCCTCCATCATGGTGTACAGTCGTTTTTCCTGTTTGGGACTCGGTCCGTTGGTTATTACACCACAAACGATGAACTCTGAAGTGTAAGTCGATGTTCTGAATAATTCTGTCATACCAAGAATGTGGCAGTATTATGGAAATGGACGTTGTCTCTTCCAACACGATCGAGGTCCTTGCCACACAGCGCGGGATGTGATGGACCACTCCGTGCTGTGTGGCAAGAAACTCGATCTTGAAAATGAGTTGGAACTGTTTAACTGGCCTACTCAGAGTCCTTATCTAAATCCCAACGTCTTTGGTATGAACTGGAGTGATGGATACGAAATCGATCATAACGACCGTCTTTGCTCTCCACTATGATAGCAGCTTTGCAGGGCGAATTGTGACACATTCCTGTCGAGACTGGCTGATAGCAGGCCTGTCATACAGCAAAAAGTGGATGGACTAACTACTAAGTGCGATAATGAAGCCATTTGTCACAAATCATTGTTGTGCCCGGATAGTTTTGATGATATATATATATATATATATATATATATATATATATATATATATATATATATAGTGTATCTCAGTGGGGTTGCTCAGCAAATGAACCATGAAATATCACACTACTTCTCTGCTGTTGGATTAAGAGGAATATTTGTTTAGATTTACTGTTGTTCGTGTTCTAGAAATCCATTAAATACACTTCACTGAACAACTAGAGGATTACAATATAAAAACGTCTCCACCAATAACCGCAATAATTTGAGCTAATAAAAAAAATTAATTTCGCTGTTTTATTCATAAAATATTGCATATATATTTTATTATAATGATGCTACTATTAAACATTCTGCACTTTTCCTTTATCTTAATCCTTTCATTGGGCTTGTAAAAAGATCACAGTTTGTAGTTGAAAGTACACTACGAAATAATAGCAAAAGAATTGGTTTCCTATTCCTCTAAGTGCATCCAGGGTTTTAAAAATTCGCATTCACAAAACGCACTCTTTTTCTCTCTCCTTCTCTAGTTGAGCCCGCATACAACGAAGATCTGTTTTCTTGCGGTCTAATAAAGTAATCTCCGAGTAGACAATCCGTACTAGCACGATAATTAACCAAAAGGCAAAATGGAGCTCACAGCATCCACAAAGCTAAAAGGTTCTTAATTAAAATACAATTAAAATGCCAATTTTAATTATAATACAGTTAAAAATCAATTTGTGTTTTATTAAAAATACAATTAAAATAGTTTTTTTATATTATGTTCCAATAAGCATTTTAATTTTATTTTAATTAAAAACGTTTTAGCTTTGTGGATGATGTAAGCTCCATTCTGCCCCATGTTTAATTATCGTGCTTGGATGGATAAAGTGTCTACACTGTTATTAGAATGCAGGAAATACTCCTTATTTTAACTGTGTTATCCGCTTTTAAATAATATCCGATTAAAATATTTTGATTAATCGGAGAGTACTTTATTGAATAATCTGCAATTAATCAATAAAGTAATATCCGATTTATCACAGCATCATTCAAACCAATTTAGGATTAAAAAATCCCACCACGTTGAAATATGCCTAAATGTTTATATTATATACCCATGTCAATTAGATATACTTCAACGACTTCATTAATTAATTGCAGTAGTACATATTAAAATAAATAATGCACTTACATATAATGCATTACGTATTCATAGTAGGAGCAATCGTGAAACATTAAAAACATATTATGGAAAATTTGGAAACGTCCATTGGAGACATTAAAACAATTATTCTAATGTTGCTCGCTGTTTTTATATTTATGTTATCTTAACTTTCGCTGAATATAGCATATTGCGTTGAACACGTCGTCATGGTTATAGTTTTTTTGCTTGAAAAAAAATGTTTGATTTCATCCGCAAAAACAGTAGCTGAAGACTACTTGCGCTGATATACTCCGTTTCTGACAACTCAATTACCAGTACGGTATCGTCGGCAGAAAGGACAACAGATGTATCGACAGGGCCATCTACATTTAGAAAGGCGTCTCTTATCCTTTGTTTAACTGTCTCTTGTCCTTGCCAGACATGGTGGCGACCTGATAACACATTTAGACAATACTTTACAAGCTCCTTGCCGCCGGCGGCATTGCTCACCTTTAAATTTCAGAGTCTGATTAGGAATCAGATCAATAAACAAACCTACTCCATTCGTATTCTAAATGTTATTGTCAAAGAAAATTTCACGAATACGTATTATACTTAATATTGCTATTACTTAATATTTGCAAATATACTTAAATATATTCAGTGGATGGTTCACTGTGCAAATAAGATTTGACTGCAGACATTATCTGAAGAAGTTCACTTTAATAACGGGAACATAAGTATTAAAATCAATTATATAGATGTTAGTTATTAAGTGCACTAATTTCCTTAAGGTCTTTCAGAAAACTGTCGCATGTCAACTTAGTGCAAAAATCTGTAATGTATCACAAGTATGTTTCAATGGAGCAACATGTCAAAACATTTTGCTAGATTTTGCGATGTCCAAACATTTTGCTTAAATGTTACACAACATATCACTAAGCTGTTCTCTGATATTCAGAGGTTAGCCCCATGAAGAAATACAAACTACCAGATAATTTTTACTTGCTGTTGCCTTATCAAACTTCTCCTTTTACAGCGATCTTGACATACAGTATAACTCCGGCTTCATTTACATCCTTCACACGCCGTACACAAGATCTTCTATGCTTCGAACTCATAATCTTTTTCTCATGTAGACAGTACTGAATCTGATCCTCCCATGACTTCCTTGGCCTTTCTCTGCCTTTCCTTCCTGCCACTTTGGCTAAAAAGATTTTCTTAGTAAGCATCTCATCACTCATTCTTTCAACAGGGCCAAACACCGCAGCATATTGGTCTCCACCTTGCTAAAAACATTTTGCACCACATTACACAACTGCAACACATCTTCATTCCTCAAACAATCAGAACGTGTCTTGCAACAACCACCCCATAAGTAACGCATTTCTCTAGCACACAAACGACTCCTATGTCCCTTCTGTAGTACTCATGTTTCATTGCCATACATCAGAGTAGGAACAATTACACTTTCATACACAGCCATGCGGGATTCCCTTGAGAACATATAATTCCTGTGAAAACCTCCCAAACAGCAATGACTTTAATCGAAGAATTCACTCGCCTACTAATTTCACTATCCAGCTTGTTCTCTCGGTCAAACATGCTTCTTAAATACACAAACTCATTCTCCTGGTCAATCCGTGTACCATTTAAACTTATATCACATTCACTACTTCCAGTTCCGTTCTCAAAAACCATAACTTTGGTTTTTCCCTTATTTATACTCAGTTTGAATTTCATGCAAACTTCGTACACCGAGACAACATACTCTGCAACTCACTTTTGCTCTCTGCCAACAGAACAGTGTCATCAGCATAGAACAATCTGCAAACACGCATGCCACCAAGACATAAACCAGTATTATATATTTTGGCATCAGGCATGCACGCATCCACAAATATTTTAAACAGCCATTGTGACATTACACAATCTTGTATGACTGCTGCACCAATAGAAAAGGATTTTTATAAATACCTTTCATTCGAATACAAGCTCTATTTCCAGTGTAAATGACTTTTACACTATTAAGTAGATTCCCAGTAACACCATATTCATTCAATACGTTTAACAAAAGTGTCCTATTTACTCGGTCGTAAGCTTTCTCCAAATCTATGAAGGCCGCAGAAACTTTCTTACGAACAGACAGATATCTTTCAATCATCATGCGTAATGGAAAGGTTTGATTAGCTCAGCCTTTACCAGGCATAAAACCACTCTGAACATCTTACACTTTCTCCGATGTAAGACGCTGTATTTTTTCAATAACGACCTTACCAAAAACTTTCTCTGGCACACTCAGTAGGCTTATACCACGATAGGTCTTGTAGTCAGTCTGTCTGATCAGTCTATACTTTTAATATGAGTTGCATTAAAAACGAATGTGCAGAAACAATTCCATTAATGGTCGAGGAATGCTTAAACAAATTTTTCGTCTATAGAACTGCGTTAATCCTCAAACACAATACATGTTTTTCTTTCTTACATTTAGGCAACATTCTTCACTTTCAGCATTAGAGATTTTGCCGGCAAGACTCTCGATGTTGGGTATCAATACTCTATTCAAGATTCGCTGATCATTCCTTCACTTTGTTTTACTCAAGTAAGTAGTAAATCATGCCTTCCTGTTTCAAGTATAATAAAGTGCACAGCTCAAAGAAATAATTAGTCCTGTGTCGTGACATTTATCTGTTGTTAACGAAAAACACGACTGGAGAAAACGACTTTTGTACTTCTCGTTATTTAGAAACTCAACATGCTGAGAACGGGTATTTCTTATGTACGACTGCGTTTAATTACAAACCAATATCTGTTTTTAGATATGCTCGGCTTTACATAAAATGTAAGTTAACGTTAAGATAGTCTGGACTAAATTGGTAATAGAGTTTTGACAAAAGTTTAGCTGACCTGATAGTGATAATAAAATCATATCAGTGGGAGATGCGTTTTAGGACCATGACTGGTTAAAATATATGTATTAGCAGATACTGGTTATTTGCAAAGCAGTCATTGTGGTGACAGGAATGTCTCAAAGGCACAAAATTTTGAACTTAGCAAAGAAACGTTCCGCGCGTGAAATATTAGAATAAGACGTGAAGGATTACTGTAAGGCTCGGTTACATTTTGCTAGCTAAAACATCGGCCATAAAGTAAGTGGTGATATAAGTTAAAAACGCATTCTGTTTTTACTACAATAGCTGAAGTTATAGAAATATTCACCATGTAGGTAAATATGTTGAAACTGGTAAAAAGCATTTAATCAACATTTCAAATTGCTTCATCCTAATACGATGATTTAGTGCATCGATTCTGTGTCTAACGGTGATAATCAATTTTCGATCAAAACTTCCGACGTACACCGCGAGGAATAATTTATACAAGTACAATTGCATTTGTTTTCTACTTTCTGTCGCAATGCCATAATTTTGGAGGCAGTATTGTATGAAATATATTTAGATAGCTTATGCACTGAGTGGCCAATTCTTTATGACCACCATCTCAGTACTTCGTTGGGCCACCTTTTGCCTTTAATACTGCGTCGATTCTTCGTGGCATGGACTCCACTAGATGTTGAAAGATAGTTTGTGGAATCTGATACCATGCTTGATGAATAACACTTTCCAGGAGTGTGAGATTGCAGGGATGTGGATCCAGCTGCCTGATGGCTCGTTCAACTTCATTTTACAAATTCTGAATGGGGTTCAGATCTGGAAGTTGTGGGGGCCACCTAAACACGGTAAACTCACCAGCATGTTCCTGAAACCAATCCTGTACAATACGAGCACTATGGCAGAACGCATTATCTTATTGAAAGTAGCCATCGCCATTTGGATAAACTATCTACATGACAGGATGCACTTTGTCCGCAACGCTGTTTAGATATCATGTGCCAGTCAGACGTTGATCAACACGAATTAAAGAGCCCAAAGCATGCCAGGAAAACATTTCCCAAACCATAACGTTGCCTCCACTAGCTTGAAAGGTTGTAGGAATGCATTTTGGGCCCGTGCTTTCGTGCTGTTTCCGCCAAATTGTCACTCAGCCATCGGCATGGTGCAACTGAAAATGTGATACATCGAACCACATGATTTGTTTCCAATTATCGACTGTCTAACCCGTCTGCTCCTGTGCGAACTGGTAACGTTTTCTCTTGTTAACTGCTGACAGCAAAGGTGTTCGAACAGACCTTCGGCTGCCGTATCCCATCCGATGCAGTGCACGGCGAACAGTGCGTGCAGAGATCATTTGAGGGGATCCGTGATTAAGATGATCTGGTAATTTGCTGACCTGTTGCCCTTTTGTTGTCTAGCAGCAGTCACGAGTCGATGGCAACCACACGTTGGACGTAGAGACCCAGTTTTTTAACTGACACTCCAGTCTTTAAACACTTTAACAACAGCTACTCGCTCCATGGTTCCGAGCTCCTACAATGATCCCACGCTGAAAGTCCATAAAAGCGCATTTTTACCCATCTCGTTCGCCAAAAGCATTGCTACTTCAGTTGCAAGCATTAAGCTTTCCCTTTTTATACTAGCCTCGCCCTCTGGCTGCAACACCGTGCAGCCATGGCTCATTTGCTTAAAACTCTAAGGTGGTCATAATAAAGTGGCCACTCAGTGTATATGCGATTCGTGCTATAGTTTTCAGTCATAGCTTTTTCTCTTATTTTACTGTCAGCCATATTTGCGCTTTTAGTATGGTCTAGTTCCTTAAATATAAACACCAAAATGTTCTCAATGAAATCTGAACAATTTTCCTTCTCTAAATCTCAGATTCCCAAAATTTCCGAAAGGAGTCCACCATACGTGATGCAAGAGTTCAGAGTAAAATATTATTCATCAGATTTTTACAGAAATTACTAGGATATCGATGTAATAAGCAAGAACATCTAATTACTATAAAAACATTTCTAATATAATACTATAAAAACATTTCTAATAGGGCTAGAAAGAACTATACTTGGCAGGCCATATGACATAATGAAATGCTGAAGAAATTGGACTTTAAAAAACTATTGTACAAACAATTTTTATTTTTTAAAGTAGATATTTATTGTAAATATGCGCATGCTTCTCATTGTAAAGATCTTGTTGTGCTTAATTTAGTCATAAATTTCTTATGACTGCTGTTTTTATGACAGTTCATTAAATTCGCTTTTCTATTATATAAATTGTACTTGATATAATTTTTAAAATATACTTCTTTTGGAAGAATTAAAACTTGTTCTTACTAGATGTATATCCAACGGAAAACCTGTTTTTCAAATTGGACATGTACAAGAAAACATATTGGATAAAATGCAATTTACCTTAAACTACATAGGGAAAAAGTTGTGCTATTTTATAAAAATGATCGCTACTCGAAATGGCTTTTGGAATAAATACTATTGAACTAAATAAACACAATTTTAAATAGCGTTTTTAGAAACAAAGGTATAGTATTAAATACATGTTGAGTGTCTTTGTATCTTCATTTGGGATTTCCACGGGCAAGTTTTGCATCAGAAAAGAACTGGAAGTCAAGGATTGTCTCTCGCAGATTTCTAGTTTAACAAATCAAGAACTTTGAAATTCGACTAATAGTTTCGGGACATTTGCTCCCCGAAGATAAACGAACAAATGGATACTACAAGTTCGTTCATTATTTTTAGCAAATAATGAACAAAATTATGGCTGCATTTTAACCATCAGTACTTTGAAGCTGACAAAATGTATGATGTATGTGTTTTTCGGGTGTAAATAACTTTCTCTGGTCGAAAAATAACTTTATTTTTTATTCATATTTAATTTTATTCGTGAATGTGCATTTGATGTAAATAGATAAGTAGAAAATATTTTAAAGCATCGTAATTTTCATTCATCTCGTTATTCAACCATTATTAGTATTCCTATATGGCTCAATTTTTAAAACCACATTGCACCTCTACCATGAGGTATTTGCAGCTTCTTCTTTGAGTGTTAAAACAAGGGCACGCGGTGCCAATTCCGGGTGTTTTAGATGATTGTTTGCGTAATAACACCGCACTCTTACGTGCACGCATTAGTTACCATCTTAGAAGTCTACGACAGTTCTAAGGAAATTGTAAATTATCTGAATAGTTTTAGATTTAAAAACAATTGAATAAAAATAACCGAATTAGATAATCTGTCATACCGTCACAAGTTATGTAGATCAATTACCTGACACTTCCTGGAAAATGAGCCTACTGAAAGGCTAAACGATGCTGAAAATTTACACAGACATAAAATTTTACTTTAAGTGAAAGAGCATTATATATAAGTTATTTTACGAATATAAAACTGCATACTTTAATTTTAAGACCAAGTAGTAATTATAATTATTAGTGAATTTGCTGCGATGATCAGTGAAAATAAGTCGTATTATAAAAATAAATTATATGTCATTATCTTTGTTTTTGTGACACTGAATACATTGTTTGTTTAAAGATATAAGTCAAGGAGGAGCAAAATAATCCTGACTGAATCTCTCATACAGCAGAGTTGTAAGAAATTTGGACAATCTTCCAAGACATTTCAAACACACTTCTCGACATAGAAATTCCTCACCCGCAAGGAGTTAAAAACGAGGGATCAAATTCAGCGTGCAAATAGATATGCATAAGAGTTCACTTTGGTTTTATCTTCAGCAAGGTACCGTGCATATACGATGAGACAATGCAGCACAATAAGTACCCCTCAGTAAGTGGTTTCACCAGAGCAAACGATAATACAGGCAACAACATGGCGTAGTAATGAGTCATGCAGTCGAAGCATATCATCCTGAGGAATTGGACACAAAGAACAGTTCACTCTCACCCATAATTCATCGAGGTGATGCGCAGTCAGATTCGATTGGAGACGACGCCCGTTGTGCTGCGAAAGGTTTTCGATTGGGGGTATATCGGTCTGTCTGGCTAGCCGAGACAGTGTTTTAACATGTTGCAAACATTATGTGGAGATAGGAGCGCTGTGTACACGGGCGTTATTTTGCTATAAACAGGAGTGTTGTAGAACATTCGAACACGGAATCAAAATGGGCTGCAGAATTTTCTTAACGTATCGTGCAACAGTCAGTGTGCTTGTGATGCGGAGAAGAGGTGACCTGATGTCATGCACATTAGCATGTCATGCCATGATGTCTGCGCGACGGGCGGTGTGGCGGTGGCGAATGAAACCGGAATCCGTCCGCTCACCATGGTGTCGACAACACGGATCCGTCGATCGTCAGCACCCAGACAGAAACGGTATTCATTCGTTAAGACCAGAGCGGCCCATTCATGACCCTTGGTCACGTGACTTCGCACCAAGACAGACGAGCACTGCGATGGCTGAGTCTTCAGTGGCAGTCAAAGCAACGGTTGCTTATTGAGTAGGTTTGCCACATGCGCCCTTCGGTTTACAGTTCGGGTCGTTATCGATACGTCCATGGCCGATGACAGAGCACGTCGAATATCGGATGCAGTGCTTTCTGATGACGAACGAGCGCGTGGAACCAACCTCCAGTCAAGGCGTGCGGACGTCTGTCGACCTGCACCGATGCCACTCTGACGCACGTAGGGCCTTCCTGTGGGCACTGGTGCGAACAGCGTCCAACAATTCGCACATGACGTTATACATGTGCAGAAATACGAAGTGTAGACAATCCCACTTCACACAGGTCTGAAATTATTCCTCGCTGAAACGCCTCCAAATGGTTGTAACCCGGCCGACGGCGTATACCCGCGTTTTTCGTCCTTCGATGAACAGTTTCCCAGCGCAAACAATAAATCTGAAACGTCCGCGATACTTCCACCAGCGACTGCACACTATCATCCCTGTTGCTGCTGGCACCATAAACTCACGAACGTGTGACGTCATCAGCTCCGGTTTAACATCATTTGCATAATTCGAATGGGTACACTCGGCCTTCGATTTGCATGTTTGTAGCACACTTCTTTCTGGGTTGGATGATTTCTATGTCGAGCAGTGTATATTCCCAATATTTTCTGTTCATCAAATAATATTAAAATGTTTGAAATGTTTTAGTATAACACAGACATTTTTCAAGGTGCATAATTTATATGAAGTTCACAGAATAGCCTTTTACCTACAATGTTTCTTCGTTCTGGGTATTTAACGTTATGAAACAACTGGAAAACACCAATGGTCTTCTTCTAAATAGTCATTATGTAGCTCACGGGGTTTTCTTGAATTTTTGCTTGTTGAGAATAAACAGAATGACATCTGTCTGAAAGAATAGATTTGAGAAAGAACTTCATTAGAAAATTTTCCATAATATTTCTGTACGTAATACGTATCTTTTAAACTTTGAAACTGTAAAATGCATGTGCATTTCTTCCAAGGAAATGCTGATTGTCAGTGCTTTTTATCTTATATACCTTATTATGAAATATTAAAAAAAATGTTTTGCACTTGCATTTATATGATACGTAGGGACACCATGCATCAATATTGAACTTATAATTTTAACAAAATAAGCAAATTAAGTAATAGATTACTCAAATGTCTCAAGACATTCTGTATCTGGACAGAAATATAAGTCAATTGGTCGCTGCAGGGTCTCGTTCTGGAAAAACTGATATAGTAAACCTTCTGATTCTTGGCAGGAAAGCTTTCCATTTTATATATATATAGGAATAACGGCGTTTCAGATAATGTAAGTATTGCGTTACTGAGATATTTAAAACTGAAAGCATGTCAACAGAATTTGGGATTTCGATATAATGGAAATAGGGAATGTGTTCTTCACCAATGAGCCATTGCATTAGGACCACCTTATAAGCTGTAAGACTCGATTTAGCCCGCAAAACAGCGGCCACTTGGGGAGGTATCGAATCTATGAGGTGGTGATAGGTAACATGGCGTATATGGTACTGTAATGCCAACAGCAGGGCCTCTAGTTCCCGTACATTTCGGGGTGTTGGTGATTTATCGCGAACTCGCTTTTCCAAGTCGAACCACAAATGTTTGATTAGTTTCATGTAGGATGATGTTGGAGGCCAGTGCATTAACAGGAAATCACCAGCATGTTCCTGGAACCATTCCTTGACGATTCTGGCTGTGTGGTATGACGCATTATCCTGCTGGTAATAGTCATCACCAGTAGGGAACACAGAAGTCATGAATGGGTGAACTTAGTCTTTAACGTTGTTCAGTTACCTGATAGCTATCAGGGATTGTGGTATTTAGATAATGAAGACTAAAGTGTCCCAAAAAATACCGCCCGCAGCATATTCCCGCCACTCGGACAGTTTCCCTCCAACTGTGCATCCAGGTGTCATAGCCTCTGTTGGTAATCGGCGTATCCGCGCTCGGCCGTTTACGTGATACAAAAGGAATCTTGATTCGTCAGACAAGGCCACTTTCTTCCGATCATCCACGGTCCAGTCTCAAATATCTTGGGCCCATTTCATTCGTTGTTGGAGATGACGCGAAGTGAGCATGGGCACCCGCCTAGGTCTTTGACTATGCTGGACCATGTGAAGGAGGGTGCGATGTACTGTGTGCTTTGACAAATCGACCTGATCACCACTGTTGTAGCTGCGGTTGATATGTCGCACTGTGACCGTACGGTCGTTGTGAACATAGCGCGACAATCTCCGCTGCCCTCTGGCATCAAGGAGCTGCCGACGATACACGGCTGGAAGACAGTTCGTCCTTTGGCCATCTGTGCACCACTTCTGATACGTACTTACTAGAGCAGCATGTGAGCAACCCACAAGCTGCGCCGTGCCATCACAATTTGTAGTTTATCAAACTCCGATAAATAGCAGCTAATTCCATTCTGACTGTGAATATTCTACTAACCAGAAACCGGTTTTCACGTTGTATATTCATATACTGCTATGTAAACTTCATCTGCGCCAACTTTTGGATTCCAGGGGCGCTCATTTCCTTAGTCTGGGGGAGGTCATAATGGAAAGGTTATTTGGTGTATGTTCGTAAACTTTAAGTCACCTTGTTTTCTTTATTATACTTTTTTCTATGTCTGTTTTTATATTCTTTGGTTTCTTTATTCTATTTGGAAAATTTATATCAGTGTTTTCTCTTTTCTAACCTAATAAGAATTTTTACCGTGGTTTTAGAAATATCAGTCTCGAAATAAATACCTTGTCATCTAGCGAGTTGCCTACAAGCTTGAGAATCCTATCTCCCTTAGATCAGGAAGCATACCTACGTTGGAGTGTTTCAGATAACTTGTATGATCCTAATTCGATGAACTAGCGGACAATTCCATTTGTTCCATGATTATAGTTCCGACGTATTTTACGAGTCCGTTATATCTTTTTTCGCATGTTATGATCTCCAAATGAAAGTTAGAATCCCAAATTAGAACCCGTGTGATAAATGGGAATAAAATGATCAGGAGAACTAGTCTGGTGAATCAAGAACAATAATCAAAAATTCGAACTTTGAAGCGACGCTTCAATAATTTGATAACGCCTTGATGTCTTGTTTCTACAAGGTTTAGTCGCCTGCATGCTGGTTCTCTAGAGCCTTGACAAACAAGAAAGACGTGACGCCGCAGGTCCAAGAATCTGTGAAAATAGAAATGAACAAGTGTTCAGATGGGAAGTATTATAATAAGGACAATGCTGATGAAATTAGAGTGAGATATTATACGCGCCATTACACTTTCTTTTATTGTTCTACTGTATTTTTAATGAAAATACTGGCCGTATGAAACAAGCTGAACAACAATTCTAATCACACAAAAACGTACAATGGAAATCTATTCTACTTATTAGAAAAATTAAATTTCGCAAAATATATATAGATTACCTTCACTTAATACCAAGGAAAAAAATCAATGATATATGTATTCTGGTCGAACAGCTGCCTTTCATCAGCTACACTAGCCACATCCACAGTATAGTTCTGCTTTGAATCTGATTTCGAAATAGGGCTGAAAGGCAACATGTGTGATATCAATGGTTAGCTGGCTGCCACCATGGGAGATCTGTTCTGAGTAAAAAGACATACTACCTGACTATAATATCAAATCTCATTCACTGGAAATAAACCACATTTACAGATCTAAAGGATATTGAATTACAATTTTTATCGGGAAATTAGAATTCTGGAGCCTAAACAAGGCGTGAATAAAATGTTTCAGTGAATAGATTTTGGTATTTTAAAAAATTAAATCTCAGCACATAAAATTTATTTAACGAACGATACAATGAAAACAATTTCAATGTTAATAACAGATTGTTGGAAGAAAAAGCCATTACGTTTACATTAACGTCCACTTGAAACAACGTCATTGAAAATAAATTATCGGGTAGGTGTGACAACTGTGTTTTAAACAATTTTTATCCAGTTGTATAGCTTTATAAAATATATCGATTTTAAGAACGATTGGTCAACAACCGACATTTGTACGGACGAAGTGGGACATTTCGAAATTATTTATTGAAATATTTCGTTTTCTAATTTTTTTCAGCAGAATTTATATTCATTTATTTAAATGAAAGCGAGATAGAAAGTAGATGGTTATTAAATAAAATTATTTTAAATTGTGTAGAACGAAGTATTCGTTGATGAAAACAGGACGGAACACATGAAAATAAACCTTAACAAAAAAAATAGGATAGGTGATCTTAGATGGTGTAAAGTCGATCTTAGATGGTGTAAAGTCGATCTTAATGGCTTCAACAGGGATCAGAAAATGCTTTTGACATACATGTTGATAAAACGATAATGCTAATCCTTCAGAATCAATAACTGAACACCAATCAATTTCTAAGGATACGAGCAATCTTTCAGGTGATATACTGAAATGCTCAACAAATGTCAGAGTTGGAATCCCCTAAGTGAATGCAGAATTGCTTTCTGGATTCGATGGTCACGTCACCACAGGAGGTAAATATAATGATATCAGCAACAACAACGCAGTGCTGAGTATTCCAATACTTCATTATGGAGGACGATATTTGTTTCTGTAAACATACTAATGATCTTAAAATAGAACTAGATATGGTTAACTCTTATAATAATAAATTTTGCATATTTACTGATGCATTTAAAGGAAGTATGAAAGCAGTTGATCGTATAATGGAAATAATATTCACCATTTCTACCTCATGTAGGTGGCTTGCAAGAAACATGAAATCAAGTAAAACATCCTATGTGTAGTACAGTACAGTGACTGTGTTGAAAAACGTGAGGGGCTATTAGAAGTTAATTGGAATAATTATATTTCTTCAGGGTGGTTTCACAAACTGCTGCTGTATTCTACATTTGTGGGACAACCGGACAATACAAGAATATTATATTTTCAAGCACACGGGAATAAAGAAGATAATGTATTTCTCAGGAAGAGATCATGTAAAATTTAGTCCACAGGTATCAAATGAAAACTTTCTTCATCTACCACTGCATATGGAATTCGGTTTAATGAAGAGTTTGGTAAAGGCCGTGGAGAAGAAGGGAAGTGGCTTTCCTAATGTATAAGACGCAAAACTGAAAGAAGAAAATTTTATTGGCCCCAAATTGGAAAAAGTTTGAAACATCACGCTTTTTAGACAAAACTACAAGATTTTGAACTTGAAGTTCGGCATTTCTGTAAAACAGGTTTCCACGTATTTGTTGAAAACAAAAGAGGAGGCTCTCTCTCTCTCTCTCTCTCTTAAGAATATATATTTTCATCTGTGAATTTTGAGAATCCAGATAATATTCCTAACGATATAACACGAAAGGTAAGATGTTTCCAGGATCGTTGTGATGTTGTTAGAATTAGGAATTACCGGTGGTTTCTTAAAATGGAGTAGGAATGGTCCGCAGGAAAACCAGTAATACGACCCCGGATTTCTGGTTGTAATGAGCACGTATTTTAAATTCTTTCCGAAAAAAGTACAATATTTCAAACATCTATTGTCCATGCAACTATTTTGACGAAACACGTCGACCACATTTCTTTAAATAAAAACACACAGTGCGTTACGAAAATTAACAAATTGCCCACAAAAAGTTTTGCATAGCAAAAGGATTTCAAATTGAAGCGAATGAAGAAAAAATGTAGAGGGAAATATGATATATCTCAACATCCCCTAGAGGGAGTCTTGAATAATGGCAGAGTTAAAAATATGAAAAAAAGTACTTTTCATAGCAAAATCTATGCTAAGAGAAATAATCCAAATGTGTCTCCGGGAAGCAGAGATAGCGAGAGAAAGGTTTTGGAGTTTATGGGGTTTAGCGGAAAAACTATGTCACAAGGTTTTTACAAGCGGAGATACATCTTTAAACATAAATGATTAAACACTACCTACCATCAGTACTATTAAGTATAAAAAAAACGCCAGAAGTGCATGAAAAGTGTTTCACGTTGTACGTGGTACCCCGTGGTAAAAGAATTGTTGAATTTGCACATTTAAAATGTTAAATATCTAGAAAAGTAAACTTTTCGCCTTAGCGGAGAAATTGTGCATTAATCTGCGTGTGAAATAGTCACATGTGTTCGCGGTATCACACTTATTACTGAAACTTGCTCTTAATTATAGTTTCTTCTAATTGTATTAGAGGATTTCAAAACTTTGTTTAATTGTTCTCACAGTAAACATAGATGCACTGCTATTGAATTGGGTATCTCATGCTTTTTGAGTGACATTGTTTTCTCGCTGGGTACCTAACACTTGAGAGACACCCATTGCAAAGCAAGTAAAAGAATCTGCTCTTAGTAATTCCATTCCATTAAGAACTAATATTTTTACCAGCTTTATTAATTCATTTTACTAATTTATAACTGGCTGTAAAAGCAACAAGGATACATAAATGGGCAGTGAAGTTAGCCAAAGTAGACGTTTTGATAATAAGAATGAAGTGGTTCTTGCAATTAAAGTTGCAAATTATATAATAATTGAGGAATATCGTTTTAATGATACACTGCCAATCCCCCATTGAGCACGTGTGGGATTTTATGGGACAACGACTTACCCAGTCTCCAAGGCCAGCCACGACCATCCGCGATTTACGCGTCCAGGTTGAGGATGCTTGGAACTCAATACCCCAAACTTACATCCAACATCGGTACAACAGACTCCATACCAGAACTGCACAGTGTGAAGCAGTTCATGGCGGTTCAACCTCGTACTAACCATGTTACGTGGAAATGTTATTTTTCAGTTTACCAGCAAATATAGCTGTATTTTGCCATAATGTTTTGATCACGTTATATTCTGTATTCCGTTATTATGCTGTATAAACTTCCTTGGTATCAGACGTTTCCTTCTTGGTGCTCTGTTTTCACTTTCCGCCAGTGTATGTATCTAAGAAGTTCGGCATAAATGAAAGCACACAGTTCATCATTTTGAAATATAAATATATGAAACTATGATAACTCTGGGGCCTGCGTAGAATTAGAACGTGAAAGGCAAAGTTTCCAGACGTAAGAAACGTAATGATGGAATGGAAAAGGAAAATGCACGGAAAACAACCTCCCTATAGATAGAAAACTTTTTTAAAACGCTAGTCTTTGTCCATTTGATGAAAGCTGAAGTTTTCAAGGGTTCTGATAGATGGTTTTAATAATTGAAACTCATCCTGGGGCGTATAATAAGATGTGAAACCTAAGTGCATTGATGTCTAAAAGTTGGGCATGTATAAAAAAGACATTTTAGAACAAACGAATTGGTGAAAAACGATTATAAAGTAAAGCACAGGGGACGTAGGGATATACAGATGTTGAAATCACGACGGAATACTATTTGACCTCCGATTGTGTCGTAAATCACGTGGATGTTTTGATGTATTCTTATTATGTTTTGGACACACCCCAAATTATATTGTTACGGTGTTTGATGTACTTTATGCTGTTTGGTGTGGTTTAGCAAAAAATTACAATAATTCTAATTCAGATTCAAATTCAAATTCAATTCAAATTCAAATATACATTTACGCAAATAGACATTTAAAACAGCTAAGTACACGAAAATATCTCTGATCACCATTAGTTCTTCAAGTGGCTTATTTCCACCTCAGGAACAGAAAATTTTTAAATTACCATCACCATTAGTGAAATGGCGTATTGAAAGAAAATAAAATAGCTGTAGAGGTTAGCGACATAAAAATACATAATTGCCAAAATCATAACTTCGTCATTGTCTGTTAACAGCTGATTAAATTATACGAATCAATATTTTATCTGTATTTAGAATTGTATCTGTAGTATCCATACCTACGAAATTTTGACGAACCACTGCGGAACTTTACTTTAAAAATTAATTGGTGCAAATTACGCAAGAAAGCAGTTTTAAAGCTTTTCTATGTCACGCAAATTTATTCAATGGAATTAATAATTATTGGTCAGTTAGCGTTCTCTCGGGTTTTTACAGAGTGTGCAGAACTGTCTATCTGGTAATAAAAAGATCCTCGTGTCATTATAAAGAAGTAGAGTGGTAGATTTCTGGTCATAAAATAAGCCTATTGGATTCATAAACAAAGATCCTTTAAAATTCGTAGCCAAAGATGGTCAAACAATTCTATTTCCATGGCAATACCTCAACAGTGGTGGCAAAAATTGTGGACACGTTTTGACATTTTCATGTTTTGCTACTTTGCAGGCTTATATGAATGTTATTTTGTACCAAATAAAAATGTATACTGTATATGTCAATTTAAAAAAAAAATTAATGCTGAATTCAATACAAGAAAACAGAATGCAAAATATGCAGTACGAAAAAGTTATGCTTACTTTAGTCTCAAAAAGAAACACAAATGTGATTCAGTTAAGAAACGGTTGTAAGTGCAAAACCTACTGGTGAATCACAGTCATTGTTCTGGGCACCAATGAAATGGCAGTAGCTGCAATACATCTTGTGAGAAGTTGACAAAAGTCAGTTTTGCTGTTTGTTCTGTAGAAGAAATGCTGTTAGCGGTATAAGTGAAACGTAATTGTAGATTGTGAGAATATTTTTAGTTTTTCTTTAAATTTAACGTGTAGATAATAAGTACAGCAATGGCACCAAAGAAAAAAACAAGAATCGATTGGTCACCTACAAAATGGATCAGGATGATTTTATTTCGGGGATCGGGTATTATGCAGAAATTGCAAGTCAATTAGATGGGTCGGATACAACGTCTGGTGAACGAAAGGGCTGTTTCCGTTATCAGGAAAGAAAGTCACTTAAAAAGCAAACCAGTAAAAGGCCGAAAAAAGTGCACAAAAGCTGTTGATGACAGAAGAATAAAAAGACTTTGTCTGAAGGACGTAAAAATTTAATCTCAGGCTATCAGAGCTGAACTCTGTTCAACTGGTGTTTCTGTCAGTTCAAGAACGATGAGGAGCAGATTATCTGCTATTGGACTAAGAGTTGGGATTCCGAAAAAAAGCCTTATCTAAGTCTACAGCAGCGCAAGAAAGAACTACAGTTGCTAAAGAACACAATGGATGGGCCGACAATCGGTGGATGTATGCTACTTGGAGTGACGAAAGTAAGATACCCTTATTTGGTAGTGATGGCCGAAAATACGTGTGATGTAGAAGAAGAACTACTACCTTACTGCATGAAGGCTAATGTAAAGCACCCAAAAAGCGTTATGATTTGGTCATGTATGGCAGGAAATGGTGTTGGCCGCCTTCATATAATCGACGGCGCGCTGAGTGCAAGAAAATACATCGACACCATCTTGGAACCAAAACTGCTGCCTTCCATCAGGGATCTCTTTCAAAACAATACAACATTTCTTTTCCAGCAGAATTCAGCTCCCTGCCACACCGCAAACATATGCAATCAGTTGTTTACAGCAAAGTTCATTCCATTGTTGACATGCCCAGGAAACAGCCCTGACCTGAACCAGATAAAACATTTCTATCACCGTTTGAATGTCCTTGTACGAATGAGACGTCCATCAAAATAGTTGCTTCCTGGCACTACTTAATAACGAAAGCAGAACTTTAAACATTTGTTAATTCAATGAGACGTCGCTGAGATGCGATTTTAAAGAATAAAGGATACTACCGTAATAAATACTGATACTACAGTGAAATCGTAAGTGCATTACTGTATATTCAGCATGATTGCTGTATTCCCTGCGTAACCTTTTTTGTACTGCATATATTTGTATTCTGTTTTTGTATTGAATTCAGCATTCAATTTTCTTTAAATTGGCATATAAACATTTGCATTTGGTGCAAAATAACATTTCGTATAAGCCTGCTAAATTGTAAAACATGCAAATTTCAAAAACGGTCCAGTTTTAACTACCAATGTAATCATCATCATCATTGTCAATCATGATCAATCCACTGCTGGACGAAGGTATCCCCGTTTCTTCCACAACGGTCTGTCTTGTGCCTGTCGCCTCCATGCTACTCCCACCAATGTACATATGGAAATACAAGCTCATATTACAAAACTAAAGTTCATATGGAAAAGCAAGGTCAGCAAAATTTCATGTGTGATTCAATTGGAACTTTATTTAATATTTGTAACTCTCAAAAAGTAAGTCACTATATGAAAAATTCTACATGACAGGGAATAGCAAGTGAAGCCTTGTTTCGTGTATAAACCTACTCAAAGGTGAACATTAAAACTGTACTTCAGATAAACAAGCAAAAGTCAATTACTGATTTCTTATTTATAATAAATATTTTGAAGAATTTACCAAAAATTTCCTTTTTAAAAAAATAATCTTGAAGATGCGCCTTTAAGAGAATAAACCATATCAAAAAACAAAGCCAACAACGATTTCTCTGGTTAAAACAGCCCATTAGTTTTTTGACTTTCGTACGAAGCAAATAATTTAAGTATGTGTTAAGAAAAGAAGGTATTCATAATAAAAGACTGTTCTTACGATGGCTGGGGTGAAAACTGAACATTGCGTAAATAAGTGTTGTTGTTTATAGTAATCGGAACAGGAAACGTAAAAAAATATTTTAATAATCAAACTGTGCGATTAAATAAAACTGCCGGAAATATAAATATCTAATAATGCGCGCTAGTGGAAGACCTATGACTTACACAGGCTAACAAATTTTCCGAAACATCTTCATAGCAACATAATTCAGATTCAAAGACTTTCTTCAAACGAAAGTGTTAAAGATATATAGAAAAACGTGTGATATAATTCTACGTGGACTACTGGAAAATGCGTGAATCATTCAAAGAAGAAGTTTTAGCGAAATATTTTTCATGAAGAAGAGTCATACCAAAGAAACGCTTTAACAAGAGATTTGAAAAATCAGATAGTAACTGAAACGTCACTGTACGTTGACGCCTCTTGCGGAATAATGAGAAAAGAAGAAGCAACCAAACTTAAAATATTATACTCCATGCGATTCAGTAATATTTTTCTTTACACAACCCTCAGAAGCATAAAGAATGATGTAAACAATTTTTCATGTATTTTTCGCAGCGGGTGAACTGTGCAAAAAAAGCACGATCTTCTCCATTTCTTCCGCAACGGATGTCAAACAGTACAAGAACATGTTTTTTCAATGGTGCGGTTGGAAGCGGAGATAATCACAATCGAGAACTCTTAAGCAGCCAAAGGGCATTTAATATACTTTTCAGGAGGGAAAGAAAGGTGGAGTTGAGAAGAAAAGGAGTGACGATGGCGATGATTCATAAAAACGTTTTTATAACGTTTTTTTTTCTTCAAGCAAACATTTTGAGAAAGAAGCCAGGAAGAATTTACGAACATCATTCTGACAGCGTCCTTTAACAAAGTCATTATAATTTCCGCACCAATAGTTAGCGATGATATCAATTTGAATTTTTTATTATTGTGAAATTAATACTATGCCGCATACTTACATTGTTTCTTATGAACACAGAAGACAATCAGATTTTCTGAACTCTACGATCCATTACTAAGTTATTTATAAATCGCCTTTCCTTCCAAAATGTGTGTCAATTATTATCTGCTTCTCTTTAGATCACATATTGTTTGAGGCTCACCATCCAGTTTAGCATTCGTGTTTATGATGTCTTTTGTGTTTGTCTCGCATCCTTCAAAATCTTATTAATTTCTTCTTACTATCAAATGCTTCTTCACAAAATGCTGGCATGTGATCAACAAACGCTTTATCAAAAGAATTATCAATTCATTGAGTACTGCATCATTATGCAGCATCACGAGCGACCATAATATTAGAGGTATCTTATGGACAGGGATTATTATATACATTAGGAACGGCCTTTGTTCTCCACAGATAAGTAAAAAATTCCTAACTAGTGCAGAACCATACACGGATTGTACTGGACGCCTCACAAAATGCAGACTCACTTCACAAATAATCAAATGATGCGATTCACCAATTTTTCCGACCTGATGTGTTGACTAACGGCAGCGAAACCGATAAGTCGAGATGTAAGATGCAGCTCTGATATGGAGCCGTTTATTTCCTTTAAAGTTGAACTAAAAATTTGTTTTTCACTTCGTTGGCCTTAAAACTAAAACAAGTGACTTTTTTTCCAAGAAATGTTTACATAAACAATTTTTAGCTTCACGAAAACAAAGCGAACACTTCTGGCCACTCGTTGCTACGACGGAGGTGAAAAACATCGAAATATATTTTTGCATATTTGGGGATCGATGGATACACTTTTATACTAAAGTGTAAAAGAGAAAAATAATTTACGTACGTCACGGAAGTACGTAGTCATGTCTACACATCATCTGTCGGAGGATGTTTTTTAATAACTGTCCTCTTGTGTTATATTTTTTACACTGAGGTCAACCAGTTCTACAGAGAGGCTCTGTTTCTTTAGGGTAGGGAGTTTTCAGCACTTTCTTGATGTGAAGCAACTTTGCAAAATGGAATAAGACTTGCTGCCCAGATGATAAAGCAGGGTAGAAATGAATATCGGTTTATTTTAAGAGATTTTGATACTTGAAATTTATATTTCGGAAAAAAAAATGTGCAGTTAACATGATATCTATGTTACAAAGAATTCCAAACTGACAGATGAAACTACATTTTTTAGGCCTCTAAAAATTCCAGTAGTAATTTATCGCTTCATAGAGCATCTACATTAAAGTCAACTTCAAGTAATACCTCATTTACTGAAAATAAAAATTCAATGTCGGCATAACCAAGGTACCTGGATATTCATTTCCCCATCAAACCAAAATTGTATTTTTTTCATTTTAGAATCTTTTCCATGGTCAACGCCTCATAGGCATTAAGAAAGGGTTCAAAATACAAGTCTAAAACTTCGTGCAACAGGGTCAATCTGGATACTATACAATACCGTATTAGCACGATTTATTAAAAGATGAAAAATTATGTACAGGTTAAAAATGCACACACATGAGCACTTTCGAGGTGACGTTCACCTCATCTTCAGATGTACCAAACACACGCCAACACGAAATCTTATATACACATGTGCACCATGGGTACGTTGCTGCATAGTCTCGTGACAATACAGGGCTATTTGTTAACATTATACGCAAATCATGACGAAGGTGAGTTGTGAGGACGAGATTATTCCAGAATTAAACACGTTATGCTACTTGAAGCAATAATTTGTCACGAAATGCATCAATGAGGTGCTCCCAATTTCCAGATAACTCAAAAGGAGTGTGATCGTTACAACATTGGTCACCAAAGGCAGTAACATATATGCTTTCCATGTATACTAGTGAGTAGGTAGAGGCGGTGGATGCTAGTAATTTGGTGTTTTGCCAGTCTGGGTACATAGCTCCGGAGTTAACATTCCTTGCCAGGGCTGTGCTGTGTAGGTTTGCTTTTATAGCATATTTATGCTCTTGCAAGAGCAAAACTACTTGCCGTTTTGTAGATCCTATGTATTTTCTGATGGTCTCATCCGAACATAGATCTATCATAGGAATATTGTAAATACCCCATTTTTGCAACATATCAGCTTTGTAACGGTTTTTCTAATATACATTGACAGGTACGTGGTGCTAACGCCAATACGTAGCTTATGGTTAAAGCATAGGCGAGATAGTACGTTACTGATGTACGGCATGTCTTCAATTGAACATACAAATTTCCAACTATCACCAGCTTTTGGAAAGCTACGGACTCTAGTGGACTATGAGGTTAGAAACAGATACCAAGTTAAGAGTAAATCAATCCATGCAGTGAGGGGGGCACCTTCTACTGTTGTTAATCTCAGTGACTATGTGTTGAATCCAATCCAGGAGCGTGCATTTCCACGTGGTGTTAAGTTTCCTTATTCATATTGTGGCAGGCGTGTTGAAACCATAATTCCGCATTTTGGATCTCTTATTTCCTCTTTGCCTGATAATGATCGTGATATTGCAAGAGTAAAAATTACTAGGCGCCTTGCCAAAAGAAATCACCGTGCAGCACCATCAAATAATGACGTTTATGATGAAAAAATGCAGTTATCTCGACTAGTTAAGGACTCTAATGTTTTCATACTGTCTCCAGATAAATCCTCACAGGTAGTAATATTTAATAGTTCACCATACTCTCAAAAAATGCAAGATGTCATTGGTACAATCCTACATTAGGTAATAGATAATGACCCGTCTAAAGGAACTGTGGCAGTCCTAAGTGGTCTGAAGAAGACCCACTTGCGTTCTGAATATTTCACACAAACTCTCGCTTCACCCCCTCTCCCACTCGGCTACTGTGTCCCTAATATATTTGGCTGGCCATATCATATTACACAAAGAGGGATACCCACTTCGCCCTTTAGTATCTGGCTACGTGAGCCCTACTAGGCCTCTTGAAAAACCCCTGACAAATTATCTTGCTAAATTTATAGTGGATTCCCCTTATTCAGTTATGAGTTCTACTACGGCTTTGGAAAGCAGAGAGTGTTTCCGCCGCACAATGTACCTTTCATTTTGGCTTCCCTCGATGTGGTAGCTTTGTACCCTAATGTACCTGTTGATGCTACCCATCAAATTACTGAGACTCTACTTGCTGATTCTAATACCGCTGGTTCTGAAAGCATAGCATTGCTTAATGCGTTACGTTTTGTTAAACAACTTTCGTATTTTAAATCACAGAATTACATTTATCAACAATTAGAGGGCTCACCGCTGGGTTCCTCCCTGTCTGCAGTGTTAGCAAAAATCATGCTTCAATACGTTGATAACAAGGTTCTTAATGAATTTCCACCAACACCAAGTTAATACATAAAATACCTTGACGACATCTAGGTGATCTGGCCTCACACCCAAGCTGAATTAAATAATTTCGCCAACGCTCAATCTTCGGTTTTTCCAACTATCAAGCTAACGGTAGAAAAGGAAACCAACTTTAAATTGCCTTATCTAGATTTTGGTGTTCATAGGAACCCCCATTACAATTCCTTGAGTTTATCAGTTTACCGTAAACTCTCAGCCATAAGTTTGGTAATTCCTTTCAATTCCTCACCCCCTTTCAGTATAAAACTTCTGCTATTAATTTTCTTTTTCGCAGAGCATACCCGCATGCCACCACAAAGGCCTTCTTTGACCAGGAGATTAGTTATATCTTTAATTTGGCCCGTTTTTTTGGTTACTCCACCCACATAGTGAAACATATTTTTGCCAGTGTCAGAGCGAGTCGTTCCACTACTCTTCCGAGACATGAAGCTGGTGATATGGGAAATTTGTGGGTTCAATTGAATACATGACGTATATCAGTAATGTGCTATCTCGACTGTGCTTTAAACAAAACCTGCGTATTGGCGTTAGCACTAGATGTCTGTGAACGTATGTTAGAAAAGACCATTACAAAACTGACATGTTGCAAAAATAGGGTGTTTACAATATTCCTATGTTGGATCCATGCTCAGGTGAGACCATCAGCAACTAAATAGGATCTACAAAACGACAAGATTTGCGCTTGCAAGAACATAAATATAGTATAAAAGCTAACACACACAGCACAGCCATGGCAAGGAATGATAACTCCGGAGCTATGTACCCACACTGGCAAAACACCAAATTACTAGCAACCCCCGCCTCTACCCACTCACTACTATGCATGGAAAGCATATGTATTACAGCTTTTGGTGACCAACATGTAACGATTACACTCCTTTAGAATTATCTGGAAATTGGGAGCACCTCATTCATACATTTCGTGACAAATTATTTTTCAAGTAGCATAACATGTTTACTTCTGGAATAATCTCGTTCTCACAACTAACCTTCATCATGATTTGCATATAACATTCACAAATAGCCCTGTTTTGTCATATGACTCTGAAACATCGTACTCATGGTGCACATGTGTATATACGATTTCGTGTTGGCGTGTTTTTGGTACATCTGAAGATGTGGTGAACGTCACTTCAAAAGTGTTCATGTGTGTATGCTTTTAACCTGTACATAATTTTTCATCTTTGAGTAAATCGTGCTAATATGGTATTGCAGAGTATCCAGATTGAAGAAAGTGTTCTAAGGGATCTTACAAAATGCTGTGCAGACGAAGTATTGCAGACCCAACCTATTAAATAAATCTTGTCTTGTTTGAAGTAATGCGCAGACAAGACTACAAGAAGCATTAAACTACTCGGCTCGGGTCGTTTTAGCTTGCCGCGTTGGTCTTTTCAATTTTATCCTCACGTTCTATGAAAATTACTTATAAACCTTTAAATAACAATATGCTAAAGAAATGGTTGTTCGTGACTGATCCGCTCCATGGGACTGGATTGAAAGATTGAATAAAAAGATACGTTCAGCAGTTCCCGCAGATCTTGTTGGTCCTTCGATTGATCCAATTGCTGGCCCTTCGTTTGGTTCTCGAGTCGAGGATTCCAACGATCCAAATTATCGATGGATACGAACGCCTTACATATTGCTTACGTTCCTCTTTCGTTGCCTGAAATTCATTGTCAATTGATTAGTTACTGGAGAAATCTTTTTGGTGTAACTAGAACCATCGTATAACCATTTTATCTTGGGTCATAAGACCCAAAAATAAAAATAGTTTGCTGTGAAATGAAGATAAATCTCATTTTAAAATTCAATGTTCTTCATATTTCGATTTCTTTTCATTACGGTTTCACTCACTAGAATTAGACATCAGCTTAGAATTCTGACGCATTTGCTGTCCTGCAATATGTAGGTTGTATTCGTTAATATTTAACTCATAAATATATACTAATAAATGTGAAAGGCAGTATTTGTACCGCCACAAAGTGTAACTGTAAATTATAAAAGTCGTCACACACCACTCTAATTGTTTAATATATGGACAACTGCTACCTTTATGAACATATACCAACCGTCACCAACATGGAAAGTCCTCGCACTACTTTCTGTTTCCAACGAACAAAACGAACGGGTCTTTTAAATAGATGACTTTAATGAATCCGATGTGATACATCCAGATCACATAAACCGCAGAGGAGGAGAGACAGAGCCAATGCGGTGGCACATGAAACTACGATAGCGTCTGCCACATGATACGGTAACAGTTGCTATATAAGTAACACCTCGGGGAGAGTTATAAACACTTGAAATAGAAAGGAGACGGTTACGATTCGCTGCTTTAGATCAATGTCCGTCCACTGGAGCGCTATTCTATTGAGATCTTCAGGGTATACAATATATGTTACATGTAAGTTTCTTGTTCTGTTGAATAAACAATTGAATCTACAAACCACTAACATCTAACGAGCCTTATTAAAATGCCTAATAAAAGGCGATAAACTACGAACTAGGAAGCATTGTTAACAAAAAAAAATGTTTTAAGTATAAAATACAAAATATAAATGTAATGATCTGATTTATTAGTGTCAAAGTAAGAAATCACACGAATTTCACTCTGTGAAATTCCTGTGATTTCTTACTTTGACACCAATAAATCGGATCATTATACTTATGATTAGTTTTTCTGGTATTAGCGTCCCCCAATCTATATAAAATACTAAATGTTCGAATTAAATACTGAAAAAAATTCAGAAAATTTTGCAACACCTAATAATGCATATCAGGTAAAAGAAAAATAATTTAAATTTTATATTTTTAATCTTTACGGTATAGATTGCTGTAAAGGTCGCAGTCATCACCCCTTTACAACTGAATTCTTTTGAGCTAACGGACTACTATTGTATAAATAAATGATAATAGCATTCAGTATTTCGTCAACACATTGCCTAGAGTTACGAACACAGCTTGACTCACAACCTTTGGAAGAAAACTACAGTTTTTATCGACACAGGTTAATGGATTGAGGTACGCGACAACTAATGAAACGATTAAATGAATTTAAAATATAGTGACAATTTTTTGGCATTTTCATTGGAATAATATCTAAGAGTATTACAATGAGGGACATATCATTGAAAATCATTCGCAATAAAATGCTATTTTGGAACTATCAGTAAAAGCTGTCCATTCATAAAATTGAACGAAACTTGCATCTATGAAAGTTTTCTCACAAAATCTCCGAAATTTTGAGTCACAACATCTGTGCTACGCATGAGTATATTTCACCACAACGAAATATTATGGATTCCAGCGAGAATTTAAGATTCAACTTTAAAATTCCGAAACACTACACCAGCCGTCTTAATGAAAGCTCCATTTGATATTACACCACCTTCGAAAATCTAATAATTTGCTAGAAGTCCAGGGGGCCTGAATGATGTTACAGCAGCTGCAATAGTTTTCTTATAAATTCGTCGAGAATTTACTGAAAATGTATGGATACAGTATGATTTAAGTTTATGGGTCCCTGTACAATTGTGAAATGGGCATTTTTCTGATACCTGTTTCCTTCGTCTATTCAAAAAGAGAAGTTAGTTAAGGTTTACTTTTCGAAAACATGGCAGCTATAGAACTATAAGGAGTAAGTTATGGAAGCAATATTTTCTCAAGGAATCTGATCCAATAAATAGAGAGGTTCCATCAAGGGTTTTTATTTAAATGTTCAAACTTTCTACATACTTTTGTATTTCCTTTTTTGATAGCAGTCTAGAACCTATCGAATTCTATATTTTTGAGGTGTCAATTTTTGCATGGGATTTATCCAATTTGTAAACCGTTCGAGATGTTATATGCGAATGGCAGCAGAATGAGTGGAAATGTGCCAACAAACGACACGTCAAACCATTGAGTCTTATGGGACTTCGCTGGACACCTCTCCAGATTTTCACTGAAGAGAAAGATGAATGTGAAAACTGGATCCAGCTGAAAAACCGCCAATGTTAGCGAACGGCTGCATTATGGATTTCATAAATTCTCTGGGTAGAGGTTTGAATACGAATATAATAGAACAATTATGATGCCATTTGCTGATTATTTTACAATTCTGTATTTTAGCAATTATGTAGTAGATCCCGAGTTTATGTCAATGAGCTAATCTGAGCTGAAAATGACTTTTTTGATATTAGGAAAGCATCCAGACAGGCCAGTGTAAACTACCGACGTGCGAAGTGTAATAGGTTTTTTTTTGAAGTATGAGTTTTGTCGTAGGTGAGAATATGTTCTGTGATATGGTTATTAAAATGTAAAAGACCACATAAAAATTTTGATAGCCGAGTTTCGAGTTGGAAATTTGGATATAAGTCGAATCAAAAAGGTTATTTATTGTAAAACTAAATGGAAGCATTGCGCCTACTAAGATATTTTCTCCAACACCAATAAAAACAGTTCTAAGTAATGTTTAAATTAATAGTATGAACTAAAGAAGTAGATTTACTGGATATCAAACACAGTTGCAACGTTAAAACAGGACGAGTAAATGCTGTATGTCGGAACCCAACAGTAAGGTTATTATCGGGCTGTGTTATGTCGTTCGACTTTGCAGAATAAGTACTATGAATGAAACAAATATTTAGCTTATTTTTTTTCAATATGCAGCAGTTTGATACATTCCCGGGAAATAATATGATCAAAACATTTTCCTCAAGCTTTTCAGATTTTTTTATTTCAATAATTACTATCACCATTGATGTTAAAATGTACATACACTATAATTTGATACACAATATTCCATTTTATTTATTTTTGGCACTACGAAAGGATTATTTGCTTTATGACATATTTCGTAAGTCTGTGTCTCTTTTAAATATTATGAGTAATATGATCTTCTGAAAGTTTATAGCATATGAATTACAAGTAATATATTATACTGCGTTTTACTTTTAACTTGAAGAAACTGAATTAAGATTTCAATATCAAGATACTTCCAAGTGTGGGTTTCACCACTTATGACTGCATTTTTTGAGTTTAGTGGAAAATAATGGAATACATTTTTAGGAAAAAATAATATGTCAAATACACTGCTTTTACGGTAGGACATGAACTGTAAGAGTAAATTTGTCCCAAAACACTGAATACTGAATTAACCGCGAAGTTCACACGAAAATTTGGAGTCAAATACAATTTCAGTAACGCAAGCTTTTCGTTTAGACTGCATTTGTCTCTGTAATAATCATGAATGGTCTAATATTTTCGGACGGAAATCCGCACGTTTCTCATTTCAGATAATCAGATGCACTTGCGTATATCAGTAAAGTTAAGCACTTTTTCAAGGCTTTCAATGCACGCAGGACTATCTCTCCGTGCACTGCAAAGAATATAAAAATATTAGGCACCTCAAAAAATACAAAATTGTTATGCACCGCAAAACGTATTCTGCTTGGTATTCCTTTCAAGTGCCGCAGCGCTTAGTCTTAATTGCATATTAGCTCATGGCAACCGTGCTGTTCTGTGGCCCATCCAAACTGAGCTTGAAGTGTATCAGC
Organism: Macrothele yani; assembly: GCA_039090855.1. Classification (NCBI taxonomy): domain Eukaryota; kingdom Metazoa; phylum Arthropoda; class Arachnida; order Araneae; family Macrothelidae; genus Macrothele; species Macrothele yani. The sequence continues at coordinate 46,728,862 of CM076999.1, read as the reverse complement.
ACAAAGTTGCCTTGCATCGCAACCGCTGATCTTTAATACTGAGAGCCTCGTCTCGTTCCATCCTGCTGCCTATACATACAGTAAAAAAAATTTCTCTCCGATAATGGATAAATGTATGGCCATTGTGCTGGATTCAATGTTAAAGCTATTTTTTATTCATCCCTTTCAATTGACGTTTTTCATAGTTGATATGATTTTCACAAAGTACACCTTGTGGTTTAGACAAAATGTGAAGAGCAACATTTGAAAACAATAATTCAGGATTGTTATTAGTTCTAACATTTCGGCTAATCGAAGGTTCGAAATCACGATGATTTGTTTTAAAATGCAATTCGTATGAGCCGTCATGATTACCTGATGTGTTTGCAAGCGTGTGTTTTCACACACTGCTAGCCCTAGTTTGCTGATCCATAATGTACTTTGTTGATGTGTTCGATACTATAGGTTTGAATCAGGAATTATTACGGATCGAATGGGATTGAAATAAGATTACTCATCTCCGTCAGTCTTAAATTTTAATGTTTTATATTTGACAGACTAAAACCATTCCCAAAGATGTTGATGGAATGTCATTCCCCTTCTTTGCTAAATGGTATTGATACATAGACATTGCATATTGATTCATACACATTGCACAAAACATGGAATGAAAAGTAACACAAAGAAACAAAACAAATTTAAACTATAATCACTTTGGTGGTGTCGTCCCTCTGCCCTTCTCGACAAATGGTTTCATATTTTTTTTTACAAATAAATTTTCAATTAGTTTTCTGCCGCAGTAATTACAGTTTGTACCTTATGATAGCTGTTTTTCTTCTCATTACTTCGATATTTTCACTGAAAATAGCCCTGTTAATTCCTTTATCCGTGGGAAATGTTTTGCATTCCATCGTTCGCGTTGATTATGCTAATTATGTTTGCGAGGTAGTTTTGTAAGTTTGTTTTAGATTTTTGATTTTTAATTTCTTTTTTGGCCGGACGTACGGTACCGTGCACGTGGAATTTTTTTTAAAATATCAGGGTGTATTTTCTTAAGGCTGGAAGAAGAGGAGACCATATTTTTAAAGTGTAAAAATTAGCTGCTATCATTTGGAGTTCTTTAACCTAACCCTGTGGCAAGAGGATGGATGAGATTTGAATTTCGGAAAGGAAGACCTAATGCAGTGGTTTTATTGACATAAGGCGTGTGACAAATTTGACGCACATCATAAATAATTTAGAGTTTACCTGAAAACTAAAAAAGGTCTGTATTGATGAAGGAGCTTTATGGTGAACTTTGCTGTGTTCCCAATTTTTATCCAACAGGATAAGGTCTGTTCCGTATGTCGACATCGGTTGAAAATTAAATAAATTTCCTTTTCACGATATTTGTTTATTATTTTTCTAAATTAGCCCCAAAAATTGCTCATTCCTAAAATTTAAATTTTCGGAAACTCCGGTACACTGCGGAATTTTTTCTTTTCTTCTTTTTTGCAGAAAAAACTAAGTTTTTACTCTATTTAAACAACATAAACCAGAATTACCATTTGATTATAAAACGGAATCAAAAATACATTAACCAAAGTCACGAGTATCTACACCAGTTGTTTTTCAATTCCTTGTATTGTGAGGAACGTTCCTTAAAATTCAAAAAAGGTACATTGTGCAACACTAAATGTCTAAATTCTTATATTCAGAAAAAGTCGATATAACAAATGAAGAGAAAGGTCAAGATGTGTATACACCGGGTAAAGTATTTTGAAACGCAGAGCGTTATCACTGTCGCGAAAATTAGCAGAGAGATTATACTGTAGTTTTGTGCTGGTAACAAAGAGATACCCGATGCGCCAGATCATTCTGTGTCTAAAGAGCAGATGTTTGTTTTGTCGAATTTTCAATTAAATTCGGATATGTTGTTTAAAAGATTTAACCGTGTCTCAAATAAAGTAAATACCAAGCATGAAATTCGAATAACTTTACATTTTCGTTACATTTCCGTTATTCTTACCTATCACGGTACTCTACTCCTACTTCAAGATTTATTTCATTCCCCTCTCCAGCCATCTAAATCTTGCTGTAGTTATAGATCCGAATTTACTCCCTTCTGGTGTAAAATTATAATAATAATAAAGAAACAGATTTTTTAAAGGCTGTTTGCGGTACTTGATGTCTGATACATAGTTATTTGCTATTGATTCTCGTTCCCGCTTCTTTTCCTGCTCCGTAGTTCAGGTTTCCTTTTTGTTTTTTCCTTGTTTAAGAGCACTAATTTCCAAAGTTGCAGAGAGACAACAGGACAAGTAAGGTTGTGTGTTAGGAGAGCTAATAACATCCTTCTTCACGAAGACCGTGTGCTCCTGCAACTGGATATTTCCCATACTTTTCTTTTATTATTTCATAGGAGGGCGTATATTTTCTGCTTATTTTTTTTTTCTATTTTTGCGCCTTCACAAAATGTCCATTACATTGTTGTAACGGAGGAACTCAGCCTTGTTACATTCGCATTTCTTTTCATTATTTAGTTTGAAAAACTATAATTATGTATGTAATATATCATAGGATTGTTAAGTTTATCCTAACATTTTCAAACTGAAACCTTGAACTCGCTGCTTACTCTTTGGGTAAGCAGTACGTGTGAAAAAGTGCAAGATGACTGGATCCTTCGGCAGCAGCACATTTATTGCGTGTTGCCTGTGAATGGTTGCCCAGGCTTGTTTTCTTCGAAAGCAGATGATTGAGGTGTTTGTTTGCCCAACCGAAAAGGGCTTTCAGTGTTGCGAGACACCTCTAGTGGCTCAATGTGTACTAGCGTTAAAACGAACTACTAAATTCAACGTCGTCTATCTAGGGTAATTTCCGTCGTTCTGGGTTTTGTTTCGTGCTAATATAGTAGTATCGCAAGGTATACTAACGTTCAAAACACGTATTTTTTTCAACGTTGTTTATCAAGGGTAATTTCCGGCGTTACAGAGTATGATTTGTGCTAACATAGTACTTAGAATTTATAGTGCGATTTTAATTGATATAATCATATTTGGAAATTAAACACTGAAAATTTCTTTGATTTCCATATGCAAAGCATACAATTCGATGGCGATTTAAATGCGAGGAAAACAGCCGCATCGCACAAATCTAATGCCGTAAAGCACAGAACAACAGCAGTCTAAAGGATCGCTTGTAAGTCCCCTTTAGCCAACTGACAGCAACACAAATGTGGACATAAACAAAGGGTTAGCCGTTTAATTCCTAGGTATTATCGATTTCCTTGTAAAGATGATTTGAACTGAATACAATATTTTCGTCTAAAAAAAATTAAATCGTTTTAATAAAGAGGAAGTGTGCACCTACTATGCGGAAAAATATTGTAGCTATAGAGAGGGTGAGTCATCGGCCATGTGAGAGTTAGTTTGAGATGGCGTTGTTTTTTCGGAAAGAAACAATCGCTTGAACTGGTTCATAAGTAGAAAGAGCATTTCATGGACTATCAGAATTTGCTTTGATGGTTGACATGAATATGAATTAATTGTGTTTTTTTTTTTTTGCTTTCAGACCATGGACGAAGAAATGGCCGTTCGAGTACCGTTGCGTCATTATTAGAATAAATGACTATCTGCGCATGCTGCGGTCGCCGAAATTTGTACATTGGAAGGTGCGGGTGTAGTCAGCTACGCCACAGAAAAAAGATGGTTTGTTCACTTTAACAATTAGGACACCAGCCTTCAAGATTGACCTCGCTCTGGCAGAGCCCCAACGGTGGATTCGGAAGCCCTGCGTGAGGCCGGAGAGCCCACACCAACCACAAGCACTCGCAGATTGTCGGATGAGATTGGTGTATCACAATCCAGTGTGCTTCGCCATCTCCACAAGTTTGGGAAGGTCAATAGGAACAGCCGAGTGGTACCCTATGAATTGATCTCAGCACAAGCTCCAGTGTGGATGAATTGTGTAGAGAGCTGCTGAACCACCCCATAAACGAGCGTTTCATCAGGCGAATTGTTACATCTGATCAAAAGTGGATCTTTTTCCGTAATCCCGGCATGCGAAATCAGTGGATTAACCCGTTCCATCTTCCAGAACCCGTCGCTAAGCGGCGACGCTCCGAACACAAAGTCATGTTGTGTGTTCGGTGGTGTTTTGAGGGGCCCATACATTACGGATTCGTTCCAGCTGGACAAGGCGTCTCCGCTGCGCTCTACCTTCAACAATTACTGAGGATGTGCGAAGCTCTGGTCCGTAGGTACCTGGCCCTGGTCAACAGAAGACAGGTTCTCCTTCAGCACGATAACGCACCACCCTATACCGCCCGTTCAACGAGGGATAAGATCTGGGAGCTCGATGGAATAGAACTTCTTCCACATCCTGCCAATAGCACAGACCAAGCCCCAAGTGACTACCACTTGGTTCGGTCGATGGTACTATTCATCCGTGGCAGAACCTTCCGAAACGGTCGTGAGGTGGAAGCCGCGGTACAGGAGTTTTTCACCGCAAAACCGAAGGAATGCTACAGATCGGGAATTCACATTTTGGTAGAAAAAATGCTTCAGAACATAGAACATAATGGTTTGTATTCCGAATATTGAATTGCATTCGTTTGTACTTTAAACATGTTTGAAATTTCCTATCCAATGGTTCATTACTTTTGACTCACCCCCTTAGTAGTTATCCGAATATACTGGCGTAGAATAAAAATCAATTTCCCGAGCTATCGTTCATCATTTAGAAGACTTTTTCAAGAAAGGTACACAGAAACTGCTATCTTCCTTGAAGAATGACTGTTTGCACAAGGTAACGAATAACAAATCTGAACTCGTTATTTATCTAAAAAACGAAGTATTTTCCCAAGCAGGAATAAAATTGGAAGCACTTCTCAAGTGTGTTTGTATCCCCCAACGACATATGCTGACGTGTTTGCTTAGGTATGAAATAATGGCTTTGCAATTTAAAGCACGAATGATTAATTATGAGATGAGGATATCTATAGCTGTGCCTGCCCTACAATTTCCATGGAACGACGTAATTGGGAAAATAACTATGGATCCCGCAATATAAAAATAGTTGAGAAAAAAACTATCCAATGCATTCCAAGGAAAAACATTCAAATAAAACCTTCAATCCAACAAAAAACCTAATTGGTTATAGCTCTGTCTCCTTCACAACCCAAGCAAGTATAGAAAGTCCAACTGCGTATCAACGAATAAAAAAACACAGTTTCACTTTTTAGGTGCCTATTATATGTTATGAAAATTTTCATATCGTGTAGTGTCACAAGCTGTGGCACAATGGAAATTTTAAACATATACGCCAACACGTAGCGCTTAGGAAGTGGAGCTCCAGTATTGAAATTACTTCCCACGAAAAGCCTTAATATGAAAATGTGTTCGAAAATCTGCAATGATTTGTGTTTGTCAGGTGTTGGATGTATATATTGTATTTATGGATTTTTATATGACTCAATATAACAGCGCTCCACGGAATGAACATGCAAAGAGTGATTTTTCTTTCAAGAGCAACACTTTTCTTTTCGATTACGCTTTTATGTATTTTCGGATAGTGTCACCATAGCCTACGTAATAGAAGGATGCCTAATGTTTTCCCGAATTTCCATTGTCCAAGCGCTGTACAAAACTGCGCTGATACGAACACCAGATGGCAGTACTGATCCGTACATACAGAATTGAAGGGCGCAGCGGAGAACAGCACGCATTCAGGTTACGTTACTGAAAACATAGGCTATGCTTAAAATATTCAAAAAATTAAAAAATCTAATGCGCATTTTCTTTGGGTGTCGATTGACAAACGAAACTAAAAGAGTTCATTTTCGAAATAGAAATTAAATTAACTGCAGGTAGAGACATGATCATCATTAAAAACTTACTTACTTAACACGACTGGGGTGGGGTATCGCCAGCGATTGAGCGAAACCGCTTGAAATGGCCATGGTTTAAGTGTTTTTATATGATGTATAACTGAAAAGGAATGAATTTATATAAATAACATCCAGTTGCTGCTCAATTTTTTTTAATTTTTTTTTATCATATAGAAGGATTTAGGGGATGCTTTCTTTTACTTTTAATATTACTTTTATTGCTTTTGGTTGCTTTGGAACGTAATTACAATCACTATTCTGTTTGGAGGCTGCAGGGGATTACAGACTCCAAACACAATAGCGATGCCATTGATAATACTTGAGCATTAAGAAACCAACATAAATAAAACCAATTTTGAAAAATTGGGACAAAAAATTGTTCGAAAGAAAACTAGCAGCAAGGAAGTATTTTACAAGAAAAATCGAAAATTTGACATTTTTTTTTGGGGGGGGAGAGTGGTGTTATGGCCATTTGCAGTAAACATGGCAGGGGAATTTTACTCTGCAAATGGGATTACAAAAAAACTTATTTTACGTCAGTTAAATTTATTTTGAAAATATTTCTAAACGTGCATGTATTTTAAATGACACTTTATAGTTAAATATGAAAAGATTGTGGTGAACCCTTGATAGATTTTGCATTAATAAGGAAATAGCCTCTGTCAGTCGATCCACGCTACCGAGAGATGCCTTGAAGCGTAGCTTACGTAATAGAAGGATGCCTGTCATTTTTCGAGAAACTTGTATGACCGCAAGGTTTCTGACGTCATGTAAAGTGTATGACGAACAGAAAAGTGCACAACACAGTACGATTGCATAGCGTTGCCTACGAATGTAGCTACCGACAGTCACAAATTGGGAAAATCCTAGCACTTGATTGAAGTAAAACACAAGCAGAAATAATTTGAAATTCGTGAGCTTAATGCAAGTGCAAAAAAACGAGCTCAAAGCATGGCAAACCACGTAAACCAACGCCTTAAAATAATTTGGGAATTGTTTGTACCAAGGCTACTGCTTATACGGATCGCTAACGCCGATTGTGGCCAAAATCAGAAACTTTGCTCTCAGAAAAAATTTCGAAAAACCACAGGCATCTTTCTATTACGTAGGCTACGGTTTGTCTTACGGCGCTGGGTCTCTCCCTTCCGTGGAATCAGTGACACTCAGTTAGGGATGGGCGACTGTTTATAGCCCATTGAGTTGCTCACGGTGGTCGTTAAACGCTCAATAAAAAAATCCCATTCTCACTGGGAAAGCAATCGTATATTATATTGTGAAAGTATCACTGAATGAATATGTTTTTGACAACTACTAGGTACGAATAATAGCTGCCTAACTATAACGGAGAATGCATAGTTTTAGAAAAATTAAGATTATAATGAAGCACAAGTATTTCGAACTGTTCTGTCTTCCAAATTGCACAATGGCTTAAATAAAAAAAAGAACTGTTACTCTCAGCAATCGCGTAAAATTCATTTGTGCAAGTATTTAAATTACATTGAACAATTTATAACGAAGAATGGTATACAATTTATACATAAAATCTATACATATCAATACATAAATTACAAATCCCATATATTGACGTAGATTTATGTTCGAAATTTAATTTCATTACTAATGTAACTTAATTTTACTCAATTATGTAATAAAACATTTAATTTTCTCGATTGTGGGACAGCAATTATTCGTCTTGTTTGTTTTGCGGCAAAATTAGCTGTATGAACACAGACCAAAGAAATCCATGTTACTTTCTGTTTTTTCTTTCAAAGCTATTGACAAAGTTGTTTATAAGTATTCATACAATTGGGAAATATTCTATTAAACTGTAAATTCCATTAGCATATAATCGGATACTTAGCTGTGAATTACAATTTAAAAAATTAAGCAAATAATTTTTTTTTATTTCTGGATTAATTATGTTTTTCGAAAAAGATAGGTCACTATAAAAGCGAACATCATTATGATATTGTAATTATATTGCAAAAAGAATACAGTTGCAATTCTTTAATAAAAAAGCAAACGGGAAGTTTAAAAAAAAAGAGACACAAATCATACACCGTTCTAAGAGTTTGCTTAGTGTTAAAATTAATTTCAGTATTTTGAAAAATATTGTATAATGTCAAAAGCAAAAATGTTTTTCTAAACTGAAAATATTTTCCCGTCATAAATGGTAATGATCTGTTGTGAAAAACAAGTTCTGAAAACTATTTCTTCCTAAACAGACGATGTCATCGCTCTGTCCACGGTATTCAATAAACAACACATTGTAACTGAAATATTGTTTTCCCGGGGCCGCTGAGATCGAATCCGAAATCACTCAATAACTAGCTGAGTGGATTCGCTTTACGCTACTGTGCTGTTAAAATCCCCAGATGGCGAAATATCTGTTGCTTAGCCCATTGATATGGATTTGTGTAATCACATGCTGACTGCTAAACCACACTTAACGCTGTGAATTGTTGTCACCGTAGGTAAAGCGAACGCACTCGGCCAGTTATCGAGAGATCTGGAGTTCAATCCTGGCGGTGACAGAACAGTTTTTCAGTTGTTATACGTTGTTCATAAAATAACGTGGCCTGAGCGATGACATCATCTATTTACATTATTTCCACGTATTTGTAATTTATTCACCATTTCTCTTCCTTCCTTTTACAACAATGTAAAAAATACATTACATTTGGAAAAATTGCACCCAATCTGTTTGCAATAAAAGTACCATTATACTGCCGAACGGTTTCACTTTCTGTATTTCATGTTTTACGAAGGAGTTTTGTTTCAACTCCTGTACTGAATGTCTTCATTGTAATTAACCTCACCAGAAACCTTTGAAAAATATATAAATACATATATAATATCTTTCCAATAACTTTATCAAAGTTTCCCCCTAATTCACCATATCCTAATCCTTAAATATGGTAAACTACGTTTACGATATTTTAATCCTTAAATGGTTCAGCAGGCTGAGATTTTAACCACTTTTGTGTCTTCAAATTTTGTGAAACTGTGGAATCGCTTTTTCAATCATGTTGAGACACCAAATGTAATCCTTTTTTTTTCATATTTAGCCATTTCTCAGGTTTTTTGTATTCCTGAAAAAAGGAAATCTGTAAGAAATTTTTGGTCTAGAATTCAGAATCACTGCTTTTAAGAAAAGGCTGGAATCATTATAATGGTAAAAAAACACTTCCTGAATTTCTTGCAAGCCTCATACCAGCAAACATCCCGAATGATTAGGAAGACTACCACGAAACTTAAACATTTGCTGTAGCGCTGCTGTTCATCTAAGTTCATTTCGAATAGCTGAGAAATGATGCAACAAAATTGATTATCTGACTGACTTAGAAAGTATCTTAAACTGGTATTTTTCGAAGCGAATATACAGATAAATTTCGATATAAAGGATTTATTCGATTGCTTAGGTTGGCTAAGAAATCTATATGAGATGGGTAGATAAAATTTAAAGAGGATTAAAAAATATTGAAAAAATTCGCAAACAGTTAAAATTAAGTGCCAAAAGTAATACACATTCTGCGAACATTTGTATACTGTTTTCTTGTTTTTTATTAACATACTCTAAGTATATGATCACAAAAAGTAAAAGGAACCATCGAAGTGAGACAATAAAACACTGAATGCCGATTTTCATATTCCTTGCCACAGTTTCAATGGGTACTGTTTCACTAGTCTTACCCTTATTTATTGAAAACGGATGCACAAAATGTTTGAAATGTATTTCGGTGGGATAATAAATTAAATTTTACATACATAGAAACACATGTTACTCCCAGTGTACAAAATTTAATAATTCGGGAAAGGTCTGTGTATAATATGTATCATCAAAAAAGGTTTTATAACAAACCTAAAGCAGCAGTTGCGAGGTATTACTACGAAATTCCCATACAGCGGAAATTAAGAATTGCGAATACGCGGCAAGTTTGCTCCATAGATAAGTATATGTTGGATACAAAGGTTCCGAATTACACAACGTCAAATATTTGCGATTTTTTTATTTGTAAATTTTTAATAATATTCCATCACGCACTATTTATATTTTTCATCAATGTTCCGTAAAAAGGCAAACGATTATTTATTTTGATTACAATTTGAATTCATTTGGTTGATAATACGTATAACGTTCGTCTCACTTATGTTTAACAAAATGGCTTTAGCTTCCTAGTGGCTACGAAAGCGCTTTTCATGCGGTGCAGGAGTTTGCAACCTGCTCACGTGCATTACAGTAAATTTTCAAAAATATCCAATGTTGTGATATTATAGGAAAACTTTGTATACATAGGTACCATAAAACTCAGATAAAGTTCAGTTTGCGATAACTTATTCTCCAATGGGATAACTTTTGTGATGATTATTGCGAGTCCTGACTTACATGTATATTTCATTATCTCCCATTAACAAAATTTCCTTGCAAACGGAAATATGCACTCATAGATATAAAAAATTGAGACATTCCGACAAAATCCTCAGCGAACTGTGAACGCGGGTACGAACGTATCTCTTCGCCAGACATCGAGTGACTGAATTTTCGCCGCCAATGAATATCAATGTCGGATACCTAGTGCTTTCCAATCGCGCTCAGATAGAGTAGTTTAGATAATAATATATGTCCCATAGTCGTTCTAAATATTATTTCTGTGTTATCGGTTGCATTCACTTAATCTCCAGCATTACTCTTACAGAAAGAATTAAACCATCTGGCCTACAAGATCCTAATAACTACTGAGCACATTTGAAAACAGTTGCATCGTGAAAGTATGGGAAGCATGCAGATTGTCTCGGCGAATCGCCCACTACTTTAGCAGAAGCTCTGAGACAATAAGAGTCTTTAGGGAGCAGCGGTATAAGCAAGATCATGCGTAAACACGGCGAAGGATGTAGTCATTCCAAGTGGTAAACTAAGTGAGATGATGGTCTCATAATGCTACAACCCCGAACAGCTCCAATGGCTTATCTTCATATCGTCGACAGAAATGCGCAGTATTTTAACTGGGTTGTATTTGCAATCTGCACAATAGCAAAAAGCACGCAATGCAGCATTATTTCGAATCGTAATCACAGAAGTACAGATACCAAAGCAAATAAAAATACAGCCGTACGTTACTTAGCAATAGAACTTGGCTTAACAAAGAATTCAATAGAAGAGGCAGGAATCCCGATAGAGTCATTTGCACACAATGCAAAAACATTTCATTACGTTAGAACAGAAGATATTTAGACAAAAAAAATCCATTTTTATACCATTAAAAAGGAAACTATGAATTTTATCGATGACAGAATGTGAATAAAATATTTTTCATCGTGATCAGTACCTCACTAAGAATATAAGTTCTCTGTCGCGTTTCTAGAGTCCTATACACTGCATCAAATTTGGTGAAAGCAAAAATATGCACCTTATTATTCGAGTGCTGAATCTGTAGGTTACGAAATGCTAAACATTATAAAACAGCAATTTTTCACATTGAATTTTTGAGTCCGTGAAATTATGTGTAAGTGGAGATAAAAAATGAATTTTTGAGGAATACAAGTTGACAATAATACATTTTTGAAACATAATCATCACTGTTTTGTGTAATGTTTAAAACGTGACAATGTGTAAAGGCATATTTCAGATTCTGGAGAGTTCATTCTTCACTTCTTTTACTACAGCTGGAGCTAAAAATGCTTACCTAATCCTTAGACTAAAGTGTACATATCCTTTTATTTGTGCATCCAGAAAAATTGATATCTTACAAAAATACAAATTTAGCCCTTGGTGCCTGAACTAGTACTTTCCTGTGTGCTACGTATTCTGCGCTTCCATTGAAATGTCATTATTACATTATAGAAACTGTAATTTCAGGAGTAACTTTATTTTATTTAGTATACTCAGTTTTTAGCGGCAGTCAGTGAATGACATTTCAAATCTTTTTGGTATTTGCCTGGGTCTATTCCGACAATAAGGAATCTTTGCGCATGTAGCACACAGGCAAGAATTGGTTCAAGCACCAGGGCCCATTTTAGTAATTTACATAATATCAATTTATCGGAATTGCTAAATAAATGCATATGTGCTCTTTAGGCTAAGAATTATGCGAGGCTCAAGTGGATAGGCTGACAGACCATGACATATTGCTGTTTGTAAAACGTCAGCTGTTGTATACAGTGTGAGGTATAGACGTATGACACCAGCTAGAAACAATAACAGGGCAGAAAAACAAGGAAAGGAGTAAACGTGACCCACCCATGTTTAAGTACAATCACCATGTTTTGCATAGAGGGCAACTTGTTAATATGAGAAAGCAGTAGCGTACATATACAAGGCTGTGAACGAAACACATCGTCGCATTATAGTAGAGTCCAGATGCTTTTCTGAGAAAGTAGTAAGAGCCATTTGAAAATATAAAACGCCTCTTGAAAATCCTGGAGATGTATCTGAGGTTAATTTTACAAACGCAATTTTCAGACGCGTCCCTTTGGGTCACACAGTCGAAGTGCGTCCGTGAAGAAAGCTGTTTTCTTTGCCAGCGATCTATGCAACGAGGCATCTCCCTGTGGATTTCAAAGTTGCTTTTATAAGGACGGCAAATTGAGAGGCACTATGAGTAAACAATATTTTGAATTAGAATCACCGCTAAACACACAACCGACACTCGCACATCAGTTGAAAATTTCAAAAACGCATTTAAGATTTGAAAACAAATAATTTTAATATTATATACGATTTTCCAAAGAAATTGGTGATCTCATTTTGCTCTAAATCCATATTTTCATCATTTTTTTTGAGGTTTAACGACCACCATTAGCAACTCAATGGGCTATAAGCAGTCGCCCGTCCCTAATTTAGGGTCACTGGTTCCAGGGAAGGGAGAGAGCCAGTGCCGTAAGACAAACACAACATCCATGCCTGACCGGGATTCGAACCCGGACCCCTTACGGACGAATGATCAGAGGCCAGCGCCTTAGACCACTGCGCATCCGGGGCGGCAATTCATCAAATTGGAAAAAATGTGTATATATTTTGATCTACAAGGCACTTAAGCTTATTACCAATGAGTGTCTTTAAAATGTATTAGTGTTTCGGATGCCTAAGAAATTTAGAGAAATGAAAGCACGTACAAGGAGTGTATACGCAATATTTCCTTAAATAAGATTTTCAGAATGAGTTCCAGCATTTCTTATTGGCGCGGCCAACATTTCTTAAAAAAACGTGAGTTTCTTGATTTCCGATAATAAGCAACATTTTTTCATCATAATTATACATATTCGTCTCAAGAATCGATGCTATTTCTGAATATTCTTCTTCCAGTAATGCGTAAAAATCCCAGTTTCGTCTCGAGTATACACAAAACGGTTTGGTACTTTCAATTTCGGTTCATCTTTCATTTTAACCAATTTGCGATGTGCATTCAGCACAAAGACACTTGTGTACAATACTATCAGGATATTTAAAACGCTGCAACATTCTATTGCTTGCATGAAAGTCCTCTTTTATTAAAAGCTTGGAGATATAAATTCCATCTTCTTTAATAAAGCCCTTTGTTCGTTTTTATGATTTCCTCAACCCTCGTAGAGAGAGCAGCTTCTGCTTCTGTGAGAATTTCCCAGAAGAATCCCTTACAATTGAACATTCAACGAACAATTATGGAATATCAATTTTTCTTCTAGTTTAAAAAATGTATTTCGAGGAAACACTAACTTTTTCACAACACCATTTTTTACATTTACTTTTTTCGTTAAAAACTCTCATTAGATTATAATCGCCGAACGTGAAGTTTTTGTGCATGTTTACAGACATGGTATTCGAATTTTATAAGAATACCGAACAGAGTGCTGAGGGTGGGAAGTCTGTGGAACAAAGACTGTTGAAGAGAGTATTGACATTTCCGAAGAGATGAGACATTGGATTCGGGCAGCTTATTGCTAGTAAGATAACATTAAACTGGTGTCCGACACCAAACGATAAGTATTACTGTCTACAAATTTCCAATTGGGTTAAGGTCGAGACAGTTACCGAGTATGTCAAGCACAGTTTTGTTTTTCCTCTGCAGGTAGTCCTTAGCGTCTTTTCTTTGATATGTGGCATGGATCACCATATTCATAAAGATTGTATATCTGTGCACTTGCGTATGAGTTAAAAGCTTCTCGTCAAACATTCCCACATAAAAAGGAGCAGTCATGGTACTGCCTGTTGTCCAAAAAGGATTACGAAGCAGTACTGAATGCTGACGTAGTACCCCATAGCATTTAACTAGGCGGATGTCTCACAGTGCAAACGGTGTATTTTCTTCAAACCTTTTGCATTTTGGTCGTCGAACATGTGCTTCACGTGATTCAAATTGATGCACTGTTAATCATCGGAAAAAAAACGTGGCCCAATTTTCAGCAGTCGCCTATTAATATCGCTTCACAAACTAGCCTCTTCTTTTTCTTGAAAGAGATTAGTCTATAATTTTTTAACAGGTTACAAGACTACTCCAAAATATATGCTAAGACGTCCGGAAACCGTGCTGAAACTAATGTCAACCACTTCTGAATGTATACAGGCCTCGAATTTCTTGCGCGAACTACTCGGATAACTTATAACTATTCGACTTATGGTATTGTCATCAAGTGAGGTTGTTTTCTTTAGACCTCCACTTCTTTTCCGTTCGCTAATTTCGCCTGTATCTCAATATTTCATGATCGTATTATGAATAGCAATCTTGCAGATATTCACATTTCTGCTTTTGTCACGTTCAGAGTATCCTTCATGATATAACATCACTACCGTTGCCATCTGAGTAACACTTAATGTCGCTTTTTTCCCCATTTTTCACTATATAGAACATACGTACAAAAGCTCTCAGCATGAAAAACAGAAGCAAACTGACACTTGCATACTTCCCCTAACTGTATCAACAGCTGCCGCTGTAGGATGATGCAACATCGACAGGAAGTTGAGTAAAGCATACAGTAGCTGACACAATTAGCAGTAAACTCCTAATGCCAATAGAAGGTCTTAAATTTTTGCAAATGTCTCTAACTTGACCTATCAATTCTTTAAACGATACCCGTTTGCCTGTTATCGTCTGACATTCTGCGGTGATATCAGTTCTCAATTCCCTCTGGCATTCCTAACCATATTCATCTTTTTACGGATTATAATATAAGGGTCTACAGAATCGTAATCCTTCCTTTCTGCTTCTAGTGCATAGCGCATATTCCCTATGGGTCACGGTAGCTGCTTCCAGCCCATCTTTCGGGGGAAGCTTTAAAAGCGACATTTGCCTAATTGAATTGAAGTGACGTATCACGTAATACTCCTTAAGGATCACGGTAGCTGCTTCTAAGCCATCCTTAGGGGACAATCCTAAAGGAGAACGTTAGCTGACATATGACGTAAATCAGTCAGCTTATTAATCAATGCATAGGAACAGAAAGTGTGGGCGTTTTTCTGAATCATTAAGACCTGTCAGTGGTTCTGCATGTACGCAGACGGAGATAACGTAATTACAACTTATGGGATATGGCATATAGCGTTCATTACAGATTCTGTATAACGTAACGTAGGAAAGAAAGCTGAAAGCAACAAATATACATATTTTAACTCTCAGTAGCATGATTCTGTAAGATGTAGGAAAATAATGTCTAATTCTATAACCCAAAAAACCTGACACGTACTTTGGAATGATTTGTTAATCGTGAATACAAAGAGAATCTGAGGTCACCACAGCACCACGGTATTCCTTATGTTGGTTCGTACCATACGGGTTGCCTTCACTCACCTCAGACATCGATGAGCCGTGTGAGGCACACATCTTGACGGTGATGTGTGGTTTTTCCTCTTCGAACGCCTTTTTGAAGTTGATAACCATAACTGTCCGTGCAAACTCCACAAGCATTGCCATCTCGAAAAGATTCGAGCAAGTCATCTGATAAATGCAATTTGGTCCTTTGCCAAATCCCACTTAAATGTGTTGCCGTTCTAATATCACAAACAAGAATAACACTGATTAACAGAGCTCAGGAAAAAGTGTTATTTACACCGTATCAAGACATTCAGACACGCCGTCCTTTACCTGCAGATGCTTAGATTTACATAAACATTAGCTGGTTGTGATGTTTTATCTCTTCAGGGTGTATCGATTATGTTCTAGTAACAAGTTTCAATTACTTTGCTATTTTTTCATTCTTGTATACTTTATATTTGGAAAAAAGAATCTATGTCACAATAAATAGGTCAATTTTCAGTATTTAATTCAAAAGTTTATTTTAAAGTGATTTAATTTTAATGGAATTGAGAAATTACGAGCTGGGATCTTTCAATGTGAGTGAGCTTTAGCCCAAGTCCTAAGAAAAGTAATAGATGAGGATTTTCAAGCACATCAGTGAGTTACAGGGGACGAAGTATGTTACAAAACTTTATAATTTTACTTTGTTTTAGGCTAGAAATTGATGTTTCTTCCCCACACAAGTAATTCTTAAAAATGAAAATGAAAATTTACTTGTGAAAAAATTGTCTTCATATAATTTCCAAAATTTCGTTACCCACAGATCCCAACTCGAAGGAGAAGCCCTTACTTTAGTTAACAAACATAGCGGTAAATTGCGCTTCCCCCTATATCTCTGCTTCTAAATCACCGATTTTGAAATTTCTTTCTGCACCTGATACAACTCCTGATGGGAAATCATTTGCATATAATTTCTGATTTTTATAAGAAAATTGTTTGGCCACCAGGGCGGCGTAAATCTTAATTTACGCTTCTGGTGTATTTGCAGTAAAATATGAGCTTCTAAATTATCGATTGAAAAAAACATCGTTTGTAGACCGTGACTACTCATGTCGACAAACCTTTTAGAAACCTTTTGTCTTAAAATAGTGCATGCTTTCTGCGCCAGGGGGCGTAGAAGTATATTTTATTTTTGTCAATATCTCTACTTCTACGAGTCCGATTTGAAAAATTCCTTCTTTGTTGGATAGTGTTTTTAGTGTGACATGTATTTCATATTGTTGCTACCCCCCGGGCATCCGGATTATCGAATAAAAATAATAAACTTTAAGAATTTAGATGGCAGGCAATGGCTGACGACCCGGAGGTAGACAGTAGAATTTAGAATAATATTTGTGAGCTCTTTTTATCGCCGAAATCTTATATACTGGTGAAAGACTTTATCCTGCAATTTTGCCAATTAAAACCAAGAAATTCTGACACTCATTAATTAGTCGTGCAACTTCAGGACTGGCACGAGACCACAGACATTTAATCAATTAACAACAAAATATGAGGATAATGATGAAGGCGTCTATGTACAGAGAATTGTGAAGGAGACTCGCCAAGTAGACTCGCCCCTTTCGGGATAGCTCTGAGGCTGAATTTATAATTAAAATCAATGATTATTTGTTGGCCTATACAGTCCGACTTTAAAAAAGTTCTCAGCCGACGAGAGTCTATTGGCTGACCGGAGCCAATCTAATCACAACTGGCATGCATACATAAGTTCTGTACTTACAGATATGTTGTTTCCTCAGGTATCCATGTTTGATGTATTTATGTTCGAAGCGCACCTGTGTGATGACACGCCTATTTCAGAACGCGTACTGTAACCAATTGAGAAGGGAGTCGAAGTCCATCTCCCACTTCTCTCGTGCACTGTATTCACCTGCATGAAATCATGGACGCATTTATGCGCACCAACGTCGTATTGGAACGAAGCCGCTGACGTGTAGAAGGATCCGTTTGTCTCACCAAGTGATTACTGAATAATTACCACCGTTATTAGAAATGAATGCAGCACGCTCACCACGTGATGTCAGAAGGGGCGTGGTTACTCGACCTAGGAGCACATTTAATATGTGGTTGCAGCTGCAGGTAAAATGATTCGGAGCGTGAAGGCTAAACTGACGGGTTTAGAGAACATTGACAAAGGATATGCTGTGGAAGCTTGGAAAATGTATACCTCGAACTCCCAGACATCTAAATAGGAGGGTTTCTTACCAGCCGTCGCAGTTAAAAGGTATCAGCACTGGCCACAAATTTCAATTAAAGACCCGCAGGCAAACCTGCACAGGACAGTGAAAGATTGATATGAGAGGTGAGCGCTGGTTCCAATGATTCGTACAGACAAACAGACGCCGCACGTTTCAACTTTTGGCAAAAAAAATGCCTTATTTGTATAGTCAATTAGTATATTTATTAAAGCATTACATTTTTATGCGAAATAAACTCATTTCAATAGTGAAACGTACAAGGTATTCAACGTCTAATGCAGTTGCTCGTAAGTCCATCATTTTGAATTCTAAAACGCGACAAAATTATATTTTAATATATCTGTATAGCATTGTGAATGTAATATATATCCAATTTGTTGCTTCAAAATTAACGTGCTTGTTAGTAATAAAATACACTTTTAGGTAACTCACCTTTTTACTTAATAATTAAAAATTTTTCATCGCCTTATATATATCTAAATATTTTCATGAAGTACTGGTTTTAAGCCAGGAAGAATACAAGCTTTATATTCCTTTACCTCACGAGGTTATCTGAGAACTAAATAGTTTGTGAATATCCTCTGTCTACTGAGATTGACCTTTACATGGCTACGGAAAACTTCTATCGCACTATTCTTCTGGAAATAACGAAAATCAAAATATGCATCGTAAATAAAGTACAATTTTTTTCTAGACCTTAGCTGTATGATAAACACTAAACGAAATAAATAACAGTTTTCCAAATTACAGAAGCTAATCAAAATTCAAAATATTCATTTTTTAAATACAATGTATTTTCTACGCTGTTAAGAAATATATGCTCGCAATGACATGGATTTGGATATTCAACCGTGTGTTTATGCTAAAATTGCATACAATATGTGAAATATTAGCTTTAATGGCTTTTTGTAGTTTCAACTTAGTAGTTGGCGCCAAAATAATTTGAACTGCTTCGAAGTGCAACGCGTTTTTTAGGTTTGAGTTTGCGTCTGTTCGATTTAAACCATGAACTGTCAAATCTGAGATAAGTTATATCTGTGTTAGGTTAAAACACTGGTACATGAGCTATATTGTATTAATTTCTTTTTACGTTCTGTTCATTTTTCGAACAGAAGTTGAATAGAAATTAATACAATATAGCTCATGACACATATGATCCCTGCTGAAGTAGGCAAGGAATGACAAGCTGTCCAATTTAAAACAGCACAGAATGAATGCTGAATAAAACGTAAACCTACTCAAAGGTTTTTCATGTACCTTACCGACCGGTGTATAAATACAAAGAATAAATTGCTATAAATATATTTAATACTTTTTGGAAATAAAGAAGTGCATATTATAACGTCAGTTATGTTTTGAATAAATTCCTACCATGGTATAATAAATACGTATTTGGTTATGTAGAACTATATGAGAATTGAGTTTTTCTTCAATATATAACGTACAATAGAAATGAAAATCCTGGAATATGATATTTTCGTATTAACACTTTGATAAAATGTATAAAGGCATTAGATACTTAAGTAAAATCACAGGCAAATATATCTTTTACTTTTCCAAATTCATATTTTAAGACAACAAGCATTTTACAAATAATACTTGCATACGCTACTATGTGGTTTCATATTCATTTAAATTTGAAGGATCGCCCTATGTTTTTTTCTGTTTTTTGATAATCAAGTAATGAAGACATTGAATTGAAATTACAAATTAGTATTACTGATTCAAAAAAGGTCCGTCATTCATACTACTTTTTGCTTCAAGAATGAAATATGAAACGCACATGAAATATATTTTCTTACATTTTTCACTGTCTATATAATAATGGATTATTTGCATGCGTGTTCATGTTGTATGTGTACCTTTAGAAATCTACTATAATAAGCATGCACTATTTGCATGAGTGTTTCAGAATAGAAATCAATATTTCACGTTTCTCTACTTGTTTCTAAAGTCTCTGTTTATTATCTTTTCCTGATGGTGAACATTTTTATGTATATTGGTTGTGAAATTTCGTACAATCTTTCGATTTCTGTTTTTGTTAGTTCTTCCTCAACAAACAACTGCTTTAAGTTCAAAAACTACACTGCATCATACCTAGCGAGGCGTGAGAGAAACTATTGAAATAAAGGTGAAGGAAAACTACCCGGAGACACTACTAACGAAAAAATAATTGCATTCCTCTTTTCAGAGATTTTAAGCTCCTTTGCGAACATCCCAGTGGAAAGATAATTCGATATGCCGACAAACATTGAATTGAAAAATGCAAAGAAACCAGTAGTAATGTCAGTTGCGGTGTGGAATTCCCTTTCCTGTCGAAATGGCTAATTCCTGAAGAATCTCTCCGGAAAAGAAGCGGAATACCAAATAAAATGTCGCAAAGCAATGATGAAAATAACATTACATCAAGTATAATTTTTACGGACACAGAAAATAACAACAGCTAGTACGTATTACTTTGAATCCTGAGATCATGGAGTTTGAAAAGGCAAATGCAGAAGCAGAGTAGTAGACTACAAGGAATACAGCTGAAACATTCTGTCCCTGAAATCACACAACGGATTGATAGTTTTGAAATGCGTCGGACATAAGCATTGTCTACAATTTGGTTTATTGCAGGTCGTTAGTATAATGTCTTCTTGAGGTTTTTGGCTTTTGATGTCTCACGTTTCCATTTTAGGTATTTCACCTATGCTCTTAAGGGTTGTAATTTCCTCAATTTTTATCTGTTCGGAATGTTTTTACATTTCACAGAATTGTTTGACCTTGAGCTCTTGTAACGGCGTTTTTACACCGTTCATCGAAGTTTTTTCTTTCCTCGTTCTTTAAGTGATCATTATGCTTCTTAATTTATATTAGTTTTTCAGACCCTGGGGTCTTGTGACGATACATTTATAATCTATTTTGAAATTTTTATTTCCTGACATTTTAATATAAAATTCTTACCAGTATTTGAAGTCCATATAGCATTGGTTTGTGAAAGAGTCACATATCTTTTAGCGTACGTTTTTGCTTGACATTTTTAATAAAGAGCCCGGGTTGCTACGAACTTTTCTGGCAAACCGTAAATACACCAAATCTTTCACACTCTAGTTCCCTTATCTTACTTTTATGTTTTTTTTAGAATTACTTTTTCTATCACCGCATGCTAGTCTAATCACAAGTTTAAAGGGAATAACACGCATAAAGTTTAGAATTTATTAAAATACTCATTTTGGAAGTGTTTCCAAGCAATTAGTGACCTTTTTACCGACGAGTGGCACCACAATTTTATTTCCAAGGCCTCACAGCATACAAGATATAGTTCTCTCACCTGTAGCATTGATGAGCCGTGGTCAGCCCACATGGTCCTCTCGGTTCATTGGTTTTCCTTCCTTTTCTTAAGGCACCACCAAGGGTAACCGTGAGCACTCTACTAGCATTTTCGTCTCTCAAATGTTCAGACGTAGTCTTCTGGCGACCACAATTTGGCCTTTGTCAAACTCGTTTACGTTCTCTGTGTTTCCCGCCTCAACAGATCACCTTGTCAGGTGTTATTTACACCAGTTCTTGACTTCAGACGCGCAGCCGTTTGCCTTCAGTTGATTTTGTATAAAGACACCCTGAACATTACAGTTTGGCTCTTGTGTGTGTGTGTGTGCACTCATTCTTGTTATTGGCACGGTGTGGTTGCATGCAAACATCCTAAATTGTAACTCCGCAAATGTGGAACCACTGATCTTATGTAAAAAAGACAGTTGTGCTCCAGTGTGAACCTGTTCAAAACATACCTTTGATACCGATTTCTATAAACTCATCCATTCGCGAATATTTCTTGTACAAGCACTTTACATAGCGTTTTATCTGTAATAGTTCAGTATGTACAAACTTGATTAATTGATTTTTGCATATGTCATCAGCATATGCCGAAATTTTAAAGATTTTGGCACATTGTAATTTTTGAAAAAGTCAATGAATTAATTAAACTGATCGGAGACGATTATAAGGGCTTTAACGAATTTATCGAACGTAAAATAGAATGGGTTTATATTTTTGAAGTTGGGAAAATATGCAAATTGACCTGTTTACGGTGGCCACAACCTATGTAAAATTTTTGGGTATATCCATTTCAACTAAATGGATACATGACAACTTGATGGGGAATCAGTGCCTACAGGAAATATTGCAGATTAGCTAAGGAATGGTGCGGATCCATTCTTTCACTTATAGTACTACTCAAAGTTCAGTTGCCGAAGCCAGCTCTGAACAACGAATATCAAGATCGCAGACCTGCCAGCTTGCTGACGTAGGATATCATTTGCATATTTTCATAAAATCTCAGAAAATATTTCTTGCGTGTATCAACTTAGCGTTTTGCCCTCGCACAAAAATGATTCTGAAAAATCTTTACAACTGGTAATCTCGTTTGGATATATTCCCGAATTTGTATTTGTCACCTAAATTATGGATATAAGTTTACTTATAAAACTTTAAGTAACGATGTTCTCTTTCTAATATTTTTTTCTTAATCACCGGTTATGGCATTTGTGTCCGTCTAGGATTTTGGCCTTTAGCTAGGAAAAATCATTTATGTATTTGATATAGTTGGGATGTAAATACAACTCTACTACACTGACGTTGCCGCTAAGGACTGGCTTACTAATGAAAACGCATGGCACTATCGTGTACCGTTGCAGCTGTTCTTCAGATCTGTACATGTTTTTTATTATTATAAGTAGAGATGTGACATTCACGAAAGATTCGTTCAAAAAGGACGAACAAACAAACTTAGTTGTCGAAGGACTATCTTCAGAAAATAATCGATTCTGAAATTGAGCCGAGTTCCTCAATGAGTAACTCAGATTTACCAAAAACCAATATCTTTTTAACTACTTTTTACTAGACTTTAGAATTTCACCAGAGTGTCTCGGTGAAATTTCACCAGAGTATTCTAGTCATAAATTTTTACCATATTCAGAAGTGTGCAAGTGCAGTAAATTAGGTGAACGTTTCTAAACGAAATTACAAGAAACAGGAGGCAAAATGTTTTTTAATTAGGATAAAAAACAAATTTAAATTTAAAAGTCATCCACTAAACCGGAAACTGTCAACGAACGGAAAGATCCGACCTAGAATCTTTTCTTTAGATACAAATCGTTCTCTAAACTGGAGGAATCACAGACAGAAAGAAAAACAAATGCTCCGACTCAGAAACACAAATTGTTCTCTAAACCGGAAGAATCAAACGAACGAATGGTCAGAAAAACTCTTTGAGTGGAATCGGAAGAATCGGCTTGGCTATCTATAATATGAGGTG
This sequence comes from Macrothele yani, assembly GCA_039090855.1. Lineage (NCBI taxonomy): Eukaryota > Metazoa > Arthropoda > Arachnida > Araneae > Macrothelidae > Macrothele > Macrothele yani. The sequence goes on along the minus strand of CM076999.1, from coordinate 46,705,756 downwards.
CTAGACGTTTCACCTATGTACTGGTGTGAATAAAAATTCACTGTGTTGAATAAAGTAACGGTAAAATTAAGTGCTACTACTAAACAGGGTGTAAATAAATTCATTTTCTTTTAGAAAGAAATTACAGCAAAACAAATTTTAAAGTACAGAATATCCAAGTTATCCAATAAATAAAAGTAACACGTATCGCGAGAGTGCTATAGAGCAAAAATATATATAAAGATGACTAAAATAATGAATTTAAATAAATTGAATAAATTAGAGGAAACATTTGAGGAACTGTGTTTTCAATACCCAATAATTTTTTCATAACAAAATACCTGTACTCTCAATGCTGGATTTTTTATTCTATTTCAATAGAGCTCAAAAGTTCCAGTGAGAAATATAAAATTATTGTGAATCAAGTAATTTGAGTAACTATGTATGCTTCTAACAGCAACTCGATTATGGTCCTTGTAGGAACCGAATGTTTAGGCAGTAGGTTGATTTGGTTGTAATTGCTGTCACCAATACGAAGTTACAACTTCGCAAGGTACGTGTTAGTATTATACGGGGGCTATAATTTTTTCTGCAATACAATCGAGAAAAAAATTACCATTTCATCGTACCGATTAATCAAAACATTGAGTTTATCAAGATCAAAGCTTCATGAACTCCCGTTAGTCACTTTGTATCGAGATTTACCGATACAACACCTACGGAATTTATAAATTTGAATTTCTGAAATGCAATGAAATCAACATTTGTATTTTTCAGTCATGAGATTAAAAAAGTTCATTCATAGAAAAATTACCGGCTTTGAGTGCATTACTTTAAAAATGTCTTTTGATAAAAACCTTGCAAGTTGCTAGTGCTAATTCGGAATCCTTCTCGCGATCTTAAAGCATGAATGAAATTTTTCTGGAGCTGAGCAACCACAATGAGCACTTAACTCTAAAACATAAAAGCAGTGACTCGTATTCAAATTTTTTTCTACTAGTTTCAGAGAAGATAGGGAGTCTTTTCCGGATGACAGACATATCAGATGTATCTCATTCGAGACTCGGAAGAATATTCGAAAGCAAGCACTTATACCTTAGCGCTGCTGGAGTTGTCAGACAGGCGTAATCGCAATTCTAGCAAAATGGAATTGTGTTAGATATGTAACACAAATTAACGTTCAAACTTTCTTTCCCCATAAGAGATAGCATTGCATTTGGAAGTAAATATTCACTTGATACGCACATGATTTTTACGGTTCATCTCTTACTTAATGTAAGAGAAGGTATTATATGCACTAAACTGCTAATATGCCGAAGACGTAAAACATTGTCACCACCTGCCTATTATAATGTTGGTCCTGCAAAAGCGAACAAATAATTTCTTTCCCGGCTAAGTATGAAATAAAAAACGCATTTTGAAATACATTTTCCATTCAAAGTGGTTTGCGATTTTGAACATTCATTGTAGATATATCATAATAGGATGTTTATCCTCCACGTGCAACTAAGGAAGATCTACCCCAGCGGGTTATACGCGTATTACCGTTTGAAAATCGACAGTAGCTAGATTTCTTAGTTTGTTTGTTTTTTGGACAAGAACGTACGCTCATGTGACTATAGTTTGCTTTGTTGCAGTGCTTGCTTCAAGCTAGGACGCAAAACTGTGTGGCTCATTCTGATTTGACGGCACCCGATTTCCTAAATGCAATATTTAGTAAACGTCCATGTCTGTGCTCCGTATGTAAGAACTTGAAGAATGCATTGATTAAACGCCGTTCTTTTAAGACATAGTGGTACATTGTTCTTTACAGTTGTACGGTTTGTTCCAAAAGCTCTCCAACTACTTTCCGTACGCCGATTAATTTGTTCGTCAATGTAAATCTCACTTCATATATTTTGCCAAACGTAAACGTAAATATCAATTACCTCCAGTATAGATAGATTGGTCGATTGTGCGTCTGATCCGTTCGTCTTTGAGAGTTACCGCCACGGAATTATAAACACATCAGAGCTACCTCCACTCTTGACATTTCCGGTTTAGCGGACAATTTTTAAGTTTAAATTTGTTTCTTATTCTTACGGAAAGATTTTCCACTTGGTTTTAATGAAAGATCTTTTCGAAACGCTCACGTAATTTTTTGCTCTTTTACACTTTTAAATAAGGTAAGATTTTCTGGCCTGAACATGAAGCTCAACTAGACATCATGGTGAAATTTTGATGTCTAGTGAAAATTACTACTAATTGTTTCAGTCACGGTGTCGACGCTTCGACAGAATTGGTTCTTAACAAGGTTATTTTGCCAGCGACTCAGTTTACTGATTATAGTGGTTGTTTTCGAACGAATTGCTCGTGAACAACTCATCTCCAGTTTGAGGGCCTGATTTAAGCCAGGTGGTGCTACGTGCTGCAATCTTTCTTTTGTGTGTGCTATATTGTACAGTTTTTCAGCTACATGTAAAGATGTACGCTATAAATTAATAGTCCCCTGCTTTGATCCGGACAAACTGGAAAAAATCATGACTTCTGCTTCTGGAAAGATCTATAGTAATGTCCTCATTTTTAATGAGTACCTCTCATCCCCTTTAACGAAACCACTAGCATATTTTTCCTTTTCCCTCATACACTCTAACCATTTAACACACAAAATGTGGTGGGTAGGGAGGGATGAAGGAAATAGAGTTCATCAGTTTTTCAACACGGCACCTCCATGAATTTGCGGCCTGTTGCGGCGGCTCCCTTTGCACCGCTCAGAGCCGCGTGCAAGGGGTCACGCCTTCCCAGGTAGTTGACATCCTGAAATTATTCAAGAGATAAGAAGAATACCTTGCTTTTTTGACCAGTAATTCGTACTTAAATCATCTTCATATTTCATCATTCATGATATACAGAAATGTGCCAGTTGCATTAAAAACTATGGCTCGTCTCTCTATCTGCCATTCTTTATTTTCTCGCGTTTTTTTTTTTGGCCTCCGTAAATATTTTTATGTGGTCAAGGTATATCATATTTTTTTATTCAAAGTTGGTACATTCTGCAGTTTTGTATAAACCTTAACGGGTCAGAGACAAAATGAACTCACTGTCCCAAAAAAATAGAAAAGTGACGTTCCGACGTGGCCATATTGTCTGAGGAAGTTCAACTGAGTATCTGTAAAATTCCCTGTTTGAGGTAAAAAATATGTTGCCATAGGTTAGAAAAAGTATTTCATTATATAGATGTGAAGAATTGGTAATAAAAAGTCAAAGTTACTGATTATTAATTTGAAAAATTAAAAATAATAACTTGACGTTCAACTGAAATTTAGGTTGTAAAACTTTTAATTTACGTATTCTGTTGAAGTAAGTGCTCATTATAAGGATCAGTGTGGATGCGTACATCTATTCGCCTTGACTAGATTGTTATTACCTCATGCGTTGTAATAAAAACATGCACAATGGTTTTCCGGTTAATAGTTGTACCTCCTGATTTTCCCCAAAGAAAGAGGAGGTTCTGATATTCTGCGCAGTACTACTTTTAGGGACTACAAATGCAGTAGAAACAGCGAGATGTATGTTTTTTTAATACTCAATTAGTATTTCATAATATATCTTAATAGATTATTTTTCGGCATTTCTTATGCATTCGTCTTATACTTTTCCTTTACTTCAAACGCCGACAGATACCCTTTTTTTTTTTTTTTTTTGATTGGTGGTTTAACGACCACTATGAGCAACTCAATGGGCTATAACTAGTCGCAGTCCCTAATTTAGGTCCACTGGCTCCAGGGAAGGGAGAACTCCAATGTCGTAAGAAAAACACAACATTCATGCTTCACCGGGATTCGAACCCGGACCTCTTTTGGACGAATGATCAGGAGCCAACGCTCAGACCACTGCGCCACCTGGGGCGGCGCCGATAGGTATCACTCCTGCCTTTTTCAGTAAGACAGGAGCTCTGAATCCACTTAACACAGTAGAAATACCATTACCAAATAACTAACGGATGTACTTTTGAGAATATATGGTTTGCAAATTTATCTACATAATCGTGTAGCAAAGGAGACACCAAAAACCATTATACCAAAAGAATTTTGGCTTATACAGTATATTATAATACTAGTTGTAACGGGAATATTATTGTCATAACTTCCCAAATTATTCAGTATGAATGCATGAAATAATAGCAGTAATTCATAGATTGTTATTTGTTTAATTGACATTTTTAGACACAGTTGCACCTATTTTTTCGCCGCAGCGAAGAAAAAGGGGCACCTGTGTCTAAAGATTAAAAAAAAAAGGTGCACTCGGTGATGTATGTATATATTCTGGTGAATCACAGCTTATTATTTGGGAATCCCCACCAGAGAAAAAGTAATATTTTCATTTTTCTTTTAAGGTAGGTATTAAACATTTCACGGGCTCCATAAGTATTATAAACACTATCCAAAAATAAACAGAAGGTTCTTTTGAAATTTTTAAGTTGGATAAAATCCCATTAAAAATAGTGTTAAACAGAAATCAAATATCAATTTTGAGCAAATTTTTGAATTTCTACACAAATTCGTTTTTCCCAATCTACTTAATAAATTTCGGTACTACTGGCTTAGATATTGATTTATTTTGACTGCCACGGGGTAGAGCTTTATCTATCCTGAAACCTTCACTAGCTTTTCTTCGTTCTTGTGCTGGATTAAACAGTTTTATCAGCCATATATGATAGATATACAATGTTTATTAGTAGTCGCTTACACTAATCCCACGGTAAATGCTGTTTTCGGCGTTTACTTGTAGCAATCAAGCGCAAAAAGAAACTACGCAACGTTCCTTTTTTAGCGTTGTTGCAACAAAACTCGCAATAATACACCATGTGATATATACTTAAGAAAGTTAGAGTTTTTGTACGTTTTTAATTTTAATTGCGTAATAAAAATATCTATACAACTCAGAACATTAGCACGTCGACCTGACGGCTTTTTCAAGTTTCTGAACTTATCGTACATAAAATGCGGAATAAAGAAAACAAAATCCATTTACGTGTTTTACAGTTTTTGAAAAACAAAAATTGCGAACGTTTTATGTTTTCAAAAACGGTTAAACACATCAATGAATTTCGTTTTGTTTACCCTATATTGTATGTGCGCTAAATATTGAACCTTGTAAAGCTGTCGGTCGACGTGCGAAATCTCGGTGTTGTATGTATATATTTATTATATTATTGAAATTAAACACAGATAAAAACTTCTAATATTCCTAAGTTTGATACACCGTTTTGATGATTTTAATAGTTCTAGACACAGAGAAACCTACGATCACTTCCAGACAACATTTCTTATCGCATCGTATGTAATTACAGTACCGCAGGGCAGTTTTTCGTATGTATGTATGTACAGGGTGCTTAGGGAAACTCCCTTTAACGTGGAATAATTTGCGAACGGAGAGAGGTACAGTTATGCAAGTTAGACAACGGTATAGTAAAGTGACTACGCCAGATTGAATGCAACAAATAGCTGCGCCCCTAGGGGCGAAAGGCGGAAGTTAGCCATTGCAAATCGAAAACGAAAACAGATAAAGCAAAATTTCCAATTACAAAGTTGTACAGCATCACTTTATTAGTATAAAACGTTATGAGGTTCAGACGGATAAGATAAATTGTCACCTGAATACCCTAAAATGTCTGAAATCGATGCGCGACCTTTTTTGTGAACGTTTGAAGGGAACAGGTATAGGTATAAACAAATACACACAGTTTATTGCATAAATACGTACTTATGTCAATACAGTTTGATAACGTCAGACAAAACAAAAACAAAAAAGGCAAACTGGCGCACAGTGATAAAAAGCTAATCTCGAGTATGATCGAAGAGTTCAACATTGCCCACGATACACATTTGTATTTGTGAAAGTAACTCTGCATGCACATTCCTCAGCATGGAAGGTGTCACACTATTCTAAGCATCTGTAACACGACGACGTAGATCCAGCAGACTTGTAGGCGCTGTTGCATACACCTAAATTTTTACGTAACCCCAGAAATCCAAACGCTCGCCATTCTCACACAGCGTATATATACCTAAACTTCTGATCAGCGTATATCTAGCTACTGGTTTTTATATCGTAGGTACGGTACACCATCACAATCTGCATTTGCGTACGGCTACATTTGCGAAATGTGAATATGTAGATTCGAGTCTTCGCGCATCGATTTCGGACATTGTAAGGTATTTAGGCGACAATTTATCTTATCCGTGTGAAACAAATGTCGTTTTGTACTAATTAGTTGTTGCTCTACAACTTTGTATTTGGAAATTTTGCTCTATCTCTTTTCGTTTTCGATTTGAAATGGGTAACTTCCGCATTTCGCCACAAGGGTTGCTGCTATTGCTTGAATTATCTCGGGAGTAGTCACTTTACTATACCGCTATCTCACTAGCATAAATGTACCTCTCTGCGTTCTCAAGTTATTCCAGGTTAAAGGTACTTTCCTATGCACACTGTATACAACCGAGTCACATTATTGTGACCACCTACTACATTTGACGTCAACAGCGCGTAGCCAATGAACGAAGGCACGTGTCGTGCTGGTTTGTAGGTTATATATGGTGTGTTGTAGGCATTTTGAAAACATATCACTCCTTGCTCTCATGGATAAAATTTGCGATTTTTCAGAACTGCAAAAAGTTCTGAAAAATCGCGCTGTTTCAGACCTACTGCCACCCTTGGCTTTCGGGCCAAGGGTGGCAGTATTTCTGAAACAGCGCAGTTTGTGAATTGTTAGTTTACTGCTGTAGTTAAAGTGAATAGTGATTGGAGTAATGGTAAATTTACGAATAAACGATATGGAAACTGCGGAGCACCACGTGCCATTCATATGAGCGATAACCGTGGGCTGCTAAGGAGCGTGAGGGCCGATCGAGTGGCTGCAATGGAGCAGCTCGTTGGGCGAATGAACCAGGGTACTACTGGAAGTGTTTCTAAAACGACAGTTCAGCGAACCCTACTGCGTATGGGGTTCCCCTGTAGACGGTTGATCACTACACCTATGTTAACGAAGAAACATCGGCAGAAGAGGCTTATATTTGCACAGCAGTATCGGAATTGGACTTCCGCTGATTGGCAAAAGATTGCCTTCTACGATGAATCAGGTTTTCTGCGTCATCGAACGGATGGACTTTGGCATATAAGGCGAGAATCATCGCACAACAAACACTCTTCAACCACTGTTGGAAGACCTGGAGCTGGTGGGGAAAGCCTTATGGTCTGGAGAATGTTTTGGTGTCATTCTCTTGGTCCCCTTATACCTGTGGAAAGCACTCTGGACCGAATTCTTTATGAATGTATCCTTGCCAATCACGTACACCCATTCATGCTGATTGTCTTCCCTGGGGCGGATGAGATCTTCCAGCACGACAATGTGACGTGCCGCACAGCTAGAAATTTCCGAGAATGGTTGGAAGAGACGATGAAGATTTCAAAGTACTTAATTCCCTAGACTTATACCCAATTGAGCATCTGTGGGACCACCTTGATCGTGTTGTTCGCTCTACGGATCCTCCACAACGCACCCTCCAGCAGCTGCCTGATGCACTGCAATCAGCATGGCTCCACATACCTTTGAACACCATCCAGTACCATATTAAATCACTCCCAGCTCGTCTAGCTTCTGCCCGGGCTGCAAACTATGGTTACTGGTATTAACAGGTGGTCACAGTAATGTGATTTGACCGTGTGCATATATATATAGAGAGAGAGGGGAGAGATAGTAAGCCCACGAAATAGGAGACCAGCGCCCAGTCACAGAACCGCAGCACACCAGATCATGTCTCAAAATAGACAAAAACATAGCACACACCACAGCAGCGCAAGCCCAAAACACGAAAGACCAACCAAACCATGAAAACTGTAAGCACAGAAAGAAAGACTCAAACAAACCACCACAACAATAGACAGCCCACTCTACAAAAAAAAAAAAAAACACCTACCCATAACTCAGACCAAAACCAATTATACAACCTCACACCAGCAGAACGTACCTGTCGAAAACACCCAAAGGCAGCATCAAAAGTTACAAAAGACATGCTCCCGAAACCCCACAAATGTAAAACGCGAAACGCAGAGAAATAAAAACTCAAACGGATCACCACAACAACGGAATGAGCAGTCCACTCGAAAAAAACAAAAACAAAACCCTCAAATCGCCGACCAAAACATGGTAATCAACTTCAGGGCAGCAGAACATACATGTCAAAACAACTCAAAGGCAGCGCAAAAAGACATTCTCCCGAAACCCTGCAAATTCAAAACATGAAACACGAAGAATCAGAAAGTCAGAAAATCGCAGCACGAAAGAAATACACAGTCCCAACCTGACAGAAGCAAATGAGGGCAACGCATCAGAACACCAAACTCAAAAGTTACGAAGCCATTCGTTCTCATCAGGGGAAAACCGAATTGCATGTGGCCTTCAAAATCACGGCAACAGCTGGATCAAACAAAGAGCCCGCCGGAAGTCACCACAAGCAATACGAAACAGAAGCAGAAAGCTGTAAGAAACAATCACTAAACCACGACAGAAGGTGAAAAACACAAATCAAGATTTGGAAGTCGTACATCGTCACGGTTAGGTGTAGCTGTGTGAAAATCAAAAGGAGTAGGTGAGTTATAAAAACCTTCAGCTGCACGTGACCCATGGTGCAGCACTTAGCAAACTACCAAATTTAGTTTTATGGAGTCAATTATATATAATATTTGTAATATTAAGGAGGAATGGCCAGCAAAAAAAAATCCAGAGATGTGCGATCGCGTAATAGCTGTCTAAATTAACTAATAACGAAAAAAGTAGGATAACAATTATAACGTAAACAATGTAAAGTCTTCTAAATTATTGTTGCAAAACGATGGAGTTGTTACAAATATCTAAACAACGATGAAATTGGAAAATTATGAGATTCTGATATACTGAAACGGAAATTTTAGAATCCCATTGAATAAAGTAAATAATTTTAAACTTAAAGTTGCGTCTTTTATCAAAGATGAAAGTAACAACATTACCATCCTCGATCTGAATTTGAAGATCCAGGTAGTGTATCTCGTTAGGAGAAGATCTTGTGTTCTACAACGTAAGTTCCTTAGGGTAAATATCAGCAGCTTGAAAGCAGAATTCCTCCCAGTCAAATACAATGATAACGTCAATATACCTCATAACATGACCAGTCCGCACCTTAGTATCTTGGACAAATATATATATATATATATATAAGTTCAGGTGATGCGTAACATCTCAGCCTCCCCTTGACAAATGTCAATTTCGCCTTCTCGTGGTGCATCCTGTTCCCACTAAAGGGGCTCTGACGACCGAAAATAGCGGTATAACTATCCCATCGGGATTAGAGGACACGCTATCCCACACTCACCATCCCGCTTGGCCAGCGTGGTGAGTTATGGCCAAACCCCTCCAAAATGACTCCACAACTTAAATCACGGCCCTCAGTCTCCGGCAGCTGGAATGTACTTGGCCAAGGCAGCGGCCAGTGCGACATGAAGGCAGAGGGTGCTAAGAATCCCCGGAGTACCGGACAAGGCTGCCATCTGATGCTGACCTTGGCAACGTACAATGGACGCTCCCTATCTTCTGATTCAAGGCTTCTTGAATTAAAAGAGGAACTACAAAGGATCAAGTGGGACATTGTCCAGCTACGTGAGGTAAGGAGAAAAGGAGAAGATCTCATTGAACTGAAAAGTGGACATCTCTTCTACTGTCGTGGGACAGATTCTGGCAGAACTATTGGTGTTGGATTTATAATAAACAAGAAACTGAAGGATAAAGTTGTAGGTATTGAAAGTTCCTCTCACAGAGCTGCAAGACTCGTTATCCAACTCTCGAGAAGATACCAGGCTCAGAATGTTCAAACTTATGCACCCACCACAAGACATCCTGAAGGTGAAATTGAAGAATTTTATGAGGAAATTCGTCATCTAAATAATATAGGCAAGCAGCACTTGAAGAACATTATAGGAGATTTCAATGCGAAAATAGGGCAACGGCAACAGAATGAAACTTCAGTATGTAAATTCGGCCACGACAACAGAAACCAGCGCGGAAATACTCTCGTTGAGTTTGCAGAGGCAGAAGGGTTTTTCATCTTGAACTCCTTTTTCAAGAAAAAGCAACACAGGAAATGGACATGGAGACATCCAAATGGGACGACAAGTGAAATTGATTTTATTATGTGTAACAAAAAAATCGTCATAGAAGACTGCAGTGTGCTAAACAAGTTCAACACAGGTACTTGCCATAGATTGGCGAGATGTAAGATGCACCTCAACACTAAACTCGAACATGGCTATCTTATAAGACAAACAAAATGTATTGATATACCCAACCTTAAAAAACATAATACCTTCAAGTTGGAATAATACCTTCAAGTTGGAACTGAAGAACAGTTTTTCTGCTTTAGAAGGCCTAACATCGGAAGAAGTGGATATTTCTGAAGTTAACAGAAAGGTAACCATAGCACTTATGGAAACAGCTACAAAATTTACTGATTCTAAGAGCAAGTTGCATGCGAACAAAGTATCAGGAAAAACCAAAACGTTGATGCAAAAAATAAGAGAGATGAGGACAACTAAAGAAGATGTGACTTCCAAAGTGGAATACATAGAGCTATGCAAGACAGTACGAAAAAGTATCACTAAAGACGAAAGGAAATTCAAGTGTGAACTAGTGAGGAAAAGAATTGAAAACAACCAAAACCTAAAGATAGCAAAGGGACATCTCAGTAAGGGAAGAAAACAGATTATGGCCCTTAGAAAAGAAGATGGTTCTGTAACAAGAAATAGAAGCGAAATTTTGTCAAGAGTGAAAGATTTCTACTCCAAGTAATATGAAAGGGATGACGCATGTACTCCAGACATCATGAAAGGTACCAGTACCTGAGTTTTCCAGTCCTCCCAGCAGAAGTTGCACATGCAATCAAGAACATGAACCAGGGAAAAGCACCAGGATAAGATTGAAATACTGTAGACATCATACAAGAAGCAAGTGGAGAAATCGAAACAGTACTCACCCAAATTTTCACTCCATGCCTTAATGAAGGGAAGATTACTGAGGATTGGAACAATGCTATAATGATCCTGCTACAAAAAAGGTCACATTGGGGATCTCAGGACCTACAGACCTAACAGCCTCCTATCAGTGGTTTATAAAATCTTCACTAAAGTTCTTTCACACCGTTTGAAGGTAACAATGGACATGGCTCAACCGAGAGAACAAGCTGAATTCAGGAGTCGCTTCAGAACAATAGATCATATCCACGAACTGAGAGAACTAATTGAAAGAGCGAGGGAATATGAACTTCCATTGTGCATGGCTTTTATCGATTATGAAAAAGCCTTTGATTCGGTGAAACCATCAGAAGTTACAATGACTCTGAAATCCTGCGGTATTGAAGATGCATACATTAATATTATTAATAACATCTATGAAAATGCAAGTGCAAAGATTAGGCTGTTTGAAAATACAACACACATAAATATTGGATAGGGAGTGAGACAGGGTGACACCATATCTCCGAAGCTCCTGAAGGCCACATTGGAAAATGTCTTTCAATCACTGAACTGGGAAAACAAAGGTATAAAGATTAATGGAGTTTATCTAACCCACCTTCGTTTTGCAGATGACATAGTCATCTTTGCAACTACCCCGTCAGAGCTGCAGAGTATAATCCAAGAACTTGCTGACAAGAGTAAATAAGTTGGAGAAAAAATGAACTTTCAGAAGACAAAAGTGATGTTTACTGCTTTTGCACGAAATGAAGATTTATCGATTGATGAAGAAAAGCTGGAGATAACAGACACGTACGTTTATCTTGGACAGCAGATATCAAGTGAGGGTCACATTGATGAAGAAATTAATCGGCGTACAAAACTTGCCTGTAGAGCTTTTGGAAGAAACAGCATAATTTTCAAGAGCAATATGTCATTATGTCTTAAAAGGAAAGTGTTGGATCAATGCATCCTTCCAGTGCTTACGTAAGGTGCGGAGACGTGAACCTTAACTAAAAGAGACATACAAAGGCTATAGATAACTCAAAGAAGCATGGAGAGTTGCATGCTTGGTGTAACCAGGAGAGATAAGAAGAGGAACTCGTGGATCCGAAAAATGACAAGAGTGGAAGACATCATGATCAGCGTTAAATCCCTTAAATAAGAATGGGCTGGACATACTGATAGAAGGACAGACCATCGATGGACAGCCGAAATTTTAGATTGGATTATATGGGACAGGAAAAGACCCAGAAGAAGACCACATAGGAGATGGGTGGATGAAATTCAAAAGTATGCGGGAGTATCATTGAGGAGACTGGCACAAGACAGACCGTTTTGGAGGAAACTTGGGAAGACCTTCATCCAGCAGTGGATTGATAATGGTTTACAATGATGATGATGATGATATAAGGTTTGGTGATGCGTAACATCACAGCCTCTCCTTGACAAATGTCGACCCCGCCTTCTCGTGGTGCATCCTGTTCCCACTAGAGGGGAACTGACGACCGCCAATAGCGGTATAACTATACCATCGGGATTAGAGGAAATGCTACCCCACACTCACCAACCCGCTTGGCCAGCGTTGTGAGTTATGGCCAAACCCCTCCAAAATGATTCCACAACTTAAATCTTGGCTCTCAGTCTCCGCCAGCTGGAATGTACCTGGCCAAGGCAGCGGACAGAGCGACAAGAAGGCAGTATGTGCTAAGAATCCCCAGAGGACCTGACTAGTGTGCCAGGTGATGCTGACCTTGGCTACGTACAAAGGACGCTCCCTATCTTCTGATTAACGGCTCCTTGAACTGGACGAAGAAATGCAAAGGATCAAGTGGGACATCGTCGGGGTAAATGAGGTAAGGAGAAAAGGAGAAGGTCTCACTCAACTAAAAAGTGGATAAATCATCTATTATTGTGGGACAGACACTGGCAGAACCAGTGGTGTTGGATTTATAATAAACAAGAAACTGAAGGATAAAGTGGTAGAAAATGAAAGTTCCTCTTACAGAGCTGCACATCTTGTTATCCAACTCTCCAGAAGATACCAGGTTCAGATTATTTAAGCTTATGCTCCCACTGCAAGTCATCCTGAAGAAGAGATTGAAGAATTTTATGAGGAAATTCGTCATCGAAATATTAAAGGCAAGCAGCACTTGAAGAACATTATAGAAGATTTCAATGCGAAAATAGGGCAACAATAACAGAATGAAACTTCAGTATGTAATTTCGGTCACGACAACAGAAACTAGCGTGGAAACACTCTCGTATAATTTGCGGAGGCAGAAGGGTTTTTCATCATGTATTCCTTTTTCAAGCAAAAGCTGCAAAGGAAATGGACATGGAGGCATCCCAATGGATTGACAAGAGAAACTGATTTTATTATGTGTAACAAGAAATTTGTCATGGAAGACTACAGTATGTACAACACAGGTAGTTGCCATAGAATGGTAAGATGTAACATGCACCTCAATGCTAAACTCGAGCGTGGCAAACTCATAAACCAAACAAGTGTATTGACCCGACGAAACTTAAAAAACATCATAATACGTTCAAATTAGAACTGAGGAACAGTCTCTCAGCTCTAGAAGGTATAACGTCGCAAAAAGTGGCCATCTCTGAAGTTAACAGAAAGTTTCGCATGGCTCTTATGGAAACAGCAACAAAAATAGCTGGAACCAAGAACAAGTTGCTTACGAACAAAATATCAGGAAAAACAAAATTATGATGCTAAAAAGAAGAGAAATGAGGATAACCAAAGAAGATGTGACTTCCAAAGTGGAATATACAGAGCTATGCAAGATGGTAAGAAAAAGTATCACTGAAGACGTAAGGAAATTCAACAGTGAACTAGTGAGGAAAGCAATTGAAAACAATTAAAGCCTAAAGATAGCAAAGGGACATCTCAATAAGGGAAGAAAACAGATTATGGCACTGAGAAAAGAAGATGGTTCTGTAACAAGAAATAGAGGCGAAATTTTGACAAGAGTGAAAGATTTCTACTCCAAATTATATGAAAGGGATGATATATGCACTCCAGACATCATGAAAGATACCAGTACCAGAGTTCCTCCAGTCCTTCCAACAGAAGTTGCACATGCAATCAAGAACATGAAGCGAGGAAAAGCTCCAGGAGAAGATGGAATTACTGTAGACATCATACAAGAAGCAAGTGGAGAAATCGAAACAGTACTCGCCCAAATTTTCACTCGATGCCTTAATGAAGGAAAGATTCCTGAGGATTGGAACACCGCTACAATGATCCTGCTACATAAGAAAGGTGACATTGAGGATCTCAGAAACTACAGACCTATCAGCCTCCTATCAGTACTTTATAAAATCTTCACTAAAGTTCTTTCACACCGCTTGAAGGTAACACTGGACATGGCTCAACCGAGAGAACAAGCTGGATTCAGGAGTGGCTACAGCACAATAGATCATATCCACGTGCTGAGAGAACTAATTGAAAGAGCGAGGGAATATGAACTTCCATTGTGCATGGCTTTTATCGATTATGAAAAAACCTTTGATTCGGTGAAACCATCAGCAGTTACAATGGCTCTGAAATCCTGCTGTATTGACGATGCATACATTAATATTAGTAATAACATCTATGAAAATCCAAGTGCAAAGATTCGGCTGTTTGAAAATACAACACACATAGAAATTGGAAAGGGAGTGAGACAAGGTGACACCCTATCTCCGAAACTCTTTAATGCCACATTGGAGGGCGTCTTTCACTCGCTGAGCTGGGAAAACAAGGGGATAAAGATTAATGGAGATTATCTAACCCACCTTCGTTTTGCTGATGACGTAGTCATTTTTGCAACTACCCCATCAGAGCTGCAGAGTATGGTCAAGGAACTTACTGACAAGAGTAAATAAATGGGATTAAAAATTAACTTTCAGAAGACAAAAGTGATGTTCAATGCTTTTACAAGAAATGAAGATTTATCGATTGATGGAGAAAAGCTAGAGATAACAGGCACGTACGTTTATCTTGGACAGCAGATATCAAGTGAGGGTCACATTGATGAAGAAATTTATCGGAGTACAAAACTTGCCTGAATAGCTTTTGGAAGAAACAACATAATTTAAAAGAGCAATATGCCATTATGTCTTAAAAGAAGAGTGTTTGATCAATGCATCCTTTCAGTGCTTGCGTATGGTGCAGAGACGTGGATTTTAACTAAAAGAGACATACAAAGGCTGCAGACAACTTAAAGATGCATGGAGAGTTTCATGCTTGGTGTAAACAGGAGAGATAAGAAGAGGAACTCGTGGATCCGAAAAATGGCAAGAGTGGAAGACATCGTGAGCAGAGTTAAATCCCTGAAATACAATGGGCTGGACATACTGCCAGAAGGACAGATCATCGATGGACAGCCGAAATTTTAGATTGGATTCCAAGAGACAGGAAAAGATACAGAAAAGGCCACATGGAAGATGAGTGGATGCAATTCGAAAGTATGCAGGGATGACATGGAGGAGACTGGCACAAGACAGACCGTTGTAGAAGAAACTTGGGGAGACCTTCGTCCAGCAGTGGATTGATAATGGTTGACGATGATGATGATGATGATGATGATGATAATATATATGGGGATGTAAGGTCAGTTGATGCGCAACATACTACAGTCTCTCCTTGACAAATGTCAAACCCGCCTTCTCGTGGTGCATCCTGTTGCCATTAAAGGGGCTCTGACGACCGCCAATAGCGATATAACTGTAGCATCGGGATTAGGGGAAAGGACGTCCCAAATACATTAGCCCGCGTTGCCAGCTTGGTCAGATAAGGTCAAACCCCTTCAAAATGACTTCACAACTCAAATATTGGCCTTCAGTCTCCGGCAGCTGGAATGTGCCTGACCAAGGCAGCGGCCAGTGCGAAATGAAGGCAGAGGATGCTAAGAATCACCGGAGGACCGGACTAGGCTGATCCTGACTTTGGCTAGGTATAACGGACGCTCCCTATCTTCTGATTGCAGGCTTCTTGAATTGGACGAAGAAATACAAAGGATCAAGTGGGACGTCGTCGGGGTAAGTGAGGTAAGGAGAAAAGGAGAATATCTCACTCAACTAAAAAGTGTATAAATCTTCTATTATTGTGGGACAGACACTGGCAGAACTAGTGGTGTTAGATTTATAATAAACAAGCAACTGAAGGATAAAGTGGTAGAAAATGAAAGTTCCTCTGACAGAGCTGCAAAACTTGTTATCCAACCCTCAATAAGATACCAGGCTCAGCTTATTTAAGCTTATGCTCCAACTGCAAGTCATCCTGAAGAAGAGATTGAAGAATTTTATGAGGAAATTCGTCATCTAAATAATAAAGGCTAGCAGCACTTGAAGAACATCATAGCAGATTTCAATGCGAAAATAGGGCAACAGCAACAGAATGAAACTTCAGTATGTAAATTCGGCCACGACAACAGAAATCAGCGTGGAAATACTCTCGTAGAATTTGTAGAGGCTGAAGGGTTTTTCATCATGCATTCCTTTTCCAAGCAAAAGCTACAAAGGAAATGGACATGGAGGCATCCCAATGGATTGACAAGTGAAACTGATTATATTATGTGTAACAAGAAATTTGTCATGGAAGACTGCAGTGTGTACAACACAGGTAGTCACCATAGAATGGTAAGATGCAACATGCACCTCAATGCTAAACTCGAGCGTGGCAAGCTCATAAAGCAAACAAAGTGTATCGACACGACCAAACTTA
The DNA here is from genome assembly GCA_039090855.1 of Macrothele yani. Classification (NCBI taxonomy): domain Eukaryota; kingdom Metazoa; phylum Arthropoda; class Arachnida; order Araneae; family Macrothelidae; genus Macrothele; species Macrothele yani. The sequence goes on along the minus strand of CM076999.1, from coordinate 46,689,036 downwards.
AAAAAAAACATCATATTACGTTTAAATTAGAACTGAGGAACAGTCTCTCTGCTCTAGAAAGTACAACGTCAGAAGAAGAAGTGGACATCAGGCTCTTATGGGAAGAGCAACAAAAATAGCTGGAACCAAGAACAAGTTGCTTACGAACAAATTATCAGGAAAAACAAAATTTTGATGCTAAGAAGAAGAGAAATGAGGTTAACCAAAGAAGATGTGACTTCCAAAGTGGAATATACAGAGCTATGCAAGATGCTAAGAAAAAGTATCACTGAAGACGTAAGGAAATTCAACAGTGAACTAGAGAAAAGCAATTGAAAACAACCAAAGCCTGAAGAGAGCAAAAAGACATCTGAGTAAGGGAAGAAAACAGATAATGGCACTGAGAATAAAAGATGGTTCTGTAACAAGAAACAGAGATAAAATTTTGACAAGAGTGAATGATGTCTACTCAAAACTGTATGAAAGGGATGATACATGTACTCCAGATATTAGGAAAAGTACCCGACCTCTTCCAGTCCTCCCGACAGAAGTTGCACATGCAACCAAAAACATGAAACGGGGGTAAACTTCAGGAGAAAATGGAATTACCGTTGAAATCATACAAGAAGCAAGTAGAGAAATTGAAACAGTACTCGCCCAAGTTTTCACTCCATGCATTAAGGAAGGGAAAATTCCTGAGGATTGGAACAATGCTACATTGGTTCGGCTACATAAAAAAGGTAAGATTGAGGATCTCAGGAACTGCATACCTATCAACCTCCTATCAGTGGTTTATAAAATCTTCAGTAAAGTTATTCACATAACTTGAAGGTGACAGGGGACATGGCTCAACCGATACAACAATCTGGATTCAGAAGTGGCTACCGTATTATAGACCATATCCACGTACTGAGAGAACTAATTGAAAGAGCAAGGGAATATGAATTCCCATTATGCATTTCTTTTAACGATTATGAAAAGGCTTTTGATCGGTGAAACCATCAGCAGTTACAATGGCTTTGAAATCCTGCGGTATTGAAGATGCATAGATTAATGTTATTAACAACATCTATGAAAATGCAAGTGAAACGATTCGGCTCTTTGAGAATAGAGCACCCATAAAAATTGTAAAGGGAGTGAGACAAGGTGAAACTATATCTCAGAAACTCTTTAATACCACTTGGAAAATGCCTTTCAGTCACTGAACTGGGGAAACAAAGGGATAAAGGTTAACGAAGATTATCTAACTCACCTTCGTTTTGCTGATGACGTAGTCAATTTTGCAACTACCCCATCGTTGCTGCAGAATATAATCCAGGAACTTGCTGACAAAAGTAAAGAAGTGGAATTAGAAATAAACTTTCAGAAGACAAAAGTGATGTACAATGCTTTTACAATAAATGAAGATTTATCGATTTATGGGGGAAAGGTGTAGATAACCAATGGCAACATTTATCTTGGACAGCAGATATTAATTGAGGGTAACATTGATGAAGAAATTAATCGGCTTATAAAACTGGGATTTAGAGCTTTTGGGAGAAACAGTATAGTTTTCGAGAACAATATGTCATTATGTCTAAAAAGAAAAGTGCTTGATCAGCGCATCCTTCCGGTGCTTACATATGGTGCAGAGACGTGGACCTTAACTAAAAGATACATACAAAGACTGCAGACAACTCAAAGTAGCATGGAGAGGTGCAACCTTGGTGTAACCAGGAGAGATAAGAAGAGAAACTCGTGGATTAGAAAACTAATAAGAGTGGAAGACATCATGATCAGAGTAAGATCCCTGAAATGGCAATGGGCTAGATATATTGGAAGAAGACAGACCGTCAATGGACAGCTGAAATTTTAGACTGGATTCCAAGTGACGCGAAAAGAACCAGAAGAAGACCACATGGGAGATGTGTGGATGAAATTCAAAAGTGTGCGGGAGTAACATGGAGAAGACTGGCACAAGACAGACCGTTGTGGAAGAAACTTGGGGAGACCTTCATCCAGCAGTGGACTGATAATGGTTGACAATGATGATGATGTTGATGATGATGACCATTTACCTTAAGATCGGTGACTTTCTGAAATTTGTTTGAAGGCAGTGGTTTCAATCCCCTAACACGGAACATCACTTTACCAGATAACAGCTGCTGATACTAAATACCATTTGGTTACAGTAAAAAAAATATATCAAAATACACTATGCGAAGGAAAATCTCCGGACAGCAATGCTTTCTGTATAACACCGTATGTATGGCAAAATCAATAATGAATTGTCCCACCGTTGGCGACATTTACATTTCTTACCATCTAATCACCGGATTTTTTAAAAGGACTAAATTGGGAATGTATTTTAGAAGGGAAATTACGGAATAGTACGTAGTAGAACCGTTTCGCATATGATAAAAGCATTTTTAAGTCCTTTTGAGGAGTTACTCTTGGATAGACAGAGTGAAAAAGTGACGTGGAAAGGTATTCACTTAAGAAAAAATAGTTACTAGTTTTCGTAGTTCTTCTGTTGTTTGCGAAATAAGTATTGATCGCTGTTCCTTAACGCCGGAATTTGCACTTTCCGAAAGATGAAGGTAAGTGAGTAATATGAAAACTTCCAGCCAATGGAAAGGGTGGGTGGGCTCTTGGGCTAAATTTAATAAAACGTGTATTTTATAAATAATTCCGTATTTATTTAGTGGAAAAATTTTGAAGTTTTTTGCTTACATAAATTCGTTTTCTAGCAGACTTGGAAATAATTTGGTTTGTAAAATTGTTCCCATGCAATTTATGAGGATCTACTTTTCTTGCTCATTGATGTTGGACATGAGATGGCGCTTTTCCTATATGGCGCAGCGAGCGATGCAAAGGAACTACGCATAAGCCCGGGTAATGGAAAGATCATCCCATAAAAAATAATTGTATACAATTGTTGTCCGGTTATTTCGTAAGCAGCATTGCTGGCGCCACCGGCCAGATACCTTCCTAAAGTCATTTGCCTTTAGGCTGGAGTAATCTGACATAGCTTTCTATTATTTGCTACGGTCTCACACCACGCAGGAAACCCTTCAATGTGTTAGGTCATTGGAGTTAGCTGGTCACGTAGAAAACAGCTTTCACCAAATGGCGTTGTCCTCTAGAATAACAGTGGTTAGTGTCTTGAGCAATGCAATACTTTGTGATGATCAAATAGCAGCAAGTTAAGGTGTTTAACAATAACAGTACTATCCCCTGCATTATTAACTGATGCGATGTAGAAAAGATATACAAAAAAGTATGTACTGAATTATATCTCAAATTAATCTGTTTTTCTTCGCTACCGAATGTTGTAGTCCAATTTGTGTTATAGGAGCCACTGTTACATTTTAACCACTAATTTATATTTCGAGTTAGAACAAATTTAAAATGTGTTTATTCTTACAGATTTTGGTTCTGTATTGGATTTCATCAGTAATTATTCATTTACTTTTCGCTACCGAAATGTTGTAGTCCTCTTCCACATGGCATTGCAGATTTTTTAATGTCCGTTAACATTTCGACGTAGAATGAGTATAACTTGTGTTCGTTGATGAGATTGAAGTTCAGGCAACCGCAAAACATAATGCATTCTCTGTATCTTAATTTTATGTTCCATGGTCTATCTACGAAGGAGATAGTCATGTTGTTGTTGTTAGCTTTAACTTGGGATAAACCCAATTCCTATGGTAGACGACTACGACAGTTGGTGTGAGCTCCCTCCAATGATGCAATGCATTAGAGTACCTCCCTTTCTGCTGTGAGACCCAAGTCAGAAATTGTTGAAAGTTCGTCACAAAGACAGGGGTGATTTATTTTGAAATCATGCTACTGTGTCACGTAGGTAGTAGCAAGCATGACAGTAGAACTTCAAGAACTCAAAGTTAAATCGATTCCTACATTAATTATATATAATTCATTTTCCGAAATAAATAGCGGTGATTTTTGAAATTTTATGGCCAGTCAAACATGTTTCCCTAAACTTAGTAAAAGTATAAAACTAAGGCAAAGGGAAAAAAGAGAGTGTGCAGAAAGAAACACTTATAAATATGGCAAAAGTACCAGTAAGGAAAATATCGATTGGTTTTCTGCCTTACCAAACTGCTGTCACGGATTATTTTACATGGCAATTGTCCAGATCGACAGCATTAAATTTTCACGTTTTTTGTGAAAACATTTTAAAGGTTTGAAAATGTTAGGTTTTTCTTCTAAAGGTTTAAAATGTTTATTTCCTGAAAATATGCTTCAAAATAGTTTCACAAAATTATATTTAAGAAGTGCAAATTGTGGAAGTAAACACAATATATTTTCAGTCAAAATTCAAGGTATTTGGCAAACGTTTGGGCTTACACTTAATTTTTTTTCAAACTGTTTCCAATTTAAAACTGAGTGAAAAATCTCAGATTGATATGAATTAAAAATGTATATCTAAATATGGGACTAAATATTTAAGAGAGGTCTGAAATGTTTCATGAGAGCAACAATATTTATATACAATTATCTTGTTTCTGAATAAATTCAGATCCGAACCGAAAGGAATGATCAGAATGAATTTACTCATAAAACAAGTAGAGAAATATGAGTGCGTAAACAAAATTCGAAAAACTCCCGAACGACAGATTTATAATGAATGCAGAACGGTGTGAATAGAGCTTCTTAAAAAAAACAGTCTGTTTCTTTTCGAAATTGGACAATGCCCTCGCCCACAAAGCGAGGTCCGCGAATGAATGGTGTTACAAGATTCACCTGGATGAACTTGACTAGGCTACAGGCAGCCCCAAACTCAAACTTATGCAACACCGTTGAGAAGAATTGAAACGCCGTCTGTGAGTCAGGGCAATCCCGCAAACATCGATTAGCAGACTCCATAATGCTTTTATGTAATTATAGAATGCAGTTCCACCAGCAATGTACCAAAACTGCAGCAGAGTGTAGTCTATTATAGCCGTTAATTATGAATCAACTCGATATTAATTCGTGTTCTATAACAGAGAATTTGCCCATAGCCGGATTAATTCGGTTAGATGATGTGTATCGTTCTAAAAATTAGAAATTGCCAGAATTCTGTTTTCGCGTAGAAATCGGAATGAAATAACTATTTTAAACTAACCTTTCCCCATAAGCTACGTTTTACACCATATTTTATTACATTTCAAAAGCATATTCGAAACGAAATTAGTGTTTCTCATTTCCCTCTTTTTTTCAAAAACAAACGTTTAGCCAATTTTTTAAAATGATTACAATTCCAGTGAAAAATAAATAAAAACTTTCTGCTTAATATCAATAAAACTTGTTATACATATTTTTGCTTTTAGTTTTTCGTTGAATTCATTTAGTTTTCTCTTCATAAAATCACATTTTAGTGGGTCACCTACTCAAAAGTAACGTGTACCCCGAATTGGCAACCAGATGCGCTGGAATCATGAAGATCGTTAATGTATTTTCGACTGCACTTTTAATTGTTATGAATTGAGAGGCACCACAAATACCCACAATATTTTAATACGAAAATGCTTGTGTTGTCTTTGGGTTGAAATTCAAAATGTTTACAATATGTACTCTAAATGTTTACGTATATTTTGTGATATAGGCTGATCAAAATATATTTTGGATATGTATATGGCGCTTATAATTATTATGAATTGTTGATAGAGCATTATAAACACCCACAAGACTAAACCAAAACAGCGCAACTGTTGGATTTGGGATGAAATTCACAATGTTAACAGTGTATGTTTTAAATTTTAATGCATATATTCTGAAGTAGGCTAATGAAAATGTATTTCGCTTTCAAACTTTAGCTCAATCGGGATTTATTTTTAAATTGTGAAATTGTGTTTGAACCTTAAATTCGTTTCTTTAGCATTTATAAATTAATTTCCAAAACAGTCAATTTGCTAGGTAAAGTTTTTTTCCTGAAAAATGTTAAAGGAATATCTATCAGTTATCTTGGAAAGACTGCTGCAAATTATAACAGGCGATTTAATTATTTTCATTTTCATTCTGTGAACGTTCGTTCATCATATTTTATACAAGTTTCAGCATTACGAAACACCATTAAGAATGTGTTCCGAACAGTATAGTTAAAGCAAAACAAGCAAGAAATAAAATTTTTGGAGCAAATTTTTTGCTTTAAGTTGATCAACAGATATGTATGAAACGTTTCGGAAACACAGAAGTATACGAAGATTTTATGTGCTAATTTCAAATCTAGACGTAGTTGCAATGCTGCAAAATTTCGGGACATAGTATTATTCCTCTTGAAAAATTTAGTTTCTGCATCAGTAGAAGATTCTTTCCCTTTCGACCGAAAACAAGTACAAAAGCGTAAATGGAAATGTGTACACCGTAGTACCTGAGGAAGATATATTTTTTATCCTTATCTTTTTTTTTGAATTATCGAATATTAGACAAACATGTGAATACCTTGTACCGGACTTGACACTTCAACGTTCCACATTTCATGTGTGAATTAAATAAAACTAGGAAGCAAAGGTTATATCAAATGTTACACATCTTAAGTAGTTTGTGTTTTTTTTTAGATTACCTGTAAAGTAGAATCCCTAAATGCATTTTAACAAACAAATCATTCTGAAAATAGTAATCATTGTTGCATCCATAAAATATACCTTAAAATTGGATGTCCACCAAATTTTTTTTCACGTATAATGCAACAATAATAAAACTATAAATTACACTCTCCAAATATTCAGTCTATTATAATTATCCTGCTGTTAATTACATTACTTCGAAGAAAAGCTTCAAAAACGGAAGTCTTCTTGAAACCCAACAATTTAAGATGTTTGCATCCCTCAATCGTAGCCTACAGTCTTCGCTGTACACATATTCTAGCGAGGCGCCATGTGACTTGGAAAGCTTAGAGAATGGGGGTGTAAGAATGCTTGGACACTTTAAGTATTATGTACATTTGCAATAAGGAACTGAGATTTTTTAGGCAGAGGTATTAACCGACGAATATAAAATAACGTGCAAATATACTTTCCTAGCCGCAAAAATAATACTCTTCGTTCTATCTAGAACTAAAAACATTAATCACGTATGGATCAAGTAATTAAGGTTAATGTGTTTTTGAAAGATATTTAAGGTGTAGTGTAAGCAGTGCTCAAGAGAAATGGTCTGGAAAGTGTATTTGTATTATCACTTACTAAAAATGAAAGGTATTTTTCGCACTAGAAATTGAAGAAGTTGCAAGGGCTGTTAAAGCACGATCAAATTTAGTTTGTTACAAAGCGCACACACCACACTTCCAAATCGCCATCTAAAAACAAACGCAAGGATTAAAATACGTATTTATTTACAAATTAAAAAATATGGTAGTTTAAAAGCTTTAGTGAGCGCTTTCGCGACCATACATTGTTACTGTCTTCCCTGAGGCGGATGAGATCTTCCGGTACGACAATCCGTCGTGTCACAGCTAGAAATGTCCGACGGTGGTTGGAAAAGCACGATGAGAACTTCAAAGTACATTCGTGGGCCCCTAATTCCCCAGACTTAAACCCAATTGAGCATCTGCGGGACCACATCGATCGTGTTGTTTGCTATATGGATCCTGGAACCGGCACCCTTCAGCATCTGACCTCTTTATTTATACAAATAAAGAGGTTTATAAACGTGCAATGAAAACGGTAAAGAGCCGCGGATGGCTTAGTGGTTAGTGTTTCAGACTATCTATGCTGGTTCCCAGGTTCAAGCCTGGGCTGATCTTTCAGAGATGGTGTGATTTACTAACAATCGCTGAAAATCCGCCGTTCATCGGACGAGCACTTAAAGTGACGCCCCCTAGGCTGGACCCACTGGTTAAATGGGTATCCTTTCCTATGTCCTCCCTGAAATTCTCTCACCCATCTATGTGCAATATCGTACTTGTACGGTGGCGCCATCTACTGTACTCTAATCTCAGTACAAACTGTTCTGTCAAAAAGTCGCTAGACTTGCTCTCATTCCTTCCGTTCCTGTGTCCTGCCCAAAAAGCGATCTCGCTGTAGGTGGCTGAGACCTAAACTCTACTACCTGTGGACGGAAGTCCTACATGAAAATGACAAATTTTCCTCCGTGCAATGAAAACTACCCAAAAATCATACATACTGTATATCCATATGTCCAATATTACTTCAGAAAATCAGATGGCTTTTTTTATTTAAGCCATATATAGGTATGTGTATTAATGTAGATATGTCTTTAAGTCTCAGCGACATCCGAAGTAAAATATGCAGCTAAATTAGGCTAGAGTGCATAATTGAATACAGTGGAGTGCCGAAACATTTTTTGACCTACACTCTTACTTAAAACGCTAATTTAAAGCATCATAACTTATCGGATAGTCAATATTCCGCATAAATCTGTACATAATTATTATATATTTTGAACAAACTATAGAACCGGAAAAATATCTCTTGCAACGAAAATCGAAGAAAAATCTGCTACACAAAGATTCCATGTGCGCTATGTATTTCCAGGAATCTAGCTATAGAGCACAAAAAGTCATACTACGTTTTGGTTTATGCCTTCCGAAATGCTAAAGAAGAAGTTTTGCAAAATATCCCGAAGCAGTGGACACGTTATGTTCATCTGCCGAGGCGTCACCCAGAATCTCTGGTCTGAGAAATTTTGATCTTTTGCCTGGTTGTAGCCTATCTTTACTTGAAGAACTCTGATCCATTTTTCTTGGAACAGTTTAAACAAACCGCTGGTTCACCTGGCTGAACATATTGCCGATGTCAATTTCGGGCATGTTGACCAATGCGTTTCCTCCCGGCACCATTCACACTACACGTTGACTACGACCAACGTAATACAAACAATAAAAACTGCCTCTCCCTGGATTTCTTTTTGTGTTTCTTCAACTTTCTGAAAATTTGAAATATCCTTTGATTTCCCCGATGCATCTGTTTTGCAGTGCTGAACTGACAATCTGAAACGATCGAAATCGAAAGATAGACGTTAGATATAATAAAATTATATTTAAAATGCAAAGACACGCGTAGCTTCTCCAAGAATATCGTCCCATACAATTCCCTAAATGAAAAAATCATCAAACGGCGGACGGGAGGAAATTTGGAGCACAAGATTATTTCACCATTAGAATAAAAAATTAGGTTTCAACTAAGATTACTTTAAATCAAAAGACACGACAGCTAACGAAAACTAAAGCATTTATTCAAATCTTTAGACATAGGTGAAGAAAACATGTTTTTCAATATATAGTTGATATAACTCATCAAACTGGTTGGAAAGAAATTAGAGTCAGTTCTTCATATGATTGATATTGGGGAGCACTTATTTTGGATTACCATGTTATATTTATAAATGAAACGCTTATTAGATATCTTCTTCATTAAATAGTTTTTGGTTGAATGTCTCATTAATCTAGGTAAGTTTATCTTACGTTATTATTCTTCATTGCGTCTCTTTAGTAGTTTTCATTAAGTTGCCAAGCTTAAAAATAGGAAAATATATATGTAACATAGTAAAATAATATTAGCAATCCCAGTTTTTTTGCGTAAGAAAGAATTCAAAGTTTTTATGTTTTAGCAGATCAAACCGATGACGTTTTAAAGGAAGGTAGGCAGTAAACACCAAACGCAGTTTTGTGCCCTTCTTCCTTGCTTGGGAAAGAAATCTGGTTGATGAGCGAAAGCTAGGAAACTTTGAATTCTGTTATACGCAAATAAATTTGTATTACTAGCATAGTTTTACTATTTTAGGTACATTTCGTCTGCAGTCAGTCGCTCGTTATTGATTAGAAATATATATATCTGTTTACATAACACAAATTCTTCTTCAATACGAATGATTTATGTGTAAATTAATTTTTCTGTCGATTATAATACCCACTATATTCCCAACAGTTGATTTCATCTTACGTGTTAAATGCCATCCGTGCATACCTGTGCACGTGTCTAAAATCAAAATAAATTGAGGCTGAACAAAACAAAAAAAATGAAATAACTTATCGTATTCTCATTTGGTGCATTGTAAAAATGACAACAGCTTTTGTTGTGAGTATTAGAGACCTAAACGTAAATCTTATATTTTCTTGAAAACTCTAGCTTCAGTCATGTTATGATCTTCTTAAATGTAAAAGAAAAAGGCGTACATTTATAGATAAGTTAGACATCGGAAATGTTCCTTTTGCGTTTTAGAAAGTCTCCCTGTAAAACAACTTTTTTCAAACATTGTTATATGGTATTGCAATAAAAAAAATAGTCATTAGATCTCATTATCTCTGGGAAAATATGCATATGTCCTTCAAATACCCAACATTTTTTTTTAATTTAAACATTGTTTATATCTCTTATGTATTTCCATATCAGTGCTAAAAATTACATCTAGTAATCAGTTGCTTTGAATTGCTGTACCCTTGAATGTGCAGTTTAAGCGAAATGTTTAAAAATAGATCATATGAATTTAACATCTTTAGTTTATTTACACGTTTTACTCTTTATATATCTACCTTACGGCTAGTGAATCACATGTTTCAGTTTATAACTCAAAAGATATTTATATATTTACTATAATCAAAAACCTTAGATAGTTTGGAAAAGGTAAATTGTCTCTAAGCAACTTTCTAGGCTTAACGTTTTACAATTCACTTTCAAATTCGTAAAATAATGTACAAAAAAAAAAAAATAACCAATTTCTCTTCCCGGAACGATTCCTTCGTTAAGCAAACCTGTTTTCAAGGAATGAATGTTTATAAAATATAATACACTGCTGGCCGCCCAAAATGCATCACCAAGAAGTACACGAGAGAGAAAAGCCAGATTTACTGGACACATAACAACAGATACAAAGATGAAACGATTGAGCTTACTGCCCGTGCGCCTTGTGGAACACGCAGACATCAATAGTTCGTGTGGCCCCATGGCTGGCAATAACGGCCGCTACACGCTGCGGCATCGAACGAAAGAGGCTTTGGATGTGGGCTTGGGGTAAGTCGGTCCAGGCTGCTTCCACACGTTGCCACAGTTCATCAGGCGTAGCCACGGGTATTGTTTGCCGGAACACTCGCATGCCAACCAGCGACCAGACGTGTTCGATGGGCGACATATCGGGAGAACAGGCGGGCCACGGCAGCAGTGACACCTGGAGGGCAGTGAGGAAATGTTGCACGATGCGTGCCACGTGCGGGCGCTCATTGTCCTGTTGAAATGTGGGCGCTGGCAGGTCCTGCAGGTAAGGGAGGACTACAGGCTCCGAAACGTTGGAGATGTACCGGTGACTGTTGAATGTGCCGGCGATGCGTACCAGAGAGAAGCGGGTGTCGTATCCTATTTCGCCCCAAACCATAACGCCAGCCGACGGACCGGTATGGCGATGCATAATGCAGGCGTCATACAGTCTCTCGCCGCGGTGCCGTCACACGCGGATCCGATCATCGTGGTGTCGAAGGCAGAAGCGGGATTCGTCGGAAAAGACAATGTCGTACCATTCCGTAGTCCAGGTGCGGCGTTCAACGGCCCACTGCTGCTGCACTCGCCGGTTTTGTAACGTCAATGGTAATCGGAGCAATGGGCGCCCTTGGACAAGTACACGCTCCTGCAGACGACGCCGAACGCTATGTGCTGACACAGGTTGTTTCGCAACACACCTTGCTTCCTGAGCTAACGTTCGTGATGTGGCGGTGCGAGCCGTCAATGCTCGCCGCACAACATGCCGGTCCTCTCGTTTGGTGGTGTACCGCTGCTGCGGCAATCACTCACGGCCAGACCGTCCGTCCCTCCTGCACCCACCGAATCCATACTCGCCTCACTGTGTCTGGATGTCGTCCCACACGGGCGCCGATGTCTCGGTACGATAAACCGCTGTCGCGATATGCCAATATTCGTCCTCTGTCGAACTCCAAAAGTGCTGGCATGACTGCCGTACTTTGCGTCAAGGCATTAGGAAGCTTCCCACGCACAGGTTCGGCACACAACACACTTCCACTACTTTCACCCTGCCTTCTGTTCACCCTTTTTATAGTGCTTCTCGGTGGCGTGCCGGGCGCACATGATTTGCATATGCCCTTCAATGCTAATCGTTAGCATGTCTTCTCGCGGGCGACGCATGCTGCTAATTTCAGGCCAATCGGATGCTTCCTTCTTGGTGTTGCATTTTGGGTGGCCAGCAGTGTATTTAAAATAAATATAAAGACTAGTGCACCGTTTGAAAATTATTAATCGTAAATAAACGCTTTTTAAAGCTTACGTGTAGCAATTCAGGTTCAGATTTGCAAAACAATGTACAGAATATGTCGTTCGCAACATCTTTTTGTTGTCTGTTGAACACAAGTAAAAGTCCCCGTGTTCATTGCATTTTAATACTTACACTATGATTCAGCTCTGTTATTCGTACTGTGGTTCGCTGCGCAACGCACATTACTGTACCATGGGAAATACAGTGTAACTTGTCTAATTCGAACGTTTTTAATTCGAATACTTGGTTAATTCGAATTTTTCATTTGGTCTCTTGAATTTTCTATATAAATAGTTTAAAAAATTCTTTAATTCGAACTTTTCTTTGTTTAATTCGAAGAAAATCCCATTTTGGAATTCTCAACAATTACTTTTTAAAATGGGTACGTACTGTTCTGGATGAAGCAACAAGAAAAACCTGAAACTCTAGCCAACTGCTTCGGAAAAGCAGGCTTCCAGCACACCGATGATGAGTCTCAACTACATCAAGGTAATGGTGGCGAGAAGATCATGTCCAGTGTGGAGTACTGTAAAGACGTAGGCCGTGATGTACCGGATAAAGCCTTTGTGAGAGTTGATTGCAATTTAGCTCTTTGCGGTGAGCTAACAGATAATGAGATCTTGGCTGATGATATGATTAAGAACACCTGCTGTGTGTCTTCAGATGAAGAAGTGAAACTTCCAGAATTTCGTGAGGAGCGCATTCCAAGTTCAGTAGAGGCCTTGGTTCACTTCCAACAGTTAAGGAAGTTGGTTAAGGGAGAGCAGAATGTAAGTGAGTCTGTATTTCACTTACTCCATAAACTTAAGGATTTCTCACTTACTCATAACACAAATTCTAAGAAGCAAGCCAACATTTCATGGGTTTTTTACAAAAATATATAAATTTACGGTACTGTACTGTTTTTTGCATGTTATGAATAAATATGTTGTTTTCACAGTACTTGAATGTGCCCATATTCAAACTTGCCTAATTCGAATCTGTCGATAATTTGAATTACATTTTTGTTTTACCTTCAGCTTCGAATTATCCAAGTTACACTGTGTCATAAACATGACCTACAACATATGAATAATTTTGCCTTTAGTGAATCGCGGAATATTACAGATATGGTCTCACGAAGGCAGAGAACTAACACTTTGCCGCGAAAGAATTAAAACTTTACAAATATTTATATAACATTTTAAGAAACATTCAAAGTTGTATTTCTAAAAAGTTTCAATATGTCCGCAGATTTAGGGGGTCCTGATATTTAGGAAGACACCGAAATTAATTTATAATTTCTTATACATTGATTTATAATGTGGGGAATTTTTAATATCTCAGAATATGTGCATTTCTTTCAATAAGATTCGATTGAAAATCATGATTGTAATATTTCAACTAAAATATAGCAAAAGATTATAAGAATAATTATGTGCCACTATTTTGAATACACGAAAATGCGAATACTCAAGGAACACATATAGCTTATTAAATCCGTTTATTTTTATGGTAATATGTACAAAGATTCGCCAAGCTTTCGCACTCCATGTGAGTTTTTTCAAGGCAGTTGTAGACATAAAAAAGCAGAAAATTGGACCACGAAACGAACAAAGATGATTTTTGAAAATAATGTGGGTGACATCATGGGCATATTACATGAATTTTTAACACGTAATTATACGACGCGATAACGCATATCTCTTAGAGATCATATCATCGCATGCCTAATGGAAGTCCCTTAGAGATCATATCATCGCATGCCTGATGGAAGTCTCTTAGAGATCATATCATTGCATGCCTGATAGAAGTCTCTTAGAGATCATATCATTGCATGCCTGATAGAAGTCTCTTAGAGATCATATCATTGCATGCCTGATAGAAGTCTCTTAGAGATCATATCATCGCATGCTACTTTTCTGGAGAGGATTATGACAGTTTCCCTGATGGAAGTCTCTTTAAAGTTCGTGTAAGCGGCAATTCTAATAATATTCTGTCCTGGAGAAGCCGATGAGTGCATGATTTCTCTGACCAGGGCTGAATACTGCATGTCCAGGTTGACACTTCGCATGTGTTGTTTACATCTAGTGTCCAAGGATCGCTTTGTCATTCCGATAAATATCTTTTCCGTATTTTCAGGATATACCAACGGTTTAGCGTATACAACCACATTTTCTTTTTCACATTGTCTCTCCTTGCAGCTTCATATTATATGTGATAATGGGGACGGGTACTTCATTGCTATTAATATGTTGTATTTACGTCAGAAATTATTTAACCAATATGCAAAATTTAGGATATATGTGATGGATCCTGCGTTCTTCATTGTTTTAATAAATGATTTTGTCATTGCAGACATTATACGATTTCTTAGAGTTCTATGTATTCTGTCAACGTCATCATGCTTATATCCAGCCTTCATACCTTTGCGATAAATATTTTAAAATTTACTGTTACTTAGGTAGTCGGGTTTGCATATGTTGTAGTCGGGTTTGCATGAGTTGTAGTCGGGTTTGCATATGTTGTAGTCGGGTTTGCATGAGTTGTAGTCGGGTTTGCATATGTTGTACTCGGATTTGCATGAGTTGTAGTCGAGTTTGCATAAGTTTGTAGTCGGGTTTGCATATGTTGTAGTCGGGATTGAGTAAGATATGTTCCTACTAATGGAATAACAATTATCTACCTAATATACTCTGAATATCCAAACAAAAAGGAGGAGAATCAGAACTTATCAGATAAGGGACAGTTTCACACATGATATTGGAATACAACAAAAATTTTGTCTTAAAATAGAACATATATTTGTTTTTTTTACTAGCCCCAAAATTGAACAGCAAACAAGGTATTCGCGATGCAAGAGTTCTGGAAACTATACTACAGCCTTAAACTCTTTTCACTGCGGCCGTTGCAGCGAGTTAAAATAATGTACGAGCATTCGTTATATATACGAAACGTTCTTGTATTCTTATATTCTTTTTAGGTCCATGTTACTTGCTTTGTGCATTCAATTCCATTAGTTTGTATTTTGCAATGTCTTATTATTCCTATCTAGATTGGTACTTCACTAATGCATACGTTTTTCATTTTTCATACTTTTCTATATTTTTAAGCTGTTCTATGTTTTTACACGCTCACGTGCCTCGGTATCAAATTTTAAAACTCTACCTTAAGTATTTCATCCTGTAGACGAGCGGCGTAGGGAAATTTTATAATTACAGATTTTCAAAATGTTGGTGACACGATCTGCAAAACTGTTATTTGCTGATGTCACCTTAAAGATAGATCTCCGCGTCATTGCGTTAAATGTGTTGCCACATGTTTAACTTTATACATTTTATACATTCAGTATTAAGTTTGGAAAGGACATATTATTTGAGATCATTTATAAGTTTGCGTTGATTTATGAAAAATTCGCTGATCCACAATTTCCAATTGCATACGAGCTCTAGAGGAGAGTAGTGTACAACCTGATCGTCATTATCGACTTTCAGAAATTTCTGAGATTCCGTGTTGCTCTCGTTATTTTGAGTTGAGTTTTGCTTTCTCGCCAGTTTCCTTATTTTGACATCGTCCTACCTATGTTTGGCTGATTGTGGAGGTTCCTCGTGCCAGCGAGTGTTAATCACCAGCTTAAGTGGTTCGCCTTCGTTTGGTAGTTTTATAAAAAATCTAAAATCTACATGTGTTGCATACGTACGTTAAAGGTTAATCGTCAAATGTAACCCCGTCAAAATACATTCTACGGAATTTATCTTATATGCCTTAAACTGCAAATGTGCTGCTATTAACTTTCTATATTCCCAGTGAATACCTACACATGTGTAATTTCTTTTCGTCTAAAGATGTTTATTTCTGATGCTGAGTTTGCAGTTTAGAAAATTCGAAAATCTGGTGCAAGAAGTAGTCCTCATTTCACTCGGTTAGAAAATTGTTTCTGTAATTTTGTTATACAACCTCCTGTATTCACATGTGACATTACTTAAATGTTTAATTTTAGTCTTGTCTTCGAAGTTCAAAGTACCTGATGAAACACACTACGGAGTGTGCCCCACTAGGGATATCTGAAGTCCCTGTACGCCCCTTCCTGGAAGACGAGGGGATCACAGAGACTAATTCACAGAAAACGGTTTAAAACCCTGTCCGCAATTTAACACATGGAATGGGTTTGAGGGTCTACTCCGTTGTTTAATAAGAGCATGCCGAAAAGCTAATAAAGGAATTAAATGGATAAGTCCGTCATTAAACCAGAGTTAAGATATCATCATCATTGTCAAATATTATGAATCCACTGCTGGACGAAGGTCCCTCTAAGCCTCTTCCACAACGGTCTGTCTTGTGCCAGTCTCCTCCATGTTACTCCCACATACTTTCGAATTTCATCCACCCATCTTCCATGTGGTCTTCTTCTGGGTCTTTTCCTGTCCCTTTGAATCCAATCTAAAATTTCGGCTGTCCATCGAAGGTCTCTCCTTGTGGCAATATGTCCAGCCCATCGCTATTTCAGGGATTTTACTTTGATCATGATGTCTTCCACTCTTGTCATTTTTCTGATCCACGAGGAGTTCCTCTTCTTATCTCTCCTTGTTACACCAAGCATGCACCTCTCCATGCTTTTTTGAGTTGTCTGCAGTCCTTGTATGTCTCTTTTAGTTAAGATCGACGTATCTGCAACATACATAAGCACTGGAAGGATGCATTGATCAAATACTTTTCTTTTAAGACATAATGGCATATTGCTCTTGAAAATTATGCTGTTTCTTCCAAAAGATTATCAGGCAAGTTTGATATGCCGATTAATTTCTTCATCAATGTGACCCTCACTTGATATCTGCTGTACAAGTTGAATGTAGGTATTGGTTATCTCCAGCTTTTCCCTATCAATTGATAAAACTTAATTCCTTGTAAAACCGTTGTACATCACTTTTGTCTTCTGAAAGTTCATTTTAATCCCACTTCTGTACTCCTGTCAGCAAGTTCCAGGATCATACTCTGCAGCTCTGATTGTGTAGTTTGCAGAAATGACTATGTCATCAGCAAAACGAAGGTGAGTTAGATAATCTCCATTAATAGTAGTACCTTTATTTTCTTAGATCAGTTATTGAAAGACATTTTTCAATGTGTCATAAGTTAAGATTATGAATGGAGCCAAATATATATAAATATATTTTTAGGTATAAAACCGCAAATTTTTAATCCGTATGTCTTTAAACTTGCAATTAGTAATAAATAAGAACTTTTAGCCAAATATATATTTAAATCATGTTTGCGTTATTAAATACAGCGTTTTTGAATTCGCTCTAATGTATTTTTTTAAATATTTATAAGCATATCTAAATTTTTGAAAAACATTTCTGCTCGACTTCGACGTATAAGTAAAAAATGTTTGATAAATGTCTGAATGATTTTGAAAAGATATCACACTGATTACGTAATACGATAATGGTGCAAGTCACCGTATCTCGAGGCATTTGGATCGGAGCGACGTGGCAATCCGACGATGCTGGCACTAATGTTTTTAGGAGAGCACAAACTAAGTTTTAGGAGAGCACATGCGGGCAGTGGAAAGCCAAGGGAAGCTACAGGACGCGAGGATCGAGTGATTGTGGCAGCCCGTATGAACAGAACCCAATTCGTCGCTCTCAAACATCGCGGCCATGTTACATCGTTTAAAGTTACAAAAGTGGCCATCCGGAACGTTGGCAGACGACTTGCGGCCCGAGAGGTGCTCTCCGCCGCATTCCACAAACCAGCAAGTATCGACGGCATTCGTTGCTGTGGTATCGGGCCCGATCAACGTCGGGTAGTGTTCAATAGCATTGTACTACCTTCAGTGATGGGTCCCGCTATGCACTTGGAGACGAATAGCAAAGCGTACATGTAGATAGACAAGCCAGCCTACTCACGGATTCTGCCTTTTCCTTGCAACGGTACACCGCTCGCACAACGGGAGTGACTGTCTGGGAAGCAGTGTCCGACGATAGCCAGACACCCTTCGGAATCCTTCGTACCATTCTCAATGCTCAACAGTACGTCGACGGCATTGTACGACATATTATGGTGCCATTCCTGTAGCAGCATCACCGAGGAGTACTTCAGTAAGATAATACCCGGCTACCTATATCAAGGATGTCTTAATCTTGCCTCCGTAATGTCGACACCGTTTCGTGCCCTGCTCGATCTCCCGACTTTTCACCAATCGAATATGAATGGAGTATGAGTGGACGACAACTAATCCCATCTCAAATTATCGGGGAACTTGACCGGTATTTTGACATCATCTAGCATGCTATTTTTTAGGACACTATCGGTAAGCAGTATAAGTCTATGCCCCGAAAGGGAACCGTTGGTATCTGACCCAAATGTGGTGCTACAATGTACTGACTTTTTTATCTCGTTTACTAATTTGTATTTGCTTGGTCCCCAGGACAGGTGACGGAACGTGTCCCTAAGCTTACTCTAAGATTTATATTTTTTTTAACTAAATATGTTTTGAATGTAAAGTTGTAAGTGGGAAAATGCTATTCCAAAATGATCGAATCTGTCGAAAAACGTGAAAATACAATTTTGAATCACATACTATCACCCAAAGGATACTTAAAGACAAGAAGTTCTGATCTTTATAAATTATTAACTATCTTAATAATTGTTGTTGGAAAATTGTAAACCAATTAAACTCAATATTAAAAGTTTCCTTTATTTAGAAAGCAGCAAGTTGTTCACTAGCTGTTTGAAGAGTTGTTATGCATTGAGAAACGCATAAATCGAACTTACCATTTAATAAATATTTATTAAAGCCGTTTGTATGCTTCTTGCCATGAGATAGCTGATCCACCAGTTGCAAGCAGCTGTAAAGCAAGAGAGCTCGCTGCCACGCACCTGGTGCTCCTCACTGTTAGTCCCACATACCTATCATCCTGAGCTTTTTTATTCCATGGACGTCCATAGTTTGACAATTACCATCTCCGGTGTCCTGTTTCCAAAAGACGGATTCACTGCCATGAATCCGGCAACGTTCCGGATTCCAGTATTCTAATAATCCGTTTCTGATATACTGATTTTATAAAAACTAATTCGACTCTAGCAGGGAGAGATGACGACTAGAACTGTCACTTTTTAATTTTGGAGTTCTTCCGGAACTCCAAAATATATGCTGCTTTGCCTTTTAATCCAATTATCGTTCGTCACATGGCATTGCGTCATAATTTACATGTTTGCATAATATCATGTCCTCTGTACTTTATTTCATTTCTTTGTACATTGGTTTGTTATGAAACGTCTTTTGTTTTAACTATATTTTAACTTTAGGATACTAGTATATATTATGGTATCTTTAAATATCGTGGGAGCAATTAAATTCTTAAATATAAAATACAGATAACTTTAATGGTTTTAAAAGATGAGATATCTACACATCTAATTACTCCGTATCCATTATCTAACATCAGTTTGATGCTTATTCAAAAGCGTTAAATCAAATCGTGATGGTATTATGTAGAGAAAATCACTTTTTTAAACGATTTATGTAATAAATGTAACAAATAATAAACCAAAAGTTAAGCGTTTTATATTTTATAATATTACAACAAGGAAATCGTCATGGTTCAAAATGACTTCCACATGGCGTATAGCTTGGTACTTTCTTCATTTCCTTCCTAATGTAGTTATGTAATCGTTCTACATTATGCCTTTCAGTTTCATATCTCAGTTAAGGAGACCAACACAAAATTTCCTTTCTCTCAATTTTATCTTTTCTCTGCCTGGAGCTGTGACTGTGATAGGTATCATCAAACTACTGATGATTTACATTCGACAGATAATTGACGATTCTATCGCTGTTAAAACAGGAAATGAACGGAAATAATTATTTTATATAATTAATATTCAACAATAAAAATTCACGGAGCAAACGAATCAAGCTTGCATGGTCTCAAACAATGATTTTTAAGGTGCAATGCCAAGACCGTTCATTGTCATTGAAGCTCTTGCCTATCGTACTGGCTGGGCCCAAAATTCATCACGTGGTATGTATTGGCGATATGGTGTCTGCAAAAAGCGAGATACGCCATTCACTGTAACATGGGTAGTTCATGTCGTGTTTTGAGAGTGATTATGGTACGATTAGTGCGTTTAGAACAATCAAAAAATAATATACGTTACAGAATAATTATCTATATTTTAATAAAAGGAATTGCCGAATACTGGAAAAGGAAGCTTCAGTAATAAAGAAATTAAATCTTCTAACCAAATAAATACATATGGCACAAATGATAATTCAGCTTTCATGCGGTTTTTTTTTAAAGTGCACATGATTTACTTTTTTTTAATTTCTCGTTTAACTTGTTTTATTTACTGATGTTGGATCTATATCATTGTACGGAAGAACCCTGAAATTTCAAGAGGCAAATATCTTCGTTTCTTTAAAATGATTGAGTATGAAAATGTTATCATTGTTACTTACAGTCGAAACTGCCGCCTCGGTGGCGCAGTGGTCTAAGCGATGGCCTCTGATCATTCGTCCGAACGGGGTCAGGGTTCGAATCCCGGTGAGGCATGGATGTTGTGTTTGTCTTACGGCACTGGCTCTCTCCCTTCCCTGGAACCAGTGACCCTAAATTAGGGACGGGCGACTGCTTATAGCCCATTGAGTTGCTCACGGCGGTCGTTAAACCTTCAATCAAAAAAAAAAAAAAACAGTCGAAACTATTTAAACCGTCACCGTTGCTTTTTGTCTGCTTCAATGCTGGAACTGATTTTTCAAAACACTGTGAAACCTCAGTTATTTATTTTTCTATTTGATGGCCTTAAGATGCTCATAAAGATAAAAAAGGTGTTAATGATATTACAAAATATTAAATAGTATTGTAAGCTTTATGCTTTAAAGGCGTATAAGATATTCCCTAACAATGATTTTTAAAATTACATTTGAAAATTGTGGTGAAATGAAACAAGAAATATGACACGGAATTTTCGGATGTAATAAGCACGTCTTTTGAATCCATTCTGACGTGAATAAATTTATCAAAGCTATTCAAAATCAATGGAACCGTTGTGGAGAACAACAAACTGCTTCCAACAATCGATAAAACATCCAGAAATAGAAACAGCTACTGAGTTCCACAAGCGGCTAAAAAGCATGTTACGAAAATTACTAAATGGTGAACAAAAATATTCTCATACTACAAGGGAGATACCAGAGACAAAGATATTTCCAAATCGAAGAGTTAAAAGAAGAAATATAAAAAATGAAACATATATGTTTACGTCTACTAGCGGAATAATTTTTCATTGCGGAAAAGTTGAAAATAGACGAAATTTATTCTTCATGGAAAAAGCGTTCGACCTTTACGCACCTAGTGAGTAATACTTACGTTACTTAAAGAGGGTAATGCTCCACATCTCTGCTATAGCAAATGGCATAGAGTGAAGAAGAAATTTCTCAATAGCGTTTTTAGAAGTGGCGATACAGTTGCAAACTGAAGTACACAAACACCACCTACCGACAGAACTGTAAACAAAAAATGCCTCATATACTAGCCTCAAGTGTTCTACAAGGTAAATGGCATCCGGTGTTGAAAGAATTATTTTTAAATCGCACATGTAAAAGTAGTGATATTGGGAAAAACAGAAGAAGGTTATGCGCCCCTAGCGGCGAAATTGTGCACTATTCGGGAAAGAAAGTACATACACAGTTTGCATAGTTAATAACATCTGCCAGAAGAAAGAAGTTTTTCAATCGGGTATTTAGTCCCGCTGATATTGCTGTAAACGGAAACGTGAACTTACGCTCTCTGAGGGCAGACTTGTGCCCTGCGAAAAATTAGAAATTATATGGGAAACATTTCCTCACGGAAACTCCAACAAAGAAATAATTTTACAAATCGGACTCCTAGAAGCAGAGATATCGACAAAAATAAGACATGGATTTACACCACTTGGCGAAAAAACCATGCATTATATTAAGAAGAAAATATTCTCAAAAGGTCTTTCGGTGTGAGCGGTATCGGTCAAAGAAAAAATTTTCCAATCGAGCTTTCAGGAGCTCAGATTTTGCTAGAAATATGTCAGACGTAGAAATTAACTGTTACGCCCCTTGGTGGCTAAACAATTCTTTATCAAATATTAGAAATCACAGGAACAGCATTTCCTATTAGCATCTGTATCCTGTGCAGAAAGGAGTTTCCTAATCTGAATTTTAGAAGCAGCGATATCGGGGAAAACTCAGTTTACTTTAACGCCCCCTAGCGAAAAGTATATGTATTACTTGAAAACTTAACAATTATATGAAAAACCTGTCGCACTAGAAACTCTATCCAACAAAAACAAACATTTTCAAATTGGACAAATAGAAGCAGAGGTGTTGACAAAAATTAGATATACATGCTGCATTATTTTAAGAAAGAAATATTCCGAAACGGTTGGTCGATGTTAGTAGTATCGGTCCACGAAAACTTTTTTCAAACGAGATTATAGAAGCTCAGATTTTTTTGGAATTACATCAGAAGCCAAAATTAAATATTACGACCCCTGGTGGCCAAACCGTTTTATACCAAAAATTAGAAATTATATACGAAAGATTAACCATCCAGAGCTGTATCCGCCGCAGAAATAATTTTTCAAATCGGAATTTTAGAAGCAGAGATATCAGGGGAAACGCAATTGACTTTTACACCCCTAGCGGAGAATCTATGCGTAACTTGAAAAAGTGACTGTATCTAAAATAATCTTCGCCATGAGTAGAATCGATAGGCAAAATAATTTTTGAATTGGATATTTAGAAGCAAATGTATGGAATAAAATGTATTTTGAATTCGATATCATCTCAGTTTAGACCCTCTAGCGGCGAACTGTGCATCGTAAAAAAATCAAAATAAAAAGTCACTATTCGCACATTTTTAAGCTTTTAATGCAAAAAAAATTTTCAAGTCGGACTGTTAGTTGTAGAGATATCGTGCTTACAGACGGACGGACTGACGAACTGACGAACAAACCGATGACATAATCACGATCTGTTTGTACAAAAGACGTGCTAAAAAATCGTTACAAATTATATTTTATGGCATTGCAAAAATCATAAATCCTATGAAAGCCAAACTTCCTTTTTGACAACTGTATCTGTCAATAAAAAGTCTGATCTTAATATTAAGTAAATGTAAAGATTGGCATGATAGATTAAGTGTTTCTGATTTTGTTTTGTAGCTTTACGAACAGTACCTCATTTAGTGGTGAAGCATCTAGCGTGTAGTACCTGCCTACACGAATTCAAATGATTTCTCCTTTTCTTTGTTTGGGATTTTCTGTCGACAAAAGTGACGTCGATGCCTTGATTATATTATTTAGTAGACAGTTGTCATTGGACCTCGTTGCATGTCGATTGTTTCTCAGATTTTTTGCGGGAAGTATATTTTATACTAAGATAAATTTCAGTTTTTCGACTCATGGAACACTAAGGAAACGGCGTTCATAGCCAAGAGCAGAAACATTTTTGGTGGGCAAATGCGTGACATGACAATCGGATGCGACCGAAGTATTCCATTGGCTGATGGATGAAAATGTTTTTCTCTGTTAATACCTAGCAAGAAAGCTGCCGTATCGCACAGTAATAACTTCGCAAAGTGCAAAACAACATTTTCCGTAAGAGACATTATCCCATAGCTAACCATCCATACTTGGAAGTTATTATTCGTAACTTCGCTAACACAGCAGTGGGTAACGAATGAGAGACGGTCACACAGAACAATTTTTAAAATAGAAAGCACAAAGTCAATGATATCATACAAGTAGCCTTTCCGAACGCTTGTAAGGCACCGGATGGAGACAGATGACAAGACTAGACAGCGGCGTATATTCTCAAGTTTAACCAATATGGCTGTAAAACGAACTTATGTAAATACAGCGAAGATACCTTTAGTTGCTTAAGATTACATAATTTTGCATATTTCCTAAGAAGTATTTTCACATCCCTCCGAAGTGCATTTCAAATTCATCATGGTACTTCGAACATCTGTTTATTCACCTAATGGCTTCTTAAAAAATAACTGATTATTATATTCTACTCAAAAACTCAAGGTAAGCACTGGTTTATACTGTCCCAGAAGAAAGTGTAAGCTCTTCTTTGACTGACTTTGGTTTGTTTGTGTTTGCATCGTATTGGGTTGACGTGAGATGCATTGTTAACTCATATCAGATATTTTGCAGCGGTTAAGGGCTTCATATACATATTTCATCTAGAGTTTTTTACTAAATTTCTGTGTGGAAGGCGCATAAAATATGAGGACTGTCAGTTTCATGTGCCAAACTGCGAATGCATGAAAAAAGGAGAGTGAGAAAAAGCTGATATGAAGGTGAATTATAAGGTCGTTTTAAAAGCTGTTCATTCTACAAAAGAAATAAAATGAATTTAGTTTCATACTTATACGTAAATAACACATAAAAATCATTTTTAGACCTACTACTCTTTGCACGAAAACTCTTGTTTTCTCTCTAAAACTGAAAAACGAATTGGAGAAGAATATTTGATTTTGTATACCTGCATAACAAAATAAATTCCAGTGTATCCAAACTTGTTTTGTTTCAGAAAAGTTCAAAAGCTATTGTGAATAACATATTTTAACATTTTTATTTCTGTAATATTTTATTATCAGCAATATTTTCTAAAATAACTGTTGTGTTTGCCTGCAGGTAGCATTTTATTGCAAACATAGCGATCTGTTGGTATTTCTAAGCAAATCCCTCATCTTGTGAGTCAGGATTTTAAGCATACTTCTAATTCCAAGGTTTCTAGAGCTGTAGTGTGTTTCGTGTAGTGCGAATTTGTTGACAGATTTAACCCTACCTTATTCAGGAAAGTGAATAACCCAAAGATTTAAGTATCACGCTGATTTAGTTATCCTCTGGTCTCTTTGCCATTACGTTAAGCTGTATTTCTGGTGAATATAATAGTAAACAGGCTCATTAGTGAAGACAGAGGTATACTTTTATAAATTATGTGAATAAGAATATTTCTTTCCAGTCTTAAGCTTTCTTAAATAAAATCTATCTACAAATCATACGTTGCACAGATTTTTGGCACTTCATTATTGGGAAAAATATACGAAATAAATAACTGGGATAACTGTTTTTCCTAACGGTCCTTGGCAAGCCAAAATTAGCAAAATGCCTTTCAGTAGGCTCGAAACTGAAGATAAATTTATGAGGATATGGTGGACTTATGTTAAAGTAGCGCCCAAATTTAGGTCAGATAGACTTCTTGTCCCTCTCATAGATACCTGAAACAATTAGTAGCACATGCTTCAACGATTTATGCATGGTATACATATGGAAGAACAGTAAGTATTCAGACATGGTTCCATACATCAAGCGACGAGAAAGAAGCTAAGTAAAAAATGAATTCTTGGAATTACAATAAAACAAGAAATATGACACCGAATTTTCGGGTGTAATAGGCACGTCTTTTAAATCCGTTCTGACGCAAATTAAATTTATCAAAGCTATTCAAAGTCAATGGAACCGGTATGGAAAGCAATAGTACCTGACAGAAGAAAAGTTTTTCAATCGGGTTTTTAATTCCTCAGATATTGCTGTAAACGGAATCGTGAGCTTACGCCCTATGGTTGCAGACTTGTGCGTTAATAAAAACATGAATTTATATGATAAACATTGCACACCGGAAACGCTCTCCAACATAGAAAGAATTTTTCAAATAGGACTCTAAGAAACAGAGATATCGACAAAACTAAGATGTGACTTTACGTCCCCTGGTGTGAAAATCATTCTTTATTTTAGGAAGAAAGTATTCCAAAAGGTTTTTCCATGTGAGCGGTATCGGTCCAAGAAAAAAAATTTCGTCGAGTTTTCAGGAGCGCAGATTTTGCTACAAATACATCAGAAGCAGAAATTAACGCTTATGCCCCCTGGTGGTCAAACCATTCTTTATCAAACATTAGAAATTATATGAAAAAATATTTTTCTTCAGGTCTAATATGCGATACAGGAAGAATTTTTCAAATCGGAGTTTTAAAAGCAGAAATAACGCACAAAACGAAATTTACCATTGCGCCCCCTAGCGGAAAGTCTATGACTTACTTGAAAATTTTGAATTTATAGGAAAAACATTTCGCATTGGAAACACCATCCAACAAAGAAGGAATTTTCCAAACCGGTCACCTAGAAGTAGAGATATTGACAAAAATAATATGTACATCTACGCCTCCTGGCGTAGAAACCATGCATTATTTCAAAAACAAAATGTTCCTAAAACGTTTGTCGACATGAGTAGTATCGGTCAACAAACGACTTTTTTTTCAGTCGAGATTTTGGAAGATCATATTTTGATGCAAATACATCAGAAGCGGAAATTAAGACTTGCGCCGCCTAGTGGCTAAACCATTTTTTACAAAAACTATAAATCATGTGCAAAGGATTTCCCATTTGGAGCTGTATCCGGTGTAAAAAGAATTTTTCAAATAGGAGATTAAGAAGCAGAGATGTGGGGAGAAAGGAATTTACCTTTACGCCCCCTTGCGGAAAGTAAACGAACTACTTGGAAATTTTGAAATTATACGAAACACATGTCACACAGGAAACACTATCCAACAAAGAAGGAATTTTTCAAATCGGACTCCTAGAAGTAGAGATATTGACAAAAATGAGATATACATCTACACCCCCTGGAGGAGAAACTATTCATTATTTTAAAAAGAAAATGTTTTTAAAAGGTTTGTTGACGTGAGTACCACCGGTCGATAAACGACGTTTTTTTCAATCGAGAATTTAAAAGCTCATATTTTGCTGCAAATACATCAGAAGCAGAAATTAAGGTTTACGCCCCTGGCTGCGGAACTATTTCTTTTTTACAAAAATTAGAAATTATATGCAAACGATTTCCCATCAGGAGCTGTATCCGGTCCGTAAAGAATTTCTTAATCGGAGTTTTAGAAGCAGAGATATAAGGAGAAACCCAGTTTACCATTACGCCCCCTAGCGGAAAGTCTATGAATTACTTGAAAATTTTGAAATAATATGAAAAACGTGTCACACTGAAAACACTATCCAACAAAAAAGGAATTATTCAAATCGGACTCCTGGAAGTAGAGATATTGACAAAAATAAAATATACTTCTACGCCCCCTGGCAGAGGAACTGTGAAATATTTAAAAAAGAAAATATTCCGAAAATGTTTATCGATGTGAGGGGCATCAGTCCACAAAGGAATTTTTACAATCGATATTTTAGAAGCTCAGATTTTATGGCAAATATATCAGAACTAAAAATTAACGCTTACGCCCCCTGGTGGCTAAAGTATTCTTTACCAAAATTTTGAAAATATATGAAAAAAATTTTCCATTACAAGGTGCATCCGCTGATGCAAAACATTTCTAAATCGGAGTTTTAGAAAAAGAGATATTGGGGAAAATGTGATTTACTTTACACCCCTAGCGGAAAAACTATGAGTAATTTGAAAAAGTAACTATATCTAAAATACTCTTCAACATAAATGGAATTGAAAGATAAAATAATTTTTCCAATCGGATGTTTAGAAGCAAATATGTTGAATAAAACGTGTTTTTGAATTCGACATCATCTACATTTACGCCCTCTAGCGGAGAAATTGTACATCGTAAAAAAAACGAAATGAAGTATCATCATTTGCCTATTTCAAGCTTCCCAATGCAAAAAGAATTTTTCAAATCGGACTAATAGTTGCAGAGATAGCGTGGGTACAGGCGGACGGACGGACGGACGGACTGACAGACGGACGGACAAACCGGTAACATAAGCACGATCTTTTTTTACAAAAGACGTGCTAAAAACGGAAGCAGTCCGCTTGCACTTGAAGAAGTCTTCACAAAGCAAGTGGTGAAGAGTGCTAAGCTAAGATTGTTCACACTTTAACACCCATAACGACCAAAACACCCGTACATACAAACGACCGTAGACACCTGAAACGCCTGCCTAAAGTGAGTCAGATTTTTTACCCTTACCTATTCTCTAAATTTGCACGACCTATGAGAGATCAGCAGGAGTTACTGTCAGTCACCATTCTTGTTACTAAACAAAGAAGTGAAACAAAAGACACGCAAGTGATAATATTTTATACATATTCTAAAAAAGAACTCTTTAAATTTGAAATCTACACTTTATTTTTCTGCTAATACGAAGAAAAAGATAATAATACATTATATATCTAAACATCCTCACTGCATTCCGAGTTTGACTTTCCTCCGCTATTCCCCTCACCCTAAGAAGCTACTGTGACAGTTGGATTATACACTGACGGAAAAAAAATAATCCCAACACCACGAAAAAATAGTTGTAGAGGAACGAAATGGCGGCAATACATTTGTATTGGTAACGTATTTAATCGATTAAGGTTTCAAAATCACAGCTTAATGTAAGCGCAAGAAGAGTCATTTTAATAATAAATGCTGGTACATTAATAACCGGTGTAGCCGCCAGAATGTTGAATGCAAGCACGCAAACGTTCATGCATTGTGTCGTACAGGTGCTGGATGTCAGTTTGTGGGATGGAGTCCCATGCCTCTTGTACTTGGTCGGTCAATACACGGACGGTTAATGCTGTTTGGAGGTGACGCTGGAGTTGTCGTCCAATGATGTCCCATAGGTGCTCGATTGTAGAAAGATCTGGTGATCAGGCAGGCCACGGCAACGTGTCGACATTCTGTAGAGCATGTTGGGTTACAACAGCGGTATGCGGGCGAGCGTTATCCTGTTGGAAAACACCCATTGGAATGCTGTTCATGAATGGCAGCACAACAGGTTGAATCACCAGACCGACGTGTAACTGTGCCGTCAGGGTACGTGGGATAACCACGAGAGTTGTCCTGCTGTCATAGGAAATTGCTCGCCAGACCATAACTCCAGGTGTAAGTCCAGTGTGTCTCGGCCGCAGACAGGTTGGTTGCAGGCGCTCACCTGGCCTCCTTCTAACCAACACACGGCCATCACTGGCACCCAGGCAGAACCGGCTTTCATTAGAAAACACAACAGATCTTCACTCCGTCCTACAATGAGCTCTACCTAAACACCACTTACGTCGCAAACGGCAGTGGTTTGGAGTAAGTGGAATGCCCGCTACAGGTCGTCTGGCTCGGAGCTGTCCTTCACGTAACCGCTTTGTAACAGTTCGTTATGTCACTGTGGTGGCAACTGCAAATCGAATTGCTGCCGCAGACGCAGTACGATGAGCACGGCCATATGCCGTACACAGCGGTGTTCCCTCTCAGTAGTGCCACGTGGCCGGCCGGAACCCGGTCTTCTTGAGGCAGTACCTTCCCTTGACCACCGCTGCCAACAATCATGCACAGTGGCTACATTCCTGCTAAGTCGTTCTGCAATATTGCGGAAAGAAAATCTACCTTTTGGTAGCCCTATTACACGACCACGTTCAAACTCCGTGAGCTGTTCATAATGGCTACTTCGTCTTCTTAAAGGCATTCTTGACTAACATCAACACACTACGTCGATTCTCATCGATAACTAACGCTCACGAACGTTACAGCGCGTATTTACAGCAAACCTGCTTTGCATGTTCCGAGGGGCGCTAATAGCGCCACACGTATGCGCCGAGCGCGAAATTGGTATAGACGTCAAGACGTCATCTTGCAAATGTACTCTCACCGCCTACCAACTGTCGTTTATCTAACACAACCCCTTCTTGGTGTTGGGATTTTTTTTCCGTCAGTGTGTTTGGTGAAAAATCAGGGTACTCTGAAGAAAAGGTAGAACTTGATACTAGTTTCTTTTTTTCAATTTTCAAGAAACGGAGTGGGAGATTCAGATTAATGACTGCTAGCCTTATCCTTATGGAGTTCTGCACTTTTTGGAGTCACTTTTGATAAAGGAATGATATTTCGTCTTTAAATAGAGGATTTAAAACATTTTTTGTGGTAATATGCAGAATTGATTTTAATTTTCTTTTCAAATTATCTAACTTCAGTTATGCACTGTACGAAGAACCAGAAAATATTAAGAATTATTTGCAAAACTTTTCTCTGCATTTTTGGGAACAAGTTCGTAAGTCTTTTTCAGCTCTTTTGTAAACGTACATCTTTTTGTTACAGTCGTTTAAGTAGATCCGTGTTTCATCAGTAGTAAAAATAAATTTGTATCTGACTGCAGACAAATGAGTTTCCTGAAGAAGTCTAAACCGTGTTCTTCGCTCAGACACGTGCCTTGGCCTTGGCGAGGGGCGGTGAACATTATGTTTTTTTTTTTGTTTTTGTTTTCATTTTCGAATTTTTCCACATTACTTTTATACTGTTCATACAGATATATTTAACGATTTCAAGACGGTTCTTTGGATCGGTGGATTTTCTTTTACGACCAGATTCCTTTTGTTTGAAATAGAGTAAAAGAAAGTACCCTTTCAGGTACTCGGTGTTAGTTCTTCTTCCTTTTAAAAGTAGCACTTCCCGATTATACTTCTATTATTTATAATAATGCTTATTTTACGTTTAGAAATCCTAATTCCATTATTTTCGCAATGTTTCTTAGTTACAGAAAGCGAATATTACTCTTCTTGAAGAAGGAAAACCTCACTTTCTATCCACAGCTTGTTTACGTGCGCCGTTTTCTTTGCAGACGATATTTGTAACTGCAGCAGATATTTCTTGCATGTTAATCTTACACGCTATGGCCTGTTTCAATTCTTTGAACTTCTTTTATTTTCCATCAATTCTTATCAAAAACGTTCTAAAAATGTGTAAACTTCCTCTGCATTTCGTCATTCCAGTTTAAATTACGTAACCTAGTATGCATGTGTCTACATTAATTTGATATGATCGATTATCTTTACACCATAGTGTTATAGTTTTTCATTACTGCTATTGTAGCTCTAGATAATGAAACTGAAATTTGAATTAATTTTTCTACTAACGACTGTACTTCTGAAGTGCTATGCGCATATTCCCGTTTTCTACCCTGACTCTACGTGTGCCATTCCGTGATATCAATAGTTCCGGAAGGAAATATACACAACTGTGTGTGCTTGCAAGTAGAAGCGTAAAATACTTTCACAAAGTCACAGAATGTTCTTGGTTTGCTTGAATGGTCGTTGATATACAGTTGAACTATTTTTCTGAATTTGGTTGGTGTCAGGAAGTAAACATAGCGAAAGCCAGTAGCGTGTTTCGTTAACAAAACGAATCTAAAGAGGAACTAAAATGCAGTTTTTCACTTGCGAGGCGAGACGTTAATGAACTTATTGAAGTATCAAAAGTTACTCCTTCTAAAATTTTAGTTAAATCATTTTTACTGCTATCTTTCATTTCCTTTTCCCTTTTCTTGTTAAAAATATATTTTCGAGATATAGAACCTCTCTTCAGTCGTTGTAATTTATGTGTGGTGCAAGCAAATGACTAGAGACAACAAATCGGTTCTCTTTAAAATCAGAAATTCCTCTGCAATTACATTACACGTACCATGTAAACTAGATTATATTTACAATCACGCAACTACAGATGCAAAACTTAACAACGTTTATATGTCAGTAAAAATGCGTCACCAGAAAAGCTTGGAGACCTGTGATTATCTTCCACTTTAACAACATTTGATTGTGTTCGCATGCAATTCAACGGTTTGAACATACAGGCTGCAGTTAAAATAAGTATTTATAAAGAAGATGTATCTCCGTAAATATGATTTTCTGCATATGGAAATAGACGCTTGCTTAAATTATAAATAAAATAAACGTTCATCTCTTAAGTTAATAACCCATAAAGCCAGAAGAGTGGTGATGTCGCTATCTGCAGCATTCGGATTTCACTTAGCTGTGGAGTGCAAGACTAGTAGTCATAGGACCACTTGCGGCCCACCTTATAATGCTACGCGCTTCTAAAACTGTATGTTCTATGTACAGTGCGTTATGTTCAGTAATTCTTCGTAAATTCAAACTCTGTTAAAACTAATACGTAGTGAATTTCCAAATAGCAATAACGGCAAAAACGTCATGTCCATATCGCGAATTTTTTGTTTTGTTTGGTCCTCTTAGGGAATTATTTAGAAGCCACATTACAATTCTGAAATATGCAGCCACGTATCCGTTCTGAGAAGCTTTATCTGGCTGGAAACAGTTTACACGCAGTGTATGAAATTGGGCGAAATCGGTCCAAACGAATATATGCACAGTGTAAAAAATGAGCCTAACGCGGCTGGAGTAAATTAATTTCCTACGAAAACGTATTTTAAGGGGTGGTTGATACCCTTTCTTATTGATTACCTGGCAAAAGAGCTGTAACAAATGCGACGAACCTAATAAAGGAGAGACAGATATTTTTACCCACGTGTTTTTACCAAGTGTCATGGTGTCAGTGACAGGTGGACTAGGCCATTGCCATAGTGACATTGGTTATGAACCAAAGAATAAAAGACAAATCAAGAGCTTTTCATCGTCACAGGATTGTATATTCTCCAGGCTCAGGCGATATGGGGAAAAGAAACTTTTTGCCGTAGCTTTCGCAAAACCTGAAGAATATATGAATATTTCTGGTCTAGGGAAGCCGTAAAGTTGGGGAGCCATTAGCTGTTAATGCATTAACCGCTTGAAGAGATAAAATTTGTGCTACGCGAGAAATAATTCAAAAATATATAGTACCCATAATTTTTATTTTTATTTCCCTCTAATGGTTTTTCTGAGACATTTTGTTGCACACTATATTACTGCAGGACAGGATTGGGCAGCTTCTTTTGTTTAGGAAAAAATGGTATCTCCTAACCATCAATATACACACAACTACTGATTAATAAACTTTTCGCGCTTATTAAATCTTTTTATAACTTTTTCACTACACATTGTTAAATCTTTCGATCGTTTGTTATATATTTTGACTGGAATGGTAATAATAAAGGACATGCTCACTGTACTGAAAACTTCACAATACTCATTGTAGAAAAATATTTCGAAGTTCAAATAATTAGGAGCGAAACAAATGAGAAATAAGTTTCAAACCCTAAATGATTTTAACGTTGAAAACAAAACATGATCAATAGTCATAAGTCATCGATATAAAAGCTACACTCAGGTATACTATTATTTGACAAATTTTGAAGATGACAATCCGATTTTTGGCGTAAATGTGACAAGGATGGTAAGTCAGATAATATCTTTCTTTCATGATTTCTTTCATACTATTATTTGATTTAGGAAAATTCAGAATTTCGCGATGCAGTGAGTTCCTACGAAAGTTTTCTAATTCTTTTTTATGTTAAATCAAAAAGTAAAGTGCA
This sequence comes from Macrothele yani, assembly GCA_039090855.1. Lineage (NCBI taxonomy): Eukaryota > Metazoa > Arthropoda > Arachnida > Araneae > Macrothelidae > Macrothele > Macrothele yani. The sequence goes on along the minus strand of CM076999.1, from coordinate 46,655,634 downwards.
TGAAAACGATATCTAGTACTGCCGTTTTAATCATAAGTTTGAGATACTTTGCTAATTTTCCATTGCTGTACATGCGTCGCTTAGAATGAAGATATTGATTAAGTGATTAAATTTTTTCAATATTTAGTTTGGAAAATTATATATATATAGGTTAATTTCAAATTTTCGAAATCATTATTCTCTCGCTGCATCATGTGGTAAACGAGAGCTTTCGCTCTCATTCTAATTGAAAGAAAAAATGAGTAACGTTCCATAATTTAAAATGCGGGTTTAAGCATTATTGTGTTTTTGAATATTATGCAAATCAATGAACTACAACTGTCTGTTTTTCGAAAAGCTATTATTGTCACCTTGCGTTTTTTAAAAAATCTATGTATGTGTCTCTCCACACACACATGCCGGATTCAATGTGAAAAATCTCTGCCACAAAATTTAGTAACCCACAAATTCTGCACTCAAATAATAGGAGTATAATTGTTTTTACACCACACTTTACGCAGTGTATATGAGTCTAGAAAAGCGACAGAACTACATTTCTTGGTGAGATACTAAACACAATGAAAAACATTTTATTCACATACCGTCTTCAACAGATTTCACAGTTTCCTCTTTAGTGGTATGAAAATGTTTTTGTTTCTTTATCTCAATGTCCTTTGTTCTAATATAATGAAATGTTGTTCCGTCGTGTGCAAAAGTCTGTGCTGCGATTTTCTGCCTCTAGTACTGAATTCTTTATTAAGCCTAGTTCTGTTGCTGCTAACGTAAGGCTGCATTTATATTCGCTTTGGTATCTTGGCTTATGTGATTGCGATTGGAAATAATTATGTTGCATTGCATTTCATATGCTATCGTGAAGATCACGAATACTACCCAGTTAAAGTACTGCTCATTTTGCTCGATGACAGTAAGGTACGCCATCCCAGACTGTCGGGCTTGTAAGACTACGAGACCATCATCTCGCTTAGCTTTTATCCTGGAACGACAGGATCCCTCTCCGTGTTTATGCACGATCTTTCTCATACCCCTGTTCACCAAACAATCTTACTGTTGCACAACTACAATTCAGGCAGTGAGAGATTCCTCGAGAGAACCAGCCTGCTTCCCGAAATTTCATGATGCTGCTCTGTTGAAATGCGATGAGTTGTTCATGTGGTCTTACAGGCCCGTCGACCTAAATCTTTCGAAAAGAAATAAGATGGAAATGAAGTGAATGCAACCGATAACGCAGCTACAATATTCACAACGACCGTCTGACGATCATTATGTAAACTACCCTGCGCCCGATTGGAAATTACTCTGAATCCGACATTGACATTCATTGTCAGTGAAATTTTAGTCTTTCGATGTCCGGCGATGTGACACGATTTTATCAGAATGTTTAAATTTTTAGCATGTCTTTTGTAAAAAAAAAATCGTGCACATTTATCGGTTTGTCTGTCCGTCCTTCTGTAGACACGATATCACTGAAACTAATATATGATTAAAAAAATATTCTGCTTGCATTAGGAAGCTTGAATGTGCGAATGATGATCCTTTATTTCGTTTTTTTTACAATGCAAAATCTTGCCGCGAGAGGGCCTAAAGGCAGATTATATCGAATTCAAATAACATTATATTCCATTTATTAGCTCCTAAACATGCAATTCAAAAAATAATTTTACTTTTCGACTCCATTCATGTCGAAGTTTATTTTAGTCATAGTCACTTTTCTAAGTTAAGAATATGTTCTCCCCTAAGGGGCGTAAAAATAAATTGCTTTTCCCCAGATATCTCTGCTTCTAAAACTCCGATTTGAATAAAATGATACAGCTCGTAATGGAAAATATTTCGCATATACTTTCTAATTTTTGGTATAAAATCGTTTGGGTACCAGGGGGCGTAAAGTTTGATTTCTGCTTCTAATGTATTTGCAGCAAAATCTGACCTAAAATCTCGGTTGAAAAAAATATTTCATGGAACGATAATATTCACGTAGAAAACCTTTTCGGAGTATTTTGTTCTTGAAATATTGTTCGGTATCTCCTCCAAGGAACGTAGACATATATCTTGTTTTTTTCAATATCTCTACTTCTAATGATCCGATTTGAAAAAAAATCTTCCTTTTTGGACAGAGTTTCCGCTGCGACTAATTTCTAATATAATTTCAGAATTTTAAATTAATTCATTTACTTTCCACTAGAGGGAGTAAAGGTGAATTGCGCTTTCCCGATAGCTCTGTTTCTAAAACTCCGATTACAAAAATTCTTCCAGCACCGGTTTCAGCTCCGTGTGGGAAATTTTTTATTGTATTTTCTATTTTTTTTATAAAATATGGTTTGGCCACCAGGGGGCGTAAGAGTTAAATTTCTGCATCGCAGATATTTGCAGCAAAAAGACCGCGGGTGGCCCAGTGAACAACGTTCGTAACTGCCACAGAAAGGACCTCGGGTTTGATCCCGGGCAGGTATGAACGCTCGATCCGCTAAATATCCGCCGTGCGTCGGATGGGCACGTTAAGCCGTCGGACCCCGGGTACTGGCCCCGCGGGAATAAATAACGGCGTCTTCCTTTCCCTTTCTACTTAATTTCCGTGTCACTTTCCTATTGAGCACTCCAGCCCAAATCTCCTAGCTTCCTATTTCTAAGGGTTGTTTAAGACCTGGGGTCAGACATTCCCTTCCTAAAATCCCCTACATATTAAAAAAAAATTGCAGCAAAATAAAAGCTTATAAAAGCCCGATTGAAATAATTCTTTCGTGGACCGATAACGCATGTGTCGATAAACATTTAAGAAAAATGTTTTCTTAAAATAATCCATGTTTTTTTTTCACCAGAGAGCGTAGATGTCTATCTTATTTCTGTCAATACCTCTACTTCTGAAAGTCGGATTTGAAAAATTCTTTTTTTGTTAGATAGCGTATCCGGTGTAAAATGTTTCTCCTATAAGTTCAAAATTTTCAAATAATGTCCGGATTTCGCTCTATGGTGCGCAAGGTGAATTACGTTTTCCTTAATATCTCTGTTTCTAAAACTCCGATTTCAAAAAAATTTTCTGCACAGGATACAACTTCTGATTAGAAATGATCAGCATTATATTTCTAATATTTGATAAAGAATACTTTGGACGAAACGGACGTAAGGGTTAATTTATGCGTCTGATATATTTGCAGTATAATCTGAGCTCCTGAAAACTCGATTGAAAGAATCCTTTCATGCAGCGATACCGTCAGATCGAAAAAAACTTTTGAAAATACTTTCTTCTTAAAATAATGCATGTTTTTCCGCCAGAGGGCGTGGATGCATATCTTATATTTGTTGATATCCTTGCTTCTAAGGGCTCGATTTGAAAAATTACTTCTTTGTTGGAGAGCGTCTCCGCTTCGAAACGTTTCTCACATGATATTAAATTTCTCTTAACGCACAAGTCTGCCACCACAGGGCGTAAGCAGACGTTTCCGTTTACAGCAATATCTAGGGAATAAAAACCCGATAAAAAAACTTCTTTGTTGGAGAGCGTTTCCGCTTCAAAACGTTTCTCACATGATATAAAATTTTTCTTAACACACAAGTCTGCCACCACAGGACGTAAGCAGACGTTTCCTTTTACAGCAATATCTAGGGAATAAAAACCCGATAAAAACTTCTTTCTTCGGTCAGATACTACTGTTTTCCATACCGATTCAATTGATTTTGAATAGCTTAATTCCAATCAGAACGGCTTCAAGATACGTGCTTACTACACCCAAAAATTCTGTGTCATCTTTCATGTTAATATCTATGAGAGCAAACTGCGGTTTTTAAAACAATCTTATTAATAAAAACATATTGAAACATACATGTAAGTCAGGATTTGCAATAATCATCACAAAAGGAATTCCGTTGGACAATAAGTTACCTCCACCTGAATTTTTGCCTACCGAGTTTTTTGATGTTTATGTATACAAGATTTTACTATAATATCACAACAGTGGATATAAAGATCAAAATGGGTTTACTTCAGTTCATAAAGAAGGCGAATCTCTAGTTAAAACACGGTACACTTTGGCAGTACTTTGGACAGCATTCAAAATTATTTTCTGGTGGAAATTTTAATAAACAATGTATTGTAACAACTACTGAAATAATTTGGCCAGCTAATGCTTTTTATGATATTTCTTGATCACGAAACACTGTTCATGAAAGCACAGAAGAGTAGGCGGGAAATAAATATGACCATCTGATGATAATACCTTGTGCCTACTGAATACTTCACCTGGAATTGAAGATGATATGTCAGCTTAAAGCACACATATTTTCAGCTTTTGAATGTCTCGGTTTTAAGCATCCACCATGGAATTCGTCATTTTCATTTAGTAACATTTCAGAATCATTTGGTTGTAACGGCCCTGCCAACAATTTCTCTCTCTATCTATCTATCTATCTCGTACGTCGATGGTCCAGTCCCTTAAACACAACTAGGGACTTTGAGGGTTACTGGCATATTAATGCAGCAGGCATATCATCTGGAGACAGGTAAAGGACAAAGTGGGTCAGGGTCTGACTTCACATGGAACCATCTACGCATTCACGTCCACAACCATAGAAAGCCTGTGGAAATGCCCGGAAATACCACAGACTAGATGGCCGGCAGGTCCGATATTCGAACACCCGTCAGAAACGTCCGCTTCCCAGACAGCGCATAGCGACTTAACTACATATGCTATGCCGGTAGTTACCAGTAATTTCAGTTTGAAAAAATTCATGTTAAAACATTTTTCTAGAGAGATAATAACACAATTCGTGCAATATGTCACACAAAACAAGTACCACCGTCTATGTAAGATATTTAATTAAAAGATGAAATCTATTTACAAATTAAAACCTCCACTAGCACTTTTCGGTGTAACACTTACCCCATCATCATGTGGAACATATAATTCAAATCGGTCACTGACGTCAGGTATTTCGGCCTGGCTCGTTGTCTGAGTTCATTCTGGTCTCTGTTCCACATGATGATGGGGTAAGTGTAACCCCGAAAGTGCTAGTGGAGGTTTTAATTTGTAAATAAATTTTATCTTTTAATTAAATATCGTTGATAGACGGTCGTATTTTTTTGGTATTTTTCTAGATATTACTTGAGGGGAATATAATCAATCGTTGTTGATATTTTTGAGCCAAGTGTTTTATGTTGTTTCAGTGTGAAGTGCTCTCATTCGATATCTTTTAAGTGTTTGTCCTGTTGGGTATTGTTCTTCCAGCTTTGGAAAATCCAGTAATAACTGCGAAACAGTTTCTGTCAATTTATTTAAGCCTTTAACGACCATGACCCAAAAAGCTTGTATCACTCTAAATACCATTACGCTTGAACCTGTCTGTTGGCTAACTTGTTTGTTTAATAACAACAATGTTGACTGAGGGTGACTCCTGCTGGTCCTTCATAGGTCGAAAAAATTGAAGAAGAAGCAAGGGTAGGAAATCTGACTCACTGTAGACAGGGGTTTCGGTGGCTATGTCCATTTGTACGTACTGGCGTTATGGGCGTTATGGTCATTAAAGGGTTAACAATCCTCAGCTCCAGGCATTGATTTTCCAGCTAAAGAGACTCCAACAATTTATTCTTTTTGAAATGTAGACATCTCAGGCATTTTGTCGCACATTCTGGTTTAATGATCTCTATGGAAGCAACAGCTGATATCTTACATTTCTGAGGATTCTGCATGAAAATACGAGAAGGAAAGCTATCGTCATTCTGTGTTCACCCATACACAAGTCGGTCATTAGAGAAAGTTTATTACTTTTATAGCTGCGTAACCAATATTTTGTACAGCCTTTCTACAATTGACAGGCTGTAACCGAAATCTATGAGAAAAACGAATTAAAAAATAGATACGAGGTATATCATGGTTATTGAGGAAATAGTCTCAAAAGACTTCCTGGTATCTCAAGTATATAATGCGAGACAGGAACAACGAAATATATGTAAAAAACAAATTTCTGATGAAGCATAAACTACCTGACAAAAATATCTGAACAGCTTCTCGAAAATATACCGATAATTATTAATATCCGAACACTTCCCTGTCGAACATATACTGGTAAATTATCTACATTTAAAGGTTGCACTTCCCGGAAAGTATTTCCACCAGATTTGGTTATATTGTTTTGGGAATCATTTTCCATTTTGCGAAAGGAGCATTTTTCAAATCGGTCATTGACGTCAGGTATTTCGGCCTGGCTCGTTGTCTGAGTTTTAAATCTACCCCAAAGGTGCTCCGCGGAGTTGTGATCTGAGGGCTTTGTAGGCTGTCAGTTCGTTTTTACACCAGTCACATCAAACTATCCTTTCAGTGTCCATGGGTTTCTTAAACAGATCATTGTGCTTTCGGTAAAGAAAATGGCTTTCACCGATGTGTTGTCATACGTTGAGAGAACAGAAATGTCCAGTACATCATTATAAGGCACATTGGTACTACCGCGAAATGGAACTATTGGTCCTAAGTTAACCATAAAATGGTGGCACAGGGCGTGGTGTCTCTTTCAATAAACCTCACAGTTGGCATGGCATAGGCTTGTAAAGTAAAACTCACCTCTCAACTTCCACAGTCAGACGTGTTCGACGGACTTATACATCCTGAGGTGTGACTCATTGATCCAGGAAAAGCATTTGATATCTCCCAGTGTAGAATGGCACTGTATCACTGCAACCTACTTTTGTCCTTGATCTTGCAGACTTTCTTCTCGTGTGCTAGTGCCCGTCAATAGAAGCTCGCGTTTTCTTTGAACTCTCGGCGAAATATTATGGTGCTGCTTTGGGTGACATTTTAGGTCGCTAATGTTTCAATTTTGTTGGACTATCTGGTCGCGATTGCACTATTGTAGCTTTTAGGTAATATCACTGCAACATTAAAGATCTTACCGTTGATTGGTATAGCTGCACTATAGCAAAAATTCGCCATACCAGTATAGACATTTTTAATACCATTACAGCACGTAGCGCCGAGGTATATAGGCAAATCCAATATTCTGTAGGGGTCTTTTGATAAGTTTTATAACATAGTGTATAACAGCTTTTAAACGATATAAGTACGAAAAATAAACGAAATTATAGTGAATACATGCTACTTCCAAAGCATATCTTAAAAGAAAAGTGCATAATCAGCTCATCCTTCCAGGTCTTATTTATGAATTGTGGACATTGACCTTAATTAAAGTGACATGTGACTCTGCGGAAATTTCAAAACATAATGGGAATATGCATGCTTGGTGCAACCAAGTATTTTAGTAAAGAGAACTGGTTGTGGAGGTGAAGGAACCCGGTAAATGGTAACATGATCCAAGCAAAAACCATCCAGTAATAACAACGTCGACATTTTAGTAGAGGATATTACCACTTGTTGAACAATTGAAATATATGACTTTCTTTCTTTCTTTTATTGGAGGTTTAACGACCACCGTGAGCAACCCAATGGGCTATAAGCAGTCGCCCGTCCCTAATTTAGGGTCACTGGTTCCAGGGAAGGGAGAGAGCCAGTGTCGTAAGACAAACACAACATCCATGCCAGACCGGGATTCGAACCCGGACCCCTAACGGACGAATGATCAGAGGCCAGCGCCTTAGACTACTGCGCCACTGGGGCGGAAAAATATATGACTGAACACCATGTGAGTGGAAGACATCCAGATGAAAGTCACGCAGGAGATAGGTGAATTTTATTCGAAATCATGCCTGAGAGACATCAAAATGAACTGCACAATATAAGTAGGACAGGACGGCGGTATGGCGTAGTGGCGGGTAACCGTAACCGCGGTGGATCAAGTCAAGTAGCCGTGAGATGTCAACTCAAGTCAAGTCACATGTTGGGGAAGGCAGTTAGTCTAGTGACGTCATAGGTTGGGGAAGGTAGCGCGTCTGTGTGACGTCATACAACTTACGTGTAGAGGATGGCAACGAGCCTGAGTGACGTCATAGGTTAGTCTCAGATGATCGTACTTGCAAGGGAATGCAGCGAGTCTGATGTAGTAAGAATGGTCACGTGATTAGGGACCCCGTGGAACATACCCCCAAGTTTCGAAGGAAGATTATCTTCGTGACGGCACAGCCAGGAAATCGGAAGGTCGTATGTCCTTGGGTTCGAGATTAATCCAGTGACGTCATAGGACGTGGATCACGGAACCGTTCCCCAGTAAGTAGCAGCAGGTGTTCAGAGGAATATTCCTGGAAAGAAACATTTCCTCCGGTGGAAACAGGTGATATCAAGCGTTACCGCTATAGATGTACCGTGGTTACGGCTTGTAGTAGCATACGTGTCAGGTGCAGCAGTGTGCGTGTTTGTGCTTGAATGTTTAACGTTCCGAGCGTTTCGTCGAGTGCAAGGGCCTCATTCTTGTTGTGCTGGTGAGTGTAACGGTTGTGTCTATCCTTTTTGGTCCCATGATGAAGCGTAGTATCGATGGTAGTTTTGCACAGGTGGAATCTCGTGAAGAACCAGTAAATTCTAGGGAAGACCATTCGAAAGGTTTCACGTTGGATAATATACCAAGCCATCACTACCACCTTGGTGACGACGCGTTTGCTGTTATCAGTGATTTTAGAGATCGTGTAAAAGTACACTTAGAGATCTATAAGTGTGTGAACCATCATTTTTTCCCAACTACTCGTGGACTGGTGATGACGCCATTTTTGTGGGAAGAATTTGTTGAACCGACAACGTTCGAGGATCCGTTCGACTCCGACTTAACTCAATGCATAGCAAAGAAACTGTTTCTGACAACACATAAAAAAACGACATGAATTATCTACATATTCAAGTCATTAGTGTGATAAACGGATTCCTATCTGCATATCAAAACCGGATGTCTCTGACTGTGAACCAGTGGCAAAAACTGAACGAACGTACCGAAGCCATTAGGACCAGCATTCATCAGTTAATATTTGGGGAATGTTTTAAAAAAGTCGTGTGCTCCGAAACTGAGAAGCACAATATGTGGGTTCGTAATGACGGCATCGTAGACGGTGAATCTGTGTTAAAAAAGACATTTTTACAAGTGATAAAAAAGAACATTGCTTCAACAATTAATTACCTCATTGACTGTCTTATGTGTAAAGTTGAAGACCGCTATGGACTTGGACACGCATGTGAATTTTCGACGCGAAGAGGAAAAGTGCGTGCACTGTTTAATAAGACTGTGGCTAAGATGGATGTAAATTGGATTGGTCTTGAGTTTGTGAATGATGCATTTTTCATGCCAAAAAACACATGTAGATTTCTTTAATGAGTTGAATATTTGTGATGTATTGGAGAACGTTAAAAATCTGTACGTTTTGGAAGACCCGATGTCTCAATAAAATAACATGTAAGTACTTCTTGTATGTCATTTCTGTTATTTCTGTCTTACGTATAACATGAATGTTCGTGTTTCCGTAGAAACTATCCAAATTAATAGCTGCAATGGTGAATCATCTCCTGAAACAAGCGTATCTGGATCCCGAACATCCTGGAAGTTTCTGTGGTGTAAATGCTTTATTCCGTGCTGTAAACGGGAAAAGAAAGAAAAAAAGACATCGAACATTGGCTGAGGGGGGGAATTGCATACACTCTGCATAAACCAGCAAGACGCCATTTCCCAAGAAATCGAGTCATTGTGAGGGGGATTGACGAACATATGGCAGTCCGATATAGTGGATTTGTCGAATTTGAGAGAATATAATCTCGGTTACAGATATTTATCAACATGTATCGATATATTTTCAAATTTTCAAAGTATGCTTCGGTTCAGCCTATAAACCAAAAGACGGGGTCAGTCATGGTTAAAGTGTTTAAGAAAATATTCGAAGAACGCAAACCCTTAAACTTACAAACGGATCAAGGATCGGAATTTAAAAATCGGGAATTTCAGAGGTTTTTGAAACTACAAGGTGTTCATTTCTTTACAACCAAAAATGAAACAAAAGCAAGCATTGTAGAAAGATTTAATCGCAGTTTGAAAACCAAAATGTGGAAATATTTTACGAGTCGAAACACCTACAAATACATCAATATATTGCAAAAGCTGGTGCGAAGTTACAATTCATCATATCACCGGAGTATTAAGACAGAGCCCGCTAATGCCAATCTAAGCAACGAAACGGAAGTGTGGAAAAATCTATACGGTGGTGTGATTCAAACTAACGCCGTCTATAAATTCGGAATAGGGGAATACGTTAGGCTATCAAAAAGCAAACTGCATTTCGAAAAAGGTTATGAAACTAACTGGTCAGAGGAAATTTTTGTAGTTTCGAGATGCATTCCCAGATCGCCAACAGTCTACAGAGTTAAAGATTTACTAGGTGAGGAAGTTGAAGGCACCTTCTAATCTGGGGAGCTACAAAAGGTAATACTCTCTCAGACCTTTCCGGTGGAACGTGTTCTAAAGAAACGCAAAATAAGAGGGAAAATGGAATACTTTGTTAAGTTTAAAGGCTACCCCGATAAGTTTAATTCTTGGATAGCATCGAACGATTTAGGGAGCATATAAAAGTTCGATACTTATCTCAAACGCTCAGTACGCAGGATGAATTTCTATTTGACGTTACCGAGCGACAGCTCTCTCGGTTACTTTTTGGACAATAAAATAGCTCATTTCATAACGCGTCTTCCTACCCCAATAGAACTGAAAGGGGACTGGGAAGTGGGACTCGTCGAACTCATCTACCCCCATTCGTGGTATAATATCACGAAGAAATCCAATCATTTCGAATACGATTTAGGAACGGTTCAGTTTAAAACGGGAAGAATCTCTCCAGGCCATTACGAGTCTACAGCGGACATTGTTAAATCCATGAGCAATCACTTTGCCAATAAAATCTTTTTGAATTATAATAAAGTGACTCAAAAGGTCAAGACAATTCTTCTTAAAGGTACTCGCTTGGATTTGCCTCCCGGGATTGTAGAAATCTTAGGATACCAACCCATGCAACTTTCGGCTTTGAGTGAAGCTCTCTCTGTAAATGGCGAATTTATTGCAGATCTAAACGGTCGGTTTTCTCTGTTGTATGTGTACAGTGATATTGTGGAACCGCAACCGGTGGGAGACATAGTTGCTCCCTTACTTCGCATCGTTAAAGTGAGTGGTGAGGACGGAGAGATGGTGTGCGCTTTGTTTGATCAACCTCATTATTTACCTCTTGCAAGAAAACATTTTCAAACCATCAAAATTGTTATAAGGATTCACATAGGCCAATTAGTGCCATTTGAACGAGGGACAGCAATCGTGAATCTTCATTTTCGTCTTAAACATCTCTAACCATGTATGAACCATACCTGTGCTGTACGAAATCCTTCGAGGATTATTACGTCAATCAAACTGGAAAATGATTAGGTTACTATCAAGGAGTGCCACTGCAAAAAGGTTATGGACTCGGGGGACTCTTTCGTTCGTTATTTAGAGCAGCAGTACCGTTATTCAAACAAGGTGCTGAAACGCTCGGAAAACAAGTTTTACGAACGGGTATGGATCTCGCCACGGATGTTATTCAAGGAAAAGATGTAAAAACGGCGGCCAAACAACGAGCTAAAGAAGCAGGACAAATACTCACCGACAAAGCATCCAACAAAGTGAAGAAGATGTTGGGAGGTAGCGTTAAAAGCAAGAGCAAAAAGCGATGACATGCATCATTCGTTCAAAGAAATCGAACAGGACAGCACGCGATATTTTTGATCCGTAAAACTATGGCTCTGATTCACACTCATTCCCCCGTATGTCTGAAGTCGGAACTGGATTTATTTGCTTTACCTCCCACACAGACAAGCATAGAAAAAGGACAATGGAATGAATACCAGCCCATAGCCAACATTCGAGATGGCGGACCTCTGGAATTTAATATTTCGGGGAGTGGAGAAGAGTACATGGACTTATCTTCGACTCAGCTATACGTGAAAGTCAAAATTGTCAAATCCGACAACTCAGCCCTGCCCGACAAAGAGCCCGTGAGGCCCATTAATTGTTTCCTTCATTCTCTGTTTTCACAAGTCGACATCAGTTTAAACGAAAGGGTTATTTCTTCATCATGCAACACATATCCCTACAGAGCTTATATTGAAACTCTACTGAATTATGGAGTAGCAAAGAAAACCTATTTAGAATGTGAAGGTTTCTACAAGGATACAGCCGGACATCAGCATGAAATTAACCCCAAGAATGTTACAACAAACAAGGGATTGCACCAACGCTACGAACTCGTAATAGACAGCATGACGATGGACATGATTGGAACATTGCATTGTGATTTAATTTTTCAAAATAGACTGTTACTGAATTTAGTGGATGTAAAAGTCAAACTGATTCGAAGCAAGCCTGATTTCTGCCTCGTTTCCTCCTTCAGAACACCCAATTACAGAGTTCTCATCGAGCATGCCTCAATTTTTGTGAGAAAAGTCAAAGTCAACCCTATAGTTGCCATAGGTCATGCAAAAGCTTTAGAAAATCCCCTGCCAAATATCCCATTGATCGTGTTTTATGCAAAGTGTATTCTATTTCTCAAGGATGTATGTCCTTCGTGCAAGACAACGTATTCCTCGGCCAAATGCCCAAAAGATTGGTTATTGGATGTGTAGATAACGACGCTTTTAATGGTACATATAGATCAAACCCCTTTGAATTCAAGCATTACGATGTCAACTTTATCGCTGTGTACGTCGACGGACAGATAGTTTCTCATAAACCTCTAGAACCCAATTTTGAAAAGGGAAACACGATTCGTTAATACCACAGTTTATTTCAAGTAACCGAGAAACTGGGTCATGATAGAGGAATTTTCATTAACCGGGAAGAATTTTCCAAGGGATACACTCTTTATGCGTTCGATCTCAGTCCCGACCTGTGTGATGGAGGACATATGAACCTGATCCAGCAGGGAAATTTAATAGTGGAAATCAAATTTGGAAAAGCTTTGATAAAAACCATTTTGGTGCTGATCTACGGCGAGTTACAGAACATTTTTGAAATTTTTAAGTCCAGAAGTATTATTTGTGATTTCTCCAACTGAAGAAATAAACAGTGTGCAAAGAACCTAGTCCCTTAAGCAAGATCACGTAACCCGTCGTTCCTTCCTCGGAGTGTTTGCTTGTGACCGACTTCCCAAGAGAATTGTCAACTTCCCAGCATGCCTTGTTGTGAATACGGATCGGTATGGAAATACAGGGAAACACTGGTTGGCCATGTATATACCAAACCCAACAACGGTGGAATTTTTTGATTCCTACGGACACCCCCAGAATATATTGCAGGACCTATCACACGATTCGTTTCCAGGTTTGAAACTGTGAATTTTAATGACATCTCTCTCCAAAGTTCATTTACGGCCGTATGTGGCGAGTTTTGTATTTTTTACTTATATTACAGATGTCACGGAAAAAGCTTGTATTCTATTGTAAAAAAATTTCATTATAAAAGCGAAACAAACGATGTACGTGTTTATGATTTTGCTCGAAATAAATTTGGAATTGTAACAAAATTTATTATGTGAATAATAAAACTTTGATTGAACTCTCTTTCCGGTGACTCCTGTTATACTCTTCAGTTGACATGGAAGTGCCCAGACTACAACATCCTTTCACAGCTCAGATAGCGGGTCCTACGGGATACGGAAGGCCCAGTTTGTAAAACGCCCACTTGAGCATAAAGAGGTAGTCATCTCCCTCCCGAACACGTGGTGTGGTTCTATGGGGTTCCCCAAACATTGTACGACGAAATAAAAAACGTGACATTTGTGGAAGGCATCCCACCTAATTTCCGTGACTATGTGAAAGGAAGAACGCTGTTTGTTATTGACGATCTCATGACTGAATGCGGAAGCGATAAAAAATTAACTCACTTGTTCACTAAAGGGAGTCATCATTTCAACGTGTCCGTGATATTCATTACTCAAAATATTTGTCATAAAGGCAAAGAAATGCGAGAAATTTCTCTGAATGCTCATTATTTGTTTCTGTTTAAGTCCCGAAGAGGTGTGAACCAAATTACTCATTTAGGAAGACAGATATACCCGGACAAACTTACATTTTTTCAAGAAGTTTACATGAATGCTACGAAATTTCCGTTCAGCTACTTAATGATAGATCTAAATGCGATCACACCCGAAGAAATGCGCTTGCGCACCAACATACTACCGGAAGAAACTCAATATATTTACCAACCACGACGTTAGCAACTCGTTCGTTATGAAGACTGTCATCGTCGATGTAGAAGGATTTCTCCTTCAGAACGGAGAATTTGTAGTAAAAGAATAAGTTACGTGTTGTTTACAGACGGGCGAAGTAACTCATGTTTATCCTTTACCGTTTTTCCTTTCTAGCGGATGCATCCAAGGGACAAGATGCACTGTCTTTGGACTACTAAAAATATACATCCCACTCCTATGACTAATGGCGATATAGGGTACGATGTTTTTTTAAGCTTCTTTTGCTCCTTCGGTTATGAAACCGATAGTATTTTCTTCGTCAAACGTCTAAGTAAATGCAAGTACTTGTAAAAGTTAACTAATGTCACCTTTTTCGACTTAGATGATCTGTGTTGTCCTAATGTGATATACCTCCCCGTTGCCAATGTACTTTTTCAAGTTCATCAGCGAACTGATAGAAAACATTGTGCTCTCCATAAAGCAGTCACGTATTCGGAGTGGTTAAAAGTTTAAGGGTGTTAAAAAGTTTGTTATTCTACAACATGGCATTATCGGAGCAACACATTCAGCAGCTGCGGCTGATTAAGATTTGCTCTAAAAAACACTTGAAAGATTTTTTGAGAAAGCTATCAAATAGTGGAATCAAAGCAATTTGTAAATGTGCTTTGGACACTTTAAAAGGCAATGTCCCCCTTACCCCTCATCAGAAGGGAAAATTGCGAGGTCATAAACACACACTAAGGAAATTAGCTGATAAAAAAATCCCTTTGTTCAAGAAAAGAAGAGTTTTGGTTCAGAAAGGAGGATTCTTAGGTGTGTTGATACCTGCAGCTCTGAGCGTTTTGACAACTCTGTTAGGGAAATAATATGGAATACGCCAGGAAAATGGTGCTTGTTCCAGAGGAGAGAGTTTCGAGACATTTGCCTACCGATGAAGTTTTATCTGACCTCGATAAAGAAATGAAGAAAATTTTGATCAGTAAAGAACCTGTCGATGTGAAAATTAAATTATATAATAAATTGCTTAATAAAAGAATTGAAGTACCACTCTTAAATCCTCCCACGGCAAACTCTTCAACGAAGGATCATTCATCTGGAGAATTCTGGAATATGACAGCTGATGTAAGGAAACTTCACGAAAAGGTTGAAGCTACCGATTCACCAGTAACAGATGGTGATGTTGAAGGTCTCGTGATACAAACTGTTCCAAAACATTTAAGAAAATATGCACATATTGTTTTAGACATTTTTAAAAAGAATTCAAACATTATTTCATGGACTCCAAGTGGAGAATTCGTATACAAAGATAAAGTTCTCGTCGACTCAAACATCGTTGATCTCGTGGACAATTTGTTGAGAAATAAAAAATTACAAAGACCCATTCCAGCTTCTCTTGAATTTAGTCATGCAGTTAAAGAAGTCAATTTGCCGTCGAAATATGTAAAAAACAAACATTTTTTTGTAAAAAAAGAAAAATTACAAGTTGGTCAATCTCTGTCAAAACCCAAAAAAAGTACGCGCTGGATTTCAGATTAAATATGCAGTGATTTTAAAAATTATGTTTTTGGCTCAATCTTCCTTCCAAGAAAACACAAACATTTTTTTTCTTTTTTTGAAAAAAATATTTATTCGAAATTATCTATTTCACGGAGTTCGCGAACTATCGTAGAAATAACAGAATTTAGGTCAGTAGAGTCTATGAAAGTAGCACATACAGCTTTGCGGGAATTGTCACAAAATTATCTCATCACTTCATAGATTTCAATACCTAATACCTCAGAATTCGTATGGTAGTTGTTATGAACTATATCATCCCCAAACATTTTCGACTGCTCTAATAAATACTGTAATATTTTTGTTTTTAGAATATCGAAAATCAGTCCAGTCAAAACTACATAGTCAGTTGTGCAAATACAGTCTCGGTTGTTTATCTCACCACTTATTTTACAGTACATATGCCTGAGCGATAATGACTTAAAATAGTGAAAGATGTTTTCTTTTGTAACTTCATCTTTGATATCTTGCAGTTCTACCCACTGTCCATAGGCAAGTCTAATATGTGTACTGCTACATCCTTCACTTTCTGTCGCTATTCCTTTGTCCAACTGTACAGTACGGATCCAAGGTGTTACAGTGAGACCCATCTCTCTTTCAAAACACATTTCCGAATGCTTGAAATATCAGCTTCTAGATATTTATCTATTGAATCAAATGATCCATAGAGAAAATCCACTCTTCTTGTGTCAAAGAAACTCCCCCATCTGAGAGATACCAATTATCATCGACAATCGTAAATCCACGATATATATTAACTTTGACCTGGGCATTAACTATTTTAATGCCTGTGAAAATACCGCCACCCAGGTACCAGCAGCTTTCAGTCTAAAAATAAAATATATCTGTCATAAATCAGTTTTAAGTTTTAAACATCGTGTTTCTCTAGAAACACATATATGCATACAATATACAGATACACCTGAAATTCTTTCGTAAATAGTTTTATGTTCTAAATACCGTGTTTCTCTGGATACACATTAAGGTAAGAAAGAAAACGAAATACATGGAATTCGTATTTTATTCAAGTTACAATGAGTTACCTAGTAATACAATATACAAATGTATCTCGAAATCATTCATCTTCTGGAAACAGAGAAGAAAAATAAATGTTGTAACAACTTCTCTTTACTAAGGCACCTGTTGCTAGAGTCTGTTTTTTAAAACCCGTAAGGGTATGATGTAAATGATTCATTGTTCAGCACTCGCTTTTCGAACACCATTTTAAAAGTCTTTTCTGATGGCAAGTTTTTTAGGGTGCCTAAATGTTTGTTTCGCACCATATGAACAGGTTGTAGGAATTTTATGGGAGTGCGATCTTCGTTCATCACCATACATTTTAGAAGTCCTACAGTAAATCTTTTCTTGGTGTTGTTATTTAAGGTTATGCCTTTACAACGCTGAATTATTTCCCCATTTGAGAGTCTCATATTATACACTTTCGGTCCTGTTGATACAAATTCTTCGATTGCAACTCCCTCAGGGTATTTACTAGCAATCTCATCAACCAGTTCTCCGAGATAATTACCGCAGACAGGATGCGTGGTTTCTTGAGGAGTCGAACAGTATACCCCAGAGTCTGTGTCCATGTATAACACCCTTGTTTGTAATTGCTCTAAAATTGAGTATAACTTCAAACGAGCGGTGGATGTTACAAACGAAGCAATGACTATTCTTTCCTTGGTATTCGTAGGGACGAATTTTTTCACGTTCTTGAAAGTAACCATCAGGTGTTCGTCATTCACTTCGAAGATATCGTTGATCATTTTCGTTTTGTCGTTTAGGATTTCCAAATATTGGACAAGATTGTCCATAATTACGTTTTTTATTTTGTCTGGATTCTGAGCTAGTTTTCCCCATAATGATTTTAGAGCTAATTTTGCTGTGAGTCGGCGAACCGAGTTGGGCGTGACTTGCCCAGGGTCCATACGGACACCTTCGGCGTTGAAGAAGTCTTCACAGTACTTCACTTTCTCTTCTACGGAAACTATGTCCTTTGGGAACCCTGAATACTTTTGTTTTGCACCTATAAATGTATCTATGTATTCCGAGAAGATGCCTTTTTCTCCAGTGTCTTTTGTGTATTGCGAGAAGGCGTCATATTGCCAAATATCATGTATATACACAGTTTTGTAGCCAAGTGAAAGGGCTTTGTAAAATTCATCAGACGTCCATGCTGCAGTGAAACATCTGGCTAAATCATAGTGATGACATCCTTCCTGATTCTGAGTTTTTACACATGTGAAACATAGGGGGAAAAGCAATTTAGCATTATATTTTAATGGTAACACGGGCAAAAACAATTTTTGGGAGGTAATACTGTTGCTTTTATGACGCCATAATATGCATTTATTTCATGACAGAAATTTCCAGTGATTCGTCGTGGATGGCCTACAGGAAAGCGACCGTATTTGCACACATACGGATACAGACTACAGAAGTCGAGATACCGTATTGTCTTTTCTTCCTCCGTGTTAGCATATAGCGTAATAGCTTCGGTTCTGCCACCATACAAGAACTCCCTCATCTCTATAGCAATTCTTTCAGGTAGGCTATCAAGGATGTTTGAGATCCGTGGATCTGATTTTTAAAAGTTGTTCGAATTCATGTTCCCACATGACACGAAACCTGTAATCGGGCATGGTGGATACAACAAAATTCTCTTTATCTATATTTTTCATTCTTACCTGTCTCATGGGGAGCTGATAAAATGGCTGAATAGTATCGCCGTCAGGGTAGCAAACACTACAACCATGAAAAAAACATCCGTGAAATTCATGGATCACACGGGTAGCATGACAAATTCCATCCACCTTGTAGCGACCGATTTTAAACTCACCATCTGGAGAACACGCGCTTTGGATAATCTGCACCGAAGTTACTTCCACATATTTTAGCCATGCAGCACATTTACGACTACTGATGTCCTTTGATGAATAGCCGATAGCAGGGATAATCCCTATTGTCTTCTCCTGAAGGAAATTTGTTCGGAAAACCCTTAGGCATGCCCCAGCAATAGTCAGATCATCTTCAAATGGATCTATCCCTGTAAGCACCTTGAATTCGCAACTAAAAGATTCTGCACCGATACGCAGAACGCGCACATCATCTTCACAATATGAAACCATCTCTTCCAAGAGGCGATACTCTTTTCCTCTTTTTTCACTGTACTATTTCTCAAATTCTAGTAATTCTTTGTTTGAGAATGACTCTATGGGAACATATTTCCTCTCGGAGATGCTACCTTTATAGTTTAGGTTCTCAAGGCTACAAAAACTGTAGGGGAAAAATCCCTTTTTAACATCCGTTATGTTAAATGTGTAGGGGAAGTGTCGAAGAGGGGATGGGATAAACGAAAGAGTGTCAATAAATCTTATTTTCAGTGTTTTCAGAAAGATACCCATGACATTAGCTCCCTGAAACACGATCTCCGGTTTGAGATTTTTTTGGTATAGGGTGTTTAGTATAGGTAAACCATCGAAACCTTTTAAGTTATGAGCTAAGACAGTCACATTTCGAAAACGTGGCTTGAAAATCTTATTCTGCCACCTTGGCCTTCTTGAGGAAGTTTCATCTGCTAACAACCAATCTATGAAATCTTCAACGGTACGAAATTGAACAACATTAAAATCGGTAGACATTTTGAATGTAGCGACAACTAAAACATGGATCAAAGGTCCATTAACAGTCTGGACTGTCTCAATATCAAAGTATAAGTAGGACTGGGAGTCCGATTGCTGTTTTTTCATTGGTTCTACAAATAGTTATGTGGGTATACGGCAGATATGAGCCCCCTTTAGAGGGTTAAAATACATCAAACATTTCATGCAGCGATGGTTTGTTTCACATGTATTGTTTACTTTGTGTGCATCGAAACAATCCTGTCCTTTAAAGTATCGGGCACAAACTTGACAAATCACGTACGATCCGGGCTGCGGACAACTTTTTGTGTGGCAACAACGACACATGTTGGGGCATGCATGACCCCTACTATTGTATATAAGTTTCAAACAATCCCCACATTGTGAATTTGCCCTGAAGTACCCCACAGGGTTTGTGATGACATTAAAGTGACCTTTCTCATACAATAAAAAAACTTTAGAGGATTTATGGTGACCTCTGTAGATAATTGAGAAGTCGTCACCAACAGAATACACCACAATTTGATGCTGAAGACCTTGCTGAAACTTATCTAATTCGTTAAGGCCACATACTCCCGCAGGAACACCACGCGATTCGTGGAGAGACAGTGCCATTTCACGTTGGCGATTACAGTGTGAATCCTGAATTACTTTGAACTCCTCATTCGGAATTTTCCCGTTCTTTTTTTGCACCTGTCCTATGGCTACCACGAGTGCTCTAGCTAAGCACAGATTATCATTGTTTTTTTATGGAAATGAGGGACTTCTTCTTTTTGTTAAAAAGAGAAAGGTCAGCAATCTGCCTCCTCTGGGGACCCGGAGTTCGCGGTCCAGCCCCCACCCTCGTCTGTCTATATTAACAAATACTAGATCAAACTCGAGTTCTGTATCAGCCAAATTCTCCGTATTTGACTGTACAACCTTTTCTAATGCTTCGAAAAAGCTCTCAATTGACAAGTCATCAATAGCTATGAGGGGTAAATTGACTGGGTTGTTCCGATGTCCAGAGCGCATCACAATTCTCACGTGAGAGAAGTTAGACTCCCTAGTAAAATCGACAAAGGCATTTGCAAGCGCTTCACGAACAAATGGGATGAAATCTTCGGGTTCTTGGATCGGGTTCTTGGATGTACGTCTGGAAAGTCGTAGAGTACTTTCGACTAAACCTGGACGAGTAACTCACAACTCGGTAACCTGAAGAATTTCTTCTCTCCACGTTCGGAACATCAACCCGGGGTTGACTTTCCCTAGACCTGTCGATGATGTTAACAGGGTCTACAGAGACTGGTCCCCTACGAGAAGATCCAGCCATATTTGAACTTGGTAGATTTCGGGTTGTGACCTCCTGGGGAAGCTTAGCTCCTCCACACATAGATTTATATTCGTAATTGAAGTATGTAGTGTGTTGAGTAAGACGATGTTTGGACCCCTCAGATTTGTCGTCTTCCTCAAACCTGGTGATATAGTCTTCGTCAACATCTTTCCAAAAAAAAAAAGAACGAAATATTACTATGCTATCTAGTAAAAATGAAATATCCGGTATCGTATCTGGACATATTTTAATAGATTCCAGCCATTCTGAAGAACAAATATTAACCAAACCCTCCCCGTTTTAGATGAAAAGTAATTGTTTCGAAGGATTTAATATGAGCGCTGTTTGGATAAATTTCACCCTATTATACAGATACCCGGATGGAAGCGCTTAAAAAATTACTTTGTAGTTTCCCCTCGATTTAAAGCTGTTCAGACATACAAATATATCGACACACGCAACCGCATAATTTCAGAATGACAAACTATAAGTTTCAAGTTCATCACAAAGAAAATAGAATAAATCGGAAATGTAATTTCAAGTCATGGGATTTCAAAACCGTTCGCAAACTCCAAATATTTTAAATCATTCAAACATCGCGAGAAAAATACCCCGGCAGAAAAAACATCAACGGACAACAAACAAACCCTAACACGCCACGTGGACTGCATCATAAAATTGCTATCCTAAAATACCTCGGGGCATGCAATGTGAAATTTCTCCTAACATTAGATACACATTCTAAAACGAACTGCATGTTAAGATTTCGTGCAGAAATATTCCAAAGACATCGTACATTGAATCTTTCCTGGTAGATGAAACGACATGTACGGACAACAAAGAAATTATCTACCCTAAAATGACACGTGGTCTGCAACATAAAATTTCAACCCTAAAATACCTCGGTGGCATGCAATGTAAAATTTCTCATAACATCAGATACACGTTCTAAAATGAACTGCATGTTAAGATTTCGTACAGATATATTCCAAAGATATCGTACATTGAATCTTTCCTAGTAGAAGGAACGACATGTACGGACAACAAAGAAACTATCTACCCTAAAACGACACGTGGCCTGCAACATAAAATTTCTACTCTAAAATACCTCGGTGGATGCAACGTAAAACTTCTCATAACATCACATACACGTTCTAAAATGAACTGTATGTTAAGATTTCGTACAGAAATATTGCAAAGATATCGTACATTGAATCTTTCATGTTAGAAGAAACGACATGTACAGACAACAAAGAAACCCTAAAACGCCACGTGGTCTGCAATATAAAATTTCAACCCTAAAATACCTCGGTGAATGCAACGTAAAATTTCTCATAACATTAGATACGCGTTCTAAAATGAACTGTGCCGCCCCGGTGGCGAAGTGGTGTAAGGCGCTGGCCTCTGATCATTCGTCCGTAAGGGGTCCGGGTTCGAATCCCGGTCAGGCATGGATGTTGTGTTTGTCTTACGGCACTGGCTCTCTCCCTTCCCTGGAACCAGTGACCCTAAATTAGGGACGGGCGACTGCTTATAGCCCATTGAGTTGCTCACGGTGGTCGTTAAACCTCCAATCAAAAAAAAAAAATGAACTGTATGTTAAGATTTCGTACAGAAATATTTCAAAGATATCGTGCATTGAATCTTTCCTGGTAGAAGAAACGACATGTACGGACAACAAAGAAACACTGAAATCACCGCGTGGTCTGCAACATAAAATTTCAACCCTAAAATACCTCGGTGGCATGCAATGTAAAATTTCTCATAACATCAGATACACGTTCTAAAAAGAAATGCATGTTAAGATTTCGTACAGAAATATTCCAAAGATATCGTACATTGAATCTTTCCTGGTAAAAGAAACGACATGTACGGACAACAAAGAAACTATCTACCCTAAAACGCCACGTGGCCTGCAACAAAAATGTTTCAAGAGAAGGTCTTCAATAGATCACTTACAATTTTATACACATCTTACATGCACAAATGATTAACATAAAAAATAAAATGCCTACCTCCTGTTCTTCCAAAGCATCGCAGCTTTTGAGCAAATCACATCGATCTCCGTAGAGGAAGTTGAGGCTGGTTCATCACTGTTTGAACTTTCAGGCATATATTGTTCCCATTCATTGTGAGCATTTAAGCACACCACATCAATTTCTTCGGATCACGCCACTTCTGAAGAATTCACCTTTTATTACAGATCTGTACGCTTCCCTCACCTTTGCGTTTCATCATTAAGGTTGGAAAAGCAAAAATATATGTGAAAAACCAGGTCCACACTTACGAGCAAACACGCACACTGCTGCACCTGACACGTATGCTACCACGAGCCGTAACCACGGTACATCTATAGCGGTAACGCTTGATACCACCTGTTGCCATCCTAGGAAATGTTTCTTTCCAAGAATATTCCTCTGAACACGTGCTGCTACTTACTGGTGAACGGTTCCGTGATCCTCGTCCTATGACGTCACTGGATTAATCTCGATCCCAAGGACATACAACTTTCCGGTTTCCTGGCTGTGACGTCACGAAGATAATCTCGCTCCGAAATTTGTGGGGTATGTTCCACTGGGTCCCTAATCACGTGACCATTCTTACTACATCAGACTCGCTGCCTTCCCTTGCAAGAACGATCATCTGAGACTAACCTATGACGTCACTCAGGCTCGTTGCCATCGTCTACACGTAAGTTGTATGACGTCACACAGACGCGCTGCCTTCCCCAACCTATGATGTCACTAGACTAACTGCCTTCCCCAACTACTCATGAGTACGTTCATCTATTCCCAACCTATGACGTCACTAGACTAACTGCCTTCCCAAACATGTGACTTGACTTGAGTTGCCATCTCACGGGGACTTGACTTGACTGACCGCGGTTACGGTTACCCGCCACTACGCCATACTGCCGTCCTGTACTACTAATATATAAGGAAAAGAGAACGAGGCGTGTCGATTTCTACAGAGCGAATTGAGGACTTATAAGGCCGCCCCGGTGGCGCAGTGGTCTAAGGCGTTGGCCTCTGATCATTCGTCCGTAAGGGGTCCGGGTTCGAATCCCGGTCAGGCATGGATGTTGTGTTTGTCTTACGGCACTAGCTCTCTCCCTTCCCTGGAACCAGTGACCCTAAATTAGGGACGGGCGACTGCTTATAGCCCATTTGAGTTGCTCACGGTGGTTGTTAAACCTCCGATCAAAAAAAAAAAAAAAAAGGACTTTGAGAATATTCAGCCGTCTATGCACGATAAATACACTGTTTTTAGATGGCTGAATATTCCAAATTTCCTAAAGATTCCTTTGTGCTTAGACGGCTGAATATTCCAATATATTACTCATGGCACGGAATGTTTTGAATTGAATAGAGGGCGGTCGATGATGAGCATGATTATGTATTCATGCAGAGTGAAAGAGGAATCTTTAGGAAATTTGAAATGCAAATTATGAAGTATGTTAAACATCAGTATATATCGAGTGCGCTATTGACATTTAAATGAAAGTGGAACTACCTTACCGTACCCCATTCGCTTTCACTTGGCTATGTTACTTCAGTTACCTTTTGTTAGAAAATGAACGAAATGATGTAATAAATAATTCTGTTTACCATTTCTGCTGGACTCTTTATATCTTGATATGACCCTTGACTCTTGATATATTGATATGGCTCTTTACTCTTCATATGCTGATACAACAGGTTATTGCATTTCCGTATCTCTAAATTTTTTTACATCACACAGACATCATTTGTAGATTTCCGTAAAAACTGTGATGAATTCTCGAGAAGTAACACTGTTCATATGCAGTTTTCCTTAGTTGTTTTCTAAGGCGGGTAATATATGAAATATGTTGTTATTTGGTAATTAAAATTGGGCCAATACTTTTCCAATTTCTGTTAAGATAGGTGGCTTAGCTGTTTGCAGTTCTTTATGTGTAAACATAGGTATTCATAAAATTCAAATGTTTGTTTTTCCTGTAGACGGTAAAATAAAACACATTTGTTTTGATCTGTATATCCTTTAGGTAGAATCAGATTTCAAGAATTAGGAAAGTTGTGCACTAGGATTGTCCAAATGTTCAAGGAAATGTAAAAATTGTTAGAAATTATTATTAGAAATATGGCTGTAAGAGTTCTCCGAACCAGACGCCTCAGCGAACATTCAACAGAATTGCAGGTGGCGCTGCTCGAAACGTTTTTAGTTGTTTACTCTAGCGAGCGTTGCCTGAGTGAGAAGCAGATCTCCTTCTGCTGCTCACGTCGGTTAGTAATCTAAATGGTTGATCTTTGACTGAACAACAACAGTGTCGGTGATATGTAGAGGGTGTGCGTGTTGGAATAGTGAGTTATTACTTTTTGTGGAGATGTACAATAAATATTAGTGTGCTGTCATTTGAAGCGGTTTTATGTGTGATTACTAAGGATAGATCTTCCTGCAGCTGGTAAGTGGCTTACTGCGTTACTTAAAGGAATTATAGATTTAATTGTTTAGAAATATTTAACAATCTGGATAATGAGACTGAAATCTAACTGCTGTCAGGAAGATTAAAAGAAAGGTTCGTCAAATTCATCAAGCATTTGAGTCGAGTGGATTGAAGGCGTATTTGTTACTGCGTAGTTCCTCATTCGAAAATCGAAAGAGGAACAAAATGGCGTCATTCATAGGAAGCGGCATGTACAGCATAACAAAGTTAGATAATTTTAGTTATCAAATTTGGAAAGTAAGAATGGAAATGATTCTTATTAAAGATAATTTATGGAAGGTTGTTTCAGAACCAATTCCAGAAGAAATGAGTGATGCATGGTTGAGAAATGACGAACTGGCTAAAGCTACAATAACACTTTGCGTGTCTGATGATCAAATTATTCACGTACGCGATAAGAGAACAAGTTCTGAAATGTGGAATGCTTCGAAAATGGTTTACGAAAGAGAAAGTTTGAGTAGTAAATTGTGTTTGCTTAGAAAACCGTATAGTTTACGTTTTCAAGAAAATGGATCAACTATGCAAGAGCATGTAAATAGAATGCTGGAAATAGTTCACAAGCTTAAAGCATAGGGAGAGGAATTCAAAGACACACATTTGTGGGCTATCTTGCAAAATAGTTTACCAAGTACCTATGAAAATTTAGTTACTGCATTAGAAGCAAGACAGGAAGAAGATTTAACACTTGAGTTTCTCAAATGTAAAGTGATAGATGAATCTAATAGAAGGAAATAAAACTCACAGGCATACGCCGATCACACATCTGTTTTGAAAACAAGTTATAAAAAGAAAAATTACAGCTCTAAACAAGAAAGATTTTGCACTTTTTGTAAAAGAAAGAATCATGTCAAAGATGACTGTTGGCATTACAAAAGGAATCAAAATAAAGGTAACACTGGTAAGTTTCACAAAATAAACCCACATACAGAGTATCACAGTAATATTGCCGTGAAAACAAGAAAAACAAAATTAGATTGTGAACAAAATGACATAAAAAGAGAAAATGAAAATTTCTCATTAGAAACAAAGTCAAAACCAAACAAAATATCCAAAGGTTGGTCAATTGATTCCGGTGCAACGTGTCACATGACAAATGATGCAACACCGTTTAAAGAACTTTCAAAAGGTGAATCAGAGCTGATCACTACTGCCGACGGTTCTCAGATAAAGTCAGAAGGCAAGGGAAATATATCCTTAAACTGCAAAATCGAAAAAGGAAAAGTTCGAAAAGTGGAAGTAAAGGATGTGTTATATGTTCCAGATTTTGACACAAATTTGTTATCGGTTAGAAAAGCCGCAGAAAAAGGATTTCAAGTTTTATTCAAGAATAAAAAAAGCACAATTAAGTATGAGGATACTATTGTAGCTATGGGATTAATAGATGCCTCCGATAATTTGTACAAACTACAAATATTAGATGAAAAGGCAAATTTGGCCACTACATGTGAAAATAAGAATTGTTTGAATTTATGGCACAGAAGGCTAGGTCATAGGGATATTGAAATGATAAAACAAATAGAGAAAAAGGAGTTAGCAAGAGGAATAACTCTTTCCAATTGTAAAAAGGAAGAAAATTGTGAGTTTTGCATAAAAGGCAAACTTACACAGAAGCTATTCTCCAAACAAAGTAGTTTTAAGGCCAAAGCTGTATTAGAATTAGTACACACAGATATTTGTGGTCCCATGGTTGAGGCCAGTCCTAGTGGTTACAAGTGTTTTATCACATTTATAGAGCCACCCCGGTGGCGCAGTGGTCTAAGGCGTTGGCCTCTGATCATTCGTCCGTAAGGGGTCCGGGTTCGAATCCAAGTCAGGCATGGATGTTGTGTTTGTCTTACGGCACTGGCTCTCTCCCTTCCCTGGAACCAGTGACCCTAAATTAGGGACGGGTGACTGCTTATAGCCCATTGAGTTGCTCACGGTGGTCGTTAAAACGTTAAACCTCCTCCTCCTCCACATTTATAGATGACTATAACAGATAATGTTACATCTATTTGCTTAAAAGTAAAGATGAAGCATTAGTAAAATTTAAGCAATATGTAGCTTCAGTGAAAACCAAATTTGGAAAAATGCCAAAATCAATAAAAACAGATAATGGAGGAGAGTATTGTGGAAGAGATTTTGAAAATTATTTAGTGGAACAAGGAATAGAACATAAAACAACTGTTCCATACTGTCCTCAGATGAATGGAATTGCTGAAAGAAAAAACAGATTTTTGACAGAAATGACAAAAACTATGTTGTTAGATGCTAATATGGAAGTTAAATACTGGGCAGAAGCTGTAAAAACAGCAGCTTACATACAAAATAGAGTTCCAACACAAGCAACAGGAAAAACACCTTTTGAATTATTTAACGGATTTAAACCATATCTTGGTCATATTAAAGTATTTGGATCAAAAGCTTATGTATATGTACCAAAGCAACAAAGAAGAAAATTTGGCAATAGAGCACAAGAGGGAATCTTATTAGGATATGATCAAAGATATAATGGATACAGAGTATTAAATAAAGAAACAAACAAAATAATCATTACCAGATCAGTAAAATTTGATGAACGTCAGCAATCTATAATAAAAAGTAAAACTGTTGAAAGGAAAGAAGATGAACAAGAAATATTCGTTCAAAATTAAGTAATGTCATCAGAAACTGTGGAAGAAAATAATGATAGAAAAGAACCTGAAAATGTTCAAAGAAAGTCTCCCAGAATAAACAAAGGAAAACCACCAGAAATATTAGCATATGTTGCAAAAGTTCAGTATAAAAAGGATCCTCAAAATTTAAAAGAAATCCAGGACATGAACGAAGTAGAAAAAGGAAACTGGTTGAATTCCATAAAGGAAGAAGTAGATGCATTGAAGGAAAATGAAACATGGACTTTGGTAGATCTTCCAGAAGGAAAGAAAGCTATTAAAAATAAATGGATTTTCAAAAAAAAATGCAAGTGGAAAAGTCGAAAGCTATAAAGCAAGACTTGTTGCAAAGGGGTATACACAACAACCGCTATTGGACTTTGAAGAAACTTTTTCACCCGTAGTAAAACAAACCACTTTAAGAACTCTTTTAACAGTTGCAGCAAATAGAAAATGGAATGTTCATCATCTTGATATAAAATCTGCTTTCCTGTATGGAAAATTAGAAGAAGATGTAATTGTGGAACAACCAGAAGGTTTCAGAGAATCAGGAAAAGAAGAAAAAGTTTGTAAATTGCATAAAAGCATATATGGTCTCAAACAAAGTTCCAGAAATTGGAATAAAACAATAACAATATTTGTTCAACAAGGGCTTCAAACAAAGTACAACAGATCCTTGCTTACTATCACTAAAGGATGGAAAAACAAACAACTTATTTAGCTATTTATGTAGATGATATATTAATTGCATCGAATAACACAGAAAATATAAAGAAAACTGCAAATTTGTTGAAAAATCAATTTGAAGTCAAACATTTAGGCCACATAACATATTATCTTGGAATTCAAATAGAAATAGAAGAACATGGACGTTTTCTTCTGAGTCAAAGTAATAAAATAAAGGAAATTATACAAAGTTATGCTGCAGATCAAAATAAAGAAAGTAAAACACCAATTAGTACAGACTACAGAAAGAACATTCAAGAAGAAGAAGAACTTCTAAAAGATAATGGACTTTATAGAGAAAAAGTGGGAGCTGTCATGTATTTATCTACAGTAACAAGACCAGACATTTCAACTGCCATAGGCATCTTAAGCAGAAAAGTAGAAAAACCAAGTAAACAAGATTGGTTAGCCATTATGAAGTTAATTTATTATTTGAAATCAACAGTAAACCTTAAATTAAGACTATCTTCACAAGACCCATTAATTTTAAAAGGCTATGCAGACGCTGACTGGGCAGGAGACCGGACTGACTGGAAATCAACATCTGGATCTGTTTTCATGCTTGGAAAGAGTGCCATATGTTGGACCAGCCGTAAGCAGTCAACAACAGCCTTATCGACAACCGAAGCCGAATTCATCGTCACTGCAGAAGCAAGCAAAGAACTATTGTGGTTGCGAGAGTTACTCAAGGATTTTGATTGTGAACAGACTGGATCCACTACAATATTTCAGGATAACAAATCAACTATACATCTTATAGAAAATCAAAATATCAATTCCAGATCTAAACACATTATGGTGCGGTATCAGTTTGTGAAAGAATTGAGTGGAACTATTCTTCAGTTAAACTACTGTAATACTTCTCAAATGGTTTCGGACATTTTTACCAAGCCATTGGCTGGACCCCAGTTTGAAAAACTTAGACTGACACTAGGCATGATAAAATGAACCCCTCCAGCCAAGTGGGAGACTGTTAGAAATTATTATAAGAAATATGGCTGTCAGAGTTCTTCGAACCAGACGCCTCAGCGAACATTTAACAGAATTGCAGGTGGCGCTGCTCGAAACGTTTTTAGTTGTTTACTCTAGCCAGCGTTGCCTGAGTGAGAAGAAGATCCCCTTCTGCTGCTCACGTCGGTTAGTAATCTAAGTGGTTGATCTTTGACTGAACAACAACAATGTCGGTGATATGTAGAGGGTGTGCGTGTTGGAATAGTGAGTTATTACTTTTTGTGGAGATGTACAATAAATATTAGTGTGTTGTCATTTGAAGCGTTTTTATGTGTGATTACTAAGGATAAATCTTCCTGCAGCTGGTAAGTGGCTTACTGCGTTACTTAAAGGAATTATAGATTTAATTGTTTAGAAATATTTAACAATCTTCAGGAGTAAAATTCAAGTTATTTATTTAAAACATAATTCCGGATAAAACAAGAAAAGGAAGTTCGCGTTTCATTACTAATCGGAATTCAAGCAAAAAATTAAAATACCTGAAACCGGGCCAAAATAATTTTCACTATGATCTTATTATACTTAATTTTTCATTTTAATTATGATTGTCTTGAAGTATGTTTTTCATATAGTTAATGTCTTCCACATTTTGAAGTGATTATGGATTTTTTTGGGAGTGATGTAACAATTTTTAGTGACGGTTTCATCCTTTTCTATTTTAACAATTCGACTGACTGTTTTATATATTTCATATTTTTGCAATTTGTGGGACGCTGTCCTGTAACGCTTTGTACTTTATGAAAATTGCATCACGTGCAACTAACTGTTCGAAGAAGAGTTCATTTCTGTGATGTGCAAACAAAGAAAAATCAGGCGCTCTCTCTCATGGATTGTAGCACATAGGTCGTGTGATAGCCACTGGTTGAATTATGTGTACAGAAAGCCTTTCTGACAAGTCTTCAACGGTTATTTGTTGATTATTTGATATGGTGTGTATGAGATCCTCGATGAGAGACTTGGGGAATGAACGACAACATATGTGGTAGTCTCCAGAATACACGCCATACACCTCCCAAATACTATGGCACGCTTCAGCACCGATTTTTCTTTGTCAAACTTATAACGCCAACAGTGGCAGTAACGCCATATTTTACGTAGTATGAAATATTAACAATATTTTACAAAAGTAATTGCTAAACTTCCTCAGAGTACTCCTGCCAACCTTGGGTGCGGGATAATGGGCTGTTCTTCAGATCTTTCATATTCTTTAAACTGCATCTAAGCAGATTTATTTATGCGGAGTTGTTTTGTCATGTAAAATCATACTGTAGGAAATATTCTTGTATCTGAGTGTAGAAGTAACTTTCTGACACAAATATCAGTTGTAATCACCATGCAAAGAGGTCACATGATATTTGGCAACCAAACTGTATGTCACGAACGAGATTGACTTATATTTCTTTAACAGCTCGCGCCAAATAAAAATAAGAATGCGCGCTAAAGATCGTGCAGGCAAGGAAAGTTGTTCAAATGCTTCACCGTTAAATGAGATACATGTTGTAATACACCCATCTCAAAGTCCAATCCAAGTCCCAATAATGTACTCCCAACCTTTTCCTATTTTCTGCCCGAAGGTAATGCTCTTTTATTAAGAGTTCCATTTTATACTCAGAGTTCTGAAGGAAGTGATACAAAACAATTCTTAGGAGAACTACCAAAGTTTTAATATACCCAACGGGAAGAAACGTTTCGCACGTTTTCGGGAAGATAATATACGCTGTGTTTCCAGCTGTACTCAAAACCAAAAAGTGAGCCGGTCCAGTTTCCCATGCGGACGTAAAAATGCACATTCCTCTTGGGTGAAACATGGAGATGTTAAATCCTAATTGTAGTTCCAAATTTTTAGCGCTGTTTCAAATTTTCTATTAAAAAATTGGCATTTTTGGATATTACAAATGGTTTGAACTTCTTTATAGCAAAGTTGCCGAACGTAGTGCAATTGCTTTCAGCATTTGATTGGAAATATAATATATACACATGTGTATATATCAAAACTTTGAACTAACTTTAAAGTTTCACAAGATGTTGAATAAATTCCAATACTATTAAAGTCACTGAAGAGCTTGCTGTTGCTGTTTCACGGTTAGAAGTTTTAGAATCGTGTTAGGCGTGCGACCTCAACAGCAGAATGCGTATGAGGCATTACCGATGTATCTGATCTGTGTTTGTCGTGCGCTGTCAGTGTATTCACGAAACCTACAAACTGTCCGAAGATCCATAAGGTGTTAGCTGATTATTAGAATTAACGACTTCCGTTTAGTTGCACTTAGAGGTGGAGAACTATCGATAGTGTGTTGGCAAAATTTATCGGGAGAAAATTTGTTTTCCGGGATGACAAATTATTTCTGACAATAATTTTTCTTACTTTTCTACATTGTAAAAAAGCTAGGCTCCGATAAATTTTGAAACTAAACTTTTTTTGTTTTGTTTAGGGTTTAACGACCACAGTGAACAACTCAATGAGATGTAAGCATTTGCCCATCTCTGATTTAGGGCCAATGGTTTCAGGGAAGGGAGAAGATAGTGCTGTAAGACAAACATCTATTTCTCACGGAATTTGAATCCAGGCCCATCTCGGACGAATGATTCAGAAGCCAGAGCTGAGACAACTGCGCCATCGGTGCAGCTAGTCTATTTTTTGACGATATCCTCCAGAAGTGAGTGATCAAAAGACACGAAAAATGTTTTGCCTAAAGAACGAGTTAATTCGTGGCTTCTTAATTCTCATTTTCTGTTTGTCTTCTATGATTTTTTTTATGTTTCTGTTCACAAAAGCTAAAGAAGAAAATTATGCAGCTATGTATGCAAAAATAATTTTTTCTATAGTGTTAGTAGCAAAATCCTAGTAATAATTCGTGAGAAATTGAATAAATAAAGTTTTGAGTGGAGCTGTTCTTCAATTGTTTTTATACTGCGATTTGACGTATTGCTCGACGTTTTCTAATTCCTTCCGCAAAGTTTACATTTTGTGTAGATTTTATCCTTACCAAAAGAAAAATAAAGTTACCCAAAATGTATTTTACGTTTACCCATTATTACTAATTACTTCATCATCATCATCATTGTCAACCATTATCAATCCACTGCTGGACGAAGGTCTCCCCAAGTTTCCTCCACAACGGTCTGTCTTGTGCCAGTCTCCTCCATGTCACTCCCGCATACTTTCGAATTTCATCCACCCATCTTCCATGTGGTCTTCTTCTGGGTCTTTTCCTGTCCCTTGGAATCCAATCTAAAATTTCGGCTGTCCATCGATGGTCTGTTCTTCTGGCAGTATGTCCAGCCCATTGCCATTTCAGGGATTTAACTCTGATCATGATGTCTTCCACTCTTGTCATTTTTCGGATCCACGTGTTCCTCTTCTTATCTCTCCTGGTTACACCAAGCATGCACCTCTCCATGCTTCTTTGAGTTGTCTGCAGCCTTTGTATGTCTCTTTTAGTTAAGGTCCACGTCTCTGCACCATACGTAAGCACTGGAAGGATGCATTGATCAAACACTTTTCTTTTAAGACATAATGGCATATTGCTCTTGAAAATTATGCTGTTTCTTCCAAAAGCTCTCCAGGCAAGTTTTGTACGCCGATTAATTTCTTCACCAATGTGACCCTCACTTGATATCTGCTGTCCAAGATAAACGTATGTGTCTGTTATCTCCAGCTTTTTCTCCATCAATCGATAAATCTTCATTTCTTGTAAAAGCATTGTACATCACTTTTGTCTTCTGAAAGTTCATTTTTAATCCCACTTCTTTACTCTTGTCAGCAAGTTCCTGGATCATACTCTGCAGCTCAGATGGGGTAGTTGCAAAAATGACTACGTCATCAGCAAAACGAAGGTGGGTTAGATAATCTCCATTAATCTTTATCCCCTTGTTTTCCCAGCTCAGCAACTGAAAAACACCCTCCAATGTGGCATTAAAGAGCTTCGGAGATATGGTGTCACCTTGTCTCACTCCCTTTCCAATTTTTACGTGTGTTGTATTTTCAAACAGCCTAATCTTTGCACTTGCATTTTCATAGATGTTATTAATAATATTAATGTATGCATCTTCAATACCGCAGGTTTTCAGAGCCATTGTAACTGCTGATGGTTTCACCGAATCAAAGGCTTTTTCATAATCGATAAAAGCCATGCACAATGGAAGTTCATATTCCCTTGCTCTTTCAATTAGTTCTCTCAGCACGTGGATATGATCTATTGTGCTGTAGCCACTCCTGAATCCAGCTTGTTCTCTCGGTTGAGCCATGTCCAGTGTTACCTTCAAGCGGTGTGAAAGAACTTTAGTGAAGATTTTATAAACTACTGATAGGAGGCTGATAGGTCTGTAGTTTCCAAGATCCTCAATGTCACCTTTCTTATGTAGCAGGATCATTGTAGCGGTGTTCCAATCCTCAGGAATCTTTCCTTCATTAAGGCATCGAGTGAAAATTTGGGCGAGTACTGTTTCGATTTCTCCACTTGCTTCTTGTATGATGTCTACAGTAATTCCATCTTCTCCTGGAGCTTTTCCTCGCTTCATGTTCTTGATTGCATGTGCAACTTCTGCTGGAAGGACTGGAGGAACTCTGGTACTGGTATCTTTCATGATGTCTGGAGTGCATATATCATCCCTTTCATATAATTTGGAGTAGAAATCTTTCACTCCTGTCAAAATTTCGCCTCTATTTCTTGTTACAGAACCATCTTCTTTTCTCAGTGCCATAATCTGTTTTCTTCCCTTACTGAGATGTCCCTTTGCTATCTTTAGGCTTTGGTTGTTTTCAATTGCTTTCCTCACTAGTTCACAGTTGAATTTTCTTACGTCTTCAGTGATACTTTTTCTTACTGTCTTGCATAGCTCTATATATTCCACTTTGGAAGTCACATCTTCTTTAGTTGTCCTCATCTCTCTTCTTTTTTGCATCAACATTTTGGTTTTTCCTGATAATTTGTTTGCATGCAACTTGTTCTTAGACCCAGCTAATTTTGTTGCTGTTTCCATAAGAGCTTTGGTTACTTTTCTGTTAACTTCAGAGATGTCCACTTCTTCCGATGTTAGGCCTTCTAAAGCAGAGAACCTGTTCTTCAGTTCCAACTTGAAGGTATTATGGTGTTTTTTAAGGTTGGTTATGTCAATAGATTTTGTTTGTCTTATGAGCTTGCCACGTTCAAGTTTAGTGTTGAGGTGCATCTTACATCTCACCAATCTATGGTCACTACCTGTGTTGAACTTGTTTAGCACACTGCAGTCTTCTATGACGAATTTTTTGTTACACATAATAAAATCAATTTCACTTGTCGTCCCATTTGGATGTGTCCATGTCCATTTCCTGTGTGGCTTTTTCTTGAAGAAGGAGTTCAAGATGAAAAACCCTTCTGCCTCTGCAAACTCAACGAGAGTATTTCCACGCTGGTTTCTGTTGCCGTGACCGAATTTACCTACTGAAGTTTCATTCTGTTGCCGTTGCCCTATTTTTGCATTGAAATCTCCCATAATTATTTTCAAGTGCTGCTTACCTTTATTATTTAGATGACAAATTTCCTCATAAAATTCTTCAATTTCTTCTTCAGGATGACTTGTGGTGGGTGCATAAGTTTGAATAATCTGAGCCTGGTATCTTTTTGAGAGTTGGATAACAAGTCGTGCAGCTCTGTCAGAGGAACTTTCAACTTCTACCACTTTATCCTTCAGTTTCTTGTTTATTATAAATCCAACACCACTAGTTCTGCCAGTATCTGTCCCACGATAGTAGAAGAGATGTCCACTTTTCAGTTCGATGAGATCTTCTCCTTTTCTCCTTACCTCACTTAGCCCCACGATGTCCCACTTGATCCTTTGTAGTTCCTCTTCCAATTCAAGAAGCCTTGAATCAGAAGATAGGGAGCGTCCATTGTACGTAGCCAAGGTCAGCATCAGATGGCAGCCTAGTCCGGTCCTCCGGGGATTCTTAGCACCCTCTGCCTTCATGTCGCACTGGCCGCTGCCTTGGCCAGGTACATTCCAGCTGCCGGAGACTGAGGGCCAAGATTTAAGTTGTGGAATCATTTTGGAGGGGTTTGGCCATAACTCACCACGCTGGCCAAGCGGGTTGGTGAGTGTGGGATAGAATTTCCTCTAATCCCGATGGTATAGTTATACCGCTATTGGCGGTCGTCAGAGCCCCTTTAGTGGGAACAGGATGCACCACGAGAAGGCGGGGTTGACATTTGTCAAGGAGAGGCTGTGATGTTACGCATCACCTGACCTTACATCCCTAAGGTCAGGTGATTTACTCTCAACAAAGAACTGTTTTAGCACTTGACAAACCTTTAAACCTCCAGTACAAACAAGAAGAACAATGCTTTTGACTTCGTCTTTTTCCGACTGAAACGTGCAAAAAAGTGCAAAAACCGCATAGCCTCACCATTTGCTTTTGTAATTACAGTAACTTTAGTTTTGCAGTGTCATCATGTATCAATATGGCTGGACTCAATGTTTTCGACAACAGTAGAAACGAGGTGAAAAGGAGCGTTTCAGTCATCAAAACCATTGGTGGAAACTGATTAGTTTACAGCATCATTACTTACCCTTACAGCATTGAAAAAAAAGTAACGTTATCAGTAGTTACAAAAAACTATCGATATACTGAGTTGTACAAAACTATCGATATTGTCGATAGTGCCATCGGTAGTACCTCCATTTTTAGTTGCACGATAAAATAAGCTTAAACTTTATTGAAAGCACTGACACACGTGAGGCCTTTCGGGCATTCTTATAAGCCCACCTTCAAATGATAAAAATTAGACCGTACATCAAGATATATGTAAGTAACATACATAAGAATCCAGAATTAAAAGAAATTTATATTAACTGATATGAAAGTTTTTTTTGAAGAATCCAGAATAAAAAAGAATTCACATTGAAATGAATGTTTTTCAATACTTTCCTAAAAAACACTGAAAAATATTTTTTAAGAAACACACGGTCATGAGTTAATCACTATTAACACTGCCTAATGAAAGCAGCCTAATTACTACATGAAGGAGGCAACGGAAGAAAGATATATTTAACATAAAATTACAAAACTTAGTAACGTAGAACGCATAGTGTGTGAAGTTTAGGATGTCTTAATAAATTTGTTACTTATTTGTTCGAAAAATTTAAGATATTAACATTTTTGTAGCACATTGGTGTCATATTATGATATCTGTTATAATGTACTTTATTCACTCCAACCTATTAAGGAGTAGAAGAGTGAAGTTTGATTTATTGTAGTGTTTTTTCCAAAACTTTGGGTCTTAAAACCGGAATTAACTGAAAAGGCTGTTAGGAAAGCTGTTAGGTGAAAAGTGCTGAAAAATCAGCAGCAAGCTGGAGGTATAGTAAAACGTCATCAATCCTTTGTTTGGATGGTTATCGTTCGAAACCCGGTTGGTAGAATATCTGTGGTTTCGGAGAATAGATCTTTCTTCTCTGTGACGGTATGTTTTAATGTTTCAATTTTAACCTTCTAATAGGATTACTTCTTCTTCACAGAATCCACTTACAAACTGAGGGTTCTCCCATGGGATCCCCACTTTCCGCGGTGTTAGCAGAAATTCTGCTACAATACATTGATAACAAAGTTCTGAATGAATTCCCTTTTGTTTCTGGTTTATACCTTATGTACGTCGACGACATCCTTGTGTTCTGGATTCACTCAAAGGATGATTTAAAACAATTCGCCGACGCACTATCGTCAGTAATTTCTACTATCGGGCTCACGACACAACTTGAATCTAATTTCTCTTTGCCTTTTTTGGATTTTCGTTTATTTCGTGATTCAACTACTAACTCACTGTCTTTTTGTGTATATCGAAAGCCTACTGATTGTAAAAGCCTTATCCCGTTTAACTCTTCACATCCAACTCCACCAAATTTTTCTGCTATCAAATTTCTTTTTAGAAGAACCTTCACGCCTTCTTCAAATGATAGTCATTTCCAGTCTGAGATACAGTTTATTTTCAAATTAGCGGATAAACATGGATACCTCAGGACGATGGTTAATAGATTATACACCAGAATATCAAGTGAACGAACTATTAATCTGAAGCCAGATACAAGGCCTAATAAACGATTCGTAGGAGCATTGGAACAGCATCCCCATATAACTAACACACTATCTTGTATCTGTTCAAAACATAACATACAATACAGCACCCGCTCGAAAAACCTCCTATCATCAGTTAAAAGGGATCGAGCAACAACAGATATCATGAAAAAAAGAGGTGTGATTAATATTCCACTATTGGACCCCTCAACAGGGGATCATGTTAACAACTATGTAGGCTCGACACGAAAAGGTTTGGGTATCCGTGTCCAGGAACACAATTACGATATCCGAACCAACAGCAATAATACAGCATTATCAAGGAATATGGTAAATGGAATGCTACAACCAGACTGGAAGAGCATTAGACTATTGGACACTCCAGCATATACTGTATATATTCGCTGCATTTTGTTGAAAGTATGTGCACCGAAGCTTTAGAAGACAAATGCTGTAATGACTACTTGCCTGCGGACATATCAAAAATTTGGAAAGAGCGTATTACCAACTTGAACTTTAAATTATAGTAATATATATTAACAATTCCAACAATTTATAAAATAGATCAAAACTTTGTATTTGTAACAAATTCTTGTATTGATATGTAAAACAGTGGCGGCCCGTAAGATGAGGCAAGTGAGGCGCCGCCTCACCTGAAATTCCGCAGAATGAGAAGTGAAAAAAAAAACTTCGGTCAGTAACAAAGATATAAGAACTTTGCAGGATAAATGAAACACTGAAATTCACATTGTGATTCATGAATTAGGTTAAAGAAAGGCTTTCAAGAAGAGGAATGAATCTTTATTTTTGCAAAGCAGCTGCATGTTTAAGCGCTTAGAGGCGACCGGCTGAATCGTCTCGATGAGAAGCCGGTTTGGGAACTGGGGATCAGAGAAGAGCCCTACAGAGTGAACCCCCCACCCATACGGTCCGAGGTCTACCTAAGGAGGTGCCGGACTTCCAGTAAGAGAAAGGAAATTTCTGAGGCGACCCTCCATTTCGCTTAAACTGGAATCGCATCTCTGCTGTTATTGGAGAACCCAAGGATTGTGTATCCAATGGGCGCGGGAAAAGGAGCAGATGACCTTGGTAAAAAGTGGTTTTACAGGCGATGACGTCGTTCGCCTCTATACGCTTTGGAGTAGGATGATTTCTACGTAGCTTTAACTATTCGTCAGAGTGTATTTGAGTCTAACTTTTTGTAGTGTGTTTTCAATCCTCTCTTCTGCGGGTGTTGGCTAGTTCATAGTAATGTTGAGTTTTTCTTCTTTTTTATTTTGTTATTGTTACAAAACAGCATATTTTGATTTTGGTTGGAAAGTATGAATGGTCCAACAAACGACGTGATTTGTGTTCTGGAAGAAATTCCTTTTAAACACTGGAAAGATTATGATAAAAGGGATGTTCTTATATCTGGAAGACCGACACCTGTAATAAGTTCAATATCTAAAGATAAGAAGTGCGGCAAATCGTTTTTTAGGTCTTTCAATAAATCATGGTACGAGATTTCCCCCTGGCTTTCTGGTAGCTATTACAAGCAAACTCTCTTTTGCTGGCCATGTTTACTTTTGAGCAATAAGAAAAATGTGTGGAATACAACGGGTTATTTTGATCTGAAAAACTTTTCTCGTAGTGCAAAATTGCACGAAAACTCTAAAGAGCATATAACTAATCACGTAGGTCTGAAACGAATGGAAAAATATAAACACTATTTCTGATATGCTCAAAGAAAATGCTGCTCTTCATAAAGCTAAGTTTAATGAAAGGGTCAGACTAAATAGGCTGTTTATGGAACATATAATCGATTTAGTTGTCGTTTTAAGCAAGCAAGAACTGCCTTTTCGAGGACATGATGAATCTATTTCCTCAATAAGAAAGGTTATTTCAAGGAGATGTTCCATTTGTTACTTCGTAGGAGCACCCCAGAATTAAAAGCACATTGTGAAGAAATACGAAGCTTATTTTCTGGACAATCTAAAACGATACAGAATGACTTTACTGGAGTGTATTCATGAATATATAAACGAATGTTTTAAAAGCGAAATAAATAAGTCAACATTATTTTCAGTGCAAGTTGATGATACAACTGATATTACTCAAAAATCACAGTGTTCAATAATTGTCTGATACATATTGGACTCAAATTGTGAAGTAGTTGAGCGCTTCCTTGGTTTTTATTATATCAGCAGTGACAGGACTGCTGTGGCACTGTATGATCTGCTAGCATCGGTTTTGGAGAAGTTTGATTTTAAATCAAAGTTAGTAGGCCAGTGTTATGATGGTGCAAGCGTTATGGCTGGAGAGTTGAGCGGTCTGCAGAAAAGAGTCAAGCTAGAAGCCCCGCAAGCTTTGATTACCCACTGTTTCGCCCACCGCCTTAACCTTGTCCTACAACAGGGATGCAAAAGTATTGTAAAATGTCGCATATATTTCGCAACTGTATCCAGCATGCCCTCCTTTTTTCATAAATCTGCCAAGAGAACCCACGTAGCAGATTCAGTTGTTGGGAAACGGATTCCTCAAATAGCGGAAACACGTTGGACATCACGTTCGCAAATTTTGCGTTTAATTGTAAGCGAATGGGGCAAACTAAAGAATGTGTTTGAAAACATAATGAATGACCCGGAATCAACGGCAGAATCAATCAACGGAGCCATAGGATATTTGAAAAATTCAACTAATTTTGAATTTGCTTTTTTATCACTGATTTTCGATGACATTTTTGGAATTACGGATGTACTGTTTGATGTTTTACAAAAAAAGACTTTAGATATCAGTTATTGCCAAAGACAAATTAAACAATGTTCCGAACGAATAAATAAGAAAAGGAATGTAACTACTTACTTGAAACATTTCAGTGAAGCAATTAGTTTGAGTGGAGGTTCTAAATGTCGCCAAAAGAAACATTTGACTGAAGAAGAAGTGGAAAACTATTACAAAATTATGTTTGACGAAATCGTTGACAGCATAATAGTCCAAATAAATACCAGATTTTAAGATATGGGAAAGCTCGAGTTTCTGCAGCTAGTTGACAGCTCAAAATACCATAGTTATTCAGAGTCATTTCCATCCAGTGCCCTTAACACTCTCAAAAAAAAATTATCCAAACATTTTTACAGACACACAACGATTAAAAAACCAATTAGATTTTTTATATAATGATCACAACTTCAGGGAACTCAGTGTTCAGAAAACCTTGAAAACAATGAAAGAAAACGAGCTGAAAGATGTGTTACCAGGAGCCTACAAATTATTTTCTCTTGTATTGACACTGGCATCAACAAGTTCTTCTGCTGAAAGGAGTTTTTCTTGTTTGAAGAGAATTAAAACTTACCTCCGTAATACAACGGAACAAGATCGTTTGTCTTCACTCGCTAAAATTTCAATCGAGAACGAATTGCTGAACCATCTAATGTCCACTCAACCATTTTATGATCTGATCGTAGACAAATTTGCAGCCAAAAAGAATCGCAGAATTGAACTTATTTATAAAACATAAACTGAAAGCATTCTGTTCGAGACCAGAGCAAATTAATATCGTATTCCTCTGTTTTTAATTCCAGGTTTAAATTACCTAATACTTTTTTATATAGAAATGTGCTTCCTTAACTTGACTTCTCCTGTACATAGTTATCACGAGCCTGGACTTCAGTTTGTGACCCGTGCTAAATGCACCTTCACTAATATGCCAATCGAACTGTGACTTTTATTCAAGCTCAAGAAACATTTCGTGTGAAAACAATTTCTATTCAAATGATTTACTTTGAATTTTTTAAGAAGTGGATCTCCGACTGGCGTTGGGATGTGAGTGACGCATTGACTAGCTAAAGAAACCGCGCAAATTGCGTATTTTCGCTCAAGTGTATTACATAAAAGAATTCAGGTGAAATATTTCTTTCTTTGTTGTAAAATTATCGAATAATTGTTTTCATAAAAATATTGTTGCAAAAGTAGCGTATATTACACACACACACACATATATATAGTGGTATATGCACATTTTCCCTCTAAAATTTTTGGATTTTTTCGTGAAGAAAGACTCCCCACGCCGTGTTTCATATATTTCTATAGTTTTATTCCATTACTGTTGAATAATATTTGAATATAAGGGCTAAATGGCATGGGCTGAAGCCCTAAGGGATGAGGTTTACAGCTGTTTATAACAAGGCGCCTACCCGGGACCAATGGCTTAACGAGACTTCCGAATCTCAGCGGATTTTAATGATTCAGCCGACTCGAACCCAGGACTTCAAAGATATCCGATGGGTGATACTGCCTTTGACATGAAACTTTTTGAGGGGGGGAAGGGTTCTGCACTTCTGCTGTATAACAGTGTATAAGTACATGTAACAATTTGGCGGGGGGCGCTTCGACAAATATTTTTCTATTGGTACGTACGCACATCTTGAACATTAATACAAAACGAAGCTAATTTAATAAAATGAAGAAAATGCAATAAATTATAGTTGTTTTAATAAAAATTTAATAAAGCAACTTCTTTGGCCGCTTTGCTGTACTTTCTCTTCTATTATCAAGAAATTACATTGATATTATGTATCAATGTAATTTATTTGTATTACATTGTAAGTTATGTAAAAATCCATTAATTTAAATAGGGAAATTATCTATTAAACGTACTTAAAAAAAGCTAACTGTCTCGCCTACTTAGGGGGTGCAAACCACTAACCCCCCCCGGCTACGCCACTGATATATATATATATATATGTTCGTATAACGTTATACGAATTTATATATTTTTTAATAACATATGTTTTACTGTTTTACATTTACATCAAGACCGTTCGCCTCACCAGCATTTTACACCACGAGCCGCCACTGATGTAAAATTAATAATTTGTAAATTGTACCCATTACGCTGGTATAATAGCAACTGTTACGACCCATGCAACGTTTGTTTATACTGATAATACATCTTTGCACTACTATACAAAGGAGATCTGATAATGAGGTAACTGTTACCCCGAAAGTAATAGTGGGGTATTTTAACTGTAAATACCTTTCGTATTTTATTAAATATCGTACATAGAGTGTGAAGTTTCGTTTCAGTTGACAACTTTTTCGTTTAAGAGGATTTTCCACGGTAGTATATTTCACACTTTCATGAGCACACTGTACTTGAAATATCAGTGTAGTCATAAAATTGTTCGACGAAGAGCTTAAAAATAATTTTGTGATTTGCAAGATTGTTCTCTTCAGTGCTTCAAGTTAAACAGTGTTTCAGTGGTGTTTTCTATTTTCTTTTGAAAAAGTCAATGATCAGTGTTTATGAACCTTACATTTCATTAGATTAGCCCATTGGCGAATACTTCGATTGTGTGTAAAATTTTTTATTTTCATTCCTGAGTTATTATTGTGTTAGCAAATTCCAAAACGTTGACTGTGGAATTTACATTCCACAGTCAACCACTCCAAATAACCACTTCTCACAGTCAACCCTCCACTTAAGAAAAACTTTCTGACAAAAGTGTCATACTTTGAAAGTGTCGATAGCGACCTGTTTTTTAGAGCATTCGAAGAATATCAGGGTGCAAATATAATATTTCCAAAAAGTTGACTATCAGCAAGCAGATGAAAAATTGCATGATGAGACGTTTGTTTATCTGAGGAAAATGAAGGGTAAATTTGATTCAGTTTTGTCAGGAAATATAATTGTAATTTGATTCAGATAGAGTTAGAAGTTGAATATATCGACATGTTGGAGAAATATGATAATATATTCTCATGTACCAGAAACGTTGAGAAATTCAATTAAGTTTCATGACGGGTGCGTACACTGACAACCGATCAATTGTGATTGATATTAAGGAAAAAAATTCCTAGTTTAATTTTTATCTCGGGTTTCAAGACATATTTTTATTACCCAGATGTTAAATTTAAGGGGAGTTATTCTGAACAGAGTTGACATATCGTGTGCGGATATGAGAGTAAAAAGGCCGTGAGAAAAATTCAGATTTCGTTGAAACAGTTGAGTTGGAAAACTGACTTTTAAACTTTGGATTTCAGTTAAGTTAGTGACAAGGATTAGAGAAAAATAAAAAGAAAGGGGTGCTTTTTTATGGCCTCTTTCAAAAAAGCTTGTTTTTTTTTAATGCTTACATTTTAATTTTTAGTTATTTATTTTTATCTTATTCTGAAACTTTGAAATGTAATTTTTCAAATCCTTAATTACTACATTTTTAAAATTACCGTCAGTTTAGGAATTAGATTGAATAATTTTTCAAAGATAAGTGTTTTATTTTAAGCAAAGTAAGACGGTCGATTTTATTAAAGACATTTTAACCGAGGTAAATTGAAGATTTGACTTGTGGGGTACTATCCGGCAATTTTTTTTTTGCGGAGCGCAAAGGAAGCTTCATTTTATTTTACTGAAAGTAAAGGGTGATAATGTTTATGTAATTGTTATCCCAAATATGGTAAATTAAATAATCTTTTCATCTGGAGACCAATCAAGAAGTTTGTGCAGTAGGAGATAGTGCTTGATTTCCTTTAGCAATAAAGAATTCTGAATTTAAAGGGTCTTTCGAACCTCATGAATTTTAATGACCTTTAGCTTTTCGTTGTGTTAATAATTTTTATATCTGAAATTTCATGGTATCTAGGAATATATAAAAAATTAGTTACTGAAATTCTAAGATTTAAATACATTTGGATATCATGGATTTCGTGTCTTAATATGCAATTTAATTAAAAAAAAAACATTAAAGCGTTGTATTCTGTCAAGTGGGATGTATTTTGCTAATGTGTTAGAAAAGTGCCTTCTTCCTTCGGTTTCTTTTAAGAGCTCTTTTTAAAGTTTTTAGGATTATCTCTGGCGGCCGGCTTATCTTCAGATTAAGTGAAGTATGTATAAGTGTATAAATCAAGTGTAGCGGATATTGTGCAAGCATTGTATGACAGGGCAGTAGTAGTTTATGTTGAGATGTGTTGTTTTTGCTCTGTATTGTAAAAGATGTGTGCAAAGT
This sequence comes from Macrothele yani, assembly GCA_039090855.1. Classification (NCBI taxonomy): domain Eukaryota; kingdom Metazoa; phylum Arthropoda; class Arachnida; order Araneae; family Macrothelidae; genus Macrothele; species Macrothele yani. The sequence goes on along the minus strand of CM076999.1, from coordinate 46,611,125 downwards.
AGTATATAAGTATGTGTGTATCCGTAGTAAACGACTTCGGAAACCGTTCCTATTTAGTTAGACAGTGAAGAAATTTTCACCTGAGTTTACAGAAACAATCTCTATGTTCCGCTTCTCTAAAACAGGGAGGGACTTTTGAGACACCGCTTGAAAACAGGGACTTTTGAGACACCGCTCGAAGCACACTTTTTTATAAGGTACCACACTGGCGAGCTGTGCTCATTTCAGAAGAAAAGTACGCGTCGAAGTCCTGTAGTTTTTTCTTGCATTGGTAAACGCGATTATTTGTGCTCACGTTTGAAAACACGTTTCTAATATGAGCTCGTATTATCATATTTTTAGTTAGTTGATATTTTAAATTACAAAAGTATGTTTGGTATTTAAGGGGAAAAACTACACAATAAAATGCTTCATCTCTGAGGAGACAAATTGAACTGCAGAAAAGGTAACGAAATTAAATTAACCCATCGACACCCTTACAAAATGCCATGTATCTTCTTTTGACTACTGAATTAATTTCTATACCAGATTTTTTTATAAACCAAGTATTGTTTCAAAATGATTGGTTTATATGTAATGGCATAACATTTAGTGTATTGTTGATTGAATCACTAATACAAAAATGGGTTTTAAATCTGCTTTTGTCGTAATACCTTTACTTTTTTATTTGTTTCCACTGTGGCCAGTCAGTACCTGCATCGCATCATAAAATTTGTAATACAAGTGACAGTACTAAATTATACAGGAATAGAAACGCTGTCATATGCACAGGATATAAAGCAATCAATGGAATTGTCATTTAACGGTCATTTCCATAATACCACAACACTGCTTGTAGTTTCTTCCATTATTAGTACTAAAATATTGTTTCTATTATCCAGAACGTCGAAGTGTACTTCAGAGTTCATGGTTTGTGTTGTAATAAGCAACGTATTAAGCTTATTCCACAAAAAATAACTCCATACCACAATGTAGCCGCCTAAACGGCGCTTTGAATCCACAGTAGTGATGTGTGGTTAGGGGCCATTGCTCCATCAGAATAAGCTACACTGTGTAACTCTCTGGGATAATTATAATACTGACCACGCCATTACAAGCGTTTTCTACTTTAGCACCGATGGAAACGACAGAAGAAGAACGGAATTTCTCACCATTTCTTACCATGGATCTTCTGTCACGTTCCATCAGTTTATGAGGCCTTCCTCAATGTTTTTTTCCTGTTGTTGCACTGTCCTGCTTCCATCTGTTCACGGCATCACTTTTGTGATAATGTTATGTTTTGTTTTGATGCAATGCTCCGTATGGAAACGTTGCTAAAATGACATCCTATCAGCACCCGACGCAGCAACTCTGAAAGTTCAGGTCAGCGTGGCATATTCGCTTCAAAATTACTGATAAAAAGACAGAACATCTAGGCTTTATATACGAATCTTCCCACTCACAGCGCACCTTCTTAGACAACCTTATTTTCATTGATGCATATATTTGATTTTGCCCGAATACTTTCGATAACATGGTATGCATAAAGTATTCCCAGGTGATTTTAGGTCTTTATCGGAAAAATCGTTACACGAGGCTGCAAAAGCGACAGAAATTTGTACAGCTAAAGGCGAGGAAGATGAGGACAGCAGGTCTGCAAGAAAATGGTATCGGCTTTTCGATTCCAGAGACACTGGTCTCAAACACAATCTCAGTTGAGGATTTCTAATGAACACCAGCACTGACGCCAGGGTTCAGAACTGGGACAACGAAACAGTCGCCTGCAGCAACTTAACATCTCAGGCAGGCGTCATCGAATGGTTCGCTATGAATTGACATCACAACAGAGTGAAAAAACTGCCGTTCTCTTTCGTAGATTGCTGCTTAATCAGTTGGACTTTATGTTTCGGCGCTCCGGCGCCAGATGCATTAACAGTGAAATATTCTTACCCTACCCTCCGCGGAGAAACAATGGCGGAGACTATGTTCAGAAAGCACAGACAATGATGCAAGAAAGTACTCTTGTGCACATGTTGGAGATGTCAGATTCCTGTGCACCGGGATCTCGTGTAAGACAGTTCAGCTGTTGGGAGGAATCTCTATTCTGAACAGCTTTCCAGAGGTAACGATTCTAAGCGCCAATGACCTCAGGGCTCATCGATGTGGACAAAGCAGCGTTTGCTGCAAATGTATAATACTTGTTCAAGTCACTCCTCTAGAGTGGTCCGACGAAAAGTACATGAATTAGAATGGATTGAGATCCTACAACTTCTGCAGCATAGTTTTAGGCTTGGCCCATCGGACTAACATCTATTTCTCATCTGGTCCATTTCCTACAAGGACAACATTTCGCTTCATGTTTGAGTGTGGAATTCGGAATCATTTATTTTCTGTTGTCGATATATGTCGATTTGAAAAATAGCTACAGAAACGAACTGCATGTTCTTTGGTGAATGAGGTGAGTGGGTTTTTTTCCGTTTATTTTGAAACGTTTTAGCTGCGAACGTGACCAACATTTTACTCATCGTGTTATATTTGATGGCAACGTGAAGAACTTCTGTAACCTAAAATATATGTCTCAGGAATAATGGTTATCTTTCTCAAATTGCTTCGTGTAATAGTACTGCAAAAGGGAGGCTCAAAATACTCATTGTTAAGAATTCCTTGTTATGGCTTTATTTTAGAAACTTTCATCTCTGTTTTTCGTGAATTAGATGCCTGCTGCTTTTATTTCCAGACTTCCTTCGTATAATGTTCATGCCGGAGAAATAATCCCTATCCCTTTTCATTAATAACAGTCATACTTCCGATACTTCTCATGTACGAGAGTAACATTATACTATATATTTTTTTATCATTGCTATTTTTTATGTAACTGCATGATGTGCACGGCACCCCTTTTGTCTGATTATTACTTTTGTATTTCCTTATGTGTGCATATAAATAGATTATTGGGTGAACTTTACCTCTTTCCATTTACGTTACTGTTACTAAATGAGAATAATTGATAATTCTAATCTTATTATTGGTGTTCAGCATAACAGAACTTATTTCTTGTAAAATGATGAAAAACCTCTATTTGAATTTTAAAAAATGTATTACATAATTTTTCGCAACGTTTCAAATTTCTGAAATCACACAATCAAAATACAAATGAACATTTTTCGGCACTCGTCTTGGCTACATAAATGACAGCTTCTGGATGCTCAAAAGCTGCCTTATTTAAATATCCCGTTTTATGGAAGATAAGGATTGGCCCAATTTATTTTCGTATGATGTAAGTGAAAGTTTAAATCTGCCAGTTTGCCCTTTTCTCTTATTTTAACTTTGCCTTTTTTCTTTTTGAATTTGCCTTTTTATTTCAGTTTAGCCATTTTTCTTATTTGTTGACGAATGAAATACATTTCAGCAATGTTAACAGAGATCAGTAATATATTAAAAACAATGTTTATATGAAATTAAGTAAAACGTGAAAAGTGTTTGTAGACGAAATGATAGCTCCTTTAAGTTGCAGCTCAAGCTTCCCGAAAACTTCCCATTAATCATTAAATTCCTTTGCCCAGTAGTTATTTATTTTTTGCCTCCCGTGACACCCTGTACAGTACATGCGGATGTCTCACCTTCGCTCGCGTAATAAATAAATAACAATATTTTGTTTAGGGTGAGGTGCGTATCTTCGTTCGCACGTTTCTGTGCATGCATATTTCAACATTTTACAAGGACATGAAAACATCGTTCAAATTATAATATATTATTTAAAAAAACTCAATACCTAACTCAACAAAAAATTATAAAATAGCTGTAAAACATCAGCATTTATAGCACATTTTTAAAATTAATATGATACTAATTGCGTTGGTTTGTAATGATAAATGTATTTAATGTTTGTTTTGCTGTAAAATTTCCCAAGTAATGTTTATGCTTAATGTGATGGGTGTGATTGCTGCTGAGAGCAAAATTTACCGAAACAATGAGAAATATTAGAAAGAGCAACTCTTATTTCTTCGGTGAGATCAAGTCTCGCACGACATTTTCTGTTTAAATCCTCCAAAGATGAAAAGTCAATTTCACACGAGTAGATGATGACAAAAGTTATGAGCACATTCATAGACTTTTCACTTATTGTTGGGTATTCTTGTAGAATTCAAATTCAAACATCCCGCTAGATTCTTTCTTTGAATTTTATTTTTCGAGAGACTTCAGTCCTTAGATGAATAAGATGCTCTTGATCAGTCATGTTAAATGATATTGGCTATATATAAATGGTCTCAATATATCAAAATTTTCATAAAAATATTTTTTTAACTGTTCTTGTACTGTGATCATGGTAAGTGAAATAGCTTTCCAGCTGTGAGGGAATCACATGAAGGGCAGTTTATTTAAACATTCTGACAAGAGTAGGAAACATTTCCAAATCATTTGTTTTCGAACCATTTGTCCAAAGTCGTAGTCTCTTTTTATAAACGCTTGAAATTTGTATTCTAGTGAAGCCTGGTTGTTTGATTTCTTAAAATGATTTGATTAGAATGTTTTATTTTTCAAACATATCTACAAAATATTCTAGTTTCAGAAGGAAATCCGTGTTGCAGAACAGCTTTGCCATTGGATGTGTTTTCTCGAGAAAAAAGAAGAATACCTCGTTTCAGCTCAAACATTCTATTCAGCATGTTACCTCTTGATACCTGTGTAGCTTTAATGTGAAAAAGCAAGGCTCGGAATCCATGTCTTCTCAAAAAACTTTAAAATCTCGAGATATTATTACAGAAACTTTGGAGAAATTTTTAGTTTTGACAACTGCCGTCTTTCGGGTAATTCCAGTTAGGTCGCCTCTTTGTTCAGTTTTCAGACGCTCAGGAACTTATGTCTGGCTATAGAGTGTCTGAGGTAACACTTCAGTGGCGGCTTTTCAGGTGAAGTCGGTGAAGTGCCTCTTCCCCTATTTTATTTGAAATAAGATTTTATTTAATAGTTTCGTATAATATATTCTTTTTTTGCCTTTATTGAGTGCCAAAATACCCAAACGTTTGATTAGATATCACTTCACAGTGTGCGTTCAATACGGAAAACAAGTCCTTATACGCAAAACAGTTCAAGTGAAGAGCTGAAATGAGAATGCTTGGAAGTCTGCAGTTTTCGTTCGAGTTGCCATAATAACTGTGAAGTCACCCTCCCCTATCTGCCGGGCAAGTGAAGTGTTTTATCATGAGACGTCAAGGCTCTGCACCTGGAGTCGTGAACTTAAGAAGAGATCGCAGTGGAACGGGACGGATTGCCAAGGGTTCTTTGCAACCCACTAGGGATTTTTTCTTGCGGTGTTTTGGTACACACTTTCTGAAAGAGATATGTTTTTTCGTGTTTTGTGATTGCTTGTTAAAACCTTCATTAGTTACTCTAGTTTCGTGTACAGTTTAACTGATAGTGATAGTTTCAGTTTTCAGTATGTATCCTGTGAACAACATTGCCTGTAATTTATTGCAAACTCCGTTCAATGGGTGAAAAATTGAAAATAAAAGAGACATTTTACTTCAAGGACGTCCGACAGATTCACTGACAATTATCGCCAAGAAAAAAATCAAGAACAGCGGTAAACTTTACAATAATAATTTTAAAAATTGTTGGTTTACTGAATATAAATGGCTTTTTAGCCCTTCTGTGTTACAGAAATTATTTTGTTGGCCCTGCTTATATTTTAGTAATAAAATTCGGTGTAGAATAAAGACAATTTTCAGATTTCTTAAATATAAAACGGTCACTCTACAAACGTGGTGATTCTAGCGAACACCTGAAATGCGAATTAATGCTAAATAACTTTGAAAAGAATGATAACACCATTGCCGATGCCCTGAAGCAAAATGCTAGGCTTTTAAAAATGCATTTCAACGAAAGCGTTCGTTCAATTACACTTTTTCCTGCAGACAATGATTGATGCAGTACTGTATTTGAGGGTGTCACGTCGATTCGTCGACTACGTCAATTCGTCGCCTGCGTCAATACGTCGCGCGTCAATTCGTCGACTACGACAATTCGTCGCGCGTCAATTCGTCGCATGCTTCAATTCGTCGCGGACAAATTCGTCGACTACGTCAATTCGTCGCGTTTACAGATTTTGGTTACATACAAAACGAATGCAGGAAAACGTACGATTTCGAACGTCTTGCTCCCTGATCAAATTTATAAAGTTTGGACACGCAGACAGGATAGGAATATTACGTTTTTCTTTGGCACTAAAAATATTAGACGGTAAATGGTTTTTGAAACGGGGCAGGGCCCGGTTGGTCAGAGCCCCCATATACAAAATTCTCGTAAAATCTACATTTCAAAATTGGCTTTATTCTTCAGTAAAATAACATTTCTATGTACATGACAATGGAATTCTGCCAATAAATACAGTGGTATATACATCAGCTGGAAAGTTCCAGTGAAATGTAAAACAAAATATTGTTAAAATCATAAAATTATCTACAGTTTCAATTCAGAACCACCAAATCAGGTATACTATCTCGTGGTATTCTAATTTAAACTGTAGACGGTTTTGGGAAGCGTTTGGAGGGGGGGAGGGTTAGAGCCCCCCCCCTACAGAATTGCCGTAAAATATAGTTTTCAATTTAGAACTACCAAATTTGGTATATTATCTCATGGTACTCTAACTTAGACGGTAGACGGTTTTTGGAACGGGTCAGGGCCCCGGTTGGTCAGAGAACCCCATACACAAAATATTCGTAAGATCTACAGTTTTCAATTCAGAACCACCAAATTTGGTATACTATCTCATGGTAATCTAACTTAGACAGTAGACCGTTTTTGGAACGGATCAAGGCCAGGGGGTCAGAGCCCCCACATACAAAATTTTCTTAAGAACTACAGTTTTCAATTCAGAACCACCAAATCTGGTATACTATCGCATGTTACTCTAACTTAGACGCTAGACGATTTTTTGAAGGTGTTGCAGCCCGGGGGTAAGCCCTTCCCCCCTCATATAAAAATTCGCAAAATCTACAGTTTTTAATTTAGAACAACCAAATTTGGTATACTATCTCATGGTACTCTAACTTAGACGACAGATTGTTTTTGGAACAGGTAAAGGCCCGGGAGGTCAGAGCCCCCCCCCCTATTCAAAATTTTCTTAAAAACTACAGTTTTCAATTCAGAACCACCAAACTGGTATACTATCTCATGGTACTCTAACTTAGACGCTAGACGGGTTTTAGAAGGGGTTGGAGCCCGGGGGGTCAGACCCCCCAATATAAACTTTTTCGTAAAATCTACAGTTTTCAATTTAGAACCACCAAATTTGGTACACTATCTCATCGTACTCTAACTTAGACAGTAGACCGTTTTTGGAAGGGGTTGGAGCTCGGGGGTAAGGGCCCCCATAAAAATGCCGCGTAAAATCTACAGTTTTCAATTTAGAACCACCAAATTTGGCATACTCTCTCATGGTACTCTAACTTAGACGGTAGACGGTTTTCGGAACGGGTCGGGCACGGGGTCAGAGTCCCCCGCCCATAAATTTTTTTCGTAAAAACTAAAGTTTTTAATTTAGAGCTACCAAATTTGGTATACTATATAATGGTGATCTAAATTAAACGGTAGACGGTTTTCAGAACGGGTCGGGGCAAAGGTCGTTAACCCCTCCCCTACACACAAACTTTCGTAAAATCTATAGTTTTCAATTTAGAACCACCAAATTTTGTATACTATCTCATGGTCTCTAACTTAGAGGGTAGAAGGTTTTTGGGGCGGATCAAGGCCCGGGGGTAAGACCCCCCCACATACAAAATTTTCTTAAAATCTTGATTTTTCAATTCAGAACCACCAAATTTTGTGTCATGAAACTCTAACTTAGCGGGAGACGGTTTTTGGAACGGGTCAGGGCTCGGGGGTCGGAGCAACCCTAACCCCACCCCGTTAAAAATTTTAAATTTTCGTAAAATCTGCAGTTTTCAATTTAGAACCACCAAATTTGGAATGCTATGTCATGGTATTCTAACTTAGACTGTAGACGGTTTTTGGAAAGGGTCGGAGCCCGGGGTTCAGAGCCCCCCCTCCCCCTAAAAGAATTTCTTGAAAACTAGAGTTTTCAATTTAGAACCACCAAATTTGGTATACCATATCACGTTACTCTAACTTAGACCGTAGACGATTTTCGGAACGGGTCGGGGCCCGGGGTTAGATCCTTCCCCCATACAAAATTTTCGTAAAATCTACAGTTTTCAGTTTGGAACAACCAAATTTGGTATACTATCTCATGGTACTCTAACTTAGATGGTAGACGGTTTTGGGAACTGGTAAGGCACGGGGTCAGAGCCCTCCCCATAATTTTTTTTCGTAAAATCTACAGTTTTCAATTTAAAACCACCAAATTTGGTATACTATGTCATGGTACTCTAACTGAGAATGCAGGCGATTTTTGGAAACGGTTGGAGCCAGGGGTTCAGAACCTCCCCCCCCATACCAATTTTTGTAAAACCTACAGTTTCGAATTTAGAACCACCAAATTTAGTACACTACCTCATTGTATTGTAACTTAGACCGCAGACGGAAAGAGTCGGTGCCCGGTGTGAAAGGGGCCCATTCAAAATTTTCGTAAAAATTACAATTTTTACTCTTAAGAACTGCATCCCAATACAGCACTCCATTACCCCACCTACGGTCTAGGTTAGAGGCCGTAGATAACAATAAAGTGAAAAAATATCCGGTTCATGGTGTACTAAAAACACAAATTAATAAACGTTAGCTTTCACCAGCAACGGTTGCCTTATCAGGCAGAAATACAACGTAATGTAAATAATGTAAATTCTTTTTTGCTTCGTATAATTAAATTAACTAAATCAAAAGATTTAAAATAAGTTTCCTGGAAATTTACGGAAATAGCTTTTTCATTCATTAACTTTCACCCGCTGAACTTGGTGATATTACAAATAGTAATACTTACTGGGAAATACCGGGTACCCCTGCTAGTAAGAACTAAAGGTAATGTTACACTTTTATTCAGGTACAAAACAATAATTAGAAAGCCCTAGGACTGGGCCTGTTTAGCAATTTTCAATGTGCCGTGCTAATTTTCATAATGTTTTCATAGAAGTCCAAGATTTTAGCAATGCGCTTTTCTGAGGTTGGAACTATTAAGCAGACCTTATGCCTAGAGATTTTTGATAGTTTTCAGTCCTCCGAGCTGATATTTATGTAGTTTTCATAGAAAATAAAATGAATTCTGTTTAAATGTTACACGAGCACAAAGCATTAATAGATACGCCCGAGACCTAGGCATATGCATTTATAGTAATTTTTATAATGCTGTGATTATATGAGGTTTGCATGACAAATCAATTTAAGAGTGTTACGCTTATCAAAAATTATTTAAAAGGCCTAGGTCTAGCGGCCAAATAATTAGCATTTGGTGCCTAAGTGAAAGCGCAACATTATTAACTTGATTTGTTATGCAAACCTTATAAACTCGACCACAGCGATTAAAAGTTACTAAAGAGTCCTTGTAAGTAATATTTTTTGACCGATTGCAAGTACAATTTACGAAATGTTAACAGGTCAAAATATCTAAAGTAACAATTAAATTTGGAATATTTCTTTTTTCTTTCTTTTTATTTGAGTTTGGACACTTGTATTAAGTTTTAAAAACATATATTTCTCCTATCGTATACCTTCATTATGCTTTCAACAGAATTTCTTACCATATTTTGGGTATTTTGTTTCGTGTGGTTGCAGTTTTTTTAATGTTTTGGGCATTTCATTTTGTGTGGTTACTTCTTTTTATGTTTTGGGCATTTTAATTTGTATGGGTGTTTTTGTTATGGTTTTGTTATTTTCTTTTCTCTGGTGGTTGTAATGTCGACAGGATGAAAAGGGGAAACTGTGGACAGTCACAATGCCTACTTGCTTATATTTTTTTTTCAAATACGGCACATGATTTTGTATTGAGTTATACCACTTACTCATTAAGCGACTACAGGTTTCTTTAAATATGAACTTTTTCTTAGAGCTTTTTGTTTCCTCTACCTAGCTTTTTCGGCTCCGCAATTTCTTTTTTTGCTTTTAGAATATTTTCCTTATTATTAATCTATTTTCTCATGCAAACTCTTTATGTAAGGTATGTTTATTCTATCGAAGTATTTTGCAATTATACGTGAAGCCCTGTTGCTGAAGTAAAAAAAAATATTTCCAACTGAAACAACGCAGTTCAGATATTTTCCCGCTGTTAACTCAAAGAATGAAAACAAAAACAACAAATCTGTGCAATGGTTGAGGCATGAGAAAGTACTTACTGGTAACCAGGCAAAGTTCTAAGGAAGAATGAGCTGAAGAATTTCTAACTGCAACAAAAAAGAGCATCCGCACTGTATCCCTCCCCATCCCCTAGTGCCGGCCTTTGGACGTCTTGAAAGAGAAGTCTTAACGACACATCTGTATCGTAATTGCCTGAGCATTCGGGACAATCTTCTGGTGTCGTAGTAGAAAAACACACTTCCTACTTCGCCTAAATTCCTTGGATGTAAAGCCAACGAACAAAGTTTTGCTCTCGCATTGAATTTCTGTTGCTTTTGATGGAATACTTTTCCCCTGGGGTTCACCGCTTTCACTATAGTCTTCAAGACAGACGGCAATACACCCCAACGTAAAACACCAATTTCACGGCAATTAACTGCAATAAGCGAAAGAGAGGGGCGGTACAGGAAATACGTCGAACGAGACAGATCTGAACTTAGAAAGTCGGGGGAAGGTGTTGCATGAAAAACTGTATTTGGCTTACAGATCATTTGGCACGTAAGGACGTAGGTTTCGTTTAATATGTTACGGGGTAAACAAATTGTCTTTTCAGTATAACAATTTTCTTTCATACGCATGGTGCAACACAAAAAAATTGAATTTATTTTTGAGAATTAGCATGACGCCTACCGGCCCAGAGTACAGCTGCCCAGTCCGCGCCTGCTGCCGCCTCCGGAACCTGGCTCTCGGGTTCTTCGCATCTGTTGATCCCCCGCCTGGAGCGTCCCACCTGTAAAATACATGTACCTCTGCGTTTTGGAAAAACAAAAGATAAGATGCCGATCCTTAAAATTAACCACTTCTTGTGACCGCAGGTACGAAAATCTTGAACTTCGCTTAAACCCTAACTGGAGGAACAAGCTTCACGTGATTGTCTGTATTTTGAGTGTTTTATTGAATGGTTGCTCATTAGTTCGTAGTTGACTGGAGAACAGGGAACGTGCTTGTTGAAACCTTTGTTGTGCGTTGTCAAGTGATAATAGTGGAAATATATCATTCCAAATATTTTGGAAAGAGAAAGTGCATTGTTTTCAGAAGGCACTATGCAGATGAAGAATGCAACATAAATAGTTAACTCACAAAAAGAAAATTATTTGCTGAAATGGAAAAGGTATTTATTTTGCCATAACAGAGTGCGAGGAGATTTACTGTATTGTCACTGTATTAAAAGGAATTATGTAAATTGTACTGGCTTTCCTAGTACTATTCTTATTAGAGATGAACACAGGATGCGCAGTGAGAAACCACATAATCATGCTCCAAGACCGGAGAAAAGTGATGTTGCTGTTGCAAGAGCGCAAATAAAAGAACGAGTGAGAAATACGGACGAAGCCCCTGCACAAATTATTCAAACCGTGACAACGTCAATGGCTACAGTAAATGCAGCTTACATGCCTAATATGGATGCACTAAGGCTAGTTGTAAAAAAGAGAAGACATGCCAAGACATGCCTGCGGAGCCTACGACATCAGAACGGATCGATGCCCCAATAAATTTACAGGAGAAGATGGTGCAAAATTTCTTGGCAGAGATAGCGCATTTGGACATCAAAGAATTATTTTATTTTTAACAGAGAATAATTTACGAAAGCTTAAAGATGCACCCCTCTGGATTATGGATGGGACATTTGAAACTTGTCCAACCCTTTTTAGGCAATTATGTTCCATTCATGCTATGGTTGAAACGAATCCAGAGATGCACAGACTTGTCCCACTAGTTTATGAGTTACTTTCCAGCAAGTATAAAGAATATAATACTATTATACAGTATTTTTGTAGGATTTACAAGACTATGCATCAGACTATGATATTCAGCTTGCACCACAATATACGCATAATAATAGATTTTGAAATAGCTACCGTTATAATGCTGCTAAAAAGGAATTTGGAAGCAGTACACACAAATGTTGTTGGTTTCATCCTCTGGCATAGCCTTGGAATATAGGGAAAACAGTGAGTTTGCTCTCAAAGTCAGGCATTTGCAAGCACTCGCATTTTTTTTTTATCTGATGAAATTCCCTCCTTTTGAAGAAGTGAAATCAATTTTACTAGAATATACAGATTCTGTAGTTCAGTGGTTTGAGGAAAATTATATTCTGGAAAATTTCGTGGAAGCAGAAGAAACAATCCGAGCTGAAGCCCTCCGCTGTTCCCGCCAACAATTTGGTCAGTAAGTGAAAACAATTTATTTGGCTTTCCCAGAACACAAAACGAACTTGAAAGATTAAACAGACGCTGGAATACAATTCTGGGAGAGAAAAAACTGTGACTGTACGAAATAATCAGTGAAATTGCGAAAGAGCAGAGAAAAACTATGGCTAAAATCGAAAGAGTGATAGCACAGATTCCAAAGAATCCACCCAGAAGAGAAACGCTGGCAAAATAAAAAGGAATTCGAACTTCTTTGGTGCACATAGACAATGTTAACATGCTGGACTTTTTAAGAGAAATTTCATGTAATTCTACCCTTTACTAAAATGTGCTGGTATTTCTCACTAATTGAATTATACCTTTTACTAACTTGTATTTGAATTTTTCAAGAATGTGATTCCGCTGAAGATGCAAGAATCTAAAACACAAAGCAAAATTGAAAAAGACAAAATTTTCAAAATAGCATGTCAAAAACATAAAATGTCAAAAAGTAATCCAAAATGTGAAACAAATAAAAATTCAAAATGCAATCACAAGTCACAAGCATTACAAAAATGCGAAACGCTATGTAACAAGTACAACACAAAATAAAACAAATGCCAAAAAAAATGCATACGCTTTGTAAAATGTACAAAATAAAATAAATGCAATATTCATAAGGATTTCATGACGAGTCAAGTTAAAAATGAGCTTTTACTTAGACTTCAAATAATAATTACTAGCCTCTACACCTTTTTAAGTCTATAATAAGTGCAACATCATTAACCTGGCTGGTCATCAAACATTATCAATATGACCATAGCATACAATCACTTAAAAGACTTGTTAATGGATGAATTGAGGAATCACCAAGTTCAGCGGGTGAAAGTTAATGGCTGTTTATAGTTTTGTACTCGAGTAAATGCGCAACACAGTAAACTTGACTTTCTCTGAAAATTTTATGTATATGAGGACGGTTGATTCAAAACTGATAAAAAGGCTTAAGGCCTGTTTATTCATTTTTGTGCCTCAGTCAAAACATAGTACCATAACCTTGGCATGTTATCGAAACCTTATGAATACGTCGGACTAAAAATTCCTAAAAAACGTTTACGCCTAAGGTCTTGTAACTAAAGTTTTGTGACAGGGTAAAACTGCAACATTAATAACTTGACATGTTATGTTAACGTTGTGAATATGAGCACGGCGGATTAAAGATTTCAACAAATAGCCTTTAAGATTAATGTGTTGTAGCTGAGTAAAAATGTAACGATATCTTGATTTTCTATATAAACCAAACTACGTGCTGAAATGGCCCAACTATATATACGTATACTTCAACCATATACCGAAGCGCTGACAAGGTGAAAACACAAGTGCAATTTTGTACGGTCCCCTAACATTTTATGGCCAGCCTACATGAAAGTGGACACGTTGATATCAAAAACATACTTTTTGTACGGTCCACAACAAATAGCAATGGACACGTCGCAATCTTTTTTTTTTGGGGGGGGGGGGGGTTAACGACCACCGTGATCAATTCAGTGGGCTATAAGCAGTCGGACGTTCCCAATTTTATGCCACTGGTTCCTGGGAAGGGGGACAGCCAGTGCCAGAAGTCAAGCACAACGTCCATGATTCAGCAGGATTTGAACCAGGATCCTTCTCGACAAGTGTTCAGAAGCCAGCGCCTAGATCACTCCGCCGCCGTAGCGGCACACGTTGAAATGTATTTTTCATACGGCCCCAAACGCTCTTGTGGACATACTAGATTGAACTGGACGCAAGTATATCATTAATATAATTTGTACTAGCAGGGATACGAGATATTTGCCAGGTACATATTACTATTTGTGGAATCAAGAAGTTCAGCGGGTGAAAGTTAATGAATGAAAAATATATTCCTGCAATTTTCCAGTAAACATATTTTAAATTTTTTGATTTAGTTAATTTAATTTTGCGAAACAAAAAAAGAAAGAAAAAGGAATGGGAATACCTACCTTCTAGGAGACATCTATAGAACTGCCGTACATCTGGCGTGTGCTTCTGTGAATCTCGTGACACAGAAATGCAATGTACCTATGTGATGTCGCATGCATACGACTTCACATTGGCATTGATCATCTTTTTCTTACCGTTTTGAATTTTGAATATCTGGAACTCTCTGTTTACATTACATTATATTTCTTTCTGATAAGCCGCTCGTTGGTAGTGAAAGCTAAACTATATAGATTTGTGTTTTTAATACACCATTAAACGCATATTTTTGCACTTTATTGTTATCTACAGTCCCTAACTTAGGCCGTAGGTTGGTTAGTTGGTTGGTTGATGGTTTATGGTGCAAGGCCCTCAAAGGGCCAAAGAGCGCCTTAGAACGTAGATAGGGTATTCTTAAGAGTAAAAAACGGAACTTTTTACGAAAATTTGCATGGGGCTACCTTGACCCGGGCCCCGACCCCTTCCAAAAACCGTCTACCGTCTAAGTTAGATAACCATAAGTAGAATACCAAATCCGGTTGTCCTAAATTAAAAACTGTAGATTTTATGAAATGTTTATGAGGAGGATGAGGGGCTCTTACCCCGGGGTTCCAACCCCTTCCAAAAGCCGTCTAGCGTCTAAGTTAGAGTTTCATGATACCAAATTTGTGGTTCTGAATTGAAAACTGTAGTTTTTAAGAAAATGTTGTATGTCTGTGTGTGTGTACGGGGAGGGGAGGGCTCCAACCCCAGGGCCTTGACCCGTCCCAAAATATCGACCGTCTAAGTTAAAGTACCATGAGATAGTATACCACATTTGGTGGTTCTAAATTGAAAACTAGATTTTGCGATTTTTTTATGAAAGGGGTCCTTACCCCCTAAACAAAAAAATCTGCAACCCCTTCCAAAATCGTCTAGCGTCTAAGTTAGAGTACCATGAGATAGTATACCAGATCTGGTGGTTCTGAATTGAAAACTGTAGTTTTTCAGAAAATTTTGTATATAAGGGGTTCTGACCCCCGGGCAAAAGCGGTCTACCGTCGAAGTTAGAATACCATGAGATAGTATACCAAATCTGGTAGTTCTAAATTGAAAACTGTAGATTTTACGAAATTTTTGTGACGGAAGGGGGTGGGGGCTCTCACCCCGGGGCTCCAACCCCTCCCCAAAACCGTCTAGCGTCTAAGTTTGAGTTTCATGATACCATATTTAATGGTTCTTAATTGAAAACTGTAGATTTTACAAAAAAAATTAAGGGGGGGGCTCTAACCCTGGGCCTTGACCTGTTCCAAAAACGGTCTGTCGTCTAAGTTAGAGTGCCATGAGATAGTATACCAAATTTGGTGGTTCAAAATTGAAAACTGTAGATTTTACGAAAAAGTTTTTATTCGGAGGGGGTCTGACCCCCTGGCGCCAACCCCTTCCAAAAACCGTCTAGCGTTTAAGTTAGAGTACCATGAGATAGTATACCAGATTAGGTGGTTCTGAATTGAAAACTGTAGTTTTTAAGAAACTTTTGTATGTGGGGGGCTCTGACCCCCGGGCCTTGACTCGTTCCAAAAACGGTCTGCCTAATAAGTTAGAGTACCATAAGATAGTATACCAAATTTGGTGGTTCTAAGATGAAAACTGTAGATTTTACGAAAATTTTTATGAGGGGGGGGGGGGCTCCGACCCCGCGGGCTCCAACCCCTTCCCAAAACCGTCTAGCGTCTAAGTTAGAGTTTCATGATACCAAATTTGATGGTTCTGAAATGAAAACTAGATTTTACGAAAATTTGTATGTAGGGGGAGGGGGTGCTCTGACTCCACTGGCCTTGACCCGTTCCAAAAACCGACAACCGTCTAAGTTAGAGTACTATGAGATAGGATAACTGATTTGGTGGTTCTGAATTGAAAACTGTAGATCTTACGAATATTTTGTGTATGGGGGGCTCTGACCAACCGGGCCCCTGACCCGTTCCAAAAACCGTCTACCGTCTAATATTTTTAGTGCCAAAGAAAAACGTAATATTCCTATTCTGTCTGCGTGTCCAAACGTTATAAATTTGATCAGGGAGCAAGACGTTCGAAATCGTACGTTTTCCTGCATTCGTTTTGTATGTAACCAAAATCTGTAAACGCGACGAATTGACGTAGTCGACGAATTTGTCCGCGACGATTTGACGTAGTCGACGAATTTGTCCGCGACGAATTGACGCGTGACGAATCGTCGTGGTCGACGAATTGACGCGCGAGGAATCGTCGCAGTCGACGAATTGACGCACGTGACGAATTGACGTAGAACCCTATTTGAGTAAACAAGAATTAACATTCCGTGACCATGACGAAGGCATTGACTCGATAAATTGTAGAAATTCAAGGAATTGCTTTCACTGTTGATATCAAGAAGTCCTTTAAAATTCAAAATCAATACGAAACGATAAAAATGTCTCCACAGGTGACTGAAAAAACTATTCAAAACGAATTAATTGAATGTATTTCTGAATATATAAACAATCACGTCAGAAATGAAATAAATGAAGTTCAATGCTTTTATATTCAAGTAGAAGGGAAGACATAACCAGACTTCCGAGTGCTCTTTAATAATAAGATCTGTTGATTCGGAAGGTGTATTGGTTGAGCTTTTTGGGTTTCCATGATGTGAGTGAAGATAGAACGTCAGAAGCTTTATACAAAATGCTAGACAAAAGTTTTGGAACAGTTTGATTATCAACACAAGTCAATAGGACAATGTTACGATGGGGCAAGCGTAATGTCTGGACACTTGTAGGGTTCCAGAAAATATTAAGCATAAAGCTCCTCAATCTGTTTTTGTTATCGCTTAGTGAATCGTTTGAACCTTGTATTACAGCAGAGTTTTTCTAAAATTTCTAAGTGTCGAATATTTTTTGCAAGCCACAGTGTAATTCCTTTGTTTTTTTCACCACTCTGCGAAGTGGTGGTGAAAAAGCATGCCAACCATAACAGAAACTCGATGGTCCTCCTCTTCGAAGTTAGTAAGTGTAATAGTTGAAGATTGGGATAAATTGAATGAAGTATTCCAATTTCTCACAAATAGTGACCAATCAGACAAAAAATCAATTCAACTTGCCCAAGGGTTTTTAAATGATATGAACACTTTTGAATTTACATTTTTGGGAATAGTATTTAATGAAATATTTGGTTCACCGATCTATTATTCGAAAGTTTGCAGAAAAAATCACTAGACATATACTGTGTTACTCAAATTAAAAAATACTTATGAAATTTTGAGCCATAAAAGGAACGATGAGGTATTTGAAACACTGTTTGAAAAAGCTAGCAAAATCACAGAAATAAACATAACCAAATTGGAATATTCTGCTCTTACACAAGAAACAATTTTTAAATATTATAAACAATTGTATTTTGAAATTTTGTACGACATTCTTATGGAAATGGATATAATATTTCAAGAGAGTGAGAAACTTGAACTTAAATTTCCCTGCCTTGCCGACACAACCAAATTCGACCAATTTAATTCATGCTTTACCTCTCACGCTTTTGAAAATTTACATTTTTACGGAAAAATATTTACTGAACACCAGAGATTTAAAAATGAACTTAGTCTTGTGTATGCTGATGAAAAAATAAGGCATATATCGACTCATGTACTGTTTTGAGTGCTTCATGGAGATAAAGGCATTTTTACAGAAGCTTATAAATTGGTTTCCCGGATTTTAACAATTGCATCTGCTAGTGTTTCAGTGGAAAGAAGTTTTTCTTGCCTTAAAATAATATCAACTTACTCAAGAAACACTATTTCTCCAGATAAACTTGCTTCTTTGGCAAATATTTCTATTCAGAAAGACATTTTCTTGATGTCACGGAGAAACAGCCATTTTATGACGACATAATCGACAAATTTCCAGCTTTAAAGGGAAGAAGAATTGATATAATAAATGGGTAAGTTCTCATTAACTGATTTTTATTGAAGACAGATATATTTTCATATTGCTCTTGTAGCTCTTCACCTATTTTTCCTACCACGAGCCGCCACTGTAACACTTCCCACTTATACTACTCCTGGACAGCTGTCATCTTCTTGTCCATGTGTGGTCTTTCATTATCTTGCAAAATCAGATGCCCATTTTTGAACAAGTCAGGTTGGTTTCTGTATAATTTTCTGCGGACGTTTTGTAGCAATATACGTTAATATGTTGCTGTGGCACTTTTTCCACATCATATTCTATCTATCATGATGATGCCAGGGTGATCATATGCGAAGTTCAACATTTGCTTGATCTTTGATTGTGCCCGTTGGGTTTATTTTTGTAGTGTGGTGCATGGAATTCCTCACTCACTGGACTGCGATTTCAATACAGGTACGAAGTCTCTAAGTCATTTTAAACAATAGCACCAATTATTAACAAGAAGACGACGCCTTCATCATCACATATTTGCTTCAACAATGTAGCATTGTCCACATGTGTCTATTTTTGTCCGGCAGTCAAATCATGAGGGACCTATCTGGCCAAACATTTTTCTGTTTAGAAAGTCGTTCGTCAATAAACGGAAAATTGATGTTGCTTAAATTCCTGCAGTTTCTGCAAATTTCGTTCGTGGTGCTGGACGGTTTGTTCGCCACAATCCGGATGCAAGTTTAACGCTTCGCTTAACCGTTGCTGTTTTCGGCTACCCTGACATAGGGTTACTGTTATGATGAAACGTCCTTTACTAATGAGAATATCCCAACGAGAATTTGTACTCCTGTCTACTGTTTCCTCAACACACAGTTTACTCAGAACATTGTGAATGACTGTTGGATTTTTGCCACGTGAAGTTTCATTCCTGATGTACGACCTTTGATCGCCACGCGTCACAGTACCTCAGGCGTCTTCATGGGCCATTTCTATCACATGTGAATCCCTAACGCCTGGCATTACGAAAACAATGAAGCGATGTGCCGCTTTCTAAGGTTCCACACTATAACTGAAGCTAACATCGCTGAAATTACATCTCCTACTCTGTGGCGTTTGCCACTTTGTGTATTTCGTATAATATGCGAAGTGCTTTCAATAAGAGTAAATTGTCAACTTAGTTTTCTCCAAAATATATATCTTAGATCGTAAATTCCAACGAATGTCAGCCGATCCCATTCAAATTTTTATTGAGTAAGTGAAATTTACCGAGTTAGTGATTTCGAACTTCCTAGAATGTATTACAACCCGGTATGCTCCATTCTTACTGATCCGAAAGATAAATTTTCGATCACTTCAAAATTAATATTTACTGCAGAAAAGAACAAGAGCAAATCCGAAGAATCTGAGTCATTTTTGACAGGTCAGTCAGGAAGGAAGACTACACGAAGTATATGACTTTTTTCTTCAAATAATACACTATATCTCTTTCAAAATTCTTTACACCCTAGCAACAGCTTTCGCCCGAAGATTAATAATAATAAAATTTCCACTTTTTCCCGATACATTTTTCAGGTGCTTTAATGAGACAAAAGTGCTGAATATCGTCTGCTACGAAAACGTTAACCCATATGAAAATTGTAATTTGGATCCTAGGAGGAAAGACCATCTATAGCATTTAATTTGGCTTCAAGAATTTAGCAATTATTCTTATTTTTATTTCAACTCGGGTGTTCAGACATTTATTACTTACTTTTAAAACAACGTATACATCAAAAGAGAAATTAGATGGAAGTTTCTGTATATAAAATATACGAAAAATTTCAGGTCTAATACGTGATTTTGCAATCGTGTACCTTTAAATTCATCCCTGTATTTATTTTTTATTAAAAGCTAAATGAAGTGGGGTT
Organism: Macrothele yani; assembly: GCA_039090855.1. NCBI lineage: Eukaryota > Metazoa > Arthropoda > Arachnida > Araneae > Macrothelidae > Macrothele > Macrothele yani. Next base: position 46,590,968 of record CM076999.1, on the reverse strand, counting down.
CGTTTCTTTGAGTTTTTTTTTTGCAGTAAAAAAACTGAAAACAATATATATATTAGAATTTAAAGGTTACATTTTATACTGCTATTGTACACTGCTGGACAATTGCTAAGGACGAATCATAAACGGCTATATAGCGCATAAAAAAGTAAGTGTGGTTGGATGCCAAGTGAAATAAAATAATGTCAGAATGCCAGGACATTACAAGAAAGACAATTATTGTGCTCTGAAATCCAGAAGGCTTTGGAACGTGTTCAAGGGACAAACAGGCCATTTTGTGCAGAATACGTAAACGTGAAAAAAATGCAATTACCGTCCGCAGGCGTTCCGGCGTAAGATGTCAATACGGGATATGGCCACCATGGAGGGCGATGCAAGATTCCACACGTCGTGTCACGCTTTGCACAACATTATCAAGCAGCTGTTCGGATAATTTATCCCATTCTTCTTTCAGTGCACGGATGAGGGTGTCCTTGTTTATTGGAGGGCATTGGCGACCAGGAAGACTCCTACCCAAAGCATCCCACACATTTTCAATGGGATTCAGATCTGGAGAACGTGCTGGCCATACGAGGCGTTGAATATCCTCGCTCTCACGATACTCCTGGACAGCGACTGTTCGTTGACATGTTGCGTTGTCGTCCATGAAAATGAATCTATCACCGACAGCACCACGGAACATGCGAACATGAGGTAGCAGAACATCATTAGTGTATCGTTGGCCAGTCATAGTCCCAGTTGGAAGCACATAGAGGGACGTACGGCCATTGATCATGATGCCAGCCCATACTATGACACTGCATGTCGGATATCGGTCCCTTTCCTGTATGTTTGCTGGACAATATGCAGTACCACTATCACGCCAGATCAGTTGTCGTCGACAATTAGACGATAGACTGCATCTACTCTCATCTGAGAAGAGGACAGCAGACCAGTCGTTATCAGTCCAATTGCGATGTTGATAGCACCATGGCAAACGGGCGGTACGGTGACGTCTGGACAATGGGATGCACACAACAGGACGGCGGGCGTATAGTCCTTCTTCATGCAAACGTCTTGCGACAGTTTTTCGGGAGATCCGCTTGCCAGTAGCAGCCATAAACTGATTTGCTACCTCACTAGCTGTGCTGCGCCGGTGACTTTTTGTTGATAGCACTATGTACAGATCTTCTGCAGGTATCGTACTGAGAACACAACCTCCCGCTGGACGTTTGCTACACTCTCCATTTGTTTGAAATGATTTCCAAAGCCTTGAAACAACACTGTGGCTGACATCCAACTCCCTGGCAACATCTGTTATGTGTCGCCCTTCTTCAATCTTGCCAATAATACGGCCACGCGTAAAATCATCTAGGTGATGTCGGGAAGACATACTGAAAATTTCAAGTTCGTTAATTGATTCTTTCCCTTTCCACTTTGCGCTTGAACAACAACGGTCAATACGCGTCAAATACTTTATATCTCTTATCAGCGCTATGACGTCACGAACACGTTCGGCAATCCAAAATTTGCATACGCACAACACGTCTTACTGTATCCCGCACTTATGCTAATTTCCACATTTTCCTGCTTTCCATATTGTGGTTGCTATCGTTGCTATTTTCATCCGTCCTTAGCAATTGTCCAGCTGTGTAGTATTTTGATGTCAATTAAGTGAGCTTTCACTTCATTTCTGAAAGCAAAAACTGCACATTTTTTGTTACCCCAATACAATTTTCCACGCTTAAATATTAGTTCAACTTTTTTTTTAATTGAAACGAAAATAATTACCAAATTACTGACAATTTATAATGTAATTTTTAGTGGTAAAAGTTTACCTCATTCCATGCTAAACAGTTATCATTAAATTGTTCTTTAAGTATGGTTTATCACTGTATAGCACTCAAATTTGGTAACCTATGATATTCGTATTGAAATAATCCTAAAGACTGATCCGAATTTTAAGTTCCGTTACACATTTTTTTCCTTAAATTTTAACTAACTGCATTACCAACTCTGAAATATTTGATCGAGCAGTGGTCGATGGGCTTAATCTAAGATAGTCTTTCACTTTAATGTAATTGAACTTCAGTAAATTTGCAAGTTGTGAACAAAGTTTTGAATACTAGAAATAAACCAAAAGTCGGATAGTTATTAATTGCAAATTTAAGGCATTCAATCTAGAATCAGCTTCAGCAAATAAAGGTTAGGCAGGTACATAAAATATTTGAACTTTAAAATTCCTCATAGTGGAATACCAAACAGGAAATGGATTTTAAAAGTAACTTCGTTGATCCCAATTGTAAATTATGCACCAAAACAGAAACCAAGGAACATATATTTGTTGAATCTAACTATGCATAAAATATTTGGAAATTGTTACAGAATTATTTGAAATCAAAGGAAAGCTTTTCATGAGAGCAAATATTGTTTCTTTTACCTTTTACATAGAGCAATTTAAAAAATAATGCGATACGTTACTTTATAGCAGTTATTAGATAAAATTAATGAAAAAATCGAAATCCAATGTCTATTGACCGAACACATCCAAATACAGAACAAATAAAATTGGTAATTAAGTTTGATGTAGAACAATATTACAATTTGAAACATGGCAGTTTGGAATTCAAAAACATTTAAACAGCTGATTCTTTTAAAGCCGTGGTTTATAAAAAAAGGAGAGGAAATATATTAAATAAAATTTAGGAGCGTTAAAATAATGCATTACATTAAGTTAAGATCATTAATTAAGCATAGAGTAAGAAATTGAATTTCAGTAAGTTTTACAGAACCCTGGGTTGAATAAACAAATTTTTCAATTGCACCTTGTAATTTTGCTGGGGTTTTTTTCGTTTACCTTTGTCTCTGTTCTGGTTTTTTTTTCTTCGCCTTCTTACCAACATACTCTAATCGAGTTCCTTGTGGGGGTATTCTTATCGAGTGGTTCCAAATTAATCGCAGTAAACATGTTTTGGGCAGTTATTCGCGGGCAGGCAGCCTTTCACTATGTTTGAAATTTATAAATGTTTTAGGCATTTATTCACGATCGCGTTGAGTATCTTCCTATTTGTTTCTTCTAGAATTTGAATAAATAAAGCACATTCGATTTTTGTTTCCGTGGTTCGCATTTGGTTTATAATGATAAAGATTAATGGAGATTATCTAACACACCTTCGTTTTGCTGATGACGTAGTCATTTTTGCAACTACCCCATCAAAGCTGCAGAGTATGAGCCAGGAACTTGCTGACAAGAGTAAAGAAGTGGGATTAAAAATGAACTTTCAGAAGAAAAAAGTGATGTTCAATGCTTTTACGAGAAATGAAGATTTATCGATTGATGGAGAAAAGCTGGAGATAACAGACACTTACGTTTATCTTGCACAGCAGATATCAAGTGAGGGTCAGATTGGTGAAGAAATTAATCGGCGTACAAAACTTGCCTGGAGAGCTTTGGGAAGAAATAGCATAATTTTCAAGAGCAATATGCCATTATGTCTTAAAAGAAAAGTGTTTGATCAATGCATCCTTCCAGTGCTTACGTATGGTGCAGAGACGTGGACCTTAGCTAAAAGAGACATACAAAGGCTGCAGACAACTCAAAGTAACATGGAGAGGTGCATGCTTGGTGTAACCAGGAGAGATAAGAAGAGGAACACGTTGATCCGAAAAATGACAAGAGTGGAAGACATCATGATCATAGTAAAATCCCTGAAATGGCAATGGGCTGGACATACTGCCAGAAGGACAGACTATCGATGGATAGCTGAAATTTTAGATTGCATTCCAAGGGACAGGAAAATACCCAGAAGAAGACCACATGAAAGATGGGTGTATGAAATTCGAAAGTATGCCGGAGTGACATGAAAGAAACTGGCACAAGACAGACCGTTGTGGAGGAAACTTGGGGAGACCTTCGTCCAGCAGTGGATTGATAATGGTTGATAATGATGATGATGTTGATGATCATGATATGCAAATATATCGGACAAGTTTGTTTTATGTTTGATAAACAAATCTATTTTCAAATGAAACTCCAATTCTGCACTTGAAGCTAGTGACATGCTATGATGGGTAACGAATGTGCTATGATGCGTAATGAATTTTATAGAAAAAGGTCATATTGATAACGAAAATATATTATTAATGGAATTTTCCTATAGAAATGCATTTGAATTATTTCTGCGAGCACTAATATTAAATATAGATTTCTTTTATATAAACTGTGCTGTAATGTCTGTGATTATATTGTGTAATGGCAGATTCGAATCGTTTTTGGTAGGGTAATGTCAAGAGCTGACTTCTTGCCTAGTGTATCTAGGTTACTTAAGTAAATACAGCTCTTCTTAGTTTCAATGCAGTCTGCAGCCTCTATATGGAAATTCGGATTGATTTATTTGTAGATTTAGTTGTCATTTGTGTTAAAATTAAGGAGGCGTTGAAAGTATCGCATGCCTCATTTATGTGTACTGCTTCCACGAAGGGGAGACAACTACTGCAGTAAGAAACACATTCTATCCATGCCTCACTTTGGAAGCGAGCTCGTACCCATCTTGGTCGAACATTTAGAAGCCAACAAATCGTACCATTATACAACCAAGATATTTCATCTTACTACACAACGACTTTAAACACGAAAATTGTACATGTTGTGATATAAAAGATCATTTTTTGGGTGTGAATGATAGAACAATTCAAAAAATAAGTGCAAACTTTGATAGATATCCGTAATCCACATTCTTTGTATTTTTTTAATTTAAACAATTTAACTTTCTGATATGGACGCACAGTCTTTTACTTATCTGAAGCAGTAATTTTGCTCACGGATTCGTGCAGGCAGTATGAATAACTTTAGTGAAATATATTAATAACTTTTATTCTCCAATGTCATAATTAAAGTCGCTAAATGTTGAAAACGGATTGTCATAACTTTTCATATCTTGCCCACTAGAAATTTTTAAGATATGAATCACAACGTGGATAAACGTGAAACTCCTGTTTAAGTTACTACCAATTTCTGCGAGACAACAAAACATTGAATTTTAATCAAATGTAATTCAGAAAGTAGGACGACAGCACGTCTTCAGACAGATAAAACCGTAGCAACTATTTATTTGTAAAAATTTAAACAAGGTGTATCAAAACAAAATTTTAAACATAAAACGCTTAGGAAGCACTTGGTTGTCATTTAGGCTTTCTTTTAAGATAAAAAGTAAGAGCAGAAGCATGAAAGTTCAGGTGGATAAGAAAGTAGCACACTAATTGACGATGTTATAATATGAGTTTGATCGAAAATTAATCAACTCTCAGACGACTCGCATAGATGTAATCACCTTAAATAGAAATGACTATTTTTTTCAATGATCTTTTTTTCTTTTTTTCTTGAATAGATTATTTTTTCAAAGCTTCTCTTGCTTTTATGAAATGAAGATGTCATGGGGTTTTACATTAACACACTGAAATGGTGCAGGACGTTTAACGTCATTCCGTCCAATGGGTTCGGAAACGAATGAACAAAATAAAAGTTATTGTGATATTTTTACTGCGTCTTCCTTTGTGTGAATAAGAAACGAACAGTCAGCAGAAAAATATGGTGAAACCTAAAAATGGGAGAGGAAGAAACTTGGAATTTGTTCTTTTGAATGGTGTGAGTGATTGTCCTTTACGAGCGCAGATTCATTCCTGAAAGAATGCTGAATGGGTGTCCTCAGCTCCTATTCTTTGAGATAGCATACCAAAGAAAGATGTGAAAGTTCTTCTCTTGGCAAATCATGCATCATGAATGATGAATGGGAATGATCTGCCATTTCTTTGCAGTTTGACAATTTCTACTTGGCTTTTCACCTAGAGGAGTTTCAAAACAAATAGTAGTTTGCTCAATGAGTACCGTGAGACAACCTGCAGGAAGTGCGTGCAAAACGGATGCCCATTCATTTGAATGAACATGCTGGAATGTCTATTTTACGTGAACGATGACTAAACTCCCACGAATTAATGAGATTTTCCATCGCTATATTTGTTGACAATGTTAAGTTATAAAGTGTGCTGTAAAACACTTGATAACTTAACATTGTCATCAAACGCGATAAATGTTTTAATGAAGCAAATTGTAGCGGGACTTTTGACTTTTTCTGAGCCGATGTACTTTATATTTGCTATTCTCAGTCTTTTGCTGTAAGGGATTTATATAGCTGAGTTAACCTTGAATTAGTTTTTGCGATTGTTATTTCAAATGAAACGGGTAATCCATATCATGCTGCACCCTGAAACAGCGAGACAGACATCTTTCTTGCGTGTAGAGAATTTTATTAACTCTTTAATGAAAATTCTTTTAGATTTACCCCTGTCTTCAAAGATCAAAGCTCCCCACGGAACACACTACAGAGTGCGCCCCGTTGAGGATCTCTAGGGTCCTTGTATCCCGCTCCCCCGAAGGCAACTGGTTCACAGAGATTAATTCACAGAATCTCTGTAAAATCTTCTCAGCCGTTCAAAAAGATAGGACTGGCTTTGAGGGTCTACTTCTGTAATTTCCATTCATTCGTCAACTATCATTCCACTTTTATTCTCTTTCACAACACACACGACATCCAACTTATTCCTTTTCATCGATTCACACACCAACAGCATAACCAACACAGGACGTCTGAAAAGAAAGCAGGCACTCCACACTGGGGAACTTGCAATGAAAGCAGCTGCATAGTGGGTTGAAAAAGACATGTGAACAGCATATATATAAAAAAATATGAATTGATGGTTAGGGAAGTTAATCCGCATCTCAACAGGCCAAAACTGGCAACTCATTAACACTATTCTTTCTACACAAAGAGTAATCTGAAGTTACTTTACTTAAAAAAAACAATTCTAATTTGTATCTTGGTTGATTTACATCTCAGCTTTAAATTTAATGTAATACAATAAATCTACCATACATGCAATACTTCAAAATTTAGCAAAGCTTGCCATGTTAATATAATGCACATGTAATATTTACAATATTGTAATATTTTGGCTTGAAATACTAGGAAGTTCATTATTACAATAATGAGAAATTTCTAAACACTGATTAAGGAAGCGTTCCTGGTTATGTCATTAAATCACTTAATAAACTTAATACAACAATAAATTATAACTGAAAGAAAACAATTTAAACCAACGGCAATATTTAATTTAATTATAGTTGCATTTAATTATGTATATCATGAGCACCGGAATAAAACTACGGGAAACCAACTTTAATGAATAATATTATTTCACAATAATTTTTTTTATTAACTTAATTCCATATAAAATGGGATTCTTCGTCGTGCCGTTTACTATTTTCCTCCAACTCAACCATGTATAACGTAATTTCTTTTCGTGCTGAAATATTGTCGTTCGTACGTAATGTCTAAATCATTAGATAAGAATACGATGCATTAATTCCTAATTTAAATCTTTACGGCCAGACGAAACATAAGTCAGAAGTCAACTTAGGGTAATTGATTTATGCCACCACTATATCATCAGCATAACATCGCATTTTACAGTTTACTTAACAAATCAATATCCACAACATATCCACCACAACAACTGCTATTTCGCCTTTTTATCTATCGTTCTTTTCTCATACATTCATGCGGCACTTTCACTCAGACATCAAGAGTGTTGTCAACAGTATTCTCGTGAGAGCGAAGATGTCACGTTAAGTTGGGAAAAATAACTGAGAACAAGCTCAAAATTACATAGGGAAAGAAACTAAAAATGCAAGTTAATTTAGAATATACGTCACACATGTCGTAAGGAATTGTTCTTCTATAAGTTTTCGATTCTAGATTAACAATCTATTGTGTATCATTCTTTTGATTTTCCAAATAACCTGGAGAATGTTAGCATTATTTTTCTAACTATGAATGATTTTATTCCTTTCAAGCCACGTTTGGTAGTTTGTTTCTGCAATAATTATCTGGAACAATATATTCTTCTTTTTAGGTATCGGATTCAATTCAATGATTTGTGATGGCTCTAGGAGGGCAAAGCCCGACTACGGCGATATTCCTTTTCGTACTTTTTTGCGAAAACACAGTTTACAAAAAAAGGTGAATTTTATTTTCAATGTGACAGCAGTATCAGCAGTGGCAATTTGCCTTGCCGTCATATCAACTCGTTCTATTGGTCGTGTGTAGAACTTCGTGGTCTAGCTTAAAAACAATGTATCTTCTCAACGGTAAATAAAACGTCCAGCAAAGCTCTGCTATGCTTTTTCGTTGTCATAATCTGCTGGAACTTGAAACTCCTGAATCTCTCTTTTTGGAGGTACTTGTAAAATATACTGCATCTCTGGCAGAGTAATTGTTGTGCTGAACTATAGCTTTCATCAAAACTGCGATCGCTCTGGTAAAATTTTGTTATTTTACTTTTCCGAGGTCCTTTCCATGGGATTTCCTGGTTCGTATGTAATTTTATTTGAAAATCAAGTAGATACTTCGGGAAATTTCTATTCGGAAAAATGCTATCGTTGATACATCTTTTTACATTTAGGTAGCGAATTGACTTAAACCAAACTTTCTAGTTTTTTTTACTTCCAAACCTCCATTAGAGATCTTCTGATATAGAACAACGCGCTCTATATCTCTGTTCACCTTTCCGTTCCAAAGGAAACGAAATAAACACCGACTCGTTTTATACAAAGCTAGTCTCGGTTGTGCTGCAAGAACCCTGCGTAAGTACATATAGTGACGAAAATAAAGCGTTAACGAGCTTTGCTCTATTAAAAGAGAAATCTTATCCAGTCTTCTTTAGTTCTTTCAAGCTCTTGAATAGAAGTTTCCCATGTAGTGTGAGAAACTCCGTAATATGTGTAATATATTCTAGGAATTTTAACTTCTATAACATCAAGGATTCCCCCTTGTTTATCCATCGATTCCATAGAAATGCTTTAAATTTTTCAACGTTGAATTTAGCACCAGTTATTTCTCCATGTTTTTGAAACGTTTTCAAAGCTTCGATTATGGAATTTTCATTTGTCATATACAACACCTCATTATCTGCGAATGCCGTATACTTTATGAGTCTGTTATTTAATCCCGGAATTGGAAAACCTTGTATTTTGTCATTATCCTGGATTTTTTTAGCAATAGCGCCATTGTTAAACTGAATAACATAGGTGACAGGAGAGAACCTTGTTTAATTCCGTTTTCAATTAAGATTTTTTTTCCATTAATAAGAACTCTCGCATACGAATTTGTATGCACCATTCAAAAGACCCTCATGAATGCAACTTGAAACCATAATGTGCCAATATTTTCAGCAAGGCCTCCTGATTTACCGAATCAAAGCCCTTCGCCTGATCCAGAAAAAGAAATATGGAATTTTATTTTCCTTCCATTTATCAAAAAGATAATGTCTCTAGTTTAAAACGTACTCTGATGAATATTTCTCTTTGAAATCGCACAGTATAGCTGTGGTCCTATTATATGTTTGTCATTCAAAATCCTGGACAGAATTTTTTAATCACCATTTGTGATCGTAATTGGCTTAATTTTATCAAAATCCAAGTTGTGCACTTCTGATTTTTTAATTAACTTAATGTAGGAGTCCCTAAATGTTTTAGGAATTTCATTTTGAAATATTTCATTAAACATATATGTCAAAATTTAAGAAACTGTATTGACATACTGTACTCCTTGTAGAACTCTGCTCTAATGCCATCAGGTCTGGGAGACCTCTGCTATTTTTGCTTTGTAATTGCATTTTGTACCTCCACAACCGTAATATCTGATTCCAGAATTTAAGTTTCCAGCTCATCCAATTTGGGAAACTGTACAAAGTTCTGAATATCCATTAGTTGTGAACTTTGTTCACTGTACAAAAAACTGTAAAGTTGATAAGCCATCCGCAATATAACACAAGATTGATTTTGAGAATCTATATAATACAAAGGTATGCTCATGGTCTTGTATTATTTCTTATTTTTTTGAAAAGTGTTCACAAAGTTTTCTTCAATTTGTAATTAATTAATTGCGATTCTTCCTCTAATATCCCCACTAACTTCCGTTGTAATTTCCAAAAGATCCTTCTTAACCGCTATTATTTCTTGCAGGTTGTTGTTTTAAATATTCTATTTTATTAATGTTCTAAGTATATTAGTTAAAAATCTATATTCTTTCCTTTTTTACGCTTTCGAACCGTAGGTTGAAGAAGCGTATATGCTCCAGCTTTGTTCGGCTGCTTGTCTGCCTGTTCGTACGATAACTCGCATAAAAATAGTTCGATTTCGATGAAATTTTAGTATGTGGTATGGGACAACCGAGGGACGAAACCTTTTGAAAATGGACGAAATGGGGTCGGAGGTCAGGACATATTAGCAGGATCCATTCCATCGCCCTTATTCGTCATAGCTTATATAAAAATGCTTATATTGCGACAAAACTTTATCATGTTGTTCCGGAGGTATACTGAACCAATTTTGCTTAATGTAATCGAAATGGGGTGAAAGGTCAGGACACAGGAGCGAGATATATTCCACAGCTATTATCCTCATAATTAGAGTAATAACTTGAATAATGATATCTGGTATGTTGGAAAGCGTATCATAATCAATGCAATGCATGATTTTACTAATTTGTTTGTTCGGCGATATCTTTTCCTTTTTCCTGTAGAAAACCTTTAAGATAATTTTCAGAGTCTGCCCTGGCATAAAACTTTCCTTCTAGGGATGTAAGTCTTCCGAATGACTTTCAATTTCTTTATTTATTGTGTCATTAGTTAAGAGCGATGGATTCATTCTCCAAGGCGTCCGTACTCTTTGCATTGCATTTGTGACTTTAATTATCCACTTAATCAGTTTGTGGTTCGAGATATGTTTATTCCACACATTCAGGTCAATTACTTCAATGTCCTCTAGCGGACATGCATCTTGGGTAAAGATTTAGTCAATTCTGGACGTACAACCTCTAGCTGCCCGGGTAAATCTAGGACCGTTGCCGTAGAGGCTTTTCCACACACCATGTAATCCATTAGCAGAGGCACAATTTTTCAAAAGGCTTCTGCTCCCATCAGATTAATTGGCTATACTTAACCTATCAAAATACACATCAGTAATAGTATTAAAATCCCCCGCGACCAAACAATAAAATCAAAGTTTCTTCTCATATAGTATGGCAAGGAGGAACAAAGTTATTTTCTCTCATTCGACGTGGAAGGCCATATACACTTACTATGTTAATTGAACACTGATTTAATTCAAACATTGCCGAGACAACTCGTCCTTCGGCATCAAACAGAATTCCCATTGCATTGCCGTTTTTGTACTAAACCATAACTCAGCAGTACCCGGAGTTTGGAAGAGAGAACACACACTTATAGGATGATAATGCTTTGAATTCCTTGATACCTTCAAAATAGTTTAAATGCGATTCTTGTAAACAGCAAAAGTCAAATTTATTCAAATATAAAGAGCGCTGAAGCCAATTTACATTTTCTGCCTTTCTAATTCCAGCGATTTAAATGAGGCAAAGTTTATAGTTAATGTTGATAAAAAAATTAAGACTGCGACGCTGACTGAACAAGTAGCATTGACGTAGAATGAATTATATGTTTTCATACACCAACATTTTATGAACTGTAGTTTCGGAAAACTTTAAGCATTGTATAATTTTTCACACACTTTGATTTCCTTCATTACATTGCATGTATCTTTACCTTCCTTCCTGTATTTTGAATAGTATTTACATATCTGTTCATTCTCTTGTTCTTCTGTTGTGTCACCATTAGTTTCATTCAAGTGATTTTTTTGTTTACTTCTTTTGTTCATCATCTCAGGATTTGATCGTGAAGATTCTGAATCCAAGAGATCTGTAACTGTAAGTATTTCCTGTATTTCTTTGTTTTTATTCTTTACCTCACGTATAGCTTTTTCTCAGCTTTCTTGTCTGTTCTGTTATCTTTTATCTGTAATGCCTTATTAATAACAACATTTTTCTCTGTATGTTGTAATGCTTTTTTATTATGGTTTTCCCTGTTTGCTTTGAAGCATTATCCTGTTTTTTCTCCGCTGTGTTTCCGTGTACATCGGCTTTTTCGCTTTGAATCCTTTACTCTGTGTTATACGTTCTTTATGTCCCTTGTTGTAGGTTTCAAAACCCATTCTTGATAAGGATATAGATCTTGAGCTGTAGTTGAGACTTCCATCATTCCCTGTAATATTTTCAGGCATACTAGCTAAAACATTATTTTCTAATTAATTTCTTTCGGTATTTCTACATTATCTTTGTGTATATCTGAGTCAGCGCTATTTGAAGAGCATGGCTCTCCTGATAAATTTATATCATGAAACTCTCATGAACTGTATTTCCTCCCATAACTCCGGAATCTGTTGTAGTATTAACATTTGATAGTGGATTCACTTCCTCTCTCCTCAATTCCTCTTCCAATTCTATCTCGTACTCTGCCTCTTCCCCATCTCTTATTTGTTTCTCTGATGCATTAGCCCCTCCAATTGTCATTGCGTAAGTACGCTTGCAGCATGCTGGGCGTATGTGTCTATCTGATCCACAAATCCCGCATGGTCATTCGCACTCTTCAAGGCTATATTTCTGTGATCTACAGTTTTCAGAGATAGTAACATTGAACTTAAACGCAATGTGTCCTGGATTGTTGCAACGCTTACAAATCTTCAGTGGTCCAGCACATATGTACCTCTTAAATACGCACCTCTAAGGGTTTCCTTTATGTACATGATGTTCGGGACTGATTCCTTCATGTCCATAGATACTACTCTGGTGCTCGAACATGCATTCTTCATAAATTCATCCCTCTCATGAGGTCTCAATTTCTCTCTGAAAATGTTAAACACTGTGCCATATCTTTTCATTGCATTAGTAATCTCCATGTCTGGAAACTCCGGAAGGAGCAAATTAACAAACACTCTCGTGATGTTGTTTCCCGCCTTTGAGACGCTAAATAAATCTCCTGAATGTGAAAATTTCCTGTTTTACAACTTACCCAATAAGATATTTGAACCAATCTGAAAACTGAAAGTCTGTTTATCGTGTAGTAATCACCTGTACAGTGGAGTTAAATCTCCTTGGGGTTTCCCCAAAATTTCCCGTAGTACTCATCTCACTTCTCTGTCGTTCACCCCATTGGGGTGAACCACAGAAATGCTGTTAGTCTTTGCATTGTCGTTCCAAACCCTTTCCAAAACGTAATGGGTACAAAAAGTACTTACCCGTTTTCATATGCATGTATTCTACTTTTATATTCATTTAAAACTTGAACAATTACACAGTTACTAAATAATAACACTCGCACTATGTTGAAGAGTTGCAACAACACACACAATATTGAAGCACTTCGTTTTTTTACGTTTAACGACCACCATGAGCAAATCCCTAATTTAGGGTATCTGGTTGCAGGGAAGTGAAAGAGCCAGTGCCGTACGACAAACACAGCATCCATGCCTCACTGGGATTCGAGCCCGGACCACTTTTGGACGAACGATCACAGGCCGTCGCTTAGACCACTGCGTCACCGAAGCGGCGAAGCACTTTTGCGAAGATGCACACTGAAGAAATAAACACAATGTAGTGAATAGTGAGCTGCTTTATGTATCAACTCAACGCTGCTATTTAATTCACCGACATTGATGACACACACTCTTGTTTATCATCTAGATCATTTCACTAGGTATAACGACGTTAAAATTACGACGTAATCACAATTTTTGTAAATCGCACTTTCTTGGCACACACTGTATTCACCGGAAATTCAGTGCTGTAATAAGCACACAGAAGGAGCACTTCACTTAGTAGAACACATTGGCTCTAGAAAATCACCACCTCCTTGGGGAAAAAAAGACGTTTTCCGGCACCTTACGTAATGTCAGTAAGGGTGCGCGAAAGCGAATCGGCACTTCGGAAATCTTGGGATGTTCAGCTCCCATTCTTGAAAAAGGCATTTTTTCTAATAGGCTGAAACTGATTGTGAGCCTTCAAGCTCCCCAACGATTAATAGAGGCGAAACCGGCTTAAAAAAGCGGAACCACGGCGAATTCACGACCTCACCGCTTGGTTTGGGCAGCATTTTCTCTAGATTTTTCCGCGGAATTGAGGAGCCACTACTTCACATTAGAACGCCGATTTCGAAAATCCGAAACTACGTTTGAACGTCAATCGAAAGGCTATAACATAAACATCAACAAATTTAAATTTGTATTATTCTCAACAATCATGCGCTTAAAAAACGCTTTAAGAGGTTTAAAAAAGTAATCCAGCTACCTCAATTTGTTTGTTACTTTTTATATAAATATAATATTTTGAATAAAAGTATAAAAGTAAATTTTAGTATGATCAAAAAACTAAGAACATATCCTGAAATTAAAATTCACCAAATTGTAATATTAAAATATACACCAATTTGTAAAATTACGTCCGCTGGAGGAGGATATTTTTTGTCTTTTCATCCCAATTCATCCCACAGGTGTTTATTTGGGTAAAGATTTAGGACTTTGAGTGACATTTCAGAACACTAGAATCTTTGTCGAGCTCGTGGACAAAGATCTGATGAATTAGCTTTGTGGCATGCCATATTATCCTGGTAGAAGTAGCCCCTCTATGAGAAAACAATGCGCATACCTACGGGTGTACCTAATCCGCAGTGGTGTTATCTAGGAACGTTTATATGTTATTCTAAGTTGTAAACGGACTTAATGCCCAACGTGGAATCACACCACAGACCATTACACCAGCTTCACTAATGTGTACAGTTAACGCCTCGCAACTGAGATGCATTTAGCGTTTTGTGCTTCTGACACGATATTCTGTCACGTCCATTCGCGTGTAATAATGTAAATTCGGATTCATCAAAGTGGTCTCCCTTTTCCAATAATCAAGTGTCCTATTTTTGTGCTCCCGTGACCAGGTCATAGACGATTGTCAGAATTCAAGAAGCAATATTACACGAAGGGACATCTGTTCTTATAGCCCTTTCGCTCTAACCCGCCGCTTCCTGTGTGCGCTGAATTTCCTTTTTGGACACAGATGTTCTGCTACCAGGTTGCAAGGAGCAACTGAGTTTGTCCGTAAATACATATAATACTTTACGACCGCCGTTACCACCAACCACCAATCAGTCATTTCTTTCCGCAAGACTACCCTTGATTGCATTTTTTGTTAAGAAACCTCCCATTGTACAACATTGATACCGCTGTTCATTCAACGCTCAACGTTTTGCCATTTCCGAGATATTTACTAGCTGCCTTAATCTTTCACAACCAATAAAATTATAAATCTTTCCGATATTGCCGACATTTGATTCATATTGAATCTTTTTCGAGTACACAGATACATCAAATGTTTACTTACGTCGAAGATTGCAGACTTTTAATTTTAATACGATTTTCCTGATATTATACTGTCGATGTTTATATCTTAATCTAGATAAACAGCATGAATGAAAACCTTGCATACTGCTTTCACTCAAACCATGATTGATGCTCTCACAAACGATACTACATTCATTTAACATGAGTCCAATGTTGATAGACTTGTATGAAATGAAGCGTGATTCACATGTAGAGGAACACAGTGTTTCCAGGACTCTGGTGCAGACTTCCGAAATTACTTCACTCATTCGTAATTTTTAAAACATAGTACTGATCCATAGCATTACTACTCCGAAATAAATATTTGGTATCCTTATGACATATTATTGTGTCTCACTTATTGTGGGGATCTCTCCATTGCTTATGTGGAACTTGAATGTAAGCCTGCAAGGTCAACGGGGCCGGCTACGACTGTATCAAAAAACAACACGGAAGGAATTAATATAGGATAGTTATGGCTCCGTATAAAGAAACTGGCATATACCTCATACCTTTAAACATTTGAAATCATATGAAATATTTAAACCTTTATAACACTTATAACATTTGAACATTTCAATGCCTTAAAACATTTTTATTATTAAACATTTGAAACCAGTGATTTTTATACCCATGAGATTGATCCCCGATCAATTTGATCCAAACTTTACTAATCTATGCCTAGCTCGCTGAAACATGGGTAGTGGACGGCGTTCGTGGTATTCTTTGGTGAAACTGCAAAGAGGAAGTCTTGTTTCTCGGTACAATTCTCAGACAAAGGAGATCTCGTCCATGATAGACTGCCATCACGCCACTGCAATGCCACTGAATTAAGATATGTGATTTATCATTCCACTGAATAAAGACAAGACAAATCTCACATTTTGAGAAACCAATCTGCTCTGCTTTTTACACAATTTTTGTCCCAGTCAGAGTGCCACCCACAGTAAGCCTTTTATCGAAATGCGAAAAAACATTTGTTTTCCACACTGTAATCATCAATATAACTGACAATTTCTGGCAAACAAATGTCTTTTTTTAATATTTGCTTATATCACGTGGGGGTATCTAATTCCGTGATCGGTTTGAGTACTGATTCTATATTACACAATTTGTTTTAGTATGTCTTGAAACTTTCTTTTTCGATAATTGTTTACTGTTGAATCTCAAAGATCGTATTTAGGAATTTAGATGTTTAAAAGTAATTGAACTGTACTCGCCCAAGGAATTGAACTGTACTCCCAAGGAAGAGCTTATGTAATCAGAATGTGAATATCAAATTAGGAAAGAAAGATGTAATTTTCTGAATGGGAATGTCAAATTAGGAAATAATATTCTGAATGGGAATATCAAATTAGGAAAGAAAATTAAATATATATGATATTTCTTTCGTCAGAAAGATATTTAAAAGACATTTCTTAATGCACTGAATACTTAAACCTACGTATTTAGCTGGGGTAATATTTCTAATACTTTTACCAAACATGTCGAAATTAAAACCTGCGAAAAATGCACATTAGAACGATAATATTGAAGTAGGTTTACCATTTTCCTGTAGAAGAAGCCATTGTGTGATTTCTAAATAAGATCAAAATTCCTTAAATTAATGTAATCTTTATATGAAAAGAAAAGTATTAAATATTTCTATAATCTAATCAGGAAAATTCCTACTACCATTATTAGGTGTATCGATATTCCCTATTTTGAAAAAAAAAAACGTAGGTTATCCTGTGGACGAAAAGTGAAACTTGAACATTCCGATGCAAAAACAAAATGATATTTGTGTATATAGTTAACAAATTATTACAGTGACTTTGGCTGGACGAGCATTTAGAAAGCATAAAATTTCTGTGATATTTTTTTAGATAAGCAAGAGCGTTTATTACATCTTTTCACTACAAACACTTGGAATTTGACTTTAAAGAAATTCTAAACGCTTAAAAATAGTTACTGGTATATGCGAAGAGTATTCAAAATTCTAGAACAGGTATATCCCCAGCCCTATCCATTGCCAAAGAAGAATTAACTTGAACAGTATAGATTGTTTTGCTATCTGAGATCAGTTTACTCTTCATATTTTTTATTTTTTTCAAAATTTAATTTATAGATAAGCCTGATAGATTATATTTTGTCATTCGATCTTTTCGAAAACAACACAGGTTGTGAGATCTATGGGTATGATTATGATGTACCAGTGTATATTCGAGGCTTCTTTTTCTATATTGCTGTTCGTTCCATTCAAAAACATTTTCTTAACACATTGAGAACCCAAAAATCTCCTCCTGTATTTCATTGTAACGAAACTTTGTGTAAAATAGAAGAAAAACAAAGAAACGCATATTTATTTTCTCACCATACCTTCTGCACGTCCTTATGCACGTCCTAATTTCTGCACGTTAACTGTTACGAAATCTAGGAAAATAAATATTTTCAGAATGGATTTATTCTGCTTAATCAGATCATATCTTATCATATCATATCATATATTACAGACTAAGATAAAAACACTCATAACAGTTCCTGATGGCTTTTTGTTACATGTACTAAGCGGCCAGTAGTTTTGAAATTTCTTATTGAAAAATCTGATAAAAAAACTTTCCACACGCAATGTTACAAAACTGAGCGAAATGACAACTGAACCTAATTTCGGTTAAAACATTTATACTAATATACATTATGAAGGTCCTAAATAGCAAAAACAATGCTTTTGTTTTTAAGAGCCACCATTACTTCGACAAAAACTTCTTACCTGAAAATCTTCGTTCCAACTCCTGCGTGCAAAATCAGGTGAAGTTCACTGTACGCAGTTGCTACAAATCAGGAACAATGATACGTATTTCACTTGAAAAGCAAAAACATAAGAGAAGTGCAGTACCCAACTTATGCTGAAAATAATAGGTGATCCTCGAACTTTTTAATCCCTTCGCAACACACTGTCAGGGTGCGTTAGTTCACAAAGTTTTTTCGTAAATTTACAGTGCAAGCCTTTTGTAGTCGATTCTGGTCTTACTGGAAAAAATATATTTCTTCGTGTCTTCTTTGTAACTGATTTTCATTATCTATCATCTCATTTTTCTTTTACGCTGTAATCAATCACGAAAAACTAGATGCTATAATGATTTCGATTTCAACATTATATTGTAAATACTATTAAAACGTTTTCGACTTCAACATTATATTGTAAATAGTACTAAAATGATTTCGAAATTAGCATTATATCGAAAATGGCTTCCGAAACCGATTCATGTTATATTTTATATGTAACAAACAGTCGTAAATTTTAACGTGTTAATCTTTATCTATTCACTCATGTGTCTGAGATATCATTGGAGTGAGTGAGATGTTTTTAGTTTAAGCTCCGGTCGGCTGCATATCTTTAACTCCTCTCAGTTAGATGCACTCTTATTTGAAATATTATAACAAGTACAGTAGAACATTAACTCATATTTGACCGGTGGAAGATACATCATATCAGACTAAAATCGCTTTTCTGCTATCAATCCATTAAAAAAATTACCCAATGATGTTTTAAGGATTTGGTTTAGAATGCTTCATTGGAATGTGCATGAGCAGCATACTTTTTTTGACACCAGTGAGATTTTTTTCTTTAAAGTTAATGCTTTGTCTTGTCTTTTAAAAAAAGTTTTTTAGATTTTATTTCCTTCGTCCATCGGGTAACCTGAACTAGGGAGATATGATATTCAGCGAAACACTTCTACTTGTATGACTGTAAATCACATTTTGAAATTGCTGAAAGCTACCTTGTATTTGTAGTCAAATGAAACGTGACTGTACTCGGTATAATCAAAGCTTTGTCGACCATTCTGTTAAAACAAATGTCAGTCAGTTGCCCTATTATACAGAAAAAATAAAACAAAACATTTAAAAAATCAAATCACCTTCGTATATTTGAAGCACTAGGATTTAATATGACCTTATTTAGAAAACTTGCTAGCAAATCAATTTAGTCATTGTCTAGCTTTATTGAAATATTAAAAGAAACTATGTTCATGCAATATATCTCCTTTGAAATAATTATAGAACATATTCTAACAGTCACCAACAGGTTTGCTAAGAAAATAGAAATCTGAACTTCACCATCCCTCCCTTCCTTAGGATGAAGTATGGATATTAAAAAATAATAATGTCATCATGCAATGATTAGAGAAGCAATATAGAGTTCTCAAAAACATCTAAACAACCTGAAAATTTCCAGTCTGTGTTACCAATATTTTTTTCATTTACGTTGTTCTTCTTTCTTCGCGTATCATAACAAACCGGAGTTGTAATTGAATGAACGCTTTATGCAAGATATTTTTTTAATTTATTAGAATGATTACGGTAATAAAATTTTATACATTGAAGTGAAGGAATTTCGTATGCTTCCCCATTTATAAGCTATTCTAAATTAAAACATCGGCTGAACATACAAATAGTAATATTCGATTTGTGCTTCCTAATCATTAAAACTTGTCTGCCGTTCCATGCACAGTTAATAATCAGTTTCGTGGTATCAAACGTAAAGTAACTAACTGTGAAGTAGTGTAGCCGGAGATTTGCTCTGCGCCGGTAAATTCGAAAACAAAATACGAGATGGGAAACATTTTTTTTCATTATGAGCTCATGAAAATATTGTTTTAATTAAACTGAGGTAAGCGGGAACTTTAAACTTTGACATAAAATTTGCATTTGTCTGCTTACACAAGATATGACGAGGCCGACCATGAGCGATTCAGATTTTTCTAACGTTTATACTGTGAAAATACGTACAAGAAGAATTAAGAAACGGTTCAGGTAATTTATTGTGAAAATTTGTATATGTCTGAAAAATATTTGATACTAAGGAGAATTTGAAAGGGAAAAAAGCTCTGCGCCAGAGTAATTGTTACAAGATGGATCAAATCGAACGATAGTGAAACAGGTTTTCACAGGTTTCTAGGATTGCGGTTTTCAAGTTTGTTAAGCACTATCTTCCAAAACGTTCTGTTTTCTTGTTTTTGTTTCTAACTCAAACATTGGAGTGATTTTTACCTCACCTTTGTGAAAAAGAACTGCATTATACAGGAATCCTGTTTTAAAAGATTTGTCTTCATTTTTGTTTTCTTTTTGTATGAACTTTTCAGATAACCATAAGATATCACGTCCGATATTGGGGTTGATGGCAAAACTATGAGCAGAATTGATAGAGAATAAATAGGTATACCTAAAGAACGTTCACATATATTTAGTAATACTTTAGACATATTTTTACATTTATAAATTTTTAGGAATATCTCTTAGAAATACGTATAATATGGGTTTCACTGTAGCAGAGTATACCTTAATTTCCTATATTTACTACCACAGGATATTTGATTTGAGAGGGGACAACTTTATGTTTAATTTACAACTTTGAAAGTATCACGTATCAATACTATATATCAAGGTTGAAGAAATCGAAAGTTCATGTGTGGCAGTCGTGAGTATGTGTACGCTTATTTATCAACTATACAAAACTCATTGCAGCGTAACATTGGGTAATGTGATGAACTTTATTTTTAAACCATACGTAACAAACTTCATTCAGGAAAACATTGATTTACAAAGTATTCTCGCAAAACGTGTACCAGCATGTGTTTTACACATTTTGGTAATGTGATTTACCACGGAAAATTGATTTCATCTATTTTTTTAAAGTAAGTAGCAATAGTCTTCTGAATAGGATCTAATATTTTCTATTTTTATGAATTAAAAGATACCAGTAGAGCAAAATGGTACTTTCTCTTCCATTTTAAACTCTTCTACTTAGAATTAAATAATAAACAACCTTGACTGCCACATTTTACTCTTACCGTTGTAGACATGTTAATTAAGAAAATTATTTGAATCCTTTAGTAAATATCATTGGAATAGTTTTATTGCTTTATATTTTTAGCAACACTCTACAAAGTTATTGAAACTCTCATTTGGAAAATTAACACATATGTGTACTTTGAAATGCTTAATGAAAGGGGAATAGTATTTCGGAGAATTTGTGAAATTTTTAAAGTGGTAGCCGCATTTTCAACCAGCTAATTGTCCTTTTGAGTTCCCAAGAAAGGAAATTGGATGTTTTGCCTAAATGCAAATATCTATCCACATATAAAACGCAATGTTTTCCTGCACGATTCAATTCAAAGAGTACAACAACAAATACCCCTGGGTTTCATGCAAAGGAACTGAATGACTACAACACGCAGACGTGGTGATATTTAGTGCCCTAATTTCGATTCCTATAAATAATGTAGGAAATATTTTTGCATTTTCTAATATCTTTTTTTTTTTTGATTGGAGATTTAACGAACACCGTGAGCAACTCAATGGGCTATAAGCAGTCGCCCGTCCCTAATTTAATGCCACTAGTTCCAGGGAAGTGAGAGAAACAGTGCCGTAAGACAAACACAACATCCATGCCTCACCGGGATTCGAACCCGGACCCCTTTTGGACTAATGATCAGAGGCCATCGCTTAGACCACTGCGCCACCGGGGCGGCTATCTAATACCTTAGTAGTGTGCGTTGTATTATTCTAAAGAAAAACAAAAAGGCGAAGTTTTCATAATGTGCTTCGAAAACTAGGTAGAAAAGAAATGTCACTTCCACCCGCTACTATAAAAATATTTGTTCTGGGAAATTAGAAAAGATACGTAAACACTTGACAAAAAGTCACACGCTGGAGAACGAAATCTTTAGGTCAAATTTCTAAAAGCAGGCATACTCGGATAAAAAACATAAACCTTTGTGTTCATAGTTAACATGTAATGTGCTGTTTACAGTTGATAGTCAATATTTTAAACTTCAAAACATTTAGAGTGAGGGATAGCGATTCTTTCCAATCAGGGTTTTGCAAATAAAATTGTGCATGGAAATATATTGCGAAGTGAATAGTTTAACCGTTTAGTCCCTCTGCCAAACGTCCTACCAAACATCGTTTTAGAAAGCATGCTTCGGACTGGAAAGCATTTGTTAAAGGGATTGTGTTACAGTAAAGTCAATGTAACGAACGACAACGGGCGGATCGACATGGCTTCAGTAGGACACATTATTACCTACAGACGATGTCCTAAAAGAGGCCTCTATTTTTGGATTAGGTCAAAAGGATCTATCTTCATCCTGGAAGGCAAATTTCAATGAAGTCAAATAGAGAATGGCCTTCCTACACGTTTAAAAATTGAGGTGATAATAATTTTTCTTCGACTACAATACTTGTGGTATTTAGTTAAAACAAAGGAAAAGAATTTATATGCGAATTACTTTTATTAAGCCAAGCCAATCCCTAGTAGACCACCAAAATAAAGGTTTATTTGTTCATAAATGAGCAACTGATATAAACCCTGCAAAACATGAAATTACTCTTAAAACCAAAAGGCAATAGCATCAAAAGCATAACAGGAGCACTCTTTATATATAAAAAGTATGCAATAATAAAGTGAAACTCCAACTTGACCAATTTCATTAAAACCATAAATACGCTCATTTAAAAAATAACATGAACTATACGTTTAGGAACTATTAAATAATGAATATATATTGTAAAAAAATAATAGATAGACGTATTTCCTCCAAAAAATTAATATGACGGAACAAATAATCATTATATTTTCAAAACATGTTTGATGAACAATTTTCATCCCCGAATAATTCACATTACACATGAAAGGAAGGTTCATATATTTGTTTTCTGCTGTTTAGTGTGTTAACTGAAAAATGTGAAGGTTCTAAATGTTATTTATAAGTTAGTATTTAGAGGTGATGCAAAAATATTGCATATATGTATATATTGTGGACCCTACAACTGTTACACTGCTACATATTAAAATGCATGAAAAACTACTTCCCTTCACACTGTGGAGTTTATTCGTGCTAGTTTACTATAGAGATAAAAATCACGTCACCTGTACACGCTTAAATTTTTACTAAATTCATTTAAAACCATATTGGTTAAAACTTTACTTACACAATAAAAAGCACAAGAACTTTCAACCATACATTAGGATCTCCATGAGGATTTAGACTAAAAAAATGCGTCGGTGGAGGCAAATCTTTTATATATTGTCTAGTTAGTTAATAATGACGCAGTTGTGTCTTGGTGCATGCGCATTGTGACAGTACATCACGCCTGGAAATACGCACAGTTATGTAATTATAATGCATATTGTTATTATGCGAATATTTTACTTTAAATCTCTTCTTGATGATTAGGGTCGTTTTTCAGCAACAAATATCTTCAGCATTGTGGTGTTAATGAAGCAATATTGTCATTACAATAAATATGTTCATTGCAGAATATGCGTAAACTCTGTAAAAGGGTAAGATGATTTGGACGGTGGTGTAGCGATGGCAGAGGCCTCCTCACAAAAAGGGTAATATTACCAGCATAAAATTTTAAATCCCACCAAAAGTAGATTAACGGATCAAGAAAAAGAAATATAGCCACTATTTTATTTTGGAATTTCACGTGGATAACTTTGTCCCCTCATGCTGTAGAATAATGAATAGAACTGTTAATTTGAGGAAAATTAAAAAAGTTGAAATGTGATTCAAATTTTGTTGTAAAGTACACTCTTTTTTGAGGTGTACTACAGATACAAATTGGACATAAATGATGGATAGAATTGCTTTTTCTTTAGATGTTGTTTTAGATAGCATGTAGTTTTCTTTCAAATACTTATTTTTCTGCATGTAGTCCTTTCAAATACTTATTTTTTTTATATTTGTTTTCATGGATTACCACCAAAATAATTTTTTTTTTTTGGATGATCATCCATGTTTTTACCGAAACTTAAAATACTTAACTTAAACTGGCTCTTCCAGAAGTAAATAAATTGAATTAATCATGAGATGTTAATGGAAAACATTAAAAAAAAAATGTGTATTATATATTCACCGTTCAGGACAGAAGAAAATCAACTCAACGGATAATATGGTCACTGCTTTTTTTCACAACAATTCGCGGCATTTAAAATCCTTGTGCAGTGTTTCCAGATTTGCGTCTTGACACACATTACTTCCGAACGTCAAAACGGAATCGCCAGAAAAAAATTATTAACCATTATTTCCAATAGAAATCCACGCAGTACATCTAAAACGCATCGTAGTTCTACCTTCGAAAATTAACAATCGGAATTGGAATGTTTGACATCGCTAGCTGCGAATATTTCTTCCGAAGCCACTTTATTACGAAGCATTTGCGCATGCGTTCAGACAGAAACATCTGCCTGAGAAGCTCATTTTATTACACCCACAGATGTGCAGGATCTTTCCGTAACGTGATCTGTCTGCGTTTCGTATTTCCGTCATAATGGAAGTTGCATTTATTGGTATCTTTTTATTCTTTCAGAAATGTCTTTTGACGAATAATTAATCCACACAACACAGAAACAATATCCAATTTTGTACGGCATCGGTTATAAACATATATACACTGGCGAAAAGTGAAAAAAGAACACCAAGAAGGAATTGGCGGACGATCATGAAATTTACATATATTCATGGGGTCAAGTTTACGTATGTGTAATGGTAATTTCGGTACCAATCGGTGAGCGCTTACGCCACAGCACGGCATAATATGCAAATTATCGTCGGTGGTATTTAAGAAGTACGGCGAAGAGAAATGAATCAGTCGTCGGCGTACGGATACGTGCGAAGACCCTGAAGAAGCTACAATGCCTGGACATGGAAGATGTGGGCGATTTCAGCATTTATCGGACTTTGAGCGAGGTTATCTAGTCGGACTCCGCTAGGCCGGGTGGTCGTATCGTCGTATTGCGGAGCGAATTGGATGGGAAGTATCGGTGGTGGTACGATGGTGGCGTAGATGGTCCGAGGAACATTCCCATACGAGAAGACGTGGAACCGGGAGTCACAGACGGACTGATGAGCGGAACAATCGACGCATAAGAACAGCGGCCATTGTCAAGCAGTACATTCACTGCGACGCAAATCCGAGCTGCCGTTGCACCTGAGGTGAATGTGCGAACAATCCGCAACCGTCTACTGGATGCGATCAGCTATCACTCCCGTACACAACTAGTGTTTGTACCGGGTACGTTAAACAGCACCTCCTACATCAACAACATCATTCATCCCTTTGTTGTGCCATTTGTAAGGTCGGTCCATTGTGGTATTTTTCAGCAAGATAACGCACGCCCACACCCGGCACGTGTAATGCAACATGCACTTCAGGGTGTGTGACAACATCCATGGCCTGCACGTTCACCGGATGTGTCTTCCATTGAGCACGTGTGGGATTTAATAGGATAACGACTTATCCGGTCTTCACCGCCAGCCACGATCATCCCCGATTTACGCGTCCAGGTTGAGGATTCCTGGAACTCAATACCCCAAACTTACATCCAACATCTGCACGACAGACTCCATGCCAGAATTGCACATTGTGACGCAGTTCATGGCGGTTCAACCTCGTACTAACCATGTTCCATCAAAAAATTATTTTTCAGTTTCCCAGCAAATGCAGCTGTATTTTGCCATAATGTTTTGATCACGTTATCCTCTGTATTCCGTTAATATGCGGTATACATTTCGTTGGTATCAGACGTCTCTTTCGTGGTGTTCTTTTTTCACTTTCCGCCAGTGTACATTATAAATTTTTAAGATGACAATCCGTTTTTTGTAGTAGATATTACAAGAATGGTAGGTGAAATAATATCCGAAAACTTTGAATATTCCGCAGGATTCGCTAGTCGAATCATCGCAAGTATCACTTCATGTATTCCTTAATTGTCGAAACAGCAAGTATCACTTCATATATTCCTTAATTGCCGAAACAGCAAGTATCACTTCATGTATTCCTTAATTGCCGAAACAGCAAGTATCACTTCAAGTATTCCTTAATTGTCTAAGTAAAGATTCATCACTTGAAATGTTCAACAACATCTCTTTAGCGAACTCTTTACGTTTCACATGACCATCTGTGGTTGTGTGATGGGAAATCTGCAGTTTATATGGTGAAATCCCAATCTTTGATATAACATTTTGTGTTCTGATAACTTGCGGATGGCCAGGTGTCGTGCTGCTTGTCTGACTGACTTTCGAGGCCTAGGAGTGAATGTTTGTCTCAGAATCTCCTGCCTTTCTAGAACCAGTGATGGTCATCCAGGGCATATAACATGCTGCGTACAGCCCCGATGCTGTACCGTGTGACTTTCATGTCTGCGGGCGTCTGAAACACCCATTGCGTGGCAGCCGTTTTGAAAGTGATGTCCAGGAATCAGTGCATTCGTGGCTTCAGGAACCACCCAAAACAATCTCCTCTGCAGAAATCCAGAAGCTTCCAGGCGGATATAAAATAAGCGTTGAACGACAGGGGACTATGTTAAGAAATAAGGTAATCTTAAATTGTATGACTTAATATCTTTAATATACGACAACACTGACCTTACTTTTTGATTTAACCTCGTATATCTTTTTATCGAATTATTATATTTCTCAAATATAATTTGAAACGAAGTTTGTTTAGGTGCCATTGTGATTCATCTCTGAGCTTAAGTGAGCTTGTTAGTTTCTATTTTGAAATATTTTGTAAGCATTGAAATTTTTTTTCTGTTTTGTTGAATAACTTAACTTGACGTCATTAATAGAAGGAAGTTACCTGTAATTTATTAAATAATATTTCTGTTACGCTACTGCAAGTCGCATTCACTTCAAATTACATCAGATGTTCCAGAAAAGTTGAAAAGCAGTATATGTAATACAGTTTTCAATAACACATTTTAAAAATCATCGACGTTCACCATATTAATAAGGAAATACCCTCTAGCTTACTAACGTTCTCATTACGCTTTTGTGAAGCAGAGTTTACACAAATAGTAAAACTATATTAGTTATCAGTATTATTGGCGTAAAAAATGCAGAAAAAAAAGCACAGCAACCAAATGGACTTTGCAATGTAATTTGACATAAAATTGTTATTAATCAGAACTTAAGCCTTATTGTATTTAAAACAATATATAGATATACAACAATGTTTTTTTAAATGTGCAACTGGAAAATAGAATAAGGAGCACTTATGAAAGCTGAAGTGAGTAAGTGAAAGGATATTTTGTTATGTTGGTCTGTCTAATTCAGGTTATGCCCGAATTTCGCATCAGCTACATTTCGTGGAAGCCACAAACACACGTGTTGGAAAGGGGTCAATGCTGCAAAGTGAATTTCGCGAGGCGCAAACTGACTATATTATTGTATGGATAGAAACAGTGTTTCTTTCTGTAATGACTGACTTTAAACCATTCTGTTATAGCTGAATGGTTAAAAAGTTTAAGTCAAGTTCCCTGCAGTAAACTCTGTGAGCCCCTCACCTTCAGAGGATAGGAATAAAGGGACTCCTGGTACCTCAGTATGCTTTGTAAAAATGATTTTGAATTAATTTTTAAGCAGTTTTTTTTAAGAAACCTTAAAATTACAAAATTGGCACATCCATTTTTCTTATTATAATATCCACACTTGTGACGGATTACACTTTACCTGTTCTCACCTGAAGACGATAGCATTTTATATTTTAAAACACAATAAAATTTCACTGGTTTTAATGAAGATGTCGTGCATATACAATATGTTAAAGAGCTTACACCATCTTTGCACGATATGTTTAATTTAAAAAACGAAAGATATTTACAAGATTAAAAACCCATTAGCACTTTTGGGTCGACAATCGACCCGCCTTCAAATGGAGGAGAGCCGCTGCTGCACATGTACTCCCATATATATGTCCGAGTATGATGACGTACAGGGTATGTAATAGCGTAACAAGGGTGTCACTTTGTTGCCATCATTTCAATGCTAAATCTCAGATCAGATAATGTTCAAGTGGAAATATGATAAACATGGTCCAAAATATATATATTTGTTATATCTTACATATTTAATAAGAAATGTTATGTATGTTCATGGCTGTAATGAGTCTCTTTAAAATTCTGTGTAATTCAATTGGGGAATTATCGTTACCGCATCCGTACCCGAAGGCCACGATGTATAAACTTTCAGTTACATGCAACGAGTATAGAGAGGCAGGAGTATGTAGCAATGTAATGTTTTTCCAATCCGGTTGGACTGTTCCTTGTGCCACATATCTGGCAAGCGCTGTGTTACTATGATTAACGCGAATGTCATATTTATGTTCCTGCATTCGAGTTTCAAGTCTACGTTTTATAGAACCAACATAGTTGCTTACTTGTTCACCATTGGAGATATCTATTATTGGTATATTATACACACCACATTTACACAAAATATCAGGTGGTTCCCTATCTTTTTTGATAAGTAAAAATATATTTCTGGATCTAATGCCAAAATGAGTATCAGATTTCATACGTGCGCGTGTCAGTACATTAGTAATGCTTGGGTACTGCTCTATTGTACCAACAAAACGTTTTGTTGGTTTTGTTTCTTTGGTCAAACATGTAGATCTATTGTTTAAGATTCTTCGATAGATTCGGTTGATCATATATTTGGGATAACAATGTTTGGCGGGTAAATCAAAAATGAAATCTATTTCAAGTTTAAGCAAGTTACAAATTTTGAAGATGACAATCCGAATTTTGGCGTAAATGTGACAAGGATGGTAAGTCAGATAATATTTGAAAACTTGAAAATTTTTCATCGTTTTGGAGCGGGACTCGAACCCGCGTCTCCCAGAAAGCGCCTAGGTGTGCTAACCACTACACCAACCAGAACGACAAATTTCAAGTTTCCGATCAATTTGTATTTAACCATCACAGGATTCGCTAGTCGAAGCAACTGGCATTCATGTTTAGCGAATCTGGAGGTTAATAATCCTATCCCGTGATTGCCCAGTGAAGCAGATAAATCATGAAAGAAATACGGGATTACGCCATATAATACAAATTTTGAAGATGACAATCCGAATTTTGGCGTAAATGTGACAAGGATGGTAAGTCAGATAATATTTGAAAACTTGAAAATTTTCATCGTCCTGGAGCGGGACTCGAACCCGCGTCTCCCAGAAAACGCCTAGGTATGCTAATCACTACACCACCCAGAACGACCAAGTTGAATGCCGGTTGCTTCGACTAGCGAATCCTGTGATTATTAAATACAAATTGATCGGAAACTTGAAACTTGGTTGTTCTGGGTATTGTAGTGGTTAGCATACCTAGGCGTTTTCTGGGAGACGCGGAAAATTTTCAAGTTTTCAAATATTATCTGACTTACCATCCTTGCCACATTTACGCCAAAATTCGGATTGTCATCTTCAAAATTTGTATTATATGGCGTAATCCCATATTTCTTTCATGATTTAAGCAAGTTGTTAGCAGATGAGTGCGAGAAGGCTTTTTTGATTAAAAGTTGATAGCGGATAGCTTATGTGGTAATGGATGTGAAGAGTTAAAAGGGATTAGACTACTTCCCGCAGTGGGTTTCTGATATACAGAGAAAGAAAGGTTGCATGTTACTGGGTTACGGGTGATTTGAAAGTCCAAGAATGGTAGAGAATGTTTTGATTCAGTTTCTATCGTGAGCCCGATAGTGGGAAAAACAGATGAAAGCGCGTCGGCGAACTTAGCGAAATCATCCTGTGTATGAGGCCAAAACACAAGGATGTCGTCGACGTACCTGATATACATACTGGGAGGAAGGGGAAACTCATTGAGGACTTTGTTCTCAACGTGTTGAAGTAGAATTTCTGCAAGTACGGCTGAAAGTGGAGAACCCATGGGTGAGCCCTTCACTTGCTTGTAGATTCGATTATCGAATTTAAAGAATGAACGCTGCTTAACAAATCTAAGAGCGTTTATAATGGCTGAAATTTCAGATGTGGGGACTTGGGACTCAGCAAGTTTGGTCTCTACAATGTGCCAGTGTACGCCACCCACCTCATTATAGAGGCCAAACGTTCTGAGTCCCAAGTCCCCACATCTGAAATTTCAGCCATTATAAACGCTCTTAGATTTGTTAAGCAGCGTTCATTCTTTAAATTCGATAATCGAATCTACAAGCAAGTGGAGGAAGGCTCACCCATGGGTTCACCACTTTCAGCCGTACTTACAGAAATTCTGTTTCAACACATTGAGAACAAAGTGCTTAATGAGTTTCCCCTTCCCCCTAGTTTGTATATCAGGTACGTCGACTACATCCTTGTATTTTGGCCTCATACCCAGGATGATTTAGCTAAGTTCGCCGACACGCTTTCATCTGTTTTTCCCACTATCGGGCTCATGATAGAAACTGAAACAAACTATTCTCTACCATTCTTGGACTTTCAAATCCCCCGTAACCCAGTAACATGTAACCTTTCTTACTTTGTATATCGAAAACCCACTGCCGGCAGTAGTCTAATCCATTTTAACTCTTCACATCCATTACCACATAAGCTTACCGCTATCAACTTTTTAATCAAAAGAGCTTTTTCTCACTCATCTGCTAACAACTAGCTTAAACTTGAATTAGATTTAATTTTTGATTTAGCCGCCGAACATGGTTATCCCAAAAATATGATCAACCGAATCTATCGAATAACCTTAAACGATAGATCTACATGTTTGACCAAAGAACAAAAACCAGCAAAGCGTTTTGTTGGTACAATAGAGCAGTACCCAAGCATTACTAATGTACTGACACACGCATGCATGAAATGGGATACTCATTTTGGCATTAGATCCTCAAATCTAGTTTCATTTATCAAAAAAGATAGGGAAACTCCTGATATTTTGTGTAAATGTGGTGTGTATAATATACCAATAATAGATTTCTCCAATAGTTAAAAAGAAAGCAACTATGTAGGTTCTACAAAACATAGCCTTGAAATTTGAATGCAGGAACATAAATATGACATTCACGTTAATCATAGAAACACAGCGCTCACCAGATGTGTGTCACAATGAACTTTCTAACTGGATTGGAAAAACATTAAATTGCTACATACACATGCCTCTGTATACTCGTTGCATATAACAGAAAGTTTATACATCGAGCCCTTCGGGGACGGATGCGGTAACGATAATTCCCCAATTGAATTGCACAGAATTTGGAAAAGACTCATTACAGCTATGAAGTTACATAACATTACCAGTTAAATATGTGGGTTATAAGAAATATATATATTTTGCACCCTGTTTATCATATTTCCACGTGGACGTCATCTGATTCGTGATTTATCAATGAAATGATGGCAACAGAGTGACACATTTGCGACGCTATTCCATACCTTGTACGTCATCATACTGGGACATAAATATGGCAGCACATGTGCCGCAGCGGCTCTCTTCCATCTGAAGACGGGTCGATTGTCGACCCGAAAGTACTAAGGGGTTTTTAATTTTGTAAATATATGTCGTTTTTTTAAATTAAACATATCGTGCAAAGACGGTTTAAGCTCTTTAACAATTTCACTGATCTGTAATTTATCGAAATGAAGAAAATTTTGCCAGTAGAGCAGTACAAGTGAGAGTATTCATGAACCTTCCGGAGAATACCTTGAAATTTTAATCCCTAATCAAAAGATTTAATCTTTCGCAATTGTGAGAAAAAATGCAGTGAATCTGATAGAGACAAATGAAAAGTAATAATGAGGGATTAGTTTATCTTATTTTGGAAAGTCCAATTATTCCACTGGATAACCTCATTGTGATTATTAAATAAAATGTTTTTATTTGTATTAACCAAAATTGTTAAAATATGTCACCACAATATTTTTATAAATTCTATTTACAATAATGATTACAATATTTACATATATATTTATTTTAAATTGAATTCTCTTGAGATTGCACGTGTCGCTGCCGCTTTGATAACAGAACACATTTATAACTAATGTCTGGAATATTAATCCAGCTATGGCATGTTTTTATCTGTACAGCTTTGTGTAAGACAGAATAGCTTTTTGGATTTCCACCGAGGGCTTCGCGGTTTTGAAAAAAAAGTTTTTCGCGTCCACATAGCAATTTTCTTCACTCTCGCGTTTGGTTTAAAAAAAGTGGATCTGAGAAGATCTTTATTTAACATATTCACAATCTTCTCTTTCTCGATATCGTGCTTGCTGAAGCGGTCGGTTCAATTCTGACTTATCTTATGTAAAAATTGGCCAGTGAGCTTCATGTGTACTTTGCAAAACACACACAGATTATGGAAGTGCTCCGCACAGAAAGGGGTACAAATGTCGAGACAGCCCAGACTAGGTGAATCAAAACTATAAGGAAGAAAAAAAATCATGAAAAATTTCGGAAATTATTCAAGCAAGGTTTACTATCTTTGACAAAATCATAGGTTTTAAACTTTGTAGATAATTCTACCGGTTCGCAGACGAACCTTTTAAAGATGTATTCGCTTATATCTCAGCCTTTGATGTAGACAAGGAATTTTAGATCTGACCTAGATGTATTTTTACTTCATATTCTACAGGATCCAGCAATCACAACATGT
The DNA here is from genome assembly GCA_039090855.1 of Macrothele yani. NCBI lineage: Eukaryota > Metazoa > Arthropoda > Arachnida > Araneae > Macrothelidae > Macrothele > Macrothele yani. Next base: position 46,558,238 of record CM076999.1, on the reverse strand, counting down.
GTGGAAATTTATTTTAAATGAAAACTTTGGTGACAGTAGTGGCTCCAAATTTCTGATACTCTGCTTTGTATCCTACGCCAGTTTTATTTCTCCAGCTTCGATTTTCAATTTCATGAGGTATTACTATAATTCCAATATAGTCGTTAAGAAACAAGTGGCAGATGCAACAGCTGTAAATGGCACCAACAAAATTGGAAATAATCGGGTTCCAAGCAATGCCTCGGAATTCAGTCCATAAATTAGTGTTAGATATTTACTGATGAATGGAAAGCCGTTCTTTTCAGTCCTTATCTTGAAAGATAAGAAAATGTAAGAACAATGTAGTGTCGTCGTTCGGTGCAAATTGTTTTCTATATATTCACCTGTGCGTTAGCTACAGCAATGTTGTTTAAGATCTTGTTTTGTAAGTCCTTGGAGGAAGAAGTGACAGGAAAAATATGTAAACAAATCAATGATTAAACTTTTGAGACAGGTTTTCTTGCATAAGTGTTCAGACTACAAACTGCAAATGTCGCTCAAATCGTTGATAACATGGAGATGATAATCTCTTCGACTTTTTGTCGAAGTGATTAATATTTGCTCATAAAACGAAATGAAACGTTCACTGATAAATATGTGCATAAAAAATGTACATACAAAAAATTCAGAGACCTAAAGTATTATATGTTAGGCTGCCATATGCCGTAAATGTACATATGCAAACCTTAAGTACCAATTTTTCCTAATTTGAAGTGCAATTTTAAACGCTGATATTTACTACATGTTGCCGATATCTTTTTTGTGTGTGATATAAAGCCTACACAAAAGCTTTTGCAAAACTATTAGCAACCATCAGATTTTAAATGTTTTAGAAATAATTAAATTATAATTTGTTTTACAAATACTATACTGCACATAATTACAGCCCACTTTCAAATTTTCAGTTTCAGTTATGTTCTGTCATAAATACGAATTACTCTTGTATTTGTGAACCATATGAGTGCTTGTGTTATACACGATGACAATGTTCAGCAATTATTGGATTTTTTTCATTTATATATGTAATAAAGTTTTCAGAAAATAATCGCACAACAATTACTTATACCAAATAACAAATTACTAGAACCACCTCATAATTAGGTTCCTGGCCGTCTCTTTCCTTAAAACTGCCTCAGTTGAATGTGGCATAAATTTACTGAAGAGTTGACATCGTTCTCTTTCAATATTCAGCAAAGGTGATGTGACTGATTCCATGAATTACTGAATGTTGACCGGAAGAACTTTGCTTCGAAGAGAACCCTCAATCTAATCCTACGTTTGCTCATACTTGGGGGCCATTTTAATATTTTGGTATGACTATGGTGCTTCTAGAACGCATGAGGGACGGTGAGAGTCATGTGGCGTGACATATTGATCTGCGACAAATTGTCTTTTCCATCACTGATGCTATGTATGACTTGTCTGCAGTTATATTCACATAACCTCATGTCATGCAAATGCTTTTCCGTATATACTAGGTAACCAATAATCTTCATGAAAACAGACCCTAAGCTTTTACGCCGTATTCACCAATTAATACAATTAACACTACACTGTTGGTGTCCATCCATCCGTGGTGCGGACGCTATATTCTGTACCATCGTTTAGCTTGCCTTAACTAGAAAGTTGATTTCAGTGTCCAAACTTCTTTTTCAGTCTTCAATGGTCACAGTGTAGTGTTTCCTTGCACACTGATGCGTAAAAGTTGGGCTTTCAGCAGGAACGAATTTTACAAAAGGTTATCACCAAATGGGTTAGACAGAAAGGTCATCACCTTCCTGTATAACCCATTTGCCTAAAAGAGCGGCGGATATTTATGTTAAAATCATCCTATAGTTAAGCTGTTGCACTGCCTGGTTTCCTGAGGTAATGGAGCTCTTGTCTTACCTCGGATACTTTACGCCAGCCGCCGTCGTACTCGATAATCGACTACACGGTTTTGCAGACAGAAAGCCTACTGTCTTCTTGTTCTCTTGTTGATACACCATGTTTTGTACGTCCTAGGAGCAGTTTTTTTTGCGTAGCCGTTGCTATTTGTCGTTTCTGAGGTACTTGGACCTACGACTACACGTTTCTGCATACTAGAAGATTGGTGACTTCTTCTTTTGCTGATGATACACCATGTTTTATACGCCCTAGGTACAATTTTTTTTGTGTAGCCGAAAATGTGTGTAATTTCCGAGATACCTGGAGCTGCGTGCCTTGCGCCTATCATGTTTTTCTGAATGGTCCTTAAATCAGGACTTTTTCTAGTATTGCAGCTATATCTACTTTGTACACCTCTTAATGATTGACAGTAAGCTGTTTATAAAACTATGAAAACGTAACACTAGCGCACCAGAGGATGCCATGTGGTTCGTTGCTATTGCGTGTTACGGAGAATTTGCTACTTCATTATACATCTCACATCTCACAAATATTTGCCACATATTTTTTCATTGGTGAGGTGAAGTACAATTTTGGAGACTAAGATAGACATCAAGAAAACATGCGCCACTAAACTTGTAATTATGAAAATTAAGTTACAAAGTTCACATAAAAGAAACGCGTCATATTTCATCAAAATTGCCATACGGAAGAACAAGACTGAACTATAGTAAGTGGCTTGCAAAATTAAAAAAAAATTATAGGGAATATATATAAATTATTTCTGTGTATAAGAGTAGTGCTGCATATCGTCAATAGGTGGTGCTCTACGTACGTCTAGTATTGGAAGCGTGGTACTTCCTTACTATTTTCCCTTGAATGTTAAAAGATTTTAATACAACCAATAATAACTGAGGGGTTATACAAAAACTCGTGTTAAGGATGTCAGTAAATATTTAAACCACTTACATTACAGTTTATCTGCTTTTCTGCCCATATATCATATTCAAATGCTGCTAATCAGGGACCCTGGCCGACTTTTTTTCTTCAGAAATTATTATCTGATAAGGGAATGACTTAAAGAAATGCATTCCCAAATTTAAGGGGTCTCAAGGACAGCACGCCTTTCACCCTCATCTACGAGCAGAAAGCTGCATTGGATATGGCTTTATCTCGACCTTAAGTTACGCAGGCACCAAATAGTGAGTTAACGAAATTTTTCGAAATATAAATTCATTTGTTTGCAGGCGTCATGGAGGATCTAAACACTCTGAAACAGTTATATCAAACATCACTAAACGAAAAATATCCGTTTTTGACTTTTTTTTCGTTCTTGAATATCAGATAGCAGGGTGGAATGAAATATTAAATTGAAAACCCAGGACTGTTTTAATGAGGTTCTTGTGAAACACAAAGAAATCTGTGATACAATTCTCGACATGAAAACGTACAGTAGGTTTTAAAGGTTCAATTATCTCCATCATAGCCGATTTTCAGACATATCCAATTTTATACCAGAATTTACATGCTGAAACGTAAAAATGGTTTTCCGAAAACAGGAATTTGAATGCTTCATTTGTTTAAATGGTTTCACCGTAATTTATTCACTTTCAGGTTTATGTATAATACAACCGCCATAGGTTTACTTTAGCTTACTCATATACCCTACACTGAAACAAAAACTAAAACACAGTTGTACAAAAGGAGGAAAATGCACCAATTGTAAAATATATGCTGTTGATACACAAACAATATTATTTTTATTATGGAGCATGTGACAGACCTGTTGATACACAAAAAACACAAAACTAAAATAAAAGAATATATTTTGCCATGTTTTTACTCAGCGGCGGATGGCTTTTGAAATTCTACAGCACAAACAAACTGATAATTTAAAGTTCTAGTATCTCAATTTGTTCTCTGCTGTTAGCTTTGAAAACGCCATCCGTCTATGAGAGCAAGCGTGGCAAACATTTCTAATATTTCAAATTGTTCTATGCCGTTAAGCTTGTAAAAGCCAGCCGGACATGAAATAAAGCTTCACAAAAGTAATATTTACGTCCTTATGCTAACAAATGGACAGTTATTTTATTGTTATTAGGTAACCTGCTAGATTAGTTTAAATGCATCTATATTTGAAAAAAAAGATGTTCCTTCCATCTTTTTACAACAATATAAAAAACATTTTAACTAAATTTTTAGGAAATCACGCACATCATATTTTTTTTTCTTTTTTTAAAGAATATAAATTTTGCTCAAAACGAAAACCTTATGCTTGTGAATGCTTTGTGGGCAGCGCAAGGTTTATTAATTTTAATCATGAGGAAAGAAGTTATGTAATACTTCTCAGGGTATCAAACGATTCGCATCGAAATGAAGCCAATGCCAACAATTTATATAATTCTGATATCTCGGACAAAATTTATTGCTCGGACACGTCTTTCAGTTTCTTCGGTTTTCCAAAAACTCAACAACTTCGAAATAAATAAATCACTACATCAAAGAAATTCCATCAATGGTAACCACGTCAGGACATGAGAAAGGTTTTCCTTAAAAAGTAATTTCATAAGACCTTTAGTCTAAGAAGACAACTGTTTTCCACTTTTTGAAAAAATAGACATTAAAGAAATGTTAATTATTTCACATTAAATAAAATATTACAGTTTTGACATTTATATAAATAGATGACTTTATATTATTCATCTGTGAGATTATGAAGCATTGTTGAATTCGGAATGCAGCATCTGTCATTTTTACGTAAAGGCCTTGAACAATCACCTTTAAAATTCACCTGTAGATACAGTACGTCGAAGTCTCACGGCGTTTATCACAAACTGATCCCACAATTTTCTTCGCTGACAACTGTCGATTTTTTGAATCCTAAAAGGCTTGTTTACAAAGTGCGTGTTAACGTAAAACTATGAATCTCCACAAGCATTATCAAGGAAATCTGACTTACATCAGAAAAGAGAGTGACAGAAAGTATCTCAAGCTGTAATTATTGTATCACTAAATGAAATGCTTATCTTGTAAATTCATCTATATGGTTTAGTTCCTTCTACGGTATATTCATCTATAAGGTCGTGTTTCATCTTTATTCTTTTTAAAAACGCCGCTGTATTTTTTAGCATATCACAATAAATACCACATTTCGATATTTAAATTTCATTTTATATAAGTTCTATTTCTTTTAACTTTACACACGAATAGAACGATTTCCATTTATCTCTCTCTCGCTCTCTCTCTGTTTGTCTTTCTAGTTTTCAAGCATACAGGGAACCACAGCCAGATTTGAGAGTTTATGTCGACGGGCCATGACGGCGAGAACGTTCAGTGGTTATTGACTTCATGTTACTGCATAAATCTACGGCGTAAAGATATTATTGATTACGATAGACAATGAGCGTACCTATCCCATTCCACGTATGACACACTGTAAATAACGTCAGGTATTGATATGAAAATAGTTGTGCGTTATTTCCCGTTTAACTGCTCAGTTCGTTTCACGATTCCTTGCTGTAAGGAAACATTTACTAAATATCCTGATTCTAATTTTTTTTCGTTTTTTATTAACATCATTAGCTCTATCTACCATGTGCACACTGGATTTTAAAACATTGTTTAGTTGGAAAATAAGTAAAAAAGCCTTTCTATTTACGTCAAAGTAAACTCAATCACCATAGGTCAATGACGGAGTGTTGACTGATCATCTAAAGAAGATCAATCTGAAGGATGTTGTGTTTCCCGTAGCTGAATCTTGAAAGGAAGTAAAAGCAAGAACTTTGAGTAAGCCTTGGCGTAAGATTATCGACTTTCTGAGCAAGAAGAGGAGTCACTAAATGGACTGATTCCACTCTTTGAAATAGCAATTGGAAGAAGTAACGGAAACAAACATCGAAGAATGCATAAGAGGCGATAACAGATAATTTGATTATACTAATGAAAAGATTGTGACCCTTAAGTGAAGTTCCAAGAAATGTCAGCGTCAGAATCCGATGAAGTGGAAGTTGTGTAAAGAATTTCTCATTCGAATTCTGTGTACGCTTTTGATACGACATTTTCGTTTGTGGAGCAACAAGAAGATGCAAATTCAGATGATCATTTTATAACGGGAAAATGGTGAGACAATACCACTTTGAATAAGTCCTCAGTACGGATGCGACAGATTCTTCTTTTTTGAAACCACTGATAATTCATATATTTTACATGTTTTCAGAGGCTTTATTCGGCTTAGGTACTTTACTTATGTACATAGTACACACTATATAGATATTCTGTTCATATGTCATCATCATCATCATCATTGTCCACCATTATCAATCCACTGCTGGACGAAGGTCTCCCCAAGTTTCCTCCACAACGGTTTGTCTTGTGCCAGTCTCCTCCATGTCACTCCCGCATACTTTCGAATTTCATCCACCCATCTTCCATGTGGTCTTCTTCTGGGTCTTTTCCTGTCCCTTGGAATCCAATCTAAAATTTCGGCTGTCCATCGATGATCTGTCCTTCTGGCAGTATGTCCAAGCCATTGCCATTTCAGGGATTTAACTCTAATCATTATGTCTTCCACTCTTGTCATTTTTCGGATCCACGAGTTCCTCTTCTTATCTCTCCTGGTTACACCAAGCATGCACCTCTCCATGCTGCTTTGAGTTGTCGGCAGCCTTTTTATGTCACTTTTAGTTAAGGTCCACGTCTCTGCACCATACGTAAGCACTGGAAGGATGCATTGATCAAACACTTTTCTTTTAAGACATAATGGCATATTGCTCTTGAAAATTATGCTGTTTCTTCCAAAAGCTCTCCAGGCAAGTTTTGTACGCCGATTAATTTCTTCATCAATATGACCCTCACTTGATATCTGCTGTCCAAGATAAACGTACGTGTCTGTTATCTCCAGCTTTTCTCCATCAATCGATAAACCTTCATTTCTTGTAAAAGCTTTAAACATCACTTTTGTCTTCTCATTTTTAATCCCACTTCTTTACTCTTATCAGCAAGATCCTGGATCATACCCTGCAGCTCTGATGGGGTAGTTGCAAAAATGACTATGTCATCAGCAAAACGAAGGTGGGTTAGATAATCTTCATTAATCTTTTTCCTTTTGTTTTCCCAGTTCAGTGATTGAAAGACATTTTCCAATGTGGCATTAAAGAGCTTCGGAGATATGGTGTCACTTGTCTCACTCCTTTTCCAATTTTTATATGTGTTGTATTTTCAAACAGCCGAATCTTTGCACTTGCATTTTCACAGATGTTATTAATAATATTAATATACGCATCTTCAAAACAGCAGGATTTCAGGGCCATTGTAACTGCTGATGGTTTCACCGAATCAAAGGCTTTTTCATAATCGATAAAAGCCATGCACAATGGAAGTTCATATTCCCTCGCTCTTTTAATTAGTTCTCTCAGTACGTTGATATGATCTATTGTGTTGTAGCCACACCTGAATCCAGCTTGTTCTCTCGGTTGAGCCATGTCCAGTGTCACATTTAAGCGGTGTAAAAGAACTTTAGTGAAGATTTTATAAACCACTGATAGTAGGCTGATAGGTCTGCAGTTCCTGTTATCCTCAATGTCACCTTTTTTATGTAGCAAGATCATTGTAGCGTTGTTCCAATCCTCAGGAATCTTCCCTTCAATAAGGCATCGAGTGAAAATTTGGGCGAGTACTGTTTCGATTTCTCCACTTGCTTCTTGTATGATGTCTAGAGTAATTCCATCTTCTCCTGGAGCTTTTTCCCGCTTAATGTTCTTGATTGCATGTGCAACTTCTGCTGGGAGGACTGGAAGAACTCTGGTACTGGTACCTTTCATGATGTCTGGAGTACATATATCATCCATTTCATATAATTTGAAGTAGAAATCTTTCACTCTTGTCAAATTTTCGCCTCTATTTCTTGTTATAGAACCATCTTCTTTTCTTAGTGCCATAATCTGTTTTCTTCTCTTACTGAGATGTCCCTTTTCTATCTTTAGGCTTTGGTTGTTTTCAATTGCTTTCCTCACTAGTTCACAGTTGAATTTCTATACGTCTTCAGTGATACTTTTTTGTACTGTCTTGCATAGCTCTATATATTCCACTTTGGAAGACACGTCTTCTTTAGTCTTCTTCATCTCATTTCTTTTTTGCATCAACATTTTGGTTTTCCCTGATAATTTGTTCACATGCAACTTGTTCTTAGACCCAGCTAATTTTGTTGCTGTTTCCATAAGAGCTTTGGTTAGTTTTCTGTTAACTTCAGAAATATCCACTTCTTCCGATGTTAGGCCTTCTAAAGCAGAGAATCTGTTCTTCAGTTCCAACTTGAAGGTATTATGGTGTTTTTTAAGGTTGGTTATGTCAATACATTTTGTTTGTCTTATGAGCTTGCTACGTTCGAGTTTAGTTTTGAGGTGCATCTTACATCTCACCAATCTATGGTCACTACCTGTATTGAACTCAAAGAACTGCTATTTTTCATTAGATTAGGCATTTAGAATGAACAGATTTGATTATATAGAGCTAAAGTCATAGATAAAATGATTTCTGCACAGAAATGTGGGTTTGTTTATAGAATAAAATATAACCCCTATTATCCGACTTCCCTGAATATTCGACATATGCACATTTGGCCAGATAATCAGCTTTCTACTGTATGACCTTATGAAATTTCAATTGACAAATTGTATGATATCTTTCTCAATATTGCAGGTAATGTGCCTATCCTAAGCTAAACGCTCATAAGGATCTGTTGCTTTGTTGCCGTTATGAAATATTTTTAAGCCTAGTGATAGGCTTTTATATCTTAATAACACATGGCATTAAAGTAAAAAAGAAATTGTAAAATTATATATATATTAATTTTATTTTTCAAAAAAAATATCTGACACTATATTTTTGATAATTGAAAAACAATGAACTACAACCACAATTTCGTGGTACACAATGTTTTCAAACGTGATTGGACACAGTAAGTAAGGAAAAAAAAGTATTGTATTTACATCCGTAACGGATGGATTCTCCATTTGCAGATATTTTAGCTTTCACCCGTCGATGTAAATCGTATGTCCATGTAGTACGTATAGCGCAAAATTCCTCAATTCGGATTTTTGTACATAAACCAGCTTTTACAGTGAAGAAAGTCTTATGTTTCTAGATCTCACATGTTTATGTTCACCCATACGTTTTTAGGGGGATTGAAGTCAGGGCTCTGGGCAGCCCATCAAATCCGCGAGACCTGATTTTCCTCACACCACTCCATTGTATCCAAGGAAACATGACAAGTAGTACTGTCGTTCTCGAAAAAAACAATTGCCGTATCTGCAGAACTACCACAACTTTGGGAAAATTGAGTTCTCCAGGATATCTCTATACAAAACAGAGTTCGTGTTGTTTGGAATAACAACAAGTGGACCAACACCGTACCAGCTAAGATAGTCCCATATTTTAAGTCCATCGCCTCCGTACCTCAAAGGTCCGCACTAAACAGACGTTCTATGTGCAACTGCCAAATCCAGACACGTCTATCCAATCGGAATAATGTGAAAAGAGACTCATCGCCCCGTAACACCTGCCGGCATTGCTCCAATGTCCTATTTTTTTGCTGTTGGCCCCAGCACAGCAGGGTGGCTAATTGGTTTTTGCAATGAGAGGTTTATATTCGGATTCTTGGCTATCATGCCTGAGTGCACTTGCCTTGCATTAACGCATCTTGGAAGAAACCATAACATCTGCGGTCATCTGAAAATTATTTGCTGTGGCATGCACTAGAGGTGACTGAAGGGCCAGTAGTTTCGCAACTACATTCAAGACATGTTTGATCAAGGACATATGAGACAAATTTCCAGGCCAAGGAAGGAGCGGAAACTGTCGTTAATGGAAGATTACTTTGACGTTCCCGGTTACATGAGGCTTAGCATTGACCTGCTGGAAGATCAACTCTGAGATATTTGTCCAGGAATCCAACAAAGCGTTGTCTCAACGCAAGAACAACACTGAAGTAAGGGGCTCGACCCCTGCCTCTAAAACATCACTGATGTACCACGGTTGTTTGAGGATAACCTTATTTCGTAACAGGAGAGATCGCAATGTGAACCCAAAGGAGCCCTACTATGTGACGTTTGCGATGGGCCAGTATGACGCTGAAGATTCCTTTCACTATAAAGTCTTTGAACACGTATACGTAATCTGAGTAATCCATTGTAACCTGAGGCGCATATTGTGAGGGCTCAAAGGATTGCACAGCAATGGGCTACTAGCGCCCAGTTCTCTGTTACACAGACGACGTCGAGCTGTCCTGGAGTAATAAGCGTGAATTGTAACGGTCTCTAAAGGTGCGGTAACACCACGGATTTCGCTGTGCTGTTGATCACGCAAGTGCGATAGAGGCGTCCGTCATTCAGTACGGTCGTGCGATTTTGTGGCGCATTTCTAGAAATTCTGGGCGAACATGGCTCTTCACCCCACAACTGCGTCACTCTCCTGAGGTTCTTCCCTTAGAAATGGCAATTTCGCGGGAGGAAAGTCAATTTTCTCTCATTACAGCAAGCCTTCCTCACGCAAAATCTGTCAGGTGATTATAATGAGAATATTTTCGGCCACGGAGCGTACATACCCTGCTGGCCTCCCAAAATGCAACACCAAGAAGGAAGCATTCGATTGACCAGAAATTTGCAGCATGCGTCACCCGCGAGAAGACTTGCAAACGATTAGGATTGCAGGACATATGCAAATCATGTACGCCCGGCACGCCACCGAGAAACACTATAAGAAGGGTGCACAGAAGGCGAGGTGTAAGTAGTGGAAGTGTGTTGTGCTGCCGAACCTGTGCGTGGGAAGCTTTCTGATGACTCGTCGCAGAATACGGCAGTCATTCCAGTACGTCTCGGAGTACAACAGAGAACGAATAGTCGCTTATCGCGATAGCGGTTTATCGTACCGAGACATTGGTGCCCGTGTGGGACGACATCCAGCCACAGTGCGTCGAGTATGGATTCGGTCGGTGCAGAAGGGACGGACGGACCGACATGAGCGATCGCCGCAGCTGCGGCACACCACCAAAATAGGGGACCTGCATGTTGTGCGGCGGGCATTGATGGCTCACACCGCCACATCACGAACGTTAGTGCAGGAATTAGGGTGTGTTGCGCAACAACCTGTGGCAGAACGTACCGATCGACGTCATCTGCAGGCGCGGAGACTTGTCACACGGTGCCCATTGCTCCGATTACCATTGACGTTACACCACCGGCCAAAAGCGGCGGCAGTGGGTCGTTGAACGCCGCACCTGGACTACGAAATGGCAAGACATTGTCTTCTCCGACGAATCCTATTTCTGCCTGCAACACCACGATGGTCGGATATGCGTTTGGTGGCAGCGCGACTAGAGAATGTATGACGCCTGCATTATGCATCGCCATACCAGTCCGTCGCCTGACGTTATGGTTTAGGGCGCAATTGGATATGACACCCGCACCCCTCTGGTACGCATCGCCGGTACACTTAACAGCCACCGCAACATCTCCGACGTTTTGGAGGAGCCTGTAGTCCTCTCTTACCTGTTGGACCTGCCAGAGGCCATGTTTCAACAACATATTGCGCGCGCGCCCGTGGCACGCATCGTGCAAATTCTTCATGGTCCAACAGGTGTTACTACTGCCGTGGCCCGCTTGTTATCCCAATATGTCACCCATCGATCACGTCTGGTCGCAGATAGGCAACCGAGTGGCCCGGTAAGCACCACGCGCGGGAACGCTTCATGAACTGTGGCAACGTGTGGAAGCAGCCTGGACCGATATACCCCAAGCCCACATCCAAAGCCTCTTTCGTTCAATTCCACGGCGTGAAGCGTCCCTTATTGCTAGCCATAAGGGCCACTCGAACTATTGATGTTTGCGTGTTCCGCAAGTCGCACGGGCCTTTAAGCTAAATCTTTTCAACTTTGTATCTGTTGTTATGTGTCCAGTATATCTTTCGTTGCTATCTCGTGTCCTTCTTGGTGTTGCATTTTGAGTGGCCAGCAGTGTAGTTCGACCGAAGAAAAACTCTTTTGAACGAATGCCGGCACTTTCACTGATTTCAGCATCTCTTTTGATTCACCTGTAAAACCGCATACGTATTGCATCGAATTTTTTTCCTTAGCATGTCATAACACCGTTATACATTACTGTAAGTTTCAAGCTAATAAAAGCAGTTTCCTATTGCGTAACAATTTTCGAAATCGGTGGTGTACATGAAAATAATCGAAATTTTTAAATCCAGGAGGTATAATGTTCCGTAATTGGTAATGATAACACTTTGTTAGAAAACTTTTGGTTTGGCGGATGCGTAATATCGGTAGTCACAAAATATGAATTAACATGGCTTTCTTTTCCACAGAAGGTATCACAGATTATATATTGGTATAGAAATTGCTGAATCTAACCTCTCGTATTTATTTCAGAAACACAAGGATCGCACTGTCTCTGAGACTCAAGCCCATGTGGACACTACATCTCGATCATAATATAGCTAAATAAATTCGCACAATGCCGTTGTCGTATTCTTAATAGGTATGAATTATAAAGGTACAGAATAATGCAAACGTACTTTCCCAGTAAATGTCACTAGTGGTAACTTTTGTTCATGTCAGAATTTATAGTGCACAGTATTCTTTGGTATTCTCAGAGAAATTTCATTTATGCTGACGGGAAGGCATTTAATGTTCGATATAAGTACTTCCGTAAGTGTTCAAAGCACAAGTGCTGCAAATTACTACAAATTAATTTTACTAGAGAACAGCTTTTTTAACAGGGAAAAGTTATTGTGCTTTATTTCAGTGGTTTTTTTTTCAATACTGTTCCTTTCTTATTAAAACCGCAGTATATTCCCTTTGAAATGACTCCCAAAATACCAGGAAATGAAGTTGCAATATTGAAAAGCAATTAGATCGGGTTTCTCCACTTTTTATTAAATTTAAAATAAGCAAATATCAATGCAACAAATGCATACCAACAATTATATTTATACGAATATTACAATTAAACGCAAGCGTGTTCTACACTACTGCTGTGTACACATTTCATAAAATTTCTGTATTAATGGAAATGATCTGACCTTTCCTTAGGACGCATTTTTTCTGTCCCTAAATAGGTTCTAACTACGTTAAAGCATAGAATGATCAAATGATCATATGTAGAGCATTTTAGGAAGGGAGTATCTGACCCCAGGTCTTAAACAACCCTTAGAAATAGGAAACTAGGAGATTTGGGCTAGATTGCCCGATAGGAAAGTGACATGGAAGCGAAGTAGAAAATGGGAGAAAGACGCCCTTATTTATTACCGGGGGCCAGTACCCGGGACTTTAAAGCATGTTGTGCACCTAGAAAGGATCTTCTTAAGATGTTTTCCGCCGGTGATGATATTTTCGTCTATGGTTTTTACATTTTATTTCTGTGGCGTGTTTCGTCTTGACAATTTCAACAAATTAGTTTGGGACTTTGCATGGTGAAGGTTGCACCATGCAGAAGTATATTCCTTTGTGTTGTCCACTATATTATAAATATAAAGCATAATATTTTTAAAAATTTTATTTAGAAATTCCAAGTAGAAATCGCTGTCTGCGCTTCCTAAACTTGAGTTCATACTCAAGAGCCAGTGTGAAACACAGTTTTAAGTAAAAATGGATATTTGTGCACGAAATCAAGAAAGAAATTCAAAATCGTATTGAACCAGCGTGAAATAATTTTGCATAGCGCCAGGTTTTCTAACTTCAGTTTACCTCGCATCTAAGTTATGTATACTTTTTCTACGCTATATGGAATATTAGGCCCAATAGGACATGAAAGTGAAGTTCTTATGTTGGCCTGAGGAATACTTTTTTTTACGGATTTTTAAAGTTTGGACTACTTTTTGCTCCGCGTAGTGCTTTCCACCGCAAGTGATTCAACATTTTCGTACTAGAGGTTTACCTCCGACCTAAGTTTTGTAGACCATGATGCTGGGCAATTGCAAATTTTTCTTTCATGCAGACGCCTCTGTTTATTAAAATATATACATTGAAGTAAAATATAAACATTTTGTAATATGTATATATATATATACAAATTTCGTTATTTAATGAAAATTAGTTACGAATTCCTTAGGGAATAGAGAGAGGCGCCACTGCTACAGTCTTCCAGAAATGATGAATCCCTTTCTTTTCATCCTGAAACGTACGCTTGAACTAGAACTGTGCTAAATAACCTGAGTAAGGATGCTTCCGACTTCCGTAACAAGGAACACCACACCGCATCTCTCGCCAAACTCGGCCAACTTTACATTAAAACGCCGAGAACTGCTCGGAAGCTCTAAAACCTCTTGCACGGAAATGTCGAATCACTTGCGAAGGTAAGCACTACGCGGAGCAAAAATTTGTCCAAATTTTAAAGGTCCGTAAAATAAAAGAAAATATGACTCAGCCCCACACAAGGACTTCAGTTTCATGTTCCATAGGGCCTAATATTCCATACAGCGTGGAAAATGTTTACAAAACGTAGATAAACTGAAGTATAACCGTCTCCAGGTTATTTACATTTGCATTCTTGAGAGATTTCCGCAGAAACGTATGTTTAGCTGTGCATCGAGATTAAGAAACGCCAGAATGATAAAGTACTCGGTTTTCTATCAGGAGAGTAACATTGCAATACACGTGCAAGTAATTCTCCTATTTCTTTCATTTCAGTCTGCTTTTTTTATTACGCTTTCCAAACCGTAGGTTGAAGAAGCGTATATGCTCCAGCTTTGTCCGTCCGTACGCACGATAACTGGCGTAAAAATATTTCTATTTCGATGAAATTTTAGTATGTGGTTGGAGGCCACTGGGTACGAACTCTATGGAAAATGGGACAAATGGGGTCAAAGGTCACGACGTAGCAGCGGGATCCATTCCATTGTACTTATGCATCATAACTTGCGTAAATATATTTCGATTTCAATGAAATATTACTATGTGGTAGGGGACCGCATGGGAAAAAACCCTATTTAAAATGAGTTAATTGGGGTCAAAGGTCAGGACATAAGGGCGGGAGGCATTCCATTGCTCTTATGCGTCATAACGTGCGTAACAATGATTCGATTTCGAAGAAATTTCAGTATGTGGTAGGGAACCACTTGAGGACGAACCCTGTTGAAAATGGATGAAATATGGTCAAAAGTCAGGACATAGGATTGCGATCCATTCCATCGCCCTTATCCCATATTATGAACCTGGACTTCAAGTAATTTTGCTTCCTATACTTCCAATGGAAAAACTTTTGCACACATTTCCTTCACAATTAATGTGTTCCCAAGGAGGAAAATTTGAACATCGATTAAAGTAACTTCATATTATAACTTGGAATACTTAATATTTTCTAAAACATAACCATAAGTATATTAAAAAATCAATGACTTTTCCTTTGGTGGAGTTGAAAACAGAAAAAGATGGCGCGACCTGCACTTTGATGACGTCAGTAGACAAACAAATGTTGGATTGCATAATTATGGTTATGTTTTAGAAAATATTAAGTATTGCAAGTTATAAAATGAAGATATTTTAATCGATGTTAAAATTACATCCTTGGGAACGCATTAATTGTGAAGAAAATGTGTACAGAAGTTTATCCATTGGAAGTATAGGAAGCAAAATTACTTGACGTCCACCTTAAAGTAGCAATTATTGTATGTATGTACGTACATTTTATTTTGTAAACGGCTCTAAGAATTTTGATGAAAGTCGTTAACCTACCGTTTTCTGGTACTAGAAATCGATTTAGCTTGATCTCGACTTTAGGAGAATTCGTTTAGTGGGTTATATAACCACCCTGAATTATAACGCTATTAGTGATGGTGTTGTTCCATTAATGTAACCAATGCTTAGAAATCTTATGACGTCAGAATCTCGCGTTTGAGAATGTTGGCACGCGGTCACGCCATCTGTCTCAATACATCACGTGTTGTGTGTGGATCCTATTAAAGTTTATTCCTGACACATATTTCCTGACAAAATATCGCGTTTTAGCCTAGCTCAACGCGACGTGGTAAATCTACGTTAGAAGAGTAAACTTGTGTCGGAGCACCACAAGAACACCCACTGCGTTATCTCATTGGCCAGGAGCGAAAACCAAACCCACCAACTGGCAAACGACTTGGCACGTTTGAAATGCGTGTGTGAATTCTGATGATGAAACACAGCAGAACACTAGCAGATATTAGGTTTATTATTAAAATTTTTATTGGATGTTTATCGACCACCGTGAGCAACTCAATGGGCTATAAATAGTCGCCTGACCCTAATTTAGGACCACTGACTCCACGGAAGGGAGAGAACCAATGCCGTAACAAAAACACAGCATGCCGTCCCGGTGGCGCAGTGGTCTAAGGCGCTGGCCTCTGATCATTCGTCCGTAAGGGGTCCAGGTTCGAATCCCGGTTAGACATGGATGTTGTGTTTGTCTTACGGCACTGGCTCTCTCCCTTCCCTGGAACCAGTGACCCTAAATTAGGGACGGGCGACTGATTATAGCCCATTGAGTTGCTCACGATGGTCTTTAAACCTACAATCAAAAAAAAAAAAAAAAACACAGCATCCATTCCTCACTGGGATTGGAACCCGGACCTTTCTCGGACGGATTGTCATAAGCCAGCGCTGAGATTACTGCGCCACTCGGGCGGCTTTAAGTTTATGTGTGTGTTTGATGGGATATATAAACGATTGCTATCACTGTTTACAGAGGATCACCTAATGATTCTGAGTGGATATGTTTCATAATATTAGACAATTCAGGTGTCTGCAAAAGCAAATTTCAGGGAAGTATGAGCCTTGTTCCCGTATATTTGGAACGTGATTTCACGATACGCATATTAGGGTGGAGAGAAAAACACTTTTTTTTTTTATTTGAAACGTCACCATGTGAAATAGTTGCGATTTTGTTACTGAAACGAATCCCCAAAATATGGATGACATTATTCGATACCTTTGGCCTCCCCAAGAACCCAGAAGTTTGAAAGTTACAGGGAAAAATGCTTTAAAAACTCCCGCATTCTCCATTTTCTAAATATAAAAAAATAATGTGTCGCCATGTGATTTAATATCACCTTTGAGCGCATAAACACGGGAAAAATTCAGCAGACATGAGTTAATTTCTTAGGCTTACTCAGATCTTTTAAAGTATGTAACTTCTCGCCAAAAATGGCATGGAAAGAAGCATGGCAACTTATAATGTTGTTCGACAGCAGCCTTACCGTTATCAATTTGGGCTTAACAATAACAATACCCCCTCTCATACTTTCTAGTAACCTCGTGTTGTTTTTTAGAAGCATAACTTGCGACCTTGCGCTTACGTTTGATTTTGTAACTTACTTCACTCACCTCACCTCACCACCTCCTTCACAGCGCAGCTCTCTTTGCGAACTCGCCTGGTCATCTCATTATAGTCGCACAGATCCTTTTATGAGAGGTTGTTGGCGGGTGGTGCGTCATAATGATGCAACAGTTTATTTCAGTCCTAGTGACGTTGATTGGAGGTACCGGCATTTTCATTTTGTCATTCAACTACTTAAGATGTCTGAAACAAGAAATAAAGCTGATTGCCCTATCCTCGGGAGTTATAAGAATATACATGAAATTGTGTAGCCTACATACGAAGATGTAATGCGCCATTACTACCCTGTGAGGAATATTCTTTGGCAGAATGGTGCGAATTATGAGCCTGCTGGAGCAGAAATAGCAGGGATTGTCGCTGACAAAGTGCTGAGCATAAGGAAGAAAGCATCTCTTCCGACATGGCTCCACAAATCAGTTGTAAAGCGTATTACAGCATACAATACTGAAATCCAAAAGCAGAAAAACACGATGCAGGTATGGATGTAACCTAATGGAATAAGGTTTAACAATTTCGCGCAGATTCACAACGTATCTTTGACATATGCTCCCTCTGGTGCAAATGTTTTAGAATCTGCAAATGCAGCTCTACAAAAAAAGTAACCTTGAAAGAGCGAGACTTTCTAATTGACCAGATAACAAACAGAAAAATGATAGTAGGTGGGTTTGACGAAAGAATGATAGGGAAAACATGTCCGTAGGAAATTACAGAAAACTGCATCACTGAAATCGGCCTTGCGAGTCCATTATGATGCTTCAGAAGAGGATACAAAAACTAATTCTGCAGCAAAACCGGACGAACCGGGTCCTAGTCAGTTGTTGGCCTCGGTGAGAGATTATGATTTCACCCCACATCGCTCTTCAAAACCTAGGCGTCAAATGGCACTCACTGTCTGCGTTTTCTATAAAGTGCAATAACGAAGCAGCAGCGATCGAGCGGTAGCCGATTTTGTGTCGGCGTTGCTTTATGATGTAATTGAACAGGTTTAGTCAGAAGAATGTAATGCGCCTGTTATTAACCTGCATAAAATACGACGAGAAAGGGAAAGCCCGTCAAACAATTGAAGATGAGGTAAACTTGATTGGTCGCAGGATTGTGGCTCTATTTTTGGAAGGAAGAAGGGATGAAGCTCTTACGAATACGATATCAAGTGGCACAAACTAAAAGAACGGGAGGATCATATTACACTTGTTGATAAACCGAGTTCGGTTTATTTGGGACATTTTGCACCGAAGAGCAAGAGTTCAAAGGACATTTCTGACGGTATCTTCAGGTTATTAGACTAGAAGGACTTTGACTTGTCGGACTTGGTTTTTATTGGAAGTGACAGGTAAGTTACTATTACCGGCACAAATGCAGGTATAATTAGGCACATTGAGAGGAAGCTCAATTCTCCAGTGCACTGGATTATGTGTCAATTTCATTTTAATGAACTGCCTTTACGCCGCCTCACTGAAGCAGTCGACGGAAAACATCAGGTCCAAGAGGTTTCAGTGGATTGATTGAAAAGCGCCTAAAGATGTGTGCAAACCTTCCTATCGTTAATTTCTTGAAAATTGAATTTTCGTTTTAGTTCGACATAAATTTTTTAGATCTTAGCTCGAATCAACTTTATTTGTAGGCAATTTGTAATGCAGTCTGTAGGTGATTGCCCACAAGATCTGGCAAATCGAGATCCTGGAACACTTGCACATTCCCGTTGGCTGACCCTCGCACATCGCTTTCTGCGTGTGTATGTTGGAACTAGTGATCCAAAACCATAACTTGGGTCATTAGCCACCTTCATAATGAAAGTATATGCACCATCGTGGTTCACGATCACATGTAACGATACCTGTAAAGATGGTCCAAGAAATTTTGCAGCTTTTATTATCTAGGTTTCAGTATATTCCAGATAGTTTAAAGGATATTGTAAAAAGAGTCGTTCAAGACAACACGTATTTTGTCCATGCAGAAAACTTGCTCGCTTCAATGTTGTTTGACGACAGAAGCTATGTCCGTGAACTTGGTGTTCGACGCATCATGAAGTTCAGGAAATCTTCTGAAGAAACAACTACCATTCGGAAGTTTCGAATTCCTACTCTGAATTTCCGGAGCAATGATTATATCGACCTAATGGACTGGCAAGAAGGTATTGTGACCGAACCTCCCATCACACGGAAATGGAAAGACGATGAGTTTCTGGAATTACTACAGTCGGATAAATATCCATGTTCTTGCCACGAATTTACAAAAATACCCTGCCATTCTCAGGCAGTAGGGAGGATGGTTAAGATTGTAACAAATTCTTCTTCTCATGTGTGCGGCCTTCTTGCAAGACATGGATTCATCAGAGCAAAAAGTTTGGACAGGAAGCTGATGTTTTGAAAAAAAGTATGATTTCCAAGTTAAAGAAACTCACTTCTTAAGTTATACTACTAGGTAAGGCTGGTGTCTATCACATTTACATAACATGCATTTTCAGCGAGATATAACATTTGTGCTCTTTTGGGAAGCCTAAAAAATTGACTCCGGTCTGCTGAATTTTTTCCCGTGTTCATACACTCAGATGGTGATATTAAATAACATGGTGACATAGTATTTTCTTATATTTACAAAATGGAGAAAGCGGGTGTTTTTAAAGCATTTTTCCCTATAAATTTCAAACTTCGAGGTTGTTGGGGAAGCCTAAGATATCGAATAACGTAATCCGTATTTCGGGGGTCATTTCAGTAATGAAATCGCAACTATTGCACATAGTGACGTTTCAAATTAAAAAATAAAAGTGTTTTTCGCTCCACCCTAGCGCCTATTCCTCTTGAAATTATAATGATTTTAATATATTGTTTCGCTAAAGGACTGTCCTACCATGAGAATCTCTAAGAATCGTCATAGGGTAAAATTACCCGTCCACTGGCATAGCTAACGATTGGTAGCAGTGTTACAGACAACTGATTTACATCAATTCAAAGGTATACTAATAGAGGTATATCAACAGCTCATTTGGCGTACCATATTCTGGAATATTTATTCCGACGGAAGTGTCATCTTTCCGCGGAACACTGTTTACAGGTGTCGAAAGTTTTTCACTGGCATGTAATTAATGTTTTTAAATTTACGTAATCAATTCATGTATTCTGCCAGATAGACGATAGATAGATTATTTATTCTGCCAGATAGATAGATAGGTAGATCGAATTTACGTAGTCAATTGATTTATTTTTCCAGATAGACGCTTTCCAATTCATTACGAAACAAAACTTTTCCGTCATTATAAATGTTACGAAGAGTAGGGACAGAATTATCATTTATCAAAATCATTTTAGTGACCACTTATACATAATCACGAAATGCGATCATTTCAAAACTCGCTCGAAGTGTCTTTTCCAGAAGCCGAAAGATGGCAGCACACGAACGCTAAAGCATGAGATACAGAGAGTCATCTGCAGTTGGATGTATAACGCACAGGTCATTCTTGAATCTGTAGACTGGAGACAGGTAAGAACAAATACAGTCCTCAAGAGTATAAATTTATGACACATACATACACAAAAAAGAGGTTGTGGAGTTTAGTGTTTAGGAAACCATTTTCTCACTAGGTAATAAGGGCTTCGATTGCCGATAAGTTATTTTACTCGATCTACAAACTATACGCCGTGCAAATAGATGTCACGAGCAGACGGATGCCAAATTAAATTATGCAAGTACACATGTCTTAGAAAATATTAAAATTACATCTTTCTGGAACAGGAATCGAACCCGCATCGCCCGATTTACGTTCCAGTATATTACCGTTACACCACCCAAAACAGTTAATCAATTTGGCATCCCTCTGTCCATAACGTCTTTTTGACTATCAATTATTTCTGCAGAGTTATTTGTTCAGGGTATTCGCTTTCTGTTCGCGTGCCACTAACATGAAGGATCAATTTCACTATGGAGCTAGAACACAGTGGTACTATACCTATTATCGACGTCTTAGTCATCAAATCGAGGACAACCACCTTCGTAAGGAAGTCTATTTTAAACCCACCTCCGTTCCCAACCTGATGCACTACAGTTCATTCTGCCCTGATGATTACAAGACGACCTTCTTCCGTTTTTTGAATAGAAGAGCCTTCCCTGTTTCCTCCCGTTTCCTCCGATGTTTGTTCTAGACAATCCTAACTAAAAATCATCCTGAAATTGGCCACCGAGGCAGGATATCCGTTGAAACAGATGCATAACTTTATCGAAAAAGCCAGAACCAGTTTTTATCTTTCTATTCCACAACTTAACTACCTGTGCTTTATTTCATATATACAAAATGTTTTCAATCAACTTAAAAACGTGATCAGGAGGATGAGCTTCAGTATCGGCATAAGATCTACGGCATCTTTAAATATGATGCTCATCAGAAAAATTGACAAGATTCCTCTTCTCAATGAGGCAGATGTTTATGCCGTCCCACCCTAATATCCGGACGGCTCCAAGCGATACTACATCGGAATGACTAAACATTCGTTTGTAAATAGAATCAATGAATATAAAAGGGATACAAAAGACGAAAACGTAAACACTGCCCTCTCAAGTGAAGTTAAGTCCAGTCCCCTGTTCCGCTCTGGAATGATATAAACAAATTAGTTCATACTCCACACCCAAAAATACTTCCATTCGCGAACCTTGGAAATCTCAGCCAGCAGCGAGGCTTGCAATGACAGCGTCTCTCTAGAGTTGCAACTCATTTGGAATCACTTCTTCAAACAATGCTGCCTTTTTTTCACCACGGTGCCACGTGCACAACCAACGTGACCTCGTTTCTCCGAATGAATGGTCACATTTGTGCCTATTCATTTATTGTCTAGTCAAGTTTCTACGTTCAAATTGTTGAAGTGTTCTGCTTTCCAGTTTGCAGTTAGCTGTCTGCCTTCCTTGAAAAGAAGATCTGGTTGATGGCGGAAGCTTGGAAACTTCGATTTCTACTGTACGCCAAGAAATTTAGATTCCTAGCATGGTTATACTATTTGTAGGTCATATATATGCTTCGATTTCCGCAAGGCCGAGCGTTTCAGCTGAGTCGAAAATACACAGCCTCAGTTTTTAAGAGGTTTCTTGTTCTGGGTGGTGTAAAGGTAGCATACTGGAGCATAAATCAGGAAATGCGGATTCTATTTCCGTTCCAGGACGATGCTATTTTCAAGTTTTGTGAGTCATGTCTACTCGTATATGCCTTGCATTGAAAGGGCATGTTAAGCCACTAGGTAATCTCTACGTAGCTCCACTCGATTATTTCTCCCTCCCTAGAAGTGAACACTGTGTCGTTACGGTCTCCATTTTTATTTCTCCAACGTTTCTACTCTCTGACCCACTAGGTTAGAGGTACATGTACTAGGAGCAAAAATCGAAAATAAAAGCTGCCAATGAATGAAATACAGGATTACACCATTGTACTATACAATTTTGAAGCTGTGTATCTGTTTATTGGTGTAAATATAATATGACATGGATGTAATATGTTACATCCATGTCATATGTACATAAATAAACGGATTCACAACTTCAAAATTTACAATGTACAATGGTGTAAAACCATTTTTCATTCATTGATATCTGCGCCTTCGGGAAATCACGTGAATAATTCTAAACCTCCTTATTCGCTATATATGAATGCCGGCTGCTTCGATTAGCGAATCCTGTGATGGCTGTATTCAAATTAATCGGAAACTTGAAACTTGGTCGTTCTGGGTGGTGTAGTGGTTAGCATACTTGGATGCTATCCTGGACAAGCGGATTTGGTTCTTGCTCCAGGACGATGAAATTTTAAAGTTTTCGGATGTTAGCTCACTTAACATCCATGTCATATTTACACCAATAAACGTATTCACAACTTCGAAATTATTGTTAAAAGCTGCCAATGTTTAGTAAACCGGAAAGGAAAATGTTTCACAATACCGGAAGTCGTATTTTGCTCTCCGTAATGGCTTTTGGAATGCGATTAGAGAAGTAATACTTGAGGTGGTGTATGAAATTCTCTTTTGGGTGTACAAATCTTTTGCAGTAATTATATTTCATGTGAAAAAAAGACCTTGATATTCTGCCTCTGACAATTGATGTATACACTTAGAAGTTACATGAACCGTTGCAAAAGATATAGAGGTTTTATGAATGGCGTTTGAAACTGCGAAAGAAGTATTTTCTACGTATAGTAAATGAATTCTGTTTTGTTGCCCAGCAACACCAACACACTCACTGCCCCTCGCCACATGTGTAAGACATGGGTTTAGGTCCACCAGTGTTTCAGTCAAGCCCCGATGAACACACCACGGATACACAGACACCAACACTCGAATCCCCATAACGCTGGCCACGCAGAGAGACTCTGACGGACCCGTCTCGAAATGATGGCGGAATCACCTAGTACGGCAAGAATGTCAGGTTGGTGTTCTCGGCACGTTCAACTAGGAGGAGAACGATAAAAACACATTTGATATAGGAGGATAATTAGTTGATGTAGGAGGAGAACCTTCCTTCAGCGGTGTTGCCACTAGTAAAGGAATCTCACCAGCAAAGGCGTCAAGTCAGAGAGATCAACACCTTGCTCCTTTTGTGACGCTTCGATCCTGCGGCCCATCCGCACGAAACCGGCCCCCACCAAACACAACGCAACCTCTCTCTACAGCAAAAACCCAACCAGAACATAAAATAAATACATGCACCAAAACCAGCATCAACCCCGAATCACACATCCCGATCGCCACGACCCAAATTCAAAGGTATCTTTCAAACTGCACACCCTATCACCACGCTCTTAACGCGAACCTTGTACTGTTCATAAAAAACCTTATATGCAGGTTTTCATTTCAGCTATTTTGCACGCACACTGGTATAGAGTGTTTTTAATACTTATCATTGAGTTCTTAATGTTAGCTTCCACAACCTCTCTTCATTAATATAGTTCATTTTTCCATGCTAAATAGTGCAAAACAAGTTCCAAAACTGCAATTGAGTTCACTTCCTTTAAAAAGTTAGTAATGTGATTTCAATTAATCCGTAACATCTATCACCGTGCAACTGATTATCATGGTAAGAATTTCACCGAATATTTTTATGCAAAAAGAAGTTTCCTATTTCACTATTGCATGTTTATGACTGTTCCTATGAAATTGTTTCCTCTAAGAACATTAGCCTCGTAATGTTACAGAATTTGAACAGACAGAGGGCTGAACTACTCGCATAGGGCCGATGGAGATTGGTCAGTAGCACTGAACAAATTCCGAAAGGAGTCAGTTGCACTGACAAATTCCGAAAGGAGTCAGTTGCACTGACGGCCTCTCCCGGCTCATGCGCTAAGTGCACTCAAGAGACACATACAGCTTCTCCCTGGAGAGGATTTACTGCAGTCGGAGACTTCCCCAGGATCTTTTCGCTGTTTGAAAACTTGCTCTTGTACAACCATATGTATGTGTTGGTATGTATATATACAAAAAACAGATATTTGTTTTCCTATTTTCGCCTTTTAATTTTGTTTATCTGTTTTCTAATCAGTTTTAATAGCCGTTCCGAAAAATAGTTTGCTGCTTTTCGCTTAGCACTATTTGATAGGATTTGGCAAAATAACAGTTTTGGTGGATCAGCGTTGTAGCTAAAATCAGATTGTTAAATAAACAAAGAAGCAGTATCCACGTTCATATTTGCCAAGGATTTAAGTATTGTACAACGCCAGTTCAATTCTATCCCTAATTGATGATTTTGCAGAATTTGTGTCCTTAATGTATCAACAAGTTTTGTTTCTTTTTCATTTTCGTTGTACATATGTAGATGAATGATGCAATGAGAGGGTTGTTTTGCAAGGAATCAGTAGACCTTCCCTGTTATCTGACCCCCACTATTTGCTATTACTGATTGGTATTAAAATGACACCTTACATAGTAAATGCCTTCTTGTTCACAATTTAATACAAATAAAACTGTTTAAGATATATATGAAAAAAAAATTACACAGTATTAGAAAACCAATACCATCAAATTAAATAACAATATCGTTCCGGGTGGTCAATATGCTACGATCTCTTCCAGAATTTTTAAAAACCGATCATTATCACTATTCAACCTTTCCCGACACGTACATTCACTTTGGTAAGAATTAAACATGCACCTGTGAAAGCACCTCCGGGTAGTGTTGTTAAATTTCGCCTTTCCCCATATGGATTCCACTGTCTGATTGTCGACACTTGTGTTCAGATTTATGAAGTTCAGTGAATGATTCACCTGCGAATGTAAAACCTTCATCGAATAGATGGTTGGACGCTCCCCATTCGTCAGATGTTATCATAGTACCAGGGTGCATATGCTGCTTAAAAATGAGTATTAAAACACGGCTACTTCGCTCTGGAACAACAATAAGGAAGCACTCACGAGTTTCCCTGCGAATTCCTCCGAAAACTCATTGCTCTGGCAATATACGGCAAAAGTTGTTTTGCATTTTAGAAAATAAACTTTCATCTGTTTCTACTAATCAGTCTTGGTCCTACTATCAATGATGGATTCCTTAGCAAACCTGCTGCACAAACATTTCTCATGCAATTATTCCAGTCCACACAAGTCTTCTTATTTTCAAACAGGTCATGCTCACAAAATGGAATTTTTGTATACCCGTAACTCCAAGAATGCAGGAAAAACACAGCGGTATTGAAGTCTAATTTAGAAGCTGTGAACCACGTATTAAAACGTAATGGTATTTTTTCTCGGCTTTCCCGTTTATAACATCTCTATCTCTCTCTTCCATTTAATGCATTATCATCTGATGACCTAAAGAGCAGTTCCTTTGAGCATCTAAAACTTCTTTGTCTTGAAAGAAACGAATGGACGATTGTCGTCATTTAACTGGTGTCGATAAATGAAGAAAATTCATTACAAAGTGGGTCATAGAAACCCCACTGAATGGACAACATTCACGACCTCAACACACAAGGTAAGTTCCTTAGTTCCTTCAGAATGGCCCCAGAGAACTCCCAAGCGCAGACAAGGGTCACTACAGACTGAAACACTCTGATGAGATTGGCTCTCCGGTGACGATGGTGTGCATATAGTAGCACGTGATCACTGCCCATTTATTGTTGATAGCTGTGTGATCTGCTGCTAGGAGAGCTCTTTGACAAAATGGATCTTTATTATTAGAAAATATACAGTACTGTGGCTCCAGTACACAAATATGTAACCCTAATTTATTTTGGAACATTTAACAATTAAAGAGAAGGAATCTCACTACTCAAGATAACGTCAAGAATGAAGATTAGAGAGTATTACATGTAGCATTTTTCTCTAGAGATTGTTTCCTCAGAAAAAAAACCATAGATCATTTGCTTTTATTTCTTTTGCTTAAAAGTCTGCATGTTTTAAATCCTCAGGCATTTGTGTATTCCGTTCTTAACAACCGTCCAATTCCAAAAGTGTAAATGTTTTACACTTATGTCCCTAAAATTAGCGTCATTTGATACCTTCGTGTACCAAAAAATATCGAAGCTGTAATGTAAGTCCAAATATATGCAAAGAAAAATCAAATTTTTTTTTAAGAAGAAATCGGATAAACTCGTCAAAACTTTTTGACATACGCAATTTCTCCTAAATGTGAAACCTGGCGTTAATTGTTTCCCTTTTCTATGTCTTCATTATTTGACACACTAACCAGTTTTAAAAGAATTAACGATTCTAAATCCACCTATGGAAACCTAGCTAAAGGCGACTCAATTAAGAGGTTAGCTAATTACAGAATAAATGTTTCATTGGTCTGTATTAATTATAATTTATTTTACCAGTAGAAAAGTGCTGACAAATGGTTGACACCTTATGATACGTAAGAATTTTACTTTTGGATAACAAAGGACTTGCTACGATTTTTGTTGCTGTTGTTTTGCGTTTCAAGATGCTGATACTTTGGTATTAGTGGCTTTGTTATTCAAATTTGTTTGAAGAATAAAAATGCTCCTTCAGACTGGAGAGAATATACGCAACTGCTGATATCGGTGGCGCGGTTGTCTAAGCGATGGCCTGTGATCATTCGTCTGAAAGTGGTCCGGGCTCGAATCCCGGTGTTGTGTTTGACTTACGGCACTCGCTCTCTCCCTTTCCGGGAACCAGTGGCCCTGAATTACGGACGGGCTACTGTTTACAACCCATTGAGTTGCTCACGGTGGTCGTTAAACCTCTAATAAAAAAATCAATCTATCTATCCTTCTGTTTGGGAAAATTAAAACACCGTGAAGGACTGCTTGTATTAACTTGAAATTTATAGGATATATTCAACAGGTTGGGACATGCAGATATTTAAAATGTCAGACAAAATACGCATGCACTTTCGGAGCAGCGCCCTTTGAACTGCCCAGTACTGAGTATGAAAGGTGGGCTCAAAAATGATTTTTCGGTCAGTGAAAAGCCGGCAGAGAGTCGAAAGGATATTTTTTTGTCCTACTATGCCACGTCGCCGAATAAGTTGGCGTTATGAACATCTGAGGGGTTTTGGGCGAGGAAGGATTGTTGCGATTATTCCTCCCTTAAAGTCCCCTTAGTTTTTCTACCGCAAAACTGCCACTCGTACGGACGGAACGCCAATACATTCATGCAATACATTCACGTCAGTGGGCAGGTGAGGCTCTTACGTACAGAAATCTGTTAACTGGACCACAAAATCGCACGACTGCATGGGATGAGAGACGCCTCTAATACATTGACCGATCGTTCATGGACATCAAAGGGCTCAGCGCAGCAGTGGAGCAGTATCAGTAGTCAGGCTGTGTCATCCATTACGGTGCAACGCCGGCTGCTTAACAGAGGACCGGTCGCTAGCAATTAATTGCTGCAATTTCCTTTGACCCTGAACCGTGGAAGCCTCAATCTGCGATGGGGTCTTGGAAAAACTGATTGGAGACACGTCGTGTTTTCTGATGAGTTGTAATTCAACTTGACGCACCATGGCGGTCTCATACATGTTAGAAGACATCGTGATAAACGTCACTTTGCAGCATTATGCCGGCCCAACGCCAGCCGTGATGGTTTGGGGTGCCATTGAGTTCAATTCGCGATCTCGGCTGATACTAGTTCAAGGAACCCTTAACAGCCTGCGATACGTCAGGGATGCTTTAAAGGCAGACGTGGTACCATTATTTCAGAATTGTCCTGGCATGCAACGGTTAAAGACCTCTCCAGACACAATGAGCGACCTAATATTCCAATCAGAAGGACCCCCCAACCATTACAGAGCCACCACCACCTTAAACAGAAACAATCTTGCACGACGAGGACATGATATTATGCTGACGACGCCACAACCACGACCACCCGTCAGATCGGTAAGCTGAAAATGGGGCTCATATGCTTATACTACACGGCGCCCCCTGCAGAAGTCCAAGTTTGATGTCCTTAGCGCCAGACAAGTCGTAATCTCCAATAACGAGCAGTCAATAGTGGCACACGAAAGAGGCGTCGGCTCTCGTTTATCAGGTTCTGCAACGTTCTCTGTACTGATCGCTCGCAGACGCTGCATTTGCCTGCAACATTTAATCTGGATGTGGTTGTATGTACGAGTCAGTACACACTACGTCAAACTTGATCACAAATGGCATGTGATGGTCAACCGCTTGCTCTCCCAGCGCTGGTGCGTCTGTCAATTCCATACTCGCTTTACACCCATGATGCGGTTGCCCTAGGGAACCGTTGTGTTATTATCAATTGGGCGATAGGTTGACCCATTTCTTTAACACTCACAATGCATCCACCATCAAAGTTTCGGAGATCACACAGTTTACCCCATGATCGTCGATTGTGATGCAATGCTGGGAAGCCCGGCTCTCCGCCTATGTGTCGCATGCCTTCGGTTTGGGTCTGTTCCACTTTGCTTTGTAATGCCCATGTCTAATGCCCATACGCCCTATCTCTTAAATTTTGTCTACTACGTGCTAACAGTCAGGAAGGATACTGGCAACTTCACATGGCTTTCTGTTTGAGACCAGTTATGGTTTCTGTGTCCTGCTTCAGTAAACATAATTTCAAACAATTCGCTTTTCAGAAATTACATGCTTGGATGAATCGATTTAGCAGTGAGGCCTGAAAATTATGTTTCTGCTATTAAAAAGGATTCTTTGATCCGGCCGTTCCATGGAAATATCTCATGCGCCCAAATCACCTTCTATCTCCGCCAACTGGATTTTTTATTCACCTAAAAAGCAACAGACGCCAATTTTGTAAAGTACAGTCCTTGTCTTATGTCTCTGCTTATCGTATTTCCAGGTACTTCATTAGAAATATGAGATAATGTATTCTCCCAGTCATAGAGCAAACTCTGATGACAATAGTTTTGATTTCGCTTTGCCACTTACCTCTGCGAAATTTTCACCCATCAATCCAAGTAGAGAGCATGTTTTTTGCATTCAAATATCGTACGATCTATAATATGGGTGTCTGATTATTTCAATGGTTGTATTTATGCAGCCAATGTGTGTTTCGCCGCCGAAGTTCAATAAATCGTACTTAAACAGTATATCAATGTTTATGTTGTAGCTCGCACGAGGAATTACTTTTTGAAATTTGCAGTTCTCATTGTTTGAATTTGATATACAAACGCCACTCCTGTGCGACGCCAGAGATCTAATACTGGCTAGTCTTTAAGTTTTACACGCCATTTTTTATCGATTACGTATAAAATCTTGCTTAGTCCCAAAATACTACTGGGGACCTAAAAGAATCTATCAAAATCATCATAAAATCTCTTAAAAATCCGACGAAAATTCCTCAAAAAATCTCTTAAAAATTAGAAATACAATGAAAATTTCTAATGAATGTTTGAAGTATTAGTTACAAAACAGCAGTCAGAGCGAGAAATCATTGCTACGAATCCTCCCACAACAAATAATTGACGTCACTTCTTTCAGAAGATAATTATTTACTTACGCAAATGAAAAGATTGAATTAATCAATACAGAATACTGGAAAAATAAAATGAAATAAAATAAATGTAACAACTGGTAACAGCAGGGAGGGCTTCAAGCTGCTGCTAGAGGTGCATGGGAACCAGGTGCCCCGGTTAGCACAGGTTGTTTTTCTGTAAAAAAACAAAGTATGGAAAAAAATGTAAAATCCCTGCTAGGATTGGAAATCGAGACGATGATTGATGATTGAAGAAGACGAAAAATCAATATAATACAGCATTGTTTCAGTTATATTAAATAATTAAAAAATGAGCCAACTTCAGGGTGTTGACCTCGAGATCAACACCAAGGTCTATGTAGTACGTATAGTGTTCATTTTATATACGCTAAAAATGTGTAAAAACCGTTACAGATAAAACGCCTTGCGGGGGCGTCATTAAATAAAGTCGAACCGAGCGCCAGGGACGCTAATTATGGCAATGTCGGTTTGTAATACCTTAAGAGTAAGACAGTGAATTTTACATGAATTAAAAACCACACTTTCTGTTAGTGATCACTTTTCATTTGTATGCAAGCCTCCCTTGTCACAAAACACTTTGTTATTTACTCAGATACACCCATAAAAGTTTTCGGACATCCTTTGTTCGCACCTCAGTCGAATGAACAACATAAATTAATCTCAGAAAAATTGCAGGCATTTGTACCACTTCGCTTGCTGTTTTCTCTATGGATAGTTTACTAGCACACACGAAAAAAGAACTCACCAAATCTACATTTTGGTGGTATAT
This sequence comes from Macrothele yani, assembly GCA_039090855.1. Classification (NCBI taxonomy): domain Eukaryota; kingdom Metazoa; phylum Arthropoda; class Arachnida; order Araneae; family Macrothelidae; genus Macrothele; species Macrothele yani. The sequence continues at coordinate 46,527,324 of CM076999.1, read as the reverse complement.
ATTAAAACGGCAGGATGAAAGTAGCCCTACTTTACAGGTGAAATGGAGAACCTTGACTTCCGACAGGATTTGAATTGGGTCACGACGCTCGAATCGGGTAACGAAGAGAGAGAGAAAGGACAGCTGAAAAACCATGATCACACCGTTACACATTTTGTAGGATAATATTAGCATAATACAATTATTATCTGTAGCATGCTTATTGCTTTCGAAAAGGTATACGAAAAAGAGAACCAAATCCTTGCACGTATTATTCTTAAACTCTTCAATGTCTTGATATATTTTACCCAACTGTTCATGAAAATTACCTTATTCGTGGTTTTGGCTTTTTCATTATGTGTGATATTTTGCGAAAAATTTAGTAATTAACTATGTTCCTCATAATTAAGTATTTATTATACCATGTCATTTCTTAGATGACATTTATCTATATCATAAAGGGTGTATATAAATGACATCTCAAAACCTTTCACCGCAAAATAATAGAACTTGAATACCCAGTTGATATTATTTTTTATAATTCATGTAAATTTTTAACTTTTTAATAGAGACATTTGACGTGGTCCAGGAACATTAAACAGAGTTCATCACTCTTTCCACGTTTATAAGTGGGTCACGGAACTCTCATTGGCCGCCACCAGGGAGGCGGCCAATGAGGAGACTTTTTCCCTGACTCACTTATAAATGTGGAGAGAGTGATGACCTGAGTTTGAAGTTTTTAACTTAATGGGAGACAATAAAATACGAGACTGTTAAACTTCGATGTGTTTTTAAAGTACTAGGTATTAATCCCTTAGATTTTTTTGTCTTTAAACATACTTCCAGTAAAACTTACAAGATATTTACGTGAATTTAAGCATGATTTCTAAGATTTTTAGGTTTTAAACCTCGTAAAACTGCTATAGATTCGCATTGTGATACGCTGTGCGATATTAGATTTCAAGGAAAATTTTATTGTATCAATTTCATTTTAAATACATATAATCGATTGCTGTCACTTAATTTGTTTTAATGAATGACTCTCCTACTTATAAATATGCTAAAAGGACGGTTAGTCACACTACCCTCTCAGGCTGACTGAGCAACGATATTGTAATATAAAAAGACACAGAGTCCTAGGGTCTCCCTATGAATCAGAATGAGAAGAAAGGCTTCCAGTAAAAAAAGAACATTTGGTTTAAATATAGTATATGTACTTTACATTTCCGTTGCGGAAAATGTTAAACTACTTTCAGCCTTGCATTGACCTAAATGGCATAAAGCTTTGCGATAATGTTTCAAAGTCTAAAAATCATGTTGAATAATATTACAACACATTTTGTCTTTTTCCTAATTTCACACTTTTGAGTCGAAATGAATTATGGCTCTTCTTTCTTTTCGCAAATTGTTGAAAAAAATCGAGTCAAATACATTTGGGTGAATTATCAGTGAAATTGTTTGATTGTAGATCGATCTACTCAGAAATATAAAATTTTGATCACATAATTCTTTTGAGATTGAAGAAAACCCGTCGCAGGTTAAAGACGAAAAATATAAGCCTGAAAAGGAAATATCCTAACTGCAAGTAAAACATTAAATATTAACCATTACGTAGACTCGCATTAAAGAATCATTCATTATTCATATGCTTTCCTATTTATGATTTGCAGTTTGTGGAATTAAATCGGAGCAATATAAGTTTAATATCAAAATCATTAATTATCCATTTAAAATATGACCAAAAATCTATTAAATTTGGTCAAAGGAAATATTTCTATGGAAAACTTCACTGGCAACCCTGTTGACAAATACGAATTTTGGAAAATTCTCATTAACTTATCAAGTTAGGGTGAAATTTCCAAAACAAACTAATAATTTAACTTCAAAAGCATTGATAGAAGGGAGATATTCCTTTTGATAACATCACTGATAGTAGAGAATGCTTATTTAATCTGCCGGATAATATGTTCAAATGATGTCTCCTACTAGCTCTCTCTCTCTCTCTCTCTCTCTCTGTCTCTCTCTCTCTCTCTCTCTCTCTCTCTCTCTCTCTCTCTCTCTCTCTCTCTCTCTCTCTCTCTCTCTCTCTCTCTCTCTCTCTCTCTCTCTCTCTCTCTCTCTCTCTCTCTCTCTCTCTCTCTCTCTCTCTCTCTCTCTCTCTCTCTCTCTCTCTCTCTCTCTCTCTCTCTCTCTCTCTCTCTCTCTCTCTCTCTCTCTCTCTCTCTATATATATATATATATGGTATAACGTTTAATAAGTTTAAAATAAGATATCAGGTTGTCGGAAAAGTCATGACGTATTTTAGCCATGTTTTGCGAAGGTAATTTATTGATCGAAAGAACAAAAATCAATCAATGGTATAATGGCCGTTTTGTTTGATAACCTTTGGCGATCTTTTAGTGAGCTGCAGAAAGCCTCGTTCATTGAAGGACCTGTCTTTCGTGGCGAAAAACTGTACAAGGTGCTGATTTACAGACTCTGCTGAATTAAACGTTATACCATGCAAGAACTGTGGAAGAGAGCGAAACAAGGGGAAGTCCGACGGCGCAAGTTCAGGCAAGTATGCTGGGTGTGGCAACACATCCCACCCAAGCTCCAATAATTTTTGGCGGGTGATCAAACTTGTGTGTGGTCTCGCGTTGTCGTAGTGGAACACAAAACCTTCACGATGAACGTGCTCTACACGTTTCTGGATGATGAATTCCTCCAAACTGTCCAATTGCCGACAGTAAACATTCGAATTGATTGTTTGGTTCCGTGGTAGGAGCTCGAAAAACACGACAACTTTAAAATCCCACGACACTGAGAGCAGAACCTTCCGCTGATGAATGTCTGCTTTGGATGTCGTAGGAGGCGAAGCAGCACGTCGGGACCAAGACCGTTTGCGCAGCACATGGTTGTACACAATCCACTTTTCGTCACCAGTTATCAATCGCTTCAAAAAAGGATCGTTTTCCTTACGTTTAATGAGCATATCGCAGATGTATATATGCGCCGTCAATTCAGCTTCTTTGAGTTCATGACGAATCCACACATCGAGCTTGCTTACGTATCCCAACTTCTTCAGGTGGTCGTGAACGCTTGAATGATGGATGTGCAATGTGTCTGTAACAGCTTGTGTCGTGTAACGTGGGTTTGACTTCATCAGTGTCTTGACTTGGTCGTCATCAACCCCGGTTGGCCTCCCGAACCGAGGAGCATCGTTGAGGTCAAAATCACCAGCACGGAATTTGGCGAACTACCGCTGGCACTGACGTTCTTGTAGAGCATTATCACCGTACACTTTGCGCAACTTTTCACACGTTTGACGCGCATGCTTTCCTTTACATGAGTAAAACAGTAAAGTACGGCGAAAATGCACAGTTTGGTCTTCCATTTTCAATTTGATGTCAAATCTCCACAAATCAGCCAAATCGCTCACTTTTCTTTTTAGACTGCAGCTAGAACTTGCACCTGTCGAATGCCATAGCGATAACAAGGCTGCGCATGCCTCTAGTATTTCCAAAAACGCCCAACCGCCATCGGGCGCCAAAATACGTTATGACTTTTCCAACAACCCGATATATATAAATTCAGTGCAATGCGAGCTAATCCGAGTTCTAACAGTGTACGCTGTGCTGGCTTCATTTTTTTTGTTATAAAATTATTCTTGCACAAATTTCTTTGGTAAACAAAATGATAAAACAGAAGGATCTACTTATTTATTCAAAAAAAATTTATATACATATATATATATCTCCTTTGTAAAATCAAATATAGTTTACATGTTTTCAATTTGCTTTGTTCGCTTTTGAGTTGGCTTTTATTTTGAAATTTGCCCTGTAGCAATGTATTCAGATAATGGAATTTCATTTCCATTACTTTATATATGTTTGTACGGGTCATACATTTGATTGTAATGATAATTGCAGAAATTATATTTATGATTTTCAGTCGTTTTTAATTTTCTCCTGTGAATGTGTTTTATGTTTATGTAAATACGCATACACCTGGTCTTCCTGCAATCTCTTCAGATGCATTTGATGCAAATTGTGACAAAGAAACTGCCTGGCATTCCTCTTGAGTCAATGGGTCCTTTAAACGCCATACTGGACGAAATGACAGGGCATCAAGCAAAAATGTTTCCATTGTAGACCTGCGGTATTCTCAGTCACGCGTTGTTAACGTTTGTCTACAATTCACTGACAATGCGGTACTGTCATTTAGAGGCGTTTTCTTGTCTACCAATAACATTCCAAATGTTCTGTATTTAGAAGAAGTAGAAGAATCGTGAAATTTAAGAAAGCAACTTAGCCACTTGCAGGCATTATCTGCTGATATTGGTTGAGGGCGGACGATTTTTCTTTATTTCATTTCATTCTTTTTTATAAAGTTGGTTCTCAACAATACCGCAAAGGTGCGACAACAGAACTCGCTGAATGTTCTTATCGATATATCATGTTACCATCATTGTGCTCATGTATGGCACAAAAAGCAGCTGTGCAAAAACGTCATCTAGAGATCCTCACGCAGCGATTGTACGCGTGAGACAGAATCAAGAAGCGTCCATGACTGCTACATTGCTCCACTGCCCCTCAACTTATGTCTTGTGTGGCACCATTGCAACCTGGATTGACGAGGTGCTGCTCTGATTGTCAGTCGTCACAATGGCGAGCGAAAGCGAAAACCAAATTTACAGTGTTTGTTGGTACGCGGACGTTCATGGTTCTATGTACACCTCTTTAAGTGTTAGGTAGCTGTGGAATGTGATTGTGGTGCTTCGGGTTGTGCTGAATTGGGTGATCGAGGTGTTTGTATGTCAGCGTTTTGCACCTGTCCTACCAGGATAAGTATGTCATCCTCCTCCAAACATTGTCGCCATATGCGTTAAGACTTTCTTGCATCCGAGTGCTTTGACGCAGTGATTCTGAGCACAGACTAACTAGTTGTTCATACTCCAACGACGAAACCTCTGATTAAGTTGGCCTTATGATTGTATGATTCCCTGCGACGATGCGCTTCTATTCCCATTATTCCCTTGTGCTTTCGCCATCAGTATCACGCGGGCGCAGTGGCTTACATGCAGAGGGCAAACAATAGAGTACATACTACGCGATGCAGTTTTGCCATCAACCTTTTCTTAAATCTCACGCAGTTGCATCGAAAATGCAATGATTTGTGCTTGTTACAAACCGACTAGTTTCCATATCTCTCCGAAAAATGTTTCCCGGACTAGAATTTTGTATGTCTAGCAATGAATTAGCTATTGCACATGACCATCATGTGATGTGCTTCTTTTTCCTCTTGAAACTTTAAATTTTAAAACTTGAAACTCTGAACTATGAATCAATATTTTAAAGGTTTTCAAGGAAGAAAGACAAGACTTATATGAAAGGTAAAGTTTTTATTCAATTCAATTTAAAGTTTTATTCGATACCTGAGCATGCATTCTTTCAACATCACTAGTATCTATTAATGTAGAGAAAGCGAACCTCCCGGTGAAGGCAACGGAATTTTCAATTTTGCTATGAATTTTGGTTTCAAGAAACTTTGATTTAGTTTCGTGTTGTAATATCAACCGGTGCAACAAATTCCTTAGTTTAAAATAATTTGCTATCATCCGTTGATCTTTGTTGTTTTTTCTTTCCATCGGTATGAAAGTAATAAAAAAATCACTTCAGTGTGAGACATTATTGTATGTAAGGTTAAGGAACATTCCTTTTTATTCGACTCATATTTTTTTCTACGCCTAAATTTTGCATTTGGCTTACTGGAAAGGGAAAATTCAGAAAACAATAGTATCCCAGTGTTTCCACTCTCTGTAAATGTTTCCTTAGGTCATTTGACTACACGATTTTTGGCAGCTGTCTTTATCAGTATTGATCTGCAAATGTTTTTTTTTTATCTTAGACACATCCTTCGGCTAAATATATTACAAAAATCAAGAGTATGCATGTTTGATTCAAAATGTTTTCTTAACCAGTTGAAATGATAAGCTATTTGCTCTTATTCACTTGCTAAGTCAGTTCTACATCCCAAACCATGTACACTGTAGTGCCTGAAAAACTGGTACACCAGTCCAATACTTGGTAGGTCCCCCACGGGAACACAGAACAGCAGAAATACGACGGGTCATGGAATCTAGTATCTTCTGGAAATATGCTGTAGGAAATGCACACCATACGTCCTGCAGAGCGTTCCACAATTCCGGTGTATTCCGAGGTCTCGGAATCCCGTGTTGAACAGCCCTTTGCATGGCATCCCAAATGTGTTTTATCACGTTCAGATCTGAGGACTTGGTAGGGTATGGCTACACCCCAAACGCAGATAAACGCTCCTTTAACCATAAAGTGGCGTCCCGACATTTGTGTGGGGGTGCATTGTTCTGTTGGAATACGCCCAACTCATCAGCATGAATGCAGGACATGAACGAATGTACCAAAGAGAACCACATTGTATGACGATCTGTCGGTAGAGAATGTGGTCAGAAAGGATATCTGACTTGGGGCAGCAATACAGTACAGGAGCCAAAAATAATATTTTAGGGCATTATATTTTAGAATACAAATCTTCAATTCTCCTTCACAAACTCGTGATACGGTTTACTGACTCCACATTTATCGCCTACTGTGGCTACCGAAAAAAAGTTTTCTTTTCACACTTGGACCTTGGAACTCATAGACGATTTAAATCTTCTGTCTCAAAAGTCCACTCTTCCCCTTTGAAACTCATTGACTAGGGACGTGTTTAGGAGAAGGGTACGCAAGCCACATCCATGAAAAAGTGCATTAATTTTTTTGTCTATTTTTCATGAACTTTTATTTTGTTCTGGTGGATTTCAGAAACTTCAATTTTTCGTCGGACACCTCCGAAATTTCTTTTTATCTTCCGCTGTCATTGAGCATCTAAATATTTTGTCTCAAAAGTCCACAAACATCTGATTGATTGCATATGAAGCATTAAGTGTTAGAATAAATCAACCGCTAAGCGTTTAATTTCAGACTTCTTGTGTTGGTAACCTCACAGCCAATTGAGGATGCTACGTAAGATCTTCGCAACAAGCATGAGCCTGCTCTCTGCAGCCAACGGCTTTCGCTTGAACGGAAATACACCATTCTACACAGAGAACAGATAAAGAATCGTCCTAATACCATAATTTAAATTTAGTGTGTATTCTAAATCACATTTCATAAACTAATCTGAAAAACTCTGAATCCCTCAGAGATATGTAATAAAATCCCAGCTGTGGGAAAACCCACAAGCTCCGACACCAATCTAAAATCTAGAGTAGATCAATGAAACAAATTGTAGACTCAGGCGTGGCCCTTTCAAGCCTAAAATAACTCCGCCGCGAAAAACAGTCACGCATTGATCATGACGTTCAGGAATGACAACACCCTGCAACATATCGTGATAACGTGCTGCTGTCACGGAACAAGGATTTGGACCCGGCGGACTGAGTTCCTAAAAAAATGGACCACCCAAGAAGTTGGCGGAAAACTCTGTCCATACAGTCACATGCGGTGAATGCAAGGACACCTGGCGGACTCCATGAGGATTCTGTGTTGCCCAAATGCGGCAGTTTTGTGTGTTGACAATTCCGCACAGTTGAAAGTGAGCCTCGTCACTACATAGGATGTTTCACTGCCAATTCGGATCGATCTCCATGCGTGCCAAGAACGTCAAAGCGAAAGTTTCACGCACATGGTTATCGGCAGGTTTTATCTCTTATAAGTACTGTATCTTATTTCGGATAGGCTTCCAGTATTTTCCGCAAACACCACCATACCGTTGTGTACGGCACATGCACTTGTCTTGCTACGGCACGAGCACTGCACGTTCCTGCGACATTCTGACTAGAGTGCTCAACGACAGCGGTTGCAAAAACTGCAACCCCCTGTAATATCCGCGGTTTTCGTCCTCGTCCCGCTCGTACTGCAAAGCTTCCTATCTCCTCGAAACGATGCACCATTCGTCCCAAAGCACAGGGTGTTAGTGGACCCATACACAATGCGTTTTGTACCCTAGCACACGCGAAGCGCTTTAGCAGCGTTTTCGACGTTGAAGCAAAACAACTTTAACAGCAACGCCCGTTCCGGCTACGAGAGAACCATTGCATCCGTCGACTAATGCCCCGACATGGTTCCCATGCCTTTTATACGAGGCTATTGCACACGCGTCTTAGGCAAATGTTAATCCCCAGTAGAGCTCGCACCGCCACATGTTCACCTATCAGCGAATTTTGGAACTACAATCATCCCCCCCCCCTCCTCCAATCATTTCTCCATGATCTGACATGTATATCCTCAAGATTTGGGGCCGTTACATACAGGGGCTCTCCTTCCACACCGTTCAAAACTGGGATATTTTAATTTGAATCACCCTCTGCATGAAGCTCAAAAGCGAAGCCCGTGAGATTCTCAGAATGCACAAATAGTTTTTCAGAAAAACATGACACACACAGCAGTGGATGATTAAGAGACATTAGGAGACCATAACTTTGGTAAAATGTCTATGACGTAGAAGATTTTCACGTCTGTTTCAGCTACGACTAGAGATTTACAGAATATCGAAAACATTTCGATGGCATTCGCACATAGGGGAATCAAGTGTTTCGCGTCTAACTGTTATTTCGTATTAGAAATATGTGAAGTGTACCAAGACTAATCCTTCGCAGATATCCATTTAATTTCAAACACCTTCAAGAACTGGAAGCTACCAATTTAGCGAAGCTGAGAGATTAAAACGGCAACTGGCTGGGGCAGGTGTAACGGACGCGGGATGTTACAGAAATTTCATTCCATCAGCCAAACGTCCCAGTGTATGGTGTGGGTTCACGTCATCTTTCATTAATAGGACTTATTTTTACGAGGAAATTTGTGTTACAGCTTTCGAAACCCTCTCTATCAAAGGAGCGGGTTATGCAGAACCTTTACAAAATTACATTATTCCGATCTCAGAAGAGAGGGCATGCACTGGCAATATTCATCAAAGATGGAGCGCCACAGGACATCGCGTCTCCTATCAAGCAGTTCCTGAAATCAACGTTTTCAAAGAATCGTATAATCAGCTATCATTTCGACACGAATGGCTACCCATTTCTCAAGAACTTACGTATATCATTTTTGATTGTGGCGCTATCTGAAATCACAGTTAACGAAGATCATCCCACATCATTTGTCATGCTGGAAGACACTTTCGACAATATGTGTCACACATACCAACCGCTATGCTATTTAATGCTGTCCATGACATTTTCTTTTGTCTGCAGGCATAGCTCACGAATGATGAACACCACACTGAGCACTTATTACCGTAAGAAACCTTTTCTGGCGTTACGCCAATTTGCACTGCATACCCCACAGTCAATCATTCAGCGCTACCTGGCGTCTAAGAGCAAAGCTACAATGTCCAATAAATTTTGTAATTTCACCAAAATATCATGTCTTTGTGTACATTTCTGTGTAAAGCGCTCTGTTCTGCTTTCAAAACTCAGCAAAAATTTACTTTGAAAGTTATGCACGAAATTTCGATCACCGGATATGCTGGTTATCTACAAAGAGTTTCTAATAACTTGTAATCTCCCTTAACGATTTCTTCATCATCAAACTTTAAGATCTACAAAGATATTTTATAGTCTCAAAAGCGTAGACTTCAGAAACCAACTCTGAATTACTATTTTTCCGAAGAGATATTTGAGTACATTGAAAGGAACATATGTGTATGATGCGGAATAATTTTAAAATGGTGACGAATAAGAATATCTAGCACTTGAAACTGCATTTGACGTATTATATATTTTTCATTTATTATAGAATAAACCTGATGTAATTAGTACATACAATCGAAAACTTCCAAATTTGAGAAGCTTAATTCTGTAATTTTGGTTTCGTCATTTATTTCGAAAAATTAATTACTTTAATATTTCTACATATGCACTATTTGTTAAGACTAGGCGGAGAGCTTTACTGCTCCTATATTTAAAGTTGAGTCAGTTTAGTATGTAACGTAAATTTTAATTTCAAGAAATTTTTGAGGAAACAGATTTTTTGGAACAGAAGAAATAACTTATACCAATGGAGATTCTACTGGCAATTGGCATTGTCATACCTCAAGTATTTCTTTCTTCGTCGCACTTGCTTATTGACAAAAAATGCAGGAAGGCCATCTTTAATTTCTGTATAACAAACCAAGATCGGGAAGTCTGGAGTAAAAAGGCAAATGCATTACCTGAATCATTTCTTTAAGCTTGTATTCTTGTGTTGCACTTTAGATAATATACTGCTAAAATATCCTTCTAAACTTTGGAGCAATATTCTAGACTCTCTGCAGTAAGGGTAAACTCCAGCAAACCAGAAAATCATCAATACAAAGAAACTCTTTTGCACCCTGAATTTTCATGCATTTTGTACAACTTACAACAAGTTAATTCTGAGGTGTGATACATAGTGGGGACCCTCTCCTCTCGTACACTTGCTTTGACAACAATCCCTCTGTATGCGGCTCAGGATTGTCAATTTAATTGGTCTTAAGACGAATGAGTTTGCTATAGGACTCAGTCGGGCAAGAAAACGTTTGATATAATTTCAAATGGTTTTTTAAATGAATGTGATTGCTTTAGATGACTATTATACAGTCAGTTTCCTTTTCAACTTACACAGCACTTCGTTTGCAATCCGTGATATGTTAGAAATTTGTTTTACTACATGCCAGAATTATCATGTTTCCTGTCTGATTTATTATGTTTTGGAATATCATTATCAGATATTCTGTGTTTTCCTACATTTGTCTTACACCAAATAAACTTATGCACGACCAAAGAGTAATTATCCCTGTTTATTTGCCCAATTTAATTATCACGTACTTTCCTCTGGTTTGCTTATGATAAGAGGAATGTGTCTTAATATGCTTGCTTGGTCTTTCCGTGTTTTTTAATGAGCTATTATTGTTGATTTCTTTAACTTATCCTTGAAAGAAAAATTGAAGTTAGGGGCGCTGAGATCGCAGATTCACTTCCACGAGGCGTCGGAAACTGGTTCGTGGGCACACAGGAGCCGTTGCATCTGCTTGTATAGTGGACCAGGTCCCCGTGAGATGCGGTCGTGCCTGGCGCAAGATCCGGCGGTTTTCTCTACTGTTGGTCATCCTGGTCAGCCCGGAGCCGGTCCGCCATGTAGGAGTACAGTTACGTGTCCACTGCTCCCAACACAGTCGGACGCCATGGTCAGAAAGATCCACGTGGCAGGCTATACGGCGCGCCACCCACTTTGCGGATGTCAGCCTGATTATCAGGTTTCTCTCAAAGTCCGTAAGTTGCGTAAATCGACGTCTCTGGCGTCTAACTGGCATTCTTTGCACTTTGTATTCTTGCTGCGTCGGCCAGTGCGTTTCACTTTCATGGGGCATCGACTACACGCCGGTTTATAAGGCCGCCGGTTCGTGCTTGCAGCGCCAACACAAGGTGTGCGGTCATTCGCAGTCGCACTAAACGTGTATCATTTGCATACCAGCAAGCACTCTAGCTATTTTCAAAATTTCGCTGTTGCAGCATGTTTTCTTCTAGGTGCGCAAATTTCATTGTTCGTGAGTGTACTTATGTACACCTTAATTGATCACTATTCCATACTTCAGTGCTGATTCCAATAGTGTTTATAACGTTTGCTGTTACCATCCTTTCACAATCCTGATTGGTTAGATTTGAGAGCTGCTCCAGAAACGCAGTTTGTGATCACACTACCGTAGCAGATCATGTAAGACTTGACCTCATCATAATATTAACACAAATTTGTAATCTTCGGGTTTTTGAATTGTTTGATTATATCAAGTTATGTATTGTTCTGATTCAAACATGACTTACTTTCAGGTATTGAAACAGCCAATTTTACTGAAGAGTGTAAATACGCTTATATTGTGTTCATGGATTAATCGAAGAAAAGATTACTGCTACTGAATCGCATATTTGACCCACCAGAAAAAAGGACGCTATTTTTGTTTTATATAAACATTTTGGACTCTCACTGAAAATTCAAAGCGGAAAAGAATGCAACCTGCAAATGAGGTACACGTTTGACATTAATACGATACGGAATAAAGAAATTTGTATAACAAAAACATGAAAACTCAACATATCCTAACAGAACTTTAAATATGGAGAAATAGTTTTCTTATTTAGCACTATTTTGCACGTGGGAAAATGGCTGTATACACAGCTTGGACCATTTATAATAATAATAAGCCGATAATTATCTACTGAATATTTAATTAAACTGTCAATAAGTTTCTGTTGACAGTGTCGTGTATTGAAATAAATTTACCATTTTCGAGACACCTCGAAAAGCAAAATTTAAGACAGAAAATGCATTAAGTGGGGTTCTAGCATGTAAAATCGTATGTGTAAAATTTTAAAAATTAAAATTAATTTAATTTTGTATTTGTATATTTTTTTCCAATTTTCATTTTCCTTTCCACTGTTGTATGAAAATCATTTCGGTTACATCGGGCAGCATTAACTTTTTTCCTCTTTCCATTCGGAGGTGTTTAAATGTCATTCTGCATTTGTGTGTGTAACGATTTTAGACGTACTTAAGCTTGTCTTGTTGAGCTTTCATTTGCACTTTATGGCACTAGAGGAGAGGACCTTCGTTATGCCTAACTGTGTTGCTGCTTAATTGAATTCTAGGAGGAAATTTCTCCGACACATCCATAAAAATTGGCAAAAAAAATGAGATTGAGTAAACTCATGTTTTTCCATCTCGGTAGCATGTCAATCGCTATGATAACGCGAATCTTTTTCTGAGGCGAAATCGGCTTGAGATTTTTTAATAGGCGTGAATTCGTTTTTGGATCATTGCGGCCGAAATCTTTAGCAAAATGTAAAGATTGTGAGTTCTTTTTCTGAATCGTAAGCTGGATTTCATGTGAAAGCTGTTGCATGTTCGGTTATAAAAAGCAATTCGGGCAGACGAAGCTATATGATTGCATGATGTTTATAAATCAGATTTATGCTGACATACATTTGGATATACTTTATGACTACAGAATTGGTGGTGTTAAGATTGAAGGATAATACCAACTTTTGCCACAATTAAAGTTATATTATACATCGACTACAATTTCGCAGAGTGTGGCTCAGGATCATCATCATTCGTTCTGACAATTATAAGCCAAAAGCTCTGCAAAACTGCATTCGATGTATAATAAACTTTTGATTGCGGTACACGTTGTTATTTTCAATACAAGTGTGGATGATGTGAATCCATGTGCTTATGTAAATATGACATTGATGTTAAGTCAGATAATATTGGAAAATTTGAAAATTTCGTCGTTTTGAAGCGGTAAACGAATTCATTATTCATATCCCGCTAACCTACAGCTTCGCTACATGTGAAACCCAGGTGCTTTGACAAGCGAATCCTGTGATGGTTATATTCAAATTAATCGGAAACTTAAAACTTGGTCGTTATGGGTGGTGTGGTGGTTAACATACTTAGGCGCTACTCGGGGAACACGAATCCGTCTTAACCTAGGACGACGAAATTTTCAAATTTTCAGACGTTATCTAACTTAATATCCATGTCATATTTACACCAACAAACGGATTCACATACTCCAAATTTCTATTCTTCAATGGTGATATTTTCATTCGTTGATATTTTCATTTTATATTTTTGGATATTATGAAAATTAAGCATTTAGGAAATGTTCTTGAAAGGTACCACTGCAGCTTTTCGCAAATATTTTCATAACTTTTTTACATAAAATACTTCTAAGGGATTAGAAATTTGGAAAACAATTCAATGTTGTGCCGGTTTTTTTTTTTTTTCGAATTTTTGAAGTTCGCAATACACTCTTATGTTTCGGCTACGCCCAAAAGAGCATAGATTCTTGGTGTACCCACAAAAGGAACTAGGCTTTCATTATATTTCGAGAAGGTAATGCCGAATAATTTATAAAAACAGATCCCATCCACACACAGACGAAAAAATACCGTTTGCGAGTAAAAGAAAATAGTGCGTAGATGAAATGATGAAAATAAAGCTAGCCTTAGCATTCTTTGTTCTTCGGTTAGTTCTGTGTGTTGCCAGTTATTTACATGGCACCTGCGAGTACCCACCGTCTCGGGGCTTACAAGCTCACACCGTCGCTGTAAAAAGAATAGAAACACATCAAGAAAAATGGATTGTAATATTGTTTCACGAAAAATAATACATCTACATATCTTTCTGTGTCTTGACTCATTTCGTGAACCTTATGCAATTAATGACAGTAAGTCAGGAAGGTAGAAAAAAATATTGTTTCTTATAAAACAGCAGAAACAGCACTACTGGTAGCAACTATATTTCATTATCACATTTCATACATATTATTTACAACGTATACCTTCTTCTGAAATCATGTTTTATGAACTGTAAGCACTAAATTAGGTTGATTAACAGCAAGCCAGGAAACAGAACAAAATAATTTCCCATAAACAGCTCAGCGCCGCTCTAGCTCAGTGGTCTAATCTCAAGCTTCTGACCATTTGTCCGAGTTGGCAAGGAACCGAAACCCCGAGAGCTTCACATCTTCTGTCTTTCTCAGAGCACACCCTCTCTTGCTTTCCTAGCGTCTGTGTGGCCCTACATTTGGAACAAGTGATCGCTTTTTCCTCATTGAGTTGCGCACGGTTGTCGTGAAACCCAAAAAAAAAAACGAACCCCCTTCGCCCTAAAACTATGTGAACTAGAAGAGGAAATTTAAAGGGAGAATAAGAAAGGTAATTTACCTATATTTCAACATTTGTTTTTTATAAAACAAATCTTGATATTCTGTATGGTATTAAAACTAATTAGCATAGAAATTATACCAATTTTAAAGAAATGGATTGCAAGATATACACTGGCGTGCAAAAATTAAGTACCAGACGGTTTTTCGAATGTAACGTCGTGCAGAAGTGCTCCACATCGACTCAAATCATACCATAAGATCCCCAAGATGTACGAATATGGGACAAGTGACCAAAACCGTCTAAACAAGGAATCCAAAGGATACAAAGGCACTTTATTGAAAAGGTAGCTTCGAGCACAACTGGACAGAATACAGAAACGTCCATGTGACAGGCGGCTGCCAAGAAAAATCCAGTCTTTATTAGGGGGTATAATCACCCCTGACTGCGTTGCAGGATTGCAACGTCTGTCCATGCTGGTGACGAGGTTGTTTAGAGCTGTTGAGGCATCGCAGCCTATTCCTCTTGTAGCACCAATCGCAGCTGCGGAATCGTTGCTGGCGCCTGGTGACATGCTGCCAAGAAGGTCCCACACGTATTCGATTGGATTTAGGTCAGGGGACCTTGCGGGCCAATCCATGCCTTGAATATCTTCAGTTTCCAACAGCTCTGCGGCAGCCACTGTACGATGATGTGTAGCGTTGTCGTTCATGAAGAGGAACTCAAGACCAACAGCACCTCGAAACAGAAGCACGTGAGGCAGGACAACCTCGGTACGATAGCGGACACCAGTGACTGTACCTCCTTGGAAGATGTGGAGGTTAGTACTGCTAGAAAGACTAATACTGCCCCAAACGAGAAATCCGCCACTTCCAAACCGGTCCTTTTCGATGATGTTGGAGGTGTGATTACGTGTTCCCTTTTCTCTCCAGATGTGTATATATCCAAAATCGCTCATCAGACTAAATCGGCTCTCATCCGTAAAGAGAACTCGACCCCATTGCTCATGTGTCCAGTTCTTGTGTTCCTGGCTTCACAGAAACCGCCATCTCCGATGAGCAGGCTTTAATGGCACACACCGTACTGGTCGTCGTGCAAATAGACCACCTTTGTGCAGCCTCCTGGCCACGGTAAGGCGCGATAACGGACGTCGAGTTGTCTGTCGCATGTGCCTTGCGGTTTCTGCCGCTTTCTGCCGTCTGTCTCTTCTCGCCGGAAGGACAATATACCGGTCGTTAGCAGCCGTGGTTACTCGTGGACGACCATTGCTAAACTCTCGGACAGCTGTTCCTGTCGTATGAAATGCTCTCCCAGATCGTGAAACGATGATGTGAGCGATCCCGAACTCCTCGGCCACACTAGTCACACTTCGACCTTCTTCCAACTTCCCAATGACGCGACCTCGGGTAAAGTCATCCAGATGTCGTCTACAGGATTACCTGTTGGCCATATCACACGGTGGCAGTAACTGGACGGCGTTCAAACGGATGTACAGCGCGCAATAAATTTCACCGTATTGCTGAGCGTGCACCGCCCGTGTGCGCTATACCCTCCCGCCAGTTACACTCCCCCCCCTACGTCATGCTGCATATATGCGCATGCCTTACCGTACCGGACCCTAGTCTATTTCTGAGTGGTGTTTCGGACCGTTCTGCCTGCTCGTTCCGCTGTTATGCTAATTTCTCTTTTTCGTCCTTAATTTTTGCACACCAATGTACATATTCTTTTATTTGTGTAAATACTTTTGTAAACTTGGTTTAAGAAAGTAAAACGTGTGTTTTGATGTTGTGGAAGTTCGTAAAAGGTATCCGTTCGTCACGGGATCAAGAGTATATTGCAGAACACAGTAAACCTACCAGTGACAAAAGCAAGGTAAATGATAGCCATTCCATATACAAACCAAGTACAAGTAGTGAGAACCGGGAGGTAAGGCACACTAGGAAGAATCACCTTTATTGTGAAAGCTGACAAAAGCTTACCATTTCGGCAAAGGATTTCTTTCTTAAATTTGAACTTTTTAGAACATCGTGTTGGAAAAATGTGTTCGTGCTGGACCTCATAAAATGAACAACAGCCTGTTGTGAGAATGACTAATTGCATGTTAGAAAGTAATTCCTCAGAAATTGTCTCTGCATTTATTCTAATAAATACTGGGAGAAGACGTTTTGTATTTCATCTCTTACGCAGAACACTATTACACTTATTTTCCTGTACATCACGGCAGCAAACAACAAATGCACATCATGCCAAAAAAGCATTTTTCTCCATGTCACTACTTATCGTTTACTTACGTTGAACAAATGTTCTCATTAGCTTTAGAAAATCTAAATGTATTATCAGAGTGATATCGTACAATAATGATTTTATTCTAAATATTGGTACCGCTATATTTTCATTGTTAAGTGGTTAAGTTGGGATCAATTTTCTGTGAACTACCAAGGCCCACAATACACATATTGTTTCGTTTTGATAAACGCAGATTTTGTTTGCACATCCAAACATTATGGCCACCTGCCCAATATGATGTTGTCCCTCCACGTGCCGTCCAATGGCTCTTACCTGGCGGAGCATGGAAGCTAAAAAAATTCTAAATGTTTCTTGTTGTATTTGGTACCAAAACGATAGCAGCATATCATTTAACTCCTGTTGTAGGTAAAGTGGTTGAGACGCGGGAGATCAGATTTCCTATTCCAACACAAACCACAAATGCAGGATTAAATTGGTGTCTGTAGTGTATGGAGCTCAGGGCAATACCTGGAGGTATTTCTCATGTTCCGCGAACCATACTCGATCTATGCGGCCAGTGTGGCATGTGGTATTATCCTACTGTAAGTGGGAGCTACTAGACTGGAAATGTGAAATGATGAATGTGAAAAGATATACCTAGTCTGCAGTGATGTTTAGGTAGATAGGAACAGTAACAGTTTCCTGCACATCAGTGACTGGACCCATGTCTTTCGCAGCAGCACATTGTCAAAAACATTGCACTTCCTGCACGGTCTTGTTTTTGTCCCAAGATGCATCCAGGTGCCAATAGTGAATCAGGTAAATGACGCACACCTTCCCAATCGTTTGGATGGTTCACTAGGAACGAGATTCATGGGATGGTGCAATAGAAAACGAGATTCATGGGATAATGCAATAGGAAACGAGATGATAATTGATGATGGTGCAATAGGAAACGAGATCATAATTGATGAGCATGAATGTTTCGGCAGTATGAATTTATTAGAAGGATGAGTGCGTTATAGTGGGTGTGAGAACGCTAGGCATTACATTACCCAGGACAAGGAAATTCCAAGCACCAGAACATAAATATCTGAGAATCTTCATATTTGGGCTTGTCGAAACAAATATCTGCCGATCGCAGCGTCTCAAGAACTTTTCACACATCCAGTATCAGATGTAGGTCAGTACTTCAGTGATAAAAATATATACTAATTATTTATTCTGTTGGATGGATGGGAAATAAATTTCCCTTGAAGAAATATATATACATGGTTGGGTTGTAAATCTTTTAATATTTTTCATATTAAAGGATTTTCTGAACTGAAAGTTTACATGGTGCACAGTTAAAAATATTAAAGGATTTACAAACCAACCATGTATTTATATTTCTTCAAGGGAAATTTATTTACCATCCATCCAACAGAAGAAATAATTAGTATAAGCATATTTCAGTTTATCGCATATGAAAATCCGCTTTTTTATGTAGCAAGGCTTATTGTAAAATTCGTCCAATAACAGGACGGATTAATTTATATATGATATATTTTTGAAATAATTTGCTGAATCAAATTAGTCAATCACATAAATAAATTTATACTTTACATTTTATTTCTGAAATATTTTATATTTGTTCTACCTTAGCGCATTGGACGCCTTCCAAAGGAAAGGTGTGTCATTTTCCCATCCGCCTACAGAAAAAAGCATTTTAATTCTCCCGCATTCTTTTTCTCATTATTTCAGAGGCCAGAGATTCCTTTGCTTTTGGATGCCAACAATTTTATTAGCCGATTGTGATTACACACTTACTGAGTCCATGTGTTTAGAAATACAGCATACTGAGAACCAGGTAGCAGCTCAACAAAATGAAAACTGATAAAACCTTATTGTACTGTGGACTAAAACAGAAATACAAATTGTTTGTGCCACAAAAATTAGGTTTACACCTGTTCTTCTTTCGTTTCACATGTATTCTATATCTTTGTGAGATTTCTTTATTACTCCTGAGTAGTTAAGACATTTATTTGGCTTTATTTTAAATTATCTGATGCTAATCTGCTAAACTTTGGAACATTTAGTAGGTTGGTGGTTGCAGACAGGATTTGTTTCGTATCGTAATTACAAAAAAACTACGTTTTTCGTTTTCTACTTTCATCATTTATTCGAAGAAATTCAATTCCTCTACGAATGATTTTTTGGAGTGTCAAACACTTAGCAATAGAAATTTTAAGAACATATCTAATATAATTCAGTTTTCGAAGAATATTGCTTGTGGAACAGAATATGTCTTATATAAGCAGTACGAGAAGTTTCGAAGCCACAATAAAGGTTGTAATGATTTGAATACAGTTGCCTTAGATATTTAAATATCTGATTTAAAATAAATTCAAATGTTGAATTCGCCGCAATTTAAAAAATTCTTAGATTAGTCATTGGGAATGATATCTACAATTTTATTGGTTTAGACCACCATGTGAGACCATAATATAAGGCCGCTATGAATTGTAAAATGGCGTACAATGTACTACGTCCACATAAACGATCCGTTTTTGTAAAGATGTGAGGATATGGCATTTTGAACTGTAAACAATCGCATTATGAAACGTAAGAAAATGTTTTGGCCAATCGTTATGTTGCAAATAACATTTTTTAAAATAAAATTTTCTTCCCTTAGAAGAATTTATTCCCGTCAATTCCGAAGTCATTACATGTGTTTCACACGTGCTGTAAGATAATCTATATCACACAGAGTTTCAACTTAAATGAAATTATAATATTTAAATAAAATGGGATTTACAGAGATCTGAAATTCGTTTAATAATAATCGATCTAAATTAATTTCCTTTCTGAAATTATTAATAAAAAATTTATAAAAGTTTCTCAGCTATCACACTTAGAATATACTAACCGTAGAACAGGCTTTCAAGAAGAATATATTTTGATGAAAATATTCTTCCAGCTCGTAGTGGAAGCACCCAGTATTCTTAAAAGTAATGGCCTTGCCAACTTTTCATCAATTTTCTTTGTTGTCCTCAATGGTTTTCGTTTACACATAATTTAAAAGAACTTGAATGATTGCCACGTCGATTTTTGCTCTACATTTAACGGTTTTCAAAATGCTATAACTAATCCTTTAACTAGCTGGAACGAATCAAATCGGGGTTAGGAAAATGTGCCAAACGTAGCTCGAAGGAATGCCTTTCCTGCCTAATAATAGCGCTCGGCGCGACTAGAACGGGTAAACCTGAGCATCAGGAAGCACTGCATTCTCCTTAACTTTGTTTTAAAGTGGTTAGTTAGAATAACTGTCCTTTGTGCTGATTACCCACTAATCTTTTACGACTTACAACCTGCTGAAAAGCCTATAACTGTGTCGAGGAAGTCACGTAAGGAGAGAAAATATGTTTCATTCACTTGTTTCTGCTCAGTCTGGCCGTTACGTAGATGTGACTCTTTGGAAGGAGCAAAAACGTTTTGGTACGATTTGGTTCAGGTACAACTCAATATTAAAGGGTTTATTACCTCCTTATCAGAAAACAGAAAAAAATTTAACGTTTCAACTTCACCTTACATTCATTTTTAAAAAAAGATCTGCCCTTAATTGACGGTTGCCGTGGAATTTTTCGTCAAACAAATAACAATGTGCGCTGGTGGTAAATGCTGTTTTCGGGACTCAGTAATGTTTGGGAAATTATTTATGCATTTATGATGATGCGTTACTTCTTCCTCAGAAACTCCTCAGTTTCCTTCCTTTTAAGAAAGTTTCCTAAACACAGAACAGTACTTTTTACTCTAAACAACAAATTTGATCTTTTATTTCTTGCCACGAAACAAAAGCAAATGATTCTGACAAATTTGCACGTTCTGATTGCTAATCTGAAATCGAGAATGTGCTATCACCTACCAAATATTTGGGAACATAATTTGAAATTTTATGGAAGAAATAGAAAATTTAAAAAATGCACTTCAATTGCATTATTTTTTAAAAGTTCTTTACTATGCAAAGGGTCGAAAATTGGTCATAACAGTCGAAAATGGAATGCTGATTCATTACAACTTCTCTACATTACATCCACTTATAACTGCGCGCAAATAAGTATATTGTCTCAGTTTGTAAAGTTTTCCCATATAAAGAAAGCTAAAAAAATATCCGAGTTTTGGATAATCCGTCGATGTCTTTAAGATTTGTTTCATTACAAGAGCTTCCGTTACTCCTGAAAGTATAAGTACTTTGTCTTATTCAAACTGTTTGACTTATATGCATACTATTGTAAAATATAAACATCTGCCTATTTGAATATTAAGAGTATACGATAAAACAAATATTCTAATACGTGTGAAAGAATCTACACTGCACTTACAAAAAAAAATCGACAATTGCTATCATACATTTTCATCAGTGCAGCACAGCATGCAAATTCAAATCAAGGGAAGATGTATATTTTTCAAATAAATTTTTGCTTGTCCCCTTCAGAGTTGCGGAGTATAGGTAGTGGTTTTAAAGGTGTACGTACAAAAAACAAGCCTGATGTTAACTTACAGAAAACAAAAAAAATTTCAAAAACTGAAGATTTGGCGATGTACAGAAAAAAGTTATTCCTATATGTAAACTGTACAACAGACACAAAGCAAATGTCAGAGCGAAGATTAAATAAATTGCCGTGAAAATCGTGATTGGTGTGCATTTGGAAGAAACGCACACTCTTCAAGAGTAATTTACCAGTACTTACTAAAAAATGTTTTTTTAAGATTGCACCATTCTAGTTCTTAATTATGGATCACAGAACTGGAACTTAACTAGACAATAAATCCATAGACTGCAAATTACTGAGAAAAGCATGGACAGCTGAATCGTTTCTATAACTAGAAAACACATGAAGAGGAACTCTTCTTTCGCGAAAAGGACAACGATATGTAATATCATGATCGCGGGAAGATAACTAAAATGAAAATTGACAGGAT
This sequence comes from Macrothele yani, assembly GCA_039090855.1. Classification (NCBI taxonomy): domain Eukaryota; kingdom Metazoa; phylum Arthropoda; class Arachnida; order Araneae; family Macrothelidae; genus Macrothele; species Macrothele yani. The sequence goes on along the minus strand of CM076999.1, from coordinate 46,505,473 downwards.
ATATTTCTAGAAGAATTGACCACTGTTGTACAACTGAAATTCTTCACAAGTATCAAAATTTCAGGAAAATAACTAAGAGGAAAGCATGTGGAGGTATAGTTGAATGATATTCGAAAGTATGTCGGAATGATATGGAGGAAACTGGCTAAAAAAAAGATGTGAAAGAAATTTGGGGAGACCTAATTTAACAATGGACGGAAAAAATATTTGTTGATGACGAGGATATAATTTTTTTTATCTCACAAATTTTGTCGATTGAAATGTACAAGAAGAATAAGGAAACAAAAAAAAGTGATACTTAGGATTGTATACCCACGTTCAGAATGAAGGGAAAACCTTTCCTCAATACATGCGGATTAAGAGCATTACAGAATTTGAATGCTAAAATTTGCTGTGCATTTTCGGTTTAAGTGATTCGAAGTGATTCATTCAGCAATTACTTTCGATAAAATGCAGGTATTTCATGTAGTTTCAGTTTCAGAATAACAAAGATATAGCCCAAGGCTTTGATTCATTCCTTTGCACTAAATTATTTATAAAATAAAATATTGATTTTTGAAATATGTCCAACTGCATTTAAATATGGCTACTAAGTGTGTGTCGAAAACGCCCCTTCACTTTAGAAAAGATGTGGAGTTGAAATATTCTGATGATATTTAGTTTGACACAAGGAAATCAAAAAATCGCTTCGCTATATTTTTAAATAGTAAATGATAAATATAAGGATATTATACAAAGAGCTCTGTACTTATAAATTAGTTATGCGGAGGAAAACATTTCATTGAATCTATAAGATGCTGTTGATTAATTTCTATTTACCCGCTTCTTTCTACTGCTGTTCTTCCGCAGGTTTTAATTTAGGACAACATGCGAAAAATAAAGAATATTGAAAAGTATCGAATGAATGCAAATCACCTTTCAACCGTTTGCATCTGCCTCTACTGATACCCGAATTTAGCAAATTAAAGCCTTCTAGCAAGAATTTTTGGTAATATAAGAAAACACGCTCGATGATTCAAGAATTTAGATTGCACGGAGATGGTGTATCCTTTCCGACAAGAAAAATATATGTCAAAGAAGATTTTTTTGAAAATCCAAATATTCAGCAGATAGGGGAATGACATCACCTTGTGAAGAACTGAGCGTAAGTTAAATTACGCGTAGTGAGTAAGGTTACTACTAGTAAACTGAAACATTAAAAACGTTCAACACGACTTTTACTATCGATAAAACATACAGAAATAAAAATAACTACTTACACACACTAACGACTGAAAACTATGTTGCGAAATTAAAAAAAATGCAGAAAACCTTTCATACAGCTGATAGAGGATATCATCGACAATTTTATTTTAATTCAACTGTAAGAATAAAACTGATGCAACTTAAGGTCCTTTACGGAATATATTTGTGCTACCTAAAAAAGGAAACTCTATTAAAATGTTCTTCAAAAGAGTAATCGATTATACTTCCAAATCTGAACTTCTCCTAACGACACAGTCAGCCCTCACTTACTGCCATCTATTAGCCACTGTTAAAAATTAAGAGCCTGAGAAGTGGAATGAACTAATTTTGTAAATATTTTAGCTGTCCCTTAAAATAATTTTTATGATTTTTAAATGTGTTCCTATTCCGAAATATTTATTATGAAAGAAAACTTTTGTATCCTCATTAATGAATATGTGTTTTTCTCGAAGAATAAAACAACTGGTTACATGATTTTAAATTATTACGTAACGGGAATAACTTTCTGGTGATGTGACTCAACAACTCAAACCTGTTTTCTGAGTAAAGGCGAAATTTTCGTCGGTTTAAATATTGCATAATATGACCTGCAAAATTAATATTTTGTTTTATTTCGGTTAGTTTGCCTTTGAGAGAGCGCCAATTACTATGTACACCTTGTGTGAGATTCTCTGGATGTGAATCAATGAAATTAAGAGTTTTTGACAGTTATATTTATATCTTAAACTTGACGTATTACGGTAAATGGAACACTTACTTGTCATAATTGTTCGCGTCAAAAATATGGCGTCTGAAGGAGAAAAGATCGTACATCCACCCTCTGCAAAATTCACATTCAAAAAGAATACCAAAGGTAACTGTTGAAGAATTAAATCTCCCTCACAGGAAAAAGCAGATTTAGTGATATCTAGCGGCGATTCTGTACTCAGAATAATTACTGGAGAGCGGCCCAGAGTTGGAAGTATAGCCGATTATCCAACAAAAAATATTTTTAAAAGGGATATTTAGGATCGAAAACGTTCCTATAAATAAATTAACTCTGAGGCTGCCAGGTGGCAGAAAACTTAGTGGCACAAACGTAGAAAACATGACCACGTGCTCCTTCATAGCAAAAGTATTGATGAGGTAAAATAATTTTTCACGTACGTCTCCATAGAGAAAGCAAAATATTGCATTCCCGTGGGAAAACTATGCATTATTTAATTAAACACGTTCCTACCTATATTGAAGTGGATGGCATGCAGTAAAAGAAGAAATTTTACAATATGACATTTAGAAGGTTCCATAGGGTTCCAACACAACTACACGCTATCATCACCAAGCACTAGGTCTCTGAACTAACGAACCCACTAATAGATACAATAATTTCTGCATGTTTAATCGTATACGTGAGATGTTAAAATATTTATTTTAAGACAAACATTTAGAAGCCCAAATATTGAGAACAGATTATATTTCTACACTCTGATGGCGAAGTTGTGCATTATGTATGTGCAGAATGGAACACATAATGCTTCTGTATTTATTTGTATCTGATTTTCAAACAATCTTTAAATAGTGTGTTTAGACGCCTATATATCACTGCAAACTGAACAGTTACCTTTTGCCCTCAAATGGCAATCTTATGCGTTTAAAAATTTGGAAATCATATTAAAAACTCTTCCCACCAAAACAGCTCTCTGACAAATAAAGACTTTCAAATCGGACTATGAAATGTAGAGATATTTAGAAAAGTATGATAAATTACTACGATTCCTTGCGAAAAACTGATCATTATTTTAAACATACATATTCACATTGCGATATCATTATACAAAATAATTTTCTAAGTTGGGTTACACTCGCGGAGATCAGAAATTTTGTGCAGAACATTTCCTGCTGGAATTTTTGTCGCATACAATAAGACATTTTCAACTACGACGTTCAGAAGCAGAGATATCGGTGAACATCAATTTCTATTTACTTCCCTAGAGGAAAAACTGGACAATACTTGAAAAAGAAACTGTGCCCAGCATAGACTTTGTCCTAAATGGTATCTAAATGAAGACATATATTTTTAGTCGGATATTTCGATGAAATGATATCTTATTGGAAGAAATAAAGAAAAGCCAGTATCGTCGTTCTCATATTTCATGCTTCTTTTTGCACGAAGGATACTTTAATTTAGCTCAACTAGAGGCTGCGCCTCTAGGATCGCTACGCTTGTTCCCAGATTAGCGCTCGGCCCTAAAACCCGATCTCCAATTATATCACATGAAATAAAAACTAGAAATTTCATATAAATTTCAATTTTCATTGCATGTCTAAGCAAATAAGGCCTGTTATTCCGAAATTTCAGAGTTTTGTTTACTGTCGTTAATTTTTGGAAGGTCGGAGTTTTGTCGTTTAAACTTATATCACTTACTAAATTTACTACTAAGGAAAAGAAAAGCGGTCCAGAAAGCATTTCCGTAAACCGTTATGCTAAACCGTTAAGGTGGACGTCAAGTATTTTTGCTTCCTATACTTCCAATGGAAAAACTTTTGTACAAAGTTCCTTCACAATTATTATGTTCCCAAAAATGAAAATTTGAGCATCGATTAAAATAACTTCATATTATAACTTGGAATACTTAATATTTTCTAAAACATAACCATAATTATATAAAAAATCAATACCTTTTTCTTTGGTGGTGTTGGAACCAGAAAAAAGATGGCGCGACCTGTACTTTGATGGCGTCAGTACAAAAACAAATGTTGGATTGCAAAATTATTGTTATATTTTAGAACATATTAAGTATTCTAAGTTATAAAATGAAGCTATTTTTATCGATTTTCACATTTTAATCATTGAGAACGCATTAAGTGTCCAGAAAAAAGATGGCGCGACCTGTACTTTGATGACGTCAGTAGACAAATAAACGTTCGATTGCATAATTATGGTTATGTTTTAGAAAATATTAGGTATTCGAAGTTGTAAAATGAAGCTATTTTAATCGATGTTCAAATTTTCATCCTTGGGAACGCATTAATTGTGAAGAAAATGTGTACAGAAGTTTTTTCCATTGAAAGTATAGGAAGCAAAATTACTTGACGTCCACCTTAAACAACTGAGATAGCTTTACCAACAAAACATATGCATAACAAATTCTCTGCGTAACCATGGCAGCAGGTCACGAGACCATAACGTTCCTCTGTGGTTATCGTGAAGACAGACAAGCCGTTAGTTTCTTTCCTTTGCGTCTTTAAAAAATGCTTAAAAATCAGAAAATGACTTTTTCTTGATTTTTTTTTTTGTGAAAAAGGGACGATAGTTGTAAGTTTAGGCTGTAAAAATTGCAATGCTTTATGATTTATGGTTTGCCATATATCAGTTTTTTAATGGATCCCATCGCGAAATAGAGAATTTTGTGAAATTTAGAAATTCAATTTCCCGTAAACTAAATCGAAATTCAAAAAAGGGCGACGAGGTGTAAATTTTCGGTCATGGTACTACATGCCTACAAAGTTTCGTGGTTCTGTAGCTGCGAGTTTGTTCGGAATGCGACCTGATAGCAATTTTTTGCTTACCTTAAATTTGAAATACCATAGCTCTTGAAGTATCGCGAGAATCAAGAAACGGTTTATTTCAGGATGTTTTTCAAAAAAAGTTTTCAAAATTTCATATTTTTGTCTTCCATTCGTTTTGCGCTGCGTGCTAAGAAAGCAAGAGTGTCGTGAAATTTCTAAAACATCGGCAGCAGCAGCGGCGGCGGCAGTTACTTTTTTTAGAATAGAGAGAACGTTTCAGAGACACTGGTCTCCACAGGCTGTCGAACGTTCAAAGTGACAGCATAAGCACATTCTTTTTTTTACAACAGATGCACTAATGATGGAGTGCGTAGTTTGTTTTAATGAAATAATATGGTCATCTAGTTCGATTTTATTAGAAAATATAACTTTACCAGGAATAAATTGCTTAAGATGAATACTCTATGTCAACGACTTCGTAGTATATTCTAGCTTCACAAAACTTCTCATCTGGAAAATGTTCTTGCTAATAATGTGTTTTGCTGCATACGTTTCTTATCAAAGTCACTATACAAAAAAAATGAGCTAATAATTCTTACAAGTTGCTGTGACTTCTTTTTACTACCGATTCACTTTCATAGAAGAAAGGCTGATATTCGTCCTGTACAAATTGCTATTTTTTTCTTTGTGAATTTTACACCAAAGCAAAATATATAGAAAATATATCTGCAGATATCCATGTTCTTATATGTAAAGACCCTAAGGCACTTTATCCTGTTCGTTTCATTATTAGGTGATATGATTCGCGTAAGCTGTGATCAAGATCATTATTTTATTTTATGTATTTTCTAACTTGATAAATTTTAATGCAAATAAGTTTCAAAAGACATGCGCTGAAAACTCTTTCCCTGCGAGCATCACACGCAAAACTACTCTTAATCATTTCGTATATTATTGGAAAAATTAAATTTATTTAACAGTGAAATGCCCTTTCCAAAAGGTACATTTTTTCTTTTTTCAGATGGTTCCTTAAGATTTCGTAAACCAAACGCAGAGCCATGAAATTTACATTTTATTTGCCATTAGAGACGGTTACATCAGTGGACGTTCATTGCCGAATCATCGGTAGAATCCGTGAAAAATGTTGGATGCTTAATGTTTTTGCTAATAAGCCGAAGAATTCACGCTTTTCCATCTGCAGCAGACATCGGGATTAAAATATGCTCAATATAAGAGTTTTTCTTCACCAACTCAACATCGAGTAAGCAATAATACTTGTGAAAGCGCTTGATGTAATGTTGAAGACCTGGATGTTTTTTCGATGTATCAGCACACGTAACATCGAGGACAAGAATTCCGTTTAGTCGAAGATTCATAGACCAAATCAGCCAACAGAAAGTGTATGTTCCCTTCCGCTTTATAAGAATGCAACAAAAAGGAAACCAATTACCTTCTGTTGAAAAAACTCTTCAAAAGTTTGAAGCGTTGGACATGAAACGATGTTCTTTCGAGGTATGGGCTATTGAAACACCCAGATTTGCATACCGATTTTTGTTTTCAATCTTTCCTTTGTATTGTAGAACACTATCTAGAAAAAGGCCAACAGGATCGCCTACTTCTCAGTCATGATAAAATATTTTTTCACACTGTTACAAAAGTGATAATAAACATTTTCAATGAGTACAGATTCTCAAAAAAAACTTTTAAACATCCCTTTTTTAAGAATTTACAATCATTTTTTTAATCGATCCTAAGGAAATTGCTTTTTGGTGTTGCTGTCTTTTTAAAAATTAAGTAACGGCTGTAGATTTCACCTATTAATAGAAGATACTGAATTTGTCTGTTTTCCTTCCCAACCAAAACATATTAATTATATTTCCCTAGTTAAATAAGAAATATATGGTCTGTTTCTTAATTTTACTACATATTTAAGAATGTCAGAATTTTCTCAAAAAGTAAAAAAAGCTTTGCATCGGTTACTATCTGCTCTAGACTTAACAGCAATTTCAAAAGAATGGTGTCTATGGCTTTGGTTTTGAAAACAAGGGTTCCGCAGTCCTTGGGTACATAACAACTACTGTTTTAAAGTGCCAAATTCTTTTATAGGACAATTAATAACAACCAATTTCATTTAAGCGTTCAGAGGGACTGCTCTTGTCTCTTACGATACCAATACTTTAATGTTTTCCAATTTATTTCACGGACGTTCAATAAGTTATGTCTTCTACTGTAGCTCCTCTTGTCAGGTTAGCACATTTGTGGCCATTTTGTGTCACTTATGTGTATTAATGTGCTAAGTCTTCTTAAAAAGGACTGCTTTAAGCTTTAAAATATTAAAGCTCCTTCAGTCAGTCTACGGAGTAAGTGTTTCGTATAAAGTTAACTCAAAGTCAGACCTTGTTGAAGCCTGTCCCCTTACACGGTACCTGCATTCTCACTATCACTCCATGCTGACAAATCGGCGTCTATCGTTATTTTTGGAGGCACAGACGATCCATGCAGCCGTAGGTGTATCTGTGATAATTGACACTGCAGTGCGAATAACGCAATTTTCCATTTGTTATGCTAAATGTAGCATCATACCGGAAACTTAAAATCTGTTGTTACCTGGAGCGCGGATTGAACACCAATCGTTCGATTTTGATTCAAGTTTGTTCTCCGTGCGAACATCTAGAGGTGAGGGTAAGATTCCCACTCTAAGGCGATACGAATTTCAGGTTTCTGACATGACATTCCATGTAAAACAGTAAATCAGGAAGTATAGATTGGTCTTATTGGCGTGCTGATAATCATGTAAGAGTTCTATAAATTTGTAAACAATATTTCTTTCATAATTTACAAATCAAGGAAATGCTTCACTAAACTCGCTACTTTAATTATCATAAGAAACGTTTTATATACAATAACATCATTCAAAATAACCTACATCTCTTTCTTCGGTCCGCTCCATCGACGAAATTACAATTTATGGCACGTCAGGGGGTAAACCTCCGATAGGTTTTGTTATAAAAGTAATTGGCATTTCGACAGAAGCTGCTACGCAGAGAAGGTCCTTTACAGTATTCCTAGTTTCGGAACACAATCGGATATGTCCGGGACTGTATGCTTTGTCGCAAAAATCGTAATTATTTAATCAAAGAATATAATTATGATACATTAAAACTTTTCATTAGATCTGCACTTCGGAACTTCACTACATCTCATTAATTCAGATCTGTCAAATTGTAAAGAAAGTATCCGGAAAATAGAGAAGCATGTATTTCAAGCTTATAGTATCCTACACAGCACTTAACCGCATCGTTCATGTGGCCCCCTCCCCTACTGGAACTGAATGCGTTATTACATCGACATTCGAATTCAAACATCCCATTGCGATAGACGTCTGGCGAGTGGGAGCTGAAAAACTTATCCGTGCAACGTTTCGCATCTTCGTCATTTACCAAGTTTTTTTCGGGAGGAAATTCGGCAAAGACCGGAAGAGATGAAAGGCAAACGGGTTATGGTCAGCGAGTATGGGGTTTGCGACAATATTTCTCATTCCGGCTTATTCGATTTTTGCTGTGTCTGTAAAGCGACATGTGCGCGAGTGTTATCCTTGGAAAAAGCAACACACTGACGATTAATCAATACTGGATGCGTTTCTGCAGTGCAGCATGGAGGCGGTCTAACCATTGGATGTAAGAATCCGCTGTAACGATATTGTTCCGTTGAGAGAGTCACCCCGTGACAATCCAGCCAGCAACTCAGCTTCGCCTTCCTTCCATGAAGAGGTGGCATTGAGACCTTCTGTGTGGGTTATGCCTGCATGGTCCACGCCATTTTTCGCGTAACATTCACGTATACCACCCACTTTCGTGACCTGTAATCAACAGACACAAAAAGCTCTCACATTTTTTTCTTTCAGGCAGAGCAAGTTTCTGACTATGAAACAACGCAGAAAGAGGACAAGATTTGTTTATTTGTCAGATTGTGAATAAGAACATGATTTCTGCGTTGATAATCTTGTTATACATAAGTACATAAACAAATAAATCATTTAATGTTTTTATGATATATTTAAAACCTATCATTCCAGTATGCTTAGAGGGACACTTCTTAAGAATTTCTGAAAAGCTTGTGAAATGAGAGTCAAAACTGATAGCCAAATGAAATTTTGATTAGCAGTTTGCTACTAACAAAATCTATTATTTTACATATTGTTGTCAAAGGAACATTGAAAATTTATTTAACGAAATGCCTGATATACACTGAGGAGCTATTGAATTATGGATACCTGTCCAGTGACGTGTAGCGCCACCTTTCGTCCTTTTGACGGCGGCGATTCGTCTCGGCCTGGACTCGACAAGACACCGGAAGCGTTGGGAAGCCATACGGATCCACGACCCTTGAACAAGCTCCCACAGTACATGAATATTTGATGGAGGAGAGTTAGAGCCTAGAACATCTCTTTCGATGCCATACCAGATGTGCTCGATGGGATTGAGGTCAGGTGACCTATCTGGCCAAGGAAGCGATGTCACGTCGGTGGAGTGTTCATCCAACCATTCGGATACAATTCGGGAGCGACGCTACGGTGCATTGTCTGGTTGCGGGATGAGGTTCCCGGTGGGATGTTGAAGACGCACAAACGGGAGTAAATGGTCGTCCAGGATATCATGGTAACGTTGACCTGTGAAGGACGATGTCACACGTACCAGAGGTCCCATTTCAATCCACGTAAACAGTCCCCAGACGAGAATGCCACCACCACCAGCTTGAAGAGTACCCTGCTGGCAAGAAGGATCTATCGCTTCAAGTGGTTTGTGCCGTACTCGTATCCTGCCATCCGCATGTACCAACGTGAACCTCGACTCATCAGTCCACGCAACATTTTCCACATGTCTAGGGTCCAATGGCGATGTTCCCGCGCCCATGCTAATCTTTGCACCCTGTGATGTGCGGTCAGCAGCGGTACCCTCGTGGGACGATGTCTTCTGTACCAAATAGCAAGGATATGGTTCTGGATGGTGTGGCTGCTTACACGTTTTTGTGCACCGGCGTTAAATTGCCGTCTGATTTCTTTCACTGTGGCCCGTCTATCCGCTATTACATCTAACCGACGATGACCACGCTCATCCACATGCTGTTGTCCTCGGCAGTTGGCCCTTGCAGGGATGGTTTTACCGGATTTGATGTACTCACGTTGCACCCGTGACACAGTGGCTTGTGAAAGTCCCAGTGCCTGCACGACTTCCGAGATGGAGTGACCCATTCGTCGGGCCATGACAATTGGCGCACGATCAAATGCGCTTAGATCCTCGGTCTTACCCATACTGCGTCCTACTCTTACTGATTCCCGTCGAATCACTCCTTACATTGTCGGATCGCTGCATGCGTCATGTCGTTTCCGTTTACAGGGCCGCCCACAGCGCCTCATTTGCATAACGTCAGCTGTCTCTAGTTCAGTTTCTTCAGAGTATACAAACCACGGATTCGAATATTGATTAGTGATCACTGTCACGTTTGTCGTTTCTTGTTTTGTTGTGTGGTACCTACAATTGAGCTGTAACGTGTCATTTAATTGAATTCCAGTTTTTCTAAATTTATTTATGAATGAAAACCTGGATTAACAGCTTGCAATTTAATTATTGAAAAAATCACTACCTGTAAAACTGAGCACACGGTGCATAAAAAAAAAGGAATATAAAACACGATCCCATTGAAATATACAAGTAGAAAATAAAACATTCCAAACGGAATAAAATTGTTGTACACCAAAAACCAGAAATCCTTCTTGAGAACAGGGCAGCTTTCTGTTAACGTGAGTGAAAGTATATTGACAGTTACCTATATTTCTACTTAAAAGTGTCATAGTTGAAAATTGACTTTGCTTCGCATTGCCGTGACAGCCACCTCTATTTTGCACATAAGGAGCTTTGCATCTTGATCACATAAGTGTATCTTATGTATGTTTCTGATTTTCATAACGCAATAGCAAAAGAACACTGACGATAAAATACAACTCAATACGGAAACCATTGAAAAAAATGAAGGATTCTGTTGGTGCCATAAAATCATACTGCGTACAGAGTATTTACGAATCACTCCTGTCTGAAGATGATGATACACGATCTTTTTAAAGAGGGTTCGCAGGAATGCATACAATTTGTCGAATCTTTCAGACATAATTTCGAAATCTGGTTATGCACAGAATTTCTTAATTGGATTTCTACCTTTATTTGATTCAATTCACGCGATAATATCAAGACGGAAATGTTAAATGATTATCGAAAATTGCCTTTTGGAGCTTTCATTTTGCTTTACAAAACGATATCAGAATTTGATGATGTGCAAAACGGATTGTACTCATTCTTGTTCTTTTCAGAAGAAAATGTCTCTTAAACGAATATCTAGATGAGGAGCTATTTGTAGGGTGCCATATGTACAGTCATTTGCAAAGGTTTAAGACCTCCAGTTGATATAAGGATATTTCTGCTTATTGCGTCAGCTACTGTCTGTATTACTGAACTTCCTGTCGGTGTTGCATCATCCTACAGCGGCAGCCATTGATAAAGTTAGGAGAAGCATGCGAGCGTCAGTTTGCTTCTGGTTTTTATGCTGGAAAGTTCTGTACATATTTTCGGTATAGCGAAAAATGAGCAAAAATGAGTCATTAAATATTATCCTGAGGGGGAAAATAGTGACTTTATATCGTGAAGAATACTACGAAAGTGACATAAGCAGAAAGGTTAACGTGCGCAGACTGCTATTCATAATACAATCATGAAATATCGAGATACGGGTGAATTTAGCGTCCGAAAGAGAAGTGGACGTCCAAGCAAAATAAATCCACGTGATGGCAATACCGTAAGGCGAATAGTTATGCGTTCTCTGAGAAGTTCGTGCAAGAAAATCGAGTCCTTTCTACATTCAAAAGGGTCTGATATTAGTATCGGCACTGTTTCACGACGTCTTAGCAAAGGTTGTGGATTAAAGTCTTATAAACCTGCACATAAACCTAGACTAACCTGGGTTATGAAAAAGAAGAAATTCCAATTTGTGAAGCGTCATCAATCGTGGACTGCTGGAAATTGGAGCCAAGTTCTTTTCCCTGATGAATCAACTGTGTATCAATTTGAATCACGTGAAGCACATGCTCGACGACGAAAAGGCAAAAGTTTTGATGAAAAATACTCCTTTAGCACTGTAAGACATCCGCCTAGTCAGATGATATGGGGTGCTATGTCAGCATCCGGTTCTGCTTCATTATCCTTTCTGCCGAAAGGCACTACCATGGCTGGTCCTTTTTATGTTGAAATGTTACCTGAGAAGCTGTTAACTGATATGCAAGTGCATGGATGCAAAACCTTTATGCATAATGGTGCTCCATGCCGCAGATCAAAGACAGAAAAACACTACCTGCAGAGGAAAAACATAAAAGTGTTTGATTGGCCTGGTAATAGCCCCGATCTTAACCCTATCGAAAATTTATGGAACATTTTACAAAACAAGATAGCAGAACAACAGCTATCAAATTCCCAATCTTTGATTGACGCGATAAAGTACGTGTGGGGAAAAGACATTTTGAGTCACTACTACAAATCCCTTATTGAGAGTATGCGACATCGTATTCTGTCTGTTATAAAAAGGAACGATGGCCACACAAAGCCCTGTTTTCGATCTTTTTGTGTTCTAAAGAATGTAGGTATTCATCTGTGGTGACAATTTTTGCAAATATATCTGACTAGTATGTAGTTGCTTCTTTGAAAATCTTAATTACCAATAAAAGTACAGGTGGTCTTAAATATTTGCAAATGACTGTGTATAAGTAAAGCTTTTTTCCCACTCGAGTAGTAGCGTGAAACTTTAAATTACAATGATCATGTGGTGAGCTTGCTGTAGTTTTTACATATGGTCAGCTTTTTGAATTCTAGACATGGTTGCAAAAAATAAAGACCGTTTAAGAAATGAGCTGCGATAACCGATAACTGCGTTTGACCTTACGTGAACATGACTGAAAGGACATACGAAATTGCTGGAACTTGAAAATAATTCAGATTGTACTGTATGCGTCAAACTTTGAAGAATACAGAGTGTCAGGAGGACGTGATCCTTCCCAATGATTTGTGCAAGAGAACTACGATGCACATTTAAGCACCAAGTACATAAATTGTTGGGCGACTTTAAGATTACAAATTAAAAAGACAAAAACAATGTGACTTCTTTTTATTCTCCTCAAATGAAAATGTTTTGAATAGGAAAATCTACCTTTCTTTAGAAGAAGGGTAACAGCTCTCGCAACGCAATATGATCGTAATTTGGTCAGTTTGTCCCAGGAAATTATATTCGAGCACAATTCATGTTTTCCTTTGCAGGCTACGTGTATTTAGAAATCTTTACACTGGATAAAACATGGCTTCGGCCTAAAATCAAAACTGCCCTTCTTTTTCTTATTCTCTGCCCTTGACATTTAGTAGTAAGAATAATCTGACGTCATCCAGGATTAAAATGCTGTTAAGACTCAGAAATAACATTTGTAAAAATGACTTCTTTGAAAACAAAGAATAGGAAGCCTAATCATGTATTTTAACATTAAGCTTCAATTTCTTCTGAAGGTCCAGTGGGAAAAGTATTCAGTGACCACCTTTTCTGTTATTAATGTCGATACTTTTAGGATTTAACATCATTTCTTTGACACAGGTGCAGCACCTTCATCCTGAAATATTCAAAATAAAGTCTATCATTCAGAGTTTCATCCTGTGTAACGGAGTATGCTATAAGGCAAGTCCTGAGTGATTTATTTAACAGACACAAAAAAAAATTGTAAAAAAAGAACACAAACGAGTTCATAAATTGTCGGATGAAGAGATACACCCTAAAAACCAAAGAGAAACATTTATAATGAAGTGTGTCTCGGAAAATCAGTTAAAGCAAGAGCAAAGAAGATATCGTACGGTTACATCGTTTTTTCTGCAAAAGCCGAACAACAATCAAAGCAAGGATGTATTGAATATCTCTGCTGTACGTCGACTTTTACGTGGGATTTAGAGACATTTCATTTGCTTTATTTTCTTCTTTTGATGTAATGATGATATCAGTTACACTTTGGCTTCGAGTGTAGCAAATTAAAGTTATGGAAACACTCGTTTCAATTATTTTGCTGAAATAAGGAGTTTTGAATAAATATATGAGTTAACCGATATTCAAGAAATGATTTCGGCAACAAATATGAATTGATAGAGATAACGGATTCGTAAGCTTCAGATTACCCTTTATCAGCTACATGAGACTAAACATAATCATGTTTTGCTACTAAAAGTTGCGTATCTTATGGAAATACTTTATTCGCAGTGATCTCGGAGCGTGAATTGCCTTATTCCAAAGACAATCAGGGTATCTTAGATAAACCAAATAAAGTTATTCCTTTCTAGTATGCAATAAGTATGTTATAAAATGACATAAGAATTTTTAATTAGGCAGCAAATTGTTAAGCGAAAACATTTTGCAATTAAGTATGATATACCCTGAAGTGCCAATAGTCATGGGATACGTAGTTAGTACATATTGTGTAGGATCTCCTCTAGCCCGGCGAAGTGCAGCAACTTGACCTGGCATCGATTCCACAAATGGACGGAAGATTTCTAGAGAGATGGCGTCTGAACAGCCGCCCACAGTTCCCAGGCCTTTGTAGGTACAGGATCCTGGGTGCGAAATGACATTTTCACCACGTCCCATAAGTGATCAGTTGGGTTCATGTAGGGCCAACGTAGTAGCCACACCATTCTTCGGAACTGCCCGGAATGCTCTTCTAACCAATTTTGGACCACTTGGGCCCGATGACGTGATGCATTGTTAGCCTGGAAAATTTCATCATTGTTGGGGTACATGAAGTCTATAAAGGGCTGCAAATGGTCACCCAGTAGAGCAACAAAGCGATGACAAATTAATGACGTGTTTACAAGGACCAGGGGACACACACCGTGCTACATAAATGCGTCCCACACATGTGTTGAACCACCAGCAGCTTACACAGGGCCTTTTTCACAGCTTGGGTCCATAGCCTCATAGGGTCGGCGCACACGCGAACCCTAACATCAGCTTCTAACAATTGGTAGCGTGACTCATCGGACCACCACGCCACCTGTTGAAGGTCTTCCAGGGTACAATTACGGTGTTCACGAGACCAGGTGAGGCATTGTTTTTGATGTCGTGGTTTTAACAAAAAGACTATGGTGGGTCTTCTGCTTACATACCCCATGGACGCTAAATTACCATGCACTGACCTGATGGATATATATCTGGTATTTCCTGCATTAAATGTGGATGCCATTTGAGCCGGTGTATCTTGTCTGTTATCATGAACAATCTTGGTCAGACGCTGCTGGTCACTGCCATTTAACAACTGTGGTCGGTCAATGCGCTGTCTGTGATGGGTGGTAATGTATTCCTTGAGGTATTCTCAGGTCACACGTGACACCGTGGATCGAGGAGTGTTGAATGTTCGCACAAATTTTGAAATTGAATATTCCATCCATCTGGCTCCCACAACCATATCTCATTCAAATTCCGATAATTCATGTCGGCTTGACATCATTCTACTCGCAGTTGTTCAACCAAACTGCAGAGAATCAGTTCGCAACTGTTAGAAACCGTTGCGTTCGTCGCACCCTTTATACGACCGCAGCGTTAGTTAAATATTCGCATACTGCTATCTTATGACGTTTTCCAATTCAGTGTGATATGCATATGAAGAGACATTTTCTAACTTAAAAATGCATATTTGCGGATGAAATTTGAACAATCGGAGAAGCGGTAGTAAAAAAATTAATTCGAACACACCGGTTTTGGCAGTTTTTATTTTTATTTTCACACCGGTTAATTATTTTTAGTTTATGCAGTAAACACAAATTAAAAATAATACGTAAAGTATTCTTATAAAGAAAGCCCTATGATGATAGATAAATTATCCTCTACTTTTTTTATGTTTAGCTGACAGCAAGAAATGAATTTTTACTTTGTTAGAAACTTAGTTACTTTTGTAGGATGATTTTTCTCATCCTTGAAATGTGAAATAAGACACAATATGAAAGGAAAATTTTAAATCCCATATTTTAATCAGAGATAAAGTTTCATAAATAAATGTACCTATACGTCATCTAAGTTCAGAAATGTGAACTCAGATAGATTAAATGTGCTTGCAAAATGATCAAAACATGAGGGATTCCAATGCATAACATAAGTTTTCAAATGAAATTTTCTTAAGTTGATGTATTCATAGAAGCAAAGTATATGTACTTTGTACTTCCTTGTAGAAAAATTGTTCATTAATTTGAGCGAGAATTAAAAAATAAAGTGTTTCGTCACCTAGTGGTTAACATTTGAATTTTTTGTCCTTCTGATTTATCTATGCATAGATGTGTCTCCAAATACACTTTTCCTATATTAAAGGCAAGAATTTACACCTTCCAGCGAGAAATTTGTGCATGTCCAAAATTTGGGGATAATATTCAAAGATATCTGAACAATGAAAGACACCCGCAGCAAAACATTCGACTGCCGACCTTGAGAAAACAATATAATCTGGAAGAAATTATAACGCAGGTCACCTGTATTAGGAGGGGACACTGTGTTCAATTGTGAACAGGAAATTTCGGGGATTTTTTTTTCTGTCAAAATCTAACTTTAGTGGTAAACCATCATTTATGCTGTTGCTTTAAAGAATAGGCAATTTTTTTCGTAAGTTACAAGATCAAAGATACCCTCACGTGCCTAGTTTGTAAATTGCTCTTTATAAAAATGTGGACTACATATGCAAAATATTGCTGGCAATGACAGCAATGCGAAGTAAAAGAAATTGTTCCACTGTGATATTTAAAAGACAGAACTATGTGTAAAAACTTGATATAAGATTACGATATTTAACAGCAAAAATGTGCATCCTTTTAAGGAGCAGTTGTGTGCGAAATTTCCTTCTTGAAGAGATCTTTTCGTCGAAGGAAAAACGTTGAGGGAAAACCTTCCGGTAGAAGGAAAACCCGTTTTAATACACTACAATTGTACTAGATAGCGGATGTATCCAGGACATTTAGCATGAAAGTAGTTCATCGGGGAAACGTGACTGATAATTATTTTCACAGCTGAAACTTTCTGATTCAAAAAGAGTTTTTCCAGATCAAACAAATTGTTGGATAAGTCTGGTTTCAATTCCTTTATGGGCCAAAGGACTTTGTAAGAATATGTCTTTGAAATTCTCTGCTGTAATGTTTTACAAAAGCAATGTTCAACCATGCAGCGAATCGATTTCAAGTCGCAGAAATGATAACTATGCCACAGTTTAAGTTGCCCTTTACTAACGAAAGTGTTAGCATTACGGTGGCTTAAATTCTACAAAATAATGCGCACTAATTAACTAAAAAAAATGTTGAAGTACTTTTTGTTAAGTTGTTTTTTATTTTGTTGTCATGCTGTTTAGAAAATGTAATGTCTGTCCGTGAGCTCCCGCTCTCTCACTTCGCAAATGCCTCAAAATTTTTGAGTTCTGAGTCGTCAGAATTTAAGTAAAACGCGGTTATAGTTGGCTCGCTTATCGTGAAGTCAGATTATCCGTAGTGCTTTGTAATACATAAAAAAATCAGTATAAGAGTGAATTCGCGAAAGAACAGGAGTCATTTCTGAGTGTTTCAAATAACACTCTAAAATTAAATTGTATTTCACCATCCTTCTAGCAGATCTTGTTTGCCATCAGTCCTGTGGTGTCCACATCTGCTATCATAGTGTGTAGTCAAGTGCTCACGAATTTAATCTGGCGTCTTCTGTCTGTTAAACGTTACGAATGTTAGCTCCTATGCGTCTCTTGTCTTACCTAATTGATCTAGCATGTTAATCATTAAAATATTGAAAACAATTAATTGTTTAAAATGGTCAACTTTAATTGGAGGTTATCAAAAGACGAAAAAAATCTGCAAATATTTCGTCACTTGCAGCAGAATTTGATATTAAGCAAGCCAACTCTATGAGGCATAGTTATAAAAAACCCTAGATAGATATATTTGTTCTTAAGTGCAATATATGTGCTTGCGCTTTACAAAGAAATCACTCAAAAATGCTACAAATGAACAACTAGAAAATGCAATAATAGATTGAATATTACAACAAAGAGCTGAGGTAACGCTATTATCAAGATCATTGATTTTTACTAAGGGATACGTTTTTGGAACAATTAGATATGCCCAGACATTTATATTTCTTCTAAATAATTAAAATAATTTAAAGTGAGATATGGTATGCAAGAGTTAGTAATTTAGGCTGAAAAGCTCACCGTGGATATCACAAAAACAATAAGTTCTGTGGTAAACTGGCAACAATTTTTAGACATAACGCTCATGTGCAATCACAATTTTTTTAGATACTGATGAAATGGGATCTTTTTGGCGAGTAATTCCCACTCTCCAGTTAACGTCTGTACAATAAAAAATGTGCTACGGTAGAATAAAAGAGAAGGCAGCATTGATCCTGTGCTTCTGAAATGTATCAGTAGAAGATAAATTGTATTAGCCATAGTTGGAAATACGAAATCTCTAAGAAGTTTAAAGGGTAAAAGTATTCCTATTCTTTATGATAACATAGACCTGCATGCATGACTTGGGTTATTTTTGAAAAATGGTGGAACGCAATTTTTTCCTAACGTTAAAACATTTCTCACCTAGTAAGGCCTTTCGTTATTTGATAACGCTCAATTCCTTTTTTCAGCAGAAAACGTATTGTACAAAATTGCGACATTTCGATATTTATCTTCCGCCAAACGTAATATCACTAGTACAGCAAAATGTTTTTAATAACATTAAACGATTATTAAGGGGGAAATCTGGTGCTTTACGTTTTATATCGGAACAGAAATATCCCCTATTACTTTGGAAGTCCCTAACAATTAAAAAACGATGTCTCCACGCATGACACACACACACACACACACACACACATATATATATATATATAGTGGAAGAAAAATGACAAGAGTGGAAGACATCATGATCAGAGTTAAATCCCTGAAATGGCAATGGGCTGGACATACTGCCAGAAGAACAGACCATCGATGGACAGCCGAAATTTTAGATTGGATTCCAAGGGAAGGAAAGACCCAGAAGAAGACCACATGGAAGATGGGTGGATGAAATTCGAAAGTATGCGGGAGTGACATGGAGGAGACTGACACAAGACAGACCGTTGTGGAGGAAACTTGGGGATACCTTTATCCAGCAGTGGATTGATAATGGTTGACAATGATGATGATATATATATATATATGTGTATCCAATTTTTATACGATATGTTCATGATCAGTAGGCAATACACAACAAATGATTTGCATCTCGGTGTCATGCCTACTAGGTGCGCCGATGTAGTTAATAATCGGTGTGGAAACTTCTGGCTCGTATCACCTAAAGTACGCGCTGAGGCATCGAATTAAATAATGTCTGAATGGTATCCTGTGGGATTGCCATACAGGCCGTTATTACCGGCGTCCAGATTTTTTAAACAGTTCCTGTCAGACGGTTGTACTGCTTCACCTGTCGTTTGGGCATGTCGCAGAGATTTTCTGTGGGGAATATAACCCGCAATGTAACCAGCCACGGTTGAAATGTAACATTGTTTTCCCTGACGACGACATATTTTTTTTGCTGCAAGGTTCGATGTGGCACTGTGCTGCTGAAATATGACTCCGAGTATCTCCTGAAGTAACGGAAGGGCGGCAGGTCGTAGAATATATCAATGACGTAACAGGCACTCGTTAAGATGATACATATTCCCACTGCAGGAAATCTTCTTTCATACCCAATAACACCCATGGCAATAATGGGGTAGACTGGTGTGAATGCACTCTACCCGACGCCTCTTCCCTTAAATTCGGCGGATACAGGTGTAGCCTTCATTTTTGCCTTACACAAGAACATTTATTTTCGAGAACACAATGTTGTGCCATTCGTCACGCTACTTTCTTCGTTCGATGCACCATTTCAGTCCTTTGGTGTGGTGTCAAATGTAGCCTAAGACAGCAGCGACAAGCCTGCAGTCCGAATTGTAGTAAAGGCCGTCATATTGTTACAGCTAACTGTAGAATGCGCTACAGTTCGTCACTCCTTCAGCAACCCTGTTGGAGAAGCAGAACGTTTCCCTGAAGACATCCTCATGAGCTGCCGGTTGTCTTTCGGCGTTTTCTGTGTAAGACGTCCAGAACATTCTCTTCGTGTCCCTGCGCCCTTCTTTGTGCCGTTCCATGTACACTCTCGCCACGACAGACACACTGCGCACCACACGACCCACAGTCTTCCGGGCACCAGCATTGAGGCATCTCATGTCAATAATAAGACCTCTGTCAAAATCACTGATGTGACTGCACTACTTTCCTACATGACAAGGAAACATTCTTACTTCTATCAAGAGGAAGTCAAAGTAATAAACAGAATTTTGGAGTTAAAATATCAGATCGTCACCTATCATGTTTTAATTTATAACTTTAACCTGTACTGGGAAAATAGTCTGGCCCTTTTACTTTTGGACATTATTAAAAACAAACAGGAATTCATTGTCGGGTATTTCACTGGAGAAAGGAATCAGACACACGGTTATCTACCTGACCACAAGAATTGCAAAAAGGGAGACATGATACTTGTTGCACAACATGCCACCATCGATAACCGGCAATGCTGAAAAAAACCTTTTAGACTCTTTTCGAGCAATTAATCTTTTAATATCCTATACCATAATGATTACTGCGCACAATCAATAATTTATATAGTAGATTATTCCATGTCACCTTTTTTGCAGCTAATATTATTTAATCTGTTAATATCATTTAATCATAAAAAATTGCAATCCATAATCAATATACCACACTAATCTCATTTCCGTTATTTTAATAATTTTTTTGGATATACATCTGCATGAGCATATGGTCCACCACACGTAATTTAGATGTACATATATCTAATATGTTTTGACATTACCCTGTGTTTATTTTTGGCATTTTCTGTGAAAAAAATGTTTACAAATAAACGTCAGTGAAGGATCTAGAATTGTAAATTTATATTTTTTTAACACTCTGACGCACCTAAGAGCTCCAAGATTACAGATCATCATTAAGTGAGCATCACAGCCACGTGGAATCAGCCACGCAATGTGAATTACATGGCTTGCGAATTGAATGAATGCGCTTACATTTAAGTGTCTGGGAGAGAGAGTGTGGTGTTCGCTGAAAAATGTGATTTCCGGAATCACGAACTTGTTACATGGCGCTGACGAGGGATATCACGTCGCTTTTCAAAGAGGCACAATGAAGACAGCACATATCCTTCTATGATACAAAAACATTGCTCCCTGCACCCTATGTTAACTTCTTGAACGCTATTCTATAAGCATGTAATGGGAGTTTATACCGCATAAACGCCACTCTCGGCACCTGCAATCTAGAGAAAACACCAAATGCACAAGACACATTAACAAACGTATCTTACCTTAAGTTAATCCTCGGACTTGTGATCAAAAATAAAAAAAATGACTGCAACACATGGTAACGATTAACTACGACACTCTACTATTGATAGCATCAATATTGGATATTTCGAAGGTTTGGAATCAACCATGGGCAATATAAAACACCACGGGAAACCAATATGTTATTTACTGTAACTAAAATATCAGCTTCTGCTGCAAAGTAAGAATTAAAACGCCCCTCGAAACAACAGAGAAATCCCAAAGCAACTTAAAAATCCCAACGCAACTTGAGTTCGTCATAATCAAGATTAGGAACTAATATATTATATTCCTGAATAGTTGATATTCGTATTAAATAAGTAGACAAAAATGATTGGCTGAAATGATGGTCAGTGAAATGATGTCAAGTTTCACTGAACATCATTGCAGTCAACCGGAAGTAGAAGATATTTTCAAACTAGTGGAAATTTGTACCAGACAAAACAGTTTCCTTTTTCGTGGAAGATTTTTCCAACAGACGGAAGGCCTTGCAATTGGTAGCCCACGGTTGCCTACTTTATGCGAAGTCCACATGTGTCACTTTGAGGACAAACTGTTTTACCTTGTTACATTTGACCTGTGGATTCGATATGTAGATGATACTTTTGTTCTCTGGAATGGCACGAATTCGGAAATACCTAAATTAGTTACCAGCATCATCTGTCATTTCATGTTAATTGTTCACAAAACCGTGAGGGACATCAAACGGGACGCGGCACACTCTCTCTTCTAGCCACTATAGTAAGGGAGCCGATACATCGGAAAAACATGAAGCATTTTAACAAATATATTATTATCAGTTGAACTGGTGAGCAATTGGCATTATATTGAACAGAGATCTTTCCCACTGATGTGCCCATTCACTACTGCTCATAAAAAAGTGTGAAACATTAAGCTTATTAGGAAAATATGAAAGCTCATGGGTTCATCCAGTGTTTTAACAAAAATTATGTTACTGGATATTGATTTATTGGGTATCACTATTACATTGAACGGAGATTTCACAGATCTATTGCTTCTTCAGTACTCCAGTTTATCAGCAAAACATCGAGGTTCATATGATGCATCGAAGCAACATCCGATTTCCCCCAACACATCAAACATGTTATCAAATTTTATTAGTTGCTCGACGTTTCGGGATTAAGTAACCATTGTGTCCAATATCGGAGTAACCATTATGTCCAACATCTATGTTTCCCGCCAATGTGCCCAACCGTAAAGTGTATTGTTTGGTCTCCTTCAGGTAATTTAACAAGACTGCACGCAGTCAAATCTGGCCGAACCCAACATGAAGCCAACCCGATTTTGTTGTATTCGTATAAAAGCCATGATTAAACCCGGAGAGTGAGGTCATAATGTACTTTCGCACGACGATCTCTCCACAGCATACGAACTTTAACCGTTTGCATGTTGTACTGAGAAAAAAATGCTTTGGGCAACACCAAAGCATGTGTTTCTCAGTACAACATGCAAACGGTTCAAAGGCTGTTTCACCCATACTCAGAAGCACACACCACGGTTCAACTAACAGCAACACTCAAAACCCCCAAACTACCACGTACCTCAGAATATCTCTGAAACGAATATTCCATTACGCTGGCTGAGTCATCTTGGCCTGCGAGATTGTCCTAAAAACGTGCTCGGAACGAACAAGTAGGGAAAAACCTTTCTTTAGAGAGGACTCAGTAGCCGTGTCACCAGGTCGATGAGCTTGTCGTGACACGTGCTCGGAACGGACAAGAAGGAAAAACACCTTCCTTTAGAGATGACTCAATAGCCATGTCTTCAGGTCCCCGAGCTTGTAGTGAGACGTGCTCGGAACAGACAAGTAGGAAAAAAACCTTCCTTTAGAGATGACTCAGTAGCCGTGTCACCAGGTCGGCGAGCTTGTCGTAAGACGACATCGGAAGGAAGTACGCACAAAGCAGTTCCTCCACAATTGACACAGGCAGCGGGGTCTTCCAAAAATTACAAAATAAGAAAGGATATTCATTCTAGACGCCACCACCCAGCTCCAAACATACAGAACAGGCACACCAAAATCAATCAATAACCGCCTCAAACATCCACATCATGCAAAATAAATAGGATCACGTACCAAAACAAGAATTACCCCCGAATCACACTCCCCAGGCCCACCGACAGAGCTGTATCGCTGAACTAGAAAGTTCCGCTTTTCCGATTCTCGTGGCTCACCCTGAATCTACCGGTAACGGGAGACCCGAAAACGAAAAACCAGAAATGCTTTAAGATCGGGAGCTCGGATGATAATCTCCTCACTCCCAGTCCCAATGCACGATTAAACCTTAATCATAAAATCACACCAAACGTGCGGCAGGGTATCCAGATTCCAGGATTTGTGTTTGAAGCCAAAAGATTTGGATTCCAAAGCCCAAACTCAGGGGGAACAGTGGATTTCACTGAATAAGGAGTTTGCTATGTGAACCAATGACGTCAATGATTGAGGTAAAGTGACACTAGCCGACACTTTCCCGCAGTGATATTCTGTGTTCAGAAAGTACTCCTGGTTTCGGCCCCTGGGTTTATACAGTAACTTCGAGTGTAAACTTCAGATTTAATGCTGTTTCTTCATTAGTGTCCATTGTTTCCGGATCCGTACTTTTGTTATAAAAAGTGAACCCGAAAATGATTCAGTATGTATGTCTTTGCAGATATCTAATATGCATAATGATGTATTCCAAGAAGTGTGTAAATTGTTTTCTCTAGTTCTTACTTTATCCTCAAAGACTGTGCCAGTAGAAAGAAGCTTGCCTGTTTGAAACAAATAAAAAAAAATACTTAAGGAACTGTATTTCACAGCAAATACTATAGTCGTCATCTAATATCTCGGTACAAAAGGAACTTATTTCCCTTTCCGAACTTGCGTTTGCTACCCCGGTGGCTCAGTGGTATAAGTGCTGGCTTATGACGGTTCGTCAGAGAAGGGCCCGGGTTCAAATTCCGATGATGCATGGGTGTTGTGCTTTTCTTATGGTCATGCTTCTCTCCCTTCCTTGGAACTAATGGCTTTAAATTAGGTACGGGCGACTGCTCATAGTCCATCGAGTTGCTCATGGTGGTCGTTAAACAGGCAATAAAAAAAACTTTTGTCTAAACAGCCGTTTTTGTCTCTGTTTTAGACATCATAGACAGCTATGCTTCTTTGAAAAATGGAAGAACTGACCTTCTTCATAAAAGTAACAGATGCCGTTTTATGCTGAACCCTCATTTGGTAATATTTCAGCTACTTCTCCTGTCACGCACCTCGACTGAAAGAAACGTATAGGGTAATTTTTTTAGTTTAAAACTCATCAAAATATCAGCCTCTTGAGGGTCCTATATCTACGGTCTGCAACTTTTAAAGTAAACGAAATAAATGATCATGCGGTCATCTTTTTGGCCGATGTCGCGCTGGTGATGGGAGTAAGCTCATTGCTGCGCATGTTTACACCCCCGTTACCATTTCACATCAAATTACATACATTAAAATATGTATATACATTTTTCTGGAAATTGTCATCAAAATAATTTAGGACGCCAAACTATTTTTTTCTTTTATTTGAAGTCTAAAGACCACCGTGAGCAACTGAATGGTCTATAAGCAGTCGCCTTTCTCTACTTTAGGGTCACTGGTTCCAGGGACGGGAGAGACCCAGCGCCGTAAGACAAACACATCAACGCCTCATCGGGATTGAAACCCGGACCCCACTAGGACAATTAAATTTTATGTTCCTAAAGTATTTTTTTTATCAGAAGCCATCGCTTAGACCACTGCGCCACCGGGGCTGCCACTAAATCTTTACCAGCTATTGATCCAAATATGTATGACGTCTTGTGGAAAATGCGAAGCGTACGGTGCTCTTATTCGGGAGGGCTTAAGCCCCACCGTTAGTGCGCCAATGGTATTATATGTATATAACTATTTTATTTCTTAAACTTTGTACGCTTCACATCCCTCACAAGGCGTCACAAAGGAACATAACTGTGTTACTCTGTCAACATTTCAAAACCTTTCCCGTTGGTGTTCCTGCAAAGGTTGACAATGATGTCCATTTGGAAAGTTGTTACTGCATTCTATGGATTTGTTTTAGGAATTTCCATAGCACGTCTCGTAGAAACAACTGACAGGATTCACGGTTAACGTAAAGTCTCGCAAACACATCACGCAGCAGCCAATTTCAAACAACGGAAATCCTATAGATCTTAAACCTCCAACAACCGATTGATTTCCGTTTTGAAAGTCGTGAGCGCATTCAATCGAACTCCTGCAGTCATTTCCACAACACGTCTAGTAGAAACCATAGACGGCATCGAAGGTTAAATACAAGTCTCTGAAACAATCGAGGTTATCAGAAGACGTTTTAAAATCGGATAAATTCATCAATAGTTGGAATATAAAACCATGGAATTTTAAATTTAAATAATTACTGTTACTGCAAACAATTTCCTATTTCATATAACATTTTCTAGTTATGTTTCTTATAAATCTTTATTTTTACGAGGAACATCAGTAGATGAGAATTTATTCGCACAGTAGAATTATCCTTACAGGAGACATCGAATTTTGTTCTGGTTCTTCTGGGTGCATAAAGTTTCACAAGTTCTCAGATTTAATTGTATAAGTCCCTAATTCTCATAAAATTTAATTGTATAGTTTCCCAAATTCTCATAAAATTTAATTGTATAGTTTCCCAAATTCTCAGATTTAATTGTATAGTTTCTCAAATTCTCAGTTTTAATTGTATAGATTCCCAGATTCTCAGGTCTAACGGCACATATTTATCTAATACTGGTCTCAAGGCTTTGAATAACCAAATCGCTTATTACAGAACTTCAATATGTATTCAATGCTGGTATGACCCTTCCGTAATAAAAAATTATGCACAACACGATGCTAGAACCAAGCAGTTTCGTCGGAAAAGAAAAGTTTCCCACCAAAAAGGAAAACAAAGCAAAGTGAAAATCCTTTAAATACGTGGCGTTAGTTGAATAAATAAATACATCGCTCTTTCCACGTTGCAACCACACACATCATCAAAATTATTGTTATTCGGCTGCCGCCGGTGAATTAAAGCCACGGATTTCTGGATATCTAGCCGAGCGCGTTAGCTTTACATCACGGTGGCAAACAATCCACAGCGCTATGTGTGTATTTCAATCAGATTCTGACATCATAAATCCGTAAGTTGAGCTCAGCTACTGAGACGTCTCCTTCTGGTGGCCGTTGATGTCACTTGGCTATACCAGTATATTAATTACAGCAGTTAAACACAAAGGGCGAGATCCAAAGTGAAAATTCTCTAAATACGTGACGTCAGTTGAATAAATAATTGCATCGCTCTTTCCATGTTGTAACCACACACAGTGTAAAAATAACGCGGTGTAAGGCTAACCCTGTGTAAAGCTAACGCGACCGATTAGATATCGAGAGATCCGTGGATTCAATTCCCCGGCTGCGGCCGAATAACAATTTTTCATTTGCTGTGTGTAGTTACAACGTGGAAAGAGCGACGAATTTATTTATTGAAGACAATGAAGTTGAAGCCCTTTATGTTCTTCCAAAATTTCGGAAATATTGGAATGATGCATAAGTTCATGCAGTTTTAGTTCACGAGTGTTTCCCAGAAAAGTAGTTACGGTGCAGATGGCCAGTTCTATATCAATATTTAGTAATATAGTGTATCTAAATTATATTGCGTTCAGTAATTCTGGCAAAGAGATTTTTGGTTTTCATGTCCGGAATTATGTAGTGTCAAGTAGAGAGGAATGAACATTTCCGACATCTGCTCTTCTACGAGTTTAACGAGGGATCCACAGCCGCCGAGGCTACTCGACAAATTTCTGCTGTGTATGGAGGGATGCTATTGCTCCGAGGACAGCCCGTAAATGGTTTGAGCTATTCCGAGGTGGCAATTTTGACCTCAACGACTCTCCACGCTCAGGTCATCAATCTGACTTTGATCGTTTGAACCATCTCATCCGCTTGTATCCTTGTCAATTCCCACGGGAATTGGCCGCAGAAATGGACTGTGATAAGGTAACAGTGCTTCGACTCCTGGAATGTATGGAAAAATCCAGAAATTGGGGTCTTTATGGGCCTCAGATTCTCAGCGAGGACAACAAGAATCAGCGTGTTGCATACGTGTTACCTTGCTCGCCCATTATCGCGAAAGTTCTCAGCAAAAGAAACTCTTTCTTTCACGTATTTTTACTGCAGATGAAAGGTGGTGACTATACGTGAATATCAGGCATCGAAAGGAAGGGTTAAGCCCAAAGAAGGCGTCCACATCACATCCAAAACATGACCTTCATCTCGCGAAGATCATGTTGTGTGTCTGGTGGGACATAGAAACCATTTTTCACTGTGAAATGCTGCCGAGGAATAAGACTACGGCCACATCGGCGACGTGGTAACCTTCTCCTACATGATAGCACACGCCCTCACAGTGCAAACATGACCGAAACACCCATTCACGACATGAAATGGGAGATCCATCCACATCCACCTTATTCCCCAGATGTTGCCCTTTCAGATTATCACCTGTTCTGATCTTTGTCGAATGCACTTCGTGGCAGAAAGTTTAAAAATGATGTTGATCTCCAGAATTTCCTTGATGATTTCTTCTCAGCAAAACTTGCACATTATCTTAAAAATGGCATTGCAGGCTTATCTAGACGTCGGGACACCATCGTAAACAATGGGGTGGAATACGTAGTTGATTGAATCCGTTTTCCATTCTGATGTAATACATTCCAGTAGTGCGGTGTAAAAAACGGCACGAACTTATGCATCAAACCAATATGTATATATCTAACTAAAAATTTCCAAACACAGGCACATTTGAAATTTTATACTCATTCACAAACGAAGAAAATAAAGTAAAACAAAAAGGCAGGATAAGAGCTGATCTTTGAGGGAAGGAATACTTTTCTCCCGACACAAAAAATAAAATATGTTTTCTTAATTCTAAAAGTATTCGTGCTTTAAATGTCAGTACAACACAAACACCGTACATGAGTTCGAACCACAATCATAAGCGGAAGATGGAAGTCTGATATATATTCACTAGAAGGAGCTATGGTAATGAATGGCCATCTGTTTAGCCACGATAAGAAAAAAAGGCAAATAAAATATGGTATTTGGCATATTATGAGATGCAACAGCAGCAGATTTCGCAGGTACGCGTGTTCTTCTCGGCGACTTTGCCTTAATATCACAGCACTAATAAATACACTGAAGAGCTATCGAATTAGAGATACCTGTGTAATAACATGTATCACCACGTTTCGGCCTGATGACGGCGGCGATTCGTCTCGGCATGGACTCGCAAACACACCGGAAGCGTTGGGAAGCCATACGGATCCACAACCCCTTCACAAGCTCACACAGTTCACGAAGATTTGAGGGAGGGGGTCAGAGCCTCGAACATTCCCTCTCGATGGTATCCCAGATGTGCTCGATAGGATTGAGGTCATATGACCTAGCTGGCCAAGGAAGCGAGGTCACGTTGGTGGAGTGTTCATCCAACCATTTGGATACAATTCATGAAGCATGGCACGGTGCATTGTGTTGTTGCAGGATGATGTCCCCAGTGGGATGTTGAAGATGCACAAAGGGGAGCAAAGATCGTCTACGATATCCCGGTAAGGTTGACCTGTGAGGGACGATGTCACACGTACCAGGGGTCAAATTTCAGTCCACGTAAACAGTAGTCAGACGAGAATGCCGCCCCCACCAGCTTGAAGAGTACCCTACTGGCAAGAAGGATCCATCGCTTAATGTGGTTTGCGCCGTACTCGTATCCTGCCATCCGCATGTACCAACGTGAATTTCATTTCATCAGTCCAGGCAACATTTTTCCACATGTCTAGGGTCCCGTGGTGATGTCCCCGCGCCCATGTTAATCTTTGCATCCTGTGATGTGTGGTCAGCAGAGGTACCCTCGTGGGACGATGGCTTCTGTACCCCATGGCGAGGAGATGGTTCTGGATGGTGTGGCTGCTTACAGGTTTTTGTGCAGCACCAGCGTTAAATTGCCGATTGATTTCTTGCACTGTGGCCCGTCTGTCCGCTGTTACAATGCGAGCTAGCGGACGATGGCACCGCTCATCCACACGCTGTTGTCCAGGGCAGTTGGCCCTTGCAGGGATGGTTTTACCGGATTCGATGTACTCACGGTGCACCAGTGACACCGTGGCTCGTGAAAATCCCAGTGCCTGCACGACTTCCGAGATGGAGTGACCCATTCTTCGGCCCCTACATTTGTCCATGATCAAATGCGCTTAAACCTTCTTAAACAGAAGATATATGTAAATGACGCTAGGAAGAAATATGTTCCCAGAAAGGTGAAATGTATCTCCAGAAATTGAGTATATATACGTGTATATTCTTATTTCTAGAGGAGTTTTGTATCATTTTAAAAATATTTCTTATGTTCGTTCGATTTGAAAATTAACGACTACTGTGAGCATTTAGACTGGCCGTAAGCATTCTGCTGCCCCAAATTTAAAACCACTACTTTCAGAGAATGGAGCGAGACAATGCGGTAAAACAAGCATATCAGCCATGACTCACCGGGATTCGAAGCCAGACCGATCTCGGACGACACGGTCACAAGCCAGCGCTGTCTTCAGTGCGCCGGTTTGGCAACTACTCATCTTTTTCAGAAACTTCAACCTCTAAGCAAACAAGGCAATATACCCTGAAGAGCAATTGAATTAGAGAGAGCTGGCGTTATGCAAATGTGGCGCTGTGGGCGGCCCTGTAAACGGAAACGACATGACGTATGCAGAGATCCGACAACATAAGGAGTGATGCGAAGAGAATCGTTAAGAGTCGGACGCAGTATGGGTAAGACGAAGGATCTAATCGCATTTGATCGTGGGCAAATTGTCGGGGCCAACGAATGGGTCACTCCATCTCGGAAGTCGTGCAGGCACTGGGATTTTCACGAGCCACGGTGTCACTGGTGTACTGTGAGTACATCGAATCTGGGAAAGCCATCCGTGCAAGGGCCAACTGCCGTGGACAACAGCGTGTGGATGAGCGGGGTAATCGGCGGCTAGCTCGCATTGTAACAGCGGATAGACGGGCCACAGTGCAAGAAATCACTCGGCAATTTAACGCTGGTGCACAAAAACGTGTAAGCAGCCACACCATCCAGAACCATCTCCTCGCCATGGGGTACAGAAGCCATCGTCCCACGAAGTTACCGCTGCTGACAGCTCACCACATGCTGCAAATATTAGCATGGGAGCGGAAACATCGCCACTGGATCCTAGACATGTGGGAAAATGTTGCCTGGACTGATGAGTCGATATAGCGGATGGCAGGATACAAGTACGGCGCAAACCACATGAAGCTAAGGATCCTTCTTGTCAGCAGGGTACTCTTCAAGCTGGTGGGGATGGCAATCTCGACTGGAGACTGTTAACGTATTTTGAAAAGGAAGTCCTAGTACGTGTGACATCGCCCGTCACAGGTCAACGTTAACGGGATGACCTGTACGACCATTTGCTCCCTTTTGTGCGTTTTCAACATCGCACTGGGAACCTTATCCTGCAACAAGACAATGCACCGTGCCATCGCTCCCGAATTGTATCTGAATGGTTGGATAAATATTCCACCGACGTGACCTCGCTTCCTTGGCCAGCTAAGCCACCTGACCTCAATCCCATCGAGCACATCTGGGATGCCATCGAGAGAGATGTTCGAGGCTCTGACCCCCTTCATGAAATCTTCGTGAACTGTGGGAGCTTGTTCAGGGGTCGTGGATCCGTATGACTTTCCAACCTCTTCCGGTGTCTTGTCGAGTCCATGCCGAGACGAATCGCCGCCGTCATCAGGACGAAAGGTGGTGCTACACGTTACTAGACAAGTATATCTAATTCAGTACTCTTCGGTGTACATGCTTTGCAAAGTACACTGCGTTAGCTTTGTATTAAGAAAATTTCCCGCTGTACATATTCGGATGGATAACGAAAATCACGTGATTTTAACGTCACGTGTTTCAAATATATATTGTTCGCACCTATTCTCTTTACGTAACCAGTGAACGTTTGCCAGTAATGGGGAACGGTTGCTTAAAAGTTCTAGGGCTATTGTTGCTGATGCAAAGGTTTCTTATTGAATGTTTTATTTAACGATTATGAATGTCTATTTTTGAATGAACGTTTTATTTTAAATTTCAGTGTTTTAAAAAATTGAAGAGTATTAGTTCACCGGTATAATTGTTGAGAATAAGTGTTAAAAGATTTATGTCAAAATTCAAAATGCATTACATCTAAACTTTTATAGTACCCTATGTGCCCACTGCTATGTTTTCACAGGCTAAAATAAATAGCCCTTTTTTGTGAAATGTTATGCACCAGAGCGTGTACATTAAATAACATTATTAATATTTACGTTCAGGGTGGGTTTTGTGTTCGAATTCCATGTGGAAAGATTTTAGTTTAATTAAGTTGCTGAATTTTTCAGAAATTATATTGCACTACAGTTTCTTAAATTAGTTTATCTCTACTCTAGTTTTTAGTTGTCCCTGCCATTTCTCAGTAATCGTTGTAGACATAAAAATGTGCGTAGAAAAACACAAATTCTTTAATTTCAGATTTATTTCTACAAATTAAAGAGCTACCATATATCGAATATTTTGAGAGTATTTCTTAGTTTACTTCAAAATTGTAACGTTTTAGGTGTGATAAATGATTTATTTTGAACAAATTTTCATACCCATATAGTTACAGTTGACGAATACTAAATGCAATCGACCAAGCAGAGTGCTCATGACTCATGCAATATATTTGTTTGGTACTTGTTATGGGCATTGACGAGTTTAGTATGCTGATTAATATTGAATTGAAAAACCGAAATTCTCAAAATAGGAAGAAAATTTGGAGTTGGACGCAAAATATTATTACATACGTGGGTGTTATCCATCCAAAGATGGCATTTCAATATTGTAAGCAAAATTCGAATATCATTTGAATCTTGATTTATAAGGCAATGATTATTCCTTTAGCTGTAATCGAAAATACAGCATGATTTGCATTAAAGTTTGGAAAACTACAAAGTTAATTTGGGAAAAAATACTTAGACTCCAAGTAAATGAGCTATCACTCATTGAAATTTCATATGGATTCACCCTAAGTAGGTACAAGCAAATTGCAGACGGATTTTATTAATAATTTATTATTTGGATTTTTTTACCATGTCAATATTTATATATATTTATTTTTAGTGAATTTAAACTGGTAAGCATAAAGAAAAGAAAATGCATTCTTTCTAAAGATTTTCGGAAAGCCTGATACAAATATATTTAAAGGTATATTAAACTTTCGACAAGACACATTAACTAGTATAAACTTGTATCACAGCATCTTTTATTTTATGCATCACATACGTTTATGTGCTTGAGAAAGACAAGATGGAAAACCAAGGTTTTAAAAGAATGTACTGTAAAAGTTAAACATAGAAATTCGTATTTTAAAATATTTAGGATTCACATCTCTGCAGAGAAACATGGTTTTTTTCTTTTCTTAAAATCCGTAGATTCTTACATAGATTATTTCAGTACCATATCGACGTACGAAAGAGTAGTGAACAGCAGTTGTCTCTGATTGCGTCTCAAACCGTGGCATCATACAATATTATAAATGAGGCACATCTTTTTCATTTGACACTGGAACTTCTCCATTACAGATTATGTTTAAATTCCTAATTTTTAAGGGAATTGAATGTACAAATACTTTAGAATAAATGATGTTGAATACACATTTTTTTTTATCGATATGTTGGTACCGGAAGTTTTTTAAGTACTCATTCATACGATTCCTGAGTTCAAATATCTACTAAAAACAAACAGTGTATGGTTTATGCTAAATTACATATTTTTAGGGAATTTTCTGTCTGAAAACGCACTGCATCCAGGATTGTACATTCTGTATAATTTGTACCAAAAAAGCAGCAACAAGTTGCTGTGGAGAATTTCTCTGGTTCACAAAAGACGTAATATTTATTCCTTTTCTCTGTAATGTTCGGATAATGTAAGGCTTAGGGTAGGAGTAAATTTGTTTCCTGCAAACAGAGCATTCTCATCTTGCATAAATCACATGGAAATTTTATAATTTAAGTTCAACCAGAATCCTTTCTTTTGTTTCTATTTTGCATGCCGAAAATACAGCATGTTGATGCTTCTGCCTGAGCTACTTCACCCATGGCCATGGAAATTGGACCAAATAAATTTTGTATATGTTCAGCAAATATGGATATCTTTACACAGCCTTGCAAAAGCGTAATTTGAAGGGGCGTCACACATCAACAAACGTGTAAAACTGTAAACCTTGCTATTACGTCATTCGCATTGAAAAACTATCGGCTGGCAGCATTTGAAGGAATGTGAAAAAAACTGCTTTCAGTGGTATTTCGCATATGAATTTCGAAGGAAACAATTGACAATATCATTTCCTCGGAAGAAGACTTTCCTTTATCAGCAAAATCGCCTTCAGTGTGCCTCTCTTCAAGATTTCCTTTCAGTTCAGAATATGCAAAGGTATTGTACTTTTTATAACACACTGCTCGCAAACAAATGCCATGAAATGAGATGAAACGGACCACACATTCAGAAAAGTAGCTGGGGGAAAATGATATTTCATTTATGAGGATTTAAATGAGTGCGAAGTGTTACTGGCAGTGTAATATGGACACAGTCTCTACATCATATAACCGCCATGCTGGGCTGTATATTTAGAAAATATGGCGTGGAGTAGAGAGATAAGTTACAGGATGGTGTCCTAAGATATTTTTCTCCAATCATTGTTGACCTGTGTCAGAATGTATAACTCTGCGAGCGGCTCACGCCGAAGCTTTCAGTCGTTTTCTGATGAAGGTCCGCATAGTACCCATTGCAGAGGATTCAGGTAATTGCGATGGATACAAGACGTCTTGGACGTCTTGTGTGCACTGACTGCTGCCTTTAGAAGTGGGTAAGCAGGCCTTCTCTTTTTGAAGCTGGTCATCAGGTATAATAAAGTGCTACGACAAACTGAAGTTTCGTGTTATTAAAAGATACACCAATCCATTCTTACAGTTAGCTCATTACTGAGATTACAAACAAATTGTTCGCAGAAGACATCTGCTGTCCACTTCGTTGATATGAATATTTTAAATCCACAGCAATTCATCCTTATCACAACACGGAGAATAGGACTGAAGAGTGAACATACCAAATTAAGGGTAACAATATTTACAGACTGGATTCATGTGTGAAATAACTGTGCTGAAGTACCAATCCTTTTTTTTTAAGATTTTCTGTTCGATTGAGTCAGTTGGAACAGTGCACGCTAAAGTATTTGCTGCTAAGCTCGTTATCACAACAGAGATATCGAGCTTAGGAGTGAAAATTCGAAGTTGCGAAAAGGCACCAAACAAGGGATCACTAATATCGGAAGCATGGTATGCACTCAGTTTTTAAATGCACTCAGTGCCCTTCGCGTACGTTTAAATTTAGCCATAAAAATTATGGCTTTAAAGCTATAACACTTCCTATCAACTTCAGTTTATATATCTTTTTTCAAACTGTATATGTTTGTACATTCCGAAAGCAAACGTTTCTTGTTTTCAAGAGTTGTAGTCGGATTACCGGATGAAAAACCAGTTTTGAAAAAGAAAAACATTTATCAGTTTTTTACGCTTTCCAACCGTAGGTTAAAGAAGCGTATATGCTCCAGCTTTGTCCGTCCGTCCGTCTGTCCGCACGATAACTGGCGTAAAAATGATTCGATTTCGAAGAAATTTTAGTTGTGGTAGGGGACCACCGAGGGGGACGAACCCTATTGAAAATGGGACAAATGGGATCAAAGGTCACGACGTAAGTAGCGGAATCATTCCATTGCCCTTATGTGTCATAACTTGCGTAAATATGGTTCGATTTCAATGAAAGTTTACTATGTGGTAGGGAATCACCTAAGGACGAACCGTATTGAAAATGGCACACATGGGGTCAAAGGTCACGACGTAGGAGCGGGATCATTCCATTGCCCTTATGCGACATAACGTGCGTAAATATGGTTCGATTTCAATGAAAGTTTACTATGTGGTAGGAGACCGCCTGGGGACGGACCCTATTCAAAATGGGTGAAGTGGGGTCAAAGGTCAGGACATGAGATCGGGATGCATTACATTGCCCTTATGCGTCATAACGTGCGTAAAAATAGTTCGATTTCCATGAAATGTCAGTATGTAGTAGGGGAACACCTGGGGACGAACCCTATTGAAAATGGACGAAATGTGGTCAACGGTCAGGACATAGGATTGCGATTCATTCCATTGCCCTTATCCCATATTATTAAGGTGGACGACAAGTACTTTTGCTTCCTATACTTCCAGTGGAAAACCTTTTGTAAACATTTCCTTCACAATTAATGTGCTCCAAGGATAAAAATTTGAACATCGATTAAAATAACTTCATATTATAAATTGGAAAACTTAATATTTTCTAAAACATAACCATAATTATATCAAAAATCAATCACTTTTCCTTTGGTGGTGTTGAAACTAGAGAAAAGATGGCGCGACCTGTATATTGATGACGTCAGTGGACAAAAACATGTTGGATTGCATAATTACGGTTATGGTTTAGAAAATATTAAGTATTTCACGTTATGAAATGAATCTATTTTAATCGATATTCAAATTTTCATCCTTGGGAACGCATTAATTGTGAAGAAAATGTGTACAGAAGTTTTTCCATTGGAAGTATAGGAAGCTAAATTACTTGACGTCCACCTTAAAGTAGCAATTCTTGTATGTATCTATGTACATTTTATTTTGAAAGTGGCTCTAAGAATTTTGATGAAAGTCGTTAACCTACCGTTTTCTGGTACTAAAAATCGATTTAGCTTGATCTCGACTTTAGGAGAATTCGTTTAGTGGGTTAAATACCCACCCCGAATTATAACGTTTTTAGTAATGGCGTTGTTCCAATAATGTTACCAATGCTTAGAAATCTGATGATGTCATAACTTCGCCTTTGAGAATGTTGGCGCGCGGTCACACCATGTGTCTCATTACGTCACGCATTGTGTGTGGATTTTATTAAAGTTTTATGACGTCACGTTGCGGCAAGCAGATGGTCGCGCTTCCCATCTGCCTCATTACGTCACGCGTTGTGTGCGTATGTCGGCCCGCAGGATAACTCCCGTAACAATCGTTCGATTTCGATGAAAGTTTTAGTATCTGGTAGGGGATCACCTGTTAAGGAACCCTATTTAAAGTGAACAAAATGGGGTCAAAGGTCAGTACATAGGAGCAGGATTCATTTCACTGCTCTTATGCGTCATAACTAACGTAAAAAAGGTTCGATTTCGATGAAATTTTAGTATGTGGTAGGGGAACCACCTGGTGACAAACCTTATTGAATATGGGAAAAATGGGGTCACAGGTCAGGACATAGAAGCGGAATCACTACCATCGACATTATGCGTCATAACTTACGTAAAAATGCTTCGATTTGGCTGAAATGTTAGTATGTTATAGGGTCATGCCTGGGGACGAATTCTATTGAAAATGGGCGAAATGGAGTCAATGGTTAGGACACAGAAGCGGGATCGATTCCATAGGTCCTTATGCATCATAACTTACGTAAAAATGCTTTGATTGCGACAAAATTTTATCATGTTATTTCGGAGGTATACTAAACCGGTTCGGGTGAATATCATTGAAATGGGTTCAAAGGTCAGGGTACAGGACCGAGATTTATTCCACAGCCATTATTCACATAACTTGAGTAACAAATTGAGTAATGATTTCTGGTATGTTGGAAAGCGTATTATAAACAATGCATTGCATGATTTTACTAACTTGTTATTCTTAAGTGAGAAAATGAATGTAAACTTTCAAAGTGAAAAAGGTATTAAGTATTCAATTTAAAATATAGATTGCCTGAACCGTGCTGAATTTTAAGAAAATTTAAAATGTTTAGTAAACTGTTTTTTAGTAATATTTAAATTTATTATATTTCAATAGAGTTTTTAGCATAATTTTTTTTTTATAATTAACGAGTGGTAGTTGGAAAAGTCCGTAGCGTTTTGTTATCATAAATGGTTAAATTGAAAGTGCGTTAATCAAATGACTCGAGTACGATCACATTTGTGATCGGCGAAATGTGAGTTACACAGCAAATACTAATTCACATCATCATCATCCTATCAACACGGAATTCAACCAACAGAAGGGTTTTCACGTTTCTTTTCTTGCGTCATTTAGCGTTTATCTACATATTCAGAGTAGGGCCTTCATATATAATGGTCTATGAACATATGTGCAAAATTCATCAGACTAATACAACTACTTTTTTTATGCCTACGGGAACTTAAGGCTGCAACGCTTGCTTTTCATTTGCCCATGTTCCTCACAGCCGCTCTTGCTTCTGTCCAGCTCGTCCATCCAGCCTCATTCATAAATTCATTATAGTTACCTCAAAATGTGTTGTGCGTCGCTCTAGCCCAATACCATTTTATTCACTTTCGAAACAATTTCATCCAAGCTGCATATGTATCTCAATTTCAGTTACCATATTGATTCAGCATGCACATGTCGTTGCATACACAGAAAAATAAAGAGAAATAATATCGAAGGAAACTGACTTTGGGCAGTGCGCTGATTTTTCTCATTTTCAATTTAGATTTCATTTAATCCTCCTGAATTCCAAATACCAGCCGAATGATTGTATCTAACAACATCTGGTTTCGCTGCACATATGTTCCATAATACGACTCAAATTAAATTGAATAACGTATCCCTTAATCTTTTTTCGGAGGGAAACAAAATAAGAACTTCAAAAAGAGGCTTTAGAGCCTCAAAGAGGCTTTAGAGTCATAAAGCAATCCACCTAGGCATTACAGCCATAAAGCCACTATTGCTGTCTGTATATAAAGTATGTTTGGGAGCACATGGTAAGAACATATTCATACCTTTGTAAAATCGCCAAATGCATTATTTTGCAATATTATTTTCTTACATACCGTCACGTTATCTGTATTAGATTTCCCAGAATCATCCAATTTTAGGAACACACAAAATCATGCAGACGCGTGCCATCCTTAACAACTCTGGACACAAGTCAACGACGCAAATCCAGCTACTTTCCGGGAAATAGAAGTACCAAAATCCTGTAAAAGCATCGGCAGCAAAATAACATTTAATCGAAAGCTGAAGGGTATAAGTTTCCATGGCTGTGTAGATGCACACAAGCATTATGTTAACAAAAACAACGCGAAGCGTTGGCTGAAATAATGCAAAGCTTGGCGCCAGCGGACTATGGAACAATGGAAACGCTTTCTCAAGAGTAAATAATCACGCTTCACCAAAAGGAGTTACGATGAACGAGCCTGGGTCTGGAGAATGACCAGGGAGCGACACCTACACGACTAGATTGTGCCAACTGTGATATGACCATATTTAGTTTTGCACTGCATTTTATGCGATTTTTTTGCATCACTATTAACGTTATATGTTTATTTTTTAAAGTCTAATAATTTAAAAAAGCACTAGTGGAGCGATGGGATATTTCTGCAGCCAACCTGAACATATAATCTTTATTTTTTACGCTGTTGATAGCTGCATTACTCTTAACAACCACTTTCGATTCAAAAAAAAATTCAGGAGTTTCAGATGGGCGTCTACAATTCCTTCACGTGCTGTAATTTCTTTTTTTTGCAAGATATTATTTCTTCGTATCAAACAGGAATCTGCAAATGATTTTGAATGCCAAGTTTACCACATGTACACAGATCAAACGGTCGCAATCACGTTTATGATAAATAAGTCTTTAACACCCTTAGGAACGTATGACATAATAGATTATAAGGGAAAAACATATAATTTTAATACACACTGACGGGAAAAAAATCCCAACACCAAGAAGGGGTTGTGTTAGATAAACGACAGTTGGTAGGTGGTGAGAGTACATCTGTAAGATGAGGTTTATGCAAATTTCGCGCTCGGCGCATACGTGTGGCGCTGGTAGCGCCTCGGAACATGCAAAGCAGGTTCGCTGTAAATTCGCGCTGTAACGTTCGTGAGCGTTAGTTATCGTTGAGATTCGACGTAGTGTGTTGATGTTAGTCACGAATGCTTTTAAGAAGACGAAGAAGCCATTATCAACAGCTCACGGAGTTTGAACGAGGTCGTGTAATAGGGCTACGAGAAGGTGGATTTTCTTTTCTCAATATTGCAGAACCACTTGGCAGGAATGTAGTAACTGTGCATGATTGTTGGCAGCGGTGGTGAAGGAAAGGTACTGCCTCAAGAAGACCGAATTCCGGCCGGCCACGGGGCACTACGGAGAGGAAAGACCGCCTTGTACGGCGTATGGCCGGGGCGAATCGCACTGAGTCTGCGGCACCAATTCGAGCTGCAGTTGCCACCACAGTGACACAACGAACTGTTACAAATCAGTTATTTGCAGGACAGCTCCGAGCCAGACGCCCTGTAGCGTACATTCCACTTACTCCAAACCACTGCCGTTTGCGACGTCAGTGGTGTCAAGCTAGAGCTCATTGGAGGACGGAGTGGACATCTGTTGTGTTTTCTAATGAAAGCCGGTTCTGCCTTGGTGCCAGTGATGCCCGTGTGGTGGTTAGAAGGAGTCCAGGTAAGCGCCTGCAACCAACCTGTCTGCGGCCGAGACACACTGGACCTACACCTGGATTTATGGTCTGGGGATCAATTTTCTATGACAGCAGGAACACTCTCGTGGTTATCCCACGCACCCTGACGGCACAGTTGTACGTGGGTCTGGTGATTCAACTTAATGTGCTGCTACAGCATTCCAGGGGGTGTTTTCCAATAACGCTCGCCCGCATACCGCTGTTGTAACCCAACATGCTCTACAGAGTGTCGACATGTTGCCGTGGCATGCTAGATCACCAGATCTTTGTCCAATCGAGCACGTATGGGACATCATTGGACGACAACTCCAGCGTCACCTACAACCAGCATTGACCGTCCCTGAATTGACCAACCAAGTTCAACATGCATGGAACTCCATCCCACAAACTGACATCCAGCACCTGTACGACAAAATGCATGAACGTTTGCGTGCTTGCATTAAACATTTTGGCGGTTACATCGATTATTAATGTACCATCATTTCACATTTAAAATGGCACTTCTTGCGTTTACCTTAAGCTGTGATCTTTAAACCTTAATCGATTAAATATGTTACCTATACAAATGTATTGCCGTAATGTCATTCCTTTACAACTATTTTTTCGTGGTGTTGGGATTTTTTTCCGTCAGTGTATATATATATATATATATATATATATATATATATTGCGTATCATATACAATTCGTAAGTATTTAATGGCTCTTTTATCCTAGATTTGATTCTTTGAAGTATCTATTGATAACAACGAAGGTTAAGAAATAACGTTTATTTCCTTTGGCCAATGTTCGTTGGGATTCAGTTCCTCACTTAGTTGTATAATAATTGGTACTTCGTTAAATTTCATTTCTTGCTGTAGTTTGGTTGCGTTTGTACAGATGTAAAGTTGCATCTAATTTTAGTAGACATCCTGGAAAAATTACTGATCAGAACATTTTCCGACAATGTTAGTTTGATCAATATTAATGCAATCCGTTTCGTCAGTGGAAATATTTTTACAATACCCTATAAAGAATTTCATTCTTATGATCATACTACGTAGGATGTTTTCATAGTATGATTTGCGAGTTCATTCACCTAACTTGGCAGAACATCCAACCACAAGGATATGAATGGGGTTTCCTCAATACCTACTTGGAAGTTTACCTTCTCTGTCATTGATAATTGCACCATGGTCATTACGAGCTTTGGAGGGAGGAAACTCGTTCTGACTGGCTGTTTTTAAATGAGGAATAGGTCACGAACAACAGTTAGGATTTGACATGAAATCCTAGATCTGATTCAGCAGTAATATATGGAAGATGATCCCAACTGATCTTTATCATTCAAACATTCGTGGTGCCGAAGCTCCTTGAAATATCCATAAAAGTATGACACTAAGAATTTTACAGTCAGGTATTTTGAAATATATTCCGTTTTCAATATCTTTATAACTGATTTTTATGATATTAACCGAAAGTAATACATAATTTATAATCTAGTTTTAGTAAAAGAGTGTGGTCCTCCCGATTTAAAACTGCTCTTTGCGGAAGACGTTGTAAGTGTCCAGTAAGATAACAATGTAGGGAAGAAAAATGAAATGAGAAAGACAGATATGGCATCACATCGTAAATGATTCATTCGCAAGGAATAACTTAAACCATGAATGGGGAAGAACCATTTATACTTACTGCTGTGAATGGTCATTTAATTCGCCAGTACTCCGACACACAGTGACATTATAGTACGTTTAACATTTTTCTGCCCTAAATTATTTGGAGATGATAAAAGCGTTGCATCTGTTCTTTTCAGCTTAATACCTAATACGATTCACAGTGTGAAGAACCTATGTTTCGCTATTTGCTTTGTTTCTGTGCCGCGAGGTGTTGAATTTGAACATACTGTCCTCCTTGCTCTTATAATTGGAACAAAAATATTACATTGTTCAAAAATAATATTACTGAAATGTTATATGTCATCTCGTCCAGAAGCAAGTATGCCAAACACAGTCCTAATTGAATGCAAACTTTTCTAGCGTACCTATTTAGTGTACTCAAATTTCTATTATAGTACACGGTTACATCTCTAATATATCAGTTTTACAAGGTCTGAGTATTTTTTTCTAAATAACTGTGTAACATGCAACGAAGTCCCTTCTGAAATTTCGTTTGGATACATAAAACTGTCATTTCATTAATCTGGGAATCCAAGTTTAAGGAACAGTTTCCAAAGTAACCAAGTATAGGAATTCCGACTGCTTTATTGTTGTCTTTCGGACAGCAGCTGCCAGTGACTTACGTATTTTTAGAATGAAGAAATGTTCTTCAAATCAATGGACCAGGAGACGTTGGAAAGAGAAAACATCTAAAAAAACCAATCAGATCAGATAAGCGATGTCCTAGGAACTTCCGTTTTGTTAAGCTACGAGTATATACTTAGTATTCGCCATTCTTTATATTTCACAAACCTTGTGACTCAATAATTAACATTCTCTAGAGACTGATGTTCTCAGAACAATGTTAATACAATAATTTTCAGTAAAATATAGGGAAAATATTATATTAATAAATAAAAGGAAAATTTTATTTTGGTATTGGATATCACAGAAAATAGACTTAAGAGAGCTTAACGCCTCTATGCGCCGAATATCATTAATCTGATTCCCGTTAATGTGGTCAACATAATTCGTAGTGTAATTTTGAATACATATCTTAAACTGTGTTTCCTCATGTCTATTACATTTATGGTTGACCCTGTCCAAAACAAATGTAAATTCGGCAAATAAGGACATTTTAACGGTAAATATGTATCTTACACTTTATAGATATTACATCTTGATATGTTTTTAAAGATGCTGCTATACAATAATAGCAATAACACTGTGAACATAAATCTTACGTTGTCAGAAACTAACGTAGTTTGTATGCTACTTAAGATATTTACAAGGAACGTTATGCAGACATGGATAATTCATCTGATTCATTAGTAATCCAAATTTTCTATCGTTGAGTGATTCTTCTTGCATCATTTTTTTATCTTGGATGTAACTCTTAAGACGAAAAAGTGCTGTGATTCTTATAAATAATAATGTACGGCGTTTCATCCAGGATCTATGTATGCTCCCTATATTTTGACACGGATTTTTAGGATTATATTTTTAGTATCTTAAAAGAAAAAAAATGCTATATTAAAGATATAAAAACCATATAACCATTTAACCTTAAAAATGAAAATGCCAGTGAGCAAAGAGAATTCTGCAAAGAGATATGAAACCGAAATTTAGACTTAACGTGGCTGTCAGTTACCTTTTGTTAGATCGTAATACCGTGTAACCTGTTTACAGGGCACTCCAACCTTTGGGTAAGTATTACTACACACCGCTTTTCTTGAACTTGCATTACTTGCGTGCTACAAATACAGATTTTCCATACAGAATTTCGCGCACTAGAGGTGGAGATACTATAGTATCACTATCGATAATATCGATAGTTTTTTCAAACAATCGATGTTTTTACGTTTTTCAATGCAGTAAGTGTAAACTACTCCGTTTCCACCGCTGGCATTGATGATTGGAACAATCACTTTCACCTCATTTATACTAGTGTCGGAATAATTGAGTCCAGACATACTGATACACGATGACAAAGCGAAACTAAAGCTAAATGAAACCTAAAATGTAAACGGTGAGGGTATGCGATTTTTGCACTCTCAAAGATAAAGCTCGAAAAAAGTGTACGTTTCAGTAAGATAAAGGCAAAGTCAAAAGCTTTTTTCTCGCTATTTGTACTAGAAGTTGAAATCTGCGTCAGGTGCTGAAGCTATTATTTGTTAAAAGTAAGTAATCAGTAACAATGCTGACACGTAAAACATCTTTTGTGCAGCATTATCTTTCATTTCGTAAGAATAAGGACAACGCAAAATGCAGCCTTTATGGGAATAACTACAAAAAGTCGTCAATACGAATCTTAGGGATCATTTAAAAAGACAGCATACAGTTGTTGTCATTTTAAATGATCAAAGAAGAAAACAATTAAGCAACTGCCCCAATCGAAACTTTATTTGTTCAATTTATCACGAATTATTGCCACGATTTTGCCAAACATTATAGAAAAAAATATTTTGCATACAAAACTACAGAGTTCTCTTCTTTAGCTTTTGTAGACAGAAACATAAAAAAAATCATACAAAGAAAACAGAAAATGAGAATTAAGAAGCTACGAAATAGCTTGGTATTCATGCAAAACATATTTTTCGTGAATTCTGCTCACTCACTTCAGGAGAACATTGTCAAAACGTTAGATCTCGTGGAGTTAACTGTTGGCTTATGACCATTCGTCCGAGGTGGGTGCGGGTTCGACTCCCGTGAGACATATAATTGTGGATGTGTTTCTCTTACTCTTACAGCACTAACGTCTCTCTTTTCCGAAACTAGTTGTTCTAAATCAGAGATGGGCGACTCCTTACAACCCATTGAGTTCACGGCGATCATTAAACCTGAAACCCAAAAAAGAGACGAAAAGTTAGCTTCAAAGTTTATTGGAGCTTAAAATTTTTATAACGTTGAAAGGTACGGAAAATCCTTGTCAGAAATAACTTTTCATCCGGGAAAACAAATTTTCTCCCGTGCAACTTTGCCATTACCCTGTCGATAGTTATCGATTGTTAAAGTGGACGTCAAGTAATTTTGCTTCCTATACTTCCAATGGAAAACGTTTGTACACATTTCCTTCACAATTAGTGTGTCCCCAAGAGTAAAAATTTGAACATCGAAGAAATTCACTCAATAGTATAACTT
Source organism: Macrothele yani (assembly GCA_039090855.1). NCBI lineage: Eukaryota > Metazoa > Arthropoda > Arachnida > Araneae > Macrothelidae > Macrothele > Macrothele yani. Next base: position 46,460,790 of record CM076999.1, on the reverse strand, counting down.
GGAACATTTAATATTTTCTAAAACATAACCATACTTAATTAAAAATCAATAACTTTTCCTTTGGTGGTGTTGAAACCAGAAAAAGGATCGCGCGACCTGTACTTTAATGACGTCAGCAGACAAACAAATTTTGGATTGCATAATTATGGTTATGTTTTAGAAAATATTAAGTATTACAAATTGTAAAATGAAGCTATTTTAATCGATGTTCAAATTTTCATCCTTGGGAACGCATTAATTGTGAAAATAATATGTACAAAAGTTTGCCCATTGGCAGTACAGGAAGCAAATTGACTTGACGCCCAGGTTTTAAAATACTTTCTTTAACCAATACGAATTATAAATATATTCCTTTTAACCAATTACATACTGAATGAAACTGATTTACTCGTATTTGTAAGGAAACGATTCGTCTTTCCTGCTTCATCTGTTAAAGCAGCATGTGAACAGTAAAACAACATGAAGTCAAATGGACAGTGTTTAACAAATGCAATATATGACTACGGGATGAAAGCATCGTAAAATTTTCCAAACTGACGTACTTTAAAACTGGTTTCATCATACAGGTAACTAACTACCATATGCGGATTATTGAAACCCAATTCCTAGAAAGAGTATGTTAATGGAATCTAAAATTGGAAGGTTATTATTTTTGAAAATTAATGAAATCTAGAAATATAAAAAAACAGCAGGCTGAAACGATGTAAAAAAGACATGCATTGAGAGAAAGAAAAATAAATCTGGTGTATCCGATTTCAGTGACATTGTACTATACGGGAAGCATTTAAACCAAGACCTGGTATAGAGAAGCATTCAAGAAAGTAACAGATAACCGAAGGTACAGCCATTCATCCTCTTATATAGTATTTTTATCACCAATGAAATTACACAGATCATAGCCATATATTTATGGTGTAGGTATAATTATTAAAAACCGAACATGTTGTCTTGTATGTATGAAATTAGCAACAAAACATGTTCTGTAATTAATTCCATGTTATTGAATGGGATAAAAATAAAAATCATAATACTGTTTTATGTTTTGCCTATTATTTGAAGATTACTTTCGATGTTCTATTTACTTGTTCAAAAGGCATGAAGTTTTGGCAAAATGCTTTGAAGCATTTGCTAAAGCACTAAATTAGAATTATCCACTGATTTCTGCTTCACAAGTTAATTTGATGGCTTGATTGATGCTATTTATTACTTGTTATAATGTTTTAAGTTTATGAGTACCGTTCAGCATGTAAAGAATATGTCATCTTTATACATATACTATGTTTGAAGTTTTAAGGTAATTCAGGGTCATTTTTCATTTTCTACTGGGAGTAGAATAGTCTACACTAGCATGCGAGATATTGCACACGCCAGGTATACGAATCTTTCAGTTATTATTTTGATTAGAGTGCAGGATATACCATGGGTTAGCGAAATGTTTTTGAATGAGGCATGAAGGTGAGATCCGTACCGTGTGCGGAAATTTATGGAATCGAGCATTAGAATGCAAAGAACAGTTTTTCACCGCTTCAAACATAATATTCGCACGGGTTGAGGGAGTCACTCAAAATTACCCCAAATGCTGCCCACCATTGAAGCTGTGCATCAAGTAGATCGTTCTGCAGCTCGAACTAATCGCAATGGAATTACGTCTACCCGGAAAAAAAGTCGGTAATTCATCTTACAGATGTGATTCTCTAGTCTTGCTTAAAGCTCAATGTGAAACAAGATCTACAGAACAGGAAGAACCCGAGAGCCATGTAAAAATGCAATTCGATCAATCTGACTCTCACTCACAAATAGACAAACTAACCTTATCAAACAAAACCGACTATGTTTTCAAGATGGGAAAAATTCATAACCCAGTGAGCTTCCGTAAAACAACATTTCGACCAGTTCATTGGAGTAGCAAGCACAATTAAAGAGGTGTCGACGCTGTCGAATATGCTCACTCCGCTGAATAAAGACTACAGGGTGCAATTTTGACCTCATCGCCTTTTGTTTGAGCGCCATCAAAACCGGACATGGAAATAAGATCCTTTGAATCGAAACGAAGACTGGACCATTTGCTTTAGAGGAAGACTCTTCATTCTTTTTAATTCCTACCGATCTAGAGTCACGCATAAGTATCTCCACAGGATGTTATACAAAAGATACAAAAACAGGCAAATGAGGCCCTTATTCGTAATGGATATTTTTGGAGTTGTCTGCTTATATTCCTCCAATACAGTTAAAGATACATCCGCTAATTTAGAAGCGCAACTTTCTGGGATTCAACCAATTCGCAACAGACGATTTTGGATGAATCAGGAGAGCATTTCATGTTGTTGTAAAAAAGTAACTTCATTAGCAAACAAACGATCGCCAATATCTCCGTTAATGGTATCGTCATTATGCGGCCCATAGAAAGGAAGATATGTACGACCTAAATCATTGTTATGAACGCAGATTATGTATTTTGTGTACGGCAGCAAAGCACGCAGGATCTCAAAGTTTTCGTCAAGAAATAAATAACATCCAGCCGGCATCTCCTTCTCATGTGAAGAAGAAATTAATGCATATTTCCTCTATTTTCGTGTATATATTACCAGGAAGCAGAAATAAACTTAGCCATTGTTTACTGCAGGTTCATGACCATGGCCAATATTACACTTCCCGGAGCAGCGTGCCATAAAGCTTATTAATATGATGTTTTCAGTGTCTGTTGTAGACAAGTCTTTACCGTATGTTCCAATACGGGAGCAAGAAATGAAGGGATTTTTAGCATCATAGCCAAAGTCTTCTCTGCAGGATATTGAACCCCGGAATTAAAGTCACTCTTAGGGAAAGTTCGGACAGAAATTGACTTAAGAAATTTATCTACTGATGTGCGAATCTGAATTATTCAGCTTTTCTATTGCGTATCCATGGATTCACTTGCACGTTCAGAAAATCCCCTGAAGAAGTGAAATTTTATGTCAGGGTCCACCAGATATTATTGGCAAAGGAATGATTAACATTTGTCCACCATAAGATCATGGGGACGATGCAGGGGTGTATGAAAAATACTTGTCGCACCCAGATCGGTAGGGAAGTAATACATAAGAATGATTAAGATCTCCATTAAAGCTGATACCGAAGATAACAACAGGAATGCCATTGACTGAACAACCACGACGGTTGTATCAAGAAAAGAAACAGCAAACTCACCTGTACCAATGTGGTCGAAAAAAAGATTACTCGCACTTTACAATACTGTTGAAATACTCATTCACCGCCAACCTAGTAATGGTAACTTTCTCATTGATAAATATTCAGCTTTGGGATGTCTTCTGGAAAACATGACTTACTAGACGTGCAAACGCGTGCCTATCAAGCCAAGCTATGGCTCGCGATTTTGCTCTGTTCTGTTAAAGGACTTATTCGAGTAAGTAGAAGCTCTCCCTTAAGAACATTTGGATTTCAAATCAGTCATTATGCCACACATACGAACTTGAGATATACTACCAGTGGAGATGAAAGCATGGCTATTGTGCAAAATATTAATTTTGAACCTCAAAGAACGAGTTTAAGACACCAACAGTCTAAGTTAACCTTGGTATTGGTATTACAGAATAATATAAATCCATATTATATTGAATTTTTGGAAACACAGTCTATTTTGCAAAATATAAGCTGTTTAGTCATACCTAAAACAAAGAGAACAAGAAGTCATACCGTCGATTTAGGAAGATTTAGAAACCGTGTCTCAAATACATATGTTTACAAACTTTAAAAGGCATATGAACAGTATAGTCAACAGAAAATTCAAGAGTTTCCTTGAAAAACAAAGCATGAGAAGTAAGATAATGTTAGGTCAAAAGAAAAATTTTATTTTCTTACGAGTGTGAAAGGTTCTTTACTGTCTGTTTCATAAATTTCAAAATTGTTTAAAAGCTGGAAAAATGAGCCCTAAGCATATTAAATAGCATTGCAAAATAAGTTTATTTGCTAAGTCAGATGGTATCTTAGTAGATCGCGTAAATAATAATTATTCATTAAAGGATTAGCGAATTCTATTTTAACAGAACCTCTCTGAGTTTTTAAAAATCCTGTAAAGCAAAGCGTGTACGCTAAAGTTATTATCAAGTAGCTAGAGTACATCAAGTAATCTGAAGAAGATATCGGTAAACAGGAATTCAATGTAATTTCTGTTTTTATTTGTTTGCTCCGCATCTATTTATGTTTGCCCTAAAATTGTACAAAATGTATACGTTGTGCATTTCAAACGTGTGAGATGTATTAAAACCATTTTTGGCAAAACGAAAAGCAATCGTTCCTAAAACAATATTTTAGCTTAAAAGATTTGCTCGATAAAAGTTATTTCAGCCAATTTCATTCAAGACTTTTAAGACTCATGTGTTTCCAATTCAATCAAAACAACTCAATGGACTTTAAATGAAGTAGAGAAAATTAAAATAGTGATTGTCCACCTGAAATAAAACAAAGCCAAATCCCCATGAGAAATTAAATCAAGGTGTTCTCTAGAAAGGCGTAAGAAGAAACTCCCACTGCACCAAATGAATGAAAATTATTAAATGGATAAAGAAATCGTAATTTTCCGAGAAATAAGTTAAGAATTACCTGATTAAACGCTAACAAAATTACTAGAAACATACCCAACAGTTTTGACCTAACCAATTTTGCAGATGTAATACTAAAAAAATTCTGTAGCTATGACTTTCCCTCCAGCCTCAGCACAGCAGTCCAAAGGTAGAAAATTTACCCAGAACCACACTTTTCAGACATTCAACCAACAGTGTCAGTGGCAAAAGTTGAAACGCACTGAAAAAAAGAGTAATAGATCTACCTCCTACTCTTACTGCGAGAAAGTGCAAAAGCACTGAAGGATGCGGCAAGAGGGAAACTTTGTGGTTTTACTGCGATAATGTTCTAAAACAGGAAAGAAGGCTGTAATAGGCTAATTTCGTACTACGAAAGAGTATTTTCTTTTGTATATAATTTTCAAAAGCCCAACACTATTCGTCTTCATCAGAAGTTGAGGGTGGGGTACTTCTTCTCTTTGGGGGTTTCTCCTTAAAGTCCCGGAAATTGGGGCTAATGCTGGCTGACTATCGGGCACTCTGAAGATTTACGCTCCAAACAACTTTCAAAAATTGTGAACTAAAATCGAACATTCAAGGAGTTCAGAAACTTGTAGAGTTCTCGGGGAATGGTTTCGATTCATACTGAGCAAAAGGTTTTGTTTTGAATTCCTTGCGGATAATATTGTGTAATCTCTTTGTGTATTACCAATTCAATATTACGGAAAGAAGCTGCTTTTCTGCAGTATTTACTTCAAAAGATTAATTATTAATAACCCAGTGAAATTATTTTCTAAGTAGGTTGCCTGTGCTGATGTGGAAATTAAGGAACGTGAGTAAAGCCTACACACAATTAATATTTATTCGGTTGTTAAGTAATCTGCAGATATGTCAAACTTCGGGCTGAAAGCCGATATCGCAGAATATTGTTAGTTGTTCAGGATTCTGAAATAATGACGTGTTTTCCACCCCGAATGAGGTGGTACAAATTAAAACGTAGAGAGAAGTAAAATGTCTGTGATGTCATGTTTCGTCACAAACGTTGTTTTGCTGCAGAAGTGAATCGAAATAAATCTGCTGCGTATGGCATGATTACTTCGCGAAATACGACTAGTTTACATGAAGTTAGCAACACAACAGATCTACACAGCTTCAGATCGTTATATTGTAGGTGAGGCCACCTTTTAATCTGAGCCAGCAAATCTTGAGGCGATACTTACCCTTTCTGTCCGCACTGAGTTGAGTGCTACATGTTCTCAGCCTCTTTGGCCGTCGACGTTTCTCTCTTTCCGCATGTGATGACCTCGGTTTCCGAGATCCTCGTAATCAGGTGATATCATTCATGACATTCTTCGGCAGAATCTACTTAAGAAAGGTGGATGAAAAACATTCTGCGATTCTGCGGAAGAAATTATGACAAAAAAGCGGAATTGCGCTTTTTTTTTCATCAATTGGGTTATTCTAGATATTCGATGCAAAACAAGCGACATGTTTTTGGGAGGAAGGGGGTAGGGGGATTAAGAAGGAGTTCGTTTTGTCTGGGGTAGTATTTCCTTTTCGAAACTTTCGAAAATGGAAGTTAAACGGAGTGAAAAATTTTCCTGTAATCGTATTTGTTTTGCCTTGAACGTTGCCTCTCTTTAAGATTTTTGTTAAATATACATTTATTGCGTAAATAATTGAATTTCACGTTGAAGGCGTAAGCAACAATTTGCAAAAACGGTAGGTAGCGTGAAATTTTCCCATACGCTTCAGACATGTGGTAGTTCTTTCAAAACTTTCGAAAATGTAGTATGATGGTTTCTCCCCGATTTATCCAAAAATAAAGCAAAGGTATTCCCTTAATCATAATTCTTTTGACCACTACTCACTCATCTGTGTTGTAGTAAAATGATAATTTTTCCCATGAATGTTTTCATTAAGCTTGCTAATGGAAAGGAAATTTATGAAAACGGAACTAAGTTTCAAAATTTGTAAGAATTAATACAGGGTGTTCAATGTACTCATATTCTAAAACACCATTTATATAGCTTTGATAGCATGTGCTGGAACTGAAAGATCTGTCAGCATGAGAAACGTCATTATTTTCCTGAGATGGTATAGAAAAAGAAAAGTTGACAATCAAGAAATTGGTAGGTATGCATATATCAGTGGGAAAAAAACAAAGCAATAGAAACAAAGCAATAGATAAGAGTCAGGGAAATGGGAACGGAAGGTACACCTCATTGTATTCACACATTCTTGCCCCGCGCCTTGGTTTTTAATATAGTTAAAAAGTGCATTTGTTTTCAGCGGTCTCATGCAAGCGATATCGGAATCACGCAACAGTTGTCTTACATCTGAATTTTCCAAGACGGCGTCGGTCTTGAGGGTGTGTGTTTTGAGAAAGTGAAACTATTCTCCTGGCACCTCTTTCCAACAGCTTCATTGCATTGCTTATCGTGATGGAGCAGTAAATAAGATCATAGGTAAATATAAATCTATCAACATTATTTTATATACATAGGAAAATAACATTTGCTCTTCAAATTACGTGCATTATTTTTATAAATGTAAATGTGCGCTTGCAGTATTTTTTTAGAAAATTGCATGTTTTCTCACTTGGAGTTGGCAGGTTTGCTCCAGTAATGGAACGTTTAAGTCAACCACTGAAAAGTTTTCTTTAAGGTAAGTTTTGTTTTGGGGTATTGCACTTTCGAATAAGTGTTTCGATACATGAACACCATACACGTGATATGTTTTATATAATACATTCCTTTCTTTATTATCCTTTACCTTGATTGATTGAAAATGGAAATCATCTAGCATGAGAATTTCTTTGCCATTACAGCTTTCCCATTAAATTATAGCTCGCAAACTCTTCTATGAAATTTATTCAGTGGTATTATAAGACTTAGTACATAACTAATTAGACTAACAAAATTGAGGTATTTTAAAATTTACAAAGAAATAGGCTTAATTTATTTGATTAAGGTAGCTTTTTGTCCATAAATTTTGGCATTCCTGTTCAAGAAGCATAACGGAAACAAATGGGACATTGAGAAAATTAGGTAGAGATGTTAAAGGTAAACGTATTACTGCCAGCTGCTAATGATATTGGATACTGCTTACAAATATGATCTAGTATCCTGTAGATCGAAATACTAATAGCAGAAAGCTAAATCAACATTTTAAGCTAATGAATAACAAAAGTAAATTTATGTATTTGTTTCCAGTTATTTAGCGCAAACTTCTTTTGAAATCCCTTGTAGAATGTCCTGTTACAAAACGTAGCAGCATGATTCTGAATGATAAATTACTATGATATAGGCAAACTATCATATCAATTTCTGAGTAAAAATCGCACGCTGATTGCGTTAAACTTTCCAGACAGTTTTGTGTTTTTGGATGATTTTCAGCAACTGAACAATATATAATATTCTTTCGGTATTTTCTAGTATAGAATTCTGTAGTTTAAAAGCATAAGATAATAGAATGTCAATGTGATTCCTAACAAATTCAAAAAAAAAAAGAATGAAACTGCAATTAAAGACGTAAATTTTTTTCCTATTGAAATCCTATGCAATCATTATGTTAAGAAATTCAGAAATAGATTTTTCCTGTTGAATTTTTTTCCAATTGAAATCCTATGCTTTCCTTAAGTAAAGAAGGTCAGAAATAGATTGAAATTCCACAAATAAACTACTCGTACGCAACGAAATTATTCCTTAGTTAACGAAATTTAATTTTAGCTAAATTTCTTTCAAAATAGGAAACGTCAGCTACTCGTGGAGTGGAACCCTTGTAAGGAGGTTTCTACCTGTAAAAGATGAAGACACTGGTTTAATTTAAATATTTAAGATAGCATTTCGTACTGAATACAAAAACATTTTTTTCTCCACAGCAGATGTAGCGTTTTTCATAAAGAATTACATACAAGTTATGGATCATAATATGAAAACTAATCATTCTTTTGAATAATTGGTACACAAATCAATACAGTATTTTTAAAAGATAATGGAAAAAAAGTGTAAAAATTGCAGTGTGTAAATAAAATTAAAAAAATCAGAAGATAAACTGAGTACTGACATAACGATCTTTCGACCTATACAGGAACCACTTAAAAAAACATGTGAATACATGATCAAGTATTCCGAAATGAATTGCCCAAATACAGACGATTCCAGTTTGATAGAACACCGAGTTAAGAAAATTCCGTGTAAATGGAAAAAAATCTAACACCCAGCAGAAATTCCATTATAGAAATACATTTAATTTGAATATAACGAAACTGCTTAATACGATATTTACTTCACAGCGAAAAAATATAATCATATTTCGAAAAAGGAATTATGATTTATAATAATGTTTATCGCTCTATTGAAAATATGAGATTCTGATTCCAGCGCTTATTTGTTAAAAGAAACAAACAACCTTCCTATGCAAGTCACTTTTCTTTCTCCCGTTGTGTCAGAAGCGGCTCGAGGCGGTTAGTGGACAAAATAAATGCAGTACAGACATGGCAACCAGATTTTTAGCTAAGTCACTTTATACACTTGTCTGTTTTGCGTACGTTGGCGCTTGCAAAATTTCTAAAACGTGTTCTTCGAAATGAAATCAATTCTTTTTGAAAGAAAATCAAAAATTTACCATCCATGAATTTGTTTCTGATGTGAACAAAGGTGATGTTGCTAACAAATATATAATCAGTCCATTAACCATACAGGCTTTTCTTAAAGATCGAGAAAAAAATCATAAGCAATATTATTGCAAGAGGCAGTCACTTGGGCGGAAATGAACAGAGTGTGGCTACAGAAATTTGAGATGTCCAATCAGTGAGAGTCACGTGGTTTTAAAACGTCCGTTTCCTGAGTGTTCCACATAGATGAACGTAGATACCTCAAGAGTCTCTGCGTGTTTTGCCACTGCTCTTTGATATGAAGCATTTCAGGCCAGCGTTGGATTTCTAAATCGTTTTAAAAAAGATATGAAGTCGTCGCAAAGCGATTTGTGGTCAGACGGGTACTTTTCCTGCGGAAAGCATGGATGGAAGAAGTACGCGAAAAATATCAGTTCCTTCTAGCTAATGTCATCTGTATGGTGCGATAATCCTGAGAAAAAAAGTATTTTTTTTTCAAACTCGGCACAAAAGAAACATTGACGCTTCAAGAAGAAAGAAGCATTGTAGGAAAAACTGATGAAATCTCCAACTGCGATCTTGTGTTGTATTTAGTCAGAAACAGAAAAGAGAAAATTATTGATGGCTCGCAAATCTGCCCATCTCCACTGCTTGAAAGTCATACATTCACTACCGTGGGAGTATAAATCAAGCAGAAAGTTCGAGTGGCTATAGACATTTTTAATGATTAGCCCGTTAAATTGAACACAAAAACGAACTTGAATGTCACAGAAATTCCTTTCTTCGACAATTGTTCGCCTAGTCACGCGTTTCTCCGAACTACAGAGCTCTTTAAAGATATTTCCCAAAATTGTACGGATGTTCTGCAGCTTCCCGATCGAAGGAACACAAAAATAGCGCAAACATCATCAGAGAAGCCTCCTAACGGAAGAAATTATCCACTGTGTTAAAATGATAGAACAAGCTGATGAAAAAGTTTTAAGCCAAAACACGTTCGCGGATTTAAGGAAAAATCTTGAATTGTCCGAAACCGACAGATGGATTCCGAGAAAACCACAGACAGAAAAAATTTACTGAGCTGGAATCATTGAACAAATTACTCGTTAATTCCACTTCCGTCCACGAAGACCTCCAACAAGAATAATTTTTGAAGACAACAATCCGTTTTTTAGTGTAAATATGAAAAATGATGGTAAGTCAGATAATACCCGAAACCTTGAAAATTTCGTCGTCCTGCGGGAAGCATACCCGGGAATTATCTGGGAGACGCAGGTTGGGTTCCCGCTCCAGGACAACGAAATTTTCAAGTTTTCCGATATTATCTGACTTACCCTCCTTGTCATATTTACACCAAAAAACGGATTGTCATCTTCACAATTTGCGTTGTATGGTGTAATCCCGTAATCCATTCATGAAGAATAATTTTTGTTTGCAAATGGCTATGTTTATACTTCTCATTAAATGTTCCGCGTGCGTACATTCCAGTCCAGAGCTGCTGAACGCTTTTGAGAGTATGTTTTCATATTAACGATAGTGACCCAAAAATTGCCCTGGAGTGCCAATGGTAACGTTCAGCAGTAGATTATAATTTATTATGCATACATTCTTCACTTAGAAACTACGGAAAACATTGTAAACAGATCAATGTATGTGCCAAGCATTTACTTCTATTATTTCTAATGATATGTACCTGCGTCAGCGCGGATTTTTGAGTCATACGGCGTTACGCGTTCTCGCACATTTCCAGCTTTCACCAAGCCAGTGTGAAATCTTTTCGGTAAATGATTCTTACTAATCTCGTCGCCGCAAGCAATGCTATGGGAAAGACCAAGTCTGTCTTCCACCTCCGCCAAAAACAATGATGTTTGGTCTACCCTGCTACTGGGCCCCTTCGCTCTTCGTTTTTCCACAAATATATCTACGAATCAAGGCCAAAGATAGCTCGTTCGAGCTTCTTCTGAAATGCACCAGTAAACAGTTATTTTCTCATTGTCTGGCATGAAGTGCTGTTTTGGACACTTCCCCCCGAAGATGCGTTAATGTGATACGTATCCGCTTCCTCATCATTTACTGAAATTACCTAAATATTCCCGACGTTCAAAACTGAAAATTTTCCTTATCAACAGCAGTTTCGTTCTGTGATAATGATAATTATGAAATGCTTATTTACTTATTAGTTATGTGTTTGAGGAATGGAGGGATAGCAGAGTATGCCACCTGCCGACCAAACATTTTTCACATATCACCTTGGATAGACGTTCTACAAGTTAGCAAATAAAAAAATAAAAATTGGGGGAAATGCCAGCAGAGACAAGGAATGTGTTACACCTGCTTTATCGAATGTTAGAGCTTCTGAAGCACTTTCGTGCATTTGAAAATTATCCATTTTCTCTCAATGTTAATTAAGATTAAGAACGATTTTTTTCCCAAATGCATTATTTGCAGAATTCTTTTGCAATATATACCTAAAAATTTGCCTTGCACAAAATTCATAGATTTAATGCAAAACATAAATAAATTAAAAACTGTGAGACGTAAAAAATTGTTTTCAAAATTAAATTGCGTATGTCTCTATTATTTTTATTGTATAATAAACAATATTTGAGTAATTATTATTTTTGAATGCTTAAAACAAGTGCACGCATATTTTTAATTGTTTGGTAAAATGAAAAAAAAATGTTTCTGCGAAATTTTGTTATAACTAAATGTTTCAGCGGTCCCTTGAAGTTCGTTCTAACGGGTGTCGAATGTACTAGTTTTGTTCTTGGTGTCCTCTGTCCCCGCACGGAGATAACTGGTTTTCCAGTTATTAGGAGAGCGGCGCCCCCACGGCCCGAGCTGACCTTGTTACTGGTCAACATCTGATGTCATGCCACCGCTTGTTTTTTTTTTTTCGGTGCTGTTGGAGTTTGCAGGGACGGCTGTTCATCCAGCTGTTGGGGAGTCGCGGCCCCACGATCCCGAGCTGGTCTTGTGTCTCGCTTTTTCGTTTTTATTTATTTTCAGCACTGGCCAGTTGCCCGTGTTGTATAATCTACCTAATCGCCAGCACGCTATGTACTAACACCCCGGTCTTGTGGTTTTGTTACCCTCCACTAATAACTTTTTATATTAACGGCTGAGCTCGTAGGTTGCTGAGATTCCGTTTAGGTTCCACTCCAAGGTTTTGTCTTCCTTGGATTACTTTTTCCCTTTTAGCTGGTTTGGGTGCTGGACCTACCTGCATGTTTGCCGCGTGCGGAGACCCGTGAGGCGGAAATGGGATGTCTGGCGGCTGAGGTCGCAGGAGACCGGAGAAGTGCCTCCTGTGCACCAACACTCCTCTTCGACCCCAGCTTCGCTGTAAACGGGAGGCTAGAGACTAACCCACCTCTAGTCAGAAGTCCTGTACCAAGTTGTGTACAGGATTTTAGCGGCTTTATTGTCATATTGCACGGCAGTGTAAGCCCGGGGGCTGTGGGATCATGCCAAAGGCGTTGGCATGACGGTACCCGGAGGCCGAAGTGTCCGCTGAGTGCGTGTGATCACAGCCAACGGACTATATATGCAGCGTATAAGCTCCAGAACTGTGTCCAGCGTCATTTTCTTGGCTTGCAGACCTCCAGTTTTCCCTTGTAGGGCTCGGTGGTGGGTGGAGTAGACTGCAGACGAATCCTCCTGCTTTTTTCCATGGGTAGAAACAAAAACAAAAACTCCAAACTCAAGTCACCTGAGAAAATGATAGTTGACAACGACTCTCCTTCGTCTTCTCAACCTACCAAGTCCCATAACCTTAAACGATCTTTAGATCATGACCTGGACCAAGAGCGTGGAACTTCTTCTTCGGCAGCTGTACCAGTCGCTCCGAAGCGTCGTCTCCCCTCGATTGCTGTGAATACGCATGCTACACACTTAGTTGTAGAATCCATCGATCCGAAAGAGAGACTGTCCACCAGATCTCCCTTTTTCATTTCTAAAGCCTTGGGATTGGCTCTTTGAAGTCTGTGAGGAAGCTTTGCTCTGGGGACCTGCTTGTCCGAACTTGCAGTGTTTCTCAGAGTAACACTCTTCTGCACCTCACTAGTCGTCAAGGCATTCCTGTCAAAGTAACACCTCACCCGTTTCTTAACACATCTCGGGGTGTTATTTCGGAATTTGATCTCTTGCCATGCAGTGAGAACGAATTGGTGAGTGAACCTTCAGATCAGGATGTTATTGCTGCACGTCGTATGATGTTCCTGCGCGATGGTTCTTTGATTAAGTCTAAAAATGTAATCTTGACTTTTAACTCCCCGAAAGTTCCAACAGAAATCTAGGCTGGCTACTTGGTCTGTGGAGTTCGCCCGTACATTCCCAGTCCTCTGCGCTGTTTCAGGTGCCAGAGCTACGGGCATTCACAACGTTCATGTAACAGTTCCGCTCGTTGCGCAAATTGTGGCTCCAGTGAACATGACGGGGAAGGTTGCACTTCTGCGGCCTGCTGTATTAACTGTGGTGAGGCCAATGCAGCTTACTCCCGCAACTGTATGAAATGGAAGGACGAGATGGCGATCCAGCGCCTCAAGACCCTGGAGGGCCTCTCGTACCCTGCTGCCAAGGCCAAGTTGGGTATTCCCTACAACCGACAGCGTACTTTTGCCGCAGTAGTTCAGTCTCTGCCACAACCCGTGCAGCCCTTTGTTCCGCGCCCTGTAGCTCTCGCCGGACTTGCCAAGAGATCTACAGCTGAACAAGCTACATAGGTGGATTTCTCCGAGCTCCAGCTTATTCGACCAGCTGACTCTGCGCCTTCTCTTTTAAAGACGACCGACTCTTCCAGTTCCAAGCGGAAAGCCTGCACGTGTGGAAGACCCGGCCCTAAATCAGCAAAGATGTGCAGTGTCCATCCAACTGTCGCGGTCCAACTGACCAACATTGCAACTGTCCCAGACTCAGCGAGGTCCCCACCCTCAACTAACATTATAGAGGAACATACGGGGAGGAGAGTGACAGTTCGTCCCTCTCCTGTGACTCATCTTATGTGTAGTTGTGTTCGTTTTTGTGATGTGTTTTATCATTCTCATTCCTCAGTTTTACTTAATCGGCTAGTTTCTAACCATTGTACCATGTTTTTAATACTATTTGTTTCATTGTCTTTTTTGGCTCTTCCATCATTCTCATGGTTCGGTTTTACTTGGTCAGCCACGTTTTTTTAATACTGTTTGTTTGTCTTGTGTCTGGCGCTCTTTGGCCAAACATGGCCCTTGCGCCATAAAAATCAACCAACCAACCAACCGACCAACGTGGTGTCCTCGGTAATAAAACTTGGCTACAACACTACATCACTCTCACATTTCTGTACACATTGTTTATTCACCACCTTTTTAAAAAAATCTAAAAATATGAAATTCTAAAAGTTATAGTGGAACAACATACTCACAGGCACCTCTCGTTTAATTAGAAATGTGTCTGGTCACTAAAGTGGGATTTTTAAACTAAGTACAACTCAACTGATGGCTCAATGAATATGATGTTTCAAACAGTTTACCTTGCCAACAATTAGCATTTACGCATTGCAGCAATGGATTCAGATAATTTACCATTTCTTACTGTTTGAATTCAAAAAGGTTACGGAGCTAATGAAACAATCTGCATATTATGAAATGTTTAATGAATCCAATGTATATATTATAAGTTCCGTTTTCCTGAAGTCTAAATTGCCCACAGGAATACTTTTTTTTGTAATTTTGCACTGTATCATCCCCATCGTAATGAACAATGTATGCAACTTTAATATAATCCTTATGCAAACACAAGTAGTGATTCCGTATAACAGTTGAATATTTTCTGCAAGAGAATATTTGAATTTAATGTTGCTTTGATAAATGAAATTGCTGCAAAGAGTGTTCTGGGATATTATCCCAGTTGAAATTCTGGATTCGATTGCGGTCTTAAAAATATTATGAATGAATTTATTAAATTTGAAACCATAGGTAGCATACAGATGTCTTCTGTTTTCTCATGCCTTGAGAAAAAAATGTAAAATACTTCAATGTCTAAGAGTCATATACCATCACGCACAATGTAGTCCCAATAAAATATCCAGAGAACTGCAAAAAATCAAATAGAAATTGGTAGGTAAAACGAGCTACGTAGAACGCTTAATTACTCTAAACAATAATATCTATACATAGAAAAACATCATGCATGCTTTTTAGCTATAAATTTCATAAAATATCCACCATAACTTACGTAATCACCTAAGTATTATGCTCAAATGTAGGCTTCTAACTCTACATTTTGATATCCGTTTAAAAGCAAAAACCACGTAAACACTTTCACAGCACAATCACGCAAATAAAAGTGCATAACTTTAAACGAAATGCAGGCACAGGAAAATAGTTCGCAGAAAAGACTAAATTTGAAAATAAGTAGTCCTTCGCAAAGAGATACCAAGCTGCCAACAACAATCTCCAACAATCTTAGTATGTGTTTCCTGAGGTGCGAATTTTATCGAGGAGATGCCCAGGAATTTAAATTATTAGATAATATCAAGAAGGCTTCTTCATCCATTTACCAAATCAAAACAAACCTGGTGTTCTCAAATTATTGAAACATATAAAGAGACAGCAAGAACTAAACGTTAATAACAATTAATACCACACATGATCAGATACTTTGTTAAAAAAAGAGACATTCATAAAAGTGCCCCAAACAGGACCCAAGTAGGATGATCAGTTAATGCTGTCGTCTCACTCGTCGCCGCACACGATGCCTCTTTCTTTAAGGTTTCTGTTATCGTGGCATCCGTAATGAGCAAACTTTTGCGGAAGAGAGTAATTTGTGTTACACTGAGCTCTTTTCTTTAATATTTCTGAATTGTTACAGGCCCTGGCGGAGATATTTCATTTATATGAGTAAGAAAAGTTGTTTAGATTGAAAATGGTCAAAAACGAAGTACTTATACGGGACATACAATCTCTTTCTGCATAGAATATTTCCCTCACCGAGTTAATTTTAACAAGTCATTAAAAGGGTAAACTTCCTCTCATTGAGTTCCTTTTAACAAGGCATTCAAAGGGTAAACTTTCTCTCATCGAGATACTTTTAACAAAGAAGTCAAAGGGGCACAACCGCGAATTTTCAAATTCTGCATAAAGTAGTTTGCTCTATGGCAAACATGTAATAGTTCTGAATGACTTTAAAGTTGCATTAACTGTGACCATTTACTTTTCTTTAGTTTACTCACATTTTCAATAAAAGCAGAAATATAAGAATGGCTACTTCGTATAAAAGAAGAATAAACTATAAAAGCCAATGAATTTTATAGTTTATTCTTCTTTTATACGAGCGTTGCGTTCATTGCGCTAAACATTCAAACAAATGTAAATGTTTTTAAATATATAGCACAAAATAATTATTAAATAATCACATCATTTTTAAATATATTTTACATACATAATTATTAAAAAAATGTGTATTTGCTCAAAAAAGAACACGTTTTCTAAATGTTTTAAGAAGGTTATTCTATTTGAATCGCAACTGTCTCACGTTAATTGTTGGAAATTTTCATTTGACTTTTACATATTAAAAGAAATAAAAGACAATTATACTTTCATAAAGAACATTTCGATGGATAAATACTAAAGTCAGGTAAAACATCTCGGCTTTTGTTTCGGGTTAAATTTGCTACTTTTAATGATAAATATCATTTGGCAATGTTAGATAAATCTTTATGTTCTACTTCGAACAGATTGTAGTTTGGTAAAATTAAAGTTACATAAAACTGGAGGTTTGCTTAAAAAATCATCTTTCTGTGTAGTATCTAAAGTATATTGCAGTGCCTAGAGTAAAATTGGCTGTGACTAAGTTTCGACAAAGTACCAACGATTTTACAACTGAGAAGAGAAAAAAATTAGCTTCCGATAATTTCTCTACATAAAATTATTCGTATAAACATATATATCATAATGTTGTTGTATATGATAACCAGAGGTTAGAAAAATCTGTCCGCCACTTACTTGTCTTGGTGGAAGGTGGAAAATACTAATCGAGTAAGATTGTGCGTTGCAACAACGAATCTTTCGCAATTGGTTCAGAGTATACTTTTCAAATACGCGTGTTTCATCATCAGTAATTCAGATTGCCATAGTCAAAGAGTGGAAAATACACAAGTATTTAATTATGTGAAGCTCAGCATTTTGTCCTCACGACTGTACCATCACATCGTTGCATACACAGCACCGTGTACTTGAAACGTACTGGTTATTTTCGCCCAATCATATTACACTACCATCCGTAAAGCGTGTGTTTAAATCCATTTTTCCACTTTGTCTTAATATGATCATTTGAATTCAAATCCTTAGAACAGACAGACTATTAGAGAGTTCTGAGCTAACTAGAGTGTTCATCAGACTTATCCTTGGTGAACCTGATGCGACAGGACTGGTCTTTTTGTGATGAGGCCATTCTGCTCTCCTAAAAAATGAAGAACTAAGGAGCGTTCATGGTTGGCCGGTAAATCAACATGGCCTTGTTTGGCAGTGGTTGTGTCAATAGCTAAAACGGTCACCAAAATTACCCACGTAAACAAAACAGATTACACACAACCTTTTCCTCCGATTCACAGCTTATAGCATCTTACTTGACAGTTGGAGTCCATGGCTTCGTGAGATATTTGCCATCACGCAAAGTCCCTTTAGCTTGTGCTATTTGAAACTTCATTAAGTCGATCTGCATACTTGAAGTCATTCTTCCAGGGAAAAAATGCGATGTTCTTCCATCCAACTCGTCCTCACAGTTCAGTAATGTGCCCTAAACAAAGGTGCTAAAATTCGAAATCAGTTGCTACAGCAGAGTCATTCCGCAGTATGCAAAATTGTAATTGCACGTAGCTTCATAGGTGCCCTTAAGTGCTGACCCCCCCCACACACACACACCCAGTGTGGCCACTAGAAGCTCGCCAGTTCTCAGGGAGTTTTCAAGATGAATAGGAACATCAAATGAGTAATTCATTCTGAAATAAAAAAAATATCTGTTTAAAGTTCGCAAACCTGGAAATGGATAAATTTTTATGAAAACATTTTAAGGAAAAATGTCCCAATAAATCTATCGAAGAAAACACAGAAGGATTTTGCCAAAATTTCAAGTGAAATCTTTTTCAAAACTTGTAAATATTAGTATTTTGCGTTTTGTGACCGATTGAGTCACTTGCACCTGCTATTTGTTACGACAATTCGTTTGGTGAATAGAACGTATCTCTCATGTGTACCAAGTTTAAGGAAAATCGCAGTCAGGAATTTAGGAAAACATTTTTCATTTGTTATGAAACCTTCTGTGCTGCACATAAGACCTGTAAGATAGAATCAAGGACGAACGATGTTGTAAATAGCAATTCCCCATTTTTCGCATGCGCGAAATGTCTGAATGTCAGATTTGATTTCTTATATCAGAAAAAAATTCAATTTTCTTCAAATAACATGTTCAAACAACGATTATCTGTCGTTTATAAGCACTGACGAACTTTTGTTTCATGAACCTCCAAAATAACACCTGAGTTTCCGAATTCAACCAGGATCTCGTGCATTCCAAACAAGTAACCATCGATTTGATTTATACATTAGTGTTACCAATCTCTAGTTGTTTAAAATTTTACTTCTTGCTTTTCATAGCAACCAATCATTACATATACATTTTGTGCACTTCTTATCTACTTACATGTGATTCAATTAATGTCAATAATTTCGTACAATACTATTTTTTAAAAAACAAAATCAAATAAAGTTAAAAAAATGTTTTGCAAATCACTAACACTCGTCGTCATTATTGTGCGGGTGTGGCTACTGAAAATATATTTACTCATTGAAAAAAGAACAACACAGAACCTTAGTAAGATTAAAAAAAGCCGTTGAGGCACGATTTTTTGAATAAAATAGTTAAGAAACTGGCCAATTAAATTTATTTTCGTCTTCTATCCCAGTCATCATGCTTCACTATCTTTATACCCAAACCCAGCTCAACCTCTTTAGAAACTTGCATCACGTTTTAAATATCTACATCAATTTAATAAGTTATAAAACCTTATGTATAAATGAATTGTTTTCACCATTATTCAAGTGTAATATTTGTGCTACTGAAAAAAACTATCTATAATATATAAACTTTTTGAGACAGTCCAAACGCTATGGTCCGTTCTCCCGGATACGTCCCTGGCAGGAAATTAAGACGTCTACCACCTACCTAAACGTCATTTCAGGCCTGGTACATCCTTACATAATAACGGTACTCCCTGTAGAAGTGCCTTCTTTCAGCAGTATAATGCACCATCTACACTGCCTAGATTGTTCCAGAATGTTTCACGGAACATGGTCAAAACACCTAGATATGGCCCCTAAATTTCCTAATCCGATCAAACATCTGTTT
This sequence comes from Macrothele yani, assembly GCA_039090855.1. Lineage (NCBI taxonomy): Eukaryota > Metazoa > Arthropoda > Arachnida > Araneae > Macrothelidae > Macrothele > Macrothele yani. The sequence goes on along the minus strand of CM076999.1, from coordinate 46,441,233 downwards.
GTATTGGAACAGCCAATTAGATCTGCGCAGGTTCAACAGTGTAACTTAAAAGAGTAAAAGGATCCGCTAGTAATGTGTTAGTATCAGATATCACAAGCCATCTTGAGAAGTCTCGTTGCGTCTATGACTCCCAGAGCAAAAGGATTTTTGTGGGCAAGTGGAGGACGTTAAGCTGGTGGTCATAATGTTTTGGCTCATTGGTGTTTTGGATAAATTTAGGACAAAGTAAATCGATTAGAATTGTGATAAACAAGGTGGGAAATGTATGTTTAATCTTTAGCGTGTGCTATCCGATAATTTACACTCTAAGAATTGTTTAAACTCATGTCCTCAAAACACTTTCCTTTTTATTCCTTCCAAACACTTCGGAACCATGTGTTCAGAAAAGAGACAAAAAACAGACTTTCTGGGCTCCATAGAAGGTACTCTGTCTAGGCGGACGTAAGATGTATGTTTAGTGTTATAAAATCACTGGAGGCAATTTTTTTCCTTTTCTTTTCTTTAGTAATATATTTATTTTCCTTCTGAACAAAACATGGAAATCTACTATTTGTTTTATTGCAGAGCATTATATAAAGATAACTCAATACTGAGCGTTACCACAACCTTAGCTGCATGATTTGGAATTAACAACGTAATAATTGACATTGCTTGTATGGATTTTCGTCCTTAAAAATTCAGTTAAAAAACTGTATTCGTGTATGCTTTTAATTTTCTTATATAAGCAACTGACAAAATTGATTTACTGTTTTTTGAAATTGGGGCTAAACAAAATAAAGTCGTCATCCAGCAGCTTCTCGGAACTGTACTGTTTTTCTTCAACAAGATAAGAATAAAGTTAACTCCTGGGTTCATACACCATTTTCAAGACATTCCCACGTGATACTAACGAGAGTTACAATTGTGTTCCATCCTCTTATCATCGAACATTTGTTCAAAATACTTGGACTTAATTAGCCGAGTCTTAACGAAGTCTACCACCTCAATCACTGATTAAAGACCTCATTTAAGGACAGGGCTGTTGATTTTTGATGCAATGGCTTCGCTGTGAAAAATGCAATGTGTCCAAACAGCCTGATCGACTTTTTTTACGGATCAGAGCTTGCAGTCCGCCATAACAACCATCCATGGAATCGCCTTTACCTGTACACACAATCGTACATTTCTCCTAGTTAATAGAGTTTGGTTCCATAAAAGAGTATAATTCAAAGAGATCTGCTGGTTATGTTCTAGATTTTATAGTTTTGCAAAACAACGATACTCGTAAAAATTGTTATGTTCATCTATGAAACGTATTTAACAAATTAGATGCGCATCATTATGGGGAGCTATCAATAGCTTCATCCAACTAAATATCAAAGTCATTTTTCTGTTTTTCAATTAACTGTTCAATGATATCGTCAGCAATATCAAGTATTCGACGAGTGAGTGTTATCTGACAAAGCCACATTTTGTAGTTACTCGAAAGAAGACACGGCTATGATATAGACACCATGTCCATAGCAAACAGTAAAATAAGGTCTTCCGAAAAAGTGTGAGTTTTCTTGCTCTTTGCTACACGGTAAGTCACTTTGTAAGACGAAAGAAGAAACTTTGTAGGAATCGTACCTTGTTTATAGAAACTTGTTTTCTGCTCAGTCCCTTCTTTTACCTTGCAAGAAAAATACTTATTTAGTTTATTTACCTGACTACCAGGAACTGACTCCAAATGTCGTTTTATTTTATTGGAATGCTCTCAATGGCCAGTTCGTTAAAAAAATGAAACGCTGCGGTAGTTCTTTATTTCCTACATTAGTAGGAAATAAAGAAATTCCAGCAGTATTAATAAACCCGAAGTCCAAGTAACGGTAGTCATAATTCCTGTATTTTCGTCTCCTTACCTCTTTAGAACTGCATGATAGATCTGAAACTTCACGTTTTATACTCATATTTTAAAATTTATCCATTATGACAGAAAACTAGAAAGATCACAAAGCATAAAGAAGAATTCAAACGAATTGCGTTCGACGAAATTAACATCGAAAGTCATTTTATTTATATGAAATACGACATCTAGATTGACTGGACGCGCCGCTCATCACCGTGATGTAAACTTTGACTGCCAAACCCCCGAAACGCCCCTTGCCGAATACCACGATGCCCGTGGTAGCCGCGACGAATAGTTTGAAAACCACTGTCATATGTGTTATACAAAGAGAGGGCATTTGCGCCCAAATTCTTCAAAGAAAGAGTACCATAGTGATCTGAATCTTGCTTGTAAAGGAAAATAATTAATAAGCAATTTAACGCCAAATTCGAAGGAAATTTGGTAAAAACGAGAAGTGTCCGCAATTCATTATATTCAGTCGTGCGATAAAAGAATATTCTCAAATTTAAATTCGTATCTCTCAAAGTTTTTGAAATAGATTAAAAAGGGAAAACAGATATTAATTTATGTTCAAAAATAGTAAAAGTCTAAAGTGCTGTAAATCCTAAAGAAATTTGTTTAATATACGATGCTAAAAGCAAGAGCTTGGATTTATGTTTCTCTATTGTTATGAAAGCTTTTTAAGGTGTGTGCACTATGTTGCATTTACTTTCCAAGTTATTTCTTCTTAAAAATAAATTATATCTATGTAATGTTGAAAAAGTTTTTGAATTTTTTTTCGTTCTGGCAATAGTAAACGCCTGCTGCCAGCTTTAGTGGCAGGCAGCATAGTTTCCAAAGTAGTCGTCTTGATGTTCACAAGGTTAATTAAAGAAACGTTTGTTTATTAAGGTGGTTCCACCTAAAATCTCTGCCTTATGTTTCCAACGGTAAAACTTCTGTACATATTTTCTTCGCAATTAGTGTATTCCCAAGGATGAAAATTTGCACATCCATAAAACTAACTTTAAGTTATAGCATGAGATACTTAATGCTTGCTGGAATATAACCCTAACTAAGCAATTCAACTTTTGTTTGTCTATTGACGTCATCAATGTACAGGTCGCGCCATCTATTAACAGGTCTGATCATTACTGAAACAAAACTGATTGACTTTTAATATAATTATGGTTATCTTTTAGCAAGTATTAAGTATCTCATGCTATAACGTAAAGTCAATTTTATTGATGTGCAAATTTTCATCCTTGGAATACATTAATTGCGTAGAAAATATGTAAAGAAGTTTTACGATTCGAAACACAAGGCATAGATTTTAGGTGGAACCTCCTGAAAGTGTTTCGTTATTCATCACCTCGTACCCATATTTATGGAACTTCACAGAATTTTTGTAAAGTGCAATGAGCCCAAGCCTTCTGTTGGTAGAAAACTGTCTCACGTGATCTGAGGGGAGGTTCAAATTTGCGCCATTGTTTTATCCACTGAACAAACTAATCCTCCAAGAAGATGTTGTGGCCTAGTGTCATACATATATTTTTTATTTTCGAGAAAACTTTTGGTTTGTCATGCGGATGCACGTGCATGAATTTTTCACAGGAAAATTGGTCACTAACAATAAGCGAAAGTAGAATTCACTACGCCTGTTACAGATGTTTGGTTCCAGGTGGGACGTTGCTGGACGTCATCAGACATACTTCCACGTTGATTAATGAAAATCACTGATGTGAATATGGAACTAGAACAACTTTTCATCGATTTACTAAAACGTCATCATGAATTGTGGATTTTCTTTTTAACTTTTCTCTAAGTCATGGGGATGTAGAAACCAATCCATAAAAGAGTTGGTTAACGTAGGACCGTAATCTGAGAGACGGCTTCCTACTTAAACAAACGACTGATGTTACATTCATGCGTGACCCGATTGGTTTATGCATACCCATAATTTCGCCTGTTTAAAAAACAAATTCACAAGTCGTGATGGTATTTTTAAGTTAAGCGTTCATCGGAGTTCAGATTTAATAACAGTGGTTTTCATTAGTCATAGAAGTATCTGCCGCCCCGGTGGCACAGTGGTCTAAGGCGCTGGCCTATGATCGTTCGTCCGTAAGGGGTCCGGGTTCGAATCCCGGTCAGGCATGGATGTTGTGTTTGTCTTACGGCACTGGCTCTCTCCCTTCCCTGGAACCAGTGACCCTAAATTAGTGACGGGAGACTGCTTATAGCCCATTGAGTTGCTCACGGTGGTCGTTAAAATTCCCATCAAAAAAAAAAAAAATAGAAGTATCTACATCTGGTGAGGTCATATGATGTTACACGTGGAACTAAGCAGCTATAATAAGCCTAGAAAATAGGATTACTCCATAATCGGTGCTTTCTATATTCCAGTTTCAAGAACTTGCCAACGGCACCCATATAATGAATTAAACGTGTACTCGAAAACACGTAACACTTCAGACATTCTGCTGTAGCCTCACCCTACCAGATTAATTTGGTTGGTGACGATGGCAGTAGAGCAGATATTTGCTCTTTATTGCAGACCACTGTGTCCAAGCATTCTCACTGTTAGAGAGTTTTGCATTAATAAAAACCTCCTATTCTCAGTGAGGAGTCATTGTTTTATAATGCCACGTCTCTCGAAATGATTTGCTGAAGCATTTAATTTGGACTAATCACTTCGTCATTTCATTCGGTAAAGTTCAAATCCACCACGTGCCTAGTCTACCGTTAGGCTGAATGTTTGTATCAGCACTACATCACAGGATTTGAAATTTGTAGAACGGTAAGATGAATAAAATCACATATTGCGTTTTACACGAAATAAATTATTATGTATCATATCGTGTTGAACGTTTATGTAACTTTTTGCCTGTCCCGTAAAATAGGTTTATCCAATGGTTGTCATAGCACAATCATTATGAGCAAGACTTCGAGAATGTTCCTTTGATAAGAATTCCCTTTCCCGTTTGCTTTTTATCATTCAACATTTGTTAGCTCACATTTGATTTCATAATTTTTCTAGCATGTTTTTAAAGCGATGGACATCTTCCAGGTGTTGTTTGTCGTTTGAACCGTTGTTGCAAACCGCTGTGCAGGTTTAACATGATCAGACAATTTTGATTCCTTTGTATGTTACAAAGAGACTTTCAATTTGAGAAATAAGAATTATGTCCCTTCATCGAGAAACAGTTGCTGTATACGTTGTAGGGCAACGTTCAGGATCAATTTAGGGACTCGTCTCTTTATATATGCAGAACAAGAAAGTTCAGCTCAGAAAGGTTTTCATGGATGCACATTAGTCGGTGCCACTTGAGCCGTCAACAAAATAAAATGATACAGAAAAATATGCATGGTACGGATGCATAACTCCATTACATATCTCTGGGGCTGTAATTTATTTTCCTCTATTAAGTTAAAAATATTGTTTCAGTATTACAATATGTTCTCTTTATCTTTTCATCACAAGATCAGAAAATTTTAAAAGACACACACGAGTCAGTGATTAGCCATGTGCCTTGAAAACACACAACCTCCAAGTATTTCTGAACGTTTTTAAGTAACGTCAGAAATACACTCACCGTCCAAAAAAATAGTTGTACCGAGAACAAGTCAACCGACAGGAATGAAACTTGTAAGGTAAGTATGACATCATTAGACATGCAAATGATTCAAGTATCGCGCTCGGCCGCGCATGTGACGCAAGCAAGGAGGACACAAAGACTCTTTGAAACCTAGACGAATCACGGAGAGAGAGGATCGACGGGTTTTTCGACGTAGATAGAATGAACCAAAAGCCACGATTACGGATATTCAGCGAGCAGTAGTGCCCTCCATGCATTGTCCGATTAGAGCCAGCACCATTAGCAGACGGCTGTACGACGTATGACTACACGCACTCAGACCGTTACAACGACTGCCCTTAATGCCAGTGAATTATCGCCAAAGACTACAATGCTATCGTTCCAGATTGTCATGAAGTCATGCAGAATGGCAGCGGGTGATCTTCATTGACGAGTCCCGCTTTTGTTTTGGAAGAGACGACCACCGAATTCGTATGTATAGCCACAACGGTCAGCGCCAAAATGAAAGGTTTGTTGTCGACCGTCATACTTCGAGAAGGCCAGGTGTTATGGTGTGGGGTGCAATTCCCTACGATGCCAGATCATCTTTGGTGTTCATTACAGGCACTTTGACAGTCGAACTTTTCGTTAATAAGGTCCTGCAACCAGTGGCCCAATGCTTTCTGAAAGGTCACTCCGGTGCGATTATCCAACAGGACAACGCACATCCGCATACTGCTGCTCCCTTTCGAGCCTGCCTTCAAGGCAAATTCACTCTGCCTTTGCCAGCTGCATCGCGAGACCTATCGCTAGCTGAAAATATGTGAGATGCTATTGAACGCACTATCCACACTCCACCCCTACCTCACAATCTGCAGGAACTGCGTGAGATGATTCAAGCTGCATGGAATGGCTTATCGCAGGACACCATTAGGAAACTGTACAGCTCCATACTGATAACCTGGCATGCTGTGTGTGCAAACATGACGGCCTGACGCCATACTGAGAGACACTCCTATTTGGCGTGTAGTTAAATAAATGTAACCCATATCAGTTTTAATGTTTAATCATTTATAGCTCCTGGTAACATTTACCTCCGTCCGGAATAGCATTGCAATCCGACACCTCTTTCTGGGTGCAACTAGTTTTTGGACGTTGAGTGTAAATAACTGGTAAAACTGTGTTTTAATTTTCTTTTTATTTAACAAAGATACAAAGCTCATTGTGGTGTCTCTAAGATCGTCTGGTGTAACAGTATCATAAAAAATGATTATCAAATATTCTATATGAGAAAGTGAGGGCAGTCACTAAACCTACCTTTTTCTGGTATATTCCCGTCTTTAATTGTGGCAAGCATACATCAGGAACTTCAAAATCATACTTTTTGACCACTGATATAATCCTTCACATTAAGATTGAATTTTTTAATGGAATGGAGGCGACTAACACATATCTTATAGCAACTGTGCAATTTTGTACATGCAATCTGTTCTGGTCTACGGTTCTTTGATGTAATAGGATTTAGTCTGAGAGAGGTGGGAAATAATCAGGTGTTTCAGAAGCTCGTCATTTTGGACACAATGCATTTTGATACCAATGCATTTGATACCAGTGTTCTTGAAATTTCTTTTAACTCAATAAACTGTCGCTTTACTAGGAATTTTGAGAAAACCCTTTAAAAGTGCTAATCCACAAAGCTCTGGTTAGTAAACGTATATTCTACGAAATGATATATTTCCACGCTATTTAAAACAAAATTTCATGATCGTCAACTACTCTATTTTTACGACCTGGACAGTTATGCACGCCCAAAATTTGGGACATTACGTAACGAAAGTCCTGTAGCTCTATCAGCGGATCAGTGCACCATATCGTAATTCCCCATTTCTTACAGACCTGTATGAGGACATGGGTTTTCCAACGAGTAAATGGGCAAAAGATAATCCTCAGCCTACCCCTATAAGGAATCCCTGGGACTAAGTGGGCAGTCGTAAAAGTTCCAAACTGGTTACTGCTTTAAAAACATGTGGCACACAAAATCATAGACATTTAGAAAAAAAGGAAAGTGAAGAAAAATGAAGTCCAAGTGTATTCCATGAAGAACAAAAGCCTACGGTTTCATAACACAGCATTGTTATCTTTGTAAATAAAATTGATTGCAGAAATCGAGTTGTCCTGATATAAATAGTAAGGGTAATTTCAGGCCAATCTGAAAAGTAATTTCAGGCCAATCTGATGCTTCCTTCTTGGTGTTGCATTTTGGGTGGCCAGCAGTGTATTACGGAATTGTTACTCAAAAATCTGAAAAATTAGCACAATTCCTATTTGTTCAGGCAAATGATTGTGGATTCCTGTAAGCCACTCAAGATGCCTAGCCCATATGCGCGTACTGTGGGCCAATGATGAGTTATTTGACTCCCCAATGCAATATGATTTCAAATAAAGCATAACTGACATAATGGATATTTAAAAAATTATGTTCTCCTTGATTTTGCCAGCCTTGAATCGTACAGCATTGCGATTTTATCTTCAAGTTATCGTATTCCAATTTAATGAACAATGAAAAATTTTCAGTCATCATGTAGAAATGTATTTGAAATAGTTTTAAGAAACATTAACCAATTAATGAAACAAAATTGATCATTAGCCTTGAAGAATGTGTCCCGGCTTTTCGTGTATTTCTGTCGATAGGACCGGATAATCTTCATGAATTTTACGGGAGTGCGCATGCTATACCCAATATAGGAGCAAAAATATTTATTCATCAAAAGATTTACCTTAGACATCAACGACATTCTGCCAACTTGTTAACAACTTACATACTGTATATCCCTGCGGGAAAATGCCCGTTCATGGGAAAAGAAAACCCTTTGGAGGGCTGCGTGCTACTCATCAAATGTTGGAGAAGTTGTGTTCAGGCAAATGATTGTGGATTGAAGGAAACAAATGATATTCTGTAGGAGAGATTTCTGGTGAGCAAGCTGGAGGACATAAAAGCTCACTCCCAAGTTCTATTATAATGTTTATGGTCAATGAAGAGGAGCGGGAACGAACATTATCTTAAAAGGGAACCTCCTTTCTATTAATAAGAGGTGCTTTCTTCGTTTTCAGGTCCTCATACACACGTTTCAGGTTTTTCCCTTACACTGAATCGGTGATCATTTCGCCGCTTTGTAAGAGTTCATAATGGCTACGACGTGTGAGGAATGGAGTCACTTGTCGACCTCCAGTGACTGGAACGTTTTGAGCTAATACACTTGACCATTTCTCATCACGTGCGTAACGTATCAACAAATGGCTCCTTGTTAGAGAGAGACAGCAATGCAAGGTAAGCTATGACATGTTGCTCTTGTATACACTGCAGACAATTCATGGGGAAACATTATGACAATTTGTATGCAATGCCAATTTCACGCAGATGTCTTCGGGCAGATGCGACACTAACACCAAATAACTAGAGCAGTTCCTTACATGACTGGCTACAGTTCTGCACAATACCGACTTTCAGGGCTTCTGTATGAAATCTGACAGGACGAACACACCGGGACTTCTCTTAAAGCGATTCATCCCCGTCTCTAAACAGTCGAAACCAATTCCAAGTCGTGCGTTCCTTCACAACATCAACCTTGAATGCTCATCCAATACGAAGAGTTGTGTTTCTGCACCGTATGAACACAGTTTAACTTCGTATAAGGAACACCAACAAATAACCTCCACTAACGTCCCCCATGTAATCGCACGTTTTTCTACTTCCAAACTGCTTATTCATCTGATTCATACGCGCAGGGCATCTTGGGTTTTCCGTCGACGGTAGACGACAGGAGGAACGTCATCTCACCGCACATTCAATCATTACAAGGCATTCCTATTGCACCCATGAAAAACAGCAAATACCACTGTGGTTACCTGATACACTAGTGTGAACAAATTGCGGACGACGAGGAGACACTAGCATAACAGCGGAACGAGCAGGCAGAACGGACCGAAAGACCACTCAAGAGATAGACTATGGTTCGGTACGGTAGGGCATGCGCATATATGCAGCATGACGTAGGGGGGGTGAGTGTCGGAACTGTATAAGGCATACGGGCGGTGTACGCTCAGCAATTCGGTGAAAGCTATTGCACGATGTACATCGGTTTGAACGACATCCAGTTGCTGCCATCGTGTGATATGGCCAACAGGCAATCCGTAGACGACATCTGGCTGACTTTACCCGAGGTCGCGTCATTGGGAAGTTGGAAGAAGGTTGAAGTGGGACTAATGTGGCCGAGGAGTTCGGGATCGCTCTTGGCGTCATTTCACGAGCTTGGAGAGCATTTCAAACGACAGGAACAGCTGTCCGAGAGTTCAGCAGTGGTCGTCCACGAGCAACCACGTTGGCGGACGACCGATATATTGTCCTACAGGCGAGAAGAGACAGACGGCCGACAGCGGGAGAAATCGCAAGGCACATGCAACAGACAACTTGACGTCCATTTTCCCGTTTTACCGTAGCCAGGAGGCTGCTCATAGGTGGTCTATTTGCACGACGACCTGTACGGTGTGTGCCATTAACGCCTGCTCATTGGAGACGGCGGTTTCTGTGGTACCAGAAACAGAAGAACTGGACAAATCAGCAACGGGGTCGAGTTCTCTTTACGGATGAGAGCCGATTTAGTCTGACGAGCGATTCTGGACGTATGCACATCTGGAGAGAGCAAGTAACTCGAAAGCACATCTCCAACATCATCGGAAGGGACCGGTTTGGAGGTGGCGAAGTTCTCTTTTGGGGTGGTATCATGCTTAGTAGCTGTACTGACCACATCTTTTAAGGAGGTTTAGTCACTGGTGTCCGCTATTGTATCGAGGTTATCCTGCCTCACGTGCGTCTGGTTAGAGGTGATGTTGGTCCTGGGTTCCTCTTCATGGACAAAAACGCTACACCTCATCGTACAGTGGCTGTCGCAGATCAGTTGGAGAGTGAAGATATTCAACGCATGGATTGGCCCGCAAGGTGCCCGGACCTAAATTCACTAGAACACGTGTGGGACCTTCTCGGAAGACGCTTGGCAGCACGTCACCAGCCGCCAGCAACGATTCTGCAGCTGCGATTGGCGCTACAAGAGGAATGGGCCGCGATGCCTAAACTGTTCCTAGACAACCTCGTCCTCAGAATGGACAGACGTTGTAAATCCTGCAACGCACTCAGAGGTGACCATATCCCCTACTAAAGACTGGATTTTTCTTGGCAGCCGCCTGTAACATGAACGTTTCTGTCTTCTGTCCAGTTGTGCTCGAAGCTACCTTTTCAATAAAGTGCTTTTGTATCCTTAGGATTCCTTGTTTGGACGGTTTTGCTCCCTTGTTCCATATTCTTACATCTTGGGGATCTTATGGTATAATTTGGGTCGATGTGGAGCAATTCTGCACGACGTTACATTCGAAAAACCGTCTCGTCCTTAATTTTTGCACGCCAGTGTAGAATACAGTCATTAGGTCGCCGGCCAGGACAAGGAATGGACGATGCATGACACTAACACGTTCAGTTCAAATACCTCAAATTAATAGCTACTTAAAGCTTCGTCAAAGAAATAGAGATGTAATGGGTAACCATAAATAGCTTTGAGTTGTGTAATTAAATATCAATATACAACTTTACAAATACAACAGTGCAAGATTTTGTTGTTTTCGTATCACACTGTATAAAGTCACAAAATTTTAATAATACGAATGATAAATCGTAACTAACAGGAATACATTTTTTCTTATAGGCAAAACTTTTCCGAAATTACAAATGTAATATTTGTTTATCTTCAAAGAGTAAAAATTTCGTAAATTTTCATACAAATTTTTAGAAATTCTGCTTAGTTGCTACTACAGTGCGTCGCATAACTATAGAGACAAAAGAAATTCTCGAATAACAAAGAAACAACAACGAGCTGAAATTTACACCTCATATTTATAACAAAAATAGCATAGGACACGCAGCTGCACAGTAGTTTGACGGAAATATAACAATTCCAACACCAAGTACAAGAAAAAAGCAGAAATACGCTGTCTTAAAAATATAAAGACTTACTAGTTATGAGCACCTTTGGTACGAATAGTAGAGCCGTTGTTCCGAATAACACTGAACACCCGATTGGGCATGCTGTCCACCAAGTGATGTAAGTGTTCTGGACGGAGTACGTACCAGCTTCGTTCAACCTGTTCTTTCAATGCCACCACACTTGGGAATTGCCGTCCATTTGCATACACATTACGAGCTAGGATACCCCAGAGGTTCTCGTTAGGGTTCAGATCTGGACTGAGTGCTGGCCAATCCATTACGGTCACATGATGAGTGTTAAACCAGCTTTTCGTTGACGCAGATCGATGGATTGAGGCATTGTCCTGCTGGAACAGATAATCAACAGCCGCTAGAGTTTCGACAAACGGTAGAAAGTGGCGGCTGAGTATTTCCTGATACGTTTCGGAGTTTTGCCTACCTTACAGAAAAGCGATATCCGTTGTCCCATTGAACGCAAAAACTCTCTAGACCATCACTGAGCCCTTTGCTTTATGTCTGCTGAAAAAGGTGCGTGGCCCGCGTCGTAAATCATGCCAATAGCCGTTCCAACTATCAGAGCCGTCCAGGTTGAACTTTTACCCTTCGGAGAAAATAGTTGTGATCCACTCGTCCGTCCAGTGCATGTGGCTGCTTGTCCATAACAATCTAGCTTCCTTGTGGCGCCGCGTGAGGTGTGGCAGACGGCGCATTTTACGGAGCACAATGTTGCGACTTTGCTTGATTCGTCGATGAACTGTGTTCTTTGAGACAGTGACACCAACAGTCCGAGAAACTTCACGTACTGATAACCTTAGGATGAAACTAAACGCATGATGGCACGATAATTTCGTTTGGTTGTTATTCAAGGCCTTCCAGGCCGTTTTCTGGCAGTTAACGTACCGCGTTTCGATAAAGTTTTATAAATGACTGCCCTACTCTTCCCCATGGCTTTACAAATTTTCGCTACATGCAAACCATTTGCTCTCAGTCTCCGAATCTTCTGCACCTCCTCACCAGAAAGTTGACTGTTGCGTGGCATTTCGGCAAATGAATGTATGACGGCAGGTCCGCTGTCTTTTGTAGACTGGACCGAGTTACGGCCCGTGCACGTACGTACCACATGCTAATTTGTACATCTCATTTGCATGTGGCTAAATTCTCCCCAGACCAATCGCAGATCCATTTTACATCATCATCATCATCATCATCATTGTCAACCATTATCAATCCACTGCTGGACGAAGGTCTCCCCAAGTTTCCTCCACAACGGTCTGTCTTGTGCCAGTCTCCTCCATGTCACTCCCGCATATTTACGAATTTCATCCACCCATCTCCCATGTGGTCTTTTTCTGGGTCTTTTCCTGTCCCTTGGAATCCAATCTAAAATTTCGGCTGTCCATCTATGGTCTGTCCTTCTGGCAGTATGTCCAGCCCATTGCCATTTCAGGGATTTAACTCTGATCATGATGTCTTCCACTCTCGTCATTTTTCGGATCCACGAGTTCCTCTTCTTATCTCTCCTGGTTATACCAAGCATGCACCTCTCCATGCTTCTTTGAGTTGTCTGCAGCCTTTGTATGTCTCTTTTGGTTAAGGTCCACGTCTCTGCACCATACGTAAGCACTGGAAGGATGCATTGATCAAACACTTTTCTTTTAAGACATAATGGCATATTGCTCTTGAAAATTATGCTGTTTCTTCCAAAAGCTCTCCAGGCAAGTTTTGTACGCCGATTAATTTCTTCATCAATGTGACCCTCATTTGATATCTGCTGTCCAAGATAAACATACGTATCTGTTATCTCCAGTTTTTCTCCATCAATCGATAAATCTTCATTTCTTGTAAAAGCATTGAACATCACTTTTGTCTTCTGAAAGTTCATTTTTAATCCCACTTCTTTACTCTTGTCAGCAAGTTCCTGGATCATACTCTGCAGCTCTGATGGGGTAGTTGCAAAAATGACTACGTCATCAGCAAAACGAAGGTGGGTTAGATAATCTCCATTAATCTTTATCCCTTTGTTTTCCCAGTTCAGTGATTGAAAGACATTTTCCAATGTGGCTTTAAAGAGCTTCGGAGATATGGTGTCACCTTGTCTCACTCCCTTTCCAATTTTTATGTGTGTTGTATTTTCAAACAGCCGAATCTTTGCACTTGCATTTTCATAGATGTTATTAATAATATTAATGTATGCATCTTCAATACCGCAGGATTTCAGAGCCGTGGTAACTGCTGATGGTTTCACCGAATCAAAGGCTTTTTCATAATCGATAAAAGCCATGCACAATGGAAGTTCATATTCCCTCGCTCTTTCAATTAGTATATATATATGTCCATTTTACATATATGTCTTTATATTAATGAGACACCTAAAATTACACTATTTCACTTTGTGGTGTTCTTTTCACACAATCCGGTCATCTCGTCTGATCGAAACCTTTGTTATAGGGTTATGTCTAATTAAGTACCACTTCAGCTGCCTACCGATATTCGCATTGCGTTCACGGCACAAAGTCGGCTATCTCTGTAGTTGTGCGACGCACCTTAGGGATCATGAAATAACACATCTAAAAATGGTAAGTTTTCTTATATGCCTATTACCCTGAAAATATCCACTGAATGGTAACGTTCATTACTCTCACATCCTTAATATGCTTGTCAGTAGTCCTTTTTTATGTCATGCCAATATATTGAGCAATATAGGTAAAATAAATTTCGACAAGGGCAAAAACATCTGTCGAACGGTTCATGGGAAGTTAATTTACGTTTTCTCTGTTTCGAAATGAACGAAGATATGTGTTGCAGGGGAAATAATGAAAATATTTCTTTGATGAAGCGTGTTGCCGTTACTCAAACTTTGACTACAGTCTATACTCCGAAGGAAACGGACGAGCGACTAAACCGTAGCCTAGATCAATGAATGAGTAGATACTTTTATGGTGGAATAAATAAAATCTCAAATTAAAACAAAATATCTAAATGTAGCACATTTAAAGTATATCATTAAACAGCTAATATTGTTGGTGTAAACCAGATTAAAAATCTGAACGTAATGTTACAGAATTTGATACTGAAGGGCGTTTTAACGCCAGAGCGTCTTGCAGCTTTTATAATAGGATGTCATAACAGGCATTACAATGGGAACGGGTTTACACAGTTTGATAACTTTAATATGAACACCAAGAATAAGAAGTTTCTAATACAGGGAAGCAGTCATTCTTACATCCATATCAGAGTGACTTGTTCGGTGTATTCATTATATTTACACTACTTTTCTGTACAACACATCACGGTTAATTGAGACACATTGGGGTTACAACATTTTGTCACAATTAACTTAATGCTCCAATAATAGGGAGCTTCACCCCAAAGATTTAATTTGGGATATCCTGCAAGGTTTGTCCCAAATAAATGGCTACTCCGGTTAACTGATGCTCGAATTAACCGAATATACTGCACAAAAATGCATCGCTCGAACTGACAAAAATTTTATTTCCGACTGGAAATCATAAAATCACTGATGTACTTCATCGCATCAAGTACCTTTCTTTAAGAAATATTTGAGTTTAATTTCCAGCAAACCCGTGTTAGGAATATTGTATGTTACAAAAATAGTAACTTGAAAATGAAACTAAATCCAGTTTTTCCAAAGGGAAATTTTGTCAGCTAAAATGATGTTGAAAACCTCTCTCTCTCTCTCACTCTCTCTCTCTTATTGGATACTATTTCTTGGCAATGGTTCGATTCAGTGCTCAGAGAAAGGAACGTTTTGGTCGGATAACCAAAAACTGGAAAGAAATTTCAAATCCTCTGGTATTTTTCCATATAATGCTCAATTACTATACAGCAGGATCCATTGCCGGTGTAAATACTCTGGTCAAACGGAAGAAAGCATTGTAAAATCAGAACACAATTTACAGATTACGTAATATGGCTCTATAGAACATCTAGAACATAGTATTTCATGTGCATATAACCTGAAAGAAATCATGCTATTCGTAACGTTGACATCATTAGTAAAATACTAACACTTTTAATGAATATAGAAAATCAAGTTGTTGGACTAATTGCAGAATAAAATCTATTTCAAGGAGACGACAACGTTTTATTTGTATGGATTCAGTCCTCTGATATTTCTGAAAAATCGGTTTTACAACGTAAGTTACAGGAACATTGTTGCCAATCAAGCGCATCCTTCAAAATGGACTTTGAGCCGAAATTGGTTCAGTTAAGAGGCCTAACAGTATGAACATACCAGCTCCCTTACAACACATGCAAACTCGCTCACAGGTAAAAACCCGCCTAGGGAAAGAAACAAAACATGCAAAAACGACGTAAAGTAAAAATCATATAAGTCTCAACCTACTGATTTTTACAGCACGGCACATCAGGAAAAATTTACTTTGAGGCTTAGAAAAACTAGAACAATAACCGCAACATGTCCCTAAAAACTAATATTAATGTACAAATCCTTTGAATTCTAAAACAAGATAGTATACACTGCTGGCTACCCAAAATGCAACACCAAGAAGGACACGAGTTAGCAAAGCCAGTTATACTGGAAACATAAGAACAGATACAAAGATGAAACGATTGAGCTTACAGGCCCGTGTGACATGCGGAACACGCAGACATCAATAGTTCGTGTGGCCCTCATGGCTGGCAATAACGACCGCTACACGCCGCGGCATCGAACGAAAGAGGCTTTGGATGTGGACTTGGGGTATGTCGGTCCAGGCTGCTTCCACACGTTGTCACACTTCATCAGCCGTAGCCGCGTGTGGTGGTTGCCGATCAGCGACCAGACGTGTTCGATGGGCGAAATATCGGGAGAACAGGCGGGCCACGGCAGCAGTGACACTTGGTGGGCAGTGAAGAATTGTTGCACGAAGCGTGCCTCGTGCGGTAGCGTATTGTCCTCTTGAAACGGGCGGCTGGCAGGTCCTGCAGTTAAGGAAAGTCTACAAGCTCCAAAAACGTCGGAGATGTAGCGGTGGCTGTTGCGTGTACCGGAGATGCGTACCATAGGTGTGCGGGTGTCATATCCAATTGCGCCCCAAACCAAAACCCCAGGGGACGGACCGGTATGGCGATACATATTGCAAGCGTCATACAGTCTCTCGCCGCGGTTCCGCCACACGCGGATCCGACCATCGTAGTGTTGTAGGAAGAAGCAAGATTCGTCTGAGAAGACAATGTCGTGCCATTCCGTAGTCCAGGTGCGGCATTTAGCGGCCCACTGCCACCGAACTTGCAGGTGGTGTAACGTCAATGGTAATCGGAGAAAAGGGCGCCGTGCGACAAGTCTTCGCTCCTGCAGATGAAGTCGAACGGTACTTGCTGACACAGGTTGTTGTGCAACCAACATCCTAACTCCTGCGCTGACGCTCGTGATGTGGCGGTGCGAGCCGTCGATGCCGGCCGCACAACATTCTGGTCCTCTCGTTCGGCGGTGTGCCGCGGCTGCAGCAATCGCTCACTTCGGTCCGTTCCTCCCTCCTGCACCCACCGAATCCATTCTCGCCTCACTGTGGCTGGATGTCGTCGCACACGGGCGCCGATATCTCGGTACGATAAACCGCTGTCGCGATCAGCCACTATTCGTGCTCTGCCCAACTCCGAAACGTGCTGGAATTACTGCCGTTTTCTGCGACGAGGCATCAGGAAGCTTCCCACGCACAGGTCCGGCAGCGCAACACACTTCCCCTACTTTCACCCCGCCTTCTGTGCACCCTCCTTATAGTGCATCTCGGTGGCGTGCGGGCGCACTTGATTTGCATATGCCCTGCAAATGCTGAGTGTTTGCATGTGCTCTCGCGGTCGACGCATGCTGAGAATTTCAGGCCAATCGGATGCTTCCTTCTTGGTGTTGCATTTTTGGTGGCCAGCAGTGTATTTAGAAACTGCAGGTGACTTCTGTTTTGAAGAAAATAAAACAATCATCGCTGCGCACTACCCATAAAGGGACATGATCCTCATCTGGACCAACTCGAAAATAATGTCTTGATGAAACAATTCCGCATGCATGGTCTTCAGGAGAAATGCGTCACTGAAATGAATTTCATGACTCTTCTTTCCTAGTTGCAAACGCATACAGAATTTGCATTTTTTGATAAGCCTACCAAAAGGCAAATGTTAAAATAATTAATTAAACATTATACACCTTCAAAATATTAGAAATAAATTCTTAATTCAGTTTTTTCCGAATAAAATACTAAAATTTATATAAGGCAAATATACTTCCAAAATGATTGTTTCAAGTACGTGGAAATGAATGAGTAAATGTGATCTTTAGTGTCCTAAACTATTTGGCTAAAAATTCCAAAAAATGTGAAAAACATAATTTAAAGTATGCAATTTAATAGCGAATGATGAAAAAATATTTCATCTTCAAAATGCATTTTAAAATGTTTACTGTAAAACTGACCTCCAAGAACGACGATGTGGCAGTATCAACAAAACGCCCAGGCAACGACATCAAGCATGACTCCGCTGAAACAAGGTTCATCGTGTGGCTCACTCCCAGGCTAATTCACTGGCTCAAGACTACAAGAGGAATAAGGTACCTCCTTGTCAGGAAAGAGTTACATTTTGTAGTGCTAAATCACAGAATATGCACTGGCGGAAAGTGAAACAAGAACACCAAGAAGGAATTAGCGGACGATCATGAAATTTACATTTGTTAATGAGGTCGAGTTTACTTAGGAGTGATGTTAATTTTGGGACAAACCGGTGAACGTGTACGTCACAGCACGGCATAATATGCAAATTATCGTTGGTGGTATTTACGGAGTACGGCGAAGTGAATGTAATCAGTTGTCGGCGTATGGACACGTGAGAAGACCCTGAAGAAGCGGCAATGCCTGGACATGGAAGTCGTGTAGGATTTAGGATTTTGAGCGAGGTCATCTAGTCGGACTCCGCGAGGCCGGGTGGTCGTATCGTCGTATTGCGGAGCGAACTGGACGGGAAGTATCGGTGGTAGTATGATGGTTACGTTGATGGTCCGAGGAACATTTCCACACGAGAAGACGTGGAAAAGGGAGTCACAGACGGACTGATGAGCGAAGCGATTGACGCATGAGAAGAGCGGCGCTGTCAAGCAGAACATCCACTGCGACGCAAATCTGAGCTGCCGTTGCACCTGAGATGACTGTGAGAACAATCTGCAACCGTCTACTGGATGCAGGACTACGTGCATGTGTACATCTGGCATGTGTACCTATGACTCGAGCCCATGGCCAGGAACGGCTGCAGTGGTGTCGCCAACGTCTACACTGGAGAACGCAATAGCGATCTGTCGTGTTCAGCGATGAAAGCAGATTCTGCTTGGGAGCCTCCGATGGCCGTGTGCGTGTTCGCAGACGCACAGGGGAGCGTCTCCACCCTTCTTGCATCCGCCACCGACACACCTGGCCTACACCTGGTCTCCTGGTGTGGGGAGCGATCAGCTATCACTCCCGTACACAACTAGTGTTTGTACCGGGTACGTTAAATAACACCTCCTACAACAACAACATTATTCAGCCCGTTGTTGTGCCGTTTGTAAGGTCGGTCCATCGTGGTGTTTTCCAGCAAGATAACTCACGCCCACACACGGCACGTGCAACGCAACATGCACTTCAGGGTGTGAGACATATTCCGTGGCCTGCACGTCACCGGATTTGTCCCCCATTGAGCACGTGTGGGATTGTATGGGACAACGACTTATGCGGTCTCCACGGCCAGCCACGACCATCCCCGGTTTAAGCGTCTAGGTTGAGAATGCTTGGAACTCAATTTACAAACTTACATTCAACATCTGTACGACAGGCTCTATGACAGAAATGCACAGTGTGACGCAGTTCATGGCGGTTCAACCTCGTACTAACCATGTTACGTGGAAATGTTATCTTTCAGTTTACCGGCAAATACAGCTGTATTTTGCCATAATATTTTGATCACGTTATCCTCTGTATTCCGTTATTATGCTGTATAAATTTCGTTGGTATCAGACGTCTGCTTCTTGGTGTTCTTTTTTCACTTTCCGCCAGTGTAATTCATTTTTGTTTCATATTTTCAAAACAGATGCTAAGAACTACTTCGTTCTTTCGCATATATATTCCCTGATACGAAATAGAAAGTATAAAAATGTCTTTCCTGCTGCTAGAAAGACGTTGATGTAGATGAAGTTTAAGTAGTGCGTTGACGTTATTAATTTAATTTATCCAATTTTTGTTGAATAAATTTTCAAATCATAAAACGTGTCCAATGTTTTTCGTATCACATCGCGGGATGCATGTCACCAGTTGGTCAGACACCCCAGGTTTTTGAGATAGCATCCTTGTTCACGTTCCACCAGTCAGTCAGACACCCCAGGTTTTTGAGGTAGCATCCTTGTTCGCATTACACCCGTTAGTCAGACACCCCAGGTTTTTGAGATAACATCGTTGTTCATATTCCACCAGTAAGTGAGACATCCGAAGTTTAAAGTATGCTCTATTACGGATACATACAGAACGATGTCCTCAATTGCTTAGACGTGCTACTGAAATTTCGCCTCTGTTTCATTTCCAAGAAACGTTTCTCATTTTAAAACAATAAAACAATTCCAATAAGATGCATATTTTGAAAAATATTGCTCTAAAACGTAAAATAACGATATTATGAGTTAAATTCTGTTTATCTTTATTTTTCTGATTACGGGGAAAAAATAATATTCCCCATTGCGTTGGAAGTAAGATAGATATGCTTGTAAAATTTTCTTTTAATTTGATACGTGTGCTTATACATTTGTTCTTCATTGCACGTAAGGAAAATTAAGTAACATGGTTTTTATGCACCTAGCTTTTCTTTCATGTACTAATGTTTCTGAGAAATGTATTAGAAAACATATTATTTTTAACATTCTTTTGGCACCAAAAGTAGCTCCACGTCATTCAGCAGGCGCTTGAAAATTTCGAAAAGAAAAACAAAAACAAAAAAACATTTGAAGGTGAGAATTCCTTTTTTTTGTGTAAATATGACGTTGATGGTAAGTTATATAATATCCGAAAAATTGAAAATTTCATCGACTTGGAGCGGAAATCGAACCCGCTTATGCCGGATACCGGCCTAGTATGCTAACCGCTACACCTCCCAGAACGACCAAGTCACACGTTTCCGATTAATTGCAATATAACCATCACAGTATTTGCTAGTCTAAGCGACCGGCATTCATGTTTAACGAATCTGGAGCTTAAGATTTCTATCCCGTGATTGCCCGGAGAAATAGATAAATCATGAATGGAATATGGGATTACACCATATAAAAAATTTTGAAGATGACAATTCGTTTTTTGGTATAAATATGACATGGTTGGTAAGTCAGATAATATCTGAAAACTTGAAAAATCCGTCGTCCTGGAGCGTAAATCATACCCGGGTATCCCAGATACAGCCCTAATATGCTAACTACTATAAAACCCAGAACGACCAATTCTTAAGTTTCTGATTAATTTCAATATAACCATCGCAAGATCCGCTAGTCGAAGAAACCGGTATTCATGTTTAGTGAAAGTGGAGGTTAACAATTCCATCCCGTGAATGCCCGGAGGAACAGATAAATCATGAATAGAATGCGGGATTACACCTATAATACAAATCAAATTGTGAAGGCGAGAATCTGTTTTTTGGTGTAAAAATGGCATGGATGCTAAATCAGGTGATATACGAAAACTTGGATATCTCCTCCTCCTGGTGCGGGACGACGAAATTTTGGTCGTTCTAGGTGGTGTAGTGGGCCTATCTGGGAGACTCGGATTACATTTCCGCTCTAGGACGACGAAATTTTCAGGTTTTCAGATATTATCTGATTTAACATCCATGCCATATTTACACCAACAAGCGGATTCTCGCCTTCCAAATTTGATTTGTGTTAAGAGATGTAATATCGTTTTCCTTTCATGATTCCAAAAAATCACATTTTTGCCATGCAAAGCATTCCAAATCAGACTGCTTTCTTTCTCCTTTTATTACGAAAGGATGGATCATTTCAAAATCAGTGTAGTGTATTCTTAATTTTAAAATATTTTTTTCTGATTTTAAACATGACATAAATTGAATATTAAAAACATCTATCAATGTTTCTGGTCCAAAGGCTTCATGCTTTCCAGTTTAATTTGTGTAAAATAATATATATTATAATTTCTTTCTGGAGTTTCTTCCCAAACATTGTTATCATGAAAATCATTTGAAAAACCTTTTAATAGGTTCAATTTTAAGATGTGTTTTAAGTGGATTCATTGTTTTGGCTTCCAGATTATTTCGAGGAAATCTTTACAAAGCTGTCCTTGGTTCTACTGATTGTTTAATGTAATTTTCATCTCGACACAGGAGAAATCGAGCACGTTTCGGCCTTAACAATCGCGTTTGATACAGATTTTTCCATAGAAAATAAAGTATTAAATTATGAGATGGAACCTGGACTACGAAATCTAAAATAAATTCAAATATAGAACAGGTTGCTCAGACAAAACTTCTATCAAATATTAAAGATATTCATACTTTGAAATATACTTTGAGCTAAGCAAAGATTTGGTACTGTGATAACAGTCAATACACTGTTATTCACCCGTAAATAATTTTCATTTTTCAAAAGTATATATCTCACATATTTGTAATCATCTCTTTCCAATGATTTATCTGCAGAGACACAGTGGAAAAATTAATTGAACAACACGACACTGCTACATGTGGGTACACAAATTTCTAAGAAATAAAACGAAATGAGAGAAAAATAACCACAATCTGCTACCTAGAAATTACGTAAATATAGTTGGTGCATGGATTACGATTCATTACAGTTAAGCCCCCCCCCGGTGGCGCAGGTGTCTAAGCGATGGCCTCTGATCATTCGACCGAAAGGGGTCCGGGTACGAATCCCGTTGAGGCGTGGATTTTCTGTTTGTCTTACGGCACTGGCTCTCTCCCTTCCCTGAAGCCAGTGACCCTAAATTAGGTATTGGCGACTGCTCATAGTTCATTGAGGTGCTCACGGTGGTCATTAAACTTCCAATAAAAAATGCCAGTTAACAAGATTTAAGACATTTTTGTTAGTAAGGGAATAGTTTGTTTTAAACCAGAACTTTCTGCAAGGTGATAGCAAAGTTAACACGCATTTTCCTGGCAACATTACAAATGTTGGTATCATTGTCTGATTTTAATATTTTAAATGTGTAAATGATGCCTGACACGGCTGTAAAGAAAAAAGACAAAGATATATACCTAAGTCGTTATGTACGATTATCGGGCAAACATATTAAAGAGAAATCCAATGTGCTTTTGTAAGACATGTCACCAATTTTTAATACAGGAGATATTTCTCATTTTTATTTAAAAGTCTTCGTTTTATGAAAGAATTAAATCTGACTCGGTACTTAATATACAGGGTGCATAGGAAAGTCCCTTTAGCCTGGAATAACTTGCGAACGGAAAGAGTCGAGCGTTCAAATGTGGCACCATTTCACTAAATCATTAAAAATTGCATTGTTCTGTTTTCAGCCATTGTCATTTTTGTTCTGAGTTTGACAACGTTACAGTCTTACAAACCCAGCAGATGAAAGTAACTTTTAGAAACACTACTGGCGGTGTTTTATTTGTTTTTCCTGAACAAGATAGATAACATATAATGTGTACAGCAGTGAAACTTCGTTCATAACAATTAGAAAATTATAAGTGTCCTATTTTGCCCCTGAAGTAACATTTCCTGGAGGATTTCAACAGCTTGTTTGCTTCTTCCATGGTGAAAGCTATATAGTCCTGTTGAACTCAAATAATTTCTTTTACCTTGCCCACATTTCTTTGGACAGAGATAGGAGGAAATAAGATACACTTGTCTCTGCTTATTATTATTATCAACGCTGGCTTAGTGTTGACTATTTATTGCAATGAGTATATAATTTTCCATATTTCACAAATTGGTGCATGGAAATGTTTTGCGTAGGTGAATATTAATATTTCTCATTATTATTATTATTATTAGTTATTGGTCCTTTTCTTTTAGTAGTCCGAATACCTATTTCGACAACTTCTTAAATTACAATGTATCAATTCTGCTGGGAGCCTTATATTGTTGTCTTTCTTTTTCACTATTTTCCGATGTTTTGCTAACTGTAGTATAGTGACAATGTATCGTTAATTTATTACAAAAAGCTTCTATGTTTATTTATACGGAAGGAATGGACTATATCCATGTTCCTCTTATGGTCTGTTTCTTGTTAGCCGTAAATCCTTCTATTTTGCCAAAACTTTGTTTTGATGTTATACACGTAAATATTTGTAATTTGAATAGAATATTTTCTATAAGAACCACTTCTTGTAAGTAGCTTTAAGGGCCAGTGCTGGGTTCTTTTTTTTCTTTTTTTCTTTCTTTGTTTATGAGAACAACTGCTCATATATTTTGAATTCAGCGATAAGTTGTGACCTGTGAGTTTCTCGGTTGCACATTAGAAATGACTATTTATGGAACATTTTGAGAACAGAATAGGAGAATCAGAGATATACCTTTCATAGAGGCAATCTCAATCCAACATCTCGCCAGAGGACGGATATGGTACTAAAGCGTCGAAATCGTAACGGTGATAGCCAAACTATTTTTTTTGTGTTTACAACTCCCTTTTCGGTGCTACTCACACAGCTACTGGTACTGTTTTACGTGACATACCCTATCGCAGTTTGATGTGCGAACGCTAAGACGCTGCTTAAAAAGCGAAAGTTGAACCTCTTTATTTTCAGTCTATGATTTTTACTAAGTACAGTGTCTGATTGAATTTTAACGGGTTAACCTATTAAAAGGAATTCATCAACATTCCAAACCGTCGCTAATGTTCACAAATAAGAAGAATACTAAATACACATGAACCGAAAGTTCAAACTTTGGAGCAAAGCCTCAATAGTTCAAACTGGACTTCGGATGTCTTGCCCTTAACAAGATTTAGTCGCCTAAAAGAAACAGAATCCTTACAAAACATAAGATTTCGATAATGCCAAACAGCTGCATAGAATGTTTAATATAAGCAATAAACATAGTTTAAGGAATTCAAATAATATAAACAACAACTTTCCTGCGCATAAAACGGCTACACTTGTTCAGCTTGTTTACCATATTTAAGTGATCGCACATAGCTATTAAAATAAGTCATTGAATACAGATTTTTCATGAAATTAAGTAATGCAAATCGAGTCTATCAACGCTACGAAAGGAATAGGTTTATTTAATTCCCCTCTAATTTTGTGTTTTTCGAATTCGAAAAATGTGAAGGAATTTATTTCAGTAAAAATGAACCCATGCCAACCTGAATCTTTATTATTAGATGGAATATTAAATTATTTTTTTTGGCCTATTGGGTTTTTATGATGACCTACCTATGCCACATTCTAGACGATATCGTCTAGGAGGAAAGTTCGGCATAGACCACTGGGTCATCGGAAGTGCTAGGAGATTGTGCAGACAGAGATGAACGGATACATAATTTTGGAGATACTTCAATTAAATGACCGCACAGCGAACACTTAATTTGAGTGTAAATGTTTTCAAATAAGTAAACTATAACTGTTTTTCGATTAATTTAGTGATCACATACTGGTTATGTCCGTGAAATAACTAAGTGATAGATTTTCGGGCTTTGTGCTTAACGGGAATCTGCTAGCGACTCAGAAAAAGAAGTTTAGTAGTTCGCTCTACGTACCTAGTCTCGAAACGTTTTGATCGCCCTATGTAATTTTATTAACGGGACCAGTGTCATTTTGATAGCGACAAATATCAATGAATAATTGCGAAAAAATCTCTTCGTGAAATATTTTTGGGGCCAATTGTACTCACCAATGAATTGCATATAATACGTTCGGTATTGTCACATATTTGTTTATTGTATTTGACTTGTGGCAGAACATTTCAGCCTGGTGAAAAACTCATTTCAAGTTTATCCTATCAAGCAGTTTGTAACGCTGATAGTTGTAGTACGCTCAATTGTTTTATTGTGCATAATATCGTTTCATGAGCTACGAAACAAAAATACAGCTTTCGTAAACTCGCTTTTCTTATTTCAAAATTTTGCTAGCGATGTCTACAGTGTAATTATACGGATTTGAAATTTAGTGCTTCTAATTTTAATAAATAATAAATACATACAGTAAATGCATTTAATTAAAGAAAAAATACCGGAACGTGCGATTTACATCGAATAAAAGTGCAATAAAATGTGATATTCTTTTTAGATCCTTCACTACATACTTCCCCAAAATTTCGATGGAAAATTATAATGAGAAAATTGAAAACTAAAATCTTACTATGTAGCAACCAAGCAACTACTAACATTATTTGAAATTCTTTTTTCCAAATTAAAATCTCAACTTACATGAAATTCAAATTACCTGTTTGATTTAATAAGTTTAAAAACTGAATTTTTTCAATTTACTTGTTGAGTTTAATAAGTTTCTGAGACTGGATTTTGTCATGTCACTCTGCCCGTAAAAGGGAGTGGAAATATATTAACACAGAAGGCTCAAATATAAACTCTCAAGAATTCAACAGAACCGAAAAATTGTGCAACTTTATTAAAAATAGTTATTTCATTTCTTTAGAATATTCAAGCTAAGTTCCCTGGAATAAACCTAGCTCCACCATAGGAAGACCAGGAATTCAGAAGATTATTGAAACTTGTAAAAAATTATCTTCTGAAGTAGATTAAAAACAGCAATCAGGATTGCTTGGAAAAAAGAATTATCTTTCCAAAAAGTACATACTTCTCATAAAAAATAAACATTCAAAGAACCTGTCATCATTGAACAGAAAATAAGGTTACGAGATGGCTAATCATGTAAATAGATCAACTGAAACATGTCGCAAAATACGTATTGACTTTTGATATACTATAAAAATTTAGGAAACTTACAATTCTTTTGAAACTTAAAAACTAGGTGCAAGCTGCACTCGATAATGTTTATTTAAATAATTTTAAATAAATGATTTCAAAAATACTGAGCGTCATTTTATGTGATTATAATAAAACATGCTTCTTCCATAAGGTCTTACAGTCGACCATTATGCTTTATCGCAATACAGTTTCGCGTACATATTTTGGACAATTATTTCGTCATGAATTTCGTGTATCTATGTGACCTGATGCACAAAAGAACAAATCGAACCTCTAGCAGCATATTGAGGATAAGCGTCCTGTTCTCAGACGGACAAAAAATCTATTAATAAATACAAATACAAATAAAGGAGTTAAAAATGGAAGTACCTTTAAAGGACGCTTAAGAATCAGAAAAGGAGCATCAGCACTCGTCGAACCACTGAAACTGCTTATTGGCTATGACTGCTGATAGAGCTATTTGGGGCAGTCGAACTCGTACTAACTGGTTTAGTACGACCTTGTGTACCAACTTCTAAAAATATGAAGGCCAAAAATCTATGATAGTGTCTTCCACAGTAAAACATAAAAACTGATTACAAGGCATACTGCTTAGTTTTGTTTTTTATTATTAAATTTTATGAAAATAAAATAATCTGTTTTCCTATAAATTTCTGAACTGGTGACAAAACTGGAGTTGCTCTTTCTGAAATTTACATTTTGCGTACCTTTGAGAAACTACCTTTTTACATGAATGTTCAGTACAAAGATGCGCACAGCCAAAGTAGCGAAGTCAAAATTATTCTTTTGGTTTTCGTAAAAAGTACCAAAACATAAATTTACATAGGTTTTCCGACCTGTTAGACAATCTCATACATTTATTAAAGTTTCTTTTATTTTTGATAGTTTTCTTTGTGATTCCAAATAATCATTTCATCAAAAAAATTCTTAATGACAAGTACAGAAACATGAATTATAACTTACGTACCTGGTATTTTATTAACCTACATGTATGGATTTTGTTTTAATTCAAAAGAAGTGCTAAGTAATATGAACGTCAGTAGGGAAATATTCGATGTTTTAATGCATACTTTCCATTTTTAAATACACTTCTTTATTAGACATGTACAAGAATTGAGGATCATTTATATTTTCATAGTATACTTTTATTCCAAAAGGATGTGGATCAATGTGTTGTAATACGAAGTAAAGGAAGATGAAAACGACTTGTACTCGCATAAATAAGCATGAATTTATGCTTATTAAAAGCGAAAATCGATAGAAGAACAGAGCGCAACATTTTACACCTTTGGCTCACAATAACTGAAACTGACGGGAAAAAATAAATTTTCATGGATCATTTTATTAGAGTGCATGTCTACCCTTGACCGCAATGCATGATTGGCATCGGTGGGATATGCGTTTCACTAGTTTATCCAGAAATTCTTGAAGCAGGATTCTCCATTCTTCTTTCATCACAATCACTAGGTCTATTTTATTGCTAGGTGGGGATCGTGTCCAGCAATGCGTCTCTCCAGAACGTCCCAAGCATTTTCGATTGGATTTAGGTCAGAGGATTACATAGGCCACTCCATTCTGTTGATCCCTTGCTTTCCAACAGTTCATCAACACATGATGACCCAGGAGGACGTGCGTTATCGTCCAGAAGTACAAACTATTTTCATACAGCACCACGAAACTGCTTCACATTTTTTAAAAATGACCTACTCACAAAACCTATGGCCAGTCTTTGATAATTTCTCTAACACTGGGAGCTCTGTACGCCCATTTATCATTATCCCAGTTCAGACCATTACTCCGGCATACCTATAATGATGAATTTATACGATGTTTCTGGCTGAATAAGCTGTGCTGGTTTATTTCTAGATCTATTGTCGTCTAGAATCTTACAATAAAAGAAATTGCCTTTCGTCTGCGCACATAATATTGGCCCACTGCTCTTCACTCTATGTGGGGTGTTCATGACATCATTGATAACAAGCTGTTTTACGAGCTGCGGTCAACGGAACACACTCTGCAGGTTTTCGGACATACAATCTGAAAGTATTCAGTCGCCTTGACACGGTTTGACGCGATATTGTGGTACTCGTACTTGATTTCAGTTGTTTTGCTAACTTACCAGCAGTTATTCGGCGAGATCCTTTAGTCGTTACACGGTAACGAACTTGTAATGGAGTTGTTTTGCGTGGTCGACCAATATTGAACATTTTGGTAATTATTCCATGTTCAAAAACAATGTTTGTAGATACATTATACTACGCTCTGGGAAGCCTTAATCTCTTTTTGATACGTTTCTCGTTGTCCCTCCCTTCTTCCGGTTTACCAAAAACTCGTCCATATTTAAAATTATGCAGATGAGCTCTTTCAGATGTACTAAAAATCGCTTTAAAAAAAAGGCAGATACACACTTCAACACCTACAAAACAAACATTTTCTTTCCACTCCCGCTTCAGCTCTTATCGCACATTAGCAGTACGCAGCTGTCACGTGATTCCTGAAGAATTGCATTTGACTAAACGCCCTCACATAACTTGGTCTTACTTGTTTAGATGATGTCAGAGTATTTTTACCGCTAACCATTGATTTGAGAGTCCGATATTTAACCTTTGGTCGCGCATTCCTAATTTATGAACATGTGTATCATAGGACCAAATGTTCAAGTCTCTCACCATTCCTAAAGAAGCTAAATTAGGAGTAACGAGTTCCGTCATGTAAGAACACCGCAATACATTGCGATTTTGCAGTATATAATGTGAAAAATTTCGTCGCCTAAGAACTGCATACCTCCGTTTCCAAAAAAAATGTTTGTCTTTAACTAGTGACTAAATTTGCAAAAGATTTCAGTGGTAAAAAGCGAGAGATAGGACAGGGGGAAATGAATGTTAGAATCTGTTAAAAATGAATCAGGAATGGGATACTAAATATGTTCATCCAAACAAAACATATGTGATAAGAACATTGGTATAATTATCTTAAAAGTATAAGGGTCGCGCGAACGCGAACCCAGCTACCAAAAATTGTGCACCCCAATCAACCGCAGTTTGCGGATGTGGCAGACGTAAGCAGCCCTTAGTGCAGTGGGAAGCCTCTGTCTGGGGGAACGACTTTGGTGATCACCGTGTCCCCAGTGCCAGGTAAGTATGATCTCCATATTTGCCTTTTCCTCTTTTATAAAATTTTCCTAATTTCTTACTAACAGCAATTGAAGCCATATTACACAACATTGATTTTCTTCGGAATTTACGCTATTAATGAAGTAGACGCACGTCGTGTTATTTTTTGATGAATATTTTCAGTTTTTGCCTTGCATGGGTTTGTTACTTTTCCTCCTTTTAGATATTTATTAGTTAAAATCCCTGTGTATTTTACGCAGATTTACACAATAGATCGTGCTTTACGCTGGGTTATCGTACATCATACTTGAATGATAGATGTTTAAACTGACAAACATTTATGTGTATTACAACTTTGGTAAGGTCTGTATCTCAATTTTTGGAAAGAACTGCGATACGTTTAGCATCAACAATTTAAAATACGTATCTACAGGTAACGACCTCATGTAGGTTATGATAATTGTCTAAATTTACGTCAAATTTTATTTCATTGAATTTCAAACTATTTACTTTTTTTACGAAAAGGCCTCATCTAACTGGGTGCAGTGTCATTTTCTCATTAGCGGTTACAGAAATTCAGACAGAGGACAATGATTTAATTACTGGAGACTCTAAGAAATTTTGTACCTATACATGAATAGTTATGGTAAATTTATATAACCACTAAAATGCCGAAACTGAAACAAACTATACTGAAGGAGCTAGAGATATCTTTAGGGATTAAGGAAAATTGTAACTAAAAAAGTTGATATTGTTACATTGTTTTTGGCCATCTACTCAGAATCAACTTACAGAAGCAACACAAAAGAAAGAATCGGAACTGTGGGTTACGTACTGTGGACCAGAAAACACAAAAAGAACAGTGCGAATACAGATATTCTTTAGAAATTGTTAATCTTATAAATGGAATATTTAATTATATAAATAAAGCTTCAAAAAAATTTACACAGCTCAATAGGGTCCTTCAAATAGATGTGAAAAATATGCTGTAGTTCTAAAAACCTTCTAAGAAATACGAACATAAATTTGTCCTTTGTAGAATATCACCAAATTAAGTTGACAACGGAGTCATCACAAGGACATTTGAGCAGCGTCATTGTTCCCCTTTTCTGCTGTGCCAGCACAGGAAGAGAACTCTTAAATAGCTTTTACAAGCGAACTCGAAATCGTCAAAACCAATGAAGTTTTGTCAATTCAACTTCTGTCCATCGATGGAACTCATTGCTGAACCAAGTTCGCGAGTTTTTGTTTTCAGTAGAGAATGGCCGTTGCTCATAAGGGAACAAGGCCATAGAACTGTCCTGGACCAAATAATTCATTCTCCTGAAGTTTATATACAGTTAGCGAAAATCATATCTTAAATCTCGTACCGTAAAGTGATATGATTGAAAACGGACATTAAATAACTTAAAAAAGGGAATACGTATAGCCAAATTAAAAAGAAAAACGTACGATTTGCATTAAAGACATATTAATTCATAAAGCTGTTATCTAAGATTCTGAGGTAAGCATCTCAAGAAAACTTCATCTGTAGAATTAACGTTTAACTGATTGGAAGTAGGTTTTTCTTTCTGTTGATGCATCAAATTTCTCCACTTACGGCGATTTCCATACATAGCTCGAGTATTACTAATATTCATCACACGTCTCACAAAAGACCTTTTGAACTTTATACAGGGAATTTCAAAATGAATGCCCGATTACAAATGTCACTACCTGGTTTATGAGCATAGGTACAGAGATCACATTGTTGCACAATAAAGAAGGAAGTTTAAAATTTTGTTTCCATATCAACAAATGCTCTATGTTTCTATGTGACCCCCTTGGTCACCCGGACAACATCTAACGGTAATCCATTTCACGACATACATTACGAAGCATGTCTAGTCACTGAGGCCAATGCACGCTGAATGCGCATATTTAGTTCTTGCGGTGTTCTCGTCGAAGTTGGCACATACACATGGTTTTTGACATACCTTCACAAAAAGAAGTCACAAGGGGACTTCTTTTATGGGGTTGTATGTAAAAGACCATAACACTTTTCAAACTCTAGCACGAAAAACGAATTTTCTGCTGCGGTCGCCATTTCTTCCCACTGGCTTTGGCGCACGGGCAGCTCACTTTCTTACGTCACCACAGCAACGTAGCAGTAGGTTTCAATAAAATTATAATATTCCTTCTTTTTTATCTTAGGTAAAAATCTCGTGACTATGAGGAAAACGTTAGCAGATTCAAGTCACTGTAATTTGCTTGAAAACTGTCTCACGACCAGAATCTTGCGGCATTACATATTACCATGTTGCAAATAACATTTTCATAAGAAAACACCATACATAGTTACGGGTCGGATGATCACAAACCAGCAC
This sequence comes from Macrothele yani, assembly GCA_039090855.1. Lineage (NCBI taxonomy): Eukaryota > Metazoa > Arthropoda > Arachnida > Araneae > Macrothelidae > Macrothele > Macrothele yani. The sequence goes on along the minus strand of CM076999.1, from coordinate 46,409,408 downwards.
TTAAACAACTGCGCCATTGATTCGACCTACACGCTTTCAAAGGTCAGGCACAATTAAATGTTTTTGTTCACTTTCACTTGGTGTGCTCGCCACAATTATGAGTGTGTATATTCTAATTACTAACAAGGGACTACAATAAAACAATGCGTAGTTTTACTGTGTTGGTATAGTATTCTAATTACTACAGCCAAACCCCGATTTAACGAACTTAAAGGGACCAACAATCTTGCACGTAGAATCGTGGGATTCTTTAAATCGAGGAAACCTTTCGAACGAAGCATTCAATGAAGCTAGTGTAGTTATGGTCGCTTTCTTTCGGTGACTATGTTCTCTTTCTTTCTGTGACTGACGTTTCTAGTGATACATGTGTTCATCAAAACTTTGTCTGTAAACCAGCTGTGTTGTTTAATTTGAGTTGTAGATTTAACACTGAGGAGAAGAGAAAAAAGAAAGCGCGATTTGGCGAAAAATTTTAGAGGTTCAGAAATGGGTACGTACCATGTGTGTCCCTTACTTAACAGAGTGCTGTTGTTCTGTCTGTAGCTGAAAAGAAGGATACCCACGGAAGTCTAGATTTCCTTTCACATACCGCCTTTCATTTTCCTGCTTCCCACACATGCAAGTAAACGTTGTGCTCCTTCGGCACTTGTTGGCCCTTTGCTTCGCCCTGTAAGAAGCTTATGCTTGATAGTCGGAGGAAAGATAAACTGATTTATGATTAGGCTGTATCGCAGATGTTCTTTTAAACGCTGGTTAACTGCATGCGTAAATTTTTCCTGTTACGCGAAGGTCTTTCTAGCTGACCTTTAACGTGAAAATGCTGGTAAATTAAGGAACTGTGTTCGTTAAATCGGGAAACGCCAAGCATTAATTTCAATGTCGTTCCGTCTGGACCAGAAAAAATGTACGTAAAATTGCGGAATTCGTTAAATCGCAGTCCGTTAAATACGGGTTTGACTGCATACCAACTACAGTAAAACTATACGATAAATTATATTTATTGGCGTAAGACTCTATATGATTATCCTAACTTATATAATTCTTGATGCAATGAAAAACAGAGTTTGTTCTATCGAGAAAGTGAATGATACATACTTCTCTCAGAAAAATTGCGAATAACATATATTTCACCAGATTTGGCTTGCTTGCATGAGATTTCACGAAATATGGGTATTGTGTAAGAACGATGCTCTTTTTCACCTACATTCAAAAATTCAACATTACAGAAAAATCGTAAAAAAATTTATCAACGTAACTATGAAAATTTGATTAAATGGTTCTCGAGAATATCACTATTTAAAATTTCAGCCATCTCAGGTATACAGTATGTCTTGAAAAAACAAAACACTCTCTTATAGGAACGTAACTTCAATAATGGAATTGCATGTTTATTCTTGAAAATATTTCTGGAATACAGTTTTCTCAGTAATGATGAAGCATAGTTTCATATAATTGGATCCGTCAATCACGAACACATAATAATGTCACTTGATGGATAGAGAGGTAGAAAGAATCACCAAGTTACAAGATGTAGGTTTACATTATAGAAGGTATTTACAGTATCCATGAAGCATTCGCTAGCTTCTCTTATTTGAAGGTATAACTTTTTAGGATCTCAAAACTTGTTTTTATAAGATTGAATTTATTTTCACCACAGCAATTAGAGAATGCCCTGTGAATAAACCAAACAGTAATTAAAAATAAAGTGAGCCTACTTTCCACTGAAGTCGATAAGCACATGCACAATAAAGAGATTGATCGATGATTTCTTTCCTCATCCAGAAGGAGGAGGAAATAAATATTCGATTCTTTCTTCCCTTGCCACATCCATTAGGATATGTTTCACTACTTCAAACGTTTCACCCGCCAAACTGTCAGCTTTGATTTCGAGATATTACCCTAATCCTTGATTTCAGAATGTATCAATATTTCTCGAAAGATTTCCAGAATATTTAGGGGCTTTCGCGTCCCTTTGACCTTTCGTTCATCAGTTAAAATCAGAATAAGCAGCGTAGAGTAATCAGTTCCAACCTAGTTAATTTAGTTTTCGTAGATAAAGCGATAACGAGCATGAAAGCAATTCTTTGGATATTGGTGCGATTATTTGTAGAGTTAGCTACTTAATGTACATAGTTTCACAGCTTCGAACTGGAAGCTAAGAAGCGTTAATTACCATAATCAAATAATGACAGAGATAATTCTATATCTAATCTTGCCTTGTTGGATTTGAAGCTGAACAAAACTTATCCCGCGTATTCCTGGTCAGATTCTGGGAATTTAAACTTGGAAGTGGTTGCTTACAGTGGTGGTAACAATTTGGCAGAAAGAGTTGATATTCCAAAATTCTGGAGATTTACCATTAGATGAGAAAGAATATATGTGGGGCTCAGAACATCGGGATCAAATGATTGTATTGTCACCAGATGTAAATTTATATCTCAAGTTCAGCGATGAAACTGCTAAACTTACATCTCTGTTCTTACAAGCATGCATAACCACAGGACATCTTTTAAACTCTGGATATGAATAAAATAACAGACATCAATAAATTTCGTATTAATAAATTTTATTATTTCATTGTTTTATCAAAAGTATTTGATTTTTAAGTAAAAGTGAACATATCAATGATTTGCATTTTAATACAGCAATTATTTAAAAACCTAGGTTTAAGGTAAGACAATATTGCAATTACAAGAAGTAAGTTCTCGCAAACAGTTCCGAGGTTTTCTTTGCACAAAAATCTAAAGCATTACTGTTTTCTTTACCTAAACGTTTGTCCCACTTCATTGGCGCAGTGGAAAAGTGTTCTCCTATTTTAATGCAAGTAATTTGTAACTCTGCGTTTAATCGTCACCTTAGATGAACTAGTTTTATTCCCAATAACGACATTTCCAAGTAATACTTTTGACACAAACAGAACACTAATTCTGTAAGTGCACATTACATGCCAGATACCCCTTGTGAAATTCCGGGGTGATATTTGAACCAAAGCGACATTTATTGAACCTGTTCACTGAAGCATTATATCAATACATACTTGAGAAAAAGGAATTCTTTTACTGAGATATATGATTTTACCAAACCTGCTATCTTCCACATTATTCAAGACCACGTAAGTCGGTTAAGATACTGCATAAATATAAGAAATTTCAAAAGAGTTGAACTTACAAAAAGTGGAACTTCTAAAAACCTATCCCTTGCTATCTCACTTGCCTTTCCTGACCTTTTTTCACCACACGTCGAATATGCATTGTTTTAGCTGAAAGGGAAAGATTGCGTAAGATAGATTGTGCTTAATTCCACATCGATCTCCAGTTACAGAAAAAACGTCCAACGGGATTTTCTTGCATATTGGATGCATCATTCTAGCTCGAAATGTAAAACGGATACTAAGAAAGGTAGTTATACCATGTGTAAGATACAGTGGTCTACAATATTTTGGTAGCGAAAATAAAAGGATTAACTTGTGGGATAAGTTAGTTCAGATATAAATTTGTTTCTTTTTACATATACATTTTTCATTGCTAATTTTCTACATAAACATACTATTACTGAATTATTGTCTATGACTTCAACTTTCGGTCTGGCTTTTTAGCCTTCTACGGACTTTTGGTTACAGTAGAATACATCAACTGCTCATTTTAACATTCGTACTTGTATACATTCAATCAAAGTAAATACTGGCAGATAAAAACATGTAAGTGAGCATACCATTTTTACATTCTTAGCTGAAATGAAATATCGCTCATGAATGTTTTTTTACTTATATTGATTAAATTTTTGTTCGTTCTGTTTACAAATGCATCTCGATTTTAAATTTTCGTTAACTAGTTAAATAATTTTGATATTTTCTTATAAATTACGACAAAGCCAGTAGAACATAGACCTACCCATTTGCAGTACATCTTTAAACATAGCTTCTCTAACTAACTATAACTTTTAATATAGCTTCTGCAACGAAATATAACTTTAAACATAGCTTCTTAAACGAACTGCAACGCTGGGAGCTAAAAATAGAAGTCACTCTCCCCGCCTTCTTCCTTTCGTCATGTAACCAGTTTTTCTCATGGTGAAGATGGTGGACAAATTTTTAAGTTACTTACGGAAACTTTGCGTACAATGCAGAAATTTACATCAATGTCCAAGGCATGTATAAACAGTTGTCATGCGCTTTTTGTCGTAAAAGATATTTAATATAATTTACTGCTCTTCTACAAAGATATTTCCTTTAATATATCATATTTTAATAGATATTATTGTTGATAAAATAATTGCTTTATACAAACAAAAATATTGAGGACACATTTTCTGTTGACTCTACGATGCGAACTTACTTTGCACAGTTTCATTTTAATTTGATTTGTTCTTGTTTTCGCAGGAGACACCTGTTAAGGGGCTGAAAGGGAGAATCCCCTTTCTGTGGCTTCGCTCGACGTTCAACCCCCCATCATTGTACACGAACATTTGTTGCCAAGCACCATGCTTACACTGTTCGCCAACTCACATATACACACATGTACTTGGTTCACCGACGTTTATACATACTCCTCGGTACTCTTACTTCAGTTCCACAGAAAACACCAGCCGGACCCCGAGACACTCTGTTCCACGCAAGAACTCGAATGGTCCAACTTACCCCCTTCGAGTGGAGTAACCTAGAACGGCGACTGCTACCTGAAGATACACCCGTTACGTGCATGCAGGTGGACAAATTACGCTTCATAGGTGCCCCAGTGACAGTGACCTGGACGGGAAACTATAAAAGAGGACGGCGGGTTAAAGGGTGTGAAACAGGCGCTCACCCGACACATGGAGGACGCCACACCCTGCACTCATTCACACGGAACGGGTACATCACAAGCAACAAACACACAAGACTCTCCCTTCAGCTATCTTCCGTTCAAACCACACCATAAAAGAAAAGGGGAGAGCCCGAAACGAAACGGACACAACCCCCAGCACAAACAAACTCCTGCAAGCTTAGCTGGTTACCTGCGCTTCCCACTTCGACCGGATACAAGACAGAATACACTACCGATGGGGAGATAACAAGATAACCTCCACACCCTCATTCGATACAAACAACAAACCCAAATCACAAAACACAAGAAAACGCTCAACACCCCGGAGAACCCTCTCGGGCTCTAAGGACCAAAACTAAGGGTTTAAGTTACCTCAATTAACTGTTCAGTCGCCCTTGGTTCCGGTAACAGACCGAGGCCAATGATCCCACCAAAATCTAAATGCCCGGTCGGTCAAATTGTGGGCGCTCACCCTCACTCGGTCCCGGAGCTCACACTTCACCTGAACGATGACAGTACTTGGGTAGAATCCCGAGTAAGCGGTGCGGGAAAGCAGTACTCTGTACCTCTTGCTCTACACTTTATGACAAACATAAGAAATAATGTATCATTGTAAAGCAGGCGGTTGTAACACGTAAGCAATGTTCATGTGCACCTTTCATAGATTATTATTTTTTAGCGAGTTATGAAAGGCAAATTTTTGTTTTGACATCTTGGTGTGTGATACAGTGTAACATAAGTCAGTATTACAAAATATTAAAACATTAGTGGAACCGTACCGATTCAGAATGTTTTGAAACGATGATGCGTTTATTGCAGCACCTAGCATGTAAAAGTTCACTTTTGCAAATAGACCTGAGATGAAAAAATATATATTTTTTCTGAACATCGTTACATTAAATCTGAGAATGCAGTTTTCGTGATTTTGTGAATCCAACAGAATATTTAAATTTGACACCATCCGTGGGTGATTTCGCGCGAATACACTCATGTACGCCAAGAAAAATACGATTATGCATGTAAAGTGTATTTCTTTAAACAGGATGTTAAATAAAAGGCGATTTGGTGTACAAAAATGGCATAAGGGAAATTTGAATGATTTGACGTATCCAGCCACTATGCTCCCCATATACCCTGAAGTGCCAAAAAACAGGTACAGACGAGCTTATGCAATATACATAGCAACGTCACGGATGCGAAAATTATTAGAATTGAAAGCTTGGACGTCACATGAACTGAAAACTTATTATTGGTAGCCACAAAGAAAATCTTTCCGAACAAATTCTAGAGTAACTAGTCATACAGAAATGACTTCTTTTCTCAGAAGATTGTTTCGATGTATTAAAATACATCATTCGTCTATCCTAGTCGGGCTGCTAATGAATTTATTTTCTATTAGACGAGCTATATTTCGTCTTGCAGAAAGCGTTACTTTTCCGCTTGAAAAAAGCTCGTCCATGTATAAAACAATATAGGAACCCTGCAGGTAAAAGTAAACTGTCGCTAGTTTAGTGACTGATCTTCGACGTTGGCAGCTTAGTGAATAAGCTGCTTCAGTTTACGTCTCGCTTCGCAAAACCTCGAGTATATCAGCCGCTACTGACAGTAATTCAGGGCATCCTTCTTTAGGATGTGTGGGTGCATGCATGGTGAACCATCGTTTAGGGTGGACTACGTCGCATAACGGGCTTTACTGTCCTTATGAGAATCGTTTCACGCTCCGCTCTTTTCTAGGAAGGGCGAAGGCATACATTGTAAACCATTTTTAGGATGGGCTGTGTTGTATAACGGTTAGTAGAGCCCCGTATGAAAATTTATTTTCACGTTCCACCTTCTTTTCCCCTGATTGACTAATACGTTGTTCCCGGGGAAAGCATCTTTGTTTTCAGTTGAGACTAACAGGTTTTTACTTGCTTTGCAAAGAGCAGCTTTAGCAGCGTGAGTTATCCATCCATGAAAAAAGCAATGACAGTAAAATCATAGGTGCTACTTATAAAGGGCAATAGGAAAACTTCACATCTGATAACTTCTGAAGACTTCTAAAATGTCTTTCTGCTTTGCAAAGGGAAACATTTAAAGCGCTCTACCAGACCGAAACAAAAGCATTCTGCAGTCTCATCAAGGATTTCTTCTTGCTTTGGAAAGCGCAACTTTATGAAAGCTCAAACAGACCACAGTGAAATCAGTTCTTCATCTTCCTCTGAGATATATTTCTACTTTGCAATATATAGCTTATAATGCTCTAACAGATCCAAGCAAAGGCAATTCTACACAGAAAAAAATTCAAAATGCAGGATTCACTCGCTTTGCAAATAGCAGCTACAGAAGCGTAAGTTACCCAAAGCGAAAGCAATGACATTTAAATTATAAGATTTACTTGCATTGCAAAAGGCAGCTTTTAAGCATATGGTATCTAATCCTCACAAAGTATCATTTTCCAACATATTGTAAATCAAATTAATTCAGTAAAAAATACTCCTGTCATTTAATGATCACTCAGATTAGGTACTTAAACACCAAATTAACAACATACAAAAGTCATTTATATGAGAGTATGAAACTTAGCTTTCAACTACTTAGCATTTAGCCAAAGACACCTGTCATAATGTCACTTTTGCTACGTAGTAGATTCTACATTGCACTGCCTGCTCAAATTTCCATTAATATATTTTGCAGGACAACGTCAGTGAGTAGGTTACATTAAACGAAAATGCATCGAACCAAGGGAGCCAAAAAACTTAGCAAATTTCTGAGATAACTAATCGTTGGAGAATTGGATATCGGACTCCGTCAGCGTCGGATTGTGCAGCCTGCAAATTCCTTTTGTCGCGGTTAATCGATAGCTAGTACAATACAAGAAGGCAGGCAAAGCAGCACCAGTGTCACGTGCGGGTTGCCCTGGGCTGTCACAGTAGTGTCTTCGAGTTGTCAAGCGTGTTATGGAAAGCAATCCTCGTAGCCTGGCCTCTGAGTTGTAGAACAGCTGCAAGTGAGTTCCAGAACTGGCCAGCGGCGACTTCAATAATTTGGCTATCCTGGAAGATCTAGCTCGATGTAAATCTCTTTTGCGAGAAGCAAATATTCATCTAAAATTAATATGGGTGAGATACATCCTTTACAGACCTTTAGGATTAAGCAAACTGTCATATTCTCTGAGAAGTTCCGAGTTACGCGATTTTCAGACAGTATCAGTGTCTGGGTGTGGTGAATGCTGACACAGGAATTCAACTGGAAGCATCTACAGCCAACTGTCTAACGTGGCAGTTTTTTGGTCATGATATGGGAAGTCATACGGATGACTGGTCGTTGAGTTCTCATAGATGGTAAAGGCAAATTAAGGCGCAAAAGAAAAAAATCATCCTTCACACGAGCCAGCTACCAATATTTCCCAGTGGTCAAATGTCAAAGAGTACGTATTTGCTCATAGAGGATGGCGGTACATGTCATAGAGTAAAACGTACCGGAACATTGCACAAACAAAACACCACACAGAAACAGTCGTGGACAAGCTAGCGCCATTCTATGGGCACAACTAAACAGCTGTGGACCACACTGAATGAAAATTTACGACGGGAGCCACAGAAACCGAACAACAAGACACACCTGGTGGCGTTTTTACGTGAAACCTGGGATCATATTCCACGAAGCGCCGTTACTTATCTCATTTCCCCAAAGCGTGAGAGGGTGGAAGCACTAAGTACTGCAAACGATATGGCTATCAGATATTATATCCATTTACAACTACAGATCCTTCCATTTCATGAAGAGAGAAAATAAATATTTTTAAGAAAAAATGTGTATATTTACTCGTGTCAGGTCTGTGTGCATGGAGCTTATATTTCTAATTAAGTTAAGGTAATAAAATAAAGGATTTTCAAGTCAACTTCGTTTGAACAACAGGTACAATATGTGTATCTGTGAGATCCTCCAAAATGTACACAACAAAGGTCAAAAGAGCGTTGTGCCTAAAATAAAAATTCTGAAACTAGTAGTCGTCCTAGACCAATAAAAAAACAAAAATTTGAAACAATCAGGTTTATATCTAATATCCGTGACCCAAGTAAAGCCATGCTCTGTGTATTGAAAGAAGAAGAAAATTTCCAAAATATGTTTCGTCGAAATTCTGAACTACTGAAAAACACCGAAAACACCAGCAATTGTGCGATTTCTCATAGAAGATAATCTCTTGATGCTTTAAAATTAGCCAAAACATATTCACATAAAAAAGAAGAAATGGAAAACGAAGAGTCGAAAATGGTTCAGTTAAGAAACCTCACAGTATGAACACACAAACACCCTTACAACACATGCAAACTCTGTCACAGTTAAGAAACCCCATGTGAAAATAAACAAGACATGCAAACACGACGTAAAATTAAAAAGCATACAAATCTGAACCTACAGATTTTTACAACCGAGCACATCAGGAAGGATTCATTTTGCGGCTTAGGAAAACTAGAGCAACATCCTTGTATTAACTACAAAAACAACATGTCCCTAAAAACTTATATTATGCCCAAATCTTTTGAATTGTAAAACAAGATAATATATTTAGAAAGTCCAGGTGACTTCTATTTTGAAGAAAATAAAGCCATCATCGTTCTGCACTTCACATCAAGGGACATGGCCCTCATATGGGCAGACTCCGATCTAATATTTTGATGAAACAATTCGATATGCATGATTTTTAGTGGAAACGCGTCACTGAGTTTAGTTTCACGACTCTTATTTCCTAGTTGCAAATGCATACAGAATTTTTTATTGACAAGCCTACCTAAAGGTAAATTTTAAAACAAATAAACCTGCTCGTACACTGATTTTATCAGATATAAATTATTGATGTAGCATTTTTTACGAATAAAATACTAAAACTATTGAAGTCCTTATACTCTCAAAATTATTGTTTCAAGTAGATTGTTGTGGAATTAAATATGAGTAAATATAATCTTTAATATGATTAAATATGTTCTTTCTAAATTATTTGGCTAAAAATTCCCAAAAAAGGAGATATAAATATTTTAAAGTATGTAATTAAACAGCTCACGGTGAAAAAAATTTCATCTTTAAAATGCATTTTAACGATTTTTACCGTAAAACTCACCTCCAAGAACGATGATGTCAATACACCTGCGGCAGTATCAACAAAACGCCCCGGCGACGACGTCAAGCGTGAATCTGCTGAAACAAAGTTCATCGTGTGTCTCGCTCGCGGGCCAATTCACTGTCGTAAGACTAAAGGACGAATGAGCTACCTTCTTGTCAGGAAAGAGTTACATTTTGTAGTGCTTGGTCACATATAGTTCATTTCTGTCTCAGATTTTCAAAACAGATGCTGACAATTACGTCGATCTATTGCACATATATTCCTTGATAATAAATAGGAACGATACAGATGCCTTTCTTGCTTCTAGAAAGGCGTTGAAGTAGATGACGTTTAAGTAGTATGTTGAAGTTCCTAATTTACTTTATCCAATATTGTTGAATACATTTTCAAATCAGACAACTTGACAAACGTTTTTGGTATTACATCGCGGGGTGCATGCCACCAAGGTGCGTCAGCCGGATAGCCGCCCAGTATGCTAACAACTACAACACCCAGAAAAACCAAGTCACACGTTTCTGATTATTTTGTATTTAAACATCACAGGATTAGTTAGTCGAGGCAACCGACAATCATACTTAACGAATCTGAAGGTGAAGAAATCTACCCAGTAATTCCTCGGAGGAGCAGATAAATCATGAATGGAATACAGGATTACACCGTATATTAAAATTTTGAAAATGAGAATCCGTTTTTTAGTGTAAATATGACATGGATGGCAAGTCAGGTAATATCCGAAAACTTGAAATTTTTTTCGTTCTGGAGCAAAAATCGGACTCGCGTCTCACGGATAGTGCCCGAATATTCTAGCTACTACACCACCCAGAACGGCCATGTCTCAATATTCTGATTAATTTCAATAGAACATCGCAAGATTCGCTACTTGAAGCAACTGACATTCATGTTTAGCAAATGTAGAGGTTAAGAATTATATCCCGTGATTGCCCAGTGGAGCAAATAAATCATGAATGGAATACGGGATTACCATATAATACCAATCAAATTGTTAAGGTGAGAATCTGTTTTTTGGTGTAAATATGTCATGGAAGGTAAATCAGGTGATATACGAAAACTTGAAAATTCCCTCCTTCTAGTGCGGTACGACGAAATTTTAGCGCCGCCCCGGTGACGCAGTGGTCTAAGCGATGGCCTCTGATCAGTCGTCCGAAAGGGGTCCGGGTTCGAATCCCGGTGAGGCATGGATGTTATGTTTGTCTTACGGCACTGTCTCTCTCCCTTCCCTGGAACCAATGACCCTAAATTAGGGACGGGCGACTGCTTATAGCCCATTGAGTTGCTCACGGTGGTCGTTAAACCTCCAATGAAGAAAAAACAATTTTAGCCGTTCTGGGAGTGTAGTGGCTATCACACTCGGTCGCTATCTTGAAGATGCGGATTAGATTCCCGCTTCAGGACGACGAAATTTTCAAGTTTTCAGATATCATCTGATTTAATATTCTTGTCATAATTTAACCAATGACCGGATTCTCACCTTCAAAATTTGATTTGCATAATATTGTGTTATCCCATATTCCGGTCGTAATTCCAAAAAATTCACATTTTTGCTCTGCAAAATATTCCCAATCAAGCTGCTTTCTTTTTCCTTATATTTCGAAAGGAAGGATCATTCCGAAGTGAGTGTAGTGTATTCTCAATTTTAAATTGAATGTTTCTTATCTCAAAACATGACGTAAATATAATGTTATAAACATATATCGATGTTTCACTTCCAAGCTTTTTATGGTTTTCAGTATAATTTGTATGAAATAATATATATATCAAAATTTCGTTTTTTTGTTTTGTTTTTTTTTTGTCAGATGCTGTGCGTAGTACGTTTGACGCACCTTTCAATAGGTTCGATTTCAATATGTGTTTTAAGTAGATTCATGGTTTGCTGTCCGATTTATTCCCAGGAAATATTTTTAAGAAAGCCGACATTTCGTGTACCGAATGTTTAATGTAGCATTCGCCCAACACAAAACATATTTAAGCCTCAATAATCGCGTTTGTATAGAGTTGTTTTCATAAAAAATAAAGTATTAAGTTACGAGATGGAAACTTAAACCACGAAATCTAGAAACTGTTATTCAAATATAGAACAGGTTGCTTATACAGTACTTCTGTCTAAGATAAATTGGCTCGTCCTTTCAAAGATACATTGAGCTAAGGAAAGATTTGGTACTGTGATAACAATCAGTACGTTAAAATTCACCCGTAAATAATTTTAATTTTTCAAAAGTAAGTATCTCACATATTTCTAATCATATATTTTCAGTAATTTTTCTGCAGAGGCACAGTGGGAAAGTGACGTCAACATCACGACACTGCTACATGTGGGTACCAAAATTTCTAAGAAACAAAACTGAGAGAAAAATAATCATAGTTTACTTTCTAAAAATTCCGGAAATATAGTTGGTACATGAATTATGATTAATATCAGTTAACAAGATTTAAGACAATTTCCTTAGTAGGGCATAGTTCTTTTTTTTAATCAGATCGTTTTGCAAGATGATAGTGACGTTAACGCGCATTTTCCTGGCAACATTACAAATCTTGGCATGATTATCTGATTTTATTGTGCTAAGTGCTGTAAATGATGCATTGCATAGATGTAAAAAAGACAAGGATATATGTCCAAGTCGCTAGGTACAGACATTTTAAAGATAAATGTAATGTACTTTTGTGAGACATGTCTTCAATTTTTAATACAGGAGATATTTCTCCTTTTTATTGATGTCTTCCTCTTTTGAAAGAATTAAATCTGACTCGATATTTAATATATACAAAGAAAGCTCCAAACATGACATTATGACTGTGTTTCCTTTTGTTTACAAAAAAAAATCAAACCATCTTGAAAACACAATAGACTCTCATGATGCGCAGTGGGGTAAGAGCTGGCTTCTGAACTTTTGTTCGAAATAGGACTAGGTTCGAATCCCGATGAGTCGTGGATGTTTTTAAGTTACTTCGTCTCATCCTCCCCTTCAACAAGACCCTGAATTTGGAAGGGGATACTGTTTACAGCAAGTCGATTGCTCACGATAGCTTTTAAACTCCCTGATAAATAAAACACAGAAAAGGCGCTGAATTGTACGGAATATTTTAATATGACTCTTCATTATTATTAAATTTCAGCTGTAATATTCACTGCCAAATGAAGATTGTTGAGTGATCATTCTCTCCTGCTGTTATGCATGGAGTCTGCTTTGCGAACGTAACTACTTAATTTATCATTTGTTGTTCTTCTAAGTTCTTACACGATTTATACCAGGGATGGCCAGAATGTCGACCGTAGGGCAAAAAATGCTATACCGCGGAAAGTATTTCTGATTTATTTTTAAAATCACTGAAGTTCTTTTCAGTGATTTTAAAAATAAATCAGAAATACTTTTAACAATTAAAGATTTATCTCTGTCACGGGGCACTGTAATGAGAAGCACAGAAATTATGAGTAAGACTTTAGATCAATTAACGGAAGGTTTACGAAAGTGTACTATTCTGCCTCTGCAGTTCGATTAGTTTCTGGATTTTACTGATACAGCTTATCTATGTATTTTCATTAAAATGTTTTTTTGCGACTTGACGTTCCGAGAAGAGTTTTTAACAGTCATCCCACTAAAGAAACAGACCAGAGTTGAAAGTATCTACGACGGTTTTAAATCGTGTATTAGCGACACGAAGTTTTAAATCGTGTTGTTTTACGGACACGAAGACGCATTTCGTTCTTTAAAAGATTTAGAAGCCTCCTTCCAGAAATCGAAGAATTTCTAAAACCATGGTGAGAGCATTCCCATCAGTTGGAAGATAAACAGTGGTTAATGAAGCCATCATTTATTTGTGACATAAACGAAAAATTAAATGAATTAAACCTCGGGTTACAAAGAAAAAATGAATCCTTGATAGCAGTTATGAACTTGATCGAAAGTTTCAAGGAAAGAATCAAATTATTCGGAACTCAGCTGAGAAGTGGCGACTTAAAAAAATTTAAGTGCATGGAACAAGAGTCCGAGTGTAGTACATTCCCCGACTTTGAGTGCTCTGCAAAGCAGTTGGACGAGTTGCTCAGGAAATTCGAAAGAAGGTTCTCTGAGATTTTTAAAGCTAGAGGACGTTGCGGCATTTATGACATTTCCGTTCAAGGAAATAGAGACGGATGATAGATGGAGATCCAATTAAAATTGAAGCTGCGCTGCGACCTATTCTTGAAAGCAAGAGCTAATGATAGTCGTGCTACAGAATTGTGGCAGATGTTACATGACGAAACATATCTGAACGTTCGAAATTTGGTGTTTAACATGACCGCTTTTTCTTTGGGGGAAGGGGGGTCTACCTACTTGTGTGAATCTTTATTTTCTACAATTAAAGCGATAAAGAAAAAGATAGGAATCCCATAAATGACGATCATTTGCTGTTTGAGGATTGCAGTATCTTATAAGTTGCAACGTGATCAACTTCTTGATGAATTTCCCTGTCGTAAAATAAGGTAATGTTGCCTACATCTGAAAGACAATTTTAATATTTTTTGGATGTTATTTCAAAAAATTAAAAAAAACATTATTATGTTATTATTTTGATTTCTTTGTTTGGTTTCAAGTTTTATTAAAGGAAGCTTGTGTATTATCAGAATATTATTTTTCTTTTTAAAAGAGATATGCCTGGAAAATAGTAATGTAAGGGAAATTACACCTAAAAATAATTCAATCTTTTAACTCCGTTACATTTTAAGCAATTTCTGCGGTTTTATTTTGAATAGATTTCCTTTTCCTCTTTTTTTAAATTAATCTGTTTATATTGTTTTAAACTCATTTTCTACTCTTCAAATATAAGTCATTATTTCATTTTGTGTTGTTTATTATAATGTGCTTGCCAGGTTCTCCAACCTCCCGTACGAATTTTGTAAGTTAATTTATTAGTCGACGGCAAATGTATACTAAGATCGAAGTACCCCTGGACCCAAAACGTTTGGCCAACCCTGATTTATATCCTTTCAAAGTTCATATCAATTATTATACTTTCATCCGCCAATTCAAAATTATTGGCGATGTGAAAGAGGGGGTTTTCGTGTTGTAATCTGGAATTGTCAAAACATTTCGTTATGCCATTTTCATTTAGGTTTTGAAGGGAAAAACAAGCTTTTTATGATGATTTTTTTGCAAGGTCTGTTAGATCTCCAGGCATTACGTTTGAAATTATGATAATATGTATTTTTTCAAATTAATTCCTTGCACATTCGTAAAAAAATTGTGTAATACATCCTCCGTCCTGAGGGTTTTACCTCACTTAGTCTTATTACTGATAAATACAACAAAAAACTATTAAAATGATTAAAAAATGATTGTTATTCTGACCTTCACTGTGTATACGGAGGACCCAAATGGTATACTGATCACAAATGCTCTGATATGATGCAGTCTATCACAGCTTTTAGAAACAAGGCAGGGATGTGAAAGTTTTACTTTCTCTTTTTGGAAACATGCTCATATTGCCAGTTTCCTTTGAATAAAAAATATAAAAAAGCAGCAACAATTACCGTCCTTTTAATTTAAACCATTAAAGTAAACCGCCAAACCGCCAGCATATGACTACACAAATCCATATTGATGGGCTCAGCAACTGATGTGTCGCCACCTGGTGGCAACATCAGTTGGCCCATCGATATGGATTTGTGATGTCATATGCTGGTTGTTAAACCACGCATAGAGCTGTGAATCATTGGCACTGCGGTGTAAAGTGAACACACTCGACTAGATATCCAGAGTTCTGGGGTTCGATTCAGGCGGTGTCGGATGAAAAATTTTTCAGTTGCTGTGCGCTGGTTAAAATAACGTGGCCAGAGCGATGTCATCGTTTAACACGGTCTTATAAACAAGGAAAAATATGTATACTTGCTTTTCGATTTAATACAGGAATTTGAAAACAGGTTTCAAGTTTTTTTGGTAAAATAATCAATATTTTGATATATTGGCAACTATCTTCAGTTGACATAAATGTGATACCTACCAGTTTTCAAATGGAATGCATAAAGCTGCAATCTGACATTCATCTTAAATAAAAATTTGATCACGTCACTTTACTTGACTTTTATAAGACCGATCTTCCCAGAGACAAATATTCCTCGCTTTACAATCACGCCTTGTTCATGTAATCGCTTTTTGGCAGCACCTACATTTGTGAGCAACTATTTTTACAGATGAAGCGCATGAAGAGTAAAATTAGAACCAAAATGTCTGATTGTCTGATGAGCACCATGAGAACTCACTGAGAATTACAACTACTTCTATCGAATCATATATTGGTGCATTAGTTTCTCAAAAACCATGTAAAATATCCCACGAGTTTTATGTTGCCCTCTTTTCTCTTACTTCTAAAAACAGATATGCAAAACATGCTAAAAGTGTATGAAGTTTTATTTTTCAGATATGTACATTTCCTAGGTAAGTGTGTGCAAAATTGTGACCTTCTCATCAATTTTAAAAGACCTTCCGATCGGGGTAGCGCACAAATAGGATTATTATGCGAGGACTTTTTTCTGCTTACCTGTGGTGGCCGACGTCACTTAATATTTTTATGGACGGACCTTTTTTTTGTTTGCTTATCAGCTATCGTTAGTGTTAATGTATTTCATGTGCTGTCCAAGATAATTTTTCCTCTTCCATTTTGCCCCACGGAACTCAAAAGATTGGACAACCCTGATTTAGATCAACAGGTTCGAAGTGTCCGACCAACATCCACGTCATCTGCGGGACTTTCATGTTCTGCTGCCATCTGAATGCGCACGTGTACCTAGGGCAGTCTTCCAACGTTTTAATGCGTCCAGGCCACGGAGTATCGCTGATCTCGGTGGTGCCAAGAGCGGTTATGCACGTTGATGAAATAATCATATGTAGAGGATTTTAGGAAGGGAGAGTCTGACCCCAGGCCTTAAACAACATTTAGAAACAGGAAGTTAGGAGATTTGGGCTAGAGTACCCGATGAGAAAGTGACACGGAAGCGAAGTAGAAAGGGGGAGGAAGACTGCCTGATTTATTACCGGAGGGCCAGTACCCGGGGTCCAACGGCTAAACGTGCCCATCCGACGCACGGCAGATATTTAGTGGATCGAGCGTTCGTACCTGCCTGGGATCGAACCTGAGGTCATTTTCCGTGGCAGTCACGAACGTTGCCCACTAGGCCACATCGGCCTTAGGTTACGCACGTTATTAGATGGGTGGTCATATTATTCTGATACGACTGTGCGTATACTCTACAATGATGATCTCGGGTACGTTTTCTTTTAAAATACAAACATCCTTCCGAATTAATCAAACATTAATACACTTACGGGGAATGAAATTTGGCAACAAGAAGGAAGCATCGGCTTAAACTGATATGTTATGGACGTAATGCTACAGATGAATGATTCACATGATGGCAAAAACAGGGCTGCAGGACAATTACAGAAATATTTGTGGCATGGCGTCCGGTTATATTCAAAAGCGCGTCACAGCACCTCATGCGGTGAAACACACTACAGTACAGTCCGGTATGGAAGCGCAGATACGCCTGATGATGTCCTGCGACAGACTGGCCCACACATGTTGGACGGTGTGCTCTGAATTCGTGATAGTGCGGCATGGCGGCAGACGGCGTTTTAACTGGTCCCACACATGCTCAATATTGCATGTGTGGGACCAGTTCTATTGAAATTAATCAGAATCTTAAGACTTCGCCGTTCTGGGTGGTGTAGTATTTAGCATATTCGGGCACTATCCGAGAGACGCGGGCGAGATTTCCGCTACAGAACGAAGAATTTTTCAAGTTTTTGGATATTACCTGACTTACCATCCATGTCATATTTAGACCAAAAAACGGATTCTCATTTTCAAAATTTTATTATATAGTGTAATCCCGTATTCCATTCATGATTTATCTGCTCCTCCGAGCAATTACTGGGTAGATTTCTTAACCTCCAGATTCGTTAAACATGAATACCGGTTGCTTCGACTAACTAATCCTTTGATGGTTAAATACAAATAGTCAGAAACGTGTGACTGGGTCGTTCTGGGTGTTGTAGTCGTTAGCATACTGGGCGGCTATCCGACTGACGTACCTTGGTGGCATGCATCCCGCGATGTAATACCAAAACCGTGGGTCAAGTTGTCTGATTTGAAAATGTATTCAACAATATTGGATAAAGTAAATTATTAACTTCAACATACTGCTTAAACGTCATCTACTTCAACGCCTTTCTAGAAGCAAGAAAGGCATCTGTATCTTTCCTATTTCTTAACAAGGAATATATGTGCAAACGATTGACGTAATTGTCAGCATCTGTTTTGAAAATCTGAAACAGAAATGAACTATATGTGACCAAGCACTACAAAATGTAACTCTTTCCTGACAAGAAGGTACCTCATTCCTCTTTTAGTCTTGCGCCAGTGAATTGGCCCGAGAGCGAGACACACGATGAACTTTGTTTCAGCAGATTCACGCTGGACGTCGTCGCCGGGGCGTTTTGTTGATACTGCCGCAGGTGTATTGATATCATCGTTCTTGGAGGTAAGTTTTACGGTAAAAATCGTTAAAATGTATTTTAAAGATGAATTTTTTTCACTGTGAGCTGTTTAATTCCATACTTTAAAATATTTTTATCTCATTTTTTTTTTTAATTTTTAGCCAAATATTTTAGAAAGAACATATTTAATCATATTAAAGAACATAATTACTCATTATCAATTCCACATCGATTTACTTGAAACAATAATTTTGAGAGTATAGGGACTTTATATAAGTTTTAGTTATGTATTCGTAAAAATGCTACATTAATAATTTATATATGATAAAATTAGTGTAAAAGCAGGTTTATTTCTTTTAACTTTTACCTTTAGGTAGGCTTGTGAATAAAAACTCCTGTATGCATTTGCAACTAGGAAATAAGAGTCGTGAAACTAAACTCAGTGACGCGTTTCACTAAAAATCATGAATGTCGAATTGTTTCATCAAAATATTAGATCGGAGTCTGCCCAAATGAGGGCCATGTCCCTTGATGGGAAGTGCGGAACGATGATGGCTTTATTTTCTTCAAAATAGAAGTCACCTGGACTTTCTAAATATATTATCTTGTTTTACAATTCAAAAGATTTGGGCATTAATATAAGTTTTTAGGGACATGATGTTTTTGTAGTTAATACAAGGATGTTGTTCTAGTTTTCCTAAGCCGCAAAATGAATCCTTCCTGATGTGCTGGGTTGTAAAAATCTGTAGGTTCAGATTTGTATGCTTTTTAATTTTACGTCGTGTTTGCATGTCTTGTTTCTTTTCACAATGGGTTTCTTAACAGTGACGGAGTTTGCATGTGTTTTAAGGGTGTTTGTGTGTTCATACTGTGAGGTTTCTTAACTGAATCATTTTCGACTCTTCTTTTCCATTTCTTTTCTTTTTAAGTGAATATTTTTTGGCTAATTTTAAAGCATCAAGATATTATCTTCTATAAGGAATCGCACAATTGCTGGTTTTTTTCGGTGTTTTTCCGTAGTTCAGATTTTCGACGAAAAAGATTTTGGAAATTTTCTTGTTCTTTCCATACACAGAGCATGGCTTTACTTGGGTCACGGATATAAGATATAAACCTAAGTGTTTCAAATTTTTGTCTTTTTATTGGTCTAGGATGACCACTAATTTTCGAATTTCCATTTTATGCACAACGCTCTTTTTACCTTTGTTGTGTACATTTTGGAGGATTTCACAGATACACATATTGTACATGTTGTTCAAACGAAGTTGACCTGAAAATCCGTTATTTTCATACTTAGTTAGAAATATAAGCTCCATGTACACAGACCTGACACGAGTAAATATACACATTGTTTGTTAAAAATATTTATTTTCTCTCTTCATGAAATGGAAGGATCTGTAGTTGTAGATATATATAATATCTGATAGCCATATCCTTTGCAGTACCTAGTGCTTCCACCTTCTCATGCATTGGGGAAATGAGATAAGTTATGGCGCTTTGTGGAATTTGATCCCAGGTTTCACGTAAAAACGCCACCAGGTGTGTCTTGTTGTTTGGTTTCAGTGGCATCCGTCGTAATTTTCCATTCAGTGTGGTCCACAGATGTTTAATTGGGCCATAGAATGGCGCTAGCTTTTCCACGACAGTTTCTGTGTGGTGGTTTGTTTGTGCCATGTTCCGGTACGTTTTACCCTATGGCATGGAACGCCATCCTCCATGAGCAAATACGTACTTTTTGACATTTGACGACTGGAGAATATTAGTAGCAGGCCCGTCTGAAGGATGATTTATTTTCTTTTGCGCCTTAATTTGCCTTTACAATCTATGAGAACTCAACGACCAGACATCCGTATGACTGGTCGTAAGCTTTGCAGGATACGGAAAGAAATAATGCAGCTATCAGAAATTTAGTCTTACGAAATAGGAAACAGCGCAATTCAATGTTTATTGTGATTTATATGCATTTAGTGTTGTGACAAGTACAAAAGCATGAACAATTACTGGCTCTCCTTGAAATAGTTACTTCGTTGGGGTGAGAGTGTAACCCGTATTTTGGTGACATATGTATTCGGGTACAGAAAACCGACACAACTTTGCGAAGTTCTCGCGAAGGGAAGTTTGATTACCTGTGACGTACTACAGAAGAGAATTACGTGTCAAAACTGTAAATCTGCAGCGATAGATTCCGTCAGTGTAGATCAGTCGGTTAGAGCACTTCACACCCGAGCAAGGGAACACGGGTTCGATCCACGTCCATGACAAACTCCTGTTTTCACATTGGCACCAGAACGTAAAAATTGATCTACTGGCCGTTGTGTTCTTCGAAAAATGTGTGATTTTTTCCACACATCGCCTGAAATTAATAAAAATTCCTTCTTCGCTTAAAAAAAAAAAATAGGAGGGCGGTGATGTGACGTTAATTTGCCTTTACAATCTATGAGAACTCAACGACCAGTCATCCGTATGACTGGTCGTAAGCTTTGCAGGATACGGAAAGAAATAATGCAGCTATCAGAAATTTAGTCTTACGAAATAGGAAACAGCGCAATTCAATGTTTATTGTGATTTATATGCATTTAGTGTTGTGACAAGTACAAAAGCATGAACAATTACTGGCTCTCCTTGAAATAGTTACTTCGTTGGGGTGAGAGTGTAACCCGTATTGTGGTGACATATGTATTCGGGTACAGAAAACCGACACAACTTTGCGAAGTTCTCGCGAAGGGAAGTTTGATTACCTGTGACGTACTACAGAAGAGAATTACGTGTCAAAACTGTAAATCTGCAGCGATAGATTCCGTCAGTGTAGATCAGTCGGTTAGAACACTTCACACCCGAGCAAGGGAACACGGGTTCGATCCACGTCCATGACAAACTCCTGTTTTCACATTGGCACCAGAACGTAAAAATTGATCTACTGGCCGTTGTGTTCTTCGAAAAATGTGTGATTTTTTCCACACATCGCCTGAAATTAATAAAAATTCCTTCTTCGCTTAAAAAAAAAAATAGGAGGGCGGTGATGTGACGTACAGAACAGGTGAATCACGTGTCAAAACAACAAATCTGACGAGGTGTATTCCGTCAGTGTAGCGTAGTCAGTTACAGCACTTCACTCCGGAGCGAGGGATACGACTTCGATCTCCGTCACTACGGTTGGCATCCCGGTGAGGCATGGATGTTGAGTTCGTCTTGAGGCCCTGGCTCTCTCCCTTCCCTGAAGTCAGTAGCCCTAAATTAAGGACTGGCGACTGATTATAGCCTATTGACGTTCTCCCGGTGGACGTTAAACCTTCAATGTGAAAAAAATGACCACCAGCCTAATAATGGGAATACTACCTTAGAATGGATAACAGCGGCGCGACGGCATAGCATGGACGTAGTGAAGCCCTGGAAGTTTTTCGGAGGCACAGGTGTCCATTTATACTACAGAAGAGGACGTAGTTCCCGGAGATGACGTGACAGTCGGTCGGCACGCCAAGCCTGTCAATTGAATTAGTTCCAAAAGTGATCAATGGGATAGAATTCGGGCGATCTCGCCGGTGAAGGAACAGCGCAGACATCGTTGCCATGTTGCTTTATCCATTCATGCGTCCCCTTAGCTATGTGGTAGGGCGAGTTTTGCTGTTGGTAGACACAATCAAGGTAAGCGTCCAGCATGAAGGGATGCATTTAGTCAGAGCCTCCCCGGTGGCGTAGTGGTCTAAGCGATGGCTTATGATCATTCGTCCGGAAGGGGTCCGGGTTCGAATCCCGGTGCGGCATGGATGTTGAGTTTATCCTACGTCAGTGGCTCTCTCCCTTCCCTGGAACGTGACCCTAAATTAGGAACGGGCGACTGCTTATAGCACATTGAGTTGCTTACCGTGGTCTTTAAACCTCCAATCAATCAATCAATCAAATCATTTAGTCAACGAAGAGGGATAGGTAGCTATTGGTGTTCAGGGACCCATCCAGTGGTACCAGCGTTCCCAGGTCATACCAGGAAAACAATGCCCAGAAATGCATACTGCCACCGCCGGCATCTACTGGACTGACAAGCGTGTCCGGGTGTTGGTTCTCAGTTGTCTCCCGCGGTGTGTCCGACACCACCCGTCACTTTTGTGGAGCCGAAATCTCGATTCGTCGGAGCAGGTGAACTTTTCTTCTCTTGCAATGTCTGATGACGGTGGTCCTATGTGAACTGCAGTCGTCGCTGCCAATGGACCTGGACTTACATGGGCGTCTTAATGCAGCGTCGACTGTAAAGACCCATGCACAGCAGGGTTCGCGCTGCTGTTATCGGGAACAGATATCTTGGTGACCCAGCGTTCATTTTCGTGTTCAATTGCTGCACTGTTGCTTGTCGATTTCCCTTTAGGAATTCACGGAAGACACGTTCTGTCTGGTGTCGATGGACTTTTGGGCAAAACAGTTATGACGTCGGGAGTACTTGGTGTGCTAGGAATCCATTCTTGGTACACCCTTACTACAGCACCACGTGAACTTCCCATGGAGTCTAATGTTTCCGAGATGTGTCCACGCTTGGCGCACCTGCCGATGATCATTATATTTCGATCGCCCGTCAAATCACTCCTTCTGCCCATTGTGCTCACGTAACGCACTATGACTAATATGTCCCGGCCTGCCTTTTAATCTCCGTGTGGTCAACTTTGTTACGTGCACTCTGTGTCGCGCCTGGGATTACGAGAGTGGTCATATTATTCTGATACCACTGTGTGTACTGTCGCCGAATACCTAAAAAGAAAGGACGGTATTTTTGTCTCCCATTGATTAAATGCCTCTGCATTTAATCTGGAATTTCTGGGATTCAGAGTTCCTGCTGACCAAAGTTCATCGACAATATGAATCATGCAATGTCATCATCATCATCATTGTCAACCATTATCAATCCACTGCTGGACGAAGGTCTCCCCAAGTTTCCTCCACAACGGTCTGTCTTGTGCCAGTCTCCTCCATGTCACCCCTGCATACTTTCGAATTTCATCCACCCATCTCCCATGTGGTCTTCTTCTGGGTCTTTTCCTGTCCCTTGGAATCCAATCTAAAATTTCGGCTGTCCATCGATGATCTGTCCTTCTGGCAGTATGTCCAGCCCATTGCCATTTCAGGGATTTAACTCTGATCATGATGTCTTCCACTCTTGTCATTTTTCGGATCCACGAGTTCCTCTTCTTATCTCTCCTGGTTACACCAAGCATGCACCTCTCCATTCTGCTTTGAGTTGTCTGCAGCCTTTGTATGTCTCTTTAGTTAAGGTCCACGTCTCTGCACCATACGTAAGCACTGGAAGGATGCATTGATCAAACACTTTTCTTTTTAAGACATAATGGCATATTGCTCTTGAAAATTATGCTGTTTCTTCCAAAAGCTCTCCAGGCAAGTTTTGTACGCCGATTAATTTCTTCATCAATGTAACCCTCACTTGATATCTGCTGTCCAAGATAAACGTACGTGTCTGTTATCTCCAGCTTTTCTCCATCAATCGATAAATCTTCATTTCTTGTAAAAGCATTGAACATCACTTTTGTCTTCTGAAAGTTCATTTTTAATCCCACTTCTTTACTCTTGTCAGCAAGTTCCTGGATCATACTCTGTAGCTCTGATGGGGTAGTAGCAAAAATGACTACGTCATCAGCAAAGCGAAGGTGGGTTAGATAATCTCCATTTATCTTTATCCCCTTGTTTTCCCAGCTCAGCGACTGAAAAACACCCTCCAATGTGGCATTAAAGAGCTTCGGAGATATGGTGTCACCTTGTCTCACTCCCTTTCCAATTTTTACGTGTGTTGTATTTTCAAACAGCCTAATCTTTGCACTTGCATTTTCATAGATGTTATTAATAATATTAATGTATGCATCTTCAATACCGCAGGTTTTCAGAGCCATTGTAACTGCTGATGGTTTCACCGAATCAAAAGCTTTTTCATAATCGATAAAAGCCATGCACAATGGAAGTTCATATTCCCTCGCTCTTTCAATTAGTTCTCTCAGCACGTGGATATGATCTATCGTGCTGTAGCCACTCCTGAATCCAGCTTGTTCTCTCGGTTGAGCCATGTCCAGTGTTACCTTCAAGCGGTGTGAAAGAACTTTAGTGAAGATTTTATAAACTACTGATAGGAGGCTGATAGGTCTGTAGTTTCCGAGATCCTCAATGTCACCTTTCTTATGTAGCAGGATCATTGTAGCGGTGTTCCAATCCTCAGGAATCTTTCCTTCATTAAGGCATCGAGTGAAAATTTGGGCGAGTACTGTTTCGATCTTTCCACTTGCTTCTTGTATGATGTCTACAGTAATTCCATCTTCTCCTGGAGCTTTTCCTCGCTTCATGTTCTTGATTGCATGTGCAACTTCTGCTGGAAGGACTGGAGGAACTCTGGTACTGGTACCTTTCATGATGTCTGGAGTACATGTATCATCCCTTTCATATAATTTGGAGTAGAAATCTTTCACTCTTGTCAAAATTTCGCCTCTATTTCTTGTTACAGAACCATCTTTTTTCTCAGTGCCATAATCTGTTTTCTTCCTTACTGAGATGTCCCTTTGCTATCTTTAGGCTTTGGTTGTTTTCAATTGCTTTCCTCACTAGTTCACAGTTGAATTTCCTTACGTCTTCAGTGATACTTTTTCTTACTGTCTTGCATATCTCTATATATTCCACTTTGGAAGTCACTTCTTTAGTTGTCCTCATCTCTCTTCTTTTTGCATCAACATTTTGGTTTTTCCTGATAATTTGTTCACATGCAACTTGTTCTTAGACCCAGCTAATTTTGTTGCTGTTTCCATAAGAGCTTTGGTTACTTTTCTGTTAACTTCAGAGATGTCCACTTCTTCCGATGTTAGGCCTTCTAAAGCAGAGAACCTGTTCTTCAGTTCTAACTTGAAGGTATTATGGTGTTTTTTAAGGTTGGTTATGTCAATAGATTTTGTTTGTCTTATGAGCTTGCCACGTTCAAGTTTAGTGTTGAGGTGCATCTTACATCTCACCAATCTATGGTCACTACCTGTGTTGAACTTGTTTAGCACACTGCAGTCTTCTATGACGAATTTTTTGTTACACATAATAAAATCAATTTCACTTGTCGTCCCATTTGGATGTCTCCATGTCCATTTCCTGTGTGGCTTTTTCTTGAAGAAGGAGTTCAAGATGAAAAACCCTTCTGCCTCTGCAAACTCAACGAGAGTATTTCCACGCTGGTTTCTGTTGCCGTGACCGAATTTACCTACTGAAGTTTCATTCTGTTGCCGTTGCCCTATTTTTGCATTGAAATCTCACATAATTATTTTCAAGTGCTGCTTACCTTTATTATTTAGATGACAAATTTCCTCATAAAATTCTTCAATTTCTTCTTCAGGATGACTTGTGGTGGGTGCATACGTTTGAATAATCTGAGCCTGGTATCTTTTCGAGAGTTGGATAACAAGCCGTGCAGCTCTGTCAGAGGAACTTTCAACTTCTACAACTTTATCCTTCAGTTTCTTGTTTATTATAAATCCAACACCACTAGTTCTGCCAGCATCTGTCCCACGATAGTAGAAGAGATGTCCACTTTTCAGTTCGATGAGATCTTCTCCTTTTCTCCTTACCTCACTTAGCCCCACGATGTCCCACTTGATCCTTTGTAGTTCCTCTTCCAATTCAAGAAGCCTTGAATCAGAAGATAGAGAGCGTCCATTGTAAGTAGCCAAGGTCAGCATCAGATGGCAGCCTAGTCCGGTTCTCCGGGGATTCTTAGCACCCTCTGCCTTCATGTCGCACTGGCCGCTGCCTTGGCCAGGTACATTCCGGCTGCCGGAGACTGAGGGCCAAGATTTAAGTTGTGGAATAATTTTGGAGGGGTTTGGCCATAACTCACCACGCTGGCCAAGCGGGTTGGTGAGTGTGGGATAGAATTTCCTCTAATCCCGATGGTATAGTTAAACCGCTATGGGCGGTCGTCAGAGCCCCTTTAGTGGGAACAGGATGCACCACGAGAAGGCGGGGTTGACATATTTACAAGGACATTTACAGGATTCAATGGTATATTTAATCGCGTACCGAAAAGACATACTGACACCCAAAACCTGACTATTTATTTGTATAAAGAAGGACTAAATTTTTATTTGTATAAGGAAAGCAATTCATGACCGCAGTCAAGTAGGAAAATTATTATGTTGCCAGCATAACATCACAAGAAAAGACACACACAAAATATTTATAAATGATGCCAAATTACGATCTAATAATTGTTTACGGAAAAATTACAAAATTCCCAAGGACGTAGTTGTAGAACGGGTGTACATGCAATGCTTCCCGATTTCCAGGTAGTGAGATATTTCAGTATGGAATATGTACACCCCGAATTGCGATGCGTCTGTTACAACATCATGGAATGTTGAGCACCAAGTGATCTAGAAATTTGAATTCGGAATTAAGATGTTGAGCTTTGGTTTTTCGTAAATTGTGTACGATGTAGGTTTTTTCTTTTTTCATGGTCAAAGCTATTGAACGAGTAGTTCAACTGAAGATTGCCCAGTGGAGTTACTTATTCTTTACGGTGATTTCTATTACTTTTTCGAACATAATATTTTCGGGAAAAGTCTTTTACATACCGTACTTCCGCGTTCCTTTTACGTTTACGGAACAATGACCTTGAAAAAAAAATTTGACAGGACTTTTTCCAATTATCTCGAGTCATGGTCAGTACGAATTTATATATTTTAGAACAGAAGGGGGTGATACGACCAGCACATTTAGGAGAAAAAGTACGGCCACAGTTTAGTAGGACTGGAATGACCCAAGGAGAACAATTTGTGTATAGTGTACTTTCTTACAAATGCTGTTTTTGAAATAAATGGAAGTGATCCTCAAAGTTTTCATATCTAGTGGCACACAAATTTTGGTATCAATGTTTACTGGTAAGGAAAAATTAGTAGAATTAGAGAAATATGAATGCGTAAGATCTTAGTTATTTAAAGAAAAATAAAGAACGGGTCCTTAGATTCTTATTGAAATAAACTTATTAGTAAGTGCCGATTCTGCCCCCTTGAATATTTTGTGGAATTTGAAATACCTTGCATAGATGGTTCGATTTATTTAATATCGGAATATTAGGTAAATAAACAGAGATCGCTTGTTTTACGGACAAATTGATTTGGATGGTGTGTAGGGGGATGTGTGTGTGTGTGGGGGGGGATGAGGAGGCATATTTTGAAAACTACTTTCACAAGCACCAGGAAGGTATTTTACGCTTTCCGATACAAAGTACATGTTACAACGCAAGAATTTGTTTAAGGCGTAAACATTATTTTTTGTCAACTTCCACCTTGTAACGTATACTCTCGATTCACTTTCCTTTTGATTTTACTATCTCTGGTTATTTTATTTTTCTATGTAAATTATCTTCTTACTGAACGAGATGTTATTTCTCCCGCTGAATGAGATCTGGCAATGAGTGTAAGTCATGACGTGGTGGTAGCCAGTATAAATAGGCGCGTTCAACGATACTTAGAGAGAAGCCGCGGATGGCTTAGTGGTTAGTGTGTCAGACTATCGATGCTGGGTCCCCAGGTTCAAGCCTGGGCTGATCTTTCAGAGATGGTGTGATTTACTAACAATCGCTGAATGATTTACTAACAATCGCTGAAATCCGCCGTGCATCGGACGAGCACGTTAAATGACGGCCCCCAGGCTGGACCCACTGGTTAATTGGGTATCCTTTCCTATACCCCACCTGAAATTCTCTCACCCCTCTATGTGCAATATCGTACTTGTACGGTGGCGCCATCTAATGTACTCTAATCTCACTACAAACTGTTCTGTCAAAGTCGCTAGACTTACTCTCATTCCTTCCGTTTCTGTGTCCTGCCCAAAAGGCGATCTCGCTGTAGGTGGCTGGGACCTAAACTCTACTATCTGTGGACGGAAGTCCTACAAGAAAATGACGCTGAGAGTGAGAGAGTACTTAGAGAGAGCTTTTTGTTGATGTGTGTAGGGAGAGCGTTTGTTGTTGCACGGAGAGAGCGTTGGTTTATGTGAAGGAGAGCGGTTGTTGTTGTACGGGAAGAGCGTTTGGTGCTGTATAAAGAGAGTTCGTTTATGTGAGAGCGGGAAGAGCGTTTGGTGCTGTATAAAGAGAGTTCGTTTATGTGAGAGCGGGAAGTCAATAATAAAGAATTTGTTGTAAGTACGTCTTTGATAGTACTGTCAGACCTCTGTGTGGCTGTTAGGTTTATTTCATTTAGTGTTATTAGTAACAACCAGCAAAAGACTTTATTCATCTTAATTACTACTACAATATTACTACCAGTTATAAGTTTGTTCATTACTATTACTACACTACTAGCAGGAGACTTTATTCATGATCTTAATTAACTAGTAACAACAACCATTTGAATTCACTATTAGAAGCTTAGTACAAGCATTGAATTCATCATAATATTAGCTGAGTAGAAGCTTAGCTTAGCTGTAGTGGTAGTGAAAGCTATATTCGCTACAATTAGCTTGGTAGCACAAGCCATATTAATTATAACCTGTTCCAGAATAAATAAATAAATACCTATCTGCAGTTGGAGCGGATGATATTATTTATTTTCGTTTATCAATTGCGAAACAATAACGCCATATGCTCTGAAATATTTAATGACATGCTCGAAGTCAAATCGAATGATTTTATGTGCATTTTCCTAACTCCAGCTTTTGGTGATATTTATTTAAGAATATCCTAAAATATTTGGTCATTATCGATGCACATCTTTCTTCTTTTTGACACTGGAATTTCAATTTCACACTTTTGAAGCTGTAAATTTTGCTTCCTGTATTTTCATTTGCATCCTGAATTAGTCTTGTTAAAATACGGATTTCTTTTTAAATCATTGCATTTAACCGACAGTTTCATCTTTCCACAGCATTGTGCGTTATGTGCTTCTTGGAAATGCAATTTCACATATTTACTTCTTTACTTGGATTCAGGATTCGCTGTGTCCTAAAATAGTTTTACAAAGCATTAATATTCTGACAAGTTCGTTAATCTTTAATTATCGGCAACCCTACTTTTCTCATAGCACACAAAGGAACTTGTGCCAAATTAAAAAAAACACCATTCCGTGGAATTTTGCTTCTTTTTTCATCTTTGCAGTAGCCTTGTGTGGGTTCCAAATGTTGTCCTCGTCAACACAAGAACTGGTTAACTGAATAAAATAATGATTACAACCACGTGTGTGTGTTGTTTCTGGAAAAAAACAGTTTCAGCGTTTTTAAAACTGCAGTCTCAAAATCCAGTGTAAATCTTTTTGATGTCTATCCAAGAAATGCATTTATTAACGGTGAAAAAAATATTTTGCGGATACCTTATTTTTCTGAGGCAGTAATGCAAACGTTGAGAAGGATAAAAAGAACAGCAAGTATTTTACTAATACTGCCATAGTCCGCATGGACCACACAGATTTGTGCGATTTGTACGCACGATTTCCTCAGAATTTTGACACCTTCACTTTTTGCAAACCCTATTACTTTATTTGTTGCGCCATCTTCTATCTTCAAACCGATTGCCATTATGGACACGTTTATAGCGTTTATTCTATGCTGATTGACTGTCATTCTCCTGATCGTGATTTTTGTTCAGTGCTTTTCGACGTTCCTTAACGGAAGTGGAAACTTAGACATACGCTTTATTCTTATCAATCACGTATTTCTCCGAACAACAATCCACACTTAGGAGAACCTTAGCAAATATAAAACAACAGTGCGTTAGAAGTTCAGTAAATCCCACAGAAAGCCTTAATCCTCTGAATTTAATATTGACATATTCCTCAAAAATATATTACCAGAAAGGACTTTATGTTGATAAACGCAGTACATTAAGTTTTATGCATTAT
The DNA here is from genome assembly GCA_039090855.1 of Macrothele yani. Taxonomy (NCBI): domain Eukaryota; kingdom Metazoa; phylum Arthropoda; class Arachnida; order Araneae; family Macrothelidae; genus Macrothele; species Macrothele yani. Next base: position 46,379,155 of record CM076999.1, on the reverse strand, counting down.
AACACAAACAGGGACTTTCCACTGTTATGAATTGAGCAAATAAAATCACTTTAACATTTCTAGAACATATGGAATATTTCCTCGTCTAGAAACCGTAAAAAGAAAGCGAACCACGTTTTGGAAGGATTAACAGCCTGCCCGGTTGCGTAGTCCTACAAAAGCATTATTCTGACAAGTTGTCCGAGTTGGGTGCGAGTATCAGGGAGACATGGATGTTGTATTTGTATTACCACACTCTCTCTCTCTGTTCCATGGGACCAGCATCATTAAATTTGGGACGGACGTCTGCTTACAGCACATCGAAGTGCTGACGGTGCTGACTAAACGCTTTCCACTTCAGTCAAAAGCAAGGAATAATGTATGTAAGTAGAAGTTTTGAAGTTTGATGTGCATTGCAAGACTTTTAGGATGATCCAATATAAAAAAAGCTTCCATGTGAAAAAATATGTAGTATTTTTTTCGTTAAAACAAGAGATTTCCATTTTTTAACGTTATTGAGCTCCCTTCAAAAAAAAATAAATTAAAGACTGCATTATTCCTTTATTTAATAATTAATTCACACTATTTATGTTAGAAAAAATATTATAATTAAAAGGAAATTCAAATTTTTTACTCTTCTTTCGTGAATAAAAAATTGTAGGAACGCTTTTGAAAGCGACTCAACAGTTATGTTTAGAAATTTTTTTTTCTGTATGTTCCTTTCCGTAGCGATTTGCTACTCAAAGTTAGTTAACCGTAATGCATTCTTTGTGATAAGAAACACAACGATTATTTAAACAGGAAACTTCATACAAACTTTTTTAAGGATGACCATCCGATTTTGGTGTGAATGTGACAAGGATCAAGGATGGTAAGCCAGATGATATCCGAAAACTTGAAAATCTCATCGTCCTGGAGCGGGACTCGAACCCTCGTCTCCCAGATAGCGCCCGAGTATTCTAACCACTACTCCACCCAGTAGGACCAAGATTCAAGTTTCCGATTAATTTGAATATAACCATCACTGGATTCGCTAGTCGAAGCAACCGGCATTCATGTTTAACGAATCTGGAGGTTGAGAATTCTATCCCGTGATTCACTGGAGGAGCAGATAAATCATGAAAGCAATGCGAGATTACAACATTTAATGCTAATTTTTTGAAGATGACAATCCGATTTTTTGTGTAAATGTGACAACGATGGGAAGCCAGATAATATCCGTAGTTAACATACCCGGGCGCTATCTGGGAGACGCAGGTTCGAGTTCCGCTCCAGGACGATGAAATTTTCAAGTTTTTGGATATTATCTGACTTACCATCCTTATCAAATTTACACCAAAAATCGGATTGTCATCTTCAAAAATTTGTATTAAATGGTGTAACCTCGTATTTCTTTCATAAGGTAATTTCAGGTCATTTTAAATCAAAGTCTCTCGCGAAAATATCAGGCATTCATCATCCCTTAAGATAACCAAAGACATAGTTACTGGCATTACTTGTAAAGAGCTTAATATGGATACGTCGCATTGCATTTCCACAAACCGAACTGAGGTAACACTCTTCCTTTTCGCTCTTTTTAGAGAACGGTGAAAAAATTTTGATATATATATGACAAAATTCAGTCCTCTGCGCTATTTTAGTTTTTTGAAGGCACACTATTTGCTTCACTCCAATATAACGATTCATGACCATAATTTTATAATTTCATGACCATAATTTTGAAAATTTATTGATCGCAGGTAATAGCTGTTCATAAGAATAAAATCTCTCTAGTGATAAGTACTTTCATGGAATTAAAAAAAGTGTATTATAATGCTTTCTAATTCTAAAGTTTCTAACACATTCTCAGTTTGCCTCCCCGGTGTCGCAGTAGTCTAAGCCATAGCTTCTGATCATTCATTCGAAAGGGATCCGGGCTCGAATCTCGACGAGGCAGAAGCATGGATTTTGTGTTTGTCTTAGGGAGCTGGCTCTCTTCCTTCTCTGGAACCAGTGACTCTAAATTAGGGACGGGCGACTGCTTAGAGCCCATTGAGTAGCTCACAGTGGTCGTTAAACCTTCAATTGCAAAAAAAAAGATTCTCAGTACGTTAAGGAACTGATCAGTTATAACTACTTTAATTATATTCAGTTTCCAAGAAATTTCATTTTTGGGAAATTACATTAGTGAAGTAGTTCTGTGGTACTAAGTACAAGGAACAGTGGTTAACGTGAAGATTATGGTTCAAAATTCAAGTACGAAAAATTAAAAAAAATGTGATGTACATTCTTTTTGAAATCACAAATGATGTAAAATAACAAAAAAAAAATACATTGATAGAGTCATTTTTTAAAAAGTTTTACGTAAAATTTACCTGTCTATGCGATACGCCGAAACCCAGACAGCAGCAACGATAACGCTTGCGTTTCCTGGGTGAGCCGTGTGGTTCGGTTCGGGCAGACGTACTGGTGATCGATGAAGGAAGGTGCGCGAGGGATTAGTGTTTTGGTGTAAGCACGGCCTCGCCTGAGTCAGACGCCACTGCGCCTCCCTGTTTTCGCTGGCGGAACCAACTACCTCAGCTACGAAAAATAATCCCTAGTGTTAAGAGCAAAAGTAACACAAGTACTGTTCAGAATCCATTTTTCTTTGGGAAACAGTTTTGGGACGAAATTGCTATGTAAAACAAGTTTTTCAAGACGACAGAGCATTTTCAGAAATAAGTTTGATATGGGAAGTTACTCAGTCAAGATCCTGACACTTTCAGCTGATGCTGTCTAGCTTGGAGAGGAAGGAAGTGGTGGAAAATTTCTCCTAACAGAGCGACAATAAATTGGAATCGGGCAAACTCGAAGGGGATATGTTACTTAAGGAGGCAGTAGGGGATAGAGTTCGGGCTCCACCACACTGCCATCCACAATCCCCACTGCTTCTCTTGAAACTGATCTCTATCTTTAGTTTGTTGGAGAGAAACGTACTACACAAATTTATTTTTCCGAATGGTAGCGTGAAGTGACCATACGTGGGAGAAACACGTGACTTCCATTGCCAGGTGGATAATTTAAAAAGCCGGGGGAGGCAAAAATGTAAACAACGAGATTTTGACCTGTATTTTAAAACGCACTTGTAATTGCTCATCAGCAAATGAACAAGGTAAACGGAAATATTATCTTGTTGAATATTAATGTGTTTTTAAATACCAATATTCACCAAAAGAACACGTGCACAGTTGCAAAGCTGTGAAATGCTCTATTATGGAAACTTCTTGATGTTTCTTCCAATTAGAGGCCGTCCAGTGAGAAGTAACGAAAGGCACACCGAAGTTCGTGGTACAAATTTTCCTTTTGGGAAAAATAAATTACATGTTTTACTCTATAAATACTATTTATGGAGTTTTGTTACACGTTCAGTATGTGTATACTATTTATGGAGTTTTGTTACACGTTCATTATGCGTATACTATTTATGGAGTTCTGTTCTGTTTAGTATGTGTGTGCGCGAATTGTGTGAGAAATAATCATCAAATAGTTAGAAAGGATTGTGAGAATCCTTTCTAAACGATTTGGAGGAAAAAGTAAAATCACTGTGATGTTTACAAAATTAACGGCCAAACGTTATGTAAAAGTTTGACTTAATCTGTTAGTGAGCAAAATCCTTTCGGGCACACTGCGACATCGATCAGATACGATACGGACATTCCATAAAACGTGTCACCGGTGAACTGTTCATTCACCCATTAGAGGGCGCCATATTCACCAGAGGGACTGGCCCGTTATCGAAAATTTCCTAGATCGCCATTTCCATTTATTCCCTCAACATTCAGATGTTTCATAAGTATTTAGACTTTTTTTAGTAACAAGCGATCTTACAAGTGGCAGGCTGACAAGGTGAGAAACATATCTGAGGTCAGCATTTTTTTATACCTTCGTGCTCATATTAATCCACCCGGCTGCCACGTGATTTTCTTCTGGATCTTTTTATGACGTATCCAGGCAGTACGATGCACCGGTCGAAAATGCCAATATGCGGCGCCTCTGTTACCTTCCCTCCCGTCTGCTCGGGAAAGCAAAACTACGAGCCCGGTTCGAAAAAAAAGGCAGGAGAACCTCCGTCTCCCTCATAGGCGTAACCACTGGAGGGTGGGTTGGGGTGGGGGTGTGTGGGCGGTGAGGGGACAGAACCCTTCCCGACTTTCAAGCAATTGTTTTAAAGCATGTTTTTGTAATGAAAGTTGACGAATTTTTATTAAATTAAAGCATTTTTTTAATGAAAGTCACATTTTAACCAAAACCGTTGGGCCGCGGGTGGCCTATTGGGCAACGTTCGTGACTGCCACGGAAAGGACCTCGGGTTCGATCCCCGGAAGGTATGAACGCTCGGTCCACTAAATATCCGCCGTGCGTCGGATGGGCACGTTAAGCCGTCAGATCCCGGGTACTGGTTCCCCGGCAATAAATAAGGGCGTCTTCCTCCTTCTTTCTACTTCGCTTCCATGTCACATTCCTATCGGGCACTCTAGTCCAAATCTCCTAGCTTCCGATTTGTAAGGGTTGTTTAAGACCTGGGGTCAGACACTGCCTTCCTAAAATCCTCTACATATAATCTTTTTTTATGATCAACCAAATGTTCATATTTTCGTATTCTTAATTTACAGATTTTTATTGGAAGAACTGGTTATGTACTGCTTTATTTTTCACCTCTAAACTTAGAAATAAAGATATAAACTTTGCTATCATTTTGGGGCCCTTGTTTGGATCCTGTGGGTTGGTGGCCCATCCTTTCACAAACCACTGCCGAAGAGAGAAAATATACAAACATCGATGTTTTCTGCGATTTACAAATTCCTAAAATTAACCACTGAAGAATTGGAAACATTATAAAGTAAAAAAGGAGGCCCTTTCGTTGCTTGTGTAAGCGGAGCCATCCTGTACTTCTGCATGTGTGTAGTATCTTCCGCGCTCACCACAGTTAGTCAAGCTGGTGGTTGCCCTGCACGTGTGGGACGGTTAGGTCTAACCTGTTTTGCGAGGATTCTTCCGCTGAGACCACGGGCAGACGTGACAGATGCGCTAGCGGTAGTCACAGCGTCATCGCCGCCGCTGACTGTAATTCCGCCTGCCGGACAGAAAGGTAAATTTTACGTAAAACGTTTTCAAAAAAGACTATCAATAATTTTTTTTTATTTTACATCAATTTTGATTTCAAAAAGGATGTACATCACAGTTTTTCAAAATTTTTCGTCCCTGAATTTTGCACCATAATCTTCACGTTAACCGGAACAGTTAGTTAACTACATATTTTCAGCTCCCAGGGAGGTCCATTATTTTCCACTGGGACAAAAAATACCCCTGAAGATAACAATGCGAAATCTTCGTTTGGGATCAAAGTTTCTTTAGAAGAAAAAACAGAAAAACAATTCCAGCGATTTGGAACTCATAACCTGAATCAAACTTTATACTGTTTATGTTAATTTGCGAAAGTAGACAATATTATGTATGTTATGAGATAAATGATATACTGAAAAATCTATGGACGTGAGTTTCTACTATCATGTAATGAAAGCCAAATAAATGGCGCAAGAAATTGACTAATCTTTCTATAATCCAATAGTTTTCTTTAAATGATTATAAATATATACATATATAGATTTTATGATAATAAACTAAAAATAGATTTATCAGAGGTTTCATGCAAAGATATCACCAAAAATAATGCTTTAGAAATTTTTATTATTTAGCGTTATGAAAGCATTTCATTTTGATTTATATCTTGATCTTTGAGGTGCAAGAAATTACCTACTTTTCTTATATTTTTCCTAAATAGTGAATAGAAATTTAAGATATTTACTGGATTTTGAAGATTTTGATATCATTCTCTCGATTATTAAAATTGTTCTTATGAATCATTTACATATAAAAGATACAGAATTCAAACTAAGTTAGAATAGTGTAATTTTATCATTTGTCAGAATTTATCAATAAGATCCGAGAAATGGATATCTAATTATAACTTCGGTTTTAATGGTTCTTAAATGGCGTTTTACGTTTTAAGTTGCTTTACGTTCGGATCATGTTAAGAGTGGTTATGATAAAATGACACTTTTGTAATATGATTAGTAGAACATTGACAATTTCAAATCTGCTGTGCCGTTTAAAAAGGCAAAAACAGTCTACTTCTTTGACAGAGGGTATGAAAAGCTACAGAAGGACAATCTCTTTCAATTTAATTATTAACATTTCTGAAACAGCAAAAAAAAAAAAAATAAGGACTACAACTTCAGTGCACGTAAATTTTCTTTGTACATTATCATAGCTATAAAATCAGATATATAATATTTTCCTAATAATTTTTCACTTTCATTTTTGTTATGTTTCTTCAGTACATTGCAGAACCCCTCAAGAATCGTCACGTTTCCAAGTGACGAAGAAAGACTATAGTTGAAATGCCGATTCATTTCTTAACATGCCATGATTTTTCTGCAGTGGAAACAAAACTCGTCGTTTATACTCAACTTAGAATTCAATGAATTTCACCGATTGCTGTAATCAATTGAATTTAAATTGTATTTCCCACCAGTTCCATGTACTATAGACACTAGACAGCACTTCTCACATTAGTCTTTTTATCTGTTCAAACGGGTATGCTTATAAATATATTTTACCTAATTTTCAAGTTTAGGGGTTAATGCGCCCTGTTTTATCGGTTGCTTCTCCTGCTGAAGGAAAGGCAGAAAATACAGATGTAGACCTAGCTGCAGCTCAAAGAGAGCTGGCAGCGTAGTAGGCTCTCTGGAGTCATAACGCCGTAAAGTGCGCCGACACTGCACTGAATTAGGTTGATTAATGCCTTTCTTTCCCTTTTACCTGGCAGTCCGAATGCATAATTCGTTTTAATATATAAATCAAATTATGAAAGGAAAATCAAATGGAATATTTACTGCCGTCGTTCGAATTGGGTCGCGTTCGAATCCTCCATGATGCTTGGGTGGTGTAATAAAAGTTTCCACGTTTAAACAGGTGTGTCTTTGTAGAGCTTGAATGGTAATTCTTTTTTTCCTTTTATTGCTAAATTATAGCCTACGAGGTGTAATACAGGTGCTTTCACTGTAAGGGCATTACTGAAATGATGACAGATTGAATTAAGACTACGGATAATAAATCATGTATATGACATTTCATATTGGCATTATATATATGGTATATTAAGTACCTTCTCTCTTTCACTCCGAAACATAGAAAGGAGAGAGCAACTCCTTTCAAAAACAATTTCAACACAAGCGTCTCAAAACATAAAGAAAACGAACATGAAACACCATAAAGGATAGGTTGTGTTTCATCCTGTTTACTTCTTGGACAGAAAAAAGTGAAAAGATGCTGTATATTCATCTTTTATTAGGCTGAGAATAGAGCATTAATGTGCTTTATATAAATTTTGCAGCTCATAGAAAGCTGTGACGATTATACGTATTAAGAGAATACAACGTGGTGTGTCAAAAATATTTATTTTTTCAAGTCGACCATGGTTTCTCTGGGTAGTGACCTATCTTCATCAGAACGAATAGCACGTAAATAAACAAATTGTATATAATATCATAAACGGTGTTTACAGTCACGGGTTTGGTTAGTTGCTTCCATGCGTTTGATAGAAATGTTGTGGATGCCATGTCATTAACATATTGCGAAGACTTCTGATATATATGAAAAGCTTCCAAGATATCAAGTTTGGAAGCTTTCCATATCGATATCGGCACAGCCGCATATATGTTATCCAAGTTCTTATCTTAAAAATTATCTACGTTGGTCACTCCAAACGAAACATCTGTGAAAAATGTCATTGAGTTTACCAATCGACTCAAACAACACCGCTGCGTAGATCAACTTATGCTATCCTTTGATGTGGTATCTATGTTCAAAAATGTTCCAGTAAAAGCCGCTCCGGAATCCCTAAATTCAAGTCTTATAGAGCATTATTACAGCAAACCTGAAGTAGAAGAAATAACAAGTTCAGTGGATATTTGTATAAAATAGGACGTTCTTACTTTCCATGGAACCTTCTATGAACAGACGGAAGGTCTAGCCATGGGCAGTCCACTGTCACCTATATTATGTGAAATCTACATGCGTCCATTTGAAGAAAAACTTTTCAAGCTTGTTAAGTTTGACTTATGGAGACGATATGCAGACGTTGGTTTCGTTCTATGGAAAGGAAAAAATTCTGAGATTCCGGAATTAGTCAAACTTAAAATTCCATTGATCCTCACATTTAACTCAGCTACGACACTGAAAATAACGGATGCCTACGATTCCTTGACGTCCTGGATACTCGCTCAAATGGATCTCTCGCAACCACAATTTATCGGAAGATTTTTGCTACTTTCTCACCTCCACTTTCCTAGTCCAATCACCCTTGGCAAAAAATACTCAGCTTTTTAATAGCTGCGTATATCGCGCGATACACATATGTTCAGATAAAGACAGTTTGAAAAAAGAACTTTATTTCCTCAAACGCAGTACAACGACGATACAATTATTTCCAGTACAACGACGATACAACCCATACATTATAGATAAGGCTCTAACAAAATTCCAGACACGGAAGCCTGTCTCCTCGTTGCCTCTTGTGATACGCCCGTTGAGAGATAATTTTGCCATTATTCCATTTTCCCGTGACATTGCTTTCAAAAATTAAAAAATTCTCAAAACCTTTAATTTTAAAGTAATTTTTAAAGCGGTAAAGAAAATGAACTTTTTAGGATCAAAGGACTATGTTGAACACAAAAACCTGCGGGAAATTTATCAAACTCCGTGTGAATGTCGTGCTTCCTATATAGGACAGACCCGTAGAACATTGCGTTTTCGATTGAAGAAACACAAGACCTGCATTAGGAACTTGACCTAACGAAGTCATAGATGGCTAAACACTGTTACGAAAAGTAACATAAATAATTTTCGCAAAATGTAAATGACGTGGCATCCAGCCCATTTCTATCGAGAGCGTGGAAGCAACTCACCCAAACCCGTGACTGTAAACAGCTTTTATGATATCATACGCAATTTGAATATTTACGTGCCCTTCGTCCTGATGAAGCAGGTTCAACAAATCACGTTGTATTCTCTTAATACATCACAAGTTAGTTATTTTTTTCCTTAAACAATTTCATGACAACACAATATACTTGCCTTTTGACTTGAGGTGCAGGTTTTTAACGTTTACTTCATTTGTGCTTACTCCCAATCTTTTGAGTTTCCACGTGATAGTCAGATGTCTAATGAGATATTTTGTTTTTATATTTGCAGACATTACTTAATATGTATAATCCAACAAAACTTTTTTATAATTGTTTACGATGTATGTTCAAAAACAGGATTAAGTTACTCAGTTAATGAAGTTCAAGCAAATCCTAAATATTTGACTGTCGTATCTATTTATTAAGAATGCGAAGTAATTTTTTCACATAACTTGTGTATATTTTCAGACATTTCTTTCCCGCTACCATGTGATTGTTTCTTTCAGGATATTGTTTTTCGAAAGAGAATGCAGAAGCGTGAACATCTCCATTGTGTTACCAGGATATACTGTTTTGTTAAGCATTCTTGCAATAACTGAACCTCGGAGCATCATTAGTCTGCAGGTATTATATATTTTTCTTTGGGCAGGGGAAGTTTATTATTTCAAGCTATTACTTTTTAGATCGTGAAAACACAGCAGCGATACCTTAATATCAGATTTGTGGTGATCATCCTCCAGTGGATTGAAAGTGCATAGGGAAATGATATTACACAAATCAAGCTTCAATTCTGTTGGATTTAAGGATTCGCGCAATTAAATATCAGCAAAACACTTTATTCACTAAATCATTTAATGTGCACACATTTCAGTTGCTTTCCAAACCTTTTTTATTTATTTTTTTTTCATTTTGTATCTCAATAGTTGTTACATAAAATACAAGCCAGGATCTGAATAATGAAGCATTGTTTCATCAACGCATATATTTTGGAATCGGCGAAGAACCATATCATGCATCTGCGGTTAAAATGATTTCACGAATTATTTGAGAACAGCTTTAAGTTCTTAGGCGGCCAACTTGGTAGTGAAAAAACGGTTTTGCGTTCCAATGTGAAATGCGTAATAGCATTGTACAATAAATCTTAATTAGACAGGAGGTACTAAAACAAAAGTTTGGTTTTATGTCACATTTGCATATATTGTATTATATTACATACATTCCTTAAGTCGTAAGAGCTTTTAACAATCAATATTGATGCAAATGGACGATGTCATCGCTTTTTCCACGTTATTTTTTAAACAACGCATAGCGACTGAAAAATATTAATTAATATATATTAATCAATATTGATGCGTTTATTAAAACCAAATCCCAACGCGCACCACAAACTGCTGCGTTTCCGAGCTGCTTAATGTTCTTCATCTGCCACGGCGTTTGGAACTTTTCGTTCGTCCAGAAATTACCGGGAAGCTGGTACGAATCGCAGACAGACAGAGCATATAACATTAGCGAATTAGGTGTTGACTGCATGCAGAACCAGGTAAAGATGCATTCAGGATCTTAACATGTATAAAACATGTATTTAACACTTAAATCTGAGGAACACGACGCTGGTAAACTAAACTTAAAAGGCAAGAGGGGTGGGGTCTCTGATTCAACATCCGTCCCTTCATTTTGCTTCCGGGCGGGAGCATGGTTATGGCCCACCTGATCATAATGTCCGAAAGTCCCTAGACAGGTAAAGTTCTGCCGTCACAGACCAATTCATCCGTAAAGGAAAGTTCAGTCTTTCACAGTTCGGGCCGCACTGCTAATGTTCCCTTCCACATATCGGATCGGCATGCTAATAAATGGAAACCTGCACTTACAGGTTCGTTTTAGCGTCACACATCCACAGTGTAGTTACTGGTTAAGTACACTGTTAATTATTGCAGTTCAACACTTACACCATGATCTGGTGCGATTATCACACTTGCACTGATTTGTGGTGCAACAAAAACGTGTGACTTGCACCAATTTTACGAAATACAGTTAAAGCGGCGTCACCTTGCACTACACTTTGGTGCAATGAAGTAATACGGCCACGTCTTCGTCATCAAGTCATCCGAAGGAGACAAAAGCCGCCATTTTGGATCCCAGTGATTGCGAGTTTCGAAATATTTACAGAGGTGTTCACTCGAGTTAATAAGGTAAGTGATGGTAATATTTTTTGTAGTACATATGTATGTGGTGTTTCTGACGTAATTATTTTCACGTTGAAGTTTCTATTGTTATATGTGCGTGCAGTCAAGTTACTTATCGCACATTGCGTTGCTTGCTTACTACTATCGAGGGTCGTTAAACCCCCAATTAACAAAAATGTGTTCTAACTAAAATAAGAATTTTAGTAGTCAATGTTGGTCTGAAGACTAATTTTAGAGGTCTCTAAGATCGATTTTAAAACCCTATAAACCAGAGAAAAGTTCAGTTTATATTGTAAAACGAAATGTCAACAAACAAAGTTCATGTTCTAAATGTCATGCTAAACTGACAGATAGGTATCAAACAATATTTTTTGTTTGCAAGCTATAATTTAGTTTTTTTGTGTTGTATTTTTGTCTGTTATGTTAACCGTTAACAAAAACAAGCTTATTCCTATCAGTGAATGTCATGTTCAGATACAGTAATAGAACATTCATTTGGTGATTAAATGTAATCTTGTTGATTGCTTTATTTTGTTAGAAATACTACTTAATTGTCGATGAAGATATGCTTCCACAAGTCTTTTTTATTTCACCCACTTTCAAAAAACTTTAAAAACAAGGTACAGCAATATTTAGCACATACATTTCAGTACCTCCGACCTCTTAAAACCTTTTTAAAATGAATGTAAAGCCACTATTTGGAAATCAAGACATTTATATTTCATGGGGTTCAGATGACAATTGGAGCAAGCTTTTATTTTTCATAAGAGTGAGACTGGAAATTATTCCGGCCGCATCCATGGCGCAGTGATCTAAGCGATGGCTTCTGAGTATTATTTGTCCGAAAGGGGTCTGGGTTCGAATCCCGGTGAGGCATGATGTTGGGTGTGCCTTACGGCACGTGCACTCTCCCTTCCTTGAAACTACTGGCCCTAAATTAGGGACGGGTGATTGCTCATAGCCCATTGAGTTGCTCACAGTGGTCGTTAAACCTAGATGCATGTACTTGGAGTGCCACTTTTACAAAATAAGAAATCAAGGCTGCCAAAGTTTTGTACTAGTTTTGTACAGTTTTGTACACCCAAAAGAAAATTTTGTACACTACCGGAAGTGGTACTTTTCGGCTCTCTAAAAGTGGCACTCCAAGTACATGCTGGAGTGCCACTTTTTCAAAATCGAAAATAAATACTGCTAAAGTTTTGTACTAGTTTTGTACCGTTTTGTACACCCAAAAGAAAATTTTGTACACCACCGGAAGTGGTACTTTTGGCTCTCTAAAAGTGGCACTCCAAGTACATGTTGAGTGCCACTTTTTCAAAATGGAAAATAAATACTGCCAAAGTTTTGTACTAGTTTTGTAAAGTTTTGTACACCCAAAAGAAATTGTTGTACACCACCGGAAGTGGTACTTTTCGGCTCTCTAAAAGTGGCACTCCAAGTACATGCTGGAGTGCCACTTTTTAAAAATCGAAAATAACAACTGCCAAAGTTTTGTACTAGTTTTGTACAGTTTTGTATATCCAAAAGAAAATTTTGTACACCACCGGAAGTGGTACTTTTCGGCTCTCTAAAAGTGGCACTCCAAGTACATGCTGGAGTGCCACTTTTTCAAAATCGAAAATAAATACTGCCACAGTTTTGTACTAGTTTTATACAGTTTTGCACACCCAAAAGAAAATTTTGTACACCACCGGAAGCGGTACATTTTTGACTCTCCTTGTGGCCCTCGAGCATGTACTTGGAGTGCCACTTTTCCAAAAACGAAAATAAACACTGCCAGAGTGTTGCCCTTGTTTTCAACAGTTTTGTACACACAAAAGAAAATTTTGTACACCACCGGTAGTGGTACTTTTTCGACTATCCTTTGTGGCGCCCGAGCATGTACTTGGATTGCCACTTTTCCAAAATTGAAAAAAAACACTGTCAGAGTCTTGTCCTAGTTTTGCACAGTTTTGTACACCCAAAATAAAATGTTGTGCACCAACGGAAGTGGTACTTTTTGACTCTCCTTTGTGGCCTTCGAGCATGTACTTGGAGTGCTACTTTTCCAAAATCGAAAATAAACACTGCCAGAGTGTTGTCCTAGTTTTGTACAGTTATTTACACCCAAAAGAAAATTTTGTACACCACCTGAAGTGCTACTTTTTGACTCTCCTTCTGTGGCTCTCGAGCATGTACTTGGAGAGCCATATTTCCAAAATCGAAAATAAACACTACCAGAATGGTGTACTAGTTTTGTACAGACAAAAGAGAATTATGTGCCCCTCCGGCGATGGTTCTCTTTGGTTGTCCAACATGCTCTTAGAGTGTCATCTTTCGAAATTCGGAAGTAAACACAGTGCTATCTTTTTCCAGTCCATTACATAATTTTACTCCTGTTCATTATACACAATCAGCTGCTTTCGTGTTCATTATACGCAACTTTTATTTGTTCAAGGTCGCAAATTCCCGTGCGATTGTCTTGTATAAACTAAGAAATTGCCGGAGCCTTCATTTTTATTGTAAAGGAAGAAAAGAAACAGGTTTTTGTTGCTTTGTTAAGCAATGCTTTCAGCAAAAACATTTCAAAAACGCGAGGAAGAGGAATTCAAATCAGCGCGGATCATCGCTTCCAGTCTAGCAGCCATGCCGAGCTAGGTTGGGGGAGGGGAAGTTGCAAAACACCTCGGCGCATTCGCAGTGGCTTAACTAGCACAACTTCTGCCACCCTAGAAAATTTATTTCAGCAACCCTAAGGTATAATAATTTTTTCAGAATTTCGGACACTAGGGAGGATGTGTTTTTCACGGTGTTTGTTTTGGGAAAATGGGGGGAGGGTGTCAGGAATTTAGGGAGACTGTCTGGAAAAGTAAAGGAACTACCTATTGAGCCCTGTAGTTTTGATTTTCAAAATAAATTTTGGAACAGAAGTACATAATGCAGGGTTATCAATCAGCCAGTCAGATTTAACACGGTGAGCTGTCAGATGCATAATCATGAATAAACGTTTTATCGCATTGAAACGAATTCGGTAAAATATATTTAAATGTTTAAGGTTAACAACTATGAGACTTTAGTGATCGTTATTGGATATGGTTGTATACAAACAGGGAATTCAGTATTCTACACTGCAAGAATGCAATATGGATTTCGTAGCTGCAGATATTAATTTGCATGTACAACAAAACTTCAATTCAGGCCAGGAAAAAAGAGTGCTTGTGGAAATGCAACGTGCAGGTATGTGATGTTTACAAATATACGAGTACTATACCCAGTGTTCGAAATGGGCCGGTATGGCATACCGGTAGTTAACAAAACTGGAAGTGAGAAACTGGTGTTCCATAGGAAAGATTACAATGGTAGAATATTAGCATTGCCTCAAGGGCACGATGCTCAGTAATAAAGCAAACTGAGTCATTTCATAAGATGTTTATTAAGTCATTTAAATTATAATATATTTAATGTCCCGTGGCATAGATGAAAGTGGAGTGTTCTGTAGTTTTATATCATTTGATTTGCTTTTGCGGAGGATTTATTTAGGTTTTGTTGTTATTGTTTCAACCAGGGTATCGGTAATTATTTTTTTTCATTGATTTATATTATTAATTAATTTATTATGGTCTTGCTTCAGTTATAAAATAGTCATGTTTCAGCTGTCATGTTATATATTAAATTTTTAGACTTTGTCTTATTTTTTTATTTATTGGAGGTTCGTTACACCTTTAAGGGCCAATCAATTTAATTGGTATACTGCACTGTTTGTATATTATGGTTTGTTAACAGTAATGTTATTGTATAGTGTAATGTTTGCATATTGTTCTTGCATTTTGCTGTTTATTTATATTCACAGTGTGAAGAACTAGTGTTTGCACAGTGAATAATTTATTCTTATTCATACTTGTAATTGGTGAAATGTCATGATTGTGTATGATTGTAATGCTGTAATATGTTTGGTGTAATGCTATTTATTGTTGCTCATGAACACCAGTTGCAAACTTAGTTAATTAAAAATTAGTATAATATAAGCTAGTGTATAATTATTTCTTACTGAGCATAAGTTGATTATTTCGTATAGAATATTATGGTGTTTAGCAGTGATGTTATTGTTTGCTGAAATGTTTACATGTTGTTGTTCCTGCATAATCCTGCTTATTTATATTCACTGTATAAAAAATTGTTTTTTACGCAGTGAATACTTTCTTTTATTAACACTTGTAATACGATCTGTAATATCATTTCACTGATATAATTGTTTATAATTTGATTGAGTTGCTGAAGAAAGAAATGGTAAGCTGATTATTATTGTTATGTTATTCTTCACATGTGTGTTTAACTTCAATTTGTTATCTGAGTGACTAGCGTATTCTTCACATGTGTGAATAGTTGTAAGGTTACAATGTTATTGTGATATTTGAAATTGAATGTGAAAGCGTTCTTTTATTTTATTTGCTAATGTTGCTGTGTATGTATTGTTTTAAGATATTGTGTGGAATATGTGCTTAAAAATTTGGTTGTAAAGATGTTGTTGTGTTCTTCACAGTGTGAATAACTAGTGCTTTACACAGATAATATTTTCTTTTATTCACTCTTGTAAATGAATTTGCAAAATCATTTAGAGTAATTAATGTTAAATTTAGATATGTTAAATAAAGTTAAAAGAATATTAGGTCAACTGGTGCTATGTTTGGTAAGATTGGTATCCATTTTTAAACAAATGAAATGAACCCTGAAAAGGACCTTTTATTTTTTCTGATTTTTTCACATGTAGCTGCTCTTATTTTCCTCATGTCATGCTAGAATAGACTGAATAGGTATTGCTATTGCTTGGGTATCTTACGCATAATATAACAACCCTTTACAATACAATAGGAAGTGTTTGATGTGGTATCGTACACTTAAAGGCAGCCCTTACAAGCAGAAAAGAAATGTAGAATTTTAGGAAAATGCAGAAGAGAATAGTAAAATAACTACTTGCTTGGTCTCTTACTCTCTAGAAGGCAGCCCTACGCAAGTAGTATAGATAATGAATTCATAATTACCTTTAGATCATGAAGACGACCAATTCACGAAATGCGCACACCTTTTTGCGTAGATCCAAGGCGGTGCGAAGACCAGCTAACCACAGGGTATCACAGACACAAAACACAAATTCCAGAGGATTTGGCTCGTTCTCCAAGGATGGCGAAAAGAAATTCCACCAGCAACGGAAACATTAGACGGGGGTAACGCAGTAAAGTATTACTTGCTTCATGCAAATAATCTACCACTCATCCGTACAAGAGTGATCTGGATTTCGCAGCTGGGCCCCCACACCACGTCAAGTTTCCAGACCTCATGGGCATGGGCGTCCGCTGGGGGGAAGAGGGCAAACGGGTCACTTGACCCCCTCCCCGGATCAGACAACTGTAACAGGGTGAAAAAAGTTACGAATTTCGTTCAAAGGTCAAAATGTTCGAGGGTGTTTCCGGGGGTGGTGTCTGTTCTGGAGAATTTAAGTTTTTTCGTGAGAGTTCAATGAGAAGACGTCTTATTCCAAGTGGGCCATTAGCTGCCACGGATTCATCCCTTGTGCACGACTGCAGTATTGAGAGGTATGACAACAGGGGAATAAATCGAAGGGTGTTTTTCATGCCCACCTGCACGTTGAGAGGATCTGCCGACCGGAATGCTTTCGCCGCTCTGCACATCATATAAAATTGAACGACTGAGACATGGAGAAGAAAAACAGCTTCGAGAGGTACGTTTTGAATCCGAGATCACTGCAGTTTTCATCATGGTCGTCTTGTCTGGTCCACCATCACCAGCAGGGAAATCCAAAGTGCTGTTCAGCTTCATGGGGTTTAGCCAAGCACACTGTGTCAGCAGGAATAAGGATGATATCCCATACACCTGCTCCAGGTCAGAAGGTCCATAGCTAAAAAAACAACAACAGTGACATGCAGAGAATTTGGTTGTTCCTGGGCAGTGAAATCTGGGGGTTTGTGTTTTAAAAAGGACACTAGCTCAAAGGTAATGTTTTAGTTCATATCTTTTTTGTGTTAATGCATAAGCTCCCAAACAAGTACTTAATCTTCGAGCTGAGCATAAGAAAAAAATGTTCGCCTCTGGTTGTGGCTGTGTTGTCGTATTGGTTCAAAATATTATTAGTCAAAATATTATTAGTCTCTCAGGTTCATAAGGAAAAAAAAGTTCTTCCCGTGAGCCAAAATCAGGAAGGGCTCTAATTTTTGTCTCTGACAGTAGTATTTTGTGAAAGCTCAACTTTGTGCAATTCTGTGCTAAAGTAAATAGTTTTACTTGGCATTTTTTTTAATATTATGTGCGGTGACTTTAAAATTGTTTTTGCAGTGGAGCAGTACATGTTAAACGTACATATATTTCTATGATTTTTCGAGGCTAGCTGGATATGGGAAAGTTGTCAATATCTTTATGTCAGGTATTGTATTTGTGGTCAAGTAATGGTGAGCATGGGGACTCCTGTCATTATTTTTTTTTATTTCTTGAGCTAAGCTATAAAAGAATGTAATGTTGTTGTTTTTGTTGTGTAAAGAGAATATCTAATATCATAATGGTGTTATCAGCTATTTTGAAGAAAAACCTCTCAAAACAGTAAAATTTTATAAAGGAAATTTAACTTTCTTTGTGCTTGGTAGCATTTAATAATATATAAATTGCATTTGTATTTATAAACATACAGGGCCATGTATAGTGCAATTTTTGTCCTTAGAGGCAGGTTATGGTGATTTTTGAGTTTGGCAAATAATGGGTGAAAATATGTAACATTTTGTAGTAATTGCGGCTCGAAACCATATCAGCAAATGGATTTGAGAATTTGATTTGCATAAGGGGGAGGATGCCAAGCAGGGTATGCAAGCAGACTAGGGTCGTCTGAAAGTTAGGCCTGTTCATTACTTGTGTACAGTGAGATTTCTTCGCAAGGGTTTTGATTTCTGGAAATAGGGAGTTCTTCGGGAGGTAATAATAATTTCTGGAAATAGAGAGCGCTTCGAGAGCTGATAATGATTTCTGGAAAAAGAGATATGATGTGTTTTCTGGAAAGTGAGATTTATGTGGATATTTTCTAGAGATAATGAGAGTTTTCAGATAGTTTTTTTCTGGGAGCTGTGTGCTTGGAATAAGAAAATTTGGGGTCAAGAGAGCTCTTGCAGGAGGTTTTTCCTTACGTGGACATACTTCGGGTATTGAAAGAGTGCTTACGAGGATGAATTGGGGGATTCGTCTTCGACCCCGAGTAAAATCGTCGGCCAGTAAGGACCAGCCCCTGTCAAGTTGCATGCGTTCGAGTGTTGTCCCAAAGACAGTGAGCGAGGAAAGAAACTACAAGGGTAATGAGTCACACATATTGACTTTCCATTTCTTTGCATAAGCTTGTATTGGCTTCACTACCCAATTTTTCGCCTTTAGCCTGATTGATATTTTCTTCGGGATGTAAATTTTGTTTTCGAAGAAAGTGAGTTTGATGAACTGAGATGTTTTGCCTGATGTTTTGCCTCAGTGGTTTATTATATGGATTGTTAAAATTAGTAAAAGCTTGCATGGTGTAATTTTGAGAATTTGAAGTAATTTGGTTATAAATTGCTTGCCAGAATTTGTTGTGTAATTTTAAATTGTGATGGACAGTAGGAGTGCTGATAAGTATGAATTTAAGTTCAGGAGTGTTGAGAGTTAGTGTTTGCCTCTTATTTACATGGTAGGATATTGAGTACTCAGAGCAAGTTGGTGTTAGTGAAGAATTTTAATTTTTCCAGATGATGGTGTAAATTGTAAGTTTAATTGTCAGCATTGTGGTGTAATGATAACTTTTGAGATAATTGAGTAAAGTATTTGGTGCAGTATGTTTAGTAGAGTGTTTAGAGTGATTTTGTATCAAGTAATAATAGAATGTTGAGTACATTTAATTGTAAGGCAAATATTCCTGGGGAGTGTAGAACCATTTTTAATATAACTTTTATTTGTCAATTTTGGTCAGTGGTTGTAATGTCTCAAATTAATATGTGCTAAGAAAATTGGATGCAGGGAGTTGTTTGAAAGAGGCTAATCAAAACTATAGTAAATATTCCTATATTATAACACTGAGGGAGAGGGAGCAGACCCTTCACTTCAGCAACATATGATACAAGCTAAAGAGTGTTATATAGTTTGTGAATTTTAAATATTTGCTGCATTAGGCCTGCTATGGTAATCTAAAATTTGGGTGTAACTTCTTGTTAAGCAATATCACTTTGTAAAGTAAAATCTCACACTTATTTGGTAAACATTCTATTTTTATTTGTGGATGAAGTTATGTTTCTTGTGAAGCGATTAATCTAAAGGCGTCATCTGAATGTTTCTTTAGGCCAGGGGCCAAAGTTAGCAATTTTGGAGATCTGCTAAATTGTAGCAGCAAAATGTTTCAGACTTTGTGTTGCCTTGGTGAGTAGCCGACTCCTTAAAACATTTTGTTGTGCTTTTTGTTATTGTGGTTAAGTTTGTACAATAAATGCAGGCAAGTGGCCTTTCAAAAACCCAAACCTTGCGCAGTGAAGAATTAGGTGACTCAGTTGAATTTCCTCTCAGGGTCACATGCTCATCCACCTTAGCTTGCCTAAGGTAGGAGACTTCTCTGGAGATTTGTTTTTATTTAATTAATGCATTTTGTCCTAACCAATAAAATTGATCATCGCCGTCTCCAAAAGTTATTACACGTGTACATTGCATACCATCCATTTTTTAGTGTTCGCAAATTTGGTACACATATAAACAATAATTACTCATTTTACATTTGCACGTATCACAACTCATCGTAAATTCAAACAACGCAAACTTTCATTAATAACTTTTGGAATGTCCTAATATCAGTGTTGCATTCAATTTTATTTTCATTTATCATGGCCTTAATTGATTGAATTTACTTTTTGTTTCGAAATGCATCCACCCGTCTCCCAAATTTTAATTTTCACCTAAAGTCAATATTTACCTTAATTTTAACATTTGTTAAATTTAACTATTAATTACACACATGAGCAAAACCTATCCATAACAGTTTGAAATGTGGTCAGGAAGGAAGAAACAAGATGATGGATGTGAAGACGAACTTTAGGCTTGCGCAAACACACTGATCTGTTTCCTTCTGTTCGACAGGCTATTCTTATTGCTCAAACATTACCAGTAACAACCTGCCCAGTGGAGAGGTCCTTCAGCATTATGAGAACGGTTAAAAACCTGGTTAAGGTCAAAAATGGCAGATGGACGTTTTTCTGGACTGTGCATGATGAGTATTCATCAAGAAAGGGTTTTTGAGAATAAAAATGAACTCATTCAATATGTGATTGATATTTCATAGTATCTCTTCTAAAGTGCAAGAAACAGAAGATTGAAGGTTGTATAAAAATAAACAGATCTATGTCTATCAAAAAAAAAAGGGGGGTGGGGGTTACACTCATTCTCAATAAAGGAAGATGGAGCGGTGCAATTTTTTTATGTAATCCCAAGTTAATGTTTCATACAAAAAGACTGTATTAAGTTGATTATTAAATTCAGCAAGAATCCTACAGTAAGGTTAAACTTTTGACTCAGATATGAATAATCAATGGCCAGTAATTGGTAAATGACATAATTATTATTATTGTCCGTTATTTCAATACTAAATATTGATTAAAGAAAGAAAGATGTGCCAAAGTTCCCAAACTTTTCGGAGGGGGGAGGGGCTAACAGTGCTCCGAAATCACCCCCTAGCTTTAGGGACTCGTTGCACTCGCCTGACCCAACCCCCACTATGCCATATAAAGAAGCAGGGGTACGTGAGGTCCTTTCCGCGGCAATCACGAACGTTGCCCGCGGGTAGCCCAGTGGGCAACGTTCGTGACTGCCGCGTAAAGGACCTCAGGTTCGATCCACCAACTATCTGCCGTGCGTCGGATGGGCACGTTAAGCTGTCGGGCCCCGGGTACTTCACTTCCCAGGTAATAAATAAGGGCGTCTTCCTCCCTTCCATGGCACTTTCCTATCGGGCACTGTAGCCCAAATCCCCTAGCTTCCTATTTCTAAGGGGTGTTTAAGACCTGGGGTCAGACACTCCCTTCCTAAAATCCTCTACATGTGAAAAAAAAAATTAAGCAATGATTGTGATAGTGGGAGTATACCGGTTTGTCGTCCTTACCCGGAAAAGTTGCAGCGGGCGCCCACGTTCATGGGGGATATCGCTGCGGGAAAAAGTTTCAGGCCCTTGATATTATTTTTTTATCACCAAAATGGCGGTAAAACAAGTTCCCAAAGTTTGGCCAATTATTTTATAAACTACATAATAAAATAACTTTGTACAATTTTGCATATTCAGTACATGAAAAAAAAAATCTTTACTTTTTAAAAACTTTACAGTAAATCCGAATGTTATTTTATTTTATATCCATACCCCTATTACTCCTTCTTTATTAGCATCACTCTTTTCAAAGCAAATTGTTTACAAGTTGATTTCTCAATAGTATTGAGTAAAACATTCTCTAATCTTTGCTTGTTTAAAATTTGTCAAAGTCGTGGAAAAAACATAACTGTGAACGTTATTAAGTTTTGCATCATTTATTTCATGGCTGAACTACAACAGAAAAAAGTCCGTACCATGTCAAAAGTTGTAGCTTGCTGAAGTGCACGTTTTATTCAGAGCAAAGATTGCGAAATAAATGTTTTATCCAAACCGAAACTAAACAACATATCTTTCTCTGATGAGATCAAGGTTTAACTTTGCACCAACAAGGAACACAACAACGCTGACCAAAAGTAAACAGCATACCCTTCTCTGATGGGATGAAGGTTCAACTTTGGCTGCATCTCAGTAACGCTGTTTCGATTCTCTCAAACTTGTGATATAACTTACGTATACGTAAACGAATCAAAGAACTGTGAGTTTGTGATAATCTGAAATTACAAAATTTATGTACCTCGAAAAAAGCGTGTAAATGAATTAATTAGTTATACTCGAATTGGAAAAGCTTAGAAACTACAGTAAAATATCGGGACTAATGCAGAATTACGTATAAATGTCAAAAAATATAACTGGAATACGCATAGCCGAAGTTTCACTGAATATCATTTTATTTCTACAAAGCAATGCTTAAATTTAAAAATTTTGTTTAAACTGAAAACCACTAGATCGAAAAAAACATTGCGAAGAAATTCAGATTGTTTGAATTTCAGTCTGTGACGTATAAACTACATGACAAAATGTAGTTGACAAAATAACTACATGACAAAATGTAGTTGACAAAATAACTACATGACAAAATGTAGTTGACAAAATAACTACATGAGAAAATGTTTTTGACAAAATAACTACATGACAAAATGTAGTTGACAAAATAACTACGTGACAAACTTAACCCTCCTTTCGAGTTGCTTCTAAACTAAACATTTTCCTACTGAAGAGTTCGTTACTTCTTTAAACAGCTTGTACATTTTAGCTACACTGACAGTGAGTCACAGCAGAATTTATAGAGACAACCTTGATTGTAAATAATGAGGGGAGTGGTATAGAGAGAGAAAGATTGCAAGTAATTGTGGGGAACTAATATAAAGAAAGAGATTTAAACGAATACGTATTGTTGCTATTGTTGATCTAAGAGCTATTTTGTGTCAAATGATGAATCACAATGTGACGATGTTTTATATAGATGACCTTCGAACTTTCATTGAGTGGAAAATTAAGGGAAATTAGATTTTAAACATAAATTCTTCTGCTGATTCTTTCAACTTGTCCGTTCGGCTTCTGGGTTATTACAAAAGTGTGTTTTATATGCAACAAACTAGGAATATTAATCAAATTAGTTAACCATTTAAACTACTGCTTCGAAAATCAAAAATTCTACAAGTTATTTATTAATGCAGTCATGCAGGTATCCACAACTGAGGAGAGCGTTATACAATCCTAAATTGTACAAATCTGCAATTAAAAAAAAAAAAGGTCAGGTGCAAATAACTTTATTAAGACAAAAATTGGAAATTAAGAATTATAATCTGCTTACATACGATCCGAGATCGTCAAATTTTACCATTGAGGAATCTTATAAAATGATTTCTTACATTTCAAAATAGAGCACGTTTCTCGCACTTACAAAACTAGTAGAAAACGTGTGTGAATATTTCGGATTTGTGGAAAGGTACAAGAAATGTATGTCTGGTACTGAACTAAGACGGAAGAAAAGTACCACATCCGGTAAAATACAAAAAAAAATTTCGAGCTGAAAAAATATAAAATACGACGACCTTTTGTATTTTGGACTGCAAGTACATGTTTAGCGGTACACCAAGTAGGAAAATTCTACTACTGTTCTGTTCAGGAAAATAATTTTAAATTTTACGGTAGAACATAATAAAGAATGTTAGTGGTGTCTATTTTCATTTTTGGAGAAACTTTTCTACGATGGCTTTCTAGGAAAACAAAGGCTAGTTTGCTTCGGCGTAGTAAGTGACTGGTTCCCTTTCGGTGGTGTACAAAACCTTGTGTACAAAACCGTACAGAACTCGTACAACACCCTGGCAGTGTTCATTTTCGATTTTAGAAAAAGGACAGTACAAGAGCGCATGCCGGAGAGCCACTAAGCAGAGGTGAAAAGAACCTCTTCCGGTAGAGTACACATTTTTTTTAGGATGCACACACCCTGGCAGTGCTTAATTTCGATTTTAAAAAAAGTGGAACTCTGAGTACGTGCTGGGGAGCCAACAAAAACCACTTTCTGTGGTGTACAAAATCTTCTTTTGGGTGTTCAAAACTATACAACACTAGGACAGCACTCTGGTAGTATATATTTTCGGTTTTGAAAAAGTGGCACTCCAAGTACATGCTCAAGGACCACAAGGGAGAGTCAAAAAGTACCACTTTCTGTAGTGTACAAAATTTTCTTTAGGGTGTACAAAAATGTACAAAACTAGGACAACACTCTGGCTTTGTTTATTATCGTTTTGGGAAAAGTGGCACTTTAAGTATATGCTCGGGGGCCACAAAGGAGAGTCAAAAAGTACCACTTCCGGTGGTGTACAAAATTTTTTTTGGGTATGCAAAACTGTACAATATTAGGACAACAGTCTGGTAGTGTTTATTTTCGTTTTTGGAAAAGTAGCACTCCAAGTACATGCTCGAGGGCCACAAAAGAGAGTCAAAAAGCACCACTTCCGATGGTGTACAAAATTTTCTTTTGGGTGTACAAAACTGTACAAAACTAGTACAAAACTTTGGCAGTATTTATTTTCGATTTTGAAAAAGTGGCACTCCAGCATGTACTTGGAGTGCCACTTTTAGAGAGCAGAAAAGTACCACTTCCGGTGGTGTACAAAATTTTCTTTTGGGTGTACAAAACTGTACAAAATTAGTACAAAACTTTGGCAGCGTTGATTTCTTATTTCGGAAAAGTGCACTCCAAGTACATGTATCTGTTAAACCTCCAATCAAAGAAACAAAACAAACGCACGTTCAAGTCAAACGTTGCCCATTTCCACTTGAATAATACGATTTTTATTTTCTCACACCTCCATTGTAGGAAAGTTTCATTGTCCTTTAAAAATCTCACTTCTGGTTTTTGACAAGATTTCACAAAAAATTTAAAAACGGTAAATATTGAAAAGCCAATGGGTAATGAAATATCTTGTAAAAAAATAATGCAAACAAAACTAAACCGCACTAGTGGACCAGTTGTCTAAGTGTTGGCTTATGACCATTCGTCCGAGATGGGTCCGGGTTCGAATCCCGTTGAGGCATAGATGTTGTGTTTGTCTTACGGCAGTGGCCCTCTCTCTCTCTCTCTCTCTTTCTCTCTCTCCCTCTTCCCTTTTACCAGTGACCCTAAATTAGGGACGGGAGACTGCTTATAGCCCATGGAGTTGCTCATGTTGGTCGTTAAACCCATAATCAATTTTTTTTTTAAATATGCTGTTTGAGATAATTATTTTCATGCAGGAGAGGTTCACAGTGTGGATTTTTCTGTACTGTGAGGGCAGCTGTATGGAATACTTGTAGGCCGCTAACTAAAATCTTAAAAAAAATAAAATACTGAAGTATGTAACTTTTTCAGTAAGTTTATTTACACGGTGGGCGTTTCTATTACTTATGCTCTTATGAGCATGAATTTACACTACCCTGGTAATAGTTGTGTACACTGTGTATAAACTTGCCTAGCTGCAGCGGCAATGTATCGGTCTAAGCACTGGATTTGTTTTGACGTTTGGCCGAGCACATCCGTATTCAAATGATAGGTGAGACATGTATGGTGTGTTTGTCTTAAAATACTAGCTCTCTCCCTTCCCTGTAACCACTGGCCTTAAATTAGGGACGGGCAAATGTTTATAGGTCGTTGTGATGCCAGAAACGCAAATGGGACCAAAAAAAATATTTTGAAATGCAATCGATTCCAGATAATGGGGTCATTGGTTCATCTGGGCAACTGTTTATTTGAAACGACTTTTGAAGAACCGTCCAAATTAGTTCTTTAGGATAAATTTTGCATAATTGAGACAGCCCACTTATGCTTATTTGGGCAAACGTATTCTAATCCCTGTGTGACAAAATTAAGCTGGATATGCTGTAGTTAGATTTGTGTTTTTTTCTTTGTAGATAATCTACACGCAGATTTGTCTATGTACCATTTTAGCAGTATCATGAAATAGCAGCCTTTAAATTTTGTGGATTTGTGAGATACTAATTGCTGAGAAGCTGAAATAATTGAGCTCTTTGGCTGCAGTACATAGACAAAATAACTATTTTATTTTCATTTGACAGTCAGTACTATGCTAGGCCAAACAGTCTCTCAATGTGATATAAAAGATGATTTGCAAGAAAATGAATTAAGTTTATTTTCCTTTGACAGTCAGTACTATGCTAAGCCAAATAGCCTCTCATTGGGATATAAGAGATAATTTGCAAGAAAATGAATTAAGTAATGGCAGTTGGATTAGCGTGGAGTTGAGGAAAGAAAAAAAAATCAAAATGGTTATTCATATATCTTTTTCTCTCTCGCATTGAATCTTGCGACATAACAAAGGTGAAAACACGTGCCAAGACACCAAATCTGCAGCGAAACATTTTCTCCGCACAGCTCAGTTGGGAGAGTGACTTACTCCAGAGTGAGGGGACACAAGTTCGATACCGTCATTGACAAACTTGTGTTTTCCCAGTCTACCAAATTAGCACACAAGACATGTATACTATTCGTTCATTTTATTAGGATTGTCACATGATTTTGTTATGATAAGGTTTTACGAAAAAATGTGATAGTGTGGATTAAAATATCTAAAAAGTTTCGTGTTTCAAATGTTTATCATTATTCGATCTGCAGTGTCAGTGAAAATTGAGTACTTGTGCAAATTTTTCCCTGACTGACCATTAAAATAGAAACTGTTGTCCTCCCAATATCAGACAGGTAATGTTTATAGAATAATTGCTATTTGAATCACGTTAAATAGGTTGCTCTATATTTCATGACACTACAAGTCTGAATCGAAAATTTTGCAGTTGACCATTTTATGCTGAGTTGGGAAATATGTTTGGATGCAAGTATGGTACAAACTTTGCAATGTTTGGACCTTATGTGGCCCATATGAGACAAGCTCCTAGTCAGAAGTAACGATTACGGGAAAACTTTTTCATTTTGGAGAACGGAATACTTTTCCCAGAAGGGGAAGCTACCCCCCCCCCACACACACACACCCCACACACAAACACACAAACATTTATCACCTCCCCAAATTCTCTTCGGTTGGGTATCGATCCCAAATAAAGAAAAACACGAAATTCCGTGAAAGAAACTCGTGCCCGATTTGTAACAGTCGGTGTTATGCAAAATGGTTTGACCAAGCCGATTCTCGTGTCCATAAATTCATTATATTCCCGACATGAACGATGCATTTGCCTGAAATTTTGGTAACTACGGGAAGGATACGCTTTTAAGCTCGAATTTTGTTAATGATCAAAATACGGACCCAGATTTTATGTACACTTATATATATATACACTGGCGGAAAGTGAAAAAAGAACTCCAAGAAGGAATTGGCGGACGGTCATGAAATTTACATATGTTAATGGTGCCAAACTTACGTAGTTGTGATGTTAATTTCGGAACCAACCGGTGAGCGCTTACGCCACAGCATGGCATTATATGCAAATTATCGTCGGTGGTATTTAAGGAGTACGGCGAAGTGAATGTAGTCAATCGTCGGCGTACGGACACGTACGAAGACCCTGAAGGAGCTGCAATGCCTGGATATGGAAGACGTGTAGGATTTCAACAGTTATCGGACTTTGAGCGAGGTCGTCTAGTCGGACTCCGCGACGCCAAGTGGCTGTATCGTCGTATTGCGGAGTGAATTGTACGGGAAGTATCGGTGGTGGTACGATGGTGGCGTAGATGGTCCGAGGAACATTCCCACACGAGAAAACGTGGAACCGTGAGTGACAGACAGACTGATGAGCGGGCCGATCGACGCATAAGAAGAGCGGCGTTTTCAAGCAGAACATCCATTGCGACGCAAATCCGTGCTGCGGTTGCACCTGAGGTGACTGTGTTAACAATCCGCAACCGTCTACTAGATGCAGGACTACGTGCACGTGTGCCTCTGGCATGTGTACCTCTGACTCCAGCCCACGGACTGGAACGGCTGCAGTGGTATCGCCAACGGCTGCACTGGAGAACACAATGACGATGGCCGTATGCGTGTTCGCAGGGGGGCGTCTCCACCCTGCTTGCATCCACCATTGACACACAGGACCTACACCTGGTCTCCTGGTGTGGGGGGCTATCAGGTATCACTCCCATACACAACTAGTGTTTGTACCGGGTACGTTAAACAGCACCTCCTACATCAACAACATCATTCAGCCCGTTGTTGTGCCATTTGAAAGGTCGGTCCATCGTGATGTTTTCCAGCAAGATAACGCACGCCCACACACGGCACGTGCAACCCCCTATGCACTTCAGGGTGTGAGACAACTTCCGTGGCCTGCACGTTCACCGGATTTGTCACCCATTAAGCAGGTGTGGGATTTTATGGGATAACGACTTATTCGGTCTCCACGGCCAGCCACGACCAGCCACGACCATCCCTGATTTACGCGTTGGAACTCAATATCCCAAACTTACATCCAACATCTGTACGACAGACTCCATGCCAGAATTGCACAGTGTGACGCAGTTTATGGCGGTTCAACCTCGTACTAACCATGTTACATGGAAATGTTATTTTTCAGTTTACCAGCAAGTACAGCTGTATTTTGCCATAATGTTTTGATCACGTTATCCTCTGTATTCCGTTATTATGCTGTATAAATTTCGCTGATATCAGACGTCTCCTTTTTGGTGTTCTTTTTTCACTTTCCGCCAGTGTATATGTATACATTGTGTATTACCAGAACTTGTAACACATTAGGATGGATCGTATTTAACGATCCGGAAGGTCTTTTGTAAAGGTTGATCTAGATCAATATATGTTTCAATAAATATGATATCGATGTGAAATAACAAAATTTCCGATAACCTAAATATATATGTTTGTCCTTTAGCGGAAATTGAACCCGAGTCTCACTGATAGCGCGCGAATATGATAACTACTACACCATCCTGAAAGGCCAAGTCTGAAGTTTCTGATTAATTTCAGTATAAACGTCAGACAATTCGCTGGTCGAAGCAACCGGCAATCATGTTTAGCCAGTGGGGAGGTTAAGAATTCTATGCCATGAATGCACGGAGGAGCAGATAAATCATGAATGGAATACGGTATCACACCAAATGATACAAATAAAATTTTGAAGGTGAGAATCCGGTTTTTTGGTGTAAATATGATATAAATGGTAAATCACGTTTCATCTGAAAACTTGAAACTTTCCTCGACCTGGAACGAGACGACAATGTTTATTCGTTCTGGGTAGTGCAGTTTTTAGCACCCTCGGGCGCTTTCGGGGAGACGCGGATTCGATTCCCGCTTCAAGACAACGACAGTTTCAAGTTTTCTGATATAATCTGACTTACCATCGATGTCATATTTATTCCAAAAGTGGATTATCGAATTCAAAATTGTATTTGTATGATATGGTCTAATCCCGTATTATTCTTTTCGTGATTCCAAAAAAAAAATCACGTTTTTGCACTGTAAAACATTCCGAATCAGACTGCTCTCTTTCTCCTTTTATTTTGAAAAGATGGATCATTCCGAAGTCAGTGTAATGTATTCTTAATTTTAAATTAAATTTTTTGATCTGAAACCATGACGTAAATTGAATGTTTCGCTTCCAAGCGCGTTATGGTTTGCAGTTTAATTTCTGTAAAATAATAAATATAACATATATCTTTTTTTGAACATTGTACCTCCATCAGTAAGGCAACTGCTTGTTTGTCACACCTTTTAATAGGTTAAATTTCAAGATGTGTTTTAGGTGTATTCCTGGTTTGCTTCCCGATTTATTACCAAGAAATCTTTTAATCTTATTGTCTACTGAATGTTTAATGCAATTGATATCGCCAGACAGGAAGAACTGGGAAGTTTTCGGCCTCATTAATCGGATTTGATATAGACATTTTGTACAGAAAATAAAGTGTTAAGTTATGAAATGGAAACTTGGAATACGAAGTCTAGAATAAATTCTTGAAATACAGAACAGGTTGCTCATACAGAACTCCTATCAAATATTGAAGATACTCATACTCTGAAAGATACATTAAGCTAAGAGTTGGTACTGTGATAACCGCCTATACGCTGTAATTCACCCGTAAATAAATTTAATTTACCAAAAGTATGTGTCTCGCAGGATGTAAGGTCAGGTGATTCGTAACATCACAGCCTCTCTTTGACAAATATCAACCCTGCCTTCTCGTGGTGCATCCTGTTCTCACTAAAGGGGCTCTGACGACCGCCAATAGCGGTATAACTATACCATCGGGATTAGAGGAAATGCTATCAAACACTCACCAACCCGCTTGGCCAGCGTGGTGAGTTATAACCAAACCCTTCCAAAATGACTCCACAACGTAAATCTTAGCCCTCGGTCTCCGGCAGTTGGAATGTACCTGGCCAAGGCAGTGGCCAGTGCGACATTAAGGCAGAGGGTGCTAAGAATACCTGGCGGACCGGACTAGGCTGCCATCTGATGCTGACTTTGGCTACGTATAATGTACGCTCCCTATCTTCTGATTCAAGGCTTCTTGAATTGGAAGAGGAACTACAAAAGATCAAGTGGGACATCGACGGGCTAAGTGAGGTAAGGAGAAAAAGAGAAGATCTCATTGAACCGAAAAGTGGACATCTCTTCTACTATCGTGGGACAGATACTGGCAGAACTAGTGGTGTTGGATTTATAATAAACAAGAAACTGAAGAACAAAATTGTAGAAGTTGAAAATTCCTCTGACAGAGCTGCACGACTCGTTATCCAATTCTCGACAAGATACCAGGATCAGATTATTCAAACTTATGCACAAACCACAAGTCATCCTGAAAAGAAATTGAAGAATTTTATGAGCAAATTCGTCATCTAAATAATAAAGGTAAGCAGCACTTGAAAATAATTATGGGAGATTTCAATGCAAAAATAGGGCAACGGCCACAAAATGAAACTTCAGTAGGTAAATTTGGTCACGGCATTAGAACCCAGCATGGAAATAATCTCTTTGAGTTTGCAGAGGCAGAAGGGTTTTTCATCTTGAACTCCTTTTTCAAGAAAAAGACGCTCAGGAAATGGACACGGAGACATACAAATGGGACGACAAGTGAAATTGATTTTATTATGTGTAACAAAAAATTCGTCATAGAAGACTGCAGTGTGCTAAACAAGTTTAACACCGGTAGTGAACATAGATTGGTGAGATGTAAGATGCACCTCAACACTAAACTCTAACGTGGCAAGCTCATAAGACCAAAAAAATGTATTGACATAAACAACCTTAAAAAACACCATAATACCTTCAAGTTGGAACTGAAGAACAGAATCTCTGCTTTAGAAGGCCTAACAACAGAAGAAGTGGATATTTCTGAAGTTAACAGAAAAAGTAACCAAAGCTCTTATGGAAACAGCAACAAATTTAGCTGGGTCTAAGAACAAGTTGCATGTGAACAAATTATCAGGAAAAACCAAATCTTTGATGCAAAAAAGTAGAGAGATGAGGACAACTAAAGAAGACGTGACTTCCAAAGTGGAATACATAGAGCTGTGCAATACAGTACAAAAAAGCATCACTGAAGACGTAAGGAAATTCAACTGTGAACTAGTTAGGAAAACAATTGAAAACCACCAAAGCCTAAAGATAGCAATGGGACATCTCAGTAAGGGAAGAAAACAGATTATGACACTGAGAAAGAGGAGATGGTTCTGTAACAAGAAATACAGGACAAATTTTGACAAGAGTGAAAGATTTCTACTCCAAGTTATATGAAAGGGATGATGCATGTACTCCAGACATCATGCAAGGTACCAGAGTTCTTCCAGTCCTCCCAGCAGAAGTTGCACATGCAATCAAGAACATGAAGCGGGATAAAGCTCCAGGAGAAGATGGAATTACTGTAGACATCATACAAGAAGCATGTGGAGAAATCGAAATAGTACTCGCCCAAATTTTCACTCGATGCCTTAATGAAGGGAAGATTCCTGAGGATTGGAACATCGCTATAATGATCCTGCTACATAAAAAAGGTGACCTTGAGGATCTCAGGAACTACAGACTTGTCAGACTCCTATCAGTGGTTTATAAAATATTCACTAAAGTTCTTTCACACCGTTTGAAGAAAACACTGGACATGGCTCAACCGACAGAACAAGTTCGATGCAGGATTGGCTACAGAACAATAAATCACAATTTCGTACTGAGAGAACTAATTGAAAGAGGGAGGGAATATGAACTTCCATTGTGCATGGCTTTTATCGATTATGAAAAAGCCTTTGATTCGGTGAAACCATCAACAGTTACAATGGCTATGAAATCCGGCGGTATTGAAGATGCATACATTAATGTTATTAATAACATCTATGAAAATGCAAGTGCAAAGGTTCGGCGGTTTGAAAATACAACACACATAAAAATTGGAAAGGGAGTAAGACAAGGCGGCACCATATCTCCGATGCTCTTTAACGCCACATTGGAAAATGTCTTTCAATCACTGAACTGGGAAAACAAAGGGATAAAGTTTAATGGAGATCATCTAATTCTCCTTCGTTTTGCTGAAGACATAGTCATTTTTGCAACTACCCCATCAGAGCTGCAGAGTATGATCCAAGAACTTGCTGACAAGAGTAAAGAAGTGGGATTAAAAATGAACTTCCAGAAGACAAAAGTGATGTTCAATGCTTTTACACGAAATGAAGATTTATCGTTTGATGGAGAAAAGCTGGAGATAACAGACACGTACGGTTATCTTGGACAGCAGATATCAAGTGAGGGTTCACATTGATGAAGAAATTAATCGGCATACAAAACTTGCCTGGTGAGCTTTTGGAAGAAACAGCATAATTTTCAAGAGCAATATGCCATTATGTCTTGAAAGAAAAGTGTTTGATCAATGCATCATTCCAGTGCTTACGTATGGTGCAGAGACGTGGACCTTAACTAAAAGAGACATACAAAGGCTGCAGACAACTCAATGAAGCATGGAGAAGTGCATGCTTGGTGTAACCAGGAGAGATAAGAAGAGGAACTCGTTTATCCGAAAAATGACAAGAGTGGAAGACGTCATGATCAGAGTTAAATTCCTGAAATGGCAATGGGCTGGGCATATTGCCAGAAGGACAGACCATCGATGGACAGCTGAAATTTTTAATTGGATTCCAAGGTACAGGAAAAGACATAGAAGAAGACCACATGGGAGATGGGTGATTGAAATTCGAAAGTATGCGGGAGTGACATGGAGGAGACCGGCACAAGACAGACCGCTGTGGAGGAAACTTGGGAAGACCTTCGTCCAGCAGTGGGTTGACAATGATGATGATATATCTCGCATATTTCTATCCATCTCTTTCCAATCGTTTTTCTTTGTAGACGCAGTGGGAAAATGACGTCAACATCACGACATTGCTACATGTGGGCACACAAATTTCTAAGAAATAAAACTAAATGTGAGAAAAATAACCATAATTTACTATCTAAGAATTCCGTAAATTTAGTTGGTACATGAATTATGATTAATATCAGTTAACAGGTTTTAGGACAAATTTCTTAGTAAAGACACAGTTTTGTTTTAAACAAGATCTTTCAGCAACATGATAGCGAAGTTAACGCGCATTTTCCTGTCAACAATACAAATGTTTGTATGATTGTCTGATTTTAATGTTTTAAGTGCTGTAAATTATGCATGACGCAGCTGTAAAGAAAAAAAGACAAAGATATACATCCAAGTTGTTATGTACGATTATCGGGCAAACATTTCAAAGAGAAATCCAATGTGCTTTTGTGAGACACGTCTTCAATTTTTAATACCGGAGATATTATTCCTTTTCCTTTTTATGTCTTCTTTTTCTGAAAGCAGAAAATGACTCGATATTTATTATATACAAAAGAAGCTCCAAACAGTGACATTATGGCTTTGTTTCCGTTTGTGTACACAAAAAAGAAAACAAAATCAAACCATCTTGAAAACACAATAGACTCTCAGGATGCGCAGTGGTGTAAGAGCTGTCTTCTGAACTTTCGTTCCTAAAAGGGACTAGGTTCGAATACCGGTGATGCGTGAATATGTTTTTAGTAACTTATTCTCATCCTCCCCAGAACAAGTGTCGTTATATTTGAAAGGGGCTACAGTTTATAGCAAATCGATTGCTCACGATGGCGTTTAAACTCCCTAATAAAGAGAAACCTAGTTAGCGTAGATATCTGGAGCTGAGCAATTTTGTTTTGCTGATGTTGAAATATTTTTAAATTTTAGAAGAAAATGTCTCCGAGTTCAAGTTCAAACATTTATTGAAATTCCAAGGAAAGAAGTTGCTCTGAAGCTATATCCAGATAAGTGTGTTTAAAGTCTTCGCTTACTATAAAAGAAAATATTTAAAAATCATTCTCTACTGTAACCCAAATGCAAAACAATTCAGAGAATCTCTGGAAATTATCATCAGCCATCAATTCTGCAACGACAGCGTCTCCCAGGATTTGCCAAAATCTAGATCCAGTGCCTAAAATATTTCCAAAACAAAATCGCCTCGTACTCAAATAACACATCTAATGACTTCTAATTTAGGACACGCTGCGCTGGGTATTTAATAATTATTTTTGTGTCACGTGTAACCTTTCTCATATTTAAATTGTATTCAATATCTTTGATATCTGCTGACCAAGATAAATGTAGGTTTGGTTATCTCAAGCTTTTCTCCATCAATCGATAAATTTTGGTTTCTTGAAAAAGCATTGTATATCACTTTTGTCTTCTGAAAGTACATTTTTAATCCCACTACTTTACTCTTGTCAACAAGTTCTTGTAGTATTAAAATAGATACGTCTTGTTGCACGATGATATTTATTCATCTAAAAAGCGAAATCTATGTAAAGCTTAAAAACATGAGCACTTTCGGTGTCACAGTGACAACTTCAGCAGATGTGATTTCCAGTGTGCTCTTCCCGGAAGAATTGGAATTATTTGGTCATTCGCACAGATATTTGCTCTTGCTTGTTATCGTGCCTCTTTTATTTTACACGGTTTGTCTTACCCGTTACATTTGCTAAACTGATTTGAATATAGTTGCTTCTATTGGTAAATGTTGCTTTACATCGGATAGTGTTTATTGAACATAACTGGAGTGGGAAGTTGCATGGAGAGTTCATTTACAAATTGGGTTGAAAGATAGAGTGCCTTTGAGTAATTATAGTATTAGAAGAATAATTAAAAGGTGTTCTCAAAAGCAGTGACGAATCTTATGAAAAATTTTAACTAGTTGTAATACAGAACCTTAAGTAAAACGAAATGCTTATGCTAGTACTATTAATATTTTGAAATATTTCGGCCTTTCTTCAAACTGAATGAAATGTTACTGCTTCAAATAATATTCAAAGAAATTATGAGTTTTGTTTATACAATACGTAAAAAAGAAGTGTAGTTCGGAATTATTTATTCTTTACCATATTTCGAATTTTATATTCGGATATGATGCAAAGTTATTATATTTACACTGTTTTCCTTTTTAAATTATAACGTCCTATAGACAAAGTTTTCGCCCTTTCCACGTTTTCTTTAATTAAAACACAGCAACAGAAAAATTATTATCTCGACACCGCTGCAATCGTACCTCAGATTTCTCGATATCTAGCCGAGTACGTTCGCCTTACGCTACGATGGCCAATAATCCACGGCGCTATGTGCGTTTATCTCTCAGCATCTGATTTCAGAAATCAGTAGAGATGGACCAAGCAAAAGAGACGTCTCCATCTGGTGGGGCTTAATGGCCCAAGCTATTAAATTGTAGGTAATAAATCCAAAGTGCGAGAGTGATAGTGAAAAGTGTCCAAGTAAGTGTCAAAAATAGAGTCTTCCAAATAATATATCATCTTCAAATTACATATACATTTAAATTAAATCCTCCAAATAGTAATACACTGCCGGACAATTGCTAACGAGGGATGACAATAGCAACGATAGCAACCATAAAATGGAAGGCAGGAAAATGTGGAAATTAACATAAGTGTGAGATACAGTAAGACGTGTTGTGCGTATGCAAATTTCGGATTGCCGAACTTGTTCGTGACGTCATAGCGCTGATAAGAGATATAAAGGATTTGACACGTATTGACCGTTGTTGTTCAAACGCAAAGTTGAAAATGAAAGAATCAATTGACGAACTTGCAATTTTCAGTGTGTCTTCCAGACATCACCTGGATGATTTTACGCGTGGCCGTATTATTGGCAAGATTGAAGAAGGTCGAAAAATAACAGATGTTGCCAGGGAGTTCGAAGTCAGCCACAGTGTTGTTTCAAGGCTTTGGAAATCATTCCAAACAAATGGTGAGTGTAGCAAACGTCACGGGGGAGGTCGTGTTCGCAGTACGACACCTGCAGAAGATCGGTACATAGAGCTATCAACAAAAAGACACCGGCGCAGCACAGCTAGTGAGGTAGCAAATCAGTTTATGGCTGCTACTGGCAAGCGGATCTCCCGAAAAACTGTCGCTAGACGTTTGCACGAAGGAGGACTATACGCCCGCCGTCCTGTTGTGTGCATCCCATTGTCCAGACGTCACCGTACCGCCCGTTTGCAATGGTGCCATCAACATCGCAATTGGACTGATAACGACTGGTCTGCTGTCCTCTTCTCAGATGAGGGTAGATACAGTCTATCGTCTGATTGTCGACGACAACTGATCTGGCGTGATAGTGGTACTGCATATTGTCCAGCAAACATACAGGAAAGGGACCGATATCCGACATGTAGTGTCATGGTATGGGCTGGCATCATGATCAATGGCCGTACGTCCCTTAATGTGTGGGACTATGACTGGCCAACGATACATTAATGAGGTTCTGCTACCTCATGTTCGCATGTTCCGTGGTGCTGTCAGTGATAGATCCATTTTCATGGACGACAACGCAACAGGTCATCAAACAGTCGCTGTCCAGGAGTGTCTTGAGAGCGAGGATATTCAACACCTCTTATGGCCATCACGTTCTCCAGATCTGAATCCCATTGAAAATGTGTGGGATGCTTTGGGGAGGAGTCTTGCTAGTCACCAATTCCCTCCAATTAACAAGGACACCCTCATCCGTGCACTGACAGAGAAATGGGATAAATTACCCCAACATCTGCTTGATAATGTTGTGCAGAGCATGACACGACGTGTGGAATCTAGCATCGCCCTCCATGGTGGCCATATCCCGTATTGACATCTTACGCCGGAACGCCTGTCGACGGTAATTGCATTTTTTCACGTTTACGTATTCTGCACAAAATGGCCTGTTTGTCCCTTGAACACGTTCCAAAGCCTTCTGGATTTCTGAGCACAAGAAACTGTCTTCCTTGTAATGTCCTGGCATTCTGACATTATTTTATTTCACTTGGCATCCAACCACACCCCCTTTTTTATGCGCTATATAGCCGTTTATGATCCGGCCTTAGCAATTGTCCAGCAGTGTATATTGCGTCCGCGTATTTAGAAGATTTTCACTGACGTTCTACATTTTTGCACTATAGAACTATAATTTGTTCAATGATAATAGTTTAATATCTTTAAAATAATACGAATAAAGTTATTTTATTTTTCAGAACACAGGCTGTTTCAGCTTGTGTAGGAGTTACTGTTTCTCCTTTAGTTAGGCTGGTGCCTATGTTGGGATATAAACTCAGATATGTAGCTGTTGGTTAGGATGAACCAAAGAGCTTGGAGAAATTGAACTGGGAAATGCCTACCTACTTCCGTCAGTTTTTTAAAACCAGATGTTTCGCCATTAACGAGGACTTAAAGCTATTCCTGAGCATATGCTGGTTGCGTGTGTGTTGCAAATCGTGCTTTAAATAGTTCTCATAAAAAATAAACATTGTCAGGTTTGGGTCAGGTCAGGTATTGTGTTAGGCATGGAGATAACATAACGGCCGACATAAAAAATTCATCTTTTCACAAGCAAATTAAATATTTTGCTCATTGTTGCCGATATTATCTTTGGTGGCTGTAATTGATTAGATGATTTCTTTTAACCAGTATGAAGGGGTGTATGGTTTAAGTATGAAGGAATATACGGACATTATATCATGTTCAAAATATATTAATTATCTGTAGAACAATGTTTTTTGCTTTGACTGTTAACAATTTTTGAACACCCTCTCTTGTTCATTTCAATTTTTGATTTTTCATGTTCACGAAATCAAACCTCGAAACACATGTTCGACATCCAAATAGTCACATTAGGGGCCTAACTAAGGATTGTTTGCAATTGATGTTTTCGACAATGGGATGCTGAAAATATAAAAAACTGAGCTACGAAACATTAGAATTTCTGAATTGTATGTGGGAGCACTAAAAATGTACAACATGAATATAACCTAACGGCCAACACAAAAAATATCTTTTCACAAACAACACAGTTCTTCAACAATCACCCCTGTAAAAAGCTACGTGCTGTTCTTCCCCTGTGGAAAGATGAAATATATTTATTGGCTCACATTTTTTTTAATTTTCTGAAAAACACCAGTTGGAAACTATTTTCTCCTATGACTTTAAATTTTAATCACATTTTCAAAATAAGATTGCCCAAAACAAGACGAGAGGCCTAAAAGGATATCTCAGTAAATAGGGTTAACGTGTACATTGTGGTGCAAAAATTAGAAACGAAACAGTTTAAAAAACTGTGACGTACATTTTTTTCTGAAATAAATAATGATGTAAAATGAAAGAAAAAATCATTAATAAATTCATTTTTGAAAAAAGTTTTAAAATTTACTTACCTATGCAGGATGCCGAAATCCAGTCAGCGGCGAGGATGACGTTTCACCGCCAGGGGTGAGCCATGTGCATTGTGACGGGCACAAGTGCCAAAAATGAAAACAAGAGGAACTTGCGAGAGATAACTGTTTTAGTGCAGCTACAGACTCGCCTCAGAATGAGTGGATATCAGAAACAGCTACCTCCGCTACGAAAAATAGTGTTAAGAGCAGAAAAGCAAGACAAGGACTGTTCGGAATCCATTTTGCTTTGGTCAACACTTTTTTGGACGAAATTCCTATGTAAAACAAGTTTTTCAAACGTCAGAGCAATTTCAGAAATAAATTCCATATGAGAAGTTATTCTCTCCAGAGCCCGCACTTTCGGCTGATGCGGTCAAGCTTGCAGAGGAAGGAAGAGCTACCAAGGGACAAAGAAATTGCAATCGCAAAAATTAAGGTAAGAAAAGGATTTTTGTATGCATGTGTCAGTTATAGGGCAAGTGATGTATTAATTGTTCATTTGCATCATAAGAACATACAGTGCTTATTGAGGTACAGAAGTGTTTGTTTAGAAAATTAGATGAGATAAAGTGCTGTGTTATTTTTTCATATTATACGTAAGACTAGATTTTAAAATTAGTTTATTGAGCGCGAATACGGCACTTCAATTAATATGAGATATAAAGAGCTCTGCATGTCTGAGGAAAAGCAGAGATCGTTTTGTAAACATGATATCTGTAGACTTCCTTTTTTTGTTCTATGCGATACTCATTTTTCACGAGCACATGTGGAAAATTTTTTTTCAATAAAGCAATTTGAGGAACACAATCGTGTTATCAACGGTAATATGAAGGAATGATAATGCGGTATATAAAAATGTGCTTTGCTGCAAATTCACGTATCAGGTTTTCGTGATATGTAGCGGCGTATTTTCTATTTCATAAACGATTTTCATCGAAATTGAGAACTTGCGAATTAAATTTTGATCTAGAAATTTGTTGGCTCGCATTCGCTCTCGAATATTCCTTTTGCACTTTTACGATATATTATGCGTTGAATCAAACACTGTATGTACCTTTCAAATAGCTATGCATTTCTCACCAACTCCTCGCGTTAGAGATGGCACTGTTGTCTCAATTGCTGGCCGTTGCCTCCGAAGGGCGTGCATTAGGTTTGCCAGTCTATTCTCTCAAAGGTCGTAACAGATTTTTCTTTTTTTAAATGTCTTAAATAACCAGAGATGTGTCGTTCGCAAACGATTCGTTCCAAAAGACCGAATCAGCAAACTGAGTCATTGCCGAATTAATCTAGATAAGAATCAAATCCGCAAAAGAGCCGTTTCACTGAATGAATCAGTAAGAATAAGTTTTTACTGGACATCTACATTCCATTGCGGTGTCTCTGCGAGATTGTTCTAGTAAAAAATATTACCTTACTCAAAAGTGTACAAATGCAATAACTTATGTGAACGTATCGAAATGAAATTTTAAGAAAACTGAGGAAAAAATTCTTCTGGAGAATTTAAAACAAATTTAAACTTAAAAATCGGCTAGCAAACCGGAAACTATGAATGAACGAAAGGATCCGACTAACACTCGTTTCCATTGATACAGATCGTTCTCTTCACCGGAAAAATTCCTAACTGAAACGAACGAAAGGATCCGACTCAGAATCAAATCTCCTGTTTTCGTATAAGACCCCCGTTAAGGAGCTGCCATGGAGGGACGCCATCGTGTGATTTCGCAGGACGCCCATACCCCAGTGCACAAACATTTCTTGGCAACCACCATTCTCATACTGTTCCCCATGTCACATGAACATACATGGACTTGGTTAACTGATGTTTACATTTACCCCTTATACACTCACTACGGCTCCACAGGCAACACTAGCCGAACACCGAAGGCACTTCGTTCCTCCGAAGAAGTCGAACAGACTCACTCACATACCGTCGGCGGAATCACCTAGAACGGCGGATGCCACCCTCAGGTACACCCGGTATGTGCATGAAGGCGGACAAAGTCCCCTTCAGAGATGACCCAGTGAGAGTAACCCGGACGGAAAACTGTCAGAGAGGACGCCGCGTAGACAGTTTCGCAACCGGCACTCACACGACCCAAGCAGGGCGTCTCACACTGCACACAACCACACAGAACTGGCACAACAGAAGCAGCAAACACACAACACTCTCCCTGCAGTCCCAATCCATTCACACCACTCCAAAGAAGAAAAGAGGAGAGACTGAAAAACACTCACATCCCCGACTCAGACATAATGGTGCTATCTCAGAACGCGGTGCTCGCCGTCCACCTCGGTAGGAGGATAACGCTGCATCATGCAAACAACAAACACAGAATACAAGAAAACGTCCAACACCTCTGGAATACACCCAGGGCCGGATTCAACTTTTGCGGGCCCCAGGGCGAAATTTCATATACTAAAGTATTGTCGCAATAGAAGCATTTTTACTCAAGTTATGAGGATAATGGCTGTGAAATAAATCTCGCTCATGTTCCATGACCTTTGATCCCATTTCGATAATATTAAAAATAATTGGTTCAGTATACCTCTGGACCAAATGCGATAGAAGCATTTTTACTCAAAATATGAGGATAATGACTGTGGAATAAATCTTGGTCCTGCGCCCTCACCTTTGAACATATTTCAGTGACATTCGGCATAACCTGTTCAGTTTACTTCCGGAACAACATGATTACGTTTTGCCGCAATCGAAGCATATTTAAGTAGGTAATGACGCATAAGGGCGATGAAATGGATCCCGCTCCTATGTCCTGACCTTTGACCCCATTTCGCTTATTTTCAATTGGGTTCGTCCCCAGGTTGTGCCCTGCCGTGTACTAAAATGTAACTGAAATTGAATAATTTTTACGCGAGTTATTAGGTGGACAGACAGACGGACAAAGCTGAAGCATATACGCTTCTTCAACGTACTGTTGGAAAACGTAAAAGCCGCCCCGGTGGCGCAGTGGTCTAAGCGATGGCCTCTGATCATTCGTCCGAAAGGGGTCCGGGTACGAATCCCGGTGAGGCATGGATGTTGTATTTGTCTTACGGCACTGGCTCTATCCCTTACCTGGAACCAGGGACCCTAAATTAGGGACGGGCGACTGCTTATAACCCATTGAGTTGCTCACGGTGGTCGTTAAACCTCAAATAAAAATAAAAAAAGTAAAAATATATGTTTGAGGGCCTTGAGCCCCAAAACTTAAAAAAAAATAACAATAAATATAGAGAATTCTAGCAAAATGGTCCAGCCGGCCCTGAGTACACCTATGGTCCAGCCGGTCCTGAGTACATCCTCTGACTTCAAGGGCTGAAACTAAGGATGTAAATTACCACAGTAAAAGGTTTGTCGTCCTTGGTATCAATTGGCCCGGCCCTGTAGTTCACATCTCTAGCAAAGGATATATAACGCGTGTAGAATGCCAACTCTTATAGATATAACATAAATCCGGCAGCAACAGCGCCACCGCAGCTTAAGAGGTAACATGTGTGAAAGTTAACGTTCAGGAGCAAAACACGCTATGGGGACTACGTCAGTGAAGCTTTTCTTTGATCTACAATGGTTTCCTTTGCTCTGATGACTATTTGCTTAGAGCAGTTTTTGTTGTTGTTGTTGTTGCTGTTTTCTGATATACCGTCCATCCCTTATTTTGGTGAGAGATATATGCAATAACATTAGTATTAATATTTAAATTAAATGTTAGCATGTATTATAGTTAGGCATAGGGATCCTTACAAAATGCAGACATTTCCAAGTACTTGTCATTACTGAAAATGCTTCTGGAAAACTGAAGAACAAACACAAGCCTTAACTAACACGACTGTTGTAACAAACTAACATATCCGATTTGCGAAGTGATTATGCTACCGAGAAGGTAACAATCACGTGCTCTGAGTAGCTCGGCTGACTGTTCTTTACCCAAAGAACTGAAGTCAACAGAAATATGCATGCGCAGTCTGCTTCGGCATCTGTCTGTATGTTGGCTTATGTGGACTGCATTTTAACCCTTAGAATATGGCGGCGCTAGTGACGTCTCGCCCAGCCTTAACTTCATCACAGTTAGAGATATTCTAACTGAGAAGAAGTTAAGGCTGGGCTCAAAACTGTTCATTGGATATGCCATTAAAACCGTCCCTTATTAACGACCCCCTTCTAAACAACCTATCTTTTAAAAACCAGCACTGACAGCCTTAGAGAGGTTTCACTGTATCGACATCATCATGCCTCGGGAAATATTGGCAAATTGGGAAAATCTCAATGCACCAACAGTTTATGAACCTCAAAAAGAAATCAGGGGTTATCAAAAAAGCTTTAAATATGTTTTAAATATTGAAATATTCCTCAAACGTATGTTGTCCGAAAGCTTTAAATGAAGAATAACAGAAGCCTGAACATATTTTTGTGCGGTGTTACTCCAAAAAATACTTTCAAGCGTTATAAGAACAATAATAATAAATAATTTTACCATTTTGCAGAACATAATCCGGTGACGTTTAAATAATAAGACAAAAAGTTACGTCTTGTATGAGATCATGTGACCATTAACTGAATGGAACAAAATAATGGTTTGCAAGGAAAAGGAAAGATATAAAGCAAATTAAAGTTTCAAAGCTGGAAAGCAGGCCGTAGCATTTAATGGCGAACGAAAATTAAATTGCTTTTTTGGGATAATAATGAGATTTATTTTCATTAAAGATTCCTTACGATTAATTATTGAGATTGAATTTCATTCATGTGTCCGTCATCAAATATAGCTGTTTTTTCATTGATTTGTTTAGAGTATATTTTTTTGAAAATAATTTATAATTAATATAAAGCACATAAATTTTAAGATTAAAGATGGTCAATTCTATGAAGTTAGAAAACGCTTCAAAGAGCGACTTAACATATATATTAAATGTAAAAATGAAAATATTTGCTGTTCCCAACATTCAATATTTAAATGTTGTGAAATGAATGAATGCCACTGCTAACATTAATTAAGGGCCTCCTTTAGGAAGCGTGGGGTCATTCATGATGAACATCATCCAGAATGGCCTATGTTGCATGCTGGGTATTAGAGCCCCGTATGAAAATTTCTTTTCACGATGCACTCTTCTCACGCCTTTATTGACATTTATTGGTTTAAAGGAGCAAGTCTTAAGCTTTCTCGCGCACTCAGATAATTATATTAATTCCCTCTGCTACACATATATTCTTTTCAGCTGACACTACATCGATTATACTTGCTTTGCAAAGGGCTGCTTCAGAAGAGTTAGGTACCCAAGGCAAAAGCAATGACATCAAATTAAATGATTTGATTGCTTTGCAAAGATCAGTTCAAGAAGCGTAAGTTACCCAAGGCAAAACATAAACAAAACACCAAACTAAAATAATCATGCCCTTAAAAATGCTACTTACAGTCATTTGCAAAAGTTGAAAACCACCTGTTGGTATTAGATTTCTGCCGATTGCAACAGCTACTGTCT
Organism: Macrothele yani; assembly: GCA_039090855.1. Taxonomy (NCBI): domain Eukaryota; kingdom Metazoa; phylum Arthropoda; class Arachnida; order Araneae; family Macrothelidae; genus Macrothele; species Macrothele yani. The sequence continues at coordinate 46,335,183 of CM076999.1, read as the reverse complement.
GAATTTCTGAAATTTCCTACCGGTGTTGCATCTTCCTACAGCTGCAGCTGTTGATAGATTTGGCGGAAGCGAGCAAACGTCAGTTTGCTTCTGGTTTTCGTGCTGAGAGGTTTTGTACGTATTTTCTATATACCGAAAAATGGGCAAAAAGTATCATTAAGTGTTACTCAGAGATCACAAATAGTGACTTTTCATACTGAAGAATGCTTCGAACTTGACATAAACAGAAAGGTGACTGTGAGCAAGACAACCATTCATAATCCGATCAGGAAATATCGAGATACAGGTGAATTTAGCGACAGAACAAGAAGTGGACGTCCAAGGAAAAGAACCCCACCTGATGACAATATCATAAGGCAAATAGTTATGTATTCTCTGATGATCTAAGGGGTATTAGTATCTTTTCTGTGTCCCGACGTCTTAAAGATTTTGGATTAAAGTCTTATAAACCTGCACATAAACCTGCACTAACCTCTGTCATGCAAAAGAAGTGATTCCAGTTTCTGAGCGTCATCAATCGTGAACTGCTGAAAAATGGACCCTTGTCTTTTTTTTCCGATGAGTCAACTGCGCGTCAATCTGAATCACGTGAAGCATATGTTCGATGACCAAAAGGCAAAACGTTTGATGAAGTATACACCGTTAGCACCGTGAGACGTCAGCCTAGTCAGCTGATATGGCCTGCTGTGTTAGCATCCAGTGCTGCTTCATTATCCTCTTAGCCGACAGGCACTTTCATGACTGGTTCTTTTTATGTGCAAACGTTAGGTGGGAAGCTCTCAATTCATATGCAAGTGTAAAATGCACGATCTTTATGCATGATGGTGCTCAGTGCCACAGATCAAAGACAGTAAATGACTACCTGCAGAGAAAATAAAACTGTGCTATCTGGCCCGATAATAGCCCCAAACACCCCATCCCAAGTTTGTGGACCATTTTAAAAGACAAGGTAGCAGAAAAGCAGCCACCAAATTGCCAAGCTTTGATTGACGCTATAAACTACGTGCAGTGCAAAGACATTTCAAGTGACTACTAGAAATCCCTTATTGAGAGTATGCCACATGGTATTATGTCCATTGTAAAAAAACAAAGGCGCCTACACAACGAATTAATTTCGTTCTTTTTGCGTTCTAAAATTGTAAGAATTAATGTGTGGTGTCATTTTTTCAAGTATTTCTGATTAGTAATTAGTGTTTCTCTGAAAATATTAAATTCAATTAACTGACAGTTGGCTTTACCTTTTACAAATATCTGTATATAACCTCTAATAATGCAACTAATTACGTGTTTCATCTGCTTTGAAAATTCGAATTCATTATAAAGTGACAATGAGTTCGATAAAACAAGAGCAGGAGAAATACATAAAATAAATAAATTGATACACGGAAAAGTAAAGTTGCAATAAAATACATTCGTATAAATCCTCCGCAAAACGAAAATAAAAATAGCCCTCAGCCTTATTGTACGCCCGCCAGACTTTCAATGATAGTTTCAGCACAATTCAAACACAGCTTCCTTTATCACACAGTAATCAGCCGCCAGACTTTCAATGATAGTTTCAGCACAATTCAAACACAGCTTCTTTTATCACACAGTAATCAGCCGCCAGACTTTCAATGATAGTTTCAGCACAATTCAAACACAGCTTCCTTTATCACTCAGTAATCAGCCGCCAGACTTTCAATGATAGTTTCAGCACAAATCAAACACAGCTTTCTTTATCAATTAGTATACAGCCGATGGCAATGCATTTACTGTACCATTTTAATTTCAAACACTTTTCATTATAATCTTACCTTTGGAACACCTGTTCCTTTGTACTTTCAAAAGAGGCTGGTCCTACGGCGTCGTATCTTTCGCGGCTGACAGAGGGCATCCATCGTTTGGACCATTGGTTCCCAAAATGTGCGCTACGGCGCCCTAAGAAGCGGCGGCTTCCTCACAGTGGGGCCGTGAAATATTACAAAATGTTTATAATTTTATTTCCATTTTCAATTCAATGTGATAGGACACGACATTTCGACATCTAGCGGACCTGGTGCAAATCAATAACTCACTTAGTAATAACTGTTTGCAGAAGCCTCTACAAATGTTTACTATATGGCGTTCTACAATAATGTTAAAAGCGTGAGCTCCCCTTTCGCACCCGATTACCGCCCAACGGGCGCACGTGTATGTTCCGCGCGGCTACTACCGAAAGTAACCTGAGCTTTTTCAACATCTTCCGTGCTGCTGATAAACTTTCCTCCATCGTTCTCCAAGGGTCTAGAAATGAGATTCTCAGTCCAGATTATTTGAAATGATGATCATATGTAAATGATTTTAGGAAGGGAGTGTCTGACCCCAGGTCTTAAACAACCCTTAGAAATAGGAAGCTAGGAGATTTGGGCTAGAGTGCCAGATAGGAAAGTGACACGGAAGCGAGGTGGAAAGGGGGAAGAAGACGCCCTTATTTATTACCGGGAGACCAATACCCGGGGTCCGACGGCTTAACGTGCCCATCTGACGCACGGTGGATATTTAGTGGATCGAGCGTTCGTACCTGGCTGGGATCGAACCTGAGGTCTTCTCCATGGCAGTCACGAACGTTGCCCACTAGGCAACCTGCTGCCCATTTTTCGAGAAGTTGACCAGATCCTTTAAATATGCTCATCAGTTGTCATGTGTGACTCATTTGGCGGTTAGCAGTCCGTTATGTTGATGATCTGTCGCTGAGTACCGCCGTTTTTAAGCTTTTGGCGTATCAACTGAATATTGTTGTGATTGAGTGAAGTTTCATTTTGAAGTTTTTCTTCTCGTATGTAATTTTTAAAATGGATCAGTTTTTACTAATGAGTAATAAGCGTTGTGAAAGTGAAAAAAAAGGGCACGCCATCAAAAAATAGCAAGATTGTGAAGAGGCGTAAATATCGTAAATATGATAATAGTTATTTAGACTTTGGTTTTACGTTGACAGAAATCAATGGTGAAGAGAGGCCGCAGTGTGAACTGTGTATGGAAGTTTTGGTGCCAGAGTGCATGCTACCAAGTAAGTTGAAACTCCATTTTGAAACCAATCATCCAAGCATGCTTAGTAAATCTCGTCATTGCTTTACGAGAAAGTTACAAGCGTTAAATCAACAAAAAGGTAGTTTTTATAAGCGTGCATCAATACCAAGCATCAATGCTAGCACCTTACAAGGTGGCACTTAGAATGGCAAAATGTAAGAAGCCTCATACCATCGCAGAAGAACTCGTTCTACCGCTGCTGTTGATATGGTGAACGTTATGATTGGTGAGTCTGCTGTGAAGCTGCTTTTAAATGTGCCTTTGTACAATAATACCATCAGTCGCAAAATACAGCACATAGCGGAGACCTCGATTATCAATTAATTGAAAACATGAAAGGTAAGGAATTTGGGTTGCAGCTGGATGAGTGAGGCCACAGATAATAATAATAATGATGCTCACTTGATTTTCTATGTACGGTTTATAGATGGTAATAACATTGTAGGCGACCTTGTCTTTTGTAAAGGAATCACTGGTAATGCTAAGGCTCAAGACTTGTTCGAGATCCTTGATACTTTTATATCCGAAAATAATTTGGAGTGGACTAACTGCGTTGGTGTCTATACTGATGGTGCTCATTCTATATCCGGCTGTTATGGAGGATTGCAGACACTTATTCGAAGCAAAGCCCCTGATGCACTGTGAACCGATTATGTTATTCACTGGGAAGCACTGGAGTCAAAATATCTGAGTCCTACATTAAACCCTCTCTTAGAATATGTAGTGAATGTAGTAAACTTTATGAAAAGTCGGCCGTTGAAGACAAGGTGTTTCAATAAACTATGTGAGGAAATGGGATGCGAGCACACATGTTCGTTGTACTACAGCACTTCGCGATGGCTCTCTCGTGGTAGTGTTTTATCTCGTACGTTTGAACTGCGACAGGAAATTTGTATTTTTCTTAAAAAGGAAGACCACAAGTATACCGAAACTTCTGTGAATGAAGATTTTTGGTAAAACTAGCATACTTATGTGATATGTTTGAAAAGATGAATGGTCTGAATCTCTCCTTTCAGGGAAGCAACATGCACCTTTTAAAGTCGATTGAGAAAATTTCAGCTTTTATAAAAAAAACTGAGACCATAGAAAATAAAAATAAATGAAGACGGACGTAAATAATGTTTTCCCTTGTTGCAACAGTTTTTGACCTCCATTAGAGTTGATTTCTCTCGAGGCATGTAACACATTTTTGAACAACACTTATCACAGCTTATCAACTGGTTTGAGAAATATTTTGAAAATAATAATATCGGTAAATTTGTATGGATTCAAGATTCATTTCATACCACTGCTCCATCTGAATTTCCTGCTGCAGAAGAAGAGGATCTTATTGAGTTGTCTTGCAACAATATGTTGAAAACAAAATCTAGCAGCATTGAGTTACCTGAATTTTGGATATGAGTAAAAGATCAATATCACTTTCTGATGATAAAACTCAAATACCTTTAATTCCGTTTGCGAATTCCTATTTGTGGAACGCTGGGTTTTCAGCGGTAACTATAATAAAAACTAAGTATCGCACGAAAATCAATGTGTAGAAGGAAATGAGAGTGGCTGTGTCTAGTTTGATTCCCAGATTTAAGAAAATGTGCCGTGATCAACCGGCTAATCCATCCCACTAATTATAATTAGTTGAATTGTGTTCAATTACATTCTTTTGCGAACTTCAATACGTGTTTTATTTATTTTTACCTAAGTGTACTTGTTGGAATTTGACATGGGGCCCCTTGGGAAAACCTGCATTCAGCAAGGGCGACGAGAATCGGAAAAGTTTGGGAATCACTGGTTTAGACCATAAATTTTGATTGTGGCAAGAAATCCTTAGCCATGTTTGAACTATTGACGCTTCGCCTCAAAGCTTGAACGTTCGATTTTTGTGTATTTGAACTTTGGCTTTGACATGGCGGAGTAAAAGGTACAAACTTTTTTATGTTAAATAACCAAGTTACCAAAACTGTTCTCTAATTTAATTACACTTATATATATTTTACTGCCCACAAATTTATCATCAAATGGATATACCCGCAGAACAAAAAATGTCTGTTTTTATTATTCAGCTTTATAAAAGGCTTTCATTCCTACTTATATTTTGCTATTCTTGATGTGCAAAATTCCTTATATATACATATATTTTACAAAATAGCGAATATAAACTTAAAATAATTATTGGATTTACAGATTTTCTTATTTTTTCTTGGGTTATTAAATTTTTAATAATGAATCTATTATAAATAAAAGACACAGAATTCAAACTAAAAAGTGTAATTTTATCTTTCGTCAAAATTTATTGGGAGATTAGAAAATAACCGATATTAGATAGTCACTTCAGTTTAAAGAGGCCAAGATATCGTTTTATATTAGAAGTTGTTTTCCGTTAAGATCACGTAAGGAGGGAAACCGATAAAATGACGCTTTTTTAATATGATCAGTAGGACATTGATAATTGCAACCCTGTTCCGCCGTTTGAAAAAGGAAATGGCGAGCTTTTCAATACAAGTTATGATGAGCTTCTTTTCGAACTTAATCCTTTACATCACTGAAACAGCAACAGCAAGAAAAAAATGTGGACTACAACTTCAGTGCATGCAATCATTTCTTTTTGTATTCTCTTATTCATAAAACGGATTTATAATATTTTTAGAGTATTTTTTTTATTTTCCTTTAAATATTTTATACTGAAGAACATCTCGCAATTTCTCTTGTTCTCCAGATAAAGAACAAAGGATTTAGTTCGAATACAGATACATTTGTTAACTAGTATTTTCTGCCGTAAACACAAAAACGGCCACTTATGTTTAGCTGAGAATTCAATGGAATTTCACGTATTGCAGTAATACATTGAGTTTTAATTTTATTTCTAATCAGCTCAATGTACTATAGAATGGACTTCTCACACCAGCCATTTTATATGATCAAATGGGTGCACATATTATGGCATTTTATATTATTCTCAAGTTTTGGCGTGAATTCAGTATGTTGAATCGTTTCATTTCCTGCGGGAGGAATGGCAAACATTTCGGCTATAGACATACCGGCAGCTTGTAGAAAGCACTTTAGTGCGTACGCTCACCTCAGTCATAACGGAATGAAACGCATGGTTTCCGCCCTTAGACCTGAATTAGGCTGATTAATGCTATTTTCCATTTTTAACAGGGACTAGGTGTACTTTTGCAGTTTTAATTTATAAACCAAATTACGAATGGAAAATCGCGTCGAATATTTATAAAAATGAAAGGTATACAAACTGATATTAGTATTTCTCCGACAATTTGTTCTAATCGGTTGGAGTCCGAATCTTCGTTGACGTGTTGAGTGTTTGGACTTCCATTTTTCCTGTGGAGTTGTAAAGTGAAATAAGCTCATGTCCCACTCACACTTCATACGTTTTGTAACGCGATGAAATATTTTGTTATTTATTTAGTAAAAGAAATATTCTGGGAACAAAACCCACTAGTCAACAAACAACAGGAACTGTCTTGGAAACAGATTCCGTGCAATGAGTTCCGGAGTAATTTATTCTGAAATTGGGAGTCCTTTTAAAGACAAAGACTTCTTTCAATAACACTCATAAGGTTGTCAAATTTCTGATTATGCAATTTGTGTGAAAACTATACTTGTCACTTCTTCACTAATCATTCTTGTGAAATCTGAGTGTGGCTAAAAGATTATCACTATTTAAAATTTTCTTAAAACCTTATTTTTGGTTATAACACCGTTACAATTTTATCGATGCTGATGGTGAAGGGAACAAATATTTTTCGTGTTAGTGCCAATTAGCATCGAACACAATATACCAAACTTTTATAATCATACGATGCAAACAAAGCAGGAAGTAATCTTCCTCTGTATTGCAATGATGTTGACCGCCCTTCATGAAGATCCCATGCGTGTCAATTATCAGGAGGCTTCCATTAAGACATTAATATAAATAAGCCTGTGTAGCATGGTCGCCAGTAAATTTTATTTTATACGCTAATGCTCTGCACGATGTTCGAACACGGGCGATATGGAAAACACAGTACGACTGCATTTTTAAATCGTGATACCTAATTAAAATTTTAAAGCAAAGATCAAAGTGAAACATGATAACACAAGAAAACTGTTCATCGTCTTATTTAAATATTTTTGTATTTTTAAAATACTGAAAGCTCCAAAGGCATTTAGTTTGTTTAATGATTGCACATAAACATAAATTCTATTTGCTAAAGTACTTTCAGAAATTGAAGAATACATGACGATAAACATAAATACAAATTGTAATTGAATACAATGATTAAGTACATATTAATTTAACAAGTAAAAAGACAACGTATAAAGTTTTTTTTATATTGTCAATATATAAAGTTTTGTCAGAAAATGATCCATATAATACAAAGGAGTGGTTCCTTATCAAAATTTAATCATAAAATGATCTTTGTAATGTTTCGAATAGTCACATTTTATGAGATAATAATCAACATTTTGGGAAATGGTTTCCTTTCCAATGCTGAATCATTCTTCATAGGACAGCCGAGTTACATATACCGATGCTATTGGCAAATATGTAATTGCTGGAATCACTTTTCTATCGTGTCCACTCAACTCACTTTCTTGCTCATTTTGTTCCGCAAATGTCCATACTAAGTGAATTTTCAATCGACGCATTTAAAAAGTAAACGAATGATTTTCTTCGCAATGGCTTTCGTTTTACATAAAAGTCTACAAAGCGATATGCCTGAAGAGATATATGCAAGTTCAGCAAAACAGGGTGGCATCGCTTTCAGGTTTCACACAGGATACATTTGTCTTCGTTAGCCTTTACTGTAACATTTCTGTTTTCGTCACTCTGCATCGCTTTCAAACATTGTAACACGAATGAGCACATAAATTAAACATGCAGTGCCTTCGTTCTTTGGTGTCCTTTGGATTGAAGAGGAATAATTTTGGCTAAGTGCCTGCACTAGTTAGGTTATTATATGATACCCCATTCAGACGTCGAAATATACTGAACTGCAACCGGATCATCAGAACAGCGATAACCAGTGTCTTAATTTGGTGAAAATCATCTAAATACGTGAAGTCAGTTGAATAAATAAATCCATCGCTCTTTTCACGTTAAGCAACGCACAGCAACCGAAAAATTAGTTTTCAGACGTCGTCGGGGAATCGTATCCCAAATCTCTCGATATCTAGCCGAGCGCGTTAGCCTTACACCATTATTATTAGCCTTACCCCAATTCGTATTTTATTCAGTGTCTTAATATCATGCATATTATTGATGATCAAGATTGTGAAACACAAGTTCAGGGTTTTTCTGGTAGGAGATCAAGCATCATAAACTTTCCGACCATTCCGTAAAATTGCCAGCCACATACACCTTGGCATTGTTTGCATACTATGTTCGTATCTAATAGATCATTCAAAAATATTTGTGCTACCGTCTCACTGTGTTAGACACCATTTCACCTTATGACACCATTCATGTGACACTACCGTAGAATACGCCGAATGAAGTTACTCTAGCTACTTCGTCTTACAAATTGTCTTTAGTATTTTGTGCCATCGACGGCAATTATATTTCCTGCACACTATGGAGCGTTTCTTAGGCTTTCACGATGTTAGTTCTGATCGAACTTAGTCACGTTATTATATGATACAACATTCAAAAGTCAATTAATATACCAGTGTTATAAAGGCGCCTCTATAATGTCTAGACTTTAAAACGGCCTACGAAAGAAAATAAAAGATGAAGCTCCTTAGAATATCTTCTACCATTATTTATCACATGAACTGAACCTACCACGGAAGCAGAGTAAAACATTAGAAAAGCCAAATATGTTTCACCAGTGTTAGTGGAATCTTTCTTTCTTCCATCACTCGTCTAAATGAAGTTATGTGTTAAAATCTGTTTTTGGAAAGCGATACCTAAATCAGCAGATATAAGATGGTCCTTGAATTCTAAAATTCTCAGCACAATAGTTGAGTTGAAAAACTGCTTTTCGGGAACTAATAAATATCTCTGGCACGGACGCAGAATCGATACGTCAGTGCAGAGGATTTCTAAATAGTAGGAATCATTTGGAGTTTACATTATTGGCGTTAGCTTTTCACAGTATTTTTAAGTAAACAACATTTTATTTGAGACATGCAGAAGAAATGTGTCGAAGTTAATTACTTTACGGTAAAGAGCGGAAGAACCCACTCTGTTACAGAAATCAAAAAAGAGGGAAAAAAAAGGACGAATTTTATATTGGAAATTTACGCGAAGCCAGACAAATGACACTTGCAAAACAAAGCAGGAAATATGGGCATTTATCTAACGAAGATTCATTTTAAAAACATAAAGTATTATTTTAAGAAATTATAGGTGATATTATGACGGAATATTGGCCACTGTAGCATAAGACGAACACACTCGGCTAGTTGTTCATGATATCTGGGATTCAATCTCAGCGGTGTCCGGGGAAACATTTTCGGTTGCTATGTGTTAATCAAAGATAAACGTGGAAAGAGCAATGACTTTGTCTATTTACTTATGTTTTCAACCTGCAGATTGCGACAAATTCCGAAGGGTTCCTCAATGTACTAAAGAAATATGAAAAAAATAAACTTAAAAATTATTAAAAAATCATATTTATATTTTTCTATAGATATGAGAATACAGAAAGAAACAATTACATGCACTCAAGTTTAGTCTATATTTTAATCTTGTTACTCTTTATGCGATGTAACGAACTAAGTTCACATAGATGATACGCCTGTAGCTTATAAACTCTGTAGAGGAACCGGTGTGTTTCCATCTTTAACCCATTTACGACCATAACGCTCAAAACGCCCGTACATAGAGACAACCATAGCCGCCTAAAGCGCCTGCGCAGAGTGAGTCAGATTTTCTACACTTTTCTTGCACGACATTTGAGGAATCAGCTGAAATTACCGTCAGTCAGTATTGTCATTATTAAACAAAGAAGGGAACCAACAGACAGTTTCGGGAAGTATGGTATCTAGAGTGATACACGATTTTTGGTAACGGTCATTATAGGGTTAAACGGCAGAGCAAAATCAAAATTGCCAATGTCGCACTGATTATATTAAAAAAACTGTTATCATATCATTCTTCCTTCTAACGTGATCCGAACGTCAGATAACATCACACGTAGAACGCCAACTTCGCACCATTCAAACTGAAGCGAATATCTAATATTGATTATCTCAATTGCACTTGATAAATTATGACCAAGGATAAAATAACAATATTTTTATTTAGTTTGAATTCTATGGTTTTTTTGTAAACGATTTATTATATCAATTTTAATAAACGACAAAAGCATATTAAAATCTGTAAATCCAATTCATCTCTTAAATTTCTATTCACTGTTAAGGAAAAATAATAAAGAAAAAATTAGGTAAGTTTTTAAAATGTCGAAGAGCAAAATATAGATCTGAACGAAAAACTTAAAATTTTGAATAATTAAATTGAAAATATTTTTCTTATTTTTATTGAGATATTTTTATTTATATCTGTTCTGATAAATTTGTATGCAGATCATTATTAAAAAATATAATTATATTAATTATCAATTTCGGAACTTCTAATTGGCTAATCTAAGAAAAGCACAATATGCTTAAGCCTTTAGTTTGGCTTTAAGTTTCTTATAGCATGTTTAACGTGCATATAATTTTCAGCATATCATTCAATTCATAACATTTAAAAATTGAATTTGATGACTAGCATGTTCTTCACTTTCACAAATTGATATAAACAATTTTACATTTGATTCACGCTCTGAATTCAATATCGATGGAAGTATTTTCCTGATTTTTTCTTCTAAAGGAAATTTTTCTGCAGATAAAGATTTCGCATTGTAATCTGCTGGGATATTTGTTTTGTCCCAGTGGAAAACAAAGAAACTTTCAAAAAGCTGAAAAAATAAACAAGTTTCACTTTCAAATTTGTAAATTTTCGTGGCACGGAAACACATGAATTGCAAAATTTAATAATGCAACAACAGTTTCAATCAGTTTCTGAGATTTTCCCACCTTGGCTAAAGTTTTAGGAATGAAAAATCTGAAAGAAAACCTATATTTAATACTTTACTTAATCCTATTACTTCGGTTTAAGTCTAATGCGAAAACATAGATTCCGTTATACACACTTTTCTTGTCAAATTTTCCAAGGTCTTCAAGCTGACACAGTTTCAGTTCAATGAAACATATTCCCTAGCAATATTGGAACGTATGTATAATAACAAGTAGCGGAAGGTATTTATTTTTTTAACTCCAGATCTTTCCGAAAAAGAAAATGCTCCCCACTTTTGCGACATTGAGCTTAGAATGCCCTGCGAAAGGTCACGCAATAGTTGAAAAAAGAATTTAAAAAATGTATTTCACTAAAGTTTCGAAAATGGAATGTCTACAATTCTTCAATTCGGCATGAAACAGCCTACTGAAATGAAATCTTCCTGAACGAAATGAATATAAAAGCCATAAAGATATTAAATAGAAGATGCAATTTAATGTGGCTTTAAAGTTGCTGCCCTTCTTTTTTGTCTTATCTATAACAAAGCAAGCAAATTCTTTAGGAACAGTTAAGTCTGAAAGTTTATGTATGCTGATGCAGATATAAGTTGTCCCTCAGCTCTCTCAAGAAGTTGACTGTCATCCATTTCACAGTGCATGGTGGCCTAATGCACGAAATTTCAATTCGATAGATTACACAACATACGATGCTTATGCCTGTGCTTCTAACAAGCATCATTTCCAAGTACCCTCACTTTCTGAAGCATGTACATATCTACTCAAATTATACAAATACAAACATTTTGCCATCTCGCTAATGTTTAGGATCTTTCGGAACTGTTGCGTTAAAATTTTCCATTAAACTTCAGATTCTCATTTTCCACTTATAGTTTGAACTACATACGTGAATAAAAGTAAATATCAGCCGAGACTGTTGATGATATTTACATACTTCTCCTACAATATGTATTGCTAAATTAAAAGTATTTAACAATATCTTATCAATAAAAATAAATGTATAAATATTTAAGATAATTGACTTTCTTTTAATGTTTAAAATAGTCTTTTCCTAACTCGCCTTCGGATAGGCTTGCATTTTTTGCCCAGGAATTTACTTTTAATATTAGATACGAACATAGTAAATTGTAGGCTTGTTATAAAACAATTTATGACTGCGTAATTAATAGAACTAGCAACATTTTCTATCTGTGATTGCGGGTTGAATTTTAGATTTTTATCCCACCAACTTAATGGTACAACGTGTACCTCAGAAGCAGTCACTGCTGATGGTAATACAATCATTTTCATTATCCTTCAGATTGGTTTAGATGAATAAAGTTACCAATGCACATCTGCCCAGTGGCAAACCGGAAAATCCTGAGGTCCCCTAACCAAAAACTGTTTTCAAGCCCTTTTGTGAAAATAAATTAGCTTTCAATTATTCAAAATTTCAACTTCTATACTATTCTCTAGACTTTGCGGATGTTTTAATAAATTAAGTTTTTTGGAAACTACGAATATTTTTGGTAAAATCAAAATTATTTTACTTTATCGAGTGACACAGAAATGTGTACGTTATAATTAAAATGATTGCACTGGTTATCGATAGAAATTACTACAAAATACTTACGTCGAAGTTAATCATACCATGCAAAATTTATTATTTCAAAGAACAAAGAGCTGCTTTATGAAATGCCTCACGATTGCACACCCAAAACATGCAACTGCCGTGTGACAGTGTCTAACGTCTTTTCCGTTTTATACGAAATGTCCCAACATTGAGTAAATAAGTAAATGCCTAGGTAACGATTACGAACTGTACACAAAGAACGCAAAACTACTTAAACTATTTACTCTTGAATATAAAATAATACACTTAACATAGAGCCACAATGTTATGCGCATAGAAAAATAATATTTTGATTCTGTTATAAAGAAAATGACACAGGTCTCTGAATTTTCGCTCTGGCGAAGAACATTTTTCAGTTCATTATATTCGAAAGAATACTAACATCGTATCATAATTGGTGTAAACATTCCGCTCACTGAAGTGACATGTTTTTCACGTTGTCTTGTTATTACACCTACATTGATTCTATTGCAAGTGTTGTGAACTTGAGGCCCTTTGTAACAGCAAGTACTACTATTATTTCTAAAAATTTAACGTATTTACTGAGAAAAAAATGCTTTTCTTCGTAAAACTTCATTTAAAGCTGCCTCAATTATTTGCTATTTCTGTAACTTCCTTTCATTCAAAGCTGCCTCAATTCTTGGCTATTTCAGTCCATTCCTGGTTCCAAATTTTGTAACCAGTAATGGACTTGAGAGGCATTTCTCTTGAATCGATAAATTGATATTTCAGTTAAATTAATAAGTTGATATTTCAGTTAAATTAATAAATTGATATTTCAGTTAAATTGATAAATCGATATTCCAGTTAAATCGATAAGTGCATGCAAACTAAGGAACATAATCGATGATTATCTGTTTTGTGACACCCTGCATCATTCAGATCGAGGTCTTTCCCTGCTTGAAACATTCTTCTCGCAGAATTGCCCTGTCTAATTATCGTGTTTTGCGTAGGGCGCAATCTCAGAATGTATAATTTTGCTAGGAATGTTTGAGATAATTTTGGAGCTTTCGTAATAGTTTGACCTTTCTGCGGTCAGTTTTATTTAGAAGAAGCAGAGCAGAACAGTCAGTGAAAAAATAGTAATGAAACGTATTTTCGAAATTAGTGTGACTTCTTTGCAGAATTAGCTAGCGACAAGAGTTCGCAGCTAGAAACTGGACGTTAGGAAACGTAAATTACCAGAATAAAATGACTGCAACGGGATTTATCGTACATACGAATTTGTGCTTTTCAGTTGTAAGCTGATTCACGCTTGCGTCCCTCGCGCTCTCTGTCAGATGCTCCTAATGGAAACTTGGAAATGGTCGTTCACGGTTACAATTCGGCAAAAAGATAAGATAAACTCCAGATTTACTGTAAAATTAGGAAGAATATCTCTAGGATCGAGACATGTTGCTGAAGTGTTAAATTTGTGACCAAATGTAAACCGAAACCTCTGAATATAGCAACAGACGCTAAATTGACAGACCTGGCTTAGAATTTTCTCATACAGCGACTTTAAAGCCGTTTTATGCTGAATTAGATTCATGAAATGTCCAATACAAAACATTAGAGAGCATTTGTCATTTTCATGTAGGACTTCCGTCCACAGGGAGTAGAGTTTAGGTCCCAGCCACCTACAGCGAGATCGCCTTTTGGGCAGGACACAGAAACGGAAGGAATGAGAGCAAGTCTAGCGACTTTTGACAGAACAGTTTGTAGTGAGTTTGGAGTACAGTAGATGGCGCCACCGTACAAGTACGATATTGCACATAGATGGGTGAGAGAATTTCAGGGAGGACATAGGAAAGGATACCCATTTAACCAGTGGGTCCAGCCTGGGGGCCGTCACTTAACGTGCTCGTCCGATGCACGGCGGATATTCAGCGCTTGTTAGCAAATCACACCATCTCTGAAAGATCAGCCCAGGCTAGAAACCTGGGGACCCAGCATCGATAATCTGAAACACTAACCACTAAGCCATCCGCGGCTGTCCAATACAAAACGAAATTGGAAATAGGTTATATAAATATCTTTTCAAATAATAAACTGAAAGTATATTTTTACATTGACGTTTGAAATGCTACATTCCGTACGTTTGTCCTACTAAACGTACGGAATGTAAGATTGAACGTGAGTACAAAGAAACGTCCAAACACAAAGAAAGCTTTTGACCTTTTCGCTTTGGGAAAATGTGATATCATTCTACACATAGTGCACTTGTTTAGCATTTCATTGTGGAAATACTTATATCTCGTGATGTCCCTAGAAAAGACATGATGTCAAACGTGAAAAAACCGTCCTGGAACAGCCTTGGACGAATGCACGTAGCATTTCGATAAACGTTTGCTGTACTTTAATTAGAAATTTCATGAGCAATTTACATATTTGGTTATTGCGATTATTTGAAATAAGATCTGCGAAGCCCTTTGCCACTGGTATCCACTAAGGACGAGGGAGTACGGATGAATCTGAATTGCCTTAATGCAGCATTTCTACGTTCCACCACATGATGTGACGGAACGTTTCCCGAATTGTGATGCCTGCTCTTATTCAGTCTGATGTGAAATGTTTTTAGTGAAATATACCTCTGAAAAAATTACTGAACGCTGCATTTGATTGTGTTTTCTTTCCATATACCTAACAGTACAACTGCATTGGTGGTTTAATATTTTATACTAATTTTGAATATATCATCAATTTTTTTAACTCAACATGATTAACTTATTTGTTATATGTTTGTCATTTCATTATTTTTGATACTTTTTTTATTTCGGTTCAGGAAATCGTTTTATTTATAGAAACCAAAATGATAGGGAAAATCTACCAAATACGTGGAGACAATGTGAATATACGAAGTCATCGCTCTTTCCACGTTTTCTTTAATTGACACACGGAAACTGATAAAAAATCCGAACGCACGCGGCTAGTTATCGCGAGATCTTGGGTTCGATCCCAGTAGTGTCCAGATAAAAAGATTTCGCTTGCTGTGTGTTATTTAAAGAAAACGTGCAAAAAGCGATGACTTTGTCTATTCACTTTGTCTGCATGCATTTGTAAGATTTTCACTATCACTCTCGAATTTTGGATTCTATAGCTATAATTTAATAGCTTGTGCCACTAAGCCCCAACCGATGAAGGTGACTCTGTTGCTGAGAGAGCCCATCTCTGCGGATTTGTGCCGTCAGATGTCGACAGAAAAACATCCATGGCACTGTGGATTGTTGGCCACCATATCGTAAGGCGAACGCATTTAGTTATCGAGGGATTTGGGCTACAATCTCAGCGGTATCGGAATAACAATTTTTTCGGTTGGTGTATGTTAGTTAAAGAAAACCTGGAAAGCGCGATGACTTTGTCCATTCAAACCAAAATGATTTTCCGAATGGAATTCAGGCTGAACGAAAAATAATGACTTATATCAATGAGATTTCTTCTAGAGATATCAGAATAAGTCAGAAGGTACTCTCATTTTCAGTTAAGACGTTTAATGACGTAAGACATTTATGTACAATGTGCTTATTTTGCAAAATACAGACCGTTGCTCTCTATAATTCTTTGCACCAGATATACGAGAGACACCATTCCAGGAAGATACCACTCAGTATCTTCCAATGACTGACTCTAACTAATACCGGATTTCTTATCGATAAATGCATCAAAGTATGGCCTGGAAAAATAATAATTCATGAGGCGAATCAGGCGGTAGTTGGATGGGACAAGATCGAGACTGTCTGGAGAATGGGGTACGGTTCAAGTGCTTCCAATTACTTCAGTTCTAAGTGAACTAATCCGGATGTATGACTTGAGGCATTGCCATTTTCCAACAATGCCTACTTCGTTGAGCGCAGCGTAGCGTTGGGCAGAACATCATGGATCTACTGCAATTATTTTGCGGAGGGTTATTGTTCTACAGCCAAGCTATCTCTAACGACTAACCAGTGCACGGGAACTTCACAATTTCCCCAAATCGAAAAATAACTTTCCCCTAAAACCGCCCCTTTCCCTCTAAAATCACGATACAAAATCGATACTGGTAACATTTTGAACAATAATGAAAGCACAAGAATTTGCGTTACTCAAAATGAGATGGTATTCTGACTCACCTTTTCATATTCACTACAGCATATGAGAAAGTTTAAATCATTAAAAACTAAAATATCAAAATATTATAATCTGTGATTACTTTACTTCGACGCTTTGCATTTTAAGCCATGTATGCTTCAAACTAATTTTAATGTTTTTTGTACTGCTCAAATGCATCTGTTGTAGGATTTTCAGAGAACTCCTAACAGCAATTTCGATAGGTTTCGATAGTAATTGTTAATGCCCCCTGTGGCCGAAATATCCTACTTAAAGAATACACTTAATCCAGAAAATATGTCCATTCGCTTTCGCGACAAATCTGAAGCAATTTGTAACTTAGAATTGCTTAATTCACTCTTAAACAGGTGGTGCATTGCACTTCGCTCCTCAAATCAAATGTTTTCTATAAGCAAATACACTGGCGTGCAAAAATTAAGGACGGGACGGTTTTTCGAATGTAACGTCGTGCAGAAGTGCTCCACATCGATTCAAATCATACCATAAGACCCCAAGATGTAATAATATGGGACAAGTGAGCAAAACCGTCCAAACAAGGAATCCAAAGGATACAAAGGCACTTTATTGAAAAGGTAGCTTCGAGCGCAACTGGACAGAAGACAGAAACGCCGATGTGACAGACGGCTGCAGAAAAAATCCAGTCTTTAGCAGATGATATGATCACCCCTGACTGCGTTGCAGGATTTACAACTTCTGTCGATGCTGAGGACGAGGTTGTCAAGGAGCTGTTGAGGCATCGCCGTCCGTTCCTCTTGTAGCGCCAATCGCAGCTGCGGAATCGTTGTTGGCGGCTGGTGAAGTGTTGCCAAGCTTCTCCCGAGAAGGTCCCACACGTGTTCGATTGGATTTGGGTCCAGGGGCTTTACGGGCCAGTCCATGCGTTGAATATCTTCACCCTCCAACAGCCACTGTATGATGAGGTGTAGCGTTGTCGTCCATGAAGAGAAACTCAGGACCCACAGCACTTCCAGACAGATGCACGTCAGGCAGGAAAACCTCGGTACAATAGCGGACACCAGTGACTGAACCTACTGGGAAGATGTGGAGGTCACTACGGCTACCAAGCATGATACCGTCTCAAACGAGAACTCTGCCACCTCCAAACCGGTCCCTTTCGATGATGTTGGAGTTGTGATTGCGTGTTTGCAGCTCTCTCCAGATATGTATACTTCCAGAATCAGTCGTCAGACTAAATCGGCTCTCATCCGTAAAGAGAACTCAATCCCACAGCTGATGTATTTAGTTCTTGTGTTCCTGGCACAACAGATACCACCGTTTACGATAAGCAGGCGTTAATGTCACACACCGTACTGGTCGTCGTGCAAATAGACTACCTTTGTGCAGCCTCCTGGCCACGGTAAAACGCAATAACGAACGTCCTGTTTTTTGTCGCATGTGCCTTGCGACTTCTCCCGCTGTCTGCCGTTTGTCTCGCCTCGCCTGTAGGACAATATACCGGTCGTCCGCTGAAGTGGTTGTTCGTGGACGACCGCAGCTAAACTCTCGAACAGCTGTTCCTGTCGTTTGAAATGCTCTCCAAACTCGTGAAACCATGATGCTAGCGATCCGGAACTCCCCGGCCACACTAGTCACACTTCGAGCTTCTTCCAACTTCCCAATGACGCGACCTCGGGTAAAGTCATCCAGGTGTCGTCTACTAGATTGCCTGTTGGCCATATCACATGGTGGCAGCAACTCGACGTCGTTTAATCCGATGTACACCGTGCAATAACTTTAACCGGATTGCTGAGCGTACACCGCCCGTATGCTTTATGCCTTTTCCACACTTTCCTTTTACGTCATGCTGCATATATGCGCCTGCCCTACCGTACCGGATACTAGTCTATCTCCTGAGTGGTCTTTCGGTACGTTCTGCCTGCTCGTTCCGCTGTTATGCTAATTTCTCCTCTTCGGCCTTAATTTTTGTACACCAGTGTATTTCACAGTAGTTTCCTACATAAAATAATTCCACAATTTATCAGTCTAATGTTGATATATATGGACAATCTTGAGTTTCGCTATACGAGAGCGAGTCTGTGTTTATATGCACGCGAAATGTTACATACAATTATTTGTTGCTCTTCAAACAAGTTAACTCAGCGCACAAAATGTGATAAAAGTTATCATATCTCTGAATTTCATTAATTTCAACACTAAAGAATGTTACATAAAAAAGAAATTATCGAAATCAAACAATTCGAAAATATATATGGGGAAAACCCGTTATGCTGTAACTTCGCGTGGGGCTGTAAGAAACACGAATGTTATTACTCTCGTGGCACAAGGAAATATACCCAAATAGACTATAACGTTTAAAGATACTACGTTAAAAATGGATTTCTGAAGCGGATCTTGAGAATCGGAAACACACTTTATAGATGCAGTATCGGCTGATAGCTCCTCTCAGCAGAAAATTGAATAATGGAAAATAAATGAATATGTGCAAAACATTATTTAGATTGAAAGCTAAACGATGGGAAGGAAATTTTATTTCTGCTTTTACGAAAGATGAAAAGATTGCTTTTTTTTTGGAAAAAAATATTTTGGCGCAAACATTACGAATAATTTTAAAAATGGTGGAATACGTATGTAACGCAACTAGTTGTTTTCTAAATTGTGTCAGAAATGAGCGCATATTACTCTGCCCAACCCACAGTTTGATCCCTTAAAAGTTAGGCATATTGTTGCATAAATTTGTGGCACTTATTCCAAAACTAGCATCAGTTTTGTGATATCAGCCATAGTTTTGTAGATACGGTATAGTAACCATGTATGCATTTTCAGCGGGCCGGCCTTCAAAATTCGGGATCATTAATCGCATATTCTGCTAGCTTTGATAATATTTTGACAAATGTCATGCTATTAAAACAACTACATATTATTTCAACTCATTCACTCAGAAATATGCTGAAATAAAGAAAAATCACTAAATCCGTTTGATATACACAATTTCCTCAGAAGGCTTATTTCATCATTGCAGAACATAAGGTTGTTGTCCTTAGAGAAAAAGGTCAGAAATTTATTTTCTGTGGTGCGATAATACGTGATTTGGTTGCAGAATGAAGTATAGTAATCGATCGACTTATGTTGTCTCGATTTACGTTCCCGTACTTCGGCCCAACTGTATAAAAATGGTTTTCAGCCCAAACTGTATTAAATGGGTGTGGTTTACAATATTTTTTGTGCGCTTTTGACATCACGCGCTCAGATGAAAGGAAAAATGATTTTTGTTTCGTAACGCCGTCTGCGAGGAAAGGAGTGGAGGAAGGTCGCGCACATGCAGCTAGAAGTGTCTATAAACTCATGAAAGCTAACATATGCAAACTATTAAACAAAAAATAATGAGAAAAGTGAAATTCATAAAAACACTTTTTCAAATTAAATTACTACAATGCTTCACAAAAATATTTTCTTTAGTGTTTACTAAACATTTTCATTTCACTATGTTTTATATTATTTGAATTATTAGAAAATAACGAAGTTTGTAAAAAGAAAAAACACAAAAAAACAAAAAAAAACAAATTAAGACTGTCACTGTAATCGATGGAACTCTGAGGAACAGTTATTTTTTCCGGATAAGCAAAGGAACAATTTGCAAGTTTGGCACATGATCCTTGTGTAGCCTTTACATTGTGGTTTCCTGCAGCGATAAGCCTTCGCACTTGCTACCTGTTCCGGCAGATGCCTCTCTGAAAATCGAGCAGCTTGGCTTGTCATAGGCACAACCTTCCTCCTCTTCCTTTTATGTTGCATTTCTTCGGATTCTGCAAATTCACTGCCAGAAGACTCACATTCATCACCTTCAATAGTGTGATCATTATGTGCAAGACTTTCGGCAACCTCCATTTTAAAAGTACAAAGATCTAAAATTTCTTCTTTACGCTTTTTGTTAGCCACAGCAATTTTTCGATATTTCAGCCAACTGTTTACGACAGCTAAATCAAAGACATGAAATATCACTCTAACAGTCCACTTTCTTGTTTTATGTCCCATGGCATAGTAAGAAAGCATACGGTCGTTTAGGTCCACTCCGCCCATATTTATGTTATACTGCTTCACCACATCTGGGTATTCAACATCAACATACCCATGCAGCTGCTTTGACCAAAGCTTGCATTTTTCTATTAGTTGCAGAGCATTTTCTGAGCTCACAAGAAGAACAGCTTTGTTGTCAAACCTCTTTGTCACTGCCATGGTTTTATCTCGACGTACTGCACTTACCATAGAACCTCTTCTGTCAGCTTTCATTGCTTTTTCAGAGGGTAATTTATTCAGTGTCTCCTTAGGGATGCGGTTCTTCATTAAAGTTCCTGTACCCGCAATACCTTTTTCGTGCAATTTTTCAATAAGCGATATTGTTGTAAAGTATCTGTCAAAAAACAGTTTATGGCCTGGAGGAAGCCCTTCAGATAAATACAAGACTGTAGTTATTCCAATACCTCCGGTATTTTGTAAATTGCCAGGAATGGACCCTTTGCCTTGATAAAAAAAAAGGAATTCACAATTCCACCTGGACTTGCTAAAACAAATGCTTTCAGCCCCTCAGGATTCGGTTTGCTTATGACATACTGCTTCACTTCACAAGTACCTGTAAAAGGTACAATTTGTTCATCAATACAGGCTTTTGCGCTGACGGGCAATGAGCTGCAGCCATTGAGCACTTTGCCAATTAGCGGTTGGACTTTCCACAAACTATTTGCTTTTTTCGTTTCATCGGTTACCTGGGAATCTTCGACAAGTTTTAAACGACAACCAAGTTGGTAGAAACGATTTTTTGTTATTGAGTTTATTGCAAACTGAATACCAAGCTCTTTTGACCACAACATGTGCAGACGTGGGAATCGCAGTAATCCACCTAACATCGCAACAGCAAAAACTTCTTCAACTCCAGTAGTATGAAAGGGCGGGTCCGGCCGCAAGGATGCATCCTTCTAGGAGAAGGATGTGGTGTGGCACGGGCAGAAGGAGCAGGGGACGTGACAGGTGACGCTAGTGTGTAGGGTCGATGCTGATGTGCTGCCCCTAGCGGTGCTTTTTGGAACTTTTGATGGACCTTTGACGGATAGCAACGACCGAGTAGGGGAAAGGGCGTGGCTAATGGCGCTAGTGTGTTGGGTTGATGTGCTGCCCCCTAGCGGTGCTTCTTGGAACTTTATTATTACGTTGGACCTTTGTTTTTGAGAGATGGCAACGACCGAGTAGGGGAAAGGGGCTGTGTACGCAATGTGTTTCCCCCTAGCGGTACTTTTTGGAACTTTTCTCGGGAGATATATTTGACTTTGACAAATTTTTAGGAAGACTTTCCAATATGTTTTGTTTTATTAAACTTATATTTTTCAGGAATTCCCTGAGGTGTTAGAAATTTTTATAGACGTTGCATTATTTATTTATTTTTTTTATTTTCTCGGGAGATTTATTGGACTTTGACAAATTTTTAAAGGAAGTTTTTTCAATCGAAGCATTTCCTCGAACTTGTTTTATTAAACTTATATTTTTAGAACTTCCGTGAGGTGTTAGAAATTTTTATAGACGTTGCATTATTTTTTTATTTTTTTTATTTTCTCGGGAGATTTTTGGATTTTGTCAATTTTTCGAAGGAAATTTTATTGTCGTTTCCAATATTTTTTGTTTCCTCGAATTTTTTTATTAAACTTATATTTTTACAACTTCCGTGAGGTGTTAGGAATTTTTATAGACGTTGCATTATTTTTTTATTTTCCCGGGAGATTTATTGGACTTTGTCAAATTTTTGAAGGAAGTTTTTTTTTTGTCGTTTTCAATATTGTTTATTTCCTCGAATTTTTTTTATTAAACTTATAATTTTAAAACTTCCGTGAGGAGGGATTTTTATAGACGTTGCATTATTTTTTAATTCTTATATTTGTCCTCCCTCCAATTTTAATTTAGACGAGGAAAGGCTTTTTTTGAAAAGATTTCGTTCCTGTTGATTCATGTTCCGCTATCTTTTGTCCGCCATGTGTTTTGGGATGACTCACAATTTTCTTTTTGTCTCAGACCATACCATTTTGTATGACACGTGTTTGAGATGAGTCACTACGATGGGTGACGCAGTCGTGATAGCATACAAAACCATGGCATCATCCAACGCCATTTCCTCCGCGGGGTCGGCGGTTGACGTCATTTGAGATTCTGTTTGACACATTTTTTTTCAACAACTTGATCATTTTGCAAGGAATTCATTCCTTAATTTTTCCTCATCTTTTCGCATTTTATATTCAAAATTTTTCAACGTAACGATTTTTTTTATTTTCTTTGAGGAGACCACGCATTTTAAACGGATGTACCAACATAAAGACGTTTTCCAAAGTTTTGTGCTGCAGACATAATCTTAAAACACGATTGTTTATTAATGTATTTACGTGTTCATGGCATTTTCTGTTACATTTTTTAACGTTGTACCTATTTCCAATTTACAAAGCCACAACTTTTTATGCATAGTTAAAATGTTTATTTTTTTATTTTTCGTATTTTTTTTATTTCTTCATGATTATTCAGTGAAATGTACCTTTTAATGCACTATCTTAATCTTTTTCTTCTAAATGCTTGCGTACTCGTTAAACTTCTTGATGTACCAACATTATTTTATTTTCGAACTTTTCAAACTAACAACTACTTTTATCGAGACTTTATTTTTACTGCATCGAACAAGCAAACGTTTCTTTATTATTATTTCTGTTTCTTGCACAAACATGAAACAGCTATATAGAAAACCAGATTAAGTCATACATCAAAAGCAAGTAAGAAAAGTTGTTTGTATAAGAAACAGAAATAGTAAAATAGAAACGTTTGCTTGTTTGTATCAGAAAAAATAAATCCTCGATAAAAATAGTTGTTAGTTTGAAAAGTTAGAAAATAAAATAATGTTGGTACATCGAGAAGTTTAACGAGTACTCAAGCATTTAGAACAAAAAGATTAAGATAATGCATTAAAAGATATATTTCTCTGAAGAATCACGAAGAAATAAAAAAAAACACGAAAAAAAAAATTAACTGTGCATAAAAAATTGTGGCTTCGTACGGTGGAAAAAGGTACAACGTTACAAAATGTAACAAAAAATGCCATGAACACGTAAATACATTAATAAACAATCGTGTTTTAAGCTTATGTCTGCAGCACAAAACTTTGGAAAACGTCTTTATGTTGGTACATCCGTTTAAAATGCGTGGTCTCCTCAAAGAAAATAAAAAAAAATAGTTACGTTGAAAATTTTTGACTATAAAATAGGAAAAGATGAGGAAAAAATAAGGAAGAAATTCGTTGCAAAATGATCAAGTTATTGAAAAAAATGAGTCTTGGAACTTAATGTGTCTAACAGAATCTCAAATGACGTCAACCCCCAACCCCGCGGAGGAAATGGCGTTGGCTGATGTCATGGCCCCGCACGGGGATAACTGGTTTACCAGTTATTTGGGGAGCGGCGCCCCCACGGCCCGAGCTGACCTTGTGACTGGTCAACATCTGATGTCATGCCACCGCCTGTTTTTTGTTTTGGTGCTGTTGGTGTTTGCAGGGACGGCTGTTCATCCAGCTGTTGGGGAGTCGCGGCCCCACGATCCCGAGCTGGTCTTGTGTCTCGCTTTTTCGTTTTTATTTATTTTCTCCACTGGCTAGTTGCCCGTGTTGTATTCTCTACCTAATCGCTACCACGTTATGTACTAACACCCCGGTCTTGTGGTTTTGTTACCCTCCACCACTAACTGATTTATATTAACCGCTCAGTTCGTAGGTTGCTGAGATTCCGTTTAGGTTCCCTGCCAGGATTTGTCTTCTTTGGATTTCTTTTTTTCGTTTTAGCTGGTTTGGGTGCTAGGCCTACCTGCATGTTTGCCGCGTGCGGAGACCCGTGAGGCGGAAATGGGATGTCTGGCGGCTGAGGTCGCAGGAGACCGGTTAAGTGCCTCCTGTGTACCAACACTCCTCTTCGACCCCGGCTTCGCTGTAAACGGGAGGCTAGAGACTAACCCACCTCTAGTCAGAAGTCTTGTACCAAGTTGTGTGCAGGCCTTTAGCGGCTTTTTTGTCGTATGGCACGGCAGGGTGAGCCCGGGGCTGTGGGATCATGCCAAAGGCGTTGGCATGACGGTACCAGGAGGCCGAAGTGTCCGCCGAGTGCGTGTGATCACAGCCAACGGACTATATCTGCAACGTATAAGCTTCAGAACTGTGTCCAGCGTCATTTTCTTGGCTTGCAGATCTCCAGTTCTCCCTTGTAGGGCTCGGTGGTGGGTGGAGTAGTCTGCAGACGAATCTTCCTCCTTTTTTCCATGGGTAAAAACAAGAACAAAAACTCCAAATTTAAGTCACCTGCGAAAATGATAGTTGACAACGACTCTATTTTGTCTTCTCAACCTACCAAGTCTCATACCCTTAAACGGTCTTTAGACCTTGACCTGGACCAAGAATGTGGAACCTCTTCTTCGGCGGCTGTACCAGTCGCTCCGAAGCGTCGTCTCCCCTCAATTGCTGTGACTACGCATGCTACTCACTTGCTTGTAGAATCCATCGATCCGAATGAGAGACTGTCCACCAGATCTCCCTTTTTCATTTCTAAAGCTTTGGACGCTGCGGTTGGGCCCTTGAAGTCTGTGAGGAAGCTTCGCTCTGGGGACCTGCTTGTCCAAACTTGCAGTGTTTCTCAGAGTAACACTTTTCTGAACCTCACTAGTCTTCAAGGCATTCCTGTAAAAGTGACACCTCACCCGTTTCTTAACACCTCTCGGGGTGTTATTTCGGAGTTTGATCTCTTGCCATGCAGTGAAGACTAATTCGTGACTGAACTTGCTGATCAAGGTGTTATTGCTGCACGTCGTATGATGTTCCGGCGTGATGGTTCCATGATTAAGTCAAAAAATGTCATCTTGACTTTTGACTCCCCGAAAGTTCCGACAGAAATCAAAGCAGGCTACTTGGTCTGTGCAGTTCGCCCGTACATTCCCAGTCCTCTGCGCTGTTTCAGGTGCCAGAGGTACGGGCATTCACAACGATTCTGTAAGAGTTCCGCTCGTTGCGCTAATTGTGGCTCCGGTGAACATGACGGGGAAGGTTGCACTTCTGCGGCCTGCTGTGTTAACTGCGGTGAGGCCCATGCAGCTTACTCCCGCAACTGTATGAAATGGAAGGACGAGATGGCGATCCAGCGCCTCAAGACCCTGGAAGGCCTCTCGTACCCTGCTGCCAAAGCCAAGTTGGGTATTCCCAACACCCGACAGCGTAGTTTTGCCGCAGTTGTTAAGTCTCTGCCACAACCCGTGCAGCCCTTTGTTCCGCGCCCTGTAGCTCTCGCAGCGCTTGCCAAGCGATCTACAGCTGACCAAGCGACACAGGTGTTTTTCCCCGAGCTCGCGATTTTTCGACTACCTGATTCTGGGCCTTCTCTTTTGCAGCCGACCCTCTCTTCCAGTTTAAAGCAGAAAGCCTGCACGTGCGGACGACCCGGCCCTCAATCCGCAAAGGTGTGCAGTGTCCATCCAACTGTCTCGGCCTCAGCGAGGTCCCCACCCTCAACCAACATTATAGAGGAACATAGGGGGGAGGAGAGTGACAGTTCGTCCCCAGCCTCAAACAACATTGCAGAGGAACATGGGGGAGAAGAGAGTGACAGTTCGTCCCCGCCCTCTGCCAGCATTGCAGGGGAGTGTGGGGGAGAGGAGAGTGACTCATCCTTTGTGTAGTTCTGTTTAAAAAAAAAAAAAAAAAAAAAATTATAATTATAATAGTCAATTAATAAATTTTTATATAAACCTAATTAACTAACTTGTCTTCACAGCTTTCATCATACTCTTTTTCAACTTTTACCAAGCCTGTCTGCTCTTAATCATTTTCCACGTTTTTTAAAAATCTGTGGCTGATAGTTCTTGGTCTGGCGCTCTTTGACCAAACCTTGCCCTTGCGCCAATAAAATCCAACAACCAACCAACCAACCAACCTGATGTCATGGTTTTGTCTGCTATCACGACTGTGTCACCCGTCATAGTGACTCATCCCAAAACGCGTGTCGTACAAAATGGTATGATCTGAGACAAAGAGAAAATTGTGAGTCATCCCAAAATACATGGGGGACAAAAGATAGCGGAGCATGAATCACCAAGAACGAAATCTTTTTAAACAAAGCCTTTCCTCGTCTAAATTAAAAATGGAGGGAGGACAAATATAAGAATTAAAAAAAATAATGCAACGTCTATAAAAATCCCTAACACCTCACGAAAGTTCTAAAAATATAAGTTTAATAAAAAAAATTCGAGGAAATAAAAAATATTGGAAACGACAAAAAAAAATCCTTCAAAAATTTGACAAAGTCTAATAAATCTGCCGAGAAAACAAAAAAATAATGCAACGTCTTTAAAAAACTCTAACACCTCACGGAAGTTGTAAAAATATAAGTTTAGTAAAACAAATTCGAGGAAATCTATAAAAATTCCTAACACTTCAGGGAATTCCTGAAAAATATAAGTTTAATAAAACAAAACATATTGGAAAGAATTCCCAAAAAATTGTCAAAGTCCAATAAATCTCCCGAAAAAAGTTCTAAAAAGCACCGCTAGGGGGAACACATCGCGTACACATTCCCTTTCCCCCACCCGGTCGTTGCCTTCCCTCAAAAACAAAGGTCCAACGTAATAATAAAGTTCCAAGAAGCACATCTAGGGGCAGCACATCGACCTAACACACTAGCGTCATCTGCCACGCCCTTTCTCCCACTCTGTCGTTGCCATGAGTCAAAATTTCCATCAAAAGTTCCAAAAAGCACCTCTAATGGGCAGCACATCAGCATCAACCCTACACACTAGCGCCACCTGTCACGCCCCCTGCTCCTTTTGCCGCAAGTTACGCTCCCCATCCTTCTCCTAGAAAGATGCAGCCTTGCGGCCGGACCCGCTCTTTTATACTACTAACTCCGTGGGGTTTATCCCCAAAGTTTCACCTTTCGCTAAATTTTCTCTTTGATTCATTTTGTCAGCTAATAATTGAAAAATATCGTCCTCAATGTATTGCTGAAAAAATTGTATCGGTGCCCAGTCAGATTTTCTTAGATCCGGTGGTGGATCAGCAATTTCTGACGGTAATGTGTGCTCAAAATCCAATGATATTTTCCATAAATTGTTCCTATTTTTGTGGATTTCCATTTCAGATGAAGAATAACTTGATTCTGCGTCGGAAATAGCTGCTCCTATTTCATCTTCATCACTTCCCGATGACAAGTCAATGTCCGAATCATCAAGTCTGCCAAGTAAAGCATCTAACCGTGCCATAGACGGACGCTGAGATTGACCATAAAAACATCCTATTGAAAGAGAAAAGTAAAACAAATCACTAGTCTGAAGTTACAAGTTTATTTCTATAACACAACTTTTGAAACATAAAATTTTGAAAATAATGACATACCTTGTTTCAATTTTAAATGTATCAAAATTTAAAACAAAACAAAGTACTTTAATCACCTTATTTTAAAAGACACATGAGAATTTTCTATCAAACAATATATTCATACTTTTGTACAGTATAGTTAGATTTTCTCATCATTTTTTCTGTACATTCTTAAAATTTCTCCCCTACCCCTCCACACACACATTTATGAACCACAGAAACACTGAGCAGGCAACTGATGATATGACAAAAAATAAATATTAAATCTGTCGAACTAATCATCAAATCATCGTCAGAATAAATATTAAATCAAATCAGTCGCTAAGTCATCAATAAAGTGTTCCCTAATCGAGTTACTTCAACAGCCAACAATACCTGAAGCCAGCGAGCCTTGACCAGCTTCACTACCGGTGTCAACGTTTGTTGACATTGAAATAAAGTGCAGATATTTCTCTCTTAAATTAAGATTTTCTCTCACTTTTTTCTTTCAAGATATTCTAAGGAACATAGGATTTCCTTTAACCACAAATATAAGTAGGTTTATAATAATCTAATCAGTAAATAATCAACTTATTTGGAGATCTGGGCTGACTCGATCCACATTCAGAAACTTCCATTTTGTGGTGCTCCTGCTGCCATCTATTGGTATCGTCTGAAGGAATGGACTGTTAACATTTGTTGACAAAAGAGATTAAAAGCCTACAATGTTTGGTATAATTTTAAGAATTTTTTTAAAAATGTCAACGTTTGTATACAACCACCATAGGCTGGTAATGAATAGGTTAAAACAACTATTTCACACACTACTTTCTAATGGCTTTCCACTTACATTTCTTAAGAGATATTTTGTTCAACTCTTAAACTGTAAAATGCCAAAAAAACATTTTGTCCAGCACAAACCAATTACATTACAGAAACTGACTAAGAAATGATCTCACAAAGTTAAAACTTTCTTTGTAAATGCTCCACATGACAGGTCTCTTGTGGTCGAAGATTTAGCTAACTCTTATGGCAACATTGCCTACTTACATATATTTGCTATCTTCTGTAACACGTAGTACTTACAGCACAAAAGTCTAATACACTCCAATAACTCATATTGAATTGGTTGGATATCTAGTGTCTAAATGTCTGTAATGGTGTTCCATTGTCTCAATATATTTCTGAATTAATCTACAATGATATTTGTGAATTTTGTTGTTTGCTTTCTTTTTGTAATATCTTGGCTTGATTGTTGAGCTTGCTTATATATTTTAGTGACCTCAGGAACACACGCGTGGCTTTCAACTTTTGCCTATACTCGTACCTAAAGGTCACCAGGGCCAGTGTTCCCCTGAAGAGATTGGCGCTATATTTCATTCCTCCTACTTATTGTATTATTTACTTATTTACGTTTTTATTTCATCTTGGATGAATCATTCTGCTGCTATAGAGTGTACATTACTTTCCTGGCTTCTTGTTTTGTTCTGTGTGATTTTCATTATAATGATTTGCAATAAAGTCGATATATATATATATATATATATAACCCTACATCACCGTGATTGAAAATCAACAAGTGACGCTAATCGATATTGCCATCCCTGGAAATTGCAGAGTAATAGAAAAAGAGAAGGAGGAGAAAATTGACAAATACAGGGCTCTGGCTATGGAAACTACCCGACTTTGAAATAAAAAAACAACAGTGCTGCCAATAATAATCAGCGCACTAGGAACTATATCACCCAAATTCATGGACTACTTTACCCGACTTGGAATAACAACAATAACTGCCGAGTTACAAAAGACTGCAATCATCGGCACTGCAGCAGTTATTCGTCGATACTTGTCCGAAGCTTAGGCCTCTGGTTGAGGCTTGCCTTGTACAAAAACTTTCAGTAAAAACGTGATGTCTTGTGTCGTTTGTGTGAACGTTTTACTCTGTTATTTCTGAAAGAATAAAATTATATATATATATATATATATATATATATATATATATATATATATATATATATATATATGGGATGTAAGGTCAGGTGATGCGTAACATCACAGCCTCTCCTTGACAAATGTCAACCCCGCCTTCTCGTGGTGCATCCTGTTCTCACTAAAGGGGCTCTGACGACCGCCAAATAGCGGTATAACTATACCATCGGGATTAGAGGAAATTCTATCCCACACTCACCAACCCGCTTGGCCAGCGTGGTGAGTTATGGCCAAACCCCTCCAAAATGATTCCACAACTTAAATCTTGGCCCTCAGTCTCCGGCAGCTGGAATGTACCTGGCCAGGGCAGCGGCCAGTGCGACATGAAGGCAGAGGGTGCTAAGAATCCCCGGAGGACCGGACTAGGCTGCCATCTGATGCTGACCTTGGCTACGTACAATGGACGCTCCCTATCTTCTGATTCAAGGCTTCTTGAATTGGAAGAGGAACTACAAAGGATCAAGTGGGCCATCGTGGGGCTAAGTGAGGTAAGGAGAAAAGGAGAAGATCTCATCGAACTGAAAAGTGGACATCTCTTCTACTATCGTGGGACAGATACTGGCAGAACTAGTGGTGTTGGATTTATAATAAACAAGAAACTGAAATATAAAGTTGTAGAAGTTGAAAGTTCCTCTGACAGAGCTGCACGACTTGTTATCCAACTCTCGAAAAGATACCAGGCTCAGATTATTCAAACTTATGCACCCACCACAAGTCATCCTGAAGAAGAAATTGAAGAATTTTATGAGGAAATTTGTCATCTAAATAATAAAGGTAAGCAGCACTTGAAAATAATTATGGGAGATTTCAATGCAAAAATAGGGCAACGGCAACAGAATGAAACTTCAGTAGGTAAATTCGGTCACGGCAACAGAAACCAGCGTGGAAATACTCTCGTTGAGTTTGCAGAGGCAGAAGGGTTTTTCATCTTGAACTCCTTCTTCAAGAAAAAGCCACACAGGAAATGGACATGGAGACATCCAAATGGGACGACAAGTGAAATTGATTTTATTATGTGTAACAAAAAATTCGTCATAGAAGACTGCAGTGTGCTAAACAAGTTCAACACAGGTAGTGACCATAGATTGGTGAGATGTAAGATGCACCTGAACACTAAACTTGAACGTGGCAAGCTCATAAGACAAACAAAATCTATTGACATAACCAACCTTAAAAAACACCATAATACCTTCAAGTTAGAACTGAAGAACAGGTTCTCTGCTTTAGAAGGCCTAACATCGGAAGAAGTGGACATCTCTGAAGTTAACAGAAAAGTAACCAAAGCTCTTGTGGAAACAGCAACAAAATTAGCTGGGTCTAAGAACAAGTTGCATGTAAATAAATTATCAGGAAAAACGAAAATGTTGATGCAAAAAAGAAGAGAAATGAGGACAACTATAGAAGATGTGACTTCCAAAGTGGAATATATAGAGCTATGCAAGACAGTAAGAAAAAGTATCACTGAAGACGTAAGAAAATTCAACTGTGAACTAGTGAGGAAAGCAATTGAAAACAACCAAAGCCTAAAGATAGCAAAGGGACATCTCAGTAAGGGAAGAAAACAGATTATGGCACTGAGAAAAGAAGATGGTTCTGTAACAAGAAATAGAGGCGAAATTTTGACAAGAGTGAAAGATTTCTACTCCAAATTATATGAAAGGGATGATATATGCACTCCAGACATCATGGAAGATACCAGTACCAGAGTTCCTCCAGTCCTTCCAGCAGAAGTTGCACATGCAATCAAGAACATGAAGCGGGGAAAAGCTCCAGGAGAAGATGGAATTACTGTAGACATCATACAAGAAGCAAGTGGAGAAATCGAAACAGTACTCGCCCAAATTTTCACTCGATGCCTTAATGAAGGAAAGATTCCTGAGGATTGGAACACCGCTACAATGATCCTGCTACATAAGAAAGGTGACATTGAGGATCTCGGAAACTACAGGCCTATCAGCCTCCTATCAGTAGTTTATAAAATCTTCACTAAAGTTCTTTCACACCGCTTGAAGGTAACACTGGACATGGCT
The DNA here is from genome assembly GCA_039090855.1 of Macrothele yani. Lineage (NCBI taxonomy): Eukaryota > Metazoa > Arthropoda > Arachnida > Araneae > Macrothelidae > Macrothele > Macrothele yani. The sequence goes on along the minus strand of CM076999.1, from coordinate 46,303,037 downwards.
CAACCGAGAGAACAAGCTGGATTCAGGAGTGGCTACAGCACAATAGATCATATCCACGTGCTGAGAGAACTAATTGAAAGAGCGAGGGAATATTAACTTCCATTGTGCATGGCTTTTATCGATTATGAAAAAGCCTTTGATTCGGTGAAACCATCAGCAGTTACAATGGCTCTGAAAACCTGCGGTATTGAAGATGCATACATTAATATTATTAATAACATCTATGAAAATGCAAGTGCAAAGATTAGGCTGTTTGGAAATACAACACACTTAAAAATTGGAAAAGGAGTGAGACAAGGTGACACCATATCTCCGAAGCTCTTTAATGCCACATTGGAAAATGTCTTTCAATCACTGAACTGGGAAGACAAAGGGATAAAGATTAATGGAGATTATCTAACCCACCTTCGTTTTGCTGATGACGTAGTCATTTTTGCAACTACCCCATCAGAGTTGCAGAGTATGATCCAGGAACTTGCTGACAAGAGTAAAGAAGTGGGATTAAAAATGAACTTTCAGAAGACAAAAGTGATGTTCAATGCTTTTACAAGAAATGAAGATTTATCGATTGATGGAGAAAAGCTGGAGATAACAGACACGTACATTTATCTTGGACAGCAGATATCAAGTGAGGGTCACATTGATGAAGAAATTAATCGGCGTACAAAACTTGCCTGGAGAGCTTTTGGAAGAAACAGCACAATTTTCAAGAGCAATATGCCATTATGTCTTAAAAGAAAAGTGTTTGATCAATGCATCCTTCCAGTGCTTACGTATGGTGCAGAGACGTGGACCTTAACTAAAAGAGACATACAAAGGCTGCAGACAACTCAAAGAAGCATGGAGAGGTGCATACTTGGTGTAACCAGGAGAGATAAGAAGAGGAACTCGTGGATCCGAAAAATGACAAGAGTGGAAGACATCATGATCAGAGTTAAATCACTGAAATGGCAATGGGCTGGACATACTGCCAGAAGAACAGATCATCGATGGACAGCCGAAATTTTAGATTGGATTCCAAGGGACAGGAAAAGACCCAGAAGAAGACCACATGGGAGATGGGTGGATGAAATTCGAAAGTATGCAGGGGTGACATGGTGGAGACTGGCACAAGACAGACCGTTGTGGAGGAAACTTGGGGAGACCTTCGTCCAGCAGTGGATTGATAATGGTTGACAATGATGATGATGATGATGATATATATATATATATATATATATATATATATATGGGATGTAAGGTCAGGTGATGCGTAACATCACAGCCTCTCCTTGACAAATGTCAACCCCGCCTTCTCGTGGTGCATCCTGTTCCCACTAAAGGGGCTCTGACGACCGCCAATAGCGGTATAACTATACCATCGGGATTAGAGGAAATTCTATCCCACACTCACCAACCCGCTTGGCCAGCGTGGTGAGTTATGGCCAAACCCCTCCAAAATGATTCCACAACTTAAATCTTGGCCCTCAGTCTCCGGCAGCTGGAATGTACCTGGCCAGGGCAGCGGCCAGTGCGACATGAAGGCAGAGGGTGCTAAGAATCCCCGGAGGACCGGACTAGGCTGCCATCTGATGCTGACCTTGGCTACGTACAATGGACGCTCCCTATCTTCTGATTCAAGGCTTCTTGAATTGGAAGAGGAACTACAAAGGATCAAGTGGGCCATCGTGGGGCTAAGTGAGGTAAGGAGAAAAGGAGAAGATCTCATCGAACTGAAAAGTGGACATCTCTTCTACTATCGTGGGACAGATACTGGCAGAACTAGTGGTGTTGGATTTATAATAAACAAGAAACTGAAATATAAAGTTGTAGAAGTTGAAAGTTCCTCTGACAGAGCTGCACGACTTGTTATCCAACTCTCGAAAAGATACCAGGCTCAGATTATTCAAACTTATGCACCCACCACAAGTCATCCTGAAGAAGAAATTGAAGAATTTTATGAGGAAATTTGTCATCTAAATAATAAAGGTAAGCAGCACTTGAAAATAATTATGGGAGATTTCAATGCAAAAATAGGGCAACGGCAACAGAATGAAACTTCAGTAGGTAAATTCGGTCACGGCAACAGAAACCAGCGTGGAAATACTCTCGTTGAGTTTGCAGAGGCAGAAGGGTTTTTCATCTTGAACTCCTTCTTCAAGAAAAAGCCACACAGGAAATGGACATGGAGACATCCAAATGGGACGACAAGTGAAATTGATTTTATTATGTGTAACAAAAAATTCGTCATAGAAGACTGCAGTGTGCTAAACAAGTTCAACACAGGTAGTGACCATAGATTGGTGAGATGTAAGATGCACCTGAACACTAAACTTGAACGTGGCAAGCTCATAAGACAAACAAAATCTATTGACATAACCAACCTTAAAAAACACCATAATACCTTCAAGTTAGAACTGAAGAACAGGTTCTCTGCTTTAGAAGGCCTAACATCGGAAGAAGTGGACATCTCTGAAGTTAACAGAAAAGTAACCAAAGCTCTTGTGGAAACAGCAACAAAATTAGCTGGGTCTAAGAACAAGTTGCATGTAAATAAATTATCAGGAAAAACGAAAATGTTGATGCAAAAAAGAAGAGAAATGAGGACAACTATAGAAGATGTGACTTCCAAAGTGGAATATATAGAGCTATGCAAGACAGTAAGAAAAAGTATCACTGAAGACGTAAGAAAATTCAACTGTGAACTAGTGAGGAAAGCAATTGAAAACAACCAAAGCCTAAAGATAGCAAAGGGACATCTCAGTAAGGGAAGAAAACAGATTATGGCACTGAGAAAAGAAGATGGTTCTGTAACAAGAAATAGAGGCGAAATTTTGACAAGAGTGAAAGATTTCTACTCCAAATTATATGAAAGGGATGATATATGCACTCCAGACATCATGGAAGATACCAGTACCAGAGTTCCTCCAGTCCTTCCAGCAGAAGTTGCACATGCAATCAAGAACATGAAGCGGGGAAAAGCTCCAGGAGAAGATGGAATTACTGTAGACATCATACAAGAAGCAAGTGGAGAAATCGAAACAGTACTCGCCCAAATTTTCACTCGATGCCTTAATGAAGGAAAGATTCCTGAGGATTGGAACACCGCTACAATGATCCTGCTACATAAGAAAGGTGACATTGAGGATCTCGGAAACTACAGGCCTATCAGCCTCCTATCAGTAGTTTATAAAATCTTCACTAAAGTTCTTTCACACCGCTTGAAGGTAACACTGGACATGGCTCAACCGAGAGAACAAGCTGGATTCAGGAGTGGCTACAGCACAATAGATCATATCCACGTGCTGAGAGAACTAATTGAAAGAGCGAGGGAATATTAACTTCCATTGTGCATGGCTTTTATCGATTATGAAAAAGCCTTTGATTCGGTGAAACCATCAGCAGTTACAATGGCTCTGAAAACCTGCGGTATTGAAGATGCATACATTAATATTATTAATAACATCTATGAAAATGCAAGTGCAAAGATTAGGCTGTTTGGAAATACAACACACTTAAAAATTGGAAAAGGAGTGAGACAAGGTGACACCATATCTCCGAAGCTCTTTAATGCCACATTGGAAAATGTCTTTCAATCACTGAACTGGGAAGACAAAGGGATAAAGATTAATGGAGATTATCTAACCCACCTTCGTTTTGCTGATGACGTAGTCATTTTTGCAACTACCCCATCAGAGTTGCAGAGTATGATCCAGGAACTTGCTGACAAGAGTAAAGAAGTGGGATTAAAAATGAACTTTCAGAAGACAAAAGTGATGTTCAATGCTTTTACAAGAAATGAAGATTTATCGATTGATGGAGAAAAGCTGGAGATAACAGACACGTACATTTATCTTGGACAGCAGATATCAAGTGAGGGTCACATTGATGAAGAAATTAATCGGCGTACAAAACTTGCCTGGAGAGCTTTTGGAAGAAACAGCACAATTTTCAAGAGCAATATGCCATTATGTCTTAAAAGAAAAGTGTTTGATCAATGCATCCTTCCAGTGCTTACGTATGGTGCAGAGACGTGGACCTTAACTAAAAGAGACATACAAAGGCTGCAGACAACTCAAAGAAGCATGGAGAGGTGCATACTTGGTGTAACCAGGAGAGATAAGAAGAGGAACTCGTGGATCCGAAAAATGACAAGAGTGGAAGACATCATGATCAGAGTTAAATCACTGAAATGGCAATGGGCTGGACATACTGCCAGAAGAACAGATCATCGATGGACAGCCGAAATTTTAGATTGGATTCCAAGGGACAGGAAAAGACCCAGAAGAAGACCACATGGGAGATGGGTGGATGAAATTCGAAAGTATGCAGGGGTGACATGGTGGAGACTGGCACAAGACAGACCGTTGTGGAGGAAACTTGGGGAGACCTTCGTCCAGCAGTGGATTGATAATGGTTGACAATGATGATGATGATGATGATATATATATATATATATATATATATATATATGGGATGTAAGGTCAGGTGATGCGTAACATCACAGCCTCTCCTTGACAAATGTCAACCCCGCCTTCTCGTGGTGCATCCTGTTCCCACTAAAGGGGCTCTGACGACCGCCAATAGCGGTATAACTATACCATCGGGATTAGAGGAAATTCTATCCCACACTCACCAACCCGCTTGGCCAGCGTGGTGAGTTATGGCCAAACCCCTCCAAAATGATTCCACAACTTAAATCTTGGCCCTCAGTCTCCGGCAGCTGGAATGTACCTGGCCAGGGCAGCGGCCAGTGCGACATGAAGGCAGAGGGTGCTAAGAATCCCCGGAGGACCGGACTAGGCTGCCATCTGATGCTGACCTTGGCTACGTACAATGGACGCTCCCTATCTTCTGATTCAAGGCTTCTTGAATTGGAAGAGGAACTACAAAGGATCAAGTGGGCCATCGTGGGGCTAAGTGAGGTAAGGAGAAAAGGAGAAGATCTCATCGAACTGAAAAGTGGACATCTCTTCTACTATCGTGGGACAGATACTGGCAGAACTAGTGGTGTTGGATTTATAATAAACAAGAAACTGAAATATAAAGTTGTAGAAGTTGAAAGTTCCTCTGACAGAGCTGCACGACTTGTTATCCAACTCTCGAAAAGATACCAGGCTCAGATTATTCAAACTTATGCACCCACCACAAGTCATCCTGAAGAAGAAATTGAAGAATTTTATGAGGAAATTTGTCATCTAAATAATAAAGGTAAGCAGCACTTGAAAATAATTATGGGAGATTTCAATGCAAAAATAGGGCAACGGCAACAGAATGAAACTTCAGTAGGTAAATTCGGTCACGGCAACAGAAACCAGCGTGGAAATACTCTCGTTGAGTTTGCAGAGGCAGAAGGGTTTTTCATCTTGAACTCCTTCTTCAAGAAAAAGCCACACAGGAAATGGACATGGAGACATCCAAATGGGACGACAAGTGAAATTGATTTTATTATGTGTAACAAAAAATTCGTCATAGAAGACTGCAGTGTGCTAAACAAGTTCAACACAGGTAGTGACCATAGATTGGTGAGATGTAAGATGCACCTGAACACTAAACTTGAACGTGGCAAGCTCATAAGACAAACAAAATCTATTGACATAACCAACCTTAAAAACACCATAATACCTTCAAGTTAGAACTGAAGAACAGGTTCTCTGCTTTAGAAGGCCTAACATCGGAAGAAGTGGACATCTCTGAAGTTAACAGAAAAGTAACCAAAGCTCTTGTGGAAACAGCAACAAAATTAGCTGGGTCTAAGAACAAGTTGCATGTAAATAAATTATCAGGAAAAACGAAAATGTTGATGCAAAAAAGAAGAGAAATGAGGACAACTATAGAAGATGTGACTTCCAAAGTGGAATATATAGAGCTATGCAAGACAGTAAGAAAAAGTATCACTGAAGACGTAAGAAAATTCAACTGTGAACTAGTGAGGAAAGCAATTGAAAACAACCAAAGCCTAAAGATAGCAAAGGGACATCTCAGTAAGGGAAGAAAACAGATTATGGCACTGAGAAAAGAAGATGGTTCTGTAACAAGAAATAGAGGCGAAATTTTGACAAGAGTGAAAGATTTCTACTCCAAATTATATGAAAGGGATGATATATGCACTCCAGACATCATGGAAGATACCAGTACCAGAGTTCCTCCAGTCCTTCCAGCAGAAGTTGCACATGCAATCAAGAACATGAAGCGGGGAAAAGCTCCAGGAGAAGATGGAATTACTGTAGACATCATACAAGAAGCAAGTGGAGAAATCGAAACAGTACTCGCCCAAATTTTCACTCGATGCCTTAATGAAGGAAAGATTCCTGAGGATTGGAACACCGCTACAATGATCCTGCTACATAAGAAAGGTGACATTGAGGATCTCGGAAACTACAGGCCTATCAGCCTCCTATCAGTAGTTTATAAAATCTTCACTAAAGTTCTTTCACACCGCTTGAAGGTAACACTGGACATGGCTCAACCGAGAGAACAAGCTGGATTCAGGAGTGGCTACAGCACAATAGATCATATCCACGTGCTGAGAGAACTAATTGAAAGAGCGAGGGAATATTAACTTCCATTGTGCATGGCTTTTATCGATTATGAAAAAGCCTTTGATTCGGTGAAACCATCAGCAGTTACAATGGCTCTGAAAACCTGCGGTATTGAAGATGCATACATTAATATTATTAATAACATCTATGAAAATGCAAGTGCAAAGATTAGGCTGTTTGGAAATACAACACACTTAAAAATTGGAAAAGGAGTGAGACAAGGTGACACCATATCTCCGAAGCTCTTTAATGCCACATTGGAAAATGTCTTTCAATCACTGAACTGGGAAGACAAAGGGATAAAGATTAATGGAGATTATCTAACCCACCTTCGTTTTGCTGATGACGTAGTCATTTTTGCAACTACCCCATCAGAGTTGCAGAGTATGATCCAGGAACTTGCTGACAAGAGTAAAGAAGTGGGATTAAAAATGAACTTTCAGAAGACAAAAGTGATGTTCAATGCTTTTACAAGAAATGAAGATTTATCGATTGATGGAGAAAAGCTGGAGATAACAGACACGTACATTTATCTTGGACAGCAGATATCAAGTGAGGGTCACATTGATGAAGAAATTAATCGGCGTACAAAACTTGCCTGGAGAGCTTTTGGAAGAAACAGCACAATTTTCAAGAGCAATATGCCATTATGTCTTAAAAGAAAAGTGTTTGATCAATGCATCCTTCCAGTGCTTACGTATGGTGCAGAGACGTGGACCTTAACTAAAAGAGACATACAAAGGCTGCAGACAACTCAAAGAAGCATGGAGAGGTGCATACTTGGTGTAACCAGGAGAGATAAGAAGAGGAACTCGTGGATCCGAAAAATGACAAGAGTGGAAGACATCATGATCAGAGTTAAATCACTGAAATGGCAATGGGCTGGACATACTGCCAGAAGAACAGATCATCGATGGACAGCCGAAATTTTAGATTGGATTCCAAGGGACAGGAAAAGACCCAGAAGAAGACCACATGGGAGATGGGTGGATGAAATTCGAAAGTATGCAGGGGTGACATGGTGGAGACTGGCACAAGACAGACCGTTGTGGAGGAAACTTGGGGAGACCTTCGTCCAGCAGTGGATTGATAATGGTTGACAATGATGATGATGATGATGATATATATATATATATATATATATATATATATGGGATGTAAGGTCAGGTGATGCGTAACATCACAGCCTCTCCTTGACAAATGTCAACCCCGCCTTCTCGTGGTGCATCCTGTTCCCACTAAAGGGGCTCTGACGACCGCCAATAGCGGTATAACTATACCATCGGGATTAGAGGAAATTCTATCCCACACTCACCAACCCGCTTGGCCAGCGTGGTGAGTTATGGCCAAACCCTCCAAAATGATTCCACAACTTAAATCTTGGCCCTCAGTCTCCGGCAGCTGGAATGTACCTGGCCAAGGCAGCGGCCAGTGCGACATGAAGGCAGAGGGTGCTAAGAATCCCCGGAGGACCGGACTAGGCTGCCATCTGATGCTGACCTTGGCAACGTACAATGGACGCTCCCTATCTTCTGATTCAAGGCTTCTTGAATTGGAAGAGGAACTACAAAGGATCAAGTGGGACATCGTGGGGCTAAGTGAGGTAAGGAGAAAAGGAGAAGATCTCATCGAACTGAAAAGTGGACATCTCTTCTACTATCGTGGGACAGATACTGGCAGAACTAGTGGTGTTGGATTTATAATAAACAAGAAACTGAAGGATAAAGTTGTAGAAGTTGAAAGTTCCTCTGACAGAGCTGCACGACTTGTTATCCAACTCTCGAAAAGATACCAGGCTCAGATTATTCAAACTTATGCACCCACCACAAGTCATCCTGAAGAAGAAATTGAAGAATTTTATGAGGAAATTCGTGATCTAAATAATAAAGGTAAGCAGCACTTGAAGATAATTATGGGAGATTTCAATGCAAAAATAGGGCAACGGCAACAGAATGAAACTTCAGTAGGTAAATTCGGTCACGGCAACAGAAACCAGCGTGGAAATACTCTCGTTGAGTTTGCAGAGGCAGAAGGGTTTTTCATCTTGAACTCCTTCTTCAAGAAAAAGCCACACAGAAAATGGACTTGGAGACATCCAAATGGGACGACAAGTGAAATTGATTTTATTATGTGTAACAAAAAATTCGTCATAGAAGACTGCAGTGTGCTAAACAAGTTCAACACAGGTAGTGACCATAGATTGGTGAGATGTAAGATGCACCTCAACACTAAACTTGAACGTGGCAAGCTCATAAGACAAACAAAATGTATCGACATAACCAACCTTAAAAAACACCATAATACCTTCAAGTTGGAACTGAAGAACAGGTTCTCTGCTTTAGAAGGCCTAACATCAGAAGAAGTGGACATCTCTGAAGTTAACAGAAAAGTAACCAAAGCTCTTATGGAAACAGCAACAAAATTAGCTGGGTCTAAGAACAAGTTGCATGTAAACAAATTATCAGGAAAAACGAAAATGTTGATGCAAAAAAGAAGAGAGATGAGGACAACTAAAGAAGATGTGACTTCCAAAGTGGAATATATAGAGCTATGCAAGACAGTAAGAAAAAGTATCACTGAAGACGTAAGAAAATTCAACTGTGAACTAGTGAGGAAAGCAATTGAAAACAACCAAAGCCTAAAGATAGCAAAGGGACATCTCAGTAAGGGAAGAAAACAGATTATGGCACTGAGAAAAGAAGATGGTTCTGTAACAAGAAATAGAGGCGAAATTTTGACAAGAGTGAAAGATTTCTACTCCAAATTATATGAAAGGGATGATACATGCACTCCAGACATCATGAAAGATACCAGTACCAGAGTTCCTCCAGTCCTTCCAGCAGAAGTTGCACATGCAATCAAGAACATGAAGCGGGGAAAAGCTCCAGGAGAAGATGGAATTACTGTAGACATCATACAAGAAGCAAGTGGAGAAATCGAAACAGTACTCGCCCAAATTTTCACTCGATGCCTTAATGAAGGAAAGATTCCTGAGGATTGGAACACCGCTACAATGATCCTGCTACATAAGAAAGGTGACATTGAGGATCTAGGAAACTACAGACCTATCAGCCTCCTATCAGTAGTTTATAAAATCTTCACTAAAGTTCTTTCACACCGTTTGAAGGTAACACTGGACATGGCTCAACCGAGAGAACAAGCTGGATTCAGGAGTGGCTACAGCACAATAGATCATATCCACGTGCTGAGAGAACTAATTGAAAGAGCGAGGGAATATGAACTTCCATTGTGCATGGCTTTTATCGATTATGAAAAAGCCTTTGATTCGGTGAAACCATCAGCAGTTACAATGGCTCTGAAAACCTGCGGTATTGAAGATGCATACATTAATATTATTAATAACATCTATGAAAATGCAAGTGCAAAGATTAGGCTGTTTGAAAATACAACACACATAAAAATTGGAAAGGGAGTGAGACAAGGTGACACCATATCTCCGAAGCTCTTTAATGCCACATTGGAGGGTGTTTTTCAGTCGCTGAGCTGGGAAAACAAGGGGATAAAGATTAATGGAGATTATCTAACCCACCTACGTTTTGCTGATGATGTAGTCATTTTTGCAACTACCCCATCAGAGCTGCAGAGTATGATCCAGGAACTTGCTGACAAGAGTAAAGAAGTGGGATTAAAAATGAACTTTCAGAAGACAAAAGTGATGTTCAATGCTTTTACAAGAAATGAAGATTTATCGATTGATGGAGAAAAGCTGGAGATAACAGACACGTACGTTTATCTTGGACAGCAGATATCAAGTGAGGGTCACATTGATGAAGAAATTAATCGGCGTACAAAACTTGCCTGGAGAGCTTTTGGAAGAAACAGCATAATTTTCAAGAGCAATATGCCATTATGTCTTAAAAGAAAAGTGTTTGATCAATGCATCCTTCCAGTGCTTACGTATGGTGCAGAGACGTGGACCTTAACTAAAAGAGACATACAAAGGCTGCAGACAACTCAAAGAAGCATGGAGAGGTGTATGCTTGGTGTAACCAGGAGAGATAAGAAGAGGAACTCGTGGATCCGAAAAATGACAAGAGTGGAAGACATCATGATCAGAGTTAAATCCCTGAAATGGCAATGGGCTGGACATACTGCCAGAAGGACAGATCATCGATGGACAGCCGAAATTTTAGATTGGATTCCAAGGGACAGGAAAAGACCCAGAAGAAGACCACATGGGAGATGGGTGGATGAAATTCGAAAGTATGCAGGGGTGACATGGAGGAGACTGGCACAAGACAGACCGTTGTGGAGGAAACTTGGGGAGACCTTCGTCCAGCAGTGGATTGATAATGGTTGACAATGATGATGATGATGATATATATATATATATATAAGACGTTCGGTGCGATAGTTTCAGGCGTCATGATAATGCAGAATATATCATGTGCCAAACGATAGACCTTTTAAGTTATTATCAATCAAGTACCTCTTTTTCGTTCTGTCTTAGGTCGGAATGAATAGCTCTTTTGGAAAGAAATGTCAAACGAAAAGCAGTAACAGTTTCCTTTTCTTTCAAATTACTTAACAGGTATTTTCACAAATTTAGAGAGGTCGACAATACGAAAGTTATCTCCTTTCGAGATCTAAAGTACACCAAGATTCCAAATACACAACAAAATGTATACCCCGGGCTATTACTTTTAGCTTCAGAGGTTATTCCTGATCGAACTAATGATAGAATTTTGGTAGCGAGCCACATGGTTTGAAAGTGTGCAGAATATTCATCTTCTACATAAACCGGAGTGACTGTTATTTCTGATTTTTGAAAATATGAGCCATGATTTCTTTTCCATTGAAAAACAACATAAGGTAACCAATTTAAAGTACTGGAGCATAGAGATTGAACACCAGCATAACGATTACAAATACTTCTGGCACTTTAGAGACAGTAATTCTGAGAACACAACACTGAGAGCTGAAAAATCAGCCAAAACACGTTACTTATAATATGGACATCAATGCATACGAAACGCACGTGTTTAAAACTACCGACGCGGTCCTCAAATAATGAGAGTGATTAATATTAATACAATCAGTATTTGATAATTAGCATAATAGAAGGACAGTAAAAATTTTGTTCTGATTTTAAATGTGTTTGAGATTTGAAATCCATTTATGTAGGATAAATATTTTTGAATATATGTATCAGTATTTCATGTGAAAAACTTCAGTAACGTAATAAAAATAAATACTTAATAAAAATAAATACTTTAGTAAATATTCTACTGAAGATGTACAATTTCTATGTGTAATTCGTTTAACTCAGGTTTAGGTGCTTTTCGAAATACCTTATGGTCTTCTAAAAGCTCTTCAGAATGTTGCTGAAAATATCCATTACATGTGCATTTTGTCCAATCCACTGTGAACGTTAGTTTCAATAGCATATTATAACCTCCAATGTCTTTTGATTCGTTCTGAGTTGTTCTAGTATTCAAGTTTCTGGATTACCCCCTTTCATTTAGCAATCTTGGATTGAGAGGAAGAGCTTACTTTTGCACGGCACTATCGGGATTGGACCTCTGCTGATTGGCTAAGTATTGCCTTCTCCGATGATTCACGTTTTCTGTTTCATCGAACGGATGGACGTTGGCGTATAAGGCGAGAAACATCGGAGATAAACACTCTTCAACTATTGCTGGAAGAAAACAAGCTGTTGGGGCAACGTTATGGTCTGGCGAATATTTTCGTGGCATCTCCTGGGTCCACTCAGACCTGTGGAAGGCACTATGGACCGAATTCGTTATAAATCGATCCTTATAGACCACGTACACCCACACGTGGTGCATGTCTTCCTTAGGGCGGATGGGATATTCCTGCATGACAATACTACATGTCACACAAAAGAAATGTCCGAGAGTGGCTGAAAAAGCACGATCAAGATTTCAAAGTAGTTCCCTGGCCCCGTAAGTCCCCAGACGTTAACCCAATTCAGCATCTGTGGGACTACCTCGATCGTGACGTTCGCTCTATCGATTCCCGACCACCCACTCTTCAGCATCTGTCAGATGCACTGCAGTCAGCAAGGCTCCACATACCTGTGAACACCTTCCAGCCCCTTATTTAGTCACTCCCAGCCCGTCAAACTGCTGTACGCCCTGTACACGGTGGTTACTCTGGATATTTGCTGGTGGTCACAATAATGTCCCTCGACCATGTAGGATCTCCTTTTTGAACAGAAAATGTAGTAAAACTTCAAACAGCTGCTGCATTTTTTTGAGTTAAGTGCAGCATAAGACATTTGTGGAAATAAAGTACATAAAGCACCGAAATACCTCGGTATTATTGAGTTTTCATATAACACAATTTCATAATTCATTCGTTATATACATTGAAGTGCCAGAAAAACTGGTACAGACGAACCTATGCAAAATACATAGCAACGTCACCTATGCGCGTACTCGGTTGCTTCCGCCAGTGCGTATATAGAGCAATAGACATATTTGCCAGCTGTCAGAGCTATTTTTGGCATGAGAATGACAAGTAATTACGACTTAAGCGATTTTCAACGCGGTGTCATAGTTGGCGCTTGTGAGATGGGCCATAGTATTTCGGAGGTAGAAACGAAATTCGGATTTTCACGGACGACCATTGCAAGGGTGTACCGTCACTACAAGAATTCCGGCAAAACCTCCAATCTACGATAATAGTGTGGCCGTAAAAAGACATTGGGTGAACGTGACCATCGTCTGCTGTCAAGAATCGTTTCACGCGATAGGCGTACAAGAGTCTCGCAGGTATAATAGGAATTCGATGCTTGAGCCTCAACAAGCATCAGCGTCCGGACTGTGAAACTTACCCTGCACGATATGGTCTTTGTAATCCGACGCCCAACTCGAGTCCCCTTGACGAGTGCACGACACAGAGCAGTGCGCCCTGCTTGGGCACGGCAACGCCGCCACTGGACACTTGATGACTAGAAACAAGAAACCTGGACTGACGAGTCACGTTTTCAACTGTATCGGGCAGATGGAACGATTCGTGTTTGGCGCAAACCTCATGAAGCCATAGATCCCGTCTGTCCACAGGGGACTGTAACGGCTTGTGAGGGTGCGTAATGGTATAGGGTGTGTTTAGCTGGACATCACTGTGACCTCTGCTGCGCCTACAACCATCTGTGACCAGCCAACGCTATGTGAGCATCCTTTCTGACGAGGTACATTCGTTCATGTCTTGCATTCATGCTGATGGGTTGGGCCTGTTCCAACAGGAGAAAGCACCTCCACACAAGTGTCGGGACGGTACATTATGCTTAGAGGAGCATTCAAATGAGTTTGGGGTGGTGCCATCCCCACCCAAGTCCCCAGATCTGAACGTGATAGATCACCTTTGGGATGACATGCAACGCGCTATCGAACACAGGAATCCGAGACCTCGGAATACACCCGAATTGTGGAACGCTCTGCAGGAAGTATGGTGTGCATTGCCTACAGCATATTTCCAGAAGCTACTGGAGTCCATGCCCTGTCGTAGTTCTGCAGTTCTGCGCTCCCGTGTGGGACCTAACTGGTATTAGACTGGTGTACCATTTTTCTGGCACTTCAGTGTAAATGATTTGTGATGTAAAAACTGACTTAGCAAGTGAATGAGAGCAAATAGCTTTTCATTTCAACTGGTTGAGAACACATTTTGGATCAAACATTCATACTCTTGATTTTTGTAAAATATTTAGCCAAAGGATGTGTTTAAGATAGAAAAACAAACACTTGCAGATCAACACTGATAAAGGCTGCTGCCAAAAATCGTGTAGTGAAATGACCTAAGGAAACTTTTACTGAGAGTGGAAAAGACTGGGATGCAATCGTTTACTAAATTTTCCTTTTCCAGTAAGCGAAATGCAAAATTTAGGCATAGAAAAAAATATGAGTCGAATAAAAAGGAATTTTCCTTAACCTTACATTCAATAATATCTCACACTGAAGTGATTATTTTATTACTTTCGTACCGATGGAAAGAAAAAAACGAAGATCAACGGATGATAGCAAGTGTTATTTTTTCACTTTCCGCCAGTGTATTACAAAATTTTCGTAATTTTATTTCTATTTTTAATTCAGTGTTATAGTTCGCGACATCTAGCGGACACCAGTAACTCACTTAGTAATAACTGTTTGCAGAAGCCTCTACAAATGGTAACTAGATGGCACTCTAGAATAATGTTACAAGCGTGAGCTTTCCCCCGCATGATTGCCGCCCAACGGTCGCACGTGTGTGTTCTGCGCGGCCGCTACCGAAAGTAACCTGAGCTTAGACTCAGCTAATTTGTTGCTTCTTTCTCCAAGCGTCTGGAAATGAGACTATCAGTCCATATTTTTTTAGAAGGTCACCAGATCCTTTAAATATGCTCATCCGTTGCCATTTGTGATTGATTTAGCGGTTAGCAGTCTGTGATATTGATGCTCTGTCGCTGAGGTTCGGCGTTTGTAAGCTTTCGGCGTATCAACTGAATACTGTTGTGATTACGTAAAGTGAAGTTTTTCTTCTCGTAATTATTTTAAGAATTGATCGTTTTTTCCTAAAGAGTAATAAGCGTTGTGAAAGTGAAAATAAAGAGGGCACACCGTGAAATAGTGGCAAGAGTGCGAAGAAGGGTAAGTATCGAAAATATGTGATGACAGTTATTTGGACTTTGGTTTTACGTCGACAGAAATCAGTTGTGAAGAGAAGCCTCAGTGCGTACTGTGTATGAAAGTTTTGCCGCCAGAGTGCATGCTACCAATTAAGTTGAAACGCCATTTAGAAACCTATCATCCCAGCATGCTTAGTAATCATTGTGACTGCTTTAAGAGAAAGTTAAAAAAGTTAAATCAGCAAAACGGTAGTTTTCATAAGCAGATATCAATACCAAGTAATGTTTTGCTAGCATCTTACAAGGTGGCACATAGGATCGCAAAATGGAAAAAGCCTCATACCATCGCAGAATAACTCATTCTACCGGCTGATGTAGATATGGTGAACATTAGGATCGGTGAGTCTGCTAGGAAGCTGCTTTCAAATGTGTCTTTGTCCAATAACACCATCAGTCGCAGTATACAGCACATAGCGGAGGACCTCAATGATCGATCAATTGCAAAAAATGAAAGGTAAGGAATTTCGGTTGCAGCTGGATGAGGCCACAGATAATAATAATGATGCTGACTTGATTTGCTATGTACGGTTTATAGATAGTAATAATTTTGTAGAAGACCTTCTCTTTCATAAAAGAATTACTGGTAGTTCTAGGGCTCAAGACTTGTTCGAGATCCTTCATACTTTTATATCCGGAAATAATTTGCGGTGGACTAAGTGCGTTGGTGTCTGTACTGATGGTGCTCGTTCTATGTCCGTCTGATATGAAGCATTTCAGGCACTTATTCGCATTAAAGCCCCGGATGCACTGATGACTCATTTCGTTATTCACAAGGAAGTACTCGCGTCAAAATATTTGAGTCCTACTTCGAACCAGGTCATAGAAAATGTAATGAATGTAGAAAAGTTTATTAATACTCGGCCGTTGAAGGCAAGGATTTTGAAACAACTGTGTGAGGATATGAGATCCGATCATACGTCTTTGTTGTACTAAAGCACTTCGCGATGGCTCTCTCGTGGTAATGTCTTGTCTGGTACGTTTGAACTGCGAGAGGAAATTTATAATTTTTTAAAGAGGAAGATCACAAGTATACCGAAAATTTTGTGAATCAAATTTTTGCTGAAACTGCCATACTTATGTGATATTTTTAAAAAGATGAATGCTCTGAATCTCTCCCTGCAGGGAAGCAACATGCACCTTTTAAAATCGATTGAGAAAATTTCAGCTTTTATAAAATAACTAAAACTGTAGAAAAGAAAAATGAATGAAGACGGAGAAAAATAATGTTTTTCCTTGTTTCAAAAGTTTTTGACCTCCAATGCCGTTGATTTCTCTCAAGGCATGAAATCCACTTTTGAAGAACACTTATCACAGCTTATCTTCTGGTTTAACTAAAGAAGATGTGACTTCCAAAGTGGAATATATAGAGCTATGCAAGACAGTAAGAAAAAATACCACTGAAGACGTAAGGAAATTCAACTGTGAACTAGTGAGGAAAGCAATTGAAAACAACCAAAGCCTAAAGATAGCAAAGGGACATCTCAGTAAGGGAAGAAAACAGATTATGGCACTGAGAAAAGAAGATGGTTCTGTAACAAGAAATAGAGGCGAAATTTTGACAAGAGTGAAAGATTTCTACTCCAAATTATATGAAAGGGATGATATATGCACTCCAGACATCATGAAAGATACCAGTACCAGAGTTCCTCCAGTCCTTCCAGCAGAAGTTGCACATGCAATCAAGAACATGAAGCGAGGAAAAGCTCCAGGAGAAGATGGAATTACTGTAGACATCATACAAGAAGCAAGTGGAGAAATCGAAACAGTACTCGCCCAAATTTTCACTCGATGCCTTAATGAAGGAAAGATTCCTGAGGATTTTAACACCGCTACAATGATCCTGCTACATAAGAAAGGTGACATTGAGGATCTCGGAAACTACAGACCTATCAGCCTCCTATCAGTAATTTATAAAATCTTCACTAAAGTTCTTTCACACCGCTTGAAGGTAACACTGGACATGGCTCAACCGAGAGAACAAGCTGGATTCAGGAGTGGCTACAGCACAATAGATCATATCCACGTGCTCAGAGAACTAATTGAAAGAGCGAGGGAATATGAACTTCCATTGTGCGTGGCTTTTATCGATTATGAAAAAGCCTTTGATTCGGTGAAACCATCAGCAGTTACAATGGCTCTGAAAACCTGCGGTATTGAAGATGCATACATTAATATTATTAATAACATCTATGAAAATGCAAGTGCAAAGATTAGGCTGTTTGAAAATACAACACACGTAAAAAGTGGAAAGGGAGTGAGACAAGGTGACACCATATCTCCGAAGCTCTTTAATGCCACATTGGAGGGTGTTTTTCAGTCGCTGAGCTGGGAAAACAAGGGGATCAAGATTAATGGAGATTATCTAACCCACCTTCGTTTTGCTGATGACGTAGTCATTTTTGCAACTACCCCATCAGAGCTGCAGAGTATGATCCAGGAACTTGCTGACAAGAGTAAAGAAGTGGGATTAAAATGAACTTTCAGAAGACAAAAGTGATGTTCAATGCTTTTACAAGAAATGAAGATTTATCGATTGATGGAGAAAAGCTGGAGATAACAGACACGTACGTTTATCTTGGTCAGCAGATATCAAGTGAGGGTCACATTGATGAAGAAATTAATCGGCGTACAAAACTTGCCTGGAGAGCTTTTGGAAGAAACAGCATAATTTTCAAGAGCAATATGCCATTATGTCTTAAAAGAAAAGTGTTTGATCAGTGCATCCTTCCAGTGCTTACGTATGGTGCAGAGACGTGGACCTTAACTAAAAGAGACATACAAAGGCTGCAGACAACTCAAAGAAGCATGGAGAGGTGCATGCTTGGTGTAACCAGGAGAGATAAGAAGTGGAACTCGTGGATCCGAAAAATGACAAGAGTGGAAGACATCATGATCAGAGTTAAATCCCTGAAATGGCAATGGGCTGGACATACTGCCAGAAGGACAGATCATCGATGGACAGCCGAAATTTTAGATTGGATTCCAAGGGACAGGAAAAGACCCAGAAGAAGACCACATGGGAGATGGGTGGATGAAATTCGAAAGTATGCAGGTGTGACATGGAGGAGACTGGCACAAGACAGACCGTTGTGGAGGAAACTTGGGGAGACCTTCGTCCAGCAGTGGATTGATAATGGTTGACAATGATGATGATGATGAACTTCTGGTTTGCGAGATTTTTTCAAAATAATAATATTGATACATTTTTATGGTTTCAAGATCCATTTCATGCCACTGCTCCATCTGAATTTACTGCTGCAGAAGAAGAGAATCTTATTCAGTTGTCTCAGCAACATGGAGTTACCTGAATTTTTGATATCAGTAAAAGATGAATATCCCCTTCTGAGTGTTAATGCTCAGAGAAGTTTAATTCCATTTGCGACTTCTTATTTGTACGAAGCTTGGTTTTCGGCGGTCGCTGTGATAAATTTTAAGTATTGCGCGAAAATCATTTTGGAGAACGAAATCTAATTATAATTAGCTGTTTTTTTTTTCAATTACATTTTTTTTTGTGATCTTCAATACGTGTTTTATTTTTTTTTTTACCTAAGTGTACTTTTCAGAATTTGACATAGGGCGCCTTTGGAAAACCAGGTTTCAGCAAGGGCGCCGAGTATCCAAAAAGTTTGGGAACGACTAGTCTAAGCGACGGCTTTTGACCGTTCGTCCGAGATAGGTCCGTGTTTGAATCCTTGTGAGTCATGGATGTTGTATTTGTCTTAAAGCATTGGCTATGTCCCTTCCCTGGAACTAGGGGCCCTAAATTAAGTACGGGCGACTGCTTATAGCCCATTGAGTTGGTCACTGTGGTCGTAAAACCCCGATCGAAAAAATAAATCATGAATCACTCATTCACAAAATTAGGCAGCCCGTAACTATAAATTGGCCATTCACAATGGCTTTTCGCTTCCCCGTGCTGTTTGTATTGGAGCTGAAATGTCTTCTAAACAAGGCACTAGCACGCCCACGTGGTAAGGGACGCATAACCAATCACTGCATTGCCATCCCGGGTAGTGGCCCCCAGATAATAAATAAAGGCGTCTCCCCCCCCTTTCTACTTCGCTTCCGTGTCACTTCCTATTGGGCACTCTGGCCCAAATCTCCTAGCTACTTATTTCTAAGGGTTGTTTAAGATCTGGGGTCAGACACTCCCTGCCTAAAATCCTCTATATATGATCATGATCATGACTGCATTGCCACATCAGTCATTGCTTTCCACATGAGAGATTCTTGACCAATCACTGTATTGTGATTTATCCACTGTCCTGCTGTGCAGCTGATTTCACGGCCAGGGCTCGGAGACAACGACTGCGTAACATACAATCCTGCGCAGCGTTTCCAAATATTTGAGTAGAACTTCGGAGCAGCTTTTCAATGTAGAACTTCAGTCTACGGAGCAGTTTTGCAATAATTATGTGAAATAAATCTGCTGCAATGAGGGATAGCGTATATGCAAAAAGGTTTTTCTTTATCGAAAAATCAAAGTGGGTGCCGCGGCTCTGCACCACTTACTTGTGTGTTGCCACAGTTTCGCTCAATGGGAGCAAATCGTCTGTCAATATCTTTGAATACGACGAAATACTCCGCTCTAAAAACTGAAATATTTGCTAGTACTCTCATTGGGAAATTTTATAGAGTCAAAGATACAAATAGAAGGCAGCTAGGCAGCCATGGGGCTCGAATCAGTGCTTTTGACCAACGACTAAGCCAATGAATGTACGAATGTGTGATATCACACTCTTTTTTTGCCGTGCACGTGCTACAGTGGCTGATGGTAGGAATGGTGTTCCTGTATGATGTCTTGGGTGGAAAAAAATGCAGACCAACATATCCCGTATAAAACACTATAACGTTTCCTACCATCTTTACCAAGTTTCTATCCAAAAATCTTCTTACCGTTCAGAGCGATGCAGTTGTGCATATGATTTACAGAAAGTCAAAAATACATCGTAAAGGTAGAAAATGTTAAGCCACTGTTATTATAGCTATCTTAAGCAGTGCTTCAAAGACGTAACATACAAAAAAAGGCGACGTAAATACAGGGTATATTACAATGATTAAGTTACTTGCTTTCCCTAAGTTTAAAATTACGTGAACGTGTTACATTTCGACCTTCTCTGTTCCAAAAAGCTTGTGGGTATCTTACCATGCTGATACCACTATCAAAAGGCTCACGTTTTGTTCAAACAATATAAAAATTAGTGCATCGAACACTGAAGTTCACAAGTGTAACAAATCGTATCGTAGTTTTCAATTTCATGTATCCAACATAATTCCATAGTTGAGAGTCATCACAGGAGAACGGCGAAACTGTTGTTAGCTGTTATATTCACTTTTCTACTCGTCGCAACACATGGTGAATTCGGAGATGAACCTTGGTCTACCAACGTTGTACTTGGCTATGACTTGCATGGTTGTTTGCTGTCTGTTGTTCGCCATCCTGCTCTGAACCCTAACCCTGGCATCCACCAGCCATTTCGTCCAGAGGATAGTCGGTTCCTGGAATTTTCATTCGGGGTCCCAGCATTCGAGGTAAACCCTTGCTACGTCGTGCGTGAAACTACCTGCAAAACATCCGTTCGGGAAGTACTGAAATCGGAACATCTGGCGTAAACCATCAAGCCACATTCAGTGGTGCTCAGATGATTCGTTTAGGAGATTGCATTTCTAAATCGAAAGTTAATAAGAAGCTGTACTTGATTTATGTGGCCATTAGTGTCTTACATGTTGGAGTTTCATTTTCATTTATTTTATTTATTTATTCATTCAGCTGCCACTAGACCAACTACGAAAAGGAGGGGGAAAGCCGCAAGGCCTGACATAGCCCTTCTCTCCCCAGAATACAAAAAACGTAAAGCTTAACAGAAAAGGCAAGCCAACACATATATGGTAGGTTAATATGTGAATACACACGTTCTAGCTCACAACCAATACATACACTGAAGTGCCAGAAAAACTGGTACAGACGAGCTTATGCAAAATACATAGCAACGTCAAATATGTGCGTAGTCGGTTGCGTCCGCCAGTGCATATATAAAGCGATAGACATCCTTGTCAGCTGTCAGAGCAGTTTTCGGCATGAGAATGACAAGTAATAACGATTTAAGCGATTTTCAACGCGGTGTCATAGTTGGCGCTCGTGAGATGGGCCATAGTATTTCGGAGGTAAAACGAAATTCGGATTTTCACGGACGACCATTGCAAGGGTGTACCGTGACTACAAGAATTCCGGAACAACTTCCAACCTACGATAATAGTGTGGAGGCAAAAAGACATTGGGTGAACGTGACCATCGTCGGCTGTCAATAATCGTTTCACGCAATAGGCGTGCAACAGTCTCGCAGGTATAATCGGAATTCAATGCTGGAGCCTGAACAAGCATCAACGTCCGGACTGTGCAAAGTATCCTGCACGATATGGGCATTGGGAGCCGGCGCACAACTCGAGTCTTCTTCATGGGTGCACGACACAGAGCTATGCGCCTCGCTTGTGCACGGCAACACCAAAACTGGACACTTGTTGACTGGAAACAAGTAGCCTGGGCTGACAAGTCGCGTTTTCAACTGTATCGGAGAGATGGAAGGATTCGTGTGTGGCGCAAACCCCCATGAAGCCATGGATCCCGCCTGTCAACAGGGTAGTGTACCGGCTGGTGGGATGGTCCATAATGGTATGGTGTGGGTTTAGTTGGACTTCACTGGGACCCTTAAGACATCTACAAACGTCTGTTACCGGCCAGCGCTATGTGCGCATCCTTTCTGACGATTTACACCTGTTCATGTCCCGCATTCATGCTGATGGGTTGGGACAGTTCCAACAGCCCAATGCACCTCCACACAAGTGTTGGGACGCCACATTATAGTTAGAGGATCATTCATCTGAGTTTGGGGTGTTGCCATTCGCACCCAAATCCCCAGATCTGAACGTGATAGAACACATTTGGGATGCCATGCAACGCACTATCGAACACAGGAATCGTAGACCTCGGAATACACCCGAATTGCGGAACGCTCTGCAGGAAGTATGGTGCGCCTTACCTACAGCATATTTCCAGAAGCTAGTGGAGTCCATGCCCCAACTTATTTCTGCAGTCCTGAGCTCCCATGGGGGACCTACGAAGTATTAGACTGGTGTACCAGTTTTTGTTGCCCTTCAGTGTATATCAATGTGTTCCATCATCAATAGCCTACATTATATCTAAATAAACAACAAATAGCATTTACACATCACTATATAATAACATATATATTTATAAATAAAATACAAATAACGTTTCCTCCTCACCTTATAATCAAACTAATCCACATTTCTTCCATTTAATCGAAATTGCCTATTGTTTACTAATTATTTCATAACATGTGCCTTTAGTTTTACTTTAAATAAGTTAGGAAGTATGGTGCGATGCAACGTTGCATGGGATGCCATGCAACGCACTTTCGAACACAGGAATCCTAGACCTTGGAATACACCTGAATTGCGGAACGCTCTGTTGGACGTATGGTGCGCATTACCTACAGCATATTTCCAGAAGCTAGTGGAGTCCATGCCCCGTCGTATTTCTGTAGTCCTGAGCTCCCATGGGGACCTACGAAGTATTAGACTGGTGTACCAGTTTTTCTTGCCCTTCAGTGTACATCAATGTGTTCCATCATCAATAGCCTTCATTATATCTAAATAAACAACAAATATCATTTAAACATCACTATATAATCACATATATATTTATAAATAAAAAACAAATAATGTTTGCACCTCACTTTATAATCAAACTAACCCACATTTCTTCCATTCAATCGAAATTGCCTATTATTTACTAATTATTTCATAAGATATGCCTTTAGCTTTATTTTAAATAAGTTATTAATAGATGTTAGTTCTTGGGGCAATGAGTTCTAAAATTTTGGGCCACTATAATTTATATTCAATTTAAGTTTCTCAGTTTGTGGGAACTTTGGAATTAGTAGTGATCTATTCCTAGTATTGTAGTGATGAGTATGTATATTTACTGTTCTTATATCATTTTGTATACCATTTTTAATTCTTTGGTACAGTATTTCTTCCATGTTATAGTCATATAATTGCTTTATCGTTAAAATATTATATATATTGAGGTTCACTTTTGACCGAAAAAATGAGATTGGTTGAAAATTATTTTATGTTTTAAGGTCTATTATTTTTATAAATATATTTTGCAGTAATTGTAGTTTATGGATATTATATTGTGTGGTTTGTCCTCAGGTTAAAATGCAGTAATTAATATGTGTTTGAATTAGAGTATGATATGTAGAGATTAATATTTTTGGTGTTAAATTTGGCAAAGTACTATTAACAATCCCGATATTTCTAGAAATCTTGCTACTTAAATTTTCAATGTGTTTGTTCAACTTCATGTCTTTTTGTATACTTGTACCTAGATAAGAGTGCGTTGAGACCGTATTAATCCTGACTTCATTCATCAGAATCGGTAAATCGTATAAATGCGAAGTTCGTAAATTAAAGAAAATCATTAATTTAGTTTTGTTAATCATTGTCAACCATTATCAATTCACTGCTGGACGAAGGTCTCTCGAAGCGTCTTTCACAACGGTCTGTCTTGTGCTAGTCTCCTTCATGTTACTCCTGCATACTTTCGAATTTCATTCACTCTTCTCCAATGTGGTCTTCTTCTGGGTCTTTTACTTTCCCTTGCAATCCAATCTAAAATTCCAGCTGTCCATGGATGGTCGGTCCTTCTGGAAGAATGTCCAGCCCATTGCCATTTAAGGGACTTTACTCTGGTCATGATGTCTTCCACTCTTATCATTTTTCTGATCCAGGAGTTCCTCTTCTAACCTCTCCTGGTTACACAAAGCATTCACCTCTCCATGCTTCTTTGAGTTGTCTGTAGCCTTTGAATATCTCTTTTAGTTAAGGTCCACGTCTCTGCATCATACGTAAGCACTGGAAGGATGCACTGATCAAACTCTTTTCTTTTAAGACATAATGGCATATTGCTCTTGAAAATTATGCTGTTTCTTCCAAAAGCTCTCCTGGCAAGTTTTATACACCGATTAATTTCTTAATCAAAGTGACCCCCACTAGGTATCTGCTGTCCAAGATAAACGTACGTACCTGGTATTTCCAGCTTTTCCCAATAATCGATAAATCTTCATTTCGTGTAAAAGAAATAAAGATTTATCGATTACGACTTTTTTCTTCTGAAAGTTCATTTTTAATCCCACTTCTTTACTCTTGTTAGCAAGTTCCTGGACGATAATCTGCGGCTCTGATGGGGTAGTTGCAAAAATGACTACGTCGTCAGCAAAATGAAGGTGAGTTAGATAATCCCCATGAATCTTTATCCCACTGTTTTCCCAGTTCAGTGATTGAAAGACATTTTCCAATGTTGCATTAAACCGCTTGGAATATTTGGTGTCACCTTGCCTCACTCCCTTTCCAATTTTTATGTGTGCTGTTTTCTCAAACAGCCGAATCTTTGTACTTGCATTTTCATAGATGTTATTAATAATATTAATATATGCATCTTCAATACCGCAGTATTTCAAAGCCATTGCAACTGCTGATGATTTTACCGACTCAAAGACTTTTTCATAATCGATAAAAGCCATGCACAATGGAAGTTCATATTCCCTCGCTCTTTCAATTAGTTCTCTCAGTACGTGGATATGATCTATGGTGCTGCAGCCACTCCTGAATCCAACCTTTTCTCTCGGTTGATCCATGTCCAGTGTTACCTTCAAGCGGTATGAAAGAAAGTTCCTGAGATCCTCAATGTCACATTTTTAGGTTGCAGGATGATTGTAGCGTTGTTTCAATCCTCAGGAACCTTCCCTTCATTAAAGCATCGAGTGAAAAATTGGGCAAGTACTATTTTAATTTTTCCACTTGCTTCTTGTATGATGTATACAGTAATTCCATCTTCTCCTGGAGCTTTCCCCCGTTTCATTTTCTTGATTGCAAGTGCAAATTCTGCTGGGAGGACTGGAATAACTCTGATACTGGTAACCTTGCATGATGTCTGGAGTACATGTATCATCCCTTTCATATAACGTGGAGTAGAATTATTTCACTTTTTTCAAAATTGCTCCTCTATTTTTTGTCACAGAACCATATTCTTTTCTCAGTGCCATAATCTGTTTTCTTCCCATACTGAGATGTCCGTTTGCTATCTTCAGGCTTTGGTTGTTTTCTACTGCTTTCCTCACTAGTTCACAGTTGAATTTCCTTACGTCTTCAGTGATACTTTTTCGTATTGTCTTGCATAGCTCTATATATTCCAATTTGGAAGTCACATGTTCTTTAGTTGTCCTCATCTCTCTTCTTTTTTGCATCAACATTTTGGTTTTTCCGGATAATTTGTTCACATGCAATTTGTTCTTAGACCCAGCTAATTTTGTTACTGTTTCCATAAGAGCTATGATTACTTTCCTGTTAACCTTGATGTCCACTTCTTCTGATGTTAGACTTTCTATAATAGAGAATCTGTTCTTCAGTTATAATTTGAAGGTATTATGATGCTTTTTAAGGTTGGTCACATCAATACTCTTTGTTTGTTTTATGAGCTTCCCACGCTTGAGTTTCACATTGAGGTGCATCTTACATCTTACCATTCTATTGTCACTACCTGTGTTGAACTTGTTTAGCACACTGCAGTCTTCGATGACAAATTTCTTGGTACACAAAATAAAATCAATTTCACTTGTCAATCCATTGGGATGCCTCTATGTCCATTTCCTTTGCGGCTTTTTCTTGAAAAAGGAGTTCATGATGAAAATCCCTTCTGCCTACGCAAACTCTATGAGAGTATTTCCACGCTGGTTTGGGTTGCCGTGACCGAATTTGCCTACTGAAGTTTCATTCTGTTGCCGTTGTACTATTTTTGCATTGAAATCTCCCATATTTATCTGCAAGTGCTGCTTGCCTTTAATATTTAGATGACGAATTTCCTCATAAAATTCTTCAATTTTTTTTCAGAATGACTTGTGGTGGGTGCATAAGTTTGAATAATCTGATCCTGGTATATTCTCGAGTCTTGGATAACTAGTCGTGCAGCTCTGTCAGAGGAACTTTCAAATTCTACAACTTTATCCTTCAGTTTCTTGTTTATTATAAATTCAACACCACTAGATTTTAAAAGTATCTGACCCACAATAGTGGGAGAGATGTCCACTTTTCAGTTCAATTAAATCTTCTCCTTTTCTCCTTACCTCGCTTAGCCAGACGATGTCACACTTGATACTTTGTTGTTTCTCTTCCAATTCAAGAAGCCTTGAATCAGAAGATAAGTAGCGTCCAGTGTAAGTAGGCAAGGTCAGCATTAAATGGCAGCCTAGTGCGGTCCTCCGATGATTCTTAGCACCGTCTTCCGTCATGTCGCACTGGCCGCTGCCTTGGCCAGGTACGTTTCAGTTGCTGGAGACTGAGTGCCAAGATTTAAGTTCAGGAGTCATTTTGTAAGGGTTTGGCTATAACTCACCACGCTGGCCAAGCGGGTTGGTGAGTGTGGGATAGAATTTCCTCTAGTACTGATGGTATAGTTATACCGCTACTGGCGGTCGTCAGATCCCATTTAGTGGGAACGGGATGCACCACGAGAAGGCGGGTTTGACTTTTGTCAAGGGGAGGCTGTGATGTTACGCATCACCTGACCTTACATCCCGTTTTCTTGATATTAACAACTAATTCTTTTGCATTTAACCAATCTGTTATTAATTTGAGCTGAGTATTAGTTCTTAGTGCAAGCTCATTTATATCAGTTCGCTTCAAAATAATAGTTACGTTATCTGCATATAGGATTGTATTATTATGTTTTAATAATGCAAATAAGCCGTTAATTCATTAATTAAAAAATAAAAGACCAAGAACTGATCCCTGGGGTACCCCCCAGTTTATGATTTGTAATATAGATCGATTCTGATGAATCTAGGTGTATTGCCTTCTTTCTTGCAAGTAACTCTTAAACAAATTATAGCTAGATCCCCGGAGTCCAGTAATATTTAACTTATGAAGTAATATATCATGATATAGGGTATCAAATGCTTTTGGGAGATCAAGAAAAACAGCTGTAGTTTTTTGTTTTTGTAATAGATTTTGTTAAATTATATTTTGTGTATGTAATAATGTTATTTCGGTTGATTTATTTGGTACAAATCCGAATTGTCTGTGATGAAATATAATATATCTTTGAATGTACAAAAATAGTCTGGTATGAATTAATTTCTCAAATTTATTTGCAAAAATTGATGTTTGCGATTGGACGATAATTAGTTATGTCGTTTGTTGACCCATTCTTATATTTCGGAGTGACTTTCGAGATTTTTAGGGCATCTGGAAATATTCCGGTTTAAAGAATAAGGTTACGGATCTGCAACAACGGCTGAACTATGATATCTGCCACAAATGTTATGGCTATTGGAGAAAATGTTTCGTTGACAGGTCCGACATTTGTATTGATTTGGTTTAAAGCTTGAGTAAGTTCAGTCCTTGTAATTTTTAACATATGAAAAGTATTTAGTTTTGACAGCTTTTGTAGGTATTTTGTATAATGGATTCCTGAAAATGTAAGTTGTTGCTTGGTCAATTGTGTTGACAATATAAAATGATTGTTTATCTCATTAGCTATAGACTGTTTATCAGTTATTTTGTATGTTGATTTGGTTAAATATTGCAGCGTAACTGGGCTGATATTTTCCCCCGTAATAGATTCAGATTCTTCCATATTAGTTTGGGGTTATTTTGAGGGAATATATTAGTGTAGTAATTTCTTTTTAACTTTCGAATATATGAATTAAATTTGTTTCTAAATGTTTTAAAATTCTGGAAGTCGACTTCTAATCTACTTTTAATAAATTTGGAATACAGTCTATTTTGTTATTTATTCGATTTAAAAGATTCCTTGTTGTCGATGGTTTCCTATTCTTTTTAATTTTATTACTCTTCGTCATTATTGGAAAAGCTTGATCGTATGAGCCTTTTAACAATTTGTAAATAAATTATATGTTATATTTGGATTTTCCGCTGGGACGAAATTTTCCCAATTTATAGTTTCCAGCAGGTTCCGAAATTTTTCCAGGTTAATAGAATTTATTAATCGTATTTGTTTGTTTATTAACTGTTCCTTCACTGCATGTGTATAAGTGTAAACGGTGAAAATTGGTAAATGGTCACTGATATCATAACTTATAACTCCTGATAAAACTGAATCTTGGGGAGCATTTGTTAGTGATAATTCAATAATCGTTTCTGTATGAGGAGTAATTCTCATTGGATGTAATAATATATTGATAAATCCAGCAGCAGTTAATATTTTATTAAAGTACAGAGTCTGTGAATTAGTAATAGAGATATTAATATTGAGGTCTCCCAATAAAAATCCCTTTTTCCCGGTTACATTCACATAATTGAATACCTGTATTAATTTATCGAAGAACTAAGTTTTATTTGATCCTGGAGGGCGCCAGCACACCATTATAAAAGTGTGTTGATCTTCTATTGACAAAATTTCTGTGGGAGAGTAAGTAAATGTTAAGCTTTTATTAACTGTATAATCATGATAGTTATCCTTAACGTAAATGGCCACTCTACCTCCTTTTGAGTGGGTTCTATTTTGATTAAAAATCATATAGCCACCCAAGCCAATATTATAATTTTCACTGGGAAACCATCTCTCTGTTATACATAAAATATCTATTTGTAAACTAGTGACCTGAATTAGTGCCTCGATAAGAGTGAATTTATTTAGTAAGGATCTCGCATTGATATGAATAATTTTCAATGAATTTCTGAAACTACAAGAAGAGATAATATTTATATGTTGTGTTGTATATAAATTACCTTGCACTAAATTTGTCTATTTGCTTGCTGTTTGTTAGTAGGAATTATAATCTTAAGTTGAAAGAGTTCAAAATCCACTCCCAGCAACATCTATGAAACTATATGTGTGATCCCCCTTTCTTTATCGATAATAGGATAGTATATCATAAAGTCATAAACACAATACAAATCACTTCACCATAAGTACAAATACTAATCATTCTAGCATTTCAGTTAAGTCCATATCTCAATTTCATACACAATAATATTCTTTATACACAACAAAAAGAATAATAAGAAAGAAAGAAAATGAAAAACGAAGGATAGTAAAAAACCTATCTATTCTGTTTTATTAAAATAACCATAAATCAAAATTTATTTGGAAACTCAAGAAACCTACCCTCATAACATTTTCAAGGAAAATAAATGGAATGTTCACAGCGTAATTCTCTGCTAAGATATTTCTAATCAGAAATTAGTAGGAAATTCAAAAACCAGTTCTTGAGGCATATACAAAAATAGAGTCGTGCCTCTTATGAAGATCAAGTGAAAATCATCCTGTTATAGGCACTATGTAAGATTTAAAGTATGTATATATAATATTAGCACCATAGAAAAAAGAGAACACACACACACACACACACACACACACAAAGAAACAGTAGGTATAGTTCACTTTTCTGGCAGTATCAAATTACATTCAGCAATCATACCTAAGTTTTATTTACAGCACATTACAAACATCCCACGAACCATCACACTATGAACACAATGGAAATTATTCTATCAAATAAAAAAATCTTACCATATTCTCAAACACAATATAAGACCTTCTGTCAAGGAACCAGACCAAATTCATATAATTATTCCAAGAAATATTATTTTTTTCCTTGAGTCATGGTCACTCTTTCTTATAAAATCACTGGCGTTTTTTACCCATGCATATGTAATATTGTCTTGCTACAGTAATTTTCTTGCACTCCAGAATAAATGTCTGCAATGTGGAATTAAATTATCGTTAATAAATATTTTAGTTGCTGGCAAAATAGTACTTATTTCTGAGTTCAATACAACAGTCTTTTTCTTAGTTAGGCAACTGTCTCTTACTGTTCAATATTTGAATTGTATAATTACAACTAATTTGGCTTTCGAAAAGCATCATATTTGAGTCGGTGAATGATATAAATATCTGTTGGGTGATGATTTGTAATTCCAAGTTTATCAGCATATTTATCATTGTACGTCCTCAATTCAGATTCATTGTTGGTAAATATTAAGTCAATCCCGTGTAATTCTAAATTTTTATTTCGGTAATATTGATTTAGTTTATTAATTTCACAGTTTGGTTTCTGAATTTGATGTTGTTTAATATCATTGTCATTTAGTAAGAAATCCTGTTTTGCATTTAGTTCGTTATTATCTCTTTCAAGAGACTCATACCTATTACAAATATCTTTATATTTTACTGCAACAAGGCCAACCAATTTTTTATATTCTGCCAAATTTTTTTTTATTTTTGATAATTGTTCTAGTTTCGCGTTTATCTCATCTAATGAGTGCCTGAGATCTTGTTTAACTTCATCATTTGATTGCTGAATTTTTGAGTTTATATCATCCAAAGTAACCATTATGAAGTCCATGTTTACAATTCCAGTACGGTCAGAAAATGATGCAGTAGCTGTAGATTTATTCGAAAATACATTTCCCTTCCTACTTGCTAATATATTTAGTTATAATAATAATAAACCAATTCACAAATAAACCACATATAGCAATATGGACTCGGTCATTCCTGAATCTGTCGGCAGATGTCAGCACATCATTTTATAGCCAAGTTAAAGTCGTATTAGATTATATGTCAAAGTTATCAGTCAGGAAATACAAATGTAACCCGAAACAAATATTCAAGAGTGTAGTAGTGGAATATTAGTTAGCTATTTATGTGACGTGGGTAGGTGTACCTTACCTACTAGCATATCAGTGTATACGTAAGTAAGATGAGGAGAGCACGCATTTCATTTCAAACGGCATTGTGGTTTGAAAAAATTGATTCCAAAGATTCTCTTATTAAATAGATATAAGTTTGATCTGTTTTTTAATTTATTACCAGTTTCTGCTGACATAAGATCACCAAGACTGGTGACACAAGTTTAATTTCAGATAGCGAAGCTCAATTATAAAGCGCCCTAAGAAACATCCATTTACTTCGAAATCTATCAATTATATATTCCCATCTTCTGTTTTTCGGAACATACAAAGTGTTTTTCTGAGCTTTAGCAAAACGAATTTGAAGTGTCACTCTATCAGTGTTCTAAATGTATATTCAATTAACTGTTTCACCTAACATTTGAAATGGAGAAGAATTGTCACATTTCATGCATTCTAACTAGGCATTTCGAAGTTCTAACTGGGCATTTTTCAACTTGCGCTTGAAATTTAAATATTCGTGACAAATATGGAATATGCAGTTGACAAAGTTTCAATCAGTAAATCAAATCACCTTATATTTCACACATTTTAGTAAAAACGGTCAATACATCACAGAATTATGGGTCACCCATTCTTCCTGTTTAACTTTCACACAAAAACTATAGAAAAAATTGACAGCACTTAGGATGAGAAACTCGTGAGTAAATAAAACATTAATGATCAAAAATATGCTCTTCTCTTAGAGAAGCAACCTGGATATGTGGCGAACCATTGTTACAGAGCTTCATGTTCAGCAAGAAAAATATTGAAAAATGTTTTCAGTAAATTCCTGAAAATATTATTTATATATAAATATGTATTGAACAAAACGAGATTAGTATATGTATCACAGTATTTGGTTAACGCTCTCTGCTGAACCAAGCAGGGAGTTGAAACAAATAGGAAGAAATATCCAAGTCTTCAATTACCTGGTAGAGTAGCATATGTATGATCAGTATATGTATCACAGTATTTAGTTAACGCTCTCTGCTGAACCAAGTAGGGAGTTGAAACAAATAGGAAAAAATATGCGAGTCTTCAATTACCTGTAAGAGTAGCAGCAGAATATAAGACAAAGGACTCTCGCAATAACGTCTTTATTACTTTGATAAGTCTAAAATACAATGGCTAGACGTCGATTGCATGATATTTATATGGACGAAATTGGAAAATTCAGAAATAATATCGCCGCCATCTCGTAATTTCCAATAAATAGGCAGGATTTAAAAACAATATTTAAAGACATTCAATCATCATATATCAATAATTATAAAACACACATAGAGAAACAAAAAAGAAAAAAAGTATAACCAAATCATCACTTACACATGCCGTTATAAAAGGCAGTTTAAGAAATGCAAAAAAAATATGTACTGTAAGAAACATATGATTTATGTTTCTTCCTTCTATATAGCATTTACATAGGAATTTGGGAAATGTGCACCA
This sequence comes from Macrothele yani, assembly GCA_039090855.1. Lineage (NCBI taxonomy): Eukaryota > Metazoa > Arthropoda > Arachnida > Araneae > Macrothelidae > Macrothele > Macrothele yani. The sequence continues at coordinate 46,270,643 of CM076999.1, read as the reverse complement.
GTATGTAGACCCAGTGTCCCTCGTTATGTTTATTTCCAAAGATAAGGCTATCTTCCAGATGGTGCGCACAGGCTAACACCGGCAGAATACTGGCGAAAGTCCATGGGAAAGATTAAGAGAACTCAGTCAAAGCATTGGCATGAGCGACAGAATGGGAGTAAATAATCTGGAATTGTCAAAGAAAAATAAAAGTACATATCATCAGTGAAGCCGTGTATAATATCGCTATTGCAATTAGCAACAAATAATCTAAAAATAATAAAGACAACAACAATAGCAAATGATAACGTAAAGCCCAATTTTAGGAAGCTATACGGGACAATTTGAAAATGTGAGAAATTGTACTGGGTCAAAACTCAATTTTTCACTAACGAGTTGCGTTCTCTATTATTGTGTGAAGGGCCCTAATTCTTTAAATCATACAGTGAAGAACACCATTCGCTACGGCAAACTGTCTTCCCTTTTTACAACAGAACAGACGTGACATCACCAGATAGAACTGCAGGGAAGTGAATACTGTGCGCCAAGCTATTGAATCCCACACTTGATTTCAGTTTTGTTTCTCAAATCACAGTCCTCTGAAACTCTAAGGCTCAGAGTGAGTTGTATAGTGTTTAGCTTAAAACAGTGACCAAATAACCATTATTTAAATAATTTCCCACGCGACAAATTCAACCTTCTGATATAAAAGACATGTAATGTGTTAGAAAGTTATCACAAAACTAAATTATAATTATAGAAACATAAAAATTTCCGTTTTTTTCATGGGTCGAAGAACATTCCTGATAGAACGTGACCACTGGCAGCTCACTGAATGAGTTGCTTGAGTTTGCGTATTGTATCACAATGCATCATATATGCACCCCCTGCTGATATTAATTCAAGGCATCATTCTGTAGGATGAGTAGCGGCATAGATTGTTAGCCATCTTTTATGTGGGCTATGTTGCACAATGGGTATTAGAACCCCGTATGAGAATTTCGTTTCACGCTCCACTCATCTCGCCACCTGACTGACTAATGTGTTGATCCAAGCTGCCAAGTCTCTTCTTCTAATCTGATTGTGGATTTAAGGGACCGTATCACAAGCTTACCCGCGCATTCTGACCGCTCTAATGCTTCCTTCTCTTCCTCATCATTTCTTTTAACCTGACACTAACTGGATTCTACTTGCTTTGCAAAGGGCAGCACAAGGAGCGTAAGCTGCCCTGGGAAAAAGCAATGATAGTCACATTATTGGATTTACTTACTTTGCAAAGGTCACCAAAAGAAGCGCACGTTACCCAATGTAAAAGCAATGACAGTTAAAAAAGACTGAAAACAAGAAAGCATGCAGCACTTATTACTTAAATAAGTAAAATAAATAATTAATTAAATAAATTAACAATGACTATCAAACATTTCATGAACAAAAACAGACAAAACACCAAACTAAATTAATTATTCAGATCGCAGTATATAACCTCAGACCCAGCTTAGTATTACTATTGAATTCTTTTTTTCTTGATTGGAGGTTTAACGACCACCGTGAGCAACTCAATGGGCTATAAGCAGTCGCCCGTCCCTAATTTAGGGTCACTGGTTCCAAGGAAGGGAAAGAGCCAATGCCGTAAGACAAACACAACATCCATGCCTCGCCGGGATTTGAACCCGGACCCCTTCTGGACGAATGATCAGAGGCCATCGCTTAGACCACTGCGCCTCCGGGGCGGCCTATTGAATTCTGCGTCTATCTTATTAAACAAAACAAAACAAAACAAAACAGCAGTTAAACAATTTTAAGTATTTCACGGTTGAGATACAGCTTTTCTCCGGCTTATTATTCCACCATTTGGCAATGCATATACTCTGTGAATTATACACTGTGAACTTTTCATTGCTTTTCATTACTACCTTCCTATCTGAACATATGTTCAAATTTCTCCTTTCAAGGCTGTAGGAGCTACGGCGTGACGTCTTCATCCCGTCTTCCAGGACTTGGTTGGGTTTGCATGCTGGCGATTAAATCTTTCTTGGGAACAGTAACCGGAAAGAGTTTTTCAATATTATTGAAGTTTGTGCTGCAAAATTTTGAACCTTCGTTTCATGAAAGAGAAGGTCAGTTTTTGCTCTGTGTGTAATCGAGCTATTAACGGTACTGAAATTCGGCGTCAGTTATTAATATGCGATGATTCTAACACTAGATAAGCTGCGTCGTCGTTAATTCGTTACTTCTTATTCATATTTTTGCATTGCTCTGCGGTGTAACCGCTGAGGATTTTGTGCCTTTTTTCTGTGCTCAATGTTCAGATTTAAACAGACTGCACAGAAAAAAAGAAACCAAAAATATCGAAATTGATACATCAATCTTTATCAAAATAATCGTAACCAAAAACTTCTACGTCAATCATCCAAAGAAGTGTCATGTCAATAGAATCACATTAGTGAGCAAAAGGATTAACTCCTGTTATGCACCGTTCCATCAAAGAAATAACAACCAAATTGCCGCATCCCAAAAATTTCAACAAAGTTGGGTTTAGTAAAAAAATAAATAAAAACACCTCACAGCCTTCCCGGTAGAGGCTACCACACGAAACATGCATCTTCAGAGATGGGTTTCACGGATTGGCGAGATTTAATTTTGACATCAGCACAGAATTAATCCAAAAATGTATTACCGGCTGCAACGGAAGCACTGTGAAACCAACGAAACTGAAGTGACACTTAACCACCTTACATTTGAACTGCATTAACAAAGTGTTTTGCTACCTAATTGGCCAAAATGCCTATCCAACTGTTGGTGTCTTTCACCATTTACGATTCTTTTGTCCGTGCTTTTGTTTCACAAAACAGCTGGTGCAGCAAAGTGCAGAACATTCACAAATGGTCTCCCTAGATAATTTCATTCGATGTGTAAGATTGTATCACGAAACAAGTGTCACAGAAACCTTCTTAATTTTTTTCCTTCGTCACGTTCTCCTTTCCAAAGTGCTTGAACGTAAGTGTGTCGAGTGAGATTTCAGTCTTTTGTATTTCTTAAAGATCAGGATGTTTTTTGTTTTTTTGTAAAAGCCTTAAAAACATTACAGGCTGTACCAAAGCCTGGAAAAAAGAAATACATGAAACTGACATTGGATACACAACAGATAGTATCCCCGTTCCTTTTAAGTCTCTTGAAACAATGACTGCAGTTGCGTCGTCGACAGAAAGTTAGGTATAAATTGCTCTTGAAAAGAAACAAAATTACGTAATAAGAAACAGCATATTGCTATTACGTAATAAGAATTACGTAATAGCAATATGCTGGACCAATATGGCTTATTTTAAAGTTTCTTCTCAGGGGTATCGATTCTGTTTAACGCTTTTAATCAGAAGCCTCTTAAGATTGAAAGCTTATTTCGAAAACTACACTGACTGGCCACTTTATTATAACCACCTGACAGTTTTAAGCAAATGAGTTATGGCTGCACGCTGTTGCCCCCAGAGGGCAAGCTAGTATAAAAAAGGAAAGCTTAGTGCTTGCGACAGTAGTAGAAATGATTTTTGGGTGACTAGATGGGTAAAAAATATGATTTGACAGACTTTCAACGAGGTATGATTGCAGGAGCTCAGAGCCATGGAGCGAGTATCACCAAAACCACCGCATTCGTGAAATGTTCCAGTGCAGCTGGTGTTTGAGTGTTTAAAGACTGGACTGTCAGCCAAAAAAACTGGATCTCTACGTGCAATGTGAGGTCGTCATTGTCTAGTGACTGCTCGGGCGGAACGGAGAGTGCCCACACTGGTAACCTACAACAGAAGGGCAACAGTGCAGCAAATTACAGACCATCTGAATCAAGTATCCCCTCAAATGATCTCTGCACGCACTGTTCGCCGTACACTGCATCGCATGGGATATGGCAACCAATGGCCTGTTCGAACACCTTTGCTGTCTGCAGTTTACAAGAGAACACGTCTCCAGTTCATACAGGAGCACAAGGATGGGACAGTCAATAACTGAAAACGAATTATGTGGTCCGATAAATCACGTTTTCCGTTGCACCATGCCGATGGTCGAGTGAGAATTTGGCGGAAACAGCACGAAAGCATGGACCCCAAATGCATTTCTACAACACTTCAAGCTGGTGGAGGCAACGTTATGGTTTGGGGAATGTTTTCCTGGCATGCTCTGGGCCTTTTAATTCGTGTTGATCAACGTTTGACTAGCACATCATATTTAAACATCGTTGCGGAACAATTGCATCCCGTCATGTGGATGGTTTATCCCAATGGCAATGGCTACTTTCAACAAGATAATACGTCCTCCCATAGTGCTCGTATTGTACAGGATTGGTTTCAGGAACATGCCGTGAGTTTACTTTGCTTAGGTGGCCCTTACAATCTCCAGATCTCAACTCTATTGAGAATTTGTGGGATATAGTTGAACGAGATATCAGACAACTGGATCCACAACTCTGCAATCTCACATTCCTGGAAAGTGCTACTGATCAAGCATGGTTTCAGATTCCACAAACCACCTATCAACATCTCGTGGAGTCCATGCCACGAAGAATGGACGCATTATTAAAGGCAAAAGGTGGCCCAACGAAGTACTGAGGGAGTGGTCATAATAAAGGGGCCACTCAGTGCATAACCAGAACGGTATTCTAACTAATTCGTTTTTTCCGTAGACACAACTTAATAACAAATCTACAACATCTGCGAAAGATACCTTAACGGAAAGCGAATCTTTGTGTTCGGCAAAATTTGAGGAAAGAAAACTCTGATTTCAATATTAAGGGTGTAAAATGTTTTATAATTCCTGTGTAAAACCATTAAAAGTCAAGTTAAATTATTCACGATCTGTTTAACACGACATCTCGTCTATACCTCGGTTTTTGTGCTTTCTTTTCGAAGCATCAAATGTCACTTAGCTCGAAGAATTCCATTTGCTTGAATTCAACGCATGGTAATTGGTAGAACACTTTTATCATCTATCTCGAGACTACCAATTCTTAAAAAAAAAATAAAAAAAGGATAAATATTTGCACAGAAATGTTTTTCTTGAAGTGCGAATGATATTATCTGCATTCTGCTCACGTCCTTTGGCGTACTTTTGAACCATTATCTGTAAATTGACATGAATGTCTGCTTTAATCACACAGTTTCATTGCATTTGGTAAGTGAGCATACAAATGTTACAGTATGTGTAGTACACTATAACTTCGGTTATAATTCTCCTTCAAAGGAATGACCAAAGACTTAAAAATGTAAAATGCTTGTAAAATATATTTCAAAATGTTAAACTTAGTTGTAAAATTTATGATTCGAAGGAGTAGAAGTTATTACTATATAATGATTTATTTAAATCCGAATTGGCGACGAAAATAAAGGAAATCAACTTATAAATTTTAATTCATTTTATTGCTTTGCAAAAATCATAAAGCCTATGGAAAAGAAACTTCTCATTCGACTGATTCAGCTGTCTGTAGAAATCTTAATTTTATATTAAGTGAAATCGACACAACCGTGAATCTTGATATGCAACGCATGAATTTTGCTGAGGATCCTGAGTGAATTTCTATGTAACCGGTTTCCAATGATACATCTAGGATTCTATTCTGTGACGCCACAAACTTACGTCATGGAGATTTATTCATTTTTAAATTGCGTATAATTGTGTGTGGGTCGTGAAATATGATACCAAATTTTTATCCAAATTGAAAATAAACAACATACACTTACACAGCTTTCTCCAATGTCGAAATGAAAATATACAGGGGGGCTCTTTCGAGTTCTGTAGAGCGGAACAACAGATCTATAGATCCTGGAGCGAAGTCTCGGGCGGAGTAGTTCAACAATGCTGCAACACACATGGCTGACATTGCCTTAGGCAAACCTCCGGCCTTTGGCGGAGTTATATGAAGAATTGCTTCGAAGAGTACTCTGAAACAAAGTTGGAAAAGAGAGGTGAAGAATACAGGTTTTTTCCATGAAAGAGCGGGAAGGCCAGACAGATACTTTTCAGGAGTTTTACAACTGTTGTTATGCACACATCATACATACGTACATGCATACATACATATAGAAACGAGTATTTTTCGCAGGTTTTATTTATTTTATCAAAGAAATTCTGTCATGGACTGTTGAACAATACTGCTAGCTTTATAATGTGCTGTTATAATCACTGAGAAAAATGCGACTGCAAATTAGTAGCAATATACATTTAGAATCGCATAAGATTTGGGCACATACGTGATCACAGCTAGTGTCCTTCGAAACATATATAAAAGTCGTAATTCTGAGGTATTTTCTTTTAAGTATGACCTAATTTTTGTTGAATTTAAAATGAGCTGCCTTTAGCCTCACATTTTTCTCAACACCTATAACCTTAGATTATCATTCCTCTGATGATTATTTTATTTCTTCCCAGACTTGAACCCAATAGAGAATTTGTGCCGCATTCTCAAAAGAAAGGTGCACGACAGGCACCCCAGAAGTAAATTGGAACTCATTAACGCCATTACTCACGTTTGGAATAACTGCATGTCATCCGAGATGTTGGGTAACTTGGTTGACTCCATGCCCAAGAGATGTGTAGCGGTCGTTAAATCCAAAGGTCACCCAACAGTGTATTAGGGACGTTATTTCTTTTCATGTCATCTCGTTACTTTGCCATTATTTCTGTTTCGCAGCACATTTCTGCGCATAACTTGAGTTCTATTTAAGCTATTCCCATTCTGTAACCTGATTTAAATTCTGCATAAAATTTGCGTTCCAATGATGTACATATTGTCCGTATTCTTTGAATATTTACTTTTGTAGCAGCACTCAAACCTCACAAACTTCAAAAATGTCCAGAGTTGCTATTAATATATTTTTATTTTCCCCCTACTGTACATCACTAGCCGTTCTTTGAAGAGTTTGAAGGTTTGAAAATATTGCAAATATCTTTTTTATATATATTTCAGAGTTTTGCACACTCACTGAAATGGATAACATATTATATCTTGTTATAACAAATTCCGAAGAAATATCACTGAACAATGTTGATTCTTGCGTATTTGTAACTAATTGAGATAAGTGCGGGTTCTTGTAAAAAACCTCTTCACTGGAGTACTTTAATTAGTCGCAAATCCAACCCACATCAAGTACGGATTTGAGAATATTTATGATATGAGACGACAATACGCGTGACCTCCGAAATGGTAAATTTTCAGGAACTGAACTTGAATTTATTATTTTACATGGTTTGGTGAATTGCAAAAAAAATAGAATACATCTTTCGTTATGTTTTTTTTTATTTTCTCGTAAACGGAGGAACACATGCTAAATATTTTACCCGGTAATGAAGCTTCGTTTTGTTTGATATACCACAACCATAAGGTCATCTGTTATTTGTTCTTGCTATAAATTATGGTGTGCTCTCAAATCAGTAATCTGTACTGACAGCACTAAAAGAATACCTCATGATTTCCTGTGATACACTTCATCACAGGCAAAGCAATACGCTGATCCTCAGCTCCAATGCATGGGATAGGCGCTCAGCATTTGAAACTTAAGTGTTCTGAGTATTCGGAATCATAAACACTTACTTTTTCTTTCGAGAGATCCAATCGTTCTTAATTATAATAAAAATATGAAATCTTTAAATGCTGCAAGACACTTCTTTAAATTTGAACAGAGGCTTTAATGGCGCGCGTAACTAAAGAGCTTTATCAGATATTATCATCCGAGTTGTATAAACGATTTCTTCTTAGATCATAAGTGAAAACATTGTAATTTGTGCATTTCTCAAATTTTGAATTTCAGGCATTTTGTCATACTTAGGCAACAAGAACGTACGTTGCTGCATTGTAATTTTCGAAATTCGTGTAACTGATTATTGAAATATACGAAAGGGAAACTATTGGACTTTTATATATTACCAGTCAATATTTAAGGAAACGATTTTTAGAATGGAAAATGTATTGGCGGAAAGAAATTATTTCAAAATATATATAAATATAAGATTACTATGCTAAGTATGTAATTAAAGGTTTTAATTGATCTTAGCTTTTAGTGATTTTATGATTTTAATATCGTGCATCGAGGGACATTTTAACCTTATCCAATATAAGAGGGATATTCACTAAAACATCGTTCTCTTAGCTGAAAGTAACCATATTTCTGGAAACGTAGGCTACCGAAATTTTGATAACGGTTAGAGTTTTACTCTTATTATGTGGTTTGAAGCTTTCCCTAAATAACCTACATTTGTTTTTTGTCCTATTAGCATTAGATTTTTTTTAGTGGAGTATACTCCTCATCTCCAACAACTAAAGGTTTTTTCAATTAGAAAAGCCAAAATCTAAATTTTTCTATATTATTATACCTACTTATTCAAATATTTTCCTGCAAACATAGTTTCGCTGTAATTTTCTGCATGTTGGAAATAGGTTATGTATTTTTAAAAACAAAAGATACGTTCGTATTAGAAAAATAAAACAATTTACATCTTTTGCGATAATAGAACTTCATATATAACTTGAAGGATAAGAATTCGCATTAGCTCTTGCTAAATCTAATTATAAAACCTTTAGAATCCATAAAAAGGATACATTCAACTCTTCACAATTACTTGGAAATTATTTTTAAATCTCAGAAGTAAGCAAAATATGATGACTTCTTGATTACAATCCGAAAGTACAAAAACCAGGTAGGAAAACCTGTCTCTTTGTGTTGGCCAGTGATACACAGAAGACCGGACATAAAGATTTAACACTCGCTTTTTGAACAGAGCCGCAGTGGTTGGACATGAAACTACGATAGCGTCTTTCATGTGATACGGTACCAGTGGCTGTATCAGCAGCACCGTGGATAGAGTTGTAAACTCTTGAAAGAAAAAGAAAAACAATGTAGACTCCGACGATTAAGGTTTCGACGTTTTAGATCCATATCCGCACGCCAGCGCACAGTTGTATTGAGATCTTCGGGGCCAAAATATTGCCATTGCACTATGTAAGATTTACCTCTGGGTCTTCTATTCTTTGCACTAATTAAGGAAAGAGTATGTTTGATATCACAAAACATATAATTTTATTTTCATATAAAACTTCTAAGTGGTACAATCATACGCATAGCAAGACACAGGTGTGAACAAAACTGTGTTACTACAACAGAAGATAACTATTCTGTGTTACTTTGTGTCAGAGTAATTATATTCTTCATAAACGTACATTGTCTATCAGAATGATATGACCATCCCCGGAATCACAGTGTACTCTCCCAGGCGCGTCACACAGTGCATGTGACAGGGGCTACCACATGGAGATATAAACGGCCGGCCAGGACAGTTGAGTCATAGTGCGTCACGTGAGCACAATGAACAGAAGTAGTAATTTGACGGTTGTTAAAAAATAAGGATCGTCAGCTACCGCACCAGGGGTGGAAGCATATCAAAAACAGCAGACTCCATGGGCTTTGCACAAAAGCGTTCGAGTAATTACAAATATCCTAACGCTTTTGTGTACATTTTGAAATCATAAAATATATGCATACGAGTCTACTTTTAGGCAAAATGATCTGGCTTCCTAATACGGAAATGTATCCAGACAATATTTTGCCTGTTTTACTTAAATTCCAAGAGTTCGCGCATTAGATTTTTGAACCTTATCAAGTATTTTTAAAATATTTCTACATGTGAGGGTTAAATTAATTTCTATTGTTTTTCAGCAGCAAAATTTTAAAGCAATGGAAAACTAAGTACTGCTCACAAAATGCCAAAAGGAGACGCAGAACTTATTTGTAACATCTAAACATCTTGTGCGTAGCATCGATTTCTATCTGAAAAATACGGTAGGTTCGAGCGAACATCACACCTTATGTTGCAATTGCATACCCAGAAAGCTGCAACGGAGGCAATCGATTAAATCGGGAAAGAGTTTTTTGGGTAGGACTGAGCGTTTTGAGATGTTGTCCTCTGCGGGTGTATATCACCTTTCTAATGGGGACCCGATTATCTGTGCAATATCCTCAGTTCTTTGCCGTAGATTTTTATTACCTGTCGTGAGACATTTGTTTGTGTATCATCTTCACGTTCCTCATCCACAATCTCATTTGCTCCACTGACATAACAAAAATGTTCTTCGACGTACTGACCAACAGTACAGAAGAAACAAAAATGTTCACTGTGTCGGGATACTCCAAGTTATGCTTCAAAGTGTCCAATAGTTTCTGGCCCTGTGGAACTCATTTACCAACCTAGGAAATTTCCGTCATCCTGAAGGCATTTTGAATATGTCTTAGGACTCCATTCTACGGTAACAGATAGTAAGAACGTCAATTCTCTCAAGACACTGGGAATTACCAGTAAATTTAAATTCGCCTAACTGTCTGAACTTCAGAATAAGTGTTTGCGACTTAAAATTAAACAAGCTCTCTGGGAGGCAAAAAGCTGGAGAACCATAAACAAATCATCTGAATAAAAGCTTTGCGTACGAACATTGTTTGTTATTGTAAAATTCAGTTTAGAGTTTCACTGAAACTTTTTTTTCCATAGCAGAGGTCATAAGAATTTTCTTTTTTTTTTTTTTTTGAGATTCCTAGTTAATGTTTTATGTTACAATTTTGTAATGTTAAGATCATTTAAAAGAAAAAGAAATGAAATTGAATTCTGAAAGTGGAAATATTTTTTTAAATAAAAAATAGTGATTTTAAACACTAACTACAACATTATTCTCTTAAAAAGCGCTGCTGCTAGGTGGCAACATATCTTATGATACTGGTAATTCGTTGTAGCGTATATTTTTTGTAAATTATGGTTTTTCGTGAAGATGCATTGCAAGTGTTGATACGTGTATTAATCACTTTGTCTCATGTTATCTAAGTAGCATTCGACTTTTAATATACGTATTTGCAATCCACAGATCCAATGCCTAAATACATGTATGAGGATAAACGTCAAGCGCAAAACATAAGAGCCACTGAATTACAGATTGTATCTGCCTAGTAATGCGTTGGGCTATGTCTTGAGCTAATGACGGCGACTACACTGCGAGCCATGGACTCCACGAGCGTACGGAGATCTTGTGAATATATCATAATCTATGCCTTATCTCAATTTCAACGTAATTCCCTCAGGTTCGTACTCCATGCGATGCGTGCTCCAACGGCGATCTATCGAAGTTGTTCGTTATTTTTAGAATGGCGGAGTTAGTTGCGTGTGAATATTGCTAAGTATTCCTTAATTGCTGTTGTCATTTCACAAAGTACCACCTCAGAAAGAGAAAAACGGCAATGTTTTGGCCAATACATTGCCGTTTTTCCCTTTCTGAGGTGGATAAAGGAAAGTAGCTTGGTGCTAAACATAAGAAATATAGGAAAGCGTTTAGAGGAATACTTTCATTGGATCCGGTTGTTGTTTCGGACATGTATGTGTGAACGCTCTTTGCAGCCGCAAAGCATTACTCACAAATTCTTAATGCTGTTTTCTTTCTACTGTCTGCTTTGAAACCTTTACCTGAAGAAAAAAGGTCTCCAATGACCTTATTCAGATGATTGAAATCCAGGAAAATAAAATTTTCCTCTGCTAAGGCCTTTTCCTTTGAGAAAAGTGCGTTGATACAAACGGCACCTAGAAACGCTGTAGTCCCAGAAATGCGTTTATCACTGTTATTACAGCATAAATAGAGTCCTAATTTTGCCCTTGAAAGTGAGTGACTGAATGGTCGGTAACGGTGTGTGATTTTGCTTTGGTAGCAGTTTAAAATTGATATAAATAAATTACTTCTCGTACGTGATACATGAACCTGAAAATCCTTGAAACACAAAAACTATGTTTCATCCTATATATATAACTACAGCTTTCTCCTTGGTACTATCAACAATCCATCCATCTGATCTCTTCTTCCCATGGACGGTTTAGCATCGCAAGGTTGACAATGCGCCCTTGAAGTTTTCAGCCGGCTTGACATTTCTATGCTGCATGGGGATAAGGGACAAAGTGCGTCCGAGGACGACTTCATAGGGAGCCCATCTACGCATTAGCGTCCACAAACACAGGATGTCTACGGAAAGCCCCGGAAAAACCTCAGACTAGATGTCGGAATGGACTAGGATTGGAACACCCTTGAGAAACGTCCGCATTCCACAGAGTGCATAGGGACATTACTTGGTACTGTGCATGTACAAAGGTCTGTCAATAAGAAACGCACAAGCGACTGTAACTTCCCAGATTTCAAAGATTGAATCATGAAAGTTGGTGGGTAGAAACTTTGGACCTTTGGCTTTAGTGATAAGTCACTTAATGCGGGATCCATTGGCGTCACTACATTGCAGCAACGTTGTTTCCATGACAAGAACGTACGTAGGTAAAACTCCCTAGGTTGGTCATCACACCACTTCCTGACATACGCAATGATTTTTCTGCGTCACTCTGAAATGCATTCCCACGTAGATGTGCCTTCAGACGGCCAAACAGATAAAAATCTGATGGTGCCAAGACTGGACTATACGGTGGTCGTGGCACCTGCTGCCAGCACTGTCGAACCACTTTCTGCACTGTCAACCGTTCAGTGTGCTGTCTCGCGTTACAGTGATGCATATTGATGTCTTCGGCTTACAAGTGTGGTCTGTTTGTTGTGATGGCACTCCTGAGCTTCACCAAGGATGAACAATAGTGCTTTTTGGTAATGGTGGTCCTACTGTCCAGGAAGTACATGAAGATGACGCCTTGACGATCCAAAAAAAATGTGACCATCAATTTGTTTGATGACCTTGACAGTCGTGGCGTCTTATTTTGCGTTGAACCCACATGCTTCCACTCCATTGACTGATGTTTGCTCTGTGGGTCATAATGAAATAGCCATGTTTTATCACCTGCCATCGCACCATGAAAACATTGTGGAAATTCACCAGCAAAATGTTCAAGTAGATCGTCACACACATCTTTCCGAATTCTCTTGATCTCCTTTGTGAAGAGCCGTGGTATCCAAAGAGCACAGATTTTCCAATATCCTAAGCGTTCTGCTACTGTTGAAATGCTTCATTTTGACATGCCAAGGCGGTCCATAAGTTGGGAAGTGGCAATGTATCTGTTATCATGAATTAGCTTCTCAATGGCTCTCTCAATTGTAGTACTTGTCACAGTGGTCAGTCTGACGCATCGTAGTTTATCCTGGATGCTAAAATCACCTATCTTAAACCTCTGAAACCATCACTGCACATTACTGCCATCCATTGGTGTCTCACCATACATTGGCAACAATTGTCTGTGGATCGATGTGGCTGAGATATCCTCAGATTTGTAGAGAACCTTTGTCACGAACCGTTGAAGTAGTAGGGTGTCCATTTCACCATCCATTACGCTTCATCTGCAAAGAGTAGGAACAACTGTTAATGATCCTTTGGAAGCTAGTAGAATGAAAATCCTACCCACCAACTTTCATTATTCAACCTTTGAAAACTGGGGGTTACACGCAGTTGTACGTTATTTATTGACCCACCTTTGTATATTTTCCTTTCAGTAGCTATATATGAAAACACGGTAGATCTAGAAATTTTCCTTTATGAAAAATTAACTGTATCACTTTTTTTCCATAGTTTGTTTTACTGGAGAAAGGAATAAGCTGTTTGACTTCATAACTTTCCTCAAAATGAAAGCAAAATTAAATATATATATATATTGCTGGCCACCCAAAATGCAACACCAAGAAGGAAGCATCCGATTGGCTTGAAATTCGAAGCATGCGTCGCCCGCGAGAGGACATGCAAACGATTAGCATTGCAGAGCATATGCAAATTATGTACGCCAGGCACGCCACCGAGAAGCACTATAAGAAGGGTGCACAGAAGGCGGGGTGTAAGTAGTGGAAATATGTTGTGGTTCCGGACCTGTGCGTGGGAAGCTTCCTGATGCCTCGTCGCAGAATACGGCAGGCATTCCAGCACGTTTCGGAATTCGACAGAAGACGAATAGTGGCTAAACGCGACAGCGGTTTATCGTACCGAGATATCGGCGCCCGTGTGGGACCACATCCAGCAACAGTGAGGCGGGTATGGATTCGGTGTATGCAGGAGGGACGGACCGACGTGAGCGATTGTCACAGTGGCGGCACACCACCGAAAGAGAGGACCGGCATGTTGTTCGGGGCGCATTGACGGCTCGCACCGCCACATCACGAACGTAAGTGCAGGAATTAGGGTGTGATGCGAAACAACCTGTGTTAGCACGTACCAATTGACGTCGTCTGCAGGAACGGGGACTTGTCGCAAGGCGCCCATTGCTTCGATTACCATTGATGTTACATCACCGGCGAGTGCGGAAGCAGTGGGGCGTTGAACGGCGCACCTGGACGACGGAATGGCACGATTTGTCTTCTCCGACGAATCCCGCTTCTGCTTGCAACAACACGATAGTCGTATCCGCGTGTGGCGGCACCACGGCGAGAGACTGTATGACGCCTGCAATGTGCATCGCCATACCGGTCCATATACTGACGTTATGGTTTGGGGCGCAATTGGATATGACACTCGCACCCCTCTGGTACGCATCGCCGGTACACTCAACAGCCACAACTACATCTCCGACGTTTTGGAGCCTGTAGTCCTCCCTTACCTGCAGGACCTGCAAGCGGCCACATCTCAACAGTACAATGTGCGCCCGCATGTGGCACGCACCGTGAAATAATTTTTCACGTCCCACCAGGTGTCACTGCTGCTGTGGCCCGCTTGTTCTCCCGATATTTTGCCCATCGAACACGTCTGGTCGCTGATCGGCAACCGAGTGGCCCGGCAAGCAACACCCGCGGTTACGCCTGATGAACTGTGGCAACGTGTGGAAGCAGCCTGGACTGGCATACCGCAAGCCCACATCCAAAGCCTCTTTCGTTCGATTCCGCGGCGTGTAGAGGCCGTTATTGCCAGCCTTGGTGGCCACACGAACTATTGAGGTCTGCGTGTTCCGTACGTCACATGGGCCTGTAAGCTCAATCGTTTCATCTTTGTATCTGTTGTTATGTGTCCAGTAAATCTGGCTTTGCTACTCGTGTCCTTCTTGGTGTTGCATTTTGGATGGCCAGCAGTGTATTTTACCGTTTTTCACAAACGTAGTATTTAAATTTTGTGAAAAATATGAGCTTGCATAGACCGGTTTAGTAAATCCTAGTAAATCCTTTTTATCACGTCCGTCAGCTTATAGGTTCAGAAAATGTCTTTTGAACACTTCCGATATGAGCAAAAGAACAAATAAACAAATCAATTAAATAAAGTTCTTTTGGGTCGCTGTGGCAGACGCCCGCATTGTTCAAGTTCTCTCAGCACATCTGTACTTCGATTTCAAAAAATAATTTTTGCATTACCACTCAAGTACAATGCTGATGATGAACATTAAAGTTTAGAAGAGGAACGTTCTACTTAAAATATATAGTCTGCTCTTGCTCACTGATACTAAGGATGCAGGATTTTATTCTGCCTTTGAATTACATGTGAAATACGAAATATTCTAGTAAGAATTTGACATATATACACTGAAGAATCCCCCCGCCCCAACAAAAAATAAATACAAAGTCGTATAATGAACATTTTAAGATAATAATCTGATTTGTACTTAATAAAGATTCGCCGCAAATAAAGAATCATTTTGTAGTAAAGTTCACTGATGCTTTGTTCAGATGCGAAATGGTTTTAATGAATTTAAAGATAAAGAATACTATGAACCACTTCAAGCATAACCTATGTTGTTGTGCATGAAATACTGTGCAGAATAATTGCACAAAGGTTACGTTTTCTTAAAATTAAGCGCAAAGTTTATTTTTTGATGATGGACGAAAACATTGGTTGGGAGAGGAAAGCCCTACTTAAATTCTAAAATTATGTAATATTGCTTTCAGTAATTTCCTTATACATGTTTATATGTAAAATATATACAAAATCTTAAATATTTGCAAATTAAATATTTATGGAAAACTTTCTTATTGATGAGTAAAAGGAAAATAGAAATGATGTCATCAAATGTAGAGGTATTGAAGTATATTTCGAAATATCCATACATGAGAGTAGAATCGTAGAAAGTTTTAGGGATATTTATATCTAAACTATCAGTAAATGTCATGATAACATTAACTTTGAAATACAATTGCTGATGTAGTGAAGCATTGCGCAGTAGATCGAGGGCACAGTCGACATCTTTCTTCGTTAACGATAGTCGACTCTTAAGGGGTACGTCCATAAATTGAGTTTCCAACTTCAACCTTGGAAACACAGCCAGGATTTTCAAGAGAGCGGCATACAAATTCTAATTTCACAAACCACATTCTCAGAGAAACATCTTCAATCTGTTACAGAGGGATAACGTATTGCTACCATACCCTTGTACCAAACAGTTATGCAGGAAGGAAAGAGTGAGAGACGAAAAAAGAAAAACAAGAGTCAATGAGTGCAAATGAGCTGTTACCTGGGATTATCTCTGGAACTAAGGAAAATAAAGAAATATAATGTCGCTCGCATTAAAGCTTAGAACAAGCGCTATCTGACAATACAATGTCGTAATGAGCCCTGGGCTAATACCAAAAAAGTTATAAAAGTTATTGGCCTTACAACAGGTAAAAAAGAAAGACAACTACTGAAAATACAGCTACTTCCAACCTTAAGCGTTTACCTTGCGCTTATAAAACGTGAGTAGCTCAAAAAATGTAGCAGAATGGAATGGCTTGTTGGGAGCACCTGGGACGATTTTAGTTTGTTTTTAATGGAGGTTTAATTTCCACACTGAGCAACTCAGTAGGCTGTAAGCAGTCACCTGTCTCCAATTTATAACCCCTGGTTCTAGGTAAGGGAGAATGTCACTGGCATTAAAGCTTAGAACAAGCGCTATCGACAATGCAATGTGCCCTAAGAAATACGCAACATCCATGCCTCAAAGAAATTCGAACCGGTACCCATCTAGTTGTCTAAATGCTGGTTATGGCTAATGGTCATAACCAGCACTTAGACCACTGCGCCACCGGTGCGGATTTAGTATCTTGCACGAGATCCATTTTCCTGTATTGCTTAAATAAATTGGTAGGAACACTTAGTCTGAGAATTTTGCAATTATATCATTCAGGACTCTAGCAGGTCACTTAGAACTGCAAAGAAAAAGTGTATATAACACATATGCTCTTGTATACAGTGTAGGACAAAGTTGCAGGGCGCTAGCTGAAAGTCCAGGGAGAAAAAGGAAGGAAAGCAGTGAAAGTGATCCCCTCTTGCTTAAGTAAACACCATCATATCTTGTTTCATGCTCAAAGAGCTAATGTCAGAAAAGTGATGCATATATACAAAGATATGGACGAAACACGTCATCGCTCTACAACAGAATGCAGATGCTTTCTGTAAATGTAATAATTGAGATTTGAATTTGTAAGTCGTCTATTAATATTCCTTGCTGTGCTACGTAGGCTACTGTTGCCAAAGGAAACAGTAGACAACCCCCTTCGCATTCTAGCATCGACTGTCGCCAGCGAAGGAACCTGCCGGCTCAACCCATTATCAGCGGCGTAAGACATCGTTATATTTACTGGTGGATTTCTAGTTGTTTCTATTACATCATTACCAAATGATTTATATGTTAAGGGCTAGCTCATATTTTCTCCACAAAAGTACTTCGCCTAGGTAATTACCATACAGGTAGTTACCTAAGCGGTATCAAAATTTTCGAAAGTATTGGGACCACTGTTAGGTTTTTGAGTAATATAGTGTCCGCAGCCCGTAACTAATTCGGAACCACTGATTTAGGTATCACCTTCACAATGCCAATTGTTGATTATACATCAGATAGAACTTTAAACCTCCTCTATGTTTCCATAACATTTTAATTTTGAATTTGGTTTCTATCGTGCTTATGCGATAAAATGTTCAAATGTACACTGAAGTGCCAGAAAAACTGGTTCAATCGAACTTATGCCAAATACACTGGTGTGTAAAAATTAAGGGCGAAGAGAAGAAATTAGCATAACAGCGGAACGAGATGGCAGAACGGACCAAAAGACCACTCAGGAGATAGACCAGGGTCCGGTACGGTAGGGCATGCGCATATATGCAGCATGACGTAAGAGGGGGCGGTTGTCGGAGGGGTATAAAGCACACAGGCGGTGTACCCTCAGCAATACGGTGAAAGCTTTTGCACGGCGTACATCGGTTTGAACGACGTCTAATTGCTGCCACCGTGAAATATGGCCAACAGGCAATCCAGTAGACGATATCTGGATGACTTTACACGCGGTCGCGTCATCAGGAAGTTGGAAGAAGGTCGAAGTGTGACTAGTGTGGCCGAGGAGTTCGGGATCTCTACTAGCATCGTTTCACGAGGTTGGAGAGCATTTCAAACGACAGGAACAGCTGTCCGAGAGTTCAGCAGTGGTAGTCCACTAGCAACCGCGGCGGCGGACGACCGGTATATTGTCCTACAGGCGATAAGAGCAGACCGTAGATAGCGGGAGAAATCGCAAGGTACATGCAACAGACAACTGGACGTCCGTTTTAGCGCTTCACCGTGGCCAGGAGGCTACACAAAGGTGGTCTATTTGCACGACGACCAGTACGGTGTGTGCCGTTAACGCCTGCTCATCGGAGATGGCGTTTTCTGTGAAGCCAGGAACACAAGAACTGGACACATGAGCAATGGGGTCGAGTTCTCTTTACGGATGAGAGCCGATTTAGTCTGACGAGCGATTCTGGACGTATACACATCTGAAGAGAGCAGGGAACACGCAATCACACCTCCAACATCATCGAAAGAAACCGGTTTGGATGTGGCGGACTTCTCCTTTGGGGCGGTATCATGCTTGGTGATCGTACTGACCTCCACATCTTCCAAGGAGGTTCATTCACTGGTGTCCGCTATTGTACAGAGGTTCTCCTGTCTCACGTGCGTCTGTTTAGAAGTGCTGTGGGTACTGAGTTCCTCTTCATGGACGACAACGCTACACCTCATCGTACAGTGGCTGTTGGAGAGCTGTTGGAGAGTAAAGATAATCAACGCATGTATTGGGCCGCAATGTCCCCGGACCTAAATCCAATCGAACACGTGTGGAACATTCTCGGGAGACGCTTGGCAGCACGTCACCAACCACCAGCAACGATTCCGCAGCTGTGATTGACGCTACAAGAGGAATGAGCCGCGATACCTCAACAGCTCCTTAACAATCTCGTCCTCAGCATGGACAGACGTTGTAAATCCTGCAACGCAGTCAGGGGTGATCATATCCAATACTAAAGACTGGATTTTTCTTCGCAGCCGCCTGTCACCTGAACGTTTCGGTCTTCTGTCCAGTTGTGCTCAAAGCTACCTTTTCAATAAAGTGTCTTTTTATACTACGGATTTCTTGTTTGGACGGTTTTGCTCACTTGTCCCATATTCTTACATCTTGAGGATCTTACGGTATGATTTTAATCGATGTGGAGCACTTCTGCACGACGTTACAGTCGAAAAACCGTCTCGTCTTTAATTTTTCCTCGCCAGTGTACACAACAACGTCACCAGTGCGCGTACTCTCTTGCGTCCGCCAGTGCGTATATACACTGAAGAGCAACTGAATTAGAGATACCTGTCTAGTAACGTGTACCATCACC
Organism: Macrothele yani; assembly: GCA_039090855.1. Lineage (NCBI taxonomy): Eukaryota > Metazoa > Arthropoda > Arachnida > Araneae > Macrothelidae > Macrothele > Macrothele yani. The sequence goes on along the minus strand of CM076999.1, from coordinate 46,251,096 downwards.
TTTCGCCCTGATGAAGGCGGCGATTCGTCTTGGCATGGACTCGACAAGACACCGGAAGCTTTGGGAAGCCGTACGTAACCAGGATACCTGAGCAAGCACCCACAGTTCACCAAGATTTGATGGAGGGGGTCACAGCCGCGTACATCTCTCTCGATGGCATCCGAGATGTGCTCGATGGGATTCAGCTTAAGTGACCCAGCTGGCCAAGGAAGCGAGGTCACGCCGATGGAGTGTTCATCCCAACTTTCGGATACAATTCGGGAGCGATGGCACAATGCATTTTCTTGTTGTAGGATGAGGTCCCCAGTGGGATGTTGAAGACGCACAAACGGGAGCAAATGGTCGTGAAGGACATCACGGTAACGTTGACCTGGAGGGACGATGTCACACTTAGTAGAGGTCCCATTTCAGTCCACGTAAACCGTCCCCAGACGAGGATGCCACCCCCACCAGCTTGAAGAGTATCCTGCTGGCAAGAAGGATCCATCGCTTCATGTGGTTTGCGCCGTACTCGTAGCCTGCCATCCGTATGTACCAACGTGAATCTCGACTCATCAGTCCATGCAACATTTTTCCACATGTCTAGGGTCCAGTGGCGGTGTTCCCGCGCAGATGCTAGTCTTTGCATCATGTGATGTGCGGTCAGTTGCGGTACCCTCGTGGGACGATGGCTTCTGTACCCCATAGCGAGAAGATGGTTCTGGATGGTGTGGCTGCTTACACGGTTTTGTGCACCAGCGTTAAAATACCGAGTTATTTCTTGCGCTGTGGCCCGTCTGTCCGCTGTTACAATGCGAGGTAGCCGACGATGACACCGCTCATTAACACGCTGTTGTCCACGGCAGTTGGCCCATGCAGGGAGGGTTTTATCGGATTCGATGTACTCACGGTGCACCCGTGACGCAGGGGCTCGGGAAAATCCCAGTGCCTGCACAACTTCCGAGGTGGATTGACCCATTCGTCGGGCCCCGACAATTTGTCCATGATCAAATGCACTTAGATTCTTCGTCTTACCCATACTGCGTCCGAATATTACTCATTCCCGTCGCATCACTCCTTATATTGTCGGATCGCTGCATACGTCATGCAGTTTCCTTGATAGGGTCCCCCACAGCGCCACATTTGCTTAACGCCACCAGTCTCTAATTCAATTGCTCTTCAGTGTAAAGCGATAGACATTCTGGCCAGCTGTCAGAGCAGTTTTCGGCATGAGAATGACAAGTAATAACGATTTAAGCGATTTCCAACGCGTTGTCATAGTTGGCGATCGTGAGATGGGCCATAGTATTTCGGAGGTAGAAACGAAGTTCGGATTTTCACGGACGACCATTGCAAGGGTGTACCGTGACTACAATAATTTCGGCAAAACCTACAACCTACGATACCAGTCTGGCCGTAAAAAGCATTGGGTGAACGTGACCATTGTGGGCTGTCAAGAATCGTTTCACGCGGTAGGCGTGCAACAGTCTTGCAGGTATAATCTGAATTTAATGCTGGTGCCTCAACAAGCATCAGCGTACGGACTGTGCAACGTACCCTGCACGATATGGGCTTTGGGAGCCGACGCCCAACTCCAGTCTCCTTGATGGGTGCATGACACAGAACTATGCGCCTCGCTTGGTCACGACAACACCGCAACTGGACACGTGATGATTGAAAACAGGTAGCCTGGTCTGACGAGTCTGGTTTCCAACTTATCAGGGAGATTTAAGGATTTGTGTGTGACGTAAACCCCATGAAGCCATGGATCACGCCTGTCAACAGGGCTCTGTGCCGGCTGTTGGGGGTGTCCGTAGTGGTATGGGGGTGTTTAGCTGGACTTTACTGGGACCCCTAGTACGTCTTCAAACATCTGTGACCGGCCAACGCCTTGTGAGCATTCTTTCTGACGAGGTACACCCGTTCATGTCCTGCATTCATGCTGATGGGTTGGGACTGTTCCAACAGGACAATGCACCTCCACACAGTTGTCGGGACGCCACATTATGTTTAGAGGAGCATTCCTCTGAGTTTGGTATTTTGCCATTCCCACCGAAGTCCCGAGATCTGAACGCGATAGAACACATTTGGGATGCTATTCAACGCGCAATCAAACACAGTAATCCGAGACCTCGGAATACACCCGAAATGTGAAACGCTCTGCAGGAAGTATGGTGTGCATTGCCTACAGCATATTTCAAGAAGCTAGTGGAGTCCATGATCCGTCTTATGTGTGCAGTCCTGCGCCCCCGCAGGGGACCTACTAAGTATTAGACTGGTGTACAAATTTTTTTGACACTTCAGTGTATATGGAGATGTGTCAGCACAGAGATTAAGAGCTACCGTTTACAGAAAAAATGTGCGCGCACGTTTCGATTTGTTAGTTGTTATTTTATTTTGATGTTCACGGTTACATTACGATCTGCAAACCATGCAACAAATGCATTTTTTTCAGATAGAATGTTTGAGAAACTACTGAGAATTGTTGACCACTTTATCTGCAACAACATTCCCCGGAACACCTGGCGTTAATCCTTGTCCTCTAAGATCAAGGTACCTCTTGATATCCACTACAGTGTGAATTTCATTGAGGATCTTACAAGTCCGGGTATCTCACTTCCCCGCACGCTAATGGGACACAATCAGAACTCATGTATAAATCTCTCAGCCGTTCAACAGAACGAACGGGGTCGAAAGTCTTAACCATGAAGAAATACACATTACCTTGCACACAACTTTCAGACTGCTTTTAAATATCTTAAATGAATCATCCCTTTAAGGAATTGGAGGGATTTAAACATGGTCTACAAAATTTAGAAGAAAATAGAAATATTTATATAAACTTTTTCATATACACTGACGGAAAAAAATTCAACACCAAGAAGAGGTTGTGTTAGATAAACGAAAGTTGGTAGGCGGTTAGAGTACATCTGTAAGATGACGTCTATGCAAATTTCGCGCTCGGCGCATACGTGTGGCGCAAGTAGTGCCCCTCGGAACAAGCAAAGCAGGTTTGCTGTAAATACGCGCTGTAACGTTTGTGAGCGTTAGTTATCGTTGAGATTCGACGTAGTGTGTTGATGTTAGTCAAGAATTCCTTTAAGAAGACGAAGAAGCCATTATCAACAGCTCACGGAGTTTGAACGAGGTCGTGTAATAGGGCTACGAGAAGGTGGATTTTCTTTCCGCAATATTGAAGAAAGACTTGGCAGGAATGTAGCCACTGTGCATGATTGTTGGCAGCGGTGCTCAAGGGAAGGTACTGCCTCAAGAAGACCGGGTTCCGGCCGCCCACGTGGTACTACTGAGAGGGAAGATCGCCGTGTACGGCGTATGACCGTGGCCCATCGTACTGCGTCTGCGGCAGCAATTCGAGCTGCCGTTGCCACCACAGTGACACAACGAACGGTTACAAATCGGTTACTTGAAGGACAGCTCTGAACCAGACGCCCTGTAGCGTGCATTCCTGTTACTCCAAACCACTTCCCTTTGCGACGTCAGTGGTGTCAAGCTAGAGCTCATTGAAGGACGGAGTGGAGATCTGTTGTGTTTCCTGATGAAAGCCGGTTCTGCGTGGGTGCCAGTGATGGCCATGTGTTGGTTAGAAGGAGGCCAGGTGAGCGCCTGCAACCAACCTGTCTGCGGCCGAGACACACTGGACCTACACCTGAAGTTATGGTCAGGGGAGCAATGTCCTATGACAGCAGGAGCACACTCGTGGTTATCCCACGCACCCTGACGGCACAGTTGTACGTCGGTCTGGTGATTCAACCTGTTGTGCTGCCATTCATGAACAGCATTCAAGGGGGTGTTTTCCAACAGGATAACGCTCGCCCGCATACCACTGTTGTAACCCAACATGCTCTACAGAGTGTCGACATGTTGCCGTGGCCGAGGAGATCACCAGATCTTTCTCCAATCGGGCACGTATGGGACATCATTGGACAACAACTCCAGCGTCACCCCCAACCAGCATTAACTGTTCCTGTATTGACGGACCAAGTGCAACAGGCATGGACCTCCATCCCACAAACTGACATTCGGCACCTGTACGACACAATGCATGAACGTTTGCATGCTTGCATTCAAAATTCTGGCGGTTACACCGGTTATTAATGTACCAGCATTTCACATTTAAAATGGCTCTTCTCGCGCTTACATTAAGCTGTGATCCTGAAACCTTAATCGAATAAATATGTTACCTATACAAATGTATTGCCGCCATTTCATTCCTCTACAATTATTTTTTCGTTGTGTTGCGATTTTTTTTCTGTCAGTGTATTTAACTGCACCTTCTAAGTTATATTATCATTCAATCTAGAAATGAATACTATATTCACACTTAAGTCTAAGAATTTAGAAAAAGATGAATAAAAGATAACTGCATCATAGAAAAGCATTTAATATTTCAATATCATAAAGAATTTGAAGTTTCATGTTCACTCAAAAAGTTTTTCACAGCTAAAGATAAAATGTTATGCACTGGAAATAAAACAAGAAAAGTTTCTCAAGAATTATATGTATTAAACACATGAATGTTCATTAAGACGTCGGCGTCCGTCCAAAATTCAGTGTTAGTATAAATAAATGTATGAATGTTTTGCTTGTCTTACAGCACTCGCTTTATTCCAGGAAAGAAACAAAAAGCGACTGCTGTAAGACAAGCAAAACATTTACGACTCGTCTTAATTCGAAGCCAAACCCATTCCTGGCCAATGTTCAGAAGCCAGTGCTTAGACAACAGCGCCTTCACGTGTTACTATTTTTTTCGCAGCAGATGAGACAAACATGACAGTGTAAGTGATATTTTATTGCCACGGGCGGCAATAAAATCTCCGTTAAAACATGTGCTGACCTAAAACTATTATTTAACGATATGTTTGAAACAAATTGAAAAAAACGTTGAGTGGTTCACCAGAATTCCGGTTGCGCAATTAAATATGATTGAGAATGAACATAATATAAACTGGGTGGACCTGATTTTAGCGAGAGCTCTCTGGGAAATCTATGCATAATTATTTATGTCCTTGGATATACACTGCTGGCCACCCAAACTGCAACACCAAGAAGGAAGCATCCCATTGGCCTGAAATTCGCAGCATGCGTCGCCCGCGAGAGGACATGCAAACGATTAGCATTGCAGAGCATATGCAAATCATGTGCGCACGGCACGCCATCGAGAAGCACTATAAGAAGGGTGCACAGAAGGCGGGGTGTAAGTATTGGAAGTGTGTTGTTCTGCCGGACCTGTGCGTGGGAAGCTTCCTGATGCCTCGTCGCAGAATACGGCAGTCATTCCAGCACGTTTCGGAGTTCGACAGAGGAAGAATAGTGGTTTATCGCAACAGCTGTTTATCGTACCGAGACATCGGCGCCCGTGTGGAATGACATCCAGCCACAGTGAGGCGAGTATCGATTCGGTGGGTGCAGGAGGGACGGACGGACCGACGTGTGCGATTGCCATAGCCGCGGCACACCACCGACCGAGAGGACTGGCATGTTGTGCGGCTTGCATTGACAGCTCGCACAGCCACATCAAGAGCGTTACCGCAGGAATTAGGGTGTGTTGCGCAACAACCTGTGGTATCACGTACCGTTCGACGTCGTCTGCAAGAGCGGGGACTTGTCGCACGGCGCCCATTGCTCCGATTACCATTGGCGTTACATCACCGGCGAGTGCGGCGGCAGTGGGCTTTTGAACGCAGCACCTGGACTACGGAATGGCACGACATTGTATTCTCCGACGAATCCCGCTTCTGCCTGAAACACCACGATGGTCGGATCCGCGTGTGGCGGCACCGCGGGAAGAAACGGTATTAAGCCTGCATTATGCATCGCCATACCGGTCCGTCGCCTGGCGTTATGGTTTGGAGCGAAATTGCATATGACCCCCACACCCCTCTGGTACGCCTCGCCGGTACACTGAACAGCCACCGCTACATATCCGACGTTTTGGAGCCTGTAGTCCTCTCTTACCTGCGGGACCTGCAGGCGGCTACGTTTCAACAGGACAATGCGCGCCCGCACGTTGCACGCACCGTGCAACAATTCTTTACTGCCCATCAGGTGTCACTGCTGCTTTGGCCCGCCTGATCTCCCGATATGTCGCCCATTGAAAACATTTGGCCACTGATCGGCAACCAAGTGGTCCGGCAAGCACCACCCGCGGCTATGCCTGATGAACTGTGGCAAAGTGTGGAAGCAGCCTGGACCGAAATACCCCGAGCCCACATCCAAAGCCTCTTTCGTCCGTTACCGCAGCGTGTAGCGGTCGTTATTGCCAGCCATAGGGACCACGTGAACTATTGATGTCTGTGTGTTCCGCAAGTCGCACGAGCCTGTAACCTCAATTGTTTCATCTTTGTGTCTGTTTTTATGTGTCCAGTAAATCTGGCTTTGCGATTTCGTGTCCTTCTTGGTGTTGCATTTTGGGTGGCCAGCAGTGTATTTAGGAATTGTAAATGGAGCACAAGAGAAATACAGACTTCTCAGAAGCAGTAAATTTCTTCGGAAACATCACTTTGAATCACTACTAGCTGATATAACAAGGCTGGTACCCATGGTTTAAAATATATCACGTGTTACTAATATCATATTACATTATAGGGGAATCAACTATATCCGTATAATTCGACCTGCAGAAAATGACATTGCTCAATGAAGAACAGATAAAGTCGGAAGAAACAGTCATTATATGGATGACAAAAAGTTAATTCACGGCCTTCTTTTGCAAGAATAGGGTATTCTTGATGCAGGAGAAAAAATATAAGCGTCGAAATTTGCAGTTTGGAAAGATATCCAGATTGCCACTAATAATAACATGGCTAGTAACATTCAATAATATAGGTCTATAAAAAGAAACGTTATCCATAATTAATAGTGTTCAGAATTGTAATATTAGAATGCTAATTATCATCATGATGTAAATTTGTCTGACAGAGAAGTGGAGTTCTACAACTTCTGCAGTCTCAGACCCACATCTACATGTAGTATTTTAGAAATAAATATAAAACTGAAGAATTTTTAGGGCTTTTCTTTCCTAAGATAAACTTTTTCATTTTACACAACCTTGTTTTTCATTTTTTACTGGATCTTGAACTTTAACAATGTTTTAAGACTTTGTGCAAATTTAAAATTTTAATTTCAGTTTCATATTTTGAAATGGCTTTTATATAAGACGTAACACCGTTTGGAGTATGGTTTTGGAGACAATTTGGTTGACCTTAAAGGCTTTTGACGCACAACAGATGACAATCATCATTTGTAAACTACAAGTTTCTACTATGTTTTTGTTAACATAAAGAATATATAACTCAAGTTCATGTATGCTAGACAGCATTGTATATCTGAAGCAGAAAAAATTACATCACATGAAAAAAACAGTGGGTGCAAAGTTTAACATTAGAGCAAATAGATCAGAGTTGGTGCAATTTCATCATGATGTGTTTCTAAATTTTATTTTTAAATAAAAATGCACAATTTAGGACAAATTATGTTTAGCAATAAATCTTTCTAAAACTAAATTGTGGCAAAATCAATATGATACTTAAACGATATACGTAACATATGATACGAGCAACACATCTTTCTTTTGGCACTCTTTTGCTAAAAATTCCATTTCTTGTATCTTGAATTTCAATGATAAACATTTGTATTGATACGCATGTTGCAGCCCACATGGATTCGTGAGATTTGAACACATGACTTATATGGTGTGTAGTTTTAATCAACTGGAAAATGAAGATTATTTTTAAACAAATTGCTTGACATCACGAAAAATCTGTGCGTCAATGATATTACTTTACAATCCTATGTTCAAGAATATGAAAGAAGAAACTTTCAAAAGCAATTCTGAGCTGTTCCAATAATTTAAAATTAAAAAAATGTGACTGAACCAACGAAAAGTTAAATGGACAAAGTCCGAGGAATTTGAATTAAGTACGAAGTTTGAATTTGGTATGAAGAAAATATCATTGGACAAAGTTGGGTCAAAGTATGAAATATTAGAAAGCTAATGTAAAATATTGTTTTCACACATAACTGCATAAGTTCAAATTTATCGCACACGTTATAATCCTTACGACGGTAAATGTAAAATGTATTCAAAACTAACAACTGTTATGTGCAGTATCACACAAATTAACTTTGTTTTTCTAATTCTATTTGGGGGATTAACAAATACAGAGAGCCGCCACTGGATGTGCTACGAACGGTTGCCCGTTCCTAATTTAGGACCAGTGGTTCCAGATGACGGGGAAATATAATGCTATATAGCAAACAAAACATTCATATTTCACCGGGATTTGAACCCAGATATATTTCGGATGATTGTTCACAAGCCAGAGCTTAGATCAATGCTCCATCGGGGACGGCACACAAAGTCACTTTGAACTCTCAACAGTGCAAATGCTACATTCCGCCTCGAGAGAAATAAAGTTGGCGTTTAGATTAATGCTCGGATAACTGCTTGATTTCCGGCTTAATGGGAGCACGAGCTGCCCTTCAAAAGTTAGATACCTCTGAAAATTGGGCCTGCAACTTTCACACGTCACAGACAGAGAGTACTATGACGCAGTCACAGCGCACCCAAAACATATCAGTGTTCAGCTGACAATGCAGAAGAAGGCTGTTCCCTTCTCCAAAGCGAACGTATTTTTAATCACGCCTTATATTTTGGAAATGGAACAATAAGAATTGCGCGAATACGTTACGAACAAAAATATTTAAAGCCAAAAAGTCAACAGCCTTCTTCTGTATTGACAATTTACCATCGATATTTTCAGGAATATTCAGGTGCTGGGAATATCAAAATATGTGGAAACAGTGTAACTGCCCTGCAATCTTGAAAACGTGTTAGAAAATTTAAATCGAAAACATGTAAAACACAGCAAAAAGGGTGTGTTCATGTATAACATATTATATTCACATTAAAACGCACAAGAAATGGTCAGAAGAAAGATTTACATTATAACTTTCTGTGTTTAAAAGAGAGAAAACGATATTGATCCAAATGAAATGAAAAGGAAGCAAGGATTTTTTTATTCTCTCAGTCCATTCTATGAGACTTACTTGATTGAAATGTTACTCCTCCCTAGCTTAATGTTAATAAGATAATTAAAAGTCATTTCGAGTAGTGGCGCTCTTCAGACGAGAAATAAAGAACACAATGCAGTTGGTGAAGGAAGACGTCTGCCTAAGGTCCACTGAAGAATGTGCGAGACATGGATCTTCTTGCCAGCGAAGAATAATGTCAGGCATTACGATAAACAAAAAGGAAATTATCGCATTTTATCATCAAAATGTCTCACTAACCTTTAAGATGTTGGATCAGATACGCTGCATTCTTAATTCCTGAGCAAAAATACAACTATGTGTTGACTTTCAAAGCATGTTTATTGCCAATTACCAGTATTTCACAGAACTTTCTCTTCAGCGAACCCTTTGAACCAAAATAAAAATTGTATTATCTGCGCTAATAAGGGCTTAAAAAAATTCCAAATTTAAATTTTGATTTTGTAACTGTACGATCGAGTGACATTATTGTGACCATCAACTAATATCCAGAGTAACAGCCGTGTGCAGAGCAGACAACATCTAGACTGTCTGGGATTGGCTCAATAAGTTGCTGGAAGGTCTTTAAAGGTATGTGGAGCCATGCTGACTGCAGTGCATCTGACAGCTGCCGGAGGGTGCGTTGTAGAAACAACACGATCGAAGTGGTCCCACAGATGCTAAATTGGTTTTAAGTCTGGGGAATTAGGGGGCAAGGGAATATTTTGAAATCTCCATCGTGCTCTTCCAACAACATTCGGACATTTCTAGCTATGTGACAAATCTCATTGTTGTGCTGGACAATTTCATAAGCACGAGGGAAGACAATAAGCAAGTGTGGGTGTGCTTGGTCTGCAAGGATGAATTCTTAACGAATTCAATCCACAGTGCCTTCCAAAGGTATGTGTGAACCCATAGAATACTACGGAAACATTCTCCATACCATAACGGCTTGTGTTATTCCAGCAGTGGTTGAATAATGTTGGTTCCCCGATGTTTCTCGCATAGTACTCCAACGTCCATCCGTTCGTGATGCAGAAAACGTGACTCATCGGAGAAGGAAATCCTTTTCCAATCAGCGGAGGTCCAATTCCGATACTGCCGTGCAAATGTAAGCATTTTATACCATTGCAACTTCGGTTGCATAGGTGCAGTGACCATTCGTCAGCAACGGAGCCCGATATGCATCGCTGAACTGTCGTTATGAGGTTTCGCTGAACTGTCGTCAGCAACGGAGAGCGATATGAAGTTTCGCTGAACTCTCATTTTAGGCACACTGCCAGTAGCCCACTGGTTTATTCGGCCAGCGAGTTGCTCCACTTTAACGTGCCGATCGGCTCTCACGCACTTTCGGTGAAGTCACAATGAGAGACTTGTGGGAGTTACAAAGAGGGCAGATCGCAGGAGCCCGTCTAATTGGTGCGTCGGGAACCACAGTGGCACAGGTATTGGGGGTATCAAGAGGTACTGTTTCGAAGGTCATAACAGCATACAATGTTCTTGGCACAACGTTATGTGCGAGACACAAACGTGGAAGGAAAACCAAACTCCCTGTGAGAAACAGGAGGACATTAAAGAGGATTATGACCGCAAGGAGGAAGACCACTGCGATGAAAGTGACCGCTGAGTTTAATGCACATCTCCAAAACTCAGTATCGACCCATACAGTGCGAAGGGATTTGCATAAGCACAATATTTATGGTAGAGCTACAATTGCAAAACTCGTGGTGTCAAGGTGAATATGAAATGGAGACTGCAGTGGTTCCAGGAACATAAAACGTGTACTGCGGATCAATGGAAATAGGTCTTGTTTTCCGATGAATCAAGGATCTCCCTATTCCATACCACAGAACGGATTTACGTGTGGAGAACATCGCAGAAGTCTACATCCCCGACTGTCTCCTTCCTACAGTGAAGCAGGGGGGCGGATACGAAATGGTTTAGGCCATTGTCGCGGGTCCCATTATCACCTTACACGGACGGATCAATAGCGGTGACTATGTCACTCTTTTGGCCGACCATGTGCATTCAATGGCGCAGTCATTGTTTCCGTCAGGGGATTCCACCTTTCAGAATGATTATACCCCGATTCGCAGAAGTCGAACTGTTCAATCATGGTTTGAAGAACATGAGGATGAAGTTGCACTCCTTCTCTAGCCTGCATAATCACCAAACATAAACATCATTCAGACCCTGTCGTCTGTATTGAAAAGCAGAGTGTGATCCCGTTATCCTCCTCCGGCGTCTCTGAAGGAATTGGAGCTATTTATGCCAGAAGAATGATACAGCATACCACTTACCACCATCCAGGACTTGTATGCGGCCATTCCAAGGAGGATTCAAGCAGTTTTAAATGCCAAGCGTGCTCCGACGCCATATTAGGTGCGTAACACCCATTGTTTCAAGGTCTTTCCGTTATTTTGGGCAACTCTTGTATATGAGGAAGCCATTTACACTAAGAAAAGAATACCCGGGTCCAATGATTTACAATTGTGTATTCACTTTGAAATGATATAGGTAATATGCAATGTATGATATGTAACCTTTTGCTATATTTACGTGTTGGAATCAGTAACCTAAGATATACACTGGCGGAAAGTGAAAAAAGAACAACAAGAAGGATTTGGCGGACGATCATGAAATTTATATATGTTAATGGGGTCTAGTTTACGTATGTGTGATGTTAATTTCGGGACCAACCGGTGGGCGCTTACGCCACAGCACGGCATAATATGCAAATTATCGTCGCTGGTATTTAAGGAGTACTGCGAAGTGAATGTAATCAGTCGTCGGCGTATGGACACGTGAGAAGACCCTGAAGAAGCTGCAATGCCTGGACATGGAAAGACGTATAAGATTTCAGCAGTTATCGGACTTTGAACGGGGTCGTCTAGTCGGACTCCGCGAGGCCGGGTTGTCGTATTGTCGTATTGCGGAGCGAATTGGACGGGAAGTATCGGTGGTGGCGTAGATGGTCCGAGGAACATTCTCACACGAGAAGACGTGGAACCGGGAGTCACAGACGGACTGATGAGCGGACCGATCGACGCATGAGAAGAGCGGCGTTGTCAAGCAGAACATCCACTGCGACGCAAATCTGAGCTGCCGTTGCACCTGAGGTGACTGTGCGAACAATCCGCAACCGTCTACTGGATGCAGGACTACGTGCACGTGTGTCTCCGGCATGTGTATCCCTGACTCCAGCCCACCGTCAGGAACGGCTGCAGTGGTGTCGCCAACGTCTGCACTGGAGAACGCAATGGCGATCTCTCGTGTTCGGTGATGAAAGCAGATTCTGCTTGGGAGCCTCCGATGGCCGTATCCGTGTTCGCAGACGCACAGGGGAGCGTCTCCGCCCGTCTTGCATCCACCAGCGACACACAGGGCCTACACCTGGTCTCCTGGTGTAGGGAGCGATCAGCTATCACTCCCGTACACAACTAGTGTTTGTACTGGGTACGTTAAACAGCACCTCCTACATCAACAACATCATTCAGCCCGTTGTTGTGTCATTTGTAAGGTCGGTCTATCGCGGTGTTTTCCAGAAAGATAACGCACGCCCACACACGGCACGTGCAACGCACCATGCACTTCAGGGTGTGAGACAACTTCATTGGCCTGCACGTTCACTGGATTTGTCCCCCATTGAGTACGTGTGGGATTTTATGGGACAACGACTTATCTGGTCTCCATGGCCAGTCATGGCCATCCCCGATTTACGCGTCCAGGTTGAGGATGCTTGGAACTCAACACCCCAAACTTACATCCAACATCTGTAGGACAGACTCCATGCCAGAATTGCACAGTGTGACGCAGTTCATGGCTTTTCAACCTCGTACAACCATGTTACATGGAAATGTTATTTTTAGTTTACCAGAAAATACAGCTGTATTTTGCCATAATGTTTTGATCACGTTATCCTCTGTATTCCGTTATTATGCTGTATAAATTTCATTTGTATCAGACGTTTCCTTCTTGGTGTTCTTTTTTCACTTTCCGCCCTCGTATATATGAGTGGCATCAACAATATAAATTATTCTGCGCATTTGATTACAAATATTAAAAAAATAGAAAGTGAATCAATTCTGTAAATGACATTTGGGGTTTGTTTATTCTGTACCTGGGGCACCAAACACATTTGCAAAAGTTAGAATATGTTTGGTTTTCCATCGCCATATTGTGTTAATTACGTAGGGTGTGTATAAAAAAAATATTAGTAGCGCTCTAATCCTGGAAGTGTTGTTTCCTTTAGTATAAAATAAATGGTGTTTGAGGAAAAGTCACTTATCTGAAAAAAGTACAATACCTGGAAAGGCACCACGGAGCCAAACACCGTGACCAGTGGTTATTCTGGCACATCAAATAATTGTAGGAAAAAGACGGCGCGTGAGAACATCATGAAATGGTAAAACAACAGCTGATACTGATTTCTGCTTATCATAGTTATTCCATTTCATCCGATGGGGAAGTTAGCTGTCTGAAATGAGTTTGCGTAAAGCCAAATTTTGATTAATCCTCAAGTTGACAAATGTAGTACTAGAACTGCTCAACCGTATGACAAATACGAATAACTTCTGATTTGTAAGAAACTTGGACAAGTTTATCTTCATCACTAATGGAAGGATTTCATTCTTAAATTTTTCTAGGTGCTCATATTCTGAAGACGGTAAATAATCTATAATTTATCAGGTGGAGGACCTCATATGTATTTTTTCATGGACAGAAAATCACTGAGCGCTATTTTTCGAACCCGATTCAGCTCTGAAGAATGGTAAGTTCCACTGCTTAAATCATTCCATCAATAAAGTTGTTGGCTCGCTGCTCGTAGACATCGGAAAGTTTTATTGGGTTAATTTTTTTGTGAATAAATTTTATCAATAAAGGAAGAAATATTCTTCATAATACATGGAAAATTCACAGAATATCCAATCACAGCAAACTGAATTAGCTTGTACCACTTTTTGGTCATCCATGTAACACTTTTCAGAAGACTTGAAAATGTCATCATCCTGGTGCGTGGAATCGAACGCCGCATCTCCCGATTGACGGTCGAGTGTGCATTACACCACCCAGGGAAATTTTACATCATACAGGAAAATTTCTGAAAACTGTAACGTGGATGACCAGTAAGTGGCACAAGCAAATTCAGTTTGCTTTGCTTGAATGTTCTGTTAATTTTCCATGTGTCATGAAGAATATTTCTTCCTTCATTGATTTATTTGTGGTTCTGCTGACTTCCGACCTACATCCGTCCGGATGCGAATTGGGTCAAAGCGCTATGAGGTAGCATGTATGCTTCGACTATCGAAACTCTGAGGAGTTTCAGATTCGCATGTCTCACTTGCTTGGACCTTCACTGTCCTGGGTGATGTAATGGTTAGCATTCTCGACCGATAATAGGGAGATGCGGGATTCTATTCCCCGTTAAAGGAAGATGAAATTTTCGAGTCTTCTGAGGCGTGTTACATGGATGACCAGAAATTGGTACAAGCAAGTACAGATTACTTTACTTGAATATTCTATAAATTTTATATTTAAAATCCGGAATATGCGAATGAAGAATATTTTTTTCCAACGAAACAATTTTGTATTATATTCTGCGTGTCTTCATTTTCGATATTTTAATGCGGAAATGTATTTCACACATAAGTAGTAACATTTGCTTTGAAATGAGATTAGTTATTTATTTCATGTTTAAAAATTCCTTAAATTGCGTTAATTTTATATGTAATGTTTTCAAAGGGAAGTTATTATATTCGTTGTTTTATTTGAAAAATGAGTTACATATATATTATTCTGCAGATCAGTGGCCCTGAGCTGTGTGTATAACAGACATTTTGGAAAAATCGATTTTTTCGATTCAACACACTAAAATGATTCGTCCGTTTTGGCTGCTTGAATCTTCCAGGTAAGAGAACAAGCTGCATAAATTTTATGATTCTGAGATGGATCCTTTCATTCACTGATATTTTCGGTTTAGTGGCCGAATTTAAAGCAATTCTTCCAAAAATTTGTTCCTCGATTTCTCATAAGGTCGTATCGAAAAGCTCACGTAATTCAAATCTTTGGTATAGTTCTGAAAGGTAAGATTCTCTGAATAGAACATGAAACCCGCCCTTCCCTGTTCATTCAAATGAAAACGAAAAAACCTCCCCAATACGCCAAGTACTTGAAAGGAAGTGGAACAGAAAATCACTTCCGCTTCCGATTTAACTGAAAAAGTAATAATTACAGATTAATCCTAAGAATAAAAAATACAAACGCAATACCAACTCCTTCAACAAAACAAATATAGTATACCAATGCAAGTTTATTTACTTCCTTATAATATACAAACTTATGAAGTCCAGAGAACAATTGCGGACCAAAATATTAAGATTTATGGAAAGTACAGCTTTTTCTTGAAGCTTTCTATTTCTAAAACGGCTTAGCATTTTTATCATATACGCACACATTACATGTACCACTAAAAGGCTTAATCCTCGATGTTTCAGAAGCCGATACATCGAAAAAACATTGAGGTTTCATTACCGATGTTTGAAACTGGCAAATATTATTTCCCGCATAACGTAAATGAATTCCGTTTTGTTGCATACTTGTAAAGAGAAAGGGAGTACCATATTTCTATGTCGTGAATTGGCTGTTTTTTGTCGATGTTTCATAGACGAAACCGAATACTTTCCTCTATGTTACAGGAACCGATACATAAAAAGAACACCGAGGTCACCACAGATGCATCGAGCGTTTTAACAGATAATATTGATTACTCGATTTGATTTGATGAGTAATCACCGTTATATTGAGCAGAGATTTCACCCGCCGATATGCCCATTTACTGCTGCAAATGGAAAAGTACAAATTCATCGGCTTATTAGCAAAAACATCGAGGTTTTCACTGATACATGGTAAATATCGTCCTATACTATGAATGTTTTGCGAATGTGTACACCCAGAGAGAAAAAAGGTTTACAAAATGTTTTCATTTTGCGCAGTGAAAGGCTTTTATGTTCAGATAAAGCCATCCATGTAAATAATAGCAGTTTCATTAAAGTTCCTATTAGTGCCTCTGTCCCTCCCCCTTTTTTTATTATGCTGAAGGCTTCTTTTTGGCCACTAAGATTTTTTAACTTACTAGCCATTTTTGGAACCAAACATTCCGCAGTTAAGTCGGGCTTACTAGCCATAGTTAGAACCAAACATTCCGCAGTTGAGTCGGGCTAGTGCTTTGCCGAAT
Source organism: Macrothele yani (assembly GCA_039090855.1). Classification (NCBI taxonomy): domain Eukaryota; kingdom Metazoa; phylum Arthropoda; class Arachnida; order Araneae; family Macrothelidae; genus Macrothele; species Macrothele yani. Next base: position 46,234,832 of record CM076999.1, on the reverse strand, counting down.
GCGATATTATCGGCTTTCTGACGCGTTTCGTGACGTAACATTGTTCGACATCGTGAACAAACAAACGATCGTTGCTCTACAGCTTTATAATTGACTATTTTCCCGAATCTCGTATAAGTTTCGAGATCGACACGTTCTTTCCTAATTTTGCCGCTAGGTGGCGCTGTAAGCGGTCTCATCGAATAGCGCATAGCCACTTTACTATACCTAGACACCGTTTTTATGGCTATAGTTTTCGGCGTTCGAAAGTTACGGGACTGAGAAAGGTCTTTACTGGGCACCCTGTATACGTGTGATATACCGTTCGCTCTGTGATGCACCTTGGGCCTGTGATATTTAACCTGGATAGGATTCGCCCCGCGGTTGCCAAGCGATCGGTCTATAGGGCCTAAATAATCTGCGTTGATTGTAATCAACAACGTCGTGCGATCTGCCACCTCTTTCTCTTTGGGCCCCGGCAGCCTGTGTATGATATACTCGCGGTACATCCTTGATACGGTTCTCCAGGGGAATCAGAGATTTTTTTATTATTTGCGCGATATAATGATCCATCTGTTTTACGAATACAATGTGTCCATGACCAAAGTCATTCAGATCACCACGTTTACACATTTATGTCGATTTCGATACACTGTTGAAAAGCCATGGAACCCTCCTATTTATCGCGTGCGTTCGGTTTGAGCTGTGGCGCTCGGCACAGGTGATGCTCAATTCAATTGCCCTTCACTCCACACTGAGTGCCATGACCGTTGAGTTTCTCGCAGTGGTCGTCGAAACCCCTAGAAAAAATACCAGTATAAACTGATCTGAAGGGAAAACTTCGAAAGTTAATGTGCAGCAATCAAATATCGCTTTCTCTTGATTTGCACTATAATCTGATAAACAAGCATCTACTCTCTTAAAATCGGAAGCCTAACAATAAAGAACAAGAAAGATGAAACCGAATTTTCGGGCGCAATAAGCACACCTTTTGAATCCGTTCTGACGCAAATTACATTTATCAAAGCTATTCAAAATGAATGGAACCGGTATGAAAAACAATAGTATCTGACGGAAGAAACAAGTTTTTCAATCGGGAACTTATATCACTTACTAAATTTACTACTAAGGAAAACAAAAGCGGTCCAGAAAGCATTTCCGTAAACCGTTATGCTGAACCGTTAAGGTTGACATCAAGTAATTTTGCTTCCTATACTTCCAATGGAAAAACTTTTGTACACATTTTCTTCACAATTAATGCGTTCCCAAGGATGAAAATTTGAACATCGATTAAAATAGCTTCATTTTATAACTTGGAATACTTAATATTTTCTAAAACATAACCATAAATATGCAATCCAACATTTGTTTTTCTACTGACGCCATCAAAGTACAGGTCACGCCCTCTTTTTCTGGTTCCAACACCACCAAAGAAAAAGGTATTGATTTTTTATATAATTATGGTTATGTTTTAGAAAATATTAAGTATTCTAAGTTATAATACGAAGTTATTTTAATCGATGTTCAAATTTTCATCTTTTTGAACACAATAATTGTGAAGGTAATTTGTACAAAAGTTTTTTCCATTCGAAGTATAGGAAGCAAAATTACTTGACGTCCACCTTAACGGTTTAGCATAACGGTTTACGGAAATGCGTTCTGGACCGCTTTTGTTTTCCTTAGTAGTAAATTTAGTAAGTGATATAAGTTCAAACGACAAAAGTCCGACCTTCCAAAAATTAACGACAGTAAACAAAACTCTGAAATTTCTGAATAACAAGCCTTATTTGCTTAGGCATGCAATGAAAATTGAAATTTATATGAACTTTCCAGTTTTTATTTCATGTGATATACTTGGAGATCGGGTTTTAGGGCGGAGCGCTAATCTGGAAACAAGCGTAGCAAGCCTAGAGGCGCAGCCTCTAGTTGAGCTAAATTAAAATATCTTTCGTGCAAAAAGAAGCATGAAATATGAGAACGACGATACTGGCTTTTCTTTATTTCTTTTGATGCATAGCTTTTCCAATAAGATATCATTTCATCGAAGTATCCGACTAAAAATATATGTCTTCATTTAGATACCATTCAGGACAAAGTCTATGCTGGGCACAGTTTCTTTTTCAAGTATTGTCCAGTTTTTCCTCTAGGGAAGTAAATAGAAATTGATGTTCACCGATATCTCTGCTTCTGAACGTCGTAGTTAAAAATGTCTCATTGTATGCGACAAAAATTCCAGCAGGAAATGTTCTGCACAAAATTTCTGATCTCCGCGAGTGCAACCCAACTTAGAAAATTATTTTGTATAAGGATATCGCAATGTGAATATGTGTGTTTAAAATAATGATCAATTTTTCGCAAGGAATCGTAGTAATTTATCATACTTTTCTAAATATCTCTACATTTCATAGTCCGATTTCAAAAAGTCTTTGTCAGAGAGCTGTTTTGGTGGGAAAAATGTTTAATATGATTTCCAAAATTTTTAAACGCATAAGATTGCCATTTGAGGGCAAAAGGTAACTGTTCAGTTTACAATGATATATAGGCGTCTAAACACACTATTTAAAGATTGTTTGAAAATCAGATACAAATAAATACAGAAGCATTATGTGCTCCAGTCTGCACATACTAATGCACAACTTCGCCGTCAGAGTGTAGAAATCTAATCTATACTTCTCAATATTTGTACTTCTAAATGTCTGTCTTAAAATAAATCTTTTAACATCTCACGCATACGATTAAACATGTAGAAATATTTGTATCTATTAGTGGGTTCATTAGTTCAGAGACCTAGTGCTTGGTGACGGTAGTGTGTAGTTGTGTTGGAACCCTATGGAACCTTCTAAATGTCATATTGTAAAATTTCTTCTTTTACTGCATGCCATCCACTTCAATAGAGGTAGGAACGTGTTTAATTAAATAATGCATAGTTTTCCCACTGGAATGCAATATTTTGCTTTCTCTATGGAGACGTACATGAAAAATTATTTTACCTCATCAATACTTTTGCTATGAAGGAGCCTGTGTGAATGTTTTCTACGTTTGTGTCACTAAGTGTTCTGCCACCTGGCAGCCTCAGAGTTAATTTATTTATAGGAACGTCTTCGATCCTAAATATCACTTTTAAAAATATTTTTTGTTGGATAATCGGCTATACTTCCAACTCTGGGCCGCTCTCCAGTAATTATTCTGAGTACAGAATCGCCGCTAGATATCACTAAATCCGCTTGTTCCTGTGAGGGAGATTTAATTCCCCAACAGTTAGCTTTGGTATTCTTTTTGAATGTGAATTTTGCAGAGGGTGGATGTACGATCTTTTCTCCTTCAAACGCCATATTTGTGACGTGAACAATTATGACAGGTAAGTGTGCCATTTACCGTAATACGTCAAGTTTAAGATATAAATATAACTGTCAAAACTCTTAATTTCATTGATTCACATCCAGAGAATCTCACACAAGGTGTACATAGTAATTGGCGCTCTCTCAAAGGCAAACTAACCGAAATAAAACAAAATATTAATTTTGCAGGTCATATTATGCAACATTTAAACCGACGAAAATTTCGCCTTTACTCAGAAAACAGCTTTGAGTTGTTGATTCGCTTCCCCAGGAAGTTCTTCCCGGTCACGTAATTATTTAAAATCATGTAACCAGTTGTTTTATTCTTCGAGAAAAACACATATTCATTAATGAGGATACAAAAGTTTTCTTTCATAATAAATATTTCGGAATAGGAACACATTTAAAAATCATAAAAATTGTTTTAAGGGACAGCTAAAATATTTACAAAATTAGTTCATTCCACATCTCAGGCTCTGAATTTTTAACAGTGGCTAATAGATGGCAGTAAGTCACGGCTGACTGCGTCGTTAGGAGAAGTTCAGATTTGGAAGTATAATCGAATAACCTTTTGAAGAACATTTTAATAGAGTTTCCTTTTTTAGGTAGCACAAATATATTCCGTAAAGGACCTTAAGCTGCATCAGTTTTATTCCTACAGTTAAATTAAAATAAAATTGTCAATGATATCCTCTATCAACTGTATGAAAGGTTTTGTGCATATTTTTTTTAATTTCGCAACATATTTTGCAGCCGTTAGGGTGTGTAAGTAGTTATTTTTTTCTGTATGTTTTATCGATAGTATAAGTCGTGTTGAACGTTTTTACTGCTTCAGTTTACTACGAGTAACCTTACTCACTACGCGTAATTTAACTTACGCTCAGTTCTTCACAAGGTGATGTCATTCCCCTATGTACTGAATATTTGGATTCTCAAAAAAATCTTCTTTGGCATATATTTTCCTTGTCGGAAAGGATCACCATCTCCGTGCAATCTAAATTCTTGTATCATCGAGCGTGTTTTCTTATGTTACCAAAAATCCTTGTTAGAAGGCCTTTATTTGCTAAATTCGGGTATCAGTAGAGGCAGATGCAAACGGTTGAAAGGTGATTTGCATTCATTCGATACCTTTCAATATTCTTTATTTTTCGCATGTTGTCCTAAATTAAAAACTGCGGAAGAACTGCAGCACATAGAAGCGGGTAAATAGAAATGAATCAACTGAATCTCATAGATTCAATGAAATTTTTTCCTCCGCATAACTAATTTATAAGTACAGAGCTCTTTGTATAATATCATTATATTTATCATTTACTATTTACAAATATAGCGAAGCGATTTTTTGATTTCCTTGTGTCAAACTAAATATCATCAGAATATTTCAACTCCACATCTTTTTTAAAGTGAAGGGGCGTTTTCGACACACACGTAGTAGTCATATTTAAATGCAGTTTGGACATATTTAAAAAATAAATATTTTTTTTTATAAATAATTTACTGCAAAGTAATGAATCAAAGCCTTAGGCCATATCTTTGTGATTCTGAAACTGGAACTACATGAAATACCTGCATTTTATCGAAAGCAATTGCTGAATGAATCACTTCAAATCACTTAAACTGAAAATGCACAGCAAATTTTTGTATTCGAATTCTGTAATACTCTTAATCCGCATGTATTGAGGAAAGGTTGTCTCTTCATTCTGAACGTGGGTATACAATCTTAAGTATCACTTTTTTTTTTGTTTCCTTATTCTTCTTGTACATTTCAATCGACAAAATTTGTGAGATAAAAAAAATTATATCCTCGTCATCAACAAAGATTTTTTCCGTCCATTGTTAAATTTAGGTCTCCCAAATTTCTTTCACATCTTTTTTTTTAGCCAGTTTCTTCCATAGCATTCCGACATACTTTCGAATATCATCCAATTATACCCCCACATGGTTTCCTCTTAGTTATTTTCCTGACATTTCGATACTTGTGAAAAATTCCAGTTGTACAACAGTGGTCAATTCTGCTAGAAATATATCCTGTCCATTTTCATTTCAGGGATCTTCCCGTGATCATGATATTACATATCGTTGTCATTTTCGCGAACGATGAGTTCCTTTTCATGTGTTTTCTAGTTATAGAAACGATTCAGCTGTCCATGCTTTTCTCAGTAATTTGCAGTCTATGGATTTCTTGTCTAGTGAAGTTCCAGTTCTGTGATCCATAATTAAGAACTAGAATGGTGCAATCTTTAAAACTTTTTTTTAGTAAGTACTGGTAAATTACTCTTGAAAAGTGGGCGTTTCTTCCAAATGCACACCAATCACGATTTTCATGGCAATTAATTTAATCATTGCACTGACCTTTGCTTTGTATCTGTTGTACAGTTTACATATAGGAATAACTTTTTTTCTATACATCGCCAAATCTTCAGTTTTTGAAAAATTATTTGTTTTTTGTAAGTTAACATCAGTCTTGTTTTTGTACGTTCACATATAAAACCACTACCTATACTCCGCAACTCTGAAGGGGGACAAGCAAAAATGTCATTGAAAAATATACATCTTCCCTTGATTTGAATTTACATGCTGTGCTGCACTGATGAAAATGTATGATAGCAAGTGTCGATTTTTTTTTGTAAGTGCAGGGAAGATTATTTTACACGCATTAGAATATCTGTTTTACCATATGATCTTAATATTAAAATAGGTAGATGTTTATATTTTACAATAGTATGCATATAAGTCAAACAGTTTGAATATGCCAAAGTACTTATACTTTCAGGAGTAACGGAAGCTCTTTTAATGAAACAAATCTTAAAGACATCGACGGATTATCCAAAAATCGGATATTTTTTTAGCTTTCTTTATATGGGAAAATTTTACAAACTGAGACAATATAATTATTTGCGCGCAGTTATGAGTGGATGTAATGTAGAGCAGTTGTAATGAATCAGCATTCCATTGTCAACTGTTATGACCAATTTTCGACCCTTCGCATGGTAAAGAACGTTTAAAAAATAATGCAACAGAATTGCATTTTTAAATTTTCTATTTCTTCCATAAAATTTAAAATTATGTTCCCAAATATTTGGGAGGGGATAGCACATTCTCGATTTCAGATTAGAAATCAGAACGTGCAAATTTGTCAGAATCATTTGCTTTTGTTCGTGGCAAGAAATAAAAGATCAAATTTGTTGTTTAGAGTAAAAAGTACTGTTCTATGTTCAGGAAACTTTCTTAAAAGGAAGGAAACTGAGGAGTTTCTGAGGAAGAAGTAACGCATCATCATAAATGCATAAATAATTTCCCAAACATTACTGAGTCCCGAAAGCAGCATTTACCACCAGCGCACATTGTTATTGGTTTGACGAAAAATTTCACGGCAACCGTCAAGTAAGGGCAGATCTTTTTTTAAAAATGAATGTAAGGTGAAGTTGAAACATTTAATTTCTTTCTGTTTTCTGATAAGGAGGTAATTAACCCTCCCTTTAATATTCAGTTGTACCTGAACCAAATCGTACCAAAACGTTTTTGCTCCTTCCAAAGAGGCACATCTACGTAACGGCCAGATTTACGAAAGCTACGGCAAAACATCATCCCAAACATCATTTCCCTCTCGTCATAGCAATACCGGCTGAACCTATCAGAACTGATAAGGGTTCACTCATAATTCTTTATTCACTTCTCAACGATTTAAGGAATGATTTGGGGGGGGGATAGCCTTGTTGACACTGACAATATGCTACTGGGCAGAAACAAGTGACTGAAACATATTTTATCTCCTTTCGTGACTTCCTCGACACAGTGATAGGCTTTTCAGCAGGTTATAAGTCGTAAAAGATTAGTGGGTAATCAGAACAAAGTATCATTATCCTAACTAACCACTTTGAAACAAAGTTAAGGAGAATGCAGTGCTTCCTGATGCTCAGGTTAACCCTTTCTAGCCGCGCCCAGCGCAATTATTACGCAGGAAATGCATTCCTTCGAGCTACGTTTGGCACTCTTTCCTAACCCCGATTTGATTCGTTCTAGCTAGTTAAAGGGTTAGTTATAGCATTTTGAAAACCGTTAAATGTAGAGCAGAAATAGACGTGGCAATCATTCAAGTTCTTTTAAATAATGTATAAACGAAAACCATTGAGGACAACAAAGAAAATTGATGAAATGTTGGCAAGGCCAATACTTTTAAGAATATTGGGTGCTTCCACTACGAGCTGGAAGAACATTTTCATCAAAATATATTCTTCTTGAAAGCCTGTTCTACGGTTAGTATATTATAAGTGTGATAGGTGAGAAACTGTTATAATTTTTTTGTTAATAATTTCAGAAAGAAATTATTTTAGATCAATTATTATTAAACGAATTTCAGATCTCTGTAAATCCCATTTTACTTAAATATTATAATTTCATTTAAGTTGAAACTCTGTGCGATATAGATTATCTTACAGCACGTGTGAAACACATGTAATGACTGCGGAATTGACGGGAATAAATTCTTCTAAGAGAAGAAAATTTTATTTTTAAAAATGTTATTTGCAATATAACGATTGGCCAAAACATTTTCTTACGTTTCATTATGTGATTGTTTACAGTTCAAAATGCCATATCCTCACATATTCACAAAAACGGATCGTTAATGTGGACGTAGTACATTGTACGCCATTTTACAATGCATAGCGGCCTTATATTATTGTCTCACATGGTGGTCTAAACCAATAAAATTGTAGATATCATTCCCAATGACTGATCTAAGGAATTTTTAAATTGCGGCGAATTCAACATTTGAATTTATTTTAAATCAGATATTTAAATATCTAAGGCAACTGTATTCAAATCATTTCAACCTTTATTGTGGTTTCAAAACTTCTCATACTGCTTATATAAGACATATTCTGTTCCACAAGCAATATTCTTCGAAAACTGAATTATATTTGATATGGTCTTAAAATTTCTATTGCAAAGTTTTTGACACTCAAAAAAATCAATGGTAGAGGAATTGAATTTCTTCAAAGAAATGATGAAAGTAGAAAACGAAAAACGTAGTTTTTTTGTAATTATGATACGAAACAACCCCTAACTGCAACCACCAACCTACTAAATGTTCCCAAGTTTAGCAGATTAGCATCAGATAAATTAAAACAAAGCCAAATAAATGTCTTCACTACTCAGGAGTGATAAAGCAAACTCACAAAGATATAGAATACATGTGAAACGAAAAAAGAACAGGTGTAAACCTAATTTTTGTGGCACAAACAAATTGAATTTCTGTTGTAGTCCACGTTACAATAAAGTTTTATCAGTTTTCATTTTGTTGAGCTGCTACCTAGTTTTCAGAATGCTGTATTTCTAAACACATGAGCTCAGTAAGTGTGTAATCACAATCGGCTAATAAATTTATTTTCATCCAAAAGCAAAGGAATCACTGGCCTCTGAAATAATGAGAAAAAAGAATGCGGAAGAATTAAAATGCTTTTTTCTGTTGGGGGATATGAAAATGTCACACCTTTTCTTTGGAAGGCGTCCAATGCACTAAATTAGAATTCAGATATGTTAGAGCCAGCATATCTGAATTCCACCTTCGCAGATAGAACAAATATAAAATATTTCAGAAATAAAATGTAAAGTATGAATTTATTTATGTGATTGACTAATTTGATTCAGCAAATTATTTCAAAAATATATCAGATATAAATTAATCCGTCCTGTTATTGGACGAACTTCATAATAAGCTTTGCTACATAAAAAAGCGGATTTTCATCTGCAGTAAACTGAAGTATGCTTATACTAATTATTTCTTCTGTTGGATGGATTGGAAATAAATTTCCCTTGAAGAAATATAAATACATGGTTGGGTTGTAAATCTTTTAATATTTTTCACTGTGCACCATGTAAACTTTCAGTTCAGAAAATATTTTAATTTGAAAAATATTAAAGGATTGGCAACCCAACTATGTATATATATTTCTTCAAGGGAAATTTATTTCCATTCCATCCAACAGAATAAATAATTAGTATATATTTCTATCACTGAAGTACTGACCTACATCTGATACTGGATGTGTGGAAAGTTCTTGAGACGCTGCGATCGGCAGATATTTGTTTCGACTAGACCAAATATGAAGATTCCCAGATATTTATGTTCTGGTGCTTGGAATTTCCTTGTCCTGGGTAATGTAATGCCTAGCGTTCTCACACCCACTATAACGCCCTCATCCTTCTAATAAATCCAGACTGCCGAAACATTCATGCTCATCAATTATGATCTCGTTTCCTATTGCACCATCATCAATTATAATCTCGTTTCCTATTGCATTATCCCATGATACTCGTTTTCTATTGCACCATCCCATGAATCTCGTGCCTGGTGAACCAACCAAACGACCGGGAAGGTGTGCGTCGTTTACCTGATTCACTATTGGCACCTGGATGCATCTTTTGACAAAAACATGACCGTGGAGGAAGTGTAATGTTTTTGACAATGTGCTGCTGCGAAAGACATGGATCCAGTCACTGATGTGCAGGAAACTGTTACTATTCCTATCTACCTAAACATCATTGCAGACAAGGTATATCTTTTCACATTCATCATTTCACATTTCCCTTCTAGTAGCTCCCACTTACAGCAGGATAATACCACATGCCACACTGGCCGCATAATTCGAGTATGGTTCGCGGAACATGAGAAATACCTCCAGGTATTGCCCTGAGCTCCAAACACCCCAGACACCAATTTAAGCCTGCATTTGTGGTTGGTGTTCGAATAGGAAATCTGATCTCCCGCGTCTCAACCGCTTTGGCTACAACAGGAGTTAAATGATATGCTGCTATCGTTTTGGTACCAGATACAACAAAAAACATTTAGAATTTTTTTAGCTTCCATGCTCCGCCAGGTAGGAGCTATTGGACGGCACGTGGAGGAGCAACATCATATTGGGCAGGTGGCCATAATGATTGGATGTGCAAACGAAATCTGCGTTTATCAAAACGAAACAATATGTTTATTTTGGGCCTTGGTAGTTCACAGGAAATTGATCCCAACTTAACCTCTTAACAATGAAAATATAGCGGTCCCAATATTTAGAAAAAAATAATTATAGTACGTTATCACTCTGATATTACATTTAGATTTTCTAAAGCTAATGATAAAATTTGTTCAACGTAAGTAAACGATAAGTACTGACATGGAGAAAAATGCTTTTTTAGCATGATGTACATTGCTCTTTGCTGCCTTGATGTACATTAAAAGAAGTGTAATAATGTTCTGCGTAAGAGATGAAATACAAAACGTCTTCTCCCAGTATTTATTAGAATAAATGCAGAGACAATTTCAGAGGAATTACTTCCTAACATGCAATTAGTCATTCTCACAACAGGCTGTTGTTTATTTTATGAGGTCCAGCCCCAGCACATTTTTCCAACACGATGTTCTAAAAAGTTCAAATTAAAAAAAAAATCCTTTGCCGAAATGATAAGCTTTTGTCAGCTTTCACAATAAAGGCGATTCTTCCTAGTGTGCCTTACCTGCCGGTTCTCACTACTTGTACTTGGTTTGAATATGGAATGGCTCTCATTTACCTTGCTTTTGTTACTGGTAGGTTTACTGTGTTCTGCAATATAATCTTGATCACGTGACGTACGGAACGAGCAGGCAGAAGAGACCGAAACACAAGTTTACAAAAGTATTTACACAAATAAAAGAACATGTACATTGGTGTGCAAAAATTAAGAACGAAAAGGAGAAATTAGCATAACAGCGGAACGAGCAGGCAGAAGAGACCGAAACACAACTCAGGAAATAGACTAGGGTCCGGTACGGCAGGGCATGTGCATATATGCAGCATGACGTGGGGGGGACGTAAGTGTCGGGAATGAATTGCTGAGCGGTGTACGCTCAGCAATTTGGTGAAATTTATTGCGCGCTGTACATAGGTTTGAACGCCATTGAGTTGCTGCCACCGTGTGATATGGCCAACAGGTAGTCCTGTAGATGACATCTGGATGAATTTACCCGAGGTCGCGTCATTGGGAAGTTGGAAGAGGGTCAAAGTGTAACTAGTGTGGCCGAGGAGTTCGGGATCGCTCACAGCATCGTTTCACGAGCTTGGAGAGCATTTCATACGACAGGAACAGCTGTCCGAGAGTTTAGAAGTGATCGTCCACGAGTAACCATGGCTGCTGACGACCAGTATATTGTCCTTCCGGCGAGAAGAGACAGACGGCAGAAAGCGGAAGAAACCGCAAGGCACATGCGACAGACAACTCGATGTCCGTTATCGCGACTTACCGTGGCCAGGAGGCTGCACAAAGTGGTCTATTTGCACCACGACCAGTACGGTGTGTGCCATTAACGCCTGCTCATCGGAGATGGCGTTTTCTGTGAAGCCAGGAACACAAAAACTGGACACTTGAGCAATGGGGTCGAGTTCTCTTTACGGATGAGAGCCGATTTAGTCTGACGAGCGATTTTGGACATATACAAATCTGGAGAGAAAAGGGAACACGTAATCACACCTCCAACATCATCGAAAATGTCCGGTTTGGAAGTGGCGGATTTCTCGTTTGGGGCGGTATTATGCTTTGTAGCCGTACTGACCTCCACATCATACAAGGAGGTTCAGTCAGTGGTGTCCGCTATCGTACCGAGGTTGTTCTGCCACACGTTCGTCTGTTTCGAGGGGCTGTTGGTCCTGAGTTCCTCTTCATGGACGACAACGCCACACCTCATCGTACAGTGGCTGCCGCAGAGCTGTTGGAGAGTGAAGATACTCAAGGCATGGATTGGCCCGCAAGGTCCCCTGACCTAATCCAATCGAACACGTGTTGGAACTTCTCGGGAGACGCTTTGCAGCACGTCACCAGCCGCCAGCAACGATTCCGCAGCTGCGATTGGTGCTACAAGAGGAATAGGCCGCGATGCCTCAACAGCTCCAAACAACCTCGTCCTCAGCATGGACAGACGTTGTAAATCCTGCAACGCAGAAAGGGGTGATTATATCCCCTAATAAAGACTGGATTTTTCTTGGCAGCCGCCTGTCACATGGACGTTTCTGTATTCTGTCCAGTTGTGCTCGAAGCTACCTTTTCAATAAAGTGCCTTTGTATCCTTTGGATTCCTCGTTTGGATGGTTTTGGCCACTTTTCCCATATTCTTACATCTTAGGGATCTTATGGTATGAATTGAGTCGATGTGGAGCACTTCTGCACGACGTTACATTCGAAAAACCGTCTGATCCTTAATTTTTGCACGCCAGTATATATCTTGCAATCCATTTCTTTAAAATTGGTATAATATCTATGCTAATTAGTTTCAATATCATACCGAATAAAAAGATTTGTTTTATAAAAAACAAATGTTGAAATATAGGTAAATTACATTTCTTATTCTCCCTTTAAATTTCCTTTTCTGGTTCACATGTTTTTAGGGGGGGGGTCTTTTTTTTTTTAACAAAATTAACTGTTGGTCCTGAGTTCCTCTTCATGGACGACAACGCCACACCTCATCGTACAGTGGCTGCCGCAGAGCTGTTGGAGAGTGAAGATACTCAAGGCATGGATTGGCCCGCAAGGTCCCCTGACCTAATCCAATCGAACACGTGTTGGAACTTCTCGGGAGACGCTTTGCAGCACGTCACCAGCCGCCAGCAACGATTCCGCAGCTGCGATTGGTGCTACAAGAGGAATAGGCCGCGATGCCTCAACAGCTCCAAACAACCTCGTCCTCAGCATGGACAGACGTTGTAAATCCTGCAACGCAGAAAGGGGTGATTATATCCCCTAATAAAGACTGGATTTTTCTTGGCAGCCGCCTGTCACATGGACGTTTCTGTATTCTGTCCAGTTGTGCTCGAAGCTATTTTTTCAATAAAGTGCCTTTGTATCCTTTGGATTCCTCGTTTGGATGGTTTTGGCCACTTTTCCCATATTCTTACATCTTAGGGATCTTATGGTATGAATTGAGTCGATGTGGAGCACTTCTGCACGACGTTACATTCGAAAAACCGTCTGATCCTTAATTTTTGCACGCCAGTATATATCTTGCAATCCATTTCTTTAAAATTGGTATAATATCTATGCTAATTAGTTTCAATATCATACCGAATAACAAGATTTGTTTTATAAAAAACAAATGTTGAAATATAGGTAAATTACATTTCTTATTCTCCCTTTAAATTTCCTTTTCTGGTTCACATGTTTTTAGGGGGGGGGGGGTCTTTTTTTTTTTTTTTGTTTCGGGTTTCACGACAACCGTGAGCAATTCAATGAGGAAAATCGATCACTTGTTACAAATGAAGGGCCACACAGACTCTAGGAAAAGAGAGAGAGTGTGTGTTCTGAGACAGACAGAAGATGTGTAGCTCTCGGGGTTTCGGTTCCTAGCCAACTCGGACAAATGGTCAGAAGCTTGAGATTAGACCACTGAGCTAGAGCGGCGCTGAGCTGTTTATGGGAAATTATTTTGTTCTGTTTCCTGGCTTGCTGTTAATCAACCTAATTTAGTGTTTACAGTTCATAAAACATTGATTTCAGAAGCAGGTATAAGTTGTAAATAATATATATGAAATGTAATAATGAATTATAGTTCCTACCAGTAGTGCTGTTTCTGCTGTTTTATAAGAAACAACATTTTTTTCTTCCTTCCTGGCTTGCTGTCATTAATTGCATAAGGTTCACGAAATGAGTCAAGACACAGAAAGATATGTAGATATATTATTTTTCGTGAAACAATATTACGATCCATTTTTCTTGCAGTGTTTCCTTTATTTTTACTGCGACGGTGTGAGCTTCTAAGTCCCAAGACGGTGGGTACTCGCAGGTGCCATGTAAATAACTGGCAACACACAGAACTAACTGAAGAACAAAGAATGCTAAGACTGGCTTTATTTTCATCATTTCATCTACGCACTATTTTCTTTTACTCGCAAACGATATTTTTTCGTCTGTGTGTGGATGGGATCTGTTTTTATAAATTATTCGGTAATTCCTTCCCGAAATATAATGAAAGCCTAGTTCCTTTTGTGGGTATACCAAGAATCTATGCTCTTTAGAGCGTCGCCGAAACATAGGAGTGTATTGCGAACTTCAAAAATTCGAAAAAAAAAAAATTAAAGTACCGGCACAACATCGAATTCTTTTCGAAATTTTTAATCCCTTAGAAGTATTTTGGGTAAAAAAGTTATGAAAATATTTGGGAAAAGCTGCAGTAGTACCTTTCAAGAACATTTCCCAAATGCTTAATTTTTATAATATCCAAAAGTATAAAATGAAAATATCAACAATTGAAAATATCACCATTGAAGAATAGAAATTTGGAAGATATGAATCCGTTTGTTAGTGTAAATATGACATGGATAACATCCGAAAATTTGAAAATTTCGTCGTCCTAGATTGAGACGGATTCGCGTTCCCCGAGTAGCGCCTAAGTATGTTAACTACTACACCACCCAGAACGACCAAGTTTTAAGTTTCCGATTAATTTGAATATAGCCATCACAGGATTCGCTTGTCAAAGCACCTGGTTTTCACATGTAGCGAAGCTGTAGGTTAGCGGGATATGAATTATGAATTCGTTTACCGCTTCAAAACGACGAAATTTTCAAATTTCCCAATATTATCTGACTTAACATCCATGTCATATTTACACCAGCACATGGATTCACATCATCCAAACTTGTTTTGAAAATAACAACGTGTACCGCAATCAAAAGTTTATTATACATCGAATGCAGTTTTGCAGAGCTTTTGGCTTATAATTGTCAGAACGAATGATGATGATCCTGAGCCACACTCTGCGAAGTTATAGTCGATGTATAATATAACTTTGATTGTGGCAAAAGTTGATATTTTCTTTCAATCTGAACACGACCAATTCTGTAGTCATAACGTATATCCAAATGTATGTCAGCATAAATCTGATTTGTAAACATCATGCAATCATATAGCTTCGTCTTCCCGAATTCCTTTTTATAACCGAACATGCAACAGCTTTCACAAAAATCCAACTTACAATTCAGAAAAAGAACTGACAATCTTGACATTTTGCTAGAGAATTCGGCCGCAATGATCCAAAAACGAATTCACGCCTATTAAAAAATCTCAAGCCTATTTCGCCTCAGAAAAAGATTCCCGTTATCATAGCGATTGACATGCTACCGAGATGGAAAAACATGAGTTTACGCAATCTCATTTTTTTGCCGATTTTTATGGATGCGTCGGAGAAAATTCCTCCTAGAATTCAACAAAGCAGCAAGACAGTGAGGCAATACGAAGGTGCTCTCCTCTAGTGCCATAAAGTGCAAATGAAAGCTCGTTAAGACAAGCTAAAGTACGCCTAAAATCGTTACACACACAAATGCAGAATGACATTTAAACACCTCCGAATGGAAAGAGGAAAAAAAGTTAATGCTGCCCGATGTAACCGAAATGAATTTCATACAACAGTGGAAAGGAAAATGAAAATTGGAAAAAAAATATACAAATGCAAAATTAAAGTAATTTTATTTTTTAAAATTTCACACATACGCTTTTAGATGCTAGAACCCCACTTAGTACATTTTCTGTCTTAAATTTTGCTTTTCGAGGTGTCTCGAAAATGGTAAATTTATTTCAATACACGACACTGTCAAGAGAAATTTATTGACAGACTAATTAAATATTCAGTAGATAATTATCGGCTTATTATTATTATAAATGGTCCAAGCTGTGTATACAGCCATTTTCCCACGTGCAAAATAGGGCTAAATAAGAAAACTATTTCTCCATATTTAAATTTCTGTTAGGATACGTTGAGTTTTCATATTTTGGTTATACAAATTTCTTTATTACGTATCGTATTAATGTCAAACGTGTACCTCATTTGCAGGTTATATTCTTTTCCGCTTTGAATTTTCAGTGAGATTCCAAAATTTTTATATAAAACAAAAATAGCGTCCTTTTTTCTGGTGGGTCAAATATGCGATTCAGTAGCAGTAATCTTTTCTTCGAATAATCCATGAACACAATATAAGCGTATCTACACGCTTCAGTAAAATTGGCTGTTTCAATACCTGAAAGTAAGTCATGTTTGAATCACAACAACACATAGCTTGATATAATCAAACAATTCAAAAACCTGAAGAATACAAATTCGTATTAATATTATGATGAGGTCAAGACTTACATGATCTGCTACGGTCGTGTGATCACAAGCTGCATTTCTGGAGCAGCTCTCAATTCTATCCAACGAGGATTGTAGAAGGATGGTAACAGCAAAGGTTATAAACACTAGGGGAATCAGCACTGAAGTATGGAATAGTGATCAAGTAAGGTGTACATAAGTACACTCACGAACAATGAAATTTGCGCACCTAGAAGAAAACATGCTACAACAGCGAAATTTTGAAAATAGCTAGAGTGCGTGCTGGTATGCAAATGATACACGTTTAGGGAGACTGCGCATGACCGCACACCCTGTGGTGGCGCTGTAGGGCACGAACCGGCATCCTTATAAACCGGCGTGTAGACGATGCCTAATGAAAGTGAAACGCAGCAAGAATACAAAGTGCAAATAATGCCAGTTAGACGCCAGAGACGTCGATTTACGCAACTTACGGACTTTGAGAGATACCTGATAATCAGGCTGACAACCGCAAAGTGGTCGGCGCGCCGTATAGCCTGCCACGTGGATCTTTTCTGACCATGGCGTCCGACTGTGTTGGGAGCAGTGGACACGTAACTGTACTCCTACATGGCGGACAGGCTCCGGGCTGACCAGGATGACCAACAGTAGAGAAGACCGCCGGATCTTGCGCCAGGCACGACCCCCATCTCACGGGGACCTGGTTCACTATACAAGCAGATACAACGGCTCCTGTGCGACCACGAACCAATTTCCGACGCCTCGTGGAAGTGAATCTGTGATCTCAGCCCCCCTAACTTAAATTTTTCTTTCAAGGTAAGTTAAAGAAATCAACAATAACAGCTCATTAAAAACACGGAAAGACCAAGCAAGCATATTAAGACTTATTCCTCTTATCATAAGCAAACCAGAGGAAAAGTACGTGATAATTGAATTTGGCAAATAAACAGGGATAATCACTTTTTGGTCGTGCATAAGCTTATTTGGTGTAAAACAAATGTAGGAAAACACAGAAGGTCTGATAATGATATTCCAAAAAATAATAAATCAGACAAGAAACAGGATAATTCTGGCATGTAGTAAAACAAATTTCTAACATATCACGGATTGCAAACGAAGTGCTGTGTAAGGTGAAAAAGGAAACTGACTGTATAATAGTCATCTAAAGCAATCACATTCATTTAAAAAACCATTTGAAATTATATCAAACGTTTTCTTGCCCGACTGTGTCCTATAGCGAACTCATTCGTCTTAAGACCAATCAACGTGACAATCCTGAGCCGCATACAGCAGGATTGTTGTCAAAGCAAGTGTACAAGAGGAGAGGGTCCCCAGTATGTATCACACCTCAAAATTAACTTGTAAGTTGTAAAAAATGCATGAAAATTCAGGGTGCAAAAGAGTTTCTTTGTATTCATGATTTTCTGGTTTGCTGAAGTTTAACCTTACTGCAGAGAGTCTAGAATGTTGCTCCAAAGTTTAGAAGGATATTTTAGCAGTATATTATCCAAAGTGCAGCACAATAATACAAGCTTAAAGAAATTATTTAGGTAATGCATTTGCCTTTTTACTCCAGACTTCTCGGTCTTGGTTTGTTATACAGAAATCAAAGATGGCCTTCCTGCATTTTATTTTGTCAATAAGCAAGTGCGACGAAGAAATACTTGAGGTATGACAATGCCAATTGCCAGTAGAATCTCCATTGGTATAAGTTATTTCTTCTGTTCCAAAAAATATGTTTCCTCCAAAATTTCTTGAAATTCCAATTTACGTAACATACTGAACTGACTCAACTTTAAATCCAGGAGCAGTGAAGCTCTCCGCCTATTCTTAACAAAATCTGCATATGTATTTGTTTATGGCATTAATACATTAAAGTAATTAATTTTTCGAAATAAATGACGAAAACAAAATTACAGAACTAAGCATCTCAAATTAGGAGGTTTTCGATTGTATGTATTAATTACATCAGGTTTAATCTATAAAACATGAAAAATATATAATACGTCAAATGCAGCTTCAAGTGCTAGATATTCGTATTCGTCACCATCTTAAAATTATTCTGCTTCATACACATATGTTCTTTTCAATGTACTCAAATATCTCTTCGGAAAAATAGTAATTCAGAGTTGGTTTCTGAAGTCTACGCCTTTGAGACTATAAGATATCTTTGTGGATCTTAAAGTTTGATGATGAAGAAATCGTTAAGGGGGATTACAAGTTATTAGAAACTCTTTGTAGATAACCAGCATATCCGGTGATCCAAATGTCGTGCATAACTTTCAAAGTAAATTTTTTGCTGAGTTTTGAAAGCAGAACAGAGCGCTTTACACAGAAATGTACACAAAGACATGGTATTTTTTGTGAAATTACAACATTTATTGGACATTGTAGCTTTGCTCTTAGACGCCAGGTAGCGCCGAATGATTGACTGTGGGATATGCAGTGCAAATTGGCGTAACGCCAGGAAAGGTTTCTTACGGTAATAAGTGCTCAGTGTGGTGTTCATCATTCGTGAGCGCTGCCTGCAGACAATAGAAAATGTAATGGACAGCATTAAATAGTATAGCGGTTGGTATGTGTGACACATGATGTCGAAAAGTGTCTTACAGCATGGCAAATGATGTGGGATGATCTTCGTTAACTGTGATTTCAGATAGCGCCACAATCAAAAATGATATACGTAAGTTCTTGAGACATGGGTAGCCATTCGTGTCGAAATGACAGCTGATTATACGATTCTTTGTAAACGTTGATTTCAGGAACTGCTTGATAGGAGACGCGATGTCCTGTGGCGCTCCATCTTTCATGAATATTGTCAGTGCATGCCCTCTCTTCCGAGATCGGAATAGTGCCATTTCGTAAAGGTTCTGCATAACCCGCTCCTTTGATAGAGAAGGTTTCGAAAGCTGTACCACAGATTTCCTCGTAAAAAAAGTCCTATTAATGAAAGATGACGTGAACCCACACCACACACTGGGACGTTTGGTTGATGGAATGGAATTTCTGTAACATCTCGCGTCCGTTACACCTGCCGCAGCCAGTTACCGTTTTAATTTCTCAGCTTCGCTAAATTGGTAGCTTGCAGTTCTTGAAGGTGTTTGAAATTGTATGGATATCTGCGAAGGATTAGTCTTGGTGCACTACACATATTTCTAATACAAATAACAGTTCGACGCGAAACACTTGATTCCCTTATGTGCGAATGCCATCGAAATGTTTTCGATATTCTGTGAATCTCTAGTCGTAGCTGAAACAGACGTGGAAATCTTCTACATCATAGACCTTTACCAAAGTTATGGTCTCCTAATGTCTTTTAATCATCCACTGCTGTGTGTGTCATGTTTTTCTGAAAAACTATTGGTGCATTCTGAGAATCTCACAGGCTTCGCTTTTGAGCTTCATGCAGAGGGTGATTCAAATTAAAGTATCCCTGTTTAGAACGGTGTGGAGAGAGAGCCCCTGCATGTAACGGCCCCAAACCTTGAGGATATAAATGTAAGACCATAGAGAAATGATTGGGGGAGTGGGGTGATTGTAGTTCCAAAATTGGATGATAGGTGAACATGTGGCGTTGCGAGCTGTACTGGGGATTAACATTTGCCTAAGACGCGCGTGCAATGGCCTAGTATAAAAGGCATGGGAACCATGTCGGGGCATTAGTCGACGGATGTGATGGTTTTCTCGTAACCTGAACGGGCGTTGCTGTTAAAGATGTTCTACTTCAACGGCGAAAACGCTGCTAAAGCGCTTCGCGTGTGCAGGGTACAAAACGCATTGCGTACAGGTCCACTAACACCCTGTGCTTTTCGACGAATGGTGCATCGGTTCGAGGAGATAGGAAGCTTTGCAGTACGAGTGAGACGAGGACGAAAACCGCTGATATCACAGGGGGTTGAAGTTTTTGCAACCGCTGTCGTTGAGCACTCCAGGCAGAATGCCGCAGGAACATGTAGTGCTCGCGCCGTAGCAAGACAAGTGCATGTGCCGAACACAACGGTATGGAGGTGTTTGCAGAAACCACTGGAAGCCTATCCGTTATAAGATCCAGTACTTATAAGAGATAAAACCTGCCGATAACGATGTGCGTGAAACGTTCGCTTTGACGTTCTTGGCACGCATGGAGATCGATCCAAATGGGCAGTGAAACATCCTATGGTGTAACGCTCCTCACTTTTAACTGTGCGGAGTTGTCAACACACAAAACTACCCCATTTGGGCAACACAGAATCCTCATGGAGTCCGCCAGGTGCCCTTATATTCATCGCATGTGACTGTATGGATAGGGTTTTCCGCTAACTTCTTGGTTGGTCCATTTTTTAGGAACTCAGTCCGCACGGTCCAAAGCCTTGTTCCGTGACAGCAGCACGTTATCGCGATATGTTGCAGGGTGTTGTCATTCCTGAACGTTATGATCAATGTGTGACTGTTTGCGCGGGGGAGTTATTTTAGGCTTGAAAGGGCCACGCCTGAGTCTACAATTTGTTTCATTGATCTACTCTAGATTTTAGATTGGTGTCTGAGCTTGTGGGGTTTCCCACAGCTGGGATTTTATTACATATCTCTGAGGGATTTAGAGTTAAGCGGATTAGTTTATGAAATGAGATTTAGATTGCACACTAAATTTAAATTGTGGTATTAGGACGATTCTTTACCTGTTCTCTGTGTAGAATGGTGTAGTTCCGTTCAAGCGAAAGCCGTTGGCTGCAAAGAGCACGCTCATATTTGTTGAGAAGATCTTACGTAGCGTCCTCTATCGGCTGTAAGGTTACCAACACAAGAAGTCTGAAATTAAACGCTTAGCGGTTGATTTATTCTAACACTTAATGCTTCATATGCAATCAATCAGATGTTTGTGGACTTTTGAGACAAAATATCTAAATACTCAATGACAGCGGAAGATAACAAAGAAATTTCGGAGGTGTCCGACGAAAATTTGAAGTTTTTGAAATCCACCTAAACAAAATAAAAGTTCATGAAAAATAGAAGAAAAAAATAATGCACTTTTTTTGGATGTGGCTTGCGTACCCTTCCCCTAAATACGTCCCTGGTCAATGAGTTCCAAAGGGGAAGAGTGGACTTTTGAGACAAAAGATTTAAATCGTCTATGAGTTCCAAGGTCCAAGTGTGAAAAGAAAACTTGAGTTCGGTAGCCACAGTAGGCGATAAATTTGTAGTCAGTAAACCGTATCACGAGTTTGTGAAGGAGAACTGAAGATTTGTATTCTAAAATATAATGCTCTAAAATACTATTTTTGGCTCCAGTACCGTATTGCTGCTCCAAGTCTGATATCCTTTCTGACCACATTCTCTACCGACAGATCGTCATACAATGTGGTTCTCTTTGGTACATTCGTTCATGTCCTGCATTCATGCTGATGTGTTGGGCGTATTCCAACAGGACAATGCACCTAAACACAAGTGTCGGGACGCCACTTTATGGTTATAGGAGCGTTTATCTGCGTTTGGGGTGTAGCCATTCCCTACCAAGTCCTCAGATCTGAACGTGATAAAACACATTTGGGATGCCATGCAAAGGGCTGTTCAACACGGGATTCCGAGACCTCGGAATACACCGGAATTGTGGAACGCTCTGCAGGACGTATGGTGTGCATTTCCTACAGCATATTTCCAGAAGATACTAGATTCCATGACCCGTCGTATTTCTGCTGTTCTGTGTTCCCGTGGGGGACCTACCAAGTATTGGACTGGTGTACCAGTTTTTACGGCACTACAGTGTATATGGTTTGGGATGTAGAACTGACTTAGCAAGTGAATGAGAGCAAATAGCTTTTCATTTCAACTGGTTGAGGACACATTTTGGATCAAACATGCATACTCTTGATATTTGTAACATATTTGGCCGAAGGATGTGTTTAAGATAAAAAAAACATTTGCAGAACAATACTGATAAAGACAGCTGCCAAAAATCGTGTAGTCAAATGACCTAAGGAAACATTTACAGAGAGTGGAAACACTGGGATACAATTGTCTTCTGAATTTTCCCTTTCCAGTAAGCCAAATGCAAAATTTAGGCGTAGAAAAAAATATGAGTCAAATAAAAAGGAATTTTCCTTAACCTTACATTCAATAATGTCTCACACTGAAGTGATTTTTTATTACTTTCATACCGATGGAAAGAAAAAATAACGAAGATCAACGGATGATAGCAAATTATTTTAAACTAAGGAATTTGTTTCACCGGTTAAATATTACAACACGAAATTAAATCTAAGTTTCTTGAAACCAAAATTCGTAGCATAATTGAAATTTCGGTTGCCTTCACCGGGAGGTTCGCTTTCTCTACATTAATAGATACTAGTGATGTTGCAAAAATGCATGTTCAGGTATCGAATAAAACTTTAAATTGAATTGAAGAAAAACTTTACCTTTCATATAAGTATTGTCTTTCTTCCTTGAAAACCTTTAAAATATTGATTCATAGTTCCGAGTTTCAAGTTTTAAAATTTAAAGTTTCAAGAGGAAAAAGAATCATATCACATTATAGTTATGTGCAATAGCTAATTCATTGCTAGACATACAAAATTCCACTCCGGGAAACATTTTTCGGAAGGATATGGAAACTAGTCGGTTTGTAACAGGCACAAATATTTGCATTTGCGATGCAATTGCGTGAGATTTAAGAAAAGGTTAATGGCATAGATGCATCGCGTAGTAAGTACTCTATTGTTTGCCCTCTGCATGTAACCAACTGCGCCCGCGTGATCTTGATGGCGAAAGCACAAGGGAATAGTGGAAATAGAAGCGCATCGTAGCAAGGAATCATACAACCATAAAGCCAACTTGATCAGAGGTTTCGTCGTTGGAGTATGAACAACTGGTTAGTCTGTGCTCAGCATCACTGCGTCAAAGCACTCGTATGCAAGAAAGGTTTAACGCATATGGCGACAATGTTTGGAGGAGGATGACATACTTACAGTGCTAGGACAGGTGCAAAAAGCTGACATACAAACACCTTGATCACCCAATTCAGGACAACCCTAAGCACCACATTCACATTCCACAGCTACCAAACATTCAAAGAGGTGTACATAGAACCACGAACGTCAGCGTACCGACAAGCACTGTAAATCGTTAGTTTTCTGAGAGAGGTTTTCGCTCTCGCTCGCCATTGTGACGACTGACAATCAGAGCAGCACCTCGTCAATCCAGGTTGCAATGGTGCCACACAAGACATATGTTGAGGGACAGTGGAGCAATGTAGCACTCATGGACGCTTCTTGATTCTGTCTCACGCGTACAATCGCTGCGTGATTATCTATAGATGACGTTATTGCACAGCTGCTTTTTGTGCCATACAAAAGCACAATGATGGTAACATGATATATCGATACGAACATTCAGCGGGTTCTGTTGTCGCACCTCTGCGGGATTGTTGAGAACCAACTTCCTAAAAAAAATGAAATTAAATAAAGAAAACTCGTCCGCCCTCAACCAATATCAGCAGATAATGCCTGCAAGGGGCTGAGTTGCTTTTTTAAATTTCACGATTCTCCTACTTCTCCTAAATACAGAACATTAGGTATGTTATTAGTAGACAAGAAAACGCCTCTAAATGACAGTACCGCATTGTCAGTGAATTGTAGACAAACGTTAACAACGCGTGACTGAGAATACCGCAGGTCTACGATGGAAACATTTTTGCTTGATGCACTGTCATTTCGTCCAGTATGGCGTTTAAAGGACCCATTGACTCAAGAGGAATGCCAGGCAGTTTCTTTGTCACAATTTGCATCAAATGCATCTGAAGAGATTGCAGGAAGACCAGGTGTCTACGTATTTACATAAATATAAAACACATTCACAGGAGAAAATTAAAAACGACTGAAAATCATAAATATAATTTCTGCAATTATCATTACAATCAAATGTATGACTCCTATCATTTGATTGCAATTATCTTTATAATCAAATGTATGAAAAACATATAGAAAGTAATGGAAATGAAATTCCAATATCTGAATACATAGCTGTAGGGCAAATTTCAAAATAAAAGCCAACTCAAAGGCGAACAAAGCAAATTGAGAAACATGTTAACTATATTTGATTTTACAAAGGAGATATATATATATATTTTTTTAATAAAAAAGTAGGTACTTATGTTTTTTTCATTTTGTTTACTAAAGGAATTTGTGCAAGAATAATTTTATAACAATAAAATGAAGCCAGCACAGCGTACACTGTTAAAACTCGGATTATCTCGCATTGCACTGAATTTATATATATCGGGTTGTTGGAAAAGTCATGACGTATTTTGGCACCTGATGGCGGTTGGGCGTTTTTTGGAAATACTAGAGGCATGCGCAGCCTTGTTTTCGCTATAGCATTCGACAGGTGCAAGTTCTAGCTGCATTCTAAAAGGAAAAGTAGCGATTTGGCTGATTTGTGGAGATTTGACATCAAGTTGAAAATGGAAGACCAAACTGTGCATTTTCGCCGTATTTTACTGTTTTACTCATGTAAAGGGAAGAATGCGCGTCAAACGGGTGAAAAGTTGCGCAAAGTGTATGGTGATAATGCTCTACAAGAACGTCAGTGCCAGCGGTGGTTCGCCGAATTCCGTGCTGGTGATTTTGATCTCAACGGTGCTCCTCGGTACTGGAGGCCAACCGAGGTTGATGACGACTAAATCAAGACATTGATGAAGTCAAACCCGCGTTACACGACACAAGCTATTACATACACATTGCACATCCATCATTCAAGCGTTCACGACCACCTGAAGAAGCTGGGATACGTAAGCAAGCTCGATATGTGGGTTCGTCATGAACTCAAAGAAGCTAAATTGACGGCGCATATATACATCTAGGATATGCTCATTAAACCTTAGGAAAACGATCCTTTTCTTGAAGCGATTGATAACTGGTGACGAAAAGTGGATTGTGTACAACAATGAGCTGCGCAAACGGTCTTGGTCCCGACGTGCTGGGTCGCCTCCAACGACATCCAAAGCAGACATTCATCAGCGGAAGGTTCTGCTCTCAGTGTCGTGGGATTTTAAAGTTGTCGTGTTTTTCGGGCTCCTACCACGGAACCAAACAATGAATTCGAATGTTTACTGTCGGCAATTGGACAGTTTGAACGAATCCATCATCCATAAACGTGTAGAGCTCGTTCATCGTGAAGGTGTTGTGTTCCATTACCACACAAGTTTGATCACCCGCCAAAAATTATTGAAGCTTGGGTAGGATGTGTTGCCACACCCAGCATACTTGCCTGACCTTGCGCCGTCGGACTTCCACTTGCTTCGCTCTCTGCCACAGTTCTTGCATATTATAACGTTCAATTCAGCAGAGTCTCTAAATCAGCACCTTGTACAGTTTTTGGCCACGGAAGACAGGTCCTTCTATGAATGGGGCTTTCTGCAGCTCACGGAAAGATGGCAAAAGGTTATCAAACAAAACGGCCATTATATCATTAATTGATTTTTGTTCTTTCTATCAATAAATTACCTTCGCAAAACATGGCTAAAATACGTCATGACTTTTCCGACAACCCAATATTTTATTTCAAACTTATTAAACGTTATACCATGTATATATATAGAGAGAGAGCTAGTAGGAGACATTATTTGAACATATTATCCTGCAGATTAAATAAGCATTCTCTACTATCAGTGCGGTTATCAACAGGAAGATCTCCCTTCTATCAATGCTTTTGAAGTAAAATTATTTGTTTGTTTTGGAAATTTCACCCTAAATCGATAAGTTCATGAGAATTTTCCGAAACTCGTATTTTTCAATAGGGTTGTCAGTAAAGCTTTCCATAGAAATATTTCCTTTGACCAAATTTAATAGATTTTTGGTCATATTTAAATGGATAATTAATGATTTTAATATTAAACTAATATTGCTCCGATTTAATTCCACAAACTGCAAATCATAAATAGGAAAGAATATATATAATGAATGATTCTTTTATGCTGCGAGTCTACGTAATGGTGAATATTTAATGTTTTACTTGCAGTTAGGATATCTCCCTTTCAGGCTTATATTTTTCGTCTTTAACCTGCGACGGGTTTTCTTCAATCTCAAAAGAATTATGTGATCAAAGTTTAATATTTCTAAGTAGATCGATCTACAATAAAACACTTTCACTGATAATTCACCCAAATGTATTTGACTCGTATTTATTCAACAATTTGCGAAAAGAAAGAAGAACCATAATTCATTTCGTCTCAAAAGTGTGAAATTAGGAAAAAGACAAAATGTGTTGTAATATTATTCAACATTATTTTGAGACTTTGAAACATTATCGCAAAGCTTTATGCCATTTAGCCCAATGCAAGGCTTTAAAGTAGTTTAACATTTTCAGCAACGGAAATGTAAAAGTACATCCACTATATTTAAACCAAAGGTTTGTTTTTTTACTGGAAGCACTTCTTCTCATTCTGATTCATAGGGAGACCCTAGGACCCTGTGTCTTTTTACATTAAAATATCGATGCTCAGTCAGCCTGAGAGGGTAGTGTGACTAACCGTCCTTTTAACATATTAACAAGTAGGAGAGTCATTCATTAAAACCAATTAAGTAACAGCAATCGATTATATGTATTTAAAATCAAATTGATACAATAAAATTTTCCTAGAAATCTAATATCGCAAACCGTATCACAATGCGAATCTATAGCAGTTTTACGAGGTTTAATACCTAAAAATCTTAGAAATCATGTATAAATTCACGTAAATATCTTGTAAGTTTTACTGGAAGAATGTTTAAAGACAAAATAAATCTAAGGGATTAATAACACATACTTTAAAAACACATCGAAGTTTAACAGTCTCGTATTTTATTGTCTCCCATTAAGTTAAAAACTTCAAACTGAGGTCATCACTCTCTCCACATTTATAAGTGAGTCAGGGAAAAAGTCTCCTCATTGGCCGCCTCCCTGGTGGCGGCCAATGAGAGTTCCGTGACTCACTTATAAACGTGAAAAGAGTGATGAACTCTGTTTAATATTCCTGGACCACGTCAAATGTCTGTATTAAAAAGTTAAAAATTTACATAAATTATAAAAAATAATATCAACATCATATTCAAGTTCCATTATTTTGCGGTGAAAGGTTTTGAGATGTCATTTAGATACACCCTTGATGATATAGATAAATGTCATCTAAGAAATGACATGGTATAATAAATGCCTAATTATGAAGAACATTGCTAATTACTAAATGTTTCGCAAAATATCACACATAATGAAAAAGCCAAAACCACGAATAAGATACTTTTCATGGACAGTTGGGTAAAATATATCAAGACATTGAAGAGTTTAAGAATGTTACGTGCAAAGATTTGGTTCCCTTTTTCGTATACCTTTTCTAAAGCAATAAGCATACTACAGATAATAATTGTATTATGCTAATTTTATCCTACAAAATGTGTCACGGTGTGATCATGGTTTTTCAGCTGTCCTTTCTCTCTCTCTTCATTACCCGATTCGAGCGTCGTGACCCAATTCAAATCCTGTCGGAAGTCAAGGTATTCCATTTCACCTGTAAAGTAGGGCTACTTTCATCCTGCCGTTTTAATATATACCACCAAAATGTAGATTTGGTGAGTTATTTTTTTGTGTGTGCTAGTAAACTATCAATAGAGAAAACAGCAAGCGAAGTGGTACAAATGCCTTCAATTCTTTCTGTGGTTCATTTATGTTGTTCATTCGACTGAGGTGCGAACAAAGGATGTCCGAAAACTTTTATGGGTGTATCTGAGTAAATAACAAAGAGTTTTGTGACCAAGTAGGTTTGCATACAAATGAAAAGTGATCACTAACAGAAAATGTGGTTTTTAATTTATGTAAAACTCACTGTCTTACTCCTGGAGTATTACAAACCGACATTGCCATATTTAGCGTCCCTGGCGCTCGGTTCAACTTCATTTATTGACGCCCCCGCAACGCGTTTATTTCTAACGGTTTTTACGCAATTTTAGCGTATATAAAATGAACACTATACGTACTACATAGACCTTGGCGGTGATCTCGAGGTCAACACCCTGAAGTTGGATCATTTTTTAATTATTTAATATAACTGAAACAATGCTGTGTTAT
Source organism: Macrothele yani (assembly GCA_039090855.1). Classification (NCBI taxonomy): domain Eukaryota; kingdom Metazoa; phylum Arthropoda; class Arachnida; order Araneae; family Macrothelidae; genus Macrothele; species Macrothele yani. The sequence goes on along the minus strand of CM076999.1, from coordinate 46,206,341 downwards.
GTTGATTTTTCTTCTTCTTCAATCATCACTCATCGTCTCGATTTCCAATCCTAGCAGGGATTTTACATTTTTTTCCATACTTTGTTATTTTACAGAACAACAAGCTCTGCTAACCAGGGCACCTGGTTCCCATGCACCTCTAGCAGCAGCTTGAAGCCCTCACTGCTGTTACCAGTTGTTACATTTATTTTATTTCATTTTATTTTTCCAGTATTCTGTATTGATTAATTCAATCTTTTCATTTGCCTAAGTAAATAATTAATTTCTGAAAGAAGGGACGTCAATTATTTGTTGTGGGAGGATTCATAGCAATGATTTCTAGCTCTGACTGCTATTTTGTAACTAATACTTCAAACATTGATTATAAATTTTCATTGTATTTTTAGTTTTTAGGAGATTTTATGAGGAATTGTCATCGGACTTGTAAGAGATGTTATGATGATTTTGATAGATCCTTTTAGGTCCCCAGTGGTATTTTGGGACTAAGCAAGATTTTATACGTAATCGATAAAAAAATGGCGTGCAAAACTTAAAGACTAGCCAGTATTAGATCTCTGGCGTCGCACAGGAGTGGCGTTTATATATCAAATTCAAACAATGAGAACTCCAAATTAAAAAAAACTAATTCCTCGTGCGACCTACAACATAAACATTGATATACCGTTTAAGTACGATTTATTGAACTTCAGCGGCGAAACACACATTTGCTGCGTAAATACAACCATTGAAATAATCAGACACCCATATTATAGATCGTACGATATTTGAATGCGAAAAACATGCTCTCTACTTGGATTGATGGGTAAAAATTTCGCAGAGGTAAGTTGCAAAGCGAAATCAAAATTCTTGTCATCAGAGTTTGCTCTATGACTGGGAGAATACATTATCTCATATTTCTAATGAAGTACCTGGAAATACGATAAGCAGAGACATAAGACAAGGACTGTATTTTACAAAATTGGCCTTATAATGAATTAGCTTTATTTACTTTCCGCTAAGCTAATTATTATGAATGATTCTCTTCCTACCAGCTAGCTAATGATATACTTGTACTAAGCTTCAAAATAATGAATTCAAAAGTGTGTTGTTACTAGTTAATTACGAACGTAAACAAAGTCTCAACGCTGGTTATTTATAGGAATCAAATAAATATTATAAACCTAACAGCCAGACAGAGGTCTGACAAAAACTATGAATTGAGAAAGACTGAACTTACTGAAAACTTCTTTATTTGAACGACTCTTGGTCAACTAAGACACACATAACTCTTGTACACAATAATGAATAATATTTCCTCGTATTGTACACGCTCTCTCTTAACGACCACAAGCTCTCCTCATAACAACACACAAGCTCTCCTCATAACAACACACAAGCTCTCCTCATAACAACACACAAGCCCTCCTAAGTCTCGATGAACGCGCCTATATACTAGCTACCACCACGTCATGACTTACACTCATTGCCAGATCTCATTCAGCGGGTGAAATAATATTTCGTTCAGTAGGAAGATAATTTACATAGTAAAATAAAATAACCAGAGATAGTAAAATCAAAAAAGAAAGTGAATATAGAGTATACGTTACATCATCTCCCCCTTAATTTTTCTTTTTTTTTTTTTCCTTTTTTCTTTTTTCTCTTTTTTTTTGTTTCCGAAAAACCTATCAATTTTGGGGTGTAAGTCTTACATTTCGGTGATTGACGTTTCTCGACCTCTTTTTTGATTTATTTTTTTGGTGGTAGCCGTATTTACATTATCAAACTTGGCATGACAATTTACGAAATCTGTATTCGACTGTGAAATTTGTATTGTTGAACAAAACAAACCTGCATCGGCATACTTTCCTTTTATTCTGCCTAGCAGGAATCACTTTTTTAATTTCAAATGACGTTCTCATTATTCGATGAATACATACCAACTGTATCAGCAGGGAAGATTGCCTGAAGCTGCCTAACAGTAACAATTTTATTATTTTAATTTCAAATTACGTTCGCATTATTCGTTGAAATACATACCAACTGTATCAGCAGCGAAATTTACCTGGAGCTGCCTAACAGTAACAATTTTATTATTTTACCCCTAAGCACATAGATATATATAAAAAAAGTGGATTAGTAGATGGACATAGAAGAAATATAAAAAAAAACACACATATATACACAAAAAAAGAATGCATAGGCCCACACGAAAAAAAAGAAATTCTGACACGCCAACTGGTCGTGCAGGAAAAACAACAAACTGAGAAAAGAACCTGTCCACGAGAACTTACTTATCTCGAGGACGCATAAAAAACTCTAGTGCGATAACGTTTTCCAGGCCTAATTGGACTGGTAAAATCAGGTGGCTTGGATCTCTTCAGGGACTGGAAGGGAACTGGAACATCGGTCTGCTGTCGGTCAGGAAATCCCGGCGGCTGACGGGAACGGTCAGGAATGGCGGAAATCCTTCGGTCCGAAACGGCTGAAGTCTGTGATTCCAGAAATCCCTGCGGCTGAGAAGAACGGTCAGGAGTCTGGCGGTCTGGAAATCCCTGCGGCTGAGAAGAACGGTCAGAAGTCTGGCGGTCCGGAAATCCCTGCGGCTGAGAAGAACGGTCAGAAGTCTGGCGGTCCGGAAATCCCTGCGGCTGAGAAGAACGGTCAGGAACGTCAGAAGTCTGGCGGTCCGGAAATCCTTGCGGCTGATAGGAACGGGCTCCCCCAGGCTTTGGATATGAAGTCCCTTTGTGCTGGGGCCCGTTGTGTCCTTCCAGTATCTTTTTGGACGGACGTGTCTCCGGCCACATCGTTTGCTTTCGCTTACGCCCACGTGGCATGAGAGTAGCAGTAGGCATCGGCCCTGTTTGCCCTGAACGTAGGTTCCAGGGGCGAAACCCGGGTGGATGCAAAGATTTCTGCCTTCGTCGCTGCTGCGGCGAAGCAGATTGGGGAGACAAGTCACGTTTGCGCCCAGCCTTTGGTGGTGCTGGACGGTTTGGAACATGAAATTGAGGATGCATAACTGATAAGTCAGAAATGTCCGAAGCCTCTGAGTCGCTGCTGTAATTCAGTGGTCGTGCAGGGCGATGTTTAGATTTACCTTTAGGAATACTTTCGGACGAGGTATTCAAAGAAGAAGTAGCCCGCGTTGGTGCAGTGTTATCCGGAAACGGCGCAGAAATAGTCGTGGCAATGGTTGGAGGGAAAGGAACGATACTAGTATTCGACGAACTCGATTCGAGCCTTGGTCTCATGGGAGAATCAGATTGCGTGTGTAGAAACCCGTCTGGAGGGGGAGGGTGAGGGAAAAATCACTGGAGATTCTTCAAAAATGTTTGTTGGTTCGTCCAAAATTTCTGGCGGTTGAACGTGAGATATAGATTCTTGAGTCTGTGGAACAGAAGGTTGAGTAGGATTGATAATGAAATCGATATTCCGTTCATGATACTTGCGACACTGATCAACATGTACATATTGAAAATGGTTGTCCGGTTTCTCCAGAACAATATTATTTTCAAAGACATTTGCCACCCGATATGGACCTTCGTAGCTGGGTGCAAATTTCTTCACTAAAGTATGCGAAACAGAAGACTGGAAGTGCGTTTCCACGAGAGTGAGATCTCCAACGACAAGATCTGGTTCCCTACGCCTAGAATTATAATATCTTGCTTGAGCCGCCTGTGCTCCTAGCATTGCAACACGAGCTTTTTCTGCCATAATTCTTACTGATTGCGGAGTTGGTCGCTGGTTTAGTTCGTCAATAATCCCCGTTAAATTTTCAAAAGGGGTTTTAATTTTGCGACCCAGAAAAAGTTCTGCAGGAGTAATTTTAGTAGACTCGTGGACAGACGAGCGGAGGGCGAACGCCTAAAGTTCTAAATGGTCATCCCATCTTTCATGATGATCCATTACAAAAGTCGCAATCATTTTCACTAGCGTTCGGTTAACACGTTCCGCAGGATTACTCTGGGGATGATATGGGAAAATGAATTTTGTTTAATTTAATGTGTAGTCTCGCACACATTCTTTCAAAAATGTCAGAAATAAATTGAGGACCATTATCCGAAACTACTTTATTAGGTGCACCATATCTAGAAAATACTTCATTAACTAAGATATTACAAATAACTTCAGCCGTAGCGGCTTTAATGGGAAAAACTTCAACCCATTTAGAAAAATTATCAGTTAGTACTAAAATATAACGAGCTTTATTTTTAACAGATAATGGATAAGGTCCCAATAAATCTATCGAAATAATATCAAACACATGAGAACTTGAACTAGATTTCAAGTGACCGGCCGGTCTTACATTACGGTAATTATTAATCTGACACAAGTGACATGATTGAACGTATGCGAGCACACTTTGGTACATGCCAGGCCAATAGGCAACATCCCGCAATTTACAACGGGTCTTGCTAATACCTAAATGGCCTGTAAGAGGTTTGTCATGAAATTCATTTAAAAGAGCCATTCTAAGGGTTCGCGGAATACATGGGCGAAACTCTGCCAGAGTAGTCCGAGATTTTGTATAATAAAGAAGACCCTCTATTACTTCAAAATGTTGTGACCTTCCAGACAGAGAAGGATCACTTGGTAGGGGCGAACCCGCAAGCAAAAAATTGTAGATATCCCCAAAATCTGGATCATTTATTAATTCTGCCATTATCTGCTCTCTAGATGTTATATCAGCTATCAGAAGTAAAGGCTGACATCCAGGAGTAGTTTCTGTGGGGACCCCACTAATCGGAACGCGAGATAATGCGTCCGGTAATTGATTCTTATGACCTGGCTGATATGAAATTTTGATATTGCTCTCTTGTAACTTCAGAGCCCACTTCATAAGTCTTTGAGATAGGTGCTTAGCAGAATTCAAATACTGAAGGGCAGAATGATCCGTAATTATGTTAACTGTCAATTCGTTAAGATAACATTGAAATTTATTCAGTGCATACACAACAGCAAGACATTCACGTTCCGTAGCTGAATAATTGCGTTCAGCTTTGGCTAAAGTACGAGACGCAAAAGCTATTGGATGCCCAGCTTGTGACAAAACGCAACCAAGACCAACTCCGGATGCATCAGTATAAATATCAAATTCCTTAGTATGATCCGGGAAAGCCAACACCGGAGGCTGAGTCAATGCAGACTTCAGTGTTTCGAATGCAGCGTTAGCCTCAGGTGTCCAAATAAACTTCTTGTATTTACGTTTTAAAGCATACAATGGCTCACATATTGTAGCATAAGCGGGGACGAACTGCTGATACCAACCGGTCATTCCCAGAAAGCGGGATAGTTCTTTTGCTGTTTTAGGCCGAGGAAAGTCAACAATAGGCCTAGTTTTTTCATTATCAGTGAATAAGCCGTGGGGAGTAATTTTCAACCCCAGATATACAATCTCGTCTCTCGCTATCTGGAATTTACTAGGTTTTAACGTCAAGCCAGCATTGTATATGAGTTGGAACACCTGTTTGAGCAGAGAAAGGTGCTCGTCAAAAGTCTCTGATGTGGTAATAATGTCATCCAAATAGACATGGACATGGGGACCCAGGACAGGTCTGAGAACCGTATCCATAAGCTTTTGGAAAGTAGCAGGTGCAGAAGCTAGTCCAAAAGGCATACGTAAATATTCATAGGCCCCAAAGGGAGTCACAAAGCCTGTTTTATCGACAGAGTCCGGATGTACTGCCACCTGCCAATATCCACTCGCCAAATCCAAAGTTGACATCCATTTGGTTGACGACAAGTCATTTAAAATATGTGACATGACAGGTAGGGGATAATTGATCGTTTTTGTGACTTAGTTGAGCTTGCGAAAATCTGTCACGAAACGAAATTCATTGGGTTGTTTCTTTGGAACCAAAAAGGCAGGTGCAGCCCAGGCGCTTGTTGATTCCCTGATTATGCCCTGCTTAATCATTTCAGCAATTTGACGTTGCATTTCCTGTTTCTTATGTGGAGCACAAGGGTAAGGTTTCGTCGCAATGGGTTTCGAACCATCAGTGTCAATAACATGATAAACCACCTGTGTGAAACCAGGTTGATCCGAAAATAAACCAGGGCTTTCCTGTAAAAGGAGAGAAAGCTGGTCTCGTTGCCCCCTCATTCAATTGGTCACTCAATAATAAACTCGTGATATCTACAGGAACCGTAGGAATCATTTAGACAGGTTCCGGAAAGGAAATCACATGTTGTACAAAATTCAAAGTTATTTGAAACTTGTTTATAGAGTCCATACCCATTAAACATTTCACGGGTAGCTCGTCTATAAGCAGGAAAGAATGTGTAAAACGAGCTTTTTCCAGCCCTAAAGATAATGTGACAGTTCCTGAGATACTGAAGATTTCATTATTTGCACCTCGCAAATACTGCGTTGCAGGCTGAACGTGTATTGCCGGAAAAGTGTCAGTGCAAAACTTTGTATTTAGGGCTGATATTTCAGACCCAGTGTCGAACTTTGTCTCGACAATAACGTCTTCAAGTGTCAAGAATACATCAGGCAACTGAGGAGTTTGAACAGTCAATAATACTGTTTTAGGGTCAGAATGTTTGGTATCAGGAAGCAGGACCGACCCTTCGTCTACTTCCTGTGGAAGTTTAAAGGAATCCTGATGGGGTTATCAAGTGGTCGGAAACCTCGACCCTGCCGGGTATCGGGAAAATTTTCACGATGAGGAGATCTGCGTGAAACCTGCGTCGGGAACTCCGCGTGTCTATTGACATTGTCATATCCGTTACGTCGGCCCTCAGCACGGGCAGAAAAATTATCATTGCCCTGAGCATGATAACGTTCCGAATGCTGCTGAGTGAAACGGGGTCGAGCATACTGTGCCGGTGTACGATATCCCGAAGCTTGTTCAGAAACTCGCTGTTGGTTCGCCACTCTTCTGTGTGGTGGAACGTATGAAGCTTGGGTGGGCACTTGTGTATGCTCGCGCTGAAAGTTATGTCTATTATGCCGCTGAGGGTTTTCGGAATAAGCCTCGCGGGATGCCCGAGCATGGTGAGTCGAACCATGTTTGCCATGTCGCTCATCATACGTGCGTATGAGGCGAAGGCATTCATGAATTGTGGCAGGGTGTCGAACCTCAAGAAAATCTTGTAAGAATGGGTCGAGCTGCTGCACGAGGGTATCCAACATGTCAACATGACTGGCATGTGGATCCCATAGGTTATATAGGAGTGTAGTTACCAACGCAAATGCAACAGGGCTATCATTGGGACCTTGCTGACGTGAAAAAAGCTGTTGAGCAAGGCTAGCTCGACTGAGGCCGAAAGGAAAGACCTCCAAGAATTCTGCACGGAAATTCTCATAATGAGAATCCGGGTTCGACCCTCTCCACTGCCGATACCAGGTCTTAGCGGTATCCCTCAAGCAAGTCCCGGCAATTTGGACCTTGCAGTCTTCAGGAATATTATATAGATCAAAATGATCTTCCAGATCTTCGAGGAACTTTAAGGACCCCTCCAAACCATTGAAATGAATTGTTCCTGCATGCGGCACGAAATGGGCAAGCATTCTGCTTCGCTGAGAGGATTGAACTCCCTCAGGTACGACCCGCGACTCAGAGCAATAAGAAGCTGGTGCATTACGAAATGGTGAAGAATGCCTGGGTGCGTGTAGATCATTCATATCAAAGTCAGAGCCACAGGCTTCGTGCAAATTGTCCAAAAAAACACCATTACCCTCGAGACTTGCCGGATGATGGAAATTTGAAGTTGTCTCAGGTAAGGAAGACATGGATAATAATAGTCAGGATCTCGTGTTCGAGAAAAGTTCGGGCGCCAATTATAATTAATTAGCTTTATTTACTTTCCGCTAAGCTAATTATTATGAATGATTCTCTTCCTACCAGCTAGCTAATGATATACTTGTACTAAGCTTCAAAATAATGAATTCAAAAGGGTGTTGTTACTAGTTAATTACGAACGTAAACAAAGTCTCAACGCTGGTTATTTATAGGAATCAAATAAATATTATAAACCTAACAGCCAGACAGAGGTCTGACAAAAACTATGAATTGAGAAAGACTGAACTTACTGAAAACTTCTTTATTTGAACGACTCTTGGTCAACTAAGGCACACATAACTCTTGTACACAATAATGAATAATCTTTCCTCGTATTGTACACGCTCTCTCTTAACGACCACAAGCTCTCCTCATAACAACACACAAGCCCTCCTAAGTCTCGATGAACGCGCCTATATACTAGCTACCACCACGTTATGACTTACACTCATTGCCAGATCTCATTCAGCGGGTGAAATAATATTTCGTTCAGTAGGAAGATAATTTACATAGTAAAATAAAATAACCAGAGATAGTAAAATCAAAAGGAAAGTGAATATAGAGTATACGTTACAGAATCTGTTGCTTTTTAGGTGAATAAAAAAAAAACAGTTGGCGGTAACAGAAGGTGATTTGGGTGCACGATATATTTCCATGCAACGGCCGGATCAAATAATCCTTTTTAATAGCAGAAACATCATTTTCAGGTCTCACTGCTAAATCGATTCATCCAAGTAATTTCTGAAAGCGAATTGTTCGACATTACGTGTACTGAAGCTGGACGCAGAAACCATAACTGGTCTCAAACAGAAAGCCATGTGAAGTTGCCAGTATCCTTCCTGACTGTTAGCACGTTGTAGACAAAACAAAATTTTAGAGATTGGACATGGGCATTACAGAGCAAAGTGGAACAGACCCAAACCTAAGACATGCGACACATAGGCGGACAGCCGGGCATCCCAGCATTGCATCGCAATCTTCGATCATGGGGTAAACTATGTGATCTGCGAAACTTTGATGGTGGATGCATTGTGAGTGTTAAAGAAATGTGTTAACCTATCGCCCAATTGATAAGAACACAACGATTCCCTAGGGCAACCGCATCATGGGTGTAAAGCGAGTATGGAATTTACAGACGCACCAGCGCTGGGAGAGCAAGTGGTTGACCATCACACGCCATTGATGATCAAGTTTGACGTAGTAGATCCTGACTGGTACATACAACCACATCCAGATTAAATGTTGCAGGCATATGCAGCGTCTGCAACCGATCAGTACAGCGAACGTTGCGTAATATGATAAACGAGAGCCGACGACTCTTTCGTGTGCCACTATTGACTGCTCGTTATTGGAGATTACGACTTGTCTGGCGCTAAGGACATCAAACTTGGACTTCTGCAGGGGGCGCCGTGTAGTATAAGCATATGAGCCCATTTTCAGCTTACCGATCTGACGGGTGGTCGTGGTTGTGGCGTCGTCAGCATAATATCATGTCCTCGTCGTGCAAGATTGTTTCTGTTTAAGGTGGTGGTGGCTCTGTAATGGTTGGGGGGTCCTTCTGATTGGAATATTAGGTAGCTCATTTTGTCTGGAGAGGTCTTTAACCGCTGAATGCCAGGACAATTCTGAAATAATGGTACCACGTCTGCCTTTAAAGCATCCCTGACGTATCGCAGGCTGTTAAGGGTTCCTTCAACTAGTATCAGCCGAGATCGCGAAATGAACTCAATGCCACCCCAAACCATCACGGTTGGCGTTGGGCCGGAATGATGCTGCAAAGTGACGTTTATCACGATGTCTTCTATTATGTATGAGACCGCCATGGTGCATCAAGTCAAATTGCAACTCATCAGAAAACACGACGTGTCTCCAATCAGGATTTCCAAGACCCCATCGCAGATTGAGGCTTCCACGGTTCAGGGTCAAAGGAAATTGCAGCAATTAATTGCTAGCGACCAGTCCTCTGTTAAGCTGACGTCGTCGCACTGTAATGGATGGAACAGCCTGACTACTGATTCTGCTCCACTGCTGCGCTGACCCCTTTGATGTCCATGAACGATCGGTCAAGATATTAGAGGCGTCTCTCATCCCAAGCAGTCGTGCGATTTTGTGGTCTAGTTAACAGATCTCTGTACGTGAGAGCCTCACCTGCCCACTGACGTGAATGTATTGTATTAACATCAATGTATTGATTGAATGTATTGGCGTTCCGTCCGTACGAGTAGCAGTTCTGCGGTAGAAAAACTAAGGGGACTTTAAGCGAGGAAGGATTGCAACAATCCTTTCTCGCCGAAAACCCCTCAGATGTTTATAACGCCAACTTATTCCGCGACGTGGTATAGTAGGACAAAAAACATACCTTTTCGACTCTATACCGGCTTTTCACTGATCGAAAAATCATTTTTGAGCCCACCTTTTATACTCAATACTGGGCAGTTCAAAGGGCGCTGCTCCGAAAGCGCACGCGTATTTTGTCAGACATTTTAAATATCTGCATGTCCCAACCTGTTGAATATATCCTACAAATTTCAAGTTAATACAAGCAGTCCTTCACGGTGTTGGAATTTTCCCAAACAGAAGGATAGATAGATTGATTTTTTTTTATTGGAGGTTTAACGAACACCGTGAGCAACTCAATGGGTTGTAAACAGTAGCCCGTTCGTAATTCGGGGCCACTGGTTCCGGGAAAGGGAGTGAGCGAGTGCCGTAAGTCAAACACAACATCCATGCCTCACCGGGATTCGAACCCGGTCCCCTTTCAGACGAATGATCACAGGCCATCGCTTAGACCACCGCGCCACCGGAGACAGATGGATAGATTTATATCAGCAGTTGCGTATATTCTCTCCAGTCTGAAGGAGCCTTTTTTTCTTCAAACAAATTTGAATAACAAAGCCACTAATACCAAAGGATCAGCATCTTGAAACGCAAAACAACAACAACAAAAATCGTAGGAAGTCCTTTGTTATCCAATAGTAAAATTCTTACGTATCATAAGGTGTCAACCATTTGTCAGCACTTTTCTACTGGAAAATAAATTATAATTAAAACACACCAATGAAACATTTATTCTGTAATTAGCTAACCTCTTAATTGAGTCGCCTTTAGCTAGGCTTCCATAGGTGGATTTAGAATCGTTAATTCTTTTAAAACTGTTTAGTGTGTCAAATAATGAAGACACATAGAAAAGGGAAATAATTAACGCCAGGTTTCACGTTTAGGAGAATATTGCGTATGTCAAAAAGTTTTGACAAGTTTATCCGATTTCTTCTTAAAAAATATATATATATATTTTTCTTTGCATATAGTTGGAGGTCAGGTGATATATATATATGTAAGGTCAGGTGATGCGTAACATCACAGCCTCTCCTTGACAAATGTCAACCCCGCCTTCTCGTGGTGCATCCTGTTCCCACTAAAGGGGCTCTGACGACCGCAAATAGCGGTATAACTATACCATCGGGATCAGAGGAAATGCTATCCCACACTCACCAACCCGCTTGGCCAGCGTGGTGAGTTATGGCCAAACACCTCCAAAATGACTCTACAACTTAAATCTTGGCCCTCAGTCTCCGGCAGCTGGAATGTACCTGGCCAAGGCAGCGGCCAGTGCGACATGAAGGCAGAGGGTGCTAAGAATCCCCGGAGGACCGGACTAGGCTGCCATTTGATGCTGACCTTGGCTACCTACAACGGACGCTCCCTATCTTCTGATTCAAGGCTTCTTGAATTGGAAGAGGAACTACAAAGGATCAAGTGGGACATCGTCGGGCTGAGTGAGGTAAGGAGAAAAGGAGAAGATCTCATTGAACTGAAAAGTGGACATCTCTTCTATTATCGTGGGACAGATACTGGCAGAACTAGTGGTGTTGGATTTATAATAAACAAGAAACTGAGGGATAAAGTGGTAGAAGTTGAAAGTTCCTCTGACAGAGCTGCACGACTCGTTATCCAACTATCGAGAAGATACCAGGTTCAGATTATTCAAACTTATGCACCCACCACAAGTCATCCTGAAGAAGAAATTGAAGAATTTTATGAGGAAATTCGTCATCTAAATAATAAAGGTAAGCAGCACTTGAAGATAATTATGGGAGATTTCAATGCAAAAATAGGGCACCGGCAACAGAATGAAACTTCAGTAGGTAAATTCGGTCACGGCAACAGAAACCAGCGTGGAAATACTCTCGTTGAGTTTGCAGAGGCAGAAGGATTTTTCATCTTGAATTCCTTTTTCAAGAAAAAGCCACACAGGAAATGGACATGGAGACATCCAATTGGGACGACAAGTGAAATTGATTTTATTATGTGTAACAAAAAATTCGTCATCGAAGACTGCAGTGTGCTAAACAAGTTCAACACAGGTAGTGACCATAGATTGGTGAGATGTAAGATGCACCTCAACACTAAACTGGAACGTGGCAAGCTCATAAGACAAACAAAATGTATTGACATAACCAACCTTAAAAAACACCATAATACTTTCAAGTTGGAACTGAAGAACAGATTCTCTGCTTTAGAAGGCCTAACATCGGAAGAAGTGGATATTTCTGAAGTTAACAGAAAAGTAACCAAAGCTCTTATGGAAACAGCAACAAAATTAGCTGGGTCTAAGAACAAGTTGCATGTAAACAAATTATCAGGAAAAACCAAAATGTTGATGCAAAAAAGAAGAGAGATGAGGACAACTAAAGAAGATGTGACTTCCAAAGTGGAATATATAGAGCTATGCAAGACAGTAAGAAAAAGTATCACTGAAGACGTAAGAAAATTCAACTGTGAACTAGTAAGGAAAGCAATTGAAAACAACCAAAGCCTAAAGATAGCAAAGGGACATCTCAGTAAGGGAAGAAAACAGATTATGGCTCTGAGAAAAGAAGATGGTTCTATAACAAGAAATAGAGGCGAAATTTTGACAAAAGTGAAAGATTTCTACTCCAAACTATATGAAAGGGATGATACATGTACTCCAGACATCATGAAAGGTACCGGAGTTCTTCCAGTCCTCCCAGCAGAAGTTGCTCATGCAATCAAGAACATGAAGCGGGGGAAAGCTCCAGGAGAAGATGGAATTACTATAGACATCATACAAGAAGCAAGTGGAGAAATTGAAACAGTACTCGCCCAAATTTTCACTCGATGCCTTAATGAAGGGAAGATTCCTGAGGATTGGAACAATGCTACAATGATCCTGCTACATAAAAAAGGTGACATTGAGGATCTCAGGAACTACAGACCTATCAGCCTCCTATCAGTGGTTTATAAAATCTTCACTAAAGTTCTTTCACACCGCTTGAAGGTAACACTGGACATGGCTCAACCGAGAGAACAAGCTGGATTCAGGAGTGGCTACAGCACAATAGATCATATCCACGTACTGAGAGAACTAATTGAAAGAGCGAGGGAATATGAACTTCCATTGTGCATGGCTTTTATCGATTATGAAAAAGCCTTTGATTCGGTGAAACCATCAGCAGTTACCACGGCTCTGAAATCCTGCGGTATTGAAGATGCATACATTAATATTATTAATAACATCTATGAAAATGCAAGTGCAAAGATTCGGCTGTTTGAAAATACAACACACATAAAAATTGGAAAGGGAGTGAGACAAGGTGACACCATATCTCCGAAGCTCTTTAATGCCACATTGGAAAATGTCTTTCAATCACTGAACTGGGAAAACAAAGGGATAAAGATTAATAGAGATTATCTAACCCACCTTCGTTTTGCTGATGACGTAGTCATTTTTGCAACTACCCCATCAGAGCTGCAGAGTATGATCCAGGAACTTGCTGACAAGAGTAAAGAAGTGGGATTAAAAATGAACTTTCAGAAGACAAAAGTGATGTTCAATGCTTTTACAAGAAATGAAGATTTATCGATTGATGGAGAAAAACTGGAGATAACAGATACGTATGTTTATCTTGGACAGCAGATATCAAGTGAGGGTCACATTGATGAAGAAATTAATCGGCGTACAAAACTTGCCTGGAGAGCTTTTGGAAGAAACAGCATAATTTTCAAGAGCAATATGCCGTTATGTCTTAAAAGAAAAGTGTTTGATCAATGCATCCTTCCAGTGCTTACGTATGGTGCAGAGACGTGGACCTTAACTAAAAGAGACATACAAAGACTGCAGACAACTCAAAGAAGCATGGAGAGGTGCATGCTTGGTATAACCAGGAGAGATAAGAAGAGGAACTCGTGGATCCGAAAAATGACGAGAGTGGAAGACATCATGATCAGAGTTAAATCCCTGAAATGGCAATGGGCTGGACATACTGCCAGAAGGACAGACCATAGATGGACAGCCGAAATTTTAGATTGGATTCCAAGGGACAGGAAAAGACCCAGAAAAAGACCACATGGGAGATGGGTGGATGAAATTCGTAAATATGCGGGAGTGACATGGAGGAGACTGGCACAAGACAGACCGTTGTGGAGGAAACTTGGGGAGACCTTCGTCCAGCAGTGGATTGATAATGGTTGACAATGATGATGATGATGATAGTTGGACTTACATTACAGCTTTGATATTTTTTGGTACACGAAGGTATCAAATGACGCTAATTTTAGGGACATAAGTGTAAAACATTTACACCTTTGGAATTGGACGGTTGTTAAGAACGGAATTCACAAATGCCTGAGGAATTAAAACATGCAGTCTTTTAAGCAAAAGAAATAAAAGCAAAGGACCAAGGTTTTTCTTCTGAGGAAACAATCTCCAGAGAAAAATGCTACATGTAATACTCTCTAATCTTCATTCTTGACGTTATCTGGTGTAGTGAGATTCCTTCTCTTTAATTGTAAAATGTTCCAAAATAAATTAGGGTTGCATATTTGTGTACTGGAGCCACAGTACTGTACAGTTTCTAATATGAAAGATAATATTTGTCAAAGAGCTCTCCTAGCAGCAGATCACACATCTCTCAACAATAGATAGGCAGTGATCACGTGCTACTATATGCACACCATCGTCACCGGAGAGCCAATCTCATCAGAGTGTTTCAGTCTGTAATGACCCTTGTTTGCGCTTGGGAGTTCTGTGGGGTCATTCTGAAGGAACTAAGGAACTTACCTTGTGTGTTGAGGTCGTGAATGTTGTCCATTCAGTGGGGTTTCTATGACCCATCTTTGTAATGAATTTTCTTCATTTATCGACTCCAGTTAAATGACGACAATTGTCCATTCGTTTCCTTCAAGACAAAGATGTTTTAGATGCTCAAAGGAACTGCTCTTTAGGTCATCAGATGACATTGCATTAAATGGAAGAGAGAGATGGAGATGTTATAAACGGGAAAGCCGAGAAAAAATACCATTACGTTTTAATACGTGGTTCACAGCTTCTAAATTAGACTTCAATACCGCTGTATTTTCCCGGCATTCTTGGAGTTACGGTTATACAACAATTCCATTTTGTGAGCATGACCTGTTTGGAAATAAGAAGACTTGTGTGGACTGGAATAATTGCATGAGAAATGTTTGTGCAGCAGGTTTGCTAAGGAATCCATCATTGATAGGAGGACTAGGACTGATTAATAGAAACAGATGAAAGTTTATTTTCTAAAATGCAAAACAACTTTTGCCGAGTATTGCCAGAGCAATGAGTTTTCGGAGGAATTCGCAGGGAAACTCCTGAGTGCTTCCTTATTGCTGTTCCAGAGCGAAGTAGCCGTGTTTTAACACCCATTTTTTAAGCAGCATATGCATCCTGGGACTATGATAACATCTGACGGATGAGGAGCGTCCAACCATCTATTCGATATAGGTTTTACATTCGCAGGTGAATCATTCACTGAACTTCATAAATCTGAACACAGGTGTCGACAATCACTCAGTGGAATCCATATGGGGAAAGGAGAGATTTAACAACACTACGCGGAGGGGCTTTCACAGGTTCATGTTTAATTCTTACCAAAGTGAATGTACGTGTCGGGAAAGGTTGAATAGTGATAAAGATCGGTTTTTAAAAATTCTGGAAGAGATCGTTGCATATTGTGCCCCAGAAAGATATTGTTATTTAATTTGATGGTATTGGTTTTCTAATACTGTATATGTAAGGTGTCATTTTAATACCAATCAGTAAAAGAAAATAGTGGGGGTCACATAACAGGGAAGGTCTACTGATTCCTTGCAAAACAACCCTCTCATTGCATCATTCATCTACATATGTACAACGAAAATGAGAAAGAAACAAAACCTGTTGATACATTAAGGACACAAATTCTGCAAAATCGTCAAATAGGGACAGAATTGAACTGGCGTTGTACAATACTTAAATCCTTGGCAAATATGAACGTGGATACTGCTTCTTTGTTTATTTTACAATATGATTTGAGCTACAATGCTGATCCACCAAAACTGCTATTTCGCCAAATCCTATCAAATAGTGCTAAGCGAAAAGCAGCAAACTATTTTTCGGAACGGCTATTAAAACTGATTAGAAAACAGATAAACAAAATTAAAAGGCGAAAATAGGAAAACAAATATCTGTTTTTTGTATATATACATACCAACACATACATATGGTTGTATAAGAGCAAGTTTTCAAACAGCGAAAAGATCCTGGGAAGTCTCCGACTGCAGTAAACCCTCTTCAGGGAGAAGCTGTTGTCTCTTGAGTGCACTTAGCGCATGAACCGGGAGAGGTCGTCAGTGCAACTGACTCTTTTCGGAATTTGCTCAGTGCAACTGACTCCTTTCGGAATTTGTTCAGTGCAACTGACCAATGGCCATCGGCCCTATGCGAGTAGTTCAGTCATCTGTCTGTTCAAATTCTATAACATTACGAGGCTAATGTTCTTAGAGGAAACAATTTCATAGGAACAGTCATAAACATGCAATAGTGAAATAGGAAACTTCTTTTTGCATAAAAATATTCGATGAAATTCTTACCATGATAATCAGTTGAACGCTGATAGATGTTACGGATTAATTGAAATCACATTGCTGACTTTTTAAAAGAAGTGAACTCAGTTGCAGTTTTGGAACTTTTCTTGCACTATTTAGCCTTGAAAAATGAACTATATTACTAAAGAGAGGTTGTGGAAGCTAACATTAAGAACTCAATGATAAGTATTAAAAACCCTTCATACCAGTGTGCGTACAAAATAGCTGAAATGAAAACATGCATATGTTTTTTTATGAACAGTACAAGGTTCACGTTAAGAGCGTGGTGATAGGGTGTGCAGTTTGAAAGATACGTTTGAATTTGGGTCGTGGCGGTCGGGATGTGTGATTCGCGGTTGATGCTAGTTTTGGTGCATGAATTTATTTTATGTTCTGGTTGGGTTTTTGCTGCAGAGGGAGGTTGCGTTGTGTTTGGTGGGTGCCGGTTTCGTGCGAATGGGCTGCAAAATGGAGGCGTCACAAAAAGAGCAAGGTGTTGATCTCTGACTTGACGCCTTTGCTGGTGAGAATCCTTTACTAGTGGTAACACCGCTGAAGCAAGGTTCTCCTCCTACATCAACTAATTCTCCTCCTATATCAAATGTGTATTTATCGTTCTCCTCCTAGTTGAACGTGCCGAGAACACCAACCTGACATTCTTGCTGTACTAGGTGATTTCGCCATCATTTCGAGACGGGTCCGTCAGAGTCTCTCTGCGCGGTCAGCGTTATGGGGATTCGAGTGTTGGTGTCTGTGAATCCGTGGTGTGTTCATCGGGGCTTGAATGAAACACTGGTGGAACTAAACCCATGTCTTACACATGTGGCGACGGGCAGTGAGTGTGTTGGTGTTGCTGGGCAACAAAACAGAATTCATTTACTATACGTAGAAAATACTTCTTTCGCAGTTTCAAACGCCATTCATAATACCTCTATATCTTTTGCAACGGTTCATGTAACTTCTAAGTGTATACATCAATTGTCAGAGGCAGAACATCAAGGTCATTTTGCACATGAAATATAATTACTGCAAAAATTTGTACACCCAAAAGAGAATTTCATACACCACCTCAAGTATTACTTCTCTAATCGCATTCCAAAAGCCACTACGGAGAGCGAAATACGACTTCCGGTATTGTGAAATATTTTCCTTTCCGGTTTACAAAACATTGGCAGCTTTTAACAATAATTTCGAAGTTGTGAATACGTTTATTGTTGTAAATATGACATGGATGTTAAGTGAGCTAACATCCGAAAACTTTAAAATTTCATCGTCCAGGAGCAAGAACCAAATCCGCTTGTCCAGGATAGCATCCAAGTATGCTAACCACTACACCACGCAGAACGTCCAAGTTTCAAGTTTCCGATTAATTTGAATACAGCCATCACAGGATTCGCTAATCGAAGCAGCCGGCATTCATATATAGCGAATATGGAGGTTTAGAATTATTTCACGTGATTTCCCGAAGGCGCAGATATCAATGAATGCAAAATGGGATTACACCATTGTACATTGTAAATTTTGAAGTTGTGAATCCGTTTATCGGTGTACATATGACATGGATGTAGTCATATTATATTTACACCAATAAACAGACACACAGCTTCAAAATTGTATTGTACAATGGTGTAATCCTGTATTTCATTCATTGGCAGCTTTTATTTTCTATTTTGGCTCCAAGTACATGTACCTCTAACCTAGTGGGTCAGAGAGTAGAAACGTTGGAGAAATAAAAATGGAGACCGTAACGACACAGTGTTCACTTCTAGGGAGGGAGAAATAATCGAGTGGAGCTACGTAGAGATTACCTAGTGGCTTAACATGACTATTCAATGCAAGGCATATACGAGTAGACATGACTCACAAAACTTGAAATTTGCATCGTCCTGGAACGGAAATCGAATACGCATCTCCTGATTTATGCTCCAGTTTGCTACCGTTACACCACCCAGGACAAGAAACCTCTTAAACACTGAGGCTGTGCATTTTCGACTAAGATGAAACGCTCTGCCTTGCGTAAATCGAAGCATATATCACCTAAAAATAGTATAACTATGCTAGGAATCTAAATTTCTTGGCGTACAGTAGAAATCAAAGTTTCCAAGCTTCCGCACATCACCCAGATGTTCTTTTCAAGGAAGGCAGACAGCTAACTGCAAACTGGACAACAGAACACTTCAACAATTTGAACGTAGAAACTTGACTAGACAATAAATGAATAGGCACAAATGTGACCATTCATTCGAAGAAACGAGGTCACGTTGGTTGTGCACGTGGCACCGTGGTGGAAAATGCAGCATTCTTTGAAGAAGTGATTCCAAATGAGTTGCAACTCTAGAGAGACGCTATCATTGCAAGCCTCGCTGCTGGCTGAGATTTCCAAGGTTCGCGAATGGAAGTATTTTTGGGTGTGTAGTATGAACTAAGTTGTTTATATCATTCCAGAACGGAACAGGGGACTGGAACTTGACTTCTCTTGAGAGGGCAGTGTTTACGTTTTCGTCTTTTGTATCCCTTTTATATTCGTTGATTCTATTTCCAAACGAATGTTTAGTCATTCCGATGTAGTATCGCTTGGAGCCGTCCGGATATTAGGGTGGGACGGCACAAACATCTGCCTCATTGAGAAGATGAGGCTTGTCAATTTTTCTGATGAGCATCATATTTAAAGATGCCGTAGATCTTATGCCGATACTGAAGCTCATCCTCCTGATCACGTTTTTAAGTTGATTGAAAACATTTTGTATATATGAAATAAAGCACATGTAGTTAAGTTGTGGAATAGAAAGATAAACACAGCTGGTTCTGGCTTTTTCGATAAAGTTATGCATCTGTTTCGACGGATATCTTGCCTCAGTGGCCAATTTCAGGATGATTTTTAGTTAGGATTGTCTAGAACGAACATCGGAGGAAACAGGAGGAAACAGGGAAGGCTCTTCTATTCAAAAAACGGAAGAAGGTCGTCTTGTAATCATCAGGGCAGATTGAACTGTAGTACATCAGGTTGGGAACGGAGGTGGGTTTAAAATAGACTTCCTTACGAAGGTGGTTTTCCTTAGATTTGATGACTAAGACGTCGATAATAGGTAAGGTACCACTGTGTTCAAACTCCATAGTGGAATTGATCCTTCATTTTAGTGGCACGCGAACACAAAGCGAATACCCTGAACAAATAATTCTGCAGGAATAAATGATAGTCAAAAAGACGTTATGGGAAGAGGGATGCCAAATTGATTAACTGTTTTGGGTGGTGTAACGGTAATATACTGGAACGTAAATTGGGCGATGCGGGTTCGATTCCTGTTCCAGAAAGATGTAATTTTAAAGTTTTCTAAGACATGTGTACTTGCATAATTTCATTTGGCATCCGTCTGCTCATCACCGAACCTTTGGTCGACATAGAAAAGATCATGTTGCCACCATTGCACACGTGGTTGTACCCAATTTTCTTGGGAATCATAAGGCCGCTAACTACCGTGAACGCGTGGGGAATATGCTCACTGCGTTTTGTTCACTTGGCTGTAACATGAGCATTAAATTCCATTGCATTACCTCCACAATCCTTTGGATCGAATTCTATATGGTCTTAGTGATATCAGCGATGAACAAGGGGAACGATTTAACAGGGAAATAAGGGCCATGAAAGAAAAGTACCGTGGACGATAGGATAAGCATATGATAGTGGACAATTGTTGGAGCATCCACCACAAATGTCCAGAAACATCGTATCGCAGGTAATCACAGGAACGCGGGTTCAGCAACAGCATGTCTCAGTGACAAAACTTGTGTTATTGTTCGTACCAATTAGATACCAAATTAGATCACAAAAGTGATGTAGCTTCGGACAACGGAAAGGAAAGATACAACGTTAAAAATGTAACAGAATGTGACATGAATCCGGGTTAATATATATTAATTCAACAATATCCTTTCAAGACGAAAAGGACAGTACAAAACTTTGGGAAGCGACTCTTAGTACGTACACTCCTGGAAAATGAGTGAAGTTCCCTTAAGGTAAAAAAAAATATCGTTACGTTGGAAAAATAAATTTGTGAATTATATGAAACTGCCTTTTATGAAACATACCTCGCAATATTGTAAAATGAAACAGGGAACCATTCGATTACACATTCAACACAAAACAGACAGCCTCAACTCCACGCTCGGGCGTGGCAAATTAGTCCGGTCGGTAGAGAGCTGAGCTCCCACGCCAGCGGACCAGGTTCGTATCCACCCAGATTCAAACGGGCGTATTCCCGGTTTGTTGACAAAATTTCCTCATCGTCGTGCCATAGTTCACATGTTTCGTAAGGGTAGAAAAAAAAGTTGTAACTTTGGGAAACTGCGGGTTATTCTTGGGGTTTTTTTTAATGGCTACTACTGAGAAATTGGCGAACAAGATTCGGCAAGACACCAGTTACGCCACGTGGTTGCTGGCTGCCACTACCGGTAAACTAGTGGACCACATTAGGCTAGCCATCATTTCTGGCACGTGCTTGCAGGGCCACTGAAGTTCCACTTATGGCAGCTACTGCCTGTGATGGACAACTGATGGCCTTGTTGTGGCATATGATAACTGATGGGGTGCCAACTATTGGCCAGCTGTTAGCCTGAACTGCTGGCAATTCTGTTGCCCGCCAGGACATTTTATTGACGGCTCGGCAGCGGCAACATAGTGCTGGGCCATTACTGGCATTGCTGGCTACCAGTTATTGAATATTGCTGGCCCAGCAAGACTATTTTTGCTGGGATTTGTTTTAAAATTTGTTTCTTGCACACTCGGTTTTTGTTAACAGTAATGCGACAGCAACCGCAGCTTCACTGGGGTACATGTCCTGTTTATTGCTATGTTGGTATGATTGTTTGTACGAAATCGCCAAGTGTGTAATCGCGTGTTGCATGCCGAAAACCCAGGTTTTTATTAAATCTCTTATATATTTCCGTTACATCAAACTTGTATGCACAAGATTTATTTTACTGCAGTGGCGAAAACTTCATATCATTGAAAACGTTATCTTGATGTCCGGTAGAGCAATATCTTCATTAATATTATTACAACTAAGATTTCACTGACATTCCCCGGTTCAGGAAACAGGAGCAAAGGATTCAAATTGCATACCGAGTTCAATCTGGCAATTCCAAAAAGGTGACAATGAAAATTCAGATAGCCACCTGAATCATATTAATGATCGTTTTAATACCTGTATTTGAATCAATGTTATATTTAAATAAACGTCATCAAAAACCGTTTGTTAAGTTCCCCGTGCATTTTTTTAACCTACTGGCTGATATCAGTTTGGATTATGCAAGTAAGTTCTCTTGCGCTATGGTGCTATTGAACAGGAAATATTTCGCACAAGGCTGCTAATAAAGCAACAGAATGTGCCTAAATAATATTACTTAAAAGGAGGAAATTCAACTTTATTTAAATTTTTGAGAGTACAATAATTTACATTTCGATCTGCAGGTGACTCTAAAATACTGAAGCATTTAAAAGATAAAATTCAAAAGAAATGCAAGAAATAGTTTTACTGGACTCTGATACCATAATGTTTGTATGATTGCGATTATAATATAATTTGCATATGCATTATTTGCACCCCGAAATTTTTTAAAAATGTTTTGAGACCTTTGATTTGTCTTATGGTATAAGTTAAAGAAAGGAGTGATTTTAAAAAAGAACAAATAATAATTCTTGATACTTAAATTAAATTTGATGAATTTTAGATGCTATATTTTCAAGGTTTACTAGTAGTTAGGTTTCAGTATTTCCCTTCCAAAATTTATATATAAAACAATAATTATAAATTTCTCAATCATGGTGGTATATCAGATCATATTAAGAAGCCTCTAATCAGGCTAAATTCAAGGATAAACCCTCAAATGAAAACTTCGTTTTGCTCTTTGTCTGCAAAGTCAAAATCTGCATTTCGGAAATGATCGTGAATTTCCGTTATTTGGTTATACGCCTATTATCAGTCCTAAGGTTGTTGCACGCTGGGGTACCTGAGCATCTGTTCAGGCCTGCTCACAGCACAACAGTCGCGACGTTCAAGACTAATATTCTACTAGATTTATGTTTCATTTATGTGTAAAATTGTTCATGTTAAAATAGCTAAACCCTTTCAAAACTTGAGAAACTTCTATTTTCAGCGCGTGTTTTGTAAAATAGTCGTGATTACGTTATCGGTTAGTCCGTTCGTCTGTAGACACGATACCTCTAAAACTAATAATCCGATTTTAAAACAGTTTTCTGCATTAGAAAGCTTAAGATGTGCGAATAAAGATCTTTAATTTCGTTGTTTTTTCGATGCACAATTTTGCCGCTAGAGGGCGCAAAAGCACATGATATCGAATTAAAAAATACATTTCGTTAAATATATTAAATACATTTACTTCTAAACATTCAATTTAAAAAATGATTTTACCTTTCAGTTATATTCATGTCAAAAATTAATTTAGGTATAGTCACTTTTTCAAGTTACACATAGATTCTCTTCTAGGGGGCATAAACAATGACGTTCCCCCAATATTTCTGCTTCTAAAACTCCGATTTCAAAAATTATTTCTGCAGAAGGTGTAGCTACTGATGGTAAATACTTTGCATGTAATTTCCTGTTTTCGGTTTAAAATGGTTTGGCCACCAGGGGGCGTAAGTTTGACTTCTGTTTCTGATGTATTTGCAGCAAAATCTGAGCTTCTAGAATCTCGATTGAAAAAATCGTTCGTGGACCGATACTACTCCCGTCGACCAAATTTTTAGGGACATTTTCTTTTTAAAACAATGCATGGTTTATATTCCAGGGGCGTAGATGCATATATTATTTTTGTCAATATCTGTGCTTTTAATGGTCCAATTTGAAAAAAGAAATTATTTGTTAAATAGAGTTCCCGGTGCGACATGTTTTTCATGTATTCTCAAGTAATTCATTAACTTTCCGCTAGAGGAGTAAGAGTAAATTATACTTTCCCTGATATTCCTGTTTCTAAAATTCCGATTTGAAAATTTCTTCCTGCACCGGATACAGTTCCTAGTGAGAAATGGCTTGATTGTAATTTCTAATTCTTTATGAAATATCGTTTGGTGAACCAGGGAACGAAATTGTTAATTTTTGCTTCGTAAGTATTTCCGGCAAAATTTGAGCTTCTAAAAAAATTCTTACCTCTACCGATTCCGCTCATGTCGATAAACATTTAAAAAAATTGTTTCTTAAAAAAATGCAGTGCTTCTCCGCCAGCGGTATAGATGTATATAATATATATAACAATATCTCTGCTTTTAAAAGTCGGATTTGAAAAATTCCGTCCTTGTTAGAATTTCCAGTGTAACGTGTTTCCCATATAAATTTAAAATTCTCAAGAAATACAGTACATAGACTTTCAGCTAGAGAAAGATAAATTGCGTTTTCCTCAATATCTCTACTACTAAAACTATGATTTTAAAAATCATTCTGCACCGAATATACAGCTCCTGATAGGAAATGCTGTTCATATATTTCTAATATTTAATATAGAATATTTTGGCCAGGGTCAATTTTTTTTTTTTTTTTGATTGGAGGTTTAACGACCACCGTGAGCAACTCAATGGGCTATAAGCAGTCGCCCGTCCCTAATTTTGGGTCACTGGTTCCAGGGAAGGGAGAGAGCCAGTGCCGTAAGACAAACACAACATCCATGCCTGACCGGGATTCGAACCCGGACCCCTTACGGACGAATGAGCAGAGGCCAGCGCCTTAGACCACTGCGCCACCGGGGGGCGGCCAGGTCAATTTCTGCGTCTGATGTATTTTCAACAATATCTGGGCTTCTGAAAATTGGTTTGAAAAAATTATTTCGTGAACTGATATGCCACATATCAAAAACCTTTTTGAGAATACATTCTTCTTAAAATAATTCGTGATTTTTCCGCCAAGGCAGGTAAACTTGTATCTTTTTTTTTTTGTCGATATCTCTGCTTCTAAGAGCTCGATTGGTAACATGCTCTCTTTGTTTGAGAGCGTTTCGACGGGGAAACGTTTCTGACATAATTTCAAAGTTTTCTTAGCGAACAAGTCTGCCACCAGAGGGCGTAAGACCGTGTTTCCGTTTACAGCAATATCTGCTGGACTAAAGACGTAATTGAAAAACTTATTTCTTCAGTCAGATACTACTGACTATGCAAACTATGTATGTGTATTTCCATTCCAAATGAGTGCACAATTTCGCCGCTGTGTACGTATAAGCTTATCCTGCTTATCTCAATATGACTGCTTTTTCATGTTCTATTTAAGAAATTCAACACCTGATGCCATTTACCTTGTACCGGGTAAGCCATATAAAAGAGGCCCCGTGGCCAGCCGTTGTTAGGCGGGTTAAAGTAGTGCGGCGGGTTTCCAGTTAAAACCGCTTTCTTCCACTTCTAACCGGTTTCTGCGTATACAGCTGCAAAGGAATTCTCCCGAGTGGTTAGTCACAGCCAGAGCAGTGTAGGTACGCGGTCATAAGTGTAAGTGAAGAGAGAACAAAGGCAACGGAAAAACTTTTAAGTACGGAACAGCGGATTTTTATTGTGGAACAGTATTTCAGAAAAAACTCATAAAAGGTTTAAAATGAGTTATTTACAGAAACATTTCCACATTGTGCAGCACTGGCGAAATCAGTGATACATAAGTTAGTGAGGAAATTTCGTGAAACCGGCACGGTGTGCAACAAGAAAAGAAACAAATCCAAGACAATTAGTACTGAAGACAATATCAAGGATGTGTGCACAATGATGTTACAAAGCCCTCGGAAGTCGATTCGCCGATTAGCGTCTGCAACTGGAACATCTGCCACGTCATGCCGACGCATACTTAAGGTGGATTTGCATTTTCGGCAGTACATAGTTATGGCTCACCAAGAACGTAAAACTCCTGATTATGCAAAACGCATGCAATATGGTAAGTAGTTTCAGGAGACCATTGTCAGCGGTGAAATGGACCCAACACTTTATCACATGATAGATGAAGCATGGTTTCGTCTTTCCGGGTATGTCAATGCGCAAAACAGCAGGATTTTAACCAACACGAATCCCAAACGGACAATGTAAACTACTCTGTACGACCAAAAGATAGGCTTTTGGGGTACTGTGTCTGCGAAGAGGATAGTCGGCACATTCTTTCTCACTGGCGCCATCAACTCTGAGCGCTGTGTTCAGCAACAAATCAACCCATTTGTTGCCGCACTTACAGAAGAAGATCGAACATATGCTTTCTTTCAGCAGGATGGTGCAACGGCGCATACTACGTTGAACAGTCTACGAGATGTGCATGAAGTTTTTTGAGGACAGAAATCTATCGAAGGGACTTTGGCCACACACATCACCCGGTCTCTCCACCTGTGACTTTTATCGGTGGCGAGCATTGAAAGGGAAATTGTACGCAATTAATCGGCACACCCTTGATGAATTAAACGTGAACATTTCGGATACCATAGCCCAGATTAATACCGATGAGGGGCGGCGCGTTACGAACAAAATGTTCCGTCGTGTACAGCTATGTCTTGATGTTGGAGGACAACACTTTCAGCAATTGCTGTAAACGCAGGTAAATAACTCCTGTTTTCTGTCATTTCAACTATAATTTACCCTGTATAGTAACATTGCCTGACTGTTGTCGTTCTTTATACTCGGGTCTCTTTTATATGGCACACTCTGTAGACAATTTTAGGGTAGCACATGAGAAATTTTGTAGTTTACAGTTCTGTCAGTAAGTGGTGTTTGGGTACTTCAGTTTACAGCTGTATTGCCGCTTCGGAAAACACTATTGAGAAATTTTTTCTTCACTGCATGCCATTCGCTACAACAGATATTTGGAACATTCTCGTCTTTAAATAACGCAAAGAAAACAGCTAGCTACGTATAGGTCGAAACCTTTTTTTATTTTTATTTTTATTTTCTATCTCTATTGCCGAGAAACGTATTTGAAAAGTTATTTTCCCTTAGCATATAACTTTTCTATGAAGGAATAATTTTCGCCTATTTTCAATTTCTCCGTTTTCCAAAATTTTTCCGCTAGCATACGTAGACTAATATTGTGTTTCCTTCTATATTTCTCGTTTTAACTGTTCGATTTGAAAATTCCTTTGTCTCTGGTACGTTCTTTGTTGTATGAGAAACGTCTTGTTTGCCATTTGTTAATTTTCGTCTCATGGTTTTTAAAAGCTACTGGTGGAACTAGGTAGATGTTTCTATTTCTGGATGTTTAATCTATACCTGGAACCAGCTGATTGTTTTCAAAACCGGTTCTATTGACTTTGAATAGCTTTGATAAATTTAATTCTCGTCAGAACGGATTCAAAAGGCTTCCTTTTACATCCGAAAATTCGGTGTCATCTTTCTTGTTTGTTTTGTAAATCATAGTTCCGAGGAACTGTGGGCCAAAGATTTACCTTGTTTCTCTAATTTCGACACGTCTATGTATTTTCCATGATTACTGAAAGAACTGCAGACTAAACATTTGTAAAATATTTACAAATGATAACAAAAACGTCAATATAACACGTGATTCGTACATTTGTATATATTAGCCACGTGACACAAAGTAGGATTTTGCGAATCTAGAGGGGCAAAATTCAAACAAATAACATGCAATGTATTCACGTACAACCGGTTAAAATTCAAGCCGATGAACCGTATAAGCCAATGACAAAACATGCCAAGTCAAAAGTGACGCCGCGCCTCAATAACGGTAATCGCTCATAAAAGGTTTCTACCGGACCAGTTGTTCAGGAGTGCTCGAGCGTACGCAGTCGGTTTGGAAATCAACTGTGAATGAAGTACGTGTTCTGTATAGATTTGTGCACATTGCTATGGAACAGTGACACCAAGGTTGATACGTTGTATTTGTGAAGTAAAATATCTATTTCAACATGTTTGAAAGTGCATAATACCGCATAAGACCACAGGTGACAGAAATACAAATGGAATTCTAAGTGATGATGATTTCAGTAAATTGTCAAGATTGTTGTACGACTTTGTATGTCAGAATTGTATGTGTTATGTGATCCTTGATTGCTATAGAGATGAAGCTTATGAGTGGCACATGCACCTACGTGTGTTAATCCATGTCTTCCGTGTTTGTTTCAGATACCGTCATGATAGTATCAAAAAGGGCACTTCACGAAGAATTAAAAAATGACGACTCGGAACCGCGACTACCTTCTTTTAAGGCGGAACATACACTGATACGATACCTGCAAACGAAATTCCAGCTTCATCATTGTTCATCGGTAATGCTAGACGAAGTTCACCGGTCAATGCATTCATTCATGACTGAGCTCAATCAAAGATGGAAAACTTTTCATCGCAATAAAAATGTGTTTTTGAAGAAATACAAATATTGGTCGGGTAATACTATCACAATGAATAATCTGGATGTAGCAAGTACAACTGCTTGTCAGCAGGGTGGCAAAAAGTTGGGATCACCACAGAAACAATTCAGTTCAAGTGGACCGAATCTAAAAAGACGAAAGGTACAATTATTGCTCACAGAGCGATCTTGGAGTGAATCAACGGCCGCCACTGATCAGCAATTGCAACAGTCCGACAAAAGGGATGCCGCAACTTTCCTACAGCAATTTAGTAGCAGTCCAGAGAGAGCAACGAAGATAAAAAAAAGTCGTGCCAAACATCCCAGTATTCTCCTGAAGCAGAGGCAACTTTAAATCTATTGGGGACCTAGGCGCTAAATGATTCTGGGGCCCCTCCTTCTCCTCCTTATCACATCCGAAATTTTCATCCGTCAGATTAACAAAAAAAAAGTAAAGTCAAGAAAATGTTTTTGCGTTTTTTAAAATACCATTCTATCATAAATTATTAGAACGTTTCCTAAGAAACAGCGCTATTGTAATCGGTTTGTCTACCCTTGCACATCGAACTTTTTGTGTTGACAGACATTTCAAAACTATTTTTTCTGCTAATAGGAAATCAAAGGGCATTAAGTTTGGCACTTTCAACATCCCATGTACACTCATGGACAATAAAATTTGCGCACCTAGACGAAAACATGCTACAACCGCAAGACTTCGCAAATAACTGGCGTGCGTGCTGGTAGGCAAATGATACACGTTTGGTGCGATTCCGCATGCCCGCACACCCTGTGGGGGCGCTACAAGCACAAACCGGCAGCCTTATAAAGCGACATATAGTCGATGTTCCATCAGAGCTAAAAGCACCGGCCGACACAAGCAAGATTACAGACTTTGAGAGCAGCCAACTTACGGACTTTGAGGGCAGCCTGATCATTGGGCTGAAAACCGCAGGGTGGTCGACGCGCCGTATATCCCGCCACGTGAATCGTTCTGACCATACCGTCCGACTGTATTGGGAGCAGTGTACACTTGGCAGCACTGTCACACAGAGGAGCGGCTCCGGACGGATCAGGAGGACCACCGGTAGAGAGGTTCGACGAATCGGGCACTAGGCACGAATGGAACCCACGGGGATCCGGTTCCCTGTACAGGTAGTTGTAGAGGCTCCTGTGTGCCTGTGAACTATTTCCCGATGCCTCGCGGAAGGGAATCTGCGATCCCAGCGCCCCTTACGTGTGCTGCCATTAACACCGGAACATCGCCGGCTCGGTGTGCAGTGGTGCCATGCCAGAGCGACGTGGAACGCCACAGACCTGTGATGTGTGGTGTTTAGCGATGAGTGCTGTTTCGTTTTGGGGACAGAGGATCATCGTGTCCGAGTGTAGAGGTCCCCAAGTCAACGGCACAATCCCAACCTCTCTATCGAGCGCCACACCTCCCACACTGCAGGCATTATGGTCTGGGAAGCCATAGCCTATGATAGCTGATCAGCTGTAGTAGTAGTACGTGGATCAGTGACGGGCCAGCGGTATGTGGATGAGATCCCACGACCCCATGTGCTCCCATTCCTGGCAGGGATTCCCGGTGCGCTATACCAGCAGGATAATGCCCGCACCCACCCGGCTCGGGTTGCCCAGGACTGCCTTCGTCATGTCCAGACACTTCGATGACCTGCCCGCTCCCCGGACATGTCCCCTATCGGGCATGTGTGGGACCAGTTGAAACGCCAGCTGCCACCGTGCCTCAATATCTGGGATTTGGAGCACACCGTCCAACACATGTGAGTCAGTCAGCCGCAGGACATCAGGCGTTTGTTCGCCTCCATGCCGGACCGTATTGCAGCATGTATCGCCGCACGAGGCGGTACGTCATCCTATTGAAGATGACCGAACTGCGTGCCACAAATTCCTCTGTAATTGTCCTGCAGCTCTGTTTTTGCCATCATGTGTATCATTCATCTGTATTATTACGTTCATAAAATTTCAGTTCAATCCGATGCTTCTTTCTTGGTGTACTTCATGAATATACGACTAAGAGCTGTCAAAGTCAAAAATTCAATAAATTAAAGTTCTCTTGAGAAGAAACTATTCGACACAGAGGATAAAAATATTTTGCTGCCTCGCCGATTAGGCCTAACAGTCCTTTCTCAAATATTTAAATTTTACAGTTAGTTTATTAATTTGCTGCTAGAGGCACTGAAGGCCAAAAAATATGTTTTTCACAAATTATTTTTGCGAATTGATAGGATATAAAATTTCATTAAATTTTGCCCATTTTAATTTTCACTACTAGTTCATAAATTTCCTTATAATTATCGAACTGGAGTTTTTGTAAATTTTAGCTTTACCCTACAAAAATTTATTTCAGTAACAGCAAAAGTTCTTTTTGAGTTTGATACGTTTGGCAAAACTGACTACATTAGTAACATTTTCAGTTGCTAGTTACTTTGCAAATTTATCGCTAAAGCAGCTGAAAATGGAATTTTGCTAAATTTATCGATTTATTTCGCATAAATTGTCGTGAAATTGGAATGAGTTTTAATTACAGAACATGCTCGCTCCATTGCTTCAGCTTTGGAAAATTGCTTTGTTTTTACATTTTGTGCAAATTAGTCAAATTAGTAGACAGCGAGCATGGTATCCAGCAAAAATAAAATACTTGAAGACATTGGCAACCGGAAAAGTCTACAACGTTACAAAATACGGGTAAAATTCAATTTGTGCACAGTGCTTCGCTTAAAAAAGGGTGGATGATTTTTCGTGGAGGAAATTTCTTGTGGCGTACGATTCCCTAAATCGAAGAGATTCAGCCGTCCATGCCATAGACGAATGTCATTGACCAAGAAAGCTGGACACTAAGAATTTCATCAGTCCGTGAAGAAAAGCGAGAATGTGAAGAATTTCTTTAAAACCTTTTCCTTATTATTTTCATCAGAAAATAGGCAAGGTCTGCATTTTCTTTTATTATGTCAAAAAGATGTGTAAGATTTTATTTATACCTGCACTGCAGTTTTCAGAAACGAAGAATGAGGATTAAGTGCAAAAGATCCAACAAGAAAATGGAAAAGTAGGAACCACAGCTTTGCGAGTAAGAATATCATTAAAACTTTTATTGCGTTTTCAGAAGTTAATTGTTGTCCATTTAAGGAATAGAAAAGCTGAGAATACTTGATAATAATCAGTATTACAATAGGGAAAGAGAACGTAATAAGAAAATGTCGTTGCGATATAACAGAAATTTCCTTTAATACTATTAAATAAGAAAAAGATAAATAGTGCAACATTTTTGAATTTTTTTATTTTTCAGCCAAAGTACACTCTTTTTGCCAAAAAAAAAAAACAAAAAACAAAAACCGAATCACTCGAGAAAGTCCTTTGATCCTGATGAAACTCTGCATGCAAGTTTCTCAGGATCGAATATGCAAATGATTAAAAAATAATGATCAGTGACTAAATAGCGGCCCGCGACAGCGCATGGGAACCGCACATCGAGGAGGATATACCAAGAGCAAAGGGCAACAAAACAGGTCGTAGAATGCGTCGACGTGCTGGACAATTGTGACAGCAGATTGCGGGTATATTGACCTCCAGACTGTGAGAATGCCTCGGTGACGGATCAGTGTAAACCACGATGAGCGAGTTTGAGAGAGGACATATAATTGGGTACAGATAGAGAGAGAGAGAGAGAGAGAGAGAGAGAGAGAGAGAGAGAGAGAGAGAGAGAGAGAGAGAGAGAGAGAGAAATGCCAGTTGGCCAAGTCGCCGTATCTCGAGACCTTTGGATCTGAGCGACGCGGCAATCGGAAGATGTTTGCGCCCTTGGTCGAACAGGGCAACCCAATCCAGCGGCACACGTGGAGTGAACCGCCGAGAGCAACGGCAGAACGCGAGGATCGAGCGATTGTGATAGCCGAACGAACAGAACCGAATCGTCTCTCTGAACCATCCGTGACCATGTTTTTTTTAGTCCACAGGTACGCAAGAGGCCATTAGGACCGTTACCAGACGAGTTTCAGCACGAGGATTACATTCGAGGAGGCCAATCTGCCGCTTACTACTGACCAGAGATCATCACCGGCATCGGTTAAAGTGTTATTGGACCCGATAAAGGAAGGATAGTGTCCAGTGGCGTTATAATACATTCAGTGATGAGTCACGATTTGCACTTGGCGCCGATGACCGGCGCATATGTCTGCAGA
Organism: Macrothele yani; assembly: GCA_039090855.1. Lineage (NCBI taxonomy): Eukaryota > Metazoa > Arthropoda > Arachnida > Araneae > Macrothelidae > Macrothele > Macrothele yani. The sequence goes on along the minus strand of CM076999.1, from coordinate 46,174,154 downwards.
CGAGTCGACCAGCGCACGAATCCTGCCTTTACCGTGGAACGGCATAGGACACATATACCCGGACTGAGTGTCTAGGAAGTATTTCCTACAATAGCTGGACACCCGTCGTAGTCCTCCGTACTACCCTTACGGCTCAACGGCACGTCGACGCATTCTAAGACCTGTTGTGGTACCCTTCATGACTCACATCACCGAGAAATTTTTCAACAGGATAATACCCGGTCACACATGTCACGGTTCTTCCGGGCCTGCATCTGTAATGTAGACACCCTTCTATTACCAGCCTGATTGCTCGATTTCTCACCGAACAAACATGATGGGACTCCACCTACGCCCATCTCTGAATGTCGGCGAACTGGCCCGCAATTTATATGCCATACCTTAGAACAGTATCCGTAAACTGTATGTTTCTATACCACGCTGGATTTTCTGCTTGTATCCAAGCCTGAGGTGGCGCTGCAACGTACTGACTTGTTCCACTCATACAGCTGTTTTATCCTAAGAAATGGCCCAACAGTTGTAAAATTGCCACCATTTCCTCTTCTATACATGTTATATTACACATACCAATTTTCATCGCGATTGGATGATTCTTTCTGGGTTCTTCGTTTTTCTTTACTTTTCTTTCTTTCTTTTTTTTTTGTGTGTGTGATGATTGTATTAGCTATTTTGGTTTAAGAGGATTAGGGCTGAGGAAGAACTGGATTACCCTTTCCCAAAGAAAAAAGGTAATAAACAATAAACACCCCCGATCGCCAGGACAGTTTCTATACAAGCATTCTTCATCGCACCTCAGGGGAAACAAGGAAAAGATTTCAACACAGATGTTTTTCCTTGGCTGGAAGCAGCATGAAAGTTTTATATCACAGCCAGTTAAATATTCGCCTTAAACAACAAAGAGTGTGGAAAGCGTGAATCCTTGTTTCACCTACCACTAAAAGGAAGGCTAAATTACTTTACTAGTTCCTTTCGAAACAAGGACATTGATAAGAACTCGAAAATTTGGAGTATCAACAACAGAAAGAAAAATATATATTACTAATATGAGAAAGTAAAATATCACTTGACAATGCAAATGAAGTGGTCACTAAGGATTGATTTGTTTCAGTCCGTGAAAACCAAAACAAAACTGGCAATCCAATTATCGGTTTCCGGGGCCCCTCAAGCTCTGGAGCCCTAGGTGTGAGCCTAGTGCGCCTAGTAGGAAATCCGCTCCTATCCTGAAGTAGCATTGTCTTTGATAACGGCTTTGAACTTGAGCTACAGACAATACCACATTATAAGACAATCAGCACTACAGAAACGCGTTTAAATGTACCTGTCATATAACAAAGTCAAAGAAGCTAAACTAATGTGCTATCCAATTGAAGAAAATTGCATATTCAGTGAATCAGTAGCGGAGGTCAGATTACAAGCCATAGTAAATTTAATGATAAAACGTATTTGTATGGTGCAAAAAAAGGTCTTACACAGTACTGTTAGTGAACGAAATGTGTCCTTAAACATTAACAATGCTGTTCAAATGGGGAGTTGACGGCAGTGGTGGACAAAGCAGATATAAGCAAAAATCAAATGACCACGGATTTGAAGACGCAAATGTTGTAGCAAATTCAATGGTACCATTACAATTACACATTGTTAATGAAGCGAATCGCAACATTATATTATGGCACAACCCATGCCCACTATCCACTTTATATTGCAGGCCAATTAAATTTAGGTTCGTGTAAGAAAGTGACCAGTCAATATTAGAGGAATAGGAAAATGTTCGAAATCAAATCACGTCTCATGTGCCAAACTTAGTAGAGTTGGATGACCAGACGCTTGAAATAAATCACAAGTTTGAAGAAAATGGTGAATCGTAAAGTCTGCAATGTTTCAGCTACGAATAAAGCAAGCCAAAAATACTACATCTGCAAAGGAACATCTAAAGAAATGAATTGCTTAGACAAGATACGAAAACAGACGTGTGATGCCGCCACATTTTCTTGGGTTTGTCTACACTACATGCGCATATCCGATTCAAGGAATGTATATTACATATTGGTTAGCGATTACATGTGAAAAAAAAACAGTGTCGCAAGCCTGCAGAAAAACAGAGTTTCGTTGACAGAAAAATATTAATAATTGACCGATTTCGGTGTAAACTGGGATTGTTATTAGACGCTCCGAAACAAGGAGGAGGTAATACAAATGAGGGCAACAGTGTACGGAAGTGTTTCAAGAATGCTGCTATCGCGTACAACATAACAGGTGTTGGCCAATCTTTAATTGAACGATTTTACGTAATGCTTCGCACGATGACATGTCGATACGACGTAGACGTGTCTGCTTTTCAAGAATATTGCGACGAAACTGCGAACTTGTATGCTTCCTTGTACAACAGGTATCAAATGCCTGTAACGCTCCATAAGATACTCACACATTGCCCAGCTCTGACACAAACGTTTTTACTGGCAATATGACATATGTCCGAAGAGGTACAAAATTTCGATTCGAAAACGCAAGAAGATTATATGCAATTAAAAATCTGTTACACAGTCTATTAATGAGCTCGGATCCAGTCATCACGTCATTGATACCTCGAGAGTCCCACAGAGCAGTACATATTCATCCTGCAGCTTTAAAATTGATACACCCACCTCACATTGAAGCATTCTCCGACGAACACGTGGGAGTAACCGATAGTGCTTCATTTTCTGATAGTTCTGACGTTACTGAGTAGCAATATAATATACCATCGGTCATATAATACGTGCTTTCGTGCCCTACCAGGCCATTGTACTTGCTGTCCATAACTTTTAATTAAATTTATGCCTTTGCATTGTTAATGTAATTTTGACCCAATAGATTCGCATAATCCTACACTGTGCGCCGGTAGGAAGTTGTAGCATTGCTGATTTAATATAAATTGTCAGAGCAGCGAAAGCAAAAACAAAATTATCTAGGGTGAAATAGGTACAGAAAACCTTACTAAGGTAAATCAAATTATGAACTATATAAAAATGGGAGTAGTAGGTTTCATGCAAATTTGTGAGTTCGTAATTGATGAAGGGAGAAAAAATTATATAGCATTGCTAGAACCAATAATGCGGAGTCATACTGCTGTACTATACATACAATTGAGGAATCAATCAAAAATATATGTAATGTTCAACGCCCCGAAATTAGTTTTGCTTATCAGATACAGGTAGATTTTGTCCAGCTTTTAAAGCGAATTTCAATGGGAATTGAATAACAAATCTGAAGCTTAACATGGTCCATCTTTTCCTATGTGAAGACCAATCAGTGGAAATTTTACTTGTAGAAGCCGTCCGTCCATATGTGGACGAAACTGAAATCGATTACCTATTGTTTTCAATGCAAGGATCTCAATTACAAAACAGCTGTAATATAAAGTTCAACGTGGCTGGAATTTCCGAATTTTATTAGAGATATGTGATACAAGAGATTACAATTTAAATCAATGACAAATAAAAAAATTGAAATAAAGATGAATGCAAAAATCGAAAAAAAAGGGTTTCATATTATAAAGAAACAATTATTATTACAGGAAATATTTGATTGGGAAAACGAGAATTCCAAAGGAAGTTACAAGATTAGTCAGCATCCATTCCGGAAGTGGAAATAAACAATAGAAAACGAAGGTCACAACCTGATATCAGAGGTAAAGAAAGAAATGTGACAAATGATGAAGATAAAAACCATGTATGGGATACAAGCATTCATGATGACCTGAAATATTAGCTTTAGTTAGACTGCAGCTACTTCGGATGGTAGAAACAGCACAGGACATGAGAAGAGCGTAAAAAAGGAATGTGATGAGGAGCTAGGTTATTTAATGCACTCTGAAATAGCTGAAGAATAAAATTAAAGAGGCATCAGCTGGTTTATGTTAAAGTGAAATAACTAGAACTCCTCAGAAAATAAAGAGCATAACAAAGGGGATAAAAGTCCAATGAAGGATAACAAAATAGCAAACAATTAGATGTAGATAGTCTGAAAAAGATATATTAGAGTCAGTTTATTGATAATGAATAATTGAGTGCCTTCCAGTTATTGCATATCTACAGGATACACCATCTAATCGGTTAAGCCTGGAAAATATACACTGAGTGGCCACTTTATTATGACCACACCCTCAATACTTCGTTGGGCCACCTTTTGCTTTTAATACGGCGTCGATTCCTCGTGGCATGGACTCTACGAGATGTTGATAGGTGGTTTGTGGAATCTGAGACCATGCTTGATGAATAGCACTTTCTAGGAGTGTGAGATTGCAGGGTTGTGGATCCAGCTGTCTGATGGCTCGTTCAACTTGATCCCACAAATTCTCCATGGGGTTGAGATCTGGAGACTGTGGTGGCCACCTCAGCAAAGTAAACTCACCTGCATAATCCTGAAAACAATCCTGTACAATACGAGCACTATGGCAGGACGCATTATCTTGTGGAAAGTAGCCATGACCATTGGGATAAACCATCCACATGACAGGATGCACTTGGTCCGCAACGATGTTTAGATATGATGTGCCAGTCAGACATTGATCAGCACGAATCAAAGGGCCCCAAACCATAACTTTGCCTCCACCAACATGAAGGGAGGGCTGTAGCAAGGCATTTGTGGTCCATGCTTTCCAAATATCGACTGTCCAATCCTTGTACTCCTGCGCAAACTGGAGACGTTTTCGCTTGTTAACTGCAGACAGCAAAGGTGTTCGAACAGGCCTTCGGCTGCCATATCCCATACGATGCACTGTACGGCGAACAGAGATCATTTGAAGGGATCCTTTCTTACGATGGTCTGTAATTTGCTGTACTGTTGTCCTTCTGTGTCTGTTACCAGTCTGGACACTCTCCGTTCCGCCGAAGCAGTCACTAGTAGACGACGACAACACGCTGCACGTAGAGACCCAGTTTTTGGCTGACAGTCCAGGCTTTAAACACTTTAACAAAAGCTGCTCTGGAACATTTCACGAATGCGGAGGTTTTCGGTGTTACTCGTTTCATGGGTCCGAGCTCCTACAATCATCCTACGTTGAAAATCCGTCAAATCGCATTTTTTACTAATCTCGTCACCCAAAAATCACTTCTACTACTGCCGCAAGCGCTAAGCTTTCAGGTTTTATGCTAGCCTCGCCCTGTGGGGGCAACAGAGTGCTGAAAACTGCCAGATGGTAAAGATAAAGTTGCCACTCAGTGTGTACACAGGTGTAAATCGGTTTACTTTGTTTAGAGATAGATTTCTGCCCATTTTACGAGTAATGATGCAGATATGTTTTAAACATGTCCGGTCTATTATGTAAATCTGAATTCAGCTCAGCATACAGAGCTTCAGATTTAGTTGATACATCTGTTACACTATCTACGATTTTTCCGACAAATGTTGAATTATTGCCTAAACCACTGAATTGTATATATCACGTAGGAGAGTAAATCCATAGATTACTAAGTTTGTATGCGGAGCTATCTATTCAATTTCATCACATTCTCGGATAACAGAGTGATTTTAACTGGTCGTTTAAAGCTCTTTTCTTAGCTTTATGCATGTGGCTTAATTAGCGATAACAAAATGAATTTGAAATAGTCTCTCATGAGAATTACTCAAGCTACACCTTAAATACTGTAAAAAATGCTTTGGTCAAGCTTACTAAACCTTTTCGAAATTATATGTTTAACTCTAGCTAAAAGAAAGATGGCTGTTTTTCCTTTAGGAAAGTTTTTGCACCTGAACTTACATTTTCGTAATATTATGGACACTCGTGAAACAAATTTTCTTCTATTGAATATAACTTGAATTTTCGAAGGATTTTCTTTCTTGCTAAACATTCTAAGTTACGTGGCGCCTCATTAGAAGAATTGTACACCGAGGGCCTCTGTGAGCAAAACATAAAGGATGCATAGGTTTTAAATTGTCGCATTTCACAAAGAAATTTGTTCGTTTTAAAGTAAAGTTTTTCTTCAAAATAATATATTAAATTTGTCCGTTTTAAAGTGAAGTTTTTCTTCAAAATAAGATAAATAATGCGAGCCTAATAATATCTGTCTGAAAGTTATAAGAGTGAATTTTGCTGTTGTTGTTTCAACAGCAAGTATATCCGTATGGGTAGAACAAATATTACTATATTCAGCGAGATGTATGAGTTAAAATATATTTTGTGAAGCTATTTATTGACAAATCTGAAAAAAAACCCAATCAAGATTGGTACTAAGGAGGATTTGAAAACTGTCGTAAAGTTTGAAGGTAATATCAGCACACGATAGATCTTGCTCGTTCAAATTGCCTAACGTGTGTTTCGTGTATATTTAACAAAGAATGGAACTATTTTTTCCGGTATAGGGGTAATTTTAAATGATCTCTGTGCAGGGTGGAATTTGGGAAATAAACAACTAAAATCAGACACGAATATATATATTTTCTTGAAAATTTTGATTTTTCATAAACATTAGAATGTGTGTTAACTGAACAGATACATGTTTATTATATTTTTATACTGCTTTATGGATACGCTCATCTACATGTGTCGCCAAATATGTGTTTAGTTATATTTTTCTAAGTATTTTCAATTATTTGTCATGGCCTTTCTTAATTGTATTTCTGATAAGGTTGTCATGTATTATATACACAACATTTCAGTTTCACGCAAGCTGAAACTGTGGTGATGATATAAAACTATAAGCAATTATGAAGATATGTTTTTGTAAATATCGGCAGCAAGAGATCTATCCATTAAGGGCTTCCCAGTGTAGTGTGTTTCCGAGCAATAGATAAATATGTTTTTTTTTTTTACTGGGCGTTTAACGACCACCGTGAGGAACTCAATGGGCTATAAGCAGTCGCCCGTCCCTAACTTAGGGTCACTGGTTCCAGGGAAGGGAGAGAGCCAGTGCCGTAAGACAAACACAGCATCCATGCCTCACCGGGATTCGAACCCGGACCCCTTTCGGACGAATGATCATAGGCCGTCGCTTAGACCACTGCGCCGCCGGGGCGGCAAATATGGGTTTTTACCGTCATCACATAAACAGAGAAAATCGCAAGCGATGTTTCTTAATGAATGAAATACGGGATTACACCATTGTAAAATATAAATTTGGAAGTTCTGAATTCGTTTATTTGTGTAAATGTGACACCAATGGTAAGTCAGATAGTTTCCGAAAACTTGAAAATGTCTTCGTCCTGGAGCGTGGTGATGTAATGAGTAGCATACTCGGGAGCTATCCGGGAGACGCAGATTCGATTCCCGCTCCAGGACGAGAAAATTTTCAAGTCTTCGGATATTATCTTTCTTAATTTCCATGTCGTATTTACACCAATAAATGGATTCACATCTTCCAAATGCGTACCGATGCTTCTTATTTCGCAACCTTTTTTCTCTTTTCTTTTCCTTTTTTTTTGATGAAAAAGGAAAAAGGCTAATTTCGGAAACATTGCCGTTCTAAATGAAAATTGTCACTTTAGAAGGTACACTCAGTCTAATGGTTACCCAGCGAAATGCTGGAAGCCTCATATTTCATTTTTAAAATCTTTTCTCGTCATACATTTTAATTAAATTTGGAAGAAGGCTTCAGTTTGCCTGCTATCCAGGGATGTTTTTTTCAGCTCAGTTGTTACATCCCTGTCACCCTCTGCTCGATAGAGCCCAGTCTTGTGCAGGCAATTCCTTGCATCTCTGATAGAAGTGTGTAAGACTTACTTTCCAAATAAAGGAAAGATGATTTTTTTTAATTAAGCAATTATTTCTGCCTGAGCAAACAGCATAGGGTAACTACTTTGGTTGTTACACATTAAAATGTATCCTAAGGTATGAATCGTAACAATTATTTCCATCTTCCCATGTAAATTTTCCTTTATCTGAAATATGATTAGTTCTTATTTTCACATTTAAATTTCCTTGTTTTTAAAGACATAAAAAAAGCGTCACGATACTTATTTGAATAAAACAAATACGTGTAACTATCTGTAATGTAAAAAAATAATATAATGGTAACCATTTCTGCTTCATCGTAGCGAAACAATATTTCAGAAGACATCAGAAAATCACTTTTCGATCAGAAACAGTTCGACAGTGTTTTCGTTGAATGCAAGTTGTACCTTAATTGACGAATTTTTTCTTAATATGAAACTTTTTATAAGCATTTCTTGTTTCAGTTATGTGAACCATGGAATGAATATCGTATGACTCGAATTTCAGCAAGGTGAACCTCAGAGGACGAATTTTCTCACAATTTGAAACATTTTAAAATAAAATAAATTTTTATCGTTACTGTCAAAGCAGTTCCTGATATATCTACGCGCACCGTGAAATTACTATCTTATGATTCCTATTTTGCTTGAAACGTGAACATATGATTTTATGATTTTAATAATAAGGGCGAATAATGATATATTTTATCATATTTTGTTTCCGAAATTATTTAATATGGAACATTGTTAATGAGATTCACTTTTGAAGGCTGCATACGTTTGTTTTTAGAAATGTGTTTACTTCCTATAAGTTTGCAATTTGTACATGTTCTTTCTTTAAACTTAGAAGCTGCTTTAAAAAAAATGACATTTGAAGTATGTCCTCTCCAATCTTCATTTTCAATGCAATCTCTTTAAATTAAAAAACATTCCTAATAATTTGTTTAAAAGTTAAATGGTCTTGCACAGGTTACAGTATTTTAAATGCTTCAACGCAATCTCCTGCTTTGTAGTATCTTTTACATAGCTGTGTTCGGCAGCACTGTAATCCTTCAACTTTAGGTGGTATGCTGTAACTTACGATCCTTCTAAGTATTTCATTTTAATTCCGTAGCTGCATTCACAGTTATCTAAATTACATTCACTTTGTGGAGACTCTTAGCTCCTTCGTTGAATTTGAGAAGTTGAGGAGTTCATACAAGACGTTTTTTCAAATTCCTATTATTGTTATTTTCTTTCCATAGTAACATCCTGTGAATTATGATGCATCTAAATTGTTCTTACTATGCCAGAGGAGTGTCTTGTGCTTATGTTAAAGTATCGATGAAACACATTTCGCTTCCAGGTGAATTAATGCTGTAAATCATATCCTTTACTGTAAATGCATTTTCTTCTTTGCATGCTGAATTTGTCTTCAGGTGTAATGCTTTGAATCTCTTGGTAGGATGAATGAACGAAAAGTAACTCCGTTTGTCCGATCGAATATGAAATAACCATGTATCTCTTCCATATTTCTTTAGGGTTTGGTTTTATGAAAGGGTTCCCACGAAATTGTCCTTTTTTTTAACATTTTGTGATGCAAGAAACACAGTTATGTAAATTATAAAAGGATGTTCATGTAGGTTTAAATGATATGCACTGAAACAAAAAAAGATAAAAAAAAGCCTTAATGCACGGCTTCAAATTATGCATCGAATAAATGTATTCATTATCAAGGAACTTTTTTCCAAAGAATTCGTATCCATCACATTGAGGAAACAATTTATTCCTGACTTAAATGTTCTACGAAGTTTGAAAATAATTCACTTTAGCAGATAATTGAAATTGTTCTGCTGAATTAATCCTAATAAAAAACCTTTCCGTTCATTTTCACTATGATTCCGAATATACACTGCGCGAGCTTCAAATGTGTAGTTTTGATTTATTCAAGCATTATTTTTCAAAACACAGAGTTCTATTTAATACTTTCTCTATGCATTTTATGCTGACTTTTTTATAATATTGGCGGCCATGGAAAATAACGAAGCTCGTTTTGGAACGAAGTAAGATAATTATTTACTTCACTAATTATGTCTATCACAATCAAAGGCAGCTGCCGGATTTATTATTCTTACATTTTTCACAAATTGTTATAGTCAAACTTCCAATAGTCGCATTGAGTATGTTTATATTTTAAGTGACATATTAGCTGTGCTAAATCATTATATATTTGTTGTTACTTCTCTCATGCCTGGATTGAACGTTTTAATTCCAGAATTATTGCTACGCGGACGACATAAAAGGTTTTAGATTTCAACTTTCCTTCAGACATGCTAACATTTTTAAATTTGCAAGATTCGGAAGAAAACATTTTTTTTAGGAAACATTGATTAATACCTCTGTGTGGCAACAAGTGTTTTATATTATGCAAATGAAGCAAGGTAATAAAATCATGCTTTGATTATTACTCATGAATCAAAGCTTTGTGAGTAAACGTGTATTCTACGAAATAGAATGTTAAGCCTGTGATTGTGAGACGCGAAAATGAAAACTTGTAATCTATTGCAAAAACTGGGACTCGTCTAGTATGTATTGGTGGTGTGATATTTCAGTTGTGGTTCCGAACGCATGGAATGTTGTGTCTGAACTCACTTACTTAAGTAATGTTGGCTGTTTCCGTTAATCTGAATGTCATCTTTACTTGTATCATCTTAATTGAAATATATATTTATTATTATCTGCATATTATGATGAAAAAACTTCGAAATGGGCTAAATACGATCCGTAGCCTTATTGTTGCATTGCACTGCTCACACTCACTTTTTCTCTCGCGTATTTCAGAACATTCCTTGAATTATAAATATTCAAAGCAATACTTAATTGTGCCCATTTACTTATATGTGGTCTTCTAAGATAAGTGTATTGGGAAAAGTACACTGAACTTCTTTCGAATATCAATTTGAGGCTGAATAGTGCTGAACATTGGTGATCATGAAAGATGTTACTATTTCTCAAATTCAAAAGCAACACCTTACAAAAAAAGAAGACACACCTGTCTAAAACGGAAATTTTGTTTTCAACCCCTTGGATTCCGTCTTAGACAGGCTTCTCCATACTCAGTCTCTCTGACCGATAGGTTTGCTGTGCCAGGATGGTACATCGTCACCTATTTCACGAGGTTGTCGAAAATATTAGGCCTTTTAAAAATCTTTTAAAAAATTATAAAAAAAGCCAATGAAATACTCACAAAGTAATGTTTTTTATAAATAAACAATGTATTTTCCAAATAACGAAGTGCAAGAAAATTTTGGTAGCTTCCTTTGCTACTGATCTTAAGAAACTTCTGTAAGATGCTATAACTATTATACTATTCCCATATTTTGAACCATACGTGAACGTTAGAATTTTAGAACGAGCAATTTTTTTTGTATCATGCCAGTTTAATACTTCGTAGAAATAATGCAAATACAAGCATGTTATTATGTAAACACTGAAGTACGAAAACCTCGGGATAGCAGAATGCAAACTTTAAACTGGCGCAGCCATCGCAAAAAGTTTTCGATGCACTCCACGGTTTTTATCAGGTGCGAGGTGTAATATCGTGAGACACGTTGAACAACCGCCAGTAGGATTATGGGCAGCCGACGTAAATTTTCGGAATTTGAACAAGACATAGTAGTGAGAGGAAGACGGATGGGGCATTCAATTTCCGCAGTTGCTTGAACATTAGGACTTCCTCGAACCATAGTGCCACTTGTGTACTGAGAATAGCTCATAGAAGGCATTACCTCCTCCGTGGACAGGGCAGTGGCACACCACGGGTCCTTAACGACCGCGACCAGCGGCGTCTGACCGTGACTGTGCATGATAACAGACATGCGACAATGATTTAAATAACATCCACATTCAATGCATCAGCTACAAGAGACATATCAATCATGTCAGTGCTGCGTGATTTAGCGTCCATAGGGTTTGGAAGCAGAAGACACACCAGAGTGCCTTAGTTAAGACCATGACATTGGGAACGGCGCATCACCTGGGCTCATGAACACGGTAATTGGACCCAGAAGTCTCCGGCCGCTTGTCGAATCGATGCGACGTCAATTTGCTGCATTTCTATATGAGAGAGGAGGTCTTACACTTTACTAGGTTCGCATATCTTTTGGCCCTTATGTTATTGAACCATCTTACATAACATTTGGAAACATTAACACAATTTGATGTAAGTAAGAAATTCAAACGTATCAGCTTTGCAACGCAGCATTTCACTGAAATATCGATTGTAAAAGAAAGAAAATATTGTTCTTACTTCGATTTTTCTATCGGCCCATGTTTATGTTCAATACGATCAGTTTATCTTAAAAGGGACTTTATGATGCCGGTGTGCAGTTATCACGTACCGTGTTAGAATGCAGACATTTTAGAGCTTTGTGCACTTGATATTGAGTATTTTAAATACATATACACTGACGGAAAAAAAAAATTCCAACACCACGAATAAATAGTTGTAGAGGAATGAAATGGCGGCAATACATTTGTATAGGTAATATATTTAATCGATTAATGTTTCAAGATCACAGCTTAATGTAAGCGCGAGAAGAGCCATCTTAAATGTGAAATGCTGGTACATTAATAATCGGTGTAATCGCCAGAATGTTAAATGCAAGCAAGCAAACGTTCATGCTTTGTGTCGTACAGGTGCTGGATGGCAGTTTGTGGGATGGAGTTCCATGCCTATTGCACTTGGTCGGTCAATAATGGGACGGCTAATGCTGCTTGGGGGTGACGCTGGAGTTGTCGTCCAATGATGTCACATACGTGCTCGATTGGTGAAAGATCTGGTGATCTAGCAGGCCACGGCAACATGTCGACACTCTGTAGAGCATGGTGGGTTACAACAGCGGTATGCGGGCGAACGTTATCCTGTTGGAAAACACCCCTGGAATGCTGTTCATGAATGGCAGCACAACAGGTTAAATCACCAGACGGACGTACAACTGTGCCGTCAGGGTGCGTGGGATAAATACGAGAGTGCTCCGGCTGTCATTAGAAATTGCTCCCCAGACCATAACTCCAGGTGTAGGTCTAGTGTGTCCCGGCCGCAGACAGGTTGATTGCAGGAGCTCATCTGGCCTCCTTCTAACCAACACACGGCCATCACTGGTACCCAGGAAGAACCGGCTTTTATCAGAAAACACAACAGATCTCCACTCCGTCCTCCAATGAGCTCTAGCTTGACATCACTGACGTCGCAAACGGCAGTGGTTTGGAGTAAATGGAATGCACGCTACAGGGCGTCTGGCTCGGAGCTGTCCTTCAAGTAACCGATTCGGAACAGTTCGTTGTGTTACTGTGGTGGCAACTGCATCTCGAATTGCTGCCGCAAAAGCGGTACGATGTACCACGGCCGTACGCTGTACACGGCGGCCTTCCCTCTCAGTAGTGCCACGTGGCTGGCCGGAACCCGGTCTTCTTGAGGCAGTAGCTTCTCTTGACCACCGCTGCCAACAATCATGCACAGTGGCTACATTACTGCCACGTCGTTCTGCAATATTGCGGAAAGAAAATCCACCTTCTCGTAGCCCTATTACACGACCTTTTTCAAACTCCGTGAGCTGTTGATAATGGCTTCTTCGTCTTCCTAAAGGCATTCTTGACTAACATCAACACACTACGTCGATTCTCAACGGTAACTAACGCTCACGAACGTTACAGCGCGTATTTACAGCAAATCTGCTTTGCATGTTCCGAGGGGCGCTACTAGCGCCACACGTATGCTCCGAGCGCGAAATTTGCATAGACGTCATCTGACAGATGTACTCTCACCGCCTACCTACTGTCGTTTATCTAACACAACCTTTTTTGGTCTTGGGGTTTTTTCTTTCCGTCAGTGTATTTTTGTAAAGCTTTCTCTGAATCACTTTACAAATGAACTGCGCAGAAAGAAATATCTCGTTTTCTCTATTGTTCCTTTTTGTTAAAGGAATGAGGATTTATCTATCGGTTGATACAATTTCAACAAAGGTGAAGCGGAATATTTTTTAGGGATGTTGATCAAATCGCTAGTTAAAGCAATAAATACAGAGACGAACTATTGTAATTATTTCGCGTATCAGTATATTTTTCATTTTAAGTCACTAATGTGCATTGGTTCTCTTAAATGCCGTACTGAAGAGCTACAAAATTAAAGGGAATTTATTTTTCTGGTTATGCCATTTTAAGCAAATTTTTAAGACAAATGTCCTTCATTATAACCGGAACAGTGACTGGAATTCTCTTAGTGGTGGGAATACACAAAATATCTGCCGAGTTTATGATTTAACTTGCAGTTTGTCATGTACAATAAAAAATCAATTGTTTTGAAACTTGTAATAAGGACTTCCCTTTATCTTCAAGAAAGGTGAAATGTACTTTATAGATTTAGTTGACAAAACTCCTAAACCATATAATTCTCTTTTGATGGCTATAATAACTTTTTTGTGAAGTAGTCCCCAAACAGATACGTTGGTGTCATTCAATCACCTGTATAATACTTTAAGCACCAGCTTTCTTACGGTAACACCATTTATACAATACCTGATGCCCAAAGCAGACGCACCAGTCTAAAACGGAAATATTTTATACTCCCTTAGATCCGTATTAGACAGGCTTCTCCATACTTAGTCTCTCTGACCGATAGGTCTCCAAATTCAGGAGCTTCCACATAGTCGTAGGCCTTCTCAAAGGTTATTTGCTAAATATAAAAATACAGGAGGAACATAATTAAAATGTGTTTCATTAATATATTTTTTTTCTAAATAACGAAGTGCAAGAAAATTTCGGCAGCTTCTTGATTTTATGTTGATCTTAAGAAACGTCTGTAAGATACAATACCTATTATAATATTACTATATTTTGAACTATACATGAACTTTAGAATTTTAGTACAAAAAAATTGTTTTTTTTCTTTTGTATGGTAGGAATGTAATACGTCTTTTAAAGAATGCAAATCAAGCATATTATTATATAAACACTGAAGTACCACTGATATGATAGCAGTATTCAAATTTTTAACTGACGCAGTAATCGTAAAATGGTTTCTACGCAGTCAGTCCACAATTTGTATCAGTTGCGAGGTGTAAACTCGTGAGTCATGTTGAGCAGCCGCCCGTAGGATTATAGGCAGCCGAAGATAATTACCGGAGTTTGAAAGCGGCACAGTAGTAGGAGCCAGACCGATGGGACATTCAATTGTGCGAACATTCTGAATTTCTCGATCCACGGTGTCAGGGAATACCTCATGGAAACATTACCACCCACCGTGGATACCGTGACCAGCGGCTTCTGACCAAGACTGTGCATGATAGCAGACAAGAGACACTGGTTCAAGAAATATCCACATTCAACGCAGGAGGTACGAGACACATATCCATCAGGTCAGTGAAACGTGAGTTAGCGTCCATGGGGTACGGAAGCAGAAGACCAACCTGAGTGCCTTTTGTTAACACAACGACATCGGACGAGCGCCTCACCTGAGCTCGTTAACACGGTAATTTGACCTTGGAAGACCGGCAACATGTGTGGTCTAACGAGTTGCGCTACCAGATGTTACGAGCTGATGATAGGGTTCAGGTGTAGCGCAGACGCGATGAGTCCATGAAACCAAGCTGTCAACAAGGAACTGTGGAAGCTGATGGTGGTTTCATACTTACGTGAGGTGTCTTTACGTGGCACAATTTGGGTCCTCGTAAAGACGTTGGTAATCGCTTTGTTGCTCTGCTAGGTGACCATTTGCAACCCTTCATGGAATTTATGTACCCCAACAACGATGGGATTTTCCAGGCGAACAATTCACCATGTCTTCAGGCTGAAGTTGGCCAAAATTTGTTCGAGGGGCATTCTGAACAGTTCCGACGGATTGTGCGGCCACCACAATCATCTGACATGAATCCAATTGAGCACTTACGCAAAGTAGTGCACAGGTCCATTCGCACCCCTGATGCTGCATTTAGAAATACCCCGGAAATGTGGCTGGCTATTCAGACGGCATGGATCGCCAACACATCTCATAAGTCTTTCGGCAACTTGTGGAATCGATACCACGCGGATTTGTTGCACTTTGCCGGGCTAGAGGAGGTCTTACATGATAATAGGTACGTATACCATGAGTTTTGTCTCTTCGGTTAATTATATCCGTTTTGAAATTTGGAGTATTATCCGAATTTGACGCACGTAAGATATTTAAACGCATCATATTCCCAACGCATCAATTCACTGAATTATGGATTAAGAAAGAAAGGAAAGAGTGTACTTTATTCAATTTCTTTATCTGCCTATGCTTAAATTTCATACGATCAGTTTATCTTAGAAAGGATTTTATGATGATGGTGTAGATATCCCGTACCGTGTTAATATGCAGACATTTTAGAGCTTTGCGTACTTGTTATTGCGTACTTTAAATATATATTTCAAGTAAAGCTTTCTATAAATCACTGGACAAATGCATTGCATAAAAGGGAATGCCTCATTTTCACTATTGGTCCTTTTTGTTAAAGGAATGAGGATTTTTCTATCGGTTGCAATAATTTCATCAAAGGTGAAGTGGAAGACTTTTACGGATTTTGATGAAATCACTAGTTACAGCAATAAATACTGGGACGAACTGTTGTATTTGCACTGTCTGACAAACAAAATGCCACATAACAAATACGTGACCCCAGCGCAATGAAAATTGCAGGGTGGCTGAACACGCATAAGTTATGCAGATGATTTCACTTGCTGACCAATCGTACGAACAACGCGCGACATGTAAGCGGGACACCAGCCTGTGACGCCAATAGTCGAGACGTCGTCACGGCCGCCAGAAGTGAATGGTTCTGCTGCAACCGGGTCTTGAGAAAGAAAAAGTTGTTCCAATCCTGTTAAGACCCCGTCGTACGCGATTTCGTCAAACGGTTGACTCACGAGAGATGTCATCGTAGGCCTTCGTACGTTCGGATGGTCCTTGCGTCGTATTGCGGAAGAAACGTAATGTGATGCCAAAGCCGTTGATCGCATTTGGAAACAGTGGTCCCAGGAAGTATCTGTGCAACGTCGTAGCTGGAACCGGAGCACGGAGACGGACGTCCAACCGCACCAATCGTAGCATCCGGCGACATGCCTTAGCGGACCCGCAGGCCACAACTGGCGACATTTTGCGTACGGGAGGCTTAGATATTCCAATATCGACGCGGACAGTGTCGCTCCAAATGGCTTCGTCTAGGCTGCTGCCCAGCCGCCCGTTTTGAAGGCTACCCTTAACAGCGAGACATCGTCGTCACCGCTTGGCGTGGTGACGCTCCAGAGCTGCATGGGGTGCCGAACGGAACAGTGTGGTGCTCAGCGACGAATCGCGGTTCCGTCTCAACACGAATGATTACCGTATGAGAGTCTGGAACGGTGTGGCTAACGTACGGATTACTCCGCCATTGTGGAGCGCCAAACGACCCGGCAACGTGGAATCATGATGTGGGGTGCAGTCAGCCCCAACAGCCTATCACCAATGATAAGCATTACGGTCATTTGAGGCACGACTCTACGTTCACAATGCGCTACAGCCCGTTGCACTGCCGTATAGGTATGGCATAACAAACGCCGTTTTTCAACAGGATAGCACAAAAAGTCATGGTGAATATTTTTTTCATATGAGAGGGGAATGATTCTCCTTGATTTTTTGGAACGTGTTCGTACCGTGACCAGCGATCAATACCCTGAGACATTCAAAAGGATTAGAAAAGCCATAAGGAGGAAGAGACCGAACAAGAATCTGAAAAGCATTAAAATTCACCATGAAAATACGAGAACACACACGTCTTTATTAACAAATCAGGTGTTCAACAAAATATTGCTGGTCGGTGGTCCCCATCCATCGTGCAATTTAGATCTGGCGCCCTCCGATTTCTACCTATTCGGTCCAATGAAGGACAGTCTTTGGGGACAACGATTTGATGACACAGACGAGGTGAAAGTGACTGTGAAAAAGTGGGTACAACAGTGTACACCTGATTTTTTTCAAAGGGGATACGAGAGTTGTGTTTAACGATAGCGCAAATGCATCGCTTGTGATGGAGAATTTGTTGAGTAGTACCTTTGTATAGAAAAATAATTTCCCTACTAACATGCGCAATTTGAACGACCTCTGTCAGTTAATAAAAAATGTCGTCCCAATTTTTCATTGCGTCCAGTACAAACCTCATACACACTGACGGAAAAAAAACCCCAACACCAAGATGGGTTTGTGTTAGATAAACGACAGTTGGTAGGCGGTGAGAGTACATCTGTAAAACGACGTCTATGCAAATTTCGCGCTCGGCGCATACGTGTGACGCTAGTAGCGCCCCTCGGAACATGCAAAGCAAGTTACCTGTAAATACGCGATGTAATGTTCGTGAGCGTTAGTTATCGTTGAGATTCGACGTGGTTTGTTGATGTTAGTCAAGAATGCCTTTAGGAAGACGAAGAAGCCATTATCAACAGCTCACGGAGTTTGAAGGAGGTCGTGTAATAGGGCTACGAGAAGGAGGATTTTCTTTCCGCAATATTGCAGAACGACTTGGCAGGATTGTAGCCACTGTGCATGATTGTTGGCACCGGTGGTCAAGGGAAGGTACTGCCTCAAGAAGACCGGGTTCCTGCCGGCCACGTGGCACTACTGAGAGGGAAGATCGCCGTGTACGGCGTATGGCCGTGGCTCATCGTACTGCGGCTGCGGCAGCAATTCGAGCTGCAGTTGCCACCACAGTGACACAACAAACTGTTCCAAATCGGTTACTTGAAGAACAGCTCCGAGCCAGACGCCCTGTAGCGTGCATTCCACTTACACCAAACCACTGCAGTTTGCGACGTCAGTGGTGTCAAGCTGGAGCTCATTGAAGGACGGAGAGGAGATCTGTTGTGTTTTCTGATGAAAGCCAGTTCTGCCTGGGTGCCAGTGATGGCCGTGTGTTGGTTAGAAGGAGGCCAGGTGTGCGCCTGTGACTAACCTGTCTGCTGCCGAGACACACTGGACCTACACCAGGAGTTATGAGCGGGGGAGCAATTTCCTATGACAGCAGGAGCACTCTCTCGTTATCCCACGCACCCTGACGGCACAGTTGTACGTCGGTCTGGTGATTTAACCTGTTGTGCTGCCATTCATGAACAGCATTCCAGGGGTGTTTTCCAACAGGATAACGCTCGCTCGCATACCGCTGTGGTAACCCAACATGCTCTACAGAGTGTCCACATGTTGCCGTCGTCTGCTAGATCACCAGATCTTTCTCAAATCGAGCACGTATGGGACATCATTGGACGACAACTCCAGCGTCTCCCTCAACCAGCATTAACCGTCCTATTATTGACCGACCAAGTGCAACAGGCATGGAACTCCATCCCACAAACTGACATCCAGCACTTGTACGACACAATGCATGAACGTTTGCGTGCTTGCATTCAACATTCTGGCGGTTACACCAGTTATTAATGTACCAGCATTTCACATTTAAGATGGCTCTTCTCGCGCTTACATTAAGCTGTGATCTTGAAACCTTAAACGATTAAATATGTTATCTATACAAATGTATTGCCGCCATTTCATTCCTCTACAACTATTTTTTCGTAGTGTTGGGATTTTTTTCCGTCAGTGTATATACGAGGGTTGTACCTGAAAGTAAAGAAAGTCAACTCCTTTTATGGAATATTTTCGACCTGATATTACGTAGGAAATATTTTGCAGATGACATTTTTATAATGGTATCGATATGCTTGTTCAATATTCAGTGAGTTGAAATTATGTTTCAGTTTGTTATCTATAAAATAAAAAATATGTATTTCAGTCAAGTAGAGGTAAATTTGTTGTTCCCTGCTATTTCAAATTTAGTGCCGGCTTTCAGAATGGATACATTTACCGAAAGTTATCCTGGTAACCGTATGCAACTAACTACCTATTCAAATATCGAGAAAAATCGTTTTACAATTCAAGTTCATCATTTGATTCAAAGTCCTTCTATTGCGATGGCTGAAGTTTGTCTTCAGAAAGCGCATTGGTGTCCCTTTCCCGTTATCCGACATACAGATGACTTTATTTTTTCCGTCAAGTTTTTTTCAAATAACCTTATAAAGCATCTCAGATAACTTTTTTTGGTTTACAAGTAATGCATTGGAATCAATTTATTTAGTATATTGTTAAAAAATTGAAATAATTATACGAACAGGCTGTTAGTTTCTCCTTACGCTGAATTAATCAACTGAAGTAATTCACTTGTGCGCGGTTTTGTTTTCTGAATCAGACAACCGATTGGGGTTTTCAAATATAACACTGTCATTTCAAGCACGTTTATTTTGTGTGTGCGCGCTTTTTGACCTTATCATTACTCACTTTCTCTCTGATTCGCTATCTAGTTTGTGTCTATGAGATTTTGTTGTTTGTGTTTGGTTTATTTCAGCATTCTGAGCTTAGACGGCCTCGTCTGAACTCAGGGCTGCTATTTTGTTCTAAAACTTTGGTACTGTAGAGCAGTGCTGTTCATTTTTTTCGCCTGTTTACGAAAAACACGAATTCTCCTACCTTTATACCCCCCAATATTTTTAATAATTTTAGGTAGCCAAATGAAATTATTTAATACTAAAAATGCATATGTATTGTAAAACAACATTGTTTAATAACATACGTATACAGGACTTGGAAACCGCCAACGCTTAATATGAATAATGCAAAAAATACGGCAATATTGATCAATCTTACGAAATATCTATTTAGTGAGAAGCTGGGATTTTTTTTTTTTGTTTTTTTTTTAAGCTTCAATTTCAATTCGTGGAGGAAGGTTAATTAGTGTATAGATGAGGCCCGGCTCTGGATCAAGGCAATTCATCACATTGGTTTTGATAGATATCAGTACAGAGATGATTTGTCCACACAAGTAGGTTGAATGAAATGGAATAAGCTATGAAATAGCAAGGTCACTTCAATAGCTCCGCGAACTCATTTCGAGCTGCTGTCCAAAACTTGGAGACTGACATATTATCTAATGCTGCCTTTAGTGTGCTATAAGCACATTTCAATTAAGTCTTCTTTTAATTTGATGGAAAGATAAAATGAAATGCATTCAATATCATTAAAGAAGTTTTAACTCAATGATATGTTTTGTCCTTATACTCAATCTGTGAAAAGTGTTTCAAAGATGCTTGAATCAGCCAGACCAAGTGGCATTTAATGATTCACAACAGGTATCACTAACAGCGACTCCACTTTGTTCAGTAAATTCATAAACAGCTGTAAAAGTCGCAATATTTCTATCATCAATACATTTAACCAAAACAAATCATTTTTATAGAACACATTGGTCTTGATTTGGGTTTGAAAAGTATTTGGATCAAACCCTTGGAGCTGTGGGTTCAAATTATTTAGTTTGCTGAAAATGTCCGCCAAGTAACTTAATTAGCAAAGCCAGTCTTTATTTTTAAAATATATGACCAGTTTAGATTTCAGTTCTGAAAGAAAATACATAACTTCTTCCCCCAATTCAAACAGGGAATTAAAACACGACCTCGTGACAAACAGCTGTGTGTAACAGTAGTTGTGTGTACACATCCGATCTCCTCACGATTTGCGTAAAAGGATGGGATTGTAACTATCAGGACTTGATCACATACCGTAACACATTGTTCAATCCCTCATGCCACTCAGGATTTTTTTGTACTCAAACTTTTTGTATGCGCAATTCAATGCAATGTTTTTTATTGGATGTCATGGGTAACTAAGCGAATTCGCTTAGCAAGGCCACTCTTTTCGGCCTAACATTGAAGTTTCTCCATGCGTGGATATATTGATACACCATTACCATTGTAAACCTAATTTATGCCTCATAATGCTATGAAGGGTTTGAAAAAAAAACTTCTCCCTTCGTACCCTGTTTTATTTCTTTTCATCCGAGTATATCGTCAGTAATAACACCTTTCGGAAAGAAAATGTTTGTAGCGGTTAGTTTCACAATAGGATTTTCCGATGAATGATTTAATTCCTCAAGGAGAGGGATAACAGTTCTCACAGATTTTTTCTAAATTTGAATATAAAAAACGGCAAACTTCAATATAGATTGGAACTGAGGACAGCGTTATTCAACCTGTTACTTTCAGATGAATCAGGCAAAATATTTGGAAGAAAATGCAGACAACCCGTATAATAGCCACAGACTTAATTTTGTACATTGCATGAGATTAAAAACTTTTGTTATAATATGAAAAAAAAGTACTTTATGAAATATTTTATTTCAAAATTTTTCTTATTAGGAAATTATATTTGAGTTTCTTTTTAATTCACATCATCATTTGTTAAGTGCTGGTGAATAATAAATGTGATGTCCTATCCGTTACTTCTATCGAGAAATTGGAGGAGTTTATATGATACTGACATCAAATTATTGAAATTCAGCGAGATGGGAATCACCTTCCTTACCGAGACATCACATATGGAAATTTATGAGAGGAGTTTAAACCTTTCATTCAAGAAATTTCTGCATGTTTCTGAATGTCTTTAACACAAATTCCTAATGTTATCAAATGTTGCTATTCGATTACCTTTTGAATTATTACAGGTACGTTCTCAATGGTTCAAGAAAAGAAAATAAGTTATGAAAAGAAAATAAATGAAAAGAAAAACGGTCCCCTACGTTTGCTGCAGAATATTCTTTCACGACCAAAGTAAAATTTAGATAAACTCTACTCATTTTTTTAAATGCAATGGTGATCACAATACAAGAAAAGGTGATCAGAGCCCTGTACGGAGATCGCTGGCGGAGTAAATTCAACTCTATGCACTGTGACATCTGCCGTGAACATGTTTATCGCTGTTGGTAAGGTACAGTGGTTACGAAACACACTAAAAATAAACAGGAAATAATTATTACCTTTTGACCTATTACAGATAGGTTCTCAATTTTCTCCAAGTGTTTTCAAGATCACCTCCGTTAGAAATTAAATTTCTTACTTACTAAAAAGGAATTCCACATTTATGAAGAAATCAGGTGCCATGCCAAAGGATTTAAATTCTAAGTAATTGTAATATGACACCGCAAAATCAGTTTTTCTGTTAATGACCGCCATGATTTCCGAAATTTCAGCACGACCGCTTCCGTCTTTCCATATGCTTTGAATAGTGGAAAAGTGCGAATTATATTTTAATGAGTCAGTACTGTCATGATTCTGAGGAGCCACGGATTTTGAATTAAGGACAACTGTTTCTTCTAGACTTTTGAAATTTAATATGTCATACACACGCCCACACAAAGACGCGAAGGGACAAAAATTAGCTTCTGAAATTTTTATTTAAATAAAATACTTGAATTACAAAATTAAATGTGTTTGGAATTAGTTGTGCTAAACCTTTGTCCTATGCTTTGAGACTTTTCATTTTTTGTGAGTTATGTAGAGATTAACGGTTTCCTACGTTTGCTGAAACGTATTCTTTCATGATAAAAGTAAAATTTAGATGAGCTAATACTCAGACTTTTTTTTAGTGCAAGTGTGAACGCAGTACGAGAAGAGGTGATTAGAGTACTGTACTGAGATCGCTGGTGGAGGAAATTCAACCTCATACATGTGACCTCTGCCGTAAACATGTTTATCGCTGTCAGAAAACTGAAATTTATTTCACATGTGGTAAGGTGAAATGGTTACAAAAAAGCACTAAAAGCAAAGTGGAAATTGTGATTACCTTTTGATTTATTACAGGTAGGTTCTCAATGGTTCCTGTATTCAGATGTTCTAAACACTGCATTCGTTGAACGACGTTCTCTGCAGGGGAACGCAGCTAGTCCTCATGAATTTCTTTTCCACATGCAAAGCTATGTTCTTTAAGACTTCCAGGTGGTAATGAATCTAATGTAGATACATACCTTTAACCATCAATAAACAAGTTCGTAGTAGTTCGGGAGGTTTCTATCTGTGTCTCTTTCATGGTATGCTCCACTTAAAAGCACAATTATCACAAACTTCAACAAAAAACAACGAAACGTCTTAAAAAAACCTAACAAAATCGTGAATTGCAATCAGGCATGTTTCTAGACCCATTTCCACAAATTTATTTAAAATATGTAACTTTTACGTGTTACAAACTGCAAAATATATGCTTTCCTTTGCTTCGATATTAAAGACACGTCGGACTACGGATATGATTTACTATGGCACTTATAATATATCATATGTATAACGCACCAAAGAAAAGGTGTGAAGGACATTTTAAGACTTATAAGGGCCATTTGACAGGCCATAGGATTAAAACAGAATACAGCAAAGATTAATTCGTAAAAGAAATTTTGCAGAAAAGTTGAATTACAGAAAGGCATTCAGGGAGGAACTTTCTAGAAAAAGTAAAACTTCTGCCAACAACAGGAAATTATGATGTACGTGAAAAATATCGTTACTAGAGTATGGAAATCAAATTAAATCAAATTTATGCAAGTATACCAAACCTATAGCGCGACAAACTTTCTAATAAAAATATTCGATGTGGAAACCTATGGTAAAGATCCAGTAGGGGCAATTAACAAAGACAAATAGGTTTGTAGCTGGAGAAAAAGAAAAACAGAAACTGTAAATAGTGCATCATTAAACTGTTTAGTCTTTTTTCAATAAAAATTACAAAAACATATTAATTACTATTTTCACAATTACTTGCAAAAATGAGTCCTTGTGCTTTACATATTTCGCTAAGGCATTTCCGACGTTCCACTTCTATTAGTCTTTATGCCGTACTGTTGCTTTACTTTCAGGAATGTGGGCACACAAGTACTTTGCATCTTCATTTCTTAATAGGAAGCATTGCTCTAGACAAATCCAAATGTTACAACAATTCATTATTCCAATTTATTTTTCCAAGAACTTTTGAGACCGTATTTCAATTTGCTCCTTTTAGCTCTTAAAAACTATCTCCTGTGCAGTATACAAAGCTTGAACGACAATATTTACTCTAGTCGTCGGCCATCGAATGTTTTTAATTAATGGATTTGATAATGGCAATTTGTTGGTGCATCAGCTACATATTTCCTGCACATCGACAATTGTATTATCTCAAGCTTTCTGATGTAGAGATGTATTTATTATTGCATTTTAAACTCTGAACAGGAAGGTTAGTAAAACAAAAAATAATGGACCAAGTCTTGATTGTGGTGGTATACATTAGAAAAGGCTGGATGAAATAAGTATTGCTTAAAAGTGGAAAAGCGATGACTGTACCGTGACACTTCTGTAGAATAAAATAAACACAATACAGTAATCATTCTTTATATGCTTATATGAATATAAGAAACATGAATAAAGCCTTACTTGTAACATCCCTTAAAATCTTCAATGACTTGATATATTTTTGCAACACTACATGTAAAATATCTTATTCCTGGTTTTTGTTTAATCATTATGTGTGATAATTTAAGAATATTGTAATTCTTAAATATGTTTTGCATAATCAAACATTTATTATACCAGGATAATTATTAAACAAAAGCGAAATATCAGTTGTTAAAATTTGCAGGTAATTATTTGTAAAATTTAGTACATATAATATAATTTCAGAGAACTTTTTATCCTCTCGATCCCCTTCAATCCCAAAATAACAATACACCTTTCATTAGGTTAACATTTTTCTCAAGTTCTGTCCATTATTTTTGAATTTTGGTAGACAAATTCTGTTACAAGTTCAAGATTGCATGTAAATGACTACCTGAAAATGAATATTAATACAATGTAATTCATGTACCAGTGTTTTCATGTAATGCATCACATAACTCAGATGAGAAAACTGAACTGCAATTTATTTCCGAAATAGGAGTTCTGGCTCTCGTAGACAAATTACGTTTGAAAAACACTTCCATTAAAACTTATACATCTACGTACACTTAAGCAAGATTATTAGATTTTGCTTTATATTCAAAGCCTAACAAAACTCCTCAGGATTTGGGTTAGGGTAAGTTAAAGCTACATTTTACGGATTATTTATTAGTAATTTTAACAATATATAACTGAATGCTGTTATATTTGTTTTTAATAAATTTATCTCTTATTTGGTAATATGTAGAAAAGACGGTTTTTCACACCATTATTTCAGGCTAACGCAGCATCGATTTTGTAATACAAAAAACCGAGAGCCCCTAGACTTTCCGATAGGTCAGAATGAGGAGGAAGTTTTTTTGGGAAAATATTGAATCCTCAGTTTAACCGCAGTGGCTATCTTCCGGCTCACAAGAATCCCTTGCCGGCACTCAGATGTTTATATTAACTAATTATGTGCCTTGATGCCATAATTGCTTACACCATCGTTTCCTATGCATCAAATGACACCTGCATTACGAAAATTTGTGTTTAAGCTTAGGAAACTATACACTTCATGAGGTACGCACCCCTTGGAAGACCCCGAACAAAAGAAATAGTGTTGTGTAGGAGAGGAGATTGTTCTTATCCATTGATTTTCACCAAGGTAAGGTAATAACTAATTTTGCCAAGCGTGAGATGAACAAATTTTCACCATTTCCCCAGACTTTCTCAACAGAGAATATGTTTTTCTTAATTCAACTAACAGTGAATAAATTCCGACCAGACTGTTTCAGCCTATGCTGTGTCTGCTGACTCAGTTACCTGAGTAAGATTTTTGTTTCATTGCTAATGGGAAAGTAGCAACAAAAAAAGTACATGATTTTTCGGCTTCAAAATTCGACAAAACTTTTGCATAAGGTTCTAGATGTAATGAAACAAATCATAGTAAATTGTGATACTTCGCAATCGATACGACAGAAGAAAAAAATGGATAAACGTTTTGCGGTGGAGGAGAGGCTCCTAAGTAAGCAACTACACGGCAGCGAATTTCGATCTGTTGATGCGCGCAATTCCTTTTGAATTCCAGTGGTGTGGGGATTTGAATATAATAGTGCCGAGGAGGGAAATAGTCGAGTATGTAGATGGCGGTAAGTCAAAGTGAATGAGTTAGCGTAAGATAGAAAGTATGTATTCTCTAAGCCCTAGTAAAATCTTGAATTTGAAGGTACGGCAAGTCTTGACAGTCAAATATTGAGGACAGAAAAATAGGTGAAAATACACAAGTCCTTGGGATATATACACTCAGTAGACAAAACATTAGATATAAGGATGATTTGCAGTTAATATGGACATCCTCAGCACAGCGTGGAGCACACCGAGACCGAACGCAGGCGATATAAAGGCGGATAGCAGGGCTTCCTAGATGGATACCACAATCGAAGAACATGTCTAAATGAGGTGATATAAGCGAATTTGTTCGTTGACACATTGTCGGCGCAAGACTGATGGGCCATTCTATCGCCCAAGATGCAACAACCCTAGGGTTCCCTAGGGCAACAGTATCCAAGGTTTGCCACGATATGATTGGACATACAGCGTCCAGAGAGCAAGCGTCCGTAGACCATACGTAAATGATGACCGCTGTTAAATTGGACTATCCAGGTTCGAAAGCACCGAACGCTTGACAGCGGCTGGGCACCACTACCAAGTAAAACGTCTAAAGAGCAAGCAGCGCCATTGAGCGTAAGATGCGACGCACGCTGCATAACCTTGTGTATTGGATCCTACGACCTACCTGTGAGCTTCTGTTGACTGCTCATCATAAGAATTTACGCCTCGCTTGGTTTCCACAACATCAAATTTTGAACTCCGCAGAGTGGCGACATGTCATGTGGTTACATAAATCCAGTTTTCAGCTATACTGGGCTGCTGGAATGGTGTGGGTGTGAAATCGACAGCATGAGCCCATGGACCTGTCATGCCAGGTCTGCTCAGTGATGATTTGGAGTGTTTTCTCGTGGAACACATTAGATCCCTTAGTGTGTGAGGATAGGTCCTTAGCTGCTTCGCGCTAACCAGGATATGCCGGCTGATCGTCTACAATGTTTCATGGCATTTGCGTATCGTTCGGTTTCTGGTCTATATCAGCAGGACTACGCGCCGCTCCACTGAACCGTTGGGTATTTGATGAATTTGTGTGGGTCCTATTCCCTCGAAATTCGTTCCAGATAGTCACGATGTGGACAGGACAACTAACTGCAGGAGGTCATTGATGCTGTGCGGGAACTTTACTTAGGGCTCGTAAATAGGAAGCGGTCGTGGCTGCAAGTGGGCATCGTCCAAACTCCACTCTCTGAATGTAACAAAGGTCATGCATCCTTGTACCTTGAATGTGCTTCCAACATATCACCACAGTGGAGCGAAGGATGATTTTGTTATTCTGATAATAAAAGAAATTTAATGAAAAAGAAATAGACCAAATCGCAAATCGATCATTTTTATTATGACTCATTTCCGAAATTGGTGACTCAAGTAAATAAAGCCGTAGGTCAAGGATGAAACAGAAATATTAGAATATGTCTTACAAATATTTGTGGCACATTTTTGTTGATGCGATATCTAATATCACGTAGAATTGGTAAACTTGATTATGTTGCTTAAGATGTATAATTTAACAGAAACACGTACGGGTAAGTTAATGAATATGCATTATAATATGTTTTGTTGCTTCGCTGAAAATTCTCGACAAATAGGGAATGATCCATTTTTTTCCAATTCTTATCCGAAGCAATAAAGCAAGAATTTTAAACTAATGAGCCCATAAAAGTTTCTGCAATATTAACGTGGTCCTAAACTTTAAATTTAAATTTCCAAAACTAGAAATTTATAATTAAAACCATTCAGCCGGTAACCAAAGATGACAAGATATTATTAATACTTAAAAAAATATATATATACACTGAAGGAAAAAATAATCTCAACACCACGAAAAAATAGTTGTAGAGGAATGAAATGGCGGCAATACATTTGTATAGGTAACATATTTAATCGATTAAGGTTTCAAGATCACAGCATGTTGTAAGTGCGAGAAGAGCCATTTTAAATGTGAAACTCTGCTACATTAATAACCGGTGTAACCGCCAGAATGTTGAATGCAAGCACGCAAACGTTCATGTATTGTGTCGTACAGGTGCTGGATGTCAGTTTGTGGGATGGAGTTCCATGCCTGTTGCACTTGGTCGGTCAATACAGGGACGGTTAATACTGGTTGGGAGTGACGCTGGAGTTGCCGTCCAATGATGTCACATACGTGCTCGATTGGTGAAAGATTTGGAAATCTAGCAGGCCACGGCAACATGTCGACGCTCTGTAGAGCATGTTGGGTTACAAGAGCGGTATGCAGGCGAGCGTTATCCTGTTGGAAAACACCCCTGGAATGAATGCTGTTCATGAATGGCAGCAAAACAGGTTGGATCACTAGACCGACGTACAACTGCGCCGTCAGGGTGCGTGGGATAACCACGAGAATGCTTCTGCTGTCATAGGAAATTGCTCCCCTGACCATAACTCCAGGAGTAGGTCCAGTGTGTCTCGGTCGCAGACAGGTTGGTTGCAGGCGCTCACCTGGCCTACTTCTAACCAACACACGGCGATCACTAGCACCCAAGCAGAACCAGCTTTTATCAGAATATACAATAGATCTCCACTCCGTCCTCCAATGAGCTCTAGCTTGACACCACTGACGTCGCAAACGGCAGTGGTTTGGAGTAAGTGGAATGCACGCTACCGGGCGTCTGGCTCGGAGCTGTCCTTCAAGTAACCGATTTGTAACAATTCGTTGTGTAACTGTGGTGGCAACTGCATCTCGAATTGCTGCCGCAAAAGCGGTACGATGCGCCACGGCCATACGCCGTACACGGCGGTCTTCCCTCTCAGCAGTGCCACGTGGCTGGCCGGAACCCGGTCTTCTTGAGGCAGAGCCTTTCCTTGGCCACCGCTGCAAACAATCATGCACAGTGGCTACATTCCTGCCAAGTCATTCCGTAATATTGCGGAAAGAAAATCCACCTTCTCGTAGCCCTATTACACGACCTCGTTCAAACTCCGTGAGCTGTTGATAATGGCTTCTTCGTCTTCTTAAAGGCATTGTTGACTAACATCAACACACTAAGTCGAATCTCAACGATAACTAACGCTCAAGAACGTTACAGCGCGTATCTACAGCAAACTTGCTTTGAATGTTCCGAGGGGCGCTACTAGCGCCACACGTGTGCGCCGAGCGCGAAATTTGCATAGACGTCATCTTACAGATGTACTCTCACAGCCTACCAACTGTCGTTTATCTAACACAAACCCTTCTTGGTGTTGGGATTTTTTTCCGTCAGTGTATATAAATATATATATATATAACATTATCATTGTCACCTATTATCAATCCACTGCTGGACGAAGGTCTCCCCAAGTTTCCTCCACAACGGTCTGTCTTGTGCCAGTCTCCTCCTCGTCAGCCCCGCATACTTTCGAATTTCATCCACACATCTCGTATGTGGTCTTCTCCTGTGTCTTTTCCTCTCCCTTGGAATCCAATCTAAAATTTCGGCTCTGCATTGATCGTCTGTCGTTCTGGCAGTATATCCTGCAAATTGTCATTTCAGTGATTTAACTCTGATCATGATGTTTACCACTCTTGCCATTTTTCGGATCCACGAGTTCCTCTTCTTATCTCTCCTGGTTACACCAAGCATACACCTCTCCATGCTTCTTTGAGTTGTCTTCAGCCTTTGTATGTCTCTTTTACTTAAGGTCAACGTTTCTGCAATATACGTAAGCACTGGAAGAATGCACTGATCAAATACTTTTCTTTTAAGGCATAATGGCAAATTGCTCTTGAAATATATGCTTTTTCTTCCAAAAGCTCTCCAGGCAAGTTTTGTACGCCGATTAAATTCTTAATCAATGTGACCCTCACTTGATATCTGTTCTCCAAGACAAACGCACGTGTCTGTTATCTCCTGCTATTCTCCATTAATCGATAAATCTTCATTCTTTGTAAAAGCATGGAACATCATTTTTGTCGTCTGAAAGTTCATTTTTAATCCCACTTCTTTACTCCTCTCAGCAGGTTCCTGGATTATACTCTGCATCTCTGATGGGGTTGTTGCAAAAATGACTACGTCATCAGCAAAACGAAGGTGGGTTAGATAATCTCCATTAATCTTTATCCCTTTGTTTTCCTAGTTCAGTGATTGAAAGACATTTTTCAATGGGGCATTAAAGAGCTTCGGAGATATGGTGTCACCTTGTCTCACTCCTTTTCCAATTTTTATGTGTGTTGTATTTTCAAACAGCCGAATCTTTGCACTTGCATTTTCATAGATGTTATTAATAATCCTACTGTCTGCATCTTCAATACCGCAGGATTTCAGAGACATTGCAACTGCTGATGATTTCACCGAATCAAAGGCCTCTTCGTAATGGATAAAAGCCATGCACAATGGAAGTTACATATACCCTCGCTCTTTCAATTAGTTCTCTCAGTGCGTGGATATGATCTATTGTGCTGTAGCCACTCCTGAATCTAGCTTGTTCTCTCGGTTGAGCCATGTTCACTGTTAATTTCAAACGGTGTGAAAGATCTTTTGTGAAGATTCTATAAACCACTGGTAGGAGGCTGATAGATCTGTAGTTTCTGAGATCCTCAATGCCACCTTTTTTATGTAGCAGGATCGTTGTTGCAATCCTCAGGAATCTTCCCTTCATTAAGGCATCAAGTGAGAATTTGGGCAAGTACTGTTTCGATTTCTCCACTTGCTTCTTGTATGATGTCTACAGAAATTCCATCTTCTCCTGGAGCTTTTCCACGCTTCATGTTCTTGATTGCATATGCAACTCCTGCTATGAGGACTGGAAGAAATTTGGTACTGGTACCTTTCATGATGTCTGAAGTACATGTATCATCTCTTTCATATAATTTGGAGTATAAATCTTTCACTCTTGTCAAAATTTCGCCTTTATTTCTTGTTACCGAACCATCTTCTTTTCTCAGTGCCATAATCTGTTTTCTTCCCATACTGAGTTGTCCCTTTTCTATCTTTAGGATTTGGTTGTTTTGAATTGCTTTCCTCACTAGTTCACAGTTGAACTTCCTTACGTCTTCCGTGATACTTTTTCGTACTGTCTTGCATAGCTCTATATTTTCCACTTTGGAAGTCACATCTTCTTTAGTTGTCCTCATCTCTCTTCTTTTTTGCATAAACCTTTTGGTTTTTCCTGATACTTTGTTCACAGGCAACTTGTTCTTAGACCCAGCTAATTTTGTTGCTGTTTCCATAAGAGCTTTGGTTACTTTTCTGTTAACTTCAGAAATATCCACTTCTTCCGATGTTAGACCATCTAAAGCATAGAATCTGTTTTTCAGTGGCAACTTGAAGGTATTATGGTGTTTTTTAAGTTTGGTTATGTCAATACATTTTCTAATTCATATGAGCTTGCCACGTTCGAGTTTAGTGCTGAGGTGCATCTTACATCTGACCAATATATGGTCACTACCTGTGGTGAACTTGTTTAGCACACTGCAGTCTTCTATGACGAAATTTTTGTTACACATAATAAAATCAATTTCACTTGTCTTCCCGTTTGGATGTCTCCATACTCAAGGAGAGTATTTCCACGCTGATTTCTGTTGCCGTGACCGAATTTACCTATTGACGTTTCATTCTGTTGCCGTTGCACTATTTTTGCTTTGACATCTTCCATAATTATCTTCAAGTGCTGATTACCTTTGTTATTTAGATGACGAATTTCCTCATAAAATTCTTAAATTTTTTTCTTCAGGGTGACTGGTGGGTTCATAAGTTTGAATAATCTGAGCCTTCTTTCTTCTCGAGAGTTGGATAATGAATGGTGTAGCTCTGTCAGAGGAACTTTCAACTTCTACAACTTTATCTTTCAGTTTCTTGTTTGATATAAATCCAACACCATTAGTTCTGCCAGTATCTGTCCCACGATAGTAGAAGAGATGTCCACTTTTCAGTTCAATATGATCTCCTTTTCTCCTTACCTCACTTAGCCCGACGATGTCCCACTTGATCCTTTGTAGTTCCTCTTCCAATTCAAGAAGCCTTGAAAGAGAAGTTAGGGAGCGTCCATTATACGTAACCATGGTCAGCAGCAGATGGCAGCCTAGTCCGGTTCTCCGGGATTCTTAGCACCCTCTGCCTTCATGTCGCACTGGCCGCTGCCTTGGCCAGGTACATTCCAGCTGCCGGAGACTGAGGGCCAAGATTTCAGTTGCGGAGTCATTTTGGAGGGGTTTGGCCATAACTCACCATGCTGGTTAAGCGGGTTGGTAAGTGTGGAATAGCATTTCCTTTAATCCCGATAGTATAGTTATACTGCTATTGGCGGTCGTCTGTGCGCCTTTAGTTGGAACAGGAGAGGGCGGGGTTGACATTTGTCAAGGAGTGGCTGGACGTTACGCATCACCTGACCTTACATCCCTATATATATCATCATCATCATCATTGTCAACCATTATCAATCAACTGCTGGACGAAGGTCTCCCCAAGTTTCCTCCACAACGGTCTGTCTTGTGCCAGTCTCCTCCATGTCACCCCTGCATACTTTCGAATTTCATCCACCCATCTCCCATGTGGTCTTCTTCTGGGTCTTTTCCTGTCCCTTGGAATCCAATCTAAAATTTCAGCTGTCCATCGATGATCTGTCCTTCTGGCAGTATGTCCAGCCCATTGCCATTTCAGGGATTTAACTCTGATCATGATGTCTTCCACTCTTGTCATTTTTCGGATCCACGAGTTCCTCTTCTTATCTCTCCTGGTTACACCAAGCATGCACCTCTCCATGCTTCTTTGAGTTGTCTGCAGCCTTTGTATGTCTCTTTTAGTTAAGGTCCACGTCTCCGCACCATACGTAAGCACTGGAAGGATGCATTGATCAAACACTTTTCTTTTAAGACATAATGGCATATTGCTCTTGAAAATTATGCTGTTTCTTCCAAAAGCTCTCCAGGCAAGTTTTGTACGCCGATTAATTTCTTCATCAATGTGACCCTCACTTGATATCTGCTGTCCAAGATAAACGTACGTGTCTGTTATCTCCAGCTTTTCTCCATCAATCGATAAATCTTCATTTCTTGTAAAAGCATTGAACATCACTTTTGTCTTCTGAAAGTTCATTTTTAATCCCACTTCTTTACTCTTGTCAGCAAGTTCCTGGATCATACTCTGCAGCTCTGATGGGGTAGTTGCAAAAATGACTACGTCATCAGCAAAACGAAGGTGGGTTAGATAATCTCCATTAATCTTTATCCCCTTGTTTTCCCAGCTCAGTGACTGAAAAACACCCTCCAATGTGGCATTAAGGAGCTTCGGAGATATGGTGTCACCTTGTCTCACTCCCTTTCCAATTTTTACGTGTGTTGTATTTTCAAACAGCCTAATCTTTGCACTTGCATTTTCATAGATGTTATTAATAATATTAATGTATGCATCTTCAATACCGCAGGTTTTCAGAGCCATTGTAACTGCTGATGGTTTCACCGAATCAAAGGCTTTTTCATAATCGATAAAAGCCATGCACAATGGAAGTTCATATTCCCTCGCTCTTTCAATTAGTTCTCTCAGCACGTGGATATGATCTATTGTGCTGTAGCCACTCCTGAATCCAGCTTGTTCTCTCGGTTGAGCCATGTCCAGTGTTACCTTCAAGCGGTGAGAAAGAACTTTAGTGAAGATTTTATAAACTACTGATAGGAGGCTGATAGGTCTGTAGTTTCCGAGATCCTCAATGTCACCTTTCTTATGTAGCAGGATCATTGTAGCGGTGTTCCAATCCTCAGGAATCTTTCCTTCATTAAGGCATCGAGTGAAAATTTGGGCGAGTACTGTTTCGATTTCTCCACTTGCTTCTTGTATGATGTCTACAGTAATTCCATCTTCTCCTGGAGCTTTTCCTCGCTTCATGTTCTTGATTGCATGTGCAACTTCCGCTGGAAGGACTGGAGGAACTCTGGTACTGGTATCTTTCATGATGTCTGGAGTGCATATATCATCCCTTTCATATAATTTGGAGTAGAAATCTTTCACTCTTGTCAAAATTTCTGCCTCTATTTCTTGTTACAGAACCATCTTCTTTTCTCAGTGCCATAATCTGTTTTCTTCCCTTACTGAGATGTCCCTTTGCTATCTTTAGGCTTTGGTTGTTTTCAATTGCTTTCCTCACTAGTTCACAGTTGAATTTCCTTACGTCTTCAGTGATACTTTTTCTTACTGTCTTGCATAGCTCTATATATTCCACTTTGGAAGTCACATCGTCTTTAGTTGTCCTCATCTCTCTTCTTTTTTGCATCAACATTTTGGTTTTTCCTGATAATTTGTTCACATGCAACTTGTTCTTAGACCCATCTAATTTTGTTGCTGTTTCCATAAGAGCTTTGGTTACTTTTCTGTTAACTTCAGAGATGTCCACTTCTTCTGATGTTAGGCCTTCTAAAGCAGAGAACCTGTTCTTCAGTTCGAACTTGAAGGTATTATGGTGTTTTTAAGGTTGGTTATGTCAATAGATTTTGTTTGTCCTATGAGCTTGCCACGTTCAAGTTTAGTGTTGAGGTGCATCTTACATCTCACCAATCTATGGTCACTACCTGTGTTGAACTTGTTTAGCACACTGCAGTCTTCTATGACGAATTTTTTGTTACACATAATAAAATCAATTTCACTTGTCGTCCCATTTGGATGTCTCCATGTCCATTTCCTGTGTGGCTTTTTCTTGAAGAAGGAGTTCAAGATGAAAAACCCTTCTGCCTCTGCAAACTCAACGAGAGTATTTCCACGCTGGTTTCTGTTGCCATGACCGAATTTACCTACCGAAGTTTCATTCTGTTGCCGTTGCCCTATTTTTGCATTGAAATCTCCCATAATTATTTTCAAATGCTGCTTACCTTTATTATTTAGATGACAAATTTCCTCATAAAATTCTTCAATTTCTTCTTCAGGATGACTTGTGGTGGGTGCATAAGTTTGAATAATCTGAGCCTGGTATCTTTTCGAGAGTTGGATAACAAGTCGTGCAGCTCTGTCAGAGGAACTTTCAACTTCTACAACTTTATCCTTCAGTTTCTTGTTTATTATAAATCCAACACCACTAGTTCTGCCAGTATCTGTCCCATGATAGTAGAAGAGATGTCCACTTTTCAGTTCGACGAGATCTTCTCCTTTTCTCCTTACCTCACTTAGCCCCACGATGTCCCACTTGATCCTTTGTAGTTCCTCTTCCAATTCAAGAAGCCTTGAATCAGAAGATAGGGAGCGTCCATTGTACGTAGCCAAGGTCAGCATCAGATGGCAGCCTAGTCCGGTCCTCCGGGGATTCTTAGCACCCTCTGCCTTCATGTCGCACTGGCCGCTGCCTTGGCCAGGTACATTCCAGCTGCCGGAGACTGAGGGCCAAGATTTAAGTTGTGGAATCATTTTGGAGGGGTTTGGCCATAACTCACCACGCTGGCCAAGCGGGTTGGTGAGTGTGGGATAGCATTTCCTCTGATCCCGATGGTATAGTTATACCGCTATGGGCGGTCGTCAGAGCCCCTTTAGTGGGAACAGGATGCACCACGAGAAGGCGGGGTTGACATTTGTCATGGAGAGGCTGTGATGTTACGCATCACCTGACCTTACATCCCCTATATATATATATATATATATATCTTTAAATCGCTATTGAGAGTAGTTTTGTGTAATAACTCTCCAAGGACCCTGCATTTCCAATACAAATCTCTCTTCCTCGTAATCATGAGCATTAACTATATGTAGGGTATTGCCCACATCCTGTTCGCTTTGGAATTACGAATTACCACATATGGTAATCGATCGTGCCAAGCCAGATGGGCTGCAGAAAGAGATAAAAAACCTCTGACTATCGTAATTATTTTCGACAAGATTTCAATCCTACTTTGTCCAAACAACACATATTATTAGCATCACTTTCTTATCGGACGACCATAAAATATATAAAAAAGTAAGATGTTTTTTTACGCCAGCTTGTGTTAAACCTCAGCGTTTTAGTACTTTCGAGAATTAAATGTCTTTCCCTGCTAACTGGCAAATAATATTTTAACATTAAAATTCAGTGAGAACTTTTTTCCAATCACGCTAATCAATTTATTTTTCGAAAATCATAATTAGAACTATCACGCCAGTAATTTAAAAAAGTTTTGTTCCCAAAACCTTAAAAGTATCAATGAAAATTTCAGTTTTCTTGGTCGTTAACGATAAAATTTGCATGGTTTCGCACAATTAAGGACACAAGTTAACTGCAAACTTGGCATTATGCAAAGAAATTTCTCACTAGCAGAAAATACGATAATGCTGGTATTGGATTTTCGAGTGGAGCATTCTCATGTTTGACTGTATAATACCAGAATTTACATCCTGATGCTGATTGACTATCGCGTTTCACACTCCCATCAACAGGAGTAGACTGTACAGCTTCATAACACTCCTGCTTCAAAACGTGACTATTTTCACTTTGTTCGTTTATTCTTCAACTTACCAATAATCAAAATTTTAATTTAAGGCTAAGAATGCATGGCATTTACAATTTTACCTAAATCCCAACAAATTCATAGAAACTGCATGTTGCATCCCATTTTGATACATTCCCGAACACCGACTTCTCGCTTTTAATACTGGCATACTCCAAACGAATGAATTACGTGGCAAAAAGAATGATGTAAAATATGAATATATTTGTGGCGAAACATGAAGGATATGGTATAAATGGTTCTTAATGCAATGCAATTTATTGGAGCATTTTGAGGTAAACCTAATTTTTCACTTCTCTGGCAATTGCTAAAGAAAAGCAAAATGTTCAGTTCAGAATGAATTATTGACTAATACGTATAATGGAGTCACATTCTCAGTTTATCATATGCGTTTGTGAAACAACACGGTGGGGATAGGTGATTCTGAGATTTTTAACAAAGCAAATATGGAGTTTATATCGACAAAAAGAATTCCGCGATCTATTCTAATTTGTGCAGTTTTAATAAACTAGCGTCAGAAGTGTTCTTATAGATAGCTCATGGGACATAATATTTAGATACCAAAAAAATGGTATTGAAATATACCAGAAATATACCTGTTTCTGTTAGTTAACGAAATGTAGTCGACTTTCTTTTACACAAGGCATTATTATTTTTTTATCTCCATTTTACACTTCGACCTCGAAGTGAGGCGAATTTTTTAAAATTCTAATAGAAATTGGGCTCGAAATTTACTTAGAAATTCCCAAAAATTCCGTGATACAATCTGCATATGTTGACTTTTAGTGCAGTGAATGAACGTGTTTATTCAGAACCATTAAGAGTAATTCTTCAAACCTAATCCATTTCAAAATATTCTCAAAGAGTTTGTGAAAAAATAATAACACAGATTGGTAGGGTCGTTAAGTTTCTAGCAGACAAACACACGGCAGTAGAACGAGGTTTTTTTGTTACCACAGTAATATCTTATAAGCTTACCTTTCGTTACCACAATAGCCATCTTTACCCTATAACAATAAAAATATGACTCTCGATCCCACAGAACTGATCGAATACCACAAAATAAACACAATATTAATAGTGACCTCATTTAAACAAATCATCGAACAAAATGATCTGCTTCCAAAGCTTCGTCATGCGCGAGTCTTCCAAAAATTACTTCACTACTGCGCATTGATATGGGCCCTTTCTGGAGATATTTCTGGTAATAAAAGATAAAGATCATTGTGTTGCAGGCATGCGTTTTTATGAAGAAAATTCAAAACTTTTGAAGAAAAATATAGACGCCAAAACTAGTATTAGTACACAAGATGCAATAAATATCGTGGAAAGAGATAGCTACATTTCCTTTTATCAAAAAGTAAACAAAAATATGCAAAATTTTTGTAAGCAGTATTATGAGATTTCTGAAATTTCTGTTGAAGTCTGAAATGGTAAAAATAATAAAATATATCTTTTATTATTTAAATAATAATGTGTTTTTATACGTTACGCATAGCGCGAAATGATGTTATAGTGACCATAAAACAAAATATGACCGACCAGGTTTTGGATTACTGTTCCAACTGATCTGTTGAATAATGTCCGCACGGCGGTTTAATTTTTTCTATTCCACATAACTAACAATAATTTCCAAGTAGAAAATAGCATATTTTTATTTTCCTTCAGATGATTAATACAATTTCTGTGACGAACTACCTCTTGATATTTATAATAAGTATCCTATAAAGCTTAACATGAGCTACGTAACATAATTATGGCAGTAATTTAGGAGGACACTCAGATACGGCGATAAATTTCGTTAAAATTCTGTGGAAACACGGTGCTTCCCTTTGTCGTTGTAATTGACCTTTCTATAACGATCGGCATTCTATGTATTTGAATGTGATCGATGTATGACATAAAGATCTAACTCTTACCACAGGAGAAAAGTGGTTGTACCAAAGACAGAATGTTCGCAAACCTTCCGGAACAGTGAGATTGATCAACACAAACTATGTAGGATTTAAATCGGATGATTTTTATCATGTTCTCTGATTGCTTATTTTAGAAGTTCTTTTTGCAGATTTAAAAAAATGAATTTAACGCCGCACTTTCACTGCTAACATCAGAAACTACCAATCGTTGAGATACCTGATCTTCAAATGATAAGCATGATGTGTTACTAATTAATGACTAAAAACTTAAAATACCTTTGCGATACTCTATATGCCTCTGCTAATATTTAAGATTTAAATATCTAAAGGAGATTTAGTTTATTATTAGAAAAAAGAGTTATTAATAACTAATTGTGTTCTTTTTACTGTGTAGAGCTAAGCAGTTCTGTTATTAGCATTGCGCCTTAGAAAGGCTCCAAACGTTAAGGTGTTTTTACGCTTAGGGAAACATAGGCATTTTCACTGCGAGCAGCCGAAAGTGAAGGTTGCCCTAACCAGTAGGCGTTTCAAATGCAGATTGAGTCACATGCTGTACCATGAGTTGGGTCATAACGAAAGCAATTTTAATCGTAAGAGAATACCCCGGAAAATGTATTTGTCCTACCTGAACTTCACTATCTACCAACAAGTAATTGGACACCTGTGATAGCAAAGGAAAACGAAGTTTATTCACCTCCAATAGTTGGTTGAGCCTCCACGAGCGGCGATTACAGCTGCGAACCTCGGGGGCATACTATCAACCAGGCGTTGTTCAACGGCTAGCGGTATTTTCTTCCACTCGGCTTGGAGAAGATAGGTCAGTTCTTTCACCGATTTCGGACGGTGCGGGCACCCCTTAAGTCGACGCTCCAACTCGTCCCAGAGGTGCTCAATTGGGTTAAGGTCCGGGCTCTGCGCAGGCCAGTACATTCGATTAACCCCATTGTCAACATACCAAGCCATGGTGGACCTCGCAACATGACAGGTGGCATTGTCATCCTGAAAGTAACATGGGTCCACCAGGTAAAACTGCCACAACGTAGGAAGCGCATGGTCATCCAAAATGGTGCAGTAGCTCTCGACATTGAGTGTACCAGGAATTGCGACCAATGGTCTCGTGCCATACCAGGAGAAACACCGCCATAGCATAATTCCACCGCCGCCGAACTCCACAGTTGGCACAATAATTTCCGGTAGGAGGCGTTCTCCAGACAGACGCCAAACCCAGACCCTGCCATCCGAACGGTTGAGGGTAAACCTTGATTCGTTCTACTGTTCAACGGTCCACTGTCGACGTTCTTTGCACCACTTTAGCCGAGCAGCGCTATTGGACTTGGTGATCAAAGTCTTATGGACGGCAGCACGTCCATGAAAACCGAGCAGATGGGCTTCCTTACGGAAGGTATTCATCGAAAGACCTCTCCCGGATGCCTGTTGAAACTCCTCGCGGATGTGGCCCATCGATTTGGTGCGGTTCTTCCGAATTTCTCTGGCCAACACCCGTCAGTCTCTAACTCCCAGTTTTGTGGGTCTGCCGGGTCGTGGCACATTCCGACAGTCACCTCTCATCTTTCACTTGCCAATCACGTAGGCCACTGTCGATTTTGGGTACTTCAACTCGCTGGATAAGTCACGTATGGATAGGCCGTATCTGTGATACCCGAGGATTACACCTTTCTCCAAATCAGAGAGCTCCGAACTGCGTGGCATCTTGCAAGCGACTGGTTGCGTTGTTGTTACCCGCAAGATATTTAACGGCGGCGGCCGTGACGAGTATCAGGACCGCTGATATCGTCGAGTGCAAGGGTGTCCAATTACTTGTTGGTAGATAGTGTATAAAGATTATCGCGAAAAAGTCAAGGTTTGGGAAGAACTGTCTTTGAAATTTGATTGTTCGGCAAAGGAAGTAACCAAACACCTCAATGTGCAAAGCTGTTCCACAAAACTGGTGTACTATCGCTAAAATTTGTATCGGATTTTGAAATGACAGGATGTACCTTATATTCAAAGAGTACTCAACGTCCTGTTTATTCATACGTGTTAAATTACTGAAATGACAAGGATCATCAGCAAGAGGTTTATTAAAAAACTTATTACGAGGTGCATCACTCTTTAGAAAAAGTTTTCTACGCTACATCTTTCTGGGATCACGTTTCCTTTTGCTGTCGAAAAGGATAAGATATGCCACGGCATCAACTGTCTGCACCGACTTGTGTACAAAAACTGACGCGAAAATTGGAGCAATCAGTCACACTAGATGTAAATGGGTCGGCAGCATGTTAGAACTCTTACACTCGGCTGAATGTTTCGTGCGAATCAGTGGCAACCAACGTTTGCTTGCTGCAAGCAATTAGGTGGCTACTAGATGCTTCCCTGTAACGCCACATTGAAACACACATAATTTCCTTCAAGTCTTGACACCTGGATAAATTGGTTGTGCACAGTAGAACGTAGTACCGGATTTAAATCCAATTCGACTACATCATGCAGCATACGACATATATTACTAAACACCTGTTCCAATGATTATACATTATTTTACTCGTTTAAAGGCAATTTACTTCGGTAAATTTCCGAAAAGAAAACGAAATTAAAAAAAAATGCAGAATGTTCATTCTTCTTTTAAAAATTACAGCCTTTATCTTTATGAACAAGTATTTATTGGTATTTACATTATAATTTTCATGTTGAAAATTTGTTGCAATCTGCAAAAGCCGCGTTAACTCATTTCCCTTGACTACAGATCGAAACTCTGAATCAGCCCCACTCCCCCTTCAAGACACTCTGTTAAGACGTCACTGCTAAAATCGTCTATCCCATGTTAACTGATACTTCAGGGTGACTGATTAAACAGGATTTCAATCCCAGAGGTCACTGTTGTGAGTAAAGTGTGTGTCCAATGATAAAACTTCTGCTTTGGCGCAACTCTCGTGATTAAAATCAGTAGCTTTCGAAAGTACGATAACTATTTTTTCTGAAATATTTTATAAACCACACAGTAGTCCTTAAATGTGTAGTTTAGCGTTCTAAATAATTTTGCCGGAAATTTCGAGGAAAAGTTATATACAAATTTTAAAGTACGCAATTTCATATGAAATGGTGAACAAAAGGCAGCTTTAAATCGCATTTTAAAGAATTTCACCGTTAAACTTACCTGCAAGGACGGAAATGTAAACACGCTGCGGCGAGCTTATCAACAGAATCAATCCCGCAACATC
The DNA here is from genome assembly GCA_039090855.1 of Macrothele yani. Taxonomy (NCBI): domain Eukaryota; kingdom Metazoa; phylum Arthropoda; class Arachnida; order Araneae; family Macrothelidae; genus Macrothele; species Macrothele yani. The sequence goes on along the minus strand of CM076999.1, from coordinate 46,131,999 downwards.
GTCATATATTTTGGCGAAGCGATGCATTTTTAGTCCTCCTACTGCCGCAATTTTGTGATTTTGTTATTCTGCCGAGATTAAGTTAATCTGCCACTATTGTGCTTTTTTTCACTTAATAATTGAGTTGTAACGCGCTGTGAGACTATAATGCTAAATTTAAAACTTATTTCCAGGGCAAAGCAGATTTTTGTAAGATGCAAATGTTTCCTCTGTCTCGTTGTTTTACGCCTATAAAATGGCCGCCCCAGCAAGACCGGAAGATCGTTTAGATGACGCGGGGCTTCTCGGGGTAAGCTCGCAGCAACGTGTGTTCACATCAGCACATTGTTAGACCAATGTTAAGTAATGTATTACATTGTATCATTACTACCTAACAACGCTTTCACATGGAGTGAACCAAGTTTTTTAGTTCTGCAGCTGTTATAATGTGAAACCAAGATTGAATTATTGCTTCTGTTGATTGCGTTTTATTGCTGGGTTTCTTCTGACTAACAAGTTTCTTTCGTCGGCTCCATATATTTTCGATGAGGTTAAGTTCTGGGCTGTTCCGAGGCCATTCCAGCCGTGGAATACGATTATCTTGAAACAACTTTTTGCACACAGCAGCAACATGACAACATGACATCCTGTTAAAATATAAATGATTCATTATATTGGAAAAGATCACGTGCGGAAGGCTTCAGTTTGTGCTCAAATATTTCATTAATGTATATTAATCAATTATATTCCCATTAATAACGCAAATTCTGCCCACACCTTTTGATGTCATACAACCCTAGATCATAACACTAACTTGGTGTTTCACGGTATGTGTAATACAATCGTGATGCAAATCTTCTCCGATTCTTCTCCTTATGTATTTTATGCCATCACTACCAAACAGGGAGATTTTGGTCTCATCACTCGAAATAACACTGTCCCATAGTTCCGCTGTCCAGTAAACACGAGTTTTAGTCCAGTTTGATTGTTTCAACCATTCAACCTTTGTTTGAGAGATAAAAATTGCTTTTTTCGTGGAATTCTAGCTTTTAGACCAAATTCCTGCAGTCTGCGCTAAACGGTCCTTGCACTCAACCTCACATTGCATTGCGCCATTTCACCTTGCATACACCCTGATGATTTTCTTCCGTCACCAAGGCACAGTCTCTTAATTCTTCTATCATCACTTGCTGTTGTGCACATTTTCCTGCCTTTGCCAGTATGGTTTTTTAGTGACTGAGTCTCCTTATTCCTCTTCAAAAATTTAGAAATGCCAACTTTCCACCAGTTGTTCTTCTAACTTCATCATAACTGAAGCCTTGTTCACTTAATAGTACTGTCTTACATCGCTTTCTGGGTGACCAGTGAGCTCTTTGCGCAATTTCTTTAATTTTATTACATTTTACAAGCTCACTAAATGAAAAAACACAAAAAAAAAAAAACTTGATAGCAATTACATAACACATTGACAAATGTCCTCCTTTCAGCTCCAGTACATGAACAATAACTGAATCCTACTGTGACCTGATTGGCTCATTGCCAAAACAAGATGTCACCTGATTGGCTCTCTAAACAGTCATGCTCATTGGCAACATTCAAATGAAGGAAAGCTAATTCAAATCAACCTAAGCCAGTTGTTATTTCTTTTTCTGGTTTTTGGCCTATAACGTTTTATATAATACAGGTAATTGAACAAACTTTGCTGCATTACATTCGTGATGCAATTATCGTTATATTGATATATAATTTTATGTATTACTCTTAAAAAACCGGTGGTATAAACCATCAAACCTCAAAAATACACTTTTTCCAAAAGCTTTCCAAAATTTTAGCCACTACTGTATATTTTTGTAAAGGTTTGCTCTGCCTCATAGTTTTTCGCCTATAAAATGCTCGCCACAGTAGTTTCCAAAAATCTGTTTTGCTCTGTGAAATGATTATAAATTTGTCATTATTATTTCTAGAAACGGTGTTAAAACTCAGTTTCCAAGTGGATTTTAGAGCAAATGATTAAAAAAAATCAGGATCGTGATTTTTTTTAATCATTTGCTTTGTGTTTTCTGCTTCGTGCTTTCTGCTTAGCTGTGAAACGTGTGGATATGAAATAGATTTATTTAGTCCCTTTGCAGCTTATTTCTGCAACTTTAAAATTGCAATTTTCTCTTTAGAAACACTTTCCTATAACAGATTTCGCACCCGAACCTATAAATGTAATTTTATAGATATTAAAACTGAATACGAATAAGCGTCTAAATCAGTTTGTCCCAAACGAGGTGGTTCCGCGAAGTTTTAAAATACCAGATATATGTAATAATTACTCTGGAGTAAATGTTTATGTTGCGTATAAAAAATTCCAACATGAAGAACTTGCAGCAATAAAAACCAATCAATAGAAGCAATAATTCAATCTTGGTTTCACATTATAACAGCTGCAGAACTAAAAAACTTGGTTCACTCCATATGAAAGCGTTGTTTCTCGAGTTTTCCAGACTTCGTCTATCGGCCCATAGGGCTTTAATCAGTGATATTACACTTAAGTTTTGTTACTTGTGCAAATGCTTTTATGAACGTGGTGTAAACTGTTAAGTCATGAGCGCTTTGAAGATGTAGAAATTCGTAAAACGTGTTAGCACGTCACAAGATGCAGAAGGCAATGCAGAGGATAGTAAAGTTTCTTGTGACCAACGTAAATTAAGTGATATCGATTCGATGTCTAAACCACGTAGAAGTACTCATAACTTAGAGTCGGCAAGTAAGAGACCCTTCATTGTGTTTAATTTGCGGTAAAAGCTAAGTGACGAACTTACTTCATGATGTAATTTTTGTTACAATCATTGTTTATATCATTTTCATCCCAATTCAATATTTCGTTTGTAATTTTAATCGTTCTTTTTAGATAATCTGATAAAATAAACAAAGTATTGAAGAAATTACTTAACATCTTGTAGGCTTGACCTAATTAGGCGAGCTGGGATTCCGCGATCTTTGAAGGTTCCGCAAAGTAAAAATGTTTCGATAACACTGGTCCTAAACTTCCGGAATTAAGTTATCGTATCGTATCTTATCGCGTGTGTCATTTGGTGGTGAGGTTGAACCACAAGAGCATAGGCTTCGGTCAAAGTGGACCATGGAGACAGGTCCGTCTTGCATAATTTTTCTGAATGAGTTCGTATATAGTCATTCCGCGGGTATGGCGGCCAAATCATTTATGAGACAAACTGGGCAAGCCTATGCAAATAAATGCACCATATGCTGAAGGTTTGCAAATTTTCAAGATGGAAATGCGTCTTGTGCAAATGCGCCTCGTATTCGTGCAACAGTAGCTGTAACCGATGAGATGCTGAAAAAAATTGGGAAGTTTACCCAATGGGACGTGTACGTGAAATTAGTGTGATCGTCCGTGTGTATCACTGAGCGATTGTCAGGAGCTTGGCGAACATGGATAATGGGAATAAGGTGGCTGTGTGTGTGACAAACAGATTCACAACATTAAATAAGACCTTGAGATGAAAAATTGGTTCGTCTTCTACATTTATATACCTACAGCACAGTAGTTGTATATATATCATCGAGCCACCTGAACTCCCTCCAAATCCATCCATACACCCCTGCAAATGTCTGATCCTCGTAGGTGGTATGACTCTGGCTTAATATGCGAATATTTTATCCGACCATGTGAGAACATCATTTAGACGTACTATTGTGCTGAATAGCAGCACATGCCAGTAAATCACCTTACCAGGTAGGAAATAAGGTCAACAAGTATTTTTGTCCTTCTGTTTCACGACAACACAAGCCCACGACTCCCATTGGACTGTTCAACAAATCAGATGTTTGATTCCTAAACTTTGTCAAGCCTTGCATATTCGTCTAATATTGCCTCTGCTTCGATAATTTAATTGAGTTGTACACGTTCTCCAAATCCAAAGATGTGTGCACGACCATTGCTACGTTTTTCCCTTACAAGCTTCTCAATGTTATATCCTAGAAATCTATAACTTCTCCCGCTCGTAGCGTTTGCCTTGAAGTCGGTAACTGCTTTAACTAAGCAGCTATGTGTTTCCTACGTTCATGGAAGTAAATAACTGACACTTTCATTTATGATATTTTATCAGCGCCAATCCAATATTTCACAGTTTCGCCGTGTGGCAAATTATGTGATAAGAGCTTTAAACCATAGTATATTTGCATAAGAGCTTACTTTAATGTTGAATTTGTGTAATTCGATTTGATGTTGGGAGTAAAGACGAGAGGGATATTCTCCATTTACAACTGGAGCCAGACATTTTGGTCAATATGAGGAGTCACATTTCCTTTAGATTCCTCAATGCTGTTCAGATTGCCGTTGGGAAACATGTGTACGTGCATGCTGTGCTTAAAACTGAAACACAAAATTCAGCGACAGCTAGAGAGAGTGGCCTAATTAAACTCGCCGAGCATTTTATTAACGAAGTAGGCTTATTCAAAGACTTTAAATTAAAATATTCAAGACCTTTTCGGAATATCCCTTTTACAATTTTATATTTAACTTATTTTACGAATAATAAACCAAAAAATAAGCCCTTTTTACGTAATAAGATAAGAAATAGTAATTATCACGAAAAATATCGTTTTCCATGATATGTCCTAACTGCAGCAGCGATGTTGGAGATATCAAATGTAATCTGACCTTTCCCTAAAGGTATTCTCATATATTTCCGATATTATTGAGATCTGGATGTTGAGGCGGACATGGTATTTATATTAATTGATGCTTCTTCTCTGCCAACCACATCTTCACGTGTTCCGAAGTATTCACCGGTGCAAATTTTGATAAATACAAGGGACGGCCATTCAGGAACAATGCCTGCAACTTTGGGGACAGGTGAACCGCAAGAATGGATATATACTTTTCAGATTTGACATGACCCTGCAGAATAAACAACGGCACCAAATAAATCCATGATGGGGTATTTTACTACATCAGGAATCATCCTCCACGTTTCGCAGTCGGTACCGACTAGTCAAGGACTATCACGATCTGAAAGATTTGATTCCACATCGAATGCAAACAAAGGTATCTCGGAATTCCTAAGAATAAAGCAAAAATTTGTAATAAAGTTGAAGAAATTTTCCTAATGCAAGTCACTGTCGTAACATACAAAATTCTGAAAGATTTAGTGAGATATTATTCTTAAATGACAGAGAAGAGCATTATGATGAAACACTTTAAAATAAATACAAGAAGCGTTGCGTAAAAGGTAATTCACTTTCGGCCGATTTTACATAAATTACTATGTAGGGATTTGGAAATATCACTTGAAGGAAAAAAGAATCATGCATCTGCTGAAAGGAATTTTAAAATTATACTTCTTATGCGTGAAATTGGGCAACGCTACTGCTTTGCTAATGTCACTAAATCATAGTAACTAACGCATTTAAAAATAGACTTAAGAATATCACTATCTGTAATTTTCTTTTGTATAAATCAGTCGCTACAAATTTCGTCTAAGTTGCGTTGGGTCTTTTATAATTGTTGTGCAGAAACCTTTGTAAATGGTAAATACTAAAATTAAAACAAATTACTTTAAAGTCATGCGAGGACAAATACACTGGTCACAAAAATTTTGCGATATCGCACGAAATGAAGGATATATGTATCTGACTCCGGAAGGACGCAATGACGTAGCATCAGTGAGACTACGTAATCGGAAAACAGTGAGTTTAAAAAACAATGCATTGTGAAAATTTTGCACACAACAAAGTAGCACTGAAAAATAGACAAAGTTGTAAATTCGGAGAATATCCATACCTCAGGATTTCAGTACCCTGTAACACAACTTTGATGTCGAAAAACGTCTTGACACCTTCGAGGCACACATTTCTTGATTACTGTAATCCAACGTCAGCACCTTACGGAAGTCTGCCAGTGTACTGGCGTACGGAACGTGGATATACAGACTTCGCTTTACAGCGTCCGAAATGTTCTGAATAGGATTCAAGTCAGGAGACCTGGGAGGGAACTGTAATAACTATCTACCAAAAAGTAGTTGGACACCCCTGCAATCGACGATATGTGTGGTCCTGATACACGTCACGGCCGCCGCCGTTAAATATCGTGTGGGAAACAACAACGCAACCAGTCGCATGCAAGATGCTTAGTTCGTAGCTCTCTGATTTCGAGAAAGGTGTAATCGTCGGGTATCACAGAAATGGCCGATCCATACGTGACATATCCAGCTAGTTGAAGTACCCAAAATCGATGGTGGCCTACGTGAATCGCAAGTGAAAGATGAGAGGTGACTGTCAGAATGTGCTCCGACCTGGCAGACCCACAAAACTGGGAGTTAGAGACCGACGGGTGCTGGCCGGAGAAATTCTGAAGAACCGCACCAAATCGAAAGACCACATCAGCGAGGAGTTTTAACAGGTAACCAGGAGTGTTCTTTCGATGAATACCATCCGTAAGAAATCCTATCTGTTCGGTTATCATGGACGTGCTGCCGCCCACAAGCCTTTGATCACCAAGTCCAATAGCGCTGCTTGGCTAACGTGGTGAAAAGAACGTCCAAAGTGGACCTTGAACAGTGGAAACAGGTTCTCTGGAGCGAAGAATCAAGGTTCACCCTCAACCGTTTGGATGGCATTGTCTGGGTTTGGGGTCTGCCTGGAGAACGCCTCCTGCCGGAATGTATTGTGCCAACTGTGAAGTTCGGCAGCGGTGGAATTATGTTATGGGGATGTTTCTCCTGTTAGGGCACGGAAGCCTTGGTCGCAATTCCTGGTAGCCTCAACGCCGAGACCTACTGCACCATTTTGGATGACCATGCGTTTCCTACGTTGCGGAAGTTTTACGGGGTGGACCATGTTACTTTCAGGATGACAATACCACCTGTCATGTTGCGAGGTCCACCATGGCTTCGTATGGTGACAATGGGGTTAATCCAATGGACTGGCCGGCACAGAGCCCGGACCTTAACCCAATCGAGCACCTCTGGAATGAGTTGGAGCGTCAACTTAAGGGGTGCCCCCACCGTCAGAAATCGGTCAAGAAACTGACCTGTCTTCTCCAAACCGAGTGGAAGAAAATACCGCTAGCCGTCGTACAACGCCTATTTGAGAGTATGCCCGGGAGGGTCGCAGCTGTAATCGCCGCTCGTGGAGGTTCCACCAACTATTGAAGGTGAATAAACTTCGTTTTCCTTTGCTATCACAGGTGTCCAATTACTTGTTCGTAGATAGTGTATTTCAATCCTATGAGCTTTCAGCTTTTGAAACACGCTTCATGCGCGGTGACTGCTTGCAAAGTCATCGCAAAACGGAAGGCATGTCCAATAGCAGCATGAAACAGTGACACAATGGTCTTATTTCGGTACACTAAGGCATTCATGTAGCCTTGATTAACATACACGGACGTACGCCATTAAAACACACTCTTGCCCAGATTAGATATACCTGCCTATGGTTAAGGTGGACAAACTGTACATACTGTGATTGCATTCGTGTGCCGGTTTTCCTCCACACGTGTCCTCGTCGAGTAGTAGGATAAAGAGTGAAGCAGGATACTTCTCTGGAAATTACATGGTGCCCCTCTATATTAAAAAACACACACTGCTGGACCCAGGTACATCTTTGACGACAGTGAGCTGATGTCAATGCTACACATTTTAGTGGCCTGTTTCCTCTGAGTCCGTACTCGAAATAACGGTTTCATTCAGTTTGAGTGCATAGTTGGACACCGGAAGCAGCTAGAACTGATTACCTGAGTTAATTACTGGTGGTAATAAGCATTCTTTGAGCATTTAGTTGTAGCTAGCGATCTTTATTCCTGGTATATATCATCGTGCGTTCATTCCTGGGTCGATCTGCAAAATTTCCATACCGTAGAAGTCTTGTGTGTAGCCGACTTACTACAATTTGCGAAACTCCTGTAGCAACAGCCACATCGAACTACCGTTCACCTGCCTGTAATATGTCAACAGCCCGTTTTTGCTGTCAATACATAAACCCCGTGAAGGCATCATTTCAAGTTAATATCACAATGAAAGAAACACATTCACCAGACTTTCAGAAAAAGCGGTGAAAGTAACAGTTTTTCAGTTCTCCCGGGGTGTTTCTACGGGAGTTCGCACACCGCGTGCTGTGTTGTTATGATGCAAATTTAAACGACGTAGCAACACATCCTGAAAACCGATCTGCAGGAGTCGCTAAGTTTTCATATAACCGTATTTCCTTAAAAAATCAATGTCCCTCCCGAACTTTTGATGACCATTGTAGTATATAAGTTAGGTTACCTGAATAATCTTTGCATTTGTCTTTTTTTTATTTGAATTATCGCTTTCAGTATAATTATATTTTCCAACAGCAGGCTACAAATCAACGATGTTAACCATTTACCGCTTAAGATCACTACTTGCGTCTCTTAATAACATAGTGATTTTCAATAGTTGAAATATATCTACTTTTTTTATGGCAGAATGACCGTTTTCGCGAAATTAAATAAAATGTGTTCGCTTCACCCATTTATACTTCTGAAAATCTTATTCCACGGTGAAGAATCATTCTTAGCGTTTATAATCCAATGAAAGGTCTTTGCGTTTCCACGCGTAAACGCTTACATGTGAAAAGGAATTTTAAAACACAGAACAGTGAAGACTACGGTTCTTGAATAGCACATCGAAGCACATTTTGTTACAAAGAGCTCCTCTCAGTACTACCCGTCGGGAATTCCATTTCCAGTGGACAGATTATATAAATCACAGCTTATTGTTTTGTTCCTAACGATTATTACATTGGGCATAGTAGCTTTTCTTTATCAGTGCATGGCAAATTTTCACGGTATTGCACGATTCGTCATTTGAGTTATTGCTAATTACGCTAAGAGGTATTTAAAACTTAAATAACTCTAAAATGCACCAAAGTACTAAACACCCTTCTTATTAATAACCCATGCACTGAAAGTATCAAATGCCGGAGAATTAACTATATGTTCGCTGCCCGCTAAAAGCGCTATTACCAAATTTCAACTAATTTAGACATAGCGGATTTAGTGATATGCACGGCAATGGATATTCAAGTGTGGTGGACTAATTTTATAATTTATTAGGCGGTAATGAGGAAAGGGACCACGCAGTTCTTTTTTCAGCTTTCACTTGTTATTTACTCTTAATGAATTTTAATTTCGACGATAGATGTTTTGCAGAATAAAATGTGCTACTGAACTTGAAAGAGCCTCTATAATGCACGTTGCTCCAAAATTAAAGCAACAAAATAACTTTTGCTAGTTGCTGAGTAGTAGAAATTTTTGCGTTTCTATTCTTTTTTATCTTTATATTAAGCAATTTCAGCCAATGGCCAAAAATACTTTACTGCCCTCTATAAATTTCGAATTCACTATTAAACTATACCGCCTTTTCTCCAGCTGAAAAATAATCCCAGTGAAAACTCTGTGGGTGTGTTTATGAGCAGATGATGCGTAATGTAGATGCGTATACTCAAGCCTGTCTACACTAGACTATATATATGCGTACGCTATTCTAAATATGGTCACAGTTAAACTGGAAGCCCAAAGAACAATATCGACGAGCTTTATATTGGCTGTTAGTTATACACGATAGAGTCACATTATTGAGACCACCAGCTAATATCCAGAGTTACTGCCGTGTGCATCACGTACAGCAGCTATACAGGTTGGGAGTGACTCAGCAAGGTACTGGAAGGTGTTCACAGGTATTTGGAGCCATGCTGACTGCAATGCATCTGATACCTGCTGGAGGGTGCGTGGTATAGGATACATAGAGTGAACAACACGATCGAGGTGGTCCCACAGATGCTCAATTCGGTTTAAGCCTGGGAATTAGGGCACCAGGGAAGTACATTGAAGTTTTTATCGTGCTCTTCCAACCACTCTCGGACATTTCCAGCTGTGTGACACGTCGGATTGTCGTGCTGAAAGATCTCGTACTCACCAAGGAATACAATCGACATTATTCCAACAGTTAATTAGTAACCTTGGTAATACTTAAATGTGGAACAGGGAATGCACTTATAATTGAAACATAAGTAAGTAGTGAGGTCTAAACCTCATCTATGGGATGAATTCTGGCGAGAAATGTGAGGTCTCCCTGTGTTATGTTCTGCTGACTACTGAGGTATTTCATTGCAGTTGACAAGCTTTGCTTCTGCAGAAGGTAATGTGTTACTTACAATAAGTAGCGGGCAATGCGGAGTCAAAACCTGAAATGGGTCGTGCCGAGATTACAAATTAAGGCCAGTGGGGACATTTAGTTTATTCAGCTAACGATTCAGACCTGGTCCCTCTTTACGTATTCATATGTTTTCAAAATGTTTGAGCTTTAGTTCAAGAGCAGAGCGTATCTTAATCTCAGAATTCTGCTACAGCTGTAGCTCCACTTCCAAGAAAAACAAGCATTGTACGATGGAAATGTGTTAAAAATAAACTGATAACCAAAGACACAAGAGGTGTCACTTCGTTGCATTTAAAATCGCCCGTGTTCACGATTTATGCATTACGTCACTTTTGAAGTAACAACCCGACAGAGAACCTTAATCTTTAGGAAGCATGAACAAACCTACTCGGTCGTTCATTGGCTTCTAAAAAAACAAAGACGTACTTCATTTACATGTTGAGGACGACATGAAAATATATGTATTTTCTTGTCACTGTTTTCTTTTTTAGATAAGTTCTTGATCTGCGATCGTTCTTTGATATTTCTCACCTCTATAGCAGTGTAACTCCTCATTCCGGCGTAGGCAAAGGGATGCTGTTATTTATACAGTTACAAAAACAAATGTCCGGGTATTTTGTTTTCTACTTTTTCTGGAATTTTTGAGTTACAAACAATATAAGTATCGAAATCGGAGCAGCCCCGGTGGCGAGTTGTATAAGCGATGGCCTTTAATCATTATTCCGGAAGGATTCCGGGTTCTGATCCCGGTGAGATGTGTTTGTCTTACAGCACTGGCTTTCTCCCTTCCCTGGAACCAGTGTCTGTAAATTCGGGATTAATGACTGCTTTGAGTTGCACAAAAAGTTTTCGCCCGTCCCGAAGCTGCTTTTTGTGCGCCCATTGAGTTGTTCACGGTGGTCGTAAAACCCCCAATAAAAGAATCGGATGCTAAAGATATATTGAGCGTAAAATATTAAAGATCATGCCTTAAATACTTTATTGACGAGTCTTATAATCGTGCTTTAGGATCACGATTGTGTGGATTGCCTTGCATATAGATCTTAAAGGAACAAGTAGGAAATTTCTTGATATTCAAGTAGGGTTCGTCAATTTCTATGAAAGAATTAAACATTAATACATTTTGCTGTTCTTGAAAATGACAGCTAAGGACCAAAACACAGAAGAAGCCAAGCGTCAAAGGAACCGCAAGTGGCAGGGCAAATCATAATGAAACAATGTTTGGAGCCAAAATTTTAAACATACACGGTAAGGTCCCTTCTCTTTTAATTTTATCTTTATGTGCATTTGCATGTTGGGTTTCATGGCTCGAGTAACCTTTCAGCCGCTTCTTTTAATATTTTTTAAATATATTATTAAGGAAATATTTTACAAAATTTGAACATTTCATTGTTCTAAATCTTAAAACAAATGAAGTTGAATTCTTAAGACATTTAGTTGGGATCAGTTTTTTCAAATGTAATTTCATTTGAACAACTGAAACAGTAATATTTCAGCGATGCACAAATGTTTATATTTTATTAAGACATGAAACAGGAATAGATTGCTTATAATTAGCAAATTTCTACTATTCATAATTCGAAGCAATTGAAATGAATTTTCATTGCATTCTTTATTCCCATTTCTGGTTTAGCATACAACCCGTGTGATCAATAGCAATTACTTGAGCTGCCTTGCTTTCTGGTGTCGTCATTTCGGCAGCCAATAGCAATTCTTTCCCGAAATAGCTCAAACTTATCACATACGTACCTGGTTCAGGGAAAGTGAAATGAACTTCAGTTGCCTTCAGCATTTCAAGTACCAAACGATTTGTTCCTGTTCAAACGCATATAGCTCTGAACGGGGTTTAAAGGCAATGAATAGGAATTAGCCATATACAACTGAAATTTTATTCCCAGCCTTTACTAAAGTATTAAAATGTTTTGAACATTATAGCAGTTATATGTGAGACACTGAGTTCACAAACGCAACTCACCTAAGCTATCGCCTTCTAGCAACAGCTATATAACGTGAAATCTGTAGCCAGAATGATTAAGTTTTGCGAGCTATCAACTACTTCATTTAAAAATTTCAACATTCAATTTTCAATTTACCCAGAGAGAAAAGCAATATTAGATCACTAAAAATATTCCGGAACAAAGATTCAGTTGAGGTGCACAGGGAATTTTCACTGTTCAAATAGACCTCAGCATTCCAAATTTCAGTTTAGCTACCAACAGCAACATTTATGCATTACGAAAAATCCATTACCGTTTGAGGAAATTGCAAAACCAAGAAATTTTGGCCTTATTCAAACGATATTTATGTATCAGATTCTTCATGTTGCAGGAGATAACTCATCACATTTGTAGAGCTATACAATATTTTTTATCTTCCAAACTCAGTATCATACGAATCCACGATGAGAAACAATTCAGCTTGCACACCTCGTGGCATTGAATGAAAAAGGTTTTTGACACCGTCCTGGGTAATATCCTGCCAGCCTGCTTCTGTGCGAGACCAGGGTTCATTTGTATTGACTGGATGAGGCGAATGATGGCCAGAACAACTATGTTCCAGACATTTTCAATAGGGGACGTTCATACTACGTTATTCACAAAACGTATTCTAATTATTCTATACAAAACTATTTGTTCACCACTTATTCAGATCGATCAGCAGCATAATATAACAGAATAATGTGGTAAAAAAATACCTTTTGGAACAGTTGCATAGCGGCATTTTTATGCAACATCCAACATCAATAGTGCTTATGTTGGCGTTGGTAGGTAATTGTTTTATCTGCAAGAGTTTTAAAATAGTCTTGCAGCTAAAGCAAGTTTATGAAGGCTATGTAATGGTCCAGATTGTGATACCCTATCAATCATTCAACTGGAAAGCCAAAAGCATGCCAGACTGGGATTTTGAGTACTTCTGTGAACTTCAGTATAAAACTGAAAAACAAAACTATTACAGCCACATATTAAGGGAGCAAAAGCAGTACCAAACACACAAATTTCACTGTTTTATTCAATATTAGAGCTCATTCAAATTCTACAGTCGCCGAAATAAGATATATTACTAATGAGAAATGTGAGCTAGCTTTTGCAGATATATGTGGCTTTTTGATGCGTCTCTGTGCCAAGCACCTGTGAGTGGCTGAGTTTTCAATATCTTTGAAGACAAGGATGAAGTAAAAAATGTGTTTCATTATCTTCATGGCCTATTTTCTATATATATGCAAATATATCCCTTCAAAGAAGGTATTTTAAATTTTTCAAAGCTGACATATTAAAATAAAATGTATAAGGTAAGGCAGCATCTGTTTGAATTTACAAAATCTCGCGAGAATACATTATGAGTCAAATTTTTCCATTAGCATTTCAAGGCATTTTATTGCAAATTTTGATTGAATACCAATTTTCGTACTTATTATCAATGTCTGGATAGTGATTAATATTTTCTCAGTGCCATTTGTTGAATATATTTTACGTTTCAAACATTGAAACTTATATACTGAATTTTCTGAAAATTTTAATAGCAGGTTGGAACAGTGTAAAAATTCGAACAGCTTTTTTTTTTAAATTGGAAATGAAAACAATCTAATGATTTTTCTTATTCTAAGAAAGAAATCATGAATTCTTGCAATTTGACAATTAATTAACGACTATGCTGCTATTGCTGCGATGGGTTTATGAATTAAATAAATTTGTGGGACATAGAGATCATTTTAGGAACTGGTTAGGTAATGCGTGTTAAATGTGTTCTGAAATGGTAATATTCATGAGTAAAAACTTTCGCCCTGATCTTTCATACAGAGTGTTGATTTCTACTGTACTAAATTCTGTAATTTGGCAAAAGTGCATGATCTCTCGAAACTTTAATAAAAACATTTCTGCCAACATTGGAAAAAATACATTTTAAAATTATGACAATTTATTTTAATGAGTATGATCCCGTGCTGAGTGCAAACTGTTTTCTTCGTATAGGCTTCTTTTATCAAGTTCTTTTAATGTACTCACCAGTAAGTTATTGTTTTCCTCAAGGGCGGGAAGACGAAATTGATACTTGTATTTGAAATTCCTTCAAGTTTCAAATATAACAAAAAGAGACAAAAATGAATCTGAAAATAGGAAACACAAGATCATGGGAATAACGCATAATTTCTTTTTCAAGATGCGTCTGATTCGCAGGTGCTAAGTATTTCATGAATTATTCTCTACATAGAAACAATATAGTTCTGTACTTTTCAAAGAAGTTTCCACTCAAATGTTAGTACCGTAATTTTGTCATCAGCGGTACACAACAATATTGTGCCCGTAATTTGTATTTCGCTGTTTATATATGTGATTTCTTCCATGTATATTTATAAAGCTTTAATTAAAGTAGTATATTCTTCAGTTTACACACTCCGTCTTGATTCTGGCCTTCCTTTGTTCATTATAACAAAATACCAGAAATGTATTTCAGACTGAATTTCTAAGAAGCATTTATTTGTTTACTTTGTTGCAATCCCTACGTAGGTGGGACAGGTGTTTTTTGATGAAACGACTTTAAATTAAAATAATATCTGAAAGTCATGAGTTTTTGATAAAAATAGTAGAATCTCTTGGAAAAAAGTTTTCTTTTTTATTTAATTATTTATTCAAGAAATGTACTGCACCTCAGGAAGAAAAGCTTCGTTATATAAAATTTTATCCCTCCTAAACTACTTGAAACATGCAAGCATGCAAAGTAGAAAAGATTAGACAATAACAACATCAAAAATAAATAAATTTCCTAAAGAGTACTTTTTTCAGTATTTTTCACGATGGAAATATTCTTTCTTCATAAAATGGTATCACTAATGCAAATGAATGTACAGATGTAATGGCACATTTCTACATTTCGCAGATAAGAAGGAAATAAAGCATCTTATTCCGTAATATATAAGGAAAATGAAAGTAAAACTCTCTGTGTTACGCGGAAGGTTAGTTACAATTTTTAAAGCTTCAAAATATGTACACCTTTTCAAAAAATCAAGTTGACACTTGGCGAACTAGTTTGAAGGATATGTACCTCTTACCGAGCTCATGTGTCCTCTACATTTTGAGTGACTCACTTATATGAAGACGTTGGGGGTAACTAATAAACCTGCATCGGATGGCTTATTACAGAACACACGAAATTTAGCAGTCTCGACGCGATTTCAATTTTTCGATTTGATGAATGGAGGGCTTTTGATTTGCGCTTTTCCGAAACGCGCTGAATTCAGATTTTATTTATTTAATTTTTCTCGGTATTTTATTACTTGTTGAAGCGGGATGTGATAAGACGTTTTCTTAATTTCATTAAGTTCCATTATTTCGCATTTATTAATTCATGCAACTCGCGCACTAAATCAAATAGCGAAACTTTATAATAAAACTTTAACTTGTAAAAAGAAAATGTAAAAAAATATAGGTGGGTTTTATGTAACAATTTAGCACTGGATGTTGGAGCAGCAGATATTTTGGTTAAATTCTAAAAAAGAAATCTAAAGTAATACATTATGTGAATAAATAATTAAATAAAAACAAAGCTAATTCTTTATCTTACATGGTGATAATTCTTCCCAAGAATTTTTTAAAAAAATTTGTGTGATTACTGTTTATGGGTTTGTTATATTAGGAAAATAATGCAATGTTGTGTTTCCGTTTAATTTTCACTCCACGAGGTTCTATTCATTGGGTATCTTTATTCCCCTTTTCGAAGGGCTTCCTGTGTACGACTCAACTTTGAAGAACCCACCGTACTGCACGATTCCTGTCTTGTTCGATAAATATTTCTTTAGATTTGAAGTTCTTCGATTTTTTCCATATTTTCAGTTTCATATAGGAACCTTTTCGTTGAGATGGAAGACCCTACTCCTGTCCTTTATTTCTTCTCTCGGCATTATTTATAAAAATATACCCCAAAGTACTCGAGGTAGTTGCCTTCAACGCACGATCATAATAACAAGAGTAACTCACAATACAAATTTAAATTCGTTGGCTGAATTTAAAGATTTTATTGTACATACAAATATAAGAACTTTCGGGTTTCGCTAGAACACATCATCAGATACAGAAGATACGATTCTGACAGTGTGCCATGGCGAATTATCTTGTTCGTAATGGGCATTACCAGCAGGGAACACAGTTGCCATGAATGGGTTAACTTGGTCCGCAACGATATTCAAATACCAGATATTGTTCGAAGACTGTGCTGTTGGAAAAATGGCGCCTAAATTTGTCTAAAAAACCATCGCCCAAAGCATTACACCGCTGCTGCCGGCTTGTTTCAGCCCAACAGTACAACAAGGTGCCATGGCCTCCGTTGGTAACCGGCGTATCCTCGCTCGGCTGTCTACGAGATGCACCGGGAATCTTGAATCGTCATACCATGCCCCTTTCTTTCAATCATCTGCCCTCCCATCTCGATGACCTTGGGCCCATTTTAAGCGTTGTTGGCGTGCAGTGAGAATGGCGTCCCGGCTGCGTCTTCGGCTAAGCAGTCCTATGCGCAGAAGGCTGCGTTGAACTGTGTTTTTGACACATTGCCCTGATCACCGCTGTTGTAGCTGTGTGTGATTTGTTGCACTGTGGCCCTGCGGTCGTTGTGAGCAATGCGCAACAGTTTCCGCTTCCATCTATGATCAATGAACCGAGGACCACACACGGCTAGACGACAGTTCGACGCTTGGGCATTTGTGCACCACTTTTGATACGTACTCACTACCGCTGCACGTTAACAGTAGTTCCGAGGCGCCGTGACAGCACAATTTGTCCTTTATCAAGCTCCGATAAATCGGCAGCTTTTCCCATTCTGATTCTGGACACTGCAATAATCGAAAGCTGGTCCTCGGGTTGTATATATATTGATCTGTAACCTTCTCCTGCGCCAATTTTTATATTTCCAGACGCGTTCATTTCTCTCGGAAGCAGGTGGTCTTAAATGGAATCACTCATTGATGTAAATATTCGCTCAGAAACATCATCGAATCCAATCGAACGAAAAGTTTTGTGCCCACGTGCTGTTATCTATCGCCCGTTTTAGAATTATTCGGGGATCAAATTTCGAAGGAAATTCATCGCTTTTTTACGAAAAAAAAGATTTACCTGGTAAGGTAGGAATGCCACTAATGGAGGTAAAGGTGAAAGCCAATCCCTAGTAAAGGTTTCCTGATTGGCTGGTTGATTTGCTTTTTTTTGTGAGGAAGAGCCTCAATGCACTAAGTTCAACTGTTATTGGTAAAAAACATAACATTAAACCATAACGAAATGATGTCAAAGAACGTAAACATAATAAACGGTGTAAGTATCCAACAAATAGAAAACGTACCACACAAAAATGGCAAAGCACTAGTACCACTTACGTATAAAAGAGAAAAAACATCACGATGACAGTATAAAAAACAGAAAATATCACAATGACTGTTTAAAAAAGCGGAACAGGATTTCTGAATCGTGAGGTAGAGTTTGCAAAAGGTAGGAGGTTGAACATTCATGAATAAAAGGACTACAGAGACATAAAACTTGCACAACAGCCAGAAAGGTACATTACGCGTCCCCATATATTGGTGCAGTATCGCCACATAGCAAACAGCGGTGAGTGAAACGGCAATTCCCATTGCACAGACGTGCCAGTACAAATTTTTTCTACAGTTTCAGAGAAAAGATGAACTTCAGACTCCGAGAGCTGGCTTAACAAGATTTTTTTATTTCCACCACTTGTTGCCACAGACCCTGCTGCATTTATTTTACATGTTCTCGAACAACGAAACTCCAATCCCTGTTAAACAAGGACAATAGTGTGACCACAAACGAAGAAACATACCTCACAGCAACGTCAGATGACTCATTACTAGGGAATCGCACATGGGTCGCAATCCAACAGGATCAGATCTGGAAACCATCGAAGTTGGACCTAGAAGAAAGGAATAAAAGCTTTACGTTAGAAAAAGGCGGTTACTTACCATATTAGACTTTGTGGGAGGCCAACATGGATAGTTCCTGTGGGAAAGGTAGTGAGCGAAATTTTTATTTGGATAGTTTTCTGAATAATGCATGAATCCGTAAGGTATTCATCAGTCAGTCAAAGTTAAGAGCCTACTGTATTCAAAGGTCGCAATGTAACGTAACCAGTGTTATCGCAACAGCGGGGATTGTCGCCTTGTATCCATTAGCATTTAGGTGCGAAATAACATACTTTAACCTTCTCTTTTCTTCATTTGTAACGCCTCCATATTGGAAATCGGATCAAAGTTTGGTATTTATTTATTTTACCGTCATTTAAAATTCCTTCGGATAAAGATAAATACTGTTTGCTCTTTTGATTGTTATTAACCATATAGAATTCTGAATATTTTAATTCCTTTCCTCAGCCACATTAATGTCATTCCCTCTTTCTCCAGAACGAGAAAAAAGACACTTTTCACGAAGTATCAGCCTGACAGTCTTATAAAGCATGAAAATAAAAGAAATGTCTCAAAGTAACAGCCTTCTTGTTAAACACTTACTTTAAAGTCACAAAACGTATAGTGTTTTTATACGAAGGGCAGAAAGTATTCACTTTCATTTTAGTATAATAAAATCTGACTTTCTTTAAAATAAAAAGAAGTAAGAAAAAAGAAAATCAATGCGAAAGGGGAAGAAAGGTATCGGATATATTTATGCGTATATACATGTATAATATAAAAGCTACAACTTAAATCGCAGGAATATTTTGCTAATATAATTTCATTTTATATTCTTACGATGTACAGAGGTTTCAGAAAATTAATTCCGACATACAAATGAATTTCCAATTTTTTTAATTATTTTCTTTTTTACAATTGATTTATTTCACGTTAGTTGCAAAGAATCACCGAATTGATACATTGCTAAAAAGTCAAAGAATTCAGTTCAACAGCTTTGAAATGCATCGTGAAGTGTTTACGTATTTGATAAATACAAATCTTTGCATGTTCTGTCCTTGTTTTGCTATTTGCTTTTTTTGGGCGCAATCAGATATGACACTGAAATACGTAAAAAGTTCACTTTTTTTTCAACATTATGTTTAAATTGTAAATCGTATTTATAAACTTCTTCAGAAAAATGGTCAAAACAAGTAGCTTGATACAAGTAGCTCATTAAGGCTTTAGTAACTTTTTGCAAACACTTTCTGAAATTTAGGATTTTTCCTCGTAAACTTATGAAAATGAATATTACACAGTCCCTCCCCATTCCTTGTCTTTCACAAAAGATTGGAACACGTCATTACAACTTCTTTACTACCCATGTTTAATAAGTAAAGTATAAGTGGATCAAACTTAGCTTTTCAAGAAAATGGACATATTCACTCACACAGGTGCACAAAACGTTTAACCGCGTTAGACCTTTAGAAAGAGAGCGTACTTAACTAACGAGCGAGGACTAATAAACGCATTTCCTCAAGTAGGAACACCATTGTTATAACGACTCAAACTGATAACATGGATTTGCTACTAATTTTGTACCTCTTTTGGCTAAATATCTGATATATTTATATTTCCTAAGAGTTGATAAAACAAAAGTATTTTTTTGCTTTTGATATCTGTTAGAGCAAAAGGCTCATGACATGTTGGAGAAATCTTTGATAAAATAATTTTACTGCAAAGTGTGCGCATCAAAAGCGAAAATTTGTACATTTTTTCCATTTTTGATTTTTTATGGTTGTGTGTTTAAGTTTTTTTTCGAAAACCGTAACTCACTTGGCTATATGCAGACGCCGGGTTAGCCAAGACACCGGTCCATTTCCTGGAAATTATTATCGAAATTTACGTTCAACTGATACTCACCATTAATAAAACGTCTTCGTTATCTTACAAAATATACGCAAAAATATCTGCTTCGTCCATAACACTTCCTGTAAAGCAGTACATTATTTCCTTACATATCGAGATTAATCTAAAGTTAACCGCTCGTAATTGAACATATGGGATGTAAGGTCAGGTGATGCGTAACATCACAGACTCTCCTTGACAAATGTCCACCCCGCTTTCTCGCGGTGCATCCTGTTCCCACTAAAGGGACTCTGACGACCACCAATAGCGGTATGACTATAATATCGGAATTAGAGGAAATGCTATCCCACACTCACCAACCCGCTTGGCCAGCGTGGTGAGCTAGGGCCAAACCCCTTAAAAATGAATCCACAACTTAAATCTTGACCCTCAGTCTCCGGCAGCTGGAATGTACCTGGCCAAGGCAGCGGCCAGTGCGACATTAAGGCAGAGGATGCTAAGAATCCCTGGAGAACCGGACTAGGCTGCCATCTGATGCTGACCTTGGCTATGTATAATGGACGCTCCCTATCTTCACTTTCAAGGCTTCTTGAATTGGAAGAAGAACTACAAAGGATCAAGTGGGGCATCGTCGGGCTAAGTGAGATAAGGAGAAAAGGAGAAGATCTCATTGAACTGAAAAGTGGACATCTCTTCTACTATCGTGGGACAGATACTGGCAGAACTAGTGGTGTTGGACTTATTATAAACAAGAAACTGAAGGATAAAGTTGTAGAAGGAAGTTGAAAGTTCCTCTGACAGAGCTGCACGACTCGTTATCCAACTCTCGAGAAGATACCAAGCTCAGATAATTCAAACTTATGCACCCACCACAAGTCATCCTGAAGAAGAAATTGAAGAATTTTTTGAAGAAATTCGTCATCTAAATAATAAAGGTAAGCAGCACTTGCAGATGAAATGGGAGATTTCAATGCAAAAATAGGGCAACGGCATCAGAATGAAACTTCAGTAGGTAAATTCGGTCACCGCAACAGAAACTAACCTGGAAATACTCTCGTTGAGTTTGCAGAGGCAGAAGAGTTTTTCATCTTGAACGCCTTTTCAAGAAAAAACCACTCAGGAAATTTACATGGAGATATCCAAATGGGATGACAAGTGAAATTGATTTTATTATGTGTAATAAAAACTTGGTCATAGAAGACTGCAGTGTGCTAAACAAGTTCAACACAGGTAGTGACAATAGATTGGTGAGATGTAAGATGCACCTCAACACTAAACTCGAACGTGGCAAGCTTATAAGACAAACAAAATGTATTGACATAACCAACCTTAAAAAACACCATATTACCTTCTAGTTGGAACTGCAGAACAGGTTCTCTGCTTTAGAAGGCATAATATCGGAAGAAGTGGATAATTATGAAGTTAACAGAAAAGTAACTAATGCTCTTATGGAAACAGCAACAAACATAGCTGGGTCTAAGAACAAGTTGTATGTGAACAAATTATCAGGAAAAACCAAAATGTTGATGCAAAAAAGAAGAGAAATGATCACAACTAAAGAAGATGTGACTTCCAAAGTGGAATATATAGAGCTATGCAAGACAGTACGAAAAAGTATCACTGAAGAAGTAAGGAAATTCAACTGTGAACTTGTGAGGAAAGAAATTGAAAACAACTAAAGCCTAAAGATAGCAAAGGGACATCTGAGTAAGGGAAAAAAACAGATTATGGCACTGAGAAAAGAAAATGGTTCTGTAACAAGAAATAGAGGCGAAATTTTGACAAGAGTGAAAGATTTCCACTCCAAATTATATAAAAGGGATGATACATGTACTCCAGACATCATGAAAGGTACCAGTACCAGAGTTCTTTCAGTCCTCCCAGCAGAAGTTGCACATGCAATCAAGAACATAAAGCGGGGAAAAGCTCCAGGAGAAGATGGAATTACTGTAGACATCATACAAGAAGCAAGTGGAGAAATCGAAACAGTACTCGCCCAAATTTTCACTCGATGCCTTAATGAAGGGAATATTCCTAAGGATTGGAACAACGCTACAAAGATCTTGCTACAAAAAAAAAGGTGGCATTGAGGATCTGAGGAACTACAGACCTATCAGCCTCCTATCAGTGGTTTATAAAATTCTCACTAAAGTTCTTTCACACCGCTTAAAGGTGCAACTGGACATGGCTCAACCGAGAGAACCAGCTGGATTCAGGAGTAAATAGAGCACAATAGATCATATCCACGTACTGAGAGAACTAATTGAAAGAGCGAGGGAATATGAACTTCCATTGTGCATGGCTTTTACCGATTATGAAAAAGCCTTTGATTCGGTTAAACCATCAGCAGTTACAATGGCTCTGAAATCATGCGGTATTGAAGATGCGTACATTAATATTATTAATAAAATCTATGAAAATGCAAGTGCAAAGATTCGGCTGTTTGAAAATACAACACACATAAAAATTGGAGTGAGACAAGGTGACACCATATCTCTGAAGCTCTTTAATGCCACATTGAAAAATGTATTTCAATCACTGAACTTTTAAAACAAAGGGATAAAGATTAATTGAGATTATCTAACTGACCATCGTTTTGCTGATGACATAGTCATTTTTGCTACTACCCCATCAGAGCTGCAGAGTATGATCCAGGAACTTGCTGACAAAAGTAAAGAAGTGGGACAAAAAATGAACTTTCAGAAGACAAAAGTGATGTTCAATGCTTTTACAAGAAATGAAGATTTATCGATTGATGGAGAAAAGCTGGAGATAACAGACACGTGCCTTTATGTTGGACAGCAGATATCAAGTGAGGGTCACATTGATGAAGAAATTAATCGGCGGATAAAACTTGCCTGGAGAGCTTTTGGAGGAAACAGCATAATTTTCAAGAGCAATATGCCATTATGTCTTAAAAGAAAAGTGTTTGATCAATGCATCCTTCCAGTGCTTGCGTATGGTGCATAGACGTGGACCTTAACTAAAAGAGACGTACAAAGGCTGCAAACAACTCAAGGATATATGGAGAGGTGCATGCTTGGTGTAACCAGGAGAGATAAGAAGAGGAGCTCGTGGATCCGAAAAATGACAAGAGTGGAAGACATCATGATCAGAGTAGAATCCCTGAAATGGCGATGGGCTGGAACAGAAGGACAGACCATCGATGGACAGCCGAAATTTTAGATTGGATTCCAAGGGACAGGAAAAGACCCAGAAGAAGACCACATGGAAGATGGGTGGAGGAAATTAGAAAGTATGCGGGAATGACATGGAGGAAACTGGCACAAGACAGACCGTTGTAAAGGAAACTTGGGGAGACCTTCGTCCAGCAGTGGATTAATAATGGTTGACAATGATGATGATGATGATGAATTGAGGATATGGAGTTCAGTGACCTAAGAGATCTTGCCTGAAGAGATATTAAATTTAATCGGAAAATCGATATTATTGTCTCCTTGTCAAAATTTTTTCGAGAGTTAAAATAAAAAACCTTTGAGCCTTACGAAACACAGCAGACTAAAACATCATTCGATATATTGTTAAGCTGTCTATTTCCCAAAGAAACGTGGTATGGAATTCTTAGGAGAAGCAAAAATGTTACAGAAGCACCTGTATCTACCTGTGGTCCTGGGTATTTTATGCGTGTGGTCGAAAATTCTAAGGAGATTCGAATTCCAAATGTACTAAACTTAGCTGCGCTTCGTGAGTTATAAAAATAACACACACTGCAGAAACATATTGAATGACAAAAAATAATTTCCCCCAGCAAACCTACAACACAATTCAAAAGTTCTGATCAAATGTAATGTGGTTGCAGGGGTGCATTTTGTGACAATAAACATATAATTTCAGATTATAATAACGTATTAGTAAAATACCTCGCAGTGTAAAAAACTCTCCTCTACAGGTACAAATTTAGAGTGGAAGCCACTTGAAAAAAGATGTTTTTTTTCCATTACTTTAGTGCAAAGTTGATATTTTCGCTCTGCAGGATTTTATGGTTATTCCCTTAATGGAATGATTCACATTAGGTTTTATTTCAGTTAAATAAGGGGCACTATAACGATTCCAAAATCTTCGGGTTTGGTATCTCTATATCGACAGGTGTATGAATTTCAATATTACTCATATTCACAATTTCTTGGACACCTTCTTTTACTTACATTTTAGTTCAAATTTTGTTTAGCTTTTACACATTCGTACTCAGGCATGACTGACGTGACTACGCTCTTGAAGCAATGATTCCAAAACTGTGGAAATATTCCACGGGTGGGGAATTTATTGTCTAAATATTGACAGTGCAAGAAAGAGAAATTTGTAAAGTGGATCCCTAAATATATGGAAATTTTAACATTCTGAATTCGACATTATCCATGCGAAGGATTTTTTTTATTTGGGGGCTGAACGCTCATTCTAATCACCGTAGGTAACACGATTGGCTAAATCTACCGTGAGAAACTCGATGAGTTCGTCCCTAACATAGGGCCTATGGTTTGAGGGATGCGAGAGTTCTCTTGCAGTAAAGCAAACACAACATCTATGCTTCACTCAGGTTCGAACCCGGACCCATCTCGGACGACCAAGCAAAACTGTATGGCACTGAGGACTTCAATGACCAAATACCATTTTCCATCTTATGCATGTTTCCAAAGCTCATATTTTCGTTGCCTTATGGTGGAGCTGAGGGTGAACGCATTTTTTGCTACTGTGAGTAATGTAAAGTTAAATAACAATAATTATTGTGTAACGATATATTGAATGCTTGTGTAATTCTTCACATCTGTTAAAAATCAGTGATTCAAAATTTCTGAAAGAAGTTAAAACTTCTTATATTATACTATATCCTTATCATTGGTATTAAATTCATTTATGCTCTTAACCAACAGCAATTACTAATCATTTTTCCTTTCGGTGGCAAGTACATTTATTTTCACGTATTCATTTAACGTATTTTTTTTGCTTTGAACCGGAAGTTTTATATTATATGAGTTCCGAAAGAATTAACAAATGTAAAGCCAAGTGTAAGTAATAATTTTAATACAAACCAGAAGTATCAAAAGGCTATTCAAACGGAATTCAACATTTTGTGAAAAGCACACACATATAATATATAAAAGTGTATACATGTTTGTGCTTTTCACAAATGTTGAATTCCATTAGTTGAATTCCGTTTAAAAAGCTATTCAAACGGAATTCAACATTTTGTGAAAAGTACAAACTCTTCTTTAATTTTTCCCTACTCACACTAAATTATTTTTTGGAACTACAACCCAGTTAGAATCGTCAGGTCCCAAACACAAAATATTGATTGATATTTGTCTGAAAGTCAATTGATTTTATATATTCCATATTTTCCTGATGGAAGCTCATGCAGCCTCACATTTTATGGTAACGCTGGGAGTCGTTGACCATGGTTGAAGAGAAATCCGAAAGAGGGGTACATTACATATCCTTTGACACATTTCATGATTTTGCATCAATTGCCAGGTAAATTGTCGGCGTGGGGAAATTTGCTGGTAAAAAGGGAAATTCAGCAAAATATGTTGGGCATTTTCATTTTGAATTTATGGCATGACTGACATAAGAAATCACGAATTATAGAACTTCGCTGTAACAGGTTCTTGCAACAGCAAACTTAAACATCCTTATTTTCAGTACGTACTTAAAAAGTAAGATAGAAGGTTAAAGTTCAAGTTATTACACAAATAATTTACTGTATGCTATGACTCGCAGAATATTAATGAATTATTTAAAAATATGATATCATATCATTGGCTGATCCTGTATTTACTTCAGAAGAAGCGTGAATTAGAATCAGTAAGCACAAGTTCAAAAGTTGCTGGCAACTTCCTAAAACAACCATATCATTCATCATTTCTGTGTTTATATCAACTGTTATTTCTGAAATGACATAAGAACGTAATATATTGATATACATAAGAAATTATAACAGTTTTCCACTCAAATATTGTTACAGCATTGGAATTGCGCAACAGAGTTTAGTGAGATGGTCGCACGCATAATCGCTTTCACTGTCATTTCAAGCTACACTGTGATTTTATAAAAAGGCGACACTCTGAGGAAGAAAGCAATGACTTAAACGAAGTTGCAGAAAATAGGAGTTTTTGGAGAGTTTTTCTTTTTTGATTGGAGGTTTAACGACCACTGTGAGAAACTAAGTGGGCTATAAGCAGTCGGGCGTTCTGAATTTAAGACCACTGACTCCAGGGAAATGGAAGAACCGGTACCGTAAGACAAACACAAAATCTATGCCTCACGGGGATCTGAACCCGGACCCACCTCGAACGAATGAACAGAAGCCATCGCTCAGACCACTGTACGTGCCCGAATAGTAAGATCAAAACGGGGAAACTAACAAGCAATAATAAACTGTCTGTTCAACCAGATGCATATGACTATCAATAATATACACTGGCGGAAAGTGAAAAAAGAACGCCAAGAAGGAGAAGTCTGTTACCAACGAAATTTATACTACATAATAACGGAATAAAGAGGATAACGTGATCAAAACATAATAGCAAATTACAGCTGTATTTGCTGGTAAACTGAAAAAAACAATTCCATGTAACATGGTTAGTACGAGGTTGAACCGCCATGAACTGTGTCACACTGTGCAATTCTGGCATGGAGTCTGTCGTACAGATGTTGGATGAAAGTTTGGGGTATTGAGTTCCAAGCATCCTTAACCTGGACGCGTAAATCGGGGATGGTCGTGGCTGGCCGTGGAGACCGCATAAGTCGTTGTCTCACAAAATCTCACAAGTGCTCAATCCGGGAAAAATCCGGTGAACGTGCAGGCCATGGAAGTTGTCTCACACCCGGAAGTGCATGTTGCGTTGCCCGTGCCGTGTGTGGGCGTGCGTTATCTTGCTGCAAAACACCACGATGGACCGACCTTACAAATGGCACAACAAAGGACTGAATGATGTTGTTCATGTAAGAGGTACCGTTTAACGTACCTGGTACAAACAATAGTTGTGCACGGGAGTGATAGCTGATCGCTCCCCACACCAGAAGACCAGGTGTAGGCCCTGTGTGTCGCTGGCGGATGCAAAAAGGGTGATGACGCTCCCCTGTGTGACTGCGAACACGCATACGGCCATCGGAGGCTCCCAAGCAGAATCTGCTTTCATCACTGAACACGACAGATCGCCATTGCGTTCTCAAGTGCAGACGTTGGCGACACCACTGCAGCCGCTCCTGACGGTGGGCTGGAGTCAGAGGTACAAGTGCCAGAGGCACACGTGCACGTAGTCCTGCATCCAGTAGACGGTTGCGGATTGTTCGCACAGTGAACTGAGGTGCAACGGCAGCTCAGATTTGCATCGCAGTGGATGTTCTGCTTGAGAACGCTGCTCTTCTTATGCGTCGATCGGTCCGCTCATCAGTCCGTCTGTGACTCCTGGTTCCACGTCTTCTCGTGTGGGAATATTCCTCGGACCATCTACGCCACCATCGTACCAACACCGATACTTCCCGTCCAATTCACTCCGCAATACGACGATACGACCACCCGGCCTCGCGGTGTCCGACTAGACGACCTCGCTTAAAGTCCGATAACTGCTGAAATCGTACACGTCGTCCATTTCCAGGCATTGCAGCTTCTTCAAGGTCTCCGCACGTGTCCGTACGCCGACGACTGATTACATTCACTTCGCCGTACTCCTTAAATACCACCGACGATAATTTGAATATTATGCCATGCTGTGGCGTAAGCGCTCACCGATTGGTCCCGAAATTAATATCACACCTGCGTAACTCGACCGCATTAACATATGTAAATTTCATGATCGTCCGCCAATTCCTTCTTGGTGTTCTTTTTTCACTTTCCGATAGTGTATTTACGTTGTAATCCGTAACCGTTTTTATTTGTAGTTTCACATTTATTTCATGTCGTGTGAATTATGTCGAGTGCGTATGCGTGAATTTGGGAGCAGAGCCTTCATGCTGGTGCATTGTGGTATAGATCTCCGAGTTTAAAAGATCGGAATACTACCCATGCGGTGCCCGATGATGGACCCATAGTGGGTCCGTAAGATCTTGCATGTTTGTTTACTTGGTTTTAGCTGTAAATAAATATTATCTTTTAGTTTGTCACAACCTTCGTTTTATAATATCGTGTATAGGCAGCAGTGAAATGATTGATGCATATCAGTTGGCAGTAGTACCCCGGACGTTCGGATTTTTCGCTTAAAATATTCCTGATAAGAGCCTATATGTAAAAACGCTATTTTACTATCACTGCTTCTAGAAATTACGTTTGGAATTTTTATTCTCTATCTCATATGTTTCTCCGTAACGATAATTTTCACATGCTCTCAACTTTTATATGATTGGTAATTCTGTTGTGACAGTTCTGCTAATATCTCTGTTCCACATAATAACTGCATCTCGTCTATCTAACAATCTCCGGAAAAATATGTTCTTTGACGTGATATTATTATTCACTGTGAATAATTCTTTATTGGCATTAGCTTGTTTCACATTCTCTGCAGTTTTCACGAAGGTGGGAAATTTGTATCACGTTTCCCGCTATATATAATTGCTCGACTGTAGGCATTTCTTCAGTTTTGAATATCTTCTGTTGCCAGATAAAGTTGGAGTACAATTATCGAATTTTTGCAGAGGGTAGGTTTTCTCTTTACGCTGATACTTCCCTGTGTGTTCTTTATTGGAAAGACTTCGGAGATCATGTGAAAAAGGTATTTTTCTAAATTTTATACTTCTTCACGTGACATTTTATCACAGACATGAGACGTAAATTTAAATCATGGTTTCACTAAATTTGTTTTTCTTTTTTCTACGCAGCATGAATTCCAAACAATAAATAGATAGTTTATTGGTTTGCAATTCATGCTGCGTAGAAAAAAATCTTAATGTAAATACAAATGCAGTACGAATTGTTTCCATCCAGTGCAATCGAATATTCATTTTTCGTGAAATGTACGGTTCAGTGACGTTCAACGTTTTATAATTAAAATAGAACCTGTTTCAAAACTTACGATATTGTAATTATCCCTGTTTCTTTACTCGGTCGGAATAACTTCTCAACGCACAGCTGTGTATTCACGGCAGAAAATCTGGACAGTAAGTCCAGATTTGTAAGTCATATTTTTTTTCACGTATATCAAGAATAAACGCTTCACATCTTACAAATGTTTTGTTCCTAAAAACCACCGCGAACAACTCTAAGTGCTCGTAGCCTCCGTTCGTCGGTAATTTAGGTCCACTGGTTCCAGAGATGGAGACATCTGGTGCATTAGGAAAAACAACTCTTAAGATTTATCCGGACTCTAGTCCTGTTCGGGTTCCACTCAGTCGAACGGTGAGAAGCCATCGCTCAGACCTCTGCTCCATTGGAACTGCATAGGAACCCTTTAGAGGTCTCAATATGCCACTGTCACAAGACTTACAGATAGGAGGATTTCCAATTATCTGTTGCGCTTCATTGAATGGCAAACATTTAGTGTATTCCTTAGAAGCCAGCAAACGGATAACTTGTTTTGTTAAGGTAATCCTCAAACATAATTGTTTTGTGTTATTTTTCAAATGTACTTAATGTTTTATAATTAATAACACTTCGAAATAGTCGTATTTTTCGAAATGAAGTTGAAACCCTTATGGTAGAATGTAATACAGTTAAATAGAGAGGAAAATTTATGGATATAATATTATTGAAAAGATAACGAAAGCCAAAGGAAAGATTGTATAGTTTTGAAAGCATTTGCCTTAGGGAAATTTTTATTAGCTGTACCACCACGGTTATTCCATATTTATAGCGTACTATGGTCACGTGGTTATTGTTGACAAAAATTATTGTACTGAAAAACGCAGGATGTGTTTCAATACTAACAAAACGAATAAGATACAATTTGAACTGATGATGTGTGAAACACTATACGGAAGATACGCAGAACTGTCAGCGCTATATAATTTTCAGTTGCTCTATATACAGTTTTGTCTAGTCTTGAAAATATAACTGAATGACGTAAGAAGAACGATCGTCAAAGTATCTATACGTTGAGATTTCGCTCCATATGAAATACATTGATATCAGTATGTCCCAAATAGCAGTGGAGAAAACTGCATTCCTAAGGAATTAAGTTTCATGCAAAACACTTAAAAAAATGACAGCATAAATGGTGTAGCTTTATTTTCACGTTCTGAGTAATTTTCTCGCACCCTGCAAAATTATATACTTTTCCCATAATATGTGTTTGAAGTGCTTTGATGACATGCTAAATACGAACGCTCAGCCTCACTTCAAAACAGGACACCGCAATATTTCACACTTTACTGAAAAACTGTCTGTGCAATCCAAATTAAATCATTGAGCAAAGCATTTCTGAGAGTTTCAGTTTTAAAGAAAAATGGCTACCGTCTGAGAACCAAACATTGTGGATTTACGTGACTGCAAAATGTAAATGAACTCTCATAAATAAATTTATGGGTTAAGGAATAATGTGAAAAAATAAAAAAATGCATACTTACTTAAACAGCGTTTGTAGAGTAGATTATTATCTTAGGCAGTCAAGATATACACTATGAGGGAAAACGTATTCGGACATCTCCATACATGCAAACAAATGTGTTTCCGAAACCAGACGTTAACAGGAGATGTACGTTATGTGCTGCATATAAATTGTAGCATCAGCAAAAACGTGAGGCCGGATTGAAAGCAAGAAATAGTGCAAAACTGAACTGACGGAATTTAAACGGGGTATGTTGGTCAGCTGCCATCTGAGTAAGGAATCAGAGAGTAGCATTGCAGCCGATGTTAAACACCTATGAAAATCATATGTTGAAACTAAAGAAAAGCAGCTCTATGGGAGGCAGGAAAACCTAAGTGATCGCACCAAGCAAAGTTTACCTCGGAATGTGGAGGAAGCACGCACGTACTTTGTCATAGACCTGGCCAGCGATGGCTCACCAGACACCGAAAATGTTTTTGTATCAGAACATTCCATCCGGAAATGTTTGCCAAAGCATATCGAAATATGTTAGCTGCTTTTAAGTATTACATCGCTCCAGGTAATGCCAAATCACGACTGGAGGGGTGACTGCGTCGCCGTTCTTGAGCAATAGAGGAGTAGAAGAGTGTCGCGTGGATTGCCGAATAACGATGTTCATCATATATTTCGGAGAGGCCTATTCAGCTATGATGTTTGATTATAGAAATCTGTCAGAAGGGCTGCATCACTCTCTGCCTTAGAGTGCGGATGGAGATCAGTGACGGTGTCGGTTTCTTTCTGGATTCTATTGTGAAGTTTGCAGCCTTATTTCTAGTGCCCCCCCTCCAGCCGAACAGAAACCTGGATAGGAAGATGCCCTGAACAATCACTCACTGCCTATATTTTGACAGCATTTTGGAACACATTCCTGTGTGTTTCTAAAAGTTTGAGAACCACATTGCCATGTTTAATTTGAACAGCAGGACGTTTCATTATTAGAATGTCCGGTCCTAAGCGTCGACTTACACCCAGTGCAGCGTCTGTGTAACAAGCTGGGACATAAAATCCGATCTCAGCTGCTATGGCCTCCGTCTAGAGCAGCATGACATAAGCTTTACAGAAGGAATGAGCGAAAATTTATTTTCAGACCCTCCGGCATCACGTAGAAAGCTCGTGTAGAAAGTTCTCTGATACAATAGGTTGGGCAAGTACTAATTTTTATTATTGAAAGTATTTCAGTCCGTTTGACTTAAGAATGGGATAACTTTTGTTTGTGTAATTTAGTTACAAGACCATGCATCCGACCGTTCATTCACCAGGATGTGTTTTTCATAGCTAAAATATTAAGTGATTGCACCACTTTAGAGCTAATTTCGGTTTTATAATTTGTGTTCAGTTTATGATTATATTTTTTATAAGCCCCTTAGTGAAGCCTCTCCCAAATTATTTTGTTTTGAGACTGCACAGAGATCTACAAATATTTTTCCTTAATAAATTGTATTACTTAGGTTATCTCATGAAAGAAATGACAGAAACTATGCAAATGCTTAGTTAAAAATCCGACATTATCGGACATGCCTCGCTGGACCGTAGTTACATGTAACCATTGCCCACAGCTTCAGCAATAGTGGTCGATAAAAAGCGTGATGGGTAAGATGCGTGATATGGATGCAGTTGACGGAAAGTAGATTATAGGTGCTAGCAGGATGGGTCACTCCATCTAATTTTTCTTATGTTGAAATAAAAACTCGTTATCTATGTGCCTTTGTTTCAATTTTTAACACCAACAAATGAATTGAAAGTGAACCTTCCTATTACTAGCACCATCGGTGTTGTCTGAATGGTTTAAACAGTGAAACCAAGAAAACTACACTGTAAAAAAATTTATCGTAAATTTCACAGTTTTGGACCGTTAACAAGGTTGCCATCCTTTGACTGTAAAAAAAACAGTTTTGTACTGTATTAATTACGGAAAACAACTGCGAAAGAACAGTCAGGAACTGTTATTTTGACAGTTTTGTACCGTATTATTTACGGAAAACAACTGCGAAGGAACAGTCTGGAACCGTTATTTTTACAGTTTTGTACTGTATTATTTACGAAAAAACTGTGAAGGAACAGTCAGAAACCGTTATTTTTACAGTTTTGTACTGCATTATTTACAGAAAACAACTGTGAAGGACAGTCAGAAACCGTTATTTTTACAGTTTTGTACTGTATTATTTACGGAAACAACTGTAGTTTTTACAGTTTTGTACCGTATTTTTTATGGGAAGGAACAGTAAGGAACTGTTATTTTTACAGCTTTGTTTTGTACTGTATTATTTACAGAAAAGAACTGTGAAGAAAGAATTACAAACAGTAATTCTTACAGTTTTATACTGTTGTTTACAGAGAAGAAACAGTCAAACTGTAAATCTTAGTTTTAAGATTATTAACCTAGCAATCAGATATGCCTGAATCGTGTGATTTTTTACTGTTCAATATGTAATATCACATCAGAAAACTTGAATATTACATCTCAATCCAGGGTGACATAATTTCTAAGTTTTCGTACATGATATTACATATTGAACAGTAAAAAACAGGCAATTCAGGCATATCTGATAGCTAGGTTAATAATCCTGTGACCTTGTTCCACATAAGGGAAAAACGCATCTTCAGCTGAATGAATAGTAAAACTTGCTTTATATAATGTGTTATTTTAATACAAACACTTGTGAAACAGGTGAAGTAAACAGTGTGCTCACAAAAAACTTTAATGATAATGTATAACAATGAATACGCACTTGTTTTATTGTGCTTATATTAAACATATGCTACTTATAAGCTTACTTGTTTTGTGTGCTGGCAAATTCAGCATCAGTCAGTTCTGAACATGATTCAGTGAAAGTGGTCTTATAAAGTAGGATATGTGTGATATAAAAGCAATAAAAATGTGTTCTCCGAGAACAACTGCAGTCAGTGTGGCGAGGTGTGGAAAAACACAAAGGTTGAAAAAACAGCTGAAGCTCAGATTTTCAGACAACAACATGGAGGGAAAGCACAAACGAATATTGAGCTGCCCAAGGATGATCATTGATTACATCTGAAATGTTAGAAGTATCTAACTTGCTACATAGACCACAGTCACAGCATGATGCAATAACACAAGATAATAGACATATCTGGTCAGTATTGCATTACAATTTGGCAGCCTGAACATGGTTTCCCTCTTCACAAAATAACACGGGAATGATAGGGAATTGTTGGCCCTCGACAACATAATACAGGCTGCTTTATGGTAATAGGGACTTCATCCTTTCTATTCTCCAGACCTTGCCACAACTTACCTTTCAGAATGTTTCAAAGATAAAGAGCTTTTCAAGAAAGCCACATAGGCATGGCTATAAGAGCCTCATACATATTTTACTGCCACATAAAGTTAAAGAAAATATTTTAAAAAATTGTCCCAATGGTTTCCCTCTTTACAAAATAAGATGTTTAGCTGTGTTTTCTTATTTATATACTGTCATTCATAAAGAGCAATAAAAGGGCTACTTTATTATTTTTAAAAATGGCTCTTTACTGAGAAATACTTGAATTTTCATCACCAAATCATAAATTTTGTGATTACCATCCAAACCATTATACCACGAGGCACAGTAGAATTCCAGAATTTCAACCTGTCATCAGTACAGCTTGTTCAAAGGATTATGCATTAAAAATTACTTTTATATTGATTGGTTACAATTTTAAAAAGGTGACAATGCTGAAAGGCCCAAGAAATCAGCAAAGATAATTGCTTTTTATTGCTGTCAAAGGTATGTTTTTATTCCCACAATAAAGATGTAGACCACAGATTCAAAATAGTTTCTCTTTTAGAGAAGTCGTATAACATCAGTAACTAAGCAGACTAGATATTAAACATGAAATAGACTTATCTTTTACAAATAACGTTTTTATTAAATAAGTGGTAAAGAAATTGTGGTACATAGTTGAAATATTTGTTTTTTTTATTGTTTTGTCCACTCAAAGTCAGTCATTCATTCATTCATTAACAAAAGAATGTTTGGACTGTATGGGTCATTTTATCTCTCAATTTTGATTCCATGCTCAGGGTTGATGTTGAGAAGGCACCTATACAAAAAAAAAAGTATCAAGTTTAGGAAACATAGAAATATATATATTCATTTATTTTATATCTAAATGCTTACATCTAGGAAATATAGCACATAAAACATTACCAAATGTATAAGCATTGCAATCTGAGCTGCACACTTGATAACAAAATGAATTTGTTTATCAAGGTCAATTAACAAATATTTAAATGTTTATGCCCAATTATATACTAAAGAAAGACAAAAAATACGAAAATCTCAGGAATACAATACCCTTGCAACTACACTCACGGACAATGAAATTTGTGCACTTAGAAGAAAACATCGCATTGAACTGAAATTTTATGGAATTAATGATACAGATGGATACAAATGGCAAAAACAGAGCTGCAGGACAATTACAGAGGGATCTGTGGCACGCAGTCCGACCTGGAATCCCCGCCAGGAATGGGAGCACATGGGGTGGTAGGATCTCATCCACACATCGCTGGCACGTCAATGATCCATATACTAGCAGGGCTTGAAAAATACCATGCCAGAGATGCCCGAGGCATGTAAATTATTGGCCTGGGTAAGTAAAAATGAAATCTAGTAGCCCGGTCGGTTGGGCAACTAGGTTCAAAGAAAAAAAAAGTTTAAAATGGAGAATTTTCTACTCTAGAAAAAAAAAAAAAAGACAGTCGTCGCGTGTTTTTCATTTTACTGCAAAAATCACCAGAATTTGTTTTATTATTATGGGAGGAAGTGCTTCTTCAATTATATTATGCTCTACATCCAGAAATTGGGGCCATACGTAGTTTTGCTCCAGATGGCGTTTATAGTTAACGACAGGGTGCATGCCTGGATTGAAACTAGCCTCCGGTGTTTAGTGACAAAATGCGTAAACTGCCCTGAAACAGGAGGATGCAGACTGATGGGCAAAAAAGCCGTGCTTTATGAGGAGGAAGTGACCACAGAATATTTATTGCACAGCCCCGGGTGGGGTTGGGTCTCTGATACAACTTGCGCGAGTGAGGGAGGAGAAATAATGGAAGCCCCCCCACACACACACACACAAAGAACAGCGGTACTACTGAAACAAAGCCTAAGTTTCGTTTAAGATTTAAGAATGAGCCTGTACACTTACCCGGGAGAAGAGCAAAAATTACCGACACCGATAACTTACCTAGTTTGTCTGAGAAAACAGTAGTTTGTGTTAGCTGCGGATATAAGTTTTATTTATAAATGGATACGATTTGGGGGGGGGGGAATCCAGCAATGAGAGCATATCTCATAGTAAGCTATTATGTGGAATTTCCGATCTGTCAGCGGTTGTTACAAATTCGTCTTCTGCATTGTTGAGTGATGTAATTTCAGAATCTGAATCTGTGTCGTTGGCAGAATTGAAACTTACGCAAGCGGACTATGATAAAGTGTATGCAAAAAAACACCGTTGGACAGTTCAGGAATCTTGGATAAAAACATTTAATTGGCTAAAGTCAAATTATGACAAGACTATTATGTGGTGCACTGCTTGCCAAAACCATTCCAAAATTGCCAATACCACCAGCAATTTTTTCAAGAAATGTGTGTGTGTGGGGGGGGGGGGGGGCACACAGGAGCAGCTACATTTGGCTGTATAGCGGACCGGGTCCCCGTGGAATCCATTTGTACCTGGCGCATGATTCGTCGATCCTCTCTACCAGTGGTCCCCCTGGTCCGCCCGGAGCCACTCTGCCGTGTGGCAGTGCAGTCACGTGTTCACTGCTCCCAACACAGTCAGACGATATGGTCAGAATGGTCCAGGCGGTGTATTTTTTAACATTTCAAAATAAAAATTCTAAAACATAGAATTGAATTCACTATTACACAAGTACAATGTCATCACGGCCCCACAAAGACCCAGTGAGTTAAACCTGACCTTCCAGTGTGCAAGGAACACTTTTTCCAGATTACTTTGCAGTCATCGTTGAAAATTTTCTTGGAAATTTCACCTAAAATAATCCCCTCTCTAGGTCCCAGGGCTTGACAAATCCCAGGTGCCTAGAAAACTGGCACTCACATTCGTTTTTTTTAAAGTTCTGTAATGTGCACTAAATACCATGATTTTTGTCATATGATCCACAGAGCATCTGTTAAAAGGTTTTTAACCCTACATTGCATACATTAGTCCCCCCCATTTTTTTAACCTAAATGTGTATATACAGTATAATGCTTACAAAAATCACACGAAATTCTGAAAATCATTATTGAGTCTATAGATTATGAAATATAGGTTGGTGACAAATTTGGCACTTTGCACGACTAGGGTCTCCATCCAATAAATATACTGTAATAGAAAATTAACGTCCTTTTTCATGAAAATATTTTTACATGTTTTGAATATCATTTTATTATTAAGGTAATGTATGCATTGACGATATTTTCCAATGCAAAGCAATCAATAAATCACTTATATTGTCATAAAATTCAATCAATAATCATTGAGCAAATAACATGAATTGTAAATTACTAGTCTTATGATGTAAGAAATTCAACAAAATAATTACTGTGCTTATTTAAATAAAAATGCAGATTGCATTTTATAATATATTTTTTTTTTTTTTTTGATTGGAGGTTTAACGACTATCATGAGCAACTCAATGGGCTATAAACAGTCGCCTGTCCCTAATTTAGGGTCACTGGTTCCAGGGAAGGGAGAGAGCCAGTGCTGTAAGACAAACACAACATCCATGCCTCATCGGGATTCGAACCCGAACCCCTTTTGGATGAATGACCAGAGGCCATCGCTTAGACCACTGCGCCACCGGGGCAGCTTTTATACATTTCACTGCCAACTTTAATTTCCAGTTTACGAATTTACATTTTTGTCGATCATTGGGATTGACATCTAGACAGTTTCCATCACAACAAAAGCTCATTGCTAGTACAGCACATCTAAGGCCCTTGTGTTTCTTTAGCTGGAGTTCCTGTTTTTACACCATTGCTTGGCCTTCCTGCTGTAGCCCAGGGCATGCGCCATACCATTTGCTTACTCAGGATGCTTGGGCCTTCGATATTTAACCTGGATGTGATTTGCTTTTAAATCATTAAGCGGTCAGTATGTATGAGCCAAACATCACCTCATTTACCCACTTTTTTTTTTTTTTTTGATTGAAAGTTTAACGACCACCGTGAGCAACTCAATGGGCTATAGTGGTCTAAGGCGTTGGCCTCTGATCATTCGTCCGTAAGGGGTCCGGGTTCGAATCCCGGTCAGGCATGGATGCTGTGTTTGTCTTACGGCACTGGCTCTCTCCCTTCCCTGGAACCAGTGACCCTAAATTAGGGACGGGCGACTGCTTATAGCCCATTGAGTTGCTCACGGTGGTCGTTAAACCTCCAATGAAAAAAAATCCATAATTTAGGGTCACTGGTTCCAGGGAAAGGAGAGAGCCAGTGCCATAAGACAAACACAACATCCATGCCTCACCGGGATTCGAACCCGGACCCTTCACGGACGAATGATCATAAGCCAGCGCTTAGACCTACGCATTTACCCACGTTCATCAATTCCAACACACTGTTGAGAAGCCCCGCTGACCACCTATTTATTACCTGTGTTTGGTTTGGAACTGCTTCACTTCGCGCGATGGATGCCTACGTCAACTGCCCATCACCCTTATCTCTAATGTTTTGCCTACTGAGAGGATATTTAACACACTGAAAGCTCTTCTTAGTGAAAAAGTTGCACAGTATTTGTAATATTACAAAATATTGCTGTACAGAAAAATTCCAACGTGGAATGTCTTCCCCCACACAATACAGAACAAGCTTTGTCGATACTATCAAACAGCTGATTATTACACTATTTTAAACATGTGAAAATTTTTAATACTATAAAGCCAGTCTTTATTAAAGATTTTAACTTTAACAGTTACAGAGTTAGTCTTATTAACATTCATTGAAATCTTCAGTCAATTTCATTGAGACCATTCTCAATTTAAGTAATTTAATATATTTGTATAACAGTACTGTTAGAAAACATAGATAACGTACATTTCAAGACTTCAAACCTATATAAAATACAACAATATTATCTAAGAGAATGTTACAGATAAGATTTTGAAGAATTTTTTGTGGGGGTGGGCTTGAAGCACAAAACGTTTTTCAGACTCATCAGAAATAACTTTTCTGAACACACTGTAAAATGTTTTCATCAGCAAAATCTATTACCAATTTTGAGTATAGGAAATAAAAATAAAATGGGCAGAACTTAAACACAGAAAACCTGTTCACTAAATGGAATTTTAGAACATTTTTAAAACTCAAGCCCCCCCCCACACACACACACATTACTTGCAAAATAAATTTGCTAGCAGCTTCACTGTATAAAACTACGAGAAATTTTAGTACCGGTTCCACAACTGATGTACACATCAGTGTGCATAGAGCATATATTTCTGCAATCTGATTGCCAACCTAGATGAAAATGCTGTTTGCTCACTACACAAGTTTGAAGCCAACTTAGTGTTTACATTATAATGGAATTTTATTTCCACACCAAAACCTTTGCTCGTCTTGGCTTTCTCTACAGGAACAAGAGATACCGTTTTTTGAAAAAATGCTGAATGATCTTCGCTTTTTTTCTTTTTTTTTAAACGTCAGAGCTATTTTAGTTTTATTTATTGCAATTTTGCAAGGATAATAGACTTTTTTAGACTTAATTTTCCAAACGACCTTGAACATATTTTATTTAAACAAAAGTTCCGAAAACAATTTCATATGAAGTTGGCAATGAACTATTCATTCTATAATAAGATGAGCACTAAACTAACCATGCACACAAAACTAACAATTCAAAACTAAGTTGAAGCCTCACCTCTAAATGAATTCCAAGTTGGCAGCAGCATAGCAAATTCCTTTTCAGAACTTGAAATTCTGTCTATTATTTTTTGATCAATGCTGAGCATGAGTGTTGGGTGAGAGTACAAGTTTCTTCTGAAATGGATTAAAACAAGAATCTTAAACATAAGAATTAAAAAGCTGTTAAAAGTTGACAAAAATATCCTACAAGGTATTTTTCTTAGTGTTCTTTATCTTAGCTTTTTATGCATTAGATACATCTCACAAGAAAGAGAGAAATATCTATTGTAAATGATGCTTTAAAAATAAAGCTTCCACCATGGAACTTATTTTAAAGCACCATTTACAATAATTTTGACACAAAAATTGATTTTAAATAATTTTGACACTTTTTGATAGAAGGAAATTTATACATATTCAGTTACATATGCATGAGGCTATCAGAGGTTTGAACTTTGGATTTGCTAATGATCTGTTGTTGGCATTAGTAAATAAATACTGCACAGGACCACTAAACTACTTATTTTACTGGTCCTGTTGGAGAGTTGTTATTTACGTAAAACTATAACTTTTCTTCTCATCCAGAAATTAGGTAGCAGTTTTTGGCTGGACTTCTGAATCTCAATGTAACACGTAATTTAATGTATCAATTCTTGCATGCATGCTTCGTAAGAATTTTGTTTGTTTGGAGGTTTAACAACTACCATGAGAAAGTTGAATAAGCAGTAAATGTGAGCAACTTAATGGGCTATGAGCTACATAATTTCGGGCCACTGGTTCCAGGAAAGGAAGCCAGTACTGTAAAATAAACACAACATCCATGCCATACTGGGATTTGAACTTGCACTCATTGTGGACAAATGGTCAGAAGCCAGCGCTAAGCCTACTGCGTCACTGGGACAGCTGTAAATTTTATGCTATGTACTTAGAAAAAATTTCAATGCTGTCGTAACATTTTAGTGCTAGCTTCCTTTAGCAGCTCCATATAATTTATCTGAATTTCTTTATAAAACTCATGTTTTCCCATTATTTGTGATCTCATGATACTATGTTTCTGCAGAGCATGCACTTTTGGAGTTTAAATTTGGTTGCAAAATGAAAGAAAATCTGTACTTACCCACTGCGATGCTTCGGCAACCACCATTTGCAATAGCACGTAAAGTTGTTTTCACAGCACAGGTAATTCTTGGCAATTCAATTGCTGGTTGCCAACCGATCAGCTGTGGATGCGTAAACCTCTGAGCCGCACGCTGTCATATTACAGCTGAGCAGAAAGAGTTTTTTTTTTTTCTTTAATTTTATTTTGATTGGAGGTTTAACAACCACTGTGAGCAACTCAATGGGCTATATGCAGTCGCACTTCCTTAATTTAGGACCACTGGTTCCAGGGAAGGGAGAGAGCCAGTGCCATAAGAAACTCAACATCCATGCTTAATCAGGATTTGAACTCTGACCCAAGTCGGACGAATGATCAGAAACCATTGCTTAGACCACTGCGCCACCAGGGCAGCGAAAGAGCATTCAACTACCAAAGGTCACAGGAAAATGGATTGTTTCTCCCAGCTGAATATTAATCTATATATTCATCTTTTTGCCACGCGTGTCTGTTCTACTTTACGAATAGATCTTGCGAAGTTTAAATAAGATAGGATCAATGCTTTTAAAAATCAGTAAATATTTCCTTTCGACTGCAGAAAGGGCGTGGGACTGTAATGAAATACTGGAAGTTCTGGTTGCTTTGGGAATTCTTGCTGTGCAAAAGATCATCTTCAAGTCTTTTGATTTGCGATATTATGTGGCGCAGTTTGACTGGGCGATTTTCGCTTCCCACCAAAAGCTTCGTATTTTGTGGGCTGTATATTCAGCTACATTTTGTTTTGAGCTTTTCGAAATTCTGCTTCATTATGCCATCTTGCCAAGGTTGTTCGTGGAAATTGCTGCAATAACATGGAGCTTCGAGTTTTACCCATACACTGCTTATCAGTTGGTAACCAGAAGTTCCATGTAGCAGAAGACACCTATGCCATGAAAACAACTTGATGTGCTATATAGCAAATTATGGTTGCCGCTGCGTGTAGGTACCAATTTTCAAATTTCATTTTGACAATTTTAAACACCAAAAGTGTGTGCTCTGCAGAAACATGTGCTATTATATGGCCACAAATAATGGGAAAACATGGGTTTTATAAAGAAATTCCGGTAAATTACACAAAGCCGTTAAAGGAAACTAATAGCTACCTGTTTTTTATAAATAGAAATGAAAGTTCTTTTACACAAAGGAAATACCGAATGATAATAGAACAGTTTGGTTTTAGCCATCAGCCTGCTGCTTATCTTCTGCTGCACATTTTAAAAAATATTACTGAACTATGTTATTCACCAATAATTTTATTTCAAGAGCTTTCCACCTGTTCCAGGTGTTATTCATGGCTGGCAGAGGTAGGGTGCCGCCCTGAGGATATAACTGATAGTTCACAAATCTATATCAGTTACTATTAAAGGGAAAACAAACTACTTTGCAGCTAAAGAATGTCAAAAAATATGGACAAACGCAATTCGAAATTGTTTTTATTTTAATTTTTTAAATAAAGCTATTACAAACAAATACATAAAATGAAAAAAACCCCTGAGGCATGAGGAAGCATCAGGCTGTGTGTGCCAAATGTTTTGATGTGCAAATGTCCCCAATGCTTGCTTTAGAGCTCTCCAATTTAACATGATGTTTTGGGGGCATGCTGTTATTTGAAAAAGAACAGCTTTTTTTTTTTGTTGTTTAAAAAACACATAACAGCACCTTAATTATATCATTCTAACAAATGCACTGCACAAAGTGTAACAGTGGAGCTAATTTCTGTGGCCCGTGATTGTGAGTGTGTAGAAGTCTAATGCAAATGTAGACTACTCGATATACTAAAATTTGAATGCCTACCCCAGTATTTTACTGAGGTATGTATAGAATTTTTAACTAGAATTGAGATATATATGTATGTATATATATATTATATATATATACATACAGCACTTGACAAATATGTTCCAGATCTAGAAGCCAGATGAATGAAGTAAAAAAAAATGCATGTCTGTTGATGATGCTAAGCCAAAAAATAATAACTACATCTGTTATCAATTTCCTTTTTTTTTTTTAACCCAAAGCACTTATTTGCAAAACAAAGTTCCAATTTGCTTCATAATTTTGTTTTCCCACTCATCCATTGCTGATCTCAAAAAAGCCGCCCCGGTGGCTCA
Organism: Macrothele yani; assembly: GCA_039090855.1. Classification (NCBI taxonomy): domain Eukaryota; kingdom Metazoa; phylum Arthropoda; class Arachnida; order Araneae; family Macrothelidae; genus Macrothele; species Macrothele yani. The sequence goes on along the minus strand of CM076999.1, from coordinate 46,089,446 downwards.
GTGGTCTAAGGCGCTGGCCTCTGATCATTCGTCCGTAAGGGGTCCGGGTTCGAATCCCGGTCAGGCATGGATGTTGTGTTTGTCTTACGGCACTGGCTCTCTCTCCCTTCCCTGGAACCAGTGACCCTAAATTAGGGACGCGCGACTGCTTATAGCCCATTGAGTTGCTCACGGTGGTCGTTAAACCTCTAATCAAAAAAAAAAAATATCAAAAAATTAAAATTTAAGATTTTGATTTTATTAAAATACTATTTGCAGAAGTCATATTTTGTACATATTAATTCAAAGTACTGTACTTTTACCTGTGTGTAACCTGCAGACCACAAAATTCACACAAAAAGTTTCTTTCTAAGATCCACGGTGGTGTATAATACACAAGGCTGTGAAAAAAATGTGACATAATCCATAGAAAATGTGCCACCATCTGTCGTGTTAATCATGAACCATAATTTCCGGCAGAAAAGCCACGATTCACAGGATGACTGACTCAGAAGTCTAAAGATGAAGAAAAAAACTATCAGCTTATAAAAAAGTAACTAATTTTTAAGTACTTTTGAGTTACTTTTAAATAAACAAAGGAACTCATATCCCTGGGTTTTGCAGCATTACTGTAGTTCATTAGTTAGACCTAATAAATCTGTAGTATTTATCTTTTTTTTATGTCTCAAAATAAAAAAAAATAAAAATAAAAAAAAATAAATGAGAATGTGATATTGCAAAATGGTTAAGTGCCATGGAATAGCTCTGTGTGCTGCCCACAACACAGACTCCCACATGCACAAATATATAGACTTCGTTGCATCATATTTTATGTCAGAATGATTGTAACTAAAAAAAAATCTTGCATCTCTTGGCGGTCCTCTATTGCGGCGTTTGTGTTACGTTTTTCCTGTTACATTTTTGGTACTTTTCCAATCACACCTCTCCTGACAATACCCTCACATATTTTTTAAATGCTGTACCAATTTTTTTTAAATTATTTTACTCTACCAGTATTTGCAGTACCTAAATTTATTACTTCTTAACAGATAATCTGCAAATTATGCAACACAAATTACATTTACTAGAAATTGTAAAGTCAAATAAAAAATATTTGCTGCCAGGGACAAAAATCTAAGTGCCTGGCACCTATTATATGTCAAGTATGGATATACATATATAGCAACTATGTTAATACTAAGCAGGGGTTGCACTGGCTTTTCTAAAGTTTTTTTGGCAATTTAGTCGCCAAATTCAATTTTTTTCACCAAAGTGTTTATAACATAATGAAACTGTAATCGCCAAAGGTTTTTTCCATCACCAAAATGATTTCGTTTTGCGCAAATTGCTAAGATGGCAATCGGCAGTGCGACCCCTGCTAAGTTTACATTATAAAAGGAACAGATTGCTCTAACTATTCAAATTTGCACGTGGTCAAATCTTTATAAAACATAGTTAAGGCACTAGGATACCATATCGGAGGTTCCTGGGTCAATTTCATCTAGAAATAGGATTTGATTTTCCTAGGGCACCACCAGACGTAGACAAAAATATCCCTCCTCTAGAGGTCTGCAAGGGTCTAATTTGGTGAGCCTGGCCCAAGCACTGGCATTCAAGACCCAGCCCGTTTCAAATATCAGACATTCAGCCCGGGCCCATCAATTGCATCTCTTATTTAGTCTTGGCTCGGCTTGTGATGTGCCATTTGGTATTATTTTGTTTTTCTATTGTATTTTATGAAAATGTGAAAATTAAGTAATGAAATGGGATATTATTGAAAATTTTAAGTTGAATGTAGTAAGCCTAAAAATATTAACTAAACTTTAACAATTACCAAAAAATATAATTAATTAATAACAAGGAACTGTACACCAATTACAATTAAAATAGTACTAGAGATCCAAATTTCTTGGTTTAGAATATAAATCAAAGTTTCCAAGCTTTCGCACATCAACCAGATGGCTTTTTCAAGGAAAGTAGACAGCCATAAACTTCAAAAAGAGAGAAAAAGGAAGACTAAATGCATTCAGAATATCCATTTCTCTGAACTAGTAAGCTGTAACACTACAAAAGATCAGATTAGGGATAGGAGAAAAAATCCATGCCGTCCCACCGTCATAGAAAAACACCCTCACCCCACTGCAGACACCCTCTGCCCCCCCCCCCATCCTACACAACACTCACGGAGTGTGGCAAATTTTTTTGCTGTCAACAAGCCCCAAAATGGTTTTACCATCTTAACCTTAGATTGGTAAAAACACTGTGCATGCCTCTGCCTCTTGTTGCTTTTCTTACGACGCCCTGGGCTGTCATGGAAGTAAGTAAAACCTTCGAAACAGTTTAACACACCAGGAAATCCAGGAATTTTTTTTCTTCTTTACCATTGCGATAAAAAGAATGGGTCGACTTGGCCCAGCCCGTTGCTTTGTTCTCTAAACTACAAAAAGGCCTGACCTCGCCCGTGCAGACCTCTACCCCCCTCGCCCCAATTTGTGCCACAGGGCTAAGTTTACAGTGAACTCTAACTTCACAGTCTGATTGCTCACTAAGTATAAATACAGAGAGGGCTCCCTCCCCAGATTATACACAAAAATCAATAGTTCCCTTTTTCAGAGCTAGTACATTAAGGACAAGCTTTTTTTTTTGGCTAACCTTCCGAAAGTGGCCCGCTCCGATAGATGGCGCTCTGGCTACGCACATTTCACAGTCAACCACTCCCTCGACTTCATTGATCCCATCACAGGGGCGCATACACAAGGAGTAGAGAGCAATTGGCGTCCCCTTAAGCATCAGTTAACACAGGGCAACCACAAAATGTACTTGGCAGACCATATTATGGAATATTTATTCCGACGGAATTGCCCAATTTCCTCAGAACATTGCTTTGAAGTCCTGATTCGTGCGATCAGGCAGTTCTTCCCCGGCAGATAAAGGTTTTCTGGCTTTTATTCTGCTAAGAAGACAGTTTCAGATTCATGAGGAAAACTCACTCTTCCGTCGTAATAAATATTTTACACATATGCAAGAATGTACATTCATAAAGGCCCTTTTAAGGGCCACCTAAAATCCATATTATTCATTTCCTTTGCCTATTTCATAACATTACGCTACGCTTCACGATTTAGCGATAACATGTCGCCATCTATCGTCGCTTCAGAAACTACTTTTGGGCCACTTTCGGAAGGTTTACCCTTTTTTTTTCCACCCGTGGGGAAGTAAAGATTTTTGTGTACCACTGATTAACAAAATCTGGTGGTCCAGTATGAAGTTTACTAATAATGCTAATTGATAGTTCACTCATAATACTAATTATCAGGTTGTTCAGAAAATAATGGCAGATTTTCTGAAATGCCATATTCAACTTTCCCACAATGCTTGCAAAGTTTCATTCCAGTGACATTAGCCAACGAGATAAGGAGGGCTGAGGAGTGAGTACGGCATTCGGTCACTGATAATGTTCTGAAGGCAAATCCCAACATCAGTCAGTGAACTCGCCAAACAGTACAAGGTGTTGGTGCCAATCATTTCCATCAAATTGGTAAGGCCAAGAAGCTCGATAAGTTGGTCCCACACAAACTAATGGAACATCAGAAACAATGGTTCAAAAAGTGCAGTAACCTTCTGCTTCACAACAAAAAGGAGACCCTACTTGATCGCATTGTAACTTGTGTTGAAAAGTGGGTGCTATGTGACAACTGTAAGCAATCTGGACAGTGGCTGAACCTTGTTGAACCACCAAAACATTATCTTAAACCAAGGTTGATGCAAAAAGTCTTGACAGTGTGTGGGATTGTTCAGTGTTATACACTTAAAGTTCTGGAATGCTGATGAAAGCATTACCTCAGTTACATACTGTAAAGAAATTGACAATGCACCAGAAGTTGTGTTCCAAACAGTCATCTTTGGTGAACAGGGAGGGTCCTTTTCTCCTCCATGTTAACGCAAGACCACATGTGTCACATATGACAAAACAGAAATGATACGAACTGAGGTTCAAACCCTTCCCACATCCTGCCTACGCGCCTGACTTGGCACCTACGGATTTCCACCTGTTCATGCATTTTAGCAATTACGTCAAGGTCAGGACCTTCAGGAACAAAGAGGAGGCTGAAATTGCATTCTGGGAATTTCTTGTATCCAGGAGCCAGATATCTTTTGGACTGGCATTAAAGCACTTGTTCCACAACAAACGCTTGCGAAATGGTTACTTTCGAAGGTGCAGAGCAAGCATGTTGTGTGTTTTGGTTTGAGGAAACAATGTCTGCGACACAAAGTTCAAAGGAATTTTCGCACACAATATGGCAAATAACCTCTGAATAGGGGTACATTTTGTGTGTGTGGCACAATAATTTTGTGGAAACGGGCTGTTATATTCGTCATTTGATGGCGTACCCAAACACCTGTTTTCCAGATGGGTGGATTGGTAGAGGTGAGCCAGTAGCATAGCCACCTCTTATTCCAGATATGCATAGTTGTATAGCCCCATTCAAAACACCCTGTATTTTTTCAACAGAGTAGTTGAAAAAAATACAGTCCTAGCACTAGGAAGTAATGAGCAGACTGTAAGGTAGAAAAGAAACTGCAAATGGTGGCATTTTTTCCTTGATCAAAATGTCAGTTAAGGAACAGTTATTTCACTTTGTAAATATTTGTTTACGTGCCCCATGAAGGGTAAATGTCTACGTAATTGCACGCATGTATTTGTATTCAGATATCTTTATTAAGCTTTTTAGATTTAAATTATGTTTTAAAAGTATAACAAGGAAAAATAATAAAAAAAAATATTAATCAGCTATGTTATTGTGGGCCTCCTTTATTTAAACAATCAAGTTTTATAAACCAATGTTTTTCTTTCTTCATAATGATGCCTTACACAACAGAGTAAGAAAGTATGATTTATTCACTTATTTCATTAAATTAAATTTATTTTCTAATTCTTGTAACTTTCAGTCATGGTAGTGTCAAACGGGAAGTAAAACAGGAGTGTTTCTAAAGTGCGATAGTTTTTCTCTGTGCCTACATTTTTCAAGGTAAAATTGCATTTTGAATGTTTAAATTTTCATCTACATTTTTTTTTTAGTGGAGGTTTAACGACCACCGTGAGCAACTCAATGGGCTATAAGCGGTCGTCCGTCCCTAATTTAGGGTCACTGGTTCCAGGGAAGGGAGAGAGCCAGTGCCGTAAGACAAACACAACATCCATGCCTCACCGGGATTCGAACCCGGACCCCTTACGGACGAATGATCAGAGGCCGACGCCTTAGACCACTGCGCCACCGGGGCGGCCATCTACATTTGATCATATATATATATCTTATGATTTATTCAGACTCTCACAACTTGTGGTTTTTGTAATTGTTTTTCTGTTTTTTGTGGCAGATGACGAGCGTGGGTTGAGCAAGGAAACTTATAGATGCATGCAAAACTAAGTGATTCATCATGCAACTCTGAGGAAGTTATGATAATAAAAATTTTTTTGGTGGGCTTTTTTTTTTTTTTTTTTTGATTGGAGGTTTAACGACCACCGCGAGCAACTCAATGGGCTATAAGCAGTCGCCCGTCCCTAATTTAGGGTCACTGGTTCCAGGGAAGGGAGAGAGCCAGTGCCGTAAGACAAACACAACATCCATGCCTCACCGGGATTCGAACCCGGACCCCTTACGGACGAATGATCAGAGGCCGACGCCTTAGACCACTGCGCCACCGGGGCGGCCATCTACATTTGATCATATATATATATCTTATGATTTATTCAGACTCTCACAACTTGTGGTTTTTGTAATCGTTTTTCTGTTTTTTGTGGCAGATGACGAGCGTGGGTTGAGCAAGGAAACTTATAGATGCATGCAAAACTAAGTGATTCATCATGCAACTCTGAGGAAGTTATGATAAAAATTTTTTTGGTGGGCTTTTTTTTTTTTTTGATTGGAGGTTTAACGACCACCGCGAGCAACTCAATGGGCTATAAGCAGTCGCCCGTCCCTAATTTAGGGTCACTGGTTCCAGGAAAGGGAGAGAGCCAGTGCCGTAAGACAAACACAACATCCATGCCTCACCGGGATTTGAACCCGGTCCCCTGTCGAATGAATGATCAGAAGCCATTGCTTAGACCACTGCGTCACCAGGGCAGTGAAAACAGAAATAGAGTCAAGTAGTACAAATTGTGTATGCATCTGCTATCGTGGTCACAATATCTAGAAATATTGTTCTCACAATAAATTTATCACCTGAGTAAAACCATTTTTCAGATGGTGCATGTTATTCAATTGCATTATAACCCTTTTGTATTTTGTTAAGTAGGTTTTTCTTAGTTTGGAACTGAACATATAATTTTGATATTGAAAAAAAACACTAAAAGAAACTATTTTAATAAGGGTATATTTTTAAAAGGTAACTAGACAAGCATACTAAAATTTAGAATTGTTTTAAGGCATGAATAAAGTACTTTCTTCAGAAACTTTCATTCAGCAAAACTTTAGGCATGTAACTACATTCTGTACAACATTTCAAAAGTTTAGCAGCAAAAACTATGCTTACCTGTATCATTATTCCAGGCTTTGACTTTTTTGGAAGGTATTCCATGCTTTCTTCTTCTTCTAATAATTTTCACATTCAACTAATGAGTCACGTAGAAAACAAAAAAAACTACATGGCCATGTTATTATACAAAGCTGATATTTGAGACTAATTTAAAATTCGGACAGAGCAAAAGTAAATTTCCGTCTTTACTGGGTGGTATGTAAAAAGGTTATGAGAAGTAAATACAAATGATCAACAAGTTGTTTTTTTCAATTTTCCTTGAATAAGCCAGTTGCCTGGATGAAGCAATTTGTCAGATGATGATCATGCATCCCATAAACAAATGCACTGCATCCTGGAGAATTAACCAAGCAACAAAATTATGGGTAAATGTGTACTTTAGCGTCCTGCAAAGTTACGTAGTAGAATTCGTTTGTTTCTCACATACAATCCAAAATATCACCAGTCCAAAAGTTAGGAATTTATCGTAAAATTCCATCACTTACACGATAGTACCATTAATAGTACAGGTAGTCGTTAAAAGTACTTTATAACTATTAGCGGCAAACATACGCTAAAAGCAGATAAGTGCCCAGTCTGAACTCATGCCTAGACCAACGTGTAACCGAATAGTTAGCATATGTCCACATGAACTTTCCTGTTAAACTGTAATCAAAAAGTTTCCAAATGAAAAAAAGCACTAGTCTCCTACAGTACAGAAAAACTTTGGACAAACAGATACAAAACGTTAGGGAAAGATATTGAATAGGAATAAAGTGAAGTGATATGCAGCGAACTTAACGTAGAAATTAAGCCTAACATACAAACAATCCGGCGAAGTGCTCAACGCCAAATAAAATTAACTGAAATTGAAAGAAAAACAAAGAATGATAAATCTCGGAAGTGGAACACGGAAATTCTAACCTCGTAATAATAATTTAGTGGAACTGAGAATGATTAATATGTCTTGTAATGCTGAGATTACTAATCCCGTTTGCTCGTTATTTTGCTAAGTTCTACCAAACTACTTCGAAACGCGAGGTTAAGTGTTTGAGCATGCGCGTTAAGTAGTTCAGTAGCTCGGCGCGTTGCCATCCCCAAAACTGTAGATTTTACAGTTTTAAACTGTTAAATGTGGTTACGGCATTTTTCTGTAGCGATTTACAGTAATTTTCTGTAAAAACTACAACTTTTTTTTACAGTGTATCGATGCACTATCAATATTCAGATCTTGACAAAACTGTCGACGGTTACTACAGCTCTACATCGTATTAAACCATGAAATCGGGCAACTAATAAAACATTTGATGGGTATCTTATAAAATTTGTATTTTCTTTCAAAAATAAATTAATAATATTAGATTGAAAATTGACAATTCCATTGTCGAGAATCATTGTTTGTACATTTAAAAAGAAGCGTTAGAATCATACATGAAGTAAATGCATTGATATTAGATATTATGGCCGACTATTTCAGATTGGATCTGAGACTCTTGATTAATCCACTCAAATATTCGATTATGTGTTACATTTCCGTGCAAGTTCAAGTTATTTTTTATCTGCACGTTTATTTTACAAAAAAATTTAAACCCTCAAACACAATTATTTTTCTAACATGCATTTAAAGTCGCTAAAAGCTGTGTGAAGCGCTAATTAAAGAAATTCGAATTGAGATTTCCTGCTGCTTATCTTCGGTAAACACAATATTATCTTGAAGTTCTCTTTGACTAAAATGGTTAATTTCTTGATTCTTCTTTTAATATTATGATTTGCATGAAATTTGAAGACCACGTTGCAAATGGTTTGATATAAGTCCTCGGAAATTCGTAATGCATGTGAATCTCAAAGTTTCACACGCAAAGCACGGTTGAATACGAGCCCGCGACATGCTTTAAATTTCTGTTTTAATTGCCGATCATTAAAATGGGATCACTACCATTTCATTGCTTAAAAACCCGGAGTTTGGTATTTTCGTCGTAAAAGAGGAAACTTTTTTCTGCAGAAGTTCAAGCTTCAGCTTTTACGTCACATCCACTAATGTTTTAAAATTTTTCAATGAGAAAGCAATACATCTTGCCTTAAATTCGGTCTTGACCCAAGCATCCTGAAAAGCAATATGGCGGTCTTATGAAATCATTCACATAAAGTACTATATACACTGCCGGAAAGTAAAAAAAGAACACCTAGATGGAAAAGTCTGATACCAACGGAATTTATACAGCATAATAACGGAATACAGAGGATAACGTGATCAAAACATTATGGCAAAATACAGCTGCATTTGCTGGTAAACTGAAAAATAACATTTCCATGTAACATGGTTAGTACGAGGTTGAACCGCCATGAACTGCGTCACACTGTGCAATTCTGCCATGGAGTCTGTCGTACAGATGTTGGATGTAAGTCTGGAGTATTGAGTTCCAAGCATCTTCAAACTGGATGCGTAAATATGGGATGGTCGTGGCTGGCCGTCGAGACCGGATAATTCGCTGTCCCAAAAAATCCAACACGTGCTCAATGGGGGACAAATCCGGTTAACGTGCAGGCCATGGAAGTTGTCTCATACCCTGAAGTGCATGTTGCGTTGCACATGCTGTGTGTGTGCGTACGTTATCTTGTTCGAAAACACCACGATGGGCCGACCTTACAAATGGCACACCAACGGGCTGAATGATGTTGTTGATGTAGCCGGTGCTGTTTAACGTACCCAGTACAAACACTAGTTTTGTAAGCTCCATTTCGCCAGCCCCCCACCTCGGAATTTTGAAATTTCGACTATGCCATTCGTTTGTACTCCGTTTGTACCGGATTGTACCGCAAAAATTTTCGTTTGTACCACTTCCGGTAACGAGTTATTCCCATTTCAAAGTGGGGGCTGAAACGGCAGCCCCCCACCTCGGAATTTTGAAATTTCCAATATAGCATTCGTTTGTACTCCGTTTGTACCGGATTGTACCGCACAAATTTTCGTTTGTACCACTTCCGGTAACGAGTTATTCCCATTTCAAAGTGGGGGGGCTGGGGAAACGGCAGCCCCCCACCTCGGAATTTTGAAATTTCCAATATAGCATTCGTTTGTACTCCGTTTGTACCGGATTGTACCGCACAAATTTTCGTTTGTACCACTTCCGGTAACGAGTTATTCCCATTTCAAAGTGGGGGGGGCTGGGGAAACGGCAGCCCCCACCTCGGAATTTTGAAATTTCAAATATGGCATTCGTTTGTACTCCGTTTGTACCGGATTGTACCGCAAAAATTTTCGTTTGTACCACTTCCAGTAACGAGTTATTCCCATTTCAAAGTGGGGGGGGGCTGGGGAAACGGCAGCCCCCCCACCTCGGGATTTTGAAATTTCAAATATGGCATTCGTTTGTACTCCGTTTGTACCGGATTGTACCGCAAAAATTTTCGTTTGTACCACTTCCGGTAACGAGTTATTCCCATTTCAAAGTGGGGGGGGGAAACGGCAGCCCCCACCTCGGAATTTTGAAATTTCAAATATGGCATTCGTTTGTACTCCGTTTGTACCGGATTGTACCGCAAAAATTTTCGTTTGTACCACTTCCGGTAACTAGTTATTCCCATTTCAAAGGGGGGTGCTGGGGAAACGGCAGCCCCCACCTCGGAATTTTGAAATTTCAAATATGGCATTCGTTTGTACTCCGTTTGTACCGGATTGTACCGCAAAAATTTTCGTTTGTACCACTTCCGGTAACGACTTATTCCCATTTCAAAGTGCGAGGGGGCAGGATCTGAAGAAACGGCAGCCAGCCCACCACGCAATATTGAAATTTTGACTATGCCATTCGTTTGTACTCCGTTTGTACCGGATTGTACCGCAAAAAATTTCGTTTGTACCACTTCCGGTAACGAGTTATTCCCATTTCAAAGTGGGGGGGCTGGGGAAACGGCAGCCCCTCACCTCGGAATTTTGAAATTTCAAATATGGCATTCGTTTGTACTCCGTTTGTACCGGATTGTACCGCAAACATTCTCGTTTTTACCACTTCTGGTAATCAGCTATTCCGATTTCAAAGTTAGGAGATGGGGAACGGTCACCTTCCCCACTGCGCAAATTTGAAATTTCGACCATGTCATTCGTTTGTACTCACTTTGAATCGGATTGCACCGCAAAAGTTTTCGTTTGTATCACTTCCGGTAACCAGCAGTTCTAATTTCATAGTGGGGGGCTCGGGGAAAACTGCTTCCCACTTCGCAGTTTTGAAATTTCGACTGCGCTCTTCTGTTGTACTCCGTTTGTACCGGATTGTACCGCAATTTTTTTCTTTTGTACCACTTCCGGTTACGAGTTATTCCCATTTAAAGGTGGGGAGCTGGAAAAAATGGCATCCCCTCTACTACGCAATTTTGAAAATTCGACTATGTAACATTCGCTTGTGCTGCGTTTGAATCGGATTGTACCACAAAAAAAATTCGTTTGTACCACTTCCGGTAATCAGTGATTCCAATTCAAGTGATGCTGGAGGGAAAAGGGAAGCCCCCACCTCGCAATTTTGAAATTTAGACTATGCTATTCTGTTGTACTCCGCTTGTACCGGATTGTACCGCAAAAACTTTCGTTTGTTCCATTTCCGGTAAACAGTTATTCCTATTTCAAAGTGGGGGCTGGTGAAACAGCAGCGATATTGAAATTTCGTCTATGCCATTGTAACACAATCGATTTAAGTTTATCCGGTTGTAACACAATCGATTTTAATTTATCCGGTTGCAGTTTGAAATCCGTGAATGGTTTCTGTGTTCTTTGAGTTTGAGGAAAGCACCAGTTCTTTGTATGAATGGGCTAATGTAGAGCATTTGCTATCTGCAAAGTACTGTAGTAGTAGATATAGGCGACGTAGATATGTGTTTCGCATAATTTTATACTTATTACGTATTATTACAGTCCCTGTCTCCTTCGTATCCTATACGTACATGACATGCGTACTTGTGCACTGATGGAGTCTAGGTTCAGTCTATAATAATGTTTTCACAAATCTCCTCCAGAAGTACTCTGGAATTTGACACTATTGTCTTAGGTGATCTCTCGGTCATTTATACTTAATTCTCTGCTTCAACTTTGGGGTGTAATGCTGTTTAACTGTACTGTTTTTATACAAACAATTTGCTGTAGCACCCGGTGCTATATTGTGCAGAAGGTACAGGCTTGTGTTATTTGCCATTTTTAAGACGTCATGATGTGTCTTAAAATAAACGGGATCGTAATTTTTGTAGTACTGTATTAAAATGGGAAGAAGAACGCAAAAAAATATTTTGGCGTCCTCTTATGGCGGTACTTGTGACGATGATACATTTGTTTCATTGTTGTCTGTGTTAGAAAAAGAGGCGTCGCCAGACTATTCTTTGGGGAGTGAGGCTGGAGGGTTCTTTTTTTGGATTGATTGGAGGTTTAACGACAACCGTGAGCAACTCAATGGGCTATAAGCAGTCGCCCATCTCTAATTTTGGGTCACTGGTTCCAGGGAAGGGAGAGAGCCAGTACCGTAAGACAAACACAACATCCATGCCTCACCGGGATTCGAACCCGGACCCCTTTTGGACGAATGATCAGAGGCCATCGCTTAGACCATTGCGCCACCGGGGCGGCGGAGGTTTCCTGAACAGCACATAATTTTGTTTTTACATCCTCGTACTCAACGTTTCCCCCCTCATGCGTTATGAAAATTAAACATCAGTTTTTTAAAATTTATAATTCACATTTTTTGTTTAATAACATTTTTAATTTAAAATAATTAATGTAATTTTACTTAAAACAATTGTAACCCCAAAATACTCGTTTTAGCACAATATGTTTACCCTAGCGTTAATATTATTTAAATATTCATCTACTCCACATCATGGGTGCGCTTTTCAAAATATTTGGTTGTCACCCAGGTTGGTTTTCTGCATTCCTGCATTGGGCTCGCCTTCTATATGCAATCCAACATTTATTTGTCCACTGACGTCATCAAAGTACAGGCCGCGCCATCTGTTTTCTGGTTTCAACACCACCAAAGGATACGTTATTGTTTTTTTATATAAATATGCTTATGTTTTAGAAAATGTTAAGTATTCCAAGTTATAGTATGAAGTTATTTTAATCGCTGTTCAAATTTCCATCCTTGGGAACACACTAATTGTGAAGGAAATGTGTGCAAAAGGTTTTCCATTGGAAATATAGGAAGCAAAATTACTTGACGTCCACCGTAATAGTGTGGGATAAGGGCGATGGAATATATCCCGATCCTATGTCCTGGCCTTTGACTCCATTTGTCCCATTTTCAATAGGGTTCCTCTCCAGGTAGTCCCCTACCACATACTAAAATTTCATCGAAATCGAACCATTTTTACGAACCATATGACGCATATGGGCAATGGAATGCATCCCGCTCCTATGTCCTGACGTTTGACTCCACTTCACCCATTTTCAATAGGATTCGTCCCCAGGTGGTCCCCTACCACATACTAAAATTTCATTGAAATCGAACCATATTTACGCAAGTTATGACGCATAAGGGCAATTGAATGGATCCCGCTCTTATGGCGTGACCTTTGACCCCACTTCACCCATTTTCAACAGGGTTCGTCCCCTGGTGGTCCCCTACCATATACTAAAATTTCATCGAAATCGAACCATTTTTACGTGAGTTATCGTGCCGACAGGCGGACGGAAAAAGCTGGAGCATATAGGCTGCTTCAACCTACGGCTGGAAAGCGTAAACAAAACTGATTAAAAAGAGACCCTTTGGATTTTGTTACCCTGTGTGCTATTTACTGTAGTGGAACTGCGATATTGCAGGGAAGTGCTAAACTATTAATAGGAAACAGATGGCGCGGCCTGTACTTTGATGACGTCAGTGGACAAATAAATGTTGGATTGCATAATTACGGTTGTGGTTTAGAAAATATTATTACGGTTATGGTTTAGAAAATATTAAGTATTCCAGTTATGAAATGAAGCTATTTTAATCGATGTTCAAATTTTCATTCTTCGGAACGCAATAATTGTGAAGAAAATGTGTACAGAAGTTTTTCCATTGGAAGTATAGGAAGCAAAATTACTTGACGTCCACCTTAAAGTAGCAATTCTTGTATGCATGTATGTACATTTTATTTTGAAAACGGCTCTAAGAATTTTGATGAAAGTCGTTAACCTACCATTTTCTGGTACTAGAAATCGATTTATCTTGATCTCTACTTTAGGAGAATTCATTTAGTGGGTTAAATAACCACCCCGAATTATAACGTTTTTAGTGTCATGGCGTCGTTCCATTAATGTTTCCAATGCTTAGAAATCTTAAGACGTCACAATCTCGCGTTTAAGAATGTTGGCGCGCGGTCACGCCATCTGTCTCATTACGTCACGCGTTATGTGTGGATCCTATTAAAGTTTTATGACGTCATACTCTTGCGCGCAGATGGTCGCGATTCCCATCTGCCTCATTACGTCACGCATTGTGTGCGTATGTCCGTCCGCACGATAACTCGCTTAACAATCGTTCGATTTCGATGAAATTTTAGTATCTGGTAGGGTATCACATGGGAAGGAACCTTATTTAAAGTGAACGAAATGGGGTGAGAGGTCAGTACATAGGAGCGGGATCCATTCCACTGCTGTTATGCGTCATAACTAACGTAAAAAAGGTTCGATTTCGATGAAATTTTAGTATGTGGTAATGGACCACATGAAGAGGTACGCTATTGAAAATGGACGAAATGGGGTCAAAGGTCAGGACATAGGAGCGGAATCACTTCCATCGCCATTATGCGTCACAACATACGTAAAAATGCTTCGATTTGGATGAAATGTTAGTATGTTGTAGGGGCCTGCCTTGGAACAAATTCTGTTCAAAATGGGCGAAACGGGATCAAAGGTTAGGACACAGGAGCGGGATCTATTCCATAGCCCTTATGCATCATAACTTACGTAAAAATTCTTCGATTCCGACAAAATTTCATCATGTTATTTCGGAGGTATACCGAACCGGTTCTGTTGAATATCATCGATATGAGATCAAGGGTCAGGGCACAGGACCGAGATTTATTCCACAGCCATTAATCTCATAACTTGAGTGATAACTTGAGTAATGATTTCTGTTATGTTGGAAAGCGTATTATGTATAATCAATGCATTGCATGATTTTACAAACTTGTTTTACTTACAGCAACATTTAGGCTCAAAACATTTGCTGCATATAGAAAATCAACGTAGCGAACGCGAGTTAGATCATTTATCAACAGCTTTATTTTAAAAACGAAAGAAAATATGTACATTAACAGGTTGGCACTTCGCTGATGCAGAGTAAACAACACACAGGTAACTAATTGTAAAAGACGCTTTTAAGATGTTTCCCCTTGTATTAAAAGCAATATTTTTGATAATATCCATTATTTCATATTGAAGACCAATGGTCCAAGCACCTACTGGATCTTTCACACAAGGCCTTCTCTTTTAAATGAATGTCACACCCACAAACGCACAGTTTCATAAAACACTTACATAATATCACTTTGCTAAATATCATTGCTTTAGCAGAATGAACAACACATAGGGAGAAATTATATAACACATTTTAATACATTCCGTTTACTTTATGCAAAACATTTTGCTTATTCCTTTCCCTAACATTTTATGCAATCCCTTCACTCATAATTATTGCATTTGAAAGATCTATTTCATATGTTTATGGATAATTTTTTTCGAGTCTTCTGTTTTAAAACGTATATACGTTAGAGGTCTGCACGGGCCCGGGCCTTTGCTCATTTCTAAGTTGGGTAAACGGGCCGGGCCTTCAATATTTAATGCAAAACAAACACGGACCGAATAGGTTTTTTTTTTTTAGTTTTTTTTTTTTTTTATGAGCAAACCAATCGATGTACTGAGCCTTTCTCGTTTGGAAAATTCGCAACATACAGCAACAAGATGAGACTGAATAATTTCCGCTGATGGAAAAAATAAAAGTTTTACGACATCATCCCCTCCTACAAAACAATTGGAGTGGGTCAGCTCCCTTAGTTTTTCAATGTGAATGTGGTCCTTTCTCTCTCACCCTGTGTCTCCCTGTCTGTCTCTCTCTCTCTCTCTCTCTCTCTCTCTCTGTCTCTCCCTCCCTGTCTCTCCCTCCCTGTCTCTCTGTCTCTCTGTCTCTCTCTCTCTCTCTCTCTCTCTCTCTCTCCCTGTCTGTCTGTCTGTCTCTCTCTCTCTCTAACTTTCATCCTCCTCTCATTCTTCAGGGCAGGCTATTAACTGCAGCATTTCTAAACCGAGCCACCCGCTCGCAGACGATCTCTTTTATTGTTCTGGTCGGCGAACTTTGTTCTCTAGATGTATAAAAAGCTTTTAGGTTGTCTTAAATGGCACGGGAGAAATGAGCTGGGAGAAACTTACTTCTGTGTATAAATCTGAGCCGTATTTTCCCCATTTGTACTCTCAGGCAGCCGTTTTCAAAACTTCTGTGTCACTGAATAGCTGGACAGTCTGTCTTTGTTTTCCCTTAGCCCATGCTGAGTTCAGTGTTGCTGATAAATGCTCTTCAATACTTATTATGGATTTTAAGTAAGCGAACGTTTTTCGCGAAAAAATCGCTTCCGGAGAATACGTGCTTGTAGACAATGTAAAGGGGGAAAGCAATATTTGGAAATATTTTAAATTACTGTCCCGTTCTGAAACTAGTCGTCCGGTAAACGTTATGCAGTGCACTAAATGCAGAAACGTTTTGAGTTACGATAGCACAAAGTCTGGAACATCGCATCTTAAGCGGCACAAATGTGCTCCCCACACACACACGAGAGACATATTGGGTTCCAGCGATATGATATGCCAGTAGAGATAGGTGCAGTTTATAAAGCCATAAAATCTTCTCCCAGTAGAACGATCGTACTCATAATTCTGGATGTTTCGTACTTTTCGAATTACCCCCCCCTCCTTATCCCCAAGGATATTTCCGTGTCCGGTGGTAGGGAATGATAATGTGAAAACCCAGAAAATTTGAAAGGCATGGAAATTGTCCTTTTCATGCAATATTTTTGTGTATACAACCCCCCCCCCTCCTCGGACGTCACGTGACTTATACAGAGTCTCAGAAATATTCTGAATTAACGTTTATTGTAATAGAATACGTGGAGCAATTAAAAAAACAAAAACTCTTCGGGAGTCGAATGACCGAGTGTACCAAATGTTGAAATTCGTATTTTGGTAATTGTTGAAATTTTACGGGCCGGGCTGGGCTGGGCTTTCCAAATTAAGGCCCGTGCAGACCTCTAATATACGTATACTGTGTATTCAGCCTATGGCTACGCACGTTTGTTTTCAGTACGGTTCGATTAATTATGTGTTAAGGCATCATATCCCCGTCAATAGCACTCAAATCTCTTTTGTTGGCTTGTACCATTCGAGATAGCCTTCGCTCACCTTTTAGTATCGATGAGCCGTGTTAGGCGTACACCGTGCCGTTCGTTTCTGATTTAATACCCCCATTTGAATTTACGAACCATAGATGATCGTGGGCACCCCACAAACCTTGCTCTCTGAGAAATGCTCTGACCGAATCATGTGGTCATTACAATTTGCCCTTTGTCAAACTTGCTAAAGTTCGCTGTTTTTTCCATCCGAAGAACAAGAATAACCTGAGTAACGGAGGTGAATATCAGGCGATATAGCGTTTCATGGCCTTCACACGCATCATCGTTTACTTGCATTTGCTTTGTTATGTATAACGTTTGGGCCTTTGGTGTATATGTATTGTCCACCTAACAGCCATAAAATTTCCATTAAACAGCCGGCATTAATCAATCGCCCTGAGCCGATTGTTCTCCATCATAACGCGAGACCCCATGTTGCACGTAAGGCGATCCAGAAGCTGCACCAGCTGTGTTGCAAAACATTACCTGATCCGTCTTTCATCTGATATGTCCTCTACGGATTTCCACTTCTTCAAGTACCTGGGCACATTTCGACACAGTCAATCGTTTCGTGAACATCAATTAAACGCAAATTTCGTTGGTTTGTCACATCTCGTAGATCGACATTTTCTACGACGGCTACGAAATCTTGTTTCTCGATGGTAAAACACTTGCTGCGAGATGTGATTATTTAGATCGATGATGCTTATTTTACAACGGAATTTGGTTTTTTCAAGTTTCCATCAATATTCCGCCATTCCATGTGCAACAACCTAATATTTGCGCTGAAAATTGTAAGCAGTCTCACATTTTACTAATATGATAGAACATTATTCATTTTCTTTGCTTAAAGAGTGTGAGTAATTTTAAAACCTATTTGAGAAGGTGAAGAGAAATTCGATAGTGAACTTTTGCTGTACGGAAATGATTTCGTAGTCGTGGATACATTTTTGAAATGAAGTTAGACAGGATCGCATTTTTTTAGGTGCTTCTTTTTCTTTCTCGACAATTTAGGAAAGGCTTGGGGTCATACTATCCCCTCCCTTCCTTTGATGCAGCGTTTGTTTTTCGAAGACGTTGAGTGGTGCTAACCCCACTGGCAAGTAAAAAATGTCCAGACCCAGTTAATGTATTTTCCGCAGCTTTATGTTCTTTCTCGCTCCTTACAATGCAGCCTGTTGAGATAACGATTGATAAATTCAATTCATGACCACATCATTTCATAATAGTTTGAAAACTTGGGCCCCTACTTAATTAATTAGCTTAGAGGGCAAAACAGAGATAATTGAGGAAAAAAGTTTGGATAAATTACGAAAATTGTCCAGATTATTTCAGAGAATAATTATTGTAAAATGGGTTACTGAGTGGAAATTCGAAAAGGAAAAAGAAGAGATAAAGTTAGAAGGGATCAGAAGTCGTACATTCCCTTCCCTTGCTCTCAAACGCCAAACGCTCTATGTTTACCACAGAGGTCCCGTGAGAGGGTTGACGACGATGGAAGACCAGACGAACAGCAACGAATTCTTGGCAAGAGATAAACAACCCCATAATTTGTCGTATACTATGAGACCTAGGCTTCAGATCTGACTTTTAGAACGATAACTTACGATAATGGGGGGTGAAGAGGTCACCGGAGAAAAACAGTTTTAGCGTCGAATCTGTGCGGAATGAGAATCCACTGAGCTAGTTGACATAAACCAGACGCGAAGGAGGTTCAGAGAAATGCGAATCAAGTCCACACAAAGCAAGAGTTCTAGTCGCATTCAAAATTCCGAACGATGAGGAATAACTGCAGATCCTCCAGAGGCTGTCAATTTGAGGAAAATTAGTATTTTAATCCCGAAAATGTGAATATCTCTAGCAGGTGATAATCTATCTTATTTTGAGAGGATTTGTCAATTTTTGCGAGGCCGCCGCCCGCACGGAAAGAAAAGTTCTGAAAATTAGCTAGATCGGCGTTCGTAGTCCGAGGAAAGTTTAAGCAGAGGGGAAGCGTACCGAAAGAAGTAGTGATCAAGAGCCTGTTAATAGTAAATGTAGTATGTAACGCAGGATAAGCCTACAGTAGTATAACAGCTTTACTACTGTTAACCGTATGTAAACAGCAATTCCCAACACCGAGAAACGGTGATTCGGGACGGAAAGCAATCGGAAAAAACGACCAGGACTCACTCAAAAGATTTGGACGATAACATTTATAAGTGTGTGTGTGTGGAACCCTTCCCCCGGAATTCCGCGAAGGAGTAGTGACAGTAATTCATCCCACCCTGGTCAACGAACTTCGAAATCGGCACGGAGAGAGTAAATCGCCTCGGACATCCCCCATCTGATCCGCCCTTTTGCGGGCTATATCGAGTGTGAGTATTGCGGGGGCGGCAAGGAAAGCCCCCATGTCATAAAGAGATTATCATTTCAGCAAGTAATTAGTGTGGAGATAACAAGTCGTGTACTAGTGTGTTTGTGAAACGTGTTAGATGCTCAACTCAAATAGTGAAAACTTCCAGGTTATAAATTACACACCCAGACGGTGAGTAAAACTTCCTATTTTATTCCTATCTTGCCGCGGCATCCAACTAAAACTTATTTGAACTGAAGTCGATCTTAGAAGCTCAGCCATTTCCGTTATTTATTCCTTATTGTTGTGAGTATGTTTGTGTTTGCTAAAAGGGAAAAATCTTTTCTGCCTGGCTCTGAATTAGCTAACGCATGTAACTGTACAACATTAATTAACAAGCAATTATAGTATTAACTAGCGTAGTTGAGCTTTCCGTTACAGTCTCACGTCTCCCAATTATTAAGTACATCCGCTAGGGTACACAACAATAATTTTATTGCTCTTCCTTTTTTTTCAACAGCAACACGCTTTGTGTGAACTGCACGGAAGCTTTAAAGGTTGTTTACAAATACTTCCCAGCTCGTAAGGAAATTTGTAAATCCACTCCACAGCCTATCCAACTTGTATAAAGGTTTTCATTCAGTAGTAAACAGAAGTATTAAATTCTGGGAGAAATCTCTGACTACGAAATACCACGAATGGAGAAATGAAAAGAATTCCTTAGCTGAAGTCAGAATCTTAAGTAACTTCTTTATTGCTGTATATCTAATGAGTAAATGCCGTTATTTTTATAAACAAATTGCATAAAAAACAGATTACAGTGGTCCTGAATTAATTTTGTTTACATAAGATTTCTTTTCTTTTATGTACTTATAAACTAGTTGAAGACATAACTAAGGTGTGTTTATATTTTGGTTCTCACAAGCTAGTTTGTTTTGTGTTTTATTCTTTTTTCGGTTTCACAGAGCATTCGTCAGGGGCTAGGGATTGAACAAATATAAAACAGCAAACTGAAAAATAGCATCTGCTTTAATTACTCAGATTTTAATACTTAAACTTAACTTTGATATTAGAAGACGCCATCCTGCGGGAACTTAGTCACTCAAAAAAGGAGAACGAACCTTCAAGATCTTTTTGGCATTTCGATAGATCGGTTGAGTCGCAGAAAATTTTTGTGTTCGTTTTCATGTACTACGTATCAAATAGTTAGGGGGATAGTGGTGATAATAAAGTGGAATCAATCAGCCCCAAAATGCCTAAAAGACCTGCTTTGGATAGACAGCATTTGGTTGATATGATAGTCAGGGCTAAGGAAGATATTGTGTTACCTAATGGAAATATTAGACCCCATCGTCAGATATTTGGCTTCGGATAAGCGAAAGCCTTGAATTTAAGTACTCAAGTAAGTACTTGTATGTAATTGTCAAACTCAATCGGTACAATCTTTGGAATTTATTGGGTGTAACTAATAGTGAAAAGGAAACGCTACCAAACGCTACACGATCAAATGAGACCTCAACTGATGATTATTCCTCGGTTAATGCACCATCATCCCGGTGTGCAACATTTACGATAACCCTGTCCCCTGCAGAATGGATAAATGTGAGGCCGCAAAAAGCTGTGTATAAATGTTTGGAGAAGAGTAAGCCTGGAAGATTGTCTCGTGACTACCAGGTTTTGCCTCCCAACGCTTGGGCATCCATAATAAATGACCATTTCTGGGAGCATACATCACTTAGATGCTGTTTAGCATTCAAGCGGGCTAAAGTTCATCCAACAGGAGAACATTTTGTCCAAATATCGGCCCAGTGTTCAACGTGTCAATCTCAACTGCATGGACATATAGAGAAAGAGCCGGTTGACGGATCAAGAGTTCTCATATACTGCGAGTACTCGGGAAATTTTTCTAGTTGTGAGTCCTCTCTGAAACGTCGACTAGTAGGATCACCTAAACGTCTTGCTGCTACGGCTATGGTTGAAGAAGGGCAATCTGCGGTAGTATATCGGAGGCTCCAAGCGAGGAAAATCATGCAGTTTGGCAATTCTTTGCCTAGTCACTTGCCTACAGCTAATGCTTTGCGTGTTCTGAAATCTAAAGAACTAAAAAAAGACTTTACCCATGAAGACCCTATAATACGGATAAACAATATGATGTATGACAGCCAGTACCAAGGATCCATTCGATGGATTAGTTACGATCCATTTTATGCCTTGTATTGGATGCCCTCACAAATTCAAGTCTATCGGGCGTACTGTAAGAAGGAGCCGGTACCAAAAATCAGTATTGATGCTACGGGCAGTATAAATAAACGACTCAAAAGACCATGTGGAAATAAATCTTCACATATATTTCTGTACGAGGCTACTGTTAACGATAGTCCGAAACAATTTTCTGTCAGTAATATGATATCAGAAAAGCACGACAAAATCACCATATACCATTGGCTGGCCGTCTGGCTGAAAGAAGCCAGTGTGCTACCAAAGGAGATATCCTGCGACCACTCCACAGCCATACTTGCAGCCGCTGTTCAGGCCTTTACCCAATATAGTGGATTAAGGGACTATTTAGATGCTTGCTTTCATTTAATTTTTCACACAAAGCAAGTTGACAAACCTCGAACTTTTATCCGGTGTGATGTAGCTCACACCATAAAAATTGTGGCCACGTGGAAGTCTTTGTGTAACAAAGGCAACCGAACGCGAAATTTTTACATTCGCTCCATAGCGCAAGTATTACTATCGCCTAATATCCAAGACATTAAAGATCTTCTTAAAGATATATTTACGGTGTCACAGAGCGAAACTGAAGGATTCGACAACAAAACTCAAAGAGTAACTTCCTGTGAAATTTCTAAACATAATCTAAAAAGACGTATTGCCACTGGAGACTCTGATTTTACAAATTTTCTCGAAGATTCAAGCTACAGTTTATCCGAAATGGAGAACAGCGACACAATGCCTAGGACGGAAGAAGATTCCGATTTTTCCTTATGGGCAAAGAGACTCAGTAATGAGTGTCTGTTGAAAGTTCAACAGGAAGATGGTGACCATGATAGCTTGCAGTTCCTTCCAGAAATAGTTAAATGTTGCAAAGATTTGGTAAAACGGTTGCCCTTATGGTCAGCTGTGATGGTACCAGTTTTCGGTTTCGGTTCCCAAACTAGCAGTAGTTCATCTGTGGAGAGTAGCTTCAACGATTTAAAAAATAGAGT
This sequence comes from Macrothele yani, assembly GCA_039090855.1. Taxonomy (NCBI): domain Eukaryota; kingdom Metazoa; phylum Arthropoda; class Arachnida; order Araneae; family Macrothelidae; genus Macrothele; species Macrothele yani. Next base: position 46,067,003 of record CM076999.1, on the reverse strand, counting down.
CCTGGGAAATGTTAAACAACCTTTACACCCGGACGTGTTTTTGAGTCTGCACATAAAGTCTCTAGAGGGACAAATGAAACTTGTAGCAACAGAACCGGAGTATAAAACACAGATGCAAAAAGATACCATGCCGTCGAGGAGCGCTGAGCCTTCGGAAACGACTTTGCCTTTGGACACAACAGTGCCTTTGCTAAGTGAAGGTGGTGTAAAATCAGATTGTTCAGCTTGTCAGCGCGGGCACAAACCCAGTGGTGCACATCGATGCATTTACTGTAAAACGCCAGTACATATCCTTATTGGATATTCATTTCCTGTAGCTGGAAGCTCCTTTCAAGAAGAAGGCTACGGTGAGAAAAGGATTTGCCAAATATGTGCAAAGAAAAACGCTAACCACGATGATGAATATATTGCCGTGGAAAATTGGAGAGGATACGCGCGGCTTCCTACAAAAAAGCGGCACAGGCAGTCTTATTTAGAACCACAAAGGGAAATAATGCACACTGATTTCCGAAAAAAAGTTTTTGCAAAGGCTATTGGATTGTTGAAAAACTGTAACAGAAGTATATCTCTGAAATCTATTAAAATAAAAGATTCACAATTCGTCATAAATAACACCTGTGCATTTGATTCTTTAGCACAAATATTGGCAAGTGCTATCTGTGACAGTCCCGAATACGAAGCGTATGGGAAAGGTCTAACCGGTTGTGCTATATTTGAACTCATTTGCGAAATGGTGAACTCTGGTGTGACTTCTAGCAGTTACCGAAAGCGAGCTGCAATTTTAAGGAAGTCATACCCAGTTATTGACCTACCTCACGGTGTCCGTCAAATTTCGGCGGAAACAACCATAACAGAAATGGCAAAACGCATGCTCTTTCAGGTGCCATCTATCACTGAGTGCTGTTCATGCAGTCGGTCGGAGGACTGCGTATCAAACAAGTCAATCCAGCGTGTTGTACTTGTAGTTGAGATCGAGGAATATAGCTTAGAAAATATCCAACAACACATTGTTGAATATTTATCCCCAAAGAACACTAAATGTCCAGTGCTGATATCATGTGGTGAAACATGCGAAGGAATTAAAACTACTACATTCTCCGTTTATGGCAAACATTTATTAATTGAACTAAACAGCACATCTACCGATGGGAAGTACACGTCAGATGTAGGAACAGACATTAACGTACGCTTATCTGACATTCCACGTGAGCTTACAGTTTTTGAGCACATCTATAAACTACGTGGAGCAATAGTTTTTCTGATTCAGGAGGAACTCGGCTGAACAGGATTGGACATTACATTGCTCTTTGTCTGCGGGAGAATAACCACTGGGAAGTGTACAATGACTTGGAAGATAAGAAAAGGCCTTGTTCTAGAGAAAAGAATGTTTCGTGTCAAATGCTAATATATACGGTGTGAAATAATGTGATATCCAAAAATAGCACAGGAAAAACAAATGCCATTCTTTCCTTTAATTAAGTAATAATGAATATTAAGTTTGGGCTTCATTGGTTTACGGGCTACTCCGGGTTTCATTTCTTCAATATATTACGTGTTTCAATTACTACTGCTGTAAGATCCATTTCACCAGTCACCTTTCTTTCCTCGGAAAATTCATAACATCAAAATGCCATTTTTTTGTACTACATTTGATCCCGGATAAGACGCACTCGGATTCCACGTGTGCCAAAACATTTTTTCGCAAAACAAAATGGTAGCCTGCAGAAACGGTAGCACTCCGTCTCGAATTTTTTCTTCTGTTAGATTTAAAGCCAGCAAAATATGAGTTACTTCTTTACAAGGTATTGCCCAGTAATATTTACGTGTAAGAAACGCATAAATGCACGATTTTTGTATAATTTCACAATCACTGCCCCCTTCCACGGAAATACATATACAATTGGTTTGTTTGCTTTATCGACCACCGTGAGCAACTCAGTCGTCCCGTCTCTAATTTAGGGCCACTGGTTCCAGAGAGAGAAACCAGTGCCATATGACAAACACAACATCCATGCCTCACCGGGATTTGAACCTAGACGCATCTCGGACGAACACATTTCTAACCAATTCATTAACGAACAAAATCAGCGTGGACGAATATGAGGCGGAAGCAGGCTATTTCTTGTAGTACATGGAAACTTACTTTTTGTTATGCGTTTTGTTGTATTGAGAAAACCTTAGACTCAATAGCGCCCATACTTGTATTTCTGGAGGACTTCACTCTTGTAATGACTTCGAATAGAAAATTATTTTCGTAAACATAAATTTTTGACACAAAAGTCATAAAATTTTGTTACGGTGTTATGGAAATATTTCTCTGACCACTATTTCTTGAACATTGTGTGTGCTTCTGTAAATTTTCTTTTTTTACTGCTTTCCAACTTGATCATTGTAAAACCTTGATTTCAAGCAAAAATGCAGTATCAGTAATTCTAAAAAGTGGTTTCCCTCGTTAAAATAATTATTAAGTATTATTAAAAATTTATGAACTTAATTGTATGTAGTTTATGGTCCCAAGAATTAACACAACTCTGAGACCTATGAGACTGTTCGGTTAAAATAATCTTCAAAAAATGATTTTCCTATAACTATACAAAAACCAATCGCATTCGATAATTCATGATGCATGAACTCCCGGCTGATAATTTTTTTAAACATTTCTTCTAATATTGAAAAAAAATAAATAAATAAAGGAGCCAGCGTGAATGTGATTTTTCCTTTTCAAATTTTTCTTGTATTACTGGAGCTGACTCACCTGGGTTAATGATTTATGCCAAGATACAAGATTTACGCCAGCATTAACAATTGTGTATTGAACTAATATGACAGCATTACATTTGCTTTCTCCCTTGAAACGTTATGTATAACGACACGGAATTATGCTTTTTTCCATGTGTTTTCGGAGTACTACCCTTGGCAGCCATTTATTCTACCGAAGCAATCGTACTGCACTGAAACGCAAATCTGTTTATATTATATTTTAAGTGAATATATGTATATGTATATACGTTTTTATGCACAAGACTGTGTAAAAATGATCCATAGGCACGAGAAATATATTTTCCATATGCAGCAATGGTTATGAGTAAAATTCTTTCATGAAATGCAATGGACACGTACTATGAGAAAGACGCTTTGCATAAAAGACAATGGAAATGTATTAAGTTGTTTGTTTCACAATTTCTTCCTAGGTGTTTACCCTGCTGTAGCAAAACATTAAATATAGCACTTCATATTAGCATAGAAGTGCTGATATATAAATGTTTATGTTTTACAAACTTGCATGTGCGTGTGTGTGGCTTTTCTTCAAAAAGAGAAGGGCTTGTGTAAAAGATTCAGTAGGTGCCTAAAACATTGATCCTTAATATGCAACAATGGTTATGAGCAAAAATATTGCTTCAAATACAATGGAAACATATTAAAAAGTGTCTTTTACAATTTGCTCACGTGTGTTGTTTACTCTGCCGAATCATCCCTGCAGCAATGAAGTGCCAATTTGTTAATGCATTCCTTCCATTTGGTTTTTAAAACACGATTGTGTCGAAATGATCCAATTGGCATCTGAAACATAGATTTTCCATATGTAACAGATGTTCTAAGCAGAAATGTTGCCGTTATTATGATAGAACCATATCAAATGTATTGTTTTTAATTAGCCCTTCCCCTGTCTATTAATTCTGCCAAAGCAACAGTACTGCAGTTGTCATTTTCGAATTATTCTTTCATTCTCAGTTGTTCTCAAAGCGTATTTTGGTACACAATTGTACTGATAGAATTAATAATATAATTCATGAGGAAAATGGGTTTATTGGAGAGGGAGTCACGCTGCGATTTATCATTAATTCTATGTTTTGTATAAAATGGCATTGGAACTGTTGTTCCTTATTAAAACTTTAGTCAATTGGTTGTCGGTGAGCTGGTGTTCTGATCAAATCATAGTATAAGTATTTTTGATATTTCATCTTTTGTGTTATGAGTAAGACATTCCCATTATTGGTGTTGTTACCAAGTGCACATGTTCGATGACATATAGCATATTATCTTGTTGCATCTTTCATTGGTTTTATTTTTGCATTTTCTATTTACTCTTGTTAATTAGGTTTCGCATAGTATTTACTTATGATGTTAAGCTGACGTCTGTTTGAATTTAACCTCCGGAATACTAAATGTAGTCTAAAGTTAATTTTAAGGGTTTTGCTTTCAGTTACTATAAACTTGTCTTGTTTTCAGTTCTTGAATATTCAGTCATTATGTGGCTGGAATTGTATTTCCTTGTCGTAAATATTTTATCATTTTGTATATTTTTCTATATATTTTCCATGGTGTAATATGTTAGCATCCACAGTATTTGAATTAGAAAAATAAAGAACATTTGAACGCTAATATGTTAAAGTTGCATTTCCGAGAAACCGTGTAGAAATGATCTAATATAGACCATAAACATTCATTTTTCATATGCAGCAATAATTATGAACAAAATTATTGCTTTAAATACAATGTAAACATATTTAAAAGTTTGTGTGACAATTTGTTCTTGTGTGTTGTTTACTCTGCCAAAGCAGTGGTGCAGCACTGAAAAGCCAACCTGTTAATATACATAATTTTTTTATTTTTACAAGACTGTGTACAAAGAATGTAATAGGTGCCTGAAACGTTGTTCTTTCATATGCAGCAAATGTTCTGAGCACAAATGTTGCTTAAAATATGACGAAAACAGATTAAAAGGTATATTTTTGAACTTCGTTTACCTATGTGTTGTCTACTCTGTTCAAGAAATGGTAGAAAAGTGAAATGCCAAACAATTAATGTTTCAGAATTTTCAATATATATGTGTGTTGTTAAATTGATGTTTTTGTTGATGAAAGGACTGCATTGAAAATAAAAAATGCCAACGGGAAGCATTCAATTTCCATTAATGACCAACGTTATGAGCAGAAATGCTGCTTTAAATAGAATGACAATCTATTAAAAGGAAGTTGTTTGAATTTTCCTCCCTGTCTGTTATTTATTCTGTTGAAGTAATAGTTTCCAGTTCAGTGCATTTAATATACTAATGCTTTACCAAAAAATAATATGTGGTAAATTATTATGATGGTCTTATACTTCACATAAATTTAAAAGAAAAAAATAATATGTGGTATTATATTTCTGAGAACAAAAAGTTCAAACCACAAACATACATTTTTCACACACAACAAGGTTAAACAGCAAAAACATTTCTTTATAAATACAATGGAAACTTCTTTAAAAGCATCTCCTACAATTTCTACCTGCATTTTGTTCATCCTGCTAAAGCAATGGTTTTCAGATGTAATAATATCAAAATGTTTTATTTTTCGTGTGTGTCTTTCTTTAAAAGATACAGTAGGGGATTGGAACATCAATCTTTAATATGAAATAATGAATATGATCAAAAATATTGCATTTAATACAAGGGGAAACACCTTAAAAAGCGTCTTTTACAATTAGTTACCTGTGTGTTGTTTACTCTGCATCAGCGAAGTGCCAACCTGTTAATGTACATATTTTCTTTCGTTTTAAAAATAAAGCTGTTGATAAATGATCTAATTCGCGTTCGCTACGTTGATTTTCTATATGCAGCAAATGTTTTTTTTGAGCCTAAATGTTGCTTTAAGTAAAACAAAACTGATTAAAAAGAGACCCTTTGGATTTTGTTACCCTGTGTGCTATTTACTGTAGTGGAACTGCGATATTGCAGGGAAGTGCTAAACTATTAATGTTTCGGAACATTGCACATACAGTTTTTTTGTTTTTTTTTCTTGTTACTGAAAGAGCTGAATTGAAAATAACCAATGACTATACGTGAAGTGTTCCTTTTGCACATATGGCAGAAGTTCTGAGCAGAAACACTGCGTTATATAAAATGGAAACAGATCAAGCGGTAGTTCCTTTAAATGTTTTCCCTTGCCTGTTATTTACTCTGCAGAAGCAGAAATAAACCAGATTTCCCAGCAAAGTTTCAGAGAACACACAGCATCCACTATTCCCTTGTTTAAAAAGCTCTTAACTCACGGATGTTCTATAAGCCCGGCACTTCATGGCATTGCATATAGAAGGCGAGTCCAATGCAGGAATGCAGAAAACCAACCTGGGTGACAACTAAATATTTTGAAAAGCGCACCCATGATGTGGAGTAGATGAATATTTAAATAATATTAACGCTAGGGTAAACATATTGTGCTAAAACGAGTATTTTGGGGTTACAATTGTTTTAAGTAAAATTACATTAATTATTTTAAATTAAAAATGTTATTAAACAAAAAATGTGAATTATAAATTTTAAAAAACTGATGTTTAATTTTCATAACGCATGAGGGGGAAACGTTGAGTACGAGGATGTAAAAACAAAATTATGTGCTGTTCAGGAAACCTCCGCCGCCCCGGTGGCGCAATGGTCTAAGCGATGGCCTCTGATCATTCGTCCAAAAGGGGTCCGGGTTCGAATCCCGGTGAGGCATGGATGTTGTGTTTGTCTTACGGTACTGGCTCTCTCCCTTCCCTGGAACCAGTGACCCAAAATTAGAGATGGGCGACTGCTTATAGCCCATTGAGTTGCTCACGGTTGTCGTTAAACCTCCAATCAATCCAAAAAAGAACCCTCCAGCCTCACTCCCCAAAGAATAGTCTGGCGACGCCTCTTTTTCTAACACAGACAACAATGAAACAAATGTATCATCGTCACAAGTACCGCCATAAGAGGACGCCAAAATATTTTTTTGCGTTCTTCTTCCCATTTTAATACAGTACTACAAAAATTACGATCCCGTTTATTTTAAGACACATCATGACGTCTTAGAAATGGCAAATAACACAAGCCTGTACCTTCTGCACAATATAGCACCGGGTGCTACAGCAAATTGTTTGTATAAAAACAGTACAGTTAAACAGCATTAGACCCCAAAGTTGAAGCAGAGAATTAAGTACAAATGACCGAGAGATCACCTAAGACAATAGTGTCAAATTCCAGAGTACTTCTGGAGGAGATTTGTGAAAACATTATTATAGACTGAACCTAGACTCTATCAGTGCACAAGTACGCATGTCATGTACGTATAGGATACGAAGGAGACAGGGACTGTAATAATACGTAATAAGTATAAAATTATGCGAAACACATATCTACGTCGCCTATATCTACTACTACAGTACTTTGCAGATAGCAAATGCTCTACATTAGCCCATTCATACAAAGAACTGGTGCTTTCCTCAAACTCAAAGAACACAGAAACCATTCACGGATTTCAAACTGCAACCGGATAAATTAAAATCGATTGTGTTACAACCGGATACATTTAAATCGATTGTGTTACAATGGCATAGACGAAATTTCAATATCGCTGCTGTTTCACCAGCCCCCACTTTGAAATAATAATAACTGTTTACCGGAAATGGAACAAACGAAAGTTTTTGCGGTACAATCCGGTACAAGCGGAGTACAACAGAATAGCATAGTCTAAATTTCAAAATTAAGAGGTGGGGGCTTCCCTTTTCCCTCCAGCATCACTTGAAATTGGAATCACTGGTTACCGGAAGTGGTACAAACGAATTTTTTTTTTGTGGTACAATCCGATTCAAACGCAGCACAAGCGAATGTTACATAGTCGAATTTTCAAAATTGCGTAGTAGAGGGGATGCCATTTTTTCCAGCTCCCCACCTTTAAATGGGAATAACTCGTAACCGGAAGTGGTACAAAAGAAAAAAATTGCGGTACAAACGGAGTACAACAGAATAGCGCAGTCGAAATTTCAAAACTGCGAAGTGGGAAGCAGTTTTCCCCGAGCCCCCCACTATGAAATTAGAACTGCTGGTTACCGGAAGTGATACAAACGAAAACTTTTGCGGTGCAATCCGATTCAAAGTGAGTACAAACGAATGACATGGTCGAAATTTCAAATTTGCGCAGTGGGGAAGGTGACGTTTCCCCATCTCCTAACTTTGAAATCGGAATAGCTGATTACCGGAAGTGGTAAAAACGAGAATGTTTGCGGTACAATCCGGTACAAACGGAGTACAAACGAATGGCATAGTCAAAATTTCAAAATTGCTTGGTGAGGAGGGGGGGAGATGGAGACGTTTCTCCGTCACCCACTTGGAAATGGGAATAACTCGTAATAACTCGTTACCGGTAGTGGTACAAACGGAAATATTGTCGGTACAATCCTGTACAAACGGAGTACAAACGATTGGCATAGTTGAAATTTGAAAGTTCCGTCGTAATGGTGCTGCCGTTTCCGCAGTTCCCAATTTAAAATTGGAATAACTCGTACCCGGAAGTGGTACACACGAAATATTTTGCTTTACAATCCGGTACAAACGGGGTACAAACGAATGTCATAGTCCTAATTTCAAAATTGCGAGGTGGGGGCTGCCATTTTCTCCGAGCTCTTCACTTTGAAATTGGAATTATTGGTTACCGGAAGTGGTACAAACGAAAATCTTTGCGGTAAAATCCGATTCAAACGGAGTACAAACGAATGCCCTTGCCGAAATCTCAAATTTGCGTAGAGGGAGAGGGGGCTGACGTTTCCCCATCTCCCAACTTTGAAACGGGATTAACTCGTTACCGGAAGAGGTACAAACGAAAATGTCCGTGGTACAATCCGGTACAAATGGAGTACAAACAAATGGCATAGTCGAATTTTCAAAACTGCGTGGTGAAGGGGTTCCCGTTTCCCCAGAATTTCACTTTGAAATGGTATTCCCATTTCATTTTACCGGAAGTGGTACACACGAAAATTTTTGCGGTACAAACGGAGTACAAACGAATGGCATAGTCGAAATTTCAATATTGCGTGGTGGGGGCTGCCGTTTCCCCAGCCCCCCACTTTGAAATGGGAATAACTCGTTACCGGAAGTGGTACAAACGAAAATTTTTGCGGTACAATCCGGTACAAACGGAGTACAAACGAATGCCATATTTGAAATTTCAAAATTCCGAGGTGGGGGCTGCCGTTTCCCCAGCCCCCCCCCCTTTGAAATGGGAATAACTCGTTACCGGAAGTGGTACAAACGAAAATTTTTGCGGTACAATCCGGTACAAACGGAGTACAAACGAATGCCATATTTGAAATTTCAAAAATCCGAGGTGGGGGGGCTGCCGTTTCCCAGCCCCTCCCCACTTTGAAATGGGAATAACTCGTTACCGGAAGTGGTACAAACGAAAATTTTTGAGGTACAATCCGGTACAAACGGAGTACAAACGAATGGCATAGTCAAAAATTTCAATATTGCGTGGTGGGCTGGCTGCCGTTTCTTCAGCCCCTGCCCCCCTCGCACTTTGAAATGGGAATAAGTCGTTACCGGAAGTGGTACAAGCGAAAATTTTTGCGGTACAATCCGGTACAAACGGAGTACAAACGAATGCCATATTTGAAATTTCAAAATTCCGAGGTGGGGGGCTGCCGTTTCCCCAGCCCTCCCCCACTTTGAAATGGGAATAACTCGTTACCGGAAGTGGTACAAACGAAAATTTTTGCGGTACAATCCGGTACAAACGGAGTACAAACGAATGCCATATTTGAAATTTCAAAATTCCGAGGTGGGGGCTGCCGTTTCCCCAGCCCCCACTTTGAAATGGGAATAACTCGTTACCGGAAGTGGTACAAACGAAAATTTTTGCGGTACAATTCGGTACAAACGGAGTACAAACGAATGCTATATTTGAAATTTCAAAATTCCGAGGTGGGGGCTGCCGTTTCCCCAGCCCCCACTTTGAAATTGGAATAACTCGTTACCGGAAGTGGTACAAACGAAAATTTTTGCGGTACAATCCGGTACAAACGGAGTACAAACGAATGGCATAGTCGAAATTTCAAAATTCCGAGGTGGGGGGGCTGGCGAAATGGAGCTGAAAAACTAAAGTACAGAACCTAGAAAGAGAAATATACTAAAATTAAAATCTGTTGTACAACCTACATCAATTTAAATGCCTATTGCCTCTTTCAGATAAAGACTCATAGTAGGTAAATACACCCTGGTGGCAATGAATAGATCGGATACCTACCGGCTAGACAACGCTACATATCAATGTACTGATAGATAAACACTGAAATAAATATTTTTGAAAATATAAATATAGTCGTTTGTAAAGGATTGGTTTCTGCTACTCTTGGACTTAAGAACCTTTCGGACATTTATGTGCGACGGTTGCATCATATACATTAGGAGAACTAACCAGAAGAAGTGTAGGTCTGTTTGGTCTTTTTATATATTGCCCCAGCTTTTCTGCCCCACATATTCTCCTGTTGTTTCGCACAAAGACTTATAAGTATTCAATTTTTATTTCAGGTTCCTTCTGATTTTTTATCAATCAAAATTTAATGTTTTATCAAAGGATAATATTTGTAAGAGATTACACAAACACGATATTTAAGGCCTTTTATTTCTAGAGCTTTCACACAACTTTTATCACAGAAAATATGCTTAGTATCACCATCGCGGTCAATAACCGTAGTGACAATTTCAAGGAAACGTGCTCTAAGCTGAATGCTGTTTGAATGTCTATAGATCTGTCTCTAGATCTGTCTTCAAAATGCATCCACCTTGAACATCCTTTGCGCTTCAAGTTTTACCGGTTGCTTCTCCTACCAACATTCATGTGGTAACCAATTTGGAAACTTATAAGATCGTTTTTAGTTTTCATTTTATATTAAACAACATAATTCGATGGTGAATGCCGTTCTTCAGAAATGCACCACAAATACTATATTTTATTAAATAATCCGAGAAGCACACATTAGAACATTTTTTTAAGTTACCTTATTAATGCATGTTATACGGAGCATCTGGGGTGGAAAATGTCTTTTGAAATTAATGATTTTCAAAGATGATACCGTTTTCTTGGAGCGTGATGTATTTTTAAGGAGTTAAAACATGATTATCAACTTGTTTACATAAGTATAATAACATAAATAAATAATATTTCCGTCTTCTACGAAATTTCGTAGGATTTATTTGTAAAATAGTTCTATCCTCTTATGCTAGAACGCTATCTGTGATTGTTAGATCTCTTTCTGTTCTAGCTATTGTAGTTTTTATGCGAAAATTTCTACTATGTTGCAGTTTTGTTTCTCGGCAGCGTAAACATAAATGGTTTCAGGACACGATGGTTGAGAAATACCGTGACACCTCAGGGATATGTTTTTCCAGAGAATGTACTTAAAAACGTAAAAAAGAAGTAATAAAATGTTAAATACTGTTGTAAATTTAACCTTCTATTGTATATAAGTTGCTCCTTAATATTTTTTTATAAATTGAATTGGCGACCAAAGAAGAGAAAGGTTATAAATTAAAGTGTACTTTATCTCGTTGCGTGAAAATTTTGCCTCTGAATACACATTTCTTTTTAACAGCTCTATCTCTCTATAAAAATTATGTATCTTGATTCGGTGAAATGCTCACAACTGAGAATTTCAGACCAGTGCTCAAGTATGGATGTATGAATGAATAGGTTCGTTTTCATGCAAATCCCGGGTGCATCTATTTGAAACCAGAATGCTGATATTGAGGTTATACTTAAGATTTTATTCTATAACGCAGCAAAATAATGGAGCCACAAAGGTAAGTCCCTGAAATTTGTCAATTATTAAACCATCAACAAGTTGTCATCGTGCAATCTAAAGTCAAAAAACAACATAAACCGTCTGAGCACGAGATAAAGTGTTTTATTGTGTTCTAAAACCACATGAAAATTAAAAGTGACACTAAAACCCACAAAAAATTTCGGGACTCCAAGAGTTTCTTCTTCAGATGGCAGAAATACTGCAGCTGCATCATAAACACAATATATTATATGGGTGATAATAAAGTGTCTGAGTGGTTCTGCGCATGCTTAGAGAAATAAAATATTTTCATAAAGATTGAGAACTGAGACGACAGCACATAAAAACATATATTAAGGAAATATAAGCATTAAAAAACAGGTAAAATTTCCTCTTCAGCCTCTCCCTCCCAAAGCTCAGCTGCCCAATCCCGCTCAATTTTTGGTAGGGACCTTTAAAAATTCTCCACAAAATAATTTTCCTAAAAATTAGGTCAAAATCCCTCTGCGTTTTATGTATGGAAGGTCATTATCGCAATGAATGTATATGACTGTAGGCTGCAAAAAAACTGCTGAACAATTTCAAAACATTATAATATAATCTTACAGAAAGTGATATCCTTTCTCACTATTCCTACCATGTTATAAAATGGTAAGCTTTGTATATACTGTACTTTTATTTTTATCCATTGTTCACCGCGCGAATTAGTTTTTTAAAAGTTCGTCCAGCTATCGTAGTACAAATATGTATTTGGGTTCGGGTTCATAATATAAGTTAATGTCGTAAATTTCAGTTTAAGCTCATACATCATACGCTGCTCAATAACTTGAATCACAATATAATTTTTCACAAATCCCAATAAATTTGAATTTTTCTAAAAACTTGAAACCAATATTAGTGTGGAAAGATCATTACAATCAGTTTCTGTAAAAAGCAAAACAAAAAAATTGTTTTTTTTTTATGTGCTCTACAAAAATTAAGTCTTTGCACCTGCTCAAGTACCTTCATGAAAAATTTCTTTCGGATTCAACATTAAAAGTGTTCTGTCTTTTGACAGGTCCAACAGTAACTCAGCAAGATACTTTCTTCCAGTTTCCTCTGCTTCCTCCAATTTTTGATAGGTTCATGTGCCTATTATATCACAAAGCATCATTAGTCGCCTCCATCCTCTTGGTTGTTTTCCTTTCGGAGTACAGAATTAGATTTTCGCAACGTTCTCCAAAAACAGGCAGAGAATGTGAATCAAAATCGAAAATTAATTATCCACTAAAGACAGAGATAATTGAAGGGGATTTTAGGAAGGGAGTGTCTGACCCAAGGCCTTAAACAACCCTGAGAAATAGGAAGCTAGGAGATTTGGGCTAGTGCCCGATAGGACACGGACCCGAAATAGAAAGAGAAGGAAGCGCCCTTATTTAATACCCGGGGCCCAACGGCTTAACTTGTGCATCGGACGCACAACAGATAATTATTCGATCGAACCTGAGGTCCTTTTGTCTTGAACGTTGTCCACTAGGCCACCTCGACCCAAAAATAAATTCCACTTAAGAGTACTTCAAACCAATATATATATATATATTTATAAGAAGGAATTACTGAAATCTGTTTCGTAAAATGATATCTTTGTGGAAATCATATTTTATGTGGATTTGAGCTTTTAAATAAATTGCCCTTTTATTTTGATAGATCTGCACTGATCACAATAATTTGGTTTACGACAGGAACGTATATTAAAATGGAATCGAAATGTACTTGACACACCGTTAACAGTGAAATGTGGCACTTCTCAAGAAGTACAATACGTAAAGATTTGGGCATTGAAAAGCACAAATATTTAAAAATGATATACCGATTAATATGAAGTACTTATATATATAGTGCTCCTCAGTAGGAATCCATGTTTTGAGCGATAGATATTTCAACAGCATTTCACCGCATGTACGTTTATTGTGTACACTGACAGCACGATGAAACGTCGGTAAGATTCAACTGCCCGTTTATTGTCGTGTCCATATGGTATCTTTGATTTTATGTTTCAACTAAAAAAATTAAGGCGCACTTTGCTATGTCAGCAAATTGTGGATGAATATTGTTAAGGTGATAACCCATTGAGGGCTATATCCTAGGTTCTCTCAAACAGTGAACGAGTGGTAAGTCATTGGCATATGACCAAACATTCCGAACTCTTCAACCGGAAATTATTTTATAATTTTCTTCTGGAACAGTTATAAAATGAGAAAGCGGGCTTTACATACAAATTCGACAATCACTCACAACCTTCGGAAAGCTGATCACAAATTAAGAATCATTATCACTTTGTGAAGATGAATTTGGGTTTAATATCGAACAAAGATCTTCGCTCTTTTCATGTTTATAAGTGAGTCACGGAAAAATTATCATTAGCCGCCACCGGGAATCGAACCCAGAGTCTTCCATTTACGGACCGGATATGCTTCCGCTACACCACAGCGGCCTCGAACTCCTCCAGACTCACACAAACTAACTCCCAAGCCAAGGTGGCAGATTGCTTCTTCGAGCCCCGCACAATGCTGGGGATTCACCAAAGATGGTCAGCAGCAACTGAAGAAATGATTAGAAGGCGAATGAATAATAAATACAGACATTTAACGTAGACCAGAAATATCAAACAAAGATCTTTGCTCTTTCCAAGTTTATCAGTGAGTCGCGAAAAAATTCTCATTGGCCGCCACAGGGAGTCGAAACCAGGGTCTTCCAGTTACGCGCCGGATATGCTTCCGCTACATCACAGCGGCCTCGAATTCCTCCAGACTCACACACACTAACTGCCAAGCCAAGTTGGCAGGTTGCTTCTTGGAGCCCTGCACAATGCTGGGGATTCACCAAAGATGGTCGGCAGCAACTGAATAAATTATTGAAAGGAGAATGAATAATAAATACAGACATTTAACGTGGACCAGAAATATCAAACAAAGATCTTCGCTCTTTCCACGTTTATAAGTGTGTCACGGAAAAATTGTCATTGGCCGTCACCGGGAGTCAAACCCAGGGTCTTCCAGTTACGGGCCGGATATGCTTCCGCTACACCATAGCGGCCTCGATTACCCCCAGACTCACACACACTAACTGCCAGGCCAAGTTGGCAGGTTGCATCTTGGAGCCCCGCACAATGCTGGGGATTCACCAAAGATGGTCAGCAGCAACTGAAGAAATAGTTAGAAAGCAAATGAATAATAAATACAGACATTTAACGTGGACCAGAAATATCAAACAAAGATCTACACTATTTTCCCGTTTATAAGTGAGTCACATAAAAATTTCATTGTCCGCCACCGGGGTCGAACCCAGGATTTCAAGTTACGCTCCAGATATGCTTCCTCTACACCAGAGCGGCCTCGAATTCCTCCAGACTCACCCACACTAACTGCCAAGCCAAGTTGGCAGGTTGCTTCTTGAAGCCCTGCACAATGCCGGGGGTTCACCAAAGATGGTCAGCAGCAACTGAAGAAATAATTAGAAGGCGAATGAATAATAAATACAGATATTTAACGTGGACCAGAAATATCAAACAAAGATATTCGCTCTTTCCACGTTTATAAGTGAGTCACGGAAAAATCCTCATCTCTCTGTGTAGCGAAGCAACCTGCCAACTTGGCTTGGCAGTAGTGTGTGTGAGTCTGGAGGAATCCGAGGCCGCTGTGGTGTAGCGGAAGAATATCCGGCGCGTAACTGGAAGACCCTGGGTTTGACTCCCGGTGACGGCCAATGAGAATTTTTCCGTGACTCACTTATAAAGCTGGAAAGAGCGAAGATCTTTGTTTGATATTTCTTGTCCACGTTAAATGTCTGTATTTATTATTTATTCGCCTTCTAATTATTTTTTCAGTTGCTGTTGACAATCTTTGGTGAATCCCCAGCATTTTGCTGGGCTCCAAGAAGCAACCTGCCAACTTGGCTTGGCAGTTAGTGTGTGTGAGTGTGGAGGAATTCGAGGCCGCTGTGGTGTAGCGGAAGCATATCCGGCGCGTAACTGGAAGACCCTGGGTTCGACTCCCGGTGGCAGCCAATGACCATTTTTATGTGACTCACTTATAAACGTGGAAAGAGCGAAGATCTTTGTTTGATATTACTGTTCCACGTTAAATGTCTGTATTTATTATTCATTCGCCTTCTAATTATTTCTTCAGTTGCTGCTGACCATCTTTAGTAAATATCCAGCATTGTGCGTGGCTCCAAGAAGCAACCTGCCAACTTGGCTTGGCTGTTAGTGTGTGAGTCTGGAGGAATTCGAGGCCGCTGTGGTGTAGCGGAATCATATCCGACGTGTAACTGGAAGACCCTGGTTTCGTCTCCCGGTGACGGCCAATGAGAATTTTTCCGTGACTCACTTATAAACGTGGAAAGAGCGAAGATCTTTGTTTGATATTTCTGGTCCACGTTAAATGCCTGTATTTATTATTCATTCGCCTTCTAATTATTTCTTCAGTTGCTGCTGACCATCTTTGGTGAATCCCCAGCATTGTGCGGGGCTCCAAGGAGCAACCTGCCAACTTGGCTTGGCAGTTAGTGTGTGTCAGTCTGGAGGAATTCAAGGCCGCTGTGTTGTAGCGGAAGAATATCTGGTGTTTAACTGGAAGAGCCTGGGTTCGACTTCCGGTGGCGGCCAATGAGAATTTTTCCGTGACTCACTTATAAAAGTAAAAAGGACGAAGGTCTTTGTTTGATTTTTCTGGTCCACGTTAAATGTCTGTATTTAGAGTTTAATAATTGTTAAAAATATTGAAGGTTTCATAATGTTAAAGTTGACCATGCAGATCAAATTCCTGGAAAACAAACATGCTGAAGCAATAGTAAAAAATACATGTAGACGCCATAAAACACACTGCTTTCCCCCACAAGAAGACAACTGACTGCTTGTTTGATTTCTGTGCATCGCTCATTGTAAACTTCGATAAACTTGTTCTTGGATAGCCCAGAGGTTTTTAATTTCTGTGGTGCTTTTAGATGCCAGCCTTGCAAATACTATCACTCATCTTTCAAAGTCGCCAAATGTGCAAGTTTTTTCCATATTGCTACTGTGTGCTTCGTAAACATCTGAAAACTTTGAAATTATCCATTTACCAGGACAACTCAAGAACATGAGACAGGATGTCATAGTTAACACAAGGTAGTTTCATATTGGGTTTTAATCATAATTTTCTTCTTAACTGTTAGAATGTTAGTACAAATCTTTATGAAAATGCAGAATTTTAAATCTTGTTGTTAAGAGAAAATAGGGTGTATTGGTGATTGCTCAAAAAATCATATCACTATTTTGTGTTATTTAAATATACACTATCTACCAAAAAGGAATTGCAAACCTCTGCAATCGACGATATCTGCGGTTCTGATACACGTCAGGGCCTTCGCCGTTAAATATCGTGTTGGAAACAACAACGCAACCTGTCGCGTGCAAGATGCCATGCAATTCGGAGCTCTCCGATTTCGAGAAATGTGTAATCGTCGGGTATCACAGAAATGGCCGATTAATACGTGACATATCCAGCGAATGAAGTACCCAAAATCGACGGTGGCGTACGTGATTGGCAAATGAACGATGAGAGGTGACTGTCGGAATGTGCCCCGACCCGGCAGACCCAGAAAACTGGGAGTTAGAGACCGACTGGTGCTGGCCAGAGAAATTCGGACAAACCGCACCAAATCAATGGGCTACATCCGCCAGTAGTTTCAACAGGCATCCGGGTGTGTTCTTTTGATGAATACCATCCGTAAGAAAGCCCATCTGCTCGGTTATCATGGACGTGCTGCAACCCACAAGCCTTCGATCACCAAGTCTAATAGCGCTGCTTTGCTAACGTGGTGCGAAGAACGTCGACAGTGGACCGTTGAACAGTGGAAACAGGTTCTCTGGGGCGACGAATCAAAGTTCACCCTCTACCGTTAGGATGGCAGGGTCTGGGTTTGGCGTCTGCCTGGAGAATGCCTGCTGCCGGAATGTATTGTGCCAACTGAGAAGTTAGGAGGCGGTGGAATTATGCCGTGGGGGTCTTTCTCCTTGTATGGCACGGGACCCTTGGACGCAATTAATGGTAGACTCAACGCCGAGACCTACTGCACCATTTTGGATGACCATGCGCTTCCTACGTTGTGGTAGTTTTACGGGGTGGACCCATGTTACTTTCCGGATGACAATGCCTCCTGTCATGTTGTGAGGTCCACCATGGCTTGGTATGGTGACAATGGGGTTAATCGAATGGGCTGGCCAGCACAGAGCCCGTACGTTTTCCCTATCAAGCACTTCTGGGACGAGTTGGAACGTCGACTTAAGGGGTGTCCCCATCGTCCGAAATCAGTGAAGGAACTGACCTGACTTCTCCAAGCCGAGTGGAACAAAATACCGCTAGCCGTCGTACAACGCCTGGTTGAGAGTATGCCCCGGAGGGTCGCAGCTGTAATCGCCGCTCTTGGAGGCTCCACCAACTATTGAAGGTGAATAAACTTCGTTTTCATTTGCTATCACAGGTGTCCAATTACTTGTTGGTAGATAGTGTACATATGTATTCTAAATACGTTTCGCAAGTAAATATTCAAGTAATAGTTAACAGAAAACTGTCATAAGATCCCGGGCAAACATAGCACTTCTTTTCATTTCATTAAAGAAACTTTCTATTCGAAATTACTCGTTTTCAATCAAAATTAAAATGTGTAATTTATGAATATACCTACCTGTTTAATAAATCACAACCGCTCATGACACATGTATTTTAGCGATCACCTAATGCTGATGAAAGCTGTTTCACATTCAGTTTATGTGCATTGAAACGATTTTAAAATTTATTTCTGTTATCTATATATAATTTTATTTAGAAATTACTGAAAATCCCAAAGTTCTATTGTAACTATTTGAAATTAAGCAACATATATATAAAGATAAAAACATTTCCCCTTACCTGCTAAGTTCGAATAATTCCTGCAAAATCCAAAGCAGAAAAAATGGTATAAACTTCTCATATGTCGTGCATATTAGAAACTGAGCCTTATTAAATTTATTTTAAGGCGGTATCTATGAGATTGAAAGAAAATATCTGATGTACTAACAGTTTTGTGCTACCGTTTTCACAGTAAAGCACAAATTTTGCATGCTACTGAAGATTTTATTTTAAAATCTTTGTCTTTTATGATATGTAAGTCATTTAAGGTAAGGTCCCTTTTTACTAAATTCCAATTGACGATTTATGGGAAATACGTTGTTATGTTGTGTTGTTATTTTATAGCTGCCTTCTCCTTCCTTTCACGTTTTTGTTGGTTCGTACAGATGCGTGTTTATTATCCAAAATTTCCGGAAAGTAGAAGGGTTCATTGTTTGCAATATTATTATCTGAATTGCATTTCAAACTATTCGTTTTACCATGGAAAAATAGGATACCGCCGTCAACGTCCACAATATATTATCTTTTTGCTTGCAAATTACCGGACGATTAGTTGGAAATTTGAAAACCCCATTTGATGCTGGATTCAGAATTACTGTAAGCTGATCTTCTGTTTTGACGAATGAGGACTTAACCTTTATCACGTTGATTAAAGTGCGCCTCTGTTTCCTAAAATACAGGAAACGTTGAACCCATCTTAGCAGTTTGAGGATATAGAGGCAGATAGATTCTGTGTACCAGCTTTGTGTTCGTTTACCTGGTTTTGCTTGACACCCGTGGTATCTGTTAATAGTTATGTAATCAGCACAAAGTTCTCGAACATCCCATAAAATAATTCACCCGTTCTTAATGATTCACTCTCAACACCAGACGTCATCTGTAGGCAGTGAAACACTGCAGAGCGTCCTTCTCGGGTGTCGACTGATTGGCTTCATCAGAATTAAACTGACGTCATCACAAAAGAATGCACCTCCTCCTCTTCTGAACAGCTTACGTTTACAATATTGTGATGTAATGGGAGAAATTATAAAGTACGTATTTTTCGAGCCCGCCAGTCTCAACAGGCAATTGTAAGTTCTATAACAGGCGATCCTGATTTTATCGGAGAAAGAACCTACTCCGTATTTTCAGCACTTCATTCACTCCTTATCAAGAGATCTGACTGCTGTTGTCAAGTAAAAGGAGGAACATTAGTTCTCATGTATGTGTATATTATAAATTTTCAATTCGTTTTAGTCTAAGGAAACTAAACCTATGTGTAATTAAAAGAGTGTATACATAATAGATATAATAAACAGCGTTCTTCTACAGATTTTTGATAATATGAATAACAAATGCATGCAAACTGTTTGTTTTACTACACATTTCTCATCTAACTCCGTCATATCAATCATGGTTTATCCGGAATTTTCGCCACGCAAACAATTGTTTGGTGTGCGAGAAAGTGACCAGACGAACACAACCTATTAAAGTTTGTGTTAATAAATTTTGAAATGGCTTGTAAGGAATTCGCTCAGTAATTTAAAATTACAGGAAAAAGTAAGATGACACCTCCTAGTTTTACAGAAGGTGGGGCATGACATACAAGATTAAATGTCAAGATCGCTATCAAGGCTAATACAGTTTTGTCAACTAAAATCCAATATAACAGACACCTGTCTCAAACTTGCAATTAAAAATCTTTCAAAATCAACTGGAGTAAGAAATGTTTTTTGTTTCATTGCTGAGAATACAATTCGGCATTGCTAGACCAACCATTTGGAATCAGCTCA
Organism: Macrothele yani; assembly: GCA_039090855.1. Lineage (NCBI taxonomy): Eukaryota > Metazoa > Arthropoda > Arachnida > Araneae > Macrothelidae > Macrothele > Macrothele yani. Next base: position 46,046,761 of record CM076999.1, on the reverse strand, counting down.
AAGTAAATTAATTTTCATAATTCCAACTGACACACAGCATGAATTTTTGGTGTTTGGGAGTAGGTAAATTTAGTTTACTTCTATTAAACCACTATTATGAAGAACCCGGATTACGCAGATATATCCACTATTTATCCGATACCTATTGTTCAGAAATGTAATAGCGCGTAGATTTCTGTGCAGTTTCTTGTATACCTCGGCACACAGCATGAATTTTTGGTGTTTGGGAGTAGGTAAATTTAGTTTACTTCTATTAAACCACTATTATGAAGAACCCGGATTACGCAGATATATCCACTATTTATCCGATACCTATTGTTCAGAAATGTAATAGCGCGTAGATTTCTGTGCAGTTTCTTGTATACCTCGACACGTAGTTGAGCTTGAGCTCGGGTGAGCTCATACTGCACCACACAACATCGTCTGTAAACCTTTCCGATTTTGTGCATATATTCAGCAGTGATACATTTTGAAACTCCAAGTTCTCCTGACGATTTGTGAGTACTTACTCGTGGATTGCCTTCCACAGTCGCTTGCAGTTCCACCGCATCAACAGCAAAGTGTCAACCCAAAGTCTTCTTTTCAATCTCAAGTCACCAACTGTAAATGTCTGGAACCGTAATTGCGCAGTTCGAGTAAGCACGAGGCCTTCACCTTCAACTTTGTTAAATTTTCAAACTCACGCAACAGCTTTAAACTCCTGTTTCTATATATGTCGCAATAGAACCAATACTTCAAGCTCTTTAGCCTTTGCAATTGACTGCGGCACAGCTTAACGCAGGTTGCCTGTTGCTTCACTCTTCGTTCGATTCCGCACAAAGAATTATAGTAAATGCAGATATATTTAAAACGTAATTGTGGTGTCGAAATACCGAATGAATGTGTGGTATAGGGAGTCGTCTTTCATTCACAATGCAATGGTTCTTATGCCAAATCTTCTACAGGTAGATTTCTATGAACAAAAAAATTTCATCCCTCACTTTAGTGTTAAAGTGTTCAAAGCGAACCTACAGCGCAAATCTCTCTAACATGGAAACGAGAAATCTATCTGGTAAGTCAAAGGGAAATGTTTATATTGCTGAAAGTTTAATCTGTATCAATTCAAGGACAAATAAATTAAAAAAAGGAGACATATTGCTGTGTACACTTCTTCCATCCGTTTTATTGAGGCAGTAGTGAAGTACGAAATACTCCACCTGTAGGGCCGGGTATCATCGCAAAAATTTAAACGATTCTTAATATCAACATGTTGATTTAAACAGATATATTACTACAAATATCTCCTTTACTTTTCCGTTTGAAATTGGTTGTGTCTACATCCTTCTCTGCTGACAATGTAACCACATATTCTGCAGTTCAGTTGAATAGAGAATTAAAAGCGCTATGTTCCACTTCGCAAGAATCGGGAATTCCAAGATTTCGTTAAGAAAGGCTAGGTTCTGTTTTGTTTTTCATTTCAAAAACGAAAAGAAAAAAAAAACATCTGACAATTAGACCGCCTCCATCAACTTTTGCAGATAAATATATGAAGCTAGAACCGACAAATTTATGCTTTTTCGTCGTTTTCAGCACAATCCATCGTCGTGTATTACCTACATACATCATTCGTCTATCCAAGTGACCTTTGGGAAGTCTGAAATTTCGAGTCATGGTGAACTCTTGACCACTGGAGAAAAACTTGTCGTTTTTTACGTTTCCAACCCTAGGTTGAAGAAGCGTATATGCTCCAGCTTTGTCCGTCCGTCTGTCGGCACAATAACTCACGTAAAAATGGGTTGATTTTGATCAAATTTTTATATGTGGTAAGGGACCACCTGGGGACTAACCCTATTGAAAATGGACGAAATGGGGTCAAAGTCAAGGCATAGGAGCGGGATCCATTCCATTGCCCTTATGCGTCATAACTTGCGTAAATATGGTTCGATATCGATGAAAGTTTAGCGTATTGTAGGGGACCACCAGGGAATGAACCTTATCGAAAATGGGGGAAAAGAAGTCAAAGGTCACGGCTTAGGAGCAGGATCCATTCCATTGCCCTTGTGCGTCATACCTTTCGTAAATATGGTTCGATGTCGATGGAATTCTAGCATATTGTAGGGGACCACCTGGGAATGAACCCTGTTGAAAATGGGTGAAATAGGGTTAAAGGTTAGGACATAGGAGCCGGACCCATTCCACTGTTGTTATGCGTCATAACTAACGTAAAAATGTTCGATTTCGATTAAATGTTAGTATGTGGTAGGGGACCACCTGGGGACAAACCCTATTAACAATTGGCTAAATGGGGTCAAAGGACAGGACATAGGAGCGGAATCATTTTCATCGCAATTATGCGTCATAACGTACGTAAAAATTCTTCGATTTGGATGAAATGTTAGTATGTTGTAGGAGCCTGCCTATAAAATGTGTGAAATGGGGTCAACGAATCCTATTGAAAATGGGCGAAATGGGATCAAAGGTTAGGATAAACGAGCGGAATCTATTCCATGGTCCTTATGCATCATAACTTACGTAAAAATGCTTCCATTGCGACAAACCTTTATTATGTTATTTCGGAGTTATAGTGAACCGGTTCTGTAGAATATCATTGAAATGGGATCAAAGGTCAGGTCACAGGAGCGAGATTTATTCCACAGCCATTATCCTCATAACTGGAGTGATAACTTGAGTAATCATTTCTGGTATGTTGGAAAGCGTATTATAATCAATGCATTGAATGATTGTATTAACTTGTTAGTATACATGGTGCTGCACAAAGAAGAAGTCTGCTGTTACACCTCATTCACGGCAGTAAAAGTTGGGCCGTGAATGCTAAGCATCTTCACTCGATACTGTTTTCATACTACGCGGTTGTGAAGTGCAATGGAACTCGTATGTAACCGCGTAAAAACTCCACCCGCCGTTGACTTCGGATTTTAACCCGTCTCTTCCGCACACAGTTAGACCGTTGATCTCTTGTTTTTTTGTGCACCGGTTATTGTACACATTTGATACAGCTGTTTTGCGTAGGAATGAATGTTTTCCATTTCTGAGATTCTTGCATTTTACCATCAAGAGCCTACTATCATACTTCTTTCAAATTCGCTTCAATCATGAATCTTTCAAAAGTTGCGGCTGTTTCTCCTTCTTGCACCTCGGTTTTCTTTACAGTGATTGTTTGTAGAGCTGCCCCAACGTCATAGATGTGCATTGAAATTTCAATGGCACTTGTCCGTTTGCTTTCTGTTCTTTCATTCAATATGAACTTGTTACTTCAGTATACATAGAACAGAGACTGATGAAAGTCCCGGAAAGCAAAGGAAACGGAAAAATGCGGATGACAAGCTCTGCAGCACGATAAGTTTTAGACAAAGACATCGTTCTTTCCACGTTTTTCAACACATACCAACCGAAAAATTGTTATCTCGCTATTGCTGGGATCGTACCCCACATCTCTCGATATCTAGACGAGTGAAGCTGACAGTTAAACACAAAGACCGCCGATGATTGCTGGTCATTGTAGCGTAAGGGGAACCAACTCGACTATATATTGAAAGATCTGGGGTACGATCACAGCAGTGGCCGGATAACAATTTTTCTGTTGCTATGTGTTGACAAAAATGGGAAGAACGATGTCTTTGTTAATTCATTGATGCCACGTACTTAGGAGATTTTCACTATTGTTCACGATAAGTTTCCTTGACGGCGTACATCAACAAAGTTCTAAGAAGTAATTTGAAATTCAAGATAGTCCATAAAGCAACGGCAATAACAAAATCCGCAAATCACGGAAAACAAATAATTAATGTATTTATGGAAAAAAGACCAACGAGTAGAGGATTTCAGTTTTTTTTGTAACCTTTATACAACAGATGTAAAGGTGATAATGTCGTGAAATTAAGAAGAGAAAAGGCCATGGTACATTTCATTTCCAAATTCTTTCATGCTTCCAATTAATACTTAAAAATAAAAAAAACTGGTCTATCGTTTGGAGTGTTGGACTAAAGATTTCAGGATCTGGGACACTTAACGAATTTCATAGATTGAAAATTGTTTTATCGTTTTCACAGACACTTAATTTTCATAAAATGCAATCACCTTGCATGTGGTTCTGGCTTCGAATAATCATAAATGGAATGAGATGACAATTCTTCAGACATTCGACATTGCGCTTTAGCCTGAATGAAGTAACAATAATGGGAAGACATGGAATGCGAAGACGTACTTTTAAATCTTGCAAGTCATGAAATTAAACACCTGTTCACAATCAAGCAACTGGGTCGAGGAAAAGAAATACACCAACCTCGTGTCGTTTCATACCTCCCAACATCTTATCTTTCGGTTTGAGGACAGTGTCGTTCTTTCGGAGAACTTTTTTGTACATAATTCAACGTAAAATGTCAATAAATTGTTAGTGTGAAATACTAATAAACTACACATTTAAAACTGTAAGTGTGCAGTTAAAACATAGTATCTTTGCTCACAAGACCACTTTACGACAGTCATGTGGGTTTGAAATATTTCTAAGAATAGTTTACGGGAAAAATATTGTTATTTCTTCTGGATTTGCAAGCCGCACTCTTGGATTAACGAAACCCAAACACGAGTAAATGAAGACTTTTGTATCACTACTGCAATGGAAGTAAGTCAATCGCATATTTTGTTTCTGTTGTCCTTATGTTTGACATAAAGGAAATTCAAAAATTGAAATGAAAAAGAAAGAGAAAAAAGAAAGCCATTTATTTCTGTGGGATAGTTATAATTCGAAATTTGACGCTACAAAAATGTCTGGACTAAAGTCGGTGATAGAATCAAATTTCAAACAAATTTTGCGTACAAGTAAGAAATGCATATAGCTCTGAACCGTTATTCAAAATATTGAATTCAATGTAAAACACAAACGCACCACTCCTAAAGTGTTCCCTTTTATCAAAGATTTGAGCTTGTATCACGGCGTCGACATTCTGCTCTCACATACGACGTCCAATCCATATCCAGAAATTTTAGTTTCAGATCTAGCAGTAGTTTTATTTTCTGTCTTCAATATTCAAGTTTAAACTTCTCCATCGCAAATAGCAATTTTTATTCACTAAAAACACTGAGCCCCAAAGATTCAATTTGCAGTGCATGGGGCAGTTTATTTTAAAATGTACTACAACCTTCGAAATTTCAGTTTAACCAACGCCAGCAACATTTGTACTTTACGAAAAAATACTTAGACAACGAAATTCAACTTCCACTATATCAGAGCAATGTGTTTCTCTTACCAATGGTCTGCAACACTAAAGTTCCAAATTTACCAAACAATAGCAGTTTTAAACCATTGCCAATGGTTAGCCGTGCATATGACACGAGCTGTTCCCATAATAGTATTTCTGCACATTTTGTTTTTCATATTACAAAATCTTCAAAATATGTTTCAGTTAAGACCAGTGCCAGCAGGAATGCGAACAAACTTTAGCCATTAGTCAGTTTAAAATGGCTAATATATAGCCATTTTAATATATATATATATATATTAAAATGGCTCTAATACTTAGTAATATGGCAACATGTTTAACTCACAGGTAGTTTGCGAATTCCAGCTTCGAATTTATTCTTGCGAATGATAGTACAGAACCATTAGCTAGATTCATCTATGAATATTCAGAAGGTAATTTCAAATTTTAAAAGTCTCCATTCCAACACAGCAAATCTCCTTTATCCATTGCGTTTCTATTTCGTCAGAACTGATATACTGAAATTATGGTGAATGTTTTTTCCAGAATTTCTCCTTTCTTCAACGTTTCATTCGCCTTTCTCTTTTCGTCACGTTTCTTGATTGATTTTTTTTTTTTTTTGATTGGAGGTTTAACGACCACCGTGAGCAACTCAATGGGCTATAAGCAGTCGCCCGTCCCTAATTTAGGGTCACTGGTTCCAGGGAAGGGAGAGAGCCAGTACCGTAAGACAAACACAACATCCATGCCTCACCGGGATTCGAACCCGGACCCCTTACGGACGAATGATCAGAGGCCAGCGCCTTAGACCACTGCGCCACCGGGGCGGCATTCGTCACGTTTCATTCTTTTTTTTTTTTTTTGATTGGAGGTTTAACGACCACCGTGAGAAACTCAATGGGCTATAAGCAGTCGCCCGTCCCTAATTTAGGGTCACTGGTTCCAGGGAAGGGAGAGAGCCAGTGCCGTAAGACAAACACAACATCCATGCCCCACCGGGATTCGAACCCGGACCCCGTTAGGACGAATGATCAGAAGCCATCGCTTAGACCACTGCGCCACCGGGCGGCCACGTTTCATTCACCTACCTACCTCCTTTTGTCACCATTTCGTTCGCCTTTCTCGTTTCTTCACCATTTCGCTGACCTTTCTTCACCGTTTCGTTCACCTTTCTCCATATTTCACGGTTTTGGTCATGTTTCTGATTTCGTCATCGTTTCGTTTACTTTTCTCCTTTCGTCACCGTTCTCTATTCTTTCATCGTTCCTCCTTTGCGTCCAACAGCTTTGAGTTGCAGTCTCCTCCCTCTTGGTTGAAGTTCTGATTAGTGAGAGAATTCCAAATTTTCCTTATTTCATAATAATATTCTCCCTGAGAGACGCCAAACACCACGCTGTGGTTCCACCAAAGGCAAGTTCCTCGTTAATTTAACACGTTTTTTAGCTTTAACTTATTTCCTGTGGGAGTGTGATGATAGTATAAACCAAAATGATTTTGCTTTAAAATTACAATTAATCTGAAAGAACTAAAGTGCAAAGCATTTTAAACGAATAAAATGTTAATTGGTGGTGTGATGAGAGGCGCCATCACCTATAATAGAAAAAATATGAAAATAGCGGGTAATCATGGTACTTCATAAATTGTTCTTTGATGTATTTTAAAGTTGTGCTTTTATTATACCAGGAGCGCTTGGTTTATCAGTTGATATCACGTGAGCATCAAAATTCCAAAGGGACAACCCTTGTTCGTATGTATTCCTTTTTAGAAAAAAACACAAGCAAAAGTTCGGCCACAAAAGCTTCGAAATTTCTGTAATTACAAAGTTTCAAAGTTATCTAATTTTTTCAGCGATCTCTTATTTCCCGTATCACGAATTAACAATTAATACCTATAGAAGAAAAACAAGAGAAAAGAAAGAGTGTGAATAAAAACCCAACACTACAACTGTTAAATCATACAATGTGTGTCCTTATTTAGATCAATGAAACACATGAAGAATTCTCATTATTTTACTTTATCTGAAGAATTCGATTGTACTTTTCAAAACGTAGAAAGACGAATTAAGTTATGTGCAAAGCATTTTAATAATACACATAGAATCGATATTAATAAACTGAAGATTTTTCAAACATGAAAGCAAAAACGACCATGAAAATACTCTCCTGCCCAGACCAAAACTGACTGCCGCTGGTTAATGTTGACAGATTGCACATGGTATGGTTGCATTCATGTATCGGACCACCTACACATGTGAACACGTCGAGTATCAGGATAAAGAGCGAAACGGCATTCGTCAGTGAAAAGGACAGGGTGCCACTATGTATTCCATTACATGTACTGTCAGATTAAGGTAGACACCTCCGTGAGCTGGTATCGATACTCTACATTTCAACGGCTTCTTTGCTCTGAGTTCGTACTCGTGAATAAGATTTCGTGCACTTTCAGTACATCCTGTGACACCAGAAGCAGCTCAAAGTGATTCCCGCAATTTAATTCTGGTGACGCTAGATCTTTTACGAGCACGCAAAGTGAGGTAGCGATCTCGCCCCCTGGTGTCAATCATGTGGCTATAAGCCCATGGGTGTTCTGCAACATTTCCGTGCCGTAGAAATTATGTGTGTAACCGACTTACTGCTATTTTTTTGATTGGGGGTTTAATGACTGCGGTGAGCAACTCAATGTACTATAAGCTGTCACCCGTCCCTAATTTCTGGCCATTAGTTCCAGGGAAGTGAGAGATCCAGTGCTGCTAGAAAAATATGATATTCATACTTTGCCGAGATTCGAACCCGGAGCCAGCTCGGACGAAATGATTAAAAGCGATCGCTCAGAAAACTGCTCCATTTACTACACTTTGCAAAACTTCTAATGCAGCTGCCACATCGATCTTCTGTACTCCTTTCTGTAACATGCCCACATCCCTATTTATGTTGTCAATGCTGAAACGCTGTCTGGACATCATTTTAGGTAAATGCCAAACTGACTGTAATAAATGCAGCGCTCTTGTAAACCAAGCAGTGAAGTGATCCGTTTTCCACTTCTCTCCAGGTACTATAATATTTTCGGATGTAGCACACCACGCGCTGTTTTGTCATGCTTTTAATTTACATATGATGCAGCCACCCACAGTGATAACAGATCTCTAGTAGACGCTAAATTTTTCATATACTGAAGTTTCCCCTTCGAAACCGCAATATCTCTAATTTTTTTTGTTATCAGTGCACAAACATTTTGGTTAATGTAGTATAGTTTGCAGTTCTTAGATTGAAATTTCAGGTATATTTAATGCAATCTAAAATGTTATTTACTATTACTATCAGATTCCCTATTTTTTTCCAGGAAGTTGATCTGCATGGTCAACTTTTAACATTATCAAACCTTCGATATTTTTAACAATTTTTAAACTATAATCCATCTTCACAAAGTGCGAATGATTCTTAATTTGAGATCGGCTTTCCGAAGGTTGTGAGTGGTTGTCGAATTCGTATGTAAAGAGCACTTCCTCATTTTATTTCTGTTAAAGGCGAAAACTATAAAATAGTTTCTGGTTGAAGATTTCGGAGTGTTTGGTCATCTGCCAATGACTTACCACTCGTTCCCTGTTGGAGAGAGCCTAGGATATGGCCCTGAATGGGTTAGCACCTTGACACTATTAATCCACAATCTGCTGACATAGCAATGTGCGGCTAAAAGTTTTCTTGTTGAAACTTAAAATCAAAGATACCATAAAGACACAGCAATAAACGGGCAGTAGAATCTCATCGACGTTTTATCGTTTTGTGATTGTACGCAATAAGCGTACATGCGGTGAAAGCCTGTTGAAATAGCTAGCGCCCAAAACATGGATTCCAACTGAGGAGCACTACAACGCTCACGGATGGTAAATTGTTTTTTCGGGTGAACTCCTTGTTTGCAAGCTCCTCGTCCGCGATCGCCAGTGCTAAAATCGAAGCAGTGACACAAGTGAATACTACATGTTACTCTCCATTATGTCAGGCCTATCTAGTGCAACCCTGTGCTACGATAATTACGATGCGTGGAAGGAGTCGCAATCGCTGTAGATATCGCAAACATCGCTCGTAGATTCTACAATTCACCGATATTATCGACAAGCCGATGTCAACAACTGCCCCAACCTCGAGTGCAGAGATCTAAGAGTTGGAATATCCACCTACATGCACCAATCTCACTACGCCGTCGTACGTTACTTTGGCGCAGCAACTCTCAATACATTCGAATAGCAGATTTTGCATCCCATGCCTTTCAGCCCAGATGCATCACAAGGATCAATGAGCCGTACTAACCTTGTGATGAAAGCTCTGGTAAAGGCATCCTGGTCTTAAAACATGTCAGACGACGTCTCCCACGTTTTCACACTCCTTCGAGTTACTTTCCCCGTAGATACAATTCAGATGTAGTGGTTTCAATGAACTTAGCCACGTTCAGACGTTTTACACTTTTATCTCTCTCGCCAAGCAAGTGGTTATGTATTCCAGGTATTTCTGTTAAATCGGTTCGTACTGCAACCTAATCAAAGACTTACTAACGATTATTTCGAATCAGTTATTCATCAGTTCTGGGTAATTGCTCATTATCAATTTTATTCACTTATGTTTTCAATTTAAATAGTGTAAATCAAATTTAGTTATCTTTTGTTTGTACTTAATAAATATTGCAAAAATAAAGTTTGATGTAAATAATTCAAATTACGCTTAACTTCGACTTACATTCCTGAATTTTTTATTAGGTCTTATTGAAATTCAGTAATTTGATAAAAATCAGTAAAATTAATTTTTGAAAGAAATATTTATATTATGAGATCATGTCCCAGATAATAAATACTACACGTACCTTTTTATTTTTTGTAGAGAACATAAATATTACCAGACACGTCACAATTCCAAACACAGCTCACAAAATTATGTGGAAGATTCATGAAACATCGGTGTGAATGATATTTCGTATTCTAAAGTACACATACCGAGATTACAGCTGTGATTCAAATAAGCAAACAAATATACATAATTGTTATAAACATAATTTCTGTGTGATTTATGAGAAGTGACTACACCAAAATTTTAATTCGAAAAAGACAAATTGATTAAAATCTGAAACTCTCTCTTGTTGTTTTTGTGGAAAAAAAACTACGAAAGGATGCACAAAATCGCACATAAATTTGACAGAAAGACTCCCTTTTTTACAGAGCAAGGAACATAAAAGAGATATGAAATGTGTGTAAACGACAACCGCTCTTTGGCGAGAGGTCAGTCAAAAAGGAAGCCACCCCGTTATCGAACGTGTTGAAAAGACGAACAGTTGGTCAGAGTACATTAGCATAGCTTTTGGATAAAGTGTTGAAATCATAACTCATCCGCATCCGTGCAACAAGAGCTTGTAATTGGACCTATTAAATGTCTGGCAAAATCTTTTGAACAAATATTGGAAGAAGAGTTAATAATTTTCCCCGTAATACGTGATCATGAAATATCAGCTGCGGATTTTTGCGTGAATGGAACAACTATTCTTCTTCAAATATTTGTTCAAAAGACTTTTCCAGGCATCTAATTGGTCCAAGCACAAGCTCTTGTTATATAAAAATTGTAGATCAAAGCATCTACAATTTTTATCTTGTTTAAACGTTGTCTGTGACTGACCTTAGCTCTGAAAATTGATTCCAACGTAACTTGCCAGATGAGTGCAGAAACCGGACATACATTTAGTGTTGTGTTTATGCCATTAACATAAATTGTAGATTTATGAGTGTCGTGTGTTATGTAAATTGTTGTTGGTAATTGTGCTTGCTTTACGAGAATGATGAATATCTTTAGAGCTTACAGAAAATACAGACAATCTCTAGTGACAAAGTTTTGTATCCTCGATTTCGTCGTTTAAGATAATCATAGAGGTCTGACGCCCAAGTTCCAAGGCATGAGATCAGTTCTGAAAGACCAATAGCTTGCGAACAGAATCAAAGATTTCCAGTCCCAGAACTTAACTCACCTGATTCGCGCATAAATAATAAAAACGATGTTCCTGCACTGGACGTTGTATAACCTAAATTATGTTCCACAAAGAGAAAATAATCATTTAGAACTGGATTCCATACCAGCACGCGTACACACCTTTTGGCCAGAAAGGAAAATAGAATGGTTTTCCAACATGCTCTGAAGCTCCGCATATTTACACAAGAGAATCCAGTGTGCATAGATAATCCAAGAACTCCGTTCATCAACGAGTCACTCAGGGGCATGCCTCAAGAAGAGAAAAAGGTCCTAGAACGGGGACCCAATTTTTGATTACTTCTCAAACCAGATATCAAACTGATCATCCCTGAGCTAGAAGCAATTTTTAGAATCATGCCTCTTGCCGATCAAGAAACAGTCAGAGATCAAGCAGTTTATACACTGAGTGGCCACTTTATTATGACCACCCCCTCAGTACTTCGTTGGGCCACCTTTTGCCTTTAATACTGCGCCGATTCTTCGTGGCATGGACTCCACGAGATGTTGATAGGTGGTTTGTTGAATCTGAGACCATGCTTGATGAATAGCACTTTCCAGGAGTGTGAGATTACAGGGTTGTGGATCCAGCTGTCTGATGGCTCGTTCAACTTCAGCCCACAAATTCACAATGAGGTTGAGATCTGGAGATTGGGTGGGGGCACCTAAGCAAAGTAAACTCACCAGTATGTTCCTGAAACCAATCCTGTACATTACGAGCGTTATGACTGGACGTAACATCTTGTTGAAAGTAGCCATCGCCATTGGTATAAACCATCCACATGACAGGATGCACTTGGTCCGCAACGATGTTAGATATGATGTGCCAATCAGCAGCTGAAACTTATATTTCTTAAACGCTCTTCTAACCAGGATTGAGGATGCCCGACTTCACCCAGCAATGTTCAACAAACCGTCATCTGTCAGTAACGTAATCCATCCCAAGGCCGTCTGAAAACAACTGTCGTACAGGACAGTTGTTTTCAGCTCATGCTTTAGGTGAGTGTCTGTTAATTCTCCCACCATAAAAGCCAGAGACAAAGAAATAGCAAATAACATCGACAAGGGACTTCGAACAGGATTTGTTAGAGAAACATTGGATTCCCATTTACGGCAGATGCAGGCCTCTAAATCTTGGACTCCTAATACCCCAAATAACAGCATCGTAAGATATTGTGGATCCGAAAATTATTTCACGGATTCTATTTCAAGATCAAAAACCTTAACAAAAAGCATGGAATAAATGTGACCATCTTTTATAACTGTATACGAACGACACTGTGCCTACAATTAAGCTATAAGTTATCAAAGAAAGCTCATCTGGAATTTATGACGTACACATAATCCATCCAGACGCAGCACATATACACTGGCGGAAAATAAAAAAAGAACACCAGAAAGGAATTGGAGGACGATCATGAAATTTACATATCTTAATGGGGTCGAATTCACGTAGGTGTGATATTTATTTCTGGACCAACCGGTGAGCGCTTACGCCACAGCACGGCATTATGTTCAAATTATCGCCGGTGGTATTTAAGGAGTACGGCGAAGTGAATGTAATCAGTCGTCGGCGTACGGACACGTGCAAAGACCTTGAATAATCTGCAATGCCTGGACATGGAAGACGTGTAAAATTTCAGCAGTTATTGGACATTGAGCGAGGTCGTCTAGTAGGACTCCGCCAGGCCGGGTGGTCGTATCGTCGTATTGTGGAGCGATTTGGACGAAAAGTATCGTTGTTGGTACGATGGTGGCGTAGATGGTCTGAGGAAAATTCCCACACGAGAAGACGTGGAACCGGGAGTCACAGACGGACTGATGAGCGGACCGATCGACGCATAACAAAAGTGGTGTTGTCAAGCAGAACATCCACTGCGACGCAAATCCGAGCTGCCGTTGCACCTAGGGTGACTGTGCGATCCAATCGGCAACCGTCTACTGGATGCAGGACTACGTGCACGTGTGCCTCTGGCATGTGTACCTGAGACTCCAGCCCACCGTCAGGAACGGCTGCAGTGGTGTCACCAACGTCTGCACTGGAAAACGCAATGGCGATCTGTCGTGTTCAATGATAAAAGCAGATTCTGCTTGGGAGCCTCCGATGGCCGTATGCGTGTTCGCAGACGCACAGGGGAGCGTCTCCACCCTTCTTGCATCCGCCAGCGACACACAGGGCCTACACGTGGTCTGCTAGTTTAGGGAGCGATCAGCTATGACTACCGTACCCAACTAGTGTTTGTGCACTGTACGTTAAACAGCACCTCCTACATCAACAATATCATTCAGCCCGTTGTTGTGCCATTTGTAAGGTTGGTCCATCGTGGTGTTTTCCAGCAAGATAACGCACGCCCATACACGGAACGTGCAACGCAACATACACTTCAGGGTGTGAGACAACTTCCATTGCCTGCACATTCACCGGATTTGTCCCCCATTAAACACGTGTGGGGGTTTATTGGAAAAGGACTTATCCGGTCTCCACGGTCAGCCACCACCATCCATGATTTACGCGTACAGGTTGAGGATGCTTGGAAATCAATACCCCAAACTTACATCCAACATCTGTACGACAGATTCCATGCCAGAATTGCACAGTGTGACGCAGTTCATGGCGGTTCAACCTCGTACTAACCATGTTACATGGAAATGTTATTTTTCAGTTTACCAGCAAGTACAGCTTATAACGAAGTAAATTTCTCCGTCATTTTTATCCGCGCCAGGATTCGAACCCATGTCCACTCATTCCGGAATAAGTTGCTCTACCAATTGAGCTACGCGGACATTTTATTCTGATTCCTATCTGCCTTTATGTCGTGTGCGTCCTTATGGCAGGTACGTCACATCTCCTGGTACGTTACATCATCTCCCTCGTGTGCGTCCTTCTGGCAGGTACGTCACATCTCCTGGTACGTTACATCATCTCCCCCTTATTTTTTTTTTTTTTTTTTTTTTTTTGAAGTGCTGGAGAAGGGATTCTCTTATTTTTCCTATCTCGCGGTGTGGAAATAACATCACACCATTGCGAGATTTTGAACGGTCGGGTCATCCGGATAGTTCGGGCGCCATTATAACGAAGTAAATTTCTCCGTCATTTTTATCCGCGCCAGGATTCGAACCCGGGTCCACTCATTCCGGAATAAGTTGCTCTACCAATTGAGCTACGCGGACATTTTATTCTGATTCCTATCTGCCTTTATGTCGTGTGCGTCCTTATGTCAGGTACGTCACATCTCCTGGTACGTTACATCATCTCCCTCGTGTGCGTCCTTCTGGCAGGTACGTCACATCTCCTGGTACTTTACAAGCTATATTTTGCCATAATGTTTTGATCACGTTATCCTCTGTATTCCGTTATTATGCAGTAAAAACGTCGTTGGTATCAGACGTCTCCTTCTTGGTGTTCTTTTTTCCCTTTCCGCCAGTGTATGTAAGTATGTGTGACCAAAAGATGCCTTATGGAAAGGAGCAAGAGACATAAAAGGACATAAAAGTTTAAAAACGACAACCGTTCTATTCAGGGAGGTCACCCAGAGAGGAACCACCCCATTATGGAAGAGAATGAAAAGACCATAACCTTTTGCACACCTCGAAGGCGTGGAAGTGTTGAAATTACACCTAATTCGCACCGGTGTGATGAATGCTTGTCCTTTTACCTGCCAGATGCATAAAGATATTTCCTGAACATATGTGTCTCCCATACTACGGGAGCATGATATATTAACCACGGAACTTAATGTAAACGTAGCAACTGATTATTCGAATGTATCGGAAATGATTTTGGATTGTTTCAGTGTTGTCTGTGACCGTTCTTATCTCTGAGACTTAAGCCCATACGAAATCTCTCAGCGGAGGGCAAAAAGTTCTACATTTACAGATTGTTACGTTTATGCCATTAAAGGAAATTTTTGACTTATGGGAATCGCATGTTAATATCATCATCATCATCATCATCATCATCATCGCTGTCAACCATTGTCCATCCAGTGCTGGACGAAAGTCTCTCCAAGCCTCTTCCACAACGGTCTGTGTTGTGCCAGTCTCCTCCATGTTACTCCCGCATACTTTCGAATTTCATCCACCCATCTCCCATGTTATCTTCTTCGGTGTCTTTTCCTGTCCCTTGTAACCCAATCAAAAATATTTCGACTGTCCATCGATGGTCGGTCCTTCTGGCAGTATGTCCAGCCCATTGCTATTTCAGGGATTCTACTCTGATCATGATGTCTTCCACTCTTGTCATTTTTCTGATCCACGAATTCCTCTTTTTATGGCTCCTGGTTACACCAAGCATGCACCTCTCCATGCTCTTTGAGTTGTCTGCAGCCTTTGTATGTCTCTTTTACACTATTATAAATGGTGTAGTGTGACATTTCTGAAAAGTTCATTTTAGTGCGATGTTCATGAAATTTGAATAATCCCATTCTGAAATGAAAAATGATCTTCTCCAGTCACGCAGAGCTCACAGAAAGTTGTTGAAATAGGTGGTGCACGACGGAATGCGGTTGTTGTTACTTAACAACCTTTTCGTCTATTTTACAAATGCAGAATAGACTTTAATTAACATGGCTCTTGTTTCCTAAATTTTTATCAATGACAAGTTTAGCGAATAATCTTTGAAAAAAAAACATTTGTCATTTGAAAGACGCAGATTTCCGTCATATTTGAAATTGAATCAAGTTGACGACATGTAAACCTTTCTAAACAGTATCACAAAGTACGACTTTCAGATGTTCTGAAGATAAATCACGTACCTGCCAAATGTAACATTGAAATCTTGAGAAAACTGTAAAAGACAAGCTGATTAAAAATAATGCTTTCTTTATTCGAAGTTTTAATGCGGATTTTGATTTGCTGATTTCGAATATGCAAGTTTTTAAATACAAAGGTGAAGAATTATTACAACCAAAGATTGTTAACAATGCAAGAATATGCACCAACATCAAATTCCTCATCAACTAATGATATATCTTCCATTTTCATAAGTAATTATCTGGTGAAACAAGAATCTGTTAACTTCGGTGTCATCTTCACAGTGAAAAAACACATTTGCAAACGTGTATGGTTACCTTTATTTCCGAAAACTATGTTGTTCAAAATCCTTAAACTGTGTTAAAAAAATATTGATTCAAAAAGTACAGTATAATTTCTAAAATCGTGCTTACAAAAAAAATGTTAATATGCGATATAGATTTTTCGCCTAAGTAAGTGTTACTGTGCTTAAAATTAAACTTTAATGTTAAATTGAGATTGCATTTTTCTTTTCTTTTTAATACGCTGGATACAATAAACAGTTCAAGTTCTGTGGAAATCACATAGCCTAACAGACGCGGTATAACTTTCAGTTTCAAAGAAAGGAATGGCTGCCCTGGTGGCGCAGTGGCCTAAGCTATGGCTTCTGATTCGTAAAGGTTCAAATCCCGGTGACGCATTTGTTTGATTTGATTGCAGGTTTAACGACCACCGTGAGCAACTCAATAGGCTATAAGTGGTTTCCCGTCTTAAATTTAGGGCAACTCTCTTTCAAATTTAGAGATCCAGCACCGTAAGACAAACACAACATCCATTGCTCACGGGATACGAACCCGGAACCATCTCGGACAAATGATCAGAAGCCATCGCTTATACCACTGCGGCAGGAGAGGCATGGATGTTGTGTTTGTCTTACGGCACTGGCTCTCTCCTTCTCTGGAACCAGTAACTCTAAATTAGGGACGGGCAACTGCTTGTAGCTCACTGAGTTGCTCACGGTGGTCGTTAAACCTCCAATAAAAAAAGATGGGAATTACTATCTGAAGGTGGAAAAAAACTGTTGCGGAAATTAAAACCAATATGTGTAGAAGTTTTTTGTTGTTGTTGTTGGAGGTTTAGCGAACCTTGTGAGCAACTGAATGGGCTATAAGCAGTATTCCGTCCTAATTTAGAGTCACTGATTCCAGAGAAGGGAGAGTGTCAGTGCCGTAAGACAAACACAACATCCATGCCTAACCGGGATTCGAACACTGACCCCTTTCGGACGAATGATCAGAGGACATCGCTTAGACCACTGCGCCACAGGGGAGGCGTCTAGAAGTTAATAAAAGTTCGCAATAAATTGTAAGTGATATTCTATTTATATATTAGAAATCTTGTAAATTAAGGTAAAAATTAGCGGTTCGCGGAACATACAAGTAGAAGACTCCGTATGAAATAAAAGTCAGTTGAGTGAAATCTGACTCGATGAGAACCCTACCATACGTTTCCATACCACACAGTTTTAAAAGCCAAGCACGGTGACATTTCCATTGTAGAAAATTGTAATGAGGGACATTTAACCCATTTACCCTATGTGCCGACCTAGTAATAAGGACACAGTCTTCTAATAATAGCCATATTCACTATATAAAACAAAATTTCGAACTTTGTTTCTCTACGGGAGACTCTATAGTGCGTTCGCTGTAACGAGAGACTTAGCCTTAGGTGGTCCTTTTCTGGAGAGGGAATTAGCAGACACTTACGACTGGGCTGGGTCGGGCCGGGCCGGGAAAAGTCGACTCATTCCTTTTATCGCAACGGTAAATAGAGAAAAACGTCGTATTCCTCGATTTACTAGTGGGTTTAACTGTTCCTATTTATCCCCGTCATTTGGTTTTACTTACTTCCATGACATAGCCCAGGATGTGATGAGAAAGTCGAAGAGAGGCATTCACAATGGTTTACCAATCTGAAGGTGCTAAGGTAGTAAAACATTATGAGGATTTTTGACAGCAAAGATTCGACCCCTAGCGGGTGTGCGTGTTGTGTATAGTGGGAGACGGAGGATGTATGCCATGGGGTGAGGGTGTGTGTGTGTGTGTGTGTGTGTGTTTGTATGAAAGAGAGGGACGACACGGAATTTTCCTCATATCCTTAATCTGTATCGGGATTTACTTTTATAGTGTTACCGCTTAATAGTTCGGGGAAAGGGACTTTCTGAACGTTCTTAGTCTTCCTTTTCTCTCTTTCTAAGATTATATATTTCGATAATTGTCAAAGTGTGTTAATATTTTTAGGCTTACATTCAACTAAATATTTGCAATAATATATCATCTCATTATTTAATTTTCACATTTTAATAAAATACAACAGAAAGACCAAATAATACCAAATAGTATATCACGGGCAGGGCGGTGCCTAAATAAGAGCTGCAATTGATGGCCCCGGGCCGGGCCAAGTGTCTGATATTTGAAACTCGCCGGGCTGGGCTTTAAACGCACGCGCCCGGCCCTTGCTCACCAAATTAGGCCCGTGGAGACCTATGTGTTGAAGGGTTCACAAAAAAGGGGGTCGTTCTACCGAGTGGTTGCCATGTAATATAAAATTTCTCAGGAAAAATGGATTACAAAATGGCATTTTCATGGTTGTTGAAAGCAGTAGTATTCTTGCAAAACGCTACAAAAATTAATACCCTGTGAATGTCACTGTTTTATCCCTGTGTTATTTGAAGTTTAGTGTTATGTGGCATTGAAGATTAGGCTTAGTTCTCTTCTAGTTCGGCAAAGTTAAGAAGTAAAGTGATTTGAAATAAAACATTTATTCACAAAAAAAAGCTCAAAACTGGATAATCACAGCTATTTCGTTGGTTCGGCAATTGCTTTAGAATCCCTAGGTATTAAATTACTAAATTAATGTTGGAGAGCAATATAACTTTGTAACATATATATAAAAGATTTCATGTATCTTTCATCCATAAAGTTTTATAATGTTGGAGAAATCATTTTGATAGAGGAATGAAAAATCATGTAAGCGTAACAAAGAGAAGCAAATAACAGATCGAAAGTTGAATCCTCAAAACCAAACTTTTCTTTTTGACGATGCTTTTATGCAGAATGAAATCTGATATTCACCAGACGTTTCATAAAACATTGTTCAGTGTGATATAAAACATATTAACAATTTGTAACTTATTTATAAATGCATTTTTTTCTAAATAGTACTGCTGAGTTGCATTCTTTTTTGTATGCATTTCACGTACCAGTATTCCGCTTGTGTCAAAAATACTTCAGTACTGTTATCCTATGAATATTTCCTTTATTTTTAAAATAAGTACGGTCCCGATTGTCCCGCCTTTCCCTTATTGTCAGGGGCGGATAAAATTGGAAACAGAGATATTTTTTAACATAGATTGCGATGGCCGGCAAGTTACTTTTAAATACTTCACCTCTTCTTTATATATGTAAATCCTTCCCTACAAACTGTAAAATATTTACATTTGAGAAAAAAGAAGCACGAAACAAAGCAGAGAAAAAGAACTGCCCTGCATTTTTAAAAAGAATATAACGTACAAGGGAAAAGTCCTGCTTATGACTTTAATTGAATATTCAGGAGGATTTGCACATTGAACGTTTTTATGATATTAAGATCGGTAACAAGGTTCATTTTGATTTAGTGTGTTACAATGGTTACATGTTGCTCTTGAGGACAATGTTCTGAGAACAAGGAAGACAAAATTATTTAAACACTCAATAGAACTTTGCTGAGATAACTCCTTCAATCGCGATTGCGGAGCTACGGAGTATGTTGATTTAAAACAAATGTATGATTTTTTTTTTTGGGAGGGGGTTAGATTATGACCTTCCAAAGTCCAAGACATGATGAAGTACGAATTCGGTGATGTACAATTATTAGACATAATTTTGATTTGGCAAAAAAAGAAATATACATGAACAATAAAATGAACACAGAAATACACCAGAAACTAAAAATCATTTTTCGATGGATACACCTGAATGTGAACTGAATGTAATATGTGCTTTCACAATATCGTAACCGTGCATAAAACACCTGCACTGGCCAAACAAGGACTTGACTGTTTACAATAAAAATGTAAACAGCACCAACTTATAAGCTATGATAATTTTTCGCATATTCTGCTGGCAATGATATAGTACATAAACATGAGATCGAAGTTGTCTGTCTTAAAATGTGCTAACAAAACCGATCGTGTTTAGTTATTGTTAGGTTGATCTACTTACAAAGTGTCATTTTCTTGAACACATGACCTACTACTTATAAACTGAAACTGAACTGTCTTTTGCAAAGTAAATGTATTTGCTTCGTGCACTTTCTTTTACATGCACTTATGAGAAGTCGGGTCTAGTGCTATATTTAAAAATAAAAAAAGAAAATCTTGTAGTATCGAAAGCTGATAAAGAGAAATAAAAGAGATAGACGTTACCTCATGGTGATCAATTCGTATTCTAGCCAGAACGATGTAAATATCTCAGGAGGGTGGAATGGAATGGTGACGAATTAACGTTTTTTGCTCTCGACAGGTTAATGTACAAAAACCTCAATGCGTTATAAATAATCCGGGTATACCTCTTTCTTTAAAAAACAACAACTTTGGCTTTACAGTGAATAGAAAAGGAATGATTTGATTGCGTAACAGTCCGTACGAAGACAGATTGGCAAAAGTCTGGGTTAAACTGTTGCATGTACACTGATTCTTCGCTATGTTGTTACTTTTGTCTGGGACATCGGTGTTACCATTGAATGTATTCGTTTTGATATAGTACGATGCACAATACGCCACGTGCATATTGGGCGGTTGTTGAGGTTTTGAAGTGCTTAACTTGATCTCAGAATTTTAATATATTTCTCTAAATTCTTCAATAATTCCAGTTTTAGAGTTTTAAAATTTCCTGAGCACTATATTTGTGTGCCGGTGCGTTGTTTATTTTGCGTGCACTACCAAGCTCAGTGCTCTATCGGCGTTAGTATTCCTTGTTTATTTTTAAACGTAACATGTGCTTGTCTAAAGGTGAAATATACTTTTTCTGCTAATCGTGCGTTGAGCGCAAGGCAGTGTTATGCAACCTTTTTCACGAACTTTCTTTAGTTGACATCTTCCAAAAAATTTCTTGTGTATCTCAAACGAGACGAATTCGCTGTGTAATACATTTGGAATTGATATCAGAAAAATTCTTGGTTTTCGAGCAATTTCCTTAAAAATTGTTAGAAACATTTTTTTCTCTTTTTTATGAGATCTGTTTTTCAAAAACATTTAGTTTTCATGCACATGTTTGTTGAAATAAATAAATCGCTTCATCATATCTTCGTCAAATCACTTCAGGGGAGAAATGGTATATTTGCTTCATGAGAGAAAAAGAAGCGGGATATATTAATACAGAGCGTTTGACTGTAGCGGTGGATCTCGGAATCGTCATGGCCAATTTCGTTGATTTGTAACTTCCTTTGAGTGTACACTGAAGTTGATTTTCTTGTGTGCATTTCACAAGCTGGTGCACTGGTTTCCTCGCAAATTTATCAGAAGAAAAGAAGACTTTTAGTTCATTTTTAAGCTAACGTAGTCGAAAAGTGTCCCGTAGAATTTTTGTTTAATTTTTCTAGAATTCCATCAGGAAACGTTTTTGAAAACTGATATATTTTTCACTGCAAGTTCTTCAAATAATTTAATTTTTCAAAGTGAAGAGTATCTCTTTTCCATCTCCAGTCATATGCTTTCGACCATTTCCTGGTATAACCGAAGACATGCGTTTTTCTCCTCTTCTTCAGATGTTTTCCGTTTTTTAACGCTTTGATTCATCAAATGTATGCTTTTCTTTTGTTACAAAAACCCAAATGTCATCAATTTCATCAAATCCATGTTCCTGATCATTCCTATGCTGTTTCATAGTATCATGTACATTTTTACAACAGTACAATATGTGATACGATGAATTTTGTAATAAATTATTCAAGACATCAGTATGGGCAAATAATTAAAAAAAACATTTCTAGAAACGAAATGGTCCTAAAATTTGCAAGAAATTCAAAAACCACGTGATTTCATTGCAGCATCGAAGTCCCATTCACCAGAATTCTCCACAGTGTGTTAAAAAAAATTCAATAAGTTGTCTTCTGTGACAATTTTCAGTGTTCGTTAAACGGGAAGTAAAGTTCCACTTGTTGGTACGACGGAGGGAATATTTTTAGCAACCAAATCTTACAAAGTGTATTTCTTTTATGATTTAGAATAGTATGCTGCTGATCAACTCATAGTTTGAAATAATGCGAGACATTCCTTGATGTTCGAGAGGTTTTGCTTCAGAACTAAATTCAGAACATGGGCGTATCAAAGCGTAAATATTGCTAAAAGATAGGCCTCAATAACGTCTCTGTGCAACCCATTAATATGTCAACTCATTACACAGGTACCATCATACGTTTGGCCTACTAACTTGTCATTAATAGTAAATTTCTTAACTGTATTTACAACATGTTTAGAAAGACCGCCAACTGTTCTGTCATCAGTTACGTCGGTAAAACCGATGGATATTTCGTGTATTTACCCATTATGAACAAAACGTAAAATAGTTGATAGCTGGGATTTTGTCATGGCATCAGAAGTTTCATCCAGGAGAATTTCCACAAATGTGGTTGAAGTAATTTCTCTCTTTATAGCATCTTTAACCACACTGGATAAAACGTTAATGATATCATTTTGTACAGTGGAAGAAGTGCCTCGAAATACAGTCGATGATTTTAAATGACTGTCTAAAAGAAGATCATACTCACGGAGCACATTTAAAAATTAGATATAATTGCCTCGATTGCATGAATCTTCAGACGCGTCATGACTTCTGAAAGGAAGTTCTTGCTTAGCAAGGTAGCATACAGCATCAATTATTCTTTTCAAGATCTCTCTATTTTTCTTCACTTCTTCATTATGACGGGTTATTTCAATTTCTCTCTGCTTGTCAATGAGAGAGTCAGTACTTTATTTTCCAAATACCTAGAAATACAGAAAAAACTGCACGTGTGACTGGGAGCGCTCATGTTTTTGCATTGCTGCAGCTAAATGATTAAGATCGGAATAACCGTTCTTATTCCAAACACTTTTCTCTTTAGAGAACAGTAAACACAACCAACAAAAAGTCTTGACCGCACTTCACATCCAGTTAACCATTCTACAGTATCGTATTGTGAAACAGAAAAATGTCTCGTGTACTCAGTTTTTTTATCTTTACGCTTGCCCAGTAAGTTTGGAAGAGGAAGACGAGGCTTACTTTCCTTAACCATATTTACACAATCTGGAAAAGCTCTGGCCGAAAATGAGACACTTAGTACATCGTCAACACTCTTCCCCATCATACATGAATAACAAAAATTATAATTCCATTTTTAAATTTGTGCTCATCAACACATCGATTCTCGATTCACACTGCGACGAAAAGACAGAAAACCAACTTTCAGTAGAACGTTGGACGGTATGGTGACGATACACGATTAAGAACGGAAACAAAAGTGACCAGTGGTGCAATTTTAGGCGCGCACAGCTTGAAAAGTGTTTAGCCGTGCGTTGAAACCAAGAGAAAATAAAAACGTGACCTGCAACGCCGTCTGGAGGCCTTTGTATCACATCCGCTTTACGTACCTACGGTTCCGCTGATTACACAGCACACCTGCAGATGCGAATATTACTTATTATGTGTTGTTTACTCAACAAAGCAACAAACCTTTTTGCTCTTTATGAAAACATTGTATACGGAAATTAATTTTAGCTACCACGCGAAGCTTTAGGACAAACTTTGGCGAGTTTTGTTATCCAAAGAAATAATATAACAGCAACTCGCATCAACACTGAACTGCATTTCGCCATGGGATTGCAAGCGGTGCTGTATTTCGCAAACACACCCTGTGAGATCAGCTGCAATGCTTGGCGAAATAAAAACGTGACCTGCAGTGCCATCTAGGAAACGTTTGTACCACAGTTGCTTGAGCATCGTCGGATTGCAAATGGTGCTCTTTTTGTCCAGAACACCCTGAGAGATCAGCTCTAATATTTGAACCACAGCGAAATAAAAACGTAACCTATATAGCGCCATCTGGGGAGCTCTTGTATCACAGCTTCTTGACATGTTCGGACGTGCGCTCGGTAAATAGCACACCCGAAGATCTTAACGCGAATACGATGTGCATAATGAAAGAAATTTCTCCACTTAATGTAAACATTATATGGGGAAATTAATTTTAACCACCACTCGAAGCCTTAGGACAAACTCTGGCGAGTTCTATTAGAAAGAAATCCGAAAAAATAATATCGATAATGAAGGTTAAATTGTGACTCTGTGTGGGTGTTCGCCCTACACCTTGAACACCCTGACTATTCGCCCCTGGTATGTATGTATGTATGCTCATATATATGCTCTACGTCTCCTTTCTTTATGCTATTTCTTATATTATATTCTTGCGTTTATCATGCATGTGCAGTTTAAAGTGCAATATAGTTTTGACATCGAACGTGGCACACAAGTAAGCTGATAAATCAGTGTGCAAAATTTGTGAGCATAGAGCAGCTCACCACATTCCCATCTGAGTGGATTTTTCCCCACTCCAGGGATAAAGGTGGAAATTTTATATGTCAAGCGTGCGTTAAAATGAACTTTGGACATTTTTTTTTATTTAAATGTAGGTATCCGACTCAATCCAGTCAAAGGTTTTGCGGGAAGTCTTTAACATTATTTAATCTTTTTGTTATATGTTCTTGGTTGCAACTACGAAAATTCGTTTCTAGCCGCGAGCAGCAGAAGAGCGGAGCAACATTTTTACAATTTTTCGTACCTTTTTTTTTTTCCCTCGTTTTTTTTTATCGGGTATCTTCTTGGACACGATACCGCACCTGGTGCCGTGGCCATATCGACCTGTAAAGTTAAGATCTAAAAGAAAAATTGTGTTTAAAAAAACATATTAGAAAAAATCCATTTAATACCCAAAGTCCTCACTTTGATTAACAATACACGATTAACATATACCGTAGTTTAAAATCAGGAACTTCATATTTTTTATTGTTTTAAATTTATTTTGCTGGCTCTGTACCAACTTTTTCTCACGAATGATGATTGTTGCGCAGTCAAAAATGTGTTGCTACTGAGCTTTTCATTTAGAAAATTGCTATTTTTTTATGAAAGCTGTAATTAAAACAAAGCATAAAAATGTACAATTGATAACATTCCCCACACCAAACAATGGATCCATTTTTTTGCCAAATCATTTATACCCTGAAATTTTGTTTTAAAGTCACTTTCGGATTCTGTCCTATCATGTGATCTAATTTTTCTTATTACTCCTGCAAATACATTGAAAATATCATTATGAGTGTTGAAGATATCTGCTAAATAGGTAATACTTCTAACAGTCCTATTTCTTTGCTTCCCATTACCACCGAAATAATGTCAGCTATTCTAAAAAAAGAGCAGAAGTTCTTTAAATCATTAAGCAATTATAACAAAGGAAACTAATTGTATTTTATCTGAAGAGATACCACAACGTACAGATTGCATCATATGACTTTACTTCTATATTCGAATAAAAAAACACGACTAAATTTATTCGAGATTCCTGAATCTTCCATTGGTCAGAGGTGCATTCCTGGCATTTCAGCATGATCTTATTATTTAAACGGACAACGGTAGTGTGTGCATCAGGAAATATATCATAGATTATATTTTAGATTCTACACTTTCGTCAAATTCATTGCCTTTAATTTTTTAATCATAATTGTTTTTGTTTGCAAAGTTAGTGTAGGCTAAGGGTACCAAATTACCTTTTTTTTGGAATAATGAAAATGTTGGTACATAAATTATAAATTTTTAGTAGCAACGAAATATTTAATATAAATGAAGCGTCTTTTATTATATTCGAATTATTTCCCCTTGAAAATGTCCTATGATATGAATGGAAGTACAAAGAGGGTAACAACGAAAAATTAATTCAAAATTAGCTCACGAAATGAGATTTGGAGTATTATATGTAATAAACCCTGCGTTCGATATCAATCTGATAGGTAGAATAAGGTACTGAATATATCTGGCTTATTTTTGAAATTTCTTATACGAAGAATGATTATGATTCAAGAGTTCCTTAGGGTTCGGAATTTCGCCACCATTTATTCTCACGGACCATTTCAAGGAGGATATATAGAATATTGGTGGTACTTCAAGACTGAATGTATTTATATTCAAGAAACATTATTTCACAAAAAGTGGAATTGAATCTCTTTCACAATTTGTGTACTTTTTACCTTCTCTTTCAACTCTGGCAACAGCACCCTCCCCGGAATAATTTAAAGCACAAAATTTTTATTTCGGATCACTAAATATACACGGTCGATTCGCATTATTGTGACTACCAGTTAATATCCAGAGTAACCGACGTGTACAGAGCGGACAACAGCTATACTAGCTGGGAGTGACTCAATAAGGTGCTGGAAAGTGTTCACAGATATATGGGTCCATGCGGACTGCAGTGCATCTGACAACTGCTTGTGGGTGCGTGGAGGAAGTTCCACAGAGCAAACAACACGATCGAGGTGGTCCCGCAGATGCTTAATTGGGTTTAAATCTGGGGAATTACGGGACCATGGAAGTCTTTTGAAGTATTCATGGTGCTCTTCCAACCACTCTCTGACATTTCTAGCTGTGTGACACCTCATATTTTCATGCTGAAAGACCCCATCTTCCCCAGGGTAGACAATCATCATGATGTACGTTGTCTGCAAGGATGGGTTCATAACGAATTCGGTCCATAGGGCCTTCCACAATTAAGAATGGATCCACAGAATGCGACGAAAACATTAACCAGACCATAACGCTACCCCCACCAGCTTGAGTTCTCCCAGCAATGGATGATTAGTGTTTGTTCTCCCATGTTTCTCGCCTTATACGACAACGTCCTTCCGTTCAATGAAGCAGAAAATTCTTTGCCAATCAGCGGAAGTCCAATTTTGATACCACCGTACAAATGTAAGACTTTTCTGCCAATGCACCTTCGTTTTCATAACTGCAGTGACCATCTGTCTTCATCGGAGCCCCATAAGCAGCATGGTTCGCTGAACTGTCGTTTCAGAAGCACTTCCGGTAGCTCCCTGATTCATACTGGCAGCTCTACTATAGCGTGTCGATTGACCCTCATGCACCTTCAAAGCCAAATTCCACTTCGCACATCAATGGCACGTGGTGTCTCGTGGCTTTCACGTCGCTTATTCGCAATGGTGCCATTTCTCCAATTACGATACTCTTTAACCACAACAGCACGCGAACAGGTAACAAACTACGCTGTTCTTGAACTGCTGCACACCTTGTCCCGAAAGCCGGAAGTTATCCCTTTTTGCAACTCTAATAAATCGCTCCTTTTATACATAGCATGAATAAGTGATATGTTTCAGAATGGCTACAGAACACCTTATGCACCCTCCAAGCCAGCTCATGACACGTGCCTTCTTCCATTCGCTACGCGCTGTTGACGTCAAAAGTAGGAGGTGGTCAAAGTAATGTGACTAAACTGTGTATAAATACACTACTTTTGTGAATTTAAAATTACTATTTATTCCTCGTTGCGAAATTTTATTCATGTAATTCATGACGTTACTTAGCTTAAATAGGGTTGTTGCACTTTGTTAAATTCCATCACAATTGGGAACAATTGTCCGCGTGTGAAACAATGCGCTTCGTGAGCACTCAAAATCTGTAATACTTATTTTGAAAACACATGGCGATTATTTTAATGATTTCACAATTCAAAATACTTCCAGACTTTAAACAGAATATAGAGTTTAACATCAGTGTATTTGTATTTATCAGTAATTCATCCGAAAACTAAATTGTATAAATTTAATTAAAACTTGCTTTGTTACAGTGGTTTAAGTTATGGTAGTATGACAAACGGCCTTTTCCCCTAGGATTAAGGCATGTCATTGAAGAAACTATTCACTGGTTAGACTTTAATCAAAAATGAAATATATGTTACATATTTCGTGAACAACAGTGCTGTACCCACAAAGAACTAAAACGAAGCAGCTTAAGACTAACACCGAAGGTACAGATACTTTCACTTAGCAATGTACATCTCCCTGTATTCCTATATCAACATTTAATGCAGGTGGTTCAAAGTACCAAACCAGTTGCTTCTAGCGGTAACGTGCAGATAACTACATAGAATTTTTTTATAGATAATTCAATTAAATAATATGTTTTTCATTTTCAAAACTCTTATATTATATGCAAACAATATTAATATAAAAAATAGGAGCAATTCTCGCAGTTTTAATTATCCAAACGTCCTGTATACTCAATAGAAAGAATTAATAAAATTCGAAAATAAACATAAAAGCAAATAACGTATCAAGCAATTTTTCCACCATTTAAATGGAACCAGAATATGGCGATCGCTGAGCTATGGGTGAGCACTTCACATGGTCTCTATTGCACATGTCTGTTTTCTAAAGTGGGCTGCAGTGAAACGAATACGAAAACTTTCTGAAGATGCCTGTAGATATAGAGCGAAAGCGTTTAAATGCTTGGTCTTGCTCTCACCCACTGCGGTGGCGTGCTGTTTAACTTTTAAAATGTTTTTAAGTTGTCTTTTAATATTCGTAGTTACAGGGTAATTGTACGTACGTACTTTTAATGAAAGAAAGGCTGCGAATGAGCGTTTAATAAAGGTAATTCTCTTAGACAAGTAATATTTTTTTATATGTGTTAAAGTTATTAGGTTAATTCGACTTTTTAAGCGTTTTGGGTAAATTATTTGTAAAACAAATATTTTGAATTAGGCTGCTTACTACCGCTGGGTTCAAATGGCATGAACCATAAACCATGTGCATTCAGGGTTCATGTAGGAATACAGCGTGATGTACAATGCTAAATGTAATTATCCTATACTTTTGCTTTTAGTTAGCATTTGGTTTAATGGGTCTTTTTACTTGATTTATATACCTTTTACCGTATTCCCGTTACAGTAAAGGATATTTTTTTTAATCTTCCGCATGCCGTCAATATTTGGAAGTGGCTATTACGTAAAAACGGGATTAATTGTTCCAATGCTATCAGAAAAGCACACACCTGTGGGATGGGTGGTTTATATGAGCTATTGATTAAATTTTCTGTTTAAGTCTCTTTAATTGGGAAATAATGAAGTGAATTATTACCGAATTCAAGAGACTTAAACGGTGCAAACATAATGCTTCATCCATGGAAATTTCCATGAATTTGAGAAACAAACAAACAAGAATATTCATCTTTTTTTCAGCTGGCTTTCGTTTTTCCTTAGATTTGTTTGTATTTGGTAAATGATAAGCCAACCTGCGCACAAAGCTCTGTCTTCAGACCATTCGTACGAAATGTGTCCAGGTTCGAAAGCCGGTGAGGCATGGTTGTAGTGTTTGTCTCACAGCACAGGCTCTCTTCTTTCCCTGGCGTCAGTGACCCTTAATTAGGGACGGGCAAATGCTTATAGCCCATCGAGTTGCTCACGGTGTTCGTTAAACGACCAAACAATAACAACAACAAAATGACCTACATTGATTGCTGCAAAAAAGTTGTCTTCAGATACAACTTATTTTACTGCAAAATGAGCGTTTTCAGAACTGCCTTAAAAAAGAAATAATTTTTTGTTGCCATTCTACTACCCAATGCTGCGGGAGGAGACAGCAAATCG
Source organism: Macrothele yani (assembly GCA_039090855.1). NCBI lineage: Eukaryota > Metazoa > Arthropoda > Arachnida > Araneae > Macrothelidae > Macrothele > Macrothele yani. The sequence continues at coordinate 46,017,108 of CM076999.1, read as the reverse complement.
AGCACACTTAAAAAGAAAATGAAATAAAAGAAACTAAGAGCGGAATAGAAATTAATAAATTATATTTTATTAAAAAAGGAGCCTTCACTTCAACAAAGCTCAACCTCAATATTTACCTACTTTACGCCTAAATTAATGAATAAATATAAACTAATTATAAATATAATGATCCGATTTATTGGTGTCAAAGTAAGAAATCACACGAATTTTGCTCCACAAGCTTTCACCCTCAACGGACGGATTCATCAGGCGGTTACATAAGAGAATACAGAATCAAAATTGTACACAGAACGTAAATTCTAATATGACAAATATAATCATGCGTGAAGACCGCGAGCATAAATAACAACGGCACGTGGTGAATACAATATCTTAAAAGTTAATGCAAAAGCAAAAAAGTAAACTATACGAAGAAATTAGAATCGTGAAGTCGATCTTGCGATGCCTATAAGATGATTCCAAGCTACCGGTAGTTCGAAAGAGACATCTGTGTTGCATACATCCTGCCGCGTTAATATTTCAGCTGTTTCTCTTATGGCAGCTGTTCTGGCGTCTCCATATGGCGCGAACTTCAAGATATTCTGCTATTGTGGTTGAGCCTTATGGTTGGCTACTTCCTTGGCAAGGGATGTAGAAAGCTTCTTTTGTGCAAAGTCCCTCTTGTGATCATTCATTCTCTCTTCAAATGACGTTTTTGTGAGACCTACGTAAATTTTAGTAGAGGAGTCTGGGTATATTAATGGGAGGCAATAGATTCCCGCATCTGTGAGCTTCAAGATACCATTACCTCTGGCTGTGCTGCGGACGGTTACCATGGGTTTAGAAGCTTTTAGGCCGACATCCAATCCTTTCTTCTGGAAGTGATTTTTAATAAAATAAGATATTTTGGGGATATATGGGATCGAACCAACACATTTTAAAGGTGCTCTTCTGTTCAGCGTAGCAAGTGCGTTGGCTTCAAAGTTCGCTATTCAGTCTTCTACGCGGGAGACATCAAACCCTCCTGCAACAGCAAGATCTTTCAAAGACTTAATTTCGTCATCATAGTCTAATTTCAAGGAGCAAATATCTTTGGCTCTTTTAGCCCGGTATTTGAATAGAGCATACTTGTGTGTTGTTGGGTTGGCTGATCCTTGTGGAATAGGGTTAGGTACGGGCATGGGTTTATAGTAGACTTTGGTAGAGAGTGTACCTGAAGTCGATTTCGTCAAAATAACATCTAAATAAGGTAACTCTCCTCGATTTTCCATTTCTATCGCAAATTTAATGTCTTCATGTATGTTGTTTATGTCTACTATAAAGTCTTGCAGGTAGGCTTCTCCTTGCTTCCAGACAAAAAAGATATCATCTGCATAGCGTAACCATACTCTTGGTGTCCTGGGAAGAGTGGTGAGTACGATCTCTTCAATAGGTCTCATGATGGCTTCAGCGAGTATTGGAGACAAGGCTGAACCCATCGGGACTCCTTTTGATTGCTTGTAGACGTGGGAGACAGAGGCAAAGAAGTTGGATTCTACAGCTAAGTCAATAACAGCAAAGATATCTTTCAGATCTTCTTTATCATAAAGGTTAGCTCCAGTTAGGGTTCGTTTGATGTTTTGCGTAGCCTCCGGTATTGGAATAGAGGGGTAGAGGGAGATAACCTCAAAGCTGCCAATAAGTTCATGTTGTGCAAGGGGATGAACTCATTCGAGGAGCTAAGGACTCTGTCTGTGTTCGGAAGGAATGACATAAGAAAAGTTGCAAGGGCTTTCTCAAGATGTGCTGATGATGCTCTCTTCTTCGAAACGATCGGCCTGATTGGGTTGCCCTCTTTATGGTGCTTTAATCTCCAGAATAATTTGGGTATGGATGCTCCAGGAGGGAGTTTCGCTCATTGCTTGATGGCGTCTGGAAGGGCTTTAAAATTAGTAGCGTTCCTGTCTCTTGCTTTCCATTTGTTGAGAGGGTATTTTGTCTTCATGTCGGCGTTCGAATCAATGAAAGGACGAAGTTTTATGCTCCGAATTATCATTTAGTAGGAAAACAATATTTCTCTATTCTTTGAGTCCCTTTAATTCATTAGGGAGCTTCTGAATATAATTTCTCCTCCGTGATTTCGTGATCCTTGTAAGCACGGCTGCGCATTTGTATCTGATAGGGTCACGCTTACCAACTGGCAAATGCCGTAGGACAATTTCGATTTGTGGCACCACTTCTTTGTATCTAAGAGGTCTTTCAAATGTAAATTTCGGGCCTTTCTGCAGGATCACAAGCTCTGAATGGGTTAGTGTCTTAGAAGAAACATTAATCACTAGAATTATGAAATCTTAATGCTGAGGAACGTTCGGGTGCTGTTCTGACCAGAGCTTATCTAATTTCTTCTTGTGGCAAGCTCCGTGGGTTTTACGCTCTCTGCTGGCCAGCATGTCTATCTATCTTAGCATTATATCTAACTCCAAAAATGAGACTAGATGCGTTAGAGCAGCGTGCAGGCAATAGGACTTGGATTCCAGCTCCATGATTCTAACTCTTTTGGAACGAATGAGGCGCTTCAGCGTTTGCTGCTGGAATATTAGCTCTTTACGTCGGAACCAAGGATTGTCAAGCGCCGATTTAAAATTGAGGAAAGGAGGAATTAGGTCCCGCGCTCTGCAGTCTTGCAAGAAGTTAAAGTGCGATCGTTCCATCTCAAACTTGATTCTGAATCTTCTAGGCTTATGATATGCTTCCATTATACGCCCGAAAACAGCAAACAAATAAAATTTGTTGATTTGATAACGTACATCCTCAAAATATCTTATTTTATTAAAATTCACTTTCAGAAGAAAGGATTGGATATCAGCCTGAAAGCTTCTAAACCCATGGCAACCGTCCTCAGCACAGCAAGATGTAATGGTACTTTGAAGCTCATAGATGCGGTCGTAGTATTGCCTCCCATTGTTATACCCAGACTCCTCTACTAAATTTCACGTAGGTCTCACAAAAAGGTCCTTTGAAGAGAAAATGAATGAGCACAAGGAGGACGTTGCACAAAAGAAGTTTTCTACCACCTTGCCAAGGAAGTAGCTAACCATGAGGCTCAACCCCAATGGCAGAATATCTGGAAGATCGCACAATATGGAGACGCAAGAACAGCTGCCATAAGGGAAACAGTCGAAATATTAACGCAGCAGGATGTATGCAACACAGATGTCTCTTTCGAACTACCGGCTCCTTGGAACCATGTGCTAGGCATCGCAAGATCGACTTCATGATTCTAGTTTCTTCCTAAAGTTTACATTTTTTGCTTTTGCCTTAACTTTTAAGATATTGTAGTCACCACGTTCCGTGGTTATTTATGCGCTCGGTCTTCACGCATGATTTCATTTATCATATTAGAATTTACGTTCTGTCTATAACTTTGATTTTGTGTTCTCTATGTAAACGCCTGATGAAGCCGTCCGTTGAGGAGAAACCTTGCGGAGCGAAGGTCGTGTGATTTCTTACTTTGAAACAAATAAATCGAATCATTAGATGTATAATTAGTTTTTCTGGTGTTAGCGTCCCACAATATATATATTGTAAAATATGTAATTTGGATCACCGTGGTGTTTAGTGCGATCATTCTAAAATATTGAACACCGGGTTGATATGTTTTCAAGATACGTGTGAATGAGTGTTTGTCACATCGGTACAGACATATCATAATGTTTTTACTCAATACACTTTTTTCTGTGCTTTCCAGGCCGAACTTTTTTTTCTATTCATTTTAGATGTTCTTGCGGTTTGCTAACTTATATTTGTATCATATTTCAAGCTATACCTATCAAGAGTTGTTACTTTCTGTCCATGCAAAAGAATAACTGATCGTCAGATAAATTACAATTTCCAAACGCAAGTTTTCAGATAAGCGTCCATCTCCCAAAGGAACGTTATTATTTCATTGCCTATATCTGTCCATTATTCAACAGTACAGCTTTTGTTATGGATTTACATCGTGTCTTAGGTATTTACCGCGATTTGAAAATGGAAACGAAAGCGTATTTTACATGCGATAATCCTTCAATGAACATCTCTACATGTTTCTTTAACGGTTCTTCAAATTTGGAACCTGCAATGCAATTTAATCAGTCTTTTTATTACGTTTTTCATTTCTACATCCTCAAGAACTACGGCGTAAGTGAGAATGACGGACGTATCCACAGAGTAATTACCGATGTTTGGTTGTTTTCCATTTTAGACCATCTTCATTTTACATTCTGATCAACAGTGTAAGGCTCTTGGGCCTGGCACTTTTCACTTCGATTTCCATACGGTGGAAGTAGTGATGCCGATAGATGGGTATGTACAGCTTATATTCTGCAATCGTGTGAAAATTGCAAAACAAGCGTTTACTTCCTTTTGCATTATTAACAGCGTTAATGTAAATCATTTGCTTTATTAGTTTTCTGGTAGAATCGAGTTTTACAAGTTATTCCTGGTTCGCGCGTTGTCTTGGTTCGTTTGCAATTGAATATTATTATTCCGTTATTTAAATACAAATATTTTTGTTCCTCACGTTTCGTAAATAACTCGGTTGGAATCGATTTAATGATGATAACTCGTGGCTTATAGTGTTATTGGATCTTCCCTCTGGCAAGATTGTAGAAATGTACAAAAATCGTTTATAAAATCTTGAAAATTTGCCTAATGTTCTTTTGATTTTAACCCTTTAAAGACCATTACCTGTAATTTCGGCATCACTCTAATTTCCATAACGCCTGAAACTGTCTTTTGTTTTACTTCTTTGTTTCAAAGTCTGGCATCACCCTAATTTCCATAACGCCCGAAACTGTCTTTTGTTTTACTTCTTTGTTTAGTAATAATAATGTTGACTGACGGTAACTCGTGCTGATCCCTCACAGGTCGTCCGAATTTAAGGAAGAGGTAAGGGTAGGAAATTTGACTCACTCTAGAGAGGCGTTTCGGGTAGCTATGGTCGTTTGTATGTACGGGCGTTTTGGGCGTTATGGCTGTTAAATAGGGTTAAACACTTGTCATCGATTCAGAAATATTTATATTTTCAACCGCATTTTACGTAAAATGCTGACTGCGGGTAATTATTTTTAACATTGAAAATTTGAGAACTAAAAGAAAAGATGAATTTTAGAGAGAGAAATAATTTAAAGCAATGATCGATGGTTAATTTATTTAAACTTGCGATTAACATGTGAATATATTTCAGGATTCGGATTAGTGCACATAAAGGAATAACTTCATGATTCAAGGGCATTTAGCCGTGACTCCGCAGCAGTTTTCTAAGTGCTGGATTCTTACCATTTCTTGGATGTTCTGGATACGAATTCCGGTGAGTCATGGAAGTTGTGTATTTGTTGCGGCACTATGTCTCTCTCTCAACATTGGAATGAGTGCCCATAAATCAGTGACGGGAGACTATTTACAGCCCATCGAGTTGCTTACGATGATAGTTAAACCACCAAACAGACAAACAAACAGTCTTACATTGACTAATTCCATTTCACATTAATCTGCAGTATTTAGATCGGTAAATTTGTATATATAAATATGCAGTTATCAAGGATCTTTTATTGTTTACAGTTCTTTTTAGTAACTTTGTTTTGCGATCTAATTGATCACTAAATTACTTGACTCTTAGCATACTGAATGGAATGTTTAGAAAGAGTAAAGCGAAGAAAGGATATGAAATTTCTCTTTATGGAAATCGTAGTATTACCTAAATAATGGAAGGTTCATGGAATGTACAATTATGGCGCATAAAACTTTTCTCTGAACCTTGGAATTGTTCGTTACATGACGTAACCAATTACTCCCAGAGATAATCTATTAAGATGGGTTTCCTTCGTGTCAAACAGAGGATTGGCTTCTCTTGGAAATGCGGCAGAAGTAAGTAAAATATTGCATGTTGTTTTTAAATTTCAAGCTTGCTATCATTGTTCAAACAATTTCATTTTCATGATCTGAATAAACAAGTTAGCATATATTGATATTATTTTGTTGCAGTAATTTTCTACTTTTTTCATATCTGAATTTTTAATATCGGGAGATTCACACTGTATGGATCTAACAAAATAATGATTTTCGTGTTGGAATAAAATGACACGTGAAAAAAAATGGACGTATTTTAATTTGTTAGAATGTATTTTAAAGGATAAATGTAAATGAATAGTTTTCCCGAGATGGTAATATTTTACAAAATCTGATAAAACTTAAGTTTTCCGTTGCTTATTATTCGTCCCTGTTTTCCCCTTTTTAATGAAAATATAGTCTCCGCTTTCTTCAATAGACTATAGTAATCAGAGAAAGGTTAATTCAAAGTGATTTATATGATGTATGTTTAGACTTCAACAACCACCCTGCTTCTTTCTTTTCGTACTAAGAAGAGCTCAATTTCACAGCTACACAAGTACCTCGCGGAAGATATATTACTGAAGTATATGATAACTGAACTGCATTCATATCGGAATGAGAAAGAAGTGTTTAAGAGCATTACGTATACATTACTTTTGCCTAAATATTTATTACTTCCTGCTTCAAACAGTTTCAGATCTGGGTTTCACCACACTGGCTTGAGGAATGCTCACTCAAGGTCTCCTACGCTTCATTGGTACACTGCCACGTTGGAAAAAAGGTTTCGTTTCGTCCGCCGAATTAAATTTGGCGATATATTATTTATTTCTTTATTTATTTAGTTGTGTTTTCTACATTTAAATTACACAGCACACACCGCAGTATTATAGAATATTATTGTTTTATGTGTGCTCAATGCTAGCAAACACATTCTTACCGTTATAGAATGCGAAATGTTATAGAACGGAGATTTCTTACATTGAAAGCGTTTCCTAAATAACATGAATGATGAGACTGTAAATTTCAAACTAAACACTTCGCAATTTGCTTTCCCTTTCAACTGCTTAAATAAAATTGATGATTGATTTATCCAATCACCTCGCGTTTCAGGTCAACACTCACAGAAACGTATTGGCCCCCACGGATATTAGCTAATTTAACGGAGAAATATTTTTCGTATTTCAAGGTACAGATCATATTGAAGAAATCATGCGGTCCAGATTGCTGCTGAATTCCCTAATCCAAAAGTAAGAGATAATAAGAGTTTGAGTAGCGCCTGTACTTCACTGAGTATTTGCATATTTATTCACTGTACATGCCCCTCTTTTATGTCATCAATTTTGATTTTAATGGTGTCATCAAGATATTCTCTTGGTCAAAGAGTGAAAGCCATGGGTGCATCCCTTTACCCATGATGATTCTAATAGCTATCGGTTAAACAAACGGTATGAAGCATCTTCCTTACAAATGATATGCGATATTGCCATCCCATATGGCTGGATGAATAATATTACTTTTATTACGCACTTAGGTCGGCATGCTCACATTTTTTCTTTAGGATATTTGCTCTGCACATTTGTTCAACGGACAATTTCTCTACAATTTCTCATGGGTGATATATCCGCAGCACGCTTCTTATAGTCATCTGTTAAATAGTAGGCTAGTCTGTCCTTACTTTTGTAATATTTTTCAATTCCCAAGGTTGAACGATTGGTATTAATTTTGTTACACTCAGTCGAAGAAATTACCACAAGCGTCACCAAGCCGGTGGGTCTACTTGGTTCTCCAGAATGAGTGGCTTTGTCCATCCCTCCCCCATCAATGAAATTTTCGTTTATTATTTTCCAGGAATTGTTATGCCTATATTTAACAAATTGGGAGTAATGTTGGTGACGTTGTCATAATGTTTATAATTCTGTACTTTCCTTAGCATATTTGCCTTCAAAAAGCTACCTTTGCATTAAAAGCTCCTGTTGCAGAAATAACATTCTTCTTTGAAACTGATGCCATACATACAAAATATTATCACACGATACTTTTTCCGTTGGTGTGCCGGTCAAATACACTTTTCTTCCCTGCAGTCTGCACAAAATATGGAACACATCTAACGTATGTTTGTAGCAAAGTTTTTCGTGGATAGGAAGGAAACTTTCACTCAAAATTTAATAATCACTTGACTTTCCTAGCATTCTTCAAGTTCTGCATTTGTCTTCTCGCGGAAATATATAAAACTCAGCTTCTGACTGTTTAATTAAAGAATAGTTTTTTTTTCTGAAGAAGGAAAAAAACGGAAGAAAGCTTGTGAAAGCAAAAGATTTTATGTCGGCACCTGATCTAAAACTGGGAAAGCGATCTTGACAAAATGTGAACATCATTAGAAAAGTATATTGTGATGATGTTGCTAGCAGAATTACGCCTTTGAAAAATACTTTGTTTCAATGAGTAGACAGAAGAAAGTGTCGTGTTCAAAACCGACTCTTACTATGTGCTCTTTCAGAGGTTTACATGCTATTCAAAATTCATCATCCAGAAATTGCCATTGAATTCTCCAAACTTGCTGAACTACGAATTAAAATCCTGTGTCTGCGATCAAGAACTGTCAGAACGTGTTTAGACGTGTATAGAATAATGAAATTAATGTAAATGCGATTTCATGTTAGACTGAAAGTAACATAATTCTTCATCAGATTGCCATCTCATCCTCAAATTTGGTACAATTTCATGCAATTCTGTACATTTTGTAGAGATGAGCGTTATTTCACTACCTGTGATTTGATCACGGTTACCGAAAAGTCACAGGTAGCGCCTGCTACTGAAAACCGTGAGTAACAGTGATCGTCCAATAAGCGTTCCTCACTCTGTTATTGCTACCCATCATGCTCTTCGTGATTTTTCACAGCTCCGCCTTAACTGTTACGGAGTGAATTCTGCTCCTGTAGCTGTTACTCGTTATCTGCTGTTGCGTTTGGCAGCTGCCTGCTATTTGTGATTTTTTCACAGCGTTGTTTCTGAGCTCATCGTTCTCGCAGTGAGTGGGGTTAAAAATTTTTGAATTCGGAGAAAATAGTGAATTGTGAACGTTACTTAGTAAATCTTTAGTAGCTTCATCCATTTCAAGGCTGAAAAAATGCTGCCTCGTTTCTTTCAAAGTTGCAACATACCATGTTAGGTACAAAAGAACAGTGTGTTTTAGATAATCTGAATCCAAAATTTAACTAACCGCGAAAAACGTATAAAAGAATTACGCATAATTCAACTGAAAAAGCTGTAAAAACTACAGCAAAATATCAGAATTCGCGCAGAATTACCTATAAAAGTTTAAAACAAGTTTAGGACAAAACGGACTTTTGGGCACAAATCTTTAGAGGCCGTACAAAAATTGCAGTTTCTTGGCGCTGTGAGGGGAATTGAATGGAGATAACGTTCCCAGTAAGACAAACGACAATTACAATTGAATTTTAAAAAAATTACAAAGCACAAATTTTGAAGATGAAAATCCGTTTTTGGTGTAAATATGAGAAGGACAATATCCGAAAACTTGAAAATTTCGTCGTCCTGGATCGGGATTGCATAGCACATAATCATGAATATGGATTACATCATATTCATGATTACATAACACATTTCTTAGGTTTCAACGAAACAAAGCAATTACATCAGAACTCATACTATGTTCGGAAAAAGACGACAAACAGGGATTTTTTTATAACGCTGCACTTTTACTTAGGTACTAAATGTTTACATAACATTTCAAGTTATTAATATTTCTCTCTTACTTAATTAGGCACTAAATTACTATGCCTCATTCGTAGGACCTTTTGACAGTCTTTCTTCTACCGATGTTATATTCATAAAGTGTACGTATCAACTCATGGTAATAATATTGCGCTTTTACTTAAGCACTAAACATTATTTCACAGGACCTATGCCTTTTTAACAGTTTTTGTTCTATCGATGCCACATTCATAACAATTAGGTATCAACTGAAGTTAATAATATCCTGCCTTTAATTTTTCACTAAAACTTTCTCACGTTCCCTAGGCCTAGGCCGTGGCCTTTTTAATAGTTTTTATTCAATTAATGTCGTATTCACAACTATTACTTATCAAGTGAAGTTAATAATATTCCGCTTTTACTCAGGCACGAAATATTCATTCGTTACCCTATGCCTAGGCTTTTTAAATAGTTTTTACTCAATGTCATATTCGCAACGTTTATGATTCAAATAAAGTTAGTAGCATTGCGCTTTTACTTTGGCACTAAATGTTATTTCACAGGCCCGAGGCCTTGACATTTTAACAGCTTTTGTTCTATCGATGTCACATTCATAACAATTCCGTATTAACTCAAGTTGGGTGTAGGATCTCAGATCAGATCTTCAGTAGAGGATTTTATGAAGGGAGTGTCTGACCCCAGGTCTTAAACAACCCTTAGAAGTAGGAAGCTAGGAGATTTGGGCTAGAGTGCCCGATAGAAAAGTGACAGAAGATAAGTAGAAAGGGGGAGGAAGACGCCCTTATTTATTACCGGGGGGCCAGTACCCGGGATCCGACGGCTTAACGTGCCCATCCGACGCACGGCGGATATTTAGTGGATCGAGCGTTCGTACCTGCCGAACCTGAGGTCCTTTCCGTGGCAGTCACGAACGTTGCCCACTAGGCCACCCGCGGCCTGGGTGTAGGAGAACTGGCCACAAACATTTTGAGGGGCCGTATAAAAATTACGTTTTTGACCGCCTCGTGGCCACGACCCCACAACAGAGGTTGGCAATCTAAGTCATATAAAGCTTCCGTAATTTCGTCTTTTTCTTAATTGCGATAATTAATGTAATTCTTTACAACAAATGTTTGATCTGCATCTCAACAAAATATTTTAGGGTTTTCAAACTACAAGTCTGACAATTATCAGAGTGCATGTGACTACTCGGCAACAAAACTGTCGGGGGGGGGGGGGGGGGGTTATACCAAAAGTGGAAAATATAAAAGAAAATCTCGTCCGATCGGGAAATTTTCAGCATTTACAAGCTACAACTCGTCGACACATTATCTAAACACATATGCCTACTCTGGAAACCTATCGGGGTGGGGGTGGGGTGGCATACCAAAATTGTAAAATATAAAAAAATTCTCGCCCGATCGGGAGATTTTCAGCATTTACAAGCTACTACTGACACATTATCTGAGGGCATGTGCCTACTCAGAAAACCTGTCGGGGGGGGGGGGTAATACCAAAATTGTAAAATGTAAACAAATTCTGGTCCGGTCGGGGAGATTTTCAGGCATTTATAAGCTACAACTCGACCCATTATCTGAGCGCATGTGCCTACTCTCGAAACCTGTCGGGGGGGGGGTAAATACCAAACTGTAAAATAGTAAAATATGAAGAATTTATGGTCTGATCGGGAGATTTTCAGCATTTACCAGCTACAACACGACACATTATCTGAGCGCATGCGCCATATTATACTGTTTATTTAACCCCCCCCCCCACCCCACACACACGCACAGGTATCCTGAGTAGGTACACCTCAGATAGTTTGCTGAGTTGTAGCTGGTAAATGCTGAAAATCTCCCAATCAGACGAGGAATTTTTCATATTTTACACTTTTGGTATTAACCCCCACCCCCCACCCCGACAGGTTTGCTGAGTAGGCACATGCCCTCAGATAATGTCTATTTGTAGCTTGTAAATGTCAAAAATCTTCCGGTCGGACGAAAAATTCTTTATTTTTTACAATTTTTGGTATCCGCCCTCACCCCGACAGGTTTCCTGAGGCAGCAGATGCCCTCAGATAATTCGAGACGCTTTTCTCCTTCCTGGTATAAACAATATCCTGATATAGAGTAAAGCATCGTTAAAGATACTGCTTATTGCTTTGAGTTTGTTTTCTTTTTCCTGAAGGTCCAGACAGGGAGAAATTAGATTGTACTTGGAATGAAACAGGTGTAAGGCAATGACACAAAATGAAGAGTGTGGGTAAATATAAATTAGGAAAAATTATCCCAGCATTTCTCTTTTAAAGCTCAAGCAAAGCTGCACCAGTGGATTGTTGCCATTTTTCACAAAAAGATAAACACGTCGATATTCTTTTAGACAAAAATGAAAGGGCTAGTGTAATTTTCAAGAAGAACATGATAAAGAATTTAATACTAAAGTTTTAAATATTTTATTTGATGTTGCCAGAACATTGGCCAGGCAAGGCATTGCTCTTTGCGGAAATAAGTCAGATGAAAATGGGAATTTTCGTCCAATCGTAGTTTAATTTATCGTCATTGCTTGATAATGAAGAAATGGTTAGATAAAAAGAGACTAGACAAAACCCATCGGAATCGACGGTTAGTTTTTTTTTTGTTTTTTTTTTCTGAAAAAGAATAAACTCATATAATGTATTTATTTACACATTAGAAAAAATCCTGCAGAATTGACAATCATCACCTTAGATTTCACTGTCTCTACTTTGCGTTTCAGTGTTCCACTCTCCAGCGACATCAAAGTCCTGCTTCAAATAAAGATTTTACTGAGTGAATTGGTTTTTAAATTGAGCTGCACTTCCATCAGAAAAAATTTTTTAACTTTTCTATTTCTGGAAATTTGGCCTTTAATGTAGCTATAGCAATTTTTAAGGCCTGCACAGCATTTTTGTAATGGTTGAGCTCATCACTTATTACAGCTACAGTATGCTTAATATTTCATGCACAACTGGTAAATATACAGTAGTTATTTGCTGGTGCCTCCAGTGTCCACTCTGGATTTCATCTTGGGAGATAGTACTGTAATTTTCAAAAAATCAATTTGGAGCCGACCTTCATTTGGTGACTGAACTGTTCTTACAAAAGAATGAATTTTATAATAATGTAACTGATTATGAAGCACAGTTCTTCAAACAGAACCATCAATCTCAACCACTTTTTTGAAACCATCTATATCTTTCCATGTTACAAATGTGTCTATATGTATCTCTTCAACACACATGCAAACATCACTTTTACAGTCTGTGCAAAATCCAATCATGCAGTTCTCATTTTGAAGGCTGCAGCACAAAACACTCATCAGTTCTATTTCATTTGAAGGAAACTTTGGGAAATTGGAATTTTGCTGGCCAAGGATTGTATAAAAAAATTTAAATTTGCATGATATTTGCAAGCACATAATTCCGTGGTGTTTACAAAATTAATGTCACATATCCAGGACACAGGTCGTAAAACTTAGTTTTTTAATTAAAATGTTCTAATTTTCATTTTTGAACTGTGTGAAAGCATCACTTATAGTCATTAGCATGTGTCTTTTTTGTATTAAATTGTGCCTCCTTGATAGTGAGTCCTTTATTGATTTCACACATTCCCTGGTACCTGTCTACTTACAATATATCATTATGGCATAAAAATCTTTTTTTTTGTGCTGTCTGATATACAGCGTGAAGTCTTTTCTTTTTCATTAAACAGAGTTGTGGCAATGTTAGGCAACACCTCAGTACCAAAGTGTGACTTTCAATAATGTCACACACGTCACACCTCAGTTTTTTCTACATGACTTTTTCTACACTTATTCAGACTGTTGACAGTCAAACTTCCACAAAGTTTGAAATTTCTACACAAAGGGTATGTTAGTATAAACTATCTTTATGGTCATTTCAGTCAGCAGACTAAAAAAAAAAATGACGGTCAGCAGACTAAAAAAAATGTTTTTAAATTTTCAATTATTTTTAAGTGTAAAATATGTTATTACAAAGTGTTTTGACTCTGCTACATCTAGCAAATACAACTGCAAGTGAAAAACAGTTGTCAAAACATTTCCAGAACTGGTATTAGAATTGTCTAATTACTAAATGTAAATGCTAACTTTTGTTCTGGATGTTTAAGACTGAAATGCAAGGAGACAATGATTTATATAGCATTTTTTGTTGTGAATTCAAATTCTATGTAGTACTCATACCTTCAATTTGATGTATCATAAATAATAATATGATACAATTTAATTTTTTTTCCTGTTTGTCCACTTTTTCATGGAATGGCTGTAAAGAATTCTTCTTTTGAGGAGTGTGTAATCATTGCTCTTTTGATTAAAGTTTTAATACTATTGTATTTCTGTGTGTATGGATGTGTTGAATTATATGGAATCAGAACAGGAATAAATGACTGTTTTCTATGTAGTCTGTATTGTAGTTGGTCTCTTTGCTTGACAACTTTAACATCAAGGAAGATCAAAGTATTCTCCTCCTCATGTTCTATTGTCAACGTTGGATAGATATTACCAAATTGCTGAGTTAATGATTCAAGTTCATAAATACTCATTCGTGACAAAATAAAAATGTCATTCACATATCTACAGTAAACCAAAGGAGTTTCTTCCATTGTACAGATTATTTGTTCCTCAATATTGCTCATAGTCACTTCTGCAAACAGATTTGACAGAGGGGAACCCATTGGGCCTCTATTTTTTTGTTTGCAATGTTCTCTTCAAATTTGAAAATATTGTTTTCATAAAATGTATAACAAAACTGCTTTTGATTCTTGAAATTGTGTGTTATTAAGATTTTTGTCCTGTTTTAATTTTTTAATAATGTTTTCAATTGCTTCCGGTGCAGTGGTACTTGGAAAAGGGCCTTGACATCCATACTTGCTATAATCCTGTAGATCTTGGTTTACATTTTTAATTATATCAATAAACTCATAAGTATTATAGTTTTTACAGTAAATTGTGTTTTCACATTTTTTAGATGCGCGTTGATCTCAAAGTCAATACCAAAAGCAACAGTCTTTTTTCGTGCTTAAATATTGTAATACTCTATTGTGATGTTTACAATCATAATATCAGTACTCACAGTTTCTTATTTTGTTTCTTTTTCTGTATTCAAAAATTACAAAAAGTAGTTCAGCTCAGGGTTCCCCCTGAACTTGATGAACAGGTAATAATTTGATGTCATGGCTATTTCTAGACTTGATGTATTACAAATTTCACTAAATTATAGGATTTACTTGGGAATAAAAGGATATTACTTACAGTCGAATTTTCAGGTAGCATCCCTACCTGTCCACAAGACCACACTATAGTAGTGTTGTCATTCGTGAGCTAAATACCCTTAGGTTAGTAGGTGTCCAACCTTATGCTGGAATTTAGCTCACGAATGGCAACATCTACTATAGTGTGTTTTGAGGAATCCTAGGTTTTTTTTTTATTGGAAGTTTAACGACCACTGTGAGCAACCCAATGAGCTATAAGCAGTCACCCGTCCCTAATTTAGGATCACTGGTTTCAGGGAAGGGGAGAGAGCCAGTGCCATAAGACAAACACAACATCCATGCCTCCCTGGGATTCGAACCTGGACCCCTCTCGGACGAATGATCAAAGGCCATCGCTTAGACCACTGCGCCACCGGGAGGCTTTTTGACATTAACTCTGCTGTATATACTATTAGAATGCTAGTTACTTTATTTCCTGTAGACTCTGCATTCTTCTGTATGGAGGTCTAGTCCACAATTCGGTAACACATTTCTTATGTTAATTATTAACTGCCGATTTAGGTCGTGCCGGTGTGGCAATTCCTCCAAATAATACACACACATGCAAGCTATAGATATACCTTCACAGAAATTTCCCCAACAGGGAGGTAATCAGTTGCTTAAATTTAGTCTTATATTTGTCCACAATTTATATGATCCCCCCCCCTCTCCATTCCCTACAAAAATCATCAGGTATTAACCACTTTACAAAATCTGATAGATATTATGACTATGACTACTGACTGAAATTTCTGTCAGAGAACTTTACGTGGGCTGTGCCCATATCTTCTGTCGGAAAATTATAAAGTTCATAATTTTGTAATCTGTGGCAGACAGTAGTATCTCAGTTATACATTTTACTATGGAATGGCTTAAAAACATGTGACTGAAATTTCAAAATATTAAATACTATTGTACAATTTTAAATGCTTCCAAAAAAGAAAAAAAGGGGGAAGAGGGCTCGCAATTTTAGAATATGCAAATAAATACTTTGTTCGCTACCTGTCCATTCTATTTTGTTCTTGCCTGTCTATTTTGACCTTTTAATTTTTTTTTGTTTTTTTACATTATGAAACAAGGTAAGAAATTCTGCATGATTTCATATTTTCAATATATGAAAGAACTCTTACCTTTGAAATATTAGGTAGTAAATCCGAATGTGTTCTTATATTCAACACCCTTAGAACACATTATTTACTTATAATACTTGGCCCTTTTCAAAGAATTTTGTTCACTAGTTGATTTACCATTAATGCTGGGTAAAATATCACTACTTTCTGTTTGTTTTAATTTTTTTGAATTTGGAGAAATTTGTGAATTGTGTGTGAACATTAGATGATAAATTTTTTGTTGCTTCGTCCATTTCAAGGCTGAAAAATAAATGCTGTCTCAGTTTTTTCAAAGTTGTAGCACCATGTTATGTATAAAAGAACTGTATATTTGATAATCTGAATTCAAAATTTAACCTATAAATCGCATAAAAGAATTACGCATAACCCAACTGAAAAGCCATTATAACTACAGCAAAATATCGGGGTTAACGCAGATTTATGTTTAAAAGTAAAAAAACATATAACCCAGGATCCGCTGTTTTATGGCCAACCAACCGTTCCATTAAGTGATTCTGCTATCAGTTACTTTACTCGTTCGTTAGTCGTTACTGGTGCACGAATTCACGGAAGGGAAACAAATAACAGGTCCTAAACTGTGATTCCAATCACAGTTAAAAATCACTGTTACTTTTGAGTAGCAGTCACAGTTAGCGCCGTGAACACCAAGTAACAGGTAAGCTCATCTCTAACATTTTGTACCAATACTTAACAGGAAATTTTAAATAATATAATAGCATGTGTCTTAAAGCAACTTTAGAAAGGTAACCATCGAAGACAGATAAAAGAAAATATCTTTCTTTTTATTGTTATATTTATTTTTTTTAAATACATTACTGCGTGCAGTATTTTTATGATAGTATTTATACAATATATACTTAAAAACAATTAAAATCTCCTTTTTTGATAAAATAACCACCAAAACATTGATTGCAACGGCTTAAAATTGTTTTGATACAATAGTCAACTAATGTTTCATCTGAAGTATCTACGTAAGTCTTTTCCAAATACACAGTAGCATTTTTAAAGGTGCCCTGGTTATCAAAATACTTAATGTTAAAATTAATATGAAAATGAAAAAATTGGTCGAAATCGTAAAATTAGAAGCCCTGTAATTTCGTAAAAAAAGAATAAATAAACCAGTAATTTTGCATAGGATCTAACTCAGGTGGGCGTTTCATTATGCCAAATTAAAAACATGAAAGAACGTAAGGCTGAGGATCTTGTTGGTGATATATGATTAAGCACTTTGCTGATTTTACGTTTCTGAGGACTTTGTTGATTTTATATGGTTGAATTGTGGATTTTACATGATTGAGGTCTTTGTTAATTTACCCAGGTACATCCGTTAATACAGTTTGTTTTACTCTATTTTGTTATTTGAATGATGAATGTATGTTCAGTAAATTATGAAATTACAGAATAGGTATTAACGTTTAAAAAAGTAAAGAGTATTTATTGATAATGTTTTTTTAATCTTTCAAAAAGGTTATGCTCATGCTGATGCTTTACATATAAATTTGTGCTATTTAACATTGTTTGTTCCGAATTGTCGGTTATTCATTCCCATTTCTTAAACAATACTAAACTTGCTGTGACGCTTATGTTAAATCCGTGCCTACGGCACGGGATACACTGGCCGTATATTAACTACGGTCCTGTCTCTAATTCCTACTGTGTAGTTTAGATAAAACGGACACATAAAAATCATCTGACATCTCAGCTAACGAATATTTTTGCAATGGCTGCAGGTCAAAAGATGAAGTTAAAAAAACGTTAAATTATTTGGTAATTGTTCCAGATGTCAAGTACAACCTGTCGAAAACTTGTACCATGCTGTAAGTTTGGAACAAGTATTTTAGGGAAATTTGTACACAGCTATTGGTGATATCTTACTGTTCCATCAATTTAAAAAATTCACTTTATATTTACATTTTAAAGTAAATTACATGTAAAATTTATTAATCCCCATGGTGCCAAGTTAGATATCATATTGCCTTTTCAGATTTAAAGGTAATCAGGAATAAAAAAATTCGCTGTGTTTTCCCTTCATATTTTAACTCGAATCAAAGTGTTAACGATCAAGTTTAAAACATTAACAGCATGTTATTTCCATTGATAGAAAAAAATCATAAAGTAAGTGTTATGAATCGGACCTATAGTGTGCCCCACAAGATTCATTTTATGGGCTTGTCTCATTGGACGTGTTTTGATTTACGGAGTGTCTTAGAATTCTGTTTGGTCCGTGAGCAATTCTGTACATTTTGAGATGTAGAGAATTGCTCACGGACCAAACAGAATTCTAAGGCTGGTCAACAGTTGGAACTTCCATCAGATGTCATATGCCAGAACAGGGCCATGAATTATCGAACAATGGCAGTGGCTACCCATCGGCCCTTAATCGGTTCGGCAACCATATGCCATAAATGATGGCTAGCCTAATCTGTTCCGCCAATTTCCCAGTAGTAGCCAAACAAAAAAGAAGGTAACAGTAGTTTCCCAAATGCAAAACTACTTTTTTGTTCCTAACAAAACTTCTGCAGTACGGCACGTACAGCAGAAGTTTTGTTAGGAACAAAAGAAGCAAACTAACAACGTTCTGTGTGCAATTCGGAGACTTTAGCCAATACTATGGCTTGCCACGGACGAGCCGGGACTTGAAGAGGCGTCTCTTTCTAGTGAGATGTGAAACGAAGGGTTTTCCTTCTAATTTTACAATATTGCGAGGTATTTTTCCTAAATGTCTGTTTCATATAATTCATAAAATTGTTTTTCCATGTAAAATTGTTTTTATAAACCTGAAGGGTAATTCGTTCGATTTCGATGAGTGTACGATCTTTAAGACGCTTTTAAATTGATCTACCTCGAACTTCTATCATAGGGGAAATTTAAAAATCCCGTGTCACAGAAACTGAAATTCCTAACGTTGTGTTTAAGTAATTTTATCATGAACAATTCGTTTTCCGTTAGAGAACTATGCCCTTTATATTCTCTTAGATAACGGAAGCCGCTGTGAATCATCAGCAAGAAGTTGGAGGACTGATTTCAATTATTTACTCAAAGATAGTAGCTGTCAGTTGTACAAGGGCATTTCATCTGCTAAAGAGAAACAACTGGAGAATTATCCTGGCATTTTATTGAACACTTGCTTCAGTTCTAATGTCAGTTACATATTTACGCTCTTCTTCTAGGAGACTCTTTCCTGACGAATGTTTTCTTTTTGAATCCGCTGACTTACCGATGGGATGCATTCTTGATTTGCTTGTTACATCTCGTTAGGTTTTTCCTCTACTGCCGATCTTTCGATGTTTGGTAACTATACACCTTTTATATAATTATGTACGCCAGCAAAGGTATCAGTTTTTCCTTGAGAACGCCAATTTATTTATTTAAAATAATACTACCGTGCAAGGAGGACAGAAAACACACACTAATTTCTGATGTGCAGCACATATAAAGTGGTGCAAAGTGAAATAATTTTCCATCCGTGCTACAATTGTTTACGAATGTGCAAAATCTATGAGTACATAGGCATAAGTTAACTGAAAAATTCATAAAAAGCATATGCACCAATTCACTGGAGGTATCTCCTCCCTCTTTTATTTCGCCTTTAAATGCATAATAAATCGCTGCTGAGATGAAGCCCTTCAGCCATTTTTTCATCATTACGCATCTTTCCTATCATTTCATTGTGCTGAGTATTGAGCTGATGTTATCTCCACTAGAACTTCACTCTCTATTTGACAAGCTTAACTGCAAACTTTCATTTCGCAGGAAGTATACCGAAATGAAAGTTTATAAAAATTTACTGTGACTTTTCCATATGTATTTCCCTGAACCTGAAGGATGATCTTGTTCTGATTCAGTGTGGAATTTTGTTGGTAGTCAGGATTTTTCTTTTGAACATTACTGGCATCCCTGAGGGTTCAACAAAATACGGAGGACTTCGTATTATCTGCTCACAAAGAAATTAAATTTCACTGGAACGCAGACAGAATTTAAATACAATACAGGGAAAATGTCAACTTTGACAACTCTCCTTGCTCATGGTAGCTATACATCATTTTATTTTCTTCTCAATTTTTCTTTAAAAACCAGATATGTTCGAAGTCATAAGGTAACAACTCTTCTACATCCTTTATTAAAATGAAATGATGCCTTTGGAAAACTTTCGACAACATACTAATAAAGAGAAGAACAATCTCAAATGAAAAATATTAAGGGCAACGTGAAGAAAAACTGCACCACCTTATTTCTTTAGGACAAAATATTAAGCGGTTCAAATGCGAAATCTGGTAAACTGTAAAAAAATAAATGGATTTACACATTATTTAATTTAAGCAGTGCATGCTTCCAACTTATGATTAGGACGTACATGAGCGATTAATTAATCGCTTTTGGTTTCATTTAAACTCCTTGATTATTGGATAAACCAAAGAAGCACACAAATTTTATAAGAAGTTGAGTTTTCTGATAATGTGCTGCAAATCTTTGGACAAACCTTTTTAACAATTCGCCAATAATTGTATTAGCAGTTTCAAATAATATCTCTATGTACAATTTAAGTAGTTTTAAAACAGCGCTAAGTGAATTTTAATTTAAACTATTGTTCTTTATTTATTGATACGATATGCATTTTCGCAACTTTACCTGAATTCAGTTAATACAAGTCATTTTCATGAACTAAAAAAAAAATCATGTTCAGAGAATAGGTGAAAACGCAATTTTGAATCTGAGAAAAACTTGCATTAGGAATCATGAGCATCAGTAAGTATATTTCAATTTATTTAAAAAGGTTATATTCACTTTGCACAAGTGATTGGATAAATTACCTTAAGAAATGTTCACAATATTATTATTAGCTTTCTATTTTTGTCTCAAATGGTACACATGACAATCGAAAATATGTTAGTTACGACATGTTGCTTCCGTAGTTTTTTATAATTGGAGAGCATATTAAAAGTTTGGTCGTGCAAAATTTATGCGTTTATTAGCTGTTACTACAGCCGTACGACTAAAGCATATAATGACGATATAGGCATTGAAAGATTATTTTTAAATTATCAACACTACAAAATTCCTGTTTGTTTATTTATTTGAATTTTGTTGTCTGAAGAGCAGCTGATATGTGTGTGGATGTGTGTGTGTGTGTATTTTAGTAGTTTCACGAACAAAACTTTCATATTAGCTCTAAGTATTCAGTGTATCTCATATCGGAAAACAGGCTCCATTAAACAGTAAAAAGTGCTGAATGACTCACTTTCACTCCAACGCGTATCAAATTCGGCGAACAAAACGTTATGCAAGTTATTAATCACCGGGTTTATGTGAACAATTGAAAATTATCCATTGAAAAGACAGAAAAAATATAATAATAAAATAATACGGTCCTTAGTTCTTTAAAAAAATGTGAAACCTTGCTCATACCCAAAAGATGCGCTATATTGAATTTCATCCTAATAGATTTTTTGTAATATAATATAATATAATATAATAAAATAATGGAAAGATCCACATTCGTGTCCACAGTCCACAGCCCTAGTAATATGAATTATTCACTTTATCTGTATAATAAGTTGCACAAAACTATCGATAACACACCTAAAATAACACTAATTGTCTTTCCTCAGAAAGATGAATAAAAAAGGATCAGACGGAACTGACTGAAGGATGGTTGGTTGGTTGGTTGGTGGATTTTATTGGCGCAAGGGCCAGGTTTGGCCAAAGAGCGCCAGACAAAGAACTATCAGCCACAGATTTTTAAAAACGTGGAAAATGATTAAGAGCAGACAGGCTTGGTAAAAGTTGAAAAAGAGTATGATGAAAGCTGTGAAGACAAGGTAGTTAATTAGGTTTATATAAAAATTTATTAATTTACTATTATAATTATATTTTTTTTTCTTTAAACACAACTACACAAAGGATGAGTCACTCTCCTCCCCCACACTCCTCTGCAATGCTGGCAGAGGGCGGGGACGAACTGTCACTCCTCCTACCCCCCATGTTCCTCTGCAATGTTGTTTGAGGCTGGGGACGAACTGTCACTCTCCTCCCCTATGTTCCTCTATAATGTTGGTTGAGGGTGGGGACCCCGCTGAGGCCGAGACAGTTGGATGGACACTGCACACCTTTGCGGATTGAGGGCCGGGTCTTCCGCACGTGCAGGCTTTCTGCTGGAAACTGGAAGAGACGGTCGGCAGCAAAAGAGAAGGCCCAGAATCAGGTATTCGAAAAATTTCGAGCTCCGGGAAAAACACCTGTGTCGCTTGGTCAGCTGTAGATCGCTTGGCAAGGGCGGCGAGAGCTACAGGGCGCGGAACAAAGGGCTGCACGGGTTGTGGCAGAGACTGAACTACTGCGGCAAAAGTACGCTGTCGGGTGGTGGGTATACCCAACTTGGCCATGGCAGCAGGGTACGAGAGGCCTTCCAGGGTCTTCAGGCGCTGGATCGCCATCTCGTCCTTCCATTTCATACAGTTGCGGGAGTAAGCTGCATGGGCCTCACCACAGTTAACACAGCAGGCTGCAGAAGTGCAACCTTCCCGTCATGTTCACTGGAGCCACAATTAGCGCAACGAGCGGAACTCTTACAGAAACGTTGTGAATGCCCGTACTTCTGGCATCTGAAACAGCGCAGAGGACTGGGAATGTATGGGCGAACTCCACAGACCAAGTAGCCAGCCTTGATTTCGGTTGGAACTTTCGGGGAGTTAAAAGTCAAGATCACATTTTTAGACTTAATCAAAGAACCATCGCGCCGAAACATCATACGGCGTGCAGCAATAACACCTTGATCTGCAAGTTCAGTCACCAATTCTTCTTCACTGCATGGCAAGAGATCAAACTCCGAAATAACACCCCGAGAGGTGTTAAGAAACGGGTGAGGTGTCACTTTGACAGGAATGCCTTGAAGACTAGTGAGGTGCAGAAAAGTGTTACTCTGAGAAACACTGCAAGTTTGGACAAGCAGGTCCCCAGAGCGAATCTTCTTCACAGACCTCAAGGGGCCAACCGCAGCGTCCAAAGCTTTACAAATGAAAAAGGGAGATCTGGTAGACAGTCTCTCATTCGGATCGATGGATTCCACAACTAAGTGTGTAGCATGCGTAGTCACAGCAAACGAGGGGAGACGACGCTTCGGAGCGACTGGAACAGCTGCCGAAGAAGAGGTTCCACATTCTTGGTCCAGGTCAAGGTCTAAAGATCGTTTAAGGTTATGAGACTTGGTAGGGTGAGAAGACGAAGGAGAGTCATTGTCAATAATCATTTTCTCAGGCGACTTAAATTTGGAGTTTTTCTTTTTGTTTTTACCCATGGAAAAAAGGAAGAGGATTCGTCTGCAAACTACTCCACCCACCACCGAGCTCCTACAAGGGAGAACTGGAGGTCCGCAAGCCAAGAAAATGACGCTAGACACAGTTCTGGAGCTTATACGTTGCAGATATAGTCCGTTGGCTGTGATCACACGCACTCGGCGGACACTTCGGCCTCCTGGTACCGTCATGCCAACGCCTTTGGCATGATCCCACAGCCCCGGGCTCACCCTGCCGTGCCATACGACAAAAGCCGCTAAAGCCCTGCACACAACTTGGTACAAGACTTCTGACTAGAGGTGGGTTAGTCTCTAGCCTCCCGTTTACAGCGAAGCCGGGGTCGAAGAGGAGTGTTGGTACACAGGAGGCACTTATCCGGTCTCCTGCGACCTCAGCCGCCAGACATCCCATTTCCGCCTCACGGGTCTCCGCACGCGGCAAACATGCAGGTAGGTCTAGCACCCAAACCAGCTAAAAGGAAAAAAAGAAATCTAAAGAAGACAAATCCCGGCAGGGAACCTAAACGGAATCTCAGCAACCTACGAACTGAGCGGTTAATATAAATCAGTTAGTGGTGGAGGGTAACAAAACCACAAGACCGGGGTGTTAGTACATAACGTGGTAGCGATTAGGTAGAGAATACAACACGGGCAACTAGCCAGTGGAGAAAATAAATAAAAACAAAAAAGCGAGACACAAGACCAGCTCGGGAACGTGGGGCCGCGACTCCCCAACAGCTGGATGAACAGCCGTCCCTGCAAACACCAACAGCACCAAAACAAAAAACAGGCGGTGGCATGACATCAGATGTTGACCAGTCACAAGGTCAGCTTTCGGGCCGTGGGGGCGCTGCTCCCCAAATAACTGGAAAACCAGTTATCCCCGTGCGGGGACTGACTGAAGGACACATTTCTTTACGTAACCTTTCTTTCTTCTTTTTTTCTTCTTTACAATTGCATATTATATGTATTTAAGAAGGCCACCTGATATAATGTGGATATCAGTAAATATGGTGCCAATATATTGTATGTGTCGTGACAAAGATAGGATTTCATAGAATGACAGTTCGTATTAACTACCACAGAAAAAATGCTATCGAAATAGAACTACAGAAATTTAATGTAAATGTAACAAAAGTAATTAGAAGAAGTAGAACAAAGAAATTACGTGATCCTACACATCTACCCTGAAAAAATACTTCCAGCAATCAATAATATGGAAAAAAGAAGGAAAAAGCTTTCCTCTATTGCATTCACACATAATCAAAGATGAATGATCCTTCCCACCCAATAATAGTATGTGTTTTACATCATTGAGCATTTATATTATGACTACCCCCAGCCTAGAGAAATGAGTGCACTTGGAGACGGAGAAGGTGTTGCGGGTGAAGTTCACAGAGCAGTGTACATATACAACCCGAAAACCGGCATTCGATTAGTGGTGTTCGGATTCAAATGGGAAAAGTTCCCGATTTATCGGAGTTTGATAAAGGACAAATTGTGACGGCACGGCGCCTCCGAACTACGATCTTGGAAACAGCGCGGCTTTATGGGTTATTCGTGTGCCGCTGTAGTGAGTACGTATTAAATGTGTTACACAGGTGGCCAAACAACGAAAGTCGTCCAGCCGTGTATCGTCAGCAGCTCATTCATGCCATAGGGAAGCAAAGACTGAAACGGCACAGTGCGAAAAATCACTCACACATACAGCAGTGGTGGTAAGAGCAATATGTCACAGCACACAGTTCCTCGCAGCTTTCTGCACATGAACCTCCGTAGCCGATAACCCAGCCGGGTCCTCACGCTCACCGCACGTCGTCGTCAACAAAGAATGAAATGTGTCGAAGATCATCGAGACTGAACCGTGGATGATTGGAAGAAAGTGGCCTGATCTTACGAATCAAGATTCCTGGTTCATCACGTAGACCGTTAAGCGCGGGTACGCTGATTACCAACGGAGGCTATGGCAGTTGTATGCGCTTTTGAGCACCAGTGGCGGCGGTGTTATGCCTTGCGTGATATTTTTTGGGACTCATTTGAATACATTATCCCAATACCACAATCCCTGTCAGGTATCTGGATATCGTGCGGACAAAGTTCGCCTATTCATGGCAACTCTTTTCCCAGTTGTGTATGACCATTACAAATAGGAAAACGTGCCATGCCGCACTGCCAGAATCGTCAAGAATTGGTTTGAGGAACATGTTTGTGATTTTCTTTTAATGCCCTGGCCTCCAAATTCACCTGACAAGAACACAATCGAACATTTGTGGTTTGAATCGGAAAAACGTGTTTTGCGCTGAATCACCACCACCCCGAAATGTACGGAAACTGGAGGACCTACTTTTGACATTTTATGCTACCAGATAACCTAGGATACCCATCGCCGCCTTATCGAATCGATGCCTTGCCTAGTATCCGCTTTTTTGCAGGCTAAATGGGGTCCTACAGCTTATTAAGTAGGTGGTCATAATGAAATGACTCATCGGTATACATTTGGTAGCTTTGAAATACCATCTTACAAATTAGCCTTAAATACAGTAATTGAAAAAGTGAAAAACAATGATGCACGGAAAGGAATGAAATTTAACCCACGTTTGTACACGGACAGACGCAGGTTCCTGAAAAACTTATTCACACGTGATTATAATCGTCATCAGTTATATGATGTTCCAGTATCATTTTGTTTCAGCATCATTTTGTTGATGCATACCATTTTATATGCTTTGCGCTGAACAGTTTTCTGGGCTTTATGCATCAGTGCCTCTATATTCTAGTATTTTGCTGTCTGCACTTAAGTGTAAGTTTCACAATTTCGGTTGGTGTAGCTCGAACTGTCTAAGTAATCGTTGCACACAGTAAATCTACATCATTTTGATGGTGGCAGACATCCTGTATTGCTTAGTATTTTGACTGTTCATGCAGATATTGAACGAAAATTGACCCTGAAGCTTCAGACACATCACGCCTTGAGGTATTAATTGTAGTTCATCCACAGTGCACAAGATAACCTCTTGCAGTGTGAATGTGCCACAAGTAATCCCTGAAGGTGTGATCCATCTAATCAACAGAGCCAATTTTCAATTTCACCTCTTTTGCTTACTAATATATATAGTATGCAGATATTGTTCCAATAATATAGTGGTAACTATAAGCAAAATTACAAATGGCTTCTGATTGAAACTCTTTAGGAACGCTCTAAATAACGATATTTGATTTTACACAATAAAATAGGCCCACATCAGTTGCACATAGATCTTGTAAAAATACTCACGCCTGTGAAAACGTGGTGTTATAGCTTTCGTAAAACTTATGCGGATCCATGAAATGGAAGCAGACTATATTTGAAATTACTATAAATTATCTGAAATCCGCACAATCTCTTACATTCCATTTATCAACACTTCGGAGATGGAATGTCACTCATGTTCGGAATGTGAGAATTCATTGAAAAAGAGATTCGACCAGTTTTCACACATAAAGAATCTTCCGTCGAAGATTTGAGCTATAGCTTCTAGATTGGCGACAGGAGGATTGTGGATCTTTTATCTGGGATTTTATTCAGATAAATAACAATGGCCATTCCTTGAAACTCTTACGATCACGAAACAGAGACAGTTCTCTCAGTAATGAAAGAGCCTATTCCGATGTGCCTCTTCTAGACTCCGGATACAAACCTCGGTGCAGCTTGTTTGGAGATTATTTGCTCATCTTGATTTTTAGCATGCACATTTAACAGGGGAAATAATTTATCAACAACTTTACAGAGCTAACGTTTCCAGAGTTATCAACACCACACCACCGTGAGTACTGTTACCCACATTCAAAGAGGAAATGGATCATGGACATGGTCCAGGGACGCAGTGCTTTCCTCCCGACTTGCAAGTCTTGCAATATGCGATGGTGTTAGCTAACAGCTCATGACTATAAAGTGGGGCTCAGATGATGAATATTTATGTCCAACAGGAAACATCTATATCTGCTGTTGCACTCTTTCACCAAGACCGTAAGATTTTTAAGCGAACTGCTTCCACCCACGGCGATAGAATGTAACTGATGATATCGCTAGTAACCCAATGACCCCCACTACATTTTTACCATCAAGACTATGCTTTTCTGCGGCGGTAAGCTCATGGGCAAAATGATAAGAGAACATTCCTGATACTAAGATAGTTGAGTGAAATAGAAGAAAGACATGAACATGTATGAACCAGACACTGAAATCGATGCCAAATTAATTTGGAAATGCTTTATGGATAAACACCTTTTTGTGTGCCGGATAAAAATAGTGTCTATAATTTACGCACCATAACTTCGTTTTTAAATCAAAAATAAAACTATGACTTAATTCAAGTGCCTGTGTTGCAGACAGCCTATTTGTGGGTAAATTATTTACGTTGACGAAATATTTCATGTTTCTATGTTTACTAATATGTATTAAACAGTTTAAATAAACATTAAATTATCTTTTTTCTGTCTTTAAAATGAGAATACATTACCTGAAGAGTAGTATAACCTACTGTTATATAATTATTACACAAACGGAGGTAAACTGAATGATTGTCATTCGAAATTTCGACGTTTTACCTTAAGGCTATTTCAGAAATAAAATCGGCATAACCGTGCGTTCTCAATCTTCCACATGCAAATGCATTCGGTTACGTCTCTTTCGCAGAGTAGTCAGAGAAATCAGGAAGAAAGTTATTGGTACCATTCTCATAGAAAAACTATACCTCTCCCGACAAAGGCTAATTTTGACCATTCGAGTGCAACAACCATCGTTGTTCAGCTATGGTCGTTCAGCTATATTATTACGTACTATGGTAGTTCAGCTCTATTAAAAACATGTAAACTGTAAATATTAGTTACTCTTATTGTTCCCGTTTGTTTTTGATTTTGTCTTCATGCTAACGCAAAAAAGTATTGTTAATTGATCTATAAATAGCACACAAACAAAACTTTCTCCAAATAGATAATTTATAGTACAATTTCCGGAGTAAGTTGAAAAGTTTCTACTTTATATATCACTACAAAATCAAGCAATGATATATTTTAAAGCAAGCAATAAACTAGTTAAGGGTAACATTGGTAGGCTTCAGGTTCACACAATTAGAATATAAAAACTGCGCCTGTTCATAGTGAAAGAAAAGACGAAATATTTGAAACGCTAAGCAGAATATGATAACCAACTTCGACAGCAGATCCTTGAATAGTAAGGAACCACCAGAAAGTATCAGATCTGCTACCTGCACACTTTCCTTTTCTTTTAGGAAATATGATTTTAAATTAAGAATTATTTCGCCATAAATAAAATTTTTTCAGACATGTTTTATTAAAGCGTAGGTTTTCAATTACTTTTTATTTGAAATATCAAAGTGTTTTGCGTATGAACCACTTACCTGAGAGGAACAAGAATTATATATTTATTTCCTTCCCTTTGTCTTTGGTTAACACAATTTAATGAAATCATACGTAATAGACGTGTGCTAATGAGTGAAAGATTCCTGCGCACAATAATATGCAGAGGGCACAGTGTCACTTAAATAGTCTATCTGTGTAATCCTAACTTACAATTGCTCATACGTTTCCACATATTGGCAAATTTAAATAAGAATGAGGGAAGAGAGATAATATGACTCAAGAAGAAAGCTGTCATCGACATTTCCGAATTTAAGAATAAAATGTATTTACGTTGGTAATAAGTGGCAAATTTTCCAGTGTAGATTGTAAGGAATTTCGCAATCGTACCAGCGTATCACTATTGGGGAACAGCACAGTTTAATATTTAACATGAAAGCAATTGTATTACAAACAACAATCCTACCGTTTTTCTTAAAACGAGCAATGCCCTCTACAACGTAGTAAAACAGCAGACAAAGTTGTTAAGGTGAGTTTTTTATTCCTTCCATGTGAACTTTCAAAATATAAATAGTCATGATCGTTTTAGCTATGAGATACTACCTAGCATTTATTTTTATGAATTTAGAAAAGCGCTCGGAGCAAAAGAAAGAATATTAGTGTTTGAGCAGGATATATTTAGCTTTGTACAAGTACTAAAATTCAAAACGCTTAGAATGCAATTTAACTACGAAATCCACAATGTACCTTTTTTGTGTACAACTGCAACTTAATTTATGTACTTTACTTCAAGATTCTACTTACTCTCACAATAAAAATTACTACGATCAATAAGTTAAAGCACCAGAGATTTCGGTTTCAGCATATAACTCATTGGAAATGTTTCTTTGATAAAACGTACGTAATTTTCTATTCACTGAAAGTTAGGGATATTGATATGAATCGAATAATGTATATATCTGATTAAGGTACCGCTCATAGAAATTATATCAGTGAGGTTACATAAAACAAACGATGAAGAGAGCGTATATAATAAAAACATTAGTGCAATTGCTGCACACAACAAAGTAACTGTGCCTACAACTCGTTTCTTCGGCTTATGGTCTTTAGTCAGACATGTGGATCAATCATTCAGTATTCTACGGTAGATTCGATTGACCAGATATCTGGGATACCCATATTTAGCTGCTAAATGGAACATGAATTCTATATATAAGACTTGCATAAATGATCAGCAGACGTATGCATGAATGCTATTGTGAGTAAGAAGTTAATATCTGACAGCTTGTGTAGAATTGCCTGGGAAGAATTAAACGGAATTATGCTATAAGTGGCGGTGGGGTTTCGATAGACGGAGAAAGATAGTTTGCAAGTTTCAGGATTACGAAAGATTCGGAAGTCCAGGAAATGCAGATAATAGTTAGACTCAATTTCCATCGTGAGTACGATAGTGAGGAAAACAGATGAAAGCGAGTCGGCGAACCTAGTTAAGTCATCCTGTGAATGAGGCCAGAACACAAGGATGTCGTCGACGTACCTGATATACAAATTGAGTGCAAGAGAAAACTCATTGAAAACTTTGCTTTCAAAGTATTGGAGCAGAATTTCTGCAAGTACAGCGGAAAGTGGAGATCCCATAGGTGAGCCCTCGACCTTCTTATGAATACAATGATGGAACTTAAAGTATAAACGTTGTTTAACCAAACGAACTGCGTTCAAAACAGCAGACATTTCGGAAATGCGAACTTGGGTCTCAGCAAGTTTAGCCTCTGTAATGAGATAGGAGCCGTCCACAGGTGCGTTAGGGTATTGTGTAGCAACATCCTGAGAGGTAAGAATGAAAGGCTTAGCATGAGACTGAAACATTCCAACTTTTCCGATTGCCCTAGTGGAAATCTTAACAGAATAAGGTGAGTTCGCAGCAAAATTTGCTAAATACTGGGTAAGGGCTGTTTTGAAAGGTCGAGTCTGGCTAATACAGCTCGCGACCAAAGGCAGAATAGGGTGCCTCTGCTTATGCAGTTTAAGACGTCCAAAGATGACGGGCACACGACAGTCGTGTTGGGGAGGGGTAAAAGCATTGGAAAACCATTTAGAGAAAGAGTAGTCGCGTTTCAGTCAGGAAAGTGCCGAACAAGTTGTTCTGGTTGTGTCACTTTCAATAAAAATGTGTGGAATAGAGGACATGGCTTCATACATTTTTTCTTGGTATGTTGAGCTATTTAAAAACCCAGTTAGGTGCGATTTACCGGCTGCCAGAATAGAGATTTCGTCACTATTTCTGATTGACAACAGCTGACGTTTTTCTTCATTGTAAACTAGACATGGTTCAGACTGTTGTAGCGTTTCTCATTACCGTAAGCACGTATAAATTTGTACCCTTGCGTAATCCTGTTCATCCTCTGGAAGACCTTTAGTAATGGCTTCAGATGGTGGGATAATTTTAAGACATTTAGATTGTTCACAGGGTAAGCAAATTTTGTACCTTTTTCGAGAGCTTTAATTTGGATGGGTTTCAGCTCATGGCTACTTAGGTTGACGAGGTTAGATATAGAGTTGATATGACGATAATACCTTTGATATCATGTTGGCCTTCTGCTGAATTCATAGTCTACAAGAAACCTTAGTTTCCTGATGTGAGTTTCAAACAAAAATCTGATCCAGTGTTCATTTAGATCTTCAGTAATAATTAGTACAAGGTCCATTAGGATGAGGCGAGATAACCCAGCAAAAACAGTCTTGGTGGGCCAGCACTGCCAGCGAGCGGCAGATTTCAGCCAGCAGTGACCCATCACTGCCTGCTGATGGCAAGCAGTTTCCCAGCACTTGTGTTTTTGCTGTTAAGTTTTGGTATGAAAAATAGTAACTTCGGTAAAGGTATTCAATAAGAGATCTCTTACTTCTGATGGCGCACATCAACCTTTTCCTTTCGGCATTTCGAGGTATACAGTTGTCACGCCTTTAGTAGTATTGTTGCTCGAACTCTTGTGTGTTTCGGTATGACGTTTAGATCTCTGCAATTGGTGAGGAACCTGCAGTGTGTATACTCCTTTGCAAACTAGATTGGAACGTCTGCCCTGCAATATTCCATATAATTGCATTTAGGTGCACAATACAACTTACTAAAGATCATAATCCTAGAAAACGATTTGTAGACACATTAGAAGAGTACCCACATATCACAAATGTACTGTCACGCATTTGCTCGAAATAGAACATTCAGTTTCGCTCTAGATCCAGTAAACTTCTTTCATACATTAAAATGTTTGGGAAATGACGAACACCTTGTGTAAATTTTGTGCATACAATATGCCCCTCATGTGTACTTAAACTGGTGAACATGTAAGCAATTACGTGGGATCCACAAAGGGTAGCCTTGGAATTTAAGTGCAAGAGCATAAGTATGGCATTAGTGTCAACCATGGCGACACAGCACTCGAGAGGAACGTCGTATGTGCGACTGTTCAACCGGATTGTACTAATGTCAAATTGTTAAATACTCCAGCATCCATACACTACTGACACATAACTGAAAGCTTGTACATCGAAGCTTTTGGGTATTGCTGTTGCAATGACAACAATTCCATTGAATTTCCCAGAATATGAAAATGCCATATTGCGGCTATAAACTTTAATAACAATAGTCATAGCTAACTTTGGAACTCTAACAACATACATGTGTATATATGGGGTATTGTTCACTTGACTGAAAGTCACTTCGCCGAAAATCACTTGATCGAAAGGTACATTTCACCGAAAGGTCACTTGACCGAAAAGTTCATTTCACCGAAAGATCACTTCACCTAAAAGTTAATTTCATTGAAAGGACATTTGATCGAAAAGTTCATTTCACCGAAAGATTACTTTACCTAAAAGTTCATTATATCGAAAGATCATTTCACCGAATGGTCAGTTTATCGAAAACTTAGAATTTTGTTGTTAGAGATCTGTTGGAATGTGGTGCTGGTTTTTGAAAAACTGGCCACCTAAACATTATCGGATTGTATAAAAAATACACTTTTAGTTTCTATTAAACACCTCCCCATAAGTAGGTTTTTCGAAATATAACATTAATTATAAGTCATAGATAGACCTGTGCCTTTTTGCCAAATTTTAATCCCCGGAGCTCATATTCATGAGGTTTACATAACAACTCAAGTTAATGAGTTGTTATGTAAACACACTTATTCAGACAAAAAAAAATTCAGTTTTAGGGCCCTTGGCCTCGGTTTAGGCCTTTTTAGAAAATTTTAATCGTGCAGGCTCATATTCATAAGGTTTACGTAAAATGTCCATCTAATAATGTTGCACATTTATTCAGGCTAAAAAAGAATCAATTTTTGGGCCCTAGGCCTCGGCTTAGGCCTTTTTAGAAAATTTTAGCCGTCCGTGCTCATGTTTATAAGGTTTACATAAAAACTCAAGTTAATGATGTTGTACACTAATTCAGGCCAAAAGAATCAGTCTTAAAGCCATAGGCCTCGGTTTAGGCCTTTTTAGGAAATTTTAATTCTGCGTGCTCATATGTATAAGGTTTGGGATTTTTTTTGGATTGGAGGTTTAACGACCACCGTGAGCAACTTAATGGGCTATAAGCAGTCGCCCGTCCCAAATTTAGGGTCACTGGTCCCAGGGAAGGGAGAGAGCCAGTGCCGTAAGACAAACACAACATCCATGCCTGACCGGGATTCGAACCCGGACCCCTTCCGGACGAATGATCAGAGGCCATCGCTTAGACCACTGAGCCACCGGGGCGGCCTTATAAGGTTTACATAAAATGTCAAGTTAATAATGTCGCACATTTATTC
Organism: Macrothele yani; assembly: GCA_039090855.1. Lineage (NCBI taxonomy): Eukaryota > Metazoa > Arthropoda > Arachnida > Araneae > Macrothelidae > Macrothele > Macrothele yani. The sequence continues at coordinate 45,983,693 of CM076999.1, read as the reverse complement.
AGGCAAAAAAGATTCAATATTAGGGCCGTAGGCCTCGCTTAGGCCTTTTTAGCAAATTTTAATCGTGCTTGCTCATGTTCATAAGCTTTACATAAATAGTAAAGTTAATAATGTTACACATTTTTTCAGGCAAAAAAGAATTAATTTTAGGGCCCTAGGTCTCAGCTTAGGCCTTTTTAGAAAATTTTAATTGTGCTTGCTCATGTTCATAAGCTTTACATAAAAAGTCACGTTAATAATGTTGCAATTTTTTTCAGGCAAAAAAATCAATTTTAAGGTCCTAGGCCTCAGCTTAGGCCTTTTTAGAAAATAATAACGGTGCGTGCTCATGTTCATAGGTTAACCTAAAAACTCAAGTTAATGATGTTGCACAGTTTTCAGGCTAAAAGAATCAATTTTAGGGACTTAGGCCTCGGCTTAGGCCTTTTTAGCAGATTTTAATCGTGCGTGCTCATGTGCATAAGGTTTACATAACAACTCAAGTTAATGATGTTGTACACTTATTCAGGCCAAAATAATCAGTCTTAAAGCCTTAGGCCTTTTTAGAAAATTGTAATCGTGCGTGCTCATATTTATAAGGTTTACATAAAATGTCAAGTTAATAATGTCGCACATTTATTCAAGCAAAAAAGAATCAATATTAGGGCCGTGGCCCTCGCTTAGGCCTGTTTAGCAAATTTTAATCGTGCTTGCTCATGTTGATAAGCTTTACATAGAAAGTCAAGTTAATAATGTTACACATTTTTTTGGCAAAAATAATCAATTTTAGGGTCCTAGGCCTCAGCTTAGGCCTTTTTAGAAAATATTAACGGTGCATGCTCATGTTCATAAAGTTAACCTAAAAACTCAAGTTAATGATGTGGCACACTTTTCAGGCAAAAAGAATCAATTTTAGGGCCCTAGACCTCGGCTTAGGCCTTTATCGCAAATTTTAATCGTGCGTGCTCATATTCATAAGGTTTACGTAAAAAGTCCAGTTAATAATGTTGCACATTTATTCAGGCAAAAAAGAATCAATTTTATTGCCCTTAGGCCTTTTTTTTTTTTAGCTTAGGCGTTTTTAGAAAATTCTAATGTTGCTTGTTCATAAGTTTACATAAAATGTCCAGTTAATAATGTTGCAATTTTTTTCAGGCAAAAAAGAATCAATTTTAGGGCCCTCTAATCCTCAGCATTGGCCTTGTTAGAAAATGTTAATCGTGCTTGCTCATATTCGTATGGTTTACTTAGAAAGTCAGGTAGTAATTTTGCACAGTTACTTAGACCGAAAGTATTAATTTTGTCGCCGAAATTCTAGAGTTGCGCTTCTTTAGCAAATTTTTATCATCCTCGCAAGTATTCATAAAGTTTACATTACAAGCAAGTTAACAATGTTGAACATTTGCACTGGCACCTAACACTAATTGTGAGGCTCTTGGCCTGGGCTTTCTGAAATTGTATACTTTCAGATTCTCTGACCCCGGTTCGGAAATTATCATTATAAATATAGAGTTTTAGGATCATTCCCACGTAGAATTTCTTTGTTGTCGTCATTTTGGCGGAGTCGTTAAGAAAGCATATTACGGCCGAGTACTTGTGTCGTGGCAGAGGATTACCTCGTTTTGATGTGTGTCTGAGAGACGGGCGCTTATGGACAGTTTGCAAGTAATCAAGATAATTAGCGATTAACTCGAAACACAATTAGTAGGGAAGTACAGAAACTTCATTGGTCAGGAGGAGCACATGGTTGCTCGTTGGGTTTTAGGGAGACTGTCTTTGCTCTGAAGGAAGGCTAGACCTTGGAGGAAAGAATATTCTTTCCTCCCAGGGGCAGACGTCTTTTGGAATCTAAGGCGAACATGGCGTTTTCGGAAGGCCTGTGGTGATGGTGCAGTAAGGCGTATTACGAAAACTACGGTAGTAGACGAGCAAAAGGCACGTTAAGACATTTGACGTGGACCAGGAACATCAAAAAAGGTCTTCGCTCTTTCCACGTTTATAAGTGAAATCAGATCAGATCATATGTAGAGGATTTTAGGAAGGGAGTGTCTGACCCTAGGTCTTAAACAACCCTTACAAATAGGAAGCTAGGAAATTTGGGCTAGAGTCCCCGATAGGAAAGTGACACAGAACCGAGGTAGAAAGGGGGAGGAAAACGCCCTTCTTTATTACTGGGGTGCCAGTACCCGGGGTCCGATTACTTGACGATATTTAGTGGTTCGAGCGTTCGTACCTGCCCAGGATCAAACCTGAGGTTATCTCCATGGCGGTCACGAACGCTGACCACAAGGCCACCCGCGGCCCTGAACATGCGAGTCTCCCATTCACTGCCTGCTTTATATCTCCCAACCAGGGCCGACTGGACTATGAAGCTGTCGACTACGCGATCGTCGCATTTGCTACCGGGTTTGAAATGGTTGTAAATGCGACCGGCTTAAAGCAGAGGGATGGGAAAAGAAAGAAGGTAGGTCAGAAGGGGAGGGGTTAGATGTTGACGATGCGGTGTGACGTAACGGGTAGTATTTGCGACCATCACTTGAACTACGGAAGTGCGTTTTATCTACCCCGTAAAAAGTTGTTTTGTACCAGCAACTTCTTTACGGTGTGGATAAAACGCATTTCCGTAGTTTAAACGCAACAGAACTTCAGTGTTTTGAACACGTCTTGGGGACTCGCGGTTTCTCCCACATGCATTTTAGATCTCCGGGAAATATTAAATAATAATGTGGCTTTGATTCATTTGTAATTTTTAAGAATAGCTTATTTATGCTCTGACTTTATTACAACCACATAATAACAATTGGTTAGGAAATGTAGAAAATATCATTCCCTAGAAAACATTCCTACCTTCGTGAATTGCTCTTTTAATTCCTCATAGATTATTTTACACGTATCCAGAATTATTATTACAAAAAAAAATGAAATAGCTGTTGTAAATTTCAGATCTTCATACGAACGCTCAGTATCGGACTGACGATCATAAACCGCCCTGGAAGCCGATTTTTTGCGGCTCACTTTTTGCAAAATACATCCAAGTTCTCCAAACCTAAAATTAGCGGTATGCTGACATCACCATTTGCTGTTTAATAGTCTTTTTTAGCAAAAGTATGATATTTATTGTATTGTTTGTATTTACAAAATAAGGTTTTAACCATGTTTCTGGATTGCAACTGAAGATATCAATAGTAAAGCCCAAGCAAAACACGTAGTACTTTCTCTACGACAAACTGCCGGAGATTTTATTCCATTCGTGTGCGAATTTTATTGCGATAGCTGTATTCAGAATTAATTGTAAGTTTCTTCGCTTTTATTAAGAAAGGGAATCCAAATGTTCTCATATTTCTTCTTTTTTTTTTTTTTTTTTTTTCAAGGCTATGTAAAACGAAGTAACTACGAAAGCATAAAAACATCGATGACAAAATTTAAAATTTCTGTTACTGCAAAAATTTCAATCGTAATTTTATATAAAGTGAGAGAAATTAAAGAGTGCGAAATATTCAATTAATTCCTACAAACGTGATCTGGTCGACGCTGAACCCACCCAAGGTAAATAGATAGAACATACTAATAGATAGAACCTAATCTACTTATCTTGGTTAACACCTAATCTCCCCACCCTGCCTCCCTGCAAAGGTAGTTAGAATGAGAGAGGTAGGTCAGAGATTGTAAACAACATCGGGCGGTCTCTCCTCGCGGAGGCGTGTGACGTATGTTGGTCTCCATCAGTCTTCGATGGTGGTGGTAAAGAATGGTGAATTTCGTGGTTCTTAGTTCAAAGTAGAAGCTTTTAAGAATACATATGCGGAATTTTTAAAATAGGAATTACAGAATTATAACTAAACTTAGCGATTACTAAAACTTAGAACTTTCCCGACATTGTTTCCCTTTTTTTTTTTAAACTTCCTGGAATTCAGTGCATGTGCTGGGTTTTTTCTCTTCATTAAGTTTTGTTCGTTGACGTCCTTAATATATTTGATATGAAAAACGTCATTGCTCTCGCATAGGTTTTAATGACAACCACGTCAACTTCGGAGAAGTTTAATTTCAATTTCGATTGCAGTTTGTTTATGGCCCTCTTGGGATTTATATATGCCAGCTCCATGAAATTCGGAAAAAACTGATTCAATCTGTTTGACAGTTCCTATCCTAATGTTGTTTGGTATCATTAGCCCATCTCTTCATAAAGTCAGAATCTAGCCTTTATTTTGGTTCCCCGTTAAATAGGAAAACGTTCCCAATTCTTTATTTTTGTGACGAAAGGCTAAATATCCAGCAAAATAGCGTATGGCTTCTTTCTCTTCAGGATTAGCAAAATTGCAAGTATTATTAGACCCACTGTTCATCTCACAGGACTTCGAATTTTCTGCCTCGTCTTATGTTCCCATTAAATTAAAAAATAAAGTGGCTCTTATTAATTGCGGGGCCAGGAGCAAAATTTCATTGCGGGCACTAGAAAATAAATCTCATATTTTAATAAAATCGTTACGTGAAAAATGCCTTTCGTAATGAACAGACACGAAAACTGTCCTAAAGACCTAATGATTATCTCATAGAAATGCGTATTGGCTTTGAGCTTAAGAAGAAGACTGTAATACGCATTGAAAATTCCGAAAGAAAAAGAGAGTAAAAAGAGTTAAACTCCACGATTTTCTTTCCAGGGAGATAGTGGTCTAGGTTGTATTGTGGCCCTTATAAAAACGTCCTCACAAAATAATAAAAAGATACCTGCAAAGCTAATATTTTTGCATTCCGAATATTTTTGTGTAGGAAATATTAAGGACTTTTCTAAATTAAATTCGTAAAAATAGTTGTTGTTTTTTCCATTTACATCTTGGAGTGACTGATTTTCAAAGCGAAGTGGAGAACTGACAAATCAGTGGCATTTTAAATTTTTATGCGCGCTCATATATAATTTTTTTCTTTTCAAATTTCTAGATACGTTTGTAAATCTTATAATTGATCTCCATATGTAGTTGAAGAACCACTTTGGTATTGTTCCTTTTTATTTTGTTAAATTTAAGTATTTGACTTATACACAAACTGTTGAATATCAAAAGCAGGGCCCCCAAAATGATGAAATTTAATTTGCTATTTCATGAATGTTGAAAACATTAAGGTGGTTACAATAATCATTTGAAATCTAAAAATTTCAGTATCTGTACGACGAAGAGCGATAACATATTTCAAAAGTGTGGGGGAGGGAGGATTGGAAAAAAAACTTAATACAAATCTTAATGGCTTAGCGCTCCAAAACCTATGAAAAAATAATTCTAAAAAATTCTACAAAACATGATTTTGTTTTTTCTCTTAAAGTGCAGGGACCGGAGCAACCGCCCCCGTTGCCCTACTGTTCCAGAAGGCCCTGCTTAATCGTTTTTGACATTGCCATTTACCGGCAGCGGAAGCTTTGATCCAAGCAATAGCATTTTCAGCCTATGCTTGAAATTAGTTGCTAACGGATGATTGTAAAACTTTCCGTTATTTAACAAAGAAATATAACTACCTAGATCTGAAAACGAGTTCACGATACCAAGTGGACGTCTGCATTGGGGCGAGGAAGCGTTGGCCAGCTTCAACAGGGTTCGACTGACGTCACTGTTTCCTGGAACGCTAAGCCGGAGTGGGTTGGGTGAACTCATTGACCTACCTTCTCTCATTCTAACTACCTTGCTCCCTCCTTTCTTCCCCACTCCTCTTTGTCCCTGCCGGTCGCATTTGCTACCATTTCAAAACCGGTCGCATTTGCGACGACACCCTGGACTGCTGAGGCAACCCGGGCAGTCGCACCGGGCTCCGCACTTTCTGTGCCCCTCGCAGCAGTTTAGAAAATAAAAATAAAATAATTTTCGATGGATTTTTTAGATTAATTCTCTCCCACCACGTCCTTTCTTTTTTTTCCCTGTGGGACCCTTAAAAAGCAGCCAATTTATATGTACACTTTTTTAATTTTCAAGTACTGCGCTCCGGACAGATACTGGGATTTGCTCGAAGCCCATCAGCGAAACGACTTCTCCAATATCCCCCACTTCTTCACCCAGAAGTTCGGCATTTTAAAGTAGAATAATCGTTCTCATTCTCTGTTCCCCTCAGAAGGGAGTCAGCCATCAGTAAGAATTCCAAAGAGGATAGGGGTGGAAGTCAGACAGAGGTGCATACACCCTCATTCCCCACACACTTGCTTGGTCTGAGTTTGATCTAGCCAACAATAAATAAAATATGATGACCTTCGCTGGATCGCAAATATATTCATAAAGCGACCTCGTGATGGCAAGGGACTTTTCGTAAACCCACAGTGGTTCATGTTCGAAATGTTTACATTTAGGCAAATTTCATGGTGACACCCTTTTACATAGGTAAAAGATTTTAAAAATCGGCTTGTCAATTGCCGCAGAATTTCATGATTCTACTTCAGTCATCCCGATAATTTTTAAACCAGAATTTATCTTGAACTTCGTCTCCCATTACTGAAATTTTAGGCTGATTTTTCCTGGGATCTGCCTGTATATGCTATGTTAATGAGAAACTATAGTCACATGTAATGAAGCAACAGGAATGCCAGCAGAGGGAAAGGACCGATTCGGCCGCAAGGAGCCCTCCTTCTTTTGAAGGAGCTAGCAAGAGCCTCCTTGCGGCCGAAGGGTTTGACCTATACAGCAGCCGAAGAGCAGGGGATGAGGATGTGGGGGAAGGGGTTTTACGCGCCCCTCCTTAACGATGGTGGTGACAACAAGCGTTACTTTGCAGAACTTTTTTTTTTTGAAATTTTCTTTAATGGAACTTTATTAATTTTATTTTTTCGAGATTTAATAGACATTGTTCTTATGTGATGGCAACGGTTGAGTGTGGATTTATAGATGTTGCCCTCTAGCGGTGTTCCGTGGGACTATATTATTTTATTTTCTCGGGTATTTAATGGACATTGATTTTAATGATTGGGAAATTTTCTCCGGGGAAATATTGTTCTGTGAAATGTTTTTGTGGGAAAAAGATAATGACCGAACAGTAGAGCGAGTTTGAACCCGCGTTTGTTAGATTTCAGATTTCTAACTCAACGCCTTTGCTCGCGTGACTATCCAGTCATTCGGAGAAGATGCTTGTTAGGGGAAGATTTAAGGTGTCTGTTTTAAAAAAGGGGTGGGTTCTAATTGATTTCATTTGTTTTCTGTATGTGATGATGTGAACATGAGTTTTTCCGTCTCAGTGGAAAATTTCACGTTACACTGCTGTAATGGAGGAAGTAATGAAACAGACGTATCTGACGCCGCTAAAAGAAGGACGTCTCAGTGGTTTCGATGCATTATTCCATGCTGTAAAGAAAAATGGAATCAAGAAAAAAGATGTCAAGAGATGGTTGATGGGGCAGAAGGCATACACTCTCCACAAGACAGTGAGACATCATTTTCCTAGAAATAGAGTGATGGTGAATAAGATAGGACAACAGTTTCAGGCAGATTTGGTTCAGGTCCCCAGTTTCAGCCATCAAAATGATGGATTTCGTTACTTGCTTACATGCATTGATGTATTTTCGAAATATGCATGGGTGATTCCTCTAAAACAAAAGTCGGGCTCCCTTATCATCCAAGCGTTTACCAAGATTTTCGAACAGAGAAAACCCTTAAAACTACAAACTGATAAAGGAACAGAATTTAAGAACAAAGAGTTTCAAAAGTTTTTAAAACAGCATGAGGTACATTTCTTTACAACAAATAACGAGACGAAAGCAAGCATAGTGGAAAGATTCAATCGCACTATCAAAACTAGAATGTGGCGTTACTTTACAAGTCAAAATACGTTCAGATTTATGGATGTGCTCAATGATTTAATTCATAGTTACAATCATTCTCCTCATCGAAGTATAAAAATGAAACCCGTTGAAGTGAATGAAAAGAATGAAAAGCAAGTGTTTAACGATCTGTAAAACCTCAAGAGACAAAAACCGTCCTATAAATTTCGAGTCGGTGATTACGTGAGGATTTCTAAAGCTAAATTAACGTTCGAAAAGGAATATGAATCAAATTGGACGGAAGAAGTGTTCATGGTGAGTGACATTGTTCCCCGGTCCCCTCCCGTCTACAAAGTTAAATATTTATTGAATGAAGAGCTCGAAGGAACATTTTATAGTGAAGAACTTCAAAACGTAACTCTCTCCGAGTCCTTTAAAGTTTAACGTATTCTGAAGAAACGTAAAAGAAAAGGAAAAATTGAATACTTTATAAAGTACAAAGGGTATACTGATAAATGTAATGCCTGGATCAATGCGGAAGACTTAACGTCATTATAAAACCCATTTTTTTTAAATAAAACGTCATTTGTCAACATGAGTTTCTATCTGACGTTGCCTAGCGACAGCTCTCTCAGCTACTTTTCAGACAATAAAATTTCTCATTTATTCACACGTCTTCCTTCCCCGGTTGAACTCAATAGGGACTGGGAAGTGGGTCTAGTTGAATTGATCTTCCCCCATTCCTGGTTTAATGTGAATGTAAATTCCAATTCCTTTTACTTTCGGTTCCGGCCCAAATCAATTTAAATTAGCAAAAATCCCTGCTGGATATTATGATTTGGTGGGAGACGTTGTAAAAGCCATGTCCCAACACTGGGCGAAAAGAATTTCGATGTTTTTTAATAAAACCACGAGACTGGTCAAAGCGTCTTTAACTCATGGTTCTCAGCTGGAGTTATTTCCCGGATTAGCAGAAATTCTAGGTTTCCAACCTGGAGTGTATTCTACCTCCGAAGGGAACGATGTTACAATTCTTAGCAATTTTGTAGCTGATCTGAACACGTCGCTTTCCTTATTGTACGTGTACAGTGATATTGTAGAACCTCAACCTGTAGGAGACATGGTTGCTCCTCTCCTTCGCATCGTGAAAGTGGCTGGAGAAGACGGAGATGCGGTGAGTGCTTTGTACGATCGACCTCATTATTTACCTCTCGCGAGGAAACATTTCCAAACCACTGAAATCGTTATAAGAAATCACTCAGGCCAATTAGGGCCATTTGAACGTGGGAGATCGATCGTGAAACTTCATTTTCGTCTCAAGCAATTGTAGCCATGTACGAACCATACCGCTGTTGTACAAAATCCTTCGAGGATTATTACGTCAATCAAACTGGAAAAGGTTTAGCATACTATCAGGGAGCACCCATTCAAAAAGGGTATGGACTTGGAGGACTTTTTTGCTCGTTATTTAGAGCGGCGGTTCCCTTATTTAAACAAGGTGCAAAAACGCTTGGAAAACAAGTCTTTCGAACGGGAATCGACCTTACAAATGACTTAATGCAAGGAAAGGATGTGAAAACAGCAGCCAAACAACGAGCTAACGAAGCAGGACAAATTCTCACTGACAAAGCAGCTAATAAAGTGAAGAAAATGTTTGGGAGGAAGCGTTAAAAGGAAGAGAAATATGAGGAAACGTATCATTCGTTCAAAGAAAACCAAGAGGACAGCACACGACATTTTTGATCCATAAATCATGGCTCGGACTCACACTCATTCTTCCGTATGCTTAAAATCCGAACTTGATTTATTTGCTTTACCGCCTTCCCAAACGAGCATAGAAAGAGGACAATGGATCGAATATCACCCCTTGGCCAACATTCGAGATGGAGGACCTCTGGAATTTAATATTTCTGAGAGTGGAGAAGAATACGTGGACTTGTCTTCCAGCCAACTCTACGTGAAAATTAAAATTGTGAAAGCTGACAACTCTATCATAGCTGACAAAGAGCCCGTGGGTCCCATTAACTGTTTTCTTCATTCTCTGTTTTCCCAAGTCGACGTTAGTTCAAACGAAAGGGTGATTTCATCCTCAAGCAACACATATCCCTATAGGGCGTATATTGAAACTTTGCTGAATTATGGAGAAGAAGCAAAGAAAACCTATTTAGCATGCGAAGGGTTTTACAAGGATACAGCCGAACATTTACATGAAACGAATCCCACGAATGCTGCAACAAACAAGGGACTACACCAACGCTATGAACTCATGAAAGATAGCAAAACGTTTGACATGATTGGAACCTTGCACTGTGATTTATTTTTTCAAAACAGACTGCTTCTCAATTTAGTGGACGTGAAAATTAAACTGGTTCGAAGTAAACCTGATTTCTGCCTCGTTTGCTCCTCCGAGAACCCCAACTACAAAGTTCTCATCGAACATGCATCCATTTTTGTGAGAAAAGTGAAAGTCAACCCTTTAGTTGTCATCGGTCACGCCAAAGCTTTAGAAAAATCTCCCGCCAAATATCCTATTAATCGTGTTTTATGCAAAGTGTATTCCGTCTCTCAAGGAAGTATGTCCTTCGTGCAAGACAACGTATTCCTAGGACAAATGCCTAAAAGACTGATTATTGGATGTGTAGATAATGATGCTTTTAATGGTACATATAAATCCAACCCCTTTGAATTCAAACATTATGATGCTAACTTTATCACCGTGTACGTTTACGGACAACCAGTTCCTCACAAACCTCTAGAACCCAATTTCGAAAAGGGAAGCACAATTCGTTCTTTCCATAGTCTATTTCAAGGAACTGAGAAACTGGGTCAAGACCGTGGAATATATATCGATCGAGAGGAATTTTGTAAGGGATACACTCTTTATGCATTCGATCTCAGTCCGGATCTGTGTGATGGAGCTCATATGAACCTGATCCAACAAGGAAATTTAAGAGTAGAAATCAAATTTGGAAAAGCTTTAGCAAACACCATTTCAGTGATAATCTACGCAGAGTTTAAGAACATTATTGAAATTTCAAAGTTCAGAAACATTCTTTGTGATTTCTCCAATTGAAGAAAATGAACAGTGTTCAAATTGCAAAGTCCCTAAAGTATGATCATATGACTCGACGTTCCTTCCTCGGAGTGTTTGCTTGTGACAGAATCCCCAAGATAATTGTCAAGTTCCCAGCATGTCTTGTCGTGAATACGGATCGGTATGGAAATCCTGGAAAACACTGGTTGGCTATGTATATACCAAACCACAAAACAATGGAATTTTTTGATTCTTTCGGACATTCTCCAGAATATTTTCAAGGACCTATTGCACGATTTGTCTCCAAGTTTATCACTATTAATTTTAATTAAGTACCTCATCAAAGTTCGTTTACAGCCGTATGTGGTCAATTTTGTATTTTCTTCCTTTATACTAGATGTCGCGGAAAAAGCTAGTTTTCTGTTGTAAGAAATTTTCGATTGAATTCTGAAACAAACGACTTGCGTGTCTTTCATTTTGTTCGAAATAAATTTCGAATTGTATCAAAATTTAAAATTTAAAATTAAAAAAAAGGATTAAAATCTATTTTATGTGTCCTTAAATTATTTTGTACTTTTATTAATGGTATCAGTTGATAACATGGAAGTGCCCCGACTACAGCACCCTTTCACAGCTCTGATAGCAGGACCTACGGGTTGCGGGAAAACACAGTTTGTAAAACGCTTACTTCTGCATCAGGAGGAAGTCATTTCTCCCCCCCGAGCATGTTGTGTGGTTCTACGGAGTATATCAAACCATGTATGATGAAATAGAAAACGCAACATTTGTGGAAGGCCTCTCATCTAATTTCCGTGACTATGTGAAAGGAAGAACGTTGTTTGTCATTGACGATCTTATGACTGAATGCGGAAGCGATAAAAATTTAACTCACTTGTTCACTCGAGGGAGCCATCATTTCAATGTGTCTGTAATATTCATTACACAAATTTTTTTCATAAAGGCAAAGAAATGCGAGAAATTTCCCTGAATGCGCATTACTTGTTTCTGTTTAAATCACGAAGAGATTTGAATCAAATCACTCATTTAGGGAGGCAGTTGTACCCTAGCAAACTTAAATTTTTTCAAGAAGCATATATGGATGCCACAAAGTCTCCTTACAGTTATTTAATGATAGATCTAAAACCTGAGACAAAGGAAGAATTAAGATTACGCTCCCAGATTCTTCCGGGAGACATTCAAGTCATATATCAACCTCGGTTAAATGAAAATAAGTCTCAGTTTTCATCATGACGTTGTCTAAGTCGCAACTACAACTTTTACGCATATTTCAGCATTGCCCACAAAAAAAGAAATAAAAGAGCTTTTAACGAAATGTGGGAAAAATGGAATTAAAGCTATATGTGAAGTTTGTATGAATACGTTAAAAGGAAATGTTCCGCTTACTCCCACCCAGAAACATTCATTGCTACAGCATAAGCACACCTTACGAGCACTCTCTCGAAAAAAGACGCCCCTATATAAAAAGAGGAAACTCCTTATTCAAAAAGGGGGATTTTTAGGCCTGTTGATTCCTGCTGCTCTCAGTGTATTAACGACTCTGCTTACGAAATAATGGAATTTACCAAGAAAATGCTTCTGATTATAGAAGAACGGTTTTCCCGTCACATACCAACAGAAGAAACGTTATCAGACTTAGACAAAGAAATGAAAAAAATTCTACTAAGCAAAGAGTCTGACGAAGTCAAAGTGAAATTATATAATCAAGTCTTGAATAAGCGCATTCATGTTTCCCGCTATAATCCTCCAGTAACATTTCGTGAAACTCCACCAAGAGCTGAAGAAACAAACATCGAACAAGTAAAAGAAGAACTTGTGAAAGATGAGAAAGAAAAAGATGTTGTGGAAGATCTGATTATACAGTCCGTTCCTACTAACTTGAAACGATATGCAAGAAATGTGTTGGATATATTTAAAACGAACTCTGATATTATTGCCTGGAGTCCCAAAGCAGAATTTAAATATAATGGACGCATTGTGAAAAACACGAATATAGTAGACCTTGTGGACTCCATGTTTCGAGGCAAAGGATCAAAAATGGAAATACCTCCCGAATTTGTAAAAGCATTAAAGAACATTAATTTACATATGAAGTATATTAAAAATAAACAAATGTTCAAAGTTCCTATACAACAAGGAAATTCTGTTACAACTTCTAAACGAAAAAAGACAATTGGTAAAGAAAAAATGTAAAAAAGCAAACTCTGTATCATTTCGTTGGATTCCTTATTAAAATTAGATTGAAAGAAAAAAAAGTATCTTTCTTTTCAGTTGTTCCATTACTAGTTTTAAGTTTTTCTATAAGTTCTTTTTAAGAAAAGGGGGAAATTTTGGTTTGAAAGAATTTTATAAAGAGCATTTTCGAAAACAGGTGAAAAGGGACAGGGTGCGTTTATGAAAGAAGCAAAAGTGACTATGTTAAAAACGAATTCGCTGATTTTTACTAAGGAGTCAGTTTTCGGATTTCTCACGATAGAAAAAATATTGAATTTCCCATTGAATAACAGGGGGAACTACTAAATTTAAGAAGCGCATTTTCATTCAAGTAAAATAGTTTAAAAGGTCAATTCCGATTCACTTGAAAATAGTTAGTGTACGTTTCTGAAAAGTTCATTTTTTTCCTAAGATCAAAACGAATCACTTCGTTTTTCCTAAGCTACGTTTCTAAAAGAAGTAAAACTGACTAGGTCAAAAACGGAAAGTTTTAAAAAGAGTCAGAACAAGTTTTGAAAGAAGAAAAAATAGAGTAGGAAGAAAATTTTCTAAGGAAAGACATTTTCTATGAAGCACAGACTGTTTATTATCTCATGGCTAGAGGGGTCGTCAGTAAGAGCACTTATTCTCTATTCAAACTAAGAGAATGAAGTGTAGTCAGTTTGAAAAAAATTTCAAACTCCCCAAAGTTTAGCCTTTTGACCTGGTTTCGACTCAATACTAAAAAAAGCATTGCTCTCAGACCAGTTGAATTCCTGGCCCTTAATGATATACATTAAGCCTTTCCCTTAAAAATTTACATTAAGCCTTTCCCTTAAAAATTTACATTAAGCCTTTCCCTTAAAAATTTACATTAAGCCTTTCCCTTAAAAATAACCAAACACTTCTTCAGTACCAGATCCCAAATAAATTTCTTTAAGAGTTATTCATTCACACTTTTACTTTTAAAATTATGGAAAAATAGATACATTCTCACAATATAAATTTGTTCCCTACCTCCCTCCCCATTCCATTAAAACAACAATTTAAGGAAGTTCTGAAAATAACTTTTTTTAGTTCTGAAAATAACTTTTTTTTTCTGCTACCTCCTTAATACATGTTTTTCACAGAACGCAGTATGTCCTTTCCATGTATTCCTTCCAAGAAGGCTTTAGATAGGATATTCTCCCCAACGGTTTCAGCGAGATATTCCGCTAAAGTCTTGGGGTCTAACATTGCTACGGCCTCCTTGAAGTGTTCTTTAAACTTAGATTGTGGGGTGGCATCAGTACATCTGTGGCCAAAGATATTTTCAAGCATGCGATCTGGATTAAGGTGACACTGAATACAATAGAATATTTTTTCAGCATGCCTCTGAACGAGATCCAACACCACTTCAATAAGCATGAAGTAATACTCTTCGTTCGTTAGTGGAGAGGAAGGAACGGGGGCGGAATCCTCTGATGTAGCAAAACGCTCTTTGTAAAAACTGGACCAAATAGTAGAATAGTAATGCTGGTCCATATCTTCTCACATTGATCAGCGAGAGCTTCAAATTGTTCACCATTCAGTTTAATGGAATTAGGGTTCAGTCGGCGAAATCCATTGATGCGAGGGGAAAGCACCTCAAATATATAACTATGAAGTCCGTCCAAAGAAGGAGAGGCCGAAATAATAAGTTCTCGGTTGATTATCATATCTTCATTTTCCCCATGCAATCAACGGACTTTTCTCATAAACTGAAGGAAGGTCAGAGCCGTCATGGTGATTCCATTCTTGGTGGGGAAAAAAGATTCCTGTTCATTCCTGAATCTTCTTATATGAACTCTGATTATGTTATGAAAATCAGACACTTTCACGAATGCGTTACCCCCTAAATGGAAATGATGAATGGTGATATCATTCAAAGAAATCCCCATTACAACACACGACTTGGAAGCTTCATCGCATACCTTCTTTGTAGCAGAAGAAACTTGAATGGACGAAAAAGATCGCTTCATGATCAAGCTTGATGAGTAACGAAGGAAAATGGAAGGTGGCAGAGAGTTGACAACGAATGAAGCGTGCTGTCAGTCCAAAAACAAAGAACGGAATGACAGAGCTGCGGTTTGTTCAGTAAAAAACTGATAAGTGATTGGACTACGTCACTTGTTTACTGCTTGATGACAGCAAAGTCCTGAGGCAAAGGGAACTCAGTTATCATCTTTCTAATCTAACATTTAGAGTGTTCTTTTCACGAGGCACACCATTAGATGTGGGAATGAAGACTTGAGATAAAGATGACGCCTGGTTTCCAAGAGCAACTTTAACCAGCTTGTTCTATCAGAAGTGTCTCTCCTTTGAAAAAGAATAAAAATTAAGAAGTCCCATTTCACCCTTCCTAACATGAAAAACAAGGTTTTCTCTAGAAATTCGTACATGAAGAAATTTAAAAAGTTTATGTTCCTAATAGTCAATCTATAAAAAAATTATGTCAGAAGACAAAACATTTACTAGGTAGAATTAAATAAATCCCCACAGAAATGGAGTTGTAAGCAGGTGACTTGAAAACTTTATTTTTTCTCGCTGAATACATCTTCGACAGGTTCCTGAAAAGTACTTTAAAAATCAGGGGAAATAATGAATTGTTCTGAATGGGGTAAATGTAGATCACCTGAATTCACTAGAAATTCAGATAGTTCAAGACGTAGGTAGCATCAAACTCATCAATGAATCTAAAACAAAGGTCTGTATCTCCACACATTTCTGAAATGAGGTCATTTGAGAGAAGGATTTTTTTTTCAAACGAAAAAAAAAGATTTCGTGAGAAGCAAAATCTTCGGAAGCAACTTGTAAATGGTCTTATGAGTAAAATCTTGAAAACACATATTCATGATTTCCTACAGGAAGTGAATAATAATCAGCACTTGTACATGAGAGAAATATCTTGAAAATACGTATTCACGAATTCCAACAGGGAAAGTTTTTCAAGAATAACAATTAGCACTTGTAAATCTTCATAAGAGTAAAATCTTGAAAATACGTATTCATGAATTCCAACAGGGAAAGTTTTCATGAATAAAAAAAAATCTTGAGAAGTATCTTGAAATCTCCATAAGAGTAAAATCTTGAAAATACGTATTCACGAATTCCAACAGGAAAAGATTTCATGAAAAAAAAAAAAAATCTTGAGTGAATAAAAAAAAATCTTGAGAAGTATCTTGAAATCTTCATACGTGTAAATTCAAAATTTTGAGATGGTGTATTCTTCACGTGAGCAAAACATTAATTTTGAGTAAAATTTCTTCGAAAAGTTTTTCTAGGAATCCAAGCGTGCAGCAAAATGATGGGGACATAGCATAGAGCAGATAATTTTTTTCTTGAAGGAAATCTTCTCGAACAATGAGTTATAGACTTGAAACATTCTGGAATTCTTCCTGAACAATCTATGCTGTGTGGACCATTCATGCCAAGCAGTTTATTAGCATGGAGTGGTTCGAATACAGGCAGCTATTTTGTTTTTAAATTTTTTCTTGGAGGTTCTCCAGAATTTAATGAAAAATGACCGTAGTTGAGGGTATGTGTATTGTCCGGGTATACGCCTCGCTTGTTGTCATATGGGGAAAGAGATGTTTTAATTATGACAACAGTAAAAATAGAATGTTTCAAACTTCGAATGCTATAACTCATGTTCTTTTTTTCTTGCTTATGAAAGAGTGAAGACTTGAAGTCGTTGAGGCGAAGTTGCTGTGAAACGACGGTTTTGCTCACGCTTTTGACTTTCTTAACTTCTTCTTTATCTGTAGCAAACGCATACATTTTTGGTCTAAGACCAACAAATTCTTTTATGGCAGTTCCATGGGTCTCATCTTTAAATTTCCCAACAACTTTTTTGTTTTTAAGACAAAATAGAGGGTGCGATGGAGGGTAGGAACTGGTGTCTAATTCTTCTTGAATTATTTCCATATCTTTATTTAGATCTTCTGTCTTAATAAGATAGAAGAAACTATCTGTATCAATATAAAGAATGGAAATGTTTTCTTGAAATAAAGGTTTCATCACCTCATAATGGAAGTCGTACATCCTAGATTTAGAGATGTCTAGAATGGCGACTCTCAAATAAATTGGTTTGTTGAAGGTGAGGTGGGTGACATTAAAATGCATAGACACCAGAAATTTTCCTTCTGCTTCATTTTTAAGTATGGTGCGGTCTTTGAAATTGGGCTTATTGAGCAACTTTTCCAGTTTATTGTATTTGCATACCAACTCAATTTGGGTACGGTTGCGAATATTTTCCATCGTTTTGCCAAAGACAGAATTGTTCATGAGTTTGAAAAAATCTTTCTCAAACTCATTTTTAGCCCGCTTTCTTATCTCGGTATTCAATTGAATATAGGGCTGCAACCACTTGCTCTGGTCAAAGCTTAAACCCCGATGCACTTTTGTTATGATGAGACCCGCTTTCACTGCCTGCTTCAGAAGTTGATAATGAGCCACGTACCTGGATTTTTTATTTAACGTAGTCAATAATTTGACTTGCCTGGTTCCAGGTATAACTTCCGTTTCCGCACAAAACGGTAAATCCGAATGAAGATTGTGAAGGGAGTCAGGATAGCTGATGTCAACATCGAGAAAATATCCCGTGCTGGCATCATCCGCTATGTTCAAAACATCCAAATACTTCAATTGTTCATCGGAAATCCACCGGAAATTTTTGTAAGGAAGACGAAAATTATCCATTGCAAATCCATATAGATTACACACGTCAAGATAAATGATGAAACTGGTATCTTTGGAGACATCAAAATTTTTAGATACTTATTATTTGCCTCAGCATACCGTTTCACACACATACACAAGCCACCCCGCTTTCCACTCTCCAGAAATAAAAGCATATCATAATCGCTTAGAAGCTGGAGAGAGACTTTTGTGCATTTGAGCATAGCGGACCAACTTAAGCCAGGACAACTAAAAAACCGGGCAGGATCTAACGTATAAGTTTCCTGGCAAATATTTCTAAAATTTTCAAAAACATCGGTCAAAATGAGCACATCTGTTTTTAAGTACACATCTGCGTAGTGGCCTAAATTCTTAATCTTCATGACCGCCCATACTTTTTTGGCATGCTCATAATCTTCTTCAGAAATGTGTGAATCCGTTAACTCATTGAAGAAGGCTGAGGCTTGAGGGAGTGATGTTTCTTCCAACTTGCTGTAGGATGAAATATGATCATAAGAGAAGATGCCTTTCTGCGTCAGGAGGGAAAGTGCTTCATCTTCAGGGAAATGCTGTCGTGTAATTTGAAAATTTGTTCTCTGAACGTTATTTGCTAAATTTGTCATTGAAGAAAGCTGAGGCTGGAGGGAGAGATGTTTCTTTCAACTTGCTGTAGGATGAAATATGATCATAAGGGAAGATGCCTTTCTGCGTCAGGAGGGAAAATGCTTCATCTTCAGGGTAATGCTGTCGTGTAATTTTAAAATTTGTTCTGTGAAGGTTATTTGCTAAATTTGATAAACTGCTTGGCATGAATCTAAAACTGTCCAGGAAACGAAATTCAAGGGCACCCCTCTTCTTTGAAAAGGAAATAAAATTTTCGGTTGACTCGGGGATGACTGTGATTTCTCCTGGAAGACAATCCAATTCTTTGACTATGAAATGTGAGTCGTATCCCGAAAGGTTATATATAAAAACAGGAACACATTTTGGATTTTTAAAGTTGATGTTGCAGGAAGCATGAGCGGGTCCTCTGAATTTTCCAGTAAGATGATCGTGGTCCGCCACTTTCTTTTTTGATTTGTTGCATGCATTAAAGCCTCCTTCACCACAAATATGACATATGCCTGCTTCCCGATATGAATCTTTTTCATCCTCCGTCAAAGGATTCATGGGAATAATCGTTTTATATTTTTTTTCAATGAATTCCACATTTTCTTTGAGAGTGAGAAGGAAATGACTCACAGCTCCATGCTCTGCTCTATGCGATCGGAAAACATCGTAATGGCCTTCCAAATCTTTTATGTAATAAGCATATGGCATAACCTCATGTGAGTGAGTGGGTGTGGTGGAAGAAACGCTTGGATTCGGAATCGGACATTGAACTGGTTTTAACACGCTCTCAAAATCAGCGTAAACAACAAAAGGAACCCGATGGCTGAACTTGAAATCTTTAAACTGTAATTCTTTATCTTCTGGCATCTTGATGAGAATTGATTTGTTTTGATTGCATAATTTTTTGTGCTCATTAAATTTTTCTTCACCATTGTATCGAGTATCTTACGTTTTAAAACATTTTTTGCAGATGTGTACTTTCTTTCCTATTTTTGACAATTGGCTGGATATAAGCCGCTCAAAATTTGAAATGTAAGCAAAGTGGTTGCAACCTCCATTTTCTAAATATAACAAATCTCTATGGTCCGCCAGCTCAGATTCGCACACTTTAATCGGGAAAATTTTTCCTGCTTCATCGATGCCATAAAGATTGATTCTCATGTTGTTTGCTTTCTCAAATTTAAAGATGTCTGAAATCTTGACGGGATATTCTATACAATCCCACTTGTAACCGCCTTCAAAATCAGGATCGTTAACGTAGGAGGCTACCTTTTCACGATCTGGTCTTTGATTGACAAGGCGGGGGTCCACACAGCGTATTTGAAACAGAAGGCATCAGTATTTATAACGTTCACGACAGCATATTTTATTTTGATAGGGTTGGGAAGCATAATAAAGGAACCTCCTCTCAATGGCTTAAATCGATTGACCCGGAGTTCGAACCACTCCACGTGCGAAAACATCGTGCCCGATCCTTTCAATTCACATTCTGATGATTCATTAATCAGTTTCCTGGACATAATTTCAAAACATTCCCCGAGATTTGTCGAACGATACACTGACTTCTTAGTTGTTTTTAAATTCCGAGAACAATGATCAAAAATCTCCGGGTCATCGGATTTAGGCTTTTTAAAAACTGCCAGCATAAAAGCATTCACTCTGATCGATGGGTGGGTCGCCAGTGTGTGTTCAAGAATGCTTATGGTAGGAAGTTGGACTTCATTCAAAAATATAGAGAGACAGTCCGATGTTTCCCCTTCGGGAACGATCTTGTAAGTTTGAAGACGATTCTGCGCAACAGATTGTATTAAAATGTAACTTCCCATATTTAGTGTAGGAAGAATGGGAGCTTCGTGGTGGGGTCCTGCGTCAGCAGCAGCTTGGGATCTAAACCCTTCGATGGGGTCTGCAACTGCTTGAGGGTTGGGGTCTGCAGCGTTGGATGGACCCGCGGCAGCAAGATATGCCAGACTGTGCCGCATGAAATTGGAGGGGTTCGCTGCTGCTTGAAGGTTGGGACCTGCGATAGCAGCTTGAGTAGAACCTGCAGCGTTGGAGGGACCCGCGGCATCAAGATTGCAAGACTGGGCCCCACGAAATTGGAGGGGTTCGCTGCTTCTTGAAGTTTGGGGCCTGTAGCGTTGGAGGGACCGACCGAAGACGTATTCAATGAATTCCCCCTACCTGAATCCTAGAATGAAATTTAGAAAAGTGTTTCTTTAAGTACGAGTTTCTTGTGAAACCCTTATTGCAAACTGAACATGAAAAAGGTTTTATTCCTGAATGGATTCTTTTATGACGGTAAAAATTCCTCTTCAAAGTAAAGACCTTCTGACAGATCTCGCATGTTAATGGGGAGAGAGGTGTGTCACGCACAAAAGTAGAGAAGAACCTGACTTGTCGGAAATTCCTCCAAGGCCTGAAAAACATCACTATTTTGAAGAAATAATTGTTCATCTTGGAGCCACCAGTCAATCTAAGAAAGGGGAAAAAAACTAAATCTCTACCTCCTGTCAATATATTTACTTGAAATAAAGAATGAGGTAATTCCTACATTAAGAGATGGGAAAATGTCGGAACTGAATATAAAATGAATTTCTTATTCTAAATTTATTTTTTGATTCTTTTGTTCTGACTATCTCAATATTCATGGCAGTAAATAGAGTGATTTTACAATTCTAAATTAAATAAGTTTCAAATTTCCTAACATTTCAAAGCATCTAATTTCCTTAAGTGAATCCGCTAAACTGTTGTAAGAAATTCTATCAAGAAGGGGGAGCCTATTCAAATAACAGAAAAAAATATCAAGAAATTTCGCTTACCTGCTCCATGGAAGAATAGTATGAAGTAAAATCCGACATGATCTAAAAAAATTTACTTAACTAAGTTATTGTAGACAAGCGCTCAATTCACCGTTTAAAAGGGAGTGAGAAAGAAAATGGTAGTGTTAGCGCCTTTTATTTCCAAAAATGAATTAACTTTGACCCCTTCCCAACATCCTCTAGGAAATTCTATTTTTTCTGAGGGTAGGAAGCATGGGAGAATCGATTTCAGAGTGTGGGAGAAGGTATCTTGATTTAGCATATACCAAGCATGTATGAACTCCATTTTGCTGTAGTTAAGATAGTGAACGCAAAATCTCTTTCACAGACAAACGTCGCGTGATTTCTATCTTTAATCTTGGAACATAATGGATCTCTACCGTTCGCTATCTTACAATTAAAGCTAGAGGCGCCATCGATTCTGCTCGCTAAAAGCTATCAATGGGTTCAGACAATCTTAATCACTAGATCGTATTTAATTTGATGGGAAGGAAGCACTTTCATTCTCCAATTAAAAATAAAGAGAGAGGCGCCATCGCTTCTGTTCGATAAAAACTACTAATGGGTTCAGACAATCTTAATCACTAGACCGTATTTAATTTGATGGGAAGGAAGCACTTTCATTCTCCGATTAAAAATAAAGAGAGAGGCGCCATTGCTTCTGTTCGATAAAAACTACTAATGGATTCAGGCAATCTTAATCACTAGATCGTATTTAATTTGACAGGAAGGATGCAGTATCATTCTCTGATTAAAAATAGAGAGAGGTGTGCCATCGCTTCAATTCACTAAAAGTAGAGCAAAAAAATATATCTGCTGTTGCTAACACTTAAAATATATTAAAAAAAACAGAAAAAAAAGAAAAATTAATAAAGTTCCGCACAATATCACTATAGTGAGTCCACCATTCATTCGCTACATCACATAATAACAATGTCTATTAAATCTCGAGAAAATAAAATTAATAAAGTTCCATTAAAGAAAATCTCAAAAAAAAAAAGTTCTGCAAAGTAACGCTAGAAGTCACCACCATCGTTAAGGAGGGGGGCGTAAAAACCCCTTCCCCACATCCTCATCCCCTGCTCCTCGGCTGCTGTATAGGTCAAACCCTACGGACGCAAGGAGGTTCCTGCTAGCTCCTTCAAAAAGAAGGAGGGCTTCTTGCGGCCGAATCGGTCCTTTCCCTCTACTAATGCCGTATGCATCATTACATTTTTACATAAAACACGTAATAGAAATTGAGGCGTCTCTCAACACTCTTGAAGAGAGCATCCAGCCAAGACTGAAGATTCTACTGCCAACAAAATGAAGGAGAAATCGCATTGTAAGGCTAACAAGTTTTCCTGCTTAAAATAATTAAAATATGTATATATGTTTACTCATTTTAGGAAAATTAGTGCCCCACTCAAAATTGTAGAGCTATGTTTTCATGCTCAGGTTTTCTTTGTTTTATTTTCCTGGAAAGAAATTCTTCATTTGGCGTGGAACAGTGTGTGACTGACAGAGAAACATGCTGTCCCTGTGAAAAAGGATAACATCGAGTTGTTCTCAAAATAGTATAACTATACTAAAAATCCGAAACTTATGGGCGTAGAATAGAAATAAAAGTTTCCAAGCTTTCGCACATACACCAGATTGCTTTCTCAAGGAAGGTAGACAGCTAACTGCAAACTGGATAATAGAACGTTTCAACACTTTGAACGCGGTGACTTGACTAGACAATAAATGATTGGGAGCAAACGTGATATTTCGAAGAAACGAGGTCACGTTGGTTGGGCACGCGGTACAATGGTAGAGAACTCAGCATTATTTGAAGAACTGATTCCAAATACGTGGCAACTCCAGAGAAACGCTATCATTGCAAGCCTCGCAGCTGGTCAAGATTTCCAAGGTTTTATGCGAATGGCGGTAGATTTGGGTGTGGAGTATGAAGCTAATTTCTTTTCATCACTCCATATAGTATCGGCGGACTTGGACTTGGCTTCTCTTGATAGGGAAGCGGTTATTTTCCCGTCTCTGGTATACCTTTTATGTTCGCTGATTCTAATTCCAAACGAACTTTTGGTCATTCCGATGCAGTATCGCCTGGAGCGTCCGGGTATTTTAGTGGGATGGCATAAACACCTGCTTCATTGAGAAGAGGGGCTTTTCAATATTTCTCTTAGCATCGTGTATAAAGGTGCCGGAGACCTTATGCCGACACCGAAGTTCATGCCGTTGGACCCCGGGTACCGGCCCCCCGGTAATAAATAAGGCGTCTTCCTCCCCTTTCTAATTCGCTTCCGTGAACTTCGGTGTCGGCATAAGGTCTCCAGCATCTTTATACACGATGCTTAAGAGAAATATTGAAAAGAAGTGTCAGTTTTTGGGAAACTAGGAGCCAATGCTTCATGCAAGGAGCCCTTCGTCTTTCATGTTCAGCATCCCAGAATCGAAATCTCTCACGTAAACTCATTTCTATTGTCATTGTACGAGACAACCGAAAATATGTTTAACTGTGATTCAAAATTTGTTTAACAGGTCGATGTTCGTTTTTTCTTAAAATTGCTGTCTTTTAATATTGTTTCCCCTAAACTGAATCTTTGTCAAAATGTTTGCAGTGGGAATTTAGTCAAGACTTGCTATGTTGTCATTCTTAAATTCTTGTATTTTTACCAGATTTATTACTTTTTTCTTATGATGTTTTTTTATGTAATGTGGTTTGTACAATGTACGCCATTTGGATAACAATGCATTAATTGCTGTAATGGTATGCTATGCAATTTGCAACGAAAACCCGTAAAATCCCCTATTGGAAGTCTGCTCCACGGGAAAATTCCTCCATGTAATAGTCCCCTACCTTTTCCAGTGATCTCTTGGAATTCTAATACGTAGTTTATGTAAAATGCAATTTGCCCTTTATTTTTCACTAAAAAAGGTAGAGAATTATTACTTGGAATAGATAACCCAATCTTGCGCTGGTGCAAATTTCTCGTGGTGGATTCTACCGTGAATCTGCTGCATCAACAGTGGGGAGATTTCGCACTGCTGAATTTTATATATTTTTTGGGGAGACTCCTTGTTATAAGAAGAATTATTTTTTTGTGTTACTGAAATTTACATGCTTAATCTATAAATTTTCACACTATTTTTGTTTCCTCACACAGGATACTTTTCATTTTTTTCACGTTGTAAGTTCTTAGCAGTCCTTGTACAGAATGGGTAGTTTTTTACAAATGGTTTGTGTTTGTAATTTCCACTTCTTCCGCAATGAAACAATCACCAATTCAAAAGAAGTTTTCTCTTCACTTTTTAAGTAACCAATGTACATCTTTTACTTTATCGTGAAAATATTCTTCTGCTATTTCTGGACTTGATTCTTCACCAGATGCAACTTCTTAACAACGGTGCTATGTACGTAGAAATATTTTCATAACTGCATAGTTCTCGTTATGTATAATTATGGCAACTGTTTATATTTGCGCGTTGAAAGCATTAACAGCATCATATCTGTACACTTTTTCATGAACCTTTTTACCTGAAAAATTAAACATTTATTGATGTTATAGAGCTCAGAAACATTTACCCACACAGCAGGATTTATAAAAAGTGAGTACTAATTTCTGATTCGAGCTTTTTGTGAAACACTGTACATTTTTCAGACAGAATCGAACATTTTTGTGTGTAATTAAAATACATAAAAAGGCAAACACATAAAAGTGAAGTACTAATAATTAATTTTTAAATTACAAGTTTTGTTTGTACAAAAATAATTTCATGTTTCTTTCTCTCTCCATGTTTTTGCATTCTTTTTGTAGTTATTCTTTAAGATTCCACATCTCATTTTTTGTTTTCGATAAACGATGTGCGTACAAATGTACCCTCCACAGATGATCAGATCAGATCATATGTACAGGATTTTAGGAAGGGGGTTTCTGACCCCAGGTCTTAAACAACCCTTAGAAATAGGAAGCTAGAAGATTTGGGCTAGAGTGCCCGATAGGAAAGTGACACGGAAGCGAGGTATAAAGGGGGAGGAAGACGCCCTTATTTATTACCGGGGGCCAGTACCCGGGATCCAACGGCTTAACGTGCCCATCTGACGCACGACGGGTGTTTAGTGGTTCGAACGTTCGTACCTGTTGAGGACTGAACCTGACTCCACAGATGATGCTGTGGAAAGTGCTACTTATACTTTTCCAATTGTAATGCTGCTGCTCACCTGAATCAAAGTACGTAGTAGCATTGTAATAAGATATAAATATGAGGTTAAATTATGTATCTAACCTCTGACTTGTGGCATAAACTTATTTCTTGCGGAACACAACTATGTTGTACCACAGTTTTGTGACTTATTCAGCAGTGATATTTCTTTTAAATCTGAAAAAGTATGCGCTCATATCTTTTTTTAGCAGACCTGAGTTTTGAAGAAAAGTTTTAAACACGAGCTTTAATTGCGGGCATAAGTACAAATATACCAACTGCGTTTTTTGCCATTTAAATTTAATTGAATATATTTGAAAATTGACAGAAAAAAGCATTTTATCTCCATTTTTTTCCGATTACACATTTGACTGTGTTGACATGTACTTCCTATACT
Organism: Macrothele yani; assembly: GCA_039090855.1. Taxonomy (NCBI): domain Eukaryota; kingdom Metazoa; phylum Arthropoda; class Arachnida; order Araneae; family Macrothelidae; genus Macrothele; species Macrothele yani. The sequence goes on along the minus strand of CM076999.1, from coordinate 45,958,035 downwards.
TCTGTTACTTCCTTAATTCTAACTCTTTATTAAACTTTTTTTTTTATATTTCTTACTTTTTTGTTCTTTTTTTTTTAAATTATCGTTTTGATTTTGTTGTTATAGAGCTAAGAAAAATTCATTAGTTTCAAACTGCAAGAGCTATATTGTCGCAATATTCAGGAAATTTCGTTTTAGTAACCACATGATTTTCCTGGCTGTTTTTTTAAATGACAGCTCAATAATTTTCGTTATCCAACTCTTCCTTCTGAATCTAGTTATATTTCAGAAGGAAGGGTTGGATAACTTCTTCGGAAGCTCCTGCAGTCGTTCAAATGAATGCGTTTGCAGTATACACTGTTACGAAAATAGAATAAATGTGCTCCAGCCTTTAAATATTTTGCCTTACACTGTAACTTATGTAAACTACCAGAACGTTCGTGTCCTCACTAAACAAATAAGAACCTACGTAACGCATTATTTCAGTGTTACCCTCATCCCATTGTAACAAATCAACTGTTTTTTTCATTATACCACTTATTATATTGGTGTACATTCAAGAGATTCGCTTTTTTTTAGAATGTCGTATGTGCATGGCAAAAAGTTAATCTATGTAAATGTATTACTGATTTCAACTTGAATTTTTCGTTATATTCGGGAATCAATCCCTGGATCATCACAACATATTCTTGACTACAGCATGTAGTCTTACACTGAAACATTGTCTTCAAAATCATAGAAACAAAATGCAGAAAAAAATTACTTTGCTCGCCAAAGTAACCATTTATGTATTAGGTGTCTTATTTATTCATGGGTACTTTGGTAGCAGGGCAATTTTCTCTGTAGAAAAATGCAGAGATGCCAAGGGGAAGAGGTATGACCTTGCATGGAACATTAGGTTGTAACCTCATACGGTTTTCTTTTTTTCCAGGGGGAGTAATGTTGTAACGATATAAAATAATTATGTAATGTTTTAACCTACCCTGTAAAAAAATATCAAAGTAACCTAAACACATTTCAAACATAAAGAAAACTTTACACTGTCACGGTAGTTACATTCATAAAAAACTGTGCCTGATACCAAATTTATCTGCAATTTGATAAAGTTTTATATATGATATTTCAATCACTAACTTCATTTGTTTTGATACTGAAGATCGCTGATGGCGAGGTACATAAAACACTCGTGTTGAGCAACGTTTCTTTCGTCATGCTGAATTTTAAAAAAATAACAGAAAAAAGAAAAAAAAATGAAAGGAAAGAAGTGAAGCAGCAGGATGATTTAAGAAACAAAATGCTACCTTTCTGACAGTCATTTGGAAAGCGGCACACTATTACAAGTTGTATAATAATTTATGAATGATTTATTTTCCCTTAAATAAATTATGCAGCTAGGAAAATTTATCAGAAACTTTGGAACTTAAGAGCACATCTTCAGAGTTTTAAGGATTATGGCAGCCTTAAAGAAGTGATTTCTTTTTGTAGGTGAAAGATACTGTTTTTTATTTATGCTAAAAGAAGGGTTAAAACTTGCTTCCTGATATGCTGAACAACAAGTGAATCTCATAATCACGATGTTGACTGATCCTTATTTTCACAAAAATTACATAAGAAATATTTTACAGGCAAAAATTTATCCTGTGTGTGGTATTGGAATATGCGAACTTATACTTTATTCACTCTGCTTTTCAAGATACATGACTCTCCAGTTACACATCTAAAAATTTTACTTTTTCTTCGAACGTCTTTTATTAAGTTCTGCCTTGCAATAAAATTTCTGCATGTAATAAAATTGTATTAAGGATATTCTGCAATAATAAGCTTGAGATATATTGCTTAATCACCCGTAAAAAACAAACACAGTAATTACATAATTTAAAACGATAAAAACGTTTATTCCACGTTGGAGTAATTAAACGAAATTTGTGCTTCGCTCTTAGAACAATGAAGCTACATGAATTGTGTGGTAAGGTATTGCATTGGAGAAAATCATAGTTTCCCCAGTATTTGAAATTTAAAATTATTATTAGCAAGCAAAAATTAAGCACTATAATACTCTGACAAAACTTTGACTTGGCGATAAAAATATTAAAATTTATTTACACGTATTAATCCGTTTCAAATTGAAAATAAATATGATACATCAAAACCCTGGTAACTTGTTACATTGATCAATAGCTATTGAAGTTCTTGGTAGCCATGTTACATGATAGGTCGGAATAAAATTCTTACCTGTTTAACAGACCCACAACTACATAGCAGCACTATAATGAAATATTATGGGCGATTATTCTGAGGAAATCAGCTGTGTTCCTCTCTCCAAGTGAGTTGAAAACTGACCGTATTCTTCTTTCTCTTTCAACGTTCCGTTTTGGAGGTTTAGACGTTTTCCCTCTCACTGCATTCCCTATTTCAATTTTGACTCGCTGAATCTCCTTCTTGATTTCGTCTACAATTATAAATACACCCACATGTGATGCTCCAACAATTACTTCGAATCTTCTATGCCACGCCTCCACGGAATTTTGGGTGCGAATGAAACCTCTCACCATCATGCTCTGAATGGACCACATTTCTGGAGGGAATATTGAGTTTTGCCTCCTGTTCCTTAAAAGCGTCCCAGACACATACGTAGAGTCAAACCAGGTGAAAATAACCTCGGCATCGTGTGCTACTGAACTGCGTAATTGTAGAAAAGCCCCGAGAATGTCCTCTGGTGGGAGAAATGCCAGAGGCTTAGCATTTCCCGGATTTTCATGCTAAAATTTTCGCCCGTATTGTAAATGTTGGTTAGCCCACTGTTTTGAATTTTTCTCTAGCAACTTTTAGCTAGGTGAAAGAATGAGCCTTTGTTAATCGCATCCGGAAAATTCATTCTGCTGGCATTTATAGCAGCACGCTCAAAATCTGTTAGAATGAATTCCGGTGAAAAGTTGACAGTACACTCCTGAGCAAATGCTTTGAAATCTCTGAGAAAAGTCTGGTACGATTAAACACTCTTTTTGTTCATCAAACCGAAAGCTATCGGCACTGTCACTTTGATGTTTCCAACACGAAATGGAGCATGTATAGTGTATAGCTGTCGAAATAGTCTCGGCACAATTTCAAATGTACCGTCCATAACCAAGTATTTAGCATTCTGCTTTTTTTCCAAAATTTCTTTGCAAGAGAATAAAATTGACCTAATGTCACGCACAACAGAATCGCGGACAACAAATTGTTCCCCATCATATAGCATTCTCTGTTGTTCAGTAAAACATACATCTTGTAACATATGAGGTTCTGCTATCCGTGAATATTTCCTTATCCGTTTTACAGTTTGCTTCAATGCTGAAGTTGAAGGCATACATGCAGCCAGTTCAATCTTCAATCGGCATAGTAGCAGTAGTCTACTGAATAACCCGAGCCGGTGCATCGTTGCAGATACGCCCCTGCTGCTTAATAGTAGCGACAAGCCGCGCCACAGGAGCTTCACTTGCTGAAGCAGCATGGTTATGCTCATACTGACTCTGCACTCTGTGTGCGCCTTCCAAAAATTTAGCTGCGGCGCGCCCTTTGCAGTGGTAACTTCTATATTTGTCGCACTTCCAATAAAATCTTTCTAAATAATTGCGGTCTTTTACATGCAAGTACCCATTTAATGACAATTTATCATGCCCTCGAACAGATGGTACGGAGTAGCAAATTCTTTCCATTTTTGCAGTACACTTGCACTGGCACTTAGTTTTGTAGAACACTTGCACTGGCACTTGGTTTTGCACAACACTTAAGCTGGTACTTGGTTTTGCAGAACAAACAGCAGTGAAGAGAAAAAACTCACAATGTTCCAGTGTCGTAGAAAGTGAATCAAATAAGCGTGTTCAGAGAAGAAGAATCCCTCAACTAAAGAAAATCACGGCTTGCACATGCCAGTTACCACCGAAGGCAAAAGGAACAATGTTAATCTTTTCTTGACTGTCGGACTAAGTTCACGTAGCCCCGGGCTCTAACGGTAAAGCCAACATTACGCATTCCTCGAAAAGGGGGAGGGCTTGCTTGCTGGAAGGGCAGTCTGTGAACACAGAGGTCAAGCCCTGACCTTGAGGTCAATGCAAATGACTTGTAAATGAGGTTTGTCTTATGCACGTGTTAGAGATAGGAGAAGGAGTTGGGAATGGTCCTAAAAAGGGAGAAGATAATCAAAATTTAGCGATCGCTCTAAGATTTTTTCGAGGAAAGTTGGAAATCCGTTAAGAGAAATTTGGTGCACTCAGTGAGAGGTCCGAAGTTTCAACTTTCAACAACTACAAAACATAAATGTGAACTAAAAGTCATGATGCAGTGGTGGATGTAGAGTTTCCGGGCAATGCGTACAGTATCACTTCACCCTCCCCCTCACTATACTCGCCATCCATCTAAAATAACTTCTTCTGTTGCTGCATAACCTACATTACAGCAGTTTCCACTTTTTCACACATTAGTAGGAGAAAGTAAAAAATCAAGTAAACTGTGAAATAAATGCGAAAGCACATGAGAAAGTAAGAAATAGTAATCGAAAATAAAAAATTTCGACTTCGAAATTTCAACATAACCACCCATTTTGGTTTCTGCGAGCATGATTTGACTATTATTGCGCCTATGTGTGTGCTTTAGCTATCGAGACGAAATTTTATATTTAGGAGTTTTTGATACCCTGGAGGAGAAGAGATACTGAAAGTTACAAGTGGGAAAGTCATTGTTAAGGAAAGAAAGTCGGAATATTTATATAAGGTTGTTCTCCCGCAAGCGCAGAGTACCAGCATTTAACATGTTGCATACTGTTAGTTTATGGCACTGTTTTAACTGATATTCATGCTAAATGTGGAATATTTTGTACCCATAGGCGTGTACACAGAGCCAGATTAAGGGGTGGGGTCTACAGCCTTGGAGCCCACCATGACGGGCCGCGGGTGGCCTAGTGGGCAACGTTCGTGACTGCCACGGAAAGTGCTTCAGGTGTTCAATCCCAGGCAGGTACGAACGCTCGAACCACTAAATATCCGCCGTGCGTCGGATGGGCACGTTAAGCCGTCGGACCCCGGGCACTGGCACCCAGGTAATAAATAAGGGCTTCTTCCCGCCCCTTTCTATTTCGCTTCCGTGTCACTTTCCTATCGGGCACTCTAGCCCAAATCTCCTAGCTTCCTATTTCTAAGGGTTGTTTAAGACCTGGGGTAAGACACTCCTTTCCTAAAATCCTCCACATAAAAAAAAAAAAGAAGCCCACCATGACCAAGGGCCCAGAAGGCGTGTCTGGACAAAAAATAGTAGATAGGTAGGGAGAGAGATTTATAAAATAGTTTTACTTTTATCTGGTATGATTTTCACTTGGTTAGAAACAGAGGCTGGAAGACGAACAAATTTCAAGGCAAAGTTACTCAGCAAGGGTAAAGATTTCATGTCACTGCGTACAGCGGGGTCGGCGAGAGATAGTTTCAGCTTTTTCACGTTATCCACCCACACCTCCCAATTTGCACTTGGAACAGTTAAGGGTCCTCCATACCTCGTGAAAAATAGCTCAAATAACGCATTTACAGAACGAAATGACATATATAAAAAGACAATTTAGAAATCCGGTTTTTTTTTCATATGTAGAATAAACATTGAACGATCTTTCTGCGTTTCTATATTAGCGTCTCTTTGCGGAGTAATATTTTAGTTATTATCCCAAAAGTGTAAAATAATGGGCATATTGACAATTATTTTTAAAAAGTTCCAACTTTGATACCTGCTAGGTTAAAAAGCAGAAAAATAGTTTGATATTTACTCTCGAAATATAAAAATTTGGGAACACATACGAGGGATATGATATAATGATTTTTCCATCTGTATGATGCTATATTTGTTTCAATTTCGCATTCGGCGGGATACACGGGATTTCCTTCCCTCTCGGCAAAGCGGGGATCAGATCACATAACCCCAGCTGAAGGGGTCTGTGAAGGGGTAATGATTTACGACTTGGGGTCGGCTGGCAAGGAGAGGGCAATTTAGCCTAGGGCCGTTCTGTGGTTTCTTTCATTCAATCGAAGAAACAGTGCTGTTTCTTGGCAGATGTTAGTTGACACAAAAACATTTCTCTCTGTTTATTCTCTGTCGTAAGCAGGGACGCGCCGAAATGCCTCAGCCAAATCTAATGGTTGATAAATTAATATCAGCGACGTGGGAGACGGAAAACGTTTTATTGTGAGAAATGGTAATGTTACGTGGAACATTTATTTTTTTAGTAAAAATAATTCGTTATATAACTGAATACAAAACGACTTTGAATCAGATAATATTTTTTATTATTTTTTTCAGTAACAGATACCGCGAGCAAAGGACTAAATTCTTTTTCCAAAATTTTTTTTTCTAACTTTAAAGATTTCAGCATTCATGATATGTGTGGCCAGCGCTATGACAATGATGCCGATATGAACGAAAAACACAATGGACTTTAAAAAACATCATTTTTCGACTTAACACCCTTATGCATTTTATGTACAGTACTTTGAACATATCATACTTTAAATCTGGCCGTAAATAACGACGAAAAAATTTCTATAGAAATTGTGAACATTTTCAGCATAATACTTTCTTCACTGAATTACCTTACCGTTGGCAAATTCGGATGTAGGTAAACATACCCCCGGAGAAAATACCCCCAGGACAAACGGTTCAGGGTAAACTGCCACACAGGAACACTGATGTGTGGCAATTTACCGGCAACCTTGCCACACATCTTTCAGTAACTTGGCCACAAAAAAATCAAGAGGGGGGGTATAAAGATTGCCGTTTCTGGGCATATATTGAGAACTGAATTGGGAACTCCAAACGAATTTCGCGAAAACGGTCCATGTAAGCCAAGCGAGAATTGCACTTTAATTTGAAGAAATAAATTGCCGAGTATCCGAGGTACACCTGGTTTTGGGAGGGTTTACCCCCAACTTCCGTAATATTATGTTCTGGGCCTCTGGAGTCTGTCAGTGTATCCAGGATGTTCCCCTTGAAGCGTCCGTGAGGTCCGTCTTCTTGGGGGGAGGGCTTTTCCACAAAATATTAAAATAGACGTAGAGCTGTGAACATTAGACCCATGCTTTATATAATGATTCTGTACACGACCACGAATTTTCAGGAATGTGGAGCGAAACTGAACCCCCCCCCCAGTTTCCAAGAGCTCTTCAGGGGTAACATCGAGGATACACTGATGACCGACTCCAGAGGTCCAGAATATAAAATTACGGAAGTTAGGGGTAGAGCCCTCAAAACCAAGCACCTCGTATCCCTTTTACAGACTTCACCAACTTTCTGGGGGAGGGCGGAAGGGCATACATAGTTTGCCAATAAAACACAACATGAAGCATAGAAATTGGAGCAAATCCCTTACCTTGATCACTTGTCCGCGCTCTTAGAAACTTGGGGGACGGTGAATTCATCCCACCCTCCTGAAAATTCGTGATCGTGTACGGAATCATTATATAAAGCAAGGTTCTAATGTTTACAGCTCTACGTCCATTTTAACATTTTGGGGAAAACACTCTCCCAAAGCTCACGGACTTCGCGGACACTTCAAGGGGAACTTCCTGGATACACTGACAGACTTCAGCGGCACAGAATATAATACTATCATCATTAGTCCAATTCTTGTGTCCCTTGGCCCAAGCAAGTCTTTTGAGCCGTTGTTGCTCAGTAAGAAAACGTTTTCGTGCAGCTTTTCGTGCAGTCAGTTCATTTTCATTTAGCCTACGACGAACTGTGCATACAGATTCAATAATGCCTACTCCATTCTCCCACTCATTTCTTAAATCAGTGGCTGTTTTAAACCTTGCTTTTAAGGAACGACGAATCAATATATGATCCACACCTCCAGTACACAGCCTTGGTCGACCTGTTCTTTTTCTCCCACAACCAGTTTCTGCAACACTGTTGCGCAAGACAGTGGAGTGATCACAGCCACACTTAACAGCAACTTTACGACTACAAAATAAACGTTCATGCAAAGCAAAATGTTTTCCCTAGTCTGAAGAAGCAGAACCAATTTTCGGGTCTTCGACATTCCGAAATTCCGATATCACCAAGAATTCTGCATAAACTTCCGTCAACTGACTACAGGCAGCTGCGATCTAAGACAGCAGGCGATTCTAGATCCTTTTATATCTCACTAACGGACGTCGGAGAGAGCTATAGTGGATTAAAGGGGCGCGAACGCTTTTTCAGAACTGGATTTGTGTTTCCTCACTTGCACAATTTTGTTTGTAACTTCTCTTCTCTAACCAGTACTATCTTTCTGTAAAACCTTTTGAATTCAGCATAAACTTTCCTCTAAAATGATGTATAATATGTATTACCGACTTCATCATCACGTTGTATAAGTTGACTTCAAACATCAAGAATTGACTTTCGGTCTAGTGGTGCAGTACTTTTGGCCACGATTGTATGTTTGACTTTTCAAACACTTTCGTAAGTTTAGGCTAAATATCGGCTGTTGTATCAATTGAAAATCTTTACTGTGTTGTCTTTGAATAATATATTAAATTTGTTTTATCACTGCTGTAGTATTCCTGATATATTTTTTTCAGTATTTCTGATATTGTTTCTCATAAATAAGTTAGGCCTGTAGCGTATTTTTAAAACTGAATGCACTGCTCATATCTCAAAGAGGTGAGAGGCTTAAATTGTCTGCGGGCTTATTTGTTATCACTTTCATGGCGCATACTTTTGAATTAAATTTATTTCTTCTTGTCCCTACGCTGATTTTGTGTTTTGCGAAACACCTTTTCGTATGCCATTCCGGAAGTTAATCAAACTTTTAATTTCATGCTAGGGATAGATAGGATTTTGGGACCTTACGTATTTTGAAAGCCTTCATATAAGGTACTTCTGGTTATTTTATGGGGGCGATCCATCTAGCAGCAGCGACCATGATTCAATTATCTACTGTGGAGAAGTCAATTTTCTCTTTATAGAAGATCAAGTGTTTACCCATGAACTGCGGCATCAGATAAGTGCAAAGTCTCTGTCAAGCGAATGCAAATGAATTGACTGCAAATGCTTGCTTAAGACATATGTAGTTTTCTATGTACTTGAAAATCAGCGAACCGCGCTAGCAAGCAATATATAAGATTAATATCAGTTCTTCATGCCTCATAATAATATTGGTTAACAATTGTTGCTGCCTTTAGGGTATGCGTCAGGTAATTATGCTTCCTATGCTTCCAATGGGAGAACTTTTGTACACATTTCCTTCGCAACTAGTGTGTTGCCAAGGATAAAAATTTGAACATCGATTAAAATAGCTTCCTAATGTAACTTGGAATACTTAATATTTTCTAAAACATAACCATAATTATATTAAAAATCAATAACTTTTCCGTAGGTGGTGTTGAAAGCAGAAATAAAATGGCGCGCCCTTTACTTTGATGACGTCAGTAGACAAACAAATGTTGGATTGCTTAATTATGGTTTGTTTTAGAAAATATTAAGTATTCCAAGTTATAAAATGGAGCTATCTGAATCGATGTTCAAATTTTCATCATTGGAACGCATTAATTGTGAAGAAAACGTGTACGGAAATTTTCCCATTGGAAGCATAGGAAGCAAAATTACTTGACGTCCACCTTAAAGAGAAAAACAACTGTCGCGACCGAAAGAGTTATCTTTTCTTTTCGTGAAATTAAATACATTTTACCCCTGGGCCTTCATAAATATTTTACTATTATCTCGATCCAAAAGTTTTATTTCATGTGTTTAGAACACATTGTGTACTGTTAATAAATTTTTTCTACGGTACACATAATTTTCACAAAATTGATGAAATACAATAGTTTATCTGTATGGCGTGTGATGATTGTTAATAAAGCTCGAGCTGTTTACCGAGATTCCTGTAAATGGAGACGTCTGATACAGAAACAGTGATTTCTTTCTGTGAGGAGCTAAAATCGGAATCTCAGAGAACAGCTTCGAGATATGTATGTATGTATGTATGAATTGTGAAAATAGAGGTTTGTCCGCGACGGACATCCAATCCGTGTCCCCTCATTCCGGAGTAAGTCACTCTCCCAACTGAGCTACGCGGACAGAATATTTTGCTGCAGATGTGTCGTCTTAACACATGTTTTCACCTCTGTAGTACGCTACCAACCATAATAAAATGCATCATGCTGAAGGAGATTTGGGAAACACATGATCTAGGCTCGTGATTTTGATCACAAACCTCTTTCTCACATTATTTTGGAATCTCTATTAAAATCATTTGTTACAATTTAGGGGTTGTTGCATTCCTGTTCACGGAATCAGTGGCTCAAAATAAGGAATATAATGCTCGTGAGAGAAAGGCAAACCCGTCGACTTCTCTTATTCCTGTAGAAAGATTCTCAAAATTTCACAGCGATCCTTAAAAACATTATGATCACAAAATTATGTACTTTTATTGAATAGCTTCGCTGAAATTTCAACACAGGGGTTTAATCCATAGGCATCTGATTTATCGGAATTATTAGAAAAGAAACATTTATTATTGCTTCCCAAATGGTCAGGTTCCTAATTTTAAAGTTTCTTCTCAAAACAAATAAAGCTCTCCAGAAAACAACACGTTCGCCTGTGGTGAGGTAATTAAAATTCAAACGACATTGTTTTCAACGTTGAAGCCCAAACGCACCCCACGACAGAATAGGATGCATAGTCAATATTGGAAATCTAAATACCACCAGCCAGAGAAGAGGAGCGCACGCAATAATATGCAAGCACTACAAAGAACCACCAGTGAACCCACATGAAAGTCGTTACGATAATTAGTACACATAAACAAAAGTGAAATAAACAGAAATTAGAAAGAGAAAGCACATCTCACCGTAAGACAGCAGCACTCAGGAAGGACACAGAAGTATTGTAAGAAAAGCTCAGACTAAGAGAAGAAAAATAGTTTGTGCTAGAATGCAGAGAAAATATTCGTGTGGAAAGAATAAACTCGGCAAAAGGATCTAGCTTCAGAGTCCGAAGAATAGTCCCAATAATAGCAACGTATTTGCATGTATTTACAAAACTCCATTTAATCCATTGAAGGTAAAGGCTTTCGTAGTCTTCCAACATACTTCATAATTAGTTACTTTTCTTCATACTCTTCAACAGAGGCGGAACTACAAAGGAAGAGGTGGGACGGCTACCCTGGACGTAGCTCAAGAAAGAGTGCAAAAATATCTGCTTACAATTTAATCGAAACTTTTGCACCAGTTTTTGGTACAGCTTTTTCGCGTTATACTTTATCATGTGTCGATTTACAGAAATTGTTTATAACATGTTTCGCCAGTCTCTGTAACTTAAAATTTGCATTTCTCATTCAAAATGTTCAGGAGATGTTATTTGCTGACATGCTGAAATAAAGGCGCTGTGGTTGTGGTATAATCTAAAGAAAAATAATAATCCTTGTCGACAACTATGAGGATTGCTTTCTTTCTTTATAGTCGAGTGGTATGTTGTGAGATCACATTGTTGAAGATTCTCTGGGGGCTGTTCGATCATTACTGCGGCTACAAGCCACGACTACAAGCAACATTCGGTCGGTTTAATGTGGTACCGAAGGTCCGAACGCCTGCGCAGATGTAGAAAAGCTGCGCAAACAGTCACATTTTTGTTGTGCCTCTCTCGTAGAGATAATATTGGGATAAGGCTTTAATTTTAATATTTCGAGTAGCATGTTAGATAGACGGGGGCACAATATGTTTATAAGACAGAAAAAGAAAGAAAGAAAAAAATGGGAACGCAATATTTTGTGGTTTTCCCCGGGCGGTTTTCCACAGTTTTTCAATGCTCTTCAACAGAAATGTTTATATTTTCTTGTCTTATATCAATATGCCGTACCAGGAGGTTCGGCATTCAGTAGGAAACGCAAAGGTTGGGATATTGTTTACCAATATTTCCTTAAGACCCTGGTTTGAAAAAAACCTGGATGAAATCTAAAGAAAAGGATAACTTTCAATTAAAAACGCAAGAATTTTCTGTAAACACTTTCTGATACGCCGCGGACAAAAACTGATGTATTATTTATTGCTTGTGAGAAAATCAAATTTATCGTTTAACTTCTACTAGCCGATCATCTTCGTCATCACGAATGCATCTTGGACAAGTTCGCTCTACTGGATTGTTCATTATCTCTCCAAAAGCCAGTCATCATCATCTTCTTTTTTTTTTTTTATGGAATTCCACATATGCAGTTTTTCATTCTTCAGCAACTTTTACTGCACTTTACCTTTACATTTTTATGTATTTTTTTAACATTCTCAACTTTGAAAATTATGTAATTCCCGGTATGGGGGGATGCCTCTCAACATAATGACTTATCTTTTAGCCCTCCTGAACTTCCGGTGGTGTGTGGCGCGTACATATTCATTGTATTACATACAAGGGTTGGAGATCATAATATGAACACCCCAGAAATAGACGATGTTTCTGTATTAGTAAGATGTTTGACCACTACTTACCTTTTATACAGCTTCCAACCTTCTTGAAATAGATTCATACAGCATTTGAATAGTCTCCAGTGGAATATTGTACCATTCATCTATCAGAACATCAGCCAATTGCTTCAGAAATGCTAGAAGAAGTAATTTGTTTCCTACTCTGCTCTCTAAAAATGCCCACAGTGGTTCGGTGATATACAATTCAGGTGATTGATTTGTCCAGGGTAGATGTCGAAGTTAATCTTGGTAGTTCCCTAACCACGACTGAACTTCTCTGGCTATGTGCATGGGTACGTTATCATCTTAAAACGTCGCACCATTGTTGGGAATCAACGTTTGTATTATACAATGCACCTGATCCTATAGAACCTACAACTACTCTCTGGGACTAACTTGACCTTATAGGGTAATAAGAAAACCAACCAAATTCCAAGATATGGCTGCTCCAATCATTACAGATGCAGCCCCATATTTCACAAGCCCGACCTACTGTTGGGACTAACTGGACATTATCACACGTTTCCAATCATCAGCTATCCAGGTTTTATGCTGATGACACCATGTTTTTTTGCATTGTAAGATTGGTTTCTCTGATTAAAGTTTAGTATTTGCAGCTCTTTTATGGATGTAAATTTCTCTGTGGACAGATTTTGTAGAAACATGGTTTTCTAAGTGGATATTGAGTTGTGCTGTGACTTTTGCTGCACTAGTTCGGTGTTGCTTGGCATAATCCTTGTTAGTGCTCGACGTTCCCTCTTGTTCAATCCCTATTTTCGCCCAATCTTCTTCTACGCCAATGAGGTCTTGCCATGTTTTGTGTATGCAGTCATAACTATTGACATTGTTACTCTCGAAACACCAAACAATTTGGCTGTTATGTTTAGAGATCCTGTTTCTGAACCGGCTCCAACGTTTTCATCCCTTTGGAAGTTTGACAGGTCACCCATTTCCCTCTACCGCTCGTACGAACTTCTGCTGAACTCAGCTTGTACGTAGAGAATACATACACAGAAAAGATACGGCAAAAATAATCACAACGTTTTCTTTCATCGTAGCTTACAAGAACAACATTAACATCTATAATTATGGTGGTTACATTATTTTGTCGAACCACAATATTTTATAATAACCATGTTTGTGAACAGTTTGTTAAACTCATAAAGCATTGTTTGGAAGTTAAGCTGCAAAAATTAAAAAAAAAACATTAAGAGGGGGGGCAAAATTTGTCCTTTCCAGGAAAACATTCAAAGCTTGCACACTTACAGTCACTTCCTTTTGAAATCACGTGATGTGTGCAATATTCATATTCTGATGGTTTTTGTGATAAAATCTTCATTTTCACCGGCGTAGGAGATATTGAAGGCCAGGACAACCGAGGTGAAGGACTAGTGTTGACGTCACGGTCGCAGTTCCTTTAATTACCACACTCTTTGCCCCAAAAAAAGGAGGCACCGCGAGAAAGCCGTTCGAACCTTATGAACCTCCACATGCAAGTACCGCATGGCTGAATGTGCAAATGATTAAGAAACCACAACCATTGACGAAATAGTGGCCCTCCAAAGTGATGGGAACAGCGTATCATGGAGGGTATATCAAGCGCTAAGTCCATACGCCGGAAAATTTATGACAGCGGATTCCATTAAGTTCTACCGACGGTCAGGATGCCTCGATGTTGGATCCGTGCAACCTACGAGTAATCGAGAGCGATTGAGGAAGGACGTATAATTGGGATGAGAGAAGCCTGTTGGTAAAGTCGCCGTACCGTCAAGTACTTGTGCGATGCAGCGGTCGGACAATATTGGCGCCAATGAGTCCAGCAAGGCACACCCAGTTGCACGTGAGAAGCGGACGGCCGAGGGTAACCGCAGAATTCTAGAATCGAGATTGTGGGAGTTGAACCGAATTCGCGGCACTAACCATCCGTAGCATGTTGCGTCGTCTATAGATACGGAGGTGGGAATCTGGATCCCTGTTGCCAGACGACTTGAAGGTCGGGGACTATATTCTAGGAGACCACTCAACCGCCTACCACCAGTAACGAGCGAGAATCGCGGACACATGTTGCAGTGGTGTTGGGACTCTTCAACGTGAGATTGTGTCCCGTGGTGTCGTGTTGTCTTCAGTGATAAGTCACGGTTTTCCCTTGGCGCTGATGACCAGCACATACGTGTCTGGGGACAAGCGGGCCAGTACATCGACCTTGCCTTTAGCGTGGAAACGTACACTGTGCGCACACCGGGAGCGACTGTACAGGGAGGTATTCCCAATGATAGGCGGTCACACCTGGTAGTCCTCCGTACCACCCTCACTGCTGAACGGTACATCAACGGCATTATACGACTTGTTGTGTTGTCCTTTATACCTCAGAATCTGCGAGCAGTTTTTCCGAGACACACATGGTGGTTAACGTTTGTAATCTGTTGTGTTAATTTCTATTCAATGTAAGTCTTTTCATTGCTGGACACCTTTTTGCGTATCAGATTTCTTATAAACGTTTTATTTCTGCATTTAGAAAAGTAATTTTGAAAGTTCACAGTAATTTAAAACAACTGTATGATTAGTGAAATTTAATTTGCAGCAATTTATTTAAAATATAATTTAAAAGTATGGTCTGGTAAACTTTACTTGAACTTTATTTCCGAAAGATGTCTTGAAAACTTCTGGTCGTTAAGATTTGAAGCTTCGGTTCCAGCACGTCAGATGTTCCGTTAATTCCCCAATCAGAAAAACATCGGGATTAATCTTAAAAGCCAAGCGATCGCTTAGGTGGCGAAATGGTCCAAGCGATGGCTTCTGATAATATAAGTCATCCGAGAAGGGTCCGGTTTCAAATCCCATGAACCATGGATGCTGTGATTGTCTTACCGTACTGGTTCTCCCCCTTTTCCGGGAAATAGTGGCCCTAATTTAGCGACAAGCGACAGCTTATAGACCATTAAGTTTCTCACGGTGGTCGTTAAACCGTCAATAAAAAGACTCAAACAAACAAAAAAAAACCTTGAACTCCTGCTTTCTCTACTGTTACGCATTAAATGCCTGTCAGAATGAGAAAAGGGTGTCAAATTTCGCAGGACCGCTAGATGACTGTCATGCTGCTCGGATTAGTGGGCACCACCACTTTTCAACATAGAGGTTTAAAGCAATGTGGTAATGACCATGTTTCATCCCAAAATCTTCATTTCTTTTCATCTTTAATAACTCAAAAGACTTTTTAATGTCAGTGTTTTATAAGTATGTTGAGGTTTTGCTGGGATTTCGAATTGCAAGTATAAATTTTTTGCAGTGTGAAGGCTATACGATATCCACAATTTACGAAACTGGAACTTTTGAATGACAAAATTGCTCTATTTCAACAAATCATGACACTTTAGAATCACTAGTGGAACCTGTTGTATGATTAGCATTGTACGTAAAGCGCAGAACTAAATCCCAGGTGACTGATATCAAGCTTTACATTTTTCGAAAACATGTCAATTTTCTTTAGTCTGCTTGAACGTCATTTTTAACCGTATCAAAATTTCTTCAGTAGCGCTTTAGAGGTGATTGACAGTGAACAGCAAGCAAAATTTTTAACCTCTTTTCTTTCAAAAAAAAAATCAGTTCACCTTCTAATGGACAATACTTAATTTATGCCCCAAATTCTTTTTCCCGGGATTAAAGAATTTCCTCTTTGATTAGTCCTCTATAATCCATTTATCTATCGTTAAGATCTTGTGTATAAAATAATACAGTATTTGAAAGGGTATTATCTGTATTTAAAAGTCGTTATAGCCATCGGTCTTCTGTCCATATGTCTCGGAAAAGTGTTATTACGTTTTCATTTTTCAATGTGTTTAGTATATTACCTGTTCGAACTTGAACTTAACAGAAGCAGCCCAGCCGCTGGCAATTGTTTGTGGATTACGTAAGGTCTGCAACCGCGGTACACTGATGGTTTTGGCTTTGGGATATACTGTACATCTTAAAGATAAAACAAAATCTTTGACATTTAGAACTAAAGAACCAGCACAGACACGTCAACACACCAGTTATTACCTACAATGGTACTTTTCAGTGTATGCTGAAAGTTTCACACTGTTTTGCTGTCTATTCTCCCCTAATGTCTTTGGTAGAATCATAAACTCCACGCTCGTTGGACAGTTTGCAAGCAATCACTTTCTGAACCGGAGAATACTACTCGTAGAAGATACCAATACTCAGCCAACGACAAAAGAGGGATTTACTATAGGTGACGACAACGTCTATTGTCTCCAATAGTAAATAAATGCAGAGTCTTTATAGTTAAGCAACATCCTTTGATTTAAAATAAGGCACACGGGAGCCAAAATCTGATTGTCCTGAATTCATTTGCAATTTGGAAAATGTATTTTGCTTTTGAAATTCACCTAAATAACTTGTTCTTTTCCAGTGTGTTTTGGTTTCAGAGTAAAACTCAATTCAAAGATATTACATTTCTAAATGAAAACTACCCCAGTGGGAATAATTTTTGTGTTTTGAAAACAGCTTTCTTGTGTTTAATCCAAAACTAACAGGGCTTCATTTTAGAGGCTTACTTATTGGACGCCTCAGGTAACAGTAAGCGTGCAGTATAGATCAGTGTCAGACTGGATTGGATTGGAGGTTTTTCGACAACCGTGTGCAAATCAATAGGCTATAAGCAGTCGCCCGTCCCTAATTTTGGACCACTGGTTCCAGGGAAGGGAGAGAGCCAGTGCCGTAAGACAAACAGAACATCCATGCCACACCGGGATTCGAAACCGGACCCCTTTTTGGACGAATGATCAGAGTCCATCGCTTAGATTACTGCGCCACTAGTGGTAGATATCAGGTAGCGACGAGAGATTGAACAAGTTTGGATATACATGATATCATGCGCTGATCTTCGGCTACGGAAAAACTTGCCATAGATTTAGGAATGCAACCCACAGCTCCTAGAATTTCATGTTACAGTTTTACATATTGGGTCGATCAGTGTGTAGTGCGCGTGCAGTATAAATCAGTGGAAGAAATGAAGTGGCGACGAATAACGGCATATCCAGTTTTAATGTACATTATATGAAAGCCGCACGCAGCATGATTTATTTATGGGAGTGGCCCAAAATATTGAAGATGCAAATTAAATTACCAAGGGGCAGAGGAATGTTATTTGCACCGCAGAAATAAAATTTTGCAGAACTTCATTTTGCGATAACTCCCCAGGGAATGGGTAAATAAACATCCACAAAATTTTTACGGTAGCATTAAATGAAAAATTAAAACTGAAAGAAGGTTTTGGTATGTTTCCAATGAATAAGTAAAATATTTGGAGAGGCGGGCTGTAAGCTTCCGCGAATGTGGCGCCATCTAGTGAGTTAATGATAGTTCAAAAGTGACATCATCATTTGATATCTCGAAGGCCGCGTATTTGCTCACTGAACATTCATTTTGTAAACATCTCAGTGATTCTATTTTTTTAATTCTTCCAACGATTTGTAACTAGTTGCTGATTTTTATCACACAATACGGGCACTCATAAATCTACCGCTGTTTCTCTCTGGCGGAAGGAAATGAAATCTATAGTTAGGTAGCTAGCTGCCACGAATATGAACTGGATATGGGAAACTTTTTTAAAACTATGAATGCAATTTTATAAACAAAAGTAAAAATAACTCATTAAACAAACAAAATTAGGTTTTAGCTGGGAATTTAGAAATAAAAAATGCTTATACAATTTTTCAGCATGCAGTAGTTCCTTCCGATAAATATATACAAAATAAAATCTAAGATCACGTTCTTCTGTTTAGTAGACGTGATATTCAAACTCAATCTTCATTTGCCAATTCTGTACGTATTGGTTTAATATTGTCTGAAAACCAGCAGTTTTATAAAAACAATAGTTGTGTTACAATAAGTTACCTGATTCGGATTCAAGAGTACGTGCCTAACCCCAGTCCGGGTGTATGTGCTTCTGTGAGTTCCTCGGGCAAGGCGTTGGCAGACCTCTGTGTCTGTTCCAAAAAATTCCGCAAGACATGTGGATCCCAAGATGATGTCGAAAATAGCGGATTGCTTACTTTGTTAGAAGTACCCCGGATAAATTTCCAGTGGATTTTTCAGCGATTTGTTTTTTAATTTTCTTCTATTCTTGAGTAAGGACTTTGTTTTGCTACTGGCTTTGAAGCTCTGGAAACGGCATTTTGGATTTTCCCTGTACCGTTTTTATTAATGTTGCCACCTGGTGGGCTACAACTCTGAATATTCACGGTTATAGCAGCGCTGGGAAGCATAAGTAGGTAGCGGGCTACTTTAGGGAGTCAGTCTTAAATTTTCTTTTGGTGCAAGAGAGTCTCCATAAACACTTGTGGAAATGTTTCGTCTTTCGCATAAATACAGGGCTAAGGTTTAAGTACTCGCTTGAGTCTGATGGTTTCACGGTGGTAACTATCATCTACATACTAGAGCACGAGAATAGCATAACTCATTTTAAGTCCAATAGGACGGTAGAGTGGTAACTATCCCCATGATTAGTGGATTTATGTCGATTAAGATTGTCTGATTGTACTTTCCGTTGCATGGCTCTTATCGGAACAACTTCTACGATCAGCTGCCTCGAGAGGAATCATTAATTTCTTTAAATGAATTATATCCTTAAGCATCTATCGTTTCAGTTCTGTAAGTTTTCGAACATGAATATCTCTTAACTACAGACATGTATATATATCTCTTAACTACAGACATGTATATATATCTCTTAACTACATAAATATCTCTTAACTACAGACATGTATATATATCTCTTAACTACATAAATATCTCTTAACTACAGGCATGTCACACATTTATTAATAAAAAGAGCTACGATTATTCAACTTAAACTACGAAAACTACTCTATGCAAATTTATTGAGCAATTTTGATTTTTTCGCTTACACTGTATGATTAGAGTATCCGTATGCCCCTCTTAAGTAGAAATTTTCCAATACCCGAACGTCCGTCACCATCACAGTAATAAAAAGACTACCTGGCTTTACAAACATAATAGGCAGCGTCAATATGCAGAATGGGTCGTACGTTAGAGCTCAGTGACCGTTCAAAATGTATGGTCCTGGGAACCAATACAGTTCGGGAAATTTCTTTCACTCTGCAGCCACAACAATCAACCGCAAGTTTGTAAAGTGTAAACGCTGAGGTCTTAAATCCCCAATCGAACATGTATATTCATCGCACAGGATCAAACTATGATCAAAGTCTTTTTACTAATAAATATTTCTCTTAAACATGTAACCAGGGCTTAATTTAGCGGTGATCCGCTTGTCCGGCACCAGAGGAAATTACTTCGAACCAACAATACGCCCAAATCAGGTGGTCTGTTTGACCAGTAGTTTTTCCCTCGCGGAAGCGCTAATTTTTGGAGGAAGAGCATCAGAGTTTTAGATATAATTGTTGAGCGACAGGATTCTTCAGATCAGAGCACCACGATTTTCATAACGAGTCCCGAATTGCGTGCGTATGATTCCATTAAACACTTGGAAGAGACAAAACGAGCGCTGCAGAATGCTAAGGTACCAGGCTTTGGTTTTGAGCACAAATATTCTTTCCTCAAGTGAATGGCCAGTTGTCTGTAATGAAGAATTTGAAAAGCCAGCATTGAGGTAACTTGTTGATGAACATTTCTTTGTCATTGGACTCACTTGTGATTGACACTAGCTACGTCCAGATTGATTGGAACAAATTTCGAAATTCCCTGTATGGTTCCAATACAAACATAAAGCATTTTGGCATCGGAAACAATGCGTTCTGAGGTCCACGTGGTGTCCAGATTGATTGGATCACATTTTGAAATTACCTTTATGCTTCCAATACAAAACATAAAGCATATGACATGAGTAATAGCACATTCTTAGGTCCACGTGGGACATGAGAATATTTTGCAGCTGTTTGACATTCTTTTGACTATTTCACGGTCTTCCACAGAGCGTGATAGCCGATTTAGTAAGGTGCAACTTTAAATACTCACATGAGAAGCCCCACAGGTCTACAAATATTTGATGTTTTGATGCGTGTGGCATTACACACACCCAATATAGGTGAATTTGATCATATAGATACTATTTCACTTTGGTTAGAGTTATGCCAGTGCAGAAAACTAGAACCGAAACCATTCGGACAACGTGATGACTTTGATTCAGATAATGAACAGAGAACTTGAAATAAAATGTAAGTACCACATCCTCATTTTCCTTGTAATTGATTGTTTTATTGTCTTAGTGTAAGCATGTAATTTTTAAAATAAATACGTATATGTGGGTGTTGAAAATTATCGTTGAAAAACGGACCACTAAAATGTCATGCCGACCACTTTCTTTTACCGTTAACTGGTCAGTCTTACCAGTAGAAATGTTTTCTAAAGTCTACCCATCCGTATAACCTTGTAGTCATCGAGGGAATAGCGGAATGAAATGTATTGAAAATATATTATTGATGTAGTATTCAATGTCACTTTATCACTGTGGATAACAGTTCTTTCAGCGAAGTTGATAAAGTATATACTCTATTATATACATACATAAATATTCAAGAACGCATGCCTTCATATACAAATGTTAAATATCTCATATACTTATAATTAATTACTTACTAACTCATTATTTGTACCTAAGTATTGAATAACTCACATTCGCTAATGTCCTCAGAATGACAGCTCTTAGTAAAATATTTGTAAACTTATTTAAATAAATACAGCGGACTTAAATGGTAGAAGATTATCACATATTTAAAAAAAATAAATTACGGTTTGATTGAAGTCTGCCATCCTCCTATCTGAACAAACTGGGAAGAAAAGTGGTGGATAACTATTGACAGTTTTCGATATTCAAAAATAACAATCTATAACTATCGTTAGAGTGTTTGCGAAGTTGTTCGAAAGTTTGTTTTCCAACCATCGGAGTTCGTTGAAAATAAATGTTCATGTCCGCAAAGAAAAAAATACTTTCCACTTTGTCAAAAAATTAGCTCACATAAACATTGAACGTAGCATTTTGTTTTTGATTTTGGGTTTAACGGCCACCGTGAGCAACACGATGAGCTGTAAACAATTCCCCATTCGTGATCTAGGGCCACTGGTTTCAGGGAAGGGTAAGCCAGTGATGTAAGACAAACTCAACTACAACATTTATGCCTCGCTGACAGTGGTAGCGGTCAGTTTTTGAACAGGGAGTAAAAATACTTCTCACATAATTTTCAAGAAGAATTTTGTGATATCTTGAAATGGCAACTCACCTCGCTTACAAACGACTGTCGTAAAATTGCTCACTTCGAAAAAATTTATTTCTTAAATTCTATTAAAAATACATAGATACGCATTCTAATAAAAAATTTGTTCTTTATACATGCAGTTATTTTAATTACACTGGCGGAAAGTGAAAAAGAACACCAAGAAGGAGACGTCTGATACCAACGAAATTTATACAGCATAATGACGGAATACAGAGGATAACGTGATCAAAACATTATCGCAATATACAGCAGCATTTGCTGATAAACTGAAAAATACCATTTCCATGTAACATGGTTAGTACGAGGTTGAACCGCCATGAACTGCATCACACTGAGCAATTCTGACATGGAGTCTGTCGTACAGATGTTGAATGTAAGTTTGGTGTATTGAGTTCCAAGCATCCTCAACCTGGACGCGTAAATCGGGGATGGTCGTAGCTGGCCGTGGAGACCGGATAAGTCGTTGTCCCATAAAATCCCACACGTGCTCAATGGGGGACAAATACGGTGAACGTGCAAGTCATGGAATTTGTCTCACACCCTGATGTGCATGTTGCGTTGCACGTGCCGTGTGTGGGCGTGCGTTATCTTGCTGGGAAACACCACGATGGACCGACCTTACAAATGGCGAAACAACGGGCGGAATGATGTTGTTGATGTACGAGGTGCTGTTTAACGTACCCGGTACAAACACTAGTTGTATACGGGAACGATAGCTGATCGCTCCACACACCAGGAGACCAGGTGTAGGCCCTGTGTGTTGTTGGCGGATGCAAGAAGGGTGGCGACGCTACCCTGTGCGTCTGCGAACATGCATACGGCCATCGGAGGCTCCCAAGCAGAATCCGCTTTAATCGCTGAACGCGAGAGATCGCCATTGCGTTCTCCAGTGCAGACGTTGGCGACACCAATGCAGCCGTACCTGACAGTGGGCTGCAGTTAGAGGTACACATGCCAGAAGCAAACGTGCACGTAGTCCTGCATCCAGTTGACGGTTGCGGATTGTTCGCACAGTCACCTCAGGTACAACGGCAGCTCAGATTTTTGTCGCAGTGGATGTTCTGCTTGACAACGCCGCTCTTGTTATGCGTCGATCGGTCAGCAAATCAGTCCGTCTGTGACTCCCGGTTCCACGTCCTCTCGTGTGGGAATGTTCCTCGGACCACCTGAGCCACCATTGTACCACCACCGATACTTCCCGTCTAATTCGCTCCGCAATACGACGTGACGACCACCCGGCCTCGCGTAGTCCGACTAGACGACCTCGCTCAAAGTCCGATAACTGCTGAAATCATACACGTCTTCCATGTCCAGGCATTGCAGCTTCTTCAGGGTCTTCGCACGTGTCTTTACGCCGACGACTGATTACATTCACTTCGCCGTACTCCTCAAATACCCCTGACGATAATTTGCATATTATGCCGTGCAGTGGCGTAAGCGCTCACCGGTTGGTCCCGAAATTAACATCACACCTACGTAAACTCGACCCATTAACATATGTAAATTTCATGATCTTCCGCCAATTCCTTCTTGGTGTTCCTTTTTCACTTTCCGCCAGTGTATTTGGATAAATATAGCAAAGTTTAAAATAAAATAATAATTCCTAAGGTAAAAAAGCAATGAAACATGCATTCTTACCTGTGCGGCAAAGATTTATTTCAATCGCTCCTACGTAATGTCCTTTCTTAAAGGCCACGTCTAAACAATAAAAATAGGAATAGCTATACTAAAAATCCGAAACTTTTTGGCGTAGAGTACAAAGAAAACTTTCAAAACTTTCGCACTTTAACCAGATGGCTTTCTCAAGGAAGGTAGACAGCTAACTGCAACTGGATAATAGAACGCTTCAACATTTTGAGCGCGGTGACTTGGCTAGACAATAAATTAATAGGAGCAAACGTGATATTTCGAAGAAACGAGATCACCTTGGTTGGGCACGCGGCACTATGGTAGACAACTCAGCAATATTTGAAGAATTGATTCCAACTAAGTGGCAACACCAGAGAGACGCTACCATTGCAAGCCTCGCAGCTGGTCAAGAATTCCAAGGTTTTGCGAATGCGGTAGATTTGGGTGTGCCGTATGAATCTAATTTCTTTACATCACTCCATATCGGATCGGCGGACGTGAACTTGACTTCTCTTGATAGGGCAGTGATGATGTTTCCGTCTCATGTATCCCTTTTATTTTCGCTGATTCTAATTCCAAACGAATGTTTGGTCATTCCGATGTACTATATAGCCTGGAGCCGACCGAATATCTTAGTGGAATAGTGTAAGCACCTGCTTCATTGATATTCTAGTCAAGTCAACGCGTTGAAAGTGTTGAAACGTTCTATTATCCAGTTGCAACTAGGTGTCTACCTTCCTTAAGAAAGCTATCTGTTTGATGTGCGAAATCTTGGAAAGTTTTATTTGTATTCTACGCCAAGAAGTTTCGGATTTTTAGTATGGTTATATTTATTGGAGAATAATTTGGTGTACAATTCCTACTTATTAAAGATCGGAAAATTTCCTTCTTATCTTCACCACACTCCCATCTCATGTGTTTTATCTTAAATAGAACCTGGTTAGTTTATAATTGTCGGCATGTACCACATGGACTTGTAAATGAAACAGAGGTAAGAAAGATGTATTCAGTTTCCGCGAACGAAAGGGTTGAAAAAAGTGAATGAGGGTACTGATATTGAAGACACCAAGGCTATGGGCGGTCAAATAAACAGATACCATAATGTCAACCAATCTTTATTTAATGGAGAATAGGTTGGAAGTTCATTTAACAGTAACATAGAAGAAGTTTGAAGCGAATCTATCTGATGGTCTATTTGTAATAATATCAGTTGTTTTAGTGTGAGAGGAAAACATACATACACTGACGGAAAAAAATCCCAACACCAAGAAGGGATTGTGTTATATAAACGACAGTTGGTAGGCGGTGAGAGTACATCTGTAAGATGACGTCTATGCAAATTTCGCGCTCGACGCATACGTGTGGCGCTAGTAGCGCCCCTCGGAACATGCAAAGCAGGTTTGCTGTAAATGCGCGCTGTAACGTTCGTGAGCGTTATTTATCGTTGAGATTCGGCGTAGTGTGTTGATGTTAGTCAAGAATGCCTTTAAGAAGTCAAAGAAGCCATTATCAACAGCTCACGGAGTTTGAACGAGGTCGTGTAATAGGGCTACGAGAAGGTGGATTTTCTTTCAGCAATATTGCAGAACGACTTGGCAGGAATGTAGCCACTTTGCATGATTGTTGGCAGCGGTGGTCAAAGGAAGGTACTGTCTCAAGAAGACCAGGTTCCGGCCGGCCACGTGGCCCAACTAAGAGGTAAGACCGCCGTGTACGGCGTATGGCCGTGGCGCATCGTACTGCGTCTGCGGCAGCAATTCGAGCTGCAGTTACCACCACAGTGACACAACGAACTGTTACAAATCGGTTACTTGAAGGACAGCTCCGAGCCAGACGACCTGTAGTTTTTCACGATGGCCGTTAGCCTTTCAAACACAAAGAGATATGGTGTATCTCATAAAAGCAGTATTGTTAGTTCACGATCATTTTACATTAAAGCAGTTAAGTACTGGTTGTTTCGAAAGCGTATAGAGAAGCTTAAGATGTTTCAACGAAACAAAATGTTACCCTGTGTGTAAATTAAGTTTATTGCTTGCGTGACAGACAGGAAATAACTGAGCTTCAGTGTCTCATGTGTACAAATTAAACTAAATTTTTACAAACTTGTGAACTGTGTTGAAGGAAAGATTGAATCAAGAACTTTCTGTGGATGCAAAGTTACGTTCATGATGAGAAATGATCTCTAAATGATCATATGTATCACAGTTGCAGATCCTTCAAGTTGTCAATGATTACAATCTGCTGCAATTTTAACATTTCATCATCCGTTTGAGAAGGAAGCACAAAACGACATCTAGCAGATTTGGAAACCAGATAAAATGTCACCGACGTTTGACCGTGCGTAGGACTCTACTGTACAAATCAAAGCCGTTTTCAACGGCTCTAATATCTACACTTGAAAGTGTTAATTCGAGCGTGTGAACATGATAAGATAAGCTACATTGTTAAGCTCGATACATAGATATTGGACAGATCCGTGTTTTACACTGTTCAAGAATAAAACTCATGATCAACTAGCCTACGATTAACGTAATATTCCTGAGGTACGTTTTGTGTTCAACCGAAATGATCGATGGATGGGTGAAATGTTTACTAACAGTTGCAAATACTGAATTTAAAAATTATAACAGAGGTTTTATCAATAAAAATGATTTCCACAGGTAACTACATTCCTATATCTCCTTGACCCTTTCATGTCACACTTCAACTGCCAGCAAGCCGTGTTCTGCAAGCATCACTTGAAAACATTTAAGCAACTTAGTGAAATTTAATTAAAATAGATTTTTAAAACCACAATTTACTGAAACAAAAGAAACTACACTTTCCTCTAAGATATTTCTGTAAAAAATTATAGATATTTTACTGTATGCGGTATCAATGAAAATATATATGGTAAAATGATGTTTACGACTACAAAAGTCATGAGTCAACGAGAACAAAGAAAATAAAATGCTTCGAAAATAGCAGAGACTCACTTGTCTTCCGATGACACACCATTACTACCAAGTAATTACATTAAGGAGTAATTTCATTTTTTCAGTTTTCCTGTTAGTTAAAGTATCCAAACTAAAACACACTTGTTTAAATATTATCGAAAAATATTGGATGGAACAATAACTAGTGAAATACGAATTTTGCAGAACTACTGCATAGGATGATGTTCCATTCTCTATCATACTTCTTGTAAATCATTATGTCCTTTTTCATTATGGCACACTTTTAATTGCATAATGGATGATTCCGGATAAGTCTTTACCAGGCTTTCTTAAATATATTATTTGTATATAAGTATTTTATAAATTGTGTCGTTAACTGGTTTAGCAGAGAGTCACCTGCTCAACTTGTGTTACATTCTTAAATGGAATTTCTTTTTCATTATAATCCGTGGACTAAGAGTTCGCAAGAACATCGCAGAGAAAAAATGGTTTCTTAAACTGGGAGTATGAAGACACTTTAATATTTTTTAGAACACAAATAAACAATAATAAAAAAAAATGTTTAGAAATTTTTAGTAAAATGTTTTGATATTTTACTGAAAACTGAATTTGATTGCTGAAGGGAGTATTACTGTATGTATTATATTACATATCAAAATTTGTTTCAAAATCCAAACTTAAAAGATATAATTTTCGTGTTCTAATAATCATAGTTATACCCTACACAAATACACAAAAACCTTTCAGAACCCATTTCTTTCTCAGAGCAATGCAGATTATTAAAAGAATATAAGCACACACATTTCAAAGTGTCCCTCCGGAGGTCAGATGGGTGGGATTTAATTGTGTTAATGTGATCACTTTTCTTATTGGGAACGTTGCCTTCGTCTGAAGATATCCTTGAAAGCCATGACTTGTTCCGTCAATCAACGGTGTGCGTGGACAACAGCCGAAGCCCCTCACGTCACACTATCATCTTTTGTGAGCGACAATATTTTATTACGGTTGGGTGACGTATAACCATCTATCTGTCTTCTGTTCACTGCGAAAGACAAACAAACTACTATGTGTGGTATAAAGCAGCTATTTGCAAAAAAAATTGCCCAAGACACCATTACACTCTTAAAAGTATTGATGACCCCGAAAAGGTTTTGTTTATGTGTCCTAGATAGAACTGCCTATTAGAAATTTACAGTGAGTTGAGGCTCTAATTTTGAACTTGCGACACCTTTGAAAGGGTCTGGATAACCCCAGCGGTCCGAAGACTACACTTTGCGAACCGTTGTGTAAAGAATTACCTCTAGCTGTAATTTGATAATCCATGAGAAGATGTATGGATAATGAAACAATGCTGCGAAATAAACGATATATTTAAAGCAGTAAATAAGCAAAGTAACAAAGACTATGAAGTAATACGAATTTTAAAGAGCAAAGCCGTAACGATGGAATGATAGTGAATGCACGAATATCAGTTTTCATTTGGGAAGTTATCTAATAAAATCCTATTTCATCACAAACATGTGAGTGGCAGAGTTTGCTGATGTTTTAACTATCACTCTTCCGCGTCGACTAGGTTCGAGTTCCCAGTGATGTCATTCGGCGTAAGAAGGCGTCATAATCTAAAGACAGGGAAAACATGAAGTTTAATGAAAATTGGAGCCCCGGCTAATTCTGGTGGATGAAGAGATGGCGAATTGGCAGCTTTCCTGTTTAGTAGAGCTCTAAAACTATGAAATAAGATTAACATTCAGCATACACAGCACATATGAAAGTTTCACTAATTTTAAAGAATTATGTACAGAAGCATAAAGGTCGCGATTTCTACCGGTAAGAGGTAGCAAACTGTTAGTAAGCAAATGCATTTTGCTAGTGATAAAAATTGGTTGCAGCAAAAGCTAGTAGTGGAAAATCTTTGAATGTTTTTAGTGTGAAATGTAAAGCGCCAACTGCGTTGCGCGTGTGGAGTAAAAATTTACGCCATGAAAAGAAATTCGGCCGCGCCGGCGTGCTGAAAAAAAATCAATGCCTGCGCATTCCTTTCCCAAAACGTGTTGAATAACTAACTGTAGCTCACTCCTGGGTGAAAGCTGGCAGGCATTTCCAAGACTCAGTTTATTTGTCACACTAGAACAACCACCCCACGGTAAACCGTAATTGCATAATGGATGAACGGATGTAACAAATTAGTCACTATGCTCGCATTTGCCTCCTTTATCGAAAAGGTGGCAAATGTTTAACTTCCATTTTCTGGAAGTAAAAGATTTCAACTCTAAAAACATTAATTCTCTCCTGCTTCCGAATCTGTCTACTCGACAAGAATTGCATCTGCTGTTCACTGTCTCTATGGGAATAAAAATGTGAAAATTTTACAAAATTGTGCGAATTTTTTAGGGACACTCTGATTTTTTAAAGAAAATCTGATTACCCAAATTTCGCCAAAATCCACCGATAACTTTTAAAGTTATACCTAATTTTTTTTATTAAGAAATCTGTATCTTTCTATTTTAATAAAAAATTTAGGTTTATTTTTAAAAGCAATCAAAGCATTTTAGCGAAATTTCGGGAATTTTCTTTTTCAGCAAATCAGAATACCTGCAAAAAAATTGCATAAGTTGTTTACCTTTTCGGGAAAAAAAGTAATTCCCAAAAAAGGAGGTGCACAAGCTCCGTTTCTAGTAATTAGAGATCACCCGGGTTGCACCAGACCAAGGCGTGGGGAAAAAGGCAAGAGCCGGATGGGGTGTAGAGACGCGGAATTTGACAGACACCAGTTACCGGTTTTCTCATTTATACAAAAATCTGCAATTTTGATGGGTTAAAAAAAAAAGAGGCGGGGAACTTTATCTTCTGCTGCACCTGTACAATCAAACTACATTACCCTGAAAACTTCCTGGAAATAATAAAATAATACTCTTCTTTCTTTTCTACGCGGCCATCTCCCGTAACCGTGGTAATACCAAGCCGAAGGAATCATTGCGGAAAATCTATCATCAGATTCATGTTGCTTTGTTTTTTTAACACGACGAGCTTTCAAGGTATTACGGCTATCTATTTTTTCCTTTATTGAATGATTTATGGTTTTAGGCTTCTACGAATTTGTTTTTACAGGTAAACGTGTTCTAATGTAAATATGGATCAGAGAACATTACTTTCATTTTTCCGCAAACGACCGCTATCCGAAAATGCTGAAAACGTGTTTATGTGGAAATTGGTGAGAATGATGTGAGCCATAATGTTTCCAGCAAACCCATTCAGTGTGACAACTTGTTCCCGAAGAGAAGGAAAGCATCCCCCAGGAAAATAATCTAAGGTAGTCATAGTATAAAACATTAGATTGGCAAGTAAATGGGAATGGTTGCGTTATGAAGAGGTGGAATGTTCTTCCAGTCATGTGAAAGAAATATGGAGTGATGCATGCATGACACATGGCCATAAGTCATTAAAAACAGACAATGTGAAAAAATAACCTGCCCTAGCACAAAACTTCTCACCTAACCACCTAAAGGCACTGGTCAGCAAATCAGCTAAGAAAGGAGAATTAATTAACTCATCTAAAGAGTCTCAGAAATACAGACGAAGAAACATTAAGAAAAATAGAAAACTTTCTTAACTAAACAAAAACTATGGGTAAAACTGAAGTTTCAATTTTTGGAAAAATGTGTTGCTTGCCATGGCAGGTTCTGTGATAACCGGAAGTTGGGTATCACTTATAATGACAAAGCATGCAGTGTATTCACTATTTTATTCGGGATAATATAAAGAACACATAGGTGACAAAACTAAGAAATTGTTTTTTTCTTTACTGGTTGATGAGACAACAGATTAATGAACAACAGATAAGTTGCTAATGTACGCCAATTTTTGCGTGAATGTGAACCAACAAGACATTTACTTAATATGGCTTATATCAAAATTGCAACAGACATTGAAATTATATTTAGTATCAAAACTGAAATTGAAAAAAATGGATTTTTGGTTGTGTGATGATAAAATCTTTGACCTTGGTGATTTGGTTATAAGCGGATGCAAAATAAGTGTTGCTACTCAGATGAAACAGATATATCCTTGGATCTTGACCATTCACTATTCACCACATTGTTTAGAGTTTGACATAAAATCCGCTTTCGCAAAGCCTCACATAATGAAATTAGGTTCTGTTACGAAACAAAACCATAGGTTTTATTCCCGATCACCGAATCGAACAAGTGCACCGAAACATGTCGTTGCTCTGTAGGATAAAACTGTTGTCACCGCTCAGCCACGTGATGGAATACGGTACATTCCTCATAAAATCTGTGCTTGTAAAGGCCTTATTAGAAACAGGAAAGCAATTGTTGTTCATTTACACAATACTGCATGATCTTCTGAGTCTTCTTCAGATGAAAAAAAATTGCTAAAAATGTTGTTAAGTCTTGTGCCTTAACAATTTTCTTCTGTATTTATATTTCTTCACCAATATTTTAGGATACTTGTTTCGGGTTTCTTTATATCTGCAGGAAAATGATGTTAACTTGCAAACTTCTATCAATAGTGAGAAAAAAAATCAATAGACAGGAAATTAATACAGATATTTAACGTGGACCAGGAACATCAAACAAAGATCTTCGCTCTTTCCACGTTTATAAGTGAGCCCCAGAAAAATTCTCATTGGCCCCCCACCGGGAGCGGCCAATGAGAATTTTTCTGTGACTCACTTATAAACGTGGAAAGAGCGAAGATCTTTGTTTGAAGACAGGAAATGTAATGGTAGCTCAAACCTGGAGGATTGCACAAACGAAGTCCAACTAGGCAGTAGAATATAGATTTAAATACTAGAGGCCATACAGTGTGTTCATTTGATCAGTCAAATATAAAATATTTACTTATCAGCAATGTTGATTTACGTTTTGAAACACTAATTAACCACACCGTTGCAAAATATGCAGCGTTTTTTGAAGTCACGAACACGCCACTCAACGCTTATGCAGAAACGTTTCAAAATTACAGGGTTCAAGATGTCAAATCTTCGACAGAGAATTTCCAAAGGCGTTTAACACGGGCCAAGGTTGAACTAGAAAATGTGCTTGGAGAATTCATTGAACTGAAAAGCGATGCTAAAGATAATCACCAATCTGGCATACTAAAAGGAACAACTGCTTTCTGGAAAGGAATATTCCTTGAAAAGTACAAACATTATAAAACTATTTTGGCGCTAGTAGGAACATCCAGTGTATTTCCTTTATGAACTCCTACATGTGTTGTTGTGTTGAGTTTCATGAAGATAATCTAGGGGGACTGGAGGAGCATTTTAAACCTACCAACATTGAACGCTCTCATGAGTATTGATATTAAAGGTCCGTCCAAAGACAAATTTGAACCCAGGCCTGAAAAATGCAATATAAAAAACTGGCAAGTGTTTGAATACAAGAAAGTCTGACTTCCCACAAATTAAAATGAAAAATAATGTTTTAAAAATTATCAAAGTTCAAAAATACAAGTGAAAAGAACGTTTGTGGAGATTCTATAAACCACTGAAAGAAGGCTGATGCGCCTGTGTTTCCTGAGATCTTCAATGACACATTTTTTTTGTAACAGGACCATTGTAGCATTGTTCCAATCCTAAGGAATCTTCCCTTCATTGAAACATATGTTCCTCTCATTGACACATATATTTTCATATTTTTCCAAATTTCATGTTAAATTTTCTTGTGAACCAAACACTTTACTTTTTCATTAGCTTAAAGTAAATCTGTTGCGATCTATACGAATAGGAGAAATGGTTATATTCGAGAAATGGTTTTAAACATACAAAAATATAAAAAAGGCATTAAAACATGTTTTTGAAACATGTCGTTTCTCAAACTGGTACATAATCGTATGCTTTAGTGGTAGTAATTTTGCAAAATTACTTAAAAATGGAAAAAACAGTTAAAAACTGTGAAACATTTTTAGGCGAAAGTTTATGAGCGGTAAGTGATTCAAATTTCCAATTTCTTTATGAATATCAGTTTTTATGTTTTTAAATTATTTTGTTTTTCTACAGTGGCAATTTCATTTAACCTCAAAATTGCTGAGGGAATAATATAAGTTAAAATTAACTTTTCACTAGGGGTCTTTTGGGTGAATCTAGGAAAGAGTCAATATGATGGAATACAATTTTTGATTAGCGTATATTTCCTTTCCACACTGCAGGTATTTAAGTGTCCTACTGCGAAGTTTTTGCTGTTGAGCATTATTTTCGTGATACTCATTGCCTCAAAGGATAATAATTGTCTAACATTTCAAAGATAATGAGGGACGTTTATGCGGGAGTTCCAACAGAATCGAAAAGTTTGTACAAAAAGAAGAAACATGCAGGGTGGATAACCTTCCCTTTATAATTAAATTATGGTGCTTTCGCAAAACAATATGATATTATTCTAAGGATATTATAGATATGGAGAGAGAGAGAGAGAGAGAGAGAGAGAAAGGACTTAATTGTTCACAGAAATATTTAATTTGGTAGTATTCAAATTTATATAAATATATCAATATCTTCATGTTTTTGATAAGGAAAACGAAAGAGGTACATATGTGCAAGAAAAATCTTCAATACTGAAAATTCGTTAGAGAAATGAAAGTAATCATTTTTGAACTCACATGGTTGTAAAATATCAATATTCTGAATTCAGTTAACGGCTAAACAGATAATTGTTTGTCAATTTTTAATTCTACATGAAACTACGTTTTTTATTAAAATCTGCTTTCAAGAGTTAGAAGATAATTGTAAGAAGCAAGTTTTCATATTATTTACAAACACTCTCAGTAAATAGTCATAATAATTATGATTTAAAACCTTTTTTAGCCGTAAAACTTTTAACCCACCTAAGAATCCTAGATTAATTCAAAGTGATTGTAGAATCGCTTTTTCTTGGAATGCTGTAAATCCTAAAGAACATTTTTCTACTTCTTGTTTACGGTGTGCAATCATTTGAGAAGCATTTAAGATATGTAGTATGGCACGCACAACAATTGAATTAGTGTATTCTTCTTTAAATACATGCATAAAAATGAATGGCAACCTACTATATAATTCTATATTTTTATTAAGCTATCTATTCTTTTCTTTTCTTTGATTCTTCTATTTATTTGATTCTTCTGTTTATTCTATTGTTTTCTTCGTGTAGATTTCCATTCTACACCAAGAAATTTCGGATCGCTAGTTTAGTTATACTATTTAGGTACAGTTGGTGTACAATTCCTTGTTATTTAATTAATAAATGATAATGATGAAAAAGGTGTGAATTTCTTAGAGAAATAATCTATAGCACCTGACTCTAACACCTAGATAAACTTTGATGTTTAAGATGTTCAAAAGTTAGCTGCAGTTTATAATTCATCCAATTTATCTGTTTTGAGAAA
This sequence comes from Macrothele yani, assembly GCA_039090855.1. Classification (NCBI taxonomy): domain Eukaryota; kingdom Metazoa; phylum Arthropoda; class Arachnida; order Araneae; family Macrothelidae; genus Macrothele; species Macrothele yani. The sequence continues at coordinate 45,924,408 of CM076999.1, read as the reverse complement.
TATCACATGAATAAATTTGAGTTGACACGATTTTATGAAATAATTTTCTGATAAAAATTCTAATCAGAAAAACATTAATATCCTATCGCGACATTTACTGCGCTGTCCCGAAAAAGGTTTGCAGGCTATTTGGGTAGATAAACAGAGCAGTGAAAGGGTATAAGTGTTCATTTGATCAGTTAGCAGTTTCACAAGAAGAATACTTGAGAAGCAGGGAAATGGGAATATAAATGGCGGCAACGAAACATCCAACTTAATATGGGCGCAGTGGATCTAAGAAGGAAGTATGTCACTTTATAATTTAAGAGAACTACAAAGTACACTACTGTGTATGAAAATTGCAACATCAAGAATGAATCGCGATAATTTACAGTATAGCATAAATTCCTAACGTTACAGCAAATAAATTATTCCATTTGTAGAGTTATGCAAGATTTCTTCGATTCAAAACTCACTACTGTTTGAAGCCAATTAGAGCAACAATAATAGCCTATCTACGGTGTGGCTTGAATAGAAGAGGTTTGGGATATCGTTGAAAGGGAATAGACTGCCAACTGCTTCTATGTGAGACCAGAGTTAATTTTTGTGGTGATTGGCAGAGGGACTTGGTAGGACATTCATTTATCTGCCGCTGTTGAGGGTTCCTTAAATTCTAATCAGGCGAGATCGCGAGTTGAGCCATATAGCGCTACAAACAATGACGTTTGGCGTCCTTGTTTGAAGCTTTGTAAAAATGCCCGCTGCCAAATGCCTTTAACCAGGGCGTCGTCGAACATACGTGCGCACATTACGCTGCATCAAGTTGAATCGTAACTCCCCATACACACGACCTATTTCCAATAAGAGTTCCAGTGTTGGTTATGAGGCCTCGTTCAGCCTGAGTATGGTGTCTGAAGTTTAATGGAATGCTTAACAATGGGCAACTAGCCACCAATCCTCAGTTACGCAGACGAGGTTAAACTCTGCTGAAGGGCAAAGCCTGATATGTGACCTTACTTTACTGCTGCGCTAATATTATGGAAGTCGCTGTTTGATCGGTAACTGCCATGTGGAAAATGTGTATGTCATCCTTTGCAGTAGGGGCATTTTGCGATCCGTTTCCCGGATTTCTGTGAGTCGTATCCTTAACTGTCCACTGTCTCTTCCTTCGCATATCCGTAATGGCGTTTCGTCTTGTAGGAGAGTCAATTTAGCGTCAAGAAAGTACAGCCGATCTCATCCCAAAAATTGCTCCTCGCTTAAAGTACGTCAGGTGTTCATAATGGGATCATTTTATTCGACGGGGTATAGTAAGACACAAGTAACACACTTTTGATTCAATGTCGGCTCTTCACTGACTACCACATCTCGTTTAAGCAAGCTCTTATACCTAAGACCGGATGATTCATTGGGCGTTACTCCGATACCGAATATGTGTTTTCGCTGACATTTTAAGCATTTGCATAAAAATTAAATTTTAGAAATTTAGAGATCTTAACATCAATAATTTAAATACACTGATCGTGTCATTGAAAAGTTAGCGGTTCACGAATTCAAATCTATGCATTCCAATTCAATGGTAATTTCTGGATGATGAGTTTTGAATAGCATGTAAACCTCTCTAAGAGCACAAAGTAGGAGTTGTTTTTGAACATGAAACTTTTTCTGTATACTCTCATTGAAACAAAGACTTCCCAATATGTAATTCTGCTAACAACATCATCACAATAGAATTTTCTAATGATGTTCACATTTTCTCAATGTACGTTTTTTCCTAGTTTTGGATCAGGTGACGACATAACCCTTTTCTTTCACAAGTTCTTTTCCGTTTTTTCTAATTTCTTACGCCAAACCCCTGCTACGTTTTACCCAAGTCCCGCCTTCTAGGTAACATTTTAACTAAGATGACCTCAATATCGCTATCTGATGTTGATGTAAAATGTTTTTTCAGCTGACTGATTATCTCATTTCCTGCATTGACTGACATTGAAGATACTTCATTTCTCGCATGATCAAACCACGTACTCGGAATAGTTTCATTTTCTTTCTGTAGTTTCTTTGTATAACAATTTGTGTCTGAAATTCATTTCTTCTTTATTGGTGTTCCACTTAAAGTAAATAAACAATCATTTAATGATTTTATAGTTATATGTTTAGCAACTGCTAAAACCTCACAACTGTCTTCTAAAAAAATTAGTGTCCCCTCATCTCTTCTCACTGGGTACATTCAACGTCAGATTTTTGCTGACTACGCTTCACACCAAGCAACTTGCGGTACGTAACACAAATTTTAACATTTTCGTGGAACTCTGAGGAAACGTGTCTCCTCTATACTGTAATACATCTAAGATCTTTTCTTACAGTATCATGCCGTTCACTACTTAATAGACTACAACACATAATAAAATATATAATTTCTATGTCACATGCACGTACAGTCCACACTAGTTGGAAGAACGCTCATCCAGTCCTCTCTACGCTTTCACCTCCAAAACCTTGAATTCCACGATAGTCACATTGGACTTCGGGAGCAACCCAAGTCAGTCTATAAGAACCGTAAAAACAAACGAACAATACGGAAGTTTGTTGTTGTTTTACCCTATTACACACACGCGTTCTTTTGTACTTCATTGTGCAACTACGGAGTAGAGTTCAAATCTTTTTCTACTACGCCTACCAGTAACAAAGCAAGCATGTTGCTAACGTTACGGCGTCTGAAATACATCCCGTCATCCCTACCTTCCGTAGTCAGAATGGTTTGGCCAATGGAAAGTGATTGGAATGCGCGCGCATACGTTTGCTGATGTGGTTAGTCGTCTGTTTTCTGTGATGTGAGACACGTGGCTTTTTAAGATCAACGTTATAACTTTAAATGTTCTATGCGTACAGGTAACACTACTTAAGATACCCTAGGAATGCTTTCGAAGATGTAAGGTCACTCTATGACGGTGAGAATGACGCTATGCCAGTGGTATTGGCGTTTCAAATAAAGCCAGGAATCCATCACAGATAATAATCAGTGCTGTGGTCGATTTGTGACTTCACGGGGTGAGGGGAATATTACGATGGTGGTGCGGTGTATTCGTCATGATCGTCGCCGAAACATTGAGGAAGTCGCTAACACCACTAAATTATCAGAGACTACATGCCAGCGCATTTTGACGAAGGATCTTAACATGCACCGCGTAAGTCAGCATAATGTTCCTCGCCTTTTGACCTCCGAACAAAAGGAAGAACGGATGCGTTTATCGGGCAAATTAAACGGCAAAGAAGATAGCGATCCTATTTTTTGGATAACATCATCACAAGTGATGTCACTTGCACTATGCTGTCCATAGTTAAAGGCATACATCTGTCTCTTGCATTCTATGCTGTCCATAACTTAAGGCATTCATTTCGTATCGGATCTGTCGATTTCCTTTTTTTATGCGTGTTCCTCAAACTTTCTTTCTTTTCTGGCAAAAAGAAATTTTAATCAAGGAATGACAAATGCGGTGCCCATTGCCCCATGTCAAGGAGACAAAGAAAACGTCAGAGGAAAGTGTTTTATTCACAGAACATCGGGGATTTCCGTTGTTTATTGGAGTTATTATTCTAAGATTCTTGCTGATGACCAAGCACGATCAATTACTCTGTATCACATGCATACGTGATGTATCTCAGTTCAACGAAATTCTCCCTTTTTAAAGGGCAGCTCTTTCTCTTAATTTACGATTTTAAAATAGAAAGGCATTTCGATAATTTTATAACAACTGTTTTGTATCAGGCGTGCGCTTCATTATTTATTTTATCTCTAAAGATTTATTTCGAGCTAAAAGCTACACTCTGCTTCGCACTTTTCTCTCGTGAATGAAATACAGCTGATGAACGTACGTCACGTTGATTGTCATTGTTCACATTCCACATATCCAGGTCAAGGAGTGAAAATCATATGAGCAAAATGGACTTCCGTTACGTATAAGATTACAAATTTTAAAATTACAGTATTTTTGAGATATTTTAAATTGAGAACTTACTAACGGCACCCGAAGTTTTTTTTTTCTGGTTCCAAGCATAATATTGTTCCTCATGTACACTGATTTTATTCGTGAAAGCATATGCTGACCTTTCATTTATCTCTTTCCGGTTTGTTTTTACCTTCTATTTTCCTCAATGATAGGAAGAGCTCATTAGCTGAGTTCTAGGCCGCAGGTTCCTCTTTAAATAAACTGCTTCAACGTACACTTTCATATTGATATAAAGAATTTCTATTAGAAAAGCCAATTCATTTTTTTCGTATTACATTTTGCGAAAAGTAAACCTTTTTGAAGATATTGGCTCAAATTGTACAGACACTTGTGATGTGCAACATTTACCAACACAAAATGTATTTATTAAATTTAAAAAAAATGCTTTATGTAAAAACGCCATTCTACCCATTTGTCATCGGAAAAATACAGAAATTCGGATAGGAACAATTACTTCATCCAGCTTAGTCCATATCTGGATACTTCCGTCTACTAACTATATGGAATTATGAACAACCAGATGGGTGACGAACACTATCAGAGCGCGAAACCAATGCAGCAAACTTTACTTCGGTGTCTTCGGGCAACTGGAATGAAATTCTTCCTCAGTTGTATCTAAACTGGGGAAAATATATCCAAAGAAACTGGGATATTATAGAAAAATACATTAAGGTATGTAGATAAGAGTGTATTTAATTTTTAAACCATTATGTCTTCATTTTTTTTAATATTACTCCTTATTAATTTCAGTGTAAGCCTCATAGGAATAGTTATTTGAAACAATATTTTTTTATCAATTATTACTAAACCTGATCTTCAATAAATTCCATATTTTTAAGGCTGGACATCTTTTCAAATTTAAATTAAAAGTTTACAGCAATATATCATAAAACTAATTTCTATGTAGAGATTGTTCAATAAAGTTTTTATCTCCTTTATTACAAGCATATCTTTTCTTAAAGGCATATCTGCCCATTATATTTAAAAAACGTGTTCGGACACTCTCACTACTAAACTTACATTCACTTTTGAATTTTGTTTAGTTAACGAATTTTTTTGTTGAAATTCAAAATCATGATTAAAATTGGGATATTTTGAATGTTCCCTATATTTGAATTTATCGTTCATGCAGATAATTAGAAATACAAGTCGACTGAAAGCAAGGAGACAAATTTTCGCTCTAAACATTTTCACATTTAATAAATGTAAAATGTTTTTTTGCTTTACGTTTAAAAATGTTTATCACTTCAAAAATGTTACTTAATAAAAAATTGCGTAAGACGTTTTTCATTTAGTTTCCGTTAGAAAGCTTTCAAAACGTTTTTAATATATGATTCTTAATGCTTCTAAACTGAAAATATGTATTTCAACAGAAATATAATTGCACTGTTAGCCATTAAAAGTGCAACACCACGGAAGACAACAGATATCAAAGCCACGCTTATTGTACAGAAAGCAGATGATGCAAGTGTAAATTGATAACATATACTCTATATTGACAAATGTCACCGTAAACCACTTCAAAAGCAAACGAACGGATCTGCTGCGTTGTTAAGTTGCGCGGTACAGCTACAAACGGTATAAAAAGAAGCCTACAACTGACTTTGAGAAATGAAATATTGTTGAGTTTATATTATTGTGTTCAACATAAGAGAAACGTAGAGGCGTTTTCACATACCCAAGTCAAATGTTTTAATGTACTGCATAAGTGGAAGAAACATAGCGTGCCTTAAGTAGCAAAACGTACCGGCACACCAAAGAAAATTAGTGATAGAGGAGGTCAAAACCTCAGGAGAATCGTTGGAGCTAATCGACGGAGTACTGCACAAGCCCTCAGTGTACAGGTGAGTAAAAATGCTCGAACCTCGGTATGTACACGTACCATTTGCAGAGAACTGCAATCCATGGCTACCGTGGTCGTACGGCTGCTCGTAAACCTTTTATTTCCACTCGGAATGGTACTCGTCATTTTGCAAGGTGTAAAGAATATTTTTCGTGGACCGTAGATCACTGGAAACGGGTCCTATGGACTGATGAATCAAGATACACGATCTATAAGTCTGATGGCCATGTGTGGGTATGGCAGCAGCAGCGGGAACGCTATTCTATTTACCACAGTGTACCGTTCCCACGGTTGAATTTGGAGTTAGCAGAGTACTCGTGTGGGGGTGTTTCTCGTGGTATGGTCCCGTCACATTCGTTATCGTGGACAAACCTGTTAACCAGCACATCTACCTCGATATTCTGGATAATTATGCACTACCAATTTTGTGGCAATACTATGGAACCGAGCCTTGTCGGTACCAGCAGGATCATACACTGAGCCATAAATCAAGTACGATTAAGGCTTGGTTTGACGATAATTCCGTATCGTGTGTGGACTGGCAGGCGCTGAACCCTGATCGTAATCCCATAGAGCACCTATGGGATGATTCAAAACGTCGAATTAGAAGTTTGGAACCAAGGCCTACTACTAAGCGCAAATTAGCGGCAGCATTATGTATTGAACGGAAGCGCATAATTGTCACTGTGTTTCAAAACTTTGTCCAAAGCATGTCTCAAAGTGTCAGTGCCTACCTGCATTAAGGCCATATGCGGACAGACCCCGTACTAATGTATATCAATAAATGCCATGTTGTGTTTCTCTTCTAAGAGCCCGGTGACTTTTGTCAATATAGTGTACAGCACGGTGAGACGAGGGAAAGACATACTTCAACAAGAAAGATGACACCGAATTTTCGGGTGTAACAAACAAGTCTTTTGAATCCGTTCTGATGCAAATTAAATTTATCAAAGCTATTCAAAGGTAATGGAACCGGTATGGAAAACAAAAGTATCTGACGGAGGAAGGAAGTTTTTCAATCGGGTCTTTAATACCTCAGATATTGCTGTAAACGGAATCTTGAGCATACGAACTCTTTGAAACAGAGTTATCAGCAAAAATAAGAAGTGACTTTACGTCCCCTGGTGGAAAAACCATGCATTATTTTAGGAAGAAAGTATTCGCAAAAGGTTTATCCATATGAGCGGTATCGGTCCAAGAAAAAAAATTAGTCGAGTTTTCAGGAGCTCAGATTTTGCTACAAATACATCAGAAGCAGAACTTAACACTTATGACTCCTGGTGGCCAAACCATTCTTTACAAAACATTAGAAATTATGTGAAAAATATATTCCATCAGGTCTTGTATGCGATACAGGAAGAATTTTTCAAATCGGAGTTTTAGGATCCGAAAACGCAATTTACCTTTATGCGCCCTAGCGGAAAGTCTTAAATGATTTACGTGAAAATTTTGAATTTATAGCAAAAACACTTCGCATCGGAAACACTATCTAACTACGAAGGAATTTTTCATATTGTACTTTTAGAAGTAGAGATATTGATAAAAATAAGATATACGTCTTTGACCCCTGGCGTAGAAACCATGCATTATTTCATGAAGAAAATGTTCCTTAAAGGTTTGTTGACATGAGTAGCATCGGTCAACAAAAGACTGTTTTTTTACAATCGATACTTTAGAAGCTCATATTTTGCTGCAAATACATCAGAAGCGGAAATTAAGTCTTACGTCACCTGGTAGCCAAGTCATTTTTTACAAAAGTTAGAAATTATGTGCAAACGATTTCCCATCAGGATCTGTATCTGGTGTAGAAATAATTTTTCAAATCGGAGGTTTAGAAGCAGAGAAAGAGTGGCAAACGCAATTTACCTTTACGCCCCCTAGCGGAAAGCCTATGAATTGCTTGAAAATTTTGAATTTGTAGGAAAAACATGTCACACTAGAAACACTATCCAACAAAGAAGGAATTTTTTAAAATCGGACTCCTAGAATCCGAGATATTGACAGAAATATGATATACGTCTACACCCACTGGCGCAGAAACCATGCACTATTTTAAGAAGAAACTGTTCCTAAAAAGTTTGTCGACATGAGTAGTATCGGTGTACAAACGACGTTTTTTACAATAGGGAATTTAGAAGCTCATATTTTGCTGCAAATACATCAGAAGCGGAAATTAAGATTTATGCCCTCTGCTAGCCAAACAATTTTTTTACAAAAATTAGAAATTATGTGCAAACGATTTCCCATCAGGAGATGTATCTACTGAAAAAAAATAATTCAAATCGGAGTTTTAGGAGAAGAGTTATTGGGAAAAATATAATTTAATTTTACGCCCCCTAGCGGAAAATCTATGCGTAATTTGAAAAGGAAACTATATCTAAAACACTCTTCGATATAAATGGAACCGAAAGATAAAATAGTTTTTTCAATCGGATGTTTAGAAACAAATATGTGAATTAAAACGTAATTTTGAATTCGACATCATCTGAATTTACACCCTCTAGCGGCAAAATTGTACATCGTAAAAAAAACGAAATACAGGATCATCATTCGCATATTTCAAGCTTCCGAATGCAAAAATAATTTTTCAAATCGGACTAATAGTTGCAGAGATACCGTGGGTATGGACGGTCGGACTGACGGACAGACGGACAAACCGATAACAGAAACACGATCTTTTTTTACAAAGGACGTGCTAACAAACAACGGTTATTTCAAATTTCGGTGTTGACAACGTGTGAACCATAACCCATGTGTAAAATCTTATTACGGCAATCAATACCTAAGGAAATTTCGGTCTTGTGTGACATGAAACATGACCCTCTTACCATTAAAAATTTTTGACCTTGATCCAATAGGTTGAATATTAAGATGGCGGCCATGGTCTTGAAGTAGACTAAAGGATAATTACCCTCACCGATACTTTGCTGGGGTATTCAGATATTTCGTTTTCCCTCCCGTTTCTGTAATACAAGGCTGTCTTGACACTTTTGACTAAACCTTCAAAAACATAAATTTCCAAAAACATTGCCCGTCTGCTGTAAAACTCCTCACACAGAAACTTCCTGTCGATGTATGCCGATAATTTGAAATTCCACGCCAGTAAACGTAAAGACCGGCATCAGCGGGCAAGCTAAAAGCTCAGACCGTGCATATTTAAGGAACGTCTCTAACGCCCATTGATTATTTAAACCGGTACTCCGATTGCATTAACATTTAGGTATATCTTATTCGGATGCCGCAATTTCAAACCTTAGAACGGTACCAGAAACTTTGCGAAGTTGACAGGTGCTTAAATTTAAGGGATTTTTTATGTCGATATATTGGCAAGCATTTACATCCTAGCAATTCTAAAGTAGAATGATGGGTCGAGGGTGGGATATCCTCCTTATGGGTCGAATGACACTATACCGCGCAGGACAAAATACCCGCATCGGAGACACCAGCCGGTTCGGCAAACCACTGTTCGAAGAGTTCGGGCGATATCCCCTTCCTGTCCCCTGGCTGTTGGATAACTACTGATGATTGAGAAGTGATATTCTGCACTCTAGAAATGTTAATCATTAAATGCTGACCTAGGTAAAAAATATGTCTCATACCTAAAGTAACATTAAACCATATTTCATCCGCTCTTGATAAGTAAATTCCGATTGGCGGCGAGCATTACGTTTCTTTAAATGAGCAAGTTCTATCCATCCATTGGTACATGAGTTCATCTTCTGTTAAGTGAAAATGGTAGTAGTGTTCCATTATTAACCGTATTGTATTTACCGTATTCTTGCGAAGTGTAAGTTAGAAATAATTTTTTCATTAGGTGTCCTCATAGTTCAACACTTTCGGAATGAAATCAAATTTCGCTACGCACATTGTTGTTTTAACTGCTCTTATATTAACACCAACAACTGAAATACCATCCGTCGAAGACGTTTATACTGTAAGATGAATGTGGTATATTTTCCACAATGTTATGTAATTATTTAAAGGACAATCAGAATATTACTTCGAATTTCTCTAGGTTACTGTTGACTATGTAACGTCATACCAGAAAACTTGACAATAACACGAAACTAGAGCAGATATCCAACTCGCATCTTCCGAATATTTGAAGCTCCAACGGAAATTTGGACATGAAATTTGGATTTCCGCTCTAGGTGGATGTACTATTGAAATTTTCCGATTTGATGTTACATGGTGAACGGTAAAATACTTCAATTCAGAGTAACATTATGATTGTTGTGTGAATTATTGAGTATCGTATATACGTATTTAAAACAATTACCATTTTTATCATTTCAGTATCCAAAATTCATTTTGAGCAATTGTTTGTTTGCTTATATATTATAACTTTTGGTCCCACACATCTTCGTGAGAATACAAAACTTTTTCTTTAAGTGATTAAAAATGCATATTGCTTTCTGCTTCCTCAATATGCAAAAGTTTTGCAGATTAAGTTTGGAAAAATAATCCATAATTTAAATTGATGAATAACCTGATTCTTTTTAACTTACAAAAGTTGTCATAAAACCACACGTTTTCTTGACAAATCTAAATGTATGTCTGTGTTAATGCAATTAAAATAAAAATTCTTTGCTGCTTTCTTCAGAATGCAAAAGTGGAATCGCGGGACCAGCGCTTGTTTAAAAACGTATAATACCAGTCATTTTACTGAAGAACTGAAAATATGCTATGTTAGTCCATTTAAAATAGCATCCGTCTCACTACTAAAATGAGCAAAAGCAAAACAGCAGGGTTATAACGTTCAATGCATATTTTGTGATTGAAGCAGATTTCTAATCAGAATATCTTGTTTCTTTGTTATACAATCTTATTACCTGACCAAAGACGACGACAAATTCCTAAACTGCGTTTAGAGACCTGAACCTTCAGCGCGCTGCGCTATAACGAAGTGAATTTCTCCGTCGTTTTTATCCGCGCCAGGGTTCGAACCTGGGTCCCCTCATTCCGGAATAAGTTGCTCTACCAATTAAGCTACGCGGACATTTTATTCTGATTCCTATCTGCCTTTATGTCGTGTGCGTCCTTCTGGCAGGTACGTCACATCATCTCCCCCTTATTTTTTTTTTTTTTTTTTCGAAGTGCTGCTCTTATTTTTCCTATCTCGCAGTGTGGAAATAACATCACACCATTGCGAGATTGTGAACGGTCGGGTCATCCGGATAGTTCGGGCGCCATTATAACGAAGTAAATTTCTCCGTCATTTTTATCCGCGCCGGGGTTCGAACCCGAGGCCTCTTATTCCGGAACAAGTTGCTCTACCAATTAAGCTACGCGGACATTGATTCTAATTGCTATCTGCCTTTATGTCGTGTGCGTCCTTCTGGCAGGTACGTCACATCTCCTAGTACGTTACAGCGCCTTTAGGCAGGTGAAAGGATGGAAACAATTTTTTAGAAGCGGGAGCAGTGCACCCTGATAGCAAAGTGATAAAAAAAAGTACAGAAAAAAATTAGAGTTCTACGAGTAAGCGGTTTCCCGTCAAGTGCTTAGCTTATACGCAGAGAGACATACCTGAACAACAGCAGCAAATCTATCCGAGCAAACCGTCTGACACGCCGATGTCCCGCCACCGCAGACGCAGAGAAGGCCACGGAGAACGAAAACCTGTAAAACACACACACTCACACACACACACACACACACACACACACACACACACACACACCTAAAATAGAATGAGAACCCAGATAAAATCATCCAGTACACATACAGCCGGTCGCCATTCATACAATTAATGCACCTGGTATTTCCAATTACGAAAATTACAGGTAGGCTCTTAATAGGGCCTTTTGTTTACATGTTACCAAGTTTTGCAAAAAGTAAATATACAACTGTTTGTGTAAAATTTCAAAACCAAGAAAGAGTCGCGTTATTTAAATTAAATTTATAATACAGGTTTCTCATGTTGCAGGTGATGACTTAGTACATTTGCGACCTATACAAGATTTTTCGCTTTAAACCTCAGTATCACGGGAAGCCTTCTCGAGCATGAATAATAGCATATTCGCAACTTAAAATTGAATGTAATAGGTATTGGTATTGTTCTGTGGATTAGTTTACCAGGCTGATTCTCAGCAAGAGCAGAGTTCATTTTTTGTGACTGGCGGAGGTGCTTGCCGGACCAGGCGCTTAGCCATCATGTGCTAGGTGCAAGTATGTTCCATCCGGTCATATCCTGGGAACGTGCAGTCCATAAAAGAAGCGGTATCTCCAGCGCATGAAAATGCTCTTGGATATTCGGCGGCACATGTTGCCGAGCATTGCCTTGCTGGAATGTATCTCCAAGACAATGCAAATTGAACTTAATGACGCTCGAAACCATGACGCTTGATGTTGGGTCTGTATGACGCTGCAAAGTATAATATGCAAGTTGCAGTCCACAATAATAATTTCGAACAGGTATGCTCCTCTTATGGTACATCAATTGGAATCGTGACTCGTGATAAAATACGACCTCTTACTATTCAGTGCGCCAATGTCTATGTTGTAAACCTATTGCAGCCTGAGACGTCGTTTTTTGAGGTACAACGGAATACTCGGCAATGGGCTGCTAGCGACTGGTAATCTGCTAAACAGACTACTTCGATCTGTGCTGGACAATGAAGATTTACTTGTGACATAGGTTTTTCGCCATTGTTATAGCCTTTCTACTAAGTAATTAGTCAGAAACGGTTACTCTCAGTCATTCCTGTACATTACCATTTTATTTGAACAACGCAATTAAGGGAAAAGCAGCGTTCTCTGATGCTGAGGTCCTCTTGTTTCAGCGTGTCTTTAGACAGCGAATGTATTCGTTGTAGCTGATTTTTGCCTATTTCGCTAATTCCAAGGTAATTCGTTACAGACGGTTAAAGAGTTAAAATATGTTAATATTTTGTCCTGCAAACTTTTAAACCTAAACCTTGGGTTAACCGTTTAAGTTGCGAATTTAGTATTCTGTTTTTTTACCCCAGCGCGTGCATCTTTTACGAGTAACGCCCTCCCCCAACTTTGAATGTTTTTTTTACGAGTAACCACCTGCGAACCCCTTTACCTTGAAAAACATTCACTTCATGTGTACTCGGTGTAAGTGAAAATGGTAGCAGTGCACAACGATAGTTTCCTCCTCACGGTAACTGTGACTCCTAAAATCAATGGCTGGCAAATACTTTCTTATGTTGCATACATAATTGCCCTCCTACAAGTTGCATACATAATTACCCACCTAAATCATAGTAAAAGTTTAATGGTGCACACGTCATAACACACAAGAAATACACATACGCAGTGTGTAAAATAAAAATACTTGGATTTATAAGTGCAATGTTCTCTAACAGTTTTCCAACGCGTTTCGTTAGGAATGGTTTCCTGCTAATATTGTACGTTCGACAGAGCAATGGTATTATTTTATTCCAAATTGAAAATTAATAGTTGTCTAGCCTTGTAAAATGTTCAATAACACTCCATGTCGAACATTCAAAGCGAAATACATGATCTTATGATTAGTTTAACGCAAAAATAAGTTTCACAAAACATGCAGGAACTCCGCGGTATGGAATGTGTGGTGACGTGCTGCCATCCATCGTCTGAGGTGTGTGATGACAACACGAGCTGTTGCATTCATCTCAAAGACGTTTCTGTTTTGTCTAGACTTTAAATGTATCTTCAGTGACGGCCAGTCCGTACTGTAAAATATAATTTCCGAAGGGAACGTTTTGAGTCCTCATGAATCAAAATTTGTCTATGTAGCAGAAAAGTCCAGTGCATTGGTTTCTTCCCAACGCACTCCAATCGGATATCCGGTTCATCTACGCCACTGGAGCGCTGACCCGTGAAACCACTTATTAAACGGACACCAAGATTTGCTGGAGACGCCGGTCCTTAGTTAGGTAGGTGAAGTATTTAACCTTTTTTCTAAAAAAAAGGTATTACGATTAATAAGTTGAAAAACCCATTTTATAACTTTTTTATATATTCAATTTTCTGAAAAAAGAAACTGCCAGTAATAAAATTTTATTTACTTAAAAAATGGGGGAAATTCATATCATTAATAAATCTTTCCTATATTGAAAATCTCAGGAATCATAATAAATATTTTATATTTTTCATATTTCAGAATTTGTGAAATTTCTTGAATTTCCTTTTTTTAAGCTAGCATTCGAATTGAAGAAATCATACTTAGTCCTTAAGATTTTATCTCTCGAGAAAACCTTCCATTTCAAATTGGAGAGCCAGAATATTTAAAAGATCTGACACCACATACCGTATTCACGCTTTGTACCAAATAATTGTATAAACCACAGAACCCGTGAATGAAAAATTATCTTATCTGAAAAGCTCAATTTAATGTTATTGCTAAATTTCAACATCTTAAAGTGCAAATCAAAGTTATATAACTGTGTTCGGTATGTTTGGTACAGGTACGTTAGACCTGTATGATGTGCAGCATGTTGTGCGTGAATCTGGATTATCCGAGATAGGAGCGTTAAAGTCTAGAATCATACAGTAAAACTTATGGTGTAGAGACAAACTCCGCATTATTAATGTTTCTTCGAAAAAGTTAGGTTTCTTTAAAGAATAGTTTTTTGTGATTTCTGGGATTCAGTTGACTCACTGGATTGCTCTTCCAAACCGTCATGCCCCAAACGGGAGATATGAAATAGGTGCTACACATTTAAGGAAGGCATTCTGCTTTGGGAAATGAATACCCATGAAACGTTGTAGGCGAGGGATACGACATGGTGTTATTAACTGTTTGTGGTCTCAGTACCTAGATGGAGTAAACATTTTGCAGATCATTCCAGTCAACTGTCGACTTATTATATAATATCCGTAGAGGATTTATTTCACCTTCTGCAACATCATTTCCAAACAACGTTAGCTTTAATACCAGTACTGGATAATGCATTTGGCGGTCGTGCCTCTGTAGGTTGTATAATCTTTGTGCAAACCATCAAAGGGGCGCAAGCTTTAGATGAGAAAGATATCCTCTCTAATATGGCCCTGTGTCTCGATGTTATCACACGAGAGATGTAGTGCCATTAACCTCCACTTTCAATTTAAGGTAATATTTGTTCTGTACGTACTCTGCGTGCTTCACATTTATACAATTATTTTATAGAAGTGTAATTTTAGCACACAAAAATTCTAGGCGTTTGCATTCCTTGAGATTGCAAACACCTAGAATTTATGAGTACCAGAGTTATCTTCACATTAACAGACCTGTATCGACGGATTTGCCGGTCATCATTGTCTAACTGATAGGGACGTGACCACCTTGTAAACTGAATGGGTATCAAATGCATAGTGGTAGGGTAGAAATTTGTTATTTGTTGCACTGTATACATTAAAATGTGCTTTTAGTATAGATGTCATAAAAATTATAATTCCGTTCGGACGTCCATGCGAAAAAATGTTACAGCAATATCGCTCATACGCTTTCTTTTAACAAATATATTTCTGTAGAAATGACACATATCCAAATGTCCGTAATACGAAAAAAAAAACATTCAGAGATTGTAAACTTCATGAATGTGTACTAACCCACATGTTAAAGAAACATAATCAAAGTGATATTCGCAGCAAATGTACGAGAATACTATTCAAATATTGCAGTCTTAACGGTGTATAGTACTGCTCTCATCACACCATGATGGCGTCAAGAAAAATCAGATTATTATCTTAGTAAATTTAAAATTTAAATAGATTACTATGAGAAATCCAGAGATAAATAAATTGCGAAAACTCCTTTTCCAAATATTTTACTGTCACAAATGCTTTACACTGAAGGCTCTATGAATAACTAGTAGGCCCGTACATAAAGATGTTCTTGGCTGTACCGACGTTAGGTTAATAAAGGGTTCCTCCGTCCCTCACATATATATCAGTATTGTTTTAAGAGTATACATATAAACTATCGCTTTCCTCACTTTCTTATTAGAAACCAAAAACAGAACAGGATAATAAATTCCTCTTTAGTTCAATTTTCACTTTGTGTTTCATTCCTAGTATTTAAGAATCCTGAAATACTGTGCAACTTGAACACTTTCACCACAATAAATGCCTAAAAACACAGCCAAGAAACCTTCCAATTTATATGTTGATTTTGGTAATCGCTTTGGTTCCAATTAAGAATATCATAGTGTCTTTGACCATATTCCCTAACAAAGAAGGACTGTGTGGTGCTATAGAGTTCACGCACCTGTCACGGCAGCAAGTGCCAGTAATAAGCCCATACCGAAGTAACTGAACAGAGAAACCATTTGAGTCCGGAGTAGGAATTTCCCACCGTCAGAGCGAGAAGGTTTGAATTTCACACAACTGAATAAGTAATTTTTACGTACAAAATTCATTTTTTTTCATTCTCTTTTCCCTTTCAGGTGTGTCTTTTTTTAAAGAACTTTGCAGAGGTAGGGATAAATTTACATTGGCGTATGGGTAAAGAGTGTGGCATTCCATGAAATATTAGAAATCCTGAGACGAAAGATCTCATAATTAACCACTGAAAGAAATTTGTTATGAGTCCTATTCCTCACAAAAAATAAAGCGCTAAATATGGCATATCCTGATTTCAAATCACATGGGCCGAATTCAACTTCATCGCTTCATGAATCAAGACAGATGCGGGCATTTCAGCAGCTGGAAATCACTTATCGTGATCCTGGGGCCACTGTGTGAAGATATCTTCTTTGCGACACAGAGGAATCAAGCACTGTAATTCAAAAGATTACTGTCACATCTCTTTGACTTTTGGACAATGGGAAATTTCCGTCAGATTTGAAAGATATATCGGCGATTAAACTCTATGAATAACTAGTAGCCCCGTATATAAATATGTTATTGGCTGTACTGACTTAAGGTTAATAAGGTGTTCTTTCGTCCATCACATGGCTTGGTCGTTGCCCTGCACCTGCCTCGGAGCTACGCAAAAGAGGTCAGTGTCCGTCCTGGTTCCCGGTAAGGTTTTCTTTTGCGAAGAGCGCATTTCATGCGTACCAAAGCTCAAGAGAATTATGGCCACATCTTCCTTTCTCTATTATCTACTGGAGCTCAGTATTTGACCTTTCGACAACAACCCATAAGCAGCCCACATGGGAGATGTGTGGATAAATTCGAAAGCATGTAGGAGAAAACTCGAGACCGACGTACTGGAGAAACTTAGGAAGACATTCATCCAAGAGTGAATTAATAATGGCTGAGAAAACTGTGATGATGACTATGTGTAACATGTTTCTGTCATTTCTTTACGGCTGCTATTTAGTTATAAAGAATTTGTAGGACCGATTCCTTTGAATATGAGCACGAAGGCCTCGCGCTGGAGCAAGCGAAATATCAAAACCTGGTAGGATGCGATGAAACTCAAAAACGAAATGTTCCCTACATGCAGCGGTTTGTCTCAGAACTCAGAGGAATGGTAAAATATCGGGGCTTTTTCTCAAAGTTTTGGGTAGATGCAACGGTTTTGATGTGTATATAACATATTTTGGTTTCCTGTCCATTAGCGAATTTAGAAAAAATCCTTTTTTTATGACCACGCACTCTCAATATTTTGAATTTAGAAGGAAAGTGCAATGAGGTTACTGGGATAAAAAAATCTGTATACTCTTTTCCTGACCATAGTGTCACAAATGATGGATTGTAAAATTGCTTTGCATGAAGTATCCGTATCGCTGTGTTGGCGAGAGTGCTTCAGATATTTCAAAGGACATTCATTGATTAGAGAGTCACAGAATAATATTTATTATACGCAAATTTTCCCAGAAATGTACTAGGAAAGCTTCATATTTCAACATTTCCTAATTTATTGCGCGATGAAAGAGGAGCCTCACAACTTTAAAAGTAACAGATAAGTAAAATGTAGAGATTGACAGCGAGATCATAACTACACTGCTGGCCACCCAAAATGAACACCAAGAAAAAAGCATCGAATTGGCCTGAAATTCGAAGCATGCGTCGACCGCGAGAGGACATGCAAACGATTAGCATTGCAGGGCATATGCAAATCATGTGCGCCAGGCACGCCACCGAGAAGCACTATAATAAGGGTGCACAGAAGGCGGGGTGTAAGTAGTGGAAGTGTGTTGCGCTGCCGCACCTGTGCGTGGGAAGCTACCTGTAACCTCGTCGCAGAATACGGCAGTAATTCCAGCACGTTTCGGAGTTCGACAAAAGAAGAATAGTGGCTTATCGCGGCATCGGTTTATCTTACGGAGATATCGGCGCCCGTGTGGGACGACATTCAGCCACAGTGAGGCGAGTATGGATTCAGTGGGTGCAGGAGGGACGGACGGATCGAAGTGAGCGATTGCCGAAGCCGCGGCACCCCACCGAACGAGAGGAACGGCATGATAAGCGGCGGACATTGAGGGCTTGCACCGCCACATCCCGAACGTCAGCATAGGAATTAGGGTGTGTTGTGCAACAACATGTGTCAGCACGTACCGTTCACCATCGTCTGCTGGAGTGGGGACTTGTCGCACGGCGCCCATTGCTCCGATTACCATTGACGTTACACCACCGGCAAGTGCGGCGGTAGTTGGCCGTTGAACGCTGCACCTGGACTACGGAATGGCACGACATTGTCTTCTACGACGAATCCCGCTTTTGCCTCCAACACCACGATGGTCGGATCAGCGTGTGGTGGTACCGCGGCTGGAGAATGTATGACGCCTGCATTATGCATCGCCATACCGGTCCGTCGCCTGGCGTTATATTTTGGGGTGCAATTGGATATAACACCCGCCCCCTCTGGTACGCATCGCCATTACATTCAACAGCCACCGCTACATTTCCGACCTTTTGGAGCCTGTGGTCCTCCCTTACCAGCAGGGCCTGCCAGCGGCCACGTTACAACAGGATAATGCGCGCTCGCACGTCACACGCATCGTGCAACAATTCTTCACGGCCCATCAGGTGTCACTGCTGCCGTGGCACGCCTGTTCTCCCGATATGTCGCCCATGGAACACGTCTGGTCGCTGATCGGCAATCGAGTTGCCCGGCAAGCACCACTCGTGGCTACGCCTGAGGAGCTGTGGCAAAGTGTGGGAGCAGCCTGGACTGACATACCCGAAGCCCACAACCAAAGCCTCTTTCGTTCGATGCCGCGGCGTTTAGCGGCCGTTATTGCCAGCCATGGGGGCCACACGAACTATTGATGTCTGCGTGTTCCGCATGTCGCACGGGCCTGTAAGCTCAATCGTTTCATATTTGTATCTCTTGTTATGTGTCCAGTAAATCTGGCTTTGCTATCTCCTGTCCTTCTTGGTGTTGCATGTTTGGTGGCCAGTAGTGTATAAATAATTTTCGAGTAACCAAACTTTTAATAAAAACAAATTTCCATTTATCACCTTGGAAAAGAACTCAACCATTTCTTTCACTAAGGTGAGCCCACTTTTCCCGAAAAAAGATGCAAAAACCTTTTCATTTCGGAATTTCCCATAAACTAAGCGATGGTTTGTAACAGTGTGAAGTCACGAACAGCCGATTTCGGTCTTGCACGAGGAAGAACAAACGCGAATTTCTTTTGGGCTCTGCTTTCAGTTCAATGTAGTTTAGATTTAAAGAGAAAACAAATTTTTTGTAAGAGAAATCTGTTAGTTATCTACTTTGCTGACATGAGTATTTGTGACGTATATTCTAAATTAACTTTCTTTTTTTAGTTTCTTTCCCTATGTAAATCTTGAGTTTATTTTCAGTTATATTACACTCCTAACGTAATCTTTTCCATCAAACGAATACGTTTGGCAGCATGGTTGAGGTTGAATGCACGTGACGTATGCCTGTTTTGATAAGAACGAGAGATAAAGGCTATGAGAAAACAGTTGCTCGTGTGACGTGGCGTGGTGAATTGCTAGTGGAACGTTTAATGTAGAGCTTGTGTGGTGTTAGTATATGTTGGAGACTACTTTGAATAAAGCATATTGTCCGTAAGTTTGACTTCTGTTGTTTATATGCTTCGTTTGGCCGTTAAGGTTTTTAATTTAGGAACTATTTCTTAGTATGGTGATGTTTTAAATTAACGTAGAAGTACGAAAACACTTCTATGTTATATTGGCGCCTGAACTATAGCCGAACAGATTCATAGTAGAAGTCACGGATAATGGAAAATATAACGGATCCTATTGGCCTCTTCTATGATCCTTATAGACATGGTAATGGGTATCATAATTCTACCACAGACAATCTACGCACTCAACGTTATAGAGTGTCAAACAATTCCCCAAGTGCTCTGTACGAGGCCTTCGCGTCCGACTTACCAGACATCGAATACGCGAGATACGAAGCTTATGTTCCGCGTACTGCAACCGCAGTGCTTCAACAACAATTTACCCCACTACCCCCCGTGAGAAGGAGTAAAATTCTTGCTCATTACGTACCCCATGCCGGTACTATTTTATTCAGGGGAAAGGGTGGTTCGCTTAGGTTTTTGTAGGATCTCGACGATCATTTTGATCTTTATAATGTTCTTGTAGACTGTCGGATACCTATTGCTGGCACATGTTTGCAAGACACAGCAAATGTTTGGTACAGACAGTGGTGTCGAATGAACCCAGAGGACCTATATCCGCTATTTCGAGCTGCATGTTTGGATGTCTTTCCTTTTGGCACCAATAAGGCCGGCCTAGCCCAACAACTGTTCTCCAGGTGACAGCGAGCGTCAGAAAGCCCAGTCTCGTTCGCCCTGGAAACAGTTCGACTTTACAAATTATGGGATACCGATGCAGTCGATTCTAACATTTGCGATACTTTGCTACAGCAGCTGGATCCCTTCCTGCAGGATTTTTTGGAAGTTCGAAGTCCCGTCTGCAATCATGAGTGCCTAAAACTCATTCAATGCTTTGAAGAACGCCACAGTAAAGGGCAATCTTCACAGGTCCAAGAGTACCGCCAACCTACGCAGTACCATGACATTCCTATTCAAACCAAAACATATCAGCAGCTAAAACTGAACTTTCGTCAAGGACAGGTTTTCAATCAGCCCCGTCAGACTGCTTATCAGTCAAGGGTGGAGAACGCCTATCAGCAGTCTAGATACGTGGCGCCGCATCGTCGGGCACCAGAGGTGCGACATCCTGACCATTATGGGAACCAGGATAACAACCAAATTTTTCGTCCCCAAGATAATTACTACCCGGTTAACAAGACATAACCAAAACACCGTGCTTCAAGGTATGCCTAATGATATTAATGCTGCCTCTCCTGCCCGTTACTCCAATTCAGTATGTTCTGGTACTTCGCCAAATTTTCAAAATCAATCTGATAATTCTAATCGGTTTCACCGCAATTTAAACTTCAGCAGGAGATAGATGGGTCGAGTCTATCTCCTTGTTTTTCTGAAGACCTCAAATCTCTTTTTTAACAATTCATGCTCCGATATTGTCTATATTCTAGTCACCTTGGGTAAAGTAGTGGTGTCGAATGAAATTGATTCTGGATTTGACATTTCTGCATTAAACTTTGATTTTTGTGCTGCTACCTTTCCAAATGCTTGTGTCGAGCCCTCCCAGTAATGTCTGTGTGGTGCCGACAATATTGACTCTTCCATCTCGGGTTCAGTTTATTTACCTGTCTAGATTGGCAAAGTTCAAGTTTCTTATACTTTCTTTTTGATCCAAGAGTTACCCGTGGATTGCCTTCTGGGGGTGGATCTCATTAAAATGTTTAAGCTGACACTTGATTTCGAGCAGGGCCTTATCTTAATGCCTGAGGTTAGTCCTCACACCCCAGAAGAACCTATTGATTTTTCTCCAGTTCTTACGAGTGACAGATTATGGCCTGAACACAGGAGCCAACTTGGTCAGGTTTAACACAGCAGACCAGGGTTATTTTCTGATAAGCCAGGGTTCACACAGGTGGTCTATGATACCATTGATACAGAAGGAGCTAATCCCAGTGAATGTCAGCCTTATCCATGTCCGAACCAGGAAAAAGCTGAGTTCCAAAAACATATTCATGATATGCTCCATTCGGAAATAACTAAAGAATCACTTAGTCCTAGGAAAGCACCTGCTTTTCTTGTTCCAAAAAACAATCTGGAGAGTAACGCTTTGTGATACATTATCATAAACTCAATGCGGTGACTAAAGTTATCAATTATCCATTGTCTATAGTTAGCGATATCCTCCAGGACTTATCGTCAACAAACTGGCTATCAACTTTGTATTTAGCTAGTGGCATTTGGCAGGTTGCTGTCCACCCAAATTCTGTAGAAAAAACTGGATTTATTACCCCGTTTGGAGCATATGAGCTCCTACAAATGCCCTTTGGTTTGGCATATGCTCCTGCAACGTTTCGGCGCTTAATAGCTCAGTCTTACGTCCTGTGCTCGGACCAAATGTCCATGTCTATTTAGATGATATAATTGTCTCTTCTGAGACTTTTGAAGAGCATCTGTCTCTTTTGGACCAAATTTTCGAACTGTTACATAATGCAGTTTGACTTAAAAGCCAGCTAAATGTCAAATTGGCCGGGACGAACTAGTATATCTGGGATTGAAAATTACCCCTAATGGTCTTCTAACTGACAACTCAAAGGTCAAGCCGATTTCGGACTTCCCGAGGCCGAGGTAGGCAACAGAATTGTCGCGATTTATAGGCATGGCCGGGTGGTATCAACAGTTCGTTCCGGGGTACGCTACTGTATACGAACCTTTATTTGCATAGAAACGGAAATATAGACCTTTGTTTGGTCCACAGAGGCAGAAACTACTTTTAATGCTCTTAAACATGCCTTGGTTTCACCACCAGTGTTAGCCTTTCCTAACCATGTAGAAATGTTCAATATTTTTACCGATGCATCAGGTGTTGGTCTAGGAGCTGTTATATCTCAACGAGTGCATCCTATTGCATATGCCTCTCGAATTCTTAACAAAGCAGAACGTAATTACTCTGCTACTGAGCGAGAATGTTAAGCGATTTTTCTTGCTCTTACCAAATTTAAATTCTTTCTCAATCATTTAACTGTCAATGTCATTACGGATCATTCGGCATTACAATATTTAACCACTGCAAATAATCTGTCTCGAAGATTGTGAAAATGCACACTTCGACTTCAGGAATATAATATTCGAATCCAGTATCGCCCTGGTAAATCAAACCAACTGCCTGACGCACTGTCTCGCTGTCCGGTCAGTTCTGGTGGCCAGGCGGATCCTGAACCTCCCTCCTTATTTCTAATTTCGGAAATCACCTGAAGGGAGCAAATACTTTCTGAATTGCCGAATGATCCAGATTTTGGGGAAATTTATAATTTCTTATTCGCTGGTTCTTCTGGTCCTAGTGAACCTTCTTTAGCGGGTCGTAGTCAAAACTATAAGATCATCGACGGCATTTTGTATTATAAAAATTTTGTGAATTCAAGAGCTGAGTACCGCATTGAGGTACGTCGGTCTCTCCGCATGGCCTTACTCTAAGAATTCCGTGATATTTCTCTTGCCGGTCACTTAGGCATACGAAAAACTCGTACTAAGCTTCGAGACGTAGCCTACTGGCCGGGCATGTACAATAGTATACTCGCATACATTCGCTCATGTGAGTACTGTCAAATATACAATTATGATAATAAACGACCGGCCGGTCCCCTTCTTTGTAGTTCAAATAATTATGTATTTGAAACTAGATCTATAGATTTATTGCGCCCTTATCCATTATCAACAAAAACTAAATCTCGTTATATTTTAGGTGTTACAAATAACTTTTCTAAATGGGTGGAAGCATTCGCCATTAAAGCAGCTACGGCTGATGTAATATGTGATACTCTAATACATAATGTTTTACTCGCTTTGGTTATCCTCGTACCATAGTCTCGGACCACGGGTTTCAGTTTATTTCGGAGTTATTTGAGCGAATGTGTGCGAGGCTTCGAGTAAAACACAAATTTATAAGTCCATATCATTTTCCAGCCAATCCGGCTGAGCGTGTAAATCGCACCTTACTAAAGATGATCTTAACTTTCATTGGCAATAATCATGAGCGTTGGGACGAACATGTTGAAATGTTTTGCTTCGCCCTTCGCTCATCATTTCATGAATCAACGCGGCCTACGCCTGCTGAATTTTTTCTAGGGTGCAACATCCGCACCCCCTTTGAGAATTTAACTGGCATTATCGATGAAATCAACTAAAGACCAACACCTGAATCGTTAAAATTACTTGCGCAAAAGGCACGGGCTGCTATCAGTCGAGCTCAGTAAAGCCAAGCTAGGCACTATAATGCGAAACGGAGAGAACCAGATCTCGCAGTTGGAGATCTGGTCTTATTAGAAACTCATTTCCAATCATCTGTTGCACATACCTTTGTAAAAAAATTTGCACCTTTATATGAAGGCCCCTTTGAATTAATAGAATTGTACAATAATAATGTCATATTAAAGAAGCCAGATGGCTCCCTACATTCTGCTCATGTGCAGCAATGTAGGAAATGGGTTATTAGAAGCAATGATGCAATTATTGACCCTAAATCTAGTAGGAATCCTCAGGCAGAGGGTGGGACTTCTTCACAAGTATGTATAGTTGATGATGAAATTCTTTACACCACCCCTGTCCTGTACGATTCTCTACCTTCGTCTGAGCGTGTCTTTGCTTCTACTTTTAACGAGTCTCATTCTGACATTATTCCATTCGCTCGGGGTGCTGTTATTATTTCAACTCCTCAGTCTACTGCCTTTTCAAAAGACGAGAGTTCTAGTACTTCCAGTTCCCCTGAATATTTGTTCATCTACTTCTCATACTTCAGTCGCTCAATTTACTTCTTCACGGCCTCCGTTTGGTTTTAAATATAGAAAATTAAAAAGAAAAATAACTGAAATTTCATCTTCAGGTAGTTCCATCTCTCTTGTGCCTAAAGGAGTCGTATATCTTGCTGAATATGAATCATTGGACAATATTGTTGAGGTTCTTCACTTTCCAAGTAAATAAATACCTTCTTCTGTTTCTACTGAGCAGCTGCCTACTTTATGAACATTTAATCAATCTGCAGTAGGGCCAAAACGTCCTCTTTTGCCTACTGTGCCATCTAAACCTACTAAGCGCCCGCTGCCTAAATTTGCCCCTCCTCTTCCATAGTCTCCTAGTGAAACTTTTAGTGTTGGGCTACAATCCAGACATAGAGTTCAGCATTTACATCCGCCAGGATTTTGTCCTTGGAATCTTCGCTCAGGACGGACGGAGTCTATACCTTCCTCCACCGTTCCTCGTCGTTCACGGAAGGGACCTTCTAGTTTTACACCGCTTCTTCGACCGCCAAAGAAACGACCGGATCTCCACTCTTGTAAGATTCCGGGTTCATCTCCAAGTCAGGCTGGGACCTCCTTGCTTCAGCCTGGGACCTCCTTGCTCCATCCTGGGACCTCCTTGCTTCAGCCTGAGACCACCTTGCTCCATCCTGGGACCTCCTTGCTTCAGCCCAGGACCTCCTTGCTTCAGTTTGGGACTTCCTTGCGACAGCCTGATGACCCTGTTTCTACTGGTCAACTTGCCTTGTACACGAGAGATCCTGAGACATCCCGGCGATCCAGTGACCTGCAACCTCAGCCTGTGAAGCGTGAAGCTTCAAGAGTGCCGTTGTCGGCCCGACAACAACATAAGCGTGTCACCACACGGATTTTTTTTGCTAGAAAAAGGTACTGTTAAAAAAATGTTGTTGTTATTGCAATTGACATTCAAATTCAAAGGAACTTTTGCTGCACAGAACTTTTCTTCAAAAGACTATTTATTTGGACTTTTCGCTATATTCAAAGCATCTCAGAACTTTCATAACAGCCTTTGACAACAAAAATATCAAATACCTTAAAGGACTAATTATTTGAACTTTTTTCTGTGCTCAAAGTATCACAGAAATTTAATGATAGACCTTGAGAACAAAAATATATCATACCTTATTTCCTTGTCAGTATGTATTTTTTTTTTTTTTTTGGTGTGGCGCCCCATTAATTTTTTTAGTACTAAAATGCTTGTCAACTCATTTTGTGCATGTTGTCTTTTCGGCATAACATGAAAATCAGCACTGTCTTTGTTGATATCTATAAAGATTTCACTCCCAGGATACAGTTTTCCAGGGTTCCCCCTATCCCATCAAAAATTGATGTGCGAATGCATATGAGTAATTCGAAGTCGGCCCTGACCGCCAAGTGTTCAGAAAAGTTTTTGTGTTGTTGTTTTCTGACTAAGCTTTTTCTGTGCTTGACACTTGTGTTTGGTGTTGAATTTTTTTCTGCAAGTGCAGTTTTTTTTCAACAAACTAAATTTACACCATGTTAAAATGTTCAACTATTCAATTTACTTAGTTTGAAAGTTTTGTTTTACCTGAGAAGTTATCAGGGGTGGACGAATGTGTAAATTAACTTCATGTTATAAATGTTGTAATTTTTTTCCTGCCATACGTAGTTTTTTTTTACTACTATGCTACTTTTTACATGTATATTGATGAGTGTTATCCGCACATATTGTGACAAAATATTTATCACAACTTATAATATGGAGATTTGATGTACAGAAAGTTTCTATTTTCTATGAATGTTCATGATATTGAACTATTGATGTCTAGAGACTATGTGTTCTGAGATAAAGTCAGCTACAGCAACTGATCAACAAATCTCTTCGTCCATTTAGTAAGTTATTATCTGAATGAGTTGAATGAATGATCAGATTGTTTGAAACAGAAAAAAATACGAGAGAGATGATGTGACGTTTATTCTAAATTAATTTTCCTTTTTAGTTTGTTTCCCTATGTAAATCTTGAGTTTATTCTCAGTTATATTTCACTCTTAATGTCTTTTCTCTCAAACGAATACGCTTGGCAACATGATTGAAGTTGAATGCACGTGACGTATGCCTGTTTTGATAAGAACGAGAGATAAAAGCTACGAGAAAACAGTTGCTCGTGTGTCGTGTGTGTGTGTGTGTGTGGCGTGGCGTGGTGAGTTAATAGTAGATCGTTTAATGTAGAGCTTGTATGGTGTTACTATGCGTTGAAAACAACCTTGAATAAAGTATCTTTTCCGTAAATTTGACTTCTGTTGTTTACATGTTTCGTTTGTCCGTTAAGGTTTTTAATTTAGGAACTATTTTTTGTATGGTGATGTTTTAAATTAGCGTAGAAGTACGAAAAGACTTCTACATTATATATTTTATCTTTATAGAAATGTATTCTCATCATAACCCAGAGAACGAGTTCGAACATTTATGGTTCTCCGTACAGCAAATTGGCAAATATATTACTAATTTCTTTTCTTTCAGTTTCTCCAAATGAAATTCTTCCTTTATAAATAACTATTTCTTGACCCCCTTTTGGAAGAGAAAGGGAAGTCACGTTTGATACCTTGATATTCCTTTGGGTGTAGTAACGTTAAAACCAGCCCCAACATTACCGATGTTTTAGGAAAGTTCTACAATGAAAGGGCTGAACACAAGAAAACAGCTTAGAAGGTTCAGTTTCACCAGTAATAGAAAAAATTAAAATTTTAAATTTCAACAAAATGAGAATTGTGTAGTTAGAAAAATTGTGCCATCCACCAGGATGTCGCTGAAAGCAATTATGCATTATACAGTATTTTTATGTCCCAACTTGAACACTAAGTTTTTATTTATTTAAAGTTCATTATACAAACAAATTACTGGAAATATAAAAATTATTATATTGCTGTTTTGATCTTTAAGTCGGGCAACATTCAAATTCGGGGAGAATAAAATCCCACCGTGGTGCGTTGTTAATAATTTGGAGAACGAACTTCCCTCAGATGACACTTAGGACAGACGCGTCAAATTAGGTCTCACCATTGAGGTTAACTCAGGCACCAAGTCTGAATTATCATCACTGGTGCAAATTCTTATGGTCCAATTATTTGCACCAGTATGGTTAACTCAATGCCCACGTACATTATTAACAGACACCCTTCTGTTTGTACTCCGTGGCTGATACGATCTGAACAAAGATGTCCAACACGAAGGTCGGACTGCAACGTTATTTCAATAAAAGGAAAAACCTGTGTTCTCGAATTAATACAAACCTTCATTATTGTTCCTCACATTTAAAGCCCAATTGAAAGTAGCAAACATATTCTTCATAAGAAAAATATTTTAGTTATCTACTTTGCTGATATGAGTATTTTAAATCCATGGGAATGTACTTATTCTTATCTTATCACGCAGAGTGAGTTCGAATATTTATGGTTTTCCTCAGAGCAAATTTATAATATATTGCTCTTCTTTTTCTTTCAGTTCCTCGCGATAAAATTATTCCTTTTTTATTAGTAGCATAATATGAATAAAAATTCCTTGATTTCTTTGTTCTTTTGAAAAAACTAAATAAGACATTTTGTAGGCAGTCGAAAGAAGTTTTTAACTAATTTACTAAATGACGAATTATTCAAAACAGTAATGAGAAAAAATTAGTATGTCACTGATTTTAAAATTTGTATCTTACCAAGGTACTGTGTCATTTATAAAAATGAAATAAATATTTATGCAAAAAAGATCTGTGTTAGTCCTTGGTTTACGATATGTACACTTCTGCGTATAAAAACTGCAACGTCAAGAAATAATCGCGCTATTCAAATGAAATATACACCACTGGTTCCTCATATTGCAGGATATTACTAAAGACATTTTTCGAGCTATACATTATATCTTGCTTCAAAACTCAGTATCGTCTGGGGCCATCTCGACCAAAAATAACAACATCTACACGGCGTAGCTTTGAATGGAAGATGTTTTTGTCAGCTTCTTGAGGAACAACCTGTATGGCTGCTTTTATGCAACACCAGAGTTTGTTTCTGGTGAATAGCGAACGCGATTGACGGACCAGTCATTTAGCTACCATGTCACAGAGATGTTTGATTGGAGACATATCCGGTGAACTTGCAGGCCAGGGAAGAACTGGTATATTTCGTGGATGGAAGAGGTCTTGGGCATTCGGGTCACATGGGTCGACCCTGTTCCTGCTGGAATGCAGCACCAGGACAACTTAGAAAGAATGGTATCACCTGTGCTTATGAAGTACAATTAATGAATTGCTGGCTACTCAAGGTTCTCTCAATACGTATGAGGCAAGGTCGCGAATTGAACCCACTGGTACCCTAATCCATGGAGCTTCACGTCGGGCCAGTATGACGCAGAAAAGAACTCACTTTGCAAGATACCGTTCACAACGGCATCTTCGAACACGTATGCAACAATTACAGTGCATCAAGTTGAATCGTGGCTCGTCAGAAAACACGACAAGTTACCAATCAGATTGCCAATGTCTACGTTCGATTCTTCATTGCAGCATAAAGCGTCTATGGTTCAGTGTCAAAGCAATAAGGAGCAATGGACTGCTAGTGACTCGTACTCTGTTAAGCAGCCGACGTCTTACTGTTCAGAACCCCAGGGTACCGCTGAGCACCTGACTTTCGAACGTACTAAGTCTGACCGACCAGGGACACAGGTCCCAGGGCTTACACTCGGTTAGCAACCCGAGTAGAGAGATGGCAGAGGACGCGGGGGCTTCAACCCCCGGTCCAAGTGAGCCCGTTGAGGCAGACTGCGACTTAGAAATTCCGTCGGAATTCGCAAGCGCAGTCAACTCCTTCTTCCAAGAGTTGGAGAGGATTCTAGAGAATCCTTCAAACAAGGTTCTGGTTAACACCAGAACCAAGATAAGGAAAGTAGCGAACTCGCTACAAGCAGCTTGCACCAAGCAAGTGATAGAGATGAGTCTCATCCAAGGGAGACTCCAGGAAAGAAGTGAGCACGCTAGCGCGGCTCCAAAGACATATGCCGAAGCGGCTCGAGCGAAGCCCGGCAAGGGGAATACGGCCCCTAAGCAAAAAACGGCGAAGAAGGAGGTAGCCTCTTCTCGCACCCAAGAGGGTCGAGAAGAGGCACGTGCTTCTCGTTTACCCCGCAACAGACAAGGGTTCTCCCTCGTCAGAAGACGTCAAGGCGGTTCTGCAAACACAGATTTGCCCCGCCAAACTCCAGATTATGGTTAAGGGAGTTAGAAAGGTGAATGGGGGAGGAGTAATGGTGGAATGCTCCTCCGCCAAAGAAATAGAGAAACTGGATTCGGAGCTAAAGAGCAATGCAGTGACGAAGGAGAACCTTCGGTCCAGATTGCCAGCTAAGAGGAATCCAAGGTTTATCGTCTACGGGATAGACGGAAACCTGTCAAGGGAAGATGTCGAGCAATGTCTCGCGGAACAGAACCCAGAGTTGGAGGAGAGCAGCCTCCAGCTCAAGTTCTCATTGAAGGTGAAGGGTGGGAAACGCCACTGGGTAGCAGAGGCGGACCCACTGACCTTCAAAAGAGTAATGAAGCGAGGCAAACTCGGAGTGGGATGGACCGTCCACTCAGTAAGGGAATATCTGAGGGAGGTCCGTTGCTACAGGTGTAACGGGTTCGGGCACTTTAGGTCAAGGTGCACCGAAGAGCAGGATAGATGTGCCCGGTGTGGGGAAACCGGGCACAAGCGCCAAGAGTGCAGCAATAGCCCGGTCTGCACTAACTGCTTGGCAAACAACAAGAGATTCAGACGTCGAGTGGATGTAGGCCACTCGAGTCTAGACAAGGAATGCCCAAGCCTTGTCAGAGAACTGGCTCTGCTAAAAGAACGCACTCATTATGGATAATAAACCAAAGAGAGGCGTTAAGGTGCTTCAAATCAATCTGCACCACGCACGGGCAGCAACAACACAGGCCCTGGTGACAGCCACTGAGCAAAAAGCTCATATTCTGCTATTGCAGGAACCATTCGAACAGGGGAAGAGTGGTGGGCTTCCCTAACTCCTACCGGATCTACCACCCTAGGGTGGCAAAGCCCAGGGTGGCCACGGTCGTGAAAGACCCGTCCCTAGCGGTTCTCGAGATAAAATGCTCCGAGAACGTGGTCGCCCTCGGCGTGGAATGTGGTGATGCAAAATTTTTAATGGTGAACGTATACAGTTCTCCGGCAGGCAATTTGAGAGAAACGCTGAATGAGCTAATGGCTCTATTAGGGAATTCCCCAGTCATGAGATAATAATAGCAGGCGACTTCAACGCGAAGAGTCCTCTCTGGGGCAATCAGAACGAGGACGAACGCGGCCAGCTACTAGTGGACTTTGCCAACGCGGCAGACCTGAGTTTCTTGAACGATCCAGAGAGCACCCCGACCTTCCAAGGGGCGAGGGGCTCCTCTTGGATCGACGTGACTCTCGTCAGAGTCTCAAAGCGCAGCCTTGTCCAGGATTGGCAAGTACTGGACGACGAGAGCTGCAGTGACCACCTAGCGCTATCTTTCGTTTTGGGATCGGAAAAGCCCATCCGACCCAAGCGCAAAAGATTCTTAATGAAGAATCTAGACTGGTGGGCTTTTAAAGCCAAGTTAACTACCTTGTTGGGAGGTAGGAGGGAAGAAGAGGCCGCAGAAGTGTCGGACCTCAACTCCCTCTTTGAAGAACTTACCAGTCAAATAACAACGCTATGCGAGAGTAGTAGGGGAAATGAAAGGGGAGCCAAGGACCCCCACCCCTGGTGGTCGGAGAAACTAAAAGCTCTAAGGGCGAGAGCTAGGCGGAGTAGGAAAGCTCTGCAAAGAGCAAAAGCTACTCCGCAAGACAGGGAGTGCACAGAAGTGCATAAAAAGGCTCGTTCAGCATACAGGAGAGAACTGAATCTCTCGAAAATCTCCTACTGGAGAAAACTGTGTGAGTTTCAAACTCCGGCTGACCCTTTCGGGATCCCCTATAAGATCTCGAGGGGATCCATAACCGAACCGCTAAAACTAGCTTCGGTAGAAAGGGCAGACGGTAGCCTATCAAAGACTCTTGATAGTACCGTAGAAAGTCTCTTGGATTACCACTTCCAAGGAGACGAGGGAGAAGGGGACTCCCCTCAACAAAAAGAAATAATGGAAGAAAGTCGGATCCCGCCGGACACTGGTGAGGACCCCCTTCACGAGAGACGAAGTGGAGAATGCCCTCTCCAGTCTAAATACGGGCAAAGCACCAGGCAAGGATGGGTTCGACCTCAGCATAGTCAGAGAAATCTACTATGCAAATCCCGGGTATTTTGTGGCGCTCCTAAACGAATGCCTCGGGAGGGGAATCTTCCCAGACTTGTGGAAAACAGCGGTGCTAGTTCTTTTCAACAAGACCGGAAAGAACAAAAATGACCCCGCAGCCTATAGGCCCATCTGCCTCCTCTCGGCGTGGAGCAAGGTGCTGGACAAGCTCATAACGAACAGAGCGCTTGGCTTCCTCATGGAGCAGGGAAAGCTAAACAGGAACCAATTTGGTTTCCTTCCGGGGCGTTGCGCAACGCAGGCAATTCGCAGCCTCCGAGAGAGGGCAGAGAGGAACAAAGCGGAGGGGCTCCATACCTGCTTCATCTCACTAGACGTGAGGGGGCATTCAACAGTGTCTGGTGGCCAATGGTTTTAACCAGACTTAAAGAACTTGGCTGTCCAAGGAACCTGTTCAAACTGATCAGCAGCTACCTGTCTGATAGAAGAGTCGAGTTCGAAGCGGGGAATGGGCAATCCTCGCGTTCGTACCATAGAGGGTGTCCGCAAGGATCCAACTCCGGGCCGCTCTGGTGGAATATAGTTGCTGATTCAGCACTGAACCTAGACCTGGGGCCCGCAGTGGAGATTCAAGCCTATGCGGACGATTTCGTTCTCGTGGTCTCCGCCTCAGGGAGACACGTGATCGAAAGAGAAGCACATAGGGCCTTGGATGTGCTAGAAAATTGGAGCAGAGAAAGCAAACTGTGCTTCGCTCCTGAGAAGACCACTCTGCTAGCAATAGCGAAGAGTGGAGTAATGAAAACACCGCCTAAGTGCAAATTCCAAGGATGCACTATCAAGGCGGTGCGTGAAATGAAGTACTTGGGTGTGGTCCTGGATCAGAGTCTATCAGGGCTGCCACACCTGAGGCACCTTAGAACAAGGTGCACGGTGATTCTCAATAGATTGAATGGCATGAGGTTAACGGGCAAAACCAAGAAGGCCATCTATCAGAGAGGAATTGAAAGAATTCTGACGTATGCAAGTGGAGCTTGGTGGACTCCCACAGTCAGAATGAAGAAGGGGATAAACAAAATCCAAAGGTTGGCCCTACTAGGGATAACCGGTTGTTTTCGCACAACGTCAACCCTAGCACTCCAAGTGCTGGCGGGGTGCGAGCCGGCAGACCTAGTAGCGGAAAGGGAGGCAGCAATGCACTGCCTAAGGACAGGCGAGGACGCCTACCTTCTCGGTGCGCCGCATCGAGCCTCCGACATGGAGATGGAAAGCGTAGACTGGCAGATCCACCCTGCCGAGGAAATTTGCCCACCGTGGGACAAGGAGAAACCCACGGGAGTTGGGCATGAGCTGTTCACGGACGGCTCAAAGTTGAAGGGACAAGTGGGGGCAGGCTTCTGTGCGTTCTCGGACGGGAACGAAGCCACTGCAGGAAGCGTGAAATTATCGCAGAACGCTTCGGTCTTTCAGGCAGAACTTCTGGCGATAGAGACGGCACTCACCTGGGCACTCCCCAGGCGTAGTGACGAAAGAATAAAATTCTACTCGGACAGTGAGGCAGCACTGCAGGCTCTGAGTAGATTCAGGGGAAGAAACCCCATCGTCCAGAGGATCAAAACCCTCTTGAGGGCAGAGGGAGATGGGGCAGTTAGTTTCCACTGGGTACGAAGCCATGTCGGAACCCTAGGAAACGAAAGGGCAGATCAGCTGGCGAAGGCAGCCACGCTGAAAGAGACGGTCGACGTGCAATGCAGAACGCCGCGAAGGTGTATTCGCGCAGCACTAGCACGTCGGACCATGACCGAATGGCAGGTCAGATGGGACACGGGAGAGACAGGGCGGAAGACACACAGAGTGTTTCCGAAAGTCTCGACCAAACGAGCACAGACAAATAAGTTCCTGAATCAAGTACTCAGTGGCCATGGCATCAGCCCTGAATACCTAGGCAGATTTGCCATCAGGAACTGCACTTGTCCCTGTGGAAAGAGAACGGCAAGCATAGAACACTGCGTACTTGAATGCAGTGGCTTCGCCGAATGGAGAAACACACTGATCCCAGGTGTGCAAAGAACGCGAAGATTGGATCTGCTCATCCAATCTTCCGTTAACAGGAGGGGGATAATAGCCTTGGTTGAAAGGCTAACCCTCCAGCAACATACCATCTTCCCCAATCAAACGGGGACCGAAACGCAGGAGGTGAACGTGCACACCGAAAGCGAATCGGAAGATGAATGAGGGTAGAAGTCTGTGGGAAAGCAGACGAAGAAACCACCAATGTAAATATTCTGTAAATAAATTTTGCTATCTCTTGATGTTGCAAGTCCTAAGCATGAGGACAGTGTATACATGTGTGTAGGTGTTTGAAAAAGAAAATAAAGGGAAATTATTCCCCAAAAAAAGTTCGAGGGCAAGGAATCTTCCAGTCAGCGAAAAAGTAAGAAACGACCTATCCCGCCAGACAGAGCGGGAACCCAGACAAAGGTATTCTAGGTCGCCTGCCAGCACGTCACCACGGGCTGGTCTCTGGGCCATTGGGGTGGCCAGGGTCCGAACCGCGTCTCAAGGCAGGATAATTGTCGCAACATTTCAAAATAACATCCAAGGTGCTCAACAAGTCCCCGTGGAGCCAAGACAGATTGGCGGAACGGGACAATGAAATCAGTATATATATTACTGTTCAGGAGAACAAAGAGCGACTTGTTCTCACGTTGCGGGGGATGAGAAAAATAGTTATCGACAGAGGTATGCACTCATGAGACATTGAATGACACCTAAAAACCTTAAAGCACTTCTTCGATCCCCTTTTCCCAACCACCTTGACTGTATTTGCATAATACCGGATGCACACTTCTCGGGGATTGTCAGAGATGAAATAAAAAAAGCATATAAATGAGATATTATCGCTCTCTCTTGCATTTTGGCAAAATGTCATTGCGCGTGTGATACCGAGGTTAACTGTCTTTGCTAGCGCTGTGCCGTTTGAGGAGTTGAGTACGTACCAAGAGTGACTACTTCCTAAGCGTGATGAATTACAAATGGAACTAAAATTCTGAACTGTTGTTGCTCGAATTGTGACGTCCGAGGAGTGAAGTTTAGGCCAAGTGTGACTACCTCTCTGCTGGGTGTGATGAGGTGATGATCATTATTATAGTATTTATGGCTATATTGTTTTTGATGGAAATTACTATTATTTTGTGAATTTTTCAGATTTTATGGAGTAGGAACTTTTTATTATTCTGACTAATGCTTGAAACCATAGCCTATCTGTATAAGAAAGTCGTTGTGCAATGCTTCGTACTGCAAAGGTGACCGAGAGAATTTTTATAAAGTAAATGATTGTCCCCTCCTATCGTAACTAAAATCAAACAGTTGCTTTTAAAATTTGTGTTGTTAAAATGTGTGTGCACTGTCAGTGACATAAATGTACAAGTAAATTTTCCTTTAGACATTATTCCCTAAGGGGTATAGTTAGTTGGGTCGAAAGAAAGAGTGTTGACCCTTCGCACTTCGGCACATTTCCACTGCTGCAGCAGGATTGGATCTTCACACTTCGACACATTTCCACGGCTGTGGCACATTTACATCGAGCATGTCGCTACGCGATCGGTCACTGCGACGCGGTAGAGGTGTTTCCATCACGGAATTATTTCTTGCTGTGCAACTAATTTGGCATTCTTCTTTTCTCAGACTCATCCGTTTGAAATTTGAAGACATTTCTAAATGCCTTTCTTACATGAACAGTAATGCTATTACTACAATAAACGATATGTTGTTGCAAGACAATTTCCAGTAACCCTAATATTACAGCAGAAACAAAAGAAATTATTACTGAGCCGATTAGGTCGAAATCATTACCGAAACTTTTTATTATGGTGTTTTGAATATTACCCATTTTTTGTCTATTAATTAAGAATCTCTGTGAAATAGCATACAGATAATTTCTAAAAACACACAAAGTCATTTATATCTTTTTTTTTTTTTTTGGAAGGGACAGAAAGTACATCCGATTGCTAATTCACTTTCGTAACAGCCCAACCATACGATATGCTTTCGGCATATATTCGGGTGGCGCATGAAATAAAAGTCATGTTTTTCAAGGAAATGACCACATGGAAATATATGCATATTTCTATGTAAGCATTGTAAATAGCAATATAAAATTGCACACTTTAGTGAAAAATTCATTATATTACAAAACTGGATTTTAATCTCCTATGATTTATGGTTTTATTTTATATTTAGTATATCGCAAATGTTGGTACTGAGGATAGATGCACGGATAATATGGAATTTGTGTTAATTACTGAATATTTTGAGTGTCGGTTCCAGTAAAATAATTAAAAAGATATTTCAAAAATAACTTTTTAGGTAGTTTAATATGATTAATTAAATACTCCTGATATGTTAGATCTAACGAATTTGCTTTCGCAGGAAAGGAAACATAGATGATTATCGGATAATTGCATTTTTTTCTGTAAAATTGAGGAACTTAAGTTGAGATTTAAACTGCGTTACTTAGCTCTAGGTTAGGAGCGACAGAGTTTCCTGCTCCTCAATGGTGTTTTTTATTTTGTAACTTTTCTGTGTGTGTGTGTGTGTTTCTTCCCACTGTGGAGGTGCTCTCTTTTCAGATAATGCCAGAGTGCCTGCCTGCTTTTGGAGCCAATCAGATTGGATACCGAGAGCTGTTTTGTGTGAAACATGGGAAATGTGTGAGTGAAAGCAGTGGTGTAGTATAAATGCGAGAAAAAGACGGGGTGAAGTTTGAGTAAAGGGACATTCAGAGTTTAGATCCTCAAAACCGTTACAATTGTTGAATGGCGGAGAGGGTTCAATGGTGTATTTTTAGTATTATTCTCTGTGACCCCCTCGCCTTCGGGGGAGAGGGATACAGGGACTTCTGAGGTACTCAGTGGGACACACTCTGTAGTGTGTTCCATGAGGCGCCCTAATTTTTGAAAACAACAGAAGGAAAAACAATCATACGTTTTGCAAGTTAACACTTAGGATGTGATAAACATTTGGTCTGTAACCAAAATAATTCATTTTCATTGTGCAAAAGTTTGGTTATACAAACTGTTACGGAAGCTTTATTTTCTAAAATTGAGGTATAATAAGAAGAATAGCGAAATCGCAGATAACGAAAGTAACAGTAACCAGAGATGAGCTTCACTGTAATTTTGTGATCACGGCGCTAACTGTGACTGCTACTCAAAAGTGACAGTGATTTTTAACTGTGATTGGAATCACAGTTTAGGACTTGTGCACCAGTAAAGACTAACGACCAAGTAAAGTAACTGATAACGGTGGGTTGGTCTGGGCTCGGCCATAATACAGCGGATCCTGGGTTATACGTTTTTCACTTGTTTTTTTTTTTGTTTTTTTTTTTTTTTTGGGGGGGGGGTTGCTTAAATCCTAAAATATGAAATATAAAAATTTCTGGTCCGATCAGGAGATGTTCAACGTTTACAAGCTATAAACATCTCAACGAATTATCTGAGGGCATCTCCTGCCTCAGAAAAACTGTAGGGAGGGGGAATACCAAAATTGTAAAATATGAAGAATTTGTCGTCCGTTCGGGAGATTTTCAGCATATACAATCTACAACTGGACACATTATCTGAGGTCATGTGCCTACTCTGCAAACCTGTCGGCGTGTGTGTGGGGTGGGGGTAATACCAAAAGTGTAAAATATGAATTCCTCGTCCGATTGGGAGATTTTCAGCATTTACCAGCTACAACTCAACAAACTATCTGAGGTATGCCTACTCAGGAAACCTGTTGGGGGGGGGCTAATATAAAAAGTGCATCATATGACACATGCGCTCCGACAATGTGTCGAGTTGGTAGTAGCTGGTAAAAGCTGAAAATCTTCCGATCGGACTTGAAATTCATATTTTACACTTTTAGTATCCCCTCCCCCAGGTTTGCTGAGTCAGCACATGTAGACAGAAAATTTGCCTAGTTGTAGCTTGTAAATGCCAAAAATCTCCCGAATCGACGAGAAATCCTTCATATTATATACTTTTGGTATACCCCCCCCCACACACACACTCCCGTCAGGTTTTCAGAGCAGGCACATGCACTCAGAAAATTTGTTGAGTTGTAGCTGTTAAGTGCTGAAAATCTCCCGATCGGATCAGAAGTTTCATGGTTTACACTTCTGGTATCAACCCCCCCCCCCCACCACCACCACCACACACACACACACACACACGGTTTTGCTGAATAGGCACTTGCTCTCAGAATTTTTGCCGAGTCGTAGCTTATAAAACTTGAAAATCTCCCGATTGGACTAAAATTTTTTCATAGTTTATACTTTTGGTATTAGCTCCCCCACCCCCCACCCCTCCTGACAGTTTTCCTGAGTAGGCACATTCCCTCAGACAATGTGCCGAGTTGTACGTAGCTTGTAAGTGCTGAAAATTTCCCGATCGAACCAGAAATGCTTTATGTTTTATTACCTTGAGTTGATACGTAAACGTTATGAATATGACATCGGTAGAAAAAAGACTGTCAAAAGGACCTACAAATGAGAGGCATAGTAATTTAGTGCCTAATTATGTAAGAGAGAAATATTAATAACTTGAAATGTTATGTAAATATTTAGTACCTAAGTAAAAGTGCAGCGTTATTAAAAAAATCCTTCCTTGTCGTCCTTTTCCGAACATAATATGAGTTCTGATGTAATTGCTTTGTTTCGCTAAAACCTAATAAATGTGTTATGTAGTAATGAATATGATGTAATCCATATTCACGATTATGTGCTATGCAAGCCCGATCCAGGACGACGAAATTTTCAAGTTTTCTGATATTATCCTTATCATATTTACACCAAAAAAAAAAAAAGGATGGTCATCTTCAAAATTTGTGCTTTGTAATTTCTTTTAAATTCAATTGTCGTTTGTCTTACTGGGAACGTTTTCTCCATTCAGTTTCCCTCACAGCGCCAAGAAACTTCAATTTTTGTACGTCCTCTAAAGATTTGTGCCCAAATTCCGTGTGCCCAAATGTCCTAAACTTGTTTTAAACTTTTATACGTAATTCTGCGCTAATTCTGATATTTTGCTGTAGTTTTTACGGCTTTTTCAGTTGAATTATGCGTAATTCTTTAATATGTTTTTTGCGGTTAGTTAAATTTTGAATTCAGATTATCAAAAATACACTGTTATTTTATATCTAACATGGTATTTTACAACTTTGAAAGAAACGAGGCAGCATTTTTTTCAGCCTTGAAATGGATGAAGCTACTAAAGATTTACTAAGTAACGTTCACAATTCACTCTTTTCTTCGAAATCAGAAAAATTTAACCTTACTCACTGCGAGAACGATGAGCTCACAAACAACGCTGTGAAATAATCACGAATAGCAGGCAGCTGCCAATTCGCAACAGCAGATAATGAGTAACAGCTACAGGAGCAGAATTTACTCGGTAACAATTAAGACGGATTTGTGAAAAATCAGGAAGAGCATGATGGGTAGCAGTGATAGAGTGGGGAACGTTTATTGGACGATCACTGTTACTCACGATTTTCAGTAGCAGGCGTTACCTGTGATTTTTGAATGGCCGTGATTAAGTCACAGGTAGTGAAATAACGCTCATCTCTAACAGTAACTGTAAAAAAAATTACGTTGCTGCTATAACAGGGAATATCTTTTGGTAGTGCATCTTTAATACCAATTCGTATTTAATATACTATTAAATCAATTGACGCTCTACTGGGTTACTTAAATATTTAGGAAATTCGGTTATTAGCGTTGTTCATGAAAATACATTCCACTCTGAGTGTCAGAAAAGAGTAAAGTTTGATGTCCAAGTTAAACTTTCAACAGTGCGAAGAAAGAGAATTAACGACATCATAAGTTGCACAACCCCATTTATGAAGATCAGGGACAGACTCATAATATATGCTTAAAGTGGCGGACACGGGTGTCGTAGCATAATTCACACTGGCGAATGAATTGCTGGCGCACCCTCTCGAAGACTCCTGGTGTGGTGTTTATCCTGTCCGCTGCAACAACGATTCTCGCGACGAGATCTTCCACGCAGTTCAGAGGCGTCTCGTACACCAGCGATTTCATGTGCCCCAGAAGAAGAAGTCCAGTGGGTTTAAGTCCGGTGAGCGTGGAGGCTATGCCACAGGTGAGCCACGTCCAATCAATCGTGCGGGATATGTGGCATTCAGGAAGTGTCTACTGCACCTCGATTAGCAGTGTAGCTGCAACTGTCGATGTTACGTCTTTTCTCTGGGAATTTGCATATGATACATGCTTGACGGTGATGTTCTGGCGATGTGCTACATATCCGGCACGAAAGAAATGACATCTGAGGAGACGTCTTGTGTTTGTTGGATGTATTTTGAAGTTACTCTTTTCGGACACTCAGAGTGAAATGCGACCCTAGGTTCCACTGTAAATATTGTTCGTCTTGATGGGTACTATCACCCCTCTTCTTTTGTCAAAACAGTTTACGAACACCCTGTATACCAATTCTTAAAATTTATCCCAGCTGCTACGTGAGTTAAAGTAAAGGCTCCAAGACGGACTTATTTACGGAATGCTAGGAATTAGTTAGCCAACTTACAATATTTAATTAAAACAATCGCGACCACTCTGACATGAAACTTTTTACTGATGTTCCGTCTTTAAAATGATTTATTCAGAAAGAGACTAATGATAGTTGATATATTTTTTTTTCATGGTCGTTGAGAGGTTTTATGAAAATAGAATGAAAAAGAATAAGGAAAAGGTCTACCCTTAGTTCAGAGAGCTAACATTCAGCATCGGGTTTATGATACAGCTATTACATGTTGTACGGGGAGAAGAGAGGGTTTTGCATTTGCATGAGGTTAAGGGATTCAGTTATTGCATATCGGAAGGCTAAATAAGAGGTTTCGTCCCATCTGTGTGAACACAGTGCGGAGCAGGGAAAGATTATACGCCAGAAGGCAATGTATTAATCCTACGTATTGAGAGAAGTTTCTAGAATTTTCGTGCATCCTTTTCGAAAGATGTCTCGTTTTACTGTATAAAGTGCAAATTTTCCGAAAAAAGAAATTGATATAATTACTGTAACCACTACACGGTTAATCCTGATGAATTGCATATCGAAATTAAATAAGCTTTCTACGTTTCCTGAGACTAAATTACCGTAAATAGTGTGGAAGAAATATTCTTCACACAATACGTGGAAATACATCTGAATTAGTAACACAACAATCAGACAACTCTGATCAACGTGTATTATACTGTTTCTCAGGTAATATTAATCATGTCCGAAAACTTGAAAATTACATCACCTGGAGCGTAAACTGAACCTGCATCTCCCGATATCCGTTCGAGCATGTTAACCTTTTCACAACCCAAGGTGATGTGGTCCCAAGTATTTGAGTATAAAGAACTAGAGTAGCCTCGGATTTTCGCCGGTCAATGCAAAGTCTGCTTCATCGTGGCGTAGATAAGTAAATCTTGAATTGCTCAGGTAGATAACGTGAAAGAAGTATTCTTCACACAATACGTGGAAATACAGCTGAATTATGAACGCAGTAATCAGAAAACTCCGAGTTGCGTTTATTATAGAGTTTCTCACGTACTATTAACCACATTAGAGTACGCAGATACTTGAAACTTCATCGTCCATGGTGGTGTAGCGTTAAGCATGCTCGAACGGAAATCGTGAGATGCGGGTTTGATTCCCAATCCAGGGAAATGTAATTTTGAAGTCTTCTTATGTCATTAATACATGTTACGTATGAAACCACATAATACGCGCAACTCAGAGTTGTTTGATTACTGTGGTAATAATTCTAAATAAACTTTATCAGGAATTCGAAGGTTTTATGCGTCGCCCAAATATTTCGGGTAATCGGTATGTAGGTTAATATTGATGGCGTGAAAGTTGGTGTACTATTCAAATTCCTGCAGATTGCATATGCTGGTGATTTAAGAACTTATTTTTCCCGAGAAGTATACATTCAGGATAAATTTTCACAATTCCATTTGCGTTCATTTGAATAAAAAAAAGGTACGTAACATTATTTTCTCCAACCTGCACGTCTTCACGCTCAAGATAATGCAAAATAGCAGCAAATTCTTTTATTGACGCGCAATAGACTAACGGTAATCATGTAACCCTAATATTATGTAAAATAGCAGAAAATTCTAAATAGATCAAATGCTTTACTGACGTGAAACAGACTAACGATGAACAGGTAACCCTGACGTTATGTAAAATAGCAGCAAATGCTTTTTTTGACGTGGAACAACAGAATAACGGTTAACAGGTACACCGATATTATGTGATTTTACATGTACTTCTGTAATTCAGAAAATAAATTTAATTATAGCCATTAGCTGAAAAGGATGAATTTACAAAATTAAAGTAAAGAGAAGATTTGTGAAAGCATACTTCAGAAATAAAACTAATAGCTTTGCGGCATTCGTTTTCAAAATATTAATTTTTTTTGAAAACTACTATATTTCACAGGGTGTTATGATATAATTTTAGTAATGGGTTTCTTTCCCGGTTTACACCCAGGAAACAAAGCTTTATAACCAGCACGTGTTTATGCAAAACCACGGCGTATGGATATTGGATATGTCATGAGACGGTAAAAATAACTCCGGTTCCGAACTCATTCAGTGTTATTCTTCATGTTCAGATGGAAAAAGCACTCGGCTAAAGCGAGGAGTAATTTAAGTCATGGTGTTTTTAGGTTGCGCTGCGGCCTAAGCTTTTCGTCCTCATCATTCTTTCGTGCTGTATCCTGGTTCGATTGCCGTTGAGGTATGGATGGTGTGTTTGAAATATTGCACTGGCTCTTTTAATTCTTGAAACCAACAGTTCCTAAATTGGGGACGGGCGACTGCTTATATCCTATCGAGTTAAACACAGTGGTTGTTAAACCTCAAGCAAAAAAAACATTTAACAAAGGCCAAAGCGGGCCCCGTTGGCGCAGTGCAGTGAACTAAGAAATTGCTTCTCTTAATTCGTCCGACATGGTTCCGGGCTCGAATCTCGGTGATGAACGTATGCTATATCCTGTGTTTTCCTTACGAAGCTGGCTCTCTCCCTTCGCTGGAACTAGCGGCCCTAAATTAAGAACGGCCGACTGCTTATACCCCAATCTGGTGCTGACGGTAGTTCTTAAAATTTCCACTCAAAAAAGAAAGTCAGAGTTATAATGTCCAAAGGATAGGGTTAGGCCAATTTGAAGACGGTAGGGCTTGTTAAGTGTTCTCAGTCCGTTGTGGTTAGTAACTTTGAGATATAACCATG
This sequence comes from Macrothele yani, assembly GCA_039090855.1. NCBI lineage: Eukaryota > Metazoa > Arthropoda > Arachnida > Araneae > Macrothelidae > Macrothele > Macrothele yani. The sequence continues at coordinate 45,881,326 of CM076999.1, read as the reverse complement.
GCAATTGTGTTATCACCTCTTTGAAAAGAAATCTAATGATTACAGTTCATATTTTAAAGAATCGTTCATTACAGCGAGTGAAACTTCTAATATCGATAAGACATATAGGAAATAATTGAATCCTTGGGAGAGCAGAAAAGTCTAATATTCCCTGATTTGCCTAATATATTACGCACTTTGACAGAAAAATCGCCTAGGCACAGAGAATTGAGGAAGTTAGACGAAATTTTCAAAGGCGTATCGACATCAGAGGTTTAATATATTACTTTATTTCCAAGACAATACAACACTTTAACAGAGACATCCCATTGTAACATGCTTGACATCTCAATGTAAACTTAGTGACGAAATTTGTAGCCCGCCATTGGAAACCCTGAAAACCAGAATGAACTCACATGAGACACCGATATGAATCCTGAGTATATACATGCTCTGAAGCTGTCACGTGCTCACAACAAATTTGCAGAAAAACAGCTCATCACGGTATATCTGAATTGATTTTCACGATCTTTTATCCCAATGGCGATCTGTGCTTATCACATTTTATTCGTTTTATTATTGTAACATACTCACTAATCACAGAAAGCAATCAATGTCACTTGGCATGGAAAAGTGGTAATTCTCCTAAGACATTTGTAATGTTTAGCGAAATAGGTAGAACTTTTGTAATAACCATTTCTTAAAGGAACTGCACCCAATTTCGTGCCTAGAATGAATATCGTCATGCTGTGGGAAGTTAAATATTTTTTGCCTACACACGGCGCTGAAATTTCAAAAAAAAAAAAAAACGTACAATCGTATATAACCGATTTTTCATGCAGAACCGAAAGATAAAACAAAATTATTGAAAAAGCTGCAAACACGTAAAACAAAAGTGTTGTACTGCAGTGCTATACGGTTCCATTTAAGGACGATTTGACGTTTATCGCATTTTGTCAAATTGAATGATTTTTCAAAATTCGGCCAAAATATGTGAAGGTATATCAACCAAAGAAAGATAATGAGCAACGGAACAAAAAAGAAACGAGAATTCTTAATTGCAGAATTCAGAAGCATTGCCATCAATTATGCTATCATAGTGGAATCAAGAATCACCCTTCTTGAAGATAAAGCATGTCATTTGAAATCAGATACTGCACATTTTTCAGTCGGTTTGAATTTCGCAACCGCGAGAGATACGTGCTGTGATTTGTTTAATGTAAAAGTAGGTCGGTAATTCTAAAAATGTGGTCAAAGTGTGGCGGATTTTTATAAAAACGAAACCTTGATGCTGTCAGACATACTACTCAGTAGCAGATTCAGAATTGTCCTATATTTTTTGCCCACCGGAATCATCTATATATGTTTCATACAAATTTCAAAAGTAACCAGAAGGATAGCAACAATTTTATGTGTTTCAGCAATTTAACAGAATAATAAAATATTTTAACCAATAAATTGTGTGCTGCTTGTTTAGATTAAATGTTAGGCTTATGTACGCCTTCTACTAAAAAATTATTGAAGAAATGTCGGCAGTTAAACTGTGCTTTTTGATACAAGTGGTAACAATACCGATAATTCACAGTCTACAGTAATGCCGAGAACTAACAACTTTACATGCAAATAGTGTACATCCGTTTAGAAACAGTAGGTCAGTGCTAATAGGGCCTTCAACACTTCCAAAGACCACATACTAACAGGTCGACGTAAGCGTTTTCTGCAAAAAGTTTAACAAGAAAGATGACACCGAATTCTCGGGTGTAATAAGCCCGTCTTTTGAATCCGTTCTGACGCAAATTAAATTTATCAAAGCTATTCAAAGTCAATGGAACTGATATGGAAAACAACAGATCTGACGAAAGGAAGAAGATTTTCAATCGGGATTTTAATCCCTCAGATATTGCTGTAAACTGAATCGTGGGCTTACGAACTCTTAGAAACAGAGTTATCGACAAAAATAAGATGTGACTTTATGTCCGTTGGTGGGAAAACCATGCATTATTTTAGGAAGAAAGTGTTCTCTAAAGGTTTAGCCATATAAGCTGTATCGGTCCAAGAAAAAAAAATGCAGTCGAGTTTTCTGGAGACAAGATTTTACTACAAATACATCAGAAGCAGAAATTAACACTTTTGACCCCTGGTGGCCAAACCATTCTTTACAAAACATTAAAAATTATATGAAAAATATTTTCCATCAGGTTTTGTATGCGATACAGGAAGAATTTTTCAAATCGGAGTTTTAGGACCAGAAAACGCAATTTACCTTTATGCGCCCTAGCGGAAAGTCTATGATTCACGTGGAAATTTTGAATTTATAGGAAAAACATTTCGCATCGGAAACACTATCCAACAAAGAAGGAATTTTTCAAATCCGACTCCTAGAACTTGAGATATTGACAAAAATAAGATATATATATCTACGACCCCTGGCGTAGAAACCATGCATTATTTTCAAGAAGAAAATGTTCCTAATAGGTTTGTCGACATGAGTAGTATCGGTCTACAAAAGACTTTTTCCAATCGAGATTTTACAAGCTCATATTTTTCTGCAAATACACCAGAAGCAGAAATTATGACTTACGCCACCTGGTGGCCAAACCAGTTTTTTTATAAAAATTAGAAATTATGTGAAAACGTTATCCCATCAGGAGCTGTATCCTGGGCAGAAAAAATTTTTCAAATCGGAGATTTAGAAGCAGAGAAACAGTGGGAAACTCAATTTACCTTTACGTCCCATAGCGGAAAGTCTATAAATTAATTGAAAATTTTGAATATATAGAAAAACATGTCACACTAAAAACACTATCTAACAAAGAAGGAATTTTTCAAATCGAACTCCTAAAAGTAGAGATATTGACAAAAATTAAATTAACATCTATGCCCCCTGGCGTAGAAACCATGCGCTATTTTAAGAAGAAAATGTTCCCAAAAGGTTTGTCAACATGAGTAGTATCGATCTACAAACGACGTTTTCTTCAAATGAGAATTTAGCAGCTCATATTTTGCTGCAAATACATCAGAAGCGAAAATTAAGATTTATGCCCCCTGGTGGCCAAACCATTTTTTTACAAAAATTGGAAATTATGTGAAACGATTTCCCATCATTAGCTGTATCCGGTTCAGAAAGAATTTTTCAAATCGGAGATTTAGAAGCAGAGATATAGGGAGAAACGTAATTTACCTTTACGCCCCTTAGCGGAAAAACTACGAATTACTTGAAAATTTTGAAATTATGTGAAAAACATGTCACACAGAAAACACTATCCAACAAAGAAGGAATTTTTCAAATCGGACTTCTAGAAGTCGAGATATTGACAAAAATAAGATATACCTCTACGCCTCCTGGCGGAGAAACTGTGGGATATTTTAGGAAGAAAATATTCCGAAAAAGTTTATCGATGTAAGTGGCATCAGTCCACGAAATAATTTTTTCAATCCATAATTTAGAAGCTCAAATTTTATGGCTAATACATCAGAAGCTTATTTTTGTTGATTTTTTGTCTTATTTTTGTCGATAGAAGCGGGATGTAAGGTCAGGTGATGCGTAACATCACAGCCTCTCCTTGACAAATGTCAACCCCGACTTCTCGTGGTACATCCTGTTCCCACTAAAGGGGCTCTGACGACCGCCAATAGCGGTATAACTATACCATCGGGATTAGAGGAAATTCTATCCCACACTCACCAACCCGCTTGGCCAGCGTGGTGAGTTATGACCAAACCCCTCCAAAATGACTCCACAACTTAAATCTTGGCCCTCAGTCTCCGGCAGCTGGAATGTACCTGGCCAAGGCAGCGGCGAGTGCGACATGAAGGCAGAGGGTGCTAAGAATCCCCGGAGGACCGGACTAGGTTGCCATCTGATGCTAACCTTGGCTACGTATAACGGACGCTCACTATCTTCTGATTCAAGGCTTCTTGAATTGGAAGAGGAACTACAAAGGATCAAGTAGGACATCGTCGGGCTAAGTGAAGTAAGGAGAAAAGGAGAAGATCTCATTGAACTGAAAAGTGGACATCACTTCTACTATCGTGGGACAGATACTGGCAGAACTAGTGGTGTTGGATTTATAATAAACAAGAAACTGAAGGATAAAGTTGTAGAAGTTGAAAGTTCCTCTGACAGAGCTGCACGACTCGTTATCCAACTATCGAGAAGATACCAGGCTCAGATTATTCAAACTTATGCACCCACCACAAGTCATGCTGAAGAAGAAATTGAATAATTTTATGAGGAAATTCGTGATCTAAATAATAAAGGTAAGCAGCACTTGAAGATAATTATGGGAGATGTCAACGCAAAAATAGGGCAACGGCAACAGAATGAAACTTCAGTAGGTAAATTCGGTCACCGCAACAGAAACCAGCGTGGAAATACTCTCGTAGAGTTTGCAGAGGCAGAAGGGTTTTTCATCTTGAACTCCTTTTTCAAGAAAAAACCACACAGGAAATGGACATGGAGACATCCAAATGGGACGACAAGTGAAATTGATTTTATTATGTGTAACAAAACATTCGTCATCGAAGACTGCAGAGTGCTAAAGAAGTTCAACACAGGTAGTGACCATAGATTGGTGAGATGTAAGATGCATCTCAACACTAAACTTGAACGTGGCAAGCTCATAAGACAAACAAAATGTATTGACATAACCAACTTTAAAAAACACCATAATACCTTCAAATTGGAACTGAAGAACAGGTTCTCTGCTTTGGAAGGCCTAACATCGGAAGAAGTTGATATTTCTGAAGTTAACAGAAAAGTAACCAAAGCTCTTATGGAAACAGCAACAAAATTAGCTGGGTCTAAGGACAAATTGTATGTGAACAAATTATCAGTAAAAACCAAAATGTTGATGCAAAAAAGAAGAGTGATGAGGACAAGTAAAGAAGATGTGACTTCCAAAGTGGAATATATAGAGCTATGCAAGACAGTACGAAAAAGTATCACTGAAGACGTAATGAAATTCAACTGTGAACTAGTAAGGAAAGCAATTGAAAACAACCAAAGCCTAAAGATAGCAAAGGGACATCTCAGTAAGGGAAAAAACAGATTATTGCACTGAAAGAAGATGGTTCTGTAACAAGAAATAGAGGCGAAATTTTGACAAGAGTGAAACATTTCTACTCCAAATTATATGAAATAGATGATACATTTACTCCAGACATCATGAAAGGTACCAGTACCAGAGTTCTGCCAGTCCTTCCAGCAGAAGTTGCACATGCAATCAAGAACATGAAGCGTGGAAAAGTTCCAGGAGAAGATGGAATTACTGTAGACATCATACAAGAAGGAAGTGGAGAAATCGAAACAGTACTCTCCCAAATTTTCACTCGATGCCTTAATGAAGGGAAGATTCCTGAGGATTGGAACAACGCCACAATGATCCTGCTACATAAAAAAGGTGACATTGAGGATCTCAAGAACTACAGACCTATCAGTCTCCTATCAATGGTTTATAAAATCTTCACTAAAGTTCTTTCACACCGCTTGAAGGTTACATGGCTCAACCGAGAGAACAAGCTGTATTCAGGAGTGGCTACAGCACAATTGATCATATCCACGTAGTGAGAGAATTAATTGAGAGAGCGAGGGAATAAGAACTTCCATCGTGCATGGCTTTTATCGATTATGAAAAAGCCTTTGATTCGGTGAAACCATCAGCAGTTGCAATGGCTCTGAAATCCTGCGGTATTGAAGATGCATACATTATTATTATTAATAACATCTATGAAAATGCAAGTGCAAAGATTCGGCTGTTTGAAAATACAACACACATAAAAATTAGAAAAGGAGTGAGACAAGGTGACACCATATCTCTGAAGCTCTTTAATGCGACATTGGAAAATGTCTTTCAAACACTGAACTGGGAAAACAAAGGGATACTGATTAATGGAGATTATCTAACCCACCTTCGTTTTGCTGATGACATAGTCATTTTTGCAACTACCCCATCAGAGCTACAGAGTATGATCCAGGAACTTGCTGACAAGAGTAAAGAAGTGGGATTAAAAATGAACTTTCAGAAGACAAAAGTGATGTACAATGCTTTTACAAGAAATGAAGATTTATCGATTGATGGAGAAAAGCTGGAGATAACAGACACGTACATTTTGATATTAACAGAATCGGTTCAGTATACTTCCGAAACAACTTACTAAAGTTTTATCGCAATAGAAGTATTTTTATACCTTTATCTTGGACAGCAGATATCAAGTGAGGGTCACATTGATGAAGAAATTAATCGGCGTACAAAACTTGCCTGGAGAGCTTTTGGAAGAAACAGCATAATTTTTAAGAGCAATATGCCATTATGTCTTAAAAGAAAAGTGTTTGATCAATGCATCCTTCCAGTGCTTACGTATGGTGCAGAGACGTGGACCTTAGCTAAAAGAGACATACAAAGGCTGCAGACAACACAAAGCAGCATGGAGAGGTGCATGCTTGGTGTAACCAGGAGAGATAAGAAGAGGAACACGTGGATCCGAAAAAGACAGGAATGGAAGACATCATGATCAGAGTTAAATCCCTGAAATGGCAATGGGCTGGACATACTGCCAGAAGAACAGACCATCGATGGACAGCCGAAATTTTAGATTGGATTCCAAGGGACAGGAAAAGACCCAGAAGAAGACCACATGGAAGACGGGTGGATGAAATTTGAAAGTATGCGGGAGTGACATGGAGGAGACTGGCACAAGACAGACCGTTGTGGAGGAAACTTGGGGAGACCTTCGTCCAGCAGTCGATTGATAATGGTTGATAATGATGATGATGATGATGACATCAGAAACAAAAATTAACGCTTACGCCCCCTGGTGGCCAAATTATTCTTTACCAAAAATTCGAAATTATATGCAAAAGATTTTTCATCAAGAGATGTATCCGCTGATTTTTATTTTTTTTAATCGGAGTTTTAGGAGAAGAGTTATCGGAAAAACTGTAATGTACTTTTACGCCCCTAGCGAAAAATCTATGCGTAACTTGAAAAAGAAACTATATCTAAAATACTCTTCGACAAAAATGGAATTGAAAGATAAAATAATTTTTTCAATCGGATGTTTAGAAGCAAATATGTGGGATAAAACGTAATTTTGAATTCGACATCATCTGCATTCACGCCGTCTAGCGGCTAAATTGTACATCGTAAAAAAACGAAATAAAGGATCATCATTCGTATATTTCTGGCTTCCGAATGCAAAAATAATTTTTCAAATCGGACCATCAGTTGCAGAGATACCGTGGGTACAGGCGGACGGACGGACGGACAAACCGATAACATAAGCACGTTAATTTTTTTACAAAGACGTGCTAAAAACGCAGCTTGTGGAAAATGTATCAATCTTAGAAACTTAATATCCATCCGTTTTGCATCACAATATTAGAGAAAACGGGGAAATTTTACCACTGATCATTCTTGATAAATACCGTTTGTCATGCAAACTTTTTTCCACCAAACGTTTTTTCTTATCTGTTTCTTTAAGTCTTCACCAAAAATCAAATGCCTTCTAACTCCTTTAGAACACATTTGTTCCTTTACCATTCCTTTGACATTTTTCCTTGGTGGTATACCAGTGGTTGAATTTTGGTTTCTACGTAAATTTGGACGGTACGCATTCACTTCCTATTTTAACTGTTCAATTTCATATTTCAGATCTTTTATTTCTCATTTCTTGGCCCCGTTATTCTTTCTTATTTTTTTACTCCCACTTTTTGCCCTTGACGTAGAAGTCAGGGTAAGAGCAGTAGAATGAAACATATCTGGGCTAGCAGAAAGTATATAGTTTTCCAGCAGGTTACAAAGGTTTTCATCTGCATTTTTCTTTTTACGATAAGTTTTTGACCATGCCCTACACTGTTTTCGGATTTTATTCTTTTCAAGATCTGATATTTAATTAAACAAATCTCTTTGAGCTTCATTCCGTTCTTTATAGAGCTTCCTGAAACGCTTAAGGCTTTTGTTTCAATTTTGTTGTGCTCTCCTACGACAAATTTTCTTGTTTTTGCTTCTCTCAGTTACAGATTTTCCTGGGCTAGCATTTTATTTATTGTTGTCATATCTGTTTTTGGAAAGCAATTAAGTTACCTTAATGATCTTTACATGTTCTTCAATTAAAAAAATCATTCAATGCATTTAGGTCAGTAAAGTTCATGATAAAAAAGGAAGCTAAAAATAAAATTATACTAATTTGATTTTTGTGAAATTTGATTTCAACCTCTAAATATTTAACTTTCCTATTTCAAACCATCGTCAAACAATTTGGCTCATCGGTTTCAGTTATATTTAATCATTGCCTCAGGTGGATGACCATGTCTTTCGTGTTATTCAGTGAACTTCGCCATAACGTGATTTTAAAATTAAGGAAAGCTTCAAATTACTGATAAAAGGAAGGTTCGTGCCTGAAATCCCGCTGGTGAGGGCTCGGGCGTTTCGTTCAGGGTCTGGCGCATACACACCATCTTATGCTTAGGAGTGGTGCATGAACCAGTTCCAACTAAATTACAGGAATGCTTTGCATGAATTAAATTAAAATATTTCAACAATAAGTAAAGAACGGAACAAAGTCATTTTTTGTAACGTCAATGGTGGCGCTGTATATAAACGATGGCTTCTGATCATTCGTCCAAACGGGTCCGGGTTCGAATCCCGGTGAGGCATGGATGTTGTGTTTGTCTTACAGAACTATCTCTCTCCCTTCCCTGGAACTAGTGACCCTAAATTAGGGATAGCCCATTGAGTTGATCTCAGCGGCCGTTAACAATCGAATCAAAAAATAATTCAATGGCTTTCACTTTATTGTTGTTAAAATTTTTAAAAATAGGTTACATTTACTTCAGATTCGAAAGAAATCGAGGGCCGCTGGTAGCCTATCGGGCAACGTCGTGACTACTACGGAAAAGACTTCAGGTTCGATCTACTAAATATATACCGTCCGTCATATGGGCACGTTAAGCCATCGGACCCCGGGTACTGGCCCACCGGTAATAAATAAGGGCGTCTTCTTCCCCCTTTCTACTTCGCTTCCGTATCACTTTCCTATCAGGCACCCTAGCCCAAATTTCCTAGCTTCCTATTTCTAAGGGTTATTTAAGGCCTGGGGTCAGACTCTCTCTTCCTAAAATCCTCTACATATGATCATTTGATGACAAGATTCGATAGAAACCAAAAAACATTTTCGTGTCTTTTAACGAGCTGGAGGGCCAACTGAATTTGAATGGCTGAGAGGGTATCATTTTATAGTTTTTTATGTGTGTTAATTTATGATCATATGTAGAGGATTTTAGGAAGGGAGCGTCAGACCCCAGGTCTTAAACAACCCTTAGAAATAGGAAACTAGGAGATTTGGGCTAGAGTGTCCGATAGGAAAGTGACCCGGGAGCAAAGTAAAAAGGGGTAGGAAGACGCCCTTATTTATTACCTGGAGGCCAGTACCCGGGGTCCGACAACTTAACGTGTTCATCCGACGCACGGCGATATTTAATGGACCGAGCGTTCGTACCTGCCTGGGATCGAACCTGAGACTCTGTAGCAGTCACGAACGTTGTCCACTAGGCCACCCGCAGCCCCATGTGTATTAATTTATATACTTCCTCTATTTTTTGGGAAGTCAAAAACGAGGATTAGAAATCTTCGTTGGAACACATTTTGTAGTGTCTCACTGGGTGCTTTGATCTTACGGCCCCGGTTCTCTCCCTTCCCTGGAACCAGTGACCTGAATTAAGGACGGGTGACTAATTATAGCCCATCGAGTTGCTCACGATGGCCGTTAAACCTCCAATAAAAAAAATGATTCAAATACGTAAGAGTAACATGAATTTGGTATATTGAAGTTAAAAAGACCTCTCACTGTAACGTATTGGTTATGCCTCAAAGTTACACTGGCGGAAAGAGAAAAAGGACACCAAGAAGGAAATGGCGGACGATCATGAAATTTACATATGTTAATGGGGTCGAATTTACGTAGGTGTGATGTTAATTTCGGGACCAACCGGTGAGCGCTTACGCCACAGCACGGCATAATATGCAAATTATCGTCGGTGGTATTTAAGGTGTACGGCGAAGTGAATGTAATCAGTCGTCGGCGTACGGACACGTGCGAAGACCCTGAAGAAGCTTCAATGCCTGGACATGGAAAACGTGTACAATTTCAGCAGTTATCGGACTTTGAGCGAGGTCGTCTAGTCGGACTCTGCGAGGCCGGATGGTCGTATCGTCGTATTGCGGAGCGAATTGGACGTGAAGTATTGGTGGTGGTACGATGGTGGAGTTGATGGTCCGAGGAACATTCCCACACGAGAAGACGTGAAACCGGGAGTCACAGACGTAATGACGAGAGGACCGATCGACGCATAAGAATTGCGGCGTTGTCAAGCAGAAAATCCACTGCGACGCAAATCCAAACTGCCGTTGCACATGAGTTGACTGTGCGAACAATCCGCAACCGTCTACTGGACATACACGTGTGCCTCTGGCATGTGTACCTCTGACTCCAGCCAACCGTCTGGAACAGCTTCAGTGGTGTCACCAACGTCTGCACTGGAGAACGCAACGGCGATCTGTCGTGTTCAGCGATTAAAGCAGATTCTGCTTGGGAGCCTTCAATGGCCGTATGCGTGTTCGCAGACGCAAAGGGTAGCGTGTCCACTCTTCTTGCATCTACCAGCGACACACAGGGCCTACACCTGGTCTCTTGGTGTGGGGAGCGATCAGCTATCACTCCCGTACACAACTAGTGTTTGTACCGAGTACGTTAAACAGCACCTCCTACATCAACAACATCATTCAGCCCGTTGTTTTGCCATTTGTAAGGTCGGTCAATCGTGGTGTTTTCCAGCAAGATAACGCACGCCCACTCACGGCACGTGCAACGCAACATGCACTTCAGCGTGTGAGACAACTTCCATGGCCTGCACGTTCACCGGATTGGTCCCCCATTGAGCACGTGTATGATTTTAGGGAACAATGACTTACCCGGTCTCCACGGCTAGCCCCGACCATCCCCGATTTACCCGTCCAGGTTGAGGATGCTTGGAACTCAATACCCCAAACTTACACCCAACATCTGTGCGACAGACTCCATGCCATAATTGAACAGTGTGACGCAGTTCATGGCTTTTCAACCTCGTAATAACCATGTTAAATTGAAATGTTATTTTTTCAGTTTACCAGCAAATGCAGCTGTATTTTGCAATAATTTTTTGATCACGTTATCCTCGGTATTCCGTTATCATGCTGTATAAATTTCGTTGGTTCCGCCAGTGTATGTAACATTTGAGGAGATTTTGACGTAACCGTAACGTTTCTGAAACATTATTGTTACATTCCGCAACGCATCTAAAAACCCTCAATGTTTCAGTGGTATGTGTGATATATACGAAATATTCTGTGCTGTGTATGTAGTGTTTAATCAAACGGAAGAAGCAAAAACCAAAGTTATTCGAAATTTTCTGTAAATTTCTGCATGAGCAAGTTAGTCGCGACCATTATGGAAATTAAACTGTAGGTTCGAATTCATGATAATGTCACTCTTAAATGCGGAATGACGAGAACATTTATAGTCTGGGACAGAAATGCCTCCAAAAATTCCCGACTTTGAGGAGATGTTCATCAAAATATTTTGCGACTGAAAATACAGTTATTCGCAAAAAAAAAAAAAAAAAAAAAATTCTTGCGCCTTACGTGGTTTCCGCTTTTTTAATATCTGAACACATTTCTTTACATTTAACTTTCTTTATAACTTATTTGTATTTTCATTTATTTTCATTCCAGTCTTTGATATCATGGTTTGTCTGTTTCATCTGAGTTCAAGTCCAGAGTGTCATGAATTATTGGGACTCGATACAAGTACATTTCCTTGAATTTCAAAGGCGTATGATTTGTTTGTTAAATTTCAAAAAAAACGAATCGCCATTTTTCACGCTTTTAATAAGTTTGTGTTTGAGATAATTTCTGCAAAGGATAAACTGCATTATGTATCTAAATAATTTTCTTCTGTGAGGGTTTCCCATTTGCCTAGTTTAGTTTCCTTTCATGTGGAAATGACATTCGTAAAATGAAGATACATTTATTTAAGATAAAGATATCTTGTGGAAATGATCTGAAAAATCTGTTTCATATCACCATGTCATGTTTCAGATTTTAATAAGAAACACTTCTTAGTTCTATTCTGCGGCAAAAAAAGTCAGAAAACAATATTTCCCAAAAGTAAAGTCAAAGATTTTGTCATGGCTTCACGTAACAGACTTTTCATTTTGAAGCAATATTAGAGATAAAGTTAGTGCTCTTAGAAAGTTGGCAAGCTTCCAGAAATGCAGGAGTTGCTATTGCTTCAGCAAAATGTTCATTTCAGTATTCTTAAGCATGTAATGTATCCAATAGAACATTGCAGTTTTTCGGCTATTTGTGTGATTTCAAAATTTCTAAATTGAATTTGATCTTATGCCTTTGTTATAATTTACAGCCATACAGCTGTGTGCCGATATAGATAGAAAACGATTTTGATCTTTACGATACTTAGTCGGAAATATGACGATTATTTAAATAGGACAATGCTCTAAATCGCTATTGTAACGAATGCATACCGTAAATGAGAAATTTCCCAACACGTTTTAGAACCAGAGGTACAGATGCAGACAGAGGTACAGATGCACTACCCAGCGATAGATATGTGAACTATAAAACTGCTCAAATGTGAACCTAAAGTGTTTCACAAGGTAAATGGCATCCGGTGTTGAATTTCTTAAATCGCAGGTGTTGAAACAAAGATATTGATAAAAACTAATTAAACCATGCGACCTGAGGGGTGAAATTGGGCATTTTTTTGGGAATAGCATACACACCAAGAGTTCCTATGATAAGCAGTATCTAATTGAAAAACACATTTTTCAGTCGGGTGTTTAGTCTCTCAGATATTGCTGGAAACCGAATCGTAACCTTACGTTTTCTAGTGGCACCCTAGTTCGTTAAGAAAAATTTGAAATTACATGAGAAATATTTCTCAGCGAAAAAATCTCCAGCAAAAGGTAATTTTGGGGAAAACTCTATGTGCAGCTGGGGAAAGCTGTATATGCAGCTGGGGAAAGATCTATATGCAGCTGGGGAAAGATCTATATGCAGCTGAGGGAAACTCTATATGTACCTGGGAAAAACTCTATGTCTCATTTTATGAGGAAAATAGTCTGAAGTAATTATTACGTGTCGACGAGAGAATTACCGCAATCGCATTATCAGAAGTTTTGCATCTGCTGAAAATGCATAAAGAGCAGAAATAAACACTTTCGCCATTGCTGGCCAAATTATTCTTCGTCAGAAATTAAAAATTATATGCAACACATTTCCCATCAGGAGTTAAAAATTATTGTTTGAAAACAGAGTTTTAGAAACAGAAATATCGAGGAAAACGAAATTTACCTTTGCGACTGTAGCGGAAAATCTGTATGACCCTTGATCTTTTGATATTATATGAGAAACATTTTGCATTGAGACGTTCTGCAACAAAAGAATGACTTTTCGAGTCTGTCTCTTAGAAACAAATATAACAATAAAATTTACATCAACGCCTCTAAGAGGAAGTCTTGTGCAATATTTTAGGCAAGAGGTATTCTGAAAATATTTTTAAGGTGAGCGGTATCGGTTTAGGAAAAAATGTTTCAATTAATTCTTCAGAAGCTCATATTTTGCTACAAATACGCCAGATGCAGAAAGAAATGCTTACATTTCGGGCGGCCAAAGCATTCTTCAACAAATATCCGGAAATATGTAAAGACCATTGCGCATTAGGCGCTGTATCAAGTGTAGGAAGAATATTATTTCAAATCGGAGTTTTAGTAGCAGAGATATCGGTGAAAACGTAATTTACTTTTACGTTCTCTATCGGAAAATCTATGCATTTCTTGAAAATGACAAAGTACCTAAAACAGGTTTCGATATAAATGGCATCGAATGAAAATAATGTTTACAGTCGGATGATTAGAAATATATATATATATATATAGAACAAAACGCAATTTCAATTCCATATAATCTGCGTTTTGCTCTTTAACGACGTTGTGCTTAAAATATACAGGTCATTCTCACATTTCAAGCTGCCCAATGCAAAAATATTTTTTTAGATTGAACTAATAGTTGGATATATGGTGTCGACAGACGTGTGGACAGAGAAACTGATATCATAAGCACGATTTTTGTTTTACAAAATGCAGCTAAAATACACCTTTATGCGCAGCTTTGAGTCGTGAGAATAAATTTTATTACCACAGATTTAAGATAGGTTTGTGGACTTAAGTAGACGTGGAAACTTTCAACAGTTACGACAATCGCTAGTTTTTGATAGTGAAAAAAAATAACTATCGTAGTGTATTTGCATAGTTGCCCCAAAATAATATTTGTTTTCCGATATCACAAATTATTTCTGACAAGGATTATTTCTTACGTTTCTACATTGTTGAAAAGGTAAATTCCAATAAACTTTGAAGTAAATCTTTTTTTCTCTTTGGTTTGGGATTTACGGCCACCTTAAACAACTTGATGGTCTACAAGCATTCGGCCGTCCCTGATTTAGGGCCAGACAACAACGCTTGCAATTTCGGCACTTACTCCTAGATAAGGTCTTTTATTGTCGCGTTGTAATTAGACAGAATGGAATGCTATAACTAAAAAATATCCATATTTATCACTAAATGAGAAAGATTATCTCTTGGACTGAGACATGTTGCCGAACCTGCGACTTATCACCAGATGTTAACTAAAATATCCAGATTTAGCAACAAAAATCCCTTAATTAAAAGATCTATGCACTGTACTTTTTCAGCATATTTATTTTATGAATGAAATGCTAAATGTTAATACCGCAATGGAAAACAACTGCAATGTGCATGAGAGGACTTTGGCTCCTGTTACGATTCTCTGCATTAGTGTGAAAATATTAGCAATGACCTAGAACGTTTCGAATTTTGTGTAATGCTCAGTTAGCGATTTTTTATCCCCCAAAACGGTACCTCACCACATCGCTGACATAAAATGTGAACATGGCGGACTTTATGCGACAAGCGATATTAAATATATGTTCATAATGCAATGGCAGCTTTCCTGATTCATTTTATGCTAACAATAAAGATATGAAATATTTAAATTTCGGACATCTACAGATTCATTTCGCATTCTGAAATTTCCTAAACAGTTCTTTGTTTGGAGGATACATTGGTCGCTGATTACCGATAATATTGTATGCGTTCTTCCTCCTACTGGTATATTTTCAGTTTAACAATGTTCGACTGCTTCCTTCTCAGAGCTTTACATCGAAATGGAATGATATCATCATACATATTCTATCTATTATCTTAATATTTTGCCAATTACGCTTTCAATCCCGACAAAACTCGGTCCTCAACTTACGATGTTGTTGACCAAATGTATTTGAGCTGCCGTTTGCTCATAAAAAAAGTGTAAAACCACTTATCAGCTGACCTCGTTTGATATTATTAGAACAGCAATGTTATCATCGCGAGAAAATTTACCATAAAAAACAATTGATTGCCAAAAATCGCATTTTTACTTATATAAATACATTTTTATAATATATTATTAAAAGTCTCGAATTTCCAGGTAACATGTGTGTTGCTTTCCCAAGAAACGAAGTGCGTTTTCTACAAAAGAAATTAAATTTTCGGCGTCAAACCCTCAAAACATCTTTTAAACTGCCGTTTCAGAAACCAAAACGTAAAAATTCGCCTTAAACAAATTGTATAGCAGATATATCCAAACAAGTAGCCACGGCAACATTTATTTCCACTGACGCAGAGTTGATTTGAAATAACTATGTAAACTTTTAAAATGGCCAGTCGTACCTTCGCATCGATTGGAAAATTATTCTGTTATTCAGCAACACTTCTACGAAGGCTTTGATATTCTCAACTTCCTGCATATCTAGCACATACATACAAAATATTTCTAAAGGTTTACAGCACATAATATCTTTTTTCCGGTATTTATATTCAAACTTATGTCTCGAAAGATAGCAAACTTTGTTCGCAACAACTACTGGCTAAAAATTGATAATCACTACAAAAATGTTTACGGATAGTGCAAAATATTCATTTTAATTTCGTAATCGACTGCTGAAATTTATTACAGTTAGTACTCTATGCATTATTATTATTTTTTAAGAGATGGTAACTCTGTATATTTCTTGACACTCACAGTTCGTAATACCTTGCCAGTATTCTACGGACATCAGAGAAGTTTGGTTTCTGGAGAAGATGAAACTTTCAAGGTGTGATTTTCACTCCCATGTCGTTCGGGATCAAAAGCAGTCCCAGAAAATAGGTCATTTAACATAAACTCTGAATACATTTTGGGATCAACTATCGGAACAAAACTGAAATTCGGCTAGGATGAACTGCATTTGACCGATATGTTGCTTTTCGTGAACACGTAACGGAAAGGAACGAAAAAGTGATTAATACGACGTCCTTTATAATATTGACAGCATCACAACTAGTACTCAGAATTCTAAAGTATCACGACCTGGTGCAAGTCAATATCATTTGGAATGATTCGTGAATATTTTCGAGAAAAAAGTTACAGTGTACGCGCATGGAGGAAAATAAATAAGAAATTAGAAAAACATAAATCAAAAAGCTTTAGTGCTACTACCATTGCTGATTCAAATGTTCTGTGAACAAACCTTCCCTGAATTTTGAGCTATTTTAATGGAAAAACAGTATGTAAGAGGGCTAGAATATAAAGAATAGATCTCTTGAGAAGACAACACTGATATTTCAGAGCGTCAATGTGCATCTAAACACAAGAATCCCTCATGTAGCTCCGCTGTTTCAAGAGAATGGGAAGACTGATATCTATAAACACAAAGACTTCATTTATGTGTTATTTAGGATTCGACGTCGGATGAAAATAGTTGTTACAGGGAGCTGGTTACGCTTTGAGCACATGAAAAATCAGATGATATACGTCGTTCAAAAATAGTTATTTTACTGAAAAACCATATGAAATTTTTCTAACGGAAGTCAGAATCAAATTCCTGCTTGAACATTAAACTTTCTTGCTAAAGTTTTGTTAGCCGACTTTTTTGGAATCCACAATATTTATAAGTAAATGTGGAGAATACCTTACATTTCTTATATTTAATATATAACTGTGGGAATTACTTTTCCTGTATATCAAAACTTGTTTAATTCCATCGCTTCTTTAAATATTTATTGATGATAAAAAACAAAAACTTTAAATAATCAGGTCCTGCAAAACGCTACCTAACAATATACATTGTAATAAGAAGAAAGTATTAAAACAATTCAGTATTATTTTTTGTATCAATATCAGAGGATAAACTAAGATTTCAGGAACTTTCTTGTAAAGGAACGATAATCTTTTGCCTATTCTTTAAACTTTAATATTCGGCATTCAAGTTCGTCGCAACGGAAGAGGCAGCTACGTTATTTACGTTATAGAGAGAACGGAAGCATTGACTTTTCTCCGATTTTTCCCTTAAAATGTATATCCTGCGCTCTAGAAAAATTCCACAACTTCTAATTATCTGGTCGAAATTTACATCTCATGCAATTAGCTGAGATTGGGGAATAGAAACCGACTAGTTATAAATAACTACAAATATCTATAACTACAGATATCAGATATCTATAACACGCTTTCTAGTTTGGATTTTCCAATTTGCAAATAATATTTCTCCAAAACAGCAGCTGTAGATCAGAAATGTCAAAACGTATCAAAACAAAACCTTTGTCACAAAGGAATAAAGTTTTTCCACGCAATACGCTTCTACAATCAAATACCTGCACAGTGCGGTGAAGTCAGGGGATTTTTTTTTACTAAATGTATGGTATAGAAATTTTAGTTCCTAGGTAAAAGATCGTGATATCCTAAATGCATTATTTTACGGGTTGAGCTTTTTTGTTGTTTCATCAATTGAATAAGGATCTCTTCAACTGTTAACCGTACTCGTATCCTGCCATCTGCATGTACCAACGTGAATCTCGACTTATCAGTCAAGGTAACATTTTTTTGAATGACTAGGGTCCAGTGGCGATGTTCCCGCTCCCATGCTAATCT
Source organism: Macrothele yani (assembly GCA_039090855.1). Lineage (NCBI taxonomy): Eukaryota > Metazoa > Arthropoda > Arachnida > Araneae > Macrothelidae > Macrothele > Macrothele yani. The sequence continues at coordinate 45,863,264 of CM076999.1, read as the reverse complement.
TTGCACCCTGTGATGTGCGGTCAGCAGTGTTACGCTCGTGGGATGATGGCTTCTGTGACCCATAGGGTGGAGATGGTTCAGGATGTTCTGCTGCTTACACGTTTTTGTGCACCAGTGTTAAATTGCCGAGTTATTTCTTGCACTGTGGCCTGTCTATCCGGTGTTACAATGCGAGCTAGCCGACGATAACCCCGCTCATCCACAAGTTTTTGTGCACCAGTGTTAAATTGCCGAGTGATTTCTTGCACTGTGGCCCGTCTATCCGCTGTTACAATGCGAGCTAGCCGACGATAACCCCGCTCATCCACACGCTGTTGTCCACGGAAGTTGGCCTTTGAAGCGATGGTTTTACCGGATTCGATGTACTCACGGTGCACCCGTGACACATTGGCTCGGGAAAATCCCAGTGCTTGCACGACTTCCGAGAAAGAATGTCCCATTCGTCGGGCCCCGACGATTTGCCCACGTTCAAATGCGCTTAGATCCTTCGTCTTACCCATACTGCGTCCGACTCTTACTGATTCACTTCGCATCACTCCTTAAATTGTTGGATCGCTGCATACGTCATGTCGTTTACGCTTACAGTGCCGCTTACAGTGCCGCCCACAGCACCACATTTGCTTAACGCCAGCTGTCTCTAATTCAATTGCTTTTCAGTGTATAAACAACATTACTATTCCTGGAAAATAATATTTTTAAGTGAAATTAAAAGAACTTATCAGTTTCTGAAGAGCTAGGAAAGCATTAGACCGTAAAATTGATTTCAATAATAAAAGGTGTTATTTTACCATAAACTTTAGAAGAAAGATCTCTTTGTTTTATAAATAGCATTCTAATTAGGGCAAATATACAGAGGGTGAGTTAAAATTTTTGCAATGTTTGGATCACTTTATGTTTTCATACGTACCTTTACGACGAAAGCTGACTAGCATTCAAAGTATTGGCTGTCGTGCTGCACCGTCTTTTGCCATCTGTGAGCCATTTCTTCGATATCGCTTTTGTGCAAGTTCTAGTCTTTTGGAGGAATCCTCTTAGTTGTTGAAGTGCCGCTCGCGAAGGAAGAGGGCCATGTACCGGGACCGGTAAAATCAGACGGGGCAAGTTGTGGAATACATTCTGGGTGTGGCATCAGTTCGATGCCCTGATGTTCCTGTAGTTTTGCTTGGGTCGTTCGCACGGTATAAGGCCCAGCATTGTACTGCTGTAGGAAAGGGCGCTTTTTGTTTATGAGTGCTGGGTACATATCCTCCAAACCGGAATACACTCGTTCCAGCTGTTCAGAGCAGACGTTGGAGTTTGTTGTCCGACCGTCTGGAACAAATTCGCAAGGAATAATCCCTTCGAAGTTCCACAACACGCAGAGCATCACCTTGGGATCGAAAGGCCCACGTTTGACAACATGTTCAGGAAACTTATCCGGGCTCAACCACTGTAGCTGCGCATTACGATTACGGAAATATACCCCCTTTTCATCGCACGTAACAGCTCTCTTAACGAAACGTACATAGCACAGGGTTTTTAGGAGTTTCCTGCAAACTTCCACTCGGCGGTTAGCTTTAGTTGGCGTCAGTTCGTGAGGAACAATGGGACAGATCCTGCAGACCTAGCCGAGGCCCTGAAGGTAACGAACCACAGTGGTCTGTGATACGCCCAGCTCACTTGATAATCTCCGTGTGATGGATGTCGGATTTGCCACTAAGGCCTGGACACTGCCACGATGCGCGGCCTACCTGACATTGACTGATCTTCGAGGTTTCTATCAACTGAGCGAAATTTCGTGAACCATCTAATTGCGCTGCTGTTGTCCACGGATGACAAATGTTTCTTCTTGCTTGTGCAGGGTGCGTTATGGCCGAGTTCAAACTCGAAAAGCAAAAGTTCCCTAAGTAACCAGCTGTGGCTGTTCATCTTGGCGAACCAACCACAGAAAAAAAAATATGTCATGCAGTGCTGTTCAAAACAAGGACTACAACTTTATATCCATATCGACAGACTGCAGTGTGCGATTTGAATAAGTTTTAACGCGTGACATACACGCCGCAGCACATCCGTTTATTTAAATATTGAAAAACCTTTTACTAACCCTCTGTAACGTCTTCCGATATACACGCACGGTCAATGAAATTTGAACACCAAGAAGGAAGCACCGGATTGAACTGGAATTTTATGTACGTAATGATACACATGAATGATGCGCATGATAGCAAAAACGGAGCTGCAGGATAATTACAGAAAAATTTGTGACACTCAGTCCGGTCATTTTGAATAGAAGGTCGCACGATCTCGTGCGGCGATACATGTTGCAATACGGTGCGGAAAGGAGGCGAACAGACACCTGATGTTGTCCTGGGTCAGACTGGTACACACGTGTTGGACAGTGTGCTTCAATTCCAGGATAATGTGACACGGCGGTAGATGGCATTTCAAATGGTCCCGCACATGCTCGATAGGGGACATGTCCTGGGAGCGGGCAGGCCATGGAAACATCTGGCCATGATGTGGACATCATTGGGCAACCCGAGCCGTGTGCGGGCGGTCATTATCCTGCTGGTATAGAGCACCTGGAATCATTTTCATGAATGGGAGCACATGGGGCCGTGGGGTCTCATGCTCAAGCCGCTGGCCCAAAATGATCCACGTACGGCTACCAGAGCTGATCGGCTATCGTTGCATATGGCTCTCCAGACCAAAACGCCAGAAGTGAGAAAGATATGGCTCTAAATTGCTAGGTTAAGATCCTGCCGTTGTCCCGAAGACCTCCACATTCGGATACGATGATCATTTTTCCCCAAAACGAAGCGGCACTCATTGCTAAACATCACATGTCGCCAGTCTAACGCGTTCCACATCGCTCTGGCCTGCAACACTTCACACAGAGCCGGCGATGCTGCGGTGTTAATAGTAGCACACCTAAGGGGCGCTGGGATCGTGGATTCGCTTACGCGAGGAGTCCCGAAATAATTCGTTGGCACACATCCAATTATCTTGATTAATAGGGATTAGCGTAGTTGCGGATATTCAAAAATTCTGACAATTAGATTTTCCATTGTAATCGGGTATAAAAAGGTAAATAAAAACATATTTTCAAAAAAAATGTACACTATCCACCAACAAGAAATTGGACACCCCTGCAATCGACGATATCTGCGGTCCTGACACACGTCACGGTTGCCGCTGGTAAATATCGGGGGAGACAACAACGCAACCAGTCGCATGCAAGATGCCACGCAGTTCGGAGCTCTCTGATTTCGAGAAAAGTATAATCGTCGGGTATAACAGAAATGGCCGATCCATACGTGACATATCCAGCGAGTTGACGTACGTAACTTCGACAGTGGCATGCGTGATTGGCAAGTGGAAGATGAGAGGTGACTGTCGGAATGTGCCCCGACCCGGCAGACCCACAAAACTGGGAGTTAGAGACCGACGGGTGCTGGCCAGAGAAATTCGGACGAACCGCACCAAATTGATATGCCACATCCACGAGGAGTTTCAACAGGCATCCGGGAGTGTTCGTTTGATGAATACCATCCGTAAGGAAGCCCATCTGCTCGGTTATCATGGACGTGCTGCCACCCACAAGCTTTTGATCACCAAGTCCAATAGCGCTGCTCGGCTAACGTGATGCAAAGAACGTCGACAGTGGAACGTTGAACAGTGGAAACAGGTTCTTTGGAGCGACGAATCAAGGTTCACCCTCTATCGTTTGGATGGCAGGGTCTGGGTTTAGCGTCTGCCTGAAAAATACCTCCTGCCGGAATGTATTGTGCCAACTGTGAAGTTCGGCGGCGGTGGAATTATGCTATAGGGGTGTTTCTCCTGGTATGGCACGGGGCCCTTGTTCTCAATTCCTGTTAGACTCAACGCCGAGACCTACTGCACCATTTTGGATGACCATGCGCTTCCTACGTTGTGGCAATTTTACGTGGTGGACCCATGTTACTTTCAGGATGACAATGCCACCTGTCATGTTGGGAAGTCCACCATGGATTGGCATGGTGACAATGGGGTTAATCGAATGGACTGGCCTGCGCAGAGCCCAACGCCTGTTTGAGAGGATGCCCCGGAGGGTCGCAGCTGTAATCGCCGTTCCTGGAGGCTCCACCAACTATTGAAGGTGAAGAAACTTCGTTTTCCTTTGCTATCACAGGTGTCCAATTACTTGTTGGTAGCTAGTGTATAAATGTATGTATATTTATGTTTAAAATAAGTCGGTATTTTTTGTTTTCGAGGAGCTACATCGCTTCGAAGTCACGAACTCTTTTAACATGAACCAGTTGAAAAGCGTCGCACCTTTCCTGATTCTCCATCCACAAAAATGCTACCTCCAAAGCACGAAATACATCATTGTGATAAAGCACGTTTGTCTTCCATTTCTCCCTCATTTTCATTTTCTCCTCCCGATGCATCCACATTTAAGAAGCAACCCACAGTTTCGTCGTTAGTATTGATTTGGTAGCCACGATAAGCAGAGTCATATGTCAGCCATTATTTCACATCTTCCACCTCACATTGAGATGAACCAGGGATTGGAGTGACGATATTCGCTAATTCATTAATACTTGTGATTTTTGATCCTACAACAAATTCACATTCTATGTCACACATAATTTATCGCCATGCTCTCTTCAGTGTTTTTGCTTTTGAGTTATTCCAAACATATGCAGCCATGTAAGCACATTTCTTCAAGTCCATCCGCTTATAGAAATCCAAAACTTGATCTTCGCCGTCCGAGAGAAGTTTACTCTGTATTAACGTTTCATACACTCGATAATGCCCTGGTCCGTTGGCTGCAAGAAGTTTGTTACATTTAGTGGTAGGAGAAGGACCAAATAAATTCCATTCTTTCGCTTTAAACTTTAACAATGGGTAGGTTTTTAATATTCTTGAAAATCCTGGGGTTTTTTTTATTTCCCACTCATAAGCAGTAGAAGCTTCTGAGGTCCTCTTGAATTTGCAAAATTCAACATAGTTATCCGATATTTCTTCATTTTATAACAAGGTGCCGTAAGTTCCTCCTTTGATGTTTTTTTTCAGTCAGAGCTTTCCAGAAAAGGCCAGTTTCATCCGAATTGTAAATAAAATGTTTTTCCACTTGTCCTGCAAAAATTGTTGTAGATTCTGAAACAAACGTTTCCGCGAAATTCATATTAGCAGACGTGTATTTGTCGTGAATTTCATTTCCGTGCCTTCCTTTCTCTCACTGTTAACTCCACAAGGTTTCTTTTTGGCGCCACCACTCATCTAGAATTTAATGAAATTTAAAACAGCACGCAGCAGCGCAGTTGATCCGCATATTCAGATATCCGTATAATCGGAATCCAAATAATTGCAATATCACAGTATAACTACCTTTGTTAAATGAGACAGGAAGTTATTTTAATACGCACAGATTTATATATATTTTTGAATATCGTACTCTTAAATAATATTTCGTACTTCTTGAAGTAAAATTTTAATGATATCTGGTTTTAGATATCTCAACCGTTCGTAACAAATTTGCTTTCTTTACTAGTCGCACTAAACTTGGACTTTAAAGAAATGTACATAGCATAAAGTTAGAATATTGCAAGAATCACACACATTTTATGAAACTACATCAACGTACTGTAAGACATTTAAAATAATGGTTGCTTTCAGACGTTCTTACTTTCAGTAATAAATCAGAATAAAAAATGATAAATATATTTTTAAACTCTAAAATTTGTTAGTTGCTTTTATCAAACCTTTGTATACGGTGAGGCTTAGCTTACCTCCTGAATTAGATAAGCATCGCTGTGTGGTGCAAAATGTACTGGTGGCGCCTATTTGGCATCAAGTTATGGGATACACTAACAGAGCTCCTAAGACACAAGGATGGAAGAGGAAACAGCAACGTGGTAGTAATGGAGCTTTTAAATAAAACGAGGATTTCACCATAGGGATGTCAGCTTTGCGCAGTTGAGAAGACCGAAATATTGTCATTTGCGCATTATTTAACCGTGGAATTTAGTAATGCCATATATCATTTTGTTTGGGAGTTAGTTCATCATTCAAGAAAACATTACTCGCAAATGATAATCCAAATAGACGGTCATTCAATTTTCGCCTGTCCCAGGTGTTCCTGTACCCTTACTAAGAATATTATTCGTTGCTACGAGCCTGCCTTTAAAGCTTAATCGAACATTCGCAATTGCACAATGGAGCGCGTGCTCAGTGGAAACCATTGCACTTTCACGATTTGATCTGCGGCCTCCCGGAACTTACTATTGAAGTTCCGGACGGCCGATAAGGAAACATTTACCGTTTGAGTGGAAGATAAGGAAATATTTACCGTTTGCGAATGGATCTAACTCGTCGCGAACTTACTATTTAAATGAATCCATTCACGTTAAAATACTATTCTTAGGTTTGATCATGTTTTCTAGCTATTACTTATAAAAAACTGTCCTTGTTAATTCGGAAATTCGTATTAGGAAAAAAAACCAGTGTTATTTTCTTGCATGAAGCTCCGAGAATTGATTGAGCAAAGATCACATTCGAAGTGAAATTTCGTTTTCTTTAAACACACTTCTACTTATTTTTAAAGAATGTGAAAAGTGTACGAACTACCGAAGGTGCGAACAACAGGGAGCAGTAGCGAGCTTTAATAACTTAATGAAAATAAATTTCTTTAAAAACAAAATGCTATATATAAGTTTCTTACCGTGTTTTGCCGAAATCCTTTAATCAGCGTTACTGGTGAGAGGAAAAACATTTATTCATCCTTGGTACACATGACAAGGAACTGCTAGCAAAGCTTTTTTGTAACCCTCTGAGCAGTTTGGACGTGCTGGGCGGGTTCAATGTTCTCCCTAGAAAAACAGCTTGAACGCGTGTGACTCGTGCTCTCTTTGTTCGTAAAGAATTTCGGCCGCACCACTCACGACGCCCTGACTGCTTTGCTAAAACGGTCCGCATGCGTGGAATGCGATCACTATTATCTTTGGGATTAAGGGCTTGAACGCGCCCAGTGCGTTTTCAACGCAGGGTCAGCAGTTCTTAGGACAGGGTACTCAGCAATATGTTATTCCTAATTTGTGCTCAAAAGTCTGCTTTCCCAATCGCCTTAACTTACATTCATTCAAACCAAAGTCGCTTTTGCCCAGGTGTGGGATTTGTACACAATTTTGTGCTTAGGGAGCATGCGTAATTTACAGTTTAAATTAACATTGTTTTCACATATAAAAAGCTTGGAGTGATAAAGCCCTAGAGTAGCAGCTTCCAGAGAAACTGCTTATGAGAAACAGTTTCGAGAGGTGAAGCCAATGGATAAAAGTTCAAGAGGTGAAGTAAGCTACACCTTAAAAAAATCCCTTTTTTTGCGAAATGTATCACCATTTTCTGTGAAAGCACTTTAGTGATACATCCGATGTCATTACAACCTTTAAGAATAATACAATGTGATCTTTGAATATGCCATGATAATATCTCTATATTATGTTTATTATTATTTTAGTTGTGTGGTGCAAATTAGGAATACTGTAAGTGTCCCCTTAACTAACAAAAGCCTAAGACATTTACGAATATTATATAGAAGATCATAAATTTTTAGTAAAACACATTGTGACTTAGGGATATCTCACAACTGTCGATACACAATGTTAAAATATTTCTATCTTAATTACTTTCTAAAGTGTTTCACTTATTTCAGAAAATCGGATTTCAAATGTATGAAATGAACTGGGAACCACCATCTGACATGCATGTTTGGCAATACGCTAAATTTTAATATACTGAGTACTTCATTGACTGAATAATGAAATTTGTCTTGTACATGCTTCTCTTGCAAAAATATGTAATTCGGTTCATAGGAGTCTCCCCTTTTAATTTCAGAGCATGCTCGAAAAAGAAAACAACCAGTGGCATTTATACACTAATTTTCTTCACAGTAAATAAATCAATAAATATGTGGTCTTATTAACTGCTGTCCAGTCGAAAACTTCCGAATATATTTGAAAATGTTGTTTTCCCTTGTCCTCAAGCTTGTGAATAAATTTGAAAATATCACGGGCCAGAAAAAAATTTTATTTTTGTTTGCGGGATTTAAAGACCACAGTGAGGAACTCGGTCACCTGTTCCTTATTTCGGACTGCTGATTTCAGAGAAGGTCAAGTTCATGATAAATCTTTTACTCTTCGCCTGCATTCAAAAACACTGACCCATGTCGGTAGACTGATTTGTAACAAACGCCTCATACCTATCGGTTACTGGGGAGGTTTCTTGTGTTCCTTCCTATTTTTCTAACTAATTATTTTATTTCACTATCCCAATAGATCTTTGTTCTGCTGAATTGATACGAAGTTATAGCTTACGTAACATATTTTAGAACTGTTATACACTGTCGAATCACATTATTGTGACCACCTCATACTTTTGACGTCAACAGCGCGTAGCGAATGAAAGAAGGAACGTGTCATCAGCTGGCTTGGAAGGTATATAAGGAGCGCTGAGGCAATATGAAACATATCACGCATTGCTGTCATGGATAAAAGGAGCGATTTATCAGATTAGCAAAAATGGATGATTATCGGCTTTCGGGACCAGGTTGGCAGTATTTCTGAAACAGCGCATTTTGTGCACTGTGCGCGTGCTGGTGTGTTTAAAGTGTATCCTGATTGGAGAATTGACACCAATGCGAATAAGCGACATGGAAACTGTGCAGCACCACGATCTATTGATGTGAGAGGTGAACGTCGACTTCGAAGGTGTGTGAGGGCCGAGCAATTCGTTAAAGTGGAGCAACTCGCTTGCCGAATGAACCAGGGAGCTACCGGAAGTGTGTGAAAAACGACAGTTCCGCGAACCCTACTGCGTATAGGGCTCAGATACAGACGGATGGTCACTGCACCTATACTAACGACGGTGAATTGGCGGAAAAGGCTTAAAAACAGTTAGAAAACAAGCAGGAATTCTGAAATATTAAAATGCATTTTATTTACAACTTCTGGTTTCTGTTGAAGAAAAAGATGTTCACACTCGCTGTTAGACCCTGTACAGTTGTGATGCGGACATTTCACAGCAGAACGTAGAAACAGCTTTTTGTAGTATTCTTCCTACAGTTGAGTATTCTTCAAACTTATAAACACTCCTGAACTACCAGACTGGGTTGCGGTCGATGCAAAAGGCAGATCAGTCGGAAAATATTCTCTTCCAATGTCATATGTAATCATCCTGCCATAGGGAACGAAAGTACAAAATCAGGTGGTACAAGCTTAAATATTCATACATTATCATATAAGTTATTTAAAATGACACATACTCCTGGGTAATTTTAAATAACTTATATGTAAATGTATTCCTAGAAGTGCATATTAAGTTTGCAGTAATTAAATTGTTAAAATATTATATAAATTTTATTAATTTTTATTCAAATGCTGCATTGGTAACAGATTGCTTATGCAAAACGTTGTCCACTAAACTTTGGTGTAGACAGTTCAAATGAAAAAGTTTTTCTACAATATTTCCTTAAGGGGTACAGTAAGTATACGACATTTACCTTGAATAACAAATATAATTTTTTTTTCTTGCCCCGAAACAAAAGGAGATTATTTTGGCTAATTAGCATGCCCTGATTTCAAATCTGAAATCCAAAATGCTCTATCAATTATCTTTTTGGAAACTCAATTTAAAATTTTGAGGAAGAAATTAAAAAAAATTACAGTTTTATTGCAGTTTTGTTTTACAAAATATTTATCACATTAAGGGTTGAAAATTGGTCATTCCACATAAGAATGCCATGCTGAATCTAAGAAAATATTTGTAAATACAAAAGATTTCTACGAAGCATGCCAAACATATAAACAATAAAAGTGTTTTACTCACATTTTTAAAACCACTTCCCCGAATACTTGTGCATCTAATTGTACTCCGAAATATCTGTAATAGGGCCCCAGCAATAGTCAGCAAGCATGCGCGCTGATCTCCTCCCAGTATAGTTCCATTACATTTGAGATATATCTGATGAAATCTTTTTCCGTGCCCGAAGCTCACCGCACCTAGGTTGTAAGGGTAAAATATCCAGGTACGAGTAGATAAAGTAGAATTTAAGGGACATATTGCACCACATAATCTTGTATGTCATTACCATAGCTTTCGCTAGTTCCATTTCTCACAATGTCCTCCAAACATTTCTCACAATGTCCTCCAAACATTTCTCACAATGTCCTCCAAACATTTCTCACAATGTCCTCCAAACATTTCTCACAATGTCCTTCCAAACAGGTTTGCATGCAAACCACCTGTTTTTTAGATTTTAGTAAATTTTGATACGAACCCAGGGCTCTGCATGACAATCCAGATTTGTGTCCAATAAAATTGTCTTCTAATTTGGCTTCGCTCAATTTAAGAAACGTTTTCTTCAAATACTGAAATACACAGCCCCTTTTATCTATTGGTATGACAACACTTTTCGTCAAGCCCAACGTGATATACCGTCAGGATAACAAAACTGTGTACGAATCTACGAGTGATTTATATTGCAGACTCTTTTCCCCAGGCACTAAACTTTCTGTCTTAGGCCACTTTTCGATCTCATAATGCTGTTCCGTATCCCTAAACTGTGTTACTCGCAACAAAAATCAGAATTTAGAATGTTCTGGTTGTATTCCTGTTAGAAGTCTAATCATCTTGAGGTCCCCATATATTTGCCATACAGTAATTAATAAATAAGAAAAAGTTCCATATTTCTTTGAGTTTCTTTCATATAAGCTGCATATGCCAGTGGTATCTATCGCTAAATGTTTCCATTGCGTTAAAACGCCACCTTTAAACTAAGTTTGGAAGAATCAATGACTAGACGTCTTTATCAAGACTCTGGTCCCGAACTAATACGGCAAACAGTCCATTAACATAATTGCGATAAGCACCATCGTGATTCCCTACTAAATCTAAAACTGCGATGATTCCTTACCAATTCCCAAACCGTTGGAACAATGGACCCTAAATGACGATCTCTTGGAGAAAAGCGACGAAAGGCGATCATAGGTTATGACTTTAGTTCCAGGCTGAAGTGGACAACGGATCATGTCTCCAATATTTAAAAACACACTGCCAAAACCAAATTTTTCTACTTTCTAAGTGGTTTAACATACTGTATGAACTGTGAAAATTTTATAGATGAAATTTATTTATGTGTATTTGGGTCAAAAACCAATTTCTTTAACAACTAGTACTACTCTACAACAATGTTTCATCTTTCGTGTGGTGAAAGTGTAATAACATAACTGTTAACTTTCATTTGGAATTTCATCATCTACATATTTGTTAAAGGTAATGTGAATTCTAAGAAAATCTCCAATTATTACTGGTAATTCAGTTGCTCGTTGCAATCTCATATGATTCAAATTAGGTTCGCCGATATTTTGACTTAATATCTATGTTGTAGCATTTTTAAATCAACAGAGTGCTACACATCAGCAGTTATGTTTCTCTCAAAATCTCAATTTCGAAAAATTAACATATATCAGTCTCAAAGCTGAAAAAGATCGTTTCCTTAAAGACAACATGTCAAACACGGCATTATACAATTTTCCATAGTAGGTGCAAAGACATGCAAAAGAAATCCTATCAAATGTTTGTTGCCCATGCTCTTGGTTTTTTGTTCAAGACACACGCTAGGTATAGCAAGCTAAAGATATGAGACTGATTCAACTAAGGTGAAGGACCATAATGTCCATATTTCTTCTTTTTTAACCGGAACTATAAGATTTACACTCATCATGTACAAATATTATCATAACAGTGCTAATGAAATCATTCCCGATAAAGCGGAAAGAGTCCCCCATTTTTCTTTATAAAGAAGTTATTTGTAAAAAGGATATACGATATGCATGAGTAGAGCCCAACAGTAACAGATGATAAGCTCTATTTGAGAATATGGGTCGCACACAATATGTTGTAGTTCTGAAAATATCTCACTTTGGGTGTCAGCAAGTATGAGGTTTTAAATCCTTCGGAAAGGTTGAAAACATACGTTTCGCGCATATTTATTTTTGCAATATTGTCTGCTGCAATGAGGTTCCCTGCTCACTGTTGATCCATCATAAATTCCCATTTACAGCGATATTGGCATACAACTCGAGTTGTTATGATATCCACCTAACCTGTACCAACGATCTTTACTGCAAACTATTCATTATACTGTTGCCATGCTGAAATTTCTGATTCTCGTTCACCAGTGATCTCTGTATGTTTATTAATTACCTTATTCACTAGTTATTCAGAAACTAGACGTGTGATATTAAAGATTCATTAAGGATATATTTAAAACAAAAATGCAGCTTCTGTTCATATTTCATTTTACTAATGTCATAAATAGCGATAATATGACAAAACATTTATGTTTTCAAAATTATTACCACACCATCGGCGTTTTTTAAAAACAGAAACAAAACTTATTTTGACTTTATTTTTATCTGCCACTTTTCTACAACACTTCCTGAAGCAAATAATTCTTAAATTTCCTCCAAAGGTTCCAAATTTGAATCTCTTATATTCTGAATGAGTGAGCATTGTTTACGAAGAATTATATGAAGGGATAAGAAAATATTAAAACGGAAAACATCAGCTTTCACAATGGTATTTCAATTTTTAAATACAACAGTACTTTCACGGTGCCCTTCAATATATATTAAACCACATTCATTTTAAAGCACAGTTAAGGAATCAGGAGGATACAACTTATACTTTTACTTTTTATAAAGCAAAAAGTAAGCTGTATCGCGAAAAAACGACAATTAAAAGAACCAATTGGGTACTCACTTTCACATTTAATTATTTACAACACTTGTATCCATTAAAACAACAACAACAACATATAAAATCGCAGAGTGTCCTATTAGCAAGAAGTTGTTCTTCATGCTTATATTGGAAAAGGACAAACGTATTCCGTCCGTTTTTCCTCTAATACGGTGACTGCTTGTTTCGCCGAGTGTTAAGCTTCATTGCCGTACGTGATGTAAATATATACTGTTCCTAAAAAAAAATTCGAGACAACGTGCAACGAATATCAAGTGGTATCAAGAATCTTCAAAGTCGTTCCTCTGCTTAAATATGCATTGTATTTGGCCAGTTAATGCGAAATGCATTTCTCAAGGTAGATTGATTTATGGCACTGTTGCCGAAAGAGTACGAACTCAGGGATCTTCTTCTATGTAAAATTAAAAATTACTCTTCGACAGACAGGAATTCCTGCTGAATGTTGGCCGTCGTCGTGCTGAGTTTACGTTATACCAAGGCTGAACTGGTTCCTACCGGCTGTAACATTAACCCAAATCAGCGAGGACAGAAAAGATGAGTTGAGACGCAGCGCAATCTATTGACGTAGTTCGAATTAGCCAACTGATTCCATATCAATATTTGCCGCCCCGGTGGCGCAGTTGTCTAAGGCGCTGGCCTCTGATCATTCGTCCGTAAGGGGTACGGGTTCGAATCCCGGTGAGGCATGGATGTTGTGTTTGTCTTACGGCACTGGCTCTCTCCCTTCCCTGGAAACAGTGACCCTAAATTAGGGACGGGAGACTGCTTATAGCCCATTGAGTTGCTCACGGTGGTCGTTAAACCTCCAATTAAAAAAAATATCATTATTTACATTTGAGATTTTATTTATATTCACTTTCACATGAACAGATGGATATTTGCATTCTGCATTCGTAGTACTTGGGCAAGAGAATTTTTCTGTAGGAAATGGTGTAATTTATGTGTAAATATCATTCCTCCTTTATTGTTCAACGATCTAGGGCTGAGATTTTACTAAATGTCTAGATTAGCGTCTTAAATTATTTCGTTGGAAAAATATTAGTACCTCAGAAAAGTGCGACGTACAGATTTTAGAGTATGGAAATTACTGGCAAATGGTGCAGAAATTTTGTATGTTAAATGTCTTTTAAAGATTTTTATCGGAACATTTACTTGTAAGTTCGATGCTGTTAAGAGACGCCGCCGTAGGCCTAACGTATCGAACTTACAGGTAAATTTTACGATAAAAATCTTTAAAAGACATTTAAAATACGAAATTTCTGCACAATTTGCCATTAATTTCCATACTGTAAAATCTGTACGTCACACTTTTTCCAGGTACTGACATTTTTCCGACGAAATAGTTTAAAACGCTAATCTACACATTTACCTACTATTTTACTTAATATGAGTTTATATAGCTGAAGTTTTTTTCTAAAATTGAATTAGGTACGTAATTATCAGAAAGAAAATGCTTACCACAAACAATAATTGAAGGTAACTTGTCATTTGGAGCAAAACTCTGACGAGATATTTCTTTCAGCAACAGTGGCTTTCGATTCTGATCTGAGGGAAACTCATGGAATGAAAATCTCAGGTTTACTTTCCAGAAGATGTGCATATCGGCACACAACAGCAAACCACTTTTTAAATGGTTTGAGTTTGTTGTGAAAACATGAGTTTGGTTTTAAAACTGCAAAGTTTTTTTAAAAGAAACACAAGAAAAAACGACGAACATACACAATCCAGCAATTCAAACAACGTGAAAATTGAGATGTTTATACCTTGGGACGCAGTGCTATCTAACGGCTGAAATCGTCCCTAACGCCCACTGTCCCATCACCAAAAGTCTATTGTCTTTAACGCTAATGTTATAGCCATTTCTTCATCCAGTTCAGCCTTGGTTATACGAACGAATGTCAAACCTTCTGTAATGGTAGCAAGACAAACATTTTAAATTTAAAAGTCATGACATTGTTCTTTCGAATCTCCATTGCCACAGAACACGGATGATTGTTCAAATAAAAGTTGATACAATGCAATTTAAATCATGGTCCAAAATCGATTGCGTACAAAAACTGCATGATGTTCAAATATAATATACATACAGTAATTTTAAAATGATTGGCTACGTCGAATTTATCATTACACAAATTGGATTTACTAATCTTTCGAAAAATCGTATTATGAGTTTCTGAATTATGCATTTTTTAATTTTATGTTTTTGGCAGCGGAACTTTGCACTGATTATTCTGCTTGAAAACTATTAAAAATATTCCTGATAATTTCTTCTAAACGTTGATTTCGAATAAAGGCCGTGAGCATGAACATTTCCGACGTATATAGAAATGTAAAACTATTGTATTTTTAAGGGAAAATGTAATTGAAATATAGATGTACAGAAAACCAGTATTATTAATTTTATTCAAAAATGTCTTTCAGTAATGTATTCTTAAGAAAAAATATATTTAATATTTTTTAAAACTTAAAGTTATTATTGTACACATTAAAAAAAACAATGGAAACCGTCTTCTGCTTTACACAAGTGGATGGAACAATATATAAGATCTGGTAGCATTTTAAAGGGTACTGGTTTGTCTTCTGTCGCTGAGTAATACATAAAAAGATAAAATGCTATTATGTGGATACTGCCTGAAATATGTCCTCTCATTGTGATTTCGGAACAATTTTCAAACACATTTTAAATATGTTATATTAGTTATATTTCAAATTTACGAGGATTCGGTGCTCAGTAATCATAACAGGGATAACACCAATGCTCTAAAGAATTCAGTTTGCATTTCGCATTATTCTTAGTGAGCGTAAGAATAATACGTAAATGCTGGTTCATAGGACTGGAGGAAATCAGAGAAAAGGAAGGTGGATTTACATCTTAAATAGTATAACTGTCGTAGATATTCAAAATTTCTTGGTGTAGAATAAATTTTTGTTCTGCACCAAGAAATTTAGGATATCTATTCTAGTTATACTATTTAAGTAGAGTTGGTGTATAGTTCCTTCTTATTTATTTGGATTTAGATCTCCTAACATAATAGCTATAATTAATTGAAGGTTTAGAACGTGCACCAATTCAACATGGCAGAAGAATGTAGTTTCAAAAATAAATGTTTTTTTTTTTTAGAATAATACATAAAAGTATTGATAACGGAAATTTTCAGACGCTTTGAAAACTGTCGAATATAAGATATTTTGTTATATCTTTCATTTTTGTGCTTTTCTTTCCAAGAGTGAGATATAATTCTTATAGGACAATTGTTTTAGAAATAATTCATTCCGTCACCCTACCATAACGTTAGGCTTTTAATATAATGAAATCTACAATTTTAAAATGTGTACTTGCACATAAAAACTGTGCAGTTCTTCAGCACACAATGCTCAAACTTAGCAAAACACACATTTCACGAGGTGCAGTTATCATTACAACGGCATGTGGTAAATTATGTAATTATCTAAAGCAATGAAGTTCGTATAATTTCTAGATCAACTCATTACGGATATCTGACTTCTTGAAAGTAAAGTGTCATTCATCATAGGTTCATTTGACAATATGTAATATCCGTGATTTAATTCCGAAAAGAAGCTAACATCATTTAACACCAATCTGCGACAGTGTACGGTATTTAGTTGAGCAGTGTGAATTCCGACAGTTCGATGAATCGTAAACCCATGTGAATATACTTAAACAACGTGGAACGAAAGTTCGAAATGTTGCGTGTATCTTCTGTATATTCAAGTACATTCAATTAATTTTTTGATTAAAATATGGAGCGTGATTACCTTTTCTGAATAGAAAATACATTAAACAAAAAAATTCACTCATCGTCAAAAAAAAAATGCACCCAGAAGTACGTGTAGGATTGCAATGCTTTTCAGGAAGAATGTAAAGGTTACCAGGAGCAATAAATGATCAAACATTGTGACTGACACGAGCAATTTTTATTGAGCTACGTGCCAATACGTAGTGCCTCGCAGTATAGCGTCGGGCAGCTAGGCATGGAGTTGTACAGGTTCCTAATGGTGTCCTAAGAGAAGCCATAACATGCAACTTGAATCTTCTCACGCAGTTCCTGCAGATTTTGCGGTAGCAGCGGGGTGTCTAGCGATGCGACTGGCCATGGCAAAGTGTCTAAAGATGCGACTGGCCATGGCAAGGTGTCTAGTGATGCGACTGGCCATGGCAAGGTGTCAGTACCTTGAAGACAAGCTTTCGAGACAGAAGCAGTATGCGGACAAGCGTTGTATTGTTGATAAGTGGCACCGGAGTTGGAGTTCAGAAAAGGTAGGCCTCTAGTTGCAGGTCCTCATTAAGGAAAGTTGGGCAATCAAATTATCTATAATGAATAATATAAGTGATATGGCATCGTAGGCAATTGTAGCCCACACCATGACACCAGGCCTTCTGGACGTGTGATGCTCGACAACAAACCGTTCATCTTGACGCTGACCACGGTTCTTCCAGACATGGATTTGGTTGTCGTCTCCTCTAAGACAATAGCGGGACTCGTACTGAAGGTCACCAGCTGCCATTCTGAGTATCTCCAGGACAATCTGGCACGACAACATCGCAGTCTTTGGCGACAATGCAATGGCGTTAAAGCCAGTCGTCATAACGGTCTGCTTGCATGTAGTCCTACTTCGTGCAGCCATCTGCCAGTGGTGCTGGCAGTAATCGGACGATGCATCCACGGAACCACTGCTTGCTCAGTATCCGCAATCGTGGCTATTGGGTCAGTCCGCACATGTCGGACAACCCGTCGGTCGTTCTCTCTCTATGGTTAGCCTACGTCTCCCATACCCTTCCTGTCGCCACTGCATGCCTTGCTCTATCCACTACCGCCAACAGCGTGCTAGGGAGATATCCGCACGACCACAATGGTGCGCAATACGGCGATAAGACCATCCCGCTTCCAGGAGCCCGTAGATGCGGCCCTCTCGAACAGCTTCAACTACTCGTATTACTTGCGAACTTTTCTGCGAGTCATACTTCAGTTGCAAAGGCTGCAACCAACACAACAGAACGAGTCAGAATGGCAAACACGCGCAACGGGACGACCCTATATAGCCGGTCAGGCACCGCGTTACGATCCCTCTTTGCTTGAGTCAAATGCGAAGCTGAGCGTGATACTTGAATCATTTGCATGTCTCACGATGTGAAACTTACCAACAAAGTTTTATTCCTATCAGTTACTTCCTTCTATGTGCATTTTTTGTTTGACGATGAGTGTATATTGGATGACTTGCATTGCAGCAGTTTTAGAGAAGGAACTGTGTACCCAGTTTGATTCAGGTATCTATATAACCCGTTAGCTATGAGTAGCCATTTTTATACGCCTTTCATTAATTTTCAATGAAATATTCATGATTTAAAGATACTTATAACACAGAACTGCGTTCTTTTCAGCTAAATTCTTTCCTTGATATCGAGCGCAAAGTGGCATTTTTGTTTAGTGACTCGTTGACATCATTGTTCACTCGTGTGGATATTTAGGTAAGCGCACACTACACCCCCGCCTCACTGCATCTTCCTGCCAATGAACACTGACAATGAACGTTTGCTCATCCAATGTGAAGTCCACAGAATAATAGCACCTTATTTGATTTTCAGGGACAAAGTTTGACTTGGATAATGAATTGGAGCACATGTGTTATAAAAACGCATTTTCATTCAAAAATACGCCCATGAGCTAGAACATTAAAACTACCTTTGCGTTATGTAAATAAGCGTGCGTGCAACTAATCAGCATCACGTGCCAAGGTCACGGATGATGTATATGACACCTGGGTTAAATTTATCTCTGTAGGTGCCGCGGATGGCCTAGTGGTCAACGTTCGTGACTGCCACGGAGAAACCTCTGGTTCGATCCCAAGCAGGTTCAAACGCTCAAACTACTAAATATCTGTCGTTCGTCGAATGGGCACGTTAAGCCTCCGGACCCCGGGTACTGGCCAACGGAAATTAATAATGGCGTCTTCCTCTCCTTTCTACCTCGCTTCCGTGTCACTTTCCTATCTGGAACTCTAGCCCAAATCTCCTGGTTCCTATATCTAAGGGTTGTTTGAGACCTGGGGTTCAGACACTCCCTTCCAAAAATCCTCTACAACTAATCTGATATGATCTGCTTTCACAGTCAATATTTTGTTTCCTCTCGATATGGGAAAAGCAAAGATTTTTCTGGTCCTTCGTAATAGTATCACCCAAACAACGACGCGAATTGTCTGCTCATGCTATGTGACAGTTAGTACCTGCCAAAGATGGTCTGAAACTGGTGACACTTCATTTCGCTACCCTTCAATGAGAGGCAGCGTGGTTCCACTACAGTCTCCAACGCCAGAATATTAAACACCTGTGGATATCTTTTTATCGCGCCGTGGTAAGGACAATGTATACCTGCCTCCTATGGCAAAAACAGATCCTGATTTCTAAATTTGGATTCTAAAGTCATGCGCTGCAAGTAGTGAAGCAATGGTGAAGGTATTTGGAAGGAACTGAACAAACACTTGAATATATCCTGTGTTACCATGGCAGCGCACATTAAATACACACTCATACAAAAAATAAACAATGCCAATGTACACAGCATACGTGCTTAAATTTCGATTAGGAAATTTAATATGAGAAGTGTGTTATTAAAATTGTCATCATAGTTCATAACAAAATGTATACATGTAGCTGTGCTTGTATTTACTCCTACAGAACGGTTTTAAACTTAGGAGTAACTACGATTTGCAATCGATTTACAAATACATTCTATCAAAGGTTTGAAAAAGCAAACAATTACAGAAGCCGAATATTTAAAACTACACTGAAATAAATTTCAAACATGCATGGGGTAATCCGACTTCCACTTTAAAGTAAACATATTACCAAATAGTTCAAGATTCATAAATTTAATTTTGAAATATCATTTCTCAAAAGATGACTGTCGACAACGAAAATGTTTTTCTTTTTTATCGTAACACAGTGCATATGTAAAAAGCAATCATTAAAGCAATTTGTCATCTAAACCATTTAAATGAAACTGCAACATTGCGCGATATCGTCATAAAGGCCAAGGCAAGTTTGAATCAGATTGCTCAGAAAGATAGTCGGAAGTAGTTATTCATGATGAGCAGCTACGCAGATAACATCTCCAGTATCGAATAATTATTGGATACCGGAGATGTTATCTCCGTATGCCGCAGTTTCATTTAAATGCTTTAGATGACAATTTGCTTTAATGACTATAAAATTGTTTTAGTCCCAAATATTGAAAAATTACACTACAAAATGTAACTTTCACACTGGGGTTTACATACTTCAAGTGATTTAGATTAATTTTGCTATGCTGATTTCAAAAACAATGTTTATTTTAATCTGTCACGTAAGGAAATTTCACAATCTTTAAAACAAAATCATGAATATGCTGTATATATATACAACATATTCATGATTTACATTACTTCAAGTGATTTGGCTTTATTTTGCAATGCTGATTTCAAAAATAACATTTAGTTTTGTCTGCAACGTAAGGAGTTTTCACAATCGTGAAAACAAAATCATAAATATGCTGTATATATCTGTATATATATACATATACACTGAAGAGCAGTTGAATTAGAGACAGCTGGCGTTTTGGAAATATGGCGCAGCGGGCGGCCCTGTGAACGGAAACGACATGACGTATGCAGCGATCCGAAAATATAAGGAGCGATGCGACGGTAATCAGTAAGAGTCGAACGTAGTATGGGTAAGAGAAAGGATCTAAGCGCATTTGATCGTGGGCAAATTGTCGGGGTCCTACGAATGGGTCCCTCCATCTCGGAAGTAGTGCAGGAAATAGGATTTTCACGAGCCAATGTGTCACTGGTGCACCGTGAGTACATCGAATCCGGTAAAACTATCCCTGCAAGAGCCAACTGCCGTTGACAACAGCGTGTGGATGAGCGGGGTCATCATCAGCCAGCTCGCATTGTAACAGCGGATAGACGAGCCACAGTGCAAGAAATCACTCGGCAATTTAACGCTGGTGCACAAAACGTGTAAGCAGCCACACCATCCAGAACCATCTCCTCGCTATGGGGTACAGAAGCCATCGTCCTACGAGGGTACCGCTGTGATCGCACATCACAGGGTGCAAAGATCAGCACGTGCGCTGGAACATCACCACCGTACCATAGACATGTGGAAAAATGTGGCTTAGACAGATAAGTGGTGATTCACGTTGGTACATGCTGATGGCAGGATACTGGTACGGCGCAAACCACATGAAGCGATGGATCCTTCTTTGCAGCAGGATACTCTTCCAGCTGGTGGGGGTGACATTCTCGTCTGGGGATTGTTTACGTGGACTGAAATGGGACCCCTGGTACGTTCTGACATCGTCTCTCACAGGTCAATGTCACCGGGATATCCTGGACGACCATTTGCTCCCATTTGTGCGTCTTCAACATCAGATTGGGGACCTCATACTGCAACAAGACAATGCACCGTGCCATCGCTCCCAAATTGTACCTGAATGGTAGGATGAACACTCCACCGACGTGAGCTCGGTTCCTGGGACAGCTAGGTAATCTTAGCTCAATCCCATCGAGCACATCTGGGATGCCATCGAGAGAGATGACCTCCCTACATGAAATATTCGTGAACTGTTGGAGCTTCATCAGGGGTCGTGGATCCGTATGGCTTAACAACGCTTCCGGTGTCTTGTCGAGTCCATGCCGAGACGAATCGCCGCCGCCGTCATCAGGGCGAAAGGAGGTGCAGCACGTTACTAGACAGTTATCTCTTATTCAATGGCTCTTCACTGTATATATATATATGGGATGTAAGGTCAGGTGATGCGTAACATCACAGCCTCTCCTTGACGAATGTCAACCCCGCCTTCTCGTGGTACATCCTGTTCCCACTAAAGGGGCTCTGACGACCGCCAATAGCGGTATAACTATACCATCGGGATTAGAGGAAATGCTATCCCACACTCACCAACCCGCTTGGCCAGCGTGGTGAGTTATGGCCAAACCCCTCCAAAATGACTCCACAACTTAGATCTTGGCCCTTAGTCTCCGGCAGCTGGAATGTACCTGGCCAAGGCAGCGGCCAGTGCGACATGAAAGCAGAGGGTGCTAAGAATCCCCGGAGGACCGGACTAGGCTGCAATCTGATGCTGACCTTGGCTACGTATAACGGACGCTCCCTATCTTCTGATTCCAGGCTTCTTGAATTGGAAGAGGAACTACAAAGGATCAAGTGGGACATCGTCGGGCTAAGTGAGGTAAGAAGAAAAGTAGAAGATCTCATTGAACTGAAAAGTGGACATCTCTTCTACTATCGTGGGACAGATACTGGCAGAACTAGTGGTGTTGGATTTATAATAAACAAGAAACTGAAGGATAAAGTTGTAGAAGTTGAATGTTCCTCTGACAGAGATACACGACTCGTTATCCAACTTTCGAGAAGATACCAGGCTCAGATTATTCAAACTTATGCACCCAATACAAGTCATGCTGAAGAAGAAATTGAAGAATTTTATGAGGAAATTCGTGATCTAAATAATAAAGGTAAGCAGCACTTGAAGATAATTATGGGGGATATCAATGCAAAAATAGGGCAACGGCCACAGAATGAAACTTCAGTAGGTAAATTCGGTCACGGCAACAGAAACCAGCGTGGAAATACTCTCGTAGAGTTTGCAGATGCAGAAGGGTTTTTCATCTTGAACTCCTTTTTCGAGAAAAAGCCACACAGGAAATGGACATGGATACATCCAAATGGGACGACAAGTGAAATTGATTATATTATGTGTAACAAAAAATTCGTCATAGAAGACTGCAGTGTGCTAAACAAGTTCAACACAGGCAGTGACCATAGATTGGTGAGATGTAAGATGCACCTCAACACTAAACTCGAACGTAGCAAGCTCATAAGACAAACAAAATGTATTGACATACCTAACCTTAAAAAACACCATAATACCTTCAAATTGGAACTGAAGAACAGATTCTCTGCTTTAGAAGGCCTAACATTGGAAGAAGTGGATATTTCTGAAGTTAACAGAAAAGTAACAAAGCTCTTATGGAAACAGCAACAAAATTAGCTGGGTCTAAGAACAAATTGTATGTGAACAAATTATCAGGAAAAACCAAAATGTTGATGCAAAAAAGAAGAGAGATGAGGACAACTAAAGAATATGTGACTTCCAAAGTGGAATATATAGAGCTATGCAAGACAGTACGAAAAAGTATCACTGAAGACGTAAGGAAATTCAACTGTGAACTAGTAAGGAAAGCAATTCAAAACAACCAATGCCTAAAGATAGCAAAGGGACATCTCAGTAAGGGAAAAAACAGATTATGGCACTGAGAAAAGAAGATGGTTCTGTAACAAGAAATAGAGGCGAAATCTTGACAAGAGTGAAATATTTCTACTCCAAATTATACGAAAGGGATGATACATGTACTCCAGACATCATGAAAGGTACCAGTACCAGAGTTCTTCCAGTCCTTCCAGCAGAAGTTGCACATGCAATCAAGAACATGAAACAGGGAAAAGCTCCAGGAGAAGATGGAATTACTGTAGACATCATACAAGAAGCAAGTGGAGAAATCGAAACAGTACTCGCCCAAATTTTCACTCGATGCCTTAATGAAGGGAAAATTCCTGAGGATTAGAACAACGCTACAATGATCTTGCTACATAAAAAAGGTGACATTGAGGATCTCAGGAACTACAGACCTATCAGCCTCCTATCAGTGGTTTATAAAATATTCACTAAAGTTCTTTCACACCGGAAGGTGACACTGGACATGGCTCAACCGAGAGAACAATCTGGATTCAGGAGTGGCTACAGCACAATAGATCATATCCACGTACTGAGAGAACTAATTGAAAGAGCGAGGGAATATGAATTTCCATTGTGCATGGCTTTTATCGATTATGAAAAAGCCTTTGATTCGGTGAAACCATCAGCAGTTGCAATGGCTCTGAAATCCTGCGGTATTGAAGACGCATACATTAATATTATTAATAACATCTATGAAAATGCAAGTGCAAAGATTCGGCTGTTTGAAAATACAACACACATAAAAATTGGAAAAGGAGTGAGACAAGGTGACACCATATCTCCGAAGCTCTTTAATGCGACATTGGAAAATGTCTTTCAATCACTGAACTGGGAAAACAAAGGGATGAAGATTAATGGAGATTATCTAACCAACCTTCGTTTTGCTGATGACATAGTCATTTTTGCAAGTACCCCATCAGAGCTACAGAGTATGATCCAGGAACTTGCTGACAAGAGTAAAGAAGTGGGATTAAAAATGAACTTTCAGAAGACAAAAGTGATGTTCAATGCTTTTTCAAGAAATGAAGATTTATCGATTGATGGAGAAAAGCTGGAGATAACAGACATATACCTTTATCTTGGACAGCAGATATCAAGTGAGGGTCACATTGGTGAAGAAATTAATCGGCGTACAAAACTTGCCTGGAGAGCTTTTGGAATAAACAGCATAATTTTCAAGAGCAATATGCCATTTTGTCTTAAAAGAAAAGTGTTTGATCAATGCATCCTTCCAATGCTTACGTATGTTGCAGAGACGTGGACCTTAGCTAAAAGAGACATACAAAGGCTGCAAACAACTCAAAGCAGCATGGACGGGTGCATGCTTGGTGTAACCAGGAGAGATAAGAAGAGGAACACGTGGATCCGAAAAATGACAAGAGTGGAAGACATCATGATCAGAGTTCAATCTCTGAAATGGCAATGGGCTGGACATACTGCCAGAAGAACAGACCAACGATGGACAGCCGAAATTTTAGATTAGATTCCAAGGGACAGGAAAAGACCCAGAAGAAGACCACATGGAAGATGGGTGGATGAAATTCGAAAGTATGCGGGAGTGACATGGTGGAGACTGGCACACGACAGACCGTTGTGGAGGAAACTTGGGAAGACCTTCGTCCAGCAGTGGATTGATAATGATTGACAATGATGATGTTGATGATGATATATATATATATAATCAACCATTATCAAACCACTGCTGGATGAAGGTCTCCCCAAGTTTCTGTCCCAATTTTTTGTCTTGAACCTGTTTCCGCCACCCCAGTGGCGTCGTGGTCTAAGCGATGACTTCTGATCAATCATCCGAGATGGGTCCGCGTTCGAATCCCAGTGAGGCACTGATGCTGTGTTTGTCTTACGGTGCTGGTTCTCTCCCTTCCTTGGAACTAGTGACCCTAAATTAGGGTCGGGCGACTGCGTATAGCCCATTGAGTTTCTCATGGTGGTGGCTAAACCTCCAACGAAAAGAAAAATAATATTGACGAACGTTCTTTAAGTACAGTAAATGAACACCTGTTTAACTAAATTTGATCACTCCTCTACGATACCCTTTATTATGGAACTTCCATTAATACATCCCATAATAGGCTCAGTGAGATGATTTCGTTCCACAACGCTGCAACTTTTGAAAATTGTTTACTTAAACCGTTGATTGGAAATAAACATTTCGTTGTTCATAGAATGAAGAGCGAAATATTGCACGATCCCACTCTAACATTAGGCTGAGAATTGCTATTTAGCATGCCATCACAGTGTTTGACATTCTTCTTACACTGAATCCATACGACGAATTTTGATTCACCACTCATTACACCTCACATGATAAAAAAAACTTACGCAGCATATTCTTTCTTCATGCCATTTGGCTTTGTATTTCCATAGAGATAAATTTTTCAATTATGCGGCACATCCTGTTACAGCATACAGTGCACCTTAGATAATAGAATGGAATCTGTAATACAATGGGTGGGATAGTCATGTGACTCTTTGCTCGTAATATAAAGCAGCCGTATGCAAAATGCGTGAATGCATAGCGATTTCTTGCGAGAGTACCGAAATGTCATTATATGATTTACCTTGTTTTTTTCGGGGGCCGGTCAAAACGCCAACAATCAATACACCGAAAGGTCAAAATACCGACAGGTCTAAACACCAACAAACAAAACACTGATGAATCATAACACCGACAATCAAAACACCGACACTTTTATGGATTAATATCTTTGTACGGCGAGTACAGGAATTTTACTCCGAGCGATGGCAACATCAGAGTGAGTGGGAAGCGGGATGACAACACCCAAACGATGTATGTGCTTCCCCTTAGCGGCGAACGATGGAACTTCATGCATTTTTATTTTGATCGATGTCAACCATAGTTTTATTCCGAGGGATGGCAACATCGGAGTACAAATGGGTGGGTGATAGAGGAAGACAACACCAAAAGGATACTTATGTGCTGCCCCTAAGGTAGACAACGGAAATTCACTAATATTTATTCCGAGGATGGCAACATCGGGGTGGATGCACAAATGGGTGGGTGATAGAAGGGGAAAACAACTACCAAACAATGTTTATGAGCTGCCCCTAGTGGTTAACGACGGAACTTTATTTTTTTTTCCCGAGCGATGGGAAATATATTTTAATTCCGAGCGATGGCAACATCTAAGTGGATGTGTTGGAAATCGGATGCATAGATTTTGGATATGTCGATGCTTAAGTGCTGCCCCTAGCGGTGAACGATCGAAGTTCATTTTTTTATTCGGAGAGATGGCAACATTGGAGTGGATGCACTAATGAGCGGGTGATAGAAGTGGATGACAAGAACCAACTGATGCTTATGTGCTGCCCCTAGCGGTGAACAACTGAAACTTACTCATTTTTATTCCGAGCGATGGAAACATTTGAGTTCATGGATGGAAAGGCTGGATGCATAGGTGATCGATATGTCGATGCCTATGTGCTGCCCCTAGCGGTGAACGATGGAACTTTATTAGTTTCTATTCCCGCGGACGGCAACATATTTTTATTCTGAGCGATGGCAAAATCGGGGTGGATGAGATGAAAAGGGGATGCATAGGTGTTGGGTATGTCGATGCTTTTGTGCTGCCCCTAGCGGTGAACGATGAAACTTTATTATTTTTATTCCGAGAGTTGGTAACATCAGAGTTAATGCATAAATGGGTATCTGATAGCAGGAGATGACAACAACCAAACCATGCTTATGTGCTGCTCCTAGCGGTGAACGACGGAACTTTATTATTTTTTATTTCTAGCGATGGCAACATAATTTTTTCTAGCGATCGCTACATCAGAGTGGATGGGTGTTGGATATGTCGATGCTAAAGTACTGTCCTTAGCGGTGAACGACGGAACTTTCTTTTTATTCATAGCGATGGCAACATCTGAGTGTAAGGGTGGGAATGGGATTTCGTAAGTGTTGGATATGTTGATGCTTATGAGCTGCCCCTAGCGGTGAACAACGGAACTTCATTAATTTTTATTCCTAGCGATGGCAGCATCTGAGTGGATGCACAAATGGGTGTGTGATACAAGGAGATTACAACAACCAAACGATTCTTATGTGCTACCCCTAGCGATGAACGGCGGAACTTTATAATTTTTTTTCTGACGGATGGCAATATATTTTTATTTTGAGCGATGGCAACATCTGCGTGAATAGGTGGGAAGGAGGATGCACAGGTGTTGGATATGTCTATGCTTATGTGCTGCCTTTAGTGGTTAACAATAGAACTTTATTTTTGTTCCGAGCAATGGCAACATCTGAGTGGATGGGTTTGAATGGGGTTCCATAGGTATTGCATATGGTAATGCTTATGAGCTGCCCCTAGCTGTGAACAATGGAACTCCGTTAATTTTTATTCCGAGCGATTGCAACAACCGAGTAGATAGATGGAAGGCGGGATGCAAAGGTGCTGAATATGTTGATGCTTATGTGCTGCCCCTAGCGGTGAACGATGAACTTTATTATTTTTATTCGGAGAGATGGCAACATCAGAGTGGATGCACAAATGTGGGGTGATACAAGGGGAAGACAACAACCAAACGATACTTATGTGCTGCCCCTAGCGCTGAACGACGTAACTTTATTAATTTTTATTCCGACAGATGGCAACATATTTTTATTCCGAGCGATTGCAACATCTGAGTTGATAGGTGGAGAAGGGGATGCATAGGTGTTGGATATGTCGATGCTTATGTGCTGCATCTAGCGGTGAACAATGGAACTTTATCAATTTTTATTCCGAGTGATTGCAACATATTCTAATTCCGAGCGATGGCAACGTCTGAGTGGATGGGTGGGGAGGGAGATGCATAGGTGTTGGATATGTCGATGCTCATATCCTACCAATTTAGCTGCATCCACTTCTCATGCTATATCTCTCGGAAACCTATCGGAACACCACGTTTCATTCGCAGGAAATAAGGTTGCAAGTCAGTGATTTCACGGGTACTATTAGGGTTCGTATTTGAAATTGTGCCATGACAGGCTCGGAGCTATACCCTTCCCAATATGGTGTCCCTATGTCTGCTCACAGAGTGAAAATTTACAGTGTGGACCACTTTTCCATGATATAGTCGTACCACATCAAGGAACTTTTGTTGCGCTTCCTGAAAACAGCAAGCTAATCAATCCCATTCTCGTGAATGTCGTAAGAGTTCCGTCAAAGAAAATGTGGGAAAAGTATTCTACTGCATTGAATGGTGGTGTTGTTCTTCCTGTATAACAGCGTCCCTCCTTTAAACGGTTGCTCGGAACCATCTGACGTCACAATTTCTCGAAGCGGTGAGTGGAAACAGCGGAGAAAATCTTTGACCCCATCCACAGACATTATATAAGAGACTAGTTTGGCTACCCGCTATTTCTGTAACACTATTACGATGTGGCATCAACGAGCCACAATGATCGGGTCAATTGGAGAAAGGGCACTGTTATATCTATGCATGTTACAAGATATACAAAATGATAAACGCTTGTTCTGCAATAAATTGCAAGTTCAGAGATAATGAAAACAGCAAAAAAAAAAAAATCGGACATCATTTCACTGGAGAGTGTTAGCAGTCAGTTTTTAGGAATCTTAAGATTTCTGTCCAATATTATGTTGACACAGTGTAGTGTGTGAGATTTACCTAAGTAGAATATACCACCTGTTAAGTTGTAATAGTGTTAAGGTATATTTAATGAATATTAATTAGAGTTTGTAATAAAAAAATATTTCTACTTTAATTACTTCATACTGCATTAGCTAGGTATATATACAAATAAATGTAAGTATTAAAAAAATTTAAATTGCATATTGTTTATTACTATTACTTAAAATGTTTGGAACTGCAAAATGTACGTTGCTCATGTCCTATACCCTACACGAAATATATGTATGTCATAAAAATATGTAAGATACCTACTATATTCCATTTAGATATGTACATATGTTAAGTAAGGTCTTGTCACCTTGTAAAATACATCTTATGTGTTTGAAGACATGAAGAGATGCAATGAACTATCATTTTTAATATTTATTACTAAAAAAACGCAAACACTGAATCAAGTATAGAAAACAAAATTTAGAAATGAATGCACAAAAACAAAAGTTCACACATAGTTCAGGAATTTAGGTTTTTTTTTAATGTCATTTTTCTTGCTTTGAGATACGCGAATGTGTGCACAAAATCGTCGAACGATAATTACTTAGCAATATCTCAATTGACATGATAGCAAGTCCACTAAGTCTTTGTTGAAGGATTGTCTATAATAAGTTATTTTTTTACCTAGGCCATTTTCAAAAAGAACGCTATGCTTGACAGTTGGTTATTGGTAATACCAAATATAGTTTTAATCCGACTCTGTGTTTATGTAAAATGTTTGGTGCTACAAACACCACTTAAGTGATGCTGACTGGTAGTCTTTAATTGCCGTATCATCATCATCATCATTGTCAACCATTATTAATCCACTACAGGACGAAGGTCTACCCAAGTTTCCTCCACAACGGTCTGTCTTGTGCGAGTCTCCTCCATGTCACCCATGCATACTTTCGAATTTCATCCACACATCTCCCATGTAGTCTTCTTCTGGGTCTTTTCCTGTCCTTTGGAATCCAATCTAAAATTTTGGGTGTCCATCGATGATCTGTCCTTCTGGCAGAATATCCAGCCCATTGCCATTTCAGGGATTTAACTCTGATCACGATGTCTTCCACTCTTATCATTTTTCGGATCCACGAGTTCCTCTACTTATCTCCCTGGTTACACCAAGCATGCACTTTTCCATGCTACTTTGAGTTGTCTGCAGCCTTTGTATGTCTCTTTTAGTTAAGGTCCACGTCTCTGCACCATACGTAAGCACTGGCAGGATGCATTGATCAAACACTTTTCTTTTAAGACAATCGCATATTGTTCTTGAAAATTATGCTGTTTCTTCCAAAAGCTCTCCAAGTAAGTTTTGTACGCCGATTAATTTCTTCATCAATGTGACTGTCAGTTGATATCTGCTGTCCAAGATAAACGTACGTGCCTGTTATCTCCAGCTGTTCTCCATCAATCGATAAATCTTCATTTCTTGTAAAGGCATTGAACAAAGCTTTTGTCTTCTGAAAGTTCATTTTTAATCCCACTCCTTCACTCTTGTCAGCAAGTTCCTGGATCATACTCTACAGCTCTGATGGGGTAGTTGCAAAAATGACTACGTCATCAGTAAAACGAAGGTGGGTTAGACAATCTCCATTATTCTTTATCCCTTTGTTTTCCCAGCTCAGTGACTGAAAGACACCCTCAAATGTGGCATTAAAGAGGTTCGGAGGTGTGGTGTCACCTTGTCCCACTCCCTTTCCAATTTTTATGTGTGTTGTATTTTCAAACAGCCGAATCTTTGCACTTGTATTTTCATAGATGTTATTAATAATATTAATGTATGCATCTTCAATACCGCAGGATTTCAGAGCCATTGTAACTGCTGATGGTTTCACCGAATTAAAGGCTTTTTTCATAATCGATAAAAGCCATGCACAATGGAAGTTCATATTCACTCGATCTTTCAAATAATTCTGTCAGTACGTGGATATGATCTATTGGGCTGTAGCCTCTCCTGAATCCAGCTTAATCTATCGGTTGAGCCATGTCCAGTGTTACCTTCAAGCGGTGTGAAAGAACTTTAGTGAAGATTTTATAAACCACTCATAGGAGGCTGATAGGTCTGTAGATCCTGAGATCCCCAATGTCACCTTATTTATGTAGCAGGATCATTGTAGCGGTGTTCCAATCATCAGGAATCTTCCCTTCATTAAGGCATCGAGTAAAAATTTCGGCGAGTACTGTTTTGATTTCTCCACTTCCTTCTTGTATGATGTCTACAGTAATTCCATCTTCTCCTGGATCTTTCCCCCGCTTCATGTTCTTGATTTCATGGGCAACTTTTGCTGGAAGGACTAGAGGAACTCTATTACTGGTACCTACCAAGATGTCTGGAGTGCATGTATCATCCATTTCATATAATTGGGAGTAGAAATCTTTTACTCTTGTCAAAATTTCGCCTCTATTTCTTGTTACAGAACCATGTTCTTTTCTAAGTGCCATAATCTGTTTTCTTCCCTTACTGAGATGTCCGTTTGCTATCTTTAGGCTTTGGTTGTTTTCAATTGCTTTCCTCACAAGTTCACAGTTGAATTTCCTTACGTCTTCAGTGATACTTTTTCTTACTGTCTTGCATAGCTCTATATATTCCACTTTGGAAGTCACATCTTCTTTAGTTGCCCTCATCTCTCATTTTTTTTACATCAACATTTTGTTTTTTTCTGATAATTAGTTCACATTCAACTTGTTCTTAGACCCAGCTAATTTTGTTGCTGTTTCCATAAGAGCTTTGGTTACTTTTCTGTTAACTTCAGAAATATCCACTTCTTCCAATGTTAGGCCTTCTAAAGCAGAGAATCTGTTCTTCAGTTCCAACTTGAAGGTATTATGGTGTTTTTTAAGGTTGGTTATGTCAATAGATTTTGTTTTCTTATGAGCTTGCAACGTTCAAGTTTAGTGTTGAGGTGCATCTTACATCTCACCAATCTATGATCACTACCTGTGTTGAACTTGTTTAGCACACTGCAGTCTTCAATGACGATTTTTTTGTTACACCTAATAAAATCAATTTTAATGTCGTCCCATTTGCATGTCTCCATGTCCATTTCCTGTGTGGCTTTTTCTTGAAGATGGAGTTCAAGATGAAAATCCCTTCTGCCTCTACAAACTCAACGAGAGTATTTGCACGCTGGTTCCTGTTGACGTGACCGAATTTACCTACTGAAGTTTCATTCTGTTACCGTTGCCCTATTTTTGCATTGAAATCGACAATAATTATCTTCAATTCTGCTTACCTTTATTATTTAGATGACGAATTTCCTCATTTCTTCCTCAGGATGACTTGTGGTGGGTGCATAAGTTTGAATAATCTGAGCCTGGTATCTTTTCGAGAGTTGAATAACGAGTCGTGCAGCTCTGTCAGAGAAACTTTCAACTTCTGCAACTTTATCCTTCAGTTTCTTGTTTATTATGAATCCAACACCTCTAGTTCTGTCCCACGATAGTAGAAGAGATGTCCACTTTTCAGTTTAATGAGATCTTCTCCTTTTCTTATTACCTCACTTAGCCCGATGATGTCCCACTTGATCCTTTGTAGTTCCTCTTCCAATTCAAGAAGCCTTGAATCAGAAGATAGGGAGCGTCCATTATACTTAGTCAAGGTCAGCATCAGATGGCAGCCTAGTCCGGTCCTCCGGGGATTCTTAGCACCCTCTGCCTTCATGTCGCACTGGCCGCTGCCTTGGTCAGGTGCATTCCAGCTGCCGGTGACTGAGGGCCAAGATTTCAGTTGTGGAATCATTTTGGATGGCTTTGGCCATAACTCACCACGCTGGCCAGCGGGTTGGTGACTGTGGGATAGCATTTCCTCTAATCCCGATGGTATAGTTATAACGCTATTGGTGGTCATCAAAGCCTGTTTAGTGGGAACAGGATGCACCACGAGAAGTCGGTGTTGACATTTGTCAAGGATAGGCTGTGATGTTACGCCTCAACTGACCTTAAATCCCTCATCATCTGACCTTACATCCCTCATCATCTGACCTTACATCCATGAGCAAGTACCGTAAATACTCGTGTATAGGTCGACCCCCTGATTTTTATCTGAATATTTGCAGTTTTTGTATATCCCGTGTGTAAGTCGACCGTCCGATTTTTATGTGAATATCGCAGTTTTTGTACACCAACCTATGTTGTGTATAAATATTTTTTTTTTCTTTTCAAAAGATGCGCCCGCATGCGTAAATGTGAACCTACGATTTATTGTTGAACCTAGTAATTACTCTCGCAATGTTGCTTTCGGCAGTTTCCCGCAGAATGTGGGTGAATTTGAGGCACACTTCTGGGAAGATGATAGGGCTCACCACCCTGGTTAGAGAGTTTTGAGGAGAAGGATGCACACTTTAACACTATATGAACCCACTTTTGCACATTGCCCCTCTCTTCTCCCACTTTTTCGAGCGGGTTTTCTGCAGTTACTTCATTCATGGAGAGTAAAGCATTTGCTCCCACAGCAAACGAATCGTGATGCATTTACCAAACTTCGTAAGGCACATCGTTATTTAAGAAGGAAAAAAAGAAACAGTTCCTGAAACATATTTGGAAAACGTAAAAAGGTCTCGATGTCAACCTGATAGTTTTTTATCCCATAAGGTATATGCATGCCGTACAAAATAAATGTGTAACTTTTGAAGTTTTAAATGGATCTGTTTAAAATTTAAAATGAATCTTTATTTTATTGTATTGTGGACACTGGATAATTTGCACGCAAATTTTTAAAAAATTAAAGAAAATTTCATTCTACTACCCTGTGCAGCGTAGCAGCTGAGCTGGAGGAGTGCGTGATTTACAAAGACGTCGTTAATCTACTCCAGAGTTTCATCCCTCCTCTCCTCCGTGTTTGTGACAAACAATCGGTGTTAGTGACAAAACCAAACATCGCCCAATTCAGTAAATATGCAAACCTTTTGCTCGTTCTTAGTCTTCAGAAAAGGTTACTGTTTGTTTGATATTTAAAGCCGGGGCGCACTCAACTTAATAACCAAAGTAAGCAGGTTCTTAAACTAATGCACTTTTTTACTGTCAGTGGCAATGATATTCTGAGCGATCGGACAAGTTTAAATGCTTTCGTTTTTGAGATGCATTGATCAAGTTACCGCTTTTCTGTAGATTGCCACGCTTACTTATCCGCCGTCGCTAAACAGGGGCAGCGGTCTCTTTTTTCAAAAGTCTGTTCTTTTCCCTCTGCACCCCCCTCCCGTCGAGAATTGAGAACGGTCGTAGGTCACGGCACGGTGCAACTTAAACTACTGGCTGACGCGTTCACCTCTTTCATCTGGGTGATTTACCAGCAGGGCAGTCAAGGCCATATCGACAGTTCTAAAACGAACTTTGAGACATCCTTGAGAAATAAGTTTTCCCATTAGTGAATAAAAAAGATTCGTACATACAAAATCAAGAAAATTCTTAGCAACAACTTTCTTCTGTACCAGTAACACCCGGAAAATAACTAAATATACAACGGCAAATGAACTGATGGCACAAAGGGCTAAGTATGCGCATTTCCATAAGGCATCAAAATTTTGGTTTTCAACCTATTATAAATATTTCCGCGTATAGTTCGACCCCCTAATTTCGACCTAAATATTTCATTCAAAATAGTCGACCTATACACGAGTATATACGGTACACATAATCAAGGTGCAGGATACCATTACAATATGGAACAGAAGGCAGCCTTTAGAACCAATTACGCAAACAACAGAAATAAATGAGTAAGTATCAATAACACCGTGTTTCACCCTCAATCTTCCACCCAGTTCAATGGAGATAGAATGCCTATTCCAGTTAATTAGGTTCCAAAGGCTATATACTTGTTATTTTCTCTTTTGCTCATTTTATTTCAAAACCTGCTTTCTGTTCCATATTGAAATATTATCCTGTGCTTTGATTATGTACATGCATAGCCTGGACAGAGTTTTGGTTATTGATGCTTATTTTTATTCTGAATTCTTTCAGTCTTTTCCATAAGGCATGAAAATTCAAAACGAAATCAAACACTAACTCATGAAACAAAATGACGGCCTAAACAATCGCCAAATCATAACGTGATAAGCTACGCATAGTAATACGAATCAAGCAAAGCTCAGCTTGCCTCCAAGGAACCCTGGTGAGCGTTTAAAGCAAAAGGTGTTGCTCGATGTTTCGGAATTATTGAAGGCATTTACTTATCGGGAGCTACGCCTGAAGTCGTTCCATCATTAAATAAACATTTATTTAAACATTATGGCATTTTGAAACAAGCGGTTTGTGGTAAGATGCATGCACATTAATAGAGATTGTTTTCCTACGTGGCTAAAATATCTACACATGAGCTCCGTTCACTGGGTGGTGCAAATCTAGTCGGCATTCAATTTCTTCCCATGTAATAAATACATAAATACATCGCTCGTTCCACGTTCCAGACACACACAGCATCCGAAAAAATGTTTTTCAGCCAACCGCTGTGGAATTGAAGCAACAGAACTCACCGATATCGAGAGTTCTGTTGGTTCAATTCCACAGCGGTTGGCTGAAAAACAATTTTTCGGATGCTGTGTATTTCTGGAACATGGAAGGAGCGATGTATGTATTTATTTATTAACTGTCGCCACGTATTTGAAGTATTTTCACCTGGATCTCGCCCGTTGGATTTAACTGCTATAATATATATAACTAGTGCCATTTATTCCCACCAGATGGAGACGTCTCAGCAGCTGAGCCTATCTTACGGATTTATGATGTCAGAAGCTGACTTAAATACACATAGCACCGTGGATTGTTGGCCACCGGGGCGTAAATGTAACACACTCGGCGCGATATCGAGAGTTCTGTTAGTTCAATTCCACAACGTTTGGCTGAAAAACAATTTTTCGGATGCTGTGTATTTCTGGAACGTGGAAAGAGCGATGTATTTATTATTTATTAACTGTCGCCACGTATTTGGAGTATTTTCACCTTCTTCCCATGTGTCGCCTAACATCTCTTTGGAGTACCACAGTGGAGAGCGGCGACTAATTCTCCCATATCAGATGTAACACT
The DNA here is from genome assembly GCA_039090855.1 of Macrothele yani. NCBI lineage: Eukaryota > Metazoa > Arthropoda > Arachnida > Araneae > Macrothelidae > Macrothele > Macrothele yani. The sequence goes on along the minus strand of CM076999.1, from coordinate 45,827,499 downwards.
ACGTCGCCGGTTATTACGATTCGAATTGCAGACTCCTCTGGCGCTCTTTCGGTTACCTTTGACACCGCAGCAATGGACTGCCATGTTGCAATGATTCATCGAACTAAAAAGTGGAGTGACAAATGGCACAATATTTTGTACTCGGACAAAATGTGTTTCTGTTTAGGGAACATAATGGATGCGTCTGTGTCCACCGACGACAGGGTTAGATGCGTCGGAAGCAGTGTACTCACATCGGGCATGCGCATCAATACGAGACTTGTAGGTATATTATGTACGAAATCAGATCCACTCTCAAGAGGGTACGTACCGCCATAACGAGTGCCGCTTCGTTAATCACATTCTTCGGCAGGTCACTATCTGTACGGGCAGGATGTCCTGAGTTCTGATTTGAGCATTACTCTGCGACACCACATGTTGCTGCGAGAACAAATGTCTTGATCATGGATAACAATGTCACTTTTCTGCCCTAGCTGGAAAAAAGGCCGGATTTATCACCCATAGAAAATCTCAGGGGTATGCTCAAACGACAGGACCAGCAATAAGACCGTTGGCCAGCAACTCTTCATAAATATAACCGTGTGTCAATACAGCCTACATAGCAATTCCACTGAAAGCATTCATATATTATTTGATACGATGCCCCTGCGCGTACAGCCGGTGATATAAGCCAGAGGTGGCCGTACCGATTATTAACTACATCCATGCAGCTAACACTTATGACAGTGAAATTATATTCATTTTTCTGCGATACTTAATGAACAAATCCTGCGAAAATCAAAGTCATAACCTGACACATTTCAGGTTTTTTTTTTGGGGGGTGTGGGTTCCTTTGCTGTAGTTTTATTGCTAACATGAATGTAGAAAGAAACGATTATTTCGCAAACTGTTTCTTCCTTTTTCTGAGGAATATTAAATCTGTTCCTTCGGAATTGATTTTTCACAATTATGTTAATATTTATAGCACACACTACTTTTTAAAATACTCAGCAGCTTTGCGCTTTACCAGAGTGTTACATCAGCATACCGTGTTTGTTCATCAGGAAATATTAATTAATCCGAGGGAAAATCTGTCACTACTTCCAGATCGTTAACTCTACTGTTGATTTATATTTAAATTGCAGTCTAAAAACATACATTTGAAATCTTTAATTTTTTCTTTATTTATATGACACAAAATTGGGAAATCCGTGATTTTTTAAAACTGTCCTTGCAAATATTGTGTGGTGTCAGAGACATTATTACAAACATGCGTATATTAAGCACTTATATTATCTGTATCAAAGTTTGAAAAACCCGGTGATGTGTCTTTGAAACCATTATTCCCCAATCGTTGTTATTAAAAATTGAAAATCCTGATTCAAATTATTATAAAATATTATGGTATTTATGTTTTCTTATTAAATAAGAAGGACATTTTGAGTACACTTTTAAGCTTTTCAAGTTCTCGCAATATAACTTACACAAATATATTTGGAAAATTATTTATATGAAAATAAAACATTTATGTTTCAGTAGTATGTAGTGTTGTATGACGTTCTCTTCGAAGTAACCTTATTCTTTATGATTAGAGGGTAAATAACTAAAAAAAAAATAACACTAACTGATCAGACGATTGGCTTTCTGTCTGACAGTCTAATCTTAGTTGATGAACGGTTGGTGTGTATGTATAAGGAGCTGATTTCCATGATACGATTCCGTTTGTATGGATGACATAGTACCAAGGATAGTCCATGTAACTATACACAAAGGAGGAGACGCCGAGAAATATGCCCCATTGGGAGCTGATTTCCATGATACGATTCCGTTTGTATGGATGACATAGTACCAAGGATAGTCCATGTAACTATACACAGAGGAGGAGACGCCGAGAAATATGCCCCATTGGGCCTAGCGGAACCAATAATACGTAGTCGTAAGTGTGCAAGTGTTGCTTTTTCCGTATCTTCAAGAGCAGTGAGCAGTAACTCCGTTTCGTTGCTGATTTTATAGCCTACGATTCCGTATAAGTGAAAGAGCGTAATTCAGTTTCATGTCTGACTACCTAAGAGCTGTTAAGAATCAGGGATGTACTAGTATATTCCCTGTGGTGGTAGTTGTAAATCGTCGTGACGAGCGAAACACTAAAAAAACCCCCAAAAACCATTATAAATTCTAATTTAGTCAAACTGCTGAATTACTTGATCTTTGGAAATAAAAAACTCTAGATTTCTCAAAAAAAAAGTGTGATTCTGTTCTTGTTATTTAAAATTTTAATTAGTGACTTTTGCAATGGAAAACATGTTGAAAGAAATACCACTTAACTTATTTCTTCCGGATTTGAGTAACACTGTGATACCTGCAGTAGAAGGCGATTTGAAAAGCAAGTATGATGCCCGGTAATCTGTAAATATTCATTTCCTCCTGTAAATGTGATTCAGGGAGACAGATTTATGCAGAAGATTTTAGGAAGCTAGTGTATGATTACACCTTCGTAAAATGCGTCCTGCTTCTATAGGTTGTTTAGATCACAAACAATCCTTAAATGTAGGATGCTAGGAGACTTAGATCACAGTGCCCGACAGGAAAGTCGCACAGAAACGGAAGCAATGTGAAAGGAGGAAGCAAGGTGCTTTTATAACCAGCGGGCCGGTACCCAGGGTCTGGCGTATTAACGTGCCCTCCACATGGACGGCGAACATTTAGTGGTTCGATCGTTAGATGTGCTTGGCGTAGATCCTGAGACATTTCTTTGGCATTCACAAATGATGAGCACTAGACCTCCTGCGACCCTTAAAAGTTATTCAGCCATTATATGTGTAACTTAAAACACTAATTGAGGGAATTCGTCGTACTGAGCAGGTGGTTTTAAATTAAAAATCATGTTGAGGTGGTTAATTTATTTTTGTTATAGTGTACAAACGTGTTGAACCTGAAAAAAAATTATATCGCAATCAGATAAACCAGACCTTTAACATTTTACAGTCTTACGTCTATCAAATTCCTAAATAAGCACCTCCCTGTATTACTGCTTTTATTGCAATTCAAAATATACAGTGAAAAGAAATTCTTTCCCTCAGTGTTTCTAATTTGCCGATTAGAAACCATCTCAAAAAAAAAAAAATGAAAAGCGTGTGTTATCCTGCGTGCAATACATACTATATGTAGACGGAAGCATCCTGCAAAGAAATAACCACGGACCTTTTGAAAGGAAACCCCTCGAGGGAAACGATTTTCCATCCTATAATTAAGAAAACATTACTAACACCGTTGCATCCTTCATCCCAAAAAATTTGAGGGAATTCAACTTTTAACCTGATTCTTAAGTAAAAGCTGGTACCCACATCTATGGAATTAAATCAAAACACTCTTATGACAGAAATACTCATGACAATAGATTTACCTTTTCATTTAATATCAGTTGTGAGAGTCATTGGTTCACTAAATGGAACTCATTAATCAACATTGAATTCAAGGCTCTGCTATAGGTAATACAATCTCTAAACTCGCACTAGCCAAGGATTCATTTATTTTAGCTTTACTTAAAAAATTATGTTGGGCTGTAATCCTTGGCACCAAAGAAAGATTTATGCAGTTGCTGTTCCCTCATGTTAGCGGTGCTGTACGCACGTCTTGAAATAGTGAAGAGTAGGGAGGAGAGAAATGAAAAATAATTGAGTAACGAAAATATAAACACACCCAAATTACTGTCAGGTAAAATGTTTGCCCCAAATACTTTAAAAGCGTACTACGTGAACGACCTTTCTACTTAGACTGCATAAATGGTACTCAAGATTGTTTCATATTGTGAATTTTTAAGGGAAACACAAAATTTCGGATTCATACATTATACATTTCTTAAGAATATGGATTTTGGTGTTTCCTTTTCTCAAAGCTGCTTCCCAGGTTTTTTAGGTGAGGAAGTGCAATTCCCGTTTTATTGTTAAATGCGTTTGTGTAATATAAAGAGGTGCGCCAAGAATATTTACTCAAATGCCTTGTGCTACAAATCCAGGTGTTTTCAGGTATTCATCCAATCGATCCTGCAAAAGGTTGTCATGTAAAAATCCCACTTCAAACGTTAAATACACTGGAGTGCAAAAATTAAGGCCGAGACGGTTTTTCGAATATAACGTCGTGCAGAGGTGATCCACATTGACTTAAATCATACCATAAGATCTCCAAGATGTATGAATATGGGACAAGTGAGCAAAACCGTTCAAACCAGGAATCCAAAGGATACAAAGGCACTTTATTGAAAAGGTAGCTTCGAGCAAAACTGGACAGAAGACAGAAACGTCCATATGACAGGCGGCTGCCAAGAAAAATCCAGTATATACTAAGTGATATGATCACCCCTGATTGGGTTGCAGGATTTACAACGTCTGTCCATGCTGAGGACGAAGTTGTCAAGGACCTGTTGAGGCATCGCGGCCCATTCCTCTTGTAGCGCCAATAGTACCTGCGGAATCGTTCCTGGCGGCTGGTGACGTGCTGCCAAGCGTCTCCCGAGAAGGTCCTACACGTGTTCGATTGGATTTAGGTCCGGGGACCTTGCGGGCCAATCCATGCGTTGAATATCTTTATTTTCCAACTGCTCTGCCACAGCCACTGTACGATGAGGTGTAGTGTTGTGTCCATGAAGAGGAACTCAGGTCCCACAGCACCTCTAAACAGACGCACGTTTGGCAGGAGAACCTCGGTACAATAGAGGACACCAGTGACTGAACCTCAGTTTAAGATGTGGAGGTCAGTATGGCTACCAAGCATGATACCGATCCAAACGAGAATTCCTCCACCTCCAAACCGGTCCCTTTCGATGATGTTGGAGGTGTGATTGCGTGTTCCCTGCTCTCTCCAGATGTGTATACGTCTAAAATCGCTCGTCATACTAAATCGGCTTTCATCCGTAAAAAAGAACTCGATCCCATTGCTGATGTGTCCAGTTCTTGTGTTTCTGGCAGCACAGAAACCGCCGTCTGCGATCAGCAGGCGTTAATGGCACACACCGTACTGCTCGTCGTGCAAATAGACCACATTTTTGCAGCCTCCTGGCCACGACAGACAGCGGTAACGGACGTCCTGTTGTTTGTAGCATGTGTCTTGCGATTTCTCCCGCTGTCTGCCGTCTGTTTCTTCTCGCCTGTAGGAAAATATACCGGTTGTCCGCCGCCGTGTTTGCTCGTGGACGACCACTGCTAAACTTTCGAATAGCTGTTCCTGTTCTTTGAAATGCTCTGCAAGCACGTGAAGCGATGTTGTGTGCGATCCCGAACTCTTCGGTCACACTAGTCACACTTCGACTTTCTTCGAAATTCCCAATGACGCGAACTCGGGCTAAGTCATCCAGATGTCGTCTACTGATTTGACTGTTGGCCATATCACACGGTGGCAGCAACTCGGCGTCGTTCAAACTGATGTACACCGTTCAATAGCTTTCACCGAATTGCCGAGCGTACACCGCCCATGTGCTTTATACCCTTCCGACACTCCCTCTCCCGCCATGCTGCATATATGCGCATACCCTACCGTACCGGACTGTCTCCTGACAGGTCTTTCGGTCCTTTCAGCCTGCTCGTTCTGCTGTTATGCAAATTTCTCCTCTTCGTCCTTAATGTTTGCACACCAGTGTAAATTACTTCTATTTTGCCAGTATATGACAAAATAATTGGGCAAACCCACACTGTTCGAAAACTAGGGTTATCAATCTTCGATTCGGAATGTATTATTTATCTGACATGGTGTTTAATATGTGTAATACATTTCAGTACGTAGATAAGGAGCTGGACTGATTGCATTTTTGATTTTCTGGTGAAAAGGGTAAATGTGCATTTGTCATTTGAAATTAAATGGTTTGTATACAGATATAATATTAAAAAATAGTTATAGCTTTTTAATAGAAAAAATCATAGAATGAGGGGAAAACTCACCCTGGTTGACTGTAGTGAACCAGGGTGAGTTTTTCCGAATTTAAGGAGTTCTAAAGTTCTTGCTTCTAATTTTAACAAGCGTATAATTTTTCTTTCGGGAATCCCATTTTATTATAACGTTTGCGGCAACATTGGTAATTCTTAGCTTCCAGCTTTTGTTCCTAACAGAAACGCTTTATTACTCATAATATGCAGCAAATTTGAAGCAGAAGAATTTGCATAAATATTTACTTTTTGAACTTTAAATTACCTTAAATGGCCTCACTTGTGTTTGTGGCGGGGTGCATTATGGATTATGTCATTCCAAATATAATGCTTGCATCTTTGTGACTTGTGGCCATTAGCCTGAGGATGGGACCATTACACCTTGAAAGATCTTGCGTCTTTTAACCTGTTTTTAATTTGTAAATAAAATAATTTTTAATTTGCAATTTGAAAACGTGTTTTAGTGTATTGTACTTCAACAGATTTATGAATATTGTTAGTTATTATTCAGTACAAATAACTTATTTCTTGTCATTTGTATTGTTTTTGTTATTACATATCCGTGTGACCCGACTTAATTGTGAAATTATAAAATTTCTATTAATGGATCCGGGGGTTCTAGAAGACCAGGAACTTAACAAATTTGCGGCCGCCACGGTAGCGCAGTGGTCTAAGCGATGGTCTCTGATCATTCGTCCGTAAGGGGTCCGGGTTCGAATCCCGGTGAGGCATGGATGCTGTGTTTGTCTTACGGCACTGGCTTTTTCCCTTCCCTGGAACCTGTGACCCTAAATTAGGGACGGGCGACTGCTTATAGCCTATTGAGTTGCTGAGTTGCTCACGGTGGTCGTTAAACCTCCAACAAAAAAAAAATAAAAATGGGAAAAATCTAAACTCAGTTCTCTTGTCATAAACATCAGTTAAAAATATCCCTCCTCGCAATATGATTTCCATATCGAGAAAAACATTTCTTGAATCCATACCAGTTTTTGTTAAAACCAGTTCCTCGGAGTAACAGGACTGAATGTCGAACTAACAACCATCCGAAAAAAAATTAATAAGATCGTCAATATATCTACAGTTAACAATGCCATTAACTGTAATGTTCTTTTCATAAAAGTGTAGATACAAGTTGGCAAGTAAACTGGGTAATGATGTGCCCATTGGAATTCCCTGTTTTTGTATCAGTAGTATTCTACCATTATATATATAATTATGAAATATACGAAAATAACATAATGAATTCCAATAATCACTTCTGATCTTCATATAGTGTCCGTATCTCTCAAAATACCAGTCCTTTAATTTTTTTAAATCCTTTAGGCCAGGAGAGGTAAACAAATTGCTGAAGTCGAATGTTTTAATTTAACTCCTGAATCCTGGATTCTTTTTCATGAATTCAATAACCTTCTGTTATCAGTGATAATCCATGTTGAAGATTCTATCATATCAAAAATACTATGCAATATGTCCTGAAATTTCTTATCAGCTTTATTCGTATAACAAATTGTGCCACAAGTAGGAGCCAGTCCTGTGAAGTTTTTTTCTGTTGGCTGTCTGAATGTTTCGTCCCAAACGTGCAGTTTCATTGGCTGAGAGAGTGAAGTCATAATCCTATTTAAGCAATATGTCCATGTTTTGCTCACTCTAGTTCATGCTTTTGTATGAAACGTACAGACAAGTCAACTTCTCCTACTCCTAAGAAGGGTCATGGAAGCAGGATCAAAAGAGAAAGGAAACCACTCCTCAAAGACTCCAATATTTTTCAAGAGGTTTCAGAAAAGATCAATGGAAAAAAGTAAGTTTGAAGTATAGATATGGAACAAGCTGGATATTCCAATTGAAGGAAAACTTCCCCTGCCATAAGTGAAGATGCGCCAACGATGACTTTACAGCCATCTAAGGATGCCTTCAAGGGTTTAGACAACCGACTCAATAACTTGGATAATGCATCAGCTTCCATCAAAGAGCGGTTTCACACGTTTGAAACCACTCAACTCAAGCTAGACGCTCAACTCAGGACCTCCACTTCTGTGGAGGAGCAACTAAGTATTCTCAATACTCACCGTCAGGTGAATTAATATTTTATGCGTCTAGCTTTCCATGCTGTCAGGGTAATGGTATACCGCCAAAAACACTTTGAACAAATGCTATCACACATGATTCATAATCAAGAATAGTGAGTATTAGCTGCTGATGCTATGCAGAAAAATGGTCACACCTCAACGTTCCTACGCTGAGGCAGCTACAGACACTCCAGTCTCCAAATCTCAGGACATCCCTGCTAAGCTAAGTGATCCTAGGCTCTAGACAGAGTTCATTCAGAAGGACTTTCGTCTCTAACAATTTTGGAAAGCTACAGCTGAAGCATTACCTGCTGCTTCAAATCAAATGGCTGTTTCAACTAAACAGAGCGATATGGTGAAAGTAATACCTTCTATCAAAGAAGTGGGGTCCCAGGCACATCCAACTTTACAAAGGCCTTCCTCCATTGGTAAACCATGAGGATTGTCTTAAAGCAATTAGGTACAAAGGGATCGACTACGAGAAAGTTTTTCGCGTGTTTCACTCTAACGGCCGCACCACCACGGGATTTGTCATGTTAAATGTAAAATTCTCTGGGTTTTCCCAGGTTTCTGAACTGCTCTGGTACCCCGTGGGGGTTCAGAAAATTGTGAAAGTGGCTTAGGACAGGCGCTTCTCCATGCCGTACTTTTCCAAATCTTCAATTCAATCCCATCCCAAAGATATAATCAGAGTTCCGGACGGAGAAAACCCCTGGGTTCCCGACATCGAGTAGACCAAAAAAGGGCGAGACATAGGTCACCATCTTTTCCAGATGAGGATTTGAACCCAGCTACAATTAAAAAAATTAAGAAAATTCCTTCGTCCAAGAGGCATTAATGTCTCGAATTACGCATGACCTTCTGGGAGAAGGGATGTTTCAGTATGTTATTCAAAAATATTTTTCTTCTTTTACCTACCTATAACACCACATTTTTTTTACCCACAGGCGGCTTTTTGCTACTTTTACAGTAATATATATTTATTAATATGGGAGGGTAGACGCGAATTATTATTTTTTTCAAAATTTAACCCACTTTATTAACCGATTTTTAAATCTTTCGTAAAGCCCATTTAATTTAATTTAATGTTGTCTTGGTCAGCATTTTTCCAATTCTGATGTGAGTCTTGTAGGTGGTGAGTAATGAAAAATGCAGACATACTTAGACACCATAATGCGAATGTGGTGTTAATAGAGAAAAAATCAGTTGATTAGAAAATCAGTAAGTTGATAGGAGGCAAAATTAGAAGATTTACTAAAAAATCAGTAGAATGGCAGCACTGCATCAGTCTGCTTTTGCGGAGACTGTATTGTGCCCTTTCTTAAAATGTGATCATTTTGGCAAAAATATTCAACTGTATGAAAAAAGTAAATTTAAACTTCTTTTGATTTAGAAATCGATTTTCGCTGATTTTAAAGTTTCTTCATTTGCGTCTATTTGAGAATGGATACATAGGATTTGAATACAGCAACTTAAATGTATGTCAAACAAAAGTTATTATGGTACGCAAGTCCAGTAAAAATGAAAGTCAACGCTAGAAAAAATATTTCGTTTGCAAAAGTGGATTCATTACTTAATTTCATCCTCTACCTTAGTTACTGGTAATTGACGTTAAAATATCTATTGAAACAAAACATCATCTGAATTCTATACAAAGTTTCTACATGTAAGAATATACACTGCTGGCCACACAAAATGCAACACCAAGAAGGACACGAGATAGCAAAGCCAGATTTACTGGACACATAACAACAGATACAAAGATGAAACGATTGAGCTTACCGGCACGTGCGACTTGTGAAACATGCAGACATCAATATATCGTGTGGCCCACATAGCTGGCAATAACGGCCGCTACACGCGCGGCATCGAACAAAAGAGGTTTTGGAAATGGGCTTGGGGTATTTCGGTCCAGGCTGCTTCCACACGTTGCCACAGTTCATCAGGCGTAGCCGCGGGTGATGCTTGCCGGGCCACTCGGTTGCCGATCAGCGACCAGACGTGTTCGATGGGCGACATATCGAGAGATCAGCCGGGCCACGGCAGCAGTGACACCCGGTGGGCCATGAAGAATTGTTGCACAATGCGTGCCACGTGCGTGCGCGCATTGTCCTGTTGAAACGTGCCCGCTGGCAGGTCCTGCAGGTAAGGGAGGACTACAGGATACAAAACGTCGGAGCTGTAGCGGTGGCTGTTGAGTGTACCGGCGATGCGTACCAGAGCGGTGCGTGTGTCATATCCAATTGCGCCCCAAACCATAACGCCAGGCGACGGACCGGTTAGGCGATGCATAATGCAGGCGTCATAAAGTCTTTCGCCGCGATGTCGCCATACGCGGATCCGAACATCGCCGTAATGCAGGCAAAAGCGGGATTCGTCGGAGAAGAAAATTTCTTGCCATTCCGTAGTACAGGTGCGGCGTTCAATGGCCCACTGCCGCCGTACTCGCCTGTGGTGTAACGTCAACGGTATTCGGAGCAAAGCTAGCTGAGCGACAAGTCTCCGCTCTTGCAGACGACGTCGAACGGCACGTGCTGACACAGGTTGTTGCGTAACACACCCTAATTTCTGCGCTAACGTTCGTGATGTGACGGTGCGAGCCGTCAATGCCCGCCGCACAATATGCCAGTCCTCTCGTTCGGTGGTGTGCTGCGGCTGTGGCAATCGCTCAAGTCGGTCCGCCCGTCCCTCCTGTACACATCGATTCCATACTCGCCTTACTGTGGCTAAATGTTGACCCACACGGGCGCCGACGTCTCGGTACGATAAGCCACTGTCGCGATAAACCACTATTTGTCCTCTGTCGGACTCCGAAACGTGCTGCAATGACTGCCGTATTCTGCGATGAGGCATTACGAAGCTTCCCACGCACAGGTTCGGCAGCACAACACACTTCTACTACTTACACCCAGCCTTCTGTGCATCCTTCTTACAGTGCTTCTCAGCGGCGTGCCGGGCGCACGTGATTTGCATATGCCCTGCAATGCTAACCGTTGGCATGTCACCTCGCGGGCGACGCATGTTGCGAATTTCAGTCCAATCGAATGCTTTCTTCTTGGTGTTGCATTTTGGGTGGCCAGCAGTGTATTTTTTAAAATTACTGAAAATGAACAATCGGCTTTGCAGCAAGGTGGCAAATGTTTAGAATGAAAAGGAATCGATCTGGAATTTCCCAATTTTCATTGTGAACCCTGCTTGTGACGAAAGAAGAGCTGCCGGGGAAGTAGGTCTGGGCTGTGCACTGACTAAAATGATAGAGCAAAGTGTCCCTCCGATCTCCAAATCTAAGACAGTTGTTCCAACAAGTGGCTTGCCTCAGACTCTGGATTTGACTGTTGGTTGTTCCGAGGTCAAAGAATCGATGCACAAGCCAACTTTCGCCGACGATACTGCGAGACACCCCTACCCTCCAGTTAATATACATATGAATTATGCATAACCGAATTGAAAAAAGCGATAGAATTCACAGTAAAATATCTAAACTAAGGCAGAATTGTTTATAAAAGGGAAAAGCGCATCACTGGGAAACGTATAACCGATATTTCACTATATTTGCTCTAGGAATCGGGTAACGAAAATATTAACAGGGAAAATAAATTTACAGTGTTGTAGAATAATTAATCTGAACAGTTTCACTTCTGTTTATCACTATTTTTGAAAAATCTTAAATACTGATGATCATTTAGTATGCAGCCGTGGGTTAAATTAAACCAGCTAACAAGTTAAGAAAATATGACTTATTAGCTTTGCTGTAATGATGAAGGAATGCTGAGTACATGACCACATTTATACGTGTGACAGAACTACTAGATCGAATAACTTGCAAAAACAACAGTTATCTGGATCGTATGGACTTTCATTATCTTGAAAAATGCTTTGTAGTTTCCTTGTGTAATTTTGCAAGATGATACATTTTATATTAATTTTGAAAACAAAGTTATTTAAAAGCTGATGATTTTCTTTTTTTCATTATGACTTCACCATTACGTTTTCAATGAGGTTTATTGCTCCAATAAATCAGGCAGATTAAGTAATAGCACTGCACTGGAATGTATCACATGAAATATTTCAGGAATGCACAAAATTAAATATTTCTGTGGTAACACAATTTTACCAGCTAAGATTCAAACTCTAGTTTCCGGGGAAACTTTCCTATTTCCTTACCAAAAATTATGAAAAATCTAAAGTGACTCATGTTTGTGATTTCTTAAATTAAATTATTTTGAAATGCATGGTTTCAAATGAATTCATTTTGAGCAAAATGTTATTTTTACGTCTACGATCATAAAACTATGGCTTTCATAACACAAAGAACGGGGAAACCATTTCATTCACATCGCACATGGAGCCTAATGTTCTGAGATGAAATGTACTGATTTCGCTTTCTCGGTAATAAAATAATCATTTACTATATCAAAATAAAGCGGAATGTCCTGAACCTGTGTCAGAGTTCAAGTTTTTGTCAACCAATTTCCATAACATAATTATTTAAAACTTTTTTTCTCTGTTGGAATCTAATTGATACACAATGTTTAATGGCACTCAAAATAATGGCAGTTTTAATCTCTGACGAGAAAGACGAAACTGAAAAACCTCATGGCAAATGTTTGTAAAGTTCAATTGCAAAACAACTACTGACTATGAGTTTATCACTGAAAGCGATGACATCTAGACCCCTGGATTGTAAAATAAATGATGTTAAGGTAAACAAATAAATAAATTGATAGTATTATATTATGCCGATCAGATTCCAAAAGCAAAATTATCAGTGAAGGTATTAAAGAAATGCCAGCAGTCATTGGCTGACACAAAATGCTCCAATTCTACTGCCCAGCTGAAGTGGCGATATCTATTGCATCTTTATCGTACGGAAACCTAGTTCTAATCTATAAAATAAGTGAAAATTACGCAGTACATTTTATAATATGTATATACCTTTGAAATGCATATCCATTTGTTTTTTCCAAATTATATTTATTTATACAGGGATCCGATCAATATTTTGTCATATATTACTTATAGAAAATTTGGAAACAATCACCTGGAAGAGAATAAACAAAGGGAAGATATTTGCAAACTGCAGAGAAAACAATTTTTTTTTCACAAAATGAAACGACTGTATACTAACTAAAAAACATGTATCCTGAAATTTGAGGATCATAACAGGCATCTCGACTTCGATAATTTGAAATCCTCAGAACCAAGTCATTGGGAAACCTGTCTGACCGCTTAAAGTATTCTTCCTTCTGGAAGAGCTAGAAGAAATCGCTCTGTCTCTGTATTTTTAAAAAACGAAACAGTACATTTGTAGCTCTATTTGAAAAAAAGAGTCAAATTTAAAATCAAATTATTATCGACGCTTTACGCTCATATGTAAACAAATGGAAAATATATATACCGTAAACATTATCACCGTTTTTCGTAATAACAGAAAATCAAAAGACGATAGAAATTAGGCACATTGCAAGCTAAGATTAAAAGCATAAAGCTTCAACTGTTATCGTGACGGCAAAGAAATTATACGAAACTTAGGTTTGTGTACCCGTGTGCAGGATATTCAAAATTGACCGTTGCGTTTTCAAAATACTGACAATCAATTGACCCGACCTTGAGGAATGGCTACATGTGGTATTCGGATTTTGAAAGAATTACATTCCAAGTACACAAATGCTATCGAAAACTTGAACATTATTTCAAAGACCCTTTTCCATTCTTAAATGCTCTTTACTTTGTGAATATGTATATTCGAGAACACTGTCCCGAAATAATGAAATTCGATTTCTTTGACTTAACACTAGTACGTGTCACCTTCAGTAAGATGGAAACTATCAATACTCAGCATATAGAAACTGATTGAAGGACCACTATCTAAATATAAAAGATCAGGATGATTAAATGAGAGCTTTAGCAAACAATAAAGAATAATGGGAAAGAAATGCATCCTATTTCACTGGACCTATCAATAAACTTAAAAAAATCAAATTACTCATCTAATTTGAGTGGTGAAGGATAAAAAGTTATGAAAAATCTTCAAAAAATGACAAGAACTTTTATTGTCCTGTTTTACATAGTTGAATCGTAATTTATTTGGTTAAATGTTCGGAACATTGTAGTTACAGATAATCTTTTTTTTTTAATTCAAATAACAATTGCGTATAAGAAAATTCAATTACTTTTGTAATTATTGTGGAAAAGTATATATAAATATAAATTTGTACTTTGAAATGAAATGCTCCACAATATGGCGAAAGATATACCGTACATGAGCGGTTGCTCATCTGAAATTAATATAACGGCTCTTAGCTCTGAATTTTTTCGTAGTTTTTTTATTATGAAAATAGCAAAATTAATGATTGTTCTACTTTTACTGCCTTGTATTACTTTCGGTTGGTGCTCTGCTACAGTGGCCTCTATGTATAAGAGCTAATGACTTACATACAAGTAGTTTGCCATATCTTTCACCGGAGTCAACTTCACTTCCACAGTAGTTTTATCTTCACTAGTCGCCTCACTGTTTTACCTGTTGTCACATTTAATAACTTTCTTGGTGTACACACATGGTGCCTTCGACAATGTAATAGAGATCGCTCTTGTTCTAAGCGTTTAAAGTGTTGTACTGAGTTTCACTATCTCCCTTGGTTCGAGAAAAAGCCGTTGGAATCAAATAACTCTCATATCCTATTTCCTTATTTTTCTGCTTTCCTGCTGCACATCAGCATAGAACAAATTGCTTCATTCTGCAGCATGCATTTCTTGTTACCTGCTGCCTTTGGTATCCGTGCATTTTGATCAAATTATCATATGCAGATGATTTTAGGAAGGGAGTGTCTGACCTCAGGTCTTAAACAACCCTTATAAATAGGAAGCTAGGAAATTTGGGATTGAGTGCCCGATAAGAAAGAGACACGGAAGCGAAGTAGAAAGGGGGAGGAAGACGTCCTTATTTATTACCGGGGAGCCAGTACCCGGGGTCCGAAGGCTTAATGTGTCCATCCGACGCACGGCGGATATTTAGTGGATCGAGCGTTCGTACATGCCTGGGATCGAACCTGAGGTCCTTTCCGTGGCATTCACGAACGTTGCCCACTAGACCACCCGCGGCCCAATCAGTGCATTTTACCTTTGCGTGCTATATTTAAACACTGGCCCGAACAACTGAGCTTCGTCTTGGTATTTTGTATTTCGTGCAGCAAGTGCCATAAAACGCCAAATGCGGTCATTCCGTCCATGCACGATTTTAAATGAATAGTTAAAAAACTCAGTGACACATCCCCAGCTCGACATTAAAATGCATTAATATACAAAGAGTCGTAGCTAAAAACATGTCACCAAACTCTCAGCAACTACATGATATCTTTCAAGTCAGCGGGACCAATCCTCAGATGTGTGACACAGGAGACTTCGTGAACGTCAACTATATATACAAACAACGATCTGTAATGTGACCAATAAACGTCATAGTAAAAAGGGAGTACAATCGATATACTTATCTATTAAATTAGAACGTGATAAATTAATAGAATTTCAAATGGAAGTTAAAGTTCCAAGTGGTAACACGTAACAGTCTATTTTTGGTTATTGGTTATTTCCTCTTTTTGTCTGTAAAAAAAATATTCGTTATGTAGAAAGCGTATTTTTCACGACTGATTTCCTTGGATTAGGTAAATGAAATGGAAGTTCTTCATTGCCGCATCTGTCTGCTTCCTTCCAGATATAGAGGCTCTCAATAAATAAAATGTTAAACCTTGTACGAGGAACGGCCAGGACTGTTACCTCTGACCACTCAGGGTAATGTGTTCCTCTATTTGTAATACTAGATAAGGCCGTGTTATTAGTCTCACATTTTACATCGTATCGATGCTCCTCGAGTCGAATTCCAATCGATCTGGTTGTGTATCCAATATGAACACTATTTTTCATTTTGTCGCACAGAGGTTTCAATGGGATGGAGTAAATTCCATGTTTTTGTTCAATGCCTACATCGTCGCGGTCATTATTAATACGGGATAGGGTATTGTTGATTTTTATTCCAAACACAAATTAGTTCCTGCGTGAAATGTTTCTTAAGGTGTCCACTAAACACGGTATATTCTCAATTGTACCAACGAATCTACGTGTAGTTCTGCCCCCCTGAAGGGTGGATCGTGACCTCTGGCTTAATTGTTTCAACATACTATTAAGCATCATATCTGTATAACCGTGGTTCCGAGCAATCTGATACACCTTTTTGATTTCCTCTTGTCTAAGATGGTGTTTGGAGATGTGCGTGTAAGCTTTATTAAGCATACATCGGAGGGCAGACATTTTGCAACTTTGGGGTGAGCTGACGCTTTTGGAATTAGGGAAGGTTTAGAAGTTGACTTTTTGTACCCGTAAATGAAAGAAGTTGTGAGGACTGATGTCTCTTTTCAAGAATGTCCAGGAAAGCTAAATAATTTCTACTTTCCAGTTCCGTTGTGAAAAGTATTGTTGGGTAAACGGAAGACAAGGTCTCCGTCAATGTATGTAAGTCCTGTATTGAATAGGGCCAAATCACAAACACATCATCAGTGTATCTCATGTGCATGGATGGTTTTGAACTACAAGATCCCAAGACACTCTCATGCAGCTGTTCTAAAAGGATTTCTGCTAGCACCGGTGAGAGGTGGAACCCATAACTCTATGTGTCGGTAAAACTTGTTGTTAAATTTACAATATGTCCGTTTCAAAATTAAACGTAACGCAGACATGATGGAATCAATCTGTACCTCTGAACAAATGCCCTGTGCGATTCATTTATCCTGGATAATGTCATGTACAATCGTCACCGGTAAGTTAGGGAATAACGTGGTGACGTCTAGTGAAGCCATCAGGAAATCAGTTCCCACAAGCCTAAGCTCTTTGATCCTATTTTTTGTCATATGTAGAGGATTTTAGGAAGGGAGTGTCTGACCCCAGGCCAGGTCTTAAACAACCCTTAGAAATAGGAAACTAGGAGATCTGGGCTATAGTGCCTGATAGGAAAGTAACATGGAAGCGAAGTAGAAAGGGGGAGGAAGACGCTTTTATTTATTACCAGGGAAGGGGGCAGTACACGGGGTCCGACGGCTTAACGTTCCCATCCGACGCACGGTGGATATTTAGTGGATCGAGCGTTCGTACCTGCCTGGGATCCAACCTGAGGTCCTTTCCGTGGCAGTCACGAACGTTGCCCACTAGGACACCCGCTGCCCTTTTGATCCTATTAACAGCCTGTAACGAGCTGGATACTGAGAAGCTGGTGTTGGTCGTCAGTGGTTTGAAAAAATTTCCCAGCGCTCTCTCAAGGATGTAAAATGACCTGTGTCTCCCCGAAACAAAGGGGCGGAGGGGTTACCCTCTTTATGAATCTTGACTTTACCGAAAATCTCTGGCACACGCGGGCCTAGAGGAGGTTGTAAGAAAGTGGTGATGGTCTCCGGTAAGGGTCCATAATTTTTTTAATTTGCTGATGGCCATGAAAACTGCTGCTGTAGGGTCCTTAGTTATGGATTCATGTGGAATGGTATCTTTAACTTAATTCATCCTATAATTGTAATCTTGTCATTCCATAATAATTATGTGGGATGACTTATCTGCCGTTGTAATGGTCAATCTTGAGTCAGTTTTTAGAGCCTTCAGTTCCAGCGTTTCTTCTTTGAGAGTTGATCGTTCGCAACTTTCCTCCCTCCTATTCCTTTGTTTTTTTTTTAATTTTGGCCACGTGGTGACGTGCAGAGTCGCGATTTTCTATAGGTAATGCTTGGATTTCCGCCTGAGTAGCGATATTGGACTTGTTAACGTTAAGCACTGGGTAAGCGAATTTTGGGCCACTAGATAATGCATTAATCTGTGCTGATTAAGAGAAACAGCACTGACAAACAAAGGATGAGTGGAGGAATCTAAAGACGTACTAACAAATTGTTTTGCTGGATGCCTATTATAGATTTCGTCGGCCACCAAGTTCCGTTATTTGTCAACAAGCGTAACTTGTTCCCTATCCAGTGGTTTCCTACAATCATGATAATTTTAGTAATTGAGGTTTCGAACACAGTTGAGGGAACTCAAGTACACATAAATAAGTAGGCTTTATAAAATTGACCTTGTAGGTAGTCTATGAATAATTTTTTTCGTCTAATAGTCAGCAAAAGCCGTTTTCTTTCAGCCGTAGCCAACGCACCAGCATCTTTATTCGATATTAGGATGTTTCGTATTTTAAGAAACTTTGGAGTGATGTTGAGATCGCTGCAGTTCAATTAGAACGCAAGGTGTTGTTCTCCCCTTATTAATTTGAGTCTGAAGCGTCAAAAGCATCTGATCGAAGGCTCCATTTCACTGTTGCTATGCGATAAAAATCCTTAAAAGTGGTAAAAAGCAAAGTCTTGGTATTATGTATTACCTGCAGCAAGTGCCTTGGTATGATGTATTTCGTGCGGCAAATGCCGCGGTAATTTCGTCCAAACACGATTTTAAAATAAATAGCTAAAAAACTCAGTGACACATCCCCAGCTCTACATTTTGTAACTATTTATTTTAAAATCGTGTATGGACGGAATTACTGCTGTGACGTATTATGGCATTTGCTGCACGAAATACATAATACTAAGACATAAATATACACTTTTATTTCTAGGTTTTCCTTTAACAGGCGTAGAACGATGTCATTCCTAAACGACTTACTGTAAAATGACAAACTAAAAAACGCCTGTAGCGTTAATTATATATGAATCTTGCATAATTACGCCTGCTCTTTAAAGAAACGTCTTTACCAAAGAGGTATGTGATCGATATTTGTATAATGTTTCACCACATTCAAACTTCAACGTATTTCATTTATTATGTTCTGTCTATCAGCCCAAATTACTCATCAAACAGAAAACTTTGGCGAGTTTTTTTCAAAAGTTGTTGGTAGAACGATAGCTAAGAAAAATATGAGCTTTAATTATATATACTCAAATTTTGGAACTTATTATTTATAACTTTTTAAAAAAATGTAGTTAAAGTACCTAACCGTCCACTCATTTTAATAGTAATAAAATGAACGAATATATACTGATTTTCGATCATATTAACGGACAGACTGAACTGCTATTATAGTTTCCACTTTTTTATGCAAACTTTCTAACTGATTTCCAATTGTGCGCCAACATTAAACGAAAGAGAAATTCGTTGTTATTTTAGAAGATAACAGTTAAATCATGTCAGTTTCATCCAGCACAATAGACAGCATCGATTTTAACATTTCTTTACGGGCCAAGTGCTATTAGGTGTGTAAGCCGCTGTAACTGATAGTCATTTTCCAAATAGATCCTCAGAGGACGACCCGGCCTTCTGACTAT
Source organism: Macrothele yani (assembly GCA_039090855.1). Taxonomy (NCBI): domain Eukaryota; kingdom Metazoa; phylum Arthropoda; class Arachnida; order Araneae; family Macrothelidae; genus Macrothele; species Macrothele yani. Next base: position 45,808,203 of record CM076999.1, on the reverse strand, counting down.
TTATTTATATTCCCCTTTTTTTTTAAATTCATGTAAAAATTATCCCGTGCTTTAAAAAACATGCTTACGTTTTATGAAATATGAACGCAAAATATTAAATACTATTTTAATAAACGCAAAACATTGAATACTATTTTTAAATAAACACAAAACAATGAACACTATTTTGGGCACTCTTTTTCGAAGAGTACGCATGAAATGGAAATCTCAGTTTAAAGAAAGTGGCAGCCGGACGTGCTCCAGTTTCTTACCCATAATATTCTTCGCCACTCATTGGAAAATCTGGGTTTGGCCAATTTCCGTGTGTACTATACTGTGATGCCCTTGGTGCCTTCGTTAAGAAACAATCGCTGGAAAAAAAGTAAATGCTGATAAATCTTAATATACGAACAATATTTTTAATCTTTATTTTTGCCAGGTGAATAGCAAGAATACTCATCAGAAGTGCAGATGAAATGGAAAGATAGCAAGTATCATGTTATTTTCCTTTGTTACACTAGATTGCTTTCTGCAACCAGGCAAATGCCACCAGAATGGCGCAGTGGTCTAAGCGATGGCTTCTGATCATTCGTCCGAGGTGGGTCCTGGTTCGAATTACGGTTAGGCATGGATGTTGTGTTTGACTTACGGCACTGGCTTCTCCCTTCCCTGGAACCAGTGGCAATAAATTAAGGACGGGCGGCTGCTTATAGCCCACTGAGTTTCTCACGGTGGTCGTTAAACCCCCAATAATAAAAAAAAAAAAAGCATACAATTTTAGATACATCAGATAGTTACGTCAAAGTGAAATCATGCGTAGTTTAAGTGACCCCTCCGGAAGGACTCTCAACGCCTAACAAGTTTCACTTGAAAAGCCCATGAATGCATTTGCTGTATTTTTAATTCGTCAGACTTTTTGCGCAGCGTCTACTCTGACGCCATTTTGTTCGTGGGACTGTCTTCAAGACGATTGAGGGCCAACGTGTTTTACCAAGCGCCTATTACGACCCTACTACAATCCCTTTCTAAAAATTAGTCAGGGGAATTCTAGGGCCAAGAGGACTTTTAAGAAGCGACAGAATCGCGTTCCATTGCTATGAATTCCTGCGCACGAGATTTCTTTTTGAAAATTTGCAATTGCAATTTTTGGATAAATGAGCAGTAATTTTTTGGAAATTTAATATTTTAAATATTAATCTTTCATAAGGTAAGAAACCAAAGCCGCGGATGGCTTAGTGGTTAGTGTTTCAGACTATCGATGCTGGGTCCCCAGGTTCAAGCCTGGGCTGATCTTTCAGAGATGGTGTGATTTACTAACAATCGCTGAATATCCGCCGTGCATCGGATGAGCACGTTAAGTGACGGCACCCAGGTTGGCCCCACTGGTTAAATGGGTATCTTTTCCGAAACCCCACCTGAAATTCTCTCACCCCTCTATGTGCAATATCGTACTTGTACGGTGGCGCCATCTACTGTACTCTAATCTCACTACAAACTGTTCTGTCAAAGTCCCTAGATTTGCTCTCATTCCTTATGTTTCTGCGTCCTGCCCAAAAGGCGATCTCGCTGTAGGTGGCTGGGACCTAAACACTACTCCCAGTGGACGGCAGTCCTACAAGAAAATAACGCTGAGCCCCCCCAGGTAAGAAAACAGTTTCATGGAAGCCAATTCATTATGTGATACGTACATAAAATTTTTGATTTTTGTTAAATCACAGGATTGAAATGATTTTGAGAGCAAACCCTCCCGATGTGGTTGCATATCGCATGCATATGTTTTAAGTGTTCGGAACTTTTTATTGTTGCTCAGGAAGCACTGAAAAGCGGGTATCTTCTGCATTATACAAATATTAGTTACTCTTGTAGCTTCTTATGGAGAACCTCTAATCTTTTTATTAAAATTAGACACTTAAGAAATCTGTAACATAATTTTGTAATAGAAGAAATAAACCCTAAATTCAGATTTTTCGAAATTTATCAAAAATCTGTTATACTGATGGTAGTTTATGGTTTGTTACGATATTTTCAACTTTCATTGAGTGCGAACATATACTGTATTATCCGCATTGAAATTTAATGTTAGATGCAACAGATTTGTCGATTACCAAAACATTTTAATACCATGACTTGTCATTTTGAACGATATATTAGCTGCACTTTTATTTTTCCTACAGAGCTTTATATTTTCATGGTGGCTGACAGAGTATTGTTCTTCAGTAAGAAATTCATGCCACATAGTTTTCTGAAAAACAATTTTACTCTGGTTATTTATGATATTCAAAGTATTTGCAGTAATATGCTTTGAAAAATATTTAAATATAATTTAGTCAATTACAGCTGGTAAGGAAGACTGTATGTCGTTGTTTTCGGAGTAATCGTTTTGAAGCATTTATCTTTCAAAAAATCATATCGTCCTACGTATATCTGCAAACATGTTCCATGATGGTACTGTTTTCACCTTAAATTCTCCGAAAACTGCCACAATGTAATAGATGCCACCAAGTTTCTGATAATCCCTATTTGCATCCGTATTTTTCCAGAATGTCCCAAATTTGGCAGACCATCGGTCACATCATAATACAACACCATGGAATCGGAAAGAAACTACGATGTCCAATATTGAATAGCAACAGCCTTTACTTAAATATTACTTTCAACGGTATTACGTGAAACTTCCATGTTCTAAATACTGTAAGCATTAGGCTTGAACTCCGCTGCCCTATGAGCAAAAAATGGAAACCAATACCGCCATCATTTGTATATCTAAATCTAGATAACAGTTTTGGGTTGCATTGTGTTGGGTTTATGTGTAATGTTTTGCAAATATTACGGCTGAACCCTTCAGAATCCCTCACTTCCATTCAAAATAAAAATGTAATATTTCATATCCCGTACTCCACGAATAAATTTAAATAATATAAACATGAAAATCCAGATAAAAACTGTTTCATAAATCAGAGATAGTAGTTAGAAAGCAAAACTACCAACAAATTAATCTCTCACAACTACTATATGTTTTTTTTTTTTGGATGGAGGTTTAACGACCACCGTGAGCAACTCAATGGGCTATAAGCAGTCGCCCGTCCCTAATTTAGGGTCACTGGTTCCAGGGAAGGGAGAGAGCCAGGGCCGTAAGAAAAACACAACATCCATGCCTAACCGGGATTCGAACCCGGACCCCTTACGGACGAATGATCAGAGACCAGCGCCTTAGACCACTGCGCCACCGGGGCCGGCTATATGGGTTTGATTTGAATGTATCGGAAAGGATTTTTTGGTATGACCGCTGCCTTTCGGAAGTAATTCTAAGTCAGGTGGGTATCAAGAATCTTTTTGATGAATTTTGCTATAAGGGGAAAGGATGGGTCTTTTCATATCCTCTATGCAAATGTACTGTCCTTCGGGAAGGGTAAAAATATGTGGAAATAATTTCGGGTGATAATTTTACATTTTTCTTTCTCGTCAGATTTGCATTCTTATAATTGTTTTCAAACACGGAATCAAATTAGCCGGATAGTGAACATAGCTCTACCGTTCGGTTGAGGAATCAAATTACAATAAATGATCGACATTATTATAGTTTATCCACAAATACAGTAAACTTCGAAGCAACTGTTAATGCTGGTAGATTTGAAGGTTTTTTGATAGAATACTTGGAAGTATTTCTCTAATCACATTCGATAGCATCTTTGTCTCAACACCTTAAAACTTTTAATGACGAAACGCAATGTTGCATATGGGTTCAGAACTAAGACCTATGCTTGAATAAAATACATCAATCAATCATCAATGAGATTTAAATACTGATATAAAGAGCCCCACGGTGGTGCCTTGGAAATGAAATTTCATATCAACTTTGAGCTTACACAGCAATATTCTTGTTCTGTCGTTTACTATCACACAGAGTAGAGACAAAGAAACACGTAAAAGCTAAAAATAGTCCAAATGAACAAATAAAATGATAAAAAAAGGAATAAAAATTATACACATTATTAATTCATCATTTTACCTCTGAAGGAGCAACGACCTGTCAACACAACATAATAATTAATAACTCGCTAACAAAATTTGGATGCAATAAACTGGACATTCATTTTGGCTTTCCGCTAACTCGTGTTGTATTTTTTGCACCGGAAAGAACTTCCACACAAAGGACCTTTCCATTTACCGGCCGAGAGGAATGAGAGTTTGTTGCGTGACCAATCACTTTATTGCGCTTCGACTATTGTCGTGCTTCTCACTTCACAGCCGGGTTTCAGGGGTGCGACAGCAAAGACAACGACCCCACATACAATCCTTCATAGGGTTTCCGAGCATTTGGTTCTACCTTTGGAGAAGCCATTTAGACAAGAACTTCAATCTAAGAAACAGTTCTAGAATAATTATATAGACTAAATGTGTTGCAGTGAAAGATAGCATAAATAAATATAAAAAGGTTTTCCTTTTTCGAAAAATCAAAGGAGATGCCTCGGCTTTGCAGCACATGTTAGTGGTTTGTCACTGTTCCGAACACTGTGAGTAGATCATCAATTAATATCTGTAGAATACGAGGAAACACGCAGAGCTTAAAATGAAAACATTTTCTAGTAGTACTTTAGATGGTTCCCTATCACTTCTTCCGTGTTCATTTCGTTCACGCTCAATTCGTCCAGTTCATTTCGTCAAACGTTCACTTTGTCCACTGCTCACTTCGTCTGCTGTTCACTTAGTCCAATGTTCACTTCGTCCACTGTTCACTTAGTCCAATGTTCACTTCGTCCACTGTTCACTTAGTCCAATGTTCACTTCGTCCACTGTTCACTTAGTCCAATGTTCACTTCGTCCACTGTTCACTTAGTCCAATGTTCACTTCGTCCACTGTTCACTTAGTCCAATGTTCACTTCGTCCACTGTTCATTTCGTCCACCGTTCATTTCGTCCACATTCATTTCGTCCTCCGAATGAATGGAATACTGTGAAAATTATCTGTTTTCATGGAGTTTTTCTGATAGGTAGAAGAAAAGGTCAGCGGACATTTGCTTGCATGCGATTTTTTTTCCTGTCTGAGTTTCTCGATTAAAATATAACGATTTTAAATGTTATTTAAAGTAAAACAAGGAACTTAATTTTAAAGATCTTTTTAACGCTTTTGTATGGTACGACGTCAATCACTATAGCATGACTCACGCTATGTTCATAAAAGGAGTGTAAAGTGGGATTTTTTAATAACGCTGCACTTTTACTTAGGCACTAATATTTACATAAGATTCCAAGTTATTAATATTTCTCTTTTACTTACTTAGGCACTTAATAATAATTACTATGCCTCATGCGTAGGCCCTTTTGACATTTTTTATTCTGCAGATGTCATATTCAAAACGTTTACGTATCCTCTCAAGGTAATCATATTCTGCTTTTACTGAGGCACGAAATATTAATACATAAGCCCTAGTCCGTTTCAACAATTTTTATTCTACGGTGCCATATTCATAACGTTTACATATGAACTCAAGGTAACATTATTGCGCTTTTACTTAGGCACTAAATATTATTATTGCGCTTTTGCTCAGGCACTAAATATTATTTCATAGACCTAGGCCTAGGCCTTTTTCACTGTTTTTATTTTAAACACGTCATATTTGTAACATTTTTTATCTAATTAAGGTAAATAATATTGCGCTTTTACTCATGCACTAAATATTATTTCATATGCCCTAGGCCTAGGCCTTTTTCACAGTTTATATTCTAACTATATTGTATTCATAACTCTTACATATCAAGTCAAGTTATTAATGTTGCACCTTTACTTCGGCTCTAAACATTAATTAGTAAGCCCTAGGCTTTTTTAACAGTTTTTAAGGCATTACACTAAATATTCATAATATTTGCATAACATGTCAAGTTATTAAAATTGATCTCTTACTTAGACATAAAATATTAATTACTAGGGTCTAGGACATTGGTATACTAAATATTAATTCTAGGCCTAAGGCCTATGAATTAATATTTAGTGTCTAAGTAAAAAGCGCAATATTACTAAATTTTTATGTCATGTAAACTTTATGAATATGAGATCGGCGGATTAAAAAATGTTAAACAGACTAAGCCTAAGGCCTGTTAATTAATATTTAGTGCCTAAGTAAAAGCGCAATATTGTTACCATGATTTGATATGTAAACATTATGAATATGACATCCGTAGAATAAGCAATGTAAAAAAGACTTGGGTCTCAGGCCTATGAAATAATATTTAGTGTCAAAGTAAAAGCGCAGTGTAATTAAATTGAGTTGATACGTGAACGTTACAAATATCACATGCTCAGAATAAAAACTGGGGAAAAATGCTAGTCCTAGGGCCTAATAAATTAATTTACTGCCTGAGCGAAACGCAATATTATTACCCTGACTTGACACGTAAGCAATATGAATATCACATCCGTAGAATAAAAACTGTTGAAACGGCCCAAGCCTAGGGCTTATGAATTATTATTTTGTGCCTCAGTAAAAGCAGAATATGATTACCTTGAGTGGATACGTAAACGTTTTGAATATGACATCGGCAGAATAAAAAATGTCAAAAGGGCCTACGCATGAGGCATAGTAATTATTATTTAGTGCCTAAGTAAGTAAAAGAGAAATATTAATAACTTGGCATCTTATGTAAATATTTAGTGCCAAAGTAAAAGTGCAGCGTTATTAAAAAATCCCACTTTACACTCCTTTTATGAACACAGCGTGAGTCATGCTATAGTGATTGACGTCGTACCGTACAAAAGAGTAAAACAGTTCTTCTAAGTTAAGTTCCTTGTTTTACTTTAAATAAAATTTTAAATCGTTATATTTTAATCGAGAAACTCAGACAGGGAAAAAAACACGCATGCAAGCAATGTCCGCTGACCTTTTCTTCTACCTATCACAAAAACTCCATGAAAACAGATAGTTTTCACTGCATTCCGTTCATCCCGAGGACGAAATGAATGTGGACGAAATGAACGGTGGACGAAGTGAACAGTGGTCGAAGTGAACAGTGGACGAAGTGAGCAGCGGACGAAGTGAACAGTGGACAAAGTTAACGTTGGACGAAATGAACTGGACGAAGTGAGCGTGGACGAAATGAACACGGACAAAGTGATCCGTCACGCTTTAGATTGTACTCCCATCGTTTGTATTGCTTGAAAAATGAAAATTGCAGATAGAACGCAGCTGGACACTCAAGCGGCTGAAATAAGTGCTCTAGGCCAATGACTAAGCCATTGGATGCAGGATTGTGTGGTATTACGGTCATATTTTTCTGATAAGATTGTGTGTACAGAATATGCAGTTGACACAGTTTCCATCAGAAAATATTATCACCCTATGTTTAATGCATTTCAGAAAAAACGGCAAAGACATCGGATAATTATGGATCGCCATCCTTCCTGTTTTTCTTTATCACGAACACCATAGAAAAATTTGGCAATACATAGGGCAAGTAAATTAAGTGTATTAAGAATATTAACGATCAAAATTTTGCTCTTCCGTAAAAGAAGCAGTTTCGATATGTGGCGAATCAAGTGTGACAACGCATCATATTCAGCAAGAAATACAAGTAAATGAATGACATATTTCAGTATTTTCATGAAAATATTAGTTATATATAAATTTAATATATTGAATTTATTAGTTAATGAATACGTAACTGTTCTTTAAGGATATTTACCTCTGCTAAACTTTCAAGTAGGTAGCTGAAACAAATAGGAAAATGTCAGCGATTGTTCGTTTACCTGTCGGTCTAACCCAGGCTGTAAGACAGTTCCACTTTCCAGTTTTGGAGGAATTTAGGGGGCCTCATGAATATTAATAAATTTCTTATGAATAAATATCAAATTTACAAAACTACACCAAATTCTTGGCACTAGTAAATAGTAAAAGCAAATGCTTCATCACTGAAAACAATCACCTTTGCGTGAGAATGATTTTCCCTTAATTCTTAAAATAATCACATTTTAACAATTAAACAAGGCACACGGGACAAAAAACATATACGTCTACAATCCGAGCAACCGCGGTTAATGATCTTAGCCACTGAGGAACAATCGATGATGGACTGTGCCTCTTATATATCTCATTTGTTTCTAATTCTGATCTTCCTCAGGCGACATTCTGGGCCCTCGCACTTTTCTGTTTAATTTCCAGACAGGGTATATAGCGAGATCGCAATGGTGTGCGGTATCCTTTCTTAAGCGTTAATCGTCTGAAACTCCACGTACAGAAAACATTAGATTTTCTGACCAGAAACTTGGGTTGACTTTTCTGTTACAAACTTACAGATATTTAGAATAATGTCCTTTGGACATGCTTTTTAAAAATAGAGAATAAATAACTGTCATAAAACTTATTACTTTCAAGACATTTTACTTTGTTCATTCTTGAAAACAACTGTTCACATGTGTATGTTGTTTCGAACATAGTCAGAACCTGTGCAAATGGGCGTACTAATAAATCCCGCAACCTCCGTAGTGAGGTGGGGACACCTCATGGCTCAGATGTCTTTTAGACTGAGCGGAAGGTGTTTCTTTTCAAACGTTTTGGGGAAACGTCATATGAAAGTGGTTAAAGAAATAGCCAGGAGATTTTGACAGCACTTTTTCCGTCAAATATTCTTGAAGTATTAAAACGAAGAGCATTTTTTCCCAGTAAATAAGCAAAACCTTCAAATATAATTTTCATTTTAGTTTTATAAAAACTGATAATGGGAAAGCAGGGAATTTAGAGGACTTGAGGCCCTTGTTCACAGCCATAGCAATAGTTCCTATGGATGTGTATTAATAAGAGAAAGTAAATGAAATATCAGTTGAATAAATGGCATTTTTATATCAATGAGAAGAAGGCGTTATACCTAAGTATATTGCACTTTTTTGCCCATAACTACGCATTCTTTGGTATATGATGAGCTCAAAGTTGTTCTTTCAGGGAACGATAAAACAGAGGCCTGTGTCATATTTTTTTATAACAGAGTAAAGAGAAAATCTTTTTATTATGTGCAAAACATTATGACATTAGTTTAAGTGTGTGTTTTTTTATTCAAGAGTAAACAATTTAAGTATTTTTACTCTGTGGCCGCCGTCCGTTAGATGGCGTTTCGGACTGTTTACCTACGTCACCTGCAAGGTGGATGTGGAAACCCTATCTCAAGCTCTCGAGAGATATATACCGCTTGATGTATGTACACAATTGATTCATTGGTTCAAGTTCATACCTGTATAAAAGACGCATTCCTTCATGTAATGATGTAGACATTCTGTTGATCGCTATTATTAATGAGTTTGAGAATGGTATACCTTAAGTTCAGCTATTTAGTCTATGTCTGCATGAAGAGATGTCATTAACGTCAAACAGTGTTCATCAATTTATGATTGTGTGATTTCCAAAAGATATGTAATTGGTGACCCTCTACAACTAACCACCAAGACTATTTCTTCCCCACAATTTTTGTTACTTCTTTATGTGCTCACTTATGTTCTGTACTCTCGTATAAATTGGAAAAAGTCATTTGACACTGTCATATTTAGGTATTTTGCATGTGTGATCGCGAGTCATCTCCAAGCGTTATTTCTCTAAAAGAGTAAAATTTGCATGATGTGGTGACGTAAGTATTTTGCAATACTTTGTATTGGTATAAAACTGAGGTAGTCATTTTAATTACAAGGTGTGCATTTGTGTTACACCGAAGAAAGGAAAACAATTTTGGTTTTACGAAAATTAGCTGTAATTTGAATTATTAAATCGCCCGTAAAATCTAGTTAATTATGTGGAACTTGAAAAATTTCAGTAATTGAAAGCAAATATGTTTTCGTAATAGGGGCTCGAAGCTAAGTTTTTTTTGGGGGGGGGGCGAGTTTTTTTGGTACCCCACTGCCACTTGTGCAGCTAGGTTATGAATGTTTACGTACTTGTCTTTTGAAACTAACTGGTAAAACTCTATTAGATTGAAACTGTTGAATATATTTTTAGGAAAGAATCACACTTGAAATCTATTATTTCAAGCTGAAGTTCTTCAGATGCGTTTTCCGCAATGTAGAAAAAAGGTAAACTTGAATATAATCAAAATATTTTCCATGTTTTTGAAACATTCAAACCGCCTGTTGAAATTATCTTTTAACATAGCTATCTTCGTCGAAAATTCACCAAAGTTGATTTCTTCTTCTTCAGTTGAGGCTTTTGAAGAGGGAAAGTGAACAGGATTTCTTGCACTGAGCTGAGCTTCCCAAAGCTGAAGTTTCCTCTGAAATGAGTTAACATTATCAATAATATATCAGTGACCACCTTATTTTGGCCATGTAATTTGATATTCATATCGTTTAATTATGCGGTTATATCTGTGCTCAATGCCAGATCATGTTACAATCTTTGATCATCAAAAAGCGAGAAGTCTTGATCTTCACGTTCAAGGAAAATCTTTATTTCATCTCTCAAATCTCTATATCGTTTTAACACTCGTCCGCAGCTAAGCCAACTTTCATGAAAGTGATACAAAATATCAAAATGTTCACAGCCAATATCTTTAAGAAAAGCAGTAAACTCTCTGTGATTTAAGTTTCTGTAGCGAATGTAGTTTATGCTTTTTACCCCAGGCTTCAAAGCATTTTCAACTTTTAAAACACGGTCACAAAATGCGCCTTCATATATAATGCCATGAAAATATACAAATGTAGTAAGGGAAATTTCATTGGTCAACATTTTTTCTGACTTTCCAACAACTCCGTTTTCTGAAAAAGCCATTGCAAGCTCGCCACCTGTAACTAAACTTGCCAATTCAGGCCAAGGAAATTTCACCTCCTCAAACATTGTTTTCGTTTTGTAAAAATGTCATCAGCTTTCGTTGTACAGATTATCATGCATTGGTATTAGTTGAAGTAGTTCTTCAGTTACTTTAAGATTTTAATTTTCCCCGCGAAGAAAAACTACCAACTGAGCAACACCTGTTACGTCAATACCTTCGTCAGTTGCAAGGGAAAGGCAAAGGAACTAAGATACCTTCTGAATTAATTGATCGTTTATATCTGAAGCAAGTTTATGGATTCTTCTAGCAAAATTATTTGGCAAAAAAACAGTTTCTTTAAATTAATTCACTTTGTCTGGACAAATACACTCTGCTAGTTAAACTAAACACTCTTTTATAAAAAGAGTGTTTAGTTTAGATGTTTAACAATTCTTTGAAACACATTTTGCTGCGAACCTAAATCTAAATCCGTTTTCTGTTTCTTCAGTTTGCTCTCTGAAACATGCCCTTGAAATGAATCATATTTCTCAATATGCGTACTTTGAAAATGGCAACGTAAGTTGTCCTCTTTTACAACCGCTAAAACTTGCTTACAAATAAGGCACAATTCAGGATTATTGCTTTCATAACGGTAAGTACTATACCTCGCACTTGTTAAATACGCTATGTTCATCTTCAATGGATCGTTTTCTACCGTACCTTGATTTAGAAACAGAAACGGTAATAATTAAAATCACGTAAATCAACTTCAGTAGAAAAATAGCGTATGACGCAAACGATATAGCCGGGCGAAGCTAGCCACCAGCTGTGCGGGATGGAGCTTTTCAAGGTCGATCAATGTTGCCAGCGATTGATTTCAATTCGGCGCAAATAATATTCGCTTTTCAGACGACGTCCTTTCCGTATATTGACACAAACGGAAAACGCTCTTGTATTCGTAGAATGTACGGCAGGGTAAAATACATGTACCGGTTTCGCATTCCAGTCTTTTCCACGAAACAATACACATGCTTAATGCAGTTATATTCCTCGTAAATAAACTTGTTACCTATAAAGAAAATGGTTTTGCTAAGCATTACTATGTTTACATTATATTAAATACATTGTAATATACTTGAAAAAAAGGATTATTTATTTTTATTTTGCAGCCATTCATGCGGGCCGCAAAACAGTTTGCGCAGGGCCGCGAGTTTTAGACCATTGTTAACGACAATGAACTCCATCAATAACGCATTTATTACTTTGATAAAACTGAAATAGAATGGATTGACGTCAATAGGGTTCATATGGATGAAGTTTAAATGTTCAGAAATGACATCGCCGCCATCGCGTAGTTACCAATATGGTTATTGGCCGAATTCCATAACAATATTTAAAGTTATTCAATCTTCGAATACCAAATCATTATGTGTATACACTAGCGCCTTATTTTTCTCCTTTGGTATCACACTAGTTTACCTCTTGCGAAACAGTTCGTACAGAATCGCTTCAGTCTGCAGCGTGAATCTGATGCCACCTGTTTCTTTTAGTAATAATTCATTTTACCTAACAGAAACATGGAATGATATTGTATTAAGAAGATATTTAACTGAAGAGAACATGAGAAAAAGTAGAGGATATGAACATAATATGGAAGCAAGAGAAAACAAAAATTGTCACAGAGCCATCTATCCGCTCCAGTACTTCTAGTACACATTTAATACGCTTTCACAAAACTTAAAGGAAGCATCGCAAATAGTAATTTCGAAAATACCGCCAAATTCAAAGCCAATATTTGAACATAATTTTTATTTCTTTCCTGTAATTTTTCTTTTACTTGGAACATACCATAAAAAAAATGTATGTCCATTTTTTTAGAATCTCATAAAATGACATAACGTATGTTGAGTGCCGGAGACGAAACTCTTTTTCTCCGTAAATTACTACTCTCGCGGTTAATGAATACATCATGTTCATTTCGTTCGGCGGATCAGTTCTTGTTTCATTTGAGCCAATGTTTCTCTGGTCTGCATATGAGGAAATACTATAGTAAACTAATACAGTCATGGAGAATTTGGTGGCAAGAACCGTAAAAAATATTTTATTTAAAACACGGTGCATAAGGGAATCTTTCAGTAATACATAATAACGGAAACTTTAACAGTATAAATTGCATTTCGGGTAGATACTCAAAACTGTAGAAAGATGTAGCTCTTACCTTACGCACTTTAAAAATATAAAAAATCAGCAATGACGAAAGCAGTTTTATCATTAAAAAAATTTCAACAATCTTTTTTTTTTTTGTTTAATTTTGCCTAAGCTTTAAAAATTTCCGGTGCTACAAATTACGTTTAATACTTTTTTCGACACACATTTTGGTGTAGAAATAAAAACCGACGAGTTTTTTCTCTAAAATAAAGATTTTTTATAGTGGAAAAATTGCTGATAATTTTAAAAATTAAACTTCAATATCAAAATCTTGCTTATGCTTCAATATATACAATACGGGAAAAATACCGTTCCGTTCACATCTCATGCTCACAACTTCCCCTAGCAGCAGTTAAACACAGGATGGACAGAGCTACAGCATTTATTTTACAGCTGAAATATTAGTATCTCAAGGAGAAATAATTGGTACTTCGGTCAGCTGCATCTCCAAATCTATTAATGTGGATCGACCGCTAAGGGACACATGGAACTTTCCCTACGGAGGCACTTTTACAAATGCTCTTTTCGATTTCAGAGGATTCTTCTTTGTGACACTGGAAATTAGGTCATACGAATACGCGAATCAATAATCTTCCATTTTAATACATTACGAGAGAACAGCGCGAGAAGTTTGCTTGCTTTAACGAAGTGAAACAAGAAAGATGACACCGAATTTTCGGGAGTAATAAGCACGTCTTTTGAATACGTTCTGACGCAAATTAAATTTATCAAAGCTATTCAAAGTCAATGGAGCCGGTGTGGAAAAAAATAGTACCTGACGGAAGAAAGAAGTTCTTCAATCGGGTTTTTAAACCTTCAGATATTGCTGTAAACGGAATCGTTAGATTACTCCCTATAGTTGCAGACATGTGTGTTAAGAAAAACATGAATTTATATGAGAAATATTTCACAACGGAAACGCTATCCAACACAGAAAGCATTTTTCAAATCGGACTTAGAAACAGAGATATCCACAAAAACAGAGATATCGACAAAAACAAGATGTGACTTTACGTCCCCTGGTGGTAAAATCAGGCATTATTTTAGGAAGAAAGTATTATCAAAAGGATTTTCTATATGAGCAGTTTAATCGAGTTTTCAGGAACCCAGATTTTGCTACAAATACATCAGAAGCAGAAATTAACACTTATGCCCCCGGGTGGCCAAACCATTCTTTACCAAACAGTAAAAATTACGTGAAAAATATTTTCCATCCGGTCTTGTATGCGATACAGGAAGAATTTTTCAAATCGAGACTTAGAAGCAGAAATAACGCAAAAAACGCAATTTGCTTTTGTGCCCCCTAGCGGAAAGTCTATGATTTACTTGAAAATTTTGAATTTTTAGGAAAAACATTTCGCATCGAAAACACTATCCAACAAAGAAGGAATTTTCCAAATGATACTCCTAGAAGTAGAGATATTGACAAAAATAAAATATACATCTACGCCCCTGGCGTAGAAACCATGCATTATTTCAAGAAGAAAATATTCCCCAAAGGTTTGTCAACATGAGTTGTATCAGTCAACAAATGACTTTTTCTTCAATCCAGATTTTAGAAGATCATATTTTGCTGCAAATATATCAGAAGCGAGAATTAAGGGCTACGCCACCTGGTAGCCAAACTATTTTTTCACAAAAATTAGAAATGATGTGCAAGCGATTTACCATCAGGAGCTGTATCCGGTGTAGATGGAATTTTTCAAATCGGAGATTTAGAAGCAGAGATATAGGGGGAAAGCAATTGACCTTTACGTCCCCTAGCAGAAAGTCTATGAATTACTTGAAAGTTTTCAAATTGTATGCAAAACATGTCACACTAGAAACACTATCCAACAAAGAAGGAATTTTTTAAATCGGACTATTAGAAGTAGAGATATTCACAAAAATAAGATATACATCTACGCTCCCTGGCGTAGAAACCATGCATTATTTTAAGAAGAAAATGTTTCTAAACGGTTTGTCGACATGAGTATTATCGGTCTACAAACGGCGTTTCCTTCAATCGAGATTTTAGAAGCTCATATTTTGCTGCGAATACATCGGAAGCGGAAATTAAGGTTAACCCCTGGTGACCAAACCATTTTTTCACAAAAATTAGAAATTATGTGAAAACGATTTTCCATCAGGAGTTGTATCCTGTGCAGAAAAAGTTTTTCAAATCGGAGATTTAGAAGAAGAGATATAAGGGGAAACGCAATTCACCTCTACGCTCCCTAGAGGAAAGTATGTGAATTACTTGAAAATTTTGAAATTATATGAAAACATGTCACAGTGAAAACATTATCCAACAGAGAAGAAATTTTTCAAATCGGGCATCTAGAAGTAGAGATATTGTCGAAAATAAGATATACAGCTACGCCTCCTGGCTGAGAAACTGTTCACTATTTTATGAAGAAAATATTTCGAAAAGCTTTATCGATGTGAGTGGCATCAGTTCACGAAATAATTTTTTCAATCGATATTTTAGAAGCTCAGATTTTATGGTAAATATATCAGAAGCAGCAATTAACCCTTACGCCCCGTGGTGGCCAAAGTATTCTTTACGAAAATTTTGAAATTATCTGTAAAAGATTTTCCATCAGGAGGTGTATCCGCTGAAGGAAAAAAATTCAAATCGGGGTTTTAGAAGAAGAGTTATCGGGAAAAATGTAATTTGCTTTTACGCCCCTTAGCGGAAACTCTATGCGTAATTTGAAAAATAATAACTATATCTAAAACACTCTTCGACATAAATGGAATTGAAAGGTAAAATAATTTTTCAGTCGGATGTGTAGAAGCAAATATGTGGATTAAAACGTATTTTTGAAATCGACATCATCTGCATTTACGCGCCCTAGTGGCGAAATTGTACATCGTAAAAAAACTGAAATGAAGGATCATCATTCGCATATTTCAAGCTTCTTAATGCAGAAATAGTTTTTCAAATAGGACTAATAGTTGCAGAGATATCGTGGGTACAGACGGACAAGCCGATAACATAAGCACGATCTTTTTTTACAAAACTCGTGCTAGAAATAACTGTGGTGTAAGGCTGCAGTCAGAGTAAAAGCTAAACGATGTCGCAGTAGACTCAGAACGGCTATATCTATGGTGGCTATTTATCCCCCCAGAAATGGTTATGGCTATATTCTCTGAAGTGAAGTGCATTCAACATTTTGTGATATCACGAGTTGAACCTCGTGTGCCCTCCGTTACGGACAAGTTAAATCGTTGTCTCTGCCATTTCTCTTTGAGGTTTGAATTATAATGGGGATGGCATGGGTTCAGGAGCGAACCGATTCTATTTGAAATAAAACTTTCTTCAAAACTGCACAATACTTATGTAAATATTTGGAGATTCAGAGCAAATCCACATGGAGATATTAATCGTGAACTTTCTAAGCAATGAGCATGTGCCACAATTATGATAGTGTTCAACATAGTATGCGAAACGCAATAGTAGATCTGAGTAAGTTTGTCTTGATTCAAGGCAAAATTGGAGTTTAATAACCTCTTTATTCTAAAAATCCAAACATTCATCGGAATGTCATTTCGAGATTTTAAATTTCCTGTCGAGCATAACATATTACAGATGGACTTCGTTCATTGGAAGAATAAATTTTGCCAACACCCCGTTGTCTTTATTCAAATTTCGCTTTTTGTGAAAAGAATAATTGTGCACTGTGCTTACATAAATCTATACCACCGGATGAGAGTCACCAGTGAAACAAGATGGCAAATGACATGGCGTGTCTGGGTAGATTATTTCGTTTGAGAGTTTAATGATCACCATGAGCAACTCGATAGGCTGTAAACAGTAGCCCAACCCTAATTAACGATCACTAGTTTTAGTAAAGGGAGAGATCCAGTGCCGTAAAATAAATATAACATCCATGAATCACCAAGACCCATCTTGGACAAATGATCAGAAGCCAGCTCTGAGAGCAATGCACCACAGAAACATCTGATACACTGATAATACTCCCATTCCACTACGCAAAATTATTGTAAGACATTCCATATTTTTGAAAGCAGGCGCACTGAAATTAAAAATAAATAAGCGTGAATATTAGTAAACCGGAAAATTTAATAGAATTCGATTCTGATTTCTAATATGAATTGGATGTGCCGGATATGAAAACCAATTCATCTTCTGAAAATGCAGTGACCAAACATTTCATCGAAATTAACAAATTTTGCAAACCTTTGAGGTATTGAAATTTTATTTCATGACAGGGAGAGAAAAATATTGTAAACGGAACAAAAGGAGACAATTTAAGCATTAAAATAAAGACGTACTCAATGAGATAATCCAAAGAAAACCCCATTACGACGTCAATGAGTGATTTGGTCCGAATTCTTGTAGTAGTAACATCCACAGAAATACCAGAGAATCTCGGAGAAAGGGAAGGATGCCTGTCTTTTTGCAAAAATTGTTTCACCTCATTTTTAAATAAAAGCTTACGAAAACACCCAATTTGATTTGTACCTCATACCAATAACTCTCTGAATGACATGACGATTTCAGGAAATTCAATTTTAAAACATCAGCGTTTTTTCTTCATCAATAAATGCAAAATGACTGTAACAAGTTACAATTATCAACATATTGATATAAGTTAATCAGTTTTAAGTGTCATGCTTCCAAGATATTCGTATTTCCTGTTGACCCTAAAGGGCTTTCGGAAATATTTTTTCAGGATCAAAGAGAAACACTAATTTTACACATTTAAAATTCATAGCCTTCCAAAGATTTTACACACTTAGGTGCCAAAAGAGCTAAGAAGGGCGCTACCAATTTCATTGCATACCATGATACGCATGCGGTAAGTGGTAACGTACATGAAAGACGTATATTTAAAGGCAGATATCTCCACAAGCTCAAGAAGTAGTATTCGTAGTTCAGATGGCAGCTTATCAGGATTTAAGCGATTTCAATAGTATTATGATAGTCAGAGCCCTGGAGATGGGTCCCTCAATCTCGAAAATTACCACGAATTTTAGATTTACACGGTCAACAATTTAAAGGCTGTACCTGGACTATACATTTCAGGGAAAATGTCCAGAATACGAGACAGGTGTGGCCGTAGAAAAGCCCTAAACGGTCGTAGGCAGTGGTGTCTGACGCGTATCGTAACATACGCCTGGCAGGCAACACTGCCGCAAATCACAGTGCGATTCAATGCTCGGGCTAGTAGTAGCATTGGTGTTCGGAGAGTGTAACGTTCCCTGTATTTAATGGTGTCCTGTAGTCGACCTAACACCAGAATGCCATTGCTGACTCAACGACAAAAGGCTGTACCCCTCGTCTTTTTCTGGAACACCGCTATTATGCGCAAGATGTCTCGAAATGTGTAGTCTCTTTGGTCGAATCGCGGTTCAACTGTTTCGCACAGATGACCGACTTCGGGTATGGCGAAAACGCACAAGTAAAAGAATCCCGAATGCTAAGAGTGACAATGCAGAACGGCGGTAGTTCTGTTATTGTGTTGGGGTGTTTTCAGCTGGCACTCATTAGGACCCCTCATAAGTCTGCAGGCCACTCTGATTGGTAGATGTACGTAAGCAAACTTGGAGATAATTTTCAAGCTTTCATTTCATGCATCCACTCTAACGGGTAGGACTTCTTTCAACATGAAAATACACCACCGCACATGTACACATTCGGACAATTATGGAAAAAAGAACATTCCATGGATTATGGCAACCCCCACACCCCATCCCTTGGCCCGTCGTTCGCCGGATATAAACGTCGTCGGACGCATTTGGGATGCTGTTCAACGCGCCGTCAATTCCACAGATACTCCACCGGTGAATATTACGGAATTTTGAGACACTCTTCAGAAAGAATTGTGTGCATTGTCACCACTGCAAAACTGAGAGCTCGTGCAGTCCATGTCCCGTTGCATTGATGCAGTTACCCGATCGCGAAAAGGACCAGTGCAGTATTAAATAAGCATCCCAGTGTTTTGGTCACTTCACTGTACACAGTAATGCTGAAACATAACTTAGGAAAGGAATAGGATATACTGACGGCAGTTAAAAACACTGCGAAATAACCCATAAGTTTTGGATAATTCAGCTTTGACCTTTTAAGAAAGAGACCCACGTAAATTCATTGAAATATTATAAATTACATAATTATATTATAACACATGTGCTGGTCGTAACAAACAGTGGATGAAACATTCATTTATAAATGTTACTTTTGCATTAACAATTTCAGATTTTTATATCTAACCAATGTGCTCTCTATTCAGATGCCCAACTGATTTTTTGCTTGGAAGAAAGGTAGTCGGGTAAATGAACAATTGTATAAATATCACTTTCGTTTTCTGGTCGTTAACAAGAATATTGTCGTTTTAAGGTGATCAATCCTACATATTTTCGACGAGACTTCAAAGATCATATATATTTAATGAAAGTATAGGGCTGTCCAAAATAATGGAAACATCTCGCTGAAAATAGTGACTTTGGTATGTGCTGCTCTTTGAATAAAACAAACATGTAGCTAATTTTTTTTTTGTAAAAAGGAATTACTTTTAGTCTCAAGGGTCTGTGTGATTGCATTCTAAGTCAGTGTTTGCATACTTTCGATCCAGGTGAAGACACAATGGTTCACCTGCCGGAATTCCAAAGAAGGTAGATTGTACGAGTCCGTCTGGTTGGTGCGTCGGTAACCACAGTGGCACAGGTATTGGGAGTATCGAGAGGTACCGTGTCGAAGGTTATGACAGCATACATTGTTCACGGCACAACATCATCTGCAAGACACAAATGTGGAAAGAATACCAAACTCACTGAGAGAGACAGGAGGGTATTAAAGATGATTGTTACCGCAAGAAGGAAGACCACGACGACGAAAATTACTGCTGAACTTAATGCACATCTCCAAAATCCAGTGTCGAGCCATACCGTGCGAAGGGCTTAGCACATTTAGTCCTCTTTTCAATGGGGTACAAAAGAAAAGGCTATAACCCGTTTGGTACCAATAATCCATTTTCACTAGTGCTGGGTAAGCAGAGAAAGATGCAGATAGAACTATTTTCGAACGGGAAAGCAAAAGAGACATTTGTCGTAATGTACCAATTTAAATTAAATATTTGATTTTAAGAATCGTTTCAAACTTTGCGTTGCTGACATCTCTTACCGGCATAGTACATTGTAGTTCCTGAATGCTTCAGTAAAATAGATAGGCCTCCCCGGTGGCGCAGTGGTCTTAGTCGATGGCCTCTGATCATTCGTCCGTAAGGGGTCCGGGTTCGAGTCCCGGTCAGGCATGGATGTTGTGTTTGTCTTACGGCGCTGGCTCTCACCCTTCACTGAAACCAGTGACCCTTAATTAGGGACGGGCGACTTCTTATAGCCCATTGAGTTGCTCACGGTGGTCGTTAAACCTCCAATAAAAAGAAAATAGATAGAAGAAGTGTAGACCGCAAAACGATTTTTTTATATGTGAGACAATGAATTGGTACAGATTGAACTTGCAGAAACATACACATGTTTTTTTGTACCCTAAACCAAATATGTCTTCCGTTTTCGTGTTAAACAGATTTACGCTTTGCCTTTAACACCTTAACACTCAACCGACGAAGGAAATTTTCTTCTGTTGACAGATACCTAATTCGAAGACATTTGCCATTAGAAAGACTACTGTGAATGGACGAAAACTATCTATACCACACATTAGTTGTGTTATTTCGACCTCATATATATCTGCATTAACGGTAGCTATGAGAGAAAGTACAACTTGCCCACATGCAAAATAATCGTATATGTGCGTAGAAATTGTAATCCTCAGCCTCGAAAACATTCATCCATTGCAGTTTGTGGAAGAAATGGCGATTTCTCATAGGACAGTTTAATGATAAAACTACGCATAAATTTTGCTGGGTAGTTTTCCAATGCTTTCCCAAAGCCTGTATTTTTCAGAATCAAACGAGCAGTGAAATAAATGATACCACGACATGTGGTAAACTTCAACCGGTGTCATCTGCAATGATTCTTCCGGAGGTTATGGACAAGTTAAACTGTTGTATCAAAAACGCCGCTTTTTCCCCGGTCGCTTCAGGAAACAATATGCAATTTTTTTATCACAGATCACATTTTATCGATGATATTGCAGATATACTTCAAGACAGGTTGGTTACGTACAGCTTACGCTGCTTTGAGAATTGTGCATGTCGGACTAGGAAACTTTTTCTTGCCATAGTATTTAAGAGTTCCATATTTTTTATTGTAATATATTACTGAGAACAACAGTTCTTTATACCAACATTTAAAGTTTCTGCATTTGCTAATGAAAAAATGAGTTTAAATTCATTTAGAAAACTTGAATCGGTATTAAAAGGTGCTATAAAACAAATTTAAAACGTATTTTACCATTTATATTTAAGCACAATGAACCAGGAATTGTAAAGCAAGATATATTGATATTTTTAACAAAATTATTTTTAATATATTAAAAAATATATTATATAAAAACATATTGTAACATGTTTTTATTTTTATTATACATTATATTTATGCTTCACTACACATTATTTTTATTATACATTATTTTTTAATATATGTTATTTCTTAAAATATTATTTTTGATAATTGTTTTTAATATACAGGGTGATTCATAAAGAAGTATTCAGTTTAAACGCACTATAAAACAAGAACAATGTAAGATATTTAATGTTTCCTGTAACAGATTTGTAGGGGAATGATTAAAGTTTTTTCAGAGACAGTCACAGATGTTCATTGTTTGCACCATTAGTCAGACGACACACACCGAGCCGGTAATCCATTTCCGCCCAAACGCGAGGTAAGATATCTGAATCAAGTGCAGTGATATTGGCTGTGAAACGCTGTTTCTGCTCCGCTAGATCAACATTAAGGGGAGGGGCGAATACATTGTCCTTTAGGTACCCCCACAGGAAAATTTCACCCTCCGCGTTTGTTTTCCTGGGCTTCGTTGAATGGCGGTGCAAACACTATAGATGACTTCTTCCCTTACACGCGGTCGTTAAGGACGTTTAAATTTGCACAAACAGCCCGCAGTTTTAATTTTTTTATGCCAATTGTATATTGATTTTCTGGTTGGAGGTTCTTTTCCAAATAGTGATTGAAAATGCCGTTTCATAGCTGTTACAGATTCCGCGTTGCTCAATTCAAGAAAACAAAATGTTTCTTCACTGCAGACGCTGCCATTTTGACTGACTAGTCACGTAACACGCGTGCTATTGCCTACGTTACTTTCTTCAGTAGCGGGACACAAACTTTATGAGTACATCTACCGAACGGTTCGTAGTTGTGATCAGTGTCTTCAACTGTTACTGTTTTACAGCATCTGGAAACTGTATACTTCTTTATGAATCAGGGTGTATAATATAAAAAAATAATTGTTCCATAAAAAAACATAATATAATATTGGATTCTTTGGATAGCTCAGCAGGATGTGACATGTAAGTGTCTAAAATGTCACCAAGAAAGTTAACATATGTAGGAATTTATGTCTTTTGTTAATGAAACTCTATGGTTTACAGATTTGGAAGGTAGCGAATTAGAATTTAATTGAAATGTGCGTTAAGAAGTTATAAATGCAATGTAAATTCTTATTTTTTATCTGACTTTATCTCTCGAAATCGTCAATACATGACCATGAAAGTAAAATGCACTACTGCTTGTGAAACTTGCAACATCATGAAAGAGTGCTGGTATTAGCTTGAAATTTAAAGGTTATGTATAACAGGATAGGACATGTTAATGTCTAAAATGTCAGAAAAACTGAGCAATCGACTTCGGAGCAGCGCCCTCTGAGCTGTCCAGCCTTGGTTACGAAGAGATGGCTCAAACGATATGTTGCAATCACTAACGAGCCGATATTGATTTCACAAGGTGTTTCTTGTGTTTCACTGTCACTTCACCAGAGGAGGTTGAATTATGGAAACTTGACGGACTTTGAGAGAGGAAGGATTGTTGGGATGAGAGATGCTGGATATTCCTGCCACGAAATTGCCACACATACGGGATGGTTCTAAGGTGCCGTCAGAGGACAGATGAGGCTCGGAAACACTGGAAACTGGGAAATGGACAATAAAATAAAAAAACTGCGTGTGACGACAGACATCTTTAACAAATGCCTGTGCCTGATCGTTCAGCCACATCCACGCTGTTAGCGCAGCAGTGGAGCACTGTCACACGTCAGGATTTGTCTTCCACCACAGTTCAACATCTTCTGCTTTGTACAAGATTGGTGACTAGAAGTTCATTACTGCACATTCTGTTGATCCTTAATCAGGGACGCCTCACGCTACAATGGGGCCTCGCACGCACATACTGGTGCAATGAACGGTAACAGCTGGAGTTTTCTGACGAGCTGTAATTCAACATGATATACCATGATGGTCGCATACCTGTTCCAAAAAATGCTGGTGAACGCCTTCTTGCAGCGTCATACCGGCCGGAACATAGAGCTTCATGGTTTGCGCGGCATTTGTTTCAGTTCGCGATCTCTGCTGATACGAAGTAAGGGAACCCTCACCAACTAGCGTTTCATTAGGTATGTTTTAAAAGCATAGGTGTTACCCTTCCTGTAGATTTGTCCTGGCGTTATATTCCAGCAGAACAATGCTCGGCCACTAGTGGGAAGGAATATCCAAAACCTTTTTTATGAGCAGCAGATACTGGTTCTTCTCTGGCAGAAATGTTTCCCTGACATGTCTCCGATCGAACAAGAATGGAACATGGTAGCTAGAGGACTGGCCCATCAAATTTCTCAGCCAGTCACCTCAGATGTACTCTGTTGTTACATAGAAACAGCATTGATATATCAATAATATCTACCATTCAATGCCACGATATGTACAGGCTGTTATTGTTGCTAGAGTTGGCTGAACAGACAACTGAGTTTTGAAGTGAGAAAATCTTGTATTGCTATACAAATTGAATCAATTATTTCCTGAAACATGTGGAATCCGTGACATTAATTTCATTTGAATAGTACAAAATCACAGTAGCTATTCTGAAACGCTATGTTATTCATTTAAATAATAGGAGATAGTCCGTCAATAATGACTGCGGGAAGTACTGGTTTTTAGAGTATTTCTTTAATAATCAAGTATTTTCTTTTTTGCTTCTTTGTAAATTTTGATTTGCAAATGATAAATTATTATGGTTGTTCATGTGCAGAACCACAAACATCGTTTTTTTTTCTTTTTCCTTTCTTTCTCATATTTTTTACATATGTAAATCAAAGAATACCTGTTTATGCTCTGGGAAGGGAAATTTAGTATCATTATGTTCTCAGAATTTCGTGGTTTGGAAAGTGAAAATCTTTAGCATGCGCATGAAATTCAAATAACACAGTGTAACTTGCAATATTGGAATTCACAATTTTTAATCTTAAAATGATAAAAAAAAACACTTTTTTGACAGTCTAAAATAATCAGTCTAGTCTCGCAAGGGAAACCTTAAAATTATATATGATACAGTGATAATGGCAATAATATTGGTTGTTTACCTGAAATCAGAAATAAAATTTATAGAAATTCAGTGCGCATAGAATTTTTCTTGTTTATCTTTTTTTGTGTTTTGTTTTGTGTTTATTTAATTATTTGATGTATTCTTAGACATATGCAGTAAAGATGTGCCACGTGATTCAATTACTTTATTTTTTCAATAGAGTTTTCAATTTTCAAAGTTAAATCGAATATCACCTGAGAAAGAACGGCAACAAAACGTTTAACTTTTTCCTTTGCCTTTAAATGACACATGATTAAATATAACATGTTTTCTTTTTCAGGCGTATGCGATAAACGCACAACCTATTTACGAAGGTCGATTTGTACGACTTCTATTACTGTTTCATTCAGGGGTACTTAACTCTTCCAGAATAAAAGACATTATATTCACCTTATATAGTCACTATGAATTTGGAACACAATTTATATTTCCCTCAAAATACAATTAAATCTGACCTGTATCAAACAACATAATACTATTATCAGCGTGCAACGAAGGCTTTTCGCACAAGTAGACCAGCCAAGGACTTTGAATTCTGGCTCCTGCAAAGGTAAAAGTACAGTGCTTCCAAGATTACAGACAAATCGGTAGGGCCTACAAGCTATCCTTTGGATTGTACGACATATATCCCTATTTCTAACAACTAATGAGAATGATATACTGACTGTTCCAAAGTACTTTTTGTTCATCGTTGTTCACATTTTGATAACAGCAGCAAAACAGTTCGTTTTCCAGAGTCACAACTCCGCACTAGTGCGATTAATGTTTGATGTTCAGTTCAATGTGTCACACGAGTATTAGATTAACACGTTACAAATGAAAATCATGCGTGCTTTAACATTATATCTGGGGAGAAGGGATGTTTTATATTTCTTACTAGCGTAAACTATTTTTATTTACTAACACATGTTTTTAGGCGAATTATAAAGGCTAAGCTTTTTTTCTAACAGAGTAAACAAAACAATTCAGTGTAATATTCACAAAAAATAAGGCACAATGCATGGCAAATGCTGTTTTCATATGCGCCGCTGTTTCTTGCAATATCAAAACAAGCGAATTTGTTTCGCTGCAAATGGGAATAATTATCTTTTCTGACTGCACACGATATATGAATATTGCTATTTATGATTGTTAAAATGAGATAATTTATCACTTCCACCAAAGTGGATAGTATTATATTACACAAATATATAAGATAGCAAAACACATGCAAATGAAGGAAGCTCAGGTTCTATTTTCTTATATTTTTAATAAATTAATCATTTCACTTTAACCTTTTTTTGTCTTGGGATATCGTTGTGATTAGATACATTTAGGAATTTAACATGGGGAGAAGATATGAAGGAAAAGTCGCTTCCAAAAATAAATTAATATGGGTAAAATATTTGCTGGAGAGCATGTATGCTTGTTGTTAGAAAGAAAAATACGAAACGTAACTTATGGAAAATTTCCAGACTGCATGGCATTTCAAAGAAAAGAAAGCTTCTACTGTATTAGAAATGAGAGGCACAGATTAGAGGAAAATATCTCCACTAAAGTAAAGGCAGCATAAGAAGGCACAACAAAGGCCGTTACGTGAAGTACAAGATATGTGTGAGACATATAGAAGTAATTCAAAAGCACGAAATATTGTGAGAGACTTATTCCAAAAAACATGTGGGAGTGACTTGAGGAGCACATCCTGATTTTGAAGAATTTATTACGATGCTTTTTAAAAATAATATGAGGATGATCAAGAATTATTTTAAGAATACGTCTCTGTTTTGTGAATTAGTGAGGTTTATTCTGCGATGATATGCAAAACCTGCTGGTCGTAATTTTGTAAAAATATTAAAGCTAACCTATATTGAAAAAGATATCTGATCTGTATAACTGTAGAACGAGAGAAACATACTCACATCTGCGATATGTTTTTGATAATCAGCGTCTTTAGTATCAGGATTAACGCTGATGAGGGTGAAGAGTTGCGAAACCTTTTCCAATTTTGAAGAGGGAACAAACAAAGTATTTTTTCGGTAGGAAATTACAGTTACCAGGAAAAAACGAATCAAGATTTTTACGATTCTGTTAGACTAATACATGCTTGTACAAATGATGACTTTTGTTGACGGTCAAACTGGAAACCTCCTTAACTGAGCTCATATATCTTTGTCGTTAGAACAGCATAAAAATTTACGCTGCAAACGGTGTCCCATTTCCAAAAATAGGAACCAATATTGACAAGGTATGCAAGTGAGTTGAGACGTAGATAGTGACAGCGGTGTAAGTACAACGGCTCTTTTTTACGATATTTTGGGAAGGATAATACATCGCACGCTGTCTCCAAATGTAATGACACGGATAATCTCTATTTACGCAATTCATCGGAAAATTGTGTCTGTCCGCATTGATCATTTGTGTGATTCAGGCACTGGAAGTACTCTTCCATTCTGTGCTCCGGAAAGTTACGCTATTTGTATGCGCACTATAGGTATTCAAGCATAAAAAGTAATTTCAAGATGTCAAAAGAAAGTTGCGCTGGAAACTGTGTCCCAATGACAGCTTAAAATGTGTGTTCTTAAGTGAACGAGAAAAAGAAGAAATTTAAGTTGCCGACAGTTGCAATCTGCAGAATATTAACGTATTTCGTTTTTGTTTTGTATTATGTCTTAATGAAAGAGAATACTACGATAGCGGAATCCCCAAATAATTAAAAAGAGTGAATTTGTTCCGCATTTTATTTCATATATAGGTACCTGCTGAAGCTAAAATAAACTGTTTTTGACTCTCCACAACTTGTGCCGCGAAAGTTTTAACACACTGCACAAGAGACATATTTCCCAATAGGCCCAGAGACAATAGACACAGCTGAGCTGGAAATAAATTAATCCATCAGAACTTTCTTGAAGAACACTCCGACCACTAAAGAAAAAATTTGGTCAAAGAGCACTTACAGTGTCAGAGCATAATGTAATTTTTAGTAAACTGCCAAAATTTGGTGGAGCACCTAATAGAGTCAGAATAATACTTTCATAAGTAAAATTAATCATAACACAATTTGTTATGAAATATAAGCCAAAAAGGATCCGCTTCCGTTACGACAGCACATTTGAGAACAATGCTGGTGATTATGGAATACATTTCCAACATTGACAGGGACGTAAAAGTGATAACTGATACATTGAAACCAAAGATATGGGTAGTGTTTCCGATTTATTAAGCAAATGTTATTAACGAACTTAACAGATTGCGAATAACGCTTCAAATTACATAAAAGATTAATCGAAGAAGTCGAATTTGTACCTTACTTTACCAAAGATAATGGCAAAGTTATAGCTCTGGTGGCCACGCCCAATACTCTGGAACACGAAATATCTCCTTCAGAATAATTTGAAAAGTATTTTTAATTATTAATAGCCTCAAGGACATAAAGCAATATTTTTAATTACACACGACCATGTGAGTTTCTGTGTCCACATACAAGGCATTACGGAGGTTTGATCCACTAATGAGTTCGTTTTCGAAGTTTTATGCCGTCCTCAACATAACCTGCCATTGCGATTTAAATCTTTCCTTGTTCAAAAATGGCATAAAATGTATCATGAAATATGCACTTAGTCCTGTTCCCCACAAAATTATACTCTAATTTCCGCAGCAACACATACAATGTTGATATCACAGAAGGAACACATTAACAGCGAACGCACTGATTCATGTTCCACTATATACGCTTATTTCCATTGTTTTCTGTCGGTGTATTTATAGTTTCCATTATGGTTTCAAAATGCTATTTCCACTCGCATGGATTACACATGAAAATAACTGCTCGATACGGCAGAATATCGAAAGAAAGACGAAGAATGCACTGTCAACTTCGATTATTGGATGTAATGTCGTCAATCTAGTTAACGGAAACTGTTGCCACTGAGCCCAGTCATTAAATTATTGTGTGGCTCTAACGTTTCCCCCGAAATTAATATGCTTACCTTCTTCACCGGAACAATCGTTAGGGTAAAAACCCTTGTTTGGTTCAAAACGAAATGTTTTAGGGTATTTACTGTATTACAACATTCAATCAATTTTCACCAAACTGTTAACCAGTTCAGCTTTAAAATGCTATGCAGTAAAAGCTTGATACAGTGCGGTTGTCAGGGGTATATTTCATCCCCTCGCTATCCCGTTAAATGCTGTATAGCGGAAAGTCACCAGTTCACTAATAATATTTCTTTTTCCACAGACTTATTCTTCATTGTGTTATATCCGAAATCGCAATATAACGCACTGCGCTATAGCCGGTTTGGCCTGTATTTTGTAAGTGCACATCTGATTCTATTTTAATTAGCGGAGCAATTAAGCTCTCCGTGTATTACGAATATTTTCTATGTATGGTTTCGTTCACTTTAAACATTTCTTTATATATTTATTTTTTAGAAATAAATAAGGAAAACAAAATTACGTAAGTAGGTTTCCACAAATTAATGGCTGATTTGCTGGTCTGTAATATTTAAATTACGTTTAATCTATCAAATTTAAATCAAATTCCTTAAGCAGTATCAAATACTTGATTTTCTTCTCAGTCCCTTTTTCGATTTTTCCGATTCTTACACATCCTTTCTAAGTACTCAATGTTACCTTCGTATGGTACAAATCTTACATTTGAAGTCCATGCTACTGAAAATACTGTATACAATCTATTGTTAGTGTTTTAAAGCTTAAAATTAAACTTTTAATAAACGAAATTACAAGTTATTAAGCTTTTTTGATAAATCCATACTATATTGTCAGACAGGAAGTAAGGAATTTCATAAATTTTGTGTTTTATCACTCATTAGAAATAGCTGGCCTAACGTAAGAATTAGAGATGAGCGTTATTTCACTACCTGTGATTTGATCACGGTTATCGAAAAATTACAGGTAGTGCCTGCTACTGATAACCGTGAGTAAGAGTGATCGTCCAATAAACGTTCCTCATTCTGTCATTGCTACCCATCATGCTCGTCGTGAATTTTCACAGCTCCGTCTTAACTGTTACCGAGTGTATTCTGCCCCTGTAGCTGTTAGTTGTTACTCGTTATCTGCTGTTGTGACTTGGCAGCTGCCTGCTGTTCGTGATGTTTTCACAGCGTTGTTTGTGAGCTCACCGTTACGTCGTTCTCTCAGTGAGTGAGGTTCAATTTTTTGAATTCGGAGAAAATAGTGAATTGTGAAAGTTACTTAATACATTTTTAGTAGTTTTATCCACTTCAAAT
Source organism: Macrothele yani (assembly GCA_039090855.1). NCBI lineage: Eukaryota > Metazoa > Arthropoda > Arachnida > Araneae > Macrothelidae > Macrothele > Macrothele yani. The sequence goes on along the minus strand of CM076999.1, from coordinate 45,778,576 downwards.
CTGAAAAAAAAATGCTACTTCGTTCCTTTCAAAGTTGTAACATACCATGTTAGGTATAAAAGATCAGTGTATTTTTGATAATATGAATTCAAAATTTAACTAACCGCACGAAAATATATAAAATAATTACGCATAATTCAACTGAAAAAGCAGTAAAAACTACAGCAAAATATCAGAATTAGCGCAGAATTACCTATAAAAGTTTAAAACATATAACTCACTATACGCTGCATATGACCACGACACACGCACTCCCACAGTTCTTCTACATGATTCTACTATTAAGTAATTTACTGCTACACAAATGTGAAGGAACAGGCCCTAAAACCGTGATTCTAATCACGATTAAAAATCACTGTTACTTTTGAGTAGCAGTCACAGTTTTAGCGCCGTGAACACCATGTAGCAGTTAAGCTCATCTCTACTTTTAATAGCCTAACCACAAACTTGAACTGTTCAGCGGAAAGTATAATTTGGTTTATTATCAATAAAAATGTTTATCTTAAGAAATAGATTTTCACATTTTTCTTGTTAAATTTAGTGTACTTCGTTTGATTCTTATGGCCTATGGGTAGGCTGATATTTCGAACAACTGATTCATTACGATTTGAGATTTGACGCAGATTATAACAATTGAACCTTCGTCTTTTGACAGATACAGAACTATTTCTATTATAAGGTCCTTTCAGTCTCGTGATTATATGTAAACAAAGGAACTAACAGCTTTTTGTCTGAAATTCGATAAATGTTACCTATCACACATTATGCCAATCGACATGCATATTGCTGAATCATCTGCAAGTTGTGCATGAACTTCGATGAAGTAAGATTTCTTTTTGAATTGCAAAGCTAAATTTGTTTAGCCATATTGGAGACTTGGTTACTTCGAAAACTCAATTTACCACAAAGAAAGAATAAAAAAATTCTACTTATCTTTTGCTATATATATATAGCTAAGCCATATTTCTTAAAGGTCCATACGAAACGAATCTACCATTTCTTAATGTGCAGTGTAGCCTGAACAATATTTTATGCTTGTTGACTTTCTTGACTATTCCGTGAAAACTGAAAAACTCAATATATATTATTTTTAGTAAAACAAGTAATATTAATTCTGAAGGCTAACTTTTGTGATAAAAATAGTAGCACTAGGAAAAAATAAAAATAATAACTTTAAGCATATTTTAGAAAGAATAACGCATACGTTTATAAATCACAATTTGTGATATATATTCGTACGGGTTTTGGGGGACATAATGGATACCATTAGGTGGTTCTACATGAAGCGGCAACAGAGTTAATTGTTGGTTACAAGAATTAGCTTGCTCGTTCTGTAAGGAAAGAAACGAGAACAAAAGAGGGAACCACTCGAAATTATGATTCAATGGATTTAGAACTTGAACAGCAAACTGCAAAAACATTGATTTTTTCAGGCGCATATCCATTTCTACCTTCTACCAGTTATCTCTTCGATGAATTACTTTGCCGAAGAAATTCCGCCCATGTTTTCACAAAACTTCTTCGGGTTCGGTATGTGATACCAATCTTTATGTTAAGTTTGGAAACTTTATTATAAATACGTATGTAAATGACGGTTAGTTAATTTTAATCCAGTTCCATTAAAGTGATTTCCAATTTAGTTTCATTCATTTGAGAAAGTTTAAACTACTTCTTTACAGTACCTGATCATCCACATTTATGAAAATCTGCAGACTAAATTAGTAAGAAGTCATCCAAATTTCGGAGAAAGTTTGCATTCGGTAGCAATGCAAGTATTCTTGGGAATAAAATACAATGACAAAAAGAATGAAAATTGTAACAGCTGTTCGCTGTTTAAAACTAATTTCGCTTTAAAATTCTTCAGAATTTATTTTATTCTGCAAGATAGAGGACAAAACGCATCTCTTATTTTTTTTATTTGGTTTTAGCTTCTTAGTAGGCAAAGGGAATATATTTTTATCCTATACCTATTTTTAAATATTCATGCTATGAAACATGACATAAAAAATATTGAGAACTTGGCGTATCATTTCTGTTTGAAAAAATTCAATCCAAACTATTTTCACTTGATTCGTGAACGTTTATGAATGCCAGGTTTCATTTGTATTATCAGGTTGATTTAAGATATAAAGAAAATTACAAATACTTAAAATTCAAACACTGAGATTATTAAGTAGAAGTGGAATACATTGAATTATGTTAAGTGCAGTTATGTGCAATCCAGATTAGCATGTATTGAAAAAAACGAAGTTTTTGAACAGAAGTATCTGCATGAAATAACCGATTTCTTTTTAACATACGATAGTAAAACTATACAAGTTATCCGATTTTATTGGCGGATATAAAATCAAAATTTCCAAGCTTCTGCTCATCAACCAGATGGCGTTTTGAAGGAATTTAGAAAAAAACATCTGGTTGATGTGCGTAAAATTTGGAAACTTTGACTTTATCTACGCCATTAAATTTCGATAACTGGTATAGTTATACCATCTTATGTATAATTGGTGTGCAGTTCCTTTCGTTGTTATTCAATTTCTTTTTTCTTGTGACTTCAATGAGAAGGAAAGGAACGTGTTAATTTTTGCAGTATTTTTCCAAAAACTTTACAATTAATAATAAAAAAAAAGATTTTTTGTATGCTCTCAAGTGTACGTTTAAAAATAAGACACCTGAGTCGGTGGTTACGTAAGAAAACAAAAAAGAAAGTAACGCAGATATCTTAATCAGATTAGTAATATAACTGTACATTTATAATTACCAATACCGAAGAAAGGGGATATGAAAATAAATTTATGTATACAAATAGATGTAGATGTGTAAAGTACTTTTCTTCAAAGTCGCCACCTCAAATGAAGCATTTGTCGCATCGCGAAACGAGGTTTTCAATTTCCTTACTAAATAAATCAAACAGTCGCGCCTATGGACCCAGTTAAGACAGGACACCAATTCTGAAATTATCTTTGCTACCAAAACGCAACTCTCCACAATTTTTTCATGTGTCCTGAAACTCGCTTGAAGCATGTTCAGGGCTGAATGACGGGTTATAGAAAGTTTCCCATTTGAAATGTTCTTGAAATTCTTGAGTACGTTTCACACTATGAGTTCCTGCGTTTTCGTTCGAAATCAGCAAGCGGAGCCTTTACTTAATTTTAGTTTTATACATTTATATGCATTTTTTGCAAAAACATTGTATTTTCTGTGTCTGACGATATATTTGCGAAGCAATAGGGATACATTCTGCGAAAAGGTTCAAAAGCTGCATTATTATACGGCATGAAAGAGAAGTGACCTACACTTTCTGGCAGAAAAAGTTTGCTTAGATTTTCTTGGTTTATTCAGTAAATGAGCTTGGACTCACTGCATGGACTATCCTTTTTTCAACATTGACATAGGAAGCCATTTTTCATCTCCTGTTACACGATCAAGTCATTTATTTATATTATCACTGTATCACTTCGGTAAACTGACTACTGTTATTCTGTCTTCCACGCCGTTGTGCCTCAGCATTTTCTACACTTATCGATCGTTAAATTTCTAATAATCTAGCTTATTTAAGCCAAATTCCTACAGAATAATACATGAAATATTATGAAAATGAAAGTGATGCTTAGTTATTGTAAGTCGCCAATTTTCTGGAAATTTTGCTCCACTGTTATTCGTGAGCTCATCGGCATTACGGAAAGATATCCAAATTTCGTGTTTTTCCTTTACATTCGACCAGGCATTTCTAAACATTCTAGAGTACAATCTTCCTTACACTTCGTTTACCAATACTTTTTGATACGTATATCGCGCATAGCTCAAGATAAATCCCAGAAGCACCTGTACTTTGTTCTGGAACAAAACGAATAATTACACGCAATTCACAGCTAGCGGGGTACCAGAAAAATCACAACTGGTTTACACCACTAATTTTAAGCGGCTACTACGTTTTCTTAAATGCTTTCGTATTACTTCTAATTTGAGAGCGACAGAAAAAAGGTTACAATTTTCAAAGTAAATGAGTAAATCTCCCATTGGTTGTTTTTACTATTCCGAATGGCACATATGGTTATGTTTTGTTTAATATTGTGCATAATTGTATAAAGGAGAAATTTTTTGCTCATGGAGTACAAAGTATCGCACATACAAGCTACCTGTCCTGCTTACTAACGAATGGATCTTATCGGATATTAACATAATTATTTATTAAGCACTAAAGATTTATTTTGCGGCGCTACACAAGTTGATTTTATAGAACGCGACATGTGTAGACAGAGTGCCTGCGAAGAACTACCTGATTTTGATTTTTAAAATGTTAACCACTTCCGGAAGTGGAAACAAAAAAACATTTTTTCACACGGATTAAGCTAAAGTTCTCAGATAACAAGTCGTTTTTAAAGACCCCACTCGTTGAAAATGAAATGGATATTTATTTATGACATCAATTAGTGAATTTTCTAATAATTCTATTTATATCATTTTATTCTGTATTTCATTTCTCATGTCTGAATTTTATTTCGAAAACCGCAGTCACTTGCATTTGGTATAAGCACAAACACTACCAAATGATTTTGTTTAAATTACAACGTGAGAATACAATTTGCATTGTTTTATCCTCTTCGTTAGACATTGATGTTATCATAAGTCCTAAAGCCTGTGCACAAACCATAATCATTTTTATTTTCAAATTACAAAAATCATTAGCATTCCTGATATATGTAGAAATAAAAGAAGTACACTTAATATTTTAAAAGAACATAGTAACATGTTTCCGGAAGAAGAAAAAGCCGGCAAAAATCAAATACGCCACAAACCAAGAACTGTGATGAAATTTTGAAATATTGAGAACATAAATTGCTGTATAAATTCCTTCAGTTGCAGTTTATTTTTGTCCCATTCCTGGACTAATATTATAACAATAGTAGATGGGAGCCAAATATTAATATTATGATCTGGTTCTCTCCTGCTAGAACGAAAACCCTTTTTTGAGATTTTGGTTTGTTTGTATTCTGTTCATTGTGATTGAGCGACATGCAAAAACAGAATAAAAAAATATTGTGGATAAACTATAATTCTAGAAATGTCGTTGAGAAATTTTATATATTTTATTATCTTTCAATTTCACGTTCCGAAATCGTACCTTGTGGGATACGTATATCTAGATATATATGAGCATTTTTTTCGAAGAAAAAGACTTTGAAGTACCTCAGGAAAAAGAAATTCAGTGGCAAACTAAAATCAAAATTACACTTTCAGAAGCAGTCTATATTTACATTGCGAACTATGTTAAAATTAAGCTAGTCTTTTGCTGATCTCTCGTCAGTGCTAAGCGGATATCTGATTACCCACTGTAGGATCGATTTTCTCAATGAGCTGCTTTCAGAGATATAGGTGAGTGTCATTGTTTCAATCTAGCAAAAGAACGATTCACGCGCTCACTCACAATTTAAATGGAGGGAAAGTAATAACTATCGACCATGCAATGTCGATGATTCGCTCCCACCTCTGTGAATTATCATTCAACCTTTAAAACTGAGACACCTACTGGAGTGGCAATAAGTTAATTTTCTTCCAAAACCACCAGTTTATAAATGAATTACCGATAATAAAAGAAATGTCGACAATTAATAAGCGTCAAAGTTATGTGAGTGATGAACAGGCAACGAACTAAGAAATAATGGTAAAACTTAATAAAAGAATACCATTCTCGGTGACTGAGTGTCTAAGAATAAGCTTCTGTTCATTCGTCCAAGATGGGTCCGGATTCGAATCCACTTGAGGCATGAACTTTGTGCTTCATTTATGGCGCTGGATCTCTCCCTTCCCTGGAACCAGTGGCTCCCTCAATTATGAACGGGTAACGGCATAACCCATTGAGCTACTCGTGGTAGTCGTTAAACCACCAATCAAAAATAAAAAAAGAAAAAGAATAGGAATGATATGTTAATGCCTTGCCCGAGTCTCTGGACAAGAGCAGAGATTCATTCGTGAACGAACAATGAATGAGTCACCTAAGCTATTGCAATTCTCAGTAGTTTGCCAAAATGAGCTCTGCATGCGGCTGTTCGTCACGAGCCTAGTCAGCGGATCATTTTGCTTAACTCTCTCGGCGCCAAGAAAATTTTCCTGTTTTGCTTTGACTTCGGCTGTGTGTTCTGCGAACGACCTTTTCTCCAACGTCTTTCTACTAATTTTGCCTGATCCGCGGCTGCATGTTTTTACCACCCCTTCGAAAGGGTGGAGCAAACTGCCACTGATTTACAACCACGATAAGAGTGACAATGGAATTAGGCTAATGGTTTCCTACCCCTGAAAATGGCAGGCAGGGGTTCCAACTTCGCTTTCTGAGGAATGCGCGCAGACAACACTGGTAAAGGGAATCGTACAAAAAGTATGTTTTTCTATGTTTTCAACGTTTTACGTAGAATGCTAGTTTCTTCGCTATTATAATTGCTTCCTTCATATTATAAACAATTGCAACACACACTCCATCTACCAATCAAAAAACTAAGCTTTTATTTACTATGAATTACTGTAACCTTGATTTCTCGTGAAATTATTTTTCGTGGTTTATCTACTTTAGTTTTCTAAGCCCCTTTGTATAAATTGTAAAAAAAAACAAAAAAAAAAACATACATCGTTCGCAATGGTTCAGCATACATAAATATATTGTCACCTTTAAAAAATGAGAAAAAAATTATCCTCACTCCCTTCAGTCAGAAAGATGATGTTTTAGCGATCATATGAAAAAAAACGTGGTGTTGGAGGATTGAAATTTTATAATTATTTGAGCTGAATGGTTTCAATGTCGTTTGAGCGATGTTCTCACTATTGTAATGCGTGTTATACACACAACAGTCATCAGCGATTGAAATAAATCCTGAGTATTCTGAAAGTTTCCACTTTGAAAAAGTCGAAAATTCATGAGCAGTCAATGAAAAAAAGAAAAACAATATGTGTAGATCTGAGAAATGAGAACTAAAGTGAATCAAAAGGATAGAACGCAAATGAACAAGATTACAAATTTTGAAGATGACAATCCGATTTTTGGCGTAAATGTGATAAGGATGGTAAGTCAGATAATATCCGAAAACTTGAAAATTTTCATCGTCCTGGAGCGGGACTCGAACCCGCGTCTCCCAGAAAACGCATAGGTATGCTAACCACTACATCACCCAGTACGACCAAGTTTCAAGTTTCCGATCAATTTGAATTTAACCATCACAGGATTCGCTAGTCGAAGCAACCGGCATTCATGTTTAGCGAATCTGGAGGTTAAGAATCTTATCCCGCGATTGCCCGGAGAAGCAGATAAATCATGAAAGAAATACGGGATTACGCCGTATAATACAAATTTTGAAGATGACAATCCGATTTTTGGCGTAAATGGGACAAGGATGGTAAGTCAGATAATATCCGAAAACTTGAAAATTTTCATCGTCCTGGAGCGGGACTCGAACCCGCGTCTCCCAGAAAACGCCTAGGTATGCTAACCACTACACCACCCAGAACGACCAAGTTTCAAGTTTCCGATCAATTTGAATTGATCGGAAACTTGAAACTTGATCGGAAACTTTTCATTGATCGGAAACTTTTCATGATTTGAACAAGATTAGTTATTCTTTGAAATACGTTATCACAACTTGACCTTTCACACAGCTGAGTAAATGTTTATCTTATTTGCAGTGGGATGTGTCAATTGGGTGTAGAACTGGCCACAAACATTTTAAGGGGTCGTATAAAAATTGCCTTTTTGACAGCTTCGTGGCCACGACCCCAGAAGTTGGTTATCTGAGTCATATAAAGTTTCCGCAATTTCGTCTTTTCTTAAGTGCGATAATTAGTGTTATTATTTGTAAAAAATGTTTATGATCTACAACTCAACAAAAAAATTCAGGGTTTTCAAACTACAAGTCGGCAAATTGTCTGAGCGCATCTGCTGACTCAGAAAACTTGTCGGGGTTGGGGGTGATATCAAAAGTGTAAATTATAAAGAATTTCTGGTCTGATCGGGAGATTTTCAGCGTTTACAAGCTACAACTAGACACATTATCTGAAGGAATGTGCTCACTCAGGAAACCTGTCAGGTGGGTGGAGGGGTTAATACCAATATTGTAAAATTTAAAGAGTTTCTGGTCCGATCGGGAGAATTTCAGCATGTACAACCTACAACTCGACACATTATCTGAGGGTATGTGCTAACGCATTTTACAATTTTGGCATTACGCCCCTCCCCCTCGACAGGTTTCCTGCGTATGCACATGCCATCAGATAATGTGTCGAGTTGTAGCTTGTAAATGCTGAAAATCTCGCGATCGGACCAAAATTTCTTTATATTTTACACTTTTGAATCACCCCCACCCACCCACCCCGCCCGAGACAGATTTTCTGCGTTAGCACATGTCCGCAGAGAGTTTGTTGAGATGAAGTTTGTGAACGCTCGAAATCTCTCGGTCAGAATTATTTACATTTTAAACTTTTGGTGTTACCCCCTCCCCCTTTCCCCCTACTGACTGGTTTCCTGAGTCAGCAAATGCAGTCAGATAATTTGTTGAGTTGTAACTCGTAAATGCTGAAAATCTCCTGATCGAACGAGAAATTCTCTATCGTTTACACTTTTGGTGTCCCCCCCCTCCGGACAGGTTTCTTGAGTACGAACATGCCCTCCGATAATTCGTTGAGTTATAGCTCGTAAACGCTGAAAATCCCCCGTTCGGAACAGAAATTATTTATATTTCATATTTTAGGTTTTAAGCACCCCCCCCCCCGACAAGTTTTCTGAGTTTGCACATACTCGCAGAGAATTTGTTTAGCTGTAGTTTATAGAAAAACATCTTAAATAAGAAAATACGAAATTACGGAAATTTTATGTGTGTCAGATAACAATCTCGGGAGACGTAGCCAAGGAGCAGTTCAGAACGTAATTTTTATACGGACCTTTAAAATTTTTGTGGCTAGTTCTCCGGTGGCCAGTTCTTCGCTTTGTCTTTGGCCCGAAAATCATTGAAATGTCTAAATGTCTAACTGAAAATGAAATATTAAAAAATATATATATATTTTATAAACAATAGTTGCTCAAGTAGTGGGGGAATACACAGCCACATTAAATTTGTTTATGCAGAGCAATTTTATGGCACTGAAATTTCAATGTGTCAAGTTCTCCGTTTGGCCACTTCTTCGGTCGGCACTTCTCCGGTGGCCACTTCTCTGTATCCGATGTAAATTGGGTGAAACAGTGTGTCTTATCGAATGATGTTTTTTTTCCCTGGAAATTCTAAAACTTGAAACTTCCCTCCAAAACGGCGGAACAAATCGGGTGGTAATCGGAAAAGTACCCCCTCAGGAAAACTCCCCCACAGGAAATGTCCCCCACCTTTTTCAGTCAGGAACCATGCACAAATTGCATTTGACCCGAAAAATCGAACGTGTGGAAGATTTCCAGTGTCATCATTTAAAATTCCACGCTGCTTAAAACTAGATGAAACAGAACAATTTGAAACATGTTTCGCTGTTTATAGTAAAACACTGTCTTCCAAGTAGCTGAATGAGGTGTGGAAAATTCCCGGGTTCGTATTTCGACTGTTACCGCGCTTTTTAGTGAAAACGTGTCTTGCAATTAACAGGCTGACAGAGTGGGGAAAATTTTTGGAACGGCATTTGAAGCTCCTACTGTTGCTTAGGGTAAAAATCGGTTTACAAATAGCAAGGTTGGAGGAGGGAAATTTCCGGGTTAGTATTTCCACTCTTACCGTGGTTTTTAATGAAAAACGTGTCGTACAATCAGCAGGCTGACAGGGTGGGGAGAAATTTCGATATCGGCGTTTTGACTTTTTGGGGGAAATTTCCGGTGTCATATTTTTTTCTTTGTCCGGCGCTCTTTGGCCAAGCCTAAGCCTTGCGCCACTAAAATCAATTAACTAACTAACGAACTATTTTCGTCCACTTTAAAACAGCATTCAGCCGTACAAGTAGCACAAATGTGTGGGGGATATTTATGGGCTCGGCATTTGAAACCTTTATCGGAGTTTATAGTACTGCGAATGGCCGGATGAGGTAGGAGAAATTTCCAGGTTATAGTATTTTGACTGTTTCCACGCTTTTTAGGGAAAAACGGTCTTACAATAAGCAGGCTGACAGGATTGGGGAAAATTCCTTGGTCGGCATTTCAAACCTTTATCGGAGTTTGTAGAACTGCAAATAGCCGGATGAGGTAGGAGTTATTTCCTGGTTTTAGTATTTTGACTGTTACCACCCTTCTTAGGGAAAAACGGTCTTACAATAAGCTGGCTGACAGGATGGGGAAAATTCCTGGGTCGGCATTTCAAACTTCTGCAGTTGTTTAGGGTAAAAGTCGGTTTACAATTAGCAGGGCTGCGTGGGAGAAATTTCCGGGTTAGTATTTCCACCCTTACCGCGGTTTTTAATGGAAAACGTGTCTTACAGTCAGCAGGGTGACAGGATGGGAGAAAATTCCGGGATCGGCATTTCAAAATTTTTCTATGTGTATAGTAAAAAATCCATCTTGCAGTTAGCTGGATGGGTGGGAGAAATTTCCGGGTTACTAATTCCACTCTTATCCCGGTTTTGAATGGAAAACTGTCTTACAATAAGCAGGCTGACAGGGCGGGGAAAATTTCCGGGTTAGTATTTCGATTGTTACCGCGGCTTTTAGTGGAAGATTTTCCGGCGCGCTTCGATAGATTCAATACAACTCTGTGGACAGAAATTTTTCGACAGTGTTTCATAAATATGAAAAATTCACATACGTTTATCTGAGTTTCCTAAAATCTTAGAGGGCTGCCGTCGACATGTGTTCTAATTGAGCAGAGATTCTCTTTTGGCAAGGGGTGGTCGTGAAGGTTGTTGAAGCCCCCGTAGAACGCCCGTAGCATCGCGCATGTGCAACACATTGACCACGACATTCTCGCAAAACACCGAGGCTTCAGGCCTTTTCAGTAAAATGCTTGTTAGTTATAATGTTTGATATGCAAACGTTATGAATATGTAGGCGATAGATCAAAAACTGTTAAAAAGGCCTAAGTACATAATGTTATAAAAGACCTAGTTTACATAATGTTTGATGTATAAACGTTATGAATATGAAGGTGATAGATCAAAAACTGTTAAAACGGCTACGTATTTGTTCTACTTGTAAGGCTGCATCTTGTTTTAAAGGGGAATACTAACCCAGAAATTTCCTTGCCTCATCCAGCTACTTGCAATACGGATTTTTACTATCAGCATCGATAAAAATTTTAAATGCCGACCCTGGAATTTCCCCCCATTTTGTCAGCCTGCTTATTGCAAAGACTGTTTTTCAAACCTTTCTACAGAGGATCTTTGATACCGCCTGAAGCTATGTATAACTAAGCAGACGAGAAGATTCCTAGAAATGGCCCGAGGAAGAAAGGGTGCCAACTGCAATCCATGAAATCTTAACATGGAAGAAAGTATCCCACCGTCCTTAGGAAACCTTATTGTGCTGAATGGGATTAGCTGGTAAATTTTTACAACAAGGACACCGCCGATCGCCGACTGTGGGCTATAGAATACAAGGGCTCAGACATCTAACCCTTTGAGAACATTTCGCCGCCAAGGCGCTCACACTACCTAACAGACGAGCAAAACCGCTCTTGATATCACCGATTTTACACGGTTGAAGGGTCTCCGCCGGTAAGTAGGGGTGGCTCTTGACACCAATAAAGCAAACAGGTGCGTAAGGCGGCATTTCGGTCATCTTTTTTTTCCCTCCTCAAAACTCCACTAAAATACGAAACATTAAGATCACAGGAAAAATGCTTGTAGTTGTAACAGAGACGGTAACTTGGTTTGAAAAACAATATTGTTTTGCGTCCATTGATTACCTTTGGAGTTCTGACAAATTAAAAGAAATAAGGTCAATTATTTTCCTTTTTTTTTATTTATTCATTTAATTTTTTTTGTTTTAACCACCGCCGTGATCAACTTGATGAGCTATAAGTAGTCACCCGGTTCTAATTTGGGGCCACTGGCTCCAGGTAAGCTAGAGGGTCAGTGACGTAAGGCAAACACATGTATGGCTATCGGTATTCGAACCCAGACCCATCTCGGTCAAAGCCAGTGATTAGTTCGGTCACTGAGAAACCGGAGTGACTATCATTTTATATAACATATTTGCGGAGAAGATTAAAATGAATAAAAATCTCTTACTTATAACCAACATATTTTCTTCTTGAAAATCTTGTTTTTTCTGGAAAAGTTTTTCTGTTTTTAGAATTATTTTCAAAAATAAGGGAAGCATTTCCAAAGTGCTACGTGTATCTTTCAGCGGCGTTCGCCGATGCGTTTGTTTTGTTTGAGATCATGGCTAATACTATCCCGTGGCAGTTGCTGGTGGGTTTGTTCGTGATAAAGATCGCAGATCATCATTTTGAAATTAATTATATCCTCAGCTGCCCCCTGCCCTAACACACACACTTCCGGAAAGGTGGGCAACGCAGCTCAGAATATAACAGAAGAGCGAGGTCTATAACACTTATTTTCAGAAGTGAAAAAAAATGTATTTCAAACATAAATCAAATACAACTGACCGAACGTTACAGGTATTTGAAATAACAATTGTTTTTTTATTTCTTCCAGTCAGTCATTAGTACGTCTTTTGTAAAAACAGATCATAGGTATGTTATCACTTTGTTTGCCCATCAGTCTGTCCGTTGACACCACTTCTCTGCAACTATTAGTCCCATTTGAAAAAGTATTTTTGCATTGAGATACTTGAAATGTGAGAAAGATAATTCTTGTACTCCGGTTGTTGTTGTTGTTTTGATGCACATCTTCGTCGATATTGCATTCAAATGTATATAAGATGACATTGAATTCAAAATATATTTTGTACCGCATATTTGCTTCTAAATATTCGGTTATTTCTTCTTTTTTCGATGCCATTAATATCGAAGACAATTTTAGGTACAGTCTCTTTTTTAAGTAATGCATAGATTTTCTGCTAGGGTACGTTAAGTTAAATTGTGCTTCCCCCGATATCTCTGCTTCTAAAACTCCGATTTTAAAAATCAGAAACAGCTCCTGACGGGAAATGTTTTGCACATATATTTTTTTATTTTTAGTAAAAAACGGTTTGGCCGTCAGGAAGTTATAAACCTTTATTTCTACTTTTGATGTACACATGTGTATTTGCAGCAAAATCTTAAATTCTGAAAACTAGATTGAAAAAACGCCTCGAAAAACCTTATCAGAGTACTTTCTCTTTAAACAATGCATAATTTTTCGGCCAGGAGGCATACATGTATATCTTATCCTCGTCGATATAACTCAGTTTCTAAGAGTTCAAGGCGAGAAATGTTTCTCCCCAAAAAAAACAAAAAAAAAAGAAACGCTGACTCGTAGCACCTTAGCAGAACAGCCAGAATAAGAAAACTTAAATCTGTTGTTCTGCATTCGGGTGGAAGGTACGGATTTACAAAACGCATTCCATCGTACGATATTTCGTTCGCATTGTTCTCCTGTTTTTTTTTTTTCGAATGCAATTTTAAACGGCTTTAGCTGCATACTTGCAAAGTAAATATTCGTTGGAATCGGGGAAATATAACTACGCTATAGTAAAGCAAGCTCTAAAAATAATCTTATTAAAACCTCCCTGAAGTATAACTCCCATTATAAGAAATCTGCCCTGGCATGGGCACATTAAAAAAATGCCAAAGTGAAGTTGTTGTCCATGAGTTAAAAAATAGAATTTGTGTTGCAACTGTAACAGTATATTAACGACGGCACATTGACAGTTTTGAAATCCGGAACTTTTAACACTCCTTGTGGGAATACGTGACCAATTTGAAAATTTATAATAAAGAAATGTAATATGGCTTTTATTATTTTCGCACCAGAAAGAGTTTTCTCAAAAATCTCTACATTACTACATTACTACATTACTATGTGCATTACTTGCGGTGTCAGTAGAAGGATATTTGCAAACTAAGAGAAAAATGAATATCGCCCAAAATACCAACGCAGGTGCTGTTAGCTAAAATGAATTAAAATTACCCAAAACCGCTTTTTTAAATGCATTAATTTAAATTTGGTCCATTTCTTGTTGTGCCTCCAGCGGGAAGTTAGTTAACCAACTAAGCAATTTAAACATTTTATAGTGAAAAGCTCGGGGACGACGGGAAGGAGCTCTTTCGTTTGTCCGAATTTTCAGGCTGGTTCATACGAGTGTAGGGTAACTTGCCACAAAAGGTTAAGGGGAAGGAGACGAGGGGAGGGTGTAATAAAGATTGCCGTTTCTAGGCCTCTATTGAGAATTGAATTGTGAACTCAACACAAATTTGGAGGAAACATTCTATGTAAGCCAAGCGAGATTTGCTCTTTAATTTGAAGAAATAAATTGCCGTGACTTAGTACAGTTTTTAAAACCACACTGCTCGATGAAACTACAGAATTACAGCATGACTCATGCTGTGTTCAAAAAAGGATGATAAGCTGGAAGTTTTAAATAACGCCACGCTTTTACGGAGGCACTAAATATTTACATAACAAGTCAAGTTATTAATATTTATCTTTCATTTAATTAATTCAAAGGCCTGAACCTAGTCCTTTTGAACGGTTTTTATTCTAATGATGTCATAATTGCAGCGTTTAACATCGTCAAGTCAATATCATTGCACTTTTACTTAGACACTAAATATTAATTCATAGGCCCTAGGCCTTTTTAACACATTTTATTCTATACATGTCATATTTACAACGATTACATATAAAGTCAATTTAATAGAATTGCGCTTTTACTTTGGCACTAAATATTAATTCGTAGACCCTAGGACTTTTAAATGGTTTTTAACCCGTCCACTTCACGTTCATAACTGCATAGCAAAAACCTGAGAAGAAATGAAAAAATAAAGCACAGTAAAAGCCTAAGAAGAAATGAAAAAATTCCCGTGCAACGCAGTTTTACTTCTCCCATTTCACATAGCCCTAATGATGTTGCCTTCAAAGGGATTGCCATAGAGGATAGGGAGTAATCGGAGGGCCTTTGTTTTATTGCCATAGAGGATAGGGAGTAATCGGAGGGCCTTTTTGTTTTGCTAAACTCCATTCATCAATTAGCAACTGACATGGGGCGTGTCTTAGGTTACCACGCAGGGTAAAGGAGCAAACGTCTAAACGCGCTCTTGGCGCTACTGGGAAATCTTTCAGAGGACGTCTCCGCTCGCTCATGCCGCTATTGGGACATCGATTTCAGGACGAGATTAAACGCCCTTGCCGCTTGCGGGACAGAAAAGGAAAACGCGTTAACACGCTCTTGGCGCTCAGAGGGTTAAGCTGAAAAAATCGAGTTTTGTTGCTTTTTTGGCATTTTACGAACGCCGTCTTCAGTTCGCAATCAGAGTCGCTTTGTAAAACGTATTGTTGACTTACTGCCATCTATCGGTATTGGGTAAATAGAAAAAGCTTCACCTGGTGTTAATTTACAGCAGTTAAAAAAAGCCAAGGAAAATAGTAGACGGAGAAAGTCAGAAAGCTGGGAAACAGTGTGGAAATTAACATAAATTTTAACTGCAGACATAATTTTCCGCCAGTAAACTTCAATCCTTCAGTACGGAGAGTTCATATGGAAAGATAGAGTCGAATAAGTACGTGGCAACATCTCTTGCCTTCCGTGTGGTTTTTATTACTCCTGTGGCTGAAAATCACAACGGCAGTTCGAGATACCCCACCGTTTTCTCTGTAATGGGACTTTTTCTCCCTTACATTCAGTTTCAAATGTTTGTCGTGGTGATTTTCAGTTAAAATTTTAACTAATATACGCCTTGAGAACTTAAAATAAACATGTGAAATACTACAGTCACAATATTGTGACAACCAACTAACATCCAGATTAACCGCCGTGTGCAGCGCGATCAGCAGCTAGACGGGCTGAAAGTGACACAATGCAGTGCTGGAAGGTGTTCACAGGAATGTGGAGACATGTTGACTCCAATGCATCTGACAGCTGCTGGTGGACGGTTAACAGAACGAAAAACGCAATCGAGGTAGTCATACAGATCCTCAATTGTGTTTAATTCTGGAGAATTAGGGTGCCAGGGAAATATTTCGAAGTCTTCAGCGTGCCCTTTTATCCACTCTCGGACAATATAAGCTGCGTAACACGTTGCATTCTCGTACTGGAAGATCCCACCCGTCCTAGGGAGGACAATCAGCATGCACCAGTGCACTTACACTGACGGAAAAAAATCCCACCACGAAAAAACAGTTGTATAGGAATAAAATGGCGGCAATACATTTGTATAAGTAACATATTTAATTGATTAAGGTTTCAAGATCACAGCTTAATGTAAGCGCGAGAAAATCCATTCCAAATGTGAAATGCTGGTACATTAATAACCGGTGTAACCGCCAGAATGTTAAATGCAAGCACGCAAACGTTCATGCATTGTGTCGT
This sequence comes from Macrothele yani, assembly GCA_039090855.1. Classification (NCBI taxonomy): domain Eukaryota; kingdom Metazoa; phylum Arthropoda; class Arachnida; order Araneae; family Macrothelidae; genus Macrothele; species Macrothele yani. The sequence continues at coordinate 45,762,162 of CM076999.1, read as the reverse complement.
ACAGGTGCTGGATGTCAGTTTGTGGGATGGAGTTCCATGCCCTTTGCACTTGGTCGGTCAACACAGGGACGGTTAATGGTTGTTGGGGGTGACGCTTGAGTTGTCGTTCAATGATATCCCAAACGTGCTTGATTGGAGATAGATCGGGTGATCTAGCAGGCCACGGCAACATGTCGACAATATGTAGAGCATGTTGGGTTACAACAGCGGTATGCGGGCGAGCGTTACCCTGTTGGAAAACACCCCCTGGAAGCTGTTCATGAATGGCAGCACAACAGGTTGAATCACCAGATCGACGTACAACTGTGCCGTCAGGATGCGTGGGATAACCGCGATAGTGCTTCTGCTGTCATAGGAAACTGCTCCCCAGACCATAACTCCAGGTGTAGGTCCAGTGTGTTTCGGCCGCAGACAGGTTGGTTGCAGGCGCTCACTTGGCCTCCTTCTAACTAACACACGGCCATCACTGGCACCCAGGCAGAACCGGCTTTCATCTGAGAACACAAGAGATCTCCAGTCCGTTCTCTAATTGGGTCTAGCTTGACACCACTGACATCACAAACGGCGGTGGTTGGGAGTAAGTAGAATGCATGCTACAGGGCGTCAGGCTCGGAGCTGTCCTTCAAGTAACCGATTTGTAACAGTTCGTTGTGCCACTGTGGTGGCAACTGTAGCTCGAATTGCTGCCGCAGACGCAGTACGATGCACCATGGTCATACGCCGTACACGGCAGTCTTCCCTCTCAGTAGTGCCACGTGGCCTGCCGGAACCCGGTCTTTTTGAGGTAGTACCTTTCCTTGACCACCGCTGCCAACAATCATGCGCAGTGGCTACATTCCTGCCAAGTCGTTCTGCATAATTGCGGAAAGAAATTTCACCTTCTCGTAGCTCTATTACACGACCTCGTTCAAACTCCGTGAGCTGTTGATAATGGCTTCTTCGTCTTCTTAAAGGCATTCTTGACTAACATCAACACACTACGTCAAATCTCAACGATAACTAACGCTCACGAACGTTACAGCGCGTATTTACCGCAAACCTGCTTTGCATGTTCCGAGGGGTACTACTAGCGCCACACGTATGCGCGGAGCGCGAAATTTGTATAGACGTCATCTTACAGATGTACTTTCAACGCCTACCAACTGTCGTTTATCCAACACAACCCGTTCTTGGTGTTGGGATTTTTTCCGTCAGTGTATTTTGCAGGAATGGATTCATAACGACTTTGGTCTATAATGCCTTCCACAGGTATGAGTGACCCAGGGGATGCCACGAAAACATTCCCCAGACCATTACAATGACTCCACCAGCTTGCGTTCTTCCAGAAATGGTTGAAGAGTGTTTGTTCTCCGATGTATCTCGCCTTATACTGCAATGTCCATCAGTTTGATGAAACAGAAAACGTTACTCATCAGAGAAGGCAATCCTTTGACAATCAGCGGAGGTCCAATTCTCATACTGCCGTGCAAATGTAAGCCTCGCCTACCGACGCACCTTCGTTAGCATAGTTGCAGTGACCATCCGTCCGAAGCGTATCTCCCTACGTAGCAGGGTTTGCTGATTTGTGGGTTTTGACACATTTCCGGTAGCCCCTTGGTTCATTCGACCGGTGAGTTGCTCCACTGTGACGTTTGCATCGGTCTCACGCACCTTCGCAGCCGATTTTCACCTCTCACATCAATGGCGCGTGGTGCTCCCCAGTTTACACATCGCTTATTTGCAATGGTGCCATTTCTCCAATAACGATACACTTTAACCACAGCAGCACGCGAACAGGTCACAAATTGCGCTGTTTTAAAAATGCCTCCACCTTCGGCCCGAAAACCGATAATCATCCCTTTTTGTAAATATGAAAAATCGCTCCTTGTATCCATGACAGCAACGAATGATACATTTTCAGAATTCCTACGAAACACCTTATATAGCCTCCATGCCAGCTCACGACACTTGCCTTCTTTCAGTGGCCGCGCGCTGTTGAAATCAAAAGTAGAAGGTGGTCAAAATAATGTGACTCGACTGTGTATATATCAATTAAAATCCATTCTAGCACTAACTGGAAAATCTTCAAATATACCTTGGCGCTCTTTAAGTGCTAAAAATTTGCTTTTACGACTTGCAACATAAACCGACTTAAGGAATGCTGAACGAGTACAATTATCACACTCATTAGAATAACAAAGAGCCAAACTATCGGTGAAAGGAATGAAGCAGTTCATTTCTTGAAACAATTGCTCCAATGTAGTTGCACTGCGAACATGCGGATGCGTAGAGCTGAACTTGGAAATTATGGTCGTACGAAAGAACTGTGAAAGAACCGGATCTGAAGGACCCTGAGCAAGAAATACAATAATGTATTGAAAGAACAGTATATATAGTACCGAATTGTACTGCGGACATGCGGATGTATACTGTCGGGTTTTACGAGCAGAAAAATCAAATTAATTTTCCAGTATAACAATATCATTTACGTGTATTCCGTGAATATAATAATGTGCAAAATGTGCTGTAAGGGAAGTGTGGCAGACATGTAACGCAGGCAGGTGAACGGGTCGTAATTATTCTTTGGAAAGAATATACTACCGTTATATTTATTTTATCTATATTTAACACAAAATAATGTTAGTTTTTAAAACATATCTGTCCTTAATAATATTAAGGACGAGAATATTTGAAAAACTAAAAAAACATTTAAAAAATAAATATTTACACGTTCAGTGCATTTATACTGGATAAATTTGTAGTATATCATAGTAATAATTTGTTACATTAATGATTAATCACATAATTCTTTTCTAGCTGTAAAGAATTAAAATCCATGAAAACGCTTTATACATCGCTTACAAGCAGATCCAGCATCAACATGTCTCTGATATGTACTATGAGGGTTGCTACTGGTCGACGCTTATTTATCAGTCAGAACTAGAAACATTTTTGGTTGCTCTTTCGTCAATACGATTTCTGTTAGATACTCAGCTTTCAAATTTGGCATACAAGTTCGTTTAAGTGCTTGGAAATTTTGTTTTCCCAGTAACATAATTTAAGTTATAAATACCTAAAATTGAATCTCATTCCGCCCGAAGTAAAACATTAGTTTAATACGTATATAACGGTTCTTAATGTGTAACCTTAATAAACTATTATTTTCTGCAAGACATTAACAAAGGCTTATTGAAATAATTTGTGATTTAAGATCATTTGTAATTTAAGATCATTTTTGATAAGGCGGGTTAAACTCAATTAAGATTTTATTCTTGAAAATTCTAAGCTTCCAAAAGAACAAATATTAAACTTTAAAATACCTAAACGCTTTTGGGCCACATTTGGATTTTCTTTTCAGACCAAAAGTTAATAAAAGCCACCAAAATTTTGGTTCGATGTGAAAGTAACGTACAAAATTTTGATGTTGTTATAACAGAAGTTAGATCGAAAATTTATCATTTTAACACTCAGAAGACTCGCGCAGATCGCACCCAGAACTTTAGTTGATTAGTTTCTGAATGATTTTTGCTTCTATGAAATAAATACATCCTAGAGTTTTATGTTAACACACTGAAGTTGCTGGATGTCTAACTTTATCCCGTCCCATAGATTCGGAAACGAATTTCTAATAAGAAAAGGTATTTTGAGAATTTTAGATGTCCAGAATTATCGAAATGAGAAATGAGCAGTCATCTGATAAATATTGCGAACCTTAAGAATGAGGGTGAAAGAAATGTGAATATCATTACAACTTTAAAATCATACGCAACATTTTGTGGCAATTAGCATAACTCGGTGCGTTCAGTAAAAAGCCGAATGAACTTGCAAAATGTCTAATCGTGCCTGCTGTGACCATGTGGTGCCACTTAAACATATAAAAGTGAAAAGGCTACTATTGGCGACATGGGTTTGAAGGAAATATGGTCGTGACGGCATAAAGCTATGAACGTGTAATTTAGGTTATGTCTCAAAGCCTTGGTCTACATTAGTTCAAGCCGGGAATAATTATAGGAAATCTGGAAGAAAGACCCGCTCAGTAAACAATTTTGCATGGGAGGTTGAATTCGCACATTATATGGTATCTAGTATATGAGATGCGTTTCAAACCAATGACATGTGCTTTAGACGTATGCTATGAGGTCGCCCTGGCTCTAATACGACGCATGAAGGAATATTTTTTGTTGTAAAAACAAAACTTAATCGCACGACGATTGATCAGCGTGAGAGTCATCTCCATTATAGCACAGCTACGCAGCTTCTAGCAAAAAATGTGCCAAGTTGTTTAAGACATATTGGGATATATATCCCCGAAGGCCTGAAGGGTTACTTGCTTTATCCCGAGCTCAACGTAGTGCACGTTCTCAGCGTTATGGTATCCACACAAATTGGACACGTCATCAATGAGCCTATGTACTCTTCACAGATTAGAGCCATTTTATTCTGTTCTCGGACTCTAGACGGCAGTTGATCTGGCGTGAAAGTAGTAGTGAGTACCATAAAGAGAATGACGGGAAAGAGACAGATAAGGCGGTGATGGTGTCAGGGTGTGGGGCGGCATCGTGATTAATAGATGCACTTAGCTACAACTTCTGGAAAATGGGACTATGACCGCCAAAATGCATTAAAACGTTATGTAGTGCTGCACGTTAAAAATAGCTGTTCACGCACAAAACCCGACCCTTTATCGTTCGAGCGCAGTGCAAATGCTTAAGGAGACCAAAGATATTCATCGCATCGACTTCTCAGCACATTTTTCAGACCTCAACCACTTCGAACACGTCAGCGGCGCAATGGGAGACGTGTTTTAAACCACCCCCAGAAAACAAGCAGAGTCTTATCCGTGCACTGAAGGCGGAGTGGGGCAATTTGTCGCATTAATCACTTGTTGCCCATGATGCTGCGATAAGGTGCATCGCGGTTCTGGTGGAGAAGGGGGAACATATTTCATACTGAAGTGTGTCCGCGCCTGGTTATCAATAGGCAGAGTACATCAATTCTACAACTGTGACCTTCGGAAATTTGTAACTTTTGAGTAAGCACTGATTACATTACAATGTATTTTGCTCGCCATCTTCAAACATTTTTATTTTTTTTTTTGCCGCCCCGGTGGCGCAGTGGTCTAAGCGATGGCCTCTGATCATTCGTCCGAAAGGGGTCCGGGTTCGAATCCCGGTGAGGCATGGATGTTGTGTTTGTCTTACGGCACTGGCTCTCTCCCTTCCCTGGAACCAGTGACCCTAAATAAGGGACGGGCGACTGCTTATAGCCCATTGAGTTGCTCACGGTGGTCGTTAAACCTCCAATCAAAAAAAAAAAAACATTTTTTGTATCTTTTCAGGGGATCCTTTACTGGCAACATACTTGCCTCCCCGTTGCTGCAGCCATGTATTGTTGTTCTTATGCAGTTTAAAATGTAGTCCGTCCTTAGGTTTTGAACACCAGTGTGCATCTTGAATGTTCGAAAAAACCAAATCTGTTCCCTAAAATACGGAGGCTTGTCCAACTGTATGTCCATCAGCTGCCAGCAGAAGTAAAGCACCACTTGTTCCTTTGCTTCTGTGGGCTAACGCTTTCAAAATTACAATGCCTTGTACTTCCCCCGTTACGTTAGGTGTGATGACATTGTAGTTATGACGTGATAGTTGATTAGTAGTGCTTTGCCTTGTATGTATAGTCCACTCGCAATGAAGTAGTGAAACTGTATTCTACGACCCTTACGTTCATACGATTGGTTACTGGAACATGAAGACAAAGTTCAAGAATGTCGATAAAGCTGTCCTGGTAAAGCATGCATCCGAAAAGTGCAGTTTCCACGTGTTATTATTTTAGGTCGAGCAGGACTCCCAGATCACTAACAAAAGCCTGCTGTTATGAATAATTTCAAGAAGTAAAAGATCTTAATCCTAAGTGATATGAACACATAAAAAAACTTTGTTTTAAAAGATTAATGCACCCCTTGGAATACATTATAGAAAATTGCCCTGCTGGTGATCCCTGAAGTCCGCGTATTCCTCTTCCGCGAAGGCCAGGTAAACATAGGGATTAATGCTCAGAAAATATTGTTAAACCCTCTCAACCATTCGGCATTATGGAACGGCCTTAAGGCTCAAACTCTGTAAAACCATACATACGTGTTCTTTCATACCCTCTCTTATTCGCTTTCCCACATACTACGTTCGTCCTTTTTGAATTTCTCACATTCACACACAGTTAGTCATCCACTGGTTGGTAGAAAACAGGCCGGACACTATACCATGGGGTTTCTGTAAAGAAATGAGCTCCCAAGTAGGTTAGAGAAAACACTCCGGAAAACACAAAGTAGAAACAAAATAAAAAACATTTATTGACCATGGGGAAAAATCCCCAAACTCATTAAATCAATTTTTGGTATCATAAATCCAACTCTCAACGAAATTTTGATAAAAAAAAAAATCTACGTTTTAGACAATTTGACTGATTACTACAATTTCCAATCCATAGTAAATGAAGCCATTCGATAGACTTAAGGAAAAATAAAACCCAACGGTCAAGAGAAAGTTTAAGGAAATATTAAAAACTAAAGAAGTTTTTCGAATAATAAACTACATTATAATTTTTTCTGTTTTTCTAATTTAATATTTTTGGAATGGTGAAGCAATCCCTAATTTATATATACTGAACATAATTTTATCCTAATACTCGAAATAATATTGGGAAATCATGCACAATAGCTTAAGAAAAACCTTGAGAATCCTCTGGAAATATGTTTTAAAATCGGAAATTAGGAAAAAGTTGTGCGTAACATGACATAGGTGTGTGCATTCGACTAGAGAAAGATGAAGTGCGAAATATCTGTTGCTGAATAACAACTGATATTTCCGCACAAGTCATTCGAATCCCAGTTCAAGCAATACACCGGACACCGCAAGCCAAGAGCATCACACTAAAAACGGGCCTTATACTGACAGCTGAAATTCAAAGTGAGATGTATCTTCCACATCTTAACGTCGGGATGAAACTCAACTTTAACAGACTAACGTTTTCATTCCACAACGGCGTACCTTCGAAAGCTTGTGAAAAGACTATTTGATTTACAAAAGCACCACTGGGAATTCGACGGATCTTTCTTCTCCTTGTTAACCGCACGGTACGAGGCTATGATTATACAATGGTCTCAACAACCTCAACTGTAGCTAAAAAACTGGAAACGCTTAGATTGCTACAACAAATCGGTGACTTGGATTCCAAGTTTCAAAACGAAGGGCAACACCGCTGTTTACGTGTCAAATATGTCCCCCATAACATGGCACAAGAAAATGTGTACTGACGTTTTCAATGATCACGTAAACTCATTCGTTCATCTCTAAAGGTTTTGCAAAATTAGACATTTTCTTTAAACAGACAGCGTCGACTTTCACAACATGGTATGGCAAAGAACCGGATGGAAAGCTAACCAATGAGTTAGATACACTCTAACGGTTAATTCGTTCTGCGGACTTCATCCCTGTATATAACAGGTGGGACGATGTTCAGCTGTGCATTTGTGCCCGAAACTAATATCAACCACCTTCGTCAAAGAAATAAAAAAAAACGTTTGTATGAAAACATTGAACTGTTTAACAATCAAACTTGATATTATAGAAGATTTCGGCATATATCGAAATTTCACTAACTCTCAAGAACATGGTAACGAATCCTTCTATTCCACGCGCGAACTCACCAAACATTCGACACCGTCAAATGAAAACTGACGTTCATGACAACACAGTAATTCAAATACACTGCTGGACAATTGCTAAGGACGGATCATAAACGGCTATATAGCGCATAAAAAAGTAAGTGTGGTTGGATGCCAAGTGAAATAAAATAATGTCAGAATGCCAGGACATTACAAGAAAGACAATTTATTGGGCTCTGAAATCCAGAAGGCTTTGGAACGTGTTTAAGGGACGAACAGGCCATTTTGTGCAGAATACGTAAACGTGAAAAAAATGCAATTACCTTCCGCAGGCGTTCCGGCGTAAGATGTCAATACGGAATACGGCCACCATGGAGGGCGATGCAAGATTCCACACGTCGTGTCATGCTTTGCACAACATTATCAAGCAGCTGTTGGGGTAATTTATTCCATATCTCTGTCAGTGCACGGATGAGGGAGTCCTTGTTTATTGTACGGCACTGGCGACCAGCAAGACTCCTCCCCAAAGCATCCCACACATTTGCAATGGGATTCAGATCTAGAGAACGTGCTGGCCATACGAGGCGTTGAATATCCTCGCTCTCAAGACACTCCTGGACAGTGACTGTTCGATGACATGTTGCCTTGTCGTCCATGAAAATGAATCTATCACCGACAGCACCACGGAACATGCGAACATGAGGTAGCAGAACATCATTAATGTATTGTTGGCCAGTCATAGTCCCAGTTGGAAGCACATAGAGGGACGTACGGCCATTAATCATGATGCTAGCCCATACCATGACACTACATGTCGGACATCGGTTCCTTTCCTGCATGTTTGCTGGACAATATGCAGTACCACTATCACGCCAGATCAGTTGTCGTCGACAATCAGACGATAGACTGTATCTACTCTCATCTGAGAAGAGGACAGCAGACCAGTCGTTATCAGTCCAATTGCGATGTTGATGGCACCATTGCAAACGGGCTGTACGGTGACGTCTGGACAATGGGATGCACACAACAGGACGGCGGGCGTATAACCTCCTTCATGCAAACGTCTGGCGACAGTTTTTCGGGAGATCTGCTTGCAAGTAGCAGATATAAACTGATTTGCTACCTCACTAGCTGTGCTGCGCCGGTGTCTTTTTGTTGATAGCACAAGGTACCGATCTTCTGCAGGTGTCGTACTGCGAACACGACCTCCCCCGTGACGTTTGCTACACTCTCCATTTGTTTCAAATGATTTCCAAAGCCTTGAAATAACACTGTGGCTGACGTCGAACTCCCTGGCAACATCTGTTATTTTTCGCCCTTCTTCAATCTTGCCAATAATACGGCCACGCGTAAAATCATCTAGGTAATGTCGGGAAGACATACTGAAAATTGCAAGTTTGTCAATTGATTCTTTCCCTTTCAACTTTGCGTTTAAACAACAGCGGACAATACGCGTCAAATCCTTTATATCTCTTATCAGCGCTATGACGCCACGAACAAGTTCGGCAATCCAAAATTTGTATACGCAAAACACGTTTTACTGTATCCCGCACTTATGCTAATTTCCACATTTTCCTGCCTTCCATTTTATGGTTGCTGTCGTTGCTATTGTCATCCGTCCTTAGCAGTTGTCCGGCAGTGTATTTACGCTCCATCTTTCCTGAAGCAACCGATAAATTCAGAGAAACATTCAAATTTATTTAATTTTGAAAAAAACAAATATTTAATCTAAGCAAGAGAATTATTAATAAATACTAGAATAAATGTTCTGAAATATTTTGTGAAGTACACGAATGCCGGCATTTGTCGGAAAGGCGGATCAGAACTTCGAGAATCGAGATTTAGGACTCACAATGCTACAAAACATACTTGGGCGTAAGAATCAAACACCTTTTTGTGACACCTGAGCCTCATTCATTTTCAAACTTTTAGTCCTTCTACTTACACACAGCAACCAGTCGCATGCAAAATGCCACGCAGGTCGGAGCTCTCTTATTTCAAGAAAGGTGTAATCGTCGGGTATCACAGAAATGGCCGATCCATGCGTGACATATCCAGCAAGTTGAAGTATCCAAAATCAACAGTGGCCTACGTGCTTGGCAAGTGGAAGATGATAGGTGACTGTCGGAATGTGCCCGGACCCGGCAGTCCCACAAAACTGGGAGTTAGATACCGACAGGTGCTGGCCAGAGAAATTCGGAAGAACCGTACCAAATCAATGGGTCACATCCGCGAGGTGTTTCAACGGGCATCCGGGAGTGTTCTTTCAATTAAGACCATCCGTAAGGAAGCCCATCTGTTCGGTTATCGTGGATGTGCTGCAACCACAAGCCTTTGATCACCAAGTCCAATAGCGCTGCTCGGCCAACGTGCTGCTAAGAACGTCGACATTGGACCGTTGAACAGTGGAAATAGGTTCTCTGGAGCGACGAATCAAGGTTCACCCTCTACCGTTCGGATCGCAGGATCTGGGTTCGGCGTCTGCCTAGAGAACGACTCCTGCCGGAATGTATTGTGCCAACTGTGACGTTCGGTGGCGGTGGAATTATGCTATAGCGGTGTTTTCATGGTATGGCACGGGACCCTTGGTCGCAATTCTCGGTAGAATCAACGTCAAGACCTACTGCATCATTTTGGATGACCATGCGCTTCCTACGTTGTGGCAGTTTTACGGGGTGGATCCATGTTACTTTCAGGATAAAAATGTCACCTGTCATGTTGCGAGGTTCACTATGGCCTGGTATGGTGATAATGGTTTTAATCGAATGGATTGGCCTGCGCAGATCCCGGAGCTTAATCCTATCGAGCACCTCTGGGACGAGTTGGGGCGTCGACTTAAAGGGCCCCCGTCCGTAATCGATGAAGGAACTGACCTGTCTTCTACCAGCCGAGTGGAAGAAAATTCCGCTAGCCGTCGTACAACGCCTGGTTGAGAGTATGCCCCGCAGGGTGGCAGCTGTAATCGCCACTCGTGGAAGCTCCACCAACTATTGAAGGTGAATAAACTTCGTTTTCCTTTGCTATCACAGGTGTCCAATTACTTGTTGGTAAATAGTGTATTTATATATCCGAGAAGACACAAAGCTGTTGGCCAAAGCAATCCCAGTTTCGAACACAAAAAGTGTAGGAATACATGGAGGCGGAGAATTATCGGTAGTCACGACTATCGATAGTTTTCGATAGTCATGAAAAAGCAATTAATAATGCAATCGATAGTGTGTTGGCAAAGATTCTCCGGAGAAAGAAGGTTATCGAATTGGGTTTGAAACAGTCAGATTTACTTTTAACGGATTCTTCGAAAAAAACCACAGCTGGATGCTGTGCTTTTAAATGATTCCAAAGATTTGACGTATTGCCCATGATTCCAAAGATTTGACGTATTGCCCGACGTTTTGTAGTTTTTCTTGTAAAGGCAAATTTTGCGTAGACCCTAATTTTTATCAAAAGAAAAATCATGCTGGGCGAAAGATATTTTTTTATTGGAGGTTTAGCACCACCGTGAGCAACTCAAAACCAGACGCACGTTTAAACTTCTAGTACAAACAGAAACAACGCTTTTGATTTTCTCTTTATCTTATGAAAAGTACACTTTCGCTTTGAACTTGAATTTACGTAAAGAACAAGAGAGTGAAAAATTCACATACCCTCACAATTTATTCTTCCGATTCGAGTTAAGTTTTTTTTTCTTATTGACATCATGTATCAATATGGCTGGGCTCGATTTTTTCAACACCAGTATAAATGTGGTGAAAGCGAACGTTGAAACCGAACACTTATAGCACTGAAAAACCTAAAACTCTCGATAGTTAAGGAAAACTATCGGTGCATTATCGATGTACTGACTTGAACAAAACTATCGATTATGCTATCACTTATAGGAATACTAGCACTGTTTGCACCGATAAAAATCTACAGGTAATAACAAATAGAAAAATGAGTTGTAATATTCACCTGGGATATCTTTAATACCTAGCAATTTCGGAAAAGAATAAAAAATACTCATGAATATAGACTAAATACTCCAATAATCAATTCTATAAAACAATTCGGGAAATAGCTATAATTTGGCATATGATACTCAAGGAACGTTTATAGCGTGCAAATCCGTTTATTTCGTTGTGAAATATGCATATAGATTAGATAAGCTTTCAGACTTCACTGGGAGGCTTTTGCAAAGCTTCTAGCGAAAAGTTAAAGCTCGGCAAATTTTTATGCATATTACACTACGAAAACAAACGAATTAATTAAGCTATTAGCTTTTCTTAAGAATTCATTATCTGGCGCATTTAAAATAAATGGCATAAAATATAACTCCATGCTGTTATACGGAGGAATTTCAGGAATATACAAAGCCTTAATTATAAAAGTAAAGGCAGCCTGACCTGGGATATATGGGAGACTTAGAAAAACATGAAAAATTTCAATATTGATGAGTTAAAAACACGCCACCGCTAATTATGCCATTGAAAGTTATAGTTCCGGACTATCATTAGATTACACCTTACTTTTGTGTTATCGCGTATCGGCAGCCAGTTCCTCATTAGGGATTCGAAACTGCTCTTATGATATCCGTGGATCAAGATTGTTGTATATGTCCTCTATTTGTAATGTCTTTAGATAGGTCAGCTTCCCGTTAGAACACACGGCTATGGAATTACTCTTAGGTTACACATTTCTTTTGTGGCGTTACCTAGCGGTATCTCTTTTTTTGTGGATATCATGAAACTGCATTTATGATTTCCATGACTCACGATGGCTTTCTAATCTTTCAGTTATATCCTCAGCCATGAGAGGTACAGCTATGAATATTAATTGGCAGCTAGAATGTAAAACGATAATTTTTCTTTCGGAAAAATTACATTCACAATTTCGAAATCAGCAATGTGAGGTACTGTGGAGGCAAAGCACTTCTATGGTATCTCCATTTTTGACATCGTACAGAAGTTCCACTCAATGAATCATGCAATGGCGAAGGCCACTGAAGAAGAAACCGATGACGTCACACTTGTGTCAGTTCAATCGTTTGGTTGTCGTTGCCGTTGCATTGCTAATGTCACAGTATCCGTGTCGTAAAACAATTCATGCGAGCTGTAATAATCTAAACTCTTACCACGGACTTGATGGAAAGGGGTTTTTTTTTTATTTTCTTTTTTTCTCTTCAGCCTTGGACTTTCATGTTTCCTTCCTGCTCCCAACGTCTCCGTGCTTAAGTGAGACGAAATTATAATTATTACTACGTTTGTGGTCTTATACGCTGTTAGTACTGATATATTATTCATACCGAATAAGGACTAAGAACTGCGATCTGTGTTTGATTCGTTTTATCCTTTTGCTGGTGCCATATTTTGCCGAAAATGAATGTTGTTATCAAAACAATGTCATCGGATGTTTTTCCATAACACGCGTAAAATGGACCTAGACGTGGTTTGGGTTACACTTCTTAAGTTATGTTCCGTAGTGCGCCACTGGGAATCATTCCACGATGTCGCGCATGCGCAGGTGATTTTAGTGATCTCCCACTCTCCAGGAGAGAGTATGCGGCTGTCTGCGTTTGAGTCCCCAACTGAATAACGTTACTCCATTAAGCAGCTAATTCGATGAAAAGAATCAAAAGTGAATACAAGTACACATACACCAATGCATAATTGATTAAAATTTATTCAACCGAAAACTGTGACTTAACTGAAGTCTAAATTATTCAATTAAGAGGTTATAACAAACATAAGGAAATTAAAAACCTGACGAAGTCGCACTCTTAAAATATTACTGAAACTTGAAATATCATTAATGTGATTAAAGTAATGCCATTAAGAATATAATGCTAGGGTGATTTTTGAAGTGCAATGTCCTTGTTGGAAGTGTAATGCTAATTCTGTGAAATATGAAAAACAATAACGATAATCAAAAGTGTAATGTTGTTAGTGGTCATTGTTAGAAGTGTAAAGCTAAATCTACAAAACATGAAATTAAAACAAATTGTGCATTAAGATAAACCAACTAAGGAGAAAGGCTCCAAATGTAGCCGACTGATAATTTTTTTAGATGTTTCCCATCTTTCTTCCTGTTGATGACCTAATTTTGGACATCCTGATCCACATTTCCACTCTTTGTTTTCTTACTATTGGGAACAGTTTCTTTAAACTTATTATTTGTTTTTCTTTTGTGGCAACCTTTCCCCCTGATACTTTTGACTAAGAAGTTCGTTCTCACTCACTGAAAAAAGGCATCGGTGTTTCATGGAATGAAATTCAATAATTCAAAAAATGTATATTTATAACTTATTTTCCAAATTTAATAATAAAAATATTACATACTTTCGCTTTCTACGTATATCATTCTCGGGTGTAAACGAGTGTCATTACTCCTGTTATTTCTCTAGAAATGAAAACTTAACTATCGCTTAAAATTACATTTACTAGAATTTTAAAAATATGGTAAATGGTTTTACGCTGATATATTATTCCATGTGGTTACTGCATGTTATCACATGGCATAAGACATTTCCTTGAGAAAGTTCTTTGTCACCTACTCTGCATCATAGGAATAACACATCATTTTTTTGTTTGTCAATGTACCGCTGTCATACAAAAAAAGCACCCCAGAGGTAACTGTACATAAGACTTCGTAGGACTGTCACAAGCAGATTATTTAGTAAAAAATACCATTTATACCTGGGAAAGGTATACTTACAACTGCGTGCTTTTATTAATATCGTTTACCCTTCAAATATAAATTTTAGAGTAATACAGCATATCAAAATCAAATCAAATGCGAAGCTTTATACAACATAACAGTTTCTTTCCGAAGTTAAGAATTTTACAATTCTGAGCAAAGTGTTCTCGAAATCCATTTCAAAATGTACGCAAAACATACTCCTCCAGTAACTGAGAAGAATTTACCTGATTTACCTTATTTCTTTCTTTAATCTATAGACGGTGAAATTCATGGAAAGTAAAAGTATTTTTTCGTAGAATGCATGACTAAATATAATACACAACCCGTGATATTCTGAAAAAATTCCGCTGTATAATTAATTCTCGCAATGTTGATCCCGAGCTGTTATTTTGTAAAAAAGGAAAAAAAAGGAAAAAGGAAAAAACTGTATTTTACGGAATACCCTAGCAGTCCAAAGAAATAAAAAAAAGCAGAATGTTTATTCAAATCAAACCCTGTGATTTTTAAATAATTTTCTTCTGAAAAATTATGTGTTTTGTTTTCAATATTACCCCAGTTAATGGTGACAGTTCCGTAGTTACATATGTAGTTGTGTAGACAGATTCCGTACAATGCAGTGCTTTATATAGACAGAATAGTGTACAATTCTGTAATGAGACCTGCGACACCGATTAGTGTGTGTGACTCTGACCTTCCCACAGAACGTACACGCCCACGAGACCAAATAATATCACATTGCTGGCAGAGACTTTTCTTTCCAAATGATCATAAATATAACAAACAAAAACATTTTCCTAATTGTTTGCGGTCCTGCCTTTACGTATTGCGATACGCTTCCTGTTATTAACACATTTCTGGTTATTTTCCAAATATCCTGCCACTCCTGTCAATCATACTATGTGTTTTTCCTGACAGGAGTAGAGTGAATCACAAGGGGAAAATTCAATATAACGAAAATGTGTGTCTGAAATAGTCGGTGATCAACCTGAGTTGATTTTCCTAAATATTTTTAAAACTGTGTGTCGTATCCGAATTTGGCTTTCTCTTTGCCTTTCGATGGGGCTTGTCACATAAGAAAGCATTGAAATGATGCATAACAAGACGTA
Organism: Macrothele yani; assembly: GCA_039090855.1. NCBI lineage: Eukaryota > Metazoa > Arthropoda > Arachnida > Araneae > Macrothelidae > Macrothele > Macrothele yani. The sequence continues at coordinate 45,746,745 of CM076999.1, read as the reverse complement.
CGTAACCCATGCACTGTACATCATGGTCCAAAAGTTACGAATCACCCAGCCTAACACTCTGGTAATTCAACTTTTGTTTCTTTCTTGATGAAAATTGTGCAAAATTTACTTCAATTATTAAAACAGATTTTTGTGCAAGCTTTTATACTAGCAGTAAACATCGGGCTCCTGCAACATTATGGCTCAAGGATATCGTATACGGTTCGGTCCCTTGAACATTGGTCACGTAGGAAATACACTATGATGCAAATTTCTGATTATGGGCTGAATTCTCTCGCTTGTACTACAACGTAAAAATATATTTTACGTTGCAGTACAAGCGAGTAAAATATATTTTGCGTCCTGTACAAGCAAAAAATATAATAAAATATATTTAGTGGTTATTAATAAATAAAATATATTTAGTGCGGTTACCCTAAATGTTAGGGAGCCATTAACATTTGTTTGGCTCAACTATATTTTCTGTTTACGTTAGATTCTGAAAGTGTGCTTATGATATGTATCGGGATTACAGAATTTTTGCTGTCATTTAACATCTACTTTGTTTCCAATTGGCAGAAATACAGTGTCGTGAACTAACGGATTTATCTATAATTTATGCGTTCATATCACAGGTAAATCTCTGATAATTTTATATCAGAGGTAAATCGTGTTCTAAACCTGTTAGCGTAAATTTCGACGGTGAAATTGCAAAATTTACTGCTACATTGGAAACAATTTGTGTTTTTTTTATATGATCTTTTACGCGTAAATAGTTTGAGAGGTGTTTATGAATGTCTCACATTTCAGACATCGAGTGATTTGAATAACAGAACATTTTGTTAATTGTTTCGGATTGCCTGCACATTAACGTACCGAAATATCGTACTAACCGTTGCATATAACAAAGCACGAGTTTATATTTGGTAACATTAAAATAGTTATAAATCAGTTTACAAACAGTTACGTTTTATTTTAATGGAACTTGTTTGTCCCAAATAAGAGGATCATCCTGTTAACCGCCGGTTTTGCTCTATTTCATGTTAAAATCCTTTAGATCACAATATAGAAAGAGGAACAAAACAGTTGATTTTATTATTTCCATCCGATACTTCTGTTTCTTTAATTTATACCTCATGTCCGATTCTTACAAAAGGCCGACGCATTCTTACTGCGTCACAAATGTGAGCGACTGCTCGCTTTAGGAATGATATTACATCGTGTATATCAGTTATTAGAAGTCGGTGTTATTATTATATAATCTAAATGCAAAAAAAAAAATACTGCAAAACAAATAAGTGTGTTTGTTTGAATTTTTGGGTAATACCGTGTAACACAGATTTTGGTACCTTAAAAGTTAGACATCATCATCATCATCATTGTCAACCATTATATCCACTGCTGGACAAAGGTCTCCCCAAGTTTCCTCCACAACGGTCTGTCTTGTGCCAGTTTCCTCCATGTCACCCCTGCATACTTTCGAATTTCATCCACCCATCTCCCATGTGGTCTTCTTCTGGGTCTTTTCCTGTCCCTTGGAATCCAATCTAAAATTTCGGCGGTCCATCGATGATCTGTCCTTCTGGCAGTATGTCCAGCACATTGCCATTTCAGGGATTTAACTCTAATCATGATGTCTTCCACTCTTGTCATTTTTCGGATCCACGAGTTCCTCTTCTTATCTCTCCTGGTTACACCAAGTATGCACCTCTCCATGCTGCTTTGAGTTGTCTGCAGCCTTTGTATGTCTCTTTTAGTTAAGGTACACGTCTCTGCCCCATACGTAAGCACTGGAAGGATGCATTGATCAAACACTTTTCTTTTAAAATATAATGGCATATTGCTCTTGAAAATCATGCTGTTTCTTCCAAAAGCTCTCCAGGCAAGTTTTGTACGCCGATTAATTTCTTCATCAATGTGACCCTCACTTGATATCTGCTGTCCAAGATAAACGTACGTGTCTGTTATCTCCAGCTTTTCTCCATCAATCGATAAATCTTCATTTCTTGTAAAAGCATTGAACATCACTTTTGTCTTCTGAAAGTTCATTTTTAATCCCACTTCTTTACTCTTGTCAGCAAGTTCCTGGATCATAATCTGCAGCTCTGATGGGGTTGGTGCAAAAATGACTACGTCATCAGCAAAACGAAGGTGGGTTAGATAATCTCCATTAATCTTTATCCCCTTGTTTTCCCAGCTCAGCGACTGAAAAACACCCTCCAATGTGGCATTAAAGAGCTTCGGAGATATGGTGTCACCTTGTCTCACTCCCTTTCCAACTTTTTACGTGTGTTGTATTTTCAAACAGCCTAATCTTTGCACTTGCATTTTCATAGATGTTATTAATAATATTAATGTATGCATCTTCAATACCGCAGGTTTTCAGAGCCATTGTAACTGCTGATGGTTTCACCGAATCAAAGGCTTTTTCATAATCGATAAAAACCATGCACAATGGAAGTTCATATTCCCTCGCTCTTTCAATTAGTTCTCTCAGCACGTGGATATGATCTATTGTGCTGTAGCCACTCCTGAATCCAGCTTGTTCTCTCGGTTGAGCCATGTCCAGTGTTACCTTCAAGCGGTGTGAAAGAACTTTAGTGAAGATTTTATAAACTACTGATAGGAGGCTGATAGGTCTGTAGTTTCCAAAGATCCTCAATGTCACCTTTCTTATGTAGCAGGATCATTGTAGCGGTGTTCCAATCCTCAGGAATCTTTCCTTCATTAAGACATCGAGTGAAAATTTGGGCGAGTACTGTTTCGATTTCTCCACTTGCTTCTTATATGATGTCTACAGTAATTCCATCTTCTCCTGGAGCTTTTCCTCGCTTCATGTTCTTGATTGCATGTGCAACTTCTGCTGGAAGGACTGGAGGAACTCTGGTACTGGTATCTTTCATGATGTCTGGAGTGCATGTATCATCCCTTTCATATAATTTGGAGTAGAAATCTTTCACTCTTGTCAAAATTTCGCCTCTATTTCTTGTTACAGAACCATCTTCTTTTCTCAGTGCCATAATCTGTTTTCTTCCCTTACTGAGATGTCCCTTTGCTATCTTTAGGCTTTGGTTGTTTTCAATTGCTTTCCTCACTAGTTCACAGTTGAATTTGCTTACGTCTTCAGTGATACTTTTTCTTACTGTCTTGCAAAGCTCTATATATTCCATTTTGGAAGTCACATCTTCTTTAGTTGTCCTCATCTCTCTTCTTTTTTGCATCAACATTTTCGTTTTTCCTGATAATTTATTTACATGCAACTTGTTCTTAGACCCAGCTAATTTTGTTGCTGTTTCCATAAGAGCTTTAGTTACTTTTCTGTTAACTTCAGACATGTCCACTTCTTCCGATGTTAGGCCTTCTAAAGCAGAGAACCTGTTCTTCAGTTCCAACTTGAAGGTATTATGGTGTTTTTTAAGGTTGGTTATGTCAATAGATTTTGTTTGTCTTATGAGCTTGCCACGTTCAAGTTTAGTGTTTAGGTGCATCTTACATCTCACCAATCTATGGTCACTACCTATGTTGAACTTGTTTAGCACACTGCAGTCTTCTATGACGAACTTTTTGTTACACATAATAAAATCAATTTCACTTGTCGTCCCATTTGGATGTCTCCATGTCCATTTCCTGTGTGGCTTTTTCTTGAAGAAGGAGTTCAAGATGAAAAACCCTTCTGCCTCTGCAAACTCAACGAGAGTATTTCCACGCTGGTTTCTGTTGCCGTGACCGAATTTACCTACTGAAGTTTCATTCTGTTGCCGTTGCCTTATTTTTGCATTGAAATCTCCCATAATTATTTTCAAGTGCTGCTTACCTTTATTATTTAGATGACAAATTTCCTCATAAAATTCATCAATTTCTTCTGCAGGATGACTTGTGGTGGGTGCATAAGTTTTAATAATCTGAGCCTGGTATCTTTTTAAGAGTTGGATAACAAGTCGTGCAGCTCTGTCAGAGGAACTTTCAACTTCTACAACTTTATCCTTCAGTTTCTTGTTTATTATAAATCCAACACCACTAGTTCTGCCAGTATCTGTCCCACGATAGTAGAAGAGATGTCCACTTTTCAGTTCGATGAGATCTTCTCCTTTTCTCCTTACCTCACTTAGCCCCACGATGTCCCACTTGATCCTTTGTAGTTCCTCTTCCAATTCAAGAAGCCTTGAATCAGAAGATAGGGAGCGTCCATTGTACGTAGCCAAGGTCAGCATCAGATGGCAGCCTAGTCCGGTCCTCCGGGGATTCTTAGCACCATCTGCCTTCATGTCGCACTGGCCGCTGCCTTGGCCAGGTACATTCCAGCTGCCGGAGACTGAGGGCCAAGATTTAAGTTGTGGAATCATTTTGGAGGGGTTGGGCCATAACTCACCACGCTGGCCAAGCGGGTTGGTGAGTGTGGGATAGAATTTCCTCTAATCCCGATGGTATAGTTATACCGCTATTGGCGGTCGTCAGAGCCCCTTTAGTGGGAACAGGATGCACCACGAGAAGGCGGGGTTGACATTTGTCAAGGAGAGGCTGTGATGTTACGCATCACCTGACCTTACATCCCAAAAGTTAGACATATTCCTGGATATATTTTGGGGACTTTATTTCAAAAATGGCTTCAGTTTCGTCCTAGTTGCTACAATTTTGGAGATACGGCACAGCAACATTACATGCTGATTCAATCGGTGGTCAGTCCAAATTCAAAATCCTTAATATCACAATATGGTACTTTTGATAACATACAACAAATATTGATGTTATTAAAGGTACAAAATATTAAAAAAAAAACATTGCTAAAACAGTTTATTTCAGAAATGGGTTTAAATACCCATTTCTGAGATAAAACCTGAAACACATTATCTCAGAAATTGGTTTGAATAAACATGTTACTGAGGCTTCTGACATCACTGGAGAGCATTAGGTTGGTTTCCTAATAAAAGAAGGGCAGCAAACCTTTTCTCTGCTACCATAAAATGTAATGTTGGTTCCAGAATGAAGAAAAAATTATTCAACCTGGAGGCCAGCAATTCTGAAGACTCCTTTGAAAGGTTCAGATCCCTGATGAGGTTCCTCAATTCATTTTTGCTAAATCCTTGAGCACTTGATGAAATACCTGCAAAATCAATGTAACTTACTGCACTTCTGTTATCTTGTACATTATCAGATATGCTCACGTGCTTCATCATCCTTTGGGAGCTCTTGTAGGTGGTTGAAATATACAACAGGTACCTCCTTTGAGTGAGGATGACGACATTTTGCTTAATATAAGTCAACATATTATCCACCAGCTTCAACTACTTCGATTAATGCTCCTAATGTTCAAAAGGAAAAAATAACAGTCATCATGGTTTTGACGTAAAACTAATTGTTTCCCCGTGCTGGGCAGGGTAGCATGGATCGCACTAATGCAACGATAACATGTCACACTGATCTAAACTTTTAATCGTAGAGAAATAAATTATACATCAGTGATAGTTTATGGCGTCTTATTTATAACAAAATAAGTTTTAACCCTCCATACCTTAGCTGTTTCATACAGTAGAGTTACAAATTTAAGCTAATTTTCGTATGATTTTGTTTTGGTGCACGCCGTTGTAAGGTTGATAACTTGTGCATAGATAATGACATCGATGACGTCAGCCGCGCATTACATAGCTGGTGGTGAGGGCTAACGGTCGTATGTGACAAACCGGAACAAAACGAAATAAAACATTTTTTAGCTAAAAAATATTGATGACGAAAATGTAGAAAAGCCGCAAAAATCCAGAGATCTGTACTATCAGAACCAAAGAAAGTTGAAGAAACAGCTAGAGGAGAACGATAGGAATCTGAAAAGGTCTGCCAAGTCATCAACTAAAAGGTCACAGAAATGTAGGGAGCGTGGAAATTCCGCCCGCCAGTTTGACTCTAAGGCCCCAACTTACCACTTCAACTGCAAAAACTGAGCATGAACAGGAAGAACAGATGGAGATTGGTGTCAGCGATTCAAATTTTAACGCCGAGCGTGGAATACCAATGTACATCACCCGTCTTCACAACTTCGCTGGAAAATGAATTTATTACGTCTCAAACCTTTACACCACAGATGGATTCTTACTCTAGACAAGAGGAAGAGCAACAACAAGAATAGTGCATCAGGCACGAAACATATCGTCAAATTTATGAAGCAAATAAGGAGTTTGAATTTTTTTTTCAAAAGAACCATGTCTTCAGAAAAAAGTTAAGCAATCACTGCTGACAACAATAAAACTACGCCTTGTATTTCTACTAACATTAACTGATAATAAGCATAAGCTGCTCTGAATTATGTATAGTATAAGTTTCTTTTAAGTAAGTAAAGTAAAATATTTCTTTTGTTTTATTTCTTATAAATTCTATGTATGAAAAAAAAATTGAAAGGGCAGAGTAGGGCTGTGCCGCAACCAACATCACAAGGCTGCGTCAACTGTTCTTCGCTGAATATTTTAAGGACGTAGAACTACTGCGATACTTCCATGAAATAGCGGCAGTTCATGTAGTTCTACGTTCTGGGTTGCGGTATAGTTGCTATTGTGCCCCTTTGATTATTTTTGGTTCCCTCCAAACAATTGGTACCCCAAAGTTAGGCCACTCCACTTTCCATTTGTCCATTGCCGCAAATATTTGGTGCAAGTTCTGCACACGATATGTGGATCCCACGATTTACTTTTGGTCTCCAAGCTCGACATCAAAATAATCAACATATGCATTTTTTCACAATCTCAGACGCAGGCTTCCAACTTTCTTTAGAGGTATACTCACAAACAATGTAACAAAACTATGTTGAAAATTTCGAGCAACTTCTTCGTGGGGAAGAAGCGGCGATAACTCACTCAGTAAATAAACATAAGTCAGATTGCATTCTCTTGTTGTATAGTTGTTCACAAAGTCACCATTAGGCTAAGAGACCCTGGCTTTACCATCATAAATTACAATATTACATTCATATACATTGAAATTATTGTAATTTTGGTTCACTAAATTCCAGGAGAAACATAACACAAAACCCGTCCAACTTTATCGGATTAGACTCGCTATCTACCTATTTCTGTTCTTGGAGAGCTTTGTTTCAGGGGATCGTCGTTAAAATTGGAATAGGTACGCACGCCATGGAACCACAATATGCCTTCCTTGATCTGGACAACCACTAATTAAAATGCATTTATATATATTTCTGTATGCACTTTATTATATTTCTGCACATCAGCATCTAAGGTGAGTGCCCGCATATCCAAACCTAAAGCTCATACCACAGATCCAATGCCGTTTTTAGAATCAGCGCCCTAAATATTTCCAAGAAGAGGTCTAACTTCCAAATCACCCGATTTTTGTTCCTAGTTGGGCTTTTTTTTTGTGTACTTCCGAGTTGTTAACATGCCCATCTGTTGTTAGGAGAGAGAACTTCGCCAGCCACATAACTGTTAATCCCAATACGGTGTTCCAACACGAAACAAATCTGATTATGAATAACTTTTGGAACGCAACACTATGTTTTTCTAATAGAGCCTAATTAAAGGGTAGTAAGGTCAGGTGATGCGTAACATCACAGCCTCTCCTTGACAAATGTCAACCCCGCCTTCTCGTGGTGCATCCTGTTCCGACTAAGGGGGCTCTGACGACCGCTAATAGCGGTATAACTATAAAATCGGAATTAGAGGAAACACTATCCCACACACACCACCCCGCTTCGCCACCGTGGTGAGTTACGGCCAAATCCCTCCAAAATGACTCCACAACTTAAATCTTGGCCCTCAGTCTCCGACAGCTGGAATGTACCTGGCCAAGGCAGCGGCCAGTGCGATATGAAGGCAGAGGGTGCTAAGAATCCCAGGAGGACCGGACTAGGCTGCCATCTAATGCTGACCTTGGCTACGTATAATGGACGCTCCCTATCTTCTGATTCAATGCTTTTTGAATTGGAAGAGGAACTACAAACTATCAAGTGGGACATCATCGGGCTAAGTGAGGTAAAGGGAAGAGGAGAAGATATCATTGAACTGAAAAGCGAACATCTCTTCTACTATCGGGGGACAGATACTGGCTGAACTAGTGGTGTTGGATTTATAATAAACAAGAAACTGAAGGATAAAGTTGTAGAAGTTGAAAGTTCCTCTAACAGAGCTGCACGATTCGTTATCCAACTCTCGAGAAAATACCAGGCTCAGATTATTCAAACTTATGCGCCCACCACAAGTCATCCTGAAAAAGAAATTGAAGATATTTATGAGGAAATTCGTCATCTAAATAATAAAGGTAAGCAGCACTTGAAGACAATTATGGAAGATTTCAATGCAAAAATAGGGCAACGGCAACAGAATGAAACTTCAGTAGGTAAATTCGGTCAGGGCAACAGAAACCAGCGTTGAAATACTCTCGTTGAAATTGCAGAAGCAGAAGGATTTTTCATCTTGCACTCCTTTTTCAAGAAAGGCCACACCGGAAAAGGGCATGGAGATATCCAAATGGGACGACAAGTGAAATTGATTTTATTATGTGCAAAATAAAAATCGTCATATAAGACTGCAGTGTGCTAAACAATTTCAACACAGGTAGTGACCATAGATTGGTGAGATGTAAGATGCACCTCAACACTAAACTCGAACGTGGCAAGCTCATAAGACAAACAAAATGTATTGACATAACCAACCTAAAAAAACACCATAATACTTTTAAGTTGGAACTGAAAAACAGATTCTCTGTGTTAGAAGGCCTAACATCGGAAAAAGTGGTTATTTCTGAAGTTAACAGAAAAGTAACCAAAGCTCGTATGGAAACAGCAACAACATTAGCTGGGTCTAAGAACAAATTGCATGTAAACAAATTAAACAAATTATCAGGAAAAACCAAAATGTTGATGCAAAAACAAGAGAGATGAGGACAACTAAAGAAGATGTGACTTCCAAAGTGGAATATATAGAGCTATGCAAGACAGTAAGAAAAAGTATCACTGAAGACGTAAGAAAATTCAACTGTGAACTAGTGAGGAAAGCAATTGAAAACAACCAAAGCCTAAAGATAGCAAAGGGGCATCTAAGTAAGGGGAAAAAAACAGATTATGGCACTGAGAAAAGAAGATGGTTCTGTAACAAGAAATAGAGGCGAAATTTTGACAAGAGTGAAAGATTTCTACTCCAAATTATATGAAAGGGATGATACATGTACTCCAGACATCATGAAAGGTACCAGTACCAGAGTTCTTCCAGTCCTTCCAGCAGAAGTTGCACATGCAATCAAGAACATGAAGCGAGGAAAAGCTCCAGGAGAAGATGGAATTACTGTAGACATCATACAAGAAGCAAGTGGAGAAATCGAAACAGTACTCGCCCAAATTTTCACTCGATGACTTAATGAAGGGAAAATTTCTGAGGATTGGAACAACGCTACAATGATCTTGCTACATAAAAAAGGTGACATTGAGGATCTCAGGAACTACAGACCTATCAGCCTCCTATCAGTGGTTTATAAAATCTTCACTAAAGTTCTTTCACACCGCTTGAAGGTGACACTGGACATGGCTCAACCAAGAGAACAAGCTGGATTCAGGAGTGGCTACAGCACAATAGATCATATCCACGTACTGAGAGAACTAATTGAAAGAGCGAGGGAATATGAACTTCCATTGTGCATGGCTTTTATCGATTATGAAAAAGCCTTTGATTCGGTGAAACCATCAGCAGTTGCAATGGCTTTGAAATCCTGCGGTATTGAAGATGCATACATTAATATTATTAATAACATCTATGAAAATGCAAGTGCAAAGATTCGGCTGTTTGAAAATACAACGCACATAAAAATTGGAAAAGGAGTGAGACACGGTGACACCATATCTCCGAAGCTCTTTAATGCCACATTGGAAAATGTCTTTCAATCACTGAACTGGGAAAACAAAGGGATAAAGATTAATGGATATTATCTAACCCACCTTCGTTTTGCTGATGACATAGTCATTTTTGCAACTACCCCATCAAAGCTACAGAGTATGATCCAGGAACATCCTGACAAGAGTAAAGAAGTGGGATTAAAAATGAACTTTCAGAAGACAAAAGTGATGTACAATGCTTTTACAAGAAATGATTATTTATCGATTGATGGGGAAGAGCTGGAGATAACAGACACGTACGTTTATCTTGGACAGCAGATATGATGTGAGGTTTACATTGATGAAGAAATTATTCGGCGTACAAAACTTGCCTGGAGAGCTTTTGGAAGAAAGAGCAGAATTTTTAAGAGCAATATGCCATTATATTTTAAAAGAAAAATGTTTTATCAATGCATCCTTTCAGCGCTTACGTGTGGTGCAGAGACGTGGACCTGAACTAAAAGAGACATACAAAGGCTGCAGACACCTCAAAGAAACATGGATATGTGCATGCTTGGTGTAACCAGGAGAGATAAAAAGAGGAACTTGTGGATCCGAAAAATGACAAGAGTGGAAGACATCATGATCACAGTTAAATACGTGAAATGACAATGGGCTGAACATACTGCCAGAAGGACAGACCATCGATGGACAGCCAAAATTTTAGATTGGATTCCAAGGGACAGGAAAAGACCCAGAAAAAGACCACATGGGACATGTGTGGATGAAATTCGAAAGCATGCGGGAGTGATATGGAGGAGACTTGCACAAGACAGATCGTTGTGGAGGAAACTTGGGGAGACCTTCGTCCAGCAGTGGATTGATAATGGTTGACAATGATGATGATGATGACCCCAGTGTCTAAAAAAAATATATGGACAACATTTATTGCTTTCTTCACCGGCGTTGGTATTTGATTTCCATCTAAGGCTTTGACTTTAGAATCAAGAGTATACTCAGTTTCAAGGTTTAAACTTAAACAACTTCAGCAATGGAGAACTTTCCTACCTATGAGAAGTAACATGTATTTATTCGGAACTAGTCCGTAACACGTGCCATGTATGGTTGAAAGAGCTGTGACTGAAATTTTTATTTGACATATAACTCGAATCGTAATAAAATGCATATCTAAAATAAACGTTTGAATTATTAATGGGCACTGTATAAGATTTATCACTAAAAAAGTATGCTCCTAATATTCCCATTAACTTTTAATTTTTTCAACTACTTGTATACGAACTTAACGATGACATTCGTCATTATTGCATAAACATGTGCTTTCTCATCACTGAAGTGTTTACATTGGAGTATTGAGGCATTCTTTCAGTGACCAGAAATGTAATCATGTTTATATAGATAACTACACAATGGTGTTTTAAATGTGTTGTATTTAGCCAGTTAGGTTTTAATTTTTTTATCATTATATAATATATGCTAATATCTGACCTTGGCTACGTATAACTAACGCTCCCTATCTTCTGATTCAAGGCTTCTTGAATTGGAAGAGGAACTACGAAGGATCAAGTGGGACATCGTCGGGCTAAGTGAGGTAAGGAGAATAGGAGAAGATCTCATTGAACTGAAAAGTGGACATCTCTTCTACTATCGTGGGACAGATACTGGCAGAATTAGTGGTGTTGGATTTATAATAAACAAGGAACTGAAGGATAAAGTTGTAGAAGTTGAAAGTTCCTCTGACAGAGCTGCACGACTCATTATCCAACTCTCGAGAAGATACCAGGCTCAGATCATTCAAACTTATGCACCCACCACAAGTCATGCTGAAGAAGAAATTGAAGAATTTTATGAGGAAATTCGTCATCTAAATAATAAAGGTAAGCAGCACTTGAAGATAATTATGGGAGATTTCAATGCAAAAATAGGGCAACGGCAACAGAATGAAATGTCAGTAGGTAAATTCGGTTACGGCAACAGAAACCAGCGTGGAAATACTCTCGTAGAGTTTGCAGAGGCAGAAGGGTTTTTCATCTTGAACTCCTTCTTCAAAAAAAGCCACACAGGAAATGGACATGGAGACATCCAAATGGGACGACAAGTGAAATTGATTTTATTATGTGTAACAAAAAATTCGTCATAGAAGACTGCAGTGTGCTAAACAAGTTCAACACAGGCAGTGACCATAGATTGGGGAGATGTAAGATGCACCTCAACACTAAACTCGAACGTAGCAAGCTCATAAGACAAACAAAATGTATTGACATTACCAACCTTAAAAAACACCATAATACCTTCAAATTGGAACTGAAGAACAGATTCTCTGCTTTAGAAGGCCTCTAACATCGGAAGAAGTGGATATTTCTGAAGTTAACAGAAAAGTAACCAAAGCTCTTATGGAAACAGCAACAAAATTAGCAGGGTCTAAGGACAAATTGCATGTGAACAAATTATCAGGAAAAACCAAAATGTTGATGCAAAAAAGAAGAGTGATGAGGACAACTAAAGAAGATGTGACTTCCAAAGTGGAATATATAGAGCTATGCAAGACAGTACGAAAAAGTATCACTGAAGACGTAATGAAATTCAACTGTGAACTAGTAATGAAAGCAATTGAAAACAACCAAAGCCTAAAGATAGCAAAGGGACATCTCAGTAAGGGAAAAAAACAGATTATGGCACTGAGAAAAGAAGATGGTTCTGTAACAAGAAATAGAGGCGAACTTTTGACAAGAGTGAAAGATTTCTACTCCAAATTATATGAAAGGGATGATACATGTACTCCAGACATCATGAAAGGTACCAGTACCAGAGTTCTTCCAGTCCTTCCAGCAGAAGTTGCACATGCAATCAAGAACATGAAGCGAGGAAAAGCTCCAGGAGAAGATGGAATTACTGTAGACATCATACAAGAAGCAAGTGGAGAAATCGAAACAGTACTCGCCCAAATTTTCACTCGATGCCTTAATGAAGGAAAAATTCCTGAGGATTGGAACAACGCTACAATGATCTTGCTACATAAAAAAGGTGACATTGAGGATCTCAGGAACTACAGACCTATCAGCCTCCTATCAGTGGTTTATAAAATCTTCACTAAAGTTCTTTCACACCGCTTGAAGGTGACACTGGACATGGCTCAACCGAGAGAACAAGCTGGATTCAGGAGTGGCTACAGCACAATAGATCATATCCACGTACTGAGAGAACTAATTGAAAGAGCGAGGGAATATGAACTTCCATTGTGCATGGCTTTTATCGATTATGAAAAAGCCTTTGATTCGGTGAAACCATCAGCAGTTGCAATGGCTCTGAAATCCTGCGGTATTGAAGATGCATACATTAATATTATTAATAACATCTATGAAAATGCAAGTGCAAAGATTCGGGTGTTTGAAAATACAACGCACATAAAAATTGGAAAAGGAGTGAGACAAGGTGACACCATATCTCCGAAGCTCTTTAATGCCACATTGGAAAATGTCTTTCAATCACTGAACTAGGAAAACAAATTGATAAAGATTAATGGAGATTATCTAACCCACCTTCGTTTTGCTGATGATATAGTAATTTTTGCAACTACCCCATCAGAGCTACAGAGTATGATCCAGGAACTCCCTGACAAGAGTAAAGAAGTGGGATTAAAAATGAACTTTCAGAAGACAAAAGTGATGTACAATGCTTTTACAAGAAATGAAGATTTATCGATTGATGGAGAAAAGCTGGAGATAACAGACACGTACGTTTATCTTGGACAGCAGATATCAAGTGAGGGTCACATTGGTGAAGAAATTAATCTACGTACAAAACTTGCCTGGAGAGTTTTTGGAAGAAACAGCATACTTTTCTAGAGCAATATTCCATTATGTCTTAAAAGAAAAGTGTTTGATCAATAAATCCTTCCAGTGCTTACGTATGGTGCAGAGACATGGACCTTAGCTAAAAGAGACATTCAAAGGCTGCAGACAACTCAAAGTAGCATGGAGAGGTGCATGCTTGGTGTAACCAGGAGAGATAAGAAGAGGAACACGTGGATCCTAAAAATGACAAGAGTTGAGGTCATCATGATCAGAGTTAAATGTCTGAAATTGCAATGGGCTGGACATACTGCCAGAAGAACAGACCATCGATGGACAGCCGAAATTTTAGATTGGATTCCAAGGGACAGGAAAAGACCCAGAAGAAGACCACATGGAAGATGGGTGGATGAAATTCGAAAGTATGCGGGAGTGACATGGCAGAGACTGGCACAAGACAGACCGTTGTGGAGGAAACTTTGGGAGACCTTTGTCCAGCAGTGGATTGATAATGGTTGACAATGATTATGATGATGATAAAGACAGACACTTTCTTTGTGTGTTTGATTTAATCTTTAAAACTACTGAACCAATTTGGATAATTATTTCATCGTTGGGGAGCTTATTTCTTTCCGGTTGAAGACATACGCAATATATTTCGTTTATTTCTTATTATTTTTTTTTATATTTTATTTTACTATTTCAAATCAAAAATTCTATCTTCAAAATGTTCTGTCAATATGATTTATGACATTTCTACATTTTTAAACAATTTAGGCGATTGTTTTTAATACATGAAGATAGAAGTTCCACCATGGTATTTACTTTCAAAATGTTTAACTGCTAAAATCTTCAGCAAATAATATGAAATGATAAAACATTGATACGAAGGAACTATAACTCTGGAAGAAAAAGTCCTAATTTTGGGACACAGAACAGTTTGTAATACCTCGACAACAGGAAATAATAGACAAATATCATGCATCCACAAAATAACAGGACTGGAAAACCAAGTCTCATCGTTTAATTTATGTTCACTATCTGCATAGGCTAGATTAAGGGGGCGTCTTATTTTATATGGGAGGCACGAGGCTTAGCGCGGGTTTAACAAACGATATTTGAAACTGCTAATAGGTAATCGTTTTCTGAGGTTTTCAAAATTTCTAAATAGAATCCATTACGCGCAAGCATTTAACTGAAATGTGTTCCGGAAATGAAAAGCAAACGATTAAAGAATAAAAATAAGGCAAACAGAAGTTGTACTTATGCCAGACAACTACCTTAAACCACCAGTCTTTATTGACTGCGAATATACGGAATAAGAAATGCCTGAATGACACCCACGCTTTACTTGAAAATACCTTCGTTTTTTAGGAGAACTTTTAAGTTATGCGTTCAACGTAGGTATCATCGCTTTTAATTCGTTTTTTTTCGCAGAATATATATTTAAATTGGTAGATTTACTACGCTTTCTTTCGAGATATTTAGTATTGGCACGTTGGCTTATTTATTACAGGAAGAGCAATGTAATCTCCCATAACACTGCGCTGTTTTAGTTATTGGGTATCCCTTTAATGGGGTTGCCACCGCTCTGTTCTTCAGTATTGTAAGTCTATGCCCCTTTTTACACACACATAATTCTGACTGCTCACTTCACCTTATCTTCACTCTCACTTTTTATTTTATTAAAATGGGTACTATGGTACAGAATAGCGTAAACAGATCCAAAATTGGGCTGTATAGGCATTCTTTTTTTGAATGTCTATATACCGTCTATAATATTTCAGAAGCTTAGTATCTGAAAAGCAAACTAAAACTTTAGTTTTGAAGTATTAGTCTCAATACGTGTTTCCTATTGAATAATGTAAACCTTTCTATAAAGGATATCTTACTTCTTATGACATTCAACATATCAAACACATTGGTAGCCATATCTGGGCAACTTAAACTGATGAAGCAGGATGTGGATATTTTTTTAACAGTTTTGAAGTCACATTATGAAAAACCTCTCACACACGATATATTGATAAAATAATTAGTGTGAAGTTTTTCATCAAAGGACAGAAATCTTAGCTCCTTAAGGATAATTGATTTATCGATGAAAAAGCAGTTATCTACCTGTTGCATATGTACTGAGCACCCATAGGAACACAGAAAACACTTCTTATATTGTTGAAAAATGGCAGTCCCATAGATCTCTATGGCAGTAGTACTACAGACACTATCTTTTTTTTTCGATTGGAGGTTTAATGACCACCGTGAGCTACTCAATGGGCTATAAGCAGTCGCCCGTCCCTAATTCCCTAATTTAGGGCGACTGGTTCCAGTGAAGGCAGAGAGTCAGTGCCGTAAGACAAACACAACATGCCTTACCGGGATTCAAAATCGGACTCCTTTCGTACGAATGATCTGAGGCCACCGCTTAGAACACTGCTCGACTGGGGCGGCAGTACCTTTTATTTTGAAATTCTGCGCCGGTTCACTTACTTTTTTAACCAGCTTTCACAATCCGAAACTTGCTATAGGTTGTTTCCATTTAAAATACAGAACATCGTAATAGTAAGAAGTTTTTTTTTCATATTAGTGTTTAATGCAATATATAATTTCCATAACTGATCGAAAGAAGTTTCAGTATCATTACTACTTACAAAAATTAGACTTAAAAATGTTTAGCTTACAGTAAAATATCCTAAAATAATTTCCATACAATATATAAGAAGTAACCAAGAAAATCAATTGTACAGCTTCGGCAGTGCGTGTACCGAAATTGGAACGATACAGAGAACATTAGCATGGCCCCTGCGCAAGGATGACACACAAAATCGTGAAGCGTTCCACATTTTTCGAGATACTGTATAACAACCTGGTGTTTTGCAAGTTGAATTTGGTTAATAACGTCAACAGTGTTACAACATATACTAACATAATTTTGTGGTTTGTTCCTAAACACTGTCACAATGTTATTTCTGGTAGTTAATGCTGATTTTGTTTAAAAAAATACAATGTAGAAGAATTTATCAAAATTACTTTAATTTGTAATTGTATCATAAAACATTGCGTCGACTTCTGAAACTGGACCATTACTAGTAGTTCCCACCTTCGCACGTGTCTCTCCGGTGCTTTGATATAATTCAGAGTACACCTGTCATTCCTGGGCAAAGAAATTAACATTGCTTGTACGCTACAATTTCTGAAAATTGCAACACCAAAAAAAAAAAATCGCGCTGCTCAAATATAATGTATTCCTTATGTTACAGGAGATAAATGATTATATTTGTAGAGCTATACAGGATTTTTTCACTTGATGACTCAGTACTGTGTAAAGCGAGCTCGTGCATAAATAACAGCCTCTGCATGGCTTTGCATTGAATGGATGGGTTTTTTGTTATAATTCTGGGTAACAGCCAACCGAAATGCTTGTATGCGAGACAATAGCCTATTTGTGGTGACTGGCGGATGCTCTTGACGGGTCAGCCGCAGAGCTACCACGTCCCAGATTTAATCGATCGGGAACGTGTCCGGCGAACGTGAAGGTTGGAAATGAAACTGTATCTACCACGCATGGAAGAGGTCGGACATTCCGTGACGCATGAGGCACAGCATTGTCCTGTTGGGTATAGCATCAGGGCAACTCTGAAGGTAGAGGCTCAAGTTCATTCCCTGATGTATCAAATCATATTAGGCGAGATCACGAATTGAGCCAAAGGGAGCAGCAAACCACGACGCTTGTTTTTGAACCTGTATGACGCTAAAATACACATTTCAAAATGGTTTTCACTGTGATGTCTTCGAACACGTATGCGACCATTATGGATCATCAAGATAAACGGTGACTCGTCAGAAAGCACGACTTGTTGATAATCGGGGTGCCACTGTTTGTTTTCGAGGCCCTATTGCAGTCTGTAGTTGGGGTTAAAGAAATATGCAAACATTTGCTGCTAGCGACCATTCCTCTGTTAAGTAGACGACATCGAACTCTGTTGCAGTAAAAGTCTGACCTGTGGCAATGCCCCACTGCTGCGCTAACACAGTGGAAGTCGCTGTGCCATCGGTGACTGCCATGCTGTAAACATGTGTGTCATCCCATGCCGTCGTTTGATTTTGCTGTACATTTCCCGGTTCTTATTCATTCGTGCCTCGACTGTCTAGTGACGGTAAGTTAGTATCACTGCACTGACGTTTCGTTCCGTGCGACGGACGATTCAGCGATAGGAAAATCCAGTTCCTCACATCTCAGCACTCGTTCCTATCTCGAAGTACGTCATGTGTTCATGATGAGATCTTCTGCTACGTCGCATAATGACAGACGTGAAACAACTTTCGACACTGCGCTGATTGCAAGTCGAATCGTTAGGATTGTGTTCAGAAGATAAGGGTTATTTCTACTTGGTTTGTGGAAATTCATTTCGACTTAACGATTGCACCCGGCAGATGCTCGGAGTAACGATTTGATTTTTTAACCGAATGCAATGAATCTGAACGGGACATTTTTATTATGGGTCAACTGATGTCCATCCAGTCACTACGAAGGATAACAGGAAAATAAATATATTATAACAAAATTTCAGAATACAAGATAATGCATATTTTCAGGCACTAGATATCTTTGATTTTTTAGGAGGATAAGTATGGGGAAACAGTTATTTCACGAAGATATTTCGTTAGAAAGCATTCAGTCACAAATATCATAAGAGCACTCCAAAGCAACAGACACCGGACTTCGATAGTTAGCTACACCAAAAGCTCGGCATATTCAAAAGATTTCCCACATTTTCGACAGCAGAAGTTGTGCTGTTGGTATCTTATAAAAAGTGGCATTGTTTTCTTTAAAAAAAATATTTTTAGCCCTATAAAAACTAATGCCTTTATTTACGACCCACTTTGAAGAAGACGACAGAAAAATAAAACCTGGGTTGCATAGTAAAAAATTGAGCAATTTCCACAAGGAAACCCGCTGAAAGTAGTTCCATGGATGTTATTCCTATAAAAGGGCCAGGGAATACTTTTACGCTTTCTAATAATTTCCTAATTTGTTTGCACGTTTCAAAAGAAAACCATTTCTTCAAAATGTGGTTTGGTAATTAAAAATGTTTTTTCTCTCGCTGGAATCAAAATATTGTTATGAAAATAATATGGCCAAATCTGTATCTTTGGGACGCTTTTTAAGAGCGCCGAGTTAAAGCAAGGAAACACATCCTGAGAAAAAAGTCACCAAGTTTCGCCTCTTCACCCAGACAAAAATGCGTCTGGAACTCCGTCCATATAGAGTACGTGATGCGACTAGACGCTAATAAACCATTTAGAAATTCTCAAGTGGTTTGTTTTGACGGGTTATTGAGTCGGGGGTGATAACAGCGAAGAAAAGGAGTCAGTTGCTGGGTACCGTCGAAGAGGCCAGGAGTCCAAGGAAAAAGATGTAGCTTGCTGACTATCGATTATAGAAACTTTTCGGACGAGAGTTGGTTCTCCTACATAACTGGAAACATGTCAAGTCTGGCCTCATAGTCGGATTGAGCTTATGGTGACAAAGATTAAAGAAAAATAGAATGAACAATTGAGGATCAGCGATAAGAAAGGGTTTTTCCATCATACGAATATTTGAGACAGACCCATCGAAATAATGTAGAACACCACTTGTGGAGCGTCCCAACTTGTTCTCAAGTGCTCCAGGACTACCAGCAAGTGATTTTGCTGGACATCGCTGCTGCGGGGGAACGAGCAACCAAGGCAGAAGGACTCACATCCGCCCCTCCGACTTCGCCAAGAGAACAGCTATCAACTGACCCCAACGTGGCTGCTCAATTTCGGTTAATTCCGTCCAGATAGTGCTTATGGAACCGACGGCATCTTATTCACGGGATGACTTACTTTCTTTCGGCGGCCGTGCAGCGTTATTGAGAGTGAGATATCTGGTCACAGCGAAATGGTGGTTGTGATGACGACATGAGGAAATATAGCTTATTGCTGATTATCATCAGTGATGTGATGACAGTGTTTGTGTTTTTCACCTGGGTGAGTGGCAGAGAACAGTACCTATTCTCCCCTGGATAAGTGCCGAAGAAGAACGGTGGTATAAAAATTCCAGGAGTTCAAGTTAGTAAGGTGTGCTTGCCATCTTGAACTCTCCAGAATTCAGAGGCTGAAGTTCAGGACCTCTAATTTGCATGAGTTAATGATAGGCAGGTGACTCCGAATAGGAGTGTTAAATAGCCAAAATTGCAGCCCAACCTTACTTAAATTTTCATCCATACACAAGGTGACATAGATTATGTTAACTATTTTACCATCTACCAATGAGTTTATTTTAATAATTATCTGTATCAAAAGTCTTTGCTTGTCTTAAACGCTATCAATTTTCTTTAGACTTCCCTAAGTCATTTATTCAGTCCTCTCTCCTGCTGTATCCATAGAAGAGCCCACAATACGAGCGTTTCGCAGCCCCGGTCGTAACAATATTTATTTTGGAGAAATGGAAAAAAACCGCAAAATATTATTTGTATTGAGTGATTCTAGCAAGGAGACGTGCAGTTCCATGTATGCGATTCCTATAAAAGAGCCACAAATGACGTTTTCCTTGACTAACCGCTTTCGAAATTTGTTTTGCATCTGCCAAAAAAGAAATTATCATAATATGTTTGCTTTGGACATTAAGAAATATATTTCACCTGATGGAATCAAACTATTTGTTCTAGAAAAATAGAAAAGCCATGACAAAGTTTTGATGAAGTGGAAATAATACTCAGGAGAAGAAAATTTAAATCGAACTTCTGTAATCAGAGATTATCTGATAGAGAAAGCATACATTTGTGTTCAGTTTACACATGCAATGTACTTCTTACAACTAAAGTTGTTCAAAATTTGGTCTAGAAAAATTTAAAGTGAGGGACTGTGATTCTTTCCAATCAGAAACGTAAATCGAATTTCCATATAAATATATAGCGAATTCAACAGCATCAATTTGTCACTTTTTATAGTAAAGAAGAGACCCACGTAACATTATTCGTACAAAGATTTCTCTTAATGGAAACATTACAGCAAGTTTAATATAGGGAAATACAACGTACGAATGTACTAAAGGAAACGTATTGGCCGTACGACAAGGCATTATTTAGATATGGTCTGTGAAAAAGGCCGTCACAAGAACATAACATTTTTTAAGATCACGTCATAACGTTTTCACTTCGCCCTCCAGGGCCAGTTTCTTTCCAGTCATGTACAGAATGATCATCCTCTACGATTGAACGGAACTGACATTATATTCTTTGACTAGAATCCTTGCGATGTTTTGCAAATATAAAAAGTGAATATTTATTGACAATTAAATCTTTTATGCCGAACCAATTGAACAGCATAACACAGTAGAGATCATAATCCAAAGAAGTGTTTGTAAATAATCATTCCTGATTTGATCGAAGAAACTGAAATGCGAATACTTGTATCTATCGTATATAACCCATTGAAGCGCAAATCAAAAAAATTCGTAAGCAGTTAAACAGAGCAACGAACTAGTTGAAATATTTTATACAAAATTTTTAAAATAATAAACTGAACACTCAAAATAAAATAATGAACTCAACACTCAAAATAAAAAAATAAACTCAACACTCAAAATAAAATAATAACCTCAACACTCAAAATAAAATAATAAATGAAAAACTCAAAATTATAACCTAAAATCTCAAAAGTAATCACATTTATGTATTACATAAATGCTTTTCTGTTAATGTTTGCATTATTAACCAAATCTCCTTTTAGTGCCCACTGTGCCAGAATAGAATTCAAGAATTAGATGAAAGTTGCCGCATTAATTCCGTTTGCGCCGTCATTACGCAACTTTAATTTATTTCACTCACTGAGCAGGCTATAATACTTGACTTTGACGCTGCTCATGAATGAGAGGACATAGTAATTCTGCGCTGAAATAATATCTCAGAGCCTGTTCTTAATTTTGTCGCACATGTACTTTTTTATCATCCTAAAACAGAACTGCAACATTTGGACATGAAGAACATATGTTATTCCTATTTTAAGATATGTAAGAAACCATTTCATGCAAATAACGCAAAAAAGAAATGAAATTGGGAATTCGTGGTTTATTCTGAATTACGGTTACTTCGATACAGTTTACCGAAAATAATTTGGCCTTTTCTTGCGTTTAATAAAAAAAAAAATTCATTATTTCGTATATGAAACGTGAAAATCCAATAACGTTGGAAATTAAAGGTTTTAACCGTAGGAATCTTTCCTAAAATAAACTGAAGATATTTCGTTTTTTGCTTTAAATAAGAAAAATGACTTAATGTAAAAACAGTTATGGAAAACTTCGATTTCCTACAGTTTTAAAAAGATGTGTAGCACGACGTGATATAGCTTATAGATATCCTAGACCAAAAGATAATCCCCTAACTAACACACTCGTAATTCATCTTATCTTTCTAACCAGAAGTAAGAATTTAGTTACCGCATTCGTAAATGGACTTCCTCGTTACATCACATTTTATCGCTTTCGGGGTCGTTTCTTACGTTCGTCTAAATCTGAATAATAATAATAATAATTATTATAGTTTTTGAAAAAGTAAACGTCTGTAATTTTACTATTGCCGCAGCTACTAACATATCTTCTTTCGTCGGTTTTAATGCAGTGACATTCATTAATCCTTTAACTAATCACTAGTCAATTTCAAGAATTAGTAAACCTTGTTCTTTGGGTTTATGTTTAAATTCCCCTAGTATTTGCCGTGCGGTGGTTCGGGTTAGACGTCAGTGACGTAAATAAATGCAATGTGGTTTACGAAAGTAAAATGTATACTCTGGGGGCACTCGTTTTATTTCACACCCACGAATATCTAAGAATGTCAAGGACGCATTGCACAAATTATGTACAAGAGTTGGTCTAACGTTTTTTTTATGTATGATTATAAAAAAATATATATGATTATAAATACATATGTATGATATATAAATGAATATATAAACAACATATGATTCTAACTACATATATACACTGAAGAGCAATTGAATAATAGATACCTGTCTAGTAACGTGTAGCACCACCTTTCGCTCTGATGACGGCGGCGATTCGTCTCGACATGGACTCGACAACACACCGGAAGCGTTGAGAAGCCATACGGATCTACGACCCCTGAATAAACTCCCACAATTCACGAAGATTTGATGGAGGGGGTTCAGAGCCTCGAACATCCCTCTCGATGGCATCCCAGATGTGCTCGATAAGATTGAGGTCAGGTGACCTAGCTGGCCAAACAAGTGAGGTCGCATCCGTGGAGTGTTCGACCAGCCATTCGGATACAATTCGGGAGCGATGGCACGGTGCATTGTCTTGTTGCAGGATGAGGTCATCCATGGGATGTTAAAAACGCACACATGGGAGCAAATGGTCGTCCAGGATATTCCGGTAACGTTGACCTGTGAGGGACAATGCCAGACGTACAAGGGGTCCCATTTCAGTCCACGTAAACAGTCCCCAGACGAGACTGCCACCCCCACCAGCTTGAAGAGTACCCTACTGGCAAGAATTATCAATCGCTTCATGTGGTTTGCGCCGTACTCGTATAATGCCACCGCATGTACCAACGTGAATCTCGACTCAACAGTCCAGGCAACATTTTTCCACATGTATAGGGTCCAGTGGTCATGTTCCCGCGCCCATGCTAATCTTTGCACCCTGTGATGTGCGGTCAGCAGCGGTAAAATCGTGGGACGATGGCTACTGTACCCCTTTAGGAGGAGATGGTTCTGCATGGTGTGGCTGCTTACATGTTTTTGTACACCGGTGTAAAATTTCTGAGTGATATCTTGCACTGTGGCCCGTCTCTCCGCTTTTATAATGCGAGCTAGCCGACGATAACCCCGCTCATCCGCCTTGTTGTCCATGGCAGTTGGATATTGCAGGGATGATTTTACCGGAATCGATGTAGTCACGGTGCACCCGTGACACAGTGGCTCGTAAAAATACCAGCAACAACACGACTTCCGAGCTGGAGTGACCCATTCGTTGGGCCCCGACAATTTCCCACGATTAAATGCGCTTAGATCCTTCGTCTTACCCATACTGCGTCCGACACTTACTGATTCGGTCGCATAACTCCTTATATTGTCGAAACGCTGCATACGTCATGTCGTTTCCGTTTACAGGGCCACCCAGGGCGCCAGATTTGCATAACGCCAGCTGTCTCTAATTCAATTGCTTTTCAATGCATAATTTATATATGATTATATGATTATAAATACAGTACATTGCAAAGATCGAGGAACATATTATTTTGTATCGGGTTAAGCATGGCATAGAAGTTCGATTTGTATTTTACGCTCATACGGACCCAGACAAATTTCCTTAGGTGGCCTCAGAAGACTCCTTTTTCATCTCACTGGACAAAACAGATTAATTCAGGGCACCTATAAATAATCTCTCTGAACAATTTAAGATATTTCGAAAGAATTTCAAAATTAGACAAACTCAGTGAAGTTATTAACGAACATGCCCGCACATACACTCTTTTAATGTCAAATGTACACTGCTGGCCACCCAAAATGCAACACCAAGAGGGAAGTATCCAATTGGCCTGAAATTCGTAGCATTCGTCGCCCGTGAGGAGACATGCAAACGATTAGCATTGCCGGGCATATGCAAATTATGTGCGCCCGGCACGCCACCGAGAAGCATTGTAAGTAGGGTGCACAGAAGGCGGGATGTAAGTAGTGGAAGTGTGTTGTGCTGCCTGACCTGTGCGAGGGTAGCTGCCTGGTGCTTCGTCGCACAATAAGACAGTCATTCCAGCACGTTTCGGAGTTCGACAGAGAACGAATAGTGGCTTATTGCAACAGCGATTTATCGTAGCGAGACATCGGCGTCCGTGTGGGAAGACATCATACCACGTTGAGACGAGTATGGATCAGGTGGATGCAGGAGGGACGAACGGACCGACATGATCGATTGTCGCAGTAGCGGCACACCACCGAACGACATGACCGGCAATTTGTGCGGCGGGCATTGACGGCTCGCACCGCTACATCACGAACGTTAGCGCAGAAAATAGGGTAAGTTGCGCAACAACCTGTGTCAGAACGTAACGCTCGACGTCGTCTGCATGAGCGGGGACTTGTCACATGGCGCCCATTGCAACGATTACCTTTGACGTTACACCACCTGCGAGTGCGGTGGCAGTGGACCGTTGAACGCCGCACCTGGACTACGGAATAGCACGACATTGTCTTCTTCGACGATTCCCGCATATGCCTGCAACAGAACGATTGTCGGATCTGCGTGTGGCGGCACTGCGGCGAGAGACTGTATGACGATTGCATTATGCATCTCCATACCGCTCCATCGCCTAGCGTTATGGTTAGGGGCGCAACTGGATATGACACCCGCACCAATATGGTACGCATCGCTGGTACACTCAACAGCCACTGCTACATCTTGGACGTTTTGGAGCCTGTAGTCCTCAATTACCTTCAGGACCAGCCAGCGGTCACTTTTAGGCAGGAAAATACGCGCCCGAACGTGGCACGCATCGTGCAACAATTCTTCACGGCACAATAGGTGTCAATGTTGCCGCGGCCCGCCTGTTCTCCCGATATGTCGCCCATCGAACACGTCCGGTCGCTGATCGGCAACCGACTGACCCGGCAAGCACGACCCGCGGCGACGCCTGATGAACTGTGGCAACGTGTGGAGGCAGCCTGAACCGACATACCCTAACCCCACATCCAAAGCCTCTTTCGTTCGATGACGCGCCGTCTTGCGGCCGTTATTTTCAGCCATAGGGACCACACGAACTATTGATGTCTGCCTGTTTCGCAAGTCGTACGGGCCTGTAAGCTCAATCATTTCATCTTTGTATCTGTTGTTATGTTTTCAGTAAATCTGGCATTGCTATCTCGTATCCTGCTTGGTGTTGCATTTTAGGTGGCCATCAGTGTAGATGTGAATATAAAAAAAACGATATATAGAAAAATACGACATGTATCAACAAAACTATTTTCGTAAAGGAAAGCCTACTTAAAGGCGTCAGTTACTCACAGCCAATTCATCTTAAACAAGTTTAAAAAAAAGTAATTTTTACATAATTTTTGTTATGCAAATTTTACTGAAGGAAAAGTAATTTGCTGCTGGTTAATAAATTAGTCATATCTTAAAGTAACATTATTCCACAAAAATATTTAAATAAAAAAATCATTAACTTTTATTTATTAAAGAATGAAGCTTCATTTCTAAAATTCCTTTCGCTGTGTCATTCCGTTCCACATCGTCTCAAATTGCATCACATGGCTCGCAAATCGTAGAGAATACTTCTAAGCAATTTAGCGCTATTTTCTACAGAATCTAGTAATTACCTTCCTACCAACGGATTTGAATACATATTGAACTTAGAGCACAATGATATGGACTGATATATCAAATGGATATAATTCATTAGAAATATTTTCTGCATCTGAGCATTACAATTGAAGCACTTTAAAATATTTACACATTTTCTTTGGTTCCCATACATCACGATTTCTACTTTTTAAATGTATATTTCTTCTAAGGTCATTTATAGAACAGATATGAGATCATAGCTATAAATAGAACACAAAACTTCAGCTACGAATAAAACTTGTACCCCCGCACGGGGATAACTGGTTTTCCAGTTATCTGGGGAGCGGCGCCCCCACGGCCCGAGCTGACCTTGTGACTCGTCAACATCTGATGTCATGCCACCGCTTGTTTTTTGTTTCGGTGCTGTTGGTGTTTGCAGGGACGGCTGTTCATCCAGCTGTTGGGAAGTCGCGGCCCCACGATCCCGAGCTGGTCTTGTGTCTCGCTTTTTTGTTTTTGTTTATTTTCTCCACTGGCTAGTTGCCCGTGTTGTGTTCTACCTAATCGCTACCACGTTATGTACTAACACCCCGGCCTTGTGGTTTTGTTACCCTCCATCACTAACTGTATTATATTAACCGCTCAGTTCGTAGGTTGCTGAGATTCCGTTTAGGTTCCCTTCCAGGATTTGTCTTCTTTGGATTTTTTTTTTCCTTTTAGCTGGTTTGGGTGCTAGACCTACCTGCATGTTTGCCGCGTGCGGAGACCCGTGAGGCGGAAATGGGATGTCTGGCGGCTGAGGTCGCAGGAGACCGGATAAGTGCCTCCTGTGTACCAACACTCCTCTTCGACCCCGGCTTCGCTGTAAACGGGAGGCTAGAGACTAACCCACCTCTAGTCAGAAGTCTTGTACCAAGTTGTGTACACGGCTTTAGCGGCTTTTTTGTCGTATAGCACGGCAGGGTGAGCCCGGGGGCTGTGGGATCATGCCAAAGGCGTTGGCATGACGGTACCCGGAGGCCGAAGTGTCCGCCGAGTGCGTGTGATCACAGCCAACGGACTATATCTGCAACGTATAAGCTCCAGAACTGTGTCCAGCGTCATTTTCTTGGCTTGCAGACCTCCAGTTCTCCCTTGTAGGGCTCGGTGGTGGGTGGAGTAGTCTGCAGACGAATCTTCCTCCTTTTTTCCATGGGTAAAAAGAACAAAAACTCCAAATTTAAGTCACCTGACAAAATGATAGTTGACAACGACTGTCCTTCGTCTTCTCAACCTACCAAGTCTCATACCCTTAAACGGTCTTTTGACCTTGACCTGGACCAAGAATGTGGAACCTCTTCTTCGGCAGCTGTACCAGTCGCTCCGAAGCGTCGTCTCCCCTCGATTGCTGTGACTACGCATGCTACTCACTTGCTTGTAGAATCCATCGATCCGCATGAGAGACTGTCCACCAGATCTCCCTTTTTCATTTCTAAAGCTTTGGACGCTGCGGTTGGCCCCTTGAAGTCTGTGAGGAAGCTTCGCTCTGGGGACCTGCTTGTCCAAACTTGCAGTGTTTCTCAGAGTAACACTTTTCTGAACCTCACTAGTCTTCAAGGCATTCCTGTAAAAGTGACACCTCACCCGTTTCTTAACACCTCTCGGGGTGTTATTTCGGAGTTTGATCTCTTGCCATGCAGTGAAGACGAATTCGTGACTGAACTTGCTGATCAAGGTGTTATTGCTGCACGTCGTATGATGTTCCGGCGTGATGGTTCCATGATTAAGTCAAAAAATGTCATCTTGACTTTTAACTCCCCGAAAGTTCCGACCGAAATCAAGGCTGGCTACTTGGTCTGTGGAGTTCGCCCGTACATTCCCAGTCCTCTGCGCTGTTTCAGGTGCCAGAGGTACGGGCATTCACAACGTTTCTGTAAGAGTTCCGCTCGTTGCGCAAATTGTGGCTCCAGTGAACATGACTGGGAAGGTTGCACTTCTGCGGCCTGCTGTGTTAACTGCGGTGAGGCCCATGCAGCTTACTCCCGCAACTGTATGAAATGGAAGGACGAGATGGCGATCCAGCGCCTCAAGAACCTGGAAGGCCTCTCGTACCCTGCTGCCAAGGCCAAGTTGGGTATACCCACCACCCGACAGCGTACTTTTGCCGCAGTAGTTCAGTCTCTGCCACAACCCGTGCAGCCCTTTGTTCCGCGCCCTGTAGCTCTCGCCGCCCTTGCCAAGCGATCTACAGCTGACCAAGCGACACAGGTGTTTTTCCCCGAGCTCGAGATTTTTCGAATACCTGATTCTGGGCCTTCTCTTTTGCTGCCGACCGTCTCTTCCAGTTTCCAGTCGAAAGCCTGCACGTGCGGAAGACCCGGCCCTCAATCCGCAAAGGTGTGCAGTGTCCATCCAACTGTCTCGGCCTCAGCGAGGTCCCCACCCTCAACCAACATTATAGAGGAACATAGGGGGAGGAGAGTGACAGTTCGTCCCCAGCCTCAAACAACATTGCAGAGGATCATGGGGGGAAGAGAGTGACAGTTCGTCCCCGCCCTCTGCCAGCATTGCAGAGGAGTGTGGGGGGGAGGAGAGTGACTCATCCTTTGTGTAGTTGTGTTTAAAGACAAAAAAAAAATTATAATTATAATAGTAAATTAATAAATTTTTATATAAACCTAATTATCTACCTTGTCTTCACAGCTTTCATCATACTCTTTTTCAAGTTTTACCAAGCCTGTCTGTTCTTAATCATTTTCCACGTTTTTAGAAATCTGTGGCTGATAGTTCTTTGTCTGGCGCTCTTTGGCCAAACCTGGCCCTTGCGCCAATAAAATCCAACAACCAACCAACCAACCTAAAACTTGTACGTATTATATTGTTTTCCATTCGACTCTTTCGAAATGAAAAGAAAATATTAATTTCTATGTTAACATCTGTGCTTTTAGTTCACCACATACACCCTGCAGCATAGAGAGCCGTCTGACGGACATATTTGCATTTCTCCGAAATCTCCGATCACAAACGTCACTTTCAATTTTATTACAGTAACATACTTTAATATACAGGAAGAATCCCTTCTAAATGTATTCGAATTCGTAAACTTACCCTTTATATCAGGATTTCAAATGACAAAACAATGTCTTTTTATTTCTTGTGCACCGTCAGTTTCATTTTATCTTTTGAAGAAACTGAACTTTGGACCCAATAATTTAAGTCCGTATCTCCTCCTGAGAAATGACGGTATCACATACATTCAGAAATATCGTTATTCATGTGTCTGTAGGCGTTGCACATTATCGGAAATGTAATGTCTGAAAAGGGATATTTGCCGAAATGCGTGAAATTACAGTTCTAGCATAGTTTCCTTACACAGGACCTTTCCAAATATTTGGCAAATTTTTGAGTACTTCTTTTAGCGCAGATTTCGATCAAAATTATCGTGTAAACACAGAGACTTCTTATTGACATTGCAACAGTATAAAATGAATTAATATATATTTCACAAAGTTTTAAATAGTTTTTATATACCAGACTGGTAAACGAAATCCACGACCGTTATGTAACTGTTCAACTTTAACGATCTGTGGTAAAGAGAATCTTCCCAGTATATTAAAAAAAAGGTAAGTTATTTAATGACTTACTTTGTTCTTACAGGATTACACCAAATCATAAATTAAAATTAAATGCAAAAGTATGAAAATGCGATGTCAATGCCATCGCTGAGTGAAGAGCAGATAAAAGGACCTTTTTGTGTATAGCCAGTGATGGTAGGTACTCAGTTGTCAAAATCCCTGTGTAGTTACACTTATGCCTCATAACTTACGTAGAAATGCTTCTATTGCGACAAAGCAAGTCATAAAGGACTTGATTTGATATCTTACTACCTCTGACAGGTACGGTGCATACTGTTGTTATGAGAAGGAAAGAGTAATTGTTTTACCGTAGAAACAGCTTTCGTAAAATCCGCACACTATCCGACCATTACACTTTCGTGAGCGCAGAAAATTGTGAGGTAATATATATGTTTGCTAGGGCTCATTTTTGTTACGTTACCATTTGGTTCATATAAGTCTGCCGTTTATTTGGTTTAAACAATATGGATGTAAACCAGAATTCTGAAGCATCACTGAACCGCAGATTATAAATTATCTATAATTTATAAATTATAAAAATAAAGAAGCGGGGCGAACGAAATGCAGGTAAACTCAGATTAACCTAGATTAATATCGGAAAATCTTGCATTCCATTCTTTGAATGCGATATTCATTTCAGATGTAAAGAATTTCTATACTGCAAGAGTACCTAATATTTCCTACAGTAAATTTCTCCTTAAACATTCTTCCAAACGATTTGCCCCCATTTATTTGCACTTTTTGTAAGGTGCATTGAGAGGCATCAAAAAAGTATATTTTATGACGATTTTGTTCCCAAAACGTCCGAGAAGTCCACTGCGTAATTCCAAAATTAGGTGAGAACGGCAATCAGCAGATTGACCTTGACTCTAGGAATTATATTTCTAATAAAAAAGAGACGGTAATAATTAAGATTGGATTCCAAGGGACAGGAAAAGACCCAGAAAAAGACCACATGGGAGATGGGTGGATGAAATTCGTAAATATGCGGGAGTGACATGGAGGAGACTGGCACAAGACAGACCGTTGTGGAGGAAACTTGGGGAGACCTTCGTCCAGCAGTGGATTGATAATGGTTGACAATGATGATGATGATGATGAATAATTAAGATTCTTATGACCAAATCTGCTGAGCACTTCGCATTATCACATGTTCTATGAAATTAAACGAACACAGAACACAGAATCTGTAGCTGATTTCATTCGTACAATCTGAATAAAACATTTTGTCATATAAAAAAAAATGCACCCTAAATTAAAACAGAAAGATTATGTCGAAGATATTAAAAAAAAATTTTTACTGACAGGTAATCAGCTACAGATTTTATGCAAAAATGTCGTAATGATAGAAGCAATAGAAAACTATATAACTTGCAACTATTCTCTACATTTAAATTTTTAACACAGAGCTTGCATTCCGGCATCCTCAAGGTATCATTACGAACATATTTTGTCCTTTCGCTAACTTTTTCAATGAGTTAACAAGTGCGCACTGAGATCGGTCGTCCAGGACTTTCGTCAGTTTTCAAATCTTGCGATCCATCTTAAAACGTGCATGCCATCTAATTATTTCGCCTGTTTCAGATGCAGTTCTGTCGAATTGTAACATGTCTCGGCTCTTTAGGAACGACCTTACAAATGCGCACTTACGGAAGCTAATTGAGTCATCCCATTTGTGCATACAATTTTGGCATCTACATTTATGTGGATATGCATCAATAAACGTATGCATTTTGCGGCGAAAATATTGAATTTCTGTTTAAAAGTTTTCTATGTAGTAAAAACGCTCACACCTATTGTCCCACTTTATTTCGTTTTTTGATACGATAGTTTTAAATCATCATAAACAACATGATTACATGGACGATTATTAAACGTCATCGAATTTTATCATACTGTATGTCAATCGCTCTTTTTACGACCACGGAAAATTCTGAAATTAATACCAAGTACATCATGGAATTATTTCCAAATTTTACGAGGTTTCAGAAATGGATATTAAGGTTCACAATTCATAAACGATTATCACTGCGAAGTTTATAAAATAAAGATATATTATATACATATAGTATTTCTAAAGTTAAAACACATTGCAGTAATTTCAGTATCTGATAAGCTGAATGTGTTTCATTTGATAAACAAATTAAGTACAGGTTCAGTTAAAAATTAGAAACAGAAAAATGTTTGTTTTATCCAAGAGGTGCTTAGAATCATGATTTTTCTTGTGATCATAAAGGGTGTAAAAAGATCCAATTTGCAGCATTAGTTTTATATATTTTTTGGCCTAACATTTTTAAAGCGCGGTGAATCCCAATTGAATCAAGATGCGTTTTCTTCATCTGTATCTGTCTCATATAAAGTCCAGATTGCAAAAAAACGCAGCACGAAGATAGGTTCAAATTCATAGAAGAGAGGAGCCTAAAATAAGAACTTTTTCTCCTAGCATACCAGCGACATACCAGCGACATTCTTTAAATTTGAGAAAGAACAGAACTATTCTTGTGCACATCCTGCATGAGGACTGTATGCTCTTACAAAAGAGAAAGCTGTACCACACCTGTCAAGTGCGTCGCAAACATGTTCAATTGGATTTAATTCAGAGGAACGCGTTCATAACTGTATACGCTCGATTCCCTACACACTTGAAGCGCGCAGTCCTGCCGCCCCTCTGGAGTAGGATTCTTCGTACGAGAAGGGTCCGCGTTCAAATCCCGGTGAGGCATGGATTTTGTGTTTGGGATACGGCACTGGCTTTCACCCTTCCCTGGAACCAATGGCTACAAATTAGGGACGTACGACTGCTTACAGCCCATTGAGGTGCTCACCGTAATCGTTAAACATTCAAAATGTAAAAAAATAAATAAACATGTGGTCTACTATCCAAGATCTATGGTATCTTGCGTCATCGTCCATGAAAAGAAACGACTCACCTACGGCTGCAGGATTCGGCATAAAGGTAGATCTCAGATCTCAGAATCACACTGCCGCCCCGGTGGCGCAGTGGTCTAAGGCGCTGGCCTCTGATCATTCGTCCGTAAGGGGTCCGGGTTCGAATCCTGGTCAGGCATGGATGTTGTGTTTGTCTTACGGCACTGGCTCTCTCCCTTCCCTGGAACCAGTGACCCTAAATTAGGGACGGGCGACTGCTTATAGCCCATTGAGTTGCTCACGGTGGTCGTTAAACCTCCAATAACAAAAAAAAAAAAAAAAAAAAGAATCTCACTTCTACTGTATATCTCTAAAGTGTCAGATTGCCGTTTCGGAAGACGCATATGTAGGTACGTATCTCGACCGTTACTTATGACTACCCAGATCATCAATTAGTGTCCTCCGTAAATGTGTTTCCAGCAAAGAAAAAACAGAGTCATTTCGTGTGCCGGATTCCCTTTAGAGAAGAAATCGTTGTTTGTCAGACTCCTTACTGGATCTGGATTCGTCAGTAAACATTTCTTTATTCGTCCTGACTCTAGTAATGGTGTTCCTTATCCCAGTTTTTACTGGCTTTCTGTAGTGCTGTTAAAGGGACATATACTTTTGTTCTACGTGTTTATAAAGGCAATCATATGTGATGGCGATCGCAGATAGTATGACTTGACATCCTACCTCCTGTTAACAAGGGAAGCTTTCGCTCGCGCAGACAAGCATTTCCCTACTTGTTCCAACGGGATGTATAATGAAATCTTGTCCACTGCCAGAACACGACACTTTGTAACACTACAATGGCTTCACCCACTGCGCCTGATTTGCTTTCAGCCAGCCAATAGCTCTGCACGTGTTTGATTCTGATACATCATGATTTTGAAAGCGACTTCGAACAGAAGACTTCAAGGAAAGAAATGTCACGATGAACACAACGGAATAAGGAGGCACCAGGGAAACCTATGTTCATATCCTAATCTATGATTTACGCATTCTGACGATACAGACGCTAATTTGTATAAGGAGATGATGATTCCCCCAGATGATGTCACACTTATCTTGCGTTTTCCACGTTTTCATAACATATCACAAAACTGTCTTCAGTAAAGTTGCAAAAATTACATGCTTCCCTAATTTTATTTTAAGCAGTGTGTATTGAAAATATGGAATCGAAGAGATTTTATTTACCAAGTGTTGGTAATGAATTATGGCAAAAATGATACAAAAAAAAAAAAATGGACAGAGGCTGAAGGTAGCAATCAAAGTATTCATGCATGTGTGTTTATGTCGTACATTATAAATTGTGGTAATTTGGATTTACCAAGAACCTCACCCTTCTTTTTCTCCATTACAGTTTTTTTATTGGAGGTTGAACGACCACCGTGAGCAACTCTGAGGGCTATAAGCAGTCGTCTGTTCCTAATTTAGGGCCACTGGTTTCAGGGAAGGGAGAGAGCCAATGTCATGAGACAAACAGAACATCTATGCTTTACCGGGTTCGAACCCGGACGCATTTCGGACCTAAAATCAGAGAACATCGCTTAGACCACTGCACCACCAATTCGGCTGCTTTTTTGGGGGGCTTTCAAAATTTTACAAAAGTATTTAACATACGGAAATGTCCTTCCTTTTTTTTTGTTTTTTTCAATTTTATAGGTTTCTTAAAGCTATATTCTAGAAAGACAAATGAGCGTGTCAGTGCTATATATATACTTAGTAGAAGCTTTTATTGAAAATAACATGGATTACACCTTTTATATGTGCTGCAGTAAATAAACAACACGAGGTGTCTTGTTCACGCTATTTTCCGAATTATAGCTGTATCTAATTCTTTATTTGAAATTTAACGGATCTGTTAGCAAAACGCCTTAGACTTTTAGAAACACCCTTTCAAATACCCCCTTTCGAAAACTTATTGAATTTTCTCATTTGGGGGCAAAATTTTGGATTCTACATTTTCGGAATATACGTTAATAATCATGTGTATTTCATTGCGAAAATGTTGAATTTATTCTTTAAGCGTTTCTTGTATAACTACTGTTTCTAAACTTTTGCCGCACCAAGAAAAAATCACGCCTTTCAACGGGAATTATTTATCACAGATTACTCATGTTACAGGAGATAACTGATCACATTTGTACAGCTGTATCAGATTTATGCTTCAAACTTCAGTATTCTGTTGCAATACCTCGAGTAAAAAGTAAAGCTTGTATAAAGTGTAAAATAGAATGAAAGACGTTTTTGATATCATCCTAAAGAATATCATGGCAGACTGCTTCTGGGCGAGAAAACAACTCATTTGTGGAGACTGGCGGAGGCGTTTGACGGGCAAATCGCTTTGCGGCCATGTCTCAGACATGTACGATCAGTTACATATCCGACGAACGTGCACGCCAGGGAAGAAACGGAATCTGCGGTTTATAGAAGATATCTTAAAAATTCCGAGTTACATGTGGCCAAGTATTATTATGCTGAAATATAGCACTAGGGAAACCCTGAAGGAACGGTATCCCCTCTGCCACTGAACTATCCCTGATGTATCTCTGTCTGCTTAGGGTTCCCAGAATACGTATCAGACGATATCGCGAATCTAACGGAATGGCGCCCCAAATAGTGTCGCTTAGTGTTGGGCTCGTGCATGTTTGAAAAGTACCAGATGCATGGTGTAGTTTACCACGATGTCTTCGAATACGTATGTGACCATCGTGGTACATCAAGTGGAATCGTCACTCGTCAGCATATGCGACTTGTTGCCAATCAGTTCGCTAATGTGTATCTGTGTTAAGGACCCCATTGCATCCTGAATGGTCTGTGTTTGATTGTCAAGGTAATGCTTAGAAATGTGCCGCTCTCGACCAGTCCGCTGTTAAGCAGACGTCGTCGAATTTTGCTAGAGTGTAAAGCTTGACTTGTGACAGTGCACTACTGCTGCGGTAAAACCGTGGGTGTAGCTATGCGATGGGACACAACCATGTGGCAGGAGTGTCAATCATTCCATGGAGTTCTGTAATTTTTCGGTTCAGTCCCCTGAATTCTGTTCGCCCGTTCCTTATCTGTCCACTGACACCCGTTTCACATCACTGTATTGACATTTCGTACCGTACGAGTTAAAATTTCTTCTTAGGAAATTCAAGCTTCTCTCACCACAAAAATCCTTCCTCGTTCAAAATACGGCATGCGTTCATAAACCTACTTCTTTAGTGAAGGGGGCACAATGAGGCATAAGAGACAATATTTGTACCCAACTCCGGCTCCTCTCTGATAGCAACATCTCGTTTGATCTCGTTCTTTATACTTAAGAACGGATAGTTCAGATGGTGCTGCTTCGAAACGGCATGTGCACTTCCACTTACAATTCAATCATTTGCATGTCTCTACCTCTTACTCAAATCCTGTAAGTTTCAAGCTAATAAGCAAAGTTCTTCATGCTGTTCTAAATTTCTCAAACAGTGTAGTTAAAGCATTTGCACCTGCTTTTCCATTTGATTTCTCATCCTAATCCTACAGATGTTGATTTATGTTTAAAGTGAGAAAGATTGAAATGTGTTCAATCTAGAAATTCAAAAATGTCGATCTCTTTGGGAAGAAGATTTGCCGATCGAGGTCAGCCAATGAGCTCAGTTTGCTGAAATGACCAAGACCACCAATCTGGCACTCAGCTGCAAATTAGTGTTTTTCCTACGAATTCAAAGTTGTTGAACTGGGTTTGCACGAAGACTTGGGCAATGCCTGTATTAAATCAAAGCACACCGGACTGAAAAGCACGATCAGTTCCCGAAAGCTATACCATTAATAAAAAATACGGAAACCTGAGTGAATCCCCCAGGTTATACATTACACATTAATAATTAATTCTTCTAATAACTGCTGTTTTGCCATTGTCTGTAAAACAATATTTTTAAGTTATTTTCATAGATACTTGTATGTAATTAGAAATTACATTATTAATGAACGTCTCATTGGGACCTCGACGTGAGAACAGAAACGGTGTTTACCTAACTACATATAGACAACTACACACATATATTCAACATGTAGACATCACTTTAATTTAAACTGTTGTCATAGTTTCTTTTATTTATTAGGATTTAATTTGTTTAGAGATAAACGGGACATTATAATACCGAGATACATTATTTTTCTTTTGATTTTATGGCCTACAATATTTGCACTCTTCCTATTACTAGCATTTTTTTTTATATTTAAATGACTTTTTTTTAATATTCTATGTTTTATTTTATTTCTTTTGGATCTTCAACGTTTCAAGGAACTTGGTCACGCCCAACAGTGACTGACAACAATTAAAGAATATTTTAAAGACTATGCAAATAAGGCTGACTCTCCTACACTTCATAAGTAACATCTAGATTTTTACAAGCCGTATAAATTTGTATCCTTAGAAATGCGATTCTTAAAATTTTGTGAAGGACAAGAAAAATTAAAAATTGGGAACCAAGAATTACTGGAGAAGGTACTACTGTTTAGGGCAGAATACTTCTGGTTCTACAATAATATTTGTGTTAAACTTCATTTCAACAAAGAAAGCTTTCATATGAGCACTTTCTTTACTTCGAAATCTGTCATGGCATAACGTATGAAATTACATACGTTGGTGATATTCTTGCAAACCAGACAGTTTATAATTATAATTAGTTCATAATTATAATTATAAACTTCCACTTTCTGGTTGGCATTATACCGTATACTGTTCATTAATAATTATTACTGGTTAATAATAATGTTTAATGTAGAGCATACCAACAAACAAAAAAACACTTTTGGGCCACTTATATACAATGGTATATTGTGGGACAATCTGAACTTTCGTGCATTTTGTATGCACTTCTAAGTATATTAAGAATGCGTAAACAAGACAACAAGGAATTTTTTCAACAAGGAAAACTTCCATATGAGCACTTTGTTTACTTTGTAATCTGTGCTATTCCCTACTACACTCACGGAAAAAAAATCCCAACACCAAGAAGGGGTTGTGTTAGATAAACGATAGTTAATAGTCGGTGAGAGTACATCCGTAACATGACGTCTATGCAAAATTCGCGCTCTGCGCATATATGTGGTGCTAGTAGCGCCCCTCGGAACATGCAAAACAGGTTTGCTGTAAATACGCGCTGTGACGTTTGTGAGCGTTAGTTATCGTTGAGATGCGACGTAGTGTGTTGATGTTAGTCATGAATGCCTTTAAAAAAAGGAAGAAGCCATTATCAACAGCTCAGGAAGTTTGTACGAGGTCGTGTAATACGGCTACGAGAAGGTGGATTTTCTTTCCGTAATATTGCAGAACGACTTGTCAGAAATGTAGCCACTGTGCATGATTGTTGGCAGCGGTGGTCAAGGGAAGGTGCTGCCTCAAGAAGACCGGGTTCCGGCTGCCCATGTGGCACTACTGAGAGGTAAGACCGCCGTGTACGGTCTATTGCCGTGGCGCATCGTTCGTACCGCGTCTGCGGCAGCAATTCGAGCTGCAGTTGCCACCAGAGTTACACAACGAACTGTTACAAATCGGTTACTTGAAGGACAGCTCCAAGCCAGACGCCCTGTAGCGTGCATTCCACTTACTCCAAACC
The DNA here is from genome assembly GCA_039090855.1 of Macrothele yani. NCBI lineage: Eukaryota > Metazoa > Arthropoda > Arachnida > Araneae > Macrothelidae > Macrothele > Macrothele yani. The sequence goes on along the minus strand of CM076999.1, from coordinate 45,708,712 downwards.
ACTGCCGTTTTGCCACTTACATACAACGGTATAATGTGGGGCGATCTGAAACTTCTTGCATTTTGCGGACACTTTTAAGTAAATTAAGAATGTCTAGTGCAAGATGCGGTTCACATTCGGCAATCTGATGTTCCAGGGATTCAGGACATACTATCAAATTGTCTCGCTTTTCAGCAAGGAATTCAATGATGTAACTCGTCCAGTGATTGAAATAAATGACACTTCGGGGCGTTCATAAGAATGGCCACATTTACGACAAATGATTTTTCGCTCCCTACCGCACACGTCAAAGAGAAGATTTTTTCGCATACTGAAAGCAGGGAAGATGAAGCTCTCAAGAGATGGTAGTTGGATGATACAATATTCTATTTTGAGACAACATATTACACAAAATATATTGATTGGGGAAATTTTGGATTTACGAAACAAGCAAAAACATCCAGAATTTGAGATGCTATTTTATAACACATGGTGAGTGTAGAACATTCGCATGTGAACATGTTTCCTTTTCATACCCAAACAGTTGAAAGGAAAATTATGCTTATTAATGATACTTTTGTTACAGTTTGTTGAGTAGAATGCATTGATGTGTACATGCGCACATACCTTTCCTGTCGAACTCAACATGGTTTATTTTATGAACAGGGAATAACTCAAAAAATGGGCTGTATTTCAATGACTGTGAAATTTTAAGGACCTCGGTGGTTCATTGCGCATTTTCGCAGTTAAACTTGTGATTTATTTTTAATTTTAGTTCGAAACGAGAGAAAAACTTCACTCAGCATATAATCAAATATTAATATTTGGAAATTAAATTGTTCCAGCGTAATCATACATATCAGCAGGCAACAAAAAATTTACTGAACGTATGTATCTTTTTCAACGCGTAGACACTGGTATATTCCTTGATATCGGCAATATGTTCATCAGAGAGTTTGCTCCTTTTTTATAAAATGTACATTCGAGAAAGAGTTTTGTAAAAACAGGTTCCAGTCGCAACTGAAAGTAATTTTCTCAATAAACCTTGCACCCGTTCTTAGAAGCACAGAATGAAATTTCCCGCACTATTCCTAACAGAAATTTAAAACATTGATTTCCAATTTCGATGCATACCAGCCATGGCAGAATTGTCATAACGTCCATACAAAATATCTGAGTTACATTTGTGTTAACTGATTCTACCACACACAATAGAAACAGGTAAATTTTCAGAATTTTCTTAGAAACAATTCTTATATAAATTAATATGTTCACTTATTTGAAATGTCACTGTATCTTTAAAATCCTGAAATTCGAGTTGGAAAACTCCTACAGTTGTAAATAAAATAATTTATATTCTGATTTGTAAATACCCTTACTTACAATTCGCTATGAATAATGCCGTGTTATGAAGTTTAAAGATGAAATTTTATGAAAGCAAACAACATAACTTCTCGCAGTATAATGTGAATACATCTGAGTTGTCTAAAAATTTATTCCAGAAAATAATTATATAAATCAATAGGTCGCTTAAGTGACCAGATTTAAACCATACAACCCTAAAATGGTAGCCAAAAATGTCTTACACTTGTAAATAAAAGAATGTATACCCTGATTTACAAACATCTTCAAGTAACTATCGCTGCGAATAATGCTGTGCTGTGAAATACACATTTATTTTAACTTGTGTTTTCCTGGAACTATTCCATAGTAAAATATATGAGATTTTTGTATCTTTTTTATTTTAAATATGAAATTCTTTTCCTCAAGTATGAGCTGACTGGTTCACGAAAATTGAATATGAGCTGACACGAAAACTGAACCAGCTCATATTCAGTTTTCGTGAAGAAAACTGAATATGAATTTATTGGTTCCCGAAAACTGTTCGAAATCCTGTCTTACTATTCGCCAAGTAACTTTTGTGTGCCCTCAGATTGACATTTTCGAATATATTGAATAGGAAAACATATGAAGTTCCATTAAAATCAGAAATCAAACATTTTACATAAAAGGTAGATGTATGTTCTGTATAGCGTATGAGTCTGTCAAATGCGGCAGAGAAACTTGTATCATCCTAAAATGCTCCTGTTGCCGATGATCCAATGAATAATATCAGTTGCCGTTACAGGTTTATGTAAGTGTTATTGGATATCATACAAACTGTGACGAATATCCCTATCAGCATTTCGAGCTGGATTTTCTTCTCTGGGTTTCAATTGTTCTGACACATTTATAGATGGATGTACGTCGAATCCCCTAAATAATTACGAGATCTCTTAATTTTGCCAATGGTAACCATCGCGTTTAAAGACAACTCAGTTCAAACAATTTCCCATGGAACATGTGTTGATTCATACGGACACCTGAGTGAACTGGGTGAGTGCTTCCGATCATTGAGCTGAAAATAAATTTTGTGTTTCCCAAATTTCTCGTACAGTTAATAGAAAATAACTGCCCATAATATTCTTGGGTGGGGAAAATATATCAGTACTAGTAGTAAAGTTAAAGGCCTATATTATTTGCTATTTTTTTTTCAAATTCATTTGCATAACTGTATAGCGGAGAGTATCTTCTGCACTTAATATTATTATCATGCATATTACTCCTTATAAATTCATGTCAACCTTAAACATCATGCAACATTATTATTATTAGAGTAGGTCTAAATATGCGCCACCACTTACATCTGAGGACATAAAGGCATACCTGTTAAAGAGTTTCTAGATTGAACACATTACAATATATCGGAGACTTGTTTCCCGTGTGGTATCGGGTTAACGTATTAGTTAAAAATATCGGTTTTGTTGGAAATGAAGGTTTTACAATGAGAGGCAAAATGATGAATTTTGTAAGCAAGTCCAAATATGGGTTACCCTCAAAATATCTAAAAAAAGAGGTACAAAAATAGCAATAAAGAGAGGAAACTTTTTTTAATGCAAAAAAATGCGTCAGAAATTATTTGAATAACAAAATTAACTAGATTATCCCTACATCTGCTGTTTCGAACATAAAAAAACTCATATATTTGTCATTTTAAATATGCAAAATAAAATAAAATTGCAGGAAAAAGGATACTATTCTTCGATGTTAAAGGTCTATTTACAAAAGTCATGGATGTAATGATACTTTTCGGCACCTGCACAATCACTATGCGCTCACAAATTGCATTGTACACACGTCGCCCATTGTTCACCTATTGAGTCTTCAGAGAAGATCCACCGCAAAATATGCAGCTCGCACCCTTATCGTTAGGATAGTCTCCTTGAGGTATTTCAAAGTCGCTGTCACTGTCATCCAGATGAGGATCTACAGGGCCAAAATCATTTTCTGATTCCGATGAGCGCCGTTTTTGTTTTGAAGACAGTATTCCTCTAGTAGGCGTGTTTCACTAGTTGACGCCATACCTGCAGTTGGAGCTTTTGAAGCAGCGGATCGTTTATATTGAGGAGTAGGTCTACATTTCACTCTCTTTCTGCGTTTTTTGGCTGCACATATTTCCAAAATCAGAGTCAATGTTGTTTTGTACTGTTCTTCAGTGATAACAGAGGAATCAGCAGCCTAGGGACCTTGATTGATAACTTTCTTCTTAATGGTAGGTATTCGAGCAATATCAAAAGGAGTGACATGCATTGCGTTTCCAGGCAGAACCTGCTGAGTAGTCATAGGGAAAGCCCGAAATGTTTGCGTGGTAGAGGAAGTCTAAGCTGCTGCCAGAGTATGATCTTTGGCCTGTGGGGTTGTGTTACATGTCTTCTCGGCCTCTATCGTAGAAGCTATGAAATCAGCTCTAGAGAAAATGTTCTTGTTCAATGGAAATATTCCAGCTTATCTGAATCCATTCACTGCAATCTCTCCATTCTGGACTCGCAGGTAGGCCTTTTGGGACACTCCATAATGTTGTGTGTTGTTACAGATCTGTTGGTATGTAGGAGCCACTGTCTTATTTCCTCACTGTAAAATGCTTTCAGCGCACCCATGAAGGTCTTGTCTAAAGGCTAGAGTTTGTGTGTTGAAGTTGGAGGAAGTTACCTAGTGTGATCTCTCCATGTCGATGACATCAACATTTCGCATATGACTGTAGTTTCCGTCTAAGATAAATAAAATGGGTGACTCTTTTTTAGGGCGGATGTTTTCAATGAAGTGACGAAGCCACTCGGTGGAACGATAATGTTTTACAAATCCCGAGGTATGGGCTTTTCCGATCGAACCTGGAAGACTTCCTTTCATTATCACATGGGACATATTCGTACTGGCGAAAATAGCGAAGGGAGGGACAAACAGTCCAGAGGCACTCATGCAGACCACGACTTTCATAGTAGAACCTCGTTCTGCAGACGTTAAGGCTACTATCTGTGTTTTCCCTTTTCTACCGATGACATAAAGAACTTTACTTTGAACAATGGAAAGTCCAGTCTCTTCGACGTTGTAAATCCTGTCAGCTGTGAATCTGTGTTTGTCGTAGGCTTGTTCCCAAATTGTGAAACATTTCTGTACATTTTCCTTGTTGAAGCCCAATGCTCCCGCAAAAGATGTCCTTCAAGGTTTGCGAAGACATAAATGAGCCTAATGCAGGTTCAGAAAAAGTTCAATCTAACATTTACCAGCTTCATTAAATTTCAACTGCGTTTGTATGTTATTTCGAACTGCTAAGTGATAGGCCATCTGTCGCGTATCACCCTAGTATATCCATAGAACGTTTGCTCCAACAGAAGTAAGTATGATACCATCTTTTCTTCAATTAGTTCCCCCAAATAGGGTTTTCTCCCTAGTTTAGTACGACTTACTTCAGCTGGACAGAGGTCTATATTTTTACTTAACGTTTGAAGTGTTGTACGAGGTACACTAAAAGTATTGGCTGCTTTCAGAGTTCCCATCTTACTTTCCCGAACGGATGTAATGGCTTGCTACATATATTCTTCTTTCCACTGCCTTCTTTTACCCTTTGAAATATATTTTGCAGTCGTTCTGGTCATTCTGAAACGAAAAAGAACCTAATTGTCGTGATTTGTTTCACATTATCCTAAAAGTGTTCCAAACATAGGCTAGCCCATATTTAGACTCCACCGGGTAGCCCGTATTTAAACCCATTGCATACGGGCAATTTGAGGGTTGGTAGCCAGTACCGTACATTACTACTGAGTGAACCATCTATGTTAAAACAAGTTCAAGATATCTTTAATGTTGTGCCCATACTAAAATAGTTTTTAGGATAACGGAGTGTTGTACATAAAACAGAATATACATGCCTGTCGAAACTTCCGCTGTGATGCAATAGGCAAATTGACACCTTATCAAATACTGCTTCTCGATTGCTCGCCTGCTGACAACCAAATAACCACGTACACGTCGTTTTTTCGCGAGGCACTGTTTCACATTATTTCCACCAGGTTACAGCATCAATTAAATGCTGTGCTGCTTCTAGCCCGTATTCAGACCCTAGCCCATATTTGGACCTTCTCTTCTATTATTATTTCCTTTAATTACAGTATTATCCAAATGCCTCAGAAAAATTATTTAGGGATGTGCCTTTTATTTTTTGTTACAATTATTATTTCTACTAAATAGTTCTTTAGTATTAGCAGTGTAAGTATCGATATTATTTTTATATTTCCAAAACTGCTTCTTTAAAAAGCGTTGGGCCTGAGGTCCGAATTTTGCTGTACTTCCACCTGTGGTCAGATCTACTCGATATAGTATTACAGAACGACAGATGGAAGGACATCAGTGCTAACTCCAGCCTGTTAGTTCCGGTGGGATTTTCCTGCGTGAAGTTTCCAGCAAGGGCCGTCAAGTTGTTTCGACGCCTTTTGTACTGAGTTTCCAGGTGTCATTTGTTTAAGCATCTGGATATCTAAGAGATCAAAAGGTGTTTTTAAATTAAATTGCTAAAGGCAATGACATGTGCGTTCCGTTTGCTAGTGAAAGGGATTGCTTCCAACGTAAAGTAGATATTCGGAGTTTTACTAACAGACTCTGAGATTGGTTGGTATTACCGTTTCGGACATTTAAGTTGTCGTAAGGAACACTTTTCAAGCATTTTTCAGATGTGCCTTCTCGTACACTTGGGACGTAGTACATAATTCCTCATACTCCTTTTAGTATCGTCATGATGAGAAGAGCGGCTGGCTTCATCTGAAACGAAAGATGACAGAGAAGAATTAAAAACAATATTTGGCAGACCATTTCTGAAATGTCTATCCTGAATGAAATTCTTGTCCGTTTAACAACTACAGTGACGGAAAAAAATCCCAACACCAAGAAGGGGTTGTGTTAGATAAACGACAGTTGGTAGGCGGTGTGAGTACATCTGTAAGAAGACGTCTATGCAAATTTCGCGCTCGGCGCATACGTGTGACGCTAGTAGCGACCCTCGGAAAATGCAAAGCAGGTTTGCTGTAAATACGCGCTGTAACGTTCGTGAGCGTTAGTTATCGTTGAGATTCGACGTAGTGTGTTGATGTTAGTCAAGAATGCCGTTAAGGAGACGAAGAAGCCATTATCAACAGCTCACGGAGTTTGAACGAGGTTGTTTAATAGGGCTACGAGAAGGTGGAGCTTCTTTCCGCAATATTGCAGAACGACTTGGCAGGAATGTAGCAACTGTGCATGATTGTTGGCAGCGGTGGTCAAGGGAAGGCACTGCTTCAAGAAGACCGGGTTCCGGCCGGCCACGTGGCACTACTGAGAGGGAAGACCGCCGTGCACGGCGTATGGCCGCGGGCGCATCGTACTGCATCTGCGGCAGCAATTCGAGCTGCAGTAGCCACCAAATTGACGCAACTAACTGTTACAAATCAGTTACTTGAAGGACAGTGCCGAGCCAGACGCCCTGTAGCGTGCATTCCACTTACTCCAAACCACTGCCGTTTGCGACGTCAGTGGTGTCAAGCTAGAGCTCATTCGAGGACGGAGTGGAGATCTGTTGTGCTTTCTGATGAAAGCCGGTTCTGCTTGGGTGCCAGTGATGGCCGTGTGTTATTTAGAAGGAGGCCAGGTAAGCGCCTGCAAGCAACCTGTCTGCGGCCGAGACACACTGGACCTACACCAGGAGTTATCGTCTGGGGAGAGATTTCCTATGACAGCAGGAACACTCTCGTGGTTATCCCACTTACCCTGACGGCACAGTTGTACGTCGGTCTGGTAATTACACCCGTTCTGCTGCCTTTCAGGAACAGCATTCCAGGGAGTGTTTTCCAACAGGATAACGCTCGCCCGCATACCCCTGTTGTAACCTAACATGCTCTACAGAGTGTCGACATGCTGCCGTGGCCTGCTAGATCACAAGATCTTTCCCCAATCGAGCACGTATGGGACATCATTGGACGACAACTCCAGCGTAACCCCAACCAGCAATAACCGTCCCTGTAATGACCGACCAATTGCAACAGGCATGGAACTCCATCCCACAAACTGACATCCAGCACCTGTACGACACAATGCATGAACGTTTGCATGCTTGCATTCAACATTCTGGCGGTTACACCGGTTATTAATGTAACAGCATTTCACATTTAAAATGGCTCTTCTCGCGCTTATATTAAGCTGTGATCTTGAAACCTTAATCGATTAAATATGTTACCTATACAAATGTATTGCCGCCATTTCATTCCTCTACAAAAATTGTTTCGTGGTGTTGGGATTTTTTTTCCGTCTGTGTATGTCCGGAGATCCACGTTTCACATGATGATGATCTGTGTTCCAGTATATTTGGTCGTAGATCCCATAATGCTCATTTTCCCTCTTGACATCATATGATCTGAACAGCAATTGGCGTCATCTGAAGCGTTGGTCGACAGACAGGAATCAAAAACTTCATTTGGTAGACCACATTCTGGAATAATTTTTTTGACGAAAATATCCTCTTTCTACAAAATAGTTCTTTGAAGTGTTGGCTTCATCATCAATCTTTTCTGCCCTAGCTGGGGATCAATATAGTTCGGTTATTCTGCACGGTAGTCAGATTACGATTCATGAGGAAACAAAATTTTTCGTACGCAATACGTATTTAATAGAAGGGATGCATTTACCTTTCGTATAGAACCTTGTAAATGTTTGCCAAAATAATAACTCAATAGTACATGTTGCGGTCTTTCACATTTGCCTTAGATAGCTACATGTCAACGCTATCTTCTTCACACAGAAAGGACTGGTATTTATACTGACTAGGATATATTCCTTTTAATTATTTTTTATGGTATTTTTTACAGGTTGTTTAATTTCCTTATATCGGATCCGTGTGCTGATGTGTAACTGTTTTTCTTTTGGCAGGATATCCGTGGAAATTAATGGAACTTTCGTTTTCTCTTTGAGGACGCTACAGAAGACATTTCTTCTCTTTGAGTATCTAAACATATGCACGGAAAACAAAGAAAAAGGAGAACTCCCTAACGGGGACGACAGTCGCTGCATCCATCAAACTGTAAAGCAACTCGATGTTAGTTGCAGTATACGGAAGGAGAGTTGATACCAAAAATACTTTCTGAAGATTTTGTTTCCAAATTGCTGATTTTCCGCTGATCTATAAAACACGGAAAAATATTATGTAGGAGAAAGCTGAAGCATATTTACATACCAAAAACTATGCTTTTGTCGCACGGTTAAAAAGGAAACTGCAGATATTGGTGAACTAACAGATGAATATCACTCTTGCTTAATATGGTGCATACACATTCAGTTCCTTTAAAGACGGGAAAAAACTCGGTCTCTAAATTATCTGCAATATATCCATCTAAGATCCCTTTCTGCTCGAATAAACAGACAATTAGCAACTTTTGGCTTTCTACACTTTTTGTGTGTTTGAGGACGTAACAGAAAACGGTTTCACTGAACATTATTCTGTGGTTCAAACATCCATATTTTCGTTTGAATTTCCATTCACGGTTATTTTGAGACGTAGACTAGCAAGTTTGTCTCAAATCACAGAGATCTCGCGTTTGTTACGGTCGTCAACGAATGAAGAGAAACGCAGGTCACTCCATTTTTGTGGGCTTAACAGAAAACCTAGACGGAAATTCACAAATAAATGGTTGAAGTGTATGGTGGTGATTGTATTGGCGCAGCAACATCTCTAAATGGTTCAGTTTCTTTGCAGAGGGATGTGGCAACATTACCGATTCGCCTGTAACCGTGTCATCACTCGCTAATGTGAGAGGCAGGAACAGGCAATTCTGAGTTACCGGCGGTTCCATCTGCGCACATTTGCACAAAAGTTCAACATTACGTTCGGTATAGCGTGCGATATCGTGCATCAAAAATTTAAATTTCGCAAGGTCAGTGCGCGATGGGTACCCAAGAATATGACAGGCAACCAGAAGGAACAGAGCATGATGTCATCCTTGAACTACTTGATGCGTTACGCAGAAGAAGGACATGAATTTGTGGCAGGTGTAGTGACTGGAGATGAGTCCTGGGTGTAATCCTATACACCCGAATCTGAGAAGGCAAGTACAGTGTAGAAACATTTCGACTTCCCGCCAGAAAAATTTCAGAGTAACCCAATCTGTACAAAATGTTCTCGTAACGGTGTTCTGGTGCATGCATGGTGCTCTTCTGGTACAGTTGCGCCGAAGGGGGACAACTGTGAATGCCTACTCTAACACATTGAGGAAGTTGCATCGTGCCTTTCGTGACAAAAGATCTAACAGAGACATCGCAAATGTCATAACGCTTCAAGACAACACTCCCCATATGTTGCGCAATACGTTCGTGACATAATTGCGCAATTTGAGGCTGGCGCTCCAACACCCACTGGCCAATCGGAACTTGCCGGCTCCTTCAGATTTTCATCTGTTTGGTCCCTCGAAAATATTCTTGGGCGGCCAACGCTTCGACTCGGCTAACAAAGTCAAATCAGTTATCCCTAGGTGGCTATACGCCCAGAAAACGGAATTAATGAACAAGGTGGGCTAAAACTGGTACCATGATTGGATAATTGTTTCGAGCGTCTCGGTTCTTATGTTGAAAAATAGAAAGAAACGTAATTTCACTGTATGTATGATTTGTTTGCCTATCGAATAAGAATGTTACCAGAAAAACAACAACATATCGTGCGTTTCTTTTCGATCCCGCCTCGTAGTATCAAGTGGCAGCAGTTACTTTCCCTGTGTTTTTTGCTCCTGTTACGTATTGGTACTGAAAAACACTTCATCCATTATCCACCTTTATTCCAACGAATTCATTTCAGAAGATAAATTCTTCAACTGAAAGAGAAATAGCTGTCTATAGTCTATATCTGCATTTGTAATCACTGGAATTATCTACGAAATTTGTATTGGGTTTTTTTACTTATAAGTGAGAACATTTCTGTTCTGTTAAACTAAAATCATTAATGGCATAGGAATAAATCAAATAATTTAAATTGATATATTTAATTTTTATTATATTTTTCTGGATAAATTACTGCAAGCCGTGCCACCCAATCTAGTCTTTTAAAAATGTTAACGAAATGAGATTTACAACATTTTTTTTTTAAATTAATACATTTATCTTCGGCTGTACCTCTTTTCCAAAACTGATTGTAAAGATTTAGATTAAATAAACTTGATAACATTCCGTGAAAATGCATAACACTATAAAATATCTGCTCGTACTGAACGCACATTCAATGTGCTTCTAATTGTAAGTTGCGGTTGGGTCCAAATTTTAATTTGTAACCTCAAACCAGAAATTACAGTTCCAAAATTGTGTGTCTATATAGACTTGCGACTTTTCAAAGTTTTAAAGCAGTTCAGGAGATTTTAGTACATAAAGTGAAACATTTCACCATGGATTTTAGTTTTGAAAGTGTTTTTTCTGCAGAGAAGTATTTTAGAAAGCAACAGGAAATGAATAAATCCGTATTCTATGAAACCATATCCTCAGAATAAAAAATGTCTCAGTTTCGGGACACGGAATATTATCTAACACTTCGTTGAAGACAATTTTCTAAAGTATTTTTGATGTTAAATCCTTAAATTTTAAAAGGAAATGAGAAAGAGAGATACAGGTTGCAAATAAGTTTAAGACCTACGGTGCTGCGTAAATCTACTTTGTCGCAACGATGTGCTTATAGATTCAAGGGGGTTCGTTTCCTCAGGTCTATAGCTTTACTGAAATCAATAAGAGAACTAGAAAAGGGATATGCTGTAGAACATAAAATATCTGGATTTCTACGGTGCATAAATGATTTAAAATTCCTGTTGGAAACAATGCTATCTGTCACCCAGAATTATTTTCACTCCAGTTGCAAAGAATGAACTAAAATCGGTCAAAATATCGATTTAGTTATGTGGCTCTGCGTCGTTTTCAATAGAAGTGGATAAGTTACCGCGAATCAATGATTCAAACATGAGTTTAAGTAACCGGTAAATATCTGCCCTATTGACCGCTAGTTTGCATTCGTTGTGCCTTTTATCTATTTTCGGAAACATTTGTTCAGAATAAGGAAACCTTAATTATCCGTGAAAACTTGGCTTAACCTTTTAAGCGGCTTGAACGAAATAACTCTGTGTACGCAATGCGGGCTGAAATCTGCTCGGACGTAATAACACGGAGTACGCTGTCTGGTCCCTACATCGCTCCTACGAGTGACCTCGAACTCAGGGCAACATTACACATTGCATTTCCACTTTGATTTGTTATTCAAAATGCTCATTTAAGGGGATGGTTGAAACTTATCGTATCCGACTGAATACCTGCTAAAAGGGTTGCAACAATGGCACTGAATCTAAGAAAACGGAGAGGTGTCTGAATGCCATGGCAGTTGGTACATTTTTGTTCTGAAAATTAAAGAACGAAAATTCTAAAATTTGATAGCAGGTAATAAGAATAAACAGGCATATACTAATAGTAATAATACCGGAATAGTGTATCCAGATAATAAAGGGTTTTCAACTTGTCCGGTCGAAGTCTCACTGAAATTGAGAAGAGGACTTTACGATCTAATTCTAATTTTGCTATCTCCAGAAATATAACGATATCAGACATAGTTGCTTCAGTTGAGGAATCTGTAATACAAAGCAGTCTCAACTTTGAAGAAAAAAATAGTTAGACATTGTATCAGCCAAGTGATAACCGCAAATCACGCTACATTACCTAGACCAAATTTAATGACCAAAGAAATTAATGCGCTTAAAGAATTGCGCTCAAATTCAAATTTAATCATCACAAGAGCTGACAAAGGAGGTCAGGTGGTTGTGTTTGACTAAATTCATTACGATAACAAAGTCAAAAGTCTTATTTCGGATGAACCTTACAAAGAAATAAAGAATGATCCTTCAGATAAACAATTGAAAAAAATACAGAAATTGATCAAAAACTAAGAAACTCTGAGCCAAAACATAAAAAACAAACTTAAACATTCTTACACCCGTTGTGCGAGATTCTGTGCTCTCCCTAAAATACATAAATCTGGAATTCCTTTCCGACCTATAGTAAGTAATATCGGCACAGCAGCATATAAGTTATCGAAGTTCTTATCTTCAAAATTATCTACCTTGGCCACTCCAAAGGAAACATCTGTAAAAATTCCATTGAGTTGGCCAATCGACTCAAACTGCACCCCTACGTAGAACAACTAATGCTATCCTTTGATGTGGTATCTATGTTCACCAATGTTCCTGTAAAAGGAGCTCTGACATCTCTATAATCAAGTCTTGTAGAGCATCATTACAGCCAATCTGAAGTTGAGGAAATAACAAGACTAGTGGACATTTGCATAAACCAGAACAGATTTACTTTCCGTGGAACGTTTTATGAACAGACGGAAGGTCTAGCCATGGGCAGCCCACTGTCACCTATATTATGTGAAATCTACATGCGTCGATTTGAAGAAAAACTTTTCAGACTTCTGAAATTTGACTTATGGATGCGATATGTAGACGATACGTTTGTTCTATGGAAGGGAAAACATTCTGAAATTCCGGAATTAGTCATACTTATAAATTCCATTGATCCTCACATTCAATTCAGCGGCAAAACTGAAAATAATGGATTCCTACCATTCCTGGACGTCCTGGTAACTCGCTTAAATCAATCTCTCGCAACCACAATTTATCGGAAGCCTTTCGCTATTTTTTCACCTCCACATGCCAAGTCTAATCACCCTTATCAACAGAAACTCAGTGCCTTTTACAGTTGCGTATATCGCGCGATACCTATATGTTCAGATAAGGACAGTTTGGAAAAAGAACTGTATTTCCTCAAACGCTTTGCAGTACAGCGAGAATACAACCCTTCCATTATAGACAAGGCTCTGACAAAATTCCGAAAACCGAAGTTCATCTCCACATTAACTCCTGTGTCGCGCCCATTGCGAGATAATTTGGCCATTATTCCATTTTCCCGTGACATTGCCTTCAAGATTAAAAAAAAAATTTAAAAACCTTTAATTTTAAGGTGATTTTTAAACCCATAAACACAATGAGATTTTGAGAATCAAAGGACTGTGTTGAAGACAAAAAAATATCGTGGGCAATTTATCAAATTCCATATTAATGTGGCGCTTCGTATATAGGACAGACCCGTAGAGCCTTGCGTTTTCGATTAAAGGAGCAAAAGACCTACATTCTGAATTGTGACCTAAAGAAGTCATCGATGGCTAAACACTGTTACGAAAAGGACCACAGATTTCTCTTTGAAGCAGCAAAACTTATTGACAAACCAGATTCAAACTACAAACTTGATATTTTGGAAGCTTTCCATATATATCAGAAGTCTTCGCAACTTATTAATGACATGGCATCCACGCCATTTCTATCAAACGCGTGGAAGCATCTAACCAAAACACGTGACTGTAAACATCATTTATGCTGTCATATACAATTTGAATATTTACGTGCCATTCATCCTGATGAAGCTAGGTCAATACCCAGCGAAACCATGGTCGGCTTGAGAAATAAAGAAATAAACATTTGTGGCAACTACGTTGTATTATCTTAATCTATGACTGACTGATGTCAGTCACTCCCTTCCTAAAATCCTTTAGATTAGATACGATCTGATCTGATCTTAATCTAATTCTGTTGTACACACACACACACACACACACACACACACACACACACACACACACATTCTCTCGTATTCACCAAACTCCAAAACCGTCAGTTAGGAACATGGGACTAACCTAACAAAAATCCTGTCAGACTGTCATTGACTGAATGCTCTATAGAATTAAGTATAAATGCAATCGCATATATCAGAAAGCTTAATATCGAGTTGTCCATGGTTGAGCTTTTTTATACCTATTCATTCTGATGAGAGTTCAGATACGATTTGTTTGTTAAAAATACATTTATACTAACCTATCGTATTTATTTTTTCAATCACACTCAATTTCGCCTGTTATGCAGTCACATGATTGAGCTATGTAATCCTTTCCTCGACATTTACCAAATATCTCGAAAATTTAGAGCAACACAGAATTTTCATCTTTGCACACTCCATACAATTTCCCTTGCATTCATACCGTACTCTGTAATTTTTTCTTTACTTTGTTCTCAGCGAGCCTGAAACGGCTCCTATTTTTTCAAACGTCTCAAGAATTAAGTCTCACAGGAACACATTGTTTTCGCCATGGTACTCTGAAATAAAATTTCAGTTCTAATGACACCACGCTTAATATAGTTTAATTTATTTCATTTTAAGGAGTGGGGGTGGCGTACCCGAGAAATTCGGATCTCTCACAAAAAATATATTCAAAGCACTTTTGCTAAATGTTTTGCTTTCAATCGATGATTTTTTTAAATTCCATATTATTAACTAGATTTCATGGGTGTTTTAATAATTCAGATTATTTTGGACCTATTGATATTTTCCGTAAATCCGAAATTATTTCCTTAATTGCATGTAACATAAATATGCATGTTGTTGTTAAAATGATTGTCCTAGTTTTATACCATCACAAAGTACTACAAAACGCTTCCGGCAAAGTCAATCATATCATGTAAATTTTGTTTTAGAGAACTAAGGCAGTTTGATATGCCTCACGACCCGGTACATAAAATAAGTGTAACGTATCACCTAATATGACGTACTACTGTGGTGTTATATGAGTCAAATCAATATATTTCAGATATACCGATTTGACTCATATAACACCACTACGCCTTGGCAGCGTAGTTCAGTTGGAAGAACAACCATTTTCATAGTAGGAAGGCATGGCGTTTGAATGCACAAGAAAGATTTGGTGCTTAGTGGCGTTCCAGTATAAATGAATCTCCGGCTGATGAGGTTGAAAAATATGTGTGATGATTCTTTCACGCATCATGTGTGCAATTAATAAAAATTCTTTTCTGCAATGAACTGGCCGTTTAATCATAGTTGTCGATGCAACAGTATAGCCTGTGATTTTGTGCACCCGCCTTATAATCTACAGTGTTAATTCATTACGTAACATGGCACAGATTACCTACTACTGCTATGATGCTTGAGAAAAATCGCCAAGTTGCAGAGATAAGCCACGCCGGCGTATTCTGTTGGGAAAACAGCCGACTCCGAAGAAGGAAGACGTCGGCTCGAATACCACCACCGGCAAAAAGGTTTTACTCTATGCCCGTAACTGCAGTGTGACAGAGTCTAATGACCTTATCCGACTTATACAAAAACACAGAATATAAAGAAGTAAGCGAAAAAAATAAAAAATAAAAACAAAAACCTTTTAAACCTACTTTGCTTTTATGCGTACTTTCCACTTTAAGCCATGACTGTATATGTTCGCGAAACAACATACTTAACGCCAACTGAAAATTCTGGAAATGTATAATAATATAAACGTAGAACTTCACAGTAGGTCCCTCCACCCAACTCTGTATCGTAAAATTTCAAAATATGGCTGGTGGACGGAATAGTCTTGTGATGTACTAGTTCTATTCTTCGCCTTTACATTAGCGGTACCTGCGGCAGTTTAGACGTTAGCGGTACCTGCGGCGGTTTAGAGGTTAGCGGTACCTGCGGCGGTTTAGAGGTTAGCGGTACCTGCGGCGGTTCCTCCTTCTCGCCGTACATCTTCCTTACATCTTTCTGTTAAAAACCATGGGTGTTGTGGTTTGGTTTTCAAAAAAATGCCACCATTTACGTCTACCTCTAATGCGACGAAATATAAAGTACCGCCAATACATTATTGGGATATCTACTAGGTACACGTTCATGAAATACAAGAAGCCGGAGGATTTGGGTTTACAAATCAATTTAGCCTCCTAGGTCTGTTTCAGTTTGCGAATTTCAGTAGAATTAACACAAATGAGTTCCTTTTTCTTGATGCGGTTAGAGAAGGCGCACACAGTGACAAGCCCAAATTCCTTCCACAGGATTTTGGGAAAACAAGTTCTCCTGCGCTCAACACTTTACTTCACGGCCGAAACGTTTCGTGTTTTTTCAGTGTTACGAATAAACCATTACATTTGCATCGCAAAGTGTTAGTTTTCCAACTGCAGAGGAGAACCAGTGAGAATAGTCGAAATGAACAAAAACTGAACTCTTTCCAAATTGACAACTTTACGTTCTGTTAAGAGAAAAAAATAATTTGAAGTTTTAGATGTAATACAAATAGCCTTTTTCAAGCCTCCTGTTAAAAAAAATAGAGTTACTGGGACTAGCACAGTAACTCAATTTTTAGCGCAAAATTCGCAAAGATGCCACTGTGAACGCAACGGCTGCAAACCCTTCCTTTTGGGATGGCATATCGGACACAGAAAAAATTTCTTTTCTCAGAGAATTTTAAAAACGGTCAGAAAATTTTTAACACGCATACATTTTTCTTGGAAAAATAAAGGATATTAAATATATCGAATCGGGCAATTTGAGCATTTACAGATAATTGCAAAATTCAAAACCAATGAAGAGTATTACTTGTATTTTCATTCTAGAAAGCAAACTCTTTAGTGACGCAGCATAAAATTTGTTAAGTCCCTTTCTACTCTTTTTCCTTGCAAAAAGAAGGAACTCACGGGAAAAGGCACTCGATTTTTAAATTTCTGTATTAGTGTCAGGAAAGTTGGAAAATATTTTCAAGTATTTTGAAGACCGACAATATATATATATATATACATATATATATATATATATATTTATGCACCCACCACAAGTCATCCTGAAGAAGAAATTGAAGAATTTTATGAGGAAATTCGTCATCTAAATAATAAAGGTAAGCAGCACTTGAAAATAATTATGGGAGATTTCAATGCAAAAATAGGGCAACGGCAACAGAATGAAACTTCAGTAGGTAAATTCGGTCACGGCAACAGAAACCAGCGTGGAAATACTCTCGTTGAGTTTGCAGAGGCAGAAGGATTTTTCATCTTGAACTCCTTCTTCAAGAAAAAGCCACACAGGAAATGGACATGGAGACATCCAAATGGGACGACAAGTGAAATTGATTTTATTATGTGTAACAAAAAATTCGTCATCGAAGACTGCAGTGTGCTGAACAAGTTCAACACAGGTAGTGACCATAGATTGGTGAGATGTAAGATGCACCTCAACACTAAACTTGAACGTGGCAAGCTCATAAGACAAACAAAATGTATTGACATAACCAACCTTAAAAAACACCATAATACTTTCAAGTTAGAACTGAAGAACAGATTCTCTGCTTTAGAAGGCCTAACATCGGAAGAAGTGGACATCTCTGAAGTTAACAGAAAAGTAACCAAAGCTCTAATGGAAACAGCAACAAAATTAGCTGGGTCTAAGAACAAGTTGCATGTGAACAAATTATCAGGAAAAACCAAAATGTTGATGCAAAAAAGAAGAGAGATGAGGACAACTGAAGAAGATGTGACTTCCAAAGTGGAATATATAGAGCTATGCAAGACAACACGAAAAAGTATCACTGAAGACGTAAGGAAATTCAACTGTGAACTAGTGAGAAAAGCAATTGAAAACAACCAAAGCCTTAAGATAGCAAAGGGACATCTCAGTAAGGGAAGAAAACAGATTATGGCTCTGAGAAAAGAAGATGGTTCTGTAACAAGAAATAGAGGAGAAATTTTGACAAGAGTGAAAGATTTCTACTAAAAATTATATGAAAGGGATGATATATGTACTCCAGACATCATGAAAGATACCAGTACCAGAGTTCCTCCAGTCCTTCCAGCAGAAGTTGCTCATGCAATCAAGAACATGAAGCGAGGAAAAGCTCCAGGAGAAGATGGAATTACTGTAGACATCATACAAGAAGCAAGTGGAGAAATTGAAACAGTACTCGCCCAAATTTTCACTCAATGCCTTAATGAAGGGAAGATTCCTGAGGATTGGAACAATGCTACAATGATCCTGCTACATAAAAAAGGTGACATTGAGGATCTCAGGAACTACAGACCTATCAGCCTCCTATCAGTGGTTTATAAAATCTTCACTAAAGTTCTTTCACACCGCTTGAAGGTAACACTGGACATGGCTCAACCGAGAGAACAAGCTGGATTCAGGAGTGGCTACAGCACAATAGATCATATCCACGTGCTGAGAGAACTAATTGAAAGAGCGAGGGAATATGAACTTCCATTGTGCATGGCTTTTATCGATTATGAAAAAGCCTTTGATTCGGTGAAACCATCAGCAGTAACAATGGCTCTGAAATCCTGCGGTATTGAAGATGCATACATTAATATTATTAATAACATCTATGAAAATGCAAGTGCAAAGATTAGGCTGTTTGAAAATACAACACACGTAAAAATTGGAAAGGGAGTGAGACAAGGTGACACCATATCTCCGAAGCTCTTTAATGCCACATTGGAGGGTGTTTTTCAGTCGCTGAGCTGGGAAAACAAGGGGATAAAGATTAATGGAGATTATCTAACCCACCTTCGTTTTGCTGATGACGTAGTCATTTTTGCAACTATCCCATCAGAGCTGCAGAGTATGATCCAGGAACTTGCTGACAAGAGTAAAGAAGTGGAATTAAAAATGAACTTTCAGAAAACAAAAGTGATGTTCAATGCTTTTACAAGAAATGAAGATTTATCGATTGATGGAGAAAAGCTGGAGATAACAGACACGTACGTTTATCTTGGACAGCAGATATCAAGTGAGGGTCACATTGGTGAAGAAATTAATCGGCGTACAAAACTTGCCTGGAGAGCTTTTGGAAGAAACAGCATAATTTTCAAGAGCAATATGCCATTATGTCTTAAAAGAAAAGTGTTTGATCAATGCATCCTTCCAGTGCTTATGTATGGTGCAGAGACGTGGACCTTAACTAAAAGAGACATACAAAGGCTGCAGACAACTCAAAGAAGCATGGAGAGGTTCATGCTTGGTGTAAACAGGAGAGATAAGAAGAGGAACTCGTGGATCCGAAAAATGACAAGAGTGGAAGACATCATGATCAGAGTTAAATCCTTGAAATGGCAATGGGCTGGACATACTGCCAGAAGGACAGATCATCGATGGACAACCGAAATTTTAGATTGGATTCCAAGGGACAGGAAAAGACCCAGAAGAAGACCACATGGGAGATGGGTGGATGAAATTCGAAAGTATGCAGGGGTGACATGGAGGAGACTGGCACAAGACAGACCGTTGTGAAGGAAACTTGGGGAGACCTTCGTCCAGCAGTGGATTGATAATGGTTGACAATGATGATGATGATGATGATATATATATATATATATATATTCTATTAAGAAGAGACCTAAGCAAAAAAATTACATATATATTTTTGACTCATACCAAGTACAACATAGTAAAGGTTATGTATCTACCGGTGTGAGTAAAAGGAGAAGAGATAAAAAATATAAAACAACTGAATGTAGAAGGTGTCGAGAATACTGAGCCTTGGCTTTATCAAGGACCAGCAAAAACTCTGCATTTTCTCACTTCCACAAAGACCTAGTTGGAAATGGGTTTCTGCAAGGCCATAGATGCAAGTAACATGCCCACCTAAAATTGTTTTAAAAAATATATATATATGTCATGTCCTCCGCAGAGTTGTATGACCTAGCACTAGTTAACAATTTCGCTTGCATCCATAACCCTCCTGGCCCGACCCATGCTCTTCATCTGTTACTATTAAACAGAGAGAAGAAGATTAAAGAGAACTCAAGCTGTGAGAGTGACATAATAATTAGAAATAATTTTCAACTATAACGAAATGCCAAGTTCGTCTGAGAGAGAATTTAAACCTGAAAAACAATGCAAAAGAAATCCAAATTTTTACATTGCAATTGAAAAAGGAAATATTAATTTTTTAAAAATCAGATTTTTGAAAGAAAACTTGATTCTAAAACCCCCTACTCTACAACTTCTGACAACACGAAAACGAGAATAAGTTAAAGACAAAAATTAACTAAAGAAAACTTTGTGAAAGTTATATGATTTAACCAATTAGTTGCAATATGTACAAAGTATTTCAGCAGTGCTTTAAGTGCATGATTAAATAGTTATTAAGAACTTAACTACTTTGAAAATACAGCGCAAAGAAAAGGAACTATGCTTAGCCATCTGCTGTGCCTATGTTCCCCAAAAGACGCGCAAAGTTACCAAGAAAAGAAAGAGTTAAAACCCGCAAAAATGTTAACAGACAAGCCAGTGCCTAAAAGCTGAAAAGCAAAAAATCAACAGAGAAAAAAAGGTACATGAAGTACAAACATTGAACTTATAAAACCTAAAACCCAACACAAGGAAGAGAGCTTACCTCTTGTGCAACTAAACTTTCTCCTCACAAGAGTAAAACATGGCTGACCTCTTCCCTATGCGTCCTAACACTTCTGCCACTCCCTAGTCGCTGGGGAGCAGTGTGGGTGGGGCTGATGGCCTCCTCATACAGAAAGAAACCAACTCGCGGAGATTTTAACCAGAGAAAAAAATATATATATAAACTTAAAACTGTGGATCTGTACGATCAGAAAGAGCAGAATAAACTCTCCAGAATACATGAGAAATATTATAAAATACACGAGTGGTGTATTTAATAATCTTTGCATGTATTAAATCACCTTAGTGAGCTTCTATAGATTAATCAGAATCTTATTAATTTTAATGTTAGTTTTACTATTTTTAGTATAGCTATCCTAGTGATGAATAACTAGTTTTCTTTTTTATTTGTTTTTATTTTCTTTTATAAACAGATTTTTAAGCTTTTTTTGTGATTTTTTCTATATTATTTAATTTTTTGTTTTAATAGGACCTTCATATCCATAGCACTAAGGTTCCTTTTAGTAGTTAATAGGCATCCTCTAGCCAACTTCCTTACGGCTTTGATTGGTCAGAATCATATTATTAACTGTGTAGAAAATTAAAGCAGATCTGCCAACCTTACTCTATTATTCAGAATAATTTTTCTTAAAGTTCTTTTGATGAAAGAAGAAGGAATTTCGTTCTCTAGAAAACTATCTAATAGTATATTAATGTGGTAATTGAAGTCCAAATTGTTGCTGCAAATTCTTGAAATTCTTAGGACCTGAGAAATTAGTACATTCTCAATTACTTTGGTTGATATGTTATTATTCCAGTGTAGATATTTAATTACTTTGAAAGGAAAATTAACTCTGTTATCAAAGAGGCTAATAGATGGGTTACCTCTGTTCAGCTTAATGCTTAAGTCCAGGAACTCAAGTTCCTGATTACTGTGGTTGGTTTTACATAAGTTAAGAGAGCTAGGATAGATATTATCAAAATCACTCTCTATAACTTCTGAATTATTGATACACAGCAGATCATCAATTTAGGACGCATAGGGAAGAGGTCAGCCATGTTTTACTCTTGTGAGGAGAAAGTTTAGTTGCACAAGAGGTAAGCTCTCTTCCTTGTATTTGGGTTTTAGGTTTTATAAGTTCAATGTTTGTACTTCATGTACCTTTTTTCTCTGTTGATTTTTTGCTTTTCAGCTTTTAGGCACTGGCTTGTGTGTTAACATTTTTGCGGGTTTTAACTCTTTCTTTTCTTGGTAACTTTGCGCGTCTTTTGGGGAACATAGGCACAGCAGATGGCTAAGCATAGTTCCTTTTCTTTGCGCTGTATTTTCAAAGTAGTTAAGTTCTTAATAACTACTTAATCATGCACTTAAAGCACTGCTGAAATACTTTGTACATATTGCAACTAATTGTTTAAGTCATATAACTTTCACAAAGTTTTCTTTAGTTAATTTTTGTCTTTAACTTATTCTCGTTTTCGTGTTGTCAGAAGTTGTAGAGTAGGGGTTTTAGAATCAAGTTTTCCTTCAAAAATCTGATTTTTAAAAAATTAATATTTCCTTTTTCAATTGCAATGTAAAAATTTGGATTTCTTTTGCATTGTTTTTCAGGTTTAAATTCTCTCTCAGACGAACTTGGCATTTCGTTATAGTTGAAAATTATTTCTAATTATTATGTCACTCTCACAGCTTGAGTTCTCTTTAATCTTCTTCTCTCTGTTTAATAGTAACAGATGAAGAGCATGGGTCGGGCCAGGAGGGTTATGGATGCAAGCGAAATTGTTAACTAGTGCTAGGTCATACAACTCTGCGGAGGACATGACATATATATATTTTTTAAAACAATTTTAGGTGGGCATGTTACTTGCATCTATGGCCTTGCAGAAACCCATTTCCAACTAGGTCTTTGTGGAAGTGAGAAAATGCAGAGTTTTTGCTGGTCCTTGATAAAGCCAAGGCTCAGTATTCTCGACACCTTCTACATTCAGTTGTTTTATATTTTTTATCTCTTCTCCTTTTACTCACACCGGTAGATACATAATCTTTACTATGTTGTACTTGGTATGAGTCAAAAATATATATGTAATTTTTTTGCTTAGGTCTTTTCTTAATAGAATGTGAATTCTGAATTTTCAAAACTGCTGCCTCTAAAATGACTCTACAACTTAAATCTTGGCCCTCAGTCTCCGGCAGCTGGAATGTACCTGGCCAAGGCAGCGGCCAGTGCGACATGAAGGCAGAGGGTGCTAAAAATCCCCGGAGGACCGGACTAGGCTGCCATTTGATGCTGACCTTGGCTACCTATAACGGACGCTCCCTATCTTCTGATTCAAGGCTTCTTGAATTGGAAGAGGAACTACAAAGGATCAAGTGGGACATCGTCGGGCTAAGTGAGGTAAGGTGAAAAGGAGAAGATCTCATTGAACTGAAAAGTGGACATCTCTTCTATTATCGTGGGACAGATACTGGCAGAACTAGTGGTGTTGGATTTATAATAAACAAGAAACTGAAGGATAAAGTGGTAGAAGTTGAAAGTTCCTCTGACAGAGCTGCACGACTCGTTATCCAACTATCGAGAAGATACCAGGCTCAGATTATTCAAACTTATGCACCCACCACAAGTCATCCTGAAGAAGAAATTGAAGAATTTTATGAGGAAATTCGACATCTAAATAATAAAGGTAAGCAGCACTTGAAGATAATTATGGGAGATTTCAATGCAAAAATAGGGCAACGGCAACAGAATGAAACTTCAGTAGGTAAATTCGGTCACGGCAACAGAAACCAGCGTGGAAATACTCTCGTTGAGTTTGCAGAGGCAGAAGGATTTTTCATCTTGAACTCCTTTTTCAAGAAAAAGCCACACAGGAAATGGACATGGAGACATCCAATTGGGACGACAAGTGAAATTGATTTTATTATGTGTAACAAAAAATTCGTCATCGAAGACTGCAGTGTGCTGAACAAGTTCAACACAGGTAGTGACCATAGATTGGTGAGATGTAAGATGCACCTCAACACTAAACTGGAACGTGGCAAGCTCATAAGACAAACAAAATGTATTGACATAACCAACTTTAAAAAACACCATAATACTTTCAAGTTGGAACTGAAGAACAGATTCTCTGCTTTAGAAGGCCTAACATCGGAAGAAGTGGATATTTCGGAAGTTAACAGAAAAGTAACCAAAGCTCTAATGGAAACAGCAACAAAATTAGCTGGGTCTAAGAACAAGTTGCATGTGAACAAATTATCAGGAAAAACCAAAATGTTGATGCAAAAAAGAAGAGAGATGAGGACAACTAAAGAAGATGTGACTTCCAAAGTGGAATATATAGAGCTATGCAAGACAACACGAAAAAGTATCACTGAAGACGTAAGGAAATTCAACTGTGAGCTAGTGAGGAAAGCAATTGAAAACAACCAAAGCCTTAAGATAGCAAAGGGACATCTCAGTAAGGGAAGAAAACAGATTATGTCTCTGAGAAAAGAAGATGGTTCTATAACAAGAAATAGAGGCGAAATTTTGACAAGAGTGAAAGATTTCTACTCCAAATTATATGAAAGGGACGATACATGTACTCCAGACATCATGAAAGGTACCAGAGGTCTTCCAGTCCTCCCAGCAGAAGTTGCTCATGCAATCAAGAACATGAAGCGGGGGAAAGCTCCAGGAGAAGATGGAATTACTATAGACATCATACAAGAAGCAAGTGGAGAAATTGAAACAGTACTCGCCCAAATTTTCACTCGATGCCTTAATGAAGGGAAGATTCCTGAGGATTGGAACAACGCTACAATGATCCTGCTACATAAAAAAGGTGACATTGAGGATCTCAGGAACTACAGACCTATCAGCCTCCTATCGGTGGTTTATAAAATCTTCACTAAAGTTCTTTCACACCGCTTGAAGGTAACACTGGACATGGCTCAACCGAGAGAACAAGCTGGATTCAGGAGTGGCTACAGCACAATAGATCATATCCACGTACTGAGAGAACTAATTGAAAGTGCGAGGGAATATGAACTTCCATTGTGCATGGCTTTTATCGATTATGAAAAAGCCTTTGATTCGGTGAAACCATCAGCAGTTACCACGGCTCTGAAATCCTGCGGTATTGAAGATGCATACATTAATATTATTAATAACATCTATGAAAATGCAAGTGCAAAGATTCGGCTGTTTGAAAATACAACACACATAAAAATTGGAAAGGGAGTGAGACAAGGTGACACCATATCTCCGAAGCTCTTTAATGCCACATTGGAAAATGTCTTTCAATCACTGAACTGGGAAAACAAAGGGATAAAGATTAATGGAGATTATCTAACCCACCTTCGTTTTGCTGATGACGTAGTCATTTTTGCAACCACCCCATCAGAGCTGCAGAGAATGATCCAGGAACTTGCTGACAAGAGAAAAGAAGTGGGATTAAAAATGAACTTTCAGAAGACAAAAGTGATGTCCAATGCTTTTACAAGAAATGAAGATTTATCGATTGATGGAGAAAAACTGGAGATAACAGATACATATGTTTATCTTGGACAGCAGATATCAAGTGAGGGTCACATTGATGAAGAAATTAATCGGCGTACAAAACTTGCCTGGAGAGCTTTTGGAAGAAACAGCATAATTTTCAAGAGCAATATGCCATTATGTCTTAAAAGAAAAATGTTTGATCAATGCATCCTTCCAGTGCTTACGTATGGTGCAGAGACGTGGACCTTAACTAAAAGAGACATACAAAGGCTGCAGACAACTCAAAGAAGCATGGAGAGGTGCATGCTTGGTATAACCAGGAGAGATAAGAAGAGGAACTCGTGGATCCGAAAAATGACGAGAGTGGAAGACATCATGATCAGAGTTAAATCCCTGAAATGGCAATGGGCTGGACATACTGCCAGAAGGACAGACCATAGATGGACAGCCGAAATTTTAGATTGGATTCCAAGGGACAGGAAAAGACCCAGAAAAAGACCACATGGGAGATGGGTGGATGAAATTCGTAAATATGCGGGAGTGACATGGAGGAGACTGGCACAAGACAGACCGTTGTGGAGGAAACTTGGGGAGACCTTCGTCCAGCAGTGGATTGATAATGGTTGACAATGATGATGATGATATATATATATAGAGAGAGAGAGAGAGAGAGAGAGGAGATCGCCCGAATGTTAAGTTGGTGAGCCTTTCTTTTGTTATAAATATTTTCGTGTGCTGTTGAATGCCCTAACTGCAAGTATTTGAAAATTTGTAATGACAATTTAATTAACAAAATTTCAACACTTGAGAAAGATCTCCAACCTACAATCCAGGAAAAAAAATAAAAGTCACAAAGATTCTGTTCAGCGATCGAAAAGATGGGCCATTTCTAGGAGATCTCTAATATATCCAATTCACCAATTAAGAATTCAAATGAAAGTACTTCAGAAAAGAAAACACCAATTAGAGAAATGTGTTAACCGCGATTTCACGAAGACCCAAGTCGATGCTCTTACTTCAAAAGTGAAAAGGTTAAAATGGACGACAGAGGATATGTCTAGATGCATAGTAATTCGAGCACTTTCTTCAAAATCATATGATTTCTGGAAAGAAAAGATGGGCGTTCCACTTCCAAGTGCTAGCACCCTAAAACGTTGGTGTGCAAAATGTACATGCAGTCCTGGGATTCAGAATGATGTTCTTCTGCTTATGAAAAAAGTTGCGAAAGTTAAGGTTTCCGTGAGAAAATCTGTGTTCTAAGTTTTGATGAAATTCACATAGATTCTAAGTTGTGGTACTTTGTGGAAGGAACTTGCATTTTCTCCCACTAATTTTTTGTTCCCGAAATCCGCTCAGCAAGAATCAAAAATATGGGTGTTCGCAGATTTAGCCAATTATGTAAAATTGCTAAGAAATCACTTCCTGGGCAAAGGATTTATACTTCAAGATGGCAGCAACTACACTGCAAATCCTTGGAACACGTTAAGAACACATTAGGACCTTATTTTAGAACGCAATGTGTGCCAGATTAAGAACACTTTAATGTGTTCTTATTTAGAACATATTTGGAACACATTTTAAGAACATATTTTGAGAACACATTAATGTGTTCCCAATATGTTCTTATTTAGAACACATTGGGAGTAAGTTTTAGAACACATTTTGTTCCAGTTTAGGAACACATTAATGTGTTCTCAATGTGCTCTTGCAGAGAACACATTAATGAAATGCGTTCCCAATGTGTTACTATTAGAACACATTTTTAAATGCCTTCTGAAATGTGTTCCCATTGTGTTTCAATCAGAACACAATAGCAGCAAAATGCAGAACACGTTCTGTGCTAGATTAAGAACACATTTTATGTGTTCTTAATGTGTTCGAATTTAGAACACATCGGGTGTAAATTTTAGAACACATTGAGAACATATCAGGAGCACATTCATAATTGAATGGGAATACATGCAAAATATGTTAGGAGCCCATTACCAACATATTGGAGACATTCAAAACGTATTTTGAACACATTCTGGGCAACTCATTGACAAAATGTATTGCTGTGAAATACAGGTGTACCATGTCAGCAAACTCTGAATTCCAAGTGTGTATTGTGGATCAGAAATTTATTTCAGATATTTGCTTCTGGAAACTGATGATAATTTTGAAACTTCTCTTAAGGATGGATAACGTTCATCTAAGACAGTTAATTGCTCAAGCTAAATTTATTCTTTTGAAATTAATAGTGCTGAGTGATGAAATATGTTTTGGATGTTTGTGGGTAATTTTGAACTATGTTTACCAATGGAATTTTCACCATAAAGTAATAACATATTGCTTTGATAGGAATGAAAAATAAATGTTCATATAAATGTAACACAAACAGTCCACTATACAGCAAAATAATTTATTGACAATATTTTTATTTTTAATAAGGACTTTATTTAGTTTCCCAAACAACATATGGGGTTTCTTTTTGTTCTGTCAGTCTTATGATAATGAGCTGATAGCCTTTTTGATTTTTGACCTATATATATATATATATATATATATATATATATATATATATATATATATATATCGTTTAGGTAGTTCAGTTCAAATGTGTAGTAAAATGTTAGCAGCACAGTTAACAGCGACAGCGTCTGGGCAATAGCGATAAAATTCCCTGGAACAGAACAGCAGCATCTGTTGTTTGTTTCCACTCTATTTGTACTATCGCATAGGGTAAAACATACTCTTCCACACTCTGCACTTTTTCTATGAATTCCACAGCATCCTGAAATTAAAAAAGACAAACAAATAAGCTGTATATGCCACTCTGAACAATGACTTAAGATATTTGAAATTATGGATAGCAAAATTAAATTTGACATTTTTTAAAAATAAAATTTAGGACAAACATGCTTAGAAAATAAAAATAAAAACATCACAATTTGCATTTGCAATTTTAAGAGCAAATCACTTGTTTAATAGAGAACTGATCTTCTCCCATAGTCTGGTTTCCTCTTAAGTATATTTACATAAACACATATATTTTATGTGAAATCCAACACTGCTATTCATTTGTGTTATTTCTCCTCCCCTAAAATATGTGTTCTTTTTACAAACACAAAAGTTGTAGATTGTATGAGGTGGTACTGAGAAGTAGTATGTGCTAATGTAATTACATTTCACCACTTTTTCCATTGCCACAATTGTATACAATGATTTTTATGGATATACACTAACAGGCTTTGCACTTGTAACTTATTCGGATATCATATAAAGCATTATGTTAAAATGTACTGTATGCCAGGTTGTTTCTCTAGTATCTATAGAAATATTCTTAGTTATAATCACAGTAAAAAAAGGCAATTCCGGTAACGTGATATACGCATTTTGCTAGATCACTAAGAACCTTTCTGCATTCCATAAATCAGCTATTTTATCTGCCTTCCATTTCTTTTTCTCACTTTTCTTTATCCTTTAGCTGTTCTAAGTAGGAAGCATATATATAGCATGGGACTGCTTCACATAATTCAAGAGCTGTTTAGGAATTGGAATGGAATTAATGGAGTTTTTATGCAGTCAGATTGCATCGTTACAGACATACGGAGTGAATGCATGAATCCAAAAGAAATTCTTTCCTTTGTAACAATGCAATTGTTTTATGAAAAGCTCCTTTCCAGCTGTATGCTAGCAGGCAATAGTGTTAGACCTGCTTGGAGAAGTTTGATACAGCAATCAGTTAAAAATTATCTGTTTTTTCTTTGTGGAGCTAACCTCTGAATCACAGAGAACAGCTTAGTGATGTGTATATGATGATGTAATAAGGACCCACCAGCTGAATCTTTAATATCTGGAATCTCGAACCAATATTTACAGATATTTGCATCTTCTGAGTTTTATAGATTCTGTAACTAGATTATATAAGGCTAACCTTCAATTTTTACTCAAATCCAATGAAAACTTATCGAATTACACATAAACAAATTTTAGGTTGCTATTTAGAGAAACACTGCCATTATAGCTTGGAGAATATCATTGTTTTGAGGAAACTAATATCCAGACTTTGGCCCATTATTAGAAATGCTGACACTTTTATTGGCAGGAACTATTGTTCCTTGTTATTGCTTGTGGAGGAGAGGAAGTGGGAAGTGTTGCAAGTGGTAGTTATAACATTCTAATCTAGGACAAGTTCTTTTTCACTATTGCTATTTGTAGCTGCCTAAAAAAAAGACAGGTCAAATTTTAAGAGTGAATTATTATATCTTCAAAATTTCAGAACAAAATGGTAAAATCTAAGGATTTTTCAGGACACGAAAAAGAAAAATCAAGAATTTCAGGAAAACTCTAATCCCTGCTTTACTTATAATACAAATATTGTTCTTTAGTTACATTGTAATATTACCATGGTTCTAGGAATTAAATGCTTTTAACATGATTTAAATTATTCACTGATCAGTGCAAAGTTTCAAGCCTTTATTATGTTAACAATCAACACTTTACAATGCATACTGTGATTTCAAGTGAAACTGCTAAAATATTCCTTTCATGATACTGACTGAGCAGATTTTACATTTTCCCTAAGATTACCTAGTTTTCTCCTAAACATATTTGTCACATGTTGACCCCATCATGTAATTTTTTGATTCCCTATAAATTGTAATATTTTTCAGTAGGTAACTCACAGTTTATGGCAAATTATCATTCTAGGGTATTTACACAAGTAAAAAAATCAAAATTCCAGTTTTTGAGATACTCAACATCAAATTTAATATTGCATGACACTGAATTTAAAATAAAAAAATTGTGCACTAAAGTATCATTTTGAAGCCTGAAAAAAGGCACTTAAGAGAGACCAATTTTCTTACTCTGCGGTAAAGTTAACTTGATTTATATTTCTCCAATGTAAGAATTTGGCAGATTTTCTAATTTTTTTTTACTTCATCAGTTTGTTAATTAAAAAATTATGGCGCTGAAAACTTAACACACAATCACGCCTTGTTTCTGCTAACAAAACTGCAAAGTTTCATGAAAATCCAAGGTAGTCAAGTTGAAAATGCTTTGTCGGTTTAACATAAATAACCCTAGTGAGAATAATTGGCAGTGAAACACGTAACACATGAAACATTAGAATATTTTCAGAAACACTCTCTGTTTGAACTTATATCCTCTATAACTTCCAAATTTCTTCATATAAAGTTCTCGTATCAAGAACAGATCGACATTAGTTTTCTGGATGTTAACATCAACCCAGACTTCTCACTTGGTCCCTCTGTTTACAGGAAACCTTCTGCCACCCATAATATCATCTCTTACCATTCCTGCACCTTTGGAAAATACAAATTGACTGTATTAAAGGTATACATCCACAGAGCTAACCTTATTTGTAACAGCCCTTCAGCTCTTCAAAACAAATATCAGATCATCAACATTGGCAAATTACATGGCTTTCCACCTCTCTTAGCACATAGGCTAATTAAAAAATTTGAATCACAGAATAGATCTACTAGTTTACTGCCTGAACTTTCCACCACTCAGTTTGTTGGCACTTTGCCCTTTAGCCTGGCCTTCACTCACAAAGTTTGCTCTGATTTCAAGTCTTTTGGCTACAGGATTGCTGTTAAACCACCTCCACATCTTCTTAACCTTATCCTTAATGACAGAGATCCCAATAAATTCCTAGAGTTACAAGGTATCTACTCTATCCCTGTCAACACTTCCACAGGCGTTACCCACTATATTGGTAGCTTACTTAACAAAGCATCAACCTGTGATTGGTGAAACATATCGCTGATGCTAAGAAAAGCAACCCTTCTACCCCCGTCCTTTCAATTTTAACTATCAGTGATACGTCCGCGATTCCCCATTGGCAAAATGTTAAATGTATCGCTCCGTTCAGCAATCGAAAAGCCCTCTGGTACCGCAAAAGCATTGAAATCTTCTGTACTCCTAACACCTGCAATACAGATGCACCTTTTAACATACCTATCATTTGTAAAGCTATTTTGAAATCTGGCAACAACTAATGCTTATACCACATGTTTCATTCCATGGCTGATGAAGGTAGAAGTCACTACCGAAAGGTCCCACCACTTGTAATTTTTACATAACTTATGCGTGATATGTGAACATGAAGAAATATTCTAACATAAATAACCCATTTCTTGCACAGAAAAAAAGTGTCTTAAATAATTTGCAAAAAATATTTATGAGAGGTATTTTTTAACCAGCCAATATCTATACAAGCTTTAAAAATGAATGGCACAGTATTTTAAAACCCAACATGACCAGTAAAAAAACGTCGGCATGCAATTATTCCACATCACCTTTTCCCTGTCATTCATCCAAAGGTATTCAGATTGGAGGGGCACAAAACAAACAGCACCAATAAAAAAATTGAAAATCAGATTAATCCCAACTCTCTTATTTCTTTTCGTTGCAATATTTATTGGAAATATGCTTCCTTTACCACTAGCAGACAAACTAGTTTTGCACCATCAATTGATATCTTTCTAGGTATTTGGACTATGACCAGTTAATTTAGAATGTAACAGCTGTCAAATCAAACCTTCCTCTTTTGTGGTGGTTTTAGCCACCACAAGCAACTCATAGGGCTATAAACAATAGTTATAGTATCTGAAAAGAGTAATTTCATTTAAATAAATTTTACGTTAAGTATATAGTATCAACAGTAAATATAAAAAAGATTTGAGTTGACTGTACATCAGGCCTATAGCTAGCAGGGAGCCAGAGGAAGCTCAGCCCCCTCTCCCACAAGGCAAGCAAGTTCCCCTGGAAAGTTGATGCTATCGTAAATTATCTGCAATTTTATTTTCAGTGGTTTATGGAAATTCCTTTTGCATTTCATTATAAGCACAAATATTTTGCTTTGTATATTCATGTAATTTAAAAAAAGCAAAATTGCACTGATACACCATGAACAATGGATAACTGAAAAAATTCCTTCTGGAAATGAATCTGTAGGAACAGCTGTGCCAATGATTCTCTGCCATATGGGCACCAGACTTGCTGCTGCTAAGGGTCTAAAAGGGTTTTATTAAAAGTTTAGCTTTAACCGTCTTTACACGATATTTCAGAAATGATTAAAACAATATTTAAATTCCAAAATTTAATTATAGTTAAAATCATCAGATCCTTCAAAACGCCTTGCGATTAATGAGATTAGATCTTGATTGTAGCTGTGGGCATGCATTTCTTGAACCCCATGGCTGATGTCTATAAAACAGTGTTCCCTGTTGTGCTTGTATGTCATTTTACGTGATGGTGAAACGCAAAGTGTTTTGAAAGAACTCGTGATTTTAACTATCATTAAATTTTAGAATTAAAATGTTTTAATCATTTCTGAAATATCATGTAAAGATGGCGAAAGCTACACTTGTAATGTTCTTACAGCATGATTTTAGTGTAGCCTACATTGTTTAGAGCATTAATATTAATGTTATTATTATTTGAGAAACATGAAATGTAAAAGAACGTAAAAAAGGGGGAGGGCAAAAGCACAGTTCGCCATATGAATAAAACATTTCATCATCATTAGGTAGTTGACTATGACATATGTTAGACTGCTGTTAAAAAAGTTCCAGTTGGTTAATTTCATACTCCTACAAAGAAGTGTTTTCATGGGAATGTTTTAGCTAAACATTCTTCTAGGTGATGTAGAACAGTACTAAAGGGGTTTTTTTTGTACGAGAGAGAGAAAGCTTTTAACTTCTTACTGTCGATTGTTTCTCAGCACGCGTTTTTCAATGCATGTGTGGGAGAAGTGTTTATCGGCAGGAATCTACGTGTTTTTGAGTAGGGGTAGGGATGTTTGACTGTGCATCCTGTTAAGAAGAGGTTACCTCTGAGCACCAGCAAAGGAGAATGCATGATTAATGATGGAGAAGAAAGGGCCAAAATTTGGCATCAACTTCTTGATGCCATTGCATGTATTCATGAAAAAAAAACCAGAATAGTAAACTAAAAAAATCGTTTTCTCATGCTATTGGAAGTTATGTTTCCTCCAGTGATAATGACCCTGACACTTAGCCACCATTGAACGAATTCTGAAAATGCAATTTATTTTTTCCCTTCCCAAGTTTCCTTCATCCTTCTCTTTTTCATATTCTAATCCCCCCCACACTTTTCGGCTGGAGAAATCATTGGGTCGTGAAATATTCATAAAAGGAATAAAAACACAAAGCAAAACTTGTATTTGTATTCATGAATGAATGTACTTTGCCATTTGAACAATGACCTCCCCCTCTTCCCATCCCATCAAAATGTATTATCAGCCTTCCCTGGTGGAGATCTAGCTACGGCCCTGCTGTACATACAATACACCAGAAAAAAAATTTAACTTTTGTTCCGAGCTTGTTTTAAGGTTCTTAATAACCACTTAAGGAACTCTGAGGGCTATAAACAGTTTTCCATCCCTAATTAAGGACCACTGGTAAGTGGTTTTAGGAAAGACAGTCAGGTTGGTTGGTTGGTTGGTGGATTTTATTGGCGCAAGGGCCAGGTTTGGCCAAAGAGCGCCAGACAAAGAACTATCAGCCACAGATTTTTAAAAACGTGGAAAATGATTAAGAGCAGACAGGCTTGGTAAAAGTTGAAAAAGAGTATGATGAAAGCTGTGAAGACAAGGTAGTTAATTAGGTTTATATAAAAATTTATTAATTTACTATTATAAGTATAATTTTTTTTTTGTCTTTAAACACAACTACACAAAGGATGAGTCACTCTCCTCCCCCCAACACTCCTCTGCAATGCTGGCAGAGGGCGGGGACGAACTGTCACTCTCTTCCCCCCATGTTCCTCTGCAATGTTGTTTGAGGCTGGGGACGAACTGTCACTCTCCTCCCCCCTATGTTCCTCTATAATGTTGGTTGAGGGTGGGGACCTCGCTGAGGCCGAGACAGTTGGATGGACACTGCACACCTTTGCGGATTGAGGGCCGGGTCTTCCGCACGTACAGGCTTTCGGCTGGAAACTGGAAGAGACGGTCGGCAGCAAAAGAGAAGGCCCAGAATCAGGTATTCGAAAAATCTCGAGCTCTGGGAAAAACACCTCTGTCGCTTGGTCAGCTGTAGATCGCTTGGCAAGGGCGGCGAGAGCTACAGGGCGCGGAACAAAGGGCTGCACGGGTTGTGGCAGAGACTGAACTACTGCGGCAAAAGTACGCTGTCTGGTGGTGGGTATACCCAACTTGGCCTTGGCAGCAGGGTACGAGAGGCCTTCCAGGGTCTTGAGGCGCTGGATCGCCATCTCGTCCTTCCATTTCATACAGTTGCGGGAGTAAGTTGCATGGGCCTCACCGCAGTTAACACAGCAGGCCGCAGAAGTGCAACCTTCCCCGTCATGTTCACTGGAGCCACAATTTGCGCAACGAGCGGAACTCTTACAGAAACGTTGTGAATGCCCGTACCTCTGGCACCTGAAACAGCGCAGAGGACTGGGAATATACGGGCGAACTCCACAGACCAAGTAGCCAGCCTTGATTTCGGTCGGAACTTTCGGGGAGTTAAAAGTCAAGATGACATTTTTTGACTTAATCATGGAACCATCACGCCGGAACATCATACGACGTGCAGCAATAACACCTTGATCAGCAAGTTCAGTCACGAATTCGTCTTCACTGCATGGCAAGAGATCAAACTCCGAAATAACACCCCGAGAGGTGTTAAGAAACGGGTGAGGTGTCACTTTTACAGGAATGCCTTGAAGACTAGTGAGGTTCAGAAAAGTGTTACTCTGAGAAACACTGCAAGTTTGGACAAGCAGGTCCCCAGAGCGAAGCTTCCTCACAGACTTCAAGGAGCCAACCGCAGAGTCCAAAGCTTTAGAAATGAAAAAGGGAGATCTGGTGGACAGTCTCTCATGCGGATCGATGGATTCTACAAGCAAGTGAGTAGCATGCGTAGTCACAGCAATTGAGGGGAGACGACGCTTCGGAGCGACTGGTACAGCCGCCGAAGAAGAGGTTCCACATTCTTGTTCCAGGTCAAGGTCTAAAGACCGTTTAAGGGTATGAGACTTGGTAGGTTGAGAAGACGAAATAGAGTCGTTGTCAACTATCATTTTCTCAGGTGACTTAAATTTGGAGTTTTTGTTCTTGTTTTTACCCATGGAAAAAAGGAGGAAGATTCGTCTGCAGACTACTCCACCCACCACCGAGCCCTACAAGGGAGAACTGGAGGTCTGCAAGCCAAGAAAATGACGCTGGACACAGTTCTGGAGCTTATACGTTGCAGATATAGTCCGTTGGCTGTGATCACACGCACTCGGCGGACACTTCGGCCTCCGGGTACCGTCATGCCAACGCCTTTGGCATGATCCCACAGCCCCGGGCTCACCCTGCCGTGCTATACGACAAAAAAGCCGCTAAAGCCCTGCACACAACTTGGTACAAGACTTCTGACTAGAGGTGGGTTAGTCTCTAGCCTCCCGTTTACAGCGAAGCCGGGGTCGAAGAGGAGTGTTGGTACACAGGAGGCACTTATCCGGTCTCCTGCTACCTCAGCCGCCAGACATCCCATTTCCGCCTCACGGGTCTCCGCACGCGGCAAACATGCAGGTAGGTCTAGCACCCAAACCAGCTAAAAGGAAAAAAGAAATCTAAAGAAGACAAATCCTGGCAGGGAACCTAAACGGAATCTCAGCAACCTACGAACTGAGCGGTTAATATAAATCAGTTAGTGGTGGAGGGTAACAAAACCACAAGACCGGGGTGTTAGTACATAACGTGGTAGCGATTAGGTAGAGAATACAACACGGGCAACTAGCCAGTGGAGAAAATAAATTCAAACAAAAAAAGCGAGACACAAGACCAGCTCGGGATCGTGGGGCCGCGACACCCCAACAGCTGGATGAACAGCCGTCCCTGCAAACACCAACAGCACCAAAATAAGAAAAAAAACAAGCTGTGGCATGACATCAGATGTTGACCAGTCACAAGGTCAGCTCGGGCCGTGGGGGCGCCGCTCCCCAAATAACTGGCAAACCAGTTATCCCCGTGCGGGGGAAAGACAGTCAATGCTGTAAGATAGTAAAACACATCACCTGTGCCGTATCCAGGAGCTGAACTTGGGCCCAGCTTGGACAATTCATCACAAACCAGTTTACCCACCCAGGCGTGTCACAGAGTGCATGCGACAAGGACGACCACATGGAGATATAAGGGGCCGGTCAGGACAGATGAGCCATAGTGTGTTAAGTAAACACAATGGACAGAGGCAGTGATTTGACAGATGTTCAAAGGGAATGATAATTGGCTACCACACCAAAGGTGAAAGCATCTCAGAAACAGCAGAATTTGCAGGCTGTTTGCAAGGTGCTGTAGTAAGGGTGTACTAAGGATGGACCGCTAGCACACCGAATATCTCCCGACGCCATAACTGTGGAGTCCAAAGCCATCGACCCCTATGGAGAACGTCGCCTCCGTTGACTGGTAAAGGGCAATTGATGCGGACCAGTGCAGCAATTGACCACGCAAATGCACACTGGGGCACCCAGGTACGTGTCCCCAATAACAGTACAGCCAATCCTCTCACACATGGGTCTCTGGAGTCAACGCTCCGTCAAGGCACCCATGATAACCTAGGTCCATCGACAAGGTCTGCAGTTCACATGGGATTACTGTCATTGGACAGTGGAAGAGTGGGAAAAGGTTGCCTTCTCAGATAAATCGACGTCTCTACTCCACAGAAGTGACGGGCAGTGGCGATAGAACATCGGACACATGAGAACTAACACCCGGACACGCTTGTTGGCCAAGTACAGGCTGGCAATGGCAGTTTGCATGTCTGGGGTATATTTTCCTGGTATGACCTGGGACCGCTGGTACTACTGGATGGGTCCCTAAACGCCAATGGCTACCTGTCCATCCTCGCTGACCACATGTATCTCTTCATGTTAGATGTTTTCCCTGGTGGTGATGGTGTCTACCAACAGGACAATGTGCCCTGTCATGTCGCTAAGGGGGTGCATGACTGGTTCCAGGAACATGACAGTGGTGTCTCTGTTCTCCCTTGGCCGGTGAAATCGTCCGACCTCAATCCCATAGAGCACTTGTTTAACTATTTGGATTGACAGGTTTGACGTGCTGACCCACAAACCATGCCATTTCCACGACCCACGTGCTCTGCTGCAGTCGCGATGGGCCCGTGTGCCTCGGGCAATGTTAAAGGGCCTCATTGTGTCAATACTACTCCGTCTCGCCGAGCTGTCATCCAGGCCAAGGGTGGTTATTCCCATTATCAGGTAGGTGGTCATATTAATCTGATACAACCATGTATGTTTTCTATGAAAAAAATAATTTCAATGATGCCTTTTTTTTTAAATGGCATTAATGAAAAATAAACAATACAAATCAAGCTTTCTATTATGGAAGCAAACTGGTATGCTTTTAAACCTGAAGTTTAACAAGTATAGGGAGAAAAATAATATTTGCACTTCATACATGTTCTTTCTGGGGGCTAAGTTTACCAAAAGCTTTCACAGAATCTTAATGTACAATATTTCACCACTATTCTATTTCCTGCCTTCATTTGTACAATACAAAGAAATGACTTATGTATTCGCAGGCAATCAGGCATCAGAGATTGTTGCAATTTGATGCACACATGGTGTTAAATATCATAGAAATGGTTACGAATTAAAGCTTCCCTTGTACACACAGTGAAGTAATTAATTGAAGCCACGTTCTGTTAATCAATTTAAATATATTTTTGTTTAGGATCTCTGAGACCTCAATTATTATTTTTCGTATAGACACTACTACAAAAACAGCTGAAGAGAAAATGTTTGTTGTGATAGTCAGCAAAAAGAATTTTCCAAGTATTACGAATCTAACTTTAGATAACTTTGCTGAGGAAAAATTCCTGGGAAAAAGCTCAAAGGGTTTGATATTTTGATTGATAAATATTTCTTTTCATTTGGGCTGCTGGACAGAAAAGAATAGAAAAAGGGCATTAACAAACTTTTCTGATTATCAACTTTTTTTTATCGTTATTTAGTTCTGACAAAACACCCCTTTCCACAGAAAAAGAAAATGCAAGACATTTCAGAATCTGAAAAAATGCTGGATGTGTGTGTTGTTTTATTGAATCTATTCAAAATCTAATTTTAGAATGATGAAGTACATAAAAACAATAAATGAGCACAAAAAACATCCACATCTAGGAACCATTTATATTTGTACACTTTCACCTAGAAACCTAATTTCTTTTCACAGAAAGATCGTTTATTTTTACTTTACCACAATATACTGTAGCTGTTAACCTTCTTACATTAGCAACAATGTATAAATGGAATAAAGTTTCACTAACTTCATCACATTTTTCTTGAAGCTTTCATTAGTTTAAATCTATTTCAATTTTTTTATAGAATTTATTTACATTAATATACTCTGCATTAGGCTTTTCATTTTCATTATGAAAAACTAAGATCACAATTTGGTATGAACATTTTTAACAGAAGAGATTTATATTTCACATATATATAATTTGTGACTACAGAACTTGTGGTGGTGAGATAGAATGAAAATACCAATGTTTACCACAATCAAAGGGTTATTATGCATTGACTATAGTTTCGCAGAGCGTTAGGCTCGGCATCATCAGGACGAATGGAGCATAACATTCAAATCATTGTGACATTATCAAAGTTCTGGTCAGTCACAGTTTTTCGTGTGTTGATTCCACTCGCTCGAAAGAAATAGAGTTGATGTCATGTTGGTGACAAGCCGTGAAGAGTTCCGGTATATGTGGAAAGCTTCTAATACATTAAGCTTGGCAGTCGAATCAGATTTATCAATAAGCGTAGCGTTTCCAAACAAAAATTTATGGTTATTTTTGTGACAATGTTGGGCTACAGTTGACTTCTTCAGTTCACAGTTCTGTACGCAAGCCTTGTGCTCCTTCACACAGAAACTTAAGCCCTGCGGGTCTGTCCTATACATGAAAGTCCACATTCACAAGGTATCTGATAAATTCCCCAGGAATTTATGTCTTCGACGTAGTCTTTTGATCTGTAAAAATTTATCTTGTTTATGGGTTTAAAAACCACTTTGAAATTAAAACTTTTGAGAATTTTTGAAATTCCAAAGCAAATCTGAAGAGCAAAAGGGATAACCGCCGAATTCTCTCGTATTACGAGGTCTATTGGCATGGGCGAGCAGACTGGTTTCAGTTTCCTAAATTTTTGGACAGCTTTATCTATAACGGAAAGGCTATATCCTCTGTGTACTGCAATTTGTAAGAAAATCAAGCTCTTTCTGCAAGGAATCCTCAGTGGAGCATATGTTGTTGTTTTTTTATTTTTTTTTTATTTATTTTTATTGGAGGTTTAACGACTACCGTGAGCAAGTGGGGCATATGTGTATTGACCGATATACGTATATGTAGAAGGCGGAGATTTTTTGTTTCCATGGGTGATTTGGTTTTGCATGTGGGAGTAAGGGAACAGCAAATGGTTTTCGATAAGCTGTTGTACTAAAGTATCATTCAGAGCGTGGCACAAAGACGTCAAAGAATGGTTAGCAGCCATTATTTTCAGTCTCACATATGTACCGTATGAGGATCAATTTAATTGATATGTTCAACTAATTTAGGTATTTCCGAGTTCATGCTATTCCAGAGAATAAACGTATAATCTACATATCGAATCTACAGATCAAATGTGACAAGCTGAAAGAGTTTGTCCTCAAAGTGACACATATAGACTTTGCATGAAATAGGCGACAGTGGTCTGCCCATTGCAAGGCCTTCCGTCTGTTGGGAAAATCTTCCACAATGATTTGAATGCTTACAAAATGTTACAATGATTTAAATGTTTATGCTCCATTCATCCTGATGATGTCGAGCCAAACGCTCTGCGAAACTATAGTCAATGCATAATAAACCTTTTATTGTGGTAAATGTTGGTATTTTCATTCTATTTATATTTCACATATCAAAATATTCTGACTACATCCACTTGCAAAAGTGTGTATGTGTGTGTCTGTGCAGGATGATCTAAAAGTTACACTATCTGTTAATACACTGTACTTAACAAAGCTGTGTGTTATGGTTTGAGTAGCAGAATGTAGACGTACGCAGATGGTTTTCAAATTATTGGCAGATTTTGCAGATACGTTCTAAATTATTGGCTGATTTTGCAGATACTTCAAATAAATTGTGTCAGCAAAAATCAGTGTTAATATCATAACATACCACAGAAAACCTGTTTTCATTCAAAAATTTTGCATACTGTACACTTTTGTGCTAAAGACAGCACAGAAAAATATTCGCATTTCCTATCATTGACTGCATGAAAGTAATGCAATTTCATTGACCACAGAAAATATTTTTAGTTGTATGTTTTGTGTCCAACAGATGTATTACCATTAAATTTGCAAAACTCTCTCTCACCGAGGTAATATTAAAACAGGAGGCCTTTCCAGCATCATTGAAGTCCGTTCACACCATAACCTAAAATTTACTGAAATTAATTTTATGTTTGCTTTTTTTTACTGAGCACACACAATTTTTTTAAGGAATTGAAATCTAAGAATATAAAATTTTCGAATTATATGAATTTTCACTTCTTCTGCATGAACTCAAGTGTGTATATTGGTTAAACTAGTCACACTCAAAGTAAAGAAATATGCATGAAAAGGGGTTTTGATTCTGTTTTCAATACAAATTGCGTTGCAACTGATGATATTAACTGAACAGGTGTTGAAAACTACATTTTGAATCCAGCTCTAAGTTGATCTGATCAGTTGCGTTCAACAAATAAAAAAAATATATAAGTGGATAATCAAGTTAATTTGCCATCTGTATTTGGCTAGTTGTTTCAGCATACTGTTTCTTGTCACTTATTAATGGATAAAATAGCCCTACAGTGTTTTACATCATAAATGCATAGTAGCCACTGCTAAATAGTTTGATGCATATAGTTGTTTCTCTTCCAATTATACGTTAAAACAAGCAATATTAAGGATTCATGCCTTTTGAAAGAATGAACAGTGCAAAACATACCTAAAGATATAAATCCTTAATGTGTCTTTTTATTTACTAATTACCATCCTAAAATTATGTCAGATGAATTATTTATACGTTTCTTCAAAATTATATTTTAGACTCAATACAAAAAATTTAGCCTTAAATAACTCTCCCCAAAGAAAACTACACCCCTACAGCCAGTCCTTTGATGCAAAACAACAATATACCAAAATATCAAGAACTGAGAACAGTAAAATGTTTGCAGACAGCACAAGCAACTTGCTGCCATCATTACACATATAGTGTATCAAACAGCAGATGGGAAAGAGAAGCATGCAACTTGTTTTATGTTTTCTGACACACAAATGAAAAAAAAAACTAAAAAGCCAAAGCAAATAAAGTAATCTTGCAAAATTATTACTGACAAAATTACCCTGATTTAAATTTTGGATACTGTCGAAGTAACCAAAACGAAATGCTGAAACACGGGCAGAATCGTCTCATGTCAGACAGTTGTCTCATGTCAGACAGTTGTCTCATGTCAGACAGTTGTCTCATGCACAGGTACAGTTCTTTACTTCCTGAACATAACAAAAAAATAACCATGGGATGAAACCAAATGCATTGGAGGGAGGTAGATGGGCAAATGTAATGCTGTCACTTCTAAAAAAAAATGAGGAAATCAATTGAGCTAGCAATGCCCTCTGCGATTGTGGAAGTTGGTGGAAAATACATGGCTATTGGAAAGGTACGGCATTTGATTCAACTCATAAAGTATTGCATAAATAATGCAGAAAGAATATTCACGTATGAACACATTTCAAAATCAAATTGCAATTAACAAGTTCTCAATTTCGACAAAAATCAGCTATTATCGTAAATAGAAAATACGGTGTTATACAAGGTGTCCGAGAATTATTGGACACATTACAAAATTATGTACAAAAAAAAACCAAAAAAAAAACCTATGAGCGCTGTCTTTTTTTCTATGTCACATTTTACTAACACAGTTTCTATATTTTTGTTTTGCAGAATTGTTATTCCCAGAATCCGATAGATGGCGCTAGGTGGGGCCTGATGAGGAATGTGTGAGAAGTGCGCAATCAGTAGTTATGTCATCCGTACAGCAGAAGGCGATTTGTATGTTATGGCTTGTGGAATTAAAGTCTGTCATTAAAGTTAAAAGACGGTACCGTTTAGAGTATGGTTGTAATCCTCCACCAATGAATTCAATTAAGCAGTGGATGAAACAGTTTAAAGAAACTGGCAATGTGGAACATCGTGGAGGAGCCGGCAGGCCTAGCGTCAACGGTGAGGCGGTTGACCAAGTTAATGAAAGTTTCCGACGAAGCCCCAGGAAATCCGTTAATAAAGCAAGCAGAGAACTGTGCATTCCGAAATTGACAGTTCACGATATCTTGCACAAGAAATTAAAGTTTCATGATTATAAAATTCAAATAGTGTAAAAGATGCATGTAAATGATCACACTCTGCGATACGATTTCATTGTGGATATGCTGCATCGAGTGGAAAACGAAGAAAACTTTCTCAGTACTGTAATTTTTAGTGATGAATTCACATTTCATGTATCAGATATTATGAATCGTCACAACTGTAGAATATAGGGCAGTGAAATGCCTCATGCTGCTATTGAACTGGAACGTGATTCTCCAAAAGATAATGTGTGGGATGCGCCCTATCAAAAAAAAAAGTGATTGGCCCTTTCTTCTTCGGCAAAAAACCATAAATAGTGACATTTACCTGGATATGCTAGAAAATTTTGTTATATCCCAGATCAAAAGATATGACATTTTTCAACAAGACGGCGCGCCACCGCATTGGTCAACGTTTGTACGTAAGTACCTAAATAAGCATTTCCCCAACGGATGGATTGGGCATGGTGGTCCAATTCCGTGGCCTCTCCAGATCTAACTCCATTGGATTATTTCATGTGGGGTTAGGCGAAGGACTGCGTTTATCAAACGCCTTGTACTGATTTGCAGGAACTGAAGCAGCCTATCAGAGCTGCTATTAATTCCATAATTCCTCAGATGCTTGCCAATACATGGCATGAAATTGAGTATCGCTTGGACGTACTACGAGCAACCAAGGGATCTCACATTGAAATTTATTAACTTGTGTGGTTACACTGTACATAAGTTAGTACAGTCAGTTTCTTTGTATCTGTTTAATGTTTTGTTTTATATAATTTTGTAATGTGCCCAATAATTCTCGGACACCCTGTATATAAGCTCACCATGCATGAACATTAATACATGAATTTGCAGAAATACAAATTTAAGTATACTGCATTATCTTTCCCTCATATTTTTCTTAACTTCCTAAAACTGTTATTGAAAAATATTTTTACCCCATGAGCTGATGCAAAGTAAATATTACATATAGTATAAGAAATAAAGGGGGTATAAATGTTTTAAGTTTACAAGACCATCGCTGCTTTTCCTCAGACATCCAAATTGCAGTGCTACCTTCATACTCAATGAATTATAATTTTAACAGCTATCTCTACGTACAATATGACTTGAATGAACAAAACAGCACTCAATGTCATCTAATTTTATAACCGAGCACTTTTGATTTTGATCATCCATAAACATGTTCATATGAAGTAAATAGACAAGTGAACAATTAATATATCACTCCCTCTAACTGATACATGCAAGTAGTAATGCCTTTCTTAAATTTAATTTTTTCTTTGACTAAACTTGTGTTGTTTTTTTTTGTTTTTTTTGCTGAGGAACAAGTTATAACACAATTTTTTTTTAAGTTCTCTGGAAAAACATCAAAAAGAAGAAAGTGGCATA
Source organism: Macrothele yani (assembly GCA_039090855.1). Classification (NCBI taxonomy): domain Eukaryota; kingdom Metazoa; phylum Arthropoda; class Arachnida; order Araneae; family Macrothelidae; genus Macrothele; species Macrothele yani. The sequence goes on along the minus strand of CM076999.1, from coordinate 45,664,849 downwards.
GGATAGACACTGAAAGATTGAAATGGTGATGAATCAGTTCTGTTTTTCTTCTTGCAATGATTCGATCTTTTACATGAACTAAAAGTCACCAAATTGTATTTTTTAATTTTTTTTTATTGGAAGTTTAACGACCACCGTGAGCAACTCAATGGGCTATAAGCAGTCGCCCGTCCCTAATTTAGGGTCACGGTTTCCAGGGAAGGGAGAGCCAGTGCCGTAAGACAAACACAACATCCATGCCTTACTGGGTTTCGAACCCGGACACCTTTCGGACGAATGATTTTTTTTTGATTGGAGGTTTAACGACTACCGTGAGCAACTCAATGGGCTATAAGCAGTCGCCCGTCCCTAATTTAGGGTCACTGGTTCGAGGGAAGGGAGAGAGCCAGTGCTGTAAGACAAACACAACACCCATGCCTGACCGGGATTCGAACCCGGACCCCTTACGGACGAATGATCAGAGGCCACCGCCTTAGACCACTGCGCCACCGGGGCGGCCGGACGAATGATCAGAGGCCATCGCTTAGACCACTGCGCCACCGAGGCGGTGTCAGCAAATTGACTTGATTGCAGTAGGAACAAAGTGGTAGAAAGGAAGCTTTTCTTTTTCTTCTTAAAAACATGTTTTTATAAGACAAAAGTAAAATTTCCAGCTGGAAGATATGTAACTAGATAGTCCATTATTATTGCTTTTAATTATTAAAAGCACTGTTGCTTTTAATAAATTTGCATAAGTTTAAATATTTATCATAGTGTTTGAAATTCAAAAGCAATATTTTGCGTGGAAGTTCTTCATACACTGCTTAAAGAAATTTTGCTTCTATATTCTGCTTCTGTGGTGTATTGTGCCTATGGTATTTATTAAGATAACCTTCTCCACTGACTTGCAGAGCCATAGCTACAGGAAGGGCAAGGAGAATGGTCATTCCAGGGGCATAAATTCATGCTCTGGGAAATATAAAAAATATAAATTCTAACTAAAAAAGATAGGTATACCCTTCAGTTTTTTCTTTTTAAAGACTTGACTTAGTATCATACAGCATTCCATGCAGTAAAGAGTAACATACACTATGAGGTGTGAATACCTCATATATGCAGGAAAGGAATTTTCTAAAACAGTGGAAGCCTATAAATCAAATGCTGATATGCCTGACCCCCATGACCTTTTCAAACATGTAGTTGGGATGAAGACCTAATTTATAATTTGTGCTCTGTTGCAAGAAGTCTATCCCAGTGTTTAACCTTTAACAGAATTTTCCCCAAGCCCTACGCCTAAAGCTTTTTCCTATTGTTACGTTCTTTTTTTTTTTTTTTTTTGATTGAAGGTTTAAACGACCACCATGAGCAACTCAATGGGCTATAAACAGTCGCCCGTCCCTAATTTAGGGTCACTGGCTCCAAGGAAGGGAGAGAGCCAGTGCCATAGGACAGACACAACAGCCATGACTCACCGGGATTCAAACCCAGACCCCTTCCGGACGAATGATCAGAGGCCATAGCTTAGACCACTGCACCACCAGGGTGGCATTGTCACTATCCGGTACTCATTTGTTCTGCACTGGTTTGTTTTTCGCTATGCATTTCTGTGGGATGTTGTGTAGGCATTCACACAACGTTTACACTTTATTTGGTATTTACAACCTGTGGTCCTTGAGTATTTACTCAGTTTTTACATTTTTAATAAAATTATATCAAAAACCTGATGTGTAATTCTTGAATGATCATAATATCTTCCTATATAACCGCAACGTGTAAGAAAATAAAAACCATGTATTATTTGAATGGAAGTCAAAGGGACATAATTTCCAGTCTCACCTTACCAGATAAGAAAAGCTTAACTGGTAGGGTGAGACTGGAAATTATCCAGCTGTCTTGTGATGAGCATGTAAAAACCACCGGGATGGTTAAAAATATCTTATTGTTATTAAAGAACATGCTGTAGTCTTTCTGAAAAATCAGTTTCAAAGCATATTACAGAGGACAGTCAGTGTGATTTGAAATAGACTCCATCTACAGTCACTGCAAGACATGATATGCTATTTTGGATTTTGAAGGGAACGTAACTTACAATATGAACTAGTTTTCTTGATATCATGAATATTTAGCAACACAACCTTTCTGAAATGAATTAATCTGCTTTTCGATAAATTATCGAATATTACTGCAACACAACCTTTCTGAAATGAATTAATCTGCTTTTCGATAAATTATCGTAGATCAGGTTAAAAATATATTTTTCTTACTAATAGGAGTGATGCAAAAGAAGTGAGGGAAATTATTAGATAGTGGTTGAAATTTTTGAATAAAAAGCCTGAACACTGCTATGTAAAAAGGACGCTAATCCACACATTTAACAGCGTATAAACGACAGTGTGAGCGAAGCAATTTAAATTACCTGACAAATGACATATCCATAAGAGCTGGGTGATATTTCAAATCTCGCGAACACACATCAACACGCCAGCCATGTGAGCCATCCTCCTCCATCAATGGCGGAACTTCCTGTTTCTCAAGAATAGCGGAAGTGACAAAGAACTCGCTTTACGGAGTAGCTTGTTTAGTTTACCGCTCATTCTGTGTCTGAACCTCGTTGGTCTGAACTCTGAATGTAATGCAACGGGTTTTTTTTTTTTTGAGCGGCGGGGAGTGGCTTTTTAAATCATTATTATTTTATGCACGATGTGTTTATCTTCTAAAATGCAGTTACGTACTGCAGAAATAAAGCACAATAAATATACAACTTGAACCAGTATCTGCTGCTCCTGTGACGCATGGTCTAAGCGCTGGCTTTTGACTATTCGTCCGTGAAGGGGTCCGGGTTCGAATCCCGTGAGGCAGGATGTGTTTGTCTTACGGCACTGGATCTCTCTTCCATGGAGCCAGTGACCCTAAATTAGAGACGGGCAACTGCTTATAGCCCATCGAGTTGCTCAGGGTAGTCGTTAACCCTTCAATAAAAAAAAAAAAAAGATCCAGTATCTACAAAATTATGCCGTCAGTTTTCAAACATATATTTTGAAATTATTTTATGTATAGCAAAAGTATGAAAAAAACTCGAGCCATAAGATTCATTCTACTTACTTGAAATTGTGGAAATATCGTTGTAGCACGTGCTGTTTGGAAAACAGTAGAACCAAAGCCTTCGTGTTGCTCACATGTTGCTCCACAAAAGCTGCTTGCATGTTGCCTCAGGTGGTAAAGGTTGGAACTTTGTTCCTTTGCTACTAATCGGATTAGTGAATCCACACCGTGGTTGTTAGAAAAGTGTAGGCTGTTCTACCTACGTCAACATACAACGGAAACACTGTGCAAACGAATTTAGGAATAGAAAAGTAGACACGGTAGTTCAGTGTTGGGCCCATAGCCTGATTTTCGCACGTGCACAGGACCTCAATTTTGGGGGGGGGAGTCAGAACTATCTTGATAATAATATAGATCATCAGCAAATATTCTTTTAAACGATTGATTGAAAACTTAAATCGAGCGGAGGAGGGTATACACAGGATGTCCACAGGGCCTTGACTATAGCCTAGGTCGATCCCTGCTTGGGCCTACGTTAAATTGCAAGCCTGCGTGTGTGCTGCCTGGATTAGGAGGAACGCAAAACTTATTCTAGCAGCATAGTAGTCTATGCAAAAGCCATATTATTATCTCATGCTTAGCTTTCTTAATCGGGGACCGACTTAGACAGTTTGGGGCATTGGGCAAGAGGCTTTCAAGGGTCCCCCGGCATCCCGTGTGAATCGCTTTGCTGCAAAGCAAGTAATATATAGCTATATCTTAGGGGCCCCTCAAAGTTCGGGGCCCAGAGCACGTGCCCCGAATGACCTCGCTTAAATCAGGCCCTGTTTTTAATGCCTTCATCAGCTGAGCTCTCTCGAAATGAAATTCTCAAGATTTCGTAAAAAGAACAAATACATAATAAACGAAGTTCATAAAATGGGCACCTGCTTCAATTCATGAAAAATAGTACTGACACTTTACAACAGAAAAAATTACAAAATTTCTTGAAAATATTGTTTTTCAACAGCGATTGGATTATTGATTTTCAAATAATAAGTCTACGTAGGAATCAATCAATATGTTGTGACAATAAACTCACAGTAAACTGAGTAACAATAAATTCTTCTATTAAAAGTTCGCTGACAGGCAGGTACACTGAGCGTATGTACGTATAAATGGCATGAAAAGTCAGTATGTATGCAGCTTGAACCAGTATTATACCTTTCTTTGTTTTGAAAAACAAATCATAAAACTTGGATTATAACTTTTTGAGCACTTTGTATAAATCTTCATATCATGGCAAATGCGAGTGCGAGGCAGCGCTGCTGAAATGGAATAATCGATTCGTGCAATTGAAAGAAAAAAATTACTAAAGTAAAAATTCGTAAAATTCAGATCATGAGCTTTGTGTCTTTCCTCACTGTACAAATAGAACTCAGTATCGCGGAATGTGCTGTTCGTATATAGTACATTCCGAGACTTGAAAGTGTGTAAATATTGGGTTAATGTAATCGTATAAGAAAAACAAACAACGAAAAAAAAAACCCGTAAAGTATATGATTTAAAAATATATTATTTTGGGGGGGTACGCCCACCTCCCCATTAAAACTCCGTATGGTGGCAAATACGAGTGCTGTAGCCCACGTAATGGTGCGTTTGTTCAACCATCTCATTTGCCGATTTGTTAAATTATATTAAGCTATGATTTCATTGTGTTTCAACCAGAACAAAAATTTCTGATACGGGAACTACCAAGAGATGAAAAATTGCTCAAAACGAAAGCAAATATGAGACATAACAGTTCGGAAAACATTTAGAACGCATTCGTAATGTGTTCCTAATGCTTTCTAAATGTGTTCCGAATGTGTTCCATTCTCACGCGCAAAGTGTTCCGAATGTGATCTGGAAAATAATATGTTCTAAAAATTAACACTAGAGCACATTGTACAGGAGAAGAACACATTAGGAACATATTTGGAGCGCATTGGGAACACATTTGTCGTCAGCAGAACACAACCGAAACACATTTGGAACGCATTTATAAAAAAAGCGTTCCCAACGTGTTCCAAATGTGTGCCGAGCGTTTGCAGTGATACAGCAAAAGCAATTATGCATTTAACAGAAAATAAAAGAAACAGCTTAAGTTTTTAACCTTTTTAACTAAGTGACGGCTTGTTTGATATAATGAATAGTAACAAGCAATGTCCTCCGTACCACAAGTCTCTGAAGGCTGCATTTGGTATGGACGCATATTTTGAAAAACAAGTGACAATTTTAAATACAGTGAAAGATGTCATTAGCGGATTAAGGGTACGTGGAAAATCTGGCATGCTGACTTTTCAAAAAGGAATTCTGATAGCCGTAAACTCGCTTATGCGATTGTTTGAGGACTTAAATATTCTTAGTGTTAAATATATACTGCCTCAAGATTCCCCGGAAAGCCTTTTTAGTCAAATCCGTGGGTTTGGTAGATTAAACGATCACCCTTTGCCAACAGAAGGCATTAGCCGTTTGAGCCAGTTGTAACTTGCAAACAAACTGCCCAAACGTTCAGCAAAAGTAAATACACCCACTTCGGAAGAAGACAAACAGTTAGATGTTTACCTAACATCCGAATTATTAGAAAATTCTTTTGGACGTGATAAAATACCGAAGGTTCCCCAAATTTCTATTTCTGAAAACAACTTTGTCGATGTGAACTTTGATTATGTTGATCTGTTTCTAATGCCCTGGGAAATTGAAGAGCAAACCGCATCAAGGGACCTTTCTGCTCATGAGCAGGAAGCTATGAGATATGTAGCTGGCTTCATTGCATATGGAGTTCGAGATAAAGATCCTTCGTTAGAGACATTATCAAAAAATTACCCAGAATTTCCTGTTTAATCCGATTGGATTAAATTACTGTCTTCAGGCGGACCTACAAATTTTTGTACCGTATTCATCTGTCCTGCTCATGGATGAATATGAAACAAAAATTTGAAAAACATTTTTATTCATTTCACGGTAGCACTTTTCGAAAAGGAAAAGGTGTAATCCGCGAACTTGTCAGCGAACTGAAAAACCATTACCCGCAAGTTAACAAAGATGCGATTCGCTTATTTTGTAGATTGCGAACGTTTATCAGAATTCGCTTTTTAAACAGAAATGCAGTACTAGTACCACAAAGAAAGGCCCAGCAGAAAACAAAAAATGGAGCCGTTGAAATACTGGGATGAAAACCGATACCTGATTTTTAACGTACAAAGGATACTTCTCAAATCAAGCTGCAAATGTAAATGCAAGTAAAAGTTTCACTTTTGGTTCAGAAGAAATTTACATGTAAAATATTTACGATTTGTAAAATGGCACAATGTGTCCCGATCTGCTAAATTAACATTTAACGCAAACTGATTTTTATTATCCTTAGAACGAAAAAAATTAGAAAATACAATTATAAACGTTTTTGGAATAATAAGATATGTACATCTTCTACAATGTGATTACAGAATTGTAGAAAACAGAAAAACTAAATTCCGTAATCAAAGCTTTAGAATGGCGTACATTTTCTCTAAATTATATATGTATTTAACAGGTGACACATAAAAAACAAGGCACAAAAGGAAAAAAGTATTAGCTATGTTCAACTGCATTTTGATTTTTGTTCGGAAAATTTTTCAAATGCTGTTTATAAATAATCAATTGTTAACTTATCACTGTGCGTTTAACGTAACACACAATGAGGTGTTTATATGCCCAATATTGTAATGTTATAAACATATTTTTAAAGTTTAAAATTTTTTCTCTAACTACAGTGATGATAATTTAGTTCATTCTCATTCCTTTTACTCTAATATTTTACAGTTATGTAGTTGTCCTTGACTTTTAAACTGATTACTTCGGATTTCCCGTGGAGCAGTGGGTTCTGAGAACCGCACTACCAGCCCACAGCTGCAGCATGACTCAGTCATCATCTCCAACTGGCGTCTTCCATGGATCTGGATCTAAGGACCAGCCCTTCTCTTCTATAGCCCTGTTTCTTGGTACGCATCTGTAAATTGGAGATATTTTCATACATGAATATTTCTTTTGAATCATGATATTTGTATATTGTTTTCCCACTAATTCTATATCAATTCAACAATTTGAACCCAGGGGGGAGGGTTATGCATTTTTACATTTTCGTGCTAACACTGATTCGTACATGAATCATGGAATACTCTTTTCAATACGGCGGGAATATTTTTATGCGTTCCTCGTCATTCTCCAGGTATTTTTATTAATCATTTCATAGTGAAATCCTAGATATGCCATTAACACTGGGTCCCCAAAATACTATTCAACCACCGGGCTCCCGTCTCCTTAAATGTGCTCTGCTTTTACAGCAAAGAGCATGATATGCTTCTGAGACAAACATTATTCACCTATCGCTTAAAAAATAAGATCCACCATTAATTACTTTTCAGCGAGTCACAAAAATGAAGAGTATGTTTTTTTCTAAACGTCTATTCATTTTTTTTATTAAATAAAAAAAAACATTTTCCACTGCTGCTCATCTAATTGTAAATTCGCGCTACATGAAATTATGATAAATAATAATCCATAAGCCTCCGAGAAGTAGTCAAATGAGCTGCAGATAAAGATTCCATCTGTACTTCGCCCTGAGACGATTCCCTAGAATAGGGCATTGGAACTGGTACAAAATAAGGGAAAGCGGGACTCAGGATAACTAAACACGGCGGGGTCCTATAGAGCACTTTCCAAACCTTTCTTTGCCATTGTCATTGAGCTAGACCCAGTACAGTATATTGAAAGGTACAATATCATTCTTTGGCCGATATCGGATTTTAACGAGCTCGTTTTTGTCTTTTTAAAAAATACAGAGAGATTGATTCAAAAGAATTAAAATTATAAAAAGGTGTGCTAAAGGATTTTGCTTATTTTAACTTGACTGCAGGCGGAATAAGGTATTTTAAAAAACGTTATTTTTTTCCTTCATCTGAAAAATGGAGAACAAGGTCATTCTTGGGTAGGGGGGACGGGACCCGGCGGAACATTCTCATGTGTGTGCTACCCATATTAGTGTGAAGACAAAAAAAATCTCAGAACGATGTATTCTGTATTGCAGTGATATAGTACACAATAATACTGAATTCTAATTTTAATTTAGAAATAAGAGCTTTTGAAATCGAACTAAGAAATAGGGAAGCATCATATGTAGAATGATAAACTAAATCCAAACATTCAAGGGGTCGGTCCCTAGTTCAGAAAAAGTTGAGGCAGACACGCCCCCTGTCCACACACATAATTCTACGCATGTGACTAAATGCATGTATGAGAATGCTGGAAATCCAATCTTAATATATTTTTATATATTTTTTTATATGTTGACTATTTTAATTCTTTCACATGGCACTGAGAGTCGTTAACAATTTTTTATTGTAAGACAAAAAGTTCTTCTACCAATTGGCAGAGCGTCGGTTTCTGGAGAAGTGAGTTTTCTTTGGTCAAAATGCGTTAAACGCTGCGAATTAACGCCTTAGGCCATCGGGTGTAAAACAAGACTAGCGCTTACTTTCTGACAGGTGTGTGATTCTCACTTCTGAGCGCCAAGGGAACTTGGGCAAGATTTTATTTCCGCAGATCGGCCGCTTAAAATATTAAAGTGTCTTGTTGTAATTTTCTTTTCATGGTGACGACGAAGTTAGCGACCTGAAGGACTTCAAAAGACTGCTAATATTTTGTGGACAAATTAGTTGGTGCCTCCGTGATAACCGATACATGGAGGCGTGTAATGTAGTCAGATGAATCCACATTCACACTGTTCCCCACCGCAGGACGTGTTTACATGTGGAGAACACCGTCAGAAGTGTACAACCCAGACAAACTGCTGACAAATGTTCAGCATCGTGGTGATTCTGTCATGCTCTGGAAGGTTATATCGTGGTTTTCAGAAGGTGCCCTGATCACCTTGCAAAGATGAATGACTGGCAGGGAGTATGAAACCATTTTGGCCGACCAAGTCCATCCAATGGATGAGACATTGTTTCCTGCAGAGGAAGCCATCTGTCAAGATGATAACGCCCCAATTCACAGAGCTCGGAATGTCCAATCATATATAGATTGAGAAACATAAGGACGAATTTTTACATTTTCCTTGGACTTCCCAATGAGCAAACTTAAACATCATCGAGACACTATGATCTGTGTTGCGAAACAATGCGAGATCTCGTCATCCTCCTTCTGCGTCTCTCAAGGACCTGGGTCAGTTTCTGCATGAAGAATGGTATAACATCAAACTAACCGCCGTCCCGCATTTGTATGCGTCCATTCTAAAGAGTGTTCGTGCGGTTTTTAATGCCAAAGGTGGTCCCACACCTTATTTGGTAGGTAACACCTTCTCTTTGTAGATGTTCACATTATTCTGTCAAACTTCTCTAAAACACAGTTATAATTATGGTACCTTAAGGAATTTCACGTTTCGGTTTGCAGATCTGGCCAGTTTCATATTGTCTACCCCATGCAAACCTATACCTTTAAATGACGTAAGACGTTTTAGTATTATTCAGGGAGGCTGTAACCTAAGTGTCAGGAAATTTGTTATGTCTTCACAGCAGAAACGATCCACTCATATTTCAAAACTTAATCGCTTTCCTAAAGATTTCGGTTTTGTTTCAAGGAAGATCAACGACTGCTATTTAATAATAGGGACTACTTTCCTGAACTTCTTTTTTTAGTTAGATGGCGCTGAAAGCTGATGATGTTTCAGTTAGCCTAAGAAAATAATGTTTGAAACTTAAATAGGTATAAGTCTTTTGACAAGTGAAAATATGAGACTGACTGCAGCCACTACTCCAAGATACGGCTGTGGTTTAGGTTCTCAACGAGTGAAAGTTTGAACAGTTATGTGTTTCATGACATCCATAACATCAACATGACCCGTTACATTTGGGTTGCGTGATGTCTACCCCAAGCAAAAAATTGTCAAATACTTAACTTTATGACATTGTAAATTCCTTTGCTGTACATCCTTTTCGGCGAACAGCGACGGTGCATATTAGGTTTTCTGTATTCTTCTTTCATACGTACATAACGTCTCTGTGATATCGGTCAACCAGTATGGAACGAATCTTTAACCCATCGTCATCAAGCAAGAAACACGTGACTTCTTTTCTGCCTCAGAATATCAAGCCATCACCAGTTTCATTGCACTGTAAAAAAATTCACAGTCAAATTACGGTAGATACACCGGCAGCTCAGTGGCCAGTCAATAAACCGTAATTTTACAGTACCATACTGTAATGTTCATTAACGGTCTAATGACCGGGAAATAAAAAAACGGTCAAACTACCAGAAAATGTGGCATAACACGGTAGATCAACCGTAAATTTAATACGGTAGATTAACCGTATTTTAAAGAAAGCAAATGACAAAGCCTGTTAAATAAATACGGTGCAAATACTGTAATGTTCATTAACGGTCTAATGACCGGGAAATAAAGAACGGTCAAACTGCCAGAAAATTTGGCTTAACACGGTAGATCAACCAAAAATTTATTACGGGAGATAAACCGTATTTTTTATAAAAAAACATGGCAAAGCCTGTTAAATAAATACGGTGCAAAGACTATTTTTTACAAAAATGTTAAACCACAGTTTTTTAGATTTTGTTTAATGACTGTTTTTTAATCATTGTTTAATAATTAATTTTTTTGTCTAATTAGGGCTTCACATGCCCAATTTGCCTGCTAACCTGCATATTATGCATATAGAAACAGTTCACTCTTTCAACAACTCACTCGAAGCTGTTCAGTTACATTTTTCCCCTCTTATTTTTGCCAAATTGCAAGCGTTAATGTTTTCCCTTATCTATAATGTGCATTTGTTATTTGAGTTTTTTGTGTTCATAATTTGTACAAACTCTATAAAATACAGTGTAATTATATACACCAATCAGCCAAAACATTAAAATCACCTACCTAATATAATGTATATATATCCTCCTCCCACCTGATGAGACAGACTCAACGAGATGTTGATAGGTCTCTCTTGGTATCATGACTGCAACAGAAGATCCCAGTTCCCGTAAATTGTGTTTCAGGTGATGCTGCGCGTACTTCTACCCCCCCCCCCCCCCCCCATCCAAATACGCCACTGGTTATAAACACGTGTGACCCCCATTGCTTGAAGCTTTAATCTGGCAGGGATTACAAAACACCTAATCATCAATCATTAAAGCAAGATGTTTGTTCTTGGCAGCAAGAGAATGATGACAAATACCAGTAACAACAGAATTCCTGAAACTTGCACGATTGACACTGGAACAGGGGAAAAATATGCAGTATCGCTTCAAGCTTTGCGATGCAGAAATAGCAGTTAGCGATGAAAGGTTATATGTAATTTTTTATGTATATTTTACAATTCCATCTTCTCATATATCAAACTCATATTTGAATTACAAAACCTTATTTAAAGTTTAATATGGAAATTTTCATTAATATCTCTATTTTAAAAAAAAAGTAGGGTATGGCAAAACGCTATTGTCTGTAATGATAAACTGCAGCCTATGCATATTTCTAGGCCTATCTCCAACGCTCTTTTTTGTCATATCTTATTCAGTGCATCATTTTCTACATGCTGGTGATGTTTACATACCGATCGCTGCCATTTTTTTATCTATATTTTACAATTCCATCTTCTGGGTTTGAACAGTGTACCTTGTATCAAGTTCTGCATTGTAGTACTCATTTAAGTTCAGTTTTTCACAGGGATGGTTCACAGTGCAGCCCCCTAGTATCTAAAAATAAATTAGGCCAAAAAAGACATATAAAAATGCTCAACCTGTGATCTTTTACTCCTGATTGCAAAGGGACCCTACCTTCCTTTTCTTTACTGGGATTTTTTCACGTAGCATAAACGTTATTGACCCTGTTAAGAAGTTGTGGAAGGGAATCATACCCAGATCACACAATCATTACTTGGATGTTCTCCACTAATGAGTCATTGTATACGATTTTGCATACGCATGAAAAATAAAATTCTATTCATAACTTTAAAATCGTGTTTGCTTTCAGCTAGAAAAAGCTTCCCCATGTAGCCCCACTTTGCAGTGATGTAGTCTAAGTCAGACAGCAGGCTATGATTTTCCATATCTACTAAAATATTTTTAGATTTTTCTTTGCGTTATTGATTACAGTATTATTGATAGATATTGAAAAGGTGAGCTAGTAATTTTTTATGATAAATTACTGATTTAAATAAAATTAAGTTGGAAAAGTGCTCCATGTAATTACTCAATTGCTCTGCAACGCTAAATCTGAGGAGAAAAATTGCTCCCCCCAAAAAAATCAGTTATTTCTCTCCCTGCACGGAAAGGTTGAGCATTTTTATATGTATACACTGAGTGGCCACTTTATTATGACCACCTGACAGTTTTAAGCAAATAAGCTAAGGCTTCATGCTGTTGCAGCCAGAGAGCGAGGCTAGTATAAAAAGGGAAAGCTTAGTGTTTGCGACAGTAGTAGAAGTGATTTTTAGGTGACGAGATGGGTAAAAAATACGATTTGACGGACTTTCAACGTGGAATGATTGCAGGAGCTCAGAGCGAGTATCACCAAAACCGCCGCATTCGTGAAATGTTTCAGAGCAACTGTTGTTAAAGTGTTTAAAGACTGGACTGTCAGCCAAAAAACTGGGTCTCTACGTGCAACGTGTGGTCGTTATTGACTAGTGACTGCTCTGGCGAAACGGAGTGTCCAGACTGGTAACAGACAACAGAAGGGCAACAGTGCAGCAAATTACAGACCATTTAATGAAGGATCCCCTCAAATGATCTCTGCAAGCACTGTTCGCCGTACACTGTATCGGATGAGATATGGCAGCCGAAGGCCTGTTCGAACACCTTTGCTGTCTACAGGTAACAAGAGAAAACATTTCCAGTTCGCACAAGGATTGGACAGTCTATAATTGGAAACAAATTATGTGGTCCGATGAATCGCGTTTTCAGTTGCACCATGGCGATCGCCGGGCGAGAATTTGGCTGAAAAAGCACAAAAGCATGGACCCCAAATGCATTGCTACAACCCTTCAACTAGTGGAGCAACGTTATGGTTTATGCAATGTTTTCCTGACATGCTTTGGGCCCTTTAATTCGTGTTGATCAACGTCTGACTGGCACATCATATCTATACATCGTTGCGGACCAAGTGCATCCTGTCATGTAATGGTTTATCAAAATGGCGATGGCTACTTTCAACAAGATAATGCGTCTTGTCACAGTGCTCGTATTGTACAGAATTGGTTAAAGGAACATGCGGGTGAGTTAACTTTGCTTAGGTGGCCCCCACAATTTCCAGATCTCAACCCCGTTGAGAATTTGTGGGATGAAGTTGAACAAGCCATCAGACAGCTGGATCCACAACCCTGCAATCTCACACTCCTGGAAAGTGCTATTCATCAAGCATGGTCTCAGATTCCACGAACTACCTATCAACATCTGGTGGAGTCCATGCCACCAAGAATCAACACAGTAATAAAGGCAAAAGGTGGCCCAATGAAGTACTGAGGGGGTGGTCATAATAAAGTGGCCACTCAGTGTATATATTAAGCAAACAGGGTTAAGGGGAGTCACAATTATGTTTAGCATTGGTGCTAATGCGGAGTTTGACTAAGGAATTTCCTAAATTTAAGCTTGGAACACAATGGTAACTCATCCTGAAAAAGGGAATTTGCCAGGCAATTATTTGATAGCTATTGGCTGGAGAACAATGAAGACTCCAACCCTGAGTAACAATTGCTATGTTTTTACAGAAATAAAATTAAAATTTGACCACTTATAAAAATCAGTGTTCGAAGTTGGGCGAGATGGCATCCCAGCAGTTATTATTTACCATCCCAGCATGTAATAAAATTTAAGCCCGTCACAGACTATAAAGAAAATTAGGATGAAAGCATACATTTTAACACAAAAACCAGCAAATGAAATTTTTAATGGATTACATTGATAAATAATAGCAGCTGGGACAGAAAAGATCAGACAGATAAAAGGGGGAAATCGAAAAAACAATTTCAGTTATTCATATTAAATTTACAGTTTCCATTGTCTGGAGACCCCAAATCTTTTTTTCCTACCTACAGACATTGCTATGTTTTTTCTCTCAAGTTCCCTTCATAAATGGACCATATTAATTGGATGTAACCTTCTTCGGTCACTATCCCATTTCATTGGCAATGAAGGAAATAATTTTGAAAAATATGAAGAAATAGCTAAAACATTAAGTGAAAAATCTCCTGGAAGTTTTGTCAAATCACGATCAAATAAAAATATGCAGATGACAATAGCCGTAATGAAACAATTTGAAGTAGAAACATTTAATGTGATTATTGATGAGTAATTGATATATATAATAATTTGATTGTTTTCCTAAATTTATTCACTATATTGAAACTATATTTGGTAATACAGTAAAACCTCTGAATAGCAGACACCTCTGGACCAGATAATCTGTCCGCTATTGGGAGGTACACGCCCGTCTACTAAAGAAATCGAGCAATACGAAATTTGGGGCAGGTATTCCTTTGCTGTTAAAAATAAAGTTACATCTATAAATATACATACTTTATATGTACATATTTATGAAGTAATAAATTCCGAAACCACATTAGTAATACTGGACATGAAATTGAATATACGTATGTATTGATAGTAACTTAAATATTTGAGTTTTTCAAACATGAGAGAAAATGCAATTTGCGTACATATGTATATACGTAATTCAATGCATGTTTCTGATTAACAAATGTTTTAAAACTTAAAGTACTCATAGATATTTTATCAATTTATCTGTTGGCATCCTTCCTTCAAAAAAACAAACTGACAACAGTGTTTGATTTTTTTCTTTCACCGTTTACAGCCCCTTTTTCAATATGAATTTTTAAATTCATCAAAAGTGTTAGTCCCTAACAATCACTTTTGTTAATATTTTTTTTTTCCACTGCTGTGAAGTTTTTAATGTCGCACACCATTTCTGCAGCTCCGTCCACTGTCTCTTCTTGAGGAACGTTGCTGTCTCTTCGACCATGTCGTTCTTGTTGGGTGTGTGTGAAGAAATGAAATCTTGCATCTATCGTCTGTTCAAAACACAGTTCATCATCAACTGTCATAAAATCATTTCATTTCCCTCACAGTTTAAACAAGTCACGAGTTCAGAAATCGAGCGCAGATCATCTGCATTGAAAGTACATACTCTTTGTCTACCGAGACAAACCCTGCTTTTTGGAAACGATTAACGGACTGCGGTTAGTCTTTGATTGCGGAGGTTACTCAAGTGACAGCATGGAGAGCATTAACGTGAAATAGATGGTAAACAATAGCTAGGAATGATTTCAATACAGTGTGCTTGGCATCGCTATAAAATTTTGCATACCTTTTCCCCTTCAGTGAACACATTTTTAGCTTTTTCGACTGAAATCCATGTCCGCTATTCAGAGATAAAACACAGAACCGCCTATACTTTGATGACTACAAAACTGTCTGTTAAATGGAGGTGTCTGCTATTCGGGAGTGTCCGTTAAGGTTTTAATGTACCAATAACCAACTGTCAATTAGTGCGTTATTTTTCAAAAATGGCATTGGTAAAAAATAACTTGTGATAGACAGTGCTTCAACGAAGACTTAATGGTCTGGCTATCATGTCATTAGTACACGATATTGCCAAGCAGTTATCGTTCGACAATGTTGTGCACTCCTTCGCAAAATTTAAAGCCAGGAAAAAGACAATGTAAAGATAAACTTAAACTCCTGAACTATATGTAAAATTTTGTTTTTGTGCATTCATTTCTAATTTTTGTTGTCTATACTTGATTCAATGTTCGTGTTCTTTTAGTATAAAATTTTTGTAAAATATGTTTACATTTGAAAAGATTTTGGGGCACTTTTGGGGTATACTAGCAATGTTTATATTCTACACAGTACAGTTGAAGAGATTTTCTTAGCTCACTTAGCAGTTCTAAGGTAATTACTGCCTTGCGTGACACGTTTGTAAACTTTCTACACAACTGGATTTACACTGAAAGAGACCTTTTTGGGTACTCATTTTATAAATAAACATATTGCAACTGCTATTAAGAGCATTGGTAGTTTACCTGACATGTATCGAGTAATGTGTTGGGTGATATTTCTGTCATTTTTTTGTAATTTTACAAAAACACTGGCAGTTGAGCAAGTATTACTACACAGACCGGTGTGCCAAAACATTTCACCAAATGTTTAAGAAATTGAATGGCTCTGATAAATTTCAGTCTTCCACAAATGGAGCATACACACAGAAATGTCTGGTTATGAGTGAGTGATATTTCTGTCATTTGTTTGTAATTTTACAAAAAACACTGGCAGTTATTACTACACAAATACCTGTGTATTGAATTGATATATTTCACCTAATTTTTAAGAAATTGAAAGGTTCTGATAAATTTCTATCTTACCACAGATGAGCTACACACACTGCTCACACGAGATTTCTTCAATGTGTTGGTTTGCAGAAAAAATGTTTCAACATCTTCAAACAGACATTTTAAAGACAAACTCCTGAACTAGGTGTGAACTTCTGTTTTTGTGCATTCATTTCTAATTTTTGTTATCTATTCTTGATTCAACGTTTGCATTTCTTTAGGAACAAAGATTAAAAATAATACATCTCTTTATGTCTGCAAACGCATAAGACGTATTTTGCAAGACCTTAACATATATATATATATATATATAAAGATGTAGGAAGCATGGTGTTAGAATTTTTAGCACCTACGATTATGTGCTAAATAAAAATTTCCTGGCCCCAACGTGGTCTGGGTGAAATTGACCATTATACAATTTGTACCTCGTTCGCCAAAACTAGTTGTCACCCTAGTCACACGAAAAGCGAGGAAAACTAGTTATCTACTACATTCGTTTACTTAACTTGTGCGGCCTAACAAATAATTTGAACGAAATACATAAAATAAAAATCAGACTTGTTTCAATTTTAATGCCTGCCAGATGTTACCAAAACCACTTAATACTAACATTCTCATCATAATGCACTGTAACTTACACAAAACAAAAAAAATTCTTACCGAAAATAAATGCTGCGGTGCTTAACTATCATAGTCACACGCCACGAGTTACCTTTACTTTACGTAGAGACTTCCATGCTTGCGTTACTTCATGCCAATATGGCGGCCAGTGAGATGTTGCCATTCGACAGCACGTAAAAAAACAAGTATTATGCCGTAATGGTTAAAACAGTTTAAACACCGTGAACATATAGTTTATATACCGAAAATTTACGGTTCATCGCCCGTTGGCGTGCTTACGATCCGTAACCCGTTTTAATACGGTTGAAACACCGACAATTCACGGAAAGTTTTTACAGTGTGCGTTGAGACACTTACCAGATGAAATGCTCAGGATCTTCACATATATTGCCCAATGAAAGGCGAAACTTACAATCTTCACCTACTATAATAACTAAAAATAATTTTTAAAATTACATATATAAACATTATTTTGTGAATATAAAACTGAAAATGTTGTACAAAGAAATGAGTATATTTTATGAAGTATATAAAACTGAAATACTATATTCGAGGGAAGTCAAATAATAAACGTTTCTTGCAAAACATTTTAAATTAGAAGTCTGCAAAATACAATTATAACAGCTGTATTACAGAAATTCAGAACTTGTTATTTCTCAGGAAATTTATTTGACATGGGAGAACTTCGGGAAGAACAAAAGTATTCAATTGCTGCAATTTTTAAGGAAAAATCGAATAGCTGTCCTGATCATCTTCAACTTCATAATTATCAAAATTAATGCTATTATCATAAGCTTTTATGAATATCTTACCGGATGGAGATCCCTCCGAGTGAGTTTAATAAATCTCTATCTTCTGAAGTTGAAGTTCTCACGTATATTGCTCGCTCTGCTTTCGGACTTCATTCATACATGGACCACTGTGGATTTCTTCTTTGTCTCTTCCTACTCGTTGATATCCTATCTAGTGTTCAAGCTGACCATTAATGATAAATTATTTCAGAAACATTTATATAACATCGCCAGTTTAATATCTTTATCATGATGGAATCCATTCTTCCCATTTTCACGGTCCTTCAATTCCTTTCTGTACTTCTTTGGTTACACCAATTAAAATCAGAATAAAGAAATAATTTGAAATCACAACATTTATTAGTAATTTAATAGTACGGATTTTGCATTAATTGAGACAACTGCTTCTTCTAGTAAAACTTTATAATCGAATAGATATATATTTATGAATCACAGCGTATTGCCGGCACCTCATAATCATTTTGATAAGAGAACGCGGTTAGCAATTATAAAAAATCATGGCAGATGAAAACACTTCCATATGTGAGGAAACATCACTTTGGAAACATGTTTTATTGAATCTAATTTTACTCTTTAATAAAATTAAAACACTACAATGCTTCATTTTCGAACGCAGCAGGAAATTAAAAGTTTGGTATGGACGAATGGATTTCGCTAAGAGAGCTAGCTGTAGTTCTAATATTACGTTAGAATTGCAGAAAAAATTAAGTTAAGAACGTGTGCTCCCCAATTATTATATTTCATAGTTATGACAGCAGAGAAAACCATGACATTACTGTCATTCGCTTCACCTTTCTAAAAAGAGCAGTCCCGTCTTTCTTTTTATCTATTCTGTCTCTTTCATCTACATAGCCGAATTCAGCCCTGTAAGCTTTATTTAAAGTGAAAGATATATTTTTTATTTCGATGGGAACCATCCTACCTCAAAAGTTTGCGTACAACCAAATATTAAACTTTAGCTTAAAACTCAACACGGAAACTTAACTTTCATGTTTTCTCAGGAAGCTTCAGCTGCAAATTTTCATGAATCTACTCATTTTTTTGAAATCAAATTGTTGGCTATATTTAACTGCATAATATTTAATAAACAAAAACACTTTCAAATTTCCATTGTACGTTTGTCTGAGTATACTATCAGAAAAAAGAGATTAAAAGCATTTTTGCCTGTTCCACATATTTTTCTGTAGCCTAAAACTTAGAGAATCTTTGTTTGACTGCGCACTTTGTTTCAGTACCAGGATCACAGACGCCGGGAAATTAATATCAGAACATCGTACTGCCGCCAATGTGGCGCCGTGGTCTAAGAGTTGGTTCCTCACATCTTGTCCGAGATGGGACCATGTTAGGATCCCAGTGAGACATGCATTTTGTGTTTGTCTTACGTCACTGGTTCTCTCTCTTCCCTCGAACCAGTGGCTCTAGAATTGGGACGGACGACTGATTATAGCCAACTAAGTTGCTCATAGTGATCGCTAAACCCCAATCCGAAAAAAAACGTTGTCGTACGTGCCACGTAACCTTACCTGGTGGCGCAGTCTTTGTTTATTGGACGTATACTGCTTTCTAAGTAACTTTGGAAATTAAACCAACCAAAAACTGAATAATAAGGCTAAGATCTAGCCAACATATTTCATCAAACACAGATAATTTAGAGCGCTACGTTTTTGATGTATGAAGAAGCAGATCTTAAATTACATTTGTTATCTTGAAGTATGATAAAAGATTCAAATCATGATTATACTATATATGATTATACTTTTCTCCCAATCTCATGTTCCAAACTGTACATATTAAACGTCTAGGGCATATCTATGTTCTAACGAAAAGCAGGTATTTCGACGTTTTACATCATTTATTTTCATTTACGACTTTCTACTATGAGATTCAATATCTACTTTCGGTTTAACGAAAGCACAACTATTTGTTCATTTGATTAATTTAATTTTTCCTGTATTTTCTTAATATGTTTCCATGCAATGCACATATTATTTTTTTATTATTTGCTAGTGTTATTTTCTTCTCTGTAAAATTCTTCATTTATTACTGACAGATTGTTAAAACGCGTTTTATTCTCATAATTCCTCTCTTATGAGGGTATTGTTATTACAAGGTATTTTGAGGAAAATTCTAGTTTTGATGATGAAAAACAACTTATAGGAAATGCAGAATTTTGATTTGTGCACTACATCTGGTTTTGTATTTCAAGAAAAGATAAAGGAACTCCGAAAAACCTACTATTTAAACTTATCTAAGCAACAATCCTAAACACGTTTTGAAATAATGGAATGTGTTAATATGTGGCCTACATATTTTTCATGATGCTAATGTTTAATGACAAACAAAGAACACCGTTGAATTCAAGCTTTAGGAACATATCTGCAAGCGAAATTAATGGCACAGTGAATAAGAAAAAGGAATTCCAATTTTTTTAAAAAGTGATACAGATTTTCTTATTAATCATTTCTTTTCAGCGAACATACCCGGCACTTTCATGCTAAGTCCGCAATAATTACAAAACAATTTCCTCAGTGTTAACTACTGCAAAAACCGGAACTTGATACTAGTTTAATTTAAACAAAAAAGAAAAAGTCCTATATTTACAATGAGCTCGTAACAATTACGTGTAATTGTTATTCGGCACTTACTGTCGAATTAGTGCTTGCATGTTCTTCAATATATTTTAATGCTTCAAACCGGATATATCAGACTGTCGTGAAACCTTTGTGCAACACACGTAGTGCCACTCACTCAGCCATTTTAATCAGGAAATATCCGGTCATTTCTTTTTGTATAAACCGAGTTCTTTAAGATATTTAGCGAACTAATAATTTTTAATGCCTATTGAGTGCGCGACTGCTGTAAAAAAGAGATTACAGCAGAAGTCTACAGTGTAGTATCAAAACCTTTTTTTTAAATATGACAGTTACACTTCGTTGCAATACCTGAACAACAAATTTAAAATTGAGATCTATTTCTGAAGTAAAGGCATGCCAACAGTTGGCCTGAATACAAAATACATTTCATTAAGAAAAATGAATTATTAATTGTATCCAAAAAAGATTGAAAAAGTCACTTATCTGGATAATTTACCTTTTTAATTTGTCACACTACAAAAATTAATATTTACACTCTTGCACTGTCAATTCATAAATTTACTTACAATACTTTGAAAAAGTAAATTGTAAAAATGTTTTCTACCTTCACCCTCCAAAATCTTCTTTTATCGCATATAATATAGATTTTTTCACTTGTGGAGAAAATAAAAATGTTTTACAGCACATGTCGTAGAGTATTCTGACAAACTAGAAGCAGTATTCAGGATTTGAAATTATTGTTCGCTATCGCAGTGATGATCCACTGCTGTGGTTGGCTAATCTTCGCACGGTATAAAAAACGGTTTATTTCAGTTTCACAAAATGGATCACAGTGCTATTGTCCATTGTTGAAAATACAACTTCATACTAAATCAACGGTTTGCGGTCCTTACTTGTGTAGTTCTCTTTATTTATGTATTGTAGACGATGGTTTACTGGAATGTAATTTTCACTATAACATTTAGAGCCTTTAATATTTATTTTCCACTGTGCACGTCCAGATATTATAATATTAATTTTTGTGACATCGTGTTTTGTGCTTCTATTCACTTTAAACCTACACTGCTTAAAAAAAAATATAAAAAAATCGAAGCACCCAAGAAATTATTTCGAACCTGATGAAACTCTGCATGGAAGTACCTCATGACCGAAAATGCAAAGGATTAAAAAGCGGCCAGATACATCGCATGCTAACCGCGCATCCAGGAGAGTTAACCAAGAGCAAAGCCCGCACACAGATACAATTGTAACAGCCCATTTCGTTTGCATTAAGCACCGCAGACTATGATTATGCCTTGATGTCGTATCTGTGTATATAATACGAGCAGTTGAGTGAGTTTGAGAAAGGAGGCATAATTGGGCTGAGAGAAGCCGGTTGGGCAAGTCGCCGTATCGCCAGACATTTCGACAGCAGTGACGCAGCAATAGCACGGTGTTATCGCCAATGGATCAAGGAGGGCACATTCCAGCTGCATGTGCGCAGTGAAAATCCGAGGGCAACAACAGAAAAAGAGGGTTAGACGACTGGGAAAACCAAGAGAACAGAACCAAATTCACCATTTTCAACCATCCACGGCCACGTTGCGGCCTCTACAGTAACGGGAGTGGCCATCCTTACCGATGTCAGACGACCTGCATCACGGAGGCTACATTTCATGAGAATCCTGCGCCGCTTATCACTGTCCACCGAGAACCACCAGCACCTGTTGAAGTGGTGTCGGTACCGATGAGCTAGGGATAGTGTCCAGTGGCATCGTTTTGTCTTCAGTGATGAGCCGCAGTTTCGACTTGACATCGAAGACCAGCACGTACGTGTCTGGAGACGAGCTCATGGATCCTGACTTAACGGTCGAAAGGCACACCTTTCGCACACCGGTAGTGTATGTCACGGGGGTAATTTTCTACTATATCCGGACACACTTGGTAGTCCTCCGTACCACCCTCACTGCTCAAAGATAAGTCGACGGCATTCTACGACTTGTTGTGTTGCCATTCCTGTCGCAGCAACGCCGAGTCATATTTTAAACGGGATAATACCCGGTTACACACGGCAGGGCTATCCCAGGATGGTTCCGTAATGTGGACTGCCTTCCATGGCCTTCTCGAAGCTCCGACATCTCACCGATCGAACATGGTTGAGACATGATGCGATGCCACCTACCTCCATCCCGGAATGTCGGGGAGTTTGGACACCATCTGGCATGCTATAAATGACCCGAGCGGTAAAGAATCTGGAATTGCAATCATTTCCTTCCTGTTTATATGCATTACATATTGCAGTTTTCATCTCGTTTGGATGATTATTTCTGTGTGCGTGTGTGTGTGTGTGTGTGTGTGTGTGTGTGTGTGAGTCTTTGGCAGATAAAGTCTATTTTACAGCAAAACATGAAAAATGAAAGGAACATTTAATTCTTGCGAATTATAAAGTGGCTTACAAATCGAAATATTAGCATTTTTTTTTCATGTAAAATTCAGTTCATAAATTTATTGCTTGTTGTATATAAGTCCTTCGGAAATTAATTTTGTGTAATTGATTAAATATTGCATGTAAGAAATATTTTTCGTCTTGTGTACGAGAAGTAGTTATTTTTACATGCTGAAAATTAAATGAGCTGCTACGATACAAATATATTACATGCTATAATAATTAGGATTGAGAGTAGGCGTTCCTAAGTGGTTAACAACATACATACCTTATTCTGAATTTCCTCAGTCATGTTAACATTCTCAAACTGCTTATTCTGTTTCTAAACAGGTACTAGATACTACAATCTCGCTTACTGACCACGGATATTGAACACAACTTATTGGATATGCTCTCTGAAACAGAAATAAAAAAAAAAAATTCCTAATTTGTAGCATAACGTGTGTACTCCCATTAGCTCATCTAGGGTAACAAAAATATCCGTGTTGATCTTTTTAAATGGTTCTTCGAACTGCAATTATTGGGAAGATTTTTACTGTGGACTGAATAACAATTTCTTTGTCAAAACAATACGGACAGATGGTGGCAGAAACTGGGGAAGATCAACTCAATTTTAAGCCACTGAAAGGCGATGAATTAAAAAGAATAATGTTTGACAACAACAAAAAATAAGTGATGAAAATAGATATGTACTCTATTTTAAGAAGGAAAAACTGAAAGTATATATTTCATTGCACATCACACCGTATGTAAAAATGTGTTTGCAACTGGTGAAGACTTCAAAATTTTGACAGCACATGTCAATAAACATTGCAAGTGACATGGATCTTAGGTACACGGTGGATTAACACACACTAGGAATAGTTGATAAAACCCGCGTGAAGAGAATAGGTGCTCCAGCCCGTGAAATCATCACCCACAGCACGATGCCATAGCAAAGTTCACAAAAAATCCCAGTTTCACCACTTCGTGGATTCTCCCCACACCCTCTGCCGACCAGCACTGCAAAAGTATATAACCCCTAATACATTTCTTCGTTATTTTACTGGCCAATCACGTCGTTTTAAAACGGGGAGCCGATATATCAACCGTTGCTTCGAAACTGGGAGCCGATATATCAATACAATTTCTTTTACTAGTTACAATCATGATTCCTTTTAATATGGGCAGCTTTTAGTTTTGAGGGAATTCAAGAGCATTTGCTGCTCAATGGTATAACAACTATTCCGTGAAACCTCCTAACACCCTGACTGTAACACTCTTTAGGTTTCACTTTCCGGGCCGATTTATATCTATTACATATGGATCATCCCATTGTCTTTTATTCGGTTAACGCCTATCCAAATGTTAACTTTGAGAAACTAATGTTCTTCCAATATAAATTACTTTCTCAACGCCAGTGCAAATGTTTGCTTTGAGAAACTAATGCTGTTTCTAATATAAATCGTCACTTCCTCTATAAATCAGCATATTTGATATGACCGCTTTCTAATTTCAAGTTGATCTTACGTTTTTCTTAAATTTACATAAGTTTCTACAGCTGAATAACCTGTAATCATTTTATAAACGAAACACGCTGTCATTGTCTGATGTATCCTGCACGTGTGAAAATACTGAAAAGTATTATGTTCTCATTGAATTTTTTGTACTCATTGCGTATGAAACAGACAAAGTTTCGGCTGATTTCAGTTTACAGTGGTTGAACAATATGATTACGACACCATGATAGTAAGGGGTCATGTTATTTGTGTAGATTACACTAAAAACAAAAACATTTGTGATTATCTCGTGTCTATTTTTATGTATGTTTCTCTAGGCTATAAACTCAAGAGCAATTGAATTAGAGGTACCTGTCTAGTAACGTGTAGCACTACCTTTTGCCCTAATGACGGCGGCGATTCGTCTCGGCATGGACTCGACAAGACACCGGAAGCGTTGGGAAGCCATACGGATCCAAGACCCCTGGACAAGCTACCACAGTTCACGAAGATTTGATGGAGGGAGTCAGAACCTTCGAACATCTCTCTCGATGACATCCCAGATGTGCTCGATTGAGGTCAGTTGACCCAGTTGGCCAAGGAAGTAAGTCACGTCGGTGGAGTGTTCATTCAACCATTCGGACACAATTCCAGAGTGATGGCACGGTGCATTGTCTAGTTGCTGGATGAGGTCCCCAGTGGAATGTTTAAGACGCACAAACGGAAGCAAATGGTCGTCCAGGATATCCCGGTAACGTTGACCTGTGAGAGACGATACCACACGTACCAGGGGTCCCATTTCAGTCCACGTAAACATTCCCCAGACGAGAATGACACCCCCACCAGATTAAAAATTACCCTGCTGGCAAGAAGGATCCATCGCTTTATGTGATTTGCACCGTACTCGTACCCTACCATCCGCATGTACCAACGTGAATCTCGACTCATCAGTCCAGACAACATTTTACCACATGTCTGGGTCCAGTGGCGATGTTCCCGCGCCCATGCTAATCTTTGCACCCTGTGATGTGCGGTCAGCAGCGTTACCGTCGTGGGACGATGGCTTCTGTACCCCATAGCGAGGAGATTGTTCTGGATGGTGTGGCTGCTTACACGTTTTTGTGCACCAGGGTTAAATTGCCGTGTGATTTATTGCACTGTGGCTCGTCTATCCTATGTTACAATGCGAGGTAGCCGACGATTACCCCGCTCATCCACACGCTGTTGTCCACGGCATTTGGCCCTTGCGGGGATGGTTTTACCGTATTCGATGTACTTACGGTGCACCCGTGATACGGTGGCTCGTGAAAATCCCAGTGCCAGTACGACTTCCGAGATGGAGTGACCCATTCGTCGGGCCCTGACTATTTGCCCACGATGAAATGCGCTTAGATCCTTCGTCTTACCCATACTGCGTCCGACTCTTACTGATACCCGTCGCATCACTCCTTATATTGCCGGATCGCTGCATACGTCATGTCGTCTCCGTTTACAGGGCCGCCCACAGGGCCACGTTTGCATAACGCCAGGTGTCTCTAATTCATTTGCTCTTCAGTCTATACCAGTGTAGTACAAGTTGTTTTCGTCAGCGGTTCCAACGGGAAGTCGGTGAAATATGTGAGCAATCGCACTTCGAAAGAGGACAATTCGTGGGGCCCGTTAAGCAGGTGCGTTTCAAATCATAATATCCAAATCGTTTGCTTTTTCAAGAGAAACTCTCTCCACGATTATGAAGGCATGCACAAAATACCGTAAGGCTTCATCGACGAAGAACAATAATGGGCGAAAACAAGTGTTTAGTGAAAGGGACTGTCGAACACTGAAAACGATGTATCTAAGCAACGCAGAATTACTTCAGAAAAAGTTACAGCAGAACTCAATATCCACTTGGAAGAATATGTTCCCACAAAAAAGTATGCAGAGAAATACACAAAGCCAACATCCATGGAAGAGCTGTAACTGCTAAATCTTTAATAACAGAAGCCAACGTTACAATAAGAAAAAGATGGTATTTTGAGGGTTAAAGTTTGATAATTGATGACTCGTATCGTGTTATATTTTCCAGTGAGCCCTCAGTTACGTTTTATACAACAGTATGTGGAGGTTTTGTATTGAGAATCCCCAAGAAAGCGTACGATTCGGAATGTCTGGCTCCAACAGCTAAATACGAGAATGGATGTTTGATGATTTGGGCTTCCATATCTTGGTGTTGTGCTCGCCCCATAATTAACCTATATTATGGATATACTATCAGCAAAAACTTACACATTTTAGGTGATCAGGTGCATCCTTTGTTCCAAATGTTCTTTCCCGAATATGATTCCATTTTTCTAGATGATAATGTGGAGATTCATGCATCCAGAAGCAGTTCAATCTTGGTTTAAGGAATACCAAATTATACTTCAAAATCTGCCCTGGTCAGCTCAATCACGTTCCTTGAATGTCATCGAACCAATCTGGATATTTTGGAGAGCTCAGTGAGCTTAAGATAGACTTGCCTCTTGGACCAACGCCTCAGTCAATCAGGTAGCGAGGAGAGTTAAGCGTGAAAATAAATGCTCATACGAGTCTCCAATAGCCGTTATGCAACATAGCCTATCCTAAAAATGGTTCGCAATGTATGCCTCCACCTACCGTAAAGAAGTATGCCCTGAATTAATGTGGGCCTCACGCGAAGTAATATATAACATTTTCTATCTTCGAAAATACACTGTTTGCTGATATATATCTTAATGAGGTAAAATAGTTCTAATATAAATCGGGACCTCATTAACGACGTTCAGAAGTACTAAATGTTTCTTTCGACCACTGAGATCATTAGAACATCACAGGTTCTGCATTAAAGCATAGCAAGATATATCACTTCGCATTTTCTAGATTAGACATTTCACTGAATCTGATGCTGCTCATTTTTGTCTGTTTGATCATCATTAAAATATTGGGAACGTGTTCATTCCTGTTGCTTCTATGTTTGCTACTTCTATAACAACTTAATTGAAACAAATAAGCCCGTATCAAAATCCGTGGTAATTTTTTTATAAATTGCAATTCGCTTTATTCCAAAGGCCTGCCGTTCACTTCCTACCATTAAGTCGAAGGCAGGCTGTGCTCTTGAATAGCAACAGGAAGTTTGTCTCCAAGACTGCAGTTTCTGACATGGATTAGGTTGTCTGCCAGTGTTATTATTTGTCCCGAGAGATTGTTAACTATACCTATTTTATTACAAAAATGACGTGGTTTAGTGATATGTCATCGTGCCACCACGTAAAATCAATAGAAAAACGAACATTCACGCAGAATGAAAAAGAAAAATTAAGAAATTTTAAAATTGTGTCTTTTTCTTTAAAGATAACATTTGCATAGAGTTCGTAATTTCAGAACATGATTTATCTGCAGTTTCTATTTGAATTTATAAATATATATAATTTTGAAATTGTGCTTCTCTTCTTCACTTCAGGCTTTGGAATTAAAACACCGCCTTTTAATAGGCACTCAAGATGAATCAACCAATTGAGATGCAAATCAGTTTGTGTAATGCACATGCCTAAGAAAAGAAATTATTGCATTCCAGAGCATTTGGGCCATTTATTCAGATAAATGAGATACATGAGTGGAACAAGTCAGTCATTTGCAGTACCACCACTGGCTCGGATTCAAGTGGTTACCGGCCGTGACATAGAAGAATACAGTTCACGGATACTGTCTTAAATGATGTCAGAAGGTGTCCAAATTGCGGACCAATTCGCCAACATTCCGTGATGTGCTTAGGAGGCGTGTCACCATGTCCTAAACATGTTCTATTGGTGAAAGGTCGATTCATCGGAATGGCCATGCAAGGCTGTAGAGATTAAAGAAGCAGGCCTCTGAGAGCCATGCCGTGTGTCTCCAGTTGTTTTCCTGTTGAAGAACTGCTCGGTGATACTGTGACACGAATGGCAACACAGCTCGTCGTAGAATGTTGTCGACGTACAACAGATGAAACGTGAGGGTGGTACACAGGAGAACCACTGGTGTCCGGCTATCATAGGAAGTGCACAAACACATAATCACTCCGAGGTCTGCGAGACGTGTGAAGATCTACGGTAAAGGAAAGATCCGTACGCTGGCCGGCTAGTGTCCAGTCATGTATGTGTTAGTCATCGCGCCAAGTGTAAACCGTAACTTATTACCGAAGACAACACGACGCCACTGGACACTATCCCTCGATAATGGGGTTAGACAGCTCTGCAACCGGTGCAGGCACTGCTCGCTGCTGATTGGTAGACGGCGGAGTGGCGTCCTCGAATGTACCCCTAACCTAAAATATATCAGGCAACGGTCCGGACGACCACTTCTGTACCTGTAACCGATGCAACACGGCTGCAGTGGTTATGAGAGGCAAATTATGTTCTGTTCGTGTAGCTCTAACAGTTGGTAGATCCTTGCGTTCTTCGCAGCCTTCGGACGTCCACTGTCAGCGCGTCGTTGGGTTATGTCCTCCTCTAACCATTGGCGCCAAAATCATCCGATTCCGGCGTTCCTTTAAACTAAATGCCTGTCGGTATGCCGACTTGACCAACAGGCTTCTCTGAGCCCATTTATACGCCCTCTCGTAACTCCCTCATCTGCTCGTAGTGATCACGTATCCGACTTTGAGGCATCCGCACAATCCTTGAAGGTTAGTACAACCACAATCCGCTGTAACAATTGTCCCTATATACAAACTTTGCTTTTGATATACCCTCCCCGATGTGCGTTTTCAATGCATTGAGGCTGACCTCGATTTAGACATTGGTCGTTATGTTTGCATTTTTCCGTATTTTACCCTGAGGTACTTAAGTACCTTCATGCGGAGATTCATTAGGATCGAACGGACGTCTCGGTATTCTCCGTTTATATTGGGGAATAGTGTATAATGTTTTTTTTATTTTTGTTTATCTTGTCTTCGCTACTGAAGTTTTATGTTAAACCTCCTTTGGTCCGGATAGCAAACTTTTAAGTTCGCCTTCTTGTATTTTTAGAAATTGGCTTGTACTACAGAAATTGATGTAAATAGATATTTATATAAGTAGTTTTTCAAATAAGTTTTCAAACGTAATTTTAAACTTTCGGAATAAATTGTTATAAGCAAAAAGAATCTTCAAAATTATGAGTGTAACAGTTAGATAGAAATATAAAGTATTCATTGTCGTTGAGATAATACGGCAAATGATCAGAGATCAAGATGTATGAAAAAGAAAAAGGACGTTATTAATTTTCTAAACATATGAAATATAGGTGCCACTGAACATGTTCGGTATGCATTAAGCAATAATTTTTGACATTGAGTCTTAAAAACCTACAATGACTTTCTCATATCTTGCACTGTAAAAAAAAAAACAGGTGGTGGGAATTCACGGAAAATTTCTGAAAACAACCTGCAGGATACTTGTCGGTAGGTGTCCGTATTTAAACGAAATTTCCGTTTTACGTACGTCCGGCTTTTTTCTTAACATAAGTATTTTTAAAGAACTTATATTGTCTGCAATTCCATTTATTTCAGAAAAATCCGTTTTGTGATTTCCGTGTTTCTACTGAAATTTCGCAAATTCTTAAGTTCGGTTAGTAACTTTCTATGTACGAAGCCTCTGCGCACTTAAGTGTATTTGAAAGAACGATTATCTGAAAGGGAAGTTATTGTCTTACCCCTTAGCGTAAACATTTCGCTAAGGTATAACTCGATATGCTCAATGATGATTTTTTGCTGGTCTTAATGTGTGTGCATTACTCACTACATTTTCTGTTACAGCTTTTCATTTTTCTGAATAAGTTTGCAAAGATTTTATTTTATCACAGGGATGAGTTATTTTAAATTATGTATATTTTTAGCACGTCTTATGTAAAAAAAGATCGTGTTTATGTTATTGGTTTGTCCGTCCGTCGGCATGTAGTCACAATATCTCTGCAAATATTAGTTCGAATTGAAAAATTATTTTAGCATTGGGAATGTTGGAATATACAAATGACGATGCTTCATTTCGTTCTATTTTACGATGTACAATTTCGCCGCTAGAGAGCATAAAAGCAGATGATGTTGAATTCAAAATACATTTCATTCCATATCATCATCATCATTCTCAATCATTATCAGTCCACTGCTGGATGAAGGTCTCCCCAAGTTTCTTCCACAACGGTCTGTCTTGTGCCAGTCTCATCCATGTTATTCCCGCATACTTTTGAATTTCATCCACACTTCTCACATGTAGTCTTCTTCTGGGTCTTTTCCTGTCCCTTGTATTCCAGTCTAAAATTTCGGCAGTCCATCGATGGTCTGTCCTCCTGCAACGCCGTCAGGGGTGATCATATCCCCTACTAAAGACTGGATTTTCCTTAGCAGCTGCCTGTCTCATGGACGTTTCTCTCTTCTGCCCAGTTGTGCTCGAAGCTACCTTTTCAATAAAGTGCTTTTGTATCCTTTGGATTCCTTGTTTGGACGGCTTCGCTCACTTGTCCCATATTCTTATATCTTGGGGATCTTATGGTATGATTTGAGTCGATCTGGATCACTTCTGCTCGACGTTACATTCGAAAAACCGTCTCGTCCTTAATTTTTCCACGCCAGTGTAGGCTGTTAGGTGAGCTATTTTCTCGCTAAATCTAGAGATCTTGATGTACATTTGGTAACAATATTATCACTTCAGTGACATGTCTCAATCCTAGTAATATTCTTTCTCAAACCGTGATCATCTTAATTCATACACTCAACGTGGATCAGAAACACCAAACAGAAGTCATCGCTCTTTCCACGTTATGTGAGTCCGAAAAATTCGTGGCAGCTGTGATGCAGTGGTAGCATGTCCGGCGCGTACCTGGAAAAACCTGGGTTCGATTTCCGATGGCGGCAGATGATAATTTTTCCGTGAATCACTTATTAACGTGTAAAGATGGATAACTTCTGTTTAACGATAAATATGAAGATTTCTGGACTTATCTCTTTTTGCCAAATTGCCACCACAACGTTGTACGACCAATTCCAACTCACAAATCTCTATTCTTAGATCCTGACGAAAAACACTTTGGACGGACGTGCCTGTCAGCTTTGCAATGCAAACACACATGACTGTTTCCATTGTCGTCATTTTATTCAGGTAATTTATGCCTCCCCAACTTCCAGTTTTAAGCTCCAAATGCAGATCAGTATGTAATTTTTCACACAACCGCACCGATTTCCAAAGAACTGTCTCTTCGCTAGTTTTTCGCTTTATCTCTCAAGATCACCTTAGCACGTTTGAAACTGAATGGCCCTGCGCTGGTTTTTTCCGATTTTTAACCGTCTCAAATGTTCGCGAAACCTGTCGAGTGCTATTCAAACATATCGAAATCAGACCGAACAAGTTTACTGAAAAAAGATCTCAAGAAGCAAAATGTTGACTTCTGGATGAATTTTAGATGAGGGATAGGAATGGAAAATAGTAGATACGACCAAACTGAACGCATACTTTTAACACAGTTTTGTAAAAAATTTACCTTACTTTTCACGCGCGTTTAGATTACACCGAAACAGTAGAACCTCTATATTTGCTTTATCACTGTTAGGTTTGTATGAGGGCATCTTCGGGTCACTATGGTACAAGAGAATTCAACTAAAAAAGGTATTTGTTGTATTACGTTTTATGCGTTGTCTGTACCTTCGGATTCAACGTGGTCTATGCCATTTGGAGCGTTGTCATATATATATATATATATATATATATATATATATATATATATATAGAACAAAAGTACAAAATTAAAAAAAAAGGAACTTCAAAACAAGTGAAAACAAAAAACAGGTTTCCATCATCAGGAGATCATCAACCTGCGGGAGTGGCGTTTCTAGTATCGACAAACGACAAAGCGAGCCAAAATTGTCGGTTGGTCATGCTCCCTGGGCCATCAGACCAAATTCCAGAACAAGCACAAGAATTCCAAGAATCAAATTTATACAACTACAAAATAAAAAATAAAAAATGAAAAAAAATGAAAAAAATTAAAAGCCTGTTGGCAGTACAAAACCACCATGACAAGACAACTACCGAAACTGCACAGAACACCCACAAAAACCGAAATATATGCACTGATATAAAAGGCGGTCGCCGTTAATCAACTACCTGATAAACCAAAAAATGTGTTGATTGACAAGATGCAAAATTCTGTATGTAGATAATATCTTCAGCTATTAGGGACCCACCAATTAGCACTTTATGTTGCCTATATACTGAAAATTGTTAATGTTTAAAATGGCGTTTTAAGAATTTTTTAGGAAAATTGTTAGATTACAGTTTAGAAAGAAGAGCTTTCAGATTTTTTATAAGCAAGAACTGTGTAGAGCAAATTTTAGCTCTTCTATGAAACTGAGCGATGAGTAGATTGCGATGTATAAATTTAGAAATGTTAGGGGACCAGTGAGTGTAGTGAATGATATCAAACTCAAAGGAGTTTCAGTTATCAAATAAATTCACTACACCTCTTCCATCCTCGTCCATCTGAACCTCTAAATCGAGGTAACAAACACAAGTCGACGATCTGTCAGTTTTTTCTAGGGTGACAATTTTGGTTCGCCTTGTCGTTTGTTGGTACTAGAAAGTCCACTCCTACAGGTTAATGCTCGCTGTTGACGACAACCCGTTTTTTGTTTTCACTGGGTTTGAAATTTTTTTTGTAATTTTGTATTTTTCTTCTGTAATTTTTTCCATTCTATATATGCTACTACATGAGGTTTTGCTGTCTTAGGCGCTTCTCATGGTATTAGCCTTTTTTGCCTAATTCCTTTTGTGTTATAATTTTTTTGTTTTATTTGTATAATATATATATATATATATATATATATTATCATCATCATTGTCAACCATTCACAATTCACAGCTGACAAAGGTCACCCCAAGTTTCTTCCACAACGGTCTGTCTTGTGCCAGTCCCCTCCATGTTACTCCGGCGTGCTTTCGAATTTCATCCACCCATCTCCCATGTGGTCTTCTTCTGGGTCTTTTCCTGTCCCTCGGAATCCAGTCTAAAATATCAGCTGTCCATCTTTGGCCTGTCCTTCTGGCAATATGTCCAGCCCATTGCCATTTCAGGGATTTTCTCAGATCATGAAGTCTTCCACTCTTGTAAGTTTTCTGATCCACGAGTTCTTCTTCTTATCCCTCCTGGTTACACAAAGCATGTACCTCTCCATGCTGCTTTGAGTTGTCTGCAGCCTTTGTATGTATCTTTTAGTTAAGGTCCACATCTTTGCACCATATATAAAAACTGGATAGACACATTGATCAAACACTTTTCTTTTAAGACATAATGGCATATTGCTCTTGAAAAATATACTGTTTTTTACAAACGCTCTCCAGGCAAGTTTTATACGCCGATTAATTTATTCATCAATGTCACCTTCACTTGATATCTACTGTCCAAGATAAATGTAGGTTTTGGTTATCCCCAGCTTTTCCCCATCGTTCGATAAATCTTCAATTCTTGTAAAAGCACTGTACATCACTTTTGTCTTTTGAAAGTTCATTTTTAATCCCAGTTCTTTATTATTTTCAGCAAGTTCCTGGATCATACTTTGCAGCTCTGTTGGGGTAGTTGCAAAAATGAATCAGCAAAACGAAGGTGAGTTAGATAATCTCAATTAACATTTATCCCTTTGTTTTCCCAATTCAGTGATTGAAAGACATTTTCCAATGTGGCATTAATGTGTTTACGATATACTGTGTCACCTTGTCTCACTCCCTTTCCGATTTTTATGGGTACTATATTCTCAAGTAGCCTGATCTTTGTTTTTGCATTTTCATAGATGTTATGAATAATATTAAACTTAAGATCAATTGAATTAGAGAGACCTGTAAAATAACGCATAGCACCACTTTTTGCCCTGATGATGGCGGCCATTTGTCTCTGCATGGACTGGACGAGACACCGGAAACGTTGGGAAACCGTACGGATCCACGACCCCTGAACATGCTCCCACAGTTCACGAAGATTTGATGGAGGGAGGTCAGAGCCTCGAACATCCCTTTCGATGGCATCCCAGATGTGCTCGATAGGATTGACATCAGGTGACCTATATGCCCAAGGAAGCGAGGTCATGTCGGTGGAATGTTCATCCAACCATTCGGATACAATTCAGGAGCGATGGCACGGTGCATTGTGTTGTTGCAGGATGAGTTCCCCAGTGGGTTGTTGAAGACGCACAAACCGGAACAAATGGTCGTCTAGGATATCCCGGTAACGTTGACCGGTTAGGGGCGACCTCACGCGTACCAGGGGTACCATTTCTTCAGTCCACGTGAAAAGCCCTCAGACGAGAATGCCACCCCCACCAGATTGAAGAGTATCCTGCTGGCAAGAAGGATCCATCGCTTCATGTGGTTTGCGCCGTACTCGTATCCTGCCATCCGGGTGTACCAACGTGAATCTCGACTCATCAGTCCAAGCAACATTTTGTTGCATGTCTGGGTCCAGTGGCGATGTTCCCGCGCCCATGCTAATCTTTGCACCCTGTGATGTGCGATCAGCAGCGGTACCCTCGTGGGACGATGGCTTCTGTACCCCATAGCGAGGAGATGGTTCTGGATGGTATGTCTGCTGACACGTTTTTGTGCACCAGTGTTAAATGGCCGAGTGATTTCTTGCACTGTGGAACGTCTATCCGCTGTTACAATGCGAGCTAGCCGACGATGACCACGCTCATCCACACGCTGTTGTCCAAGTCAGTTCGCCCTTGCAGGGATGGTTTTACTGAATTCGATGTACTCACGGTGCACCCGTGACACAGTGGCTCGTGAAAATCCCAGTGCCTGCACGACTTCCGAGATGAAGTGACCCATTCGTCGGATACCGACGATTTGCCCATAATTAATGCGCTTAGATCCTTAGTCTTACCCATACTGCGTCCGAATCTTTCTGATTACCGTCGCATCACTCCTTATATTGTCGGATCGTTGCATACATCATGTCGTTTCCTTTTACAGGGCCGCCCACAGCGCCACATTTACATAACGCCATCTGTCTCTAATTCAATTTCTCTTCAGTGTAATGTATGCATCTTCAATACCGCAGGATTTCAAAGCCATTCTAATTGCTGATGGTTTCGCAGAATCAAAAGCCTTTTCATAACGATAAATCCGTGCATAATGGAAGTTCGTATTCCCTCGCTCTTTCAATTAGTTCTCTCAGTACGTGGATATGATCCATAGTGCTGTACCCAGTTCTGAATCCAGTTTGTTATCTTGGTTGAGCCATGTCAATTGTCTCCTTCAAGTGGCGTGAAAAAACTTTAGTGATGATTTTATAAAACACTGATAGAAGGCTGATAGCTCTGTAGTGTCTGAAATCCTCAATGTCACCTATTTTATGTAGCAGGATCATTGTAGCACTGTTCCAATCCTCAGGAATCTGCCCTTCATTAAGGCATCGAATGAAAACTTGGGGGAGTACTGTTTCAATTTCTCCACCTGCTTCTTTTATGATGTCTACAGTAATTCCATCTTCTCCTGAAGCTTTCCCCCGTTTCATGTTCTTTATTGCATGGATAACTTCTGCTGGGAGGACTAGAAGAACTCTGGTTCCTTTTTTAATGTCGGGAGTACATGTACCATCCCTTTCATTCAGGTTTGAGTAGGAATCGTTCACTCTTGTCAAATGTCACCTCAATTCCTTGTTACAGAACCATTTTTTTTTCAGAACCATAATCTGGTTTCTTCCCTTACTGAGATGTCCCTTTGCTCTCTTAAGGCTTTGGTTGTTTTCAATTGCTTTTCTCACTAGTTCACAGTTGAATTTCCTTACATCGTCAGTGATTTTTTTTGTACCGTCGTGCATAGCTCTATATATTCCACTTTGGAAGTCACATATTCTTTAGTTGTCCCCATCTCTCTTCTTTTTTGCATTAGAATTTAGGGTTTTCCTGATAATGTGTTTGCATGCAACTTGTTCTTAGTACCAGCTATTTTTGTTGCTGTTTCCATAAGAGCCTTGGTTTTTTTCTGTAAACTTCAGAGATGTCCACTTCTTCCGACGTTAGAACAACTAGATCAGAAAATATGTTCCCCAGTTAAAATTTGAAGATATTTTAATGTTTCTTAAGGTTGGTTGTGTCAATGCACTTTGTTTTATGAGCTTGCCACGCTCGAGTTTAGCATTGAGGTGCATCCTACATTTTTCCATTTATGGTCACTACCTGTGCTAAACTGGCTTAGCACACTGCAGTAATAAAATCAATTTCACTTGCCAATCCATTGGGATGAATCCATGTCCATTTGCTTTGCGGCTTTTTCTTGAAAAAGGAGTTCATGATGAAAAACCTTTCTGCCTCTGCAAATTCTACGAGAGTATTTCCACGCTGGTTTCTTTTGCCGTGACGGGATTTACCTACTGAAGTTTCATTCTGTTGCCGTTGCCCTATTTTCGCACTGAAATCTCCCATAATGATCTTAAAGTGTTGCTTGTCTCTATTATTTAGATGATGAATGTCTTCATAAAATCTTCATTCTCTTCTTCAGAATGACCTGTAGTTTGTGCATAAGTTTAACAATATGATCATTGTATCTTCTTAAAAGTTGGATAACGAGTCGTACAGCTCTATCCGAGTTGGATAACAAATCGTGCAGCTCCCTCTTTATATATAAGTTGGATAACGAGTCGTGCAGCTCTCTCTCTCTCTCTATATATATATCATCATCATCATCATCATTGTCAACCATTATCAATCCACTGCTGAACGAAGGTCTCCCCAAGTTTCCTCCACAACGGTCTGTCTTGTGCCAGTCTCCTCCATGTCACCCCTGCATACTTTCGAATTTCATCCACCCATCTCCCATGTGGTCTTCTTCTGGGTCTTTTCCTGTCCCTTGGAATCCAATCTAAAATTTCGGCTGTCCATCTATGATCTGTCCTTCTGGCAGTATGTCCAGCCCATTGCCATTTCAGGGATTTAACTCTGATCATGATGTCTTCCACTCTTGTCATTTTTCGGATCCACGAGTTCCTCTTCTTATCTCTCCTGGTTACACCAAGTATGCACCTCTCCATGCTTCTTTGAGTTGTCTGCAGCCTTTGTATGTCTCTTTTAGTTAAGGTCCACGTCTCTGCACCATATGTAAGCACTGGAAGGATGCATTGATCAAACACTTTTCTTTTAAGACATAATGGCATATTGCTCTTGAAAATTATGCTGTTTCTTCCAAAAGCTCTCCAGGCAAGTTTTGTACGCCGATTAATTTCTTCACCAATGTGACCCTCACTTGATATCTGCTGTCCAAGATAAACGTACGTGTCTGTTATCTCCAGCTTTTCTCCATCAATCGATAAATCTTCATTTCTTGTAAAAGCATTGAACATCACTTTTGTCTTCTGAAAGTTCATTTTTAATCCCACTTCTTTACTCTTGTCAGCAAGTTCCTGGATCATACTCTGCAGCTCTGATGGGGTAGTTGCAAAAATGACTACATCATCAGCAAAACGAAGGTGGGTTAGATAATCTCCATTAATCTTTATCCCCTTGTTTTCCCAGCTCAGCGACTGAAAAACACCCTCCAATGTGGCATTAAAGAGCTTCGGAGATATGGTGTCACCTTGTCTCACTCCCTTTCCAATTTTTACGTGTGTTGTATTTTCAAACAGCCGAATCTTTGCACTTGCATTTTCATAGATGTTATTAATAATATTAATGTATGCATCTTCAATACCGCAGGTTTTCAGAGCCATTGTAACTGCTGATGGTTTCACCGAATCAAAGGCTTTTTCATAATCGATAAAAGCCATGCACAATGGAAGTTCATATTCCCTCGCTCTTTCAATTAGTTCTCTCAGCACGTGGATATGATCTATTGTGCTGTAGCCACTCCTGAATCCAGCTTGTTCTCTCGGTTGAACCATGTCCAGTGTTACCTTCAAGCGGTGTGAAAGAACTTTAGTGAAGATTTTATAAACTACTGATAGGAGGCTGATAGGTCTGTAGTTTCCGAGATCCTCAATGTCACCTTTCTTATGTAGCAGAATCATTGTAGCGGTGTTCCAATCCTCAGGAATCTTTCCTTCATTAAGGCATCGAGTGAAAATTTGGGCGAGTACTGTTTCGATTTCTCCACTTGCTTCTTGTATGATGTCTACAGTAATTCCATCTTCTCCTGGAGCTTTTCCCCGCTTCATGTTCTTGATTGCATGTGCAACTTCTGCTGGAAGGACTGGAGGAACTCTGGTACTGGTATCTTTCATGATGTCTGGAGTGCATGTATCATCCCTTTCATATAATTTGGAGTAGAAATCTTTCACTCTTGTCAAAATTTCGCCTCTATTTCTTGTTACAGAACCATCTTCTTTTCTCAGTGCCATAATCTGTTTTCTTCCCTTACTGAGATGTCCCTTTGCTATCTTTAGGCTTTGGTTGTTTTCAATTGCTTTCCTCACTAGTTCACAGTTGAATTTTCTTACGTCTTCAGTGATACTTTTTCTTACTGTCTTGCATAGCTCTATATATTCCACTTTGGAAGTCACATCTTCTTTAGTTGTCCTCATCTCTCTTCTTTTTTGCATCAACATTTTCGTTTTTCCTGATAATTTGTTTACATGCAACTTGTTCTTAGACCCAGCTAATTTTGTTGCTGTTTCCATAAGAGCTTTGGTTACTTTTCTGTTTACTTCAGAGATGTCCACTTCTTCTGATGTTAGGCCTTCTAAAGCAGAGAACCTGTTCTTCAGTTCCAACTTGAAGGTATTATGGTGTTTTTTAAGGTTGGTTATGTCAATAGATTTTGTTTGTCTTATGAGCTTGCCACGTTCAAGTTTAGTGTTGAGGTGCATCTTACATCTCACCAATCTATGGTCACTACCTGTGTTGAACTTGTTTAGCACACTGCAGTCTTCTATGACGAATTTTTTGTTACACATAATAAAATCAATTTCACTTGTCGTCCCATTTGGATGTCTCCATGTCCATTTCCTGTGTGGCTTTTTCTTGAAGAAGGAGTTCAAGATGAAAAACCCTTCTGCCTCTGCAAACTCAACGAGAGTATTTCCACGCTGGTTTCTGTTGCCGTGACCGAATTTACCTACTGAAGTTTCATTCTGTTGCCGTTGCCCTATTTTTGCATTGAAATCTCCCATAATTATTTTCAAGTGCTGCTTACCTTTATTATTTAGATGACAAATTTCCTCATAAAATTCTTCGATTTCTTCTTCAGGATGACTTGTGGTGGGTGCATAAGTTTGAATAATCTGAGCCTGGTATCTTTTCGAGAGTTGGATAACAAGTCGTGCAGCTCTGTCAGAGGAACTTATATATATATATGCTTTTTCCTGTCAGCGGTGCAGTGGTAAAATGTGAGAGGAGCTAAATGAGAAAAATAACCGCGTCAGCGTAGGCAAAAATTTACGGAGCTAAGATACACACAGCAATTCAGTACCAGTTTTTATCGACCGTGGGCTAAACCCCCCCCCCAAAAAAAAAATATTAAACTTTATTACCGTGCCCACAGTTAAAACAATAAGGCAATTGTTGAAATTAGAGCTACAAAATAACATTTTCATAGAATTCGTAATTTCAGAACATAATTTCTCTGCAGTTTACTAATGTAATAACAGCATTTAGTTGGAAACTCAGAACCCGTAGCACACAGGCCAAGTTCTAATTCAAGCACCAGTGAAAATTCTAGTAATATACATACACTGAGTGGCCACTTTTTTATGACCACGTGACAGTTCTAAGCAACTGAGCTATGGCTGCACGCTGTTGCCACCAGAAGGCGATGCTGGTGTAAAAAAGGAAAGCTTAGTACTTGTGACAGTAGTAGAAGTGATTTTAGGGTGACGAGACGGGTAAGGAAGGCGATTTGACGGACTTTCAACGTGGGATGATTGTAGGAGCTCGGAGCCATGGAGCGAGTATCACCAAAACCGCCGCATTTGTGAAATGTTCTAGAGTAGCTGTTGTTAAAGTGTTTAAAGAATGGACTGACAGCCAAATAACTGGGTCTCTACGTGCAACGTGTGGTCGTCATTGACTAGTGACTCCTCGGGCGGAACGGAGAGTGTCCAGACTGTTAACAGGCAACAGAAGGGCAACAGTGCAGCAAATTACAGACCATCTTAATTAAGGATCCTCTCAAATGATCTGTGCACGCACTATTCACCGTACACTGCATCAGATGGGATATGGCCCCCAAAGGCCTGTTCCAACACCTTTGCTGTCTGCAGTTAACAAGAGAAAACGTCTCCAGTTCGCACAGGAGCAGAAGGATTGGACAGTCGATAATTGGAAACAAATCATGTGGTCCGATGAAGGACGTTTTCAGTTGCACTATGTCGATGGCCGAGTGCGAATTCGGCGGAAACAGCACTAAAGCAGCGACCCCAAATGCATTGCTACAACCCTTCAAGCTGGTGGAGGCAACGTTATGGTTTGGCGAATGTTTATACCTGGCATGCTTTGGGCCCTTTCATTCGTGTTTATCAACGTCTGACTGGCACATCATAGCTAAACATCGTTGCGGACCAAGTGAATCCTGTCATGTGGATGGTTTATCCCAATGGCGATCGCTACTTTCAACAAGAAAATGCGTCCTGCAATAGTGCTTGTATTGTACAGGATTGGTTTTAGGAACATGCCGATGAGTTAACTTTGCTTAGGTGGCCCTTGCAATCGTCAGATCTCAACCCCATTGAGAATTTGTGGGATAAAGTTGAACGTGACATCAGACAGCTGGATCCACAACC
The DNA here is from genome assembly GCA_039090855.1 of Macrothele yani. NCBI lineage: Eukaryota > Metazoa > Arthropoda > Arachnida > Araneae > Macrothelidae > Macrothele > Macrothele yani. The sequence goes on along the minus strand of CM076999.1, from coordinate 45,623,788 downwards.
CTACAATCTCACACTCCTGGAAAGTGCTATTCATCAAGCATGGTCTCAGATTCTACAAACCACCTATCAACATCTCGTGGGGTACATGCCACGAAGACTCGACGCAGTTTTAAAGGCAAAAGGTGGCCCAACGAGGTACTGAGGGGGTGGTCTTAATAAAGTGGCCACTTGGCTCGTCCATTCTTCCCTACCTGACTTTTTATAAGAATTTTCATTGATGCTTAAATTGAACTTGCCTGTGTGCTATATAAATACACCATCTACCAACAAGCAATTGGACACCTGTGATAGCAAAGGTAAACGAAGTTTATTCACCTTCAATAAGTGGTGCAGCCTCCATGAGCGGCGATTACAGCTGCGACCCTCCAGGGCATACCCTCAAGCAAGCGTTGTACGACGGCTAGCGGTACTTTCTTCCACTAGGCTTGGAGTAGACAGGTCAGTTCCTTCACCGATTTCAGACGGTGGGGACGCTCCAACTCATCCCAGAGGTGCTCGATAGGGTTAAGGTCCGGGCTCTGCGCAGGCCTGTCCAATCGATTAACCCCATTGTCGCCATACCAAGCCATGGTGGACCTCGCATCATGACAGGTGGCATTATCATCCTAAAAGGAACATGGGTCCACCCCGTAGCACTGCCACAACGTAGGGAGGGCATGGTCATCCAAAATGGTGCAGTAAGTATTGGCGTTGAGTCTACCAGGAATTGCGATCAAGGGTCCCGTGCCATACCAGGAGAAACACCCCCGTAGCATAATTACACCGCCGCCGAACTTCACAGTTGGCACAATACATTCCGGCAAGAGGGGTTCTACAGGCAGACGCCAAACTGTGACCCTACCATCCGAACGGTAGAGGATGAAGCTTGATTCGTCGCTTCAGAGAACCTGGTTCCACTGTTTAACGGTCCACTGTCGACGTTCTTTGCACCACGTTAGCCGAGCAGCGCTATTGGACGTGGTTATCAAAGGCTTAAGGGCGGCAGTACGTCCATGACAACCGAGCAGATTGGCTTCCTTACAGATGGTATTCATCAAAAGAACACTCCCGGATGCCTGTTGAAACTCCTCGCGGATGTGGCCTATCGATGTGGTGCGGTTCTTCCGAATTTCTCTGGCCAGAACCCGTCGGTCTCTAACTCCCAGTTTTGTAGGTCTGCGAGGTCGGGGCACATCCGACAGTCAACTCTTATCTTCCACTTGCCAATCACGTAGGCCACTGTCGACTTTGGGTACTTCAACTTACTGGATATGTCACGTATGGATCGGCCATTTCTCTGATACCCGACGATTACACCTTTCTCTAAATCAGAGAGCACCGAACTGCGAGGCATCTTGCATGCGACTGGTTGCGTTGTTGTTTCCCACACGATATTTAACGACGGCGGCCGTGACGTGTATCAGGACCGCAGATATCGTTGATTACAGGCGTGTCCAATTACTTTTATGTAGATAGTGTATATAAATAGATATATATGAAAAAAATTCGTCATAACAAAAAATTCGTCAGAGAAGACTGCAGTGTGCTAAACAAGTTCAACACAGGTAGTGACCATAGATTGGTGAGATGTAAGATGCACCTCAACACTAAACTTGCACGTGGCAAGCTCATAAGACAAACAAAATCTATTGACATAACCAACCTTAAAAAACACCATAATACCTTCAAGTTGGAACTGAAGAACAGGTTCTCTGCTTTAGAAGGCCTAACATCGGAAGAAGTGGACATCTCTGAAGTTAACAGAAAAGTAACCAAAGCTCTTATGGAAACAGCAACAAAATTAGCTGGGTCTAAGAACAAGTTGCATGTAAATAAATTATCAGGAAAAACGAAAATGTTGATGCAAAAAAGAAGAGAGATGAGGACAACTAAAGAAGATGTGACTTCCAAAGTGGAATATATAGAGCTATGCAAGACAGTAAGAAAAAGTATCACTGAAGACGTAAGAAAATTCAACTGTGAACTAGTGAGGAAAGCAATTGAAAACAACCAAAGCCTAAAGATAGCAAAGGGACATCTCAGTAAGGGAAGAAAACAGATTATGGCACTGAGAAAAGAAGATGGTTCTGTAACAAGAAATAGAGGCGAAATTTTGACAAGAGTGAAAGATTTCTACTCCAAATTATATGAAAGGGATGATACATGCACTCCAGACATCATGAAAGATACCAGTACCAGAGTTCCTCCAGTCCTTCCAGCAGAAGTTGCACTTGCAATCAAGAACATGAAGCGGGAAAAGCTCCAGGAGAAGATGGAATTACTGTAGACATCATACAAGAAGCAAGTGGAGAAATCGAAACAGTACTCGCCCAAATTTTCACTCGATGCCTTAATGAAGGAAAGATTCCTGAGGATTGGAACACCGCTACAATGATCCTGCTACATAAGAAAGGTGACATTGAGGATCTCGGAAACTACAGACCTATCAGCCTCCTATCAGTAGTTTATAAAATCTTCACTAAAGTTCTTTCACACCGCTTGAAGGTAACACTGGACATGGCTCAACCGAGAGAACAAGCTGGATTCAGGAGTGGCTACAGCACAATAGATCATATCCACGTACTGAGAGAACTAATTGAAAGAGCGAGGGAATATGAACTTCCATTGTGCATGGCTTTTATCGATTATGAAAAGGCCTTTGATTCGGTGAAACCATCAGCAGTTACAATGGCTCTGAAAACCTGCGGTATTGAAGATGCATACATTAATATTATTAATAACATCTATGAAAATGCAAGTGCAAAGATTAGGCTGTTTGAAAATACAACACACGTAAAAATTGGAAAGGGAGTGAGACAAGGTGACACCATATCTCCGAAGCTCTTTAATGCCACATTGGAGGGTGTTTTTCAGTCGCTGAGCTGGGAAAACAAGGGGATAAAGATTAATGGAGATTATCTAACCCACCTTCGTTTTGCTGATGACGTAGTCATTTTTGCAACTACCCCATCAGAGCTGCAGAGTATGATCCAGGAACTTGCTGACAAGAGTAAAGAAGTGGGATTAAAAATGAACTTTCAGAAGACAAAAGTGATGTTCAATGCTTTTACAAGAAATGAAGATTTATCGATTGATGGAGAAAAGCTGGAGATAACAGACACGTACGTTTATCTTGGACAGCAGATATCTAGTGAGGGTCACATTGATGAAGAAATTAATCGGCGTACAAAACTTGCCTGGAGAGCTTTTGGAAGAAACAGCATAATTTTCAAGAGCAATATGCCATTATGTCTTAAAAGAAAAGTGTTTGATCAATGCATCCTTCCAGTGCTTACGTATGGTGCAGAGACGTGGACCTTAACTAAAAGAGACATACAAAGGCTGCAGACAACTCAAAGCAGCATGGAGAGGTGCATACTTGGTGTAACCAGGAGAGATAAGAAGAGGAACTCGTGGATCCGAAAAATGACAAGAGTGGAAGACATCATGATCAGAGTTAAATCCCTGAAATGGCAATGGGCTGGACATACTGCCAGAAGGACAGATCATCGATGGACAGCCGAAACTTTAGATTGGATTCCAAGGGACAGGAAAAGACCCAGAAGAAGACCACATGGGAGATGGGTGGATGAAATTCGAAAGTATGCAGGGGTGACATGGAGTAGACTGGCACAAGACAGACTGTTGTGGAGGAAACTTGGGGAGACCTTCGTCCAGCAGTGGATTGATAATGGTTGACAATGATGATGATGATATGAAAACTTCATGTCAACTCCAAATCGCATCACCATGAACACACAAAACAACAAGCAAAAAAGCCTCTAAATAACTCAAAAGCAAACCGCAGAACCACAAAACAAGCAAATGGAAACTTCAATTTTTAAAGAACCACAGTAAAAATAAATACAAAAAACAAAACGTAGTAAGCAGTCGGTCACCACTCTTCAGGGAAAGGAATTCCCGACCCCTGACCACACCCAATCAGGTTTCAAGTGGGCGAACAAAAATCTTAGCCAAAAGTAAAGATTAGTAAATTCAGAAGTAATTTAGAAATAAATTCGGTTCACCTAGTCTTCCCTACCTGATTTGGAATAACAAATTAAACAACACTTACCAAAGCATCAATTACAGTCGGAAGACATAAAAATCAAAAGGATAAACAGCTCAAACACCCAACCAACTGAACAACCTAGCAAACCCTAATTATGTACAGTGGTGACACCTAGTTTGCATAATGTAATACTCAGCAATGGATGTAAGTAATATGTAGTTAATTTTCCGGGGCGACTCGGAAGAAATGAGTTTTTCTATGTAGCCCGAAAATGATATTAGCAGATAGAGGAGAGAGGTGTAGTATTGATTATATTACATAATCTATTATTATAGGAATACTTTTAATTAAAATTGTTTTCAAAGTTTCTAAAATGAAATACGCAGAAATCATATGGAAAATTATTCTTAATAAATACAGAAAAAAGCAATTTAAGCTGTTTAGTAATAGTTGATTTATTATTGCAAATCCTGGTAATACTTAAAAACTGAGAAATAATGATATTTCTATGAATGCTAATAGAAATATTAGAAAACCAATCACTCATAAAAATAGCTGTAAAATCAAAACAAACTTTTTTATCGTACACATCAGTAATAATACCAAAGTGGTCTGAGTGAACAGCCAAATCAAGAAAATATGAATAATAACCTGAATATGCCTTAATCAAAATTAAATTTTTTGAGTAGATTTTTGCTGCGTTAAATACCAAATTATTTGAACTGAAAATAATCAAATCATCAACATATCTAAATCGATAAATATCAATAAGTATGGAACGAAATTCATAGAAATGCAGATTTAAATTTGCCAAAACACTGGAGTAACATGTACCCACAGGAATGCCCTTAATTTGAATATATAGATTTCTAGAATCATAAATATAGTTGTGCGTGATACAGAAATTACATAAGATATTCCAAAATCCTTCTTCAACAAGCAAACAGTTTCTAAATTCAGCAAAATAATAATCTAGAATCTTCCTCAAGTCATTAAGATCTATGGAAGTGAACAAATTGGTGAAGTCATAGGTTGTTATATCGAAATTGTCACCTTGCCTCAGAACAATAAAATCCAACACACTTTTATTATTTCCAATAATCCGAGTGTTGGAAGAAATTTTTCATAAATAATATTAAATAGTCCATGAAAAGCAATACCGGCTTACTTGTTATAACTTCTTATTCCAGAAGTGATGAAACGAAAACCGATAGGATTTTTATGAAATTTTGGAGTTGCAAAAATATATGGGAATTCCAATTAAAATTTCTTAATATTTAATAATTTAATAAAGGCATTCAATTTGTCTTTAATACAGGTCCAGATGAGTTTATATATAGTGCTACCAACAATCTCAGAAAACATGGTTTGATAATAAAACTTCTTACAGATAAAAGCATAATTATTATTACTTTTATCAACAGAAGTAACAAAAAACTTTTCTTGTAGTTTTTCAATCTGCGTCTTTATATCTCTCCAATTCCTGTTGCATCCTGTTCTTCTGAAATTATTTGGCTGGGTGCCTTATTAGAAGACATTTTTAAGTCCATTATAACAAATTTCAGTTGCGATGTATAAACTCAATAATCTGTTTGCAGTTGTCAAACAACGGAAGTGTGAGAGCGATCCCGGATTACAGTACGTTTACTGAGGTGAGATCAGCAGGTGCATGATTGAACTGCATGTGATATTTCCAGCAAATATCTTTGGTCTGTACTCAAATCTGAAGCTGTAATTGAAGATAAATTACAATACACGTGTTTATATTTCACTACAGGTAACTCGTCGCATCCAGGAAGTTGTTTACCTATGGGACCATCATACGACTTGGGACCTCTTGTTGGGCCATATATGTTTGAACAGGTGTTCGATAGGAAGCTCATTCAAATGGAGAAGACAAATTACCCATTGAAATTTCCTGCCAATTTTTAGCACCAGACAGCGAGTTATACTAGATTTGTACCCGGTAGTTACTGCTGTTGCATTACAACTGATTACTTGAAGTTCACTGGTCACAAATCTTCGAGACCACGTACTCATATATGCTGTCAGCTTTTTCAAGTTATGTGCCAGATTTGGGAATCACATGTCCAGCATACTATGACGACGTCTCCTTCACTAGCGAGATGTGTTCTTTGGGACGGCTCTCCGGGAATATTTTGCTCCGATCTTTACTGGGGCTTATGTATGGTCCTAACGGCCAACAAAGTATAAATCTCTCAAAGCGGTATCGAACTGAGTTTTTGTTTGAAGCTGCTTACAACATTTTTCATTTCCCTTCGAATTTTGTGTTCATTTGTTACAAGTGAAGTGTCTGATTTCGATATGTGGCCCATATCCTGAAGTACACTACATGCTATTGCAGCAGTTGCTCTCTCAGGCCCACCAAATCGCTGATTACTAATTACAGTTGCGCAAAGTGGTACTCGCAATTGAGAAGGTGTTTGAGTTCGCTTACTGGTAATTGGGCGAAACAAATCAGATGTTCCTTCTTGAGAAATTAATTCGGTTTCTGTTTCTATTGCATCGTCTCGTCAGTTCCACTACAAACGCACGCAGCGTCCTATTTTCTAGGAAGAGCAGAATCTTGTAATTTTCCCTTGATTCATTGTTTGGAGCTTCTGTGTTTCAATAAGATCAACAAGACTTATGTAACATTCCCTGTTTGATCTTCTACCCAGAAGAAACAGTCGTTCTTTCGCTGGGACTTTATTCACTGAAGGGCAAGTGCTTTTATTCATGTCTGAGCACTTGCAAGCAGCTATATTAAAAAGTGTTGCACTTGCTTCATGCCCAAATTTTTCAACTGTTTGACTTTTAGGAACACTTCTATTTGAACTCTTCCTGCTAACGTACACTGTAAAAAATTGCATGGTCAAATTACGGTAGATAAACCGGCAGCTGAGTGGCCAGTCAATAAATCGTAATTTTACAGTACCATACTGTAATGTTCATTAACGGTCTAATGACCAGGAAATAAAAAAACGGTTAAACTACCAGAAAAAGTGACCTAACACGGTTGGTCAACCGTAAATTTAATACGGTAGATAAACCGTATTTGAAAGAAAACACATGGCAAAGCCTGTTAAATAAATACTGTGCAAAGACCGTAATTTTACAGTACCATAACGTAATGTTCATTAACGGTCTAATGACCGGGAAATAAAAAGCTGTCAAACTACCAGAAAATGTGGCTTTATACGGTAGATCAACCAAAAATTTATTACGGTAGATAAACCGTATTTTTAAGAAAAAACATGGCAAAGCCTGTTAAATAAATACGGTGCAAAGACCTTTTATTTTCAAAAATGTTAAACCACAGTTTTTTAGATTTGGTTTAATGACTGTATTTTAATCATTGTTTAATAATAAATTTTTTGGTCTAATTAGGGCTTCACACGCCCAAATTGCCTGCTAACCTGCATATTATGCATACAGAAACAGGTCACTCTTTCAACTACTCACTCAAATCTGTTCAGTTACATTTTTCCCCTCTTATGTTTGCAAAATTGCATGTGTTAATATTTTCCCTTATCTATAATGTGCATTTGTTATTTGAGCTTTTTGTGTTCATAATTTGTACAAACTCTATAAAATGCAGTGTAATTATATACACCAATCAGACAAAACATTAAAATCACCTACCTAATATAATGTATATCCTCCTCCCACCTGATGAGACAGACTCGACGAGAAGGTGATAGGTCTCTCTTGGTATCATGACTGCAGCAGAAGATCCCAGTTCCCGTAAATTGTGGTTCAGGTGATGCTGCTCGTACTCCTTCCTCCAACTGAAACCATAACTGTTCAATAGGATTGGGGGCCATGGCAAGTATAGGGAATTCTTCGTTGATTCATGTCTGGCAAATTTGGGGGCCGTGGCATTAAAGGAAGTTCCTCGTTATGTTCTTGGAACCATTCCAGGACTTTCTATACAATGTGGCACGGAGCAGTCGTGTTGAAAGGCACGATCTCCGCCAGGGTATACAGTTGCGATAAGGTAGTTTTAATGTTGTGGCTGGTCGATGTACATTTATATGAAGATTTCGAATACGGTTATCACTAGGAGGCAACTCAGTCTAACAAAATGGTCAAAATACAAATACCACTAAACTTGCTTATAAATGAGTAAGTATATTATCCCAAACTGTCAATTCATTTTCACCTGTTAAACAATTATGCATTATTTACTATGTAGCAGCGGCGTAACCACGTTTTAAAATCTGGGGAGTACGATCACACATACACACATTACATATATATGCATGAGGATCCCCAGCTCTGAAAATCTGGGGGGGGGGGGTCCTGAACCCCAGTGATTACGCCTATGCTATGTAGTTTTACTGACATTGGCAGTGCTGCAACACGTAAATTACCCCCAAAAAAGAAAAAGACCCGTAATTACAAATTCTACGAATCTTTTGGGACTCCACATTTCATTTGTATTTTTTGAACATGCCATTTGGCAAAAGTCAAATTCATGAGGATTAGGGAAAGAACGAAAAAAGCCAGAAAGGCACCATCCCTCAAGATCAGTGATAGAATTAGAACTAAATCTTCTACTGGCCCAGCGGACCACTAGAATTTGCAAACCACCTACTGGTCCGTAAAAAAATAAAAATTAAGACATGTACAATATATGTAGAAAATAGCGTATCGTTTCAATGGAATTTACAATATTTGTTTTTAAACCTATCATTAGTTTGCAGCCTGAAAAGAAAACCATACAGTAAGGTAAAAGAAAAAATAATTTTTGAACTTGTGAGGGAAAAAAAAAACTTACTGGCCTTCTGGGCCAGTAAAGTCAATAAGTTCAGTGGTCCAATGGAAGTTTTACTGGCCAATGGCCAGCGGACCACTGGGTAATTCGAACACTGCTCGAGATTATGTAAGTATATAAGGTTAAATGTAAATATACAAATGTCCTGATTAATTTATTAAATCTTTCAGCTCACTTAATCAATATTGGAATAGCTAAAATTTAAAATATGAAAAACAAACAAATTTACTTTTAATGAGAACACTGAATGATTATACTTTACTAAAAGTTGTACGTCTAGTTCACTGATTGTTCGTTAAAAGTCAGAACTGTTCAAGAGTAGTCACCACACAGTTCCCGTGTTTTGAAAAATAAAATTTGCTCTGGTGTTCTGAGTTGACTTAAAGTGAGTCTTTATGTTGTTGTTCCATTATGATGAAATTTAGTAATGTAGTTGAAAATGATGAAATTTAATTGTCAGCATTTGATTTTTTTTAATTGTTTTCAAAGAGCAAAAATTAAAGTGTCAAACAATGTACATTACATTTATCTTTCATTTGTTTATGTAAGTATAAATATTCATTCTCGCTTGATTCTTTTGATTTTTCAAAGGACTCAGAATATCTCACAAAGTAGCCACTTTTTAAAAATCTATGGGTCTCGAGGACCCTGCTTGATAAGAATGTAATGGCAGCTCTAAAGATCACTAGGGTGAATGACAACTTGAAGGAAATGAAATTGTTAAATCCTATTGTAATAGATATCAGCTTACCCTTTTAGGTTAGCTTCTGTTGAACCTTGCACGTCAGGATTCTGGGTTTCCTGAGTAGAGGTTCCAGCTGGGTGCCCCCCCCTCATTTCACCATTGTTGTTCTTCACACGTGTGAAACAAGCAAATTAAGCGACACAAAGCATTCTTGGGATAGCCCGAAGTTCACCATAACTTGAAAAATATTTTACACTGAACTTGAATTCTTTTACTTACACTTAAATCTAAACTTAGGCAACTCAGGAAACCTATTAAACATACATGCACTTCACAAACTTATGACATACCACCAAATTCTAACACATCCAAACCAGGTACTAAAAGACAAACAATTGTAACTAAACTGTAAAAACCTATTTACATTATGTACATCAAACCTGCTATTATTGTTATTTATGCCATTCTATCTCATTCGTACATCTCGCCTCAACTCAATGCTCACGACACGTGCTGGCTAATAACTTTACCACACCTCTGCTTTTCCCCAACAGATTGCCTCAAGCGCTTTCTGCCATCTCCATGGCCATCCTCTGGAAGCACTAGCAATGTTGATCCATCTGCTGCCACAGAGTTAGTGAGAATTACGTCCTGTGCAAAATATTAAAACCATTCACGTCACTGAAAATCAAGAACAAATTATAATGCTTTAGCTTCCTTTGAATTTTCCAAAGGACAACTAAAACAGTTAATTTATGCATGACAACACAATGTGAAGCACATTTTAAATATTTTTTGCCCCTACAAAATACACAACTTCTGGTGTGACAGTCGCAGTTTATTTTGGGTAAGTTGCAAAACCAAAGTGCAGGTTGTTCGCAAGTATAACAAACGGATGTCAGAACTACAGAGATAATGGTGTATAGCAGTTGGTTTGAAGACAATGGTGAATCATTAGTATTTTTTAAAATAAATCATACATATGCTGAGAACTAGAAAACATTTACCAACACATTTTTCCATGTGCTCGGACAAAAAAAGATAAATAATAATAACATATCTGCTTCGTAAGATTTAGGACTACCATTACCAAAATAACTGATACTTAAATATGTATATGTATCTACTTAAATATGAAGGAAAAAGTACTAAATCTACTGGATTTCATTCTTTAATTTTTCAAAAAAAAAACCCAATTTATTGGGTGAAGTACATTTTTTCAACTATTATATGGATCAACTTATTTCATAGCCAATGTTATTGATAAATATACACATAGTGACAATATTTTTTTCTTCTTTTATTATGTGTCACTTATAGTCTTACATCCTTCAAGCGACTGTTGTGCTCTTTCACTGTTACATAGCTTCGTAATTTTTGGGTTCACTTCTGCATAGAGTCTTCCCTTTCTTCCTTAGATTGACACAGAGGATTTATTCCCACAAAGTACCTGTGATTAAGGTGAGACATTACCACAATAAAATATTTCATAAAAATTCTGGCTTCTAAAAATATGAAATATATATATATATACACACACAATAATAATACCTATCTTCATGAACACTGTACGGAAGACTCAGGTTTGGTGAAGTTCATTAACACTGAGAAACTGATATCACAGTGCTGCAAAATAATCTGCAGGGTAGTCACAGGGCAAGGCAACCATGATATAAGACACTAGGTAACAACCCTTGAGAAACAGGCAAGATTTTCCAAGGCCACTGTCTTTCCACCCTATCATGCGAACTGTAAAAATAGTCAGCAGGTAAAAAATAGGGAAACCTAACAAATTTTAGCACCAACCCCTTTATGTAAATTTATCGCTGTCTGTCATGGCATTCTTGTTTTGCAGCTTAGAAAGAAGCCCAATTAAAGATGACAAATAATTGAAATTCACCAAGAAATATTGATCTGTCATGGTAACAAGTATGAGTCACCACACTGCAAGTGGTGACCAGATGTGGCCTGTTCATTTTGGAATGCTGTCACACATGACAAGTAGATTTTTTTTTCTGAATTGTGTACAGTTATTGACAGATTAGGAAGAAAAGATCATAACAAAGGTTGAGACTTGAGAGCATAGCAAAATTTACACTAGGCTAATTTATGCCAAAATAAACACTTCAAATAACTTATGAAGAGAACAAGTTTGTAGGCAAAAAGAAATTATCTGATCACCAGTGGAGTAACGCAAAATATCTGCACCCCACCCCCGCGCGCAAAATTTTCCTAACAGGCCCCCCACAACATGGTAATAATTAATGCAAAAATTTATCTTTGCTGTAGTAAAAATATTGATTTTTTTGTTTGATTGGAGGTTTAACGACCACAATGAGCAACTCATTGGTTCTAGGGAAGGGAGTGAGCCAGTGCCATAAGACAAACACAACATCCATGCCTCACCGGGATTCGAACAATGATCCCTTTTGGACGAACGATCAGAGGCCATCGCTTAGACCACTGCGCCACCAGGGCGGCATAGATATTGATTCCATGATCACTTTAGTATTGCTTTAATTATGTGATCACTTATTCCGGTAAGTATCCTTGATAAACTTAGTACTCAGGGAAAAAAGTGAAAAATCTTTAAATGGCAAATGCTTACGATATCAATTTAAATAAAAACAAATACTGATCTTCGAGTGTATGGTTTCGAACTTCCTTAAAAGCTGTTTAATTCTTTAATACAATAACTTTTGAGAAAGAGGAAAAACAAGTGTTTGCATTTTTCTAGTTTTAAACACTTCAGCGATATTGTTTCTTTTTAGTATCATATCTTTTACATTCAAGAAGCAAGCGTACTTCACAAAATGAAAAAAAATTTCATTACTAAAATCTGGATTCCCTTCTAACGTTCTTAGCGAATATTTCAATCAGTTTCTTTACGTCTAGTTTACTGGCTCGGTCATTCTAAATGCTTTTATCATCGTAATTCGATCAAGCCTACTTTAAGTGTGTGATGACCGAAGGTAGTTTTTGATTAACTTCAGCTTCGAGAACGACCTTTCTGCTGTACCCACAGTCACTCGGGATTGTCAAAAAAATATTTCAACGCTGTCACAAGGTCCAAAACACTGGGTAATATTGTACTGTTTTTGAAATATATGAGCTCCATAAGGTCTTTTACAGAGCCACCAAAAATATTTTTTAACTGGTTGCTCATAGCATTTCTAAATGAAAGTACTTGTGACAAAAAATCACTAGATAAATAATCTGTGTACTGCAACCTTCAAGACTCACTTTCATTTGCATTTAACAAATCAGATGACTGCAAGAAAGGAAATTTATTTGCTACCGAACTTAGTCCTTCAAAATGGAATTTTATTTGGGAAATGGTGATGTCTATAGTTGCAAAAAAGGCATTAATTAATTTTGAGTTTCTCTTCGGGGTTGTGTAACCTACTGTCTTGATTTATTTAATCAAATAACTTTTTTGAGTGATGCGACCATGTTTCGCTAAATTTATCTTCAACACCCCATGTGTTGGCAAGAATAGATGAAGTGCTTTTAATATCTTTGAATTCTCGTCTTAAATCAGAGTTTTTCACTCGCTGATTGCAGCATGTCAGCTGCATTTAATAATTCAGCGTCCTTTGACTGCGGAAGTTTTGACACATTGCTAACTATTTCCAATATTTTGTGTTCCATGAGAACAATCACAACAAAATCAAAAGGTCTCCAAACATTTTTAAAATCTCTTCGCAGCTATGAAATTTTAGTATGATTTAGGTCAAAACTTCTAAAATGTCATTATATCTGAAACTAATGGCACGTTGAGCATCGTATGAAGCACAACTTTTTCCCAGTTAGGTTACACTACAATTTTCCTAATATTTCCCATCTTTTTCTAATTCTTTTTAACAACAGAATAGTGCCCATCCACATTGTTGGCTCCAACATAAGCTTGTCCTTTACAATTTTCAAGGAACAGTTCGTTTTTCTATATCATCTTTCATTTTACCTCTGTCAGTCCCACTGCAGTTTGGTCTTTGACATTTCAAAACCTAAAAATCTTTCGTTAATTTCAATTTCCACTGGAGTTCCATTTTCGTTGTATATGACGGTGACTTATCTAAATATTTGGCCCATTTGCTAATATTTTCTTACGTCTTGCGTTGTATCTAGAATGGTAGAGTAGAACTGTGCCTCTTTAATTTCTATTATAATTTCCTTCTTAATTTCGGTAGCCAAAAGCTTAAACATATCGTTTTCCATCGTTGAACTGAAATATTTCATTTTCTTTTCTATGAACTGATTAAGAATCAGGCCATATTTGCTGAGAAGCTTAATTATAGATAAATAATTCTTCTTTAGTTGGTGGCTTTATATGCAGTGGTTGTAAAACTTGCCGTAACACTGGTAAAGTCTGTTTGATAATACCAGATACAGTCGTGATTCCTATAATAATAAAAGCGATATGAACAGTTGCAGGGTAAATGCGCCATGGCGAGCATCGCAGCTACATACAAGCAGCGGGTGCCTGAGCGAGCATCTATGTGCCAGGAGCGAGGTTGCGGCATAAACGTACAATACATTGTCCTACTTTTCCGTTCTAACCGTCCAAGTGTGGTGGTCCTTTGCGGGACATTTCATTTGCTCCAATCCAATACAAACATTCCTCATCGCAATGCGGGGGGGAGTTTTCCCTTGGCTGAAAGTAGCATGAAAGCAATTTATAGCACATCAGGCTAGTTAAGAATTTGCCTTAAAATATGAAAAGCTTGGGAAGTGCAAATACTTTTGTCACCTACCACTAAAACCAAAGCTATATTATTTTAACCATTCTTTTCAAGATAAGTACATCAATAAGAACTCAAAATTTCAGGCTAGCAGCAACAGCAAGAAAAAATACATGTTACTAATATCAGAAAGCAAAATATCAATTAACAATACAAAGTGGTGGCTTTAAGGATTGATTTGTTTGTCCGTGAAAACCATATTGAAACTGGAAATCCAATTACACGCTTTTGGGGCTCCTCAAGCTCTGGAGACCCAGGCACGCGCCTAGTTGGAAGTCCGTCCCTGTACATTAATATGAGAAAGTACTGTATTATAATAATAAAAAATTCGACTCTGAGATGTCAAAGGAAATACAAGTTGTGATGAACTTTGCACAAAAAGGTCTAGTCATGACTACTTTCTATTTTTAAATAAGTCTGATAGATGCATCACCTACAAAACTAGTATAAGTCTGATAGATGTACTCCCGTACACAACTAGTGTTTGTACCGGGTACGTTAAACAGCACCTCCTACATCAACATCATTTAGCATGCTGTTGTGCCATTTGTAAGGTCGATCCATCGTGGTGTTTTCCAGGAAGATAACGCACGCCCACACACACCACGTGCAACGCAACATGTATCTCAGGGTGTGAGACAATTTCCATGGCCTGCATGTTCACCGGATTTGTCCCCCATTGAGCACGTGTGGGATTTTATGGGACGCCTTATCCGGTCTCCACTGCCAGCCATGACTAATCCCGATTTACGCGTCCAGGTTAAGGATGCTTGAAACACAATGCCCCAAACTTAAATCCAACATCTGTACGACAGACTTCATGCCAGAATTGCACAGTGTGACGCAGTTCTTGGCGGTTCAACCTCGTACTAACGATGTTACATGGAAATGTTATTTTTCAGTTTACCAGCAAATACAGCTGTACTTTTCTATAATGTTTTGATCACGTTATCCTCTGTATTCCGTTATTATGCTGTATAAATTTCGTTGGTATCAGACGTCTCCTTCTTGTTGTTCTTTTTTCACTTTCCGCCAGTGTATATTGATATTTTGTTAACAATTTTTAGATGATTCAAAAATCAAATTTTGGCATTTTATTTTGATAAAATCTTTAAAAAGTGCCTTTATTTTTATTATTGTTTATAATTTATGAAATTTTAAAACGAACGTAATCATGACAGAGGTGGCATCTATGTTCAAACCTCAACTTGTATCTCCCCCTCCCCCCTCCCTCCACTGACAGTATTGGAATTGTGTTAGCAATGGAAAGGAAATGAACCGCAGGTGTTCGGCTGAGGTGACAAGCTACAGCATTTCTCAAATACAGATCAAGAAATATCAACCTGTGTACCAGAGGACTTACATCTATTGTTTGGTTATAAATATAGTACTGCAAAATAATGTTTAATTTTTACCAAATTGTGCAGTCTTATAATTGCACAGATCAGTGGGAAAATTCACCTCTGGCTGTAGCCCGGTTGCCCCATCCAAATACAGCACTGGTTATAAACATGTGTAACCCCCATTGCTTGAGGCTTAAATCTGTCATATTTAGCTCTTTGTGTAGCATAAGTAGTGCCTGGCAGGGATTACAAAACACCCAATCATCAATCATTAAAGCAAGATGTTTGTTCTTAGCAACAAGAGAATGATGACAAATTATAGTAACAACAGAATTCCTGAAACTTGCATGATTGACACTGGAACAGGGGAAAAATATGCAGTATCGCTTCAAGCTTTGTGATGCAAAAATAGCAGTTAGCGATGAAAGGTTATATGTAATTTTTTATGTATATTTTACAATTCCATCTTCTCATATATCAAACTCATATTTGAATTACAAAACCTTATTTAAAGTTTAATATGAACATTTCCATTAATATATCTATTTTTTTAAAAAAGTAGGGTATGGCAAAACGCTATTGTCTGTAAAGATAAACTGCAGCTTATGCATATTTCTGGGCCTATCTCCAACGCTCTTTTTTGTCATATCTTATTCAGTGCATCATTTTCTACACGCTGGTGATGTTTTCATACCGATCGCTGCCATTTTTTTATCTATAATTTACAATTCCATCTTCTGATCTTCTGGGTTTGAACACTGTACCTTGTATCAAGTTTAGCATTGTAGTACACATATAAGTTCAGTTTTTCACAGGGATTGTTATTTCACAGTGCAGCCCCCTAGTATCTAAAAATAAATTAGGCCTAAAAAGACGTATATAAAAATGTTCAACCTGTGATCTTTTCCTCCTGATTGCAAAGGGACCCTACCTTCCTTTTCTTTACTGGGATTTTTTCACGTAGCATACACATGTTATTGACCCTGTTAAGAAGTTGTGGTAGGGAATCATACCCAGATCCCACAATCATTACGTAGCTTTTCTCCACTAATGAGTCATTGTATACGACTTTGCTTACGCATTAAAAATAAAATTCTATTCATAACTTAATCATGTTTGCTTTCAGCTAAAAAAGCTTCCTCATGTAGCCCTACTTTGCAGTGATGATGTGGTCTAAACCAGACAGCAGTCTATGATTTTCCATATCTTCTAAAATATTTTTAGATATTTCTTTGCGTTACTGATTACAGTATTATTGACAGATATTGAAAGGTTAGCTAGTAATTTTTTATAATAAATTAATGATTTAAATAAAAATAAGTTGGAAAAGTGTCCATGTAATTATTCAATTGCTCTGCAACGCTAAATCTGAGGAGAAAAATTGCTCCCCCCAAAAATCAGTTATTTCTCTCCTTGCACGGAAAGGTTGAGTATTTTGTTACTTATACACTGAGTGGCCTTTTTGTTATGACCACCTGACAGTTTTAAGCAAATATGCTATGGCTGCATGCTGTTACAGCCAGAGAGCGAGGCTAGTATAAAAAGGGAAATTTTAGTGCTTGCGACAGTAGTAAAAGTGATTTTTAGGTGACGAGATGGGTAAAAAATGCAATTTAACGGACTTTCAACGTGGAATGATTGTAGGAGCTTAGAGCCATGGAGCGAGTATCACCAAAACCGCCGCATTCGTGAAATGTTTGAGAGCAACTGTTGTTAAAGTGTTTTAAGACTGGACTGTCAGCCAAAAAACTGGGTGTCTACGTGCAACGTGTGGTCGTTATCGACTAGTGACTGCTCATGCGAAACGGTGTGTCCAGAATGGTAACAGACAACAGAACGGCAACACTGCAGCAAATTACAGACCATCTTAATCAAGGATCCCCTCAAATGATATCTGCAAGCACTGTTCGCGGTACACTGTATCGAATGAGATATGGCAGCCGAAGGCCTGTTCAAAAACCTTTGTTGTCTACAGTTAACAAGAGAAAACATATCCAGTTCGCACAAGGATTGGACAGTCTATAATTGGAAACAAATTATGTGGTCCGATGAATCACGTTTTTAGTTGCACCATGGTGATGGCCGGGAGAGAATTTGGCTGAAAAAGCACAAAAGCATGGACCCCAAATGCATTGCTGCAACCCTTCAAGCTGGTGGAGGCAACGTTATGGTTTGGGGAATATTTACCTATCATGCTTTGGGCCCTTTAATTCGTGTTGATCAACGTCTGACTGGCACATCATATCTAAGCATCGTTGTGGACCAAGTGCATCCTGTCATGTGGATGGTTTATCCCAGTGGCGATGGCTATTTTCAACAAGATAATGCGTCTTGCCATAGTGCTCGTATTGTACAGGATTGGTTAAAGGAACATGCCGGTGAGTTTACTTTGCTTAGGTGGCCCCCACAATCTCCAGATCTCAACCCCATTGAGAATTTGTGGGATGAAGTTTCACAAGCCATCAGACAGCTGGATCCACAACCCTGCAATCTCACGCTCCTGGAAAGTGCTATTCATCAAGCATCGTCTCAGATTCCACAAACCACCTATCAACATCTCGTGGAGTCCATGCCACGAAGAATCGACACAGTATTAAAGGCAAAAGGTGGCCCAATGAAGTACTAAGTGGGTGGTCATAATAAAGTGGCCACTCAGTGTATATATTAAGCAAACAGGGTTAAGGGGAGTCTTAAATATGTTTAGCATTGGTGCTAATGCTGAGTTTGACTAAGGAATTTCTTAAATTTAAGCTTGGAACACAATGGCAACTCCGCCTGAAAAAGGGAATTTGCCAGGCAATTATTTGACAGCTATTGGCTGGAGAACAATGAAGACTCCAATCCTGAGTAACAATTGCTATGTTTTAACAGAAATAAAATTAAAATTTGACCACTTATAAAATCAGTGTTCGAAGTTGGGCGAGATGGCATCCCAGCAGTTAATATGATTTACCATCCCAGCATGTAATAAAATTTAAGCCCGTCACAGACTATAAAAAAATTAGGATGAAAGGGCAAATTTTAACACAAAAACCAGCAAATGAAATTTTTAAGGATTACATTGATAGCAGCTGGGACAGAAAAGATCAGACAGATTAAAGGGGAAGGGGCTAAAGGGCCACGGTCAGTTCAGGGGCCCACTTCATAGTCTGACAGGGGCCTGGATTTTTCGTACGTTTTTGGTCCCCAACAAAATCAGTGTGCCAACACCCATTTTATTGAGGGTTGAAAACTTCATGTGGGTAAAAGTTCCAAAAAGCGTAAATCGAAGAATTAATTTCAGTTATTCATATTAAATTTACAGCTTCCATTGTCTGGAGGCCCCAAGTATTTTTTTCCTACCTACAGACATTGCTATGTTTTTTTCTCTCAAGTTCCCTTCATAAATGGGCCATATTTTCCAGCAATTTGAACCAAACTATGAATAATAAATTATTTCACCTAAAAAGCTTGAGTAAGACTAGATGGTATGGTCATTAATAATAAGTAAGAGCACTGTTCAGTGTTCACCTACTATGACAATATTTTTAGTGCCCCAGATAATGTATCTGAGAATTTAATAAAAAAAACTAGAACCTCGGCAGAAAGCAAAATCCTTACAAAAAGGTTTATGAAATTCGAATCTGTTTTCATGTTTGCTCTTTGGCATGATATTTTGGAAAGAGGCGATAAAGTTAGTACTAAATTACAAAAGCCGTCACTAGATTTTTTAATTGGATGTAACCTTCTTTGGTCACTATCCAATTTCATTGGCAATGAAAGAAATAATTTTGAAAAATATGAAGAAATGGCTACAACATTAAGTGAAAAATCTCCTGGAAGTTTTGTCAAATCACAATCAAATAAAAATATGCAGATGACAATAGCTGTAATGAAACGATTTGAAGTAGAAACATTTAATGTGATTATTGATGAGTTATTGATATATATAATAATTTGATTGTTTTGCTAAATTTATTCACTAGATTGAAACTATATTGGGTAATACAGTAAAACCTCTGAATAGCATACACCTCTGGACCAGATAATCTGTCCGCTATTGGGAGGTACACACCCGTCTACTAAAGCCATCGCGCAATATGAACTTTGGGGCCGGTATTCTTTTGCTGTTAAAAATAAATTTACATCTATAAATACACATACTTTATATGTACATATTTATGTAGTAATAAATTACAAAACCACATTAGTAATACTGGACACGAAATTGAATATATGTACACGAATATTGAATATATGTAGATAGTAACTTAAATATTTGAGTTTTTCAAACATGAGAGAAACTGCAATTTGCGTACATATGTATATACGTAATTCAATGCATGTTTCTGATTAACAAAAGTTTTAAAACTTAGATAAAGTACTTACAGCGATTTCATCAATTTATCTGTTAGCGCATCCTTCCTTCAAAAAAAAACAAAACTGACAACAGTGTTTGATTTTTTCTTTCACCGTTTGCAGCCCCTTTTTCAATATGAATTTTCAAATTCATCAAAAGTGTTAGTCCCTAACAATCATTTTTGCTAATAAAATAATTTGAAGTTTTTCAGTAAATTTTTCTGCGGCTGTGAAGTTCTTAATGTCGCACACCTTTTCTGCAGCTCCGTCCACTGCTTCTTCTTGGGGAACTTTGCTGTCTCTTCGACCATGTCGTTCTTGTTGGGTGTGTGTGTGAAGAAATGAAATCTTGCATCTATCGTCTGCTCAAAACACAGTTCATCAACTGTAATAAAATCATTTCATTTCCCTCATAGTTTAAACAAGTCACGAGATCAGAAATCGAGCGCAGATCATCTGCATTGAAAGTACATACTCTTTGTCTACCGAGACAAACCCTGGTTTTTGGAAACGATTGACGGACTGCGGTTAGTCTTTGATTGAGGAGGTTACTCAAGTGACAGCATGGAGAGCATTAACTTGAAATAGAGGATAAACAATAGCTAGGACTGATTTCAATACAGTGTGCTTGGCATCGCTATAAAATTTTGCATACCTTTTTCCCTTCAGTGAACGCATTTTTAGCTATTTTGACAGAAATCGCTGTCCGCTTTTCAGAGGTAAAAACACAGAACCGCCTATAATTTGGGGACTACAAAACTGTCCGTTAAATGGATGTGTCTGCTATTTGGGAGTGTCCGTTAAGAAATTTTTACTGTACCAATAACCAACTGTCAAGTAGTGCGTTCCTTTTCAAAAATGGCATTGGTAAAAATTAACTTGCGACAGACAGTGCTTTTTTTTATTAATTATTTTTTATTGGAGGTTTAACGACTACCGTGAGCAGCTCAATGGGCTATAAGCAGTCACTAATTTAGGGTAACTGGTTCCAGGGAAGGGAGAGAGCCAGCGCCGTAAGACAAAAAAATCCATGCCTTACTGGGATTTGAACCCGGAAACCGTTCGGACGAATGTTTAGAGGCCATCGCTTAGACCACTGCGCCACCGGGGCGGCAAGACAGTGCTTCAACAAAGACTTAATGGTCTGGCTATCATGTCATTATTACATGATATTGCCAAGCAGTTATCGTTCGACAATATTGTGCACTCCTTCGCAAACCTCAAAGCAAGGAAAAAGACATTTTAAAGATGAACTTAAACTCCTGAACTATGTGTTAACTTCTGTTTTTGTGCATTCATTTCTAATTCTTGTTGTCTATACTTGATTAAATGTTCGTGGTCTTTTAGTATAAAATGTTTGTAAAATATGTTTACATTTGTAAAGATTTTGGGTTTTGGGGCACTTTTGGGGTATACTAGCAATGTTTATATTCTACATAGAGTACAGTTGAAGAGATTTTCTTAGCTCACTTAGCGGTTCTAATGTAATTACTGCCTTGCGTGATACGTTTGTAAACTTTCTACACAACTGGGTTTACACTGAAAGAAACTTTTTGGGTACTCATTTTATGAATAAAGTAAACATATTGCTACTGCTATTAAGAGCATTGGTAGTTTGCCTGACATGTGTCGAGTAATGTGTTGGGTGATATTTCTGTCATTTTTTTGTAATTTTACAAAAACACTGGCACTTAAGCAATATTACTACACAAAGACCGGTGTGCCGAAACATTTCACCTAATGTTTAAGAAAGAATGGCTCCGATAAATTTCAGTCTTACCACAGATGGAGCATACACACAGAAATGTCTCGAGTTATGAGTAAGTGATATTTCTGTCGTTTTTTGTAATTTTACAGAAAACACTGGCAGTTATTACTACACAAATACCTGTGTATTGAATTGATCTATTTCACCTAATTTTTAAGAAATTGAATGGTTCTGATAAATTTCTATCTTACCACAGATGAGGTACACACGCTGCTCACACGAGATTTCTTCAATGTGTTGGTTTGCAGAAAAAAATGTTTCAACATCTTCAAACAGACATTTTAAAGACAAACTCCTGAACTAGGTGTGAACTTCTGTTTTTGTGCATTCATTTCTAATTTTTGTTATCTATACTTGATTCAATGTTTGCATTTCTTTAGGAACAAATATAAAAAATAACACTTCTCTTTATGTCTGCAAACACATAAGAAGTACTTTACAAGGCTTTTACACACACATATATCATCATCATCATCATTGTCAACCATTATCAATCCACTGCTGGACGAAGGTCTCCCCAAGTTTCCTCCACAACAGTCTGTCTTGTGCCAGTCTCCTCCATGTCACCCCTGCATACTTTCGAATTTCATCCACCCATCTCCCATGTGGTCTTCTTCTGGGTCTTTTCCTGTCCCTTGGAATCCAATCTAAAATTTCGGCTGTCCATCGATGATCTGTCCTTCTGGCAGTATGTCCAGCCCATTGCCATTTCAGGGATTTAACTCTGATCATGATGTCTTCCACTCTTGTCATTTTTCGGATCCACGAGTTCCTCTTCTTATCTCTCCTGGTTACACCAAGTATGCACCTCTCCATGCTTCTTTGAGTTGTCTGCAGCCTTTGTATGTCTCTTTTAGTTAAGGTCCACGTCTCTGCACCATACGTAAGCACTGGAAGGATGCATTGATCAAACACTTTTCTTTTAAGACATAATGGCATATTGCTCTTGAAAATTATGCTGTTTCTTCCAAAAGCTCTCCAGGCAAGTTTTGTACGCCGATTAATTTCTTCATCAATGTGACCCTCACTAGATATCTGCTGTCCAAGATAAACGTACGTGTCTGTTATCTCCAGCTTTTCTCCATCAATCGATAAATCTTCATTTCTTGTAAAAGCATTGAACATCACTTTTGTCTTCTGAAAGTTCATTTTTAATCCCACTTCTTTACTCTTGTCAGCAAGTTCCTGGATCATACTCTGCAGCTCTGATGGGGTAGTTGCAAAAATGACTACGTCATCAGCAAAACGAAGGTGGGTTAGATAATCTCCATTAATCTTTATCCCCTTGTTTTCCCAGCTCAGCGACTGAAAAACACCCTCCAATGTGGCATTAAAGAGCTTCGGAGATATGGTGTCACCTTGTCTCACTCCCTTTCCAATTTTTACGTGTGTTGTATTTTCAAACAGCCTAATCTTTGCACTTGCATTTTCATAGATGTTATTAATGATATTAATGTATGCATCTTCAATACCGCAGGTTTTCAGAGCCATTGTAACTGCTGATGATTTCACCGAATCAAAGGCTTTTTCAAAATCGATAAAAGCCATGCACAATGGAAGTTCATATTCCCTCGCTCTTTCAATTAGTTCTCTCAGTACGTGGATAAGATCTATTGTGCTGTAGCCACTCCTGAATCCAGCTTGTTCTCTCGGTTGAGCCATGTCCAGTGTTACCTTCAAGCGGTGTGAAAGAACTTTAGTGAAGATTTTATAAACTACTGATAGGAGGCTGATAGGTCTGTAGTTTCCGAGATCCTCAATGTCACCTTTCTTATGTAGCAGGATCATTGTAGCGGTGTTCCAATCCTCAGGAATCTTTCCTTCATTAAGGCATCGAGTGAAAATTTGGGCGAGTACTGTTTCGATTTCTCCACTTGCTTCTTGTATGATGTCTACAGTAATTCCATCTTCTCCTGGAGCTTTTCCCCGCTTCATGTTCTTGATTGCATGTGCAACTTCTGCTGGAAGGACTGGAGGAACTCTGGTACTGGTATCTTTCATGATGTCTGGAGTGCATGTATCATCCCTTTCATATAATTTGGAGTAGAAATCTTTCACTCTTGTCAAAATTTCGCCTCTATTTCTTGTTACAGAACCATCTTCTTTTCTCAGTGCCATAATCTGTTTTCTTCCCTTACTGAGATGTCCCTTTGCTATCTTTAGGCTTTGGTTGTTTTCAATTGCTTTCCTCACTAGTTCACAGTTGAATTTTCTTACGTCTTCAGTGATACTTTTTCGTACTGTCTTGCATAGCTCTATATATTCCACTTTGGAAGTCACATCTTCTTTAGTTGTCCTCATCTCTCTTCTTTTTTGCATCAACATTTTCGTTTTTCCTGATAATTTATTTACATGCAACTTGTTCTTAGACCCAGCTAATTTTGTTGCTGTTTCCATAAGAGCTTTGGTTACTTTTCTGTTAACTTCAGAGATGTCCACTTCTTCCGATGTTAGGCCTTCTAAAGCAGAGAACCTGTTCTTCAGTTCCAACTTGAAGGTATTATGGTGTTTTTTAAGGTTGGTTATGTCAATAGATTTTGTTTGTCTTATGAGCTTGCCACGTTCAAGTTTAGAGTTGAGGTGCATCTTACATCTCACCAATCTATGGTCACTACCTGTGTTGAACTTGTTTAGCACACTGCAGTCTTCTATGACGAATTTTTTGTTACACATAATAAAATCAATTTCACTTGTTGTCCCATTTGGATGTCTCCATGTCCATTTCTTGTGTGGCTTTTTCTTGAAGAAGGAGTTCAAGATGAAAAACCCTTCTGCCTCTGCAAACTCAACGAGAGTATTTCCACGCTGGTTTCTGTTGCCGTGACCGAATTTACCTACTGAAGTTTCATTCTGTTGCCGTTGCCCTATTTTTGCATTGAAATCTCCCATAATTATTTTCAAGTGCTGCTTACCTTTATTATTTAGATGACAAATTTCCTCATAAAATTCTTCAATTTCTTCTTCAGGATGACTTGTGGTGGGTGCATAAGTTTGAATAATCTGAGCCTGGTATCTTTTCGAGAGTTGGATAACAAGTCGTGCAGCTCTGTCAGAGGAACTTTCAACTTCTACAACTTTATCCTTCAGTTTCTTGTTTATTATAAATCCAACACCACTAGTTCTGCCAGTATCTGTCCCACGATAGTAGAAGAGATGTCCACTTTTCAGTTCAATGAGATCTTCTCCTTTTCTCCTTACCTCACTTAGCCCCACGATGTCCCACTTGATCCTTTGTAGTTCCTCTTCCAATTCAAGAAGCCTTGAATCAGAAGATAGGGAGCGTCCATTGTACGTAGCCAAGGTCAGCATCAGATGGCAGCCTAGTCCGGTCCTCCGGGGATTCTTAGCACCCTCTGCCTTCATGTCGCACTGGCCGATGCCTTGGCCAGGTACATTCCAGCTGCCGGAGACTGAGGGCCAAGATTTAAGTTGTGGAATCATTTTGGAGGGGTTTGGCCATAACTCACCACGCTGGCCAAGCGGGTTGGTGAGTGTGGGATAGAATTTCCTCTAATCCCGATGGTATAGTTATACCGCTATTGGCGGTCGTCAGAGCCCCTTTAGTGGGAACAGGATGCACCACGAGAAGGCGGGGTTGACATTTGTCAAGGAGAGGCTGTGATGTTACGCATCACCTGACCTTACATCCCACATATATATATATATATATATATAAAAAAAAGATGTAGGAAGCATGGTGTTAGAATTTCTAGCACCTACGATTGTGTGCTAAATAAAAATTTTCTGGCTCCAACGTGGTCTGGGGGAAATTGACAATTATACAATTTGTACCTCGTTCACCAAAATTAGTTGTCACCCTAGTCACAGGAAAAGCGAATAAAACTAGTTATCTACTGCATTCGTTTACTTAACTTGTGCGGCCTAATAAATAATTTGAATGAAATACATGAAATAAAAATCAGACTTGCTTTAATTCTTATGCCTGTCAGATGTTACCAAAACCACTTAATACTAACATTCTCATCATAATGCACTGTAACTTACACAAAACAAAAAAGATACTTACCGAAAATAAATGCTGCTGTGCTTAACTATCGGCAACATAGTCACACGCCACGAGTTACCTTTACTTCACGTAGAGACTTCCATCGCTTCATGCCAATATGGCGGACAGTGAGATGTTGCCATTCGACAGCACGTAAAAAAAACAGGCATTATACCGTATTGGTTAAAGCAGTTTACACACCGTGAACATGTAGTTTATCTACCAAAAATTTACGGTTCATCTCCCGTTATTCGTGCTTACGATCCATAAACCGTTTTAATACGGTTGAAACACCGACAATTCACGGCAATTTTTTACAGTGTACTTCTTGTGATATGGGAGCAACATAGCACATACACGCTGCTGAGAAACTGTTGGAATCGACGCACTTTGAAACAACTTTTCAATTTTCCCAGCTACAGTGTCTGCAATACATGAAAAACTCGGTTCTTGTTTTCTGTCAGTATCAAAAATAATTTTACGTCTCTCTTTGAAACAATGGCTGGATTGGCTGAAACGGAGCTTGAACGCGAGAGTAATATTGCAATACATTTCGCGTTTTTTAATGTAAAATTTCAAAATTTCAAGCCTTTGGTCTGAACCGAATAAATTAAGTGATTGGAGTTATACATTATATATTTGTTGTTGATGATTATTAAAACCTTTTCTGCACTAGGGCATTTTGATTCGAGTAATCCCGTTATTCTCGACGGTCATTCGAAAATTTCATGTTTTTAGTGAAATTTCAAAACATTGAGCCTCTGGTCAGAGCCAAAGATATTAACCGATTCGAAAAATATTTCACACAATTCTTATTGGTGCTCACCACAACTTTTCCAGACTAGGAAATTTCAATCAGAGTATTTTGGGTTTTTCCACCCACCCTAGTGTTCATACTCTTCGTCGTTTTGTGATATCGTATTTTCTGTCCTAGAAAGCTTGCTACTCTTTCATTTTCATAAAAAAGAATGTAAGAATATTAACCATAGTATTATAATGTGTGTGCATAAATAAATGTGAGGTATTTAAAATGCTCTTGAAATCTCTTTGATTAATATTCTTACATTCTTTTTATCTACTGCATTCGGTCACTTAACTTGTGCGGCCCAATAAATAATTTGAACGAAATACATGAAATAAATGTCAGATCGCAAGAATTGAAATGAAGGCATAAATGTGCTATTTAATAATTTAATATTTTCAACATTATTCACGAAACAATCTTCAGATAAAATACAACTTACTGATACATCTGCCTCATTCAATATTTCTTTAAATAACTTTGTATATATTTTCTGTACTGGTTTATGTTGCAGGAAAAAAACATACTTTTTCACGAAAGCGTATTACAATTTTTTTAATCGCATTAAATAAGATTCTTTAATTTTATGTCCGTCATCATGTTTCGCCGTTAGGATTTTAGATATTATTTTGCTGCAGTAAATGTAACTATACTTATATTTACATAACTAAATTGAAGCTAAAAAGTTCAATCTCGAATTGACCTATTTTTGTTGGAGAACTACGAGAAAGAACTGATATTCACGAATTCAGCTTACACGCCTGATGTATTCGAGAAACCATTTCGTCCATAGCATTCTGTTGAATTGGTGCACTGTTGAAGTGCACTCTGTTCGCATTTCGATTCCATCTTTGATCTCCGTGTTATACAGTAACACACCGAGTTACCTAACACGCGACTTACGTAAATTCGGAGTTACCTGATAATTGCTGCCTCTCAGTGAAAATTCTGAGAACTACTAACTAGCGCGTTCTGTGAATTCACTTGCAGCCTCTGTATCTGCACTTGCTGCCTCCCCCGTGACCTTCATCCTGACGTAAAAAAATGAAATTCTTCGAACTACTTACTAGAGCCTAAAAGTCGAAATGTAAACTGCTTGAAACACTATCTATGACTACCGTTTTATTTACAAGTTTAAAATATTTTTCCATCTTTCCATTTGTGTATTTTCTTCATTTTGGAAAGATATTCTTAATAATCAAAGAGTTTGCAGTATTTAGCACGAAATAATATTTATATATAACATAAATTCCAAAACTGGCTGATGTCATTCTTGTTGTAATCCTTTGATGTTCGAGAGCTGTAGCTCCAACCCTAAAAAGAGAAGTACTAAAGCAACATTCCAGAATCTCAAAAATGGCGTTCCACATTGTTCTTTTTTGAAAATTATACAAGCAAGTGAATTTCAAAAGACTATGCTTCGAAAAAGTATTATGTTCACCTTGCATTCCTGAAGAATTAATTTTCTCTCCACTTACACATAATTTCATGTAGTCAAAGATTCAATATGAAAAATTGCTGACATATAATTTCTTGCATTTCGTAACCTACAGATTCAGCACTCAAATAATTGGCGCATATTTTTGCTTACACCAAATTTGACGCAGTGTATAAGACTCTAGAAACGCGACAGAGAAATAATATTCTTAGTGAAGAACTGAAAACGATGACAAAAATTTTATTCTGTTATCGAAAAAATTCATATTTTCCTCTTTAGTGCTATGGAAATGCAACAATTTTTTTATATGAATGTCTTCTGTTCTTACGTAACGAAATGTTTTGCGTCGTGTGCAAATGACTGTGTTGGGATTCCTGTCTCTTCCACCGAATCATTTGTTACGCCCAGTTCTGTTGCTAGGTAACGTACGTTCCTATTAAATTTGCTTTTGGACTGCTCCCTAAAGACTCTTATTGTTGCACAGCTTCTACTCAAGTAGTGGGCGATTCGTCGACACATTCAGCATGCTTCCCATATTTTCCCGATACAACTACTTTCAAATGCGCTCAGTAGTTTGTAGGGTCTTGTAGGCCTGATGATTTAATTCTTTCTGTTAGAGATATGCTGGAGATTAATCGAATGCAACCGATAACAGAGCAAAAATATTCACAAAGACCGTCTAGCAACTATTATTATCTAAACCACTCTCTTTGTGCGCGATTGGAAAGCACTCGGGATCCGACATTGATATTCATTGGCGTTGAAAATTTAGACAGTCGATGTCTGGCGAAGCGATACTTTAGTACATGGTTTCACAATTCGCTGAGGATTTTATCGGAATATTTACCTCGGTGGTTCATTTCTTCTTTATGAGCATATACTAAGAGTATGCTCAGAAAATACAAGACAAGAATATCCAAATGTTCGCAGAAGGTATATTACTTTCAGCACTTAATTTTAACTGTTTGCGAATTTTTCTAATGATGTTTTTTAATCCCGTTTAAATTTATCTACTTCTCTCATACGTATATATCCCGTTGCAAACCTAAGAAATCGAATATATCCTTTATATCGGAATTTATCTGTATATTTGCTTTGAAAAATGCTTGATTAAGATACTTTTTAAGTCAATATTCAAATCTGTCGCGCATTTCTCAGCTTTTCGAAATGACCTTAGATGTACAGCAGCGCTACCGCGGATGTTTAAGTTTCGTGGTAGTATTCGTAATCACTCGGGATGTTTGATGGTGTAAGTCTTGCAAGAAATTCAGGAAGTGTGTTTTGTACCACTTTACTGATTATATACCTTTTTTAAAAGCAGTTATCCTGAATTCTAAACGAATAATTTCGTACAGATTTAATTTTTACATGACTACAAAAAACCTGAGAAATCGCTAAATATGAAAAAAAGGATTAAATTAGGTGTAACAACATGATTAAAATAGCGATTCCACAGTTTCACAAAAATGGAAGACTCAAAGGTGATGAAAATCTCAGCCTGATGAACGATTTAAGAATTAAAATATGATGAACTATGCGGGAAACTTTGAAAAAGTTATTGGAAAAATATTATACACTGACGGAAAAAACATTCCAACGCCAAGAAGGTGTTGTGTTAGATAAACGACAGTTGGTAGGCAGTGAGAGTACATCTGCAAGATGACGTCTATGCAAATTTCGCGCTCGGCGCTTACGTGTGGCGCTAGTAGCGCCCCTCGGAACATGCAAAGCAGGTTTTGCTGTAAATGCGCGCTGTAACGTTCGTGAGCGTTAGTTATCGTTGAGATTCGACGTAGTGTGTTGATGTTAGTCAACAATACCTTTAAGAAGACGAAGAAGTCATTATCAACAGCTCACGGAGTTTGAACGAGGTCGTGCAATAGGGCTACGAGAAGGTGGATTTTCTTTCCGTAATATTGCAGAACGACTTGGCAGGAATGTAGCCACTGTGCATGATTGTTGGCAGCGGTAGTCAAGGGAAGGTACTGCCTCAAGAAGACCGGGTTCCGGCTTGCCACGTGGCACTACTGAGAGGGAAGACCGCTGTGCACGGAGTATTGCCGTGGAGCATCGTACCGCGTCTGCGGCAACAATTCGAGCTGCTCTTGCCACCACAGTGACACAACGAGCTGTTACAAATCGGTTACTTGAAGGACAACTCTGAGCCAGACGCTCTGTAGCATGCATTCCACTTACTCCAAACCACTGCCGTTTGCGACGTCAGTGGTGTCAAGTTAGAGCTCATTGGAGGACGGAGTGGAGATCTGTTGTGTTTTCTGATGAAAGCCGGTTCTGCCTGGGTGCCAGTGATAGCCGTGTGTTTGTTAGAAGGAGGCCAGGTGAGCGCCTGCAACCAACCTGTCTGCGGCCGAGACACACTGGACCTACACCCGGAGTTATGGTCTGGGGAGCACTTTCCTATGACAGGAGGCGCACTCTCGTGGTTATCCCAAGCACCCTGACGGCACAGTTGTACGTCGGTCTGGTGATTCAACCTGTTGTACTGCCATTCATGAACAGCCTTCCAGGGGTGTTTTCCAACAGGATAACGCTCGCCCGCATACCGCTGTTGTAGCCCAACATGCTCTACAGATTGTCGACATGTTGCCGTGGCCTGCTATATCACCAAATCTTTTACCAATAAAGCACGTATGGGACATCATTGGACGACAACTCCAGCGTCATCCCAAACCAGCATAAACCGTCCTTGTATTGACCGACCAAGTGCAACATACATGGAACTCCATCCCACAAACTGACATCCAGCACCTGTACGACACAATGCATGAACGTTTGCGTGCTTGCATTCAACATTCTGGAGGTTACACCGGTTATTAATGTACCAGCATTGCACATTTAAAATGGCTCTTCTCGCGCTTACAGTAAGCTGTGATCTTGAAACCTTAATCGATTAAATATGTTGCCTATACAAACGTATTGCCGCCATTTCATTCCTATACAACTGTTTTTTCGTGGTGTTGGGATTTTTTTTCGTCAGTGTATATCTAAATAAATATTTCTTCATTCAATCTGCTACAATCATCGAAAGATTTAGAAATCCATTTCAAGAGTTGAGAGAAAACTTCATGAAACATGAATTACAGAAATTGAGACGGTTCGGTAATTTAATGCTTCTCTCCTTGCAAATCGATTGCCTGCAAATTTTCCACATGTAATGCATTCTTTACATTGTTGTAAAAGGAAGGAAGAGAAACGGTGAATAAATTACAAATACGTGGAAGTAATATAAATAGAAGATGTCATCGCTTAGTTCACGTTATTTTATAAACAAGGTATAGCAACTGAAAAATTGTCGTTCTAGCACCGCCAAGATCGAACTCCAAATCTCTCGATAACGGGCCGAGTGCGTTCGCTTTACCTATGATGCCAACAATTCACAGCTTTAAGTGTGGTTTAACAGTCAGGATCTGATTACACAAACCCATATCGATGGGCTCAGCAACAGATATGTCGCCATCTGGTGGTATTAACAGCACGGTTGCGTGAAGCGAATGAACTCGGCTACTTCTCGAGTAATCTGGATTTCGATCTCAGCGGTGTCTGGAAAACAATTTTTCAGTTGCCATGCGTTGTTTATAAAATAACGTGGACAGAGCATGACATCGTCCATTTAGGAAGGAACAGTTTTCAGAACAGATCATTTCCATTTATGAAGGGAAAATATTTGCAGTTTAGAAAAATAAAGTTGTTGCTGTTGCCATTATACAATGTTCGCCAAGATACTGAAATGCATATTAACACTACGCAAACTCTTAGAAAGGTGAGGAGTCTCGTTTTAGAAATTATCTGGATATCTATTTGCTATGATATTAACCTAAATTTGTGTCTCTTTTTCTTAACTTTCCGCTTGTTTTTTTTATAGAATTGCAATTATATTCTTGGTGCAATTATAATCACAATATCATAATGTTGTTCGATTCTATGGTACCCTCTCTTTTTCGAACAACGTATTTATCCCAGAATAAAAAAAAGGTATTTATTTGATTATTAAATTGTAATTCATAGCTAAGTATCCGGTTATGTGCTAATAAAATACACTGGCGGAAAGTGAAAAAAGAACACCAAGAAGGAATTGGCGGACGATCATGAAATTTTCATATGTTAATGGGGGCGAGTTTACGTAGGTGTGATGTTAATTTCGGGACCAAACAACGTGTGCGTTTACGCCACAGCACGGCATAAAATGCAAATTATCGTCGGTGGTATTTAAGGAGGACGGCAAAGTGAATGTAATCAGTCGTCGGCGTACAGACACGTACGAAGTCCCTGAAGAAGCTGAAACGCCTGGACAATACAATACAATTATTTATTGCACACATTTAAAACTTACAGTTATATGAAAATGCAATACACCAGGAGGAATCTGAACACATTGGTTTTAAGGCGATTCCCCCTATCAGATGTAAGGAAAAGGATAAAACATATGGCATATATGAAAGCAAGTAAGATGGTTATAACAGAAGCATCACTGTTAGCAGCATGCTTGGAACTACACTTTAATGATAGGGTTGAGATTCGTTATGGAGATCAGTGTGATTTACGATGTAATATCGCAGAGTCAAGGAAAACTTGTTGATATTTTCCAGGGATCTGATGCTCTCTGGGAGATTATTCCATAGGATAAGGGCTTTATTCAGTATTCTATTTAAACCATAATAAAGTCTAACACACGGCTGACATAATTTGTTGTTAGCAACACATTTGGTGAAGATAGAATAATCCAGATATTAGAGGTCAGATTGAAAAATAGGCAGTTTAAGATGCATTATTTTAAAAAACATGATACTTAGTTTCAAGGTAAAAATTTTACGAATTTTTATAATACCGTATTTAGTTTTAGAAATAATGGTTTTGAATGAGACATGTAATCTGCGTTCAGCATATAGCGCACAGATTTCTTCTGTAATTTGAGCAAGCATAACTTATTGTTTGCACTTATATTTGAATACCAAGATTCCAGACAAAAGGAGAGATGGGTATAAATAAAAGCATAGTAAAATGTTTTTAGGACATTGATAGGAAAGAGATGCTTAATTTTACCAAGCAGGCCAACCTGTAAGGAAATTTATTTTAAAACAAACTGAACATGCGTATTCCAGTTAAAGAATTCATCAAACCAAACACCAAGATACTGAACTTTGTCCACAATTTTAAGTGGGAGATCATTAATCCTGACTGGAAATTTATTTATGTCCTCTCTTTTATGAACGTTTCGGAAATATACGGCGTTGGTTTTTGGAATATTAAGTGATAATTTGTTAGATCATAGCCAATGAGATAAATTTGATAGATCATTATTGATCATTATCTGTAACTTATGAAAATCATGACATTTTTGAAAAATGACAGTGTCATAAGCGTATAGCAAAGCATGAGTTGATTGAAGGCACAGAGGAAGGCCATTAATATATGACAGGAACAGTAACGGTCCCAATACCGAACCTTGAGGCACTCCACATGAAATATTAGGTAGAACGGAGTTTATATTATTTGCAGTGACATACTGTTTGCGATGAGAGAGGTAGCTCATTAAGAGGGAAATAATTTTGCCACGAAAACCGTATTTGGGTAATTTATGTAACAGAATGTCGTGATTTACCGTATCGAAAGCTTTTTGGAAATCAATAAAAACACAAATAGTTTAATAACTGTCATCTAGTGCTTCGGAAATAAAGTTTGACAACTTAGCAACAGCCATTTCAGTAGATCTGTTTCTTTGGAAACCGAACTGTTCCAAAGAGAGCATACCATGGGTGTGTAAAAAATCAACCATTCTGCTGTGAATAGACCTTTCAAAAATCTTACTCAAAACGGGTAACAAAGATATCGGTCTGTAATTAAAGGTAGATTCCCTATCTCCTTTTTCAAAAACAGGAATAACCTTAGCGATTTTCAGACTGTCAGGAAACTGACCTTAATAAACACTCAGATTAATAATATGTGTTATAAGTGGTACTAAAATAGAGATCGTGTCTTTTATGACTCTGCTATTAATATTGTATGAACCAGCACTTCTTTTTAGAGACAATGAAGGGATAATATTATAGGTTTCAGTATCATCCAAAGGGCGTAGAAACATTGAAAAAGGAGCTTCTTTAATTTTGGATAAAGCATAACCTTTAGTATTTGTGGGCAAGTTTTGCTAAGATGCTAAATCATGACCTATGTTAATGAAGTAATTGTTGAATTCATCAGCGGCTGATTTTGAATCAACATTAAAATTACCAGAATTTCCTTTTAACGTCCGCGGAATTTCAGTAGCACAGGATCGTTTGTTAATTGCTGATTTGATTATTTTCCATTTTTGATATCAGTTATTTCCTGCATCTGAAATAGCGAAGTTGTAATAAGCAACTTTCGCATGCTGAATAACATTTCTTAGGGCATAATTATACCTTTTATACTTATCGCGTAAGTGACTGTTATAAGGATTCTTTCTACTTTTTTGCGAAGCTTATCCTTTTTTTGATTGATCTAATGATTTCATTTGTCATCCAAGGTTGGATCTTGATGTCATATTTAGTGTTAACTACCTTGTGAACGGTTGTGATCTCAAGGAAATCATTCAAAATGCCTTGCAAAATTTTGGTAGCTATAGTTGGACAAGTTGTATTGAAAATACCTGACTTGTCCTAGTCAAAATTTGAGACTAGGTCAGCTAACGTGGTGTAGTCACAATAGGAGATTGTTTTGTGGTTAATTGAGTAATCGTAATTTGTAAGAACTGGAACATGAATGAAGACAGCGTTGTGATCACTAATACTAAAATCAATCAATCCGGAATTTAAAGCAGTATTAAGTAAGTTAGTATCAATATGGTCTGGAATATTGGCACCACGAGTTGGTAAAGAAATGCACATCTGAAAAAAATTGCCTGATAGCATATTACGATAGATTTCACTTTGAGATAGGTTGTTAATGTTAATATTAATATCTGCCAGAAAAATGCAATTTTTATTTTCGTTATTTATTTTGTTTAAGATATTGTCAAAGCATTCGCAAAAGGTTTTTCGTTCACTACTTGGCGATCTGTAGATAACGCGAATAATTAGATTTTTGGACTTGGGACTTTTGATTTCAATCCAAAGCATTTCACAGGAATCAAGTACAAGGGACATATTATTCAAGTCATCACGAATAAAGTAGGTGATGTGAGACTTCAGGTATAGCCCTACTCCACCAGAACCCATTATTTTCAGTAATGAATTATTCCGATTTCTAACTTTGCATTCAAAATTATAGTTACTGAGATTAAAAAACTCCTTTTTTTCTCATCAATTAAATGAGTTTCGCTAAGTACAATTACAGAAAAATCATGATTCAATTGTGATAGAAAAATTTGAAGCTTATCAAATTTAGAGTTAATGCTTTGAAATTGATATGTAAGAGTGACATACCAACTTTGTCGATTTCATCAGAGAGATCATATGAAAATACCTTTTCACAAGTACAGTCCGGATGGTAATAATCCAGGTAAGGGTCATATATTTGTTCCGGGCCAGCCATTAATGGATGGTGAATGTCATTGTGATGCCTAGTTAATTTTTTAGCAGATGGAGGGTGAATGCCAGTGTAATGCCTAGTTAATTTTTTCCGTGTCACTAACTGACTGAATGTGCAGTGCAGGCGAGTCCTTAAATTTGCGGACAAAGATCATACCGTTTCGATCCGTCCACACGAAATTCCACCCATATTCTCTTCTTCTTGTTTGCACTAAACCAAGAAGACGTTTGCTGGCAGGGCAAAGATGTTCATTTACATAGATTGGAGGTCGGCATTAAAACAATGGCACGGGTTGTAAAGAGTCCATGTTTTTTCCTGAAATTGTTTGCAGCCTTGAAGAAGGCATCACGCTTTCTTCGATTGACAAATCTCACAATGATATTTTTTCGTGATGGGTTTCCAGGTGTATGCGCACAGTGGACAGCATGCGTCTCCTGAATGATGTCTAAATCAACACCCACCTTACTAGCCACTTCACAAATAATGTCATCAGCGCTAGATCCTTGTTCATATGGCACACCTTTGATTTCAAGGTTTTCACGCCGGAGATATTGATCAGTTTCTTCCAATCTATTCTGCAGAATCATAACTTCTTTTCATAATTCTTGATTATTTTATTTTAGATCATTATTTACTTTATGGATGTCATTTAGCTAAATGAGAATGTCATCATACTTGTCACTCATAAACCTTACACTTTCGTGGAGAGCGAAAATGACAGCAATCAATTCGGATATTTCCGAATTTGCACTGATTCCACCCAACAGGTGGTCAGATGCGTTTAATCTAAAAGATTCACTAGTAGCCTGCGATACATTAGGGCAGGATGATTCAGAGAGCACTTTACAATTGGCACAAATCTACTTATTCCAAATTGCACTTTCGTGAATCCAGCACAACCTGAGTGGAAATAGCCATTGCATTTATTACTGCACTGAAGGCCAGTAGTTATATTAACATTTTCACAACATACCTTGCATTGTTCACCCATTACGAAGCCAAATGGATCGGCATAGCATCCTGATTTTCATTTCCCTTAAAATACCTAGATTTTTTACCCCCCCTGTCACCAACAGTTTCATTTTATGACTTCCAGAAGCTTTTGCGCAAAACATTACAGCTGTTCATTATTTTGAGGATTTAAGACCTGGTGCATGTTGTTCTGGTACAAGAACAAGTGTACGAGATGGTAAACATTTTCAATATCAGCCAGTCTCATCTGCGTTACAAATTTGATCTAGAGATAAATTTTCCTCTGCCTTAATGCTGTATTGGCAGCTGACTTGGACAGGTACATTCCACCTGCCGGAGACTCACGTCTAAGTTTTAGTTAATGGAATTATTTTTCATTTTTTTCTGGAGGCGGGGGTGTACAAAATTCATCTCGTAGACTAGGCGTGGTAATTCTTAAAATCCCTGTGGTATAGGTAAATCGTTATTTGCGGCTGTAAAAGCACCTTTATTGGGGGCAGGATGCACCGCGAGAAAGCGGTGTTGACATTTGTCTAGGATAAGCTGTGATATGTTTTCGCATCATCGTACCTTGCAGACATCACCAGACCCATTAGCCGAATTCGAGAGCTTGGAAAAGAGAATATATATATATATAAATACGACAAATATTCACGAAAATTAAACATTTCTGAAAATCTTCTAGATTGGATTTCCATAAACACTGTTCTTTATTCAAATTTTCAATAGTTAAACCCTCAGAAAAAAAAACGCTTACCTCGTTTTCAGGTAAAATTATCCATTAACAAAGGACAAATGAAAATTGTTGCATTTTTAGGTATAATCAGAAAGCAATATAGTGTTAGACAATATTTATAAATATGTATGAGAACCATGACTCAGACAATACCAGGTTGCGAATATCACACGAAAAGACGAGGAAGCACAAGTTAAATGCCCTGTAACATTATAACACCTGGCGCGACTAAATCAGGGTTCAGAAGATGATATAAGTATTCGAGTTTTCAGGAATCTACGTTAGGAAGCTGAAAAAATTGCAGTGATTCATGACAGTTGGCATTTAGGTTGTTCCACAACAATTTATACTATCTAAAATTCGGATTAAAATTTGCTGTAGGTACACGAGTTTGTAATATTATATTACTTTCCTGACGCTGATGCATTATACAGCGCCTCAAAGTCATTAACAAGAGGAAGATTTTTTTTTACATAATTTGCAAAAACGATATTGCCAAATTGAAACAAAGCGAGAAATCTTAAATAACATTAAAAGAAAAGAAAAAGATATGTATAGCTGAACCTTAATATCTGCTTTGAACATTAGATTGAAATTAACATTTCGGCTTAAAATGAGTGATTGCATGGATTCTAGGAGTATTGCTTCTGGTTGTCATACAGGTCTTCCTAAAGAAAACAAGTTAGTAAAATCATGCAATGCATTGATTAATGATACGCTTTCCAACATTCCAGAAATTATTACTCAACTTATGTGGATAATGGCTGTGAAATAAATCTCGCTTCTGTGGTGTCCTGACCTTTAACCCCATTTCGATGATATTCAACAGAACCGGTTCACTATACCTCCGGAACAACATGATAACGTTTTGTTGCAATAGAAGCAGTTTTACACAAGTTATGAGAATCATGGCTGTGGAATAAATCTGGCTTTGTACAATAACCTTTGACCCCATTTCGTTGATATTAAACAGAACCGGTTCACTATACCTCCGGAAAAACCTGATAAAATTTTGTCGCAATCCAAACATTTTAGGTAAGTTATGATGCACAAGGGCAAAGGAATGGATCCCACTCCAGTGTCCTGACTTTCGACCATATTTTGTCCATTTTCAATAGGGTTCGTCCCCAGTGGCTCCCTACCACATACTAAAATTTCATCGAAATCGAGCCATTTTTACGCAAGTTATGAAGCATAAGGGCAATGGAATATATCCCGCTCTTATGCCCTACCTGACTTTGACCCCATTTCGCCCATTTTCAATAGGGTTCGTGCCCAGGTGGTTCCCTACCACACACTGAAATTTCATCGAAATCGAACCATTTTTACGCACGTTATGACGCATAAAGGCAATGGAATGGATCCAGCTCCTATGTCCTGACCTTTGACCCTATTTCATACATTTTCAATATAGTTTGACCCCAGGTAGTTCCCTATCACATACTAGAATTTCATCGAAATCGAATCATTTTTACGCAAGTTATGACGCATAAGGGCAATGGGATGGATCCCGCTCCTATGTCCTGACCTTTGATCCTGCATCGCCTATTTTCAATAGGGTTCGTCCCCAGGTAGTCCCCTAACACATGATAAAATTTCGTCGAAATCGGACCATTTTCACGTGAGTTATCGTGCGGACAGGCAAAGCTGGAGCATATACGCTTCTTCAACCTACGGTTGGAAAGCGTAAAAAACTAAGGCAATGGAATCAATGTAGGAATACAGCTTAAGAGGAAACAATAAGCAATATAAAAGTAAAAACTTTATTTTCATTTGAGTTTTATTCTTAGAAATGATTCAACATTTTTAAAACAAACTTGGTTTATTAATAATCATCGGAGGAATGATTAGACATTCTAAAAAAATTGCATTTCATCATTGTTTCAATTTTATATACTAAAAATTATTTATATATAATTAATGTTCTGTGCTATGTAAATGTTCAATTTGTGTTTACGTTGACTTTCTAAGCTGATTTCCGCCGTCTTTACACGATCATTATTCAAATAACAGATTCAAATAACATATTTGACTGTTTAGATGATTTAATGTGATGAAGTTACTTATTAAATTCATATAGAAAACATTAGAACTTTCAGGCCCGCAACGGACCCATCTTCAGATGTTATTAGCAGAATGGAACTGAGTATGATTTAAATACATTAATGTTATGTGGTTTTCTTGATATTGTGACCTACTCGTGATGGACATCATATCTCGTGAAAGGTTTGTTAACATCGATAAATATATTACGTGCCAAGCAACGTATTAAAAACTATGTTTGAAGGAAATAATTGGTGTAAGTCTCGATATGTTATAACTCATTAAGCACCGTTTTCCAAGATAAAGGGATGTGACAAGGAGTATCATCATTGCCGATGATACTCCTTGTCACATACCTTTACCTTCCATCTGTACACGAAGGGCATACTCAGGTTTAGAAAAATAGGCAATCACCTGTCTAGGCCGCCGTCCAACGTGAGTGATTACCTGAGGTGAAAACATCTTACGTAGAGCAGCGCTATATGCCGTGAGTTTTGTATCTAGCAGACTCCGGATGATAACTCCGCGTGCGATAGTCTTCATAAAGTGCTGCCCATATGAAAAGCTCGGTGAAAAGTCAAGAGAGATAGCGTCATCATCACACGTCATCGTGAAATAACGTAAATTAGAAGAAGAGTTCAAGTGTGAAGCTCCAGGAAACAGAAGAGGCAACGGCAGCATAAGAGGCAGCCGGTCGTTGCGGCGAAGGTGGAGCATCAACGGACTGTGTGAGGTCCCAAGCATCCTCTCTAGGCATAGGGGAAGTCGCTGTAGCACCGCTGGGAAGAGCAGACTTGGCACCGATAGAACGCCTCGGTGAGGAAGGGCTAGAAGAACGCAGCACGTCTTTGACGACTGCACCAATAGAAAGAGCGCTTGCTGGATCAGCAATTTCGGAAACGAGAGTTTGATCAGCGTTGTCTCCGGAAGTCGTCATTTGCAATGGTGATAAGAGATCTAAACTCAGCCAACGTGGCCGAGAAAAAAAGGATTGGAAAGCAAATAAGTCACTTACCAACTCGGCAGGTGCACAGAAACATGGACGATTTCTAAAATATAAGGTACAATATAAGGTCGTCCAGCAGTGGATTGATAATGGTTGACAATGATGATGATGATGATAAGGTAGATAATCGAAATATAGCACACGCGAAGCAAAATACACAAGCACAAGAAAACCGCAACACACGCCGACAAACGTTTTGCCGGAATCTAAGCATTTGTAAGTACGTTATGACGCACAGGGGCAGTGGAATGTATTCCGCTCCTATGTCCTGATATTTGACCCCATTTCGTCCACTTTCAATAAAATTTGACCCCAGGTGGTCTCCTACCACATACTAAAATTTCATCGAATTCGAAACATTTTTACGAGAGTTCTGACGCATAAGGGCAATGGAATGGATCCCACTCCGATGTCCTGACCTTTGACCCATATTCGACCATTTTAATAGCATTCATTTCACGGTGGTCTCCTACCACATCCTACATTTCCATCGAAATCGAAACATTTTTACGCAAGTTATAAACTATAAGGGCAATGGAATGGATCCCAATCCTATGTCGTGTCCTTTGTCCCCATTTCGTCCATTTTCAATAGAGTTAGTTCCCAGGTGGTCACCTACCACATACTAAAATTTCATTGAAACCGAACCATTTTTACGCAAGTTATGAACTACACTGCTGGACAATTGCTAAGGACGGAACATAAACGGCTATTTAGCACATAAAAAAGTAAGTGTGGTTGGATGCCAAGTGAAATAAAATAATGTCAGAATGCCAGGACATTACAAGAAAGACAATTTATTGTGCTCTGAAATCCAGAAGGCTTTGGAACGTGTTCAAGGGACAAACAGGCCATTTTGTGCAGAATACGTAAACGTGAAAAAAAATGCAATTACCGTCGGCAGGCGTTCCGGCGTAAGATGTCAATACGGGATATGACCACCATGGAGGGCGATGCAAGATTCCACACGTCGTGTCATGCTTTGCACAACATTATCAAGCAGCTGTTGGGGTAATTTATCCCATTCCTCTGTCAGTGCACGGATGAGGGTGTCCTTGTTTATTGCAGGGCATTGGCGACCAGCAAGACTCCTCCCCAAAGCATCCCACACATTTTCAATGGGATTCAGATCTGGAGAACGTGCTGGCCATACGAGGCGTTGAATATCCTCGCTCTCAAGACACTCCTGGACAGCGACTGTTTGATGACATGTGCGTTGTCGTCCATGAAAAGGAATCTATCACCGACAGCACCACGGAACATGCGAACATGAGGTAGCAGAACATCATTAATGTATCGTTGGCCAGTCATAGTCCCAGTTGAAAGCACATAGAGGGACGTACGGCCATTGATCACGATGCCTGCCCATACCATGACACTACATGTCGGATATCGGTCCCTTTCCTGTATGTTTGCTGGACAATATGCAGTACCACTATCACGCCAGATCAGTTGTCGTCGACAATCAGACGATAGACTGTATCTACTCTCATCTGAGAAGAGGACAGCAGACCAGTCGTTATCAGTCCAATTGCGATGTTGATGGCACCATTGCAAACGGGCGGTACGGTGACCTCCGGACAATGGGATGCGCACAACAGGACGGCGGGCGTATAGTCCTCCTTCATGCAAACGTCTGGAGACAGTTTTTCGGGAGATCCGCTTGCCAGTAGCAGCCATAAACTGATTTGCTACCTCATTAGCTGTGCTGCGCCGGTGTCTTTTTGTTGACAGCACTATGTACCGATCTTCTGCAGGTGTCGTACTGCGAACACGACCTCCCCCGTGACGTTTGCTACACTCTCCATTTGTTTGAAACGATTTCCAAAGCCTTGAAACAACACTGTGGCTGACGTCGAACTCCCTGGCAACATCTGTTATTTTTCGCCCTTCTTCAAT
The DNA here is from genome assembly GCA_039090855.1 of Macrothele yani. Lineage (NCBI taxonomy): Eukaryota > Metazoa > Arthropoda > Arachnida > Araneae > Macrothelidae > Macrothele > Macrothele yani. Next base: position 45,581,715 of record CM076999.1, on the reverse strand, counting down.
CTTGCCAATAATACGGCCACGCGTAAAATCATCTAGGTGATGTCGGGAAGACATACTGAAAATTGCAAGTTCGTCAATTGATTCTTTCCCTTTCAACTTTGCGTTTGAACAACAACGGTCAATACGCGTCAAATCCTTTATATCTCTTATCAGCGCTATGACGTCACGAACAAGTTCGGCAATCCAAAATTTGCATACGCACAACACGTCTTACTGTATCCCGCACTTATGCTAATTTCCACATTTTCCTGCCTTCCATTTTATGGTTGCTATCGTTGCTATTGTCATCCGTCCTTAGCAATTGTCCGGCAGTGTATAAGAGCAATGAATGGATCCCGCTTCTTTGTCGTGACCTTTGACCCCATTTCGCCGATTTTCAAGAGGGTTCGTCCCCAGGCTGCCCGCTATCACATACTAAAATTTCATTGAAATCGAACCATTTTTACGCGAGTTATAGTGAGGACGGACAGACAGACAAAGCTGGAGCCTACACGCTTTTTCAACCTACGGTTGGAAAGCGTAGAAAGGGTATTTCGCACTTAGAAACCGATTTCAATACAAAAAAAAAATATTTCACATGCGTTAACGTCATACAAATTAAAGTCTCGCTGTTTGCTTTCGGACCAAAAACCACGTCCGTAACCAGAAATGAAATTAATAGTTAAGACAAAATTGCCATGTTTAAAATTAGAAATGATTTTACATTAATTAAATCTTTCATTAAAAAATTCCACTTATGAGCTCCCCTAAACATGTAGTTTTGAAAACAAAAAAGGTGTCTTTATTTAATTGCTTTCGGTACGTTTTTTGGAAAATGTTATAGGTAAAATATTCAGATAATGTAAAACGAGTCGGGCCAGGATGTGTATTGAATATGTATTGTAACGCTTGATACAGCGACACATGCTTAAATTAATTTCGCACTGTCTGCTCAGAAATAAGAATTGGTGTTATAGTTATTTAGCAGTAGCAAAATATCTTTGTTAGACGGTGCAATGGTTATCTGAAAGAAAACATGCAACGTATTTGCAAACAAAATAATCACACCTTTTGAAAAATATGTGAATTTGTAATCACGTTGCTTCAACATAGGGATGGTTGACATCTCGTTACAAAGAACTTGATATTTATACTATTTATTTCGCGACATAAATTTTCATCGCAGCAGTACAACTAATTTTACGTCAGGTATCCCATTGTTAATATTTTAAATATTTACATTGGCTACTAGTTCTCTCTCTCTCTGTAAGGATACAGTGAAAATAGCTATCAACAGAAGAATTGGCATAGGGAAGGTTATTTAATATGGCATTTATGCCTCCCATATCTTATACGTCTTATCTAGTTCAAACACAATTTTCTTTGAAATTCCTGAGTTACAAAAAGTCGTACTTCTGTTCAAGGTGAAAGTTCAATACATTTTCCTACCGTAACTTGGTTGAAAATTTACTTTTAATCGTTCAACAGACGTTGCATTTTAAAAGTAAAGCTTCACACTCTTTTTAATCTTATTTTGAAGGATCAGTGAAGTACGGAAATATTTGTGCCTTGCCAAAAGTCGGTTTCTCACACGAAATATCGTCGCATAGATGACTCTTTCAAATTTCTTTTATCAAAAGTGGCCAAAAAATACCGCGCCTAGGAAGCATGCATATTTCGTTGTATTCCATGTTTCTAAAATAAGGTAATACAGGCTAAAAATTTATTTCCTCACATGAGAAATTTTGGATAGTCGAAGATCAAATGACAGATTTTGCAGAATTTGTTGACAGATAATTGAAGAACCAACTCATCAAACGATATAACTTGTGTTGTGAAAGTTTCAAAAGTTAATGCTGCTGCATATGTAATTCTGGTCATTTCGTCAGTATCAACTAGGAAAAGGGAATTGTGCTGCAGCGAATACGACAATGGATCGGAACAACTTCGTGTCATTTTCTTACACGAGTTTAAAGTTCGACATCCTACATCAAAGAAAGCTGACATGCGTGCAGCATTTGGCGAACGCACGTTTAACAAACTGAGGGCAAAACATTGGTTTCCTATATTCAAGTAAAGCGAAATTAGCCTCGAAAATGTACCTCGTGGTAGACGAAACAGAGTTATCGAGGATTTGACTGAATCATCGATAACTCCGTTGACTGAATGTGTTTAACATCAAACGAAACCATTTCCTCAGAGTTACCGGCTGCAAGCTGTGTCGTGAAGATAGATAAATGATTCCTATAGAGAAGCTGACAACACTGTTCATGATGATTTAATGTGGGATCTTCTTTATTAATTGGCAACAATACGAACGCCTTTTTGAATAGTTTTTTTACGCGAAATGAGAAATGAATACTGCATGGCAATCGCAAACATTCGGTGCAAAGTATCTACCGCTATGAAACGCCAAAACACACATCGCACCTGGCACTTCATCCCAGAAAAAGATAATCAGTGTTTCATTGTTCAACAGCAGGTATAATTCACTGCTCTTTCTTAAAATTAATCTAATTTCACCGCATTAGTCAAAAGTCATTTGTTCATACTGTACCACGATAAGCCAATTCCTGACTTTTCGCGCCAGACCATACAGAAGCTACACCAGTTGACATACGAAGCTTTACCTCCAACACACAACTTCCAAAAAACACATTTCAACAAGGGACTACTGCCGTTACATTGAAATTGTTTTACATGGGATTTACTCTACTACTTTCGGGAAAATGCATAACGTAAAAAAAACAGTAATTTCGTCATTCAGCAGACAAAGTTAAAGAATACTTACTGTTTCCATTGAGCTAAAATTCCTGGAATTAGCACAAGAAGGGCTTGCGTGAAAGGGTCGAGAATTTTGCCGATTCTAACGTCATAGCATTGCCTCGAAACGACATGAATTTTTTCAAAGATTAGATCACAACATTTCGATGAAAGACCTGAAAATCGCAGTTCTATTTCGTCAACGCAAGGTCATCATGGTCGATTCCTGGATTAGAAGAATTTTTTTTTATTTGGAGATTTCACGACCACCGTGAACAAATCAGTGGGGTATAAGCAGTCGCCCGTCCCTAATTTAGGGTCACTGGTTCCAGGAAAGGGAGAGAGCCGGTGCCGTAAGACAAACACAACATCCATGTTTCACCGGAATTCGAATCCAGACCCCTTGCGGACGAATGATCAGAGGCCATCGCTTAGGATTCTAGGTGAATTCATCGAAAACGAATTCCTCGAAAACGAATTCATCGAAAACGGATTCATCGAACGGAGAATTCACCGAAAAGCAAATTCTTCGAAAATCAGGACGTTAGGTGAATTCATCGAAAGCGAAATCACCGAAAGATATAGTATTGTAGGGTAAGCTTTGCCGAAAACTTTGACTATAATTTGAATATGGCTAAGTGGCCACAAAAGCGTTTTGGGAAATAAAAATTGCATTTTTTTTTCTTCGATTACACTTTCCTGAAGGATGACCATAAAAACATTAGGCAATCTAACAAGAATCAGACTTTTGATTTCATCGCGTCTACCGTTCCCGGACAGTTTTATTACAGTTTTATTGCACTTATACTTAGACATTAAATATTTGCCTGTTTAACAGTTTTTCTTCCATCGTTTCATACTCACAAGGTTCAGATACAAGGTCAAGTTAATATTTTTGCGCTTTTACTTACGCATTAAATATTAATACCTTAGCCTAGGCATAGGCCTTCTTAACAGTTTTTTTCCCATCGTGTTCATACTCACATAGTTTAGACAGCAGGTCAAGATAGTCTTGCGTTTTCACTTAGGTTTTAAATATTAATGCCTAGGCCTTTTTAACAGTTTATATTCCATCGTGTTCATACTCACAAGAACAAATTGGTATTATTGCAGTCTTTCTTAGGCCACAAAAATTTCAAGGGACCGTATAAAAATTGCGTTTTTGACCGCTTCCTGGCCACGACCCCCAGAGGTTGGTTTCTGAGTCATATAAAGTTTCCGTAATTTCGTCTTTTTTAATTGCGGTAATTAATGCAATTCTTAATAAAAAATGTTTATGATCTCCAACTCAACAAAAGATTTCAGAGTTTACAAATTGCGTACAAGTCTGCAAATTATCAGAAGGCATGTGCTGCCTCAGGAAATCTGGGGACTGGGAGGTCAATACCAAAAGTGCAAAATATGAAGAATTTCCGGTCCAATAGGGAGATTTTAATCATTTAGAACCTGCAAGTCAATAAATTATCTGAGGGCATGTGCCGCCTCAGGAAACCTCGGGGTGGGGTGGGGGGACACCAAAAGTATGAAATAGAAAAAATTCTGGTCCGATCGGGAGAATTTCAGCATTCACAACTTACTTCTCAACGAACTCTCTGAGGGCATGTGCTGACTCAGGAAACCAATCGAGGGGGGGGATTGCAACACCAGAAGTATGAAATACAAAGAATTTCTGGTCCGATCGGCAGAATTTCAGCAATCACAACCTACTTCTCAACAAACTCTCTTGAGTGCATGTGCTGACTCAGGAAACCTATCGAGGGGGGTAATACCTAAAATATAAAACATAAAGTATTTCTGGTTGTAAGTGCTGAAAATCTCCAAATCGGACGAGAAATTCATTATATTTTACACTTGTGGAAAATACCCCCACCCTTTCCCCCGCGCCCGAGTCATTTTTTCTGTTTTAGCATATGTTCGCAGATTATTTGCTGAGTTGTAACTTATAAACGCTGAAAATCTTCCGATCGGACCGGTAATTCTTGATATTTCATATTTTAGGTTTTAAGCTACCCCCCCCCCCCCGCGCCCCGAAAAAGTTTCCTGGGTTTGCACATACCCAGAGAAAATTTGTTTAGCTGTAATTTATGAGCCTTGACAAATATCGTAAATAAGAAAATACGAAATTACGGAAATCTTATGAGTGTTAGATAGCCAATCTCGGGAGACGTAGCCACGGAGCAGTCGAGAACGCAATTTTTATACGGCCCCTTAAAATTTTTGTGGCCAGTTCTCTGGTGGTCAGTTCTCTGGTTTGTCTTTGGCCCGAAAATCATGGAAATGTCTAAATTTCTTACTGAAAATGAAATATTAAAAACAAAATTTATGAACAATAGTTGCTCAAGTAGTGGGGAATATAGCCAGACGAAATTTTTTTATGCAGAATAATTTTATGGCACTGAAATTCCAATGTGTCCAGTTCTCCGGCGTCCACTTCTCCGTATCCGTATGAAAACAAATACCATTAGTCGGCCACATGAGTTTTTTATTAATATTGTGATTGTCAGATCATAAATCTTACTGTGTTTTGTAAAACAGCATGTGTACGTGCTACAGATAAACCTATTAAAATCTAAATTAACATGAATTTTAAATCTATCAATCCACTGTTGGATGTAGGTCTCCCCAAGTTTCTTCCACAAGTGTCAGTCTGATCTATTTTCTTCCACGTCATTCCGGCATGTTTTCGAATTTCATCCACCCATCTCCTACGTGGTCTTCTTTTGGGTCTTTTTATGTGTTTTGTACCCTGTCTAATACTTCAATATCCATCGGTGGTACATTCTTCTAGCAGCATGTCTAGCCTAAACCATTTCAGTGATTTTAGAGTCATCATGATGTCTTCTACTTTGGGGATTTTCCTGATCCAAGAGTTCCTCTTCTTATTCTTCCTAGTTATGCTAGTATAATTAACTGGACTTGATATGAAAACATTGCGAATATGACATCGGTAGAACAAAAATTGTTTAAAAGGCCTAGGCCTAGGGCATATGAATTAATATTTGGTGCCCAAGTAAAACCGCAATATTATTAACCTGAGTTGATACGTAAACGTTGTGATTGTGGCATAGGTAGAAAAAAATTATTAATAAGACCTAGGCCATAAGAATTAATATTTAGTGCCTAAGTAAAAGAGCAATACTATTAACCTGACATGGTATATAAACGGTATGAACATGACATCGGTATAAAAAAACTGTTAAAAAGGCCTAGGCCTAGTGCCTATGAATTAATATTTAGTGCCTAAGTAAAAGCGCAATGCTATTGACTTGACTTGATATGCAAAATTTGTAAATGTGACATAAGTAAAATAAAAACTATTAAGAAGGCCTAGGCCTAGGGCCTATAAATTAATATTTCGTGCCTAAATAGAAGCGCAATATTATTAACTTAATCTGATGCATAAACGTTGTGAATATGACACTAGTAGAATAAAAAATGTTAAAATGGCCTAGGCCTAGGGCCTATGAATTAATATTTCGTGCCTAAATAAAAGCGCAAAATTACTAACTTGACCTTGTGTCTAAATCTTGTGAGTATGAACACGATTGAAGAAAAACTGTTAAAAGGTCCTAGGCGTAGGCCAAGGTATTAATATTTAATGCCTAAATCATCATCATCATCATCATTGTCAACCATTATCAATCCACTGCTGGACGAAGGTCTCCCCCAAGTTTCCTCCACAACGGTCTGTCTTGTGCCAGTCTCCTCCATGTCACTCCCGCATATTTACGAATTTCATCCACCCATCTCCCATGTGGTCTTTTTTCTGGGTCTTTTCCTGTCCCTTGGAATCCAATCTAAAATTTCGGCTGTCCATCTATGGTCTGTCCTTCTGGCAGTATGTCCAGCCCATTGCCATTTCAGGGACTTAACTCTGATCATGATGTCTTCCACTCTCGTCATTTTTCGGATCCACGAGTTCCTCTTCTTATCTCTCCTGGTTATACCAAGCATGCACCTCTCCATGCTTCTTTGAGTTGTCTGCAGCCTTTGTATGTCTCTTTTAGTTAAGGTCCACGTCTCTGCACCATACGTAAGCACTGGAAGGATGCATTGATCAAACACTTTTCTTTTAAGACATAATGGCATATTGCTCTTGAAAATTATGCTGTTTCTTCCAAAAGCTCTCCAGGCAAGTTTTGTACGCCGATTAATTTCTTTATCAATGTGACCCTCACTTGATATCTGCTGTCCAAGATAAACATACGTATCTGTTATTTCCAGTTTTTCTCCATCAATCGATAAATCTTCATTTCTTGTAAAAGCATTGAACATCACTTTTGTCTTCTGAAAGTTCATTTTTAATCCCACTTCTTTACTCTTGTCAGCAAGTTCCTGTATCATACTCTGCAGCTCTGATGGGGTAGTTGCAAAAATGACTACGTCATCAGCAAAACGAAGGTGGGTTAGATAATCTCCATTAATCTTTATCCCTTTGTTTTCCCAGTTCAGTGATTGAAAGACATTTTCCAATGTGGCATTAAAGAGCTTCGGAGATATGGTGTCACCTTGTCTCACTCCCTTTCCAATTTTTATGTGTGTTGTATTTTCAAACAGCCGAATCTTTGCACTTGCATTTTCATAGATGTTATTAATAATATTAATGTATGCATCTTCAATACCGCAGGATTTCAGAGCAGTGGTAACTGCTGATGGTTTCACCGAATCAAAGGCTTTTTCATAATCGATAAAAGCCATGCACAATGGAAGTTCATATTCCCTCGCTCTTTCAATTAGTTCTCTCAGTACATGGATATGATCTATTGTGCTGTAGCCACTCCTGAATCCAGCTTGTTCTCTCGGTTGAGCCATGTCCAGTGTTACCTTCAAGTGGTGTGAAAGAACTTTAGTGAAGATTTTATAAACCACTGATAGGAGGCTGATAGGTCTGTAGTTCCTGAGATCCTCAATGTCACCTTTTTTATGTAGCAGGATCATTGTAGCGTTGTTCCAATCCTCAGGAATTTTCCCTTCATTAAGGCATCGAGTGAAAATTTGGGCGAGTACTGTTTCAATTTCTCCACTTGCTTCTTGTATGATGTTCTATAGTAATTCCATCTTCTCCTGGAGCTTTCCCCCGCTTCATGTTCTTGATTGCATGAGCAACTTCTGCTGGGAGGACTGGAAGAACTCTGGTACCTTTCATGATGTCTGGAGTACATGTATCATCCCTTTCATATAATTTGGAGTAGAAATCTTTCACTCTTGTCAAAATTTCGCCTCTATTTCTTGTTATAGAACCATCTTCTTTTCTCAGTGCCATAATCTGTTTTCTTCCCTTACTGAGATGTCCCTTTGCTATCTTTAGGCTTTGGTTGTTTTTAATTGCTTTCCTCACTAGTTCACAGTTGAACTTTCTTACGTCTTCAGTGATACTTTTTCGTACTGTCTTGCATAGCTCTATATATTCCACTTTGGAAGTCACATCTTCTTTAGTTGTCCTCATCTGTCTTCTTTTTTGCATCAACATTTTGGTTTTTCCTGATAATTTGTTTACATGCAACTTGTTCTTAGACCCAGCTAATTTTGTTGCTGTTTCCATAAGAGCTTTGGTTACTTTTCTGTTAACTTCCGAAATATCCACTTCTTCCGATGTTAGGCCTTCTAAAGCAGAGAATCTGTTCTTCAGTTCCAACTTGAAAGTATTATGGTGTTTTTTAAGGTTGGTTATGTCAATACATTTTGTTTGTCTTATGAGCTTGCCACGTTCCAGTTTAGTGTTGAGGTGCATCTTACATCTCACCAATCTATGGTCACTACCTGTGTTGAACTTGTTTAGCACACTGCAGTCTTCGATGACGAATTTTTTGTTACACATAATAAAATCAATTTCACTTGTCGTCCCAATTGGATGTCTCCATGTCCATTTCCTGTGTAGCTTTTTCTTGAAAAAGGAATTCAAGATGAAAAATCCTTCTGCCTCTGCAAACTCAACGAGAGTATTTCCACGCTGGTTTCTGTTGCCGTGACCGAATTTACCTACTGAAGTTTCATTCTGTTGCCGGTGCCCTATTTTTGCATTGAAATCTCCCATAATTATCTTCAAGTGCTGCTTACCTTTATTATTTAGATGACGAATTTCCTCATAAATGCCTAAATACAAGCGCAAAAATCCGAACTTGACCTTGTTTATAAACCTTGTTAGTATGAACACGATTGAAGAAAAACTGTTAAAAAGGCCTAGGCCTAGGCCAAAGCTTTAATATTTAATGCCTAAATAAAAGCTCAAAAATACTAACTTGACCTTGTGTCTAAACCTTGTGAGTATGAACACGATTGAATAAAAACTGTTAAAAGGTCCTAGGCGTAGGCGAAGGTATTAATATTTATTTCTAAATAAAACCTCAAAAATACTAACTTGGCCTTGTGTCTTAACCTTGTGAGTATGAACACGATTGAAAGAAAAACAGTTAAAAAAGCCTAGGCGTAGGCCGAGGTATTAATATTTAATGCCTAAATAAAAGCGCAATAATGCTAACTAGACTTAATGTCTTAACATTGTGAGTATGAATACGATTAAAGAAAAACTGTTAAAAAGGTCTAGGCCTAGGCCAAGGTATTAATATTTAATGCCTAAATAAAAGCGCAAAAATACTAACTTGACCTTGTGTCTAAACCTTGTGAGTATGAACACAATTGAAGAAAAACTGTTAAAAAGGCCTAGGCTTAGGCATTAATATTTAATGCCTAAATAAAACCTCAAAAATACTAACTTGGTTTTGTGTCTTAACCTTGTGAGTATGAACACGATTGAAGAAAAACTGTTAAAAAGGCCTAGGCTTAGGCCAAGGTATTAATATTTAATGCCTAAGTAAAAGCGCAATAATACTAACTAGACTTGGTGTCTAGACGTTATGAATATGAACACGATGGAAAAACCTGGTAATAAGGTCTAAGCCTGTTTATTAATATTTGATGCTTACATAAAAGCGCAGCATTATTAGCTTGATTTATAATGTAAACGTTATGAATTTCTTGCGTCGTGCTCAGATTCATAAGGTTTAGACACAAAGATAGTATTATTGCCCTTTTACTAAGGCATTAAATATTAATCCCTAGGCCTTTGCGCACGTCTGAAACCAAGAAATGCAATTTTTATACGGCCCCTTAAGTGGGTGTCTGCACTTGTCCGTTTGGCCAACTGTTTAGTGGCCAGTTGTCTTAAACTCTATTTCAATGAATTCGTTTCATTTTTTTTTCGAAAAAGTCGCCTTTCGGTAAATTGCTCTTTCGATAAATTTGTTTTCGATGAATTCGCATTCGACGAATTCGTTTTCGATGAATTCGTTTCACTTTTTTAGATAAAATCGTCTTTCGGTGAATTGTTCGTTCGATAAATTTGTTTTCGATGAATTCGCGTTCGACGAATTCGTTTTCGATGAATTCGTTTCGATTAATTCGTCTTCGATGAATTCGTTTTCGTTTAATTCGCCTGCTCCCTCGCTTAGACCACTGCGCCACCGTGGAAGCAGAAGGAAATTTGGCGCACCATATTTTGAAAGTGCTTGCACTCGGGAATGAGATGCCAGTAATTTCTGTGATGAAGCAATAAGTTATTGTGGAGGGAAATTTGATTTCCAGTCAAGCTTCGGGTGAATATTTCTTTCGCTGCTTCATTTTAGTAAGAGAACTTACAAGGACGTCCGTAAATATATCATTATCACTTTTCCAAATTGCTTTGTTTTCTCTTCGTTCTTTTCAATTGCTTCTTGAGTTCACTAATTTGTTTAATCACACTCTTGTGCACATCTCATTTTTAAAGCTTCTAGTTAAACTTTTAAGATCAAATGTTCATTTTTGTTGGGCGATTTGCGGAAAACGTGGCAATACAGGATTTGTGATGTCACAGATGTCATGAAATTTCCCTCACCGTGGAAACGAAAGTCGCGGATTGACCATAAATTTTCATTTGCATTTTTTGATTGGAGACCTGACACCTGAGGAAATGGGCAGTTGCAGGCTTCCATTACTCTTTAAACTCGACTCCATATCAGGCCATACCAGTTCCAGATCCCAGATCAGCGATATATTTCTGTTTGCTGGTTTTCATTCCAAACACAAACTCTGAAGGGTAAAATATGGGGGCCGCCCCGGTGGCGCAGTGGTCTAAGGCACTGGCCTCTGATCTTTCGTCCGTAAGGGGTCCGGGTTCGAATCCCGGTCAGGCATGGATGTTGTGTTTGTCTTACGGCACTGGCTCTCTCCCTTCCCTGGAACCAGTGACATAAAATTAGGGACGGGCGGCTGCTGATAGCCCATTGAGTTGCTCACGGTGGTCGTTAAACCTCCAATAAAAAAAAATATGGGGAATGGCAAATAACCTCGATGTTTTTAAACATCGATGATTTGACACCAATAATCGACGCTTTAACCTCGACGTTGCAGAAGCCAAGTCATCGAAAAACATCAAGGTTTCATGACCAATATCTGAAACTGACAAAAAACCGTTTCTATGAAAAGCAAATTAATTTCTTTTTGATACTTTCTTATAAAGAGAAACGATATATGATTTTTCTATTGGCCGTTTTGGTCCACGATTTCCTCGACGGTACCTTAGCCGTTACATGGAAAAAATATCGAGGTTTCTACCTATATATCTTGCGTTTTAACAAGTATTATTAATTACACGAGGTTGTATCAGTGAGTAATCATCATTATATTGAACAGAGATTTTACTAATTGAAGTGCCCATTCACTGCTGTAGACGACAAAGATCGAATTATTCGGTCTTTTGCAAAAAATCCAGGTTCACAACGATCCATTGAAGAAACAGTTTCATCCGATGCATTAAGCGTTTTAACAAATATTATGTTATCGAATGTTGAATTGGAAAAATTCACTGTTCCATAGTCAGCTTTGTTCTCAGACAAAATTACTTTGGTAGGTGGTACTGTCGTCCTCGAAAGAAATTGTACGGAAATAGCACTCATGACACCAACCAAAGAAGTACGTGAGCTACGACGGAGGCAGTGTTGTCACATTGCATCTTCCTTCGGACTACGACCTTCCTCATTTGATAGTACGGTCACTCTTCTTGTATGACTGACGTCCAGGTTCCGATCCAGTTTCTGTGCCATAAAATAATTCAAGCGATGAGGGGGGATAGTCTGAATGTTTTCTGAATTTCGCAGGCATCGAATTATAAATCTCTAATATACATGTGGGGAATAAAACCTTTCCGCTTCTGAATTCAAAGAAGAGAGTTATTAACTACTTACCTATAAGGAATTTAGCGCAGACGAGTGTATCACTTGCAGCTGCCGCTAAATAAGAACAAACAAACCTCAGGCTGATTGGCTTTATTTGTAAAAAAATTCATAAAGGAAATTTTCGTATTATGTATTTTTGTTGTTGCTTTCTTTTATCCGGTGCTAGCATGTTTCCTTTTTACGCTCAGGACAATGGAAAGGATATAAATATTTCCCGGATGTTTCCATGTTACATGATTTTACTTATTTCATGTGGCATGTATTGCTTATAAATCCACATCATGCATAAATGGGAAACATATTTCGCCAAAGAAAAAATGTTTCGCAAATACATGGATGGCGATACAAATGGAATAATTTAAACTTTGTTAATTTTTCCTGAGAAGCACTAGAACACGAAAGACCTACATACAACCCGGGTGTGAGAAAAGATCGTTGGGACGCTATGATGCAGCTTAAAGTTGCATCGACTGGCGCATAAATGAAATGTTCTCAGATTTCTAAGTTACATCTGAGTAGTTTCAAATTCTAGGAAGTTCCTTGTCCTCGGAGCTATAACAGATAGCATGCTGGACAGGTAATCGGGTTGTGCGTGTTCGATTTTCGCTCCAGGGCAATGAAATTTTCAACTTTTGTGGAAATATGGTTACATGGATATCAGTGAAACTATGGCACATCTTTGCCAATGATTAGATTCATAAATTCTCCTTTTTTGTATTACGTATTTTCACTGATTTGACTGTCAATCTCATAAACATTTTATAGATCCTGACAGTGGAGCCCATAGTCAAAGTATCGAACCCAATTCGACTGCTGTCAACCAAAATCTGAGAAACCATAGTTCCAAATTTGAATAACTATGCTACGAGAATTGCCAGGATTGTGCGGTATAATTATTACAGATCAGCCGTAAGATGGAAGCACGACAGGGTTCAATATTTCAAGATCGTTACGGGTGTTTGTAGTGCGTGTGTATTCCAGCGGGATATACACTGGCGGAAAGTGAAAAAAGAACACCAAGAAGGAATTGGCGGACGATCATGAAATTTACATATGTTAATGGGGTCGAGTTTACGTAGGTGTGATGTTAATTTCGGGACGAACCGGTGAGCGCTTACGCCACAGCACGGCATAATATGCAAATTATCGTCGGTGGTATTTAAGGAATACGGCGAAGTGAATGTAATCAATCGTCGGCGTACGGACACGTGCGAAGACCCTGAAGAAGCTGCAATGCCTGGACATGGAAGACGTGTACGGTTTCAGTAGTTATCGGACTTTGCGCGAGGTCGTCTAGTCGAACTCCGTGAAGCCGGGTGGTCGTATCGTCGTATGGCGGAGCGAATTGGACGGGAAGTATCGGTGGTGGTACAATGGTGGCGTAGATAATCCGAGGAACATTCCCACACGAGAAGACGTGGAACCCGGAGTCACAGACGGACTGATTAGCGGACCGATCGACGCATAAGAAGAGCGGCGTTGTCCAGCAGAACATCCACTGCGAGTCACATCCGAGCTGCCGTTGCGTCTGAGGTGACTGTGCGAACAATCCGCAACCGTCTACTGGATGCAGGACTATGTGCACGTGTACCTCTGACTCCAGCCCACCGTCAGGACCGGCTGCAGTGGTGTCGCCAACGTCTGCACTGGAGAACGCAATGGCGATCTGTCGTGTTCAGCGATGAAAGCAGATTCTGTTTGGGAGCTTCCGATGGCCGTATGCGTGTTCGCAGATGCACAGGGGAGCGTTTCCATCCTTCTTGCATCCGCCAGCGACACACAGGGCCAACACCTGGTTTCCTGGTGTAGGGAGCGATCAGCTATAATTCCCATACAGAACTAGTGTTTGTACCGGGTATGTAAAACAGCACCTCCTACATCAACAACATCATTCAGCCCGGTGTTGTGCCATTTGTAAGGTCGATCCATCGTAATGTTTTCAGCAACATAACGCACGCCCACACACGGCACGTGGAACGGAACATGCACTTCAGGATGTGAGACAACTTCCATGGACTGCACGTTCACCGGATTTGTTCCACATTGAGCACGTGTGGGATTTTATGTGACAACGACTTATCCGGTCTCGACGGCCAGCCACGACCATCCCCAATTTACGCGTCCAGGTTAAGGATGCTTGGAACTTAATACCCCAAACTTACATCCAACGTCTGTACGACAGACTCCATGCCAGAATTGCACAGTGTGACGCAGTTCATGGCGGTTCAACCTCGTACTAACCATGTTACATGGAAATGTTTTTTCAGTTTACAAGCAAATACAGCTGTATTTTGCCATAATGTTTTGATCACGTTATCCTCTGTATTCTGTTATTATGCTGTATAAATTTCGTTGGTATCAGACGTCTCCTTCGTGGTGTTCGTTTTTCACTTTCCGCCAGTGTAGTAGGTTGTTTTGATGTCTCCTTTTAAACATTTTGCAGGTGTTCATTTTCGGTAAGATGTGGAATGGTGCGAGGCTTTGGTGCTACGGACGATAATAGGTGCATTTGGTGGTGTGAACGGCAGAGATTCCGAGTCAAGATGACGAGCCAAAGATTACCCATTGGCTCCCATAGGGGATTTGTCTCAACGTTTCACATAATTCAGTTGTTGGAAGAAGCACGTACGCAGAAGAATTTTCTCTGTCCCTGAACACTTGGGACATTGTTCGATAAATCTCCAGATGTGGACAGCAATTTGCGTCAACTCAAACGAATCTTGATGTTTACAGCAATTTGCGTCAACTCAAACGAATCAAGAAATTTATTTTACAGAACGCACTGTGAAATATTTAGTCCCACGAAACTCATCTTTGAATAATTTGCTGATAGACTAATGGAATATTTCTGATGATGATTTTGGAAGAATTTTTTTTATGCATTTAAACTGTTAATTTTCATACTTCGTTCCGTCGAGTGGAACATTCATATATAAGACACATAAATTTCTCGCTTTTAGACACATGAGAGTGCTTTGCTTTATGATTATTTGTAAAGTCAGATGTATAATTTTCTGATATGAAATAAATGCATTATTATTTTTTATAATAAAGTAAATTTCTATATTATTTACATTACGATCAGATTCTGTTCGATGAATAGAACAATATTAATTCAACTCATTTAGTGAACTACTTTTTTTCACTTTATCAGCTTCTATGCAAACAAAGATAAACGATACATTCGCAATCTGGAACAACTTGAAAGCCTTCTGATTTCGAAGTCCTGCCGTAAACGTTTGTCCTTTAAGCAATTATATTATCTATTATTTAACATTTGGTTTTTGTAAAATATATTTTTCTCTATGCAATTGCTACGTATTAGCATTCCAACTCAAACAAAAATTGCAATGAAATCAGTGGAAATTATTAGTGAATTAATTACTTTAGTTGAAGAGACAAAGAAACAAGAAAGAAGTAACTCCTCTATTCGTTATTAACCAATTATTTCTACACAATATTTCTTATTTCGGTCTAGAAATTTCTACTTATCAGCTTTGCAAGTAAAACACAAAAATTCGGAGAAAATGTGGGTATCTTCATATTGCACTGATAATCGAAAGGCTAGCCTAGTTACGACTGATATTCCCTTCTTTGTGTTGGCAGACAATCAGCATATTCTTAGCAGTTTAGTTACACACTTAAAAACGTATACGAAACTTTTTATTTTAGCTGACCTTTAGAATAGGAAACAAGTTTTACCATTTAATATACTATGTACATAAATTCACATAATGGATCGAAGCAGGTTTAGTAATACTTTTTAGTTAAATATATTGGCAGTGCTTTCAGTTCGCACTAATATCTGATAATAAAATTTGGCGTCTATATATATTGACTCATATTACAGAAACTATTTTATTCGGTAGTAGGTATACCTAAACTGGAACGTTACCGGAAAGATTAGCATGGCCGCTGCGCAAGAATGACACGCAAAATCGAGAAGCGTTTCACACTTTTTCCATATTGAATAGATTGTTAGTTTCCTGCTAGTTGAATTGTGTTACGATCAAGACCACCTTACATAGATATGTATCGTTCCTCTTCATATCTATGTAGGCTGGTCTTGCATCGAACACATTCCGATGGCTTTCATCTACAGCTATACTTTTTTAGAAATGCGTAGTGCTGTGTAAGCACAGCATATTTCAGACATAGGTTTCTCAATTCTGATGTATTTGTATTGCTCCATATTTCTCTAGTATATACATAATTCCAAAATTGTATAGCCTGCACAAGAAATCGTTTGTTTACATTAACATGTACAGCAAATTTCGTATAAGGCATTTCAGTTTCGAATGCAGTGTAAATGAAAATTTCTTAAAAAGGATACACGTACAATTTGGTGATTCAGGCTAGTTATTATATAGAATAAGTAGAAATTGCAAAAGCATGTTTGTAAACTTAATTGATAATTTTCCTATTCCGCATTAGAAAATTTCCATATTATAAAGTATAACTGCATGCGCTGACCGGCTTTGAAGATCTCCATATCATAAAGTACACTCTGTGTGCGCCGACCGGCTGTACAGGGAATCTGAATTAACAGGAGAGGCAAACGGTTATATGCTATGTATAATTGTTCCAGAATTTACGGGTGCTTAAGTTAACGTGAAGATTATGGTGCAAAATTCAGGGACGAAAAATTTCAAAAAACTATGACGTACATCCTTTTTGAAATCAAAAATGATGTAAAATTTAAAAAAAAATTAATTGGTAAAATCATTTTTAAAAACGTTTTACGTAAAATGTACCTGTCTGTGCGGCACGCTGAAATCCAATCAGCGGCGACGATGACGCTGTAACTGCCGCTAGAACGTACGTTCGTGGTCTCAGCGGAAGCATTCCCGCAAAACAGGTTATGCCTAACCGTCCTTCACCTGCAGTGCTACCGCCAGCTTGACTAATTGTTTTGAGCGCGGAAGGATACTCAGCAGCGACAGATGCAGAAGTACAGGATGGCTCGGCTTTCAGAAGCAATGGAAGGGCCTACTTTTTTACTTTAAAATATTTGCTATTCTTCAGTGGTTTATTTTAGGAATTTGTAAATCGGTCAGTAACATTAATATTGTACATTTTCTGTGTTCGGCAGTGGCACCTAAACAGGTAGGCCACCATGCACCCGATTCAAACAGGGGCCCCAAAATGGCAGCAAAGTTTATTTATTTATGTCCGATATTTTTTTATTTCGTAGTTTGGAGGTAAAAATAAAACAGTACATAGCAAGAACAGTCAGGACGCCAAATTCCAGTTCTTCCAATAAAAATTAAGAATACAATATGTTCATAATATCAACATACCAAGGGCATATTTAGAGAGGGGTCAATATGAAATATTTTCGGAGGTGTGTCCCTTCCTTCCGGAAGTATTTAATGTTTTAAAGGTTTTAGTCAAACTATGACTTTCATTAAAAAATGCTTTAATTTAATAAACATGCGTCAACTGTCATTAGCAGAAAATGTTTTAAAACAAATGCTTGGAAATCTTAGAAGGCTGTGACCCCCGACCTCTCCAATGGTTGCGCCAATGAGACAGTCGGAAGTTCTTCTCCCCCTCCCCTTTTTTTTCGAACCGGGCTCACAGTTTCGCTTTCCCGAGGAATCGGAAGAGAAGATGACCGAGGGCCTCGTATTAGCATTTTTGACCGGTCCGTCGTACTGCCTGAAAACTTCAGAAAAAGACCCAGAAGAATATCACGTGGCACATGGGTGGATGAACACGAGCCCGACGGAATAAAAACTGCCGACCACAGATATTGTCTGCCAGTTTTAAGACCGCCTGTTACTAAAAAAAGTCGAAATACTATGAAGCGTCTGAAAGTTGGGGTAAAACAAATGGAAATGCCCACATCGCGAATTTTCGCTACCAGTACTTCCGAGTACCGACTTTTCACTCTTGGGAATATGGCGCCATCTTCTGGGTGAATGAGAAGTTAACAGTATTAATATTCACTAAAATAATAATTTCCGGTTCCCTTATTAATTTTCTGATGAGCAATTACGATTGCGTTTTAAAATAAACGTCGAAATATCTTTTTTAGCTCCCCCTCCCTCTTTTTAAAATTTCCACCTGGCAATGGAGAACACGTGTTCCTCCCACGTAAGATTACTGCACGCCGCAACCCCCCCCCCCCAATGGTGAAGTTGGTTTCCCTGCAATAAACTAGAAATAGGGATCTATTTCAAGAGAAGAAGTGGGGATTGTGAATGAGACTGTGGTGGAGCCCGAACACTATCCCCAACTGCTGCTTAGGTAACACATCCCCTTCGATTTCGCACGATTGCCATTTTTTTGTTTTTTGGTCGTAATGGTGAGAGAAGTTTTCTACCAGTTTTTTCTTCTCCGAGCTGGAGTGTCAGGCTCTGGACTAAGTATCTTTTCACATAAATGTATTTCTGAAAATGCTCTGTCGTTTTGAAACACTTGTTTTACATAGTAGTTTCGTCCAAAAATGCCGTTTACCAAAGAAATATGGATTCTGAACAGTCCTTGTGTTTCTTTTTGTTCTTAACACTGGGGATTACTTTTCGTAGCGGAGGTAGCTGTTTCCGTCAGCGACAATAACACAGAGCAATAGCGTCTGGTCACGCGAAGCCGTGGCTGCACCAAAAAAATATTCTCTGACGTTTTGAAAACTTGTCTTACAAAAGCAATTTTGTCCAAAAATATGCTGATCGAAGAAAAATGGATTCCGAACAGTCTTTGTGCTGATTTTGGCTATTAACACTACGGACTATGTTTTGTAGCAGATGTAGCTGTTTCCACCAGCGACAACAGTGAGGATTAATGAGTTCCAGCTCTGGCGATGCTGCACCAAAACACCTCTCGCGGTGTCCTCCCTTATCTATCACCAGTACTTCTGGCAGTACCGAAAGACACGCTTCACCCCGGGCTATTAGTCGTTATAATTGCCGCTGACTGGATTTCCAACTATTGCACAGACAATTAAGTTTTACGTAAATTTTTTCAAAAATGGTTTAACCAATGAATTATTTTTCTCATTTTACACCATTCTTGGTTTCAAAAAGGATGTACGTCACATGTTTTGGAAATTTTTTGTCCCTGAATTTTGCACTTAATCCTCACGTTAACTGGTGCTTAGAGAGAAACCTGTTTTTGAAATATGGCAAATATATAGAATGTTGGGATGCACACACACGGACTAAAGACGGACGGTATATATTAATAGTATCACTTTATGTTAACATTTCACAGCAACCTCAAGAATGTAATGATTTTCTTTTTCAGAATTCTACTTTATCAACAATGATAATTATTTTGTTTTCACCGGAGTTCGCTTAAGCTTTGCCTGAACGTAGCTTGGTGATTAAAACATAATTTATTTTTGAAAATTAATATTCGAAACACTTAAAATGTAACATGAAACTGGACATTTGCTTTCTTAAAATCTCTTATTTTCTCATCGTTTCCTGCTTTTAATGGAATTTTAAATTTTTCTATAAGCTGCAGTTTCGGCCTTCGGTTTCTTTACGGGAATGTTTTCATTTTCTTTCTTTTTATTTCCTTCTCGAATCAAAATACACAAACATAGTTGTTAAATCTTCTCATGAAAAACATATACACCTGTAATCAAATAAAACGATTTTGATACTCCCAAATCCACAATAAATCAATAACACAGATCTTGTTACTATAAACTAAATTCATGCAATCAAAATTATATAAAACTAAAAATGAAATACATATTAAAAATATTCAGAAAAATTGCATTCGATGAAGGGACATATTTTCCGATTTCGAGTGCAGTCAATGGTAATTGACCATGTAAAAATACCTGTTAGCTGAATGTTTTAAAATAAAAGGAAGCACGGTTACTAATCTTGTAATTTAAAGAGCGAAGTGCGTGCTCAGTAAAAAATATAAAGTTTCTAACAAATCGGTCTCCATAAACGCCAGTAACGTCGCAACTTCATGTGACTCGAAACTAGATGCGAGGCAGATTTAGCAAAGGTTTATATTACCAACTGTGACATCACAGAAAATAGGATTTTGTTTTTAGGTACATAATTTCGCGAGTTCGGTAAGTTCGATTTTACTAATATGCGAGAACAGAATTCTGCTTGATTGTCGTTTTATACACATAATATTCGTTCAAATCAGATGCTTTGGGGAGGAGCAGAAAGTTACTGGGCGCTTCATTACCTGCTTTCAGCCAATATGCCTGCGGACCTAGTAAACATGTGGAAGGATTGGTGGTATACACTGAGTGGCTACTTTATTATGACCGCCTTACAGTTTAAAGCACATGAGCTATGGATGCACGCTGTTGCCGCTTGAGGGCGAGGCTAGTATAAAAATGGAAAGCGTAGTGCTTGCGAGAGTAGTAGGAGTGATTTTTGGGTGAGGAGATGGGTAAAAAATGCGATTTGACGGACTTTCAAAGTGGGACGATTGTAGGAGCGAGTATCACCGAAACCGCCTCATTCGTGAAATGTTCCAGAACAGCTGTTGTTAAAGTGTTTAAAGACTGGACTGTCAGCCAAAATTCTGGGTCTCTACGTGCAACGTGTGGTCGTCATCGACTAGTGGCTACTCGGGCGGAACGGAGAGTGTCCAAACTGGTTACAGACAACAGAAGGGCAACAGTGCAGCAAATTACAGACCATCTTAATCAAGGATCCCCTCAAATGATCTCTGCACGCACTGCTCGCCGTACATTGCATTGGATGGGATATGGCAGCCGAAGACCTGTTCGAAAATCTTTGCAGTCTGCAGTTAACAAGAGAAATGTCTCCTGTTCGCACAGGCGCACAAGGATTGGATGTCAATAATGGGAAACAAATTATGTGGTCCGATGAATCACGTTTTCAGTTGCACCATGCCGATGACCGAGTAAGAATTTGGCGGAAACAGCACGAAAGCATGGACCCCAAATGCATTGCTATAACCCTTCAAGCTGGTGGAGGCAACGTTATGGTTTAAGAAATGTTTTCCTGGCATGCTTTGGGCCCTTTAATTTGCGTTGATCAACGTTTGACTGGCACATCATATCTAAACATCGTTGCGGACCAAGTGCATCCTCGCATGTGGATGGTTTATCCAAATGGCGATGGCTACTTTCAACAAGAAAATGCGTCATTTCATAATGCTCGTTTTGTACAGGATTGGTTTCAGGAACATGGCGGGGAGTTTATTTTGCTTAGGTGGCCCCCACAATCTCCAGATCTCAACCCCATTGAGAATTTGTTGGCATAAGTTGAACGAGCCATCAGACAGCTGGATCCACAACCCCGCAATCTGACACTACTGGAAAGTGCTACTCATCATGCATGGTCTCAGATTTCACAAACCACCTATCAACACCTCGTGGAGTCCATGCTACGAAGAATCGATGCAGTATTAAAGGCAAAGGGTGGCCCAACGAAATACTGAAGGGGTGGTCATAATAAAGTGGCCACTCAATATATAATAATGTGGAATCTTTAGTTTCATAGTAGATATTTCGCTGTACGGATCTATGAATTTGCAAGCTACGTATGTATGATTCAAATTGTTACTGTACCCTGCGTTCAGCTAATATGAATTTACTAACTACAAATCTCCTGCAAGTGCATCTACTATTGCTGAAGCAGAAAGTAAACTGTTGAGTGTTTTTTAAATTTTGGAATGTTGTTATAATTTTTATGGCGCCCTGACGCTGGAATAATTTTACTCGAATTTCCGCGTGCTCTAAATCTAGGGAATCAACTGTGGTTAATATATATACAGAAGAATACTCAAAAGATCCGCACGTCTGTGACAAAGAATACACAAAGATTAAAAATCGATTAATAATGAAGATGCAAACAATGCTGACTTTCTACACTGAAGGCCAAATGAATCGATTAAGTCTTAGTAACATGGCGCTTAAGACCTAAACTCTCAACATTTGTGAGTATGTTTTGCAAAGGTATTTTTCAATCGCGTGCGAAATTCGAGCTCTTTACACGGGTAGATTTCTCCTCCATCCTTTGCAATTTCGAAAGAAAGACACTGGTGTAAACAACAGCTCCCAAGTGACGGCATTAGCAACTGTCATTTCAATACGAGTAGAGGTTAAATACATTATGTTTCACTACCGAGGTATTTCAGCGTGTTCCTCTGTAATCCTACGCTTGAAATACATCAGCACTAAAGTATATTCGACGTTTGGACATAGAGTTGGTCCATTCCACACTGCATCCTAATACGAACTCTCATCCTCCTTATCAAATATTGTTCAGAAGAGAAATGTACAAGTAATGTGCATTTTATAGAATTATAGGGGGTGAAGACAACGTATTAACATAAAAGACAACGGAATAACAAACATTCTGCTTTTAAAAATGGAGGAAGTGAGAAGGAAGAAACACGTATGTTTAATAACAAGGATTAATTTTAACTTATGTAAAAAACGGAAGACATATAATATCTATCAATAACAAATCAAAACCAACAAACCAAAAATATTTTCGGTTGTAGGAAACAAAATCTAAAAAGAAGAGTTTCATTTTTTTTTTCACCTTTAAGCTCTAAATTGGGTTAGGTGGAGTGCCAACATGGACAGCCGTCACTTTACGAATTGGTGTGGTTTCAAGTGCAGTTCCATTAAATTTCCTGACCGTATATAAATTATCTCTATTTGACCAGATATTGAACACAAATAATTATTTTTGATATCTCAATTTCATTAAGGCACGTTCATGATATTCGTGGCAAAACCAAAGAGAAAATCCGGCCACAAACATTCTAGAATTATAAAATCTGCCACTTTGACACTTCTTCATGGCAACGTTCTGAGAAGGCCGGCTTCTAGTATAGGCTATATTTGAAAACAATGCTTGGGATTCCTAAACAGGTAAACAGTGAAAATAGGCTTTTTTTTTTTTTTTTTTTTTATTGTAGGTTTAACGACCACCGTGAGCAACTCAATGGGCTATAAGCAGTCGCCCGTCCCTAATTTAGAGTCACTGGTTCCAGGGAAGGGAGAGAACCAGTGCCGTAAGACAAACACAACATCCATGCCTCACCGGGATTCGAACCCAGACCCCTTACGGACGAATGATCAGAGGCCATCGCTTAGACCACTGCGCCACCGGGGCGGCAAAATAGGCTTTTTGTGTTTGGTCTTTACACGTTATTTTAGTATTTTTTTTTATTTTTGCTTTGATAAAATTTAGTAAAGATAATAAAAACGGCTTTCAGCCTGATTTCTTCTTTCAATTGATGGCTGGTATCTTTTCTGCCGAATTACAAATAATTCGGAAATTACATGTTGTTAACAAACAAAACGTTAGATGAAAGTTTCCTTAATTCACTAAAAAGCAGAAGCTCTCAAATTTGCTGATTTTTTTTTGGTTACATTTCTCCCACTTTTTTCTGCAGGCTAGAGCAGACTGCTACGTTATTTCGTAACATATAAGTAAATGTTTTTGTTTGTTTGTTTGTTAAATTTAAGTTTTCATTCATTATTAAGAAAATGTTACTCAAATCTGTTTGAAAAATTTAGTTTAAAAATAAAAAACTCTGCTCTTTTTCGCAAAGATTAATTAAAACAAGAGCAATCTCCAGAGGTTAGATATCTGATTCTTAACTAATTTTCCGTTATTTCGTGTTTATCGGTTGCCGTATTTAAATTACTACAAATAATGCTTTTTTTAAATATGCTGCAGTGAATTTTTGCAGGTGGCTAGACATGTTAAGAAAGCAAAGCTTCATCTCGAAATTTGTAAAATATACATAAATACAATTCCGATCTCGGGCGACATATTCAGCAGGTTTAAGGTGCAGCTTAATAAATTTTTTGTAAGCATTTCCCTTCACCTGGAGCCTTCGCAGAAAGGGCTTAAATTTGGAAAGTTAAAGTTTACGAAACAGTGGACAACCGGAGTGCACAAATATTATTCCTGCGTTTCAATACTGGGGAAACATCCCGGAAATAAGTCGTGGTCAAGAAGACTAACGTCAACTACCACGGACATCTTCGTTGTACAAGTGACAGGAAATTCCGTAAAAGTACAAGAGGATGGCCTCTGATCTCCGACGATAACATACAGTCTGATTTGTTACAGGAACAACTCATGTAATTGTGTTTTTTTCCTTTTGCGTTTGGACATACAATACTGTATTTAAAATTCATGATAATCACATGACAAATGTGAAGCATATTTATTCAATTGTATGTTTCTAATGTATTCATTGATAAAACAAAACTCTTAACTCTTAGCAATATTTTTTTCAGAAAATAAATATAATTAACAATAAATCAATTAGCAGCTTTTCCTTGAGGTACCATCGTTCATTAAAAAAAACGCCTGTACGTAGGCCGAGTTGTTAAAATGTGAAACAACACTTTGGAGTTGTTTCCAAACTTCGGCTGTAAATACACGTGTGATATTACTGGGTTGAGTTGGAATCCTCAAGATGATCATAGTAGCTTGTTGCAAGATAAACATATGTTGGTTTACAACAAGAAAACTTCAATAATCCTAAATCTGCTAATGTGCAGCCTTGTTACCTATAAGTGAGTCATGGCATGGGCGCTTTTTTCCTCAAACGGAAATGGTACGGTTTTTTTTTGCAAGAGTGTATTATTTTTGAATCCAAAAAAATGAATGTCATATGAATCATGATTATCTCTATGTAAATGGACATATGAATTATGATTATTTATATATAAATGGGCATATGAATTATGATTATGTCTATGTAAATGATTTATCTCCAATTATTTGATATTATATTCACCATTATCTCTGTGTTTTCCATAAAGATCTTTTGCTGTACTTACCATAAGAATGTGATTACAGATGTCATGACATTTGAGATATTACGCGTGTAAAGTTCTTTTTGACGAGTGTAATCACGTGCGTTAGTGTGTAATATTGTATTTCTCTTTCTGTTACGTGTGTCATCGACAAAAATACTGTCTCAGCCTTTCGCATTTTTGCTCATTTTTGTGTGTAAATATATGAATTGATCTATGAATTCCAATGTAAGCATATCATGTTTACAGAATTGTAAAAGTTCTGTTTTTTGCTCGGAGTTTTCACATCCTTATTTGCGTCTAGATAAACTTATTTTGAAATTCCTCTTTTGCTGCCAATATACAAAGCAAAGTGTTTAGTAGAGCCACTGAGTTTTGATATGAACAATATCTCTACGAACAACACTTTTTCTGTGTTACTGACGATCATTTTGTTCTGTTTCCAGCGTTTTTATAGATAGGAAACCTTGCAATGTTACAAACATCTCGGAGAGCGTTGATGATTTTCTAATTTCACGGAAACTTTTTTTTTTTAATTTCACTCCTATCATGGTTTAAAACGTTTTGTTCACGAAAAAGTATTACATAGAAACACGTGGAATAGTTTTTCCGAAACAAAAATGTTCTTTACGTTTAATATCCATTCTATTAGAAATAAAACCACTCATGACGGGTTTCACAGAATTTCGTAATGAATTATGAAAATTAAGATTTAATAAACAGATTCTTTAAATTATTTTGCTTAAAGAAAGGATGTAGCACATTGAAATATATAAAAATGAAGGAAGAAAGACGACAACCGTTTCAGTGGTGTAATGTGCAAAGCAATTGAATCTTTCCGGCAAGAAAAACAAGTTAGTTTGGAAGATGACAATCCGATTTTTGGCGTAAATGTGACAAGGATGGTAAGTCAGATAATATCCGAAAACTTTCATCGTCCTGGAGCTGGACTCGAACCCGCGTCTCTCAGAAAACGCCTAGGTATGCTAACCACTACACCACCCAGAACGACCAAGTTTCAAGTTTCCGATCAATTTGAATTTAACCATCACAGGATTCGCTAGTCGAAGCAACCGGCATTCATGTTTAGCGAATCTTTCATGACAAGTTAGTTTTTTAAGCAGAATTTTAGAAAGAGCAAAACATTTTTTGAAACTGAATTTCGAACAGTGGAGGGAAAATATTGTTTATAATTTTTTGGATTGTGATCCATGTATTTTACAGTGGTTATTTATTGCGAAGAAAATCAAACGGATTTCTACATCTTGGAAACCATGGAATAACTGATCAAACTGTTTCTCCCACTAGAGGACGATCGTATGTTACCAAAATTTATAATATGTATTGTAATAAGAGTAACACTGTAATATGAGAAAAGAGAAGTCCGTGTACAGTGGAATTCCGAACCATTAAAATTGTACTAACATAGAGTGCAGATATTTTTCTGTCAATCTGTTAAGTCAGATTTCACTTAGTACGTAGTCCTTTACCAATCCATACTTTGTTAAATTTCTGTTACATATGCAATTTGTGCTCCGAGCTTAGAAGTTCATAAGTGCTCCGAGCTTAGAACTGCATAAGTACTTTGAGCTTAGAAGTGCATAAGTGCTCCGAGCTTAGAACTGCATAAGTACTTTGAGCTTAGAAGTGCATAAGTGCTCCGAGCTTAGAACTGCATAAGTACTTTGAGCTTAGAAGTGCATAAGTGCTCCGAGCTTAGAACTGCATAAGTACTTTGAGCTTAGAAGTGCATAAGTGCTTCGAGCTTAGACGTACAGCAAGATAAAGATTTGCCGTCACGGTCTGTGTTCATTGCCGTGAGACCTTGCTCCATCTCACGGTAAATTTCAAAGTTGTTTGTATTAGGTCATTACTGCAGTTTGCCAATTTGAGGTAATAAATTGTGGAACGAACTTTTAAAACACATTGTTTCAATTCTTTACACATTGTATCAGCTCATTTTAAATTTTTATGTAAATCGGTTGGTACAAAAGGAAAATTAAGGGAAAACATCCTCACGAAAAGGAAAAATAAAGAAAACTCATAAGCAAAACCACACCTTAAGAAAATGTATTTTTGATGAAACAATTTTCGTAATAGAGAAACAATTTTGTTCTAACTTTCACACTTACATAACACACTATTTTCCTTTTTAGATTCATACAGTTATAAACTTTTCATCGTGTTCCTTCTCATATTTCAATTTAAAAGGTTATATCTTCCCAATGATTCTTCCCTAGCAAAAAACGGTGTGTGCAAAATGTGTGAGTAACTATCAGTATTTAACACTGCAAATAAATTAAATTTATTAATTTGTCAGTGAAGATTTCGTCATTTGAGCAATTAAACTTTTCACATTTTCTTTAACAAGGCTTGTCGCAAATTATAAGCTTATCATCTATTTTCAGTTGTTGTGATCAAACATTTTGATTCGGACGTAAGCATGACACCTAAGTGACCTACTTTGTTTTTAAGTACTGCACTTGAGATTGTTTGCAACATCTTTGCAACCATGACTTTCTAAATAATAAGCTTGCTTCACTTTTAGGCAATCGTCATCATTATCAATTATTATCAATCGACTGCTGGATAAAAGTCTCCCCAAATTTCTTCCACAATTGTCTGCCTTGGGCCTGTCTCCTCCATGTCACTCCAGCATACTTTCAAATTTCAGCCGTCCATTCTCTATGGGGCTTTCTTCTGGGTCTTTTCCTGTCCCTCGGAATCCTGTCTAAAATTTCGGTTGTCTATCGGTGGTCCTTTCTTCTGGCAACATATCGAGCCCATTGCCATTTCCGTGATTTCACTCTGATCATGATGTCGTTCACTCCTGTCATTTTCCCTATCCACAAGTTCCTCTTATCTTTCCTGGTTATACCAAGCATGCATCTCTCCATGTTCTTTGAGTTGGCTGCAGTCTTTGTATGTCTTTTTTAGTTAAGGTCCATGTCTCGGCTCCATACATAAGCACTGGCAGGATGCATTGATTTAACACTTTTCTTTTGAGACATATTGGCATTCTGCTCTTAAGAATTGTACTGTTTCTTCCAAAAGCTCTCCATCCAAGTTTTATACGCCGAATAATTTCTTCATCAATGTGACCCTCACTTAAAATTTGCTGCCCAAGATAAATGTAGGAAACGGTGGTCGCAAGCTTTTCTCCATCAATTAATAAATCTTCGTTTCTTGTAAAAGCACTGTACATAACTTTTGTCTTCTAAAAGTTCATTTTTAGTTCCTCTTCTTTACTCTCGTCAGCAAGTTTTTGGATCCTACTCTGCAGATCTGAAGGGTTAGTTGCAAAGATGACTACGTGATCAGCAAAACGAAGGTGAGTTAAGTAATCTCCATTAATCTTTATCCCTGTTTTCCCAGTTCAATGATTGAAATACATTTTGCAATGTGGCGTTAAAGAGTTTGGGAGATATGGTGTCACCTTGTCTCACTCCCTTTCCAATTCTTATTTGTGCTGTATCCTTAAATATCCGAACATTTGCAAGTGCATTTCATAGGTGTTATTAATAGTATTAATGCATGGATCTTCAATACGGCAGGATTTCAAAGCCATTGTTACTGCTGATGGTTTCACATAATCGAAGGCCTTTTCATAGTCAATAAAACCTATGCATAATGGGAGGTCATATTCTCTTGTTCTTTCAATTAGTTCTATCAGTACATGGATATGTTCTATAGTGCTGTAGCCACTCCTGAAACCAGCTTGTTCTCTCCTCTTATTTGTTGGAATGTGCTTTGGTTGTTTTTGGTAGTAACTGATTTTCGAGACCATTCCTTATTAGTCGAATGGTTGAGAACGTTTTATCTAGTTTCACAGTAGTGATCTCTGTGTACCCTCACCCCAAGGATAGAGCGAGACAGGGATGTATGAGACCCAATCCACACATATTTCTGTATCGTACCTCAATGAGGGGCTTTGCGTTTCAGAAGAAAAAGCGAAGCTGAACTGTGGTGGCGTTATTATTTTCTCAAAACAGAAAACACAATTGTTTTTCACATATTTTCAGCTTCAGTTTGTTGATTTGGGCTTCGCAAAAATATAACTTTTCCCTGAATTCCGCTTCCGCATTACGTGTCTTCTTTGTGGAAATGTTCTTTATCCGGTTGCTGTAAAAGCTGCATTTCAAACTTGTGGATTGTACTCTGTGAATTTAATGGTTTGCTGCGTATTTCATTATAATTGTAAACTGAAGTTACATCAGCTTTTTACAATTGGTTTTATGAGCTTCTGCCATGCGACGTTACTATGCGGTGTAAAAAACAATTGAAAAAAAAACAGAATCTATGTAACATGTGCAATCATAGGTTTTTCTAGACAAAGTCATTTCTATTTGAAATATTTGTAAGTTAGCGTAAGGGTTGAATTTGCGAAATACAGCGTTTTCCAAGGAACCATAATGAAATTTGGAAGTGCATAATTTATCTGCACTACTTGTAATAAGCACACCTCTGAACTGCCTGAGCAAATATTGACACTCCGCTGTTAATATTGGAAGGAAACCATTCCTTTTTAACGAAAGGTAACACAATGGCCACTAGTTACAAAGCACAATTATTTACTGAATGTAATAATAATATTTTTTCACAATCTCTACTGCGAAATAAACTCCACGCAGAAAACGATTCAATAGTGTTTATAATATGAATAAAAAAGGACAAGCTGTGTAACAATACCACTGAACAGAACACCGAATATAACTTCAAAAACCGTGGAATTTTTTCTATCGCCAGTTCATAGAAAATCGAACAAATCGGGCCTGAGGTGAAAAATTTGGAGTGTGGTTTACCGTTTCCTTGGTCAGTCAAGACACACCACACTATATATTTAACTTTAAATCAGGACACCTGTTTATACCACAAATAACTAATAAGTTTTCCTGAAAATGATATGAATTTTCAATAAAATCTGTGTTTTAAAAAACAATATTCTGTCAGTAAAAAAGTGAAATGTAAAAATTAAACTAATAAAGAATTCAAAAACCTACAAAGATTAAAAACATGCTATCAAAACACGCATCGACTGTAGTTGCACCATTGATGTCTATGCGATCACTGAATGTTGGATATTTAGTTTATACATAAAAATAACTGTACATCAACAATTTTAAAAATGGTATAACTGTACTAGTAATTTGAATTAATTGGCGAAGTACAGAAATAAAATTTTAATTCTATCGCACATGAACCACATGCCTTTTTCAAGGAAAGTAGACAGCAAACTGCAAAATGAAATGTTGGATACACGTACGCTACGAAGTACCGGGCCATTTAACTTTAAGGTTTGGCCAGGTGGGGCCAAAATTTGAAGGACCATGATCTATCTACCTTAAGCAATCATTCCTTACTGTGATATATCATAGTGTTTCGCAGTAATATAGGCAAATTTAAATAGCAGTACGACTTTATCAGTGTTTTGTCAGTGTGTGCGGGTTTTGCAAGTTTGGAAAGAAATAAAAAAAAATAATATTTTAATCATTTTTCATTTCTGAAACATTATTTTTCAAACAAATTAAATAATTCTTCTGGTAGATTATTTATTTAAAGTATTAAATTCTTAGATGCTCATGCATGACACTGTATGTTTAGAATAGTTAGGCACATATTCAGGGAGGCACCGTAAGGATATGCTTCTAAATGAGCATCAGTCAGGCCGCTCTTGCGTTTCGACTTCTTTACTTTCATTTCTGAAACAGCTGCTTCACAGAGATATGTAGATCCAAAAAATGCAGTCCGCCGCAAAGTCAAGCAGGGATATTTTTCTTCTGACAATGAATTCCAAAATTCGTTATCTGACGCTCTTGCCTTCAGTACTGTGTCAGATTGAAGTTTAACAATTTTTAATTCTAAATCTAAAGAATCGAAGAGGTAAGTAGAGGAAATGTTTGATGAAGATTTCCTTATATCCTATTCGGTAATAGGGTTGACCGTACGAACAAACAAACGATCGCCAGTACGAGAGCTCCCGATCGACCGTTTCACCATCGCTGTTTTAGTCAACGGCGCACTGGCTAAGCTATAAGAGTTTTGCGGAAAAGTGCCAATCTCCTTTCATCAAAAATACGCGCCTGGCCACAAATCACTCTTCATTTCGACATGGTTTGTGCATTTGGGTGTAAGGAATTCAGAGTGTCCTCAAAGCCAAGAGCTAAAACCTATACAGGCCCTTTGTTATGAAATTGAACGTCGTATTCGGGATAGAACGGCACCTCCAAATTCTTTGTACGAACTGACAACTACTTTGCACAAGAAATGGAACAATATAGCTCCGGCTATTTACCAGAATATCGTTCAAATTTTGTCAAAATGACTGCACAATCTTACTGTGGCCAAAGGTGCACCTACTCCTTATTGCAATTTTCATAAATGCAGTATTGCATAAAAGGCATTGCTGTCCGGAGAGTTTCTTTCCCACAAGGTGTATGTTAGGGTTGCAAGGTAAATGCGTCAAAGCCAGTATATAATACCAAAATGAGATTTAAAGAAATTCGAAGTGATCTCTCCTGTAACATTTAAAAGAAATTCAAAATCATTAAAATGCAGTCATTAAATTTAAATTTATTTTAAATTCATTTAAAAGAAAACGCACGATTACACGAAGCATCACACTCTTCCGAAAAATACATTCCACTCCTGTTGTATTCTTTCGCGCATTGACTGCCAACTCGTACTCTATTCCGACGCACGGAACCTTCACGTGGAGGCCGTTAGCATCGCTTCAGCCTTCTGCACCAACTGCTGCAAACCATCGTACCCACACGTTAATACTTCGGAAAAAAGATTTAATTTTATCTAAAAATACTATTATTTTGCAACTTTATCCATGAAAAGAGTAATACGACATGCAGGGATGTACGTCGCACTTTTCCTACACAGTTAAATTTTTCCCGCGAAATAATTTAGGACGCTAAAGTGCACATTTACCGAACTTTTAGTTTCCGATGCCACGCAACTTCCGTTCGAGCGAACGCGATATCTACTTTAATGTTTTTCTAGAGGAAAGAAATGCATCTGCTAATTTTTTATTTTGTGTCAGGGAAGTATATGCGTAAGAACGAAGCAATTGTCACCATGTCTTTTGAAAAACTGCAACAGAAATGGAGAACAATTTTCTGTCAGGTAACACTACAAACGTTCATGTACGTTAATCGTTCCTCTTGTACCATTGCACCAGCAAAATGTCTGATGGAACGAGTCCTTCATTTCAGCAGAGCCAAACTTGACGTGGTCGCCGCTGTGTTGTGTTAGGTCTGACGGAGCAATGTTCACGTAGTCGTACTTGGAAGTCAGTTTTACGGTAAAAATGCATTTTACAGATGATATTTTTTCACCATTTGCTATGAAAATACACACTTTAAAATCTTGACGTTTCACTTTTTCTAAATCCTTGAACATTTGCGGCGAAATAATTTAGGACGTTAAACTGTACGTTTAACTTGTACGCTTAACTTGTACTAAAGGGTACTTTTAACTTCTCGTTCTGAAATCCCCTAGGAAATTTCGTTATTCGCTTTTCATATTACACTTGTATCTACAGTTGCCATGGATTCCCTATCACATCCACTTAAAGATCTTAAAATGTATTAAATGATTTATTAAAATAAGGTCCAGCAAATTCAAGAGTTATGGAAGCCAGCAAGGTCTATAAAAGCATGAACCCTGAAGTCATTGATTCATTGCTGAGACTAAAATTGGACAGTACGTCAAGCAACACAATCACTTTAAAATAAGCAATCAATTAATTTCTTTATGGGTGGATTTAAAAAAGAAAACTTCAAAAAAAGGAAGGTTCTTTTGTGAACCCTTGGGGGAAGCTTTTTTCGAAGAGGGATTCCAAGAAACACCCTCAACAAATTAAAAAAAAATTAGAAAATGTAGTAAAAAGCACATTCCTGCACCAGGGTTTCGTTTCAGGATCTCCGGCGGCCGAGGGGTGTGTAGGGGTTCCGAAACTTGGTGGCTCTCAGTGATAGGGCTTGATCGGTGCGCCTGGTGTGTGTGATTCGGGGGTGATGCTTTATTTAGTGCGTGGTCCTCATAAATTTGTACGGTGTGGATGGTGGAGGCACAAATTCTAAATCTCCGCGTTTTTTTATATATGTTCCCTGCAGCCGATGGCCAAGTGGTATACGTTCGTGACTGCCACGGAGAAACCTCAGGTTCGATCCCGGGCAGGTACGAAACACTAAATATCCGCCGTGCGTCGGATGGGCACGTTAAGCCGTCGGACATCGGGTACTGGCCCCCGGTAAGAATAACGGACGTCTCCCTCCACCTTTGTACCTCGCTTCCGTGTCACTTTCCTGTCGGGCACTATTGTAGCCCAAAACACCTAGCTTCTTATTTCTAATGGTTGTATAAGACCTGTGGTCAGACACTCCCATCCTAAAATACTCTACATGTGATCTCATACAGGTTTCCATGCAGCAACGATCAATAGCGTCATGCTACCTTCAGACATGGTATTCTCATATTAGCAAGATGTGGAGAACGTCAGCCTTTCTAAGTGCAATGAAAGGCCTCGGTCCATGGTATCGACATTCATGATGGACGACTCCTCAATGCCAGGTAAATATGGAAGAAGAACATTTGCGTTTCCTAATAAATTTTCTTTTAAAAATATCATACTGCTCACATCCATAGTAACAAAGAAACAACGACCAAATAATGAATTTCATGACTTTAAGTTGGCACATATAAGTAAGATGAAATGTAAATATAACCCTGTTTATCTAGGGATCTTTTCGGAGACCATGCGTTTTGAGAGAATAATTTTTGACAGCTTTGTGCAATTATGTAAACCTGATGGTACAATAATGGATTACGTAGGTATCAGCAATGTGTGTTAGATATCGGCAATGTGTGTTTGCGACACTTCATAGAATGCCTAACACTGCCCGACAAAGGTAAAACAGTGAACGCTTCATACATTGCCTAGGCAGTTTACATAACGTAGAGTATGATTAGGTAATATGTTACATGACAGTTTCATTATCACAAATTTTCGCCAGTAAAACAAAGTCTTCTACCTGAAGCAGTTAAATAGCAGATAATAAAATCTCTTGAGCAAACAATAAAGTGCTATGTAATTCCTAATGCCATTTTAGCTCGGCTTCCTGTAATAAACAACACGCCAAATGAATCTGTTAAGAGTTATTCTAAATATTTGCGTTGTTAAATTTAGTTTTTAAAATCAAAAATCCAATATAGCATTTTAAGGGATTCTACTTATTTCGAAATTAACGTTATATTAAACAAATAATCTTTGTTTTATTAACGTTACTTTAAAAGTAATCTGCATTGCATGCAATACCTATGTATTGTATAGACGTTTTAATCAAAGTATGAAATGCATGAATAAATTCATATTTCTCCTAAACCATTTATGCATGGTACAGAGCAGTTGGGAATAATGGTCATTGCCTGGATTATGTACATTGTTCAGTAAACACGCATAATTAAGTACACACTCAAAGTTACCATCTGTTTATCAACCTTAATTCAGGTTCCACTAATGAACAGTCCACTATGAGTCTTAATGCTTTTATGAGCTCACTGTTGCAAGCGGAAGGAACTACACGTAACACTCAAGTGCCACTCTTTAATAAACTAGGTTGTCTCTCTAATACGGCTGTTTTCCTTGTGAGTTTAATTTGAGACTGGTAATCGAATTCTTTAACTAGTACATGATCACGGGAACTATCATCGTATTTTCACTCCCTATTTTCAATTGCAAAATTGAGTTTGTGAAATTTCGGATTAAGGATGATTTCGTGTACCACATGCTGTTTGCGGATGATCAAGTGATCTTGGCAGAAAATAAGGATGACGTAACTTATGTGTTTCGTAAACTGATCTCTGAATATGACAATTCGGGACAAAATTACCGAAAATAAAACTGAACACTTGTCCTGTGAACCCAGAGGCATCATTGAAATATCTGATAAAAATACGTTGAGAACAGTTGAGGAATTTCAATACCTCAGATCCATAATACATCAGGATGGTACATGTCATCATGATATTGATCGGAGAATTGCTGAGGGCATGAAAGCTATTTCTGTTTCGAATGTTCTTCAAGCAGCAAAGAACAGGATTAAACAAATATTACAGGATTCAAAACAGAAATAGAACAGGATTCAAAACATATTTCCAAGGGCAAAAAGACACATTTTGTGTGCGGTTGTAAAGATCATCATTGTATATGGTGCGGAGATGTGGATTTTGAATAAAATACATCAAAAAATACTATTTGCTATAAATTCACTTTTGGAGGTGTTTTGCAAGAAAATAAACGTGAAAAAGTGTGTAATACAAAAATTCCAGATATTATCAGTGTTAAAGTAGACATTATTCAAACTATTGAGATGTGGAGATCGTAATGATTCGGCCACGTAAAGACAATGTCATCAGAAAGACTTAAAAACCCTGATAGAGTGGGAGGCTTCGGGGAAAAGGGGAAGAGGAAGACCAACGAAAAAGGGGATGGAAGCGATAAAACCAAGTTTAAAAAATAATGTATTGGATGAAGTGATCGCTTCCCATAAAGAGAAGTGAAGGAAGATCCAGGCTGAACGAGTATATTCACTTGGCAGTGGAAACTCCTGATGATGATAAAGAAAATTGAGTTTGTGTTGTTTGTTACAAAGTATTTCAATAAGAATCTTGGGATTTTTGGATAAAGGTAATGTTTACGATTTAAATGAGATTGTGTCGGTAAAATATTCGCTAGCTTTCTGATATGCTTATTCTTCCACATTAGACCTTGTACTTGAGGTCAACATTTTCCTAAAGGAGATGTAGTTAAGCCGCAAAAGAGAATGTTATTCGACTGGAATCAAATATTTGAGCCAAAGTGCAATACACATGACTTTGAAATTATTTAGCTTTGTTTTCGTCTTCCTGAAAGAGCTGAAAACGTGTGTTGTAATTTATCTGTTAACATCCACATGTGAATAACATCAATGTGGTGCTGAAATAAAATAATAAGCACTTAATTTATATGTCGAAGCATGCGCCATCTTTTGTTTAAAACAAAGTATGATTTTACTTTTGCAGACAGGTATGATAGCAAACAAACTGCCATTCTGTGTATACTTTAATACAACAAACGTCGCAACATAAGATGAAGACCTTGTACTTGAGGTCAACATTTTCCTAAAGGAGATGTAGTTAAGCCGCAAAAGAGAATGTTATTCGACTGGAATCAATATTTGAGCCAAAGTGCAATACACATGACTTTGAAATTATTTAGCTTTGTTTTCGTCTTCCTGAAAGAGCTGAAAACGTGTGTTGTAATTTATCTGTTAACATCCACATGTGAATAACACCAATGTGGTGCTGAAATAAAATAATAAGCACTTAATTTATATGTTGAAGCATGCGCCATCTTTTGTTTAAAACAAAGTATGATTTTACTTTTGCAGACAGTTATGATAGCAAACAAACTGCCATTCTGTGTATACTTTAATACAACAAACGTCGCAACATAAGATGAAGAAGTGTGAAGGGCATTTAATACATTCACCTAGATAATTTTCACATTTTACAGAATCAGATTCGGTATGCTGAGGACCAGAAAACGTATACATTGATTTTATGGAAGACATAGGCACATACATTAAAATAATATCTAATTTTTCCGTACAAATGTTTCACGGAATGAAAACACGCTAAGTCATAAGAATGGACCAGAATTCAGTCCTCATGAGTCTAGTCACGTCACAAAGAATTACGAATGCAGGCCTCATGATCATATAATGTTTGTGGACCTCAGACTCATGATAGGAACAATTGGGGCAATACTAAAAATCTGTCATACATTGAGAGGTGTTTGCAAGCTCTATCCATTTGACCCTTTTTGCTACAAGTAGGACTTTTGATCGATGAGTGTTGCCGCGAATTCTGTTGACCCTACACCACCAACGTCAGAGACATAAATGATACGCTGAACGAAGACTCTGGTATCAGGTGTGGTATTGCATAGTGTCTAAAGAAGCACAGCTGTTTTACTTGATACACTGCGAACGACTCTTGTACAAATAATCTACGGCCAACGGCTATTGTAACGTGCATTTCGGGCATCATGAGGTAGTGCTTCCGAGAGTTATCATGTGGGCTGTTGTTTGAATATGTACACGTTCGCCTTTCATACATGTTTCGATTACTCTCAATACCCAGCTAAACATCGAAGACATTTTATAAACTCAAGCTGCATCGAATCAGCTGACGGGCCGCCATAAATAATTGAAATCCGATACAGCCCACCTTGTGAAACGAAGTGAAATGTAATTGATTCTAAATATGTATAAGATTAAGCTCCCAGTTTCCCGTTATTATACCAGGTCATTCCAGAAGTAATGTCGCTTTGTGCAAGCCTAACAGCAGTGAGTCCCCTGATGCCTAGACTATGACGTCGACCACGGTGAGTATAAAAGGGATCACGCGATCAGACCTTCAAGTAACGTGTGACCGCAAACGGGAGTTCAAGGTGCAGTCGTTTCGTACTTAAACCGCATTGGAAATGGCAGTGTCAGAAGACCAGATTAGGCACATTATGCTGTATGAGTTCCACAATCGACATTCAACGATGGTAGCAACACGAAACATCAATGCCGTATATAGGCCGCGTACCCTGGAGGTCAGGAAATGTCAATGCTGGTTCCAGAAATCTCAAAGGGGGACACCAGCTTCATGGATATACAGCAACCCGGACGGCCTGTTGAGCTGGATAACGACGAGCAGAAAGCTTGTGTTGAAGGAAATCCACAGGCAACGGTCCAGGAATTGGCCACACTTCTTCCTTCAACCCATTCCATTGTTCACAGGCATCTGCAGGACTTCGGTTATGCGTCGAAAATGCATAAGTGGGTACCCCATGATTTCACTCCGCAACAGCTGCAACAGTGTGTGGACATTTGCACTTATTTGCTCTCCCGTGAAAAAGAGATTCGTTGTTGCACAGATATGTCACCGGAGATGAAAAATCGATTGTTTATCACAACATTAAGCGTAAAAGGTAGTGGCTTCCCAAAAGGAATGCGCCTGCCGCAGTGGCGAAACCAGGACATTTTCCACAAAAGCTTTTGATGTCTGTGTGGTGGGATATGCAAGAAATAATCCATTACGAGCTGCTGCCACCCAACAACACCATTACAGGTGAAGTCTACTGTCAGCAGCGGCAGCGTCTACGCACTACTTTGCAGAATAAATGTCCAGCACTGGTGAATCATAAAGGCGTATTTGAAGCAGGACAAAGCAAAACCACACACAGCGAAAATGACCAGTGCCACGTTGCAGGTCTTCGGGTGGGAAAAACGTGCGCATCCAGCATATTCCCCTGACATCACCGCATCCGACTACCACCTATTTCGCATCCTACAAAACCATCTTGCTGGGACTACACCTCGAAATGTGGAGGAGCTACGGCGAACCCTTTCTGCCTTTCTTGCATCGAAACCCATGGAATTCAACAAATCTGGGATTCAAAACCTTGTCGATCGATAGGAGTAGGTTTTATCTACCGGGGACACTTATTACATGGATAAAAAAATCTGTTCTAAGTACGTTTTTCTTTCTTTTCGTCGCACGTTGAAAAAATGACAGTACGTTTGGCATTACCTGATACAATGATACGTTCTATCGGAAACACTGAGCCGCCCCTGTATCCCGGTTGTCAAATGCACTAGCTGCAAATTACCCGTTTTTGACAGTCCCGTGTTCAAATCTCAGAAGAGGCATGGATGGTGTTCTTGCCCTACGTCTATTCCTCCTGCCAAGCTTCCCTTGAAACAATGAGCGAAATTTGATATATAGGGAGATTCATATTTATTGTTGAGGTTTCAGTAGCACAAAATCGGAAACCTGGAAACAATAAACTAAAACCAAAGCTGCATATGACAGATGTCAACTAAAAGTTTTATTACCAGTAAAATCGATACATTAAAATGTTAAACCACTTTGACATACACGATTTTCGTGGCACATAAAATATCCAAGCGATAAACAGTGTGGGCCAACATCTGCAGCGTTATTCTTGCTATCGTGACACCAAATATGACAGTCTGACCCGACACTACTGGTGTTAAGGGCAATCATCGTAACTGTCTGCCTGCGTGTAGCACTTCGTCCTCCAGCCATCTGCCAATGGTGCTGGCTCTAACCGGACGATACATGAAGCGCACCACTGCTCGCTATATATTCGCAATCTTGGCTGATGGGCACTCCACACATATCGAACAACCCGTTGGTCCTTTCCCTCCGTGGTTCGTCTATGTCCCCCAGACCCTTCCTTTCGCTGATACGTGCCTTGCTTGTTCTATTTACTACAGCCAACAGCGTGCGGTGGTGATATCCGCGCCACCAGTAGGTCGCGCAGTACGGCGATAAGACCATCCAGCTTCCCTGAACCCGATGATGCGCTCCCTCTTGAATTCCACCAGCTGCTCGAAATGTTTCCCAACTTTTCTCTGAGGCATACTTCACTTGCAAAAGATGCAACCAACACAAGAGTACGAGTCAGAATGGCAAGCACGCGCAATGGTACGACCTTACACAGCCGGTCAGGCACAGATCTACGACCCCTCTTTGCTTTCGTCACATGCGCAGCCGAGCATCATACTTGAATCTTTTGCATGTCTCACGATGTCAAACTTACCGACTCAGCTTCATTCCTGTCGGCTGCTTCCTTCTGGGTGAAACCATTTTTTTAACGATGAGTGTATGCCCTTCGATGTTTTTCAGCTACCTTAAGCTCACCACACATTACTTCGGAAGGGAAACAAAACATCAGAAGAGAATCGCCGGAAGCATAATGTTTACCATTACTTTCAGTGGAAGCCCGCACATTACGTCAGAAACAAATCAGAAGTCTTGTTTCAGTAACAAACAACAGATATTTTGATATCGCTCGCTGCGAATATTTCTTACGAAACGATTTCTCTCCGGAACATATGCGTATGCGTAAAGCAAAAAACAATTGCTTCCGTTCTTAAATTTTTCACTTTGGCAGATGTTCAAGCCCTGGCTGCGACACACTCTGCTTGCTTTCAGTGGTTCAGCATTTTGGAAGTTCTTTTATAACGTGATTAATCTTTCAGAACTACCTTTTAACCATGAATTAATCAACACTGTAAAAAGAATTACAATTTTGTACATTTCTCATAAATACTTTTAAAAAATGCGTGATGAAACAAAACGTGTGAGTTGGAACAACAGTGAATCTTGCTCACCTGGTGAGTATTGTGCTCTTCTCATTTAGTTAAAATAAATTTAATTTAAAAAAAAATCCATACGCAAGAACCAGAACATATTTTTATTGCGTTTCCCATTGGCACTTCATCTTCAAATTCGGCACAGATAATAAGTGATAGTACATACACGAGGATGTAAGGTCAGGTGATGCGTAACATCACAGCCTCTCCTTGACAAATGTCAACCCAGCCTTTCTCGTGGTGCATCCTGTTCCCACTAAAGGGGCTCTGACGACCGCCCATAGCGGTATAACTATACCATCGGGATTAGAGGAAATTCTATCCCACACTCACCAACCCGCTTGGCCAGCGTGGTGAGTTATGGCCAAACCCCTCCAAAATGATTCCACAACTTAAATCTTGGCCCTCAGTCTCCGGCAGCTGGAATGTACCTGGCCAAGGCAGCGGCCAGTGCGACATGAAGGCAGAGGGTGCTAAGAATCCCCGGAGGACCGGACTAGGCTGCCATCTGATGCTGACCTTGGCTACTTACAATGGACGCTCCCTATCTTCTGATTCAAGGCTTCTTGAATTGGAAGAGGAACTACAAAGGATCAAGTGGGACATCGTGGGGCTAAGTGAGGTAAGGAGAAAAGGAGAAGATCTCATCGAACTGAAAAGTGGATATCTCTTCTACTATCGTGGGACAGATACTGGCAGAACTAGTGGTG
Source organism: Macrothele yani (assembly GCA_039090855.1). NCBI lineage: Eukaryota > Metazoa > Arthropoda > Arachnida > Araneae > Macrothelidae > Macrothele > Macrothele yani. Next base: position 45,541,085 of record CM076999.1, on the reverse strand, counting down.
TTGGATTTATAATAAACAAGAAACTGAAGGATAAAGTTGTAGAAGTGGAAAGTTCCTCTGACAGAGCTGCACGACTTGTTATCCAACTCTCGAAAAGATACCAATCTCAGATTATTCAAACTTATGCACCCACCACAAGTCATCCTGAAGAAGAAATTGAAGAATTTTATGAGGAAATTTGTCATCTAAATAATAAAGGTAAGCAGCACTTGAAAATAATTATGGAAGATTTCAATGCAAAAATAGGGCAACGACAACAGAATGAAACTTCAGTAGGTAAATTCGGTCATGGCAACAGAAACCAGCGTGGAAATACTCTCGTTGAGTTTGCAGAGGCAGAAGGGTTTTTCATCTTGAACTCCTTCTTCAAGAAAAAGCCACACAGGAAATGGACATGGAGACATCCAAATGGGACGACAAGTGAAATTGATTTTATTATGTGTAACAAAAATTCATCATAGAAGACTGCAGTGTGCTAAACAAGTTCAACACAGGTAGTGACCATAGATTGATGAGATGTAAGATGCACCTCAACACTAAACTTGAACGTGGCAAGCTCATAAGACAAACAAAATCTATTGACATAACCAACCTTAAAAAACACCATAATACCTTCAAGTTAGAACTGAAGAACAGGTTCTCTGCTTTAGAAGGCCTAACATCGGAAGAAGTGGACATCTCTGAAGTTAACAGAAAAGTAACCAAAGCTCTTATGGAAACAGCAACAAAATTAGCTGGGTCTAAGAACAAGTTGCATGTGAACAAATTATCAGGAAAAACCAAAATGTTGATGCAAAAAAGAAGAGAGATGAGGACAACTAAAGAAGATGTGACTTCCAAAGTGGAATATATAGAGCTATGCAAGACAGTAAGAAAAAGTATCACTGAAGACGTAAGGAAACTCAACTGTGAACTAGTGAGGAAAGCAATTGAAAACAACCAAAGCCTAAAGATAGCAAAGGGACATCTCAGTAAGGGAAGAAAACAGATTATGGCACTGAGAAAAGAAGATGGTTCTGTAACAAGAAATAGAGGCGAAATTTTGACAAGAGTGAAAGATTTCTACTCCAAATTATATGAAAGGGATGATATATGCACTCCAGACATCATGAAAGATACCAGTACCAGAGTTCCTCCAGTCCTTCCAGCAGAAGTTGCACATGCAATCAAGAACATGAAGCGAGGAAAAGCTCCAGGAGAAGATGGAATTACTGTAGACATCATACAAGAAGCAAGTGGAGAAATCGAAACAGTACTCGCCCATAAATTTTCACTCGATGCCTTAATGAAGGAAAGATTCCTGAGGATTGGAACACCGCTACAATGATCCTGCTACATAAGAAAGGTGACATTGAGGATCTCGGAAACTACAGACCTATCAGCCTCCTATCAGTAGTTTATAAAATCTTCACTAAAGTTCTTTCACACCGCTTGAAGGTAACACTGGACATGGCTCAACCGAGAGAACAAGCTGGATTCAGGAGTGGCTACAGCACAATAGATCATATCCACGTGCTGAGAGAACTAATTGAAAGAGCAAGGGAATATGAACTTCCATTGTGCATGGCTTTTATCGATTATGAAAAAGCCTTTGATTCGGTGAAACCATCAGCAGTTACAATGGCTCTGAAAACCTGCGGTATTGAAGATGCATACATTAATATTATTAATAACATCTATGAAAATGCAAGTGCAAAGATTAGGCTGTTTGAAAATACAACACACGTAAAAATTGGAAAAGGGAGTGAGACAAGGTGACACCATATCTTCGAAGCTCTTTAATGCCACATTGGAGGGTGTTTTTCAGTCGCTGAGCTGGGAAAACAAGGGGATAAAGATTAATGGAGATTATCTAACCAACCTTCGTTTTGCTGATGACGTAGTCATTTTTGTAACTACCCCATCAGAGCTGCAGAGTATGATCCAGGAACTTGCTGACAAGAGTAAAGAAGTGGGATTAAAAATGAACTTTCAGAAGACAAAAGTGATGTTCAATGCTTTTACAAGAAATGAAGATTTATCGATTGATGGAGAAAAGCTGGAGATAACAGACACGTACGTTTATCTTGGACAGCAGATATCAAGTGAGGGTCACATTGATGAAGAAATTAATCGGCGTACAAAACTTGCCTGGAGAGCTTTTGGAAGAAACAGCATAATTTTCAAGAGCAATATGCCATTATGTCTTAAAAGAAAAGTGTTTGATCAATGCATCCTTCCAGTGCTTACGTATGGTGCAGAGACGTGGACCTTAACTAAAAGAGACATACAAAGGCTGCAGACAACTCAAAAAAGCATGGAGAGGTGCATGCTTGGTGTAACCAGGAGAGATAAGAAGAGGAACTCGTGGATCCGAAAAATGACAAGAGTGGAAGACATCATGATCAGAGTTAAATCCCTGAAATGGCAATGGGCTGGACATACTGCCAGAAGGACAGATCATCGATGGACAGCTGAAATTTTAGATTGGATTCCAAGGGACAGGAAAAGACCCAGAAGAAGACCACATGGGAGATGGGTGGATGAAATTCGAAAGTATGCAGGGGTGACATGGAGGAGACTGGCACAAGACAGACCGTTGTGGAGGAAACTTGGGGAGACCTTCGTCCAGCAGTGGATTGATAATGGTTGACAATGATGATGATGACATACACGAAATACATTTGAAAAAAATAGACACCCGGTTTGGAAAAAATACTTCAAAATATTGATTAAAACGATTAAACCTTTTTTCCTAAAATAACGAAGTAATATCTTATATGAAAGACCTCTTCAAGAACTGTTCAAGGACACCTGAATCAACTGTATTGGTGCCCTGGTTACCAAAATGTTGCGTGTCAAATTGAACAAAATAGTGAAAAAATTGGTTGAAATTGCTAGTTTAGCTCCCCCCTATAACTTCGTAATACAAAGAATGCGAACCTGTATGTTTGCAAAGGCTCAGGATGTCCTTTCAGTATGTCGAATTTAAAAAATATTAGAGAATGTGAGAATGAGGATCTTATTGATTTGACATAGACTGACTCACCTTTGTTATTTTATTATTGACCATTTTCGCCGGAATACGATGAACGCGTTCTCCCTTCCCAATGAGCATTGCGTTTCATGTTTTCAAGGTAAGCAGTCTGAAAGAATGGACTTTCCTTTCAGAAAAGAAATGTACGCAATTCATATTTTTTTTTTGAAGTATTAACTGATTAATTTTGTATTGGCAGTTTTCAATTTAGATATAAAAATGCCCGTTAAATTCGGTTTTTAATTGCTATTGTTTTTTTTTTGAATTTCCAAAGTGCGGCTAAAGGAAAAAAGTACCACAGCACATTATTTGCATTTTTATACCCTTGAGATCGAAAATCCTAAACTTTGCATTTGCTCCTGTGGAAAGATATGTCTTGAGTTACATGCGGTCATCGTATGTGCATCGTCACATAAATAAATATAATGAAATTACACAGGTCTTCTCACATCAGCCATACATCACATAAACAAAATTAAAGCAAAATACTTGAAATTATGAAAACCAACCAAGTTCGTTTTATTAAAACCCAAGTTTGTTTTTCTTACCACCTGTTATGTAATAAAATTAATGCAGATATTTCTAGTAATATTACAATTTTTGAGTTTTTCACTGGTAACAAATATTTCATATGATACCACGAACACCCAGAATACAGATAATCACGTTTCCCAAATTTCACCTTCTTCTTATCAATCAATCTTACAAATATGTATGAAATTATATCATGATTAAAATTCCATAGACGACTTGCTGGCAGGAATAGTTTTCTCAGTGAAATCGACTGATGCACGCGATAGCTTAAAGGTATACCTAGTATACCACTCGTGATTCAGCTGACAACTAACTTAACAGCATATGTTTTTATACACATACATTATACACCCAGATCCGTCTTGAAATTATTGGATTGGAGCAAATGACATGTTCGCTTTCTGAGAATGCACGTTTTCGACGCTTACAGCAGAATCGTGTCGTCCAGGGATGTCATATATAATACACAACAAAGTCAGCGTATACTGATGCTTGTACTAAATGCTTTATTTAGTGAAAGGGCTCAACTACAATTGCACAGGCTTCATTTAAAAGGGATTATAGGAAAAGAGGAATTGTGTGTATGAGATCTAATTCGAACATCATTAGAGCAGTTCCACAGCATATACGTAGTGCGATCAAAAAGTTCCGATACTAGTGCCATTGTGCGGTGAACATCGGGAGCTGTGCTACACGATATGTGGTGACCACGTGCATAACACAGTTGCGATTTTTATATGGACTGCAAACTAGAGCAGCGAGCGAACATCAAATTCTGCGTCAAACTCGGCAAATAGGGAACGGAGACAAATGAAATTTTCGAGCAGGCTAATGGCAATGGAGCAATGAGTCGTACGAGGTTGTTTTGAGTGGCACTCGCGCTTCAAGAGCAGCAGAACGACACTGGAAGACGACAACAGTTTAGGGCGAGCGTCCACGAGCCAAACTCCCGAAAATGGGGACCAAAACTAGGGAACTTGAGCATGAGGATCATCGGAGAACCATTCAAGATAATGCTACCATCGTCAAAATCTCATACGGAATAGTGCAATACATTCTTATCTCGGTTTTGAACATGCACCGCATTGCTGCAAAGTTTGTGCCAAAGATTTTTAACTCCGAACAGAAGGCGCTTTGTGTAAAAATCTGTCAAGATCTTCGTCAGCAGGGGGTGAATGATCCAAAGTTACTGTTACGGGTCATCATTGGGGACGGTATTTGAATCTACAGTTACGACCCGGAGACAAAACAAGAGTCGCGCAGTGGAAGAACACGGTATCTCCACGGCCGAAGAAGGCACGACAAGTCCGGAGTGCAACCAAAAGCATGCGGATCGTGTTCTTCGACATTCGTAAGGTTGTGCACCGTGAATTCGTCCTACAGAGCCAGACAGCCACCCCCACTTTTTACCGCGATATTCTTAGGGATCGTAGGGAGGACATTCGCCACAAACGACCTGAATGTGGCGCAGGGCGATTTCCTGCTCCATCACGACAATGCAGCAGCTCACATAGCTTTAGCACCACGCCAGTTTTCCAGCCACAACAGCATGACTACCCTTCCTCACCCACCTTCCTCGCCGGATTTGGCCCCCTGTGACTTCTTTCTGTTCACGAAGATGAAGCTAAAGTTCAAGAGTCGCCGTATTGAAAGCGTGGTCGAGATCCAGCGCGAATCGCAGACGGTGCTTGACACGATTCGCGAAGAGAATTTCCACGGACCGTTACAACAGTTGCAAAAAACGCTGACAGCGTTTTATCGCTGCCCAAGGAGACTATTGTGAGGGAAATAATAGCCAGACTTAAGTAACGTAAGTACTTTGTTGTATATCGGCTTATTCTCGGAACGTTTTGATTGGACCTCTTATTATGGGCTTTAAGGTATGGTAATGTTAAGGAGCGCACCATACGTCGAAGGTTGGTAAAATCCCAAACAGTGTAAAATTCTTTACAAAAGGGGTTCGCCGTGGTTTAGTAGTAATAGTTAAAAGATGAAAAGTTTAAAATATGTTGAAAGCTGAGTCACGGAAAAGAGTCCGTAGTTCATGAGGTCACAGCGAAGGTACGAATATGACACTAGACTTTGGTCCAGCGACTGGTGGTCATGGGTAGGTAAAATTGTGTATGTCTGGGTGCTGCACCTATTGACAACTGCTACAAAGAAAATTCTTCTGCAGGTGTAAGTTTTCCTCTGTGCAGGGCAGAGAGTAGAGGGAAAGGAGCATTGTAGAGTAGCCTCCGTAGTATTTCCTCGAGGAGAATTCGTGCCATACGTTAATAGTAAGAAATAAACAAGTGGTTGTATATCAGGAATCAAGACCTTACATCTGCTGTATCTAATAATTTTTTTGGTGTGGTGGTCTTCTACTGGCTTTATATATCATTTATTTCTCTTTCCCAATGAGATTACCGCCTCTGACCATTATTGTGCTGAAATGTTGCACATACACGAAATGCTCCGTACCAGGCACACAGTTTTCGTCAAAATGTGTTGTGTTCTATTGGACGACAACAGACGACTACATGCCTTCCACAGGACTGCGCGATAAATCAAACAGTTGGATTGTAAAGGTTCCACGCATTTTGCCCACTTCACAATATTTGCTCCAACACAGTGCCTCGCAGACTCCGGAAACTTACCGTCATTGGATCCTCAGTTCTGCAAACCATGTGCAGAAGTAAACGCATGCAGAAAGTAGCAACTCTGACTAGCTGTCTACGTGTTTCTTATTTTTATGAGGGTTTGACGGTCGTCATCAAGTTGGAGAAGATGATAATAGAAGCAGCACATACTGCGGCAATGTGCAATGCTGATGAGATCGGTCTGGTTTTCAAAATACTCTCTTCAAAAAACGTTGCTCCCAAGAACGAGAAGAAAGCTCGTGTGTATAAGCAATATAAACAAATGCTGGGCTCGGTTCTGATTCAGCCATCAGTTTGGATTGTAAGACTACGACTTGCAGATCGGAAAGTTGAAATGAGGTAGTCGAGTGTGGTTTCAAAGATTCATTTAATTTCTTACACCCAACATGGGTCTATGGTATGAAAAGTAGCTTACGTACTTTTTGTAAAAAATGCAGGATACGTTGCGAACACAAAGCAGAGTTCGAGATGGGCCGTGTACTTTTTTGATCTGTACGTTAGATTTCTGTTTAGGGGCTGCTGCTTTCAAGTGTTCTTGATTTTTTTAGTTCGTTGGGTTGCAGTCTTCTTGTGTTTCTTACATTCTTCATCGCTTTCTCTTGCCTCTCGTTTTGATTTCCTCCACTTTGGCTTCCGTTTATTCTGCGAATTCCGCAGCCTTGTCGAAAATGTTAACCCGTTCAGACGAAAATATTGTTTTTAAATTTTAGTTTAAACCACGACGAAATTTTCTTCGTATATTTGAATAGATCTCGTCGAGAGCTATAAAACGATACCACGCACAGTCGTGTTGCGCTTACTTTTGCCAAGATATACTGAGTCAAACGAAGTGGCACATTTAGAAATATTTCATCATCTCCCCCGCGCACAGGGAGCGTCGTTTGTACGTTGTATTGCGCAGTACGCGAATTGGACTCCATGCTGTTTACGAATATGCTAACACGATTAGTGTACGGCACGTATTTTTAACGCTATAAAAATTTTAATCAGGAACTATTATTCTCACAGGCGGTAGGGCGTAAGTCGCTCTATACTATCCGTGGAGTTAGACGTAGTCGTACGTCAAAACAATACGTCACATAGATAGCATGTTCTATCGCCCATGGGAGTTATAAAGTTCTCCTGTCGAATATAACGTGAAGAACAGAAAGTCATGTACAGATTGCAGTTAAGAAACAAAGAAGGATTAGTATTTGTCCAAGACATGAAACTTCCGATCTGTAGCTCTTGATATGTGCTGACTTTCAGAAGTTTGCTTACGTTCTGCCACAGAGGAGGGATAAAATGTCTTGAGAGTGAATGGCATCACACTCGAAGAAACCAATATCTGTGGTTCTCTTCTTTGTCGGGGGATATAATGGTGATTTCTGATAACCCTGCTGAGGCAGTTAATATTCAAAGCACATGTGTGTTTAGAAAATGATTTTTACTCTAGTAATGCGCTTTCATCGTAAACAACTGCATGAGTTTGAGATTTTATAACGGAAATAAATTAGCACAGCACAGTAATTACGGTAAACTGGCTTTGTCAGTGCAAGGGAGGAAATCCTCCGAAAGGATGGAAAAGAAGAATTAAAAGTGATAAACATTATTGTATGGTTGTAAATATTTTTAAAGTAAAAAAAAATAAAATTAAATACTGCCAACCTTTATACCATAAAGTTGATAAACAGTTGCTTAAAATTTTTCTACAAACAAAAAAAAAACAAAAAATAAAAAGGAAAGAAAAAATTCGCACAACCCAGATTTGTGTAACTACTGTATTACGATACCACCAGTCTCTGTTTCGCCCATCTACATAGGTGCTCAGTGAGAGAAATCTAAGCACAGGGTTGGTAACAGTCGGGCTAGTGGTTAGCAGGAAAGGTATCCCACGGGGCTTTCTACATTTCAACCAAGAATGTTCTTTGAATAAAAGTACAGCTTGCTGAGCCTTCTGTTTGATTGGTAATTGGCTTTGCTTTCACGTGAATTTTGCAATTTGTTATTCAACAAAATCAGGGAATTTACGGCTCACCTTTGAACAGGTTGGAACAAATTTTGTTGGATGGGCAAAGTGGTTGGAGTGGTTAAAATAATATGTAAATAATACAAGGTATGTCTTACTTTTCTGGTATCAGTGAACTTAAAAATCGCCCCGTAAAAAAGGCAGGGGGTGAAGCCTTTCTTACGCTGTATGATATTTTAAACAATACTGCCAGCCAGGAAATATTCTCTCATGCCAACGGTATCCCACTCTAGTAGTTCTTGGTTTCAGCAGGATACCGTGGCACGCCACATTGACGTGATTGTGCAAAATAATACTGTAGGTATTAAGAGATAAATATCTTCGTGCTGAGAATAACTAAAAGTCGAGTGTAATTTGCTGTCTGAAGCACGATAGTTTATGTCTTTAATAAATAAAATATTTACAAGTTAAATAAACAAACACGAGATCTTTCACAAGGGCGACCCTTGCATCATCAGGTGACGACTATATTTTATCATACTTAGTGCGAAGTTATAATGTGTCAGTGTCTTGACGTCATGATGTACAATGATGTTCATTAGTTCAGGACGATTGGTCCCTCCTATCTAACTTCTGATGATACGTAGTTCCATCTTTGAAAGGTAGTATTAGATTAAGTTAACTAATTGTGTAGTGGGGGTTTTAAATCTGAATTTTTTCTTTAGTATAAACTGCATTAAACTGTTGTTTCAAAACATATGGCAAAGTAGTGGGAATGGCATCGTTACAGCACCATCCACGATAGTGATAGATGAACAATGCTTCCGCAAACAATGTAGATTTTCTTTCTTTGGTGCATGGAAGAATATATGCATCATTCCATGAGGGTGTGTGGGTTCTCTCCTGAACTGTGCTATCCAAAGCAGTGTTAGCGGCACTTTTTCGGGTGGAATATTGGTGCTCGGCTGTACGAATACCTAGTCTCCGAAGGGTCGAGCCTACATAACAGCTATCGTTGATCTCTGAGCTCAGACTCTTTAACGGTATGCAATACACACCATATTTTTTCATTCTGAGGCTTGACGTCCTGATCTCTACGCATCAGCTGGAAATATTACTGGAGGACTCGCCAAATGAAATGCCGTGTTTCTTGCAGATGTTGTGTAAAATGTGCGAGATTTGCGGCTGGTATTCAATAGTACCAACGTACTTAATAGTCTCATGACTGCTGGTTAAGGTCGTGCAGACTTTTTTCTTGTGTTGAGCAATCAGAACATTCATAAAGTTCTTATTGTACACATCCTGGGTTGCGATTTGCATTATTTTTTCTAGTTCGTTTCTCCAGAATCTGGCATTCGACGTGTGTGAAAATGTTCGCCTTGTAAAAGATCTAAAAGTCGCAGCTTTATATTTGTGTGGATGATAAGAGTTATATGGGATGGACATAGTAGAGCTGGTTGGCTTACGATACACCGAAAACTGAATTGAGTTAGTGATCATGTTCCGTCTGATGCTCAAGTCAAGGTAGGGGAGAAATCCTTCGTTCTCCAATTCGATGGTAAATTGTATGGTGGGGTATACCGACGACAAACGTAATCTGAATTATTCAAGATTGTCAAGGGAATGCGTCCAAAGTATTAATACACTGCTGGCCACCCAAAATGCACCACCAAGAAGGAAGCATCTGATTGGCCTGAAAGTGGAATAACGGTTTCGCAGGAAGGTGCGCTGTGAGTAGAGATGTACATATACGATGATAAGATATTCTGTCCTATTATCAGCAAATTTGAAGCGGATATAACAGTTGGACGAATCTGACTTTCGCATATAAATGAAAAAGAGTGTTCAACATTTTTAAAAATATTTTCTTTTTTTCTTTTTTTAATGCATTTTTTTTGCCATTCCACTTTTATGTACGCTTAAAAGATATCGATATAGAACTACTAGAACCAGAAATTATGGCTAACGATTTGTTTTCGGAATATTGCTTGGGAAATACAAAGGGAAACGGAATTCTGAATTTATGCAAGAGTTAAGGCATTTTTATAGTATTGACAAATTCTCAGCGCGACGGTGGGAGGAGCACCAAAGATCGGAATATACATTTTAAATAACTCCATTAATAAGCAGGCAGTTGAAGTAATTTTAGATTCAAAAATGTCGTTTAAGTATATGTTTCTGAATTCTCGCTAATAGATGTTATTAAATTTAGATAATATTTAATTTCATGTTACTCTTGCGCATTCATTGCGAAATTATCACATCTTTTCCCATGTAAATTTCGAAGAATGATAGGCTAACCTAAAAATAAACAAATAAGTACGTTTCTGTAATTTTTCTAAATTCAATTACAAACGGGAATGAAAAATTGTATTCCAGTTTACAACACTTTTTACGACTGTGAGAGGGATATTTGAATTTGACAAATATTGAACGTTTAAATCTAGAAACTTCAAAAATATTCTATCCAATCTTAAAAGTGTTCCAATTTCTTTTATTTAATGGGAGCTCAAAATTTTTTGAAAAAGGCTCATATAGTTCCCTGAGTAATCATGGTCTTGTGAATAATCTTTTGGAAAGGTATAATTGCAATGGTAGGTTAAAAGGTACTGGAACAGAAGATATATCACTTGAAACTTTTCGGCACCTAAATAACGCTCATCTAGAAATTCTAGGGTATTCCAACGTTCAGTATATACTAAACATAAGTAAACTTTCAATGTTAATTGATACTGTGTGATCTTGATAGTATGGGGGATTTTTAGTGGTATGAAAATTTTATCGAAATACAGCATCTGTAAAACATTTGCTTATGATAGAAAGGAAAGCTAGCAGATTTGTGATCCAGTATTATCTCGAGAGCATCACATTTTCTCGCAGAAGAATATGAAGCTGGTATTTTCTGACCATAAAGAAAGACATATTATTTGCGAAGAACTAATTATACACTGACTAAGCAAATATATTATGTAATTCTGGGCGCCCACACCTCTCACTTCGATTTCCAGACAGTGAAGCCGTGGTTGGCATAAATACTTTTACAGTCAGCAATCGTGTGAAAATTGCAAGACACACGTTTACTTTCTGTAACTTTGTCAGAAGCATTTCATGTAATCATTTGGTTTATCGATTTTCTGATAGAATCGATTTTTACTGGTCATTTGCGCTTCTTGTTTTGCGTAGGTTGGTTTACAATCGTTATTGTACCGTTATTAATAAAAATCCTTTTGTCACCTCGTCTTTCGTAAAATACTTGGGTTGTTCCGATTTATTGACGACAACTGATGTTTTATATGTTTTATATAGTTATTGCTTCTTACCTCTAACATAATTTACTTACATCCTTTTTTATCTTGAAAATTAGCCTAATGTTCTTTGGATTTTTAAAACTTGTCACCGATTCAGAAATATTTATCACATTTTCAGATGCATTTTACTAAATACTAGTATGTTAACTGTGGGTGATTGCTTTCAATATGGATATTCGGAGAACGAAAAGGAAAGATGAGTTTTAGAAAGAGAAATAATTTGAAGCAATAATGAATATGCAAATTATATGAATATATGATTAACATATGAATATGTTTCAGGAAACGGATCTTAAAGAGATGAAATAAGTGCACATACATTTGTGATTCAAATGGCATTAGCCGTCCTGAGAAGTAGCAGTTTAAATTCTAGCTACTGACCATTTTTTGGGTGTTCCGGATTCGAACACCTATGAGTTGTGGATGATGTGTTCGTCTTATGGCACTGTCTCTATCCCTTCCCTGGAACCCGAGGCCCCAAATTAAGAACGAGCGATTGTTTACGGCCCATCGAATTGCTTACAGTGGTCGAAAACCAGGAAACAAACAAATGACTTTAAGTTGATGAATACTATTTCGTTTTGCTACTATTAGTATTTAATTCGATAACATGAATATATCATCATCATCATCATCATTGTCAACCATTATCAATCCACTGCTGGACGAAGGTCTCCCCAAGTTTCCTCCACAACGGTCTGTCTTGTGCCAGTCTCCTCCATGTCACCCCTGCATACTTTGGAATTTCATCCACTCATCTCGTATGTGGTCTTCTTCTGGGTCTTTTCCTGTCCCTTGGGATCCAATCTAAAATTTCGGCTGTCCATCGATGATCTGTCCTTCTGGCAGTATGTCCAGCCCATTGCCATTTCAGGGATTTAACTCTGATCATGATATCTTCCACTCTTGTCATTTTTCAGATCCACGAGTTCCTCTTCTTATCTCTCCTGGTTACACCAAGTATGCACCTCTCCATGCTTTTTTGAGTTGTCTGCAGCCTTTGTATGTCTCTTTTAGTTAAGGTCCACGTCTCTGCACCATACGTAAGCACTGGAAGGATTCATTGATCAAACACTTTTCTTTTAAGACATAATGGCATATTGCTCTTGAAAATTATGCTGTTTCTTCCAAAAGCTCTCCAGGCAAGTTTTGTACGCCGATTAATCTCTTCATCAATGTGACCCTCACTTGATATCTGCTGTCCAAGATAAACGTACGTGTCTGTTATCTCCAGCTTTTCTCCATCAATCGATAAATCTTCATTTCTTGCAAAAGCATTGAACATCACTTTTGTCTTCTGAAAGTTCATTTTTAATCCCACTTCTTTGCTCTTGTCAGCAAGTTCCTGGATCATACTCTGCAGCTCTGATGGGGTAGTTGCAAAAATGACTACGTCATCAGCAAAACGAAGGTTGGTTAGATAATCTCCATTAATCTTTATCCCCTTGTTTTCCCAGTTCAGTGTTTGAAAGACATTTTCCAATGTGGCATTAAAGAGCTTCGGAGATATGGTGTCACCTTGTCTCACTCCTTTTCCAATTTTTACGTGTGTTGTATTTTCAAACAGCCGAATCTTTGCACTTGCATTTTCATAGATGTTATTAGTAATATTAATGTATGCATCTTCAATACCGCAGGTTTTCAGAGCCATTGTAACTGCTGATGGTTTCTCCGAATCAAAGGCTTTTTCATAATCGATAAAAGCCATGCACAATGGAAGTTCATATTCCCTCGCTCTTTCAATTAGTTCTCTCAGCACGTGGATATGATCTATTGTGCTGTAGCCACTCCTGAATCCAGCTTGTTCTCTCGGTTGAGCCATGTCCCGTGTTACATTCAAGCGGTGTGAAAGAACTTTAGTGAAGATTTTATAAACTACTGATAGGAGGCTGATAGGTCTGTAGTTTCCGAGATCCTCAATGTCACCTTTCTTATGTAGCAGGATCATTGTAGCGGTGTTCCAATCCTCAGGAATCTTTCCTTCATTAAGGCATCGAGTGAAAATTTGGGCGAGTACTGTTTCGATTTCTCCACTTGCTTCTTGTATGATGTCTACAGTAATTCCATCTTCTCCTGGAGCTTTTCCCCGCTTCATGTTCTTGATTGCATGTGCAACTTCTGCTGGAAGGACTGGAGGAACTCTGGTACTGGTATCTTTCATGATGTCTGGAGTGCATGTATCATCCCTTTCATATAATTTGGAGTAGAAATCTTTCACTCTTGTCAAAATTTCTGCCTCTATTTCTTGTTACAGAACCATCTTCTTTTCTCAGTGCCATAATCTGTTTTCTTCCCTTACTGAGATGTCCCTTTGCTATCTTTAGGCTTTTGTTGTTTTCAATTGCTTTCCTCACTAGTTCACAGTTGAATTTTCTTACGTCTTCAGTGATACTTTTTCTTACTGTCTTGCATAGCTCTATATATTCCACTTTGGAAGTCACATCTTCTTTAGTTGTCCTCATCTCTCTTCTTTTTTGCATCAACATTTTGCTTTTTCCTGATAATTTGTTTACATGCAACTTGTTCTTAGACCCAGCTAATTTTGTTGCTGTTTCCATAAGAGCTTTGGTTACTTTTCTGTTAACTTCAGAGATGCCCACTTCTTCCGATGTTAGGCCTTCTAAAGCAGAGAACATGTTCTTCAGTTCCAACTTGAAGGTATTACGGTGTTTTTTAAGGTTGGTTATGTCAATACATTTTGTTTGTCTTATGAGCTTGCCACGTTCAAGTTTAGTGTTGAGGTGCATCTTACATCTCACCAATCTATGGTCACTACCTGTGTTGAACTTGTTTAGCACAGTGCAGTCTTCTATGACGAATTTTTTGTTACACATAATAAAATCAATTTCACTTGTCGTCCCATTTGGATGTCTCCATGTCCATTTCCTGTGTGGCTTTTTCTTGAAGAAGGAGTTCAAGATGAAAAATCCTTCTGCCTCTGCAAACTCAACGAGAGTATTTCCACGCTGGTTTCTGATGCCGTGACCGAATTTACCTACTGAAGTTTCATTGTTGCCGTTGCCCTATTTTTGCATTGAAATCTCCCATAATTATTTTCAAGTGCTGCTTACCTTTATTATTTAGATGACAAATTTCCTCATAAAATTCTTCAATTTCTGCTTCAGGATGACTTGTGGTGGGTGCATAAGTTTGAATAATCTGAGCCTGGTATCTTTTCGAGAGTTGGATAACAAGTCGTGCAGCTCTGTCAGTGGAACTTTCAACTTCTACAACTTTATCCTTCAGTTTCTTGTTTAATATAAATCCAACAACACTAGTTCTACCAGTATCTGTCTCACGATAGTAGAAGAGATGTCCACTTTTCAGTTCGATGAGATCTTCTCCTTTTCTCCTTACCTCACTTAGCCCCACGATGTCTCACTTGATCCTTTGTAGTTCCTCTTCCAATTCAAGAAGCCTTGAATCAGAAGATAGGGAGCGTCTATTATACGTAGCCAAGGTCAGCATCAGATGGCAGCCAAGTCCGGTCCTCCGGGGATTCTTAGCACCCTCTGCCTTCATGTCGCACTGGCCGCTGCCTTGGCCAGGTACATTCCAGCTGCCGGAGACTGAGGGCCACGATTTAAGTTGTGGAATCATTTTGGAGGGGTTTGGCCATAACTCACCACGCTGGCCAAGCTGGTTGGTGAGTGTGGGATAGAATTTCCTCTAATCCCGATGGTATAGTTATACCGCTATTGGCGGTCGTCAGAGCCCCTTTAGTGTGAACAGGATGCACCACGAGCAGGCGGGGTTGACATTTGTCAAGGAGAGGCTGTGATGTTACGCATCACCTGACCTTACATCCCAACATGAATATATATATATATTAATATTTTTTCAGGAAACATTTGGTTTAGAGGCGAATTAACAAGTTTATCACGTGATATATTTTGATCACTCTCCAAATGTTTCATATTCAACACGTGAAATGAAACGGTTTGAAGCGGTAGTCAGAAAATGTATGCCATTTCTGTTTCTCGAAATACTAAAAATTAAGTAACTAATGATGTTGCAAACACTGTCTCCGGAACCTTGGGAATATTCCTTGCATATTGCTTGCAGAATTTTCAATGATGTTTGATAATCTATTATGACATCTGCAAGATTTACAGGAAAAATTTCTTTCGGGTGAAACAATGGATTGGTTCCCCAAGGTACTGCAGCACATGGATGTCTAGTATGACACAATGATCTTTTTAATTTCATGTTCGTTATCATTGTTTAAGGAATTTTACTTTCATGAGGTAAATAACGAAGACAGCATATATGCAATTATTCAGTTGCTGCACTTTTCTGTTCCTTTCAATTTTCAGATCTAATTTTAATCTTGGTAAATCCACACTATCGGGGTCTAACGAAATAATAATTTTAATTTTAGAATGAAAGAGGAGGGAAAAAAATGAAACGGTATTTTTAATTTCAGTTAGTATGGATTTTAAAGCATTAATGTAAAGAAATGTGTTTGCGTTGATGTCATCATTTTACGAAAGCAGATAAAATTAAGGTTTTCCCATCGCTGATTTTTCAATGTATACCCCTTTTTAATGAGAATATACGAGTTTCCAAGCACTTCAATAGACTGTACTATTCAGAAAAATGCCAAGCGAAGGTGATTTCTGAACTTTATGTTGACACTTCAATAGCCATCATGCTATTGTTTTACTAAGAAGAGGCGAATCCCGCAGCTACAAAAGTACCTCGGGCAAGAAAATAACGAAAATACACTGCTGGCCACCCAAAATGCAACACCAAGAAGGACACGAGAAAGCAATTCAAGATTTACTGGACACATAACAACAGATACAAAGATGAAACGATTGAGCTTACAGGCCCGTGCGACTTGCGGAACACGCAGACATCAATAGTTCGTGTGGCCCCCACGGCTGGCAATAACGGCCGCAACACGCCGCCGCATCGAACGAAAGAGGCTTTGGATGTGAGCTTGGGGAATGTCGGTACAGGTTACTTCCACACGTTGCCACATTTCATTAGGCGTAGCCGCGGGTGGTGCTTGCCGGGCCACCCGGTTGCCGATCAGCGACCACACGTGTTCAATGGGCGACATATCGAAAGAACAGGTGAGCCACGTGCGGGCGCTCATTGTACTGTTGAAACGTGGCTGCCAGCAGGTCCTGCAGGTAAGGGAGGACTACAGGCACCTAAACGTCGGAGATGTAGCGGTGGCTGTTGAGTGAACCGGCTAAGCGTACCAGAGAGGTGCGGCTGTCATATCTAATTGCGCCCCAAACCACAACTCCATGCGACGGACCGGTATGGCGATGCAAAATGCAGACGTCACACAGTCTATCGCCGCGGTGCCGCCACACGCGGATCCTACCATCGTGGTGTTGCAGGAAGAAGCGGGATTCCCCGGAGAAGACAATGCCGTGCCATTCCGTTGTCAAGGTGCGGCGTTCAACGGCCCACTGCCGCCGCACTGGCCGGTAGTGTAACGTCAATGGTAATCGTAGCAAATGGGCGCCGTGCGACAAGTCCCCGCTCCTTCAGACGACGTTTAACGATACCTGATGACACGGGTTGTTGCGGAATACACCCTAATTCCTGCGCTAACGTTCGAGATGTGGCGGTGCGAGCCGTCAATGCCCGCCGCACAACATGCCGGTCCTTTCGTTCGGTGGTGTGCCGCGTCTACGGCAAACGTTTACCTCGATCCGCCCGTATCTCCTGCACCCACCGAATCCATACTCGCCTCACTGTGGCTGGATGTCATCCCACACGCGCCCTGATGTCTCGGTACGATAAACCGCTGTCGCGATAAGCCGCTATTCTGCCTCTATCGAACTCCGGAACGTGTTGCAATGACTGCAGTATTCTGCGACGAGGCATCAGAAAGCTTCCCACGCACAGGTCCGGCAGCACAATACACTTCCACTACTTACTGCGCACCCTTCTTATAGTGCTTCTTGGTGGCGTGCAGGGCGTACATGATTTGCATATGCCCTGAAATGCTAATCGCTTGTATGCCCTCTCGCGGGAGACACATGCTGCGAATTTCAGGCCAATCGGATGCTTCCTTCTTGGTGTTGCATTTTTGGTGGCCAACAGTGTATATGATTTCTGAGCAGCATTTATTGGAATGAGAAAGAAGTGTTTTCCGGCATAAGCGTTGCATTACTTTTGCCTAAATATTTATATTTTTTCTTCAAACAGTTTCGCGTTTAACTTTCACCACGCTGACTAAATTCTACTTGCCTTCACTTCACGACACATCCACGTAGGAAAGCGGATAATTTTGTGATACGTAAGTTCCGTACTTTCAATCGTTTTAATAACTTATTCATTTGTGATATCTCATTGTAAATTACCCTAACATCACACACCGTAGTACAGAAGTATAATATTTTTGAATGTGTACTAAACGTTTACAAACACTTATTTACAAACATAGAATGCGAAATTTTATACTGCATAGATAGCTTACACTGAATACGTTTACTAAACAAAATGATTAAAGAACTTTTAAATTTCAAGCTAAGCAATTGGCAATTTGTTTTTGTCTTTTAACTGCTTTGATGAAATTAATAATTGATTTGTCCAGAGTCACACTGCTTTTTACGTCAAGATTCACAGATACGCATTCCCACAAAGCAGTTATCAGCTAATTTAACTGTGAAACATTGTTCGGATTTCAAAGTATTACCCTAGTAAAATGAAATTGATCATGCGGTCTGGATTGTGCCTGCCGCGTTTTGATCTGTGTCAAAACCTATACAGTATATCTAGATTAAAATGTCAGTAATGAAAATTATTTTACATGGAAGAAATGACCATGGTATGCCAAACATATTTCATATTTCGTTGAATGTTCGAACATTACCGCTGTCTATCTCGATGTTCTCGCCAGAACTGCCGAATTTCCCAAATCGAAGTAACAGCGATTACAAGATTTTTAGCAGTGCCTTCATTTCGCTCAGTATTTGAATATTTATTCAACCGTGCCTGCCTCTGTTTTAGTCTTAAAAACTCTGAGTTTAATGGAGTTTTCAAAACTTCTTCTAGATCAAAGGGTGAAGCTATTGGTATATCCTTTTACCCAAATCGATTCTTCTACACATACCTAAAACAGACAGTCTGTACCTTATTTTTACATTTGATACGCAATATTGCCGTTCCGTATTGTTTGATGAATACTAGTAGTCCTGTTACGCACAAGGGGGAGGCATGTTCACATTCTTTTCTATAGGATAATTGCTCCCACCATTTGTTCAACGGACGATTTATCTGCCCTTTGTCATGAATGATATCTCCGCAATCCGATTAGTATGGTCATCTTCCAAACAGTAGATTTGTCCATTTTTCGTTTTGCATGATTTATCCATTCTCGAGACCGTATGAATGACATTAGTTTTGTTACAAGCAGTCGAAGGGATATTCGCAAACATCTCACCAAGCTCGTGGGTTCCCTTTTGATCTTTCGAAAAGAGTCGCTGTGTCCATTCTTCACAGTTAAATATATTTCAGTTAATTATGGGTCAGGAATGGTAATACGATTATTTAGCAAATGGATAAAAATGTTGCCGAATTTATCATAATGTCTGTTGTTCTGCACTTCTTTGAACACATTTGCCTTTAAAAAGCGACCATTGCATTAAAATATCCGGTTACAAAAAAAACTTCTGTCTCTGAAAATTATTCCACACACACAAAAATATTGAACCATGGAGGTTTTTCCGTTGGTGTCCCCGTCACAAATTCACTTTTCTTCTCCTCGAGTCTGCACAAAATATATATCTTCTCTAACGTTTGCATTGCAGCAAAGTTTTTCGTTATCTTGATAAGAAGAAAATTGTGCACAAAATTTGTGAATAACTTGACTTTCCTCTCATCCGTCAAACTGTGCATTTGTCTTCTATAGGAAATGCAATTATTTCAGGTTTTGACTGTTTAGTTAAAAAGTAGTTTTTCCTTATCTGACAGAGGAAAAGTGTTCAGAAGAATAAAATAACATTATTTTATTTGTGTTCATCAGAAACTGGGGCAGACAGTCTTCTTTTCTATTTTTGTAAAAGCATTTTACATAAATTTTGTTTCATAATATATTTTACGCTCACTTCTTTACTTTTGTCAGAAAGTACATACACCCCCTGTGAGCCTTCGAGGGGATAAATGCACCTACATAGAGATATATGACATTCATATAAGTAATTTGAGTAATACAGTAAATCATAGCAGCCTTAATTTTAGAACTAGTGAGTTTGGAACATCTGAAAACGATATTCAGTGATACTACCCGACATTTTTTGTAGTATCTTTTAAGATTAATTGGAGGAAATTGAAATATATTTGTGCCAACCAATCAATTCGTTAGGTATAGGTTACTTTGCGGCGCCTGTCGTCAGCTTTGAAGCGCAGAAATTTCGTGGTTTAAGTTCTGTGCTGCTTACTCAGATGATCAAGCGCGGCCTCATTTATGACAGCATGACCTCAGTGTATAAACGTGCATGTATCTATTTGTTTGAATAAAGGGCGGTCGCCCTAAACACTTTGCGCTAGCGCACGATTCTTTCAGACAGAGGTAGAGATATTTTCTAACCCCTGCCCAAATGGCACGCACACACGGGTCATGACGGAGAGGTGAGAAGTGCCGGCCCACGAGGGCAGCAGCAAGCTGCGGGTCTACGGACCGATCCTGTCCTGGTGGAGGACTGTTGGTTCCTGGCAGGATTACTCGCAACGCCGTCACTTTTAAGATCGAGAGAGTTTGTTTAACCCTGTGGAGTCCGCAATTGGACGGTACAGGTTATTGGTCATCAGTTAGTCCTTACGCTTATGTCAGCATGAAGACATTTTAAAGTCGGAATAGTTGAAGACGGACGAGTTGACACCTAGTCGTATGATTTAGTTTTTGTTTAATAACACATCTATAACGAAATAGTGAACCATTTCATTGTTAGGCATGCTACCAGACATTTTTGCACTAATAAAGTACCCGTAAATATATAGAGCCATCCCGGTGGTGCAGTGGTCTAAGCGCTAGCTTTTGACCATAACAATTTTTCGGTTGCTATGTGTTTCTGGAACGTGGAAAGTGCGATGTATTTATTTATTTCGACCATTCACCCGTGAAGGGTCCGTGTTTGAATACCGTTGAGGCATGGACGTTGTTTTTGTCTTACGGCACTGGCTATCTTTATTGCCTGGAACCAGTGACCCTTAATTAGGGATGGGCGTCTGCTTATATCCAATTGAGTTGTTCACGGTTGTCGTTAAACTTTCAAGAAAAAAAAATATAAATTTCGATTTTGGAAAGTAAACTTCTTAAAAACATAAGGGATATATGGTCTTCAGACCCAAGACCATTGTTTATGCAAATATTTTAAAGGAATAATTCTACGTGGAAACGTGGTAAACCCAACGTTTTACAATCTTTGGGAAATACACTGCATTTGCTTAAACCATGTGGCATGAATAATCAGGATGTATAAAATCTCTGTAAACAGTTTTAACTCACTAATTGCGATGAACCAAGCCTAAGGATACCACTGTCGCACTATTAAATACAAAGTGCAGACATTCCGTGGTATGAAAAGACAATTGGAGTATTGAAACGCAGCAGCTCTCTTTCAGACAGACAGATGTTTCCTCCATCGATACCAAAGGGCGAAAGTCAACGGAATTTTGGTTGTCGGGATCACATCGATGTCATACAATGGGAAGAAATACTGTCATTTTAAACACATAAGAGTAATTTCACCATTTGGTTGCTTGATAGCTGCTACACAGAAAATAAATATCCGCGGGTATGCCATCTTCTGCACTGAAGCTTGCTCCAGTTTGTAATCGTTGTTGTCAAGTGTTTCTGAATGGATCTGAAGAAATAATCCACATTTGTCTCATTTAAAATTTCATATCCGGCTCAGCTACAACATCAAACGCAACTACCTCTACAGTATAAAATATATCCTTTCCACAAGGTCGCAAAGTAATGCCGGTGCCCCAGAAGCGCCGTGTTCTAACCGATAGTTCTGGACATTCGGCCGCAATAGGTTAGAATCAGAGTAAAGCATGGTTATTAAGATTTTCAATTAGGGCATTGGATTTATCCCTTCCCAGATATCAGTTATCCGAAATTAGGGAGCTGCTGCTACTACTTATAGCTCACTCTGTTTATCAGGATGGCTGTTGAATCCCCCTAACACGAAAACAAAATGTTAACATAACAATACTAATTTAACTACAAAATGCCGTAAATTTTGAGTTCACTGTTAATTTAGTCCATGCTTGTGTGAAACGCGTTTTTCTCCATGTAGAATTATTTGCCTGATAGTTGTACACAATACAACCGCATTATGCAAATAACCTTTCATGAGTTCAAACGATTTCCATGACCTCGTGTATGTTTGTTATTATTCTCATGTAAAGGACGAGAACTTGCAGACATTTAAAACATTTTCTCCAGAATTCTTTAAAAAATATAAAAACGTCCTTAAGTGCAGATAAGTCTTTCCCAAACTATTGATATTTTAAGAATGAAAAAAACAAGAGCATACATGAAATATGACGCTGAATTATTATTTGGTGCAGTTAATACATGCTCGGTGTACTTTCAGATAAACAATGTGTCAAATCATTTCTGAGAAATATATTTAGCCCAAAATCTGTTTACGGCCCCTTTTTTAGAAGCTGATCTTAATATGGAACACCAAACATCAAGAGCGTTTACTGTAATGTATTGAACCTGCTGCAAATAAAAGCATTCAACTGGATTTCTTCAAAATTTGTACATATGCAAATAAAAGTAGATTACTCTCCTCTATTGAAGAAAGAAATGAGTTAAAAATCGTTAACGTGAATTCCATTGTGTAGGAAAAGCAAATGGCACATTACCCTTATTTGTGGCATACTGATGGAAATTAATATAACGTCGTGACCAGAATAATATCAAATTAACAATTACAGCTGCGGAAAAAAACCTTGCAAATGAAGGGTTTAAGAGAGAACAATATATTAACAAGTTAGTAAAATCATGCAGTGCATTGATTATAATACGCTTTCCAACATACCAGAAATTATTACTCAAGTTATGAGAATAATGGCTGTGGAATAAATCTCGGTCCTGTGCCTTGACCTTTGATCCCATTTCGATGATATTCAACAGAACCGGTTTGGTATACCTCCGAAATAACATGATAAAATTTTGTTGCAGTCAAAGCATTTTTACGTAAGTTATGATGCATAAGGGCTATGGAATAGATCCCGCTCCCGTGTCCTAACCTTTGACCCCATTTCGCACATTTTCAATAGAATTCGTCCCCAGGCAAGACCCCACAACATACTTACATTTCATCCAAATCGAAGCATTTTTACGTACGTTACGACGCATAATGGCGATGGAAGTGATTCCGCTTCTATGTCCTGCCCTTTGACGACATTTCGCCCATTTTCAATAAGGTTTGTCGCCAGATGGTCCCCTACCACATACTAAAAGTTCATCGAAATCGAACCTTTCTTACGTTAGTTATGACGCATAATAGCAGTGGAATGAATCCCACTCCTATGTACTGACCTTTGAACCCATTTCGTTCACTTTAAATAGGGTTCCTTCCCAGGTGATCCTCTACCAGATATTAAAATTTCATCGAAATCGAACGATTGTTACGCGAGTTATCCTGCGGACCGACATACGCACACAACGCGTGACGTAATGAGGCAGATGGGAATCGCGACCATCTGCTTGCCGCCAGTGTGACGTCATAAAACTTTAATAGGATCCACACACAATGCGTGACCGCGTGTCAACATTCTCAAAGGCGAGATTATGACGTCATAAGATTTCTAAGCATTGGTAACATCAATGAAACAACGCCATCACTAAAAACGTTATAATTCGGGGTAGTTATTTAACCCACTAAACGAATTCTCTTAAAGTCGAGATCAAGCTAAATCGATTTCTAGTACCAGAAAACGGTACGTTAACGACTTTCATCAAAATTCTTAGCGCCGTTTTCAAAATAAAATGTACGTACATACATACATACAAGAATTGCTACTTTAAGGTGGACGTCAAGTAATTTTGATTCCCATACTTCCAATGGAAAAACTTCTGTACACATTTTCTTCGCAATTAATGCGTTCCCAAGGATGAAAATTTGAACATCGATTAAAATATCTTCATTTTATAACTTGTAATACTTAATATTTTCTAAAACATAACCATATTTATGCAATTCAAAATTTGTTTGTCTACTGACGTCATGAAAATATAGGTCGCGCCATCTTTTTTCTGGACAATTAATGCGTTCACAAGGATGAAAAGTTGAACATCGATTAAAATAGCTTCATTTCATAACTTGGAATACTTAACATTTTCTAAACCGTAACCGTAATTATGCAATCCAACATTTTTTTGTACACTGACGTCATCAAAGTACAGGTCGCGCCATCTTTTCTGTTGTTTCAACACCACCAAAGGAAAAGTGATTGCGTTTTAATATAATTATGGTTATGTTTTAAAAAATATTAAGTTTTCCAAGTTATAATATGAAGTTATTTTAATCGATGTTCAAATTTTCATCCTTGGGAACACATTAATTGTGAAGGACATGTTTACAAAAGTTTTTCCATTGGAAGTATAGGAAGGAAAATTACTTGACGTCCACCTTAATAATATGGGATAAGGGCAATTTAATGGATCGCAATCCTATGTCCTGACCTTTGACCACATTTCTTCCATTTTCAACAGGGTTCGTCCCCAGGAGGTCCTCTACTACATACTGAAATTTCATCGAAATCGAACCATTTTTAAGCACGTTATGACGCAGAAGGGTAATGGAATGCATCCCGATCTTATGTCCTGACCTTTGATCCCACTTCACCCATTTTGAATAGGATTTGTCCCCAGGCGGTCTCCTACCACATAATAAACTTTCATTGAAATTGAACCATATTTACGCAAGTTATGTCGCATAACAGCAATGGAATGATCCCGCTCCTATGTCGTGACCTTTGACCCCATTTGTCCCATTTTCAATAGAGTTCGTCCCTAGGTGTTCCCCTACCACATAGTAAACTTTCATTGAAATCGAACCATATTTACGCAAATTATGACTCATAAGAGGGCAATGGAATGATTCTGCTCTTACGTCGTGACCTTTGACCCCATTTGTCCCATTTTCAATAGGGTTCGTTCCCCGGTGGTCCGCTACCACATACTAAAATTTCCTCGAAATCGAACCATTTTTACGCCAGTCATCGTGCGGACAGACGGACGGACGGGCAAAGCTGGAGCATATACTCTTCTTCAACCTACGGTTGGAAAGCGTAAAACAATGTATGAATTTTATGTGATACATGTAACTAGCATAGGTCTTAGTTTGGTCATCTTAACAGTTGATTATTTTGCACTACCTTCGATATTCGTACAATGAGCTCTTAACAATTACATTATCGTGTAATCACTGTAACACTCCTGACGCAAAAGATTTTGAAGATAATTGTAAAAATACTTTAGTGCAAGCTATCAATCCTTATGTTTAACTTTTAGGAATATGAAAACTGTTTATAAGATTTATGGTTAATTTTTTAACACATAGTAGTAACACATGATATAAACTGAAGATTTTCAAGTCAAAAACAGCGCTGAATGTGAAGACGTTTGATAGCGCAACAGTAAGTAAATTCTAGTTTCATCAGCACACCATTTATCAGATGGGTTGTCATTCTTCGAAGAGATAACCTCAGAATCGAAGAGGACAGGTTAGTAATATGTATGTATGTATATTTTAATACTTTTTGCATAATTTGCCATTTTAAGGAATAAAAAGTATATTTTGGATATACTTCCAATCATGGTCTCCTTGCGCGATACAACGATTACTAAACCGCTGATATATGGCAACAAGACACTATTCAGTTATAGGTGTTACATCTGATGTGTTTGTAATGTGTATTTTATAACGGGAGGAAGTAAGTCGTGCAGACGCCTTCTGTTACTCAGTTCGCAGATTTTCTTAATATACTGATAAAGAATCGAAGATTAAAAATTCTGAAGCGAAGCTTCAATAACTTTGATAACAGTCTTCTATTACTGGTTTTCTCAAACAATTTTGCCGCCCGTATGCAATCTTGTGAAACGGCAGACATGACGCCGTAAGTCCAGTCATTGTGAAAGTAGGGATGAACATTTGTTCAAAATTGAAAGCTTTAAAGTGAAAATTATGAAAAATTAGAGATACATTGATGCATTGCCATTGGCTAAATGCTAAGTATGATTAAAAGCTGATTCTCAAACTCTGAAATTTAATTTTTGTTAAATCTATTCTGTTCAGTTTGGCGTTTAACTACTATAACGAATTGTTCTATCAGGAATGCTGTATATTAATTTTATTTCGATGTAAATCTTATTGTTTTGAGTGGTTTTCAATGTACACGTATGTGCCCTTAAAAAAACTTATTTCATTAGTTGATGTACAACTTTGTTTTGCGGAATGTGTTGGTGCCTTAATTATTAATCTCAGTGATAAAATACTGAGATCTCTCCGTAAACACATAGGAGAGATTTCGCTGACATAATCAGAATGATGGAATACTATGATCTCTCTGTAAATTAGAGGATGTTGGCTGTGGTAATCACAGTGATTGATTACAGTGTTTTCTCTGTGAAAATAGAAGAGATAAGGTGAAATAATCACAGTTTTTTAATACCGTAATCTCTCTGATAATCAGAAGAAAAAAATAAAAGGTGTATGTCGTGGGTTTCTTAAGCTTAACAGCAAGCCTTTGCCAAGCAATCTGGACTGGTTCCCATAAGGTTCATGTTAATGTCAATTGAAAAGAAAAAATGAGTTCGAGATATGTGCCTTTGAATTGTCAGAATGCGTGCGAAAGCGGAAGGCCGCCCAGGTGGCGCAGTGGTCTAAGCGATGGTCTCTGACCATTCATTCCAAAGGTGTTAGGGTTCGAATACCGGTGATGCATGGATGTTGCGTTTGTCTTACGGCACTGGCTCTCTTCCTTACCTGGAGCTAGTGATCCTAAATTAAGGACGGGCGACTGCTTACACCCCATTGAGTTCCTCACGGTGGTCGTTAAACCTCCCATCGAAAAAAAATGCGGAAGAACATAGGGTCTCTTAAAGCTGCAATCAGCTTTAAAGAGACTTCGCCCCGTGCACTAGAGTGACAGTCAACCTGAGGCGTGAAATTTGGAGCCTGATAAGGAATCCATATACAGGGTCGATTTGAAGGTTATTGATCAGCATAGTTTATACAGTATATAAATTTTTGCACAGGAAGAACTAAAAATAATAATAAATTAAATTAAGTTGCTTAAGGCTAAGAAAACTAATTTCAAAAGCGACTCAGTTGAATTCCAGTCAATACAAGTGCCGCATTTGTCGCAGATTACGAAACGATATCACTGCTACAGCAAATCAAATATATCGCTGTTCTTAACATAATTTATCCCAAATTTTCTTATCGGCAAGCTTACTCCAAAATGTTTACTTCCTGAACAGACACTATAAACTGATATAAGATTCGAGTTGAACGCAAATTTAGACAATTGAAAATTTTACTTTTTTAGTGAAATATATAGCTTGCCTGTCCGTAGTTGGGGATTAATGGATACCACTCTTTTACCAGAACACAACAAAAATAATTTTTCTTCAATGGAAGAAAAAAATATTTCGTTGTGTACGGATAAAACAGCAGTATCAGACTCCTACGGAAACGGCAGAGTATTGACAGTTGGAAAATTTCTTCACTTCTTTATCCACGTTCGATCATATCCTGAAAATTTTTCAAATATGTATGCGTGTGATTTTCCGTCAAAATTTCAACAGTGGGAGAGTTTGAAATATACTGCTTGACGGTTCATATGGGTTTACGGACTAAAATGTACAAAATTCGAATGATAACTGAAAATAACTAAAACCTTCTGGTAAAGAGCTTCAACTCTTTCCGTAGAAAAAGGAAGAAATAATTGTTTCCAAACAGCTGCCACTGTCTCTACCTTTGAAACAGTTCCGAGATATGGAGTTCATCTTATCACGAAAAATGCAAGGCACCATAAAGTTCTCCATACACAGATTTTTTTCAGTATGCGACATCTTACGTTCTCTTCTTCATCGTCCGCAAGTTTGATGAAATTTACCGAAAGCAAATAAGATGGGCGTGTTTTGAAATGGATTCTTCAACAGAAAACAATCGTTGAAAATATAAAGAAATAAATCTGTCTATGACTGTTACTCACTGCTTAAGTGATTCTGTACCACTCTGAAACGAGGTTTATTGTCTTTTCTGAACTGTTACGACAGTATGGCCAACGTAATCACTCCACCCCGGAGGAGCAGTGTTCTTATAGCTGTGTTATGACCTTTCTTCCGAGAAAGGGTTTGGGTTAGAATCCCGGTGAGACATGGACGTTGTGAATGTTTTACCGCACAAATCCTCTCCATTCTCTGGAACCAGTGGTCCTAAATTAGGGTCGGGCGAACGCTTGTATCCCATTGAGTCGCTCACGGTGGACGTTAAACCTTCAATTAAAAAAATCACAGTCACTCTTTCCTAAGGAACTTCAGAAATTGAGTTCTTTCTTCCTAATAGCGGTTTATACGATGGGATTTTTCGAATTCCTCATTTCAGTAGATGCGTAGAAACTATTAACACCATACTGTTTTATACGACTATTTAAAATACAAATACAAAAGGAAAGAATACCTCCATTTAAAAGTGAAGTATTTGAACAAAGTGTGAGAATCAGAATCCCTCTAAACAAATTATGTTCTCCAGCACAATAAAAAATTGTTTCCAGTAACACCTTTGTGATCACTTAGTTGTTACTTTTCGCCAAAACCTCTTAGTAGTGTCTGAGTTGTTTTACAATACTTTATGTCCAATGAGCTAAGGCACAAATAAAGCAGGCAGTTTACTGGCTAAAATACACATAAGAAAATAAATATTTTAAAAATTAATTTTATATACTCCGCTTATTTCCCTTTCCACCAAAAGACAAGCAGAGATAAGCGATTTAATACCACTGCCTCTGTAAATTAGAAAATGAGGAAAAAATAAAAAAAAACAGCGAAGGGAACAATGCCAGTTTAACATGAGTAAATTACCTACTGTGCTATTAAAACACTCGTCCTTATATATCCCAGTTTTCAATCCAGCAATTATACCTGTGGGCTTCTCACTACACGCAGTTCATGTGATTCCTTGGTATTGACGGAAGTCTTCATTCTTGGTGATGAATCTAAGTGTTAAAATAATTTGCGAAACAGAAAAAAGGTATGGTGCACATTTAAGATCTTCAAGAAGAAAGATGATCATAATTCACTGAATACATATCCAAATTATGTTTCATTGTCTTGAAACGATATAAATGTTAAAGTGTTCTGTTTTTATAACATCTAGAAAAATACGCTTGAAATGTTTATTGGCACATTAATCCAAATTTTGTCCACATTTAAACAGACCCCGGTATTAGATCTCTCTAGTTAAGCTACTTGTATTACTCTTCGACCTGGCATTAAAGTAATATTGGAATGTTTTATGAAAATAATTCAGAAGAAAAAAGTAAAATTGATGGAATTGAGGGAAATTTTCCATAGCTATCTTCAGGGTAATGAAAAACTGTTCGCCAGCTGGGTAAACTTTGTCGCCAGTGGTGACTGGGTGACAGTTTATTTGCAGCCATGTTTTTAAGGATAATATTTACTTCGCTATGTTAGACGATTCAAAATGTTTATATCAGATGTACAAATGAGGTTTAAAGCGTTTAAAGACACCACAACCTATAATATGAGAGAAAACAACAATACCTTTACGAATCAAAATATGCGTCGTCATTATCTATCACCTTCCGCCATCGGTCGGGCAGATGACGGACTACAGCCATGAAGAATATTTTCTCGGGTGACGCGATTAAGTCGTCAACCCACTTTTCTACTTCGTCACATGTCCAAAAATTTACAACAGAAAAATCATGTTGCATTAATCGGAACAAATGATTGTCTGAAGGAGCAATGTCGGCATTATACGACGGGTGCTCCAAAACTTTAATGCCAAGCGTCAATAACGTTTCTTTGATCGATTTCGTGACATGCGGTCTGGCGTTGTCATGCAGTAATTTCACGGGACTCAATTCTTTGCCTGCAAGTGGACGTTAAAGACAGATTTCCTGTTTCAGTACGAGCAATTGCTGATCGTACCGATCAGAAGTAACAGTTTGACCCTGCTCCAATAGTTGATAATAGAGCACAACCTTCATATCCCACCAGGTGCACAGCAGAACTTTCTTGGAGTGAATATTGCGTTTCGGTGTCAAATTAATTGTTTCACCGGGGTTTACCCAGTGTCTTTTTTCGTTTAGGATTACCATACCATATCCACATTTTATCACCCGTAATGATTTACCGCAGGAAAGACTTTCTGTGTTGTTTATTCAGCAGATTCAAACGCATCATTACACGATCATCCTTGTTCCTCTGGCTCAGGTCATGTGTCACCCATTTTCCTATATTCTGATTCTTTCCCATTGCACGTAAACAATCGGAAATGGTTTGTAGAATTACCCCCAGTTGTTCATCTGGTTCTTTTTTAGTTTCAGGTGAATCTTCATCCAGTAATGCTTACAGTTCCTCATGTGCAACCGTTTGCTGGGTGCCGCTACGTTCTCGATCACTAACATCAAAATCCACCTGCTTTAAACCGTTTAAACCAAAATTGGCTCGTGCTTTCCGATACAACATTCTCCCCAGAAAAGAACACATCGATGCACATGCTTTTGTAGCACTTTTTCTTTGATGAAATTCGTAACGAATTCACCATCGAATAAATGCAGTATCGCTTGCAATCTTTCACCTACCTATGTGCAAGTGCATTTGACTGTTGGAAAACTTCGGTGTCACATTTTATACTCTGGACTAGTTACAGTCACATGACAACAACGCAAGGAATTTCGGATATGTAAATTAGCGGTATACGTTACGCAAAGAACGCTTTAGAACGTATTTGTACACCTAATAATCATTTAGGTTTCCCTGAAATTTAACATATCGGACATTTGCGTAAGTAGATAAGTTAGATTCAAAAGTTTGTTACAGTTTTGGTATTATGATCTAATTCTTATATTGTAAAACATAATCCTGCCCATGCAAAAAACTTCGGAAATTATGCTAGAAATATCCTGTATGTATGAAAAATATGCCTGTTGCACGAAAATGCACTTCGTGTGATCACCGGGTCTCCCGTCGGGACCCCTCTTCGGAACCTGAGGAACAGACTTGAAGTTGAAAAGGTACATGAGTTCTCCACCAGACTCACCCAGAAGTTCTTCAAGAATTCGGAGGCCCACCCAAATGAACTAGTTAGGACTGCGGTTGACAACGATCACAGCGGAATCCATAGGTAGCCTAGAACTAAGGCATTCATCATAGCCCCCCCCCCACTGGGATATTAGGAGAGGCAGAACTGTTGAGGACTTTTTTTGAGCTGGGGTCTTGCATCATATGGAAGACAGAATCAGATAGCGATTGAGTGCGAGAATTTGGTGGATGTTAGACAAACCGTTAACCCCTTCTTTCTCAGCAGAGTGTTACGTCGGTTAGCACTGATTGCTGCTCTTGCGTCCGGATTGGTTCTCGTCATTTTCACTCCCTCGAATGCGTCGTCGGTTGCGTGGTGTTTTGATGTACTGTAATGGATTTCTGTGGACTTTTGTCTCCCTCTTTCTGACCCTAATGCTTCTGTGTCTCTTTCCTGTTGAGTTCGCTTACTTAAATCTCCTTCTTTCCATTGTCTGAGGTTAGATATAGACCTGGTATCAGGCACTCCCTTTCAAAAACTACTTGCAAACAAGTGCAAGTCCCAAAAATGTCTGTTGGAAACAAGAGAAATCGTGCACTAAAATGTATGAAAATATATTATATAAAATGTGCCCCCGGATTTGTGTTAAAACTCTAATTTAAATTGTTCTTATTTACACATGAGCTTAGCTCACGAAATGAACATTTAAATACCACGTTCTACTTAGAGTTACTTGTTGCACAGTCTGTGAGAGCCTTCTCTGTACCCGTCAGCGAAAAGCAAAAGTTGGTGTCATTCTGCTGTGTTTGTCTCCCTGCCGTGTCCGTCCTGCCAACCAACTACTTCCATAGTTAACTTTCCCTTCTACAGATCTACACACCTAAGCAGAATTACATTGAGTATCCATCTTGATTTTAATACAAGGAATTGAAAAAGCATTAGTGCTGTCCCGGTGGGATATGGATTCTGATCACTCGTCCGACATGGGTCCGGGTTCGAAACCTGGTGAGACATAGATATTGTGTTTGTTTTATGGCACTTGCTCTCTCCCTTCCCTGGAATCAGTGGCCCTTACTTACGGACGGGCTACTGCTAATGGACCACTGAGTTGCTTATGGTGGTCTTTAAATACACAATCCGAAAACATTGATCCGCCGGCCATACCACTTATAATTGTCACTAAATATACTCTTTGCGCAATCAAACGGTACTAGCACCGTGGCCACCTCCCGGATGACCCCGGTGGTATTGCTGGCTGAAATCGGTCACACAATTATATAGCGTCCACCGATAAAATAATCTGTATCGTACCATAACACGTAGTTCTACGTCAAAAATAAAGCCTGGATTAGTTTCAAGAGAAGCAGTGGGGTTATAACAGAATGATGGTGTGGAGGGGTCTTAATCAAAGAAATTCTTTTCCCTTCCTAATACTGCTGCAGAACCATTAGAATTTCCACGATTGTCAGTTTTCTATCTGTGCGTTGCGATTCAGATGTAACTCTCTCACCCCTCCCTAATTTAATTTAGATTATAATTTTTGTCAGATATTCTGCTAATCAAACAAAAACGGATTGTGGGCAATAAATTTGCTGCTAGGGATGACTTTTAGTAGCGAAGGTATCTGTTCCGTTTTTTCCCATAGTGGTAAAATCTTAGGTTTACTAGG
Organism: Macrothele yani; assembly: GCA_039090855.1. NCBI lineage: Eukaryota > Metazoa > Arthropoda > Arachnida > Araneae > Macrothelidae > Macrothele > Macrothele yani. Next base: position 45,508,697 of record CM076999.1, on the reverse strand, counting down.
AGTATAGTAAAAACGTTCGTAGCATAAGATATCTTTAGTGAGGAGTGCAAGTGTTATTGTATACGATTGCCACTGTCCGACCGTTGAAAACTTTACTCCTCTTACAATGTAGACATTACATGCGAAATCCCAGACTCTATTCTGAAAACCTGTGTTCGTCATTTAAATTCTAAGTTAAAGCCCATTAATAATGTCGGGGGAAAATAAGATATACAGAGTACATTTTTAATAAGCAAGTATGTTTTTCTTTGTTGATGAATTTAGAATAATAACTGTTAAAAGGTTATGGTAGTTGATGAGAAGAATCAGAAACAATATTGTTAACTTTTTTTCTTCATTTCTCATTTTTCTTCAGATGTAAATAAAATAATATATGGTTATGTTCTGCGAAAGAAATTTTGTTATATTCTGAAGATTTCGTCATTTTAGGAATGAGAAAGTATCCCAAATTATATTTCTTCAGCATACGCATGAAACAAAAACAATTGCTGCTTCATTCGAACTCTCAATTTTTAGATTTAAATGAGAAAAAAAACAAGTTTGACAATCTAAAATTTGCATTTTAAGTTCGCAATGGAAATCTTAAAATTAAAGTTCATACGATTGGATTGGCTATAATATTCCGCTAAACCTCTGGCTATAATATACGATGCTTAGCTAAAAGAAGCTAGAAACAAAATTTGATAAAAGAGCAGTACGTATAGATTTTCTTCGTGTTCATATCTCTTGCGTTTTGTTTCCAGTTCATTTCATAATTTGATTTATATTTAAACACAAGCAGTAAGTGCCACGTGATTCATTTACATTAATTTTTCGATAGAGCTTTCAATTTCCAAATGTAATTGAAATTTCATCTGAGAGAGAACGCCAACAAAACAGTCAACTTTCTTCCGTTGCATTGAAATGACACATGATCAAATATTTCACGTTTCGTTTGTCAGATGTACGCTATAAATGCGTAACCTATTCCATGAAGGTCAATTTTTATGACTTCCTCTTTTGTTTCATTCCGGGATACTCAACTCTTCTAGAAGAAAAGACATTAATATTCACCTTATTTAGTTAATATGAATATAGAACACATTTTATATTTCCCTCAAAGCACAATTAAATCTCACTTTCAGTGTAAAGCAACCCCATACTCTTATCAGCGTACAACGACGGCTTTTCGCACAAATCCATGAGCCAAGTACTATCAATTCTAACGTCTGAAAGTGTAAAAGTTTAGGGTTTTCAAAATTATGTACAAATTAGTAAAGACTGCAAACTTCCATTTGGATTGTATGACATATATCCCTATTTCTGACAACAAATGCCAATGGTGTACTGCCTATTCCAAAGCACTTTGGGTCCATCACTTTTCCAACTTTCGAAACAGCAGTACAACAGTTCTTTTTACAGAGTCCCAACTCCTCACTACTACGATTCATATTTAATGTTCAAAGCCATGTAACTCCCCAATATTAGTTTAATACGTTACAAATGAAAACCACACGTGCTTTGACAATATTTCATGGGAAAAATACGTAGAAGTACAATCAGTATTTTTGTCTGTCACTGACGAAAATCATTCACAGAAAACGCACCGGTTCGTGTTCCCTTGCGTATCTATATTCAATCGTTCTTTTTCTGGTTTATTTATTGTTTAATTTTTTCCAGGTTCGAATTGATATTAATCTTCTCATTGATTACACATGAAAATATTTGCAGGATACGATGTTTTATAATCTGGAAAGAAGGACGCATAATGCTGTACCAGCTTTGATTATTTGGTTTGATGTCGTAAACGGTGGGTTACTGAAATTTTCGTCGCTGAGTGCAGCCATGCCATTAATTGTGAGACGGTAACCTCCCCAACAGATATTTAAATTCGCACTTTTTTCACGAAAATCGTATTTACGGTTGAAACAAAAGACTAAATGCATTGTGACAAAGAGGCTGACATATTTTTTTATCTATGCTAGAACAATGAAGCAATTTTCCCCACATATTTAACTCTTCAGCTTTAAAAATTTATATTTCAGAATAACCCATTAAACCTTTTTTTAAATAACCGAGCAATTAAGCTCTCGAATTACTAAGGAAGAACCGGCAACTATTTACTAACAATAAAGAAAAACTTTATAATTAATACTTTATTTTTATAAATAAATACCGAAAGACAAATTACTCCATTATATATCCTTAAATTAATGACTTCTTCTTTTGTCGGTAATAATACATCACGTTTAATCTATAAAATTAAAAATACATTCCTTAGGTCAAACGCAGTTGGAATTGTTTGTTTTTGTTAGTCGTCACTTTTGATTTTTTCCAATTCTTACACATATCTTTTCCTTTAATATCTCAAAGTTTTCCAAAGCAAACAGAATAGAAATTCTGAATTTGCTCCTAACATTTACTGGTCATCCATGTAAAACTCCTCAGAAAACTTCCAGATTCATCCGCCCTCGAATGGGAATCAAACCCGTATGTCCCGGTTTCCATTCGAGTATGCTAACGTTTCAAGAGAATTCAACCGTTACACGGTTAGAACACTCGAACAGAAGTTGGATACAGAACACGAGTATCCAAACTGTTAGAATACTTGAACGGAAATCTGGAAATTCCAGATCCAAGACGATGAAAATTTCAAGTGTTCTGAGAGGTGTTACATGGATGACCAGTAAGTGTTACAACCAAATTCAGAATTTATATTCTGTTTGCTTTGAATATTGTATCAATTTCCTATGGATTATGAAGAATATTTCTTTCTTCACTGATTTATCTCAAAGTTCCCTTCATAGAAATAATAAGCCTCTGTTGACATTTGAAGTCCATGCTATTGGGTCATATAAACGTTTTTGTGAATATCTTTAAAAATTCTAAATGATGAAATTAATGAGCGAATATATTAAAACTTTCTTCGTAAATCTGTACCACATTATTCGAGACAAGATGATGGAATTTTATAAAATTTCAGTTTTTGTCACTCATCTGAGACAGCGTGCGTAATATACAAAAGGCATGTGGGCCGAAATTATTTTCCGCAAATAACAGAAAACAGCAGTTCTAGTGAAAATCAGCGGGCATATTGAAAATGTACCGCAAAAATTAACCTCGTCGGCATTGTGATGACTTGGGGCTATTCTCATGGGCCATATTAGGTCCCTTAGTGTGCCTGGAGAAGCCCTTAACCGTTGCGCGCTACCAGCATATGATACTTACATGCTTTGATACTCTTTACGCATACTGCTACCGATCTTCTGTTTCTGTAGAATAATACGCATATCCACCAAGCCGCAACCACCTAGGCCTATCACGGGAAACACTCATCTATGTTTGGAACCATTTACTTTGCCTCTCCAATTCGCCAGTATAAATCCTGTCGGAGCTCTTCGGGATGCCGTGTAGCAGACTATCATATATAAGGATAATGAGACGACGTAGCGGACGGATTTTTGGTAGAATGTACAACCTTCGTGTCTGGAATTTTTTCCGGAAAACCTCAGGCATCTGGTGGAGTCGATGCTTTGCCTTGTACAGGATGTTATCCGCATTAGAGAGGATCAATACGCTATTAGGTAGGTATCTGGAATATTTTGGCTATTGAGCGAATAAAATAGCAGAAAAAGCTGATTTCTTTACTAGCAAACGAATACAACGATTAATGCGCCATACTTTTCTTACTTCAACACATATGTAAATATTTTCTCTAACTTAACCTAAGTTGCACAATCATTAATATTTCGCTCGCACTTGAAATTCATAAAAATAAAGTTCAATTCTTTGACAGTCTTACAACTATGTATTCTTAATTAACCACAGTGTACTAAATACATACAAAACATTTCTATTGAATTATATATATCCAGGTATTGTGCATATATCCAACGGTTCTTCAGAACGAAAGGTTACGACTGTTCACTGAAATTCGGTGTACATTGGTTCGACAGAATCTGAACAACATGATCAATGCTTTTCATTTAAATAAAAGATCGTACCTTTGAAGTCACATGCGCGAATTAAATCTTCCAAATGTACTAACCATATCAATGGTATTTGTTTACCTTCGATGCGAAATTCATATGATGAGTTTAACTCAAACAGATGTGCTGTTACAACCAAAATTCCTTGGAAAGCTTTCATTAATCATTTGTAATAAACAAAAACCGAGAGATTTCTGACAGAACGTCCATTCTCGAAATCTGATGTAATGGTCTTATGTAAAATTATGCAGCGAAAAGTCTGACGACATAGTTTATTTCGGAAAACAGCAGCTCCAGAGTAGGAAGATATGTTCGAATCGTACAGACGGCAAAGAAGGTTTGTATTAGCGACAGAACGAAAAATGGTTTACTTGCCGTGATCATTGAAATATTTATTTATGTCTTTCTTCTGCGCTACATACGTAAATAACAAATAAATACAAGGGATAAATTAAACAACTGAGCAGCTTTTATAAAAAATAAACCTAGCTTAATTATTAAGAAAGTGGTCGTCTTTTTCGAAATACTGTCCATTGCATCGGAGACAAGTTATCCAAGATTTCTCCCACTTTTTGAATGTGTTCTGGAATTCTTCTTCTAAAATGATGTTGACGCACTCCTGCGCAGCTCAAAATGTCGTCCGTACAATATCTCTTTTGTTAAATGGGAAAAACAACCAGAGGTCACATATGGAGAAGTCTGGACAACATGCAGTTTGGGGCATTACTTTAATTTTCATTTTCTCCAAATAAGGAACAATAGAATTTGCCATGTGCAGACTTACATTGGGCAGCACATGAAAAGAAATGGGAAGCCAATTTCAACAAACTCTTTTCATGCCCAAATTCTCCGTCCAAATTCTGTGATTTGATGATTTTGAGATGTGAACCATATATTCGATATCCCTAGTCGATACGTGTATGTCTTCCCGCATAATAACCCCTATTAGATTGATGCTTACCTTTGTAACACTCGTTGAAAGTCTTACTCCATGTGCTATTAAGGCCACCGAGTAACGACCATCGATAAATTATTTATGCCATCTGTAAATTGTTGATTTTTCTAGACATTCATCTTTATAATCCTCTTGCATAAGACGGAAAATTCTGTTCGACAGCCTTCTTAAGTCGACAGCAAAATATAGTGGGGCACCTTTGTTTCTGTTTCTCATAAAATTTTCGAAAATTCGTTGCATGGAAACACTTGTAAAGGGCATACGAAACAACGCTTATTAAACTGCGCACAACCGACTACGCATGCGTGAAAAACAGGTGTTGCCGGTTGCTATGGTTATTACATGCCTGCTGTTTTTTCGAGGCTAATGCCAAGGTCGGAAACAATATTGCATATTTTTTGTAAAAACATTCTCAGTTGTGTGGAAATAAGTTATGCACTTCTGCAATGAAATGGTCGTCTACTATTGCTGTTGGTATACCCGAAACTATGTTGTAATATTTCGTGTCCCACTCTTCTCAAAGGTGGAATAATGTGGCATCTGAGTGAAACGGACAACTAAGCACTGATAAGCATACCAGCGTTGTTTAGCAAGGGAAAACTGCGCTTCCGGTGTAGGAAGATGCAGGTTCAAATCCTCGTGTTGGTAAAGCAAGGATGCAAAAACAATCTGGGTGTGGTTGTAGAGCTTTTGTTTTCAGAAAGTTATTTCCGAAAAACTGAGAAATGATCTGTCCATCACATGAACCGCATTTTAAACACTATCAGTCCACATAATTCACATTTCCTTTATTTCATAGATGTACACGAATCACATTATGGAACTTCCATTAAGCAATCCATTAAATGGTGCAGAGTATTCGTTATTATTGATTTAAAACATTATAGATTAAATGCTTGTGCTTATATGTTTTGTTTAAATTTTCCTTTCTAGAGGACTGCAATAATTTCATAGAACATCGTTGCACATTCATAAATAACGACATGATTGATAAATTCCGGAACCTGCCGGGTGGAATATTTTACCCTCAAAAAATTATAGATTTGATTTAATGTAACTAAATCAAAATGCATGCACATTTTTAATTCCCTGAGTTATAACATATGCGCTGATATCGCGTACGATATTGAAAGCAGTAAAATAATTATTTAAATTTGAAAATTAATCATAATAGAAATTCTGCAAAAATAGGGGAAAAGCTGAAATTTCTGTATTTATTTCAAATTTCGAGAAATTACTGAAAAAATCCCTAAAATTCTAGAAAATAATCCCTGAAATTAGGGCTGTGAAACAATTACTAACTTAATAATTACTAATCAGATAAGACAAATGTTTGTCTCCAGTTGTTTCATCCAACGTTGATGAGCCCATATTAATGAAAAGTCCATCGAAAGGTCTTATCAAATTGTTTCTCTGTTAGCAACACAGATATGAGGAAATGCTTTGTTAGCCAGTGACTCAGTTTGTTGATTCCTTCTTTTCAAACGAATCGTTCGTTAACGACACATCTCTAATCGGAAGCTCTATTTCTTGGATAATAGTATGTTCCCCATTTGGATGATAACATTGGGTGTAGCACAGTGCTGGTATTCCTTTTAGGGGAACGATGTTTTTGTTAATACAGGATATGATCGCACAGAAATTTCCTCTGAGTTTTAAGTTTATGTCCAACAACACTTATGAATTCTATCACTCTTTCGATAATTACATTTATTGCTTGTTAATTAACAACAACATTTCCACCGGAGGGACTTTATTTGATGCGTTTTGTACAGAAGCATAGCACCAAAACCTTATAAGCCTCTTTCATGAAGTAAAAATATTTCTCAAGAATGTTTTTGGTCAAAGTTCTGGTGGCGAGGTGTTAACGTCCCGGCACCTGACTATTTGTCAGATGTGAATCCGTGTTCTAATCACCCTGAAGCATCGAGCTAGCTTTTGTTATGCGGCACTTGGACTCTCCTTAACTGGAACTGGGGGCACTAGATTAGGGACAGGCGACATGTTATAGTGCATTGTGTTTGCACAGAGTTTCTGTTCCCGCTCGGCACGTCCAAAAAGGTAAATATTCGAGAACCAACCGTAATTTTTACCAGGGAACTAAGAAATTCACCTCATTTGGGAGCAATGGTTAAGGCATCTAAGAACAATTATTTCCTTAATGAATAACAGAAACAAAAGCACACAAAAGTTACTTCAAAATCTTTGATCTGTTCACAAGAGGAATAAGATTTTTTCTCACCTTTCGTTCTGTGCGCTCTTCGTCTCAAGAACCGAAACACGAGACTATATCTGTAACGTAATAAGTCCGAACACTAAAGAAATGTAAAGCAAATAGAAAAGGAAAGACTTGTGAGAATAAATAGAACGGCCATAGTAGTGATATTTCGAGCTGTTAGGAAAGTTTGGTGTAATGTTAATTGAAATATTTCCTAACACTATTTAAAAGAAGCTCCCATGTAAAGTTACAAATCATATTAATGAGAAATAATAGTGGTTCCTCCATCCATACATTCTATGAGCGATTTGGGAAATACAGAAAACAAGAGAGGCACATCTAATACTAACGACAACTACGTACATAACAAATAACAAGAATCAGAAGCAAAGGTCTTCTCGAACCCCTTTGCACCCATTCAGAGGAATGTGCGGAAAGTTTAAATGATTTCTTTAACACTGCTTTAATAAACTCTTATAACGCAGAGCAATAAAGTAAAAAACAGTAATGATTATCAATAGTCATGCATTAGTAGAACTATTTAGAAATAATGGAGATATGATCGGAACTGTTTAGATTATTATCAAATTATCTAGAACTGTGTAGAGGCAAGAGTTTTTCTGTAGTGTTTCTTTCATCATACCATTGCATCGAACTACATACACGCTTTTTGTAATTCAAGCATTTACAGCCTACTTTCCACCAACACTTAGTGGAAAGCCTGTCAAATCAAACCTTTATATACAAATATTGCAAATACTGTCTAATAAATTATTTATATATAAATTTTTATATAACGATAATACTGAAACTCCAATTTGTGAAGAATTCTAAGTCCTACGTTATGCAATATTTCATGCATATTTCGTTTTTAAAAGGAAACCACTCCTTTATTTCCACAATGCGAGACAGTTTGCAAGAAAATATGTATCCTTTCCTAAGTTAAACCCCAATGCTACCATAAAAGTTATGATCATGTTGTAGTTTGTGAAGAAAATCCTATATATTAAAACTGACACTTGAAAAGGAAGAACCTCTTTCTTTACTCAATTACACACAAATAAACCTTCCGATGATTGCAAAAGTTCGCACTATTCAGTGTGGTCTGTTTTTCTTCTCATTAAAGTCGGTTATTTCTTCACTACTTTGTGTGCTGAAATTTAATGACGTGCATCAATTCCCCTTGACAACATGTTGTTCGTGAGCAATTATATATTTTTTTAACATATTGTGTGAACTTCGTTTGTATTGTTCTTGAGTGAAGATCTAAAGATTGTGGTCGTAACTTAGAGAAACACGTGAGTGTAAGTTCCCGCTGTGGAATGTAACCGCTTCATTTGCATGACTTGAATCTACCACCATGGAGATCAAGAACTGGAAATAAGTAAGATAAATTCTTAAAGGTTTTCTTCTGTGCTACCCCACCTTTTCATTCTAAGGCACAGAACGTGATAAATACATGGTACTAAAGTGCTGCTAAGATACCTTAATGTATTGTTAAGGTTTTTACGCAATAAATCTAAGAGGTCCTTATTTTCTTCTGCAGTAATTGATTTGATACGGCTTCTCTCTCCAAATTGTGTTTACATTTTGAAGCACATATCGGCATATCCACATTTTTAAAAACATTGCCTTTATCTTTAAAAAAAACGTACAACGATACAAGCATTATATCTCACAACACTGATTTTTGAAAAATCAGATGTACATGAAGCACTATGGCTTACTCTGGTGGATCCAAAGATACCTTGAGGATAGGAATAAATAAATTACCCCGCAATATTACTACACTGACGAAAAAAAAAATCCCAACACCTAGAAGGAGTTGTGTTAGATAAACGACAGTTGGTACGCGGTGAGAGTATATCTGTAAGATGACATCTATGCAAATTTCGCGCTCGGCGCATACGTCTGGCGCTAGTAGCGCCCTCGGAACATGCAAAGCAGGTTTGCTGTAAATACGCGCTGTAACGTTCGTGAGCGTTAGTTATCGTTGAGATTCGACGTAGTGTGTTGATGTTAGTCAAGAATGCCTTTAACAAGACGAAGAAGCCATTATCAGCAGCTGACGGAGTTTGAACGAGGTCGTGTAAATGGGCAACGAGAAGGTGGATTTTTGTTCCGCAATATTGCAGAACGACTTGGCAGGAATGTAGCCACTGTGCATTATTGTTGGAAGCGGTGGTCAAGGGAAGGTACTGATTCAAAAAGACCGGGTTCCGGCCAGCCACGTGGCACTACTGAGAGGGAAGACCGCCGTGTACAACGTAAGGCCTTGACGCAAGGTACCGCGTCTGCGGCAGCAATTCGAGCTGCAGTTGCCACCACAGTGACACAACGAACTGTTACAAATCGATTACTTGATGGACAGCTCCGAGCCAGACGCCCTGTAGCGTGCATTCCACTTACTCCAAATCACTGCCGTTTGCGACGTCAGTGGTGTTAAGCTAGAGCTCATTAGAGGACGGAGTGGAGATCTGTTGTGTTTTCTGATAAAAGCCGGTTCTGCCTGGGTGCAAGTGATGGTCGTGTGTTGGTTAGAAGGAGGCCAGGTGAGCGCCTGCAACCAACCTGTCTGCGGCCGAGACACACTGGATCTACACCTGGAGTTATGGTCTGAGGAGCAATTTCCTATGACAGCAGGAGCATTCTCGTGGTTATCCCACTCCCCCTGACGGCACAGTTGTACTTCGGTCTGGTGATTCAACCTGTTGTGCTGCCATTCATGAACAGCATTCCAGGGTGTGTTTTTCAACAGGATAACGCTCGCCCACATACCGCTGTTTTAACCCAACATACTCTACAGAGTGTCGACATGTTGTCATGGCCTGCTAGATCACCAGATCTTTCACCAATCGAGCATGTATGGGACATCATTGGACGACAACTCCAGCGTCACCCCCAACCAGCGTTAACCGTCCCTGTATTGACCGACCAAGTGCAACAGGCATGGAACTCCATCCCACAAACTGACATCCAACACCTGTACGAGACAATGCATTTTGCGTGCTTGCATTCAACATTCTGGCGGTTACACTGGTTATTATTGTACCAGCAATTCACATTTAAAATGGCTCTTCTCGCGCTTACAATAAGCTGTGATCTTGAAACCTTAATCAATTAAATATGTTACCTATACAAAGGAATTGCCGCCATTTCATTCCTCAACAACGATTTTTTCGTGGTGTTGGGATTTTTTCCCATCAGGTTATATAGCACTTGCCAATAAGCTGTAGGTAGCACGTAAAACGGAAATCGAAGAAAGATAAAGTGATTCACAACGTAAAATGATGCACAGTTTAACCAAATCTTCTACCATTGGCAACTGAAATACACAGTCGAGTCACATTATTGTGAATACCTTCTACTTTTGATGTCAACAGCGCGTAGCCAATGAAAGAAAGTATGTGGCGTGAGCTGTCTTGGAGAGTATATAAGGTGTGCTGTGGGAACTCTGAAAACATTTGGGCCGCAGATGGTCTAGTGGGCAAAGTTCGTGACTGCCACGGAAAGGACCTCAGGTTCGATCCCAAGTAGGTACAAACGCTCGAACCACTAGATATCCGCCGTGCGTCTGATGGACACGTTAAGCCGTCGGACCCCGGGTACTGGCCCCAGGTAATCAATAAGGGCTACATCCTCCCTCTTTCTACTTCGCTTCCGTGTCACTTCCCTATCGGGTATTCTGGCCCAAATGTCCTAGCTTCCTATTTCTAAGGGTTGTTTAAGACCTGGGGTCAGACACTCCCTTCCTAAAATTATCTACATATGATCACTTAATCTGAAAACATTTTGTGGCACTAAAGCATACTGGCTTGTCCACTCTTGTAGCTGTTTTGTCCGAATGAATGGCCTAACTACTCTAGAATTGCAATTTCCTGTCCTATATATGTGATTTGCAAATACCAATCAAGATCTCTGCTGAATACTTCATTTCTTTTGTTTTTTTGACACAGACTGTATAATCTTTGTTTCAGTTTGGTGTTTTAACGACCTCCATGTGAAACTGGATAGTCGATTCGCAGTCGCTTGTCCATAATTTGATGACACTGGTCTGGGGAAAGAGAAAGACAGAATCATAAGACAAACAAAAAATCTATGCTTCACTAGGATTGGAACCCTGACACATCTCAAGCGAATTTTCAGAAGGAAGCGTTTAGATCACAGCTCCAGTGGAATTGCCTTTTGTTACTGGATGGAAATCGTAACAAGATTTTTAACGCGTTTATTGTGTAAGCAGTTTTATCAAATATTCCATATCTATTACGAATTTGATGCAGGTGCATGGTTTTCCACGTTTGCGCCTAAAAGAAACTATTTCGACTCGGATAAAATTTGCAATATGATTAATTGTTTTTCATTGATTTTTGTCAAGCAACGTAAGAAAACCTTGGAATAGACATTTAAAATAGTGAAACAAGATTAATTAGGTGTTATTTGAAATATATAGTTTCAAGAAATTTTTGCAAGAAACATGGATAAATATAATATGTTTTTTACAAAGATACTTAAAACATTTTGTCTCAATAAGAAACTGGACGATAAAAGTTTACGTATTTGGAGTAATATACAAATTTATTATATGTAACATCTTGTGGAAGTACTGTGGTTAGACAACTTCATTTGTAGAAAATTGATATATATTAAAGTTACTCCGTAGTAAAATTTGAAGTCGAAATAATGCTCATCGAAAAGATACTTCCATCAGCGACTATTCCCAAAAAAACTGTGCGTATCAAAACGTATTGGAAAATACTGTTACATCTTACAAATCCTGGCAGATATTTGCTCTGTCTGATTAAAAACAAAGCAAACATCTGCCAGGATTTTGAAATTTGTTTGTAATTATCTAAACGTGACTTTAAGGAATTTAATGAACTATTGACCAAATCATTTTATGAAATCAACGCTTTGCAATTCAGATCTATCACCGTTGAACTCACAATTTTTCGTTTCAGTTATTCTGCATTTACTACTAAACAAATGATTTAATTCTTCCGCATTATTTCGACTTTAACATAAATTATGGAGTAACTTCAAACGATGCAAATTAAAGTTGCACCATAGTTAAAATTGAAATCGAAATAATGCTCATCCGATAGATAACTGAATTAGCGGCTATTCAATATCCACCTCGCTCAAATTTTAAACTAGTTAAGTGCTGCTGGTTAGCTTTCGAATACCGAGCTCGAAGATCGGAGTAATTCATTTCACAGTAACAACTGCTGATCAAGCTCCAGTAACATCCAAGGAAACCAGCATTCACTAGTTTAAAGCGGCCTATAACAGTAGTGTCTTTTTTTCTTCTTTGTAACTGAAATTTATAAATGAGCACTCCGTGAGGCGGAAAAAATATGCTACTCACTGTTTTTGACATAATATCCTTTCTGCGTTCAGGATTCTGAGACAAGGTCATCACCCCTTTTTGGGTTTCTTTGATCAGTGTGTGTGTGTGGGCACGCGTTTGTAAATTAGCCCAAAGTTCAACTGTGAAGACTGTGTGCCGCAAAACAAATCATCTACCTTCACCGCTGCTTTATACTGATCAATTTCGAAAATATATCAGGTATTACTGTTTCTACTACTATCAGTAATCATAAATATTCTATATGTATTTATATTAGTAATAAGAACTGATTCACACTTTCTGGAAAACGTTCTGAGGCGTAAATCGACAAAAAAGTATTTATAAAAAATATATACAAAACGCATAAAAGCTTCATTTGCTAAGCATTTATTCTATTTAAATTGGGAAACGATATCATTACTGCAAAGAGTATAGGTCCGTAATTGGAAATTTCACAAAAGGAACAAGGCATTTCTTGTTGAATACTTTCTCATAATTTTTAAACAACCATTTGTATTTGAGCCAGTGAATTTCCTGATACTCCGACATGATTTTAAATTTCATACTCCCAACTCGAAGTGGCATCTTCATAGTATGTTCTGTGAAATCCAAGAAATACCTCAGTTGGCTAGCTGTTGTCAGTTGCTCCTGAAATGTCTAAAGCTTTTGCATTTCGTGTATTTTGCAACATTTTTTTTTTTTTTTTTTTTTTTTTTTTTGATTGGAGGTTTAACGACCACCGTGAGCAACTCAATGGGCTATAAGCAGTCGCCCGTCCCTAATTTAGGGTCACTGGTTCCAGGGAAGGGAGAGAGCCAGTGCCGTAAGACAAACACAACATCCATGCCTGACCGGGATGCGAACCCGGGCCCCTTACGGACGAATGATCAGAGGCCAACGCCTTAGACCACTGCGCCACCGAGGCGGCATTTTGCAACATTTCCAGATATCATTAAAATCGTCATTTTCCAAATTAATTAGTTCCGCTTACTAATTTCTTGCAGGAGGGACCTTGTTTTTATTTATTTGAACTTCAATTACATTGGAAAGCCTTCTGTAATTTCTTTCAGTTTTGCAGTCTGTTGTGCTCAGTAATAAGAAGGAAAACAAAATTTATAATCAGAACGTACGGCTGTTAATGATTCACTTCCCGGGTACTATTCCCCAGCAAAAAAAAAAAAGGTCGTTTTCCTTCCCCTTTCTACCTCGCTTCCGTGTCACTTTCTCATCCGGCTCTCTAGCCCGAATCTCCTACCCTCCTCCAAAGAATATCTAACGCTTAAAGAAGGTCAACTTTCATAGAGATGACGTACAACAGGCGATAACAGCGCCACCACATCTTAAGAGACAATATGCTCTGCAGGATAGTTAACATTCAGTAGAAAAACACGTTAAGGGGACTACGGCAGTGAAGCTTTTCTTTGATCCACGATGGTTTCCTTCGATCGGATGACTATTTGATTAGAGCAGTTTTTTTGTTGTTGCTGTTTTCTGATTTCCCGCCCATCCCTTATTTTGGTGAGAAAAATATGCAATAACATTAGTATTACTATTTAAATTAATTAAGGATCCGTACATAATGCAGACATTCCCTTGTATTTGGCATTACGAAAAATGTTTCTGAAAAACTGAAGAACAAACAAAAGCCATTACTAACCCGATTGGCGTAACAAAACTAACATATCCGATTTACGAAATGATTATGCTACCGAGAAGGTAACAATCTCGGCTGGTGGTTTTTTACCCAAAGAATTGAAGTCAACAGAAATACGCATGCGCAGTTTGCTCTGTCTGCTCCGGCATCAGCCTGTATGTTGGCTTCTGTGCACTGCATTTTTTCCTTGAAGATATGGCGGCACTAGTTACGTCTCGCTGAGCCTTGACTTCTTCTCGTTTGATATTCTTTGCTTCCTCTTTCTAAAGGTTGTTTAAGACCTGGATTCACACACTCTCTTCCTAAAATACTCTACATATGATCTGATCTGATCAGTTTGGGCTTAACCTTTACATTGCTTAGTTTCAAAAAGGAGCTCTATGTCATGGAATCTGTCAAGTATTCTACGAATGCCTTTAGCTGTTTTTTGTTACCAATGTGCAATGTATGCGTATTGCATTGAAAATTCACTAACGGAAATCTGAACGAAAGCTACTTGCGAAATTGAAATTCCAATTTGCAGGTTTTCCTGTGTTAATAATCAAATTACAAGTAAAGAAGTGACATTCATATTTCTGTTTTTTGTTTCATTATATTTTGTTACTTTCGAGGATTAATAACGAGCATGAGCAACTCAGTTGGATATAAGTAACCGTCCATCCCTAATTTCTGTTTTTGTTTCATTATATTTTGTTACTTTCGAGGATTAATAACGAGCATGAGCAACTCAGTTGGATATAAGTAACCGGGACGCCCATAAATCTTACAGAAGAAGGTGAGCCTCGTGCAAACTTTACTTGATCGCGATAGACAGTGGACCACTCACTAATTTTCAATGAAGTTGGAACTAATGGCTTCATTTGCGTCACATTATGCACGATGTCCATGGAATGCGAAACATTTGCATGAAATGGGCCCCTCATCACCTCACAGAAGATCAAAAGTGGCACAGCTACGCCTTTGCAAAACTCCATCTAGACCTATATAATAATAAGAGTGATGAATTCTTTCGTCAAACCATTGCCATCGACGAAACTTAGGCAGAGATGGGCGAGCCATCACTTAAACGGAAATCAAATGAATAGGGACATCACGGATCTGCACGCCCGATAAATTTACGGAAGGAATATTGTGAAATTAAAGTAATGCCGAATTTTGCGTATGATATGTGTGGTGTAATCCTTCTGTGAGGTACAACAGAGGTAAATCAAGTGTCTAAACGACAATTCTGCAGCAATACATTCCATCCTTATGGTTTAGTTGGGAGAGTAACTTATTCCGAAGTGAGAGAAAGCGAGTTCGAACATCGTTACGGAAAAAAATGTGTTTTCACAATGACACCCGAACGTATAAATGAATATATTGTCCATTGGGTTCTTCGAAAAATGTGTGATGTTTGTTCCACACATCGCCTAGAATTAATGAAAAATTGTTGTTCGTTTCAAAAAGAAAAAAAAATTAACAGGGAGATGATGTGACGTACTACAGAGATAAAGCAAGTATAAAGACGAGAAATCTGCATCGATAGATTCGGCCAGTGTAACTTAGTTGGAAGAGCAACTTACTCCGGAGTGAGGAGGCGTGGCTTCGATCATCGTCATGGAAAGATTTGTGTTTTCACACCTCATGATGACATAACTTAAAAACAAACTGTGAATGCCGAGGGCTATCGAAGTTTTCTGTAGAAACATCTGTATTCCGCACTACAAAATTAGTCGCAACATTTAAAGATAATCCACGAATGTTCAATTACGACAGTACTCGTTGTCATGTTGCCCATACAGTGCAGGCAATTTTGACTACATGGCGTTGAGAAATTTTGGAGAAAACATGTTCCAGACATGAGTCCCAATGACTTTGATCTGTTTCGCAAATTGAAGGCACTCATATGAGGACAACGGTTTCGTGGTATTCCAAAGGTACTTCTTGCCATAGAGCAAAATATTGCAGCTGTCAATAGAAACTGATCTACTGACGGCATCCAGCGCCTCTCAAAGGCATGGACTATCGTTATTAATTTAGCCAGTGATCATCTTAAGGGCCATTGAAATGGAATTCATGTCGAAATAAAGCGTAATGTGTTTGAGACGTCTGTTATCACGACTTTCCGCCCAACGCTCGTAGATGGGTTTTTTGTTCTGATCGTGACATGTCTTTTCTACAACTTTTGAGCCAACCTCTTGAACACAGGAATTCACCTACATTTCAATAAAAAACAATCTGGCGTTGACCTACATGAAGGTCAGATTTTTTTATTGGAGTTTAACGCCCACCGTGAGCAACTCATTGGGGTATTAGCAGTCGCACGTCTCTATTTTGGGACCACTGGTTCCAGGGAAGGGGTGAAAGCCAGTGCCGTAATACAAACACAACATCCATGCCTCACCGGGCCGCCCCGGTGGCGCAGTGGTATAAGTCGCTGGCCTCTGATCATTCGTCCGTAAGGGGTCCGGGTTCGAATCCCGTCAGGCATGGATGTTGTGTTTGTCTTGTGGCACTGGCTCTCTCCCTTCCCTGGAACCAGTAACCCTGAATTAAGGACGGGCGACTGCTTATAGCCCATTGAGTTGCTCACGGTGGTCGTTAAACCTCCAATCCAAATCCAAATCCATGCCTCACCGGGATTCAAACCCGGACCTCTTCCAAACAAATGATCAGAAGCCATTGCTTAAACCACTGCGCCACCGGGGCGCCTGAACTTCATATGAATGCTAAAAAGGTGATATGCTGTCTTCTTCTTCAAAAAACAATACTATACACTATGTAAACATCAGTGATAAAATTAAGTTTGTATGTGCAACCCGTGAAAATGTTGGTGCTTAATTAAGCGCCAGAAATGACACTCGTGTTGATGCTGAAATACCATTTTGTTAGGTAATCCAGTCTTCTTCACATATACAGGGTTACAAGGAAAGTCCTTGATCAAGCCAATATCTCACGAACTATTGCAGTTAGCGATTTAATTTCTTGTGCACTTGTATAGGAAACCCCCTATGGCACACACAATAACACCACGAGGGATCCCTTTGCAACCGTTTTTGGGAGATTGAGGGTTTATCGCGCCCCCGTTGGAAATAGGGCAAAAAAATCAGTTACAAACTTGTTCAACCTGGTAAAACAAGTACACCATAACAAAAGATGAAAAGCGACTGGGAATGTGTCTCCAAGAAATTCACGTTATCCGGAAACAACGATAGAGTATTTAGACTAGGAGTTATTACTTAGAACTTATCTAAACGGTAAGTTCTAAGTAAATGAAAGTACAAAGGAACATTTTCCCTACAAAGCTTATCAACAGTTCCTGTTCTGAAATAAAACGCAGTTTCTTAACATATGCAATAACAGATTCTGATGTCCAATACACTAAATATAACACTGAGACAAGGAGAAATAGCATTAAGTGGCGAAAAACTCATCCAATAGAGAAATTGTATGCATATCTAATTGACTTGCGTACATTGCAAAGCTTTCGACTTCCCGTTCTGGTTGATCAAGTGTTGTCATACCGACCGGACATATCATTTTTGTATTCTGACGAAGGAGCAGAAAGCACATTTGAAATCCATGCAACTATGCTTCGGACACAGCAAATCAGGTAGCTTCCCGCTTTTTTTGCATTTGGAGAGTCCCGTTCCATCTTTTGTTATGGGACAAAAAAATTTGTGTACTACTTTTGACTCGTTGAACAAGTTTGTCATAGATTTTTTGCTCTATCTGCAAAGAGGGGCACATTAGCCCTCTCAGACCCTCCAAAAAGAGGATGCGAGGGGATCCTACGTGGTGTTATTGTGTGCGCCATAGTGGGTTTCCTATACAGTTGCACAAGAAGTAAATCGCTAACTGCCATAGTTCGTGAGATATTAGCGTGGTCACGTACTTTCCTTGTAACTTTGTATAGATTTCTACAACATTTTCTTTTTTATTTTTTTTGTGGGGGTTAAACAACCCCCGTGAACAACACAACAGGGTATAGGTATTTGGCCGTTTCTAACTTAGTGTCACTAATTCCAGATATTGGAGAGGTAAAGTGCCGTTAGAAGATCGTAACATCCATGCTTCACTGGGATTCGAACCCGAACTCATTTCCGACAAATGATTAGAGCCCAGGGTTAAGACAACTGTGCCACCTTGTCATCTTGCAACAACAAGTAAGTGCGTGTGCTGTAATTGTAAAAACAAATTAATACGGATTGGTGATTGATTGGTTAAAAATAAATGTTTTATATATTGCTCTGCCGTAACCCGACACAAAATGAAAGGTATTGCGTATAGAACAAAAACGTAATTTATTAGTAGGAGCATTGCAATTCATTTCATTAAGAGCATTACATTTAAATTGAAAAACCCCCATTAATAGCAAAATGCCTTTAAACCATTAATGTATGTTCGTAAGCTTGACCGATTTGTACGTACGTATAGTCATTAGAAAGTTTGACAAGACCGAAATAGAGCGTCAGAGTTAGGGTTTTTTGGAGTTATTGTTCTACGTACCCTCGGCATAAAGGATTCACATATTTGCATAAAAATCCCGTGTTATTAGAGCGTTAAAATGATTTTTTAACATAATATATTCCGGAGCTAGTTCCTTTGCCTATTTACAGTGGATATAAATAGGGTGTAGTAAACATGGCACAGTAATACAAGCAAATACAGGAGCTAGAGAGGAGTGTTCATTATGGGAAATCCAATATTTTTGGATTTGTTTCGTTTTTACATGTGCAAGTTACTACAAAATGAATCTTAACAGATGTAGCGTACTCTGGGCAAATAAAACATATATTTTTACCACCTATTTTATTTAGATAAATATTGCGGACTACTATCCTAAGAGGTAGAAGAATATCTCATTAAAATCATGGCACTCAGTGTCCAAAATGTCTTTGCAGTGCAGCCATAAATTTTTAACACCTTTTCCTACCGATTTCTTTCAACAGGATATTACAACATAGCTTTGAAAAGTGTTGCAGTATGTTCTTCGAATAATGGTAGGTATATTATAATTTTATGCTGCTCTTTCTACCTGTAATTAGTACGTCTGCTTGGAGTCCAGTACTGTCTTTGGCCAATTCGCTGAAAGACAAATATCTGCAGATGGAATCATAATTGCCCAATTCTTCCATCTTTTTATTCGTCATGCAATGTGGACAGTTTGCTGAAGTTTGAATTTTAAAGATACGTAAATTCGGCAGAACAGAAAAAAGGATGTGCAGCAACTTCCACCATAAGTTATACTCAATGAACAAAATTAAAGAGATATAGGGTGTTGGTTCTCTTCTAGAGCAAATAACATCCTGATTAGATTAATGATTTCTCCAGCATTGCCTGTAACGCCGCCTGCGCAGGCGATAGAGGATCCAGGAATCTGATGTCCCGCTACATGACACCGCAACGAGCTTTCACGGGTTTTAAATCTTCGGAACTTCGCGGCCGCTGGATGGTTGTCGCCCAGGGTGAATGCCTATTGTCCTACTAAAACACACAATCGACCACAGTATGCATGAAGGAAATAAAAGTGATCAGACAACACATGTTCCTAACGCGCAGCGTTTAAGAAACTTTCCAGACACACTAAGCCTTTGTATTGGATATAGTGTGTCTGGAAAGTTAAGAAACTTTCCAGACACACTTTATCCAATACAAAGGCTGCACAAGCCATCCGAGAGCCACCATGCCTTAACAAGGGCCGACCTGGCACAACGGATCCATGGCTTCATGCCGTCGACGCCAAACCCGCATCCCTCCGTCAGCTCAGTACATCTGAAAACGAGATTCATCTGCCCACAGAACGCTGCACCTCCCTGAGCAATTCAGGTTTTGTGTTCCTAGCAAAACGCGAGACGTAATTTGCGATAACGGCAGTTTCGTTTGGCACAAAAGCAAGGCTTCGGCTCCCGTGGCCCAGGTTTTGCAGTATGCGCCATCTCTTTGTTACTTGACGTTTCATGAGCCACCAATATTTAACCTGGATGTGATTCGCATCTCCGTTGCGAAGCTGGTGGTCTGTTCTTGCCTGGATAATTTGCCCGGACACAGGTCATCAATGGCGTGTGTTCGACAACCGCCTCCTATCTGGGGGTTGTACATCCTGCGATGGTATATTTCATCGCCCTTGCTGTAGTTGCCTTCGGTAACCCAAGGGTTCTTACCACTTGTGCGATAAAATGATTTACCTCTCTTGGGCCGACAATTCATGCACGATCAAAGTTACCCAGTGTTCGTCGATTGCGATATACTGTTGCAGAGCCTACTATATGCGTATTTGTCATCCTTGTTCGTTTTCGGTCTGTTCCGCTCTGCTCGGGGAAGGTACGTTTCAACTATTCATCACCTCTACCTCTCATGTTTAGTCTACTGAGTGTACTTTGTGAAAGTTCGTGTTATGTAGTTGCATAATGAAGCTTTCTGTGTTTTCACCGGAAAACATAGAAACCTTCATTATAGAAGGCTCAGAATTCTGAGAAAAAAGAAATTTAATAATTTTAAATCACCGTAGAATGTACATCTAACCTGAAGGAACTGCAGAAAACCAGTTATCTAAAGTGACGCTGCAGTACAAGGAAGACAGTGGAGATATGAGGTCAGTACACCAGCTTTGCTTCACAAATAAAATAAGAAAAATAGGTGCTCATCACTATGTTGAAAGGAAGTAATGCATTTGTGATAAAATGGGTAAAAGTGTGGGTAGAGATTTTCGTCAGCACGATTTTCTAAGCAAAGTTATTTGTAGTTGTTGAAGTCGTAGGTACAAACCAGCTCTACATTGCGTCAGCGTCAAAATATTTCGCATTAATTGATGTAACACTACGAGTTTAGTCTTCAAGAGCATTTTAATACAAAACCGCCGATATTTATTTACATGTTTTGCGCATAGTCCTGTTTGAAAGTTTCGGATTAGTGATGTTCGAAGGCTTTGGAACGATACTTTTGTAATTCTTTAAAGACTTGCTGAGCTCCTTTTGTTGCCCCAACTCTTGGAAATGGTGAAGTACTT
The DNA here is from genome assembly GCA_039090855.1 of Macrothele yani. Taxonomy (NCBI): domain Eukaryota; kingdom Metazoa; phylum Arthropoda; class Arachnida; order Araneae; family Macrothelidae; genus Macrothele; species Macrothele yani. The sequence goes on along the minus strand of CM076999.1, from coordinate 45,487,564 downwards.
TCATGAATATATTCTTCACTTCCCAAATTGTTTCCGCAGAAAATGCTGAACGAATCAGATCAGAGCTTATGCAATAAAACTGTATAATAATAGAATTTCTGCACAATAATTTTAGGATACAAAATTTTTATACGAGAGTAGTAATTATAAAATATCATCGCAAAAGTGCTAATCTGACTCGTCAAGATTTAATTCGAAAATAACAAGTGAAAAAAAGAATGTCCCCACGAAAATATTTTACTATTCTTGAGAGATTTATACTCTTGCTTCTAACAAATTGCACAATCTATGATCATTTAAATTTCCAAAATAAAAAAAAAAGTAAACCACAATATATTAATTACTTTCACTTTCTCGAACCTAATAAGAAGTTCAAAATCTTTCTACTGTAGGATTAGTACTTCGTAGGATCTCATTAGGCCCAACCCAGCTAAAACTATCTGTCTTTATGGAGTCTCCATACTTTCTGTGTTGGTTTGATGCACGATGTCCATTTGTAAATAAAATGTTCTTTAGTAAATTCATCATGTGAGCTTGGTTTTTGAGAAAACTTTCGTCATAAGTCCTTCTGAAGGAACTACTGCTGTACCGTTTTATGCAAGTCCTTAAAATTTTAAGCAGAATACATGGGTCATTTTAAGACTAATCTGCCTGAGATTTCAGTTTCGGCTCAAAGCATCGTGTCCTCCTTTTTAATTTTACATTCTGATCTTCTTTGAGGTCAGTCCGGGGAATCTCACTTTTTTTATATTTTAAGAAAGGAAATATAGAAAGGTTAACATATATCAAGTGCGTAGAGATAATGTAAATGGAAGATGTGATCGCTCTGTCCATGTTGTTTTATAAACAACGCATAGCAACTGAAACATTTGTGTTCCGACACTGCTGGTATCGAATCCCAGATGTCTCGATAACTAGTCGAGTGCGCTGCGGTGCCAAAAATTATCAGTGCCATGCGTGATTTATCAGTCAGTATCTGACTACAAAAATCCATATTGATGATATCAGCAACTGAAATGTCATCATCTGGTGGCATTTAACGCAACATATATTTAATTGTAGCTGATAAATCCAAAGGGCGATAGAAATAGTGAATAATATCAAATACGTGGAGATAATGTAAATGGACGATGTCATCGCTCTGTCCATGTTATTTTATAAACAACGCACTGCAACTGAAAAATTGTGTTCCCAAACCGCTGCGTTCGAATCCCAGATCTATCGATAACTCGTTGAGTGCATTCGCATTTACGCTACGGTGCCAACAATTCTCAGGGCCATGCGTGGTTTATCAGTCAGCATCTGACTGCAAAAATCCGTTTTGATGGTCTCAGCAACTGAGATGTTGAATACAGAAAGACCACAAAGGTATATGCATCCATTACAAGATGTAATCGTGTGATAACACACACATACACACTCTGTCTTTCATCATAAATGCTTGCCGTCAATAATACACTGAAGAGCAATTGAATTAGAGACAGTTGGCGTTATGCAAATGTGGCACTGTGGGTGGCCCTGTAAACGGAAACGACATGACATATGCAGTGATCCGACAATATAAGGAGTGATGCGACGGGAATCAGTACGAGTGGGACGCCGTATAGGTAAAAACAAGGATCTAAGCGCCTTTGATGGTGGGCAAATTGTTGGGGCCCGACAAATGGGTCACTCTATCTCGGAAGTCGCGCATACACTGGAATTTTCACGAGCAACTGCGTCACGGGTGCACCTGAGTGCATCGAATCCGGTAAGAGCATCTCTGCAAGGGCCAACTGCCGTGGACAACAGCTTATGGAAGAGTGGGGTCATAGTCGGCTAGCTCGCATTGTAACATCGGATAGACCGGCCACAGTGCAAGAAACCACTCGGCAATTTAACGCTGGTGCACAAAAACGTGTAAGCAGCCACACCATCCGGAACCATCTCCTCGCTATGGAGTACAGAAGCCATCGTCCCACGAGGGTACCGCTGCTGACCGCACATCACAGGGTGCAAAGATTAGCATGGGGGCGGGAAAATCGCCGCTGGACCCTAGACATGTTGGAAAATGTTGCCTGGACTGATGAGTCGAGATTCACGTTGGTACATGCGGATGGCAGGATACGAATACGGCGCAAACCACATGAAGCGTTGGATCCTTCTTGCCAGCAGGTTACTCTTCAAACTGGGGGGTGGCATTCTGGTCTGGGGACTGTTTAGTTCGACTGAAATGGGACCCCTTGTGCGTGTGACATCGTTCCTCACAGGTCAACGTTACTGGTATATCCTGGACGACCATTTGCTCCTGTTTGTGCGTCTTCAACATTTCACTGGGTACCTCATCCTGCAACAAGACAATGCACCGTGCCATCGCTCCCGAATTGTATCCGAATAGTTGGATGAATACTCCACCGACGTGATCTTGCTTCCTTGGCCAGTTAGGTCACCTGACCTCAATCCCATCGAGAACATCTGGGATGCCATCGAGAGAGATGTTTGAGGCTCTGACCCCCTCCAACAAATCTTTGTGAACTGTGAGAGCTTGTTCAGGGACCGTGGATCCGTATGGCTTCCCAACGCTCCCGGTGTCTTGGTGAGTCCATGCCGAGACGAATCGCTGCCGCCATCAGGGCGAAAGGTGGTGCTACACGTTACTAGACAGATATCTGTAATTCAATTGCTCTTCAGTGTATATACCATACAATTTCATTTGAAATATTCTGATATAATGTCACATAAGGACTTGCAAGGTAGCTTAGTTAAATTAACATGTAGAGTAAATATCACGAGACTGATGGAAAAGTAACGGAATTAATGAAAAGTTGCTTACTGCTTTTAATCAAAACTGAAGCATATCTTTCATTACGAAAAAAACTTGTAATTGTGAAAATTATTTCAAATCATTTTGTGAGCTATGATGTTTGATTTAGGAAGCCTCTCTTGGTATTTCTTTGGCTGACACACGATTAATTAAATGCAAAATAATTTTATCTTTGCTGATGATAGGTGAGTGGAGACTGAAGACTGCAATGAAGAGGAGACAGATGACTCCGGCCCATCACCGAAGCGCACGCGGTGGTTTTGCGGACTCTGTAAATATCAATATAAAGATTTTTATTTATCATCTCTGTGAGAGGGCTCGTGAAAATACAGGATTGATTTCCCATTGTATAAGACCCTCAGTTCAAATAAATGTGCATGTATTTTCTTATAGCCTAAACATAATAAAGAACGTTGTCCTAAATTCCATCGCGCTGGCGAATAAATCTCCCAACCAGATGCAAAATTTAAGGGCCTCGTCCCATTAGCAAGTCGCACGCGTGAGTTATGGCAAAGGGTTGGGAATTGTTGGTCACGTGGGTGCCGAAGACTGAGCCATTCCCTGGACCGATCCTGTCGGTGCCAAAGATCTGCTGTGTCCTGGAAGGATTGCTTGTGCAACGCCTTCACTATTAATTTTTGAGAGAGTTACACATATCGCTGCACCGTCAGCTTTTCGACTGAGCGCTGGTTTAGTCATCAGATTAGCTTATTCCATGTATTTAGTTAAATATTTAATTGCACTACACCCGAAAGTAAATTTGTTAATTTGTATTGGAAATCTTAAAGCAATCTGCAATAATTCGAAAAATATCCATAGGGCTGTTGATTGGAAATAGCGTTTTAATATTCTCCTGAAATTCATAGCTCCTCTACATTGATAGATGTGTTGCATTTCTTTCTGATTTTACTTCGTGTAAGAAATTTCAGTTATTGTTCATTTAAAATAAAGAAAAACTGCATCAAATGGCCAATAGATGGCCTACTGGCGATGCGCAACTGATGCCTTAGCTATATCTCTTCCTAAGCGGTTACCCGCTGCTGAGTTGTCTTGGAAGACTTAAAGGCTTATCAGATTTCAGTTCCCACTAAACCATAGGTCCTCAAACTTGTTTAGATCCTACCCCTTGGTTTTGACGAAAAGTCTGATGTACCACCACGATACAATCCCCTAATATGACATGTTTAAAATAATTTTGGCTACCTGGACAATCTTTGAGACAGTTTATAAACTACTGAAAAATATCCCTAAAAATATTTCAAATGGAACAAATCTATTTAAAAACGTCTTTAAAATTGTTTTATACATTATCTTCAGGGATTTGTTCAAAATTAAGGGCAAGAAAAAATCAATTCGAACACAAATGTTTCAAATCAAGTTATTTAATCCTAAATTTGGAGTTGAATGATTGTGAATTATGGAAGTTTTTTTACGGCGAGATACATGCACGGTTTGACAGAACAATTTGGTATGCGGATGTCCATTTGAAACTTTGAAACGGATATCCAGATCCAAATATAGACTATTGCCATACTTATTATGCAGGTACACCATGGATGAAATCAGTCTCTCTCGTATGTATGTTGTTGAGAAAGACATCAAATAAATTGATGGCACAATCAGCGATATGAGAAAACCCCTTCAGTTTCTGCAACCAAAATTCTGTTTTCTTGAAACCAAATTTGAGGTTTTATCATGGGGCAGTGCAATAATTTCCTACTTTCTTTCGTTGAGAAGTCTGGTAGAGTGGCGTCTCCCACTGCAGAAAAATGGTCTGGAATCCAGAACTCGTCAAAATTATCAGAAATATATTTGTCGCAGTCTACAATCAGATCGAGACCATGCTCTTTCATGTCGTTGACAAATTTCAACAATACTCAGATTTCTAAACTATATCTTCTTAGCATTCGTTCCTGGGAACTTCTTTGTAAACTCACATCAGTGATATTGTGATACACCTCAACAAAGAAACGCAATACCTCACTGCATACTTTCATTTGCATGCAATTGCAGCCACACTGATGTAAGTAAAATTTGATGCAATCTACAACTTGTAAAATGAAACCGAATGTAATTAATGTTAAACATGTATGAGGTTATGAAATGAACTTAACCATTTAACGAACATAAAGCCCAAATCGACCTTACAGACAAACGACCATAGCGGTAGGAAACGCCTGTCTAGAGTGATTCAAGTTTCCTACCTTTACCTGATCTTTAAATTTGCATGACCTACGAGGGATCAGCAGGTGTCATCATCAGTCACTATTGCTGTAACCAAAAAAGAAGTGAACCAACACAGATAGTGCAGGGCGTTATGGTATATAGAGTGATACAAGATTTTCGGGTCAGGGTCGTTAAAGGGTTAACCTTAATATAGTTTTGATTTGATTACATTATTGTTACTTTATAATTGCCTTGATATATACCTGTTTAAAAACCCATATCAGAAAATATACATTTAACACCCTAAGACTTCACTTTGATTCCCAATACACGATGAAAATATATTTTAAAATCAAATCAGAAACTGCAGATTTTTTATTGTTTTAAATTTATGTTGTTGACCCTGTACCAACTTTTTCTCACGAATGATGATTGCTGCGCAGTCGAAAATGTGTTACTACTGAGCTTTTTCATTTAGAAAATTGGTATTTTTAATGAAAGCTCTAATTAAAACAAAAGCATAAAGTATACAATTGAAAACATTCCCCACACCAAACAATGCATCCAATCTTTTGCCAAATAATTTATACCCTGAAATTTTGTTTTAAAGTCACTTTCAGATTCTGTCCTACCATGTAACCTAATTTGTCGTATTACTCCTGAAAATACATTTAAAATATCATTATGAGTGTTGAAGATAGCTGCCAAATATGTAATAATACTAACAGTACTATTTCTTTGCTTCCCAATACCACCGAAACAATGTGAGCTAGTCTAAAAAAAGAACAGAAGTTCTTCAATTCATTAAGCAATTATAACATAGTAAACTAATTGTATTTTATCTAAAGAGATACCACAACGAACAAATTGCATCATATTATTTTACTTCGATATTCGAATAAAAAAACAATGCTAAATTTGTTTGAGATTCCTGAATCTTCAATTGGTCAAAGGTGCATTCATGGCCTTTCAGCATAATCTTGTTATTCAAAATAAACAACGGCACTGTTAGCATCAGGAAATATATCATGGAATATATTTTGGAATCTACACTTTGCGTCAAATCCATTGTCTTTACTTTATTAGTAATAATTGTTTTTGTTTGCAACGTTAGTGACGGCTAAGTGTACCAAATTACCTTGTTTTTTGAAATAATGAAAATGTTGGTACATAAATTATCGATTTTTAGCTGCAACGAAATATTTAATATAAATGAAGCGTTTTTTGTTATATTCGAATTATTTCCTGTTGCAATTGCCCTATGATATGAACGGAAGTACAAAGACGGCAACAACGAAATATTAATTCAAAATTAGCTCAGGAAATGAGACTTGGAGTAACATATGTAATAAACCCTGCATTCGATATCAATCTGATAGGTAGAATAAGGTACTGAATATATCTGGCCTATTTTTGAAATTCCTTATACCAATAATGATTATGATTCAAGAGTTCCTTAGGGTTTGGAATTTCGTCACCATTTATTCTCACTGACCATTCCAAGGAGGGCATGTAGAATATTGGTTGTACACCAAAACTGCATATATTGATACTCAAGAAACATTATTTCGCAAAAAGTGAAAATGAATACCTTTCCCAATTTCTATACTTTTTACCTTCTCTTTCAACTCTGGCAATAGCACCCTCTCGGGCATAATTTAACGCACAACATTTTTGTTTTTGATCACTAAATATACCCGGTCGATTCGCATTATTGTGACTTCTAGCTAATATTCAGAGTAACCGACGTGACAGCAGCTAGACTAACTAGGAGTGGCTCAATAAGGAGCTGGAAGTTGTTCACAGATATGTGGAGCCATGCGGATTGCAGTGCTTATGACAACTGCTTGAGTGTGCTTGGAGGAAGTTCCACTGAGCGAACAACACGATCATGATGGTCCCACAGATGCTGAATTGGGTTTAAATCTGGGGAATAAGGTGGCCAAGGAAGTACTTTGAAGTCTTCATGGTGCTCTTCCAACCACTCTCTGACATTTCTTCCCGTGTGACACGTCACATTGTCATGCTGGAAGACCCTATCCGCCTTAGGGTAGACAATCAGCATGAATGGGTATACGTTGTCTGCAAGGATGGATTCATAACGATTTCGGTCCATAGGGCCTTCCACGGTATGAGTGGACCCGCAGAATGCCACGAAAACATTAACCAGACCATAACGCTGCAATCACCAGCTTGAGTTCTTCCAGAAATGGACGAAGAGTGTTTGTTCTCCCATGTTTCGCGCCTTATACGCCAACGTCCTTCCGTTCAATGAAGCAGAAAATGTGACTCATCGGAGAAGGCAATTCTTTGCCAATCAGCGGAAGTCCAATTCTGATACCGCCGTACAAATGTAAGCCTTTTCTGTCGATGCACCTTCGTTTGCATAACTGCATTGACCATCTGTCTTCATCGGAGCCTATAATCAGCATAGTTAGCTGAGCCGTCGTTTTAGACACACTTCCGGTAGCTCCCTGATTCATTCTGGCAGTGAGTTGCTCTACTATTGCGTGTCGATTGACCCTCATGGACCTTCAAAAGCGACATCCACCTCGCACATCAATGGCACGTGGTGCCTCGTGGTTTTCAAGTCACTTATTCGCAATATTGTCATTTCTCCAATCACAATACTCTTTAATCACAGAAGCATGCGAAGATTTAACAAACTACGCTGTTCCAGAAGTGCTGAGCACCTTGTTTCGAACGCCGGAAGTCATCCATATTTGCAACTCTGATAAATCGCTCCTTTTATTCATGACATCAATGAGTGATATTTTTCAGAATGGCTACAGAATACCGTATGTACACTCCAAGCCAGCTCATGACACGTGCTCTCTCTTCCATTTGCTACGAGCTTTTGACGTCAAAAGTAGGAGGTGGTCAAAATAATGTGGATCAACTGTGTATAAATACACTACTTTTGTGAATTTCAAATTATTATTTCTTCCTCATTGTGAAATTTTATTCATGTAAGGCATGACGTTACTTAGCTTAAATTAGTTTGTTGCACTTTGTTAAATTCCATCACAATTGTGAATAATGTCGTGCGTGTGAAACAAGGCGCTTCGTGAGCACTCAAAATCTGTAATACTTATTTTGAAAACAAATGGTGATTATTTTAATGATTTCACACTTCAAAATACATCTAGACTTTAAGGAGAATACATACACTGAAGAGCAATTGAATTAGTGGCAGTTGGCGTTATGCAAATCTGGCGCTGTGGGCGGCCCTGTAAACGGAAACGACAGGACGTATACAGTGATCCGACAATATAAGGAGTGATACGACGGGAATCAGTAACAGTCGAAATCAAACCAAAGGATCTAAGCGCATTTGATCGTGGGCAAACTGTCCGGGAACGACGAATGGGTCACTCCATCTCGGAAGTCGTGCAGGCACTGGCATTTTCACGAGCCAGTGTTTCACGGGTGCACCGTGAGTATATCAAATCCGGTAAAACCATCCCTGCAAGGGCCAACTGCCGTGGACAGTAGCGTGTGGATGAGTGGGGTCATCGTCGGCTAGCTCGAATTGTAACATCAGATAGACCTGCCACAGTACAAGAAACCAATCGGCAATTTAACCTTGGTGCACAAAAACGTGTAAGCAGCCGCACCATCCAGAACCATCTCCTCGCTATGGGGTACAGAAGCAATCGTCCCTCGAGGGTACCGCTGCTGATCGCACATCAAAGGTGCAAATATTAGCATGGGCACGGGAACAACGCCACTATACCCTAGACATGTGGGAAAATGTTGCCTGGACTGATGAGTCAAGATTCACGTTGGTACAGGCGGATGGCAGGATACGAGTACGTCGCAAACCACATGAAGCGATGGATCCTTCTTGCCAGCAGGGTACGCTTCAAGCTGGTGGGAGCGGCATTCTTGTCTGGGAACTGTTTACGTGGACTTAAATTGGACCCCAGGTACGTGTGACATCGTCCCTCACAGGTGTACGTTACCGGGATATTCTGGAAGACCATTTGCTCCCGTTTGTGCTTCTTCAACATTCCACTGGAGACCTCATCCTGCAACAAGACAATGCTCCGTACCAACCCTCTCGCATTGTATCCGAATGGTTAGATGAACACTCCACTGACGTGACCTCGCTTCCTTGGCCAGCAAGGTCACTTGACCTCAATCCCATCGAGCACATCTGGGATGCCATCGAGAGAGATGTTTGAGGCTCTGACCCCCTCCATCAAATTTTCGTAAACTGTGGGAGCTTTTTCAGGGGTCGTGGATCCGTATGGCTTCCCAACACTACCGGTGTCTTGTCGAGTCCATGCCGAGGGGAATCGCCGCCGTCATCAGGCCGAACGGTGGTGCTGCACGTTACTAGACAGGTATCTCTAATTCAGTTGCTCTTCAGTGTAGTTTAACCTCTGTGTATTTGTATTTCTGAGTAATTAATCCGAAAACTAAATTCTATACATTTAATTAAGACTTGTTTTGATAGAGTGATTTAAATAATGTGACTATGTCAAACGACATCTTCCCCTAGGTTGAAGGCATATCAGTGAAGACAATATTTACCGGTTACGGTTTAATCGAAAATGAAAAATATTTTACATATTTGGTGCACAGTGCTATACCCACAATGTACTAAAAAGAAGCAGCTTAAGACTAACACCCAAAGTACAGATACTTACATTTAGCAATGTAAGTATCTCCCTGTATTCCTATATCGACATTTAATGCATGTGGTTCAAAGTACCAAACCAGTTGCTTCTAGCGGTAACGAGCAGCTAACTTCATAGAAATATTTTTACAGATAATTCAATTAAAGAATGTGTCTTTCATTTTCAAAATTCTTATAATATATAAAAACAATATTAATAGAAAAATATTAGAAGCAATTCTCGCAATTTTAATAATCCAAACTTCCTGTATAATCAACAGAAAGAATTTATAAAATTCAGAAATAAACATAAAATAAAAATAAAATAACGTATAAAGTAATTTTTTCCACTATTTGGATGTCACCAGAATATGGCGATCGCTGTGCTCTGTGTGAGCATTTCACATGGTCTCTATTCTATATGTCTCTTTGCTGTGGGCTGCAGTATAACGAGTACGAAAACCTTCTGTATATGCCTGTAGATATAGTGAGAAAGCGATTAAAGGTTTGGTCTTGCTCTCTTCCAATGAGGTGCCGTGCTGTTTCAATTTTAAAATGTTTTTAAGTTGTCAGTTAATATCTGTGGTTACAGGATAATTGTACGTACGTACGCACTTTGAATGAAAGAAAGTCTGCGAATGAGGGTTTAAGAAAGGTAATTCTGCTTAACAATTAATACATTTGTATACGTGTTGCGGTTAAGAGGTTAATTCGAGTTTTTAAACGTTTTGGGTAAATTACTTGTAAAATAATTTGTTTGAAGTTGGCTGCTTACTACCGCTGGGTGCAATTGGTATGGACCTGAAACGTATGCATACAGGGTTCATATTGGAATACAGCGAGATGTACAATGCTGAATGTAATTATCCTATACTTTTGCTTTTAATTAGCGTTTGGTTTAATGGGCATTTTCACTTGAATTACATACCTTTTACCGTATTCTCGTTACAGTAAATGATGTTTCTTTTATTCTTCTGCATGCTGTCAATATTTAGAAGTGGGTATTACGTATAAACGGGATTAGTTGTTCCAATGCTATCAGAAAAGCACACACCTGTGAGATGGGTGGTTTATATGAGCTTTTGATTAAATTTTCTGTTTAAGTCTCTTTAATTGGGAAATAATGAAGTGAATTATTACCGAATTCAAGAGACTTCAACAGTGCAAACATAATGCTTGTCCATGGAAGTTTCCATGAATTTGAGAAAAAAATAAATAAGAACATTCATCCTTTTTTCAGCTGGCTTTCGTTTTTGCTTAGATTTATTTGTATTTGGTAAATGATAAGCCACACTGCGCACTAACCTCTGTCTTCACACCATTCGTATGAAATGTGTCCAGGTTCGAAAGCCGGTGAGGCAGGGTTGTTGTATTTGTCTCACAGCACATGACTCTTATTTCCCTGACCTCAGTGACCCTAAATTAGGGACAGGCAAATGCTTATAGCCCATCGAGTTGCTCACGGTGTTCGCTAAACGACCAAACAATAACAGCAACAAAAATGACTTACTTTGATTGCTGCAAAAAAGTTGTCTTCAGATACAACTTATTTTACTGCAAAATGAGCGTTTTCAGAACTGCTTTAACAAAATAAATACTATTTTGTTGCTTTTCTACTACCCAATGCTGCTGAAGGAGACAGTAAATCGGCCACACTTAAAAAGAAAATTATATGAAAGAAACTGAGAGTGGAATAGAAATTAATAAATTATGTTTTATTAAAAAAGGAGCCTTCACTTCAAGAAAGCTCAACCCCAATATTTACCTACTGTACGCCGAAATTAAGGAATAAATAAACGTTAGGAACATATTTTTTTCATTTTCCTACTATACGCCAAAATTATTGAATAAATCAGCCTTAAGGACATATTTTTTTATTTCAGGCATTTTACGTGGTCTCATATTCCCTGGAAGTAAAATGGGAATTCACATCACCTTAGCACGTTGGACAGCAGTAAAATGCTGAACCAGTTAACCGAATATTTGACGTGTTATAAGTATAGACACAGTATTTTATGCAAATGAGACATAAAATTCAAAGAAAACATTTTTCCGATTACCAAAAATTATAATGCCCTTTTCTGGTCCCGTTTGAAGACTCATGATGACCCTACAGGGTTCGGGTAGGTTTAAGGTCTTGCCGTTATGTATGTTTTCATAACTTTTATAATTTATTAGCTGAAGTACATTATTTTATTCCTTTATTTTTTTCGGTGTGCCTTCACCTGTTACAAATATGGAAGTGGGGCACTAGAAATAACTGGGATCCGCAACCATGGTAAAATACAGTACGTTTTGCAATGCGAGATCAGTGTTAAATTTTTTTTTCAGACAAGTTATTTTCGTGTTCAAGGAGGTTTTTCTTAAAGTCTTGTTACTCCACGAGGAGACACTGCTGCCGGAATTCACTTCATTTACGTTTGCTGCATCAACCTATTTCTACTTCCTTTGTTACACGTTATTCATACACTCTCTTGCCCAAATGATTGAAATGATAATGCCGGAGGTAATATCGTGCCACTTTTTCTTTGGTTGAAGGTTTAACAACTACCATGAGTAACTCAATGGGCTGTGCAGTCATCCGTTCCTAATTTTGGGTCACTGTTCCAGGAAAGGGAGAGATCCACTGTAATAAGACGCATAAAAAATCCATCCCGGACGGGATTCGAAACCGTACACTTCGCGAACGAATTTTGTTAAGATAGCGCTTAGACCACTGCGCCGCTGAGGCAGCTGTGGAACCACACTGCTGGAATTGCAGTACGGTCGTTAGACTGTCTATAGCTCACGGCAGTGCAATTTCAGCTACATCTTTCGATTAGTAGAACAGCGCTCCCAAGCAAAAATAAAAAAAAATTACTTTAAACGCATTGCTCTTCACCAGAACAGTTGCGTACCACCTCCTTCGTTAATGGCAAAATGAATTCACCGACAATAATTTATAACTTTCGTTAGGTCACACAAGCAAGTTGTTTTGACAAAATGTTGTTCACGTTACAACTTAAGTGTACACCAATGGCAGGCAAAAAGAATCACAGGACTGAATTCCTTTAATTTAATCCCATACATAAAAAACAGACTCAGGGCTTAACATACAAAGTATGGTTAAAAAAGTTAAAAAGGTAAAATAAAAAGGTTCAACCGGTTCAATGATCAGCCAATGGGCAGAATAGCTAAAGCCCTGAGCTCACGGCTTCCGGAATGTCCAACAATTTTGGGGGTGGAGGAAATGTGAAGGATATCTGCAGTTCGTATATTGTCTGTCAAATAAAGTTCCGTATAAAGCATTCCTTCTTCTTTAAACATGACTAAAAGGTAATACATAGATGCAATCATGAGTACTTACATTCATTCCAAATTCACTGTATTCCTTTGCCAGGTAAAATTTCATTATTCGATGTACACTGTAATAAGGTGAAAGGATAGGGGTTGTCCAAAAGTAAAAAGAGGCACCATAATAGCTCGATTCCTGAAGTCACACCGGGTATACCCTTCCCTCTACCATCGACATCAGATTTCCGTACATGCTTAAGGTCCGAAATCACTAATTTTCAATGGTAACCTATGCGTGTTTTTGCATGGCTTATATTCAGCCTCCTCATTCATAGTCGATTTCCACAATCAAATTTGAGCATGGTCTACGTAGTTTGTTCATATCGATAGTCACTGTCGAGAAAATTAATCGATCAACTGAATCCAAACTATGTAACTCAGGACTTAACTTTCGGATTTCTGCTTCTTTTTCTATGACAAATCGCAACTCGTATGAAAGCAGGATGGGAGGTTGTTCATTACACTTCATAGAAGCTGTTTGTTCAACCATAATCGCTTGAGACACTCATATCTTTTTATGTGTCTGATAGGTTGTATATACCTTTCGAGTCTGTGTGAGGTTCTGTTTCCATGAAGTATCTTATTATTGCTGTTCATGTTTGGTTCCTATGACAATTTCGTTTGTGCTGTTTCAGACGTTTTCCTATACGTCTTCTAGTGCTACAAACATCGTATAACTGCTGAAAGAGCACAAACGCAATTGGCATATGAACGAAACACGAACAGCATTAATAAAATTTTGTATGGATACAGAAGCCCACCCAGATTGGAACTCTACAAACTATATACAACACATCAGACACATAAAAAGGTTTTAATGTCTAAAGCGATTATCATTGAACAAACAATGTGAGATACCCGTGAGTGGCGAAAGTTTGCTTTTACGATGTGATTTGTACCCTACGTCAATAAAACGGAATTCAACCATTCACTGTTATGGACCTAGTAGAGCTCCTTGGTCTTTTCATAACATATGTTTGAATTTGAAAAAAAATAAGTGAGTCTGCTTTACTCAGTCAGTCCTCTAACTTTGAAGCTTCGAAACAGGGTGTTCAGATAAATTCGTATGTCATATAATTAAACATGCCTGAAATTATTTTGTTATAGTACTAATGTTATAGAGATAATGGTACAAACTGTGTTATGTCACCGATTTATGTAAGTGAAATTGTCTTTTTTGGTTCGCTTTTTGAAATGTACAGATACCGGACACTGAATTGCAAACATTTATTCAATACTGGGTTGGACATTAGAGGAGCTGTCCTTTTGTTTTACACAGGTTTGGAATTAGATTAGCGGTCTACGTAAATTTTTCAGGAACAAAACCATCATTTATTTCCTATAGTTACTTTTGAACATGTCAAACAATATATTACAACCTGGAAGAAATTTCTGCACGAAGTCTATATTCAATTACAGCCTTCTTATATCACACCCATTTTGAGAAGGTGAAGCGTTTTGTCGTTAATATAGTAACGAAAAAATAAACCACTTAAAGAAGAATATGAACTTCTCCTGCTCATTAAACACTGAATATCCAGTTAGAAAATAATTGACAAAGTGTGACAAAAGGAAATGCACGAATATTTTGATCAAAAAGTTGATTTGAAATGAGATGCTGGAGGCGTATCCGGTCTGTAGCTACTCTAAAAAATTAATATCTTATTTTATTTTTTTAATTTTAACGTAAAAGCCTTTCTGGGTCTTTTTTGTATGTGCTAGAGAGTGCTATTTATGAAAGGCGAAACATTTTTGAATATTTATGTAGAAAAACCAAATACAATAAATAAATAGTAGGCACTTTTTTAACTAAACGTCGAGCATGTTTGTAGCTTCAGAACATATTAATCTCACTTTTTGTTAGAGATTACAGGGAATTTAAAGGATACGAGGGTTGTATGGAAATTGATGCAAAAGGGCGCCTAACCTTTTTTTATTAACGGACAGAGGTTATCCAACTTGCATATGTTGGTTGAGTAACTCTTCCTCTATTCAAATAATGTACTGCTCAACGTGGTCTCCATCAAAGCAATGCATTTGCGCCATCGTTGAACACAACTCTCGAATCGTCTTTGAAAAAAATCAGATGTGGACTGTTGTACCTAATTCTTTGAAGCCACTTTCATCTCACCTATGTCTAATAAATCGTTGTCCCGGCAGACTGTTCTTCATTGGACCGAACAGGTGAAAGTCGGAGGGGGCCAGTTCTGGACAGTACGGTGCAGGGGAAACATCGACCAGCCTAATGTGCTGATCACGTAATTTGTTGCCAATGATCCCGGTGGTCGAGCATTGTAATATTGAATGTAAATTGTTTTCAGATTCTTGTTCTGTCTTTTCCTCCTTATGACTTCTCTATGCATCTTAGTTATCTCAATGTACCACTTTTTCATCACGGTATGGCAACGTTCCAGAAAATCAAGGTGAATGACACCCGTGTCATCTCAAAAAACAGTTACCATGATTTTCTGAGCTGATCGATGGCTCTTGAACATATTAAGGTCTTATTAAAGAAGTGTGACTCGATTCCATGGATTGATTGTTCGTTTCCGGATCGTAAAGACACGCCCACCTTTCATCCCCTGTCACCAGATCGGAAAAAAACGTGTCTTCATTGGCTTCAAACATTTCTAGTAGATCAAAGCATACTTCTACCTTTCTGGCCTTCAAATCAGTGTCAGCTGTCGCGATACCCACTTTGCACACACTTTCGGATACCCTACGTCTTCCACCACCTTCTGCATGGCATTGTGACCACTGTCCAGTTGTGCTGCAAGCTCAGGGATTGTGACAGAACCCTCCGCGCGCGAATCAATTCATCCACTCCCTGGCGATTCATGGCAGTGGTCGGAGATAATGGTCTCCCACTACGTGGTTTCTCTTCAATGCTGGTTTCCCCTTCTAATAACTTCTTTATCCATCTGTGCACATTGCTCCTGTCAATGGTGTCATCTCTGTAAACGTTCTGTAACCTTCTGTGGATGCATTATTTTCGGTACAATCTTCATATATCATGATGGGGATTCCTAATCAAAGTCGTTTTTTTAATCTAGTTTTTCATAGAAGTCAAAGTGATCCTTGAATGCCTTACCTCATTGTAGGGTGCCCAATAAGGAATGATAGCCAGGCATTCTTCCTTTTTTTAATTTCCGTTTTGCATTTCAAGTTATATTAAATTTAATTCGTAT
Organism: Macrothele yani; assembly: GCA_039090855.1. Classification (NCBI taxonomy): domain Eukaryota; kingdom Metazoa; phylum Arthropoda; class Arachnida; order Araneae; family Macrothelidae; genus Macrothele; species Macrothele yani. The sequence goes on along the minus strand of CM076999.1, from coordinate 45,471,450 downwards.
TCATTCTTAGTGCTTTTCTTCTGGATTTAAATAAAAAATAAATTGATATTTTTCTTTTCCCCACCGAGATATTGTGGAACACTTCCTTTTACACAAGGGATTGTATTTGTATTTCTTTCATCTCTGTATTACATTTCGAAATTGAATAAGATTGACAAATGTTGGTGGCTGAGCTTTTGTTCTATAATCTTAGAAATATGTACCCTTCCGTGTATGTTAATGAAAATATCTTCGATTTAATAAGCACCTCAGTGGCTTGAAAAAACCACCTTCTTCGCTCGCCAAGAAGGTGGTTTTTTCAAGCCACTAGAATGACAGCAAATTTAAACTATAAAACTTAGACAGAATAAGTGGTTAGTAAAATGATATCAAATAAACAATAGTCACTAGAAAATACATCAACATAATGTCTCGCAGTATAAACACGATAAAGCTGCTTTTTGTTTAGCTCTAATTGCGCAGTCCAAGTTCATGGTTGATCCATTGGTAAAATGTCATTGCACGCGTCACGGAGAAACAGGTTTTGTAGTCTCCTAAGGAATTCTCCTTTTACTGTGGTGTACCCAAAAGTAACCCAAAAAACATTTTGTTTGAGTTTTCACTTATTATGAAATAGGTACAATTTGTGTGTGTATTTACACACAGGCCTTCGTGACTGCAGGCGCGTAATAGTAACTAAATAAAATCACTCACTCTTACTCTCAGCACCATTTCATCAGCTGCAGAAAATTACAGCACATGCAGATGCTTCAAACCTGAACCATTTCAGCAGCACTCCCTTTTCATGCCCTTAACAGAAAGATTCTTCAAGCTAAGGGAATAAAGCAGAATCTTAATATGTGGGACAAATACACAAAAATGAAAATAAATGTCACTCCAATTAAGAGGAATCAGTTGCCTAAAAGAAATTTCATATAGAGAAATGGCACGAAACTTACGCTAAGTTATCTTTTGTATGAAACAAATTTCCTGTTCTTGATATTTTTTCTTCCTTCTTCCTGTAAATTAACTGAGCTCTTTCATAGGCTATTGAATGCCCGCTTTTCTAAAAATGCTATTACAGTAAATGTGGTTATCTTCTCTCTGTACTTGTGCAAACGTCTTTAAACAAAGGACGCTATTCATATTCAAGTTTGGCTGATATATAACAATATTGCGACATGTATATGAAAACTACACCACACATTCTGCTGGTAGAACGGTAGTTCATTTTTGTCATCATACACACATTAGTTTGAAATTCAGAACAATTCTATGCAAATGGTCAATATCGGTGATACATGTATGCTGAAATCTTCCTAATATCGTTCCCTTCAAATTACCAAAACGAGAAAGCCGTTCACTATTGGTGAGGAGTTGACAAAACCTTCCCCGTTGAGGTCGCGAGCGAAATTTTAGGAGGTCAAGCTGCTGAGAAACTGAAGGCTTTTCTCTGTCGGCTTACACTATTAATCGAAATTGCTGACATAGTCGCAGATATTAAAGTGCACGTGATTAAGATTTGAAGATATCGAGGTCATTGGAGATTCAACTAACGTCAGCAATCATGTCACCCTACACTGCTTGGTGAGATATTTCGAATATAACGATGTAAGGGAAAAATTTCTGTGCTGGCTAGACTTATCTGCTCGGATATCCAGTTCAGAGATATTCATCACTATTAATTCTTACTTTGAGGCGCATCGCTTGAACTGGGGCAAGTGCGTTGGAAAATGTATGGACGGCGCCCCGTGCATGACTGGATGTTACTCAAGCGTAGTAACAAAGATAAAGATTGTCGCTCATTCAGACATATTGTACATTCACGGCCCTCTCTACCGGGAGCGGGTAGTGGCAAAACAGATTTCTGTTCAACAAAACATAGTCATGAAAATTGTTGCAAATTTCCTGAAACATATTCGACATGGAGCCTTCAACTCAAGAGTATCCGTTACGTTGCGTGATGGTACGGGCTCAAAACTTCAGCATTGCCTCCCAGGTGGCGCAACGGGCTGAGCGACGGCTTCTGATCATTCTTCCGAGATAAGTCCGTGTACGAATTCCGGTGAGGTATGGATATCGTGTTTGTTTTAGGTCCTATCCTGGAACCAGTTACCCTAAATTCGGGACGAACTCCACAATGATTCTTATAGCCTATTGTGTTGCTCATTGTTGTCGGTAAACTCTCAATAAAGAAATCAAAAGGAAAAAAACTCTCCAGCATTTCCTCCTCTAAGGTGAAGTCAAGTGGCTGTTGAGAAGATATACTCTCATGTCTTCCGAACTGCGGGAAGAGGTGAAGCAGGTACTTCGAGAGGAAAATTTAGTCTTGGTAGAACTATTGCAAAACGATAAATGCCTACCTAAGTTTGCATACTTGGTAGACATAATCTCTCTACTGAACCAACTTAATCTGACTCTTCAGGGGATTATGAAAAACGTTTTTACTCTCAGGTATAAGATGGACGCCTTCATAAAGGTACTCAGTCTTTGGAAACATCGCCTGCAAGAAGACTTAGAAATGCTTCCAATTGTACGTGAATTTTTGACTGTTGCGGACATCACACGACAGTTCATTTTTACTATTGTGAGTCAACATCTGAGGTTACTATACCAAAGAAAGAATTCTTGGCAAGGGAATATTTGAATCGCAAGTCCCTTCACAGAAGAACTTGAACTCCTAAAGGTTAATTTCACAGGAAAACGGAAGCTTTGTTGAGCTTTCTTCTGATACCAGTCTGATATCGATATTCAGATTCAAGTCTCTGACACAGTTTTGGGGATCTATGGAAGAAGAATGTGCAAGTATCAGCAACAAAGCTCTGAAATTACTTCCAGATTATTCATAAATTACCAGATTTTAACTTTTTTGGCCAAGTATTTAGGCGAGAAAACCTTTCAGCCGTTTTGGCAATCAAAACAAAGTATAGGAACCGAATAGACATTAGTGCTGCCCTTTCAGAAACGTCGCCAGAACTACAGTTCAAGAAGATTATTGCGAAGCAACAAAGGTCGCATTGACCCCAGAAAATGATTTTAACAGAAAGGAGAATATTGTGGTATGCTGCTTATAGATTTCACTTATTAAAGAATTAAGAGATTAGAAAATGTTAGGTGTTCGGGGGTGACGTAGAATAATGTGGTATATAAATTACGGATTGTACGAAGTGATCATTATAACATAGAATATTATGAGACTAAATGCTCCTAAATAGCCTGGATGATTTTGTTTCGGCAACGCCGGTCAGCGAACGTTTCCCAACATTTTGCCAGTTCGCGAATGGAAACAGTTTGGGAACCACTAGGCTAGACCAACACGACCTGCGTTACTCACATAATTGGCCGATGTGCTCAAAGCATAAAAGAGGAACATCCGGCTCTCAGTACCCCATGGACTTCTGGACAGTTTACCTCGACGGATGGTTGCTGTAATCTGTGAAAATGGAGGACCTACCACATTACTGATGTAAATACAATACTACTTTTACATTTACTTATAGTGTCTAATCCCTTTTGTCCTTATAGTGTGTCACTGACTATAATGTTGCGTTCTGTTCTTTATCTTCTTATTTTACATGAATTATTTAAAGCAAAGATGCAGGGGAAAAGTTATTGGACATTGTAGTCAATGACACACTATATGGACAACAGTGGTTGGACACTGTAAGTAAATATAAAAACAGTATTGTATTTACATTAATAATGGAGAAGATCCTCCATTTGCACAGAATAATGACCATATTTCAGTTTTCTATAAAAGAGAAACCAAAATTGAATTTTCTTTACATCACAAATTTTAATTATTTCATAAAAATTGCAAAATAATGTGGTTACAATTAATCAGTAATCAGATTATTGTTTTAAAATAATTCGATTTCAATTTTATCAGTGAGCTTAAGTTTCAAACTTTCCTACAAATAAGAGTCCACTTGACGTTCGGAAGGAAAAAACATGAATTTAGTATAACAACTTTAACTTCAACTTTCAGACTTTTTGAAGTTACAGCTGAATCATCAAAAGGCATTAATACCGTGAATGTACAGTTTATTCAGACCACCATGTTCCTTGCTTATTCGTAAAAGGTTACAAAAAGTTCTACAGCGAAGAACAATGTATTCCTTGTCCAGTTCCTGCACGAGGAAGCTGTTAATTGAACGACAGTTAAGATCTAGAGATTTTAGCGAAAAATTGACAAAAAAGCAACAACTGAAAACTTTGCTTTTGTGTGGAAAGACATTACATGTACTTAGTACGTGAACAGCACTCGTAATGGATCCAGAAGTGCAATATCTAGGGGTGTTCAAAATGTTTTCACATGAATTCAATTGCGACCTTTCATACAATTACATACACTAATATGTTTCATCAATTTAATTGGAAATGAAACTTAAATCTTGATTTAGCAAACAGCTTCAATTTTTTTGTAAAATATTTTTTCGAGTCGAGCAACTTTCGTTTTGACAATGCTCGCAGCCAATGTTTACCTTAAAACATTGTGTGATATCATCGTATTACAACAACCAGAAAGCAACGATTATCATTATGCTTGAAGATTTAACAGACTCGAAGTTGTGGAATCATCTTTAGATTGAAGACAAAGAAAGTAAAATTTACGACCTGCAGCTATGAGGGATGAATGTTCCATATTTCAAAAAGAAACAATTTCATTATATTGTATTAAACTGTTTATGTTCATAAGCGACACGCACTATTTTGAATTATGCTGATTTCTCAAAATATCTGCATTATTCGACAGATCATTTGAAATCTGCAGTTTTCCAGCGTGGCTCTCCTCCAGGTATTATTACATGATTTAAAATAAATAAAAATACAAAAATAAAACATCACAATATCTCTTTCCTAAGAAATTGGTGTGTGTGCGCGCGCATGTGTGTGTTGTGCAACCGTTATCTTAGTTTTTACTAATGAGTCCTTGATAATATTTTAATTCTTGTGTAGGATGTGGGATTTAAAATTTAAAGTGTGTAGCAATATATCACAGAAATTAATTTAATACATATGTTACTAAGAATTTCTGGGTACGTACAGGCTAAATTCTGAAAGATATTTTATTCTGATGAGCGTTTGAAATCGTCGTGATTTAACCGACCTCATGCGATTTCAACTTAATGGGCCGTATAAGATGCAAAACTCTGATTTGCAGCTACTTCCAAGTTTACTGTTCTTTTTATTTAAGCGTAAATACCAACAATTAGGTTCCTGGTTGCAATACTGACAACAGACAATATAACTGCACATAAAAATATTTAAAAGCAGAGAGCGTAATTTGAAGTTGGAGCAGATTTCTAATATTTTTTTAAATGCTTTGTATATACAAAGTGAGGCAATTAATTATTGAGACATAGTTAAAACATGAAACTTACGTGACATATATTATATTCAAAGTACATTCATCTTGCATTAATACACGAAGTAGCACGAGCATCTCGCAAAAAGAGACCGCTGGTAGAAGACATCTTTTGGTATAGAGTTAGGAGCTAATGTCACAGTTCATTCTGTGTTCAATGTTTTGAAAAAAATCCTTTTAGAGGCAGCTGTAATTTATGAAATAAAAAGTAGTCACACGGTTACAAAACTGAAAACAACAGGGGAGTACATACACTTGTTTTCGTGAAAGAAAGTATTGTAAACTAATTGCTCTTCGTGTGGGTGCTTTATCGCGAATAACCAGTTATTTGCCGTTTTTGTACTCATACCTGTCACGAACAACCCTGTTCTAGAATCGTTCCAAAATCTATGGGTAAGCACTGCCAATGTCAGTTGGATCTTCAAGAATGATCTCGGGATTCAAATTCCCTTGCTGGTAAAGCCCAGAAGCATTGTTTTGATTTTGGACTTCTGTTACCTGGTCTTCTTTCATTTGGGTGACTATAGCGATTTCCTAATCGCACACAAACGCTTCGTTTCAGGATTATAACGAAAGCACAATGTCTCGTCACCTGTCACAGCGCGTTTGTGAAAGTGTTGCATTGTTTGTGTAGTATCCAGGATGTTTTTTGAGTACTCCACTCGTGCATGTTTCTGGTGGTCTGACAAAGCATACAAAACAAAATTATCTCAAATGTTTTATTCAAATTTTAAACTAACATATGATGAATTATCTCCTTAATGTCACAGAGCTAACGTCTCAGCATCCTCGCGGTCACGCATAGGTCATCGTCTTTTCTTTCGCGAATTTTCTATAAGAGTTTAGACGTGCGCACTGAAATCAGGGGTCCAAGCCTTTTGACATTTTCCAAATATTTCTGCCCATTCTCGAAACCTACATACCATCGTAATACTTTTGTATGACATAAGCAATTATCCCCATAGACATCCAACAACATTTTAACGTTCTGAGATGTAGTTCTACTGATTGTCGAACAGAACGGAATTTGTCCTATGCTCCATGACACAGCAGTCACAATGTTCTTCCGGCAAATGACGTCATGCACAGCGAAAACGATCATCTGCACAATTCCTTCGCAAACGCTTTGGCACAGCATAGGTGATAAATAGCTTCTCAGAAAGACATACCGTGTAGATCCGTGGATTTTACCGAAATCACCAAAAATCCTCATTACTTAATTTCTGCTCTGTGTACATCAAGATGTAGCACAATTGGGCAAAATATTTTCAAAAAACTTCTACTATTTACTTAGATTCTGGCAAATGAAGAAGGTATTTGAAAGATTTTCAAAAGTATCATACAGACAAAGCATTTATTTCCTGCACTGTTTTACTGACCTTTATACCTCAGTATCATCTTTCTTTCCTACGTTTTGTAGCTTTAATAATACATTTTGCTTAGTACTTATGTTAGACTTCATATGGGTCCACAAGGTATCAATACATATTTCGAATTTTTTTTCCGACCAACGGTAAAACCAAAAAATGACGTTGTATTTCAAAAAGAACTGCTTGCTTTACTTTAAGACTGTACCTCCAAGTGGTTTGTTTGGATCTCTCGCATTTTCCCAAGGAAAACATAGGAAAAGAGGTAGAAAAGCCATTGTGGGCTACCTCATTCATTTAAACACAAAAAAAATTGAAACCAGTAATAGGGCAAAATGAAATGAACTAAGCACAAGAAATGTCAATGAGGAAGGAAGTTATAGTTCAAAAAAATTTTACGTGTGAAGTTTCTTGAAAGTACCAAGTTTTCAAGTACAAAAATATGAGGATTTGGTTTTCGCAAATAATGGAATCAGTTTGAACTGTCTAAAACTTTCTTTTTCTATACAAGATCAAATGCGAAATGTAACCAATAAATTTAACTCAGCCTTATGTGCACCATCATGTCATAAACAAGAGCAAATTCCAGCCCACAAAGTCACTTTTAAATCTCAGAGCAGCCTCCGGTAGCCTGATGGTCTAAGCTCTAGCTTATAATCGTTCGCTCGAGAAGGGGCCGGGTTCGAATCCCCATTATGCATGTATTTTATGTTTGTCTAAGGGAAACGGCTCTCTCCATTCCCTAGATTGGGTTATCCGAAATTTCGAACGGGCGTCGTGACTGCTTACAGCCCATTGAATTGCTCACGGTGGTAGGGGAACTTTCAACAAAAAACAAAAAGAAAAAGATATCTCAGATTGCTTTACAGATGGCAAATGCCGAATCACAAGTCAGATGTCAATCACACGTCTTTCAGTTGGCATCACTGATGTTATGTCAGTAATGCCAGCTGGGAAAGCGAAACGGGAGAAGATGCCCCTAAAAAGAAGTTGAAATAAAACAAGACCGGTGTTGTTTTAAATTCTCGGCACGCAGGCGCCCACCTGTTGGCACCTGTACGTCCTGCGCACTGGTATGTTCCGTAGCCTACTGAATGAGTGATTCATGCGTCAATGTGTTCTATGAAGTTGATGCAAGAAAACTTCAAACTCTAAAACTGAAATGAGTGGCGAAAGAGAACACGTTGCTGTTCCTCGGAATATGAAGATCGATGGCTTTAAAAGAATGGATGCGGGAGACATTATAAAACGTATGACCAATAAATTAGGCGTCGACGATGTGAAAGTCGGGCATTGGAAAGAAACCGATCAAAAATTAAGAAGTGGGGCATCGATATCTTTTCCGCTGAAGAGTGCGGTCTGTCGAGGAAACGTTTGCGAAAATGTGAATACGAAAAGACCAGTGAGACACTTGTCCTGTGGCTTTCCCAGGAACGACTGAAAGAGAAATAGGGATCGGGTCCAATGCTGCAAAAAAAGGCATTCCATTTTTGCAGAGAACTAAAAGAAGCCGACAATTTCTCTGCAAGTTCGGGTGATTAGATCGATTGAAAAGATGGTTCGGAGTTCGTCAGTTAATCATCTGTGGCGAGAAACTTTCTCCGGATTTTGAAGCAGCAGATTCCTCTCGCACAAACCTCAAAGGCGAGATGCTAACTGGAAATTTTACCGCTGAACATTTGTACAACTGTAACAAAACGGGACTTAACTTTAAAATGCTACCTAGCAGATCTTTTGTGTCTCAATGTGAAACATCAGCACCCGGCTTCAAACAAAACAGGGAGCGAATAACAGTTATGGCTTGCGCTAATGCGCGAGGGAACTTATGAATTGTCCTCAGTGGTGATCGGAAAATCTATGAAACCACGGGCGTTTGAAACCGTCGAAATTATAGTTTGACAGTATCTTACAAAAACCGGAGAAAAGCTTAGATGAGCAGGGAGATATTCAAATAGTGGTTTCTTAAGAAATGTGTGCGCGAAACGGAAAAAAAGATTTGAAGGAAAACAACCTACCTCAAAAAGTGATACTCCTAATTGATAACGCCCCATCACACGCTGATATCGAAGATTTATCTGTCGGGAGATATAGGGCGTGTTTTTCCTGCCTACGTTGCCATCTTCACCAAGCCAATGTATCAAAGGATGATTATTAACCTCCAACAGAAGTACCACAAGCAACTACTGACACAATTTTTTCAGTAACCAATGCAGAAGAATCCTTGTCAGTTCGTTTAGAAAAAGTTCGATCAAAGACGTGATTTACTGGCTAGCAAGTCATGAGGGCAAATGTTATCCGAGAGCTCGCGAAATTTGTTGGTGTAATCTGCTCAAAAATGGCGAAGAAAATGATTACTTGGATGAAGAGAAAAACGCTGCAAAAGACAATGATCACTTGGATGATGAAGCAAAGGAAACCTTGTTTCACAGATACCCGGATGCAAGAGTGCACCAGAAAATTGCATGACAGATTGGCTTTCCTGCGATGATTAAGACGAAATTACAGATGAAGCAATTATTCACATAGTTACTAATGAAAAGGATTCGGAATCGGATCAAGAAGGAAATGACTGCGCACAAGAGAAAGAAAAATTGTCAAGCGTACGGCTATAGAGACGATTCTTAGATACGAAGAGCATCAACCAATATCATCGCCAGGTGATTTTATTTTTCAGAAAAATATAGCGCTGCAAAAAAAAAAATGCTCCACGAAAAAACAGAAGATATTAGATGATATTTTTCCGCCATTAATATGATGTAAGTTATACTTTTTGTTTAATTTATTTTTGCTAACATTTAGATTGATCATTAGAATTTTTTTCTACTAATTTTCGGTTTATATTTAATTACCTCCGTCCGGAATGGTGTTTCTGTCTTGAAATTCCGCAACATCCGAGTTTTCAGTAAACCGAGTTGGTTCTGGTACTTATCACTTCGGATTCTCGAAACTATACTGTATATATAAAATCGGTTTCCGTGAGAAAATATTGTCATTGTATGAAAATACTGTACATGTGGTTTCCGTTTCAATGATACAGTACCGAAATGTTAAAAACGTGTTAAACATTTAAGGGAAATTTACCGGCTGTAATGTTTAGAACAGGTTTTACCAAATTTTCATCAACATATAAATCTGTTTCGCAATCACTAAAGTTAAAAACCAAACTTTAAAGGAATTAAGGCGATTTTTCATTTGTTTCTTACCAAACAAATTTAACCAAGCTTTCGAAAAATATTTTATGTAGAGACGCACATTTCAAATTCGAAAAGTTAAAATAATTCAAGAGATTATCATAATATTAATAGGAGGAACGACAAATAAAACTGGGAAGCATACATATATCATGCTCGTACCATGCGTGACTGAACTGCAAATGTATGTGTATCGTGTTTGTGTAAGAGACATTGCATGAGCACAGAATTCCAGCACGACTCCTTCTCTATCTTTTGCGACTTGTGATATCATTTGTTTCGTAATATTCCTGAAAAAAACAATGTTTTGCTAAGTTATTATACTCTATCATGAATAGTTTTTCTTGTTTTTTTCCGATTCGGTAATGGCTTTGTTGTTCTCTGGAAAACAATTTGTGACTTCCTTTATTCTTGTTAATTACGTGATTAGTTCAATACATTTGACTTCCACAAGCACAAAACGGGATGAACATCTGAATTGTATGAATGGGATGAATCATCAGAAAATGATAATGCGCATCCATTCGTGGTTCCCAGAGTTTCATTATAAAACCTTGAAATACGTAATTTTTTTAACGCTGCATTACATTTACGATACCTGAATAAATTTATTTTTTCCGGGCGCCAATACTATTGTCATCAAAGTGCAATATTGTGTGCAGTAATATACTTCAATAATATTTTATATATATTATTTATTATAAACTTTACTTTATTTACCTCGCCTTAAAATATTCCTGAACGCAGAATGAGCTGTACCTGATAAACCCAGGAGGGTCCCGCTTGAGCTGCGTAGTATCCGACGCGGTTAATTTGAAGAGGCGCATGACGTAGGCGTGGACGCTTAGTCTTTCGGCTTCCCGCATCACTGTTTGTTTACAATTGGTGTGATGGAGTTTCCGCTATGAACGTAATTGATGTGCAACTGTTTGAAGTTTGTATCTCAAGTTTGATGTTTATGTTGTGTTTATTTTGATACTTATTTACCACTGAGATTCATTGTTTGAGTATTTCGTAAGAAACGCAATAATGCCGGGTTGTGCAGTGGCCTGTTTTAGTACGTGCAATAGGAAAACCAAGAACACTGACATAGATTGAGTTCGTCATAATCAAGATTAGGAACTAAGTTTTATGTTCCTGAAATGTCTATATCGGTATTAAATAAGTCCAAAAACGAAAGCGAAGCAAGATGTTATATTGCCGTCTCCCGTTGTTGGGTATCTTAATATACTTACACACCAAATTGTAGTCTAAGGTCCAGTTGACACCTAAAATTATATATAATTTATGACTACAAAACTTGTGGTTTTGAGGTAAAATAAAAATACCAACGTCTACCACAATCAAAGGCTTGTCATATATCGACAATAGTTTCTCAGAGCTATTGGCTCGGCATCATCAGGACGAATGGAGCGTACACATTCAAATCATTGTGAAATTTTATTTTATCAAGAATGCTGACATTATGCACCATGTATTTCCCAAAGATTTATCACTTCAAAAATTGTCAGGATTCCTTCAAAGTTTCTAATGCAAGAGTGTGTTCCCAACATTTCACACATGTTACGAGCGTGAGTTAAAGCCAGAGTTACTTCGGGTGACTAGCAGAAAAGTGTTGAAACCTGATGCTGTACGTACATTAAACATTCCCACAAGCAATAATACTAGTATTAATAAGGTAAGTCATCATCCTCATCATTGTCAACCATTATCAATCTACTGCTGGACGAAGGTCTCCCCAAGTTTCCTCCACAAAGGTCTGTCTTGTGCCAGTCTCCTCCATGTCACTCCTGCATACTTTCGAATTTCATCCACCCATCTCCCATGTGGTCTTCTTCTAGGTCTTTTCCTGTCCCTTGGAATCCAATTTAAAATTTCGGCTGTCCATCGATGGTCTGTCCTTCTGGCAGTATGTCCAGCCCATTGCCATTATAGGGATTTAACTCTGATCATGATGTCTTCCACTCTTGTCATTTTTTTGATCCACGAGTTCCTCTTCTTATCTCTAGTGGTTACACCAAGCATGCACCTCTCCATGCTGCTTTGAGTTGTCTGCAGCCTTTGTATGTCTCTTTCAGTTAAGGTCCACGTCTCTGCACCATACGTAAGCACTGGTAGGATGCATTGATCAAACACTTTTCTTTTAAGACATAATGCCATATTGCTCTTAAAAATTATACTGTTTCTTCCAAAAGCTCTCCAGGCAAGTTTTGTACGCCGATTAATTTCTTCATCAATGTGACCCTAACTTGATATCTGCTGTCCAAGATAAACGTACGTGTCTGTTATCTCCAGCTTTTCTCCATCAATCGATAAATCTTCATTTCTTGAAAAAGCATTGAACATCACTTTTGTCTTCTAAAAGTTCATTTTTAATCCCACTTCTTTACTCTTGTCAGCCAGTTCCTTAATCATACTCTGCAGCTCTGATGGGGTATTTGCAAAAATGACTACGTAATCAGCAAAACGAAGGTGAGTTAGATAATCTCCATTAATCTGTATCCCCTTGTTTTCCCAGCTCAGCGACTGAAAGACACCCTCCAATGTAGCATTAAAGAGCTTCGGAGATATGGTGTCACCTTGTCTCACTCCCTTTCCAACTACGAGAACCAATATTGACAATTTAGGATCTGAGACTGCAACTCCAACTGCACTTTGATGTCTGTCATGACCGTAGCATTCGGAAGCGTGCATTGGAAACCCTTGTTAATCTATCTCCAAACAAGAGGAAACTTGGGGGGGGGGAGATTTGGGATATTACACTACAAGACTCTGCAGATATTCAGGTACTACCTTCTATTCCCTTTTTTTTTTTTTTTTGGTAGGAAAATGCATCAAAGGAATGGTGTCATGGAATATTCTGCCATCAGAAAGCTAAGTTTTTATTTATTTCAATTTTTCATTGTTTGTACGAATGCATGCAAATATTTGCAATTTTTCTGATGGATTTTATATATGCTTATGTGAGAAAGAAAAGTTTTATTTAAATACATCTGTCATGGGAACATTGTTTTAAAGATCAAATCTGGAACGGAAAAGTTGTAGAATTAAATTAACACGGTATTAGTGGTAAGGAATGTACCAACTTATTTGCTAGCCATTAATATAAACAAATTAAATACACAAACATATACGAGTATATATATATCATAATCATTGTCAACTATTATCAATCCACTGCTGGACGAAGGTCTCCCTAAGTTTCTTCCATAACGGTCTGTCTTGTGCCAGTCTCCTCCATGTTACACCCGTATACTTTCGAATTTCATCCACTCATCTCCCATGTGGTCTTCTTCTGGGTCTTTTCCTGTCCCTTGGAATCCAATCTAAAATTTCGGTTTTCCATCGATGGTCTGTCTTTCTGGCAGTATGTCCAGCCCATTGCCATTTCAGGGATTTTACTGTGATCGTGATGTCTTCCACTCTCGTCATTTTTCTGATCCATGAGTTCCTCTTCTTATCTCTCCTGGTTGCACCAAGCATGCACCTCTCCATGCTGCTTTGAGTTGTCTGCAGCCTTTGTATGTCTGTTTTAGTTAATGTCCACGTCTCTGCACCATACGTAAGCACTGGTTGGATGCTTTGATCAAACACTTTTCTTTTAAGACATAATGGAATATTGCTCTTGAAAATTATACTGTTTCTTCCAAAAGCTATCCAGGCAAGTTTAATTTGCCAATTAATTTCTTCATCAATGTGACCCTCACTTGATATCTGCTGTCCAAGATAAACGTAGGTATCAGGGTTCTCCAGCATTTCTCCATCTACCGATAAATTAAATCTTCATTTCTTGTAAAAGCATTGTACATCACTGTTGTCGTCTGAAAGTGCATTTTTAATACCACTTCTTTACTCTTGTCAGAAAGTTCCTGGATAATACTCTGCAGCTCTGATGGGGTACTTGCAAAAATGACTAAGTCATCAGCAAAACGAAGGTGAGTTATATATATATACAAGAGAAAAAAAAAGATGTAAAATTTAATTTAAAAATGAAACATTTTAACTTTCACCATTCCTCATTCCTTCATGGTGCATATATATATCATCATCATCATCATCATTGTCAACCATTATCAATCCACTGCTGGACGAAGGTCTCCCCAAGTTTCCTCCACAACGGTCTATCTTGTGCCAGTCTCCTCCATGTCACTCCCGCATATTTACGAATTTCATGCATATATATATCATCATCATCATCATCATTGTCAACCATTATCAATCCACTGCTGGACGAAGGTCTCCCCAAGTTTCCTCCACAACGGTCTGTCTTGTGCCAGTCTCCTCCATGTCACCCCTGCATACTTTCGAATTTCATCCACCCATCTCCCATGTGGTCTTCTTCTGGGTCTTTTCCTGTCCCTTGGAATCCAATCTAAAATTTCGGCTGTCCATCGATGATCTGTCCTTCTGGCAGTATGTCCAGCCCATTGCCATTTCAGGGATTTAACTCTGATCATGATGTCTTCCACTCTTGTCATTTTTCGGATCCACGAGTTCCTCTTCTTATCTCTCCTGGTTACACCAAGCATGCACCTCTCCATGCTTCTTTGAGTTGTCTGCAGCCTTTGTATGTCTCTTTTAGTTAAGGTCCACGTCTCCGCACCATACGTAAGCACTGGAAGGATGCATTGATCAAACACTTTTCTTTTAAGACATAATGGCATATTGCTCTTCAAAATTATGCTGTTTCTTCCAAAAGCTCTCCAGGCAAGTTTTGTACGCCGATTAATTTCTTCATCAATGTGACCCTCATTTGATATCTGCTGTCCAAGATAAACGTACGTGTCTGTTAACTCCAGCTTTTCTCCATCAATCGATAAATCTTCATTTCTTGTAAAAGCATTGAACATCACTTTTGTCTTCTGAAAGTTCATTTTTAATCCCACTTCTTTACTCTTGTCAGCAAGTTCCTGGATCATACTCTGCAGCTCTGATGGGGTAGTTGCAAAAATGACTACGTCATCAGCAAAACGAAGGTGGGTTAGATAATCTCCATTAATCTTTATCCCCTTGTTTTCCCAGCTCAGTGACTGAAAAACACCCTCCAATGTGGCATTAAAGAGCTTCGGAGATATGGTGTCACCTTGTCTCACTCCCTTTCCAATTTTTACGTGTGTTGTATTTTCAAACAGCCTAATCTTTGCACTTGCATTTTCATAGATGTTATTAATAATATTAATGTATGCATCTTCAATACCGCAGGTTTTCAGAGCCATTGTAACTGCTGATGGTTTCACTGAATCAAATGCTTTTTCATAATCGATAAAAGCCATGCACAATGGAAGTTCATTATCCCTCGCTCTTTCAATTAGTTCTCTCAGCACGTGGATATGATCTATTGTGCTGTAGCCACTCCTGAATCCAGCTTGTTCTCTCGGTTGAGCCATGTCCAGTGTTACCTTCAAGCGGTGTGAAAGAACTTTAGTGAAGATTTTATAAACTACTGATAGGAGGCTGATAGGTCTGTAGTTTCCGAGATCCTCAATGTCACCTTTCTTATGTAGCAGGATCATTGTAGCGGTGTTCCAATCCTCAGGAATCTTTCCTTCATTATGGCATCGAGTGAAAATTTGGGCGAGTACTGTTTCGATTTCTCCACTTGCTTCTTGTATGATGTCTACAGTAATTCCATCTTCTCCTGGAGCTTTTCCTCGCTTCATGTTCTTGATTGCATGTGCAACTTCTGCTGGAAGGACTGGAGGAACTCTGGTACTGGTATCTTTCATGATGTCTGGAGTGCATATATCATCCCTTTCATATAATTTGGAGTAGAAATCTTTCACTCTTGTCAAAATTTCGCCTCTATTTCTTGTTACAGAACCATCTTCTTTTCTCAGTGCCATAATCTGTTTTCTTCCCTTACTGAGATGTCCCTTTGCTATCTTTAGGCTTTGGTTGTTTTCAATTGCTTTCCTCACTAGTTCACAGTTGAATTTCCTTACGTCTTCAGTGATACTTTTTCTTACTGTCTTGCATAGCTCTATATATTCCACTTTGGAAGTCACATCTTCTTTAGTTGTCCTCATCTTTCTTCTTTTTTGCATCAACATTTTGGTTTTTCCTGATAATTTGTTCACATGCAACTTGTTCTTAGACCCAGCTAATTTTGTTGCTGTTTCCATAAGAGCTTTGGTTACTTTTCTGTTAACTTCAGAGATGTCCACTTCTTCCGATGTTAGGCCTTCTAAAGCAGAGAAATTGTTCTTCAGTTCTAACTTGAAGGTATTATGGTGTTTTTTAAGGTTGGTTATGTCAATAGATTTTGTTTGTCCTATGAGCTTGCCACGTTCAAGTTTAGTGTTGAGGTGCATCTTACATCTCACCAATCTATGGTCACTACCTGTGTTGAACTTGTTTAGCACACTGCAGTCTTCTATGACGAATTTTTTGTTACACATAATAAAATCAATTTCACTTGTCGTCCCATTTGGATGTCTCCATGTCCATTTCCTGTGTGGCTTTTTCTTGAAGAACGAGTTCAAGATGAAAAACCCTTCTGCCTCTGCAAACTCAACGAGAGTATTTCCACGCTGGTTTCTGTTGCCATGACCGAATTTACCTACTGAAGTTTCATTCTGTTGCCGTTGCCCTATTTTTGCATTGAAATCTCCCATAATTATCTTCAAATGCTGCTTACCTTTATTATTTAGAAATGACAAATTTCCTCATAAAATTCTTCAATTTCTTCTTCAGGATGACTTGTGGTGGGTGCATAAGTTTGAATAATCTGAGCCTGGTATCTTTTCGAGAGTTGGATAACAAGTCGTGCAGCTCTGTCAGAGGAACTTTCAACTTCTACAACTTTGTCCTTCAGTTTCTTGTTTATTATAAATCCAACACCACTAGTTCTGCCAGTATCTGTCCCACGATAGTAGAAGAGATGTCCACTTTTCAGTTCGATGAGATCTTCTCCTTTTCTCCTTACCTCACTTAGCCCCACGATGTCCCACTTGATCCTTTGTAGTTCCTCTTCCAATTCAAGAAGCCTTGAATCAGAAGATAGGGAGCGTCCATTGTAAGTAGCCAAGGTCAGCATCAGATGGCAGCCTAGTCCGGTCCTCCGGGGATTCTTAGCACCCTCTGCCTTCATGTCGCACTGGCCGCTGCCTTGGCCAGGTACATTCCAGCTGCCGGAGACTGAGGGCCAAGATTTAAGTTGTGGAATCATTTTGGAGGGGTTTGGCCATAACTCACCACGCTGGCCAAGCGGGTTGGTGAGTGTGGGATAGCATTTCCTCTGATCCCGATGGTATAGTTATACCGCTATGGGCGGTCGTCAGAGCCCCTTTAGTGGGAACAGGATGCACCACGAGAAGGCGGGGTTGACATTTGTCAAGGAGAGGCTGTGATGTTACGCATCACCTGACCTTACATCCTATATATATATATATATATATATATATATATGTGTGTGTGTAGAGAGAGAGAGAGAGAGAGAGATAGGTAGGAATATTTTTCAAGATGTCATTTTTTAAGTATTCCATACTTCATGGTGTGTGTGTGCAAAGAATTTTAAAAAGAAAAAACCTAAAAAATATATATATATATAGAGAGAGAGAGAGAGACGAATATAAGAACCAAGTCACCAAGCTATATTCTCCCTTTGATGAGGGCAAAAACTAAAAAACAGTAACCCATAAAATTTTGAGTTTATAAAAGAAGACATGTACAAATTTGTAATGTAAAACATGTTGAGAATAATCACTTATAGCTTCTTCAGGGTCAAACAGAAATGCTACCTCTCTCATTTCTACAAAGACCTGAAAGTGGGTTTCTGCTATATGAATACACATCTGCTTAAATGCACTAAAAACAAATTTTGTAAGTTAATAAAATCCTCGAACATTAAATTCTACTAAACCTGTTAACTACTAAATCAACCAGCTAGCACATATGCTGGTAGAAAAGGTTTAAAGTGAAAACCACATTCTTAAACTTTGAGCAAAATAAGCTTAATAAACATTACATGAAAAAAATAATTTTGAAAAAAAAAGCATATAATAACACTTAACTCTCTCTTTGTATCTTGGTTTTCTTGCGCTTAAATTTGTTTTTAGCCTGCTTATGTGTTATATACATACACACCATGAAGGAATATTGAAAAATCTTTCAAGAGTGAAAGTATCAAGAGAAACAGAATAGTTTTCGTGTTGTTCCTAGTACGGAAGTGATTGATATAACTGCGATACGTATTGCCGCCTTTGTTGGCATTTTTTGATGAAGTAAGTTTCAGAACTAATTCAAGTATCAGTGTTTAACCTTAATACTTGTAGCTGATTTATTTGTAGTGGCTTGGCTACCAATTTCGTTATTCAGTAAGTATTAAAATGTGAGTTCACATATATGCAAATAAATTTGGAAATGTTGCGCTTCAAGGAAGATAAATGCTCTGAATTTATGAGATTTATTTATGTGTGAGCAGTTTTTCGCAGTTTTATTTCGTTATTATCATAATAAGTGTGATTATCACGATCGTTTCGTATGCCGTAACCCCACGCGACAAGACACTCAAAGCTGCCATTCGTCCACACCGACGTCATTTCAGCAGCCAATGAGAGGCTGACATCGTAGCGAGCCCAACCTTATACCATGAGATATATCTAAAGACCTTGTGATAAACATACCATCATGGTAATTTAAAAGTATGGTGCATAAAAGTGGGCTCACCTAACAATTAAGTGACATATCATTTACATCTGTAAGAAAAATATTTATTAAATTGCTGAGCATTTTCTATTCAAATATTGCTTCTGTTGATGATACATGTCGAATTTGCTATTCAGAAACACCATAAGGAACATGCAATGGCAATCAGACATGTGCCTTACTCACTTGCGAATGCAACTTTTATTTTCGGAGACAGCTCATTGAAAATAATTATGAATCGTACGTAGAGTGAAGAGCGTCAATATTCGAAATAATCCTGATTTAAGTTACCTTAAAATATACTGGATAGTCGGGCAAATTGTCATGTTACGAGTAATCAGAGAATATAATTTATGAGGCGTTGAATAAAATCTAAAGGTCTCAAGACACTTTTACTTTAGCACGACTTCTTCGATTCATCGTCTTGGTGTGTATTTGTACAGTCTTGAATGCACGTTCCTTGGCTATTATTGTTTCAAGTCAGTAAAAGAGCACGCAACGAAAAACCCTTCGCTTCCTGGTGTGGCCTCTGCCGCGTTATTTTTTAGGTTGGGAGTCAGCCTACCTTCCTGGAGTTATGAATTTTGAGGAATATAGGATAGGCTGAGCATAACTGCTTCGTGCCGATTGGACTGCTATGACTTCTTTTTGTTGCACATCCGTACTCATCTGTATTCCGTTAAGTGCATCTGCTGAGGAGCGGTGCATGGGCCAAGTTAACTGCCTCGTGCCGAATTGGACTGGGCAGATTGTTTCCTGATGCACTTCCGTTCTCATCTGTCTGCCGTTAAGTGAGTCCGCCGAGGAGAGTTATATGGGACAAGTTAACTGCTTTGTACCGAACTGCACTGGATTGACTGCTGCTTGGTGCTCTTCAGTTCTCATCCGTCTTCAGTTAAGTGTATCTGTCGAGGAGAGTTGTGCTGGCCAAGATAACTGTTTTGTGCCGAACTGGACCAGGCTGACTGCTTCTTGCTTCACTTCCGTTTTCATCCGTCTGCCGTTAAACGCATCTGCTAAGGAGAAGTGAAGGGACCAAGTTAACTGCTTTGTACCGAACTGGAGTGGATTGACTGCTTCTTGCTACTGTTTCGTTTCCATCAGTCTGCTATTAAACGCATCTGCCGAGGAAAGGTGTATGTGCCACGTTAACTGCGTCGTGCCGAACTGGACTGGGCTGACTGCTTATTGCAGCACTTCTGTTCTCATCTGCCTGCCGTTAAATGAATCAGGCGTGGAGAGATGTATGGGCCAAGTTAACTGTTTTGTGCCTCTTCTATAATGTGCAGACCAATCAAGGTAAATGTTGCTATCTGATTCAAAACAATATTCCCTGGAATTAAACAATTGGAATCTAAAAAATTGTGTTTGCTAAGTTTCTAGTGCACCGTCGGTATCTTAATTTAGCATGTCAACTTAGTTTAAGACAGTTTTTCCTGTGAAGTTTAAGCTAGTCGGGCCAGCATATAGAGCTAGGCCGGTTGGACCGCTGTTGCAACATGCACACATTACAAAAATATGAAACATTTTGGGTTATTGCAACATTAACTGTATTCAGGGTACAGATCATGATACATAAACGACAACATAAACAGATAAAGGTATTTCTATCTGATAAAATTATTTGACTCTTTTTGGGGACAACAGCTGTTTGCAGGTGACGTGTCCGGCAAGTTCTCTGCACCAAGTTAGGGCACAGTGCAACAGAATTCTTAATAAGAGAATTTCAGCTTAAACAGCTAGAAGCTAATATGTTTGAATGCCTAAAACATTAGATGCCCCATAAGGAAGTACCCGGAACATAACAGAGAGTTGGTTTCACAAAAAGTTTGAAAAATTAGAAGATGACTCTTATATGATTGAGCTAGAGCCTAAAAGACTATCTCCATCTGATTTTCTTTAACAGTGCGTTCGTTCACTCTTGGGATTAATGGTAAACGCTTAGTGCGGTAACATCATAACGAGATTAGGTATTTTGATATAAGCCAGAAGACGCCAAGAATACTAAATTATCGTTCGCGTATGATTCAATTGTATGATCCTCTATTTACGATTACAGGGAATCTCAGACTCTTCGTGAGTATCATACTACATGTCCAAGGTCGGCACTCAAAGGAATAGTAGGATATATTCAGGTACGTTAAGCTCGTACCTGAATAATCGTCAAATTTCAGCACAATTTTCACAGTCGATTTGGGACCAGCTTTCAGAATTCCTTCTGAAATGTCTGCTTGTTGGAATTCTATAAATTTGTCATTTGGAATTTTACAACTAATAGTATATCTTTACAATTGGTATTCAGGACAAGACTCGAAATTTAAAAATAATTTAAGAAATTCTAAAAGCAGTTAATACCGAAAAGAAATATATTAGGAAAACCACAAAGACTAAAGTTTCTGTGAAATAATATCCATTAAATATAATGTGATTAGAGTGATTTCAGCTCCAGCTATTGGACACTCACGGATAATGAGATTAAGTATTGTTTATTTAAGATTCTGTTTTTACGAAATTTTTGTATAGTGAACGAAAGTGCCAAGAACTCTCTTAGGAACGGAATGTCTTTTACCCAGATTTGTCGAAACAAATACAACGAAACTGCTTTAACCCAATAAACTGTATTTCTTACTTTCTAAATATCTAACTTTATTTTGAACTGTATTTCTTACTTTCGAAAAAAATCTAAAACTTCGTTTTTTTGTGTCACGTGGTATATTTTTATTTAATAATACACATTTTAAGTGCCAGCGTTGGGGTTTTTGAACGTAGTCTCTACAATCCTGTGGGTTCGTAAATGGAAGACAGCAAACGACTGCACAAATGAATAGGTACTACCAAGGCTTTCATCAAATTGTTTCACATACCACACAATGAAAACATTTAAGAGAAGGCGTGTTTGATTTCAAGCTTTTCCAAGAAGTTCGGTTATTCGTATACTTGCCAAGAATGCCAACAACATTTAATAATACCGTAACTTAGGTTTCGGTGTTGCTTTAGCTGCAGTTCGGTTTTGATGAGTTTAAAACAAAGCTTGTATAGGATCTTATAATTTTGTTTGATCAGACATGTAGGACTTCGTCCACCGAAGATTCAAATGAAAAAGTCACACAAATATAAGTCCCAAAACAGTGTCCTACGGTTATATTCAGTGTTTATGATAAACTCAAGATCTAGCCCCATCACAGGCGAACGAAGGCTCGTTACTTAGGAGAGAAAACTGGATTTTATTGAGTATCCCAAGGTCAATCTCATTATATCGACGTGAGCGCACATACCAACAAATTCCAATTAGAAAAAATAACATGCAGTATAAAATTCGCAGTTGAAATGTTGGAGGGTATAGTGCTCTGCAACTAATCAGCTATCAAATGTTTGATGCAACAGGTCAATTTCTGCTGTACATTGTGCACGCCAATGTAGGAAAGTGATACAGGAATTACATAAACAACACATGGTGGCTCATTGCATTCAGACAAGGGAAATTATGTTCATTGCTTTTCTTTTTTTAAATTGCCGTCGACAGTTAAAAAGATCGTCTACATTTACGCCTAAACGTGAATTTCGATAGGCGAGTCGACGGTATTACAATCAACAGAAGCGAGCCGGCCGATTATCACGAAAGATCAGAGGTGAATTCTAATGACGTGACCCTCTTATACGTTTAGGGATCCGCTCGTCTTTAGACATGACTCCAGTGATATTGCACCAATAAAGAAAGACCTTGGATGCTTTTGCCATTTCATATTTCAGAATAAATTTGCAAGCTTATACACATATTTATGACCATTTGTCGGAAAAGAATGATACTCTGTAGCGCTGCAATTAATATTTTTTTCAGTGTCTGTCACATTCGATGAACTAAATTTAAGAATTCGCCGCAAAGAATGCTCTATTCCAAATAATGTGATCGGTCCTCCTTGCACCAATGCCTCTGGAAAAAAATAGAACAAATGTCTATTCCGACCATCTGTTAACAGGAAGTTTATACGTCATTACGGCAAATAAATCATCTAAAAGTTCGGTCTTCAATACAGCCTACCTAATCGAGTATCAAATTAAGGTATATTATGAATAATTTAAATCTCATTCATTGCTCTATGTGTACTCGTGATCATGATAATTGAATTCGAAAAAATACTTCACTCACTAAATTTCAAAAATATTTCGCGAAAAACGTTTGAAGGAAATTTTCATCTACAGAAAAAGTCAATATTATGCATCCGAGTATCTGTACGCAAAGTATAACAAGAAAATGCAAATGCGCACTAGTTCCTCGTTCGTTAGACTTAATTATGAATGTCTGAAATACGATTTTATTTTCTTCGCAAACCAGCACGTTATTAACGTTACCTAAATTAATTAATTTCTGTTGAGCAAATGCTATTGCGCTAAATATAATAACCATTGTTTTCAGTAAGATACTGATTTAAATTTAAATATGTAGTATAAAACACTCTCTTAAAATTTATTTTTCCACTGCAGAAAAAATAATCCTGAAAGCAGCGTCAGCTGCATTTCAAATTTGTGTAACATGAGACTTTAAATGTATTGCATAAAAGTGGAATTTAAAGCCAAAAAGGCAAATCTTTTATATAAATAAATTAAATGTACAATAATTTAAGGTACAATAATTTAGTGAACATTTTCTATTGAAATGTTTTTTTCTGTGGATGGCACGCCTGATTTGCCTTTGAGAAACACTCATAGTACATCACTGTGACCAGCCAGTGTTGATCAGAATGCGCCGTCCTCACTTATGAATGTAACGATCACGTTCAAATATCTGTATAGACAACTGACTAAAAGGAATTCAGAAGCGTGAAGTGTGTCAGTATGTGAAGGAATAGTGGTTTACCTGACTTAGAAAGATTCTTGATAGTCGGCTCTAGTCGGAAACATACAATCATCTCAAAAATACAGAGCATTCTTGGATGCACAAAAACAACAGTACGTTCAGGGTGTAAAATGTGTGATGCATAAACGACAACGCAAGTAGATCGAGTTCTTTCTGTGGGATGAAAGAATTGGATGCTGCTAGCGGTCAACGGTAGTTGGAAAGTATTTAAAAATATGACAGGAGAGTTCCTTTACTTCAAGTAACCCCACAATGAAACAGTAGCCTAGAGAAAAGAAATTCAATTTGAATAGCACGATGTAAATGCAGTAGAATAGGCTATGACAGAGGTGGGGAACCCATGGTTTTCTATACAATTAAGTGCAGCCTTTCAGGTGAATCCAAAGTTTGCAGCATCAGTCCTTTAATTTTTATTAATATGTTTTGTTCGTCTTTTACAATTTTTAATTTAATCTTAAAATGATCTTATTTAAAATACAGAAGCGTAAAAGAAATTTAATGAAATAATGATTAGCAACTGATGACCACAATTAAAATATTAGTAAGTCGTAAGAACTATACTTTGCCATCAGCTACGCTCATGATTTCTTTCTATGGATGCTGAAGAACTAAAAATTGGAATTGATTGAGATCTCAGAAAATGAAATTTTAAAGTCCTTATTTGACGCTTTGAAAGATCTAATTGAAATACGAAAAAATGCAACGGAATACACACGTATTCGGCAACATGCACGAAAATGCATTCTCGCTTTTCAAATACTTTTCTCTGTTAATCTATCATCTCTTACCTAACCCAAATAAAAACGCCCCTAAGTTTACAAATGCGGATACCTATCTAGAGAATCAGCTAAAAGGGCGGACCTCCATGTTGCAACCAAAGGTTTAAATGCTTTCCAACAAAAAGCAGTCAAAACAAAGTTATTGTAAGGTAAGTTAACATTAGGATTAACATTTTTGTTTTAGATGGTAAGATTTTTCCAAAATAATGTGCAGTTGGAAGTATACTTAATTGAAGTTTCTTTAATTTGGCCTTGTTATATTACAGCTAAATGAACGCAGCCTTCCAACATGAAAAGGTACGCAACGTCTAGGCTATGACATCAGATGCACAATTCGTGATCAACTCTCCTTGTCTAGAATCCGGCCCTTTTGTCTGCTACGGCTTTAGAAAAGAAAACCTGGACCCTTAAGGACTGGGTAACAGTCATTTGATTCAATGGGAAAAGTTCAGTTTATACATTCTTATGTAATCCTAGAATGTGGAGTAAATCTGTACTGATCTACATATAAGAATTGTAAGCGTTACTGTATAAGATTGTTGAAGCACTGTAATTATATGGGTTTTGTTTTCATGCACCGAATAAGGTCTCTTTGCACCCCGGAAAAAGCATACTGATGCCATGAGCTATCTAAGCAGTACTGCATGCCAATTAGAGATGTATTGAGTTGAAAATATAGTAATGTTTGCAAATGCAAGGCAAGAGAAAACTGATAATTACCGTACATACAAATACTAACCAGACCAAAATATAGTTATAATCGTTTGCAAAGACCTGCTCCCATAATAATCATTATAATCGTTTGCAAAGACCTGCTTCAGTCTCCGGCAGCTGGAACGTATCTGGCAAAGGGAGCGGCCAGTGCGACATGAAGGCAGAGGGTGCTAAGAATCCCTGGAGGACCGGACTAGGCTGCCATCTGATGCTGACCTTGGCTACGTATAATGGACGCTCTCTATCTTCTGATTCAAGGCTTCTTGAATTGGAAGAGGAACTACAAAGGATAAAGTGGGACATCGTGGGGCTAAGTAAGGTAAGGAGAAAAGGAGAAGATCTCATCGAACTGAAAAGTGGACATCTCTTCTACTATCGTGGGACAGATACTGGCAGAACTAGTGGTGTTGGATTTATAATAAACACGAAACTGAAGGAAAAAGTTGTAGAAGTTGAAAGTTCCTCTGACAGAGCTGCACGACTTGTTATCCAACTCTCGAAAAGATGCCAGGCTCAGATTATTCAAACTTATGCACCCACCACAAGTCATCCTGAAGAAGAAATGGAAGAATTTTATGAGGAAATTCTAAATAATAAAGGTAAGCAGCACTTGAAAATAATTATGGGAGATTTCAATGCAAAAATAGGGAAACGGCAACAGAATGAAACTTCAGTAGGTAAATTCGGTCACGGCAACAGAAACCAGCGTGGAAATACTCTCGTTGAGTTTGCAGAGGCAGAAGGGTTTTTCATCTTGAACTCCTTCTTCAAGAAAAAGCCACACAGGAAATGGACATGGAGAAATCCAAATGGGACGACAAGTGAAATTGATTTTATTATGTGTAACAAAAAATTCGTCATAGAAGACTGCAGTGTGCTAAACAAGTTCAACACAGGTAGTGACCATAGACTGGTGAGATGTAAGATGCACCTCAACACTAAACTTGAACGTGGCAAGCTCAAAAGACAAACAAAATCTATTGACATAACCAACCTTAAAAAACACCATAATATCTTCAAGTTGGAACTGAAGAACAGGTTCTCTGCTTTAGAAGGCCTAACATCGGAAGAAGTGGACATCTCTGAAGTTAACAGAAAAGTAACCAAAGCTCTTATGGAAACAGCAACAAAATTAGCTGGGTCTAAGAACAAGTTGCATGTAAACAAATTATCAGGAAAAACGAAAATGTTGATGCAAAAAGAAGAGAGATGAGGACAACTAAAGAAGATGTAACTTCCAAGGTGGAATATATAGAGCTATCCAAGACAGTAAGAAAAAGTATCACTGAAGACGTAAGAAAATTCAACTGTGAACTAGTGAGGAAAGCAATTGAAAACAACCAAATCCTAAAGATAGCAAAGGGACATCTCAGTAAGGGAAGAAAACAGATTATGGCACTGAGAAAAGAAGATGGTTCTGTAACAAGAAATAGAGGCGAAATTTTGACAAGAGTGAAATATTTCTACTCCAAATTATATGAAAGGGATGATACATGCACTCCAGACATCATGAAAGATACCAGTACCAGAGTTCCTCCAGTCCTTCCACCAGAAGTTGCACATGCAATCAAGAACATGAAGCGGGGAAAAGCTTCATGTTCTTGATTGCATGTGTAAGATGGAATTACTGTAGACATCATACAAGAAGCAAGTGGAGAAATCGAAACAGTACTCGCCCAAATTTTCACTCGATGCCTTAATGAAGGAAATATTCCTGAGGATTGGAACACCGCTACAATGATCCTGCTACATAAGAAAGGTGACATTGAGGATCTCGAAAACTACAGACCTATCAGCCTCCTATCAGTAGTTTATAAAATCTTCACTAAAGTTCTTTCACACCGCTTGAAGGTAACACTGGACATGGCTCAACCGAGAGAACAAGCTGGATTCAGGAGTGGCTACAGCACAATAGATCATATCCACGTACTGAGAGAACTAATTAAAAGAGCGAGGGAATATGAACTTTCATTGTGCATGGCTTTTATCGATTATGAAAAAGCCTTTGATTCGGTGAAACCATCAGCAGTTACAATGGCTCTGAAAACCTGCGGTATTGAAGATGCATACATTAATATTATTAATAACATCTATGAAAATGCAAGGGCAAAGATTCGGCTGTTTGAAAATACAACACACGTAAAAATTGGAAAGGGAGTGAGACAAGGTGACACCATATCTCCGAAGCTCTTTAATGCCACACTGGAGGGTGTTTTTCAGTCGCTCAGCTGGGAAAACAAGGGGATCAAGATTAATGGAGATTATCTAACCCACCTTCGTTTTGCTGATGACGTAGTCATTTTTGCAACTACCCCATCAGAGCTGCAGAGTATGATCCAGCAACTTGCTGACAAGAGTAAAGAAGTAGGATTAAAAATGAACTTTCAGAAGACAAAAGTGATGTTCAATGCTTTTACAAGAAATGAAGATTTATCGATTGATGGAGAAAAGCTGGAGATAACAGACACGTACGTTTATCTTGGACAGCAGATATCAAGTGAGGGTCACATTGATGAAGAAATTAATTGGCGTACAAAACTTGCCTGGAGAGCTTTTGGAAGAAACAGCATAATTTTCAAGAGCAATATGCCATTATGTCTTAAAAGAAAATTGTTTGATCAATGCATCCTTCCAGTGCTTACGTATGGTGCAGAGACGTGGACCTTAACTAAAAGAGACATACAAAGGCTGCAGACAACTCAAAGTAGCATGGAGAGGTGCATACTTGGTGTAACCAGGAGAGATAAGAAGAGGAACTCGTGGATCCTAAAAATGACAAGAGTGGAAGACACTTGTCAGAGTTAAATCCCTGAAATGGAAATGGGCTGGACATACTGCCAGAAGGACAGATCATCGATGGACAGCCGAAATTTTAGATTGGATTCCAAGGGACAGGAAAAGACCCAGAAGAAGACCACATGGGAGATGGGTGGATGAAATTCGAAAGTATGCAGGGGTGACATGGAGGAGACTGGCACAAGACAGACCGTTGTGGAGGAAACTTGGGGAGACCTTCGTCCAGCAGTGGATTGATAATGGTTGACAATGATGATGATGATGATATATATATATATATATATATATATATATATATATATATATATATATATATAATGAGTAAATGAAAAATTGAAATAATATATTACACCTGGAAGCGCAAAGCAGCTCGCAACAGTTCTATACATTTATCAAGAATTCAAAATACCCAATATTGACCTGAACCCAACAACGAACATCAATTTGAAAAACATCCGAAGTCCACCCACCCGCAAAGACGCAAACAGCCTTGGCCGAAGCGAACATAACCAAATCAATTCTGCAAACTCACATAACCAACAACAAATCATTGCAGTCCTCGTCACCTGCAAGATAGAAGTGGTTTTTCGATGTTCTGACAAAAGCTGTTTTCATTGAAAGCCTGTCAGAAGTGTCCTCGAAAGGCACCAACCAAGCGAACCACGATGAACTTGAACGATGTTTCAGACAACCAACAATATATTCAAACGCTGTCTGCAAACAAGCGATAAGGAGCCGGATGCCGAAATACTGCAAGTATATGTACCGGAAACCATGTGATCAGAGGTCATGTGGCACGGTTAAGAATCTGTAAGATATAGGTGTAATTGCTTAAAGGTAGAAAGGTGAAGGAAGGGGTTAACAGAAATCTTCACCTGTAAGTGATCTATCAAACAGCACTTAGAGGCCTGCAAATTAAAAATGTGGGAACAATTTTTAATAATATCTGCAATGTGTATTCTGAGGTGAGAGGAAAATTGGGAATCAGATTTATAATTCTACAGCAGGTGTTTTAATAATCTGCAAACGAAAAGGAAGGGATAATTGTTGGAACGCAGTAATTTATAAAAGCCTCTAAAGTGCCGAGATCAGACTAGTTGAAATGCTCCAAATTCTACGCAACCGGACGAATTGTGAAGTGATTAAATTACGATGTACTGGTAAAGAAATGTTCGATTCCTAGTGAATATAAAAATTAATTTTGAAAAGAAAATATTTTCTTTTGTTGAAAACCTCTGTACCAATATATTTGGTTCCGATCGACATAATATTATCCAGAATGTGTAATTCCTTGCTAGACGAATTTGTCTGCTATAAAAGCAAATCTTTGGGATAGATATGTTCTGCAATATCTAAGAATTCTGGACAGTTAAATACTATGTCTTATGTTATCATAAATGTATCGCATAGCACAATCAGAATACCGCCCTGTATGTTTGATAAATAGGTTTTCATGATAGTGCAGGCATAGATTTGCCAAAGTGCTGGAAAATTTAGATCTCATGAGTATGATTTTAATTTGACTGTACAAGTAATCACCCATGCATATGTATTTACAATCAATGCAAAAACCTTTTAAATAATTCCAATCTTCTTTGTTAATGTGGAAATGGCCGCTGAAGTCATCATATAGTCGTTCTCATACCACGCTCAGGCGTTTAATGTCTATTAAAGTGAAAATATTTTTAATGTCTATTGAAGTAAACAGATTTTCAATGTCTATTGGATTGAAAAGATTTTTAAAGTGGTAGGTGCTTACTTGATTGACACTATCTGGACTGTTCTTCTTAATATACTCTAATACTGGTTGATAATTTCTGGTTATCCAGGTTTTGCCAATGGTTTGTACAATATTTTTAAGAGTCCTTCAAAGTAGTACTGACTGTCCAGCTGTAACAATTTCTAGTGTTTGTTATAAATCGGAAAGGCTACCCGTGTCGTGTGGAATTTTGGAATGATATATAAAAACGGATATTGAATATGTACCTTCTTCAATTTAAGTGGAATGATTACAGATCTCAGGTCTTTTAAGCTCAAAATAAAAATTTTGCTAACAATTGCAAAATTGTTTTTGTCCTTATCCACTGTAATAATTACGAATTATTCTTTGATGTGTGAAAAACGTTAATCGTTTAAACAAGTGATAAGCATAGGGGTACAAAATCAGATAGTTTTAGTAATATTTTTTAACTTCCTAGAGTGCTGTCTCTTGCATTTCAACAATGAATTCTTATTACTTCATAAAAATGTTAAATAGGTTTTGATTTATTTATTTGGTATGGGCATCTGCATCTAGTTAAGTTGATTGCCTCAAGTGCTAATACATATCTGCAGAAGTACTCTGAGAAGACAACGAGAAATTATGTTCTTACGAAGTCAAACGGAACTCTTTTAAACAGTTTCCTTGTTCTGGTCTAAAATGTACTTTTACATTTGCACAACGATATATTTAGCATAAAAAGGTGCCCTTAACTTCAAAAAGTAAGTTACAGTAACAAATATTTTGCATATCGCTCACAGAAATCCAATTAAATCTTTAAAAAATCAGTTGTGCATTGTATGATACTATTTGGCAATTTGTAGTTCGACTTATGGTTAACGATTTTTATCTATTTATTTGGCATTTTATCCTGAATGCTGGTTAGCGAAGATTCCATACATTTGTAATGTAAACTAACTGCAAAAGCTAATGTAATTTGCAGAGAGGAATGGAATATAGATTCGGAGTGAGTGAAATTAAATATTACTAGAGTCATCCTTAAAGCTCAGGTCTTAGGATAACCACTCCACCACAACCAGAAGGAAGAAGTGATAGCAAGGTAGGGAAATATTATTGTGACCTCACTTTCTCCTCATTTGACAATGGAATTTTCAACAGTAGAAAAAACCTCAAAATCAGCTTTAACAGACGCAAACAGGGTCTAATGTGTCTCATCCTAAATGGGGAAAACTTCGTCTAAAATATACACTTGTCATAATTCCCACAATATGCTATCTATTTGAACAAATCGCTGAGAAAAGAAAAATAGTTTCACAATTTCAGGAAAAAATAAAATAAAATAATTCGAAATCTTCACAAAATTTCTGAGTCGGAGTTTTTGGAGACCAATACTCAAGACGGAGAACAAGGAAAAAATATAGCAAAGGAATGGAAAAACCAAGAGTAAAATGTATTCAGCAAAAACACTGGAAACATTCTATTTACAAATCAGCGGAAAATCTCGTAATCACACTTCAAACGGAAACAAAAAATTCAAAGAAATATTATAACGTCCGATATTTTCTTTTGAGATCCCTAATTCTCTCAGACTATAACTTCCGGTATGGATTATAAAATTCCTTTTGAAATTCCCGGTCTACTGAAGCACTCTCGGTTTACTTATTTTTGAAAATTCCCTTAAATATGATAATGAAATTGCAGCTAATAAGCTTGAAATCCTTTATTGAAATTCACGAATGTCGGTATTTCCCCAAGACTGACGAAAATAATTATTACTGAAAATTAGCTTCTTATCCATGCAAAGTAGAATCCGATTTACCTTTTATCCTAGACTCTGCAGTTCACATGTGTAGTTGGAACTGATCTCAGCGCCCGTAGCTGTTAGTCCTCAGATGTCGAACTGATAGGTCAGAGGAGAGTATAACGTAATCACTGAGGGATTGAAAAAGCTCCGAAATGTACCAAATAATAGCTTTTAGCAGTTGCCCCTTTACACTTTGATTTAACTTTTCAATATATCTCATTGCTGTATTCCCAGATAAATACAGATATTGAAGGGCTGTTTTTATTTCACACTTATTCTTGAAATTTGCAAATAGAGCGTCTGTTACGTCCAAAAAATATTTTTGATAAATTCGGCATCAAAGAAAGATTTACATGGTGCTGCTATTTTATGGCTTACTTGAAAGGAGGCGATGGTTGCAGCCTTCGATTCACCGTTTAGTTTTGAGAACATGTTTCACTGCTCTGTCAGACCAGATTTCAGTTCCTGTAATTTTTTCTTCCTTATTTCACTGTTGATTGGTAAATCGAATTGATATTTACCATGCAATGCGTTGAAGTGCAGCTCTAAATACCCATTCTTGATGAAAATAATAAGTTTTCGGTCTTTTCGGGGCACTTATTGTCACCAAAGCAATGATATTAACAAAATATTTCAGAGACGAAAACCACGGCTCCGATGCGAACAATAAACAATAAACATTACGCACCTAACCTGCATGCCAATCTTACCCCAAGGTGATTGTTACCTTGTGTGACGCTATCTCCCGCGTCTGGCGCTGCGCCCAATGCTATCATTACATCGGCAAGCAAAGTCGCGGAAGATTGCTATCCTAGGAGGGGAAGCCACGTGAAATCGACACCTAACGAATGCATTAGCAAATCAGCAGTTGTAATGGCGCAAACGTATACTTCCTTTGTCTAAATGCTCCATCGTCGATTTTCGTAGTAACTTAAAACATTTTATATTTTTTCACAAAACGTTAACGATCGATCAAAAATGATTCGGCGCTCGACGTATTGGTCATACCTTATTTATACAACCATGATTATCTAATTCACTTTTGTTTTGCTGATGAAGTCGTAATTTTTGCAACTACCCCATCAGCGCTGCAGAGTATGATCCAGGAACTTGCTGACAAGAGTAAAGAAGTGGGATTAAAATGAACTTTCAGAAGCTAAAAGTGATGTACAGTGCTTTTACAAAAAATGAAGATTTATCGATTGATGGGGGACAGCTAGAGATAACCAATACGTACATTTATCTTGGACAACAGATGTCAAGTGAGGGTCACATTGATGAAGAAATTAATCGGCGTGTAAAATTTGCCTGGAGAGCTTTTGGAAGAAACAGTATGATTTTCAACAGCAATATGCCATTATGTCTTAAAAGAAAAGTGTTTGGTCAATGCATCATTCCAGTGCTTACATATGGTGCAGAGACATGGAACTTAACTAAAAGAGACATACAAAGCCATGGAGAGATGCATGTCTGGTGTAACCACGAGAGATGAGAAAAGGAACTCGCAGATCAGGAAAATGACAAGAGTGGAAGACATCATGATCAGAGTAAAATCCCTGAAATTGCGATGGGCTGGACATATTGCCAGAAGGACAGCTGAAATTTTAGACTGGATTCCAAGGGACAGGAAAAGACCCAGAAGAACACCACATGTGAGATGGGTGAATGAAATACGAAAGGATGCGGGAGTAACATGGAGGAGACTGGCGCAAGACAGACCGTTATGGAAGAAATTTGGGGAGATCTTCGTCCAGCAGTGGATTGATAATGAGTTAACAATGATGATTTCATTACGATATTTACCTTTCACCTGATAATTGTGAAAGGCTTTTTGACAAAATACAGGCTCAAGACAGACAAATAATTAACCTAGGTTTATGTATATATAATTTATTTTCTGCAGAAATAACAAAAAGTAAGAAATCCATTTTAAAAGTAGCAGTTTTAATTCATAATTATTCAGAGTCTTTCAAAGATGGTAGAACAACATATGTAATTTCACTTAAGTGCTCCTACTTCCAGGGAGGGAGCAGAGCCAGTGCAGCTTTACAAACACTCCATTTGTGTTTCACCTGGGATTCATACCAGCAAACGTTTCGACAAAATTTTGGAATTCTTCGTACCCTTCGTTCAACAGGAGGGCCTATCTGGCAAGATCAAATGTTTGGTAAAAACAGGAATGCGAAATACAGGAAAAATTAAAACATGTGGGTATACACATCTGTTTGCTTCGTTGAAAAAACCGTGTACTTAAAATAGCATGCGTAGTATTGTACATGATTGAACCTAAAATGGAGTAAGTGACACATATAATGAGAAAATTTCGTACCGTCGGTATGTTAACCTTGCAGACGCTAGTTTTCTTGTGGATATTTTTTTGTAAGCATAAGGTTCATTAAATGCAAAAAAAATACGAAAGTAAAAAACATACTTAGAAAATTATGTATGATTTTTTTCTAATTCATTCGACGAGTTTTTTTTAATCATACTTTTAAAATAATGTGTTTCTCTAAAGTCGTATATAAGTGGATTATTTTTTTGCCCATCCGAGATTAATTTTATGTCAAAGGTATTTCAAAAAATATAATCAGACAATTTCAAAGCAGAAAAAGTTAATTCGAGAAAAACAGGACTTAGCAATATGTTTGTGTATGATGTAGCAAAAAAAAAAAAAAAAAAAAAAGAAGAAGAAAAAGAACTGGAGCGAACTAGATTTCATGTATGCATAGCTTCCGAAAAATAATGCACCTACAAATACACTATCAACCAACAAGTAATTAGACACCTGTGATAGCAAAAGAAAACGAAATTTTTTCACCTTCAATAGTTTGTGGAGCCTCCACGAGCGGCGGTTACAGCTGCAACCCTCCGCGGTATACACTCAACCAGGCGTTGTACGACGGCTAGCGGTATTTTCTTCCACTCGGCTTGGAGAAAACAGGTCATTTCCTTCACCGATTTCGGACGGTGGGAGCACCCCTTAAATCGTCACCCCAACTCGTCCCAGAGGTGCTCGATAAGGTTAAGGTTCGGAATCTGCGCACGCCAGTCCATTCGATTAACCTCATTGTCACCATACCAAGCCATGGTGGACCTCGCAACATGACAGGTGGCATTGTCATCCTGAAAATAACATGTGTCCACCCTGTAAAACTGAAACAACGTAGGAAGAGCATGATCGTCCAAAATAGTGCAGTAGGTCTCGGCGCTGAGTCTACCAGGAATTGCGACCCAGGGTCCCGTGCCATACCAGGAGAAAAACCACCATAACATAATTCCACCGCCGCCGAAATTCACAGTTGGCACAATACATTCCGGCAGGAGGCGTTCTCCAGGCAGACGCCAAACCCAAACCCTGCCATCCAAACGGCAGAGAGTGAACCTTGATTCGTCGCTCCAGGGAACCTGTTTCCACTGTTCAACGGTCCACTGTCGACGTTCTTTGCACCACGTTAGCCGAGCATCGCTATTGGACTTGGTGATCAAAGGATTGTGGGCTGCAGAACATCCTCGATAACCGAACAGATGGGATTCCTTACGGATGGTATTCATCGAAAGAATACTCCCTGATGCCCGTTGAAACTCCTCGCGGATGTGGCCCATCGATTTGGCGCAGTTCTTCCGAATTTCTCTGGCCAACACCCGTCGGTCTGTTACTCCTAGT
Source organism: Macrothele yani (assembly GCA_039090855.1). Taxonomy (NCBI): domain Eukaryota; kingdom Metazoa; phylum Arthropoda; class Arachnida; order Araneae; family Macrothelidae; genus Macrothele; species Macrothele yani. Next base: position 45,436,567 of record CM076999.1, on the reverse strand, counting down.
TTTGTGGGTGTGCCGGGTCGCGGCACATTCCGACAGTCACCTCTCCTCTTCCACTTGTCAATCACGTAGGCCACTGTCAATTTTGGGTATTTCAACACGCTGGATATATCACGTATGGATCTGCCATTTCTGTGATACCCAACGATAACACCTTTCTCGAAATCAGAGAGCTCCAAACTTCGTTGCATCTTGCATGCGTCTGGTTGCTTTGTTGTTTCCCAGACGATATTTAACGGCGGCGACCGGGACGTGTTTCAGGACCGCAGATATCGTCGATTGTAGGAGTGTCCAATTACTTGTTGGTAGATAGAGTATATTCCGAGCAAGCATAACGTAACATTTCCGTTGCCAAAGAATATTTCTTAGACGCTCCGATGTAAAGTTTGACCTTTTGTGGAAATTATAGTTGCCATATGGTTTTTCCTTCGTTTCTGTTCGGACTCGTACCTTCAGTTTCAAAATAGTGTCAGGTTTTTAAAGACATCTGAAAAGAAAACAGATGTAGCAATCTGCATAAGAAGATCGAATTGACGTTGCAACATATGTCTTCCTCTCACGTATAAATAAATCCCGTGGGTGAATGCACGCTGAACAGTTATCTAGGATAACAGGTGAGAATAGCTCACGTGCAACAGTCAAATCCAAAGTGAAGAAAAAGCTACGCACGTTTGAATAATTTTTAGGAATGGAGTGTCTGACCCCAGGTGTTTTTTTTATTGGAGATTTAACGACCACCGTGAGCAAGTCAATGGGATATAAGCAGTCGCCCGTCCCTAATTTAGGGCCACTGTTTTCGGGGTAGTGCGAGAACCAGTGCCGTAAGACCAACACAACATTCATCCCTCAGCAGGATTCGAACCCGGACACCTTCCAGACTAATAATCAGAAGCCATGGCTTAGGCCACAGCCCCACCGGGGCGTGACCCCCAGGTGTAAAACTGCCCTTAGAAATAGGAAGTGAACTCAGTAGGAAAGATAAACAAAAAAAAATGAGTGAAAGGAGGGGAGAGCCTACTTTTCGAGTGAAGCGTGAAACCAGTCCGATGCAGGAAGGGAGAGAAAGGACTGGCAGGGAGGTACCAAGAACCACAGCACCCATCTCAGAGAACCACAACACCACCCAGCCGCTGACGCCCCTGGAATTACTGATACTCACAGAAACTACATACTGATGAGGAGCAGCAATCCGTACTCGAAATCACAACGCCAACCTCAAACAGAAGATAATTATGGTATGCGTAACACATTCCAGTGTTCACACACTTACACTCGATTCGATCCAATTCTAAATCTGATCCAAGGCCTCCAGCCCAAGAAACAGTGGTCATCAGTGATTCCCATCCCCATGTCAGGAGGGAAAACGATCGCCACCTTAGTTCTGGGATGCCTAAGGAAATCGCTGGGATCGTAGTCAACCGCACCAATAGCAAGTCCATTAGGGAGAGCTTTGGCTTTCTTGAAGAACTTCTCGGGGGTATTGTGGAAAACTCATGTACCCTCTCATCTGGAAGCTTGTTCTTTAGATTCCGAAGTGGTGTCCAAGAGGTATTCCCAGTGATCCCATGAAAAGAAAGGAATTCATTGGCAGATTGTATTTAAATTGAGTTTTTCAAATTTGCTACAGAAATGTAATACGAATATATAATCATGCTTTTTTTATATTTACATTGTTCTGGATTGGTTTAAATGTTAATTTTCTCATTAACAACTATAAAAAAATTAAAATACAAAGATATTATATATATACGAGGTGTGACAATTCTATTCTCGGAATATATCTGCACAAACAATGTCTGTGTACCTGTGCGCAATTGGCTACCGTTACTATTGAACGAATTCTCTTCCGCTGTTATGAACTAATTTCCTCCCGTTTATGTTGCCATTTCTCTAGACATACCTAATGCTCCATATCTCTAATACTCTTGAGTATCTTTGCCACATTAGGGGGATGTCAAAATGTCTCTAACTAGGTCCTTCCAAAGCTCACTTGTTGGAAGAGAGTGAAATCAAAAGTGGCTAAGTGAGGTTAATTCTATGTAGGACCAAATTTGTTAAACCATTTCTTATCCAGGAAGAGGCTACCATTGAGCGCATTATGGTTTGCAGCACTGACAGGCCGCAGTTGTTAGGCACAATTTAGCTGTTTTCTTTAGAACAGATCTCATAACATTTTCAACAACTCTAAATTATATTCTTGGTGGACCGTATGCCCATGCTCAATAAATTCGTGATGAACTGTCCACTTGTGATACAAAAAAAATACTCAAGCATGGTATTGAGGAGCCAGCGTGACATGCGTACTTTTTTACCTCTTATGCTACTCAGAGACGGCGTTCTCGTGGTTTCCTCACCAAACTGCATTTTCAATAGATGTAACTTTTCAGTAGCACTTTTTTCGATCTTCACACATAATTTAATGTTAACGCCCTGCACTAAATTTGTATCACTAAATTTTACATCAAAACTCACACACATATTTTCGTTACTGCTCAGTCGAAAATGGCTCTTCTGGTCTGCAGTTAACGCATGTACTAATTACAACATTTCCAGATACGAACAGGCATGTACCTCTTCCCGCATTGCTTCTGGAAGCGTTACCCAAAAGCTTGTCACATGTTTTAAATAGTTTCTTTTTAAAAAAAATGACATTCCTACAATGTAAATTTAAATAGCTGGAGTCACTAAACTTACATTTTGACGGACATGTGGAGGGAAAGTTCTTCCTCTACGTATAAGTGATAGAACATTCAATTAATATCATTAATGGACAATTCGTTCAAAACTTGTTTTTTTAATTACTAAGTCGTACAACATATTTCATAAACAAAAAATACCATTAATTTACCTTTCTAATTTCAAAAGATGCAAATTAACATGTAAATATCTGTGACACATTAAAATGAAAATTCTCAAACATATGATCAAAATTAAGAGTGTCTGAGTAAACTTTTGCTCATACAGAAATAAAAGAACTAAAGTGAATTTAAATTGCAGGGGTGTACAATTAAAGATCAGCGCTATGTAGCTGAAGATTATGATTAACAAATAGAGTTATTTTTACAAAGGGAAATGTTCCTATTTCTTTTTACATCGATAACAGATTTTCAGAAAATTGAGCAAACCTCATTTTTTACACAGCAGAAAATAAGCTGAGGAACAATGTCACTTACCAAAACAGTGGAAGTAAAAGGAGACGACATGCTTAGGACGAATATGCTCACCAAAATATTTACGTCCTTAGTCCTAAAAGTAGAATTAACAGCCATTCGAATGTGAATAGAAAGATTTACAGTAGTCAAAATTTTCCAGTAATATTGTAAAAGGCAAAGAGTTTTGTGGTCGTATTCCCGAGTGAAAGCATGCCCTCTTGTAACGGCATAAATCTTCGGTCTTTGGAGTATCTTTCACGCAAAAGAACCATTCATAAATGATCCCATTTCGAGGGTACTACTACGTTCACTGGGAAAAACATTCGGCACAGAGACAGCATGTTTCTTTTTCAAGGTCACAGCTTTTTTTTTGGGGGGGGGGGAAGCAGTTCAACAGAGCGATATTTCTTCACCGTTTCCGAAGCACGGTTTACTTGAAAGTCATTCGTGACGAACGATTCTGGCACAACGTTCAAATGAATAAAATTTGGGATTATTCTCATTCTTAAATTTACCAACATCTTCTAGCTGACTGCTCATTCGCATAACGGCGGACACTGATTAGCATTGCTTTTCTTAGTAGTAATTCGATTCGAAACTCATGGAACAGGATATAGTTAAACTTGTTGGGACTTAAATTTTTGTCAAATAAAGTAAGATTAAATAATATTTGGTAGCTCTGAGAATGAGTACGTCCCCATTCCCCGTGAAGAGACTTTCATTATAAATGGATTGCACATGAATAATCTCTACTGTGTACTAAACAGTCCTGGGGTACGAAGGTTTCAACGCCCATTATTGTAATGATCAAACAACAGATTTAGTCATCAAACTATACGATTTAATACATAGATATCGTTTTTTAAAGAAAGATCTAAACCCTATGCTTTTTAACACAGCAGTCAATATTTTAAAGTAAATATTACTACCTGAACGGCAAAATGCTTTGCCTAAGGATAGCGCGAAAGAATATTCTACCTCCACCTCTGGCATTGTGGTTTGCTTCCGTTTGCTTTCTAGGAGCTGAACGTCAGTCGATTTTGTATTCACGGTACAACCTTCACGCTGTTGTCCCCGGGAACTGTAACGTTATTACCAATTGGTCATTGAATGTAGCATCTGTCACCGAAAATGTATCCACGACCAAAGTCGCTCAGATCACCCCATCTACCCATAATGGTTGATTACGAAACACTGATAGGAAGTACTGCTGTTCGCCTCTTTATCGCCTCCGTTTAGTTTGTCTGTTCGTTCATCCAGCAGTAGATTGATGATGGTTGACATTAAGGATGATGATATATATATATATATATATATATATATATATATATTGATGATGGTTAGCATTAAGGATGACGTATACATATATCATGATCATCCTTAATGTGTCATTTTTAAGAAAGAATACGTATATCTATACATTTTTCATTTCGGAAGAGTAGGAAAAAATATGGATAGTGACATCGGACAACTGAAAACGTGCAATGTGCTTAATGAGGCGACGGGAAAGCGTTTTTACAAGGTGTATACGAACGCGTCCTATATCACAAAACCATGACGAATTGCATACTATATGTTTAATATGCAGGGCATTTTACTGTAAGTATTATTAAACATGTATGTAAATACCAATTCACAGAATGTAAATCTTTTATTTTTGAAATTTACGGATAGAGAAGGATATTGTACAACTTTGATTGAAAAACTTTTAGAACAAAGTTTGGACAGGAATGGAATTTTGTTGAGAGAAATCTTGCTTAAAGGCCCGACAGTAAATGCGTCTCTTTTTTGCGAGACACTGAGAAAGTTGCGTCGTGCAATTCAAAACAAGCGACAAGGTATGCTAACAAAGGGAATTTTTCTATATGACAATGCAAGGTGCCATGCTGGGAATGTGACGCAAAACCTGGCCAACAAATCTCGATGGGAGCAGTTGGATCACCCTCCCTTTAGCCCAATTGGTGTCAATTGACAATCATTTGTTTGCCCACTTGAAACGATTTCTTGCCCACCAGCGGTTCGATGACCACAATGACCTGCAGTCGAAGGTTGAGTGGTGTCTCAAAACCCAGGCGGCTGATTTCTACAAGGAGAGTATCCAGAAACTTGGACACCTTATGACAAATGTCTTAATATTCATGTAGAATATGCTGTTGGCCGCCCCGGTGGCGCAGTGGTCTAAGCGATGGCATCTGTTCATTCGTCCGAACGGGGTCCGGGTTCGAATCCCGGTGAGTCATGGATGTTGTGTTTGTCTTACGGCACTGTCTCTCTCCCTTCCCTGGAACCACTGACCCTAAATTAGGGACGGGCGAATGCTGATAGCCCATTGAAATGCTGACGGTAGTCGGTAAACCTCAAATCAAAAAAAAAAAAAAAAAAAAGAATGTGTTGAAAAGTAGATCGAAGTATGCATAACTCATCGCACATTAAAAACCAATTATCAATACTTTTTTGGTTTTATTTTCAAACGGTACTGCTTTTTGAAAGGTCATCGTAAAAGAAAATTAGTCATTTTAAGAAAAAATGCCATTGCCAATGCTGAACAACACAGGTCATGTTTTGCGCTTCCCAGAAGTCACGGTGATTCGCGATTTTACAAATTCTTAAAAACTCCCTTTTAAAGAGCCAGGTTGCGGATTGGAACGTATTGTAGGAATTTCTACTCCGCAATTTTCGCACGGTCTGATGCCTCACGTAAGTCGTGAGACTGCTAGAATTCAATGTGGCGTACGAATCACGGAGCAACAATAGTCGAAAACGGCAAGCAATAACCTATCATGTGTTGTTTATGAAAATGCAAGGAAATAAAAGCTCTTTTCTGATGCGAAGAAAGACAATAGGCAAAGCTGACAAAGTAGTGGTGTCCGGTGAATGATAAAACGTCGCAATTCGATGAAGTTGAAATTGTTGCGTCATAGCGTTTACATTAAAGAACCAGTTATTTCCTTGCTCGTCGTTCCATTCTCCTGTTACAGAAAGAAGAACAATGTTTCACAGCCTATTTGCATTTGAAAAACTTTCGATCCTTCTTTCTTTTTCGTTCTGGAAGATCAGTAATCCTTCGTCAGAAAGTGTTCAGTAAAAAATAACAAATCCATACAGTTTTCAAAACCACAGTGTTTTGTGTCTAAATAAAAATGGCACTGATATCTTGAAGATACACTGGAGTGCAAATATTAAGGACGAAAATGAGAAATTAGCATAACAGTGGAACGAGCAGGCAGAACGGACCGAAAGACCACTCAGGAGATAGATAGGGTCCGGTACTGTAGGGCATGCGCATATATGCAGCATGACGTAGGGAGGGGGCGGGTGTCGGAAGGGTATAAAGCACACGGGCGGCGTACGCTCAGGAATCCGGTGCAAGCCATTGCACGGTGTACATCGATTTAAACGACGTCGAGTTGCTGCCACCGTGTGATATGGCCCACAGGCAATCCAGTGGACGACATCTGGATGACTTTACCCGAGGGCGCGTCATTGGGAAGATGGAAGAAAGTCGAAGTGGAACTAGTGTGGCCGAGGAGTTCAGGATCACTCACAGCATCGTTTCACGAGTTTGGAGAAAATTTCAAACGAGAGGAACAGCTGTTCGAGATTTTAGCAGTGCTCGTCTGCTAGCAACCACGCCGGCGGAAAACGGTATATTCTCCTACAGGCTAGAAGAGACAGACGGCAGAGAGCGGAAGAAATCGCAAGGCTCATGCAACAGACAACTGGACGTCCGTTATCGCGTTTTGCCGCGGACAGGAGGCTACACAAAGGTGGTCTATTTGCACGACGACCAGTACGGTGTGTGGCATAAATGCCTCCTCATCGGAGACGGGGGTTTTTGTGGTGCCAGGAAGAAAAGAACTGGACACATAAGCAATGGGGTCGAGTTCTCTTTAAGGATGAGAGCCGGTTTCGTCTGACGAGCGATTCAGGACGTTTACATATCTGGGGAGAGCAGGAAACACGCAATCATAACTCAAACATCATCGAAAGAGACCGGTTTGGAAGTGGCGGAGCTCTCGTTTGAGGCGATCATGCTTGCCAGCCGTACTGACCTCCACATCTCCCAGGGAGGTTTAGTCATTGGCGTCCGCTATTGTACCGAGGTTTTCTTGCCTCACGTGCGTCTGTTTAGAGGTGTTGTGTGTCCTGAGTTTCTCTTCATGGACGACAACGCTACATCTCATCGTACAGTGGCTGTCGCACAGCTGTTGGAGAGTGAAGATATTCAACGCATGGATTGGCCCGCAAGGACCCTGGACCTAAATGCATTCGAACACGTGTGGGACCTTCTCTGGTGACGCTTGTCAGCACGTCACCAGCCGCCAGCAACGATTACGCAGCTGCGATTGGCGCTACAAAAGAAATTGTCCGCGATGCCTCAACAGCTCCTTGACAACCTCGCCCTCAGCATGTACAGACTTTGTAAATCCCGCAACGCCGTCAGGGGTTATCATATCTCCTACTAAAGACTGGATTTATTTTGGTAGCCGCCTGTCACATGGACGCTTCTGTCTTCTGTCCAGTTGTGTTCGAAGCTACCTTTAAAATAAAGTGCCTTTGTATCCTTTGGATTCCTGGTTTGGACGGCTTTGCTCACTTGTCCCATATTCTTACATCTTGAGGATCTTGTGGTATCATTTGAGTCGATGTGGAGCATATCTGCACGGCGTTACATTCGAAAAACCGTCTCGTCCTTAATTTTTGCACGCCAATGTGTAATTTGGCGTTTAAATTGACTCCATATTATTGGTTTTACTTTAATTTTTTCTATGAAATTATTTAAAACAATAATCAGTTGAAATATCAATATCACGAACCTAATTGAAATTACAAATTCCCAAGTATTAAGTGTGCAACTTAATTCTCGGCCCCTAACTGCAAGCAGTCATAGAACATCGGCAAATGCAAATATCTGTGTGCGATAATTGTTGATTTCAGTGCCATCCAACAGCTTTCCAGACAACCTTAACCGCTCACAGCTGTAGTGTCAGAAGCGACGAAAGTTGACGGGAAAGAAATGTCATTCGAGAAGCAACATTCGAGACACTGGCTCCAGTTCGCGTTTCAGTTTAAAAGAAAGTGCCACGAAAGCCTAGCAAATCATCTGTGCTGCTTTGGGTGATGCTGCTGTGTCTTACAATACGTGTAAGTAGTAGTCCCAGCGGCGGCTTAAAGAGGGAAATGCCGCTCTCCGTGATGCAGAACGTCCGGGACAGCCCCAGAAAGTTGACGATGAGGAACTGGAGCAATTGTTGGACGCGGATCCTTGTCACACACAGTCAGAGCTCGTTCAGGAACTCAAAGTAACACTTCAAGCCATTGCAAAGCGTCTGCACAAGCTTTAACGGATTCACAAGGAGGGCCCTTGAGTGCCCCACCAAATCACAGCTGCAAACAGGTCTAGGAGATATGATGTGGCTGTGTTCTTGCTCTCCAGATTCAAGAAGAAGGATTTCGTCCACAAGATTTTGACCTGTGATGAGAAGTGGATCCTCTACGATAATCCTAAGTGGCGCAAATCGTGGGTTTATCCAGATCATCCTACCACCAGTAACTCCAAACCGAATATCCATGCCAGGAAGTCGTTGCTGTGTATATCGTGGGATCCGCGAGGTGTCGTACACTATGTGTTACTCAAACCTGGCGAAACGGTCAATGCTGAGAGCGTTATTGTCAGCAACTCATTTGTATGAGTGACGCAATGGAGGCAAAACGGCCATACACCGGCAAGGGCAGGAGGCCGGTCCTGTTGCTTCAGGATAACGCGCGTCCTCACACCGCGAAAACGACTTTAAACACGATCACCGACCTAGGATGGGAGATTTTGTCACACCCGGCGTAATCTCCAGACTTCGTCCTGTCGGATTATCACCTCTTTCGCTCGCTGCAACATCACCTGAGTGATATGCACTTCACTTCTGTCAAGGCGGTCCGCACAAGTATTGATGACTTCATCAACTCGAAACAACCCTCTTTTTCCCTCAGTGGTATTTGGCAGCTCCCTGACCGATTGCTCAAAGGTATCCAACACGACGGGGATTATTTCCCTGATTAGGTTTATATTCGATTCGATGTAATTTGCTGTCAACAGGTCGTGCCTGTCGCCGAGAATTAAGTTGCACACCTTATATAATAACACGCTATGCAAGTCAGATATTTTTGACCTTCAAGGGATTTTGAAGCAATAAAATTCTTAAAAATCCTCGCTGTGTCTTTTTAAATCCAAATACATCTTTTCATCCCGACCAGAAAACAAAAATGGAAATATGTAAAACCACATTTCAACGCCAATATTGAAATCATTAAAGCTTTCATTGTAGCTGTGTAAGAAAGACTGCTGAGTTGTGTCGCATAAACATATTCAGTATATTCTTTACAACTTCAAGTAAAATATATCAACTTGCAACTAGGTGCGCATTAAAAACATTTTCTTATTAAAATAAAATGTTCGACCGGATATATGTCAAATAGAGTGGTGGCCATAAGAATTCAGATTAGTAGTTAAAGTTGCACAATTACATCGCTGCTTTAAAATTCAGTAAAACGCTTATTTTAATGCTGCCGGAGGAGGATATTACCAAAAGTTAGCATGTTTTGAATTTTAAACATTTTCTACGGTGCATGTGGGTCTGTGGTACTCCAACTGTATGGATTTAATTCTCAAATGTCTCCTGGAAGATTTAGTTTCAATTTCTATAGCCTACCGCATGAATCGAAGACTGAGAAAGCTAATATGTTTTAATGTGCTAATACATACTTTACTTCCGTTTTTTATTCATTGTAACTTATATACATCTTAAAACCGTTTCTTTCGAATTGGCCTCATATGAAACAGTTATATTTGCAGCTTTTCACTTCAGAAAAAATTTAGTTTGTGAAATACACATTGCGATTGGACCAGGTGAGAATAACGAGAAATATATATCATTTTATTTATTAATGAGGTTGGAGCTTCTTCGTAATAAATTCTTCAGTTCACTAGGATACCCGGACCTGCTTCCGCTGGTACACAGCGATTTCATTTCAGTAAAAAAAATATAAGTAAAATTCAACAGCAATTGAGTTTTTACCTCTGTAAGAATGGACGTAATTGAACAATAACTTAAAAATTCTGACAGCCATTTCGAAATACAGATGTAATTATTTAATATACCTCACACATCATGTATCATATATCGCGACACATGCTGTTTTCCAGAAAATTATTCAGTTCGGTCTATATAATTATTCACGTGAACAGATCATTACTTAGAACTTTCCTGTTATTTCTAAATGAAACTAATCTCCAGGTTATCTCTCAGCGCTGAAATATTGTCTGTAATGATTTTACTTCCGAATGAGGCGTTTTGTTTGCAACACACTTTACGCGCATATCCCTAACCCGTTTCATGACATTGGATATTTTCTTCATGACAGATTTTTGTACTGGTGATCCATCACATGTTCCCATTAATTGGGCTGTGTACAGGTAACTCAAGCTTCAGGGACATCCATTGAACGTCTCACATTTTTTTTGTTTCACAACCATGTTACTGTTTATTATTCTATCATTCCTTCCCGAATCTTCGCTAGCACGGTCTTTTCCGAGTTCCATCACCTTTCTTTTCTGCCACTTGTGTTCAATAATATCCATAGTTCACGCCTCATCATGTTATTATGTTTTTTTTTGTTGCATGAGCAAACCATTATAAAATATATGTTTTCATCATAATAACAAAGCTTTGTTTTACATTATGCATTTAAAACACATCTTGGTTCTCCATATAATCAAAACGAGTCGTGCTTCAAATTCCTTCTTGCTGGAGGAAACAAATGAATACTCTATCTGCTATGCAATACTCAAGTTTAACACCAGTTCACCAGATCGGAAAAAAACGTTTTCATACAGAACCATTCCGGATTTTTTTAGAACATATCTCACCTATGGAATTGTCTTAGAGGAACTGTGATTTTGAAATAAGAAATCACTAGCATCAAAACTGATGAGAATGTATCGGTTTTCGAAATTATAGAGGGAGAACGCCTGATATTAGCTTTCGAATAATTTAATAAATCCTTAAACTATTATGTTACTATTCATCAGAGCATACAATGCAAACGCATTATCGACGAAGCAAGTTGTGATCTAAATATAATACATTATCGACGAAACAAGTTGTGATCTGAATATAATATACTAACGACGAAAAAAGTTGTGATTTGATTATAACACTTCTGTCTAAATTTGTTCGAAAATAAGGCAATTAAATCCCGTTTAAAATGTACTTTATTACACGGAAACACCAATTTTGGAACTTTCTAAATATTAATGAAATAATGTTTAAAGATATTATACTGCAAATTATTATTCAGTTATACTACAGATGATTCCAGATAGCGCGGTATAATATATTACAGTAATTAAATTTTATGAAGTGATTTTCTGATATTGATCTTACGCACTTAATTGGTAGTTCATAAAACTCAAGAAGGTAGGTAGAAAATAATAAAAAGAGAAGCTAATATTCACGAATGAAAGTACATAGTACACATTTGCATAGGTGTAAGATTTAATTCTTATTCACTCATTTTATTACCTTACTATGAAATGGTTGTTTCTGTAACTTGAAATAACGTTTATAAAACGGTGGAAATGCATTGCGTACTCAGTTGTGCTTTTCGGCCATTTACGGCTGTTGTCACGTGCCTCTTTTAAAATCCAATCTCAGAATGAACAGCATTGATTTTAGATCAGGTAAGAACTTGTCAAATCCTGAGGCAGTGTGATTCACTATTGCGATCAGTAAATCTCAGCCCACATTACTGTTTTAAATCTGCAGAGGTGTACAGTCTAACGCTACGAAACTCTAACTTCCGGTATATGTAGTGTTTCAACATCGCCTATGATTCCTCAGTCGCTGGTTTCATTTCGTTATCTCCTCTACTTTAAATACATAATAGTTTATATTTTAATGTTACGGAACGTTCTTTCCCGATATGGGCTCTGTTTTAACACATTCAGCTATTCTTCTGCTACCGAGATTATTCATCTTTGACACTTAAGTTTAATACTTAATGATTCAAATTTTAAGGCAACATATCAAAGAAATAGTTAGTGGCCGTCCATAAAGTACGTCCGTGATTACAGGGAAAATGAGAATTCCTGACAATCGGACCAAATGTGACATGATGGGAAGGGCGAGATTTAGTAATTTGGACGTCCAGCGGCAAAAATATAGTGGATGGTGTTTCTTCGTTTTGTTTTGTCTTTTTCAGCACGTCATTTGTAAAAAAAACGATCATGCTTAAGTTATCGGTTTTTCCATCCGCCTGTACACACGATACTCTGCAGCTAATAGTCCGATATGAAAAACTCTTTTTGCATTAGAAAGCCTGAAATGTGCGAATGATGATCTTTTATTTCGTTTTATTTTACAATGAAAAATGTTGCTGCTAGAGGGCATAAAAGCAGATGATATCGTATTCAAAACACATTCTGTTCCATATATTTGCTCCTAAACATCCAGTTCAAAAAATTATTTTATTTATCGATTGCATACAAGTCGAAGATAATTTAAAGCATAGTCACCTTTCCAAGTTACGCACAAATTCTCCGCTAGGGTGCGTAAAAGTAAGTTTCTGTTTCCCAGATATCTCTGATTCTAAAACTCCGATTTGAAAAATTTTCCCTTCAGCTGACACAGCTCATGATGGGAAATATTTTGCATATAATTTCTATATTTTGGTATGAAATGGTTTGCCCACGAGGGGGCGTAAAGGTTGATTTCTGCTTCTGATGCATTTGTAGCAGAATATGAGCTTCTAAAATCTCGATTGAAGAAATTCTTTCGTGGACCGATTCTACTCGCGTAGACTAAGCTTTTGGGAATGTTTTCTTCTTAAAATAATGTATGATTTTTCCGCCAGGGGCATAGACTTGTATTCTGTTTTTGTCAATATCTCTAATTCTAATGATCAGGTTTGAAAATTTCTTGTTTGTTGGAAAGAGTTTCTCGTGCGACATGTGTCTAATATAATTTTAAAATTTTCAAGTAATTCATTTATTTTTTTCTAGGGGAGTAAAGGTAAATTGCCCTTTACCCGATATCTCTGCTTCTAAATCTCCGATTTGAAAACTTCTACACAGCTGCTGACGGATAATTGTTTTGTTGTATTTTTTTTATAAAATATAGTTTGGCCGCCAGGGGGCGAAAGGGTTAAATTTCTGCTTTGTAGGTATTTGCAGCAAAATCTCAGATTCTAAAACCCTGATTAAGAATATTCTTTCGTGGACCGATGCTGCTTAGTCGCTTAACATTTGAGAATATTTTCTTCTTAAAAATAATGCATGTTTCTCCACTAGAGGGCGTATATGTCTATCTGATTTCTGTCAATATATCTTTCTCCAAAAGTCTGATTTAAAAAAATCCTCTTTTATTAGACATCGTTTCCGGTATATAATGTTTCTTACATAATTTCAAAATTTTCAAGTAATGCATAGTCTGTTCGCTAGGAGCGTAAAGATAAATTGCGTTTTATTCAATATCTCTTCTTCTAGAACTCAAATTTCAAATTTTTTTTTTCTGCACCGGATGCATCTGCTTACAGGAATTGTTTTGCATATAATTTGTAATATTTGACAAAGAGCCGTTTAGTCACCAATGAGCGTAAGGGATAATTTCTGCGTCTGATGTATTTGGAGTAAAAACTGAGCTCTTGAAAACTTCATTGAAAAAACTCTTTCGGGGACCCGTTCCGATCACATCAAGAAAACGTTTGAAAACACTTTCTTCTTAAAATAATGCATGGTTTTCCCGCAAGAGCGCTTAGATGCATATCTTGTATTTGTCGATATCTCTGCTTGTAAGATCATGATTCGAAAAATTATTTCTTTGTTGGAGAGCGTTTACTCTGCGAAATGTTTCGCATATAATTTAATTTTCTTTCTCAAGGCACAAGTCTGCCACCAGAGGACGCCAGCTGACATTTCCGTTTACAGCAATACGCGGGTTTCAAAACCCGACTTAAAAACTTTTTCTTCGGTCAGATACTAGTGTTTTCCATAACGGTTCCGTTGATTTTGAATAGCTTTTTAAAATTTATTTCGCATCAGAACGGATTCAAATGACGTGCTCATTACACCCGAAAATTCGGTGTTATCTTTCTTGTTTCTTCTTTTGATAGTTAAAAAAATGTATGCAATTTTTCAGATTATTGATGATGTTTACCTAAATCACAATATTAAGTTTTCGTACTTGTACTACCAAACTATCGTGCTTTGTTCATGGTATGGTCGAGAGTGTTGAAACCTTGAATGCATGCGTTCATTTGAAGTTCTTTGTATCAGAATTATAAAGTTCGGGAAACATTTGGAAACACATTTATAACTGAATAATAAATATTTTCTGAAGATAAATTGTAAATATATTAAAGATTCCTTTCAATAATTATATGTTTTCCTTCTGTTTCTCAACGGACTTCTAAAAGCAGTCGTCAAAAAAAATCGCGGGAATTAGGACGTACTTTTTAGGGCGGGAGATGCTGTACAATCGGACAAAATGTGATATGGGGGAGGGAGAGTGTCTAAATACAGTAAAAAATCACTTGCGTACTTTATAGACGGCCTCTTGCCGGGAATGTGGTACCGAAAATTTGCGTAGCAATACGCGAAATTTATTTCATTAATGATTAGCTTTAATTATTGGATGTATGAGTATCAATTCAGATATAACAATTTAATATTTTTGTTTGCTTAAATTTCACAAACCATTCGTTTTTCTATACGATAGTTTATTAAATTTTTGACACGCATTGAATTTAAGCGGCTTAAATATTTTTTCTCAACGTGCTGACGAATGGGATGCTTGTAACTGCATCTTATTTAACTGCTAAAACGTGGATTTAACTCACATCTTCAGAGATACGTGTGCAAATTGGAAATGCCAATGCTACGCAGAATATCTCCTTTAGGAGATCTGGCCTGATACCACTTACTGGAGATTAAGAAAAATGAAGAAAGCTAATACTTACCCGAGTTTTATACAGTACTGATATTTTTCTTTTCATTATCAATTGGGTGTTGGTATTAAGAGAAGTGCACAGGATCGGATCACTGTGTTAATTCGAAACTGTTTCATATCAGCAGCTGGGATGAGTGTTGGCTATCCTTTTGTCTGCTTACTTTTAGTGATTCATTGCTTTAGATTTAAGACGGGAAATTTTTATTTACTTCATGCAGAGGACATCATGTTTGGAAATATTCACGTAATCAATTCCCTTAAATCATTAAAAAAACTATCAAACAAAAGAGTCGTTAAGGATTTTAACAGTAACGTAACTACTACTCCCTGAGCTACGGGTAGACACAAGTAACGAAGGGGCGTACTACAGCAGCCATTTATAGTTTTATGAAAACATTCGAACCCGCCCGAAATCAAACAAACAAGTAATTAAACCAAATATTCATATTCATCTTTAAGAAACATTTATCTTTGAATGTGAAGTTTTGCTTTTAAAAACTGGATATCCTACAGATTAAAGCTATTCGGCCCTTTCGGTCTTGGTAATAATACGATATCTCCGTAATGGGTTGTGGTATGATCGCTCTGCAATTGGTTGTAAATGAAAGGATCGCTCTCCAATCACCTTCTCTCTGCCCTGCTGAGTAAAAGTGCGAGGCCACATGGGAATTCTCCATGCAGTACGTGAGCATGATCGAAGTACGTGAGTTAACAGTCGGTCACCTGAGATTACGTACAAGACAGGCGCGAACATTTATTCACTGCAGCCGCATATCTGATAGTAGGTAAAAGAAAGTTATTTAAGTTAGCATTGGACAAAATAATTACACGCTGCTATTTCTTTTGATTCTTCTTTATAGTAATTATGTATATTTTATTTACTGTGTAAAAACTTTAATGTACAAGCGAACGACATCCATTTGCAAAATGTCACAAAAGTGTCAAGTTGAGCACCGTATCACTAAAGTAAAATAGAGAGTGTGTGAAGAACCTTCCAAAAGTCGACAAGTTCTGTCTGTCGCTGGATCAGGTAATTTCAATGTCGTTTCTGATGAAATAAATGATGATTTGTTTTGCACATCAGCTGTTCAAAGTTTAGATGCAGATATTTTACAAAAATCAAATTCTGTGACAGCAATACTATTGGTCATGAAAGTGTTCAGTGCCTACCCGTCAATGAAAAATACTCGACTTTCCAGACACTCTCCATGACTTCCCGACCACCCCACCTACGCACGATATGCACAAACACAGATAAAAACACAACCTTTCCTGGGAAAATTAATAAGCTTAGGAGTGCTCAAATAACTCTTGCAGGGGAGCGGGAGGACGCACGTTGTGGCACTTACACCAATGCCTTTTAAGACCTATTTTTTTCTTTCCTTAAGAAGATTTAAAAAAGCAGTTGAAATTTGTGTTCTATTTACGAAGTCTTATAATCGATCTCAACTTAATAAATCAGATTAGAACTTGTCATATTTAACAGTTTAAGAAACAGTGAATTACACCTTCTACAAAATGGCAATACATTCGAATGTGGGTAACTTATTGTTCATGAATAATTTCTAATGAATGACTTCTTATAATTTGATTATTTATTAACTCAGTTTCCGTATATCAATAACTCAGTTTCCGTATATCATTTGTGGCATTGGTAAAATGAAAGCCCTATGGGAAGTAAGTCTTCGATAAACATTTTGTTCCTAAAAAAAGGGGACATAATTTATTTTCGCACACTGCCAAATGTTAGCAGAGTGCGTTTTTTTAGTTATCCACAAATTTTTAAATTATGTCAACTCATTTTCGTTATATACATATAATATATTAAATTAATAAATTACTGAAATTGGAAATAATTTGTAATTTATTCTAAATTTTTTGGAATCATATTTTTAGATCTGGGAAAAAATAATTTCACAAAAAGTAAGAGCTGATTCATGATCTGAAGCCCATTTTAGTTAAATAAGACAATTCTGTATTGCAATTTTGGTATTTGTTACACTTAAATTTTTCAAAACATTTTAAATGAAACAGTTTCCTAAAGGAAGTGCAATACTAACGAGAAACACTATCTATATACAGTTTTCCGAATTAGTGCAGAATAGATATATCTTTCTTGGACGATAAATTGTGAAGGATATAGAAATTAAAGTGAACTAGGGTTATTTTTGGATTTCATTAAGTACGGTGTTTTTGTCGTGTTTTTTGAATATGTTTTTTTTTGTTTGGGTGTGTAAAATTACCACTGTGTTCAGATGGATGGGCTGTAAGCTATCACCTGTCCATAATTTAGGGCTCTTGTTCCAAGAAAGGGAGAGAGCCGTTGCTTTAAAATATGAGCCACCTTCATGCATTAGTGGGATTCAAGCCCTTATCATCTCACACGAATGGTGAGCAGCCATCTCTTATGCCACTGCGCCACAGGAGCACCCGTACACCATATTAAAACTCACGATTATAGTTGTTATTCTACGGTTGCAGGGCAGAAAATATTTAAACTAATGAATCATGAATGCATTTTAATATCACCGCTTCATATAAATATTTGAAAGAATGATTCTTGGAATAAATGCAGTGCATGGCTCATCGGGACTGAGATTAGCAACACAAAAGTTTAAAAATAAAAATTAAAAAAACGATTTAATGTCACAAATATAACGTTTTGTGCCACTACATTTTTCTGCTTTGTTATTCCTAAGCAAAATAAATCATCGGTTGTAAGGCAGCTTATTCGCAATAATAAATGTTATGACACAATTACCTTAAAATAGATTTAGCATAGATCGAAATGTTTGAAAAAGTATTATCTCTAAATTTTCCTTGATAATTTTTACGACATTGTTGTTGAACCATGAACGACAGTATCCAGTGCAGTTTGCATGCACAAACATATTATTTCAGTTGTCGAGTGGTAGTCAGTTGTACAGCAAGGTGTCTAGTCGCTCTACATTTGACACTTTTTATATTAATTAATTCAACCACTGCTGTTACTTTCCTGATCCATGATTTCTATTTTCTTTTCTTTTTTGCTTACATCAGAGCAGCAGTGGCGGATTTAAGTACTGTCAAGCAAAGCATACCTTGCAATGTGTGAAACACGGTAATCGTAATTCTTTGAGTATCCAGTACATAGGGTCTGATGTTCCGTAGGATGGTGCAGCTTGTTATTGGAATTCAATGACGGAATTTCAAATTAGATTAAATGCATAATTCCTCTAAACGATTCAAAACTGGGTTTACATAGGGATAATCCATACATTTTTCTTCACGTTGAAATACACAGGGGTTCAGGTACACTTTTTATTAATTAATTTATTATTATATTTGTACAATTGGTACAAACTCCGATTATATAGGCGTAAAACAACTACGATATTAAAATTGCTAGCTTTCGCGGCCACAGGCAACTTCATCAGATTGTGGCACATAAACAAACAACATAATCTTGAAAATAAAAGGCATTTAGAAACAAAACTATAATACAGCACGTGCGAAATTCGCGCGAACCGGATTTTGATCATGGCTCCACAAGCAAGTGTTTTTTCGCTGGATGTTAAATATCTTGTACCAGATAGGGGAGATGTCTGTGGTAATGTCCGTGTTTCAGGTATCGTCAGACGTTAGAATTTCAATCGACTCCCTACCGACTATAACTCTCATGCTATCGTTGGGTGCTTGCTCTCGCATGCTGCTCCAAAGAATATGCTAACTCTCGCTTGCTGTTTCTGTGGACGTAGCGTTTCTGGTGAGAGCTGCGGTCAACTTCTTTTTAATGTCTCTCTGGTATTCCAGAAGGCGAATCATGAAAGATCGTTTGGTCATTCCTATATATAGTTTTATGGAGGTGTATGGGAATTCCGCAGAAATCCCATATACTCCTGTTTGATTGGCCAACTCAGTTTTGTTCCATGGTGCCGATTGCAGAAGGGTCAGAGGCTTCGGGGTTCTAAACGCTACTTCGAGTTTATGCTTCTTGAGGGCGCTCTTTAGCGTATAAGCTACGCTCAGGACATGAGGGACTTACCCGAAAAAGCTTTCTAGTCCCACAGGTTCGATGCGCGTCACATTTGCCGGTGCTTGTATCTCGATTTACGGATAATTCCATTGACACATTCCACGTCGTAGCCTGCGGCCAAATCAAGGTTCCTTATATTGGCTCTTTACTGCAAGCGCGATATTCGTGGTGAGGAAAAAGAGTATACTTCTGTGAAATGGACCCCACAGAATCAGGCTAACTGGATTATGTGTCAGGTGTTCAACTTAACTCTCGGCCACAGGCCCGACACTTTGAGACCAAATAATAACAAATCGAATACGTACCTAATCAGGGAAGTAATCCCCGTCATGTTGGATACATTTGAGCCATCGTCAGGGAGCTGCCGAATGCCACTGCGGAAAAGCGAGGGTTGTTTAGGGTTCATAAAGAGATCAATACTTGTGTAGACCTTCTCGACAGAACTGAAGTGCGTATCACTCAGGTGTTGTTGCAGGGAGCGAAAGATGTGATAATCCGAAGGGGGAAGTCTGGGAAATACGCCGCATGGAAAAAATCTCCAATCCCAGGTCGGTGATCGTGTTCAAAGCGGACTTTGCCGTGTGAGGACGCACGTTATCCTGAAGCAACACCACCGACCTTCTGCCCTTGCCGGTGTTAGGCGTTTGCGCCTCTACTGCGCATTCCAACAACCGAAGTCATTAGAAGGCGTTTTTATTACGCAAGTACTTTAACTGACAGGTTAAGAAAACAAGGGATTTCAAATTTAAATATATTTTTTATTAAATACTGCAAAAATATTTGTCATTTAACTTCTAATTTTTGTTCTTATATAAATCATTATTTTTACGTTGAGCAGCAGTAGATACGAATGTACCCTTCCAGTAGGATTATCCTAACAGGAATCATCGAACTTTCTGGTAATTGTACTGGATGCATGATATTTCCCATTGTCTCAGGTTTAAATATAATATTTCCTAATGGCACATATTTATCTAATATTGACGTCAAGGCTTTAGTTTCCAACATCCTTGTTACAAATACGAACATGTACCCAACGCTGCAGTGACTCTTCCGTAATAAAGAATTAACCTCAAAACGGTCCTAGAACCAAGTAGTTTCGGCGGAAAAGAAAAGTTCCATAACATAAAGGAAAGCAATGCTGTAGAAACCCTAAATGTTCTTTCGAAACTTGTGAAATTGAATAATTTTGGCTAAATATTTGCCAAACACAGGCACATTTGAAATTTTAAACTCATTCAAAAAAAAAAGAAATTAACTTAAAACGCAGATGTAGGATGAAAATAGTTTCCACAGAAGGAATGCTTCGCTCCTTACGCAAAAAGTAAAATATTTAGTTTTTAATTCGTAAGGGATTTGTGATTTAAGTATAACACAAACGACGTACATGAATTCGAACCACAGTCATAAACTGATGATAGAAGTCTGATTCACATTCACCAGAAGGCACTATGGTGGTGAGTAGCCATCTTTTTAAGCACGATCAGAAATGAAAGGTGAATGAAATAGATTATTTGACATAAAATAATTTGTCAGGTACGCGTGTCTTTTCGGCAACTTTTGCATTAAAATCATATAACTAATTAATCCGTGTCAGTAATCTGTCATAGTGAGAAAAATTTTAATCGGACAAAAACATGAAGCTCACGCAGACATTTCTCTGAATTAAGTAAGGGATTCCTATTGCTCCTCAAATGGTTGGTTCTTACCCCAAGTTAATTTGTTTTAAAACCGTGACGATTAAGGCAAAAGCAAATTTTGCGTCTGTTGTACTATAATAAATTTCACCGTTTTGAGTGTGTGTTTGTATTGATTAAATTTTTATTTTTTTGAAAGTATTTGATATCGTTAATCCAAACTTTTTAATAAAAACATAAAATATCTTTAGGTAATTCTAGAAATTCCAGAAAAATAAGAATGTGCAATTTCCCATTTAACGTGACTTCGGAGTGCTCTGTCCATTATTGCAATTCTTCAGAAATATCAGAGTTCAACATTTAAACAACTAATGGATTTTATTACTTGTGTCGCCATCTGGTGATGAACTGAATTTTTTATCTCATTTGAAAAAAAATAACGTTTTTTTTAGTTCTTTTTCTACGCATTAAACATGACACTGTATGTCGCTTTGACAACGAAAGGTTGCAACATTGCTAAAATGCCTTTAGTCAGAAGAGCGCAAATTTAGTCGCTCTTTTTACCGAAACTTTATCTTGCATTATACGATTTTTCCATATTTATGAAGAAGAAATGTAGCTTTTAAAAGAGCTGCTAAGTTTTAATTCAGACAAAAAATGCGAATAAGTTCAGTATTTTAATTTTTTACTACACTGTTTCAATTAATACAAAGTTTTTGGGTTTTGATGAATTTTAAAATATTTCAGGGGTTAATATAATTCTATTTTTTCCATTAACTTTTTTATTGCTTTTCAACGATCATATCGATCAGAATTGCTTCAAAGATTTATATAGCGGCAGTAGAGAGAGGTTAGGTCTTGTAGTTGTACATACATTTTAGAACCGATAGAACCGATGAATTTGAAATATTTTGAAGGGCAAATACAGTGTTTAAAATGTTGCCGAGTTTTTCAGTTCTTGAGTGTCCAAAGCAATTAAACTTGTGTTAAGATAACATACAAAAAAGATAGAATTTAACACTTTACGTTTGAACACTTGGTTGCAAAGACTTGATGCTCACATTTATAGTCATAACTACGGATTTATATGCCTCAGTCAAACAACAAAGTATTGCGTACCTACCTCTTTTCCTAACGTATATGAATGGCTTTTATTGATTATGAAAAGGCCTGTGATGATAGGAAATTATCATCAGTTTTAATGGTTTTGAAATCCTGCGGTATTGAAAATGCATACAATAGTACAGTATTATTAATAACATATATGAAAATGCAAGGGTAAAGATTCATGTTTTTGAGGATACAGCACCAATATAAATTGGGAAGGAAGTGAGACAAGGTGGCATCGTACCTACCAAACTCTTCAATGCCACATTTAAAACTGTCTGTCAATCATTGAACTGGGAAAACAAAGGGATAACGTTGAATGGAAAGTTCAAGTTTCAAGTTTAAATCGCCTTCGTTTTGCTGATGATTTTGTCACTTTCAGATCTGCCTTTTCAGAACTGCAGCGCGTGATCTAGGAACTTACTGACAAGTGTAAAGAACTGGGATTAAAAATGAGCTTTTAGATGTAGAAACTAATATACAATACTTTTACAAGAAATGAAGACTTATCAATTGATTGGTAAAATCTGGATACAACCGATACCTACCTTAATCCGATATTTACCTTGGGCAACAGATTTCAAGCAAGGGTCGCTTTGTTGAAGAAATTAAACGGCGTACAAAACTTAGTTAGAGAGCTTTTGAAAGAAGCACTACACAATTTTAAAGAGCAACATGTCATTATTTCCTAAAAGAAAAGCGTTTAAACATGAAATATACTACTTTTATCCAGTCCTCATTAAGATTTGCTCCTCATTTAGGAATTGTATTTATGTGAGGCATGACCTTTTTTTGTTTAATTGGGTTGCTGCATTTTATTAAATGTTATCAGAAGTGTGAAAAATGTCCCGCTTGGCCGCCCCGGTGGCGCAGTGATCCAAGCGATGGCCTCTGATCATTCGTCTGAACGGGGTCCGGGTTCGAATCCCGGTGAGGCATGGATGTTGTGTTGGTCTTACGGCACTGGCTCTCTCCCTTCCCTGGAACCAGTGACCCTAAATTAGGGACGGGCGACTGCTTATAGCCCATGGAGTTGCTCACGGTGGTCGTTAAACCTCCAATTAAAAACAAAATGTCCCGCTTGAGAAAAAACTATTAATTTAATTAATAATTAGTTTAATGCATTCGCAATTCAATTAGTTTTAGTCATTTAGGATAATGTATAGTTTAACCTAAATACCTTTGTTGTCCTTAGTAAATATACTGAAAAAGATAATATATAAAAAAGATCTAATTTAGAGTTTTCTTAGAAATCTAATCTTTCAAGCCATTAATTAACACATTCATCCTCTGTATGAGGTTGAAGGCACATCACTGAAGGTATTACTCACTACTTAGCATTCCATATCATTTCTCAATTTCATGATTTTTGACTTGAATTACAAGCTACGTCCGAAAAAGTGACAGGACTGACGCCATAAAGATTAACAAAAAAGTACTACACTGAAAATTAATGTTGGTCTACTTCAAACTACAGGTTTTCGGAATCAACGCACAATTTCTAGCGTTTCTGAATATCTTAAAAACATTATTGGATGGCACTTTCCGGGATGTGTGCAAGTTGTTTTGTCACGGTTGCTGGGATAGATGTAATGTGTCCATGATACTTTCCCTTTAGTGCCCGTTTTATCCTGGGTAATAATCCCCAGGTTTGTGGATCGTACTGCAGACACCATGTTTCATCTACTGCAATATTTCTTCAGCAAAGGTCAGGATTCTCAGCTGCAAGGCTCAGCAGGTCCGAATAGATCGCCGAAAGAGCGTCATTTTGACCTTCATTCAAATGCGGGGTACCAATCTGGCTTTTAAGTTTTCGTTTTCCCAGATCCTCACGTACTATACCGTGCAAAGTAATTGGGACAAGCTATTTTATTCTCAGAATTGTAATGTGATCACCAGTTGATGTCGGAAACCCAGGTAAACCGGCTATATCAGCTGTGAGGTGGTGTGACTGTTAGAACATGATAGTAAGAATGTGGTTTGACCGGTTTTAAACAGGAAGTAGGAACTTCAGCTTCAGTTGAGAGCTTTCGTGTGCGACAGGTGGATGTTAGTTTTTGCTATCACACTTCTATGACAGTGAGAGATATCGCTTCTGCAGGTGGCGTAGGCAAATCAAGTGTATCAAGACTGCTTACGCGATACAATGCATCTGGATCATCGTCTCCAAAAAGGAGATGCAAATGTGGAAGAAAACGAAAAACTACTCCACGAACAGATAAATATCTAATCAGAAATAGCAAAATGAATCCAAAACAAAAGAAGCACCGACATTCAAAGAGATTTATTGGCTAGTGGTTGGGGTGTTAGTGATTCAACTGTACGCCGTAGGCTTCTGTAAGTTGGCCGGAAGGCAAGAAGACCAACAAAAGAACAATATTTGTATGCGAAAATGAAGATAAAATGTTTAGCATGGGCCCAAAAATATAAATCATGGGCTGCTGACAACTGGGAAAAGGTAATGTTAAGTGATGAAACTCATTTATTTGTGTAGGGTTACCAAGCAAATGTCGTTAGATGAAGCAACTGTGAACCCTTAAGCCCTGAGCATGTCAAACAAATTGTAAAACACCCTCTGAAACAGATGTTTTGGGGACTTTCACATCAAATGACACTGGAAGCTTAGTTCTTGTTCAAGGTATGATGACTTCAGTCAAGCACGTAGAAATATTACAACGTTGGATTGTTCCATTCTTGCGAATTTTTGACGGGACATTTCAACAAGACTTGTTCCCATGTCACAATTTGAAATTGGTCAAGCATATCATGCTGGAAAATCAAATTCAATTGCTTGATTGGCCTGGAAATTCACCAGACTTAAATCCCGTAGAAAATTTGTGGAATATTCTGAAGAGACGTTTAAGTAAAATGAACTGTACAACCAAAGAACGCATGATAACGAATGCTATAAAAGTGTGGTTCCAAGTTCATGAAGTCAAAAATATGTACACTCAATTAGTGGAGTCAATGCCTAAACAAATTCAAGAGGTCATTTCTGATAAAGGAGGACATACTTCATACTAATACAGGTATTTATCAGTGTACATCAAGGCATAGAATAATATAAAGGCATAGTTTTGGAAAAAAGAGTGATTTTTTACTTTGTCCTAATTAATTTGCACAGTATAGTAGTATCTCATGACAGACTGACTTACTGTTGCACACAGCAACAATAAAGGTCTCACTGTATTCTTCGATCTTTCGTTAACTGATTACCCACTTTGTCGAATTTTTCCACTGTACCATATTAGAGGGCTGCCCAAATCTCGGATCATCACCAAAGAATTCCTACCTGCTGCGAAACCGTGCAAGTCATTCCAGTACTCTGCTGCCTTAATGTTGTGTATCTATACACTTCATTTAAATTTCTATAAGTTTCAGTAGCTGAGATAACAAGTTTCCAAAAAAATGGATGTTTACTCCCTGATCTTCCATGCTTAAAAACAAATGGCACGAGAACGCTTTCTATTTTTCTTTTACTGCTCGTCTGCCACCTCTGGGTACGGGTATAAACCAATTTCGAGCTGTTCGCTGATTTGCCAAAGATTGCTGTCTTTCGGCATACAAGGGAGATTTTAATTCCACTAATGTTATGTCAGCTATGCTTGGGAACTTCTTGAGTACATATTGTGTATATTTTTTAACCGTTTCCCATTATGGTGAATTATTTTATTGATCATTTTAATGCAGTCAGTTTTTGGAAGTGAATATTACGGTAAGACGATGAATGAGGATTCGTTGTTGGAAAGCTGTCAGACAAACACAATTACAGAGGGTGGTTAATTTAAGCCATTTATCAAATTTTCTCTTTAAATCTCTTGAACACGGAAAAGAAAAACAAGAATAGTTCAGTGGCTCATGGAAATCTTACTGAATTAAAAAAAAATAAAAGTAATCACCTTTTTTCGTCTGCCTTTCATTTTGCCTTAGCGTTTGATTTCCTAAATTGCTAGGGTGGCGAGGCGGTATAAGCTCTGGCTTCTGTAAACAGACGAAGTCAACGATCTTTCCTCGTTTTCCTTTAATTAACACACAGCAGACGAAACATTGTATTTCGGCACAGCTGGGATCGAACCCGAGGTCTCTCAATAACTAGCCGAGGGCGTTCGCCTTACCCTAAGGTGCCATTAATCCACGACGCTATGTGTGTTTATGTAATGACATTTTTCTTCACAAATCCGTAGGGATGGGCTCAGCAACAAAGACGTCTCCATCTGGTGGTGCTTAACGGCACAAGCAATGTAATTATAGCTAATAAATCCAAAGAGCGAGAGAAAAGGTGAAAATCTTTCAAATTCGTGGAGACAATGTAAATCGACAAAGTCATCACTTTTTCCACGTTTTTCTTTAATTAACTCACAGCAACTGGGAATTTGTATTTTGACACCGCTGGGATCGAATCCCATATCGCTCGATGTTGGCATCATAGCTTAAGGTGAACGCACTCGGCTAGTTTTCGAGAGATCTGGGATTCAATCCCAGCGGTGTCGAAATACAGATTTCCAGTTGTTGTGTGTTAATTAAAGAAAAAATTGGAAAGAGCGATGACTTTGTCTATTTACATTGTCGCCACGTATTTTGGAAGATTTTCACCAGCTCTGGCTTCTGACCAATCGTCCCAGGAGGGTCCGGCTCCAAATACCAGTGATACTGTGTTTGTCCTACAACACAGTTTCTCTCCCATCCCTGGAGCTCATGACCCTAATTTAGGGACGCGTGACTGCTTATCATCGATAAAGTACCTCACGGTTGTTGTTGAACCATGGAACAACGAAAAAACCTACTTACTTTGTTTGCTGCAGACAAGTTGTTTTCAGACAAAAGTCGCTTAATAAAATGTGGATTTTGAGAATTGTCTTTAGAAAATGAAATACCCGTTTAAAAACCTTTTTTCCGTACTATTCTGCGAAAGGAGTAAACGAGGCAAGCACACTTAAAAAGAAAGTGAAATAGAACTTACCGGCAGGAACAGAAATTATTAAATTGTAATTTACTAAAAAAAGAGGCGTTCACATCACGAGCGCACAACTCCAGCTTAATAAATTTTTAATCAGAAGAGGCTTGCAAAATGATTTGCAGCTCCAGGAACTTTTCGCCGGAACTTCATAGTACTAGGATTTTCACGGAATTAGAATTCTTCCTTGATTAAGTTAAAAACTGGGGAGACTTGGCTTTCCGAAAGTCTGTGAAACAGTTTTCCGTTATCAGCTCAAAGAAAGGGTTTTGCACACAGCGAAAAGTAAAGTACTGTACACTTGTATTCTCAGCTTGTGTATTTCTCTTTGTAGCTGTATCTCGCCATCTAACAATGGTATTGAAATATCTTTTTCCTCCCTTGTCATTTGCTGCAGTAAAGATATGGAACATTACCATATTTAAACGACGCATAGTTTTTTGCATAGTTTTTTCTCTTTCTAGATATCTTCGTTTCCAGGAGACGCATTCTAAAAATTATGTTCTCTTAGAATAGATTTTGCTGAGAAGAATAACTTTTTGCATATTTTCAGCTTTTCCACTATCGAAATGTTTTCGTTAGGCGGCGAATATTTATGTTCTCTACATCTCTTTTCGAAATGTTTGATTTGACAACACCTTTGTTTGGTATTTTCATTTTATGCACAACTTCTTAATTTTCGCAACTTACTATACAGCTGCTGGTACCAGAATGTCGAGATTTCTATTTACAGAAATTCGATCGATTGCAGAAATTCTGTTTATTCTGTTTATAACGGGTGGGAAAGAATTCAAAAGACGTTCTCATCGCAACACAAAATTGAGTCATCCTTTTTGTTTGCACATTGGTAGCTCTTCTTGAAAGCGCTGAGGTGATTTTGTGGCATTGCAGCGCAGTTTGATGAGAGTTGGGTAGATCACAGAAAGAAGTGGTGGGTGTTTTTGGATCAGAACTTCAGTTTCAGTGCTTCCGTAACCAGTCAAAGAATTTGTAATCACATGTTATGATATTACTGGTACAAAATAATTTCTGCTTCATTAAATTATTGAAAAACATATTTCTAATTATCACATTTTTGAGTTTAATTTGCGTATTAATTTGTGTTTAAATTTTTAAGACCAGCGGAAGTAACTTTATATCTTACATTATGTAGGCGATGAACATGTTGGTGGTTTATTATATTATAATTATCAAAAATATATATAATTTAACATTTTTGTATCTTGCATTGTATAGGTGATTGACGTGTGTATTATATTATACTTAGATAGAATTGAAATATTTACGATATTAGCGATTCGCGTATAGTGTCACACTAGTTTTTCATGTAAAATCTGTATTTTAAGTCTTGTATAGAATTTTAGAACAGAAAATGCTTTTGTGGTCATTGGAAACAAAAAATGCCATCTGTTAAGAATTCGAAAAGTTGGGCTGATTTGGGTGTGTTAATCTCCGGTTGAACTCATTTAAGTTGAGCAGAGAAGCAGGTATTCAAAGAAAGTGATTTTCTGACTGCTACTGAGGAATTGTGCAACTTTTTTAAATTTCAGTGTTTCATCAGTGACGTAGCAATTTTAAAATTCATAGGAGCGCAGCTCAGAAAATCAATTTAAGCATAACAAATATACATACGATTGATGAAGAAACGGGTTTCCGTACGCCCAATTAATGTGAAAGACGATAAAAAGTGAACTCCGTTTATTAGGCGTATAAAATAAAGGGATCAAGAGATGCTAGCTTTCACTACCTCCGGGTAGCTTCGTCAGGCATTTAGTAGCTAAAGATCGCCAAAGCAACTCGAAAAAATATATATTTTTAAGAATATAATTAAATTCAACATGAGTAAATAACTTGCACGATGTCATGGGTTGTTTGATCCCAGGGCCGGTTGGTCACGTGTAACTTCAAAAAGCCGGTGCCATATGAAAGTAAGGCTCGCGGTTACATCCTTGTTACACACATTCCGTCCCGTGATGATCTCGATGGTTTCGCGAAGCGCCGTAGCTCTTGCGCTGACGTAAGGCGCCAGTTTCTTAAAATCTCTCCATCTGGGAACTGTCCCTTCAGATACAACATCACAGGCTAGTGCCGTCGTGAGCTTTCCTGCCTTAACGTCCCTTTGGTGTTCAGAAATACGGATCTGGAACGATCTTTTTGTCATCCCGATGTAGGAATTAATGGATGCGTCAGGGTAATCCAAAGGAATAGCATAGACTCCGGCTTCAGAGAGCGTAGGAGGTGATGCGCGCTGGTCTGCTGCGAGAATATCTGACAAAGATCTAGGTGTCCTCACGCCGATATCATAACCTAGTCTTCGGAGAACATTCTTCAGGAAGTACGTTAGCCTAGGAATGTAGGGAATCGAACCCACGAACCGGGCTGGCTGTGCCATGGGGTTCGCACGAGGCTGTGCGAGAGCAGTTTTTGCAGCCTTTCTTACTATTTGGTGGATTGTGATCATGTCGTATCCCACTGCAGCCGCTAGGTTTCTAAGGCAACGGATCTCCTCCTCGCATGTGGCCTTGTTCGATGAGAGTTCGAAAGCTCGCTTTGCTCTGTACCTAAAAAAGGCATATTTGCGTGCTGCCGGGCCTGCTGAGTCATGGAGTATGGGGTTATCCACGTGGGTGGGTTTGTAGTAGACCTCTGTTCTAAGAGCACCAGAGGGTAATCTTGTTACTAGTACATCCAGAAAAGGTAATGCACCTTCGGATTCATAATCTGCTGTGAATTTAATATCTGGGTGCGCATCGTTCATTCTGGCGAGAAAATCACGTAGGCTGGCTTGTCCATGCTGCCAAACAAAGAAAATATCGTCAGCGTATCTCAACCATATTTTAGGAACTCTGGCAAACGATTGTAATAGTTCATTTTCGAAAGGCCGGAGGACTGCTTCAGCAAGGACCGCTGACATCGAGGACCCCATAGGTACCCCCATGTTTTGTTTGTAAATTCTGGATCGGAAGCTGAAAAAATTTGAGTCCGTGACTGCATCCAGTAGTTTGGAAATAGCTTCCACAGTTTCCGAAGGGAACAGGTTCGAGTCAGCGATAGAGCGCTTCAGGTTTGTGGTGGTTTCCTGCACCGTCACTGAGGGGTATAAAGATCGATGTCAAAGCTTCCAATGATGTCACCTGGAGACACTGTCGTGGATCTCACTCTGAAAACGAAGTCATCTGAAGACAGTAGGACGCATTCGGCTATCGGTAGGAACGGCTCCAAGAAGGACGAGAATGATTTTTCCAAATTTGCTAAAGGGGCGCACTTTCTGATGACAATAGGTCTGATTGGATTGCCGGGCTTGTGATGTTTAAATCGAGCAAAAAGGAAAGGATTCTTAGGTCCCGGACGGATCTTGGCACGCCTTCTAAGTACTTCAGGTGCCGCCTTCATTCTTGCTATTCGCTTAATCTTGGCCACCCACTTGTTAAGCGGATTTACAGCTTGCAGAATGGAATCAGACTGGGTGAGGAACACCATCAGTTTCTTGTGGTAGTCGGATTAGTCCATTACTGTAATTCTCCCGGACTTGTCTGCGAGGGTGAAGATGAGGAAGGGTTCTTTCTTGAGGTTGGTGACAGATTTGGGTATTCCCGGTGCTTTTCCGATTCAGTGTTGTTTAACAGAACGAGTTAATCTGTCAGCACATTTGAGTCTAATCTGGTCCTTTTCTTGGAGCGGAACACCCTGTAGAACGCTTTCAATGGCGGGAATAACGGCCTTAAGTCTGACTGGTTGGTCAAACGTAACGTTTGGGCCTCTTTGTAGTATTTTCATCTCTTGCGGTGAAAAAGACCTGGAAGAGACATTGACAATGGGAATAGCTGGCGGGTGCCGGGGATGTCCTAGTTCATCTCTCAGCTGGGCTAGTTTGACCTGGTGCTTCTCCGATAGGGAGCTGTATTTGTGCATTGAAAGCATATTAACCCTGCGGAGCAGCGCGTCAAACTCCAGCCGGGTAACCTCCTCTGCAAGGCTCGTATAATGGCGGAACCCACGAACCAGCCCGGTTCGTGGGTTCGATACCCTGCATTCCTAGGCTAACGTACTTCCTGAAGAATGATCCCCGAAGACTAGGTTATGACATCGGCGTGAGAGCACCTAGACCTTTGTCAGATATCCTCGCAGCAGACCAGCGAGCATCACCTCCTACGCTCACTGAAGCCGTGGTCTATGCTATTCCTTTGGATTACCCTGACGCATCCGTTAAATCCTACATCAGGTTGACAAAAAGATAATTCCAGATCCGTATTTCTGAACACCAAAGGGACGTTAAGACCGGAAAGCTTACGACGGCACTAGCCCGTGATGTTGCATCTGAAAGGGCGGTTCCCAGATGGAGAGATTTTAAGAAACTAGCGCCTTACGTCAGCGCAAGAGCTACTGCGCTTCGCGAAACCGTCAAGATCATCACGGGACGGAAAGTGCGTAACAAGGTTGTAACCACGAGCCTTCCTTTCATATGGCACCGGCTTTATGAAGTTATACGTGACCACCCGGCCCTGGGATCAAACAACCCGTGACATCGTGCAAGTGTTTTACTTATTTTGAATTTAATTATATTCTTAGAAATATATATTTTTTCCAGTTGCTTCTGCGATCTTTAGCTACTAAATGCCTGAAGAAGCCACCCGGAGGTAGTGAAAACTAGCATCTCTTGATCCCTTTTTTTATACGCCTAATAAACGGAGTTCACCTTTTATCGAATTTAAGCATTTTTTTATTATAGATTACTTTATAATTATTTTACTGCAGCATATGAGAAATCCAAATGGGGTTTCAAAAAGGATCATATAATTTACCCTTTGAATAAGCACCTTCTTCTTGGTCACATATAAAGTACTATTTTTCAATAACCTTTTAATGAGGAGTGACTACAGAAACCGATTTATATGATCAGCGGAATTAACCACTTTCTGCAAAAGTTAGTTTCAGGTAGTTCAACAGAAATTGGCAGAGTGAATAATTTCATATTCTTTTTTATTCTGATACATTACTGCGCGAAATGTAGAACAAAAACTCTACAGAAAATTATTAAGCAAACGTTTAGAAAAATTAAGAGATATTCCATTTAGTTGAAATTAAGGTTTGCTGAAGTTGCGGCTGCGATACAATCCAACTTCTTACTTAAAAGGAACAGGACATTTTGATGGGATCCTTAATTCCGAGCAGCACCATTCGTCATAAAATTATTCATGAAGGTACCGTTGCGTACAGGCACATATAAACACTAGCCGTCTATATGTTAGTGAATTAAAAATTCTGATCTGGAAAAAATAATGCGTACATGGTATATTTCATGGTATGTTTCTATCAAGAACGGTGTTAGTAATGAAAATATCACTTATGCTGTGCAACGTAGGTAATTGTAACGTTTTTGAGCTCTGTAATTTTAGTGTTATTTTAATCGTCTGGGTAAAGGATAGGAATTAAGATTTAACCTTTCCGTTGTATCCCAGAAAGTTATGTTCAGCATATTGAAAGACAAACTAAAAGACAGAAATTAGCAACATTTTTTCCTTTTTTTCTCTTTTCAGTATTTCCTTTTTCTGATTTTTTTTTTAAACTGAAATTCTGATATTTAAGCACGTAAGTGAAAAGGTTGCAAAAACTTAAATCATATTTTTACAATCTTTTCAGCTTCATCAAAGAATAACATTGTGTATCGAGAGTTTTCTAAAAACGCTGAACATCACAGAAAAAAAAATTTCAAGAACGGAAATACTTATCACCTTAGCCAACTAGCAGTATTTCTTATTCCTATAATAAAAGAACCATCACAACAGATTTTTTACAATTTCGGTTGAAAGACGACAACGTTTTTTCGGTTGTTGCACACTTTATGGCAAAGTTTGGAAGTTTAAAGCTCTTCGAATTACAGCTACTTAATCGGGAAATATTGAAAAATTTCGAATACGCGGAGAATTGGTTTATTTGCCTGAACAGAAAAACGTGTGTAACAAACAATTGTATTTTTGAGCACCAGATTTCACAATTCTTGGCTATATCAGCACCTGAGCGAATGAATGAAGAAAAAAAGCATTTATAACTTACACAATGACCGATAATACAGAAACTTCGTTTAAAGAAATTAGAAATGCTTGAAGACGATCTACTAATTTGTTTTTAACAATGATCTGAAATCATTAATTTTGCACAAATTATACCGCGAAACTGCAACAGTAACACTCCAGGTAAGACCAGATTTTTTCTGACTTGTGAAATGAATGGGATTTCTTTAGTTGAACATTATGTTGTAAATTCATTTTCGCTTTAATGTATTATATTACATTCCTCTTGTCGCATTTTCTCTTCAGAAATTTGAATACTACGTGTCAAAAAACACTTTGGTTTATAAGGTCTGCCTTTTTCACAGTTTGAATTGTACGCATCCGCTTCAGTTTGTGCCCATGGAGAGCGTGAAGTAAATTCAAACTGGCAGATGCAAGGAGTTAGCAGCCTAGCTTTAAAAGACGTCCGCAGTAGTATGATAATTCTGTGTTTCTATGAATTTGCCATTTTGCTTACACAAATCGTGTTGTTACAGCATTTAAATTATTTTTCTATAAAATATAATCCTCATACAGTTTATTCGGAGATCTTTCCTCTGCCTTTCCCCGTGGGTGTTAGCTAGATGTGGGTAAATAAGTCGAAGCGAACACTCAAACTCGGGAAAAAAGGTAAAGATCCCGGAAATGGATATACATTCATCCAACCACGCATCACAATGTTATTGAATTTGGAAAATAACAAAAACTCCGTCGACTTAATGTCTACTAAAAACAATTCAGGAGTAAAGACAAATATAAAAGCCAAAGGGTGACTCTCTGCATTGTAAAGCTATAGTGTGTATTTTGGAAAACACGGGAAACGTTAACTGCACCGTTACTACTTAAAAGTAATCCACAACGATAAGAATAATGATAACAAAAAAAAACGTCATCCTTAATTAATTTCTACGAATGAAATAATAGAAATATAAAATCTGTGTACAGCACCATGTGCCCATTCTCTTCAGGTAGCCGTACCTGCTCTTTGTGCTAAGTACACTGCTGGCCACCCAAAATGCAACACTAAGAAGGACAAGAGATAGCAAAGCCAGATTTACTGGACATATAACAACAAATACAAAGAAGAAACGATTGAGCTTACAGGTCGGTGCGACTTGCGGAACACGCAGACATCAATAGTTTGTGTGGCCCACATGGCTAGCAATAACGGCCGCTACACGCCGCAGCATCCAACGAAAGAGGCTTTGGATGTGGGCTTGAGGTATGTCGGTCGAGGATGCTTTTACACTTTACCACAGTTCATCAGGCATAGCCGCGAATGGTGCTTGCCGGGCCACTCGGCTGCCGATCAGCAACCAGACGTGTTCGATGGGCGACATATCGAGAAAACATGCGGGCCACGGCAGCACTGACACCTGGTGTGCCGTGAAGAATTTTTGCACAATGCGTGCCACGTGCGGGCGCGCATTGTCCTGTTGAAACGTGGCCGCTGACAGGTCCTGCAGGTAAGTGAGGACTATAGGCTGCAAAACGTCGTAGATATAGCGTTGGCTGTTGAGTGTACCGGCGATGCGTACCAGAGAGGTGTGGGTGTCGTATCCAATTGCGGCCCAAACCATAACGCCAGGCGACGAACAGGTATGGCGATGCATAATGTAGGCATCATACAGTCTCTCGCCATGGTGCCGCCATACGCAGATCCGACCATCGTGATGCTGCAGGCAGAAGCGGGATTCGTCAAAGAAGACAATGTCGTGCCATTCCGTAGTCCAGGTGCGGCGTTAAACGGCTCATTGCCGCCGCACTCGCTGGTGGTGTAACGTCAATGGTAATCGGAGCAATGGGTGCCGTGCGACAAGTCTCTTTTGATTTGCCTGTTTAGGGGACAATAAAGTTCATAGAACGTTTTATTTCTGGTTCTTCGCCATTTACTGCGGTACCTATTTTTCTCCTTAATAAGATCCAAAATATCTTTGGGTAAAAAGTACGGATTTCTTTTTTCTTCGGTAGGAGTTTGACAATTTCTTCCATAACCTTTTTAATGGCCTGGGTAAAGGTTTCAATAGCATTGTGAATTTCTTCTTTGATATTGCAATCTCCGATTTCTGGAGGTGGTACTAGCTTAATTTTTTCTTCAAATTGCTTTAGGTTCGTGACAATTTTGGGTGCTACCATTACAGTTTTGTCAGTAAAAAGCTGCAGATGAACGGGGTTATGATCAGAGGAGTGCGCTGCTGCGGTATGGATTTCATAATAATATCTATTATTTTTGAATAGCGCAAAATCTAGCACATTTCTAGTTCCTCTTAAAGCCGTTCTAGTGAGTTAGGAAGGTGCCCCCAGATCAATATTTTTATTTAAGAGATATCTGAAAATATTGTTCCCACGTTTATTAGATCCGGGACAGTACCAATAGCGGTGTTTGCTATTGAAATTCCGCGCTTCTATGGTTGGTATGTCTTCTTCAAAAAGTTTGTCCAGAGTTTCACTGGTAACCGTATGTGACGGATATTTATACAAGGCCGTAAATTTGATCGGGTTATTTTTAGTTTTAATTATAACCGAGTGCGCTTCTAGAACGTCTTCAGTGTTGCAATCTGTTTCACTTTGCTCTATGCCATCAATAACTGCGATCAAAATTCCACCGCTTTTGGTGGTTTTATGTTTCCTATAGACCTTGTATTTGGGTATTCTGAATTTAATTTTATCACTTAGCCATGACTCATTAATTAACGGAAAGTCAATTTTTTTTTATACTTTAAGTAGGCTAAATATTATCTGTGTTGTCTTTTAAAACCCCGCGCATTCCAAATTAGAATGTTCAAGCCATTTGTTTCAGCTACTAAACCTCATCCTCAGAAAAAGAAATGCCCTTAAAAGGGCCGTTTTTTGCTTCCTCAGAGAAAAAGAAGAGGTGTCTTTAAAAGGGCCTTTGATTTTTTAAGCTGTCTTCCTCCTCGGCTATGCTGCTAACAGTAATACTATCTTGGGTATTAGTAACAGCCTTTAACCGAAGCCTTTCTTCATTGCTGTTACTTACATTATTTTTAACTGCAATGTTGTACGTGTAACTAGCAGAAACTTTTTTTCCGCTTCCTTTAATTCTTTGCTAAGCCGTCCAGCGAAGTAACATACTTTTCTTTTCTCTATAGTTTTATTGGTTCCCTCTCTTTTGCATTTTTTTCAACCTTAGAAAAAGAAATGCCCTTAAAAGGGCCGTTTTTATTTTCATCCGCAGAAAAAGAAATGCCCATAAAAGGGCCTTTTTTATTTTCATCCGCAGAAAAAGAAATGCCCATAAAAGGGCCTTTTTTATTTTTTATTTTCATCCTCAGTAAGAGAAATGCTCTTAAACGGGCCGTTTTTATTTTTTTTTCTTCCTCAGAGAAAAAAGAAGAGGTGCCCTTAAAAGGGCCTTTGGTTTTTTTTTAAGCTGTCATACTCTTAGGCTATGCTGCTAACAGTAATACTATCTTGGGCATTAGTAACAGCATTTAACCGAAGCATTTCTTCATTGTTGTTATTTACAACATTCTTAACTGCAATGTTGCACGTGTAACTCGGAGAAACTTTTTTCCGCTTCCTTTAATTCTTTGCTAAGCCTTCCAGTGAAGTAATTTACTTTTCTTTTCTCTTTAGTTTTATTGGTTTCCTCTCTCTTGCAGTTTTTTTTACCTAAATAATTTTCCACATCTGCATTCATTTTATCAACCGAATTGGTGTTTTGATAATTCGAGAGATGTTTTTGTATCCTTTGCTCTAGCACAGAATTTGGTAAGTTGCTTTTAATTGCAACCTTTTTTTTCTCTCGGTGTAATAAATTAATATTACGGAGATATTTATTTGAGTCTGTTTTTAATAATTCTGTGTCTTTTATTGCTTCCTGTATTTTGAAGCTGTCACTGCTTTCTTGCAGTGCATGAGGTTGTTCCTTACGAACATTTTCTTTTTTTGTGTGTTTTTTCCTCACTTTTATTGAAACTTTTTTGTGTTTCAATTTTTTTGTCGTAAAGCTGAGCTTTACTCCTTGTGAATTTGTGTTCCAGTCTTTTCTAACTGCGTTTCCTTCTCCTGCAAAGTACAAATGGCCAATTCCTTTTGAAAAAAAATTTCAGCCGGCCCTAAAAATGGCCGGGTTTTTTTCCTGTATACTGACGCAGATTCACACTCTTTTGACGAAAAGTCTCACAGGAATAGCCTGATGCTGCAGCATTGTCAGGTCTATTTAAAACGTCAGGTCCTGGAGGATTTTCTGATTATTTGTTTCCAACACCAAATAGTCAGGTCCCGGAGGATTTTCTGATTTATATTCTTCCAACAGCAAATAGTCAGGTCCCGGAGGATTTTCTGATCTATTTTTTCCAACAACAAATAGTCAGGTCCAGTAAGATTTTCTGATCTATTTTTTCCAACATCAAATAGGTCCCGGAGGATTTTCTGATTTATATTCTTCCAACAACAGATAGTCAGGTCCCGGAGGATTTTCTGATCTATTTTCTTCCAACAACAAATAGTCAGGTCGCGGAGGATTTTCTTTTCTATTTTTTTTCCAACAACGAATAGTCAGGTCTCGGAGGATTATCTGATCTATTTTTTCCTCATACTTACTTTATTTTTCTGGTCTTTTTTTAACACTGTTGCTCAACTCAGGAGCTAAACACCTTAGTCTCCTGGATTTACGAAGGCCATTTTCTGCTTCAGTTGTGCTACAGACTCCAGTTGTAGAGGGGTGAAACGGTTAACCCTTTGTTCAGCACCAGATTCTATTCCTGCATCCTCAGTTTCGGCAATCCTTTTTTGCGCAACGAAATTTTTATCGATGATGGTCATTAGGAGTGGTGTCTCCAGTAATATAATCTCCATGGGAATAACGAGAGACCATTCTGATATTATAAACACAAATTAAAAATTTGTTTTTAATGTGTACCGAAATTCTACCAATTAATTACTGCAAGTAATATACTTTTAAATAATTCTATCTTTCACGAAAAAATATTCAATTTTTATTAAAACCTAACAGATCGTATTTTTGTTTTAGTTACATAACGTGTGTGGGAAGCTTTTCATTGGTTCCTGAGGGTAACCTATGAAAAGCATCCCACATTCGTTACTGATTTGGCCTTTTCATATACGTTACTGATTGAGAGTGGGAGCTGCGGCGTCTCTCATGTACTCGAAGTCACAAATGAAAGTGTAAAAATTACAAGTAGTGGAAGATATTAATGTGACCAACACAGATAGCGGTGTCTTTCAAACGAGGGAGCGCAGATGCCTCAGTGTTGAAAAATAATAATCTAGTGACAGTAAAATCTCCAATTAAAGAAGGATTTTAGCATTTTACTCTTAAATACTTGGTAGCAAAGCATTGATTCTCACATTCAGTGTCATAACTACGGATTTCTACGCCCCAGTCAAACAACAAATTATTGCGCCTTACCTCTTTTTCAAACTTATATGTATGGCTTTTATTGATTATTAAACGACTTTGATGATGTGAAATTATCAGCAGTTTTAATGACATTGAAATCCTGTGGTACTGAAGATGCATACAATAGTATTATTAATAACATCTATGAAAATGCAAGTTCAATGGTTCAGGTGTCTGAAGATACAGCACCAATAAAATTGGATAGGGAGTGAGACAAGTTGGCACCATACCTCCCAAACCCTTCAATGCCACATTGAAAAGCATCTTTTAATCTTTGAACTGGGAAAACAAAGGGATAAAGTTTAATGGACAGTTTAAGTTTAACTCGCCTTAGTTTTGCTGATGATGTAGTCACTTTTAGAACTGCAGGGCGTGAACTAGGAACTTACTGACAAGTGTAAAGAACTGGAATAAAAATGAACTTTCAGAAGTACAAACTAATGTACAATGATTTTACAAGAAATGAAGATTTATCAATTGATGGGGAAAATCTGGATATAACCGATACCTATACCTGTACCCAGAGCTGTATAGTTATTCCGGAAGAAGCACATCCGAACAAGAACTTCATTGGTAAGAGAACTGCCGCAGTTCTGCTGTCGTCAATGTTTCCCTAAGGGAATAACCATTACTTTTCATGGGTGCACAATTCTGGACAATACGACCATAATCCTCCTATTGCCAGTCCAGAAGCAATGTCTCAATCTCGGGACACAATAGACTCGATATATGCGAAAACCGGTTGAATCTATTTTTCAGTAAATTCTCACGTTCCGAACATATGAGAGATTCAATATTCGACGTTTCCTTAAATGAATGAGAAAAGAATATGCGGATATCTAATAACTCATATTAAATATATTTCGCGTTCATCACATGGATACGGAGGAGTTTACTGCGAGCTATAGCAGCACGCTATCATAGGTGTGAGTATTTTTACACAATCTACATGCAACTGATGTGACTCAGTTTTCTAACGGAAAATCAAATATCATTATCTATATGGCTACTACGAAGTTACAATCGGAAGTCATTTGCAATTTTACTTATAGTTTCCACTATTTTTTCGGAGTAAAAAACGGAAATTGTATAAATCCGTGAGTACATTATCAAATTTGAAATTTGGCTCCGTTGTTTCAGATTCATCTCACCTTCCGGAATTACTTATGGCTCACACACAATGCCAGTGGTTATCTTGTGCAATGTGTGAACTATAAGTAATTCCTTCAGGCGTGATCTATCTGAAACTTCAGGGCCAAACTTCATTAAATACACCAGTCTGCAAATTTAAATTTTTTGACAGATGATTTCTTAAAAATAGCTGTTCCTGAATCAATTTTTGACGCCGATTCTAGAAATGACTTCCATTTTTCCCTATCACGTAAGGTTTTTAAAAAAAAGAAGAAGTTATTATTTCGAGATTTTAATTAATGTAAGCACAAAAATGCAAAAACAATATCCCACAAAGACTTTTTTTACAAAAACACTTTACAAATACTGTAACGAACTGATCTGTGACTAGTCTTTAACAAAACGACAAGCAAACAGTGTTCCATTAATTTTCAAACTGTCTTTGTTTTACTTTCTTTCAGATCCTCCTTTATCTTTACTGTCCCTCTTGAACATCCAACAATAGTCGGACATCATAGTGCCATTCAATCTCTCCTGGTACCTCTTCTCCATCGCCTTAATATCCTGGTGAAAGCGTTCACCGTGCTTTTCACTATAATCTCCCATATTTTCCGGAAGGTAGTCGATATGGGGTTACAAAAGTGAACTTTTACACTCAGGTTACAACCCAACTGCTTGAAGTTTTACAACATGGTTTCAACAATTTTTCTGTAATTAGGATCTTTGTGATTCTTTAGAAAGTTTTCGGTTACAGATCGGAATGCTGTCCATGCGTCTTTTTCACTCTCATTCATCGTTTTCTCAAAATCTTTGTCCATCATTTTTTTTTATTTGAAAGCCGACAACAATCGCAGCTTTCAATTTTTCTAGTGTGATGAAGGGAAATTTCATAGAAAGGTACTTGAAGCATGGTCCATCTTGTGGTAGAACCCTACAAACTGCTTCATCAACCCCAATTTGATGTGTAGTGGTGGAAGCAATACTTGTGGGTCATGCAGGATGTTTTTATTCCCATGGAACAAATTTATCCGCTCTGGTCAAACTCTCATTGTCCAATGCCTTTGCTTTTCCCTACTGCCCTATTCACATAGAAAGCAAGGCATGTTCGTGTACCCAGCTTATGTGACTAATAGCATTCCTATTACTTCGAAGTCACCACAGATAAGCCATTTGTGTTCCTCATACTGTATATTTGTTAATAGTACCTTCATGTTCTCGAATGTCTTTTTCATTTTAACTGAGTGGGCCACAGGAATGCACCCATACACATTCCCATTATGCAGTAACACGCCTTTCAGGCTCCTCTTGGACGAGTCAATAAAACGTTTCCACTGAGTAGGATCATGTTCAATGCCATAGAAGTGCATTAACTCGTTGATGTTATTGCAGTAAACCAAGGAATCGTTCTGTGAAAAAAGGAAGTACTTCTTTTTCTCTGAGTCGGTACCATGAAAAATGTGTTCCTGGAGCCAGAAGATTCTTACTTTTCTACCGGGAGCCAAGTAGTTCTGCAGATTCCTTAGGCAAGTTTATATCACGTACTAGATCATTAAGTTCATTCTGGGAGAACAGTTGTGGATTAGAATCGTTTTCCGGCTTGTAGACATCATCACTACCGTCTTAGGAGATTGCATCACGTTCACATCATCATCATCCGCCACGTTCTCTATCACAGTTGAAGGAAGAAGGGAAGGCAGATCTTTTCCATGTGGAACTGTCCTAATGGCTGAAGGAATGCTTGGATACAAAAGTTTGTTCTTCTTTTTCGAATTGCAGCCCTTATCATTAACTAAGGAGAAGTAACAGTCGTTCAGGTGGTCTTTAGGCTCCCTTCACACCGTACGTATAGCAAACTGCATGCACGTTTGCTTCCCCTTTGTCCATAACCTTAACCTCTCAACACAATAGCGGCACACTTTATGTGGTGCCCATGCTTAATGCTGATCACCAAGATGTACTTTAAAATAAGCACAGTAAGCTTTCTTCTCAAAGTCTGTGATATCCGATCTTTGCTTAAGCACTACAAAATTTCCACAAATGTAACAAAACACATTAGGGCAATTTACACACTTGCGTTTCGACATTGTAAGACTACGCACTCACAAAAAAGACCGCAACTTAGAACAGCTGTGTAAATCCGAACAGAAATAGCAATGAACTGGAAATGTGAGCAACGGACTGGCGTGAATGCTATTTTTCGATTCTTGCCAATTCTCTTTTCAGTCTTTCTTCTACAGACGGCTAGTTGGCAATACTCCAAAAGTAACGTTACGTTGCTTTGCCGATGATTGGCAAAAGACATAGCTGAAATGCCTCCCGTTAATACGCCCCTGACTGGCAGATGTAATGCTATCAGAGATAAATCTTTGAAATCAACTTTGGTCGAATGTGCAAAAACTGTATGTGATAGAAGAAAACTAAGACCAGTTCCGGACTCAGCATGAAAAATGGAGCTAAGCACATATATTAGTTTTCAATCATCTGATCTCATGCAGACTAGTGTTATCCGTATGAATTGTAGGAGAAAACAGGTTTTCATTTCGTTATTTATTATTGTGTGCACCAAGCCACTCTGGGAATAATTTTGGTTTACAGAAAACTTAGTGTTCCGTTTTTTTTGTGTATTTACATATATGTATTTACATGTAAGAAAATTAAATATGACCATTAGAAAATTTATGTTATACTTCCAACTGCAGCTTGTTCTCCGAGAATCATTGTAATTTAATACATTTTCAAATTTGCCGATACATACCAGCACGCTAGTTCTTGTTGTACCGCCTTCCAGATCAAAATTTCCCGTGTAGTTTCTGGCAATTGGCAGTTATATAATTTTCTAAAAGATGCGCGAAAAGCTGGTTCTGAATTCAACGAATACTAACTACTGTCTCACTTTAAAAAAAATGATTGCTTGGTAGCAATTGGATTTTTAACTGCAATCTGTGACTTGTTAAAGAATTTTCTCACTATTTCACATCAAACTGCTGTTGTTACCTATAATCACATCTTCTGCATCTACCCATTTACTATCACAAGCTGATAGACTCAATATATGAGAATCACGAATGTTTCAAACTTTGTTATTCTTGTGTGTGTGTGTGTGTGTGTGTGTGTGTGTGTGTGTGTGTGTGTGTGTGCAATAATTTCACGCTACTAACGTGTACAAGATACTCTAGTGAATCTATTATATGAGCCGTCTGTAACACCAACCGTAGAATCATGACTTCTGACAAAAGTCATAATGAGAAGCAAAGGACAAACAATACTGGTCAAAAGGCAAGTTTCGATTAAATGTCACCGGCTATGAACATAACCTCTTGCCGTCATGGCAGGCAAACCTCCGATTGTCATCTTTACTTATGACATAACACGATTGCTGTTAGAGTGCTACGAAGCTTCGAGCGGGAAGTTATTTTTTATTGGAGTGCGGGCGTGTATAGTTATACCTGTGCGTCAATAATACATAAAAAGATAGGAATCTTTAAAATTTCGTGGGGTTTGGTTTAGGGCATAATAATATGTTGTGATAAAGCGTGGATATCGCTATTAAAATTAGGAAGCTTAAAAAATATTTCCAGGTAAATTCAACTATTTGAGTCGTGAACTAATATTTAAATAAGTTTTCAGGTACGTGCATTGTGATAAGTGTACTTGAGAATTTAATGAAGAGAAAGCGATGCTGAAAGCTTATTAAAAGTAACTAATTTCAAAATTTTTGCACACTGCGCAGGTGATGCCCCTAGGATTTTTTAATCACTCTAAATGTCGCGCCAGTCGTGAGACAGACTTTAGTATTCAAATATGTGTCTACGTTTTCAGGCTAATTTATTACTGTTCAAGAAAATTCGGCCTAAAAATTGAGGAAGAAAATGAGACAAACCAGATCTCCCGTGGTGACCAATGATCTTACATTAAAATTGAAACTTGGCCGGAAAAAATCTCTTCCAAAATTCATTAAGTTTTGTGTGAAGTTTGTGGGGTCAGTGTAGTAGATCGTAGCACAGATTCATGTCGGTTTTGTCGTGTCAGCCAGGGTTCGGTAAGCATCAAAGACGACCCAAGAAGCAGCCGCTCGTCAATTGCAACGGACAACACTTCAATGGTGATCGACAACAGCATTTTTGAAGAAGATCGACTGAAAAAATGTGAAGTGACTGCACGTAAAGCAAACATGTCTACCGCTTACTTTTTCAGAAATCTAACTGACAAATTACAGAAAACAAAGTGTCTGCCAGATTGGTTCAGCAGAATCTGAGCGAAGAGCAGCAAGCAGTTCGCAAAGGGATCGCAGAAGAATTGTTTCAGAGGTACGAGAAAGAAGGCTAGCCGTTTTTAGACAGACTCGCTGCTATAGGCGAAACCTGGAAGCGAGAGCGAGAGTTTGACCCAGAACTGAAATCCTACGCCACTCAACGGAAACATCCAGAATCACCTCTCCAGAAAAAAAATTTAG
This sequence comes from Macrothele yani, assembly GCA_039090855.1. NCBI lineage: Eukaryota > Metazoa > Arthropoda > Arachnida > Araneae > Macrothelidae > Macrothele > Macrothele yani. Next base: position 45,392,683 of record CM076999.1, on the reverse strand, counting down.
CCGCCAAAAATGGAAGGTTAAGCTGATAATGATTATGGCCAATGGCAAGGTTGAAATAATACCAATGGGCCCGAGGGGAGAATTGTAACAGCTGAATACTACAGAGAGTTTCTACAAAATGTTTCCACCCAAAGATTCACCAAAGAAAGCCACACATGCTGGACGCTGGTGTCATCATTTTGCATGACAACGCGAGGCCGCATGTTGCCCGCATAGTAAGAGACATTCTGGAAATTTATGGATGGGAACTGCTTCCCCCTCGCCGTACAATCCTGATATCAGCCCACCAGACAACGACATGTTTGTAAAACTGAAGAAGCCTCTCCGCGGGAAAAGATTCAGCACGATTCTGGATGTTTCTAGTGAGGTTACCCGAGTAATCCGACGCTTCAACAATGGAGACTGGAATACAAGGATTCCCCAAGCGTTGGGATTCTGTCATAAAGAAACATGGATATTATTTCGAAAGCATGTAAAGTTATTTTGTGAAATAAATATTTTTTAAGCGATAACCCACAACGTGCAAAACGTTTAAAATGACCCTCGCATGTGCAAAACTTTTTAAATGATAAAACTTTTAATGACTCTCGTAACCAAAAGAGATCTAACAAATGAAACAACAGTGGAATTTTGATTTCTTGAGTAATCAGACAGGAATAGCGAATCTTTGGATATCGCGCTTAGAATTTAACATCGTTGATGAAGCGGATATTACGATTCCGTGTACCGAATAGGTAATGTTGTTCAAGCTTAACTGGAGAAAGGCGGAGCGTTGAATCTAAATTAGGAATACGAACTGACTTTCTCGAACTGAAAATGCTCTAAATCCTGAATGCACAGTGCACGATCAGTGTTTACTTCTGGCTTCCAAAATGGGATAATTCTTCTTAATGGCATTTAATACTATTAGGATTAAGATCTGGAGTGCATGCGAATCTAAACAGCAATAACTGGAGTAAAGATATTTGAGGGCATGATAAATATCGAAATTTACAGACAAATACAGTGGAAATCATTGAGGTAATGTGATATTACACTATCTTAATATTATTTCAATTCCTATGTATGATTATACACGATGCTAATGTATGAACCGAGATTTCAATACAGGTTCAGTTTTCTATGGTGAGGTTCATTAAGTAAGGATGATGTAGAGACGAAGCAGAGGAAAAAGCCCTTTTGAAACTCTTCCCATAGGACGAGGCGCCTGTATCGGTCGACCATAAAAGTCAAACGTGAAGGGCGCCGTGACATCGGCAATGTTTGCTAAGACAGAAAAGGTATTGTTATTGTTTTGAGAGGAGCGTAGTTAACTGAGGATATAAAGAAAAAAATGGAACGGATACAGGACAGATATTTTCAGTTAGCGGGTTAAAGAGAAAAGCTAGGATAAAAGTACTTCTGAAATAACAGCGAATTTACGAAATAAAAACGGAAGACAAGTTCTCACGTATACATATGCCAATTAAGAATTAGAAAGGCAATAACACGCAAGCGCTAAGTACAAAATTAAAACAAAAAGGAAATATTGGTAGAGATAACATAAATGTCGAAACAAATAACAAAGGAATGCAAATGAATAGTGGAAGTTAAGATTAGGAGCGACAGCCATATATAAAAATTGAAAGTAATAAGGAAGAAGATAATGAGAAAATGCATGCTAATGAAATTGGAAACTGAAATTTGGAAAAATAAGTTCGGGATACTGAAAATCAAAATAAATGTTGCAGTAACGAATAAGCGAGAATAATTCCACTTACTAGCTTGTTAACAGGAGCAATGTTTGAAAAATGACACAACTGTACATACAGTGTGTATTCCTTTTTGGTTTAGAATTCTCAAAATTGAAATAGAGCAGACAATGGATAATAAATTGTGGTTCAATTGAAGAACCGGTTGTCAGTCAGCTGCTAAAACGTCAGTTAACCGATCGTGCTCTGTAGTAATTGATTTCATTACTTCATATAGCTAGCTGTACCTTCCTTGCTTTAAGGTCACATATATGAAGTCAGTTTAGACACTGATTAGAGTCAATCACAAATAAAAACATATGGTTTAATTCAAATTATTTATTTTCTAGAATTTTTACTGCAAATTTCGAAGACGATGCGAGCCAATATATTATGGCTGTGTTTTATCATGTTATTTTTCTTCAAAACGTGTTTTTATTTTTACCTATTTTCTTTTTCAGAAGGCTACGAACGCTGGTTCCCTGTGTGGAAAATTTCAATGCATTTTAATGTAAAATAAAATATTTGTAGTCGCTTCTTTCAAGTGACGGAATAGGATCCCACTAATTGTTGAAGATGATCCCATTTTCAGATCAGTTACAAAACTGACAAAGATTTCTAAGAGTAAAGATAACAAAATTATGAATGACCTCAAAAGCTTCCTCTGAATACGGCTGTGAAAATATGAAGTACCTCGTTTTCGATATCGGCAATTTTATTATAGCTCAAAAAACACCAACATTTTATAGACAAGTACAAATACCATATTTTAGTATTTCATAATTGCAATTGAAAAACATATCGAGACAATGACTCCGTAAAATCAAATACAACTGGCGTATTATATTAAGACCATACTACCTTTGCCATACTACCTTTGCCCTCACTGACCTACAGTGATTACTGATCGACCTGTTGTTAGACCTGCTGCCGTCTCCCGGCCGTTGTGAAAGGTAAATGCATGTAACGTCTACACGAAAAGAAACCGTTCAGCTTCAAGAAGCTTACATTATTCGTAATAATTTGAAAACACTTATCACCGGCATCAGGTGACAAGTAAAATTAAATAATTATAGTGGTTTGCAATTTATGGTGCAATCTCGCAGGAGATATTCAATTTGGAAATCATGTAGTTTACCTTTTTCTGCGGTGATGTAACACTGAATATAAAATGCGGCATAGTTATATAAAAGTCGGTATTGTGTTTCATCTTGATCTCATGAAAGTGCTGTATGAACTATTGCATAAAAATCTATTCTCCGAACGTTACCGTGTTCATTAGGTTTATCTCAATAAAACAAAACAAAGCGATGCGATCTTTTCCGCCTGATATCATAGTTTTTACCCACAGCGCCCAAGTTTTCTCTTAACAACATGTTTTTAAATTCTGCGTTTTCCTTGGGATTTTTGATATTTTTTTGTAAAAACACAAACAAATGTGCACTGCAGTAGTAATTAATTATTAACCCCTTACAGAAATTCGTCGCGCACGATCCTCAGTTACGTACAAGAGTATAGTGTCTAGATGGCTTTTGTAAACAACTCAGTGCAATACATTCAGGGGTGTGCACATCGTCTAAAACAGTAGAAACAAGCATCGCATAAACGTTACACCTTCGCAGCTAAGCATGATCGACTGTATACAATGATTGGAGCACAAACAACAACAAAATATGTAGAGGACTTCCTATGAGAGTAAGTGACTGATCGATGTTCAAGAGCAACGGCAGTTGAAGAGAACTGTACGAGGTCACGCACAAGATCTACTGTGACAAATTGCCGCTCAGAACAACTACGATATTGAGGAGCAGCACAACTACTCGAGGACCGCATTTCAGCATACCCACTCTGCAACAGAGTGTCCAGAATGGACAGACCGCTGCTTCGTGTACTACTCGTTTCTCTTAAGAACCGACATATTCGTCTGCAGAGGGAGTGCAAGCACCGACACTTTACCCATGAGGACTGAAATACGGTTGTGTGGTCCAATGAATCGCAAAATTTGTAAATACATGCCGACACGCGGGTTAGAATTTGAGAAATTCATCCCATCTGCCATTTGTTAAATGTATAAACCACAAACTGCTATGTAATGGTCTGAGATCTGTTTTGAGGCAATGCATGGTGATGTCCTTATACTTTTGGTGCAACATTTGGATATCAAAAGGATTCTTGGCAAGACCAAGTACACCATTATAAGGTATTTGCATAGAGTTTCCTCATGCAGAAATCTATTTGCGATAGGAAAATGCGCCATTCCAAAATGCTCACATTGATGAACAGTGATTTCAGGAGCACAGCATTTACATGTTGTGAAATGAAACGCCCAATGACTTAATAATTTGCAATTTACAGAAACTGGTGTTGTTTTCAATGATTGCTTTTTTATGACTAATATTTTTTTCAGAACTAGGACATCCCTACGTGCCGAAGTAGAAAATGTGCTGATTTTTACCATATTTTTCTACATAATTGGAAATCTCTACACACACCCTCTACTGTTGCTTAAAACAATCTACACTGCTGGCCACCCAAAATGCAACACCCAGAAGGACACGAGATAGCAAAGCCAGATTTGCTGGACATATAACAACAGATACAAATATAAAACGATTGACCTTACAGGCACAAGCGACTTGCAGAACACGCTGACATTAATAGTTCGTGTGGCCCCCATGGCTGGCAATATCGGTCGCTACACGCCGCGGCATCGAACAAAAGGTGCTTTGGATGTGAGCTTGGGTTATGTCGGTCCAGGCTGCTTCCACACGTTGCCACAGTTCATCAGGCGTAACCGCGGTTGGTGCTTGCAGAGCCACTTGGCTGCCGATCAGCGACCAGACATGTTCGATAGGTGACATATAGGGAGAACAGGAAAACCACGGCAGCAGTGACACCTGGTGGGGCGTAAAGAATTGTTGCACGATGCATGCCACGTGCGGGCGCGCATTGTCCAGTTGTTGCGTGGCCGCTGGCAGGTCCTGCAGGTAAGGGAGTACTACAGTCTTTATAACGTCGGAGATGTAGCGGTGACTGTAGAGTGTACCTGCGATGTGTACCAGAGTTGGGCGGGTTTCATATCCAATTGCGCCTCAAACCATAACGCCAGGCGACGGACCGGTATGGCGATGCATAATGCTGGCGTCATAGATTCTCTCGTCGCGGTGCCGCCACACGCGGATCTGACCGTCGTGTAGTTGCAGGCAGAAGCGGCATTCGTCGTAGAAGACAATGTTATGCGATTCCGTAGCCCAGGTGCGGCCTTCAACGGTTATCGGAGCAATGCGCGCCGCGCGACAAGTCCCCGCTCCTGAAGACGACGTCGAACGGTACGTGCTGACAAAAGTTGTTGCGAAACACACCCTAATTCCTAGACCAACGTTCGTGATGTGTCGGTGCGAGCCGTCAATGCCCGCCGCACAACATGCCGGTCCTCTCGTTCGGTGGTACGCCAAGGCTGCCACAATCGCTCACGTCGGTCCGTCCGTCCCTCCTGCACCCACCGAATCCATACTCGCCTGACTCTGGCTCGTCCCACACGGGCGCCGATGTCTCGGTACGATAAACCGCTGTCGCGATAAGCCACTATTCTTCCTCTGTCGAACTCCGAAACGTGCTGGAATGACTGCTGTATTCTGCGGCGAGGCATCAGAAAGTTTCCCACGCAGGGGTCTGGCAGCCCAACACATTTCCGCTACTTACACCCCGCCTTCTGTGCACCCTTCTTATGGTGCTTCTCGGTGGCGTTCCGTGCGCACATGATTTGCATATGCCCATCAATGCTGATCGTTCGTATGTCCTCTCGCGGGCGACGCATGATGCGAATTTTAGGCCAATCGGATGCTTTCTTCTTGGTGTTGCATTTTGGGTGGCCAGCAGTGTATAATAATTTCACATTTGTGTAAGCTTTTTTCCAAAGTTGTTACATTGGGTGGAATTCACGGATATAATGCGAAACTTCAGAAACCCTGTTTGACTCACAACACTGCGACGATTATCCTTAAATTTAACAAATTGTGTGTTAAGTAGAGCATATACGCGTTTCGTATGTTTTTATTATGAATATAGCACAATATATAAGTATATAATTTGAGAAAAACAGAGAGGGAACATAAGTAAGCTACAGATGCATGCTTTTCTTCACGCAAATTGAAAATAAGTGATTATTTGTAAAACTGCGGGTTTTGCACCAAGCAGTAAGTTCAATCGTTATTTTGTACAAACCCCTACGCATTTAGTTAAAATGAGTTAAGCGTGCTGAAAATATCATAAGTCAGAAAAGATTTATTCTCAGAAATAAATTTTAAACCCATAACATTTTAAACCGCTCAAGACATGGCATTCAAAGCAAACAAAAAAAAGATGAACTTTTTTCCATTATCAAAACTTACGTAAGAATGAAAGACTCATACGAACAACACACAATAGTTTCTCCCAGGCATAAAAAAACTTAACCTGATGTCAATCAGAGTGAAGGCAATTGATCTAGAACTTACTGCGGTTGTAACAATCAACTTTCAGATTTTATTTATGTTAAAAATTTTATCAGTTATTTGTTGACAGTTGATTTGCATAATAAAATAATTGTAAGGCATCGCTTAATTATTTGGATGTCATTCATCATAATTGGGGATACGTAATTTTCGTATGTACGAAATAGATGCGAATAAATGCGAAATTTGCCAATAAATAAATACGAAACAATATTAATAAAAAAATAAGTACCAATAAATATTTGCCAACACATAAATACGAAAATTTGATTTCAACTACTTTTCCGCGACATCTTGATAATCAAAATTTTTTAAAGCGAAAATACGGCGTAATTTCGCTCAGAACTTGGGTTTTGCGTATCCTACTCAGTGTGTGTTACCCGGAAAACCCCAGGCCAAGCCACTTTCTCTGTCGGTAAGTCAGCCACCGCTGCTCAGTCGCACTTGCTGGCTGGCTGGCCTTAAAAGTATACGAATAAGCACATTTTTGGTTTCGCCTTTCTCTAGTAGACTACAAACTAAAACACTTGTGAACCATTTGACAGACGTATATCAATATGGGCCGCTCTAAGAAGGAACTAGTTGATAGAGTGAAAGAGTTTGACCACAAGGGATTCTATTTAAGAGATACAAATATCGTGATGTGAAAATTTTATAATGTTCGTCTAGAAGGGCAAATTTACTCTCCACACGACATCCAACGCAACGAATGAAGCCTACCATCATATTGGCAGACTCTTTGTCATTTGTAGCCACTACCACACCCACATTATCTTTGGACACAGATTTATTATTGGAAAGCTTCTCTAAAATACAATTTAAAACATATCACCTGATGAGCTCATCGATGGGTACAATCATTTTCACAGACAGCTACTTACAGTGGTCAACCAAGAGCCCGTGGTGCAAGGTTAACACGCTCTGCTAGATAACCAGAGATCTGAGACTCGGATCCCCAGTGGTGACCGAATAACACTTTTTCAGTTGCTTTGTTTTGCTAAAAGGTGGTAAGAGCGATGACTTTGTTTATATACTGATGCCACGTATTTAGTGGATTTTCACTTTGAATATTGCCCTTTTGATATGTAATTAATCAAGTGCCGTAAGAAAAACACAACATCCATCGCTCTTTGGGATTTGAACCCAGAATCAACTCGGACAAATTGTTAGAAGTCCACGGTTACACCACTGTTCCTTCGGGGGCGGCTTCAAAGATGCAAAAATTATTATTTCTACTAAAAATTTCAGATTGTATAAACATGAAATGTTCTTTTCTTAAGTATGTTTATATATGAATAATCGCCACCTTATACCTTTATTATATTGCTCTGATATCAATATATTATTTCTACCATTACACGCAGAATCGTTTCCTTATTACAATGTACAATTCTCCAGTTATTTACACCGAAAAACACCGCATATAGCAATACTTTCATGTCGCAAGCTGAACATGGTGTACCTGAAATAGGTCCAAGTGTAAAAGGGGTGGTCAAGTGTAAAAAAAAATACACCAAACGAAACTTTTTTCAAATTCTTCATGGCTAGCTCTACCTAATTACAGTAAATACATGAGGTACCAAATGACGACTACAAAACCAGTTTTCGAAATGAAGCAAATTTCTTTTACAAATTGAGTGTCTAAACTAAATATATATTTTGTTTCAACATTTTACTGTTAGCTGTATGCAATGTATTCATGGATGGTCATTAATTTCACTGGTAACACAGTAAGCATACAATTCGATACCTTAAAAAAATTTGAAAACAAAACAAAATAATGCACAAATGGTATTTGAAGCTACCTATGTGTTTTATTTTTCAACGAAGTTTAGCCCTGTCCAACTTCGAAATTGTAACTTTCCATGCGCAAACTCCTAAGGTCCTTACGCGGAATTCTAGGTGCAAAGCTCTCCTTAACGACTACACATGTAAGATTTACTGTCGGAAATTTAAAATCAGGATAAAGGACAAGGTGAGCAGACTAAAGATTTTAATTTAGGCCACAGGTTTTTTAGAAACCGAACTGAACAAAAATTTCCATAGACGGAGCGTTGTAACTTATATTGGTGCTTAAATCTTATTACGCATTTAATTTCATTCAGGAATTCACCAAAATATTAGTGCAGAATTTCGTGCGCATATTCGATATGTATATTTAACATTTTGTTGGCCATTGAGGGTCATATGTTTTACTGAAAATATTCAAATCCAAATAGGATTTCTAATTGATAAAATGGAACTGTACACCAAATATACTTAGATAACATAACTATACTTTAATCCGAATCCTTTACGAATCTTTTAAATAAAATTATAATCCGCATATTTTAGCTTAAAATCGAAGTGACAGTTCCGAAGCTTTCGTTCATCAACTAAATGGCTTTTCAAGAGGTTTGTAGTCTACCTTCCTTGAAAAAGACATATGGTTGGTGTTCGACAGCTTGGAAACTTTGATTTCGATTATACGCTAAGATATTCGGATTACTTTTATAGTTATGCTAATCAAATAGAATTTCTCAAATAGGTAAATTAATAATACCATAAGTTTAAGCATAATATTGAGCATTTTGAATGTGCGTGATACGTGAAAGCTTTAAAAGATAATGGAACAGATATATGATTAAGAGTATATCTTAATCATATATCTGTTATGATTAAGAGTATAAAACCAACCGGAGGAGTAAAGTATTTTGCTATGTTCACCCCTTTTAAGAATTATTTAAATATCACTGTTTTCTTTATAATATGTATATCACACATTTGCTATCCGCCACAACGATTTGACTCGAAGTTAAACTTTCTTTCTTAAATGATTCCACGTTACCTTTCTCTTTAACTACGAACCGCAGGAATTTGGAAAAGTAGCTTTTATTTGAAACGTTGCGAGAATAAGCGAATAATCCTGGAAATTTAGCCTGTTGAGTTTTCTTCAACTTCGTAATTCAAAGGGTATTTTTCAGATATTTATAGCAAAGAGAAATAACAACCCTCAATTTCAATCAGAAGTACCATCTTGAAGAGCTAATCAATTACTTAATGATACAAAACATCTTTTTTTCTGAATTAGCAAATTTAATTATAATTTTAGTATCCCCGAAAAAATGAGGTACGATTTGAACAAAAATCTTCACATTCTATTGTGTGTTATTCCAACAGCGTTTTTGATACCGCTTTCCTTCGGCTTTGCTGTTTCCAAATAAACAAAAAGGGGGGGTGGTGGTATATCGACTATTGTTATCATAATTGTTGGATACTGTTGGATTAAGCTTTGAATCAGGAAAATTTTCTCAACACGCTCTTACTTACCCAACTATTACGCACTGTAAAGTAGCTTCCAAATGTTTTTGTTCATATCGAACTACGGAAATCATGTTCGTGTATAATTAACACCTGTTCAGTATTTCAGAGTTTTGCTGAATATTGGAAGATAAGGAAATGGAAATGTTTATTTGCAGTTTTGTTATCGGAACGAACCTAACAAAAACGTAAATCCCGTGACTTTGCACCATATTTTTTATTTTATTGTTTATTTTTTTTAATTATTTACTTATTCAAAACTTTAGAAACATATATAATAATACATTCAATCAGTTCTTCGAAAGAAGAACTATGTATAATAAACACAGCGAGGCTAGTTTGAATGAGAATTTTGGGCTTCGGGTGGCCTAGTGGGAAACATTCGTGATTGCCATGAAGATAACCTCAGGTTCGATCCAGTAAATATCCGCCGTGCGTCGGATGAGCACGTTAAGCTGTCGGACCACGGGTACCGGTGCCCTGGTAATAAATAAAGCAGTCTTGCTACTTCGCTTCAGTGTCACTTTCCTATCGGGGGCTCTACCCCAAATCCCCTAGCTTCCTCTAACTAAGGGTTGTTTAAAACTTGGGGCCAGACACTCCCTTCCTAAAATCCTCTACATGTGACCACTTGAATGAACATTCCTTGCTGTTAGAAAATTTTGAAGCGATGTAAATCTGGTATTAAGGTCAAAATGACAGAACGTATGATAAATTTATCTCAAACCAATGTGGCGTCTATCTATTCATTTTATCATTCAGACGAGCTAAAGCGGCGGAAGATAATTAGATATTAGATACACATACATTAGGGTGTTCGTTTGAAATGTTTGTTGAACATGTGATGAAACGAAATAGCAGAGATGTTACGACATATTAGCGTGTGAGGATAGCACTAAGACTTGGTTGAGAAACCGTCCTCTTGTCTAGCTAGGTAAAAAATTTCGCGGGAACTTTGGGGATATTTGCTGGGTTGTATCAATTATTGGCATGGCTACCCGAATTGATCAGTTTGTCCAAATTTTGAAAAGACATTCCGTATGAAAAATGGTTTGAATAAACATAATATAAATTTTTCCCCCGATGTTTCCAATGCAAATTTAAATAATATAACTTGTAGCACTGCAAACAGTTTAGCATACATTTATTGTCAAAGAACACTTGGAATGAAAGATAATTTATTGGAGCATTTTAAAAATTTTCAATCGATGAATTTGCCCCTCTTTCCAATTAAGTGTGCGTTTTTATAAATAAAGTAGATATTTCCAGGGATGGCAAATAGATGGCGGCACGTCAATGCTGACTTGTTGATTGTAGAGAATGGGTCTGAGGTTATTCTAACAGCGTTTTTGATGCCGCTTTCCTTTGGCCTCACAGTTTCAGTTGCTTTTGACAATACATCCTGCAAAGTAATATACGCCTCAGATTAGGACAATCCGATACAGAGCACAATCCAGTAGGTGTTTCAACAATTGCTCATTCTTGTGATGTAGTGTCTCGGATCTCATTTTCATACTCGATCGTTGCCAGTGGTTCAGACATATCGGGTGAGATTTCACTAAACAGCTGCGATGACTCACTTATTTATTTTTTGGTAACACCGAAACTCCTATTGTTGTACCTTCTGCCTAGATATTTTTGGGAAATGACTCACTTATTATTTAGCAAAAGGTACTCCACACACATATACAGGGGTTGTCCAAAATAATGGAAACACCTTGAAACAACAGGTGTTACGCACCTAATATCGTGTGGGAAAGCTCTTGGCATTTAAAACTGCTTGCATGGTTCTTGGTTGGTTGGTTGGTTGTTGGATTTTATTGGCGCAAGGGCCAGGTTTGGCCAAAGAGCGCCAGACCAAGAACTATCAGCCACAGATTTTTAAAAAACGTGGAAAATGATTAAGAGCAGACAGGCTTGGTAAAAGTTGAAAAAGAGTATGATGAAAGCTGTGAAGACAAGGTAGTTAATTAGGTTTATATAAAAATTTATTAATTGACTATTATAATTATAATTTTTTTTTTTTTTTTTTTTTTTTTTAAACAGAACTACACAAAGGATGAGTCACTCTCCTCCCCCCACACTCCCCTGCAATGCTGGCAGAGGGCGGGGACGAACTGTCACTCTCTTCTCCCCCATGTTCCTCTGCAATGTTGTTTGAGGCTGGGGACGAACTGTCACTCTCCTCCCCCTATGTTCCTCTATAATGTTGGTTGAGGGTGGGGACCTCGCTGAGGCCGAGACAGTTGGATGGACACTGCACACCTCTGCGGATTGAGGGCCGGGTCGTCCGCACGTGCAGGCTTTCTGCTTTAAACTGGAAGAGAGGGTCGGCTGCAAAAGAGAAGGCCCAGAATCAGGTAGTCGAAAAATCGCGAGCTCGGGGAAAAACACCTGTGTCGCTTGGTCAGCTGTAGATCGCTTGGCAAGCGCTGCGAGAGCTACAGGGCGCGGAACAAAGGGCTGCACGGGTTGTGGCAGAGACTTAACAACTGCGGCAAAACTACGCTGTCGGGTGTTGGGAATACCCAACTTGGCTTTGGCAGCAGGGTACGAGAGGCCTTCCAGGGTCTTGAGGCGCTGGATCGCCATCTCGTCCTTCCATTTCATACAGTTGCGGGAGTAAGCTGCATGGGCCTCACCGCAGTTAACACAGCAGGCCGCAGAAGTGCAACCTTCCCCGTCATGTTCACCGGAGCCACAATTAGCGCAACGAGCGGAACTCTTACAGAATCGTTGTGAATGCCCGTACCTCTGGCACCTGAAACAGCGCAGAGGACTGGGAATGTACGGGCGAACTGCACAGACCAAGTAGCCTGCTTTGATTTCTGTCGGAACTTTCGGGGAGTCAAAAGTCAAGATGACATTTTTTGACTTAATCATGGAACCATCACGCCGGAACATCATACGACGTGCAGCAATAACACCTTGATCAGCAAGTTCAGTCACGAATTCGTCTTCACTGCATGGCAAGAGTTCAAACTCCGAAATAACACCCCGAGAGGTGTTAAGAAACGGGTGAGGTGTCACTTTCACAGGAATGCCTTGAAGACTAGTGAGGTTCAGAAAAGTGTTACTCTGAGAAACACTGCAAGTTTGGACAAGCAGGTCCCCAGAGCGAAGCTTCCTCACAGACTTCAAGGGGCCAACCGCAGCGTCCAAAGCTTTAGAAATGAAAAAGGGAGATCTGGTGGACAGTCTCTCATTCGGATCGATGGATTCTACAAGCAAGTGAGTAGCATGCGTAGTCACAGCAATTGAGGGGAGACGACGCTTCGGAGCGACTGGTACAGCAGCCGAAGAAGAGGTTCCACATTCTTGGTCAAGGTCTAAAGACCGTTTAAGGGTATGAGACTTGGTAGGTTGAGAAGACGGAGAGTCGGTTGCAACTATCATTTTTTCAGGTGACTTAAATTTGGAGTGTTTATGTTTGGGTTTACCCATGGAAAAAGAAGGAAGATTCGTCTGCAGACCACTCCACCCACCACCGAGCCCTACAAGGGAGAACTGGAGGTCCGCAAGCCAAGAAAATGACGCTAGACACAGTTCTGGAGCTTATACGTTGCAGATATAGTCCGTTGGCTGTGATCACACGCACTCGGCGGACACTTCGGCCTCCTGGTACCGTCATGCCAACGCCTTTGGCATGATCCCACAGCCCCCGGGCTCACCCTGCCGTGCCATACGACAAAAAAGCCGCTAAAGCCCAGTACACAACTTGGTACAAGACTTCTGACTAGAGGTGGGTTAGTCTCTAGCCTCCCGTTTACAGCGAAGCCGGGGTCGAAGAGGAGTGTTGGTACACAGGAGGCACTTAACCGGTCTCCTGCGACCTCAGCCGCCAGACATCCCATTTCCGCCTCACGGGTCTCCGCACGCGGCAAACATGCAGGTAGGTCTAGCACCCAAACCAGCTAAAAGGAAAAAAGAAATCCAAAGAAGACAAATCCTGGCAGGGAACCTAATCGGAATCTCAGCAACCTACGAACTGAGCGGTTAATATAAATCAGTTAGTGGTGGAGGGTAACAAAACCACAAGACCGGGGTGTTAGTACATAACGTGGTAGCGATTAGGTAGAGAATACAACACGGGCAACTAGCCAGTGGAGAAAATAAATAAAAACAAATAAGCGAGACACAAGACCAGCTCGGGATCGTGGGGCCGCGACTCCCCAACAGCTGGATGAACAGCCGTCCCTGCAAACACCAAAATAAAAAACAAGCGGTGGCATGACATAAGATGTTGACCAGTCACAAGGTCAGCTCGGGCCGTATGGGCGCCGCTCCCCCAAATAACTGGAAAACCAGTTATCCCCGTGCGGGGCCATGGTTCTTGGAATGGACGCATACAAGTCCTGGATGGTGTTAAGTGGTATTATGTACGATTTTTCCTGCATAAATTGCTCCAATTCCTTGAGAGACGCTGGAGGAGGATAACGGAATCGCAATCTGTTTTCCAAAACAGACCACAGGGGCGCAATGATGTTTTGTCCGGTGATTGTGCAGGCCAGGGAAAGTGTACAACTTAATCCTCATGTTCCTCAAACCATGATTGAAAAGTTCGACTTCTGTGAATCGGGGCATTACCATATTAAATGGTGCAATCCCCTGACGGAAACAATGTCTGTGCCATTTAATGCACATGGCAAGCCAAAAGAGTGACATATCCACCACTAGTGAAGTGATCTATCCATGTAATGTGATAATGGGACTTGCTGCAAACGACGAGAACATGGCCTGAACCATTACGGAACTCTAGGAAGAAGACAGTCTGAGTTGTAGGCTTCTGCGGAGGTTCTCCACACGTAAACCCGTGCTGCTGTGGGCAATAGTGAGAAACTTGCTTTATCGGAAAGCAAGACATGTTTCCATTGATCCGCAATCCACGTGTTATTTTCCTGGCACCACTGTAGTCTCCGTGTCTTATTCGCCTGTGACACCAGGGGTTTTGCAATCGCATCTCTGATGTAAATAGTGTGCTTATGCGATTCCCGTCGCACGATATAGGTCGACACAGAGTTTTGGAGATGTGCATTAAGCGCAGCAGTCACTTTCGTCGCCGTGATCTTCCTCTTTGCGGTCACAATTCTCTTTAATGCCCTCCTGTCTCTCGCAGTGAGTTTGGTTTTCCTTGCACAGTGGTGTCTCGCTGATGATGTTGTGTCGTGAACTTTGTATGCTGTCATGACCTTCGACGCGGTACCTCTCGATACCCCGAATACCTGTGCCCCTGTGGTTACCGACGCACCAATCACACTTGTTCCCACAATCTGCACTCTTTGGAACTCCGGGAGGTCACTCATTGTGCCTTCAACTCGAACGAAATTATGGAAATATCAGATTTACAATGCAATCACACAGACCCTTAAGATTATAAGCAACGCGTTTCTACAAAAAATCGTAGCTACATCTTCGATTTACTCAAAAAGCAGCACAAACAAAAGTCACTATTTTGAACGAGGTGTTTCACTTATTTTGTACAACCCCTGAAGGTTTTTCAATGTTTATTTACTGTATTTTGCACATAGGTATGCGCACATGTCCCCATGACGATGACTATATGTACAAACGCAAGCACCTGGCTCAAATCAGTTCACACCTGATGATGCATGTGCGACACATGTAATAGATCTTGCGTTTTTTATCATTTATGTATTTCAGGATTTATTAAATAATTTGAGATCTGCATGGTATATTTTTATCGTTCTTGGACAGCTGTTTGATTCGATTAAGTATCGTACTACACTGCCGGACAATTCCTAAGGACGGATGACAATAGCAACGATAGCAACCATAAAATGGAAGGCAGGAAAATGTAGAGATTAGCATAAGTGCGGGATACAGTAAGACGTGTTGTGCGTATGCAAATTTTGGATTGCCGAACTTGTTCGTGACGTCATAGCGCTGATAAGCGATATAAAGGATTTGACGCGTATTGACCGTTGTTGTTCAAACGCAAAGTTGAAAGGGAAAGAATTAATTGACGAACTTGCAATTTTCAGTATGTCTTCGCGACATCACCTAGATGATTGTACGCGTGGCCGTATTATTGATGTTGACAGATGTTGCCAGGGATTTCGACGTCAGCCACAGTGTTGTTTCAAGGCTTTGGAAATCATTTCAAACAAATGGAGAGTGTAGCAAACGTCACGGGAGAGGTCGTTTTCGCAGTACGACACCTGCAGAAGATCGGTACATAGTGCTATCAACAAAAAGACACCGGCGCAGCACATCTAGTGAGGTAGCAAATCAGTTTATGGCTGCTACTGGCAAGCGGATCTCCCGAAAAACAGTCAACTGTCTCCAGACGTTTGCATGAAGAACTATACGCTCGCCGTCCTGTTGTGTGCATCCCATTGTCCAGACGTCACCGTACCGCCCGTTTGCAATGGTGACATCAACATCGCAATTGGACTGGTAACGACTGGTCTGCTGTCCTCTTCTCAGATGAGAGTAGATACAGTCTATCGTCTGATTGTCGACGACAACTGATCTGGCGTGATAGTGGTACTGCATATTGTCCAGCAAACAAACAGGAAAGGGACCGATATCCGACATGTAGTGTCATGGTATGGGCTGGTATCATGATCAATGGCCGTACGTCCCTCTATGTGCTTCCAACTGGGACTATGACTGGCCAACGATATATTAATGATGTTCTGCTACCTCATGTTCGCATGTTCCGTGGTGCTGAGGGTGATAGATTCATTTTCATGGACGACAACGCAACATGTCATCGAACAGTCGCTGTCCAGGAGTGTCTTGAGAGCGAGGATATTCAACGCCTCGTATGGCCAGCACGTTCTCCAGATCTGAATACCATTGAAAATGTGTGGGATGCTTTGGGGAGGAGTCTTGCTGGTCGCCAATGCCCTCCAATAAACAAGGACATCCTCATCCGTGCACTGACAGAGGAATGGGATAAATTACCCCAACAGCTGCTTGATAATGTTGTGCAAAGCATGACACGACGTGTGGAATCTTGCATTGCCCTCCATGGTGGCCATATCCCGTATTGAAATCTTACGCCGGAACGCCTGCGGACGGTAATTGAACTTTTTTCACATTTACGTATTCTGCACAAAATGGCATGTTTGTCCCTTGAACAAGTTCCAAAGCCTTCTGGATTTCAGAGCACAATAAATTGTCTTTCTTGTAATGTCCTGGCATTCTGACATTATTTTATTTCACTTGGCATCCAACCACACTTACTTTTTTATGCGCTATGTAGCCGTTTATGATCCGTCCTTAGCATATGTCCAGCAGTGTATATTTGAAAAAATGATTAATATTTTTAGTTTCACATTACGCTGATTAAACTAATTTGATTACGTTTTGTACTATATTTGAAACTGGTACATATTTTTAGTTTTAGTAGTTGTTGTTTTAACTTTTCTAAGTAAATCCTCTCTGTTAAGGGTATATGGCATTTTATAAAACGTTCTGATTAGTCCAATCGAAAGAAAAGAAAAGCTTCGACTAATGTTTTTAGGGGTCATTACTCCGTCTAACACAATGTGGCTTTTCCCGAAACTTTAATGTTCGTGGATAATTCACATGAGCGTTTAATTGCATTTAGGAAAAACATCTGTTTACAACCTAAATGTATATAATTATTTTAGCATATAGCTTTGTTGAAATAAAGTACAGATTATAAAATAATTTTTGCAATAACGAACTATATGTTTAGTCAGTTATACCACCTAATCAGAATTCCGTTGTATTCGTCTAGTATGCAGAAAATGTATTTTTTCATGGACAATCGGAGTCATGCTTTTGGAAGTTCAGGTGCGGAACTGCAGGCAATGCGTGTTTTAAAATGAGCAAGTTTTTCAGATTGATCTAAAAATATTAGCATTAGAAGTATATTCTGAGTCATTGTGTAAGCAATTGATACACATACGCGATGAAATATTTGTGTTTTGCGTTTAAAGCAAGTACATCTGAAAATTCTCAATCTCTGACTATTATTTTTAAGGGCAGATGTAACAGATATGTAATAAATGACTGTTATTTCTGAGGGCAGATGTAACAGATATGTAATAGATGTCTATTATTTCTGATGGCAAATGTAACATAAGATTATACTACCAACAATTAATTTCGTCCGGAAGCAGTCCGGGTTTGAATCTTGGTGAGGCATGGATGTTGTGTTTGTCTTACGGCACTGGCTCTTCTCCCTTTCCTGGTATCAGTGGCCCTAGTTATAGCTTCTCTCTCCCTGTTATCAGTAGCGACTGCTTATAGCCCATTGAGTTCCTTACGGTGGTGCCTAAGGCTCCAATTAAAAAAAACAAAAACAAAAACAAAAAGACAGGTAATTTAAAACATGCTGTTCACTCGGACATCTGAAAAAGAAATCTAACCATTACAAAAAACTCAAGTCATCTCCGGCGGCTAATTTGTCTAAGCGCTGATTTCTGGCAATATGTCCGAGACAATATGACAGTGTGTGAGAATTTCGGCTCTAGATCTCTTCCTTCACTGGAAGTGGTGGCCCTAAGTTAGGGACGGGCGACTGATTATAGCCCATTAATTTGCTCACGGCGGTCACTAAAGCTCCAATTAAAAACAAATACATAATTTAAAACATGCTCTTCAGTCGGACATCTGAAAACGAAATGTAACCATTACTGAAAACTCAATTCATCTCCGGAGGTTAAGATGTATAAGCGCTGATTTCTGGCAATATGTCCGAGACGGATCCCGGTTCGAATCTCGATAAGGCATGGACAATGTGTCAGAATTTCGGCTCCAGATCTCTTCCTTCGCTGAAAGCAGTGGCCTTGAACTAGGTACGAGCAACTGGGACTTATACCCCAACGATTTTCTCACAGTGGTTCTTAATCCCGAAATCAAATCAAAACAAACAAACAAAAATAAATATAGCTGTGATACTAAGCTTCTAAATCTCTATTACAGTAAACAAAGATATCAGCTACACGACGTAATATCGTTGCATTAAAAAGGTATATTGTTTCGTGGTTTGCTTAAGATTCACACAAAACTTTGGAAAACTATGACTTTCAAAAGATTCGAAATACAAGCTTTGGTGGAATGGACTATAAATGGTATTTGGTTTCGAAAAGAAAAGAAGATTATTTTTTACTAGAATAGCGCTATAATTTATCAATCTTTTTGTCTCTTTGGTGGGTAAATGATTTCTGAAATATAGAAGGCTACCCCTAGAACTAAGAGGATAGCGTTGTTCTTAGATGTGCAAGAGGAGAGATTTCACTTAATTTATCGTGTTGCACTTGCTCGTACAAGGAAGGTACCCCAACCGCCAGCGTTAGAACAGCAATAAACTTTCACACGTCTTAGACGCAGGCAGTTGAAAAACTAGTGAAAAGTACTACGTACCACAAATTTTCCGAACGCGAGTTTTGCGGGATGCAAACGAGGATCAGGAAGATCGCCTTATTTCTTACGTAAGTATTATACTAGTAACAGACGACCACCCATCCACTGGAAGAAAGTACACACGCTTTATATGGCAACATGATACATACATGGACAGCGTGACAGAATGCGTACAATAACCAAAACGTGATACAGGCAGAGAACGACATATAAAGTGCGGTTATGAAAGCATCAGTTCACACCACATCATGACAGTGCAATGTCAGTGTACAGTGCGTGAAGAATGATGTGTGTTGCACTACGAACAAACAACAATCGGAAAACCACAGGCCATGTTTGTTGCGAAGTTGAGAGCGAGTATATTTCGGAATGCTTTGTTCACTTACTGTGGTAAATAGCCAGGTGCTACCCAGGCATATCGGAGAACGGGCTGATATTTCAGAGAACTGAGCTGGTTTTAAATGAAGCTGCGCATCACCATAATGAACAGTTTGTCGTTAAGATTGGAGGCGCGCTACCCTGCACACTTTATGTTTTGCTTCAGACGTTATGCAGAGCTTATAGAGTCGGAAGAAGTACACGTTCAGCGGCTGACAATATCGTGTTGTTTCGAATGGAATGATTCAGAAATGTTAATCGACATCGTCCTCAGGGAAAGCTTTATACGCCAAAAAGGCTGTGTCTTTATCTCCAAACCACGAGTCTAGAAAAAAAGGGACGATCCATGTAATTCAGATTTCGGAACTTCCTTCAGCCACGAAATGAAGAAATTAGTAAACATCTTACCATTATATCAGGTCATCCCCTGAAGTAATGTCCTTTTGCGCAAGCCCAAGACTAGTGAGTCCCCTGGTGCCCATTCTCTGACATAGACCACGGTGAGTAAAATAGGAATGACGCGAGCAGACCTTCAAGTCCTTTGAGACCGCAAACGGGTGTTCTAGGTGCAGTCGTTGTGTACTTAAACCGCATAGGAAACGGCAGGGTCAGAAGACTACATTTGGCACATTATGCTATATGAGTTCCACCATCGACATTAAGTGACGGTTGCAACACGAACAGTCAATGCCGTATATGTGCCGGGTACCTTATTGGTCAGTAAATGTCAACGCTGGTTCCAGAAATTTTGATGGCGGGACACCAGCCACAAAGATAAGCAGCGACCCGGACGACCTGTTGAGCTGAAATCTAATGTTGAGGGAAATACGCCGGAAACAGTCGAGGAATTGGATACACTAACGCATTCAACCTATTCCACTGTTCACCGGCATCTGCAGGACCTTGGGTATGTGTCGAAACTGCATGAACGTTGTCGATCAATGGGAGATTATCTCATTCACAGGAGCTGCAACTGGGTGCTGACATTTTCACTTCTTTGCTCTCCCGAGAAAAAAGTGAGCCGTTTTTGCACATAATTGTCAAGAACGATGAGAAATGGATTGATTATCACAACATTAAGCTTAACCGGTAGTGGCTTCCCAAAGGGAATGTGCCTGCAGCAGTGGAGAAACCACGACGTTTTCCACAAAACGTTTTGATGTCTGTGCGGTGGGATTTGCAAGGCATAATCCATTACGAGCTGTTGCCACTCAACAAAACCATTTCAGGGGAAGTCTACTTCCAGCAGCTGCAGCGTCTACGCACTGCTTTGTAGATAAACGTCCAGCACTCGAGAATCATAAAGGCGTGCTGCTGAAAGTGCACAACGCGAAACCCCACACAGCGAAAATGCCCAGTGGCACCTTGCAGGACTTTGGATGGGGAAACTTTCCGCACCCAGCATATTGCCCTGAGATTTCCCCATCTGACTACCATCTCTTTCGCAGCCTGAAAAACCATCTTGCTGGGACTACACTTCGAAATGTGGAGGAGGTACGGCGATCCCTTTCTGCCTTTTTTGCATCGGAACAAATGGAATTCTACAAGTCTGGGGTTCAAAACCTTGTCGATCGATGGGAGAATGTTGAAACTACTATGGGCACTTATTATGGGGATTAAAACACCTGTTCCAGGTACGTTTTTCTTTCTCTTCTTCACTCGTTCAAATAACGACAGTATTTTGGTATTACCGGATGAATGCAGTGGCAGAGGAAACTCGACGCTGCATTTAGCTAAATCTAGGCGGCTACGCGTTTTCCAAATTCACCTGCTGGTTCCTGAAAACAAATAAATAATTACCTTCTGAGTTTTAAACACACAGACATCAGCACTTGAATTGAATATAAATAGCTAGTGCATGTTACTAATTCTACCACAACATCCTCTGTCTTCTCCGCTTATGTGTGAATGTTCTGTTGGCAGTCATTTCATACTCAAGCAGACGTTGATCTGTGTTAAACATGAAAGATTCCTTTACATTACTGTGAGCAATGAATTCCCGATCTGCGGAAACAAAATCATCAGCGTGCTACTGGTTGGCGTCTCGCTTGGTAACGTCGTGTGTAGACACATATTTGAGGATTTTCCGTGACAAAATTTTGCTACGTATACGAATGATTAAATAAAATAGTGACAGGCATCGAAATCATGCAGTTCGACACGTATCGCAATCCGTCTCGCCTATTTCTGTAAATGCAAATAACATAGTGACATACCTGAATTCCGCGGCTCTTTAATTTCCTGTAAGATATGTGCTCGGATCTGATGCTATTGTTCGGACCTGCTACCTCTTTTGTCGACGAACGTAAGGATTTGTCGCACTCTGTCCCGTGTTGCGGTATACTCCTTGACAGCTCTTTAGATATGTTGCATTGTTGTCAAGGTAACCTACTTGTTGATGCTCTTTTGCCGTACGTCAAGTGAACATGGTGCACAAGACTTTTGCGCTGCTTCTTTGTCTCCTGTCTGGAGTGCTCGTGGCAGTGGAATCTGCAGTCTCATTATCTGAGGAGGAAGAGCTGTTATACCACGGTGTCCTATCTTGTGTGATTGTAGCACTACTAGTCACATGACCCATCAACATGTCGATTATAACTTTGGCAATCCGTTTACCGTTAACAAATGGAAGATCATCATTACATTGGAATGTCTGCGTTACTTACTCTTTCAATAGCTCTACGACGACATGCTGATTATACCGTATGTTCTTACAGCTGTGTATTACTCTCACAGGTGACTATCACCTAAAAAGCGACCTGCGGTTACCTCCACCAACTCATACCGTGCACGTCCTCTGGTCGCCTTTCACTGCTCTTTATATAGAAATCAACTGGTTCCACGAGATATCTCTGGAATCGGAGGCTAATCGTGTTTTACGGAAATATTTTGCAGCCTCTCGTCGACTACGATTGCCAGATTTACATGACTCGCATGCGTTCAGGTTGTTCTTCAAAACGGCGTAACTCGCGTTTCATACTTTTGAGAAACATCTTGCATTATAGAAGTCTATGCTCTGTCGATCAGCTGAGGACGTTTCGTCCCGTTACGCAACGGGCAGTTGGGGTACTTTTCTTGTCAGTCAGTGTCCAATATTCTCACTTAGACTACTCTCGAACAATGTGCTTTGGTTTTCCAGATGTGATTTTCTTGTCTGAAAATTTTTATTTTGTAGACACCCTGTAAATGTTCCTGGTATACCTATGTGGTGGTCTTTACGAAATTCAATAAACTGTTAGTACGGATTTCTCTCTTCTCACTTAAGTGTCGTTCCCCCAAAATAAACTGAAATGTAGAACATCATACATGCCACCCACAAAGCAGGTCGATTTGAGACAGCTCCGAAGTAAAATACACATTTCTGAGCTATACATCTGAAAAACAAAATAAAAAAAAATAACAAATACGCACCACTCAACTTAAAACCCAAGCGGGTAAGCAATCTACTTTTGCTTTGTGTTAAGGGATTTTCTATGAACTATTTGTAATTCCCAAAAAACCTAACGAAAGCTAAACCGCTTATTTGAAGGTCAATTAAGGTATAATATGATCTTCAAGATATCCAAACTTGTTGTCTGCTTTCTTAATAATTCGTTCTGACTTCATATTCCTTTTTCAGTTACATTAAACGTGTATTCCACTGCAAATTCACTGAGAGTTCAGTCACATATCTTTGGGATTTATTGTGTTTTCTTTTACACACATGCAAAAGATTGTGAAGACTTCTAGGAATGAGAAAAGGAAAAATCAATAAAACTTCAAATATAAAAAACTGAATAATCTTAACGTACCAGTTTAAAGCTGAAGAGCGTTTCCAAAGCCATATACCTTACACTCGAGAGAAATCTGCGATGGATTATTTTTACTTGAAAACCTAACGCTCTGACAAAAATCTGAGATGCACTGAAAACTTGGATGGATTATTTGAAAAAGGGAATGATAGTGCCAATGGTGACAAACACGAGAACATGAAATGTATTTTGTTTTATTCGCGCAATGTGTTACTTCTTAGAAATTAATTTCTAGTTTGAGAAAATGTACTGCAAAGGAGTTACGGAAGTATATATGGAAATGGTTCAAAGAATTTGAAATGTGTGGACAGAAGTTAGATACAAACTTTCAGATGGGAGCTGAGTGACCCCCTTTTCATATGACATTGTGCTACATCGGGATGCTCTTATTCGTGGGCACATACGCATTCACCGGTGAGAACTGTTTCTAACTGCAATTTCAGTAGTCCGTATCTCCTGTGCTGAGCGTGAACAACTGGAATATCGGAAAGCTTCTGATAAGAAAATCTCAGAGTAGAATGTATAGTAAGTAGTATCTGCCAGTCTTTCAGGCATTTCGTAAGCCATCATCTGGGAGGTGACGATCTGAAGTAGCGCATTTTGGCGGACAACGAAAGTCGGGTGCATTACTTGCCACCAGAACGTACACAAAAACCGTGAACGTGAGATAAGCCCTCATATCTGCTTTCAAAAATTCAACATGTCACCTTGAAGCCGAAAAATAAAAGTTGATGTAGTTTTGGAATTTTAATTCATTTTTCAAACATCCTCCTGTCAGTTGTGCAAGTGCAAAAGTCAAACGATATATCTAGATGATTGGCATGTTGCGGTATGCCATTTTCCGCTAAAATCTGGTTCCCGGGAAAAGTGGTGAGCTGCCGCACACATAATATGGTATCGTGTGATCACGTTACTTCCCCAAGAAAAAAGAAATGGTTACCACGAAGTGATTAGAAAATTTTGCAAGTTTTGGCTTGCACTCTTTACGTATAACATTTCTTTAGACATTTAGGGATTGGGAATTATGGACACAGGCAGGTGTGCTACCTGCATTTTAACTTCGTAAATGCAGAAACCAGAGCTTTATTTCTACTTTGCTGAGGTACAAGTGTTACCATGAGGATATTCCGTTTCTTATATACGGTACTGTATCATAATGGGAGATTAAAGAACTATCCCAGACAGATGGTGTGGAAAAATGTAATAAAAATATAAGCCATTGCTCTTTATCATAATTTTGACAGAAAAAAGAAGGTTCTACAATTCGTTTTGGTCAGAAGAACTCTTGGTAATTTTTTGGTGTATTGTAATTAATACCTTGTTATTTAAAGCGTGCAGAGTTTAAGAAACCTAGTTCAGGTATTTATTACTTGACCGGATGCAGTTACTGAAACAAACACTTGCAACGCAAAAGAAACTTCATGATGAAATCGTATCACTCATTTCTTTTCAAGTACATACATTTTGAAAAATGGCTTTGAAAGGCACCTTAATAAACCAAAAATGTCCATGAGGACGGTTGTGATCTAAAATATATCGTTCATATTTTATAGGTACAGATGACTTGAAAATTTTAAGCTGAACACCATATATTTTCAATTCTACATAAATTCTTATATTTATGGATGAAAATCTTTTCTAAGGTTTCAAAATACAAGTGTCTGTCTATGGCAGTGAAATTTGTTAATGTTCTTTTGCAAATAAATCGTTTCCTCTAAAAAAATAAGCACATAAATTTGTCTGTCTTGCATGATGAGATAATTTCATGCTCTTCAAAACGAAAATATATACCATATTTCATTTAGAGCTCGAACGAACAATTAAAAAATTAAAATAAATTAAGTTCTTAGTATAATTTTTATTGGCACAATTTTTTTCCCTAGCACATTTATTTATATTACAAAAAAATGAGTTCAGGAAAAAATATTTTACTCTGTTCGACGGGATGTATAGCGAAAACTTTCAAATTGCAGTACTACCTTTCATTTTCTGTAAATTTAGTTTCACTCTTGTAATCAGTGGCGAACTTTTTTAAAAACTTATACAGTTGAATACAAAATTGTCAGTCATCTCTGAAACTTTCAAGTGTACTAAAGTTATTTAATTAACTAAGTCTGTAGCCTCTTATTTAGTCTGGCAGTACAATACACAAATGAAAACGTTTCTTCTCAAACAGATTAAAGCTACAGGAGAGCTAGCGGGAAACGCCATCATTATAAATGGAAGGACTTGGACAAAGGAGACATTAAGGATCATTAAAATTTTGAATCCTCAAAACACAAAGCAACGAATCCAATTTGTCACTGAACAATTTATGGTGCGACAGAGTTGAAGAAAATGCAGAAGAAGAACGAAAACAATACTTTTCCCATGAAAGATAAACATTAGGTGACCAAGAAGCTTATCGAACATATCATATTGTATCATATCGTCAAGAAACGTAAGAAACGTTCAAATGTAATTTCAAGGATGAAATTCAGACATGCTCCTTGCAAAGAGTGACGTGTTACCTTGGCCAGGAAGCCTGCATACTAATCATGTATTTTGTACAAATTAAACAAAAATAGAAAGCGAACGAGGTGGCAGATATAGAATATCAACGGTGCATCAAGTGTCAGTTTTCTCTACAAAACCATTCTAATAATTATTGAAATATTTCATAACGGCTTACATTTTACGTCTTAAAGGATATGATAAATGAACGTCAGTTAAAATATTTCCGTTTCGTGTAAAATTTCGGTTTTACTAAGACAGCGATATAACAAACTTGTTAGAGACACCAGTTACTATTCTAAAAATTTAAAGGTCTTCCCCAAGATGTTATAACGCTCGCACAAAGGTGCTTACAATTATTTCAAAATTTAAATGGTTTTTGATAATTTGTACTTCACTGGAAAGCGTTTAGCTCAACACTTCAGTGAAATTAAATATATTTTTATTATATTTTTGAGGGACTTTCTAAACAATTATGAACTAAACTGGTGCTTTTAACATGAATTAATACTTTCAGTAATTTCTGCAGAAAATATATTATATTAATAAAGTTATAATGTTCAGTTGGTGTGTGGAACGTATCTGCTATTTGTTAAAATACCTTTAACCCTCATCAGGTGATAGGTAGATGCCGTAACGAAATGTGGTTTTATGTTTAAAATACCAAAAGAAAGACTACGTCACAATGAAAAGGGCGATTTCATGAGGCATAGTTTTTCAGCCACACATAGTCCTATGGGACAAGAAAGAAACGGTTCCTAAACATAAAAGGATTGCGTGCCAAGTTATCCTATGCTAGATTAGTCAAATTTTGCAGAGGGTGCGCTCGTCCTATGTATCATCCAGAGAACAGACCGATAGATAAAAATAACTTGGAAATGACAAAACTTACAAATGCAGTTAGAGAAGAAGAAAAGAAAATATAAATAAAATTGAAGAAAGTGATTTAAGTGCATAGAGTACAAATAATAATGATGTTGGTTTACATGACATGCGTACCGAAATAAAACATGGTGGAACATCTTCCGCAAACATTACAGCTTCTGAAATATCAGAACGTTGTTCTGTGGTAGAACATTCACATAAAGAACGCGGGCTAAAATCCGTAAAATTGTAGAAGCGCAATCACAAATGGAAACAACGATATCTCAAGTTGACATCTATTTAGCTTTCCCTTTCTGAAGATCAGAAAACGAAAAATAAATGAAAACGTTTTTAGAGGGCGGTAAAAAAGTAATCAAGATGTTAAGAGTTTCTCTGCCCTGTCAGAGGACAAAAAGGCTTAGGACTTAAAAGTACATGTACGAAAGTAAGTGAAATATATTTGGTGTTCGCCAGAAGAGATCATCGTGAAATATAAAAGGGAGATCTTGTTCTGATTCGGCAAAAACTAAATTCCTGTATTTTTGGTTTTCCCTGTTTAAAGTTTATTTTCAAGTATTTTCGTGATACATACAATGGCTTTTTCTAATTACTTCATTGAAGTCTTCCGACCAGTGATCGATCGTGAACTTTTGAAGCTCATTGTATGAGCTCCTTGAGTTTGCGTCTCGCGTCACTATGAATCAGGTATGCACTCCCTGATGACATTAATCCAGGGAATCCTCCTTTAGGATGGGTGAGGCCGAACGTGGTGAGCCATATTTTAGGATGTGCTATGCTGCTTAACGTGTATTAGAGTCCCGTATGATGATTTCTTTTCACTCTCCACTCTTCTCACCTCTTGATTGACTGGTGCGTTGTCCTAAGGGGGCAAGTCCCTCTCAAGCTGATTGTAGGCTTTAAAGGATACAAACTTCTTAAGCTGATTGTAGGGTTAAAAGGACACAACCTTCTTAAGCTTTCCCTCATCTTCTGACAATTCTCATGCTCCTTTCTGCTACACATATGTTGTTTTTAGCTGACACTAAAGGAATTATACTTGCTTTGCACAGGGCAGCTCAAAAAGTGTAAGTTACCCAAGGCAAAACATAAAAAAAACAGACGAAACACCAAACTAAAATAATTATGCCCTTAAGAAATGCTACTTATATAACCACCAATAATACAAATAATTCGGTGAGATCAGAGTAGTAAATTCAAATGCATAATGATTTCATTACACAAGAGCGGGGCAAATAAACAAAATAAATTGATACCCTTAAAAGTAAAGTTGCAATAATATACATCAATATAAATCCTCCTCATAACTAAAATAAGTATTACCCTCCGCCTTATTCATTGCCCGCCAAACATTCAATTAAAATTTCAGTAAAGTGCAAATATGACTTCCCTTATCACTTAGCATTCAGCCAAATTAAATGCATATACTCTACCATTATAATTTCAACAACTTTGCAATATAATCTTTCCTATGGAACGCCTCTTCCTACTTTAAAAGGCGGCTGGACTTACGGCGTCACGTCTTTCCATTATAACAGAGCTGTGACAGCGATCGTTGACAATACTAAATCTTGTTAGGGGACAAGAAACCTGAAGTCATGTTTGAGCTAATGAGGCTTGGCCTCAGAGTTTGAACCTTCGGTTCTTCTGTATTTGGAAAGAGCTATACATATTGTTACGTCGGCCCTGATCTCTGGTGCATCTGAGATACGAATCTCTTTTTAAAAAAATCAAGAACTGCTTAGAGGGATAGCTCCGAGCCTTATATCCCTGAGTGAGAGAACAAGGGACTAGCACTGACCAGCTCAGCTCTTAGGACAGCACAGGCACATTCAATTATTTACAACTATTTACAAATTATTTACAGAATATTTACACCTCTCATTAAGTTCCACGCCTTTTACCTGGGAGCGAAGAGGGCGAGAACGTGCCCCAATAAACGCAACAGCAGTTCACAAGTTCAGATCAGCGCTCCTTAAATGGCAGTCCGCTCTGCTGAGGCACAGTTCTGCTAGATTCATGAGAAAGTAATAAGATGTACCGTACTTACAGATAGGTATCCATCAGGGGTTTCGCTAATCGAAATTTTCAGGAACTGGCTAGCAATAACCAGCCTTGTGATGGCTCACGTACACACACCCACACTGCTTCCGTAGATATACACACAAAGTCGTAGACGAGGTGGTCAGCTAAAGGTTCCCGCGACAAGACACGGGTCAGGCTGCTGGTCAATGGAGACAGAGCCGCTGCAGGATTTGTGGTGAGCTTTCTTTTCTCTTTCCGTCTCTCGCTCTTTTACAGAATGATGGCTGGTCATCAACGCATTCCGTTCCCAGTGGGGTCGAAGAAATTCACTCCGAATCTTCTGAATCCGTATCGTCAACGGAACAGGCTTCCTTCGGCAGATCCCAGTAGCACATTGCCTTTCGCTTCTCTTCGCCAGTGACCTCTTGACCACCGACGCTCTTTCGAGGGTGGCAGGAATCTCCCTCAGTCGCAAACATTCCTTCTTCTCGCTTGCTGTAAACAAATTAGTTCAATCTCCTTTTAAGGATGAGCAGCGCGCGACTTACAGAGGCACTTTTGGGGAGATTCAGGCCTAAGCTAACCCAACAAACGCAAAACGGATCTACAAAAACTCAGTCCGAATATCATATGCTATTTAACTTCGTAACAATGCAAAAGTGCGTTCGCATTTTATGATTCTTGGATTTAACTTCCTTGTGTAAGTCGCATTGGTCACTTTGTTGTGAACGTTGGCAAAAGAGATGGACAGAAATTACTCATACTCACACTTTTTGCAATCCCCAAACGCTGAAACAGAAGCTTGACATGCTCCTTACATAATTCTGAAGAGATCACTTCCATATCTTTAGAAAATCTCAGAACTAGAGGTGAAGAACTATCGATAGCTATGACTATCGACAGTTTTCGATAGTCAAAATATAACATTCGATAACTATCAATAGTACTATCGATGGGGTGTTGGCAAAATTTCTCGGGAGATAATATGTTTTCTGGGATGAAATCATTTTTTTTTTTTACAAGACATTTTCTTACTTTTTCACACTGTCGGAAAGCTAAGCTCCGATAAACTTTAAAACTAACCTTTCTTTTTTGGTTTAGGGTTTAACGGCCATCGTAAGTAGCACGATGGGCTGTAAACAGTCGCCCGTCTATGATTTAGTGCCACTGGTTTCAGGAAAGGTAAAAGCCAGTGCTGTAAGACAAACACAACCGCAACAGTTATTCTTCACGTGATTCGAATTCGGACCTATCTCGGACGAATGGTCAGAAGCCGGCGCTTAGATCACTGAGCCACTGAGGCAGGGAATCTACGTTTTGGCGATATGTTCCAGAAGTGAGTTAACAAAAGTTACGAAAAAACGTTTTGCCTGAAGAACGAGCTGATTTGTGGCTCATTAATTTTCTCTTTCTGTTTGTATTGTGTGATTTTATATGCTTCTGGTCACAAAAACTAACGAAGAAAAATTGCAATTTTATATGCAAAAATAATTGTATCTATAATATTTAGCAAAATTGTATTAATAATTCTTGAGAAATTGAATAAGTAAAGTTTTAAGTGGGGCTGTTCCTCAACTGTTTTTTTTTCCCGGGATCATTTAAAACGGCAGAAGCTGGATGCCGTCGTTTTAAATTATCCCTAAGATTTGACGTATTGCCCGATATTTTGTAGTTCTTTCCCCAAAGGCTACATTCTGCGTAGACCTTATCCTTACCAAAACAAAAATTATGTTTCACAAAAGATAATTTACTTTTAACCGTTATTATTGATTACTTACTTTCAACAAGAACACTTTTTCAGCACTTGCCGCATCTTGAAACTTCCCGAAAAAACAACAAGCACAACGCCTTTTGATTTGGTCTTTATCTGACTGAAGCGTAATCCCTCGCTTTGAGCTTGACCTTACGTGAAAAACAACAGAGTGCGCAAAAACCTTATACCTCCCCGTTTACTTTTTTGATTACAGATGACTTTAGTTCCGCATTGTAATAATATTCAATATGGCTGGGCTCAATGTTTTCTACACCAGTACAAATGCAGTGAAAATGAGCGTTCTAATCATCAAAGCCATCGGTAGAAGCTGAATAATTTAAACCATCGTCATTTACAATTACAGCATTGCAAAACGTAAAACTATCGATCGTTACGAGAAACAATCGACAAACTATCGATAGTTACGTAAAACTATCGACGCACTATCGATGTACTGCGATAGACGTTTAAACTAACCTTTATCGATAGTACCTCCACCTCAAATTTTCATTACAGTCATTTTCCTTATTCAAGCACTTCATGTTGCCGAAATTTTTTTTTGTTTAAAAAGCTCAAATGCATGTTAATGTACATGCACAAAAGCAAGTTTTCTAATAACTAAAACTTGTTCACCATGTGTATAAGCACCTGAAGCACGGTTTGGGGAATCTGAAGCGGTGCGCTACAGTTTAAATTCCGATTCTGAAAATGATGGAAGGCATTGGTGGTATCAAATATCCGATACATACATTATGCCTCCAATGTTTTGTTTGATGTAGAGTTTCTCCTTCATGCATTTGTTAAAGTAATTTTACAGGTGATTTTCTGTTGTTCGATATTATAATGCAATGCATTCACGTTTGGCATAAACGGTTCTGACGGTAATAAAATTTAATGAAAGTGTAAAAATATTGCTCTTTCTTCAGACTATGTGTTCCCTCACAAAGGTCATATTTTTAAAAATGTCATTTCGCTATTAAGATAGGACCCACACAGCACAGAATATTTCGTATGTGTTGCAGGTAAGTGACATTGAAACATTGATACTTTTCAGATACGTTAAGTAACAGTAATGTTTCAGAGATCTTACTGTTACGTCAAAATGTCCACAAACGTTACATAATTTTGAAACAGAACTGACACGTTACAGTGAAAGTTATTTGTAACTTCAAGATACCAACTTCATCTTACTGTTACGTGTTTGAGAGATATTTGTAACTTTGTTACTTTACTGTTACGTGATAATACGGGGTTTCTGAAGAAAGGAAGTCGTCCACGTGCTGCCTCAAGGACGCATGTGGTCGATTCCTAGTAAATCATGACGTCAGTCGCAGCCATTGTTTTTCCACGTGATCTTCCCGACCATCTAGTGTCAGCCATTTTCTCTTTGTGTTCAACTACACTGGCAGAAAGTGAAAAAAGAACACCAAGAAGGAGACGTCTGATACCAACGAAATTTATACAGCATAATAACGGAATACAGAGGATAACGTGATCAAAACATTATGGCAAGATACAGCTGTATTTGCTGGTAAACTGAAAATTAACATTTCCATGTAACATGGTTAGTACGAGGTTTACCTACCATGAACTACGTTAAACTGTGCAATTCTGGCATGGAGTCTGTCGTACAGATGTTGGATGTAAGTTTGTGGTATTGAGTTCCAAGCATCTTCAACCTGGACGCGTAAATCAGGGATGGTCGTGGCTGTCCGTGGAGACCGGATAAGTCTTTGTCCCATAAAATCCCACACGTGCTCAATGGGGGACAAATCCGGTGAACGTGCATGCCATGGAAGTTGTCTCACACACTGAAGTGCATGTTGCGTTGCACGTGCCGTGTGTGGGCGTGCGTTATCTTGCTGGAAAACACCACGATGGACTGACCTTACAATTGTCACAACAACGGGCTGAATGATGTTGTTGATATAGAGGTGTTGTTTAACGTACCCGGTACAAACACCAGTTGTGTACGTGAGTGATAGCTGATCTCTCCCCACACCAGAAGACCAGGTGTAAGCCCTGTATGTCGCTGGCGGATGCAAAAAGGGTGGAGACGCTCCCCTGTGCGTCTGTGAACACGCATAAGGCCATCGGAGGCTCCTAAACAGAATCTACTTTCATTGCTGAACACGACAGATCGCAATAAGTTCTCCAGTGCAGGCGTTGGCGACACAACTGCAGTCATTCCTGACGGTGGGCTGGAGTCAGAGGCAGACGTGCACGTAGTCCTGCATCCAGTAGACGGCTGCGGATTGTTCGCACAGTCACCTCAGGCGCAACGGCAGCTCAGATTTGCGTCGCAATGGATGTTCCGCTTGACAACGCAGCACTTCGTATGCGTCGATCGGTCCGTTCATCAGTCCGTCTGTGATTCCCGGTTCCACGTCTTCTCGTGTGGGAATGTTGCTCGTATCATCTACGCCACCATCGTACCACCACCGATACTCCCTGTCCAATTCGCTCCGCAATACGATGATACCACCACCCGGCCTCGCGGAGTCCGACTAGACGACCTCGCATAAAGTCCGATAACTGCTGAAATCCTACACGTCTTCCATGCCCAGGTATTGCAGCTTCTTCGGGGTCTTCGAACGCTTCCGTAAGCCGACGACTGATTACATTCACTTCGCTGTACTCCTTAAATACCACCGACGATAATTTGCATATTATGCCGTGCTGTGGCGTAAGCGCTCACCGGTTGGTAACGAAATTAACATCACACCTACGTAAACTCGACCCAATTAACATATGTAAACTTCATGATCGTCCGCCAATTCCTTCGTGGTGTTCTTCTTTCACTTTCCGCCAGTGTATAACATTTTATGTGCCACGTGGTCCTACCAGAAATGTTTTGCTCGCCAATTTTTTTACCTCCCCACATGGTCTCACCTATACCTTTTGTACGCTTTTTTGTTTTCCCCCATCAGGAAATTTTCCGGTGTGACGTCACGACGCTGGGAAATTTTCTTACCAAGGAAAAACAAATTCACCTCAGGTTCGAACCCCTGTCCAACGGGTTTCTAGGCAGATGTATTTCCCACTTGACCATGGGACGCCTCGCGATTACAGCATTCTGTAGGAACTAACGAGAAGGCCAGTGCTTTGTGAATACGTTGTTTAATAGAAATACATTATTTTTTTTTAGGATCATTCTGTTTTTCTGTTGGATGACTTGATTAATAAACGAAATGTACCTTTCAATATATATCTTAATCTATTTTTTCTAAATGCTTTGCGAATACGTTTTTTAATAGAAATACATTTTATTCCATCGATTATTTTATTTTTCTGTAGGATGACTTCAGATCAGATTATATGAAGAGGATTTTAGGAACGGAGTGGAGTGTCTGACCCCAGGTCTTAAGAAACCCTTAAAAATAGGAAGCCAGTAATTTTGGGCTAGAGTGCCCCATAGGAAAGTGACACGGAAGCGAGGTAGAAAGGAAGAGGCATAGAAAGGAAGAGCCCTTGTTTTTAACGGGGTGCCAGTACCGGTGTTTGACGGCCCAACGTCCCCATCCAACAAACGGTGGGTATTTAGTGGTTCGAACGTTCGTACTTGTCCAGGATCGAACCTGAGGTTATCTCCATGGCAGTCACGAGCGCTGAACACTGAACCACCCGCGGTTCTGTAGGATGGCTTAAATTGCTTCATTATTAATCAACGAAATGTACCTTTTAATGCATATCTCATTCCTTTTTTTTCAAAACTTTAAAAACTTTTGTTAAACTTTTCAATATATTAACATTATCATTTTTTCTACCTTTAGAAACTAAAAACTACTTTTATTGAGCCTTTTTTTCTGATTCAAAACCAACAAACGTACTATATTATAAACTGGTATGCAACACTTAAAGACGGACACTGGTGTACACTAACTAGCTAACTCCGGGTACGAAGAAGTGGCCACTGGAGAACTCACCACATTCCGTGCCATTAAATTGTTCTGGATAAACACATTTCGTGTGCTTATATTCCCCGCTACTTGACCAACTATTGCACATAAAATATATTTTTTTAATATTTCATTTTCAGTACGAAATTTAGACATTTCCATGATTTTCGGGTCAAGGACAGAGTGGAGAACTGGCCACCAGATAACTGCCCACAAAAAATTTAAGGGGCCGTATAAAATTTGCGTTCTGGACTCCTCCGTGGCTACGTCTCCCGAGTCTGGTTATCTGACACACATCACAATTCCGTAATTTCGTATTTGCTTATTTACGATATTTTTCAAGGATTAAAAACTACAGCTAATAAAATTTTCTGAGGGTATGTGAAAACCCAAGAAACTTATCGGGGGCGCGGGGATGGGGTTGCTTAAAACGTGAAATATGAAATATAAAGAACTTCTGGTCTGATCGGTATATTTTCAGCATTTAAAAGCTACACCTGTACAAATTATCTGAAAGCATATGCCTACCCAGGAAACCTGTCTGGTAATACCAAAAGTGTAGAATATTATGAATTTCTCGTCTGATCGTTAGATTTTCAGCATTCACAACGAGAAATACTTTATTTTTATCGCTCCCCCCGAGAGTTTTCCTGGCCCAGCACATGCCCTCAGATAATTTGAAGACTTGTAGTTTGCAAACCCTGAAATCTTTTGTTGAGTTGTAGACCACATTTTTTTTTTACAAAGGATTACATTAACTATCGCAATTAAGAAAAGACAAAATTATGGAAACTTTATATGACTCAGATAACAAACCTCTGGGGGTCGTGGAAGCGGTCAAAAACGTAATTTTTATACGGCCCCTTAAAATGTTTTTGCCCACTTCTCCGGTGACCAGTTCTCCTACACCCATCTAGCTCGAGGACGACAGTATCACCAAAAAATATCCCGGTAGCAACGACTACGAGAGTTCTTCGATTAAATGGTATAAAGGCGCATGCGCAACCACGCCGTTGCCAAATCAAAAATTCAAATATGGCCGGAATGTAACATCAAGTTAACAATTGTGTACAATGGAAACCAAAAATCAGTAGTATTGGTGAATGTTATTTTTAACGTAACCGTAATGTACAAGTTATGTTCCAAAATACACTGGTGCGCAAAAATTAAGGACGAAGAGGAAAAATTAACATAACAGCGTAACGAGCAGGCAGAATGGATGGAAACCCCACTCAAGAGATAGACTAGGGTCCGGTACGGTAGGGCATGCGCATATATGCAGCATGACGTAGGGGGTCGGAAGCGTATAAATCCCGCGGCCGGTGTACGCTTAGCAATTTGGTGAAAGTTATTGCACGGTGTACATCGGTTTGAACAACTTTGAGTTGCTGCCACCGTGTGATATGGCTAACAGGCAATCCAGTACAAGACATCTGGATGACCTCACCCGAGGTCGCGTCATTGGGAAGTTGGAAGAAAGTCGAAGGGTGACTAGTGTGACCGAGGAGTTTGGAATCGCTCACAGAAGAGTTTCACGAGCTTGGAGAGCATTTCATACGACAAGAACAGCTGCCCAAGATTTTAGCAGTGGTCGTCCACGCGCAACCACGGCGGCGAACGACCGGTATATTGTCCTAAAGGCAAGAACAGACAGACGGCTGACAACGGGAGAAATCGCAAGGCACATGCAACAGACAACTAGACGTCCGTTATCGCGTTTCACCGTGGCCAAGAGGCTGCACAAAGGGGGTCTATTTGTACAGCGACCAGTACGGTGTGTGTCATTAACGCCTGCTCATCGGAAACGGCGGTTTTTTATGGTGCCATGAACACAACAATTGGACACATCAGTAATGGGTTCCAGTTCTCTTTGCTATTGAGAGCCGATGTAGTATGACGAGCTATTCTGGAAGTGTACATATCTGGAGAGAGCAGGCAACGCGCAATCAAACCTCCAACATCATCGAAAGGGATCGGTTTGGAGGTGGCGGAGTTCTCCTTTAGGGCGGTATCAGGCTTGGTAACCGTACTGACCTCCACATCTTCCACGGAGTTTCGGGCACTGGTATCCGCTATTGTACCGAGGTTCTCCTGCGTCACGTACGTCTGTTTTGAGGTGCTGTGGGTTCTGAGTTCTTCTTCATGGACGACAACGCTATACCTCATCGTACAGTGGTTGTCGCAGAGCTGTTGGAGAGTGAAGCTATTCAACGCATGGATTGGCCAGCAAGGTCCCCGGACCTAAATCCAAGCGAACACGTGTGGAACC
This sequence comes from Macrothele yani, assembly GCA_039090855.1. Taxonomy (NCBI): domain Eukaryota; kingdom Metazoa; phylum Arthropoda; class Arachnida; order Araneae; family Macrothelidae; genus Macrothele; species Macrothele yani. The sequence goes on along the minus strand of CM076999.1, from coordinate 45,356,310 downwards.
TTCTCCGGGGACGCTTGGCAGCACGTCACCAGCCGCCAGCAGCGATTCCGCAAATGCGATTGACGCTACAAGAGGAATGGGCCGCGATGCCACAACAGCTCCTTGACAACCTCTTCCTCAGCATGGACAGACGTTGTAAATCCTGTAACGCAGTTGGGTTTATCACATCTCCTACTAAAGACTGGATTTTTCTTGGCAGCCACTTGTCACATGGACGTTTCTGTCTCCTGTCCAGTTGTGCTGGAGCTACCTTTTCAATATAGTGCCTTTGTATCCTTTGGATTATTTGTTTGGACGGTTTTGCTCCCTTAACCCATATTCTTACATCTTGAGGATCTTATGGTATGATTTGAGTCAATGTAGAGAACTTCTGCATCACGTTACATTCGGAAAACCTTCTCGTCCGTAATTTTTGCACGCCATTGTAGATGTTGCTGAAACATAATTGTAAGATATCTCTGAAAGTGTAACCGTAATGAGATATTGTAACATTACTGTTGCATATCTGAAACGTTTTGTGCTGTATGAGGAGTGATGCACTTGTAAATAAATAAATCGCCACACACGCAAGATCTTGACAAACTTGGTATCAAACATATAGGAAGTAATTCCGTAATGTTACGTGATTCCTTCTACTGTATTTGACGACAGGCTTTTTAAGTTTGATATCACGGCGGTCCGTGTGCCACTGCACGACATAAATATTCTCACAACAAAATCCAGAACAAAATCGTGTTTTCTTAAAGAATACGTATAGGAATTCATAAAAACATCAGTAAAATATACACTGACGGAAAAAATCCCAACACCACGAAAAAACAGTCGTAGAGGAATGAAATGGCGGCAATCCATTTGTATAGGTAACATATTTAATCGATTAAGGTTTCAAGATCACAGCTTATTGTAAGCGCAAGAAGAGCCATTTTAAATGTGAAATACTGGAACATTAATAACCGGTGTAACCGCCAGAATGTTGAATGCAAGCACGCAAACGTTCATGCATTGTGTCGTACAGGTGCTGGATGTTAGTTTGTGGGATGGAGTTCCATGCCTGTTGCACTTGGTCGGTCAATACAGGGACGGTTAATGCGGGTTAGGGGTGACGCTTGAGCTATCGTTCAATGATGTCCCATACGTGCTCGATTAGTAAAAGATCTGGTGATCTAGCAGGCCACGGCAACATGTCGAAACTCTGTAGAGCATTTTGGGTTACAACAGCGATATGCGGGCGAGCGTTATCCTGTTGGAAAACACCCTGGAATGCTGTTTATTAACGGCAGCACAACAGGTTGAAATACCAGACCGACGTACAACTGTGCCGTCATGGTGCGTGGGATAACCACGAGAGTGCTCCTGCTGTCATAGGAAATTGCTCCCCAGACCATAACTCCATGTATAGGTCCAGTGTGTCGCAGCCGCAGACAGGTTGGTTGCAGGCGCTCACCTGGCCTCCTTCTAACCAACACAAGGCCATCACTGGCACCCAGGCAGAACCGGCTTTCATCAAAAAACACAACAGATCTCCACTCCGTCCTCCAATGAGCTCTAGCTGGACACCACTGACGACGTAAACGGTAGTGGTTTGGAGTAAGTGGAATGAACGCTACAGGGCGTCTGGCTCAGAGCTGTCCTTCAAGTAACCGATTTGTAACAGTTCATTGTGCCACTGTGGTGGCAACTGCAGCTCGAATTGCTGCCGCAGACGCGGTACGATGCGCCACGGCCATACGCCGTTTACGGAGGTCTTCCCTCTCTGTAGTGCCACGTGGCCGGCCGGAACCCGGTCTTCTTGAGGCAGGGCTTTCTCTTGACCACCGCTGCCAACAATCATACACATTGGCTACATTCCTGCCAAGTCGTTCTGCAATATTGCGGAAAGAAAATCCACCTTCTCCTAGCCCTATTACACGACCTCGTTCAAACTCCGTGAGCTGTTGATAATGGCTTCTTCGTCTTCTTAAAGGCATTCTTGACTAACATCAACACCCTACGTCGAATCTCAACGATAGCTAACGCTCACGAACGTTACAGCGCGTATTTACAGCAAACCTGCTTTGCATGTTCCGAGGGGTGCTACTAGCTCCACACGTATGCGCCGAGCGCGAAATTGGCATAGACGTCCTGTTACAGATTTACTCTCACCGCCTACCAACTGTCGTTTATCTAACACAACCCCTTCTTGGTTTTGGGATTTTTTTTCCGTCAGTGTATAAAACGTAGTGTGAAAAATCACTGGATTCGCAATTTTAATACTGTTTTCACGTGATATTTTCATACACTTCAGAAGCGCACGTAATCCGTTGGCTGATGGAAGGTATGGCATTTGTCTATGATCTATTAAGAGCAGAAATATGATATGTGCTAGTCAGTTTTTACTCACAGTTGTGTACCCTAACGTGGCAGCACAATGGGAGGAGGTGAAGCTGTATAACTGACAGAAGGACATAAATTGTTGTGTAATGTCCAGGAGAACCACTGTCCAGAAAGTAAACAAACCCGATTGCAAATGACATTGAAAAATTTACGTAGCAAGTTGAAACCCAGTTACCGTACATTTACAAAACTACAGATTTACTGTATACGCACAGTAGCTTTATTGAACATATTTCCAAACGAGTTATGGATAACTGTAACAGCCTTAGTATTACGCGAAATTCAAGCAGTGTGCTTATTAAGATGAAATAATTTGAAATACACTCTTAGTCAGAAAAAATCTCCGAAGCATCTCGGGAAAAGCGTTTGATCCTGATGAAACTCCCTATAGAAGTTCCTAAGTATCGAATAGGCAAATGACTAAAAATAACCAAAACTGATGAAATAATAGCCCTCCATAGCGCATTTGAACCGCGCGTAAAGAAATATTCCCTGCTTTTTCAAATTTCCTCTTGTAAATGCGGGTATGGCTTTCGTCCATTATTTTATTGTTTCAGGTAAGTTTATGTGTGAGCAGTAAACCTTTGTTTTCTCTTTGAATCTCGCCAGTAGCTCTGGATAAATGTACACTGTTGGGATTACCAATGGGAATTATTTTAAATGTTCCTGGAATATTTGTTTTTACCAAGAATTGTACTGTACTATTTATTTAATCTGCGAAACTGGTAAACGTAACTGCTATATAGAATTTTTCTCGGATTAGGGTTATTTTTTTTATTATCCATAATTTGTTTAGAAATATACGAAACACAAATAGGAATAGACAAAAGTAAACAACAAAATTATCATTGCCTGATGTTGTTGAGCTGATACGAGTTTCCTCCAGAGACCTAGGTATCAGCCAATAACCGTCGTATTATATATGATGTACCAAGTAAAACGGCTTTTAGCAGTTATAGGAGTGAAATATGAGAGAGCTGTAATTCTCCAAAATGATACATAATTTTTTTTTAGATTGGTCCAAGAACGCCGATGACAGAAATGACTAATTCTGCGTGTTTAGTCCATAATGGGGTAATTTCTATGGACATGCCTTTATATTTTATCATTCTTTTCAGTTCTTACTTATTAAGTCTGGCAACTGCAGGAATTGCAGTTTCAATTATGCAGACTTTCCGTTTCTCTGTGAATGTTATGTTTAGGGTATTATGTTCTAGGTGAGAATTGATTTGAATTCGAAAGTCCCACAAGATCTTGACTTAAAATAATTTTCCAAGACTTTCTAAACCTGAAACTCCCATGCGTTTTTCAAACCTGGAAAAGTCGGCTTTCTACATAATGATCAGTGGATCAATTTTGCAAACATGTCGTGTCTAGCTTTCTAACCTGCCTCTGCAAGTTTTTTATATTCACATAAAAGATGAGACACAAATTTATCATTTTATTCACAAAGTCGACACTTTGGGTTTTACCTGATTATCTGGATTTTAGCCTTCATAGCACTTATTTTCAATGCCCGTTCTTGTGCAGGAAAAATTAGCCCTTCCGCTTGCTTCTTAATGGAACCAACTTTCAGCCATGCCCATCGCGTTTTTTCACTTTTTCCTTCAATATTTTTCAGATATTACAATGCAGTAACTATTATTGTTATTATAATTAATTATTTCCGGATCGTATCTGCAGAAATGACATCAATAGCATCTTCAGTTGTTAAAGAAGGTGCCTAGAAAACAATTTGGTCATGACTGTTCCATAACTTTGAGAGGGTGATCCGATTCTTGAATTGCAAGTATTCAAAGAAGAAAATAGACATAACGGTTGCAACAAACAGCTGCACACCATTTCGTGCTGCAACAGAAATAATTACCTATTCTTTAAGACAGTGATTTTGTTACATCATTTTTAAACTTACTTGGTAATTCATGAACAATATTAAAAAATAGAATAACAGCGAGACATTTATTTTATTTGCAAGTATACGGTCTTAAATAAATTGGTTGTTTCAATCAGAAAAATGATTATACACAGTCGAGTCAACGACTGTGATTATACACAGTCGAGTCACATTATTGTGACCGTCAGCTAATATCCAGAGCAACCCCCGTGTATAGCGCGGATAGTAGCTAGACTGTCTGGTAGTGACTCAATAAGGTGGTGGAAGGTGTTCACAGGTATGTGGAGACATGCTGACTGCAGTGCATCGGGCAGCTGCTAGAGGTTGATTGGTGGAGCATCCATAGAGCGAAAAACACGATCGAAGTGGTCCCACAGACGTCCAATTCGGTTTAAGTGTAGTACATAAGGGGGCCAGGGAAGTACTTTAAATTTTTCATGGTGCTTTTCCAACCGCTCTCGGACATTTCCAGCTGTGTGACACGTCGCATTGTCGTTCTGGAGAATCTCATCCTCCCCATGGAGGACAATCAGCATGTATGTGCGTACGTGGACTGCAAGGATGGATTCATTACGAATTCGGCCCATAGCGCCTTCCAAGGTATTAGTGGACTCAGATAATGCCAGGAAAACATTCCACAGACCATAAAGTTTCTCTCACCAGCATGTATTCTGCAAACAGTGGTTGATGAGTGTTTGTTCTCCGATGTTTCTTCGCTTATAAGCCAACGTCCATCAGTTCGATGAAGCAAAAAACGTAACTCATTGGAGAAGGCAATACTTTGCCAATCAGCTGAGGTCTAATACCGATACTGCCGTGCAAATGAAAGCCTTCCTTACCAGTGCACCTTCGTCAGCATAGGTGCAGTGACCATCCGTCTGCATCGGAACTCCATATGCAGCAGGATTCGCTGAACTGTCGTTTTAGCCACCCTTGTCCCGAAAGCCGACAGTCATCCCTTTTTGGAAATCTGATAACTTCCTCCTTTTATCCATGACAGCAACGCGTGATATGTTTTCAGAATGCCTGCAACACACCTTATATACCCTCCAAGCCAGCTGACTACACGTGTCTTCTTTCAATGGCTAAACGCTGTTGACCTCAAAAGTAGGAGGTGGTCTCAATAATGAGACTCGACTCTGTACAATTGAAAATCACACGATGCCTGGTAAGGGGTTTATATTTTTAAATAAATGAGGATAACTAAAGTTTATATATAAAATTACACATAAAAAATGCGTGTTTCATCAATAATGCGAGGAATTATTTTATATTAAAATTTCAAAATGCTTTTGTTAGCTGTCAGCGAAATTCATGCTGCATTATTTTTGTTCCAAAACTGTCGGGCATTCTACAATGGAAAATCCAATGATTTAGGCACTTTCCTTCTGAAAGATTTATTTTGTAGACATAACATATTAGACGGCACTTAAGCGTAAATTCCCTGCAGTTACTGCACTAGAAAAAAGAGCAATACTTCGAAAAACAACTAAAGTTTTCTTTGAGCCACATATCCGATATCACAGCATGTAGCTGATAACATCAAATTAGGAGGTTTTGCATTTTTCTTCACTGAAACTGAGTGGTGTGCTGAAGTGTGCAAAATTATAAAGACATAAAGCTATCTGACTCAATGATTTCTGTATTACACATAACATATTAGACGGCACCTAATCGTAAATTCGCTGCAGTTACTACTATGGAGTGGTGCGTAAGGAATTTAAAAATGGGCAAAGGAAGCTGACAACTTTAAAATATCAGCGTTTAAATTGTTTTCGGCTTCACGAGAACTGAGAACTGTGCTGAAGTATTTAAATTATGAAAATATAAATGACATTCGAATGAAAGCGAAAATGACAGGAAATTTAGTGATTTTTGAAATCTAGATAATTTTTTAGGGTTTTTGCTTTCTCCATCTATTCCTGTAGCCGAAAGATATATTTGGAAAACCGAAATCGTGAGACTCCGTTCGTATCCAAAGAAAACCTATCAGAAATAATATATATGCAAACGTATGTATATTATTTCGGTATCCAAGGTATATAAGAAACTCTTTCAGCAATAATGGAAAAATCCTGGGACCAGTGTAATTTTGTAAGAATTTAATATTGTGAAGAAATAAAATATTAGGCGAAGACCATCTGAAAAGTAAGTCATGTGATTTGAGAACCCATTTCTTACCTTTATCATGGTACGCCATTTCCAAATATTTTTCTTAGTTTAAAACGCTGTCGTTTGTTACGTCACACAAATTTAGAAGTATTTATTATCTTTTGATATCGCCTTCTACAAAAATGTTTAACATTTCTTCTTTTCTTCTTTCTTTTCCATGTTTTGAATGTTTGCATGCTTTCCATACTTCCAACAACAACAACTAATAAGGACGGCAATTTCATTGGTGCACAGCATTTCCGTAATTAGGTAAGTAATACTCAGTGAGCTTTATTATTTGCGTGCTTTTCTTTACTTTTTAATTTAAGGAAAATGTTTTATTATTGTTTTTTCTAGTCCTCGGTGTCAATACTTTCGATTGTCTCTCAGCCGATAACACTGCAAGTTTTCTTTAATTGTTTCATAAATATGAAAATGTGATGTCACCTTATGGATATTCCTCTTTATCCGTTCATTCCTCAGCAATATGATCTTTTGTGTTGAATGGCAATTCATGCATCTCTCTTTCTCTCTCTTTCTCATTTTTGAAGAATATATATTCCTGTGGGTTTTCTTCATACTTTACCAGAAGAGATTTTGCTAGAACTATTATTTCTCTTCGCAAAATAAAATATCGGTTAACCTGTGCTCTATATATCAAGTGCGATGTTTGGGATGTGTGACAATAACTGAAATTTTATAAAATTCCTTCATTATCGCTCTAACAATATGATACAGATTTACCAAGAATACTTTAGTACCTTGTAATTCTCTGACTATTTTCTTCATTTTCAAACTTTTAGAAAGTTTCATAAAAATAATTCATATCCGCAGTCCCATGGACTTCAAATGCCAACTCTGGATCTGTGTTTTACAAATGGAACATTCAGAATTCATAGTGAAAATTTATGCATAAGAATCGGAGAAAATCAAAAGTGTTACATATAAGAAAAGAGAGCATTTGACTTGTGGAAAATATTTTAACTTTTATAGAGAAAACGAAATATAATTGTTGCATCAAAACCAGAGGCCATTCATTAATCTGAAAATGTTTGCGTGCGTTATTTTTTTGAGGTAATTATATGGCAAAAAGTTATTTATGTATAATCAGAGTAAATGAATTCTAAATTCATCTTGAAACAATTATTTGTTTAAATGAGTGCTTAATTGCTCATTCATTTTATATGGGTTTTTATCTCCTTTCGAAAATAGGGATAAGCTTCTTTAAACATAATTTTTGACTTTTTTTCTTATTAGATAGTTGTCGATTTAATGCTTCCAAATGCACTCAACGAAGACACAGTGCAAGAAATGTACATTGAAGGTTGTTGCATGATCTCACAAATTGAAATATCTTGCTGAAAAAATCACACATTGAGCACTCGAAAAAAATAATATATTTCACTGTATTATTTGTCCAGCTGGGTAATGAGGACTCCCCGGTAAATTAAACATTTCTTAAACAATGAATTAAATTATTGCTGAACCTTAGGAGAGAGACAAATTCTACGCGTGACAACAATGTCTGGCCAAACGTTGTGATTGATAAACGTTTGTTTATCATTCCTTTTACTTATTAAGTGATGTTCCATAATTATTGCATGAAGCTAAATCCTTTGCTCATGGGACTTTATTTATTCAACTGCAACTCAGTAAAAGTTTGTGAAGATAATTTTTTTTTATTAATTTCTTTTCGAAGTTTAAAAAAAAGTCGCTTTGACTACTGCTAGTAGCATATATATATTAAAAAAAGCAGTAGTCAAAGCGACTTTCCTTTTTTTTTCTTTGTTTTTAAAGAAAAGAAAAGTCCATTGACTTCTGCTAGTAGCACCTGTCTTGAAAAAAAGTGGCCTATCTCGCATGAGGCCGTGAACCTGGTATAAGGACCTCATACCATGTATGACTGGGTGTTATACCACCCTCACTGCGCAGGTGTTTGCCTGTGTCTCCTTTAGAAATTTTGTACCTCTTGCATTTATACGCAATGTCCTCGTGCTACAATGCTTCGCGTGATACAATGCTTCACGTGCTACGATGTCCAGTTCTATGGAACAGCTTGAAAACTGCGTACATGTTCCGCGTCATATTAAACTGCGTCTGAGAATAGACTTGTCGACAGCACACAACTTCAGAAATTTGGGCTTAGCGGATCATATCAGTTTAACACTTTAAAAGGACATATTCGGAAAAATCTTGTACACACTTTATGAGGTTAAAAATTGTTTTTCTGCCGCAAAAAGCGTCACACGTTTTTCTAATATTCCAGTATAACACATGTGTATGTATCTTCATGGATTACGTGCAAAGTGGCAATTTCTCATTTGCATTACTTCCTATTATTTCAACACTGGTTTCATATTTACTTTTTTTTTCAGGCGGAAAATCATTTTCCGTTGTGAATCAATATATCAGCATTTGCACACGAATCGTTGGAAAAATGAAATGCTTCCAAAAGAAAAATGTAATTGTAGCATTGGTATCAGGAAACAGCATAATTGGTAGTTTTGTTAGTAGCCCAGGAAATAAAAGGAAAATGTCGAGAATAATTAGGGAACAGCTGACTTTTGGCCAGTTGTTAGAACACTATAAGAGATGTGTTTTCCCAAAACTCCCCGTGCCCCCCCCTGGGCTTTCCCCCTTTTGCCACCCCCCGAACTTCCCATTCGCAGACTTTTTGAAAATGACTTATATCTCCATAACCAATGGTCGCAACGACATAATTTTGTTTAGTTTTATTCCTCATACGTATTACGCACTACAAAATTGTTCCTTTTAACATTTACAATTTCCAATATATACAGAGTTACTCGTCGATGGAGTGTCACTTTCTTCACTAAAAGCAGGTGAGTTGTAGCATGATACTCCATTGCAGCGCAATATTGTCCAGATTTTTGACATCCACAATAATTTCCACAAGCTGATTTACAGCTACAGGACACGAGGCGTAGAAAATCAATTCTGGGCAAAAGGTATTGATCTAGCAATAGGCACCAGTACTTTCTTGTTTCCTCCGTTTTCTTCCAGGTATTCTAACTTCCATCCCCAATCAGTTGCCAGAAGTTTATTTCCTAGCCACCCTTGGACTTGCAAATGAACCCTCAGCAGATGTTGATGAAATGCTTTTGATGTTGGAGGAAGTTTTGCCAGGTCAAAATTTGACCAAAAAGCAGACTTTCTTGTTAATGCCTTGAATCGGGAGTAACGTGGAACCATTTCGACAATGTGCTGTCCGTTATACCCCTTCCATGTGTCCAGTTGCTTTCATAGGACGCATAAGGCACTGCTCTGTACACATGTCTGTCCATGTACCAGACCGAAGTTTTACACTCCTTCTCACAGTGAATTATTCTTTGTTAGTAAACAAATTGAGCTCTTTCTCTGACAGTTTTGAACCTAACTTCATCATTTGCTGAACATATAGATTAGCCGACTTTGCATAAGGCAAGTGTCCTGCAGCATGGAAATACGGAAGTATTTCGGTAGTAGTACTCAAGTGCAAATTCCAGTTCCCTGACCTTTCGGCAAACACAAACTATAGAATTAGATCAATAGCTTTCAAAAGATTTACCCATAGATTTGCAGTTCTACTTGTCGATTCAATATTTCTAATGTAGTTATCAATTTTGAATAAAGCCTCAGTAACAACAGGATCGGTACACGTTTCTTCAGGCTCCATTTGTTGCGAAACAAGTTGCTCGTACAAGTTCTCCAAACTACTCACGTATTTTTCGATGTCAGGATAATGTTCTTTCGTCACATTTATGATAGCTGAAGCTGTGAGAGTGAGGGCTCGTATACATCTTGCATACGCATGACCATTCAACATATGGTTAACTGTTTATTTACCATACACACTGTTCCCCAAAGACTCTCCAATCCACTTCCTTTCATTATACGACCTATTGAACCCATAAAAGGCATCTAAAGGTGGAACCCACCCAGCCTCAGAATTATTTTTGCGATGTCACTGTTGCGGTCAGTAGTAGCTACTATATCTTAAGATTTTAAGAAAAGTGGTTGATTGAATGTGACGATGCATGACTAGTTGTGTTTTCTACTCTGATCTGCTGCAAAGCACAATGCTGTATAAACAGTTGACATATTACTGGGATCCATGTTTATAAATGGTACTGCCAGTGTGTATGTCGATTCACACTTGCCAGACCTACTCATAATATTGTTCATGAAGCCATTCCACTCAGGTTGGTTCCTTAATCCAACAAGCCACATCAAGTTCAATGGGAAAATATTTTTTGTGGGCTGCTTTGTAAGGGTTCTGACAGGTTTTAAGTTCATTGAATCCCTCAACAACCACATTTCCAAAGCCACTTTTTCTTCTCTTTCCGTGAGAATACAGAAGGATACTCTCATGATTGAAAGTCCGAGACTGAATTCGTTGAACCTTCACCTGTGTTTCAACGACCAGGTGTAACACATTGGACTACTCCCATTGCATGAAATGTATTTAAGCCATCCAATGTTTTAACATTTACGTCTGCATTGTCAAACACATATTGAGGAAACAGTACATTACTAATCTGTGGAGATTCTGCATTGATTAGGGAAGTAAGGTAAACACCTATTTCATGATATGATGCGCACACTCCCATAGATGAAAATATGTCTATTAGGTGCTTAGAACCATACAATCGATGAGGAGTTAATGCCAGACTTATTTGAATAGGAAACAGGAATGTGCTTGTTCTTACAGTTGATATGATTGCATGATTTATCACAGTGCACTTCCTGTTTTCCTTGGGCGATTCAGCAGCGTTCTTCTTTTTTGTTACCCTTTGGCTAAAAACTACAAGGCTTTGTGGAATTAAAATTTCACCACCTGATCTGATAGCTTCCAAATGTTATTAGACACTTAAATCATAAGCCATTTTTTGTATGTCTAATTTTATGATGTCAGGTGCAGCTAATACTATCCTTAAACGTTCTGAATCACGATTGGGTTTCCTGTGTTGTACCATTGATCCATTATTTTGTGAGCTGTGTCTGATAAACAGAGCACATTTTTCCTTCCCGAAACATTTGAAACAACCATTCGGTCTTTAAAATGTTCCAGAAGAAGATTTTTCAGATGTCTGTCTGTATATGTATCCCCTTGACCAAATATATTTTTCAAAATATCTTGTAATTCTGTCAGAGTGTAGTGGCCTTTATCACAGTTTTCCATGTATTTGCGCAACAAAGATAATTATATCACCACTTTCGATTTTGGTCGACCTACAAGTCAATCGTCTGTTGTAGTTCTTCAAATTGTTTGTAACAACTTCCATAGTAGCGTGCTTCTGGTGCCACGAGATCACTTACATTAAGTCTGGCTCTTACCCTTTCTCCCAACTCATCATTTTGTGCATCACACTTTTTTTAAGTTTTCCTTTATTTCTAAAGTCGCTACCATGTGAAAACTTTTCTTACGTTCTGATGCAGTTTTGGAATCAACACTTGCTTCTTCCATACAAATCAAGCAGTTTGTTTTGAAATCGAACTTCTCCTCTGAGCTCCTTAAACAAGATGAAGTATCTGATGGATTATGTTTCTGTACTGCTGTAAGAGCAGCATTGATACTAACAGGTCTTGTGTAGCTCTGCCTGCACGCACTGTGAACCAGAATAGTAATTTTTCCTTCCAGCTTTTCATGCAGTCCATCGCATCGTTATTAAACTAGACTCAATAATTGTCCGTAAACCCTTTTTTGAAGTTCACAGTTTCTCCTTAAAGTTCCTTTCCACAAAGAGCACACAGCAAATCGAAATCATCCATTTTCTTCTTTTTTTACATATAATCAAATACGAAGTTGTAAGGAATGATAATATTGTTCATGTTAAACATACAATTAATCTACAATCTAAATTATTATGCTAAAAACCGCCACGTAACTAAACGTGTTTATTGACAGTACATGTGTTCTTTCACTACGTGTCTTCTCACTTTAGAACAGGGCTGTCTTCTCCCTTTAAAACGACTAACAAAAACACTCAGACACATGCTGCTGTATACGGCGCCAGCATAGAACTGGTTTGCAATGCAGCGAAGGTGTGGTTTGAGCATTGCTCATCTCGCTGTTGGCACCCTCCCGCTTCATTGTGTGGCAAAGTTATGGTTGCAAACCTTTTGATATATATATATCATTTTAAAGCTGTTGAATCAGGCTACAACATTAATACTAAACACACTCCCATGTTGTCAATTCCAAAGAAGCTACAACGTTAAAACTTGGAATATCGCAATACAAATTCTGTTTTTTTTACACTTTTATTAAAATTAAGGAATAACTATTGGTTTTACCGCAAAATTGAAGATAGACAATTTTGTAATTCATAATTTCAGGATTAAAACCAAAAAAAATACATCGTTACGAACATTGGTTATGGAGATATGTCATTTTCTGAAATTCGACGATGGGAAGTTCGGGGGCGACAGGGGTGAATGCACAAGGGGTAGATGCGGGGAGTTTTGGGGAAATACATCTCTTATAGTGTTCTAATCAGTGGCCAAAATTCAGTTTTCTTCTAATTATTCCCCTTTTTTTCCTGGGCTACTTTACCGGATGCTGGTAACAGGCGTTTTACATTTCCCAAATTTTCCCAAACAAATTTTTGTTTTTAAATCCGTATATATATATATATACATTTTTTTAGAAATTACTAAAAGTAATACATCGAAATATGAGTAGGAGTTTTAATTCATTCATTTTAAAGTGTATTGACTTGTCTAGTACCAACAGGTTCCCAGCAGATAATTATCCCTTGTATGATGCCTATTTTAGCCGACACAGATTATGCTGTTTCAGCCCAAATCAAAAATGCTCGATCGGATGGATATCTGGGGAATTTGGACAACATTGCAATACGTAGAAATCTTCCTAAATTACCACGAACCATTACACAGGTCTGCAAAAAAAAATTCAGCTGCATGGGATGTTTTTGGTAAACATTATGTTTTCGGGTGTGCTGAATCCAAAAATGACCTCCATTTCCCTCCATCACGTACGGTTCTTTTGCAAAATACCAGGTGTATGCATAAAAAAAGCATAAAGATAATAAGAAAACCACCATTTAATTACAATGAACTAAAAAATATTTCTTATAATAAACAAACAATTTCTTCATGAAACGTACTTAACATTCCGTGTTCATTTTTTTGCCTATGAAACTTTTTCTTCTTCTCTTTGATACTTCTCCGAACACGCTTCCACTTTCCACTTTCTGTTTCCCGCTTGAGCATCGAACAGTAGACAGCTAGCATATTGACGTCCCAACGTCCTTGGAAGCGTCCCTCGATATCACGGACATCCTGGTGAAATCTTTCACCCTGCTCTTCACCGAGGACTCCCAAGGTTTCGGGAAAATAGTCGACATGGGAGTGTAAGAAATGAACTTTTAAGCTCATCTTGCATCCTTGAGCTTTATACGCAGCCAACATGCGTTTTAAAATGGTTTTGTAGTGAGGGTCTTTAGTATTACCCTAAAACTTGTGCAATACGTTTTTTAAATAGTCCTACGCATCTTTTTCTTTTTCTCCCATTGTTTCTGAAAATAGGGGATCGGATAACAGTTTTCGTATGTCGGGGCCAGTAAAAACTCCCTCTTTCAACTTGGCTTTAGACAGTTTTGGGAACTTAGAACACAGATATCTGAAACATTCCCCATCTTTTGACAGTGATTTCACAAACGGCTTCATAAGCCCCAATTTAATATGAAGATGTGGTACTAAAACCTTTTCAGGAGGAACCAAATTTGTATTAATGACGTTATTTTCGAAGTGGTGTGGAACTGGTATTGAAGTTACCAGTCAGTTTTTGTCCAATGGAGATCTCTGGCTCGACTGTCCCACAAGCAAAGGAAGCAGGAATATTTCGTATAACCTGCCTGCTGGCACAACAACACAGTTAGTATTTTGAAGTCTCCGCAATACATCCAGCGATATTCTTGATATTTTCTTTTCTTAAGAATCATTGCCATATCGTTACAGTTTTCCTCCAAATGCACCGAGTGTCCTACAGGAAACGATGCAAATGTATTCTCTTTATGCAGCAAGACTGCTTTGAAGCTTGTTTTTGAGGAATCAATGAATAGGCACCACTCAGATGAATCATATTCTATTTCAAAACACTTCATTAAACATCACTACAAATAACGAGATTTCCCTCTTTGGAGAAAAATTTAGTGAATTCTCTTTCTTGGTGCCTGTACCACGAAAAGGAGATTCCGGGTGACAGCCAGTTTTTATTTTTTTATCTTGACCCCAGCAATTTGGCAGCATCTTTTGAAAGGCCTAAATCTCTAATCAGGTCATTGAGCTCGCTTTGATAAAAAAGTTGGGGTCCCTTATCAACAGAAAAATCTGAACTAGATTCGTCCAGGGGAGGTAATGCGTTTCCATCCTCAGAATCACTCAGGATATCATCCAAACTGGAAGGTGGGTGTGGAGCTGCTATTGCAGATCTATGAGACACTGGACGAATAGCTGAATTTAGGTTTGGGTAAGATATTTTATTTTTATTTTTTATATTGAAACCTTTCACATCTACCAAACAGAAATAGCAGTCGGTAGTGTGGTTTTGCTGTTCACGCCACATCATAGGAATGCCAAAACGAAATGAGTGTTTCTTACCCTTAAACCACAAACGGAGATCTTCCTCGCACCTGATGCACACCTTATAAGGAGCCCAGGCTTTGTCTTGATCCACAAGTTTCAACTTGAACTAAGCAAAATACACTTTCTTCACGAAATCACTTATGTTTCTTTGTTGACTTTTAACAGTGTATTCACCACAAATAAAACAAAATTGGTCAGGAGAAATAACACAACCTCTTGGAGCCATAATATATATCTAAAAACACGAGCACATTCACATTTTAATGCCAAATGTAAACTAAGTGTGGCTCCTCTCTGTTTGTATACACCTCATTGAGTACACACACTGACTCTCCATACATCTAGAAGCAAACGCTTTTCCTGTATTGAAGCAGATGGAAACTAGCCTCGCTCCCTTCAAAAAGACCAGTGAAATAACACGTAAAACATAGGTGAACACGAGATTATGTTGACACCTGCGCGTCTGCCGATCGTCTCTCTCTGTAGCTAGGCAAGTTAATCGGCAACACCTGCTTCTTCCTCTGGCTCGATAAAAAAACATTCTAAAATGGCACTGCACATAAATAAAAGAAAACAGCAAAAAGTTTCATTTTTCCCCGTTCTTAAAGATAAAAAGTAATGCTTACGAGGGATTCTCTAGGCACTATTAGCCTCGAATATCCAGTAGTCATCTTATTAGCTATGCAACATAACCAAAGCAACCTAGATCCTGAACTTATTTAGCATGTTGAAACATTATCAAATCTTACAATACGCTTGTTTATACTCGTTCCTAATACCCTAGAAAACGTGTATAAACATGCTCAGTCCAGCAAGTAAGATTCCTCACGTTTCACTATAAACAAATTAAACCGTTTGGGACATGATCAAACTGAGCTTCCTCACACCGCAGACACTACCCTTGCCCTGCCACCCTTCCACTGCCCTCCCCCTCCTTTCGCCTCATTTTCTCTTTGTATTTATTCGTGAGTCTCACTCAAATACGTATTAAATGAAAGTAAGAATCACTTTTGCATAGGATTTTTAGAATAAAGAATAGGATACCAGATTTCAAGTTAAACGGGAGTTTTACTCTAAATAAAACTACAAACACGAGTTTTGCAAGAAAACCTGACGTGATGGAATTTTTTGAGTATTTTTCCCGGTATTAAGGAGTAAAAATCTATAAGTAACAGAATAAAAACCCTGTGCAGTTTTCTGGTTGCAGACCTGTGTGTTATGAAAAACTCCAGGCACCGTGGCATGATGTATTTAGGTGTGCAACTTAATTCTTGGCCACAGCCATGACACGTTGACAGCAAATCATAGCAAATCGAAAAGGTAGCTACTAAGGGAAACAATGCCCGTCGTGTGGGATACATTTTAGCCACCTCTCAAGGAGCTGCCAAATGCCACTGCGGAAAAAATAGGGCTGTTTCGAATTGATCAAGTCAATACTCGTGTGGACCTCCTCGACAGAAGTGAAGTGCGTATGACTCAGGTGTTCTTGCAGTGAGCGAAAAAGATGATAATCGGACGTTGCGATGCCTGGAGAATACGCCGGGTGAGACGAAATCTCCCATCTCATGTCGGTGATCGTGTTTAAAGTCGTTTTCGTGGTGTGAGGACGCGCGTTATCCTGAAGCAGTAGGACCGACTTTCTGCCCTTGCCGGTGTATGAGATTTTCGCCTCACGTGCGTCACTCACACAAAATGAGAGTTGCCGACAATAACGCTCAGCGTTAACCGTTTCACCAGGTTTGAGCAACACATATTGTACGACACCGCGCTGATCCCACCATATGCACAACAACAACTTCCTGGCATGAATATTCGGTTGGGCTGTACTGGTGGTAGTTTAACCTGCATAAACCCACGATTTGGGCCACTTAGGATAACCGCAAAATATCCACTTCTCATCACATGTCAAAACCTTTTGCCGGAAATCCTTCTTCTTGAATCTGGAAAGCAAGGACACCGTAACATGGTAGCACCTGGATTTGTTCGCAGCTGTGAGTTTGTGGGACACACAACTGCCCTCCTTGTGAATCCGTCCAAGCATGTGCATGCGCTTTGAAATGGCCTGCCCTCTTACTCGGAGTTCCTTGGCGAACTCTGACTGTGTGCTACAGAGATCTGCGTCCAGCAGTTGTTCCAGTTCCTCATTGTCAAATTTCTGTGGTTGTCCCGGACTTTCAGCATCACGGAGATCGAAATTTTCCTGCTTAAACCGCTGGAATTACTTCTTTCACCCTGAAACCCAAACAGGAGGCAGTGCCTCAAATGTTTCTTCTCGAACGACATTGCTTTCACCGTCAACTTTCGTCCCTTCTGTCGTTACACCTTTGAGCGATTACTGTTGCCTGGAAAGCTGTTAGATGGCGCGGCAATTAACCATTATCGCACACAGCTATTTGCATTTGCCGACGTTCTATGATCGCTTGAGGTTAGAGGCTAAAATTAAGTTGCACACCTAACGTGCATTTAGTTTACTTTCAGTCTCTTATACATGTATAACACACTGCAAAATTAATATAACATTTTTTCAACCAGTTTAAAATTTATAAAAGAGTATAATAATGAAAGGTTTTTCTAGGCGGATTTTTTTTATCTTGCGGTAGTTTAAGATTCTTATTCGCCTGTGATAGTCTTTCCGAATGGATTACAATTCAGATCATTTTTCCGTTTCACGACACGTTTTCATGTCAAGTTTCATGCTAGCGTTTAATTGTGACTTGATACCACTGACAATAAGAACTTGTTACCTGATTGTGCAGGTACGTAATTAAGTAACGAATTTTTTTTGTTTTTAAACCCGGTAAAAGCACTGTCGGGAAGGCCTTTTTTTATAAATCATTTATTAGGCATGTGGCAGGAATAGCGTTTGCGTTAGAATCGTGGAGATGATAGTTTACACTGTGCATGACTTCATTCGGTAGAGGAACAGTGTAACACACTCTTACGGAGCAAAAAACAAATATCCAGTTCTTCGTAAAAATCACTCAAACTGCATATGAGGCGTTGTATGATATGAATGCACTTAATTACACGCCTCGTACACAAATATTCCTATGGTACGCACGTTTTAAGAATGGGTTTGGCGAATTGGAAAAGGACGAAATGCTCTGACGCCCGATTGCAGCGTGCACGTCTGGACTCATTCACTAAGTTCTCCAAAGGATAAAAAATTATCTATGTGTGACCTTGAAGTTACTCTAATGTGAGTTTAGTGTTAATATAGAGACGATTCGTCAAATATTAGTACGAAATTTACGAAAAAAAGCTTTGTGCTTGTTTTGTTTAGCATGTTTTGTCAGACTATCAGAAACATGCACGAAGGTACTAAGCAAAAGACATCCTGTAGACGGCAGGATAAATGCTAAATTTTCTCAAAGCATTGTGGAAGGTGACGAGACATCGTGTTTTCGTTTTGATACCTCTAAAAGAGCATCCTTTTGCTGTTATAGATAGATTAGGACATCGAAGTTAAAATTTGTTCACTTCTGCAGCATGCATTATCCCTTATATCCCTATAATGCTGTCAAGCGAACTCCAAAACGTTTCCGCGTTGTTCATTGAAGCCGATGTTCTACGCGAGAAATATTATTCGAAAAAGCATGTGTTAGTGTCTTTGCAAAAAGAAAACTGGAGATAAAGAGACGATGTCTTCAGTGTGTTATTACTTTCTTAACTCAAAACTGAAACAGAAAGCTTTTCAATGAATGAAATATGGGATTACATTATTGTACAATACACATTTTCCAATTGTTAATCAGTTTATAGGTGTAAATAGGACATGAATGGTAAGTCAGATAATATCTGAAAATTTTAAAATTTTGTTGTCCTGGAGCGGAAATTTAAACCGCATCTCCCAACAAGCGTCCGAGTATGCTAATCACTACACCATTCAGAAAGACCAAATTTCAAGTTTCCGATTAATTTGAATAAAAGAATCAGAGGATTCGCTAGTCGAAGCAAGCAAAATTCATGCGCAAGGAATCTTCATTTCGGTAATTGCACGAAGGAGCAGAATATCAATGAATGAAATACGGAATAACAACATTGTACAATACAAATTTTGTAGTTGTGAATCCGTTTATTGGTGTAAATATAACATGAACAGTAAGTCAGATAATATCCGAAAACTTGAAAATTTCTTTGCCATTTAGTGGAAATCGAAGCCTCGAATCCCGGCTTCAAAAATTTTATAGAAAGCTTTTCTCTGATCGATTGTGTTTCCTTGGATAATTAACGTATGGCTGTATTCAGATGTTATAGAGCAAGGTACTTATTTAAAGGTTTTTGTTTTCCCTATCAGTGGGGATACAACAAAGAAATTCATGGATTTGTTTAAACACCGCGGCAAGTTTTCAGAGAGGGGCACAATTAGAAACAAAAAAGAACATATATCTATTTTTGAAATCTTTGTTAATAAAACCGAGCAGCACTCTCAGTTCGTTAAGAGCCATATTTGTGAAATTATGTTTTACAATAAAAAAAGTTTGATTTGCAGCTAATGTAGCCAAATGGTGAGAGACTCAGAATTTTAACCATTCGTCGGAGATGGGTCTGAGCTCAATTCCCGGGTGTATCATGAATGTGTGTTGTAGTAATGCAATGACTCTCTCCCTTACCTGGAAGCAGTTTCCCCTAATTAGGGTTGGATGAATGCTTATGCTGATTTGCTTACGGTGGTTGTTAATACTCCAAAGTTTAATTTAAAATGATCGCAAATATGAATGTCTCACCTCTGCTTGTAATTCTGAATAATAATATAGGAAAACCAGAAAAATATAACATACATTTTCGCAGGCAGTTACAGGTTAAATTTCTGCTAATAACTTTGCATGGCACTATGCATACTATATATTTCGGACACGAAGAAAGACCGAAAGACATTCTTCAAATATCTGGAGCAATATATTATATCACTTAGATGTGATTTCAATTTTAGGAGTTTTCAAGCTCCTTTTATGAAACTGAAGACACAAAGTCACCGACGGAAATAGAAGAAGTGCTTACTCTTTACAATGTTTTTTTCCTTTTTAATACTGAATACATTAAATAAAAATTACCAAAATAAATTAAAGACATTTGTTTTTAATATAATTGATGTCCGTACGAGCAAAACGAGTTTGTTATTTGCAAAGGTTAAGAAGAGGAACCATTGTCCAAATGAGATGCTCACTGGATTTCCTACAGCAGGAAAAGACACAGAATGGACCTACGTGGAAGCTTGGAGAACATAATTCGAAATAAAGTTAGAGTGTCAGAAAACAGACTAGGTCAAATCAGAAAGTTTTCAAAGAATTTTAAAAATCCCTTCCAACAATAATATCTTGTTCCGTTATGCGAAAGTTTAAATGAAGTACTCGTGCTCTACGTAGTAATTATATCATTTTCCACGTTAAATAGAATAAATGCATACCAAGTGGAACTTTTAGGCGTTATTTAAATCTTCCATTTGTATAATTTTATTTACCGATTTACATCACATATTAGCTTTGCAAAGGGCGTGAACAGCTCTTATTATTTTTATAAGTACTTATATAATATTTATGAATATTTTTTGTAGGTGAATCAGTAATATCTGTCATAATTCCGAAAGTGGTTCTTATAAACGCATGTAACCTTAGGACTACATTGTTCACTTACCGTGTGATTTGCATGAAACGTTTTTTCATGCTACTAAATTTTCGTTGGAACAATGTTTTGATGTTTTACTACATATAATTCGGAAGGCGTTCCGTGTAAGCGAAAAGGAAATACAATGTATCTTTATCATTTTCCGTTAGATGAATTTTCATCTAGTTAAATGGTTTAAAGATTATCCACAAGGCCGTCCCGGGGCGCAGTGGTCTAAGCGATGGCTTCTGATCATTCATCCGAAAGGGGTCCGGGTTCGAATTCCGATGAGACATGGATGTTGTGTTTGTCTTACAGTACTGAATCTCTCCCTTCCCTGGAACCAGTGACCCTAAATTAGGGAAAGGTGACTACTTATATCCCATTGAGTTGCTCCGGTGGTTGCTAAACCGGCAATAAAAGAATATCCACAGGTAAAAGAAATCTACTTTTGTTGTGCCGCTGAATCAGACTGGAAGAAGTGATACGCTAAGAAGGTAAACAAGTAGAAGATCCTGTTTCATTATAAAATCGAGCGTAGCGTCATCTATTAATGTTTGACGCAAAACTGAGGTGGGATGCCAAGGAATGGTGGCTCAAAATACCTTTTGCTAGTATTAACTTCGTCAATGAGTAATATACAGTGTAAATGTGTTTTTCTTCTAGATTAAACTCCAAGTAACTACAAGCATAGGATCTGCAGAATTTGATCATTTGCATTTCAGTCCTATTTATCAAGAGCACTGCCGAAATTTTGTTCCTCACTGAACTTTAAAACATTTACTTATCGGTCACTGAAACTTTCTTCAAATTTGAATCACTTTTGCTTTCAACATGATCTTAAGGGAAATTAAAAGAAACATTGCCATTTTAATATAATATATGTTTCATATGAAAAACTGAATGAAACAAGTAATATAAAAATACTAATGTTTACGGCAATCAAAGTTTATTATGCATCGACTATACTTTCGCAGAGCGTTTTGCTCTGCAACATCAGGCTAAAGGGAACGTAAACATTCAAATCATTGTGACATCATCATAGTTCTGAAGGTCACAGTCTTTGGTGAGTTGTGTCCACTCACTTGAAAGAAATTAAAAGGACGTCATGTCGTTGACAAGACGCGAAGAGTTACGAGATATGTGGAAAGCTTTTAATACATTAATCTTGATAGTCGGATCAGGTTTATCAATGAGCGATAAACTTGTGAAGCCCGATAAACTTTTCAATTCTCCAAAAACAGTAACCGTCAGAACTGTGGTGTTGTCACAATTATTTGAACGTTTAAGCTCCATTTGTCCTGATGATTCCAAGCCAAACACTCTGCGAAACTATTGTCGATGTTTAATAAACCTTTAATTGTGATAAACGTTGGTATTTTTATTTTATCTCAACACTGTAAGTTCAGTAGTCATAAATTATATATAAGTGAATGAAACAATTAGAAAGTACATTATATTTTGAAGTAGGGGTCACATTTGGATTAAATTCACTTATTCTGCTTAACAGGCCTGCCTAGTTGGTTAGCATATTTAACGTGTGACACGTGGTACTGTATTTACTTTTTTCTTACGAAGATGGCTCATAATGTTTTGAAAAAGCTATAGGAAATTTCTGAAGTCGGAAGTAGCATATTTTTTCAGGATTACAACTCAGCGTTTCACCGTTGTATGTACTCAATTACCTTACAATTTAACACGGTATTATGTGATTCATAGAAAAAAACATTTTCTAGATAAGTTTTTATGATATTGTTGGAATTTTTACGAGTCATGACACAAAGAAAATTTTTGCCACACAGAGGCAAACATCGTTTGGTGATATTAAAAAAAAAACTAAAACATTTTTATGGAAAAGCCTAAATTACCAAAATATCGGTCTTCGGCAAATTAGCGGAAAATCACATGAAAAAAGACATTACCAATACACGCGACTGTTAATTCCATAGCAAAAAAATTCTTATAATTGAAATTCATGTACGAAACCGAGGAACTGTCCCAGACGGAATCTGACTGCATTTTCTTACTTTTTTCAACTTCGAAGAGCTCAAAGCGTAGACTATCTTCATATATTGTTTTGTTTCATGTTTTCATGCAGGTCATTTGGCTGACTTTACGTTGCCCTTCAAAGACATTTTCTTTGAAATAGGAAACGAACAAACATTGCTCTGTGCATCTCATCGTTTTTGCTGCTTTACAATAAAATGAGCAATTATTGTTTACGTTATGCATGTCAACATATGTTTTTTGGCTCCGTAGACTTAAAAAATATTTATATGTCACAGCATACTTTACGAACTCATAGAATAAAACAAAGGGTTATATCCACATTTACATAGAGAATACCGCAACTAAATACACTCATCATCAAAAAAATAGTTGCACCTAGAAGGACATGTCAGATTGCAATTCTGTTTGGAAGGGAGGCAAAGGTGCCAGGAACAATAAGTGATTAAACATTGATGCTGATATGGGCAATATTTAGGGAGCTAGACGCCAATAAGTAGTGTCTCTCAGTATGACGTCGGGCATCCATGTTTGCTCATAAGCATGCCAGACGTCTTGCCATGGAGTTCTACAGGTTTCTAATAGTGTCCTTTGGTAAGCCATCCCAAGCAGCTTGAATCTTACCGCGCAGTCCCAGCAGATTGTGCGGTAGGGTTGTAGTTTGGGTAGTACGCCCCATAGCATCCCACATATTGTCAGTCCACGATAGGTCTGACGACGTGGTTTGTCATGGCAGAGTGTCAGTGCCTTGAACGCAAGTTCTCGAGACAGCAGCAGTATGAGGACGAGCGTTGTCCGTTTGGAATATCGCACCAGAATGAGCGTTTAGGAAAAGTAGGAGAACGTGTTACAGTACCTTATTAATGTAACGTTGGGCTGTCAAAATCCCTGTAATGAACAACAAAGGCGATCGGGCATCATAGGCAACTGCACCGTACATCATGACACCAGGCCCCTCTGGACGAGTGACGCTCGACAAAAAATCGTTTATCTTGGGTCTGACCACGATGCCTCCATACAAGGATTCGTTGGTCGTCTCAAAGGCAAAAGCGGCCTTTGCCATTGAAGATAACCCACCTGCCATTCCATGACATTATCGAACGACACCACTGCAGTCTTTGGCGAAGATGCAATGGTGTTAAAGGAAGACGTCATAACGGTCTCTTTGTATGTAAAGTTAGGCTGGTGATTTTACCTGCACCGTCCAAATGCGGATTTTGCACGGATATAGGGAACTCTCTCAAAACTAGTCGTGAAAGCGTTGTGAGAGCAATCTTACCAGGATCCTGCAGTCTTTCACCCGGGCAGGATCGGTCCAGAGAGCAGCAGAGATCTGCAGCTTCCACTGGACAAACACATCCCGTCCCTTTACCATAACCCGAACGTGTGATACGCTAACGGGCGAGGCTCAAATATGGCGTGCGGCTGGGAGATTTATTCGCCAGCGCGATTGTTTATGGGTCTAAGGCCCTTTATTAGTTCCAGGCAAAACAGGTACAAAGACATATATGCGTTGGGGGGCCCATGCAGTCGAAAAAACTCCTTTATTTCAAGAGCCCACCATCAGAGTTAAAAAAAGTATTATTTACAAAGCATTTATAGTGCAGAACTAGGGCGCATGCTGCTAAGCCTATCTTATGGTACGTCGACCCTCCTCTTCGGTCTTCTATTTTATGTCGTTATTCTCCTGTTAAGAATTCTTCCTGCCTCACCAGGAAGTCTGTGACCAGTTCGATACGCCCTTAAGGAGCTTAGGGGTACTCGCTCAAAGTCGTGAGGTACTTTGTTTTCCCTAGATCGGGGGCGATAACCTTTCTCTGTCCGGAAGTACAAAAGCAGTCTAAGACCATGTGTGCCAAATCCGTGGACTGCACACACGTTCACGTACCGTAAATCGGGCCGGTGAGTACCTGGTTCAGGTACCCATCACTTTCCGAACGCTTCGTAGAAACTCGGGTAAAAATATAGCGTGTTCTCCTTCCCGTATCCCCCTCATCCCAACACTGTTGCAACTCCGCCTGCGTTGCTTTTTTCAGTTTAGTACGAACACTTTGCAGTGACGTTCACTGATGAAAGTCAATACTCCCTTTCTCAGCTGCTTCTTTAGCCAGCTGGTCTGCTCGTCCGTTTCCAGTAGTTCCGTCATGGCTTTGGACACAGTGGAATGAAACTACCGAACTGTTCCCAGTGCCAAGGAGAGGTTTCACATCTCTAACAAGGGAGTCCTACCCTCAAACTGAACAGATGATTTTAATGCAGCTTGACTGTCAGAAAAAGACATGACTTATCTTTCTCTGCTGCTTTGGCAGGGCCCACGGCAACGTTTCTCCGGTCGCCAACAACTCAGCCTGGAAAACAGAGGAGTTGGGCGATAATTTCAACGGTTCCACGTGCTTCTCGTAACCATCCGAGAGCTTGCAGGACCCTGCATCAACTCAAATACCTATTTTGGATCCCTCCGTGAACAGCCCTCTCCCCTTCCCCGTGCGGCGGTCTTCGTCACATGTGGGACATATTTTCTTGTCCGGTGACAAGCCCAGTAAATTTTAGCCCATTCTACATCGAAAACCTAATAGTGGTCTTCACGTATATCAACATGTTTGCCAAATCTGAGAGATTGCTACCACAAGATATTGACTTCCTTGCTACCACCAAGTCCGCCGGCTCACACCCTGCCAGCACTTGTAGTGTAGCCGTAGAGGTCGTACGGAAGCACTTAGTTATGCCCAACAGTGTTGAACGCTGGAATCGATTGACTACTGTCCTCATCCTAACAGTGTCGGATCACCAGACCGAGCACGCATAAGTGAGTATCCTCTCAACCCCACGTTTGTACCCTTTCTTCTTGGCTGCCCCAGTCAGATTCATTCCATTAATCCTGTTCAAAACCATATTACACTGATCTTTTGGGTAACGAAGGTGAGGGAGGCCACAGAGCTTAGTATTAAGGACAGCTCCCAGATACATCATTTCTCTCACCGCCGAAATCGTGAACCCTTTGAAACGACACTTGGGGAAATGACCATCTCCTCCTACTTCGCTATAGCTCATAGCGTCGTCTTTTCTGGAACAAAGTGCGTCCTACGTCATACAGTCTTCTGTCAATGGTGCTGGCACTAAAATGACGATGCACGGAGGGCACCACTGCTCGCTGAATAACCGCAACCGTATGCTGGACAACCTGTCGGTCCTCTCTCTCTGTTTTTCGTCTAGGTATACCAAATCCTTCCTGTCGCTGCTGTGTGCTGTGTTCTGTCCACAGCCGCCAACAGCGTGATATAGTAGTCTGCGCACGGCCGGCATGGCGCGCAAAACGGCGATAAGACCGATCCGCCTCCCGGAGCCCGAAGACCCTGACATTCTGGAACTCATCCAAGTGCTCGAATTGTTTCGAACTTTTCTACGAGGCATACTTCACTTGCAAAGCGTGCAACCAACACAACAGAAAGAGTTAGAATGGCAAGCAAACGGAACAGGGTGACCTTATATAATCGGTCAAGCACAGCGCTATGTCCCCTTCTTGCTTGGATCACATGCACGGGCGAGCGTGGTACTTGAATCATTTGCATGCCTCACGATATCAAACCTACCCATCAAGTTTCATTCCTGTCGGTTGCTTCCTTCGGGGTACAACTATTTTTTGGAAGATAAGTGTATCATCATTTCGAATTTTATCTTTACCTCAAAAGGGGATCATCTTATTCTTTCAATTTTCGTCAAGCATTTTTCATAAAGATATCACCTGTACACTGAAACTTTGTAATTTCGCAATATACTGTGCCCCGAAAACACTTGGATGTTTATATAAATATTCTTAAGAAATAATAGGACCTGAAACATTACGAAAAAGCAGCGTCATGCATATTTCGAGTTCCACATTGCTATTACGTACCCACATTTCCACAAAAAGTTGTGCGGGTTACATAAACTTACGAACCGTCAGCGTGGTATTGAATGTTCTTGTGTCTCGCATCTGAATGCTGAACTGTCACACTGTGAACAATTAGCAGCAAATACTTTACAATCATTATGGAGTACTGTAATCCTGTCTCAAACAGAGAGATTTCTTCAGTTATTCATTTATTCCATCATGGGATATGTCGACTCTTTGCGCGTTGTTAGCGTCAGATTAACATCGAATTACGGCAGGCAGGCATTGACCGGCAAGAGTATTGTCTCACAATCGCCTGTCTCGGAAACCAGGAACATATCGCGCTTGCATATTCTAGATGATTTTCGAATTGTATCGCTACGTGATATGCAATGTAACCGTGTGTCCCTTTCTCTCTGATTTGGAGTAGAAATCTTGGGTTGCTGCAGAAAAATCTAAATTGTGCAGTTGAAAGATTCAAAAAACTTGTAACGAGTGACAGAATATATTTTGTACTTGAACATAAATTAAATTTCAGTATTCATGAAATTTTGGTCAAACATAAAAACATCATTATAATCGGCCTTTACACGCATATAAAAAATAATAAACACATAATATTCAAGAACTTTAATACTTTATTCACAACGATTAACCACCTTAGCTCATAGTCAGTTATTCTATTGGAGGTAATGATTGTGATGTTCCGAAGACAATAACCCATCTGATCACTGTTGGTTGCGTTATTTCGAAGATAATAACCCATTAGATTTATTATTTTTTTCTTTGGAGGTATACCAACCACCATGGGCAACTCAATGGGCGATAAGCATTCGCCAATAGGCTATGAGCAGTCCCTAATTTAGGGTCACTGATTCCAAGGAAGGGAGAGAGCCTGTGCCGTAAAACAAACACAACATCCATGCCTCCCCGGGATCTGAACCCGGACACCTTTCGGACGAATGATCAGAGGCCATCGTTTAGACTACTGCGCCACGTGACGGCAATTAGATTACGCACATAATATTTATAAATGACATCATTCATGGCAGTTTGAAAACACGTTCAATACGCTCTTAAATAACTTTCACCCTTTTTTGCGGTTCGACTCCTTAGTAATTTACAATTTAGGATCATGTGACAAAAGCTACCTCATATTCAATCTGTCTGCTTCAATGACATCAGGTGGAACTGTTCCAAAAAATTTTCGAGTAACAGGAGAACAACAGATTCTTGGCGTTCCTCGGTTATTAAAAATGTAACAAACTTCTTGGAGAATGATGCTGAAAGTAAATCCACAATGATGCAGTTTCACAGATCTTATACAACAGATCATGAATTGAGGATTCAAAATTCTGAAGTAAAGCTTCAGTTACTTTGAAAGCCGTGTTCGATTACAGACCCGTCGAAGTATTTAGTCGCCCGTATGCAATTCAAACAAATCTTTACACACGGGAAAGATCTGATGCTGTGCATCCAACCATCTTGAAATTCGGAATAAACAGTTGTTTAGATAGGAAAGCTTTAAAGTAAAAGCAATACAAAATAGAGTTTTAGTGTATGTGGGGCATTTTGGCTAAATGATAAGTAGATAAAAAACTAAGTTTCATACTATGATTTAAAAGATTCTCTGTAGGTTTTTAATTGGCGCTTTAATTAATTAATGTGCGTGAACATTTCTCGTCACGAATGGTGTTAACTGAATTAATTTCATGTACAATGTGTTGGAAAGGTTATACGTTGACAGCATTTATTTGTTTATTTATTCTGGAGAATTGCATTTGCTTTGGTCTGTTACTGCTTTCATGAAACTGCGCTTTGCAAAGCGAGAAAAGAAGTCCTTGAGGAGGCTGTAGAATGGGTTTGCTTGAGTCTGTTAGAGCTTTAAAAGCTGCCGTTTGCAAAGTAAAAGGAAATCTCATAAGTCCTCGAATGTGAAGGTTTCATTTGTCCTTGTTGAGTAAATCCTATAATTTTCCTATAATTGCTTTTACCTTGGGTAACTTACTCTTCTGAAGATTATGTTTGCAAAGCAAGTAAAGTCCCATTAGTATCAGCTCAAAAGAAAAGATGAGTACCAGAAGGCAGCATTTGGAATTGTCAGAACGCGCCAGAAAGCTGAAGAAGGTATGATTCCTTAAAGCCACAATAAGCTCAAAAAAGACTTGCCCCCTGGAACAACGTATAAGTGAACCGGGCTGGGGGGGGGGGGTGATGCGAGAAAAAGAAATCCAGATACGTTGCTGTCATACCGGGGGGGGGTAGTTCTTAATTGTCATTAATGTGGATTTAATTTTTTTTTTTGTGTGTATTCTATTAATACTAAAATTTTCGGTTATATTCGTTCATTTATCAGTTGCCATACTATGCTTTTCAAATTTCAAGAATCAGAAGGAAAGAAAGCCAGTTTTCAGCATTGAAAGCAATTTCATTTTTAGAATGAATTTTCGAAGTGATTGGAATTTGTAGGCCGCCAAAGGAAGCTGTCCCTGTGTTTGTTTTAGAAGAAAATTCCACTTACATAGCCTTCACGGGTTTTTTTTTTATGTTCATTCCTATGGACGTACCTGATAACTTTCTGAATATTCGATTCTGGTCAAAGTTACACAACATTATAGATTTTAAAACAAACCGTAGTTTTTAACGAGCAAATTTTCGAAATAATGTAAATAAAATTATTTCTTTGACTAACCCAATAAAATGCCAGTTCGTTTTTTGGGTAATTTATTAAAAACATTTATTAAATTACTGAAACAGAATAATGTATTGCATACGGGATTATGCCATATAATACAAATTTTGAAGATGACAATCCGATTTTCGGCGTAAATGTGACAAGGATGGTAAGTCAGATAATATCCGAAAACTTGAAAATTTTCATCGTCCTGGAGCGGGACTCGAATCCACGTCTCCCAAAAAACGCAGGGTATGCTAACCACTACACCACCCAGAACGGCCAAGTTTCAAGTTTCCGATCCATTTGAATTTAACCATCACAGGATTCGCTAGTCGAAGAAACCGGCATTCACGTTTAGCGAATCTGGAGGTTAAGAATCTTATCCCATGTTTGCCCGAAGAAGCATATAAATCATGAAAGAAATACGGGATTACGCCATATAATACAAATTTTGAAGATGACAATCCGATATTTGGCGTAAATGTGAAAAGAATGGTAAGTCGGATACATTTAAGTCCTTGTCACATTTACGCCAAAAATCGGAATGTCATTTTCAAAATTTGTACTGAAATAGAATTTCGTGTTATTTTTATTAGTAGGAAATGCATCCTTTTTTACAGTGAGTTTTCGCTTGCATGGAAATTGGAAAATGAATGGTAGCCCGTGTCGAAAATGGATGCTTCGGTCTACATTGATAGACTAAGAAGATATGAGTGTAAATTATGTTTTACTAACCCGTTTTAATTGGTATTAAGTCTGTCATCTTCATCGGAATCACATAAGCAAGGAAATAAAAAAGAATGTAATTTTATTCTTCCTGACAATTGATTGCTCGCAATTCTTATTCATGCATTTTTAATTCAATCTGAGGAAACAGATTGAATTAAAATATTAGGAAACGTTGGTTACCTTAGGTATACAGGTTTGACCTTAACCTTTTTTTTCTCAAGCCCATGCTTGGCAGCTAATGGAGGCACCTATACTCATCAACGCTTCTACATTCATGCTCTGAAATATCTGAAAATTGGATTTTCTGTAAACGAAATTTAGCATTTATGTCCAGATCATCTGCTCAAATGTGAAAGTGAAAAAATTGTAATTAGGTAGATATTGAATATCATAACAGTGCCTCTTTCGCTATTCAAGCCGAAAGTTAGGCATTCCAACTTTTGGGCATAGAAGTCACCATTTATCGTTTGATTAGATAAATGCGGGTCCAATGGACTACCGTCCGTGTCCCAACATGCACTTAAAAGACATTTCTGTAGGAAATCCTCGTATTCAAGTTGACGAAGCAGGCGCTTCAGCTCGGCATACTGCCATTTGATGCCTTCATTTTCGTAAAGGACCCGCGTTTGGTCACCCGTAACTGATCGTTAAAAGAACAGTTCATTTCTGTGTCGCGCAACCACAGTGGCATTTAGTCATTCTCTCCGATCGTTCTTGCTTTGAGGACAGGTCACGTGATCGTTATTAGTCGAACGTTGTCACAAAATTAAGCGCATGCATCATTCTTTCTACTTTTGATTTGTGTACAGAAAACCTTTTTCGATAATTCTTTAAAGGTTACGTGCTAGTCATTTAATATGACATTTTCACAAATGTTGTGGCTGGCTTCTGCTGGATTGTTGCCTTTGTCGAACTCATAACGAAAACAATGCTTAATATGATATCACAGGCTTCACATGTTAACCCTTGTGTGACGTCTTTACGAACGGGGTGCGTTTGCGTACTGGGTGCTTGTTTATAGGTTACTCATCGCAGTATTTAAGCCATCACACTCTCCAACTTTCACTGGGCTGGTTACTTCACCTTTTTTACTTGGAATTTGTGTCATGAAAATGGGTAGAGGTCTTTCACATACCTATTAGTATAAATTAATAGGTTCACGTACATCTTTGCAGCCCTTGTCTTTAAAAACCGCCTATATTCGAAGGAACAGAGATTCATGGGAATGGTCTAATTTCTCATTGCAGTCATTTAATAGATGAAACGGCTTAGGAGAGAGAGATCATGCTGCAGTGTTACAAATTTGTACCAATTATTATCACTAGCCCTGCCTAAATAAACCGAGTGAAAGATTTACACTTGCAGCGAAGGTTTAGGCTGATTAGTTTATCCTTGTACAGCCTCTTGAGCAGAGTACGAAGAGAAGAAGGATGTCAGGTGTAACCTAGAGGCTCACGATAGAAAATCTCATAGATACAGAGAAGTGAGTTCTCAGAGTTCGTCACACAACATCTCAATACAAAACAGATTTATAGGACAGGAAAAAGGGTTTGTTAGAGAAGATAATTTTCTAGTGTAGTTGGCATTTAGATAATTGGCAGTACCTTGTAAGAGTTGGAGGAAAACCCAGCGCTCAGCGGATGCTGAATTGTGAGTACAACTTTGTCAGTGGTTCAGAAGCTGGATGCGAATGGATCTACTGCGATCGCTGGACAGAGGTCGATAATTCCTTGGGCCTAATTAAATCAGAGAAAGAGGAAGAAAAAGAATGAGTTTAAAAAGAGAGTAAAAGATAAAGATTAGATCGAGAAACTCTTTTTTTTCAGCAAGTGAATTATAACTTCAGTGTAAATGATTAACGACACACGTAGGAAGCATTGTAAAGGAACATTTCGAAAATTCGTCAAAATATTCGTCAGGTTTGCAAATATTGTTTACTCTTTTCCTTTATTTATATTTCAATTTAGAACACGTAGAAGACCAAATATTTTTTAGCTTTCTATCGCCATGCCTTATAAAAAGAACTTGTAAAGTTTCTACCAAAGGCAAGATAACAGTCTCGATTGAAAATAAAGTCTAAACGTTGGTTTAGAAGATTCGTCCTTCCACTTCCTGATCGATCATTTGCTGTTTACTTTGCACATCTCTTTTCTGAACGTTTTACTTATTTAATATGTGAAATTCAAAAGTGCAGTTTATGGCACCCCTGATTAGTTTATAAGTGCTGTCATTATCTTAAGGTGGGTGAAATCATATCCTAAAAATGAAATAGTTGCAAATTCTTTATAATATCCTAGTATTTTCCATCTCGGGAATATGCTAGAAATTAAATATACCATTAAATAAAATGTTCAAAAGCGAAGATCAGAGATTATCAATAAGCAGTGCTTTATCCTGGGATACAATTTACATGAATCGGAAAGAAATATGAAAAACTTCTAAT
Source organism: Macrothele yani (assembly GCA_039090855.1). Classification (NCBI taxonomy): domain Eukaryota; kingdom Metazoa; phylum Arthropoda; class Arachnida; order Araneae; family Macrothelidae; genus Macrothele; species Macrothele yani. The sequence goes on along the minus strand of CM076999.1, from coordinate 45,323,951 downwards.
TCGTAGCTTTACTACTTAAATTAGCTTACAAAGTAAATTATATTTTTCATATTCCAAACTCTTTCAAAATATCTTGGGGGATATCAAGACGCAGTTCATCAAGGTTTATACAAAGTGAGTTCCATTTGTGTTTCTTTATTTTAGAATTTCGACAAACTTTTTTTCACTACATCATTCATTTAGATGTAATTGTTTTCAACTATGAAAGTTAAATTTGATTTAAAAAGTTCAAGCTTAGCGTCCGTTTTACGTTCAATGCTTTACTGCCTCATTTTAATATTTTATTTCAAGTTTGTACTTACGAAATATTAAAATTGTTGCGTTCCTTCGAAAGAGGCCCTTCTACCAGTGTGTAGCAAATTGTACGATATCCTTGTAATGCTAGATAATGTTCTGTTGTTCAACAAAGGATATGTCCTGGGAAGTGTTTTTCAATTTCTCAGTCGAAATCAAGATATTTCTTAATAAATTTAGAAAACATCTCGTCTTTCAAACTGATTTAAATACACATGGCCCAGCAACTGGGTGCTATCTTATTTTAAAGATGTGTACACTTGTTTCTATTTTCGAGATCTTGGCAAAAAACAACTATTATTTTTTATTTTCACCGGAAGAAAAAACGATAATCTGAAAATTAAAAGAATTTATAAAATTATAAGCTTATGTTTAGGCGTATCTGAAGTTTTATTTTCCTCAGGAGTAAGTCCAACAATACTTTTAGTTGACGAAACGGTTTGGAAAGAGAAAATAGCACTTGAATTCATACAAACATTTATAATTAATGTTCTTGTTATTTATACAACTATGCATACACAAATACGAATTTCAGAAAAAATTATATTTCCCGCTATGCCACCAAAATCTCCAAATAACCGTTTTAAATATTAGGAGATGGTGTGTCAGTTATTCAATATAATCATTAAATAATTCATGGTGTTGAGAATTTTAAAAAACAGTGTTTGAATCCTATGTCCTTTAAAAATTGCGAGCCAGTAGATTAGGATTATGGTATGCTATAAGAAAGAAAAGAAGAAAAAATTTAGACATCAAAGAGTAACTGCACACTTTGCTGACTAAAGGTAGTAGCAGGAACTGAACCCACAAACCAAGAGACAAAGCCCCCAACGGGCAAAATGCTAGACTCTTTCAAACCTCCCCATAACGCTCGGGTGCGTCTTAAATCTATATGGAAGCTGCAGCTAATGTCAAGTTGAACAACTTTTATTATCTTGATTTAAGCGTACTTCTGAACTAGCCGTAATCCAACCCATTTATGATTTTAGCAATGAGTATTCGTTGTCCCTATTTATCACGCTTGGCGCAGTGCCGAAGAAAATGGGTAAAATCCAAGGAATAGGGTATCGTTAGATCTTCGGGGATGACTGGGATGATCGTTGACCGCTGTTAATGTGTTTCGTTGATCGGAGTTTATTCTGAATGCTCATCTTAAGGAAGTTGTTCTGTTCGAACCAACACTTGCCGGTGCTCGAAAGTTACTTTTTTCGGAGATGTCCGTTCGTTAATGGATGTCTAACTGCATTGTCTTACGCTGGTGGCGCCTAGCCCGTGGGAGAAAGTGGAGCACATATTCCTACAAATCAAAGGTTTTGTGGGCATTCCTCAACGGTTTCTGTAACCCATAGTATTTTATTGAGCATCGTCTTTATATCCCGTTGCTTTTCCCTTTTCTTAATGTTCGCGCTAAATAAATATCTACATTCATTAACAACTATGCTGATGCTCCTAGTGATTTCTTTCTCAAGTGCACATACTCACCTATGAGTGTATATCGAAAACACTTAGAGGCCTCGTTTAGCGGGAGCCTCTAACTGGTTTCAATGGATAATTTAGTAGAGTGCAGGTGTCCTTTATTTGTAGGATGCTGAATTGAACGAGTGTTTTTCGTAAAATTCTTAGGGGCTCAGATACTGAATTGCAGGGATTGTTTCTTACGTCAATGTGTCTGCGGTTATCCGTTTGGATATGTCTTAATGTTTTGGTCATTTTAAGACGCAAGCTCCAATCATTTTGCAGATCTGTGTTCCCGTACACGCGACACATACTGTAGTTCTACAATCCTCATGTTCTTGATACATTCGTGAGGTGGACAGCAATTCACGTCTATTAAAACGCCTAATTCGGAATCGAAAAATTCATTTGGGAGACAAATTCTGGGATACGTATTCAGACGAAAGTGTCACCTTTCTTTAGAACACTACTCTGAAGTGTTGATTGGCATCATCAGACAGTATTCCCTTGTCAGGTGATTGATATACCTTATTTATTCTGCTAGATATTTAAGTTCGATTCTTGAGGAAACAAACATTTTCCTTAAGAATGTAATTTCTGAGTAAGGACGCAATTAACTTTCCTGTAGGTGCTTTTAAGGACCAACGGAAGTAGCATTCTAAGTATATCAATACAAAGCTGAAGTGCTGCCGTATTTTACATCAGTCGAAAATTGCAGCATGTCAGCGCCCAAACTTCGATGCCGTGCAGCGAGTCTGTGGTGGAAGTATAACCGAGACTTGTTTTATTATTTAGAGTGGCATATATTCGTCAAACTACGAAACCAGGAAAAGGAAGCATCCTGTATTACGAGTATGCAAACATTATGATTTAAAATTGCTAAAGGCCTTTTGTATTTTAACGGGTTGCTGACATGACGGCATTTTCACATATCTTCCACGTTTTTACTGTGGATGTTTTCCGTTTTTTATCATGAGACTGTGAAGAGAATTCTATCTTTTTAATATGAAAATATACTGTTTTCAGGTGTTATAATGTTAAAAAAAGGATGTTCTTCCGATTTGAGCATCAGGTTTAATTTTGAATTTTTTCAGTAAATTCTCAAAAAAATAATTTATATATAAATTATGCATTATATCTCTGCAATATTATATATTTGAAACAAATCATGTTCTTCCTATTTTCAGGGGTAAGCGGAGAAACAAAGTAGTTCCACGTAGTGTTTGGAATATTGGTGTTTTCTAATTCCGATCGTTAATAACGTAAATTCTGGATGTTTTTGGTAACAAGTCCAACAAATGGTGATTCTCAATATGCGCCAGTAAATGGGCACCAGATGTACAAAATGTGTTTAATATAACAGTGATTACTCAGCAATACTCTCGAGTACCTAATTATATTTATTAAAATGCTCGATACATTGGTAGACATTTCGATGTTTTTTCGATGCATCGGTGTGAAGCTCGTTGTTTTGGAAATAAATTGAATCATTCACACTTTTCTATGTGCAGTAGAGAATGGACAATCCATTTGTAAAAAATCTGTTCCGTTTTAACATTGATACTCACCAATTCAATGCCTATGAACATAATATTTTTTAAAACGTTTGACGTAGCGATTGAAACCGGGTCCCTCTGTGCGTTATCTCATTGGTCCGTGCTAAAGTAGCGGATGTTAATTAGATAACAGTTCAACATAAACAAATTGGCGTGGTCTTTGGAAACGCCTGTTGAATGGGTGGTGAAACGAAAAAAAATTAGGAGAGATCTTACGAGACATTAATGGGTGAGGATGTCGCGGGGACGCAGTTGAGAAACCTTCCTCTTCTGTAGCTAGATAAGGCATTAGGAGAAAAATTTTCGGGATTTTGGCGGGTTGTGCCAATTCTTGGCATGGTTATCTCAAACAAAGGAAAGTGTGATAAGGCAGTTCTTCCTTTCTACGTCTCTCCACGTAATTCATTGATTTTATAGTGACGAAATCAATTGATTTGTTCCGCCATCTGCCAGACAGACTCCTTCCCATTCATGAAGAAACAAAACTTTTTTGTCTTATAAATTGTTTCCCAGTAGAGACAAAGAAGTATTATGGCAGAAATATAGAACGAAAAAATATGGCAGAGAATAAACCAGAAATGTATATTTTAACAAATACGCGGAAGGAAATGGAAGTGGATGGTCATGTGTTGTAGGAAGATAACAGAGTAATAGTAATGCAGGCCATAGTCTTGATAGGAACTCACAGGTTAAAAGAAGATAGGGAAGACCAAGAGAATCATGGAAAAGAACAATAATGGAACAAATAGCAAATATTAATATAAAGGAGAACTAAAAAAACAGAAGCAAAAGACAAAGTCCGGTGGAAAATGATGGTTGAAGACATCTGCTAGCGACTGGTAAGAAGTAAGTAAGTAAGTTAAGGGACAAAATCAGAATTTCTGTAGGACCTTTTAATTAGCCAGACAAATTAGTCTCGAAACGAGTTTTTCTCACCAGCCAATAGACGGCAGTAAATCAGCGCTGACTCATAAATCGTGGAGATATGACCAGAGTTTTCCACACTTGTGAAAAAGCTGTATTGCAGGTAAAGTTGCTATTCTCTACTTTTTTGAAGGTAATAATATGCAAATTTAACATTCGACCTAAGAACTACAGCATCGGATGTAACATCCGCATAATCTGCATTTTCTCTTCGGATAAACCAGGTAATTAACTAGATGTAGTGATGAACCAACATGGGAGAATGATTTGCAAAAGAAAACATTAAATTTTGATTGAATTTACCTAATACCGTTCAAAGATATTCAGTTGGATAAAACTGAAATTTCTCTCAAACGTCTGTTTCAAATGTAATTTAACTTACTAGGTATTTGAAGAAACTAACTATAATCTAGACCTTACTCAAGGTTTTCGACACAGAACTCCAATTTTGCTTAAACAAATTTAATTACTGCATTTTATATATAAATCAAATCTTTCGGAGAATTTACTGACTGCAACAAGTTTAATTTTGAGTGAAATTTAAATGCTAAAACTTTATCATGATTTACGAAATAAACTAATACAGAAAACTTTTCAGATGAATTACCTCCTATTTCTATAGGCTTAGATAAGCTTTTAAAACAGAGTTGGTTTGAAGAGGAATGAATTCAACGAAATGCTTACACCGTTGTACAGGCAATTTCAGACAAGACGAAATGACTTTTGTCCCTTTCTCAAATACGCAAAATCCTGTCTTACCAACTGCACTCGTTCGCAATGATTACCCTTTCGCAATATGACTCCATACTTCGAAAGGAATACGGCGCACCGCATACTACTTCAGTTGCAACCAAAACCCTGCACGTTAAGGGAGTTGAACAATCACAAATGGCCCCGTATATATCCGGACCTTAACTACATTAAGAGTTGTTGAGAGGTATTAGAAAATTATCTACGTGCCCATCAACACCAACAGGAAGCTGTGGAGATCCCATGACATTAGGACCTCTCTTCATGAGAGAGAATCCTCCTGAAGAGATGTCGGCATGTCATGGGACCTACGTCCGTGTTTTCGAAATGCCATTTTAGACTTTACTAAAGAAGTCTTTTGAGCGCAAAACCTGGAGCACTACGTTATTGCATATGTTTACCCAATAACACTGGGTAACACACAATTTTCCTCTAAATGAAAATAGCGAATCTTTACCAATTTCAAGGCGACAGACAAGAAAGTGACAAGCAAATTTGTCGATTGGCTCTTGTTTATCATATCGGATCATCATCAGACAATGATGCAATAACCCCCAGGAATTATTTCATCATTGTCTGATACAATGCTGTTGAGTCATGTCGTTGCTGACGTAAGATGATGCAATAATTAGTATAAACTAAAGTCTCGTAGTGTGAGCAATGGTTTGTGCACCTTCGTGCGCTGTATTCTCATTTACTCCTGCGTCATATACACAAGTGATCCTTGCAGTGTAAATCCAGTAGTAATGTCGCATCGTAATTGTGTTAGTTGTTCGATTAACTTTTGTTATGTTTGCGGGAATGTAACGTTCGCAAGCACGAAAACGTTTATTACCGCGATAGTGCAAAAGACGTATTAGCTTTATTTCAGACGCAAGATCAGGGACCAGTACGAACGATGGTACTCGCGCATATGTTTAGGTACGTGTGCTGGAAATCTTCCGAAGTGGCTGAAAGTCGGTAAAGTGTCGATGACGTTTGCTGTTCCTGTGGTTTGGAGGGAGCCAAGCAATCATGCAGATAACTGACTCTGGTTCATGGTGCTACATGTTTCGGGATGCATCCCGAAGAAACAGAAGTGGAAAAAAGCGTGATTCAATGCTATCTGGCTAGTTCCGCACGGCGACGGACTTCCGTTCCATTACCTCCGAAAGAATTTTCCTGCGATACAGAGGATGATGAGGACGGGGGCAAACTGATGCCGGGCCTTCTTAGCTTTCAGGGTGATGCATATGTCTGCAATGGTGCGTCATCTGCACCACGCATTCGCACACAAGGACGGAATGATCTTTCTCACGATCTGGATCTGTCCAGTGTCAAAGCGGGGTTACTGGGATCCAGCATTATACAATGTAATATTTTCAAAGAATATGCCCGAGTGGCCTCGTTTCGCACAGTTTGCGTCTCACTTTCGAAAGATGTACTTGTGTTTTGCTACGATGTAAATGGCCTGCTGAATGCCCTTCATTTCAAAATAACCTGCACGAATGGGCACTATTCTTAGACTCGTCAAATTTGTGTCTCAAATTGGTGTTGCTGAATAATTCGAAACAGCTTTCATCTCTTCTAGTCGGACACGCTCTCTACAAGAAAGAAACCTACGAAAACCAAAGACTGTTATTGGTCTGTTTTGAACACCGCAAGTACGGCTGGCATCTTCGTGGTGGCCTGAAGGCAATGTCTCTGTTGATAGGTCTGCAACTGGGATATAGAAAGTGCTGCTGTTTTTTGTGTGAATGAGATCTCCGGGCAAGGTATTTACACTACATGAAAAGAGACTCGCCTGCGAGCAAATCTCTGTAGGTAGCAGAGAAGAATGTACAATACCGAGGTCACATCAAACTCTGTCAGGTAAAAAAAAACTTCGTAAATGCTATGGACAGGAATGGATCAGTCTTGAGATACCTGGCTAAATGTTCCATCGACACAGCGTAGCGAAAATTATAGAGGGTGTTTTTCTGGTTCCCAGATCCGACAGCTCTTTATTTCGAGGTGTTCGACAGCCTGTCGAACATGATGAGAAGAAAGCTTCTGAAGCGTTTCTTCTGGTGTCCGCTAACTTCCTGGGAAGTGTCAGGGCAGAAAACTACAAGTTGACATATCTCTGTAGCCCACATTTGTCTGCAATATGTCCTTAGAGATGGGTTCTCCATCCCCACTTGGATTTCCTCCCTGACAACTACGGCATTGTTAGTGATGACCTCGGGAACTTTATAATTATGAAACTTCAACGATGGAGAAACGATACCAGGGAAAGTGGTCAACGTCTATGATGGCTGACTGCTGCTGTAATTATGGTAGAAATTATCCTCAGTAGTTATACAAGCGACAGGTAAAGCTATGTCGGATGTAAAAGCGGCCTTATATCAGTAAATATAGTAAGTACATATAAGAGACTATTGCGGATCTCTCAAAAACCGTATCCAAGTTTGCCTTTTCAGAGTCATATTCGGGTTTGGAACCTCGAAATCTATAAGAATTGATAATTTAGTCTTTGGATGAAGACGTTTGTAAAAATGTGTGGTCAAGTGTTATTTACATTGACAGTGAAACTCTTGAGGAAAATTGTTTGAATCGGACCGATAGTGCACCTTACAAAATACATTTATGCCCTAGCTTCGCTGGACATGGTTTTACGAAATGCTTCTGAATACTGATTGTTTTGTGTGCAGTAGTTCTGCTTTTTATTTTTTTAAGTAGTGAATCAATGCTTAAGAAGAAATTTTAATTTTTGTAATATGGCTTCCAGCCATTGTACATAAATTTTGTTTACCAAGTAAAATAAAAATAAAATAAAAACAACAAACAATTTTTTTGTAACTTTGTTTATAAATATATTATTGAAAACAACATCTTTTGATGGCACAATACAGAATATGTTTGTATGCTTTCACACTATTGCGAGTTACATGGAGTGTGAGGCAACGGAGTGTCCCCGAATGAACCAAAACGAAAGGGAGATCTAGTATAAGCAACAGTCAAGCATCTGTTAATGATCACAGCATAGATCCTCCGTCTGGTAAATACAAGGCCATGACATTAGAGAGATGATTTTTCTCTTTTTTTGATGTTCCTGTCAGTTTGCTTTTGCGGAGTAATTATGTAATTTTTATGTCTGTGTGCACAAATTATATATATGTAAACAGTGAACTGGTATTTTAGTCTTTTATGCATTCATAAAAACACATTTTCTTGTCAAACAGTTGGAGAATTGTTATGTGTTACAAATAACAACTTATGTACATTTTACATGTGTAGCAATGTGTACAGTACTAAGAAAAGCATTTATTGCACACGTGCCAATAAGAACATAATCGTCACAAAAACAGAAGGAAAACCAACAAACAAACAGAAAATTACGTGAACAATGTTATAAGTGGCCCCAAATAAATTCAGCTTGCATATTTGCCCAACGTGTGGAGCGGTGAGTGATGTGTGGGTTGACTCAGAAGTTATGACAGACCCTTGTATAAACTGAACGCCTACTCATCTCGAAATCATTTTTGAAAGGTTACTGCCTGCATTTATTTGAAACCACAATATTTAGAATAGCATTATATTAATAAAAAAAATAAATCAAGGTAAGTTATCAAAAGTTTGCTTAGACCAACCAGCGTCTCTAAACTCATTACAACTTCATATTAGCCATCACACAGGTTTCAGCTTCCACAATAATTAAATTTGTTCGCCACTAAGGGTGAGTTCTTTCAATTACAATACAATGTTCAACTTAGCTATCACCTGCCAAAGCAAGAAATTTTCCCTTTGTTTTTTTAGTTATGATCATACAACACAAATTTTAGCATTTACCTATCTACCACCTCAATTTAAAAAAATTACATGTAAGTACTACATCTTTAGCATTGACACAACTCCATAGCAAGTTAGACAAACAGCTATATATATATACACTGCTGGACAATTGCTAAGGACGGATCATAAACGGCTATGTAGCGCATAAAAAAGTAAGCGTGGTTGGATGCCAAGTGAAATAAAATAATGTCAGAATGCCAGGACATTACAAGAAAGACAATTTATTGTGCTCTGAAATCCAGAAGGCTTTGGAACGTGTTCAAGGGACAAACAGGCCATTTTGTGCAGAATACGTAAACGTGAAAAAAATGCAATTACCGTCCACAGGCGTTCCGGCGTAAGATGTCAATACGGGATATGGCCACCATGGAGGGCGATGCAAGATTCCACACGTCGTGTCATGCTTTGCACAACATTATCAAGCAGCTGTTGGGGTAATTTATCCCATTCCTCGGTCAGTGTACGGATGAGGGTGTCCTTGTTTATTGGAGGGCATTGGCGACCAGCAAGACTCCTCGTCAAAGCATCCCACACATTTTCAATGGGATTCAGATCTGGTGAACGTGCTGGCCATACGAGGCTTTGAATATCCTCGCTCTCAAGACACTCCTGGACAGCGACTGTTCGATGACATGTTGCGTTGTCGTCTATGAAAATGAATCTATCACCGACAGCACCACGGAGCATGCGAACATGAGGTAGCAGAACATCATTAATGTATTGTTGGCCAGTCATAGTCCCAGTTGGAAGCACATAGAGGGACGTACGGCCATTGATCATGATGCCAGCCCATACCATGACACTACATGTCGGATATCGGTCCCTTTCCTGTATGTTTGCTGGACAATATGCAGTACCATTATCACGCGTGATCAGTTGTCGTTGACAATCAGACGATAGACTGTATTTACTCTCATTTGAGAAGAGGACAGCAGACCAGTCGTTATCAGTCCAATTGCGATGTTGATGGCACCATTGCAAACGGGTGGCACGGTGACGTTTGGACAATGGGATGCACACAACAGGACGGCGAGCGTATAGTCCTCCTTCATGCAAACGTCTGGCGACAGTTTTTCGGGAGATCCGCTTGCCAGTAGCAGCCATAAACTGATTTGCTACCTCACTAGCTGTGCTGCGCCGGTGTCTTTTTGTTGATAGCACTATGTACCGATCTTCTGCAGATGTCGTACTGCGAACACGACTTCCCCCGTGACGTTTGCTACACTCTCCATTTGTTTGAAATGATTTCCAAAGCCTTGAAACAACACTGTGGCTGACGTCGAACTCCCTGGCAACATCTGTTATTTTTCGCCCTACTTTAATCTTGCAAATAATACGGCCACGCGTAAAATCATCTAGGTGATGTCGGGAAGACATACTGAAAATTGCAAGTTCGTCAATTGATTCTTTTCCTTTCAACTTTGCGTTTGAACAACAACGGCCAATACGCGTCAAATCCTTTATATCTCTTATCAGCGCTATGACGTCACGAACAAGTTCGGCAATCCAAAATTTGCATACGCACAACACGTCTTACTGTATCCCGCACTTATGCTAATTTCCACATTTTCCTGCCTTCCATTTTATGGTTGCTATCGTTGCTATTGTCATCCGTCCTTAGCAATTGTCCGGCAGTGTATATATATTTCTTTACCAGCATGAACAGTAGCTAAGGTGAGAATTTGCTCAAACCATGGATAAATACAATACTTGGATTAACCACAAAGGAACCAAGCCGAAAAAAAGTTATCTATATGTTACACAGCCTGATACGTCGCTGACGTAAGTGACGTCGTCCAGGAGAGCGTCAAAAACCAAGCGGATGCCTTGGTTTCCACATAATTTCACGGAAAGATGGAACTTATCTCTCTTAGGTCATGGCCTTGTACTTTCTAGATATTCTATTAGAATTGCCGCCCTCCTGAAAGCCGATGTTCTTGAAATAGATATCTATCACCTTAAACATTTTAAATACGGCTCCAACAAAATTAAAATTGTTGGTGTGCAATTCTGCGGGTATTTGCTTGTATGATTATGAGAAAATTATAAATGTCATATGTTAAAGTGGCTTTGTTTTCCTAAATTTTGGGCACCTAAATGAGACACACTGTAAAAAAGAGTGTGTCTATAAAAACCCACGTGCGAAATATTTAAAGATTAAAATTCCCCACGTTGTTTGATAATTGTACCTCTGTCTTTCCTTAAGTTGATGTTAAAAGCAAAGTAAACGGCCTTCTTATTAAATCAAATTATCGTTTGTTAACTCTAAGAAAAATGAAGAAACTGCTTTGAAAGTCTGGTGAATGCTACAACGTTTTGTGCAAATGTGTTTTGGGAAACAAATATCTGTTAATATTAAACGTTTTAAGTTTGTTCTGAATATATCAAAGACACATCCACTTTACAGCATTTGGGTGCATCTGCATCCCAGGTGACGTCTTTGGACAGCTAACAGCAGGCCGACCTGGGGCGCTTTCATAAACACGAGTTTTGGACTTGTGTCAATTCTTCTCTGTGCTGCAAACAATTTCACCTTCTGCCAGGGATCAGCAAAAGGAATTAAAGAACTTTGGTTTATTAATACGGAAATTCAAGTTTTTCAAAATTTACTTTTTATATATAATTCAGTGTGCAGAAAAATTACCGCAAGCAAGATGCAATTTTTCTCTGAGAACCCTGGACGTTTTTCGCTCAATATGCAGCAAATAAAAGGTATTCACTTTAACAAAAATGACAGAGAAGAATTAATTTTGTGTGTTACAGTACACTATTGCACAGATTCCCATCAAGTCAATAAGGATTTGATTTAATGTCGACAATTTCGATTTATGAATACGTGTACGTATCTACTTTGAATGTGAGGATCAGATTTGCATTTTTATAATTAAATACAATAGCCGTTGTTCAATATCCGGTTAAAATATGTTGAAGCCATTGCAGCAATTAATAAGTTGCTGAATGTACTTTCGCCAGATGATATAAAAATTCAAACATCAAATTCACGCCAGTAGGAAATACAATGACCTCAAACATTCTTCTCAGACACCATTGTATTTGAAGTTCGTGACTGATATTACCTAAAAAGAGCAGAAAAGTCTGGAATACAGCCGATATTTCAAATGAAAAAAAGGAAAAACAGTTTTTTGTTTTTATGGCCTGTTATTAAAATCGAAAGATAATTAAATATCTGCATGCAAGAGAGTTTCGGAGAGACCAACAGGTTAATAGTTGTTTCCTTGTAAACGTTTCACTTTGCTTCTTGGCCACTGAATGGTTGCACACACAGATGCCTGTTATTCGAACAATACCTGGTAGTTAAGGCTCGGTGAAAAGGCGGATTATGCTGCTTAAAGAAACCATCGAGCGCATGATAAGGGAAGGCCATGATCTTGAACAACTAATGTGTTCTAAGTGTGTCAGGTAAGTTTCTTAACGGCTACAAGGATGTGTTGGTTGATCACCTACAACAGGATGTATTGGGTGTAGGTGATCAGCCAGCACATCCTGGTAGTACTCAGCGGTTAAGAAATTTTCTAGACACATTAGAAGACACAGTGTTTCCCACGAAAATGCTCCTAAAGACAAAACAGAGAGATTACCGCCTTGAACATAGCCCACCTAGCAGTGCCGGGCCACGGTCTAATGCTGCTGAAGTCCGGACTTGATCTTCTATACACCAAGCGAGGCGTAATGTACAGTGACGACATGGACCACGTGTAAGGCATCGGCCCCCGTAAAACAGGCTATGCCCAGTAAAACGTACTGTTTGCTCGCTGACGCATCATGCGCTGTAAATATGGCATCTTGTGGAGTACATATACAAGGGTATGGATGAAAGACGCCGTCGCACTCTAATAGAGTGCAGATGTGTTTCTACGTATTTAGTAAGTCAGATTTGAATTTGTATGCCGAAACTTTGCAATTCCTGTCGTCATTACTTCGGTTACTTTTACACACAAGATATGTAGAATGGCCCCTATGAGGGTTGGTGTCGAAGGCCGTTAGAAAATGAAGTTGCCAGCTCTGCTAACTATCTACGTCGCGAGACTTCGCTGCATCTCCCGATGGATTTCAAAGTTTCTTGTGTTAGGACGTTTTTCCCAATGCTTCGCTTTCTGACATTTGACATGACATTTTTCATGGGGTTTATGTTCAAAGTTGTTTAACCACCACATAATACAGTGATCCGTCCTTTACTTCAAATATTATAGTAATTAATGATTCTGGACAATTTTCGTGGTTGATTTACCGAGCTGGCACCATCGTCACAGGCGAAATTCCGTATACTTATCGTTTGATTAGAACACATTAGTAGTTCAAGATCAAATTATTAGTTAACGGAATCTTGCTAATATGCATATCAGATATTCCTTGCAACGGATTTTAGATTTCTGAAACTTTCCTTCCTGTATGAGAAAACTAATGCACTTTCTCACCAGAAATTAACACAGAATTCAATTCTATCATACATCTCTTTCACTCAGTCTAAGGAAAAACTTATATCAGAGGTCCACCGGTTTCGCATACTTCCCCTTTAAATGAAGTCCTGTATCCCTCAAATTTACGTGAAAATAACTCCCAACATAAACTTTTTGCAATATTTTCCCTATAATATTATTCTTTTCACAGACATGGCATAGAGAGCAGATAATATATGTATGTTTTGCCTATGTTTATTTTTCTTGTGAGGACTATAACGCCACCACATTATGTAACATTCTGCATAATTAGGAACAATTTTAACCGTACATTTTCAGTTTTATTCTGTGCTTTTTAATCCGAAGTACATACCATGAATAAAAATCCAGCATAATAAAGAATGCACGGGATAAGTATAATGTTCTCTGGTGTGATAATCGACTGCAATGTAGCACAGACTTTATGCTAGGGTCATCTTTTTTTCTTAAGAACGACAAACAGCGTAGATAAACATTCGGTACCGCACTTTTTGTGAATTTCCGCAGGAGAGAAAAACGATGTGCGTACTAAACAGTCCAACAAAGCCAATGTGTCATAACATGAAGCCAACGTCCGCGCTACTTTAAACCTGTGACCAATGAAGCAGTCGTATTTGATTGTCCGAGAAAGCAGTTGGGAAGATGGAATAGAGCAATATGTATTCAGATAAAGAGTTACTGCATAAGTTCTTCATGTATGAGAAAGTCTGAAAACTCGACATTGCGCTGTTTTGGAGATGCAAACGATGCGCAGAAATAGAGGGTTCTTGTCGATTGATATGGGGACAACTGCAGGCAGTCAAAATAAAACGATATTACAGTTAACGCTAGTATAAAAACTTCATTTAGCCACTGACATATTCGTGATATTCTACCAAACCCAGAACCTGTGTTACGACTTATCGTACTGTTCCGCATAGACTATAGCGGTAAGGTCTACACTTACATTGCCACAAATGTAAATCGCTGTCTTCTAAATTCCTGCAAGAATAATTGACCCATATACGACAATATCTGCTGTGACAGAAAAATTGGAAAAGAAGCCTTTTGTACAATAAGCCCAGGTTTGTTCGTTACTATAGTGAGCTATATCTTGTGCAGAGGACCAAGGGAATATGGCCTCTTCAGTGATGGTACAAACCTGTGTAGATATACATGGGGCGATCATTTGTGCTTTCGAGACAATCTCTTTGAATGCAACGCATATATTCATTATGTCAGGTTAAAAGGAATTATCCCTTCTCTTATTACAGGTTAATCAAAAGCTGAGTACAACATGATATAGACGACTCTCAAGAAAGAAGTTGCACTATATTTACTGCACTTTTCGATACATTTAAGATATCATGAGAATATTATATATAGTGCGTCGCATAAATATAGAGAGAACAAGCTCTTGAATAAAAAAGAAACAACAACGAGCTAAAATGTACACGTCATATTTATAGCAAAATTAGCATAGGACATGCAGCTGCACAATTATTTGACGGAAACATAACATTTCAAACGCCAAGAACAAGAAAAAAACAGAAATACGCTGTCTCAAAAAATATAAAGACTTACTAGTTATGAGCACCTCCGGTACGAATAGTGGAGACGTTGTTCCGAATAACACTGAAAATACGATTGGGCATACTGTCCACCAAGTGATGAAGGTGTTCTAAATGAAGTGCGTACCAGCGTCGTTCAATCTGCTCTTTCAACGCCACCACACTTGAGAACTGCCGTCCATTTGCATACACATCATGAGCTAGGATACCCAGAGGTTCTCGATAGGGTTCATACCTGGACTGAGTGCTGGCCAATCCATTAGGGTCACATGATGGGTGTTAAACCACCTTTTTGTTGATGCAGACCGATGTATAGAGGTATTGTTTTGCTGGAACAGATTATCAACGCCCGCTAGAGTTTCGGCCAGCGGTAGAAGGTGGTTGCTTAGTATGTCCTTATACGTTGCGGAGTTTTTCCTGCCTTTGCAGAAAAGTGATATCCTTTGTCCCATTGAACGCAAAAGCTCCCCAGACCATCACAGATCCCCCTCCTTTCTGTCTGCTGAAAAAGGTGCGTGGTTCGCGTCGTAAATCATGCCAACAGCAGTTCCAACCGTCAAAGCCGTCCAGGTTGAATTTTTTCTCATCGGAGAAAATAGATGTGATCCTCTCGTCCGTCCAGTGTATGTGGCTGCAGCCCATAACAATCTAGCTCCCTTGCGGCGCCGCTTGAGGTGTGGCAGACGGCGCGTTTTACGGAGCACAATGTTGCGACTTTTCATGATTCGTCGATGAACTGGGTCCTTTGAAACGGTGACAATGACAGTCCGAGAAAATTGACGCAGTGATAACCTTTGGGATGAAACTAAACGCATGATGGCACGATCATTTCGTTTGGTTGTTATTCGACGACTTCCAGGCCGTTTTCTGGCAGTTAGCGCACCGCGTTTCGATAAAGTCTTATAAATGACTGCCCTACTTCTGCTCATGGCTTTACAAACTTTCGCTACAAACAATCCGTTTCCTCGCAGTCTCCAAATCTTCTGCATTTCCTCACCAGAAATTTAACTCTTGCGTTGCATTTCAGCAAATGAATGTCTGACGGCAGGTCCGCTGTCTTTTGTCGGCTGAACCGAATTACGGCTCATGCGCGTGCGCACAGCATAATAAATTTTACATCTCATTTGCATGTGGCTACTTTACATAGTTGTCTTTATATTTATGAGACACCTAAAATTACACTATTTCACTTTATGGTGTTCTATTCACACAATCCGGTCATCTAGACGGATCAAAACGCTTGTTGTAGTGGTATGTCTAATTAGGTACCACTTCAGCTTCCCAAATATATTCGCATTGTGTGCACGGCGCAAAATCGACTGTCTCTATATTTATGCGACGCACCTTAATAAATGTACGGTATAACCCAAGTTCAACATGCCGATTTCATTTTTTACAGGATACTTTGACAAATGAACGAGTTACGCGTTATGTATCTTTAAATTAGTTAAACAGGTTATCTTTGTATTCTCTTGATTAATGCATGAGCTTCAAGACACGTAACTCTTGATCGAAACCACAAAACACGGGCGTCTTAATTCTTCCCGTGCCTACACTTTTGAGTAGAAAGTGAGATACCTCTGTGCTTAACAAGTTCTCAAAGCGAATTTCGTAATCGTTGTAGATCTTGAGATTCTTGATTTTCTGAAAACTGAGTTTTCATATTACGTACTGCTGTCCTTCTACCAATTTAAAACGTTTTTTACTCGGCAAATACAACAGGAAATGGATAAATATGTTTAATTCATTCTTTTCTGTCATGCGTAACGGCCTAACGTAAATGTGCCAAATTTGTTGATATAACTGTGAAAGAAATATTTCGTCTTGTTTTAGCAAAATACTTCTTCTGAGGATAATTCGTATGTAGAAAGGCCCTCATTAAGAGTTAACACCTTCGTGCAGTGCTCCCAAACTCTTCATTGAGCAAAGCGAGAACGAAGACCGAGTGCAGCACTCTTTACGAGATTCGAGACAATTAGTTGTTCGGGCATAGGTACGATATGACACATTCGATCACCGTGATATTTTGCTTGCGATTGGACATCGTTTACGGCCAGCTTTTGACCCAACGCAATCCCCGAAGTTACGTATCATTGAGGTATAATCGTCCAAAAACTTTCTTTTTTATGGAATTTTCTGGGTTTTGAGAAGGGGTCGTTTGTAACCTATCTTCTCCAAAGATCTTCACCCGATCGCGGTAAGACTTGTCACAGAGAAAGGGAAGGAAATGGTGAGTAACATGGGGTTGGTAACATGGTGATTGGTCGTATCGTATAAAAATAATGACCATTAAAATACTAACCAATTTGAATAATAATTGAAAAAATCCGCTCTCTGTACGAGACTCGGGACAAATAGTTGTTCGTGTAAAGCTACGACATGACACATCCGATCACCGTGATTTTTGGCATGAAATCGGACAATGGATAGGTTTTGACGCCTTTCTACTCCCGAAAGTCCGTGTCACTGAGGAATTTGAATTAAAACTAGATGGACTTTTACTTGAACCGTTTCACGAAAGTCTGCTCAGTAACATTAATTTTAAAAAAATCGTTTGAATTGAAAAACGAAGAAATCGAAGGACTCCCTCTGTTAGCTGAACACGTGCTTAATCTATAATTATAAAAGGAAGTTTGTATATGTGCGTATGCGTAGTGTCTGTCTTTCGCGATACAAAATGAAAAATGTGGGTCCTGATCTGAGTGTGTCTTTCTGCTTTGCTTACATGTATCCTGATCACAATCAACGTGAAGACGAGAAAAAAGTAGTTCATGATAAATTTTAGGCATTTCTTTTTTAAAGTGTATCGTACTTTTGTTCTGGAAGTCATAAATCTTACGCGTACCTTTTGTAGAATTTGATATAATAGACGCCTTGAGCTTAGATTTTCCAATAGCTTCTCTCAAATTTGCCAACTTTACCAGAGTTATCGGTAACCGTTCGCTGCTTGTCCTGGAATATATAGAGTATATACGGTATATATATCAATATTTAAGTTATTTTTGCAGAAGAAATTAATGATTAAAGAAATGGAATGTCGTGAACCTTATTCATGTAAGGTCCGAAGTGGATTTCTTTGGATCATCACTGCAGCAGAATTCGTGTACTGTCGCTATCAGATTACCCCTTACTGTGGGCCATTTTTTAGAAATTGAACGTCTTGGAGTATCACAACGAATTAAAAGAGCAACAGGGAGAATAAGGAGAAATTCATTTCTTAGAAGAACAAATCCAGGTTGCAAAATGTACCAAGAGAATCTTGTATTCGATGCTTATTTATTGTGATGCGCGACAACATCGCCATTAGTTACTGTGATATTTTTACTGACGCTTTTCTGATACACGGTACATTAAATTTTCAGGTTCTTATTACCTAGCAATGGGGAAAAATCGGAAATATAAATCTGGGAATTCTCTTTGGAAAACGAAATATTTAGAAGCACAGACAAATAAGAAATTTTCAAACATATTAGTGTTAAAAAACAACAACAACAACTGCAAACTTCTCAGTGTCGCGCGCTAGGCAATCTGCTAAAAAGTAAAATGAATGCGTAACATAAATAAATAAAAAGTTATGTTTCGTTCTTTGAGGAAAAGACGTCAAACTTAATTAGCAACTTACCGATCCAAATATGCAATGTTTTCCCTAATACCTTTTTCCTTTCCTTCTTTTTTTTAGAAACTAAAATTCGAAGGAACAGTACCAGGTTTTAACTGTCTTCTATTCGTAGTATCATAATATTCAAAATCCTCGATTGCACTCGCACTAAAAAATATATATCCTCAAATTGAGCAAAACACCGAAATAAACAGATTTCCATCTAAATTAAACATACATCACTAGAATTTTGCCAGTTACCCGAAGTTTTTTTATTTGCTAAGGTTTTTTTATTCCCTTAATACACCAAATTGTCCATATGGTTGAGACCACTGCCTTTCTAATCTCACACGTAAGTGTGTTAAACGATTTGCAATCCACTTAGTTCTACTGCTCAAGAGTGACACGTTTCCTACATAAATTTTGTTATTTAAGGAAATTACTAAAAACAGTACTTCGAAATTTATGATTTTACATTAAACTTGATATACGAAACCATACATTTATGCACGAATGTTCACAGATTAAATAATCTATTATTTTATAGAAGTTATGAGCGATTCAGTACTGTATAAAGTGTTTCTCGAATACTTCATAAGAAATGTTCCAAGCTTAATATCCGAAATATTTCTTTCGGTTTCAAAAAATAAAATCCGACTCTTAAAGCTTAGATAAGCTATCTAGCAAGAAAATGAAATCATGCTTGATTTTGATATGCATTAACTAAGGACCATTGGACTTCTACTTGGCTAAATATACAGTTAGATTTTATTGCTATGTGTACCAACCTAAAATTCTATGAAGTACTTTAAGAACAGGATATCCCGTCTACAACAGCAACGACAATTTTCAGTATCGAAGCATCTGGTGTTGTAATCAACAGAAGCACCATGAAAAAAATGATCCGCGAAAAAAATGTAGAAGTGTGCACAATATATCTGAGTTTGTTTGCACATCTGTGCACATTTTCAGAAAATTACCTTCATAACAAAAATTAACATGGCATTTTATGGCACATCTTTTCTAACCGTGAGCATATCTTGTGTTAACATATCTTCTGTTCCTGAATGTGAACATATTTGTTCAAACGTTTGTCAAATTGCTTCTTGGAATTTGGTAAAATATATCAATCTAGTATGTGCTAAAATGATTTATGGACATTTTTCTCACGTGATGTTAAGGTACGAATTAACTTCATAAATTCTGTAATGAAAGCAATCATAATAGGTGTAATTAAATTTATTAAATCATTTCGAGGTTTTTCGTAATGGTATCGTATAAAATGTTCAGATATATTTAGTTTCTTAGGCTATTATATATTTCTTGATATTTTATTTACGGTAAGAAAATGTCTCAAATACAACATATAAGGATACTATTACACGGAAAAGTCGACATTTGGAAATCATCATCATCATCATCATTGTCAACCATTATCAATCCACTGCTGGATGAAGGTCTCCACAAGTTTCCTCCACAACGGTCTGTCTTGTGCCAGTCTCCTCCATGTCACCCCTGCATACTTTCGAATTTCATCCACCCATCTCCCATGTGGTCTTCTTCTGGGTCTTTTCCTGTCCCTTGGAATCCAATCTAAAATTTCGGCTGTCCATCGATGATCTGTCCTTCTGGCAGTATGTCCAGCCCATTGCCATTTCAGGGATTTAACTCTGATCATGATGTCTTCCACTCTTGTCATTTTTCGGATCCACGAGTTCCTCTTCTTATCTCTCCTCGTTACACCAAGCATGCACCTCTCCATGCTGCTTTGAGTTGTCTGCAGCCTTTGTATGTCTCTTTTAGTTAAGGTCCACGTCTCTGCACCATACGTAAGCACTGGAAGGATGCATTGATCAAACACTTTTCTTTTAAGACATAATGGCATATTGCTCTTGAAAATTATGCTGTTTCTTCCAAAAGCTCTCCAGGCAAGTTTTGTACGCCGATTAATTTCTTCATCAATGTGACCCTCACTTGATATCTGCTGTCCAAGATAAACGTACGTGTCTGTTATCTCCAGCTTTTCTCCATCAATCGATAAATCTTCATTTCTTGTAAAAGCATTGAACATCACTTTTGTCTTCTGAAAGTTCATTTTTAATCCCACTTCTTTACTCTTGTCCGCACGTTCCTGGATCATACTCTGCAGCTCTGATGGGGTAGTTGCAAAAATGACTACGTCATCAGCAAAACGAAGGTGTGTTAGATAATCTCCATTAATCTTTATCCCCTTGTTTTCCCAGCTCAGCGACTGAAAAACACCCTCCAATGTGGCATTGAAGAGCTTCGGAGATATGGTGTCACCTTGTCTCACTCAATTTCCAATTTTTACGTGTGTTGTATTTTCAAACAGCCGAATCTTTGCACTTGCATTTTCATAGATGTTATTAATAATATTAATGTATGCATCTTCAATACCGCAGGTTTTCAGAGCCATTGTAACTGCTGATGGTTTCACCGAATCAAAGGCTTTTTCATAATCGATAAAAGCCATGCACAATGGAAGTTCATATTCCCTCGCTCTTTCAATTAGTTCTCTCAGCACGTGGATATGATCTATTGTGCTGTAGCCACTTCTGAATCCAGCTTGTTCTCTCGGTTGAGCCATGTCCAGTGTTACCTTCAAGCGGTGTGAAAGAACTTTAGTGAAGATTTTATAAACTACTGAGAGGAGGCTGATAGGTCTGTAGTTTCCGAGATCCTCAATGTCACCTTTCTTATGTAGCAGCATGATTATAGCGGTGTTCCAATCCTCAGAAATCTTTCCTTCATTAAGGCATCGAGTGAAAATTTGGGCGCGTACTGTTTCGATTTCTCCACTTGCTTCTTGTATGATGTCTACAGTAATTCCATCTTCTCCTGGAGCTTTTCCTCGCTTCATGTTCTTGATTGCATGTGCAACTTCTGCTGGAAGGACTGGAGGAACTCTGGTACTGGTATCTTTCATGATGTCTGGAGTGCATATATCATCCCTTTCATATAATTTGGAGTAGAAATCTTTCACTCTTGTCAAAATTTCGCCTCTATTTCTTGTTACAGAACCATCTTCTTTTCTCAGTGCCATAATCTGTTTTCTTCCCTTACTGAGATGTCCCTTTGCTATCTTTAGGCTTTGGTTGTTTTCAATTGCTTTCCTCACTAGTTCACAGTTGAATTTCCTTACGTTTTCAGTGATACTTTTTCTTACTGTCTTGCATAGCTCTATATATTCCACTTTGGAAGTCACATCTTTAGTTGTCCTCATCTCTCTTCTTTTTTGCATCAACATTTTGGTTTTTCCTGATAATTTGTTCACATGCAATTTGTTCTTAGACCCAGCTAATTTTGTTGCTGTTTCCATAAGAGCTTTGGTTACTTTTCTGTTAACTTCAGAAATGTCCACTTCTTCCGATGTTAGGCCTTCTAAAGCAGAGAACCTGTTCTTCAGTTCTAACTTGAAGGTATTATGGTGTTTTTTAAGGTTGGTTATGTCAATAGATTTTGTTTGTCTTATGAGCTTGCCACGTTCAAGTTTAGTGTTGAGGTGCATCTTACATCTCACCAATCTATGGTCACTACCTGTGTTGAACTTGTTTAGCACACTGCAGTCTTCTATGACGAATTTTTTGTTACACATAATAAAATCAATTTCACTTGTCGTCCCATTTAGATGTCTCCATGTCCATTTCCTGTGTGGCTTTTTCTTGAAGAAGGAGTTCAAGATGAAAAACCCTTCTGCCTCTGCAAACTCAACGAGAGTATTTCCACGCTGGTTTCTGTTGCCATGACCGAATTTACCTACTGAAGTTTCATTCTGTTGCCGTTGCCCTATTTTTGCATTGATTTGGAATCTCCCATAATTATTTTCAAGTGCTGCTTACCTTTATTATTTAGATGACAAATTTCCTCATAAAATTCTTCAATTTCTTCTTCAGGATGACTTGTGGTGGGTGCATAAGTTTGAATAATCTGAGCCTGGTATCTTTTCGAGAGTTGGATAACAAGTCGTGCAGCTCTGTCAGAGGAACTTTCAACTTCTACAACTTTATCCTTCAGTTTCTTGTTTATTATAAATCCAACACCACTAGTTCTGCCAGTATCTGTCCCACGATAGTAGAAGAGATGTCCACTTTTCAGTTCGATGAGATCTTCTCCTTTTCTCCTTACCTCACTTAGCCCCACGATGTCCCACTTGATCCTTTGTAGTTCCTCTTCCAATTCAAGAAGCCTTGAATCAGAAGATAGGGAGCGTCCATTGTAAGTAGCCAAGGTCAGCATCAGATGGCAGCCTAGTCCGGTTCTCCGGGGATTCTTAGCACCCTCTGCCTTCATGTCGCACTGGCAGCTGCCTTGGCCAGGTACATTCCAGCTGCCGGAGATTGAGGGCCAAGATTTAAGTTGTGGAATCATTTTGGAGGGGTTTGGCCATAACTCACCACGCTGGCCAAGCGGGTTGGTGAGTGTGGGATAGAATTTCCTCTAATCCCGATGGTATAGTTATACCGCTATTGGCGGTAGTCAGAGCCCCTTTAGTGGGAACAGGATGCACCACGAGAAGGCGGGGTTGACATTTGTCAAGGAGAGGCTGTGATGTTACGCATCACCTGACCTTATAGGAATAATTATGAAATGATAATTATTGATCATTTAATTCCAGTATTCATTCCCAACAGGGTTGGGAACATTTAAAGAATTCAGTTTAAAATTACTGTTTCTTAAATCATGTAAATTTATCTGTTGAGAACATACAAGATTCGGCATGTGTTTTGGTATAAAAAGAGTGAACCATGCATTTAATTTCAAATTCATTATTTGCGGCAATTAACTCTGAAAGTGTGGAATATATAAATAAATATTATTCGTTTTTGTTTTAGACTTCATTGTCGAATTATTTACTTGAACATCTAATAGATCAAGTCATTTGGAAGCCGTTTGCGGTGCAATTTTATATCTTCCATTTAATTTTTTTTTTTTGGTACATAATACGTGCAAACTGCACTGCGAAAATGTGCCGCCAATCTATGGCAGCGGTTCCCAACCTTTTTGAGTAGCGGAGCACTATTGTCCCTTTTATGCCATAGTCACGTAAATCCATTTTTAGACGTTTTTACCTAACTACATTTTTCAAATTGTCCGTATATGATATGCCGTAATTTGTTTTTGTGGTTAAGAGAGAGAGAGAGAGAGAGAGAGTAGGTAGAGAGGTATCCACTTTTGAATAAAGGAAATTATTCTTTGGAATCATATCGCTTTGTCCCAGGAAGACAGGACAAAAACAGCAAGATCCCACTGCTGTAATAACTAGCGTTAACTTCACTGATTTGCTCTTCTTCTCAACGGCCGAATCTTCAAACGTCTAATGCATAAACATCTTAACTGTGCGACAGAACCACTGACACTCATAACTCGTTCTTGAGATGATTCAAATAAACCAATTTTTTCAGGGTAAATCTGTGTTTGCAGTAGTGTTACGAACGGAGAGATAATGTAATAATGGTACCTTGGCAATAATACATGCAAATCACATTCATAGGCTCTGGTAATTAGATATTAGTGTCATAGTCAAAAATGTCTATCTTACCTAAGTAACCTCAAATCCAGTTTAGAGCAGACGGAACAACAAATGAAACAAACGTACTTTCGAAACTTCTTCTTTCATCATGGTTACAAAGCCATCTAAGTTCAAAATATTTTTTTACCTGAAGTTCTTATTATTTCCTATTTTATTCTTGAGTCCAGTTGTTGAATTTTGAGAGTGTTACATTTATAAAATTATTTGTTAATGCTTTTTTAAATATACTTACTATAATTTTCTTTCACTGAGCCTAATTTTAAAGTTGAATGTGCTGGACAGTAGCGAACAAAAGTATTTGGCGAAACACCTTTCGACCATAATATTTTTTTCTGCTGGACCAAATTGGGTCATTTTGGGATATGATATGTGTTATTCAGTTGTAAACGTGATCCATATGCAGATGGATCGGAAACCTTAACACAGATCAGGTATCGAGCTTAATCGCAAAGATCATACAAATTGACCAAAAAAGTAGGTGTGTATCACATTCATATAATGCAACGATAACAGAAAACAAGTACGAGAAAACGACAAAACAATAACTAATAGTTAGTGGGATAACCACGAGACATAATAACAGCTGCACAATGCGCCGGCATCGAGTCCACTAGCTTCTCGACGGTGACTTGCGGATTTCGCTCCCATTCTGCGGACATCTGGTCGAACTTCTGGGCCTTATTCCGGCCGGGTTTCTTCGCACATCGTCTCTCCAGCTCCTCCCACATGTGTTTGATGGGTTGTGGTCTGGAGATCGGCTTGGCCAGTATAGAAGTGTGTCCTGTTGCTGCTGGAAGTCTGCCTTCGCTACTCAGGAAGTGTGCTTCGGGTCGTTGTCTTGCTGCATGATCCTTCCGAGTGGCATGTTCTGGTTTGTCCATAGGAAGACAACGTTGATGAACATGTTCGTGTAGCTCTGGCAGGTCATTATTCCGTCAATCTTGATGATGGGGCCTATTCCATTGCGAGAGAAGGCGCCGTCCTCCTCCGAAACCATGAGCGATTATCCTCCGTGCTTGACAGTCGGCTGAATGAACTGAGGGTTGAATCTCTGGCCACACGGACGTCGTACGTAACAGATGCTATCACTTCCAAACAAGTTGAACTTGCACTCGTCGGTGAAAAGCACCTTATTCTAGTCCGCCGCAGTCCAGTGTCGATGATGGCGCGCAAACGCGACTCTGGCTCGTCGATTCTTGACTCCTATGAGTGGTTTCTTGGCAAGGCGGGACGTCTTCATTTCAATCCACCAGCAATGCGACGACGGGAGATTGTCATTCGGCTGACATTCAGGTCGTCGCTGTCGCGGAATTTGGTGGCGATGTCCACAGCAGTAAAGTTGGGATCAGCACGAGATCGACGGAGGGTGCATCTATCTTGACGCAACGTAGTGGAATGAGTCCTACCACATCGCGGAATGTTCTTGACGGTCCCAGTATTCTTATAACGTTGCACATAGCTGAAATGGATTGGTGTCGGATCTTCAGGGCCCTCGCAATGTCGGTGACGCGTATTCCGGATTCCATCATGTTCACGGCCTACTGGGGAACTCCAACAGGGATCTCCGCCTTTTTACCCATTTCTGAAAACCTAAGATTGACTTGTTATCACACTACACATCACAAAACCCACAAAAATCACAAGAAAAACATTAATACATGCAGCAAACAAATGGGTAGTAATTGACGACACTTGAATATGACCCATTTCGAACGAAAAATTCGCTCTAACCGAAATACAAACTACCGCCATTGTAACCCACGAATCAACATATATCATATCCCAAAATGACCCGATTTGGTCCAGGAAAAAAAAATTATGGTCGAAAAAGTGTTTCGCCAAATGCTTTTGTTTGCTACTGTACCTGTATCTCATCATTTGTTTTTAATTATCTTACGTTTCCGGCAAAAAGGAAATATATGGTGACGGGTTGCCAGATATTTTTAAGGTGTCAAAAAAAGAATTACCTGACTATTATTTTAGAAAATCGCAAAATTCGCATATCTAAGTCACTAAAGAAACCGCTTTGTTTGCATTAAAGCTTCCAACTCTTTAGAGTAGAAATTTCCTGTTACCTTCAATGCATTTAGATTTAACCTGACATACTCCAAATCGTAACTGCTATACTGAAACGAAATGCTTCGCATATTTTCGCTATTTTGCTTTTATAAATAAATATATTAAGTCCGTGCCAGATAAAATATTTGATTTCTCAAGAGAGGGTATAAAAAAGGTTTCTTCGCCGATCATCTGCTCAGAGTACAACAGAAGCCCGGCCAAAAAATGATACCCTGTATTCTCGTACCTTAACTTCTCTGATTAATTAGCAGTGTCTACTCAGTCATAAATCAGACATTCCAAAAATGGAAGTTCGCAGTACATTTTTCTGTATTCGTGTAAAGCGTAAGAAGTGATAAAGAATCCATAAAACACAGAGCGAAGAGCTAAAATATTTTAACTATCTTTATGCAAATAGACGTAAAGGCCTGTAAGAGACTGCGCGCGTTAAAGTCGTGTAGTCCTAAAAATAGCACCTGATACGGATTTTTACTGATCAGTGCTAGTTTGTTTCTTCAGACGGGAAAAGAAATGCGTTTCAGGAAGTTTGAAAGCCACGTTATGATGGTCACAGTGCTATAGAAAGACAACGAACACACAATAGAAAGACAACGTACAGCATGCGAGGTGTGGGCCGACAACAGCGCATCGATGCTAGACATGAGCGAAGGATATCTTTACTTGACGAGACAGCAGAAGAGATACTGAAGCGCAACTCGCCGGTAATATTTTATTTTTTTATTGGAGATTTAAAGACCACAGTGAGCAACTCAATTGGCTATAAGCAGTCGCCAGTCCCTAATATAGGGTCACAGGTTCCTGGGAAGGAAGAGAGCCAGTGCCGTAAGACAAACACAACATCCATGCTTCGTTGGGATTCAAACCCAGATCCACCTCGGACGAGTGATCAGAAGCCATCGCTTAGACCACTGAGCCGGCAACAGTAATTTGAATGCTGTTGATGAGAGTAATGTGTCAGAACACTTCGAAACTTGCTGAAAGTGCGGCTACGTATCTAAATTTATTTCGTTGATGATCTCGACGATTTATAAAGCTGTTTCTGTACTTGACGTACATCTTTGTTTAGGAAACATGTAGGGTAGTGAATAGTACTCCGTAAT
This sequence comes from Macrothele yani, assembly GCA_039090855.1. Classification (NCBI taxonomy): domain Eukaryota; kingdom Metazoa; phylum Arthropoda; class Arachnida; order Araneae; family Macrothelidae; genus Macrothele; species Macrothele yani. The sequence goes on along the minus strand of CM076999.1, from coordinate 45,296,824 downwards.
GTTCCCAACAATACTTCGAAAAGGATGCTATGGGTCAATCACTTTGCATATTTGAAGTGTTAGAGGTATCATGCACAAAAGAACAAATCTGATTTATAAATAAATTTAAAATTCCTGGAAAAGCAATAGTATATATAAGATTCCCCCCTCTGAGGCCAACAGTTAGAGGATGCTTTTGCATACCATGTAAAAATCTGGTCCAAATTCGAGAAGTTGGGGAGTGATAGATTGGTGCAAATGATGTCACGAAGTAGATACCGGTCATTATGTCCAATGGAACTACAAATTCTTTACACTTGACCTTCTGCAAACATTGCTTTCATCACAGTCGTCATGTAGCTGTTACTCCAATCTGTACAAGAACGTCAAAGATGGACAATCACTTTTCATTAAGAAAATATTCAGCATCCACGGCTTTCCTTTTTTATATCTAATACGAAATACGACTTCACACACGACATAACATATATTTAAGGTGCATCAAGCAGAAAAGGGATTAATTTGTTAGGATAGTGTCGTTGAAACAGAAGTTTCTTCAAATAAAAAAATGTATCGCGCCATTAGAATCGAAAATATTCACACTCCCGAGCAACCTCCACCAGCAACGGCAGAAACATACACGTAAGCTCCGAATCGCCGTACCTTGGGATAACTAGAATTTTCTCGGTGTTTCCACCACCAAATATGTGTTAGCAGATTATTCATTCCTGGATAACAAGCGTTCTTTCTAAAACTTTTGGAAAACGATCGACGTGAAAATCTATTGACAATGTAAAAGTCACCCCTCAATTCCAGGAAATATTCTTCCAACTGAGAAGAATCCGAAGTTTAACCTCATGAAATAGTAGTCATCGCTCTTTGCAAGATTATACGTGAGTCACACAAAAATTCTCATCGGCCGCCACCGGGACGCGAACCCGGCGTCTTCCAGTTACGTGCCGGATATATGCTTCCACTGCATCACAGCGTCCCCGAAATTTTCCAGACTAATTAACGGCAAACTACCAGACCACCTGGCAGGTTACTTCTTTGGAGCCCCGCACAATGCTGGGATTCATTAAAGATGAACAGCAGCAACTGAACAAATAACTAGAAGGCTAATGAATGATAAATACACAGTTGAGGTGGACCAGGAACATCAAATAGTAGTCAAATAGTATGGACCAGGAACATCAAATAAATCCGGAATTATTCCTGATAGCTTCCTTTCGTACACTTCAGATACGAATGCATTAAATTCATTGAAAATCATCAATATTTCCAAAGAGTGGTAACCAAGTGGTGTTCCCCAATTATTTGTAAACGGATTGTATCATCTTTACAGTTATCATAGGAAATTGTTGTAACATTTATTTTGTTTCTTAATTGTTATATCTTATGATACATCTATGAGAAAAATAGTGAAGTTAGTAATGAAAAATAATCAGATTCAATTATACCCCTAGTCTGGGCGAGAATACTGTAAGCGGCAAGTAAAATCATTTACTTCCAACATTTTTACTTCAATATAACAGCGCGATTCAGCATTCCCGATAATAATCATCGCATTATGTTTCTTGATAACTTCACTTTTCCTCCACCCATTCTGAAAGAACCGGTGAGTGACTCAATACGTAAAATTATTCACAGTATGAAAAAATTACAGATGTAGTAATATATATATATCCAATTTTTCTGTTTAAGTAGTGTTTGGTGTTCACGATATTTGACCGTTTCTCATCTTCCCTATTCATACTTTTTTCATTTCTTCTACTTTGGTTAATTTCAAAATCCCCTTTGAAATAATAATACTTTTATTTACTCATCTTGGACAGTAATAAGTAATATTTAATTCAAGCTGCCCCAAAATTCACCGGTATATTTAGAGATATCTGCAGACGTATTTCACAAAAGCAGAGCGGTCAGTTTTCTTCTCTTATAACCGTAGATTCTGGGACCTTTAAGGGGCCCGTCTGATAATTCCGTTTGCAACATCAACCAAAGAAACACAAACCGAATTGTGAAGGGCGGCATAAAAATTGAAATCTATGTTTCTAAATTGAGGGAAAGCCTCTGCATTCTGTTGTAGCGCAATTACGTACTTCGCCTATTCTCTTGTACAAGCACGTCTCTTTTCTTATGTTAAAGGTTTCCCACACAACAAGATATTGTGATTTTACTTAGAATCGGTTGAGAGGGCTTTACTCTTGCCTTTTCTCCATGGTATTGGCTTGGGCTAGTGCCCAAATACTTCACCCCACACTATATAAAAGAGTTAATGTATTACATACATTTGTATTTCTTTGTCACCCTATTCCACTGGAATCGTAAGAGACATGCTACCACAATTCTTGGGCTAAGTGTTATGATCCATTAATTTAAAAAAAGAAAATTGGATATTATACGTGTTTTAGAAATAGTCCCACTTGCTTCCAAACGGTCTTGTTTGTGTGCTATAGTTTGATTATCTTAGGATTAGAAGACTATTCCATGATAATGCTACAGCTTCGCTATAAAGAAACACTAAACGCTTGTTCGTTTTAAATGCGTTAAAAATTTAAGTTATAGTGTTAGGAATTACAAGTCACATGCCTGGTTTTATAACTTCTATCATTTTATCATTAATTGTAGTGAGTACCAAGGTACTGTTTACTATGACGATTTCCATAATATAATTACAGGAATTTAGACTTTATACGTACTACTAGTTTTCCAAGAAAGGTCTGGTGTGCACAAATCAATACCAATTAAAAAAAATGTCCTTTCTTTAATGTCGTCTTTTCCTTAGTATTCCTCTCTCTAATTTTCAGAAAGGGACTATAGTGATGTCTTAATAGGCGCCGGCTACAACATAATGGCTCGCAATCCTCTGAATAATGTGAATCTCAACATATATCTTTAAGCAATGTTCCAGACCGTTCCATTCAGAAACGTACATCAGAGTTGCCGTTGAGAAAAAGTCTGAAAGAAGTTAGATTATTCCAAATGCATCCATGGACCTTTCGGGTGGAACCTGTTAGGCGATGACGGTTTCTGAGGAGGTGGGTCCCTTAAAATGATCATGATTTTTCTTTGACGTCACAATCCGATGTATCTAAAATTGTATGCTTGCAGAAAGCAACTAACATGAGTCGTATTCACCTTCCGTTTCATCTGAACTTCGGATGTGTATTGTTGCTGTTTAATTGGCAAAAAAAGTAGTCTTCATAAATTAAGATTTATCCCCATTAAATGCTTTTTTTTTTTTTTTGATTGGAGGTTTAACGACCACCGTGAGCAACTCAATGGGCTATAAGCAGTCGCTCGTCCCTAATTTAGGGTCACTGGTTCCAGGGAAGGGAGGGAGCCAGTGCCGTAAGACAAACACAACATCCATGCCTGACCGGGATTCGAACCCGGACCACTTACGGACGAATGATCAGAGGCCAGCGCCTTAGAACACTGCGCCACCGGGGCGACTTAAATGCTTTTTAAGCGATTGTTTCTTCTCCGGCGGCACCAAGGGTAGTAAAGTGTAGTACACACGGAAATTGTTCAAATCCGGTTTTTTTTCATGAGAAAAGTAGAAAATTATAAGAAACAAACACGAGCATATGTGGACGTTACCTTTTTTCAACTGTGAGCATATTTCTTTAAAAACACGAGATAATTTTCACAAAACGTTAAAAAAAAGGCTAATATGAAGAAAAAAAGGCTAATAATTCCGTTTTCTGTGGATTTATTTTGAAAATGACTGCCATAATATTGGTTACAGCGGCTTACATCCCAGTTACGTGTGACGTGTAGAAAAATAAAAGAAGCGATAGTGCTTCATATGGTGGACGACGCTGGCATGATTTAATTTTTATCTTCTAAAATAACAATGAATTTATTTTTCGTTTAATGCATTCGAACATTTTTTTTTATTATAGGTTTAACGATTACCGTGAGCAACTCAGTGAGCAATTGCCCGTCCCTAATTTAGGGTCACTGGTTCCAGGGAAGGGAAAGAGCCAGTGTCTTAAGACAAACACAACATCCATGCCTCACCGGGATTCGAACCCGGACCCCTTCGCGGACGAATGATAAGAAGCCATCGCTTAGACCATTGCGCCCATGGGTCGGCGATTCATGCAATTGCAAAACAGTTTTGGAAGTTTTCATCAAAAGTAGAAACCGTCCTAGTCGTCCAGTCTTTCTGTTAATATGATCGAAAATCAATATACAACGGTTTATATTATTATTATCAAAAATAATACACAGTTACCGGCTTAAACTGAAATTCTTTAATAACATGATAAACAATAAGTTTAAAAAATGATATATATATATATATATATATATATATATATATATATATATATATAATGGTGCAGAGACGTGGACCTTAACTAAAAGAGACATACAAAGGCTGCAGACAACTCAAAGTTGCATGGAGAGGTGCATACTTGGTGTAACCAGGAGAGATAAGAAGAGGAACTCGTGGATCCGAAAAATGACAAGAGTGGAAGACATCATGATCAGAGTTAAATCCCTGAAATGGCAATGGGCTGGACATACTGCCAGAAGGACAGATCATCGATGGACAGCCGAAATTTTAGATTGGATTCCAAGGGACAGGAAAAGACCCAGAAGAAGACCACATGGGAGATGGGTGGATGAAATTCGAAAGTATGCAGGGGTGACATGGAGGAGACTGGCACAAGACAGACCGTTGTGGAGGAAACTTGGGGAGACCTTCGTCCAGCAGTGGATTGATAATGGTTGACAATGATGATGATGATGATGATGATATAATAAAAGCTGTTGGGATGTAAGGTCAGGTGATGCGTAACATCACAGCCTCTCCTTGACAAATGTCAACCCCGCCTTCTCGTGGTACATCCTGTTCCCACTAAAGGGGCTCTGACGACCGCCAATAGCGGTATAACTATACCATCGGGATTAGAGGAAATGCTATGCCACACTCACCAACCCGCTTGGCCAGCGTGGTGAGTTATGGCCAAACCCCTCCAAAATGACTCCACAACTTAAATCTTGGTCCTCAGTCTCCGGCAGCTGGAATGTACCTGGCCAAGGCAGCGGCCAGTGCGACATGAAGGCAGAGGGTGCTAAGAATCCCCGGAGAACCGGACTAGGCTGCCATCTGATGCTGACCTTGGCTACGTACAACGGACGCTCCCTATCTTCTGATTCAAGGCTTCTTGAATTGGAAGAGGAACTACAAAGGATCAAGTGGGACATCGTCGGGATAAGTGAGGTAAGGAGAAGATCTCATTGAACTGAAAAGTGGACATCTCTTCTACTATCGTGGGACAGATACTGGCAGAACTAGTGGTGTTGGATTTATAATAAACAAGAAACTGAAGGATAAAGTTGTAGAAGTTGAAAGTTCCTCTGACAGAGCTGCACGACTTGTTATCCAACTCTCGAGAAGATACCAGGCTCAGATTATTCAAACTTATGCACCCACCACAAATCATGCTGAAGAAGAAATTGAAGAATTTTATGAGGAAATTCGTCATCTAAATAATAAAGGTAAGCAGCACTTGAAGATAATTATGGGAGATTTCAATGCAAAAATAGGGCAACGGCAACAGAATGAAACTTCAGCAGGTAAATTCGGTCACGGCAACAGAAACCAGCGTGAAAATACTCTCGTAGAGTTTGCAGAGGCAGAAGGGTTTTTCATCTTGAACTCCTTTTTCAAGAAAAAGCCACACAGGAAATGGACATGGAGACATCCAAATGGGACGACAAGTGAAATTGATTTTATTATGTGTAACAAAAAATTCGTCATAGAAGACTGCAGTGTGCTAAACAAGTTCAACACAGGCAGTGACCATAGATTGGTGAGATGTAAGATGCACCTCAACACTAAACTCGAACGTAGCAAGCTCATAAGACAAACAAAATGTATTGACATAACCAACCTTAAAAAACACCATAATATCTTTAAATTGGAACTGAAGAACAGATTCTCTGCTTTAGAAGGCCTAACATCGGAAGAAGTGGATATTTCTGAAGTTAACAGAAAAGTAACCAAAGCTCTTATGGAAACAGCAACAAAAGTAGCTGGGTCTAAGAACAAATTGCATGTGAACAAATTTTCAGGAAAAACCAAAATGTTGATGCAAAAAAGAAGAGTGATGAGGACAACTAAAGAAGATGTGACTTCCAAAGTGGAATATATAGAGCTGTGCAAGACAGTACGAAAAAGTATCACTGAAGACGTAAGGAAATTCAACTGTGAACTAGTAACGAAAGCAATTGAAAACAACCAAAGCCAAAAGATAGCAAAGGGACATCTCAGTAAGGGAAGAAAGCAGATTATGGCACTGAGAAAAGAAGATGGTTCCGTAACACGAAATAGAGGCGAAATTTTGACTAGAGTGAAATATTTCTACCACAAGTTTTATGAAAGGGATGATACATGCACTCCAGACATCATGAAAGGTACCAGTACCAGAGTTCTTCCAGTCCTCCCAGCAGAAGTTGCACATGCAATCAAGGACATGAAGCGGGGAAAAGTTCCAGGAGAAGATGGAATTACTGTAGACATCATACAAGAAGCAAGTGGAGAAATCGAAACAATATTCGCCCAAATTTTCACTCGATGCCTTAATGAAGGGAAAATTCCTGAGGATTGGAACAACGCTACAATGATCCTGCTACATAAAAAAGGTGACATTGAGGATTTCAGGAACTGCAGACCTATCAGCCTCCTATCAGTGGTTTATAAAATCTTCACTAAAGTTATTTCACACCGCTTGAAGGTGACACTGGACATGGCTCAACCGGGAGAACAAGCTGGATTCAGGAGTGGCTACAGCACAATAGATCATATCCACGTACTGAGAGAACTAATTGAAAGAGCGAGGGAATATGAGCTTCCATTGTGCATGGCTTTTATCGATTATGAAAAAGCCTTTGATTCGGTGAAACCATCAGCAGTTGCAATGGCTCTGAAATCCTGCGGTATTGAAGATGCATACATTAATATTATTAATAACATCTATGAAAATGCAAGTGCAAAGATTCGGCTGTTTGAAAATACAACACACATAAAGATTGGAAAAGGAGTGAGACAAGGTGACACCATATCTCCGAAGCTCTTTAATGCAACATTGGAAAATATCTTTCAATCACTGAACTGGGAAAACAAAGGGATAAAGATTAATGGAGATTATCTAACCCACCTTCGTTTTGCTGATGACATAGTAATTTTTGCAACTACCCCATCAGAGCTACAGAGTATGATACAGGAACTTGCTGACAAGAGTAAAGAAGTGGGATTAAAAATGAACTTTCAGAAGACAAAAGTGATGTACAATGCTTTTACAAGAAATGAAGATTTATCGATTGATGGCGAAAAGCTGGAGATAACAGACACGTACGTTTATCTTGGACAGCAGATATCAAGTGAGGGTCACATTGGTGAAGAAATTAATCGGCGTACAAAACTTGCCTGGAGAGCTTTTGGAAGAAACAGCATAATTTTCAAGAGCAATGTGCCATTATATCTCAAAAGAAAAGTGTTTGATCAACGCATCCTTCCAGTGCTTACATATGGTGCAGAGACGTGGACCTTAACTAAAAGAGACATACAAAGGCTGCAGACAACTCAAAGCAGAATGGAGAGGTGCATGCTTGGTGTAACCAGGAGAGATAAGAAGAGGAACACGTGGATCCGAAAAATGACATGAGTGGAAGACATCATGATCAGAGGTAAATCCCTAAAATGGGAATGGGCTGGACATACTGCCAGACGGACAAACAATCGATGGACAGCCAAAATTTTAGATTGGATTTCAAGGGACACCAAAAGACCCAGAAGAAGACCACATGGAAGATGGGTGGATGAAATTCGAAAGTATGCGGGAGTGACATGGAGGAGACTGGCACAAGACAGACCGTTGTGGAGGAAACTTGGGGAGACCTTCGTCCAGCAGTGGATTGATAATGGTTGACAATGATGATGATGATGATGAATAAAAGCTGTTATTCTCGGTAGTAATTTCTTCCGTGTTCCTTAAAAAGGCTCGCCAAAATGTTTGCTTGGCGAGAGCTACTGTTTGTAAAGAAGAACATCACATGTCAAAGAAATGTGTTGAAGTCTGAAACTGGTAAAACATGAAACAAATATTGTTCGCGTAACTCCTTAGGAAAGATGCTTCATTAAAGAGCTAGCGTAATTACACAAAATTCATTTATATTTAACACTACAGGCGTTTTTTGCCGAACCTTTGGTTTATGATTTTAGAATAATTTGCGCAGCCATCACACCAATTTACGTCGGTTCAAAGTGAACTCCAGAATAGAATGTATAGATACTCAAGGAACGCTTACAGCGTAGTAAATCCCTTTATTTTTGTGGTGTAAAATGATAGATTTGACAAGCTTTCACTCTCTAGAGGAAGGCTTTTTCAAGGCAATCTAGACATAAAATGCATAGAATTAGAACATGTAATAAACAAAGATGATTTTCGAAATTCACGTGTGTTGACAGCATGAGCAGTATTTGGTAAGTTTTCATCAGGCATATATACGGTGGGCAACGACGTGTTTCTATGTTATAATAACAAATTCCAAAGCATTGGTAGTTCGAAACAGACTATGTCATTGAATACTACTTTGCTGGGGAGTATTTCGATTGTTTTCCTGATTGTAAACGGCAGTTCTCCTAATACTTCCCCACACGTGAGTAGCCGAGAAATGCATAACTTCTCTGGCAGAGGCTGTTGTATTCTGTATGCCCTGGTTCACACTTCGCACGTGTTTTTTACATCTAGTATACCATGATTGCTTTGTCATTCTGATATATATATTTTCCGTGTTGTTAGGATGCACCCACGGTGTAGCGTACACGCCCAACTTTGCTTTCTTACACTATCTCTCCTTGCAGCTTGATATGAAATGTTATAACAGGTTTGGGGATCTCATTGCTTTTGAGATGTTGTGCTTACGCAATAAATTCCTGAACATCAATCAAAAGCCTGCGACATATGTAGTGAATGCTTCGTATCTCATTGTCTTACTACTTGGTTTTGTTATCGTAGAGAGTATACAATGCCTGACAGTTCTGTGTACAATATCTATGTAGATTTCATATATCTAGCTTTTAGACCTTTGTTATAGATATTATCAATTACCTTATTATTTAGGTAATCGGGTTTTCATGCATTAAAGGCTCTATATTCCATGCTCTAAACACAGAAAGTTTGTATCTTTTGGGCAGTGTGAATCAGGAGGGACTTGGATACCAAGTGAAGTTAGTAAAATTACAATTTCACTCAGGCATTAAATATTAATCAATAGGAGTTTGGTTCAGGCTTTTCTGGCAGATGTTGTTCAGGTGTATAAAATATTTATTTTTAAGTAAAAGCGCAATATTACTAACCTGACTTGATGCAGAGCTTATAAATATGAGCCCGACGGAGAAAAACGCCTGAAAAGATCTAGGTCTAGGCACAGGTTTTAATATTTAATCCATAAGTAAAAGTGCAATAATACTAACATGGCATGATGTCTAAACCTAGTGAGCATGAACACGAAAGAAGAAAAACTGTTAAAAAGGCCTATACGTAAGCCAAGGTATTAATATTTAATGCTTAAGTAAAAGCGCAATAATACTAATTTGGCATAGTGTCTAAACCTAGTGAGTATGAACACGAAAAAGAAAACTGTTAAAAAGGCCTAGGCGTAAGCCAAGGTATTATTTTTTAATGCCTAAGTAAAATCGCAATAATACTAATTTGGCATGGTGTCTAAACCTAGTGAGTATGAACACGAAAGAAGAAAACTGTTAGAAAGGCCTAGGCGTAAGCCAAGTTATTAATATTTAATGCGTAAGTAAAAGCGCAACAATACCAACTTCACTTGGTGTCTAAACCTAAGGAACATGAAAACGATGGAATAAGAACTGTTAAAAAGGCCTTGGCCAAGATATTAATATTTATTGCCTAAGTAAAAGCCTAATACTAATAACTTGATTTGGTGTCTAAACTTTATTAATATGGAAACGATTGAAGAAAAACTGTTAAAAAAGCGTTGGCTGAGGTATTTAAGGCCTAGGTAAAAGCGCAGTAATACTAAGTTCACTTGATGTCTAAACTTTATGAATATGAGTACGGCCGCGCAGTGGTCTAAGCGATGGCCTCTGATCATTTGTCCAAAAGGGGTCCGGGTTCGAATCTCGGTGAGGCATGGATGTTGTGTTTGTCTTACGGCACTGGCTCTCTCCCTTACCTGGAACCAGTGACCCTAAATTAGTGACGGGCGACCGCTTATAACCCATTGAGTTGCTCATGGTGGTCGTTACTACTTCAAATAACAAAAAAAATATCAGCACGGTGGAATAAAAGCGGTTAAAAAGACCTTGGCTTAGGCCTAAGCACATTAATTTATTTTTAGGGCCAAAGAAAAAGCGTAATATAAATAACCTGTCTGGGTGCCCAAGCCTAATAAATATGATCTCTGCGGAATGAAAACTGTTGAAAAGGTCCCTCCATGCCGTATGTTTGGAGGCGGTCTACGGGGAATATAGACTAGCTGAAATCAAAAGTCTCTTTACTGTTAATGGCTTTGTGGTCACCCTATATGAAAGTGTATTCTAAGAAATAAAAAAAATATTTATACGTTCTGCAAGTGCTTTTGTGGCCACTTAGCCGTATTGCAATGATAGTCAAGGTTTTCGACAAAAGCTTACCCTACCGTATTGCATCTTTCGGTGATTTCGCTTTAGATCAATTCGTTTTCGGTGAATTCACCTGAAGCACGATGCTTGGTGCCCCATATTCGGAACTAGCAGCTGCATTCATGCCTTTTCAGATGTCTGGCGTAATCGTAATAAAAAATCTTTCCCGGCTACTTTCACTTCTGGTGAATTGAAGAACACATAGAAATATTATTATATGATGAAATCTTGAAGTGTAACATTAGTGCCTATACAGTAGTGGCCAACATTGTGGATACCTTTTGGAAATAGTGTATTTTTGAGGTTTGATGGCTCATAACACCTCGTTTTTGGGAGTAATGCCATAACATTATATATCAATGGAAAGATAATTTCATCAAGAATGTAATGCCAGAACGTTTATGAAGGACTTTGAATTAGAACAGCAGTTATAAAGAAGAAAAGTGAAACACATAGAAAAGGGATATACAAAAACTCTCACCGTGTCAGTTATTACTTAGTTGAGTAACCTTTAGCGTTAATTATGGCCTTACAACACCTTCCCATCAAGTAAACCAAGTTTTTTAGTTCTGCAGCTGTTATAATGTGAAACCAAGATTGAATTATTGCTTTTATTAATTGGCTTTTATTGCTGGGTTGCTACTGACTAACAAGTTGCTTTACTCAGTTTCATAGATTTTCGATGGGGTTAACGTCTGGGCTATTCCCAGGCCATTCCGGCAGTGAAATATGATTATCTTGAAACCACGTTTTGCACACAGCAGCAAAATGACATGGAGCTGAACTCTGTTGAAATACAAATGCTTCATTATCTTGGAAAGGATCTCGTGCGGAAAGCTTTAGTATGGACTCAAGTATTTCATTAATGTATTTTTGGCCATTTTTATTCCAATTAATCACGCAAATTCTGCCCACACCTTTTGATGTCATACAACTCGAGATCATAACACCAACTGGCTGTTTCACGGTGCATGTAATGCAATCAGGATGCAAATCTTCTCCGATTCTTCTCCTTACTTATTTTACGCCATCACTACCAAACAGAAAGGTTTTGGTCTCATCACTACAAATAACACTGTCCCATTGTTCTGCTGTCCAGTTAATGTGGGATTAGCCCAGTTTTATATTTTTGCCTGTATTTGAGAGATAAAAGTGGCTCTTTTCGTGGAATTCTAACTTTTGGACCAAATTCCTGCAGTCTGCGCCGAACAGTCTTGCACTCAACTTCATATTGCATTGCGCCATTTCATCATGTATTCAGCCAGGAGATTTCCTTCTGTCACATAGGCACAGTCTCTTAATTCTTCTATCATCAGTTGCTGTTGTGCACCTTTTTCAGCCTTTACCAATCTGGTTTTGTAGTGACTGAGTCTCCTTATACCTCTTCAAAAATTTAGAAATGTCACCTTTGGTTAAGTTTGCACTAATTTTTTTCTAATTTCTTCATAACTGAAGCCTTGTTCACCTAATAATACTATCTTACATCGCTTTCTGAGTGACCAATCAACTCTTTGGGCCATTTATTTAATTTTATTAAGTTTTACAAGCTCACTAAATGAAAGAACACAAAGAAAACCAACCAACTTGATAGGAATCACATAACACACTGACAAATGTTCTCCTCTCAGCTCCAATACATGACATCATTAGCTGAATCCTACTGTGACCTGTTGGGCCATTGCTGAACCAAGATGGCACCTGATTGGCTCATTACTAAAACAACATGACACCTGATTTACTCCCTAAACACTTATGCTCATTAGCTACATTGAAATGAAGATAAACTATTTCATATCAACCAAAGCAAGTTGTGCTTCCTTTTTCTGGTTATTTGGCTACAATTTGTCATAGAATGCAGATAATTTAACAAAAGTTTTTGCATTACATTCTTTATGAAATTATCTTTCCATTGATATATAATTTTATGATATTACTCCAAAAAAGAGTGGTGTTATGAGCCAACAAACCTCAAAAATACACTTTTTCCAAAAGGTTTCCACAATTTTGGCCACTACTGTACAAGGCAGATATTCCGAAGTTGTTCTTCGCTTTCCAATTCTCAAAGCAGGATTAATTTTCCGTCATATACTCCTATTTAATTATGCCAGCAGATTGTTGCTAAGATCACGTTGTTATCTAAGTGAACAATCTAAAATTAAAACACTTTTAACTCTATTACGTGCAATATTACTTCCAGCGCCGTCGAAGTCTTTAAAATGTATTATTTCTATTGTATTAGTGTTTTTCCTACTTATTTTAGGACAAACGTTGTCTCCGTTGCTAAGTGTTCCGCTGCGAAAAGTTATTTTCCGTTTTTCCGTTCCGAAGACTTGCGGTCCGATGTACTGTGCGTCGTACGCATTAAAAGTGTAATGCCAATTTCGTTCTATCAGTTCAGAATAGTAATGCCTATGCACAAAAGCTAAACAAAATTGCTTGAAATCTAAATTTTCGTCCATATATCTGCGAAAAACTGATACGGAGGGCATGGCGTTTTTGTTTAAATAAAACAAAAGTAGCATCATGATTGCAGGCATCACAGTTAAAACGGCGTTCTGTTATTTGCAATTACAGTGTGCGAGATCTTTTATTAAAATGCTTCGGTAGATTTATAATTATCTACATTTTCGGAAATTTCATATATAGTCAATAAAACAGTAAAATGGTCTACAAACATTATGTCTTACGGGATTTGCTTTATGTTACCATTTTCCTTTGTCTTATTATATTATTCACTCTCTTGCGAATTTCTTTGTTCATATTAAATCATTCACTGTTTAAAATGACTTTCCGTGGATAAAATATTGCGTAATGTTGTGTACAAATGTATTCGCAGTTTTTTCAGTAGACAGTAAAGGAAAATGTAGTGGATTTCTTTTCAGATGCACAACACGCTCAAGAACGCAAGCATATTCTGCTATGTCTCCTCCTTTGTCAAAGTTCTCAGATCATATCCGCAGCCGCTTTTGCATTAGCACGTATTGTTCCAGTTCAAAACCGAAATGTAAAGAAACTGCTGGTAGTCTCAAATACTAGATAATACGATTAAATTGAAAGAGCAGATTGGTGTATTGAGGTACTTTTCACAGTTCTTTATATCTTCTGCTCGCATTTCTGTGAAACTTAAATGTTTCTTCTCACTGGGCAAATAATCCAAATTTATTTAACCACGAACAATTTTGATTCAGAATTTGGAACGGCGAGCACTAAATATTTCTATAATATATATATATACGAATTGTGTACGCTGTTACTTTCTTAATTCTTTTATATTGTTTATGCCTAAAACTCTGATTAAAAATTCACTGAACCGGATATTACCGAAATATAATTGTAGGTAAGTTCTTTCTTCGTTTTGTTCTTCTTCTTATTAGCCTGTGGACACCAAAAATTAAAGTAAATGAGGGGTATAGGCCTCTCCCAGTATTTTCTAACTTGCTCGATCCTCAGCCTCGGTCCACCATTTACCACCTCTAAATTCGTGAAAGTCTCCCGAACCTGCTCTTTGACGCACCCTTCGTCTCTTTCTATCTCTCGGTTGCCATTCTGTTATTGATCTTGTCCATCTTTCAGTTTTCCAACATGTACAGGCTATCTCCATTTGGATTATTTTATTATTTTTACCATATCTAGTATTCCAGTTTTTTCTTTTATAAGTTCATTTCTAACTCTGTCCCTTGTTATTTCAAACATACTTCTGTTTAACTTTCTTATCGATACGTTCATTTTTTTCACATTGTCCCTTTGTGATATTTCACGGCCGCGCCGGTGGAGCAGTGGTCTAAGCGATGGCCTCTGATCATTCGTCCGAAAGGGGTCCGGGTTCGAAACCCGGTGAGGCATGGATGTTGTGTTTGTCTTACGGTACTGGCTTACTCCCTTCCCTGGAACCAGTGACCCTAAATTAGAGACGGGCGACTGCTTATAACCCATTGAGTTGCTCACGATGGTCGTTAAACATCCAATAAAAAAAAATAAAAATACTTCACGTTTCACTTCCATAAGTAAATATGGAGATAATTCATGCATTGTAGATGTTTATTTTTAATCATCATGAACGATAGCCGCTTAAATAGTCTTTTAAAGCTATGAAAGGCTCTATTACCTTGGATAATTGTTCTATTAATTTATCTTTCTTGTTTCTCCTTAAAACTGATTACTTGATCAAAATAAATGTATTCCTCTACTTTTTCGATTTATTTTCTTCTATCAAAATTCTATATCCTTTTCTCTACTGTTGATATATTTAGATTTTGCTGTGTTTATTGACAGATATTTTTTAAGACTTTTGATCATAAATCCTTTATCATATTTTGCATTTCACTATTGCTGGTTGTAAGGGTGACTGTGTCATCAGCAAATTTTAAAGGATTTAGATTCTTTCCATTATATGCTTTAGAAAATTATAAATGCTGTAAGCATAAACAAATAGAAACACTCGAAATAATCAGAAATCGTTAAAATGAAGCTGACTGCTAGGATTCTCCACAGACATGAGGGTTTCGCCTTAAAATTGGTCTCTAGAACAACCCTATCTCAATTGACCTTATTTGTACCTTTGAAATTTGATAGATCTTCAGCAGAAAAAATATATTACAAAAGCAACACTTTCTTTGTTTTTCGTCACAGCTCGCTTCTTAAAGTAAAAAAACAATTACATCATACTGTGTTAAATTGCCAGTCTCAATTGATTTTGAAGTTTTGATATTTAAGGATATGGACAACATATTTGCGTTGCGCTGTATCTACGAATCTTCTGACAGTGGAGAGGAGGATGTGCATTTCATTCCCTGCAACTAGAAGCAAATAAAAATTCCTCTGAAGCTGCATGTTTCACAAAAATGTGCAGCATTACCAATCTCATTTTGTAGAGCCGAATATTTTCATGAAAAATGATTAGTGTCTGTTTAATATTTTAGAAGCAAAAAGTGCAAAATGTGAGAATAATTTTATGTTTTTCCTCTAAAAATTTCAACGCTTTTGGCGAAAGTAATACTAGGCATGGGATGTGCACTGCAGAATTTAAAGAAGAATATCAGGTACTTTTAAGGGAATTTACGGTGAAGTCTCAAATTTTTAGTTTAATATCCACCTAAAAATAATTAAATAAAGAAAAGCATCACACAACTCATTCAAACAACTATGAAACAACAGTTAATACAATCGTCTTTTTCTCTTATTAAGTGCGAGTTATTAATAATTTGATATATAATGAGAGATTTCAATTCGTCATTTACAAAATTTGTCGATTTGGTTGCATGCTTTCAAACGATAAATTTTGGTGACGTGAAAAAGCCATAATTTTAAACAGCAGGCAGTTTTTAAATCTCAGCCAAACATTTTAAAAGAGAATGCTGAAATGCTATGATGCAGTGGTTCCCAAACTTTTTCGATTCTCGGCGCCCTTGCTGAATATAGGTTTTCCCAAGGCGCCCTATGTCAAATTCTAACAAGTATACACTTAGGTAAAAATAAATAAAACATGTATTGAAGATCGCAAAAAAATGTAATTGAAAAAAATAAACTAATTATAATTAGTGGGATCGATGAGCCTGTTCATCACCGCGCATTTTCTCAAATCTTCGAATCAAACTGGACACAACCAACCTCATTTCCTTCTACACATTGATTTTCGCGCAATAATTAGTTTTTATCACAGGGACCGCCAAAAACCCAGCGTCGCACAAATAAGAAGTCGCAAATGAATTAAAATTCTCTGTACTTTACCATTCAGAAGGGGATATTCATCTTTTACTGATATTCAAAATTCAGGTCATTTCATGCTGCTATATTTTGTTTTCAACGTATTGTCGCAAGACAACTCAGTAAGATTTTTTATAACGAAGTAAATTTCTCCGTCATTTTTGGTCTACGCCGGGATTCGAACCCGAGGCCGCTTATTCCGGAACAAGTCGTTCTACCAACTGAGCTACGCAGACGCTTATTCTGATTCCCATCTGCCTTTATGTCGTGTGCGTCCTGCTGGCAGGTACGTCACATCTTCTGCAGTAGTAAATTCAGATGGAGCAGTGGCATGAAATGGATCTTGAATCCATGCAAATTTATCGATATTATCATTTTTAAAATATTTCTCAAACCAGGTGATAAACTGTGATAAGTGTTCTTCAAAAATGGATTTCATGCCTCGAGAGAAGTTAACTCTATTGAAGGTAAAAAACTGTGGCAACAAGGGGAAACATTATTTACCTCCGTCTTCATTCATTTTTATTTTTCATGGTTGTAGTTTTTTTATAAAAGCTGAAAAATATTCTCAATCTACTTTAAAAGGTACAAGTTGCTACCCTGCAGGGAGGATTCTGAGCATTCAACTTTTTGAAAATATCATATAAGTATGCTAGTTTTACAAAAAAATCTTCATTCACAAAATTCTCGGTAAACTTGTGGTCTTCCTCTTTAGGAAAAATTTAAATTTACTGTCGCAGTTCAAACGTACGAGACAAAACATTACCACGAGAGAGCCATCGCGAAGTGCTGTAGTAGACCAACGACGTGTGCTCGGATCCCATATCCTCACATAGCTTTTTGAAAAGCCTTGCCTTCATTGGCGGAGTTTTTATAAAGTTTACTACATTCACTACATATTCTAAGACCTGGTTCAACGTAGGACTCAGACAGAGCACCATCTAGTAACCATTTGTAGAGGCTTCTGCAAACAGTTATTATTAAGTGAGTTACTGGTTTGCAAAAGGTCCGCTAGATTCCACGATGTATCGTCCTATCACATGGAATCTGAAATAAAATTATGAAAATTTTATATTTCGCGGGGCTTCTGTGAGGAAACCGCGGCTCACACTTTGGTAACCACTGCTATGATGCATGAATTTCACTGCATATTTACATGTTTCCCATTTTTCTGAATATCGACTACCTCCGGTATATACAGTGTGTTTCACTAGACGGTTCCCCTCCCCCGAAGAATCAGTAATAGTTTGAAACACTTAGAAATATAGCATGTGGTTTACAACGTACCTTAGTTCATGGTAATAAAGCACCGTTCACAATAAATTCTAAGAATGTCCTTTACAAACATCCAAACACACTCGAACGCGACGCTGCAAGTTTTCAAAGGTTTTCTGCAGCATGTCCTCATCACAAATCTGTAATGCTGCACTGATGTTGCTTTCTACGTTTTCTAACCTGCGATGCTTATTGTTGTAAGCACGACACTTCAAATACTCCCATAATCAGTTGATGACTTAATTCTCTTCCGTCGAAACACCGACTGTTCAGGGATCAATGAACCTCTCTCAGAATTTGGATAAGAAGATATCGCGTGGAGTCAAGTATGGAGGAGTCACCAGTCAAAATATGGGACACACTTTTCAAGAACGGATTCTTGCGACTTTTGCTCAGCTGTCATAAGGTACGGATAAAGCAAAACTTTCTTCGCGGCTGGTTGGCAGGTGGTAAAATGAAAGCCCAGCTTCTTGTGACAAGGGTCATAGTGTCTTCTTCGGTGATGCCAGTAACCTGAGCTTCACCTCTTATATTTTTTCTCCCGCTAAAAGAGGATGTCGGTCACTGTGCTTGTTCAAAACACCGCCTTTTAAAATTTCGCATGGTTTAAAATTTCTTCGCTGACTTGGCGACGCAATGCTTTCTAGCGCTATTCGTCCTTCAAATCTCCTGAAATTCAGGCTGTGTTACTTTTACAGATTGCGTGCTACTGTTTATGAATAATCATACCAAACAAAAAAAAACTGTTTTATTACTTATTTTTTTAACTTGTCTGATTTCAACACAAATTCCATATGATGATAGTATTTTCGATAACCGCAAAGTGGCTCCAAAGGACACCTGATCACCGAGCTGTGTAACTGTACAGAATGACTGCCATTTTAATGCGGTCCGAGATATCGATGAGCTGCTAAAATACTGCAGTAAGAAAACAATTTAAAAATAAAAAACCTTTAAAATACCCCATTAAAGTAAATATGTAAATTTAGTTATATCGTAGCCGAAACACTAAAGAAAAATTATTTGTTTCGCTGTACAAAAAAATTTGGATAATTAAGGTACTACAACCACATTAATTCAAATATGAAAATTTTGTATTCTCTTCCAGCATTTTAGGATTCACGATTAAATATACAGTATATACATATACACTGACGGAAAAAAATACCCAACACCACGAAAAAATAGTTGTAGAGGAATGAAATGGCGGCAATACATTTGTATAGGTAACATATTTAAACGATTAAGGTTTCAAGAGCACAGCTTAATGTAAGCGCGAGAAGAGCCATTTTAAATGTGAAATGCTGGTACATTAATAACCGGTGTAACCGCCAGAATGTTGAATGCAAGCACGCAAACGTTCATGCATTTTGTCGTTCAGGTGCTGGATGTCAGGATGTGGGATGGAGTTCCATGCCTGTTGCACTAGATCGGTCAATACAGGAACGGTTAATGCTGGTTGGTGGTGACGCTACAGTTGTCGTCCAATGATTTCCCATACGTGTTCGATGGGTGACAGAGCTGGTGATCTAGCAGGCCACGGCAACATTTCGACACTCTGTAGAGCATATTGGGTTACAACAGCGGTATGCGCGCGAACGTTATCTTGTTGGAAAACACCCCCCCTCCCCTGGAATGCTGTTCATGAATGGCAGCACAACAGGTTGAATCACAAGACCGACGTACAACTGTGCCGTCAGGGTGCGTGGGATAACCACGAGAGTGCTCCTGCTGTCATTCGAAATTGCTCCCCATACCGTAACTCCAGGTGTAGGTCCAGTGTGTCTCGGCCGCAGACAGGTTGGCTGCAGGCCCTCTCCTGGCCTCCTTCTAAATAACATACGGCCATCACTGGCACCCAGGCAGAACCGGCTTTCAACAGAAAAAAAAATATCTCCACTCCGTCCTTTAATGAGCTCTAGCTTGACACCACTGACGTCGCAAACGGCAGTGGTTTGGAGTGAGTGGAATGCACGCTACAGGGCGTCTGTCTCGGAACTGTCCTTCAAGTAACCGATTTGTAAAAGTTCGTTGTGTCACTGTGGTGGCAACTGCAGCTCGAATCGCTGCCGCAGACTCAGTGGGAGTCTCCACGGCCATACGCGTACACGGCGGTCTTCCATCTCAGTAGTGCCACGTGGCCTGCCGGATCCCGGTCTTCTTGAAGCAGTGCCTTCCCTTGACCACCGCTGCCAACAATCATTCACGGCGGCTACATTCCTGCCAAGTCGTTCTGCAGTATTGCGGAAAGAAAATCCACCTTCTCGTAGCCCTATTACACGACCTCGTTCAAACTCCGTGAGCTGTTGATAATGGCTCCTTCGGCTTCTTAAAGGCATTCTTGACTAAAATCAACACACTACGTCGAATCTCAACGATAACTATCGCTCACGAACGTTACAGCGCGTGTTTACAGCAAACCTGCTTTGCATGTTCCGAGGGACGCTACCAGCGCCACAAGTATGCTACAAGCGCGAAATTTGAATAGACGTCATCTTACAGATGTACTCTCACCGCCTATTAACTCTCGTTTATCTAACACAACCCCTTCTTGGTGTTGGGATTTTTTATCCTTCAGTGTATTTGTATATTAGTGAGAGTTAGACCTTTTTGCGAGGAATTAATTCAAATCTCTATCTCTCTATCTCTCTTTGCGGTTTTTTCAATTTACTGGAACATTTTTATCAAGAACGCAAAAAATTGTTTCGATATATTTCATATTCTTACATGAAGAACATTTCATTTTAAAAAAGCGCCATAATTAATTTAACCCTCCGAGCGGTATCAACTCGCTGGGGGATTTCAAGGTCACGCCCTGTCTGAAATGGCTGGATTGCCTGTGTCTCGCTCTCTCTCTCTCTACCGTTTCGAAAAGATTTAACCGCAGCAGCCGCGACTCTCCTGTTTAATTCCTAAAACGGTTTGGATGCATTGGAAAGGTTTCACTGTTTCCTTGGGGATTGATGTCTTAAATGCGACCGGTGCGTATCTGTCACACAGTAGCAGCGAAGTTTAACACAGGGGCAGCAATTTTCAGGGCAAGGTACACTGCATTCTGTAATACGTATTTTGTGATCCAAACGCTGTTTCCCCAGTCTCCTTAATTTACACTGTATCAAAAGAAAGACGCATTTGCACAGTTGCGGATTGCAGCATACACTAGTTTTGTTTACAGAGCACAATTTACAGGTAAACCCAATAGTGCTTGCTCAATGGTAAAACACCAGTGGGTTTTCCCTAACACAATAGCATATCTTCCCATGAGTAACAGCTTTAATATGTGAGATTAGCTTCATTTTTCAAAATTTTTGGGTTTGCCTTTTCTGCGAAATTTAACGCCGGTTCCGCATGTTATTATTATATTCAATTGCGAAAGTGGGTTGTTGACACATCCGATATCACTATAATCCTTAAATATAATTCTGACCTAGTTCTAGACATGCTAAGGGGATATATTTGTATTACGTTTATTATTTTATCATTTGCGTGATTCCCTTTATTGTACATTGTGAGTGTTCCATCTATTAACAAAGGCTTAAGATTATTACCAATATTTTATAGTAGACTAAAAATTTTAATTAAATGTATTATTACTTAAAGGTATTTCAGCATTGTGGAAACAAAATAGCAAAATATTTCTATCATAATAATGTTTTTAAATGCTGCAGTTATTTCAGAAATTAGGATTTTAAGTGTATGGTTTTAGGTGGAAATATATTATCGAGGTGTAAGTACAAAATCGAGGTGTAAGTACATAATCGAGACGCATGTTTGGCGATACGTTAAATTTTAATATTATCTAACTTCGAAAAATGAATGATGAAATTTGTCTTGGACGTGTTTCTATTACAAAAATACATGTAATTCAGATCAATGAGGGAGACATTTTTCAAAAAACTCCTCAAATTTTTTTAAGACTAGACAAGACTTTTTAAAATAAGTTACAGACTTTTTTTAAAACAGTTTTTAAAGGTCTTATAAAAAGACTTTTTCAGAAAAAGTCTGTTTTTAAAAGTAGACTTAAAAATGACTTTTTAAAAATAGTGATTTTCGAGCATGCTCGAAAAAAGAATCCAGTGACTTCACAATAAATAATTAAATAAATATGTGGTATTATTAACTGTTATTCAGAAGCACATTCCTGAATAAGTTTGATGCTGCTCCTTTTTCATTGCTCTCATGGTGTGAGTAAATTTGAATATATTACATGCCAAAAAAAAGAAACCTGTTTTTTATTTTTGTTTGTGGAATTTAAGGACCACTGTGAGGAACTCCATCAGCCGTCCCTAATTTGGAACTGCTAATTCTTGGGTAGGGAAAGCTTAGGATAAATCATTTCCGCTTCACCGGCATTCAAAAACATTGAAATATCTTGGAAGATTGATTTGTAGCCACCACCTCATACCAATAACCCACTGGGGAGGGTAACTGTGTTTCTTCGTATTTTTCTTAAGAACTGTGTCATTTCTTAATCTCAATAGAATTGAAAACTGTTTGTTTGCTGAATTTAAACGAAATTACTATTTGCGTAACATATTTCTGAATTGTTTATATTAAAAAAATATTTAACAGACACAATTTCAAAAGTGCGGTGAGGGTATAAATTTTAATTTTTAATCTCTTACTGACATTACCTGAAAGAAACAACTTATTTCAAAAGTTCTAATCAGGATATACTAATTGTTACCGAAATATTATTCTGCGGGGCCATGTTTTGCAATGTGGCATGCTCTTAGACAGCGTCTATGATTCGACTTCTAGCAAGTTTCCAAATCACCAATTCAGTGTCGTGCAGTGAAGCCGATCATAGAAACGTGTGACAGTTTCACGGTGAAAGACCGGTTTTCCTGCTGTCGGGATTTTTTGCTTTCTCTCGTGAAGTGACAGCCGTTTTTGAAGCGGCTTTCACGTATCCCAATGGCGTTTTCAAAAGGCTTAATCAGATTTCAATAGCCGGTCGGGGGTTAATTTATGGAAACCAGTAAATTATTTTATAATACTGTAGTTTCGCCAATGAAATGGAAAAAAATACGTTTATCTGAAAAATATGTTGAACTCAATGAGTACAACTGCATATAAATAGCAAGTATCTGACGCTGTATCACCGTTTCGAAATTTAAATGGAACGTATCTCTCAGTTAAGAACGTAGTAAATTTACACATTTCAGGTATAAAACAAATAAAATTTATAGTAAATTAATTGAAAAACTATGATATAAATTTATTTTTTAACCCAGAATGCTTTGTTGTAAAACAGAAATGTGGTAACAAAAATAACTCAAAAAAGAAAAAAAAACGCATTATTCTGTAGAGATATTAAAGTTTACCGGCTAGTGCGTACATTCGAAATTCACCTGCAGTTGAAAAAATATCGGTCTGCAGTCAGGATGTGGGTAGGCCACTCCTTATCAGTGCTAGAAGTGATCGTAGCCTATCCCGTACGGTTCGAGTTAACAGGATGGTCACTATGGAGCAACAAATCGGTAATTTTATTCCTGGTAGTCAGCGTAATGTGTCAGAACACACAGTACGTCATATCCTGCTGAATTGCGGCTCTTTAGCCGCATGCTCCTAAAGAGATGCTTTCTAACATCTGTTCACCCGTCGAAAGCGCTTAGAGTGGCAGGCAGTCATCAAAACTGGAGCATGAGTGATTGTAAGCAGGTTGTTTGGATCGATGACTGAAGTTTAATGTTGTACCATTTGGATTGTACGTGTGTGTCGTTTACCTGAGGAAGTGTTTGCGCCGGGATGCCCCATGGGACGGAAAAAGGACGGTTTAGGAAGTGTAATGCCTTGGAAAAAATTATGTTAGTATTCTCCAGTAATATATATGCAGAAAACTATATCGTCTACCACAAAAGTAAACATAATTGTACATCAGGTACATACTTTCATGGCAACGGCAATTCCATCCATTTATGCGTTCTTTCAGAAGGATAATACGCAATGCCGCATTGACCGGATCGCGAGAGAATGGTTCGAAGAACATAAGGAACACTTTCCGGTATTTCCATGGCCGAACAATTTCCCACACCTCATTCTAATTGAGCATCTCAAGTCAGTTTCTGAACAGAAAATACGATCTGCAGCGCCTCAGCCACGTAACTTACAAGAATTAAATGTTATCCTGGTAACGTGTTTGCAACATATATATCATAAGCCGTCTCTCTATATACACTAAAGGGAAAAAATCATAACGCCAAGAAGGCGTGTGTTAGATAAACGACAGTTTGTAAGCGGTGAGAGTACATCTGTAAGATGACGTCTATGCAAAATTCGCGCTCGGCGCATAGGTGTGGCGCTAGTAGCGCCCTCGGAACATGCAAAGCAGGTTTGCTGTAAATACGCGCTGGTTCGTGAGCGTTAGTTATAGTTGAGATTCGACGTAGTGTTTTGATGTTAGTCAAGAATGCCTTTAAGAAGACGAAGAAGCCATTATCAACAGTTCACGGAGTTTGAACGAGGTCGTGTAATAGGGCGACAAGAAGGTGGATTTTCTTTCCGCAATATTGCAGAACGACTTGGCAGCAATGTAGCCACCGTGCATAATTGTTGGCAGCGGTGGTCAAGGGAAGGTACTTCCTCAAAAAGACCAGGATCCGGCCGGCCACGTGGCACTACTGAGAGGGAAGACCGCCGTGTATGGCGTATGACAGTGGCGCATCGTACTGCGTTTGATGCAGCAATTCGAGCTGCAGTTGCCACCACAGTGACACAACGAACTGTTACAAATCGGTTACTTGAAGGACAGCTCCGAGCCAGACGTCCTGTAGCGTGTATTCTACTCACTTCAAACCACTGCTGTTTGCGACGTCAGTGGTGTCAAGCTAGAGATCATTGGAGGATGGAGTGGAGATCTGTTGTGTTTTCTGATGAAAGCCGGTTCTGCCTGGATGCCAGTGATAGCCGTGTGTTGGTTAGAAGGAGGACAGGTGAGCGCCTGCAACCAACCTGTCTGCGGCCGAGACACACTGGACCTACACCTGGAGTTATGGTCTGGGGAGCAATTTCCTATGACAGCAGGAGCACTCTCGTGGTTATCCCACGCACCTTGACGGCACAGTTGTACGTCGGCCTGGTGATTCAACCTGTTGTGCTGTCATTCATGAACAGCAATCCAGGGAGTGTTTTCCAACAGGATACCGTTCTCCCGGATACCGCTGTTGTAACCCAACATGCTCTACAGAGTGTCGACATGTTGCCGTAGCCTGCTAGATCACCAGGTCTTTCACCAATCGAGCACGTATTGGACATCATTTGACGACAACAACAGATTCACCTCCAACCAACATTAACCGTCCCTGTATTGACCGACCAAGTGCAACAAGCATGGAACTCCATCCCACAAATTGACATCCAGCATCTGTACGATACAATGCATGAACGTTTGCGTGCTTGCATTCAACATTCTGTTGGTTACGCCGGTTATTAATGTACCAGCATTTCACATTTAAGATGGCTTTTCTGGCGCTTACATTAAGCTGTGGTCTTGAAACCTTAATCGATTTAATATGTTACCTATACAAATGTATTTCCGCCATTTATTTCCTCTACAACTATTTTTTCGTGGTGTTGGGATTTTTTTCCGTCAGTGTATATATGTTTCAGTGTCCATGTCTCCCCGGATAAAAGGTTTTTGGTGTCACATGGAGAAACAAAGTCATGTCAAACAGGTGGCCGTAATGATTTGACAGTGTTGTGTACCTTTTTATACAGAAAATACATGGTTCAGGATTGAAGAGGTATTTTTTTGTCATTGGAATTTGTTTAGAAAAATGCATAACACTGCAGATGAGCATTTTTAAGACTCGAGCTTCCTGATGCTTTGAATTGCGTGAAAGGTTTGTGCTTTTCATTTGAGATATTGCTTCACATAATTCATCCCTTAAATAACTTTAAGAAAGCGACTAATGGTAGCATATTCGGAATTGCCACAATTGACTTACGATTTTTCATTCAAAATGTTGTCTATGATCTTTTAAACGGTACATGGAATTTATTTTTCTTTCCTTTGTTAATACTTTTGAAAGGCAATTAACAAATCACTGGATTCCTCTGCTTGGATAATAAGGATAACATCATATATTTGCGGCACAAATAAAAATGTTGGCCAAAAACTAGTTTTGCATAACTAAAATATATCTCGTATGAGTTCTGCGAAAAAATTCCCGTTTGCTCCGCTGTTTTCTTCCTTCAATATTTTAGTTGAGTGATAGGTGAGGGATAAAGTTCTACCCAGTATTTTTAGTAGAGAAAAAAATATTTTTATTTCTGAAAAATAACTTCTGTGTTCGCTTTCATAATTGTCATTATTATCTATGATCTATAGCCATCTTTCTGGTAGTATTTGAATTCCCTTTCTGCAGAAGTCCTTCGTTTCGTGGTTAAAAAAATCGTGTAATGCAGTTTACACATCTTCAACTTCATCAGATGTATTTCCTGTAAGGTGGTTCCGAAGAGATCGAAAGAGGCATTCTTCTGTAGGTGCAAGGTCAGTGGAATACGAAGATTGAGCTAGTACTTCTCATTAACAATTCAGTAATTTCCTTTGAGCACCTAAATCTGTATGGGTCTTGTTGCCAGATGACGCTATTGCTATTAACCAGTCTTGGACTTTTAGATTTCCGTTTTTCCATCAGACTATCCAGCAGTTGCCAATACAGGTTGGCATTCACCCTATTCGTAGGTGCAAGCAGCTCCTAGGAATCCCTCCCCCGACAACCCAACCTACATCTAACAATGCTTTTCTCGGATGCATTTATCCTCTTGAATTCCACGGAGCAGGGTCTCTAACTCAACATATAATCCCCTGATGCTTTGCATTTCTGAAAAATACTCACTTTTCATCACCCGTAAAGCACCGTTCCAAGAAAGGCTCATTCCTCTGAAGCGCAAGCAAAAACATACTGGTGAGCATTCCGTCCGATCGATTTCTTGTGAATATCTCATGTTGTACAAACTGGTCGATCTTTTAGTCAAACCCATCATTCTTTCTACTGTTGTTTAGTTTGCAGCAAACATTTCTGATAATTCTTCCCTCTGCTGCTTCTTCAGGGAATTTCCGGACCCAACGGTGACATGTGCTTCCGTATATACAATGGCGGAAAGTGAAAAAAGAACACTAAGAAGAAATTGGCGGACGTTCATTAAATTTACATATGTTAATGGGGTCGAGCTTACGTAGGTGTGATGTTCATTTCGAGACGAACCGGTGAGAGCTTATGCCACAGCACGGCATAATATGCAAATTATCGTCGGTGGTATTTAAGGAGTACGGCGAAGCGTATGTAATCAGTCGTCGGCGTACGGACACGTGCAGAGACCCTGAAGAAGCTACAATGCCTGGACATTGAAGACGTGTACGATTTCAGCAATTATCGGACTTTGAGCGAGGTCGGATGGTCGTATCGTCGTATTGCGAAACGAATTGGACGGGAAGTATCGGTAGTGGTATGATGGTGGCGTAGATGGTCCGAGGAACATTCCCACACGAGAAGACGTGGAACCGGGAGTCACAGACGGACTGATAAGCGTACCGATCGACGCATAAGAAGAGCTGCGTTGTGAAGCAGAATATCCACTGTGACGCCAATCCGAACTGCCGTTGCACCTGAGGTGACTGTGCGAACAATCCGCAACCGTCTACTGGATTCAGGACTAAGTGCAGGTGTGCCTCTGGCATGTGTACCTATGACTCCAGCCCACCGTCAGGAACGGCTGCAGTGGTGTCGCTAACGTCTGCACTGGAGAACGCAATGGCGACCTGTCGTGTTCAGCGATGAAAGCAGATTCTGCTTGGGAGCTTCTGATGGCCGTATGCGTGTTCGCAGACGCACAGGGGAGTGTCTCCACTCTTCTTGCATCCGCCAGCGACACACAGGGCCTACACCTGGTCTCCTGGTGTGGGGATCGATCAGCTATCACTCCCGTACACAACTAGTGTTTGTACCGGGTACCTTACACAGCAACTCCTACATCAACACCATTCAGTCCGTTGTTGTGCCATTTGTAAGGTCGGTCCATCGTTGTATTTTCCAGCAAGACAACGCACGCCTATCCACGGCACGTGCGACGCAACATGTACTTCAGTGTGTGAGACAACTTCCATGGCCCGCACGTTCAACGGATTTCTCCCCCATTCAGCACGTGTGGGTTATATTGGGACAACGATTTATCCGGTCTCTACGGCCAGTTACGACCATCTCCGATTTACGCGTCTAGGTTGAGGATGCTTGGAACTCAATACCCCAAACTTACATCTAACATCTGTACGACAGACTCCATGCCCGAATTGCACAGTGTGACGCAGTTCATGGCGGTTCAACCTCGTAATAACCATGTTACATGGAAATGTAAATTATTCAGTTTACCAGCAAATACAGCTGTATTTCGCCATAATGTTTTGATCACGTTATCCTCTGTATTCCGTTATTATTCTGTATAAATTTTGTTGGTATCAGACGTCTCTTTCCTGGTGTTTTTTTTTCACTTTCCGCCAGTGTAATATATTAGCCATTCAATTCAGCAATATTGCGCAAGGCATCAGCACCATTCTTGCCTTTTTCGAACTCATAAAACAAACAATGTCTAGTGTATTCCTTAATGTTTGACATGTCAAGTCGTGTGTGACTTGTGTCGAAATGAGGTGTACCTGCATACTCTGTTCCATTTCAATGATTATTTAGCGATACGATTTGCCCATCAATCTTGCCACCTGTTACTTGATTCGCAACTTAAATTTTTTTACTTGAACTTTGCGTCCTTAAAATCGGGTAGATTTTTTGCACACACTCAACAGTACGGATGGTTTTATGTCAATGTGGTAAGTCAGATTTAAAATTTTATACCGCACTTTGAAAATGCTGGAGTTGTTTTTTAGGCAACAATTACAATGACAGTTTGCCGACTCATCTCGTGATGCTCCCAACATCAACGGACGACAGTAAGGAAGTCATTCATCTCTACCCACGTTCTACACGGGATTTCGCTGCATCTCTCCATGGATTATAAAACTGCTTATAATATACAGTGCATATATGTGTCTCTTTAGAAATATAATATATAAAACTACATATCAATATTCATATTAGGCGATCTGTAGTGAGTAAAGCATCGAGTAAACTATTAATTTTCAAAATTTTCAAAAGCTAGACATGTTTCGTACTCATTTCATTCAGCTTCCTTTGAATTCTTGTATAATACCAGTGTAAAGAAATTTTCCAAAATGTGATTTCCAAACATTTTGTTTACTAATTT
The DNA here is from genome assembly GCA_039090855.1 of Macrothele yani. Classification (NCBI taxonomy): domain Eukaryota; kingdom Metazoa; phylum Arthropoda; class Arachnida; order Araneae; family Macrothelidae; genus Macrothele; species Macrothele yani. The sequence goes on along the minus strand of CM076999.1, from coordinate 45,267,933 downwards.
CGATTTTTTTCTATTTTGAACTTTTTAGGTCTTTTCAACACTGTTGTAATGATTTTTCCTATTATTGAACTGCGTATTCCAGATGGTTCCTGGCAAATGTTTCAAATTTAAAACAGGTATAGACAGCTTTCACAAACACATTCTGTACTTATCCATTTATCCATTCCACCATAGGAGGCGGAATGAATGCATTTCATTCCCTTTTTGCTATGTATGCACTAGAATAACTTATATTCTTTTTGCACAAAACTATTGAAAGTTATAAATACGATGTTTTTTCCTTTTGTTTTATTATCACAGAAGAGTGTCTGAATTTTGTCACATTCCAATAAAACTAAACATATTTGTATACTTTTCAATATTTGGCGTTTATCTGGAGAACGATTTAGAGGTCTGGTTACATAAATTAGTTCAACAGTTAGAGGGAATTTATAAATAATAACTGTACACCAATTATATTCAAAATAGTGTAACTATACTAATGATCCAAATTTCTTGGCGTAGAACGGACATCAAATTTTCCAAGCTTTCCCACATCAACCATATTAATTTTTCAATGAATCAAGTCAACAAAGGAATATGTGGTGCGAGCAATAAGATTGACAATATTTTATAGCGATATTCAGAGAAAATTTGTCGTAGTGGCTTTATATCTGGAAACATTGAAGAAATAAAGGTCGCTTTCCATGAATTCACAAAAACCCAAACTTAGGAAATTATCGGCGCCTTAAATCTAGTAAATAACCACAAATATTTCAAGATGGATAGAGGCATACACCGGGTGATCCAAAAGTCTTGCACATTTTGAAAACGTAATAACTCGCGGAGTTTTGAGAGTAGGGCAACGCGGTTTGCGTAGAAATGATCAGAATGTCATCGGGTTTTTATGAAATCACATACATTCTCAATCATTTTATTTACATTGTTCATCGCCAGATGGCGCCGTAGGCGAACAGGTCTTGGATTGTGGATATAAAAGCAGCTGTTGGGAAGCAACCACAAGTCACAGCGGTTCGTGTCAGTATGCTGTCATTACCGGACAAAGCACTCTTGGTGAAATTGTTCTATTCAACGCTGAATGTGCGAGTGCTGCGTTGAGACCCTACTGGTCACTGAAAGGGGATCGTAGTGGGAAACGACCGATATAAAGTGCTGCGCTGCGGCGAAAGGTGAAGAAATTTGAGGAAACGGGATCTTTGGCAGCACGCCCACGAAGCGGTAGACCACGAACTCGTGCTGCTGCTGCAGAGACAGTTACGCAGGAAATGGATATGATTGCAATGTCATCTGCACATGGCGACTCCAGTGCTCGCCATGTTTCTCGGCAAACAAGCATTCCATAAGGGACTGTATGGCGAAAACTACGACGGATTCAGCACAGATACCTGTACGAACTGCAACGGCATCACGAACTGCAAGCTTTCAATTACGTGCAGCGTCAGGAGTTCGCAGCATGGTTTATTCGACAAATGGATGTCAACGAGAACTGGCTGACGAACGTTTTATATACTGACGAGGTTCACTTTTCTCTAAACGGAGCGGTGAACACGTACAACTGCCGCATCTGGGCCACGGAACATCCCCGAGCAGTCGCTGAAGCGCAACTTCATTAGCAGAAAGTGACAGTGCCGTTTGGATTCACGGCTTCTTTCATTATCGGTGCTTTTTTTTTGAAGAAGTACGCGGCACCTCTTTCGAAACCGTTTCAGTGACAGGTGCACGTTATGCGAACATGTTACGAACGTACGTTATCCCTAGCTTGCAAGAGCGTGATGCAGTGAATCTGTGCACATTTATGCAGGATGGAGCACCACCCCACATCGCAAGTTACGTTAAGCACCTGCTGCATGACACGTTTGAGGCAAATCGTGTGTTGAGCCGACGCTTTCCGCAGGCCTGATCTCCTCGGTCACCAGACCTGACACCCTGCGATTTCTGGCTCTGGGGTTACCTAGAATCATAAGTGTACATATGTCGCCCACTTCGTTGGCCATGCTTAATGATGCCATTTGACACCATGTGGCTTTTATACCACCGGACATGTTCTCCAATGCCGTCCATGGTGTTTTCTGACGTCTGCAGGCAGTGCTGGAACAGGACGGCCATCACATTGAACACCTGGTACAATGAGGTGTCTAACCTGGTACAATCAGGTGCCTATTTTTCTCGACACTGCCAACCTGTGGTTTCTGCGCCAACTAGCGATGAAAAATGTAAGTAAAATAAGTAAACCATTACATGATTTCATAAAAACTCCGATGTCATTCCGATCATTTCTACGCAAAACGCGTTGCCCTACTCTCAAAAGTCCGCGAGTTATAACGTTTTCAAAATGTGCAAAATTTTGGGTCACCTGGTAAAAACAAACAAAAAGAGCTCCGATGCATTTACCTCTGTCTTCAGTCCTTGCTGGTGAGTATTTAGACCACTACAAATTTCATCTTTCTAAATTGCATTAAGAAAATGCGGATGTTGATCCACTATGCTGATCTTCTCACGGGAACATGAAGTTTGGCATGATTTCTTGCGCAAGAAAAACAACCTAAACAATGCGAATAAGTTCACCTTGGAGCTTGAAGTGAATGTGACGCTGAATTATCTTGACATCGCGCTTAAAAGAAATGGAACTTCCAGCTTCGATTTTAACGTTTGTTGTAAACCACCCACCTTACCAACCATGTTCCTTCTGATTCACACTGCAATAAAGAATATCAACTTTATACTTTCAGAGCATGGTTTTATAGAGCATATAACATATGTAAACCCAACTACCTAAATAATAAGGAAACTGATAAAATTAATAATAAAGTTCTGAACATTATATATAAGAATGACGACATAGACAGAAAGCATAAAATTGAAAAAAAAAAAACGTATAATACTAGTGGTAACAAATCATCTCGTAAAACAATAAGATACGCAGGAACCACCACATAAGTCCCAGGCGTTACGTATTGGTTGAAATATTTATTATGTGAGTACAACAATTCAATAGCAATGCAGTTATCACATATAATATGATTTATATCAAGTATAATATGATTTCATATGATTTATTTATTTCTGGCTTACTTTAGGGAATATGTGTTCTTCCTCGCGCTCTTATTACCTTTATCTTGGGTGGCTTTAAATTAGGAAGAATAATAGCAATGAAACACTTGACTAACTACAGTATCTGTCTTGAACTCAGATGTAGATTGTGATATGTTCATCAACGAAGAAAAAAGTATACGCTATAAATTTAACTAAACAATAGAATATTGACTGCAACTAATATAAAATCGAAATATCTGAACCGAGTTCCAATCAATTTTTTCAACAAACTATTTAATCCACTAGCGCAGAAATACATTTAAATATATTAATACATTACTATATTTGATAAAGAAAACAAAGCTTGTATATGTGAAGAAAAAAAATCTTGAACCCTGAAATTCTTTTTGAACCGATTTAGTTATAAAGTATCAATTCTCCATATTCCAGTTTTGGGTAAACAGGTAATTCTTGCCAATTTTTTGGCTGCCAGATGAAATTAAGTAATGTATATTTCAATCAGCTCATACGTGTTAGAAGACGGTTATGTCAAGTATGTTTATACATCATATAAGACTATATTTAGTAAATGCTATAAAACATTAATTATTGATATTCTTTCATTTCATTGGTTCTGGTCCCATAACCAAATTAAGAACCTATCAGTCAGTGATATCTGAATCGCTTCTCAGTGTAGTGGGAATTGTTACACCGTTTTTCGGACTCTGAATGCCGTTCCAATTGTTCAGTAGTGCTGGAACTACGCCGACAGAGTGCGCAGCGGAGTGGGCCAACGCCAGACGTGAGAAAATTATGGACATGTGAAGACGCGCGGGAACTCACGGCAGAGTTCGCAATGTGGAAACTGATGTTAAGAATTATGACGCGAAAGGCAAACGACGAAATATTCAGTGTGTGTATGTGTTTGTGTATTTACATCTAATTCATATAAATTGATCTGCAATAAATTAGTCTCATCAAGTATACATTTGATGTGCAACTTTCTTGGAATATGTTAATATGTATCAGACACTGCAAGCAGCAGCACACAATATGTTGGATTGCCAGAGTGCCCGTGCACGGACTCACGGAACAGATAAGAAGTCCAATATAAATGCCTCTAATTACCGAAATTGAATTTAAATGCAAAAAGTAAGAACAAGTAGCTCAGATAGATTTGCTGTTGTTTTTTGTGTATTAATCCCTGTTATCTCCTCACCTTCGAGGAGCAGGGATACCCGAAGGAGCACACTCTAACGTGTGTTCCATGGTTTCAAAATCGGGTGCTTTGATCTTTAAAGACAAGGGTTGTTAGTGTAACACCTTTCGTCAATTGACTGTTCGTTCTACGGTTTCCGATACTTACTAGCCCATCTTTGTTAGTCTGGTTAACGAATGTTTCAGCAGTAAGGTTTTTTCAAAGCTCTGTCAGAAAGCTGCTGAAACCGTTTCTTTTCGGTTTAGCTCTGAGCGCTTTGTAAGGTTCGGTCCAGGATTATCCTCATATCGTAGTGCAGCAGCCTGACGCCAAGAAAATTTATGTCATCTCACGTATCCCATCTCCTACCACTAAATTTCGGCAGACAAATGTTCTAAATCCTAGGAAATTCAGAAGTCTCTGGAAGTTTCAGCGAGAATGACTAACAAGCGTTCAAAAAGCTCAAGAACAAGAAGAAGCCTGGTAATAAAGATTTCTTTTTCCATGCCTTGCCAATCTGCGGGCATAATACCTAGCCAATCTGCGGACATTTTTTTTTTGACGAGATCCTACAAATCTGCTGATCGTGGTTTGTCAGTATCCTGCAAAACTCAGGATACAGGGTTTTGTCATCTGCAGACCAAGCTTCTTTTTTGGTGTCTTGAAAATCTGCTGACACACTTTGTTTGGAAGGTTTGGAAAATAGTTCTGAGATTGCTTCGGCGTCCGGCTACTGATCTGAAATTGCAGGGAATCTGGGTCAGACTTCCATAAAAGAAAGAGCTCTTTCAGGGCAGTGTTCCTTGTTCGGAAAGGAATTTACCAATCTACGCTCCAGAATAAGAAAACGTTCTTTCCACAGTCTCACGAAAAAATTCACACATGTAAAGGTTATTTATTGAACAGAAATAAAGAAAGAAAGTTAACTTTCTGCCTCTTAAGAGAGCATCTCTTTACAGATCGATACTGATTTCCCAATTTTGATGACAGGTAGTGCTGGTTTAGCTCTATAATCATTCAGTTAACCTTCCTCTTGATCTAACTTTGTCTTTAGCTAACTTTCCTCCTGAGCACGATAATTCTTTCTCGGTTAAAGTTTTATCTGGTATCTATCGAAACAAATGTCTGTATTTTCAACATCGAAAATGTCGTAATATTCATATTCGCACACTACAGAGAACTCTCTCTCTCTCTCTCTCTCTCTCTCTCCATTCTTCAAAGGATTCTATACCGATATTTCACTTCTCTTCTCAGATATCTCTGTAAACGATATTTTTTACGTCTTCGGAAGCATTCCAGCCATCAGTAGCTTGACCTCAAAGAGTTTACTGTTCCAAGTTACCCAACAAATTCGCGCTTTTTTTTTATCAAGAACGGAGCCACTTTAAGTAGGAATTAATTTTAACTAGCATTGCAAAACTAGTTGACATTATAGTTGTTTACCTCTTCACAAGTTACACTTGGCGCGTCCTTTCCATTCCTTTCTTTTTATTTGATTCCCAATCGTTCAGAGTTTCAGTTTTCTTTTGCGAAATTCTTCCTATTCGTGTTCAACCGCAATTGAACTAGGCGGATAACTGTCTCTAAGTTAAGCCAGTAGAAATTTCTGTTATAACTTCTATACGTCTTTCCAATCATAAAATTTCAATAATTTTTCCCCTGCCATACTGTAATTTAGGAACCATTATCTTTGTTGCAAATTTCGCGACTTACTACATGTGTACCCGGAGGAATAGAATAGTGAGATGCCCAACAAAACACAATCACTCTTGTAATTGAGAGCTGAAGCAAATTCTCTCAACCTCTTTGCGTCTCTTATTTTCATTCAAGGCAGTGATGAGTTATATTGCCATCTAGAGAGAGCGATAAACCTGTTCAAGCAAAAGGGCAGCTACGTGAGAAGGCTTAGTACGTTAGCATGAAGTGACGGATATATCCAAGGGCTTCACGCTCTCATTTAAGACAATTAGGCATAGATCATGTATACTCCAGTTAAAAGTAAACTATTCGGTGTGCTGAGGAAATGCTAAGAAGTTGGTAGAGTGACTCCAGGGACCACCTACTATTTGCAATCTCGTGAAGAGTGGTGAGAGTGAGAGAAAAAGAATCACGTTTTACGTAATTTTAAGCTGAAGGTCTTTTCGTTATATTTTAGATCTTTCGAAACGAGATGGTTCCATAAGTTCCACGTGTTCGCTACCGTGAAATGAAGGTATATTCTTACATACGTTTGGAAAATGGTTCTCCGTGGCATCTTATTCATGGTTGACAACATCCGTGCCGGACAAAACCGACCGTTTCAGCAGGTGACCGTAGAGTATGGGTGGCAGCGATTATACGTTTCAGTGTGTTTGGATTCACAAAACTAATCACCTCGAATATTCTATTGTTACTAATATGCTCGGTTACAATTAATTTTTGTCAATAAATAGAAGCAAAAAAAGTATTTGAATCAAGAGTTCTCGATAGTTGCTGGAACACCGTAATGTGAAAATACTTGTGCCGTTCAGAATTTTATCGAATCCAAAGAAAGAATCTAATTTTCATGATTTCAATATGAATTTTCTGGTTTCGATATGAATGTGCCAACTAATATGCTTAGTATTAGAAGAATGCTTAGAAATGCTTTGAATGCTTAGAAAAAATGTCTGTCCGTCTTTTTCTATTAAGAAAAGCTATTGTTATCTTATAAGCCCTGTTTGATGAATTCATCACAATTGTAGTGTTTGTGTTGTTAGAAAATAACATATATTATAAAACAAACCGCTGTTTTTAGTGAAAAGTTTCAGAAATCATGTTCTGAGGTGTTACACATTTGTGTAACACAAAATAATTTTCTGCCCTTATCTTTCGGTAATTTATGAATAACATTACATTCATAATGTCTCTAATGAAATTCTTTTAATATACATCAATCGACCATATTTTCCTTTTTTGTGTACGCTGTTGCTCACTTTTAAATTCAAACAAACCATTTGCGAAACTAACATGGCAGGTAGTCTTCTAGAGGAAATTTTATTACATGTCTACCTAGCAGTAGGGATATTTCATGTTCACCCCAGTTTTTTGGAAGCGAGTATACTTGTAATAAAGGTATACATCTTCCTGGAAATGTCTTTAATACAAATATATACAGATGAGCCATTACATTATGACCACTTACATAATAAGCTGTAGGACCCCCTTTAGACCACAAAACAGCGGCCACCCGGCGAGGCATCGGTTCAATGAAGTGGCGATAGCTATCTTGTTCCGTAACGTCGACAGCAGGTCCTCCAGTTCCTGAACATTTCGAGGTGGTGGTGATTTAGCGTTAATCCGCTTTTCCACGCCCAACCACAAATGTTTGATTAGGTTAATGTCAGGTGAATTTGGAGGACACGGTATACACAAAAGATAACTAGCATGTTTCTCGAACCTCTCTCTGATGATTGTGGCAGTGTAGTGTGGCGCAGTATTTTGTTGGCAATGGTCATCGCCAGCAGGGAACACATTTGCTGCGAATAGGTGAATTTGGTCAGCAAAGATTTTCAGATGCCTGAAAGCTGTCAGAGATTGTGCTATTGAGATAATGGGGCCTACCTAAAGTGTCCCAAGAAAACATCGCCGACAGCATAACACAGCCGCCTCCAGCCTGTTTTCTCCCAAGAGTGCATCCAGGGGCGGTAGCATCCGTTGGTTTTCGGCGTACCTACGCTCGTCCGTTTACGTGATGCACCAGGAATCTTGATTCGTCAGACCAGACCACTTTCTTCCTAGTATCCACGGTCCAATCTCGAAGATCTCAGGCTCATTTCATGGGTTGTTGGCGATGACGTTCAGTAAGCATGAGGACCCAGCTGGGTCTTAGGGTACGCAAGCCCATGCACAGAAGACTACGATGAACTGTGTGCGGAGGCACATCGCCCTTATCACCACTGTTGTAGCTGCGCGGGATATATCACTCTGTGACCTTGCTGTCACTGTGAACAATGCGCGACAGTCTACGCTCTGCTTTGGAGCCACTGAACTGCGATCGACACGCGGCTGTACAACGGTTCGTCATTTTTCCAGTTATGAACCACTTTGATAGGTACTCACTACAGCAGCATGTGACCAACATAGATACAAGCCGCGCAGTTTCCGAGATCGTAGTTCCGAAGCTCCTATATATATATATATATATATATATATATATATATATATATCAGGATGTAAGGTCAGGTGATGCGTAACATCACAGCCTCTCCTTGACAGATGTCAACCCCGCCTTCTCGTGGTGCATCCTGTTCCCACTAAAGGGGCTCTGACGACCGCCAATAGCGGTATAACTATACCATCGGGATTAGAGGAAATTCTATCCCACACTCATCAACCCGCTTGGCCAGCGTGGTGAGTTATGACCAAACCCCTCCAAAATGACTCCACAACTTAAATCTTGGCCCTCAGTCTCCGGCAGCTGGAATGTACCTGGCCAAGGCAGCGGCCAGTGCGACATGAAGGCAGAGGGTGCTAAGAATCCCCGGAGGACCGGACTAGGCTGCCATCTGATGCTGACCTTGGCAACGTACAATGGACGCTCCCTATCTTCTGATTCAAGGATTCTTGAATTGGAAGAGGAACTACAAAGGATCAAGTGGGACATCGTGAGGCTAAGTTAGGTAAGGAGAAAAGGAGAAGATCTCATCGAACTGAAAAGTGGACATCTCTTTTACTATCGTGGGACAGATACTGGCAGAACTAGTGGTGTTGGATTTATAATAAACAAGAAACTGAAGGATAAAGTGGTAGAAGTTGAAAGTTCCTCTGACAGAGCTGCACGACTCGTTATCCAACTATCGATAAGATACCAGGCTCAGATTATTCAAACTTATGCACCCACCACAAGTCATCCTGAAGAAGAAATTGAAGAATTTTATGAGGAAATTTGTCATCTAAATAATAAAGGTAAGCAGCACTTGAAGATAATTATGGGAGATTTCAATGCAAAAATAGGGCAACGGCAACAGAATGAAACTTCAGGAGGTAAATTCGGTCACGGCAACAGAAACCAGCGTGGAAATACTCTCGTTGAGTTTGCAGAGGCAGAAGGGTTTTTCATCTTGAACTAATTCTTCAAGAAAAAGCCACACAGGAAATGAACATGGAGACATCCAAATGGGACGACAAGTGAAATTGATTTTATTATGTGTAACAAAAAATTCGTCATAGAAGACTGCAGTGTGCTAAACAAGTTCAACACAGGTAGTGACCATAGATTGGTGAGATGTAAGATGCACCTCAACACTAAACTTGAACGTGGCAAGCTCATAAGACAAACAAAATCTATTGACATAACCAACCTTAAAAAACACCATAATACCTTCAAGTTGGAACTGAAGAACAGGTTCTCTGCTTTAGAAGGCCTAACATCGGAAGAAGTGGACATCTCTGAAGTTAACAGAAAAGTAACCAAAGCTCTTATGGAAACAGCAACAAAATTAGCTGGGTCTAAGAACAAGTTGCATGTAAATAAATTATCAGGAAAAACGAAAATGTTGATGCAAAAAAGAAGAGAGATGAGGACAACTAAAGAAGATGTGACTTCCAAAGTCGAATATATAGAGCTATGCAAGACAGTACGAAAAAGTATCACTGAAGACGTAAGAAAATTCAACTGTGAACTAGTGAGGAAAGCAATTGAAAACAACCAAAGCCTAAAGATAGCAAAGGGACATCTCAGTAAGGGAAGAAAACAGATTATGGCACTGAGAAAAGAAGATGGTTCTGTAACAAGAAATAGAGGCGAAATTTTGACAAGAGTGAAAGATTTCTACTCCAAATTATATGAAAGGGATGATACATGCACTTCAGACATCATGAAAGATACCAGTACCAGAGTTCCTCCAGTCCTTCCAGCAGAAGTTGCACATGCAATCAAGAACATGAAACGGGGAAAAGCTCCAGGAGAAGATGGAATTACTGTAGACATCATACAAGAAGCAAGTGGAGAAATCGAAACGGTACTCGCCCAAATTTTCACTCGATGCCTTAATGAAGGAAAGATTCCTGAGGATTGGAACACCGCTACAATGACCCTGCTACATAAGAAAGGTGACATTGAGGATCTCGGAAACTACAGACCTATCAGCCTCCTATCAGTAGTTTATAAAATCTTCACTAAAGTTCTTTCGCACCGCTTGAAGGTAACACTGGACATGGCTCAACCGAGAGAACAAGCTGGATTCAGAAGTGGCTACAGCACAATAGATCATATCCATGTGCTGAGAGAACTAATTGAAAGAGCGAGGGAATATGAACTTCCATTGTGCATGGCTTTTATCGATTATGAAAAAGCCTTTGATTCGGTGAAACCATCAGCAGTTACAATGGCTCTGAAAACCTGCGGTATTGAAGATGCATACATTAATATTATTAATAACATCTATGAAAATGCAAGTGCAAAGATTAGGCTGTTTGAAAATACAACACACATAAAAATTGGAAAGGGTGTGAGACAAGGTGACACCATATCTCCAAAGCTCTTTAATGCCACATTGGAGGGTGTTTTTCAGTCACTGAGCTGGGAAAACAAGGGGATAAAGATTAATGGAGATTATCTAACCCACCTTCGTTTTGCTGATGACGTAGTCATTTTTGCAACTAGCCCATCAGAGCTGCAGAGTATGATCCAGGAACTTGCTGACAAGAGTAAAGAAGTGGGATTAAAAATGAACTTTCAGAAGACAAAAGTGATGTTCAATGCTTTTACAAGAAATGAAGATTTATCGATTGATGGAGAAAAGCTGTAGATAACAGACACGTACGTTTATCTTGGACAGCAGATATCAAGTGAGGGTCACATTGATGAAGAAATTAATCTGCGTACAAAACTTGCCTGGAGAGCTTTTGGAAGAAACAGCATAATTTTCAAGAGCAATATGCCATTATGTCTTAAAAGAAAAGTGTTTGATCAATGCATCCTTCCAGTGCTTACGTATGGTGCAGAGACGTGGACCTTAACTAAAAGAGACATACAAAGGCTGCAGACAACTCAAAGAGGCATGGAGAGGTGCATGCTTGGTGTAACCAGGAGAGATAAGAAGAGGAACACGTGGATCCGAAAAATGACAAGAGTGGAAGACATCATGATCAGAGTTAAATCCCTGAAATGGCAATGGGCTGGACATACTGCCAGAAGGACAGATCATCGATGGACAGCCGAAATTTTAGATTGGATTCCAAGGGACAGGAAAAGACCCAGAAGAAGACCACATGGGAGATGGGTGGATGAAATTCGATAGTATGCGGAAGTGACATGGAGGAAACTGGCACAAGACAGACCGTTGTGGAGGAAACTTGGGGAGACCTTCGTCCAGCAGTGGAATGATAATGGTTGACAATGATGATGATGATGATATCATCATCATCATCATTGTCAATCATTATCAATCCACTGCTGGACGAAGGTCTCCCCAAGTTTCCTCTACATCGGTCTGTCTTGTGCGAGTCTCCTCCATGTCACTTCCGCATACTATCGAATTTCATCCACACATCTCCCATGTGGTCTTCTTCTGGGGCTTTTGGTGTCCCTTGAAATCCAATCTAAAATTTTGGCTGTCCATCGATTGTTTGTCCGTCTGGCAGTATGTCCAGCCCATTCCCATTTTAGGGATTTAACTCTGACCATGATGGCTTAAACTATTGTCATTTTTCGGATCCACGAGTTCCTCTTCTCATCTCTCCAGGTTACACCAAGCATGCACCTCTCCATGCCTCTTTGAGATGTCTGCAGCCTTTGTATGTATCTTTTAGTTAAAGTCCACGTCTCTGCACCGTACGTAAGCACTGGAAGGATGCATTGATCAAACACTTTTCTTTTAAGACATAAAGGAATATTGCTCTTTAAAATTACGCTGTTTCTTCCAAAAGCTCTCCAGGCAAATTTTGTACGCCGATTAATTTCTTCATCAATGTGACTCTCACTTGATATCTGCTGTCCAAGATAAACATACGTTTCTGTTATCTCCAGCTTTTCCCCATCAATCGATAAATATTCATTTCTTGTAAAAGCATTGAACATCACTTTTGTCTTCTGAAAGTTAATTTTTAATCCCACCTCTTTATTCTTGTCAGCGAGTTCCTGGATCCTACTCTGCAGCTCTGATGGGGTAGTTGCAAAAATGACTACTTCATCAGCAAAACGAAGGTGGGTTAGATAATCTCCATTAAACATGATCCCTTTGTTTTCCCAGTTCAGTGATTGAAAGACATTTTCCAATGTGGCATTAATGAGATTCGGAGATATGGTGTCACCTTGTCTCACTCCCTTCCCAATTTTTATGTGTGTTGTGTTTTCAAACAGCCGAATCTTTGCGCTTGCATTTTCATAGATGTTATTAATAATATTAATGTATGCATCTTCAATACCGCAGGATTTCAGAGCCTTTGCAGCTGCGGTATTTAAAATAGTGTTTTTAATTGTATACAAAAGGTGTTTTAATTTGCAGTTGGAGATGCGGTTTGTGTTGATTGTACGTTGGACAGCATATATCTAGTAAATGTATAGATATAACTAGTTAATTCCATTTTAATTTTAGTAAAGAATTCTGAAATTAATTTACTTAAATAATAATTTTTGAGCGAAATTTCGGTGACGGTGAAATACGGGTGATTTGTTCAATAACTTTTGTGAGCTAGAGCTCACCTACATATCATCAAATAAATTAGCAATACTGTGATAATTTTCATGCTGGTATATTCAAATGTAGAAATATGACATGCACGTTTATCTACAGGAAAAATGTTATCTTTACAAACTCAGTACACAAGCTAGCTGTAACTGTTGTAATATTCATTCGAAATTCAAAACACCGCACAGTGTACAATTTCAGCAATTTAGAGGAACGTTATTCCTATTGCTAAGTATACTTGAGTTTTTTGGTGTTGAAGATAATGCACGCAAAACTAATAAGTACTTACGTATTTCTACATTTTATATGGCATTAGTTTCATATTACATTTGAAATTAAGTACATATTTTTGCATTACTGACATTTACGTTTATGGGGCATTATTGCATGCTTGGACCTAAGTACGAGTCATATGTCAATTTCCTGTAAAAAAAAAAAGAACCGTACATGTTACGAGTAATATTGTAATATGTACGTATACAAGTATTGTACATACAACGACCGCAACTGTATACGTAAGATTGTAATGGAAAATATACCAGACTCAGCTAGCAAAATTAATCACAATCACTGTTCGAATAATCTGACGTCTGAGAATCATTGAAAGAAGAGTTTTTAGTAAACATATACCTCGGGCATGATGTTTGCATTCTCCGTTTTAGGAGAACCACGCAGGCTACTGATAAGCGGATAAGAGGTGATAAGCAATCGATGCAATAAGTCCGTGTTGGTGTCGATTCTAGAAGTATTTCTAGCAAACAGTTCACGGTATTTTTTGCTGTCTTTATTTCTTTCCTGTTGGGATTCCTCGGAAAACTGATTGATTGGCAGTATGGGTGTACCTAAATTATCTCTGACATGGATAAGTTTTTTATGTACGCCTACGGGCACAGAATACCACGGATACTCTTTTAAGTAGAAGTGCAAATTGTCGGTAGTGTAGTCACCAACCTTGTCTAAATCTTCCGCAAATCCACAATTTAGGCACTCCAATATCACACGAAATCTCTTGATCAACTGTACATTGACACCAGTTATTTCTGCAGATAATTCTGCATTTTTGAAACACTTTCTTGCGGTATTGGAGTCATTCGTGTTCCCCGTTTGCTGTTTTGGCATATCTACGAGTAAACCCAGGTCCTGTCGAAATCGTGCTTGCACAAGCTTTTTTCGCTTCTCGAATATCTTGTTCTTGCCTGTACTGCGGACTTGCCACGATTGAATATCAAGTCTGTACGAAATGTGCAGCGCACATTCATAAAAATGAATCCAGGAATGGAGAGGAGACAATCCAAAAGATAACAAATTCCTATATACATACTTATGTGAGAGAATACTGAGATTGTTAATCTCACGCCTTCTCTCCACACAAATAGCATGTTTGGCTTGATACACATGACAACACAGCATTGCATACTTTTCCATCGATCATGCAAAAGATCACTGTGGCCTTAACAAGAAGTTTCTTTTCATCTACCACAACTTTCACAGAAGAAAGACTGCCGATTTTTTCTCAATGTTCTACACCTCCCTTTTAATTACTTTCACGGATTCCTTTGCAAAAATGAACTTAATGGGCCGACAATATCGTGTGGAAGAGGGCGCAAGATTTTTCCGATTTACGGCTTTTCGGTCCTTAGTTATATCATACATTTGTATGTGTACCATAGTGATATTAAATAAACTGTCGTCTGCCGAATGCAAATGAGAAAATTTTTGTCGATACCTGCTTTGTTCGGCACCGTCACAGACCCATTTAAAACAATCTTTAAATTATTTTCCTCGCCAACGTTCGTAGGACTTCTTCTTGGACTTTGTATAACCGTGTTACTGTACGGTCAATAATCGACTGCACTTGTATTTCGGCGGACGTTTCTGATATAGCTATATCAGTAGGGTAACACATTTGTTTAGCTTCTTTTACTCTATGGAGGATACAACTTATACTTACGCTAATACACTGATTTGTCGAAAGATTGGCATCAACCATGAGAGCGAGTGGTTGTTCCGAAGATAAAATTGCTACACTGTCCGCAGAAAATTTCGGAGGTTTCTCGAATTCGGTCGTAGGAGACGAAGAACACAGCTCTTTAACAATTGAAGATGAGTCGCATTTTCCGACCTTTCGCAGTTTCAGTTCAGTTGCCTTTGACAGTTATTCTTGACTTGATGACACAATAAGGGTTTTGATTTTTCGGGTATGAACTTTCGGAAAACAGTCTTTGAAAGACATGTGGTGCCTGCCACTTTCACAGGTGTCGCTGTTCGAACAAGTAGGCAGGGCTTGACTTACCGTGTCTGCAAACCTTATGTTATTTTGAAGCCACGATGCGTTGTCCGCGATAAATCTTCCCCGATGTCTTTGCGTTTTCAACCACCTACCTCGGTTGGACTTTATAAGCACAATTTCTAAGTGTTGCTTTTACGATTTTTAAGGCGTCATTTAGCAAATATGGCCTTACCTAGTCGTACAAAATATACGCCAATGTTGCGTCCGTACGTTGTTTTGGAGGATGTTGATACCACTTTTCAAAAATGGCCGGACGTGATATTCGAGAAGTCATTTTGATACAAATAACGACAGGGGGTAAATGCGCGAATTTGTGCAAGGTTTCTCCTTTCAGTTCAATAGTGTAGACATCTGGCTTTAATCTGGTTGGAAGAATAACGCATAACAACACGAAATAATGTCTAAAAAGGTTCGTTATAATGTGACAACAACTGTTTTGTCAGACACAATGTAAACACGCTTTCTTTAAAGTACGATATTTTGTACTTCTCTATAGATATACGTAATCGTTCACGCACGTAATCTTACTTTGCAACACTGACGAAGATGTTCCCACACCACACAAACCGCCATGTATCGCCGTTGCTGCACGTTCATCCACTGAACAGGAAGCAATGGTGCGCTTCCGTTCGTCTTGCCGTCTGTCCAACTCCACTAGCGGTCGTTTGAGCGGCATGTGAGAACTGTTCGGGCCAATTATTGGCTAAACTGCTGTCGAAGTCACTTAAAGAGCATGTTTAGCTATCGGAATTCAGTGTGCTTTTGATGATATCGGTGATCAGCAAAATTGAATTAAGTTCTCCTAGATTGCTGAAATTTCACACTGTGCGCCGGTAATAACGACCTGGATGGCTATTCCACGGGACACCTTTCACATATTATTTGATTTGATGCCTCAGCAAGCACGATGTGGCAACATCTGGCTTGGTGATACAAGCCAGATGTTGCCACATCGATTATTAAATACATCGTCGTACCTGGAAGGAATGATACCGAGATGCAATTAGTTGTTCTGTTGTGCCAAATGAACGGCCTTGTTAAAATCTAATTTGTAGACTCCTTTCAGGTAGCTTTTATTATGAACTTGTCGATAGATATAGTCTTTAATCGTTAGGAACTTCAAAATTAATAGAATATATTTCTGTGACGTAATAAAAAGTACATCAGGTTTTTTTAAACAACGTTTAGTGATCTTAAACACACTTTTCTACATGAGTGATATTACGCTTGGCAGAAGTTAAATATCAAAGGCCGCCGTTTGTACAAATAGTTTTTTTCTGTTGGAGGATGGGATAGAGCGGTATAAACTATCGGAATTGCGTATCAGGGAACACCTTACTAAGAGAGATATGCTTTAACCTGAGGAAAATGTTCGTCTTTCCGCAATTTTTGAAATATCCCAAGACATCCGGATCAGAACCATGATATCTGTGCAGATCATAATATACAGTAATATTTGTTTTCCTTCCAACTTCCAAGAGATTTTGTCTATTCCAATTAGGGCTAATATAATTTGTCTTCTCCTGAGGCATTTGAGCATCACATAATTGCTATTATGTTTGTGCTTATGTTAAACATTAGCACATTTTTTTTTCAGCAAACTTTAACTTTAGAGCTGGAATTGCTCGCCAAAAAGATCATATTTCACCAGCAATGTAAAATGTGTGATTGCGCATGAGCATGCTGCCTAAAAAATGTTGTTAATTCCAAACAGAATAATTTTGCTCCTGCGGTACCCGAGCTGAGCTTTTCAGCCTTAATTACACCCTCTCTCATACCAGGCCTCACTTTAAATCATTTTAATTATTCAGACGACAATTTAAATGTCTGGTCATGTGTTATTCTTCCAAAATATGTTGCCTTAGTTAAAATCAATGGTCTTGATAATAGTGTTCCTTCAGCTATTTGTTGTAATATTCAGTTTATTAGTGCATTTTGTAGTTGTTCATTTGTAGCATTTTTGAGTCATTTCTTTGTGAAGCGCAAGCACATGTATTGCACTTAAACACAAATTTATATACCTTGGGCTTGTTTTTAACTATGCCCCTTAGAGTTGATTTGCTTATACCTAATTAGGCTGCAAGAGATGAGTGACATTCACATTTTTTACTATTTTTGATTACATCTAATTAATGTTCCATTGTTAAAACAACTTTTTTCTTTTCCCTTTCAACATTTTTATGATTCAAATACTAGATAAATTGTGTAACATAAGAGGAGCACAGGATCAAGGATTCGTAACGTTTATCAGACAAAAGACACCGGATTAAATTCGTAAGCACTTGACATTCACGCTGTGATGTCAGATTTAGAAACCACAGGACTGATGACAAGTATAGTCTTCTAGAAGGACAGTGAATAGATATTTAATTACAAACAGAGTTATTTAAAGATTCAGAAAATAGTTCTAATTTGACTTTACGATATGTGAGTCAAATGAACTTCGTACGACTCCGAATTTGGAATCTTTGCGACGTCTGTAACGTGTGTGAGGTGGAGCTCAGGCAAGGAAATTCATGAGAACAATGAAAGAGCATTATTCTAATTAACAGAAAATACTCATAATGGTTGTTTTAAGTTAAATAGTGCACATTTTACATATTATTTAACCCATGGTAATACTAAATCATTCATTAGCAAAGACCAACATAAATAGTGTGGCATATTTATCATTTTTGAAACTTTAAAGCGATTCGCATTCGTGTTTCGGGATGGCTTCTCCAAAATCTTACAGTAGGGAATTTCAAAGACATTTTCTTTACAAAATCTTTCCATCCGTAAGGGAATGGATACCATATCTGTCGAATTATGTGTTCGATCTGGAAATAACTTTTTCATCAGAAACTCTCAACTGTGAAAATGGAGATCATTCCCATTTTCTACAATACACTACTTTGCCGCTAAATGTCGTAGTCGCAGCTGCTATCGAATTCAAATGCAGTTTATTAAAAAGTTTTTCCTTCTAAACAACCGACGAAAAGATGTCGACGAGAAAATTTCGCGCACAATTTTCGCTTATAAGGATGTACATTTATGCTGACAGAGGTAGTAAACTTATAAAAAATGGGCATCAAAGCAGGCCTATGTGCTGGAAATGATGGCATGAATATTTCAAATTAGGTGCCATATCTCAAATTATCTCAGAAAAATGGCATCGTGGACCGTCTGCAGATTAAAAGGCAGTTGAGCCTTCACAAGTTCCAATATGTTCCTCCTGTTGGTCACGTTTTCTGTAAAGCGGGAATGCAAATTGGATCCGGACAGCACGTCACTCTAGAACACATGGTGTCGGATCCGCATGAGGCTGTATAATACATGTGTCAATCAATCTTTTACCTCTGTGTCGTGATAGAGGGTCAATACTTCATTATCACCGATCAATAGACGAAATCGTGTCTCGTTGGAAAACACTGTGCTCTGCCATTCATCACGACACCATTTGCGTACTTGGTCGTATTGCACTTGCTAACGTTTATGGGTTACGTTTAAGGGAAGAAAAAGTAACGAGCGACGGGGCTTCCCTGGAGTAAACATAATTGGTCTAAGCTTGAAAACCACCCACAATGTTATACAGAGTATTTTGTTATTGAGGGTTTAACGACCGCCGTGAGCAACTGAATGGAATATAAGCAGTCGCCCGTCCCCAATTTAGTGTCAGTGACCCAGGGAAGGGAGAGAGCTATTACCGTAAGACAAACACAACATCCATGCTTCACCGGGATTTTAACTCGCGCCCATCTTGGACAGATAAATAATCAGAAGCCATCGCTTAGACCACTGCGGCAGCTGAGCAGCTATACAGACTTCAAGTGTTTTGCCAACCTTCAGGACGTAGCTGGTCTTCCATCAATTCCATATTGTGAAGATGTTGATGCAATTGTGCGATCTTCCATTACTAGGCTCTAGACCACTCAATTTATAAGTCAGACCTTCCTCATCCCGCTGACGCTATATTCGCATCATGAGGTACGATGTTGCGAAAGGAAAGTCCACCTTTTTACAGTCCAACACATCGGTTTTGTTCAAAGTTCATCAGAGGTACAATCTTGTCTCGTCTGCTGCGGCGGAACATACTCAGTGACTACAACTACCATACTGCCACAATTTACGCGAAGTGACTGTAGCAAGTAGCCCCCTGCGTGCTGCTCTCATAACACCTTTGGTGCAACTGCGGGAACGCAGCTGATACAGATAATTTGCAAATGCACTTTAGTTGCAATAATTCACACCAACTCACGTGACCTATCCATTCAACGAGTTACAACCCAATGGCACGTATTTGTTTCTGTTACATCTTCAACAAACAGCAGTGCAAAAAATTAAAGCAAATAGAGCGATGAAGACTATTTCACTAAACACTGTCATCTGATATCAATTTCATTCATGACCAAATGATGCTGTCAAATCGGCCTTTAAATGCCACCAGGAGGTTCGTTATCAGATTTAACACGCACGGATCTTCCATATAAAAATTCCCTCTTCCTAATGAATATCACACGTCAGAAGTCGACATCAACTGTATAACTACTGGTACGAGGAGAACAGCCTCGCTTAAACACATTAGATCACCATAACACGCCTATACCAATAACCTTGGGAAAAATATATTTAATATACAATTTTCCACGAAATATACAGCCTGATGATGTTATTTTGTTGTGCAAAAGAAATTAAAATTAAATGCTCAACTTTAAATGCATAACTGTCATGAAAACACCGGTTTATCACAAACACAACAATTGATATGGATCCTTAAAACAGTTGAAAAATACGTTTTTAAAATGACTGCGTGATTATTTTTAAGTTCGTAAGAGAGTATGGACGTGTTCCACACCATTCACAAAAAAGCAATGAATATTTTGGGAATATAAAGAATCAAAAGCTCCTTATCTCATTTTTTATTACATATCGAAAGAAATATAAGACATTAAAATCACAGACAAGATAAAATGTTTCTTCAAGACAATCTTTTACTTCAATCGACTATATTCTATGCCACCGACGGAATAACGAATTGAGAATTTATTTCAGTACGTGGTACATTTTAAGACCCTTCTAGCATTTAAAAAACTAGCAATTGCTGTTACACATAAATTAATTCGCATGGATAGTCGTCCTACAACTAGTAAGCTAAGCAAATTTTACCACATGTGGATACCGAATGAGAGATGGTAAAGTATCACAATTTCTTAGGTTGCTAGTACGCCTTTGATACCAAACATAAAATGTTAGATTTTTTTTCGGAAGTCGAAGTCAAATACTCGAAGAGACCATCCTATACAGAAACATGCTTGCTGTGGTAGCTCAAGAAAGAAGCGCCATGCTATTAAAGATACTGTTCAGTGAAGGAAAGATTTCTGTGTGTGGATTCTCTTACTATTGTTGTCTTGATGGAATGGAGGGGATTAAAACTTAATACTTTATGTTCAATGACGCAATTCTAAATACAGGACAGTTATTTTTGAAACTGGTGCAGTAATTTATCGGTACGATTATCTAGATCACGACTGTAGTCTGCATTTCAATATAATATATATATGTGGGTCAATAGATTTAATAATTTGTGTTTTACACTCCTGTAAGTGGATAAAATCAAACGGTTCGGCGCTCAGAGACTTTTCAAATAATGACAAACTGAGTTTCCTGTTGCTATTGTTTATACACTAAGGGACACTGAAATTTATGCACCATGACGGAAGCATCGGACTGAACTGAAATTTTATGGACGGAATGATACAGATGAACGGTACACATGGTAACAAAAACAGAACTGCAGGAAAATAACAGAGAGATATGTGGCACGAAGTCCGTCAAATTCAAAAACGTGTTGCATCGGCTTGCACGTTGATACACGCTGCAACACGGTCAGGCACGGAAGCGAACAGACGATTGATGTTATCCTCCGGCCCCCTGGCCCACTCGTGTTGGATGTTGTGCTCCAAATCCCGACAGTGCGGCACGGCGGCAGTTAGCGTTTCAACTGGTCCCACACAGGATCGTTATCTGAATTTTCCGAGAACCGGGTATTCCATGGAAATGTCTGGACATGATGTAGGCACTCATGGGTAACCCAAGACGTGTGTGGGCGGGCATTATCCTGGTGGAATAGCGCACCTGGAATGTCGGCCAAGGTATGGGAGCACATGGGGCCGTAGGATCTGATCCATATACCCCTGGCACGTCAATGACCCACGTACAACTACTAGAGTTGATCGGCTATAGTAGGCAATGGCTCCCCATACCAAAATACTTGCATCGGGGGAGGCGTGGCGCTCGATAGCGAGGTCGGGATATTGCCGTTGACTCAGAGACTGTCCCAAGCGGACACGATGATCATGTGTTCCAAAAACAAAGCGGCACTTATCGCTTAGTGCCACACGTCGCTAGCGTGTTGCGTTCCTCTTCGCTCTGGCCTGGCACCACAGTAAACGGAGCCGGGGTGTTCCGGTGTTAATCGCAGCACACGTAAGAGTTACTGGGATAGCAGATTCTATACCGCGAGGTATCAGGAAATAGGTCATGGCCACACAGGAGCCTGTATAGTGGACCGGGTCCCGGTGAAATCCGTTCATGCCTGGCGCACGATCCGTCGATCATCTCTACCAGCGGTCATCCTCTTCCGTCAGGAGCCACCCGCCGTATTGCAGTGCCGTCGCGTTGCCACTGCTACCAACACAGTCGGACGGTTTGGTCAAAACGTTCAACGTAGCAGCCTTTTTTGCGCGCCGACGACCCTGCTGTTTTCAGCGCGATGATCAGGACTCTCTCCAAGCCGCACGTAGCGTAAATTTTCTTCTCTGTCATCTACCCGGCATTCTTGTCACTCTGTGCTCTTGCTTTCGTCGGCCGGTGCTCTTCGCTTTCATTAAGCATCCACTATACGCCGGTTTATAAGGCTGCCGGTTCGTCCTTGCAGCGCCACAACAGGGTGTGCTACCATCCGCACTTGCACCAAACGTGGATCATTTGTATACCAGCACGCACTGTACCTATTTGCAAAGCTTCGTGGCTGTATCATACTTTCTTCTAACTGCTGAAATTTCGTTGTTCGTGAGTGTAATTCCACTATGCATAACATAATGTGTCGTAACATAACAAACTAATCACTTTTCGGAGAACCAGGTATATCCCATTTCTGCCAACCCAAATTTCTAGTGATATCTGCTTGCTCTGCTTTTAATGTGAGATATATTTTTAAATTTTATGCATTTTTATAAATTAACAGGTTTTTCCTTTAAAGAGATACTTTTGGCAACTGAAGTTCTGTTTGTTTGTTCGGGGTCTTTATTAATTTTATTTTTATTCCTTAAGTGTGCGCAATCAACATACGTTTTGACCTTATATTATTGTTGCGACCTTTTGGTCTTCAAATATCAGGATGCCAAATTGATTCCGGACTGCGATTCGAATCACTGGATCCGCCAATACCTCGTTAGCCAATTAGCCGACACAGTACACGACTAAACCAATGGACGCACACTATACCAATTAAAACAGGGATTTATTAGATATATGCACGAATTACACCGGATACTTCATCTAATTATGAAAGTTATAATTTCCGGCCAGCTTTCGCCCTCTTCGGTGTTTCAGAAAATATGTCCTGACGAAAAGTCTGTTCGTTCACAATGGGCTGCAAATAAAATACTGGTAAAAAGTACTTACATATGTCTTCGGGTATCCACAGTATTAATGATTCCAAAAAAAAAAAACAAAAAAAAAAAAACACGACAGTCACACTGGTAGTTTGATCTTAACTTCCATCACCGCTCATTCTTTGCTGTGGCTAAAACTATGGCGTTTCCCGGTCACTGGAGGTACGTACTCAGACACACACACACGCAAAAGTTTTTTCCCCTCTTTCTTCACGAAGCGGCTAGCGGTTTTTTCAGACGGTCTCTATCTCTCCCCCTGCATGGGGTCTGCTTTGTTCCTGGGGCCAGGCGTTTAGAACCTCTCCTCTCTGCATGAGCGAGGCGATTTCGTAACTATTTTATCTCTCTCTGCATTTCAGCTGAAATTACTCCTTACGGCAGATATCGATGGTCAGGCGAGGTGAAGAAAGTTTTCAGGTAAAGTTCATGCTGGTTATTCATCAGCTTATGCTTTTAGCTGGTTTCCCTTCTTATGCTCAGAACGCAAGAGCACGCAGAGGGCAAGCATTTGTTCTAGCGCGAGGAAAAATCCTTCCTAATTCTCTCGGCTCTCAATCGGATTCTGTCACTCTCAACAACAATCTCCTGTCTCCAAAAATTTGTTAAGCGGTGAATTCTAACACTTGAAACCGCGACATATTTATTATATATCGCTCTTCAAATCCAAGAGCTTTCCCATTGTTTCGCGCGCGGCACAGACAAAAGCTTCAAACGCTTTTGCCGTCCAAACATTTGTGAGTCATGGGAAATAGCTTTGAAACTCTGACTGTTCCATTTCCGTTTATGGGCTCTTTGTTCTCGTGGCAAAAACCTGCGACTAGCCGCTTGAATTCCAACTGCCAGCAGATGTTTTCTTAATATAGCGCCCCTCGCAAGTGTTCAAATTATAACTCTCTGTTAATTAAAACCCCAATCAAGTTTCAATTACCGTTAATTAGCCACGCGTCTCGCCAATTATATATGCGAGGGGGTGGGAAGGGATCGTCACATCGCACCCTTCTTAAAATGCAACTCGTCTCGAGTGCATATAAGCTGCCTGTGATTTGAAGCAATTCCACCACCCGGAACTGCCTACCCTAGATAAGAACTCATCATTACCCCATCTTTCCTTGTGCATCGTCTTCTCTTCCCTTACTCAAAACAATCGCCTTGAATTGGTATTTGGCATTCCATGGGCACATTTCTTTTTCTAACGAATCTCAGGGAACGCCCACATTCCATGCGTACCTGCATAATTATTTACACTGCCACGCCCCAGAGCAGTACACAAATGCGACACTACATAATTAATTTACATTATACAGTTCCACTACCACGGCACACGACATATTGCAATATTAAAATATTTCCACCAATAGAACACAACGCCGGGTACAATATACACAATATTATTGCAACCAACAAACTTATTCCAAGTTCTCAGGCTCTCCGCTTCTCATCCTTTCACATCAACAAGTCAACCAACGGGAAACTAACCAATCACCTGAGACAATCATCCTTCAACCGTTTATGATTTGGTATTTCCTGCCCTATACGGTCAGAGCCTATCGAGGTGTATGACTCTAACTTTCCTATTATTGTACTGAACTTTGTAAAGAACATCGTTGATTCTTTTCTTTACTACGTAAGCTTTTTTCCACGGGCTGTGTAATTTGGGTGACTTTCCCTTTCGCCTTCGTGGGTTATAGAGCCAGACTAAGTCTTCCTTCTTAAACTCTTTCTCTGCAGACTGCACGTCATATCTGATCTTCATTCTTTCAGTAGCTATCCGAATATTCTTCCTAGCAAAACTACGTACCTTCACCAGTTTCCTGGTAAGCTCTGTGACATACGTGCTCAGGCCCGCCGTGGCCTCCGCTGCAAGGTCACGCGGATGCTACGGTACTTCGCAGCTCCCTCACACGCGCGAGTAGGGTGGGATCCTTACTCTGCTGCTACGCACCAAAATTACAGGATTTAAGAAGCAAAGCGCTAACCCTTCCTTTATTTTCACATCGACGACACTCAAGTTAACTATTCTTACGGGGATGCAATGTGCTGTTTTTATCAGCGCTCTCGCTACAAGTACATTTTTCGGTAACGGGTAAATTTCGGACATTTCGCATACTGCCATCGGAAATTCTAGTGAAAGCAAAGGAAAACATCCTGCCAGAATTGTTTCACTTTTTGCTGGTAAAACACACTTTTCTTTTGCGAGAACTGGGACCCTTTGCGACCGTAGGTGCCCATGTTGACTCCTCATGAGAACCATTTCCTCATGTTCCGTTTTCAGGGTTCCATTCTTAAGGTCCAAAACATATCAGTTCTGACTAAGAAAATCGAAAGCCAGGATGCATTTTTCAACGATATCAGCAATCACTGCCGTGTGTCTGCAGCAATTGTTTCCAATTCGTATGTCGACGCCTGCGGTTCCAAGAGCAACTAAACCATCACCATTCACAGTTTGAATCTCGACCCGTTGCTCACTCTTTAAACAATCTGCAGGTTCCTTAATTTTCTCGAATAAAATCCGGACGGACTGATGTAATATCCGCCCCAGTATCCAGCACAAATTGACATTTAGTTTTATTTATCACCCCCTCAACTCTTAAACCAATGTAATCCCCGGAAAGATCTGTGGGGTGCGTTTTTACCGTGCGGGGCGGCTTTTGCCGCGTCAGTTCTGGCTCCTCGAAACTTACTTCTGAGGGTTTCCAGAAGCCGGTTCCTTTGACTTTTTTCCTCTCTCAACCGTTTTCTACATTCGAAAATGCGATGCCCTCCTAATCCACAATACCAGCACTCAATGTTTTTAGACTGCGTATCACTTCTTCCCCGGCCAGGAGACGTAACAGAACGATGTTTAACATCTCTGCGAAGGAGATCCGAAAGCTCTTCGAGTTTAGTTTCGACTGATTCATTGATCGGACTTTCTGCAACAGTCGCCATACGAACTGTTTTTGTAGGACTCCTAGAATGGCGCGATGAGTCAGATTTCATTGCATGTAAGACGGCTGACTTAAGAGAGTCACAATCCGCCATGCGCACTGAATGCTGAATGTCTGGATCAGAAATCGCTTCCAAAAAATGTTGCTGCGCCATCGTGTCCTGTATTTCCGACGTACATTGCCCATTCGCAAGCCTTGTCATCCGATCGATGTCGGTCGCGTGCTCATGAAGTGACTCGTTGACCTCCTGCCTGCGATTTTTCAACTGAAGAACACGGAGTTGCTTTAAATGTCCCTCCCCAAATCTGAGTTCCAGGGCAGCGACGAGACAGGAATTTTTTAAACGGCTCTCTTCTGACAAAGTTTGTAGGATATCCGCAGCTGCATCCCTCAATGATGCCGCAAGCGCGCATGCTTTCTCCCTTTCGCTCCAGCCGTTCACACTCCAAAAGCATTCGAACTGGGTCCTGTATACCCGCCAGCTAGTCTTTCCGTCAAACGCGCCTGGTTTAATTCGGGTCGGCCTACTCAAAGCTTCGCTCATCACTCCCGGTGATTTAAATTCTGACGAACTTATTTTTGCCTCACAATGTTGTACCTTTTTCTCAATATCCCTACGAAATTTAGTTTGTTCTAATTTAATACCATTAAATTCACCAGAAAGATTTTCCTTTACATCTCTACATTGAGTCTCGCACAAGTTACGAACGCTCTCTAAATTTTGGGTACATTGTTCTATTTGGTCTACGCATTTTGCCTGCGCAATTGACAACTGATCGATACGCAGATTGGTATCTTCTATTCTTTGATCAAATTTTTCCCCATACCCCCCAATTCTAGCTATCAGCTGATATAAGCTGCCCGTCTGCAGCTCAAGACTTTCTTTCTGCTGTTGTAAGCTTTGCTCAAAAGTTTCTTGTTGTTGTTTGAACTGCTGCTCAAAACTTTCTTTGGAAGTTTTCAGTTCATTTCTGAGTTCATCTTTCAGTTCGACTAATATTTTTTTGTAATCCCTTCCATTTTTAAAACTTTGAGCTCAACTTATTATGCAAGTTGCAAACGTTGGCATAAATACTGTGCTCCGGTTGTACTGTGTTTCTGAGGTATATAATACGGATCCCACTGCTGATCACCACTTTTGTTGCGACCTTTTGGTCTTCAGATATCAGGATGCCAAATTAATTCCGGACTGCGATTCGAATCACTGGATCCGCCAATACCTCGTTAGCCAATGAGTGGACGCAGGAGACCACTAAACCAATGGACAAACACTATAACAATTAAAAGAGAGATTTAATAGGTATATGCATGAATTACACCGGACACTTCATCTAATTATGAAAGTTATAATTTCCGGCTAGCTTTAGCCCTCTTCGGTTTTCAGAAAATATGTCATAACGAAAAATCTGTTTGTTCGTTCACAATGGGCCGAAAATAAAATACTGGTAAAAAGTACTTACATGTGTCCTCGAGTATACACACTATTGATGACACGAAAAAAAAAACACAACACTCACACGGGTAGTTTGATCTTAACTTCCATCACCGCTCATTCTTTGCTGTGGCTAAAACTATGTCGTTTCCCGGTCACTGGAGGTACCTACACAGACACACACACACGCAAAAGTTTTCTCCCCTCTTTCTTCACGAAGCGGCAAGCGGTTTTTTCAAACGGTCTCCCTCTCTCTCTCTTTGCAGGGGGTCTGCTTCGTTCCTGGGGCCAGGCGTTTAGAACCTCTCCTCTCTGCATGAGCAAGGCAATTTCGTGATTATTTTATCTCTCTCTGCATTTCAGCTGAAATGACTCCTTACGGCAGGTATCGATGGTCCGGCGAGGTGAAGAAAGTTTTCAGGTAAAGTTCAAGCTGGTTATTCCTCAGCTTATGATTTTAGCTGGTTTACCTTCTTATGCTCAGAACGCAAGAGCACGCAGATGGCAAGCATTTGTTCTAGCGCGAGGAAAAATCCTTCCTTATTCTCTCGGCTCTCAATCGGATTCTGTCACTCTCAACAACAATCTCCCGTCTCCAAAAAGTTTTTAAGCGGTGAATTCTAACACTTGAAACCGCGACATATTTATTATATACCGCTCTTCAAATCCAAGAGCTTTCTTATTGTTTCGCGCGCGGCACAGACAAAAGCTTTAAACGCTTTTGCCGTCCAAACACTTTTGAGTCATGGGAAATAGCTTTTAAATTCTGACCCGTCCCATTTCCGTTCATGGGCTCTTTGTTCTCGAGGCAAACACCTGCAACTCGCCACTTGAATTCCAAGTGCCAGCAGATCTATTCTTAATATACCGCCCCTCGCAAGTGTTTAAATTATAACTCTGTGTTAATTAAAAACCCCTATCAAGTTTCAATTACCGTTAATTAGCCACGCCTCTCGCCAATTAATTATACGTGGGAGTGGGGGGATCGTCACATTATGTTATTTATCCTTTTAAAACCTAATTGCTGTATTAGAAAATTCTATCTTCTCTGTAAGATAAGGATATGACTATAGAAAACTTATTCAACGCTGGATCTGTGGTAAAGGTTTTCCGGTAATACTTTAGTAGTACTAGAAGATAAAATTTAGCATAGACCTCAAAGGGTTCATGGGCTATGATCATGATTATTACTGTGACCATGAGAGAAAGAATTGCGCATCAGCACTAAACTACTGCTAGTGTTACACAGGGCGATTACGTACTAATCATCAACATGTAAGTTCTTTGCAAGTAGAATAAATTGATGGCTTCTTCTTTCTTCCGACGCTGTATATGCAGAGCATTACCTTAACAACTTTCTACGCACATTCTTTTGTTAAGAGTCAGGCCCCAGTTTGATGGAATTCCGTTGAAAACAAATTAAATCCGTTTACAACCGTTGAAAACTAAATGAAATCCGTTTATAACCGTTGAAAACTAAATAAAATTTTGATTTTTTTAATACTTTTATTTTGAATAAAAATTAGAGATATATTCCATTGGAAACGTAGGCAAACATTTATTTAATTTTGAGTTCACGTTCCAATGTTTTGCAATACATCTGAATAAATTCTAAAGAATTATTTTTTTTTATTTGCTCTGTTTGAGCGCATTCCTTTATGTACAATATTCGCTGTGAATCGGTTTTTAGCGCGCCTTTTGTAAAAAAAAGATCAGTCTTCTGTTTTAGGTTTGTCCGTCCGTCCGTCAGCTCGCATATACTCACGGTATCTCTGCAACTATAAGTCCGATTTGAAACATTCTTTTGGCATTCGGAAGCTTGAAGTATACGAATGATGATGCTTTATTTCGTTTTTCTTTACAATGCACAATATTGCCGCTAGGAGGCGTAAATGCAGTTGATATCGAATTCAAAATTACTTTTTAATCCACATATTTGCTTTTAAACATCCGATTGAAGAAATTCTCTTATCTTTCGATTCCATTTATGTCGAAAAGTGTTTTAGATATAGTTTCATTTCAAATTACGCATAGATTTTCCGCTAGGGTGCGTAAAAGTAAATTACATATTTTCCGATAACTCTTCTCTTAACACTCCGATTTGAAAAATCTTTTCTTCAGCGGATACATCTACTAAAGAAAAATATTTTGCATATAATTTCGAATTTTTCGTAAAGAATACTTTGGTCACCAGGGGGCGTAAGGTTTAATTTTGGCTTCTGATGTATTTGCCATAAAATCTGAGCTTCTAAAATATCGATTGAAAAAATTCTTTCGCGAACTGATGCCACTCACATCGGTAAATCATTTCGGAGTATTTTCTTCCTAAAATATCCCACAGTTTCTCCGCCAGGGGGCGTAGATGTGTATTATATTTTTTTCAATATCTCTACTTCTATGAGTCCGATCTGAAAAATTCCTTCTTTGTTGGATAATGTTTTCCGTGTGACATGTTTTTCATATAATCATAGACTTTCCGCTAGGGGGCGTAAAGGTAAATTGCGTTTCGCCCTGTAACTCTGCTTTTAAATCTACGATTTGGAAAATTCTTTCTGCACCGGATACAGCACCTGATGGGGAATCGTTTGCACATAATTTCTCATTTTTGTAAAAAAATGGTTTGGCCATCAGGAAGCGTAAATCTTAATTTCCATTGCTGATGAATTTTCAGCAAAATATGAGCTTCTAAATTTTTGATTAAGAAAAACGTCGTTTGTAGACCGATACTACTGATGTCGACAAATCTTTTAGGAACATTTACTTCTTAAAATAGTGCATGGTTTCTACGCCAGGGGGCGTAGATTTATATCTTATTTTTGTCAATATCGCTACTTCTAGGGGTTCAATTGGAAAAATTCCTTTTTTGTTAGATATTGTTTCCAGTATGACATGTCCTGCATATAATTTCAAAATTTTCAAGTAATTCATAGACTTTCCGCTAGGGGACGAAAAGCTAAATTGCGTTTCTCCCTATAGCTCTGCTTCTAAATCTCCGATTTGAAAAATTCTTTCTGCACCGGATACAGCTCCTGATGGGAAATCGTTTGAACATAAATTATAATTTTTGTAAAAAAATTGTATGGCAACCAGGTGGCGGAGGTCTTAATTTCCACTTCTGATGTATTTGCAGCAAAATATGTGCTTCTAAAATCTCGATTGAAAAAACAGTCTTTTGTTGACCGATGCTACTCATGTCAACAAACCTTTTAGGAACACTTTCTTCTTGAAATAATGCATGGTTTTTACGCCATGGGGCGTAGATGTATATCTTATTTTTGTCAATATCTCTACTTCTAAAAGTCCAATTTGAAAATTCTTTCCTTGCCGGATAGTGTTTCCGATTAGAAATATTTTTCCTATAAATTCAAAAATTTCAGGTAAATCATTTAAGACTTTCCGCTTAGGCGCATAAAGGTAAATTGAGTTTTCTGCTCCTAAAACTCCGATTTGAAAAAATCTTCCTGTATCGCATACAAGACTTGATGGAAAATATTTTTCACATAATTTCTAATGTTTTGTAAAGAATGATTTCGCCACCAGGAGTCATAAGTGTAAATTTCTACTTCTGATGTATTTGTAGCAAAATCTGGGCTCCTGAACACTCGACTAAACTTTTTTTTTTCTTGGACCGATACCGCTCATATGGATAAACCTTTTGAGAATACTTTCTTCCTGAAATAATGCATGGTTTTCCCACCAGGGGGCGTAAAGTCACATCTTATTTTTGTCGATATCTCTGTTTCTAAGAGTTCGTAAGCTCAAGATTCCGTTTACACCAATATCTGAGGAATTAAAGACCCGATTGAAAAACTTCTTCCTTGCGTCAGAACGGATTCAAAAGACGTGCTTATTACACCCGAAAATTCGGTGTCATCTTTCTTGTTTGAAATTGGAAAACGTATTTTAGTGCTTTCTATTAAATTCAAAGAAAAAAATTGATATTTAACATTGTATTTTCCTCTGTATTGCAGAAGTATGGAAATATGTTTCTTCCGGCATTATCTTGTTGTTCGATTGTGTTATCATAACATTCCTATTAGTGATTAAAAATGCGAATTTAACATTTTTAAGCAAATAATTAATGAGAAAGCATTGTTCAAATTGAAGTTTCCAAGTGTAGACTAAAAAAATAATATTTAATTGGCGTGTAATTTAAAATAATAAAAATACTTCTATTAAAAAAATACTTTTGCAAAATTGTTGTTCTGTTGTGGAATTTCATATTTACGGTACGAAACATTAGTTTCCATTTTGTGAAGGAGACTAAAGTCCAGGTGGGACACTGTCGATAGTTTTTAATAGTCAAAATATAACTATCGATAGATAGTGTGTTGGCAAAATTTCTCGGGATAATTTTTCTTCTGGGATTAAAGGTTAGTTCTGACAAATTTTCTTACTTTTTCACATTGCCAGATAGCTAAGCTTCGATAAACTTTGAAGCTAATCTTTGTTATTACTTTTGGGTTGTGTAATTTTTTTTTTGTTGATTGGAGGTTTAACGACTATTGTAAGCCCGTTGTGATTTAGTGTGGGACCGCCTTAATAGGACTGTTTGTTGTAAAATGCAATTAACTGGAAGCATCCTGGACCGAGAAGACTATGGAATGTACAATCAGGAATGTATTTCTTTATCTTCGTATCTCTCTCATGACTACTTACGGAGAACTGGCCTTGAAGGTTAGTACGAATCATGAAGGGTTACACCGCGAAATACTGACATGGCAAAAATGTTTTCAATCATCTGACACTGGTAGTTTCTTTCGTTTCTGAATTTGAAACACGGGCGAGCTTAAGCTCACGAAGAACAACCCATAATCAAAGATAGCAGTACAAAATTACACTTAACATTTGAATACATATTTTTTCTTAATAGATTAGTGGTAGTTATTTTTAATTTTCTACAAGTAATAAACTTGCATATTGTAAAATTAAAAACGCTTTATTACTACAGTGATTTCCTCTTACGTGATCGAAGACCTTTTTCAAACTAAGAAATTTTCTCTAGATTACTTCAATAATGTTTGCTAGTCTAATCTATAAAATTTGCGCAAATCAAAAATATTTCTCCAAAACCTTAAACACAAAATGTCATTATGAATCAAATCCCACTTTAATACTAAGATACTGCTCTCATAAATATCTTTCACAATAATAGTACTCTAGTGCAAACAAGAGAATAAATGTGTTTTTCCCATAAAAAAATTTACATATTGCAAAAGCATTTTTGCGTTGTTATAAGGATGAAGCATAACCCTCCGATAATTACGAAAATTGGTGTCTCCCGTGTTTCAGAGGAAAAAAATATGATATATTTAATGTTTCCGCTCAATAAAAGTTCGATGGAAAAATCACTTTGTAAGAACTGTTTCGATTCTAGCTAAGCAGGCGCAAAGGCAACTGCAGAAAATGGAATAATCGGAATTATATTACGTGAATTGAAAGTGTCATTCCCGGCTCAAAAACGGCTTCCCGAAAAAAACTTATATCACAGTTATTGCTGTGTTTCCATTGTGTACACTTTTAATTCTAAAATTTTGGCGGGCAATAGAATCTTTTACTAGTTGAGTGTGAAATATTTAAAATGTACAGTTACAAGAATTTCTACACGGAAGTTTGTAAAGACAAAGCTTGTTCTTTCTCATGGTGTGAGCAATTGGGACTATATCTTGCTACTTGTTAATGTTTAGCAAACATTGTGAAAACACTTGATGAAGTGCGCAGAAGAGGATTTGAGCCACCAGATATAACAAGACTTGCGTATGCAAAAATTTTAGTAGTCTCTGAGAAGTGCAGGCATATTTTTTTAATTTTATGTTGTTTCTGCGAAAGAGAATGTAAGGGATATATAGATATCGAATTTCTTCTCGATATCTACATGTCCCTTACATTCTCTTTCGCAGAAACTACATACAACTATCACATCTATTATTATTAACAACTAATTTATACGTACAATCTGCAGCATACATCTTATGTATATACCATATATTGACAAAATCACCGGAAGCACTTCAAAAGCAAATGAACGGATCCGCTGCGTTGTTAAGATGCGCGGTACATTGCAAACGGTATAAAACGAAGATTGCAGCTGACTGCGATCATAACGCACAGTGAGGTTGAGTGGAAATGTCGCGGCGGAAGAAAACTGACTTTGAAAAAGGCAAGATTGTTGGGTGTATTAGTAGGTTGTCCATAAGAGAAACCGAGAAGCGTTTAAGCATACCCAAGTCAACTGTTTTGATGTAGTAAAAAATTGGAAGACAAATGGCGTGCCTGAAGCAGCAAAACGTACCGTCAGACCAAAGAAAATCAGTGATAGGGTCGTTACAGCTAATGGATGGAGTAATGCACAAGACCTCAGTGTACGGGTGAGTAAAATGCTGTTTACCTTATGCACGATAATAAAATTAAATAACTTTTTCGATGTTAGACCAGCATCCATTTCGACCATATCTTACAGATAGCATTTGTCCTGAACTTTAAAACAAATGGTATCAGATTTTGGTGTCACCCATAGTTCAGGAGATAGCCGTTGGTATCAGCTGCTTTATACAGTATACACGGCCTCCTTGGTTTTTTCAGTTGAAGCCTCACTAGTTTTGCTGATGCACAACTGCTTAAAACAAGTTGTACTATCAAATGCAGTCCCCAGACTGAAGTACGTGTTCCAAGCAATTGTGCAGCAGAAAAACTATAGAGAACCCAAACGGGAAAAACAAGGGGCGAATGCATGCATATCATCTGACGCCAACAATTATCTCCTGAAACAAAGGAGATATAAAAATGTAAAAAATCTTGCTTTAAAGCTTAAGAAAAGTTCTAGCTGTAAGACAAAGTCGCAATGTCTAATCCAAAATAAGTTATTAAGTGTAATTATCCTGACAGCAAGTATAATAACTGTTTGGCAACTAATGAAAATAAAGCTGATCTGAAATTAAAATTTTCATAAGTTTATAAAAGCACCTAGAATGAAGCTCAAAGTATGTAACACTCGGTTAAGAAATAGTTCGAGCAACAGGGACTATTTCAAAAATTTGGGTAACATCCATTTTTCTGAGGTCCATAAATAAATGGATACGTGCACTTTAGTCTAAGAATTATAGGAACATGTCTCTTAGGACTGAAATTAAATGGTTACAGAAAAAGAAATGTAAGTAAGTAAACAACCCATACATATACGTAGTTGGTGGTACAGTAGCAGGGCAACCCAAAAGATAATAGGGGAGAAATAGCACATATGATGGAAGAAAATCCAAGTAAAAACTTCATGTGCTGTAAAGGGCACGAGCTACTAAGAGACAACAGATGTGCATGTCCAAGGGTATTGACGAAACACATCATGGCACTGTAATACAGCGCAGATGACTTTCTGCGGATGTAGCAAGTCAGATTTGAATTTGTTTACTACGGCTTTTTAATACTATCTGTTTTCCCATGTTACAATTACCAACGCAATTTGAAGATGGTCATCGTAGTGGTCTTTCAACGATAGTCAGAAAGGGAACCTGCTGGCTCAGCCCTCGATCTACGCACTGAGACTTCAGTGCATTACCCAGTGGGCTTCGAAGTTGCTTGTATTAGGATATTGCCCAAAGTAGTTCTGCATCTTTATTTTACATATCACGAACTAGTTATAAGGAGCTATCCACGATAGAATAATAAAGATCCGATAGATATATATTTAAACATTTTGCACTATAATATATTTCTCAAACCAAAGTAGTACAATCTATAAAATATAACTGGAGGAACATAACCGAATTGAGGTCATCCGACGACTACGGCACTTTCGGCGCATTTCAATTAACAATACACGCTTCCAACACATGCAAACACTTCACTCATAATCAAGCGCGCGAAAAATCTGATTTTAGAGTATTTACGCAAGACGACTAAGCATAAAGATGAATAATTATTTACTTCTAAATATTAACATAACTACATTTCCCAGAATTTACCTGCTAGGTTTCTCTTACCAGTAACATGGCAAATGATTGTTAAGCATTTTTTGTAATGCTTCTATCTTTCTTTTCAACATATCAATAATATCTTTATATATAAAACAGACTGTGTGTGTGTCTGTCGGTTGGATTTCACATACAACTAGGCGACCTAGAGCGACGGAATTTGTTATGAATGTACCTGTTGACATCTTCTGGTGCACCTGGAAGCGATTTTTTTTATGTTAATTTGATTTTTGGTTATTTAATGTTACGCGTTTCTACCCGATCTGAGTGTGTCTTTCCGCTTTGTTGACACCCACCTGATCACACCGAACGTTAAGGCATGCAGAAAGTGGTTCACCATAAATCTTAGGCGTTTCTTTTTTAGAACTCCGTTACGACTATTTTCATTCGTGAATACATTTATTACGCCCTTTTTTTAGAAAAAAGAAAATAGAACGTTGCTTTTCAATCTGCGTTATTAATTCAAAAGTGTCATACGTCAGAAGGTCATCTTACTGGGACGACGTTGTGAGCTAGAAAATAGAACGTTGTTTTAACGAAATTCTAAAAAAGAAATGGCTCAAATACATCGTGAACTACTTATCTTCGAACCTTCGCGTTGGGTGTGATCAGGTTGCATGTAAAGAAAGCGGTAAAGAAAGCATCTGTCGGTAGGATTTCACATAGAATTAGGCGCCCTAGAGCGACGAAATTTGTTATGAAGGTACCTGTAGACATCTTCTGGTGCACCTCGAAGCGATTTTTTTTAATTTGAATTTTATTTTTAGTTATTTAACGTTACGCGTTTCTACCCGATCTGAGTGTGTCTTTCTGCTTTGTTCGAGAGACACAGAAATTTGTTATGAAGGTACCTGTAGACATCTTCTGGTGCACCTCGAAGCGATTTTTCTTTAATTTTAATTTGATTTTTAGTTATTTAATGTTATGCATTTCTACCCGATCTGAGGATATCTTTCCGCTTTGTTGACATCAACCTAATCACACCGAACGTTAAGGCGTGCAGAAAGTACTGTTTTACTTAACAATCCTTAGATAAAACTGGGGTAATGCTCCCACATTATTCAGTTTTATGAATAAACTGAACCAATCAGAGAACAGGTTTTTCCTAATTGGTTGAGTTTTTTTATACGCATTATGATTGGTCTAGCGATATTGTTATTTTTTAATATTGAAATTTAACCATAAGTACTTAAAAATGTACTTATATCAGTAATTGTTTGTTTCCCCGCAATTGATAGTAATTCTACATGTGTTTATATGCTTAATATTTGTTTTGAGAAAGTTGCAAAAAATTTCAATAAATAGGGAATTTTTATTCACACGTGTGAAGAAGCGTAATCATTTAGTTAGGTAAAAATGTTTTTATTCACACATGTGAAGAAGAGTACTTGATTTACCTTGACTTTTACCTGTCACAAATAAAGGTTATGAAGTATATTTTACTTCTTACTTAGATTCACATGTGTAAATAATAATTTATTACTTGTGTCTGATTGATGTTATGAAAAGTGTAATGTTATTGTGTTACTGAAACTTTAATCGATATATTTTATTTTTCTAAGTAGTGTTATTATTATGTAAGTTAGCAAAATGTAACATTAATAAATATGTGTTGTAAATTGCAGCTTTTAATGTAAACTCTGTTATAGAAATTTGAAATCTGTTCAGCAAGTTTCGTAATTTTCAGTGATAAAATGTCGCTCTGCTGACAAACACAAGTGAACGTCCAATCAGAGTGCTGCTTTTTCCCAATTGGTCAAATTTTTAATCGTGAATTATGACTGGTCCAGAAACATTGTCACTTTTTAATTTTGGAATTTTACCACCAGTACTTAAAAATGTAATTAAATCAGCAATATTTGTTTCCCACTATAAATAATAATTCTACGTGTGTTTATATGCTTAATATTTGTTTTGAGAAAGTTTCAAAAATATTCAATAAAAAGAGATTTTTATTCACACGTGTGAAAAAGTGTAATCATTTAGTTAGGTAAAAAAGGTTTTATTCACACATGTGAAGAAAATGACTTGAATTTCTTTGACTTTTAGCTGTTACAATTATTAATTGTGATGTAAAACTTACTTCTTATTTTCATTCATATGTGTAAAGAAAATTCTAATGCTTGTGTCTAATTGATGATAAGACAAGTGTAATGTTATCGTTTTACTGGAATTTTAACCGAAATATTTTATTTTACACAGTTAATGTTATTATGTTATTGCAAGTTAGATAAATGTAACTTATTAATAAATATATGCTGTAAAATTGCAGATATCAAGTTATACTCTCTGTTATAGTAGTTTGAAATCTGCCGAGCGAGTTTCATAAGTTTCAGTGAAAAATCTCGCTCTGCTGTCAACAACAAGTGAAATTCCAATCAGAGTGCTGTTTTTTCCCAATTGGTCAACATACTTAACCGTAGGAATTATGATTGTTCCAGAGACATTGTCACTTTTTAATTTTGGAATTTGGATCTAAGTACTTAAAGATTCACCTAGATCAGTAATATTTGTTTCCCCACAATTAATAATAATTCTACTTGTGGTGATATGCCTAATATTTGTTTTGAGAAAGTTTCAAAATATTTCAATAAAAAGAGATTTTATTCACATGTTTGAAGAACTGTAATCGATTTGTTAGGTAAAAGTTTCTATTCACACATGTGAAGAGGAGTACTTGGTACACCTTGACTTTTAGATATCACAAATAATGATTGTGAAGTATATTATACTTCTTACTTAGATTCATATGTAAGAATATTTATTCTATTACTTGTGTCAATTTGATGTTATGACAAGTGTAATGTTATTGTTTAACTGTAATGTTATCGGCTGTATTTTATTAATCAAACAAGGGGAGAATAAATTTTTTCTACTAACTGATTTATCACAAGGAGAGTTGTTTTAAAGCAAAATTGTACGATTGGCATCCTTTTTGAAACGTTTATTTTACTAAGCTCGGCCCTTAAAAAGGCCCATTTTTATTTTAAAATTTTTCACAACGGTGTCTCTAAATAAGTACGAAAATCAACCTGCTTGAATATTTTTTACTGACAGCGTCTCAGAAAAGGGTATCCTTTTTTTTTTCAAAGCGATTTTTCGCAACGGAATCTCTGTATAAGTACAATTCCTTTTAGATACTTCAAGTACTTGGGACAGACAAATTGATTCTCAGATAAATAACTCAGCTGCGCACGGACTACGTCTGCACAGCACATTGGGAAGAATGAAAAAAAAATTAAGAGAATCTGAGAGGAAAGTTTCTGGAAATACTCAAACCAGTTTTTTATAGTGTGAATACTAACTGCGGAGAGTGTCTGCACAATTAGCAGGTGAAAGAAAAAAGATAAGAATTAGGAAAGAATGTAAGCCATTGAAAAGAAACCTTTTTCCTAGAGTACTTACGCTCTAAAAGGCAGCCCTGCTCAATAGGGTGGGCCGAAAAAACAAATTTTTTTTTATGTCGTAATACCGCGGAAAAGTTGCGAATTCGGGAGACTAAAAAGGGTTTAAAAAGAAATACATTCGGTTTATATCTTCCGATCGCGCATGCGCTATAAAGTTTGCCGAAATTTGAAAAAATGTATATTTTTACGGTAATTTTTAACATTTTAAATTAACCTCCTCTCGAATGTAATAGCTCACATTCTTATCTATTGGAACCACTGAAAATAATGTTTAAATATTATCTAAATCCATCAACATCTTCTGGTCGCGCATTGCCTTAAAAGTTAATGAAATTTTGAAAAGAAATTACAAATAAAGGTAGATCACAGTTCAAGGAAAACACATACTAACAACTTACATGTTTTTTTTTATTTCTTTGTTTAATACAAGTTTAAATGTTTAAAAGCAAATTATTTTAGACCATTAGTAATATTTATAAACAGTTTTTTTTTTAGAAAACTAAGTTTCTGTGTGAAGAGTCGTAAGTCCAAGAAAATCATGAATCATGTTGAACAATTAAAAATCTCCGTTTTCACTCATTCTTAGCTGAAGGCGCATTGCAATCTGATTAATGGGGGAAGTTTGGCATGGTTGACCTTGAGAGCAGAGTCGTTCTGATAAAACTATCCCTAGACTCAGCTCCGCAAACTTTTCTTGAGGCCTCTGTCAAGAGTTTGACACATCGTTCAACTGCCTGTGTGTGAACTGGGAATGTCTTCAATGTTATATCCCAATTAGGGACTGAGTCACTTTGAATACGTGATTTAATCTCTTCGTCACTGATATATTTTAATACTGGGGGAGAAGTTAAATCACAGTCCATCCAGTTAATTATTTCCGAGTAGTCTTGAGCCTTGAAATTGAGTTTTGGCGGCATGAATGTTCTCATAGTTGTTCTTTTTTTATCTAACTGTCTCGCCTTTAGAATTCGTCGAAGTCCGGGCTCTCTTATGTGTTTTCTATGTTCTTGTGCCATGGCTAACATTAAATGTTCTGGATGAGCGAAAAAGCCATTTCGTTAGATCACAGGGTCGATAATATTACGTAAATTTTCAGGCAGGTACCTTGAAGATTGTATTGATTGGTACACAAGTTTTGGTCCCTCTGTAAAGTATTTACTTGTTTTAATACTAAACCACATTGGCATGTATGACTTCAAAATAAATACAACTATTTCTTGAAGTTTAGGTGTGGGACCTTCTTCACTTAAGTACAATCTGAGAGTCCGATTTGCTGTTGTCAACCACCTCGAGTGTGACAAGGGACCAGGATCTCGTACAGCCAAATCCTCTTTACAGTTTCCCGACTTTATTGACATGGAAATATCGAGTAGATATTGCTGATCCTTACTTAGTATACTTCTGTCTATTTTGGGGATCTGACAGCCAATACTCTTGAAGCCAATCACTGGACGTTTTTCTCAGCGACTTAGCTTTTCACCGATTGGCCCTCTCAAAGATTTTGGACCCGTTGATTTACCGTCTAGGTAATGAAACAGATGCCGGAATGGCAGTTCATGGGAATGTAGAAGGCAAACTGCCCATTGTAACGGTTTCCCCAAATGTATTTCGATTCGGCGAATCAGACCGTTTTTCCAACCTGTATTAACAGTAGTGCCATCACATCCTATGGCAACTAATTTTTCAAGAGAAATACCTCGACCAGACAGATCAGAAATAATAGAAGTGACAATATTTTTAGAACTTCCAGAAGTTGGAGTAACATGGCCGATGTAGACTGAACCAGGTTCTTGAATTAGCGAGTAATGCTCTTCCTTTTTTACTCTACGGAACCTTTTCGAATGAGCTACATGTACCACTAACGTGTCGTCCTTCCTCCCATCCAAATAGAGACCTTTTAGTGGAATTTCGGCAGATTTACTACTCTATTCAGCCCTAACATTTTGTTTTTCCCTTCTTATATTGTTTTTGTCTATAACATGGGAGACGTCTGAATCGGTAATTTATCCAACGTCGTACAAAACACTTGATGCGATTGCAGCAGTACGCGATCAGAAACTCCATAACGATCGCTCAGTAATGCAGTAGATTTTAGCCTAATTATCATCTGCCAATTATCAGAGGAAAGTCTTTTTGGCACTTTAAAATCTGGGTCGGTGTCGCTATCTTTACTAGAAGGATATTGAAGGACACTTACATTTGAATGCGAGCACAAAGGTTTCAGATCAGATTCAGATTCATCATCCAACGTTAATTGGCTGTCACGCGATCTCCTTTCCAATGATTTATTAACTTTCTTTGTTACAGACACGTCTACCCCTCTAATTTTTCCTGTTCCGTGTACTCGTAATAAGGAAACAAACCTTAGTTCAATAGCAGGTATTTTATTTTATTTTGCACAATCACAGCTCACAGTTATATCGCATTTACATAAATCAGGGGTTTTGTTACAAATGCAATTAACAACAATGGAGCATTTGCAAGCTGCTACGTCAAAAAGCAATGAGCATTTTTGCTTAAACTCGTCAATTTTCTGCTTAAACGAATCTCGATTTTTGTCCCGTGTATATGATTTCCGTAGGCTGTAATATTTATCATGCGATGCATTTATAAGTTGCACGATTCTCTTATCTGTAACCGTTGGGATAGATGCTTTTTGGTACAAACCAATTATATTGTTAACTACTGTACTGGCAACTTGTGAAAAACGTACTTTTTTATTATTACCTTTAAGCGCCAAGTCGTATCTCTCCTGTGAACAACACCGAATCACGTCCTCACCAGGTGGAAGCTTGTTTGATGAAAAACTTTAGGTGAACCAAATATAGGGCAATCAAATTCCTGTCTTGTGATGATTTTCTTAGTTACAGCCAGAGCATATCACCGTTAAGTCACAAAGTTACACAAAAATGTCGTAACACAAAACCAACATTGAAATAATTGCAAATGCCAAAATGATAACTGGAAGAGCGAACGAAGCACACATCAAAATGACAGAACAATGACGCGGCGCGGTGGCGACGGTGGCGACAGTGGTAGGTGGCGGGAGATTCGTGGTCTTTGACCCGAACGAGTTACGACGGGCGCCAGAATTTGGTAGATTTGACAGCTGTTGCGC
This sequence comes from Macrothele yani, assembly GCA_039090855.1. Classification (NCBI taxonomy): domain Eukaryota; kingdom Metazoa; phylum Arthropoda; class Arachnida; order Araneae; family Macrothelidae; genus Macrothele; species Macrothele yani. Next base: position 45,226,255 of record CM076999.1, on the reverse strand, counting down.
GAACGGAAGACCTTAACCGATTTGAGCCATTCTTTTTTAAAATCATTATCGGTTCGAGTAAGAGTCGACTATAGCTATTACATTTAATTATTGACAAGTTAAGTCGGATAAAAAATTACCGTAAAAATATACATTTTTCCAAATTTCGGCAAATTTTATAGCGCATGCGCGATCGGAAGATATAAACTGAATGTATTTCTTTTTAAAACCCTTTTTAGTCTCCCCATTTCGCAACGTTTCCGCGGTATTACGAATTGAAAAAAAAATACTGCTCAAGTGATATAGAAAAAATACTGCTCAAGTGATACAGCCAGCAAAATTACATTTACCAATCCGAAGCTTGTCAAAAAACGGAGAAAGTCCGAAACACGTCCGCACACCACAGAGTCGAAAATGGAATGAAATGGAAATGAAAAAAAAATGAGATTGACATGTTATTGCTTGGGCGTAAAGAAGTAAGAAATGTATTTTATTATTTACCGCTTTAATTATCAGAGGTTTTTATCGGTGTGAATGCAAACCAGAGAAGCTTGAAAGTAAGCAAGTTATAAAAATAACGAATTGACAATTCAATAAATGGATGCAAATTGCACAGAAGAAATGATGGATTATCCAATTACTCTAGCATGTTTTTTCTCTATTCCAAGTCTCTTGTTAACCACGATACTTTTTATGTCCTAGTACTGTAAATGCTATTCGGTTTTGCTAATGCGGCTGTGTGGTTGCTTTTGTGGCCTAGTTCTGTGCATGCCATTGGGTCAGGAGAGTTTCAGTAGCAGGTAAACACAAATGAAGAACTCATTTTCCGAAAGCACTTGCCGAAAATTCAAATCGATTATATGTACTGTATTATCTCTTAAAAAAATTATTTCAATATTTTAAACTCAGGATTAGGAAAAAGAGTAGTCATGTTATCTAAAACGAAAACAAAAATCAAGAGGAAATTACTTCATTCTTCACGTAAAAAATATTTCCTGTGCTACTGTAATTACGTTCCTTGAAAATTTCCTACCTGGGTGATAGAACACATCAAGCGATATTTTAAACTTCTGAGAAGTTAAGCATTTGGGAGATGTTAATTTTAAAACTAATAAACATTTAAGTATTTTTCTTTTTAGATGGTTACACATCTAATACTAATTAATTGTCGCGATTTTTGTATAGAGAAAACACCAAATCTGACATTGGGGTCTTCACATGAACGAGAGAATGTTTCCATTGGAAACAACAGCCATCATTCTGCTGGATATTAATCTAGGCTAAAATCAAACCATATAATGTATTTCACGCTGAATGAACAGGAATTCTTACATTAGATTATCATTTTACAGCCTCTGTCTAAGTTTTGTTATTAAATTGTAATACCTGCGTTATAACAGAAACGGATTTCATCTTTCAATTTGAAAAAGGGAATCCGCAGTGAAGAAGATATTACATTGCTTTTATTCAGAAATGTTGTGTTTGTGTTTTATTTTGTCTTTTGCTCAAATGTTAAACACTGTTTTAAAAAATTAGAGACACCGTTTAACAGAAGAAGAAACACTGGCAATATATTTAAAAATCATATTTTGTTATGTGTTGCTGCAGATCACATAAACCTAGATTTTACAGCATATTCATTAACAGATCATATTTTAACATCTGTCTCTGTACCACGTAAAATTGGAGTTTACGAAGATCAGCTTTCGGGGAACATGAACCTTGTGTACCGTTTTATAAAATTAAAATAATCTTAGTCTCCAATGATGCGAAATGCACTGAAAATCTTCGCACGCAAGACTCTAATATACTATCTTTTTGAAGCATTAATTTACTTAAAGCATGTCCGGCACGTAATTGGAAGACCATGGGTTCGATTCCCGGTGGTAGCCAATGAGAAATTTTCCGGCACTCACTTACTAACTTGGAAAGAGCGATGAATTCTGTTTGGTGTTCCTGGTCGAAGTCGAGTGTTTGAATTAAATATCCATTCGCCTCCTAGTTATTTATTTGTTCAGTTGCTGCTTTCCATCTTTGGTGAATCCCCAGCACTGCACGTGGGCTCCATGAAGCAACCTGCCATGTAGTTTGGCAGTTAATCACATGTGAGTCTGGAGAATTCCAGGCCGCTGTGGTGCTTTGGCAGCATGACTGGCGGGTAACTGGAAGACTCTGGGTTCTATTCTCGGTGGCGACGGATGAGAACTTTTCCGAAACTCACTTATTAACGTGGAAAGACCGATTATTTCTCTTTGGTGTTACTTGAATGAAGTATTGGGTCGTGCTGTTCTTCTAACTGTACTAATTTGACATCAAAAATGGATGAATCGGGCAGCTATTAAGTGTCACCTCTGAAAGTTGATTAGCAATGCTTACTATCATGTTATGTTTACAAACATCTAGCAGGTGCACAATATACAATAAGTAGCTTAGAAATTTATACAATATATCGAAAGAAAAATGCCGTTCCTTTTATGTAGACCTTTATTCGTACATTTCTTGCAGGCTTTAGCTTATTTAGCACACACTAGAAGAAATGGAATGCGATCCATAACTTTCAACCCAAAGAAGTTCAAAGTAATAAAAAGAGGCGGAACACATATGTCAGTATAAAAAATGGCATTTTAATAAATCCTTCCGAAGTTTCGAACAACTAGGGTAACTTGTCGCCTAAAATATCTAAGTGAAGGCTTCTAATCATTCGTCCGAAAGGGGTCCGGGTTCATATCCCTATATGACATAGATGTTGTGGTTCTCTTACGGCTCACGCTCGCTCCCTTCCCTGGAAACAGTGACCCTAAATTAGGGACGGACGACTGCTCGTAGCCCATTGATTAGCTCAGGGTGGACGTTAAAATCACCAATAAAATATATATATATATTGATTACTCACATGTAGTGTCTGAAAATTTGTGTATCCTAAACAGGACATTATTTTTAATGATGGGCCTCTGTACATTTTTTTATTTTATTTTCGGAGAATGTTTGGTAAAATTGTCTTTGAAATCTCTGGACGTTAAGGAAATCTAAGTTTCATAAGATGCTTGTAATTTCATTAGATACGTTCGCGCATATTTAACTACAAAATCGTAGATGAATATGTTAATACGCATTTCGTAATGTTACATGAAGTCAATGTGTCTGCTTAGTCGCAGTACGTTAATCCTTATACCATGAGATTAGACAAAATACGTCGGTTGCACACGGTAAACTCTCAACATTACAGCAGGTATATATGCCGCCCCGGTGGCGCAGTGGTCTGAGACGCTGGCCTCTGATCATTCGTCCGTAAGGGGTCCGGGTTCGAATCCCGGTCAGGCATGGATGTTGTGTTTGTCTTACGGCACTGGCTTTCTCCCTTCCCTGGAACCAGTGACCCTAAATTAGGGACGGGCGACTGCTTATAGCCCATTGAGTTGCTCACGGTGGTCGTTAAACCTCCAATCAAAAAAAAAAAAAGAAAAACAGCATGTATATTGTCTGTTTTTTGAAAAGTAGAGTGCATTGTGATTGTTTAGAGTACTCCTTGCTGCCTTATACAAAATACACCGTTCAACTCACGGAACACGATTAGTTCAGTGAGCGAGCAATTGCAAGCATGTCACGGGAAATTAAATTCAAAATCGGTAAGTAGCTTTGATACCAAAACTCCGGCTTTCTTCCTACATTATTCTCAGTGAAATATTGAGGTCGTGTTGCAGCTGTAAGTTGTAACCACATCGATCTTATTAAAGGTTTCTGCATCTGTACTAACTATCACATGATTCTCCCATTATTTTATTACTTTTGTTTTTTTAACTGAAAACTTTCCATACGTAAATAAAGGATATTTGAATATCGGAGTGTTTTCATGTAACTTCTGGATTAGTATTTTGAGAAAATTCTTTAAAAATATATTTCGCAATTCTTTGAACGAAAAAGGTTAAGGAAACCCGAAATTAATAACGGAACGAGAGAAAAGCAATGGAAAATAACAAAAACATTATACACTGCTGGTACCCAAAATGCTACACCAAGAAGAAAGCATCCGATTGGCCTGAAATTCGCAGCATCCATCGCCCGTGAGAGGACATGCAGACGATTAGCATTGCAGGGCATATATAAAGCATGTGCGCCCGGCACGCCACCGAGAAGCAGTATAAAGAGGGTGCACAGAAGGCGGGGTGTAAGTAGTGGAAGTGTGTTGTGCTGCCGGACGTGTACGTGGGAAGCTTCCTGATGCCCCGTCTAAGAATACGGCAGTCATTGTAGCACGTTTCAGAGTTCGACAGAGGACGAACAGTGGCTTATCACGACAGCAGTTTATCGTACCGAAACATTGGTGTCCGTGTGGCATGACACCCAGCCACAGTGAGGCAAGTATGGATTCGGTGGGTGCAAGAGGGACGGACGAATCGACGTGAGCGATTGCCGCGGCCGCGGCACACCACCGAACGAGAGGACAGGTGCGGCGGGAATTGACGGCTCGTACCGCCACATCACGAACGTTACCGCAGGAATTAGGGTGTGTTGCGCAACAACCTGTGTCAGCAAGTACCGATCGACTTCGTCTTCAGGAGCGGGAACTTGTCGCACGGCGCCCATTGCTCTGATTGCCATTGACGTTACACCACCGGCGAGTGTAGAAGCAGTGGGCAGTTGAACGCCACACCAGGACTTGGGAATGGCACGACATTGTCTTCTCCGACGAATTCGGCTTCCGCCTGCAACACCACAATGGTCGGATCCACGTGTGGTGGCACCGCGGCGATAAACTGTATGACGCCTGCATTGTACATCGACATACCAATCCGTCGCCTGGCGTTATGGTTTGGGGCGCAACTGGATATGACACCCGCACCCCTCTGGTACGCATCGCCGGTACACTCAATAGCCACCGCTACATCTCCGACGTTTTGGGGCCGGTAGTCCTTCTGTACCTGCCAGCAGCCACGTTTCAACAGGACAATGCGCGCCCGCACGTGACACGCATCGTGGAACATTGTTTCACGGACCACTAGGTGTCACTGCTGCCGTAGTCCGCCTGTTCTCCCGATATGTCGCACAGCGGACACGTCTGGTCGCTGATCGACAACCGAGTGGGCCGGCAAACACCACCCGGTGCTACGCCTGAAGAACTGTGGCAACTTATGTAAGCAGCCTGGACAGACACACCCCAAGCCCACATCCAAAGCCTCTTTCTTTCGATGCCGGGGCGTGTAGCGGCCGTTATTGCCAGCCATGGGGGGCACACGAACTATTGTTGTCCGCGTGTTCCGCAAGTCGCACCGGCCTGTAAGCTCAATTAGTTTCATCTTTGTATCTGTTGTTATGTGTCCAGTAAATCTGGCTTTGCTATCTGGTGTCCTTCTTGGTATTGCATTTTGGGTAGCCAGCAGTGTATATGCTCTGCTTATTAGGTTAGTCTGGTGGGAAACCAATGTAGATAATACGAATTTTGAAAAAAAAAATGTACGCGATGTCTCTTTTAATGCACCCGTATAATATTTCAGAAGTAATATAATTACAATATTATATTTTTCTTCATTTGTCAAACTGGCTTTGATGAATGGAAGAACGAAAGTATTGTTTTAAAAACTCAGTCTTCAAAGGTATAAATAAGTAAGACAGATCCGAAAAGTAGTATTTTAGGAGTGCCTTTTGCCAACAAATATACATAGTACTATCATATATCACAAATAACGAAACGATATGGACTGATGATATACCCTTGCATTTTCGCAGCGTGGAATCCTCTTATTTTAAGTTATAAGAAAGTTTATCTTAGACATGGATGTCAGCTTTTTAATCTAACGCAAAAAGTTCATCATGTGTCAGGACCCATGTCTACATTAACGCTACATGTTTTGCACTGCCCCAAAAGTGCTCATTCTCAATTTCAAAGAAATACAGTAGTGTTTTGTATCGCTGCAACTCTCCGTACGAGATGCTGCACTAAAAAACAGTCAGTTAGTATTGTTTTTCAAATCAGGAAGAGATTCCTATAAGAAAAAAAAGATTTAGGAAAACTACTGAAATCAAGGAATACCTAATTTTTTTTGGACGTGTAACGTTATAAAATATTGTATCATATACAAATCGGTCAATGAAATGTTAATGTATTCTTTGTGTTGGTAATTAAATAGGAGGTTATGAAATTATGTAGCGAAATAACTAAGGTTGAGAACCCATTCAAATTTGTTCGAACATGCGCTACATATTTATGGAAAAAACATTGCTTTATATTGTACCAGCAGACGACATGTGGCGTCCAGTACTCCTGTTATCGCGAGAAGCCGTATAAAAATGTACAAGTGTGATGACGGTGCAAAAATAAATGTTCAGAGTCATGTAGCGACATTGCAGTTGGAAGGGACGCAGCTCCACGATGCACGACTACATCCGTCAATATTCACCCTACCTATTAGAAGATATAAAATGACTACACATCTAGCAAAGTAGAATGGCTGCATATAACACTAAATACCTAACCGGAAAACATCGTTACCATTTAATTCCGTACACGTTAAGTATATGGTTCAATGTGTCCACCGGTCAGATGTTCTAAACACTGCATTCGCTGGGCGATGTTCGCCACTGTGGAACACAACTGTTCCTCACAAAATGGTTCCACGTGCTTCATTATTACGCTCTCAGGACTGCAAAAACGGAAACATATCCCATATCAACAAGCTCTTGAAATTTATAAATACTATTGAAATTTCGAATTTTTTGAAATTTCCGATATCTTATAATAATCATTGAAGACTAAGATTATCTAATAATCTTAGTCTTCAGTGATGCGAAATGCACTGAAAATCCTTGGCTACGCAACAATGCAAAGCCGCCCGGTGGCGTTGTGGTCTAAGCGATGGCCTCTGATCATTCGTCCGAACGGGGTGCGGGTTCGAATCCCGGTGAGGCATGGATGTTGTGTTTGTCTTACGGCACTGGCTCTCTCCCTTCCCTGGAACCAGTGATCCTAAATTAGGGACGGGCGACTGCTTATAGCCCATTGAGTTGCTCAAGGCGGTCATTAAACCTTCAATAAAAAAAAAAAAAAAACAATGCAAAGAAAATGCGCTCTTGTGTGAATGAATAATAATAGGAGCACATGTGTTATTAGATAAACAAACATTGTTATGTTTTGGAGGAAGAACAGAAAAACAGTACGATTATATTTGATTTGCGGAAATACAATTCCGATTGCTTCATACAAAATACATGGTAATCTATGTTAACTTCCTGACGTCACAATTTGAAAACGGACTTATGTACAGCTGATATTATCAAATCAGCGGAGGGGTCTTCGATTTTTCATGAACTTGTATTTCCCATCTCTGATATTTGAATAAGCCCGGCACATCACAAGTTTAACTAAGAATTTTCAGTTGAAACTGAAGGCAATGTTTACATAAACACTCTGGCAGATTTACATGTCGTAAAAAATGTGCCGTCAGTAGAATGGCTATGACTTTAGCTCAACACTCATTGACTTTCTTCTCAGCGAGTATGGTAATCATTGCATGTTCTATAAAGCTATTGATACAGAACAATGCTCTTAATAGAAACTATTTACCCCATAATTCATGAAATAGTACATTTTTCAATTTTTAGGGAACTTAGTCTTTCCCATTTTCACTTCATTTTTCGAATCAGCCAAACTTATGTGGTACTGATGTCATCTAGATACAATACAGTTGCAGTGTGTACGACTGATAATTTCTATCGCATTTTTCAATCAAGTTTAATAATTCACAATTAAGGTTGCCAGTGCTAGTAACTGCAGACTCCAGAATGTTCCGCTAGTGGTAAAATGAAATAATGAAACAATTAGAATTACTGTATGGAATCAAACTAGTATTTGAGAAATGACACATATTTCATAAAAAGTGATTATAAATTTTTTTAGGCAAGCCTACATAATGACTGCGACATTGCGAGCGAAATTAGCTCAAATGTGTGTATTCGTACTGCATTAAGAATCGAAGAGTTTATTTATGCAATTAATTATTTCGTAGCCAATACGAAATTACACAACAGAATTTAGTTAGGTGAAATGTGAGAAATGTTATTCCTGTTTAAAATGCGGAGGTTCATGTTGGCCATTTATTGAATTTAGGGATAGCAACATATTTCGCGCATATGAATGCTCATTTAATTTAACTAATATTATGTTATGTTCCCTGGAATGGATGCCAATCTTCAGCAATATCAAATAAAGATACACTATACTTTATAATTCCAGCTAATAAGGCACCTTCGTCATTAAAAAATATCATAAATTGTAAACTATCGGTTCTGCCAACATCTGAAGTTCATAACATGACTTCATTATTTGGCGATATTAGTATTGCCTAAAATCAAGCAAGCTTCCCCTAAATTTCAAAACATAACGAGGAATTTGTTTTTTTGATAAAATGTGCTATATACACGCGCTCACGCACAATTTTGGGCATCCAGTCAAACGTACGAGAAAATGTCTATCATCATCAGTATTTTGAATAGATCGTTGAGTGTTTAAACTATGAACCTTTAACATAGAAGTACATGCACATACTTCAAATAATTGCGATTAATTATTAACGAAATATTCAGAGTGGTGAATCGTGCCGGTAATTGTTGTCCTTCATTGTGTACCACGTCGTATATACTTCAGATAATCTCACGTTAAAATCTGATGTAATATATATTTTTATTAGTTATTCGCTCGGTTAGTAAGGTACTGAAAGAGATCAAGAAAGCTCCTTTTTTGATTAGTTTTAAATCGAAAACAATTTATTCTGATGGCAAAGCGTGATGTGCCATAAATGACGAACTATTACTTAAGGAAGTCAAGAAATCATTATACAATGATAATATTTCATTTTATTTGATCGTTTTGCTGGTTGTTAAGACCAATAAGAGGGTCAATTCAAGATACTACATTATAAAAGACGGCGTACTTCCACACCGTCAGTGTCATGATTTGGAAGCGCTGTGAGAAACATCCAGTAGGTCAGTCAGAAACGGGGAACGAACCCAGGTATACATCATAATAATTTTGGTACCATGGTGTTCACCGTATAAGCACGAGAGGACCAACTACATTCATGCAGCAGACAGCTAGGCCAGATCTGCCAATCAGAGACTCTGGGAAGGGATACAATGGCTGGCCTACCTAGAACGGCGGCAACACCACCGCTTCTAACTATACGCTTCTTTCCAAGTGTTTATATAATAATCGAAAGTTACTTTAAGAAAACACTGGACACATTGATATTTTTGGGAAGAAATTTAAAATCTTTATTTGCTTTGGAATTAATTTTTTTACACAAATAAAACTATTCACATTATCATTCTAAAATTAATGTTTGTGCAAAACTTCCAATAAATTTTGACCAGATCGTTCTATTGCGTTCATAATGTATTGAGTCTTTGAAAACACCTATCTTTGTGTCCATAATTTATTCCAGAAGATTACCCCAGATTTTATGCTTTTAAGGAAAACTAAAGCGTATATGAAGTAAACAATTGAGCCACCAATGCAAACGTATTCTAAAACAGAAATTATACAATTTAGCCACCAATGCAAACGTATTCTAAAACCGAAATTATCATAAACGTTGGACTATGCGGTAGGCTGACATTTAAATGTGTCTTGAGTTGTGAACAAGGTACATGATAGCATTCACCAAAACACTCGACTATCAGAACGGGTATACACATTTTGCATGAAAGCGAGAAAGTAATTCTTCAGAAAATACATAAAAACAACGAGCATAGAGAGAATAAGCTTGATAAAAATCCAGAGCGTGCGTTATGCTCATGGTATTATTAATTACGAACTTTTAAAATAAGACAATTTTGTATCATAGAAATTCATCAGCGCAAATGTCTTTAACCGATGCTGTAGTACAGGTTTTTTCTCCATGGATTTTCAAGGATTACATGTGAGCGTGTATTTTTTTCGAATGTTTCAGCTTGAGCAAGGAACGTCTCATGAAAGCCTTATCTCAAGAGTATCAACTTTCTTTGCGAAATTGGTTACTTATCCCTGGTGTTTGTATTATACAATAGAACCAACACTAACCTATTTGCAGGTGCTTCCGCTTCAGCGAAAGAAAAGATCACATCTGTAGTTCTGCGTGTTTTTCTTTGTTATATGAATACATGTTAAATTGATTACTCAAAAACACATAGAATTTAAAACAAAAGTTTTAAATTTCTCATTTATAAAATGTTTCCAAATTCCATATAACAAAATCCGAAATTTTACGCATCAAAACTGCTTGCAATTTTGGTCCAGCAATAACCTGGATTTTGGATCACAGTGTTTGCTCTGTTTGTCCTATCTCCCCCTGAGCTTCAAAGCGTCAGATCCTTTGTGATTTCACTTAACTAAAGTGTCAAATGTTTTATTCAACGGCATGTTTCGTACACACATATGTGCGTACAGAGGTGAAAAGTTTTTTGTTTTCTCCTATGTTACTGATTCATGCTATAGCTACTCGTTTTAGGCAAGTGTCTGTGAAAAGCAAAATTCACATTTTATTTGGTTCTCTTTTCGTCACCCTTTCTGGAGGCTTCAATTACATCCTGTTACAATAGGGGACGCTATGTCCTTCTCTAGTTGCAATAGCTAAAGCTAAATATTTTTCCTTCTCGTAGCAGTCAATGCAAGCCACTGCGGCTGGTGACTCCCTCTGGGGAAACCTTGTACACCTATTGGAATCCAGTAGGGTTTTTTGCTTCCTCTCACCATGATCTGCGATTGTGAAACAGACAAATAGTAAAATCGTCGTCTTGGAGATTGGACATATAAATCTTTGTGTGTCTTAACTAAGAGATTATTGAGACTTATGCGATGGGCATTTTATTGCTAACGGGGAAATGGCAGGCTGCAATGTCCTAAAATTTTTAAGAAGAAGTCAAAATAAATTTCCATATTGACAATTAGCATGTTGTGGGCCCATGGACATGTTAAATTCCGCATTCTTTTGGGAAAATTCATCAATGTTGATATCCATTTAGAACATAAGTAGTTCTATGCAAAGCCTTCCATTGAGATCGTGATTATTACGACTCACCACTTTCTGCTGAACATTTCTCACATGACACTTATACAGCCATTAACAGTCTTGTGATCAGATGTACAGCAACATACACTCACTTCTTGGTATCAGTATTGCAGAGAACTGGTCGGAGAACACATGGATCTATAATGATGGTAATCCTATGGACTACCTACCACAGCTTAGGCTTCCAATGACAGAGAATGAATTTCTGCTGTAATTTTGTCAATCTTATGAGGGCATCACACACGAAACGGCGAGAGGGCGGCTTATGATTCTTGGAATGACATCTCAGTAGTGAAAAAGAAAGGAGAACGTTGAAACTGCATATTTGAATGCTAATTCAGGAAGAACTATAGCCTTTACGTTGAACATAGATTCGGTGATTTAATAGGCATCATTTAGAAATACTATGTTGTAAGATAATAAAAATTACAATTTTATTTAAGGATGGAATCTCCGATAAATGAAAAACATTGAATTTCATCATAAAGATAGTTGTTCTCCAGCATGCTATACAGAACCTAAGCGTATTATTAACCATCCAATCAATGTCCATCTACATAAAAAGTTATTTTAATGGCACATAAAACTCTAACACACTCACGCTCGCCTTCTGCATTTTACGCCATGTTTCTAGACATAAGTCAATCAAATTCTTTCGAGGAGGTGACACCTAATATAAAAGTATTTTGGCAGATATGTTGCTATGATGTTTGCAAATTTACTCTTCACACGTATCGGAGTTGGAACACACAGTTTCGTGTAGCTCACCAAAGACTGTTTATTATTGGAATGTTTTTTCTCCTCAAAAACATACCTGAGGAATTACATTTCGGACTTCACAGCTTAAGGGTACAGCGGTGTTACGCGAAAAGGATATCGAAAATTTTCATAGGTGTTCGTTGATTCTAACAAAATATTGTCATGGATATAGTGTTCAATTTTTGCATTTTCAGTGTCATATTTGTGTTCAGCACCTCGTAATATATCAGAAATGGTAAATTTAATCATGAGGTCAAGCCTTTTGTAAAAATTGGTTGTCCAGTGCTATTTATTTTGAAATGAAACTCTTAAAGAGGATCGTCTGAATGGAAAATATAGTGTGCCAAACAAAATAGTTTTATTGCCACCTCTCATTGGCCGTGGTTTGTGTTATGGAATTTTTCCGAATACTAATAATTCCGTACGCAGTTCTGCTTTTTATAGTTTTTAAGCTGTGAATAGATATGGAGTAACTATCGATGGTAATATCGATACCATCGATAATATTGTTCATCTTAGTACATCGCTAGTTTTATATTTTTACATTGATAACTATCGATATGTTTACGTTTTTCAGTGCTGTGTAAATTATGATGGTGAAAACAATTCATCTTCCACCGATGGTTTTTACGACTGGTACGCTCGTTTTCACCTCATTTATACTGGTGTCGAAAATATTGAGCGCAGCCATATTGATACATGATGACAATGCGAAAGTAAAGTTAACTATAATCAAAAGAGTAAACGGTGAGGGTATGCAGCTTTTGCACTCTGCTGTTCTTTACGTTAAGTAAAACTCAAAGAGAAAGTGTATGTATCAGTCAGATAAAGACCAAGTCAAAAAGCGTTGTTCTTGTTGTTTGTACTGGAAGCTTAAAGGTGCGTCAGGTGTTTGAACAGTTTTTGTTAAAAGTAAGTAAGCAGTAATAATGGGTAAACGTAATATAACTTTTGTGCAACAATTTCTCATTTGGTAAGGACAAGGTCTACGCAGAATTATAGCCTTTGTGAAAAAAATTACAAAACTTCGGGCACTACGTCAGGTCTTAGTGATAATTTAAAACGACTACATTCAGCTGCTGTCGTTTTAAATGACCCCCCCATCAAAAAAATAAAAAACAATTGACAAACAGCCCACTCAAGACTTGATTTATTCAATTTCTTACGAATTATTAACATTGTAGAAAAAAATATTTTTGCATGCAAAACTGCAGAATTTTTCTCTTTAGCTTTTTTGAAAAGAAAAAAGAATAAAATTTTACAATACAAACAGAAAATGAGAATTCAGGAGCCGCGAATTAGCTTGTTCTTCAGACAACACATTTTTTTCGTGTCTCCATCGTGTTGCTCACGGTGGCTGTTAACCCCCCTTCACCCCGCGCACACACACACAAAAAGGTTAGTTTCAAAGATGTTTATCGAAGCTTAGATCTGACAATATGAAAAAGTAAGAAACATTTTTGTCAGAAATAATTTTCCATCCGAAAAAAACTCTCCCAACACACTATAGATAGTTCTCCAACTCTAGCCGTGAAGCATCGCGTAGAAATAAATTCGATTTTTTTTTGTTTACCATGGCTTGCTGCCATTTTATTTGAGTTGTCCAGCGTTATTCAGACCATGACTTTATTAAATTTTATTTTTCTTATGTAATTTTTTTTTACAACTGCATTACTGAAAACAAAAATATTTGAGATCTCTGAAGAATATGTTAGTGTTCTTTCACACGATTGAAAGTTAGTTAGTGGCCTCACTAAATATATCTCTTTTCTTGAAATAGAAGCATACACGGCGAGGTGCCAGAATGTATCCCAAGGAACCAGAAACAAGAGATCTATTATATTCAATAGTCAATTGCCTGTTTATCATGTCTTCATGCATGCTTCGTCTAGTAAATACAAGGCCATGCCATTAGAGAGATGAAATCCATCAATAACATTCGAAACCAATCGAAAACCTTGGTTTAAGCATAACCATCGTTTAAAGAAGAAACTTATCTCTCTTTTTTTCTTAGCTCATGACCCTCTCTTAGCTCATGGCCTTATATTTTCAAGACATCCTTTTAGAATTTTGCTTCCCTGAAAGCAGCTGTCCTTGTTCTTGAGTAGAGATGGGACGAATCTTAAATCTCCTCAAATCCGAACACTAATCCAAATTTTAAAATGTTTTCCAATCTCTTAAATCCCCGAATCTCGGATCTCTAGAATCCTCCATATAAGAATAATCATAAGAAAAAGAACGAAAAGAAAAGACGTCTGTTTAAAACTAAACGTTTTTAATTGAAGCAAAATTTGAAATCTGTGTTTAATGAAAAACAAATTTAAGAATGCAGTTTTCAAACAATATATCATTATTTATTAAAAAAAATACGAATGAAATTTGTAATGTGCTTATACTAAATAAAGTACATAACTCTTGAGTCTTGAGGTTCATTTCCATTTTCTCAACATAATTTAACAAAAAAATATTTCAGTAACATTCACATTGTTGACATTTTTCTTTCATAACATGAGTTCCAGAACCTTTTTAAATCAAAGCAAGTGTAGAGGTGGAGAGTATTATTTCAAGAGTTAATGTATATAAACACCGAATATGGAACACTAAATTGCGTAACTTTCTTCCAGAAAATTTAGAAAAATCAAAAACATGTTTGTTTTAAGAGTTAATAAAACACCAAACACCGAACTCTTTCAGGGCAATGTAAGAAAATCAGAACCCTTTAATGGGAATTATGTATTAAAAATACATCCATTCGAACTCTCTCTGGGTCTAGACTACTTTGTTTTTTATCAGCTGTGACACCTGATGTGCTAAATAGTCTTTCTGATTAAGAACGTTTTAGAGAGTTTCCTCAAATTTTGATATTCTTTGTTGTCCTTCCAGAATATAAATATGTCCGCAGATGGCGGAAGCAGTGTTTCTCTTAAGCAGGCATATACTTCTTTTTCAGGAGACAAAGTGTAAATCTGCTCACTGCTGGTGGAGGGTGTCATAATTTGAGAATAGCAAACACTTATGCAAGGTTTGTTTTCTAAAACGGATGGCATCAGACAGCAAACCTGGAGAGGAGACAATCACCGGAACCCATGGTATCCATCTTCATCATCATCATCATCATCACCATTGTCAACCATTACGAGCCCACTGCTGGATTAAGGTCGTTCCAATACTCTTCAATAACTATCTGTCTTGAGCCAGTCTTCATATTACTCCGGCATACGTTTGATGTACATCAACCAATCTCACATGTGGTCTTCTGTGTCGTTTCCTATTCCTTCGAATCCAGTCTAAAATTTCGGTTGTCCATCGGTGGTCCGTCGTATTGGTAATATGTTCAGCCCACTGTCATTTCAGGCATTTTACTCTGACCAAGATGTCTTTCACTTTTTTCATTATCCTTATCCAAGAGTTCTTGTCTTTATCTCCCATGGTTACACCAAGCTTGCATCTTTCCAGGCTTTTTTCAGGGGCCTGCAGCTTTTGTATTTTTCTCTGGCTACAGTCTACGCATCTGCTCCATTTCAAAGCACTGGGAGAATGCAATGATTAAACACCTAATTTTTAAGACATAATGCCACATTGCTCTTAAAAACTGTACCGTTACTTTCAAAAGCTCTCATGCCAAGTTTTATACGCCCATTAATTTCTTCATCACTAGGACCTTCACTTGATATCTGTTGTACAAGGTAAATGCAGGCATCGGTTATTTTCAGCTAACCACCATCAACCAATAAATCTTTATTTTTAGTAAAATCACTGTACAGCAGTTTTTCCTCCTGTAAGTTTATTTTTTAACCCACTTCTTTACTCTTGTCAGTAAGTTCCTGGATAATATTCTACAGTTCTTAAGTGTCATTTTTAAAAATGACTATGTCATCAGCAAATCGAAGACGAGTTAAAAAATCTTCATTTTCTTTATCCCTTCGTTTTCGCAGTTAAATGATTGAAAACATTTTTGAATGTGATATTAAATAGTTTGGCAGACATGGTATCACCTTGTCTCACTCTCTTTCCAATTTTTATTTGTGCTGTATCTTCAAACAGCCGAACCATTGCATTTGCATTTTGATAGATATTATTAATAATGCTAATGTATGCATCTCCAATACGCAGGATATAAAGCTGTTGTAACTGCAGATGATTTCACGGAATGGAAGGCATTTTCTTAGTCCATAGTAGTGATGCATAATGGGAGTTCATATCCCTCTCTCTTTCAATTAGTTCTCTCAGTACATGATGTGATCTGTAGTGCTGTAGCCACACCTGAATCCGGAGTGTTCTCTCCGTTGAGCCATGTCCGTAAGAACATTAGGAGATATACTGCATACAAATTCGCAATATACCTCTTAATGTTCATCTTACGTTGAATACTGACTAGCAAGAAAAGAAATTCTCATGAAATTATTATACTTCTCAGCAGAGTTACGTGAACAAAATACTACGTCTCAATAGAATTATCCACTGCGAATCATATTTCTTTGCGTCACTTTTACTAAGTAAAATTTAATTTTGAAGCTGCTACTTAAGACGATCAGGTACAGGCACTCAAACTTTCGATGAACAGTACTGATATAAACAATTCAGTATATGCAATGAACGGCGGTTTCGCATTTCTTCCAATTTACAGAATATACCCAAAGATAAGCACCACCACTTAATATGAAGTTAGAACCAGAGATATTTCGATTGTTGACTTAACAGTTATGATAAAAGAATGTAAACCTGTTTTTTAAGAAAACCATACGCAAAACTTCTAACGTAAAGCTAACTTATAATTTTACGAAAATTAAAGTGCAAGTAATCATACACTACGTATTAGCACTTTATTTTCAACTAAAGGTTTTCATACCTTAGCAGGTAGGAACAAAACTGATATCCTGTTATAAACAGTTACATTGCGGAAAACTAATAAGTTCCACTTGAACATATATTTTTGAATAAAGCAATTCATAAATTAATTTCGCAAGATGAATTGGGATTTCGTTTTCCATAAATTTATATTTCATCTCATTTCTTTATTGAAATGGTGCCAGATTATTTACTATCAGGTGATTTCATATTTAAATTCATCCAAGAGAAGTTCTCCTAACAATTAAACAGTTGATATATAAATCACAGTTATAATTATGGCACGTTCAGAAAATTCGGTTCCCGACGTTTCGTCTTGCACATCCGGCCTACTGCATACCTTCTGTCTACCCGACAGCAAACCTATATCTTTCAACGACGTAAGACTTTCTTAATACAATTCAGTAAGACTAAAACCAAAGAGTCAAGAAATATATTATGTCTTCATTGTACAAACAATCTACTGTTATTTCAACACTTAATCGATTTTCCTAAAGATTTCGTTTTTTTAAAGGAAGATCAACACCTTTTATTTAATAGTAGGTACTTCTTTCATGAACATTTATTTTTTCAGATCAATGGCTCTGAACGGTGATCATACTGGAATTAGTTTAAGAAAATACTACTTGAAAGCAATGCAGGTATATCACTTTTGACGAGTGAAATTACCTGATTGTCTACCCAGAGATATATTCATATTTTTTCTCACCAAGCCTTTGGTTTGGGTTTTCACCGAACGAAAGCTTAAATTGTTATGTGGTTCATGACATCCGTAACATTAACATGACCCATTATATTTAGGTTGCTTGATGTGCCTACACCAAGTAAAAAATGTCAGATACTTAACTTTATGGCATTGAAAATGTCTTTGTTGTATACTCTTTTCTGCGAATAGCGAGTGTGCTTATATATTTAGCATTTCCATATTCTTCTTTCACACTCAAACAAAGTCTCAGCGATATTAAAATCAACAAGTATGGAAAAGATCTTTCACCTATCGTCATCAAGCAAGAAACACTTGATTTCTTTTTCTGAGTCAGAATAATAAGCCATCACAGCTTTCCTGTGTTGTGATAACTGCCAAGTGAAACATCACGGTATCCACATAAATTGACTAACAAAAGGTGAAACTTTACTTTCAGAAATAGGCCAAATGCCTGCAATGAAAATTTACGTAAACTATTAAATATAATTTATTTTATGAATATAAAACTGAAAATGTACGATTTAGATTAAAGACGTTTATCATCTAATATATGTAAAACTGAAATACTTTATTAGAGGAAAGTTAAATAATAAACGATTTTTACAAAACATATAAAGAAAGAAATCCTCAAAATGTAATTATAGATTGCTGTAATTTTTAAGGTAAAATCTAATAGCTGTCCTAATCATCGTAAACTTCATAATCATCAAAATAAACGTCATCATCATCATTCTTCTGAATCTCTTACCGGATGGATATTTCCGGAGTGTGTTCAATAACACTCTACCTTTTTAAGCTCTCATACATGACGCTTCTCACGCTTTCGAATCTCATGCACACATCCCCCACTGCGGTTTTATTTTTCGTCTCATCCTACTCCTTGGTATCGTACCTAGTATTCAAACAGACCATTATTGATCAATTCGTCTAGCTGCATTTGTAGAATTTTGCCTATTTAAGGTCTTTATTCTTATGATGATGATATCCGTTCTGCCCATTTTCACGGTCCTTCAGTTCCTTTCTGTACTTGCTTGGTACACCATTTATAATGAGAATAAATAACTTTTTTGAAGCCACAACATATTTTAGTAATTTTCTAATACTGATTTTTCTTTAGTTTACTAATTGCTTCTTCTAGTAAAATTTTATAATCGAATAGAGATATATCTGTTAATCACAGCATATTGCCATCACCTCAAAATCGTTTTGATAAGAGATTATTGTTGGCAATTAATAAAAAATCATGGCAGATGAAAACTCTTCCATATGTGTGAGGAAACATCACTTTCGGAAACATGTTTTATTGGATTTAATTTCACTATTTAATAAAATTTAAAAACGCGGAAATACTTCCATTTCGAACGAAGCAGAAAATTTGACATGGGCAAATGGATTTCGCAAAGAGAGCTGTACTTCAAATATTTCTTTTCATTTCATTTTATTTATTTATTCTGTCAGTTGCCACTACAGCTGCTAGGAAAAGGAGGGAAAACGCCGCAAGGCCTGACATAGCCCTACTGTCCCTAGAATCCAAAAAACATAAAGCCCAACAGAAAAGGCAAGCCAACACATATATGGTAGGTTAGTTTGTGAATATACACGTACTTGCTCAAAACCAACACAAATATCAATATGTTTCATCATAAATAGCCTTCATTATATCTAAATAAGCAAGTTTCATATACACTTCACTATGTAATCACATATATATTTATAAATAAACAACAAATAACGTTTGCACCTCTCTTTATAATCATTCAATTGAAATTGCCTATTGTTTACAAATTATTTCATAAGATGTGCCTTCAGTTTTATTTTAAATAACTTAAAATTTTTAATTGATGTTAGTTCTTGGGGCAATGAGTTCCAGAATTTTGGGCCACTATAATTTATATTCATTTTCATCTTA
This sequence comes from Macrothele yani, assembly GCA_039090855.1. Lineage (NCBI taxonomy): Eukaryota > Metazoa > Arthropoda > Arachnida > Araneae > Macrothelidae > Macrothele > Macrothele yani. The sequence goes on along the minus strand of CM076999.1, from coordinate 45,207,015 downwards.
AGTTTCTCAGTTTATGGGAACATTGGAATTAGTAGTGATCTATTCCTAGTATTGTGGTAATGAGTATGCATATTTAGTGTTATTATATCATTGTGTATACCATTTTTAATTCTTTTATACATTATTTTTCCCAAGTTATATTCATATAATTGATTTATCGTTAAAATATTATATATATTGGGTTTCACGATTGACCGAATATATGAGATTTGTTGAAAATTATTTGATGTTTTAAGGTCTATTAGTCTTATGAACCTATTTTGCAGTACCTGTAGTTTATTAATATTATATTGTGTTAGTTTATTAATATTATATTGTGTTAGTTTATTAATATTATATTGTGTTAGTTTATTAATATTATATTGTGTTAGTTTATTAATATTATATTGTGTTAGTTTATTAATATTATATTGTGTTAGTTTATTAATATTATATTACGTTAGAATATGTAGCCAACATTGATATAAATAAATATATGTGCTCTGCAATGATTATGTTCCATTGTTATAAAAGCAGAGAAGACCCTGCCATTCCGGTAATTCGCTTGGCCCTTAAACAAACAGTTTCGTCTATGTTATTATCTACTCTGTTGCTTTTATCTACAGTGCTGAATACAGTTATGTTTTCTCAAAGTGAAAGTGATATTCTTTTTTTGACGAGGCCACCTCACCTCAATAATTTGAATACAACAAAATATTGCGGTCAACTTTTACTTAAGACACATGCGCGGAACCTTACCTTTCACTTGTTCCTTGGGAAGCTGCAGTTGCAGATTTTCATGGCTACTCAGTTTTTTAAAATCAAATTATTGGCTACATTACTACATAACATGTAATAAACAGCAAATGATTTTAGCTTTCTGTTCTACGTTTTTCTGAATATACAATAAGGAATGAGTGATTAATAGAATTATTTCCTGTTCCTCTTGATTTTACGTAGTCTAAAACTTGGAGGATTTTTATTTGCTGCGCACTTTACTTTTGCATCATAATCACAGACCCTATCAAACGAACATCGCAATATTGTATTGCTGCCCATGTGGCGCAGTGGTCTAAAAGCTGGTCTCTCCCTTTTCTTACGAGATGGGTCCAGGTTCGTTTCCCGTGACGCATAAATGTTGTGTTTGCCTTTCAGCACGGTTTCTCTCCCTTCCCTGGAAACAGTGCCTCTAAATAAGGGACGGACGATTTCTTATAGACCACCGAGTTGCTCACTGTGGTCGTTAAACTCCCAATCAGAAATAAAAATTGTACGTGACATGTAACCCTACGGCTGGATCAGCCTTTGTTTACCGGAGGTAAGCAACTTTCATAGTAACCTTTTAAATTAAACCAGCAAAAAGAGTGTATGATAAGGTTGTGATTTAAGGTGCAAATTTCATCAAACAGAAAATCTAACGCGATACATTTTTCATCTATGAAAAATGAGATCTTCCTTTACATGTGTTAACTTGAAGTATGATTAAACATTCCAAAATTTTTCTTCCTTTACACGAAGCTTTATTGACAGGTGTGTGAAAATTGCAGTTCTTCTTTGTCAGATATTGCGTAATTACACTTTTACCCTTATCTCATATTTTGAAACTCCATGTACCAAAAATCTTAGTCACACCCAGGTTCTGAAGAAAAGCAGGTCTTTTGACGTTTTATGTTATTTATTTTACTTTTAAACATTCTCCTATGCGATGCAATATCTACTTTCGGTTTAAGGAAAGCAAAAGTAATAATTTATTTGATTAACTTAAATATTCCTGTATTTTCTTACTATGTATGCTTGCGATGCACATGTGACTTTTTGACACTTTTCTAGTGTCATTTTTCATATTTTACTTTCTTTGCGCACTTTATCATTTGTTGCTGACTGATTGTTAAAATGAGACTTATTCTCAGAATACCTTTCCTACAAGGGTATTGATGCCACAACCTTTTTAAAAGAAAATCCAACATTTGATGATAAAAACCCGCTCATAAGAGACGCAGAATTTGATTTTTGCGCGGCATTTGGTTTTGCATTTTAAGAAAAAAATAAAGCTACTCCGAAAAAAAACTACTATTTAAACGCATTTAAGCAACATTCCTTTGAAATGATGGAATGTTGGCGACTTACACTGCGTTTTTTACTGTTAATGCGTAATGGCAAAAAAACGTTACATTGATGTTTTGGGAATATATTGGGAAGCCAAATATAGTACAGTGAATGCGAAGAAGAAATTTCAGATCTATATGCTCGGCGATAGAGATTTGTTATCATTAACCAGTTTTGCAGCGAACATATCTTCAACTTGCGCGCTAAACCTGCAATAATCTGAAAACAAAATCTTCAGTGTATACTACTGCAAGAACAGAAACTTGAAACTAGTTTCTTGTAACCCAAAATAAAAAAAAAATAAACCTTTTGCATTTACAATGATCTCGTTATTGTTACGTTTAACTGTCATTCGGCAACTAGTGTCGGAGCATGTTTTTCAATATAGAGGGTGATCCAGCTAAACGTGTACAAACTACTGGGAGGGGTACATTACACAAAGACAAATCGGAATCTCATAGCAATGCAGGTTCGGAAACGCTATCTTCATGTGTTAGTGTACAGAGCGGACGAGAAATGAAAGAACAGCACGTAAGAGAACAAAATGATTTTTATTACTCACAAGGCATTTTCGAAATGCATTGAGGTTACAGAAGTTGTTCACATTTGCGACCATGAACTATAACACACGCTTGACATCGTCGGCGCATGGAATCACGTACATCTTGGAAAATTCCTGGCGTGGTTCGGACTTCCGAAGCAGCTACAGAAATGCGTGCTACAAGGTCTTCATCACTTTCAACGGAAGTGCCGTACACCAGTCCTTTGATGTAACCCCAGAAGAAGTAATAAAGGCAGGTTAAGTCCGGCGACCTTGCAGCTCTATGCACGCGACCACCATACCCGATTCAATTATGTCCAAATGTCATGTTTAAGTGATGGCGAACGTCTTTGCTGAAATGGGCGGGAGCCCCATCGTGCTGGAACCGAATTGCCCGGCGCAGCGGCTGAGGGATCTGTTGTTCGTTCAATAGCTCTGGCAAGAGGTCCTCTAGAAATATCCGGTAACTCCTTCCGTCCAGACGAGGAGGCATGAGGTATGGGCCAATTAAGTGGTCCCTGACAATGCCGGCCAAAATACTAACAATAAAACTGTTTTGTGCTGCACATGATCGTACAGCATGGGTGTTTTCCACCGCCCATAAATGCGCATATGTGCATTGAAGCAACCTTTCCGTGTAAATGACGGTATCCTGAAATAACATATGAGCAGTCGCGCGGCCGAACAACGCCATATACGGTATGAAGCTGGCGTTTCCGACCTTGCATTGCTACGTGATTCCTATTTGTCTCTGTGCAAACCTACCCCTCCCAGAAGTTTGTGCACGCTTAGATGAATCACCCTGTATATGTTAAAGCTTTGAACCGGGTATATGAGACTGTCGTGAAACCTTTGAGCAGAAAACGTATTATCAGTCCCCCAGCCATTTTAATCAGGAAATTCCCGGTTACTTCTTTTGGTGTAGACGGAATTCTTGAAGCAAACCCCTAAATCCTAATGCCTATTCATCGGGCGTCTGTTCTTAGAAGGCTTTACAGCAAAAATCAACAGTCAAATATCAAAAGTAAAAAGTTTCACAATACAATATGTGCAATATCTTCCTAATAATCAAATTTACAGATCGACTTCGTGTATGGAAATATGCTAACAATTTACCTAAAGGTAAAACACATATTAACAAAAACGAATCATTAATTTTATCCAAAAATACTGAAAAGAGTGTACTTCTAGTTTTTGGAGATGTTACAGTGGAGATTCTGAAAGAAATTATATATCAGGAAAATTTACTTGTTTGATCCGGCATAATAAAACATTTAGACTTTAGACTTTAGCATTGTCAGTTGAAAAATGTACTACAATCCTTTGAAAAGGTTAGTTGTTGAGTATTTCCTCTCTTCACACTTTAAAATCTTATTTTATCGCATATAATAAAGACATCTTCACTTTTGGAGAACAAAAAATTATTTCACAGCATATGCCGTAGAGTATTCCGGCAAACCAGAAGTAATATTCATGATTTTAAATCCTTGTTCGCTGTCACAAAAATCCGCTGCCGTATTTGTCTTGTGTTAGCACGGTATAAATATTATAGGGTTCACTTAAGTTTCTTAAAAGGAATCGCATTGCTATTATAACTTATAGATATATTGCATTTTGAATTTGTAGTTCTTACATGTACACTGAAGGGCTATAAGTCATAGGATTCATATCATATTTGGTTCCATATGATATCTACTACATCCCAGCGAAGTGTAGCAACTCTACGTGGCGCGGCTTTCACAAGTGGCCAGGACACTTCTGGAGAGATGTTGAGCCATTCGCTCGGAACAGCCTACAGCAGATCCATGTTATTTGTAGGTGCAGGGTCTGGTGGTCGAATGGCACTTTCCATCACGTCCCAAAAATGTTGTGTTGGGTTTATGTCGGGTGAACGTGGTGGTCACACCATCCGTCTGAACAGTCCAGAACACTCCTCGAACTAATTTTGGACAACTCTGGCCCTATGAGGTAGTTAATTGTCCGCTTGGAAAATCCCACCCTTTTTGGGGCTGCATAAAGTTAACAAAGTGCTGCAAATAATCACCCACCGGAGCAACAAAGCTAGATCCCCCACACATGTATGGAACCACTACTAGCTTGCACAGAGTCATTGTGACAGCTCGGGTCCATGACGTCAGTTGGTCTGCGCCATACATGAACCCTACCATCAGCTCGTAACAACTAGAAGCGTGTCTCATTGGAACACGTCACTTGTCTTTCAATGTCCAATTACCGTGTTCACGAGCCCAGTTGTGACGATGTGTCCGATGTTGTGGTGTTAACAAATGCAGTTTGGAGGGTCTTCTGCTCCCACACCCCTTGGACTCTACATTACGCTGCACTGACCTGATGGATATGCCTCTGGTACATCCTGCATTGAATGTGGATGATATTTGAGCCAGTGCATCTTGTCATTTGGAATAGACAATTACGATCAGCCGCGGCTTGTCACGTTCATTCAGCAGCAGATGCGTTTCATGAGGTGTACTCGGTACACACGTGACACCGTGGATCGAGGAATTTGGAACGTTCGCACGAATTCGGAAATTGAATGTGTATTCTGTCTGGTTCCCAGTAACATGCTTCGCTTAAAATCCGATAATTCAACTGATGACTTTTGAGCTTCAGTACATTTCTCTTTATTCAGGAATTGTAGACGATGGTGTACTAGAATATAATTTCACTATAACATTTAAAAACTTTGATATTTGTTGTCCATTGTATTAGTCCCGATATTATAATATTGTGTTTGTGACAACACATTTTGCATTTCCCATTTTTTTTTCACTTTCAAATTCACTCTTTGAAAAAAAAAAAAAAGGAAACGAAGCACTCAAGAAAGTCTTTCGATCCTGATAGAACGCAGTATGCAAGCACCTCACGACCGAAAATGCAAACGACTACAAAGCGGCCAGTCACAGCGCATGGAAACAGGCATCAAGGATGATATATCAAGTTAAAATCCCGCACACAGTCATAACCGTGATAGTGATAGCGGATTTCGTTCGCATTTACATCCAGAGACCGTGAGAAGTCCACGATACCGGATGCGTGTACAATGCAAGCAGATAAGAGAGTTTGAGAGAAGATGTGTACTTGGGATGAGAGAGGCCGTTTGGTCAAGTTGCCGTATCGCCAGGCAATTGGATCGGAGCGACGCGGCAATCGGATGATGTTATCGGTAATGGATCGAAGAGGGTCCATCCCAAAGGTACGCGCGCAGTGGACGGACGAGGGGAACGGTAGAAAAACGGTTTTTGAGCGATTGGGAGACCAGCAAGAAAAGAATCAAATTCGAGGCTATTAACCACCATTGGCCATGTTGCGGCATCTACAGATACGAAAGTGGCAATCCAGACCTTTATCAGACGACCTGAGGCACGGAAATTACACACGACGAGGCAACTCCGCCTCCTACCACTGTTCAGCAAGAAGCTCAGGTACCGGTTTGAGGGGGAGTCGGTCCCGATCTACATGGGATAGTGTTCAGTGGCCTCGTGTTGTGCTCAGTGATGGGTCACTGTTTCCACTTGGCGTAAGCGACCCCGACGTAATTGTCTAGAGGCCAGGCGACCAGCTCACGGATCCTGCCTTATCAGCACAAAGGCGCACATTCCGCACACCGGAAGGGCATGGCTGGGTGAGGGGGGGTGATTTTCTTACTACAGCCGGACCAACTTCACGATTCAACGGTACGTCGACGACATTCTTCGACCTGTTGTATTGCCATTCTTGTCGTAGCAACGCCGACCCACATTTTTAACAGGATAATGGCTCACCATACACGATCCGCCTCACCCAGGTGTGTCTCCGTAATGCCGACGCCATTCCATGGCCATCCCGATCCTCTAACCTCTTACATTCGAACATGTTTGAGATGTGATGGACGCCACCAACGCCCATCCCGGAATGTCGGATAGCTGACCAGTAGTTTGTGTATAATCTGGCATGCTATACCTCAGGACTGTGACCGCGAACTGTCAGCATCTATGTTACGCCGGGGAAGCGCTTGTACCCAGCCAGAAATTGTACTACAGCGTGAAAATGACTTGTTCCACTTGTGTAGCTGCTTTATCCAAATAAATGACCCATCTGGTCATGAATCTGGAATCGCAATTATTTCCTGTCTTGTATGCGTTCGTTGAACATACCTGTTACCATGTTGTTCATGTTGTTTGGATGATTCCTCTGTCTTTGAGTGTTTTTTTTTTTTTTTTTTTTTTTTTTTGTTTTACAGAGATAGTACATTTTACAGCAAAATAAGAAAACTAAAAGTAACGTTTAATTCTAGCGAATTTTAAAATGGACCACAAAACGGAGCCCCACATTTCTTTTTCATCTAAAATTCGGTTCATAAATTTCTTGATTGTTTTATATAACTCTTTCGGAAATTAATTTTGCTTAATTGATTAAACATTGCACCTAAGAAACATTTTTCACCTTATATGCAATAAGTACGTAGTCAGTATTTCATGTTCCAATTTAAATTTGTTACTACGATAAAACGCATCGCGTGCTATAATAATGATTGAGCTCAGGCATGACTAAGTGGTAAACAGCATACTTATAATTATACTGACGTTCCTCACGCATGTTTACATTTTTGTACTGTTCATTTGGTTTCTAAACAGCTGTTAGATACTATGATCTCGCTTACTAACCACAGAGTTTGAACAATGAACTTATTGAATTTGTTCTGTGAGACAGAAATAAAAAAAAAATTGAAATTTTTGTTATAATGCGTGCCCTCCCATTAGGTTATCTGGGGAAACAAAACATCCGTTTTGATGCTTAAGTGATTCTTACAACTGCAACTATTGCAACGGCTGATTTGGGGGTCGAAATAACCCTTTGCATTTTCGTACCAAAATAATACAGACAGCAAGTTACAGTACCTAGAGAAGACCTTATTTATGACCCACTGTAGGGGTACAATCAGAAAATGTAAATCCTGCACCTTATACGCCAATATTGGATGAACACATACATCATATTTATTTTAAGAATGAAAAAACTGAAAAAAGTTACACTATACATTACAGTATAGGTACTTATTTGTTTGCAACTGGTGAAGCCTTTAATGTATGTAAAATCGAAAGATTACACAAAAATATTTTTTTGTTATTCAAGGGAACGGAGTGGGTTTATTTCGTGGCTGTAATCTAGTATTTCACGGGTTAATCTCATACCTTAGGCGACGTGGCATTTCATTATAGGAAATTAATTCGTCTCTTAACATATGCTTTTTTTTTCTTAACATCCACTAAAATATAACAATGGTGATAGCGTCGTCTTCACCTAACTGGTACCACGAGAGACACAGCACATGTTGTTTCTGCGCATGCGCAGTCCCGTTATTTCCACCTGGTGTTGGGTTTGCATCAGTTGACAGCTACGGGCTACTAGTCACACTTGCTTTTTGGCCTGCAATTCACGGCGATGCTTCAGGGCCATAATGGCTGCCAACTGATGGTGCTGCAACCAACGGACCGCTTCCAGGCCATGAGCGGTAGATTTCAGCCAGGAGTGACCCATCACTGCCTGCTGGTGGCCAGCAGTTTCCCAACATTTGTGTCTTTTCTGATAGACTGCTTATAGTTCTATGTAGACCCAAATACGAGTTAAAAATGAGAAACCCCCGTGCACCAGAGGACAGGCTGGTTTAAATAAACATTGATTTTGCACGTAATTCGACTCGCAGCATAAGTGGTGAAATGTGTGAAAAACAACAGTTGTTTTAGCTTATGAAGAAAACTCACTTGCATGATTATTAATCTTCTTAAGAAACTTGATTAAAGGGGAAAAGTCCAGAAATGTGAGGTTTCTGCGAGCCGAGATAAAGAGCACCCAAAGTGAGTACCACAGGTGCCAGGATAAGCGTCAGGTGGCTTCCGTTTTTTTTCTCAAGAACCTTTGTTTCGCCGACACGCTTGTGACTCTCCATTCAATTGAAAATTCCGCCCAGGTGTAATTATGGTGTAAGAGCTTACTTCTGACGGAAGCCCAAGGAAATCCATTCGTCCTGTTTCACTTGAAACTGGTATTCCCCTTGCCACTGTTCACAAAACTTTGCACAAACATCTACATCTGTATGCTTATAAGGTACAGATCGTTGAAGATCTTCAGTCTTATGACCAGCCTCTAGCCAGAAAGTAAACGTAAGGTGCGGCCTGATGCATCAGATAATCATCAGACCCTTGGTTTTTACAGAGCCCAGGGTGATATATAACGTGTACCTGGACATGCTGAAACTTTTCTAATAACTCAGTTGCATGCACACCAACCTTCGGTTATTTTCCGACAACATGGTGCCACACCACATAGGTCAATAATCGTTCGTGAGTTCCTGAATGCTACATTTCCGGATAAGGTACAGATCGTTGAAGATCTTCAGTCTTATGACCAGCCTCTAGCCAGAAAGTAAACGTAAGGTGCGGCCTGATGCATCAGATAATCATCAGACCCTTGGTTTTTACAGAGCCCAGGGTGATATATAACGTGTACCTGGACATGCTGAAACTTTTCTAATAACTCAGTTGCATGCACACCAACCTTCGGTTATTTTCCGACAACATGGTGCCACACCACATAGGTCAATAATCGTTCGTGAGTTCCTGAATGCTACATTTCCGGACAGAAGAGTTGGCCGCTTCGGTGTTATGATATAGCCACCTCGATCGACGACATAACCCCTCTAAACGTTTTTGCTGTTGGATCATGTAAAAGACCAAGTTTATTATAGCACTGATCCGGAAGTCGAGACTCCGAAAACCAGAATAACGGACGTCATTTGTTCTATCTTTGGTGATATGTTACGCAAAACATAGCGTGAAATCGAATAGTGATTAGATGTTCTCCAACCCACAAATGACACCCCAACAATTGTGTACTGACACTGGAAAATATTTTTATTTGTGTACCATCATTGTCGTGGAATTCGTTACTCTACCTGTAATTCATTTTTGTAATGTGGCACTATGCAGTGATGTTAATGATGTAGAATAAAATAAAATAAAACTGATTGGCCAAAACATGTGAGAGAATAAGAAACGAAGTCCGCCACTGCCATTCATCATCGCAGATGTCTGCTAAGAAGTAAATATAAAAAACGAATACAACGGAAAACCGTAATTAAATCTTTTTAAAAATAGCGACATTTCTAATCATCGTGTGTTTTCGTTTAATGGATAAATGATTATCTTTAGAAGTAACAAAACGGAAGAGCAGCGTGTGAATGTAGAAATCTGTTTATTATGGTAAATATTTAAGTTGTTGGACTTAGTAATTCACATGGAATTATATTAGCGGAGATGGAAATGCAGATGTTTCAGACCATACAAGAAGCCAAATTATTAAAATTTGGAACAGTACAAATTTAATATTAAGCTGAAAATATATAGAAATTTGCTGCAACATATTTAGCATATGAGACCTATTAACTTGTGATATGTAAATGGGAATGCGCTTTTCTTTTTTGAAACATAATATGAAATATTTCACTTTTGGGTATGCAACATATCTTTCTGTTTTCCCCAAATGTTTGGTTTTATAACTATTTCAGTTGCTGGCACTCAATTCCTTTAAATGATTGTAATACCAATATTTGCACAGTAGACACTTTTACTATGGTAAGTAGAAATTTGGCCCCAAAAAGTGGAAATTAATTGCGGGCGAAGAAGTTTAATGCAGCAATGAAGGATTGACTGGTCATTCACAGCGAGGAGACTGAACCGTTCACTATTCAATGTAAAGATTCATTTGTTGTTGTAGAATCGTTCATAAATTGTCCAGCGCAATGTACACAAACTGAACCAGAAATAAACTAATCATTACTTAAAAATAAATAATTCATACTGAAACAAGTAATTCATACGGTCCCGAAATAAAGTAACTCATATCGAGCCGGAAATGCGTAAAGTAATGCATCACAATGGTTATGAAGAACTCCTCCGAGACTAAAGAAAATAATGGATAAATCTGCAATTACACGGTTAGAGGCTACCGTATTTTGCAGCAAATTGTCAAAATTTTGCGCATGACCTAATACACGCAAATGAATAGTGCCGTAGCTCATATTCAGAAGCTTCATACAACTTTGAAACATAAGCCGAAAACGACCAGCTTCAGCTAAGGGATAACGTTTTGCGACCATTGCTGGCGATCATGGATTAGCATTGCAGCATTGAAATGGACGCTAAAAGGCAGAATGGATATATTTGAAAACATAAAAATATAGGTTGTGACGCCGATTTCTGTAACAAAAGTTATAATGGAATTAATAGATTGTAAAAACCGGTTTAAAGTATGTAATCAGTCAAACAATGTAATAGACTAGATCCTTACTTTTCCAAAGATTTTGGAAGATCTGTCGGTCAGACTGGCCGATTTTCTGGGAAACGGAATATATATATCAGGCTGCAGTTAAAATATGTTTTTATTTATTCTTCGGCTCCAGGTATTTATTGCGACATTTTTAATTACACATGACTATGTTCTATTTAATCATTCAGTATTTCTAAGCTTCGGTGCAATAAAACAACGTTCTGTAGGCTACGTAGAACACATTCCTGTTATTTATGTAAATTAGTTCTCCGTTTTAAAAATTAAGATCTGCCCTTAACACAACATGACACTGCATGGCAAAGAATTCCCTATTTAGAAAAACGGCATGAAAGCCATCATGAAACACTCGTATGTACGGCTGTTCACATACGTATCATCTTGCATTCGCTGAAGAACAGACAATGTTTATTATCTGACAGTGACTCAATGTATTCTTAGGGAACGCACAGGTTTGTGTTCCCTTGCATATCTTTATTTTATTGTTTTCTTTTTCGGTGTATTAATTATTTCATTTCTTCAGGGTTCGAATTGATATTACTCTTCTCATTGATTACACAAAATATTTGTATTATACGATGTTTTATAATGTGGAAAGTAGGACGCATAATGCTGTGTCAGCTTTGATTATTCGGTGTGATGACGTGAACTCTGGATTGCCGCCCTGGTGGCGCAGTGGTCTAGGCGATGGCCTCTGATCATTCGTCCGAACGGGGTCCGGGTTCGAATTACGGTGAGGCATGGATTTGTGTTTGTCTTACGGCACTGGCTCTCTCCCTTCCCTGGAACCAGTGACCCTAAATTAGGGACGGGCGACTGCTTATAGCCCATTGAGTTGCTCACAGTGGTCGTTAAACCTCCAATCAAAAAAAAAACTCTGGATTATTGAAACTTTCGTCGCTGAGTGTAGTCATTCCAATAATTGTGAGGCGGTAACCTTCCGAACAGAAATTTAGATGTACACTTGTTTCACGAAAACCTTATTTTGGGTAAAAAAAAAGAGAGAGAAATGTGTTTGCGACAAAGAGGCTGTTTTATTTTTTTTATCTATGTTATAAAAATCTTCAACTTTTAAAACTGTACTTCTTTTTGAATAACAGAGCAATTAAGCTCTCGATTTACAGGGGCCACATAAGGCACTGGAGTTCGACTTTTCAGAATTTTCGAAAAGAAATTTTTTTATTTTTAAGACTAAATACCGACAGCAAAACCACACCAGTCGACATCCTTAAATTTTTGGTCTTTTATCTGTAATAATTACATCACATTTAGTCTATAAAACTTGAAACACATTCCAGAGATCAACGCAGTTTGAATTGTTTGTTTTTGTTAGACGTAACTCTTTTGATTTTTTTCCAATTGTAAAACATAGTTTTTCTTTTAATATCTCAAAGTTCCCCAAAGCAAACAGAACATAAATTCTGAATTTGCTTGTAACACTTACTGGTCATTCATGTAACACCTCTCAGAGAACCTTGAAAGTGTCATCGCTCTCTAGTGGGAATCGAACCCACATCTCCCGATTCCCATTCGAGTATGCTAACGTTTCAACAGAATTCAAACCGTTACAGGGTTAGAATACTAAAACGGAAATCCAAAGATTCCAGATCCACAGCTTTGAAACTTTCAAGTTTCTGAGCGGTGTTACATGGATGACAACTAAGTGTTACAAGAAAATTCAGAATTTATATTCTATTTCCATTGAATATTCTGTCAATTTACATTGTATTATGAAGAATATTTCGACCTTTACAGATAGTTCCCGTCGTAAAAATATTGATTCCGTGTTGACATTTCAAGTCCATGCTGCTGGTCATAAAAAGGTTTTTGTGAATATATTTCAAAATTTGAAATGATGAAATTAATGAGCGATTTTATCAATACTTTCTTAATAAAAATATACCATATTGTTCGAGAAAACTCATCTGAGACAGCGAACGTAATATGCAGAGCGCACGTTGGCCGAAATTGTTTAAAGAAGAAATGTGTTATGGTTCGTGGGCTCATGGGTCTCATTATTTTCTTGGTGTGTCTGGAGAGGTCCTTAAGCTGTGCGCGCTACCAACAGATGCTGCTGATGACTTACACGCTTTCATACACTTCACGCATCCTGCTCCCGATCGCCTGCTTCAGAAGAACCATGCTCCGCTCCACCGGGCCACAACCATCCAGACATGGTACGAGAAACACTCATGTAACTTTAGAAACATTTAGTGACCCTTCTAGGTCTCCAGTATGAACCCTACGTGATCACTCCTGGATTCTGTGTAGCAGAACAGCAGATCCATAGAAACTGATTAAACGTAGTGGGCAGAATAGTGGTAAATGTCGCAACCTTCATCGCTCTAATTTTCTCCGAAAACCGTACGGTATCTGGTGGAGTCGATGCCTTGGCGTGTACAAGATGTTATTCACGTTAGATAGGATCAAACCGCTATTTGGTAGCTATCTCTAATGTTTTGTCTAATGTGTGTACAAAACAGCAGAAAAAGCTTTCTTTTTTACTTGTAAACGAAAACAAAGCTTTCTTTTTTACTTGTAAACGAAAACAAGAAAAAGCTTTCTTTTTTACTTGTAAACGAAAACAAAGCTTTCTTTTTTACTTGTAAACGAAAACAAGAAAAAGCTTTCTTTTTTACTTGCGGCACTTAGTTTTCTAATTTAACACAGCTGTAAACCTTTCATCTAATTTAAAGCAATTAGCATTTCAACAACATTTTTGCAACAATTAGCATTTCGTTAGCATTTGAAATTCAACAATTTTTGCAAAAATAAACATTTCGCCAGCATTTAAAATTTATGAAAATGAAGTTCATTTTTTTGACAATGTTTGAACTATGTATTCTTAAATAACCACAGTGTACAAATTGCATACAAAACATTTGCAATGAGTTCTACGTATCCGGGTGTTGTGCATATATAGAACTATTCTTCAGAACGAAAAGTTACGATTGTTAATTTAAATTCGTTATAAATGGGGTTCAACTGATTCTAAACAAAATGATCAATGATTGAAATTCAAATATAAAAACGAACCTCCGAGCCCACATGCGCGAATTAAATATTTGAAATGTACTGACCATACCAATTTTATATGATTTCTTTCGACGCTAAAGTTACATGAGGAATTTAACTCTAGCAGACTTACTGTTACAAACTGAAATTTATCAAAAATATTTAAATAAATATATGAAGATATCATAACTCCACAGATTTCTGACAGAACGTCCATTCTCCAAATCTGACGTATGGGGTCGTATGATCAATTTTGCAGCGGAAGCTTGTCTACATGGTTTTATTTTAAAAAACGGAGCTCCGGAGTAGAAGGATATACAATGAAATCGTACAGAAAGCAAAGCACGATTGAATTAGCAACAGAACGAAAAAAGGATTTACCTGCCGTGATCATTAAAATAGTTATTTACGTCTTACTTCTGCAACACATCCGAAAATAGCGAATTAATACAAGGGTTGTCCCGAAACAACTGATAATATTTAAAAAAATAAGCATATAAAATGTTTTCTAAAACAAAAGCCTACCCTAATTAACGAGAAAGTGTTCATCTTCTTCTGAATACTGTCCGTTGCATCGAAAGCAAGTTATCCAAGGTTTCTCCCACTCTTTGAATGTCTTCTGGGATTTTTTTATCTGAATTGATGTTGACGCACTCCTGCGCAGCTCAAAATGTCGTCCCCAAGTTTCTCTTTTTTTAAATGGGGAACAACCAGAAGTCACATATGAACAAGTCTGGACCACATGAAGGTTGAGGCATTAGTGTAGTTTCCATTTTGTCCAAATAAGAAACGACAAAACTGGCAATGTGCGGACTTACGTTGAGCCGCACATGAAATGAAATGGGAAGCCAATTTCAACAAATTCGTTTCATGCCCAAATTCTCCGTTTAAATTCAGTGATTTGATGATTTCGAGATGTTAACCATATCTTCGATATCTCTAATTAATACATGTAGGTCTTCCCGTATAACAACATCTATGGTATTGATGCTTACATGTGTAACACTTGTTCAATGTCTTCCTCCATGCGCGATTAAAGCCGGCAACTCACGATCATCCATAAACTATTTTGTCCGTCTGCAAATTGTTGATTTTCCTAGAAATTCATCTTTATGATGCTCTTGAATAAGAGGGAAAGTCTCTCCGACAGCCTTCTTGAGTCAAAGGCAAAATATGATGGCGAACCTTCGGTCCTCTTTCACATCCATTTTTCGGAAAATAACAGCGCGAAAGCACTGGTCAAGGGTTTACGAAATATTATTTATTGAACTACGCACTAACGACGCCGCACGCGTGATAAGCAGGTGTTGCCGGTTGCTATCGTTAATATCACATCTGCCGTTTGTTCGCGACTCGTGCTACGGGGGGACGCAGTATTGCATATTTTTTGAAAAAACATTCTCAGTTGTGTTGTTTGGAAACAAGTTATGTACTTCTGCAGTGAAATGGTCGTCGAGTATTGTTTTTGATATACCCGAAACCTTTTGGGATATTTCCTGCCCCATCTTTCTCAAATGTGGAATAATGTGGCGTGTGAGTGAAATGGAAAATTAAACACTGAAGAGCATGCCGCCGTAGTATAACAGGGGACAATTGCACTTCCGGTGTAGGAAGACGCAGGTACAATTAATTTTGTTGGTAAAGCAAGGTTACAAAAACAATCCGGAAGTGATTGTAGAGCTTTTGTTTTTAGGAAACATTTCGGAAAAACTGAGAAATTATCTGCCTACCACATGAACCACATTTCAAAGACTGTAAATCCACATATTTCACAGTTCATTTATTCCACAGATACATACAAATCACATTACGGGAATTCCATTGAATAATCTATAATATGGTGTAGAGTATTCGCTATTATTGATTTTTAACATTATAGAGACAATGCTTGTGTTTATATTTTTGTTTAAATTTCTATTTTTGGAGGACTGCGAAAAATTTCATAAAACATCGTTAAACATTCATAAGCAACGATATGATTGATAAATTCCGGAACCCATCATATAGAACTTTGCTCCCTCAAAAATTATAGATTTGATTTGATGTAACTAAAACAAAATTCATACACATTTCTCTGAGTTATAATGTATGCGCTGATATCGCGTACGTTATTGAACGCAGGAATATAATTAATTATTTAAATTTGAAAAATAATCTAAGAATCATAATATAAATTCCGCAAAAATAGGAAAAAAACTAAAATTCGTGGATTTATTTGATATTTCACGAAATTACAGAAAAAATCCCTAATATTTGAGGAAATAACCACGAAAATTAATGCTGCGAAAGAATTACTAGCCTAATAATTACTAATGAGGTAAAACAAATGTTTGTCTCCAGCTGATTCATCCAACGTTGATGAGTCTATATCAATCAAAAATCCATCAATGGGTCTCATTAAATTTTTTATCTAGTTTGCAACACAGATATGCGGAAATCTTGAAAGATTTTTAATTTTATTCTTCAGGTGATAAATTACTAAATTGGAGCTCTTTAAAGTTGGAAATTACTGTGCACAACAGTAATTTTTTTAATAAAATATATTTGCTGGGAACAGAACATTTAGTATCTCTTATTGAATACATTTCTGCTCATTAATGTGCTTTGTTAAACTTCTGCGAAAGAGAGAGTGTTTTTACCTACGTTTGATTCAGCCAGGTGTTATAAAATACGATTTCTTTTTCAGACACGAAAGCTTTTGTTTCGAAAGCAGGTTCAGCTGTCATATTCCTTCTCAATTATACTGTATTTTTATGCGGTCTTATTGTTACCATTTTGTAGAACAGCTAGTCTCCAAATTAGAGTTGTTTATGAATTGATGACCAATAATTTTTGTTTGAACT
The DNA here is from genome assembly GCA_039090855.1 of Macrothele yani. NCBI lineage: Eukaryota > Metazoa > Arthropoda > Arachnida > Araneae > Macrothelidae > Macrothele > Macrothele yani. Next base: position 45,190,191 of record CM076999.1, on the reverse strand, counting down.
TATTTAGGAACAGGGGCTGTTTTGGAACGTATACTAAAACCTTAATATGATTCAAAACCTATATAAAACACCTTATTTTAAATTTTTTTAAAACACATGTTAGTTATTTTTACCACATCACCAATTTAGATTACTATACATATCCGTTATTGTTACATCATTTTCAAAACTATACAATATTTTGGCTGCCAAACATTTCGGTTTAAGGAAAGATGTACTACAATATGACATACATTTCTCAAACTAAATCATTGGGAAGAATGGTACACTGTACATATATAATAATAGTATGTTACCTGAGATATTCAGTAAAAGCACGTCTAAAGTTCGGAAGAACTTATCTTTTGTTTTATAACAATGATGAGAATGCTCAAAAGTAAATTATTTTTGAATCATGCAGGTTTCATTTAAACTCATGGGTCTTTAAAATAGATGTCCAGATATTTAGCATAGGAAAAGTGAATTATATACTTAAATGATGACTAAGATTTTAGTGCACAGAAAAATGTTGTGAAAATTAATAAAAATGTATTTCATCGAAGAGTCTTCACTTTCATTGCAGAGCTTACTTAATATACGTACAAACATAGCAACGTCAAAATGTAACACCCTTACTGAAAGATCAAATCCATAATCTGCTAAACCTCAGGAAAAGTTCAACATATAGATATCAAGAATGAAGTGTACTTTGTTTTTCATTGGCTCTAAAAATATATGACGATAAAGTACTTCATAGTAATAAAATTGGTACCTTTTTCATTTAAGTTGTTTGATATAAAAAATATTCCGATATCAAGTATTAGTAAATTAATGAGATGAAAGTGACATAAAGGTATTTTTAAAGAAAGAGTCCACAATCGATTCAATAAAACGCCATACTGTAAAATGCCATGGAATCAGAACGAGTGGTGTCCGCTGATGAAATTCAATGCCATCCAAAACCATGAAGCCTGCATTTGTGACACTCGGTCATAAAGGTCTCATCATGGCATCGGCGGCGGCTCAAGACTATTCTTAGACCATTTAGTCATCGTTATACCAGAGGCGGAAGCTGCACTCATTTGTACACTAGACATGTCTCAAGTCAACTTCCCAATGTCATCCAGTGCTGCAAAACAGTTTTAGCGTTGTGTTCGATGTCGTGATGTTAATGTCACTACTGTTGCCAGCTGCCGTGCGTGGTGGCCTTCCAAATGAAAATGACTTTGGGCGGTTTGTGTTGACACATTTGTACCCTCTGGCGTCTGTATGAAGTTTCTAGTATCGTTTACATTTACGAAGGGCGTACTAATGTCCATCTTCATGATATGGTGGTACGTGCTTGCTGCTATGCGACTTTGAGCACCACTTACTCGTCGCCGTTCCCGTTGGTGTAACTGATCCTATTGTGGCAAGCTGCGTTGTACAGTGCAGAAGTTTAGTCACAAACGCGTGACAAAGGCGTGCATGGAGAAAGCAGCAGCATGCAATTCAGTGATACTGTACCTTTCTTTTCCGGTCAAATGGCAATATTCATCTAGCATTCGCGCAAAGGAGCAGGGTGCGAGCTGATCACAAGCCGTCACAGACGGCAATATAGCGCTGACCAGTTTACTCTCTCTTAAACCCCATCCCATGTCCTCTACGGGACCACTCAGTGAGAAACTATTACATCTTGCGTATCTCCGGCGCTTCTATCACTCCCATGAAGTTAATGATTCCACGATGTTTCATTCTCAGTGTCGCGATTTAACTTTTTCCAAGTGTGCTACTTATATTTATGCCGATATTTCCTCGTTAGGCCGTTTCACATACATTAATATTTGAAAAAGAATGAAGCTGATTTCCTTTTTGCCCAAATAACTGCTTATTTCGTAAAGCATTTCCACATTTTGAATCCGCACTTTATTTTGAAAGTAAGTTCCTGTTCCTATATAAGATGAGCTCAATAGTTTCTTACCAATTGTTTTTTTTTAAGAGCTTAAATTGTTAACACCTGATAATCGTGATATTGTTATTTTGAATTTACGACAATTTAATTATTTTTATACCAGGGTACTTTTTAAAAACTCATGAAACAGAGAACTGTTTCTTAGAGACCAACCCTACAAAGTGATGAAAAGTTACTCGTATTTTGTTGGAAAAATTAGTTTAAAAATTTAATAATTTTCCTTAAAATTAGAATAACTTGATTATAAATTCTTTCGTGAGCATTAATTTTTTTACCCACATAGGTATTTTTTGCCCGTTCTGTTGGGAAAACACAGCACGATATGGTGCCATAAGTCATTCTTTCTTCAGCGTTCTTTAATCATCCCCGCAAATGAATAATTCGCAAAGCACATTAAAATAAATAGCCATTCACTTCTAACTACCGGTTGTTTCATCACTCTCTCTAAGCGAATCATACTTTCTCCAAAGCGCCTCCAGTCCGTGGCAGAGAATAGAAAACTTCCCAAAAAGATAGAAGCTCAATTGACCTTTTCAGAGCTGAAGATGAATGTACGATCGTCTCGATCAGAACACTGAAATAAAAAGCATTGACTTATCACTCCCTTTTTTAAGTCTCATCATATATCTTAGTTGACTGCACATTGCACACTCACATAACGGTTGCTACTTATGTATAATCATTGTTACTTTTCTGTAGCATAAGAACTTTACTTTCTCGATCATTACTTCTTCTGTATCATCATACGTTTTTTACAATCGTCTTTTTTCTCTACAGAAGAAAAGGGATAAGCTATGGTTTTTTCTCTTCTTCAGCAGAATTTGACCGGTACAGTTTTTTAAATACTTCATATTTATTACAATAATGAAACTTACACCTTAGTATTATTCAACTTGAATATGAAAGCCTCCCGTTCGGAGTGTGAAATTTGGCACTTAGTCGTTGTATGTTTTGTAAATTGTTACACCTGATATTTAGTTTTGTTTACGCCAGCACAACATAAGAGAAAGACTTAATATTTTATCTTTTAGCATGGTAAATAGCATCGATGTTTCATCATTAAAGAGAACTACCTAAAATCCAAGCAAATTAAATCTAAAAAAAAAAAAATGTAAGTTATATCCTACATCCGTGGTTGAGATTAGCAGTGATACTGCGTATATGTACTCATTCAAGGTATATGTACTCATTCAAAAATTAAAGGCACTGTTCTCCAACCAAATTGGAATATTTCTTTAAAATGATTGGAAGAAGGTCTTCTGATCTGATGAATCTCACATGTTGTTGCACCGCGTAGTCCGCCTGGCTAGGCGTGCATCCTTTACCTGGGTTGGGATATGTTGGCACATGTATGCTCTGTCGAGCGGAAAGAAGCCGGTCTTAGAAGTATAATTCCATGGGCAATTTTCTGCTGGGAAAACCTGTGACCAGTAATTCATGTAGAGGAAACTGAGGTTTTTATTACCTACCTAAATAAACATCACTGCAGGTTAGGTATAAATTTCACGGTAAATGTACACCCGTTAAGAATTTTCTTTTTTCAATTGGTTAATGCGCCATGTCAGACTGTCCGAAGTCTTTGAGAAAGGCTCGTGGATCATGAGGAAGGCATTTAAATATAGCCTGGACTTGGAACCCCCAGACTTTGAACCAATCGAGTATTTGTGGTTTTTGTTAGAACAGCAAATCCAATCCATTTTTTTCTCAATAGTGCTTTGTTCTTATGTGCGTGAAGCTATTCGTCGCATTTGTCATGTCGGAAAAAAAATATTCAACGAACTTGCATTAGATTTTTCCAAATTGCTGGCAAAACTTGTGAAGACACACGTAAATTTACAGACAGATTACAGGGGACTGTATGAGTCGTAAACATGTATATGAGTAAGTGGAATAAACGTTTTAAAGATGGTCGTGAGAGTGTTGAGAGTGATGAACTGTCTGGGAGGCCTGCACAATTATAGGGAGGACTGTACGAGCCGTAAACATGTACACTATCTAACAACAAGTAATTGGACACCCCTGCAATTGACGATATCTGCTGTCCGGATACACGTCACGGCCGCCGCCGTTAAATATCGTGTGGGAAACAACAACGCAACCAGTCGTATGCAAGTTGCCACGCAGTTCGGAGCTCTCTGATTTCTAGAAAGGTGTAATCGTCGAGTATCACAGAAAAGGCCGATCCATACGTGACATATCCAGCAAGTTGAAGTATCCAAAATCGACAGTGACCTACGTGATTGCCAAGTGGAAGATAAGAGGTGACTGTCGGAATGTGCCACGACCCGGCATACCCACAAAACTGGGAGTTAGAGACCGACGGGTGCTGGCCAGAGAAATTCGGAAGAACCGCACCAAATCGATGGGCCACATCCGCGAGGAATTTCAACAGGCATCCGGGAGTGTTCTTTCGATGAATACCATCCGTAACGAAGCCCATCTGCTCGGTTATGATGGACGTGCTGCCGCCCACAAGCCTTTGATCACCAAGTCCGATAGCGCTGCTCTGCTAACGTGGTGCAAAGAACGTCGACAGGGGACCGTTGAACAGTGGAAACAGGTTCTCTGGCGCGCAGAATCAAGGTTCACCCTCTACCATTCGGATGGTAGGGTCTGTGTTTGGCAACTGCCTGGAGAACGCCTCCTGCCGGAATGTATTGAGGTAACTGTGAAGTTCAGAGGCGGTCGAATTATGCTATGGGGGTGTTTCTCCTAGTATTGCACGGGACCCTTGGCCGCATTTCCTGGTAGACTCAACGCCGAGACCTACTGCACCATTTTGGATAACCATGCGCTTCGTACGTTTTGGCTGTTTTACGGGGTGGACCCATGTTACTTTCAGGATGACAATGCCACCTGTCATGTTGCGAGGTCCACCATGGCTTGGTATACCTTAACCCTATCTAGCACCTCAGGGACGAGTTGGAGCGTCGACTTACGTGGTGCCCCCAACGTCCGAAATCGGTGAAGGTACTGACCTGTCTTCTCCAAGCCGAGTGGAAGAATATACCTCTAGTCGTCGTACAACGCCTGGTTGAGAGTATGCTCCGGAGGGTCGTAGCTGTAGTCGTGGCTGGTAGAGGCTCCACCAACTATTGAAGGTGAATAAACATCGTTTTTTTTTTGCTATCACAGGTGTCGAATTACTTGTTGGTAGATAGTGTATATGAGTGAGTGGCATAAACGTTTTAAAGATGGTCGTGAAAGTGTTGAGAGTGGTGAACTGTCTGAGAGGCCCGCACATTTATAGAGAGGACTGTATGAGTCGTAAACATATATATGAGTTGAGTGGTATAAAAGTTTTAAAGATGGTCGGGAAAGTGTTAAGCCTAATGAACTGTGTGGGAGGCCCACAAATTTATAGGGAGGACTGTATGAGTCGTATATATGTATATGAGTGAGTGGCATAAACGTTTTAAAGATGATCGTGAAAGTATTGAGAGTGATTAACTGTGTGGGAAGCCGGCAACCAGCAGAAGTGAAAACAATGTGGAACTTATGCCCACAGCTGTATCAGAATATCTGCTAACAATTATTCCTGAGATATCTGAAGATTTTAACTTTAGTTTCAGTTCATTTCAGCAGATTCTTACGGACGATATAGCTTTGGACTCATCTCAACCGAATCTGTACCAAAATTAGTTATATCTGAGCAAAACGCGGCTCACGCTTCAGCTACTAGAGACGTGATTAAGTGCGTGTAAAATGACGAAAAATTCATAAAAACTATCATAACTGCTACTGCATCATGGACTTGTATATGACCTAGAAACTATGGCCCAGTTTTCAGAGTGAAAGACCTCAAACTCTCCCAGACCCTCAAAAAAGCACGACAGGGCGGCAAAAATATTATCACGATACTGACAATTTTTTTTTTCTAAATCATGAATATTTTTTCGTACGAATACCGTTCATCAACTAATACAGGCAACAAGGAGTACTTTTGTCAAGGTTTACGGCTTTTAAAAGAAACAGTTCGTCAAAAAATGCCGGATTCGCATGACAGTAGAGAGTGGCAACTTTACCATGACGACGCACCTTCCCATGCATCACATCTAGTGTAGCACTTTCTGGCTAATCACAGCATTGCAAGGTTCCACAGCCACTCTATTCAACATGTCTCCCTGAGACATTTTCCTTTTCCCTAAAATCGAACAGCACTTGAAGGGAAAACGATTTCAAGATGTTGAGGAGATACAACAGAATGCGTCGATATAGCTGTTCGCTGTTTCAGAAAATGACTTCAGAAAATGCTTTGAGCAGTGAAAACAGCGATGGGCTAAGTGTTTGACTTCGGAAGGGGACGACTTCGAAGGGGAAAAATTTTCAACGCTATAAATCTTGTTGCTCTTATTTTATAAAACCCGTCAGGATACATTTTTATCACATTTTGTACATAACGAATTCAACAATGACACTCGAATGACATTTTACTTTGTGTGCAAATATATTAAGGAAAAGTAAAATGCATTTCGCGACGACATATTTTAAACTCTAAAAACAGGAAATGTAAGTAATTTGTTCGAAAGGTAGTTAGGTATAATGTAGTAACGTAATCCTAACCTGAAAAGAAGTAAATTATTTGCTCTTGAATATAAAAAACATTCTGATGGATGCGTAATGCGGCGTAAATTTCTAATTGAATTGTTCCGGAAACTTTATCTTGCTGTTCTTCATTTATGAACTTGTATCTCATAGCGATTTGTTTAAAAAATACCGCTGTTTGTTACTAAGAGTGAATAACTGTTCATATAAAAGAACACACTGTTTGAAACACACTTGCATTTTGCATCACCGTCTAAGAGGTCTGTGGAAAAATATTTGCTTACTACAGATTATATAGCTGGTAAACAAAAGTTTGTCAGTATAGAAAATATTAAGTGCCTGTAGGTTGCAGGCCACAAACCTTTAAACATGACTTTTGAAAGGGAAGACATGATTCTTACGTATATTGTCGTGCTTTTAAGCGTTTCAGAACACTAAGAGATTCGACCAAGAAGTGAAAAAAGATTGGAATAGTGTTTCTAATATTTATTTGTTAAAATAAATAACCGGTATAAATGCTTCAAATGTAATTCTGTTATATGTAGTTTTTTGATGAATAACCATTTCGACATACATCACTGTCGTCCGTATATTGAGTGAAAGAAAATTAAATGAAAAACATATTGAAGCAAAAAATAAGAAAAAAATAAATGTTTGCTACATTTTTCTGCTTAAGCATTAAAATTCAAAATACGAGGGTCAATCAAAAAGTGATGCCGCCGTGTCGGTAATGTTATATTTATTAGAGTGTCTGTGAATGTCCTTTTACGACGTTACAGAGGGGACCTAACCCCACAATGGATGCTTTTCTTTTCCAGATTGAGTGCTTAGAGCAATGGATCTCCGCCTAAAACAAAGGGCGGTTATTTTTTTTTTCTTTTTTTGATTGGAGGTTTAACGACCACCGTGAGCAACTCAATGGGCTATAAGCAGTCGCCCGTCCCTAATTTAGGGTCACTGGTTCCAGGGAAGGGAGAGAGCCAGTGCCGTAAGACAAACACAACATCCATGCCTCACCGGGATTCGAACCCGGACCCCTTACGGACGAATGATCAGAGGCCAACGCCTTAGACCACTGCGCCACCGGGGCGGCAGGGCGGTTATTGTATTTCCGGCGAAAGAGGGTTGCGCACCTAAGGCAAGCCAGAATTGGCTGAAATATGTTTATGGGGATATTGTAGGGGACACAAGAAAATTGCGGCGTTGGGTGAAGGAGTTTAAAGAAGGAGAAACCGAAATTTCAGATATGCCTAGACGTGGATGTCGGTCAACATCAGTCACCAATGAGAACCGACAACGTGCTGACGACTTAATTCCAGGAGACAAACGCATCGCGGCTCTTCACGTTGCTGATGCTTTTAAGGTGTCATATGATTTTACACAAGCGTTAATTTCTGACTTGGTACATCAAACGCTTTGAGCTAAATGGATTCCCAAGCAGTTGACAGTCAACAATGGAGTAGGCGGGTGAAGGTGTGTCAATAGCTGCTGGATATGTTTCAAGCTGAGGAAAGGGAATTTTTATCAAATATGATTCTTGGGGAAGAGACGTTGGCACACTTCAACGACCCAGAGAGTAATATTCAATCCAAGGAATGACACTATAGTAGTTCTCCATGTCCCAAAAAATTCTAGTCTGCCGGAACAACACAGAAGGTGATGACAACAGTGGTTTCGACAACGCAGGGTATTTTTCGCATTGACTTTCTGGATGGGCGTCGCACAATCAACAGCGAAATATACCTTACGGCACTTAAGAAGCTGAACGAGGCTATCAGGAAAAAGATACCACATAAAGCCATTCTTGCCATACAGCTACATCACGATAAGGCAAGACTACACACGTCATTTTTCACAAGCCAGGAGATTGGCAGAATGGGAAGGCCGGGGTGCCGCATCCACCTTACAACCCTGGTTTGGCCCTTGTGATTTCTACCAGTTTGGGCTAATGAAAGTCAGTCAACGTAGTTTCCGATTCGAAGACTTGGATGCAGTTAAATCCACAGTAAGATCATGGGTCCCGCAACAAATTCCAGAAAATTTCCAAATGGGATTTTTTTCTTGAGATTGACGCTGGCGTAAAAGTATTGAAAATAAATTTTACTATGTGGAAAAGTAGTTTCGTGTACAGAATACTTCACGCCATAATCTTTGTACCTTTTGTTTTGATTTGGTCACTAATAAAGTTGTGGTGACATAGGAGGCATTTCTTTTTGGTTGATCCTCGTAATTATCAACTATGCAAGTTATTTATTTCTTTAAAACTTTGTTTTACTCTAGCATGATATGCGATATAGTTTACCGTTTAAAATATTTCGTTGTGTTTTGGTTTTGTGGAATAAATGATTCATTTTAACCGTTATATGTTTCAAGAAAAACTTTTTGTCTGCAGATAATTATTACTGGGAGCACAACTGTTTTTATGCAAATTTTTGTTCCGCCCTGAACTGAAAGTACATTTTTTTCGAGAGGAAAGTGATCGAAGAAACGTGATATTCTTTCATATAGTCAGCTGTGGTTTCGACAATAAAATGAATGCTTGCAAGTCTCAGTTTACTTCAGTAAAAAATTAATGTCGGCACCACGAGTGGCGCGACCCTCGTTAAAACGGTATTACTCTTTTGCCCATATGTTGTGAAATAATTCGGGAGTCATGGAGAGAACATTAGATACTAGCTGATTACGACGTTCCACCACATCTGCTATTTTGGTTATGTGCACTTTAAATACTTTCTGCAACATGTGTTCAAATTATGAGTATCCAAGTGGAACGATATTTACAAAATCACCCAATTTTCACAGGAACGAATGACGTCAACTTCAGATACGGATGTGCTGGAAAACGATTTTTAAGCTGAAACTATTTTAATGTGCATGGATAATCCTTGCTCTAGATTTGTTTTAGCGTTTTCTGGTCAGAAAATGTTTCTAATTATTTATCCGTACATCATTCAAAATTGACTAAAACACTTGCCTAATTTTAATTCACCCTGAGTAGGAGTTCACTGAAAGAGCGTATTTCTGCAATACACTCTTTTTAAGTGAACTTCTACCTTGGGTGAATTAAAATTCATGTTTCAGACATGTAGACAAGAGGGTGTGCGACTTTGCGGGCGCCCAATTCAGGTCCTTTATAAAAAGATCTTTATGAACTTTATATGTTTTAATGAATTTTATAACAAATCTTTCATGAAACAGTTTTTTTTAATTCTGTTGTAAACTTTCCAGAAATCCTGAACCAAATTAGTTTCTGGTTAAATGCCATTGGATTATTTGTCCAATGAACAGCTTCACTTTTGAGTTTCACAGAAGCACGAGCAGAGGACATTAAGAACTCTGATTGAATAGTATCTCAATATACTCTTCTATTATTTGAAAAGTATCATATTATTCTTGTTACTGAATTCTGCTTTTGTAGTTTGTTTATCCTTCTGCTTTCCACAGAAATAAAAAATTGCACTGCTGTGTATAATTAGAAATTTCAGGAAAACGCATATGCAGCAATCACATTGGTTTTAGGTAGCAGTGATTTTATTGTAAATATAGTCTCCATCTGTTCTCTGCTCTTACTTGTAATGCAGATCATATGTTTTATTTGTTACACTTTATGAAAGTAAACACCAATATAGTGCTTGTTTTCTCATGTATTATGGAATTGTAGTTCCGTAGTCTGAAACAAACCGATGAAGGGTTTTCTTGTGTTGCTTTCTGAATTCTTGACATAAAAACTCCTAACTGTACTTCTGATTATTATATAAAATTCAAGACTACACAATTGTGATGTTGATTTAGAATAAATTAACAACGTTTATTCGCAATTAAATGCATTATTAACATCGACTATAGTTTCACAGAGCGTTTGGCTCGGCACCATCAGGACGATATAATTGTGAATAAAGGTTGATAATTTATTCTAAACTGTACTCTTGATTGTTCTGATATTTTTTAGACTGGTACGTAAGTATACAAATTATGTTTCAAAGTTAAAAAGGAAGAACAGCTAAAGAGCTATATGCTAAATTCATTGTCAGGTTTGTTTGTGGGTTCATGGTGCTGTGCTGTAAACGCAAGAACATTTTTCCTTCTATTTCAGAACCGAATAAAAAATATAAACCTAAATCGTAGCACGTAGACGACGATGTACGCCCACTAGATGCCGACGTTCTGGGCATCATGAAGTACATTTAAAAGAGCTCAAAGACAACACCTGAAGATCATGTTATATACGTCCTACCACCAGTCGTTCCAGTCGAGCCATGATCGTTGGATACATTGTGTGAAAGCAGGAAGAAATTAGTTGAATAAGCCTAGCTTATCGCACTCATATGTATATTGGAACATTCTTTGTATCATCCATGAGTCTCTTTTTCCAAATCTCGAACTCTGCTTAACAAAATAATAGGAACTGAAAACTAGTCAAATAATACAATTTTGCTTTGTGGATGCAGTGGACACAGAACAAAAAAGGAGTGAAATTCAAACCTTAATTAAAAAACAAGGAGTTGTACCTGTGATTTTCATTTATTTTTTCTTCTTTTTTGCTTGGAAGCTTTAATTCCAATCTGCTTTTTCTGTGTGTTTTATTATTTCATATCTAATGAAATACACTGCTGGACAATAGCTAAGGACGGATCATAAACAGCTATACAGCGCATAAAAAAGTAAGTGTGGTTGGATGCCAAGTGAAATAAAATAATGTCAGAATGCCAGGACATTACAAGAAAGACAATTTATTGTGCTCTGAAATCCAGAAGGCTTTGGAACGTGTACAAGGGACAAACAGGTCATTTTGTGCAGAATACGTAAACGTGAAAAAAATGCAATTACCGTCCGCAGGCGTTCCGGCGTAAGATGTCAATACGGGATATGGCCACCATGGAGGGCGATGCAAGATTCCACACGTCGTGTCATGCTTTGCACAACATTATCAAGCAGCTGTTGGGGTAATTTATCCCATTCCGCTGTCAGTGCACGGATGAGGGTGTCCTTGTTTATTGGAGGGCATTGGCGACCAGCAAGACTCCTCCACGAAGCATTCCACACATTTTCAATGGGATTCAGATCTGGAAAACGTGCTGGCCATACGAGGGATTGAATATCCTCGCTCTCAAGACACTCCTGGACAGCGACTGTTCGATGACATGTTGCGTTGTCGTCCATGAAAATGAATCTATCACCGACAGCACCACGGAACATGCGAACATGAGGTAGCAGAACTTCATTAATGTATCGTTGGCCAGTCATAGTCCCAGTTGGAAGCACATAGAGGGACGTACGTCCATTGATCATGATGCCAGCCCATTCCATGACACTACATGTTGGATATCGGTCCCTTTCCTGTATGTTTGCTGGACAATATGCAGTACCACACTCACGCCAGATCAGTTGTCGTCGACAATCAGACGATAGACTGTATCTACTCTCATCTGAGAAGAGGACAGCAGACTAGTCGTTATCAGTACAATTGCGATGTTGATGGCACCATTGCAAACGGGCGGTACGGTGACGTCTGGACAATGGGATGCACACAACAGGACGGCGAGCGTATAGTCCTTCTTCATGCAAACGTCTGGCGACAGTTTTTTGGGAGATCCGCTTGCCAGTAGTAGCCATAAACTGATTTGCTCCCTCACTAGCTGCGCTGTGCCGGTGTCTTTTTTGATAGAACTATGTACCGATCTTCTGCAGGTGTCGTACTGCGAACACGACCTCCTCCGTGACGTTTGCTACACTCTCCATTTGTTTGAAATGATTTCCAAAGCCTTGAAACAACACTGTGGCTGACGTCGAACTCCCTGGCAACATCTGTTATTTTTCGCCCTTCTTTAATTTAAAATAATACGGCCACGCGTAAAATCATCTAGGTGATGTCGGGAAGACATACTGAAAATTGCAAGTTCGTCAATTGATTCTTTCCCTTTCAACTTTGCGTTTGAACAACAACGGTCAATACGCGTCAAGTCCTTTATATCTCTTATCAGCGCTATGACGACACGAACAAGTTCGGCAATCCAAAATTTGCATACGCACAACACGTCTTATTGTATCCCGCACTTATGCTAATTTCCACATTTTCCTGCCTTCCATTTTATGGTTGCTATCGTTGCTATTTTCATCCGTCCTTAGCAATTGTCCGGCAGTGTAGTTATGAAAATCTGGTCATGAGTGTTGTGATCTACATCCGAGTGTTTCCATATATTTTGTTTGTATTTTGTTTTATTTGTTTTAATATTTTGTTTTTATTTTCTTTGTATACAAAATGCACACCAATATCTTATTTTTAATTCTAAATCTTGGTTAACCAAATAACTTTTGGTTTAAAGCATATAAAATTGAATTTTACCTCTTTAAACTGAAGCTTCCTAAAAAGAAAAACATAAAGATTCAAACGAAAGAAGCCCCTCAAAATGGAAAGTATATCACAATATTTACAAAAAAGAAAGATACTGTAAAATCCTGTATTTAAAAGCTGATCCAGAAAAACCGGATTTACTTTTCCAACCGAAAGTTGTTGTTTTTTTTAATATATGAGTAAATTACAATAAAATACATGACACAGATCAAACGGAGGTCGTCGCTCTTTTCAAGTTTATAAGTGAGTTAGGGAAAACTTTTCATTGGCCGCCAACGGGAATCGAACCCAGGGTCTTCCAGTTACGCGCCATATATGCTTCTACTACACCACAGCGGCCTGGATTTCCTCCAGACTCCCATACACTAACTGTCAAGCTAAGTAGCAGATTGCTTCTTGGAGCCCAGCACAATGCTGGGGATTCTCCAAAGATGGTACACAGCAACTGAACAAATAAATAGAAGGCAAAAGAATAAGTAACACATACATTTGAAGTGGACTCGGAACATCAAACAGACGTCATCGCTATTTCCACGTTTATAAGTGAGTCAGGAAAAAATCTTCATTGGCGGCCACCCGGAATCGAACCCAAGGTCTTCCAGTAACGCGCTGGATATGCTTCCACTGCACTACAGCGGCCTCGAATTCCTTCAGACTACCGTACACTAACTGCCAAGACAAGTGTCAGATTGCTTCTAATTATTGTTTAGTTGCTGCTTACCATCTTTGGTGAATCCCAGCATTCTGCGTGGCTCCAAGAAGCAATCTGCCACTTGGATTGGCAGTTAGTGTATAGGAGTATGGAGGAATCCCATGGCGCTGTGGTGCAGTGAAAGCATATCCGGCGTGTAACTGGAAGACCCTGGGTTCGACTCCCGGTGGCGGCCAATGAGAATTTTTCCGTGACTCACTTATAAACGTGGAAAAAGCGATGCCCTCTGTTTGAAGTTCCTAGTCCACGTCAAATGCCTGTGTTACTTACATGTCATAGAAACAAAGAAAATTATTTTATCTGCTCATTACGTCCATTTAAGGTCCCTTCCTGGTCATGAAATGATCGAGACCCTGCTTGCCACCAGAGAGGCACAACGTCTGACTCAATGATAATTCCCGTAGTATTCACACCAGTTTTGCCATTAACTTTTGTCTGAAATCAGTAGACTAGAGCTCAAAGAATTAGTAGGAATCAGATCACATTTTTTGTTGCTTAACATACGCAGCACTTCATAAATATAATGTATTGGACGTAATCTCAGTACAAATAGTCCCCTAAATCAACTGATATGTCAAACATCACCAGTACTTTACAAACAACTATTAAACAGCACTGTGAAAATTCAAATTAAATATATCCTGAGTCGCTTTTTATATCAGATATTACTGATGATCACGTTTATAAAAAATGCTCACCTTTGAAACTAATCTTTGTGTAAAATGCATAGTATTTGCTTTTTGAAAATATAAACCGGGCTAAATCGGCCCCACTTGCTTTCCTAAAGACGAAGAGTTATATATTCATACTTATTGTAAAACGATATCAAGGTGTTCCCATAGTACTTGGAATAAGTACTCTAAGACTGTTAATACAACTATCACTCTACAAAGTTTTCAACACTAATTAGTTATCAAAAAAATATTTCGTAGCAACCAGTATCAATTTAAAAATATAATGGCAGGTACTTAATAATTTGTCTTCTTTACTTGTTTCCTTTCAGACCAGTTCTGAGGCGAGTCTTGTATTGCAGATCAGCAGATTGTGAGAACTGAAAGAATTCACATATTTTCAGACAGTATGTTCTGAAGCTGTAGGTAACTATTAAGTAGAGAGAAATTAGTAAATAACGGAAATTTATCAGTAATCAGGAGTCAATGCGGTAGATCTATATCTTTCATCCTGGCTACCAAAGACCACCAAAAAATGAGAACATGACGGGAGACTACATTTGGGGGATGATTGGTGAAAGCGATTTACAGTATAGTCGCAAATCTCGGAAGACTATTCTGTTTAAAATCTTCTGCGGTCAATTTTGTGTAACTCTGGTATAAATACATGTTAATTTTGATTCATATGTGTCTATTTGTTTAATTTATCTGAAAGAAATGACACAAATTTGCCCGTTTCCTCTTTGGAAATAGTTACATTTCAAAATATCGCAGTACTGGATATAAAAGAAAAAAAAATGTGGGAATAATGGCCATTTTCTATACTTTATTGGCATATGCAATCAGGAAATAAGACTTACCAAGGATCAAAAATTATGTTACATATTGTTATGACAGGTGTACATCGTTCTGAAATGAAAGATGAGTTGCTTCAGCTCCTCCACAGTGACGTCCATTGAAAGAATCAATCAGGCCATAGGTACATTATCGCCTTACCTAGAGAAGGTTAATCAGCGCTATATTTCGGGACTTTTAGGCAGTTTCGTGTGAAATGGAGCTTAATGGAGTTGCGCTGTCGGTGAATTTATGAAGTTCAGTTATAGTAGGTAAACAGTCACTTTCAAAATTATGAATGTGGGTTATTATTAGGTTTATCACTTCAAACGGCAGTGTGGTACAATCGGTGAACGCCAATAGAATCGAGCTACAGATCTATCAATATTTGATATAATCAATAATTTATGATAGTTGTAAAAACAATAGATAACTATCATCGGCTCCCCCGTACTGATATCCATTAAAAGAACCAAAGTGGCTGTAGATACCGTATGGGCCTGAACTAGATAGATAAACAAAGCTACGTTGAGGTTGATTTATAGGCTTGTTTGATTTTAAGGGAGTTGTGCTGCATGTAAATTTATAATGCTCAGTTCCAGTTGGTATTGAGCCACTTTTGAAAATGTGTTACACTGCTGCTAAATGCTTGACTTTTTAAGTTGCCAAAGTTTTTAAACGTAATTATTTTTATACTGCAGGCTATGAAACCGAAATGCGAGCTTAAACGATTAATTCTATAATTTACGTTCTTGTTAAAACAGTTTTCTTACTACATTTATGTCTTGTAGAAATCATTACATATACGTAATTAAAAGAAAATTTCATATTCACTTTGCATTTTTAAAGACACTTTCAGTTGTATTTTTTAACATAGTCCTACTGTTAAGGTTTTATATATATAACATCTGTAACACGAATGCCCAAACAGCTTTACAAAACATTGATTTGCGTATAACATTATGGTAGTTGTTCGAAGCTATTTGATTATTTACTTTTGCGATAATATTTGCTCATATCATGGACAAATTATTTTCCTTTTTATTAGTAACTATTTGACTGATTGAAAAAACTGTGATTTTAAGTAAATTTTAGGAAATAAAACCACGTCTACATAATAACTTCTTTTGTTTTAAAGTACAGATCAGATAGGTATAAAATCTATACTGGCAGCAAACATCCTCATTAAAATTTTAAAAATATTTACCAATTACTGCAAAATCCTTTCAACGGAAATTGTCGTTGTATTTTTCTTGAAAGTAAATCTACTCTTGAAATTTTCATCTTCTGAGGAGAACACCATCACCGGAACTGGTTTGTATAGCTCTTAGTTGCGCTGTACATTGTAGCACAAATTCCAAAATTAATTAAAATTATGTTTTCTTATCAATTATCTTTCGTAATGTGACAAAATTCAAGTTATCGTCGAAATATTATTTTTTTGCCTGAATAAAAATTTTGGGCAGTCTGTAATATCTTTAAGAACAACAAGTTCATTTTTCGTAAGAGTTGCACGCGATATTACAATATGTTTGCAACTAAAATATTCACTTATGTTGTTAACCATTTATCTTGAAAAAAATGAAAAAATCCTGATGCACTAAGTAAAATGCCAGTGTTATTAATCTTGAATTAATACTTTTATTGTACTCTAAAATTCTACCTCCGATAATCATACTTAAAATTGGTCAGGGATGGAACACAACGTTCGGGAAATGACGAAAAAAGAAGTGTGTAAACAATCTGTTCTTTATGCTATGCAGCTTTACATTTTATTGCTTGCTTATAGGTTACTATCTGACATATTTTTCTTATTTTCACGCTTAGAATCTAAAATAAATTCGTACGGTCTTTTAAAGAACTTCACATTTTTCTCTTTACTTTTTGCGAAACGCTTCGAAGTTACCAAAAGGGTTATAGAAAATGACGAAACGGAATCTGCAATCATCTTTAATGCCATAAATCTACCCTTGTGCATGTACTTCGCTCTTTTTGCGTCACATTTAAAGGTAGCCCTCATTAATACACATGGTGATTTATTGTTCGGTGGTGCGTAGGTTGGTGCTTGGTGTATTATGTTTAGATGGGTACCTGTATTATTTTTTCAACTCTTGCATTGCGTAGGACTGTTGGCTTTCTACGGTACTCTACAGTTCATAAAACGGCATATGTTTTACATATGCTTACATTTGTTTGCTATATATCCTTTCCACTGGCGTCTTTGGTCAGAAGTGAAAGCTTAGTTATATGCTCCCACGATTCTTAGCAGAGGTTTTCCGATCCACTTATTTATGCAAATGAAATATAAATAGAGGTCCCTATTTCTATGTTCAAAAATAACTTTATTTTTACTAGTTTTCTCCCTGCATCAGCTGCTGTCAGAGAAGTAAGAGTTAACTTTTTTGGTATTAGTTCATGGTTTATTCGCACAATGTATTTCAGAAAATAGAACTGTGTAAGCTTTAAATCGATTGGTATTGGATTTTTGCAGCTCCCTGTTTCTGAGATAGCCTATGATGTCTTCTCATTTGAATTGTTTTCACATTTGGGGTCTCATTCAGTTTCTTGCAATATAACGGCTTGGCACAGGTTCTTTCAATCTTCATGATGCAATAGATGCTCCCGTGGGATTACTGTATTCCCTGCCGCCTTTGAGATTATTGTATTATGATCTGACTTTCAGTAGTATATTTAAATAAAAAGGTATAAATATTCTCTTCAATATCTCCTTCTTTGTTTAGCATTAGATTCAGAATGCTGAATGTGCAGACGTGTATGGCAGGCTTGTGGGTCATTTTGGTTTATTTTCGATTGTTGACACAGTGTTCTAGCGGCTGCTATAACTTCAATATTAAATATTTTTTACAATTAGCCAAGAATCAATTTAGTTTGTGCACTTCTTCAACCCCTTGCTTGAACCTTCAAAACGCACATTTGCTAGTTTCTGTATGGCTCGTCTTTGGCGAGGTAGACCTGCCTCTGTCTCATTTCCATGCCCAGATATTTCATTTTTCCCCGAAACGAATTCATATCGGCTGCTTTACTACCTAACTTGCTTCGGATAACTTGGGTGTCAGAGATGCAAACAAAAACGTTGATATCTATTCAGTCATTCTATGAGTTCCATACAGTTCTTACGCGTGCGAGAAGCTCTCACTGTTTCGAGTTGAAGATCTCTTTTCTACCCGTCATGTAACGATTCTCTTCTGACTGAAATTCTCATATTTCACGAGCACGTGTCTGCCTTTTTCCCGGCGCTGAGCTTATTCCTGCCCTTCATAACAGCTTTCATCCCATTTCTACGCCAAAGGCTTTCACCTGTTTTTTTTAAAAATACGCAAACCAGACAGATTTATCAAAATTCCAGATCAACAGAGGCATGCGTCCTATATGGATAAGACCTGGGAAGCTGCACAACGACGTGTAAAACTAATAAAAATAATCTTACTGTCCGAAGCAAGTATTCCCAAGTTGTTATGGAGCAGGAAATTGAGCGAAACGAAAAAAGTAAGGGCGTCAATGCATGAAATGACTTCAAGGACTAACTGTCAATTTAACAGAGATACAGAAACATAATTCCACCTATTTTAATATTTGGAGCAAGAATTATAAAGAATGGATTGTCAAAATAGACCCTGAACTGTTACAAAAAAAAAAAAAAAAAAAAAAAAGAACTAAAAAAACTGTTATTATCCTGACAAAGAAGTAAACCTTTGTCAGGATAATAACAGTTTTTTTAGTTCTTTTTTTATAATAGTTTTTTTAGTCCAATTAGTCTTCCTTGTGCGCTACGTTATCTGAGATTCTTTATAAGTGCTTTCATTGATTTTTTAAAATCAATGAAAGCACTTGTAAAGAATCTCAGATCACGTAGCGCACAAGGAAGACTAATTGTAGACACCAGTGAGGTTTTTACTAATGTTCTTAAGATCAATTTTTTTTTCATTTGCTTAAATAAGGATGATATGTACACCTGGGCTAAGAATCCTAGGAACACGTCACTAAGGATTTTTTCTGATCAATGACTACATTGGGACTGACGAGAGACAAAGGAATGTAAGTGTATGTAAGGCATCAGCTCTTCTACATGGTGGATGTGGAAATAGCAGGGCAACAGCACGAAACAGTACCAAGGACGATAACCACGGAAAGTGGTGAAAGTGACCCACTCAATTCTAAGAAAGAACGCCATTTTTTTAGAGGAGGGCTACGGTTACATGAAATAATAAGAAAGATGACACTGAATTTTCGGGTGTAATAAGCACATCTTTTAAATCCGTTCTGACGCAAATTAAATTTATCAAAGCTATTGAAATTCAATGCAACCGGTATGGAAAACAATAGTATCTGATGGTAAAAAGAAGTTTTTCAATCGGGTTTTTAATTCCTCAGATATTGCTGTAAACGGAATCGTGAGCTTACGCTCTATGGTTGCAGACTTGTTTGTTAAGAAAAACATGAATTTATATGAGAAACATTTCACACCGGAAACGCTCTCCAACATAGAAATAATTTTTCAAATCGGACTCTTAGGAACAGAGATATCGACAAAAATAAGATGTGACTTTACGTAACCGGTTGGGAAAACCATGCATTATTTTAGGAAGAATGTATTCCAAAAGGTTTTTACCATATGAGCTGTATCAGTCCAAGAAAAAACAATTTTAGTCGAGTTTTCAGGAGCCCAGATTTTGTTAAAAATACTTCAGAAGCACAAATTAAATCTTATTTCCCCTGGTGGCCAAACCATTTTTTACCAAACATTAGAAATTACGTTAAAAATATTTTCCGTTAGGTCTTGTATGCGATACAGGAAAACATTTTCAAATCGGAGTTTTAGAAGCAGAAATAACGCAGAAAACGCAATTTACCTTTGTGCCCCTAGCGGAAAGTCTATGATTTACTCGAAATTTTTGAATTTATAGGAAAAACATTTCGCATTGGAAACATCATCCAACAAAGAAGAAATTTTTCAAATCGGTCTCCTAGAAGTAGAGATATTGACAAAAATATGACATACGCCTACGCCTCCTGGCGTAGAAACCATGCATTATTTCAAGAAGAAAATGTTTCTAAAACGTTTGTCGACATGAGTAGTATCGGTCTACAAACGACGTTTGTTTCAAACGTTATTTTGGAAGCTCATATTTCGCTGCAAATACATCAGAAGCGGAAATTAAGGCTTACGCCACCTGGTGGACAAACCATTTTTTACAAAAATTATAAATCATGGGCAAAGGATTTCCCATCGGGAGCTGTATCATGTGCAGAATTTTTTTTCAAATAGGAGATTTAGAAGCAGAGATGTAGGGGGGAAAGCAATTTATCTTTACGAACCCTAGCGGAAAACCTATTAATTACTAGAAACTTGAAATTATATGAAAAAAATGTCACAAAGGAAACAAAGAATGAATTTTTCAAATCGGACTCCTAGAAATAGAGATATTGACAAAAATAAGATATATATCTACGCCCCCTGGGGGAGAAACCATGGTTGGTTGGTTGGTTGGTTATTAGATTTTATTGGCGCAAGGGCCATGGTTGGCCAAAGAGCGCCAGACACAAGACAAACAGACAAAATTAAAAAACGGAGCATAAATCGCAAAAACTGGCTGACCAAGTAAAACCGAACCATGAGGACGAAGGAAGGGCCAAAAAAGACAAAGAAACAAACAGTATGAAAGACATGGTACAATGGTGAGAAACAAGCCGATTAAGTAAAACTGAGGTTGGTTGGTTGGTTAGTTGATTTTAGTGGCGCAAGGGGCAGGTTTGGCCAAAGAGCGCCAGACAAAGAACTATCAGCTACAGATTTTTAAAAGCGTGGAAAATGATTAAGAGCAGACAGGCTTGGTAAAAGTTGGAAAAAAGGATGATGAAAGCCGTGAAGACAAGTTAGTTAATTGGGTTTATATAAAAATTTATTAACTTACTATTATAATTATTATAATTTGTTTTTCATTTAACACAACTACACAAAAGATGAGTCACAGGAGGGGGACGAACCGTCACTCTCCTCCCCCCACACTCCTCTGCAATGCTGGCCGAGGGCGGGGACGAACTGTCACTCTCCTCCCCCCATGTTCCTCTGCAATGTTGGTTGAGGCTGGGGACCTCGCTGAGTCCGAGACAGTTGCAATGTTGGTCAGGCGGACCGCGACAGTTGGATGGACACTGCACACCTTTGCGGATTGAGTGCCGGGTCTTCCGCACGTGCAGGCTTTCTGCTGGGAACTGAAAGAGTCGGTCGTCTTCAAAAGAGAAGGCGTAGACTCAGCTATCAGGAGCTCGGGGAAATCCACCTGTGTCGCTTGTTCAGCTGTAGATCGCTTGGCAAGTGCGGCGAGAGCTACAGGGCGCGGAACAAAGGGCTGCACGGGTTGTGGCCGAGACTGAACTACTGCGGCAAAAGTACGCTGTCGATTGGTCGGTATACCCAACTTGGCCTTTGCAGCAGGGTACGAGAGGCCTTCCAGGGTCTTGAGGCGCTGGATCGCCATCTCGTCCTTCCATTTCATACAGTTGCGGGAGTAAGCTGCATGGGCCTCACCACAGTTAACACAGCAGGCCGCAGAAGTGCAACCTTCCCCGTCATGTTCACTGGAGCCACAATTAGCGCAACGAGCGGAACTCTTACAGAAACGTTGTGAATGCCCGTACCTCTGGCATCTGAAACAGCGCATAGGACTGGGAATGTACGGGCGAACTCCACAGACCAAGTAGCCAGCCTTGATTTCTGTTGGAACTTTCGGGGAGTTAAAAGTCAAGATCACATTTTTAGACTTAATCAAAGAACCATCGCGCCGAAACATCATACGGCGTGCAGCAATAACACCTTGATCTGCAAGTTCAGTCACCAATTCTTCTTCACTGCATGGCAAGAGATCAAACTCCGAAATAACACCCCGAGAGGTGTTAAGAAACGGGTGAGGTGTCACTTTGACAGGAATGCCTTGAAGACTAGTGAGGTGCAGAAAAGTGTTACTCTGAGAAACACTGCAAGTTTGGACAAGCAGGTCCCCAGAGCGAAGCTTCTTCACAGACCTCATGGGGCCAACCGCAGCGTCCAAAGCTTTATAAATGAAAAAGGGAGATCTGGTAGACAGTCTCTCATTCGGATCGATGGATTCCACAACTAAGTGTGTAGCATGCGTAGTCACAGCAAACGAGGGGAGACGACGCTTCGGAGCGACTGGAACAGCTGCCGAAGAAGAGGTTCCACATTCTTATTCCAGGTCAAGGTCTAAAGATCGTTTAAGGTTATGAGACTTGGTAGGTTGAGAAGACGAAGGAGAGTCATTGTCAATAATCATTTTCTCAGGCGACTTAAATTTGGAGTTTTTCTTTTTGTTTTTACCCATGGAAAAAAGGAAGAGGATTCGTCTGCAAACTACTCCACCCACCACCGAGCCCTACGAGGGAGAACTGGAGGTCTGCAAGTCAAGAAAATGACGTTGGACACAGTTCTGGAGCTTATGCGTTGCAGATATAGTCCGTTGGCTGTGATCACACGCACTCGGCGGACACTTCGGCCTCCGGGTACCGTCATGCCAACGCCTTTGGCATGATCCCACAGCCCCCGGGCTTACCCTGCCGTGCTATACGACAAAAAAGCCGCTAAAGCCCTGTACACAACTTGGTACAAGACTTCTGACTAGAGGTGGGTTAGTCTCTAGCCTCCCGTTTACAGCGAAGCCGGGGTCGAAGAGGAGTGTTGGTACACAGGAGGCACTTAACCGGTCTCCTGTGACCTCAGCCGCCAGACATCCCATTTCCGCCTCACGGGTCTCCGCACGCGGCAAACATGCAGGTAGGTCTAGCACCCAAACCAGCTAAAAGGAAAAAAGAAATCCAAAGAAGACAAATCCTGGCAGGGAACCTAAACGGAATCTCAGCAACCTACGAACTGAGCGGTTAATATAAATCAGTTAGTGGTGGAGGGTAACAAAACCACAAGACCGGGGTGTTAGTACAGAACGTGGTAGCGATTAGGTAGAGAATACAACACGGGCAACTAGCCAGTGGAGAAAATAAATAAAAACGAAAATGCGAGACACAAGACCAGCTCGGGAACGTGGGGACGCGACTCCCCAACAGCTGGATGAACAGCCGTCCCTGCAAACACCAACAGCACCGAAACAAAAAAACAAGCGGTGGCATGACATCAGATGTTGACCAGTCACAAGGTCAGCTCGGGCCGTGGGGGCGCCGCTCCCCAAATAACTGGAAAACCAGTTATCCCGTGCTGGGGAGAAACCATGCATTATTTCAAGAAGAAAATGTTTCTAAAAGGTTTGTCGACCTGAGTACTATCTTTCTACAAGCGACGTTTTTTTTAATCGAGAATTTAAAAGCTCATATTTTGCTGCAAATACATCAGAAGCGGAAATCAAGGTTCACGACCCCTGGCGGCCAAACTATTTTTTTTACAAAAATTAGAAATTATGTGCAAACGATTTCCCATCAGGAGCTGTATCCAGTGCAGAAAGAATTTTCCAAATCGGAGGTTTAGGAGCTGAGATATAGAGGGAAACCCAATTTATCTCTACGCCCCTTGCGGAAAGTCTATGAATTACTTGAAAATTTTGACATTATATTAAAAACGTGTCACACTGAAAACACTATCAAACAAAGAAGGAATTTTTCAAATCGGAATCTTAGAAGTAGAGATATTGACAAAAATGAAATATACATCTACGCCCCCTGGCGGAGAAACTGTTTAATATTTTAAGAAAAAATATTCCAAAAATGTTTATAGATGAGAGTGGCATCAGTCCACGGAATAATGTTTTCAATTGATATTTTAGAAGCTCAGATTATGTGGCAAATACATCAGAAACAAAAATTAACACTTACGTCCCCTGGTGGCTAAAGTATTCTTTACCAAAAATTTGAAATTATATGCAAAAGATTTTTTGTCACCAGGTACATCCGCTGAAGCAAATATTTTTCAAATCGGAGTTTTAGAAGAAGAATTATCGGAAAATATGTAATTTAGTTTTACGCCCCCTAGCGTAAAATCGATGTGTAATTTGAAAAACGTAACTATATCTAAAACACTCTTCGACATAAATGGAATCGAAAGATAAAATCATTTTTTTAATCGGAGGTTTAGTAGCAAATCTGTGGAATGAAACGTATTTTTGGATTCGACATCATCTGCCTTTACGCCCTCTAGAGGCGAAATTGTACATCATAAAAAAAACGAAATGAAGGATCATCATTCGCATATTTCAAGCTTCCGAATGCAAAAAGAATTTTTCACATAAGACTAATAGTTGCAGAGATAGCGTCGGTACAGGCGGACGGACGGACAAACCGATAACATAAGCACGATCTCTTTTTTACAAAAGACGGGCTAAAAGAGGTAGAGACATACATGTACCACAGTACGCCATTCCACTTAATAAATAGAAGATACTTTGTTGACATTGTGTTATCAGATTTCAATTTATATACTGCCCTTTAACAGTTTAACTGGTTTTCGTAAAGGACATGCGAAAAAGGCGATTTGCAGGCAGGCCCTATAGGGTTCCCTGAACCCATTACAGCCAGAGTGACATTAACGTCCTGGTTTGCATTGATAGTCAACAAACCGGCCTGCATCAATCGGTTAAATTTGATTTGTTGTATTAGCATATTAGAATATTCTTATTATAACCGTAATTATAAGTATTTCAGATTATTGATAACTTAATATGCTTTTATTAAAGTTACTTTAAAAACTCATCATTTGAAACTGTTTCCCGGAATACAACTCAAACAAAAATTCTACTTAAGCTGCAGTATATTGTTCGAAAAATATTATACTTAAAAAATTATAAACATACTTTTAAATTGAAATATATTGTTGATTTCTTACTACCTTGCGTGGACTTCTTGAGCGATGTTTGGGGTTTCCTTTAATTCGTTATTACGTTCATCAGACGAAACAGATAACCGATTGGCCTGTGCTGGGAATTAACAAATACACTTGATTTATTCCACCTGATATACAGAATCTGATTCAAAGTCCTCATGAATACATATTCCGGTTCTTGAGGACTTTCAGTCCTCATAAACCGGAATACACATTTCGGGGTAAGGACTCCGTTTACCTCACTGAAGATACATATAATATCTGGCCAAATTAGTAATGTCTTTGAGATCGATACAAAGCTCATGTGTTGTCATATCATATCTCCTTCGATGTATGGCAGCTTGCAGCACACTTTTCTGTATCACGCGGAGATCTGGCATATTTTGTGAAACATTTTTCCATCTAAAACTAAACTTAATATCATGCATTTTGCTTTAAAAGTTTAACACACGAAGAGTTGTTCAAGTTTTACCATGGTTAGATTACGATTTTTTTTTTCAGTTTGAATATAATACTACCCTTCACGTGCGCTGTTGAACATAAAATATCCACAGCACAAGTACGCCTGACCAAATGTGTTAAGAGAGTGTTAGAGGGGATTACAGGCACACATTGAATTTTTTTTTTTAATTTTAAGCTGTACGTATGTATATCTTGTAAGATATGCCGTGTCTAGCATTGAACTTACAGTATGAGGAAAGCCTGTTGTGGTGGGTCAAGTACGTAGGTAATATATGCAAATGTTTGCCAGTCATTGTTTTTTAGTGTCACAGCTACGGTAAAGGGGAAACCATCATAAGGCACTGTGCACTGCTATCATTTGGACGTACGTAATGGGCACATGAAGCGAATATTTTTCATTGTAAAGGAGTTCACAGGGCAATGGAGGGTGGGTGGGTGGAGTGGGTGTTACACATAAAACATTCATTCCCGCAGTAAAAATAAGATTATACAGGTTGCATCTTAAACGGTAAACCAAAGCTTTAGATTTGAAAGTTTCTAGGGCAAAGTATGAACATGTATTAAACTTATTGTGCTTCAGTAAAAACTTTTCGTATCATAAATGTACACCCCTTGAAGGTTCTAGAAGTGATATTTATGTATTTTTGTTGCTGTAACAGAAAACAAATATTAAAAATCCGCAAGATTCGTATATCTTGCTATCACGAGTAAGATCTGTTAAACTGCTATCACCCTTTCATCGTCACGCCTTTGCATTAGAGATGAGAACGGCTACTCTTTTAAGGCCCGGTTCCGTAATAACATTTGTTAAAACTTTTATATAAAATTTTAAAACCCGGCCCGGGTTTTAACATTTTTGCAATTTTTTCCTATGCGAAAAAAAAAAAAATGAAGCAAGTCATTTTTTTTCTATTTATATTTTCGTGTTCAGATAACAAAGCTAGTGCTTTCAGTTAATGTCGACCCCAGAAAGAGAGAAATTATAATAACTATTATTATTATGTGCATTACATTCGGGTAATAAAATACCTTTCATTTTTTTCCAAGTGTATAACTAATTGCCTACACTAAATTTGTTTCATTTAAACTTAAATAAGGGTTTTGAACGCTTAAATTACCTTAGAAAATAATTATAAAATGTATATAATTTCTGCATGACATGAGAATTGCGATCTGACGTATATTTCACTTCACTGCTGAAGTGAAATATACGTCAGATCTCAGAGAAGATATAACCTTTGCACCTAAGGGGAACCAAAACCACTGGAGAGAGTTTCATTTCTTTGGTCTTTGAATGATTCGTTGTTTAAAATATTTCCAATGGTTTTGGTTGCGATTCTTAATCGAAACCAAAACCACTAGGAAGTGTTTCACTCCTTTGTTCTTTGAATTATTCGTCATGAAGTGCGGAACAAACGAAAGTGAGTGTTTGATATTTTCAGTTGACACAGGGTATCCCTCCGTCCGCCTAATCCCCCTACCTAGTAGCCCTGGGAAATAGGTCTTTGGCCTGGCGTCTACAATTTTCAAATCGGCTCACTTTCGTGTTTTATCCGAATAACTGACATATACTATGTTTCATATTTTACCTACCAGAACTTTAAATTTTAGTCTAGAAAAAAATACATAGTTTTACGTAAAACTCTCATAGATGTTTTAAAATTATGAATTGCACGCGAAACACGCATCTAACAATAACTCAGAATTTTAGGCAAAGAAGAAATGAGAGACTGAAGCCGAACCATTCAGTCGTGCTTTTCCCATTGCTTTAGTTAATTCGGTTAGCTGGGTAAAATAAAATTAATTAGAAAATTTAACGGAAGAATTAAATTGAGCCGTGGCCCGAGCGGGCCAGAGTTTTAGTCAAAACTTTCATATAAGAGACCACCCGGAGCCGTGCTCATCTGTACTACGCAGTAATTACTGAATAAAAGAAACGAATGAAACATATAAAGAACGTTAGCATTACAATTAGAGAACAATAATAAAAAAAATGGTGTTTACATTAAAGGTTTAAGGTAATTGGCATTTTAATTCCTTACAATGATTGCAACAATATTTGATATCACAGGAAGAATATTCACATAGAAAGAATAATTGAGAAGAGGAAACTGTCTGTCAATATATTTTGCAGGTATCTTTGTTGATGATGTTGCATCCGATTTCTCAAACTATGTCGTAACTGTACAGTAAATGCTTAATGATGTAATGGGTACATGATGCTTTCAAGAATTGAAGCAGGAAGCAAGGGATAGGGGAAACGAGAGAAAGAGAACTTGCTGAGTTACCGTTGGACCTGTCAAGACAGAGAACACTAATGCTGATGATGATGACACAAAATTAGTACATAAGGAAAACAAGAGTAATACAGTTGCATTTCTGTCGAACCGAACACCACTATATTCAAAAATAAAAATATATGAATTTAGCAGAAATTTTTCAAGTGGATTGCGGCTGGCAGAAGAATGTGTTCACGGATAAGCTCTTTAGAGGTGAAAATCGAACAATAAAGCAAGCTCCAAATTCAAGTTGATTGACTGTTACACTATAAGGTTGCACAGAAGTAAAGTAATCAAAATTATGAAAATATAATTTCACAAGGAAGAAAAGTACTTTATGTATTTCAACGAGTTCAAGTGTGGTTTATTTTTTTAATTATTTTTGGCATTGTGTGTCTGTAAAGACACCTTGGCAGACCTTCTCTCTTTCTAGTTTTGACTACCACAGTGAGCAGTCGCCCGGACCTTATTGACAGACACTGTTTCCAAGAAAAAGAGAGAGACTGCTTTAAGATAAATAAAAACATCCATGCTTCACGGGGATTTGAATGCAAACCCTTCTCCAAAGAATGGTAATAAGCCAGAAATTGGACCACTGTCCACCGGGGCGGCATTTTCATCGTTGAAACAGAGATGTAACATAACTGGATCAATTTGAAAATACACTGCCGGAAAGTGAAAACAGAACACCAAGGAGGAATTGGCGGACGATCATGAAATTTACATATGTTAATGGGGTCGAATTTACGTAGGTGTGATGGTAATTTCTGGACCAACCGGTGAGCGCTTACGCCACAGCACGGCATAATATGCAAATTATCGTTGGTGGTTTTTAAGGAGTACGGCGAAGTGAGCATAATCAGTCGTCGGCGTACGGACACGTGCGAAGACCATGAAGAAGCTGCGATGCCTGGACATCGAAGATGTGTACGATTTCAGCAGTTATCGGATTTTGAGCGAGGTCGTCTAGTCGGACTCCGCGACGCTGGGTAGTCGTATCGTCGTATTGAGGAGCGAATTGGACGGGACGTATCGGTGGTGGTACGATGGTGGCGTAGATGGTCCGAGTAACATTCCCACACGAGAGGACGTGGAACCAGGAGTCACAGACGGATTGATGAGCGGACCGTTCGACGCATGAGAAGAGCGGCGTTGTCAAGCAGAACATTCTTTGCGACGTAAATCCGAGCTGCCGTTGCACCTGAGGTGACTGTGCGAACAATCCGCAACCGTCTACTGGATGCAAGACTACGTGCACGTGTGCCTCTGGCATGTGTACCTCTGACTCCAGCCCACCGTCAGGAACGGCTGCAGTGGTGTCGCCAACGTCTGCACTGGAGAACGCAATGGCGATCTGTCGTGTTTAGCGATGAAAGCAGATTCTGCTTGGGAGCCTCCGATGGCCGTATGCGTGTTGGCACACGCACAGGGGAGCATCTCCATTCTTCTTACATCCGCCAGCGACACACAGGGCTTACACCTGGTCTCCTGGTGTGGGGAGCGATCAGCTATCACTACCGCACACAAGTAGTGTTTGTACCGGGTACGTTAAACAGCATCCCCTACATCAACAACATCATTCAGCCCGTTGCTGTTCCATTTTAAAGTCGGTCCATAGTGGTGTTTTCCAGCAAGATAACGCACGCCCACATACGGCACGTGCAATGCAACATGCACTTCAGGGTGTGAGACAGCTTCCATGGCCTACACGTTCACCGGATTTCCCCCCCATTGAGCACGAGTCGGATTTTATGGGACAACGACTTATCCGGTCCTCACGGCCAACCACGACCATCCCCGATTTACGCGTCCAAGTTGAGGATGCTTGGAACTCAATACCCCAAACTTACATCCAACATCTGTAAGACAGACTCCATGCCCATATTGCACAGTGTGACGCAGTTCATGGCGGTTCAACCTCGTACTAACCATGTTACATGGAAATGTTATTTTTAAGTTTACCAGCAAATACAGCTGTATTTTGCCATAATGTTTTGATCACGTTATCCTCTGTATTTCTTTATCATGCTGTATAAATTTCGTTGGTATCAGACGTCTCCTTCTTGGTGTTCTTTTTTCACTTTCTGCCAGTGTAGATATCACAGAAGACTTAAAATGCCTGTTGTTGTTTTTGTTTTATTTTAGCCTCGCTACGAATTTAACTGTGCTCGATGTGGTATGCAATCTACGCGGCTTTTAATTGTAGTTTTAACAATCTAATTCGACATATGCTACCAATGAATGTGAATTCCGAACCACGTTTGTGAATCCAATTGTATATTTAATTTTGCGTAAGTGGACGAAACATTCGTTTTGCATGAAACGGTTTGCAAAATAGGAAACACTTCGCTCTTCTTGCACGGCAACAGAAGACGCATTATTTATATCGAGACAACGAATACTGATATGATAATGTAAATGAAATTAAGCACTAGTGAAAAACGTAAGTAGAATATCTTGTTTTCTAAATTGAGGCATACCCAGGAGGCACTAAGTTGTACAGCCGTGTCAATTTCAGTAGCCCCTGTACCCTACTTCCTAGAAGGAGTGCCTCCTAGGGATTACCTGCATAACATTTTTGTCAGAATTTTCTCCTCCTGCAACAAACTGGAACGGATTTACGGATCTGAAATTTCATTCACACAAAAAGTACTGAGCCCGGGCGTTACATTCCACCATGTGAAATCCCTGGTCCAATTATTTTCACTTTCTCACTCAGTCAATATATTAACCGCACAAAAACAAGATAACACGCATTTATACATCATCGAAAACTATAACTTAAAACGTACAAGGGAAAGGATATTTCTCTCCTCGTCATTCCTTAACATGCTTTTTAATTTATGCTGGACGAAAATGATCCCCGTCATATTGGCACATAAATCATTATTATTGAAATCCTTCAAGGCGTTATTGCCACCTTTGCTTAAATTGTGACTCAATAATTCGAAGAAAGTTCTCAAAAATTTCAGGATAGACACCTAAAATAGTTGTTCCAATAACATATGTATTTGTAAATTAATTTCTCTGGAAATCATACCTTGCAATATATGCCATCATTTTTTATATTTTTTTCTTATGCAAATTCGGGTAATTCCATGTATATATAATTGTACTAAATTTCTTTAATTCACAAATATTTATGTTTCATTATAGCCCATTAGAATGTGTTACCGAGAAAATGAAACTTCCTCATATGTTGTATTTGGCGATAACACTTGTTTGATTACGTATTTCCTTGCTATTAATTCCACGTGAAGAAATTAATTGAAAACATGCGTTGCCACAGCCAGATATTTCAGGAGTTTCAGTGCAAACACTGAACAAAAAATTATGTAAATCAAATATCGATATATTTCTCAGGTAAATTGTTTGGATGTCAAAACATTTACGTGAGCTTTAGCTCACTTGTTTGCAAATAAGATTCTAAAATTCTGATGATAAAACTTCTGATATGAGTACTTCTCTCTACGATTCTTGAACAAAGCAGAAAATAATGTAAAGTTTTCATGCTGTCTGAAGCACTGGCTTTGTAAGTTACAGGGTTGCACTGGGACAACACCTGATTTTTACAAGAAAGTTTTTTTACCTGCGTTCTTTTTCCGAAAGTTTCAGCATGAACTTTAAGTTGTTGTGGGGGACTTCCTTTGTTCTTTTCCTCACTGCGAAGCTATCTTCTAGGCTCACAGCTTAAGTTCTTCCTCTAAAAACTGATGGGGCAACACAGACTGCGATCAGCAATGTAACAGTTTTTTCAAGTGCTTTTTAACAGTTTCAAGTTAGCTTTAATATTTTCCAGTTTTATATAAAATCTTTAATTGCGAATATCTTTCAGAAATATCTGTTTTCGATTACCCAAAATATCTGTTGAAACATTGATATTAGAAACAAAGCCATGGAAAAATATAAAATTACCAAGACACTCACACACACGAAATACGTTTTCATTAAATTGTGCATTAAGAACCATAACACAAATCCTTGAGCATTCCATTGCATTACATACATTCTATTCTTGAGCATTACATTACATACCAAAATTGGAAAATATTGTCAACCATGTACCAAAAAATAAATAAGATATATTTAAGATTTAATTTATATCACATAATGTTGAATAAATACACGAAACAAAAAAATACATATCAACTAAAGATTTTCTAAATATGAGAGAGATCAACTATTTGAATTAAGAAACAATGAATAATTAAACATATGCTCTGCTGATAAAAATGATCAATTTATTATATTACATCAAAATGAAATTAATCAAAAAACGGAAAATGCAATAGAATTATTGCAAGCACATATTGTAAAATATGATCCAACTGACAGACAAATAAACTGTCTCTCAAAAGTACGGAAGTACAGTATGTACGAAAGTATCTGGTAATACCACAAGAAACAAGAAATAGGTTCCGTCCTATGGGAACAACTGCACCACAATTCTTACGGAAGATTAAGACTTATAAAGAACATATGCCAGTAAGATTAATAGTGACAAAAGAAAAGGCTCCACTAAACAATCTTGAAAAGGAACTACACCGGCGGAAAGTGAAAAAAGAACACCAAGAAGGAATTGGCGGACGATCATGAAATTTACATATGATAATGGGGTCGAGTTTACGTAGGTGTGATGTTAATTTCGGGACCAACCGGTGAGCGCTTACGCCACAGCACGGCATAAAATGCACATTATTTACGGTGGTATTTAAGGAGTACGGCGAATTTAATGTAATCAGTCGTCGGCGTACGGACCCGTGCGACGACCCTGAAGAAGCTGCAATGCCTGGACATTTAAGACGTGTAAGATTTCAGCAGTTATCGCAATTTAAGCAAGGTGGTCTTGTCGGACTCCGCGAGGACGGGTCGTCGTATCGTCGTATTACGAAGCGAATTGGAAGGGAAGTATCGGTGGTGGTACGATGGTGGCGTAGAAGGTCCGAGGAACATTCCCAAACGAGAAGACGTGGAACCGGGAGTCACAGACGGACTGATGAGCGGACTGATCGACGCATAAGAAGAGCGGCGTTGTCAAGCAGAACACCCACTGCGACGCAAATCCGAGATGCCGTTGCACCTGAGGTGACTGTGGGAAAAATCCACATCCGTCTACTGGATGCAGGACTACGTGCACGGGTGTTTCTGGCTTGTGTACCTCTGATTCCAGCCCACCGTCAGGAATGGCTGCAGTGGTGTCGCCAATGTCTGCACTGGAGAACGCAATGGCGATCTGTAGTGTTCAGCGATGAAATCAGATTCTTCTTGGGAGCCTCTGATGGGCGTATGCGTGTTCGCAGACGCACAGGGGACCGTCTCCACCCTTCTTGCATCCGCCAGCGAAACGCAGGGTATACACCTGGTCTCCTGATGTGGGGAGCGATCAGCTATCACTCCCGTACTTAATAGTTTTCGTACCGGGTAGGTTAAACAGCACCTAGTACATCAACATGATTCAGCCCGTTGTTGTGCCATTTGTGAGGTCGGTCCATCGTGGTGTTTTCCAGCAAGATAACGCACACCCACACACAGCACGGGCAACGCAACATGCACTTCAGGGTGTGAGACAACCTCCATGGCCTGCAGGTTCACCGGGTTTGTCCCCCATTGAGCACGTGTGGGATTTTATGGGACAACGACTTATCCGGTCTCCACGGCCAGCCACGATCATCTCCAAATTACGCGTCCATTTTGAGGATGCTTGGAACTCAATACCCTAAACTTACATCCAACATCTGTACGACAGACTCCATGCCAGAATTGCACAGTGTGACGCAGTTCATGGCGGTTTAACCTCGTACTAACCATGCTACATGGAAATGTTATTTTCCAGTTTACCCGCAAATACAGCTGTATTTTGTCATATTGCATTGATCACGTTATCCTCTGTATTCCGTTATTATGCTGTATAAATTTCGTTGGTATCAGACTTCTCCTTCTTGGTGTTCGTTTTTCACTTTCCGCCAGTGCATATCAATATTTATAAAAAATATGACTAAAAATTAAATACAATGTAAATAATAGCATCGAATGCATACAATATTTTAAAATATACACTGACGGAAAAAATCCCAACACAAAGAAGGGGTTGTGTTAGATAAACGACAGTTGTTAGACGGTGAGAGTACATCTGTAAGATGACGTCCATGCAAATTTCGCGCTCGGCGCATGCGGGTGGCGCTATTAGCACCCCTGGGAACATGCAAAGCAGGTTTGCTGTAAATAGGCTCTGCAACGTTCGTGAGCGTTAGATATCTTTGAGATTCGACCTAGTGTGTTGATGTTAGTCAAGAATGCCTCTAAGACGAAGAAGCCATTAACAGGAGCTAACGGAGTTTGAACGAAGTCGTGTAATATTGCTACGAGAAAGTGGATTTTCTTTCCGCAATATTGCAGAACGACTTGGCAGGAATGTAGTCACTGTACATGATTGTTGGCAGCGGTGGTCAAGGGAAGCTGCTGCCTCAAGAAGACCGGACTCCGGCCGGCCACCTGGCACTACTGAGAGGGAAGACCGCCGTGTAGGGCGTATGGCCGTGGCGTATCGTACCGCGTCTGTGGCAGCAATGCCAGCTGCAGTTGCCACCACAGTGACACAACGAACTGTTACAAATTGGTTACTTGATGGACAGCTCCGAGCCAGACGCCCTGTAGCGTGCATTCCACTTACTCCAAACCACTGCCGCTTGCGACGTCAGTGGTGTCAAGCTAGAGCTCATTGGAGGACGGAGTGGATATCTGTTGTGTTTTTTGATGAAAGCCGGTTCTGGCTGGGTGCCAGTGATGACTGTGTGTTGTTTAGAAGGACGCCAGGTGAGCGCCTGCAACCAACCTGTCTGCGGCAGAGACACATTGGACCTACACCTGGAGTTATGGTCTATGGAGCAATTTTCTATGACAGCAGGAGCACTCTCGTGGTTATCCCACGCACCCTGACGGCACAGTTGTACGTCGGTCTGGTGATTAAACCTGTTGTGCTGCCATTCATGAACAGCATTCCAGGGGTGTTTTCCAACAGGATAACGCTCGCCCGCATACCGCTGTTGTAACACAACATGCTCTACAGAGGTCGACATGTGGCCGTGGCCTGTTAGATTACCATATCTTTCACCAATCGAGCATGTATGGTATATCATTGGACGACAACTCCAGCGTCACCCTCAACGAGCATAACCGTCCCTGTATTGACCGACCAAGTGCAACAGGCATGGAACTCCATCCCACAAACTGACATCCAGCACCTGTACGACACAATGCATGAACGTTTGCGTGCTTGCATTCAACATTCTGGCGGTTACACCGGTTATTAATGTACCAGCAATTCACATTTGAAATGGCTCTTCTCACGCTTACATTAAGCTGTGATCTTGAAACCATAATCGATTAAATATGTTACCTATACAATTGTATTGCCTCCATTTCTTTCCTCTACAACTATTTATCGTGGTGTTCGGATTTTTTTTCCGTCAGTGTATTTAATCTCTACAGTGTTTGTGTGTATTCATTAAATTGTGAGATACAGATATGATGAAATTAAAGCTGATCCAAATATTTTATAATAGCATTACGGTAACACGATCGCATTTAGACTAAACTTCAGTCACATTATCCCTGTCATATTTAATTCGGTCCTCGTTTTTTTCTTGGTTCTGAACTCAGAAAAAAATGGAAAATCTGTTAGTACCCCGCATTTTCTTTCTTGTGGTAGACCGATACAGCAGACGGGATTAAGATAACTCTTATTAATATGCCTGATTTCTGACACTAGGTAAGCCGCTGGGCGCCTCTCCTCTGTGGTTTTATTATAATTGTATTTGAATTTGTGCTTAACAATATAAATGGTAAGTAGTTTGGTGTTCTTTTCTGTTCTAAAGACAAAGTATGAGACATTTCTCGCAGAATAATCGAAATCAAAATAAGAATAACAATTCTCGCCTAAATCGTACTCTAGATAAAGATGGCCAAAAATGTCTACCTCATTTATCAACAACTCATATTCTGTGTATAGGTCACATCTTGGAAAATAAATTATTTACTTATTCGGCACGTTCGATCGAAATATGGCAGTACGTGGCGCTGCAGGTCAGTACTTTAAAAACCTTGTAATATAGGAAACACTCATTGGCGTTTGGGTAAATATCTTTTATGCAGAGCCGTTATCGAACGAGGAGGTTCGTTCAGATTGAGCGATATTTTGCTTTTCCCAACTATCTGAAATAACAGAAACTTTGTGCTGGGCCGCGAAATATATACTCGTAGAGCCAAGGAAGATAATGTGAAAGAATACTAAACATTCCATTTCATTTGTAATTCTGAATCATATTACAGCTTAATCGGTTAACACAATTGTTTATTAATTCGTTTTTATCAACATTTATTAACTCATTTTGCATTTGCTATTTTCTCAACGCACTAAATGAAGCCATGCATGGAACACCCTGAAACAGATTATGTTTAGATTATAACTCCGTACCCGTAAAAAAATGTTTTTCACGAAAAAAACAGTGGTTCAGTCAATATATTGCTTGTATTGTGAATTTCCTGGAACATTCTGTCAAATATCTGAAATTCATGGCGTAATGTTTCCAAAACAAAAGCAGAGCATTTGTGAAAGGTCGTTCAGTTTACTTCTAATATTCATAATTTTTTCTCGAATGGGGTGTGTGGATACAGATCTCCGTAAACTCCATGCACAAAGTTCCATTTCAATTATTCCAATTATTTAGGCATACAACAGGCTTGACATTGTCTAGCATGGTAGAAAGTCTAACCACTGTAAAGGTTTCTAATTCGATATCAAGGAATTTATGCACATGCGGAATGCAGTTGCATCTCGCTTTTGAAATTTGTTCACCAACGTAGAACTTATTCTAGAAGATCCGTTTTCTTCCTGAAAATTTCGAAACAATTCTGTGAATGTTCATTTTAAAAGCATAATGAAAAGTACAATAACATCCTCAATAAAAAAAAACAGTGTATTCAATATTAAATTTGGAAAGTATGTCCCTATATGGAATTAAGACAAAACTGTGAATCTTCAACTATCTGCATCGTTATTCTATAACGAAAGCTCCTTTGGACTTCGTTTCGGTTGTCTCCCTGTGCAATAATTATTCATGTCTAATTGGTAAAAGACTGTCGTTTCAGTCAATCAGAATGTGATAAAAGCAATGTACTGTTCCCTGTGTTAATTAAACTGTTTTTAGGAACTTCAAAATTTTCAATGACGACGAAGTCTCACTGTTTTAAGCCAGAGTCTCATTGTCCTTCACAACGAAAAATATTGCCTCCGAAGGTTATATTCTTGGTGATTGGTTTCCTCTTCTGTAACGTACTGTCACAATCCATGACCATTTCTGTCAAAGTTAGAATCACTGCTATTCGTTGCATTGCAATGGCCATTAACTCTCTCGGTACTTGTTCTCCGTTTTCAATAATTGGGGCCTATCCTGGACTTCACATCCTCAACTCCACGAGCAAAAAAGACTTTTCAAACTTGGTCACTAATGTTTATATATCTAAAACACATCCAATACCATGCCCTGGGCTGTAATACGGGATGGACCTATCCGAAGCTGAAGGGATCAGTAAATTCGTCGTAAAGAAGTCGAGTGCCCTTTCTACTTTAAGTTGAGCACCAATCGCATTTCTAAAACGTTGGCGCGTATTCCATTCACTACACCCTATGATTTTTGGATATCTCAAAATTACCCAAAAAGAAAGGAATATATTTCACATATTATAAATCGGCATGGGGCTTCATTCAATGTAATTTAAAACTAGCCTTGTGTGCAAATTTTAAATAATCAGGCAAAGGAATTCTGAAATATCTCCAGAACTATTTTAGAAGTCCTTAATACATTTGTTTCTAAACCATGAGCATTGGTTATTTTTAGTGTACTTTAGTTGTATGATTGTTCACAAGACAAAATTAATACTGTACGTGGATACAGAATTTTGCTTCATCAGCGATTTTAATAGAAATGCCAGAACATTTATCAAGAAAAGAAAAGTCCCTAAACAATATTTACTTTTGTTCCTGTAGATTTATTGCTATCATATGCTTTACGACGGTTGCTACATACTTTCAGCTGGTGGTCAGAATTTCTAAAGAATCCGATAGCTTTTCAAGAACGTGTAATCTCTGCTTATATTCATCGTATCTGTATCAGAAAGGATTTTTGTTATCTGTGTATTTAACTATTTTTTCCTGCCTCGTTTAAATAACAAAACGACGCCATTGATAAATTACAACATTCCATAATTGAAATGCTGTCCCAATGTCATATGTTTACAATACTGAATCAAAAATATTTCGCAAAGCAGCTATTGGCGAAACAGTTGTAGCCATCGTGTGACTGACGTAAAACAATTTCTGCTTTCAAAACTAGATATTTAGTCATCTTTTCACCTGAACCCCTGGAAAATGAGATACACCTTCAGTGCAAGCTAAGAGCTTGTGTAACTTGGTAATGACATGGCTGAAATATCAACGAATACCAAGGTGTAATATTATAGAACTCCCCCAAATAATTACACGCTTTCTTTATAAGAAAGTAATTAGAATTTTGTGAACATGTTTTCCCTGTGAAATAAAAATGATTTCACTGGGGGTAGCTAATGCGAATTGGCTGCAACTCGGTGCGTGTCTTTAAATTCGTTTTACCCAAGAACTACAAAAGTAGTACCTTAAGTAATAATCTCCTGCTTCATGCATGAGTAACACTGACATATTTTGACTTAAGTGATAATTTTCTTTTGCTGTTAACATTCTTACGTGGAAATTTACTAAATTGCAGTTAAAAATCCCCTACAGCCTGAAGCGTTTTAGTCCCACAGAATGTTGCCATTGAAATTAATTTTCCACTAAGAATATGCTTTCATCACATGACATAAGTGAAAAAATATCTGGTGTTTTACTGGAATTTAAAAAGTTAAGTAAATGCAAAAAGTGGAGTATTTTTTTCTCAAATTTCATTCTGTATTTTCAAAACAGAAACGCATTTTTCTGTGTCTTATCGAAAACAAAAGCAGAATTATTCGACATCAGTCTCGGATACACAAATATATATTGTTTTATATCTACAGTTATGCAAAACGTTACGTTGTTAAAAAGCGGACTTTAAAAAAAATTACTAACATGTATATACTATCTACCAAAAAGTAATTGGACACCAGTGATAGCAAAGGAAAACGAAGTTCATTCACATTCAATAGTTGGTGGAGCCTCCACGAGCAGCGATTACAGCTGCGACCCTCCGGGGCATACTCTCCACCAGGCGTTGTACGACGGCTAGCGATATTTTCTTCCACTCGGCTTGGAGAAGACAGGTCAGTTCCTTTACCGATTTCGGACGGTGAGGGAACCCTTACGTCGACGCTCCAAATCGTCCCATATGTACTCGATAAGGTTAAGGTCCGATCTCTGCGCTGGCCAGTCCTTTCGATTAACCCCATTTTCACCATAAAAAGCAATGGTGGACCTTGCAACATGACAGATGGCATTGTCATCCTGAAAGTAACATGGGTCCCCCGTAAAACTGCCGCAACGTAGGAAGCGCATGGTCATCCAAAATGGTGCAGTGGGTCTCGGCGTTGAGTCTACCAGGACTTGCGACCAAGGGTCCCGTGCCATTCCAAGAGAAACACCCCGATGGCATAATCTCACCGCCGCCGAACTTCACAGTTGGCACAATACATTCGGGCAAGAGGCGTTCTGCAGGCAGACGCCAAACTCAGACCCTGCCATCCGAACGGCAGAGGGTGAACCTGGATTCGTCGCTCCAGAGAACTTGTTTCCACGGTTCAACGGTCCACTGTCGAAGTTCTTTGGACCACGTTAGCAGAGCAGCGCTATTGGACTTGGTGATCAAAGGCTTGTGGGCGGCAGCACGTCCATGATAAATGGGCTTCCTTACGGATGGTATTCATCGAAAGAACACTCGCGGATGCCTGTTGAAACTCCTCGCGGATGTGGTCCATCGATTTGGAGCGGTTCTTCCGAATTTCTCTGGCCATCACCCGTCGGTCTCTAACTCCCAGTTTTTTGGGTCTGCCGTGTCGGGGCACATTTCGACAGTCACCTCTCGTCTTCCACTTGCCAATCACATAGGCCACTGTCGATTTTAGGTACTTCAACTTGCTGGGTATTTCACGTATGGATCGGCCTTTTCTGTGATACTCGACGATTACACCTTTCTCGAAATCAGAGAGCTCCGAACTGCGTGGCATGTTGCATGCTACTGATTGCGTTGTTGTTTCCCACACGATATTTAACGGCGGCGGCCGTTACGTGCATCTGGACCGCAGATATCGTTGATAGCAGGGGTGTCCGATCACTTGTTGGTAGATAGTGTATATAAACTGAAGTGCCAGAAAAACTGGTACAGACGAGCTTGTGCAAAATTCATAGCAACGTCACTTATGCGCGGACTACGTTGAATCCGCCAGTGCGTATATAAAGTGATAGACATCCTTGCCAGCTGTCAGAGCGGTTTTCGGTATGAGAATGACAAGCAATAACGATTTAAGCGTTTTCAACGCGGTGTCATAGTTGGCGCTTGTGAGATGGGCCATACGATTTCGGAAGTAGAGACGAAGTTCGGATTTTCACGGACGAACTTTGCAAGGGCTTTGCAAGGGCGTACCGCAAGGGCGTACCGTGACTACAAGAAATCCGGCAAAACCTTCAACTTACGATATCAGTGTGGCCGTAAAAATGCATTGGGTAAACGTGACCATTGTCGGCTGTCAAGAATCGATTCACGTGATAGGCGTGCAACAGTCTCACAGGTATCATCGGAATTCAATTCTGGAGCATCAACAAGAAATCAACGTCCGGACTGAGCAAATGAACCCTGCACGATATGGGCTTTGGGAACCGACGCCCAACTCGAGTCCCCTTGATGGGTGCACGACACAGAACTATGCGCCTCGCTTGGGCACGGCAACACGGCCACTGGACACTTGATGACTGGAAACAAGTAGCCTGGTCTGACGAGTCGCGTTTCCAACTGTGTCGGGCAGATGGAAGGATTCATGTGTTGCGTAAACCCCATGAAGCCATGGATCCCACCTGTCCAGAAGGAACTGTACCCGCTTGTGGAAGTTCGGTAATGGTATGGGGTGAGTTTAGTCGGGCTTCACTGGCAAACCTGGTCCGTCTACAAAAGTCTGTGACCGGCCAACCCTATGTGCGCATCCATTCTAACGAGGTACACCCGTTCATGTCATGCATTCATGCTGATGGGTTGGGCCTGTTCCAACAGCACAATGCACTTCCACACAAATGTCGAGACGCCACCATATGGTTAGAAGATTATTCTTCTGAGTGTGGGGAGTTGCCATTCCTACCCAAGTCCTCAGATCTGAACGTGATAGAACCCATTTGGTATGCCATGCAAGTCGCTATCAAACACAGGGATACGAGACCTCGGAATTCACCCGAATTGTGGAACA
Source organism: Macrothele yani (assembly GCA_039090855.1). NCBI lineage: Eukaryota > Metazoa > Arthropoda > Arachnida > Araneae > Macrothelidae > Macrothele > Macrothele yani. Next base: position 45,149,089 of record CM076999.1, on the reverse strand, counting down.
TTCTGCAGGAAGTATGGCTTGCATTGCCTACAGCATATTTCCAGAAGCTAGTGGAGTCCATGACCCGTCATATTTCTGCAGTTCTGCGCTCCCGTGGGTGACCTACCAAGTATTAGACTGGTGTACCAGTTTTTGTGGCACTTCTGTGTATATATATATATAGGTCAGGTGATGCGTAACATCGCATCCTCTCCTTGACAAATGTCAACCACGCCTTCTCGTAGTGCATCCTGTTCCCAATAAAGGGGATATGACGACCACCATTAGCGGTCTAACTATACCATCGGGATTAGAGGAAATGCTATCCCACACTCACCAACCCGCTTGGCCAGCGTGGTGAGTTATGGCCAAACCCCTCCAAAATGACTCCACAACTTTAATCTTGGCCCTCAGTCTCCGGCAGCTGGAATGTACCTGGCCAAGGCAGCGGCCAGTGCGACATGAAGGGAGAGGGTGCTAAGAATCCCCGGAGGATCGGACTAGGCTGCCATCTGATGCTGACCTTGGCTACGTACAACGGACGCTCCCTATCTTCTGATTCAAGGCTTCTTGAATTGGAAGAGGAACTACAAAGGATCAATTGGGACATCGTCGGGATAAGTGAGGTAAGGAGAAAAGGAAAAGATCTCAATGAACTGAAAAGTGGACATCTCTTCTACTATCGTGGGACAGATACTAGCAGAACTAGTGGTGTTGGATTTATACTAAACAATAAACTGAAGGATAAAGTTGTAGAAGTTGAAAGTTCCTCTGACAGAGCTGCACGACTCGTTATTTAACTTTCGAGAAGATACCAGGCTCAGATTATTCAAACTTATGCACCCACCACAAGTCATCCTGAAGAAGAAATTGAAGAATTTTATGAGGAAATTCGCCATCTAAATAATAAAGGTAAGCAGCACTTGAAGATAATTATGAGAGATTTCAATGCAAAAATAGGGCAACGGCAACAGAATGAAACTTCAGTAGATAAATTCGGTGACGGCAACAGAATGAAACTTCAGTAGGTAAATTCGGTGACGGCAACAAAAACAAGCGTGGAAATAGTCTTGTTGAGTTTGCAGAAGCAGAAGGGTTTTTCATTTTGAACTCCTTTTTCAAGAAAAAGCCGCTCAGGAAATGGACATGGAGACATCCAAATGGGACGACAGATGAAATTGATTTTATTATGTGTAACAAAAAATTCGTCATAGAAGACTGCAGTGTGCTAAACAAGTTCAACACAGGTAGTGACCATAGATTGGTGAGATGTAAGATGCACCTCAACACTAAACTCGAACGTGGCAAGCTCATAAGACAAACAAAATGATTTGACATAACCAACCTTAAAAAACACCATGATACCTTGAAGTTGGAACTGAAGAAGAGATTCTCTGCTTTAGAAGGCCTAATATCGGAAGAAAATAATATTTCTGAAGTTAACAAAAAAGTAACCAAAGCCATTCTGGAAACAGCAACATAATTTACTGTGTCTAAGAACAAGTTGCATGTGAACAAATTATCAGGAAAACCAAAATGTTGATGCAAAAAAGAAGAGAGATGAGGACAACTACAGAAGATATGACTTCTAAAGTGGAATACATAGAGCTATGCCAGACTGCACGAAAAAGTATCACTGAAGACGTAAGGAAATTAAACTGTGAACTAGTGAGGAAAGCAATTGAAAATAACCAAAGCCTAAAGATAGCAAAGGGACATCTCAGTAACGGAAGAAAAAAGATAATGGCACTGAGAGATGAAGATGGTTCTGTAACAAGAAATGTTGGCGACATTTCGACGAGAGTGAAAAATTTCTACTCCAAGTTATAGGAAAAGGGTGATGCATGTACTCCAGACATCATGGAAGGTACTAGTACCAGAGTTCTTCCAGTCCTCCCAGCAGAAGTTACACATGCAATCAAGAACATGAAGCGAAGAAAAGCTCCAGGAGAAGATGGAATTACTGTAGACATCATACAAGAAGCAAGTGGAGAAATCGAAACAGTACTCGCCCAAATTTTCACTCGATGCCTTAATGAAGGAAGATTCCTGAGTGTTGGAACAACGCTACAATGATCCTGCTACATAAAAAAGTGAAATTGAGGATCTCAGGAGCTACAGACCTATCAGCCTTCTATCAGTGGTTTATAAAATCTTCACTAAAGTTCTTTCACACCGCTTGAAGGTATAACTGGACATGGCTCAACCGAGAGAACAAGCTGGATTCAGGAGTGGCTACAGCACAATAGATCATATCCACGTACTGAGAGAACTAATTAAAAGAGCGAGGGAATATGAACTTCCATTGTGCATGGGTTTTATCGATTATGAAAAAGCCTTTGATTCGGTGAAACCATCGGCAATTACATTGGCTCTGAAATCCTGCGGTATTGAAGATGCATACATTAATATTATTAATAACATCTATGAAAATGCAAGTGCAAACTTTCGGCTGTTTGAAAATACAACACACATAGAAATTGAAAAGGGAGTGAGACAAGGTGAAACCATATCTCCGAAGCTCTTTAACGCCACATTGGAAAATGTCTTTCAATCACTTAACTGGGAAAACAAAGGGATAAAGATTAATGGAGATTATCTAACCCCCTTAGTTTTGCTGATGACATAGTCATTTTTTGCAACTACCCCATAAGAGCTGCAGAGTATGATCCAAGAACTTGATGACAAGAGTAAAGAAGTGGGATTAAAAATGAGCTTTCAGAAGACAAAAGTGGTGTTCAATGCTTTTACACGAAATGAAGATTTATCAATTGATGGAAAAAAGCTTGAGATAACAGACACGTACGTTTATCTTGGACAGCAGATATCAAGTGAGGATCACATTGATGAAGAAACTAATCGGCGTACAAAACTTGCCTGGAGAGCTTTTGGAAGAAACAGCATAATTTTCAAGAGCAATATGCCATTATGTCTTAAAAGAGAAGTGTTTTATCAATGCATTCTTCCAGTGCTTACGTATGGTGCAGAGACGTGGACCTTAACTAAAAGAGACATACAAAGGCTGCAGACAACTCAAAAAAGCATGGAGAGGTGCATACTTGGTGTAACCAGGAGAGATAAGAAGAGGAACTCGTGGATCGAGGACATCATGATCTCGAAAAAACTCGTCGATGGAGGACTACATGATCAGAGTTAAATCTCTGGAATGGCAATGGGCTGGACATACTGCCAAAAGGACAGACCATCGATGGACAGCCGAAATTTTAGATTGGATTTCAAGGGACAGGAAAAGACCCAGAAGAAGACCACATGGGAGATGGGTGGATGAAATTCGAATGTATACAGGAGGGACATGGAGGAGACTGGCACAAGACAGACCGTTGTGGGGGAAACTTGGGGAGTCCTTTGTCCAGCAATGGATTTGTAATGGTTGACAATGATGATGATGATGATATATATATAACTTACTTCCCGATCAATGAATAAAATTACCTTAGGGCTACAAAAACGTCTTTGTTCAGACTGTAGAAAAAGTTATGGGTGAGCCGTGGAAGAAACGTAAATTAATCGCAATACATACCACATAATTAAAATTAATAATACATTTCTGAACATTGGTACTAAGAAATTCCGAAAATTACTGTTTCTGGAGCATGATTTGCAAATTTATGATCCCAAATCAAAATGATTTCTTTAAATCTTAGATTTTCTCAATTTTTACGTTCTTGTTTTCTTACTCCTTTTGTTCTTTTAACCAAATTCCAGCCAATTTAACTCATTGCAAGTTTTTAAAAACCTGTCAGATTTCAAAAATAAAATGTTTGCTTGATTTCATGTATCATACCATAACGAAATTATATCTTCGCAATTCGAAAAAAAATCGAAGTTAAACATAAAGGAAATAACTTCTTGCTTGAAAATTGGCTACGTATCTGTGGTCTACGAATCTGAAAATTAGTCTCCGATATACACATAATGTAAGGATACCCTTTTTTTCAACAAAGGTATTCATTGGATTCATATCAAGTGCGGAAAATATTATATCAATCCATATTCGTGAAAAGACACTGTCACTAAAGAATGATCATGGCCACATTTGGAGAATGTCTGTGAAGTAAGAAAGGAATTATCGCATTTCTAGCAAGATGTATAAGCTTTCCGAACCATAATTTCTTTTTTAAATAATAAATGGTGACGTCTTGATTTCTCTGGGTAATTTATTACATGACTACTGCCAAAATCAGGTACCTTTCTATTCTTGGATTTTTAATAATGTTGGAATTAAACGCAGTCTGTTCAATGCAAACGATGACATTTTGAAATATGCGACGTCCATTCTAAAATGGCGTTCATGTCGTTTTTAATTTTTGTTAGTTATTTCTAAATAAATAAAATCTATAATTGATGATAGCCTTTTATGTAACGTTGGGTTTGCCTCCTCGGGCGCTCCGTGGTAACAATGGCACACACAACAGCAACTAGGGCCTCTGTGAATCTTGGAGAGGTGCCAGATAGTTCTGTGTGACATTGGCGAAAAGACCCCAACTCACTGGGTTTTGTTCCAGAATCCTTAGGTTGAATGACCAACTGGAACCCTTAGTTGTGGGCTAATCCCCCATACTGATGTACTTACCTGATTAAAAAGACAAAAGGAAATATTAAGAATGACTCAAGTGTGGGATATGGTGGACCTACCACAGTTGAGAAGGACGGTTCACCACGAAATCGACCTGGACTTTCTAAACGGCGTATGAAAAAGCGAACTCGGCTGAGTGAATGTAAGACTGGTGTATGGAATACTAGAGGTATAAACGGCAAGATGAGTGAGGTGATTGAGGAGATGAATAAGTATAGACTGGATGTGATGTGTGTAAGGGAAACCAAAAAGAAGGAAATTGGGATAGAAGAAGTGAATGGCACGGTGAGTGTGTGGTCTGGAGTATTGGATAATATGAAAGGACAGGTTGGTGTAGGTGTGATTTTAAGTGAAAAGATGAAGAACAACTTGATTCACTATAGTTGCATAAGTGAGAGAATTCTCTGGTTTCGTTTGAAAGTGAAACTTCAGGGAATTGTAATTGTTGTAGTGTATGGTCCTTGTGACTCGGAACCTTCTGATAAGAAGGAAGATTTCTGGAATTAGCTAAAATCGGTTTTGAGCCAGTTTGGTGCTAAAGAAAAAGTTATAATAGCAGGGGATTTCAATGCTAGAGTAGGTGTGCAGAATGCAATTTCTGACAATGTTCGGGGTAAGTTTAATGATCCTTGTGTGAATGATAATGGTGAAAGATTAATTGAACTCTGCATTGAGAATGATTTGTGTGTATCTAATACATTTTTCAACCACAAGTATATACACATATATACCTGGAAAAATCGTACTCTCGATCAGCGTTTGAAACACTTAGTTGTTTACACCCGTGTAATGAGAGGTGCGGATGTTGGTTCTGATCATTACTTGGTAGTGTCACGAGTGAAACTTAATGTTGGTTAGAGGAATAGGAAGAGACCCAGGATAGAAAGCATAAAGGTTGATAGGCTCCTTGAAGATCATCAGCGGTATTCTGACTTACTCAGAGAACAACTGAATGATCTGAAATCTTGTGAGAGGGATGTAAAAAGAAGTGGGAATGTTTTAAGAAATGTGCTGTCACTTCTGCTAAAAAGGTCTGTGGCACCACAATAGTGGGTAACAATAGAGGTGATGCTTGGTAGAATAGTGAGATTGATGAGACAGTAAAGAAAAAGAAAGGTAGCCTATTTGGGGATGTTGCAAGGTAGAGTCTCTGTGAATGAATATCGCTGTAAGAAGCGTGAATATGCTAAGCTGGTTCGCCACAGTAAGGCAAAAGATAGGAAAGAGAAAGTGGAAAGGCATGAACTGTCTTTTTGAAAAGATAGAAAGTCCTTCTGGAAGTACATGGGACTCAGAAAAAAATTGGGGAAACAAAGTTGTAAGTTGTGTGAAGAATGAGATTGGGGAAATGATATGGGAGCCCAATCAGTTAAGTGACAGATGGGGCGAATACTTCTGTGAGTTATTAGATCGGGAGAGCAAAAATGATTCTGAGACAGATGCAGATGATGTCACAATGAGGGATGAAAGCACAGGAGGGATCTCAAGAGAAGAAGTGTGTAAAGCTCTAAAATCTCTTCTGAATGGTAAGGCTCTAGGAGTTGATGGCATAACTGCAGATATGTTGAAGTATGGTGGTGACTCTATAACTGACTGGTTAACTGAAATTTGCCAGTTGTGCTGGGAGTTAGGAATAGTCCCTCAGGATTGGAAGGATGCTATCATTGTTTCCTTGTATAAAGGAAAAGGTGATCAGACTGAATGCAAGAACTATCGTGGTATTAGCCTACTGAGTGTGCCAGGGAAAGTGTTTGGTAAGGTTGTTATTATTTGGTAAGGTTGTTATTATTTGGTAAGGTTGTTATTATTTGGTAAGGTTGTTATTGAAAAAGTACGGGTCTTACATCAGAGAAAGTGTGGGATGTTCAGAGTGGTTTTATGCCTATTAAAGGCTGCACTAACCAGATTTTTGCATTACGCATGATGATTAAAAAGTATCTAACTGTTGGGAAGAAAGTTTTTACTGCCTTCATAGATTTAGAGAAAGCTTACGACCGAGTGAATAGGACACTTTTGTGGAAGGTATTGAATGAATATGGTGTTACTGGGAATCTACGTAATAGTGTAAAGGCCATGTATGCTGGTAGTAGAGCTTGTGTACGAGTGAATGGTGTTTTATCAAAATGGTTTTCCATTGATGCAGGAGTTAGACAAGGTTGTGTAATGTCACCATGGCTGTTTAACATATTTGTGGACGCATGCATGCGTGAGGCCAAAATAGATAATAGTGGTTTATGTCTTGGTGATATCCGTGTGCGCAGATTGCTGTATGCTGATGACACTGTCCTGTTGCCAGAGAGCAAATGTGAGTTGCAGAGTATGTTGACTCGGATGCACGAAGTTTGCATGAAATTCAAACTGAGTATAAATAAGGGAAAAACCAAAGTTATGGTGTTTGAGAAAGGAATGGGTAGCACTGAATGTAATGTAAGTATAAATGGCACTGTGATTGACCAGGTGAGGGAGTTTGTGTATTTAGGAAACATGTTTGACAGAGAGAACAAGTTGGATGGTGAAATCAGTAGGCGAGTAAATTATTCTTTGAAAGTCATAGCTGCTCTGGGAGGTTTTTACAGGAATGATGGGTTCTCTAGAGAGTCCCTCATGGCTGTGTATGAATTAGTAATTGTTCCTACTCTGATGTATGGCAGTGAAACCTGGGTACTGCAGAAGAAACATGGGAGTTGTTTGTGTGCTGGAGAAATGCGTTACTTACGTGGGGTTTGTGGCAAGACACGATCTGATTGTGTGAGGAATGAAGATGTATTGCAGTTGTGTGATGTAAAGCAAAATGTTGTTAGCAAGGTGGAGACCAATATGCTTTGGTGGTTTGGCCATGTTGAAAGAATGAGTGATGAAATGCTTACTAAGAAAATATTTTCAGCCCAAGTGGCAGGAAGGAAAGGCAGAGGAAGGCCAAGAAAGACATTGGTGGATCAGATTCAGGAGTGTCTGCATGAGAAAGAGATTATGAGTGTGAAGTATAAAAGCTCTTGTGCACGGCGTGTAATGGATATCAGTGAAGCACGAGTTGTATGTCAAGATCGCTGTAAATTGCGAAGTTTGATACGGCAACAATAAGTAAAAATATCTGGAAAGTTTGTATTTCTTTTTGGAGCTAACCTCTGAATCTCAGAGAACAGCTTAGTGACATGTATGTATGTAGTAAGCCACTTACCAGCTGCAGGAAGATCTGTCCTTCAGTCATCAGAAAGCAAAAGATGACACACTTATAAACTCTTGAATGATAATACACGAAAATTTATTATGCATCTTCGCATAAAGGTAATAACCCACTATTCCAACACGCACACCCTCTATATATCACCGACATTGTTGTTGTTCAGTCAAAGATCAACTGCAAGATTACAAACCGACGTCAGCAGTAAAAAGGATCCAGGAATCGCACGTTAGAGCAAACAAATAAATCGGTTCGAGCAGCGCCACCTGCAGTTCTGTTAAATATGCGCTGAAGCTATTTGTTCAAATGTCGTGGAACACTGACAGTCATATTTCTTATAATCATTTCTAACAATTTTATTATTAGCATATACAGTATATCTTTATACATGTATACCGGTGTAAATTAATAAATTTTCTGCAATCATTTTTTTTTACATTTTCAATTATTTGGTAATTTCGATGTCGTACGGCCACCAAGCATAATACTGCCCCAAACGAGAACTCCGCCACCTCCAAACCGGTCCCTTTCGATGATTTTGGAGGTCTGATTGCGTGTTCCCTGCTCTCTCCAGATGTGTATACGTCCAGAAACGCTCGTCAGACTACATCGGCTCTCATCCGTAAAGGGAACTCGATCCCATTGCTGATATGTCCAGTTCTTGTGTTCCTGGCACCACAGAAACCGCCGTCTCCGATTGGCAGGCCTTAATGGCACACACCGTACTGGTCGTCGTGCGAATAGACTACCTTTGTGCAGCCTCCTGGCCACGGTAAAACGCGATAACGGACGTCCAGTTCTCTGTTGCATGTGCCTTGCGATTTTTTCCGCTGTCTGCCGTCTGACTCTTTTCGCCTGTAGGAAGATATACCGGTCGTCCGCAGCCGTGGTTTCTCGTGAACCACCACTGCTAAACTCTCGGACAGCTCGTTCTGTCATTTGAAATGCCCTCCAAGCTCGTGCAACGATGCTGTGAGCGATTTCGAAATCCTCAGCCACACTAATCACACTTCGACCTTCTTCCAACTTCCCAATGACGCGACCTCGGGTAAAGTCATCCAGATGTCATCTATTGGATTGACTGTTGTCCATATCACACGGTGGCAGCAACTCGACGTCGTTCAAACAGATATACACCGTGCAATAACTTTTAGCGAATTGCTGAGCGTATACCGCCCGTGTGCTTTATGCCCTTCCTACACCTCTCTCCCCTACAACATGCTGCATATATGCGCAGGCCCTACCGTACCGGACCCTTGTCGATCTCCTATGTGGTCTTTCGGTCCGTTCTGCCTGCTTGTTCTGCTGTTATGCTAATTTGTCCTTAATTGTTTCACACCAGTGTATTATATAGATATTGGATTGGAAAGCTCGAACTATATTGAACACGCATTATGCAACTCCATTCAAAATGTAAAGGTGACAGTTTATATTTACCACGGAAAATTGGAGTCAGAATACTACTACAAGTGCAACGGAAAGTAGAGGACGAAAAAAGAAGAATGAATGATTACGCAAGAGTAACAGTGTAAAGCTAGTTCAGGCAGTGAAAAATGAGATGTATGAAAATAAACAGAAAGCAAAGCTGAATATAAGAAAAAACAGTGTGAAAGCAGATTGGAAGGCTGGAAAAACAAACCACTGTATGGACAATTTCTGAAAAATATTAAAGGAAAAAGTGAAAACAACTTGACTTCAGCATGGCTGAATTTGGTTTCCATCAAGAAAGTAACGGAAGGTCTTATTTTAGCTTCACACGAACAGGCATTGAGAACAAATGTTGTGAAGGCTAAAATCTAGAAAGTCAGTGAAAATCCAAAGTATGGATTTTATCAAGAAAAAGATGAAACTATGTCTCAATATGTGAATGTAACAAAGTTGTTCAGACAGAATACAAAGCTAAAAACGACAGGGTTGCAAAATTCTTCAATTATTATGCAGAACGCACAATCTGCAAGCATTGAAAAACACAAGGGAACATCGGGCTGAGGAAGTTTTAGAAAACTACCAGGTATAGATCTTGTCGTATTTTCGAATACAAACCGGTCGGCACCTAGAGCATAATATAACAGACTATTTTGAAATCAAAGTGTTAGGATATGAAATATAGAGGTACACATGATGTACCTAATCGACCCGCATCGAAAACATTTTACATAACGAAGTCTTTTTCAAATATGTGAGGGTATTTTTCATAACAAAACTTATGCTAAGGAAAAGTAATTGTCATAATGCGTCTAGCGGAAGCAGAGATAGCTGGAAAAAAGTTTTGACATTTCCGTCCCTTATCACGGAAGCTGTACATCATATAAAAATGATGATATTCTCACCGTGAATAATGCCATACGATGAAAAAAAGGCAATGTTTCAAGGGGTCGTTAGAAGCGGAGATATAGCTGCAAACATACCTGCAAACATGCCTGCACAAATACCACCCAGCAAGAAATAAAACTGTGGATTACATAAAATAAACTCCACAAGTACAGTCAAAGTGTTTCACAAGGCAAACTGTATCTGGATGTAAAGTAATATTTTAAGTCGGATACTTGGACGCAGATACATAGAGGAAAAACATATTAAATGTTTGCGCCCCTAGTGGGGAAATTACACGTCGTTGTGGCAAGGATATGCACACAAAATCCTTTTATTGTTAGCAGTATATTACAGAAAATGAAAAGCTTTTTACGGGACTCTCATTTGCGCGGATATTACTGCAGGTATGCTGTTATCAGAAACGTAATGTTCTAACAACTATCTTACTAGAAGGAACTCTTGTGTGAGAAAATAAATTGAAATTGTTTGCACAACATTTCGTTCCAGGAACGCTGTTTTAGGAAGAAATAATGTTTCAAATCTGACTTTTAGAAGCAGAGCTATTCGCCAAAACCGGAAAGCCAGAAGTATCACTCTCACATTCCAAAATTTCCAACGGGAAAATTTTTCTTGAAATCGTACTAACAGTAACAGAGATATGTTAAACAAAGGACAACGGACGAACAAAATGATAACTTCCTATAAGCACATACATTCTTTTTGCAGAAGGCGAGCTAAAATTTGCGAACTAGATTTTTTCAATGTGCATCCAGCAATTTGTGTTAATTTTTATGACATCGGCAAAATATGTTACCTGTTGAAGCACAGAGAGATCTAGGTATTCTGCGACATAAAAATACAATTTTTTGCTAACATGATAGGTAAAATGCTTTAGGTTAAACTTACGTTAAACTACATATTAAAGTAAATATATTTTAGGTTTAGTTATACATGCTTTACGTTTTACTTATTTTCTTGTTCTGATTTCATAAATAGCGTGTTGAATTAGTTCGAAATCGAAGTGTGACTTCACAGGTTACCTGTGGTGTAAACGCCCAAGATTGCTTCCAGAATTCAAAAAACTTTCAGAGTCCATAAGTCTCATCCGTTCAACTTTCAGATGTTGAATGAAACACGTTACAGTGAAGGTTAGCTGTGTTCATGTATACTTGGAACGCGGCTACGCAAATACTCATAATTTTATTGATATCGTAATGATTCTACTGTTTTGTTTTACCAAAATATTGTCCTACGATGTAGCCATCGTATTATCTTCACAGTGTGATGTTTTCACGTCACTTCTGTCTCGCTTCTAACTGAGACAGTTAGTAGCGGCTGGTATCGGTATTAAATAGAACTAATTTGAGTCCCTTGAAACTCAGACTAATAGAGTGAAATATAAAATCCATTTAGTACCTTATTCTGGAGTATTTATCCGGACGGAACTCTCGTCTTAACTCAGAACACTGCTTTTAGGTGTTGATTCGCATCATTAGACAATTCACCCCTGGCATGTACTTAGTTGATTTTAAGTTTACGTAATCTAGTGATTTATTCTGCCATAAAGGCTCATTATCATTCATGAGGAAACAAGACTTTTTCGACATAATCAAACATTTTCGAGTAGGAAAACAATTAACACTGTTAAATATCCTCCTAAGAGCAAACCAAATATAATCTCGAAACGAGATTATTACAAAACTCACGTGCAGTACCTTTCTCAGCGTTCGATAGGTGACCGCACAGTAACGCTGACTCGTAAATCGCAGAGAGAGAGGGACGAAGTTTAAAGTATGTATGAGAAGGGACGCAATTAGCGTTCTTGAAGGACGATTTAAGGGATAACCAAGTTCTTACGCAAAGAGATTCTGCCGTCCTTCGTATCTTCCGAAAGGTGGCAGCACTTACCCTTTTTGGTGGAGCTAGCCTTAATTAGAAGTATGATCTATAAAAATAGCAATTCGGATTTTAAAAGGAATTTGATTAAATTTCAGTACGAATACTAAACTTTTCGTGTCATAAATACTGCATATATCCACTGCGTTATCTGTAAAATATAGTGAATGCAGTGTCATATCAACATAGATCCTATTTTGGGTCACAAGCCCTCTCCCTTCACCCCTTGGTGTACGACGTGGTGTTTTTCTATGAGAAAAAAGATTTAATAGTTAAACTAACATTTAAATTCCAAAAAAAAAAAACTTTCATTGTTTGGTGGAATCATGAAGTTCCCACAAACTTTCACGAGATCAACTCAATTAAACTAAAGTGAAAATTTTAAACTAAGATTTCAATTTGATTTTTTATCGTCTGTGTACAGGGGCAGTTTTTTTTTTTTGATTGGAGGTTTAACGACCCCCGTGAACAACTCAATGGGTTATAAGCAGTCGCCCGTCTCTAATTTAGGGTCACTGGTCCCAGGGAAGGGAGAGAGCCAGTGGCGTAAGACAAACACAACATCCATGCCTGAGCGGGATTCGAACCCGGACCCCGTTCGGACGAATGATCAGAGGCCAGCGCCTTAGACCACTGCGCCACCGGGGCGGCAGTACAGGGGCAGTGCGATATTCACCAGAAGCATGTATTCCAAGAGGAACTGGAAAGGAAATCCATCGTTGTAATGTTATGGAACATCCTGACGAAAATTACCGTATCTCAATTTACATTCCTTTTATTGATTCTGTCACAAACTAATTTATGGCTGACTACATAAGAACAAACTATTTCGCAAAGTTTATGTATTTGGCCAAATAAACTCTTACTGAGGTAGTGCAAAACCCAGATTTTCATTCTTTACATTTAACAACAACTGCTGTTTCTTCACCCACCACAGATTTGATAAGCATTTAAGAAAAGTATGCCAATTATCCTGCTCCGGGAACCCCTGTTCCAATTACGTAACGCTTGCCCATCTCCAGACATTAGTCATTTGAAGCACGTCAGTTTGTGAAACCCGTCGCCCGATTGAATGTGAATTAAATGGACCAATTGCATGTCACCAGACGCTAAAATCCACTCAATGGGAAGTGCCAGTTTACATGATAACTTGAACACCTACTTCGGAAGATTAGCGCTACTCACTCCATAGATGAGAGGTTTTGAATGATTATTCGAACACTTTTGCTGAACTGTAATCTCTGAAAGCTGTTTGCTTGCTAAATCTATATATAACATTATGTTTGAATTTTTTGCTCATTGTTGTTCACGGCTAAAGCTTTAAAGCTTAAGGATAACGTCTTTTTGATTCTTTCAAACGTCGACCCGACTCATCAGATAAAACACACACGCACGCACGCACACACACACACACACACACACACACACACACACACACACACACACACACACACACACACACACACACACACACACACACACACACACACAAGTACAGGTAATCGTTTACAACGCACCCCGTTTGCTTGAATGGATTTATTGTATGTCTTGGAATGTAGTTGAACCTCGCACATCCGAAATTTGGCGAAGTATACCATTGGATCAATAATGAAGATCATTAGCTGCATGAAAGTTTTACATCCAGGTTTCTTCTCTAGCAATCGTACGTCCTTGGCTGATGGGCGCTGTCTCTTTGCGATGTCAACAACAGAAATGCTGTCGAACTGCATTCCCTCTCCGCCATTACATATGGTAATTTTGTTTTCGGAAATCTCAAAACAATTATTTCAACAGAAGAACGATCACATTAATAACTTTAGGTAACAGTTAATAGCCTCAGATTTGCATCCTACAGGAGGAACACAGCTAAGGATAAACCTGACGGAAGATCAGAAAAGCATAACGAGCCACAAGTAACGTACAAACAGTCGCTCTTAAGACACCGGGTAATGATGGGTAACAACACAAAACTAACTCTAACCTAAAGGTAGCTGGAGGAATTTCCATCATCACTTTCTCCATCGTGGAGACAGCTGCAGTGATGCGGCCATGATTTCTTTTTGAGCGTGTTTCAAAATTTTGAAGATGCAAATAAATATACCCTGGAGAAACCGTCTCCCAAACAATTGGGAAGAGCTAAACATATTTGCACCATATCAATGGCCATTATAATCAAGGTTCGACATACATAGTGGAAACTATATTATACGTTTTTCACTTTTACACGTAATTCTGTGCTAGCGGGATGTTTCGGTTGCATGTTGTACTGCGTTTTTCAATTCGGTTATACGAAATTCGTGTATACGTTTTTGCGATTTTCAATGTCACATTATCAAAAATACACCGTTATGTGGTTCAGATACACGTAACAAAATTGAAATGCAATGGAGGAATATTGTAGATTTGAAAAGATGTCTAATGTATGTACCGATGGCTGTAGTACTATGATTGGTAAGAAAATTAGTTTTGTTTGACTGATGAAGGAAAAATAAGATTGATGTACCTACAATACATTGCACAGTTCAAGAAGGCGCCCTGTGTGCAAAGTACATCAAACAGTTGAGACTATGGCTGTTGGGACCAAAATAACGGATTTAGTCAGATGAGGAAACATCTGTCTTACTCACAGAAAGTATCTTTCTTTATTTGAAGTGGATTCTCCCATGGCGAATTTCTGTTACATGCTGAAATGGGGTGATAGGAAAATATTTAGAGTTTTTGAATTGGAGACGGAATATTTGCCTTACTACGAGACACCATATCAAATGCGTTTGATCTTCAAAATAAACTCAAGCGTATTATTTTTTTTTCAGGCATTGGCATTTTTACAGAGATTACTCAGCATTCAAATACCCTGTATTTACAGATACAGGGGGAAAGCAGTCAGTTTTTCAAGTCAAGAGAAATATTCATGGCTTCATGAGAAAGTGAATCTATTTCAACTGACTTCGCAAAAAAACGATGTGGTTCATTTTCCTCATTGTAAGCAGTTTTCAGTGATAGAGAGTGTTAACAATAGAAGAATTACTTCGCAAAATACCTCAAATGAAATGAAACCTGACCGTCTATGTACGATATTTAATAAAACATGAAATATACTTACAGTTAAAATACACCTCCAGCACTTTCGGGGTAACATTTACCACATCATCAGGTGGAACAGTGGCAATGTGTTACTCCTTTATATAGTATTGTATAGTATACTATATAAGGAGTACTACATTGCCTCTGTTCTACCTGATGATGGAGTAAATGTTACCCCGAAAGTGCTAGTGGGGTATTTTAACTTTTTAACTGTAAATATACTTTATATTTTATTAAATATCGTTCATAGACGGCGAGGTTTTCATTTAAGTAGACAGTTTTCACTTTATAAAGTTTTCAGATCACAATGATTGGCAGATTTCAGAATTTAATCGACGATTTCAAGATTTTGAAATATTTCGTCTACAAATGGAACTTTTTAATAACGCATTCAATTGCAGAGTGAAATATTAGCCGACAGAACAGAGTGTGAATTACAATGTGAACCATGTCTTAAGAGAAGAAAAAAACTGAATATGACTTTTGAAAATTACTTCCACAAGAACGGGACCCACGTTTGAGAAAATGGGCCCTTAAACAATGTTATATATTTTGTATAATAAAAATTTGTGAGACAACTTTTTCTATCTTGAAGGCTGTCAAATCCAAATCCAGGAAGAGATTAACTGATTTGCGAGCGTCAGATATTCTCGGGATTGCTACATCAGAAATGGAAGTCAATTTCCAAGCTGTCGTAAAAAATGTTGGCAAGCCTCACTGTTCTTATTAAAATATTATGTAAAATCACTTAAAAATGTTGTCTAATTACAAATTATGAATAGCGGTGTAGTCAGCAACACCTGAGTAACGTTATAATCAAATTACAAGATCTCTTTTTTTAATACTGAATTCCAGAAAGCAGTTATTAAAATTTTTATAAGTCTAGGTCGGATATTGACTTTTACTGTATGGTGGGGCTCGGTCTGCCCTAAATTGGCAGTCAGTGCTCTAAATTATATGCAGAACACAATGTGTACAATTTCACCGCATGAAAATAATACGTATCTGACGCTGAATAACCGTTTCAAATTGCAAACAGAGTATCAATCTACAAAAGACGAAGAAACTCATACATATAAAAAAAAATAACATTTCGCAAAGTTTACAGCGAAATAAAAAAATAGCTATTTATATATTTCCACCAATTGTCTTGTTTCCGAAGAAGGAATTTTTATTTTTTTAATATCGTTAAACGCGATTTGTCAATCGCATCTTTCTCTGGTTATTTCAAGTTAGCTAGCTGTGGCCGGTCCATTGAAAAGTGGTCTGAAGAGCGAAAAGTTATGACCACGGCTCGTTAATTCTGTAGGTCAGCGAAGACTATCATGTACTTTTCGAACCAATAGGAATGCTACTATGACGCACCTCACTACTAATTTGAATGCTAGTGGCGGGAGAAATGTGTCCCAAAACATAGTACAACGAACTCCGCTGGAAATGCGGCTACGTAGGCTACACCAAATGCCCATTCTAACTACGGATCACGGTCGAAAACACCTAAAAAAGGCATGCCATCATCAGAAGTGGAGCATTCACGATTAGAAGATGTCCAGTCCGAAGGATCTTGTTTCGTGTTGAACCGTTTGGACGGCTCACGTTGTTTACCTGGGAAAATGTTGTCACCAAGATGGAACGTGGGACGGAAACAAAGCCAGTTGAGGACGTGTAACGCTTTGTGTAATATTCCGTTAGGAAACCCTTGGTCCAGTCATTCACGTGTTGGAAGAAATGACGTCTGATATCAACCTAAATATCATTGCACAACATCATTGTAATAACAGGGCGTCTCGTGTCTTTGAACAAATAATTACATTAGCATCTATTAGTTTATAGGCAAGTCAAGTCACCACGTTAATATTATTGAAGCGTTCTATTATTGAGTTTGCAGCTTGGTGCCCACCTTCCATGAAAAAGCCTTTTGGTTGATGGCGTAAGCTTGAAAACATTGATTTCTATTCTACACCAAGAAATTCGGATTACTGCTATACTAATCACAATGTTACCTGTTTTTTTTTAAAGTTACAGTAATTAAAAAAATCAGAGATAAATATTTTTCTGGCTGAAAATACATGTGCAATAATTTCACCTAAAAAATTGCATTTTACATGTTTAGCAAGTTTTCTCTGATGTGAGGGCCGCGGGTGGCATAGTGGGCAACGTTAGTGATTGCCACAGAGAAGATCTCAGTTTGGATACCAGGCAGGTAGGAACGCTCGATCCACTTAACGCGCCCATCCGCTGTGCATCGGGTAATAAATAAGGGGGTCTTCCTCTCCATTTCTACTTCGCTTCCGTGTCACTTGCCTATCGGGCACTCTAGCCCAAGTCTCCTAGCTTCCTATTTCTAAGGGTTGTTTAAGACCTGTATTCAGATACCCCTTCCTAAAATACTCTACATATGATCTGATCTTCTGATGTGAAGCTGGTAAACCACTTTCAAACAAAAGAGATGAAAATCTCTTGTTCAACGGAAAAAATAAATAACTAAGGCTCCAAGGGAAACACCAGTAAATGCCTTACTGTCCGTCAGGTTGTTCATAAATGTAATAGTGGATCGTGTATCAGGATTTACTTTGTTACTTCAAAATAAATTTGAATCCATTTGATTTCGACTGCTTGTGCGCTGTTCAAAAATAATTCATTTCTGCACTTTCCTTTGGTCTATATTAAAGGATTGTTACCATTTCTTTGGTCCATATTAAAGGTCTGTTACCATTTGGATGGTCTATATGATAGGTCTGTTACCATTATCTGTTACTATTATATGTTACCGTTATTGAAACAGACTACAGAATGTTCATATTCAACAGTATGTAAACTATTTGTATACAGGAATATCTGTGCAATGCAGTTCAAAAGTAACGTGAAAAACGCAATATCATGAATGACGTAAAATCCACATAACAGCGTTTACTTGATACGGGCTTACATATATCGAACACGCACCAATACACAACAGAAATATATTGCCGTTACCACATTGAGGAGGGAGCATTCGCTTGGCATCATGGCAATCTAAAAATGTACAGAAAGTGCTGCGGATTTGGAAAGGTTAACAGTGAGTGCAAATAAGGTCTTCCCAGGGGTTAAGAAAAAAACACTTGAACTTTAAAAAATACAGGATGTTGAAAACTCTCTGATGCATTTCTCTCATTGAATTTCCATTACGTAATTCTAAGTGAAATTCGCAGATCAAAAAGTGTATCGACCGCAAGAAAACGTAATAGTAAGGAACGAAATCATAGTGAATAATTGAAACAGCTAGGGTGTTAACCTTTACTTAAGAAATCAAAAATAAACTAGAGGCCGCTTTTGGTAAGCTTCGTAATATTTTCTTACGACAAATTCATGCAAATCCAAATAACTAATAAATGCACAGAGATACATTTTGTCAGTACTTATCTATTTTTTTTTATTTAGTGTTGTGCAGAGAAATAATTTCGGTTCCTGCAGCGGTTAAAGCCGTATTATATAATTTACTACTAAAAGCTCTGCCCGACATACTGAAGAAGGTTTTGCATGTTCTCTTGTCCAAAACTATCACAAAAAGTATAGAGCTTTTCCTTTTATTTATCTAGAAATACAAATTTCAAAATTTCTGTTGTTTTTATGTTGGAGGTGGTGTGGGGCGGGAGGTCTAAAATCATTTACTAACATTTTACAAACATACAAAAGTCCTGGATCTGTTTAAATGGCACGATGATGTGTTCCTTTCGCAACGTTATATAGTTGAATAAAAGAAAGAAAATGTAAAACGTAATGAGATGGCATTGTGTTTCGAAAATTCTGTCCTTACGTAGTTATCGACCTTAAAAAGGAGAGCAAATAGAAGTTAACAGAAAAGTAACCAAAGTTCTTGTGGAAACAGCAACAAAATTAGCTGGGTCTAAGAACAAGTTGCATGTGAACAAATTATCAGGGAAAACCAAAATGTTGATGCAAAAAAGAAGAGAGATGAGGACAACTAAAGAAGATGTTACTTCCAAAGTGGAATATGTAGAGCTATGCAAGACAGTAAGAAAAAGTATTACTGAAGACGTAAGGAAATTCAACTGTGAACTAGTGAGGAAAGCAATTGAAACCAACCAAAGCCTAAAGATAGCAAAGGGACATCTCAGTAAGGGAAGAAAACAGATTATGGCACTGAGAAAAGAAGATGGTTCCGTAACAAGAAATAAAGGCGAAATTTTGACAAGAGTGAAATATTTCTACTCCAAATTATATGAAAGGGATGATACATGCACTCCAGACATCATAAAAGATACCAGTACCAGAGTTCCTCCAGTCCTTCCAGCAGAAGTTGCACATTCAATCAAGAACATGAAGCGGGGAAAGCTCCAGGAGAAGATGGAATTATTGTAGACATTATACAAGAAGCAAGTGGATAAATCGAAACAATATTCGCCTAAATTTTCATTCGATGCCTTAATGAAGGGAAGATTACTGAAGATTGGAACACCACTACAATGATCCTTCTACATTAAAAAGGTGACATTGAGGATCTCGAGAACCACAGACCTATCAGCCTCCTATCAGTGGTTTCTAAAATCTTCACTAAAGTTCTTTCATACAGCTTGAAGGTAACACTGGACATGGCTCAACCGAGAGAACAAGCTGGATTCAGGAGTGGCTACAACACAATAGATCATATCCACGTACTGAGAGAACTAATTGAAAGAGCGAGAAAATATGAACTTACATTGTGCATGGCTTTTATCGATTATGAAAAAGCCTTTGTTTCCGTGAAACCATCAGCAGTTACAATGGCTCTGAAATCCTGCGGTATTGAAGATGAATACATTAATATTATTAACAACATCTATGAAAATGCAAGTGCAAAAATTCGGCTGTTTAAAAATACAACACGCATAAAAATTGGAAAATGTGTGAGACAAGGTGACACCATATCTCCGAAGCTCTTTAATGCTACATTGGAAAATGTCTTTCAATTACTGAACTGGGAAAACAAAGGGATAAAAATTAATGGAGATTATCTAACCCATATTCGTTTTGCTGATGTCGTAGTCATTTTTGCAACTTCCCCATCAGAGCTGCAGTTTGCGATCCAGGAACTTGCTGACAAGAGTAGAGAAGTGGGATTAAAAATAAACTTTCAGAAGGCAAAAGCGATGTACAATGAGTTTACAAGAAATGAATATTTATCGATTGATGGAGAAAAGCTGCAGATAACAGGCACGTACGTTTATCTTGGACAGCAGATATCAAGTGAGGGTCACATTGATGAAGAAATTAATCGGCGTACAAAACTTGCCTGGTGAGCTTTTGGAAGAAACAGCATAATTTTCAAGAGCAATATGCCATTATGTCTTAAAAGAAAAGTGTTTGATCAATGCATCCTTCCAGTGCTTACGTATGGTGCAGAGACGTGCACCTTAACTAAAAGAAACATGCAAAGCTTGCAGATAACTCAAAGAGCATAGAGAGGTGCATGCTTGGTGTAACCAGTAGAGATAAAAAGAGGAACTCGTGGATCCGAAAAATCCCAAGAGTGGAAGACATCATGATCAGAGTTAAATGCCTGAAATGGCAATGGGCTGGACATACTGCCAGAAGGACAGACTATCGATGGACAGCCGAAATTTTAGATATGATTTCAAGGGACAGGAAAAGACCCAGAAGAAGACCACATGGGAGATGGGTGGATGAAATTCGAAAGTATGCAGGGGGACATGGAAGAGACTGGCACAAGACAGACCGTTGTGGAGGAAACTTGGGGAGACCTTCGTCCAGCAGTGGATTGATAATGGTTGACAATGATGATGATGATAAACGAAATCGTGATTGAAGACATTCAAACACGCGATTGGTTGAAAACTGAGTCCTTGATGAATTACAAAGCCCTATACAGATATTTCAGAAGTATTTCAGGTGACACTTTCTATCATAGGGTGTTATTGTAAGCAGGTACTTTTGCAGTAAGAGGAATGGAAACTAAACGCCATTACCCATTTCTACGGATTTTAAGAAAAACATTTTTCCAATGTGATATGTAGGCAATCACGCTGTAGTGAAGCTCTAAAAGTTATCTATTGTTTCAATTATTCTTTTATTTTACATCATGCAAATTATTTGTTTTATTTACATTTCCTGAATTTAGGGAAATTATCAATTTATGTAAATATTTAGCCAAAGTAAAATATCATTCCAAGTTAAACAAAAATTTGCAGTTCAATTCTGCTCACAAAACTGCAATTAGGTCTTTTCACCCTTATAATTTAATATGAGCGATATGCTTTCACATCAATACATTAATTTCCGTTAAGAAAATGGTTATTTTTTTTATATGGCGTTTGAGACAGTCAGGAAAAAATCTAACGTACGTTTCAATAAAAAGAACATCAACCAAAACTGCCAAACTCTTCTGCCATATTTTATCAAATTCTGTAATTTTAGAATGCATCAAGCGGATTTATGGTGAATTGAAAAATATTTGCCTAAAAAACGTTTGGTTCAAATTTTAGTTAAAAACAATTGGTTCAAACTTTTACAAAAAGATGTAAAGTTCGATTAAAATGCTCATGAATTATAAAACGGAATTTAAATATTTGAGAGATTGATTAGTATTTAGTAATAAAATCGAAAAGATAAATGTAAATATCATTCTGGAAGAGTGAAGTTGCACATTAATTGTAGTCAAAAACTTTTAAAATTGTGAGCTGTTGTTCACCAGTGATTTTGAAGACAAGTTTAAACTATATGTTCTGAGGCAGTGGTGCTTCTGAGGCATCTAATTATGAATGAAATACTTTGAAATCGAAACCTATTAGACTTTAAAATTCTGTTGCATGTTTAGATCACGCTTATGATCGCTTGTTAGGACACCGAATGGCGACAAATAGGAACCTAAAAACTGGGTAGGTTTTGAAACTGGACCATTAACACTTGTGGTTTGAATATTGAGCAAAATATTTGGTGACGTTGCTTAAGAAGGTTTTCAGAGTCCCATCATGAAGTAATATCAAATGACAAAACACGTTACTCAAACAAACCCCCTACAAAATATTGTGGACTGACACTGAACAAAAAAACAACAAAAAAAACTGAAACTCTTTACTATTTCGTTCCGCACGATTTTCTTCAGGCATGTTCGTGATATATCATAAGTCTCACTAAGGTTCTCCGAAATTTTATAAATTGAAACCTTGGTTATATGATATTATATGGGATGGCTTTAACACGTTTAATCAGAATTTCAAAAAGTTTATTACTCTTGTAACATTTATGCTGTCAAGGAGTATCTCATGTTCTTTAGTAATGATTTATTTAATGTCGAATTGGAAGCAAAAAGGAACAAGAAAGATGACACCGATTTTTCGGGTGAAATAAGCACGTCTTTTGAATCCGTTCTGACGCTAATTAAATTTATCAAAGCTATTCAAAGTCACTGAAACTGGTATGGAAAACAATAGATCTGACGAAAGAAAGAATATTTTCAATCGGGTTTTTAATCTCTCAGATATTGGTGTAAACGGAATAGTGAGCTTAAGAACTCTTAGAAACAGAGATATCGACAAAAATAAGATGTGACTTTACGTCCCCTGGTGAGAAAACCATGCATTAGTTTAGGAAGAAAGTATTCTCGAAAGGTTTATCCATATAAGCGGTATCGGTCCAAGAAAAAAGATTAGTCGAGTTTTCAAGAGCCCAGATTTCGCAACAAATACGTCAGAAGCAGAAATTAACACTTATGACCCCGGGTGGCTAAACCATTATTTACCAAACATTAGAAATAATGTGAAAATAATTTTCATCAGGGATTGTATGCGATACGGGAATAATATTTCAAATCAGATCTTTAGGAGCAGAAATAACGCAGAAAACGCAATTTACCTTTTTGCCCCCTAGCGGAAAGTCTATGAATTACTTGAAAATTTTGAATTTATAGGAAAAACATTTCGCATCGGAAACACTATCTAACAAAGAAGGAATTTTTCAAATCGTACTCTTAGAAGTAGAGATATTGACAAAAACAAGATATACATCTACGCCACCTGGAGTAGAAAGCTTGCATTTTTTCAAGAAGAAAATTTTCCTAAAAGGTTTGTCGACATGATAGTATCGGTCAACGAAAGACTTTTTTCAATCGAGATTTTAGAAGCTCATATTTTGCTGCCAATGCAACAGAAGCGGAAATTAATACTTATGCCACCTGGTGGCCCAACCATTCCTTACAAAATTCAGAAAATATTGGCAACCGATCTCCCATCTGGAGCTGAATGCGGTGCAGAAAGAATTTTTCAAATCGGAGATTTAGAAGGAGAGAAATAGGGATAACGCAATTTACATTTACGCCCCCTAGCGGAAAGTCTATGAATTACTTAAAAACATTTATATTATGTGAGCCACATGCCACACTATAAACACTATCCAACAAAGAAGGAGTATTCAAATCGGATTCCTAGAAGTAGAGATATTGACAAAAATAAGGAATTCATCTACGGCCCCCTGGCATAAAAACCATGCACTATTTTACGAAGAAAATGTTTCTAAATGGTTTGTCGACATGATTAGAATCGGTCAACAAACGACGTTTTTTTCAATCAAGAATTCAGAAGCTCATATTTTGCTGCAAATACAACAGAAGCGGAAATTAAGATTTAAGCCCCCTGGTGGCCAAACTATTTTTTTACAAAATTAGAAATTATGTGCAAACGATTTCGCATCTGGAGCTGTATCTGATGCAGAAAGAATTTTTCAAATCGGAGATTTAGGAGCAGATATATAGGGGGAAATGCAATTTACCTCTACGCCCCATAGCGGAAAGACTATGAATTACTTGAAAATTTTGAAATTATACGAAAACATGTCACACGGAAAACACTATTCAACAAAGAAGGAATTTTTCAAATTGGACTCCTACAAGTAGAGATATTGACAAAAATAAGATGTACATCTACACTCTCTGGCGGAGAAACTGTTGAATATTTTAAGAAGAAAATATTTCGAAAAGCTTTATGGATGTGAGTGTCATCAGTCAACGACAGAATTTTTTCAATCGGTATGTTAGAAGCTCCGATTTTATGGCAAATACATCAGAAGCAAAAATGAACACTTACGCCGCCTGGTGGCCAAAGTATTCTTTACCGAAAATTGGAAATTATATACAAGAGATTTTCCATCAGGAGAAGTATCCGCTGAAGAAAATGTTTTCCATATCAGAGTTTTAGAAGAAGAGTTATCGGGGAAAATGTAATTTACTTTTAGGCCGCCTAGCGGAAAATGTATGCATAATTTGTAAGAGTAACTATGTCTAAAATACTCTTCGAAATAAATGGCATAGAAAGTAAAAAAAAATTTCAATCAGATGTTTAGAAGCAAATATGTAGAATAAAACGTATTTTTGAATTCAACATCATCTGCATTTACGCCCTCTACCGGCGAAATTTTATATCGTAAAAAAAACGAAATGAAGGATCATCATTTGCATATGTCATGCTTCCCAATGCAAAAAGAAATTTTCAAATCGGACTAATAGTTGCAGAGATATCGTGGGTAAAGACGGACGGACGGACGGACAAACCGATAACAGAATCACGATCTTTTTTTACAAAAGACAAGCTCAAAATATCAAATTATATTGTATCGCATTGTGAAAATCAGAAGCCTATGAAATTCACACTCCTCTTTGCCGAGTGTGTCTAAAAAACTCTTAAATTTAGATTAAGCTACACCATCACAACTAAGAATGTAAGACCAACACTTCAGTACGGTACTCACGAATTAACAACTTTTTTTTCTGCGTATACGGACTGCATCAGCTTGAAACCAGAATATTGAATATTCATAAGAAATTTCGAAATCTATTTTATTCCGCCACAAACCAGACGAATAAGAAAGTACGTCGCAGGGATTTATCAATTATTAAATAGGGCATATGTGTGTGAGTCACGAAAGGCAAAATCAATATCTTTCATCTACACAGAAAGTTAAACATACCTTTCTTTGAAGGGTTCAACTTTGTTTCCACCGAGGAGAAAAAAAAATAAGCTGTCTCAGTTTTTGGAAAGTTGAACCAAATGTTGTTAGGTATGAAAGAATGAATAATCCGTGCAATTTTGTCAATCTGAAATTTAAATTTTAACGTATGAACGCGAAAAACGTAAAAATGAATCTCGCACAATCGAATTAAAGAAGCGATAGAAACTACATTAATAAATCGTTGTTAACACATAATTACGTATAAAAGCGGAAAACGTATATTTGAGAAACGTACAACCGAGGTCCCTCCCTATATTGGCATACCTGTTGCTAAAGAACGTTACTGATATTTTCGTTTATTGCAAACTTAACACATATTGTAGAATAAAATATTGAATTGTAGTATGTCCTTTTAAAAGTCCGATATGAATGGCACCAGATATCATTCCTATTTGTGAGCTTGTAAAAGCAAAATCTATTTGTAATCATTGTGCACTTTGATTAAAAGACGCCAGTGCCAACCAGCCTGGAAGTTTGAATGGTGTGAAATAAATTCTTCCACAGCGGTTTGTTTTCTTTTCTTTTACAACGGCAAAATTAAGGGACAGGTTCTTGGCATTCTGTGCACACCAACCACGACCACTTAAAATATTTTACGAAAATTTAAGAACTTGCGTAGCTGGAAATTGTAACAATGTAAATACTTACCTAGATTGTAAATTTTAATGGAGCTCAAATCGGGACCAAATTTGCGATATTTGCTTTCGAAAATGAATTAAATATACATAACATTTGCTAGGCAATCACAAAATAGGTCTCGTTTTCCGGTGAGCTTAGAATGCCTTCATTTGCGCAATAAGGTACGCTCCTGTAAACTGTTAGAAAGAGTAAAGAAGTTAGCAAAATCATGCAATGCATTGAATATGATAGGCTTTCCAACATACCAGAAAATATTACTCAAGTTATGTAGATAATGGCTCTCACTCCTGTGGTATATTGACCTTTGACCCCATTTCGTTGATATTCAACAGAACCGGTTTACTATACCTCCGGAACAACATGATAAAGTTTTGTTGCAATAGAAGCAGTTTACGCAAGTTATGAGAATAATGGCTGTGGAATAAATCTGGCTTTTGTGCAATGACCTTAGACCTCATTTCGTTGATATTCAACACATCCGGTTCACTATACCTACGGAACAACATGATAAAGTTGTGTCGCAATCCAAGCATTTTAGGTAAGTTATGATGCACAAGGGCAATGGAATGGATCCCACTCCAGTGTCCTGACCTTTGACCCCATTTCGCTCATTTTAAATAGGGTTCGTTCCCAGTGGCTCCCTACCGCATACTAAAATTTCAACGAAATCGAACCATTTTTACGCAAGTTATGACGCATAAGGGCAATGGAATGGATCCCGCTTTTATGTCCTGACCTTTACCCCCATTCCGCCCATTTTCAATAGGTTTCGTCCCCAGGTGGTTACTTACCACATACTAAAATTTGATCGAAATCGAACCATTTTACGCAAGTTATGACGCATAAGGGCAATGGAATAAATCCCGCTCTTATGCCCTGCCTGACCTTTGACCCCATTTCGCCCATTTTCAATAGGGTTCGTGACCAGGTGGTTCCCTACCACATACTAAAATTTCATCGAAATCGAACTATTTTTACGCAAGTTATGACGCATAGAGGCAGTGGAATGAATCCCGCTTTTATGTCCTGACCTTTGAACCCATTCCGACCATTTTCAATAGTTTTCGTCCCCAGGTGGTTCCTAACGACATACTAAAATTTGATCGAAATCGAACCATTTTTACGCAAGTTATGACGCATAAGGGCAATGGAATAAATCCCGCTCTTATGCCCCGCCTGACCTTTGACCCCATTTCGCCCATTTTCAATAGGGTTCGTGACCAGGTGGTTCCCTACCACATACTAAAATGTCATCGAAATCGAACTATTTTTACGCAAGTTATGACGCATAGAGGCAGTGGAATGAATCCCGCTTTTATGTCCTGACCTTTGAACCCATTCCGACCATTTTCAATAGTTTTCGTCCCCAGGTGGTTCCTAACGACATACTAAAATTTGATCGAAATCGAACCATTTTTACGCAAGTTATGACGCATAAGGGCAATGTAATATATCCCGCTCTTATGCCCTGCCTGACTTTTGACCCTGCTTCGCCCATTTTAAATAGGGATCGTCCCCAGGTGGTTTCCTACCACATACTAAAATGTCATCGAAATCGAACATGTTTTACGCAAATTATGACGCATAAGAGAAATGGAATGGATCCCGCTCCTATGTCCTGTCCTTTGACCATGCTTCGCCCATTTTCAACAGGGTTCGTCCCCAAGTGGTCCCCTACTACATACCAAAATTTCGTCGAAATCGAACCATTTTCACGTGGGTTATCGTGCGGACGGACGGACAAAGCTGGAGCATATACGCTTCTTCAACCTACGGTTGGAAAGCGTAAAAAGGGGCCTTAGCAATTACTTCATACAGGACAAAAATGGTGTACAGAGCTTTTACGGAATGCGCAATTCTAGAAGTAGCCAATGTTTCCTATGGGCAACGGATTTCATGCTCGATATACATTGAAAAACTTTACATTTTACATCAGTGAAACGAAGTATTATGATCAGAGTGTCCTTATGTAAATCGAAGCCACAGAATGTAAACTAAGTCGCGTGTGAAGATAATGAGGAGATGTAAATAGCGCCTGACACTAGTCTTTGTTGATCAGTATTCTTCTTCAGAGGAGAAACTAAATGGACTTAGTTTGGCAAGGTCAAATTATAATGGTCGGGCGAGAAGGTAACAGATTTCCGATGTAGCAATGCTTGTAAGGTGCAGACGGTAAGCCGTGTTTATTACATTCAAAAAGTGGTCTGAAGAGGAGAAAAACACGTACCCCAGAAAGGTGCGAGATGACCACAGTTCATCGATGACAGAAGTAAGAGAAGGTTAGCCCCTATGATACAATGTAACAGAAAGGCTAGCATGCCGAAACTCGTTGTTAACTTGAATTCCGGTAACGGGAGTAATGTGTCTCAAAACAGAGTACATCGAACCCTTCTGAAAATGGGGTTACGCAGTGGTAGACCACTCCAACTGTCGATTGCATCCTCGGTTCACTGTTTCAAAGTGTATACCTTAAGTACGTGATCATTAAAACTGGACCTCCAGCGATTGGAATAATTCCGTCTGGTGTAATGATTCTCGTTTCGGTTTGCACCATATGGACGGCCGAGGAACAGTGCGTCGTTTTCCATATGAAGTAATGGCACAAGGATGCATCGTGGGAAGAGAAAAGCAAGTGGAAGAAGTGTAATGATTTGGCAATGTTGTACTTGATAGCCTTGCATGCAGTCATTTATGTGAAGGAAACTGTGACATCTCCCTACTATCTAAACATCACGGCTGACCTGGTACATCTTTCTCGGCAATGTATTCCCTTCCAGCAGTGTTTTACTTCAGCAGGATAATGCGTCGTGCCCCACTGCCAGAATCGTTGGAGAATGGTTCGCGTAATGCATCCATTCCCGGCAATGTATTCCCCTCCAGCAGTGTTTTCCTTCAGCAGGATAATGCGTCGTGCCCCACTCCCTGAATCGTTCGAGAATGGTTCGCGTAACATGAGGAAGACTACTCGGTATTGCCCTGCCCGGCAAATTCCTCGTACATCATTCCATTTGAGCATCTGTTATTTTTGTTAGACCAGCATATCCGATTTACGGCAGCTTCGCCACGTAACGTACATGAGTTAAAAGATCTGCTCGTAAAATTTTGGAACCAGAAAACACAAGTCACCTTTGGATAGCATAGCTGCTTTAGCGGCACATGTAGGACCAGCATTTTGTTATTCAGGTGGTGACAATGTGTTCTCTCGTTTTTGAGAGTCTTGCTTAGAGAGCATCTTTTAAAAATTGCAGAGATTTCAAAAATAATTTGCTGTTTAGTCCATAAGGACAAATTTTTAAACCGTGCCTCCTTCCTCTCGTTACTTATGAACTAGATACGTAGCCTTCAACAAAAGAATTCATCCAGAATCTAAAAACAACAGACAGAATTATGAAGTGAATTCTTGGTTTGACCAAGATAGATAAGTAAACGAATTTATTCATGAGAATAAGAACAAGTGTTTTGGAAACAATGATTAAAATAAATTCCCTGAAAAGACACTGTCCTTGCAGGTGGCAACCGTAAGCAACCGGAATACAAGACTGGATTCCTGGAAATAAGAAATCATCAGGAAAAGAAACCGTGGTAAATGGACGGATGAAATTCGAAACATGCCTGAATGGCATGGATAAGATGTTCATGAGAGAAATTCGAGCATGGGCTTGTCGAAGCTTTCATCTAACTGTGAATTAAACACCATTCATGATTAATATGAGGATCATGATATTATGTTATACCCATTGTATGCACCTGATGAGGTATGCAATAAGAGATGGTATTCCTTTAAAGTAATTTGTAACATTTCAGTCAAATTATCATAACCTCTGCAATGATCAATTCGTGATATTAGTAAACGAAATATCTTGTATTGTATATACAAAATCATGGTAAATGCCCTGAATTAGCGCCAGATATTTTATTGTATGTATGAAGACATGATAAATGCGCTGAAACAGCGCCTTTATAGTAATTTAATGTTTGCTGATATTTATGCTAACGCACTAAAGCTCCAAGAAACATGTCCTTAAAAATAACCCGCAGATGTGCACGATTAACGTGAACGAAACAGCATTGATTTCTAAAAACTGTAGAACGATAATTCATTTACACTTTAAAATAACTGTTTGAACTAATATCTTTGAAATACATTTGTCTTTTTTATTTTTTAAGATAAAAAGAAAATTGCGTGATTTTGAACGTTCCAATAAATCAGAGAAAGATGCAGCTGATCGAAGTGATTTGATTCAGCTGAAAAAAGTCGATTGTCATTAATTAAAAACGCAATTTTTACAAAGCTTTTGTAAAGTTATTTTAAAAATTAATTATATATAAGACTTGATTTCTATTACTTTGTTCTGCCCTGGCCCGCACTGCAGTGTTTGACTGAAAGTAAGCGATTATTTAATCGCAAGAATTAAACCCATCATTTTCAAGCGAAACCTGAGGTTAAACAAAATGCACTTTCGAACATGTTCAGGCACTTGTTTTGTAAAATAAAATACGTTTTCTTCGTATATCTTTCTTTGTCCACTGTCTTTGTGTCAATCAGTTTGTGAACCCCACATATGTGCAACTTTTCTATTTGAAATAATTTTTTTGCATTAAAAAGCTTAAATTGTGAAAACGATCATCTTTGGTTTCCGAGTTTTTCCTATGTATACCTTTGCCGCTAGAATGCGTAAATGTAGATGTTCTCGGTTTCAAAATGCATTTTATTTCATATATTTGATCCCAATTATGTGATTAAAGAAAAGTGTTCATTTCATTGCGACTTTACGGAAAAATGTTTTCGAAACAGTTTCGTTTTCATAGTTTTTGGCGATATCTCTTCTTCTAAAAGGCGTATCTTAAAAAAATATTTCTGTATCTGATACAGCCAGCGACAGAAAATGTTCTGCATACATTTGCTAATCTTAGTCAAAGCACGGTTTTACCAGTGCGGTGTAAGTCTATATTTCTGTAGCTGATGTATTTGTAGAAGAATCCGCGCGTATGAAAACTCCATTTAAACATTTTTTTCTACTGAGTGAAACCTCTCACCTGGGTATCGTTTTGAGATTACATTTTGTCTAAAGTCTATAACAGTTTTCTCAACTTGAGTAAATACTCCTAAATACCGTATTTCTGTCGATATGTGTGCTTTTACCAGTCCGATTCAAAAAACTACTTTCTCTGTTGTAGAGCTTTTCAAATGAGAGTAGTTCTGCATATAATTTTAAATCTTTTGTAGCGCACAGATGTGCTTTTAGAGTGGGTAAGATCATATCTCCCTTTACGGCATGTTTGCAGGAATATCCGCAAAACTAAAAACCCAACTGAAACAATTACCTTTCAACCTGATACTAGTAATCATGATATCATTTTTCTGTAATTTCTACCCTTGGTATAACACAGCTGTCCCCATAAGGGAAAAAATGTGTTATCTGGGTTTTTTGCGATATGTGTGCTTCTAAGTTTCCGATTAGGAAACTGATTTATAATCGGGATACCATTTACTTTCTCGGACTGTAGTTGTGAAGGTTTTGGTAGTTCACATTTATGTCGCTAGGTGATCTTTGCGTACTTAGAATTACAGGGTTATCTCTGCTTCTGAAACCCTTTTTGAATTGTTTTTCAGTTAATAATTTTCCATTCGGTACAAAATAAAGATTGTAAACATTTTCCTTTTTATGTATTAAATAACTTTCCGACTATTAGGCGTAAAAGTCAAAAAGTTTTTCTCGCTATCTATTCTTCCAGGAAACGTATCTGCAATATTATTTTTCCTTAGCGTTGCTTTGCTATGACGAAACGAGTTGAATATTTGTAACTATTTTGGTTATAAAATTTGTTCTACTAGTACCACTATACAGTTGTACCATGGAAATATATTTGCCTCTGACATCTTCCTTCTACTACGAGAAACATTTGTATACAATTTTTTAATTGTCGTAACATAATTTTCAGCCGATGGTTGGAGTAAGTAGCTCTTTCTATTTCTACATGTTTTAGCGGTTGTAGAAGTCGGGGGACATTTTTTTAACAGGTTATATTGACTATGGAGAACTTTGAAAAAAGGTACCGAAATAAAATGGCTTGGAGAATTATGATTTATAATGTCCATATTTTCCAAAATATTTATTTCATTTGTAAGAGCATAATCGATACGAGATGCTTAAATCCTGGGATATCATATGTACCCCGGAATATTTCTATATTTGCATCTCATACATACCTGAGATTATCGTCTTCCACAAAATTTTTAAAGTGGGTCATACTCCAAACGGAATAGGTTCCGCTACCAAGTCTATATTTGTGACCGTCGAGAAGAGTATTAAAATCAGCAGGAGAAATTCAGTCTTTTTCTTCCACATGAAGAATAGAGGCCCTCGAGGTAATACTGTTCTCTAGTTTTGGTGGGATATATAAACTAATGTCCATGAATAAAAATCATTTTTTGCAAAAGAGTGCAGCACTCTCCGCGCTCTACGTCAGATTGACAGGACATTACAAAAACGTTTGCTACAAGGGTGAGCTAGATTGTTGTTACAAAACTAGCTCACTCCTGTAGTGCGATACGGATAGAGAATAAACACATTGTTATGATGGCAAAATATTTAAATAGAGAAATAATACTATAATAGCATGCATGAAATCACTGAGTAGGAGCGTTGTTTATGATGAGGAATATCACCGACCGATTTTGTTTTTTTGATTTTATGAAGACCAGTAACATTTAACGAGGTAAATTTTAATTAACGTTCCATAATGATTATGCAGAAACCTTTCATTTAATTTTTTATACCAATTATAAAGCTGAAAGCTTTCTGAAAACGATTCGGATCAACAACAATTTGAAGAGCGGTGCATAATTCTTACCTATAATACTTGGTAATAAAAATTGGAAAAAATGTTACTCGCACTTGACATATTTTAAAACACAAAGATCTGAAATTATTCAACACTTCACTTGTTTTATTTTGGTATAAAGTATGATCACTCCTGATGGCGATGCATTGTAAGTAATGGCTCGTCATATTCTTAATGATGGTACTTACTGTAGTTGGTGTTGGGGGTTTAATAACACTTTTACGAGCTGTGCTAAATTCTTGATGTGTTCCGGAAGTAGGTTGTCAAGCTAAAATGCGACTCAGTGGAACACCCGGCACATTCTAAATATGATTGAACTCACGGAATTTCGGTGCCATTACTATTCAGTAAATATCTTCCTTTTTAAGAAAATGATTGAATCTTCATGAAATTGGATATTATCGTTGCTAAGAATAAAATCTGGAAAAAGGGATACCATTAATGTCCTGAAAATTGTATACATGACATCGATTCGGTCTCTCTGCGCATTAACGGAGCGACTCTTTAAGATATATAAGTATGTGAGCTAGTCACCGTAATTGCTGGTGAGATCATGAAGCCACCGACACCAGGGTATTTCCTTTCTCGGATGTCTGATGGATTGTTGCCGTTAGCTAGCTCTCTCCAGAGGAGAATTCGTCGCGAATCAATACTTAAGCTAAATCGTAATTCCTCTGTGAAAAGGACATTAACACACTCCTTTGGAATCAAGTGTGATGGTTGCGCCTCCATGGTAAATGAGCTGCCAGCGTGGCGAAAGTTACAGGGACACAATTTGCTGGTGTCTTTGAATAAAGTTACTGCTCACTAAGTGTTCTATGCCTTGAAACTCTCGTGGCTATATATCCTGAGGGCTCCAAAAGGAGTGGCCTAGTGGAGATATTTTGGGACTGTCTGGCAGTCAGTCTCATACAGCTAAAATCTGCACCAGTTTTGATTATTGTACAGGCTTGCCCAAGTCGACGAAGAAATTTTTCTGTCTGTTGAAACTATCTTCAGAATTTGACATGATATTTTGTAGAAAATGTAATACTTGGGAAAATTCCGTGTGGAACTGACGTTATTCCATTTTACCAATTGCTCTCCACCACTGAAGATTACGCATAAAAATACTTCGTGACGTAATTTGTTCTACTTGCTACCGAAATGAAATCGCGAGTTTTCTGGAAATTATCAAGATTAGACTAAACATTCACGTGCTTTAATACGGTCTAATTTTCATGATATACACGCTGCAAAAGAAAATGCTTCAGGGAATTCCGATTAAGGAAATTTGCGAGTAGGCCAATTTTAAGTGCATTCATTTACCAGATCAGTGGGTTATTGCGTTTTTGTATTTAATATATCTTAACTTTGAGCCCTACTGTATTTGTTTACTGCAACATTGGTTCACCATGGTACGTGTGCATTGCTATTAAGACCACCATACTCTTTACTGAAAACTGAATACGGAGAACAATTTTAAATTATCACCTGAATTAGCGGTTTCAAGCAAAAGTAAAATGTACAAAGCCCAAAAAAACTCCAAAGTGAACGGTTTCATATAGTTCTTTTATTCGGATTTATTACTGCACGAAATTACGAACGTAATATATTGTAGAAAATAACTAACAAACATTTGGTAAATTTAATAACGATTACATAGTGTTCAATCTATGGGTCGCATGAGGTTCCAGCTGTGACACGATCCTACTCCTTACTTAAAGGAAACCAGGAAATTTTATTGGGTCCTTTCATTCTGACTAGAGAAAAGATTGCGTATGAAACTACTTTGGGTACAGCCACCAATTACTAATACAAGTAGTCATGTAGTACATATATTAAAATTCTGACAGGAAATATAGTGCATGCATGGTACATATCAGATTATGTTTCCAATAGGAACGACTTTAATAATGGTAATAGCACTCATGATATCTGATCTGGAAATTCTAACTTTTTAGAGCTCTGTCACTTATTTTAGTGTTATTTTAATCATCTGAGAGAAAAAAATTCAACTTTTTTTTTCTCTCAGATGATTAAAATAACAACTGCAAGTGCTCCTTAATAATGCATCTTATCGTACGATCTCCTAGCGATGTGTAATAATTGTGCTTAAAAGTAGATCTATGCCATTTAATTATTTGTTGATGGTAGCCTGCTGAGAAACATTTTTACAACATTTTATCGAACTATTGTGCAGCGAAACAAGAGTAATAATGGAGAGGGAAGTCATTAAAATTAAAAGGTGTAAAATTACCAACATTTAAACCAGATATTAATTGTGATATAGAAAGCGAATTTAAACCTGCGCAATTTCGATAGGTCTGATATATTTGTCAGGCATAATGAATATTAATCGAAATGAAATGCAGGCATTGGCAGTAGCGATTAGCTTAACTGCTACTTGGTGATCAAGTCGCTAACTGTGATTGCTACTCAAAAGTTACAGTGATTTTTAACCGTGATTGGAATCACAATTTAGGACAATGTTCCTTCACTTCTGTGTACCAGTAAAGTAACCAATAGTAGAATCACCTAGAAGAACGGTGAGGGTGTGTTTGTCTCGGCCATATAGAGTGGATCCTGAGTTATATGTTTTTAAGTTTTATACTTAATTCTTCTGTAATCCCGATATTTTGCTGTCATTTTTGTGGCTTTTTCAGTAAAATTCTGCGTAATTTTTTATACGTGTTTGCGATTATAGGTTAAATTTGGAATTCAGATTATCAAAACTAAATTGTTCTTTTAAACCTAACATGATATGTCACAAATTTCAAAGAAACGAAATAGCTTTTTTGTTTTAAGCCCAGAAATGGATTCACAGTTCACTGTTTCCCCCTAATTAAAAAAACTGAACCTCACTCACGGAGAGGACGACGTAAAAATGAGCTCACAAATAACGCTGCGAAAATATCAGGAATAGCAGACTGCTAAATTGCAACAGGTAATAACCAATAACAGCCAATTATGGTAACAACTACAGGAACAGGATTAACTCAGCAACGGTTAACACTGGGCTGTGAAAAATCTCGAAGAGCATGGTGGGTAGCAATGACTAAGTGAGGAACATTAATTGGACGATCACTGTTACTCACGGTTTTCAGAAGCAGGAGGTACCTGTGATTTTTCGATAACCGTGTTCAAATCACAAGTAGGGAAATAACGCTCATCTCTAATTGGCAGCCTAAGGTGTTCATTTTCCAACACGCCGCCTGCAGAAGCAATACGTACGGATTTCAACGTTTACCGTGATATTCTTATTTGTATTTTTATTTTACATATCAGGGAAATTCCAAACGTTATTCTCCGACTTCGATATAGAAATTTCATACGATTCTTATTCAACGATAAACAATGATTAACAAAATGAATTTTTCTAAATTTGGTGCATCATATAAACAATCATGATTGCCTAAAAATAATATATGCATCATCGTGTCGAAATTAAAAAGAAACAATATCTGTTTTAGCTGCCATAAAACACAGCGTTCACTGAAGATGATGAGGCTTTGTTATTGCGGCCTTGTGTCATTTTACCTTTCAAAAGGGCATTTGAGATTGAAATATGAAAGCACATATTTTTGCCTCTAAGGCAAACGTTCCCAGAACTTACACTACGTTTTCACACATGCTGATTGTGCGGAATAAGGCAATTAAAATATATATTTTTCTTTTTTCCACAAAAAATGAAACGAACCTTAACAGTTCATGAGAATCCAATCATAGCAAGCAGGTGTATTCGAAGAGTGTTCTTCTGATTTGACAGACAAGAATCTTATGTTGAGGAGTCATTTTGTTTCTTCAGACACATTGTAAAAGTGCCACATACAGTATGTACAGATGTAGAAAACCTAAATCCGTTTGAAATACTACATGTACCAAATGTAAGAGCAAATTTCATGAAGAAATCGAACGTTGGACCACGTAACTGTGGACAAGATATTGCCAAACAAGCTGTTTTATGCAGCTGTGCTGCAAGCAGGACAGCAAGAAAGCTACAACGGTCCTCTTGTATTAAACACTGAAACATATGCAAAATCGACAATAACTGGGACAATTGAACGTAACATTACGTTTTAAAAGGAGATATCTTTACGTGTACACGAAGAATTCCGTTTTCAGATTTTAAAATTATGAACTGTTGAAACACTGGTCACTCTTTGTAATATAAATATGAATGCAACATAATGTATGATTAAATGTTGAGATCAAAAACTTGGTGGGAACAATAGGATGCTATATTCTCTTTGGAGCTTGTAAAACAGGTACACGTATTACACATCCTCGGATTAATTTACACAATTTTCATTTATTAAAAAAAGATGGGTATTTCAAAATATAAATGGCACATGGAAAAGGTAAAGTTTTCGATTCTTTGTTGCATCTTCTATTTAATTTCTGATAACATGCAAACAACGTTACGCAGAGGAGTTCATATAAGAAAGCGGATTATGAAATGTGATCTTAGGTTACACAGTATTTATTGCCTTTATCTTCGCGGGAAATTTCCTTTTAAATACCACCCTCAATATATATTATTTATTTATATAACGCATAGTATCTCTCATTCTAACATCGAAAGGTTGAAATGGAAAATGGTGGAATGTAAAACTTTTACATATAAGGATCAGGGAAATATTTAGGTGATTTCGCTTGCCCAATTAATATTGTGACGATCCCCCCCCCTCGCATAGTTAATTGGCGAGAGGCGTGGTTAATTAACGGTAATTGTAACTTGATTGGGGATTTTAATTAACGGAGAGTTATAATTTAAACACTTGCGAGGGGCGGTATATTGAGAAAAGATCTTCTAGCACTTTGAATTCAAGTGGCGAGTTGCAGGTGTTTGCCACGAGAACAAAGACCTATTAACGGAAATGGGACGGGTCAGAGTTTAAAAGCTATTTCCCATGACTCAAAAGTGATTGGACGGAAAAAGGGTTTGAAGCCTTCGTCTGTGCCGCGCGCGAAACAATGGAAGCGCTTAGACTTGAAGAGCAGTTTACAATAAAAATGTCGCGGTTTCAAGTGTTGGAATTCACCGCTTACCAATTTCTTGGAGAGGGGAGATTGTTGTTGAGGACAGATCCCGTTTGATATCCGAGAGAGCTGTGCCTCGATTTTTTCCTCGTGCGAGAAAAACGCTTTCCGTCCGTCTGCGTGCTTTTGCAATTCTGAGCATAAGAAGTGAAGCCCGCTGAAAAGCATAAGCTGATGGAAAATAACCACCATTCCCTAAAAACCTTCTTCACCTTGCCGGACTGTCGATGCCTGTCCTAAGGAGCGATTTAAGGTGATATGCAACAGAAGCATAATAAGTACGGAATATCCTCGCTCAAGCAGAGCGGAGAAGAGAAACGCCAACAAAGGGGAACCACGGAAGAGGACCCCCCCCCCCCGCCGAGCCTCCTCGCTCAAGCAGAGCGGAGAAGAGAACTTTTGTGCGTGTGTCTGAGTACGTGCGTTCAGCGACTAGTGATGATGTCGTTTTGACGAAGAGACCGCGTAAGCATTTCGGCCTCATACAACAATGAAACAGAACTAACCGTAGAGCCGACATATTAATGAATGTGAGTGGGTGTTTGTGTTGTTTTCTTCATGCCATCCATACTATGGATAACAAAGGACCTATGTAAGTACTTTTTACCTGTATTCTTTGCGGCTCATTGTGATCGAACAGACTTTTCGTTAGGACATATTTTCGGAAACACCGAAGAGGGCCAAAGCTGGCCAGAAATTATAGCTTTGTAATTAGATGAAGAATCCGGTGTAATTTATGCATTTATCCATCAAATCCCTGTTTTAATTGTTATACTGTGCCTCCATTGGTTTATTGGTGTACTGTGTCGGCTAATTGGCTAACGAAGTATTGCCGGATCCAGTGATTCGAATTGCCGTCCGGAAGTAATTGGGCATCCTGACAACTAAGACCCAAAGGACGCAACAAAAGTGGTGAATAGCATTGGGATCCGTACTGCATACACTGTTAAAAATTCCCGTAAAAGAAGTCTTGTTGCCCGTGTATTTTTACGATCAAGGCTCGTTTCTGCAGTTTCAATGCGATGCCCGTATTTTAACGGGCATGGATACGTAGGACAACTGTTCCTAACCGTAATTTTACGGGCGTTGCTAAGAGGCACGGGTTAGCCAATGAACGATAATGACAGAAAAGGAATGCGGCATGCGTCACTTTCTGCTATTGGTCAGCGAGTCATCACGTGATTTTACGGGGATTGCTCGTTTTTTTACCAAGACGAAGGGATGGGCGATATTTTCAAAAGTATGATATCTTTTAATATTTCTGAGACCGATATATTGAATCGGAAATATCTGTATTTAAAGATCAATATATCAGATTGATTTTTCGATATTTTTCAATACTTCTGATCTCAATAAGACTGATATTTCGGTTTATTCACTACATACTGCATCAGGGTTATCACTGAATCCACTCCAATGTTGTGCTAAGTATTGGCTATTGGGAACTTGGGACTAATTGGCTGTTGGCTTGTTCGCACAAATCTCAGCCAGTACTAAATTATCCTGCAGCTTGAAAATATAGCTGCAATCAAGTTTTGTTAATACCATTAAAATAGTGATATCTCAGAAAAGTACTGCATATTAGTGATATATCACTATATACAATACTTTTCTGAGATATAACTATTTAACTTCGTACCTTTTACAAGACGGTCGCTGTACTTGGAAATAAACGTAGTGCGGTTATTTTGCCATTTCAGTCGTTTTGTTGTGTAAATAATTATTTCCGATAGCGGAATTGATATTTAACGTTTTTTTACAAGACCGACGCCATGGGTTAATGCTTTTATTTTGCCCTTTTACGTTGTTTTGTTACGTAAATAAATATTTTCGACAGCGGAATTAACATTTTACGTTTTTATAATTCATAAAAATTCGCTAAAAATATATCTTGTATGCTGAGCTGGAAAGCCAACATCAGGGTTGTTTACATCGTAGCCAAGGTAATGTAAGGGCGTATTGGTATTATATATTTTATACATTTATGTAATGTAAGGTGGCATATATTTATGCCCACTCCCGCCCCCCCCGAAAGTGTTTAAATGTGTTTTATTCATTGTTAAAATGTGCCTTACATTGGAAACAAAAATGCTTAATTTAATAAAAAAATTAATTAATTTACGTTACAAATTTTTTTTCTATTCTCATTCTTTTATTTTGTCCTGGTGGATTTAATTTTGTTTCATTTCATTGGCACGCCCTCAGAAAAAATCTATATATGCCCCTTGTTGTATTTCTTAATGAAGGGGCAGAGCACAGATGGGATGAAAGTGACCAAAGGGCAGGAAGTTGTCACATAAATTTACAGAACATAAATGCAGAAACTGTTTTTTTTAACAAAACATGTTATCATGATTCTCTGTACTTAACATTGCTACCTATGCAAGATTGTTGATACAGCGAGACAAAATTAGTCAAAAAAGCAATCATAAAAGTGTTGTGCACTTTTGTGTTTATATAACATCTGCACTCCCCTTCCACTAATGGGGGGGGGGGGGCTGTGGCTGTGGCTGTGGATAGTATCAACTGTCACCAACGATATTTGAAGGTTTTGGTTATCATTTGAAAGTAAACAAATTAGATGTCAACTTTCCTGTTAAGCACACTCAACATATTTTTAAAGAATATATATGAATAAAAAAACACACTTCAAATGGAATTTGTGGCAGAAATATTTTGCTACATAGAAGACCAGTAAACCACAGGCAATTGGGTAAATAAGTCTCATTGATTTGATTATTCTACACATGTTAAGGTTTTTCCATTATTCGAAATGTTTATTTAAGTACAAAAGCGGAGTAAAATGCCTAAAACAAAATCACTGGGTTACTTCTGTCTGAAACATTACCATCTTAGCCTGTAATCACAGCAAATTATTGCAATTTCTAATGCAGAATGTTCTGCAAAGTCATAATATTGTTGAGAGGTAAATGGCTAGAGCTTTTTAATGCAATTTTGAAGAAGTTTGCACACATACATGAAAATAATATTATTTCAAAGTTAGTGTGCATATATAACTGTAGATATATATATATTTTTTTTTTTGTAAAAAAATAACAAAAAAAAAAAACAACTGAAAATACAACAAACCTTGTTAACAGGTTTCGGCCTAATTTGCCCAGTGTTATCCATTTTGTCATTATGTCTATTTCTCTCTTGATAAATACTGTGAACGTTTTTTTTTTTTTTTTTTTGTGAAAACTGTTATTCTTAAACGGAATGGCATTAACAAAATTCTGTTGTCCAGAAAAGTTTTAATGTGCAGTGCTCTTCCTCATTTGATATCTCTAGTGTTTATTTAGAGTATACAAGGTTACTTTTTTCAAAATTCTTTTCCTGCTAAAATCTAATAAATGTGCAATGTAAAAATTGCATTTGTACTCATAAATATGGGTTCGTGGTTTGATTAAAAGGCAATACATTGTGCCAAATGTTTGACACTAGCTGTAGGAATGGAGTTCTTAGACTACCATTAAAGACTATATTAATATATTAGCTGAAACAATGCTCAGATTATCATATCATAAACAATGCCTCAGATTATCATTGCGCCCATCGGTTTTACATTTGATCAAGTTTGCAAAAATTGTATGTGATTTTATACCTGCTACAACTGATTCAGCATCAATATCAGGAAATTCTCATACAAAAAGATTACTTCTTCCTCAGAAACTGCTAGAAAACAGTCAAATTTTCAAAATAAAGAGCACTGTTCATTAAATGTGAAAATCCTCCAAATATGTGGCGTCAGTGGATAAACAAAGATGTCGCTCTTTCCAGGTTTTAGCAATTAAATGTCATGAAATCTATTCAGTCAAGAAATCTATTTATTAAATGTCATGAATAAAATCTATTCAGTCATGAAATGTTCATCAAATGTCATGGAAACTATTTACTTTCTCGGACTGTAGTTGTGAAGGTTTTGGTAGTTCACATTTATGTCGCTAGGTGATCTTTGCGTACTTAGAATTACAGGGTTATCTCTGCTTCTGAAACCCTTTTTGAATTGTTTTTCAGTTAATAATTTTCCATTCGGTACAAAATAAAGATTGTAAACATTTTCCTTTTTATGTATTAAATAACTTTCCGACTATTAGGCGTAAAAGTCAAAAAGTTTTTCTCGCTATCTATTCTTCCAGGAAACGTATCTGCAATATTATTTTTCCTTAGCGTTGCTTTGCTATGACGAAACGAGTTGAATATTTGTAACTATTTTGGTTATAAAATTTGTTCTACTAGTACCACTATACAGTTGTACCATGGAAATATATTTGCCTCTGACATCTTCCTTCTACTACGAGAAACATTTGTATACAATTTTTTAATTGTCGTAACATAATTTTCAGCCGATGGTTGGAGTAAGTAGCTCTTTCTATTTCTACATGTTTTAGCGGTTGTAGAAGTCGGGGGACATTTTTTTAACAGGTTATATTGACTATGGAGAACTTTGAAAAAAGGTACCGAAATAAAATGGCTTGGAGAATTATGATTTATAATGTCCATATTTTCCAAAATATTTATTTCATTTGTAAGAGCATAATCGATACGAGATGCTTAAATCCTGGGATATCATATGTACCCCGGAATATTTCTATATTTGCATCTCATACATACCTGAGATTATCGTCTTCCACAAAATTTTTAAAGTGGGTCATACTCCAAACGGAATAGGTTCCGCTACCAAGTCTATATTTGTGACCGTCGAGAAGAGTATTAAAATCAGCAGGAGAAATTCAGTCTTTTCTTCCACATGAAGAATAGAGGCCCTCGAGGTAATACTGTTCTCTAGTTTTGGTGGGATATATAAACTAATGTCCATGAATAAAAATCATTTTTTGCAAAAGAGTGCAGCACTCTCCGCGCTCTACGTCAGATTGACAGGACATTACAAAAACGTTTGCTACAAGGGTGAGCTAGATTGTTGTTACAAAACTAGCTCACTCCTGTAGTGCGATACGGATAGAGAATAAACACATTGTTATGATGGCAAAATATTTAAATAGAGAAATAATACTATAATAGCATGCATGAAATCACTGAGTAGGAGCGTTGTTTATGATGAGGAATATCACCGACCGATTTTGTTTTTTTGATTTTATGAAGACCAGTAACATTTAACGAGGTAAATTTTAATTAACGTTCCATAATGATTATGCAGAAACCTTTCATTTAATTTTTTATACCAATTATAAAGCTGAAAGCTTTCTGAAAACGATTCGGATCAACAACAATTTGAAGAGCGGTGCATAATTCTTACCTATAATACTTGGTAATAAAAATTGGAAAAAATGTTACTCGCACTTGACATATTTTAAAACACAAAGATCTGAAATTATTCAACACTTCACTTGTTTTATTTTGGTATAAAGTATGATCACTCCTGATGGCGATGCATTGTAAGTAATGGCTCGTCATATTCTTAATGATGGTACTTACTGTAGTTGGTGTTGGGGGGTTAATAACACTTTTACGAGCTGTGCTAAATTCTTGATGTGTTCCGGAAGTAGGTTGTCAAGCTAAAATGCGACTCAGTGGAACACCCGGCACATTCTAAATATGATTGAACTCACGGAATTTCGGTGCCATTACTATTCAGTAAATATCTTCCTTTTTAAGAAAATGATTGAATCTTCATGAAATTGGATATTATCGTTGCTAAGAATAAAATCTGGAAAAAGGGATACCATTAATGTCCTGAAAATTGTATACATGACATCGATTCGGTCTCTCTGCGCATTAACGGAGCGACTCTTTAAGATATATAAGTATGTGAGCTAGTCACCGTAATTGCTGGTGAGATCATGAAGCCACCGACACCAGGGTATTTCCTTTCTCGGATGTCTGATGGATTGTTGCCGTTAGCTAGCTCTCTCCAGAGGAGAATTCGTCGCGAATCAATACTTAAGCTAAATCGTAATTCCTCTGTGAAAAGGACATTAACACACTCCTTTGGAATCAAGTGTGATGGTTGCGCCTCCATGGTAAATGAGCTGCCAGCGTGGCGAAAGTTACAGGGACACAATTTGCTGGTGTCTTTGAATAAAGTTACTGCTCACTAAGTGTTCTATGCCTTGAAACTCTCGTGGCTATATATCCTGAGGGCTCCAAAAGGAGTGGCCTAGTGGAGATATTTTGGGACTGTCTGGCAGTCAGTCTCATACAGCTAAAATCTGCACCAGTTTTGATTATTGTACAGGCTTGCCCAAGTCGACGAAGAAATTTTTCTGTCTGTTGAAACTATCTTCAGAATTTGACATGATATTTTGTAGAAAATGTAATACTTGGGAAAATTCCGTGTGGAACTGACGTTATTCCATTTTACCAATTGCTCTCCACCACTGAAGATTACGCATAAAAATACTTCGTGACGTAATTTGTTCTACTTGCTACCGAAATGAAATCGCGAGTTTTCTGGAAATTATCAAGATTAGACTAAACATTCACGTGCTTTAATACGGTCTAATTTTCATGATATACACGCTGCAAAAGAAAATGCTTCAGGGAATTCCGATTAAGGAAATTTGCGAG
This sequence comes from Macrothele yani, assembly GCA_039090855.1. NCBI lineage: Eukaryota > Metazoa > Arthropoda > Arachnida > Araneae > Macrothelidae > Macrothele > Macrothele yani. Next base: position 45,105,005 of record CM076999.1, on the reverse strand, counting down.
TAGGCCAATTTTAAGTGCATTCATTTACCAGATCAGTGGGTTATTGCGTTTTTGTATTTAATATATCTTAACTTTGAGCCCTACTGTATTTGTTTACTGCAACATTGGTTCACCATGGTACGTGTGCATTGCTATTAAGACCACCATACTCTTTACTGAAAACTGAATACGGAGAACAATTTTAAATTATCACCTGAATTAGCGGTTTCAAGCAAAAGTAAAATGTACAAAGCCCAAAAAAACTCCAAAGTGAACGGTTTCATATAGTTCTTTTATTCGGATTTATTACTGCACGAAATTACGAACGTAATATATTGTAGAAAATAACTAACAAACATTTGGTAAATTTAATAACGATTACATAGTGTTCAATCTATGGGTCGCATGAGGTTCCAGCTGTGACACGATCCTACTCCTTACTTAAAGGAAACCAGGAAATTTTATTGGGTCCTTTCATTCTGACTAGAGAAAAGATTGCGTATGAAACTACTTTGGGTACAGCCACCAATTACTAATACAAGTAGTCATGTAGTACATATATTAAAATTCTGACAGGAAATATAGTGCATGCATGGTACATATCAGATTATGTTTCCAATAGGAACGACTTTAATAATGGTAATAGCACTCATGATATCTGATCTGGAAATTCTAACTTTTTAGAGCTCTGTCACTTATTTTAGTGTTATTTTAATCATCTGAGAGAAAAAAATTCAACTTTTTTTCTCTCAGATGATTAAAATAACAACTGCAAGTGCTCCTTAATAATGCATCTTATCGTACGATCTCCTAGCGATGTGTAATAATTGTGCTTAAAAGTAGATCTATGCCATTTAATTATTTGTTGATGGTAGCCTGCTGAGAAACATTTTTACAACATTTTATCGAACTATTGTGCAGCGAAACAAGAGTAATAATGGAGAGGGAAGTCATTAAAATTAAAAGGTGTAAAATTACCAACATTTAAACCAGATATTAATTGTGATATAGAAAGCGAATTTAAACCTGCGCAATTTCGATAGGTCTGATATATTTGTCAGGCATAATGAATATTAATCGAAATGAAATGCAGGCATTGGCAGTAGCGATTAGCTTAACTGCTACTTGGTGATCAAGTCGCTAACTGTGATTGCTACTCAAAAGTTACAGTGATTTTTAACCGTGATTGGAATCACAATTTAGGACAATGTTCCTTCACTTCTGTGTACCAGTAAAGTAACCAATAGTAGAATCACCTAGAAGAACGGTGAGGGTGTGTTTGTCTCGGCCATATAGAGTGGATCCTGAGTTATATGTTTTTAAGTTTTATACTTAATTCTTCTGTAATCCCGATATTTTGCTGTCATTTTTGTGGCTTTTTCAGTAAAATTCTGCGTAATTTTTTATACGTGTTTGCGATTATAGGTTAAATTTGGAATTCAGATTATCAAAACTAAATTGTTCTTTTAAACCTAACATGATATGTCACAAATTTCAAAGAAACGAAATAGCTTTTTTGTTTTAAGCCCAGAAATGGATTCACAGTTCACTGTTTCCCCCTAATTAAAAAAACTGAACCTCACTCACGGAGAGGACGACGTAAAAATGAGCTCACAAATAACGCTGCGAAAATATCAGGAATAGCAGACTGCTAAATTGCAACAGGTAATAACCAATAACAGCCAATTATGGTAACAACTACAGGAACAGGATTAACTCAGCAACGGTTAACACTGGGCTGTGAAAAATCTCGAAGAGCATGGTGGGTAGCAATGACTAAGTGAGGAACATTAATTGGACGATCACTGTTACTCACGGTTTTCAGAAGCAGGAGGTACCTGTGATTTTTCGATAACCGTGTTCAAATCACAAGTAGGGAAATAACGCTCATCTCTAATTGGCAGCCTAAGGTGTTCATTTTCCAACACGCCGCCTGCAGAAGCAATACGTACGGATTTCAACGTTTACCGTGATATTCTTATTTGTATTTTTATTTTACATATCAGGGAAATTCCAAACGTTATTCTCCGACTTCGATATAGAAATTTCATACGATTCTTATTCAACGATAAACAATGATTAACAAAATGAATTTTTCTAAATTTGGTGCATCATATAAACAATCATGATTGCCTAAAAATAATATATGCATCATCGTGTCGAAATTAAAAAGAAACAATATCTGTTTTAGCTGCCATAAAACACAGCGTTCACTGAAGATGATGAGGCTTTGTTATTGCGGCCTTGTGTCATTTTACCTTTCAAAAGGGCATTTGAGATTGAAATATGAAAGCACATATTTTTGCCTCTAAGGCAAACGTTCCCAGAACTTACACTACGTTTTCACACATGCTGATTGTGCGGAATAAGGCAATTAAAATATATATTTTTCTTTTTTCCACAAAAAAATGAAACGAACCTTAACAGTTCATGAGAATCCAATCATAGCAAGCAGGTGTATTCGAAGAGTGTTCTTCTGATTTGACAGACAAGAATCTTATGTTGAGGAGTCATTTTGTTTCTTCAGACACATTGTAAAAGTGCCACATACAGTATGTACAGATGTAGAAAACCTAAATCCGTTTGAAATACTACATGTACCAAATGTAAGAGCAAATTTCATGAAGAAATCGAACGTTGGACCACGTAACTGTGGACAAGATATTGCCAAACAAGCTGTTTTATGCAGCTGTGCTGCAAGCAGGACAGCAAGAAAGCTACAACGGTCCTCTTGTATTAAACACTGAAACATATGCAAAATCGACAATAACTGGGACAATTGAACGTAACATTACGTTTTAAAAGGAGATATCTTTACGTGTACACGAAGAATTCCGTTTTCAGATTTTAAAATTATGAACTGTTGAAACACTGGTCACTCTTTGTAATATAAATATGAATGCAACATAATGTATGATTAAATGTTGAGATCAAAAACTTGGTGGGAACAATAGGATGCTATATTCTCTTTGGAGCTTGTAAAACAGGTACACGTATTACACATCCTCGGATTAATTTACACAATTTTCATTTATTAAAAAAAAGATGGGTATTTCAAAATATAAATGGCACATGGAAAAGGTAAAGTTTTCGATTCTTTGTTGCATCTTCTATTTAATTTCTGATAACATGCAAACAACGTTACGCAGAGGAGTTCATATAAGAAAGCGGATTATGAAATGTGATCTTAGGTTACACAGTATTTATTGCCTTTATCTTCGCGGGAAATTTCCTTTTAAATACCACCCTCAATATATATTATTTATTTATATAACGCATAGTATCTCTCATTCTAACATCGAAAGGTTGAAATGGAAAATGGTGGAATGTAAAACTTTTACATATAAGGATCAGGGAAATATTTAGGTGATTTCGCTTGCCCAATTAATATTGTGACGATCCCCCCCCTCGCATAGTTAATTGGCGAGAGGCGTGGTTAATTAACGGTAATTGTAACTTGATTGGGGATTTTAATTAACGGAGAGTTATAATTTAAACACTTGCGAGGGGCGGTATATTGAGAAAAGATCTTCTAGCACTTTGAATTCAAGTGGCGAGTTGCAGGTGTTTGCCACGAGAACAAAGACCTATTAACGGAAATGGGACGGGTCAGAGTTTAAAAGCTATTTCCCATGACTCAAAAGTGATTGGACGGAAAAAGGGTTTGAAGCCTTCGTCTGTGCCGCGCGCGAAACAATGGAAGCGCTTAGACTTGAAGAGCAGTTTACAATAAAAATGTCGCGGTTTCAAGTGTTGGAATTCACCGCTTACCAATTTCTTGGAGAGGGGAGATTGTTGTTGAGGACAGATCCCGTTTGATATCCGAGAGAGCTGTGCCTCGATTTTTTCCTCGTGCGAGAAAAATGCTTTCCGTCCGTCTGCGTGCTTTTGCAATTCTGAGCATAAGAAGTGAAGCCCGCTGAAAAGCATAAGCTGATGGAAAATAACCACCATTCCCTAAAAACCTTCTTCACCTTGCCGGACTGTCGATGCCTGTCCTAAGGAGCGATTTAAGGTGATATGCAACAGAAGCATAATAAGTACGGAATATCCTCGCTCAAGCAGAGCGGAGAAGAGAAACGCCAACAAAGGGGAACCACGGAAGAGGACCCCCCCCCCCCCGCCGAGCCTCCTCGCTCAAGCAGAGCGGAGAAGAGAACTTTTGTGCGTGTGTCTGAGTACGTGCGTTCAGCGACTAGTGATGATGTCGTTTTGACGAAGAGACCGCGTAAGCATTTCGGCCTCATACAACAATGAAACAGAACTAACCGTAGAGCCGACATATTAATGAATGTGAGTGGGTGTTTGTGTTGTTTTCTTCATGCCATCCATACTATGGATAACAAAGGACCTATGTAAGTACTTTTTACCTGTATTCTTTGCGGCTCATTGTGATCGAACAGACTTTTCGTTAGGACATATTTTCGGAAACACCGAAGAGGGCCAAAGCTGGCCAGAAATTATAGCTTTGTAATTAGATGAAGAATCCGGTGTAATTTATGCATTTATCCATCAAATCCCTGTTTTAATTGTTATACTGTGCCTCCATTGGTTTATTGGTGTACTGTGTCGGCTAATTGGCTAACGAGGTATTGCCGGATCCAGTGATTCGAATTGCCGTCCGGAAGTAATTGGGCATCCTGACAACTAAGACCCAAAGGACGCAACAAAAGTGGTGAATAGCATTGGGATCCGTACTGCATACACTGTTAAAAATTCCCGTAAAAGAAGTCTTGTTGCCCGTGTATTTTTACGATCAAGGCTCGTTTCTGCAGTTTCAATGCGATGCCCGTATTTTAACGGGCATGGATACGTAGGACAGCTGTTCCTAACCGTAATTTTACGGGCGTTGCTAAGAGGCACGGGTTAGCCAATGAACGATAATGACAGAAAAGGAATGCGGCATGCGTCACTTTCTGCTATTGGTCAGCGAGTCATCACGTGATTTTACGGGGATTGCTCGTTTTTTTACCAAGACGAAGGGATGGGCGATATTTTCAAAAGTATGATATCTTTTAATATTTCTGAGACCGATATATTGAATCGGAAATATCTGTATTTAAAGATCAATATATCAGATTGATTTTTCGATATTTTTCAATACTTCTGATCTCAATAAGACTGATATTTCGGTTTATTCACTACATACTGCATCAGGGTTATCACTGAATCCACTCCAATGTTGTGCTAAGTATTGGCTATTGGGAACTTGGGACTAATTGGCTGTTGGCTTGTTCGCACAAATCTCAGCCAGTACTAAATTATCCTGCAGCTTGAAAATATAGCTGCAATCAAGTTTTGTTAATACCATTAAAATAGTGATATCTCAGAAAAGTACTGCATATTAGTGATATATCACTATATACAATACTTTTCTGAGATATAACTATTTAACTTCGTACCTTTTACAAGACGGTCGCTGTACTTGGAAATAAACGTAGTGCGGTTATTTTGCCATTTCAGTCGTTTTGTTGTGTAAATAATTATTTCCGATAGCGGAATTGATATTTAACGTTTTTTTACAAGACCGACGCCATGGGTTAATGCTTTTATTTTGCCCTTTTACGTTGTTTTGTTACGTAAATAAATATTTTCGACAGCGGAATTAACATTTTACGTTTTTATAATTCATAAAAATTCGCTAAAAATATATCTTGTATGCTGAGCTGGAAAGCCAACATCAGGGTTGTTTACATCGTAGCCAAGGTAATGTAAGGGCGTATTGGTATTATATATTTTATACATTTATGTAATGTAAGGTGGCATATATTTATGCCCACTCCCGCCCCCCCCCGAAAGTGTTTAAATGTGTTTTATTCATTGTTAAAATGTGCCTTACATTGGAAACAAAAATGCTTAATTTAATAAAAAAATTAATTAATTTACGTTACAAATTTTTTTTCTATTCTCATTCTTTTATTTTGTCCTGGTGGATTTAATTTTGTTTCATTTCATTGGCACGCCCTCAGAAAAAATCTATATATGCCCCTTGTTGTATTTCTTAATGAAGGGGCAGAGCACAGATGGGATGAAAGTGACCAAAGGGCAGGAAGTTGTCACATAAATTTACAGAACATAAATGCAGAAACTGTTTTTTTTAACAAAACATGTTATCATGATTCTCTGTACTTAACATTGCTACCTATGCAAGATTGTTGATACAGCGAGACAAAATTAGTCAAAGCAATCATAAAAGTGTTGTGCACTTTTGTGTTTATATAACATCTGCACTCCCCTTCCACTAATGGGGGGGGGCTGTGGCTGTGGCTGTGGATAGTATCAACTGTCACCAACGATATTTGAAGGTTTTGGTTATCATTTGAAAGTAAACAAATTAGATGTCAACTTTCCTGTTAAGCACACTCAACATATTTTTAAAGAATATATATGAATAAAAAAACACACTTCAAATGGAATTTGTGGCAGAAATATTTTGCTACATAGAAGACCAGTAAACCACAGGCAATTGGGTAAATAAGTCTCATTGATTTGATTATTCTACACATGTTAAGGTTTTTCCATTATTCGAAATGTTTATTTAAGTACAAAAGCGGAGTAAAATGCCTAAAACAAAATCACTGGGTTACTTCTGTCTGAAACATTACCATCTTAGCCTGTAATCACAGCAAATTATTGCAATTTCTAATGCAGAATGTTCTGCAAAGTCATAATATTGTTGAGAGGTAAATGGCTAGAGCTTTTTAATGCAATTTTGAAGAAGTTTGCACACATACATAAAATAATATTATTTCAAAGTTAGTGTGCATATATAACTGTAGATATATATATATTTTTTTTTGTAAAAATAACAAAAAAAAAACAACTGAAAATACAACAAACCTTGTTAACAGGTTTCGGCCTAATTTGCCCAGTGTTATCCATTTTGTCATTATGTCTATTTCTCTCTTGATAAATACTGTGAACGTTTTTTTTTTTTTTTGTGAAAACTGTTATTCTTAAACGGAATGGCATTAACAAAATTCTGTTGTCCAGAAAAGTTTTAATGTGCAGTGCTCTTCCTCATTTGATATCTCTAGTGTTTATTTAGAGTATACAAGGTTACTTTTTTCAAAATTCTTTTCCTGCTAAAATCTAATAAATGTGCAATGTAAAAATTGCATTTGTACTCATAAATATGGGTTCGTGGTTTGATTAAAAGGCAATACATTGTGCCAAATGTTTGACACTAGCTGTAGGAATGGAGTTCTTAGACTACCATTAAAGACTATATTAATATATTAGCTGAAACAATGCTCAGATTATCATATCATAAACAATGCCTCAGATTATCATTGCGCCCATCGGTTTTACATTTGATCAAGTTTGCAAAAATTGTATGTGATTTTATACCTGCTACAACTGATTCAGCATCAATATCAGGAAATTCTCATACAAAAAGATTACTTCTTCCTCAGAAACTGCTAGAAAACAGTCAAATTTTCAAAATAAAGAGCACTGTTCATTAAATGTGAAAATCCTCCAAATATGTGGCGTCAGTGGATAAACAAAGATGTCGCTCTTTCCAGGTTTTAGCAATTAAATGTCATGAAATCTATTCAGTCAAGAAATCTATTTATTAAATGTCATGAATAAAATCTATTCAGTCATGAAATGTTCATCAAATGTCATGGAAACTATTCAGTATCTAAATAATCATGGAAAATGTGCCTACCAAGTAGTAAAATACATAAAGAAGTTGTTCCTGTCTTGTCTTTCCTGGAACCACTCGCCCTAAATTAGGGACATGTGTCTGCTTATGGTGAATCAAGCTTCTACACATTCGGGAACAACTTTAGATGCTCATGGAGATCAACACACACACACACACACACACACACACACCACTTCACTTCAAGCATTTTTTTCCAGTTCTCAGTCCATTTCTTTGGATTTCTCATCTCAATTAAAAACTTGTACACAATAAATATCTGAAGTATTTTTTATTAAGTCTAAAACACCTGAGGAGCTATCTTCGATATCGTATATATTTTTTTTTTTTTACATTTTAAATGCTCATTGGTGGAGTCTATCCTTAAAATTAAGGAAGTCAGCAGATTTTTAAAATTTTTTTACAGCTTTGAACTCAAATGGGATATAGCATTTAATGTTTCACTTATTAACACCAAAACAACACAAAAATAAGTACTGATTTCTCACCTCTAGTTATATTCAACTTGCTGTAGATGAGGGATTTTCTCTTTACATGCATATATATCACTAAGCTGTTCTCTAAGATCATAGGTTAGTTTCTTGATGAGAGCTTATCTGCTGGATTAAAGTTTAAAACTGATGGAAATACATTTTATTTACTCTTGATGTATCAAACATCTGCATTTACAGTGATCTCAGCTCACAACTTGAGCTTCACTGACATCCATCACACACAAAACCATTTGTACTTCACATTTATTCTCTTTTTCTCATGCAGGAATTCCTGAATCTGGTCCTCCCTTGATCTTCTACATTTTCTTCCTGTCACTTGTGCAGAATAAATTATCCTAGTAATTATCTCACCACTCATTCTCCAAACCACCCAAGAATATTTTGCTTCACACTACTCATCTACAAAACATCTTCATTCCTCACATGATCAAAACATATCTTGCCCGCACCCCCATAAGTAACACATCTCTACAGCTCACAAATCACTCCTATGTTTCATCTGCAGTACTCCACCTTCACCGCTGCACATCAGAGTAGGAACAATTACTGTACTTTTTCACACACAACTATTAGGGACTTTTTTGAGAACCTATCATTCATCATTTATTCAAAATTATCCTGAAGCAGCTGTGACTTTCAAAGATGAATTTACTAGCCTACTAATTTTACCACCTAATTTGTTTTCTCTGTCAAACATGCTTCCTAAATATGTAAATTGATTTACCTGGTCAATCTCTTTGCCATTTAGACTGATCTGTTTGATTTAATACTAACAATTCATCTGTCAAAAACATAACTTTGGGTTTTTCCTTTCATATACTAAGTTTGAAATTCATACAAACTTCATACATGTGGGACAACATACGCTGCAACTCACTTTTGCTCTCTGCCAACAGGATTGTTTTATCAGCATGAGCAAACATAATTGAGTAACTACTCTCCACAGATAGCATTTACATAGTCTAATGACGACTCAACCATATGTGTCTCTTAAGACATAAAAATATTCTTTACCTTAAAAAATTGTTTTGGTAATAAGTAATAACTAATTATAATACACAAGCTTGGCAGTGAATGTGGGGAATAAATATCCTACCAGTTTTCTCAGATAATTTCTTAGAAACATCAGCTGAAATTTTTTTCAAGAGCTGCTTTCTCCTGCTAAAAGGGAGCAATTGCAATTTTATTTGTCCTTTATTATTACATTTTATAGCTTAAAACTATCTTTATGCAAGATTGCAGCTCTCAAGCTGTATTTTTAGTGATATGAAAAACACATAAAATATTGTTTTTCAGATCCTAAAATAAAAAAATATATAGCAGAAAGTTTTGATGCAAAAATAAATAAAAAAATCATGCAACAGAAGTGAGCTTGTAATCTGCAGAAATGCTGAATATACTTTCCAAAACCCAAAAGGTGATTTTCTTGTTTCATGTGTGGGCATTGCTCGACGAGCAGGGATATGGTTTCTGCCAAGAAGTTTCCAAAAATCCCAGTTGCAAAGGAATGTTTTCATGAGTTTTTCATCAATGTGAGATTATGAGAAATATGTATTTCCAACATTTCGAGAAAAGGTAAGTTAAAGCTTCAGTATGGCATAAATGACAAAAAAAAAGTACTTATTAATCCCAGCAGACTGGAATCTTAACCATCAATTAACATGGGAATAACTGAATTTTAGAAAGAATAACTATTTTTATTGGGATGCAAATGTCAAAGTTAACAACATTATATCAGCTTGCAAGGAAATGTTATGGAAAAAAATCTTTAAAAAAACTTTGTTATTGTAATTTTTAGAGCATTTTGTATACATTTATATTTTTCAGAAGGTCTGAACAATGTTTGCTATTTTTTTTATCGTTTAAGACAGAACACAATGTTAATGGAGTATACAGATATAATTACTTCTATGGTGTAAGCAAAATAGTTCCCATGGCGTAAGCAAAAAATTAAAGTGCTTATAATATGTTTACAAGTGACATTTTTGTTAAAAACAGTAATTAGAGTACGAATAATTTGTGATGGCCTTTTCATAGAAAGCAATTATTTTTCCAGAAAGATATTTTAAAAAATGCTAATGATTATTAGTCCTCCATTAAAATATGATTATAAAAATAAAAACATAAAAAATATCGTAATCCAAATTAATCAAGTATATATATTTACTAATTAATTAATTAAAGCCATACTAATTAATGTAGGAAAAACATAAAAAATATCATAATCCAAATTCATCAAGTATATATTTACTAATTAATGTATGAAAGCCTGTCTCTACTAGATAACAAAAAAACGAATGGACAATCAGAGGAAATAACATGCTGTAAGTGTGGAAAAATCAGCAGATCAAGACGAAAGTTGTTATGCTCATATTTTTACCAGATTATATAATTACTTCAGGAAGTTTCACTATGTATTTACAAGATAATTATCAAAGGATGATAAAAAAAATTACGTCTGATATATACATAGCCTGAATTACAACAAACTTTATACTACATAACTTGTAAGACATCAAGAAAACTCTCGAAAAGCTGTTTTGCATTTCCTTACCCAGCTGTTAAGATCTACATAATTTATCACTAACAAAAAAAAAAAAAAAATGCTTAACTTCAAATTGTGTGTCATTGGTATGTATTTAATTTTGGTCAAAGTGCCAGTTTACTTCAAACATAATACTCATAGGCAAAAGAACAATCTGCTATCAACCGTTCGTTAAATTTGTTTTCTGTGTGCCTACTGTCAACTAATAGTTAAAATTTTCAACCATCGATGTTTTCAACACAGCAGATATTTTTCCTTGTAAAGTTCTAGAAATCGGAAGGTGACATAATATCATGTGAATCTCGATAATGAGATCGCAGTTTGATAGTCCTCAAGCAACATAATTTTCGTGACATGCCAGAGGAAAGAACACAGATTTCATTCCACAAGTTAAATCACATCAGCCATAGGCTGATATACTGAATATCGCACCGATATAGTGATTTTCTGATATATCGTAACTTGGATATCAATACTATATATCGAAATATCGGACAAAAATATCGATATTTCGAGATATTGATAAATATCGCCCATCCCTAACTGACGAACACGAAGTCACGAACATGTACACGAAAGACGCCAGCATCAGCATGTTAAAGAAAGAAAACATGTGAGTAGACACTTTTTAAAATTAAGTTTATTATGATATGTAAAAGTAACGAAATCAATTACACACATTTTTGTTTGATATTAAGCTCACGAACTGTGTACATATATATAATTTTAAAAGTTTCACCACCAAACGAGGGTGGCTGAAGCATTGTCACACAGGAAAATCTATGTAGTAGCTAAGATTTCATTTGACTGGGGTAGGGGCATAACTCTCACATCCATATATGTTTTACTATCAATATGAAACAGTGCTTTACTTTCTGTGCAAGTCTTTACCGCCAGGTATATACCTAGCGTTGACTAGGATGTCGAATAAATTCGATCTGTACATGCTGATTTGGGAATTACGTAGGGCAGCATTCTTTTCGTATGTTTGTAGTCTGAAATGAATTCCATTTTGCAATATAACACGCATAAATATTGTCTTACCGTTTTGTGCTTTTTTTTTTTTTACGGCATAGTGTTCAACTCCTGAATTTAGACAGAATTATTTCTAAAGCACAAACTGGCTGAACAATACTTTGGTTTTTTTTTTTAAGACTCCTTTTCATTTGCTCATGTACTTAAGAACTTGTGAAGTATTATATTTGCACCAATGAATACAAAGATTAGCTATGGAGTACAGATATGTACAGGCATATTCTTTAATGAAAAGTTTATTCCAGTGTGTTTATGTGGGTATAAAATATATAAAAAATACAAATACACACGTATATTTGCTAAAATTACATACACTGATGTCACAGAAATTGCACAAATGGCTAAAAAAAAATCAAATGAAACTGGTCAAGTCATTTGTTTAGTATCAGCAAGATGTATGCTCATTTACTCTTGCAAAGTTCGTCAATATTTTGAGTTTTCTTGCTTATGTACAAACAAGTTATCTTCAACATCCAGCTTATTTCAATATTTAGTTTTTATGGTGGTTAAGGATAAAACACTAGTTTCACATAAATATGTAGTTGTAAAAGGCAACAAATACTTAAGGCAGTGCTCGACAATGTTGGAAATTCTTTTTCCATTGGAATCCAAAAACTAGTCAGTGATTTCAAAGAACAAATGCTTTTCAAACCAACCAGAGTTAAAAGATGTCTGATAAGTTTTTTATTTGGCAATAGAAGATTACACATTTCTGCATTGTATGTGAATGAGTAACTAGTTCATTCATAGGGAATGGGAAATACTGCCTTGTAAATGTTTGGAGAGTGCAGAGATGGACGATTATTAGCTGTTTAACATCAAGTTTCCAATTGTTTGCTCATTTTCTGATGATAATGAATTCAGTTATGAAAATTGGTCAGAGCTGTTCCCTGTAATTTGGTTTTCTCATAAAGTTTTTTGGTCATTGCTTGTGTTTTGTTTTTTCAACATTGAACAGATTGTTTTCACCCTGTAATGAGAAGTTCCACTAGTTCATTTTTCAGAAATTTCAGCTAAATATGCTAAACTTCACCACACATCCTACCAGCACTAGCCATAAATTCAGATTAATTTTGTTTTGAAAATTGGTTCACTATGTGACTCGGTATGGTTGCTAACAAATCCGCATATGCCCCCCCTATTATTTTAGTGTAACCCACTTTGAGAACTATTGGTCTAGAGGATGTTCAAGCCGTACTGGTATCAGAGTTGTTTTATTTTTTTATTTTTTTTTTGAGGTTTAACGACCACCGTGAGCAACTCAATGGGCTATAAGCAGTCGCCTGTCCCTAATTTAGGGTCACTGGTTCCAGGAAAGGGAGAGAGCCAGTGCCGTAAGACAAACACAACATCCATGCCTCACCGGGATTCGAACCCGGACCCCTTCGGACGAATGATCAGAGGCCAACGCCTTAGACCACTGCGCCACCGGGGCGGCTCGGAGTTGGTTGTACATCAAGGTTTTTGGCTAGCAGTCACAATTTAACATATGGTTTGAGTCCCATATGAGGCATTAGTTTTGCCACCCCGGTGGTGCAGTGGTCTAAGCACCATCTTATGATCGTTTGTCCAAGTGGGTCCGGGTTTGAATCCCGGTACGGCATGGATGTTGTGTTTGTCTTACAGCACTGGCGTTCTCTCTTCCCTGGAACCAGTGACTCTTAAATTAGGGACGGGGACTGCTTATATCCCATTTAGTTCCTCACATTAGCCGTTAAAACCTTTAAAAAAGAAACCTGTTTTTTACATAACATAACAGCTTTGGCTTTCTCCTTCCCTAGAACCAATTTCCTCAATTTAGAGGTGGAAAAAAGTTTCATGTGATGAAATGTCACATTTTCGTTCAGGAAACACATTTGTGATTCTCCCTGACTGCTACATGGTTTTGATTGCTTTTAGGAATACCATTTCACTCACATTCCTTAGTATATAATTATCAATCATTTTGTGACTATGGTATATTCAGTTAACTCATAGGCACCCCTAGCTTAGTTTTCAGCAGGAAGAAGCAAACAATGGAAATCTGCATATATACAAACCCCATATGCCTCTCATTGAAAACAGCTTTTTACCACTCAACACATAAATTACATAAATTTAATTGGAAACCAGAAGAACCAAAAAATATTTTTTTTAATTACATCTATAATCACCTCATTATCACATGTATACAGTAATATTTCACATATATGTCAGCGCAAACCAAAGCACGCATAAATAAGAGCGCAGCATAAGAAAAAGTTAGTGTAATTCCAGCCAAAATTAAGTTTAAAATGTAATTAACATGAGAATAACATGCAAAATAAGAAAAATATCAATGATTGAATTTACTTAGTTAAATTTAACACTTAAAAGCTTAGATTACTCAAAAATGTAAATTACTTGATCTCAAAATTTTAATTACATACCTTGTTTATATTTATGGCTTTTTAAAGTTATGTAAAATTGAAGACTGTTTCTGCTGTTGCCTCTCATTGAGAACAGCTTTTTCAAGTTTGTTTAAACAGGAATGTGTGGCAATTAGATGTATCGGTGAGTTGTATGTAGTGATAGTGTTTCCAAAGCTTCTACACTGCTTTCGTGACAGTCTGGGGATCTTTTGTTAATTCTTCGTTATGTCTCTTCATCATCATCCTGAATTTCATTGGCTATTTCTTGAATATCCCTCAATTCCCCGATAATGCATTTTCATTGATTTCTACAAACTCTTTAAAACTACTGAATCCACCTGAAATGGCACTCCAATCTTCATCATTGGCAGATTATTCGGTAAATGTGTAGATTAGCGTCCTAAATTATTTTGTCGGAAACTTGTAATATTGACTTGTGAGTGCGACGCTGTGGTAGGCCTAACACATCACTACGGCAACGATGTGAAGATTTGCTTTGTTGAAAGGAAGATTCGCTTCGCCGTGCAATTCACGTGCGGATGACTACAAGTCCAAGCAAGTACCTTCTTGCCAGGAGAGCGAACCATTTTATACTCATATGCTACACAACATAGTTTGTTCATGTTTTGTAATTGTTTTTAAAGCAGACGTGAAATTTTTCATTCTTTCGCATATGATTCCCTGATCTGAAATAGAAAGTTTGGTAAATGTGTACTTTAGCGTCTAAATTATTTCGTCGGAAAAATGTAACTGTGTGGGAAAAGTGTGACATACAATGTTTTAAGCATGCAAAATAATGGGAAAAGGTGCAAAAATATAGTATTTTTAGATAAAAGGAAATAAGTTTTCCGAAGTATTTACCTGAGAGTGCGATGGTTTGGAAGAGTATGTGCGGTAGGCATAGGACGAGAGAGCGGCAACGGCATCAAGGTGGAGGCCGGTGAATGGAAGCTTCGTTGAGAAGGGCAAGTAACGGGCGGAATAATTAAAAAGGAAGCGGTTTAGCAGTACGTAGTCATCGAAAAGTCTTGTAGGCATACGCAGAAAGAAAGAGGTTGAATTTGCGCAGCATTGTAAGTTTTTGTTTTTTTGAAGGGTAATTTTGAGAAAGCGGAAGTACAAAATCGTCAGTCATTTCGGATTTCGTCAGGGCTTAAAATTTCATTATCCGCCACAATACAAGAAGCTGTCTCCCTGCCATAGTGCGATATATGAATTGAAGAAAATTGCTTATTTTGAAAAATATCCATGTCACGAGGGAAAAAATGTGAGCTACGATGTACTGAATAACAGCAGAACTGCAAATGAAGTGCGTGAAGAAATCACCTAATTGTGCACATCTTCCAAACCAAAACTAAAATTTTGGGTTCAACCGGAACCAAAACGTCTTCCTCAAAACTTCTGTCATACATAAATTATTTTACATTCCTTAATTTCTTTCCATTCGGAGACACTGTGAAGCCACTAATAACGACATTCTGCACATATCTTTCTCAAAAATGAATAAAACAGGTTTGAACTACTTCTGCGCACGATTACACGACACTCTTCCGAAAAATATACCCTACTGCTGTCGTATTCTTCCACGCATTTGCTACCAACTCGTACTCCGCTCCGTCACACAGCACCTTCACGTGGCGGCCGTTAGCATCGCTTCAGCCTCCCGCACCACCTGCTACAAACCATCGTACTCGCAGGTTAATATTTCGGAAAAATTATTTCCTTTTTATATAAAAATAATATAATTTTTCACCTTTCCCTATTATTTTTCATGCATAAAAAATTGTGTGCATCGAACTTTTCACCCACAGTTAAATTTTTCCAACGAAATAGTTTAGGACGCTGAAGTACACATTTACCGAAAGTACTAATATGCTTTTCTATGTTGTACAGAAAACTATGGAACTATAAATTTCGGTTTTGGTTTGAACAGATTTGCTGTGTCTCTGCACTTTTGGTTCTTCTGTTAATAGCTTGTTCGCACGCGAGTTTCTATCTTACTCATATGTATCTTTTGCAAATCGAAGAGGTTTTATCCGGTTTTTCCTGCCAACAACGTACAGGATACAACAAAATAAAGGGTGGCTGCTATGGACCTATTTTCTATAGCGTATCACTACAACATTTATTGCTCTTCTGCCAATAATGTAAGTCCTCTTTCTCTTGTACCCGTCATTTCCACACAGCAACAAACCTTCCTTTTAAACGGACCAAAGCTTCACATCTTCACTGGAGCGATGCATTATTCCTATCGCAGCTTCTCTTCACAGTGTCAGACTCACAGGTCCATATTACAATAAAAATCTTTAAAACACGTTTAAAATATGAAATATCTGAAAAAATATGAAATACATTAAAATATGAAGTTTTAACCCTTTGTCAATAAACACAGGAGGCTAGTTCCATCAGAGGCATGCATTCAGTCGCTGACTTTAAACATTTGGAGCAAAATTACATATGCTTCCAATTTATGGACCTAAAGCATAATATAATTAAAGAAGTGATATTCTTCTGTCCTTGGCACTGCGTAACAATAATACAACTTCCAGTGATTAGCAGTGAAAAGCAACATGACATGCGATGACTGTCTTTTTTCTTGTAGTAGAAAATTATATTCTGAACTTCATTTTTAGATTTAATTGCCCAGTCTGGCACCTAGGGCAACTAGATTATTTATTTACCTGCCCAGGTCAATGATTCACACGACCCAGGCATGGTAATTTTCAAACCCTGATATGTATAAGTAAAAATATATACAGTACATAATTTCATACATACATACATATTAATTAAAGCTTATATATTTCATTATTACTACTTTAGCAAAAACTTCCCATTACAAAAAAATTAACTTTGCTTGTCTCTGTGGGCACTATTTCACTTTTACAGCATTGCAATCTTATGCGTAATGAAAATTTCTGCAGTACATACTAACTTTTTAATGAAAAATTTGTAATGTTTTAAGAACAATACGTTGCTACAAATTTTTTGTTGTCCCCCTTGAATTTCATTATAACGAGTTTCGACTGTTATTCTTTTTTTACTGAATCTGGTAAATGCTGGCCAACAAAATGACAGTGAAAATATATCATGAACAGTTTCTTTGCTTTGCAAATGTAGTAATTAAAGTTAAATGTAAAAAAAAATTGATTTCATTCTAAATTTCTGCGAGTGAAATCTTTCACCTGTGTCACTTTAAGCAGGGCTTGGAAAATATCTGAAATGTTACATGCGCAGCTGGGTATATACATAAATTATTTACCTACCCAGGTAGTAAAACCTGGATGCCCAAGAAAATTTATATTTTAAGATAAATCAGAACCACTTTTTTTTAAGTTAAAAAATATGAAAAATTTTTTACACGTTTTGTAATTCCTATTTTAAAGGTCTATTCAAAATGTTCAATATGCAAAGCATGTATTTCATGTTTTAAGATGATAGTGCTAAAATTGGTACAAAATGATACGATGAAATTGTTTTTTGAGAAATTTAAAGATTCTGCCGTGTTCTTTTCCTTTGTCTCTAAACACCTGATTTGTACATCAATAAAAATTGTTTCAGTATCTTCAGGTATACCCAAGATATTATAAATACAACTATTTAATAGCTTTCCAAAAAAAAAAAAATTTGTGCTCCAAAATGGTTTCCTTGTGGCAACACAACAATGAAGTCATTGTTGTGAAGTCAGGTTTAATCACTGAAGTCATTTCTAAAACATTCCAACAGGAACAATGAAGTCAGGTTTAATCACTGAAGTCATTTCTAAAACATTCCAAACAGGAAAATTTAATATTTTAGAAATATTGATATGCATTAATGTTCTACAATGACTCAGTTAGAATCAGGGTCTAAAAAGTGTTTCTTCTTTGGGTGGGGGTCTGAGATTTGAAATTATGCCCTATCAAGTTCAAAAACTCTCATTTCCATTCAAGTATTTTTTTTTCTTTTCTTTCTGATACCTTAATTATGGGGAAGCAATGTGATCTTTCAAAAGCAGTACTTCCAATTTTTGACATAATTTTACTAAACATGTGAAAAGTAGGTAAATTTCCAAAAATTAGAGATAGGAAACAAGACAGTAAAAGTTCTGGGAACACTGACAACACAGTGCTCAGTAGAATGTAAAATGAACCAGCACACAAGGCAGTGAATGTGAAAACAAAAAAGCATGATTCAACCCTATGTCAAATGTAATACTAGCCAAAACCTACATGAAAAACCAACTTTGACACCATTGTGGATTGAATACCCTTATAGACGCAATGTACTCGGATGCCAGTTCGTAGTTCTGTTTGTCATTAATATAACATATAAATACAAGAATATGCCTGTACATATCTTTACTACATAACTGCCCTTTGTATTCATTCATGCAAATACTACATAAGTACGTATGTGCAAATTAAAATGTCTAAAAGAAACTAAGTATTGTTCAACAAACTGTGCTTTAGAAATAATTCTCCAATTAAAACATGTCTAAAAGAAATGTAAGTATTGTTCAACCAACTGTGTGTACAGAGTTCGTAAAGCCTAATGTTAAACAAATCTGTGTGTAACTGATGTCATTATTTATCATATTGTAATAAACCTGATTTTAAGATATGAAAATATCATTACTCACATTTAGAACTGAATTGATTCAGTTATAATGTAAGTATCCAACAATTTCACACTCACACACTCTTCCACAAAAAACATGCATTTACTTGCACACTCTTCCACAAAAAATGCATTTATGTAAAAGTCGGTGACTACTTGCTGTGAGGCTTAACTGAATATATCCAAACTTCATATTTACAGGGATTGCCTTTCAAATTACAGCTTAAGTTAATACGGTCAAACTTATTTTTTTGGGTATAGCCCTTCAAATTATGGCGTAGCTCAATACGGTCAAACTTATTTTTTTATGGGCAATGCCCTTCAAATTATGGCGTAGCTCAATACGGTCAAACTTATTTTTTTTATATCGTTGCTCTTCAGATTATGGGCTTAGTATTTAGGGTTCAGACCGTAATTTCATGGGCTTTCACAAAAACGGGTCAAGCTGTAGTTTTATGGGCAACGGCCGGGCCCCCAGTTGCCTGCCGTTGCCCGTAATCTAACTGTGAAATTTTTAACAGTGTACCTCAGAAACATAGTACAACCGGAGCACAGTTTTTATGCCAACCTTTGCAACTTGCATAATAAGTTGAGCTCAAAGTTTCAAAAATGGAAGGGATTACAAAAATATTAGATGAACTGAGGGATGAACTCAGAAATGGACTGAAAACTGGCAAAGAAAGTTTTTGAGCAGCAGCTCAAACAACAACAAAAAAGTTTTGAGCAAAGCTTACAACAGCAGAAAGAAAGTCTTGAGCAGCAGATGGGCAGCATAAATCAGCTGATAGCTAGAATTGGGGGTTATGAGGAAAAATTTGATAAAAGAATAGAAGATACCAACTTGCGTATCGATCAGTTGGAAATTGAGCAGGTAAAATGCGTAGACCAAATGGAACAATGTACACAAAATTTAGAGAGCGTTCGTAACTTGTGCGAGACTCAATGTAGAAATGTAAAGGAAATACTTTCTGGAGAATTTAATGGTACTAAGTTGGAACAAACTAAATTTTATAAGGATATTGAGAAAAGGGTACAGCATTGTGAGGCAAAAATAAGTTCGTCGGAATTTAAGTCACCGGGAGTGATGAGCGAAGCTTTGAGTAGGCCGACCCGAATTAAACCAGGCGCGTTTGACGGAAAGACTAGCTGGGGAGTATACAGGACCCAGTTCGAAATAGTTTCGACTGTGAACGGCTGGAGCGATAGGGAGAAAGCATGCGCGCTTGCGGCATCATTGAGGGATGCAGCTGCTGATATCCTACAAATTTTGTCGGAATAGAGCCGTTTAAAATATTCCTGTCTCGTCGCTGCCCTGGAACTCAGATTTAGGGAGGAACATTTAAAGCAACTCCGTGTTCTTCAGTTGAAAAATCGCAGGCAGGAGGTCAACGAGTCACTTCAAGAGCTCGCGACCGACATGGATCGGATGACAAGGCTTGCGTATGGGCAATGTACGTCAAATATTCAGGACACGGTGGCGCAGCAATATTTTGTGGAAGCGATTTCTGATCCAGAGATTCAGCATTCAGTGCGAATGGCGGATTGTGACTCACTTAAGTCTGCCGTCTTGCATGCAATGAAATTTGACTCTTCGCGCCATTCTAGGAGTTCTAGAAAAACAGTCCGTATGGCGACTGTAGCAGAAAGTCCGATCAGTGCATCAGTCGAAACTAAACTCGAAGAGCTTTTGGATCTCCTTCGCAGAGATATTAAACATCGTTCTGTTACGTCTCCTGGCCGGGGAAGAAGTGATACGTCGTCTAGAAAAATGGAGTGCTGGTATTGTAAATTAAGAGGGCATCGTAGTTTTGAATGTAGAAAACGGTTGAGAGAAGAAAAAAAGTCGAAAGAACAGGCTTCGGGAAACCCTCAGAAGTCAGTTTTGAGGGGCGATAACTGACGCAGCAAAAGTAGCCCCTCACAGTGAAAGCGCACGTCACAGGTCTTTCTGGGGATTACAATGGTTTAAGAGTTGAGGGGATGATAAATAGAACCAAACGCCAATTTGTGCTGGACACTGGGGCGGATATTACATTACTCCGTCCGGATGTTTTCGACAAATTAAGGAACCTGCAAATTTTTTGAAGAGTGAGCAACGGGTTGAGATTCAAACTGTGAATGGTGATGGTTTAGTTGCTCTTGGAACCGCAGACGTCGATATACGAATTGGAAATCAATGCTGCAGACACACGGCAGTGATTGCTGATATCGTTGAAGAATGCATCCTGGGTCTCGATTTTCTTAGTGAGAGCGGATATGTTTTGGACCTTAAGAATGGAGCCCTGAAGACGGAACATGAGGAAATGGTCCATCTCATGAGGAGTCAACATGGGCAACTCAGGTCGCAAAGGGTCACAGTTCTCGCAAAAGAAAAGTGTGTTTTACAGGCAAAAAGTGAAACAATTCTGGCAGGATGTTTGCCTGAGCTTTCACTA
The DNA here is from genome assembly GCA_039090855.1 of Macrothele yani. Classification (NCBI taxonomy): domain Eukaryota; kingdom Metazoa; phylum Arthropoda; class Arachnida; order Araneae; family Macrothelidae; genus Macrothele; species Macrothele yani. The sequence goes on along the minus strand of CM076999.1, from coordinate 45,083,859 downwards.
GAATTTCCGATGGCAGTATGCGAAATGTCCGATATTTGCCCGTTACCAAAAAATGTACTTGTAGCGAGAGCGCTGGTAAAAACAGCACATTGCATCCCCGTAAGAATAGTTAGCCTGGGTGACGTCGATGTGAAGATAAAGGAAGGGTTAGCACTTTGTTCCTTGAATCCAGTAATCTCGGCGCGTAGCTGTAGAGTAAGGATCCCACCGGACTCGAGCGTGGAAGCGAGCGGCGAGGTGCCGGAGCATTTGCGTGACCTAGCAAGAGAGGCCACGGCGAGCATGAGTACGTATCAGTTTGGAGAGTGGACCGAGATGATAAGAAAATTCGCCGATGTTTTTTTCCGCAGGTGAGGATGATTATGGACGAACTAATGTCGTTTCCCATAAAATAGATACGGAAAATAGAGCTCCGATTAAGCAACCTCCTAGACGTTTGCCTTTAGCTAAACGAGCAGAAGTGGAAGAGATGTTAAGAAATATGGAGAAGCAAGGAGTTATAAAACCTTCATTTAGCCCGTGGGCATCTCCTGTTGTTTTAGTCTCTAAGCCTGACGGTACGACTAGATTTTGTTTAGACTACAGGAGACTCAATGAAGTAACTCGTAAGGATTCCTATCCACTACCTAGGATAGATAACACTTTGGATCATTTGGCTGGATCTGAGTGGTTCTCAACGCTCGATCTAAAAAGTGGCTATTGGCAGGTGGGTATGCATCCAGATGATAAGGAGAAAACTGCCTTCACGACAGGTAATTGTTTGTGGCAATTTCGGGTAATGCCCTTTGGATTGTGTAATGCACCCGCCACATTTGAACGTTTAATGGAAACTGTTCTTCGAGGTTTACCGTTTGACATCTGCATGGTCTATCTAGATGACATAATTGTGTGTGGTACTACTTTTGCTAAGCATTTGGATAATTTGAGAGTCGTTTTCACTAGGCTCCGTGAAGCTGGATTAAAATTGAATCCGAAAAAATGCAGATTTTTGCAAAAGGAAGTGAAGTACCTGGGACATGTAATTTCTGCAGATGGCATAGGGACAGATCCTGAAAAGATTGTAGCAGTCAAAGAATGGCCACCGCCGACGAATGTTCGGGAGATGAGAAGTTTCCTTGGGTTATGTTACTATTACCGGAAATTTATCAGAGGTTTTTCGTAGATAGCCCGAACATTGCATCGGTTAACTGAGGCGAAAGCTCCCTTTGAGTGGAATGAAGAGTGTCAACGAGCCTTCGCGACACTAAAGGAAGCTCTGATATCAGCGCCGGTATTGGCTTATCCCAAAGCGGTATTATCATTCATCCTGGATGTCAACGCTAGTGAAACTGGAGTAGGTGGAGTTTTATCTCATATTGAGAATGAACAGGAAAAAGTCATAGCGTACTTTAGTAAATATCTTTCTAAGCCAGAATGGAACTACTGTGTTACTAGAAAAGAATTATTGGCTATGGTAAAAGGTATAGAACATTTCCATCATTATTTGTTCGGTAGGAAATTCTTGTTGCGAACCGATCATGGCGCTTTGCGTTGGCTGTTTAATTTTAGAAATCCGGAAGGACAAGTAGCCAGGTGGATAGAACGTTTACAAACTTATGATTTCCAGGTACAACATCGGAAGGGGAATGCGGATGCTTTGTCGAGAAGACCCTGTCCGCCGCAATGCAAATTTAGCCTACGTGCAGAGAGCAATGATCTGCAGCCGGGTACCCAAGCGGTGCGCCAGGCGATAATTCCTCCGACCCCGACTGTACGAGATCCGCTGAGTCCGAATGAGATGCAAAAAGCGCAGGAAGCGGACGAAGATGTTGGACGTTTGGTCCGATGGAAGCACGAGTCTTCCGACCGTCCTGCGTGGGCGACTGTCGCAGCGTACGGACAGATTTTGAAAATTTATTGGGCGCAATGCGATTCTCTTGTGGTTAGAGATGAAATTTTTTACAGAGAGTTGGAAAATTCTAGGAATGATTTGCGACAAATTCAATTGGTGGTTCCAAGATCTTTGGTGAAAGATGTTTTGAAACAAATGCATGATAGCCCGACTGGTGGACATTTTGGTGTCAGAAAAACTCTCGCAAAAGTCCGGGAACGATTTTACTGGGTAAATGGTAGGAAGGATTATAATGAATTAGCTTTGTTTATCTTTTTGCTAAGCTAATTATTATGAATGAATAATGCTCTAAGCTTCAAAATGATGAATTCCCAAAAGGGTGTTGTTACTCGTTAATTATGAACTTAAACAAAGTCTCAACGCTGGTTATTTATATTAAGTAATCAAAGTCATAAACCTAACAGCCAGACAGAGGTCTGACAAAACTAAGAATTGAGAAAGACTGAACTTACAGAACAACTTGTTTATTATGAAGACTCCTGGTCAACTAAGGCACTCATATATCACTACTACATAACAACACACTGCAACGCAACACCAACCACCCTCAACTCCAACGCAACAACACAACTACAACGCCACAACACAACTACAACGCAACAACACCGCAACTACAACGCCTCGATGAACGCGCCTATATACGAGCTACCACCACGTCATGACTTACACTCATTGCCAGATCTCATTCAGCGGGGTGAAATAATATTTCGTTCAGTAGGAAGATAATTTACATAGTAAAATAAAATAACCAGAGATAGTAAAATCAAAAGGAAAGTGAATATAGAGTATACGTTACAGGATGTAGAGGATTGGTGCAGACAGTGCCACTTACGCGCGTCCAAGAAGGGCCCAATGACACGATGTCGCCGCCGAATGCAAGTGTGTAATGTGGGGGCACCGTTCGAAAGGGTAGCCATTGATGTAATGGGACCGTTTCCTAAGTCGGAGGATGACAACAGATATTTGTTGGTGGTTATGGATTATTTCACCAAATGGCCGGAGGTATTTCCTATGGAAAATCAGGAAGCAGTTGCTGTTGCTGAAATTCTTGTCAAAAACAACACACTGCAACGCAACACCAACCACCCTCAACTCCAACGCAACAACACAACTACAACGCCACAACACAACTACAACGCAACAACACCGCAACTACAACGCCTCGATGAACGCGCCTATATACGAGCTACCACCACGTCATGACTTACACTCATTGCCAGATCTCATTCAGCGGGGTGAAATAATATTTCGTTCAGTAGGAAGATAATTTACATAGTAAAATAAAATAACCAGAGATAGTAAAATCAAAAGGAAAGTGAATATAGAGTATACGTTACAGGATGTAGAGGATTGGTGCAGACAGTGCCACTTACGCGCGTCCAAGAAGGGCCCAATGACACGATGTCGCCGCCGAATGCAAGTGTGTAATGTGGGGGCACCGTTCGAAAGGGTAGCCATTGATGTAATGGGACCGTTTCCTAAGTCGGAGGATGACAACAGATATTTGTTGGTGGTTATGGATTATTTCACCAAATGGCCGGAGGTATTTCCTATGGAAAATCAGGAAGCAGTTGCTGTTGCTGAAATTCTTGTCAGTAGATTGGTGAGCTCTTATGGGGTTCCCCTTGAATTGCATTCTGACAAGGGGCGGAACTTTGAGTCTAAAGTATTCCAAGAAATGTGTAATTTATTCGGCATTAAAAAGACTCGAACTACGTCACTTCATCCTCAGAATGACGGAATGTGTGAAAGGTTCATACACACCTTGGGACAGCAGCTTTCATTATTTGTTAGTTATAACCAGAAAGATTGGGACAGGCTTGTTCCGCTATTTTTGTTAGCGTACCGAGCTGCGGTGCATGAAACCACAGGGAATACTCCGAGTATGATGTTGTATGGGCGAGAATTACGTCTCCTCTGTGATTTGGTGTTTGGAAGGCCGGAACCAAATGCCCAGGATTCTAGCACGTATGTCACAGAGCTTACCAGGAGATTGGAGAAAGTACATAGCTTTGCTAGGAAGAATATTCGGATAGCTACTGAACGAATGAAGACCAGATATGACGTGCAGGCTGCAGAGAAAGAGTTTAAGGAGGAAGACTTAGTCTGGCTCTATAACCCACGAAGGCGAAAAGGAAAGTCACGCAAATTGCAGCGCCCGTGGGAAGGTCCTTATGTAGTAAAGAAAAGAATAAACGGTATTCTTTACAAGGTTCAGTACAAAAATAGACCAGTTAGAATTATACACCTCGATAGGCTTAGACCGTATAGAGCAGGAAATACCGAATCATAAACATTTTAAGGATGAGTTTCTCAGGTGATTGGTTAGTTTCCCGTTGGTTGACTTAGTGATGTGAAAGGCTGAGAAGCGGAGAGCCTGAGAACATGGAATTAGTTTATTGGTTGTAATAATTTTGTATAGTGTACTCGGTGTTGTGTTCTATTGGTGGAAATATTTTAATATTGCAATATGTCGTGTGACGTGGTAGTGGAACTGTATAATGTAAATTAATTATGTAGTGTCGTATTTGTGTACTGCCCTGGGGCGTGGCAGTGTAAATAATTATACAGGTACGTATGGAATGTGGGCGTTCCCTGAATTCGTTAAAAAAAGGGGTTGTGCCCGAGGGAGTGTCAAAGACCAATTCAAGGCGATTGTTTTTAGTAAGAGTAGAGACGATGATAGGCACCATGGAAGAGGGGTACTGATGAGTTCTTATCTAGGGTAGATAATTCCGGGTGGTGGATTCGCTGCGAATCACAGGTAGCTTATATGTACTCAGGACGAGTTGCAGTTTAAGAAGGGGGCGATGTGACGATCCCCCTCGCATAATTAATTGGCGAGAGGCGTATTTAATTAACGGTAATTGTAACTTGATTGGGGATTTTAATTAACGGAGAGTTATAATTTAAACACTTGCGAGGAGCCGTATATTGAGAAAAGATCTTCTAGCACTTTGAATTCAAGTGGCGAGTTGCCGGTGTTTGCCACGAGAACAAAGACCCATAAACGGAAATGGGACGGGTCAAAGTTTAAAAGCTATTTCCCATGACTCAAAGGTGTTTGGACGGAAAAAGCGTTTGAAGCTTTTGTCTGTGCGGCGCGCGAAACAATGGAAGCGCTTAGACTTGAAGAGCGGTTTATAATAAAAATGTCGCGGTTTCAAGTGTTGGAATTCACCGCTTACCAATTTCTTAGAGAGGGGAGATTGTTGTTGAGGACAGATCCCGTTTGATATCCGAGAGAGCTGGGCCTTGATTTTTCCTCGTGCGAGAAAAATGCTTGCCGTCCGTCTGCGTGCTCTTGCAATTCTGAGCATAAGAAGTGAAGCCCGCTGAAAAGCATGAGCTGATGGAAAATAACCACCATTTCCTAAAAACCTTCTTCACCTTGCCGGACTGTCGATGCCTGTCCTAAGGAGCGATTTAAGGTGAAATGCAACAGAAGCATAATAAGTACGGAATATCCTCGCTCAAGCAGAGCGGAGAAGAGAAACGCCAACAAAGGGGAACCACGGAAGAGGACCCCCCCCTTCGCCGAGCCTCTTCGCAGAGAAAGCGGAGAAGAGAACTTTTGTGCGTGTGTCTGAGTACGTGCGTTCAGCGACTAGGGATGATGTCGTTTTGACGAAGAGACCGCGTAAGCAACTCGGCCTCATACAACAAGAAACAGAACTAACCGTAGAGCCGACATATTAATGAATGTGAGTGAGTGTTTGTGTTGTTTTCTTCATGCCATCCATACTATGGATAACAAAGGACCTATGTAAGTACTTTTTACCTGTATTCTTTGCGGCTCATTGTGATCGAACAGACTTTTCGTTAGGACATATTTTCTGAAACACCGAAGAGGGCCAAAGCTGGCCAGAAATTATAGCTTTGTAATTAGATGAAGAATCCGGTGTAATTTATGCATGTATCCTTTAAATCCCTGTTTTAATTGTTATACTGTGCCTCCATTGGTTTATTGGTGTACTGTGTCGGCTAATTGGCTAACGAGGTATTGCCGGATTCAGTGATTCGAATCGCCGTCCGGAAGTAATTGGGCATTCTGACAACTAAGACCCAAAGTACGCCACAATATTTTGATTAAATTCTTAAGATTTAATTTGAATACCAATACTTCATAGTTTTCTATAAATTCCATTTCAAAAAATGAAGATATCTTCTTTGTACCTGAACTATACCACAGCAGCTTATGTTTTTCTTGTTGTAGCAAAAACTTTTTTGCAGCTGAGTTGAAACAGTAGCAAAACTTTTGTGTCACCCAATTTAGTACACCCAGTTCGAGGAAACCATCGAGAAACGATTGCGAAGCAAATGTTGAATATATGGAAACATATGAAAGCATATGGAAATACATTGAATGTTTTTAAAGGCTTTATAGCTTCCTTGGAGCAAAGGAATGACATATTATCTGCTGTAATATCTAGTTCTTGATTTAATCTGGAGTTTGCTAGAGTAATTACAGTTTTCTGTTTAAAATTTAATAAACATAAAATAAGTTTGGAAATCTGCTTCATTATGATCAATTTTATATTTTACAATGCCCTAAAAGGAGCTGGAGAGCTACAATGAAACATTAAAGAATCGCATACTGCAGTTTTAACTGCGAACCTCATGATTTATAACACGACATAATTATAATAACAGTGGCGTTCACTATAAGGATCAGTTGTGAAACACCAATGAGGCCGTAAAAAGAATGTTCATGTCTACTGAACTGACTAAGAAAGGGTAAAACAGATTTTTTTTTTGCTTGGAGGTTTAACAAACACCGCGAGCACCTCAATGGGCTATAAGCAGTCGCCCTTTCCTAATTTAGAGCCACGAATTCCAGGGAAGATAGAGAGCCAGTGTCGTAAGAAAAAACGCAACATTCATGCCTCACCGGCATTCGAACCCTGACCCCTTTTGGACAAAAGATTAGTTTTCGAGCTGCTTTCACAACTTGAAACTTTTTTCCATCATTGGCGCAGTAGACCCAATATTTCAAATTCTGAAGTCATTGCAATTGACCACGGTACAAGTTAAAACCATGTTCTCGCGACATGTGCTTCATGCCTTGTTTGATTCCGCATAATATACGTTTTCAGTCGTTTGCAGCATAGAAAAACCAGCAGAAATTATGCGCATTTACGTTATGCAACTGTCCTACGGAATATGGCCATTTTTTTCAAGAAAACTGCAATATCTGAATATGGTAACTTTAAATTAATTTACCGAGGATTTCCTACTCACTATTTATTTTTATTTTTTATGTGGGTAAATGATTCCTTGCTCTCTGAGCTACCATTAATGCAAAAATATTTAACACATAACTGTATAATTGAAATAACGGAACGAATGTGTGGTATAGTTAGTCTTTTTTCACGCATAGTGCAATCGTTATAATGACAAATCTGTTAGAGATAGATATCTGTCAACACAGAAAATGTCCTCTGTCGCTTGAGTTCCCAGGGCGAATTTAAGCGCAGAACTGTCTAACGTGGAAACTGAAAACATATTTGGTAAGAATGTGAAGGAAGATTTGCGTACTGCTGAAATTAAATTTGTATCAATTCATGGTCTCGCAAATAAAAAATCTAACATTACTGTCCACACTTCTTGCAACCATTTTTATTAAAGCAGGCGAGAAGAACTTTCCATTGGTCAGTAACAGTGGTTAGTAACAAAAATTAAAAATAAAAACATTTTTAAACAATACGCTGATTTAAATAATTTCCGCTCCAAAAGACAAATGTCTCCCTTGTGTTTCCGTACGACACCGGTTGTATCCGCACCCTTTTCCACTGACTCAAAGGAAAACGGATGAGTGGAGAAAGGCGGTTTGTAACCTCATATTCCGTAGCCCAGTTGAAAATAATGAAAAGTACATGATCCGTTGGACAGGCATTTCAGGATTTCGTTAGTAAGGCTTGCAACTTGAAAGACATATTTTCTTTTGAAAACAGACCTCTGACAATTCACCATCCCCACAAGCTTTTGCATTTAAAGATATGTCGATGGAACCCTCAAATTCATGATATTTCATCATTTGCTAGCCAATCCATCGGTGTGAATTACCAGCATATATCAATCAACTGTTCAAGTGACATGTTGCGAGTCTCTAATCATCGAGTCGTGTACCCTTGCCCACTGCAGACGAACTGATTGTTTTTAAGTACAAATGGGTGGTACACGAAGTATATTCCCGCGGTTAGTCCGCATTCACGACAGGTTGAGAACAGCTGTGAATGCATACTATCCATTCGATACATTGTAGTACTACGTGGTTGCCGAATGCAAAGAAATTCGTGTGCAATCGTGAAAAAACATCTGCAACCCCTCTGCCTTCGGATATTGACCAGTATTTTACGCCCACAGTTAGTGTTCTGATTGCCTTTGTGGTTGTTTTGCACTGCTTATTTTACACCCTGGACAGAGTTGTTTTGCGTAGCCGTGTATGTTTCCCGTTTCCAAAATTCTTGCATTTCCCCTCTGCAACCACTGTCATGCTTCTTTCAGATCCGCTTCAATCAAGAAGCTTCCCAATACTGCCGCTATTTATGCTTTGTGCACGTCGGATTCTTGCGCAGTGAGCAGTTTGTAAAAACGTATCAACGTTATAGTTGTGCGTGTAAGTTAAAGTGGCCCTCGCCCGGTGATCTTTGATCTTGCATTTAATATGCACCTGTTACTTCAATATACATAAAAAAGATTCCGTTGGAAGTTCCTGAAAGTAAAAAAAAAAACTATTTTTCAGGTGAATAAACAAAGACATCACTGTTTCCGCAATTTGTCAACACATAGAAACCGAAAAATTGTTATCCGATCACAACTAGGGATCCGAATCCCACATCTCTCGCTATCTAGCTTAGCGTGTTAGCCTTATGCTACGGTGGCCAACAATCAAAGGCGCTATGTGTGTTTTTCTGTCAGCTTCTGACATCATAAATCCGTTAGATGGGCTCAGCTACTGAGACATCTCCATCTGGTGGGCATTAACGGCAATGGCTGTGTATTAATCATAACAGTTAAATCCAAAGGGTGAGATCCAAAAACAATTTTTCGGTTGCTATGTGTTAATAACACGTGGAAAGAACGATGTCTTTGTTAACTCACTGACGCCACGTATTAGAAGAATTTTCACTTTGGGAAAAACACACTTAGCACCGTTCATTGTTGGCCATCGTAGCGTAAGGTTAACGCGCTCAGCTAGATATCAAGATATATGAGACTTGGATCCCTAGTGGTGGCCGGATAACAATTTTTCGGTTGCTATGTGTCGATAAAATGTGGAAAGGGCGATGACTTTTTTTATTCACTACGCCACGTATTTGGAGGATTTTCATGTTTTTCAAGTTATGCAGCACGATTAGTTTTGTTAGTACCGCAGATCTAGATGAACCAAAAAAAATGAACACTAGAAATCATTAAAGAACATCAACAAAGTTTTAAGGCGTAATTTCAAACTGAAGTTCGTTCATGAAGAGACCATAGGTACGAATCCACAAATGACGGAGTACAAAGATTGAACGTCTTTGTAGAAGGAAGACCTACGAGTTGATGATGCATTTGTGTAGGCAGCCTTCATACGACAGATGTTTAGGTGATAATGGAATTAAATTGAGAATAGCACATGCCACGGCAGCTTTCTTGCAAAAAACAATTTCATATATCTAAATATTACTTAAACACTAGTTTATCATTTGAAGCGGTGTTCGTCAGATATCAGGATCTCGGACACTTAAGAATTGTCGTAGATTGAAAACATTTCCAACATTTTCACTGACACTTGACAATTTTCATAAAACTGGATCATCTGGGATGTTGTTCTGGCTCCGAATAATGAAAGTTCCAAGAATAGAAGAAGAAAATATTGAACGTATTTCGAACAGAAGGACACATTTGTGAAAACAATATGAAACACATAAATGGAATTATATGACAACTATTCAGACAGTCGACATTGCGCTTTAACTTGATTAAAGTAAGAGGAAGGCATGCAAGGCAAAAACGAAAAATGCAATTCAAGGAAAGCAAAAAAAATTGAAAAACCCAGTTCACAACGAAGCAACTCGGCTAAGAAAAAGAACTACACCTACTCTGTATCTCCATACTTCACTCCATTTTATCCTGCGGGCTGAGGATTGTGTGATTCAATCTGAGTATGATCTCGTACGTAATTTCTACGGAAGATATCACAAGCAGAATGTCATTAAATTACCAATAACCTGCTCATCTGAAACAGTAAGTGAGCAGGTAAAACGTAAAGTATCTTTTCTCATAGTACTTCTGTTTACAACGGTAATGTGAGTTGAAAAGAATCTAAGAATAATTTACGGGAAAAAACATTATTCCTACTGAAACTTCTAGCCGATCTCTTGGAGCATCGAAATACAAAAACGGGTAAAAGAAGACACCTACATGACTATTAGAATGAAAGCTCATTGCGTGTTTTGTTTTCGCTTGTTTTAATTTTTATTTTTTCGTCAGCAATGAATTTCAGGATATGAGGAAAGCGAAAAGAAATAAAAAAGAAGAATCCTACTTACGGGGAATAGAAGCAATTGAAATTTAAAAATTTTAATATTCGAGCTGATGAAAAGCTCTAAAAATCCCTGGATTGAATCAAGTGGGTTACAGAATAAAATATCAAACAAATATTGTGAACAAGTAAGAACTACTCTCTTTCGTCCTGTTCAAATGCATATGGTAGCTCTGAACGGGTTTTTAATACAATTGATTTTAGTTTAGGAATAAACTTAAATACCAAAGTTAGCTTTCATTTAAGTAAAATATTTTTCACACAATATACCAGTATTATACAAACGAATCCACGAACGCACCACTATTAAGGTTTTGGGCTTTTTAAAATATTGAGCTTGCATCACCTTAAAAGCATTCAGTTCTCATAAACAGCGCTCAATATATAGTCAAAAATTTTAAGTTTTTAGAGTTAGCAGCAATTTTATTTTCTGTCTTAAACATTCAAGTTTAAAGTTATCCATTACGAATAGCAGTTTTAATTCACTAAAAATATTCAGCCTCAGATATTCAGTTTGCAGTGCACGGGCTTTGCAAATGAACTTCTGACTTCATTTTGCCTAATAAAGAGATTTTACAACATAACGTTCCACCTTTTCCTGGCATATTATCAAGGGTCTTACAAAACAAACAAAATTTATACATACCTGCGTGTTATCGATTTTAGGATGCAAATGACAAAACTTTAAGTTGACACATAAGCCGCGTTCTTGTAGTGATCCAAGACATACTTTCGTTCATTCAGCGGAATCCGATTTGCGTGTTCCTTGCTGTGCGATTCAGTATTAACGGACTCAAGCAATAGTCTTTACACCACTCACTAGATGTGCGTTATTTACAGCATCTATCCCGATAAAGCGCGCTGCAGCCCACAGAAGCGGAGAAAAGTTTGATTATATTTTCAATTTGCTTCGGTTCTCCAAACACTGTCTCAAATAAATGGCTATCGATATTACACAATCACCCGATGAATATACTTACAAATGTAATGTATATACGTTGAGGAATATAATGTATATACCATTTACAGCTGTTCTTCTTAAAATTTGAACTTTTGATAAATGATTTTAAGTATTTCATAATTTTGAGTGGCAGAAGTTTTTCCAAATATGTTTCCAAACAGAAAGAATCAGAAAACAAAACATGAGTTATGTGGCAAGCTAGCGTTGAAAGGAATCCCACCGAAAGAACTGATGTAATTATAAAAATAAACTGAGCCAACGTTTTGACAATAATGAAACGCATTAGTCTCTTAGGTATATATTATTTTACTGTTTTACACTGCCGGACAAATGCTAAGTACCTATGACAATAGCAACGATAGCAACCATAAAATTGAAGGCAGGAAAATGTGGAAATTAGCATAAGTGCAGGATACAGTAAGACGTGTTGTGCGTATGCAAATTTTGGATTGCCGAACTTGTTCGTGACGTCATAGCGCTGATAAGAGATATATAAGGATATACGCGAATTGACCGTTGTTGTTCAAACTCAAAGTTGAAAGGGAAAGAATCAATTGACGAACTTGCAATTTTCAGTATGTCTTCCCGACATCACCTAGATGATTTTACGAGTGGCCGTATTATTGGCAAGATTGAAGAAGGGCGAAAAATAACAGATGTTGCCAGGGAGTTCGACGTCAGCCACAGTGTTGTTTCAAGGCTTTGGAAATCATTTCAAACAAATGGAGAGTGTAGCAAACGTCACGGGGGAGGTCGTGTTCGCAGTACGACACCTGTAGAAGATCGGTACATAGTGCTATCAACAAAAAGACACCGGCGCAGCACAGCTAGTGAGGGAGCAAATCAGTTTATGGCTGCTACTGGCAAGCGGATCTCCCAAAAAACTGTCGCCAGACGTTTGCACGAAGGAGGACTATACGCCCGCCGTCCTGTTGTGTGCATCCCATTGTCCAAACGTCACCGTACCGCCCGTTTGCAATGGTGCCATCAACATCGCAACTGGACCGAGAACGACTGGTCTGCTGTCCTCTTCTCAGATGAGAGTAGATACAGTCTATCGTCTGATTGTCGACGACAACTGATCTGGCATGATAGTGGTACTGCATATTGTCCAGCAAACATACAGGAAAGGGTCCGATATCCGACATGTAGTGTCATGGTATATGCTGGCATCATGATCAATGGCCGTTCGTCCCTCTATGTGCTTCCAACTGGGACTATGACTTGCCAACGATACATAAATGATGTTCTGCTACCTCATGTTCGCATGTTCCGTGGTGCTGTTGGTGATAGATTCATCTTCATGGACGATTGGTTGGTTGGTTGGTTGGTTATTAGATTTTATTGGCGCAAGGGCCATGGTTGGCCAAAGAGCGCCAGATACAAGACAAACAGACAAAATTAAAAAACGGGGCATAAATCGCAAAATCTGGCTGACAAAGTAAAACCGAACCATGAGTACAAAGGAAGGGCCAAAAAAGACAATGAAACAAACAGTATGAAAAACATGGTACAATGGTGAGAAACAAGCCGATTAAGTAAAACTGAGGAATGAGAATGATAAAACACATTACGAAATCGAACACAACTACACATAGGATGAGTCACTCTCCTCCCCCACACACTCCAATATAATGCTGGCCGAGGGCGAGGACGAATCACTATCCTCCCCCTCATGTTCCTCTGCAATGTTAGTTGAGGCTGGGGACGAACTGTCACTCTCCTCCCCCCGATGTTCCTCTATAATGTTGGGTGAGGGTGGGGACCTCGCTGAGTCCGAGACAGTTGCAATGTTGGTCAGGTGGACCGCGACAGTTGGATGGACACGGCACACCTTTGCGGATTGAGGGTCGGGTCTTCCGCACGTACAGGCTGTCTGCTGGGAACCGGAAGAGTCGGTCGTCTTCAAAAGAGAAGGCGCAGACTCAGCTGGTCGAATAAGCTGGAACTCGGTGAAATCCACCTGTGTCGCTTGTTCAACTGTAGATCGCTTGGCAAGTGCGGCGAGAGCTACAGGGCGCGGAACAAAGGGCTGCACTGAACCACTGCGGCAAAAGTACGCTGTCGGTTGGTGGGTATACCCAACTTGGCCTTGGCAGCAGGGTACGAGAGGCCCTCCAGGGCCTTGAGGCGCTGGATTGCCATCTCGTCCTTCCATTTCATACAGTTGCGGGAGTAAGCTGCATGGGCCTCACCGCAGTTAACACAGCAGGCCGCAGAAGAGCAACCATCCCCGTCATGTTCACTGGAGCCACAATTTGCGCAACGAGCGGAACTCTTACAGAAACGTTGGGAATGCCCGTACCTTTGGCACCTGAAACAGCGCAGAGGACTGGCGAACTCCACAGACCAAGTAGCCAGCCTTGATTTCGGTCGGAACTTTCGGGGAGTTAAAAGTCAAGATTACATCTTTAGACTTAATCAAGGAACCATCGCGCCGGAACATCATACGACGAGCAGCAATAACACCTTGATCTGCAATTTCAGTCACCAATTCGTCTTCACTGCAGGGCAAGAGATCAAACTCCGAAATAACACCCCGAGAGGTGTTAAGAAACGGGTGAGGTGTCACTTTGACAGGAATGCCTTGAAGACTAGTGAGGTGCAGAAAAGTGTTACTCTGAGAAACACTGCAAGTTTGGACAAGCAGGTCCCCAGAGCGAAGCTTCCTCACAGACTTCAAGGGGCCAACCGCAGCGTCCAAAGCTTTAAAAATGAAAAATGGAGATCTGGTGGACAGTCTCTCATTCGGATCGATGGATTCTACAACTAAGTGTGTAGCATGCGTATTCACAGCAATCGAGGGGAGACGACGCTTCGGAGCGACTGGTACAGCTGCCGAAGAAGAGGTTCCACATTCTTGGTCCAGGTCATGGTCTAAAGATCGTTTAAGGGTATGAGACTTGGTAGGTTGAGAAGACGAAGGAGAGTCGTTGTCAACGATCATTTGCTCAGGTGACTTGAATTTGGAGCGTTTGTTTTTGGGTTTACCCATGGAAAAAAGGAGAAGGATTCGTCTGCAGACTACTCCACCCACCACCGAGTCCTACAAGGGAGAACTGGAGGTCTGCAAGCCACGAAAATGACGCTGGACACAGTTCTGGAGCTTATACGTTGCAGATATAGTCCGTTGGCTGTGATCACACGCACTCGGCGGACACTTCGGCCTCCGGGTACCGTCATGCCAACGCCTTTGGCATGATCCCACAGCCCCCGGGCTTACCCTGCCGTGCTATACGACAAAAAAGCCGCTAAAGCCCTGTACACAACTTGGTACAAGACTTCTGACTAGAGGTGGGTTAGTCTCTAGCCTCCCGTTTACAGCGAAGCCGGGGTCGAAGAGGAGTGTTGGTACACAGGAGGCACTTAACCGGTCTCCTGCGACCTCAGCCGCCAGACATCCCATTTCCGCCTCACGGGTCTCCGCACGCGGCAAACATGCAGGTAGGTCTAGCACCCAAACCAGCTAAAAGGAAAAAAAGAAATCCAAAGAAGACAAATCGTGGAAGGGAACCTAAACGGAATCTCAGCAACCTACGAACTGAGCGGTTAATATAATACAGTTAGTGGTGGAGGGTAACAAAACCACAAGACCGGGGTGTTAGTACATAACGTGGTAGCGATTAGGTAAAGTATACAACACGGGCAACTAGCCAGTGGAGAAAAGAAATAAAAACAAAAAAGCGAGACACAAGACCAGCTAGGGATCGTGGGGCCGCAACACCCCAACAGCTGGATGAACAGCGGTCCCTGCAAACACCAACAGCACCGAAACAAAAAACAAGCGGTGGCAGAACATCAGATGTTGACCAGTCACAAGGTCAGCTCGGGCCGTGGGGGCGCCGCTCCCCAAATAACTGGAAAACCAGTTATCCCCGTGCGGGGCTTCATGGACGACAACGCAACATGTCATTGAAGAGTCGCTGTCCAGGAATGTCTTGGGAGCGAGGATATTCAACGCCTCCTATGGCCAGCACGTTTTCCAGATCTGAATCCCATTGAAAATGTGTGGGGCGCTTTGGGAGGAGTCTTGCTTGTCTCCAATGCCCTCCAATAAACAAGGACACCCTCATCCGTGCACTGACAGAGGAATGGGATAAATTACCCCAACAGCTGCTTGATAATATTGTGCAAAGCGTGACACGACGTGTGGAATCTTGCATCGCCCTCTATGGTGGCCATATCCCGTAAATGGCATCTTACGCCGGAACGCCTGCGCACGGTAATTGCATTTTTTTCACGTTTACGTATTCTGCACAAAATGGCCTGTTTGTCCCTTGAACACGTTCCAAAGCCTTCTGGATTTCAGAGCACAATAAATTGTCTTTCTTGTAATGTCCTGGCATTCTGACATTATATTATTTCACTTGGCATCCAACCACACTTACTTTTCTATGCGCTATACAGCCGTTTATGATCCGTCCTTAGCAATTGTCCAGCAGTGTATTAGTTTACAGTTTTGGGATACTGTGTTATTTAATTAAATTCCATGATTTTTCTAGGTGATTAAACACCAGATTTCGATGCTTTTAATAGGCATCGCAGCGAACGCATATTTAAAAGTAACATATACACTGGTATTGATTATAAATATGAAGAAATATGTGAAGGTTAGAGATGGAGTAAAGAAGTGAAGTACTAAATCTTAGCTCTGAAATACGCTGTTTGAGTGTTTTAGATTTAGAATTACGTGATTCCTCAGTTGGAATGCTTTAAAATTTTAATTTTAATATCTAATTCGGAAAAGCAGAAATGTGAAATTATATTTCCTTTCTAATTTTCGGTGATCTTATTTAGAAAACGTATATTCATAGTCACTCTAGCTTTTGCTAAATCGATTTTTGAAAGAAAAGGAATGTTAGTATACGTACTTAAAAAAAATAGTGCTTAATGCTTTCAGCTGGTGGGACATTGGTTTCTCGAGATTATTTAAAGTTGTGCAGGAAAAAATGGATATCAGACATTTACTAAAATATCTCATTAACTGAATGGAGTTACTAGCAATAACAAATGCCATTGAATAACACTTCAACTAATATTTTTGGAGTAGCTCATCGTATGTGTTTCATTATGTCTTCCTCAGTTTCATCAGCTAGTTTTGCACAAAGTGGATCAACGTTTTAGTAGAAAATGAGGGGATGGGGGTATTTTAGTATTGGCCTTCTACTAAAAAGTACTGCTCTTCTGCGAAACCAAATGTATTTCAGAGCATTAAGCTGCAAAACTGCCATTTTTATAATATTTATAATTAGTCGACTCGTATCCAACAATTTAACTTACAGTTTTTTTTTCTTGAATTTTCCTGCTTCTTTTGCGAAGCGAACGTTCTCCTATATTTAATTGTTTCTCACTTTAAATTTAATAATTCAGGTTCATTGTTCAAAGGAAGTATAGAAACTTTGACATTCGGTTGAAGTTAAACAACAAAAAAGAAAATAAAGATAAGGGAAATTTCGATGAAAAAACTGCTAACAGACTTGCAGTTATTAAGGATCTGTCCTCAGTGAACGAAACAATGAAAAATGCAGTATGTCATCAATATATTATGCAACGATAAAATCCCCAAATCCGTTATTTTACGAAGTTACGCGTAGTTTCCACGAGCATTGAAAACTTGGGGTTTTTACTAGTACCTTCTAGAAATGACTAACATCCTCAGTAAAATTCAGAATTTAAGTTTACATCGGGTATTTACTTAATTGTTTAGTAAAAATCCGTTCTCACTAGACGCGGAACAGTTAAAAACGAAATCATTACAATAGATATAAACTCGTATGGTAAAAATAAAGTACACTGAATAAGATACAGAAAAATATTTATTTGAAAATCACAAAATGAGAACATCGCAATTTACTCGTTATTAATAAAATAGCCAACTGTTGTGGTATTTGCAGTTATACATAAGATCATTATATTTTTATATTTGCATAACTTTGCCATGCAGTTCTTGGCACACTTGCACACTGAATGAACTTGGCTGGAACCTGTTACAGAAAAAGAAGCTTGGGGACGCAAAGACAGTTGCTTATCTTTTTCTACTTCAGTTATATCAATAAATTTTTGCTTACAAAATATCAAATTCTGATCTAGCATGTAAATGACTTATGACACATTCTTTAGTACATAATTGATACATGTTGTCGTCAGTTTTTATCAAAAGAACAGGTATAATGTTTCGTAATGAACCTTTTGGTTTATAGACGTCAGGACTAGGTACAGTTACCTTATTTCCGACATTGGCTGAAGAGATTGTTTATCAGATAAAGATTCCATCGTTTTAGCTTAGCTTCTGCCCATTGCACGTTATTATTAGCCGTCAGCCACGTAGCAATCATGTTTTCAGTCTCCTTATTTGCTCTTTCACCCGAGCCTTGACTTTCACTGAGGCGGGGATCCACGCAGGCGATTTTAAGTAATGTGCAAGCAATGTAATGTAATAAAGCATTTATTTTATTTATGTATTTACTTTTTTATTTATTTATTTATTTATCTGTTACATGAAATATTGCTACAATTAAAACAATTATTTGCATATCAATATGGCAATACTAAAACAGCACGGAGAATCAAAGAAAAGGTGTACATAGTGACCTGACTTAGCCTTGAAACTCCGAAGTCATAGTCATATTGTCAAATAGAGCCCAACGTTTGACAAATAATGAAAAGAAAATCGAAGTAACAGGATGAAACAGGAAATGCGCATTTTACAATATTTGTTTGCGGGCTTGTTGTTTACCCCCATCCTAATTTTTTTTAATAATAATAAGTTTATTAGTGTGCAAGTAAGTAGCTTTTCAGTTTCTTTTTAAATGAATTATAAATGATAATTATATTTATTTGAGAAGGTATATAATTCAAACAGTGTTGGCCCTGATAATTTATGTTTTGCTTAATCAATTCAGGTTTTGGTTTACGTGTGTTAATAAGTCATTTTTCTGGTATCGTATTTACGTGTAATACTGTGGATACCAATTATTTCACAATTGATATTATTCTTTATTTTTAAAACATATTTAGTCCAAGGTTATAGTTAAAAGAAAGAAAAATAAAGAAAATAAAGAGAAGAAAATGAGAGCATGAGATACTCCTGCTCTAGCTGAGCTGATGTTATATTCGATAGTTCAATTTCGTCAACAGTTGCCATCGTTTGAAGGTAAAGCGGGGGTGAATATTTGAGCATAGCGCAGGCTGGGAAGGTGTTTTTCTTTCCTCTGTGGGTTATAACATTCCATGCCTGAAACGTCGCGTTAGAGTCCTTCTGTGCTTCGTTTTTCTAAAGATAAAACGTTTTCAAAAGTTTCTTCCTCATGTAGCGACGGAATTCCTTCAAGGAAGACGCAGCTTAACCAACTCTTGTCTCTATACCGAACGTAGCTTTATATGGAATATTTTAAGCCTGAATGATACGCATGATTCTTCATAAACTGCAGTTAAGGAAGACTACCTACTGCCAATTTCACGTTATTATTAGCCGTCATGCACGCAGCAATCATATTCCTGATTGCACTTTAAACAGAGTCACTGTGGCGGGGCTTGACGTGCACAATGTTAAGTTCTTGCCATAATGATTTAAATTCTTGTGTGATAGAATTGCCGAAATGTCTGCCATTATCACCAGGAATTATGAACGGAGCACCAAACGTTAAAAATATTTCATTCAGTGTGTGAGCCGCAGCAGCTGTTTGTTTCGATGTCAAGGCTCGAAGTAACATACATTTTGTCAAGTGGTCTTGATAGACCATTATGAATTTATACACTCTGTCAGTTTGGCTTTGAAAGTAAATAAGATCAACTTGGCAACGGCTATTTAATTCATTAGGTGAAATCGGTTTCCAAACAAGACCTTTCTTCTTTGTATACGTTTTACTACTGCATACTTCACACATAGGCAACAATAAGTTAATCATCCTTGTAGTGATATTTGCATATATTCTACATGTTTCTGATCGCAATCTATCGCGACCACCATATACAATGGAAAAGTGAGTTCCTTCAATCACTTCGAATATCTCTTCAACAGGTAAGTAATGCGGTATTTGGTCACTGTTTGATTTTGCGATTATTCGCTGAATACCGTATACTTCCATAACATCAAAGCGATTCAGGCGTCTAAATTGCAGCGAATAGTTTTGTGTGGCCAATAACGCTTTTTGAATTTCTTTTAACAATTCGCCGTACCGCTCACTAGTTAAAAAAGTGTAATTTGAAAGCTTCGCATCATAACTAGTTAATACATCCTTCATAAATTTCGCTTTCCACAAAATATATGAATAATTGTTCATTTTGAAACACTAACACATATTTTAAACTGACAAAGTTTCTCAAAACACGGCACAGTTCTAACGTTGCAGCTACATCAAGTGATGCCCGTATGATCGATGACACATGATCGCATTGACCAATTGGAGCACGCATTTTATATGGAACACAACATATCGGATTTTCACTGTTCCGCTTCTAGTGAGGACGGGTTTTGACTAAAAAATAAGTAAATACCAGATTATTTTTTTTATTCTGCCTTTTACTGAGTATGTTAGTCATTTATACATGTTACTAGTAAAAACCCGAAGTTACCAGTGCTCGTGGACACCGCGTTTTTAGTAGTTATTTCGCGAAATAACGGATTTCGGGTTTTAACGATAACTTGTATACCAGGTACCGTAAGTGCTTTTAATGTACAAAACAGCGTTTAATAGTACGTTTCTTTATGGAAATGATTGCAATTCCAGAACAGTTGGGCCATTTATTCGGATAAAACAGCTACACGAGCGAAATAAGTTATTTCGTTGTAGCGCCACCTCGGGCTCGGTTAAAAGCTGTTACACGACGTGGCATACAAGCATGCCCTTCACGCATTCTGTTCTGAGTTATTGATTGCCAGATGGTATTCATTTTGTGAGTCAGTTCACCAACATTCTTAGATGAGCATAGATGGCGTACAGTATGTCGCAAACATTCTCGATCGGATAGAGGTCGAGCAATCGGTCTGACCATATAAAGTTGTCGACATGATGGCGGAATGCCTGGGACAACCATGCCGTGCGTTGCCGGGAATTATCCAGTTAAAACATTTTACCTTCTTGCTGCGACTGGAACTGAAATACGACGAGTTGTAAAATGTCGTCGACATACCGTTGAGCATCGAGTGTGGTACGGAGGACTACCAAGGAGTCCGGCTACCGTAGAAATGACTCTCCATTGTGTCACTACCGGTATGAAAACCGTGCGTTTTTCCACCCCAAAAGCAGAATTCGCGATCTGGCCGGCTTGTGTACAGATACCTATGCACCGATCATCAGAGCCAATTACAAAGCCTGACTCATCTTACAAGGCAGCACGAATCAACTGGGCACTCTTCCACGTTGATCAGGTCCGATACCACTGCAACTGGTGTAAACAATTTTCGCTGGTCAGTGGTAGCCGTCCTCCACAAATGTAGTCCTAGTGCCGCAAATACAATTGCAACTGCCAATTTTATACCTGTAGGCGACGCATCTAGCCCATTTCCGTACCTATAGATGATGCAACATGGGCACAGATGGATGAGAACGACGAATTCTGTTCTGTTCTTGTGGATCTCACAATCGTTCTATCATTGCATTCTGTCGTTCTAGGCGTAAGCGCCAACATCGTCCGATTGCCACGACAGTCAGACTCAAATGCCTGGCGTTTCGTCGACTTGACCAACGGGTGTCTCTCACCCAATTTTGTCCTATGCCAAATTCTCTGAACTGCATGTATTGTGCACGCACCCGACATCAAGGCATCCTCACAATCTGTGGACGTTAATGCTGTCGCAATTCAAAGCAACAGTTGCTTTTGCATGGCAGATTTTTTCTTGATATACAATTCTCAATGCGTGGTTCCAATGCGCTGTGATTTGCATATTCTTCCCGAAAGGTACTTGCATAAGTAATCATTTTCAACAATTTGCATATTCTTCCGGAAGGTACTTACATAAGTAATCATTTTTAAGTTGATATAACTAAAAGTATAGGAAGGTTGAGCCCAAACTTTGAAATAACTACTTCTTTATAATTATCATTGAATTGTCAGCATTTTAGTTAGCAGGTCATTTCTTTTCGTTAGTAAGCCAAATGGAAACAAATTAATTTATAAGTGAAAACGTGAATTTGGAAAAATTAATGCGTAATATTTCAAGCGAAGCTCATATAGGTCATGGCAAGAATTTGGCTGTTGCGCACTTTAAATTATGATTGAAAAGTATAATAAACTGGCGTGCAAAAATTAAGGGCGAGACGGTTTTTCGAATGTAACATCGTGCAGAAGTGCTCCACATCGACTCAAATCATACCATAAGATCCCCAAGATGTAAGAATATGGGACAAGTGAGCAAAACAGTCCAAACAAGGAATTCAAAGGCTACAAAGGCACTTTATTGAAAAGGTAGCTTCGAGCGCAAGTGGACAGAAGACAGAAACGTCCATGTGACAGGCAGGTGTCAAGAAAAATCCGGTCTTTAGTAGGAGATATGATCACCCCTAACTGCGTTGCAGGACTTACAACATCTGTCCTTGCTAATGACGAGGTTGTCAAGGAGCTGTTGAGGCATCACGGCCCATTCCTCTTGAAGCGCCAATCGCAGCTGCGGAATCGTTGCTGGCAGCTGGTGACGTGCTGCCAAGCGTCTCCCGAAAAGGTCCCATACGTGTTCGATTGGATTTAGGTCCGGGGACCTTGCGCACTAATCCATGCGTTGAATATCTTCACTCTACAACAGCTCTGCGACAGCCACTCTACGATGAGGTGTAGCGTTGTTGTCTATGAAGAGGAACTCAGGACCCACAGCGCCACTAAACAGACGCACGCGAGGCAGGAGAACCTCGGTACAATACCGGACACCAGTGACTGAACCTGCTTGGAAGATGTGGTGGTCAGTACGGCTACAGAGCATTATACCGCCCCAAGCGAGAACTCCGCCATCTCCAAACCGGTCCCTTTCGATGATGTTGGAGGTGCGATTGCGTGTTTCCTGCTCTCTCCAGATGTGCATACGTCCAGAATCACTCGTCAGACTAAATCGGCTCTCATCGGTAAAGACAACTCTTCCCGATTGCTGATGTGTCCAGTTTTTGTGTTCCTGGCACCACAGAAACCACCAACTCCGATGAGCAGGCATTAATGGCACACACGGTACTGATCGTCGTGCAAATAGACCACCTTTGTGCAGCCTCCTGGCCACGGTAAAACGCGATAACGAACGTCCAGTTGTCTGTTGCACGTGCCTTGCGATTTCTCCCGTTCTCTGCCGTCTGTCTCTTCTCGTCTGTAGAACAATATACCGGTTATCTGCCGCCGTGGTTGTTCGTAGACGACCACTACTAAATTCTCGGACAGCTGTTCTTTTCGTTTGAAATGTTCAGCAAGCTCGTGAAGCGATGCTGTGAGCGATCCCGAACTGCTCGGCCACACTAGTCACATTTCGACCTTCTTCCAACGTTCCAATGACGCGACCTCGTGTAAAGTCATCCAGATGTCTTCCACTAGATTGCCTGTTCGCCATATGACATGCTGGCAGCAACTCGACGTCGTTCAAATCGATGTACACCGTGCAATAGCTTTCACAGAATTGCTGAGCGTACACTGCCCGTGTGCTTTATACCCTTCCGACACCCCCTACGTCATGCTGCATGTATGCCCATGCCCTACCGTACCGGAACCTAGGCTATCTCCTGAGTGGTCTTTCGGTCAGTTCTGCCTGCGCGTTCCGCTGTTATGCTAATTTCTCCTCTTCGTCCCTAATTTTTGCACACCAGTGTACGTTGATTAAGGTTGAAAAACTGAAATTCACAAAATGGGAACAAATTTTGAAGCTGGATTAAAATACATATAATCACCTAGGTCGGTTCAACCCATTCAAAATTTCAATTCAATATTTTAAGCACAATTCGATTACGGTTTGAACCTTGATTTACAATTCCATGATTATTCATTCAGCTGATTTTTCCATGATTGTTCATTAAAAATTAGATGTAGTGTAGAGGCACTTTAAAAGCAACCGATCCAGTCTGATCCAAATTGTATGCCTTAATTTGGATCAGACTGGATACATGCCACTCCGAATTTATTTTCTGAGCTAATTTCAATTTAATATGAAGTTTTTGACCTCTTTCTTGAACCACTAATTAGGACGACTTTAAAAGAAAATAATTTGAAAATAATAATGGACGTTTCATTAATATTTTAGTCGAGAGAAATTCCCCTCAAGTCACAGCAAATTCAGTAATTTTAAAATATTTTTCAGTCACCAAAATAATGCATGTATTCTTTTGAAATATCGATAACTGATCATATTTTGTTAAATGGTGTATTTTGCGCAGTGCGGTATTAAGTAATCTGACTGATATGAAAAAAAATCCCGGTTAAGCACACTGGTCAGGAAGGCGTTATTTTTTTGTCATTTATCAGATATGCTTTGGCACCTGCTCTTGTGTGGAAGACTTGCGCAGATGATTATGTCCGCTGTGCAGGACGTCATTCGGTGGGAAACGTCATCACGAGCTCTGCAATGAGGCAGAGAGCAAATATCAGGTTGTGTTTGAAAATCTGTAAAATTGTATCTGTGACAGCTGGGATTTTGAGTGCTGTGGTTGTAGCTAATTGCTTATACCGTGCTCAGATATTCTAATGGTACGCACGCTTCAAGTATTTGTGGGAAGATTTGGAAAATGAAGGAAAGCCCGTACACCTGATTTCAGTGTTCACATCTGAACTTTTTCAGAAGGTTCGCGAAAGGATAAGACGTGATCATTGTGGGATCTAAACTCGGTGTTAACCCTCTCGGCGCCAAGAAAATTTTCCTGTTTTGCTTTGACTTCGGCTGTGTGTTCTGCGAAAGACCGTTTCACCAGCGGCAACGTCTTTCTACTAATTTTACCTGATCGGCGGTTGCCTGTTTTTACCTCCGACTTCAAAAGGGTGGTGCAAACTGCCACTTATTTCTAACCACGATAAGAGTGACAATGGAATTAGGCTAATTGTTTTCTCCCCTGAAAATGGCAGGGAAGGGTTCCAACTTCGCTTCCTGAGAAATGCGCGCAGACAACACTGGTAAAGGGAATCGTACAAAAAGTATGTTTTTCTATGTTTTTAACGTTTTACGTAGAATGCTAGTTTCGTAGTGATTACAATTGCTTCCTTCATATTATAAACAATGGTAACACAAACTCCAGCTACCAATGAAAAAAATAAACTTTTATTTACTATGAATTACTGTAACCTTGATTTCCCGTGAAATTATTTTCGTGGTTCATCGACTTTATGTTTGTAAACCCCTTTGTAAAAATTGCAAAAAAAACAACAACAAAAAAACATATATATCGTTCGCAATGGTTCAGCGTACAATTCTTTCGTCGAACATGAATTTATTTTCACCTTAAAAAATGCGAAAAAATTAGCCTCACTCACTTCAGACAGAAAGATGATGTTTTAGCGATCCTATGAAAAAAAATCGTGGTGTTGGAGGATTGAAGTTTCATAATTCTTTGAGCAGAATGGTTACAATGTCGTTTGTGCGATCTTCTCACCATTGTAATGCGTGTTATACACACAACAGTCATCAGCGATTGAAATAAATCCTGATTATTCTGAACGTTCGCACTTTAAAAAAATCGAAAATTTATGAGCAGTCAATGAATAAAAAACAAAAAACCAATGTGTGTAGATCTGAGAAACGAGAACTAAATTGAATCAAAAGGATAGAACACAAAAATGAACAAGATTAGTTATTCTTTGAAATACGTTATCACAACCTGACCTTTCACACAGCTGAGAAAATGTTTATCTTATTTGCAGTGGGATGTGTCAATTGGGTGTAGGAGAACTGGCCACAAAAATTTTAAGGTGTCGTAAAAAAATTGCCTTTTTGACCGCTTCGTGACTACGAACCCCAGAGGTTGGTTATCTGAGTCATATAAAGTTTCCGCAATTTCGTCTTTTCTTAATTGCGATAATTAGTGTAATTATTTATAAAAAAATGTTTATGATCTACAACTCAACAAAAGACTTCAGGGATTTGAAACTACAAGTCTGTAAATTGTCTGAGCGCATGTGCTGACTCAGAAAACCTGTCGGGGGTGGGGGTGATATCAAAAGTGTAAAATATAAAGTATTTCCGGTCTGATCGGGAAATTTTCAGCATTTACAAGCTACAACTGGACACATTATCTGAAGGAATGTGCCTACTCAGGAAACCTGTGGGAGGGGGGGATCAATGCCAATAATGTAAAATATAAACAATTTCTCGTCCGACCGGGAGATTTTCAGCATTTACAAGCTACAAATAAACACATTATCTGAGGGTATGTGCCTACTTAGTGTCGGGGGGGGTAATACCAAAAGTATAAAATATGATGAATTTCTTATCCGATCGGGAGTATTTCAGCATTTACACATTACAACTCAACAAATTATCTGAGGACATGTGTCTACTCAGGAAACCTGTCGGGAAGAAGGGGAGGGGAGTAACGCCAAAAGTTTAAAATATAAAGTATTCCTGGTCCGATCGGCAGATTTTCAGCATATACAAGCTACAACTCGACACATTATCTGAGGGCATGTGCTAACGCATTTTACAATTTTGGTGTTACTCCCCCTCCCCCGACAGGTTTTCTGCGTAGGCACATGCCATCAGATAATGTGCCGAGTTGTAGCTAGTAAATGCTGAAAATCAAATCTCGCGATCGGACCTAAGATTTTTCATATTTTACACTTTTGAAATCCCCCCTCCCCCTCCCGACGATACAGATTTTCTCCGCAGAGAGTTTGTTCAGCTGAAGTTTGTGAACGCTCGAAATCTCTCGGTCAGAAATCTTTACATTTTACACTTTTGGTGTTATCCTCCCCCCTTCCCCCGACCGACTAGTTTCCTAAGGCAGCAAATGCCGTCAGATAATTTGTTGAGTTGTAACTCGTAAATGCTGAAAATCTCCCGATTAGACGAGAGAGAAATTCTCTATCGTTTACACTTTTGGTATTATCCCCCCCCTCCGGACAGGTTTCCTGGGTTGGTACATGCTCTCATATAATTCCTTGAGTTGTAGTTTGTAAACGCTGAAAATCCCCCGATCGAACCAGAAATTCTTTATATTTCACATTTTAGGTTTTAAGCCCCCACCTTTCATGTTTCTTGGGTTTGCACATACTTGCAGAGAATTTGTTTAGCTGTAGTTTTTATAAAAAATATCGTAATAAAGAAAATACGAAATTACGGAAATTTTATGTGTCAGATAACCATCTCGGGAGACGTAGCCAAGGAGAGCAGTTCAGAACGCAATTTTTATAAGTCTCCTTAAAACTTTTGTAGCCAGTTCTTTGAGTGGCCAGTTCTCCGGTGGTAAGTACTCCGGTGGCCAGTTCTTTGAGTGGCCAGTTCTCCGGTGGTAAGTACTCCGGTGGCCAGTTCTTTGCTTTGTCTTTGGCCCGAAAATCATGGAAATGTCTAACTTTCTAATTGAAAATGAAATATTAAAAAAAAGATATTTTACGAACAATAGTTGCTCAAGTAGTGGGGCATATAACCACATGAAATTTGTTTATGCAGAACAATTGATGGCACTGACATTTCAATGGGTACAGTTCTCCGTGTCACCACTTCTCCGTATCCGCTGTAAATTGTGTGAAACCGTGTGTCTTATCGAATGATGTTTTTCCCAGAAATTCTGAAATTTACAACTTCCCTCCAAAACGGCGGAACAAATCGGGTAATAATCGAAAAAGTATCCCCTCAGCATAACTCCCTCAAATTGGAAAACTCCCCCACAGGAAACGTCCCCCACTTTTTCAGTCAGGGACCATGCACAAATTGCGTTTGGCCCAAAATATCGAACGTGTGGTAGATTTCCGGTGTCATCATTTCCATTTCCACGCTGTGTAAAACATGATGAAACCGAACAACGTGCACAAAAATATGTGGGGGAAAATTCCGGGGTCTGCATTTATAACATTTTTTTGCTGTTTATAGTAAAAAACTGTCATCAAAGTAGCTGGATGAGGTGTGGAAAATTTCCGGGTTCGTGCTTCGACTGTTACCGCGCTTTTCAGTGAAAAAACTGTCTTGCAATCAACAGGATGACAGGTTAGGAGAAAATTCCGGGAACGGCATTTCAAACTTCTACTGTTGTTTAGGGTAAAAATCGGATTACAAATAGCAGGGTTGGATGAGGGTAATTTCCGGGTTAGTATTTCCACTCTTTCCGCGATTTTTAATGGAAAACGTGTCGTCAATCAGCAGGCTGACAGGGTGGGAGGAAATTCCGGGGTCGGCATTTCAAACATTTACCGATGCTTATAGTAAACCGTCTTGTAAGTAGCTGGATGAGGTGGGGAAAATTGCCTGGTTAGTATTTGCACTCTTACCGCCCTTTTTTTTTTATGAAAAACGATCTTACGATCAGCAGGCTGGCAGGGTGGGGAGAAATTTCGATATCGGCGTTTCGACTTTTTGGGGGAAATGTCCGGTGTCATCTTTTCTATTTTCGTCCACTTCAAAACAGCATTCAGCCGTACAAGTAGCACAAATATGCGGGCGATATTTCCGGGCTCGGCCTTTCAAACCTTTATCGAAGTTTATAGTACTGCGAATAGCCACATTAGGTTGGAGAAATTTTTGTGTTAGTATTTAGACTGTTACCGCGCTTTTTAGGGGAAAACGGTCTTACAATGAGCATGCTGACAGGATGGGAAGAAATTTCGGGGTCGGCATTTCAAACTTTTTTCTATGTTTATAGTAAACAAAACCATCTTGCAATTAGCTGGATGAGGTGGGGGAAATTTCCGGGTTAGTAATTCCACTCTTACCCCGGTTTTGAATGAAAAACTGTCTTACAATAAGCAGGCTGACAGGGCGGGGAGAATTTCCGGGTTAGTATTTCAAATGTTACCGTGACTTTTAGTGGAAGATTTTCCGGCGCTCTTCGGTAGATTCAATAGAACTCTGTGGACAGAAATTTTCCGACAGTATTTCATAAATATGAAAAATTCACATACGTTTATCTGAGTTTCTTAATATCTTAGAAGGCTGCCCTCGACATGTGTTCTAATTGCGTAGAGATTTTCTTTTGGCAAGATGTGGTGGTGAAGTGGGTGGGGCGGGGGGGCTCAAATTAAAGTTGGGTGTGTTGAAGCCCACCGTAGAGCGCCCTTAGCATCGCGCATGTGCAACACATTGACCACGGTATTCTCGCAAAACACCGAGGCTTCAGGCCTTTTCAGTAAAATGCTTGTTAGTTTCAATGTTGATATGTAAACCTTATGAATATGTAGGCGATAGATCAAAAACTGTTAAAAAGACCTAAGTACATAATGTTTGAAAAGGTTTAGTTTACATAATGTTTGATATATAAACGTTATGAATATGAAGGTGATAGATCAAAAACTGTTAAAAAGGCCACGTTAATATTCTACTTGTAAGGCTGCATCATCCTTGTTTTAAAGTGTAATACTAATTCGAAAATTTCCCCCGCCTCATCCAGCTACTTGCAATACGGATTTTTACAATAAACATCGATAAAAATTTGAAATGCCGACCCCGGAAATTTCCCCCACATATTTCTGCTACTTGTACGGCTGAATGTTATTTTAAAGTGTATGAAATTAGAAATAATGACACCTGAAGTTTCCCCACGCCATCCTAAAAGTCGAAACATTATCCAGGAATTTCTTCTCACCCTGTCAGTCTGCTGATTGTTAGACCGTTTTACACAAAAATGCGCGGTTAAGAGTAGAAATACTAACCCGGATATTTCCCCCACGTCATCCAGTTACTTGGAAGACAGCATTTTACTATAAACAGCGAAAAAGTTTGAAATGCCGATCGCGGAATTTTCCCTTACATACGATGTCAGATTCACTCTCTGTGTCTGAGTCGGAAGAAATTTCGCAGTCTGTAGATGGCAGCAGAGCATCTAGATCGCTGTCGCTGTCCATTTTGGCACCTAATAAAAATCAACTCTCTCTCTCTCTCTCTCTTCCACACCAACAGAATACAGAATAACAATGAGAGTGTAACAAATGCTCGTAGCAACAGACGAACCCTTTCTACAGAGGATCTTTGACACCGCCTGAAGCTATGTATAACCAAGCAGACGAGAAGACTCCTAGAAAAGGCCTAAGGAAGGAAGGGCGCCAACTGCAATCCATGAAATCTTAACATGGAAGAAAGTATCCCACCGTTCTTAGGAAACCCTATTGTGCTGAATGGGATAAACTGGTAAAATTTTACAACAGGGACGCCGCCGATCGCCGACTTTGGGCTATAGAATACAAGGGCTCAGACATCTAACCCTTTGGGAACATTTAGCCGCCAAGGCGCTCACACTACCTAACAGACAGGCAAAACCGTTCTTGATATCACCGATTTCACACGGTTGAAGGGTCTCCGCCAGTAATTAGGGGTGGCTCTGGACACCAACATAGCAAACAGGTGCGTAAGACGGCATTTCGGTCATCTTTTTTACCCCTCCTCAAAACTCCACTAAAATACGTAACATGAAAATCACAGGAATAATGCTATAGTAGTTGCAACAGAGACGGCAACTTGGTTTGAAAAACAAAATTGTTTTGCGTCCATTGATTACCTTTGGAGTTCTGACAAATTAAAAGAAATAAGGTCAATTATTATTTTTTTATTTATTCATTTTTTTAACCACCGCCGTGATGAACTCGATGAGCTATATATAAGTAGTCAACCGTTTCTAATTTAGGGCAACTGGCTCCAGGTAAGCTAGAGACCCAGTGACGTAAGACAAACACATGTATGCCTAACGGGATTCGAACCCAGACCCATCTAGGTAAAAGCCGGTGATTAGTTCGGTCACTGAGCCACCGGAGCGACTATCATTTTATATAACATGTTTGCGCAGGAGATTAAAATTAATAAAAATCTCCTACTTATAACCAACATATTTTCTACTTGAAAATCTTCTTTTTCTCTAGAAAAGTTTTTCTGTTTTTAGAATTATTTTCAAAAATAAGAGAAGCATTTCCAAAGTGCTACGTGTATCTTTCAGCGCGTTCGCCGATGCGTTTGTTTTGTTTTAGATCATGGCTAATACTGTCCAGTGGCAGTTGCTGGTGGGTTTGGTCACGATAAAGATCGCAGATGATCATTTTGAAATGAGTTATACCCTCAGCTGTGCCCCCCCCCTCACACACACACTCCCGGAAAGGTGTGTGTGTGTGTGACACTTATTTTCAAAAGTGAAAAAAAAATGTATTTCAAACATAAATCAAATACAACTGACCGAACGTTACAGGTATCTGAAATAGCAACTGTTTTCTTATTTCTTACATTCAGTCGTTAGCACGTCTTTTGTAAAAACAGATCATACTTATGTTATCACTTTGTCTGCCCATCCGTCTGTCTGTGGACACCACCTCTCTGCAACTGTTAGTCCGATTTGAAAAAAGTATTTTTGTATTGGGATGCTTGAAATGTGAGAAAGATAATTCTTGTACTCCCGTTGTTGTTGTTTTTTTCCATGCACAACTTCGTCGCAAAGGGGGCGTAAATGCAGATGACATTGAACTCAAAACATGTTTTGTACCATTTATTTGCTTCTAAATATTCGGTTATTTCTTTTTTTTTCGATGCCATTAATATCGAAGATAATTTTAGGTACAGTCTCTTTTTCAAGTAATGCATAGATTTACTGCTAGGGTACGTTAAGTTAAATTGTGTTTTTTTTTCTTTTTATTCGAGGTTTAACGACCACTGTGAGCAACTCAATGGGCTATAAGCAGTCACCCGTCCCTAATTTAGGGTCACTGGTTCCAGGGAAGGGAGATAGCCAGTGCTGTAAGACAAACACAACATCCATGCCCGACCGGGATTCGAACCCAGAACCCTTACGGACGAATGATGAGAGGCCATCGCCTTAGACCACTGAGCCACCGGGCCGGCTAAATTGTGTTTCCGCCGATATCTCTGCTTCTAAAACTGCGATTTTAAAAATCGGAAACAACTCCTAATGGGAAATGTTTTGCATATAATGTTTTTTTATTTTTAGTAAAGAACGGTTTGGCCACCAGGAAGCTATTAGTATTTATTTCTGCTTTTGATGTATTTGCAGCAAAATCTTAAATTCTGAAAACTCGATTGAAAAAACGCCTTCGAAAAACTTTTTCAGAGTACTTTCTTTTAAAACGATGCATAATTTTTCCGCCAGGGGCATACACGTATATCTTATTCTCGTCGATTAACTCAGTTTCTAAGACTCCGCGGAGAGAAATGTTTCTCACAAAAAAAAAAAAACTCCGACTTGAGCACTTCAGCAGTACAGCCAGATTAAGAAAACTTAGATCTGTTGTTCTGCGTTCGGGTGGATGGCACAGATTTACAAAACGCATTCCAGCGTACGACATTTCGTTCGCATTGTTCTCCTATTTTATTTTTATTTTTTTCAAAAACAATTTTTTACGGCTTTAGCTGCATGCTGGCAAAGTAAATATTCATTGGAATCGAGTAAATATGACTACGCTATAGTAAAACAAGCTCTAAAAATATTCTTATTAAAACCTCGCTAAAGTACAACTCCCCTTCTAAGAAATCTGCGCGGGCATCGGCAAATTAAAAAATGCCTAAGTGAGGTTGTTGTCCATCAAAGAAAAAAGGAATTTGTGTTGCAACTGTAACAGTCTATTAATGACGGCACATTGACCGTTTTGAAATCCAGAACTTTTAACACCTCTTGTGGGAATACGTGAACAACTTGAAAATTTAAAAGAAAAAGAAATGTAATATGGCTTTTTTTTTCTTTTCGCACCAGAAAGAGTTTTCTCAAAAATCTCTACAATCAAAGAAAATTCTATGTGCATTACTTGCGGTGTCAGTAGAAAGACATTTGCAAACTAAGAGAAAAATGAATATCGCCCCAAAAAAAACCCAACGCTAGTGCTGTTAGTTAAAATGAATTTAAAGTTTACTAAAACCACTTTTTTAAATGCATTCATTTAGATTTGGTCTATTTCTTGTAGTGCCTCCTGCGGGAAGTTAGCTAACCAACTAAACAATATAAATATTTCATAGTGAAAAGCTCTACTTAGCCTAAGAGTCCACAAAAGTTATCTTTTTTTTTTAACTTTTACAATTTCCTCAGAGAGCACTGAGTTCTTAACAGAAAAGTTTGATAGGAACAGACAGATAGGCATAAACACAAATTTTTACATGTGCTAAAAATCAGCAAATTAATTCATCCATTGCATTGATTATAATGCGGTTGCTGGTAAACCGATAGACTGGAAAAGAGCCACACATGATCAGCAACTTGGAAAATTGCCACATAAGGAAATTGCCACGCGTTTTTCGTTAAGGGGCAGGGCACAATTTACTTTTCCTCCGAGGAACACCGAATGTGTGCCATTTTTCCAAGTTACCGAATTATGTGTAGCAGTTTTCTAAAGTAATTAACGACGGGAAGGAGCTCTTTTGTTTGTCTGAATTTTCAGGCTGGTTCATACGAGTGTAGGGTAACTTGCCACAAAAGTTTAAGGGGAAAAGGGGGTGTAATAAATATTGCCGTTTCTTGACCTCTATTGAGAATTGAATTGGGAACTCAAAACGAATTTGGAGAAAACGTTCTATGTAAGCCAAGCGAGAATTGTACTTTAATTTGAAGAAAGAAACTGCCGTGACTTAGAACAGTTTTTAAAGCCACAATGCTAGATGAAACTACAGAATTACAGCATGACTCATGCTGTGTTCAGAAAAGGATGATAAGCTGGAAGTTTTTAATAACGCTACGCTTTTACGTTTGCACTAAATATTTACATAACATGTCAAGTTATTAATATTTATCTCTTATTTAATTAATTCATAGGCACTGGACCTAGTCCTTTTGAACGGTTTTTATTCTAATGATGTCATAATTACAGTTTTTAACATCAAGTCAAGTCAATATCATTGCACTTTTACTTAGACACTAAATATTAATTCATAGGCCCTAGGCCTTTTTAACAGAGTTTATTATATAAATGTCTTATTTACAACGTTTACAGATCAAGTCAAATTAATAGAATTGCGCTTTTACTTAGGCACTAAATATTAATTCGTAGACCCTAAGAGTTTTAAACGTTTTTTAATCCGCCCACTTCAAGGTCATAACTGCATAGCAAAAACCTGAGAAGAAATGAAAAGATAAAGCACAATAAAAACCTGAGAAGAAATGAAAAAATTCCCGTGTGACGCAGTTTTACTTCTTCCATTTCACATAGCCCTAATGATGTTGCCTTCTAAGTGCCCGCCATAAGGGACAAGGAGTAAACGGGATACCTTTGTTCGCACTCTTTGGGTCACAGGATTTTGTTTGGCTAAACACCATTCATCAATTAACAACTGACGTGGGGCGTGTCTCAGGTTCACACGAAGGGGAAAGGAACAAACGTCTAAACGCGCTCTTGGCGCTGTTGGGAAATCTTTTAGAGATCGTCTCAGCTCGCTCATGCCGCTATTGGGACATCGACTTCAGGACGAGTTCAGGCGCCCTTGCCGCTTGCGGAACAGACAATGAAAATGCGTTAACGCGCTCTTGGCGCCCAGAGGGTTAATAGGGAAACTTTTCGTCAACTTTTATTGCCATATTTGGGAGGAAAATCTTTGTACTCCTTTTGTATCGCATGCTTTTCAGACAAGCAGAAACATGCGCGCCTGGAGTACGTAATATACACCTTGGCGGCAGCACAAACAGTTCTAAATTTTCCCCAAACCATTTTGGCAAATGACGAGTTACAGTGTTTTTGTTTTGATACTGAAACTGAGCGTACGAGTGCTCAGTTGGGTTACCCACAGTCACAGGTGTATGTACTCTACCGTGCCCCTTTCTCTCGAGACTGGTCACCGTGTGACTACTTTCTATATCCTAAATTAATGCTGACTTTAAAAGGACAGATTTTTAAGACATTGAAAAGAGAAAGAACTGGGACATCAGCTCTTCACTTCATACCCAAAGATGACATATGCAAGACCTTTCTCTTGTTAGTTGATTATGCTACTTCTTGTATTAAAGCAGGAGGAATGCACATCAAATGAAATATCTTTGCGTAAGTGTTGCCAGTTTTTTATTTTGTTAGAAAAAAATCGGGTTTCTTACTTAATTACCGCGTTGTGCATATCCCTCTCGATCTTTTGTTGTAATTTGGTATCAAGTTCAAAATTTAACTGCTCAACAGTGGTGAGGTTTCCCATGAGTATGTTCATCCGAATATTTCACCGGCGCTACGATGTTCAGCGTGTCGTAATTACTGCTTTTAAATTGGGTGTTTCTGATTAAATTATCCTTCGGTGGTATATGACGAGTTACAGTGTGTGTCTCCCGTTGTGTGTGCGCGCGTTATCATTTATTAGACTCTACAGGCAGTTTCTAAATTTTACATTTACCCCCATAATAAGTTGCTTGTTTTAAAATAAAGACAATAAATAATTTATAAAAGTGAATTTGAACGTACAAATTTGTCCTTTCTTGAGCGTAGGTATTCAAAGTATCCATTAATCTTAACACTGACTTAAGTATCTGAACAAACACTCTTGGTACACATTAAGACAATCTGGAGGAAATGATCTTACTTACCACAAGGTAAGAAATTTTTCTCACTTACCATTTCGATGTCAGAAATTCGTTACGATTAAAATTTTTGTAAGGAATCGGCTTTCAAAGTATTGTGAAATTCAAAAGTTTAGAATATTTTTTAAAAAGGTACAAACATGAAAAAAGAGATATAAAGATACTATTTGTTTCTTGAATTCAGAGACCACAGTCTTGTGACGATTATTTATGTTAAGATAATACAACATGATTTGTCACAAATATTTACTTTTTTCTGGTCGATCATGGTTTCGCTGGGTATTTGTCACAAATACTTATTTTTTCAAGTCGATCATGGTTTCGCCGGGTATTGATCTATGTGCATCAGGATGAATGGCACATAAATATTCAAATTGTATATGGCATCACAAATGGTGTTTGCAGTCACAGGTTTTGGTTTGCTGCTTTTAGGCGCTTTATAGAAATGGGGTGGAAGCCATGTCATTAACAAGTTGCGAAGATTTATGTTAATATAATACAACATGATTTGTCACAAATATTTACTTTATTCTGGTCGATTATGGTTTCGCTGGATTTTAGTATTAGTGATGACAACCCTGTCTTCATTCATGTTCCAGTTCTTACAAATTACCATTACTCAGTTAACCACAAAACAATCTCCTATTGTGACTACACCACGTTAGCTGACCTAGTCTCAAATTTTTACTGGCACAAGTCGGGTATCTTCAATACCACTTATCCAACTATAGCTACCGAAATTTTCCAAGGCAGTTTGAATGATTTCCTTGAGATCACAACCGTTCACAAGGTAGTCAACACTAAATATGACATTAAGATCCAACCTTGGAGGACCAATAAAATCATTAGATCAATTAAAAAAAAGGATAAGATTCGTAAAAAAGTTAGAAAGAATCCTTATAACAGTCACTTACGGGATAAGTGTGAAAGGTATAATTATACCATAAGAAATGTTATTCAGCATGCGAAAGTTGCTTATTACAACTTCGCTTTTTCAGATGCAGGAAATAACTCATATCAAAAATAGAAAATAATCAAATCAGCAATTAAGAAACGAGCCTGTGCTACTGCAACTCCGC
Organism: Macrothele yani; assembly: GCA_039090855.1. Classification (NCBI taxonomy): domain Eukaryota; kingdom Metazoa; phylum Arthropoda; class Arachnida; order Araneae; family Macrothelidae; genus Macrothele; species Macrothele yani. Next base: position 45,047,822 of record CM076999.1, on the reverse strand, counting down.
TGATGTTAAAAGGAAATTCTGGTAATTTTAATGATGATTCAAAATCAGTCGCTGATGAATTCAAAAATTACTTCATTAACATAGGTCATGATTTAACATCTCAGCAAAACATGCCCACAATAACTAAAGGTTATGCTTTTTTATCTTAAATAAGGAAATTCCTTTTTCAATGTTTCTACGCCTTTTGGATGATACTGAAATCTATAGAATTATCACTTCATTGTCCCTAAAAAGAAGTGCTGGTTCAGACAATATTAATAGCAGAGTCAAAAAAGACTCGATCTCTATTTTAGTACCACTTATAACACATATTATTAATCTTAGTTTTTATACAGGTCAGTTTCCTGACTGTCTGAAAATCGCTAAGGTTATTCCTATTTTTAAAAAAGGAGATAGGGAATCTACCTGTAATTACAGACCGATATCTTTGTTATCCGTTTTGAGTAAGATTTTTGAAAGGTCTATTCACAGCGGAATGGTTGATTTTTTACACACCCATGTTATGCTCTCTTTGGAACAGTTCAGTTTCCAAAGAAACAGATCTACTGAAATGGCTGTTGCTAAGTTGTCAAACTTCATTTCCGAAGCACTAGATGACAGTTATTATACTATTTGTGTTTTTATTGATATCCAAAAAGCTTTCGACACGGTAAATCACAACATTCTGTTACATAAATTACCCAAATACGGTTTTTGTGGCAAAATTATTTCCCTCTTAATGAGCTACCTCTCTCATCGCAAACAGTATGTCATTGTAAATAAAATAAACTCCGATCTACTTAACATTTCATGTGGAATGCCTCAAGGTTCGGTATTGGGACCGTTACTATTCCTATTATATATTAATGACCTTCCTCTGTGCCTGCAATCAACTCATGCTTTGCTATACGCTGATGACACTGTCATTTATCAGAAATGTTATGATTTGCATAAGTTACAGATAATGATCTATCAAATTTATCCCATTGGTTATGCTTTAACAAATTAACACTTAATATTCTCAAATCCAATAAAGGACATTGATAGGGAAATTATGCTTAATTTGGTAAAATTAAGCATCTCTTCCGAACAATGTCCTAAAAACATTTTATTATGCTTTTATTTATACCCATCTCTCCTATTGTCTGGAATCTTGGTATTCAAATATAAGTGCAAACAATAAGTTATGCTTGCTCAAATTACAGAAGAAATCTGTTCGCTATATTCTGAACACAGATTACATGTCTCATTCAAAACCATTATTTCTGAAACTAAATATTCTACAAATGCATGAAATTTTTACCATGAAACTAGGTATCATGTTTTTTTTAAATAATGCACCTTAAACTGCCTATTTTGCAATCTGACATCAAATATCTGGATTATTCTATCTTCACCAGATCTGTTGCTAACAACAAATTATGTCAGCCGTGAGTTAGACTTAATTATGGTTTAAATAGCATTCTGTATAAAGCCATTATCCTATGGAATAGTCTCCCAGGAGAGTATCACATCCCTGGAAAATATCACAAAGTTTTCCTTGTCTCTGCGAAATTACATTGTAAATCACCCTGATCTCCAAAACGCATCTCAACCCTATCATTAAATTGTAGTTCCAAGCATGCTGCTAACAGTGGTGCATGTGTTATAACGATCTTACTTGCTTTCATATATGTCATATGTTTTATTCTTTTTCTTACATCTGATAGGAGTGAATCGCCTTACAAGCAATGTGTTCACATTCCTCCTGGTGTATTGCATTTTCATATAACTGTAAGTTTTAAATGTATGCAATAAATAATTGTATTATATTGTAATGTATGTTCTGAATGTATATCTTGTACTTCTTCAATCGAAAACGCAAGGCTCTACGAGTCCATCCTATAAAGGAAGCGCCACAGGTATTTGTCTTCAACATAGTCCTTTAATCCTAAACAGTTCATTTTGTTCATGAGTTTAAAAATCACCTTAAAATTAAAGGTTTTGAGAATTATTGAAATTTTGAAGGGAATGTCAAGGGAAAGTGGAATAATGGCAAAATTCTTTGGCAATAGTCGCATCACAGGTGTTAACGAAGAGATCGGTTTCTGTTTCCGGAATTTTGTTAGAGCCTTATCTGTAATGGAAGGGTTGCATCCTCGCTGTACTGCAACATGTTGAAGGAAATAAAGTTTTTTTGCCAAACAGTTTTTATCTGAACATATATGTATCGTACGATATACGCAACTGTAAAAGGCGCGGAGTTTTTGTTGCCCAGGGTGCTTGGACTTGTCATGTGGAGGTGAGAAAACAGCGGAAGGCTTCCGATAAATTGTGGTTGCGAGAGATCCATTTGAGAGAGTAACCAGGACGTCGAGGAATGGTAGGCATTCATTATTTTTAATTTCGTATCTTAATTGAATGTGAGTATAAGGGTCTCCCGAAATCGAACTGTCAATTATGAATTTATGTACTTTTAATATAGTGATGAACACGTGCGGACGGACGTTTCATTCCGCCATTTTGTTGTTTCAGATAAGAACTGATATTCTTCACCACCCACGTGGTACCATTTACACCTATGGGGGATTAAGAGAGGTGTGCATGAACACCTGGGGCATCTGACCTTGAAGAGTCAGCTGCTCGAGTGCTTCTGTTAAACAAGTTGTGATACTGCTTTTGTATACGTGCAAGGTTGTAACCCCCTGCGGGTATCCGACGACATTCCTGAGTTTCAGGTATTTCACGTGCTGACCGGGAAAACCAGTTTTTCTTGCGCATGCGTGATAGAGGACAGAAAGGGCGAGGAGGATTAAGTGAGACAGTTGAGCTTCGGTCGTCAAGGAGAGAGGGTCCTGGTTTGGACACCGGTTTCTGACGGAAGGACTGCGGTTATCGCAGACGTGCAGCGTGGTGAACGGGAAGGAGGATTTCTTCGTCCTCCGGGTATCGCGGAAAGAATTGTGGAAAGGTAGCACGTGGTTAGCACGAGAACCTGAGCGGCAAATCATCGGAAACCCGTGAAGCAAATGTTATCGGAATAATAAAGTCTTGTTGTTGTTTTTATTTCCGTGTACTGGACTGAGTTTGTCGAGGTAATTATTCTTCTACACAAGGACGCCTTCAGCCGCCTTGATAGCCAGATCTTATAGTAAAGGCGAGGCGGTAGCTCGCTATACGGCGGGAAACAAAAGGTATTATCTAAGAATTGATATGTCTGGCCCTACAGCCAGATAAGTGGCGCAGTCGGTAGGATCAGCCTGAAAGCGAGCTCATGAATGACGTGAATGGCAACACGTGTGAAGAAGGAACAACGGCCTTTTTGTGAAACTTCCAGTGACCGAATGACAGAACACTGACGACGTACCGACCGGAAGAAAGAGACACCAGCGTGCTACCCAAGATAAGGCATCCATCGTGTCGACCGAGACAAAGACAGTGTGCACCACAGCGTACGGAAATCCCAAGCGGGACGAGGACTTACAAGCAAGACAAGAGAAGAAGCAGAAGGGGGCCTGAGTGCTCCAGTAACGTACGACATTTTTTTTTCTGAGATTATTTCTGTGTCTTTGCCTGTGCATTTGGTATAATTTAGGGTTAAGAGTAGAAGTTCTCTTCATGGTACTAGAAAGGAAAGGGAATGCTAATAATTAGATATTCTCAAATTAAAGCATTGTAAATTAAAATTTTGTAACAGTTAATTTTACGTCAGTTGCTAGAGAATGTGAAGGGTCAAAATATTTTCATTAAGTAATAAGTGTGTTTAGATAAGTCGAGTTTTCTTGTTTACGATTTAAGAAATTTGAAGCTAGAATAGCGTAGTGATTTTTTTTACGTGTAGCGAAAGAGGCAGAAGGAATATAAGTATTCTGAGTAAAACAGGATAACAGATGTTCGGGTAATGCATGAAGGTAGAGATAGGTTAGAAACAAAACAAGAAGCAGATTAACCTTCGATGATTTAAAGCGGAAGTTTGCATGATTTCTTTTCTTATTTCTTTGCATGAGTGTATCTTTTAGTCTGTGTATTGTAGTGTATTATCATGACTGAGCTTTTGGAAAGAAAAGTTGAGGTTAATTTAGACGCGGACAACGAAGAGAATAGTATTCTTAACGATTCAGAATTAGATTCTAGTAAAGAAGTAAGCATTAATATGGAAGACAAGAAAAATAATCCAGTTAGAATGGAATGGGAACTTCAATTTAAAATGCTTGAGATAGAAGAGAGAAAGGCTGAGAGGGGTTCAAAGAATGCTAGAATTACAATTAGCGGATAGGAAAGAAGAAAGGCAATTTGAATTAAGAAAAATAGAATTAATTAATGAGAAAGAGTCTATTAAAAGTAAAAATGAGGTTAAGTTGGCCTACTACATGAGAATCTTAGAAAGAACTTTACCCAGAAGTCCCAGTAAGCCGGAAAAAATTCTGGACTTCTTTGATTTGTTAGAAAGGGCATTTGTATTACACTCAGTACCGGAAGAAATGAAAGGTCGTTTGGTGATTTGATTTTGATTTGATTGGAGGTTTAACGACCACCGTGAGCAACTCAAAGGGCGATAAGCAGTCGCCCGTCCCTAATTTAGGGTCACTGGTTCCAGGGAAGGGAGAGAGCCAGTGCCGTAAGACAAACACAACATCCATGCCAGACCGGGATTCGAACCCGGACCTCTTACGGACGAATGATCAGAGGCCAGCGCCTTAGACCACTGCGCCACCGGGGCGGCAGGTCGTTTGGTGATAAGCCTTATTCAATTCAGAATGTGTGAACCACTATTTCGTCGTTTGACTATAACGCAGTACGATAAGTACGAAATAGTTAAGGAGGCAATTTTGGTGGAATGCTATTTGACCCCGGATAATTATTTGAAACAATTTGAGAATATTAATAAGAACAAAGGGGAAAGCTACTTGCAGTTAGCGGGACGTATTAAGATGACCCTAACATCAACAGTAGTGAAGTGAAAGAATTCGATCAGTTGGTCAATTTGTTGGTATGCGACAAATTCAAAACTTTGTTGTCCCCAGAACTGAAGACCTACATTCTTAAACGAGGTTCCGTAGGAAAGTTAGTTCATTCGACAGAATTAGGAGAACTTTGTGATTTATACGAAAGTCACGTGGGAGCTATGGGAATAGAAGAAGGAAGATACAAACCCAGTCATCCCTCGGGAACGTATTTCAAAGGAGGTCAATCAGAAGCCGGGAAGAAGGGAAGTTTTCCGACAGGCGGAAATCAATGGAAAGGAAAGTTTTCCGGGACAGATCAGAGAGTCGGAAATAAGCCAGGTTATTCCGCGGCGAGGTCTATCGTAAGGAATTCCAGTTTGGATAAGGGAATTATATGCTTTAGATGTGGAGTAGTGGGGCACCGTAAGGCAAATTGTAACCAGAAGGCATCCCAGAGTACTCCAGCTCTTACTCTCAGAATTGGAGGAAAGACCCCCAAATAACGTAAATAGAGTAGCGGTGGGACAAAAGGGAGTCAAAGATGATTCAGAGAGAAGGATAGAGCCGGTAGAGATAAGTGATGATAAACAAATGACAGCTAAGGTAGATAGAGTTTTAGGCCAGGAAGGAAGTCAGAACGAGGTAATAGAAATTCCGGTAGGAGAAGTGAAGAGGGTTAAGTCGGAATGCGGAAAGAGCACCGAAATCCTTATTGACTCAGGCGCGGAGGTGAGTTGTGTAAGAGGAGGGTTACTTGGCGAAGAGCTGTTGGAACCAAAGGGTAGAATTATTTTAAGAGGCTTCGAAGGTAGTAAGGGATAGTTTGTCATTAAACAATTGAATCTCCGATTAGATGAAGAGTGATTAGAAACAGGAGAAGCGTCAGAAAGCTTTTGCGAAGTGATGTGTGCGATTGTTCCTAATCTGGTAAACAGGGTAATTATAGCAACGGAGGATTACCAGCGCATGAAAAGTTTAAGGGAAGCTACTCCGATGTGGGCAACCTCGTGTGAAAAGGCGTTAGAGTTAGGGAATAATTCGGATGTGCATCCAGTATCTGAGACTGGCGAAGCGCTAATCGAAGAAGAGGATATTCTAGGAATTGAAAGCCATGCGATCACAGTTATTTCAGACGGGAAGGAGCAAGCATGCTTAGTTGGTGGAACGTGGCTTGAAGAGCAAAATAGCCCAAGGATTTTAGCGCTCAGTGCTAAAGCCTGCGAGGAAAAACAGCGAGACTAACAGCAGGCCGACCAATCAGAGGAGGCAACGACAGCTAGCGAGGGAACAGGAGATAGCGTTACTGATTTGGATACGAGTGAAGCTCAGGAGAGTTCAGACAGACGCTTGTTTACAGAGCAACAAAAGAGGTGTGTGACGTTGGTAGCCACTAGGAATGAGGCGGAAAATGGCAGAGGTGGTTATCTCTATACGGATGGAATGTTGTATTATCGGGAGCAAGTGTTGGGACAGGTGACGTTACAGTTGGCAGAACCTGAAGAAATCAGGATAGATAGGGAAAGGATAACTCGGGAGCAACTTAGGGAGTTACAGGAGCTGGTGAACAGCTCGAAGAAGTTCTTTTCGGGAGAAGTGGGAGAGACGTCAGTGGGGAAGCACACGATTACACTCAAGCCGGAAAGCGTACTTCATACCCAGCACAGGTACAAGGTGCCACAATCAATGCAGAGAGCAGTGGAGAGCCAGATCCAGGAGTTGTGGGATCGTGGGATGATTGAAGAATCAAAAGAAGAGTGTAGTCATCCGGTAGTATGCGTGGCTAAGAAAAATGAAGAGGTTCGGATGTGTGTAGATTACAGAATGCTAAATTCTCACACTGTTCCGGACGCAATTCCGATGTCTCATATCCCAGATTTGTTAGCGAAGGTGGGGGCAGCCCGGTATACTACTACACTTGATATGTTAAAGGGGTACTATCAAATCCCAATGGACCCCGACAGTAGAAAGTATACCGCTTTTGCAACGCATAAGGGGCTCTATCAATGGAAAGTAATGCCCTTTGGGTTATCAGAAGCGGCGGCTATTTTTCAGAGATCCATGAATAAGGTTTTGACCCCGCACCAAGACTATGCGATAGCGTACCTAGACGACGTAGCTATTTTTTCTGGCTCATGGGAGGAGCATTTGAAACATTTGAAATGAGTAATTGAAAGTTTGGAGGCGGCAGGATTAACGGGAAATTTGAACAAATGCTGTTTCGCCTGTACGGAGGTAAATAACGTAAGGCACGTGGTCGGCTCGGGCCATCACCGGCCGGACCACGAGAAATTGCAGGCCATCAGGGACCTTTTGCCTCCTCAGACGAAAAAGGAAATACCTAGCTTTTTGAGATTATGTGGGTATTACCGTGTTTACGTACCTAACTTCGCAAAGATAGCTAAACCTTTAACAGATTGCACAGGAAAAAGGGCGGCAGATAGGGTAGTTTGGTCGGAAAAGTTGGAGGAATCATTCAAGACTCTGAAGGAAAATTTGTGTAAGGCACCGGTATTAAACACCCCGGATTTCAGTAAGAATTTTATCTTACACACGGATGCGAGTTCCTTTGCGGTGGCATGTTGTTTGAGTCAGAGGCATGAGGAAGGCAACATTAGGTCAGTGGCCTATGCTAGCAAAAAATTAAATGGGACGCAAGCCAGATGGGCGGTCAGCCATCAGGAGGCGTACGCCATAGTATGGGGTTTGGAAAGGTTTGAAGGGTGGATTTTCGGTAACCGGGTCGAAGTTATGTCCGATCACAACCCCCTTACTTTTCTCACCCGTTCCGCATCGCAAAGTTCAAAATTACAGCGTTGGAGTTTGGCTATTTCCCAATTTAATTTATCCATATCTCATGTCGCGGGCAAACTAATTCCTCACGCCGATGCGTTGTCAAGACTCAGTTTTAAAGAGTAGGGCAGCGCCATGGTGAGAATGTTTAACGGCACAGGTGGAGATCCACAGAAGGTCTCAGGGTGGTACAAGTGTATATGTTACATAACGTACGAGAAGTGAAAAGTGTATTATGTTGTGTCACCCAAGATCTGCAGGCAAGGAAGAGATTGACTCGAGAATACGGCAAAGACCGTATCTCTCGTTCATTTGGTGGGAGCCTGTAAGGGTCGCCCGCAATCGAACTGTCAATTATGAATTTATGTACTTTTAATATAGTGATGAACACGTGCGGACGGACGTTTCATTCCGCCATTTTGTTGTTTCAGATAAGAACTGATATTCTTCACCACCCACGTGGTACCATTTTAATCCTATGTGGGATTAAGAGAGGGGTGCATGAACACCTGGGGCATCTGACCTTGAAGAGTCAGCTGCTCGAGTGCTTCTGTTAAACAAGTTGTGATACTGCTTTTGTATACGTGCAAGGTTGTAACCCCCTGCGGGTATCCGACGACATTCCTGAGTTCAGGTATTTCACGTGCTGACCGGGAAAACCAGTTTTTCTTGCGCATGCGTGATGAGGACAGAAAGGGCGAGGAGGATTAAGTGAGACAATTGAGCTTCGGTCGTCAAGGAGAGAGGGTCCTGGTTTGGACACCGGTTTCTGACGGAAGGACTGCGGTTATCGCAGACGTGCAGCGTGGTGAACGGGAAGGAGGATTCCTTCGTCCACCGCGTATCGCGTAAAGAATTGTATAAAGGTAGCACGTGATCAGCACGGGAACTTGAGCGGAAAATCATCGGAAACCCGTGAAGCAAATGTTATCGGAATAATAAAGTTTTGTTGTTGTTTTTATTTCCGTGTACTGGACTGAGTTTGTCGAGGTAATTATTCTTCTACACAAGGACGCCTTCAGCCGCCTTGATAGCCAGATCGTATAGTAAAGGCGAGGCGGTAGCTCGCTATACGTCGGAAAACAAAAGGTATTATCTAAGAATTGATATATCTGGCCCTACAGTGAGGATCAATGGAATTTATGAGTTTGACTAATTCCAGAATTTCAGAATTTTTTTTTATTTTTTCAATTTTGAAATCGCGTGTACCATTTTAAAATGGAATGATTTGAGGAAATTTGCGTGTATTGTTTAAAATAAAGGAAACATTTACTGTTTGTACATTATGTTCGTTTATTTGAAAGGTTTTAAAATTTCACATACTACCTGATTTGAACAAACAGTTACAGTAATATATTGCAAAATATATTTATTTATTATAATAATTAAAATTTTGTTCAAATATTTATGCAGTGGTCAGACGATTTTTTAACCGGTTTACTCCGAGGTTTACATAGAAATTTCCGACGCCTTTTTTTAACATATTGCAGTGATGGAAAATTTGCGCCGAACTGCACAAATTTTATTATCTTGCGTCAAACTGCAATAAATTACGGAAAATTAATATTTTTGCGCTCAACTGCGCCGAAACGGCAACGCACAGAAAAACCTGCAGAGCGAAAAAAATGTTCACGGCAGAAAATACCGTTTTGAATGGCGAATCGAATGACTTTTTTAAGATGGATTCGTTATTTGGTTAAACGTATAACGACGCTTAATCATCACGTAACGTCAATCCCAACATTTCGGAATGTTTTTCACCTACATTCTGATTCGTTTTTTTTTTGGCACGTAAGTGGAGCTTATGACGGCGGAATTTTGTTGTAATCACGTGTTATGTAGGAGAAATGATACTGTACGTTATGAAATCATGATGAAGATTGTTTACAGATGGTTTGGTGGTCTTTCAGAGGGTTGTGCAGCTGATATTCTTTATATGTCGCTCCCTGCTCTTTGAGATGGCGCAGTTCTTTCGTTACGGGCGAGGTGCGCGATTACGTAAATGCAGCGTAAGGTCAGTCGTTAGCTATTTCGTTGACTCGAAGGACGACTGAAAATGCCACTCCCGTGACAGGATACGATGGTTCTGTTTCTAAAGGATTCATAGGTATTTAGAGAAGCCAACTGTTACGGATTTTTACTCCATCCTACGGTTTCATGGATGTCACCCCAAAACTACAGATAAGCCCACGCAAGATCCCTGCACACAATGTTCCATTTTTACCGTCTTTTTGTCGAAAAAACACACTATACAGATAGTCCCTATTCGCCTTCGATGTTCTGACTTCACCCAGCAGCGGAGGCGAAGTTTTGTCACGTGATTATCCGTAGAGCTATTTGAGAATGCCGTGCGCAAAAGCCTTAAGGGAGTTCAGCTCAGCCCCTTTTGCGAACTCTTTACATTGATTTCATTCGGCGATTTCGGAATGTCGGGTGAGACCCGACTTTCCGAAATCGCCGAATGGCCCGCGCCCGTCACGCTGATGGCGCCTCTATAGCTCGCATGTCAGGACTCGCAAGACTTTTCTTTTTCACCGAATAGGTCAGGTGTCATCCGCCATGCCCATGACGCCTATATAGTTCGTTAGTTGGGGCTTGAAAGACATTTCATTTTTGCCGAAAACCGCGTGTCGGGTGTCATCTTCCATGCCGATGACGCCTCGGTAGCTCGCATGTCGGCGCTCGCGAGGAACTTTCCATCACTACTATTGGGAAACGTACAGGGATTTAAATGTTTGCAGAGAATGTGTGGGGACATTTCTTCAGACAATGCTGAAAAAATTTCCTGTTTGCTCTCCGAAATTAAATTTGTTTCTGAGTAACTATATCTGTACTGAAATATTTACTTGGATTGCAGATTGCTTTAGTTTCTGTGAACGTAATGTTTATACCTTTTCTGATATGTAAGAGTAAAACTTACCAAGCGGCCATTATATGTTAACGAGAGCAACACACGTCTACTTTAGGATGAGATAAACAACAATTCTGCAAAAATTTCAGGTTGCACAAATCCGGAAAATAAGTGTTTTCCTTCATATGAACTTAAATATATTGATATTTAACAGTGTCTATAGAGATCATAAGGAAATATCTTTTGTAACCCTTGCTAGTATATTTTAGGGAAGAAAAAAGTCATGTCAATTATTAATTCCCATGTTTTAGCAAGAACGGGCTTTGTGCCTTTTCCTGATTTATCCATCTGATATCTTCTTTCTCATATCCTTAAAAACGAGAACTCTCTTTTTATTTTTAGATTTAAATAGCGTATGTTCGATTGAATTTTAGGCAAAAAAGCAATGGAAGAGCGAACACAGAAAAGAGATGGAAAATTGAGCGCTGGAGAAGTTAATCCCGACAAATTTGCAAAATTTTACTTTCGCACCAATGATTTGATATATTCAAATTATCAGTAATTTGTCAACTAGATCACTTACATGAGTTCATTTGAAAAGCACTTCTTATTAAGAATTAATATTCTCAAACATTTTCAGCTAGGCGTTATTGTCGATAATTGGATTTCTGTCTTCATAAATGAATATATATTATATTCATTTATATTCTTTAAATCCGGAATAGACGTGGTTATCCATAATTACATTTAGAAGGAGTCTTAGTTAACAAATTTTATCCAGTTTCCCAAATAAACGCAAAATTGAAAGCAGCAAGTTGAGATAAACGGGAAAAACACTGAATTTTAGTAATCGATATCTTTCTCATTTACCGACTGCGGTTTTGCGCGAGGCGGAATCACTTTGCTGAGCTTTTGTGTAAGTGGATTTAGAAATTTCAGGGCCTGATCATTAGACGTTTATAGTAAAAGTTCACTAGGGACACCTCGTTACAGTATTTTTCGTCCGTTGCTTTGAGAAGGTGATCTACTTTGCCTTTGACAACTTCCATCTTGAGCAATGTATCATATACTTCATGTTGACCAATGTACGAGAAAAAATGTATAACAAAAACGCCAAAAATTATTTTCTTGTGCAAACAAGATGCGTCTGGATTTCGAACTAGTGAAACATAAATAAGATTTTAGTCCAAATATGCGAGTAAATTGTGTAAATATGAATAACATGGCTTAACTTGAAGGCATTTAAAGTTTTCTCAATAGCAATCAAACAGCTTCAATTCCGCAGCCCAGTCGCGCAGTGGTCAAAGCACTGGCTTATGACCATTCGTCCGTGGTAGTTTTGAGTTCGAATCAAGGGGCGGCATGGGTGTTGTAGTTGTCTTAAGGCACTGTTTCTCTCTTCCTGCCCTGGAACCAGTGGCCCTAAATCAGGGACCATCCAGTGCTTATAGACCTCTGAGTTGCTAACGATAGTCGTTAAACCTCCAATAAAAGAAAAGGTTTCATTCTCATTTACGTACGCAACTATGAAGTTGAGAAGGCTTTATTAACCTATCCCCGATATGTACGAGGAGTTTGTAGAAGCAATCTGTAAACGGCAAGCGACGTTGAAGGGGGAATGGTTGTAGAGAATAGTTGGACAGGTGTAGTCATTACAGAAACACGGAACGTTCTAGGCCATGCATGCAAAACTGTACTAAATATATTGCATTGGTACATTAAAAGCGAGACGACAAATCAACGGTTTTCCTGCTTGACGAAATCACTGGTCAATTTTCAACAAGTGCATCCGTGGCTGGAAAAGAAAAGAGAAACAAAACAGGAGTTCCATTCCATCGTGTAACCAAGCAGTACAGTTGTGGTATCGAGAGAAGCATATTAGCATACACAGCAAGCCGCACAATGCCACAAATGTGCTATCACAGCAGGCGTTCTTCCGTGTATAACTCACCTTTGCTAAGAACCGTCAAATTCGTCTGCAAGGGGCCCAGGAGCACAAAACTCGGATTTTTTGGATTGGAAAAAGCTTGTCTTTTCCGATGAATCGTGTTTTCAGTCAATACGCACGGATGAAGCGCTCATTTTATTGCGTAAATACAACAAAACGTTGAATACGAGCTGTCTACAGTTAAATATGCAAATTGCTGGAGGAAAGTAAATATCTGAAGGCTGCGTTCTGAAAGTCATGGGTCCCATTGAAACGTCTAGAACTGCGTAGAGTTGTTGTTCTAAAATCTTAAAGTAAAAACTTTACTATTTCTGCAATATCTGTAACACTGGCAAACGAATTCTGATACGTTCTCGCGTTAACAAGATCTCTCTACACCGTGTGTAAACTACAGCAATTCATTTATTGCCGTAAAACTAATATACAGTTTAATGCGAGCTTTCGAGCTCCGTCGGGAGACTTCCTTTGGGCAAGGCTATCAAAGCTTTCTTTGAAATAATAGAACACAACGCTGTTATCAGTGTGCTATTGTTTCTAAGAAGGCTTTGATAACCTAGAACAGAGGAAGACTCCCGCTGGAGCGCGAATGCGTGGCTTCAACTCAGGGCAGGATTAGGGATGGGACGGATCTAACGATGTATAGCCTAGGGGCCTACATTAACCAAGGGCAAAGGAGGAATGTAGCTACACCGAGTGTAATACTCAGCTTATCTTTTTACATATAGAGAGAAGAGAAGGAGCTTTGTCTCGTATGATTTCCACTCGTTAACAGTGTCTAGATGGCGAACAGATTTCAAGGCAGTGACTCACTAAGGGTAAAGGCTTCCTGACGCTGCGTACAGTTGAGTCTGTGAGGCAGTTTCAGCTTTTTTACTACCTACCAACCAACACTTTCCTTCTTGTACTCGGAACCCTTAATGGGAGAAGCCGACTGGGACTTCACCTTGATAACAAAAATGATGCGTCAAGCAAAGTATACACTGCTAAATTATTAAAAATTCCAAGACAAAATGTTGAAATCTTATGCTTGTAATTCATGTTCTTGTTAGAGCAGTGGAAAATAGAGTCTTTAGACGAAAACTCTGCCTGTAATTTATTAGTTTGAGGAATGCACTTCGTCTTAGTTATAAAAAGCATTTTGGGACAGTGTCGTGTTTTAACATACTTCATAATGATTTTCCATCAAGAGGGTTTTTGGGGGCCCACTTGGATGTCTTGACATCCGCCCACTTGGATGTCTTACCTCATTAAAGCCTTAGTCCGGCTCTGATTAATTTTATTTATTTATTTATTTATTTATTTAATTACAATTGCATGCCACACCACAACAAAACAGAATTTAGTCCATACACACGCGGGACTACATCTACCATCATAATAAACAACAAACTTTCAAGAATAATATAATACCAATGGTAATGTAAATGTGCAAACAAAATTAGTGAATTGAGTCTTTTCATGTAACAGAAATCAACGGTTGCACGCAGCATACAATATAATCAAAGTAACAAAAAAATGCAGCAGTTCAAAAGTATACCCATTACAAAACTTCAAAAGTATATCTATTTCCATACAATTCTATTTCCGCTAATAACAATATTTTCATTAAGACATACACATGAAGAAATATATACTAACAAAAGTGACATTTTCAAAAATGTGCATTCTAAAATAAATTATTAAATCACACAAACTGACAAGAAGAAGGTGCGAACACTTCAAATCCAATTTATCAAAATTCTTACCTCAGGGAGCATAACCAAAATAAATAATAATTAGAAAACACAAAAGTAACACTATAATGTTTTAGTCTTAAATAACTTGAAGCATTGCAACAGATTCTTTATAACAAATCGTTGCGATGAAATGTGGCGAAGGAACCAGGGAAAAGAGCTAACAAATAGCCTGACGAGCCCCAAGCGTAAATATAATCTAAATCATCAAGTCAAGGTACAATTTAACAGTAATGCGGTAAATTGAAGTAATAATACATAATATATGTCCAAACGTTAATCAAGCATTATTTAAGAAAATGTTTAGCTTTCTTTTAAATACCGGATAGTGTGTCATCGTCTTCATTCGAAGCAGCAACCTATTTCAGGACCAAGGGCATGTCACGTTAATATTGTTAAATAATAAATTAGCGTGCTCTACGTATTAAAAAAAACTAGTATTACCACGAGTGTCAAGATCATGGGAACTCAAATGTAAGGTAATTAGACCTGAATCATCATCATCATCATTGTCAATCATTATCAATCCACTGCTGGACGAAGGTCTCCCCAAGTTTCCTCCACAACGGTCTGTCTTGTGCCAGTCTCCTCCATTTCACTCCCGCATACTTTCGAATTTCATCCACCCATCTTCCATGTGGCCTTCTTCTGGGTCTTTTCCTGTCCCTTGGAATCCAATCTAAAATTTCGGCTGTCCATCGATGGTCTGTCCTTCTGGCAGTATGTCCAGCTCATTGCTATTTCAGGGATTTAACTCTGATCATGATGTCTTCCACTCTTGTCATTTTTCGGATCCACGAGTTCCTCTTCTTATCTCTCCTGGTTACACCAAGCATGCACCTCTCCATGCTGCTTTGAGTTGTCTGCAGCCTTTGTATGTCTCTTTTAGTTAAGGTCCACGTCTCTGCACCATACGTAAGCACTGGAAGGATGCATTGATCAAAGACTTTTCTTTTAAGACATAATGGCATATTACTCTTGAAAATTATGCTGTTTCTTCCAAAAGCCCTTCAGGCAAGTTTTGTACGCCGATTAATTTCTTCATCAATGTGACCCTCACTTGATATCTGCTGTCCAAGATAAACGTACATG
Organism: Macrothele yani; assembly: GCA_039090855.1. Lineage (NCBI taxonomy): Eukaryota > Metazoa > Arthropoda > Arachnida > Araneae > Macrothelidae > Macrothele > Macrothele yani. Next base: position 45,032,504 of record CM076999.1, on the reverse strand, counting down.
TCTGTTATCTCCAGCTTTTCCCTATCAATCGATAAATCTTCATTTCTTGTTAAAACACTGAACATCACTTTTGTCTTCTGAAAGTTCATTTTTATTCCCACTTCTTTACTCTTGTCAGCAAGTTCCTGGATCATACTCTGCAGCTCTGATGGGGTAGGTGCAAAAATGACTATATCATCAGCAAAACGAAGGTGCGTTAGATAATTTCCATTAATCTTTATCCCTTTCTTTTCCCAGTTCAGTGATTGAAAGACATTTTCCAATGTGGCATTAAAGAGCTTCGGAGATATGGTGTCATCTTGTCTCACTCCTTTTCCAACTTTTATGTGTGTTTTATTTTCAAACAGCCGAATCTTTGCACTTGAATTTTCATATGTGGTATTAAAAATATTAATGTACGCATCTTCAATACCACAGGATTTCAGGGCCATTGTAACTGCTGATGGTTTCACCGAATCGAAGGCTTTTTCGTAATCGATAAAAGCCATGCACAGTGGAAGTTCGTATTCTCTCGCTCTTTCAATTAGTTCTCTCAATACGTGGATATGATCTATTGTACTGTAGCCACTCCTGAATCCAGCTTGTTCTCTCGGTTGAGCCATGTCCAGTGTCACTTTTAAGCGGCGTGAAATATCTTTAGTGAAGACTTTATAAACCACTGATAGGAGGCTGATAGGTCTGTAGTTCCCGAGATCCTCAATGTCACCTTTTTTATGTAGCAAGATCATTGTATCGTTGTTCCAATCCTCAGGAATCTTCCCTTCATTAAGGCATCGAGTGAAAATTTGGGCGAGTACTGTTTCGATTTCTCCACTTGCTTCTTGTATGATGTCTACAGTAATTCCATCTTCTCCTGGAGCTTTTCCCCGCTTCGTGTTCTTGATTGCATGCGCAACCTCTGCTGGGAGGACTGGAATAACTCTGGTATTGATACCTTTCATGATGTCTGGAGTACATGTATCATCCCTTTCATATAATTTGGAGTGGAAATCCTTGACTCTTGTCAAAATTTCGCCTCGATTTTTTGTTACAGAACCTACGCTTTTCTCAGTGCCATAATCTGTTTTCTTCCCTTACTGAGATGTCCCTTTGCTATCTTTAGGCTTTGGTTGTTTTCAATTGCTTTTCTTACTAGTTCACAGTTGAATGTCCTTACGTCTTCAGTGACACTTTTTCGTACTGTCTTGCATAGCTCTATATATTCCACTTTGGAAGTCACATCTTCTTTAGTTGTCCTCATCTCTCTTCTTTTTGCATCAACATTTGGTTTTTCCTGATAATTTGTTCGCATTCAACTTGTTCTTAGACCCAGCTAATTTTGTTGCTGTTTCCAAAAGAGCTTTGGTTACTTTTCTGTTAACTTCAGAAAAAATATCCATTTCTTCCGATGTTAGGCCTTCTAAAGCAGAGAATCTGTTCTTCAGTTCCAACTTGCAGGTATTATAGGGTTTTTTTAAGGTTGGTTATGTCAATACAATTTGTTTGTCTTATGGGCTTGCTACGTTCGAGTTTAGTGTTGAGGTCCATCTTACATCTCACCAATCTATGGTCACTACCTGTGTTGAACTTGTTTAGCACACTGCAGTCTTCTATGACGAATTTTTTGTTACACATAATAAAATCAATTTCACTTGTCGTCCCATTTGGATGTCTCCATGTCCATTTCCTGTGTGGCTTTTTCTTGAAAAAGGAGTTCAAGATGAAAAACCCTTCTGCCACTGCAAACTCAACGAGAGTATTTCCACGCTGGTTTCTGTTGCCGTGACCGAATTCACCTACTGAAGTTTCATTCTGTTGCCGTTGTCCTATTTTTGCATTGAAATCTCCCATAATTATCTTTAAGTGCTGCTTACCTTTATTATTTAGATGCCGAATTTTTTCATAGAATTCTTTAATTTCTTCTTCAGGATGACTTGTGGTGGGTGCATAAGTTTGAATAATCTGAGCCTGGCATCTTCTCGAGAGTTGGATGACTAGTCGTGCAGCTCTGTCAGAGGAACTTTCAACTTCTACAACTTTATTATTCAGTTTCTTGTTTATTATAAATCCAACACCACTGGTTCTGCCAGTATCAGTCCCACGATAGTAGAAGAGATGTCCACTTTTCAGTTCAATGTGATCTTCTCGCTTTCTCCTTATCTCACTTAGCCCGACGATGTCCCACTTGATCCTTTGTAGTTCCTCTTCCTGCTCAAGAAGCCCTGAATAAGAAGATAGGGAGCGTCCATTATAAGTAGCCAAGGCCAGCATCAGATGGCAGCCTAGTCCGGTCCTCCGGGGATTCTTAGCACCCTCTGCCTTCATGTCGCACTGGCCTCTGCCTTGGCCAGGTACATTCCAGCTAGCTGCCGTGGACTGAGGGCCAAGATTTAAGTTGTGGAGTAATTTTGAAGGAGTTTGGACATAACTCACCACGCTGGCCAAGTGGGTTGGTGAGTGTGGGATAGCATTTCCTCTAATCCCGATGGTATAGTTATACCGCTATTGGCGGTCGTCAGAGCCAATTTAGTGGGAACAGGATGTGCCACGAGAAGGCGGGGTTGACATTTGTCAAGGAGAGGCTGTGATGTTACGCATTACCTGACCTTACATCCCTAGATCTGAATATGTATTAGCATATACCCTGCTGACCACCCAAAATGCAACACCGAGAAGGAAGCATCTGATTGGCCTGAAATTCGCAGCATGCGTTGCCCGCGAGAGGACATACAAACGATTAGCATTGCAGGGCTTATGCTAATCATGTGCGCCCCTGAGGCCACCAAGAAGCACTAAAAGAAGAATGCACAGAAGGCAGAGTGGAAATGTGTTGTGCTGCCGGACGTGTGCGTAAGAAGCTTCCTTGTGCCTCGTCGCAGAATACGGCAGTCATTCCAGCGCGTTTCTGAGTTCGACAGAGGACGAATAGTGGCTTATCGCAGTAGCGGTTAATCGTACCGAGGCATCGGCGCCCGTGTGGGGCGACATCCAGCAACAGTGAAGTGAGTATGGATTCGGTGGGTGCATGAGGGACGGATGGACCGACGTGAGTAATTGCCGCACCATCGAACAAGAAGACCGGCATGTTGTGCGGCAATCATTGACGGCTTGCACCGCCACATCACGAACGTTAGCGCAGGAATTAGGGTGATTTGCGCAACAACCTCTGTCAGTACGACCGTTCGACCTCGTCTGTAGGAGCGGGGACTTGTTTCACAGTGCCCATTGCTCCGATTACCAATGACGTTACATCATCAGAGAGTGCGGCGGCAGTGAGCCGTTTAACGCCGCACCTGGACTACGGAATGGCACGACATTGTCCTCTCCGACGAATTTCGCTTCAGCCTGCAACACCACGATGGTCGGATCCACGTGTGGCGACACCGCGGCGAGAGACTGCATGACGCCTTCATTATGCATCGCCATACCAGTCCGTTGCCCGGCGTTATAGTTTAGGGCGCAATTGGATATGGTTCGCATCGCTGGTACACTCAACAGCCACCGCTACATCTCCGACGTTTTGGAGCCTGTTGTCTTCCCTTACCTGCAGGACCTGCCAGCGGTCACGTTTCAACATGACAATGCGCAACCGTACGTGGCACGCATCGTTCAACATTTCTTCACGGCCCACCAGGTGTCACTGCTGCCGTGGCCCGCCTGTTTTCCCGATATGTCGCCCATCGAACACGTCTGGCCGATAATCGGCAACCGAGTGGCCCTGTAAGCCCCACACGCGGCTACGCCTCATGAACTGTGGCAACGTGTGGAAGCAGCCTGGACTGACATACCCCAAGCCCACCTCTAAAGCGTCTTTTGTTTGATGCCGCGTCGTGTAGCGGCCGTTATTGCCAGACATGGGAGCTACACGAACTATTAATGTCTGCGTGTTCCACAAGTCGCACGGGCCTGTAAGCTCAATCGTTTCATCTTTGTATCTGTTGTTATGTGTCCAGTAAATCTGGCTTTGCTATCTCGTGTCCTTCTTGGTGTTGGAATTTGGGTGGCCAGCAGTGCATATGTTCATGCATAAAGAGGTAATAGTCGAAAACTGTATAATTTATCAAATGATATTATCTGATAATGTATTAGTTTTACGCCATTAAAGGAAATGTAGCAGTTTTCGCGGTTTTCCAGGAAGCTGATGCCCTACGCGAGAAATGCTTAGCAGAAACGTAAGTATGAGTGTTTTTGTAAACGAGAAAAGAAGAAATGAAAACGTCATTCTTTTGTACACTAAGCACTTCCTTTATTCATTAGAAAAGTAAAACTTTCCTTTGATGAAATGTGTCTCCTTGTGCAATGTTGATTTGACGATACTGTGATCTTATACAGCAATATACAGTAGTTACTATAATAATTTTTCCTAGTCGTGAAGAAATCTCAAAGTTACAGTGAAATCGCTTAAACACAGCTGGGGACCTTTAAGTGCCCGCATTATGAGAACCAGAAAAGGGAATATATCTACTTACAAAAGTGTTGTTTGATCATTCAATCTAGCAGGAGACGCAAAACTAAATGTGGGAATATATTTATTTCAGAAAAGTTTCATTTGCAGCCAAAGTGCCCAAATGATAACAGAGACAGGCTTTTAGCCATTTGTCCGAAATCGGTTGTGGCTCGAATCCTGAGTGCTACATCGAAGGTGTGTTAGCCTTAGGGCATTGCCTCTATTCCTTAACTGGCAGCCGTAATCCCAAATTAGACAGGCAACTGCTTCTAGCCCACAGAGTTACTCATGGTGGTCGTTAAACCTCCAGATCAACAAAGTTTCGTTCAGGAAAATCGGATATCTATATAATAATTTTTATGTGTTTTTTCAATGTGAGTCCTATTTTGAGATAACGGCCGAACGTAAAGATATGGGTGAAGTATCAAAATAAATGACTTACCATGCAGATGTGCCAGTCGAAGAGAAAAACGAGATTGGGGCAACTGTCCGGGCGTTGTGGGGCGGCAAATTTCCCAGTACCGTCCATGGGAGAAGCGTGCGGTTGACTCACGCGCTGTTGAAGGCGTGGCATGGAGGAACTGAGATAGTCCAAAGTCCGAAGTCTTCTCTTTTGAGGGCAAACCGTTGCGCAAACGAACGCTAGCAGGCATTCGTGTCAAAATTCTTCTCATCGGAACAGCGAACACTCTCGAAGACCTGCTTGTTTTATGCCGTTGGATTGTTTGATGTATATATGCATATTAATATTCATTCGATCGAGTTTATTCATATATATACGACGTTTCCCATCATATAAAGATTGTAAATAAACATTCCGTTGACGACCATTGCTAGTGAACACATTACAGGCGACTGCTTATAACCCATTGAGTTGATCACGGTGATCGTTAAACCTTCATTCAAAAAAAAAAAAAAAACCACGAACCTGTACTATTGTCTTTACTGAAGTGGTTGAATGCATTTTTCAATCAAATAAAGGTTACATTTGTTGTTTTTCGTCAGTGTATTCTCCAAAAAAAAAAAAAAGGAAAACCTAACCGTAAATTAGATTCCGAAGGGTAAAGAGTATTCCCATAGCGAATCTCATTCCAACAACATTTACAAACACAGTTGTGACTAAAGATGAGAGTGAAGGAGTGTGTTATCCAGTTGAATTTTTGCACACGATCGACATGAGTGGACTTCCGCCTCACATTTTACTACTGAAAAGGGTGCAGTCGTGATGTTCATCATGAACCTGGACGCCCTGGTGGCGCAGTGGTCTAAGCGCTGGCTTATGATGATTCGTTCGTGAAGGGTCAGCGTTCGAATCCCGGTGAGGCATGTATGTTGTGTTTGTCTTACGGCACTGGCTGTCTCCCTTACCTGGAACCAGTTACCCTAAATTAAGAACAGGCGACTGGTTATAGCCCATCGAGTTGCTCACGGTGGCCGTTTAACCTTCAGTTCTAAAAAATTCTCGAACCTAGAGTATCGTCTTTACTGAAGTGGTTGAATGAATTTGTCAATCAAATAAATTTTCATTTGTAGTTTCATAAGAGTTTATTTTTTTCAAAAAAAAGAAAAAAAAAAAAAAAAAAAAAAAAACTAACCGTCGATTCCGACGGCATTCGTTTCTTCTTTTATTTATTGAAATATCATAAGATCATCGGCATGTCATTTTCTTATTACATACATGTACACATATATGTTTATTCTAGGCGTATTCACGTCTACAAACTGGATGCGATCATTATAAATAATATAATTGTAAAAATGAAGTGCAGGTATTACTTGAAATGAAAACTTAGTTACATTCACACAATTTCATTTTATTTTCAGTAAGTAATCCTGAAAGATATTTATTAAAATTATATATTTTTTTTTCAAATTTGTAGATTTCTAGATTTTTATTGTAGCTTACGGATTGCTCAGCTATATATCAACATCTGCTTAAGTAAAGTGAAAAACTGTTAACCCATATCAACATTTTGGTGTGACGTAAAGTGGCACGTGAGAATATATGTACAAGAAAAATGTCAGGAGAAATGCCCTCTGTTGTGAAATACCAGTATGAAATATCAACTATCAGATTAGAAATTATGAGGGCAAATATGATGTGAGGTATGTTAACTTAAAAAAAAAAAGATATTATTTTTAAAAAATTAACCTTCTAACTACCTAGGTTTCCAAGAAGAAAATATTGTTTAAACACTATTTAAATTATATTTTTACACTGTATTCACACGATGTAGATTTCGAGTCAGACATTTGAAGCAGCTGATGCATATTTTACTGAATATACATTCACAGACAATGAAATTCGCACAACTAGAAGAAAACATGCTACAACTGCGAAACTCTGTAAATAGCTAGAGTGCGTGCTAGTTTGTAAATGACCCATGCTTGGAGCAATTGCGCATGACCGCACACCCTGTGGTGGCGCTGGGACCACCAACCGGCAGCCTCATAAACCGTCGTGTAGTCGATGCGCCAGGAAAGCTAAAAGCACCGGCCGAGAAAAGCAAGAGTACAGAGTGACAAGAATGCCGAATATATGCCAGAGACGTCGATTTACGTAACGTAAGGATTTTGAGAGAGGCCTGATCATAGGGCTGAAAACCGCAGTAATCGGCGCACCGTATATACCGCCAAACTCTGTTGGAAGCAGTGGACACATGACGACACTGTCACATGGCGGAGCGGCTCCAGACGGACCAGGAGGACCACCGGTAGAAAGGATCGACGGATCGAGCTGCATGCACGGACGGACACCACGAGGGGTCCACTATACTGGCAGATTTAGCGTATCCTGTGTGCCTACAAACCATTTCCCGAAGCCTCGCGGAAGGAATTCTTCTATCCCAGCCGCCCACCCTCTCCCCCACACTACGTATGCTGCCATTAACACCGGAAAATCACCGGCTCCATTTGCAGTGGTGCTAGGCTAGAGCGACGTTAAACGCCAAAGACATGCGACGTGTGATGTTTAGCGATGCGTGCCGCCTCGGTTTGGGGACAGATTATCCTCGTTTTCGGATGTGGAGGTCCGCGGGTCAACGGTACAATCCCAACCTCGCTATTGAGTGTCACGCCTCCTCAATGAAGGTAGTATGATCTGGGAGCCATAGTCTATTATAGCCGATGAACTCTAGTAGTGGTACGTGGGTCATTGGCGAGCTAGCGGTATGTAGATGAGATCCTACGATCCATGTGCTCCCATTCCTGGCCGAAATTCCAGGTGCGCTATACCAGCCGGATAATTCCCGCCCGCACACGGTGTGGGTTACCCAAATCTTCCTACGTAATGTCCAGACACTTCCATGGCCTGCCCGATCCGCAGACATGTCCCATATGTAGCATGTGTGGGAACATTTGAAACGCCGTCTGCCGTAGTTGTGGTACTATCCGGGATTTGGAGCACACCGTCCAACACGTATCTGCCCGTCTACCTCAGGACAACACCAGGCTTACGCTCGATTCCATGCAGGACTGTATTGCAGCACAAATTGCTCCACGAGGCGGTGGGACGCGCTAATAGAGATGACCGGACTAAATGACACAGATCCCTCTTTAATTGTCCTGCAGCTCTGCTTTTGCCATCATGCTTATCCTTCATTTAAATCATTACGTGAGTAAAATTTCAGTTCAATCCGATGCTTCCTTCTCGGTACGCAAATTTCATTGTCCGTGAGTGTATCTCATGCAAATAATCAGATATATCCCAAATAATTCTACTATTGTATCCAATAAAATTTCGTAAAGCAAAAGACCCCCGAGAGGTAAACGTTCAATTTCATTGCCATTTTGTAATTTAGGATCACATGCACGTTGTAGAAAGTTTTGCACTATATCTAACTGTGCCCCCGAAGGAACTGAACAGTAAGATGACGAGCACAATAGCAGCACTACTGCAGTTAAAACCTGAAACAAATTCAACTCCCTTCCTTCCAGTATCATTCTTTAAATCAGTGATAGGTTATTTTGCCGTCTGGATCGTAAGATACGCCTGTTCGCACTAAACAGTCGCTACGTGAGAAAGCTTTGTTCGTCACGATGATGGGACAATCAGTTCCGTGGTCTTCAATCTCTTACTTCGAACAGTTAAAGATCGATGATCATGCGTAACCTAGTTAAAAGAAAACTATACCATCTACTAACAAAGTGCTAAGTACTTGATAGACTAACAACAAGGACCACCAATCATTTACAATCTCGTGCAGGGTGCTGTCTGAGAGAAAAAGGGAATCAGATGTTTCATATTTTTAAGTTCAACGTCTTTTCGTTATCTTTTCAAAACTTTGGAAACAAGATTTTTTCCAAATGTTCTTCGTCTTCCCGAATGTCAAATGTTGGTGTATTGTCTGATACTTGTCAAAAATGGCTCCCCATGGTCCCTAAAGAAGAGTATATTATGCATTGCTTTTGTGAGTGATAACATCCGTGACGGACAAAACAGTGTTTCGCAGGTGACCGCGAAATACAGGTGACAGCCAACGCAAGCTTCACTCTGTTTGCATTCACAAAAATAATCATGTCGAATACTTTATTAGTAGTAATATGTTCGGTTATATTCAGATTTTATCAATGAATAAAAAAAAAAGTATTATTTGAATCTAGAAATATCAAAATTTCCTGAATGCTCTTAGTGTGAAATAACATAATTATGCCGAAAACTTAACCAAATACAAAGAAATGAAGCTAATTTACATTATTTTAAACCATCTCCATTTTCTGCATGAATTACATAACTAATTGAGTTTAATAGGTGTAGAAAAGGAATTCTTTCCTTGTTTTCTTTTTATTTTGTTTTAAAGAAAACTACTTTAAAACTACTAAGAAAACTACTGTATGTGTCACGTCTGATGAACACATGATCATTCAAATAACTTTCACAGATTGTCTCCTCAACTTTGTTGTTCTTAATCAACAACTTTAAGAAATTATATTTGAAGAAATTTTGGTTGGACTAACACTGAATAATGACACTTAACTTTCGGAATTTATACAGAAATTAAAATATAATAATCTAATTATAATTTCTTCGGTAGTCCAATAAAGTGTGAAACTTTCCTTGTTTTTAGATGTGCGTAGATACTTCCTTTCAAATTGCAAGAATATGAAACTGGTAGGGAAATTATAAAAACATGTTGTCCTGTTGCCAGAATGTGATTGCTTTTCTGCCTAGGCGTTGGTACACAGTAGTGATGGCCAAATGGCGGACCGTCAGCTTCTTTATTAAGGCCCGAGTATTATTTCAATTTAGTCAATAAATTTTATCGTTCAAATTACCGAAGTAGCCACTATTTCTCGCATATTTGAAGGTGTCTGCTCAATCGCTGTTACATTTTGCCAAAATAAGATTTACTACTTCAGGCAGTTTATTTGCATTCCTCATTACCGCAAGACATAATTCATAATTATGCCTTCCTTGTTGTTACTTGCGTTTTTAGCTGTTTAGCAAAGCGTTGACCATATAACGTCACATCGAGAGGGCTATTTTATGCTTTTTGATTGAAGGTTCAACGACCACCGTGAGCAACTCAATGGGCAATAAGCAGTTGCCTGTCCCTGATTTAGGGCCACGAGAGTGGTATTCAAGTGAATTACTTTGAGTGAACCAGTCGTATACTGCGCAAGAATTATACTAGGCAACGATTCCCTCCACTATTTTTTGCGTTACTCACTATATTTAAGCGGTAGTTTAAAATGTATATTTGATTGACAGGTTGAAAAGCAAATAATATTATTTTATAAACTGATATAATCATGTGTGGGCTTTGTTAGTCCAGAATATATTGTTTCGTTTCTCAGAATGCAATCTGTTTTTGTAATAACGGAAAAGTACTGATGTGATCATACATTTTCAGAGCCTTCGAAATAGTCTTAGCTTGTAATGGAATCTAGAAGTATTGCTGCTGATCTATTTGAGACAAAAAAACCTTCAGTTGTTTGCGATTGTGTCAGATAATAAACAAATACCATAGTTTCATATTGGGACAATCTTTAATTCAGGTGTACGCTTATATAAAGTAAGAACTTTCTTTGTATTTTAACATATACCTAAATTAGTGTGAACACGAAGGTAGTGACCTCGTAAAAAATAGAAGAGAAATATCTTTAAAGAGGGACTGATTGCTATTGTCATTTACATGCAGCAGTGACACAATGTAACATATATGACACCCCTGTCTCGTTAAGGTCATGTCTTATATTATGACTTTCAAACGTCAAAAAACTAAACGTGGGAATGAATCGTTTCACTCCTTTTATTAAGTGCTGAGAAATGAATTGTAAAACATCCATTCTCATAAAATTTAGATCTTTGATAGATATGCTTGACGTTTTAAGAGAAAAAGATGGAGACTAAAATCTGTTTTAACTCACAGCGTTGATGAATACGTTTTGCATGTTATATTTCTTAAAGGCTTGTTCATCAGGGAGTTATTTTTATCAACTAACGTCAAGTATTTCCGCATTGATTGTCACAGCTGCTACGTGGAAAAGCGGGAGATTATTTCATTCACATAATGAATGTCTCCCTAATTAGGACAGAACGGTCTTGAAATTGCCCTCTGGATTTGAGCATGAATTGTATGAATGAATAAAGATATTTCAGCATGAATGGTTTGTCTACACTGGTTTCACTGAACATTCAATCCGTCATTACTGCGATACACACTAAAGTCACAGTGCGTTTAATTTTTTCCCGCCCACTAGAGATTGGAAACGATTTCCACATTAGAAAGTAATATCAAACCAATATTTCGAACCAGACATGTTTATCAAATGATATACAAAAAGAGGTAAAGCAGGGCTGATAAGACTCATTAAATAAGTAATAAAAATGTTGGTAATGCTGCCAGATTTTAACTATAGAGCGAGTGGTACTCCTACTGAAAAGATCTCATCAACATAGATGTTATTACTGTCGAACTGTATGAGGTATCCGCATAGATGTTTTGGTCTGAATAGACAGCCGATTCTCTTTCTACAAACTAAACACAATGATACACATGTCCCAGAACTTCCTTGTTTCGCGACAGAACAACAAAAGATTCGGAGTATCGTGTGTCTTTGTGTCCCATAGTAGGAAAAAGGACGGGTCACAGGTAATTGTTGAAAGTGTCAGAGGCTTAACGAGAGCTATGGCAGAAAGGCCTACCCAATCTCGCTTTCAAGGAAATTAGTGTTTTTTTTATCATTCACACCAAATATTTGAGCAACATATTACCGAAGTACGTGAAAAAAGGAATGTCACGAAACTGAAAGAGACACAATTGGACTACACGTACGTTTTGTAAAGTAAACTTCTAAAAATTCTTAGCAGCAACAACGTGCGCTATTTTACATAACGTATGCATTGCACGCTCTCAGTACACCAAAGATATGTTTGATAAAAAGAAAAAGGACTATGTGATTAAAATATTTGTGATCCAGAATGTTTTAATGAAATTTTAGCTATGTGACAGTGGTTACAAAACGTTACCTTTGAAACATAATTTACATATTTCAGTGAATCTATATCCGCATTTGATGAAACTAAAGTTAATGCAAAACTGCTTTCTTATCTTGAAGCGTAAAGGAGATCGTACCGTGTATGGATGCATGAGGAATATTCAGAAAAGCGACGTAAGCAGCACCGAAGAAAGAGACATAAGCTGCAACGAAGCGATGGAAGACTCAAAATTGAATTTGAATAAATGTTATTAGATTTTGATGTGTATTCCTGATAATTTCGGGACTGCAATGATAGAAATGTTGTTCCAAAGCATGCAGTAATGTTCCGAAGATTTGATTAACTAAGTTAGTGCTATAATATTCAGAGGATTTCTTGTCTACGTATGTAGACTAGTTCATTTCAAATATATTGTAAATCGGCAGTAATTTGTTCTTGTAAATAATTTTATATAATATGCCTCAAAGTTGAATAATAATAGCATTCTGAAAAAATTATGTGTAACTGTTTCTCCCATGCTACTGTGAAAGGACAAGAAATTTGTTCTAAAATTCGCCGTTCCAATAGCAATGGGTTATTTGTAAACAATTTGTTCTAACATTCGCCGTTCCAATAGCAATGGGTTATTTGTAAACAATTTGTTCACAACGAAAGACATTCCGGCATGAATGGTTTGTCTACATCGGTTTCACTGAACATTCAATCCGTCGTTTCTGCGATACACACTAAAGCTGCAGTGCGTTTCATTTTTCTCCGCCCCCTAGAGATCGAAAACTATTTCCCCATTAGGAAGTAATATCCAATTTGAAAATGATCAAACTTTATACAGTAAAACCTGTATAAATTGGAAACCTGGCTAAACCGGAAGATAATTTCTGAACAGATCATATTACCATACAAACCACCCGTATAAGCAGGAAGATATCCATCGAACAAGAAGGCCAGTGTAGAAGCGGTAGTTGTATTTCATGGAAGTGTTCTTGAATATTCCGAGCCACATGTGGCCCAGCATTGTCCTTCTGAAATACAGCGATAGGACAGTTCTGTAGGATGGATATCATGTCTGTTTATAAATCTTCCCTGATGCCTCGCTGGCTTTTAAGGATTCCCACAATCCGTGTCAGGCGAAATCACGAATTGAAACCAATGGCGCCACAAACCATTGCCCTTTGCGTTGTGCCGGTATGCTTCTGCAAAGTGCCGTTAGTTACCGTGTCTCTTCAAACACATATGCGACAGCATGCTGCATTAAATTGAACCGTTACTCATCGGAAAACATTACCCGTTGCAAATCAGTGCGTCAATGTCTGTATTGGATATCACATTGAAGCTTCAGGCGTATGTGGTGGGGGATTAAAGTAATACGCGGCAATGGGCTGTTAGCGACCAATCATGTTCTTAGCAGACGACGTCGGGCTGAGCAGAAGGACGAAGCCTGACCTGTAACAGTGATTCACTGCTGCTCTAACACCTGGAATGCGGATGTGCGATCAATCACTGCCCTGCATGCAGTTGTGGTGTCTGTGATCCCGTTCAGTCGTGCGAGTTTGCGGTCCTTTTCGCGTATTTAAGTACGTCACGATCGCATTACAGTGCCGGAGTTTCGTCCCGTACGAGTGGCAATTTTGTCAAAATTGTCATTTCGTCTGTGCTGGAGTTTCGTTCCGAACCAGTTGCGATTTCGTCCAAATTGCCATTTAACATGTGCTGGAGTTTCGTCCCGTACGAGTCGCCATTTCGTGCAAATTACCATTTCGTCTGTGCTGGAGTTTCGTCCCGTACGAGTCGCAATTTCGTGCAAATTGCCATTTCGTCCGTGCTGGAGTTTGGTCCTGTACGAATCGCAATTCCGTGCAAATGGCGATTTCGTCTGTGCTGGAGTTTCATCCCGTACGAGTCGCAATTTCCTGCAAATTTCCATTTCGTCTGTGCTGGAGTCTGGTCCCGTACGAGTCGAAAATTCGTGCGCATTGCCATTCCTTCTGTGCTGGAGTTTCGTCCCGTACGAGTCGCAATTTCGTGCAAATTGCCCTTTCGTCTGTGCTACAGTTTCGTCCCGTACGAATCGAAATTTCGTGTAAATTGCCATTTAGTCTGTGCTGGAGTTTCGTCCCGTACGAGTCGCAGTTTCGTCTGTGCTGGGGTTTTGTCCAGTACGAGTCGTAATTTCGTCTCTGCTGTAATTTCGTCCCGTATGAGTGGCTGCTTCTCTCATATCAGCAATCATTCCTCGCTCAAAGTCAGGCGGATAATTATAATGCGAAATGCTTCGGCGACAGGACATAGTGTGACACACAAAATTAGTTTCGTATTAATGTCGACTCTTCGCTGATTGCAACATGTCATTTTACCCAGACTATCTATCCCCAGAGCTGACAGTTAATATGGCGTTGCTCCAAAACCGCACGCTTATGTTCACTGATATCTGAAATATCTACTTGTCCGAACCTGTTGTACTTATTCTTTAAGTTTCAAGCTAACACCAGAAAACCTTCAGGTGTTGTAATTTTCAATAAGAATTGTGTATACCACTGCAAGGAATGTTTTTGTTTTTTCGGTAGAGTACGTATTTTTAAAACACAGCTTTTGTTACAGTTATAAATATAGGTAACATAAATATAGCTAACGTCATTATTTGAAATCATATTTCTGCAGTTCGTTCAGCAACGCATTTAAAGCCTTGGTATCACCCTCAATTTCATGAAAATTTATATAGATAGTTTTCCTGCAAGTACGTTTGATAAAGTGATCTGTGCTCAAAAATGCAGCAAATCCTGCGATTTAAAGCACAACATTTATGCGTACTTTAGATAACATGAATGAAATGTGCATGTTATAAACACGTGCAGTTAAATATGCTTTTCTGGGGTTTGCTTTTAGTGAGGGTCAAATTATTCACACGTACTTTTGAACATCAAAATTTACACCAGTGAAACCTCACAATTATGAGAGCCCGTGAAATAATAGGAGGTGTGTCTCTGTAACAGTTTTGCAATAGCGATAACATGAACGCGTCGTAGCTTTACTCAAAACCGAGTGCTCTGGGAATCTGAGAGGTGCATTAGCGCTTCCTATCAGGAAGTTTGAAAATCTGTTAGAGATCCAGCTCTTCAATTCTGTTCATGTAAACAGGATATCTTTCCTCCTAAATACTGCGCATACCACTTATTATCACCAGCTAAAAACCACTCATGATGGTGATTTTCGCTTGATGTGATGGTTTTATGAAGCAACGGTCTTTGTCTTATTGTGTTAAATTTCGTTCGAGACACTCCAAAAGTAAAATCGCGAATGAAGTCACATTTTGTTTCTGAAACGTTGAGTAAGTTTGTTTAGCTAAGACCGTGGCATCAGCCTGGCATTTCGAATTTTTCCGGTTCGTCTCTAGGCACGTACGCACTGGTAATCGACACCAAGAGCAAACCGTGGTACATTACTGAAGACAACACTAGGCCATTAGGCACCATCCACCTTGATCTAGCCCTACACCACTGCAACCGTGGACGACAATTCTAGCTGGTCAGTGGTTGGCTACGGAGTTGTTTCGTTTAACGTAGTCCCCGTGCGACATGTCGTCTGCCAACGGTCTGAATAGCTACTTCTGTACCTGCTGCCGACGCAACATGGCCACGATCATTGAGAGCAACGAATTCGGCTATGTTGGTGCGGCTTCCACAATCGCTCGAACCTCACGTTCTATCGTTGCCCTCGGTGTTTCACTGCCATCGTCCCCTGTGTTGTATCCTCCTCGACCCCGTGGAGCCAACGTCGTCCGATTCCTCCGTCTCTGACATAATGGCCTAGCGATACGGCGACCTGACCATCCGGCCAGTCTCTGCCCAATTATACCGCCTCTCTGAAACTCGCTGAACAGTTCGTGTTGTGCAAGGATCCGTCGTCTAGACATTCTCATAGCGCGCCGTCTAGACATTCTCATAATCGTCAAATCCAAATATGATGATTTTAAATCGATTTAAAATCATCATATTTGAATTGACGACATGATCACCAGTTCTGTACGTCACGCCTGTAGGTTACTTATATGTCTCCCCAAACAAAAATGCTCCTTTAGTACTTCCATCTTATGATGGTCTTTAGGAAGGCCGAAATATCTTATGGCTTTATTTTTAATCTTTTAACTTATACATTAAATAAATTTTTCACTTCATCGGAAGCCTGCGTAATGTTTTAATTAGTGTGCTTTTAAGATTGCTACCTTAAGCTTTTAGGATTGACTCATTCCCCACGAGTCTAGTTGTGTCTGTGTCCGATGTCGTGGTATTAACAAAGTCGCTTTGTTGGGTTTTCTGCTCCAATATCCCAAGGACGCTAAATTACGCTGCACTGATCTGATGGATATGTCTCTAGTACCTGCTGCCCTAAATGTGGATGCTATTTAAGCCAGTGTAGCTTGTATTGTAGCATGGACATTCCTGGTCAGATGCTACTGATCACGGTCATTCATAATCCATGGTTGACCACTGCGCTGCCCACAGTGGATGGTAATGCCTTCCATAAGGTATTCTTGGTACACACACGACACCGTGGATTGCGGAATGTTGAATGTTCGAATAACTTCGGAAATTGAATGTTCCATCCATCTGGCTCCCACTAACATGCATCGTTCATACTCCGATAATTAGCGTCGGCTTGCCATAATCCTACTGGAAGTTGTTCAACCTGACTCACGAGATTACATCTGGTAAATGATAAAAATCGTGGGGTGCGTCGAACCTCTATACGACGACAGTGCCAGTTAAAAATATTACACCTCTGTCCCATGACTTTTGTCACTTCACTGTATATTGTTAATAGCTAGTGTGATAGATTATTACACACCTCAGAAGAAGACGTGTGCTGTTTAAAATAAAGGAAATACGGCCAAAGAGGCGCTGTGGTCGAAGAGCCGATTTGTTACAATTCCTCAGGGATGCGACGGGGTTTGAATCCTGGTGAGGCGTCTTAGCTTTCTCCTCTTTCTGAAGCCAGCTGCCCTAAATTAGGGAAGGGCGACTGCTCATAGCCCATCAAGTTGCTCACGGTGGTCGTTAAACTTTCAATAAAAAAAAATAATATATTTTTTTTTAATTCAGTACGTCAAAGAAAGAAATGGGATTCAGGAATAAAATATTTGAATCTTCCTGTCTGAAAACATTTCATATTTTAAACAAAGAAAAAATATTATTGTACATTCTTAGATGTACGACGATTTCGATGACTATAGTAATGTTCAATATATGCGTTAATATATTCGAGCAGACTCCAACAATGCCAATATAAAAATCTTACTGCATAGAAATTTCGTAGTGTTCCTTACCTTACGTAAATTTTATGTTCTAGTAGCAGAAAATTGTTACCGAAAAGCTTCTTGAAAATAAACAAGCCATAGTTGTTGACAAAATCAAATTCGATGCTTTATTTAATAGCCATGATCTACATGTAATTTTTCGTTTCTGAAAAAACCAGAGCGGAAAATTACCGCAGAGTTTGATACACTACAAATCCTATTTCGTTAAATCACTGTAAAGAAAATAATACACACTCGAATAATTATAGAACAAATTTGATTTGAAGAGCTGGTGGAGTGTATATATTTTACAAAAAGCCGTTAGCTGCTTTTGTTCCGCTGTACGCAACCGCACTGGCCGACTTTTATTTTACGTGACTATTAAAACGTCGAAATGGTAACTCACACCCCAAAGAAAAGTTGCAAAGGAAAAAGAATGTAATGTACACTGGCGTGCAACATTTAAGGACGAGACGGTTTTCCGAATATAACGTCGTGCAGAAGTGCTCCACATCCACTCAAATCATACCATAAGATCCCCAAGAAGTAACAATATGGGACAAGTGAGCAAAACCGTCCAAACAAGGAATCCAAAGGATACAAAGGCACTTTATTCAAAAGGTAGCTTCGAGCACAACGGGACAGAAGACAGAAACGTCGATGTGACAGGCGGCTGCCAAGAAAAATCCAGTCTTTAGTAGGAGATATGATCACCCTGACTACGTTGCAGGATTTACAACGTATGTCCATGCTAAGAACGAGGTTGCCAAGGAGCTTGTTGTCTCTTGTAGCCGCAATCGCAGCTGCGGAATCGTTGCTGGCGGCTGGCGATGACTTGCCAAGTGTCTCCCGAGAAGGTTCCACACCACGTGTTCGATTGGATTTAGATCCGGGGACCATGCGGGCCAGCCCATGCGTTGAATATCTTCACTCTCAAACAGCTCTTCGACAGTCACTGTACGATGAGGTGTAGCGTTGTCGTCCATGAAGAGGAACTCAGGACCCACAGCACCTCCAAACAGACGCACGTGAGGCAGGAGAACCTCGGTACAATAGCGGACACAAGTGAATGAACCTTCTTTGGAAGATGTGGAAGTCAGTACGGGTACTAAGCATGATACCGCCCCAATAGAGAACTCCTCCACCTCCAAACCGGTCCCTTTCAATGATGTTGGAGGTGTGATTACGTGTTCCCTGCTCTTTCCGCTGCTAAACACTCGGAAAGCTGTTCTCGTTTGAAACGCTCTCCAAGATCATGAAACGACGCTGTGAGCGATCCCGAACTCCTCGGCCACACTAGTCACATTTTGACCATCTTCCAACTATAAAATTACATTTATAAATACAGTTAGGAGAAACTGGAAGTCAGTTAAAATATTTGAGGCAAAATGCATATATCGAACAATCGATGTCGCCAACGCCCTTTTTTCAGAATCGGATCTTAAACTGTAGCATACCGCTTCAGACGCCCAAAACCGTGTGTCATGTGCGCAAATTCTAATCTTTAGGAAGCCTGCCGTTGTTCATGTATATCAGACTGTACTTGTGATGTAACTCTCACTGTAATCAATGAGGTCACCATGAAAAATTTGGAGAGATAGGAGAAATATCAAACAGGTAATCGAAATCTTATATAATTTATTTATTTTCTTGAATAAAAAACTGATAATGAAAACAGTTTTCAATTTCTGACTGAAATCGTGCCCATTCGAGGTATCTATTAACAGGTATGAATATACACTATAATGACAAAAATCACCGGACACTTCCTTAAATTCAAATGAATGGATCCGCTGCGTTGTTCGGATGCGTGGTACAGCTGCAAACGGTATATAAATAAGACTGCAAGTGCCCGCAATTATATCGCACTGTGAGGTTGAGTTAAAGTTTCGTAGCGGGAGAGAACTGCCTTTAAAAAAGGAAATATTGTTTAGTGTTATATTAGTGGGTTGCCCATAAGAGAAACCGAGAGGCGTTTAAACCTGCCCAAATGAACTGTTTTGGATGTACCGAATAAGTGGAAGAAACACAGCGTACCTGAAGCAGCAAAACGTACCAGCAGACCAAAAACATTCCTACACTCACGTTAGAAATGAGTGATAGAGGACGTCGAAGCCTGAAGAGAGTCGTTGCAGCTAATCGACGGAGTACTGCACAAGACCAAAATGTACAGGTCAGTAAAAGTGTTGGAACCTCGGTATGTATATGTACCAATCGCAGAGAACTTCATTCTACTGGTTACCGTGGTCTTGCGGCTGCTCATAAACCTTTCACCTCCAGGTCAAATGCTACTCGACGTTTAGCTTTGTGTAAAGAACCCTTATCGTGGACTGTAGATCAACGGAGACTGGTTTTATGGACTGATGAATCCAGTTACCCGATCCATCAGTCTGATGGCCGTGTGTGGGCATGACAGCAGCAAGGGGACCGCTATTTACCACAGTGTACTATTCCTACAGTCAAGTTTGGAGCTGGCAGTTTATTCGTGTGTGGGTGTTTTTGTGGTATGGTCTCGGCCCATTGGTTATCGTGAACAATCCAGTAAACCGGCATGTCTACCTCAATATTCTATACAATTATGCACTACCAACTCTGTGGAAATACTATGGAACTGAGCCTTGTTGGTACCAGCAGGGTAATGCCCTGGGCTAAAAGCCAGGGACTGTTACGCCGTGGTTTGATGGTATTTCCGTATCGTGTGTGAACTGGCCAGCACACAGCTCTGATCTTTAATCTTATAGAGCACATATGGGAAGAATTAGAGCGCCGGATAAGAAGTTTAGAACCAAATCCTGCTACTAAGTAATAAGTAGAGGCAGCATTATTCACTGAATGGAAGCGCATACCTATCGCTGTGTTCCAGATCAGGGCTCTGCTCATGCTCATACCTATTACTGTTATTAAGATCAGTGCTATATGTGCTTCAAGCACAGAGTCCTGATCCTAATCCCATGGAGCACCTATGGGAGGAATTAGAGCGCTGGATAAGAAGTTTGGAAACAAGTCCTAATACTAAGAAACAGTATACGGCAGCATTATGTACTGAATGGAAGCGCACACCTATTTCTGTGTTTCAAAACCTTGTCTAAGCATGTCTCGGAGGGTCAGTGCATTCATTAAGGCCAAAGGTGGACTGACACCGTACGAATATATGTCAATAAATGCTATGTTGCGCTTCTTTTCTAGTTGTCCGGTGACTTTGGTCATCATAGTGTGTATGACAATATAATGTAACGTCCGACAATTTGTACCTTTATTGCAATTGCTCAATAGTAATATTTTTTTCGACAGTTTCATTCCTCTTATGCCACCCTCTCCGGGAAAAGCCCTAACGCAACGGGTCGGGTTCTATTGTTCAAAGTATTGTTTACAAGCTTGCCAAGTAGCGAACTACCAACAACAGAGAAATTTGAATAACGGAAGCATGTTACCTTCTTTAAGTGCTATAGGTGGACAGTGAAGTTTTATGAAATGACCACAGCCCCACCGTTTTCAGCAAAGATGAAAATAGCTCACAGATTTGAAATGGTAAAAAACAGTGTAACGTAGCAAATCTTTTAGATACCAAAAAATATAAGAACAGCTTTTGAAAATCAAGAAAATATGAAAATGGAATCTAGCAAAGATCAAACGCAGTTGATGCTAAGCATAGAGTACAGTAAACTGGAGAAGGCAGTTCGTCTGCCTGTGACACAGCATTGTAACAGAAATCATCATCTACTGCCTCTCTATGTGGCAAAAATATGTTATTACAAGTTCTGGATGGCTGCAATTGTGTAAACCCTGTTGTGGTGTTGTTGAAAAATTCTTGACTGAAGAAAGTCAAGGTGTCGATTCAAAATGTTGGCAACAAATTGAGGTAGGCACACCGTCGAGGTATCAAGCCCAGGACATTTACAACATGGAAGTGAGAGGCTTGTTTTGGAAGGTGTTCAAGTTTCACATAAAGTAATTGATGATGATGATTTTGCACATTTAATGGAAACAAAAGATAGCAATGAAGACTGTAGACATGCATTCTTACTCAGGTGAAGTTCAATTTGTTGTAAGAGGACATATAATAATTTCATGGATTCCAAACTTGAACCATTTATTTAATTTGTTAATTCAAAAAGTAGTTAAGGAATGTACTAGATTTCGCTAATTAATTAATATTTCTACTTTTTAATTCGACTATTATTCGAAATAAAATGAAAGAGTGAATACTGAGAATATCTTGTGATACAGTTTCAAAGATTCAATGGTTCACAATATACACTATCTACCAACAAGTAGTTGGACACCTGTGATGGCAAAGAAAAACGAAGTTTATTCACCTTCAATAGTTGGTGAAGCCTCCACGAGCTGCGATTACAGCTGCGACCCTCCGGGGCATACTCTCAACCAGGCGTTGTACGACGGCTAGCGGTATTTTCTTCCACTCGGCTTGGAGAAGACAGGTCAGTTTCTTCACCGATTCCGGAGGGTGGGTGCACCCCTTAAGGCGACTGTCCAACTCGTCCCACAGGTGCTCGATAGGGTTGAGGTCCAGTCTCTGCGCAGGCCAGTCCATTCGATTAACCCCATTGTTAATATACCAAGCGATGGTGGACCTCGCAACATGACAGGTGGCATTTTCATCCTGAAAGTAACATGGCTCCACCCCGTAAAACTGCCACAATGTAGGAAGCGCATGGTCATCCAAAATGGTGCAGTAGGTCTCAGTGTTGAGTCTACCAGGAATTGCGACCAAGGGTCCCGTGCCATACTAGGAGAAACACCCCCATAGCATAATTCCACCGCAACCGAACTTCACAGTTGGCGCAATACATTCCGGCTTAAGGCGTTCTCCAGGCAGACGCCAAACCCAGACCCTGCCATCCGAACGGTAGAGGGTGAACCTTGATTCGTCGCTCCAGATAACATGTTTCCACTCTTCAACGGTCCACTGTCGACGTTCTTTGCACCACGTTAGCCGAGCAGCGCTATTGGACTTGGTGATCAATTACTTGTGGGCGGCAGCACGTCCATGATAACCGAGCAGATGGGCTTCCTTTCTGATAATATTCATCAAAAGAACACTCCAGGATGTTTGTTGAAACTCCTCGTGGATGTGGCCCATCGATTTGGAGCGGTTCTTCCGAATTTCTCTGGCCAGCACCCGTCGGTCTCTAACTTCCAGTTTGGTGGGTCTTCCGGGTCGGGGCACATTCCGACAGTCACCTCTCATCTTACACTTGCTAATCACGTAGGCCACTGTCGATATTTGGTACTTCAATTTGCTGGATATGTCACGTATTTATCGGCCATTTCTTCGATACCCGACGATTACACCTTTCTCGAAATCAGAGAGATCTGAACTGCGTGGATCTTGCAAGCGACTGGTTGCTTTGATGTTTCCCACACGGTATTTAACGACGGCGGCCGTGACGTTTATCAGGACTACAGATATCGTCGATTGCAGGCGTGTCCAATAACTTGTTGGTAGATAGTGTAATTTTAATCATCTGTAAGATACATCGTCTTCTGATTTTTTCTAAACCGTATTTGTGTGTCAAGAGTATTTAACAAAAGTGGAGGTCAAATTTTTGAAAACAGTACATATTTCTTTTCTCATAAATACGAGAAAATTTATGTGTTTCATTTATCACATGCGACATACGAAGTATTATTTTAAATATCAGAAGGTAATTTACCTAGTGAGTCTAATTGACTCCAGTTACGCGATATAACGTTTAGTAAACAGAATTATTGTATTAATATAACTAGATAAAATGGATTTTTTTATTTCATAATTCGCCAAAATAGCGACTTAAATTTCTTGGTGCTCGTAGGGAGTAGGTGGGGATTCCCACGGATAAAACAAAAAGGCTGGATGTGTTTACCTGAATGAACTTCCTCTATCATTTATGATAAAAGCATATCTATGTATTTATTTAAAATTAATTTTTTGTCACTTCTCCCAAGATTACTGTTCTGAAATAACGCATGTTCCACAAAACAACATTGTATATTCGAGAACAAAGCAAGATGGCAGCACAAGAAACATAGTTCAACTAACACAAAGATAAGTTAAATATATTTTGATAACATGAACAATAAGAAAACAAGTAACGTGTAAAAATATTGAAAGCGAGTAGATGTGTAACTCGCGAAAACCTGGATTGCTAACAACCTATAAAAAATATTTTCAATGTGTGCTTCCACAGATATCCGACTGCCTTTTTAGATAAAATGATGTGTTTCTTCTTACATGTAGACACTGACCCCGAAAAAACAGGAAACGAAACAAAAATCATACACTATCGTTAGATACGTGTACTCGGAAACAACGTCCAGTGCAAAGCAGACATGAAGAGGTGAATGTATCCACTGGTAAACAAAAATGGATTCTGACATGGATTTTAATGATAGTTTCCCGCTGAAAGCCAAGGTATTCTGATGTAATACATAAAACTTAGTCAACAGTGTAATTCCAATTACAAAAATGCCAAAGAAAACATTCAAAACAATAGTATGATAACAAGGGGTTTTACTGAAAAATCTCAAGCGTTGAAATCGTAAGAACTCATGCAAATAAAAAAGTAGATACACAATTAATTTTCCAGATAAGGAGCAGTCCGGCTGGAATTCGAAGACGGCACCGTATTAAAATCGGTACATAAAACAAAAGAAGTCATGCCTGCCGACAATTCGTCGCTAGGGTCCTGCATGTGTTAAATCATTCCTACAGGAGCCGTTAACCTTCGGATCAAAAACATTTCTGTTTCATATTTTGTAACATTTTGGATAATTTGTCCATCCCTTTTTTTCCCTAGTAGTTCAACTCTAAGTTATTAAGTAAGTGATTTCATTTGTGTATTTGAAAGTACTGTGAAATTTGTAATCTCAAATAGCGGACGACATGAAAATATCTTTGCAACAGCAGAAATGAGATTATGGAAGACGTTTATGTTTAAGCTATTAATCTACGAGAAATAGCACTAGATTCATAGTAAAATTATCAATTGAGCAGAAAAAAAATTATAGCCAGCTTCTGGACTATTAATATGGTTTATGCATACCCATTTTTCACTTATTTATTACCAAGGAAACCTACAGAAATTGCCCAATTTATTTTTGAATGTCAAGGGTTTTTCGATCGTAATGACTGCTCATGTCCTGGCGACCGTACATTTTCGACCCCTAGCGCAGTGCCTGGAGTGCTTAACCACCTCCCTAAAATTATGAAATATCCGAGAACAGCTATATGATGCACACTAATGCCTGAAAACCACTACTATCTCGTGAGTCTTGTTCAACGCTACCACTGAGGGAGAAAGAATGTATTGACATCTAGCAGCCTCTCTGACCAAAGGAAATACATAGTAACAAGTGTAGTTGAACAAACGTGTACCAGAAGTCATCGACGAGAGCAATTTAAGCTAACCACTCAGATGTCTCAAAATTACAAATTCTGAGATACAATGGATATTTAGGATGTCATCCATCGCAAATTTATTTCTTGTGCCTTTAAATTCTGGTTTCATATTTCTCATTCAAATAAGTCTTCAATTTAAGGATGTAATGAAGATGAAAATTTTGAAGCATTTTCTTGATATCCAACGCCCTTTGAATACACAGAGCTTTGCCCTTTCAACAATGTTTCGTGCATATGGCCATTAAATGCATAGTTCCTCTTGCTATAAAGTACAAATCTTAAGCGCAAACAGTTGCAAAAGTAGTGTATCAGTGTGCAGAAGAAAAAAGTATTCTTAATTGTAGAAACATAATTTATATTTCAAAATGTAATTAAAATAGTACAGTATAACGCCGATTATCCGGATCAGCGGGAACTATAAATGATCGCGATAATCGAAAATCCTGAAAATCGGACATTTCGTAAAAAAGTGCATAATGACACAAAAACAAATATGCAAAAATTAGTACAGTACGTATTCACTATTTGTTTTTATCGAAATTATGTATGTATATTAAATGATGTAGTACATACGTTGTGACGTACCTGCCAGCAGGACGCACACGACATAAAGACAGATAGGAATCAGAATAAATGTCTGCGTAGCTCAGTTGGTAGAGCGACGTGTTCCGGAATAAGCGGCCTCGGGTTCGAATCCCGGCGTAGACCGAAAATGACGGAGAAATTTACTTCGTTATAACGTTCTTTAAAATATATTGAAATGTGCAAGTACATACCGAATGTATGTGATTAATTTTTCCTTTGCCTCTTTATTTGAAAACTTTATCTATCGCTTACTGCTTGAAAGATGAAACGCGTTGTCGTGCAGCTAAATCCGTATTCTTTTTAAAAGTCTTAATTCAATAAAATTACAATCTTCTTGCCCCTCCATCGATTTTATCACTTTTTCGAAGCATTCAAATGCTTTGGAAAGCCTAACCTCTACATCTGCATCTGTATATGTCAGCTCTTCACCACTGACCGCTTTTTCTTCATGAGTTTCAAGCGCTTCAATCATTTTGTCTTCCGTTAACGGTTGATATCCGGGATCTCCCTCGTCACTCTTCAGCCTTTCTTGTACATCATGCGGATCGCAATTCACAGCACCCCGGAATCTGTTTTAAAGTTCGTAACATATCAACCGTTTCGTCATTTTCGATCTCAATCTCCGATCCGAATAATCAAATATCCGGACAATTGGTGGCCGGATAATCGGCACTCTACTGTATTATAGTCTAAAAACAACGCTGAGCGGTACAATGTGCATTCAGAAACTCACCATGAAGATGCAGAACATGAAGGTGTTCTCACTTGCCATAGTTTGCCCTCTGAATCAAAGTTTTTAATTAAATCAGACACACGTTATAAATATTGACTCAAAATTAAAAATCTTCGCGATGAACGAAGCTTGTTTCTGTAGTATGCTATAGTCCATTAGAATTATGTAAACACACAGACGGATTTAGGTACAGTTCAGGTATGATTGTATGCATCTACTGGAGTTTATGAATTTTGTTTTAATATTTTTTATAAATTTATTTATTTAAAAGCTGTACTTCAGAAGTGTTTATCAATCTGATAGTTGGAGATGATAGTAATTAACACGTAAAAACCAAATGGTAATAATTGTATGGAAATAATTCTTGCCATTCTTAAATATGTCTAAAGAACTTTTATTATTTTTTTCATTTAATTGCCTGCAAAGGTTGTCCGTTAGCTGTGCTATATTTCCTAACTCTCCCGCTTAAAACTCCAATTCCTATTTTCTTAATACCTGTTTTCTTTCATCTCTCGCGTTTTCGTGAAATCCACAAACTTGCCGGTCCACCTAAGTCCAACCTTGGAACAATTACCTCGTCGTACCTTTCGTGACCGCTTGCTCTCCTAGACCAGAGACAACTGCCTTCTCACCTCCCCACTCTTGTCTCCAAAACATGCCCTTAATCATATCCTAAAATTATCCGTGAGAAACAACCACACCGCCCTCAGTAAATCTCAAACCTCAATGTAAAATGTGAGCGGCTAGTGCATTTGTCGGACGCATTGAAATTGAAACCTCAAAAGCACCAAAATAGGCACGATGGAGTTAATCTCCATTAAACAAACAATGCGAATATACTAATCTTAGACAGAATGTCGTCTTAGTAAGTAAACGTGCATCCGGTGTCAAACGGGGAACTGACTCTGAGAAATTTCTCTCACGCTCTGTGGAGAAAAAGGAAGGGTAGCACGAGATAGAAAAAGTTTGTATTTTGAGATTTTATATGAAATCCTAAAACCCTGTATAAATTTTCTGTAACAATATATATCATTGACAAAACAGCTAAAAGTGACACAACGTTATATGTTTCACTTGGTCGTAATATTTGTAATGTAACTTAAGACTAGAAGTAGCTAAAGGAAGAACTGAGACATTTTTCAAATATCCATTAAATGTCACATCTAATGACATATAAATGAAGAAATAACTATGAAAATTAGTTATATGAAAAAAAAAATTAAAGTAAAAAATTCACGATTATTGCAGATGATGCACTACTTTGCACACCACTGTAGGACTCCACTGAAATGGGAGACAAAGAAATACAAGTGCATGTAAGACATTAACTCTTGTACATAGTGTAGGACACAGTAACAAGGTACAAGCCCAAAGTAATCCCTGTAATTACAGGGAGGACACGCTGAATAGGCAGTAAATAAGACTATACCAATTTACAGTGTCATAACGGGTTGAAGAATGTTATAAGCAATTTAGAGCTCAAGTAAGAATTTCAATAGGATAGATATCATGTTTTAATTTAATAAGATCTTGGAAAGAATGATAACTATGGAATACACCCGAATTACTTAAAATGGCTGGTTACTGTGGGGAATTTGAACTAACGGACGATTCATATATCAAGTAATGCGCGCTCTTTCGGGCTTGGTGTTGTGAACGTTCTGTGGATATCTGAAATGTCATGTGCTGCTTTCGTTAAAATATTTTATGAATTATGAAATAACAATCCACGTCAAATAGTTAAATTCTCTGCTGTTGCAAAGATATTAGCCAGATAGAATATTCCAGATTCAGCGACTCGAAAATTTACGAACGGTATATGAAAGTTCTGTTACAAACGCTCTTAGAGGTTGCTATCAAGTGCAATTATACGGACATAGACGCAAAGTTTGTTTTGTGAAAATATAAAAACTATTTTTAAATAAGATTTTCTAATAAATTCTGAAAACTCTTGTGCTTGTTTTAATACAGATATTTTAAAGAAATACGAAATTCAGCGAAGCAGAAAAAAACGAAACTATTGGGTTACCGACAAACAGGTAATGAAAAAAACGAGAAAATCGTTTCTTTTCCATTGTCTGAGTGCACACCAGATGGAGCTACCAGTTTGGCAAAAATTGTTGTGAATCGTACTGTACGTGCAGGTAAGTAAATCTCTTAAACATATATTTTAGATTTTCATAATTCTTTGTCCAATTAGTATCAAAACAAAAGTCACCATGGGAGATATTATGCACAGTTTATCGCAAAAACATCCTAAATGTGAATTAATATGAGCCATTACTCGTCCACAATGCTGTTGAGATATGTCTGTGCATACAAATACCTCTTCAGATGTATTATGAAACCGAATACCTTCACGGACCCTGACCCATATTATTACACCGACCCCACCAAGTTCTCCAGTTTACGCTATGCAGCTGGGATTAATGGATGTTTTCTCACGATTTCTTCCTCCAATCGTTTCATTTACATCAATTAACTGAAGAATTGATATATAGGACAGGGATACATTTTTTAAGCTTTGATATTTCAAGTTTTGGTGCTCCTGTGACCACTGTTGACGGATGTGACAGTTTTTAACAGTCTATCATACAAGAAAGGGACACATCGGAATGCATCGGATGTTATAGAACATTGGATTCAAGCTGTGTATATTGGAAGTATCATCTCGATCGCGCTGCTGTTCTACTCGGTGCTGTGAACATGTACGCTTATTTGGAAATAATCCTGGACATTTATTGTTCTTCATCAAACTTATTAGCACACCGGACAAAAATTAGTCACCCACAGCAGAACTTAGCTAATAACCGCTGATGGCTCCTGTTGCCTTGGTAGCAGCATCTATCCGGTGTTGTAGAGACTCCGTGAGGTTGGGGATGTATTGAACTGCAGCCACCCGTCCTTCGACTGACCCCGAGTATCGCCAGAGTACGTGGGTGTCTAATCCGGCATTTCAAATCCTGTTGCAAATGATCCCACAGGTTCTTAGTAGGATTTAAATCAGAGGACTCGGCTGGCCAGTCGAGGTGAGACATTGTTGCTGATTATTCGTCGTACCACTCAGGCACGGTTTTAGTACTATGAACACGGCAATTGTCGTCTTGGATGACAGGAGTGGCAATATGATGACGCTTCTGGAGATTCAGAGCAAAGGTCAACACTTTGTCATTCAGAATGCGGAAGAGCGTATGCTGGTTCAAATTCATCATCACTACAATCCGAGAGCACATTTCGTGGTCCGATAGACATCCCCAAAACATCACAAAACCCCCTGTAGCTTGACAAAATCAGGATTAGAAGCTTCATTGCGCCTGCGATGCACTCATCGCCTCCCATAATTGGAATTCAACAAAGCACGATGCTTATCAGACAAAAATTACAGGTTTCCAATCAATCATTAACAGTAACGTTTCGATGCCTCTGAGACCATTGATAATGGGCGACTTAGTGACATGTTGCTAAAAGAGACCTCTTCCGTGGTACTCTGCTCCAGTTATCCATAGCATGCAATTCTCGCCACAATGTCCTTTTTAGCAATTGTTGGAGTGTACTTTCATTGACTGTTTGGAGCAATTGTTGAATGGTTTGAAACCGATTTGCAGTTATAAAAGACAGTTATCAGTAACTACGCGTAAAACATGGCTGCGGCAACTGTTGGTGAGAATATTTTTCCGGCCACAGTTACGTCGCCGATTTTCAATTGACTGCGAACTACACCACTCTTTCTAGACCCGTTGGACAGTACGCTTCGACATAACAACAAATTGAGCGACTTCGTTCACTTTGTGCTCGTGGGCACGGCCAAACACGATGACTTCTTTTTCCCACTCAGTAACGTCTGTTTTTCGAAACATATAGCAGAGAAAATTCAACACACACGTTCCTCTTCACCACTGCTATCAGTCTTCCAACAATGCAGTCACTGGGCCCTCTGTGCAACAGGTAACTTCCTAGTGTCATTTCTATTAGAAGTGACTAATTTTTTGTCTGGTGTGCTCATATTGCTATTCACCTGAATTAGGTTCTCTTCGTAAATACATCACTCTGTTTTTGTGCCATAATTATGAATTTCCTGCACTGTCCATATAGCACAGAAGAAGGTTACATTGAAAATAAAGTCTTATCGCAATTAAAACAATGACACAGTCATATAGATTAAGTTAATACAACGTAGTTGTCACAAATGTTTATTTTTTCAAGCTGACCATGGTTTCGCTTGGTATTGACCTAGCTTCATCAGGACGAATGGCACGTAAACATTCAAATTGTATATAACATCGTAAATGGTGTTTACAGTCACGTGTTTTAGTTAGATGCTTCCACGCGTTTAATAGAAATGGCGTGTATGCCATATCATTAACAAGTTTCGAAGACTTGTGATATATAAGAAAGCTTCCAAAATATCAAGTTGGGTGGTTGAATCTCGCTTGTTAATCAGTTCTGCTTCTTGAAAGAGAAATTTGTGTTCCTTTTCGTAACAGTGTTTAGCCATCGATGACTTATTTAGGTTACAATTCCGAACGTAGGTCTTGTGCTCCTTCAATCGAAAAAGGAAGGCTCTACGGGTCTGTCTTATATACGAAGCGCCACATTCACATGGAATTTGATAAATTCCCCACGAATTTGTGTCTTTAACACAGTCCTTTGATCCTAAAAATATCATTTTGTTTAAGGTTTAAAAATCACCTTAAAATAAAAGGTTTTGAGAATTTTTGTAATTTTGAAGGCAATGTCACGGGAAAATAGAATAATGGCAAAATTATCTCGCAATGGGCGCATCACGGGAGTTAATGTGGAGATAGGCTTCGGTTTCCGGAATTTTGTTAGAGCCTTGTCTGTAATGGAATGGTTGTATCCTCGCTGTATTGCAAAACGTTTAAGGAAATAAAGTTCTTTTTCCAAACTGTCCTTATCTAAAAATATTTGTATCGCGCGATATACGCAACTGTAAAAGGTGCTGGGTTTTTGTTGATAAGGGTGATTAAACTTGTCATGTGGAGATGAAAAAATAGCGAAATACTTCCGATAAATTGTGGTTGCGAGAGATTATTTTAAGCGAGTTACCAGGATGTCAATGAATGGTAGGCATCCGTTATTTTCAGTTTCGTAGCTGAAATGAATGTGAAAATCAATGGAATTTATATGTTTGACTAATTCCGGAATTTCCGAATGTTTTCCCTTCCATAAAACGAAATTATCGTCTACATATCGTATCCATAAGTCTAATTTCACAAGTTTGAAAAGTTTTTCTTCAAATCGACGCATGTAGATTTCACATAATATAGGGAACAATGGGATGCCTATGGCTAGAACTTCCGTCGGTTCATAAAACGTTGCACGGAAAGTAAATCTGTTCTGTTTTAGGCAAATGTTCACTAGTCTTGTTATTTCCTCAACTTCAGGTTGGCTGTAATGATGCTCTACAAGACATGATGTTAAGGATTCCAGAGTTACTTTTACTGGAACATTGGTAAACATAGATACCACATCAAAGGATAGCATTAGTTGTTCTACGTAGGGGTGCAGTTTGAGTCGATTGGCAAACTCAATGGAAATTTTCACAGATGTTTCGTTTGGAGTGGCCAATGTAGATAATTTTGAAGATAAGAACTTTGATAACTTATAAGGTGCTGTGCCGTGATTACTTACTATAGGCTGGAAAGGAATTCCTGATTTATGTATTTTAGGGAGAGCACAGAATCTCGCCCAACGGGCGTACGAAGGTTTCAGTGTGTTTTTTACGGTTTGGTTCAGAGTTTCTGAGTTTTCGATCAATTTCTGTATTTCTTTCAATTGTTTATCTGAAGGATCACTCTTTATTTCTTTGTAAGGTCCATCCGAAATAAAGATATTTGACTTTGTTATCATAATGGTTTTGTCTAACACAACCACCTGACCTCCTTTGTCAGCTCTAGTGATGATTAAATTTGAATTTATGCGCAATTCTTAAAGCGCATTCATTTCTTTGGTGGTTATATTTGGTCTATGTAATGTAGCGTGATTTGCGGTTATTACTTGTCTGATACAATGTCTAACTATTTCTTTTTCTTCAAAGTTGAGATTGCTTTTTAGTAGAGATTCTTCAACTGAAGCAACTATGTCTGATTCCGGTATCTTTTTTTAAAATAGCAAAGTTAGAATTATATCGTAAAGTCCGCTTCAGAATTTCAGTTACTCTATGACCGGACAAGTTGTCAAACAGTTCATTTTCTGGATACATTATTCCGTTATTATTACTATGGGTATAAGCCTGCTTATTCTTATTTTCATGAATCATTTTTTGGAATTTTATTTCAAGGGAAATTCTGTGATTCGTTGACATGTTGGCACTACGAACTGAAATGTTTTTGTCTAAAATATCCAAATCTGTTAATTTTGATATTTCGGACAAAAGCAAACGAACGGATCTGCTGTGTTGTTAAGATGCGCGGTACGGCTACAAACGGTACGAAAACAAGCCTACAACTGACTTTGAGAAAGGAAAGATTTTTCAGTGTTATGTTAATGTGTTGTACATAAGAGAAACCGAGAGGCTTTTAAAGATACCCAAGTCAACTGTTTTGGATGCACTGCATAAGTGGGAGAAACATAGCGTGCCGGCAGTAGCAAAACGTACCGGCACATCAAAGAAAATCAGTGATACATGACGTCGAAACCTCAGGATAGTCGTTACAGCTAATCGACGTAGTACTGCACAAGACGTCAGTGTACAGGTGAGTACAAATGCTGGAAATTCGTCATGTACACATACCATTCGCAGATAACTTCAAACCATGGGCTACCGTGGTCGTGCGGCTGCTCATAAACCTTTCATCTCCACATGGAATGCTAATCGTCATTTAGCATGGTGTAAAGAATAGTTTTCGTGGACGTTGGATCACTGGAAACGGGTCCCATGGACTGGTGAATTCAGATACACAATCCATCAGTCTGATGACCCTGTGTGGGTAAGGCGGAAGACGGCGAAACGCTATTTCCACAGTGAATTTGGAGTTGGCAGTATACTCGTGTGGGGGTGCTTTTCGTGGTATGGCTTCAGCCCATTTGATATCGTTGACAAACCTGTTAACCAGCAGGTCTACCTCGATATTATGGACAATGATGCCCTACCAATTGTGTGACAATACCATGAAAGAGATCATTGTTTATACCAGCAGGGTCATGCACCGAGCCATAAAGCAAGGGCTATTAAGGCGTGGGTTGACGATAATTCCGTATCATGTGTGGACTGGCCAGCGCTTAGCCCAGACCTTAATCCCATAGATCACATATAGTATTAATTACAGCGCCGCATAAGAAGTTTGGAACCAAGGCCTACTACTAAGCAATAATTAGCGGCAGCATTATGGATTGAATGGAAGCGCATACATATCGCTGTGCTCCAAAACCTTGTCGAAAACATGTCTCAAATGGTCAGTGCATGCATTAAAGCCAAAGGTGGACCGACACCGTACTAATGCAACAATAAATGCTATGTTGTGTTTCTATTCTTGGTATTCGGTGACTTTTGTCAATATTGCTTACAGCACGGTGAAACGTGGGGAACACCTACTGCAACAAACAATGGTTATTTGTTTTTTTCAAATTTTTGTGTTGATAACTTGTGAACCCCAACACATATGTAAAATCGTATTACGGCAATCAATTTCTGAGAAAATGCTGTTCTAATTTCACATGACACATGACCACCTTACTATTTAAAAAATTTTACCTTTATCCAATAGGTCGAACTTTAAGATTGGCGGCAATGGTCCGGAAATAGCCTAAAGGATAGTCCCCCTCACCAATTCTTTGCTGGGGTATTCAGATATATTGCTTTCTCTCCCGTTTCTGTAATACAAGGGTGTCCTGCTACTTTTGACTCAAAGGATCAGTGCATGCATTATCCTTTAAAAACAGAAAGCTCCATAAAAAATTCTGCAAAAACATAAAACTCCATAAAAATTGTCCGTCTTCTGTGAAACTCCGCATACAAATACTTCCTGTCGATTGATTCAGATAATTTGAAATTCCACGCCAGTAAACGTACTTACAGACCAGTCCCAGCACGCAAGCTATATGCTCAGTCCGTACATATTTAAGAAACGTCTCTAACGCTCATTGACTATTCAAACCAGTTCTGCGATTGCATGACGTACGTATAGCTTATTTGGATGTCGTGATTGGAAATCTGAGAACGGTACCAGAAACTTTGCGTTGTTATCAGGTGCTTAAATTTAAGGAATTTCTTATGTCCATGTATTGGCAAGCATTTAAATCGTAGCGATTCTAAAGTAGTAGGATGGGTCGAGGGTGGGATATCCTCCTTATTAGTCGAACGACACTCGGTCGAGCAGGACAAAATACCCGCATCGAGACACCAGCTGGTTAGACAAACGACTTGTGGAATAAATCGGGCGATATCCCTCTTTGTGTCCTCTATCTGTTTGATAACTACAGATTATTGAGAAGTGATATTCTTCTCTTTAGAAACGGTAATCATTAAATCCTAACCCAGGTAAAAATCTCTTATACCTAAAGTAACTCTAAATCATATTTCATCCGCTCTTGATAAGTGAATTCCGATTGGCGGCGAGCATTACTTTTCTTTAAATGCGCACGTTCTTTCCATCCGTTGGTACATGAGTTCATCCTCTGTTAAGTGATAATGGTAGTACTGTTCCATTATGAACCGTATTTTATTAACCGTAGTTTGGCGAAGTGTAAATTATAAATCATTTTTTTGCATTAGATGTCCTCATAGTTAAAGAGTCTTGTTTGTAATGAAATAAAATTTCGCTAAGTGAATTGTTGTTTTGACTGCTTTTACATGAATACCAACAACTGAAAAATCATCCGTCCATGTCACTTATACTGTAAGATCGATCTGGTATATTTTCCATAATGTTATATAATTATTTATAGAACAATCATATTATTACCCTAAATTTCTCTAGGTTGCTGTTCACTATGCAACGTTATATCAAAAGACTTGAGAATAACACGAAAGAGGAGAGGATATCCAACCAGCATATTCCAATTACTAAAAGCTTGAACTGAAATTTGAGGATGAGGGTTGCATTTCAGCTTCAGGTGGATGCAATTTTCGATTTTTCCGATTTGATGATACATAGTAAACGGTAAAATAGTGCAATTCAGTCACATTCTGATTGTTGTGTGAGTTATTGAGAATCGTATATATTTAAAACAATTACCATTTTTATCATTTCAGTATCTAAAGAGCAATTGTCTGTTTGCTTTTACACTATAAAATTTTGGTCCCACACATTTTTCTTAGAATACAAAATTTTTCTTCTCGTGATTAAAACCCATATTGCTTTCTGACTTACTCAATATGCAAAAGTTTTAGCAAATTCCGTTTGGAAAACTTTTCCACAATTTTAATTGATCAAGAGCTTGTATTTTTGTAACTTACAGAACTTGTCATAATAGCACACGTTTTCCTGACAAATCTAAAAGCATGTCAGTGTTAATGCAATTAAAATAAAACTTCTTTACTGTTTACTTCAGAATGAGGGAGTGGAAAACGGGACCAGCGCTTGTTTAAAAACGCATAATATCACTCATTTTGCTGAAGAACTGAAAGTATGGTTTGTTAGTGTATTTAAAGTAACACTGCTCCCATTACTACAATACGGAAAAGTGAAAAAGCATAGTTACCCCTTTCAATTTACCTACTGTACAACTTAATTTACCTATCTGAAAACAACTTAATTTCTTATATATAAAATTTTATTTTCATATTTTACCAAATTTTGCCATTTGCAAATTCGCAAAGTTTTGTGTAAATTTAAACACTAAGAAAATATCGCTTAGTGTTGAAATTGAGAAAGAATCGCATTGTTTAAATAAAATTTAATAACATGCATTCCTCGTGTTGCAGGAGATAACTGATTACATTTGTAATAATTATACATGTTGTTTTCGATTTAACAGTGAATATCATGGGAAGTCTCCTCGATTTTAAGCTGTGAAGCGTCTTCTCAACAGTCTCTTCACAGCTTAAAGTTGAATGGAAAAGGTTTTGGTATCGTTGTGCCGAATAGCTTATCAGTCTGATTCTCCGCAAGAACAGAGTTCATTTGTGTTGACTGGTGGATGTGTTTAGCAGAGCCAGGCGCTTAGCCATTATGTCCTAATTACAAGTATGCTCTATCCTCTCATATCCTAAGAACGTGCAGGCCAGGAGAGAAGCGGTATCTGCCGTGCAAGAGAAAAGTATTGGACCTTCCGCGGTACATGTAGCCGAGCACTGCCTTGCTGGAATTTAGCTCCACGACAATTCTCAATTAATCTTCTCTGTCCTTTAATACATCTTAGATATATCTCTGGCTGTTGAAGGTTCATTCAATTCAGAAGAGGCAATATTACAAATTGAACTTAAAGGCGCCACAACTATTACGCTAGATGATGGGTCTGTGTGACGTTGCAAAGTGTCACCTGCAAGTTGTCGTTCACAATAATTCTTTACAACACGTATGCGAGCATCATGGTGCATCAACTGGAACCGTGACTCTTTATAAAATACGACTTGCTGCTAATCAGCAGGCCAGTGTCTTTGTAGTATACCAATTGCAGCCTGAGACGTATGTGGTTGAGGTACAAAGGAATATTCGGCAAAGGGCTGCTAGCGACAGGTAATATGCTAAACAGACGACGTCGATCTGTGTTGGAGAACGAAACTTGACATGTGACAGTGCTCCACTTCTGCTCAAAAACATCGGATGTCGCTGTGGAATCGGCCACTGTCATACAGTGGAGGTTTCGGTCATCTTGTGCAGTCATGCGATTTTTCTGTCCATTTCCCGGATATCTGTGCGTCCGAGACGCATCTGCCCACAGACGCCACGTTGGCGTCACTGTACAGGAATTTTGTCGCATACGAGTACAAGTTTTGCAGCAGGAAAATCCATCTTCTTTCAACGAAACAATCCTTCCTTTCTCAAGGCCGTCAGTGGGTTCATAATGCGATCTTCTTCGGTTACTGGGCATAATCGGACACAAGAAGCACATTTGCGACACAATGTCGGTTTTTCACTCATTTCAACATCTGGTTTGAGCTAGCTCTTTCTTCATACACTAGACTGTACAGTTCGCAGGGCGCTGTTATTAAATCACATGTGAATTTTACTAAGATTTTAACAAAATTCTTGTCCCAACCTGAAGTACATATCCTGTAAGCTTCAAGTTAATACCTGCAGCCTTTTACGGTGTTGCAATATTCACCAACAGTACAGTATGATGATGTTTTGAATTAATCCCATTTCTTAAAGCCTTCTACATCGTGTTTGAATGTTCAATATTTATAGCTCAATACTATTCTTAAACGATATCTTAAAGTTTGGAGTATATTGGAACTATTCTTTTGCAACTTTTCTTCAAGATTTCTCTTAATTGTTTTCTGAATTTAAAGCTTCAATAGCGACCTTTTCGCTGGTTATACGCACACAGAAGAAACATGCATCTCAGCATTGTATTATAAAGATGATAATTGAATTGATTGCTGCAGAGTATTTTTATATTTTTCTAAAAGAAATACTCATAATACAGAAAGCATGATAATGAAAATTTGCAATTTTGAACAAAAGATATTTGTTCAAATTACGCTGTGAATATAGCCGTTTTGCAATTCTGGTAGGCAACGTATAGATTAATATCGGAAAGGGAAAGTGTTTTCATTCTTATGCTGGATTAGGGTGTAACGATCACAGTGAGCGACTCGATGAGCTAAATTGGAGGCATGGCCATTCTCCAATTTAGGGCCGATGGTTACACACAAGAGGGAGAACCGATCAAGTGAGACAAACACAAGATCCATGCTTCAGTGTGATTGAAACCCGATCCCATCTCAAACGAACGGTCTGAAGACATGTGAGCGTATACTCACGCAGAGGAAGAAATATATATAGCACTCTGATGAACAGTAATTTCATAAAATTAATTAAATGACTTTTTTCTTAACACATTGCTAAAACATGTCAATAACTTTTTAAAATGCTTTAAAATACATGATGTTGAATAACAAAAAACAATTAGGTGATATGATCAAATATTCGGTGGATAGTCTTTAGAATTTATGAGAATAATAATTAACTCCTCCAGAAGAGTATATATGGGAATACTGATTTGGTTTGCTAAAGTTAAAGTGGGACATAATATTTTCCCTCGTCTGCAGAACGTAGTTTTTTTATAAATTCAAGGTAGAGATACGTATTTGCGCATAATGGAATTTTTTTCTTTTCTTTGGATTTTAAGAAATTTTTAACAGAACATTTTTGTTCTCAGAATAATGTTTAGCAAATTTTACTTTTTAAAATTCACATTCACAACACATATTTTTCATGCCACAAAATGTTCAGACATGAATTATTCATGAAGATATTTGCAGCTTTAAATATCCGATTAGCTAGTTATAAAGAACTGCTTACTACAGATGTTCTGCAGTTACAACTCGTATGCAAAGTGAAATTACTATCATTTCAGGAAACTTTCGTAATCACAAGACGGATAAGCTGAAAGCAGTGCAATATTTTCACCTGAAAAAATGCAAATTTTTCAACGATCGAACCAATTTGACTAAAATCAAGTTCTTACAAAAGTTGAA
Source organism: Macrothele yani (assembly GCA_039090855.1). Taxonomy (NCBI): domain Eukaryota; kingdom Metazoa; phylum Arthropoda; class Arachnida; order Araneae; family Macrothelidae; genus Macrothele; species Macrothele yani. The sequence goes on along the minus strand of CM076999.1, from coordinate 44,994,026 downwards.
CTTTCTGGCATTTCAAAATTGGTTTTTGCAAAACGTTCTAAAAAATAAAATAATGCGGTTTTACACATCAGAATTTCCGAAATTTGTACAATATCTCTTTTTTCAATTTATTAACATGCTTTTGATACTAGAGAATGTTAATCGATGTAAATTACATTTATGAAAAGCAGTTTTAAATAACAATTTTAAAGAATTTAATACTAAAATTTTAAGTGGTAACTTTTAATTTTTTAAAAGCAAATCCAGGAATTTTATTTAGTATTTATTGTTGCACAAACACATTTTCCAGTGTTACGATAGTTCTGTTTGCTGAGTGAGTAAAAAGTAACGATTTCTTTAATTACACTAGGTAGCCATATCAAAGTATTTGATTTTAGGAATATTTTTTGCGCAAAAGTGCTTTTTAAAACAATTTGCCCGTCCATCTGTGGAACCTATCACTCTGCAAATACTATTGATATTCACACAATTCGTTTCTCTTTATACAGTTCAGAATGTGTGACCATAATATTTTCCTTCTTTTTTTATTTTTTATTTTTTTTTTGACGGTCTGTCTGTAAGGAGTTTTGTGAGAAAATACAGTGTTGTTCAGGTGAACAGAGAAAGCTATTCAGACCCCAATCGTACAGGAATGAAATAAAGCAACCTCAAACAAATGGTTTAGAGACTGAAACCCTGCGTTGAAAGAACGTGAAGCAACTATCAGAATTACGAATTCCCGATCGTATGATAGAAAAACATCTGACACGAGCTGCTCCTGGCTGGCAATGTGTCATTAGAGAGAACAAAGGACAAGTAGGAGGACAGCCATTGTTCTTGTTGGTTTTTCTTAGGAATGTACTCCGGAATGCGGTTGAAAATGTTTTCTAGTCGTTGGTATCGCAAACTTCAGAAGTCTTCACAATTTTTTCATCGACATATTGCTTCTGATATCATATATTAATAATGAATTTTAAAACTAGCAAAATAAGAACTGCGTTTATTCGAAGAAATTATCCTTTGCTTCCTGAACCGTTTCCTTTCTTGAAGAATAACTTTGCATATAATAAATATCTCCGTGCTTAGCATGTTCCTGTTCAATTCACAGAACAAGATCTTTTCCTATATTTCGTGCTTCCCACTTTCAAATATTCTGACTTAGTAGAGACTTTTAATATTTTGACTGAGTTCCTACTGTTTTTCTGCTAATTGACTAGCCTACAAGTTTGGAAAAGTGATTTGCTGTTGCCTCATGTCTAATTCGAGTATCACTATCACTAAATTCGCACATAAAATCTTCTCAGAATCGTCCAACCATGTTTTACCCATTTCAGGATAATATTTATAGCATACAAAAGCTGATGAACTAAAAAAAAACACCCACGCAATAAGCTTTCCATGCAAGAAACCTAGGTTAGCGAATGCGGTGGATGATCACAGGTTTTAGAATCAAAAATGTGATATGTGTGAAACGAAATATCATTTTATGAGGAAGACGCGTCAATTAAGCTATTGTAATTTGATCAAACCGTAAACGCTACAATAAATCCCCACTTCTTCTTCAACTAAACTTCGATGTTTAGCCTTACACGCACACACGGTCGTATCACTTATATGAGATGCAATAAACGTCAAACGTCCTTGAGTTTCGGCAGATTACAATACTTAAGTAACTGCATCATTCTTTTTGTAGGGGTGGCGGTGTAGAGGTAGTTGGAATTCTACTCATTTCGTAAAACGTCGCTGAGGAGAATCCATCTACCAATATTTCGGGGCGAACTTAGAAAAATTCGGCGAACGATTCGGAGTGTCAGTCGCAAATGCATATCTTAAGTGGTGGTTCGACGGAGTATTCTGGAATGGAAAACACCAAAACGTCGCGTCGTGATAATCTCGTGTTGAATGGAGGTTACTATGGTGGCAGTTTAAAATGGGAAGTTTTGAATTAGTAGATTAGGGTAAGATTTGTAAATCGTGAACAGTATGCGGGGCTGTCGGAGCTGGCAGATTGAAGGGGTGGGTATTTTATATAGGTTCGATTGTGCTCCTCTTAAGTGCCTGTATATAATTCATTAGCAGGTGTGAATCATAATCATTGCTATTAAAATGTTTGCACTGTAACATTGTGCTGAAAGCTTTTAGAGTTTGCGCAAGATGTTTCTTTCTGAGTTGCTCAATAGTGAATAAATTCAAAACCACTCAACACACTTCCTTGTATTCCACGTTTTGGTTTATCCACTCAAAATGAAAAGAGAAAGCATCTCTGAGACCTAAATAATTTGAAAGCAATTGTTTGTAGGGAATTTAATTTTCCCTAAAACTTTCCTGCTATAGTGTTTTTTCCAATGTATGTAAATAATCAAGTTCTCTTTTTTATGCATGAAAATCGATGAAAGGAAATCTAAGTGTAGAACCATAAACTTTTTTAAGGTACAGTGCATTGAAATTAGTTTGTGTATTGACATTCTCATATGAAATTTTACAATCGTAATTTACTTTATTGTAAAGTTCTATTTCCATCATTTACTTACCTTCTGGAATGGAGAGAGGAGAAGTTGCATTACATTTTACATGTAAACGTTAAGTGCACTTCTGCAAAAGTGCCACTAAATTTTCAAATGTAACACATGGGTCTTGAACAGGGACAAGATAATTATATCACAGCAATTTTTAGAGAGTGAGCAAAGATTCACTGAAACTTAGTTAACTTAAATAGAATTATGTAGCACCTAGAAGTCAAATCTATTATTCTTTTAAACACATTTTATTAATTTCATTAGTGCTTCTTAAATTTTGTGTCCTAATTTTATGCATATACCTAGAACCTTTTATGGAATTTGGCAACAAAAACCAAAGTTACGTGAACAGTTTAAATATCAATGGAATTATCAAAAAAACGTCATTTTAATTTAACAAGTTAATTTCTTCTCTGAACGTTTAAAAAAGTCTGATTACCTAATCAAGCCAACAAAAGAATTTGTGTAACGCGCAAGAAGATTGACAACATTTGATATGGGTATAAAGGGAAGTTTCGACATAGTGTCTTTATATCCTCCCATACCAATACCAGAGGATGTTGGAAACCTTGAAGAAATAATCGTCACTTTCCATTAATTCACACCGACACAATAACGACAAAGTCCATTCCAACTTTTAAACCGGATCTCAACAAGGAAGAATATATTGCTCTAAAAGAATTGCAGTCAAAGAGTGATATTATCATCATTAAAGCTGACAAAGGAGGACAAGTTGTTGTTCTGGACAAGAAAAATTATGAGGAAGATGTCGAATAACGTATCTCCGAGGGACCCTATAAGGAAATAAAACATAACCCATCGGAGAAACAATTAAAGGAAGTTCATAAAGTTGTAAGAAGTTGCGTAACTCTTGACCAAAGCTCAAGAAATCATTTGTTGCCCACGTTTCTATGCACTTCCGAAGATACACAAGATTTGGTGTCCTCTTCCGTTCCATAGTTAGCAATGTAGGATCAGCTACACATAAGTTGGCCAAATTTCTATCTTCGAAACTATCGACCATAACGGCTTCTTTGAAAACAACTTCTGTAAAAAGCCCCATTGAGTTTGTCACCAGGCTAAAGCTGTACTCTTTCAACGATCAGTTCATCTTATTCTTTCAATGTGAAATCCATGTTCACAAGTATCACAGTAAATGGAACCCTGGAAGCATTGTAAGCAAGTCTCAAAGATCATCATTTCAGCCAACCGGAAGTAGAAGAAATTTAGAGACTACTGGAAATTTGTATAAGACAAAACAGTTTCCTTTTTCGTTGAAGATTTTTACAACAGACGGACGGCCTTGCAATGGGTAACCCACTGTCATCTATTTTATGCGAAGTCTACATGCATCACTTTGGGGACAAACTCATTCGGCTTGTTTCATTTGACCTTGGATTCGATATGTAGATGGTACTTTTATTCTCTGAAATGGCATGAACTCGGAAATACCTAAATTAGTTGAACTTATCAATTCAATTGATCCTCATATACAGTTCACATGTGCAACTGAAAATAATAGCTGCTTACCATTCCTTGATGTCCTTGTGTCACGCTCTAAAGGATCCTTTAGTACAATAGTTTATTGAAAACCATTTGTTGTTTACTTACCCCTACATGCAAAATCAAATCACCCATGAAAACAAAAGATCTCTGCCTTCTTCCCAGACGTATATCGTGCAATACCTACTGTATCTGCTCAGCTGAGGATTCCTTACAGAAAGAGCTTGATTTTCTTAAACGAATTGCGGTACACAGAGGATACCGTCCTTCCGTTATACATAAAGCTGTCCCAAAATTCAGAAAACCAAAGCTTGTGTGCACGCTCACGCCTATAGACCTCCCAATACGAAAACATTGGGCAGTTATCCCATTTGCTCCTCAGATTTGCTTCGGAATTTCAAAAATTCTCAAAAGTTTTAAATTTAAAGTTATTTTTAAACCCATAAACAAGATGAATACTGATCAAAAGAGATTTCATATATAGGACAGGCCCGCAGGGCTTTAATTTTCCGTGTGAATGAACACAAGACCTATGCACGGAAATATGAAAAGAAGAAGTCGTCTGTAGCCCAACATTCTCACGAAAATAACCACACATTTTCGTTTGAAAACGCTACGCTTATTCATAAACCGGACTCGACTGTCAAGCTTAATGTAGTAAACGTTTTCCATGTATACCGGAACTCGTCACGGATTGTCAACGACATGACATCGACTCTATGTCTTTCAAGCTCACCAAAATCCGTGACCAGCAGAATTCTGATGATGTCACAAAAATCTGAAAAATCTGAACGCTCCATTCGTCCTGAGAAAGCAGAGCCAAAAGCTCTGCAAAACCATAGTCGATGTATAATAAAAATTTTATTGTGCGGAGCGTTGTCATTATCATTCCATCTTAACACCACAAGCTTAGTAGTTATAAATTATTTATAATATGAGCTTGATTTTACGAAGTTTGGTTCCGCTAGGAGCACAAAACCACCGTAAATTGATCTGTTGAGCTTTCGAATTTATTTTATGTGCTTTGTAAAGCAGTTCCCAGGTGAATGATTGAAAAAAAATCCGCTATATTGTTGTTATTTTTTTTAAATTTAGAAAAATTTGAAATCGAAGGGTCGCTTTCAAACATTTTAGTGACGTCTATATGTAATAATTTAGGGTTTGCTTTTTTTCACCGCATTGCTTTATCGACGTGCCTAATTTTGGCAGTTGGCTGTAGATTTGTAGATTGAATAGGTAAACAACAGCTTATTCTTCTGCACAGTAGTGTTTGGTGCAAGCAGTGTTCGCAGTAGGTGAGAGCACGCAAGCCTAAGAAGAAACCCTTACCCAGCAGTATGAATTTACTGTTGAGCTTTGTAGCACGACGCTTATTGAAAAGTGTATCTGCAGTTTTTCGACCTGCTTTTAAATATTTGAATTTGACATAAATAATTCCTGTAAAAGATTTTTGACGATTAAGGAAATCCAACATGCTTGTATAGGCATATAAGAAAAGTTTCAAATTTTTCCATAATTTCCATATGGGTCTACGTGTTCTAAATTTAACGAAACACACGTATGGACTCTGTACATAAATCTTTGTTACATTCTCTCCGGAGATCTGGGATTTTCCACTTAGAATTTGTTTCCTTTGAGCTTCGTTCTACAAATGCAGATAAAGTTTGAAAGCATCATGGTGTAGTCAGCCAAGTTAGAACAATACAGATCTTATCAGGGAACATGAGTTCATGGATCACCTTTGAAAAATGGATATTTTATTTAAAACACAATTCTTGCAATCCTGTGATTGTATTTTAGTTTCATCTTAGACACATCATCATCATTAGTGTTCCGTCTTTTGACAGGTCCAACGGTAACTCAACATGTTATCTTCCTCCAGTTTTATCTGTCCCTTGTTTCCTAGTTCAATACTCGATAGTTTCCTGTGCCCATTATATCATCAAGCATCATTCGTCTCATTCCTCTTGGTAGCTTTCTTTCAATTTTCCCTTCTATCATTTCCTTCAATAAGTTTTCTCCTCATAACACGTGTCCTATCCAGTTATATTTTCTTTTTCTTTCGGTCTTTAGAATTTTCCGTTCTTCTTCAATTCTTTGCAACACTTCATCATTGGTAATTTTTTTCAATCAACTTCATTTTTTTCATTTTTCTCCATAACCTCATTTCAAATGCCTCCAACGTTTCAGCTTTTATCTTCCCGATTCTCCACGTTTCCACACCATAAAAGTTATTCTCCAAATATAGCACTTAATATGCATTTTCTTACAATTTTTGTTCAGTTTACTACTAAACAAATTTTTCTTGTTGTACATTCAAATTTTCCTTTTATTAATTCTTTCTTTCTTTTGTTTCCATCACACGTTTTCCATTTTCTTGTATTATGCTACTCAGGTATTTGTATAGTCTCACTTGCTCTACATTATCTCCATTCATCACCGCATCAAGATTTCCAGATCTCCTAAAGAATCTCATCATTTTTGTTTCCTTTGTGTTGATTTTCATACCATATTTTATGCATACACTTTCAAAGTTTTGTATTTGATGCTGTAGTTAATCTTCATTATTAGCTAATATTGCTTGGTCATGTGCAAATCTAATGCTTTGTATTGTTCTTCCTCCAATAGTGATTCCTCTTTTTTCTTCTTCAAATGCTTCTTTTATCATTTCGCCTGCAAAACCTTTGAAGAACGTTGGAGACAGACATCATCCCTGCCAATCACACATTTTTTAGTTTTTCCTACTTTTGTCTTCCTTATGGCTGTCTGGTTCATGTATAATTCAGCTATAAACCTTCGGTCTTTCCAGTCTAATCCTGTTTTACTTAGTACTTCTATCAGCTTTTCTCAAAACACCATGCCAAATGCGTTTTCTAGGTAGATGAAACATATTTAAACTTCTTTGTTTACTTCTATATTCCTTTCGCATATAGTCCTCATCACACCGATTTCATCACTGTTCTCTGTCTTTCTTGAATCCATACTTATCATGCCACCAAAAATACTCAGCCCTACTATACAGTCGTCGATTCAATATGCTAAGCAGTACTTTAGAAGAATGCGATAATGTACTTATAGTTATACAGTCACTGCACTTAGTGGGATTACTTTCCTTTTCAACTGGTAAAAGAAGGCTCTATGTGAAATCATTAGGCCATTCTCCTATTTCATAGATAAGGTTGCATAATTTCCATATTTCTTTTATACCTTTGCCATCTAGTTGTTTTAGCATTTCGCTAGGTATTCCATCCTTCCACTTTTTAATTCTTAAATTGCTGTTTCAACTTCACTCTTTAGTATTTCAGGACCTATATCATCTATTGTTGTGGAGTCATTTTGGAGGGGTTTGGCCATAACTCACCATACAAAGGCTGCAGACAACTCAAAGAAGCATGGAGAGGTGCATGCTTGGTGTAACCAGGAGAGATAAGAAGAGGAACTCGTGGATCCGAAAAATGACAAGAGTGGAAGACATCATGATCAGAGTTAAATCCCTGAAATGGCAATGGGCTGGACACACTGCCAGAAGGACAGATCATCGATGGACAGCCGAAATTTTAGATTGGATTCCAAGGGACAGGAAAAGACCCAGAAGAAGACCACATGGGAGATGGGTGGATGAAATTCGAAAGTATGCAGGGGTGACATGGAGGAGACTGGCACAAGACAGACCGTTGTGGAGGAAACTTGGGGAGACCTTCGTCCAGCAGTGGATTGATAATGGTTGACAATGATGATGATGATGATGATCATCTATTGATATTTCTCTTTGCTTTTCTAATTCAATTTTCTCTGGCCTTATATGTTTTGCATAGAGATCTTCAACGTATTCTTTCCATCTCTCACCTTGCATTTCAATATCATAAATTAATTTTCCTTGCTTGCCTTCTATGGGCAAATTTCTTATGCTTTTCTCTTTGGTATTTGTAAGTACTTTTCCTTTTTCAAACACTTTATCATATCGCCCTTATTTATCCATTTCTTCAATTTCTTTGCATTCTTCTTTTAGCCTTTCCCCTCTTGCTTTATAAGTTTGTCTTCTCAGTTCATTGTTTAATGCTTTGTATATCCTTCTTCCCTCTTCATTGTTTAGGTTTTCCCATCTTCTTCCTTCATCCAGTTTTAGTATCATCTCATATGTAATCCATGACTTTTTAATTCTTTTGCCATCTACGAAACCTATCCCTTCAAGAGCTGTTTCATATATCAAGTTTTTCAATTGATTCCATTTTGCATTAGCGTTAAAAGTCTCTTCAGGTGTACCTTCTTTATTTCTCATTTTATTCTCCAATTCTTCTCGAAATTTCTTGCCAGTATCTCCTTTGAGATTTTGTACGTTCCACCCTCTCTTGATTTTTCCTTTATTTATTTTTTAAAATCGTATTCTTGATCCCACAACACGTAGATTGTGGTCTAAATCAATGTCCGCATCTGGATAAGTTCATAAGCTTTTTACATTGTTTCTATACCTGTTTTGCAATAATATGTAATCAATTTGGTATCTTGCGACATCATCTGGCATTTTCCATGTATATCTTCTTCTTTTTGGAAATTTAAATCAAGTATTACCAATAATTTAGTTTGTGTCTCTTACAAAACTCTATGCGTTTCTCCTCTCTCATTCCTCTTTCCAATAATATATCCAGCTAATATTCCTTTCTCCGCTTTCTCACCTAGTATTACATTCCAGTCTCCGATCCAAATGGTACACTATTAATTGTGTCTCCTTCAATTATCTCTTCTATTTGACAATATATATCTTCTACTTCATTTTCATCATGGTCGTTTGTAGGCATACATACCTGTATAATAATTATATCCACGAGCTTTGCTTTCAGTTTGATCATAATCACCCTCTCATTTTTATAATTTGTTTTTTTCACCGAGTTTTTAACCTTTTCATTCAAAACAAATGCCACTTCATTTGAATAAAACATCTTCCGATTTTGCATGATATTCAATAAGACATTATTTAAAACCACTGGCTTACTAAAATTTTTAATTTGCAATTAAGTGACATAATAATATCGTAGTTTAAAACCATAAGATCATTCGAGTTTGCTACGAGCCCAACCTCAGATGGGGAATGCGTGGAAAGCTATCCTCAGATGGATGAACGCATGGAAAAATATATGTCAAGTTTACTTTGAGTTCCCCATCTGAGGATGAGCTCGTAGTGAGATCGAAAGGTTTTATGATTTTAAACTACGATATTATTATGTCTATTAATTGTAAATTAAAGATTTTAGTAAGTCAGTGGATTTGAATAATGTCTAATTGAATATCGTGCAAAAATGAAAGTTGTTTTCTTCAGATTGTGCAAATCAGCACGAAAAAATACAGATTTTTCTGCCACTCCATTTACCTCGGGTTTTGCAGGAATATATAATAATATATCCATCACTTTCAAAATCTCCTACACCTTCCCATCTAACTTCACTTAGCCTAACCACATCTAGTTTATTCCTCTCCATTTCTTTCTTCAAGTTCTTTAGTTTTCCAGCTCTCAACATTGTTTTTACGTTCCAAATTGCTATTTGTATAGCATCTGTATTATTCTCGCCTGATTGCCTTAGCTTATTCCTATTTTCCTCTACACTTTGGATCCCATCTTCATCGCCCTTATAGGGCTTAGTAGGGTAAAGACCTGAGGAACCTCATATCTTGTCCTGCCGGGCATGACATCCATTGTTTGTCGAAAGACCCCGTTTTTGCGAGTTGTGGAAACTATATTTGTTGGCTTTACCATATTTCTTGGGTAAAAATTCTGAGGTGGTTTTCCGTTGCCTTCCTCAAGAGGCCATTATGGTATGGTCCCAAACCTGGGAGAGTTGCAGACTCACAATGCAAGATAGAAAGTAAAGTACATGAAAAAGATTTACCCCTAACCCTTAAAAATTATAAATGCCGAGACGGTGGCGCCGTGGTCTAAGCGCTGGCCTCTGATCATTCGTCCGAAAGGGTCCGGTTTCGAATCGCGGTGCGGCATGGGTGTTGTGTTTGTCTTACGGCACTGGCTCTCTCCCTTGCCTGGAACCAGTGACCATATATTAGGGACGGGCGAATGTTTAAAACCTTCAGTAAAAAAATAGAGTATTATATTAGGGACGGGCGAATGTTTATAGCCCATTGCATTGCTCACTGTGGTCGTTAAACCTTCAATAAAAAAAGAGATTATTTTAATAGCATTGAGGTAAGGAGTAAGAAGAAAGAAGAAGTAAGAAGAAGAAGAGGGTAGGGGGCAGTCCACGAATAATATAGCAGACATATATTACATGAAGTAAGGCATGGTCCAGCATCAGGTACCTGGGGTTTGCCACTACCGTACCCACAAGCGTGAACCCTTGCTTATAGCTAGACATAGATATAGAGAAGGATTATATTTCTTTATGATTTTATGATAATATTCAGTGAAAGTTATTCAGATTTCGTATCTATATTTCAATAAAACAAAATAAAAGGGACATTATTTTCTAACCAAATGCGAATGTATCACGTTTCCTCCTAACAACCAGATTTGAAAATCTGCATTTACCTAAATCATGGTTTTCTTTGTGCAAATATGACAAATGGGTGCACAGAATTTTCAAATTATTTTAAATGCTTAATAGTAACCAAACACATGGCATCCTATCTTAACAAAGCAACTGAGACCTCAAGATGGCCTTGTAACAAATTATTTCAAAGCTTTCAGATATTTAGTGACACAGAAAGTGGCAATGTGGAGAAGATTTTACTTTTAGACGACAATGAGACGTGCTTGGTAGGTGTTGCTGGTGTGTAAATGCGAACATCTGAGAAACGATAAACCCTCTCTTTTATGCAAGAACAAATGTATCGAGTTTAAAATGAGTGAAGAACAAGAAACGAAATATCAGTCATCTGTCTTCTCCTTGGGCAGTTGCTTTGCGTCATGTAGCCGCACATTACATCATCGATACATTGAGAAATTGATCGCACCCTGTGCACAATATGGGCTATATGATCAGATACATTTTCTCTTCGTATACCCCTCGTCTGAGCTAAAAACCGAAAGATCCTTCTGCAGTGATTACGACTCATGACGACATTAAAATTATTCTGGTCGATGAATTATGTTTAATGTTAGTGAATGCCTATCGACGGACAACAATATTGCGCCAAAAGTACGAACCGATGGATCTCAGCTTCCTTGCATTAAGTGTGCGAGATGGTGAAGGCGGTGCTATTATCAGGTGTCTCTTTTTACGACGGGGTGTGTTTGATAATTCCTGTGAAGTAAAAATCATTATGTCGAAGGACCTTTACATCATTACGAACAAAAACCACAGCACATGTGCAAGTTGTTTCCTGAAAGAGAGGGCTCGGTCATGCCGAATAATGCGCCATAACTCATAATTGGACTGTCCAATAATAGTTTCAGGAGGAGGAGAGTGAGTCCAAATTTGAAAACTCTGGAGTATCCAGATTCTAACTTGATTGAATACTTGTGTGATAAAATTTAGCAAGCAGATCGTAATACATATCGTTCTTTAGGGATTATGAGGAAATTCATGGGCGAAGTAATTTCCATGTGGCAGAAACTGCCTGTAGAACTGTGTAAGCATTAGGTTCAATCCATGCCTCATCGAATCAAAGCTGTTTTGAAAACTGACGTCGGCTCATCGCATTAGTAGGTAGGGGACCTTTATAATTGTACTGGCTCTTTGTTTACTGTAGTTGATGCATTTAAACATTTTTAACAAGTATTACTGAAAAATTGGATGTGTTATGTTCAGTAAATTGTCTGTAAGATTTGATTTAATATGCGATATCTAATGCGATATCTAATAAGATTTCTGTTTTGGCCAACATAAGGTACAAGGTGAAAATGAATAATGATGTTTTATATGTTTCCCCCTAAAAAACACAATGTGTCATCAAGCTGATCTAATGCTGTGCATCGTGCAAGTGTGTTTCCCTCTTCCGAGCTAAGTGCTGCTGATCTGTCGTACAATTTCGCGAATTCAACAAGTGTTTAGTTTGGTTAGTGCTTCATTAATTGCTTAATTGTGTGTTTTAATGATACTGATTTCGATTACCTAATGAATATTTTAATTTGTTTGATTTAGGGGACAATTCAGAGTTTCAATAGCATTTCTGTGGTAAATCAGCCAGGGAGGAGATCAAAGGAAATTGGTAAAATAATTTTGGAGGTCTTGGGGCTTCCACCTGGGCACTTATTTTTCACGGTGCATGTTATATCTACGAGAAAAGCTGATTTTATGTTTGTGGGAGAGGAAAGAGACTATTTGATGAACTTCCTTACAAGGAGACCTGTGAGCATAACTGTAAAACCTTCTCTTTGTCAAGACCAGGAAAACATATTATGAGAGCATTTGTGCAGTTACTTCCAACAGAAGTACCTCTTTGCAGCTACGCAAATATTTGGTGCTGTGTTCCACATTTTCAGAGAACGGTTTCTCCTGCAACAGAGAGACGTATTTATGCAGAACTCAACTGTGGGAACTAGAGCGGTAACTATGGACCTGAAAGAGCTTGTTTCAGATTTCTTACATATCAATGATTGCAGATATGAGTGTATGCTGGTTTGATTAGAATATGCAGGAGATGTAATGAAGGAGGGCATATGGCCTTTTAGTGTATGGCCAACATTTGTGAAAATTGCCGTGCACTTCTTCATGCATTTCAAGAGTGTGAAGTCCCGTTCGGATTCGCAGGTCTGAGTCGCATACGATACCTACCTGCAGCAAGATAACATTATTAGGGTCGAAAATAATGAGAATGCAGATATAATTGAGTTTGAACGAGCAAAATCGAAAAACGAGATGGATAGAAAATTACCAGGAGAAAACAATGAGAATGAAAATGGCGGGTTACAACGTTTTCAGAGTACAGATATCGTGGTTGAACAAAGAGGAACTTTTGGAATTTTAGAGTTTCCGGAGAGTAATGATGGTCCATCCGCTGAAACAGAGTTTCGGAACTTGGGTGAGGTGCTGTCGTCAAATCCACACACAAGCGGGTCTAACATTGTATATAAATTTGATTGGAGTAAGACTCAAGCATTGTGTTCAAAATAAAGCTCAATCCTGCAGACTCGAGGGTCATGCCAATAAATAATAGCAATTATTCCCTGAGGACAACTTGCCCAATAACAGAAGTGAGAATCTATTGGAAATTTAGAACACACGCAAGATTTCAAAAACGTGAGGAGAAGAAAAGAGAAATATAAAGAACGAAATGAGAACGAGACTGGATAAAACCAGAGGAACAAAGAGTGTGTGGCCACTGTTAAAGAAAAAATAGGTGAATCACAAAAAGAAATCACACACACAAGAGGATCGAGATAAAGAAACAGAACAAGCAGATAGAAAACATTCTGATTACAAAAGCGTTTCGACCTCTTCACGGACCCGAAAAAGGGTATTATTACTTATAAAAACGATGTAGGTACAGTTGTGCCTGAAATGATATCCGGTAGTTTCATCGTAGAGTCAGGACAACGTACCGAAGTGAATTTTGCAAGTTTCTTTTTTAAGGAGGACAAATATAAATTTGTTGTCTGTATGAAAAACTATAGCGTCGTTTAACATTTATGGAAAGGGGAGTGATTTCTGGAGTGATTTTCACTTTTTTCCAGGAGGATGATTAAATTTGTTTGTATGAAAAACTATAGTGTCGTGTAACATTTATGAAAAGTGCAGTGATTTCTAATTTTTCAAATTTCGACTCAATTTCCTTTAAATGTTTCCGGACTTATTTCTTCAGGTAAACTATCTTGGCCTAAAGGCAACTTCACTCTAAATAGCTCACACATTGTTAATTTTCAAGAATCGTTCTTTAAATGAATTTCAGAAATCATTTAAGGCTTTCTCTTCTTATAAATGTATTTTTTCGTTGGGTAATAAAGGAAATGTTAGTGTCCTCATTCATTACGAAAATAATCGGAAAAGAAATTTGTAGTTTGATTCGGAAGGGAAAAATGTTTCTTTGACTTTCGCGAAAAATAATTTTGTTTTCAAGTTGTTTGTATACATTCTCCGTCTTCAGCTGCGAAGTGTAAGTAATTATTCCGGGGTTAACTCTGTTACCACAGAGGAACGAATAAATTTCTCTTCATAGGTAGGGACTTCAAAACTGTACTGGATGCATATTTACATACACCTAATCGCAATATCTACACAGATGGAAGTGAAGTCCACTTAAAAAATTATATGTAAGACTCAATTGTTTGATGTGTAGAGCAGAAAGAAAATGAGTGCTCCATGGTTCACCTAGCACGCAAGAGGTTGTGATTCTAAAATAGATTATGTGTTTACATAATATGTGAGCATTACCGATAATACCGTAATCCTAGATCGATAATCCCTGCTTATATAAAATTAATCGTTTCTTTTTTGGAGAATACCATTTCCAAAAAACTTGATAAAGTGACGCAAATTGCCATGGAGAAGGACACATGACATATAACAATTTCCATAATTCAATCTGTAATAAATAAATTTACTGAGGAGTTCATACAAAAAACAATAGACACTAAATTTATAATTGTGATAAATTTCAGAAGGCTATTGGCAGTTTTTTACAAGGAAATGCATAAGATCTTGCATATGAGAAGAGATCAGAGTTCAGATTTTTTGAACATATGCTGCATTTCCGATTAAAGGAAATGTGAACGGTGCAATCATAAGAAATAACAGACTTAGAAAAATTATCCTGGATTTACCACTAAAACAGGAAAACAGTTATGAGAAAAAATAGCATTCTCAGAAGTAATAATGGAAAACAATTCAAATGTTTTTCTCAAACGCAAGAAATAAAACAAAGCGATGATCTTGCATTTGACTTACACAGGTAATCAAAATCAAGCAAGACACAGAGTTTAAGAGGCCTTTGAATTTTTCTCAGAACTTTTCTCCTGAAAAACTCTTGATTTCACACATTTTCAGGACTTGTGTGTCTTCCACATATTTTAGAGGAAGACTGAAAATTATTGAACTCCCCTATCATGACATCAGAGTTCAATTATGTAACAAAAACTTGAAAAATAATAGACCACAAGGCCCAAGTGGTATAACAGCAGAATTTTACATACAGTATGAAAATGGTTTGAAAATATATCTAACGCAAATGTATAATGGACTATTTGCTTCATGTTGTTTTCCAGAATTGCTTACGGAAATTTTCACAAAATTAAAAAAAAGGAAGATACCACTGCGGTTGATTTCCATAAGATTAGACAAAATTCTTGCAGGAATACTAAATGCTAGAATGAAGAATATTGTAAATAAAGAAACTCGTCTTCTACAGTCGGAGATAGCTCATTTTGTTATAGAAGGTATAATGAAATTTGATATTTTCTCGTTAGACCGAGAGAAAGCCTTGGATTCAAGAAAAAGAAAGCCTTTACCAAGAGAAGGCCTTTTATTTAAGAAAAGGAAATTTTAACAAAGAGAAAATATTTGATCATTGATTCGCATCATCTGTGTATGCAGATGATCTGGTTTTGTTTATTAGAAATGAAAATGCAGTTAAGACAGCTATTTAGGATATTTATGAATATGGCAAGATCAAGCAGCGAAGATAAAGTTTCTTTTTTTTTTATACTCAAAACTAATACCCTGGAATCATTGCGAGATTTCCTGCCTAGCTCAGATAAGGGTTAATGTCAAGGAATACAATAGGTTATTCTTCCAAGAATAAACAAATTTTCGCTTTGGAATATATATATATATATATTTGGGTTATACGTTGTAAGTGTCCATGAGCTTGTGACTCCGCCTGGTGAACGTTTTCAAAGAGAGAAGTTAAAGTATGCAAAGCAAATGTTTAAAATGTGCTTCATAAATTTTTGATTTTAATTAAAATTTTATTATGACATTCCAGTCAACGTCTTGACTTTGAGAATTATTTTTTGAAATGTGACAAGTCGCAGATAAAGTAATTGATATATTACGCTTCTTTATATCCTGATTTTTGTTGTATAACTATATATATGTCGTTGTTCTTGTCCTTTCACTCTCAAAAGTTGCCGGAATGTTCGTTAATTTGTAAAACTGGATCACGTACGAAAATATCTTAAAATCAAAGTGACGTTTCAGCCTGCACAATGGTGAAATACACAATATCTTATTATAGGAATAAGATAAAAACGTTTTTCTGAAAATAACGTTAAAGAAAAACAATTGAACTTAATTCTATACATGAGAATTAAACCCCGTTTTAGAAGACTTCCCTGAGAGTTTAGTTTTTAACTTGATAATATTAAGGCTCAATGTTTCAGTAAAGTCTATTTAACAATTTCTTTCGCTTACCACTTTTTTTCTTTTTTCTTATTTTTTCTTTTCGGAATTGGGCTTCCATAACAGAGAGAGTTTCCGTTTTTCTGCAAGAGCTATTTCCTACGATAACTGGATATCCGTGGTAGTCCACCGTACTACCCTCTAGGCTCTACGTTACATCAACGACGTTCTACGACCTGTTGTGTCGCTATACCTGTATCAGCATCACACATTAATTTTCAACAGGATAATGCCCTACCACAGATGACGCTGCTCTCCCATGCCTGCCTCTGTAGTGTCGAAGCCCTTCTGCGGCCAGCCCGATTTTTCGAACTCTCGCCGGTCGGACACCTTTGCCACATGATGGGACGTATTTAACTACTCCTAAATGCGAAATGGGATGTAAGGTCAGGTGATGCGTAACATCACAGCCTCTCCTTGACAAATGTCAACCCCGCCTTCTCGTGGTACATCCTGTTCCCACTAAAGGGGCTCTGGCGACCGCCAATAGCGGTATAACTATACCATCGGGATTAGAGGAAATTCTATCCCACACTCACCAACCCGCTTGGCCAGCGTGGTGAGTTATGGCCAAAACCCTCCAAAATGATTCCACAACTTAAATCTTGGCCCTCAGTCTCCGGCAGCTGGAATGTAACTGGCCAAGGCAGCGGCCAGTGCGACATGAAGGCAGAGGGTGCTAAGAATCCCCGGAGGACCGGACTAGGCTGCCATCTGATGCTGACCTTGGCTACGTACAACGGACGCTCCCTATCTTCTGATTCAAGGCTTCTTGAATTGGAAGAGGAACTACAAAGGATCAAGTGGGACATCGTTGGGCTAAGTGAGGTAAGGAGAAAAGGAGAAGATCTCATCGAACTGAAAAGTGGACATCTCTTCTACTATCGTGGGACAGATACTGGCAGAACTAGTGGTGTTGGATTTATAATAAACAAGAAACTGAAGGATAAAGTTGTAGAAGTTGAAAGTTCCTCTGACAGAGCTGCACGGCTTGTTATCCAACTCTCGAAAAGATACCAGGCTCAGATTATTCAAACTTATGCACCCACCACAAGTCATCCTGAAGAAGAAATTGAAGAATTTTATGAGGAAATTTGTCATCTAAATAATAAAGGTAAGCAGCACTTGAAAATAATTATGGGAGATTTCAATGCAAAAATAGGGCAACGGCAACAGAATGAAACTTCAGTAGGTAAATTCGGTCACGGCAACAGAAACCAGCGTGGAAATACTCTCGTTGAGTTTGCAGAGGCAGAAGGTTTTTCATCTTGAACTCCTTCTTCAAGAAAAAGCCACACAGGAAATGGACATGGAGACATCCAAATGGGACGACAAGTGAAATTGATTTTATTATGTGTAACAAAAAATTCGTCATAGAAGACTGCAGTGTGCTAAACAAGTTCAACACAGGTAGTGACCATAGATTGGTGAGATGTAAGATGCACTTCAACACAAAACTTGAACGTGACAAGCTCATAAGACAAACAAAATGTATTGACATAACTAACCTTAAAAAACACCATAATACCTTCAAATTGGAACTGAAGAACAGATTCTCTGCTTTAGAAAGCCTAACATCGGAAGAAGTGGATATTTCTGAAGTTAACAGAAAAGTAACCAAAGCTCTTATGGAAACAGCAACAAAATTTGCTGGGTCTAAGAACAAGTTGCATGTAAACAAATTATCAGGAAAAACGAAAATGTTGATGCAAAAAAGAAGAGAGATGAGGACAACTAAAGAAGATGTGACTTCCAAAGTGGAATATATAGAGCTATGCAAGACAGTAAGAAAAAGTATCACTGAAGACGTAAGAAAATTCAACTGTGAACTAGTGAGGAAAGCAATTGAAAACAACCAAAGCATAAAGATAGCAAAGGGACATCTCAGTAAGGGAAGAAAACAGATTATGGCACTGAGAAAAGAAGATGGTTCTGTAACAAGAAATAGAGGCGAAATTTTGACAAGAGTGAAAGATTTCTACTCCAAATTATATGAAAGGGATGATACATGCACTCCAGACATCATGAAAGATACCAGTACCAGAGTTCCTCCAGTCCTTCCAGCAGAAGTTGCACATGCAATCAAGAACATGAAGCGGGGAAAAGCTCCAGGAGAAGATGGAATTACTGTAGACATCATACAAGAAGCAAGTGGAGAAGTTGAAACAGTACTCGCCCAAATTTTCACTCGATGCCTTAATGAAGGAAAGATTCCTGAGGATTGGAACACCACTACAATGATCCTGCTACATAAGAAAGGTGACATTGAGGATCTCGGAAACTACAGACCTATCAGCCTCCTATCAGTAGTTTATAAAATCTTCACTAAAGTTCTTTCACACCGCTTGAAGGTAACACTGGACATGGCTCAGCCGAGAGAACAAGCTGGATTCAGGAGTGGCTACAGCACAATAGATCATATCCACGTACTGAGAGAACTAATTGAAAGAGCGAGGGAATATGAACTTCCATTGTGCATGGCTTTTATCGATTATGAAAAAGCCTTTGATTCGGTGAAACCATCAGCAGTTACAATGGCTCTGAAAACCTGCGGTACTGAAGATGCATACATTAATATTATTAATAACATCTATGAAAATGCAAGTGCAAAGATTCGGCTGTTTGAAAATACAACACACATAAAAATTGGAAAGGGAGTGAGACAAGGTGACACCATATCTCCGAAGCTCTTTAATGCCACATTGGAGGGTGTTTTTCAGTCGCTGAGCTGGGAAAACAAAGGGATAAAGATTAATGAAGATTATCTAACCCACCTTCGTTTTGCTGATGATGTAGTCATTTTTGCAACTACCCCATCAGAGCTGCAGAGTATGATCCAGGAACTTGCTGACAAGAGTAAAGAAGTGGGATTAAAAATGAACTTTCAGAAGACAAAAGTGATGTTCAATGCTTTTACAAGAAATGAAGATTTATCGATTGATGGAGAAAAGCTGGAGATAACAGACACATACGTTTATCTTGGACAGCAGATATCAAGTGAGGGTCACATTGATGAAGAAATTAATCGGCGTACAAAACTTGCCTGGAGAGCTTTTGGAAGAAACAGCATAATTTTCAAGAGCAATATGCCATTATGTCTTAAAAGAAAAGTGTTTGATCAATGCATCCTTCCAGTGCTTACGTATGGTGCAGAGACGTGGACCTTAACTAAAAGAGATATACAAAGACTGCAGACAACTCAAAGAAGCATGGAGAGGAGCATACTTGGTGTAACCAGGAGAGATAAGAAGAGGAACTCGTGGATCCGAAAAATGACAAGAGTGGAAGAAATCATGATCAGAGTTAAATCCCTGAAATGGCAATGGGCTGGACATACTGCCAGAAGGACAGATCATCGATGGACAGCCGAAATTTTAGATTGGATTCCAAGGGACAGGAAAAGACCCAGAAGAAGACCACATGGGAGATGGGTGGATGAAATTCGAAAGTATGCATGGGTGACATGGAGGAGACTGGCACAAGACAGACTGTTGTGGAGGAAACTTGGGGAGACCTTCGTCCAGCAGTGGATTGATAATGGTTGACAATGATGATGATGAAATGCGAAATAGCATATGGTGGACATTACGTGGCTATTGACATTGAAGTAAAACTACTATTAAAAGAAGTAACAATATTATTCGTCAAGTAAGTGCGTGTACATGTATGCGTAGGTTGAAGCCGTTAGGTCTAAAATAGCGAAATAAGAATTATAAACAGAATGAACATTGGTCGTAAGACTCACCTCACGTACAGTAGATTGGAATTATTGCTTATGAAGGTCGTATTACTTCGTCATAATGGTTCACTACTTGCAAAATTAAACAGGAAATTAACGAATTGAATAAAACAAAGTTTCAAATTCAAATTCAAATCCTATGAAAGAATTTTCGATGAAAATGGCAATTCAAACATGACAACTGAAAAACCAAAGAAATAAAAGCGATAAGAAGCCAACTTATTTCATAATTGCAACACACATCCAAACATCTTTTGGCAAAACGTATGCCTTCTTCAGTGGATTCATAGGTATAAGTATACGCGGGCACTAAGTCCTCGTTAACTATCTTCAAATGACCGAGATACAGCAGTGTGTCGTACCGCCTTCAAACTTAATCGTTGCAGATAATGGATAATTGAGCGTCACTGCGCAAGCCTTTCGAGGCGTCCCTCGTTTACGACCTTTGAATCTGGGTTTCCTCATTTATCGAACCTGACTGTTTTCGTGTTCAATCCAATTTCGCCGTGCATGAGGAAGTTCAATTTTCGAATTTGTGTTACAGCATTTACTCTTTAATTCCTCAATGAGTAGGGCCTCAGATGTAATGATTTGTCTATGAGTATTGCGACATGTCAACAGTTTAATATATTTTCCCAATCAGTCTCTGATTGGTTTTTAATGCAATGTTGTATTAACGCTGTTTTGGCTTTTTTTCTTTGGCAATCATGAATATTTCCTTCAATTTAGTACGCAGACGCCTTTTAGTCCTTCCAAAATAAATTGAATCTTGTTGATTGCCGTCAGTCTTGGTTGGTACGGCATATACTCCTGACCGATCCAGAATGGTTTTTTATTATTATTTGATGCTAAATATGAGCCATTATCTATAACAGTTTCAACCAGATTTATTTCATTCGAAGTACGTTGTTTCTTTAATAGGCTACTCAGTGGAGTTAAGTATGGGAATAAAACATAAGATTTATATATTTTCCCTTGTTTCGTCTGATATAGACTGTTCTTGATATTGTAGATCGAATTTATAAACCGTTCACTGTAGCCAAAATATTTTGCAACATTTTAATCCATTGTATTTCGTTGAGTCCAAATTCCGTTGTGGAGAAAGGTTTTATTGTAGCGTAAGGCAAACGCAGATAACAATTATTCGGCTTCTATGTGTTGATAAACCTGAAAAGAGCGATGTCTTTCTTTATTCACTGACACCGCGTATTTAGATGATTTTCAATAAAGTTTATAAATGTTTAAAGTTTGTTCGAAAACGCATAAAGCGACAGTACTTTTCTATAAAAATGTATTTCATAGAAAAAAGTTTCAATACGGTTGCTTTATCAGAATAACATGACTCCTCGAATTTTGAAATCCTCACACTAGTACTTACTGGGAGAGGAATAAAATACAGTTTTGTAGGCACAACAGTTGTTTGTAAACCCAGTTATTTAATTTTGATCATAGGAAACATGGACCTTCATTTCTGTTATGTTGGTCCCTCATTTGTAGGTAGTACAAAAACCTCCTTGAAAAGATCGAATGAAGAAATAATATTGCTTGTCATTTGACTACGGCTAACGTAAGTGCAAAAGCCTACATTTAGATAAATACCCTGAGGAAGATATGTATGCAGATCTGACTACCTAGAGAAAAATATTTGTAATGTGCAAAATACATTTTTGTTCGCAACGTTGCTAAGCAATTATTTCTGGTAGATGCCCACCTCTATGAACAGGTAGTCTGCCCAAAATACTCCCTCTAATCGTATGTTATAGGTAATATATGTAAATGACAAAAACCTTTAATTCAATAATCAGATAAAGGAATTCTGATGTAATAATTACACTGCACCAAAATTCATGTTTCTTTGACATGTATAATTCATGGACATAAAAGCAACATAAATTATAGCGATTTATTGATTTTTATTAATGAACATGGTGTGGCATTTCTCCTTTAATTCTTCCGTGTACACCTGAAAATGCAGAAAATATATGTTTTCGCAGCAAGCAAACCTCAGAAATGGGAATACCTGAAACTGAAAATAAATCTTTACAAGTTGTGCAAAGAAATCTTCTGCAGCTTCATTTTTGAACATAGGAAAGTTTATAATGTAATATCCAAATGTAAAAAATACGTGTGACATGCGACTTTTAGAATCACAGTGTACACGGCTTATGTTTTGGTAAACAACTGGATATTTTAAGCCTGAAGTGGAACAGAGTTGTACTTCACAAATTTAAAAAGCTTTTCAGAGAGTCCAGGTTTTGGTAATTTAAACGATTACACAGTTCGTTACTAAGAATTCAATACTTAAGTACTTGAAACTTAACAAAATAATGTCCAAAATATTTCAGTTAAATTGTTGAATTTCCAAAAGCCCTGAAACCATAGCTTTATCGTATTTGTCTTCCGAAATTTAAATAGAATGGTATTTTCATATTATGACGGAAGGTACTTTTCAAAAGAATTACAAACGGCTTCTTAAATTTGGAGCTATTTACAGATTTTCAAGCACATATGAACACGATAATCATTAATACCAAATGACCATTTTGAAGGCTTTAAATTTAACTATCTGATATGTTCTATTTATAAAATTATTTATGCGGTTGTAATATTTTTCTTTTTCTTGGAGTTCAAATTCCAGATACAGTTGGACTTTCAATAATATTCAGTGAGAAAATTTATTGTATACCACTAGATCTTTCATAGGTATACGCATGCGAGTTATAACACATGTGGAGGGTAAAGTTAAACTGCAAGAAATCCTTGAAAAGCTTTCTCTGAGTCACTGCTGATGTTCGGATCCCAGTTCGTGAACACATATAGTATTTGTCCAAACCAATATTCAAACTGACATGCAAAGAATAACATAATAACTTGCAAATAGTTCCAGGTCCTTACCGTATCTACGACAGAATCGTGAAGTTCCCATGAACTGTAACTATTGATCACATCGATTTCAATAACAGCGACTCATGTACACACACTATTCTACATATATTGACAAATAAACGTAAACTTTATGTCACAACTTTCTGCTCTCCACAAATAACATTCTCACTTTCTCTATGCATAACATTCAGTGGTGACATTATATGGTCATTTGACTCTCTGTCAGTGTTACCGAATCGGAGAAGCTCATCTTGGATGTAATGCGTTTTTCAGTAGGGAGACATTAAAAGGTGAAATAGTAAATTCACAAAAGAAACAAAAACTCAAAGGAAATGAAATTAGACACATACGTCGCACACTGTTCTGGTCTTAATATAAATTTCATTGAAAGACCTAAATACTTGCAATCGATGCCACGTCGTCCAGTATCCTGTAAAGGTATCATTATTCCACCAAAAAATTTTTCCAATTTGAACAGCATGATTCAAACATAAGCGGTAACTAACTACGCAGTTTTTCTTTTCTTGTTTTGTTCATTTGTTCAGTTTTTACAGTAAAATCAGGTTTCAATTGAAGCCATATAGTATTTTAGGAACATACGTTTCTGGAAAATTATGGACTACGACACTTCAAGTTACAGGTTTTGTACTATTTTTGTATAAATTTCAAAACTTGGAGACAGTTGATTATTGGAAAATTGATGTCTGCAAGATTCGAAATTTACAGTATCATCCATTTGTTTATAATTGGAGCGGGAAATCGTTTTGCAATTTAAAACACCTTTGAGGGAAATTTTATTTCCAGAACAATACTTTCATATTATCATGAATGTAACCTGAGGCGAAATATTAAAATCCATACCTCACAGTAATTTATCTTTACATTCATTTTAACTAAAATTCTGAAAATGTTTATATACTTTACAATGACATATGAAAAATGCTCCGCACTGAACTCTGGTGGGAGTATTTGCCATTAATGTTCAAAAACCTTGAAGATCTTTATCAGCAAAGAGTCATGCAATGGTAGTGTTTCTCTAGAGTTGCTACGAGTTTGGAACCAATTCTTCAAATAACACTCTTTCTATCCAAGATACCGCGCGAACAACCAGCATGAAGCCTCGTGTCTTTGAATGAATAATTGCATTCACCTGCAATCGTTAATGGTCTAGTCAATTTATTTGGTTCAAACTGTTGAAGCGTTTTACATTCAGTTTGCAGTAAGCTGTCTATTTTCCTCGAAAAAATCATTTGGTCGATGTGCGAAAGCTTGGAAAATTTGGCTTATATTTTGAGCCAATAAATTCGTATGTTTTACTAATTGAAATGAGTGAAATATTTGGTGGTTTGGAGGTTTAACGCCAACCGTGAGTTACTGGATGGGCGATAATCAGTTCGTGAAACATTTGCGCTTTACATTTCTGCAAATAATATTTTATTCTTTGTGTGGTGACAAAAACGGAACGGGGCAGAAACAACCTATAATTTTTGAAGCAGAATATTTCAAAACTAGAAAATAAAAATGGAAAACAGTGAATTTCTGAAGAAAAGGAATCCTTACCTTTGTTTATCCGCAATGCTTTTACAATGTTCTATCGTCGACATTAGTATTTATTTCCATTAGTATGATAATTCTATAAGAATAGCAGCATTTAAAAAGAGCATCACTTTATGCAATTAGCTGAAAGATGTAGGAAGTGGATTGAGAAAATATCTAAGATAAGTATTTAACAAACAACAATTTCATGAAAAGTTAAATATTCAACAGCAATCTTCCTGAGACTTACCCAGAAATTTAATATGAACTGATTCCGTTGTTGTAAATGTACATTCTGCCAGAACTCATCACAATGTTTTTTCCTTAGATATTAAGATATTATAAAGATAAAGTAATTCGAAATCAATTGCTCATGCGTCATAAACATTATCGTCTGTACCTGCACAATGATAAAGCGATCTGCTTGGGCTGGGACAAAATAATGTCGAAAATATTTTTCTGTTTCCATCCGACATATAGGAAATCATGACTCCAAGCCCCAGTTTTTTGTGGAACTGGGTAATGCCGGAAATTCCTGACCGTAGGGGATTGGAGAATTATTCAAATTTAAATAAAAATCACCAAGATATCCTAAATCTCACTTCGGCTCTCCAATTATATGCTTTGCTTAAGAAGAAACTGTTCTTGTGATCCGATATCATAAGATATGAATAACGAGTTGTTATTTTGGCACTCTCCACCGCTGCGAATCTTGATTCACCTAACAGGATACAACTGAGTACTGTGGAACTGGTATGAAGTAAAAAAGCAGACTTAAAATCAAAGGCAGGTAAAAATAAAAGCCAGGAAACAGCAGTCTAAGCGATTAAGTAAGAAAAAAGTTTCCAAGGTGTGTTTTGTATAATATTGTACACAACTAGAGCCCCGCAAGAATAAGAAGTATCATATAAATGCAAATATCAGGTGTTTTAACACTGAAACAAATCATATGCAAAATAACCAGAACAAGGTAGATTTGATACTATGATTCCTTATACATGAGCACCGCATGAAAATCTTTTTTTAGTGAAACTTTAAGTGAAATCGAAATGTTCCCCTTAAACTTATGTGTGTTAATCGAACTACTCTGTTTCGTCAGATAAAAAATTTAAATGTTCTATTTTTACTAATACTAACTCTTCTCGTGATACATCGGTGACATATACACTATACTGGCAAACGTCACCGGAAAACTGAAAAATAAACCCAACATATCATTTATTGACATACGTTAGTACGGTTTCTGTCCAGCTTTGGCCTTAATGCATGCACTGACTCTTCGAGACATGCTTTCGACATGGTTTTGGAATACAGAGGTAGGTATACGCTTCCATTCAGTACACAAAGCTGCCGCAAACTGTTGCTTAGTAGTAGTCCTTGGTTCCAAACCTTTTATGCTGCACTTCTAATTCATCCCATAGGTTTCCTATGGGATTATGATCAGGGGTCTGTGCTGGCCAGTTCTCACACGATATGGAATTATCGTCAAACCACGCCAGAACAGTCATTGATTTATGGCTTGGTGCATTATCTTGCTGGTACCAACAAGGCTCGGTTCCATAGTATTGCCCCACAGTTGGTAAAGCATAATTGTTCAGAATATCGAAATAGATGTGCTAGTTAACTGGTTTGTCCACGATAACCAATAGACCGCAACCATTTCACAAATTACTTAGTTATCTATGTTTTACTTAGTTGCCTTAAAAATGACTTAGGGTAAACTATTTTGGCCATCACTGCAAGTTTTCCATATTCTTGCTGAGAAAATGAAAGATAACTTTCTCACAGAACCGCCTGTTTAAAAGCTTGTATTACATTATTATACATTGCAATCCGAAATGGAAGTATTTTTATTATTTATTATTCAGAAGAGAGCATTTCTTGAAAGCGATAGGAAAAGAGGAGTATTCAAGCCATTAATGCAGTCTTCTCTCTATGTTAAGAGATTTAGGATTATATTACCCTCGACACAGAGCAAAAGGGGAAGACTCGTCTACATTTCTTTCATATGTTATCATTTCAGGGTAGCTGATAAATTTGTGGTTTCGGTACAATACTATAAAGCCAGTTTCTTTGTGGCATTTTGCCAAACGTCTACTACGAGGAACATGTCAGGATCTCGCATTATCGTCCGTAGAAAAATGTCCCCAAAGTTGGCATACAGCAATATTTATACAGACACAATTCGAATGAAGACCTGTGTTCTTGAATTTCAAAGAGCGAAATCAGTAATTTAGTTTAAGTGGCCACCACAATAACATTTTTCGGATGAATTAAAAATGTGCAAAGCAAAATATCTTTATTATAATTTGAAGAATACCAGCTTTCGTCGACAGGGTATGTTCAAAATATTTAACATCGTTAATAATGAAATTGTAACTTTGAGTGTTGCCCAGTAGCACAATGATACGAGAGCTGGCTGACTTCTGCCCATTCGCCTGAGGTAGGTGCGGATTCAAATACCTGGTGAATTATATGTGGTGTGTTTGTCTTACGGCATTGGCCCTGTCTGACCAAAAATCAGTTGGTCCCAATTAGTGCCCGATGCCTGTTTATAGACCATCCAGTTCGCAAGGTTGTCCTTAAACCAGCAAACAAACAAATTTGCAAATTGTTTCGCAGCACTCTAGATATATGTTACTTGTTTCATGATTTGAAATTTCTTCATTCACCGTCGTAAGATCTAATTTCTTTGAAGCCTTTCATTACTTTTCAGATATTATACTGTATTAGAATATTTCTTTCTTCACATTTGCTACCAAATGACGACACAGAACAAAATGTTAAACGGAATTAAACAAAAACGACGTATGCGCATGTGTGCTGCAGTTTAACTATACAAAATTGTAGAAATATGGAATATCGCGAAACTGAAATTTCATTAACAGAAGAACGATTAAAGTTTAAGAGCAATATCAATAATATTCATCTTCCAGAAGCATCCAATACCATAACGAGCTTTCGACTTTTAATTTCGCAAGGAAAAAAAAATAAAAAAAGTAAGATTTGATCGCTCAAAGCAGAGGCGTATATAAAATGTTTTTCAGGGAGAATGACCGCAAATGGATTTTTTAATCCATCAGGGCAAAATAAAAGCTAATGAAAAATATAAGAAAAAAATTAAAGCATTACTTTCCATCGCAATTTGATGCATCTGTATTAAGTTAAAGTATTTTTTCTACTGTAAGTCACACTTTAACAAATAAATAAAACACTTTCGGGGTGCCAATCTCCTTTTGGCTCCCCTCTAAATAAATAAATCCCTGGCACATAGGGATATCGTTTTTCGCTCTGTGGTAAAAATTACATGCTTACTTGAAAGTAGCAACGGTGTACGAATTATTCGCTGTAAATAATTGTGTGCTAGGCAAATAATATATTACTTTTTGTGTTCGGCATTTGGCAGAAACGAATGATCGCCACTATTCTGAGATTCGTAACAACACCAAATGGAATTGTCTATTTCTGTGTATCCCTAAGAATTTCTAAGAACAATACACTGGTACGAAAACATGGTCCGATTACATAGCAGGGCATTCTTGATAATTATTGCTTAAAAAGCGTTTGGAAAATTTAATTTTTCGTTAGGAGGTGGGCCCTCATTTCATTAGTCATGGAACACTCGAATCAGTAATCTGTCATCTATACGTTAGACCCACTCTTTCTGGATGAGTATAAGTCAGACGTCTACGGGAGTAGGAAGCCCGTTTGTCAGGTGACTTGGATCTGAGACACTGAAAATCACGCACGTTTGCCGTGAGATACAGAACGCGCGTATAATGAGAATGGTAACCAGGTTGCTCATATGTACTGGAAATTGTCAATAACAATACTGAGAGTAGGGTCTATAAAATCAATTCTTAAACATTCTGTGAAACCATTAATCCATTTTCCATTGAAAGAAATAAGCATTTATATTTACCATAAACACTGCAGCTTGCTAAAGAGTAAACACAGAAAATACGCTATTCAAGGGTTTTCAAATTTAGTTTAGTAGCATTAAAAATATAAAGTAGTACTGCTACGTAAAATAATATTACTCACAATGGCATGTATCTAAACATACGCTTCGTAAATTACCTTAACATTTTTAGGAAATTAATCACTCCATTAGGTATAACGTGTAACACAATATATCTGTATATGATTATAAAATGTCTGTATATTGATGTACATCATCATTAACTTGGTCTGCACGCATTAAACGGTTGGAAAACAACTGGCATAAAATATTGCATTCTGTTGTCTGGGTTTCATTATTGTGTTCCCATCACTTACAGCCGGCGGAAAATTGTTAGTTCTAGAAAAACTGGGTATTCACCATTTACTAATTAGGGTATTTCCGAGAATTGCATTGTTCATGAAAAATTAAATCATACAATCTCTATTTAAAAGGGGAAAGTTTAATTCAGCTTTGTAGAAGAGTGAATATCACTCTTTTAAATTTCCCTTCTTAATCAGAACAGAAAATTAAATACTCTGAAATTAAAAAGAATTTAATAAATTAAAAATTAAAATAGCCGAAAGTTTTATCATTAAAATTGTATAATGGGAGTGAAACTGTTTTCAAGAAAAATTAAATCATACACCACTTATGATTTTCATGCTTTTATAACTTGCTAAAACTTCACAACATGAGAATTCAGTGCTTTTATTGCACCTGACGAGACACTGATGAAATGACAGGTATGAGAAACAGTAATATTTTGTGAAGCAATTTGTTTTGTACAATTCCTTCTATATGTTTGTGTTACGTCCTACTGCCAAAGATTTCATACAGCATTTAAGATCATTCCATTTAATAAAATCTTTGTTAGCTAATTATACTTTTTTAAGAATAAATTACTGACAGCCATTGGCATTTTTGACATTTCCTCTGAACTGGAAAAATTGGTGTATGTACGGTAAATCTAACAGCTGACTTCAATTTTCAAATATATTTTACAAAGCGCATCTTGAAAGAAAAGCCTCGTTTCTCATAAAAATTTTATTTGTAGCAGCAAAAATGTTATACTTAGTGGCAAAGTGGACGTATTGTCAATAATGCTACTCTTATCAAAGTATTGTCTAACGCTTTCTATATATTTCCGCAATCTTTGAACCCTTTGGCAAAATATATTTTGGAAAAATTACCGAGGCTGTCGTTTCACATATCAGTTCACAGCCAGTTTAACGTTTTTCACATCATCGAAACGTTTCTCACGAAGGGTATTTTTCAAAGGGAAAAACAGGGAAATGTCTGAGTGAGCCAAATCAAGATTGTAGTGGGACAGGGGCATCACCGTCTACACCAATTTAGTAATATCCTGTGAAGGTTCTATTGAGCTCTGGGGACGTGCGTTATCATGGTGTAAAACAACACTATGAAATGGAATGTCAAGTCTTTTCCTTCTTGTAGCTTATTCAATGTCTGTACACAGTGAGCACTGTTTATTATCGCACTCCTTTCAAGGAAATCTCAAAATGACACCACGTTTGCCCCAGAAAATTCTTGCTATCAGTTTCCCCGAGGAACGTTTTGTTTTCACCGTTTTCTGTCGAATTGAAGATGTGAAGTCTCATTAAATTGACGCACGTTTTGTTTCTGGGTCATCAAAGAACACCCAGATTTCATCCCCCGTGACAACATTAGAGAAAAATATTTCACTCTTTCGCTCGTAATAGCCTAAGAGATACCGGCACATTCCACCCTTTACTCACATTGTTCACGGGTTAGATTACTTGGCATTCTCTTTGAACAAATCTTTATTTAGACCAGATCCTTAATTAATGTTTCCATACCCCTATGACCGCAATAAATTACATGACACAACTCCTGGATGGTGACAAGACGATCAACTGTACTGTGGTTTCTCAATCGTTGCCCGTTGGCATTTTTCACTGCAGTTGCGGGTATTACACTCTGTTGTTCGTCCGACACTGAGCTTTCTCATTCTCGAAACCACTTCTTCCATATTCGGGCATTACTGATACCGATTGTTGCAGCTCCATACACCGTCAGGAGTCTTCTGTGGATTTCTGGAGTCTTAAATTCCTCTTTTCCCAGGAATTCAATTACACCTCTCTGCTTTTCTTGGTCATTCATGATTATTTTTCCGCTTCCGAAAAAAAAATTGTTCCCTCATTTCCAAAATATCATAGTACAGGTCAATGCAGTTTCATTAAAATCTCAAAATTTCAAAAGTTATTAAGGAGGAGGCATTAATTTCACGATGTCCTTTGTACTTTAATAAATGCAAGGCGAAATGTATGTCGCTTCTGTTATGTCGTACACTGCGAGTTCTCAAAATCTGCGTTTAAATAATAGAAAGGATCTTAATCGAAATTTGAAAATTCCCCGCAGGACACCATGTTTTCTCTTTAGGCGAGAATTAAACTAATGATGGATTCAAATAAAATCGTGTAATTTCAACTTATTTAACTTTATGTTCTGCTCAACAGGGATAATTTTTTTAAGCATAAAGATTAAAGTTCGGCAAAATTTAATAACACTTTCTTTCCTCATATCGTGTCTTAGGATTTGTTCCCCCTAGTACACGGATCAGACCCTTGATTTGAGCACATTTCCAAAGCAGTAAATAGATTTATTCTATATAAGTACAAAAATTCAAAGCGCCTTCTGTACGTCACTATGTATGTATTAAATGTCCATGTCTTTGCTGGAAAATCCTTCAAGAGTGTCAATAACTCCATCATGCGAATGCATGTAAAATATGACCGAAATAGAAAATTATATATATGTTCAGCAATTCCGAATATATCTAAATTTAATACATCTTATAATGCTGTTATGAGGAATGTTCTCGTATAAAGGAAAGAAGTACTTTTCAAACCTCCAGAAAAAGAAGTCATCAAACTGTGCATTTGTTACGTATGAAAATTCATAAAGCATTGAAATAGTTTGGCTTTCTTTCAGTATTTATATTAAATGAATATATTTTAAATTTTCATTCGGTAACTAATTATCGAGTTAGACTGCAGAGTTGTTGCACTTGTACACGTTGTTGTTGTTGCGCTTTTACACGTACAAGCGCAACAACAGCTAATTAAATTTAAGTTCACTATCGGACAAGAATGGTCGCTTTAATTTACCACATTACCTTCATATTATTCTAAAGCTCATGATTCTCACAATTTTCTCAGATATGGAAACCATATTGTAAATCTTTTTTTTATTGCAGGTTTAACGACTACCGTGAGCAACTGAATCTGATTAAAGCAGTCGATCGTCCCTAAATTAGGGTTACCGGTTCGAGACAGCCAGTAACGCAAGAAAAACACGAAATCTATGGCTCACCGGGATTTGAACCAGGACCCCTTTCGGACGAATGATCCGAAGCCATCGCTTAGACCACTGCACCACCGGAGAGCCGTAAATCTTCTAATGTTCTATACGGCAAATGAGAGGTGTTTCTCTGCAATGCTGTATGTAGAGAGTTATTTTTTGTTTCAGGTGTGCCTTATAATAGCGTTTAAACAATGCCACCCTTTGACTAATTTTGAAACGTAACATTTCTGGGTAAAACGATTTATTCAGTTTTAGTATAATGTTCTGTGACTGATTTTCCTGAGTTTGTGAGGAACTGGCCACTTCTTCTAGGTGACTGGAGAATCAGCGCGACAGGCTCACGCATTCCATTTAGGAACGATGAATGGGAAATATTGGGCAAATTCTCTTATTTATCATCCCTGAAAATCAGCATCCTAAATTAATTCCATCTCTGAAAATATTTCAGTAAAGGACAGCCGAAAAAATTTTGAAGGAGTTCTTCCCATTCATTCCGTTCGTTTCACTCAATTTTCTATTCACTTATAGTACGTAATTATTTTTTTCTCTGTGTGGAATGAATCAGCACACCCTTGAAAAGCTCTGATCTGAAGCAAAAAAAAATGCCTAATTTTCGGAAGGATCGCTAAGAAAGCGTAATGTGAATAATTAATGAGTTTTAAAATTTTATATATTTTTGTGTGATTACGAAAACAGCTTCATAATTAATTGAGAGATAGCTAAGAAAATAAAGTATTCTTATTTTAAAATAACAAATTCGTATAACTTAAAAAACCTGAGAATCATAATTAATAGCTAATTTTAACTTTCACGTTAGCTAACACAAAGAAACTAATTTTTGTCAGATTTGAAGACAATGAGGAATTTAAGGTTTCACGTGTTTTAGTAGGTGTTGTAGTTGACATTTCAAATTTATTTTACTCTGTTAAAGAATGTGCACTAAACCTTTCTTCTTTGGGAATTACAAGTCCATTTTATCTTATCTTAATCATCGTCCATCTTCCTTCTCACGGTCACTGTTTTTTTGGCATAAGATACAGCTCAATTCGAAATAAAATATTTCTGTCAGAAAAGCAATGAATCAGAGAAAATAGTAGATAAAGAAAGCAAATTAATATCTTATACTCGTGACGCTCTTTATAAAATTCAAAACGCGAACTTATATAGAACGATTTCTGAAGTTAGAAATATCTACACACTTCTCAAAAAGTTGCGCTTACGAAGTTAACTTACGGTTCGCACTGAACAGCTGAAAAGCGATGCATATTTCTTATCTATCAAGCGTCTCCTGTATTTTGCAGGTGATGATTTTAATATTCAACTACTTCGCCCAGTATTAAATCTTAAAAACTTATTTTATAAAAAAACGTTTTAGCTAAAGCCTAAGCTCAGCTATTGCAAAATTTAAATATACTTTAAAGCAGTTTTTAAAACTGCTGCATTATTAAAAGTTACACATTGCGTGATTAGTTAATATTTTAGAGAATGCCGTTCTCCATAATTTGAATGTAATTACTCCGGTATCACGAATTTCCATTCGAATATTGATACGGTTAAAGAAGCACAGGAAGAATAAATTCATTTTGAAATTTTAAAATATTCATAAGATTTTATTGCTTATCATTTGAATTCAACACAATATAAACATTGTTGGATTCATTTTGAGAATATCGATAAAACAATTGTCAGAAAATGTTCGATATGTTAGCACACAGAAAAGGTAATAGGATTTCTATGTCAACCATTAGTACTTTTTATATAAGATTTTAGAAGGGAGTACATTGATTAGTTGTTTCTTATTTCCTTTAACACTTAAGCTGATTTACATTTTTAGAATACTTGTTTCATTTGTTGTTATTGTAGCCAATAAATGACGCCATAGAGCTGCGTCTCTGTTTTGCTCTCTCTCTGTAGGGATAATTGTAGCGATGTGAGTTTCAGTTGATGTGTTTCTGTTTTCGTCTGTGTTACAAGTGTGAGTTGCTTACGGCCACGTTTGTTTATGTTTAGAGTTAATCAAGTTCTTTACTGATATAAAGGTGTGTTATTAAAATAGCTCTGGAAGGGCTTCAAGTTGATACAGTCCTCTATTAGTGCGTGTTAGAGATTCTTCATTTTGGTCCAGCGAGCAGGAAATACCTTCGGCCCTCTTGGATATGGCGGCGACTTCACATTTGGGATTCATCGGAAAGCCGTTGGCGAGTTTGGGAGGTGCGTGTTAAAACAAGTGGGTCCTCAAGAGTGATTTCAACCTATAGTGATTTAAAGAGCTTTTGCTGACATTGCAATTATGGTTTTCAGTGATAATTTGGTTTTGATACTACTGAGGAAAGTGTGTGGACCCTTGGTTCCGGCAAATAATATCACGGAGAGTGACAAATCAGTACCGCGTCGCCTGCCAGAATTGTCAATTCCAATTTTTCGTGGTGGAGACGCCACTCAGTGTCTGTCCTTCTAAGATTTGTTTACAACATCTGTGTTATTGAATGACAATCTGTCTGATTCACAGAGACTTCAGTATTTGAAAGGGTGTCTGAAAGGAGATGCTCTTTTTATCGTCCTATCATTGTAATTGTGTGATGCTAATTTCGAGGTTGCGTAGGATTTGTTGAAGAAAAGATATTCTAATAAACGTAAGTTAGTCTTCAATGTTATACGGGTATTAGTTTCGCTGCCAGCGGTCAACAGTGAGTCTGCTACTCAATTTTTAAATATTGTAGACAGCACTATTGAATCTGTTCGTGCTTTAGAGAGCATTGAGTTGAACAGTGTGGGAGGTGCCGACACTCTGCCGCTGTTTACTGTGCAGAATAAGCTGGATACAACAACTCGTGGATGGTGGGAGAGAACATTGGAAGCCGACAACATTCCTCAACTAAATCAGTTGGTGTTTATACAGAGGCACGTGTGTACTTTACAAAATGACAGGGTGATCTCTCATAAAAAGCATGTTCAACCTAAGGTTTCAACTTTCGTTTCTGAAGTCAAAGGTAGGTGTTTATTTTGTAAAATGAATCACAATCTGAACAAGTGTAATAATTTCCTGAAGCTGACCGTTCAGAAGAGAGTAGAATTTGTGAAACATCAAAATTATGCTTTAACTGTTTATTTTGCCCAATCATCAAGTGAACCTTTGTCAGAGTACACATTCTTGCATAATTTTTGCCCGGAACCATAATACTGTACCTTACTGTGCTTTCGTGAAAATGAAGTTAAGCAATGTAATGAAGAACCAGGGTTTAGAGCAAAATTTGTTTCTCCAACTACTACTTTTGCTGACAGTAAAGATCCCGAGCACTCAGCTTTGGGAAGGGGCTCCAGATAACATCATTGACGATTACGTCGTGTGTTTCAGATTTTAATATGCTGCATAAAGTTCTGTTATGCACAGCGGTCATTCGAGTTTAGGATGTGTCAGGGAATTATCAGTTACGTCGGGCGCTTCTAGATTCCGGTTGCCAGGAAAGTTTTATTTCTGAATCTTGTGCTAACAGACTTGGCCTGTGTATGGAGAAAACACGAGTGGCTATTTCATGTTTGTGTTCGTCAAGCTGGCATGCCAATGGGGTAACAGGGATTGCATTTAGGCCATATTACAAGACTACATCTATGCTTTCAACTTCGGTCTTTGTACTCAGCAAAATTATTGCAAAACTGCCATACTCTCCACTTGATTCCTCTTTAGCAGAATTGTTTTCTTATGGGACTTTGGCTGACAGTAACTTTTACAAACCTTCAGCGTTTGATATATTACTGGTAATAAATATATCTCTGCCCTAGGTGAAAGGAGATATTATTAAATCAAAAAACGGCTTACACTTTACGGTACGTACAGAACTGGGCTGGATCGTTTAGGTAAGGTGTCTGCCTCCCGTGAGAAGTCATCTACAGTTCATGTGAATAACATTCAAGTAGATCTGAACGATTGTGTATCTAATTTTTGGAAACTGTATTCCGTTCCTGTGGCTAATCCCTTTACGAAGGCATAACAATCATGTGAAACTCATTTTCAAGGTACGCATTCAAGAGACGTGAATGGCAGATACTTTGTGATGCTGCCTTTGACCTTACCTCCCTTACATCTGGGCGATTCTAAACAACTTGCCATGAAGCGCTTAAGGTCTTTGGTGAACTCACTATCAGAGAACCATGAATTATACAGACAGTATTGGTCCTTTATAAGAGAATACGAAGACCTGAGCCATATGCAAAGAGTGCCAGGAACTGAGATTTGTAAGAAAGTGAGTTTCAACTTTCCACATAATTTTGTAGCGAAGCCTTCGAGTAGTACTAAAAGAATCCGCGTGGTGTTTGATGCTTCGGGCAAGAGCACCTCGGTACTGTCGTTAAATGACCTTCTTATGGTGGCTCCGAGGGTTGATCAAAAATTGTTTCACATTCTTTTGAGATTTATAACTTTCCGGGTGTCTTTGTGTTCATACGTGGAAAAGATGTTTAGACAAATACAGTAGTTGTGCTCCCAGAGAACACTGAGACGTGGAAAAGATGTTTAGACAAATACAGTAGTTGTGCTCCCAGAGAACACTGACTGTCAGAGACTTCCCCCACTGCAGGTATTATGGTTTGCGGGGCCATGGTCTACGATAGACGATCAGTTCTAGTATTGGTACGGGGATCATAGACGGGCTAGCGGAAATGTGGATGAGATCCTACGGCCCCATGTGCTCTCATTCTGTCCTGTATTCTAGGCACGATATACCAGCAGGGAAATGCCAGCCCCCACACGGATCGGGTTGCCCAGGACGGCCTACATCATGTCCGGACACTTTCATGGCCTGCCCGATCTCCGGACATGATCCACATCGAGCATGTGTAGGAGGAATTGAAACACCAGCTACCGCCGTGCCGCTCTAACCGGGATTTGGAGCACAGCGTCCAACACGTGTAGACCAGTCTGTGGCAGGACAACATCAGGCGTCTGTTCGTCTCCATGCGCATTGCAGGATGTATCGCCGCAGGAGGCGGTGCAACGAACTATTGAAGATGACCGGACTACTTGCCACAGATCCCTCTGTAATTCTCCTGCAGCTCTTTTTTGCCATTATGTTTATCATTCATCTGTATCATTACATCCATAAAATTTCAGTTCAATCCGATGCTTCCTTCATGGTGCTAACATTTCATTGTTCCGTGAGTGTAAATCGACTGAACCCTCAGTGATGTAATTGATTCAGTGATCCAAGTCGTAACTTTATTAAACTCAAGCACGTAAGCCCAGGTGTTTTGAACAATTGTGTTCTGATATGGGTACTGAACACACTTCCCCACTTTATCACTGTAACTTTCTTTGGCTTTCAAGTAGAAATATCTTGAAAGAGATGTAAGAACTCCGAAGTGAACTTGATTCTTATCTTGAAGAAAAACTTTCCTGTTCCGAGAAGTTCGTGTACAGTAATTTTGTTTTGAAGAAGGCATAGTTTGCGATATCTTTGAGAATTTCCATTCATTAATTGTGCCCCTCCAAAGTACTGAGATCCAAATTCTGGAACTGTGGGAAGAAAATTTCAGACTTCAGAAAGAAATTGTTGTTGTGGAAGAAATGGTTGGATGATAAAAATATAAATTACTGCATTCCTAGTACTATTGAAGATTTTGTGCATATACAATACATTAAAGACAAACACCGTCTTTGCAAAATAGTTTAATTTTAAAAGATGATGGGTATATACATAGTTAAAAAGACTATAAACCCATAAGCACTTTCACGTCGACAGTCGTACCCGTCTTCAGATGGAGAAGAGCTATTGCTGCCAGTGTGCTCCTATATATACGTCTGGGTATGATGACGTGCTAGGTATGGACGTCGCAAGGGTGTCGTACTGTTGCCATCATTTCATGGCCAAATCATAAATCAGACGATGTCCATGTGGGAATATGATAAACAGGATGCAAAAATACACGGAATATATGTATTTGTTATAGTACACATATATAACACGAAGTATTATGTAAGTTCATAGCTGTAATGAGTAGTTTCCAAATCCCAAGTAAGTCAATTGGGGAATTGTCTTTACAGCAGCCGTCCCGAAGGCTTCGATGTATAAACTTTCAGTTATATGCAACGAGTATACTGATACGGGGGTATGTAGCAACTTAATGTTGTTCCAATCTGGTTCGACATTTCCTTGTGCTACATTTCTGGCAAGAGTTGTGCTACTGTGGTTAACGCGAATGTCGTATTTATGTTTTTGCATTCGAGTCTCAAAGCTACGTTTTGTAACCTACATAACTGCTTACGTGCTCACCATTGGAAACATCTATTAATGGTATATTATACACACTCCATTTACACAAAATATCAGGTTGTTCTCGGACTGTTTTGACAGGTGAGAATAGATTTCTGGATCTAATGCCAAAACGAGTATCATACTTCATACAAGTACGTGTCAGTACATTAGTAATGCTTGGGTACTGCTCCATTGAACCAACAAAACGTTTTGCTGGTTTTTGGTCTTTGATCAAACATGTAGATGTATCATTTGAGATTATTCGATAGACTTTGTTAATCATGTCTTTAGGATATCCATGTTTGGCAGCTAAATCAAAAAATGAAATCTATTTCAGATTTAAGCAAGCTGTCAGCAGACGAATGCGTAAAAGCTCTTCTGATTAAAAGTTGATGGCAGATAGCTTATGGGTGTGAGGAGTTAAATAGGATTATACTATTGCTGGCAGTAGGTTTCCGATAAACTGAGTAAGGTAGATTACATGTTACTGGGTTATAGGTGATTCGGGAGTCCAAGAATGACAAAGAGTGGATTGATTCAGTTTCTATCGTCAGCCCGATAGAGGGAAAAACAGATGAAAGTGCGTCGGCGAACTTAGCTAAATCATCCTGTGTATGAGGCCAGAATACAAGGATGTTGTCGACGTACATGATATACAAACTGGGGGAAGGGGAAAATAATTGAGAACTTTGTTCTCAATGTGTTGAAGTAGAATTTCTGGGAGTACGGCTGAAAGTGGAGAACCCATGGGTGAGCCCTCCACTTGCTTGAGATTCGATTATCGGATTTGAAGTATGAACGCTGTTTACCTAATCGAACAGCGTTCATAACAGCTGAAATTTCAGATGTGGAACTTGGGACTCAGTAAGTTTGGCCTCAATAACGAGAGGGGGGCGACCACTAGTACATTAAGGTACAATGAAAGAACATCTAGGAAGCCAAGGGTGAATGGCTTAGAATGCGGCTGAAAAAACCTAACTCTTTCAATTGCTACAGCAGAACTTTTCACAGCATAAGGGGAGTTCACAGCAAAATTTGCAAAGTACTGAGCAAGAGCTTTTTGAATGGGTCGAATCAGGTTATCATAACCCGCGACCAATGGCCTAATTTCTTTTGGATGTCCCTCCTCATGTAGTTTTAGACGCTCATAAAGGAAAGTTTTTTTTAATTGCGTCATAGAAACTGAGCAAATAATTAGACACATTTGTATAAAACAAGCAAAGTAGTACTGTATAATGCATTTTTAAAATCGTAAACCTATAAATTCCTGCTCACGAAAATTTTACATTGGTAAAATTTGGAATGTTAAAATCAAATTTCACGTTATAATCATCCATTTCTATATGTGAAGGAAACTGTCATCCATAAGAAAAAACTTGAGCGTCAATAAACAGTCACATTCATTTTTCATGAAAGCAGTTATGATACGTCGTGGGACAGTATTGCGTTTGATGGGTACTACACATTTTAGTCCTCAGGATTTTCAAACTCGCCTTGGTTTTTAAACATTTAGAGATATTTCGGTGGATATTCGGTGAACGTAAACGGAAATATTTTGATAAGTTTCAAGATTTTATGTAATATATTTAAATGCTGATTTCTTGCAGGTTAGTTGCATTTTATCCGCCGATCAGCAAAAAATTTACAAATACAAATACATGTCATATTTCTTGCTGATCTCAAAGAAACACCAGAATAACAACCGAAATGTCAAGTTGTCCTTTACTCTCAAAACAAAATATTTCCTTTGGCACATTTTAGAAATGTATGTTTGAAAACTGTGCACGATGTAGGTTTGTGAAACAAAGAGAATCAAAAAAAGTTTTTTTTCTTTTTTACGCTACATAATTTTTAAGAATTTTTTTTTATTGTTGAGGGGACTTTATGTTTATTTTTAAATAGAAATTTGTTTTTCTTTAGAGATTGCTTCTTAATGTGAAATATATTGAACTTTGAGATGGCATATGCTTAGTTACAATAAGGTAGAATAATGTTATCTATAATAACTTTCAGGTAAAAAACAAAATTCATTATTGAAGCACACCTTTGAGTCATATGATATATTGTATTCGATTTATTACGTAGGTTAATGGAGTTTACGATCGATCTGCTTTGTTGTTGTTTTTTGTGCGAAAGAGAACAGACATTAACAGCAGGCATTAGGGTTCGAATATTTTCGGAGGATGATCTGTGTAAAACAAACTGACTGTTCTCCTCGTTAGGACCGATATTTCAGTAAGGAGTTGCCAAATGCATATATATACACTGCTGGCCACCCAAAATGCAATACCAAGAAGGACACGAGAAAGCAAAGCCAGATTTAGTGGACACGTAACAACAGATACAAAGATGAAACGTTTGAGCTTACGGGCCCGTGCGACTTGCGGAACACGCAGACATCAATAGTGCGTGTGGTCCCCATGGCTGACAATAACGGCCGCTACACGCCCCGTCATCGAACGAAAGAGGCTTTGGATGTGGGCTTGGGGAATGTCGGTCAAGGTTGCTTCCACACGTTGCCACAGTTCATCAGGCGTAGCTGCGGGTGGTGCTTGCCGGGCAACTCGCTCGCCGATCAGTGACCAGACGTGTTCGATGGGCGACATATCGGGAGAACAGGCGGGCCACGCCAGCACTGACACCTGGTGGGCCGTGAAGAATTGTTGCAAGATGCGTGCAACGTGCGGGCGCGCATTGTCCTGTTGAAACGTGGCCGCTGGCCGGTCCTGCAGATAAGGTAGGACTGCAGGCTCCAAAACGTCGGCGACGTAGCGGTGGCTGTTGAGTGTACCGGCATGCGTACCAGTTGGGTGCGGGTGTCTTATCCAATTGCGCCCCAAACCATGACGCCAGGCGACGTACCGGTATGGCGATTCATAATGCGGCGTCATACAGTCTCTCGCCGCGGTGCCGCCACACGGGTATTCGATCATTGTGGTGTTTCAGGCAGAAGCGGGATTCGTCGGAGAAGACAATGCGTTCCATTCCGTAGTCCAGGTGCGGCTTTCAACGGCCCACTGCCGCCGCACTCGCCGGTGGTGTAACGTCAATGGAAATCGGAGCAATGGGCGCCGTGCGACAAATCCCCGCTCCTGCAGACGACATCGAACGGTACGTGATGATAAAGGTTTTTGCGCAACACAGCCTAATTCCTAAAATATCGTTCGTGATGTGGCAGTGCGAGCCGTCAATGCCCGCCGCACAACATATCGGTTGTCGCGCACGATGGTGTGCCGCGGCTGCGGCAATCGCTCACGTCGGTCCGCCAGTCCTTATTGTCCCCACCGAATTTATACTCGCCTCACTGTGGCTGGATGTCGTCCCACACGGATGCCGATGTCTCGGTACGATAAACCGCTGTCGCGATAAGCCAATATTCTTCCTCTGTTGAACTCCGAAACGTGCTGGAATGACTGCCGTATTCTGCGACGAGGCATCATAAAGCTTCTCACGCACAGGTCCGGCAGCAAAACACACTTCCACTACTTACACCCGGCCTTCTGTGCACCGTTCTTATAGTGCTTCTCGGTTGCGTGCCAGGCGCACATGATTTGCATATGCCCTGCAATGCGAATCTTGTGCGCCCGGCAAACCACCGACAAGCACTATAAGAACGGTGTTCCGGAATTACCCAGAAGTTTCGGAATGCGTTTGATGTTTGCATGTCCTCTCGCGGGCGACGCATGCTGCGAATTTCAGGCCAATCGGATGATTCCTTCTTGGCGTTGTATTTTGGGTGGCCAGTAGTGTATATTTAACAGTACCGACGTTCTCTGCAGAACGTTTGGGTTATTCATTCCTAGTAGCTTGTCCTGAAACACGTTGGTTCACGGCTTTTATAGGAAAGCAAAAGCATGTCTATCCTTACAATTTCCCATTGCTTGTACTATTCAATTAGGTCATCTTCGTTGAATTTCTTTGAGACGAATGAGTAGCAGATCAGTGTTATTCAAAAGTATGCTTTTAAATTTGTCTGATTTGTACTTACTCAGTTTGTACATGTTATCAAAGTTTCGCTAAATAGCTTTTGGTAAAAGGGAAAAAAGCAAAAAAAGTATTGTCACACTTACCATTTAGTTAAAAAATAAGTACAATTTATACATGTCCCGGAAAATAACGACATTTCCCGTCCGACCACGATTGCTCCAACACTGCTTCAAATTTTGATTAAGGTTTGTTTACTTATAGTACATATGACACTTATTCGCTGTTGACGTTCACTCTTTATTTATGTGAATATTACATACCTTTTTTTCTAGGTCAGTGAGATCATGGATATA
Organism: Macrothele yani; assembly: GCA_039090855.1. NCBI lineage: Eukaryota > Metazoa > Arthropoda > Arachnida > Araneae > Macrothelidae > Macrothele > Macrothele yani. The sequence goes on along the minus strand of CM076999.1, from coordinate 44,951,767 downwards.
TCTGCAATTAAGAAGTTGCTTACGAAGAGCGCAGACAATCAAAAAATGTCATGGCATAACAAAGTCAAAATTTTCATTCTTTGATAAAAAATGAGAATTACCCAGAAGTTCCGGAATGCTTTTGAAGCAGTGAATCAATGGATGTCAGTCGCCAAATGAGGTCAGTGAGTTGCTCTACTGTATTGCTCACGATATTGGCTGAACATATCCAAAAACTGATGCAAAGTTTTAGGGCATGTGCTTTCACTTCAAATAGAAATTTCGTCAAACGGTTTTAAGTTAACATTATTTCCTTTTCCCGTAACAATGATAGTTAATCCACAACGTTTACAAGAACAGGTGTTTGTAAATGTCCTGCAAGTATTCTCAGATATATCGTATACACATTTTACTTTTATCTAGATTAGAACCTGTTGATAAATTCTGAGTATGTATTTTAGTGAGAAATTAATATACACAGTCGAGTCACATTGTTGTGACCACCTCCTACTTTCCACGTCAACCACGCGTAGCCAATGAAAGAAGGCACTTGTCGTGAGGTGGCTTTTAGGGTATATAAGGTGTGCTGTAGGGAATCTGAAAACGTATCACTCGTTGCTGTCATGGACAAATGGAGCGATTCATAAGGTTTGCAAGAAGGATGATTATCGGCTTTCGGGTCAAGGGTGGCAGTATTTTTAAAACAGAGCAGTTTGTGAACTCTTTGTGTGCTTCTTTGGTTAAAATGTATCGTAATAAGAGAAATGGCACCATTGAGAATAAGCGCTCTGGAAACTGCGGAGCACCACCTTCCATTGATGTGAGAGGTGAACGTTGGCTGCGAAGATGCGTGAGGGCCGATTGATGGGGTACAGTGGAGCAAATTACTGACCGAATGAACCAGGAGGCTACCGGATGTGTGTCTAAAATGACAGTCCAGCGAACCCTGTTGCGTATGGGGCTCTGATGCAGACGGATGGTCACTGCACCTATGCTGACGAAGGTTCAACAGCAGGAAAGTCTTACATTTGCACGGCAGTATTGGAATCGGACCTCCACTGATTGGCAAATGATTATCGTCTCCGACGGGTCACGTTTTCTGCTTCATCGAACGGATGGACTTTGTGGTATGCGGTGAGACACATCGGAGAATAAACACTATTCAACCAATCCTGGAAGAACATAAGCTGATAGGGTTAGCGTTATGGTCTGGGGAATGTTTATGTGGGATTGTCTTGTTCCACTAGTTCCTGTGGAAGGCACCATGAACCGAATTTATGAATCCATTCTTGCAGACCACATACACCAATGCATGCTGATTGTGTTCCCTGGGACGATCTTCCAACACCTCGATGCAACGTGTCGTACAGCTAGAAGTATCCGAAAATGGCTGAAAGAGTGAGATGAGGACTTCTAAATATTTTCCTGGTCAGATTTAAACCCAATTTAGCATCTGTGTGATCATCACGATCCTGTTGTCCGCTCTATGGATCCTCCACCACGCACCCTCCTGCAGCTGTAAGATGCACTGCAGTTAGCATGGCTCCACATACCTGAGAACACCTTCCAGCAAATTATTATGATATCGCAAGCCCGTCTAGCTGCTGTCCGCGCTGCACACAGCGATTACTCTGCATATTAGTTGGTGGTCACAATAATGTTACTCGACCATGTATAAATAATTTTGTTTTCATTCACTTTCTCCTCAGTGATTCAATGTATTGCAATTCATTCTGGCTTTTGTTGCTTTCCTCCAGTTATTTTGCATCTGCCTAAAAAGCTGTCTTTGTTTCTACATCTTGTTTATAAATGTTCTTCTTTCACTCTGATTCCCTTTAACTGCTTTTCCATGAACAATCTGTTACATCTACAATGCTAGTTGCTTGTCGTCTTCAACATGGCCTTTACGTTTTTTCAAACTTTTGCTATGTGTGCTATTCTAGTTCTAGTTTGGTCTCCTAAAAGTCTCCACCTTTTCGTACCTTGTAGTGTAAGAGTTGACAATGATTCTTCCGTTAATCTCGGTTACACTTTCCGTTTAGTCAGCTGTTCTTTTTAAGCGTCAAAGATTTTGCATTACAGTGGATTGCTCCCAAAAATGTGCATTGGTTAGATGCTTTTCTGCTAAGATTTTGAATAAATATCTCTTTACAAAATATCGTTGGGATTCCCGTAGCTCTTTATGCTTCCTATATTAACTTAATTTTTTTAGATGTTCCGTTAAACTTGGATTTTTTGCCAATCATATTTAAAAGTGCCTACTTTTTCAAATCTTTGTATCTTAGTGCAGCTTGTAGGTTAACAGACATTTTCATATACGTATTATATACTTTTTCTTTATCATCGGCATGGCGCTGTTGGTTAAGCCACTGTGCACTGTGTAGGAGGCTGATGTTTCATACAAGTGTTCCAATCCCTGTCCTGCCGGTCATCTAGTCCGTGAATTTTCTGTTGTTTTCCGCAGACTCCTGTGTCTGGGAACACGAATGCTTCGATGTTCCATGTGATGTAGGACCTGCACGAACTTTGTCCTTGGTATTTCCGATAAGGGTCCTTGAGAAAGCGAAGGTCCCTACAGGCCAGTCGAGTCATTAAAGTAGAAGTTAGTCTATCTCTTTAACCCTTTAACCGGTTGGAGCAAATTAACTCGTGGTTAGCAAAATGGATTGAAATCAGTTCGATCGAATATATTCGCTATGTAAGAATCAGGCCGACCACTGCTGGAATGAGTGAATCTGCGCATCTGGAAACGCATCTTTCCGGAACCCTTAACTTTGTTTTTGAAAGGGGAAATTTAAAGGATACAATTGTAACAATGTTTGACGAGCCTAAGAAAAGAAATAGAAGATGTTTCAGTAATTTACTTCTAACCAGTGGTGTGATCTCTTTGTCAGGGGGACTTCAACTTCACATTATGCCTGGAGTCATGAAACAGAGAATAAAGGAGTGCATAATGGATCAGAGAATAAAGGTCTATAAAACAGAGCAGAGAATACAGAGAGTTTAAAAGAGCAGAGAATATGACCTATAGACTGGAGCAGAGAATAAAGAACTATAGGATGGAACAGAGAAACAATGATTGAAATCGAGAAAGGAATTATCTTGTGGTAGCTTTCATAAAACCCAGCGGCAGTTTGAACATTTCTGTTTAAAGATCTCAGATTTTGATTTACTTACTTCGGCCGCTTAAAGGGTTTTAAAATAGTAGGATACGAACCAACGTCTGCTACTTGGTAAGGGCTGGCTCTCTAATTGAACTACGAAAACAGTCTTATTGTTTATTCACTACTCACTTTACTCATAAGACACATCTATACTTTTGTTTTCATGCTAAGGTTGGTATTACAGAATTTAGATTTTTTCACATAGTTTAAAAATTTAACTAAAAGAGTGGCGTACATGTAAAATAATTTAAGATTAAGAAAGTATTCATTACATAATTTCTTTAAAACTCAGTTCTCTTTTTATCAATGACTTAACCGATGTCATATTGACATTTGAAATTATACGACAGGAATATGCAATGGCGGAAAGTGAAAAAAGAACACCAAGAAGGAGACGTCTGATATCTACTAAATTTATACAGCATAATAACGGAATACAGAGGATAACGTGATCAAAACATTATGGCCAAATACAGCTGTATTTGCTGGTAAACTGAAAAATTACATTCCATGTAACATGGTTAGTACGAGGTTGAACCGCCATGAACTGCGTCAGAGTGTGCACTTCTGGCATGGAATCTGTCGTACAGATGTTGGATGTACGTTTGGGGTATTGAATTCCAGCAACCTCAACCTGGACGCGTAAATCAGGGACGGTCTTAGCTGGCCGTGGAGACCGGAAGGTCGTTGTCCCATAAAACCTCACACGTGCTAAATGGGGGACAAATTCAGTGAACGTGCAGGCCATGGAAGTTGTCTCACACCCTGAAGTGCATGTTGCGTTGCACGTGCCGTGTGTGGGTGTGCGTTATCTTGCAGGAAAACACCACGATAGACCGACCTTACAAATAGCACAGCAACGGGCTGAATGATGTTGTTGATGTTGGTGGTGCTGTTTAACGTACCCGGTACAAACACTAGTTGTGTACGGGAGTGATAGCTGATCGCTCCCCACACCAGGAGACTAGTTGTAGGCCCTGTGTGTCGCTGGCGGATGCAAGAAGGGTGGAGACGCACCCCTGTGCGTCTGAGAACACGCACACGGCCATCGGAGGCTCCCAGGCAGAATCTGGTTTCATCGCTGAACACGACAGATCGCCATTGCGTTCTCCAGTGCAGACGTTGGCGACACCACTGCAACCGTTCCTGACGGTGGGTTGGAGACAGAGAAACACATGCCAGAGGCACAAGTGCACGTAGTCCTGCATCCAGTAGACGGTTGCGGATTATTCACACAGTCACCTCAGGTGCGACGGCTGCTCGGATTTGCGTCGCAGTGGATGTTCTGCTTGACAACGCCGCTCTACTAATGCGTCGATCGGTCCGTCCGTCAGTCCGTCTGTGACTCCCGGTTCCACGTCTTCTCGTGTGCGAATGTTCCTCGGACCATCTACGCTACCATCGTACCACCACCGATACTTCCCGTCCAATTCGCTCCGCAATACGACCTTACGACCACCCGGCCTCTCGGAGTCCGACTAGACGACCTCGCTCAAAGTCTGATAACTGCTGAAATCGTACACATCTTCCATGTCCAGGCATTGCAGCTTCTTCAGGGTCTTCACACGTGTACGTACGCTGACGACTGAATACATTCACTTCGCCGTACTCCTTAAATACCACCGACGATAATTTGCATATTATGCCGTGCTGTGGCGTAAGCGCTCAGGTTAGTCCCGAAATTAACATCACACCTACGTAAACGCGACCGCATTAATGTATGTAAATTTCAGGATCGTCGGCCAATTCCTTCTTGGTGTTCATTTTTCACTTTTCGATAGTGTAGTTAAGGAAGCGATTATAACGAATTCTTTAAAGTCTTCAAGAATTTTATTCTCTGTATAAGAGATATATCAGATTTTTTTCTAAATGTTATAAATTCTTCCTACGTATCCTTAGTACACTGCCGGACAATTGCTAAGGACGGTTGACAATAGCAACGATATCAACCATAAAATGGAAGGCAGGAAAATGTGGAAATTAGCATAAGTGCGGGATACAGTAAGACGTGTTGTGCGTATGCAAATTTGGGATTGCCGAAATTGTTCGTGACGTCATAGCGCTGATAAGAGATATAAATGATTTGACGCGTATTGACTGTTGTTGTTTAAATGCAAAGTTGAAAGGAAAAGATTCAATTGACGAACTTGCAATTTTCAGTATGTCTTCCTGACATCACCTAGATGATTTTACGCGTGGCCGTATTGTTGGCAACATTGAAGAAGTTCGAAAAATAACGGAGGTTGCCAGGGAGTTCGACGTCAGCCACAGTGTTGTTTCAAGGCTTTGGAAATCATTTCAAACAAATGGAGAGTGTAGCAAACTTCACGGGGAAGGTCGTGTTCGCAGTACGGTACCTGCTGAAGATCGGTACATAGTGCTATCAACAAAAAGACACCGGCGCAGCACAGCTAGTGAGGTAGCAAATCAGTTTATGGCTGCTACTGGCAAGCGGATCTCCCGAAAAACTGTCGCCAGACGTTTGCATGAAGGAGGACTATACGCCCGCCGTCCTGGTGCGTGCATCCCATTGTCAAGACGTCTCCGTGCTGCCCGTTTGCATAGGTGCCATCAACATCGCAATTGGACTGATAACGACTGGAGTGCTGTCTTCTTCTCAGATGAGAGTAGATACAGTCTATCGTCTGATTGTCGACGACAACTGATCTGGCGTGATAGTGGTACTGCATATTGTCCAACAAACATACAGGAAAGGGACCGATATCCGACATGTAGTGTCATGGTATGGGCTGGCATCGTGATCAATGGACGTACGTCTCTCTATGTGCTTACAACTGGGACTATGACTGGCCAACGATGCAACAATGTTGTTCTGCTACCTCATGTTCGCATGTTCCATGGTACTTACGTTGATAGATTCATTTTCATGGACGACAACGCAACATGTCATCGAACTTTCGCTTTCCAGGAGTGTCTTGAGAGCGAGGATATTCAACGCCTCGTATGGCCAGCACGTTCTCCAGATCTGAATCCCATTGAAAATGTGTGGGATGCTTTGGGGAGGAGTCATGCTGGTAGCCAATGCCTTCCAATAAACAAGGACACCCTCATCCGTGCACTGACAGAGGAATGGGATAAATTACCCCAACAGCTGCTTGATAATGTTGTGCCAAGCATGACACGACGTGTGCAATCTTGCATTGCCCTCCATGGTGGCCATATTCCGTATTGGCATCTTACGCCGGAAAGCCTGCGGACGGTAATTGCATTTTTTTCACGTTTACGTATTCTGCACAAAATGCCCTGTTTGTTCCTTGAACACGTTCCAAAGCCTTCTGGATTTCAGAGCACCATAAATTATTATTCTTGTAATGTCCTGGCGTTCTGACATTATTTTATTTCACTTGGCATCCAACCACACTTACTTTTTTATGTGCTATATACCCGTTTATGATCCGTCCTTAGTAATTGTCCAGCAGTGTATTTAAAAGGGCGAAGTGTAGCTTCCTAATATTTGTAGCTTAAATAACTCGTTCAACAATGTTTCGTCTTCTTCTACAGCTTGGACCTCAGCGCAATTCTATTTCTCTGCTGCTCCATATTATATTTGGAATCAAATAATTGGCGGGGCCCATTTTTCATGAGATTTTGTGTCACATATTATTACTATGTTAATGTGTTTTTAGGCAAAATAAAATAACTTCAAATCGGTTCACTGGCAGATGAGATATATTTGGGATACATTATTTTATTGTCTTAATATTAAGTTTTGCAAAGCTCTTAAATTTTTGGAGAGTCAAAGTTCAAATGAATTTACGAAATGCTTTCTGGCTCAGAAGGACAGAAGTGAAATTTTTGAGACATCAGTTTCATTATAACTTGCAGTCTCTTTCGAAACATGCTTGTCCAACGAAACACGGTACGTTTCAATACGCACTCTTCTCCGTGTACAGCATGCATCCGACAGTAAATATCCGCAAGAGCTGTGCCCTCCATCATGTCTGTGCACGTCTGCAAAAATACATCATTCACAGCAGTAGGAATTTTCCTGCAGTATTGCTACTGGTACGATGCTTTCAACAGAAGGAGTTCTACAGATGAAAAGCTGCTTATTAAACTATTGTGTTAGACTATTTCTTCCTATCATGCGCACGTGTCCTTTTTGCACTATGTTACCGTTGCCACTTTCATTCGAACGACCTAAGTAATTGTTTTTACTCATCCGAAAATATTCAATTTCTGAAGTGTTGGCATCTGCCGGACAAACCTCATTATAATGTCTCTTTGAAAGTCGCTGTCCATACACGTATAAAACCGATGTAGTGAGCTGTTTTCAAAGATTTCTCAACATCAAAGTTGGTTGCAAAAGAGCATGACACACGCATCACTGCTATTGGTCGACAATAACGAACTGCTATTCAAGTGTTGTCTTTTCTCAGTATTTAAAAAAAAATCTGCCACCTTTTACAGAAATGCAGAATTTCAAATCGTGTTACTAAGATTGAAAAATAGGTTTTTTCTCCAACATTGGCACTTTGTTTTGTTTTACCGATACACATATCAGTATTCAAAATACACTAGCGGAAAGTGAAAAAAGAACACCAAGAAGGAGACGTCTGATACCAACGAAATTTATACAGCATAATAACGGAATACAGAGGATAACGTGATCAAAACATTATGGCAAAATAAAGTTGTATTTGCTGGTAAACTGAAAAATAACATTTCCATGTAACATGGTTAGTACGAGGTTGAACCGCCATGAACTACGTCACACTGGGCAATTCTGGCATGGAGTCTGTCGTACAGATGTTGGATATAAGTTTGGGGTATTGAGTTCCACGCATCCTCAACCTGGCTGGCCGCGTAAATCGGGGATGGTCGTGGCTGGCCGTGGAGACTGGATAAGTCGTTGTCCCATAAAATCTCACACGTACTCAATGGATGACAAATCCGGGAAACGCGCAGGCCATGAAAGTTGTCTCACACCCTGAAGTGCATGTTGCGTTGCACGTGCCGTGTGTAGGCGTGCGGTATCTTGCTGGAAAACCCCACGATGGACCGACCTTACAAATGGCACAACAACGGGAATGAAGTTGTTGATGTAGGTGGTGCTGCTTAACGTACCCGGTACAAACACTAGTTGTGTACGGGAGTGATAGCTGATCGCTCCCCACACCAGGAGACCAGGTGTAGGCCCTGTGTGTCGCTGGCGGATTCAATAAGGGTGGAGACGATCCCCTGCGCGTCTGCGAACACGCATACGGCCATCGGAGGCTCCAAAGCAGAATCTGGTTTCATCGCTGAACACGACAGATCGTCATTACGTTCTCCAGTGTAGACGTTGACGACACCACTGCAGCCGTTCCTGACGGTGGGCTGGAGTCAGAGGTACACATGCCAGAGGCACACGGGCACGTATTTCTACATCCAGTAGACGGTTGCGTATTGTTCGCACAGTCACCTCAGGTGCAACGGCAGCTCGGATTTACGTCGCAGTGAATGTTCTGCTTGACAACGCCGCTCATCTTATGCGTCGATCAGTCCGCTCATTAGTCCGTCTGTGACTCCCGTTTCTACGTCTTCTCGTGTGGGAATATTCCTGGGACCATCTACGCCACCATCGTACCACCACCGATACTTCCCGTCCAATTCGCTCCGCAATACGACGATACGATCACCCGGCCTCGCGGAGTCCGACTAGACGACCTCGCTCAAAGTCCGAATAATTCTGAAATCGTACACGTTATCCATGTCCAGGCATTGCAGCTTCTTCAGGGTCTTCGCACCTGTCCGTACGCCAACGACTGATTACATTCACTTCGCCGTGCTCCTTAAATCCCACCGACGATAATTTGCATATTCTGCCGTGCTGTGGCGTAAGCGCTCACCGACTGGTCCCGAAATTAACATATTACCTACGTAATCTAGACACCATTAATATATGTAAATTTCATGATCGTCCGGCAATTCCTTCTTGGTGTTCATTTTTCACTTTCCGCCAGAGTATATACACTGACGGAAAAAAAAATCCCAACACCACGAAAAAATAGTTGTAGAGAAATGAAATGGAGGCAAAACATTTGTATAGGTAACATATTTTATTTATTAAGGTTTCAAGATCACAGCTTATTGTAAGCGCGAAAAGCGTCATTTTAAATGTGAAATGCTGGTACATTAATGACCGGTGTAACCGCCAGAATAATGAATGCAAACGCCAAACGTTCATGCATTGTGTCGTACAGGTGCTGAATGCCAGTTTGTGGGATGGAGTTCAATGCCTGTTGCACTTTGTTGGTCAATACAGGGACTGTTAGTGCTGGTTGGGGGTGACGCTGGAGTTGTCGTCCAATGATGTCCCATACGTGCTCGATTGGTGAAAGATCTTGTGATCTAACAGGCCACGGCAACATGTCGACACTCTGTAGAGCATGTTGGGTTACAACAACGGTATGCGAGCGAGCGTTATCCTGTTAAAAAACACCCCTGGAATGCTGTTCATGAATGGCAGCGCAACAGGTTGAATCACCAGACCGACGTACAACGGTACCGTCAGGGTGCGTGGGATAACCACGAGAGTGTTCCTGCTGTCATAGGAAATTGCTCCCCAGACCATAACTCCAGGTTTAGGTTCAGTGTGTCTCGGCCGCAAACAGGTTGGTTGCAGGCGCTCACCTGGCCTATTTCTAACCAACACACGTTCATCACTGGCACCCAGGCAGAACCGGCTTTCATCAGAAAACACAAAAGATCTCCACTCCGTCCTCCAATGAGCTCTAGCTTGGCACCACTGACGTCGCAAACGGCAGTGGTTTGGAGTAAGGGGAATGCACGCTACAGGGCGTCTGGCTCGGGGCTGTCTTTCAAGTAACCGATTTGTAACAGTTCACTGTGATGGCAACTGCAGCTCGAATTGCTGCCCTAGATGCGGTACGATTCGCCCCGGCCATACGCCGGGCACGACGGTCTTCCCTCTCCGTAGTGCCACGTGGCCGTCCGGAACCCGGTCTTCTGGAGGCAGTACCTTCCTTTGACCACCTGTACCAACAATCATGCACAGTGGCTACATTCCTGCCAAGTCGTTCTGCAATATTGCGGAAAGAAAATTCACCTTCTCGTAGCCCTATTACACGACTTCGTTTAAACTCCGTGAGCTGTTGATAATGGCTTCTTCGTCTACTTAAAAGCATTCTTGACTAACATCAACACACTACGTCGAGTCTCAACGATAACTAACGCTCACAAACGTTACAGCGCGTATTTACAGCAAACCTGCTTTGCTTGTTCCGAGGTGCGCTATTAGCGCCACACGTATGCGCCGAGCGCGAAATTTGCATAGACGTCATCTTACAGATGTACTCTCACCGCCTACCAACTGTCGTTTATCTAACACAACCCCTTCTTGGTGTTGGTATTTTTTTCCCGTCAGTGTATTTAACTGATTTTTCTTTGAGAACAGTTCAAGTCACAAATAAACCAAATACTTACTTTCGTATGTTTAAACATGGACAAACATATGTTACTTATAAATTTAACCCTTGATTTTCTGCTTTTCACCTGATGTTTGTAAAAATATTTTTGTGTATGCAGTTATTATGTTTACTACTGAAATCTGTAAGTTATAAATATAGTAGAGTAATACCTCGTCATCTCTGGAGGTTACGTTGTGCCAATATGTCGCGGATTAGCAAACCGTGGGGGATAAGACTAGGCATCTATACAAAATAGCGAGTACGTGTACAAACCGACCCAATTTCCATATACACAGAAGGAATTTTGTATAATTTTATAGGACGTAGGATAAATTAAAAACGATATATCCAACTCAGACATTTATCAACATATGAAGGTAACGTGTAATTACAAAGTGTGTTTAGAACACACTTAACAGAGTACACAACTGAGGGGACATCCGTAAAGCACGTCCGAGATTGCAGGCGGAGAAGGGAGTTTCCAAAGAACCGGACCAAGCGTGACATGGCGCTGGGGAGGAAGTATAGTAATTGGGACGCCCAGCGGTAAAATATAGTGGAATCGTAATATTAAAATTTTAAATATGTTTGCAGATATGGCTTTACATCATCGTGAGGGAAAGTGTTTCTTTTTGTTTCTTTGCTTTTTTTTCGCAGTCCTTTGCAACAGAGTCTGTAGTGTCTTCTATGCTTCTTAAAAGTAAGCTCTCTAACTAAATTTACTGAGAGGACGCACTTTTTTGCTTCATAATATTTCATCTGAAATATAAGTCTGCAATGTGCATTCGTTTTTATGGTTGGGAGGTGTCCTCGCGCCCCACTTTATATTCTATGCATAAAATCTCAATTGCTTCGAGTTAAAAAAACAACAAAAAACTAATGGCTAATGCGTTGCCGACAGAGCTGTTTTGAGAAGTTTTGTGCACCCTAGGGTTGCAGCGTTGAAACAGCCCCGAGTGGTGGTTAATGAGGCACAAAATGTTTTGTACTGTGTAGGATAGTTTAAACGACAATGGAGTATTATCGCTGCGGTGGTAGTACGAAAACAAACAAGGACTGGCGACATTATGACAGAATCATTTACTCAAGGTGATTTACGTGTCATTTATCTTCAGCAGAGTATGTTCGATAAAATACGCAGTCAAAGTGAATTCAGAGCTGGGTAAGTAAAGTTGTATATGGCTGCTGCTTCTTAATTTCGAATGGATAAGCACAAGTTATTTCAGCAGCTGCAGGTTGGAAATGATACAGCACATCCAAATAAAATAGAAAAACAGCAGCAGGATGACGTTGTATCAATTTGGAACTCCGCAAAGACAGATTTGAATTTACCTGAATTAGTAGAAAAGTACTTGAGTGAGTGAAAATCAAAAGAATTGCAGATTAAAGCTTTACTGCTGTCATTCTGGGAAAAACAATCCCAACAAACTGCTATAAAAACTGCATCTTCTGATGCTTCTCACGATGCATCTACGAGACACTTGGATGCGCAAGGTCGAACAGTTGATATCGAAAAAGGGAAAATGAATTTTGCGCTCGCTGGAAAAACACTTGCAAAAGTTTGGTCTAACAATATATCGATTAGTATCCAACAATCAGGTTGTATATACATCCCGCAGAATCTGATGTAGTTGAATCCCTTCTTGAAAAAAGATACTTCATGGAGAAACAAAAACTTTGCTGAAAGCCAATATATTTTGCAAAAAGTAAAATATCAGGACACAAAATAAAATGTTTGGACACACTCTTCTTCATCCTTCAAAATCGCATTTTGCCACTACCTGTTCCTCTGGTTCAAACACCGGATAGGCTAAAGGTTGCAGATATAGGAGAAACAGGTCAACATCAATATGGCTTACTCTTAGTAAATAATTCTCTGGATATTTCAGAAATGCTACCACGCTCCTGCCGAGCTTTCAGACCCACACCATACGACCTCTACTGTCGATCATTGCAATCCAAACTTACCTCCGGTATTTGTAAGGTTTGCGGAAAGAATTTTGCTTCACTCAGCAACATCAAGGCTCATGCAAAATTGCATACCGCTCAATGTGGTTAAGCTAAAGCAGAACTACAACACCCTATTCGAGTTGCTGTGCGCCGACAGAGTGAGCTTAAGACAATTTTGCCATACGACATGAATATGACGGATGCTGGATGGATCGATGAAGATGACCTGAATATAACTGATATTAACGTTTTTGAAGTAGGAAGTTTAATTTCCGGTGAATTGTACATAACAGACGTTAGCCAGCATCTAAATCACATTTGGGAGGACGTTAAATAGACGGTTTAAATATAGTTCAGATTGCTAAGTTGCTTTTCGAATTCCAAGAACGCAAATGCATCGGTGTTTATACCACAGTCGTAGTCATGGAAAACGAGAGAACAAGGGACAGGTGGAAGATAATGTATCTATTTAACTGAAAAAACGTACTCGTATATTTAAATTAAAAAGTGGCAAGCGAAGATAAATTCGCATTTCCTCAAAAAGTCATTTGGCCACTAAATATTTTAAAGTCTTACTTTTTTAATGTAACATTATCCTTGTGTTTTTAAAGAAAATCCCTATAAAACTAAATTGCAGTATATTGTACCGCATTGTTAAGCAAATTTGCAAAGTGCAATTTCATGTAAAGGTAATAAACGATAGGTGGCTTTCATTTTCAGATTTTCAAAACATTTCGGAGTTTATTTAAATAAATTGAGATATGGGAACAGAGGCGTAAGTGAACGTTTATGTATACCCACACTGAAAATTACAGCGCAATCAAAAAAGTTTTAAATTAGCCTCCTTTGCGGGAAAAATTGCATCCAGTGCAATAAAAAAGGAATATTTGTTGAATGTGAAAAATTGTGTTTCGTATCGTCCTATGAAATTTGTTAAAATATTTGCTGAGACTACTTTAAACACACAAAATAAAAAACAAAACTTTAAATAATTACTGCAAATTTTAAAGTTGTTACTGCAACATTTAAGTAACACTTTAGTAATTATTGCAACTCAACTTGCAAAAACGAAAAATTGACGATCGTAATTTATGTAAAATTGACTTGGTTTTTATTAGAATTTGAGTGTAATGAGAAAATGTACTTCATGTTATTTCTTGGTTTTGTTTTCTCTTTTTTTCTTCTTTTAATAGTTAAAGACAGGCATGAAATATTTCAGATTTCTGATGATGTTTAGCTCAATCAGAATATTAATATTAAGTTCTCGTATTTGAACTACCAAGTCTATCGTGTTTTGTTGATGGTATAATCGGGAGTGTTGCAACTTTGAATGTGTGCGTTAATTTCTAGATCTTTATTTCGGAATGATAAAGTTCGGGTAGCATTTGGGAATAAATTAATGCCTAACTAATAAATATTATCTGGTGCAAACGTGTAAATATATGGAAGAGTCCTTTAAATAATTACATCCGTTCTTTCTGTTTCACAATTGAGTTCTAAAAGCACTCATCAAAAATATAGGGATTGTGGGAATCAGGAGGTACTTTTTAAAGGGGAGGTTGTGAACAATCGGGCAAAATGTGACATGGGGAGGGGGAGTCTAAAAACAGTAAATAATCACGGGCGTGCTTTATGGACGGCCCCCTATTGGTTCCAAATCATTTGCAAGAACAGTGCATTGTGTCTGGGAGCCCGATCGAATTGGTAGTGAGAACGGTAATGTCCATAATACTGCCACATTGTTGGTAGAGCAGAATTATCCAGAACGACTAGGTACACTTCAGAGATTTTTTTACCATTCACAAAAAACAATTTCATGCCATGGTGGAACCTACGCCGTATTTAACAATTGGAATAACACAGTCAAACGAACATCGTTCGCTAAATCAAAACAGGCCTATCAGATTGTGACTCATGAAAAGTGGGACTCATCACTTTAAAGAACAGCTCTCCAGTCTTCCACAGTACAGGAAAGACGAGGGCTACACCGCTTCAAACGGCATTTCTCATTCACAGTAGTGATATTAGGCTTGTTTGCCACTGGTCTGCCAGATAACCCAAACTGTGCGACACTATGCGGTTAGTTATGGTACTAACCGACCATTACAAGCATTTCCTACCTCAGAAGCGAGTGAAAGGAAAAGGAGGAACAGGATTTCTTGAATATTTCTCACCATGGCCCTTCCATCAGGTTCTTTCAGTTTGTGCAGCCTTCTTGAAAGTTTTTTTTGGGGGCTGTAGTTACACCAGCCTATCTTGATATCCTCACTGCATCACATGCAGTCGATTTTGGTATGTTTAATTTAGCTACAATGCTCAGTACGGAAAAGTTACTCATATAACATCCTATGAGACTAACAAACGCTGGAACTCAGAAAGGTCAGTCCACGCAGCATATCCGCTTCAAAGTTGCTGACTGATAACACGGCAACAAATCTCAACTTCACATGTATGTAACTTCCACTCACAGCGCAACTTCCTAAGCAACGGTGCTTCGCCCTTACGCAACTATTTTGTTGTGGTCCGAATACATTTGATAATAAAGTGTGTATCCCCGGCTCATGTAACGAGTATTCTGGATATGTGTAAATTAAATGTAGCTAAACGTTTGCACCAAACAGTTAAACATAAATTAATTTAAAGTAAGAATGCAAAGTATATACCTGTGGACATATATTCATTAAAATTCAGGGATTTTTTACAATGGTGCTTAAAGTTATGGTCTAATAAACTTGAAAAAAAATTTCCATTGTTTCAAGGCAAGTTCTTTGCAAAAGAAATGGCTCTGAAATCTTTACGAAATAAATGTTCGCTAAATTATTTCACACCTTGGTCTGCGGGCGGTATAGTGGCAAAAACACAAAGCTGGTTATGGGCAAATTTATTTAAAGAAATTATGAATTTTCTGTTGCTGCTGAAAGCTAAAGCAGAATATTAACAGCTGGTGAGAAATGTCAACCTCCGCAATCTGCCTGAATGCACAAGTGCAAAGGCACCCGAAGCTTTGAGAATCAGTCTGAGATTCATTTAATGTATACTGAGTATTCGGTGCACAGGACTCCTAGTGATTCTTCATTGGTGCTTTTTAATATGCGCTAAATGCTTTTCTGCCACCTTACCACTGTCAATTGCAAATACCTTCGTTGGTGCAGCCTTCGATACCTGCAAGGGATTATGAATGAACGGGCTTTGGTTTATCGTGTTGCTTCAGCCTTTCGTAGACCCAAAAATGAACTTACGTAGCTAGCCTTACCTCGAACCAGAAAAGTTCGTAGAGGTGAACTTACACACAATTCATGAGAACAGGCAGGGAGTTGAAGTTTCAGTGTCGTAAATATGGTTAATATTGGATTATGGGCTTCACATACCTCATGGGCTTCACATACCTCATGGGCTTCACATACCTCATGGGCTTCACATACCTCATAGTACTAAACACGTCGGATCAACGAATGTTACAGGTTTGGAGGAGGTATTGATATAATGAGTGGTTTATAGAAGCAACAGGATGTTGGTAAATCATGCGCTGGAGTGAAACTGAAAGCCTAGCTGTCCGTTCTTACCATTGGATGTAAGATATCATCTTCGGCGTCTTCTAAGACTTCGTAGGCGAAGACGGAAAGCTGGAGCCTTCATTAATTTTTAAGAGGAAAATATCTCCCCAAAGATGATGAAATGTCCACTAGATGTTCAGTCCCGCGTTCAAAACAAAGGAATAATGGAAAATTTTCTAACTTCCGACTGAATAAATTTTATTCCTTAGAGATATACGGTTTTTCGATCAAAACATTTCGATGCATAGCTTGACCCCGATCTTCGATATTTCAACGATTTATCAAACCATTAATGGAGAGTAAGTTATCATATATTGCTAAGACCGAAACAATTGTCCAGAGCGCCATTGGACGTTGCAGTGGATTAAATGACGAAAATTACTATTCCCTTAAAATGTTAAGCTCTAATAGCCAAATCTATTCTATCTCGCATTTTCGAGTGAATGCTTTTGGAGTTTAATGAATTCGAAGTATATATAATTCCTCGTAAATGCTGCACTTACACCCAACTGCTGATAACGAGGACGCTCTTATGGGAAAATATAGCCAAATTACAAATGAGAAAAATGGTCATGATGGCAAACTGTATTTTAAGATAATGTCAATGTCATAATAGTTATTTGCCTTAAAAATAAAGAAAATATTTCCTCCATATCATTGCTGAAAAAATTACGATTAAAATACTCCTCTTCTGATGGTATCTTTTAAAACTGAGAAGATATTTATACCATTTCTTCTTCAAATACCGCATAATTTGCGGATATAAAACATCAATTTCTATTGCCGGCTACTAGATATCTCTGTTCATAAAGTAATGTTTGAAAAAAAGAGTGAACGCATCATACAGAGACAATGCAGCAGATTTTCTTTTTGCAATCCCAATGTATTTTTAATGCACAATTTCACCCAAAGGAGGCAAAATAAACAATTTCATTTCCAGAAATGTTTGCAGCAACCTCTTGTGCCCAGAAATTTGATTACAGAATTTGACTGGTAAAATATAATATATATATTTTATTATTCCCTATCTCTCTGCTTATAGTAATGCGACTTGAATATTTTTCTTCTGCGATGCGGCAAGTGTTCGTGGTGCAGAACATCATGGACATAATATCTAACTTTTCTACTAGACGACATTTAATAAGATATCTCTTTTCTTGAGCATATGCAAGAACTGTTCTTAGCAATGACGGACAGAAAACAAATGTGTAAACTCTCCTATTTTCTCAACTTTCAATTTTGCTTAGCACTAAAAGACTTTACATGAATAAATTTCTAAAAATATCCATTCTCAACAAATTCCCGTTGAAGAAGTTATACTGCTTGCCATTCCTTTTGTTAAACGATGCCAATAATAGATTATTATAAAGAACAGACAACCTTATTTAAAAATCAATAAATATTTTATGAAAGCTTCTAGAGTATCTGTTCCTGTACGTCGCATTTGAAAAAATATATTTATATCAAATAGCTTTTAATGTAAAAACAATTTGACTCTTATAAAACATTAATAAAATTTTAACAGGAACAACCTGCACCATCGTCAGTTGGCAACGAAATATATGATCACATGACAGGCAAAATTCCACTTTAGCATTTTCTACCAAAATGCGTACTACCCAAACAAAGAGAATGGAAACGTTACACTTAAAATTTTGTTTACCTGCTTTAGTCATGTACCACATCATGCAAATTTTCCAAATTTTGGTAAAAATTTCTTTTGTCTTGATGATACTTATATCTGTAGTAGTTTCTATCAGTTTAAAATTAAAATTCACATCAAAATAACTTTCCAAATCCAACCAAAGACTGAAATTTATAATCAATTTTTAGATACACTGTGTATTTTCTCTACAAGGCTTAAGTTGATCTCATTACGAACTGAGCTGTTCATATTATTCATTCTTTGAAATTGTTTAAGATGTTGGTTTCGTGTTTATTCGTAAGAAAAACCTATAAAACTTTCAGTGAAACATTTCAGTGTGTCGTTTAACTTAAAGTAATCTTTGTGAAATAAGTTGAAACCGGTTTTAGATGAATGTTTTAAACTTTACTATTTGAGTAATTATTTAAGAACAAATGAAAGGGTTTTCATTAAGATGCGTGGATGCATTCTCTCGCAGTACCTAATTGTATTTTTTGTGGACTGCAATAGAGCATCTTGCGCAGACTAATACCCATTTGCAATTATAGTACTTGATTAAAGTACGCTTAATTGATATTAAAGTACGCTTAATGGAGATATTAAAGTACGCTTAATTGAATAATTTACTGCGAGACGGAAAGTGTGGTCTATCTATTTATTTGAAACGGTAAATCTCACCGTCTTTCATGATACACTACAAGTTTACATGACATTACCAGTTTTCTTAAAAAAAATTAATATACCAATATTTATTGAAATATTTTACTGAAGGATTGTTTCCTGTAGCATACTTAAAACACATCCAATATTAAGTAAGGCGATCCAAATTAACAAAAGGATAAATTTTGTCCAGAAATTAACACCTTCCATCGGACTCCAGTTCGACTTTTAATGAAATCATGGCTTTTCAAAGTCACTTAGATAACTAATTACAATTGAAAATGATTGGAAAGCGAGGAATCGAGATGTTTTATTGATGTGAGGTATTGCAGCGCATCGAAGTTGAGGTATCAAGATTTTTGAATGTGTTGAACCAAGTTGTTTCCAAAATCTAGAGGCAGTTCCTTGAAACCTGAAAAATAAACAGAAGGCCGTTACAAGATGCCCACGAGCCACAACAAATCAAGTCAACCAGCTCTTTCTTTCTAACATCTCGCCGCCATAGGGAGTCGACAGCCAAGGAACTTTTGCAAGAGATCTCCTCTGCTACCTAAACCTCAACATCGAGGCAAATAATTTGCAGTTCCATGCACGACGGAGTTCTGTAGTTTAAGAATTAATCGAGCACACGTCGTCGGACATGTACCTCATCGAAAGAGTGGCACACATGTTGGGCGTCGGCTCCCGTAGTTCATAATATGCAACGTGCGCTGTGTTGTTCGCTCGCTGACGTTTCTTGGGCTTCCAACATTTCACCTGGAATCATTTGCGCTAACGTTACAAGCTTTCGATCTGTACGAACGTGGATGATATACGTCAACCCTTGTCAGTCATGAATTCCGTGTAGTTTGCCACCGTTTGCTCTCTGGGGTCTATTATGTACGTCGATATAATATTCGCGGAACGCCGTTGATAATAAGTTCTCCTGCGGGACGTTACTGTTCTTAACACCTGATCGATCCTTCTGTCTTGCGCTAAAAGTGAGTCCACGATCAAAGACGCTCAGATCATCTCGTTTACCTATGTTTGTCGATTACGATACACTTTTGAAAAGACTTGCCGTCCGCACATTTATCGCCTGCATTCGGTTTGGGCCTGTGACCCTTTACGCAAGCGATGCCAATGTTAACTTCCACCTCCTCTATCTCTAATGATTTTTCTCCTGAATATATATGCCGTAATCTCCAGTTTTACTGTTCAATAAGTAACATCATCAAATCAGAAGACTTGAACAAAACAACACCCTGTAGCTCAAACTGAACCCGCATCTTTCGATTTCTTTCGAACACGCTATCTCTTACACCACCAGGACAATGAAATTATAAGTATCTCAGTTAGAAGAAACAGAACCACTTCAGATTTTGTCAGTCTATACCTATTCTGATTCCTGGTATCTTAATTAATTTCATATCTGATTGCTTGGTTAATAATATATATTGTGCTACGTACTTAATGAAGAATATTTCTTCTACAAAAATGACAAAAGTGGAAGACATCATGATCAGAGTTAAATCCCAGAAATGGCAATGTGCTGGACATACTGCCGGAAGGACATACCGTCGATGGACAGCCGAAATTTTAGATTGGATTCCAAGGGACAGGAAAAGACCCAGAAGAAGACCACATGGGAGATGGGTGGATGAAATTCGAAAGTATGCAGGAGTGACATGGAAGAGACTGGCACAAGACATACCGTTGTGGAGGAAACTTGGGGAGACCTTCATCCAGCAGTGGATTGATAATAGTTGACAATGATGATGATGATGATTTCTTCTACGGAATCCATACCTGGGATATCGATTGGTGTTGTGAATAATTAAGCTACCAGGCAGCAGCATTAGCTTCGAGTAGAGAAATCTGAATAGGTTCTGATTTCTGTGGCTCAGATACTTGTTACTTCATTGTTCTGAGTAGTGTAACGCGCAATACATTAGAACGAAAATCGGGAGATTCAGGTTCGATTCCTGCACCAGCTCTTTGTAATTTTCAATTCTTCTGATGAATTGATGTTCCCTATTAAGCACTAAAAGGGTGATTCTGACATATCTGATTGCCAGGTTAATAATCATGAACTGTATAGAAATTTGCAGGCTACCCATTCAGTCTTCATGGAACTTCGGTATTAATTAGTAATCAATTTAGGAATAGAAGTTAAATGTAGTAATTCATTTATTTTCACAATGTGCTTTTTAGAGAAGGAATTCGATTTATATTACTAACTGAGCGCAAGTATTAACAATAGGTAATCTTAAAGCGCTAAAGTTGAGAAAAAAACGCATTTTTTTCAGAGAAAAAGTGATTGAGACTTGTAAAATCTAGAAAAAAAAAAACCACAGTAAAAAGGTTACTAGTAAAGCTACGTGGTGAAAATCTGAAACTTTTGGAATAATCACCCTCAAATGATGCACTTGTGCTACATCATATTTTTAGTGCAAAATTATCTATTCGAACTGCTGAGCATTAATTCATTGTTCCGTGCACGTAATCGTATATATTCGCCACAGGGATAATTTGATTTCGCAAAGAACTTTGCATTCTTGCTATTGGCATGTGAGCCACGATGCACTTAAAGAAGTTAAATAAAAATGAGCTGCAAATGATAAATTCCACAAGTTTCATCTAGGAAACTATATAAATCTTCTTAATAAATTACCTCAAGGTAAGAACCCGCACTATCTTTAAATGAGTCAAATAACTCTTTAAAACAGAACTTCTGAAAGTTATTCATTAAAAATAATATTTTGATTGATAATTGATAATACTCTCTAACAGCGAAATAATTATGTAAAAAGGACAAAATATGACTTGCTTTTCTTAGTGTAAGTTTTCATGAAAAACAAATATTTCCTCACTTTTTCTACTTTTTTTCTAAGGCTTGAAGCTCTCCAACAGGGATTACTCTTGCACTAGTGGGGAAGGAAACGAAGAGTGACAGTGACACATGCAGAATGCAGACCGCCACATATTTGCAAAAAGCCCTCCGTTAGCTAAGGTTTGAGTGAAAGCAAATTGCTGTCCACATCATGATGTTATGAAGAATATACGGATTATGGAATCTTGTCCTAAGTGTACTGGAACACATAGCTGAAAAAATCCTTCAAACGTTTTACTTCATACAAGGTAATTGTTCAAAACGATAAGACGATTCTAGGAAGAGAGTCATTTAGTGACCCTCGGAATATCTTGACGTTCGTAGCAGTCTTTTCCATTAACACTAACAAACGCACGTGTTCTCGTCCCTAGAAATTGCATCCCAAAAACACTTCCATTTCAGCATTTAACAGCAAGAAACCACCTGCAAACAGAGTAAAGGAGGGGAAGAAGTAGTAATACAAACATAAGAAAGATATCACGTGATAGTGAGCGATGATTACACTGATCTATCAACCGATCCGTAATCATTATATCAAGCAGATCAGGCTAGGGGTGGAAGTATGACCCCTAATCTAAAACAAAGTCGAATTGAATCGAATCCTGACATAAATCCACCGCGATAAAATTATTTATAATACGCAATCGCTAATTTAGAAAAAACGCCAGGGACCTGAGAAACAATCTTCGTGTAGTATACGAAATGAAATACCTGGGCAGAACGAAAAAAATATTTTTCGATCGTTTTCAGGTTTTAACAAATTTTTCCAGTGGTTAAATACCACTGCAAGAATTTGTAGTGTTTTTTTGTAACTGAAAAACCAGAAGAGATGGCGCTGAAGCAATTTTTTGTAAAGAAAACAGCAAAATGGATGTTTAACTATAATTTAAATATTCTTATTTCAGTACACAAAAAGTTTTGTGGTTTCCAGCAATGTCGGGAAACTGATTTTATCATAATATAAGAAGTGGAATTTCTGAGAATACATTATTTTTCAGGTCTCTAATCTCAAACATATTTGAATGCTGGTCACATGACACAAGAGATTGGATTTTTGAGAACCTCAAACATTCACGCAACTTTTACGAAAAAAGAAAAACGTTTTCGTTAGAATTTACAAAATTTCTGCCATCAAATCATTATTTTATCATCACGTTAAGTGCCTTGCTTATAATTCCTGCTTTTAATGATTATTGATTTCATGTTTCAGCTTTTCCGAGCACCTCTATTTCTCAGGGCTGAAGCCAAAATTAAAGATCACTATTAAAGATGATTTAATAATATTGTGATCCGGCTGTAACGAATATAGCCAAAAATGGAAAGTTCTATTTGATGTGTAACAATTCACATACACTTCCATTTCCATTTCTTTTGGTTATATGAATATCAACATAAAAACCTTTCCGTTTTCAGATTCTGACCTTTAATCTAATGTAACTGGGGAATTATATACCTCATTTCCTTTTATATTATTCTTTAGATGAAGATGTAGTGTTCGTGCACACTTTGCTCCATCATTTTTCATTACGCCATATTTTTCATCCCATATCCCACATCATAGCCTGTGATACTCTATTAAATTGCATCGCTACGAAACGACGCATGCAGAAACTAAGTAAAGTAATATATATGTTTACTGCAATGTCTAAATTTCGAATAGGAATTAAATTCGCATGCACCTAAAAATTCGAAGAAAAAGTTTTATTAATTTTTTTCAATTGAATTTGTTTTGTTAAATGCGTTAATTGTTTCCTAATAGATGGTATTCTAGACTACCAAAACACTTCGTTTGGTAACCACCTACATATATTGCAACTTATCTCTACGCTCACTTATATTGCTATAAAATGTTTTCCTATGAAATTTTTATCTGTAATTTTGGAAACAGGAACTTCACGAAGAGCAACTAAGGCCTTGCATTTGAAAATTTAAATGATTTTTGCGATCAGTCTTGCGAAATAAAAGATTCAGTGGGATACAAAAAAACCTTAGCAAACTGAGAAAGGTTTTTATCCTGTTGGCAAAATGTTCTACATTTCTTCAAAGAAATTTAGAATGACCTTAGAAGAATGTATATAATCAATAATTTTCATCGTTTGCGTTTTATCCACAGTTCTTACAAAATTTCCCTTGTCCCAAAAGTGAGAAAATGATTTATATCATACTTGAATGTCTTAACATCAGCAAGTGAGTGTGCATATGGAACTTCAAAAGTAAGGCTTGAAGTTTCATTTACCAAGATAGGACGACTTACCGTCATGCAGCGAAGAACCTCTATGGGGTGCAGCAGCCAAGAAGCTGAAGACTGAACAAATCTCAAGGAAAATATCAGATTTCGCTGAGATATTACCATTTCTTCAGAAACGTAAACAATCCATTAGATTTAACTACAAATCTAATATATTGTTTAAATTTACTGGTTTGCGATTTCTTGTGATCTATTCGGTTGCTTCCGTTTAAATAATTAATTTTCAATTTAGAATATCGCAGCAAAAAATCTTTCAAATGTTCTTTAAGTCTACAAATTCAGTCTACATGTACAGTGTGCATTTTTCGAGCAGTAAATGTCTCAGCAAAACGTCATTGAAATTATCTCTACCAATGCAGTGTACATATTGAGTTTTTGAGCAGTAACTTTTCCTTTTATTTTACCATTGAGTAGAAATACCGGTAAAATTAAGAGAAAGTTTTAGAAGAATTCCTCCTTTATTTACCGGGACCCTCATTGAAGCTTGGAGGACAGAATTTAATAGGCTGAAAGTCGTAATATCTGCGACCCTGCTGTTCGTCCACCAGTACCTAAGAGGAAATCCTTTCTTTCAACCAAATATTTCCAATCCCATTGAAAAGATATTTAATACCTGGTTGGAGATTTACGTTTTAAACACAGAAAACTATTCACATTGGAACAGCGCACTATTCCTAAGGGAACACGTTTTTAAAGATTTCAGGAAACATATTTTCAGCAGAGCAGGAGATCCATAAAGAAATAATATAGAATCAAATCGTTCGGTGAATCTTATTGAATCACAGTATCTCATGAGTTAAAATGTTGAAAACTGGTATTGTAACATATGAAATTGGATCACCGTTGTGTTTCCTACGATCATTCTAAAATATGGAACAACGGGTACAAATGATTTTAAGATACATGTAAGTGGGTGTTTGTCACATTGCTAAATACATATTGCAGTGTTGTTACTCAGTTCTCTTTTTTCTGTGCTTTCCAGACATAACTTTATTTTTTTCTTTTCCTTTTACATGATCTTGCAGATTCCTAGCTTGGTTTTTCATCATATTTCAGGCTTTCCCTATCATGAGTTGTTACTTGCTGTCCATGCAAAAGAATAACTGACATCAGAAGAATTTCAAATTTGAAAGGCAAGTTCTCAGATCAGCCTCCACTTCCCAAAGGGACGTTAATATTTCATTGCCTATCTCTGTGCGTTATTCAACATTACAACTTTGGTTATTGATTTACATCATGTCCTTTGTATTTACAGCAATTGCAAAATTGAATCAAAATCGTCTTTTTTCATGCGATAATCCCTCAATGAACAACTCTACCTGCTTCTTTAACGATTTTTCAAATTTGGAATCCGCAGTGCACTTTAATCAGTGTTTTATTACATTTTCCACGTCTTCATCATCAAGAACTACGGCGTTAGTGAGAACGACGGCCATAGCCAGAGAGTAATTACCGATGCTTGGTGGTGTTCTATAATAGACCTCCTTCATTTCACATTCTGATCAACCGTGTGTGATAATCAGGGGCCTCCCACTTTTCACTTCGAATCCCACACGGTAGAAGTAGTGAACCCTCAGATGCGTATGTACAGCTTATATTCTGCAATTGTGTGAAAATTGCAAAACAAGCGTTTGCCTCCTTCTACATTATTAACAGCATATCTTGTAAATCATTTGGTTTATTAGTTTTCTGGTAGAAGCGATTTTTTCTGGTTATTCCTGGTTCTCGCGTTGTGTCGTTTCGTTTACATCGAATATTACTGTACGGTTATTTAAAAAAAATATTTTGTCCCTCATATTTCGCAAATTATTCTGTTGAAATCGATTTATTGATGATAATTCATGACATATAATGTTATTGTATCTTCCTTCTGACAGGATTGTAGAAATGTAGACAAATCGTTTATAAAATAATAAAAATGTGCCTAATGTTCTTTTGATTTTAAAGGCTTGTCATAGATTCAAAAATATTTACATTTTCAACTACGTTTTATGTAAAATGCTAACTGCGGGTAATTATTTTCAACATCGAAATTTTGAGAACCAAAGGGAGAGGGAAATAATTTAAAGCAATTATGAACATGTTAATTTATTTAAACTTGCGATTTACAAATTAATTTGTTTCAGGATTCGGATTAGTGCACATAAATGAAGATCTTCGTTATTCAAGAGGCTTTAGCCACCCCTGTGCGACAGTTTTCCGAACGCTGGATTCTTACCATTTTTGGACGTTCCGGATACGAATTCCGGTGAGTTATGGAAGCCGTGTTTCTGTTGCGGCACTGTGTCAGTCTTTCAACTTTGTAATCAGTGCCACTAAATCAGTGACAGAAGATTATTTATATCCCATCGAGTTGCTTACGCTGAACGTAAAACCCGCAAGCAGACAAACAAATGGTCTTATAGTAACGAATACCATTTCACATTTTACATGCAGTACTTAGTTCGATAAATTTAATATATATATATTAAACGTTTCTTAATATACATCCTCTATGATATAGTCAAACTTTGTTTTGCGGTCTAAGTTGATCACTCTCAAATCGCTTGACTAGTAGAATATTAAATAAATGCTCAGAAATAGAAATTTGAAAAAAAGGTACGAAATTTTTGTTCCTGGAAATCATATTATCTAAGTAATAGACGTTCATGGAAACTAAAATTACGACACAGAAAACTTTTTTCCTGAACATTGGGATTCTTCGTTATACAAGGTAACCAATTATTCCCGGAAAATAATCTATTTAAAGAGGTTCGAGCTTTACAGAAACTGAATTTCCTTCCTGTCTAACAAGGGATTGGCTTCACATGGAACTGCATCAAACGCAAGTAAAGTATACATGATGTTCTTGAATTTTAAGTTTGTTATCATTGTTTAAACAGTTTAATTTCATGACCTAAATAAACAAGTTAGCATTTATTATTATTATTTTGTTGATGACATTTTCTGCTCTTTTGTTCATATCTGAATTTTTAATTTCTGGAAATGCACACTGTCCGGTTCTAAAAAAATAATTCATGTCCGTGTTGGAATACAATGACAGTTAAAAAACTTTCTGACTGTATTTTTAATCTCAGCTAGATCGGAGTTTAAAGGATAAATGTAAACGAATAGGTTGCCGGAGTAGTTACTATTTTACAAAATCTGATAAAACTAAAGTTTTCCGTCTCTTATTCGTCACTGCGCTCCCCTTTTTAATAAAAATATAGTTTTCGCTTACTTCAATAGAATGTACTAATCAGAAAAATGTTACTCCAAAGTGATTTATATGGTGTATGTTTACACTTTGACAGTCAACTTGCTTCTTTCTTGTCGTACTGAGAAGAGGATAATTTCGCAGCTGCGCAAGTACCTCTTGCAGAAGATATATATAACTGAAGTAAATGATAACTGAACTGCATTTATCGGAATGAGAAAGTAGCGTTTAAGGGCATTAAGTATACATTACTTTTGCCTAAATATTTATATCTTTCTTATTCAAACAGTTTCAGATCTGGGAGTCATCAGACTGACTTGAGGAATGGCCACTCACATTCTCCTTCGCTTCATTGCTACACTGACACAGTGGAAAAATGATTTCGTTTCGTCAGCCAAATATAATGTTGCGTTATATTATTTATTTATTTATTTAGTGTTTTTCCACATCTAAATGATACAGCACACACCGCAGTAGTACAGAAAAATATTTTTTATGTGTACTGAACACTTTCTTACAGTTTCAGAATGCGAATTGTTATACTGCGTAGTTTTCTTACACTCAAAGCGTTTTCTAAACAATATGAATGATGAGACTGTACATTTTTAACTAAAAACTTCGCAATTTGCTTTTTTCTTTCAACTGCTTAGGTGAAATTGATGATTGATTTGTCCAATCACCTCGCGTTTCAGGTCAACACTCACAGAAAAGTTTTAACCCCCACGGTTATTAACTAATTCAACGGAGAAATATTCTTCGGATTTCAAGGTACAGATCATATCGAAGAAATCATCAGGTCTGGATTGTGCTACCCTGTTGGAAATTCTTTCATAGAGAAGTAATGATCGTTTTTTAAGCATATCTTTGAATTTCTTTAAATGTCCATAAATTACCTGTGTCTACCTAGCTGTTCTCTTCAAAGCTCCTGAATTCCCAAATCCAAATGATAGTGATAATAAGTGTTTGAGGAGGTCCTTCACTTCACTGAATATTTCAATATTTGTTCACTGTACATGCCTCATTTTTATGCCAAAAAATTTGATTTTAATGGTGTTATCAAAATATTATTATCTTGGTCAAAGATTGAAAGCCATCGGTATATCATTTTACCCATGTTGATTCTAATAGCTATCCGTTAAACAAACGGTCTAAAACATCTTTCATACAAATGATACATGATATTGCGGTTCCGTATGGCTGGATGAATTATATTACTTTTGTTACTCACATTGGTAGGCATGCTCACATATTTTTTCCAGGATATTTGCTCTGCACATTTTTTCAACGGATGGTTTCTCTGCCATTTCTCATGAGTGATATATCCGCAGCTCGATTCTTAGTCATCTGTTAAATAGTAGGTTTGTCCGTCCTTACTTTTGCATTAGTTTTCAGTTCCCAAGATAGGACGAATAGTAATAGTTTTTGTTACATTCAGTTAAAGGGATGATCACAAACGATTCTCCAGAAATAGTCACTTTGCCCATTCTTCCTAATCAACGAAATTTCCATTTATAATTGGTCAGTAATTGTTATATTTAGCGAATTGGTAGAAATGTTGGTGACGTTGTCATAATATTTATTATTCTGTACTTCCTTCAGCATATTTTCGTTCAAAAAGCAACCTTCGCATTAAAATGCCCTGTTGCAGAAATAACTTCCTTGTTTGAAAATGATGCCATACACACACAATATTAACCCACGAAGTTTTTCCCGTTGATGTGCCGGTCAAATACACGTTTCTTTCCTGCAATCTGCACAAAATATAGAACACCTCTAACTTATGTTTGTAGCAATGTTTTCCGTGGATAGGAAAGAAACGTGCACTCAAAATTTGATAGTCAATTGACTTTCCTAGCATTCTTCAAATTCTGCATTTGTCTTTTTGCGGAAATATATACCTTTCAGCTTTTGACTGTCTAATTAACGGGTAGTTTTTCTTTTCTAAAGAAGGAAAACACGGAAGAAAGCTTGTGAAAGAAAAGGTGTTATGTCGTCGTCTGATCTAAAACCAGGAAAATTATCTTGAGAAAATATGAACATCATTAGGGAATTCTAATGTGATGATATTGTTAGCAGAATTACGGCTTTGAAAAAAGCCTTTGCTTCAATGAGAGTCGACAGTTAACAGTGTCGTTTTGAAAATCTACTTCTACTATGTGATCTTCAGAGGTTTACATGCTATTCAAAATTCATGATCCAGCAATTACCATTGAAATTTCCAAACTTGCTGAACTACGTGTAAAGAACTCCGTGTACGCGACCAAGAACTGTCAGAACCTGTGTAGAATAATGAAATTACATTAAATGCTATTTCCTGTTTCACTGAATGTAACATAATTCTTCATTCCGTTGCCATCTCATCTTCAAATTTGTACAATTTCACGCAATTCTGTACATTTTGTACTAATACTTAACAGGAAATTTTGAATGTTATGATAGCATGTGGCTTAGGATCACTTTAGGAAGCTAACCATCGAACAGCAATCTCAGAAACAGAGAGAGAGATTTCCTATCTGAGGTTGAGAGACCCGAACCCTCAGCGCTCTGCGCCTTTTGTCACTTGAAAAAGAGGAATATTAGATATTTGGGAACAGATTTCCCTGATAGAATAGTACGAAGGAAAAGTATGGAAATATTAGAGGAGAGGGAGTAGACGGTTACCCGTTAAGAAGTGAAGTTGTAAGCTGCCCTACATACTTACCTGTAACAACAAGCCATTTCAAGTGATATCTCTCTCCGCAGAAAAATGCCCGGTACACCTGTGCCACAGAAGAGTACAGGGGGAAAGGAAGGAAAGGACACGAGAAAGGGGAACCTGAAAAAAAAACCATCACACACAGAACATCTTTCCCAGAGAAAAATCGTCTTTGAACACCAGGTAAGACAAAACTGGCTATTTGCTCAGTGTTTCTCGCCAGCCAATGAGAGAAAAGATTTTTCCCCATTGGTTTACAGGATTTTTTCACAGGTTTACTTTTGTTAATTCTTGACAGGCATGTCAGAGTAACCATAGCTGAGGTGGTCTGATCACAATATTACACCGATCGAGGTTTAAGATACTCATTTTGAGTAAACAACCGAGAAATAAAAAAAGCCACAACCAGGGTTTATTTTATTTCTTATTTAGGAAGCCGGTAGTTTATGGGCCAATCATTGATCATTTTTTTTCCTTTGCTACGCAATCTCAGAAACTTTTATTGATTTTTATGTTATACATATTTTTATTCAATATATTACTGTATGCAGTATTTTTTATGATAGTATTTATATAATACATACTTTTTCACAAACTTTTAATTCCCGTTTTTGATAAAATGGCCTCAAAAACATTCATTGCAACGGCTTAATTTTTTTATACAATACGCAGCTAATGTTTCATCTGAAGTATCTCTCCAAGTCTTTTCCAAATAAACCATAGCATTTTTAAAGGTGCCTTGGTTATCAAAATGCTGAATGTTAAAATTAAGAAGATAGTGAAAAAATTGGTCGAAATGGCAAATTTAGAACTCCTGTAATTTCGTAAATAAAGAAGATATAGACCTGCAATTTTTCATAGGCTCATACCTGAGGTTGCGCGTTCATTATGCCAACTTTAAAAACTGTGAAAGAACGTAAGCCTGGGGATCTTGTTGGTGATACATGATTAGGAACCTTGTTGATTTTACATTGTTGAGGACTTTGTTGATTTTACATTGTTGAGGACTTTGTTGATTTACTCAGATACGTCCATTGAATACAGTTTGTTTTACTCTATTTTGTTATTTGAATGATGAATGTATGTACAGGAAATTATGAAATTATAGAGTAGGTATTAAGTCTTAAAAAAGTAAAGAGCAGTTATTGATAATATTTTTTTTAAATCTTTCAAAAATGTAATCCTCCTGCCGGTGCTTTATATATAAATTTGTGATATATCACGTTGTTTGTTCCGAATGTGTGGTTATTCATTCCCATTTCTTAAACAGTATTAAAACTGCTGAGGCTCTTATATTAAAATCCGTGCCTATTGCACCGGATACACTGACCGTATACTAACTACGGTCCTGTCTCTAATTCCTACTATGTAGTTTAGGTTAAACGGACACATAAAAATTATCTGATATCTCAGCAAACAAATGTTTTCTGCCATGACTGCAGGTTAAAATATGAAGTTAAAAAAATTAAATTCTTCGGTAGTTGTTCCAGATTTTAAGTGCAACCTGCAGGGAACTTGTACCATGATATACGTTTGAAACAAGAATATCACAGAAATGTGTACCAAGCTATTCGTGACATCTTAATGTTCCATCAATTTATAAAATTCACTTTAATTAACATTTTTAAGGTAAATTATATGTAAAATTTATATATCCCCATTGTGCCCGTTTAGATCTTATGTTGCCTGTTCAGATTTAAAGGTCATCAGTAATTTAAATAAGCGCTGCGTTTTCTCTTCATATTTTAGCTCAAATCAAATTGTTAACGATCAAGTTTAAAACATTAACACCATGTTATTTCCATTGACAAAAAAAATCTTAAAGTAATATGTATGAATCGTACCTACAGTGTGCTTTACAAAATTAATTTTAGGGGCTTATTTCATTGGACATGTTTGGATTTACGGAGTGTCTCAGAATTCTGATTGTTCCTTGAAGATTCTGTACATCCTGAGCCGCCGTCTAACCGTCAATAAAAGGTCCCTGCAGCCAGCACATGGGCCAGCAGTTATGTCTAGCAGCTGGCCAACAATTGGAACTCCCATCAGTTGTCATATGACAGAGCAGGGCTATCAAGTATCCATCATAGGCAGTGGCTGCCACATGTGGCCCTTAATCGGTCCGGCAATCACGTGCCATAAATGATGGCAAGACTGATGTGGTCAGCCAATTTCCCAGTAGTAGCCAGAATAAAAACAGATAACCACACTTTCTCAAATGCAAAACTACCTTATTTTTTGTTCCTAACAAAACTTATGCATCACGGCACGGCGCTGGGAAAATTTTAACAAGTCCTGAAAAACGCCCGTTTGGATTTGGCTGACATCGAACTAACTGCGTTGTATGTGCAAAGCGGAGTCTTTAGCAGCTACAGTGGCTTGCCACGAACGAGCCGGGACTTGAAGGGGCGTCTCTTTCATGTGCGATGAGATACGAAGGGTTATCTTTTTAATTTTACAGTATTGCGAGGTATTTTTCATAAATGTCCGTTTCATATAATTCATAAAAGTATGTTTTCAACGTAAAGATTGTTTTTATAAACCTTAAGGGCAATTCACTCATTTTCGATGAGTGCACGATCTCAAAGACGCTTTCTAAAGCTTTGTAGTGTCCTTGTGGTCATGAAAGGTGATTGTTTAATAAATATATTTATCCGTTCATGTCACATTCTGCTACATTCTTCACGTTGTATCTTTTCTTTCCGCGGTCGGAAGCTACATCTGTTCTAAAGTCGAAAAATATTTTATTTTACTTGTCGTTATTTTTTGCAGCGAATTCCTCCAATCTTTTGTATTCAACCCAAGGTTATCCCACTTGCTCGAAGGCTTTTTATATCCACATAGTGTTTCTTTTTTTTTCTTTTTTTTTTCAAATAATTGATAAATTTTGTAAGCGAGTGTTTCTTATTTTTTTCAAACATAACGATTTTTCGATGTCTTTTAGGAACTTTTGTTTGAAACGAAATATTATGTTAAAACGAAAGATTTCGCAGAAATCATTTCTTGTTATTTATAGAAATGGAGTGGTGTGTTTCACGGCAGTCTGTATTCTTGGTTCTTTGTGTGTTTGTGCAGGATTTTTGCTTCGATATGAGTTCCAATAAACACCCAAGATTAACTGATTACTTTTTGCAGTTTATTATTAAAATTTTATATAATTTTCTTTTGACGATAACCGGGACGTAGCGTTTTATAAGAAAACTAATTTGCCTTTCTAGATGTGGCTTTTATTTTTCTTAACATCAATTAAAATAGCACGATGCTGTTAACGTCATTTCCAGTTGGTCCACAAGAGACACAGCAGGTGTTGCTTTTGTGCGTGCACAATCTCATTGTTTCCACCTCGTGTTGGGGTTGCTTCGGTTGCAATCTACGGGCCATTAGCAGCACTTACTGGAAGGTCCGTAATTCACGACGATGCTTTAGGGTCATGAATGGCTGCCAGCAAAGGACCGCTACTGTCCTGTGACTGGCATATTTCAGCCAGCAGTGACTCATTACTGCTAGATGGTGGCCAATATTTACGCTATACTTGTGTTTTGCTAGGTACCTTCCCAAATGTTCTTAAACTGTTGTACGCTAGTTAAGCAAAAGTTTATTATTTCAAGTTAGCAGTGGGAAGGTGTATGACCATCTCAATTTATATTCGATAAGAGGTGTTGCTATCTATTGTTATCAGAACATTCCACACTTCAAAACCCTTCGTCTGTCTTCTCCTTTCTGAAAAATTATTATGCTTCTTTCACGAAACTTTGTCAGTGCTATCTATATCTTTCCTATAAATTCAACGATGAGCGTATTATTCGATTCGTCGAGGTGTTTCACCAAAGAAGGTTATAATTACGTACTTCTGCTTACTTTGTTTACAAGAAATTTGATTTAAAATTTCCTGTCGTTTACCTATAATGAGATTAATTTTAATTGTTCTGTTTCATTTAATTATTTTGGGTCTTTACACGGTTTAAATTTCGGTTTTTACACATGTACAGTGTAATAATAGGAGATGAAAAAGCATTCATCCCTTTCATCCAGTAACATTTTTAAAATATGGGTTTCAATTCTAAATTAAAGAACTTGAAATGCAGTGAAGGAATACATTTGGGCTTTTTGTTTTCGGATAATGGGATTAAGCCCATTTATGATGAAGTAAAAGTTATGAAATGACATCATTAATATATTAAACAATCAGCTTCTGCTGTTGATTTTTTACAGAATTAATGGAAGCAATTATTGCTTTTGCAAATGGATCTCAACTAACAGTTAGTCTAAAATGTTCAAACTTTCAATAGCAGTAGATAAATCCACAGCAGTAAGTATGCAGTGTATTTACAAATTCGCTCTGCTCGTATTATACTCACTGTTTGAAATTGAAGAACACGATATACCGAAGTACAGTAATATTCATTTTACCTGTGTTCAATATGTGTTGCTTTGGTGTCACGGAATATATTACATGCTAATTCCAATCCTGTCCAGTAGATATTCATTTCTATGTAGCACGGTTTTAAAACATGTTTGAATCTCAGCAACTCTGTTTGACATCGGATATATGTAGCCAATACAAACAACATATACATATATTCACAAATCCACAGGTGGTAAGCCTTATAGCGTTGGACTCTTAGTAGTAGGTCCACACATGCGATAAAATTATCAGCTGCAGTTTCAATTGATGATATATTTGAAAAAAAGGCAAAGGCGAGCCACCTTACTAGCCTTTCTAGAACAGGTATCCGTCTACAATATCAACAGCGAATTGTGAATGAGGACATTTCAAATGTTCATATATAAAATTCGTGTAACGTTGCATTTCCCAAAGAAGAATATTTCGGTTGCTCCTCTTCTCTGAAACAGCATGAACTTTTAACTGGGTACTGATGTATTAGCATTTACCTTTAGTTTTTTGGGCCCAAAATGCAACAAATTGTGTTCTTTCATTTTCCCATTTACACGAAAAGCTGCCTATTGAAAAGGAAACAATTCTATCAAACAAGTGACCCTACGTTGTCATTCTCTCGAACATGTTACATGACTAAAATATATCATCTGAACTCAACATTTTCGTTTAATACTTGAAGCAGAATTATGTACTGTTAAAAAAGGAATTCACAGTAACAGAATCTTCCATATTGTCGCCCGGGAAATCGATTTAAGCGACACGATTGAATTCAAGAACTGGGAACAAAAGTTGTTCCTATTCTTCCAACATTCTCCGCTGCTACACTTGAACTTTCACCAACATTCATCCTCACAACGACGAAAAATATGACAGGTTTTCTTATTTCTTCTAAGCACTCTCACGAAGGAAACTTAATTTTCCATTCCTTTAACTTCTGCAAATAGCACACGATTGTTCATGTTTTAGTTTTATTTCGTTAAATATTTTGCATGAATGATATCTGTATAGATAACATGTTATCAGTAATTTTTATTAGATGTTATTTTAGTCAAATTGGTTACCTACAAATGCAAAAAATGTGCATTTTGCTGTCTAATACTCGATTAGGTCAAGATAAAAATAATTCTGTTAAGTTCAGATCGGAAAACATCTGGTGGTATTTGAAGCACAATAATTTGCGTTGACTCATGTGGTATAAACTTTTGCATATTTTAGTATGTCTCCAACTAGACAACTTAAACACGAAACTATTTGAACATTACACGCTGTTAATTTAAAAAATATCACTCCGAATGGCAATGTATTCTGCTTTTTTTTTAATTTCTGTAATAGCGGAATATGAAGAAGCGCAGAAAATAATATTATATTAGATTTTGGAAATCGCTGCAATATTTTCAAATGAGTTCTCGCAAAAATAAAAGCTAGGAAGGAGAGAAATTTCTAGCAACCCAGAAGGAAATTTAATGCAATAAGTGTAGTTTTAGGAGTCGTACTCTCGAAGCTTTATCTTGTATTGTTTAGAAACATTCGCTTTCTGTCTGCAAGAAATGTGCAATTAATATTAAATGTCTACAACACTTTACATCTTGTGCAATTGGAACGGTAGACGTTATAAAGAAATTAGCAAACAATGAATACTACTGCAATCTACTTTATCATAAATATGAGTAAGACTTGTGCTGCACTTTGCAGCTCATCTCGGACATTCACTCATATAAATGTAAAATCTTTGAGAAATGCTCCATTAGAATATAAAAAATATATATAATATGTATACGTATACCTCTTCATAAATATTACCACACATTTTAGAAATTTGTTCAAAAAAAAACTTTTTTGTAGGAGATTCCATCTCTGATATAGATAACGACAGATTGTTGGGGTAAATACATAATTGTGTTACGTGAAATGAGTTTCAATATTTAATCGCACGTAGTAAATCGTAAGTAGAAATGAAAACAATGGTCAAAGCATCGTGCATCTGTAATTTCTAAACAGAAGACGTTAACGATAAAAATGTACTGTACCTTAGAAAAACCTATTAATTCAAACAAACAAACAGACACACATTGATAACTATTAGCCTTTAAAGATTTAATAAAATGACTTTTTGGTGCATCATTGCGTGTACACCCTTTGTGAATATTTCCTTGAAATGTTCACAGAACAATCATTTAACATGCATTTCAAAAACAAATATTAATGTAAAAATAATTTTAATGAAGTTGAATCAATCAGTCATTACTTGAATTCAGAAAATTCAGCCGAATTAAAGAATCGTAATTATTTTGTCAGTAAAAATTGCAAAAAGTAGTACTTTATTTCCTTAGAAAAATGAAGCACCACTAGTTACAAGTAATTTTATTCTGTGCTCTATAAGCTTTCTTTACTTAAGAAAAGGAGATATCAGAAAATTTGTGCAACATTGATTATATTAGGGATACATTTTTCACCGTTGCGTACATTTAAAATTAAATTAAGTTATCCTTTTTAAGTTTTTTTTCATTTGTTTAATGGTGGGCCTAATCAAATTAAATTTTGCAACACATTCTCAACTTTTCGATTCAAACACTCTCGTATTTAAAAAGCATATCAAACTATTTAATCAAATTAAACTCAAAATTCAATATAAATTACCTTATTTTATTAAACTTGAAGATATTTAATCGTAGTAAAAATAAAGAATTTAAGCGATCGTTATTAACAACCCTGGCAGACGTTCTTGTTAAAAAACCTAATGCACAAGCACACATCTACAAAATATATAAAGCTTTAAAAATGGTGCAGGTTTGTTTGCATCTTTTGAAAACTTTATGAATTTAGGATGTTGGCCCAGCAAAGAGAAAATTTTACGGCTAGAAACCTTTCATCAAAGAGTTAAACTTTGTAGAACTAAATAGTTGAATTTATTGAATATAGTTTATTTTTCAAAGAAAATATTGTAATATGCATTGTTGTTTGGTTCTACTCATTTATAGCTCCTTAAGATCAGTCTTATATTAGCATACGCTCCACGTGCATGGCTAACTCTTAAAATCTGACTTTCAAATTTTTGTGTAGCTAATACAAATTAACGATGTTATTCTTTTTGCAGGACCCTTGGTTTTCATAATGCTTAAAAATGAATTTTCCAGTTCACAGTTCCAATCTCTTAAATTATCCAATTTCCTGGCACGAAGTTGTACACATAAATTATTCGTTATCTCAATTTTACAAACCTATTCTAATGTCGTTGGCATTTATTAGGTGTTGAACTTAATTCTCGGCCACAGGCACGACACGCTGATAGCAAATTATAGCAAATCGAATACGTACCTAATCACGGAAATAACCCCCGTCGTGTTGGATACATTTGAGCCATAGGTCAGGGAGCTGTCGAATGCCACTGCCGAAAAAATAGGGCTCTTTCGAGTTGATGAATTCGTCAATACTTTTGTGGACCACCTCGAAAGAAGTGAAGAGCGTATCAATCACGTGATGTGGCAGGGAGCGAAAGAGGTGATAATCCGACGGGGCAAAGTATGGAGAATACCCCGGGAGGGACAAAATATCCCATCCCATGTTGGTGATCGTGTTTAAAGTCGTTTTCGCGATATGAGAACACGCGTTATCCTGAAGCAACAGCACCGACCTTTTGCCTTTGCCGGCGGATGGCCTTTTCGCATCCAGTTTGTCACTCACACGAATTAGTTGCTGACAATAACGCTCAGCATTGACCGTTTCACCAGGTGTGAGCAACGCATAGTGTACGACACAGCGCTAGCCCCACCATATGCACAATAACAACTTCCTGGCATGGATATTCGGTTTGGTGGTACTGGTGGTAGGCTGAATTGGATATATCCACAATTTGCGCCGCTTAAGATTATCGTAGAAGATCCACTTCTCGTCACATGTCAAAATCTTGTGTAGGAAATCCTTCTTCTTGAATGGGGAGAGCAAGGACACAGCAACATCGTAGCGCCTAGACTTGTTCGCAGCTGTCAGTTGATGAGGCACCCAACGGTCCTCCTAGTGAATCCGTCTAAGCTTGTGCAGGGGCTTTGCAATGGCTTGCCGTGTTACTCCGAGGTCCTGGCCGAGCTCTAACTGTATGCGACAGGTATCCGAGTCCAACAGTTTTTCCAGTTCCTCATCGTCAACTTTCTGTGGCTTTCCCGGACTTTCTGCTTCACGGAGATCGAATTACCCTGCTTAAACCGCTGGAATCAATTCTTACTCCGACTGTAGGATACAGCAGCCTCACCCAAAGCAGCAGAGACCATTTGCTTAGGTTCCGCGGCCCTTTTTTCAGCTAAAACGCGAACAGGAGTCAATGCCTCAAATGCTGTTCCTCGAATGACATTGCTTTCACCGTCAATATCGTCCCTTCTGACACTACAACTGTGAGCGTTTTCTGTTTCCCGGAAAGCTGTTGATGGCGCTGCAATCGGCCATTACCGCACACAGCTATTTGCATTTGCCGACGTTCTATGATCGCTTGCGGTTAGGGGCCGAGAATTAATGTGAACACCTAATATATTGACATTTACTCACAAGGTCACAGGTATAAAACCTTCTTCGTTTTTCTGAATTGTATAATATGGTAGGACTCCAGAGAGGAGAATACAGGTGAGAAATTTTGTAATTTTTTACTCACCGGTTTTGCCCTGAAATTTGTATTTTAGTTGATATGTTTTCTTTTCACATATAGGCAGAATTAGATAAAATGAATGAGACAAAACCTCCTTAAGAGCGATCAGTCGAAAAATCCAAAATACATCCATCTCCAAAAAAAGACGCTAGAAAGTAACGATGCACTGTTAATGACAAATCACAATTAGGATATATCACAGAGTTTGAAAACGAAAACAAATTTTTGTATCGTGCATTTCATTAATATTAGAGGAGCAAATCAAGTCCAACTTACAACAAATAAGATATTTTTCGTAACTATCGATAAAGAACAGAAATAGCAAACAAAAAAGAAAACCAAAATTACCGTTAATTATCGATTCTTTATAATATGTAAACCATATTTTTTTCACTCACCCAAAATGTCAGGAACTATCTAGAGCCAGGTAAAACTATTACCGGGTAAAAAAAGAATTCTAATAGTGAAAGTAAAATATAGGGTTTCGATATACCCTTAAGTCATTCACTTCATTTTATCTTACCTCGAAGGCACTGTATCATCATCACATTAACAAAGGAAGAATGGTGAGTACGGGGGGAGGGCTCAGGGTGTTTGCTTTTTTCATTAAATATTTGTTCCTCTATGTATTATACGCCGAATTTTATTTTCTTTGCTGAATTTTTCTCCTCTGTGGATTATACGCCGGAAATTACGGTATTCAGTTATGGATATTTCTACACACGGTGAGAACATAAAAGTGAATAGCGCTGAGTGGCTGATGGAAACCACGTGAAACTTTAGACACTGTCCTTATAATCAGAAGCCGCGGGAAGAGAGAGTAGTAGTCAGTCAGTATCAATGTGAGTGAATGTCCGGACGGATTTCGTGATCGTGTTTTTTCTTGGATTTCTGCTAATATAACCGTTTGGTTATTGTCAGGTAAAGTGACTTTTCGATATTATCGCAGTGAATAGATTTTGACTGATCCTACAGATGTAGGTCTGTTTGAATTTGAAACGTAAAAGAACTGATGATGTTGATGAGTGTGAATCTCGTTCAAAGCAAAATGAAGCTTTTTTTATGCATCTTAAAAAGTGCCGCCGCTATAGAATGAAATATCTGTCATTTGTTTCACGTTTGCAAATCCCGAAAACAAGCAACTGCCACAATGTGTGTTGTGTTACGATATATTATCCAATGAAGCCATGAAGCCGTCAAAATTGATTGCGAAGATATATCGATACTATACATGAAGAACACGCAACAAAGAGCATCAATTTTTTTTAAAGTAAGAATTATGAGCTTCGAGAAAGTAAAAGAAATGGTAAAAAAAACTACAACTGGTTGTAACAAAGGAAATGCGGTGACGGCCTCATTTGAAATTTCTCAACTAATAGCAAAAACTGAAAAACCGCCTACAATAGCTTTAGAACTTATGATGTATTACCTGCTGCAAAAATCATGGTTTCAGCATTGTTCAACGAGAAAGCTGCCACGGACGTTTCTTTAATACCTTTGTCAGATGACACAATTAAAAAGCGAATCGGCGGTTTGTCAACCAATATGAAGGAACGATTATTAGGAAGAATTTGCATGCTCCCCCCTCCTTATATTGCTTTGCAATTGGACGAAAGCACAAATATGACAAAAAAGCGGTTTACGTTACATATGAGCACCAGAGAAATGTTTTTGAAGACATACCGTTCATCTCTTTATTGTTACACGCTACAGCTGAAGAAGTAATTAAGAGCTTAAACCAGTTTATGACATTTCATAACATACACTGCTGGCCAGCCAAAATGCAACACCAGAAAGGACACGAGATAGCAAAGCCAGATTTGCTGGACACATAACAACAGATACAAAGATGAAACGATTGAGCTCACTGGCCCGTGCAACTTGCGGAACACGCAGACATTAATATTTCGTGTGGCCCCTATGGCGGGCTATAACGGCCGCTACACGCCGCGGCATCAAACGAAAGAGGCTTTGGAGCTGGGCTTGGGTTATGTCGGTCCAGGCTGCTTTCACACGTTGCCACAGTTCATCAGGCGTAGCCGCGGGTGGTGTTGGCCGGGCAACTTGGTTGCCGATCAGCGACTAGACGTGTTCGATAGGCGACATTTAGGAAGAACTGGCGGGCCACGGCATCAGTGACACCTGGTGGGCCGTGAAGAATTGTTGCACAATGCGTGCCACGTGCGGGCAAGCATTGTCCTGTTGAAGCGTGGCCGCTGGCAGGTCCTGCAGGTAAGGGAGGACTACAGTCTCCAAAACGTCGGAGATGTAGCAGTGGCAGTTCAGTGTACCGGCGATGCGTACCAGAGGGGTGCGCGTGTCATATCCAATTGCGCCCCAAACCATAACGCCAGGCGACGGACCGGTATAGCGATGTATAAGTCAGGCATCATACAGTCCGTCGCCGCGGTGCCGTCACACGCGGATCCGACCATCGTGGTGTTGCAGGCAGAAGCGAGATTAGTCGGAGAAGATAATGTAATGCTATTCCGTAGTCCAGGTGCAGCGTTCAACATCCCACTGCCGCCGCACTCGTCGGTGGTGTAACGTCAATGGTAGTCGGAGCAATGGGCACCGTCCCCGCTCCTGTAGGCGACGTCGAACGGTACGTGCTGACAGAGGTTGTTGCGCAACCCACCATAATTCCTGCGCTAACGTTCGTGATGTGGCAGTGCGAGCTGTCAATGCCCGACACACAACATGCCGGTCCTCTCGTTCGGTGGTGTGCCGCGGTTGCGGCAATCGCTCACGTCGGTACGTCCGACCCTCTTGCACCCACCGAATCCATACTCGCCTCAATGTGGCTGGATGTCGTCCCACACGGGCGCCGATATCTCGGTACGATACACCACTGTCGCTATAAGCCACTATTCGTCCTCTGTCGAACTCCGAAACGTGCTGGAATGACTGCCGTATTCTGTGACGAGGCATCAGGAAGCTTCCCAAGCACAGGTTTAGCAGCACAACACACTTCCACTACTTACACCCCGCCTTCTGTGCATCTGCGCACCCATCTTATAGTGCTTCTCAGTGGCGTGCCGGACGCAGATGATTTGCATATGCCCTGCAATGCTAATCGTTTGCATGTCTTCTCGCGGGCGACGCATGCTGTGAATTTCAGGCCAATCGGATGCTTCCTTCTTGGTGTTGCGTTTTGGGTGGCCAGCAGTGTATATTAAAGGGGATACGTGGTAAAGAAAAGGTTAAAAACCGCTGGCCTAGATGATTTTCAGCGATGCCATTTCTATCAAGTTATTAAATTGAGTGTTTACTATGATGTATTCTGTCCCTTAAAGGTTTCACTAAATATAAGAAAACATTCGTTATACAAACTTATATGTAATTAATTCTCTCCTCCTCTTTTATTTTGGGGTAAATTTTAAACGTTTTTTTAATCGCAATAAACAGACAAAATTGCTTTGGTTGAATTAAATGCAAGGTTACTTTATTGTTAGTTCTTGCAATTGTCATTGCTTTGATAATCTTAGAAGATCACAGCATTTAAATTTTGAAACATTCAGGAAGAAAAAAGAAAAAGAAATCGAATACAGTTCAACACAATGGGTCCGATTCAGTCTTCACTTCCGTTTAAAATCATCCTAAATTAACCATTTTTATACGGAAATACTTACGGTGCATGAACATATATCCAAATATTTTCGTTAACATTAATAGTGGCAAATAGAACGTACGATTATTTTCTGCAGACATTTTTTTATAACTGATCAATTAAGTGAACTCTTGAGTTTTTGTTGAAAACGGATCCTTATACTTTTTTGAAACAGATACGACTCTGTATTATTGTGACAGATTTATTAGTAAGCATTGTGTTTACAATGTAGGTCAACGTAATTGAATTAGAGAAAAAAATGAATCTTCTTTTCTCGTATCCAAATTTTTCAAACATATATGCATAAAACATGCTGTTACGATTTTAAATGATCAGGCACTTGTTGGTGACTATTTTCTGCCACATCTTTTGTACTGACTCTATAATTTCTTTAAATCTCCGTCTTCACAATAAAGAATGGAACCTGGGGTAGTCATTGTATTGAAAGGTTTCCATCCTGAAATTACTTAAACTGGGCTTTATACAAATGAAACGGATTGTTTACTTATACAGATACTTGGACATTCTTTGCCTGCGAAGCAGTATACACTGAAGTTCGAAAAGTCATGTGACAGCGGTATGCAAATTTTAACTCGCACTGCCGTCGTAAAAAGACTTTGACGCACGCCACGGTTTTTTTCAGTTGAGAGGTGTAATCTCGTGAGTCATGTTGAAGAACCGCCCGTACGATTACGCCAAGCCGACGTGAATTATGGGAGTTTGAACGAGATACGGTAGAGGGAGCCAGACGGATAGGACAATCAGTTTCCGGAGTTGTGCGAACATTCATCATTCCTCGATCTACGGTGTGACGTATGTACCCATAATACAGTATGGAAGGCATTGCCACTCACCGGGAACAGCAAAGTGACCGACCACTGGTGCTGAATGACCGTGATCAGCGGAGTCTGACCAGGATTGCCCATGCCAACAGAGAAGAGACACTGGTTCAAATAACAACCACATTCAATTCAGTATTTACCAGGGATATGTTCATCAGGTCAGTGAA
Source organism: Macrothele yani (assembly GCA_039090855.1). Lineage (NCBI taxonomy): Eukaryota > Metazoa > Arthropoda > Arachnida > Araneae > Macrothelidae > Macrothele > Macrothele yani. The sequence goes on along the minus strand of CM076999.1, from coordinate 44,908,720 downwards.
AGGTAATTTGACGTCCATGAGGTATGGAGAAGAAGACCCACCAGAGTGTCTTTGTGAACACCACGACATTAGACACAGTGCCACACCTAGACCCTTGAACACAGTAATTGAATCCTGGAGGACTGGCCGCATGTGTCGGGGTCCGATGGCGACTAAATTTTGAACTCGTTTGTATTGGTATATAGGGTAATTAGAACTTTTTTTGCCTTGTATTTGCATAATTTACTTTGCTTCCAAGCCAATACATGCTAACACACGAAAAAGTTCCCTGCGTTTCAAATGGAATGTGACGATTATTAGTTCCCAAACAAATTTAAATCACGGGCTTCATATTTCGGATGTACAGTAACAGCGATATTGGCTCCCAACACCGAACTGCTGAGCCATTTTTTAATAGCTTGCACTTTGTAGTTGCTCTTTACAGACATTAAGTACTTGTTTTCTTGCTGTCTTTTAGACTTGTATTTCCATATAATTTGCTACAGCATCGCATGGCTTAGCTTCGAGTCATTTGAAACAAATAAATATTGTAGGACTTCATAAAGCAGAATTATTAAACTTAGAAACCTTATCAATGTTTTTGAAAATGTATTTATTCTGTAATCGTTTTGAATAACTATCTTGATTTCTTACGTATAGGTGGTCATCTGATTCGAAGTAACGTCTTCCAATGTTATCTTCGGTGTCCGTAATTATTTTTTTCACAGAACTCCGTCTATCTCTACCCTCCGAAACAGTTTCATTGACCTCTACTTATTTTCTTGCCACAGCATTGAAATCGCTGTAATATGTACTATTCCAAATGTCTTTTCATGAAAAGAAAATCAGAATTTGTAAATCAGATTTTCCAAAGATTATCAAAAGAACCGCATATTCCTTTATTTTCAAAATACAGGAAACGTGTACTAAAATAGCATCACCTTTGTCGACAGTTAATTATGATATTTACCTATACCAAGCCGCAAAATTAATTTAGGTAAAACATTGTCAAGGAACGTTATTTCATTTCTGCATCTAGTTATTCCCTTAATTTAGCAAAACATTATGTTCTCGTCCTAGCGAAGACCTGTTGGAACAATACAATATCTTTTCTATAAGGCGGTGCATATCTAATCGTGAAAACGCGTTGTAAAACAAAACATTTTGTTCTTCTGTTATGAATCGCATTAAAGTACATTCCTGATATTATTATAAACTCAACTAATCTGTAAAGATTTACCTTATGATATCATAGAGAATGATCAAACAAGTAAGGAGTAAATAGCTCCAATACATCAGAGAATGTTTCAAGATTTGAGATTTACAGAAATATTCTGTAACTCTTTAATTAGAAATATGTGGAAAAGCTGAAAAATCTACATTTAGTATTTCCTCGAAAAGAAAATCTTTATCTAAAAATTCTAGTCATAACAGAATTCAAGAATAACAAGCATACTCAACTCATCTCCAAAAGAGTGGTTAGTGAAACACTAGCGTCTGGCGACAGATATATCTAGAATTTATTAACATGCATCCCGTTATCTCATTGGCAGAAGAAAACCGGCACCCACCATTGGCGATCGGCACCATGGTGAGCATGGGAATTTGGCAGGATGAACTGTGAGCATGCTTACAGACCGTCGGGCACAACTGCTATCACAAAGTTTGAGAGAGGTAAGTTGTGTATTTTTTCTCTCTGGTTAAATTTTATATTTGGATGGATACTGCGAACAGGTTAAGTTATACATGTTTATTCCTTCAAAAGGCTAAGTCCGCAGTGTTCCGATGGGAAGGCTAAAAAAAGAAAAATCGTGATTGTACTAAATTTAAAAAAATCACGAGATACACATGAAACAACTTAGCTCTTCGTAGTAACCATTGTCCTCGCAAAAAATCAAAACGCTTCCCAATCCCACACTAAATTGTTTTCCGCCAAATTGTAGATCAAAATATACACTAGATACACATGAAACAACTTACCTAATGCATGCGATGTGGTAAACAAATACATGTTTATTACTTCAAATAGCTTCCGGCCCCCACCAATTACCGGTCGGCACTGTGATGAGCTTGGGTATTTGGCGGGGACAATGGCTACTGGCTCTGCGAAGAGGTAAGTTGTTTCATGAACGTGTATCTTGTGTTTATTTTGATCTGCATCTTTATTTTGATCTGGAGAATACACAATCACGATTTTTTTTGCCTTCCCATCGAAACAGTGGAAGACTAAGCCTTTTGAAGTAATAAGCATGTATTTGTGAACCACATTGCATGCATTAAGTAAGTTGTTTCATGTGTATCTCGAGTTTATTTTGATCTGCAATTTGGCGGAAAACAATTTAGTGTGGGATTTGGAAGTGTTTGATGTTTTGCGAGGACAGTGGCTACTGCGAAGAGGTAAATTGCTTCATGTACATCTCGTGTTTTTTTTTAATTTAGTACAATCACGATTTTTTTGCCTTCCCATTGGAACACTGGAGGACTAAGCCTTTTGAAGAAATAAACATGTATAACTTAACCTGTTCGCATGATCCATCCAAATATAAAATTTAACCAGAGTAAAAAATACACAACTTACCTCAACTTGCCCCATGGCGTCATGGACCCCGCTTGCCAACAGGGAGCTGCACAAGCTGGTGAGGTGTCCGTAATGGTATGGAGTGTGTTCATCTGGATTTCACTGGGACCCCTGGTACGTCTACAAATGTCTGTGACCTGCCAAAGCTATGTGCGCATCCTTTCTGACGAGGTACACCCGTTCATGTCCTACATTTATGTTGATGGGTTGGACCTGTTCCGACAGGACAATACACCTCCTCACAAGTGTCGACACGCCACATTATGGTTATAGGAGAATTCGTCTGAGTTTCGGATGTTGCCATTCCCACCCAAGTCCCCAGATCAAAACGTGATAAAACACATTTGGGATGCCATGGAACGCGGAATCGAACACAGGAGTCCGAGACCTCGGAATACACCTGAATTGTGGAACGCTCTACAGGAGGAATGGTGTTCATTGCCTACAGCATATTTCCAGAAGCTGATAGAGTCCATGCCGCGTCGTATTTCTGCAGTCTTGCGCTCCGTGGAGGACCTACCAAGTATTAGACTGGCGTACCAGTTTCTTTGGCACTTCAGTCCGCTTTCTTGTCTGCATCACTGCTAGTCATGTCATCAGGTAAATCACGTTTCTCTGTTGGACACACTCATAAGCATTGCGGCTAGGCTCTAAGTGTTAAACTTCGGAGTAGCATGTACCGTAGACTGATCTGCATTTGCAACGCACGCGTTTTATACCAGAATTAGAAATTTTCACATTCTACAGAACAAAACCCTCTGTTACGTCCAAGCTTATATTTTTAGTTTTACCTTTCCTTCAAACACAGTTTAAAATTACTAATTTTGAAGGGTTATGCATAATTTTTTTTATTCTCATGTGTAGATTCCAGAATAGGCTATACAGTCGAACCCGTTTATATTGAACCCGGATATAACGAATTATAGCGCATTTCGAACTTTTGAAAATCACCATCAAAATAGCCTGAAAAGAACAAGTAACAGATTTTACTATATCGAACGAGTTGAACCAGCCGTACTGTATATATCAAATTTTTCGAATGAAACTCGTGGCAAATTTTCTCGGAAAGAAATCTTGTCAAGCAATATCACCTCCTTTTTTCAGCGTATGTGTGAAATCCCGTTTGTGAATTATTGCCGCTTCCAACGTTTCCAAATTGGAAGCAGTCTTTTCGTTCAATGTTAAAGATACCCTATCTTTTCCGAACTTTTCCACAGAACGACCCACCTCCTCGCCTACCTCCTGCGAAGCACATTCAGGCAAAAAGGGAAAAAGAGTGACTTTGTGATATTCAGGCTGTGTTGATGAGAGAGAAAGCTGCTGTAGGGTGGACCATTGAGGGTATCAGATACTCTTTGGTTCACAAAATCGTAGAGGTTGAAAACAGCATTTTGACAAACGCAATAAGTTTAAAGAAGCAGAAAAAGCTGACTGATTATTTTACGCCAAGATATCAGGTTCTCGTACGGAATTAGTCAATCACAAAACCTTGGTAGCAATCTTAAAAGCACGATAATTAAAACACTGCGCAGGCTTTCGATGAAGGGAAGGACTTACTTATTGCATAAGTTAAAATATTAAAAATAAAGCCCTAAGAACTTTCGGTCTTCCTAAAGACCATCATCAGATGGAAGTGCAGTACTTCCATAAAAAAACTCAGATTGTGTTCACCAGAACAACCACTGAGAGTACTAGAGAAGTAAAACCGGTTTGTCGAATTATTGTGTACATATCAAAACACCGAGTTCTCCCTTTAAATTCGACGTAAACAGGATCAACTGTATTCAAATTATAAAGCTGTGTGATCCTCATGTTTCCCATCAATGATTCAGGAACAAAGTTGTTTAGTTGTATTTTGAGTAATTACTAGAACAGAATTTATTTCAATATCGCTTTGTGTATAATACATATTATTTCCCAGAATCCTTTTTACCAATACCATTGCCACACGTGTCTAGCAGCAAGGCATCCCACGTTTCAGAAAAAGAATGCCAGTTCCGATTAAATCAAAGAATCTGCTGAAGAACTCGATCACATTTCTGAGTAAAATATGTCCAGGTGACGATGTTCTCAGGGTTCAGAAAACCAAGCGCTATTCCAGGTGTCTTGACCTCTTAAGGGCAAGGCAAAATACGTTGGTTTCATGTGATATTCATTTAAGACAGATCAACTTCTGAAAATATGTAATACGTTCGGTCAACTAAAATAAAATAACCTTGTCTGCCTTTTCTCCATAACTTCTTTCTCTTTTTTACAATGCTTTTAAAATGTATGAATGATATCTTAAAGTTTTTACGTTTTACTGTTCATTTTCATCAACAGTAAAACGTAAAATCCTTGAACAGGTAAACATGGAAATTGAACTTTTAATTTCACATTTTCGGTTGCCTACCACTTTTTGCAACATATAAAAGTGACAGGTGCTACGAATTCGTGTTTTTTAAGAAATATTCCTCATAATATTGCTGCCGTTTTCCGCAGTTGCGCTGAAACCAGGCACCAATGCCAGTGCAAGTTGTTGTGACACAAGAAACCAAATCAAAACCGGAAGGAACAAACTACTTCGGGGTTAATAAAATGATCTAATATCACTTCGAACAAATTTTCTCGCTGCCTAAGAAACTCGTCGAACACGGCTTTAACTGCTCATCACGATATGTTGCTTTCAAATTCGCTTTTCTATACAAAGTTGTTCTTTAGGTGTTTATTGGTAATAATCCATTTAGCCAGATTACTAGCTAAAAGTGGTATAACTATGGCAATGAGCCTGAGAATACCCCAGCAAGATGGCTGCATCACTTGTGTCTGTCCAGTAGCACGCTGTCCGTGCTAGGAAGACTAGCACTTCTCCATCATGCCTCAAATGTTGGAGTAGAGAAGAAAGGGCCATAAAGGGAGCGCTAATCACAAGTGAAAGGCTTATGATCGGTACTGCTGCCATGAGTAGGAAAAATAATGTTTACACTAGCTTTCCCCATACTCGACTGCTGTGTGAACATTCCTGTTTTGGGGAGCGCAGACTTGGTGGACATCTGGTTCGGTCAGACACATCGGCGAATTGAACGGTTAAGTTAAAGCCAGGTTGTTTCTTTATTAAATTACTCATCCTAAATAGGCGATGTCGGATCTTGAATAACGTATAAAATGAAAAGTTCAAAAAATGGCGCAGTGTTAAAATAAAAAAAAATGACAAGATTCAACGTTTCTTTGTTTTCTGAAATTCTTTTAGAAATAAATACAAACAGGAGAATTTGCTCCTTTGTTTTGAAGTAAATGCAGAATAGCTCAAATAAACGAAATGTCAGGGTAACTGTGGTATGTCTGAATTTAAAAGAGTTTACAAATTGTTTCAGCCGGCAACCCTTTTCTTCGTAGATCAAGCTCAGGTAAATACAAACGAAGAACGCAATTCTCGCAGATGATTCCTCGGCTTTTACTGAGACAAAAAGGAAGGAATAGGTAATAATGCTTCCCAACACGTTTGTAACTTATTGTTTTTTTAAGCATAGTCGCCGACGAAATCACCTATTGGATGAACATTATTTGACTTCAACTTCAACTATGGTGTAATTTTAACATTCATAGTTTTTCTTCTAATGAGTTTGATTTAACACCATATAATATCTTCTACCAGAATTTAGATCTGAGCCATGAGAATGCTACTTATTTTTACATTTATTGTTGTGGTGTCCTAATAATTTGTGATGCACTTGTAAAATTCAGAAGCGAAGGGAGTATTTATAATTTAACTGATTCTCGGCTACAAACGAGATTAACTAAACACCGTAAAATAGCTCCAGCATTAGGTTAGATCTACGCAGTGAGAATTCAATTTATCTCTGAATTTATTGAAAAGATGTTTTATGTGTAAATTTGTGATGCCGTGTTAAATTCTGAAGTAAAGAGAATTTCAATGCTTCAGCAAGGGCTCTGCTACAAATGAGATTGACTAAACACTGTATATTGTCTTCTGCCATAGGTTAGATCTACGCACTGAGAATACGATTAATCTCTAAATTTATTGATAAGGTGTATTATAAATTTGTGATGCATCTGTAAAATTTGGCAGCGAAGGGAATTTCAGTGCTTTAATAAATTCCCATATACAAATGCGGTTAACTAAACACCATGTAATATCTCATGCCAGAGGTTATATTTACGCACTGAGAATACAATTTATCTTTAAATTTATTGTTGAGGTGTTCTATAAATTTGTGATACACATGAATAATTCAAAAGCAAATGGAATGTGAATGCTTTAACAAATGCTCAGGAGCCAGACGATATAGTTTTATCAAATAGTTTCCCTATCAACCCCAAAATTGTTTAAAAATTGGACTATATGTAAGAAATATTGTCAATCTGTTTGTTTGAGTAAATTGTTCGGATAATAAATTTATAATTTATAATAATGCACTTTGTTTCAAATAAGGGCCGCCGGTGTCTAGTAAGCAACGTTCGTGACTGCCGCGGAAAGGACCTCAGGTTCGATCCTAGTAGGTATGAACGCTCGATCCAATAAATATCTACCGTGCGTGGGATGGGAACGTTAAGCCATCGGACCCCGGGTACTGACCACCGGTAATATAAAAGGGCGTCTTCTTTCCTATTTCTACTTCGCTTCCGTGTCACTATCCTATCGGGCACTCTAGGCCAAATCTCCTAGCTTCCTCTTTCCAAGGGTTGTTTAAGATCGGGGGTCAGACACTCCCTTCCTAAAATCCTCTACACATGATCAATTGTTTCAAATAATTAAAGCACAGTCGTAAGGTTGTGTAAGTTGCTTTGGAGCAGTAGATGGATATGCTGTTTTTGTGAGATCGGACATTTTGTACACAAAGGAATAGCTTCTTAATTTTTTTAGAGGTGAACAGCTGAAACCGCGCCCTCAGTTCATACCAGATAGGAATATTTGATACAATTATTCTCTTCAACATGCTGATTTTAATTCTCCGGAAATTTTTATCCATTTAAAAAATACTGCCCGTGTTGAGCGTCAGAGTTCTTGCTTCTGATCACTCGCCCTAGATGCGTCCGAGTTCAAATCCTGGTGAAGTATAAGTGGTATACTTTCGCTAATACTAATAAATCGGCAAAAACAGATAGTAACACTGATTGCGTACATCCCAACCTTTCGCCATTACATAACAAAAAATTTGCAGAAAATTAAGACATTTCCACTGTTGAATCCTCTTCAGTGAGGGTTGCTCTGCAATGAAATGACTTTGACACAAAGCACCTGAGAATGCGCGACGCCATTGGAAGTGGGGAACGTTCTCATCGTTCTTTAGCTGATTAGGTATTGTCCCATTTATCATGGCATGAAAGCTTAAACTAGCAGCCGAGCGGAGACAGGATTCTTAACCTCCAGATTCGCTAAGCATGAATACCGGTTGCTTCCACTAGCGAATCCCGTGATGATTATATTCAAATTAATCGATAACTTGAAACTTGGTCGTTCTGGGTGGTGTAGTGGTTAGTAAACCCGGGTGCTATCTGGGAGACGCAGATTCGATTCCCGCTGTAGCACGACTAAATTTTCAAGTTTTCGGATATTTTCTGACTTACCATAATTGTCATATTTACACCAACAAGAAAGATTGTCATCTTCAAAATTTGTAAGTTCAGAAAAAGTAATGACGACTACATGGATTTTAAAGACGAGTGGACGCCGTTGTTTGCTTTTATCAAAAACTGTGATTTGTTGCTCTAGTATTTAATTTGCAAAGACAAACTTTCTAACAACAGAAATCAAATTTGGAAGGACTTTTCAATATAAAACGTTTGCGCATGAATATCCGGTGGGGAAGTCCAGAAGGAAAGTGGTTGAAGAACTGAAGAGAAAAATCTGCAAAGTACGTACGTCGATGCTAGTCAACTGGGTAAAGACTGCCAATCACGTTACATCTGAGACTTTTATATAGTCGCTCAGGAGATTGCGAAACTAAGTTGGACTTTCATTGACGGTGAATATATAAATGAGTGTTGTATAAATACCTCAAAATATCTCTTTCGTGATTTTAAAAATTTTGACGATATTACAAAGAAGATATATGGCGTGCTCCTTTCTAAGAAAACAATTAAGGACCGGGCAGCTATAATGGCAAAACAATTTCTAACCAACAACCGAAATACATAAAGGCTGCGCCCGCATTTTCGCTGGCATTGGATAAATCGTGCAATTTAAGTGTTACCACACAAGTAACATTATTTGCGAAGTGTGGAGCAAATATCGACCCTAGGGAAGAATTACTTCCACTCCTACAAATCAAAGGACAGACAACAGGGGATAATATAACAAAAGCTGTATTAGACTTTTTCAGAAATAATCAAATATAATAGCAATAACTTGATTTCTATTGCCCCTGATGGTGCCCGAGCATGGTTGGAGCAAGTAGAGGATTTGTGGCTTTGATGCACCAAGAAGTGCAGTACAACATTTTGGGTTTTCACTGTATTATTCATCAAGAGGCTTTATGTGCCCAATCCTTGCCTGATGAAATCTGCAAAATCATAGAACTCGTTATTAAGATTGTATACACAATAATGGCCAGAAGCTTGTATTATCGACATTTTCAAGAACTATTACGTGAATTAGATAATGAGTATTGCGAATTGCTAATAAACAAAGTCTTCGGACGGCTATCGCGAGACGAAGTTTACAAACGAATCTCACTATGTCTGAATGAAACAAAGACTTTCTTCACCGATAAGAACATTGATTATCCTAAAATACCTCATGCCAATTAGCTGCCCCAGTTCTAATTCTTAGTAGAAATAACATCGCATTTAAATAGAATGAAATTCAAACTTCAAGGAAAAGGTAACATTGCTGTTTTCATGCTAGAAGATATACGTAGATTCGAACAGAAACTACTTTTGTTTGCCTGTGACTTGCAATGGGGCACCTGCGTGTATTTCAATTTCTTAAATAAACATCATGAATCTTGGGTTTCGATGAATTTGAAGTGTAATACACTGCCGGACAATTGCTAAGGACGGATGACAATAGCAACGATAGCAACCATAAAATGGAAGGCAGGAAAATGTGGAAATTAGCATAAGTGCGGGATACAGTAAGACGTGTTGTGCGTATGCAAATTTTGGATTGTCGAACTTGTTCGTGACGTCATAGCGCAGATAAGAGATATAAAGGATTTGGCGCGTATTGACCGTTGTTGCTCAAACGCAAAGTTAAAGGGAAAGAATCAATTGACGAACTTGCAATTTTCAGTATGTCTTCCCGACATCACCTAGATGATTTTACGCGTGGCCGCATTATTGGCAAGATTGAAGAAGGGCGAAAAATAACAGATGTTGCCAGGGAGTTCGACGTCAGCCACAGTGTTGTTTCAAGGCTTTGGAAATCATTTCAAACAAATGGAGAGTGTAGCAAACGTCACGGGGGAGGTAGTGTTCGCAGTACGACACCTGCAGAAGATCGGTACATAGTGCTATCAACAAAAGGACACCTGCGCAGCACAGCTAGTGAGGCAGCAAATCAGTTTATGGCTGCTACTGGTAAGCGGATCTCCCGAAAAACTGTAGCCAGACGTTTGCATGAAGGAGGACTATACGCCCGCCGTCCTGTTGTGTGCATCCCATTGTCCAGACGTCACCGTACCGCCCGTTTGCAATGGTGCCATCAACATCGCAATTGGACTGATAACGACTGGTCTGCTGTCCTCTTCTCAGATGAGAGTAGATACAGTCTATCGTCTGATTGTCGACGACAACTGATCTGGCGTGATAGTGGTACTGCATATTGTCCAGCAAACATACAGGAAAGGGACCGATATCCGACATGTAGTGTCATGGTATGGGCTGGCATCATGATCAATGGCCGTACGTCCCTCTATGTGCTTCCAACTGGGACTATGACTGGCCAACGATACATTAATGATGTTCTGCTACCTCATGTTCGCATGTTCCGTGGTGCTGTCGGTGATAGATTCATTTTCATGGACGACAACGCAACATGTCATCGAACAGTCGCTGTCCAGGAGTGTCTTGAGAGCGAGGATATTCAACGCCTCGTATGGCCAGCACGTTCTCCAGATCTGAATCCCATTGAAAATGTGTGGGATGCTTTGGGGAGGAGTCTTTCTGGTCGCCAATGCCCTCCAATAAACAAGGACACCCTCATCCTTGCACTGACAGAGGAATGGGATAAATTACCCCAACAGCTGCTTGATAATGTTGTGCAAAGCATGACACGACGTGTGGAATATTGCATCGCCCTCCATGGTGGCCATATCCCGTATTGACATCTTACGCCGGAACGCCTGCGGACGGTAATTGCATTTTTTTCACGTTTACGTATTCTGTACAAAATGGCCTGTTTGTCCCTTGAACACGTTCCAAAGCCTTCTGGATTTCAGAGCAGAATAAATTGTCTTTCTTGTAATGTGCTGGCATTCTGACATTATTTTATTTCACTTGGCATCCAACCACACTTACTTTTTTATGCGCTATATAGCCGTTTATGATCCGTCCTTAGCAATTGTCCAGCAGTGTACTTCAAAGATTTTATCGATAGAATGCGGAAGTCTTTCCTCACAATGTTCCAAGTGTTCAAAAATTATAAGAAGATATTGTCGTTTTTGACAAAGTCGCTCATATGCGATTTTAGATTTTTCAACATTTCACAATTTATATTGTGCCGATTTTGAATGGCAATTTATTTATCTGAAAATAGGGAAATATGGACATCAAATTTCTCTGATTTGGGACGGAAATTGGAAGAACATGATCAAGAACGCAGTAAATTAATTTCAGATCACAGGTGGACTAAAAAACATTTCTCCTATCGACAGAATTGTTTTCGAGACATGGAACAGTCTTAATGAATCATATTATTTTTTGAGGAATTACGCATATGGCGTATTGACTATATTTGGTTCAAGTTATTGCTTTGAGCAAGCTTTTTCCAGCATGAATCTGATAAAAAGCAAATTGAGAGGTTCACTTACAGATGAGAGTCACCAGGCTTGTCTGACAATGAAAATAACGCAGTGCCAACGAGACTTTTAAAATCTAGCAAGCGAGATGCGGGGACAGATTAGCAGTAGTCACTAAAACAAATGTTTGTTAATATTGTAACATATTTTTTAATTTATCGCTTCAAATTTTTTTGTGACAAACGAGCTGAAAAACGGGCGTCAGTAAAAAACCGAACTCCAAATATTTCTTGTCCCTTCGTTCTTTTCCTTGCTCCGTGTCTTTCTTTTAAAAAGACATAGTTGCTATCGGTACTCTGTTAACAACGCAGGTCAGTTTCATCCTGTTCTTAAATAAAGGATTTGTGAATTTTCAGTTGCGCTATATATTTTAATGCGAAGCAGAATAATATCAAATATATAAAAACAAGATCTATTAAATTTTGTGCATACATTTTCGCAAATTTTTTCTGTGTTTTCAGGGAGCTGCAATGGACGCCAGAGTTCACATTGACTCCATTCGTGGTTCTTCTCAAAATAAAAATAGGTGTATTTTACGACTTTTTCGACCTTCCAAAGGGCCGAGTTGCATACTCCTGTTCCAGGGATTGGCCCGGCTGTTAACAGAACCCCAAAGAACAACATATTTCATATATGTCTTTCTAATGCTGAAGATATTTGTGTAGAACATGACGCTTTGCGGCACGATGACGCAATGGCTTAGCCGAGACTTCTGATCTCTTGTCCGAAATTACCAGGTCTTTGAGTTTCAGATAAGGCATTGGTGACGTGTTTGTAGAACTGCACTAGCTCTTACCCTTCCTTGGACCATTGGCCAAAACCTTAGGAAGGGCAACCACTGTTAGCCGAAAGATTTGAACATGAGGGTAGGAAGACTCCAGAATAAAAACAAAACGTTTCAATCGGTAATGTATTTCAAATAATGAATACCGATTACAATACAAGCGGAACTGCGGCGGGTTTACCTTTGATTGTTTTCTGTTAGTCTTTATGGAAACATCAGATATATGATATATAAGCAGAACTAGAACAAAGTTTGGTGATGAGTAGTTTTGGTTAAAGAAAAATATTTTGAACTGTCATACTTTGATCTGGTTTCCAAGCGCTGTTATGACGTAATTATTCCTATGCGATCTTAGAGAAGCATATTTCTTAGATTATAAAATATTCAATTTAAGCCAATAATCATATATTTACATGTACATCAAAAATGAAAAACATACGTATGTTAATAGATTCAGCTTTAATACAAATAACGAATTGTACAATGTACTCGCAAAATAGAACTTCACGATGTCTCGAATCAGAAACTGCGCATGACAAAAAACATTTTTAACAATCTAAGTCCAGTCGTATATCCATTTAATCGCATTTATGGCATCATGAAACTGTTTATTAATCACGTTCTAAGTCTGTTAATCCTTTCGAAATCACACCTACATAGCTTAAGTTTATTTTACACCACGCAGTATAATTCTTGAGAAAACGGATATGTACATATAGAAGTAGGACAGAACGACACTTCTTCGGAGGTCCCTAGGTGGAAATTTCAGAATAGAAGTGCTATTTTTTTCTCTGTAGTAAACCTCAAACCATTCCTGAAAAAAATGCACTGTTGAATACAATTATAGTGATTACCGAAATGTTTGTAACATTTAAGTATATTTCTATCCTTCAGTTAACTGCGCCAATGGCCCTCACTTGTACTTTGAGATGTAGAAGATGTGAATGATAAAGTATCAACACATGGGATAAATTATATCAACACGAATTTGAAAGAAATGTATATTGCGAAACGTTATTCTTGTGAATAATTCAAGCAACAAACAAATCATTTTTTTCTTCACTGAACAACCTATGCTCAAACTGAGTGGAATAAAAATTCTGTGTATAATTGTTAAAACAACTGTTATATGAAGGATGAGTATCGAATAATCATGATCCTCGTGATTTCCACCTTGTGTTCAAATTCATATCAATGATTGATTTCAAGAAACGACTTTGAAAATAGTGCATTTTATTTTTTCTGAAAACCTTGGCATGAACAAGTCTTTTTTACGAATCAAAACAAAAACTAAGAAAATAAAACGAAACAAATCAAAATAAAACCTAAGAGAAAAAAACGAAACGAAACTAATTAAGTGATATTTATAGAATAACAACGGAACATAAAATTTGCGTATGCTACATGAAATCTCTAAATCCTAATGGAGTTTCTTAAATTGTGTTACAATTAACTATATTTGATGAATATAATATCATCAGAAAATTTCAGTTTCGGGGAACAGTTGCGTTTTACCACGATAAAGTAGAACAAAACTCATATACACGTATTAGTTATTTATTCATTAATAGATGAATGATACCCTAAAAAATATAACTTCAAAACGCTCTATTTATAATGCTTAGGATTAAAAAAAACTTTTTGTGTGCACCACTTTTCACAAGCTTTATATGAACACACCAGCTAAAGAGTTTATTTTAATCGTTACATATCTGATGTATAATTATTAAGAATAAGGACAAATATTCAGATTTTGGTTATTAATATGAGTAATTTCTTCAAAAGATTTATTATATGTAAATGAAAAATCAATGTTTAAAGTTAAGTATCAGAATGAAATAGTTGATGAAAAACACTTTTCACCTGCATCAGATGAAAAGCAAGTTTTAAGTTCTCAAGTTTCATGGTTTCTATAATAAATTCAGTTGAGTTTTAAAGTATAGTAGAGATAATGTTTATCGATTAGTAATCGTTCAAATAATAATAAATGTTGTTTTTGTTATTATCACTGCTTTAATTGAATCAATTTATAGTAAAAGCTAAAGGGATTTTCAATTAATATTAAAATGTTGGTGTATTATAATATGATTTGGTTAAATCGTGTACCTTAAGAGTAGAAAGTAGAAGGCTGCAGCAGTAATATTTCTAAAGATTTTTTGGTTATTTTTTCTGTTACGTGAAGAAGGAGACATTTTCCCATTATCTCTACCCTTTGCTTTCGACTGCCACTGGAGCAGTGCTTTTTTACGCTTTCCAACCGTAGGTTGAAGAAGGGTATATGCTCCTGCTTTGTCCGTCCGTCCGTTGGTCCGTCTGTCCGCAAGATAACTGGGGTAAAAATGGGTCGATTTCGATGAAATTTTAGTATGGGGTAGAAGACCACCAAGGGACGAAACCTATTGAAAAAGGGACAAATGGGGTCAAAGATCACGAAGTAGGAGCGGGATCATCCCATTCCCCTTATGCGTCATAACCTGCGTAAATATGGTTCGATTTCAATGAAAGTTTACTATGTGGTAGGAGACCGCCTGGAGACAAACCCTATTCAAAATGGGTGAAGCAGGGGCAAAGGCCAGGTCATAAGATCGGGATGCATTCCATTGCCCTTATGTGTCATAACGTGCGTAAAAATGGTTCGATTTCGATTAAATTTCAGTATGAAGTAAGGGACCACCTGGGGATAAACCCTATTGAAAATGGTCGAAATGTGGTCAAAGGTCAGGACATAGGATTGCCATCCATTCCATTGTCCTTAACCCATATTATTAAGGTGGACGTCAAGTAATTTTGCTTCCTATACTTCCAATGCAAAAACTTTTGTACACATTTCCTTCACAATTAATGTGTTCCCAAGGATGAAAATTTGAACATCGATTAAAACAACTTCATAATATAACTTGGAAAACGTAATATTTTATAAAACATAACCATAATTATATTAAAAATCAATAACTTTTCCTTTGGTGGTGTTGAAACCAGAGAAAAGATGGCGCGACCTGTACTTTGATGACGTCAGTGGACAAAAAAATGTTGGATTGCATAATTACGGTTATGGTTTAGAAAATATTACGTATTGCAAGTTATAAAATGAAGATATTTTAATCGATGTTCAAATTGTCATCCTTGGGAACGCATTAATTGTGAAGAAAATGTGTACAAAAGTTTTTCCATTGGAAGTATAGGAAGCAAAGTTACTTGACGTCCACCTTAAAGTAGCAATTCTTGTATGTATGTATGGACATTTTATTTTGAAATCGGCTGTAAGAATTTTGATGAAAGTCGTTAACCTACCGTTTTCTGGTACTAGAAATCGATTTAGCTTGATCTCGACTTTAGAAGAATTCGTTTAGTGGGTTAAATAACCACCCCGAATTATAACGTTTTTGCTGATGGCATTGTTCCATTAATGTTACCAATGCTTAGAAATCTTATGACGTCACAACTCGCGTTTGAGAATGTTGGCGCGCGGTTATGCATTTTCTCTTTACGTCACGCGTTGTGTGTGGATCCTATTAAAGATTTATGACGTCCCACTCTTGCGGCGGGCTTCGCGTTTCCCATCTGTCTCATTACGTCACGCGTTGTGTGCGTATGTCCGTCAGCACGATAACTCGCGTAACAACCGTTGGATTTCGATGAAATTTTAGTAACTGGTAGGAGATCACCTGGAAAGGAACCCTATTTAAAGTGAACGAAATGTGGTCAAATGTCACTACATAGGAGAGGGATCCATTCCACTGCTTTTATGCGCCATAAGTAACGTAAAAAAGTTTCGATTTCGATGAATGTTTAGTATGTGGTAGGGGACCACCTGGCGACAAACCTTATTGAAAATGGGCGAAATTCGGGTCAAAGGTTAGGACACAGGAGCTGGTTCTACTCCATAGCCCTTATGCATCATAACGTACGTAAAAATGCTTCGATTGCGACAAAACTTTATCATGTTATCTCGGAGATATACCAAGCCGGTTCTGTTGAATGTCATCGAAATGGGATCAAAGGTCAGGGCACAGGACAGAGATTTATTCCACAGACATTATTCTCATAACTTGAGTGATAACTTGATTAATGATTTCTGTAATGTTGGAAAGCGTATTATAATCAATGCATTGTATGATTTTACGAACTTGTTTTGTTTACTTCCAGGTCCACGGGACTTGCGCCTACAGACCTTTATCACGGTCTGTGCGAAAGAAACCACAGCTTCCTATGAATGTAGGAGGGCGATCGCAAGTGGTGAGAAAGTGTTTTAAACTCACTGTAAAATGTTGTGTTCGAGGTAGTGTGTATTTCTTCACATTTAAGAATTTCCAGGCCGTTCGATCTGTTTAATGATTGAGAGAGTGTTACATCTGTATTGAGTTCCCCTAGCCTCCGGGGGAAAAGGTATACGAGAGATTCTCAGGTCCTCACCGGAATTCACTCTGTAATGTATTCCATGAGGTATCTTGATCTTAAAAGACAAAGCAAATTTTATGTGATCCGATTGCACAAGGGATTCGATTTGTTAATCACGCTTTGTGTTTTATTTTCCTGTCGTATAACGGAGTACATAGAGTCCTGCATAATGATATGAATCTCAGTATTGTGCTTGTTCGTGATCTCATGAAAGTATATTATGAATTATCATATAAAATTCTATTTCTTAAAGGTTATCTAGATTTAATAATCTACATATTTTTTTTGCAATATTTCAACAAAACAAGTGGTGTGATCTTTTTACCTGATACCTTCTTTTTCACCCACACTAGCCATCTTTTTTATTGCATCACTGAAATTTTTCAGTTTCCATAAGACTTATGCCCTTATTTTTTGAACTAAAACTGAAAGTAATGTACATTGCAGCAGCAAATTATTACTTTCACCCTAAAGCAATTACACTCGTTCCGTCGTCAGTCACGAACTCGCCAAAGACTTTCAGATGGTTTTTACAAACAATTAATTCTGCAAAAAATTCAGACCTATAAGAAACAGAATTAGCTGCAGTAAAGGAAAGACTCAATAAAAGGAAGAATCATTAAAGGAAAAACAAGCACTTCATATAAGGCAAATTTTTCGTCTATGCAAGAGCAACTGTATCAAGTGTAATGATTTCACACAAACAACAAGAATGTTGTAGCAAAGTAGCGAGGAAACGACTGGTCGACGATCAAAGAAAAATGCTGCTGGAGGGGATTTTACGACGTAACAAACGAAATCCGTTTTGTAAAATAAGCACGCAGTAGAAAAATTGCATTTAGATTATAATTTCAGCTTATACAGCTTGCTGTTTTTCTTGATGGTGTAATTGATTGGAAGCATAGCCCGGCAATTAATTAAACGTAGTCTTATAAAAAAACGAAAATAATTTATTTCGTTGTCATTTGCCGTTTTCGCACTCAACAGCTTCATTTGATGTAAAAAGAAATCGTCATTAGCTGTTGCATTACAATTAGAAATAAAACGCGCACCTCATACTTGCCATTTATAATTATAGAAAACATGCGAATATATCCCAAATGCTTACAATTTGTACATTATCTTGTTACAAGTTTGACATTGAAAAATTTCACTGATTCTCAAAAACCAAACCTAAATACGCCAGTACATTAAATTTGTAAAAATGTTGCGATCTAGATTGCATCAGCAAATATTGATCATAACAGAACCGTATCGAAAAAAAA
Organism: Macrothele yani; assembly: GCA_039090855.1. Taxonomy (NCBI): domain Eukaryota; kingdom Metazoa; phylum Arthropoda; class Arachnida; order Araneae; family Macrothelidae; genus Macrothele; species Macrothele yani. The sequence continues at coordinate 44,890,756 of CM076999.1, read as the reverse complement.
TATGTTTGAAAAAATCACTTCGTAATATTATATTTAAACCTGTTTCTTACCTATAGTTAATAACTCGTAAATTAAAAATGTCACACTGATGTGTATAAATATTTAGCAAAATGGTCCCAAACATCTTCACGTATCAAATTAAACTGTTATCACGGACGATACCGAAATGTACTGACATTCCCTTGTGCATTCTACATCTTCATTTGACAGAAAAAATAATTTACAATATAAGCTCTCATACCGTTGTTTGTGATTTCTACCTGTCATTCGTGCATTATGCACAATGTTATGTAACCTATATGTTGTTTCTGCAACATATAACTTGAGTATACGTGGGAAAACGCTAGTAAACTGCAAAGTGTTTTGATGGCAAATGGTAAGAACGATTTCGGATAACTAGCAGAACTCAATCTGTGTTAAAAGAAAATTCTCCTCCAATAGAACCGACCGTATTTTCCATTTGAAGTGCCCAGGTATATATCTTTTTTATTTTTATGTATAAGTGCAAAACATTTTGAAACTACATCCTACTTAAAAATCGTAGTAAACATTCAGAAATCAATTAAAACTCCGTCATGCAGATAAAACTATTTTTTGCTTAATAGTTATGAATTCAACTAGTTTTGATGATTTTAATATTTTTTAGTGTTTTCTATGATTTTCCGTAAAGTGTTCACCATTGGGCTTTCACAAATTTAATCCTGTCTGGCACCGAAATGAATCAACGTTGAAGGACACTGAACATGTCATTACGTCTGAGAGAAGGTGAAAGTATTGAACTTATGTCTTTTATTAGAAGATATTCGTTGCTAGAACGAAATTTTAATCGGACATTCTCTGAATGATGCACACAGAGGATTTAGTTGTCATTCGGCAATGCAGACATTTTCCCGTGACTCTAGACGCTTCTGTAGTGAGTAGCAAACCTTGAGCCGCAAAATTATAAAATCTGGTGTTCAGCTTAAAGGATCTTGCAGTGAATAAAAAAATAATTCCTTCCCTAATGTTGTGCTAATAAAATGTTTCAGTTTGTACAATCAATCCAATATACTGCTATCCAACTTACACGAAAAGCCGGTTGCATTTATTTATAGTTTGTAGATTTCTTTCGCTTGCTTCTCAAGCACTTTTAAGTTTATCCTGACATCGAGGGCTGAGGTATTACACAGCGTCCGATACTAAAATACAACTACTGCACACCATATATTGATTGAACTGAATTCCAAGGACTTAAATTTCAGTGTATTAATAGAGGCAGAAAAGCATATATACTTCAAGCAGTTAGGTTCATCTGAAATCTCAAAGAATTGTTCCGATTTCCTTTGGGGGGAGGGGTAAGTTATATTAGTCTAAGACATATACAGGGCCTGCGAAACGAAGCCTAGCAATACATGAACACAGCGCTTTAACGATAAAAACAAGTTATTCCTTTGAAAATACAAATCCTTTTAAAAATAAAAATAAAAGACATTTTCAGTTCTCTAATGAACAGTAACAATAAAACTGAAAGTACCTTACGTTCAAAAAAATTATAAATAAAACTGATAACAGAAGACATGTTTAATTCATACTTGTCAGCATTTACCGGCATTTATGCTTAACAGTGTGAAATCCAGGAGTTAATTATGACATTACTGGTATACCAGCAATAATAAAAAAACAAAAAGGACGCTCGCCAGCGAAATTTATGCTACAAATAATTTGTAAAAAATAGCAACACTGTAAAGAAAAAAAGGCACTTTTCTTAAAAAAATCTAATCTAATTAAATAGTTTCCAAATAGATAACGAAGAGCAATGCGCCAATCATGTAGGAAATAGTAATACTATACTAGTGATCCGATTTATTGTCGTAGGAAATAGACACATAAGCGTTCCCAAGCTTCCGCACCAGACGGTTTTTACAATGAAGTTAGACAGAAACTGCAAACTGGATTACAGAACGCTTTAACAATTTGAACGCGAAATCTTGACTTTACAATAAATACACTGACGGAAAAAAATCCCAACACCACGAAAAAATAGTTGTAGAGGAATGAAATGGCGGCAATACATTTGCATATGTAACATATTTAATCGATTAAGGTTTCAAGATCACAGCCTATTGTAAGCGCGAGAAGAGCCATTTTAAATGTGAAATGCTGGTACATTAATAACCGGTGTAACCGCCAGAATGTTGAATGCAAGCATGCAAATGTTGATGCATTGTGTCGTACAGGTGCTGGATGTCAGTTTGTGGGATGAAGTTCCATGCCTGTTGCACTTGGTCGGTCAATACAGGGACGGTTAATGCTGGTTGGGGATGACGCTGGAGTTATCGTTCAATGAAGTCCCATACATGCTCGATTGTTGAAATATCTGGTGAGCTAGCAGGCCACTTCAACATGTCGACACTCTGTAGAGCATGTTGGGTTACAACAGCGGTATGCGTACGAGCGTTATCCTGTTGGAAAACACCCCCTGGAATGCTGTTCATGAATGGCAGCACAACAGGTTGAATCACCAGACCGACGTACAACTGGGCCGTCAGGGTGTGTGAGATAACCACGAGAGTGCTCCTGCTGTCATAGGAAATTGCTCCCCAGACCATAAGTACAGGTGTAGGTCCAGTGGGTCTTTGTTGCAGACAGGTTGGTTGCAGGCGCCCACCTGGCCTCCTTCTAACCAACACACGGCCATCACTGGCACCCACGCAGAACCGGCTTTCATCAGAAAACACAACAGATCTCCACTCCGTCCTCCAATGAGCTCTAGCTGGACACCTCTGACGTCGCAAACGGCAGTGGTTTGGAGTAAGTGGAATGCACGCTACAGGGCGTCTGGCTGGGAGCTGTCCTTCAAGTAACCGATTTGTAACAGTTCGTTGTGTCACTGTGGTGGACACTGCAGCTCGAATTGCTGCCGCAGACGCGGTACGATGCGCCACGGCCATACGCCGTACACGGCGGTCTTACCTCTCAGTAGTGCCAAGTGGCTGGCCGGAACCCGGTCTTCTTGAGGCAGTACCTTCCCTTGACTTCCGCTGCCAAAACTCATGCACAGTGGCTACATTCCTGTCAAGTCGTTCTGCAATATTGCGGAAAGAAAATCCACCTTCTCGTAGCCCTATTACACGACCTCGTTGAAACTCCGTGAGCTGTTGATAATGGCTTCTTCGTCTTCTTAAAGGCATTTTTTTTTATTGGAGGTTTGACGACCACAGTGAGCAACTCAATGTGCTATAAGCAGTCGCCCGTCCCTAATTTAGGGTCACTGGTTCCAGGGAAGGGAGAGACCCAGTGCCGTAAGACAAACACAACATCCGTGCCTCACCGGGATTCGAACCCCGGACCCCTGAAGGACGAATGATTAGAGTCCAGCGCCTTAGACCACTGCGCAACCGGGGCGGCACTTAAAGGCATTCTTGACTAACATCAACACACTACGTCGAATCTCAACGATAACTAACGCTCACGAACGTTACAGCGCGTATTTAAAGCCAACCTGCTTTGCATGTTCCGCGGGGCGCTACCAGTGCCACACTTATGCGCCCAGCGCGAAATTTGCGTAGACCTCATCTTACAGATGTACTCTCACCGCCTACCAACTGTCGTTTATCTAACACAACCCCTTCTTGGTGTTGGGATTTTTTTTCCGTCAGTGTATATACGACGTTATAATCTTTTAAAAAATACGAGCCTTCACGTTGGTTGTGCGTGCGGTATCCTGGAAAGGAGAAGGCGTTACTTAAAGAACTGTTTCCAAATTCGGGGCAATTCTAGTGAGACGCTCTCATTGACAGTTTCGCTGTTGGTATGATCTCCAAGTCTTCCCGAATGGCTGTGCATTTAGGGGTAGAGTAGGTAGCTAATTTATTTATATCATCCGACTTAGGAGTAGCGGACTTGAATTTGACTTCGCTGAATAGTGCCTTGTCTACTTTACAGTATTTTGTGTCCCTTTCATGTTCGTTGACTCTGATTCCAAATGAACGCTTGGTCGTTCCAATGTAGTATCGTTTAGAGCAGTACATATACTGTAGGGGTATCGCATAAACACCTGCTTCAAAAGATAGCTGTAGATTTTCAATATTTCGCTTAAACATAGTATAGAAAGATGTAGGAGACCTTATGCCGACGCCGTAAGTCATCTTCTTGAGGGCGTTATTGAGTGTGTAAGACACATTTGGTATGTAGGGAATTGAGCCAAATTAACGAAGCTGTGGCACCATGAAAGTATTTCTTGCCGTGCAACTACTTTCGCATTCTTTTTACAGACTCATCCGCTCAAAATTTGAAGACATTTCTAAATGCCTTTCTTACAGGAATTGCAGCGCTATAGCTGTAATAAATGATATGATGTTGCCAGACAATTTCAAGTATCCCTAATATAACAGCATGATCAATAGAAATTATTACCGAAACGATTAGTTCGAAATCATTACCGTAACTTTTCATTATGGTGTTTTGAATATTATCCATTTTTTCTATCAATTGCCATTCTCAGTAAAAATAGCTTGCTGAGGCTTTCAAAAACACAAAACGTCTTTTAAATCTTTTTTTTTCTTGTTTCAAGGAACAGATAGTACTTTCGATTGCTAATTTAACTTTTAAAACAGAAAAAACATAGGAAATGCATTTTGCATATATTTCGGTAGAGCATAAAATTCAAGGCTCTGTGTTTTAAAGAAATGACCACATAGAAATCTATGCATATTTCTTTCTAAGCACTGTGAATAGCAATATTCAGTTGCACACTTTTGTGAAACATTCATTATATTACAAAACTATAGTTTCAATTCCTATGATTTGTGGTTTTATTTTATATTTAGAATTTCGTAAATGTTTGTACTTAGGATATATTCACGGATAATATGGAATTTGTATTAATTACTGAATATTTGGAGTGTGGCTTGCAATAAAATATTTTGAAAATAAATTAAATTATAAAATGTTCATGTAGGTTTTCATAGAAACTACAGGTTGCCTTTTGGATTCCGAGCAGGAAGGTCGCACGTTGTGTAAGCTCCTGCGCGTGAACTTTCTGTGCAAGTTTTTAGTCGTTCGTCGGCCGTGCATCTTGTTCTGCGATTAAATAGTTTCAGGGTTACCAGTCTATCCGAATCAGTCCGGTTAGGGGATCTTTTAGTTGTTAAGCTTTTTTCAAAGCTCAATTAAAAATTTTCCGAATCCCCTTCTCTTCGTTTCAGCTTCCAGCCCATCGTAAAAATTAATAGGATTGGTTCCAGTACTGATGTTTCAGAGCAAAAGCCAGAAGCCAAGAAAAGTGATGTCGTTTCCCGTTCCTCATCCCCTTTCACTGGAATTCGACAGTCAACTGAAAAGCTGGTTCCAAAAAGATCCAGGAGAATTAGAAACCTTCCTCCGGAACTATGTAATAGTATCCAAAACAGAACCAGAAGAACAAGAAGAAGATTGGTAAGTGAAAAAATCCTTATTCTGTGCCTCAGGAAATTCTAGGCACGTCATCTGACAAAAATGTTGTCGATGACTCTTCTTGTATGTCTGCGCCAATTCCAGACATAATATCTGAGAAATTACCAGATATGATTAAAAAACTGGGGAGTGCCCGGGCGATGGGATATCTGAGAAAATATCAGATATGATTAAAAAACCGGGGGAGTGCAAGGGAAATGGAGTATCTGAGAGATTACTAGATATGATTTTTGAAAAGTCCGAGAGTTGTCCGGACGACCTTATCCAAGAGGAAGGTTTTTTTGAAAATAGACCTGAGACGGCTTCGGAGTCAGGCTTTTGCAAGGATTTTGGTGTGAATCCACGTCGGTCTGTTAAAAAAAGGACCCTTTTCAGGGATAGGTATTTTTTTCAAAAAGGAATTTGCCATACCTGCTTCGCAGTTGAGGGAAACTATGTTTCCACTGACACGAACACATATTCACACAAGTAAAGCGAGACTTTAAAAAGAAAAAAATTAAACTCTAGGAAGTTCCAAAAAGTTTGAAAAAAGTGGAAAAAAAACTGTGCAATAAAAAAGAATGTTGAAAATGAAGCACATAAAAAAGTACAACCTCAGGCATTATATGAGCTTAAATTAAGATTAAAAATAAAAGATGCAGTAAATGACTCAGAATTATTGAAAAATGATGCAAATAAATACCTGCGTAATATTAACTTATTACATAGAGAAAAAAAAGTTGGCATTAAAAGCAATTTACAGAATTCTGTGGTAAAAGAAAGAATTGAAAAATATCGCAAACATTTCCAAAACACAAATGTGGCAGAGAAATTGATTGCTGATGTTAGCAAATATTTAGGTGAAAATGCTATACAAAAGCCAAAAAAATTGGAAAGAAAAACAGTTATTCCAACTGTGAGAAAACCAAAATATTTCACTGGAACTGTGAAAAAAACAAAATATTTAACTGGAAGGCTTAGCAAAGAAATAAAAGAGGCAGAAAAAATTACCTGTAATGAAGGTGCTCAATTGCAGTATACCAATAACATTACACTTTATAGTACGCAAAAAGAACTGTCTCCTCTATATGCTAATGTGGAAAATAAACACACTGAAATAGCAAGCCAACCAGTAAAAAACATAGAAAGCAGTGAAAGCAATGCAGACCTAGAAAGAGAGTTGGGGCTATTCTTCACACATGTGAATTAAAACGACCCCGAAGAACTGAACCGCAAGACAGGCGAAAGCAGTTCTAAACCAGTAAATATTGTAGGTCGTGATAATAAACATACTCACTCAAGCAAAATCGACCTTTTAATTAATAAAATTAAAGAAAATTCCATGAGTGAGAATTTTACGGAAAACCAAATAAATGGTGGAACTGTTAAAAAAAAATAGTGAAACTGATAAAAAAGAAAAAAAAAAAGACGGTGAATGGACCATCAATGAAATAGCAGATTTAGCTGCCAAACTGGTCAAAAACATGGGAACAATCAATTGCAATACTGATATTGATGCCTAAGTTACCGATAGAAACAACAATATAAACGAAATTGATATAGTAAAAAATGATGAAAAAAATGAGGATGAAATTTTATACTCTGAAACAAATGGACTTAACATATTAATTTGAAATGCGCAAAGGCATCAAAAGGCAGCATAGAGAATTCTTAGCCTACCTAAAATATAAAAGAAATTGATATTGCGCTAATTAACCCTCTCGGCGCCAAGAACATTTTCCTGTTTTGCTTTGACTTCGGCTGAATGTTCTGCGAACGACCGTTTCGTCAGCGGCAACGTCTTACTACTAATTTTACCTGATCGGTGGCTGCCTGTTTTTACCTCCCCCTTTGAAAGGGTGGAGCAAACTGCCACTGATATACAGCCACGGTAAGAGTGACAAAGGATTTAGGCTAATGGTTTCCTCCCCTGAAAATGGCAGGCCTGGGTTAAAACTTCGCTTTCTGAGGAATGTGCTCAGACAACACTGGTAAAGGGAATCGAACAAAGAGTATGTTTTTCTATGTTTTCAACGTTTTACGTAGAATGCTAGTTTCGTAGCGATTATAATTGCTCCCTTCATATTATAAACAATGGTAACACAAACTCCAGCTACCAATCAAAAGCTAAGTATTTTATTTACTATCAATTACTGTAACGTTGATTTCTCTTGAAATATTTTTTCGTGGTTTATCGACTTTAGATTTCTAAGACATTTTGTAAAAAATACATTGAAAAAAAAACATATATCGTTCGCAATGGTTCAGCGTACAGTTCTTCCGGCGAACATGAATTTATTGTCACCCTTAAAAAATTCGAAAAAACTAACCTCACTGCCTTCAGACAGAATGATGATATTTTAGCGATCCTATGAAAAAAATCGTGGTGTAAGAGGATTGAAGTTTCTTAATCTTTTTAGCTGAATGGTTCCAATGTCGTTTGTGCGATGTTCTCACCATTGTAATGCGTGTTATACACACAACAGTCATCAGCGATTAAAATAAATCCTGAGTATTCTGAACGTTCGCACTTTAAAAAAATCAAAAATTTATGAGCAGTCAATGAATAAAAAAACAAAAAAACCATACGTGTAGATCTGAGGAACAAGAACTAAATTGAATCAAAAGGATAGAACACAAATGAACAAGATTAGTTATTCTCTGAAATACGTTATTACAACTTGACCTTTCACACAGCTGAGCAAATGTTTATCTTATTTTCAGTGGGATGTGTCAATTGGGTGTAGAACTGGCCACAAAAATTTTAAGGGGTCGTATAAAAATTGCCTTTTTGACCGCTTCGTGGCCACGACCCCAGAAGTTGGTTATCTGAGCCATATAAAGTTTCCGCAATTTCGTCTTTTCTTAATTGCGATAATTAGTGCAATTATTTATAAAAAATGTTTATGATCTACAACTTAACAAAAGATTTCATCATTTTCAAACTACAAGTCGGCGAATTGTCTGAGCGCATGTGCTGACTCAGAAAACCTGTCGGGGGTGGGGGTTATATCAAAAGTGCAAATGATAAAGAATTTTTGGTCTGATCGGGAGATTTTAAGTGTTTACAAGCTACAACTAGACACATTATCTGAAAGAATGTGCCTACTCAGAAAACCTGTCAGGGTGGTGGGGTGGTGGTTTAATACCAATATTGTAAATTATATACAATTTCTCTTCCGATCGGGAGATTTTCAGCATTTACAAGCTACAAATCAACACATTATATAAGGGCATGTGCCTACTCAGGAAACGTGCCCGGGGAGGTCGAGGTATACCAAAAATTTAAAACATGAAGAATTTCTGATCCGATCGGGAGACTTTCAGCATTTACACGCTACAACTCAACAAATTATCTGAGGACGTGAGTCTACTCAGAAAACCTGTCGGTGAGAGGGGGGGGGGTGGTAACGCAAAAAATATAAAATATAAAGTATTTCTGGTCCGATCGGGAAATTTTCAGCATATCAGCATATACAAGCTACAACTCGACACATTATCTGAGAGCATGTGCTAACGCATTTTACAATTTTGGTATTAACCCCCCCCGACAGGTTTCCTGCGTAGGCACATGCCATCAGATAATGTGTTGAATTGTAGCTTGTACATGCGGAAAATCTCCCCATTGGACCAGAAATTCTTTATATTTTACACTTTTGGTGACGGGTATAACGAAGTAATTTTCTCCGTCATTTTTTTCCACTCCGGGGCTCGAACGCGGGTCCCCTCATTCCGGAATAAGTCTCTCTACCAATTTAGCTACGCGGACGTTCTTTATCGCTGCTATCTGCCTTTATGTCGTGTGCGTCCTGCAGGGAAGGCACGTCGCATCCCCCTCGAAAGAGGGCTGGGGGCATGGCCCAAGGGTCAGCCGTGCCTATGAATCGTTGCAGGTAGCCATCCGCTGTAGAACGCGCACTTGCGAACTCGCAGTCAATCTTGTGTGTGGAATGCAATGCCACACACATTTATTTTTCGAAGCGCTGGAGAAGGGATTCTCTTATTCTTCTTGTCTCGCGGTGTGGAAAGAACATCACACTATTGCGAGATCTTTAACGGCCAGGTCATCCGGGAAGTTCGGGCACCATTATAACGAAGTAAATTTCGCCGACATTTTTGTCCACGCCGGGGCTCGAACCCGGGTCCCCTCATTCCGGAATAAGTCGCTCTACCAATTGAGCTACGCGGACGTTCGTAATCCCTTCTATCTGCCTTTATGTCGTGTGCGACCTGCGGGGCAGGCACGTCACACGGGTTTCTTGGGGCAGCACATGCCCTCATGTAATTTGTTCACTTCTAGGTTGCAGATGCTGAAAATCTCGCGATCGGAACAAAAATTATTTATGCACTGACGGAAAAAAATCCCAACACCAAGAAGGAGTTGTGTTAGATAAACGACAGTTAGTAGGCGGTGAAAGTACATCTGTAAGATGGCGTCTATGCAATTTTCGCGCTCCGCGCATACGTGTGGCGCTGGTAGTGCCCTCGGTACATGCAAAGCAGGTTTGCTGTAAAATACGCGCTGTAACGTTGGTAAGCGTTAGTTATCATTGAGATTCAACGTAGTGTGTTGATGTTCATCAAGATTGCCTTTAAGAGGACGAAGAAGTCATTATCAACAGCTCACGGAGTTTGAAAGAGGTCGTGTAATAGGGTTACGAGAAGGTGGATTTTCTTTCCGCAACATTGCAGAACACCTTGGCAGGAATGTAGCCACCGTGCATGATTGTTGGCAGCGGTGGTCAAGGGAAGGTACTGCCTCAAGAAGCCCGGGTTCCGGCCGGCCACGTGGCACTACTGAGAGGGAAAACCGCCGTGTACGGCGTATGGCCGTGGCGCATCGTACTGCGTGTGCGGCAGCAATTCCAGCTGCAGTTGCCACCTCAGTGACAAAACAAACTGTTACGAATCGGTTACTTGAAGGACAGCACCGAGCCAGACACCCTGTAGCGTGCATTCCACTTACTCCAAACCACTGCCGTTTCCTACGTCAGTGGTGTCAAACTAGAGCTCATTGAAGGACGGAGTGGAGATCTGTTGTGTTTTCTGATGAAATCCGGTTCTTCCTGGGTGCCGGTGATGGCCGTGTGTTGGTTAGAAGGAGGCCAGGTGGGCGCCTGCAACCAACCTGTTTGCGGCACAGAGACACTGGACCTACACCTGGAGTTATGGTCTGGGGAGCAATTTCCTATGACAGCAGGAACACTCTCGTGGTTATCCCACGCACCCTGACGGCACAGTTGTACGTCGGTCTGGTGATTCAACCTGTAGTGCTGCCATTCATGAACAGCATTCCAGGGGGTGTTTTCCAACAGGATAACGCTCGCCCGCATACCGCTTTTGCAACCCAACATGCTCTATGGAGTGTCGACATGTTGCCGTGGCCTGCTAGATCACCATATATTTTTTCCAATCGAGCATGTATGGGACTTCATTGAACGACAACTCCAGCGTCACCCCCAACCAGCATTAACCGTCCCTGTATTGACCGAACAAGTGCAACAGGCATGGAACTTCATCCCACAAACTGACATCCAGCACCTGTATGACACAATGCATGAACGTTTGCATGCTTGCATTCAACATTCTGGCGGTTACACCGGTTAGTAATGTACCAGCATTTCGCATTTAAAATGGCTCTTCTCGCCATTACGTTAAGCTGTTATCTTGAAACCCTCATCGATTAACTATGTTACCTATACAAAGGTATTGCCGCCATTTCATTACTCTACATCTATTTTTTCGTGGTGTTGGGATTTTTTTTCCGTCAGTGTATTTTACACTTTTGAAATTCCTCCCACCTCCCCCGCCCGTGACAGACTTTCTGCTTTAGCAGATGTCCGCAAAGAGTTTGCTGAGAAGAAGTTTGTGAACGCTTGAATTCTTTCAGTCAGAAATCTTTACATTTTACACTTTTGGTGTTAGCTCCCCCCTTCCCCCGACCGACTGGTTTTCTGAGGCAGCAAATGCCGTCAGATAATTTGTTGAGTTGTAACTCTTAAATGCTGAAAATCTCCCGATCGGACGAGAAATTCTCTATCGTTTACACTTTTGGTGTTAACCCCTTCCCCCTCCGGACAGGTTTCCTGGGTAGGAACATGGCCTGAGTTAATTCGTTGAGTTGTAGCTTGTAAACGCTGAAAATCCCCCGATCGGACCAGAAATACTTTATATTTCATATTTTAGGTTTTAAACACCCCCACTCCCGACAAGTTTCCTGGGTTTGCATATACTCGCAGAGAATTTGTTTAGCTGAAGTATATAGAAAAATATCGTAAATAAGAAAATACGAAATACGGCCCCTTAAAGTTTTTGCGGCCAGTTCTTCCGGTAGTTCTCCGATGGCCAGATCTTCGCTTTGTCTTTGGCCCGAAAATCATGGAAATGTCTAAATTTCTAACTGAAAATGAAATATTAAATTTTTGTTATGAACAATAGTTGCTCAAGTAGTGGGGGATACAGCCACATGAAATTTGTTTATGTAGAACAATTGTATGGCACTGAAATTTCAATGTGTCCAGATCTCTACGGGTGGCCAGTTTTCCGGTCGGCACTTCTCCGGTGGCCAGTTCTCCGTATCCGGTGTAAATTGTGTGAAACAGTGTGTCTTATCGAAAGATGTTTTTTTCCCGGAAATTCTGAAATTTACAACTTCCTTCCAAAACGGCGGAACAAATCGGGTGGTAATCGGAAAAGTTCCGCCTCAGGAAAACTATCTCACATTGGAAAACTCTCCCACAGGAAAAGTCTCCCACCATTTTCAGTCAGGGACCATGCACAAATTGCATTTGACCCAAAATATCGAACGTGTGGTACATTTCCGGTGTCATTATTTACATTTCCACGCTGTTTAAAACAAGATGAAACCAAACAACGTGCACAAATATGTGGGGGAAAATTCCGGGGTCTGCATTTCAAACATTTTTCGCTGTTTATAGTAAAAAACAGTCCTCCAAGTAGCTGGATGAGGTGTGGAAAATTCCCGGTTTCGTATTTCAACTGTTACCGCGCTTTTTTTATGAGAAACTGTCTTGTAATCAACAGGCTGACAGGGTGGGGGAAATTCCTGGAACGTCATTTTAAACTTCTACTGTTGTTTAGGGTAAAAATCGGTTTACAAATAGCAGGGTTGGCTCAGGGAAATTTCCGGGTTACTATTTTCACTCTTACCGCGGTTTTTAATGGAAAACGTGTCGTACAATCAGCAGACTGACAGGGTGTGGGGGGGAGGGGGGATTAAGGGGTCGGCATTTCAAACATGCACCACTGTTTATAGTAAACAACCGTCTTGCAAGTAGCTGGATGAGGTGGGGAAAATTGCCTGGTTAGTAATTGCGCTATTACCGCGCTTTTTTGTTAATGAAAAACGGTCTTACCATCAGCAGGCTGACAGGGCAGGGGAAAATTCCGGGGTCGGCATTTCAAACCTTTAGCGCTGTTTATAGTAAATAACCGTCTTGCAAGTAGCTGGATGAGGTGGGAAAAATTGCCTGGTTAGTATTTGCGCTCTTACCGCGCTTTTTTTAAATGAAAAACGGCCTTACATTCAGCAGGCTGGAATCTAGGTAAAAAAGTCCGAGGAAAAAAAGTCCAGGTAAAAAAGTTCGAGGAAAAAAAGTCCGAGACTCTTGATAAACACGGAAAAAAAATTCCAGGAAAAAAATTCCGAGGAAATAAAGTCCGAAGAAAAAAAGTCCGAGGAAAAAAAGTCCGAGATGGGAGTTTTGATTGTCATCATCGGCATACTAATAAGTCGATTTGACATACTGTTTGAATGTTGGGGTCGGGGGTGGGGGGACATTCTTTCATTATTTACCTAGTGTGGTGAGTTTGCCGGAATACCGCCACACAGGCAAACTACCACATGTCTTTCATTAAGGGGCCGGGCACAAGGTGCTTTTCCTAAGAGGTGCACTTTGAATGTGTTCCAGTTTTCCAAGTTTCCTAATTATGTGTGGCAGTTTTCCAAGGCGCCTAACGACGGGAAGGAGATCTTCTGTTTGTCTGAATTTTCACTCCGGATCATGCCAGTTTAGAGTGACTGGCCACAAAAGTTCAACTGGAGGGAGTGGGGTATAAAGATCGCCGTACATTTCTTAAAACTAGTGTTCGACGAAACAACAGAATTACACATGACTCCTGCTGTGTTCAGAAAAGAACGATACGGTGGGATTCTTTAATAACGCTGCACTTGTGCTTAGGCACTAAATATTTACATAACATGTCAAGTTTGTAATACTTTTCTTTACTTAATTAATTCATAGGGCCTATACCTTGGCCTTTTTAACTGCTTTTAATCCGCCGACTTCATAATCATAACGTTTACGTATCAAATGAAGTCACCAGCATTGCGCTTTTACTTAGGCACTGAATATCAAATTTAAAGACCCCAGGCCGGTGCCTTCTTGACAGTTTTTATTCTATGAATGCCATATTCACAAAGTTTACACATCAGATCAAGTTAATAATATTGCGCTTATACTTAGGCACAAAATATTAATTCATAGGCCCTAGTAATAAGCCTTTTATTTTCTCCACCGATGTCATATTCACAACGTTTACACATCATATAAAGTTAATAATATTATGCTTTTACTTAGGCAAAAAATATTAATTTACAGGCACTGGGCCTAGGCCTTTTTGACGGTTTTTAATCCGTCGACTCCATATTCATAACGTTTATTTAACAACTCAAGTTAATAGCATTGCGCTTTTACTTAGGCACTAAATATTAATTCATAGGCCCTAGGCTTAGGCCTTTTTTATACTTTTATTCTACCGATGTCATATTCATAAATTTTACGTACCAAGTCCGGTTAATAGTATTGCGCTTTAACTTAGGCAATAGATATCGATTAATAGACCCTGGGCCTATGCCTTTTAAACCCTTTTTATTCTACCGATGTCATATTCATAAAGTTTACATACCATGTCTGGTTAAGAGTATTGTGCTTTTATTTAGGCACTAAATATCAATGCAGAGGCCCTAGGACAAGGCCTGGTTAGTAGTTTTTATTCTATGGATGCCATATTCATAACGTTTACATATCAACTTAATAATATTTCACTTTTACTTAAGCACTAAATATTGTTTCATAGTCCCTTGGCCTAGGCCTCTTTAACAGTTTTTATTCTAACGATATCATATTCATAACGTTTATGTATGAACTGAAGTTAATCATATTGCACTTTTACTTAGGCACTAGTTATTAATTCATTGACCCATGACCTAGTAACTAAGATTGTATGTCTAAGTAAAAGCGAATGCTATTAACATGACTTGGCACATAAACTTTATGAATATGACATCGGTAGAATAAAAAGTATTAAAAAATTCTAGGCATAGGGCTTATGAATTAATACTTAGTGCCTAAGTAAAACGCAATGCTACTAACTGAAGTTGATAAATAAGCGTTATGAATATGGAGTCGACGGATTAAAAACCGTCAAGAAAGCTTAGGCCTAGGGCTTATAAGTTAATATTTTGTGACTGAGTAAACGCGCAATGTTATTAACTTTATTTGATGTGTAAACGTTGGGAATATGTCATTGGCAGAGTGAAAAACTATATAAAAGGGCCTAGGGCTTATGAATTAATATTTCGTGCCTAAGTAAATACCTAATACACTGCTGGACAATTGCTAAGGACGGATCATAAACGGCTATACAGCGCATAAAAAAGTAAGTGTGGTTGGATGCCAAGTGAAATAAAATAATGTCAGAATGCCAGGACATTACAAGAAAGACAATTTATTGTGCTCTGAAATCCAGAAGGCTTTGGAACGTGTTCAAGGGACAAACAGGCCATTTTGTGCAGAATACGTAAACGTGAAAAAAATGCAATTACCGCCCGCAGGCGTTCCGGCGTAAGATCACGCCAGATCACGCCAGATCGTATTGACATACGGGATATGGCCACCATGGAGGGCGATGCAAGATTCCACACGTCGTGTCATGCTTTGCACAACATTATCAAGCAGCTGTTGGGGTAATTTATCCCATTCCTCTGTCAGTGCACGGATGAGGGTGTCCTTGTTTATTGGAGGGCATTGGCGACCAGCAAGACTCTTCCCCAAAGCATCCCACACATTTTCAATGGGATTCAGATCTGGAGAACGTGCTGGCCATACGAGGCGTTGAATATCCTCGCTCTCAAAACACTCCTGGACAGCGACTGTTCGATGACATGTTGCGTTGTCATCCATGAAAATGAATCTATCACCGACAGCACCACGGAACATGCCAACATGAGGTAGCAGAACATCATTAATGTATCGTTGGCCAGTCATAGTCCCAGTTGGAAGCACATAGAGGGACGTACGGCCATTGATCATGATGCCAGCCCATACCATGACACTACATGTCGGATATCGGTCCCTTTCCTGTATGTTTGCTGGACAATATGCAGTACCACTATCACGCCAGATCAGTTGTCGTCGACAATTAGACGATAGACTGTATCTACTCTCATCTGAGAAGAGGACAGCAGACCAGTCGTTATCAGTCCAATTGCGATGTTGATGGCACCATTGCAAACGGGCGGTACGGTGACGTCTGGACAATGGGATGCACACAACAGGACGGCGGGCTTATAGTCCTCCTTCATGCAAACGTCTGGCGACAGTTTTTAGGAGATCCGCTTGCCAGTAGCAGCCATAAACTGATTTGCTACCTCACTAACTGTGCTGCGCCGGTGTCTTTTTGTTGATAGCACTATGTACCGATCTTCTGCAGTGTCGTACTGCGAACACGACCTCCCCGTGACGTTTGCTACACTCTCCATTTGTTTGAAATGATTTCCAAAGCCTTGAAACAACACTGTGGCTGACGTCGAACTCCCTGGCAACATCTGTTATTTTTCGCCCTTCTTCAATCTTTCCAATAATACGGCCACGCGTAAAATCATCTAGGTGATGTCGGGAAGACATACTGAAAATTGCAAGTTCGTCAATTGATTCTTTCCCTTTCAACTTTGCGTTTGAACAACAACGGTCAATACGCGTCAAATCCTTTATATCTCTTATCAGCGCTATGACGTCACGAACAAGTTCGGTAATCCAAAATTTGCATACGCACAACACGTCTTACTGTATCCCGCACTTATGCTAATTTCCACATTTTCCTGCCTTCCATTTTATGGTTGCTATCGTTGCTATTGTCATCCGTCCTTAGCAATTGTCCGGCAGTGTATTATTAACTTGATTTGCTGTTTAAACGTTGTGGATATGACATTGGTTAAATAAAAGATTAGTAAAAGGGCCTAGGCCCTTGCATTAATATTTCGTGCTTAAGTAAAAGGGCATTATTATTAACTTGATTTGACATGTAAAGCTGTCAGTATTACATTGGTAGAATAAAGCTGTTAAAAAGGCCAAAGCCTAGAGCCGATAAATTAATATTTAGTGCCTAAGCAAAAGTGCAATACTATTGATTTTATTTGATACGTAAACGTTATGAATATGAAGTCGGCGGTTTAAAAGCTGTTAAAAAGTCCAAGGTATAGGCCCTATGAATTAATTAGGTAAAAGAAAAGTATTAGAAACTTGACGTGTTATGTAAATATTTAGTGTTTAAACACAAGTGCAGCGTTATTAAAAAATCCTACCTGATCGTCCTTTTCTGAACACAGCATGACTCATGTGTAGTTCTATTGTTTCGTCGAACTCTAGTTTCAAGAAACGTACGGCAATCTTTATACCCCCTCCCTCCAGTTGAACTTTTGTGGCCAGTCACCCTAAACTGGTATGAACCGGCGTGAAAATTCAGACAAATAAGAGAGCTTCTTCCCGTCGTTAGGCGCCTCGGAAATCTGACACACATAATTAGGAAACTTGGCAAACTGCCACACATAATGAGGAAACTTGGCAAACTGCCACACATAATTAGGAAACTTGGCAAACTGCCACACAAATTGAGGAAACTTGGCAAACTGCCACACATAATTAGGAAACTTGGCAAACTGCCACACATAATTAGGAAACTTGGCAAACTGCCACACATTCAAAGTGTTCCTCGGATGAATAGCACTTTGTGCCCGGCCCCTTAATGAAAGACGTGTGGCAGTTCGCCTGTGTGGCGGTTTTCCGGCAACCCCTCCACGCTAGGTAAATAATAAAAGTATATACCCCCACCCCCAATCCCAACATTCAAACAGCATGTCAAATCGACTCATTAGTGTATGCCCATTATGACAATTAAAACGCCTATCTCGGACTTTTTTCCTGGCCTTTATTTCCTCGGACTTTTTTCTTGGACTCTTCTCCGCGTTTATCAACAGTCTCGGACTTTTTTACCTGAACTTTTTTCCCTGGAATTTTTTTCCTAGGACTTTTTTACCGATCACCAGCAGGCGGCTGACAGGGTGGGAATAAATTTAGATATCGGCGTTTCGACTTTTTGGGGGAAATTTCCGGTGTCATCTATTTAATTTTCGTCCACTTTAAAACAGCACTCAGCCGTACAGGTAGAACAAATATGTGGGGGATACTTCCGGGCTCTGCATTTCAAACCTTTATCGGAGTTTATAGTACTGCGAACAGCCGGATGAGGTGGGATAAATTTCCGGGTTAGTATTTGGACTGTTACGGCGCTTTTTAGGGAAAAACGGTCTTACAATAAGCAAACTGACAGGATAGGGAAAATTCCGGGGTCGGCATTTCAAACTTCTACCGTTCTTTAGGGTAAAAGTCGATTTACAATTAGCAGGGTTGCGTGGGGGAAATTTTCGGGTTAATATTTCCACTATTACCGCGGTTTTTAATGGAAAACGTGTCTTACAGTCAGCAGGGTGACAGGATAGGAGAAAATTTCGTGATCGGCATTTCAAACTTTTTCTGTGTTTATAGTAGAAAAAACATCTTGCAATTAGCTGGATGAGATGCGGGAAATTTCCGGGTTAGTAATTCCACTCCTACCCCGGTTTTGAATGGAAAACGGTCTTACAATAAGCAGGCTGACAGGGCGTGGAAAATTTCCGGGATAGTATTTCGAATGTTACCGCAGCTTTTAGTGGAAGATTTTCCGGCGCACTTCGGTAGATTCAATAGAACTCTGTGGACAGGAATTTTCCGACAGTATTTCATAAATATGAAAAATTCATATACGTTTATCTGAGTTTCCTAAAATCTTAGAAAGCTGCCCTCGACATGTGTTGTAATTGCGTAGAGATTTTCTTTTGACAAGGGGTTTTGGCAAAGTGGGAGAGGGGGCTCAAAGAAAAGTTGGGTGTGTTGAAGCCCACCGTAGAACGCCCTTAGCATCGCGCATGTGCAACACATTGACCACGACATTCTCGCAAAACACCGAGGCTTCAGACCTTTTCAGTAAAATGCTTGTTAGTTATAATGTTTGATATGTAAACGTTTTGAATATGTAGGCGATAGATCAAAAACTTTTAAAAAGGTCTAAGTACATAATGTTTGATATATAAACGTTATGAATATGAAAGTGATAGATCAAAAACTGTTAAAAAGGCCACGTATTTGTTCTACTTGTAAGGCTGTATCTTGTTTTAAAGTAGAATACTAACCCGGAAATTTCCTCCGCCTCATCCAGCTACTTGCAATACGGATTTCTACTATAAACATCGATAAAAATTTGAAATTCCGCCTCCGGAATTTCCCCCATCTTGTCAGCCTGCTTATTGTAAGACCGTTTTTCAAACCTTTTTGCAGAGGTTCTTTGATACCGCCTGAAGCTATGTATAACCAAGCAGACGAGAAGATTCCTAGAATTGGCCTGAGAAAGAAATGGCGCCAACTGCAATCCATGTAATCTTAACATGGGAGAAAGTATCCTACCGTCCTAAGGAAATCCTATTGTGCTGAATGGGATTAGCTGGTAAAAATGTACAACAAGGACGCCTCCGATCGCTGACTGTGGTCTATAGAATACAAGGGCTCAGACATCTAACCCTTTGAGAACATTTTGCCGCCAAGGCTCTTGCGCTAGCTAACAGACGGGCGAAACCGCTCTTGAGATCACCGATTTCACACGGTTTAAGGGTCTCTGCCAGTAATTAGGGGTGGCTCTTGACAATAACAAAGCAAACAGGTGCGTAGGCGGCATTTCGGTCATTTTTTTCCCTCGTCAAAGCTCCACTAAAATACGAAACATTAAGATCACAGGAAAAATGCTTGTAGTTGTAACAGAGACGGTAACTTGGTTTGAAAAACAATATTGTTTTGCGTCCATTGATTACCTTTGGAGTTCTGACAAATTAAAAGAAATAAGGTCAATTTTTTTTTATTATTTATTCTTTTGTTTTTGTTTTAACCATCGCCGTGATCAACTCGATGAGCTATAAGTAGTCACCCGTTTCTAATTTAGGGCCACTGGCTCCAGGTAAGCTAGAGAGCCAGTGACGTAAGACAAACACATGTATGCCTGACGGGATTCGAACCCAGACCCATCTCGGTCAAAGCCAATGATTAGTTCAGTCACTGAGCCACCGGAGTGACTATCATTTTAGATAACATGTTTGCGGAGGAGATTAAAATTAATAAAAATCTCCTACTTATAGCGAACATATTTTCTACTTGAAAATCTTGTTTTTCTCTAGCAAAGTTTTTCTGTTTTAAGAATTATTTTCAAAAATAAGGGAAGCATTTCCAAAGTGCTACGTGTATCTTTCAGCGGCCATCGCCGATGCGTTTGTTTTGTTTCAGATCATCGGTAATACTATCCCGTGGCAGTTGCTGGTGGGTATGTTCACGATATAAATCGCAGATTATCATTTTGAAATGAGTTATATCCTCATCAGCGCTCCCCCCTTACTCCCGGAAAGGTGCGCAACGCAGATCAGAATATAACAGAAGAGCGTGGTCTATAACACTTATTTTCAGAAGTGAAAAATAAAATGCAATTCAAACATAAATCAAATACAACTGACTGAACGTTACAGGTATCTGAAATAGCAATTGTTTTCTTATTTCTTCTATTCAGTCGTTAGCACGTCTTTTGTAAAAACAGATCATTCTTATGTTATCGCTTTGTCTGCCCATCCGACTGTTTGTGGACACTAACTCTCCGCAACTGTTAGTCCGATTTGAAAAAAGTATTTTTGCATTGGAATGCTTGAAATGTGTGTGAATGAGATCATTCTTGTATTTCGGTTGTTGTTGTATTTATTCGATGCACAACTTCGTCGCAAAGGGGGCGTAAATGCAGATCTCATTAAATTCAAAATATATTTTGTAGCATATATTTTCTTCTAAATATTCGGTTATTTTTTTTCGATGTCATTAATATCAAAGATAATTTTAGGTACAGGCGCTTTTTCAAGTAATGTATATATTTTCTGCTAGGGTACGTTAAGTTAGATTGTGTTTTCCCCGATATCTCTGCTTCTAAAACTGCGATTTTTTAAAAACGTATAATGAATTAGCTTTATTTACTTTCCGCTAAGCTAATTATTATGAATGATTCTCTTCCTACCAGCTAGCTAATGATATACTTGTACTAAGCTTCAAAATAATGAATTCAAAAAAAGGTGTTGTTACTAGTTAATTACGAACTTAAACAAAGTCTCAACGCTGGTTATTTATAGTAAGCAATGAATGTTATAAACCTAACAGCCAGACAGAGGTCTGACAAAACTATG
Organism: Macrothele yani; assembly: GCA_039090855.1. Classification (NCBI taxonomy): domain Eukaryota; kingdom Metazoa; phylum Arthropoda; class Arachnida; order Araneae; family Macrothelidae; genus Macrothele; species Macrothele yani. The sequence continues at coordinate 44,869,743 of CM076999.1, read as the reverse complement.
AATTGAGAAAGACTGAACTTACTGAAAACTTCTTTATTTCTAAGACTCTTGGTCAACTAAGACACACACAACACTTGTAGAACAATAATGAATAATCTCTCCTTGTTTTATACACGCTCTCTCTTAACGGCCACCAGCTCTCCTCATAACAACACACAAGCTCCCCTAAGTCTCGATGAACGCGCCTATATACTAGCTACCACCACGTCATGACTTACACTCATTGCCAGATCTCATTCAGCGGGTGAAATAATATTTCGTTCAGTAGGAAGATAATTTACATAGTAAAATAAAATAACCAGAGATAGTAAAATCAAAAGGAAAGTGAATATAGAGTATACGTTACAAACGGAAACAGCTCCTGATGGGAAATGTTTTGAATATAATTTTTTTATTTTTAGTAAAGAACGGTTTGGCCACCAGGAAGCTATAAGTTTTTATTTCTGCTTTTGATGTATTTGCAGCAAAATCTTAAATTCTGAAAACTCGATTGAAAAGAAACCTTGAAAAACCTTTTCGGAGTACTTTCTTTTTAAACGATGCATAATTTTTCCGACAGGAGGCATACATGTATATGTGATTCTCGTCGATAAGACTCAGAGTCTAAGAGTTCGTGGCGAGAAATCTTTCTCACCAAAAAAAAAAAAAAAAGAAAAAACGCCGACTCGTAGCACTTCAGCAATACAGCTAGAATGAGAAAACGTAGATCTGTTGTTCTGCATTCGGGTGGATGGTACGGATTTACAAAACGCATACCAGCGTACGATATTTTGTTCGCATTGACCTCCTATTTTTTTCTATTTTTTTCAAAAACAATTTTCAACATTTTTAGCTGCATACTTGCAAAGTAAATATTCATTGAAATCGAGTAAATATAACTACGCTATAGTGAAGCAAGCTCTAATAATAATCTTATTAATACCTCTCTAAAGTACGACTCCCCATCTAAGAAATCTGCGCGGGCATCGACTAATTAAAAAATGCCAAACTGAAGTTGTTGCCCATGAGAGAAAAAAGGAATTTGTGTTGCAACTGTAACAGTATATTAACGACGGCACATTGACAGTTTTGAAATCCGGAACTTTTAACACTCTTGTGGGAATACGTGAACAATTTGAAAATTTAAAAGAAAATAAATGTAATATGGCTTTTTTTTTCTTTTCGCACCAGAAAGATTTTCTCAAAAATCTCTACAATCAAAGAAAATTCTATGTGCATTACTTGCGGTGTCAGTAGAAGGATATTTGTAATCTAAGAGAAATATGAATATCGCCCAGAATACCAACGCTGGTGCTGTTAGCTAAAATGAATTTAAATTTAACTAAAACCACTTTTTCAAATGCACTCATTTAAATTTGGTCCATTTCTTGTAGTGCCTCCAGCGGGAAGTTAGCTAACCAACTAAACAATTTAAATATTTCATAGTAAAAAGCTGCACTTAGCCTAAGAGTCCATAAAAGTTACGTTTTTTTTTCTACCTTTTAAAATTTCCTCAGAAAACACTGAATTCTTAACAGAAAAGTCTGATAGGAACAGACAGACAGGCATAAACACACAGTTTTACATGTGCTAAAAATCAGCAAATTAATTCATGCATTGCATTGATTATGATACGGTTGCGGGTAAATCTACAGACTGGAAAAGAGTCACACATGATTAACAACTTGGAAAAGTGCCACACAGGAAAACTGCCACACGTTTTTCGTTAAGGGGTCGGGCACAATTTACTTTTCCTCCGAGGAACACCGAACGTGTGCCATTTTTCCAAGTTACCGAATTATGTGTGGCAGTTTTCTAAAGTGACTAACGACGGGAAGGAGCTCTTTTGTTTGTCCGAATTTTCAAGCTGGTTCATACGAGTGTAGGGTAACTTGCCCCAAACGTTTAAGGGGAAGGAGGGGGAGGGTGTAATAAAGATTGCCGTTCCTTGGCCTCTATTGAGAATTGAATTGGGAACTCAAAACAAATTTGGAGAAAACCCTCTGTGTAAGCTAAGCGAAAATTGTACTTTAATTTGAAGAAAGAAATTGCCGGGAGTTAGTAAAGTTTTTAAAACCACAATGCTCGATGAAACTACATAATTACAGCACGACGCCTGCTGTGTTCAGAAAAGGATGATAAACTGGAAAATTTTAATAACGCTACGCTTTTACGTAGGCACTAAATATTTACATAACATGTCAAGTTATTAATATTTATATTTTATTTAATTAATTCACAGGCCCTGGACCTAGTCCTTTTGAACGGTTTTTATTCTAATGATGTCATAACTACAGCTTAACATCAAGTCAAGTCAATACCATTGCACTTTTATTTAGACACTAAATATTAATTCATAGGTCCTAGGCCTTTTTAACAGATTTTATTATATAACTGTCCTATTTACAACGTTTACATATCAAGCCAAGTTAATTAAATTGCGCTTTTACATAGGCACTAAATATTAATTCGTAGACAGTAGGATTTTTAAACGGTTTTTAACCCGCACACTCCACGTTCATAACTGCATAGCAAAAACCTGAGAAGAAATGAAAAAATTCCCTTGCGAAGCAGTTTTACTTCTCACATTTCACATAACCCTAATGATGTTGCCTTCTAAGTGCCCGCCATAGAGGACAAGGAGTAATCGGGGGACCTTTGTTCGCACTCTTTGGATCAGAGGATTTTGTTTGGCTAAACTCCATTCATCAATTAATAATTGAAATTGGGCGTGTCTCAGTTTACCACGCAGGGAAAAGGAACAAACGTCTAAAAGCGCTCTTGGCGCTGTTGGGAAATCGTTTAGAGGACGTCTCAGCTCGCTCATGCCGCTATTGGGACATGGATTTCAGGACGAGTTCAGTCGCCCTTGGCTCTTGCGGGACAGACAATGAAAACGCGTTAACGCGCTCTTGGCGCCCAGAGGGTTAATGCGTTTAATGATCCAAGTTCCTCTAACGGCAAAGCACATCATTTCGGCCGATATTAGGAATTTCAGATGAAACTAATTTATTTATTTCAGTCAACTCATGAGATTTCGAAGTCTATTGTAAGAAGCATGATTACGAATTGAATAATAACTCATTCAGTATATTGTTAAAACAATAAGATATTTTAAAGTTTTAAATTTGTTTGTTTTTTGGACCTTGTAACGCCAGATACTTTTAAAATTGAGCGATTTTAAAATCGCCAATTCACGCAATGCTAATAATCCTAACAGAAACACTGTATCACGCAATGCTTAAGACCTGTGGACACATCCTTCTATTCTGCAAGTATCAGATGTAATCTTTGGAAAGAATTTGCTGCGTGAAATGATTTACATAAGAATAGATTATTGTATTGTAATTTAAAAAATTGCGTAACAATTAATGACAATAATTAACAAGTAGTAATTTTATTTTGTGATTTTCTGTAATGCGTGAGGAACACAGCCAGATGAAATATGATGTTAACAGAAGAATATAAATGGCGGTAACGAGAAATCCATCTCAAATACGAGTATATTGGATCACGTAAGTCTTTTAGCTTATGGTTCAAGTAAACAACACAGAACACTGCTATTTCTGAAAATCGCATCACCAAGAAAACTTCGCGCTATTTTAATGAAATTTATATCACAGATCCCCATGTTACAGGAGAGAACTGATTACATTTGTAGGGCTACACACATTTCATCGCTTCAAAACAGTAAAACGTGAAGCCGTATCGAGCAAAAAATGACATCCTCTGCGCAGTTTGGCATTGAATGGAAAAGCTTTTCAATATCGTATTGGGGAATAGACTGCAACGTTGCTTCTATGCGAGACCAGACTTCATTTGTAGTGACTAGAGGGGACTTGAAGGATCAGTCTAATAGCTACCATGCCGCAGACATGTTCGATCTGGGACATATTTGGTAAACTTGTAAGCCAGAAAAAAGCGGTGCGTGCCGTAAATGGAAGAAGTCTTGTATACTCCGGCTCACTTGTGGCGAATCATTTTCCTGCAAAAACACATCTGGAAGACAAATCTTAATGAACGCTATCACCTCTGACTCTGAAAAAGCTCCCTAATGTATCGCTGACTGCTGAGGGTTCCCTCATTTCGCGCCAGGCAAGATCGCGAACTGAACATAATGGCTCCACACAGAAATTACGATTGGGTTGTGCCGTAATGGCACTTAAAAGTGCTGTTAACCACGATATCTTCGAACACGTAGGCTAACATCCTGGTGCGTCAGTTTCAATCTTTGATCGTCAGAAAAAACGACCTGTTGCCAATCAGTGCGCCAGTAACGGCGTGCGAGACCCCATTGCAGACTGGGGAGTCTGTGTTTGAGGGTTAAAGGAATAATTACCCTCTTAACGCCCAGTCCTCTGTTAAGCAGACAACATTGAACTGCGCTTGAAGGCAAAGCATTGCATCTGACAGTACACCACTGCTGCGCTAACACAGTAGATGTCGCTGTGTGATCAGTCACTGTGATATTGTTGAGATATGTGTAATCCCCTGCAGTCGAGTCATTTTGAATTTCATTCCCGGATATCCTGGCTTCTGAACCTCATCTGTTCGCTAACGCCACGTTCGCAAATCTCTGCTATCGTTTCGTTCTATATGAGGGGAAGTTTCGCGGTTGCAAAATCCAGCTTGGCTCATTCTAACAATCTTTCCTTGTTCACAGACCATCAGGTGTTCGTAATGCGAACGTCTTCAGAGACAGAGCATAGTGAGATACAAGAAACACCTTTTCAAATCATTGTCGGCTATTCACTGAGTGCAACATTCCATTTGAGTCATCACTTTGTACTCAAGATAGTGTAATTCAGAGAGAGCTGCTTCGAAAGCGCATGCGCATTTTCACTGATATTTTAACCATTTGCATGCCCCAACCTGTAAATACCCTGTACATTTCAAGCTAGTACCAGCAATCTTTGGTGGTGACGCAGTTTTCAAAAGCAAAACTGTATTATCCCGAAGTGGATTAACAAGAGCTTCTAATGTAAGATTTTTATCACTAGGACATGAATTTGAAAGATTATTCTTATGTTTCGATATCTTTTCCTCTTGATCTGTGATACAGATAAGGTTGATTGACTGCTGTGGGCAACTTTATACGCTCGAAAGTTGAATATAATTCAAGATACAATTAATAAGAAATTTAACGCATGATATAATTCTGAATGATCAAAGCAAAGGAGAACAAGAAGAGACAAAAGCAACATCTTACCTTGCATATTATGTATGAATAGGTCTATCATGTCTATCTTTTTTGTGTGTGTTTTGAATCAAGGTAATGCCGACGCTCGCAAAAAAAATTAAATATGGAGCTTGGCACTTGTAAAAAAAATTCATATCCTGTGTTTGGCGAATATAAGGTTAAAATCACCAAAAAAAAAAAAAAAAAGAGGAAGAGATAAATACCACCAAAATTAAACATACACGGAAAGTATTTTCACCGAGGGACATAGAAGTTCTACGTCTTTTACGTTACTCTGCGTTTAAAATGCTGGTTCAAACACATATTATTTTCGTTTTCAATGGAATGCTGATTATTATAAACACGCAGTTGCTCTATAAGAACTGTCATGTGCAATGTTAAGTTCTTTGCACTTGATATGCAGTTGAGTTTTATCATTGCATATGGTTTCGAACGTCATTATTTATTAGTTTTATTTATTCTGGAACTAAAGTTTTTCGCCTAACATTAAGTAAACTTCTCCATCTCTTCAGCGAAGTTGGTCATTTGTTCTCCGCGCGGTAAATCTTGGACATTTGATATCAGAAGTGAGTTTGAGAAGGTATTTCGTTTTTCAATTTCTTTCGAAATGATAATGACGTTACAAAAGTATTCTTGATTTGTTATTTGTGTTATTTCCAGGGCAGGTGTTGGGACACAGCGCAAACAAGGATTCTACCAAATTTCTACATTTTTCGTTTTACAAAGTGACGAAAGAATTTTTAACATTAATAAGTAAAGACAAACACGATATTAACTTTTTGCAAGATAAGATTTAAGTTGCAGAAATTTAGTTTTTTTAATATTAAAAATTTTAAATATATTGATATTGTCACTGGAAATTCAGAAGTTCGGGAGCTCAATTTTTTACTTTCATTATATTCAGAAATTTGAAATCTGAATGTTCTACACTGCGAACATACGTAAAGTTAGGAATATTTAGATCCTGGCTGAGCGATCCCCTTTCAAAGTATCAATATCGTCGAAATATCTATTTCTCGCATAACAGAATTGCGTAAGCTTTTTCGTTTTCTACAAAGAGAGTGTTTTTACATACAATACGAAATGGAAATTAACTTATATTTGCCCTAATCGAAACTTTCCGGCATTTCTTTTCGCATGCCCTGAAGTAATATAAATCTTCACAATAGTGTTTAAAAATTCTATATTTTTTTTCCGTTACGATATATTGTGTTCTTCCTTGTAAAGGTTATTCGTCAATTTCAGTGAAGATATCCTTAATATTTATAAAAGCTATGTTACGTACAGCTGCATATCTCATATGAAGACTAGTCACATATTCTTCAGCTATTTTGCAACACCTTGCATCTGAGTATTCTAAGAACAGGTATCACGTGGAATGTGCTCAGTTGTTTTTATTCTGCCCTTCTACCAAAAATTGACTTCTTTCTACGTATATTAAAGGAATCTATGAAGAATGAAGAATGAAAGTAGCATTTCAAAATAACAGAACAGCGAGTCCCTTTCTTCTTCTACTGTACAGATTATAATTTTTGTTTATCATTCTTCCGTATTCTGTAGTAGGAGGAATCAAGGCGAATTGTCTACATTTTACCTTTCACTTTGTGGTTGAGCTAAATAAGTTTAAAAAGGCATTAAATAATTTTTCTAAACGTATGCCTAAATACAACGATCCTAAATTTTAAATTACAGCAAGCCTTCCTTCTTCCCTTTTTGTGAATGTAATTAGCCTAAAATCGTATGTTCCTTGGGGTTCGTTATTTTCGCGGATTCGAAATAGTTGACCGCGGGGAAAACCAACTTGAAACTTCCTGCTGAATGATTAGATCGACCGTGACGAAGCGCTCCCTGTGGCTTGTGCGGCGACAGCTGAAAGTAGGAATCATTGGTAGTTCTAACTATTTCCACCATCATCACTACAGCACTGATTACTCACTCTACTATTATTATCTCGGTTGCAAGCCAAAAGATATAACAATTAAGAATAGTAATTCTTATTTCATCTTTCTGGAACATTTGGATGGAACGTTATACTGAACAATCAAAGAACCAAAAAAAGTAAGGCAAACAAGTAGCAATCTGTGTAATTACCGAGTCAAACGAAACTTCAGGCTGTCCCATCACGATGTGTTTTCGTACTAAAACCAAAACCAAACAAACATCAACAACAAATAGAGAGTAGGTATTGGAATGATGTTATGGCTGGTGAACTAATCCGCATTAGTTACCGAATAAAACGTATGGCATTACACTATTCATTGAAACAATATTGGAAAGTTATGTGATTATGCTAGGAGTTACGGAAATGGAAATATATTTCCCGAAAAGAAATCATTTCCCCAAATGAATTTCAATGAAATGAGGAAATAAATTTGCATTCGATAAAAGAGAAAATAACTTTATCAGTTTATTTTGAAACTTCTAAACAAAAACAAAAAGAATGAACTAAATTTTTACCTATACTTACTTTTATAAACGGTTTCATGCGCGGCGCCATTTGTAATATCGAAACGTAAACATAGTAGAGTTAAACCATTACTACAACGTGTGATCTGTTATCCATAAATATGTCCATGGATAGGACACTATATAGAATTCTGGCAGTGAAAGATGTTTACTTTTCGAAATTGCAAATGACGCCGCGCACGAAACTTTGGCAAGCACGCAGAAGTAAAAAATGTGTTTATTTTCTTTTTCTAAAAAACACAATCGACGGTAGGAAAAGATCTATTAACCGCCGCTTTAAACTTGCTGTTCCGCAAAATAAAAATGAAAATAGCCCACTTAGAGGTCTGAAAGGAACGAAGAAATCTCGTGCTTACTATTCTATACAAAAATTTACAAATAGAAAACATTATCTACTTGAACGAAATAAGTAGAAAGCCCGAAAAATGCGAAATTTAAACAACTAATACCAACAATAAAGTTCCTCGATTAGGCACGATAACTTCGGAATGTCGAAGAAAGCTTAGAAATCCGTGTACAAGATACATTAACATCACCCGCTCAGAATATCGACAACAATAGGCTAACAGTGCCTTCAGAAGCAGGAAAGCAGAATTACTCAAAAAGGGTGATTCCTGGCATAAGCGTCGTTTCTTTCTTATCGCACAGGCCGTAGAGAGTGTCGCCTCACTCTCTATCGAGTCAGGCCGTGGCTAAATGAATGGATCACTAGTATTTTACGATAGGAAAGTATAAATCAGTATTAATAATGGATACACGTAGCATAACATATTAAGGGACAAATAAAGAAACAAAGAGCAAATAACAATAAAAAGTTTAAAATAATATTTGAAAATTTGTATGGTATACTTTGAATCTTTTCTGAACAGTTTGAGAATTTCCATCCCTTGCATGGGATCACTGTGCCTTCATGCGTAACTGTCGAGTGAAACGAATTCCCGAAATATAATTCTTATGATTCCCTCATCGCACTTGACTGAATTCGTGAATTTTTTAACTTAAGCTTTTTATTATCTAAGAGAAATACCAGGTAACAAATGTCTGTATTAAAGAAGTTCAACTACCATGAGCTACTTTTTTCCAAAGTTCATAGGAAAAAAGACAGAAAATCAACGAACACCGTGATGTTGGTTATTTTCGTGCGCATACTTCCCATCACAAAAAATGTGAGTGAACGTGTTGTTCCCTAACCTAATCATTTTCACAAATTCTATTTCCAACAAATAATATAAATAAATGGTTTTGCTAGGAAACTACTGTAAATATATTTGAACGTTTTTTTAAATAGGATCCGAACATTGCATTTACGCCGTTAACGATGTTTCTGTTCAATGGTCGCAAACTACTTGTTAAAAACAAATTATTGACTTCGGAACAATGCTTACAACAGTTCTTTATGTTTTATAGACACGTATGTAGGATGAAACGTTTCAGAACTTTTATTTCTCATTACATCAACTGCTACAGAGATTCGCATCAAACAATAATTGAGTGCAACATTTTGTTAAACAGTGAAATGGCACTGAAAACATGGGAACGCGGGAGAAAAAAATGTTCGTCCAGAACTTATTAATTCGGCACTCGCAACCTTGGCTTAAATCAGCTGGAATAGTTTTTTCTCTCTCAAAGCAATAAGCATATGTTCCTAAAAGTAATGCAATCAAAGTACATGCTGGGGTCCTGATGCCGCTTGGCCAATTAAATTGCAAGAGAAAGCATCAGAACACGTTGTTTCCACTATATGACGGGTTATTCAAGGTGGTCATTTAGTAGGATGATTGAGAGCAATACTTTTCAGATGATTATCTTCTAAAAGTCTATGAAAAGGGTAAAATATAATTTTTGTGTTTCTAACATGTGTAAACTCCCCAGCAAATAAATGAACTACTTTCTAATTATTTACAGCCTGCATCAAAACCAATGTCTTTGATTATTACCGCATAATGGCGTAAGCGCAATTGGTGCCATAGCCATGACTGCATTCAAGGTATTGCATCAAATGTAAAATCTATTAATTTTCTATACACAAACATGTGACCAAAACATGCCAGCAGATTTAAATCAAGTTCTTAATGAGTCTTACACCTATTAGATCTTCTTTCTTTTCTGGAAACATACTGTTCTAATGTATGAGATGATTGCACGTGCATTATTGATATAAACATACGTATTCATAATTGATATCAATGATGAATTATATCTTTGTTAATTAATAAATTATTTAATATTACTAAATTACACTACCTTTCCTTAATTATATAAAAGCAAAACTTCAGCCGATATGTTTTTATATCGATGTAAGAAATCCTTGGAAAATGAAGTATTATGAAAATCTAATAGAAAGATTAGCCGGAAAAATTTACCCAGATTTTCAATATCTGGATCAATGTTTGAATATTTTACAGAACTAATTAAATTGTTCACTCAAATCTTTATTTATTATTAAACGACAGCAGACCTAAAAGTATTTAGTACCTAATTCGAAACGAATTAGCACAAAACAAAGGCAGTAAAGTATGATTTTTGGAGAACTGACATTCAGAAGATCAGATATCACTTCTAGACATGACTAATAAAGATTTCCTGTATCACTTGGATGATCTTCAATACTTATAACAAGGATTCTGTGAACGCTTTCTGAAGGAAATATAGGTAAGAAAACGTTGCGTTGGCTACCCCGCATCCCAAAGGGTGGCAGGTTCGGCCTACCCTGGTGGGGAAGACGGCCATGGAACAATATTCTGATGATTGTGAACGGCAGTGTTCCCCTCGCGAACTTCCTGGTCTTTGCATCTCAGTTTGTTCTTTTGACAAGTGATAGTTTCAAAGATATTTGGTTTTCTTGAAAGGATGTTTGATATAATTGTACATACAGAACATAGAATTTGAGCACTGGGAATGTTTTCATTTGTTTAGAGGATGTGTAGCGTTTTCCATGTTATATTATTTTAAGTCAATGTTTTGTTTTTCTTGAAAGCATGAATACTGGGTGCAAAATGCTTTTTTTGAGCAACCGTGGGTGCAAGGTCTTATTTAAGATTTACGTTTTTCGAAAGATTCTTGAGTATATAAAAGCGGAAATGTAAGTAAAAGTGACAAATATACAAATATTTGCAATTATAATACAGTAGGAACTGGACAGTGCCACAAAGTAAATGGAGGTGACATATTTACAAATAATTAAATAAATCAAATTATGGAAAGCAATTTGTCTCTACATTCATTATACAGTATTAAATATAGTGGGATTGTTACAAATATGATAGGCAGAATTAATTTTTTCATAGCTGTAAAAGATTTATGTTTACAAAACCAGAAGCAACAGTTTTTTGACATGTTGTGAGAGTTTTTGTAATAAGTGGGAAAAGTAATTTGAGGGCAGTATAGAACTAAATATTCGTCCTGTGATCGGGTAATACAGAGAGTCAACTGTTCTTGGGCTTCCATTCCTTATTTGGGGTATTTGGATTCACACAAGCTATATACTGTATATATAGCCTTTTACTCAATTTCCTGTTCTGTGGTTACCCTGTACATAAGTATTCACATTATATGTGTTGCTTTCTTAATACTATATGTTACAAAATTAATTTTGAAATGTAACATAGTAAAATATAACCCCATAACGAAATAAATGAAATGAAATTCTTCAGTAAAATAACATGATCCCCAGCGTGTTCTTTGTGAAGTGCATGTGACAAACGCGAGCATAAATGTTTATATTATTCAAGAATTAATTCTGCAGAAGGTTCTGAATTTTTCGTTTCTTAAATATTTGCCTAAAGAAGTTAAAATTCAAGGGACAAAGAATTTTTACTTTCGTTAAAACAAACTTTAATTTGCATATTATCTTAGGTAAACAACGTTCTCAAGTTAAGGATGAGCTTTCCTTTGCTCCTTCACAGTTACGTTTTTGGAAAGAATTAATGAAAACGTAGATATTTAATGTACCCTAGTGGTTGAAAACAGCTACATATCGGTGGCTGATGCACCACTGGTAAATGTACGAACTTCCGTTCTAGTGAGCAAACAGCCATGATTTAAAGATCAAGGTAACTCATGGAATCCATTACAATGCGAATTCCATTGGGGGTTTCTGTTGTCTCTTTATCCCTCTCTCACGAATGCAATTGGGAGAAAGGGATCAAAACTCAGTCATCATGTAAAACTATCTCAGCTGTTCAACAGTAGGAACAGCCATTTTACAATATCATGATGATTTCATTAAGAAAGTAAAAAGCAGTGTGCAATATGTTACAAATAAATATTTTTCAAAATATGATACTGCAAAATAAAAAAGGAATTTAAATATGTAATAATATAACACTGTTAAACACGCGTTTTGTTTCCTGTACAGATGTCGGTGTTGAGGTGAATCTAAATCTGCAATCCGTTTGACTGTATCACGCAATATTTCTTTAAAAAGTGATTACTGTAATTCCTGTATTGCGCAATCCTCTTCGGATTTTCTCAAAACAAGAGTTCACGTGCTGGAATTTATTTAGTGTTGTTATCGTTATATACCATGAGTATTCACAAGACTAGCATGCATCATTCACACACCCTACGGTTAGCGTCAATTGTTTGTGAGTGAAACAAGTCGCGAAAGTGCCTTAATAATTCCGACCCGTGTGTTTGCTGAGTTTAAACCGAAATAAAACAGATGGTCAAACACACGACCGATTAACCAAATCTATGAATTTTACTTCAGATGTAAGTTTGATGAAATAAATTGCGCTGTGAATCTTAGGGCGTGGTGGAAAAGGCAAGTGCTTCATATGCCATTTGCCAAACCTGCTGTATTGAGGGAACTAAAAGATCACGCAAGAGATGGTTATTTTTGGTTTAGCGAAAGTGGCCGGATTTTCTTTAAAAAGTAATCGTTTGATGGTTTATCCTAATGTTCGTCTGGTCATAAGACCAGTGCCGATTCAGAGAAACTGGCAGTTGCACAACCTCCCGTACTCGGCAATGCTTATATTAAAAGTAGTAACGAAGAGGGAATGGCTATATGCGAACAAGATGAAGTTGATAGAGCATTTTCCTCAAATCCTCATATGATCACACAAGGAGAACTTAATAGTAGCGTCTGGCGACAGGGATATCCACATGTATCGAGTTATCTCATTGGCAGCAATAAAACCCGCACCCACTAATTATCGACCGGCACCGAAAAGGCATTATTAGTTAGGCGAAGATAATGGCGGATAATGGCTACTGCGAGGCAGCGAAGAGGTGAGTTTAAGACAATAAGTAAGTAGTTTTCTTTAAAACTTTTATCTGGTTAATATTTATATTTAGATGGATACTGCGAACAGGTTAAGTTGTTTGATTTGTGGTGTTTCGTTCGGGTAGAAATACAATTTGAACCAGATATACGTCGTCGAAGTTGTGACACAGGTTGTTTACATCATAGTTAACATTAGTTTCTTCGTTGACGGCTGTCGATAGTCCTGTACAATTGATAATTTAAGGTGAAATTGGATATATTTGATGTTCTTTGATGTTTTGCAGCTTACTGTAATCACCAGGCTGTGAAAAATCAGTGTTCCTTTTATAGATTTCTGAGAAACAAACAAAAATATGCCCTGTGGACGAAAATGTAAAGGTAAGGATTTGTGGACTGACTGGTATTCTTGTGTACAAGCATATATTTTGTACTATGTAAAATATGAATTTGGACCACGCATCCTGCCCCTTTTGTTTGTTTGCTATCGTTTTAAGAACATTAGGTTTTGCCTCGAGGCTGTTATATGAAGTTCCGTACCGATTTACGGGTAAAATCGTGCGAAGTTTTTATAACGTGCGATGCCTTATGGAGATTTTAGGCAACCTGAACAAAAATATAAATTTCACTAATAGGTGTTAAAATATATTGACACAGTTGAAGAGTATCCATAAGATTTACATTTTGAAATGTAAGCATGTAAATGGCCAATAATTTATGTCATGCACTTAACATCCCTTCTTACTGAATGCATATTTCAATACATTTTTTCAGAAGCTAATTCATTTGGCAGGGAAAGTGTTAATTTTTTTTGCAGGAGAGAGAGGGCAGTTGGTTTGTTGGATTTAATGGTGCAAAGACTAGCATAGAGGCTAAAATGAGCGTAACAGAATGTTAAAATAAATAGCAAAAGTGTCGGGCATATCCAGAAATTTACTCTAGGAAGTGGGCGGTTGCAAAGGGGGAGATGACATTATGGAATTGTTTTTAGATATACATTATACATATCAGGGGTGCCGCTCCTACCTGGCGTTCCTTTGCAAATTCTTTAAAACCCTCACTTGCTCCAGGAATGTTAAATCCCTGAGTTAGAGCTAGCAATGGGTGAAAAATTGAAATTGTTTCAATGCAATCGATTGAGCGTTTCTTGAAGAAATGAACTTTATGCTTTTTTTAATTTGTCACAGACTACGTCTGAATGAAATCCTTCAAAATAAAGCCCAAGTCCTTGTATTCGAAGTTGGTTAATTTAATAAAAAAATTTTTTTGTGGTCTCCACCTGACATTCTCATACCTTAAAGTAAATACATGCCTGATTTCACCCAAAACATATGAACACACGGTTTAGTCATAAAATCACTAAATAAATAATATGCTAACTGGAATCAGTCCCCTCCCCCTTTTTTTTTTGTTCATAAAAGCATGGTTTGTACGCGCCCTGGAAATGTCCAAATGTCCTAAAATTCTGTTACATGTCCTGGAATTTTCTCTATTCCAGCCTTTTTGTCCATGCTTGATGTTTTGTAGTTGAAGATTTTTCTACTGACATAACTTATGTCTGGCAAATTTTCCTCGCCACCCTGAGCAAAACGTGTTGGGTGGGGGTGGGGGATCTTGTCTGTTAAGAGGACTGAAGATGCGTTATATTAGCATCTTTTGGCGTCGTGCTTATGTCATCACTTTGTCTGTCCGACCGGAAAGACAATATCTCTGCAATTATTAGTTCGATTTGTAAAATTCTTTTTGTATTGCGAAGCTTAAAATGTGAGAATGATGATCTTTTTGTTCCGGAGTTTTTTCTGGTGCACAACTTCGCAGATAGGGGGCAAAGAAGATCAAATCGAATTTAAAAGGCATTTTATTTCATACATTTGCTTCTAAATATCCAATTGTAAAAAAATATTTTTCATTTTGATGGCATTTATATCGAAGACTATTTTAATTACAGTCCTTTTTTCAAATAATACACAATTTTTCCGCTAGGGGGCATCACAGTAAATCGTGATTTTCCCAACATCTCCGTTTCTAATAGTCCGATTTGAAAAATTCTTTTTACGTTGGATACAGCTTTTGAGGAGAAATGTTTTGCGTACAATTACCTATTTTTGGGAAGAAATATTTTGGCCGTCAGGGGACGTAAGTGTTTATTTTTGCGTCTGATTTATTTGCAATAAAATCTGAGCTGGAAACTTGATTGAAAAAGTTCCTCCGTGGAACGATACCGGCCACCTCCAAAACCTTTTTGAGAATACCTCCTGCTTAAATAGTGAATTATTTTCCACCAGGGGCGTATACGTATATTTTTTTTTTGTCTATATCTGTTTCTAGGAGTAAGATTTAAAAATGTTTTCTTTGTTGGAAAACACATTCGGTGCAAAATGTTTCTCATATAATTTCATATATTTCTTAACGCACAAGTGCGCCACTAGAGGGCGTAAGCTTCCGTTTACAGTAATATCTACTGAACAAATAACCCGATTGACAAATATTCTCTTTTGACCAGATATTACTAGGCATGAAAACTCCTTGTGTGTATTTTCTTCCCAAAATAATGCACAATTTTGCCACTAGGGGGTGGAAATATTTAATCTTTTTTCTCAATATCTGTACTTATAAATGTCTGATTAAAAAAATTATTTTAACAACAGATGCCATTTACTATATGGAGAACTAAGTTCGCATTTGAGGAGGTTTGTGGTTCACAATTCTTCCACCAGGGGTGTTTATGTTCTTCCAGTTGCAGCCTATCTCTGCCTCTAGAAACCCTAAGAAAAAATTTCTTTTTTTAGTGTATGCCATTCGCTATTATAAAGATGGAGAGTGAATACGATTTTTGCTACAATAAGATCCTCTTCAAATAATGTGTACTTTTCCCCTTGGGGTTGTAAATGTCCAAACATTTTTCTTGCTATCTCTGCTTTTGGGAGACGTATTTGAAATTTTTTTCTTTAGCATAACTTTTGCTATGAGGAATACTTTTGGCGTGTTTCAACTTTTCCTTTGTGCAAAATTCTTACGCTAAAAGGCATGTTTCCTTCTCTATCTGTTCTTTGAACTGTTTGATTTGAAAATCTTTTTGTCTCTAATACTTTCCTTCTGCTAGGTGAAACGTTTTTTGCACCATTTGTTAATTTTCGTAACATACTTTTTAGCCACTGGTGGAAGTAGGTCACTATTATGTTTCGTAAGTAGCTGTTTTTTTTTTTTTGTGTGTGGGTTATTTTGATCTTTACTGAAATTTGCTAATGAATGCTTTATATAAAAAGTTGCGATAAAATTAGATTGCTTTCTAATATCAGAAACTTAAATCTAGTTGTTTCTTAGTATTTTCTGAGCAAACTAATCACTTTTCATCTTCTATAATTAGTTTTCTAATCATGCACAGCTAAATTGCCTTGATCACTTATGAATGCAGCTGTACAAAGCCCTTGGATTTAAGGTTTTCCCATATTCTCTTTCATTTCATGTTGAAAATTTTTGTTCATGCTTTGTTTGCTGGCGAGTACAAATTAAAAAATTAGCTACAGCATAATTATCATGATGAAATTTTCTTCCCTAAATAAAATGTAACACAATTACTTGCTCCCATGATTATGTGTTTAAGAAATAACAGCCCCTTTGGTCCTTTGAAAAAGTTCCAAATATTTCATCTTTCCTTACCCTTAAATTTCCAATGCAAGCATTATTTCAAAATAATTAACTATAAATAGTATTGTTTTATGTATTGATTGTGCGGTATATGAAAGCATTTTAAGAGTAATGCCACATACCTATGCAGTGTTTCTTTCAGGAATTTTTGACCAGGCGGGGGGATGGAACCTTAGAGGGGCAAGCTTTGTATTTATCATATATATATATATATATATATATATATATATATATATATATATATATATATATATATATATATATATATATATATATATATATATATATATTTTAAACTACTATATCTGCATGTACAGAGGTAATTATTATACTTCTTATATATATAGTACATGGGGAGTATTTAGAAGGAACTTTGCACCCCACCCCCATCAAGTGTTTCATTTTTTTTTTGGTTAAAATGCGACATATTAGAAAAAAATATTTCTTAATTTAACAAAAATGCATCAACTTATATTAGAAAAATGCTGTAATATTTTAATTTTTGTTAACTTTAATTTTGTTCTGGTAAATTTCAAAAACTTCCATTTTTCGTTGCTCCTCGCCCCCTCCCGAAAAAAATCCTATATATGTTCCTGATGTAGTAATTACTTCTTCAAACATTTTAAGAACAAACTTTCTTTAGCTAAACGAGAGGGGTGGGGGTCGTTTCCAGGTGTGGGTGTTTGCTTCTGCAGGCTTGAAATTTTTATCTATTAAAATGTATTTAACACACTTGATTCTGAATCGTGCTTCCCTTACTACGAGGTATGATTAGTTTACTTATTATATATTGTACACTGCTGGACAATTGCTAAGGACGGATCATAAACGGCTATATAGCGCATAAAAAAGTAAGTGTGGTTGGATGCCAAGTGAAATAAAATAATGTCAGAATGCCAGGACATTACAAGAAAGACAATATATTGTGCTCTGAAATCCAGAAGGCTTCGGAACGTGTTAAAAGGACAAACAGGCCATTTTGTGCAGAATACGTAAACGTGAAATAAATGCAATTACCATCCGCAGGCGTTCCGGCGTAAGATGTCAATACGGGATATGGCCACCATGGAGACGATGCAAGATTCCACACCTCGTGTCATGTTTTGCACAACATTATCAAGCAGCTGTTGGGGTAATTTATTCCATTCCTCTGTCAGTGCACGGATGAGGGTGTCCTTGTTTATTGGAGGGAATTGGCGACCAGCAAGACTCCTCCCCAAAACATCCCACACATTTTCAATGGGATTCAGATCTGGAGAACGTGCTGGCCATACGAGGCGTTGAATATCCTCGCTCTCAAGACACTCCTGGACAGCGACTGTTCGATGACATGTTGCGTTGTCATCCATGAAAATGAATCTGTCACCGACAGCACCACCGAACATGCGAACATGAGGTAGCAGAACATCATTTAATGTATCGTTGGCCAGTCATAGTCCCAGTTGGAAGAACATAGAGGGACGTACGGCCATTGATCATAATACCAGCCCATACCATGACACTACAGGTCGGATATCGGTCCCTTTCCTGTATGTTTGCTGGACAATATGCAGTACCACTATCACGCCAGATCAGTTGTCGTCGACAATCAGACGATAGACTGTATCTACTCTCATCTGAGAAGAGGACAGCAGACCAGTCGTTATCAGTCCAATTGCGATGTTGATGGCACCATTGCAAACGGGCGGTACGGTGACGTCTGGACAATGGGATGCACACAACAGGACGGCGGGCGTATAGTCCTCCTTCATGCAAACGCCTGGCGACAGTTTTTCGGGAGATCCGCTTGCCAGTAGCAGCCATAAACTGATTTGCTACCTCACTAGCTGTGCTGCGCCAGTGTCTTTTTGTTGATAGCACTATGTACTGATCTTTTGCAGGTGTCGTACTGCGAACACGACCTCCCCGTGAAGTTTGCTACACTCTCCATTTGTTTGAAATGATTTCCAAAGCCTTGAAACAACACTGTGGCTGACGTCGAACTCCCTGGCAACATCTGTTATTTTTCGCCCTTCTTCAATCTTGCCAATAATACGGCCACGCGTAAAATCATCTAGGTGATGTCGGGAAGACATACTGAAAATTGCAAGTTCGTCAATTGATTCTTTCCCTTGCAACTTTGCGTTTGAATAACAACGGTCAATACGCGTCAAATCCATTATACCTCTTATCAGCGCTATGACGTCACGAACAAGTTCGGCAATCCAAAATTTGCATACGCACAACACGTCTTACTGTATCCCGCACTTATGCTAATTTCCACATTTTCCTGCCTTCCATTTTATGGTTGCTATCGTTGCTATTGTCATCCGTCCTTAGCAATTGTCCGGCAGTGTATAATGGCATGCGTCTTAATACACTTTTTAGAAAAATAAACTAGAATACTTGAACAAATATTAAAAAAATTATAATTAGAGAAAGATGTGTAGCACCAAAAGAAACGAAACTTCTTATTTCATTATACCCCTAATTTAATAACATTTGGCTATGTCATATGTCTTTCGGGGGCTGAGCACCCCCACCCCCATGTATGCCTGAAAGAAACACTGTACCTATGTATTTTTTAGTTTTAGGCTGTTGTTTTTTATTCTGTAATTTGCTTCAATAATAATTGAACTAAGCCAAAGTAGAAAATTTAAAGTTTCTCAAAATCAGTGACAGCTTTGGTATATGAGTGTTATACGAATATACGTGATTCTAAGTTTCTGATTAGCTGCAGCGGACAACATTTGTTTGTTGTTGGTTACAGGTTGAATTGTATTTTAAGTAAGAGCTTTTGGATCGTATGTCCTGGAATTTTGTGATTGAAAATGCGTATGAACCATGAAAAAGTTAGGTAATAGTGCTAAAAACTGATGCATATGTTCCGATGGGTCTTGTTCATTGGTGCATAAAAGCTTGCCTGACGAGAATTGCATGCATACAAAACTTCGAGACTTCCTCTTTCTATCACCATGTACTGTGTTTTCCGTACCGTCTGCGTTTATTAGTGGATGAGGCTGACCTAGTTGGGTCAGCCACATCCACTAAATGAAATTTTTGTGTATATTTATTCTACATTTTAAAACTAGAAAAGGTTTTCATATCCTTGTAAAACTTTGAATTGCTGTATCTCAGTAAAACTAAGTTCCTTGTATGTTGCTCACTTTTCACAAAATTAGGAGTGCTGGTAAAGTACCAAGTGCTGATTCAGCTGTCACTTTTAAAGATGGGAATAAAGAAAATGACCCTACAATTTTCTTTTATACAAGACTAAAAGAATTTGATTTTCTAAATCCTGAGCCAAAAAAATAATGAGTAAGAAAACATACCACATGTATTATAGTAATAATTCCATGATACGTGTGTGTCTTTCCAGACCATCCAGAAGCCCCCTTGTGACTTTAAAGGCTGAAACTTTGCACTTCCGCATGACAAGAAATATGTCGTTGAACTGTGATGTCAAAAGATGGCTGTTCCTGCACGATTCCCATAACGTTTCAACGTGAGTGGTGAAATGTGCTCATATTTTGCAGTTTTTTTCATTTTGTAATAATTTGAAGTTAATTCAACATAGTAAAAATGCCATGGTCCCCTCACATCCAGTAATTTTGTTATGAAACACATCGACGGAATATATAGTCGGTTGGTATTATCCTGACATCGTACTAAGTTTTTTATTTGTTTTATATTCTACTAGTTGATTTAGCGTTAGCGCCAAGTGAAATATTTACTAATCTTTGCTTGTTTCAGACAACTGTTAACATTACAAAAAAAAAACAAAAAAAAAACTTAAAACGCTGCCTTGATTCTCTCAAAGTTGTGGCTTTCTAGAAAATGTATAACCAAATTCCACTGTATGTCTATTAAGTGTGCAATAATATTTTGGTAGTTCTTATGTATTAATATTTTAGTAGTTCTTATATATTAATATTATGTGTCTTATCTATTTGGTTATCTCCTTGTATTTCCTTACAACCCTTATTATTATTTTGCCTTCCCATCTGAACAGTGGAGCCTTTAAAGAATAAACATATGTATTTGTGGACGACATTGCATGTGATGGAAATAATTTTTCTGAAGCTGATAAAGGATATAACTTAGAGACGGGATTGACTATTTGAAAGAAGTGTTTTGTAGTGGATTGATATAAAACAATTCCTCTCAAGACATTTAATTTTAATGGTTTGAATTGCAACAGTAAGCAGATTGGAAGTTTAGGCTACAAATACTGTTGGTAAGCTTTGTTTTATTTTCTTGAAGGCATGTTTAGTGACCGTAAGAAGTTTTACATTTGTATGGGCATCAATTCCTGTCATATTAAACTGTGTTGAAAGTGTTATAATAATGATTGGATAACAAGAAAGCATAGTTGAAATGTATATATGATGTTTGAATATGCTATTCATAGTTACAATTTCTGTTTGCCCCCTCCTGAAAACTAAACTATGGACACCTGTGCTTGTGGTGAAAGGTATTGGAAGGAAAAATAATTTTTTGAATTGGGTGTTTTCAGCAAAAAAAAAAAAATAAATAATTGACGGCACCAGCAGTTTTTTACTAACTTCTAGAAACTTGGCTAATGTTATACAAAATCATCAGTAACAGGTATTGGCAGAAGTGATCCCCCTGGTGGCGCAGTGGTCTAAGCGATGGCTTCTGATCATTCGTCCGAAAGGGGTCCGGGTTCAAAACACGGTGAGGCATGGATGTTGTGTTTATCTTACGGCAGTGGCTCTCTACCTTACCTGAAACCAGTGGCCCTAAATTAGGAACGGGCAACTGCTTATAGCCCGGAAATGCAATTTCATTACCATTTTCAAAAACTCTCTTTCTGTATATATACATATCGGTATATGTGTAGCGCTGCCTCGGATACAGATCCACAGCAGTGCTACACAAATACCGATATACTATATCTAGCACTATCTATATATGTACCTTGGATAGGGATCCAAGCAGCTCTTGCTAATGTCGGTAGCCAGTGGACAATTGGTGACCAGGTATTTTGTAGTGGCTAGTAATTCTTTTAATATAGTAGCCAGCGATGGCCCGTACAATTCCCCCTCTCCAATTCAGCAACTATTTTGTTCAACATTTACCCTCATTTGTAAATGAATATCAAGTTCAGCTTTCTTGCCCGTGTTCCTGCTGCTGCTTCGAAAATGAATTGAACTGGAGGTTGGCTTTTTTCAGCAGTTTTGCAAGGGCTGGATCAAAGGCAGCGGTATGTGTGTGTGCACGCACACACACACACACGTGTTAATGAAAGGAAACACTTCGCCCCCACGTTTTTTCCACAAAGTGCCCTTTGCTCGTAACAAAAAACTGACTCATCATACTTCGGCTATGCACAAAGTAAGGCATAGTCAAAGGATATGTAATGAAATCATTTAGCACCATTGTACTACACGCATTCATTACAATCATTCTTTAGTATTTATACCTCTGTTGCGAGGTGTAAGCATCACGTCATTTGCCAGCAGAGGATTTCTGTTGTCCAACATACCACACGTCTGGCATCTAATAAATCTTCCACATACCATTTCGATATTCAAAAACAGAAATGTATTTACTAAAGAATCTATATTATTTGTCTTAAAATGATACAAAAAACCATGATGTCAATGTAGAGAAATAAAAGATTTAAGAAAAGGAACTAGTAAACATTGGCAGCTGGCTATTCCAGTGTCTCACCTCACTTGTTTTGACACCCAACAACTCCAAAATTGTTACTGACAGATGACTTTTCTGCTGCAGGAGTTTTTAGGTGATACAAAACCATAATGTCAATGTAAAAAAAAATAAAGGTTTAAAACAAACTAAAAAAAATAAAGGTTTAAAACAATCTAAAAATAAATACAGTTGTGTTCTAGTCCTAGAGCAGCTCTCCGCAATATGTGGCCAACAGCATTTCACTGTGTGCTCTACCTGTAGAGAGGTAACACCTCCTCATAATCCTTTAGAATTAGGTAAATATGGAGAAATGCATCAGTTAGAAGGTATTAGCCCCCAGAGATATAGGTTTTTGTACTTATAGTTTGGATAAAAATTCAAAGAAACATAATGAAAAACCCACCTGAGCTCTTTCCATGTAAACACACTTGCTTTTGATGAACAAAAAACCAGAAATTGCTTCTAAAAGGGGACTTTCCTGTCGCAGGAACTTATTTTGTTTTTACGTGATACAAAATCATGTTAATGTAAAAACATCAAAGGTTTTTGTGTCCAAATTCACCTGACACGAACCCATTCGAACATTTGTGGTTCAAATTGGAAAAGGGGTTTGTGCTAAATCACCACTACCCTGAAATCTACAGGAACCGGAGGACATGCTATTGACATTATGGTACCAGATACCCCGTGATACCTATCGCCACCTCATCGAATTGCCATGCCTCGCCGTGTGGCTGCTGTTTTGCGGTCTATCGGGGATCCTAAAGCTTATTAGGTACATGGCCATAATGTAATGGCTCAGCGGTGCATTTAATTTGTATACCAACATACTCACTGTAGTGTATAATTTTGATTGTAAAGTCTGAGAAATTTAAATCTGTGTATACCACTGCAGTTGCAGCATCTTTATTTCTCTGTATAAACTTGCAGATGCAGAATTAAAGGAATTAATTTTGTCTCATTGACATATAATAATATTTTTTTTCTTTTTGTAAAATAAAACTTTGCATGCTGAATACTGTTTTTTTTACTCTGGAACATGTGTATTTGAAATGTCACTTTAATAACAATGATTCTACTTAATGTGAAGTGCTAACCAAGAAAACAATAGAATAAGATAATTTAAAGAAAAATAAGACAGTAAATAATTTTTAGAATAATGCAGATTCCAATGAGGACAAAAGTACATTAGGATTGAGTGTGCAGCAGTGTGGTGAAATGGCTAGATTCGTTTTTTACCTTCAACCAGAAATGAGGTGATTAGAATTCACATGGTTTCAACTTCCATCAGATTTATGTTATCGGGTGTGGGTACCATATTTTCCATGGACTTTTTATTAGTTTTACATATTTATGTATTATCTTAAAATGGTGGCCGAAAATGGGTAAACTGAAAATTTAAAGCAAAAAGGAAATTTTGTGTAAAACAAAAAAAAAATTGAAAATAATAATTTATTTATTTTCTAATCTACAAGCAAAAGCTATCTGTGAAAGAAATCACAAAAGCAATAATATATGTGTGTAATAGTATTAAACTAGAATTCCTGGTGTTGCTTTTATGCACATGGTAATATACACAGACACACACAAATCAAATTAATACAAGTTGCAGAAAATCAACAATCATGTTTGAAACCTAAGGAATACATGAAACGCAGGAGAAAATAGGTGACCTTTTTCAAACAGGGCCACTGACAAATGAAATGTAAGTCATTTTGGCTCATTTCACGAAAGAAATCACAAAAGCAATAATACATGTGGGTAATAGTTTTAAACTAGAATTTCTGGTGTTGCTTTCATGCACATTCTTCACAAATTAGAACATCAATGTCTATGTATAAAAAAAGCAAGCAATACTATTTACTAAAAGCTATACAAACATTTTTCCAAAAACAAGGCCAAAAATGTGCCACACAAAATTACCATAAAGAAATTATATGAAATACCTAGGACTCACTGTTGACCAAAAAATTATTTGGGACAAACATATCAAGAAAGTTTTAACACTGAATAACTAATTGTGTTAAAAATGCAGTGATTCTATTTCTTAGACAGACAAGTAAATGCAGTTGAAATGCAAAATGAGATTATGAAAAATGCCTATTTAGTTCCAGTTATTGCGTATGGGGCAGTTATAACGGGCAACTGCTTTGAAAGACACAAACACCTTCTAAAACTTTTCATAACAGAGTAATTAACATAATCTTCCAAAACAAAGGGACCACATTATTTGAAATTATTAAAAACATATCAAAACAATCGATGAAGTTATCTTGAATCTTGACAAAAATTATGAAAAAATAAAGATGCACACTAATGAATCAATAACAGAAGCAGTAAATTATTCTGCTCTCATACAACAAAAATATACAAAACCCTAGCATATTATAAAAATTCTTAAAGATAAAATCAATAAAAGTAATAAGCTACAAGATAAGCAAAAACACGACAGTACACAAATCAACGAAGCACTGCTAAACCAACCAATCGCACCAAATCTTGGCTATGATTGGTCAGATAAGGGAACCGAGACCAGCATAAAAAAGCTGAAAGCACAAGCAAAACCAGTATTCTCATCCCTTAGGACCTGTGCTAGTAGTTGTTATATATAAGTTTATATATACATAATTTCATGTTTGTTTGTACGTCTGTTATACAAATCTACAGTTTTCAATTTAGAACCACCAAATTTGGTATGCCATCTCATGGATGCCCTTTTCCCTTTATAGCTGCCCGCCATTTTTCATTTATAGCTTTCCCATTATTATTTTTGACAGGACTCAAAAAATTGGCATTCAGGCAACGAAACCTTTCAGCAATATGATTTATTTTGTCATTTGTTTTGAAAATTTAAATGCAAAATTTGTAGGAAAAGTGATGGTGAAATGCAACTTTCAAAATCATGCAAATTTAATTTGCAAGAAAACAATATTTAAAATTTGTCATTTGAATATCCAGTTTAAAAAAATATGTGTAGTACTACTAAAAATTACTCAGTTTTTTTAACAATACATTTTTAAACAAAAAAACAAGCTACCAGGTATGAACAGTTTAAAAATGAAATTCAAATTAGGAATGATTTTTTACAATAAAATATATGTACTTGGGGAAGTCTTATTTTTCTTGGCCCAGGGCATTGAATTGTTTACACATGCCTCTGCGCATTTACCCACTTGATTTCCATAATTATTTGACTCAATTTTGCAAGTACAGCCAGTTTGTGTGATCTTGATGTACAAATTCGAATATTACATTACCCAACCCCAAATTATTCATGCGACAAGAGTAAATGAGTTGGCAAAGCAATCTGTGCTTGTTCTTGATTTTGGATGTATAATTGTTATAGCGTAATCTTTGATTCCAGTCTTGATATAGAAGGAATGAATGGATTTTAAAAGGTAAAGGTTATAATGGTGTACAGGGTTTGTACATATTTACAGAAAAAAAATCCAGGTGAACTGTGCAGCATAAATATTCATCACATAATTCTACATATTATGTGAAGGATATTTCTTCCACACAATTTACCTGCCTGACTTGAAATTTACTTAACAACGCTAAAAGAAAGCAAAATCTGCTTCAACGCACAAGTGGTCGGATAATATTTTGATACTTAACTATCAGATACTTGCGACTTGATCATCCGGGGTGGTATAACGGATATCATGAGCGAACAAAAATCGGGACACTTGGGTTCAACTCTCGCTCCAAAGCAATTTAATCTTAAAGTTTTGTGATGTGATTAATGTTGCGTGTGCAACAGTAAATACAGGCAATAAACTCTAGGAGTTCAAAAACAAATAACAGGAGCATATATTTTTGGTAAAGAACAGTTTTGTTTTATAATTTGCAAAAGGGGATGATATTTACTATGCATTTGGAAGTCTTACCACCAGGGGGATCAATTTTGCCAATACCTATTACTAATGATTTTGTATAACATTAGCCAAGTCTCTAGAAGGTAATAAAAAACTGTCGGTGCTGTCAATTAATTAGTTTTATTTTTTGCTGAAAACACCCAATTCAAAAAATTATTTTTCCTTCCAATACCTTTCATCACAAACACAGGTGCCCATAGTTTATAGTTTTCAGGAGGGGGCAAACAGAAATTTTAACTATGAATAGCATATGCAAACACCATATACACAGTTCAACTATGCTTTCTTGTTATCTAATCATTTTCATAACACTTTCAACACAGTTTACCTTGACAGGAATTGATGCCCATACAAATGTTAAAACTTCTTACGGTCACTAAACATGCCTGCAAGAAAATAAAACAAAGCTCACCTACAGTATTTGTAGCCTGAACTTCCAATCTGCTTACTGTTGCAATTCAGACCATTAAAATTAAATGTCTTGAGTGGATTTTTTTATATCAATCCACTACAAAACACGTCTTTCAAATAGTCAATCCCATCTCTAAGTGACATCCTTTATCAGCTTCAGAAAAATTATTTCCATCACTGGCAATGTCGTCCACAAATACATGTTTATTCTTTAAAGGCTCCACTGTTCAGATGGGAAGGCAAAATAATAATAAGGGGTGCAAAGCAATACAAGGAGAATACCAAATAAATAAGACACATAATATTAACATATAAGAACTAACAAAATATTATTGCACACTTAATAGACATACAGTGGAACTATACATTTCCCAGTACGTCACAACTTTGAGAGAATCGAGACAGCGTTTTATGGGGTGTTTTTTTTTTTTTGCGATGTTAACAGTTGTCTGGAACAAGCAAAGATTAGTGAAAATTTCACTTGGCACTAACGCTAAATCAAATAGTAGAATAAAAAAAACAATTAGTACGATGTCAGGATAAATAGCAACCGACTGTATATATTCCGTCGATGTGTTTCATAACAAAATTACTGGATGTGAGGGGACCATGGCATTTTCACCATGTTCAATCAGCTTCATATTGTTAAGAAAAAATGAAAAAACTGCAAAATATGAGCTTATTTCACCACTCACGTTCATACTTTATGGGAATCGTGCAGGAACGGACATTTGTTTATGCCCAGCGCCATCTTGTGACATCACAGTTCAACGACATATTTCTTGTCATGCTGAAGTGCAAAGTTTCAGCCTTTAAAGTCACAAGGGGGCTTCTGGATGGTCAGGAAAGACAAACACATATCATTAATTTATTACTATAACACATAGGGTATGGCGACTTACTCATTATTTTTTTGGCTGAGGATTTAGAAAATGAAATTGTTTTCGTCTTGTATATAAAAAAATTGTAGGGTCATTTTCTTTATTTCCATCTTTAAAAGTGACATCTGCATAGCCTTGAATCAGCACTTGGTACTCTATCAGCCCTCCTAATTTTGTGAAAAGTGAACAACATACAAGGGACTTAGTTTTACTGATACAGCATTTCAAACTTTTACAAAGATATGAAAACCTTTTCTTGTTTTAAAATACAGAATAAATATACACAAAATTTTCATTTAGTTGATGTGGCTGACCCAACTAGGTCAGCCTCATCCACTATCAAGCGCAGCCTGTACGGTAAACACAGTACATGGTGATAGAAAGAGGAAGTCTCAAAGTTTGTATGCATACACATTGGAATACGAAGTTTTGTGTGCATGCAATTCTCGTCAGGCACATAGAAAGCTTTTATGCACCAAAGAAAAAGACCCATTGTAACATATGCATCAGTCTTTGGCACTATTATCTAACTTTTACATGGTTCATACGATTTTTCAATCATAAAATTCCAGGAATTTTGGATTTTTTATCAGGACATAAAGTCTAAAAGCTCTTACTTAAAATACAATTCAACCTGTAACCAACAACAAAACAAATGTTGTCCGCTGCAAGTAATCAGACTCTTAGAATCACGTACATTCATATAACACTCAAATAACAAAACTGCCACTGATTTTGAGGAACTTTAATTTTTCTATTTTTGGCTTTAGTTCAATTATTGAAGCAAATTACAGAATAAAAAACAACAGCATAAAACTAAAAAATACATAGGTACAGTGTTTCTTTCAGGCATACATCGGGGGGGGGGGGGGTGCTTAGCCACCGAAAGACATATGACATAGCCAAATGCTATTAAATTAGGGGTATAATGAAATAGGAAGTTTCGTTTCTTTTGATGCTACAAATCTTTCTTCAATTATAATTTTTTTAATATTTGTTCAAGTATTCTAGTTTATTTTGCTAAAAAGTGTATTAAGACGCACGCCATTCTACAAAATATAATAAGTAAACTAATCATACCTCCTAGTCAGGGAAGCACGATTCAGAATCAGAAGTGTGTTGAATACATTTTAATAGATAAAAATTTCAAGCCTGCAGAAACAAACACCCACACCTGGAAACGACCCCCCCCTCTCGTTTAGCTGAAGAAAGTTTGTTCTTGAAATGTTTGAAGAAGTAATTACTATATCAGGAGCATATATAGGATTTTGTTCGGGAGGGGGAGAGGAGCAACGAAAAATGGAAGTTTTTGTAAATTTACCAGAACAAAATTAAAGTTAACAAAAATTAGAATATTACAGCATTTTTATAATATAAGTTGATGCATTTTTGTTACATTAAGGAATTTGTTTCTAATATGTCGCATTTTAACCACAAAAAAAATGTAACACTTGAGCGTGGGTGGGGAAAGTCACTTCTAAATACTCCCTTGTGCTATATATATAATAAATGTAATAATTACTTCTATACATGCATAAATAGTAGTTAAAATTATATATATATACAGGGTGTACACAAATTAGTTGGGCAATTTCGTAAGTGAATAATGTGTGAAATATTAATTGTAAGTTACTGGTTCAAATGCAGATGAGTTTTAGTGGATCCTAAGTTTGCGGAAGGGTGGCGCTAGGTGTGTGATGTGCACGTCTCAGTGAGATGCAGGTCGCGGTTTTTCATCATTCGTTCTGTTTTCGCGTAATGATGGAGTCGTATACCGGCGGTGAAAAAGCAAAATGCTGCCTATGGTTCCATGAAACACATTCCGATGTGCAAGTGCAATGAAATTTCCGTCGGCAATACCACAAAAGTGCACCAAAAAGAGACACCAGTTTGGATCGGTCGCGAAGTTATTATTCCATGGCCAGCACGACCACCAGATCTTTCACCCCTAGATTTGAGTGTATGGGTTTTTGTTAAAGACCAGGTTTACAGTCCTCTGTTTCCGAAATTCATTCCTTAAATGAAATAACGAATCAGCACTGCACTTGGTTTGATCGACGTGAACATGCTCACTAACATATGGCAAGAACTGATGTACCGATGGGGCATTTGCAGAATAACGAAGAGCAGCCACATCGAACATTTGTGAAAAAGGTAAACTTGGTGTGTTTCACTATCTTATAATCTTGTTCACTCTCATGTGTGCCTATATAACTACACATAATAAACCATTCTTTTTGCCCAACAAATTTGTGTACACCCTGAATATATACACTGGCGGAAAGTGAAAACAGAACACTAAAAACGAGTTGGCGGACGATCATGAAATTTACGTATGTTAATGGGGTCTAGTTTACGTAGGCGTGATCTTAATTTCGGGACCAACCAGTGAGCGCTTACGCCAGAGCACGGCATAAAATGCAAATTATCGTCGGTGGTATTTAAGGAGTACGGCGAAGTGAATGTAATCAGTCGTCGGCGTACGGACACGCACGAAGACCCTGAAGAAGCTGCAATGCCTGGATATGGAAGACGTGTACGATTTCAACAGTTATCGGACTTTGAGCGAGGTCGTCTAGTCGGACTCCGCGAGGCCGCGTGGCCGTATCGTCGTATTGCGGACCGAATTAGACGGGAAATATCGGTGATGGTACGATGGTGGCATAGATGGTCCAAGGAACATTCCCACACGAGAAAACGTGGAACCGGGAGACGCAGACGGACTGATGAGCGGACCGATTCACGCATAAGATGAGTGGCGTTTTCAAGCAGAACAACCGCTGTGAGGCAAATCCTAGCTGCCATTGCACCTGAGGTGGCTGTGCGAACAATCCGCAACCGTCAATTGGATGCAGGACTACGTGCACGTGTGCCTCTAGCATGTGAACCTCTGACTCCAGCCCACGGTCAGGAACGGCTGCAGTGGTGTCGCCAACGTCTGCACTGGAGAACGCAATGGAGTGTTCAGCGATGAAAGCAGATTCTGCTTGTGAGCCTCCGATGGCCGTATGCTTGTTCGCAGACGCACAGGGAAGAGTCACCATCCCCCTTCTTGCATCAGCCGGCGACACACAGGGCCTACACCTGTTCTCCTGGTGTGTGGAGCGATCAGCTATCAGTCCCGTGCACAACTATTGTTTGTACCAGGTACGTTAAACAGCACCTCCTACATCAACAGCATCATTCAGCCCGTTGTTGTGCCGTTTGTAAGGTCATTTCATCGTGGGGTTTTCCAGCAAGATAACGCACGCCCACACACGGCACGTGCAACGCAACATGCACCTCAGGGCGTGAGGCATATTCCATGGCCTACACGTTCACTAGATTTGTTCCCCATTGAGCACGTGTCGGACTTTATAGGACAACGACATATCCGGTCTCCACGGTCAGCCACCACCATCCCCGATTTACGCGTCCTGGTTGAGGATGCTTGGAACTCAATACCCCAAACTTACATCCAACATCTGTACGACAGACTCCATGCCAGAATTGCACAGTGTGACGCAGTTCATGGCGGTTCAACCTCGTACTAACCATGTTACATGGAAACGTTTTTTCAGTTTACCAGCAAATACAGCTATATTTTGCCATAATGTTTTGATCACGTTATCCTCTGTATTCCGTTATTATGCTGTATAAATTTCGTTGGTATCAGAGTCTCCTTCTTGGTGTTCTTTTTTCACTTTCCGCCAGTGTATATAACTAAGTTGTTATATTGCACTTTATACAGCAATATAACATTCCCCCCACCCCCATTCCGGTCGAAACGTCCTGAAAGAAACACTGCATAGGTATGTGGCATTACTCTTAAAATGCTTTCATATACCGCACAATCAATACATAAAATAATACTATTTATATTTAATTATTTTGAAATAATGCTTACATTGGAAATTTAAGGGTAAGGAAAGATGAAATATTCGGAACTTTTTCAAAGGACCAAAGGGGCTGTTATTTCTTAAACACATAATCATGGGAGTAAGTAATTGTGTTACATCTTATTTAGGGAAGAAAATTTCAACATGATATTTATGCTGTAGCTAAGTTTTTAATTTGTACTAGCCAGCAAACAAAGCATGCACAAAAATTTTCAACATGAAATGAAAGAGAATAACGGGAAAACTTTAAATCCAAGGGCTGTGTACAACTGCATTCATAAGTGATCAAGGCAATTTAGCTGTGCATGATTAGAAAACTAATTTTAGAAGATGAAAAGTGATTAGTCTGCTCAGAAAATACTAAGAAACAACTAGATTTAAGTTCTGATACTCGAAAGCAATATACTTTTTTCGCAACTTTTAATGTAAAGCATTCATTAGCAAATTTCAGTAAAGGTCAAGATAACCGACAAAAAAAAAAAAAAAAAATCAGCTACTTATAAAACATCACCTACTTCCACCAGTGTCTAAAAAGTATATTACGAAAATTAACAAATGGCGCAAAAAAGTTTCGCCTAGCAAAAGGAAGGTATTAGAGACAAAAAGATTTTCAAATCAAACAGTTCAAAGACTAGATGGAGAAGGAAACATGCCTTTTAGCGTAAGAATTTTGAACAAAGGAAAAGTTGAAGCACTCCAAAAGTATTCCTCATAGCAAAATCTATGCTAAGGAAAACAACTTTTCAAATACGTCTCCCAAAAGCAGAGATAGCAAAAAAACATTTTGACATTTACAACCCCTAGGGAAAAAGTACACATTATTTGAAGAGGATCTTATTGTAGCAAAAATCGCATTCACTCTTCATCTTTATTAGAGCGAATGGCATACAATAAAAAAAGAATTTCCTCATTAGAGTTTTCTTGAAGCAGAGATAGGCTTCAACTTTAAGTACATAAACACCAACTGGCGGCAGAATTGTGAACCACAAACCTCTTTAAATGCACACTTTGTGCTCCATAAAGTAAATGGTATCTGTTGTTAAAATAATTGTTTTAATCAGGTATTTAGAAGTACAGATATTGAGAAAAAAGGATTAAATATTTGCAACCTCTAGTACCTTAATTGTGAGTAATATCTGGTCAAAAGAGAATATTTTTCAATCGGGTTATTAGTCCCGTAGATATTACTGTAAGCGGAATCTTACGCCCTCTAGTGGCGCACTTGTGCGTTAAGAAATATTTGAAATTATATGAGTAACATTTCGCAACAAAAATGTTCAACAAAGAAAGAATTTTTCAAATCGTACTTCTAGAAACAGATATAGACAAAAATAACATATACCGTATACGCCTCTGATGGAAAATTCTGCACTATTTAAGCAGGAGGTATTCTCTAAAAGGTTTTGGAGGTAGCCGGTATCGTTCTACGGAGGAATACTTTCAATCCAATTTCGAGGACAGATTTTATTGCAGATACATCAGAAATAAAAATAAACACTTACGCCCCCTGGCGGTCAAATCATTTTTTCCCAAAAATAAGAAATTATATGCAAAACATTTCTCCTTAAAAGCTGTATTCAACGTAAGAAGAATTTTATAAATCGGACTATTAGAAACGAAGATATCGGGAAAATTACAATTTATTGTTACGCCCCTAGCAGAAAATTTGTGTATTATTTGAAAAAGGGATTGTAACTAAAATTGCCTTCGATATAAATGCCATCGAAATGAAAAATATTTTTTTTTCAATTGGATATTTAGAAGCAAATGTATGAAATACAATGCATTTTCAATTCGATATGATCTTCATTTGCTCCCCCTAGCTACGAAATTGTGCATCAGAAAAAAAAACGGAACAAATAGATCATCATTCACACATTTTACGTTTCGCAGTACAAAAATAATTTTACAAATCGAACTAATCATTTTAGAGATATGGTGTTCCTGGTCGGACAGACAAAGTGATGAAATAAGCACGACGCCAAAAGATGCTAATATACCCCTTGTGTCCTCCTAACAAACAAGACACCCCCCTCCAACACGTTTTGCACAGGGTGGGGAGGAAAATTTGTCTGACATAAGTTATGTCAGTAGAAAATTCTTCAACTACAAAACATCAAGCATGGACAATAAGACTGGAATGGATAAAATTCCCGGACATGGAACAGAATTTTAGGACATTTCTAGGACGCATACAAACCATGCTTTTATGAACAAAAATACAAGGGGAAGGCGAAGGATTCCAGTTAGCATGTTTTATATTTAGTGATTTTATGACTAAACCGTGTGTTCATATGTTTTGGGTGAAATCAGGCAAGTATTTACTTTAATGTATGAGAATGTCAGGTGGAAACCACTAAATTTTTTTTATTAAATTAACCAACTTCGAATACAAGGTATTAAGCTTTATTTTGAAGGATTTCATTCAGACGTAGTCTGTGCCGAATTAAAAAAAAACATAAAGTTTATTTCTTAAAAAACGCTCAATCGATTGCATAGAAACAATTTCAATTTTTCACCTATTGCTAGCTCTAACTCAGGGATTTACCATTCCTGGAGTTAGTGAGTGTTTTAAAGACCTTGCAAAGGAACGCCAGGTAGGAGCGGCACCACCAATATGTATAATGTATATCTAAAAACAATTCCATAATGTCATCTCCCCCTTTACAACCCTCCCAATTCCTAGAGTAAACTTCTGGATATGCCCGACACTTTTGCTATTTATTTTAACATTCTGTTACGCTCATTTTAGCATCTATGCTAGTCTTTGCACCATTAGATCCAACAAACCAACTGCTCTCTCTCTCCGGCAAAAAGAAATTAACACTTCCCTGCCAAATCAATTAGCTTCTAAAAAAATGTATTGAAATATGCATTCAGTAAGAAGGGATGTTAAGTGCATGACATACATTATTGACCATTTACATGCTTACACTTCAAAATGTAAATTTTATGGATACTCTTAAAATGTGTCAATATATTTTAACACCTATTATTGAAATTTATATTTTTGTTCAGGGCACCTAAAATCTCCCAAAGGCATCGCATGTTATAAAAACTTCGCAGGAGTTTACCCGTGAATCGGTACGGAACTTCATATAACAGCCTCTAGGCAAAACCTAATGTTCTAAAAACGATAGCAAACAAACAAAAGGGGCGGGATGCGTGGTCCAAAGTAATATTTTACATACTACAAAATATATGCTTGTACCCTTTCATATGAAAGGGATGATACATGTACTCCAGACATCATGAAAGGTACCAGTACCAGAGTTCTTCCAGTCCTTCCAGCAGAAGTTGCACATGCAATCAAGAACATGAAGCGGGGAAAAGCTCCAGGAGAAGATGGAATTACTATAGACATCATACAAGAAGCAAGTGGAGAAATTGAAACAGTACTCGCCCAAATTTTCACTCGATGCCTTAATGAAGGGAAAATTCCTGAGGATTGGAACAACGCTAAAATGATCTTGCTACATAAAAAAGGTGACATTGAGGATCTCAGGAACTACAGACCTATCAGCCTCCTATCAGTGGTTTATAAAATCTTCACTAAAGTTCTTTCACACCGCTTGAAGGTGACACTAGACATGGCTCAACCGAGAGAACAAGCTGGATTCAGGAGTGGCTACAGCACAATAGATCATATCCACGTACTGAGAGAACTAATTGAAAGAGCGAGAGACTATGAATTTCCATTATGCATGGCTTTTATCGATTATGAAAAAGCCTTTGATTCGGTGAAACCATCAGCAGTTGCAATGGCTCTGAAATCCTGCGGTATTGAAGATGCATACATTAATATTATTAATAACATCTATGAAAATGCAAGTGCAAAGATTTGGCTGTTTGAAAATACAACACACATAAAAATTGGAAAAGGAGTGAGACAAGGTGACACCATATCTCCGAAGCTCTTTAATGCCACATTGGAAAATGTCTTTCAATCACTGAACTGGGAAAACAAAGGGATAAAGATTAATGGAGATTATCTAACCCACCTTCGTTTTGCTGATGACATAGTCATTTTTGCAACTACCCCATCAGAGCTACAGAGTATGATCCAGGAACTTGCTAACAAGAGTAAAGAAGTGGGATTAAAAATGAACTTTCAGAAGACAAAAGTGATGTTCAATGCTTTTACAAGAAATGAAGATTTATCGATTGATGGAGAAAAGCTGGAGATAACAGACACGTACGTTTATCTTGGACAGCAGATATCAAGTGAGGGTCACATTATTGAAGAAATTAATCGGCGTACAAAACTTGCCTGGAGAGCTTTTGGAAGAAACAGCATAATTTTCAAGAGCAATATGCCATTATGTCTTAAAAGAAAAGTGTTTGATCAATGCATCGTTCCAGTGCGTACGTATGGTGCAGAGACGTGGACCTTTGCTAAAAGATACATACAAAGGCTGCAAACAACTCAAAGAAGCATGGAGAGGTGCATGCTTGGTGTAACCAGGAGAGATAAGAAGAGGAACACGTGGATCCGAAAAATGACAAGAGTGGAAGACATCATGATCAGAGTTAAATCCCTGAAATGGCAATGGGCTGGACATACTGCCAGAAGAACAGACCATCGATGGACAGCCGAAATTTTAGATTGGATTCCAAGGGACAGGAAAAGACCCAGAAGAAGACCACATGGAAGATGGGTGGATGAAATTCGAAAGTATGCGGGAGTGACATGGAGGAGACTGGCACAAGACAGACCGTTGTGGAGGAAACTTGGGGAGACCTTCGTCCAGCAGTGGATTGATAATGGTTGACAATGATGATGATGATGATATGCTTGTACAGAAGAATACCAGTCAGTCCACAAAACCTTACCTTTACATTTTCGTCCACAGGGCATATTTCCGTTTGTTTCTCGGAAATCTATAAAAGGAACACTGATTCTTCAGGCTGGTGATTACACTAAGTTGCAAAACATAAAAGCACATGAAATAAATCCTATTTCACCTTAAAATATCAATTGTACAGGACTATCGACAGCCGCCAACGAAGAAACTAATGCTAACTAAGATGTAAACAACCTGTGTCACGCCGTCGACGACGTATATCTGGTACAAAATGTATTTCTGCGCAAATGAAACAGCTCAAATCGAACAACTTAACCTGTCCGCAGTATCCATCCAAATATAAATATTAACCAGATAAAAGTTCTAAAGAAAACTGCTTACTTATTCTCTCAAACTTACCTCTTCGCTGCCTCGTAGTAGCCATTATTCGCCGTCATTATCTCCGCGAAAACTACATGTTCTGTTTCGGTGCCGGTCGCCAATTGATGGGTACCGGTTTTATTGCTGCCAATAAGATAACTCGATATATGTGGATATCGCTGTCGCGAGACGCTACTGTTCTGCTCAGCGTAATTCAAAGTTTAATTGCTACAGAGATTTGTCACGAACGGAAATGATACACATTTTTTCTTTTCTTTCCAAAAATGTTAAGTTTCTTAATATATATTCAAATATTTATTCTAATAATCTACTGAAAGCGTTAAAGATTTAAAATCAATTTTAAGAGTTTAATGAAAATTTGCTTTTTATTTTTCGGTAAAATTTAGGAAATAACTCGGCACAAACCGGAAATTTGAATAAATTTCCTCTTGCTCTTTTCCTGAAATTTAATGTTTCCACAACAGTATGTTCAGTGACGTAATATAACTTTATATTCCTTTTAGATTTACGTTGCATTAACAGACACACGTTAATATTCTATCTCGATTTCCGACGGCATGCTTATTAACATTAAATAACTTATATATGTGATAAATATATAGACTTTATAATTGCATCTTGCATCAGATACGCCAAGGACGTCACTTTTTATTCAGAAGATTTCATTAAATATACTTCTTTTAAAAAATAATGCCGACACGTGTTCTGAGTAACTTCTGAGTAATAACTCATAATCTGTCAACTACTGAACTACCAAATGAAGAAAACCTGATTTGGATAAACATATAATTCAATATCTGATTTTCTCATGTAAACATAAGTCTGAAAAAAATGTAAAATTCTAAATGCAATTGCGAATAAGGAAAAACACTAAAGTCTGTCTTTTTTTTTTCAACGTAGAAATTACCTACAGGTGTATTCCTAGGCTACTGAACAGTGAGATAGGGGTATTACTTAAAGAACGTAAAGAAACTTGCCCGGACATATGCAGTAACTGTTGTCCTTTATAAATTACTTACAGAATATAAAGGAGGAAATGTTCTCACATTACGTTACAAAGTAAATTGTATTCCATTTATAATTTCTCTGTTTAATTAAACGTAAGTATAAACTGAAATAGAACGGTTAACACGGATTTTCTAATACAGTCAGTAGCATTTTTGAATAACGTGGAAATAAAGGAAAATTTGAATCACACTTTGTAAAAAAAGTTAATCATGGTAAAAAGTAACATAATTTTTTGCGTGAGTATTAAAAAAGCGCGCATTGATTAAAATCCATATTGATTGCGTCTTTCATCGATGGGAATGGAAACAATTACAAAAGAAACGGTTTGATCCGTGTTTTTGGAACTGGCAAAACGTTTCTTCAATAGAGATTAGAAATAGAAATGTGAGTCCGCCAGCCGTATAATGGTAGGTAACGGGAAAGGAGAGCAGATATTTTAAAATGAGGTAGATACATAAAAAGTTACGCATGTTTAGGAAATTCGTTCAGTTTGCAAAATGCTACAGCAATTGTACTTCTCTACACAGCACCTTTGAAAAATAAGTAGCATCGCACACATAGACAACTTTTCCTAAGACAGTGCAGAAGTATAAAGCTGTGAAAATTTGCAGACACATTCCGTTAAAGCGTCGGATGGATGTGAAGACAAATACTGAAGAACGGGCAGAGTCCTTCCAGTTCTAGCACGGTAAACCTCTGCATTTATTCCAGATTTCACGCTAGAATTGCAGCAGAAATGTGAGAGAGAAGAAATATTATATTCCTTTTGTAGCCGAGTATTAAATTTTGAATAATTTTTCTACACAAAATCTTTTCATGCGCTCTTGTTTTACAAATATTTTATATCCAAAGATCGAAGATATCAATTGCAGAGCGTTGAAACAGTGAAAATTTAAGAATAGGTACTGTATATACATTCAGTTTTGTATCGACAGCCTAGTTTTAATTTTGATGAGTTCCTGCTTATTCTGAATTTTTTTTTAATATTCTCATCTAATAAACAAAAAGAAAATATTATGGGAGATTTAAACATTGATGTCTCCTGGGATAGCCCTAATATTCTTAAATTAACTCTTACACTCCATTCGTCTATTTTCACAAATACAATACTATCACCAACAAGAATACCGCTCACAACGCAAACTTCGATTTGTGTATTACTAATATACCGGCAGATCCCATTATTTCTGGCATCCTGGAACATCATATTAGTGATCATTTGCCAATCTTTTTGATACACTGTTCCTCCCCTCGGTACACTAGAACACATGAACATTATAAACCACGATTAATTAATGCAAGGAAGTTGGACTCATTTAAAACTACACTTGGTGACATCAACTGGCATGATATTGAAAATAAAGACACACCTACTACAATGTACAAAGCATTTTATAAAATTTTCAAGGAACTTTATGATAACACTTTTGTTATAACAACTAATAGTAACAATCCACTTAAAAATTTTCGGAAGCCCTGGATAACAATAATTTAATAAATAATATCAATAAAAAAACAGACTATATTCAAAATAGTTTTAAAAATTTTTAAAAGCGAGCGAACAATCTGATTTTATTAACTTCAAAATATACAGAAATAACTTAAACTCTAAAATGAAGAAGGCTAAGCGTAACTATTTTACAAATGTTTTTTCACAAAATTTTTCAAAGCTCACTTGGAAACATCTCAATCTTTTACTTGGGAAGAAACCTAATAATACCTAAATGGATTGCCTAACTGACTCAAGCAATATCAAAATTCATGATAAACATAAAATAGTGATATTATTCAATATCTATTTTGTAACAATTCCAATAACTACCAAGCAAAATTTAAATACTGTTGATATGAACTTTACAAATTATCTTAAACAATCGTACTCTGAAAATATTTTTTGCTTATCAAGTATTACCCATGACCCATCTTTAACTAAATGTTTCAAACAGGAATATTTCCTGATGATTTGATAATTACCAAAGTAGTACCTAAACATAAATCAAGATCAAAAAATGATATGAATAATTATCGACCCATTGCCATCCTTTCCATATTCCCTAAAATTTTGAAAAAAAACTACTTTAAAACAGAATGGTTACATATTTAGAAAACAAAAAATTATTAATCAAAATGAATTTGGTTTTCAACTAAATAAATCAACGGAATTGGCAGTATTACATACTAGTACTCAATGCTTACTAAAGCATTTGATACATAAAACCATAACATTTTATTGTCAAAATTACATAACCTAGGTTTTAGAGGTTCGATTTATATTTTGTTTAAAAACTACATTAGCAATAGATCACAATATACTGAAATTGATCAATGTATTTCACCCATTGCATATATAAAATCAGGAGTTCCCCAAGGATCCGTCCTTAGTCCACTGCTATTCAATATATATATTGATGATATATTCACTATTGAATCTAATTCAAACCTAATTCTTTACGCCGATGATACAACATCCCTGTTTTCAGGACCAAATATTAGTGAAACGATATCCCTATCTAGTACTCAACTTTTACTGTACACTGACTGGTTATCTTCTAATGAATTAGTAATTAACTACAATAAATCTAAAGGTTTACTTTTTTCCAGTAAAAAAACTAATAAAACCTTAATTTTAACTTTTCTCTTAATAATACTCAGATTGAGTTAGTTAATAATCTTACCTATCTGGGTATGTTTTCCACAATGCCTTAAAATGGAATCTACATATAGAAAGTTTAGCAAAAAAAATATCCAGAAATATAGGAATAATTAGTCATATTCTAACAAACCTATCCATCAAAACAAAAAAATTATTATAATATGCATTAATTGATCTACATTTGGATTACTGTTAACTATCCTAAGGTCAAACAACACTTACTAACATATCAATAAATTGCAAATTCTCCAAAATAAATATATTCGATTAATAGATCTTAAACATAACTTAAATGGAGGCAACTTACCTGGACCAAATATGTTCACATATTCCAGATCCAAGCCGAAAAAATATTATATTCTAGCAATTCAGCAACTGTTTCACTTAGGGAAAATTATGTAGAAACGAACTGAAATTAACTTTGGACAGGCGCACATAGAAATTA
Source organism: Macrothele yani (assembly GCA_039090855.1). Classification (NCBI taxonomy): domain Eukaryota; kingdom Metazoa; phylum Arthropoda; class Arachnida; order Araneae; family Macrothelidae; genus Macrothele; species Macrothele yani. Next base: position 44,829,228 of record CM076999.1, on the reverse strand, counting down.
ATACTGCTACATACCGTAATAATATTCGAAACCAAGCTTTGCTGAGACTTACTACACCTAGAACACAAACTACTAAACAAAGTCTAGATTATTCTGGTCCAGAGTTCTGGAAAACATTACCTGCAGAATTAATATCTCTTGGTAATTTCAATTTGTTTAAAAAGAAATTTAAACACCACCTACTTTTAACAACTAATACTCATTCAAAAATACAAGTTCTGAATTTGATTGCTACAGGATTTATTCGACTCAGGGGGTAAGGCAGGGGGATTTACCAGATGAGGATTTGGTGACAGGGAGAAGGGGAATTTATTTAATGATGATTGGGGAGGGGCAATTCACAATTTTCATATCTTTAACATTATATTTCCCTCGATATGCTGTCAATTAAATATTATGCTAGACATTTAATTTAGTTAACATATTATATCTCAGATATGTTGCGCTATTTTACTTTATGTTTTTCTTTTCTTTCTTGGTTCTTTTTTTATTTCTATGTTTCATTTTAGATTTTTTGCAGTTATATGAATGCTCTTGGCTTGACTTATACCTAGGGAGATCAAGGCAAATTCCGGTCTCTTCGAGGCCTTTTCCTTGTTCTTCCCTAACGTTATTTATGTGTTTGAGCACAACTGTTGAGAATTAATAATTTTAATATGTAACAGCAAGACAAATAGATTCAATGTACAGTTAGGTATGTAGGGCAGCATGCAACCTCATCACCCAACGGGAAAAAATATATTTAACTCTAATTTTTTCCTCACTACATAATTTTTTACTTTACTATCCGGACATCCTGTTTCCGCTTCTAAATAATTTTCTTTTATTTCCCTTCTCGAAAAGTTGCAGAGTGCTGTAGGTGAGTGGATTATGAACCTTTTTGGGAATTCTTCGATTCGATTCAAACATTTTATACAGGCAGAACAAGACAATATTTGTAAAACACAGCACAGCTTCCTAAGAAATGAAACCAAATCGCTGTGCATGAGCAAATTAACAAAAACTGTTTCTTGAAGGGTGCAGAGATTCTTTAGTTGTGTCAGATGCGGAAAACTGCGCCGCCACACGAACACGTCTGCCTATAAACATGCATGACATGCCTTATGCTAGATGTACTCAGTGGAATAAACAAGCACATCATACATGTTATTAATACAGCTATAGTGGTCAGGTCTTTCAAAAAAGCACTGACCCTGTAGTTCGTTCAAAAAATGTTTACTGAGTTTAAAATGGGGGGGATTAACAGTTCTGTAAAATGGGGGGGGATTAACACTTACACTCAGAGCTACAAATGTTAAAATATCCCAGAAGAAATGTCCACTCTACTTCAGAAAACTGATTCTGGAAATCGAAAATGGCAAATAATTGTAACGCCTATTTAGAACATACACTTGACAGACCAAAATATTAATGTTGAGGGCAAACCCCTTCCTACAAAAAATGCTGAGGTTAGAAGACTTTAGGCTCTAGTGCATGACTTCTTTCATGGTAGCATGTACGTCATGAAGAAAGTGAGATGTTGGTGAGGAGTCTAGTGCCATATTGCCATCCTTTTCAGGCTGCGGAGGTGGTTGACGGGTCGCGGAATTTCGCCCTTTGGGTTCAATATTTCTATTTGGTTCATGTGGGCTTTCTTCTTTCTTTACGGTCCGCTGACGCATAACTGTGCAGTTTCTCTTTACTAGTTTTTTGTTTATTTTCTTTATCATACTGTAGCCTTTATCTCGTAGCTTGCTATTTGTAAGGACTGTTTGACAACATACCTCAGACAGTGTTTTCCTAAAATGCTATACACAGTGAATTATTTACTTAATTATTATATTCAATTTTATTCACAGTTTGCATTCGGAAAAAAAAACCCTGCAACGTTTCTTCACTGCGCATAAGCTTCATCTGCATTTATTCAGTTTTTGCAGAAAATCAGCGGCTTAGTAATTTTAACTCAGACCTAATTTCCGAATAACAACCACCTCCTAAGAACAGTCACTTTTTTCTGGTCCAAGCGGTGACATTTATTCGGAGATTTTTACTTTACATTTTTCAGGGTCGACAAGCACAGGCTGAGAAAACATTTGTGTAGAGCGGTAGGGCACCGGATTTATAAAAAGTTGATTTAGGGTTTAATACTGAGTTGACTTTTTTTATAGAAATGTGGTTTATATGTTCTTTTAAGCTGTCTTATTTTAGTTACGATACTTTGTACACTGCTGGACAATTGCTAAGGACGGATCATAAACGGCTATATAGCGCAGAAAAAAGTAAGTGTGGTTGGATGCCAAGTAAAATAAAATAATGTCAGAATGCCAGGGCATTACAAGAAAGACAATTTATTGTGCTCTGAAATCCAGAAGGCTTTGGAACGTGTTCAAGGGACAAACAGGCCATTTTGTGCAGAATACCTAAACGTGAAAAAATGCAATTACCGTCCGCAGGCGTTCCGGCGTAAGATGTCAATACGGGATATGGCCTTCACGGAGGGCGATGCAAGATTCCACACGACGTGTCATGCTTTACAAAACATTATCAAGCAGCTGTAGGGGTAATTTATCCCATTCCTCTGTCAGTGCACGGATGAGCGTGTCCTTGTTTATTGGAGGATATTGGCCACCAGCAAGACTCCTCCCCAAAGCATCCCACACATTTTCAATTGGATTCAGATCTGGAGAGCGTGCTGACCATACGAGGCGTTGAATATCCTCGCTCTCAGGACCCTCCTGGACAGCGACTGTTCGATGACATGTTGCGTTGTCGTCCATGAAAATGAATCTATCACCGGCAGCACCACGGAACATGCGAACATGAGGTAGCAGAACATCATTAATGCATCGTTGGCGAGTCATAGTCCCAGTTGGAAGCACATAGAGGGACGTACAGCAATTGATCATGATGCCAGCCCATACCACGGCACTACATGTCGGATATCGGTCCCTTTCCGGTATGTTTGCTGGACAATATGCAGTACCACTATCACGCCAGATCAGTTGTCGTCGACAATCAGACGATAGACTGTATCTACTCTCATCTGAGAAGAGGACAGCAGACCAGTCGTTATCAGTCCAATTGCGATGTTGATGGCACTATTGCAAACGGGCGGTACGGTGACGTCTGGACAATGGGATGCACACAAAAGGACGGCGGGCCTATAGTCCTCCTCCATGCAAACGTCTGGCGACAGCTTTTCGGGAGATCCGCTTGCCAGTAGCAGCCATAAACTGATTTGCTACCTCATTAGCTGTGCTGCGCCGGTGTCTTTTTGTTGATAGCACTATGTACCGATCTTCTGCAGGTGTCGTGCTGTGAACACGACCTCCCCGTGACGTTTGCTACACTCTCCATTTGTTTGAAATGATTTCCAAAGCCTTGAAACAACACTGTGGCTGACGTCGAACTCCCTCACAACATCTGTTATTTTTCGCCCTTCTTCAATTTTGCCAATAATACGGCCACGCGTAAAATCATCTAGGTGATGTCGGGAAGACATACTGAAAATTGCAAGTTCGTCAATTGATTTTTTCCCTTTCAACTTTGCGTTTGAACAACAACGGTCAATACGCGTCAAATCCTTTATATCTCTTATCAGCGCTATGACGTCACAAACAAGTTCGGCAATCCAAAATTTGCATACGCACAACACGTCTTACTATATCCCGCACTTATGCTAATTTCCAAATCTTTTTCTACCTTCCATTTTATGGTTGCTATCGTTGCTATTGTCATCCGTCCTTAGCAATTGTCCGGCTGTATATATCAGGTTTTCACAAGAGTTTGTTGCCAATAAAATTTGCCAGACTTTTGGATTTTGTGACCCATAAAACTATCTGTTCCAGATTCTGCTAACAACCTTCAAGCAAAGTGGTCGCTAATTTTTATACACATGGTTTTTCAAAACAAAAGGAACAAACTTTAAGGGGTGATAGAACACACAGAAACAAGCACGTTTCGTCAAAGAAAGCATGTTCGCGAGTTACGCGGTTAGGCGCTGGAGGACACTTTCCGTTGCCTCACACACGCCGTCTTTCGCAACACAAAGACAGGAATGGCACAACAAATCACAACAAAGCTTTATTGCAGAAAAAATAAAAAACAAAAAGTGCCATCACAAAAGTACATCAAATTTGCAAACATTAATAAGTGAATACTGAAATTAATTACAATTACAAAAGCTGCTCAAAAGGGCGACCGCCACTCCTTATACACGCTTCGCATCGTCGACGTAAAGTTGCCGTATGTTGTGGAAAATACCAGACATTTCCCAGACAGCTGCAGCAGCGACTGAAAGTCTGGGGATTAGTTCCTCCTTGGAATCAATGAGAGTGCAGTACATTACGGACTTGAGATGTCCCATAAAAATAAATCCAGAGAGGACAGATCTGGTGATCGTGGGGGCCAGGCGATGGGTCCACCTTGGTGAATCCATTAGCCTGGAAATGTGGCATTGAAGTAATCACGCACCTGAATGCTGAAATGAGTTATCTCTCCGTCATGCTGGAACAACATGTTACGGCGGACGGCTGCTGGTACATGATGGATCAATTTAGGCAAGCCTTGTTGAAGAAAAATAAGGTACGTCTCCCCATACAGACGTTCCGGTAAAAGATATGGGCCAATCGAATAGTCGTGAACTATACCCGTCCAAACATTTATTAAGAAACGTAACTGGTAGGAATGTACCCATGTTGCGTGAGGGTTATCGCTGCCCTATACATGCACATTGTGGGAATTAAATACGCTTTCCAGGGTGAACGTTGCTTTATCCGTGAATAGAACATGTGCCAGAAACTCGAGATGCGCTGCATTCTTTTGCAGGAACCAGCGTGCGAATTCAACGCATGCGGGAAAATCTGCAGGTATCAAAGCGTGAATTCTCTGCACATGGTATGGATGTAATCGTTCATCAGATTAAACTGGCCAAACCGTGGTATGGGGTACAAATGTTCTACGGCCTACAGCTCTCCTGCTTGTGGCAGGAGGATTTTCTTTCTGAGGTAGCATCTCTTCTGTCGTGTCCAGCGTTCTCACGCTTCTTCCACGACCTGTATCATGCATGGCGGCAACGAAGGATCCCCTGTCGGACAGTTGGCGGTGCAAACGATAAAACATTCTGAGATGGGGCACAGACCTATTGGGGAAGCACTGTCGGAAAAACTTTGGGCTTCCCTTCCATTACCGTTGGCGAGACCGTAGACGAAATGCATATCCGCCATTTCCACATTAATATACTGATCCATTCCAAGTCGCTAATGATGGTGCATGCGAAAACCATCGGTTTTATACGGGCGCCTAAAAGCGCCGCCCTCCAGCGCCTAACCGTGTAACTTGCTACCATGCATTCTTTGAGGGAAAAACCCTGTTTTGGTGTGTTCTATCACCCTTTAAAGTTTGTTCCATTCGTTTTGAAACACCCTGTATATACATTTACAATCCGATTGGTATTATAGAAAAGAACGTTCATCACTGGAAAAGCATTATCTTACACCTCTCTCTCTCTCTCTCTCTCTCTCTCTCTCTCTCTCTCTCTCTCTCTCTCTCTCTCTCTCTCTCTCTCTCTCTCTCTACCATTTCTTAATACGTGTGGAAAATTCCCATTTCACCTACAAATGGTCAGGTGCATCGAAAGGTACCGTTTTTTATGTACAAAGCAGGTGTTGCCGAAACATTGTGGTTTTCAATACTAATCACACGGTTAAAATTTTGTTCCGTGCTACGACTAGTGGCGTCTGTACTTTAGCGTCAAATGTAAATATTTAAGTTCTGGTGCATAGCAAAAATGAAACCAGTAGTTATTTGACGGACTAAATTTCCATTTAGTTTTCCCAGAACATAAATCGATCTGCCGAAGCATTAAAAACAGCGCCTGATATGATGTAGGTCCTCCTCTCACTGCGAAAAGAGTTCTCATCTGATGAGGCAGTTAGTGTACGAGATCTTGTTAAATGTATCTTGATGTTTGGTACCGTGTCTACAACAGAAGATCCCGCAGTTCCCCTACATTACATAGTTGGTGTGACGCTGCTTGTACCAGTTTCTCCAACTCAATTTAGAAATGCTCGCTAGAATTCATGCCCAGCGAATGTGGGGACCATGGACATAAATGAAATTCCTCTTCATTTTCTTGGAAACTTTCATGAACCTTCTTCGAATTTTAGCATGGAGTATTGTCTTTTTGAAAGACAACATCTCCGCGAGGGAATATAGTCGCCAGCAACCACGATGTTCATGTACGTTACAGCTGTTAGAATTCGCTATACAGGAACAATTGGTCCAAGTATTCCCCAAGAATATATTGTCCATAATATGACACCCTCCGCAGCCACCTGGAATCGTTCATCCACGTGAGAAGGCTTCCCCGGGTGAACATCGCATTTGAATTCTTTCGTCAAAAGGTGTAACAAAAAACAGGATTAGTCTAATCATGAGACCTTGTTCCAGTCTTCTATGGGGCACTATCAAAGATTACGTTACAACTAAAAGCGTTCTCGACGGTGGACGGCTGTGAGAATTGGCCTACAAATGGTTATGCGAGTGCTGATGTCCATATCAAATAGCATAGATTCAATTGTGTGTTCGGACACATTGGGCCCTACACCACAATTCAAATTATAGGTGGTGTCATCCACAGTGCCCTTGTTGCTGCGGATAAGACTAAATAACCTGCACTGGCCTATGGCAACAATTAGACGTAACCTGATTACGCCATGTTGACGGTTTTAAGTGTTTCGGACTATCTTTGTTAAGTGCAAGCTACTGCATAGCGTTAGTTGCCTCCCAGCGTCGCTGTTTCGGACAAGTTCTTGCCAAGGCGTCTAGGCATAAGGATCTAATCTTTGTGGAAATCTTATAAATCCTTCGCTTTTCCCATTTTGTGACGAAACGGAATACCAACTGAGACAGCTCAAGTGTTAGTGTGAGCTTTGTTCACATTTAACGCTTTGCCAAAATTTAAGCGAAATAATAAAAAAAATACTGTAATAACCTTTCAAAACCCTGTAAAAAAGGAAAATATATTATACTAGAGATTCTCGTGAACAGCAATTACCTAACGAAATAAAACGGCAATATCCACTATGTACTATACTAATACAAAAGGTCCTAAAACAATAAAACATATTTTTATAAAACTGAAATTACGAATATTTTAATTTTATATTCAATCCACTTCGTTAAATAACTAATAAAATTCGTCACCTCTAGTTACTGAGTTTAGCTGAAATAATTGGGTACTACTGTGAGAGACTCACATACTGAAGAACTAATAATATACCATTAATGTGACGATGACAAATGAACCTGCTGAACGATGTCTACTGTGGAAATCACGGCGTGAGGGTCATTGCTCGTGAATCATTCCGTGAAAATGGCTTTCAAATTAGTTTTTTCTTTGTTAGGAAGGAACATGAACTAACCAATAAACTGAAAAAATTGTGACGAGGAAGAAACTCAGTTACGAAATCAGAAAAAATAATGCATATCATTTGAATTATAAGGAAAAATTCCAATGGACATTTGAATTTCTTCAAATTTTAATATATCTGTTTGAAACATATTGTAATCCATCAATGTCACTGTATTTGAATGAAAAAGAAATATTCTCAGAGACACGTTCAATGCACACATATTTAAAAATATAGTTCAATATGCATTGTTTTCATATTTCACCATGCACTGTAACAACATATTATTTCTTAAAAAGCGGCAAAGATGATTCGAACAACAGTTTCTCCTGCCTAATTTCGACTGAGTGTACTAATTTATTGCGGAACTTAGGCTTCATTGGAATATTGCTGGTTGCCTGATCCCGAAAACAATGCGTTCTTTGTGGTGTCAAAATCACAGCATATTATTGATTCGTGTAGTTACGATATTTGCGTCTATCCTTGGTGAAGTAGGTTTGATAGATCAAACCAAACAACATAATCCAGAAAATTATCAAAATAAAAAAGGATAAATTGCATTAGTGCAACTGCGTCTGTTCAGTGTATAAAAAACATTTCAAAGGCAAACTATTACACTCCGTTACACCTGTGCGAAAGCATTTAGAAAAAAAACAGGTTATGGAGCAAACTCGTCCTTTCTTTATCAGGAATATAAAAACTATCACATCTGAAATACCGATTTCACATTTCCTTTTATATTTTATAACACATGCTATTAATACAGATATTTGAAATACACTGTACATTCATCAGCAATATATTTGCACCCGGCCAATATATTTGTTCATTAAAGTTATTTTTCTTCAAACATGGAAAAACGTCTACGAATTCCGAAGTACTTTAACTGGTGATTTGTTTCTGCACTACTACCTGGAAGGTATATGTGAAATAAGAGTAAAGTTATATTCCCTATAATGGAAATAACTCAGAAATATTTATATTCTTATAAGGCCTTGAAATATTAGAAGACAGAAGTATTGGAAGGACTTACATATTAAAATGATTCAATTTTCTGGTCCCACATTTTGTAAAATAAGTGATATTACTTGAAAACAGGGTGTCCATTACCAGATATTTCCGAAGAAAGTTTGGGTATTAATTCTGATATCTTTAAATTGCACAAACATTTAGGTTCCTTCACTAAATCGACCTGCATTTCTCTTTTCTAAATATCAGCTAAACTGTTTTTACTTACTTATTTGAAAAGTATCTTATTAAATATAAATCTTGTAAGACATTTGTTATCATGTGGTCTATTGAGCTCTTCTACCCGAAGTAACCTCATCTGCAGGGTTAGAGGTTACGGCAATATAAAGCAAAAAATAGAATGTCATGTTTGCGAATGCCGTGAAAATTTAGTAATCAACCTGGACATAAAATTAAAAACTATTTCTTTTTTTTCTTGATCACGCTATTTATGATAATGTTTTAGGAAACATGTTTCCTGCCTAATTTTTGAAGAAAACGTGCTGGCCAAATAGGACATATTCAATGTTTCCAATATTACTAATTGTGTGTTAACACTGTTAGTTCAATGGTGTAAAGCTAAGCATTTGTTAATTTAGTTTAGGTTTGTTAATTTTTATTAAGTAATTTCGTCATTATCACGTTCTTCCAAATGTTTTATCATAATAACTGTGTTCTTCCTTAGATTTGGAAATGGAATTTTAATTTAATGATGCGTACATGAGACACAAGTGAAATTGATTTTATTATGTGTAACAAAAAATTCGTCATAGAAGACTGCAGTGTGCTAAACAAGTTCAACACAGGTAGTGACCATAGATTGGTGAGATGTAAGATGCACCTCAACACTAAACTTGAACGTGGCAAGCTCATAAGACAAACAAAATCTATTGACATAACCAACCTTAAAAAACACCATAATACCTTCAAGTTGGAACTGAAGAACAGGTTCTCTGCTTTAGAAGGCCTAACATCGGAAGAAGTGGACATCTCTGAAGTTAACAGAAAAATAACCAAAGCTCTTATGGAAACAGCAACAAAATTAGCTGGGTCTAAGAACAAGTTGCACGTAAACAAATTATCAGGAAAAACCAAAATGTTGATGCAAAAAAGAAGAGAGATGAGGACAACTAAAGAAGATGTGACTTCCAAAGTGGAATATATAGAGCTATGCAAGACAGTAAGAAAAAGTATCACTGAAGACGTAAGAAAATTCAACTGTGAACTAGTGAGGAAAGCAATTGAAAACAACCAAAGCATAAAGATAGCAAAGGGACATCTCAGTAAGGGAAGAAAACAGATTATGGCACTGAGAAAAGAAGATGGTTCTGTAACAAGAAATAGAGGCGAAATTTTGACAAGAGTGAAAGATTTCTACTCCAAATTATATGAAAGGGATGATACATGCACTCCAGACATCATGAAATATACCAATACCAGAGTTCCTCCAGTCCTTCCAGCAGAAGTTGCACATGCAATCAAGAACATGAAGCGGGGAAAAGCTCCAGGAGAAGATGGAATTACTGTAGACATCATACAAGAAGCAAGTGGAGAAATCGAAACAGTACTCGCCCAAATTTTTACTCGATGCCTTAATGAAGGAAAGATTCCTGAATATTGGAACACCGCTACAATGATCCTGCTACATAAGAAAGGTGACATTGAGGATCTCGGAAACTACAGACCTATCAGCCTCCTATCAGTGGTTTATAAAATCTTCACTAAAGTTCTTTCACACCGCTTGAAGGTAACACTGGACATGGCTCAACTGAGAGAACAAGCTGGATTCAGGAGTGTCTACGGCACAATAGATCATATCCACGTGCTGAGAGAACTAATTGAAAGAGCGAGGGAATATGAACTTCCATTGTGCATGGCTTTTATCGATTATGAAAAAGCCTTTGATTCGGTGAAACCATCAGCAGTTACAATGGCTCTGAAAACCTGCGGTATTGAAGATGCATACATTAATATTATTAATAACATCTATGAAAATGCAAGTGCAAAGATTAGGCTGTTTGAAAATACAACACACATAAAAATTGGAAAGGGAGTGAGGCAAGGTGACACCATATCTCCGAAGCTCTTTAATGCCACATTGGAGGGTGTTTTTCAGTCACTGAGCTGGGAAAACAAGGGGATAAATATTAATGGAGATTATCTAACCCACCTTCGTTTTACTGATGACGTAGTCATTTTTGCAACTAGCCCATCAGAGCTGCAGAGTATGATCCAGGAACTTGCTGACAAGAGTAAAGAAGTGGGATTGAAAATGAACTTTCAGAAGATAAAAGTGATGTTCAATGCTTTTACAAGAAATGAAGATTTATCAGTTAATGGAGAAAAGCTGGAGATAACAGACACGTACGTTTATCTTGGACAGCAAATATCATGTCAGGGTCACATTGATGAAGAAATTAATCTACGTACAAAACTTGCCTGGAGAGCTTTTGGAAGAAACAGCATAATTTTCAAGAGCAATATGCCATTATGTCTTAAAAGAAAAGTGTTTGATCATGGCATCCTTACAGTGCTTACGTATGGTGCAGAGACGTGGACCTTAACTAAAAGAGACATACAAAGGCTGCAGACAACTCAAAGAAGCATAGAGAGGCACATACTTGGTGTAACCAGGAGAGATAAGAAGAGGAACTCGTGGATCCGAAAAATGACAAGAGTGGAAGACATCATGATCACAGTTAAATCCCTGAAATGGCAATGGGCTGGACATACTGCCAGAAGGACAGATCATCGATGGACAGCCGAAATTTTAGATTGGATTCCAAGGGACAGGAAAAGACTCAGAAGAAGACCACATGGGAGATGGGTGGATGGAATTCGAAAGTATGCAGGGGTGACATGGAGGAGACTGGCACAAGAGAGACCGTTGTGGAGGAAACTTGGGGAGACCTTCCTCCAGCAGTGGATTGATAATGGTTGACAATGATGATGATGATGATGACATGAGGGAGGTGCAACACCGGATAGGGCTGAGCTGTGGGTAAAATTGTTTTTTGTAACTTCATACACGGGAGACAAATGTAAATCTTGGACGCTTGCTTTCAAAGTCATGCAATGCAGATAATAAATGGATCTTTTCACATATTTGCATCTGCGACGAAATAAAAATCAAATCTGTTTACTCCGCAACGACATTGATACTGTTTGTATGTAACAAACATCCGCAAACGGTTGTTAATGGCTGGAAATATTAAGTGAAATATACATGGGGCCTGGATGTGTGTGTGTGTGTGTGTTTGCAAGATATCCAAGATAAAAGCATATATCTGGGGAAGTGCTTATTATATACACTTCTGGTTTGCGCCATTATAAACGAAAAATATCAAAAGGGTTTTTTTTCTCACTGTAATTGTCTCAATGCATTTCACTGTGGGCGCCCTTCTTGGCCGGATGAAAATCCAGACGATAGTCGGTCTCATTCAACGTAGCTTGAAGCATGCTCGGTATAACGCTAGATGCAGCTTCCATTTACGCGGGCTTTCAAGAGCTGCAGGTCGGTGATTCCTATCTGGTAGACAATGTTTTTGACATAACACCAGAGAAAAAGTCATTCGGGGATAAATCTGGCGTTCACGGAGTCCAATAAATTCGTGCACGTCTGCAGATTCATCTTCCAGGCGTCTCACCATGCTGGTGATCCCTAACGATGAGGCTGAAATGTGTAGGCTCTCCATCTTCGTCGAAGGCAGTTTAAGGTGGTAGGTGTGGTAGAGCAGGCAGTTCCAGTATGTCCAGGTACAAGGTCCCAGAGACAGTCTCTTGCAAGAAGAATAAACTTTCTATCAGCTTATAGTGCATCAAATGAACTCAGTGTTACCTTTGGCGCTGCCCTTTCTCTGGCTCACATGTGACATATAGATTTTCATTATTTCATTTTCTGCAGCTGCGCAGATACAGGGTTCTACTGACATGAAAGGTCGCCTCATCTAAGAAACATGGTTGGGGGAGGAAATCTGGTGCATGTCAATTCTTTCTAGTAAGTTTACAGCGAAGGATGAGTGTGTAACATGGTAATTCCGTTTCAGTGCCTAAAGAATCGGAATTTTGTACGCACTTAGGCGAAGTTGCTACTGTTTCAAATCGTGTATCGTTGAAAGTCGAAATCTTTTCTTCGAGCTAACAGACCGTATTCATTTCTATGGACTTCTCAAGGAAATCTCTCTGATGCGTTCGGCATTTTCCTCAGATGTCCGTGACTTTCCAGATAACTTCTCACCTAAGATGCATCGGGAAGTTTCGAGTTTTCTTTTTGTCCCAGCACTGGATGGTTTTCAGTCTTGAAGTTTTGATGCATACTGCGTTCTAACATGGGGCTGAACAGTTGCAACCGACTTTAATTCGGCAAGCCACAACAGCCATGCAATCCCCTCCTGCTCTGTCGATATTCTGACTGAGCTCACATTTTCGGCCAGTTGGGATGCTGCCACTAGGTGGAACATACGCGTGAGCGAGAACCAGTTGACTCATGCACATCAGTGGCGCATGGATAGGACGTTGAATGATTCCCTTTGCGATGGGATAAACCGGATGTGAATATAACACAAACTTTTACAGCCATACTTTTTTTGCATACCTTGCACCCGGACCGCCTATGAATATATACCGTTTGTGCCATGCATATATATATATATATATATATCATCATCATCATCATTGTCAACCATTATCAATCCACTGCTGGACGTAGGTCTCCCCAAGTTTCCTCCACAACGGTCTGTCTTGTTCCAGTCTCCTTCATGTCACTCCCGCATACTTTCGAATTTCATCCACCCATCTTCCATGTGGTCTTCTTCTGGGTCTTTTCCTGTCCCTTGGATTCCAATCTAAAATTTCGGCTGTCCATCGATGGTCTGTCCTTCTGGCAGTATGTCCAGCCCATTGCCATTTCAGGGATTTAACTCTGATCATGATGTCTTCCACTCTTGTCATTTTTCGGATCCACGTGGTCCTCTTCTTATCTCTCCTGGTTATACCAAGCATGCACCTCTCCATGCTTCTTTGAGTTGTCTGCAGCCTTTGTATGTCTCTTTTAGTTAAGGTCCACGTTTCTGCACCATACGTAAGCACTGGAAGGATGCATTGATCCAACACTTTTCTTTTAAGACATAATGGCATATTGCTCTTGAAAATTATGCTGTTTCTTCCAAAAGCTCTCCAGGCAAGTTTTGTACGCCGATTAATTTCTTCATCAATGTGACCCTCACTTGATATCTGCTGTCCAAGATAAACATACGTGTCTGTTATCTGCAGCTTTTCTCCATCAATCGATAAATCTTCATTTCTTGTAAAAGCATTGAACATCACTTTTGTCTTCTGAAAGTTCATTTTTAATCCCACTTCTTTACTCTTGTCAGCAAGTTCCTGGATCATACTCTGCAGCTCTGATGGGGTAGTTGCAAAAATGACTATGTCATCAGCAAAACGAAGGTGGGTTAGATAATCTCCATTATTCTTTATCCCCTTGTTTTCCCAGCTCAGCGACTGAAAAACACCCTCCAATGTGGCATTAAAAAGCTTCGGAGATATAATGTCACCTTGTCTCACTCCCTTTCCAATTTTTACGAGTGTTGCATTTTCAAACAGCCGAATCTTTGCACTTGCATTTTCATAGATGTTATTAATAATATTAATGTATGCATCTTCAATACCGCAGGTTTTCAGAGCCATTGTAACTGCTGATGGTTTCACCGAATCAAAGGCTTTTTCATAATCGATAAAAGCCATGCACAATGGAAGCTCATATTCCCTCGCTCTTTCAATTAGTTCTCTCAGCACGTGGATATGATCTATTGTGCTGTAGCCACTCCTGAATCCAGCTTGTTCTCTCGGTTGAGCCATGTCCAGTGTTACCTTCAAGCGGTGTGAAAGAACTTTAGTGAATATTTTATAAACTACTGATAGGAGGCTGATAGGTCTGTAGTTTCCGAGATCCTCAATGTCACCTTTCTTATGTAGCAGGATCATTGTAGCGGTGTTATAATCCTCAGGAATCTTTCATTCATTAAGGCATCGAGTGAAAATTTGGGCGAGTACTGTTTCGATTTCTCCACTTGTTTCTTGTATGATGTCTACAGTAATTCCATCTTCTCCTGTAGCTTTTCCTCGCTTCATGTTCTTGATTGCATGTGCAACTTCTGCTGGAAGGACTGGAGGAACTCTGGTACTGGTATCTTTCTAGATGTCTGGAGTGCATATATCATCCCTTTCATATAATTTGGAGTAGAAATCTTTCACTCTTGTCAAAATTTCGCCTCTATTTCTTGTTACAGAACCATCTTCTTTTCTCAGTGCCATAATCTGTTTTCTTCCCTTACTGAGATGTCCCTTAGCTATCTTTATGCTTTGGTTGTTTACAATTGATTTCCTTACTAGTTCATAGTTGAATTTTCTTACGTCTTCAGTGATACTTTTTCTTACTGTCTTGCATAGCTCTATATATTCCACTTTGGAAGTCACATCTTCTTTAGTTGTCCTCATCTCTCGTCTCTTTTGCATCAACATTTTGGTTTTTCCTGATAATTTGTTCACATGCAACTTGTTCTTAGACCCAGCTAATTTTGTTGCTGTTTCCATAAGAGCTTTGGTTACTTTTCTGTTAACTTCAAAGCTGTCCACTTCTTATGATGTTAGGCCTTCTAAAGCAGAGAACCTGTTCTTCAGTTCTAACTTGAAGGTATTATGGTGTTTTTTAAGATTGGTTATTTCAATAGATTTTGTTTGTCTTATGAGCTTGCCACGTTCAAGTTTAGTGTTGAGGTGCATCTTACATCTCACCAATCTATGGTCACTACCTGTGTTGAACTTGTTCAGCACACTGCAGTCTTCTATGACGAATTTTTTGTTACACATAATAAAATCAATTTCACTTGTCGTCCCATTTGGATGTCCCCATGTCCATTTCCTGTGTGGCTTTTTCTTGAAGAAGGAGTTCAAGATGAAAAACCCTTCTGCCTCTGCAAACTCAACGAGAGTATTTCCACGCTGGTTTCTGTTGCCGTGACCGAATTTACCTACTGAAGTTTCATTCTGTTGCCGTTGCCCTATTTTTGCATTGAAATCTCCCATAATTATTTTTAAGTGCTGCTTACCTTTATTATTTAGATGACAAATTTCCTCATAAAATTCTTCAATTTCTTCTTCAGGATGACTTGTGGAGGGTGCATAAGTTTGAATAATCTGAGCCTGGTATCTTTTCGAGAGTTGGATAACAAGTCGTGCAGCTCTGTCAGAGGAACTTTCAACTTCTACAACTTTATCCTTCAGTTTCTTGTTTATCATAAATCCAACACCACTAGTTCTGCCAGTATCTGTCCCACGATAGTAGAAGAGATGTCCACTTTTCAGTTCGATGAGATCTTCTCCTTTTCTCCTTACCTCACTTAGTACCACGATGTCCCACTTGATCCTTTGTAGTTCCTCTTCCAATTCAAGAAGCCTTGAATCAGAAGATAGGGAGCGTCCATTGTAACTAGCCAAGGTCAGCATCAGATGGCAGCCTAGTCCGGTCCTCCGGGGATTCTTAGCACCCTCTGCCTTCTTGTCGCACTGGCCGCTGCCTTGGCCAGGTACATTCCAGCTGCCGGAGACTGAGGGCCAAGATTTAAGTTGTGGAATCATTTTGGAGGGGTATGGCCATAACTCACCACGCTGGCCAAGCGGGTTGGTGAGTGTGGGATAGAATTTCCTCTAATCCCGATGGTATATTTATACCGCTATTGGCGTTCGTCAGAGCCCCTTCTCGTGGTGCATCCTGTGGGAACAGGATGCACCACGAGAAGGCGGGGTTGACATTTGTCAAGGAGAGGCTGTGATGTTACGCATCACCTGACCTTACATCCCATATATATATATATATATATATATGATCCATAAGTTAATCTCGAGTTGTTTTCTTAAGGCGAACGATAATATTACACGTTTGAAGCGTAACATAAAGGGCACGTTTCTAAAATCTTTTGCACCTGATACTAAGCTCATATTAAACATAAAATGTGAATATAATAATAACCTTGTAAAATGGATGATTTCATAGCTTGATTCAACCGTTCTCTAATGGTATGTTCAACTACAGAAGCGAGAGCTACAAAAATACATAATACGTGCAGCAAGGGGATCACCGCAGCCTTCAAGGAATAAAACTTGAGCTCCATTTCACTCAAAACCTAGTCCAATAGGCAAGATGCTTCCAACGCTTCGGACGGAAAAGAGCGTTTACGCTACGTAGGATCTATATCAGGCGTTCCGAGGTTTTCGTTTCCGTTCAAGAACTTTATAAAACATTACAATGTCGGAGTTGGTATGAAATCACCTGAACAAATTTCAACTGTTGTAATGAACTTAAAACCGAAATCAAACCAAAGTTCGGAGACAGGAGTATACAACATTCGACTTAGGTACCCAGATCACTTAACGAAATACTACGTAGTAATTACAAAAGAACATTCGTAGTGAGAATCAAGGAACACGTAATAGACGTGAAGAATGGGAAAACCGAAGCCGCTATTTGTAGTGAAATCACTAGATCCACAGCTCCATCTTCCTGTAGCAACATCATGAAACTTGTACCTTATGCAAACCACAAAGGTACCATGCTTCGAGAGGTGATGAAAATGATGACACGCAATACAATGAGAACCAGTCGCTAGAAATATCAGCTGTTTGGAAGAATTTTCTTTCCAGTCTCGCGACTCGAAGATGACAGAACACGAGGCATCAACCACACATGATGTATCCCATGAGCGGCGCATTTACGAGCGACCATTATACACTGCCGGACAATTGCTAAGGACGGATGACAGTAGCAACGATAGCAACCATAAAATGGAAGGCAGGAAAATGTGGAAATTAGCATAAGTGCGGGATACAGTTAGACGTGTTGTGCGTATGCAAATTTTGGATTGCCGAACTTGTTCGTGACGTCTAAGCGCTGATAAGAGATATAAAGGATTTGACGCGTATTGACCGTTGTTGTTCAAACGCAAAGTTGAAAGGGAAAGAATCAATTGACGAACTTGCAATTTTCAGTATGTCATGCCGACATCACCTAGATGATTTTACGCGTGGCCGTATTATTGGCAAGATTGAAGAAGGGCGAAAAATAACAGATGTTGCCAGGGAGTTCAACGTCAGCCACAGTGTTGTTTCAAGGCTTTGGAAATCATTTCAAACAAATGGAGAGTGTAGCAAACGTCACGGGGGAGGTCGTGTTCGCAGTACCACACCTGCAGAAGATCGGTACATAGTGCTATCAACAAAAAGACACAGGCGCAGCACAGCTAGTGAGGTCGCAAATCAGTTTATGGCTGCTACTGGCAAGCGGATCTGCCGAAAAACTGTCGCCAGACGTTTGCATGAAGGTGGACCATACACCCGCCGTCCTGTTGTGTGCATCCCATTGTCCAGACGTCACCGTACCGCCCGTTTGCAATGGTGCCATCAACATCGCAATTGGACTGATAACGACTGGTCTGATGTCCTCTTCTCAGATGAGAGTAGATACAGTCTATCGTCTGGTTGTCGACGACAACTGATCTTACGTGATAGTGGTACTGCATATTGTCCAGCAAACATACAGGAAAGGGACCGATATCCGACATGTAGTGTCATGCTATGGGCAGGCATCTTGATCAATGGCTGTACGTCCCTCTATGTGCTTCCAACTGGGACTATGACTGGCCAACGATACATTTATGATGTTCTGCTACCTAATGTTCGCATGTTCCGTGGTGCTGTCGGTGATAGGTTCATTTTCATGGAAAACAACGCAACATGTCATCGAACAGTCGCTGTCCAGGAGTGTCTTGAGAGCGAGGATATTCAACGCCTCGTATGGCCAGCACGTTTTCCAGATCTGAATCCCATTGAAAATGTGTGGGATGCTTTGGGGAGGAGACTTGCTGATCGCCAATGCCCTCCAATAAACCAGGACACCCTCATCCGTGCACTGACAGAGGAATGGGGTAAATCACCCCAACAGCTGCTTGATAATGTTGTGCAAAGCATGACACGACGTGTGGAATCTTGCATCGCCCTCCATGATGGCCATATCCCGAATTGACATCTTACACCGGAACGCCTGCGGACGGTAATTGCATTTTTTCACGTTTACGTATACTGCACACAATGGCCTGTTTGTCGCTTGAACACGTTCCAAACCCTTCTGGATTTCAGAGCACAATAAATTTTCTTTCTTGTAATGTCCTGGCATTCTGACATTATTTTATTTTACTTGGCATCCACTTACTTTTTTCTGCGCTATATAGCCGTTTATGATCCGTCCTTAGCAATTGTGCAGCAGTGTATTTTTTAATATTTTACATTTCTTCATACTATTCTAATTTTTTTGTATTCTAGCGTATTCAGATTTTTGTCTTGAGAAATCTTCCTGTTCGGAGTGCGAAAGCTTGGCATTTGTATTAAAACGGAGTGTCTGTAAGTCAGGGTGTATAAGAAAGTTGCACATGTGTAAGTTCTTTGATCCAATATCCAATGCTTTAGGCTATTAATTAATACTTATCATATGAAGGATGATTCCGCAATATTTTCCATGATAAACTTGCGTCTTTTCTGCTAAATATGGTAATCTCCTAAAAAAATAAAGGTATTCTGGTTTATAGGAATTGGTTCCGCGGAAAACAATTTAATTGGTTGTAAGAAAAATGACGAAAATTAAATATACAAAGACAAAACGTCTGAGAATGTTTCTATAAAAATATTTGCATACCTTTTTTTTTAAAGAAAGTGTTTAACGTTTTCGAAATACTGTACCTTGCACCGAACACTGGTGTCCCAGCGTTTCATCTACTTCTTGAATGTTTTCTGGAGTTGTTTTTCGGCAATCCAATTGAAGCATCCGTGCCCAGGTGTTATAAGTTGTTGATCAGTGTATCATATGTAACTTTATCATGTAAAGTTCACATAATATTACGTGAGTTTGATATCGATTATGTACTCATCAAGAACGAACTACCGATGAGAGAACAAAGGGACATTTCGATTTCGGTAAGTAACACTTTTAGGACCTTTTAATTGAACTACACCTGAAAATTATTGAATAGCTTAGTGCACCACCGCAGACTGTACCCCACTTATAACGTGTATAACAGAAGACACAGGCACGGGAAAGTGTCTTTCTGAAGAGTTCTTGATTAGTCTGAAATTGTCGTCCTGTAATGTCTTCTTTATTCTGGGAAACATCCAGATGTCACATGGTCATAATACTGGACTATATAAAAGTTAAGGCATCAACTTAATATTCATTTTCTCCAAATAAAAAACGACATAATTTACTATGTGCGGCTTTGCACTGGGACGAACATGGAAAAGAAACGGGTAACCCAACCAAATAAACTCGTTTCATGCCTAAATGCTTGGTTAGAATTCTGTGAATTGGTGATTATGAAATGCCAACTTATCTACGATACCTCTAATTTATCGGTATCTGCCTTGCCTTGTTATCAAACCTTTTGGGTTGATGTTTTCCTCTGTAACACCCGTTGAAGGTTTTAACCATGTGAGATTTTTAAAACCGCCGAATCGCACCAATACGTAAATTCTTATGCCATCTGAAAAACTGTTGATTTTCCTAGACATTCATCTTAATAAGAGGGAAAATCTCTCAGACAGACTTCTTAATTCCAACCGGTAACATTTAATGGATCATCTTTGTCCCTCTTTCGCATCCATTCTTTTTCGAGAAATCACAGTACGAAAACACTTGTTAGGGTTTCACGAAACAAATTTTATTAAACTCCGCACTACCGATGATGCTTGCGTGTTTAACTAATGTTGCCGGTTGCTATGATTAGGAGAATATTACTATCGTTTTTTCGAGACTCGTGCCAAGGTCGAACACAGTCTTGCACATTTAAAAAACTAAACATTTTCTTCTGTTTTGGGACACACTATGTATATATACGTGTGTGTGTGTGTGTGTTTGTTTGTGTGTGTGTGCAATGTCCATCAGCAACACCACATAGCAGGTAGTATTTTTGAAGAACAATTTTAAGGCACAATGTTATTACACTCCACAAGTGCAGTGTTAAGGTTTCAGAATGTTCTTAGCATAAAGTTCTATTTAAAATTAAGATATATCTACAGCTCAATATTATTATTAAATGAAATAAAAAAAACGCTGACTCTGTGAGTTTGGTAGTGGGTTAAAGGGCAGGAGAGATGGAAAATATCTAAATGGAGGTTTGCAAAGATTTCAAACCAATGAGTTTAAATAAAGCTCTCATTTATTCAGGCTTTTTATTGATAGTTGGTAGAGTTAATTTAATTTACCTCAAATAGAACGCATGTTCGTAACTCCCTAATTATTATACCCTGGACATAATTATGTGTAATCTGTAATTTTTTCGTCTCGCAATTCGAAGATTTGATTCAAGAAAAATGTTGCTGTCTGCAATGATTCATTACTAGAATAACAACTGGTTTTACCCAAATTTTTGTTCCTCTCCGAACTGAAAGTACAGGGTGTTCGGGATAAAACTGATCGAAAAAGGAACGTGATATTTCTATCATGTTGTTGATTGACATGCATGTGATTTTGACAAAAAGGAGGAATGATTACAAAGTTTAAGTTTTCCTGAGTAAATATCCATGTTAGTCTAAAATTGTCGTCCTGTAATGTCTTCTTTATCAGGGAAACAACCAGATGCCCCACGGGTGGTGCAACTCTAGCTCAAACACTATTGAATTGCTCCCAGTATGTTAAAAATATTTCGGGAGTCCTGGAGGCAACATCAGATAATGTCCGGGTACGACATTCAACCTTATCTGATACTCGGCATATGTACTCTTTGTCTTTGATATACAATAGATTCCGGTTAATTATGCAATCAGTTGACAGAAGCGGCCATTTATTTGGGACACGTATTGGAGAATATCCCGAATAAGCTCTTTGGGATAAAAATTCGAATATCTGTGCCAGCCATTCAATCGAGACAAAACGGTGAAGTCCCGGAGTGTCCTAACTAAAGGAATCTACAATGTACTCAGACTAAGAAAAAGAGTGTCGAGTAGGGGAACCTCGCAGTCCAAGGAATTGGAGACCCTCATAGAGTCCCATGTTTGGAAGCTTTTTGTGGAAAACTCTTCGACGAATTACTAGAAATGAAATGGCGCACCGTCTATCTTACAGATGTAGCCAATCTGAGGATCAGCAAAAATTTAAAATGTATCCAGGTACACAGTTACGATTACAGAACTCTGACAAACTGGCCTATGACGTTGCTTTTTATCAAGCTGTAGCAGATGTTTAATTTCTGGCTATGGCGCTGGTGAGTCTAGAAACCATGAGCATTTTCTGAACCTTAATGACACGAATATGTTGATTTACCAACGCCGGTAGGTAGATCGTCACCATATC
Organism: Macrothele yani; assembly: GCA_039090855.1. Taxonomy (NCBI): domain Eukaryota; kingdom Metazoa; phylum Arthropoda; class Arachnida; order Araneae; family Macrothelidae; genus Macrothele; species Macrothele yani. The sequence goes on along the minus strand of CM076999.1, from coordinate 44,807,436 downwards.
ACTAAAAACTACCCTGTTAATGTAATCATTTCTTACGTCATTTTGCGATAAAATTTACGCAACGCGGATATAACAGAACACGTAACAGATCACGATGCTCTAACTCTTGAACTTGCTGCTGTTTACATGATCGGATGTTTCAGCCTCTTGGGACAGGGCGTATATAACATTTTGTTTCAGGGATCGGACGAAAAATGAAAGTTTTTCAAATTCACCCGAACAAAATCCAAGTTAATGAAAAATAGAAGAAAAAAATGAAAGCATTTTTTTTAATATCATTTGATGCATTTTTATTAAATTAAGGCGTTTTTTTTAATGTATGTCGTATTTTCATCAAAACCTTAAAATGAAACCTTTTCGTGTGGGGGCAAGGTTTATCTGGATTCTTTTCATTTTTTATCGTACTTGTCAAAATTGTTCATAGGAGTTGTGCGAAGAATACGTGAAAACTGGAAGAAATTCTTTGATATTTAGGGACAAACTATTTACCTAATTTTTCTTACCTCGATGCTTACATGCGAATCACTGAAAACACTTGAATTTTGAGAAATGTCTTTTAATCTTAAATTATTTTGAGAACGCTTTTTAACATCGCCATTGGACAGGAAACCTTTTCCTCATACAACATTGCATACATACAAAATATATCAATCGGGAGAAAGTATTCTACTGATTTTACATCTAAATCCATTTAAGATGCATTTATTTGGCATATCATATCCATGTTTTGCTCAAAATATGTTTTAATTCAAATTTTTGCTTTAATGACTATTATAAGCTAGTCAATTTTATGGTGCCCAAGGTACAGTAGACTGTCAGCTATCCGACCCGCTAAAAAAATAAATAAATAAATAAAAATAAAAGAAGTCATGCAGAGCAATTTCCCACCACGCGGCCGTGTACTATTGCTTAAAGTATTTGAAGGGGCTTACGCGCGCATGAATTACTAGCCGCCAATACGTCATATGATTCATGTCGTGACAATAAATGAACGTGTTCCTACTTGAACGTTTAGCAAGTGCACCATCAGTCTGTATCCAGAAGTCAGTCTGTACGGTTCAGTCGTTCGTGGATTGTTAATTTATGTTATGAAGTGTGTATACAGTCCAGGGTGTTGTTGGTGGCTTTTCGTTTTAAGTGAAATATGGGTGACAAATGAAAGAATGTAATAGTAACTTTGGAAGAAAAACTGCAAGCAATAAAACGAATGGATCCTGGTGAATCGGCAAAGAAAATTGTTTCGGAGTAAGGAGTTGGAAAAACTACTTTGGGTAACTGGCAAAGAAATCGCGCAGAGATTGAAAAAATGGCGTTCTAAGCAAGCACGTGGCAGCCGCGTGAACGTTAGAAAAACTATGCAAAAAGGCAAACATGTGGAAGTTGAAGAGGCTTTATATCTGTGGTATGAAAATGTGAGGAGGAAAGGAATGCCGGTTTCAGGCCCCTTGCTCCAAGAAAAGCAATTCAGTTTAAAAACCAGATCGAAGGAGACAGTGGTGAATTTACTGCCAGTGACGGGTGGCTTGATCGCTGGAAGAAGCGTTTGGCAGTTTGACAGATGACGATTAGTGGTGAAGCGTTGTCTGCAAGCAGTAACGCTGTCCCTGACTTTAAAAAACACCTTTTTGACTTGCTTGATAAGGAAGGTATTTCCGGAGAACAATTGTACAGCTGTGATAAGACGGGGTTGAATATTCGGATGTTGCGGTCTAAAACACTAGCGTCTAAACAGGAAAAGGACACACCAGGGTTCAAGGAGAGTAAGGACCGCATTACAGTTTTATCGATTTTTAAAGATCTTAAATATGTAAATTCTTTCACCTGTACTATATCCACCAAAAAAAGACGTGGATGAATGGAATTTCTTTCAAAAAATGGTTTGAACAGGAATGTGTGCCAAAAGTTGAGAAACTTTTAACTGAAAACAATTTACCAAAGAAAGCAATCCTATTTTTGGATAATGCTCCTTCGCATCCAGCGAATGACCAATAAACTGATAGAGAGATAAAAGCTTTGTTTTTGCCTGTAAATCTTACATCTGTATGTCAGCCAATGGATCAGGGAGTGCTGGAAAATTTGAATAAGAAATATCGACGTAGGCTACTAAGCAATATCATAGCGGCCATTGATAACAATACAGAAGTTGCGGTAGCATCAAAATCAGTTGACATGCTTGATGTTATCAGATGGGTGTCCTAGGCATGGAATGAAATTCCATCTGTAACACTTGTGAGACCATGGAAGTTTTGCTGGATCACAGAGTCAGTAATAAGTGGAAAGTGGTAGAAGAGCAATGCGATGTGGAAAATGCAACTGATAACACTGAGATTGCTTCGCTTTTAGAAAAAATTCCCGGATATGAGGAAGCTTCGTTGGAAGACATTACAGAATGAATGGAAAATGACAAAACCGAAGAAACTACAGACGAAGATATTGTAGCGATGGTGTTAAATGGACATCCGATTGAAGAGGTACAAGAAGATGATGAACCCTCTGATTGTATTACCCACTCCGAAGGCCTGAAGGCGATCGAGACAGCATTGGAGTATATTGGACAACAACAAGAGGCAACACCAGCAGATATCATATGTTTACGTAAGTGGAAGGACATATCGGCAAGGAAATTAATGCGAGGAAAGAAGCAGATCTGAATTACAGACTTTTTCAAGCCTTAGGCATTGTAATTTTAGGTTATAATATTTTGGTTTATATTAACAGCTGATTTGACTGAAAACTTTCTTTTAAATGAAAACTCGTAGAAAAATTAATTCAACTTATTTATGATTACACAGTTCGTTTCGTTCTTCAAATAAACGTCTCGTGAAAGATACGTACGCATTTTTATTTCGTTTCCTTCTAATTCAGTTATTACTGTACGTCGTTAATAAGGACAAATTAATATGACGTAAATCTACAAATAGCAACAAGTACACACGTACATACTGTGCATTACGTTCAACGCAATACGGTGGGGGTCATTAACCTTGCAGAGGCTGATATGCCTATGGCTCCGGCGTATCCAACGTTTTTGCTATCCGACACCGCCGACCGCCAATTAGGTCGCATTACCGAAAGCCTACTGTAATTTTACTTGCATCCTTTAAGAGTTCAAATGTAATTTGTTTCTTATTTTAGTTATTACAGTTGCTATCACGTTGGTTTTTGGTTGCCCTTGGACATTTTCAGTTCGTTAATGTATAAAATATTATCACTTCTTTTCCTAAAAATAACGTAAGTTCTTTTTTCCAAAAAATAATATAAGTATTTCTTTTCATTCCAAAATAGTACTTATTTTCATTTTTTCTAAGATACATACAAAATAATTTGCATTTTGGACATATTCCCTACACAGTCACGATAGCTTTAGTAGTGCAATAGTGATCGTTTAACCAAAAAAAAAAAAAGAGGAGATTGGTTGTCCCAATTTCATACGAACCAAACTAAAATAATGTTGTTGTTTTTTACTCTGCTGAATAATTACTCTTCTATCAGATAAGGAAAACTATTTTTACCAGACTGTCAAAAGCTGAAATGTGGATATTTCCACAAGATGACAACTGCAGAATTTAACGGATGAGAGGAGAGTCATAGATTCTCAAATTTTGTGAACAAGTTTTCTTCCTATTCACGCAAAAGAGTTGCTTCAATGCGAAAGTTAGAGGAAATATAAATTTTGTACAGGCTGGAGGTTGAAACCTTGATTTGACGGGCATACTAACGGAAATAAATTTATGGGTTATTATTCTGTGTTTATCATTTTCAGACAAGGAAGCTGTTTTTGGAACCGGTCATTTTAATGCAAATACTGGTTTTTCAAGGCAAATATGTTGAGGAAAGTACAGAATAACAGACATTATGATAACTTTACCAACATGTCAAACCAATTTGTTAAAAATACGTATTGCAATTTCTGACCAATAATAAACGGAAATACCGCTCCTGGGGAGCAATGGACAAATCCAACTTTTAGGAGGATCGAAAGGATCCACCGGATTCGTGACATGCCTGTGAACATACCTTCGACTGCATGTGCCAAACTAATACCATTCATCCAGTCTTGGGAGTGTATAAATCATCAAAAAAGAAGGACGGACAAATGTGTTTAAGAGATGAGTATCAGAATTAGACTGCCGAGATGTCACTCATGGGGAAAAGCGGATACTCCGTCAGTTAAACAAATGGTCAGAGCAGTTATCCTGTAGAAAAACATGTAAACATGCCTCTTCGTGTGCGTAACCAGAGAACACAGTTTAGTCACATTATTGTGACCATCTCCTACTTTTGAAGTCCATTGAGCGTAGCCAATAAAAGCAGGTTTGTATCGCGAGCTGGCTTGGTCGGTATATAAGGTGTGGTGTAGGTATTCTGAAAACATATCACTTTTTGATATACTATAAAGCAACTTTGCTGTCTAATACGCGATTTAAATGTGTTTAATATACATAAAAATGAATATAATATACACTGAAAACATAAGTTAAAATATTAGCACTTTAAAGCTCACGTTGAGCTCGTCTTCAGATGGATATAATGCTGCGTTAATCTATGAGTAATGTTGTATATTTTGCTTCTCTACTAACTTAGGTATAAATCACAGGCTTTCCTAGAAGCAGCATGCATTTACTACATTTCCGTAAATGACAGCAATGAGGATATCGAGATTTCAGTTGTTAAACTTGCCGCTAAGAGAAGGCAACCTTTCTTTAACAGAATAATGAATAATTCAAATTGTTTCTCACTTAACTCAGCTTACTGTTTTCTAAATATATATACTTTTTCAATTACTCCAGCGGTTGTTAATCAGTACGAAACATCAAGGCGAGGAATACTTATATTCACCATGAGGAAATGCTAAATTGAAATTTATAAACGCAGATTTTAGTAATCTGCTTTATGGCTCAAAGTTTTACAATAATACAAATTTTGACGCATGTGGTAGATTTTCGAAGAATTTCTGCATTTATCTTCCTCTTATAGGCAATACGTATTTGCGTTTATATGGAAAACATTAGCATATTCACATCGTAATTTCAGTTTTCCATAACTAGTGTTATTGAAACATTTTCTGATGATCTGTTTGCTATATGAACAGAGTTTGATCAAGTTGTAATGAACCTACCAAAATAATTGAAACATATTCACATGAGCATGGGAAAGGATCACTAGCTCTGTTTCACCAGTTCCTGAAGAGCTCTTCGAAACGACGTTCCACATCGATCCAACTTCCTTTTCGCGGTCTAAAATAAAAACTCACTCCCTCGAAATCTGAAAATTATGAAGTGTTCCTCTGGCTAGATATTTTCATGAGGATTTAAACAAGAAAAATAGGAACCAATGAGTATCGGGGTCAAATGGTTGAGTTTTTTGAGCACTAAAAATATTTTAAAGCCAATAGTTAGAAAGAAAATTCAGCTAAAAAAGAAGCATCTAAATCTTCTACAAAAGACCTGCGCGTTTTTCAAAAAAACAATGTGAATAGCGTTCTTTATAGCGTTGACGCCAAATAAAAAAGTCAACCAGATTCCTACATAATAGATATGTCTTTGACCAATGTTAGCACCTACAGCTTAAATATGAACTACAAATATTTGCAAAGTGTGTACAAAGTATTTTACATAAGGGAGACATCATCCGTAAATGCGTTTTTAAGTTTGAAGAATAAGCAGATGAGATATAGAGAAAAACGTAAAGCAACTTCGCTTTGCCAAGCCGTATTTGTTGCTTAAAATATAATGTACGTGCTAAATATTTTCTGTTATGAATAGTATCCTCAGGAGAGAAAAAAATTGAAAGTTTTTTATATCTTTAGTTGGGAGTAAAACCTTTGAAAGACTTTATTCCTTCTTCTAGGTAGGTATTACGTGCAAAATCCCAGTCTCTATTCTGAAACGTTATGTTATTCATGTAAATATCAGGAGAAAGTCCATCAATAATGTCGGGGGAAGTATGTAGGATATTTTTAATAACCAAATGTTTTCTTTTTGTTTGTGAACTTTGAATTGCAAATGATAAAATGTTATGGTAGTTCATGAGCAGGAGCACAAACAGATTTTTTTCGTTTCTATCTTTTTCTTTCTTTCTCATTTCGTTTGCAAGTATAAATAAAAGTATACGTGTTTATGTTCTGCGAAATAAATCTAGTTATATTCTGAGAATTTCGTGGTTTAAGGGACAAGAAAGTTCCCAAATTATATTTCTTCAAAATAGGCATGAAATAATAACAACACATTGTTACCTGCTTTATTGGAACTCTCAATTTTTAGAATTAAATGAGAAAAGAAACTGTTTTGGCATACTGAAATAATCATTCCAGGTTCACAAGGGTAATCATTAAATTTAAATTCCTACGATTGGATTGGCTATAAAATGCGGCTACGTCTCTGGCTATAATAAGCAGTGCTTAGCTAAAATAAGCTAGAAATAGAATTTGATAAAAGCGCAGTGAATACAGATTTTTTTTTCGTGTTCATATTTTTTTGCGTTTTGTTTCGAGCTTATTTCATTATTTGATGTATTCTTTAAACATATGCAGTAAAGATGTGGCACGGCGTTCAATTACGTTTTTTTTTCGATATAGTTTTCAATTTCAAAAGCTAATTCTAATGCCATCTGAGAATGAACGGCAACAAAACAATTAACTATCTTTCTCTGCAGTGAAATGACACATGGTGAAATATAACATTTATTTTGTCAGATGTACTGTATGTTATAAATGCACAACCTGTGCAATGAAGACCATATGATCGATTTGTATTATACTATTGTTTTTTTTTCAGAAATACTAAACTCTTCCAGAAGAAAATATATTATATTCACCTTATTTACTTAGTATAAATTTTGAGCACGTTTCATATTTCCCTCAAAACGGAATTAAATCTCATTTTCAGTGCCGAGCAACCCCATACTTTTATCAGCACACAACGACAGCTTTTCGCACAAATCCACGAGCTAAGCACCTTTAATTCTTGCGTTTGCAAAGTTAATTCAACACTGTTTCCAAAATTACGGACCAATTAGTAAGGGTTACAATGTACCACTTGGATCGTACGACAAATATCCCTATTTCAGACAAAAAATGAGAATGATATACTTCCTGTTCCAAAGTAGTTTTGGTCCATCGCTGTTCCAATTTTCATAGCAGCTGTAAACAGTTCATTTTACAGAAACACAACTCCGCACTACTACCATTAATATTTGATATTCAGGTCCATGTAATCCCCAGGATTGGATTAATACTTTACTATTGAAAATCACACGTGTTTGATATTATTTCAGGGGAGAAATAATGTTTTACTTTTCTTACAATCGTAAATGATCTTTTCTCAAATACATATTTAGTGGCATTATAAAGCTAAGCCTTATATATAAAAAAAACTGAATTTTGTTTTTCTGATATTAAAGCATTCAGTATAATATTTTCAAAAATGGATACTTTATGTGAAGAAAGGATTTTTTGGTTAGATATGCTGGTATACTAGCAATATCCAGAAAAGCGAATTTTCTTCGCCACAAATGGGATTGTTTCCTTGCGTCTATGATAATCAAATATAATAACTTATTCTTTTCTACCTCACGACAATTGTCAAAAATAGTTTGTTCGCTTACGGCTTAGTTGTGTAGTTCAGCTAATTGTTAACATCGGTTTTGAGTGAATGTTACATTTTATGTAATTTTTTCATTACTAATCATAGTACTTTATAGTGAACACAAGAACGTAAAGTCCTTCGTCCTTTGATATGTTTCACTCAGTATTGAAATCTGAAACAGTAGATTACATATTTCTTAAAAGCAAAATGTATTTATTGCACTAAAACGTTTTCTCTTCGTTAGAACCGAATGCATTTACTGCACTAAAACTTTTTTCTTCGTTAGAACAAAATGCATATGTTCCACTAAACAATTTTCTCCGTTAGAACAAAATGCATTTACTGTACAAAACTTTTTTCTTCGTTAGCACAAAATACATTTAGTAAACTTCTAAAACTTCTTTTTCTTCAAAGGAATGAATTTCGCTTCGTGGAGAAATAAGATTTTCAATTTTGATGTTATGACATGTTTTGAATTCACACTAACATTTCATGTATGTACTTCAATTTAAAATATAAACGAGAAGCAGCGTCAAAATAATTAATAATTTTATAAATATATCATTTTCTCACACATATAGGAATTATGATACAAGAACAGAAAAAATTTCCAAAATAAAGAATGCAGTTTGGCCAGCACAAAATGCCTTGGAAATCATCAGCTTTTCCACACATTGATGACCTCCGCTCACAGTTTCACACAATCTGGTACTGCTCCTTTGACAATGGCATCTCCAGATATCTTATCCTAAGCATCTTAGCTTAAATATACCAATATTGCCATTGTCGTCATTTCATTCTAGTAGTTAACATTTTTAAAACGTCGAGCTTTAAGCTGCGAATACACATGTCTATTTACTTCTACTCCAAACTGCACCAATTCCGAAAGAGCTGTATCCTCACATATGTTTCGCTTCATCTCCTGACACCAACTTAATACAGTTGAAACTGACTTACTCTGTTCTACCGTTTTTTCCGAATTTTACAGTATATCAGTAGGTAAAACAAAAAGCTCCAGAACGTTCTCGAATTCTCTCGAGACTACTCAAACATACCGAAACTTGACCTGACAGTTTGGCGGGAGAAAGATTTAAATTAGAGCAACGCCGACATCTGGATAACAAAAGGCGTGGCAGCGAAATTAATGAAAAATAGAAGAAATGACCAAACTGCATGAAAGCCCTTTACAGAGTCTTGTCGATTATTTTCCTTAAATTGCATGCGCTTATCGATTACACTCTAACAGAAGACTCAATTTATTTGTTTCATTAGTGTTGGGTTTATGCATGTACACAAGGCAGTCCCGGATCGGATTGCTATGATACAGGTGGATTCAATTAAAACATGTTATTTTTAATATTACGTTTCGTGTATAGCCTCTATCTTCTTATTCGGGGTTGTCTAGTGGCGTCTGAAGCATTCTCAGTCTACCTTTGAAATTCTTCGCTTGCTTTTCTTATAAAAATCATACCACTCTTATAAGAGAATTGACGCTCTCTTCAAAAAAGCAGTTCTATGTGTTAATTTTCTTTTACGGTTATTGGATGGAAGTATTATTCTAGGGATCTTGAACGGTATCATATCTCCCTAAATCGTGTTACTTTATGGAGATATTTGTTAGTGATTTGGGCAATATGAGTAGTGGAATGTTGACATCCACGTGATAAGATTTAGCTGGTGCCTCTGCAGTGTTAAAACATGTGTTTAATTAATGGGGATTATGTATCGCTGAATTAATTGACTTTTATTTTAAAGTTTGAAGTTTAAAGACCGAAACTCCGTTGAAGTTCAAACATATAATTCGTTTTGCTAAATCTTTTTTTCGATTTTCACTTTTGGAGCAAATGGCTTCAAAGTTTTTCATTTGACCGGAACCTACCTGAGAGGAATATAGAGTCATAAATTAAGAATGTCGTCAATGAATTCCATGGGCAAAATCTAATTTCACTCGACAACCAGGAATCAACCGAAAATATATGAATTCACATATTTCACCATTTTGCACATTTTCAAGTAAGGAAATATGAAACAAAAACTTAAATAAGTATGTGCATTCAGCAAACGTCATTAGAAAATGTTCTTAGTAATAATTACGAAAACTATTAAACAAATAAGTCCTTTGAAATTTAGGGAATTTTTGACCAAGATGCAGGGGCTGCTCTGGCATTTTAAAATTTGTTGCCAACCTATCAGCAAAGCTCATTTTTTCAACCCAAATGTGATCTTACGTCTCCAAAGTATTTTTCACTCTCTGTTAGAAATGAAAAGACAATAAGAAGAGAAGGCGTAATATTACAAAAACTATAGGTTGTGAATTATTTACAATTAAGCAGCAAAATATGATGTCCAACAGACTGTAGACGAACTTCGTGTTACAAGTGATATTCATATGGAAGTAGACATTCGTCATACATAACACGATATGCAACTTGCTCATTAACCACCTTTGACAAAATGATGAGGATCACTTCTACATTTAATCAAATTAAAAACCGTATTTACAAGTTAAAACATATGATAGATTAAAACACTAGATCTTTCGATCACACTAGTGATCTTCATCAGGAAACTCACCTAATGACATCAAGGTACGTCGACACGCAATATATAGGGAGTTTTGATGACCCAAACAATGGGTAAAGCGCATGCTCACGAAAGTTGTTGTGAACACAGAGAGAGAGACATCGTTTGCACTACTGTTACCTGTCTCTCTCTATGTCTCTCTGTCTCTGTGTTCACAACAACTTTCGTGAGAATGCGCTTTACCCATTGTTTGGGTCATCAAAAATCCCTATATATTGCGTGTCGACGTACCTTGATGTCATTAGGTGACTTACCTGATGAAGATCACTAGTGTGATCGAAAGATCTAGTGTTTTAATCTATCATATGTTTTAACTTGTAAATACCGTTTTTAATTTGATTAAATGTAGAAGTGATCTTCATCATTTTGTTGTTGTTGTTGTTGACTGGAGGTTTAACGACCACCGTGAGCAACTCAATGGGCTATAAGCAGTCGCCCGTCCCTAATTTAGGGTCACTGGTTCCAGGGAAGGGAGAGAGCCAGTGCCGTAAGACAAACACAACATCCATGCCTGACCGGGATTCGAACCCGGACCCCAGACGGACGAATAATCAGAGGCCAGCGCCTTAGACCACTGCGCCACCGGGGCGGCCATCATTTTGTCAAAGGTGGTTAATGAGCAAGTTGCATATCGTGTTATGTATGACGAATGTCTAATTCCATATGAAAATATTATGTTCTAGACCCGGATTCCACCAGAAATATTTCTCTTAGTTAATTGTTCCTGCATTCCACATATAAATTAGTAACATACAGTTTCCATAAAACTTTCATTTATTAAGCATTTAGATTTCCCAATTTAGTATTATGAGTATATTTTCTGAATACATATTGTTCGCAACAAAAATGGTTTCCCTTAAAGTTACGGTTAATTCTACCGGTCCGGTAAAAACAGGTCGTTATTAACATACACAAGAACAGCATTTAAAATTGTTTTGAATTTAGCTTTAGCTCTGTAAACCCTTAAACGTATCCAGAAAACTTACTAAAATGGTTTCCCTTAAAGTTACGGTTAATTCTACCGGTAAAAACAGGTCGTTATTACATACACAAGAACAACATTTAAAATTGTTTTGAATTTAGTTATTAGCTCTGTAAACCCTTAAATGTATCCAGAAAACGTACTTTGAATTAATAAATGGAAATTATTATTATGATCCTGAGTGTACTCACTGTTATCCAATCAATCCTTATGGAAGGAGCAGTTAAAGACTTCCTCTCTTGTAAGAAAAACTGTGTGCAGAAGGTGAGCATCTCTCATTTTTTTATTAATTGCCGATCACTGCCAATCATACCTAGTTCCTCCGCCTAAAAACAACTATTATCGGTACTTACGTATTAACGCCACCGCAGCAGAAGTTGTGCTAATGCGCCAATAAAGAGCAATCTTGTTGTTCGCACGCGCAGGCATTTATATTTTGGATTCTTTGTTGCCTTTTTGTTTGCTGATTTTTGACGCCATTTTTTAGTGCTACGAAAATGCACATTTGGGATTTGCCAAAAACAGAACAAGATGCAATTTTATTTTTTCAGGAGCGAAATATTTTACCAAAAGAACGAAAATGTACCAATTCCCATGACATGAAACTTTATTTCGGTAAACGTAAGTTTTGGAAATGTAATTTAAGACAGTGCAAGTGGGACTTAGAAAAGACAACTGGTTTGAGGGAAGCAGAATTCCATTTTGTTCAGCTTTGAGATTCATATACTGCTGGTGCGAGGAGTTGACGTCGATTAAATTTTGTGAAAAGCAACTTGATTTATCAGATAAAACTGTTACAGATTGGAACAATTACATGCGTGAATTATGTGTCTTGGATATGGAGAATAAACCAAACAAGAAGGTAGGTGGACCAGATTGCATTGTGGAAATTGATGAAAGTTTGTTTACTAAACGTAAAAATAATTGTGGTCGAGTATTACCCGAACAGTGGGTGTTTGGTGGTACATGTAGAGAAACAAAAGATTGGTTTGTTGTAACTGTTCCTAATAGAATTGGCTGTACCCTTCTTGATAAAATTATTGAAAACATTGCAGATGGTAGCACAATTTATTCTGACAGTTGGAAAAGTTACCAAACAAATAGAATAGAAATAGAAGGATTCCTACATGCTAAAGTTAATCATAAATACAATTTTATTGATCCTGATACAGGAGTTCATACACAAACAGTTGAGAGAATGTGGGGCAGTGCTAAATGGAGGAACAAGAGACATAGGGGGACAGCGAAACATCATTTGGAATCTTATTTATCAGAGTTCATATGGCGACAGCATCAGGTGAAAGAAAATAGAGACTGTTTTGAATCTATGTTGAACTCTATATCGGCCCATTTTCCACCGAAATCCGATTGACTACTTTGTTTTTAAATTAGGTGTTTTATTTTATGATTTGTCGCAAAAATTTTAGGTGTAGATTTATTATTAGCACAACTTCTGCTGCGGTGGCGTTAATGCCTGCGCGTGCGAACAACAAGATTGCTCTTTATTGGCGCATTAGCACAACTTCTGCTGCGGTGGCGTTAATACGTAAGTACCCTATTATCTCTCATTGTGGTGCTGTAGTCATAGCTTCAGCACAGAAGTAGAGATTTGGTGCTGAAATCAGACGAAAAAGAAGTTTTATTGACCTAAACCGAAGAACGTACCTTGCTTACTAAGACTTTGCAAGCAGGCTCACTCTATATTTTTAGACCATTCATGTGTAATAGTTAATTCTATCACTGAACACTTTCTTCAAAATGAAAGAAAAGGTCTTATAAATAAACTTAGGTCTCTTGTTGCTGAAAAAACTGCTTCAGATTCTCCGCAGTTTGGGGGACCTGGAAGAATACTTGATCGGCCCCCTTCCTTCATAAATCTGAGTTCCAAACCTTTGGCGACAAACCAAACTGAAGCCTTAAATCTAGGTTTCAAATTCAGTTTCCTAATTCTCAACCCAAACCTAATGAAGATTATTCGCCAGACTGAAGAAATCATTAAGCACCTCCCTCCAGAAATACAGGAATATACTCGTCTTAAAACATGTGGTCTCCTGCGAAATAAACAAGTAATTTCTGGCTCTTCTTGGAAACCTAGCCATTCTTGGACCGGACAAAACAAATCAAATTTTCATTATGGATAAAGCTGACTACATTACTAAAATGTTGGCTACTATTCAGAAAATTTCTCATTCTACCCATAGTTCAGACCCAACTTCCTATACAATTACTAAGTTATCAAAATTACGCAACGCTTGCTTACTACCGATATGTATCTCTCGGAATATGTTAACTCTCCCGAGTTCCAGAGTTCCTGAAGCTGTCGGAAAAGTCAAAACACATAAAACGGATAACCCTGTCCGACTACTCATCTCAGGATATGCAAACCCAACCAGAAATCTGGAAAAATCTCTTGCAACCTGCTTGAAGACTTTTACCACTGTTTCATCTTACTGTGTTAAAAGTACAATAGAAGCCATTAACAAAATAAAATCCTGTCAATTTCCGAAATCTCAGTTTTTCCTAGCCTCCCTTGATGTTGAAAACCTCGTTCAGTTGTTTACTCCCACATTGAGGAAATTCTACTTTCCCAGGATCAATATAGTCAAGCTAAAATTGATACTACCCTTCAAGCTTTAAGACTTGTAGGGAACAGAAGTTTCTTCCGCTTTCAAAATACTGTCTACAAACAGAAGGAGGGACACCTATTCGATTCCCACTCTCACCTGTTCTTGCTGAAATTTTACTACAGCACCTAGAAAATTACTATCTCAAATCCTGCGGTGTTCCACCAGCTTTGTACATCAGATATGTTGATGATGTTTTCCTTTTCTGGCCTCACTCAAATGCTGAATTACATGCTTTGGCCTCTGATTTATCATCCATAACTCCTGGCATAAAGTTTAATATAGAAATAGAAAAAGAAGGGTCACTGCTCTACCTTGACGTCTTCGTTTCACACTCACCTAACCAGACAAACTTTGAGTTTTCTGTGTATCGTAAGCCTACCTCTATCCCGGTTCTGATCCCCTTCAATTCTTGTACACCAACCCCCTATAAGTATTCAGCACTTAGATTCCTAGTTAATAGAGCATTTACCCATTCTTCAAATCCCTATTATTGTAATCAGAAATTGATGAAGATTATCAAGATTGCAAAAGTACATGGGTACCTCAATGATTGCGCTAAAAAACGCATACAACAGTATAAACGGAACACTTCTATAACCCTCACTAGAAGTGTACCCACAACTACCTACGTGGGAAGTATAACCTATTTGAAACGAGTTGTTACTTTGCTAAAAAACACCTGCAAAAAATATTCTTTTGGTTTTGGTGTCAAGACCCAAAACCTTTTTTCTATGATTAGGCGTGATAAAGACACAATACCAACTCTATCCCATTTTGGTGTTTACAGTAATCCCACTTTTGGACACTAATGTAGAAACTGCAAATCTCTGCTATGTAGGTTCGACCTACATAAGCCTGGGAATCAGTATACAATGTGCAATTTGGAAAAGTAGTAGTTGCAATTTTCCAAATTGCAAATTGCATGCTGATTCCCAGGCTTATGTATGCAATTTGGAAAGGAGTAGTTACTTCGACTTTGTCAAGAACTGTCAGTGAGGGAGACCTAAAACCAGATTGGGACAATGCAAACTTGCTATCAACAGCCTCGACAAAAAGTTCTATGTTCTTTACTTAGAGTCTTCACATTATAAAACTAGGACCTAAGTGCTGCAATGATTATATACCTGCTTGTGTTCCTAGTGCCTGAAGAGATCTCATGTTGGAATATCCAAGCCAGGAACCCTCAAAATAATTTAGGCAATTTTGTAAATAGTTTGTAGTGATTGACATTTAATATCTTTTACTCAACTCATTTACATAATTGTAATCTTGTACTCACCTTTGTTACTATATAAGTCATGTACCGCCTCATAATGATTTCACTTCTTAGCCTAATGATGCGACCATAGTGCTTAGCAAAAGTGCTGACTAGAGCTTTTAAACTCATCCTTTTAATTGTAAATGAATACTTTTAATCTACGTGTTTAGATAGTGATTGGGAGGTGTGGTGTTTGTGCTCTATATTAAGACGAACCTGATCGTGCATTGACAGCCTTCATTAACCTTTGACTTGTTACACGAAAGTACAACCTCTGGGTTTTAGATACAGCTAGTGCTGCCATTCTACTGATTTTTACTTCTGTCTGCTAACCAACTGTTGATTTTTCATAAATCACAGGAGTGTGTTGATTTTTTTCCTTTTTGGTTTTAAGACAACCTTTTGAACTTTCCACTGCTATGCCAAGTTTCTGACTTGTGGCGTAATATTTTGGCAGATGTTTTCTCCTATAAACTGCAAATTAATTCGTTTGGTGTAGCTCTGATAACATCATGTAAATTTTCACGCAGTTTATTATGGTTATTTTTCTCGAACGCTTCGGAGAAGACAAAACTTTCAGAGTTATTTCTGTGGATTCCTTTTTTTTGTGTAAGTTTTTTAAAAATGAGTAATGAATGAATAAAGTTGAGCTAGAGTTCATTCCTTACTAATTCAGTTCGTAATCAAGTCTCTAACCTGCACTAGTCTGAGGAGAGTATGCAAACCCTTCTTCAAAATTTCAGATCATATGTACAGGATTTAAAGAAGAGAGTGTTGGACTCCACGTGTTAAATTAACCCTAAAATTAACATAGGAAATTAGAACATTTAGGTTCTATACGTATACTAATTTTATTTTACAAATCTGTTTTGTAAAATATTTTGTTTCAAATCTATGTTGTATCATAACAGATACTCAAATCTGGTTGTCATGGGTTTCTTTTTTAGTCCGAATGGCTAATTAGTCTCTTACACAACTCTGTTATACACTCACACATTCGATTGCCTGTAGTACACACATACATTCGTTAGTCTGTCATACACACAAACATTCTCTCAAGTATTTCGTTAAAACCCTAAATATAACAAAAACATCTATAGGTATATATTTTAATTAATGATTCTTTCTTAATTATGCAGTTGCTTCGCTTATTGTGAGAGCATCTGAGTGTTCAGAAAAAAATGTAAGTTTATAAATTCTTTGTCGTATAAGACAAAAAATGAGACTGATACAACTGTGATTAAGTTAATTCCGAAAAACGTTTTACCTGCACCATTAGTTTTCAAATGCTAACCATTTTTAAACGAACAGACTTATTTTCTCTAAAATGTTCAATTACAAAAATTGCAGGTCTCACTTTTTTTCAAGCAATTCAATGATCTATTGAAACGGAAGATAATTCGCACATTGCTTCAGACCTAACACTTTTAGCAAAAAAAGTTGAATAGTTTTCAGACACAAGTTTGAAATCATTATTTCAAAACAACTCTTTTAATAGCCATTGCATTTTTCTTTAAAATGGGTATACGGTAACAGAATTTAACACGTTTTATTTCTTATCTATTCCCCATGTCTTATTTGGTTCACACAGCTTTTTCAGCATTGAAAATAATGACGGCATGTAATCGGTTGACAATAACGGACACTTGATAATGTTATAATGGGATGCCCGTGGGAAATTTCAAACGAACAATTTCAAACTAACATTTACGCTTGAATTAGCAAACGATGTGAATATCGCACCAGTCTCTTGTCTTACATTAATTAATTCAATGTAAATGTAATCATTCTTCTAAATCATAATTCATCTCTAAATTGTATGCGAGCAGTTCTTTATAATTGTATGGTGAAGTTAGTAAACGCTCGTTTATTTTTATTCTACAAAATTTTGAATTCCCTTTAAAAAAATAATTGAAAATACCTGCATTCTGATAATTCGTACAAAACGGGTCCGGGTTCGAATCCTGGTGAGGCATGGATGTTGTGTTGGTGTTACGGCACTGAGTCTCTCCTTTCCCTGGAACCAGTGACCCTAAATTAGGAACGGAGACTGCTATTGAATTGCTCACGGTGGTCGTTAAACCTCCAACCAAAAAAAATTTAGAAGTTTATAACTACTTGCTTTGTGACTCCAACCATCAAGTGTGAGCGTGTTGTTCAACGATTACATGTTTATAACAGATTACACAAAACACTGAGAACGCTTCTACATTCCACAAAATACATCAGCACAATACGTTTGCATTTTTCTTCGAAGTAAAATACGAAAACTTAGGTACGCATCAGTGTACTTTGTTTAGCTATTGTTTGGAATTTACCAGTTAAGGAATGAAAACTAATTTAAAACCCTGTGCTCGTAAAGGATTTTTATTCTGATAAATAAAAGCGAGATACAAAAAAAGGTTTGCGCTGCGGTTCCTGTTACTTTCAAAATCGTATTTAATTTATAATTGGCTGCATCACAATGACAGTGATGCGTCACAACAAAATCAACACAGCTTTTAAAATGGATGAGGGAAATGGGTATTCTGGTCTAAAGTAACATGTTCCTATTTTTTTAGCACCTTTTAATACAAATGCCATTTTGGCACGGAAAGCAAAATATTTGAAGTAGAGGACACGCTGTTTTTAATATATTAACATATAATTTACATTCACTCAATAAATGAATGTATGTATAAAATACTTTAGAGATAATTTAAAAAAAAATATGTGGTCATTAGGGAACGTTTCATATGCTACAACATTATTTTCGAATTTGGGGAAACTCTGAATTTCTGTCGTAGGCACTGTATTATCGAAATACACTTAAGGTTGCAGATGAATTGAACTTAGGAACTTTTTTCCGTTTATGCGAGGAAGATATCCCTTTGGGCATGCAGTTTCTTTATTCGCCGATTAAGTCCACCACATTATCTGAGGAGATTCATTTGTAAACGGATAGGCATTAGACATTTTTCAACTGCTCATACAAAAGAACAGAACTTGTAGATATGCGGAGAAAACATCAGTAGCAGCATAGGAATATGAAAGAAAATCTCTTCACCAATTTGTAATGGAATTGTAAAATTTCACTTAACAGCGAACCATATTTGACAAAAGAATAATATTTTCGATCAATATCATAAAGAGTAGATAGTGATGCAAATAACGTGTATTAGATTTGGAGAAATAAATTATGTTTTCGAGCCTGGTAGCGAAATTTTGTTTGCGAGAAATTGATTATCACATAAGAAGTATTGCTTATCATGATCATTATCTGACACAAAAGGGATGTTTCAATTTTTTTATTTTTGCAGAAAAGTCATCGGGACAACTGATCATAATTTTGCTCTTTCTCACAAGAACATTCTCCATGACTAGAATAAGAAACTGTGTACAAACTCATTTGCATCATAAACTTTACCGGTGGAAAAAAATATTTTGTAATGGGACCTTAAGATGTAGGGTAGGTGAAAAATACAGTTTGAATCACAAAAGTTCAAATTTACACACGGCATGGTAGAAGTTGCACATTGGGATATATCCAAAATGCAATCTTTCCCATTTACTCAGACAAGGTTTCGCAAATCAAAAATGCTGTTCAGATGTGCTTAATAGGTGCAATTAAATTGTGTCTGCGGGTGAACTGAAAGGCTGTAATTATAAGAACTTATCTTTTGCCAAAACATTTGGTAATAATTGCTAAATTTACGTTCAGCATACGTTCAATATTTTTCAATTATGAAAGTAGGAAATGATGTGAATCTTCATTCAGAATACGCTAAAACGAACCCTACCAACTTTCTAAGTGGTCCTGATTTTATCCGGTTCAACTGCCTTCAACACACCTATGTTGCTCTTCATCAACAGTTTTTCGAATAGCTAATATTTTGCATTAAAGGAAATTTTACACACGTAGATATTTCCCCACAACTGAGAATTCTACGACGCTTTGAATTTTCCTTACCGAAAACCTTCGTTCTCTTCACTGAATCGTATTTTTGGCACCTTTCATATGACTGAACAATGTAAGCAGGATTTGTGTCCTGTACTTATAATTTTCAAATATCTATTCAGATAGCATTTCATGCGCCTATTCTTTACTAAATGCATTGATTTTCATTTTAATCATTTGTAAAAAAAAACATTTCAATTCGAAATTCATTTGAAGAAATACATTTTTTTTCACGGCTTATAAATAAATAGATTAGGAGAAATACTACTCTTTTTTCTGTTTTTTGTAGAAGTATATTACATTTCAGAGAAATCAAAGCATTGCACGTTGAAAGAAATGTTTGTTATGATTGAACATGAAAGTCAAATAGCAAGTATTTTATGTTTCATTATGAAATAAATTTAAGAAGCTGTAAATGCTTTCTTTTTAAAATATGCATACCAAATGCATTCCTATCACTAACGCATTTGGTAATTCATAGGAACTTCACCGGAATTTAGTTGATAAAGAAGATAATAAATAAGTAGTTTTTAAAAAACACACTTAATATTCTACAAGAATTTATTATCGTTCATGGAATATATTTCCAAACTTAGAGGAGGGTATCTGAAGTGTTTTACGTGAACGTCAAAATAATGCAGGTGCGCTTTCAGTATCTCGTCACGTGACTTTTTCCTCTTTGGTGTCGTAAGGAACTGAATATTTCGAGAAAGCCCTCTTGCTGAATCTCGTTTTAAATCAGAAGGCGATGTAAATTGTCGTAGTGCTCCATTAGTTTCCCTACGACATTTCTTAGTTAAAATCTCCAGGGACAAAGGTTTCTCATCGAAATATAATGCTTCCTTGAATGACAAGGCTGGAGCAGATTTTCTTTCTCGAAAGGTCAGCAAGACTTGCTCCGAAAACCATTTCCAGTGATGAAGCGTACCCTTTATTTCTTCACTGTAATGAAAAATAAATCTCATTTAGAAACTACTGATATTTACAAATTGAAAATTCACTGCATTTCTTTTTAGCTTACAAGCCGATGTGGAGTACAAATTGCATGGGTGAAATATTTCAATTTTCTTCATTCATAGATAACAAGACTCAGCAGTCCAGGCCAGGACAAAAAGTGTTAGCGTTCCAAAATTCTGTAATATTTTTAATGTTTCAGTTAAGAATAAAAGAACATAAATGTGAAGTAACTTCGGCTTATTTTTTTTCACAGAAAATAATATTGTATTTCGTAATATTTTTTTACGAGATAACGCTTCCAAATCCCTTCCCTCCAATAGAACATTACGAGAAGCAGCCGCTCTGAGGTGGAAAAAAATACAAGATCACGCAATCGTTCCAAATTATAGTGACGTTTGCAGCGTAAGTTACGCTTCAGAGCTTTCTTAAACAGTCCAATTGAAATCAGCAACCAAAAAATCTCCTAATTTCATACGGAATGATGAAATAAATTAATATATGCAGAATAGTAAATATCTTATATGAACGCAAAATTTGTGTTCTTTAGTTAGACATAAATATCAACTTATGGATCTAAATATCATTACGTATCCTATAATCCATAACTTGTTGGTGTGTCAATTCACTTTTTTTGTGGATACCCTGATGAGCACCAAGCATGTTGCGATTCTTCCAACTACAACTTCATTGGTAGGTGAAACATCTGGCTTTATTCTCTCATTCATGAAACATATTGCACACACATTTTTGAACTTTGGTTCCAAAGCTCTAAATGTTAAAATCACTATGTGCATGCTTATAAAATTTCTTATTTCATCGATGATCATATGCACTTGTTGCACATCCAGTTTAATTTGAAGTTTAAAAAACATTTCACGATTAAAATCCAATAAAAATTTTGAATTCACGCCATGCTTAAGATCACCACTCTTCCAGCATCAAACTTCCACTAAACTCTCGTTAAAGCTTTTCAACTTTTTCAAAGCCGTCATCAG
This sequence comes from Macrothele yani, assembly GCA_039090855.1. Taxonomy (NCBI): domain Eukaryota; kingdom Metazoa; phylum Arthropoda; class Arachnida; order Araneae; family Macrothelidae; genus Macrothele; species Macrothele yani. The sequence goes on along the minus strand of CM076999.1, from coordinate 44,786,511 downwards.
AACAATCATCCGCAACACGACATTGTAGACTGACTATGTGTGTTAGATGTTTCTACTACGGGGTCCATCTATGTGTGCGAGAGTGTTTAGGAGCAACTACAAAATATTAATATTTGTAAAATCTTATAAACAATTTCTTCTGCCTTTCGATAACAGCTGTTTAAATTGCATTAGCTACGTGGTGCGGAAAATTTTCTGCACACTATCATATTTCCTCGGAAAGAAATGATTTTCTATCAACTAAAGCATTACATTTTTTCAAATTTTAATATTTGAATTTCTTATTTCGAAACTATACAAAGGACACGCCCTGATGTCATAGATTCAGATTTCGAAGTGCAAGAGTAGAACGCCGGTTTCACTGCAAAGCAAAATTATGAAACGTCTTAAAATCTTCATTAAATGTGAATATCATCGTTGTTACAGCAAGCAATAATTTACTTTTTGCAAAGAAACATGAACTAATAAAGATTCTACTTATGGTTTTAAATTATATATAAATTATTTTATATTTATTTTACGGTAAACTAAATGTGAGTTCCTTTGACATATGTGAAAATAAACTGAAGAGCAAATGAATTAGAGATACCTGTCTAGTAACGTGTAGCACCACCTTTCACCCTAATGACGGCTGCGATTCGTCTTGGCATGCACTCGACAAGACACCGGAAGCCTTGGGAAGCCATACGGATCCACGACCCCTGAACAAGCTCCCACAGTTCACGAAGATTTGATGGAGGGGGTCAGATCCTCGAACATCTCTCTCGCCGGCATCCCAGATGTGCTTGATGGGATTGAGGTCAGGTGACCTAGCTGGCCAAGGAAGCGAGGTCACGTTGGTGGAGTGTTAATCGAACCATTCGTATACATTTCGGGAGAGATGGCACGGTGCATTGTTTTGTTGCAGGATGAGGTCCCCAGCGGGATGTTGAAGACGCACCAACGAGAGCAAGTGATCGTTCAGGATATCCCGGTAACGTTGACCTGTGAGGGACGATGTCACATGTAACAGGGGTTCCATTTCAGTCAACGTCAACAGTCCCCGGACGAGAATTCCACCCCTACCAGCTTGTAGAGTACACTGCTAACAAGAAGAATCCATCGCTTCATGTAGTTTGCGCCGTACCCGTATCCTGCCATCTGCATGTACCAACGTGAATTTCGACTCATCAGTCCAGACACATTTTCCCACATGTCTAGGGTCAGGTGGCGATGTTCCCACGGCCATGCTAATCTTTGCACGCTGTGATGTGCGGTCAGCAGCGGTAACCTCGTGGGACGATGGCTTCTGTACCCCATAGTAAGGAGATGGTCCTGGAGGATGTGGCTGCTTACACGGGTTTGTTCACCAGCGTTAAATTGCCGAGTGATTTCTTGCACTGTGGCACGTCTATCCCCTGTTACAATGCGAGCTAGCCGACCATGACCCCGCTCATCCACACATTGTTGTCCACGGCAGTTGGCCCTTGCAGGGATGGTTTTACTGGATTTGATGTACTCACGGTGCACCCGTGACACAGTGGCTCGTGAAAATCCCAGTGCCTGCACGACTTCCGAGATGGAGTGACCTATTCGTCGGGCCCCGACAATTTTCCGACGATCAAATGCGCTTAGATCCGTCGTCTTACCCATACTACGTTCGACTCTTACTGATTCCCGTCGCATCACTCCTTACATTGTCGGATCGCAGCATACGTCATGTCGTTTCCGTTTAAAGGGCCGCCCACAGCGCCGCATTTGCATAACGCCTGTTGTCTATAATTCAATTGCTCTTTAGTTTATTTGGTAGAGATGAAAACCAGTTCTTCGAATTTACTAAGTTTTTTTCCTGAATTTGTAAACCAGAAGCTGCCGATGACAGGTTGATACCAAGCGCATGCATATATTCATTCGTCTTAACTAGCGTCTCGAGGTAGAGACATCCACATGTATCGAGTTATCTCATTGGCAGCAATACAACTGGGACCAACCAATTGGCGAACGGCATCTTAACGGCTTTAACAGTTTGGCGGTAATAATGGTGGATAATAGCTGCAAAACATAAAAGCACATCAAATAAATCCAATTTCACCTTAAAATATCAATTGTACAGGACTATCGACAACCGCCAACGAAGAAACTAATGTTAACTAAGATGTAAACAACCTGTGTCACGACTTCGACGACGTATATCTGGCTCAAATTGTATTTCTACCCGAATGAAACAGTACAAATCGAACAACTTAACCTGTTCGCAGTATCCATCCAAATATAATTATTAACTAGATAGAAGTTTTAAAGAAAACTACTTACTTATTCTCTCAAACTTACCTCTTCGCAGCGTAGCAGTAGCCATTATCCACCATTATTACCGCCAAACTGTTAAAGCCGTTACGATGCCGTTCGCCAATTGGTTGGTCCCAGTTGTATTGCTGCCAATGAGATAACTCGATACATGTGGATGTCTCTACCTCGAGACGCTAGTTTCGTACTACATGTTTCAGGGTTGTGATCGCGATTGAAGCATGGATACTGTATTCTTCCTACGACACCTGTCTGAATCACTCTTTCAAGCCAATTGTCTCATATTACCACAGACGTTTGCTTATAGATAATTTGTGTTCTCCAGTTCTTTGAGCTTTTGAAGAAATTTTTAATCTCTTAATTAGAGAAACTGTTTTGGAATTATACCTTAATTACTTAGGCGTAAAGGAAAAAAAATATAGTCCATCAAGGCTTGCGAAATTAATTTCGAAATATAACTGTCCGCTTCCTCAATTATCATATGGTAAAAGTTAAGCAGATATGGAATCCACATTAAAGATTTGTTAAAGAAATGCTTTTTGGAATGCTCTGTGACATGCACATTCCTTTGGGAATACTAATTGCAGTGGCCATCGTTTGCCACGACCTGATCCCGTCCCCTGGAAAGCTGTTGGTTGCCGTCCCTTTAAAATTGCGGCGGCTTTGGTGCAAAGAAATGAGTAAGTGCGAGTTCGACATTGTCCCGGCTGGTGAACTGCTGTCCTAGGAAATGCAACGACCGCAAAAGGTGGTAGTCGCTTGTGACAATTTCAGCATTTAAAAAAAAAATATTTGAAGTAGTCGCGCAGGTATTACTTTGCATATTTCTGAAATTTCTCAGTCTGTAAATAAACTTGTAGTTGAATTTAAGAAAAACAAATTTACATGAGACAGGTTTGTGACATAATGCTTTCATCGATTCTCAGCATTGACAATTGCAACGAAATTTGTGCTGATAATCAGGGGATACCTAAATTTTTAGGAAGATGCATAACATTTAAAAATTTTTTTCTAAAAGATTTTCGAAACATATATTTTAGAAAATTGTTATTTCTAAGTGTTCTAAAAGATTTGCGAGACATATATTTTAGAATTTTTTTTTCTAAAAGTGTTCTGAAAGATATGTAATACCCAATCGGTTAGAAAATATTATCAAAGAAGGCATGAATAATTGGCCACTACAGTATAGAATAGTATTAGAAAGATTTCTACTTTATTGAACTTTAAGAAGACTACCATCAGGGAAACAGCCGAAATCATCTCAAGCAGGCATGTGGTGATATGGTCTTTACTAAATTACAATGCTTTCTCATCCGTTATTAAAAGATGAAAGCACAATGCTATGCACCGTATGATTGTCTGATAAAAATTAATGTAACATACTTGTCATGTCACCCACTTAATTTTCAAAAATCATCTTTTTTCCCTTACGTCTTCCAATTACCTACATTTTTATTTCTAAAATTGGACTCAAAAAGCCTCCCAGTGAAATGCTAAAGCTTTGCTAATATTTGTGCTTACAACACTACAAAAATAAACGGATTTCATACGATATATGCGTTTATTGAGTAAGGGAATTTAAGATTAAACATAGAAATTCTAAAAGTACTCAACTCCTTCGTGCGTAAGTAATCCCCATTAAAGAATAAAAAAAGTAAGATTTTAAGTAAAACGGGAAGAAGAGATGTTATAGCCCAGGCTCTATGTTGCAGAAAAATTAAAAGAATGACAAATGGTGGAAAGAAAAAATAGATGGTGTGTTCAGAAAATCTCGATTAAAATAACAGGGGAAATCTCCAAATAGGTAAACATACGCACGACGAACCTAGGAAATTAACCAAAATGTAAAAAGAACGGATTGTACATAATCTTAGCCAAAACAACCCCCTGAAACACATTTAAACTCCTAATAATTGATAGAGAATCGTAAGCAAACGTTTTCTGTTGCTACGAGAATGCAGCTTTTTTTAGTTTAATAAAAGTTGGGTTGACGACTTAAATTTGTGCTGAATGAGATCAAATTTTAATGAATCTAGGAAGATTTTTTGAGATATTATGAAGCGTGACAATGAAGCTGCGCTAAATGCACTAATAATATCAGAATGTAGAGTTCGCCTTCATGCAGCTTTAACAAATCTCTTAACTACCACATTGCATTCGAGGAGTTCAGACTTGTATGGCAAACACAAAGAAAAAGTTGTAAGCGCACGGCTAAGAGGTTGTCACATCCTGAGTGCTCTGATGTAAGGCAGTTTATGCATCTTGAGGGCGTTAAAGTTTTCGCGGCTGTTACCAAAGAAGGAAGTCCTCTGTAAATGCATTTGAAAGATGAGACAGAAAATTTTCTGGGTGCTCATTTAGAAGGCTCAGAGCGAGAAGTAACATTTCTAATTACATTTATCGGATGCTGAGAAACTGAACTCTACATTTCTAAGAAAGCTTCGGAATGTTAAGCGATGTGTCGTCTACCCTGTTAATTGATTCTTTGCTGGATAAAGTAAATGGCGACGCATAATTGGAGGAACCAGATGCAGTTGTGTATGTTTGGGATACTTATAGGGAATTCAAAATTCCCTATAAGTGTCCCAAACCATACACAATGATTCTTAAATTTAATAATAACATGATTTCTATGCAATACAGATGGCCAATCGCGTCACTGACAAGCGAAGTATATCTGTGTTGCTTAATGAAGTTACCTGAATGCGTATTTCTACGAAATCAGAAAAAAAAACTACGCGGATATATTTTTGTATATCTCAGTGAACTCACACCTTGTTTTTTTACCTCTCTCGGATAGAACGGAACTTTTGTTACTCATTAAGAATTTATGAAATTTACAATGCACTACTTTCATTTTTGGAAGCATTTTTAACAACTGGTACTTTTTAGGAATGACTTCTAGAAACAACGAGTTGAAAATTAATAAATTATATCTGAAAACATTGGAACGAGATGCAATTTAACAGGAAACACATAGTCATTCTTACGATAGTAAGTCAACGTATTTAAGTCAAATTAAAAGTTTTTTGAGGTTACAGTATTTATTTTGAAAAGAGAGTTACCTATCTTAAAAATCATAAATGTTCTGACTTGGGTTTTAGAGATTTTGTTATTTAAATTTGGAGTTAAAGACTGTATAATTCATAAGTATTTTGTATACAATTAAGGGGTTACAGAGCTAATAGCCAAATTAAAAAAAAAATCACCATTTGTTGCGCTTGTGTATGATAATGACGACCTGGTTTCACGTGTAGAGTTAACCATAACTTTAAAGGAAACCATTCTTGTGGCAAACGATCTGTATTCAGAAAACAAGATTCGCAATAATAATCTGTGAAATCTATATTCTTAAAAATTGAAAGTTTTTATAGAAACTGTGTGTTACTAATTTGTATGTGGAACGCAAGAACGGTTATCTAAAATAAATGTTTATTATTTCTTTCTAGTGGCATCCAAGTTTCTAACATATTTTTCTGCCTAAATGAAAATAAATTTAAACCTACTGTTTGTATACTATTGCGCTTTGTCTTCTTATTGTTTTTATATTCTCAACAGGCAGTGAAAAATGATTTGGCGACTTAAGATTACATCTGGAGTAAAAAAAATGAACTTTGCTATTTGTTTGGGGAAAACTTATAAAATGCCAGAGAAACCGCTGCATCTTTTTCAAAAGTCCGTTTACCCCGCACGGGGATAACTGGTTTACCAGTTATTTGGGGAGCGGCGCCCCCACGGCCCGAGCTGACCTTGTGACTGGTCAACATCTGATGTCATGCTACCGCTTGTTTTTTATTTCGGTGCTGTTGGAGTTTGCAGGGACGGCTGTTCATCCAGCTGTTGGGGAGTCGCGGCCCCACGGTCCCGAGTTTGGTCTTGTGTCTCGCTGTTTCGTTTTTATTTATTTTCTCCACTGGCTAGTTGCCCGTGTTGTATACTCTACCTAATCGCTACCACGCTATGTACTAACACCCCGGTCTTGTGGTTTTGTTACCCTCCACCACTAACTGTTTTATATTAACCGCTCAGTTCGTAGGTTGCTGAGATTCTGTTTAGGTTCCCTTCCAGGATTTGTCTTCTTTGGATTTCTTTTTCCTTTTAGCTAGTTTGGGTGCTAGACCTACCAGCATGTTTGCCGCGTGCGGAGACCCGTGAGGCGGAAATGGGATGATTGGCGGCTGAGGTCGCAGGAGACCGGCGCAGTGCCTCCTGCGTACCAACACTCCTCTTCGACCCCGGCTTCGCTGTAAACGGGAGGCTAGAGACTAACGCACCTCTAGTCACAGAAGTCTTGTACCAAGTTGTGTACAGGGCTTTAGCGGCTTTTTTGTCGTATAGCACGGCAGGGTAAGCCCGCGGGCTGTGGGATCATGCCAAAGGCGTTGGCATGACGGTACCCGGAGGCCGACGTGTCCGCCGAGTGCGTGTGATCACAGCCAACGGACTATATCTGCAACGTATAAGCTCCAGAACTGTGTCCAGCGTCATTTTCGTGGCTTGCAGACCTCCGGTTCTCCCTTGTAGGGCTCGGTGGTGGGTGGAGTAGTCTGCAGACGAATCTTCCTCCTTTTTTCCATGGGTAAGAACAAAAACAAATACTCCAAATTTAAGTCACCTGAGAAAATGATAGTTGACATCGATTCTCCTTCGTCTTCTCAACCTACCAAGTCTCATAACCTTAAACGATCTTTAGACCTTGACCTGGACCAAGAATGTGGAACTTCTTCTTCGGCAGCTGTACCAGTCTCTCCGAAGCGTCGTCTCCCCTCCTTTGCTGTGAATACGTATGCTACACACTTAGTTGTGGAATCCATCGATCCTAATGCGAGACTGTCCACCAGATCTCCCTTTTTCATTTCTAAAGCTTTGGATGCTGCGGTTGGCCCCTTGAAGTCTGTGAGGAAGCTTCGCTCTGGGGACCTGCTTGTCCAAACTTGCAGTGTTTCTCAGAGTAACACTTTTCTGCACCTCACTAGTCTTCAAGGCATTCCTGTCAAAGTGACACCTCACACGTTTCTTAACACCTCTCGGGGTGTTATTTCGGAGTTTGATCTCTTGCCATGCAGTGAGGACGAATTGGTGACTGAACTTGCAGATCAAGGTGTTATTGCTGCACGTCATATGATGTTCCGGCGCGATGGTTCTTTGATTAAGTCTAAAAATGTAATCTTGACTTTTAACTCCCTGAAAGTTCCGACCGAAATCAAGGCTGGCTACTTGGTCTGTGGAGTTCGCCCGTACATTCCCAGTCCTCTGCGCTGTTTCAGGTGCCAGAGGTACGGGCATTCACAACGTTCATGTAACAGTTCCGCTCGTTGCGCAAATTGTGGCTCCAGTGAACATGACGGGGAAGGTTGCACTTCTGCGGCCTGCTGTGTTAACTGTGGTGAGGCCCATGCAGCTTACTCCCGCAACTGTATGAAATGGAAGGACGAGATGGCGATCCAGCGCCTCAAGACCCTGGAAGGCCTCTCGTACCCTGCTGCCAAGGCCAAGTTGGGTATTCCCAACAACCGACAGCGTACTTTTGCCCCGGTAGTTCAGTCTCTGCCACAACCCGTGCAGCCCTTTGCTCCGCGCCCTGTAGCTATAGCCGCACTTGCCAAGAGATCTACAGCTGAACAAGCGACACAGGTGGATTTCACCGAGCTCCAGCTTATTCCACCAGCTGAGTCTGCGCCTTATCTTTTGCAGACGACCGACTCTTCCAGTTCCCAGCAGAAAGCCTGCACGTGCGGAAGACCCGGCCCTCAATCCGCAAAGGTGTGCAGTGTCCATCCAACTGTCGCGGTCCAACTGACTAACATTGCAACTGTCTCAGACTCAGCGAGGTCCCCACGCTCAACCAACATTTTAGAGGAACATAGGGGGGGAGTGACAGTTCGTCCCCACCCTCAACCAACATTACAGAGGAACATAGGGGGAGGAGAGTGACAGTTCGTCCCCACCCTCAACCAACATTACAGATGAACTTATGGGGGAGGAGAGTGACAGTTCATCATCCTCCTGGTGACTCATCCTATGTGTAGTTGTGTTCGATTTCGTGATGTGTTTTATCATTCTCATTCCTCAGTTTTCCTTAATCGGCTTGTTTCTAACCATTGTACCATGTTTTTCATACTGGCCCTTCCATCGTTCTCATGGTTCGGTTTTACTTGGTCAGCCAGATTTGGGGATTTATGACACGTTTTTTAATACTGTCTGTTTGTCTTGTGTCTGGCACTCTTTGGCCAAATCTGGCCCTTGCGCCATAAAAATCCACCAACCAACCAACCAACCAAAAGTCCGTTTAAGTACAATCAAATGTATCCTTTTATATAGTTTTTTTCGAAACTATTAATGAAAATGATTTTTAATATATTTTGCTGAATGCACATACTTATTCAAGGTTTTGTTTCATATATTCTTACTTGAAAATGTGCAAAATGGTGAAATATTTGAACTGATACAATTATCAGGTTATTCCTGTTTGTTGAATGAGATTGTGGTGTGACCATGGAGTTCACTGACGAAATTCTCAATTTATGATTCTATATTCCTCTCAGGTAGGTTCCGTACAAATGTAAAACTACGAAGCTATTTGCTCCGGCAGTGAAAATGGAGAAAAAGAACTAACAAAACGAAAATTTGATGTTTGAACTACAACGAAGTTTTTGTCTTTGAACATCAAAGTTTAATATAAAAGATAATTATATCCACGGTACGTAATTCCGCGAAAATTGAACACATTTTTTTTATCAGAGCAAATGCACCAGCTAAACCTGTTCACGTGGGTGTTAACATTCCAGTTTTCATATTGCCAAAATCACAAACAAATGTATCCAGAAAGTAGCACGATTCAGGGGAAATGATACCGTTCAAGATCCCTGGAACAATACTACCTCCAATAACCCTAAAAGACAATTAACTCAGAACTGTAAGACAGCATTGATTATCTTATAACAGTGTTATGATTTATATAAGAAAAATTACTCACTTCCTTTCGCTGAGATGCCTTCCGTTATCGAGAAGTCGGTGTTATCTCTACTTCAAATCTTTGTCCCGCAAAACTGTCAAGTTTCGTTTCGGTATTTTGAATAGTCTCGAGAGACTTCGAGAACATTCTTTAAACTTTTGTTTTAACTTCCGACATTCTGTGAAATTCGGAAAAACCAGTACAGAGTAAATTAGTTACAAACGTATTAAGTAGGTGTAGGGAGATGAAGCAAATATTTGTTAGGAGATAATTCTTTCGGAATAGGAGCAAATTCGTGCAAAATTAACTAGTGATCTGCATTAGCGGCTTAAACTAGAAGTTTCGAAAACGTAAATTACCAGACACAAATGCCGCCAATGGAAGAAAATCGTATATCCAAGCAAAGGAGGCTAGAATAAGATATCTGGAGATGCCCGTATCAATGGAGCAGTACCGCATTACTTGTATCTATGGGCGACGGCCATAAACGCGTTGTAAAGCAGCTGATTTCCGAAGCATTTGGTGCTGGCCAAAATGCATCCTTTATTTTGGAAATGTTTCAATGTTTGTATAATAATTTCTATATGTATCAGAAAAGTATATATTTACAAAATTCGAAATTATTTTGACACTGCTTCTCGTTTTTATTTTAAATTAAAATACATGAAATTTTAGTCTGAATTCGAAATAAGTCGTAACTTCACAATTTTAAATTTTACTTGTCCACGAAGTAAAATTCATTCCTTTGAAGAAAAAGAAGTTTTGGTAGCTTAATAAATGCAGTTTGGTTTAACCAAAAAAAAAAAAAACGTTTTAGTGCAGTAAATGAATTGTGTTCTTAAGAAATCAGTACTCTACTGTTTCAGATTTCAACACGGAATAAAACATACTAAAGAAGAAAAACCTTAAGGTTCTTGTTCTCACTATAAAGTACTATGGTTAGGAATGAAAAAAGTACATAAAAATACAGTTATTCAGAACCGATATCAACAATTTGCTCAAACTACACAACCAAGTCTTAACCGAACAAAATAATGTGACCATCGTCGTGATGTGTGAAATAACAAGCATTGCATTTCATAACAGGCACAAGAAAACAGTTCCAATCCTGGGAAAAAAATTCGCTTATCCAGATATTGCCATACCGCAATATTTGACAAAATCCAAATTACCTGTGAGCTTGAAGGACATATTTTTACGTATATTATCCTTAAAGGTTTTAACTTCAATATTAGACAAAAATTAAAATAGTTTAGATTTATAATTCGATTAAAAGATATCTTTGAGAAAAAATTGTTTACGATTGTAAAAAATGTAAAACATTATTTCGCCCCTGAAATTTTATTAAAACACGTGTGATTTTCATTCATAAAACATTAATTTAATCATGAGGAATTACATGGACCTGAACATCAAGTATTAATGGTAGCAGTGCGGAGTTGTGTCCCTGTAAAATGAGCAGTTTACGGCTACTTATAAAATAGGAACAGCGATGGACCAAAAGTGATTTGGACAGGAAGTATATCGTTCTCATTATTTGTCATAAATGGGGAGAATTGTCGTACATTTGAAATGGTGCATTGTAGTCGTTACAAATTTGTCCATAATTTTGGAAACAGTGAACATTTACCTTTGGAAACGCAAGAATTGAAGGTACTTAGCCTGTGTATTTGTACGAAAAGCTGTTTTTGTATGCTGATAAAAGTATGGAGTTGCTCGGCCCTGAAAGTAGGACTTAATTGTGTTTTGAGGGAAATATGTAACTTGTTCGAAATTTATACTAAAAAAATAAGGTGAATGTAAGATCTTTTGTTCTGGAATAGTTGAGTATTTCTGAAAAAAAGGAATAGTGAAAGTCGTACAAATTGATCTCCATTGTACAGGTTGGGCGTTTGTCCCATACATCATACAAAATAAACATTTTATATTTTATAATGTGCCATTTCAGGGCAGAGGAAGAAAGTTAACAGTTTCGTTGCCGTTCATTCTGAGATGGTATTAGAATTAGCTTTGGAAACTGGAAATTCTATCGAAAAACAAATGTAATTGAATCACGTGGAACCTCTTTACTGTATATGTTTAAAGAATACATCAAAAAATGAAATAAACTCGAAACAAAACACAAAAAACATGAGCACGAAAAAATCTGTATGCACTGCGCTAATATTTTTAGTGCTTAAAGTACTCAACTATTTGACCCCGCGACTCATTCGTTGTTATTTTTCTTGTCTGAATCCTCGTGAAAATATCTATCCAGAGGAGTACCACATAATTTTCAGATCTCAAGTGAGTGAGATTTTATTTTGGACCGCGAAAAGAAACTTGGATCGATGTGGAACGTCGTTTCAAAGAGCACTTCAGAAACTGGTTAAGCAGAGCTAGTGATCCTTTCCTACGCTCATGTGGTTATGTTTAAATTATTTGGGTATGTCCATTACAATTTTGATCAAACTCTGTTCACATAGCAAACAGATCGTCAGTAAATTTTTCAAAAACACTAGATATGGAAAACTGAAATCAGGATGTGAAGAATATTTTACTGTTTTCCATATTAACGCAAATAAAAATTGCGGATGAGAGGAAGATAAATACAGAAATTTTCCCGAAATCTACCGCATCCTTAAAATTTTTTATTATTGTAAAACCTTGAGCCATAAATCAGGTTTCCAAAATCTTCGTTTATAAATTTCAATTTAGGATCTCCTCATGGTGAAGATAATTATGCCTCACCCAGAAGTTTCGTATGAAATAACAACCGCTAGAGTAATTGAAAAAGTATTTATATATAATAAATAGTAATTTCAAAGAGATGCAAAACAATTTTATTTATTCATTGTTCTGTTAAATAAAACTTGCCTTCTAGTGGCACGGTTAACAACTTATATCTCGATATCCTCATTGCTCTCATTTACGGAAAGGTAGTGAATCCATGCTGCTTCTTGAAAAGCCTGTGATTTATAATAAAGTTAACAGAGAAGCAAAATATACAACACAAATCCCGGTTTAGCACAGCATTATATCCATCTGAAGACGAGCTCAACGAGAGCTTTAAAGTGCTAATGTTTTATCTTTTGTTTTCAGTGTAGTTAATATTCATTTTTTATGTATATTAAATACATTTAAATCGCGTATTAGCCGGCAAAGTTGCTTTATACACTGCTGGCAACCCAAATGCAACACCAAGAAGGACACGAGATAGCAAAGCCAGATTTACTAGACACATAACAATAGATACAAAGATGAAACGATTGAGCTTACAGTACCGTGCGACTTGCGGAACACGCAGACATCAATAGTTCGTGTGGCCCCCATAGCTGCAATAACGGCCGCTTCACGCCACGGCATCGAACGAAGGAGGCTTCGGATGGGGGCTTGGGGTATATCGGTCCAGGCTGCTTCATCACGCAGCTCATGAGTTGTAGCCGCGGGTGGTGCTTGCTGGGTCACTCGGTTGCCGATCAGCGATTAGACGTGTTCTATGGGCGACATATCGGGAGAACAGGTGGGCCGTGAAGAATTGTTACACGATGCCTGCCATGAGCGGGCGCGCATTTTCCTGTTGAAACGTGGCCGCTGGCAGCTCCTGCAGGTAAGGGAGGACTACAGGCTCCAGAACGTTGGAGATGTAACGGTATCTGTTGAGTGTACCGGCGATGCGTACCAGAGGGGTGCGGGTGTCATATCCAATTGGGCCCCAAACCATAACGCCAAGCGACGGACCAGTACGGCGATGCATAATGTAGGCGTCATACAGTCTCTCGCCGCGGTGCCGTCACACGCGGATCCAACCATCGTGTTGTTGCAGGCAGAAGCGGGATTCGTCAGAAAAGCTAATGTTGTAACATTCCGTAGTCCAGGTGCCGCGTTCAACGGCCCACTGCCGCCGGACTCGCCGGTGTTGTAACGTCAATGGTAATCGGAGCAATGGACGCCGTGCGACAAGTCCCAGCTCCTGCAGACGATGTCGAACGTTACCTACTGACACAGGTTGTTGCGCAACACACCCAAATTCCTGCGCTAACGTTCATGATGTGGCGGTGCAAACCGTCAATGCCCGCCGCACAACATGCCTGTCCTCCCGTTCGGTGGGGTGCCGCGGCTGCGGCAATCCTTCACGTCGATTCGTACGTCCCTCCTGTAACAACCGATTCCATACTCGCCTCACTGTGGCTGGATGTCGTCCCACACGGGTGCCAATGTCTCGGTACGATAAACCGCTGTCGCGATAAGCCACTATTTTTCCTCTGTCGAACTCCGAAATGTGATTATAGTCTATTTTGTTGCCAATGATGTGTGTGGTCTCGCATTGGCATGGTGAAAATTGATCCTTTTTTAGATTCTTGTTCGGTCTTTTCCTCCTTGTGTCTTCTCTAAGATTTATTTCATATCTCGAAAGAGTGTTACTTTATCCTTTATGCAGACGATAATTTGCACAATTTCTGTATGCATTAGAGTATTTACAGTCAAGGCAATCCTAAGAAGGCCAAAAATAGAAATAACATGAGGGTGTACACATATGGGACTGAAAATCATAAATTGACACTTTAATAAACTCTGCATAAGATTCGGCTCTTGTTCAGTTAGACCTTCAATTCAGCTCTAACTCTCCCTTAAATTATTTTACATCTCAGTTTCTTTGATAAAGCCGTAGTTATTACCAGGCAAAAATGTTGGGCATTCAGTTTCTGGTTTTCTGCATAAATGTTTTCTCGTGGCTGTTTGATGTACACTGCTGGCCACCCAAAATACAACACCAAGAAGGACACGAGATAGCAAAGTCAGATTTACGGGACACATAACAACAGATACAAAGATGAAACGATTGAGCTTAAAGGCCCGTGCGGCTGCGCAACACGCAGTCATCAATAGTTCGTGTGGCCCCCATGGCTCGGAATAACGGCCGCTACATGCCGCGGCATCGAATAAAAGAGGCTTTGGATGTGGGCTTGGGGTATGTCGGTCCAGGCTGCTTCCACACGTTGCCACAGTTCATCAGGCGTAGCCACGGGTGGTGCTTGCCTGGCCATTCGGTTTCCGATCAGCGACCAGACGTGCCTATTCGTCATGTGTCGAACTCCGAAAAGTGCTGGAATGACTGCCGCATTCTGCGACGAGGCATCAGTAAGTTTCCCACGCACAGGTCCGGCAGCACAGCACATTTCTACTACTTACACCCCGCCTTCTGTGGACCTATCTAATAGTGTTTCTGGGCGGCGTGCCGGGTGCATATGATTTGCATATGCTATGCAATGCTAATCGTTTTCTTGTCCTTTCGCGGGCGACGCATGCTGTGAATTTCAGGCCAATCGGATGCTTCCTTCTTGTTGTTGCATTTTGGGTTGCCAGCAGTGTATTTTATTACAAGTATGGTAGTTAGGTTGTACTTAAAGAAAAGATGATAATGCGTATTTTATAGAAAAAGTGTGTTTTGCCAGTTTCAAATTTGCATTAGGGGTTATTCCTAGTATGATTCATTTGCATTGCAGGTTTAATGCTTTGGGAATTTGTAAAAATACAACAACACCATTTGCAATTATATGGCATGGATCTGAAGTGAAAGTAATAACTGTTAATTTTGTATAATAAAATGTGTACACTACGATGCAAAAGCTGTGGATGTATACATATATGTGTGTTTGTGATATATATTAAATATTAAATATTTCCTAAAGTTTAAATTTCCAAATGTTTTCCCCTAGGTTGATTTCTGCAGATATTTTTTGGTGATTTTGGCAATACAAAGAGTGGAATATTTTCATTCCTACACAAACATGTAAGAGAAATATTCTTGTAGTATTTGAAAGAGTTTGCCTTCAGTAATACTTCTAGAAAATGTTATATAAATATTGAAAGTTTTTTTTTCATCATTTTTAAAATTTCAACTCATTTTATGGAATAATCTTCGAATTCGAGTTTTGAAATATTTCATATTAAACCTTTATTAAATCTCAACTGATTTGAGCTTTACTCAGTTTTTTAAAAACATTTGATATAGAGTTCAGCCTATGGCGCTTCGGAGGCACCTAAAGTTGGACGCAAAATATGTGTTGCTGAAAATCGTTCCACTTTTCTCTTCCGATATTTATTTGGTATTATTTAAGGTAAACCGTTCAACTTTGAAACGTTTTCCTAAAACAAAAAAAATTCAAGAGCTGACCGGAGACTGAGCATCTTTCGGAAATTAGCCTAATCTGTTGTCCTGCCGAATGTGTAGTTCACATCATGCGCTTCGTTTCTATAAGATGAAATCATTGGAAGTTTCCACAAAACATCCCAAACAACAACACGCTATTCTCTTTCTCATCAGTTTCTGCTTTGCAGTAACAATAGCTCTGTAATCGTGTCGTAGAGATATTCTTCCTAATTGTACCGTAAATCTGGAGGTTTTTATCTTTTTGTCCTTTTGTAAGCTTGAGCAAGCATTTCCCAGTTTGAGTTCCGGGAATCTCACATGGAGCACAAGGGACACAAGCTTACAACTGAAAAGAGGACGCAAGCTTACAACTGAAAAGAGGACGCAAGCTTACAACTGAAAAGAGGACGCAACTTTACAACTGAAAAGAGGACGCAAGCTTAACTCTGAAAAGAGGACGCAAGCTTACAACTGAAAAGAGGACGCAAGCTTACAACTGAAAAGATGACGCAACTTTACAACTGAAAAGAGGACGCAAGCTTACAACTGAAAAGATGACGCAACTTTACAACTGAAAAGAGGACGCAAGCTTACAACTGAAAAGAGGACGCAACTTTACAACTGAAAAGAGGACGCAAGCTTGACTCTGAAAAGAGGACGCAAGCTTACAACTGAAAAGAGGACGCAAGCTTACAACTGAAAAGAGGACGCAAGCTTACAACTGAAAAGAGGACGCAAGTTTACAACTGAAAAGAGGACGCAAGCTTACATCATATTCACGACCGACAAAAACAGGTCTGTAGGCACGACAAATTCCATTGCCATCATTTTTTTTCTGGTAATTTACGTTTCCCACCGTCAAATTAACAGCTGCTAACACTTATCACTAGCTAATTCTACAAAGAGATCAGACTAATTTCGAAAATACATATCTTTACTTTTTTTCGCTTTATCTCCGAACACCAAATTAACCTGGTTGAAACTGAACGCTCTGCGCTGCTTTTTCTAAATAAAACTGGCCGCAGAAAGGTCAAACGATTACAAGAGTTCCAAAATTATCTCGAAACCTTCCTTGAAAAATTTATACATTTTCAGATCGCTCCCTACGCAGTTATACGAAAATAAGACCTAGCAGATATTCGGGACAAATGTCTCAAGCAGAGAAATACGTCTTTCTGAATGAGTCAGGTATCACAGAAATAGTAACCATCGATTATTTTCGTTAGTGTGCATGTAATTATCGATTTAACAGGAAGAATAGGCTCACCCTAATTTTAATAACTGTATGGTTTAATCGCAGTGCATTCTTTAATGTATGACATATGCTTAACAGTGGACTGGTCACTAGCAGGTCAGTTCTGTGCATTCATTTCACCTTCAACTACAGACACTTAAGGCTGGAACGGGGTCTACCACATTGGCGCGCTGATTGGCAACATGTCGTATTTTCTAACAAGTTGCTGTTCAGCTGGATGCACCATTATGGTCGCATACGTGTCCGGAGATGTCGTGGTGTACTGCACCTTCCGATGTGCGTTTTGCAGCGTCATACGCCCCCAACGTCAAGTGTAATGATTTGGGGTGCCATTGAGTTCAATTCACTCTCTCGCCTAATGCAAATCGACGGGAGCTTCAACAGCCAGATAATATCAAAGATGTTTTAGAGGCAGAGGTGAAACCCTTCCTTCAAAATTGTTCTGGAGTTGTGTTCCAACAGGACAATGCTCGGCCATTTGTGGCCTAAAATGTTCCAGAACTCTCAGATGCACAAAATACCGTTTATTTCCTAGTGTTAACGTTCGCCAGATATGTCCTCAAACATGTCTGAGATATGGTAGTTAAGCGTCTGGCCCGCCAAACGCATCCGCCAGTCACCACAAATGAATTCTGGTCTCACAGAGAAGCAGCTGGGCAAGCTATTCCCTAAGACGATATCAAAAATATCTTACATTCAATGCCCCGTCGTGTAGAAGATGATGTTATTTTTCTCCAGGTGTCTTCACACGATTCTGAGTTTCGAAACGAAAAATATCGCGTAGCTCCACAAACGTAATCAGTTTTATCCTGTAACGTGAGAAATTTCTGACATAAATTTCATTTGAATAGCGTGATCCTGTCTTCTTATTGAAACTTTCAAAAACAGTGATTTATATTTATCCCCAAAACTCACAAAAATACCTATTGCTTTAAAATTACATTTTCTAAATTATCTCATATGTAACGTCCTTGGATTTATTGCCAAAAACGGGTTAACTGATATTTGTCAGTGAACGTGTCAAAATGTACGGTACACTACGTTTAGAGTAATATGAGGTTTCCTCTGCTTCACCTTTGTGCTCTAATTTGTTTAAAGCATTGTGTAATAAGAATTGTGAGTAGATATTCATGAATCAGAAACGGTCTTCGTGAATATCTCTGTAACGCAGCGTGAGAGCTGTGCACTCTGATGAAGTTATCAATGCACCAAATGGAAACCTTGTTTTACGCTATATTACCAATTGCAAAGACATCAAAATTGGTTTTCGAAGAATTGAGTGAAGACCACATTTCAAAAATACTCTGAGTTACGATTATTGCTGGATATAATATCCTTCAGTACCCAATTGCATGTATTCCAAAATTGAGCTGTTTAAAATAAAATTTTCATGCGTGTTTAGTCAAAGTAACCAGCCATGCTCAAGTTGAATGCTGTAGGATTAATGAAAAACTAAATATTTTTTAACGAAAAAAAAATAAAAATCTTCTATTCGACCAAAATAAAATATTCTTTGCTGCAGCTTTCTTTGTAAACAGAATACTGGAAAATCGTATATAGATTTATTGGTAGTTTAAAATATAATAATAAAATTCGGCTTCTGGTATGTGTCCTAAATTGATATATCAAAACTAATATATTTCATGGAAGAATGCCTCATAATAAGTGTTGTGAAGAATGCCTCATAATAAGTGTTATTACACAGAGGCGGTAGCCTCTGTGTAATAACAATTTCAAAATACCAGCATTATATTCAAAGAATGCCGTTCAAGACATGTGACGTTATCGTTTCTCTCGGTGAATCATAAGCAGTTTGGCATTCTGTCTTGAATCATCTTTTATTTTTCGAATCTGTGCTTTAGACAAGGCGGCAAACTGAGAACATACCCGAAACTGAAAAAAAGAACCAAAAAGCAATCAACTTTCATAACACTTTAGTGTCCACGCCGTCAGTAAGAAATGGACTTACTGAAAGACTGCGGTGTTACGAGATGAAGAACGAACGCAGCCAGCCTATTTGCGTCACCTCTGTTGCTCAGGACGGGACTCATAAGGAATAAATTTATTGCAGCTGGTAGTAGTCACGTTTGCAGTTTAAACCCTATTATTTGGGCAAAAACTCAGACTGCTGGTTTCAAAAGATAACTTATATCAAACCGTAGTATTTGCACATTATTTTTTTTATTAAAGGCTTATGCAGTGTCTCAGGATGATCACTCACCTTCACATGATTAAAAACTTTTTAAACAGCACTAGCAACTTTAGATAAGAGCTCCTTTCAAGGAAGACAGCCCTTTTCATGGCATAGCACACCAAACATATTTTGAAACTATGTAAAACATTCTTTTCTTATTATACTGTTCATAGCAAAAAAGAAACTTTATCTGAAACAGTTTTATTCCGAACCCAGGATTTGTATGAAGATTTTAATAATTCTGCTGAACAACAGTGACAAAAACCAAAAAAAAAAAAAAACGTGAAGACAAATAGAAATGTTTTTAGAAGTGCCTACATAACACAAATTAAAAAAATCCCTTTTCCGAAAACAGATTTGCACAGACGGTATTGTGATCACCGTGACATAGAATATTTTTAACAAAAGAAAAAAGAAAATAAGCCAACTACTTTTAATCTTAAATCCATTTTGTCCCATATATATGACATAAACTTAAAAAAGATTTCTGTGGAAATTTTGGCAATTGCAGCAAAACACGGTTTTGGAAGATTCTAAATAACATGAAGGCATGCTTGCTGCTTTTAGCATCCACACAACAGGCACCTGTTGCCGCTAGATTTGCTCCCTCCCACAAAGGACTCTTTGCTTGAATCAGCTGCGGATGACGATAGATGTTGTTGCGTACACTTGCTCGTTACGTTCAATATCATAAACGGAATAACACGATTTTTGTTTTCTTTTTTGTTCCAATTTTTCATTTTAAAAGGCTTTTAAAATGGTATGTTTTTGTTTTCTATCAGACAAAAAAATTTTTTTAGTGAAAGGAGACATTAGATTTTTTAAGAATGCAGCATACTCTGACAGGAAACCAAGTGAACTTTACTTCTGATATAAAAAATGAAAACTATCATAACTTCATAGACTGATTGTGTACCGCTGGTCGCAGGGTCTTACGTTATTAATCAAATCTATTGCTAATCTGCTGAAGAAACGAATTTTAGAGGACTTCTCGAGAACAAAAATACAACGGCCGTTCCATAACAACTGAGAGTAAAATCACACAAACTGAAGAAATATTAGTACAGCAAAATGTATATTATTCCTTCTCAAAGTATCTTCTCTCAGATGATAGGTATATGATACACATACATTGGCGGAAAGTGAAAAAAGAACACCAAGAAGGAATTGGCGGACGATCATGAACTTTACATATGTTAATGGGGTCGAGTTTACGTAGGAGCGATGCTAATTTCGGGACCAACCGTTAAGCTCTTACTCCACAGCACGGCATAATATGCAAATAATCGTCGGTGGTATTTAAGGAGTACGGCAATGTGAATGTAATCACTCGTCGGCGTACGGACACGTGCGAAGACCCTGAAGAAGCTGCAATGCCTGGATATGTAAGATGTGTACGATTTCAGCAGTTGTCGGACCTTGAGCGAGGTCGTCTAGTCGGACTCGGCGAGGCCGGGTGGTCGTATCGTCGTATTGTGGGGCGAATTGGACGGGAAGTATCTGTGGTGGTACGATGGGGGCGTAGATGGTCCGAGTAACATTCCCACACAAGAAGACGTGGAACGGGGAGTCACAGACGGACTGATGAGCAGACCGATCAACGCATAAGAAGAGCGGCGTTGTCAAGCAGAACATCCACTGTTACGCAAATCCGAGGTGCCGTTTCACCTGAAGTGACTGTGCGAACAATCCGCAACCGTCTACTGGATGCAGGACTACGTGCACGTGTGCCTCTGGCATGTGTACCTCTGAATCCAGCCCACCGTCAAGAACGGCTGCAGTGGTGTCGCAATGTCTGCACTGGAGAACGCAAAGGTGATTTGTCGTGTTCAGCGATGAAAGCAGATTCTGCTTGGGAGCCTCCGATGGCCGTATGCGTGTTCGCAGACGTACGGGAGAGCATTCCCACCCTTCTTGCATCCGCCAGCGACACCCAGGGCCTACACCTGGTCTCCTGGTGTGAGGAAAGATCAGCTATCACTTCCGTACACAACTAGTGTTTGTACCGCGTACGTTAAACAGCACCTCCTACAACAACAACATCATTCAGCCCGTTGTTGTGCCATTTGTAAGGTCGGTCCATCGTGGTGTTTTCCAGCAAGATAACGTACGGACACACACGGCACGTGCAAAGCAACATGCAGTTCGGGGTGTGAGACAACTTTCATGGCCTGCATGTTCAACGGATTTGTTCCCCATTGAGCACGTGTGGGATTTTAATGGACAACTACTTATCTTGTCTCCACGGCTAACCACGACTATCTCCGATTTACGCGTCCAGGTTGAGGATGCTTGGAACACAATACCCCAAACTTACATCCAACATCTGTACGACAGACGCCATGTCAGAATTGCACAGTGTGACGCAGTTCATGGCGGTTCAACCGCGTACTAACCATGTTACATGGAAATGTTATTTTTCAGTTTACCAGCAAATACAGCTGTATTTTGCCATAATGTTTTGATCACGTTAACCTCTTTATTCCGTTATTATGCTGTATAAATTTCGTTGGTATCAGACGTCTCCTTCTTGTTGTTCTTTTTTCACTTTCCGCCAGTGTATATCCCATCATTCAGTCCACTTTTCAATGCATGTGATGAATGCATTTTGTGAAAGCTGCTTTAGCGACTCCTGTACAGCTTGAATTATGTGATCATCTGTGTTGAATATTTCGCCACGAAACTTTTCCTTCACTGTTGAAAAGAAGCATACATCGCACTGTTTGAGGTGAGAATTGTAAGCAGGCTGTGGAAAGATTTCAATACTGCATTTCGTAAGAAACTGTTGAACAGCAACATAAGGGCGGATGTTATAATGGTGTACGCTCCATTTGCCCAACAAAACCGGTCACTTAATCGATATGTGCCATCGTAGACGCTTCAAGATTGAAACGCAATATTCAGCATTCACAGTAATTTGTGGAAGAACGGCATACTAGTAGACTACGCCCTTATTATGGAAGAAAATTATCATCTTCTTCCCAGCTGATTTAGTTTGGAAGTCTTTTTCGGAGGAGGAGAGCATGTGTGTTTCAGGACACTCTGTGCTCCTTCTTGAAGGGGTCGAAATGGTGTAACATCTTTCATCGGCAGTTGGTTTTGCGTGGTAAAAGTTTGGATCATTTGCAATCATTTGTTTCCACTCATACCACACTTGAACTTTGGCGAACGATTGTTCTCCCGTCAGGTGATGGGGTACTCATCTGGAACACACACGATGCAGCAATAATGTGATGCTTTGAATACGGAATGCTGACGTTTTTGAAGTATTAGTGGGCGGCGCTACATCTTCATACGTCATTCGTCGATCTTCTTGCAGGATTTTCCAAAGAATGTTACGAATACGCCCTATAACAACACTTTTAATTCGACCATGCTTAGGAGATCTGTTCTGAAATCATGGCACCATATAAAAATCGTTGACTCACCGAAACATATATGTTTTAAGCTGTTATATATATATATATATATATATATATCATTGAATAAAGCACACCAGTACACCTGTATTATGTTTGCTGTTGGAGAGGAATACGTCCAGAAGAGTATAGTGCAATGCCCCAAGTTTGTGTTCGTCACGCAATGCTTTCAGGTAGGCGATATAACTCCAATGTACTAAGATGTTGGTCTTAAAATCCTCAGATGCGAAATTTAACTCTCGTCCGATTGGCCAGGTATATGATATGTATCATTTATTTAAACTACTGTTTTTATTGGTAATATTTACTTTCTTGATTTTCTGAGAATGTAACAATAAGGATCATCGCCGTATGGAAAACAGCATGGGCTTTCGGAAACAGGCTCCAGCACTTCAGGCTAACGTTCCAAAAGAATTTTACCAGAAATCAACAGACTAGAGCTCGAAATTAAGTGGATGTAAAAATATATACATTTCTTTGCTTGAAATATGGACCAGCTCACGAATATAATAATTGGACGAAATATCAGTGCCACGGTGTATGCTCAGTACGCAGGACCAATAAAATCTAGTGGTCAAATATTACCAATACTACACGAACTACTATTTACTAAACATCAGAATGTAAATTCAAACCAATACAATCCTGAGTCGCTTTTTTAAAATATTTTGCTGTTGGCCAGCTTTATAAAGTAAAATTGATCAATAAGACTAACGCTGAAGTAAATAACCATGGCATCTGCCTTTTAAAAATGTAGACACAGCTGGATCGGGCTCAAACGTGTCTTTCTAAAACCAAAGCGTTACATAATTACACTTCGTAACAAACTATAATCAGATGTTCCCAAGGAACGTTAAATAAGTGTTATACACAAAAAATATCATTTATACAAATATCATGCCACAGACGTTTTCCAAATGTACTGCGTTTTGGTAAAATTGGAAAAATACTTGTAAAACAGCCCAATTACATATCTAGAATAGCAAAAAAGTTTCATTGAAACGGTATTAATCTAAAAAAAAATTTCTAGGTCTTAAATAAATCATGTTTCGTTAGATTTTTATCTTCAGACCAGTTCTGACGTGAGTCTTCTCGTTCGGATTAGTAAAACGTGAGTACTGAAAAAATGCATATATTCTTAGCATGTAGTTAGTGTATAGGTAGTCTTAAACAGTCAAAAGACAGTAGATTGCGAAAATCTATCAGAGGATATTAGTCAAAATCAGTAGAATGGCAATGCTGCTTCAGACAGACCACCCAATTTCCCCGGAAAACAGGACTTCGTAAATCTGAATTGCTGTGCTTTTTGTATCTTGAACTTCACATCTAGCTCCAATGTTTGACTAGGCAAGCATATCCAGGTAGAACGAAAATTTTCCAGTTGCTCACACTGTTTAATGTCAGCAGCATGGACCCCATCAATATCCATGAACAAGCTCTTCTAACTATTGTTGTGGGGGTGGGAGGATACCAAGTTAAAATGAAGTTGGCATATGCAAATTTAAATTTAAATTTCAACCCTTTCCCTCAGATTATGGATATTAAAGTAGACTAGCAAAACTTACAGGTATTTCTATATGAAAGCCCAATTTGTTCCCACAACTGATGACAATAATAGGAAATTAGTTGTTGCAGTACATGAGAGTTATTTAATTTTTATGGCCGGAAAGAAAACAACAACAAAAAAAAAACAATTTGTGTTATTCAAGGACTATTGCTGTTTGTGACGTGCAAAATAAATGGGCAGAGCCCCAAATCCAATCCACCCACTAGTCTAAGCTAATTTGGGCACATGCTATTGACTAACATATATTAATCACACAACACATTACAAAACTCAAGAATTCAATTTTGTAAAAGACCAGTCGGTCTGCAATTATTGGTAAACAATTTAATCAGTGATTTTAAATTCCTTTTCTTTTTGTAATTTGAATTTCTGCTTTGCTTTCCACAAAC
The DNA here is from genome assembly GCA_039090855.1 of Macrothele yani. Taxonomy (NCBI): domain Eukaryota; kingdom Metazoa; phylum Arthropoda; class Arachnida; order Araneae; family Macrothelidae; genus Macrothele; species Macrothele yani. Next base: position 44,762,316 of record CM076999.1, on the reverse strand, counting down.
ACACCGGAAGGTTACATAAATTTCACATTTTTGTTTATGTTTTTACACAGCACATTTTTTTCTTTTTTTCTCGATTCCTTAAGGACAACTTTGGAAAAAAAAATTTGTATTCTTTCTAGCGTTATTCAATAAATATATATAAATTTTTACCTTTATAATTTAGAAGGTCTCCACAGGAAATAGCTGGAGGTAGGCCTAAAACATGTTTGAAAGGGTCAAATTTTTATATTTGTGAATTTAATTTTTTTTGTTTTAGCTGCTCAGAATATGAGACACTAAAAGATTAAGGTAACCAAGATTTTACTTTAGGGTAAATTTACATTGAATTATAACATCACTTTTGAGCTTGGCAGTAGTGCCTCGTGGTTAAAATATATATATTTTTTCAAGCAATTTTACTCTTACATGGGAGATCTTGGATAAGATTCTAAAATCTAGTTTTTTTTTTTTTATTTTACGTCACCACATTTTTTAAACTGACAGAAATATTACCTTGGGGAGTAACTCCCAGAACAAAATAGATTTTTTTATTTAGTTTAGTTGTTTGTTTGTTGTTTTTAAAATAGGATGGTGAAAAAAAAAGAAAGTCTCGTAGTGAGAAAAGAGTCAACTTCTGAAGGGCCAACATGGCGGGCTAGTAGGTTAGACGTTCGGTGTGACGAGGATGATTTAAAATTTTCCGCTTACCGCTTCCAGAATACAGCATACCCCTCCACGATTTTTCACCTCTAGTCTCTGAAGAAATGGGTACCTCCAGTGTACAGGACTGGCACTAGCAGAAGTCCAGGAATTTACTCATTCGGACTGCAACGTGATTTTTTTTTCTGTTTATGTTCTTACATATACCATGGGACTGGTAGTACAGCAGCAGTTCTCCTTCCGAGCCGTTAGCACACATCCCAGGATGATAACCCTTTGTTTGTTTTTTTTTGTTTTTTTGAATGATGAGTCGATATGACGGGTTGATTAGCGAACTGGCCCGGTCGCTGAGGTAAGCAGGCTCTTCCAAGAACCGACGCTCCGGTTACAAACCCGCACATATAGACAGGGAGCGAATCCCTTTTTGTTAATCCTATGCTGCTCTTAGTTTTCGGTTTCCTTTTTGCCGTCGTTCATCTTTCATTTACCGGGCAGGCTATAAAGGGCTTCCCGAGGATTAGGGATATCTCGGGGACCACGAAGAGGACTCGGTCTTAGCAGCAAAAAAAGTAATCGAAGAGTGTCAAAAAAAATTGCAACTCACATGTCTTCTCCGAAGGATGCGAGAGCACGCCAGCGCCCTCTACACCGACGCTAATTTCCTCCAATAAGATAGCCCCCATCCAGCTGTTGCGTGAAAAACGCTGTCGCTCCCCACATCGCTTACTAACGCTTGCGTCGTATGACATAACATGGAAAGGGCGATTCCAGATTCGAAATTTATCACCATACGCAAAAGAGGGAACGCATTCCAAAATGTGTAATCTGATACCACTCTGCCTTCAAAGACTTTCTCTTCTCCTGGGAACGCAGGTGCACTGCTGGCCGGAAATGCTTGACCAACTTCTGGTCATCCCATAAATAAAGAGAGAAATGCTGCAAACCACTCCCCTCTGCGTACCAGCAACACTTGGCAAACCCGAGTACGCGTAAAGCTTTTCCCTGTTACTGGGGCCGGAAGCAAGCTGAGCTTTTCTTTCACACCATCCCGTAAGAAAGAGGAGGGGGGAGCAAGGAACCTTTCTGTTTAACCATCTCTACGTGGTAGCTTCACTTCAAGACAGAAGACGGGGGAGAAATAAAAGAAAAAAGAAATCTCAAAGTTATCATGTACATTTATATGGCACCTTTATACATATATATCCATAATTCTACGCGGGACAGACTGTTCCATACTACAAATACTTATTTCCTAATTATATTTGTAATTGACACAGAATTTCTTTATAATGGTGGTTACACAAATACAAGTAGATGGTCGATCAACACTATAATTACTATGCACACACATATACCTATATCATCATCATCATCATCATCATTGTCAACCATTATCAATCCACTGCTGGACGAAGGTCTCCCCAAGTTTCCTCCACAACGGTCTGTCTTGTGCCAGTCTCCTCCATGTCACCCCTGAATACTTTCGAATTTCATCCACCCATCTTCCATGTGGTCTTCTTCTGGGTCTTTTCCTGTCCCTTGGATTCCAATCTAAAATTTCGGCTGTCCATCGATGATCTGTCCTTCTGGCAGTATGTCCAGCCCATTGCCATTTCAGGGATTTAACTCTGATCATGATGTCTTCCACTCTTGTCATTTTTCGGATCCACGAGTTCCTGTTCTTATCTCTCCTGGTTACACCAAGTATGCACCTCTCCATGCCCCTTTGAGTTGTCTGCAGCCTTTGTATGTCTCTTTTAGGTAAGGTCCACGTCTCTGCACCATACGTAAGCACTGGAAGGATGCATTGATCAAACACTTTTCTTTTAAGACATACTGGCATATTGCTCTTGAAAATTATGCTGTTTCTTCCAAAAGCTCTCGTGTCTGCTATCTCCAGCTTTTCTCCATCAATCGATAAATCTTCATTTCTTGTAAAAGCATTGTACATCACTTTTGTCTTCTCAAAGTTAATTTTTAATCCGACTTCTTTAATCTTGTCAGCAAGTTCCTGGATCATACTCTGCAGCTCTGATGGGGTAGTTGCAAAAATGACTACGTCATCAGCAAAACGAAGGTGGGTTAGATAATCTCCATTAATCTTTATCCCCTTGTTTTCCCAGCTCAGCGACTGAAAAACACCCTCCAATGTGGCATTAAAGAGCTTCGGAGATATGGTGTCACCTTGTCTCACTCCCTTTCCAATTTTTACGTGTGTTGTATTTTCAAACAGCCTAATCTTTGCACTTGCATTTTCATAGATGTTATTAATAATATTAATGTATGCATCTTCAATACCGCAGGTTTTCAGAGTCATTGTAACTGCTGATGGTTTCACCGAATCAAAGGCTTTTTCATAATCGATAAAAGCCATGCACAATGGAAGTTCATATTCCCTCGCTCTTTCAATTAGTTATCTCAGCACGTGGATATGATCTATTGTGCTGTAGCCACTCCTGAATCCAGCTTGTTCTCTCGGTTGAGCCATGTCCAGTGTTACCTTCAAGCGGTGTGAAAGAACTTTAGTGAAGATTTTATAAACTACTGATAGTAGGCTGATAGGTCGGTAGTTTCCGAGATCCCCAATGTCACCTTTCTTATGTAGCAGGATCACTGTAGCGGTGTTCCAATCCTCAGGAATCTTTCCTTCATTATGACAACGAGTGAAAATTTGGGCGAGTACTGTTTCGATTTCTCCACTTGCTTCTTGTATGATGTCTACAGTATTTCCATCTTCTCCTGGAGCTTTTCCCCGCTTCATGTTCTTGATTGCATGTGCAACTTCTGCTGGAAGGACTGGAGGAACTCTGGTACTGGTATCTTTCATGATGTCTGGAGTGCATGTATCATCCCTTTCATATAATTTGGAGTAGAAATCTTTCACTCTTGTCAAAAAGAACCATCTTCTTTTCTCAGTGCCATAATCTGTTTTCTTCCCTTACTGAGATGTCCCTTTGCTATCTTTAGGCTTTGGTTGTTTTCAATTGCGTTCCTCACTAGTTCACAGTTGAATTTTCTTACGTCTTCAGTGATACTATTTCTTACTGTCTTGCATAGCTCTATATATTCCACTTTTTGAAGTCACATCTTCTTTAGTTGTCCTCATCTCTCTTCTTTTTTGCATCAACATTTTCGTTTTTCCTGATAATTTATTTACATGCAACTTGTTTTTAGACCCAGCTAATTTTGTTGCTGTTTCCATAAGAGCTTTGGTTACTTTTCTGTTAACTTGAGAGATGTCCACTTCTTCCGATGTTAGGCCTTCTAAAGCAGAGAACCTGTTCTTCAGTTCCAACTTCAAGGTATTATGGTGTTTTTTAAGGTTGGTTATGTCAATAGATTTTGTTTGTCTTATGAACTTGCCACGTTCAAGCTTTAGTGTTGAGGTGCATCTTACATCTCACCAATCTATGGTCACTACCTGTGTTGAACTTGTTTAGCACACTGCAGTCTTCTATGACGAATTTTTTGTTACACATAATAAAATCAATTTCACTTGTCGTCCCATTTGGATGTCTCCATGTCCATTTCCTGTGTGGCTTTTTCTTGAAGAAGGAGTTCAAGATGAAAAACCCTTCTGCCTCTGCAAACTCAACGAGAGTATTTCCACGCTGGTTTCTGTTGCCGTGACCGAATTTACTCTACTGAAGTTTCATTCTGTTGCCGTTGCCCTATTTTTGCATTGAAATCTCCCATAATTATTTTTAAGTGTTGCTTACCTTTATTATTTAGATGACAAATTTCCTCACAAAATTCTTCAATTTCTTCTTCAGGATGACTTGTGGTGGGTGCATAAGTTTGAATAATCTGAGCCTGGTATCTTTTCGAGAGTTGGATAACAAGTCGTGCAGCTCTGTCAGAGGAACTTTCAACTTCTACAACTTTATCCTTCAGTTTCTTGTTTATTATAAATCCAACACCACTAGTTCTGCCAGTATCTGTCCCACGATAGTAGAAGAGATGTTCACTTTTCAGTTCGATGAGATCTTCTCCTTTTCTCCTTACCTCACTTAGCCCCACGATGTCCCACTTGATCCTTTGTAGTTCCTCTTCCAATTCAAGAAGCCTTGAATCAGAAGATAGGGAGCGTCCATTGTACGTAGCCAAGGTCAGCATCAGATGGCAGCCTAGTCCGGTCCTCCGGGGATTCTTAGCACCCTCTGCCTTCATGTCGCACTGGCCGCTGCCTTGGCCAGGTACATTCCAGCTGCCGGAGACTGAGGGCCAAGATTTAAGTTGTGGAATCATTTTGGAGGGGTTTGGCCATAACTCACCACGCTGGCCAAGCGGGTTGGTGAGTGTGGGATAGAATTTCCTCTAATCCCGATGGTGTAGTTATACCGCTATTGGCGGTCGTCAGAGCCCCTTTAGTGGGAACAGGATGCACCACGAGAAGGCGGGGTTGACATTTGTCAAGGAGAGGCTGTGATGTTACGCATCACCTGACCTTACATCCCATACCTATATATATATATATATATATATTTCTTTGTTTTCTCTTCTTCTCCCAGAAAAATAAAAGAGGAAAACAAATTTATGAAAGGACGTTACAGCGATTCACCTAAAATACAATGTCCTCACTCCGACCTACTGACAGCATAAAAAAAAACAAAAAACTACAGTTACCTAAAGGACACACACACACACACAGAGCACACTCACCAGAAAGATAGATTAATTTTGAAAGAGAAATTTCCGAGACAAGATTTCTGACTTTTTCTCAACTTTTTTTTTCTTAAGAGGACATATATATGGATATATATATATCCACCACCTGCACAATGCCAAGAAAAGTGAGAGACCACCTAAAAAATTATGATCACACATTTTCTCATTTTCTGTTATAGAAAATGCGTTGGACTGTTGTCAGTCCTGAATGAAAGTTCACATAAATTGGCCAGATTTATGTGTTTCCAGGACTGAGCGACAGGACAATACATTCTTTCCCTGGGAATAAGAGGCGAGGATTCCCAGAGGTGAGTGCAGGAAGAAAAAATCGAAATCTGAACTTACTATCAGGCACTCATCCCGTGTACCTAACGATGTACAGCTAACACACACACACAAAAATAACCATTGGTAAAAAAACCCTACAACAGTCAAAAGGCATGAATGCAATGCTGTTGGACTAAGCTGACCTTACGAATGCAATCTAATGAAATGGCGAAATACGAAATCTCAAGCACATCATACACCTACGTTGCACGCAAAGGCAAACACCGTCACATCATCAGACACTCAGAACACTAGACTGTGAATCCGAATTTGGATTACCTCTTTTCTCACAACATACACCCAAAATACACTGATAACAAAAACACTACACTGAACAAAGCTTAACTTATATTGCTAGCCCACTGAAAAAATTTTTTTTTCCTCTCTTTTACCCTGAGCTTTGCTATTTATTTTCTTTTCAGAATTGACCATGGGCTTTATAGCCACCCCTACTTGTGCATCACATACCAGCTCGTTTATTGTCACAATCTCACCTTACATTTGTAACTCTAAGTCGTGACTCTTTGCCCAGGTTCAATTTCCCGAGAACCACATTTTTAAAACCACAAGCCCCAAAACATTTAATTACATATCAAGAACCTTTATACTACCAAAATTCCATAATCACTTAAAATTGTCACACTATAACTTGCAGATCTCAATTTTCCTCAGCGTTCTTGGGTACTTTACCAAGGAAAAATTCAATTTCCTGCCCCAAAATTTCTTCAAGGCACCACACATTACGTTACTAGAATAGTTTGCCCTTAGCATACGCATCTCTACTTGCCCTCTTAGATAAGTAGATCCCAACATGAGGAAAGAAAACCAGAATTGGAAAGAAAATCAAAATTTCCCTCATATTTACATTATTCAGGAAACTACTATGGTATCACACTCAATTACCAACCCACTATATCTTTTCCTGAAACTATCATTTATCAATTTCTGCAACTCGCCTTCATATAAATGTATCAAATCACTGTCCTGCCAAACTTGAAGAAACTCTTCATAACGAAACACAAAAAAACACAAAATATTATCAATTTCACCTCAACCAACCATACAACAAATACCTTCCCTGTTTCCCAAAATCTCCTAGTACTTGAAAGGAGAGAACATAAATTATATCAATAAATGGAGAAATAAGGCAAATTTATCCCTCATATTTCTGCCAACACTAAAGTTCCCCACTACCACTGAAGGAGGAAATAAAAATACTAGCACAACAACACATGGCATAATACAATATTCTACTGGTGCACCAGAGGTATGTACAAATACTATTTACAAGCAACGTTGCCTTGATACCATAAGCTAGGCGTTTAGCCGAGCCACAAAACCCCTGCTGTTCCTTGGACGCAGGCCATATCTGGAGGAATTTGGGACCTCTCCTCGCCGGGGTGTCTCTCTAATCTAGGGTGCAACTACCTCCCTCCTGGGTGTACTCGTAGGAGTTTGCCTTCTCGCAGGTTCTTGACTCATAAAGGGAGTACAATCTCTCACTGGTACTGACATATTCGGCTCTGTGGGCCGCCTTACCAACCAGGGCATGAAACATTTGTTTGCTCCTTCTGATGATGTCGTTGGCTGTGTTCGGGAAGAACCAGCCTCCTGAGGTTCACTGTGCCTCTCAGGACTGTGTGAATTATCACTTTCCCCATTTACTCTGGGAAACATAGGTCGATCTCTCACCTTGGTGAGCCTGTCTACATGAACCAACTCTCTACGCCGTGGATCAGGTATGAAGGTAATCTCATAGTTTACTGGTGGAAAGACCTTGGTCACCCTATAAGGACCTGTACACAATTTACTTAATTTCTTGCTTTTTCCTGGCTTAATAGCAGGTGTGTACAGATAGACCTTGTCATTCAGGGTGATGTGTTTGTCCACTGCAACCTTGGCACGATGCTTCTCTTGATTTTCCGCAGCCTTTTCCAGGTTAATTCTGACCACCTCAAAAGCTCTATTTAGGCGATCAGTTACTTCATCACAGTATTCCCTCTGAGAAGAGTAAGTACGGGTGGTAGGGCTCCCAATCAAGTGATAGGGTAGCACCAAGTCCCTACCATAGGTGAGATAAGCTGGAGTCTCACCTGTGCTGGAATGCACTGATGTCCGAAAAGACAGGAGCGCCATAGGCAGACATTGATCCCAATCATCCTGACTCTCCGAGACCAGGTGACTGATTGACTGAATGAGGCTGGCGTTCAACTTCTCGCACTGACCATTGGCAGAAGAGTGATACGGGCTGCAATTCAGTTTCTTTATGCTAAGTCTATTGTACACTTGCATCATAGCCTTAGATAAGAAGTTGGTCCCCCTGTCTGTTAAAATCTTAGACGGCAAGCCATGAGTGGCTATAAATTCCTCCACTAGTACTCGTGCAATCGTTTCACTTTTAGTGTCAGGCAGAGCATAAGCTTCTGCCCAGCGGGTGAAAAAAGTTTTAATGACAAGCATAAATTTGTTTCCTGACCTTGTGGTTACCAAAGGCCCTACCACATCCATTGCGATCTTCTGAAATGGACGGCTAGGTAGCTCAACCCTAACTAAGAGGGCCTTTCTTCCCGGCTGGTATGCTCTCTTACTCAGACAACTGTGGCAATTCTCTATGTAGGCTTTTACAACTGAATACATGTTGTGGAAGTAAAACTTCGAACGAATCCTTTCCAAGGTTTTTTTAAAGCCTGAGTGTGCCACAGTTTCTGAATCGTGACACTGCATCAAAATTTCCTCCACCATAGTTTCGGGAATCACTTACTGTTCGTAAGGCTGACTTCGGGTGTCTCCGGACTTAGGTATAGAGTAATGCCATAGAAGTCCATCTTGAAGAAAAAACTCATCTGATACCTTACATTTTCCTAGTTCCTCTTTCCCCTCTAAAATCTCAATCTGTTTAGCCCAGCGATCATTCTGCCTCTGTAACCCTCTAAATCTGGCCTGTTCTTGAGCTCTATCCTCTGCTGTCTGTTCAAATACTTCCGTAGCCTGTACATTTCTTGACAGGTAATCGGCAACTACATTTGATTTGCCAGGCCTATGTTGGATAGTGTAGTCAAATTGCTGTAGTGACATACACCACCTAGCTATCCTTGACGTGGGGTCCCTCAACTTAAAAACGTATGACAGACTAGCTTGATCCGTAATGACCAGGAAATGCCTGACGCAGAGGTATTGGCGGAAGTAGTTCACTGATAAAACTACACTCAGCATCTCCTTCTCAACCACTGAATAATTGAGCTCGGCTCCCTTTAACTTCCTGCTGACATACGCCACAGGTTGTAGTTTCCCATCGACCTCTTGCTGTAGGGCGGCTCCAATTGCAAATTTCGAGGCGTCACAGGCCAAAACAAATTCCTTCCTCAGGTCGATAATTTTAAACATGGCTCCTTTAATAGAGCTTGTTGTAGGTCTTCGAAGGCCTTCTGAGCTTCGGGAGTCCAGTGAAATGCCTCATCCTTTCGGATAAAGTTTGTCAGAGGCAGAGCTAAATGAGCATAGTTTACTTTAAATCTCCTATAGAACCCAGTGAGTCCCATGAATGCTCTCACTTGTTTCACAGATTTAGGGAAATTAAATTTTTGACTGCTTCCACATTCCTGGGATCAGGGGTTACACCTTCCTTGCTGACCACAGAACCTAAGTAGCGAATGCTGGATTTCAAAAAAATGGCATTTATCGGGTTTGAGCTTGAGGCTGTGCTGGCGCAACCTCTGGAATACTATTTCTAGCTTGTCGAGATGCTCCTCAAAAGTTCTGCTAGCTATGACAATATCATCTATGTAGATGCCAATCTGGAGGGGTTTAAGACCTGAAAGTACTATTTCCATTAGTCGCTGAAAGCTATTTGGGCTGTTCCTCATCCCGAAGGGTACTCGCAACCACTCATACAAACCCTGGTCGGTGACAAAAGCAGTTTTGTAGACATCCTCAGGGTGTACTTTCATCTGGTAGAAGCCATAGGTCAAGTCGAGCGAGCTGAAAGAAGTGGCTCCTGCAAGGGCATCCACTATTTCAACCAAATTTGGGATAGGAAAAGAATCCGGTACAGTCTTGGCGTTAAGCCGCCTGAAATCTGTACATAAACGGAAACTGCCTTCAGCCTTTCTGACCAGGAGGACAGGTGCCGAGTGAGGACTACCACTCGGACGAATAATACCTGCCTCAAGGAGCTCGTTAATTTGTCTATCAAGTTCATCTCTCAGAGAATAAGGAACCCGGTAAGCTCTTTGCCTGACAGGAATGTCATCGGTAAGATGCACCTGGTGTAGCAGGGTATCACACTCACCGAACTCAGCTACGTTCTTGGCAAAGGTATTCCCATGCTTGTGTAGGAAATCCGACAATATCTCCTGTTGCTCAGGGGGCAAGTGGGATAAATCAAATTCATCCACCCAAGTCGAGCAATCATCAATCTGGCTATCTACAGTAGCCACGGTGGTAACCTTATTGGGTTCAGCAACAACAAGTTTGGAGCTTTTATTGATGTAAACCATGCTATCCTACGTGTTCACGACCTTAACTAAGGCAACCTCCTCCTTAGTGTCATTGACCGTACAGCCAATCCACAGTGATTTTATCCTCACTGTCTCAATGGGCTGCAACAGCATGATCTCTCCTAATTGAGAACAACCCGGTATACTAACCGAAATTATCTTTTCTGACCTGGGGGGTATTTTCTCTTTCCTGACGGTTCTGCCAAACACAGGGGAGGTTTCCCTGACCTGAGGTGGAAGACTCGGGTCCATGGTCGGCTCAGAGAGAGAGAAAGTTTCATGACTTTTTTCCGACTCCTTACCTGGGAGGGTTTGTTTATCTTTGGAAGTGAAGAGCTCTTTACACACCGTAATTTCATTTCCAGTTGTAAGACCCTGAATTTCACTTGCACTGGAAATAGAAATAACTGATTCCCTATCACTCACCACCTCCTCAACACTGCATGTTCTACTCACCTCTTCAGAGTCAGAGATAGGAATTTTAAAAATTCCTCTAACCAGGGCAATGGCCTGTTCTCGTTCCTTACTGTACCTCCTGGTTAACCGGCAATCCCTGTTTTGCCGTGAAACCTTAGCTGGCCTAAACTTCCCCCTCCACAGTGTGCTATCAGCAGCACTGAAAACAAAATGCTGGGCTTTCAAGAGGTCAAACCCAACAATGGCATCATATGCCGGCGACAATTCAGTTTCGGTAACAAATACATGGTGTTTGAATATCTCCCCAGCTAATGAGAACTTCAATTCCACACATGAAACTACATTAAGTGGCTTAACTGAAACTTCTTTGACTACAATTGGTGGATAGTTAATTTCTATTTTGTGCCCAGGTAAAGTGTTGAGACACCTCTGAGGAATCAGACACACAGAAGCACCTGTGTCTACAAGCAACCTCAAAGGTCTCCCGCTTACAATACCTGGCAAAACGGGCATGGCGAATGAATGGGATTGACATGAGTCAATTGGAGCCTCTACAACTAAGGGGGTGTCAACAGAATCCGACTCTACTAAACTTCTCCCCACCTTCAGTTTAAAGGCCTGGCAGGGCCTCTATTGCTTCGCCTAGCTGTGTCAGCCTGCCTGTGGCTCCTTGTACTCCTCTCACTAGGCCTAGGTGGCCTTTCCCGCCTGGCGGTGTTAGGGTTGTAGCTTTGAGGATCATTACCCCTTGAGTTGGGATTTCTGTTTCGGAAATCCCTATTTCTATCCTCCACTCCCGTCCTGTAAAAGTCTATGTCACTATCGGGACATTCATTGGCATAATGCCCGAGCCGCCTGCACCGGTAACAGGTCACCGCAAGTCTATCCTCTCTCCGGTAATTGTCTCTAGGATTATGGCTGGGAGATCTGTTCCGATCATAGGTTCTAGTTTCCCTTGCATAGGCATACCCCTGTCCTGCCTCTCTGGAAGGGGAAACAAATTCTCTTCTGGCAAGGGAATATCTAGAAGCCCCCTTGAGGGTGAAAAATTGTGTCTATATTCCCTGGCGGGTGAAACTGCGTTACTCTGAGAACTTCCTATATTTACTTGTTTTAACTGTCCTTCCAACTCGTTCACTCTAGCCATTAATGCACTGATTACTGTAGCGAAGGACCCAGGCTCATCTACCGGAGCCATTGTACCATCAACTTCCCCACTGTCTACATCCCTAAACGACACAAGCCTATCACTCTTTGCCATGTAGGCCTCATTGTTTTCCTCCAAGATGGCTTTTTCCCTAGCTGCACCATAGGTTTGAGGATTGTGTGAGATAACTGACCTCTTCAACTTGGGGCACAAACCCTCAACAAACTTGGACAAGAGATTTCTGTCCCTTATATTCCTCACTGCTTCGGAGTCTGAGTTATCCTCTAGATACCCGTAGGCATATCGTTCTACCCGAGCAGCAAATTGTTTCACAGATTCTCCCTGCCGCTGCTTACATGTGTGAAACCTGCCCATTTTGACTGCCAGAGGAACCGAGGACAAAAACATATCTACAAATGCCTCCTTTACTGCAGCATAGGTTACGCTCCTGCCTCTAGCTTCCTTATCGCTTATAAGCTGCCTCGCTTCACCTTTGCACTTACACTTCATTACTACGAGCTATTCAGCATCGCGCCGGTTTCCCATTCGACTAGCATTTTCCAGTGATTCTAAGAAATCATTGACGGAAACCTGATCGGAGCTTCCTGAAAATTCCATCACCACTGGCAAAATAGGGGGAATGCTCCAGGCTACATTTACCCCTGCCTGAAGCTCGGCTGCATTAGCCCCTGGTGGAAGTTCGGCTGCATCTTCCCTCGACTGCAGCTCTAGCTCCCTCTGTCGACATTCCTGACTCATATTGTTAACCAAATTATCTCCTTACTAATTATGAAACACAAGAAAAGCACTGTATTAATATACTACACACCCACTATCTAACCACTATGCCTCCTATGCACTACAGCAAATCTTACACTCCTTCCTAATAATTAGTACATAGCAGAACTCAGAACCTAAAAATCAACCCTAACACTATATTTCCTAAGTGCATACCCAAAATACACTATGACAAAATTTACTACATATTCTATCAAATATCAAACTGACACACATATACAAGACGAACAAGAAACTACACTCCTACACATGCAACACTCTTACCAAAATTATATTGAAAGAGAGAAGGAAGAAACGAAAAAAAATTAAGTATCCGAGAAGTTCAAAAGTTCCTTCTCTAACCTAGTTCACTCAAGAATAGGATGCTTCACCTCACATAAACTAAATGTCAATGCTAAAGCCCTACAACTAACTACAATTACCCAAAATTGCTCTAAAATCCTCAACACCAACTACCGCATGAAATTTAAGTCTGTTTAAAATTAAATTATGCCCTCTATTCACTAAATCATGAAGTTAACTAGTGAGAAGCTATCCTCATACATGTGCGGAAGAAAGGTAAAGGAAGCAAAAATATCAGAACACTGCACCTGCACACTACACTGGGAGAAAAGAAAAAACTGAACTTTCGTATGACACTTAATGACAAATCACAACAACAAAAAACCCAATGCAATTCTGCAACTTAAAGCATGCGTACTATTCTGTGCACTCTTGTGGTGGGTGTATCACTCATGTAAAACGCGGTGAACAAGTGTCATAAATGTAATCAATGCAAGCAAGTATCATATGTAAACAATGTGAGAATTGTTATTAACGTACTCCTGTAACAGTACTACATATGAAACTACTAATTCAGAATTGTTGTATATATATATATATATATATATATATATATATATATCCACACTGTGTCTGTGTTTAGGATGTATAACCTTAAAACTATCAGGTATGTAAACACTGTAACCAAGCTATACGTGTAAACACTATGTATCACTTATGCCGATGAGAGGATGTTATACATATAAAAACTTTGTGTCACACATGTAAACAATATTGATAAGTGTCAGGTGTAGTACACAGCTGTTTCCAATCACTCTAATTCTAGCACAACACAATAAAAGCATTTATCAAAAATTTCAGCATGCAAAACAGAATAAGGTCAATGGAAGTTGGTGTAACCTGAAAACCTGCCTAAATGCCTCTGAGAAATAAATTCAGAACCTTTACTGTAAATTGCTTAAACTGGTGTTGAATCATTTGAACAGTCTACAATTACAATATGCCGAAGGCTTTTCATAGCCTTACACACTTTCAACTTTAAAATCTTATTTGGTAGAATATAATAACATATGTAAAGTCAACAGCATGATATCCTGTGGTCACGGCACCATTTATGTTGTGGGGGTGGAAAGATACTAAGTTAAAATGAAGTTGGCATATGCACATTTAAATTTAAATTTCAACCCTTTCCCTCAGATTATGGATATTAAAGTAGACTAGCAAAACTTACAGGTATTTCTATATGAAAGCCCAATTTGTTCCCACAACTGATGACAATAATAGGAAATTAGTTGTTGCAGTACATGAGAGTTATTTAATTTTTATGGCCGGAAAGAAAACAACAACAAAAAAAACAATTTGTGTTATTCAAGGACTATTGCTGTTTGTGACGTGCAAAATAAATGGGCAGAGCCCCAAATCCAATCCACCCACTAGTCTAAGCTAATGTGGGCACATGCTATTGACTAACATATATTAATCACACAACACATTACAAAACTCAAGAATTCAATTTTGTAAAAGACCAGTCGGTCTGCATTTATTGGTAAACAATTTAATCAGTGATTTTAAATTCCTTTTCTTTTTGTAATTTGAATTTCTGCTTTGCTTTCCACAAACACACCGGAAGGTTACATAAATTTCACATTGTTGTTTATGTTTTTACACAGCACATTTTTTTTCTTTTTTTTTTTTGATTCCTCAAGGACAACTTTGGAAAACAAATGTTGTATACTTTCTAGCGTTATTTAATATATATATATATTTTTTTTTTACCTTTATAATTTAGAAGGTCTCCACAGGAAATAGCTGGAGGTAGGCCTAAAACATGTTTGAAAGGGTCAAATTTTTATATTTGTGAATTCAATTTTTTTTGTTTTAGCTGCTGAGACTATAAGACACTAAAAGATTAAGGTAACCGAGATTTTACTTTAAGGTAAATTTACATTGAATTATAACATCACTTTTGAGCTTGGCAGTAGTGCCTCGTGGTTATAATATATATATTTTTTCAGGCAATTTTATTCTTACATGGAAGATCTTGGCCAAGATTCTAAAATCTAGTTTTTTTTTTATTTTACGTCACCACATTTTCTAAACTGACAGAAATATTACCTTGGGGAGTAACTCCCAGAACAAAATAGATTTTTTATTTATTTAGTTTAGTTGTTTGTTTGTTTTTTTTTCAAATAGGAAGGTGAAAAAAAAAGAACGTCTCGTAGTGAGAAAAGAGTCAACTTCTGAAGGACCAACATGGCGGGCTAGTAGGTTAGACGTTCGGTGTGACGAGGATGATTTAAAAATTTCCGCTTACCGCTTCCAGAATACAGCATACCCCTCCACGATTTTTCACCTCTAGTCTCTGAAGAAATGGGTACCTCCAGTGTACAGGACTGGCACTAGCAGAAGTCCAGGAATTTACTCATTCGGGCTGCAATGTGAATTTTTTTTTTCTGTTTATGTTCTTACATATACCATGGGACTGGTAGTACAGCAGCAGTACTCCTTCCGAGCCCTTAGCACACATCCCAGGATGATAACCCTTTGTTGTTTTTTTTTTGTTTTTTTGAATGATGAGTCGATATGACGGGTTGATTAGCGAACTTGCCCGGTCGCTGAGGTAAGCAGGCTCTTCCAAGAACCGACGCTCTGGTTACAAACCCGCACATGGAGACAGGGAGCAAATCCCTTTTTTGTTAATCCTATGCTGCTCTTAGTTTTCGGTTTCCTTTTTTTAAGTCGTTCATCTTTCATTTACCGGGCAGGCTATAAAGGGCTTCCCGAGGATTAGGGATATCTCGGGGACCACGAAGAGGACTCGGTCTTAGCAGCAAAAAAAAAGTAATCGAAGAGTGTCAAAAAAAAAATTGCAACTCACACGTCTTCTCCAAAGGATGCGAGAGCACGCCAGCGCCCTCTACACCGACGCTACTTTCCTCCAATCAGATAGCCCCCTTCCAGGTGTTGCGTGAAAAACGCTGTCGCTCCCCAACACCGCTTACTAACGCTTGCGTCGTATGACATAACATGGAAAGGGCGATTCCAGATTCGAAATTTATCACCATACGCAAAAGAGGGAACGCATTCCGAAATGTGTAATCTGATACCACTCTGCCTTCAACGACTTTCTCTTCTCCTGGGAACGCAGGTGCACTGCTGGCCGGAAATGCTTGACCAACTTCTGGTCATCCCATTAATAAAGAGAGAAATGCTGCAAACCACGCCCCTCTGCGTACCAGCAACACTTGGCAAACCCGAGTACGCGTAAAGCTTTTCCCTGTTATTGGGGCCGGAAGCAAGCTGAGCTTTTCTTTCACACCATCCCGTAAGAAAGAGGTGGGGGGAGCAAGGAACCTTTCTGTTTAACCATCTCTACGTGGTAGCTTCACTTCAAGACAGAAGACGGGGAGAAATAAAAGAAAAAAGAAATCTCAAAGTTATCATGTACATTTATATGGCACCTTTATACATATATATCCATAATTCTACGCGGGACAGACTGTTCCATACAACAAATACTTATTTCCTAATTATATTTGTAATTGACACAGAATTTTCTTTATAATGGTGGTTACACAAATACAAGCAGATGGTCGATCAACACCATAATTACTATACACACACATATACCTATATATCATCATCATAATCATTGTCAACCATTATCAATCCACTGCTGGACGAAGGTCTCCCCAAGTTTCCTCCACAACGGTCTGTCTTGTGCCAGTCTCCTCCATGCCACCCCTGCATACTTTCGAATTTCATCCACCCATTTCCCATGTGGTCTTCTTCTGGGTCTTTTCCTGTCCCTTGGAATCCAATCTAAAATTTCGGCTGTCCATCGATGATCTGTCCTTCTGGCAGTATGTCCAGCCCATTGCCATTTCAGGGATTTAACTCTGATCATGATGTCTTCCACTCTTGTCATTTTTCGGATCCACGAGTTCCTCTTCTTATCTCTCCTGGTTACACCAAGCATGCACCTCTCCATGCTGCTTTGAGTTGTCTGCAGCCTTTGTATGTCTCTTTTAGTTAAGGTCCACGTCTCTGCACCATACGTAAGCACTGGAAGGATGCATTGATCAAACACTTTTCTTTTAAGACATAATGGCATATTGCTCTTGAAAATTATGCTGTTTCTTCCAAAAGCTCTCCAGGCAAGTTTTGTACGCCGATTAATTTCTTCATCAATGTGACCCTCACTTGATATCTGCTGTCCAAGATAAGCATACGTATCTGTTATCTCCAGCTTTTCTCCATCAATCGATAAATCTTCATTTCTTGTAAAAGCATTGAACATCACTTTTGTCTTCTGAAAGTTCATTTTTAATCCCACTTCTTTACTCTTGTCAGCAAGTTCCTGGATCATACTCTGCAGCTCTGATGGGCTAGTTGCAAAAATGACTACGTCATCAGCAAAACGAAGGTGGGTTAGATAATCTCCATTAATCTTTATCCCTTTGTTTTCCCAGCTCAGTGACTGAAAAACACCCTCCAATGTGGCATTAAAGAGCTTCGGAGATATGGTGTCACCTTGTCTCACTCCCTTTCCAATTTTTATGTGTGTTGTATTTTCAAACAGCCTAATCTTTGCACTTGCATTTTCATAGATGTTATTAATAATATTAATGTATGCATCTTCAATACCGCAGGTTTTCAGAGCCGTTGTAACTGCTGATGGTTTCACCGAATCAAAGGCTTTTTCATAATCGATAAAGGCCATGCACAATGGAAGTTCATATTCCCTCGCTCTTTCAATTAGTTCTCTCAGCACATGGATATGATCTATTGTGCTGTAGCCACTTCTGAATCCAGCTTGTTCTCTCGGTTGAGCCATGTCCAGTGTTACCTTCAAGCGGTGTGAAAGAACTTTAGTGAAGATTTTATAAACTACTGATAGGAGGCTGATAGGTCTGTAGTTTCCGAGATCCTCAATGTCACCTTTCTTATGCAGCAGGATCATTGTAGCGGTGTTCCAATCCTCAGGAATCTTTCCTTCATTAAGGCATCGAGTGAAAATTTGGGCGAGTACTGTTTCGATTTCTCCACTTGCTTCTTGTATGATGTCTACAGTAATTCCATCTTCTCCTGGAGCTTTTCCCCGCTTCATGTTCTTGATTGCATGTGCAACTTCTGCTGGAAGGACTGGAGGAACTCTGGTACTGGTATCTTTCATGATGTCTGGAGTGCATGTATCATCCCTTTCATATAATTTGGAGTAGAAATATTTCACTCTTGTCAAAATTTCGCCTCTATTTCTTGTTACAGAACCATCTTCTTTTCTCAGTGCCATAATCTGTTTTCTTCCCTTACTGAGATGTCCCTTTGCTATCTTTAGGCTTTGGTTGTTTTCAATTGCTTTCCTCACTAGTTCACAGTTGAATTTTCTTACGTCTTCAGTGATACTTTTTCGTATTGTCTTGCATAGCTCTATATATTCCACTTTGGAAGTCACATCTTCTTTAGTCGTCCTCATCTCTCTTCTTTTTTGCATCAACATTTTTGTTTTTCCTGATAATTTATTTACATGCAACTTGTTCTTAGACCCAGCTAATTTTGTTGCTGTTTCCATAAGAGCTTTGGTTACTTTTCTGTTAACTTCAGAGATGTCCACTTCTTCCGATGTTAGGCCTTCTAAAGCAGAGAACCTGTTCTTCAGTTCCAACTTGAAGGTATTATGGTGTTTTTTAAGGTTGGTTATGTCAATAGATTTTGTTTGTCTTATGAGCTTGCCACGTTCAAGTTTAGTGTTGAGGTGCATCTTACATCTCACCAATCTATGGTCACTACCTGTGTTGAACTTGTTTAGCACACTGCAGTCTTCTATGACGAATTTTTTGTTACACATAATAAAATCAATTTCACTTGTCGTCCCATTTGGATGTCTCCATGTCCATTTCCTGTGTGGCTTTTTCTTGAAGAAGGAGTTCAAGATGAAAAACCCTTCTGCCTCTGCAAACTCAACGAGAGTATTTCCACGCTGGTTTCTGTTGCCGTGACCGAATTTACCTACTGAAGTTTCATTCTGTTGCCGTTGCCCTATTTTTGCATTGAAATCTCCCATAATTATTTTCAAGTGCTGCTTACCTTTATTATTTAGATGACAAATTTCCTCATAAAATTCTTCAATTTCTTCTTCAGGATGACTTGTGGTGGGTGCATAAGTTTGAATAATCTGAGCCTGGTATCTTCTCGATAGTTGGATAACGAGTCGTGCAGCTCTGTCAGAGGAACTTTCAACTTCTACAACTTTATCCTTCAGTTTCTTGTTTATTATAAATCCAACACCACTAGTTCTGCCAGTATCTGTCCCACGATAGTAGAAGAGATGTCCACTTTTCAGTTCGATGAGATCTTCTCCTTTTCTCCTTACCTCACTTAGCCTCACGATGTCCCACTTGATCCTTTGTAGTTCCTCTTCCAATTCAAGAAGCCTTGAATCAGAAGATAGGGAGCGTCCATTGTACGTTGCCAAGGTCAGCATCAGATGGCAGCCTAGTCCGGTCCTCCGGGGATTCTTAGCACCCTCTGCCTTCATGTCGCACTGGCCGCTGCCTTGGCCAGGTACATTCCAGCTGCCGGAGACTGAGGGCCAAGATTTAAGTTGTGGAGTCATTTTGGAGGGGTTTGGCCATAACTCACCACGATATTTTTTTCTCTTCTTCTCCCAGAAAAATAAAAGAGGAAAACAAATTTATGAAAGGACGTTACAGCGATTCACCTAAAATACAATGTTCTCACTCCGACCTACTGACAGCATAAAAAAAAACAAAAAAACTACAGTTACCTAAAGGACACACACACACACACACACAGAGCACACTCACCAGAAAGATAGATTAATTTTGAAAGAGAAATTTCCGAGACAAGATTTCTGACTTTTTCTCAACTTTTTTTTTCTTAAGAGGACATATCATCATCATCATCATCATCATTGTCAACCATTATCAATCCACTGCTGGACGAAGGTCTCCCCAAGTTTCCTCCACAACGGTCTGTCTTGTGACAGTCTCCTCCATGTCACTCCCGCATACTTTCGAATTTCATCCACCCATCTTCCATGTGGTCTTCTTCTGGGTCTTTTCCTGTCCCTTGGAATCCAATCTAAAATTTCGGCTGTCCATCGATGGTCTGTTCTTCTGGCAGTATGTCCAGCCCATTGCCATTTCAGGGATTTAACTCTGATCATGATGTCTTCCACTCTTGTCATTTTTCGGATCCACGTGTTCCTCTTCTTGTCTCTCCTGGTTACACCAAGCATGCACCTCTCCATTCTGCTTTGAGTTGTCTGCAGCCTTTGTATGTCTCTTTTAGCTAAAGTCCACGTCTCTGCACCATACGTAAGCACTGGAAGGATGCATTGATCAAACACTTTTCTTTTAAGACATAATGGCATATTGCTCTTGAAAATTATGCTGTTTCTTCCAAAAGCTCTCCAGGCAAGTTTTGTACGCCGATCAATTTCTTCACCAATGTGACCCTCACTTGATATCTGCTGTCCAAGATAAACGTACGTGTCTGTTATCTCCAGCTTTTCTCCATCAATCGATAAATCTTCATTTCTTGTAAAAGCATTGTACATCACTTTCGTCTTGTGAAAGTTCATTTTTAATCCCACTTCTTTACTCTTGTCAGCAAGTTCCTGGATCATACTCTGCAGCTCTGATGGGGTAGTTGCAAAAATGACTACGTCATCAGCAAAACGAAGATGGGTTAAATATTCTCCATTAATCTTTATCCTTTTGTTTTCCTAGTTCAGTGATTGAAAGACATTTTCCAATGTGGCATTAAAGAGCTTCGGAGATATGGTGTCACTTTTTCTCACTCCTTTTCCAGTTTTTATGTGTGTTATATTTTCAAACAGCCGAATCCTTGCACTTGCATTTTCATAGATGTTATTAATAATATTAATGTATGCATCTTCAATACCGCAATATTTCAGAGCCATTGCAACTGCTGATGGTTTCACCGAATCAAAGGCTTTTTCATAATCGATAAAAGCCATGCACAATGGAAGTTCATATTCCCTCGCTCTTTCAATTAGTTCTCTCAGTACGTGGATATGATCTATTGTGCTGTAGCCACTCCTGAATCCAGCTTGTTCTCTCGGTTGAGCCATGTCCAGTGTCACCTTCAAGCGGTGTGAAAGAACTTTAGTGAAGATTTTATAAACCACTGATAGGAGGCTGATAGGTCTGTAGTTCCTGAGATCCTCAATGTCACCTTTTTTATGTAGCAAGATCATTGTAGTGTTGTTCCAATCCTCAGGAATTTTCCCTTCATTAAGGCATCGAGTGAAAATTTGGGCGAGTACTGTTTCGATTTCTCCACTTGCTTCTTGTATGGATATATATATATATATATATCCACCACCTGCACAATGCCAAGAAAAGTGAGAGATCACCTAAAAAAATTATGATCACATATTTTCTCATTTTCTCTTATAGAAAATGCGTTGGACTGTTGTCAATCCTGAATGAAAATTCACATAAATTGGCCAGATTTATGTGTTTCCAGGACTGAGCAACAGGACACTATATGAACAAGCTCATCTTAAGCATCCACGAACAATCTCTTAAATCTTCACATTTTAGACAAATCCCACTGCGATTCAAAAGCAGAACCACAATTTTTCAAAATATCTGGAGTCCGAGTGCACGTATTGGAAACCGCCTGTTTAACAAGTGCGGGCCAACACTGGATGAATAGAGGAAGTGTGGTCCTTACCTCAAACAATGAAGCTATTGCTGAGGAAGACTAGGACGCAGGACGTAGCACGCCTAGTATCGTCAAACAAAAAATGAAAGCACACTTCCATTAGCAATATAAAATCCAATATTATTTTATTGTTCCCCTAGTTTTATAAGGGACCAGAGAATTATAAACGATGTTCCTTGTATCGTTTCGTACATTCTTGCGGTACTATACATTTTCTTGTGCATCAGAGTTTTTTTTGTGGTTTGAGAAAAACAAAAAAAGAAATATATTATTTCTTGGTTGTCTTATTTTGATTAATACATCAGAATATTAGTTTGCTTTTATGCGCAGCCATGGTAACCATGATTGCGGTAATTTTATTTTGTTTCTTTAAATAGCTAGAACACAATTTTCACTACTCAGAATGATTTCATATACTTGCTTTTGTCCCCTTTTCTCATTTCTTTTATTGAGATATAAATGCATGACTCATAAAGAAGTTTACGCTGAAAGTTTAATTTATCATTTGATAAATTGGGAAAGTTCAATGTTACAGCAATTGATCTGCGATTTTAATTTAATATAAAGCGTTGAGTGAACAAAATAAAAAACGATTATAAAACAAAAGCTGTCACTTTGTATTATACACTGACGGAAAAAAATCCCAACACCAAGAAGGTATTGTGTTAGATAAACGACAGTTGGTAGGCGGTGAGAGTACATCTGTAAGATGACGTCTTTTCAAATTTCGCGCTCGGCGCATACGTGTAGCGCTAGTAGCGCCCCTCGGAAAATGCAAAGCAGGTTTGCTGTAAATACGCGCTGTAACGTTCGTGAGCTTTAGTTATCGTTGAGATTCGACGTAGTTTGTTGATGTTAGTCAAGAATGCATTTTAGAAGACGAAGAAGCCATTATCAACGGCTCACGGAGTTTGAACGAGGTCGTGTAATAGGGCTACCAGAAGGTGGATTTTCTTTTCGCAATATTGCAGAACGACTTGGCATTAATGCAGCCACTGTGCATGATTGTTGACAGCGGTGGTCAAGGGAAGGTACTGCCTTAAGAAGACCGGGTTCCGGCCGGCCATGTGGCACTACAGAGAGGGAAGACCGCCGTGTACGGCGTATTGCCGTGGCGCATCATACTGCGTCTGCGGCAGAAATTCGAGCTGCAGTTCCCACCACAGTGACAAAACGAACTGATACAAATCTGTTACTTGAAGGACAGCTCCGAGCCAGACGCCCTGTAGCGTGCATTCCACTTACTCCAAACCACTGCCGTTTGCGACGTCAGTGGTGTCAAGCTAGAGCGAATTGGAGGACGGAGTAAAGATCTGTTGTGTTTTCTGATGAAAGCCGGTTCTGCCTGGGTGCCAGTGATGGCCGTGTGTTGGTTAGAAGGAGGCCGGGTGAGCGCCTGCAACCAAGCTGTCTGCGGCCGAGACACATTGGACCTACACCTGGAGTTATGGTCTGGGGAGCAATATTCTATGACAGCAGGAGCACTCTCGTGGTTATCCCACACACCCTGACGGCACAGTTGTACGTTAGTCAGGTGATTCAACCTGTTGTGCTGCCATTCATGAACAGCATTACAGGGGTTGTTTTCCAAGAGGATAACGCTCGCCCGCATACCGCTGTTGTAACCCAACATGCTCTACAGAGTGTTGACATGTTGCCGTGGCCTGCTAGATCACCACATCTTTCACCAATCGAGCACGTATGGGACATCATTGGACGACAAGTCCAGCGTCCCCTCCAACCAGCATTAACCGTCCCTGTATTAACCGACCAAGTGCAACAGGCATGGAACTCCATCACACAAACTGACATCCAGCACCTGTACGACACAATGCATGAACGTTTGCGTTCTTGCATTCAACATTCGAGTGGTTACACCGGTCATTAATGTACCAGCGGTTCACATTTGAAATGGTTCTTCTCGCGCTTACATTAAGCTGTGATCTTGAAACCTTAATCGATTAAATATGTTACCTATAGAAATGTATTGCCGCCATTTCATTCCGCTACAACTATGTTTTCGTGGTGTTGGGATTTTTTTCCGTCAGAGTATATCCATGAAGTTGAATACCATTTAATGATTTAGTTATTTAACTACAGTACTACAAATTAAAATAAAGTAAGTACTTACATGGGTATGTAGCAGCAGCTTAACCTAAAGCATAGGCTATGGGTAAACATTTTCAAAAATAAATCCAATGTGTTTCTTTTGTTCTAAGTTTTGTTCCTCAAACTTCCGCCAAATAACACTTAGACCATTAAACCCCTCGTGGTATATTTTAAAATTGCGACTTTGGCGGTCTGTTTGGATTTTGGAACAATCGATTTTTGAAATCACAAACGGTAAAGTGAGCCATCTACCAAGGTAGTACGAAGTACCTATATCCACTATTTTGTGTAATACTTCGGATTTATACTGTACATAAGATTTCGGAACGAAGAATCATAAATTTGTCCAATAAATGGAAGTGTCCGCTAATTGCAAGTGTGAGTTAAAGAAGTTTAACTGAACCAGAAAAAGTCCTTGTAACTGAGAAGTCACCTAAAATATTGTTGTTGTATGAGTATAGAATACGAAGGAGTCCAACAAAATGAACACTGGAGCTGTAACATCACAGACACTAGATCACAACACAAAACATTTATTACTTTACACAAAAAACATCAACTGGAATACACTCCGCTGTATAAACTGAACTTGTTGTCTTAGCCAAAGCTCGCCATGTCCTCCGCCTTCGATATCTCTCTCGCAACTCTACTCATCACTCACCACACGCTCAAGTCATTAAATGTCAATGCATCCTTCCGCACTTTTGTGCGTGGAAGTCGTACTTTACAACCCCTCCTCACTCCAGAGGAACTTTTTCCAGTGGTAAAAAGTTCTTGTCATTTTACAATACAATAGTCATAGTTCACATAATGAGTCATAATCCATTTACAAAGAGAAATATATGAGTTAATTTAACAATCATCTTTACGTGTTTTCCAACAATTTCTATGTAGTATATATCACAATCACAAAAAAAAAAGAAAAAAATGTTTTCACTAGCAGACACATAGCATGATCAAGGTGGTACATCTAAAGTTGGAACTCTGCTCAGTCAATCTGCATTTTTGTGCATAGTTCCCGATCGATGAATTATAACAAAATCATATGCTTGTAAAGCAAGGGCCCATCTCATCAGACGAGCATTTGAACTTGCGTTGGTGCATAACCAAACGAGAGGGTTATGATCAGTTTGTATGAGGAAATTTTTACCATCCAGGTAGCATTTCAGTTTCTGTACCGCAAATATAATGGCGGCACATTCTTTTTCACTGCTACTGTATGTCTTCTCTGCTGTCGAATGTTTTCTGCTTAGATAGAGTACAGGATGTTCAGCGCCATCTTCTTGTTCTTGCGAGAGGACGACTCCCATTCCTTGATCTGAAGCATCAGTTTGTAGAATAAATCTACGTTCATAGTCAGTGGCATACAGAACAGGAAAACTAGATAAAGATTTTTTTAGTTCCACAAAAGCTTTCTCACATTGTTCGGACAATATAATTTGCTCTTTACGATTTTTACCCTTCAAGATGTCTGTCAAGGGAGCCGCTATCAAAGAAAACATTGGAATATATCTGCTGTAATATCCCGCTAGGCCTAAGAAAGATCTTACTTGCGTCTTGTTCTTTGGCGTAGGAAAATTTTGTATGGCCTGAACCTTTCGTTCCGCTGGTTTTCGATATCCTTGTCCAACAATATGACCCAAATACAAGACGTGATCTTGATCAAACTTACATTTGGAAGGTTTTATGGTCAAGGAAGCCCTCTGCAACCTCTGTAGCACTTCTTCAAGATGTATCAATTCATCCTGCCAGTTTTCGGAAAAAATGGCAACATCATCTAGATATGGTACGGCAAACTCTTCGCAGCCTGTCAAAAGTTCTGACATCATTTTGCTAAAGAAATAAGGTGCGTTCTTAAGGCCAAATGGCATCTTTAAGGGCCGATACGTTCCAAAAGTAGTTACAAACGCTGCCAATCGTTGAGCTCTAGCACTTAACGGTATTTGCCAGTACCCTTTTGTTAAATCTAACACTGTAATATACTTCGCTCCAGAAACCTTTTCGACTCTTTCTTCTATGTTGGGCAATGGATAGAACTGGGTCCTTGTCACTTCATTCAATCGCCTGTAGTCAATACATGGGCGTGGATCTCTTCCGGGTACTTCTACCAAAATCATGGGTGATGTATAGTCTGATTCACCAACTTCTATAATCTTGTACTGCAGCATTTTATCTATCTCGGCTTTAAGAATATTTATCTGCCTGGGCGACATTCTATAAGGCTTAACTCTTACAATAGCATTACTAGGTAGCTCGATATCATGTTCGACCAAATGAGTCTTTCCTGGAATATTAGAAAACATTTTCAAGTAATGACATAATAGTTTTTTCAGATCCTGAATTTGTTGGCCAATTAGGCGCTCTCGAAGTTTACTGTTCTTCTCGATATCAGAGAAGTTAAATATATTTGGATTTTTTTCAACTTGCGGAACTTTAATCTCTAAATCCATTTCACCATTTTCACAACCGGGCAATAAGTTTACAAATTCTGGTCGTTTATGGTATGGTTTCAGCATGTTAATGTGATATACTTGATGCTTTACATTTTTACCTTCAAAGCTTACTGCATAATTAGTCTCAGAAATTTTTTTCTCAATTTTCCCTGGTCCTTTCCACTGTTCCGCTAACTTATTTGACCTGCAGGTAACAAAAACCAATACTAAATCTCCTTCTTGAAATTCACGTTTTACCGCATTTCTGTCATACCAATATTTTCTTTTCAATTGAGCCACTTCCATGTTTCTAATGGCCTGTTCTTGACATCTATTCATCCTATTTATTAACTGAAATACATATACAGTGACATAGTTTTCTTCTTCAGGATGACCCATCCATTTTTCATACAATAGTGTCATTGGCGTCCTCAAATTTTTTCCATGCACCAATTTAGCAGGCGTAAACCCTGTGCTTTCATGTGTCACAGTTCTCAAAGCAAACAGCGCCGCCGGTAACTGTTTTTCCCAATCCGGAGCAGACTCAAGACATAAAACTCTCAACATCCTTTTAATAGTTCGATGGAATCGTTCTACCGGATTACTTTGGGGATGATATACAGAACTATGAGTAACTTTTATTCCAAACCGCTCCAGAAATTCTAGTGTCAAAATGCCTACAAAACTGGCTCCTTGATCAGTTTGAATTTCTTTCGGAAATCCCATGCGGCTAAAAATGTGTAACAAAGCGTCAACTACCGACTTGGATCCTATGTCTGGTACTGGTACTGCATCTGCATATTTGGACGACAAACACATAGCTGTAATTATGTATCTATTTCCGCTTGAAGTCTCGGGCAAAGGCCCACAGGCATCAACATTGATTTTTTGTAAAAATTTCAGGAATAATTGGAACTATTTTTAAAGGTGCTTTCTTTTTGTCCCCAGCTTTTCCAGCACGTTGGCATGAATCACAAGATTTTACAAATTCTTCAATGTCTTTATAACAGTTAGGCCAATAAAAATACTTCGCTAGTCTGTTTTTGGTTTTTGTCACTCCTAAATGCCCCGAAGTTCCCTCATGACACATGCTTTTTATTTGTTCTCTATAATGTTCTGAAACAACAATAAGATCTCCCTCTTCGCCAATCTTGTTGATCTTCTTCTTCACCGACATCCCATTTCTTAGTACAGCATAACCATTTGCCTTTCTTAAAATCTGTTTTCTCTATTTCTTTGAGAATTTTTTTCAATTCCAAACTTTGCCGTTGATCTTCCATTAAACTTTTTGAATCCATTTTTACCAACTCTAACATGGCTTTATCTTCATCATGCCTCAATGGCAAAATTTCTTCTTCTAATTCATCTGATTCTTCGGAACCCACAGCCTCTCCTTCAAGGGCTTGTTTTTCTTTCTTCCCTGAATCATTCTTTACAGAATTTCTCTCTTCGTTGTTTCGTTTCTGTTTTTCTTGATACCTAGTAACCAAAACATTTACTTGTTCTGAATTAAGTGGCCACTCCATATCAATTTTTTTTAACAAAGCGGCAGTCTTATTTCCAAGTAAATATCTACCTTGATCTAGCGACTTCTAATCACTGCAGCCTTAGTTACAATATGACCTAATTCACATTCTAGTTCAACTTCTGCCAATGGTAAACAAACCTTTTGTTCATCCAAAAGATGCTGTACCCACACATGTTCTCCAGTAAACTCACCTGGCGACACATACTCTTGACAAATGATATCCACTGATGAACCTGTATCCCGGAGAATAGGCATGGTAACTCCATTTATTTTTCCTTCAAAGGTATAGGGTGCCAAGAGATCCCCTTCAGTTTCCTCTCTGATTCTATTTACGTTTCCTGAGTTCTGTGATTTTAGCTTAGGACACTGAGGTCGAAGGTGATCATAAGATGCACACTCATAACATTGAATCTTCCGCCTGCGATCAAACTTTTCTTCATTCTGAGATACATTCGGTTTTGACCACCCTTGTCCTACATCTGACTTAACATAATTTTTGTTATAAAATCCATTTTTCATAAAATTTCTGCGATCATAGTTATCTCTAGTTTTTTTTTCTCACTGCCTTGCATTTTCTTTGAAGCACAAAATTCATTAGACGAATTTTTCTTGATTCCTCCTCTTACACTTTCATAATTGTCCACCATACAGCCAAATCTGAAGGTGAGACAATATTTGACTATTTATCAATAAAATGCTCCCTTATTTCTATAGGCACTCTCCGTTTCAATTGATCTGTGATCATTAATTTTTTTAGCCCTTCAAAATCGCCCATTTTATGTCCTGAAATAAATTTATTAAAATAATTTTCTAACTCGAAGGCGAAATCTCTCCAGGTCTTCTCTGATGTAAGCATGTGTTGTACAAATGTCAATCTAAATTTCTCTGGACTTCACTTATATCTTTCAAGAAGTAACCTTTTAACATATTCATAGTTTTTAGCATCTTCCACATTTTCCCTGGCAATCAATTGTGATATTTCGTAGGTCAAAAGTCCTATCAAATTCGTGTCCCAATCTTCCCTTTTTATTTCTGCTTGTTGTGCTTGCCTTTCAAATAAAACTAAGTAAATACTTATATCACTGTCTTTTGGGTCAAATGTTTTCATCAAATGACGAAGTTCTAATCTCGGTTTTGAGAATTTCCATTTTGCTCCAAACTACCTCCCAGCGGCTGACGTCCAGCTTCTATTTTCAGTTTTTCAAGCTCAAATTCCATTTGTCTTTCTGTTTCTCTACGCTCTTTTATACCTGCCAAAAGTTCTTTAACGAAATCCTCTTCATAACCTTCAAAGTTGACAATTTTATTTTTTAATTCCAGAATTTTGAGATTTGGCATAACTTATATACCCAATTCTTCCGCCAACTGCAGAAGTTCTTCTTTTCGAGCTCTCCCTAAGAAAGCCATTTCAACAAGCTCAACGTGTACCCAATGTTTATTTATTATCGTATATGTGTATACGTTCACAGAAATTGTTTACAACAATATTCTACATTTACCTATAATCTAGGCTCAAACAGTTGAACTGAATGTACTATTTCTTGACAGAAATTATTTCCTTCTATTTTCGTATATGGGTATACGTTCACAGAAATTGTTTACAACAATATTCTACATTTACCTATAATCTAGGCTCAAACAGTTGATCTGAATGTACTATTTCTTGACAGAAATTATTTCCTTCTCTTTAATTCCGTGCCCGGAAACTTCTAAAAATCTTGCTTTGATATTTCATTCCTTTGGATAATTCTCTAAGAACAACAACAAAACAGTACTTACATAAACATCTAATGTGGTGTAAATCCGATACGGAACAAATAATTTCGAAAAAACAAACTACAGTCACCATCCTTTGTTCTTCCCAACACAAAGAGGAAAAAAATATCCCTGTCGCGTTGGTTCTTTCGCACGCTTGAAGAACTTTTAACTCATCGATTCCCACGGTCATTATAAACGCCGCTGAAGTTGCGCTGATTCCGTCTTACCGGCGCCTTTACTTCCTGTCTTTCGTAGTTCGAATCTCACAGGTGCCTTCCATTTCAATCTTTCGTAGTTCGAATCTCACAGGTGCCTCCAATTCTATCTATCGTAGTTCGAATCTCACAGGTGCCTTCACTTCCTGTCTTTCGTAGTTCGAATCTCACAGGTGCCTCCAATTCTATCTTTCGTCTGTAACATCACTGACACTCGATTACAACACAAAACATTTATTACTTTACACAAAAAACATCAACTGGAATACACTCCGCGGTATAAACTGAACTTGTTGTCTTAGCCAAAGCTCGCCATGTCCTCCTCCTTCGATATATCTCTCGCAACTCTACTCATCACTCACCACACGCTCAAGTCATTAAATGTCAATGTATCCTTCCGCACTTTTGTGCGTGGAAGTCGTACTATACAGAGCAACTAGTGGTTACAAAATAACTATACTATTGGGAAACATTCTGGTTAAGGCTATGTAATTAATTATTAATAGGAAAGGGAAAATATCAGAAAGAAATGAAACCATTGTGCAAATGAACCACATAGCCACCCATGACAAAACTAAAAAATATAAGTTAATAAATGTAGGTTACAGATGTTAGCGTAGCTTTTAACCAACTTAGCATTCAGCCTTAGCAATGCCTATATTCTATCTCTAATTTTTTATTTATTTTCTTTAATGCTTTACTCTTACAGCATGTGTTCATTTCCCCTCTCAAGACTGTTGGAATTATGGCATCACGTCTTTTCCCGTCTTCCAAGGCCCTAGGGGCTTGAGTGTTGGCAATTAAATCTTTTGAGGGAACCAGTAACTAAAAGTTCTTCAAAATTATTGAAGTGTGTGCTTCAAAATTTCTAACCTTCGGTTTTTGTCTGATTATTATAACACCAAAATTTTTATTGCGACAGCAAAGCTCTGTTTGGTCGTGAAGAAGATGCACTCTAGCGGGAAAATGAACTAGATCGATAATCTGCGTGAGAAGAACTGTTTAAATTTCGAAATTACCACATCAGAGCAGTTTCATGAGTGAATAGAACTGTCTTTTCGAAATAAATATTCCAAATAATGAAATTCCAGTTATCTTTCTGATAACCGTCCATGATCATTCATTTCAGGAGAAGCAAATTACTTTTCCTACCTATTCGGAGGGTCTCGCTATGAAGATTGACAAAATGCTCGCAGCGCAAAATGGCAAATGTTCAAATGCAATGTCACAAAACTAGTACTGGAATAGCTGTCTTAACCGGCATGATGGTGTTTTAGTACTGAAATGGCTGTCTTAGACGGTATGATAGTATTTCCAGTCTTCTGATCAGGAACAGCAATCTGTCGTCTGAAGGGTTGTTGTCTGAGAAGATCTCACCCCAAATTACTTTTAATATTGTTGGAAAATTCGAAGTGCAAGGCGCCGTTAACCAGTCAAGCACCGTTGTATTTTCCAGTTACCGCTCTGGTGCTGATGTTTTGCCATCATCGGACTAATTTGTGCATACTACACTGACGGGAAAAAAGATTCCAACACCACGAAAAAATAGTTGTAAAGGAATGAAATGGCGGCAATACATTTCTATAGGTAACATATTCAATCGATTAAGGTTTCAAGATCACAGCTTATTGTAAACGCGAGAAGATCCATTTTAAATGTGAACCGCTGGTACACTAATAACCGGTGTAACCACTAGAATGTTGAATGCAAGAACGCAAACGTTCATGCATTGTGTCATACAGGGGCTGGATGTCAGTTTGTGGGATGGAGTTCCATGCCTGTTGCACTTGGTCGGTCAATACAGAGACGGTTAATGCTGGTTGTAGGTGACGCTGGACTTGTCTTCCAATGATGTCCCATACGTGCTCGATTGGTGAACGATTTGGTGATCTAGCAGGCCACGGCAACATGTCAACACTCTGTAGAGCATGTTGGGTTACAACAGCGATATGCGGGCGAGCGTTATCCTGTTGGAAAACACCCTCTGTAATGCTGTTCATGAATGGCAGCACAACAGGTTGAATCACCAGACCGACGTACAACTGTGCCGTCAGGGTGCGTGGGATAACCACGAGAGTGGTCCTGCTGTCTTAGGTAATTGCTCCCCAGGCCATAACTCCAGGTGTAGGTCCAGTGTGTCTCGGCCACAGACAGGTTGGTTGCAGGCGCTCACGTGGCCTCCATCTAACCAACACACGGCCATCACTGGCACCCAGGCAGAACCGACTTTAATCAGAAAACACAACAGATCTTTACTCCGTCCTCCAATGAGCTTTAGCTTGACACCACTGACGTCGCAAACGGCAGTGGTTTGGAGTAAGTGGAATGCACGCAACAGGGCGTCTGGCTCGGAGCTGTCCTTCACGTAACCGATTTGTAACAGTTTGTTGTGTCACTGTGGTGGCGACTGCAGCTTGAATTTCTGCCGCAGACGCGGTACGATGCGCCACGGCCATACGCAGTACACTGCAGTCTTCCCTCTCAGTAGTGCCACGTGGCCGGCCGGAATCCCGTCTTCTTGAGGCAGTACCTTTCCTTGACCACCGCTGCCAACAATCATGCAAAGTGGGTACATTCCTGGCAAGCCGTTCTGCAATATTGCGGGAAAAAGTCCACCTTCTCGTAGCCGTATTACAAGACCTCGTTCAAACTCCGTGAGCTGTTGATAATGGCTTCTTCGTTTTCTTAAAGGCATTCTTGACTAACATCAACACACTACTTCGAATCTCAACAATAACTAACGCTAACGAACGTTGCAGCGCTTATTTAGAGCAAACCTGCTTTGCATGTTCCGAGGGGCGCGACCAGCTCCACACGTATGCGCCGATAGCGAAATTTGCATAGACGTCATCTTACAGAAGTACTCTCACCGCCTACCAACTGTCGTTTATCTAACACAACCCCTTCTTGGTGTTGGGATTTTTTTTTCTGTCAGTGTATGTTCAGTAGGCCGCATTCGGAAGAGGAGTCTTCAATGATTAATAACATCCTTATTTCCTACGCTCTACAGCGTTAGTTGTTTATTCAAATTCATAACAGGAGCCAAGTCTCGTGCAAAAAGTAATAGATTTTTTGGTTTAATATACACTGAAGTGCCAGAAAAACTGGTACACCAGTCTAATACTTGGTATGTCCCCCACGGGAGCGCAGGACTGCAGAAATACGACTGGGTATGGACTGCACTAGATTCTTGTAACAGTGACTGATCTATTTAGTAACATTACGCACTTACGATCACAAGGGCTTGTGTGTGAGCACGTGCACATAATTCGTATTTGTTGCATTATAAGTAAAAACCCAAAGTATTAGGTTAGTTTCGAACACATAACATCTAATAAAAGGTATGTTACGTAGGAGCTAACAATATCCTATATGCCAGTGACGATGAATAATATTGTACATTACTTTTATCGATGGATCAACCGGGGGCCAATATTTTGTATCGATGCATCTACTAGGTGCATGGATTGCACATTAAAGCTATACAAAAAATATCTTTACCATGTGCATTTCACAAATTATGTTGATTTAATTTCGCGTGTCCGCTGTATATTGGATTTGATTTCATTAACCTTTTATTCTATTTAGGTTTTACAGCTTAAGCTGATTGATGTTGTGCTAGTGCAAGGGTTCCCAACATTTTCAACATCACGGCACACTTAAATTACGAAAATACTTTCGCGGCACAGTTGTTTAAAGCCTAACATGTCAGAATAGTAATTCACAATGGCGCACAATGGCGGAATTGTATTTATCCCCGTATTACAAAACTTATTGCTAATTAGAAAACAAACTAAAATTTGAGGACATTATTTTGAAATAAAAATAGTTCCATCAATGCGACACTTGGAATTGTTGCAGCTTGCAAATCCTGTCAAACCTGGGTCGAATGTTTAAACATGCAACTCGTAGATCTACTTCAACGTTAGACAGACAAACCCTACAAGTTGATTTTACATTGTTCAATGCCGAAAATGCTTGCTCACACAAGTACGATGTTGTGACCGGTAGCAATAATGTAATAGCTGTTTTTTATATAGATGGGTAATGTTCTGACATGATTAAGCAGGAAGAATCACACTACCAATTGGTCTCACTCTCAATGTACAATCACGGCACATATCGTTACGTCGTCTCTTTCTACTGCCGTCAGACCCAAATCTTCAACTTTGTTGGCAAAGTCAAAAAGGGACATAATCCAGTCTAGGTTTGTCGTTGACTGCGATAGAAAATAGTTGTTAATTTTAACTTCCTGGTTCTCAATATGCTCAGCAATTAATTGTTTCAATTCTTCAGCTTCATTTCCTAAAACCATATTGTGCAGTGTAGGAAAATTCGATAAACCTCTTTTTGAAATAGAGTACTTCGAACTGAGTTTCCTGTTGAAACCTTTCATTTTGTTTGTCGGTGTAATTATATTCACTTGCCATCCTTGCATCGACAGGTTTAGATTCAGATGAGGAAATTTCACGGCACATCTCCTGCTCTAGTGCCTTGAAAAAGCTTCCTTTGATGAGCGAAGTCTTGGTAAATATCGTATGGACACACCTGTAAAAAGGACTCTGATTATTTTCCCATAAAGTATTGTGCTTTTGCTTTATAGTCTCGGGTATCTGATCTTTTGATTTATATTTGGTATAAGGTAAACTCATCGTCTCAAATAACGGAACACCTGAAAGAAGTCCAGCTGCAAAAATTTTAGTTCCTACAGGATATATTCGTTAAGCAACATACACTGGCGGAAAGTGAAAAAAGAACACCAAGAATTAGACGTCTGATACCAACCAAATTTATACAGCATAATAATGGAATATACAATATAACGTAATCAAAACATTATGGCAAAATACAGCTGTATTCGCTGGTAAACTGAAAAATAACATTTTCATGTAACATAGTTAGTACGAGGTTGAACAGCCATGAACTGCGTCACGCTGTGCAATTCTGGCATGGCGTCTGTCGTACAGATGTTGGATGTAAGTTTGGGGTATTGTGTTCCAAGCATCCTCACCCAGGAGGCGTAAATCGGGGATAGTCGCGGCTGGCCGTGGAGACCGGATAAGTTGTTGTCCCATAAAATCCCGCACGTGCTAAATGGGGGACAAATCCGGTGAACGTGTAAGCCATGGAAGTTGTCTCACACCCTGAAGTGTATGTTGCGTTGCACGTGCCGTGTGTGGGCGTGCATTATCTTGCTGGAAAACACCACTAAAGAAAGACCTTACAAATGGCACAACAACGGGCTGAATGATGTTGTTGATGTAGGAGCTGCTGTTTAACGTACCCGGTACAAACACTAGATGTGTACGGTAGTGATAGCTGATCACTCGCCACACCAGGAAATCAGGTGTAGGCCCTGTGTGTCGCTGGCGGATGCAAGAAGGGTGGAGACGCACCGATGTGCGCCTGCGAACAAGCATACGGCCTTTGGAGGCTCCCAAGCAGAATCTGTTTTGATCGCTGAACACGACAGATCAACATTGCGTTCTCCAGTGCAGACGTTGGCGACCTAAGTCCAGCCGTTCCTGACGGTGGTCTGGAGTCAGAGGTACACATGCCAGAAGCACACGTGCACGTAGTCCTGCATCCAGTAGACGGTTGCGGATTATTCGCACAGTCACCGCAGGTGCAACGGCAGCTCGGATTAGCGTTGTAGTCAATGTTCTGCTTGACAACACCTCTCTTCTTACGCGTCGATCAGTCCGCTCATTAGTCCGTCTGTGACTCCCAGTTCCACGTCTTCTCGTGTGGGAATGTTCCTCGGACTATCTACGCCACCATCGTACCACCAACGATACTTCCCGTCCAATTCGCTCCGCAATACAACGATACGACCACCCGGCCTCGAGGAGTTCGACTAGATGACCTCGCTCAAAGTCCGATAACTGCTTAAATCGTACACGTTTGCCATGTCCAGGCATTGCAGCTTCTTCAGGATCTTCGCACGTGTCCGTACACCGACTACTGATTACATTCACTTCGGTGGACTACTTAAATACCATCGACGATAATTTGCATATTATGCCGTGCTGGAGCGTAAGCTCTCACCGGTTGGTCCTGAAATTAACATCACACTTACGTAAGCTCGACCCCATTAACATATGTAAATTTCATGATCGTCCGCCAATTCGTTCCTGGTGTTCCTTTTTCACTTTCCGGCAGTGTAGATCAAACGTTTAGCACATCGGTGTCATATGTACCAGGTACTTCGGCATATATAATGTACGGTGTAGCCACCCACCTCTGGCTTGTAGGACCTGCTGAACACGCTGAGGCATCGAATTAAATAATGAGCGAATGGTGTCCTGTGATATAGCGATCTAGGCTGCAATTCTCATCAGGAGTTGGATTCGCGCCCAAATCTGATCAGGAGGTGATGGAGAGCGATCGTAGTGCTGCAATTGTCGTTAGACCATGTCTAAGAATTTTTTATTAGCGATAATGCCGGCTGTCGTACGGCCCACGGCAGAAGATAAACATTGTTATCCATGAAAAAAGCACGTGTTGTCGCTGCAACGTACGTTGCCGCATTTTCCTGCTATAATATGACACTGAAAAAGTCCTGAAAGTACTGAAGTGCGACCTGCCTCAGAATGTCATTCCCTTAACTGTCAGTCGTTACGGTGGGACGGACTGTCACTAAAGGTGAAGATGCCTTTGTACCCGATAGTGCACCAGTCCGTAATATCGCCAGTTGGTTCGGTACATCTGGTGGAAATACAATCTTCCTGACGCCTCTCCACCTGTCGTCAGCGGCAATAGATGCGGGTATCATATTACCACAAACAGATTCGCGTTTCGTCCGAGAACTCGATACTATGCCATTGATCACACCAATCCGTTCGATGTACGACTGCATCCTCGCACTCCGTTGCTGCGGTGTCAAAAGTACCTTGAGTTGGAACCGAAGACCCTGCATTCCGAACGATTAGAATTGTTTGGAATGCAGGCTCTCATTAGAATCGACCATGTACTGTTAAACATGACCCTGGAAAATGAGTCACAGTTCGACACTGCTGCTCCAATGCCGTTGAAGATGCAGAACAATGGTTAAAAGACATCCTCATCTGATAACGGTTAACCATTACCAGATGAGGATGTGTACAACGTCCAGAACTTTCTTTTCGCATCCTACGCTCTTTTTCATACCATTCCCTGCACACTGTTACTGCGAATGATACACTATGTCCCAGATGACTAGCAGTCTCCCGAAAAGAGACATTGCAATCTTTCATACGGGTATTCCGAACTTGTCGAGTACGCCTATGTGAAAATTCTAATGTTTTACT
The DNA here is from genome assembly GCA_039090855.1 of Macrothele yani. Taxonomy (NCBI): domain Eukaryota; kingdom Metazoa; phylum Arthropoda; class Arachnida; order Araneae; family Macrothelidae; genus Macrothele; species Macrothele yani. The sequence continues at coordinate 44,725,493 of CM076999.1, read as the reverse complement.
CGACAACAGGGCACCCTTACCCACTGTTGTCAAAGCACTGACACACCAATTGAGTCAAGCGGTGATTTTAACAGAAACACTGCAGGTTTACGGTCTGTGACGTTACGTGATCTGCTTTGCCTACATTCAGGACGCATGCACGTATAACACTGATGCTAAACATTTCTACAATATTGCGCGATTAAGATATCTTTAAAAATAAAAATCATATGAGCTACTCCTTTTACTTCTTCAGTTTTTTGTTTTTTCTCTGAACATGAGTGTGTGCGTTTTATGTAAATGTACAACGCCCGTACTGATACATTTGGCTTATCTCTTTTTTTTTTCATTTTCTGTATTTTTTTCCTCATTTTTTTAAATGAAAGAAGATCCTATAATTGCTTTTCCAGTTTTTTCGGTTTCCTTTTTTTAATTCGGTATATACGACAGTTATTAAATAAATCCCTCGAGTGTGAAATTTAATAAATATAAGTTATGCTTTTAAAAGACCTCTGTTCACCAGTTTTAGTTTTAGTACAAAATGAGCCAAATTCGAAAACCTTTGTTAAAATCGTATCAACCCGCATAAAGAGAAACGGGTAAAGTGCAAGAAACGATCATTAAAATTTACACGCGCAAGACAGAATAACAGGCTCTTTAGCTTTCATGCGATTACAGGTGATTTTGTGTCTGCGTGATATGACCTCCAAGCTATATTATCATATTCGTTATGGAACATTCTTGTAGCATATCGGATATTTCCTAAAATATGTAATTTGCCCGAATTTGTTAATATTCTACGTATCAAATATATGTAAAAATATTTATTATGTGGAATGCCTAATGTGATCTTCTCTTTTTAAATTAGGCGATATTTTTTTCTTGCTGCCATGCAAGCTGCATCGCTATCAGCCAACAATGGACTTGCATGGAAGTATATCAGTTTAATAAAAAGTATGGAGAAAATCAATGAATGAAATACGGGATTATATTATTGTGCACTACAAATTTGGAAGATGTGAGTCCGTTTATTAGACCAATAGACGGATTCACATCTTCCAAATTTGTATTGTACAATGGTGTAATCCGTATTTCATTCATTGATAGTCTGCGTCTCCGTGCAATCACGTTAATGAATTCTAAACCTCCAGATTCGCGATATACGAATGCTAGTTGCTTCGACTAGCGTATCCTGTGGCGGTTATGTTCAAATTGATCAAAAACTTGTAACTTGGTCGTTATGGGTGGTGTAGTGGTTAGCATAGTTGGCACTATCAGGGAGACGTATTTCAAAAGTGTACATACGGAATTGGGATTAAGGTCACTTCTGACGTGCGATTTGTTCAGAACTGTCTAAGAGATTGATAGTAGGATGGACCTATGAGGAGACTCACGTTACGGATCCATGTACGCTTTGCTGCACTTGCCATTCGCCATTTTAATGTTGGGGTGTTTTCTTTGCGACAATGGTTACCTTCCCTTGTTTTACTCGTACAGTCGACAGTCGGAATTCGACAGGAGGTAAATTGAGAACGTACTTCATTGGTATGGAAACTTTTGAGTTTTTATATTATGTAATGATGACTTCATGGGTCTTGAGTCTTACTTTTTGAAGTACTCTCACTTTACCTAGTTATCATAGAGCAGAGAGATTTCAGCACGTCTGCTTTCACTCCTCATTTTAGCTCGAGATTAGTACCGATATGTTTTGCATCGAAAACATTTCAGCTGCTTAACGTTCTTTTTTTAATTTTCCGAGAGAACGGCGGAATAAGTGAAGACATTTTTGATGAAGCTTGGAAGGACAAAAATATGAGGAATTTCTTATATATTAGAAAAATATATACGTATTTCAGATCACTTAGCATTTACTCAGACACAACATGGCAGACAACGTTTTGGAGTATTATACTCCAACGGAACTGTCATATTTCAACCGAATATTGTTTTGATGTCTTACTTGGAAATATTAGATAGTTCTGTCTAAATACAGATCGATATGTTTCATGTTTTTTCTTATTTTACTAGCTAGACCTCATCACACACATGAGGAAAAAAATTGCACCCCAGAATAAATATTTCAGTGTGGAGACATATTTTTCGTTGTTATAGGACCTTTTAAGGCTAATAAAAAGGACGTTTAAATATGTACGTTTTGGTTTTTTCATTTATTTAGGCACTTTCACAACAGCACAAATCACAATGGGTACTCAGTTGACGAGCTGCCATGTATTGGCCGATACGGAGTCTGGTATTCAGCTGGGTATTTGTTGAAGTCGTCCTCAGTTTTAATATTAAGATACATTTTGACCTATATTGATCTCAGAAATTGCAAATATTACTTAAGGCTTCGTATAGAAACTTACGTTACAATATTATTCAATATGATCATTTGTCACATATGTTAAGTAACCTGACAGTGAATTTTTTAAGAAGCAGAACTTCCCACGATAAACGATTTTTCCTGTTAAATGATTTCCATCATATGTCACGCCTACTAGCAATCTCCAAAGCAGCTGTGAAATAATCGCGTTGCGAAAATGCAATAATCGCAATTCTGCATATTTTTTTGTTGGTTGGCAGTTTAACGACCATTTATTCTCTGCAATTAAGAGAATAAGTATTGAAAAATAAATTTAAGAGAGATGGCATGAAACTTACGTCTTACCACGTTTTCTTTTGTACGAAAAATGTTTCATGTTTTTGATATTTTATTTTAATTTTATTGAATCTTCAGTTTTATTTATGAATATAATCTAATGTACTAGATTCAAGACTATAAAAAAAATACGAAATTCAGTTTATTGTGTGAATAATTAGGTACATGTTTTTACTTAAATTTGAAACTCTTTTCAAAGCTAAACGCCATTCCTTGAAAAGCAGTTGAACCCCTGCTGTTCTAATAAGTGCTATTATACACTGAAAAATCCCAACACCACGAAAAAATAGTTGTAGAGGAATGAAATGGCGGCAATACATTTGTATAGGTAACATATTTAATCGATTAAAGTTTCAAGATCACAGCTTAATGTAAGCGCGAGAAGATCCATTTTAAATGTGAAATGCTGGTACATTAATAACCGGTGTAACAGCCAAAATGTTGAATGCAAACGATCATGCATTGTGTCGTACAGGTGCTGGATGTCAGTTTGTGGGATGGAGATCCATGCCTGTTGCACTTGGTCTGTCAATACAGAGACGGTTAATGCTGGTTGGGGGTGACGCTGGAGTTGTCGTCCAATGATGTCCCATACGTGCTCGATTGGTGAAAGATCTGGTGATCTAGCAGGCCACGGCAACATGTCGACACTCTGTAGAGCATGTTGGGCTACAAGAGCGGTGTGAGGACGAGCGTTATCCTGTTGGAAAACACCCCTGGAATGCTGTTCATGAATGGCAGAACAACAGGTTGAATCACCAGACCGACGTACAAATGTGCCGTCAGGGTGCGTGGGATAACCACGAGAGTGCCCCTGCTGTCATAGGAAGTTGCTCCTTAGACCATAACTCCAGGTGTAGGTCCAGTGTGTCTCGCCCGCAGACAGGTTGGTTGCAGGTTGTTTACCTGGCCTCCTTCTAACCAACACACGGCCATCACTGGCACCCAGGCAGAACCGGCTTTCATCAGAAAACACAACAGATCTCGACTCCGTCCTCCAATGAGCTCTAACTTGACACCACTGACTTCGCAAACGGCAGTGGTTTGGAGTAAGTGGAATGCACAGTGCAGGGCGTCTGGCTCGAAGCTGTCCTTCAAGTAACCGATTTGGAACAGTTCGTTGTGTCACTGTGGTTGCAACTGCAGCTTGAATTGCTGCCGCAGACGCGGTACGATGCGCCACGGCCATACGCCGTCGATGGCGGTCTTCCCTCTCAGTAGTGCCACGTTGCCGGCCGGAACCCGGTGTTCTTGAAGCAGTACCTTCCCTTGACCACCGCTGCCAACAATCATGCACAGTGGGTTTTTCTTGTTGAGTAACTCCTGCTTTTCCAAAAGGGCATTGCATTCTAGTAGTTTGAATTAAAAGTTCCTACAGGTATTTGTCGGATGAATTGAACTTGTGTCTGTCAGCTAGCAAGTTGGCCAGCATTTGTCTAATGAAAGGACGCCAACTATGGAGCGGATCGCTCTTGGCTGCCATTTGTTTACATGCTGTAGAATGACTATTGTCCTGTTATATTTTTAACGAACACAGAAATTTTAAAATTATCTGGTATTTCTCTCCCCAAAACATATTTACACAAAATACTAAAGCATTCATTCAAATGCAATGCCGTTTCTGCGCTTTTCTTTGCGTTAACAGTGTATCAATTGGTTCAAGAAGAATATCGTTCACTTCGCTTCTAGTTTCAACTTCAGGAACGACAGGGTTACAATAATCACTCCTCATGACAAATATTTAAGCTTAAATTAGCTCTGAAACAATAATAAAAATAACTAATTCTAGAAAAGGATATAAAATCTCAGCCCTATCAATCTTAATGAAACCAGTCTTTCGCTCGGGACCAATTGTGACAGAAAAAAAACTTCTATGAATAGTAAGTTTCTTAGATTCCTTGGAACCTCACTAAGGATGACAAGAGAGATTCTCTGTCACAGAACCTTACTAAGGAGATCCCAGCAGACATTCTTTCTCACAAAGGACTGTACGAAGGAAGGCCACATGCTGCAAACGGAAAACTGAACCTTTGGCCCGCTTGTATCACACTTGTATGTTAATAAAAATTTTAAATTATGTCCTAAATATTTTGCAGCGCGCACGCTTACCTTCAAAGAAATATTTTTTTCAATCAGATTGTTTGAAGGAGAGATATTCACAAACACAAGATATGAGATACCCTCCCCCCCCCCCCACCTCCCAACCTGGAGAAAAATTATGCATCATATCAAGAAGAAGGTATTCTTCAAAGGTTTTTTGCGGTGAATGATATCTGATCACAAAATACATTTTGAAATCAAGGTTCTCGAAAATCAGATATTTCTGTTAATATATCAAAAATTTCAACACACACGTGTCGGCTAGGAGGAAATCTTTTCACAAAAATTAGCAATTAAATGCAAAAATTTTCACATCTGCAGCCCTACCCAATGCAAAAGAACTTTTAGAGGCTTTGACGTCTGGGAACTCGCTATATAGCTTTACTCCATTAGCGGAAAGGCCATGCGTTACTTGAAAAAGAAAGTGTACCTAAAACTCTTTTAGTTAAAATTGGTAACGAAAAGAAGAAATTATATTTTGAATTCCGTATTTGGAAGCGATCATGTGAAATAATATGTATTTTAAATTCGATAGCAACTGATTTACGACCTGTAGCTACAAAGTTATGCGTCGTAAATAAATGAAAATGTTCATGGCTCGCACAATTTAATATTCCGAAAGAAAAGCAATTTTTCAAATCGGACAAATTGTTTCTGAGATATGGTTTCAACTAAAGAACGGACGGAGAAAATGATACATAAAGCAAGGTCCTTTTTTCTTCTCAAAATTGGTTCTAAATATTATGATACGCAGTCCCTTGTAAGCCAGAAAGCGAGAAAAATTTGTTAGGTGTTAAATGAAAAAAAAATAATCACTTAAAATAGTATAACTATACCAGTAATCCGAATTTCTTGGTGTAGAAAACAAATCAATTTTCCAAATTTTCGCACATCAACCAGATAGCTTTTTAAAGTCACCGTAGACGTATTAGTGTGTGTGCGCTTGTTGTTATACGAAACCAAACATAAATTGCTCTAGTCTTTGTTGAATTACAGCAGCTCTTCAGATGTTATAATAATCTGTAACCATTCAGTTAGAAAATTTTTCAAATAAATTTTTAACATATAAAATTTTCTTTAATAAATTAGTGCATCTGAAATCAAAATTATATGTTCATTAAATAATGGCGCAGGTTATTTGATGAAACAGGAAGATGGAGTTGCTTTGTAAGGCAAATTTTTCATTTTAGATAGATCTGAGTACATAACATAAAAGTCTTCCTCAGTATTCAGGAGGAGGAACTTTCAAAACGCGATTATTGGTTTTCCGGACTTAAATGAAAAGGAGCAAAGTATGCATGTTTATATGAGTACAATGTTATAAGTTTACATAGTTCGATATGAACCATGTCGTTGCATACAAGTTTGCTGGAAAGGGTTTCGACTGTTTCCCTTATGGCACAATCCTGTAATCGGCCATTCTTCTAATACTATTCCATAGAGGAGCAGCGGAGAAATGCATTACTACTCTGGAGAAGACAGTATTTTGCATGTACTATTTGACATTTCTCAGGTGATCTTCACATCTAGTATAGAATGATCGCTTTGTTATTCCGATATATATTTTCTGCGTGTTTTCAGGATACATCAAGTTATTGCGTACACACCCGAACTTTGTTTCTCACAGTGTCTCTCCTTGCAGCTTGAGATTATATGTGATGCAATGCTTAAAATAAAAATACTTCTGTGTATACCTGCACTAATCTCTAACATTCTTCCAACACATTTGGAAAGTAATAGTTTTCAGCGGATATTTTATTTTTAAAGGAGCACTTGAAGTGTACACTATTTTATTTCAAATTAAAAACTGATCAAAATCTCACCACGTTCAACGTTGAACAGCTCTCCTTGTGTTCAACTATTAAAGCGAAATACATAACCATAAGATTAGTTTTTATGAAAATACATTTCACAAAATATGCCAGATCTCTGGCAATGCAGAAACGTGTGATGACGTGCTACCATATATCATCCGCAGGGTGAGAGAGAAACACATCAGCTCTTAATAGATCTCAAAGAATGTATGATTTGGCTAGAGCTTAAAAATATCTTCAATGATTTTAACTATTCCTACTCTGAAATATGTATTGTAAGAAAGCGTTTGAGTCCTCATGAATCAGAATCTGTCTATCCGGCGGAATAATCGAAATTCGTTATTTTCTTCCAAAAGATCGACTTTCTTATTTATTAAGATTGACTTTCTGATTCGGCGGCTTTACTGAACCGCAAACCAGTGAGACAACGAATTTGAGGGATTCAAGTATCGCTCGAGATACGAGTACTGCTTATGAGGTACACATTGTATCATTAAATTGGTGATAAAAATCTTGAATGTAGCCCCCTATCATGGATGCTTATTTTTTTTTTAGTTTTGTTACCACGACGTAACTTGTAGTTTCACAGGCCACCAATGTTTACTCTGCTGGTGCTCAGGGATTTGAGCACTTCAAAAAACATTTTCTGGTGTGTATCGAATCCAGACTTAAATTGCTGCTATAACATTGTAAGTTAGAAAAAATGGCAGAAGAATCGAAACATTTTATTACTTTTGAACTTTTCTTCACTACTTTACTGCGAAAGATTTTTCCAGGAATGTAACACAGCTTTGAAAGGACAGGAATTGCTTTTATTTTATTGCGAACCAGTAAGATATTTCATTGTCACGTGCATAAATGGTAAACCATAGTTTAGCTTTTGAGGTTGCTGAGACTAAAAGCATATGAATAAGCATGTATTAAATTCACAGTAACTACTATTAAACGCGTTGCATTTTGATTCAAAACTTTACTATATCACACGTATGTATCCCATTCCCTATCTATGAAAGAGGGAACGAAATTTAATGTTGAAGCACTGCGATAGTCCTATATCTTGGAAATAATTCCTGCCTTTTCAGTGACATCAACACATGTCCAACATTCTTTTCAAAACAGCATGCCAAATCGTTATCCAGTTGGTCTCCGCAACTTCAGAGTGTCTCAAAGCTATGACTAATAAGATGGATACCTGTGCTTATTCGAAACGAGCCTCCTACACATTACGAATGAGCCTAGCACAGACATATGTAGCAAGTACACTACAAGTGCGTTCTCACTTGAAGTATGGTACATGCATCAAACAAGTAACTGCGTGTTGAAACTCAGTTCAGAATATTGTTTCTTACATGAAATGGGGACACTGGGGAACAGGGATACGACGTCCAAGGAGGCTAATATGAAGGATCGGGTAGGATGGGGAGATTTAATTTTGTTCAAAGCATCAGTAGAACTGCGAACGGAAAAATTAGATGTCTGAATAAGAGGAGCTAGAAATGAAGCCAAAATTTTCTCTAAAGGTCTGGTAGGACTACAAGAACTAGAGACCAGAGGGCGTAATGGATGACTGGTTTTATGAAGTTGGATTTTCCCAAATAGTTCAGGACCTCGTGGGCCAGGGGGTGGATGCATACACTGAGAAATGCTGGAGAGTAAAAAACCTTGATTACGCAACTTACTTAAAGGTGAAATTGTGGCTGAAATACGATCTGACTGAATGACCTTATGAGGTATTAACAAAATAGTACCGTATTTCCGTCTAAAGAAGCTAAACAGAACGCATTCCGTCAAAAATTCAACCATTCTTTTTAATTTAATTAATACTAGTTATAAGAATTTAATCATAAGAATGAAATTAGTGAATGAATAATTTAGTCATAAGAATAAGATTATTGACCAGTTCTCAACATCTGAACAATTGATTGCATAATTCGGTAATTCTTTGCACTAATTTATTGATTTCGAGTTTTCCTTTAATCCTTGAAGAAAAATACGTGAAAACCTCTGATTTAACTGACAAATTCAGAATTCAATAATCGCCCGCTCTTGGAAGATTTTCCCACCTACGTTTACCTCTCAAAACACTTCATATTAGATATGTATGTATAATTTATAATTCAAAAGATGTTTTTCAATTAAATATTTTATATTGTTTTCCTATTTTACAGTAAGAAATAAAACAACACGTACGGACACGTACAGAACTTTTTAATTATTTCTAATTTAAAAGGTGATACATGGAGTAAGCTTATTATGATGTATGTTTAACATACGTGCGTAACAATGGAAAGTATAACACCGTGGACTTTAAAGCGCACATGCTTACGGCTCATTATTTAATTAGTTCAGTGAGTAGGTTCTGGCTACATAAAAGGTTTTATATATTTACTTGTTTATTAGCAATTCCTAGCGTGTTTTTTATGTCTTTCGAAGCTTTTTTTTTTAAATCATCAACCTTGCTAATCTCCTGTATACTCTTCGTTTACGAAACAAATAGTCATTATTTACTAACTTTTAAAGCGTTATCAATAATCGCACATATATTGTACAAGTGCTTAAGATGCTTCCGCAATGAAACCATTCTTTACGATGTTTTTAAAGAAGTTGTTAGTTGTCGCTTCAAGACACAAATTTTCATTCACCATAATAAAGTCCTTTGCATTTCCTTCCCTCTTTAGACACGTGATCAGTTCTAAATGGCGTATAAATTATCTTTTTCAGGATTGACATGAAGTTTCTGTTTCCACTTCAAAGGAGAAATCGGCCATATTAAAACCACAGAGCAGTAGTTTTTTGGTGAGAGTGGAGTACAAAATATTACCGTATTTCCGTCTAAAGAAGCTAAACAGAACGATTCCGTCCAAAATTCGAACATTTTTTTTTAATTGAATTAATACTTTGCATATCTTATGACCAAGGTCACTGATCGTTATTCTGAGGTTTCACACAACTGATGAATTTATCAATTTTCTTTATCAAATTAAACCATAACGGAAGCACCGTCTGATATTTCGCGATTCAAATTTGCTCCAAGTTCATTTTATAACTTCTTCCTTTAACGCTGACGTGATACTCTTGCATTTAATAATCTTTGAATGCTAACTACACCTAAGAACCAATGTGTTTTTTACATCATGTACAATAATATTCATTAAGCGGTGATTTTGGGTGGATGTACAGTAGTGGCGAAAATTGTGGAAACCTTTTGGAAAAAGTGCATTTTTGTGGTTTGATGACTCATAACACCACTTTTATTTACATTAATACCATAAAATTATATATGAATAGAAATAAATTGTATCAAGAATGTAATGCAACAAAGTGTGTTCAATTTTCTGTACTCTGTGAAACGTAATAACCAAGTAACTAGAAAAAGGAAGCACAACTTGTTTAGGTTGATATAAAGTAACTTTCCGTCATTTGAAAGTAGCCAATGAGCATAAGTGTTTAGGGAGCCAATCGTCTGTCATCTTTTTTTGAGAAAGAGCCAAACAGGTCACAGTAGGATTCAGCTATTGATGTCATGTATTGGTGCTGAGAGGAGGACATTTGTCAGTGTGTTGTGCGATTGTTATCAAGTTGGTTGGGTTTTTTTTTTTTGTGATCTTTCATTTAGTGAGCTTGTAAAACGTAATAAATTTAAAGAAATAGCGCAAAGAGTTGACTGGTCACCCAGAAAGCGATGTAAAACAGTACTATTAAGTGAACAAGACTTCAGTTATGAAGAAATTAGCAGAAAAATTGGTGGAAACCTAACCAAAGGGGGCATTTCTAAATTTTTGAAGAGGTATAAGGAGATTCAGTCACTACAAAACCAGAATGGTAAATGCAGGAAATGGTAAACAACAGTCTGTGATGATGGAATAATTAAGAGACTGTGCCGAGGTGACAGAGGGAAATCATCTTGGTGTATACAAGTTGAAATGGCGCAATGCAATGTGAAGCTGAATGCAAGGACTGTTCGGCGCAGACTGCAATGATTTGGTCAAAAGCTAGAATTCCACGAAAAAAGCCACGTTTATCTCTGAAAGAAAGGTTTAAAATATAAAACTGGGCTACAACCCATGATAACTGGACAGCAGAATAATGGGACAGTGTTGTTTGGAATGATGAGTTCAAATACTCCCTGCTTGGTAGTGATGACATAAAATACATAAGGAGAAGGATCCAAGAAGATTTGCATCCTGATTGCATTACATGTACCATGAAATACCCAGTTATTATTATGATCTGGGGTTGTATTACATCAAAAGCTGTGAGCAGAATTTGTGTGACTAATAGGAATATAAATAGCCAAAAATACATTAAGAAATACTTGAGCCCAAACTGAAGCTTTCAGCACCAAAAAGTGAAGCATTTATGTTTCAACCGGATTCAGCTCCATGTCATATTGCTGCTGTGTGAAAAAAATGGTTTCAGTTTAATCATATTCCACTGCTGGAATGGCCTGTGAATAGCCCAGACCTTATCCCCATTGAAAATCTGTGGAGCCGACTTAAGAAACTTGTTAGGCAGAAGCAACCCAGCAATAAAACCCAATTAATAAAAGCCATAATTCAATCTTGGTTTCACATTATAACATCTGCAGAACTAAATACACTTGGTTCACTTCATGAGAAGGTGTTCTAGTCCGTAATTAACGCTAAGGGTTACCCAACTAAATATTAACTGACATGGTGAGAATTTTTGTATATCTCATTTTTTCGATGTGTTTCACTTTTCTTCTTCATAACTACTGTTCTGATACAAAATTCCTCATAAAAGTTATTGCATTACATTCTTGGTGAAATTATATTTCCATTGATATATACGTTTATGGTATTACTGAAAAATGAAGTGGTGATATGAGCCACCGAACCTCAAAAATACACTATTTCCAAAAGGCTTCCAAAACTTGGCTCCTGATGCATAGTCCTCAATGGAAATGAATAACGAAATCCATATTTAATTTTGCCTAAAGATATACAGCTAATTCACTTATCTTGATTAAATTATAATTCAGAACCAAATTTTTCACTCCCTCTGCTGAATTCGGCGCTATCTTATCGGAAGCATTCTTTGTCAAATAGCTTCGGATACATTCCCTAAAGACAATTTGTTTAAAAATAAAAGAATCATTGCATGCCATTTTTGCAGTAGCAGCGCTAACAGATCTTCGCGGAATGTACTCTTCCATAGTTCGTTGCCCCTTGCACAGAGAATCATTGATTTCTCTTTCAAAATAACGGTATATTTTTTATTTGGATGTGTCTTCAAGACTGACGTTGAGAGACAAGCACTCCTCAAAATTTTACAAACATAACATCCATCTTCGTCTTTACTTTTTTAAGCTTTCTAACCGTAGGTTGAAGAAGCGTATATGCTCCAGCTTTGTTCGTCTGTCTGTCTGTCTGTCTGTCCGCACGATGACTAGCGTAAAAATAGTTTGACTTCGATGAAATTTTAGTATGTGGTAGAGGACAACATGGGGACGAAACGTATTGAAAACGGGCGAAATGGTGTCAAAGTTTAGGGCATAGAAGCGGGATCCATTCCATTGCCCTTATGAGTCATAACTTACGTAAAAATGCTTCAATTGCGACAACACCTTATCTTGTTGCTACGGAGTCATACTGCTCCGATTCTGTTGAATATCATTGAAATGGGGTCAAAGGTCAAAAGGTCAGTGCACAGGAGACAGATTTATTCCACAGCCTTTATCCTCATAACTTGAGTGATAACCTTAGTAATGATTTCTGATATGTTGAAAAGCGTATCATAATCAGTGCATTGCATGATTTTACTAACTTGTTCGTGAAAAGGACTGCCACACATTTGATTTGTTATGATGCATCTTAATTCGTCAGGGTTGGTGTTTTGAACAGCTTTAAAACTCACAGGTGACGCTAATTGGCACAAAAATAAAAAAAGCAAGTGACATTTGAATGAGCGAAACCGTGTTACGGGAAACAATGTCTGACGCCCGACCCCACGCGTAGGCGTCGGGTGAGGGCGTTGGGCGCCAGCGTCTGACCCGTCTGACTGAGTAGTCTGAAGGTGCTTGATAAATTACCACTCAACTTCAGAAGGATATCGGTGACAGATTTTCAAATGAAACAGCTAAAACAAAAAATATAGAAAGAAATATGATATATTTCTACGTCTTCTAGCTCAAGAATTTTGCATAATAGGAGAGTTGATATTAGGCTTGGAATATTCTTTGGAATATTCTTTGTTTTTCCTCAAAGAATATTCCAAGCCTACTATCAACCTAGAATAAGGAAAAATAACTTTTAAAATTTTCAAATACGTCTCCCACAGAGGCAGCGAAAAAGAAAGCATTTGCCCTTTCACCACCTAGCGGGAAATCTGTGCATTAATTAAAGATGATAATGTTCCACATCTCTATTGTCGTGAATGGCATACAGTAAAAAAGGCAATTTCTCGTTAGGGATTTTAGAAGCAATGATGCAGCTGCAAAAAGAAGTACATAAGCACTACCTAGCAACAGAACTGTGAGCTATAAAATTCTTCAAATACTAACCTAACGTGTTCCACAAGGTAAATGGAATCCGATATTGAACGAATTTTTTAAATCGCACATTTTAAAGCTGCGATATTAAGAAAAAAGTTGGCGTCCTCTAGCGGCGATATTTTGCATTATTTTGGTAAGAAAATACGCTCACAGAGTTTGCACATTTAGTAGTATCTGACTGAAGAAAGAAGTTTTTCAATCGGGTTTTTATTCCCTCAGATATTGCTGTGAACGGATACGTGAGCTTACGCCCTCTCGTGGCAGACATCTCCGTTAAGAAATAATTTGAAATTACATGAGAAACATTTCGCAGCGGATATGCTCTCGAACAAAGGACTAGTTTTAAAGATCGAACTCTTAGGAGCAGAGCTATTAACAAAAATAAGATACGCATCTACGCTTCCTGACGGAAAAACTATACATTATTGTAAGAAGAAAGTAATCTGAAAAAGATTCCTAAAGACAGCGAAATGGGTCCACGAAGCAATTTTTTCATTCGAGTATTCAAGATCTCAGATTTAGATGCAAATGCATCAGAAGCAGAAATAAATCCTTACGCTTCCTGGTGGCTAAACTATTATTTACCAAATATAAGAAATTATATGCAAAGCATTTCCCACCAGTAGCTGTATGTGATACAGGAACATTTTTTCAAATCAGAGTTTTAAAAGTGGAAATATCTCGTAAAATGCAATTTACACTTACTAGTGAAAAGTCTATGAATTACTTGAAGATTTTGGAATTATATGAAAAACATTTTGCATCAGGAACTATATGCACCAAAAAAGAATTTTTCCACTCGGTCTCTTAGAAGCCGATATATTAACAAAAATATGATATACATCTACGCTCCCTGAAGGAACAACCCTGCATTATATTAAGACGACAAAATTCCAGGAAAATTATAGAACTGAGTGGCATCGGTCAAAGAAACACCTTTTTCAATCCAGATTTTAAAAGCTTAGATTTTGCTGCAAATACATCAGAAGCAGAAATTAACCCATTAAAGTCCCGTGGTGGCCAAACCGTTCTTTAACAAAATTAGAAATGACATGTAAAAAAATTTCCCATCAGGAGCTGTATCCACCGAAGGAAAAATTTCTGAAATCGGAGTTTTAGAATTACAGATATCGGGGAAAACGCAATTTAGTTTTACGACCCTTAGCGTAAAATCTTTGCATAATTTGAAAAAGTGGCTATACCTGAAATGGTTTTTGACAAAAATGGAATTGAAAAGTTAAAGAATTTTTTCAATCGGATGTTTAGGAGCAAATGTATGTAATAAAATGTGTTTTAAATTCGATATCATCTGCATTCACGCCCTCTAGCGGCGAAATTGCACATCGTAAAAAAACCGCAATGAAGGATCATCATTACCACATTTCAAGTTTCTCAATCCAAAAATATTTTTTTCTAATCGGATTGATAGATGCAAAGATATAGTGTCCACAGGCGGACGGACGGAAAAACCGATAACACAAATACGATCGTTTTTTTACAAAAGGCGGTCTAAAAAAATCGGATTTCGTGGTTCTGCACTAATTTTCTATTATGAAACAGCCATTTAATGATACGCTAATACTCAGTGCCTTGAAAAAGTGCAATGATCGGAAACAATAAAATTCAAAACAACTTTCAGCTTGCACAGATTCTGGTTTTTCATTATTAGAAAAATATACACTGTTTATTCTAACCCTAATTCAAGTCATTAGCAGGAATAAATGTTGTTGTTGTACAGGAAACGGCAAGAGTAAATGAACTGCGTCCCTGGATGGCTGAGGTTAGAGTACAAAGCACTGTAAGGGCCTTTGCTCGTGGTCCTCTGCTTTCAATTTGTCCGAAGCTCCGTTCAAGGCACATAATTTTCCTGCATTCTCACTCTTCTTGCACAGAAGGAATCATTCAACGTGTGTTTCCCAGATGTAGATACATGGATGCCCCCTTAAACGTTATTTGCAAATATCGTCACTATTAATCATCCGATTTGGATGATATTTAAGATTTGGGGGTTTTCCATGTGTTTAACAGAATGCGCATAAAAAAACATATCCTTTATATGGAAACATTCGGAGATTGGGAACGAATTAACGTATTAATTAGCCTAAATAGCAATTTTATTAACATCACGTGATAGTTCCCTTTGAGTGCTTTCCAACGGTGCCTCACTTGTTTATCTGCGGCAAATGGTTCGAATGTTAAGTGGAATGGCTCGTTTTTTTATTTTTTTTTTTTTTGAGGTCTGTACAATGTTTTTACAAGAAATGAAGATTTATCGATTGATGGGGGAAAGCTGGAGATAACAAATACCTACATTTATCTTGGACAGGAGATATCAAGTGAAGATAACATTGATGACGAAATTAAACGGCGTATAAAACTTGCTCGGAGAGCTTTTGGAAGAAACAGTATAATTTTCAAAAACAATATGCCATTATGTCTTAAAAGAAAAGTGTTTGATCAATGCATCCTTTCAGTGCTTACATATGGTAAAGAGACGTGGACCTTAACTAAAAGTTACATGCCAAGACTGCAGTCAACTCAAAGAAGCAATGGGACTTGCATGCTTGGTGTAACCAGGAGAGATAAGTAGAGGAACTCGTGGATCAGAAAAATGACAAGGGTGGAAGACATCGTGACCAGAGTAAAATCCCTGAAATGGCAGTAGGCTGGACATATTGCCTGAAGGACAGACCACCGATGGACAACCGACATATTAGACTGGATTCCAAGGGACAGAAAAAGACCAAGAAGAAGACGACAAGGGAGATGGGTGGATGAAATTCTAAAGTATGCTGGAGTAACATTGAGGAGACTGGCACAAGGCCTACCGTTGTGGAAGAAACTTGGGGAGACCTTCATCCAGCAGTGGATTGATAATGGTTGACAATGATGATGATGATGCTATATAAACGTTTTTTAAGCCCTGTGTAACTGCCCTGATCGTTTGTTAAAGCTTTATCCGGATTGGTGTTATTCACCGTTTAATAATTCGGTAAACTAAGATATTTGGATTGTTTGTTAAAGCTTTATCCGGATTGGTGTTATTCACCGTTTAATAATTCGGTAAACTAAGATATTTGGATTAAACATTTCAGCTTTCCTCGTACTACCTTTTTTTTTCAGGTATTCGATACTCTGCCTTCAAATTTGCTGACTGGCAGTTGTGAAAAATGATTAGAAATTTGGTAATTTATATTTAACAAATTTGTAAATTTTTCCGTTGAAGTAGAGAGGTTTCATGGCGTTGATAACACGCATCGCCCAGATTTTTTGCTAACAAGTGTCCACTCTGGGACGCCAAGTGGGTCGTCTGCAAATTGCGTTTGTAAGAGTAACCTATGACACAAGGGCAGTATTATCATGGGCTGGCATGCAAATTAAAATTTAACTACACTTCCATAAAAGCATCTACTCTCTGTTATAGGGCGAAGACGTATCTCGTCCATACCTTTGTACATGCACTTCTCTTTTCTCATTTTAACGCGTTGCCTGTATTCTAACGTGTCTTGTTCTAACTTAGAATTCGGTAGATCACATTTTACCTATCTTGCCTTGTACTCTTTTGGATGGTGCGTTGTTACTGTGCACTACAATATCGGAAGGTTTATATACACATACATTTCTTTGTCTGCTAACACTTTCACCGTAGTTCTGAGTCACATACTCCCGTAATTGTTCACGTAAGGTGCATAGATACATTAAATCATAGCATTCAGAAGAATGGATATTATGAAAATTACTGAAATTTTCGTTCTTCCTTGAAATGTTTCTTATCTGAATGCTTGGTGTTCTAAGCAAGGTTGTGATTTTTTCTGTTTAACCCTTTAACGACCATGATCCATAAAATCTTGTAACACTCTAAATACCATAGCGCCCGAAACTGTTTGTTGTTTCACTTCTTTGTTTAGTAACAACAATAGTGACTGAGAGTGACTCCTGCTGATCCCCCATAAGTCGAGAAAATTTGAAGAAAAAGAAAGGATAAGAAATTCGACTCACCCTAGTCAGGCGTTTCTGGCGCCTATGGTCGTTTGCACGTACGGGCTTTTTAGGCGTTATGGTCGCTAAAGGGTTAATGGATAAAACTTAAAAATGGTACTACAATTGGACCTAAGTTCTCTCTATACGTGAGTAAAAGCAAATTCAATGTTCTCAAAATATAATTACGTAAAATAGCACGAACTTCAATTAGAATTCATACATCGTGCAATTTGAATTAAACAGAGCTTGATAACTTTACGGCTGGCTGATATAAAGACATCAATGTATGTGAAATGCACAAAACTGTAATATAATGGTTTATGCAAATAATTAATATAGTTTTAATACGTAATTGTTTCAAAAATTGGAAGCAATAGTCTTCTTACCACTAAAAATCTGTAGAAATGGCTTCATATAGCAATCTTTATCATCATCGAAATGGAACCATTCATGTTTCATTTTTTCTTTTGATGGATATTATATTTTCGGAGCTGTTCAGCAGCTGATAAACCGAATAAACTGAAATACACGTTCGAGCATTAACATTTATCGAATACATACAAATTACTTAAGCAGGTAACGTTATTTTCATTCCTGTTCTGATCGTCTCATACTCCGGTACGTACGACATATTTCTTAACTCAGAATTAAAAAAAAATATCATTCTTGCTTTACTACACAGGGTTCACAAGCGTATTGCGTTCCTTTACAGCAAAATTTACATTTTACAAAAGTAAATCAAGATTTTGCGTTACCCTTGTTGACCGTTTAGTTGATTGTTTTTTAAATTTCAACTTCCATGTTTCATAATAAATTTAATATAATTATCTGTTTATATTTGTAAGGATTGAACATACCTTTTTCCAAGCTTTAGCTCATTGGGGGAGGATTTTTTATGGTTAACTGCAAAGAAAAAAACTGAAATACTGGAACGTTTTACTAAGCTGCCTCTCATGTATGGAAGAAAACTAAAATACTGGAATGTTACAAATTATAACGTTCTAGTATTTCAGTTTGTTCTGTGCTGTTAGCCTTGAAAACGCATACGGCGGTGAACGAAAGTTGGCAAAATGTATATTTTATATCCTAATGCCAATAAATGGATAGATAATTTAATTTTTTATCCTTGGTTCATCAACAGATGTGTCACACATTCCACAATATTTTACAATTGGCATATTTTCGTTCTTCGCAGAGCAGCGTGACCATTTATGCTTGAGCATAGGGTATGTGAGTGAGCAAATGAATGCATATGACGTATCTGTTCTACTGAAGATTATCTCAAAAAAGAAAGTTACGTTGACAACCATTTAAACCAAAAAACACAGTCGAATGCCTGTTTTCTACAAAATATTTTTACATCAACTTTAAACCCCTCAGTGACCTCAAGTAAATCTCAGCTGTGGTTAAAGTAATGGAACACTTAAGCTTAGTCAAGTAAATCTCAGCTGTGGTTGAACACTTAGGATTTAGTCAAGTAAATCTCAGCTGTGGTTGAACACTTAGGATTTAGTCAAGTAAATCTCAGCTGTGGTTGAACACTTAGGATTTAGTCAAACAAATCTCAGCTGTGGTTGAACACTTAGGACTTAGTCATATACGTACGTTTGTACCAATAATTATATCTGTGATTGCTTTCTGTTTCAGAAGAACTTCAATCCCAAAAGCCTTGGTTTTTCAGTTAAATATTTCATAAAATCTTGACATCAGGTATTGAAGACCTAAATTCAAGAAGGAATTTGTTCCCATATTAATATTTGATATAACCGTTTAAGTGTGCTTAGACCCAGCACGGTAACTGATAACAAAGCGAATTTTTATTTCAAAAACTTTAACCTATCACTTATTTGAGTTTCTATATCTCCGGATTTGGATTCTGACACACAACTGAAAATATATTTATGGCAAATATTTTTCAAATGTACACTAAAATAGCAAATTTTTGGTAACACCCAATTGCATTCTCAGTTACGGGACAAACTCGCTGTGATGGCTTAATGAGCAGCTTACTGCAAATGGTTAAGATGTGTAACAGCTGTAATATGATGAAAAAGAAAGATTTAGGCAATTTTGGAAGAGGCATGAAGGATCATGATAGCTATCTCGATTCCTGTGCAGATTTCGTCGTTGGTAACTGGTGGTTGAGCTCAGCGTCGAGCGATTGTATTCCACATTTGTTCAATGGGTTACAAATCAGGTGTTCCGGACAAGAAAAGCATGTCTAATTCAAAATAGGTACTATCTCTCAAATTTTATGTTCAAAAAAGCCAAAAGAGACCGTCGACAGGTTTGACAGCAATTCAGCCTTTACAACTTTGCTATACAAATGTGGTTAGACATCGTTTCTCTAACGCGAGAACGCGAATGGAACCCAACAGAACCTCACACTAGGACGCACGTGTCGGTTTGGGATGCCGCTGTAAAATTTATATCTCCAGTAACCATTCACCATAGTGCTGCGATACAGGAATATGTCAATCATGAGTTAATAGGAGGAATCGCGTCAACGGTGGGAAATACTATGCCTTACCATTCATCACGCCACTATTTACGTACTTGTCCCTATTGCAGTCGCATACGATTATGGTTCACGTTCGAGGGAATTAAAAGCAACTGACGGTGAGCTTCCGTGTTTCTCTGAAGTAAACGGTGTCGGACAAAACTTACAGACAAAGTTTGATGTGATAAAGACCTGAACTGTTTAGCTAATCCTCGAAAAGTGGCTGGTCGTTCCAGAAATTCCATACTGTGGAGAATATACAGGAGTTTTCCGTTGTTAGTCTCTAGATTCCTAACGTCGGTTAAACATGTCTTTCATTTCTCAGTGACGGCATATTAGCATTACTGTGCTAACGTTTCGTCCGAGACGAGTGGCGGTGTTGCGGAAGGGAAGTCCGCCTTCTCGCCGGCCAACACATCGGCCTTCCTCAAAGTACGTCAGCTGTACTCACGATTCTCGTATACGGATAGGGCGTGACATACGCAAGGCTTCGGGGCATACTCATGTACCACCCGTACATTTGTGCAACAATTAACGCCTAGAGATTACGGCAACAAGCCCTTTGCATCATGCTTTAAAACTGCGTGGCACAAATCGTTTAGGCGTAGGGAGCACAAAACCTTTGAATATGCCTTCGGTTGCAAAAATGTCGAACCTCCTAACATGACCTATTCATCCTTCGGGCCACAGCCAATTACACGTCTTGTTCTGGAGTTACATCTTCAGCATCCAGCAGTGTAAGTTAGTTTAACTATGGCTGCGGAGAGTCCTTCATAAAAGATTGTACATCATTCATTTCAATTATATTTACATCAAAATGCAGCTGTAAAATCGGTAATTCAATGCAACGCGGAGCTCCGTTGTCGGATATTAGCAGAATGTTACAAATCACATTTAAATGCTTTTATCCCAATAAAACACATCAGTAATTCACAGGTAGAAATGAATTACTACGAGGAGATCAGTTTCGTTTAGAAATGCATTATGGTATTGAATCAAAACTTCATGTCTTTGGAAAAAAAATTATATTTTATTTTACCTGCTATTTTACTGTAGGCTATTTTTGCTACGTAGTGCAAAAAATAAATAAATTAAATGCACAACTATGGAGGCATGGTTGTCAGATTTTGTTTTAGAACGACGTTATATTAAAATACCTTTGTAAATTCTATATATTGAGGAATTCAGAAATTACCAATATCATAATAATTTATGATTGAAATTATAGCACTTTCCTTTCTCGAGATTGGACCTATTTCTTAAAAAGTGGACATGAATTCTTACTTTTCGCTAGCGTAGTGTGCCTTACCATCAACACCAACAGTAATTTGCAGCTTTTATGCTACTGCGACAAATATTTTGTTGTCCTGAAGACGACGTTATGGATTCAATTAAACTGTTATCTTTTATTTCCTGAATTCCCCTTTACGTGCAATTAAACCAAGAATTTTGGACCACAACTCTTTATGGAAGAGTGTTTTTCTTTCAGAAAGCACTCATTTTCTGTTCATTTCCCCTGTAAAAAAACAGCAATTTTAAATCTGGGGGTATTTTACTTTTATTTTAATTATTTTTTTTAGCTTTCCATCTGTATTTTATACTATGCCTTTCCACATGCGTTTTCTTGCCTTTGTTATTAAAGGCAGAGTCTATGTTTTTTTTAAAACATAGACCTTCACATCAGTGTTTAAACACATACGGATAATGTCCGAGTGTGAATAGAACCAGATTTACATGTTTTATAAATAAATGTTATTCAATACAGAAACCTGACACCAATATTAATAAAATCGGAAGCAGTTTCAGGAATATCAATGAATTATCATTAGAACAGGAAGTCTTTGCTTTATTTAAAGCATATAATGCCGCAGATAACAGAAAACATAAATCGTCATTCTCGAAAGGCAAAATAATGACCAACGAAATATATTTCTTCAAAAAAGAACGCCATCGCTTTAGTTATTTTTTTCAAACAAAAGAAACAATGAATAAATAAAAGTCTTTGGTGTACCTTTTACGGCATATACTATAATGTTAGAATATTGAATTATCAAAAGATATGTTGCCGTACGAAGCCTAACATGACAGTCTCTAAATGACTCTCATATCTAAAATTCATATTTGCTAGAAACCTCAATTTATAATACCACACCTTCAAAACTAAAATATATCGATTCTGGAATGCCCTAAAATATGCATTTTAGAGCAGTCAACTTTATTCGACGAAGTTACACACAGTCAAACAGTATTTGATAGCAGTCTACAACAGTCGAGGTAAAAGACAGTCAAACATTGTTTTAAATCTTCTTTTCTCTATAAAGAAATGATCGATTACCTTATACAAAACTTCCAATTAAACAACTCGCTCGGAAATAATCTTTATCTTGCGATGTTCGTTTAGGCGTAGGGTGGACCTGGTTAAGAAATTTGAGACAAAAGTAACAAATCTGGAAATCTTGCCTAGATGTGGAGCTTTCAATGACAGTATCTCCCAGGAGTTGCCAAATTTTAGATCCAATGCTTTAATTATGATTTCCCCCTTCAAATGCCACGTACCGAGTCAACGCACTTCCTGACTTCAAATTTAGATCACGGTCTGCATTTAATCATTCCTCCTTTTTCTCGGGTAATCATACTCATATTTAAATTGTAATGTTTTAGTATTTCAGTGTTTTATCACTATACTGTTACCTTGAAAAATCCTCAGACCACGAAAGGAAGCTTGCCAAAATGTCTGCTTAATTGTTTACTCCAGTGAACGGAGAGTAATTTTAGTTTTCGATACGTGCTGTGTCATCAGTTCTGTAACTTATAATAAGTAGTACAAGTGGATTTCAAATTTATGTCGCCCTATTAACTTCCAGTTTTAACTAAACGTGATTTTCATGGCAATTTCACTTCATCAGAATACTGACTATGATGACAGCCCTTTAACGATGAAATGGAATTTCGAAGCACGTGTTCACACGTCACCTTCTGCACGAAATTTTCTGCCTGGTGTTTCGCTAATGTAGTTCCAAGAAATAGCTTTGTTTTACATTTTTGTATTTTGCGTAAGTGTAAAAATGTAAATGACACATAGCAGTATACTAGTAATTTCGGGCATCTTACTGAACTGGAGATGCAGAAATATTCCTTTAAGAACAGCAGAAAGCTCTACATCCATTGAGTCTGTGTATGGAACGGAGACACCAACATAAACGACACTAACTGTGATATGGAAATATTGAGAGCTACTCGTATGTAATAAGCATATCAGTAACTCTGTCACGAAGCGTGAAAACATGATATTCACTAGAAATGATCAGTTTATACAGTGATATTTCAGCCGCGCCTGAGGCGCAGTGGTTTTAGGGGGTGTCTTCACACTGTTCGTCCGAGTTGTGCCCAGGTTCGGTTCCTAATGAGGCATGGATATAGTGTTTGTTTAATAGCACGAGTTTTCTGCTCTTCCTTGAACCTGTGGACCTAAATTGGGGACAGGCATCCGCCTGTAGCTTGCCGAGTTGTTCACGGTGGTTGTTAAAACACCATTAAAAAGGGTTAACATTTATTTTGTTTTTGTAAAACGTCTACCGTGAAGTTCTATATCATGGGTGAATTATCAAAAAAGCCGTTCATCTCCTTATACGTCCTTCCAAAACGAGTGTGGGACAGCTGGAAAATTCTTATCAAGGTCTAACTATTTGGCAGTTGTCAATCAAATGAGAACCAATGAGTGTAGATATTGGGACGACTTTTACTTTCGCTGAAAATGAAAAATCTAAGTTTGGTGACTGACTATGAAACGAACAATTGATGACTGGCGGGAATTCACAGAATGAATAATTAGTAGCTGGCGAAAGCTTAAATAATGAATAATTATGAATATATATAATCGATGTCTTATGCAAGCATATAAAATGAAAAATGCATGTCTCCTGAGAGGTTATAGAACGAGCAATTGAGGTCTGGTGAATATTATAGAATGAACTATCGATGCTGGTTAGAGATTATAGATTAAAAAATCGATGTCTGGTGAGCGATTATAGAATGAAAATTCTATGTCTGATGAGACAATATAGAATGAACAATCGATTTCTGGTGAGAGTTTATAGGTTTATACTGTATCAGTGACCTATGTTCTTTTGAATATTTTTTGTAATTTGTTCTGAGCTTAATCAAGGCCAAATATCATCAGCCCTAAATTTTGAAAGGTCTCTGTCTCATAATCAAAGAACTTATCACGTTTCTTGATGTTTAGGTTCGCATTTTAATTGTAACCTTTCATTTACTTCAGAGTATCCTGCTGTCATATGAAGCCATTCGAATTATTATGTACATGGCCACAGTTAATAATATTTTTTTTTATTACGACGATTTTGAAATCGTTTAATCTTAATAATTCCTAACTACTGAGGCTCTAAAAAAAATAAAAACTGAAAGTGTAGAAATATTTTATTGTTCTAATAATTTACTGCAAGAAATGTTACGTATTTTCAAATCAGGCATTTTATAATCACCTTCTAATAAAAATCTTAGAGTAAACTAATTTCTTTAGAGCGTTCTAATATGTGATGAAGCCATTTCGGTTTCGAATGAATATCTAAGAGTAAACTACGTCTTTCATCGAAATAAAATAAAGATCTTAATGTGCTCAACATAAGACACGTAATAGAAGCATAAGCAAAGAAAGAGGAACCACTTCTTTAGCATAATAAGTACTTTTGAACTCAGCAATTCCCTTATGGAATGAAAGAAAACTCGTGGTCCCATTTACTACCTATAAGGGAACTATTAGGGAGTCTATTGTTGTTATCACAAGAGGTAATGTACGCGATGATGGAGTATCCATTTAATTGCCATCGCCGTGTACCTCCATCTTCCACAGGCTCTAAACGGGAGGCTAACATAAACTATGACCTAACATTCTGTGTGTTACATTACGTGAACATGGACCCGCGTAAGGACTAATGCAAATTCGCGCGTTTCCAGTGCTATATTTATGTTTTTAATGCTCGTGCTATAAAAAATGCAAATTGGTCACTATAGTGAACAGAACTTTACCCAACTGAATACCCACGTAAAATGTTTCACACATTCATTCGTAACCAAACTCCTTCTCTAGCGAATATGCCGCAACTGAGAAACGACAACACATCCGCTTGGATGAAGGTTCCTGCAGAACGGCACAAGCACCACGCTGAATTCGTAGCATATGAAATCAAGGCTAATATGAGAGGCATGGTCAGCACGGTTTAAGGTACAAGAAGGTGGTCCCCAATACATATTTCCTAAGCCTAACCATATT
This sequence comes from Macrothele yani, assembly GCA_039090855.1. Lineage (NCBI taxonomy): Eukaryota > Metazoa > Arthropoda > Arachnida > Araneae > Macrothelidae > Macrothele > Macrothele yani. Next base: position 44,700,656 of record CM076999.1, on the reverse strand, counting down.
ATATGGGACTAAATGCACACTACGATTCATATCTGGATTACAAAAAAATAACTGTTAACAAAACACGAAGCAAAGCAAAGCAGCGAGTAATTTGTTTAGTAAAAAGTTATTAGCAACATGCAAATAATTTCTGAACATTTAGTCATTTTAATTTCGTGGCATAGAGATTTACGCTCCTATGTGGGAGGAAGAAATTGAAGGCAGTTGCCGATGAAAGATTCGGGAAGGAAAACAAATTAAAAATTATGAAATAAATATGGTGTTAGTACTCACACCTAAGCAAAAATCACCTCTAAATTTTGAAAAACAGGAGATTCTACTGTGATATTAGCTGAAATTTGCATGTGCGGCGATTCCAACTGTGCAATTACAATGCGTGCTTCTTGAAGCAGGCTTTAGAGAAAAAAACGAATCTGGAAGTGAGTCATTACTGCATGAATCTCTCCAGAAGAGAATCTGTTCTGAAAAAAGAGCTGGCTCCAAGAATAAATCAGTCTGGTTTAAAAAAAAACGTTTAAAATTCACCAACCTGTCTCGGTCAGAAACGATTTTCATCTTTAGAGCTATGGATTTCCAAAAACCATCGGATTCCCTGAGCTAATCGTTTCCAATAGCGGAAGTGTTAAGGAACGGATCCTTTTAGTGAGTCAAAACAAAAATACGGGTTTGTGCATTTCTATTATGTAGATGTCCCCGTATACCCATGGATTAAAGCAAAACGATTTGTTTTAAAGTTCCTCATTATTTTTAGTCTATTCTCTGTGACACACAAAAGAATACAACATCCCGAATTTGAATTGCAACAAATTTTAGTAATTGTGTTTTGCATATACACTGGTAGAATGTGAAAAAAGAACACCAAGAAAGAATTGGCGGACGATCATGAAATTCACATATAATGATGGGGTCGAGTGTACGTAGGTGTGATATTATTTCGGGACCAACCGGCGAGCGCTTACCCCACAGCACGGCATAATATGCAAATTATCGTAGGTGATATTTATGGAGTAGGGAGAAGTGAATGTAATCAGTCGTCAGCGTACGGACACATGCGAAAACCCTGAAGAAGCTGCAATGCCTGGACATGGAAGACGTGTACGATATCAGCAGTTATCGGACTTTGAGCGAGGTCGTCTAGTCGGACTCCGCGACGCCGGGTGGTCGTATCGTCGTATTGCGGAGAGAATTCGACTGGAAGTATCGGTGGTGGTACGATGGTGGCGTAGATGGTCTGAGGAACATTCTCACCAAAGAAGACGTGGAACCGGGAGACGCAGACGGACTGATGAGCGGACCGATCGACGCATAAGAAGAGCAGCGTTGTCCAGCAGAACATCCACTGCGACGCAAATCTGAACTGCCGTTGCACCTGAGGTGACTGTGTGAACAATCCGCAACCGCGATCTGGATGCAGGACTACGTGCACGTGTGCCTCTGGCATGTGTACTTCTCACTCCAGCCCACCTTCAGGAACGGCTGCAGTGGTGTCGCCAACGTCTGCACTGGAGAACGCAATGGCGATCTATCGTGTTCAACGATGACAGCCGATTCTGCTTGGGAGCCTCCGATGGCCGTATGCGTGTTCGCAGACGCACATGGGAGCGTCTTCACCCTTCTTACATCCGCCAGCAACACACAGGGCCTACACCTAGTCTCCTGGTGTGGGGAGCGATCAGCTATCACACCCGTACACAACTAGTGTTTGTACCGGGTACGTTAAAAAGCACCGCCTACATCAACAAGGTCATTCAGCCCGTTGTGGTGCCATTTGTAAGGTCGATCCTTCGTGGTGTTTTTAATTATGATAACGCACGCCCACACACGGCACGTGCAACGCAACATGCACTTCAGGGTGTGAGATAACTTCCATGGCCTGCAGGTTCACTGAATTTGTCCCCCATTGAGCACGTGTCGGATTTTATGGGACAACGACTTATCTGGTCTCAATGGCCAGCCACTACCATCCCCGATTTACGCGTCCAGGTTGACGATGTTTGGAACTCAATACCCCAAACTTACATCCAACTTCTGTACGACAGACTCCATGCCAGAATTGCACAGTGTGACGCAGTTCATGGCGGTTCAACCTCGTACTAACCATGTTACATGGCAATGTTATTTTTCAGTTTACCAGCAATACAGTTGTATTTTGCCATAATGTTTTGATCACGTTATCCTCTGTATTCCGTTATTATGCTGTATAAATTTCGTTGGTATCAGACGTCTCCTTCTAGGTGTTCTTTATTCACTTTCCGCCAGTGTATATCATATTTATCAAATTAGTAAACGGTGAACAAGAAATTTCCTGATATAAGTGAGCAATACCGCTCAGTGAAAAATAAGATATTCTGAAGAAACGTGGGCAATTAATCTCTAATAACAGGGGTGTCCAACGTTTTTGAGATTTGTTCCTATTATATTAGTTAAGATGCCCAGTAAAATGATGAAAAAAAGTCCGATCAATGTTGTGTAATCCTCTCAAGGAGGTTAGAAGTAAGATGAGGTGGCAACAGCCCCTGTCACTGTGCTTCTGGCGTGACGCCTATTTTTATCAGCTGACTACGCCAATGCGCCCAACCTAAGAATTTCCTGTGTGTCTCTATGGGGAAATCGCGATTTTGAACGGGTTTTTCGGACCCTTACTCTACCCATACAGTCGTGAAAAAAATTGAGGCTGAAATATTAATTTCCATAACAAAATATTTCCAGAAAAGACAGGAAAATGAGTATTGGTATTTCTTTAAAAAATTGAACAAAATAATGATTTTTTTAGCGGTAGTGCATAGTGCGCATGGATACTTACTGCCCATGTGCTAGAAACCATGTTTAAAATATAACCAATATCCTAATGTTAAGAAATAAGATGTCGGAAATATTCCTTCTTTCCATCTTCAGTTCGCATGCGCTAAGCAAAACTGCTTAAGCCACAGGAAGTGACGTCACCTTCCCAAATTCTCTCAGCGCTGACTCCCACCACCTCAGAGAGAGGACAGAAACAACTGATCTGTTTTGGCTTCACTCAAAACGGGTCCCTTCACCTCCTCTTCTTTTAACCTCCTTGGATCCTATAAATAAAGAATTAAAAGAATATATAGATATACAGAGATCCAGTGAATTGATCACATTGTTCAATAAATCCACAAAATTTGACAGGAATCCTATAATTTATTAGCCTTTTACAGTAACAAAATAAAGAGCAGAGGGGATTTACAAACATTTCCGCAGTGTAACTTGAACCATTCTGTGACAGTCAACGGCCGGTTTAATTTCCTTTGCGGGCGAGACGCTCGGGGTGCTATTATGTTATAAACATTGTCCGCGATGAAATTGAAACAAGAGCAGGCATGTGTTTCAATGAAACAGAAGTAAATAACGTTGAATGGAATGTGAAAGTCTCTGAAATTATTAAGTTTCTTCTTATTCTTTCTGTAAGGAAAAACCAAAAAGAAATTGAAGAGAACAATCATACGTGTCTCTTATTATAAATAGCAGTGACTTCGTATAACGGGGGGGGGCATATTTAAGGATATTAGGTACAAGAGACAAAATGTATGTGCCCTGGACAGACATGGTCCTAAAACTTAAGTATGACCCCTTCAGCCATGTCTTAAAACCAAACACCTTGGAAGTTCAGCAATGATAAATGTGTAACCTAATCTTTAGGCAAAAGAACACGTTCGCCATTTAGCCAATCCGTCACAAAAATATGTGGCAATATATGTCATCAAATTAAATCATCATAACGATGAATTTACATACTTAATGAAAAGAATTCCTTTATCTTAGTCTGTGAGTAACGACGTCTGCTTTCTAAAGATCTAAATGAATTTTAACCTAGTATATCACTGTGAGCAACTTTGTTTATTTTCTTGAGAACAAAAAACTCATTGTTCCGGTTATACATAGCTTATTACACATGCCTCGTGAATAAGTTGAGGTATAATTTCAAAATCATATTGAAGAAACTAAGGTGAGTACCTAATTAATATTTATTGAAACAAATTTATTAAATCAAAGTTACACCTAAATTTCAGAAGCTGTTTTCAAAACTTTAGAAGAATCTTTTGACTGAAGTTTTACTATTTTCGTAGAACATTTCTTTAGGAAAATGTGACTTATAAATTTATCATTATTTTAACAGTCCAGTTAAATCTCTGTCTATCCCGGTGTCAAGTCAGATTGGCGAAGAGCAAGCAGCAAGTGGTAGATAGAACACGCATAGTTTGTGTTTAATTAGTGCACACACACCATGTGTTCAAATGTTGATGAGGTGAATTGTTGAAAATGTCAGTATTTTATTTATTCATTGATTTTTTACAGTTAAGGTGAAATAAGTCAACAGTTAGCAAGAGAAATAATAAAATAAAATATGAATATAAGAAAACTATGTTTATTCGTATGTAGATCTAAAGCTTTTAAAAAATCGCCATATGAAGTGCTTCGGAAAGGAACTTATGTCAGCAAAACACTCTCGCAGTTCACACCAACTACGACAAATATTCATTATCCAGTAATTCTGTATTATTTGCCTGCGGCTACTAGTTCCCTGAAACTGCGTTACCAAATGAGTTTACATAATGAATGCACAATCTAGTGGAAGTACTCTAAACCATTTTGGTTTTAACAGAAATAATTACTATTTTCGATCTGAGCCCTTTTTCAACCGTATGGCTGTCATATTACGTTTCAAATTTAGACCACCGCACAGGAAAGGATCTATTAATATAAATTAAAATTTGACACATTTTACAATCTTAATAAAGATGTTAAAGGATTGAAAACCCCAGAAAAAGGAGATTCCAGTTATTCTGCAAATTTATTTTCGCAGAAGCAACCTCATCTAACACCCGAGAAACAGCAGCCTATGAATCAAAGGAATTAGTTAACTGTGCCTCAAAAAATTTGTATATATGTGGGTGTCTGTTACAATGAAACGGTATAAACTGTATTTACGACGTTTATTATATCTCTGCCTCCTCGGATTTGAGAAAATCGTAATAGGCAGGAGCGAGGAAACATGTAAGACATCTGTACGGAAAGTTTTATTACATTTTCTGCAAACTTCATTTTGCAGAATGACTTTACCTTTGCGATCAAACAACATTCGAAAAAATTAATTTACAATTAACTTTGCATCCTACAGAAAGATTTATGTCATCTTAATATAGCTCCCATTGCTGTATCGTCTCAGCAATTACTGCAGTTCGAAAAGTTGAAGAATGTGTTAAGCCCTAGGCGGCTATTCGGGCGCACGTTGAAAACATTTCGTCGATTTGGATTATGAAATGTTTACATGGTACACGCAGATTTCGATTTCGACAACTATAAATACTAGTAAATGCAATGTTTCACACCTGAAGTATCAATCCAATATGCAAAGGTGAAACCAAAGAATTTGAAATTTCTTCTTCTTTAGGAGAATCTGCAGTGTTCAAATACAGCTAGTTGAATATCATTGGATTGCAGGCCATGCAATCCAGTCATATTCAACCGATTCTCAGTGCACAATGTATCAACACATTATGCAATGGTGAAGCGAAATAATTTGAAATTTCTGTATCAGTACGAGAACCTGCAGTGATGATCACATTGGAAGTTATCTATTTAAATATCATTGGATATTTAACTTTTTCTTAATGTCTAATGTATCAATTCATTCTGCAAGTGAGACGAAAGGATTTGAATTATTCGCATCAGTAGGAGAACCTGCAGTGAGGATCAGATTAAAAATGATCTACTTCAATATCATTGTACTGCAGACTATCTCCAGACGGCAATCCAATGATATTCAGCAGCATCTTGTTTTTCTTTTATAATTTTATTCGCTAACTAAACAGATGAAAGTTCTTCATTTTGTGAGCGATACCTAGGAAAAGGAATATGCACTCCAACGTTTCATGTAATGTTTTAGCGTTGTGTGTCACGTTCTCGTTGACAAGAGCGAAGTCTGTGTAGTGACGACAGTATGGATTGTACACTAGTCCCACTGATTTCACACTAAAATACACCTCCTTTCACCGCGATATTGCATCACTTAGAAGCGACATTAAATAATTTAGCATTAGTGGTGCGCCCAAATCCGCAATTTGATCACTGCACTGTCTAACATATTTTAGGAGGTAGTTGTGGTTTTTATTAAATTATATTACTGAAACCTAAAAACCAATGTCAGATTTTTATATTGACATGAGATTTAAATAGGATATTCTGCTGGTTTTAAGAATACAAATTAAGAAACAACATTTTGCACTTTTCTTTATCAGCTGTAATGTCATCACAGTTTGTATCGAAATTTCCTGGTGTTTGGGGTTTTTTTAAAGATGATTTTTGAAATTCTTTTTAAAGATGATTTTTGAAATCCTTTTTTTTTTCTTTTAAACAATTTCATTACACAACCGGAGTTTTTAAATTTTGTGCACCAGAAGGGATTAGCCATAGATATTGTGTTTAATTAAATTGCTTTTGTTTTTTGAAATATGATTGTTAATATAATTAATAGTGCATGATTTTATACCATGACCACTGTCAACCACGAATGATCACCTGTCATCTCTTTTAATTATGTGCTCGTCACATTTCTTTATAGAAAACGTACAATTCTTCAGCTCAAAGAGAAAGAACTCCAATCTTCCTTAACGGGAACCGTAAAACTTTGCAGTCCGAAATTCATTTACGATCGTTTTGGTTCTTCCAATGAATATAACTCATTTTTATGTTACTCCTGAGACATCGCATTTTCCACTGTTGCAGTTCAATTTTTAGAACATATCCTATTTTTTTATACCTTGCTAAAATTGTTTTGGAAAACATCTATCAAATAAATACTTTATTAAATCAAAAAAACTTACTTTCGTTCTACATCAAGTTTAAATATCACAATTTAAAATCACAAATCAGCATACCTTTTTCCGGAATGCAAAAAGGAATATACACTCTCTTTAATGGTTTTGTATTGAGATAAAAATCTACATTCGTAGTAAAAAAACTGTGGCTGATATACACTGGTGTGCAAAACATTAAGAAGAGCCAGGTTTTGAACTGTACCGTAGCACAGTATTCGTTGGATATGTGAAATTCAAACCATAGGATAATCATTATCTGTCGAAATGACGGAAACAACAGCTAGCAAAGCAATTGTACATAATATAGGATATACAAAAATTTTAAACAGCACCTATTGCCAGAATAATGATGCATCCTGCCCCAAAACGTTACGAATGCTAAGTGAGGTCTTCAGTAAGGTACATATTTACTTCTAAGGTCGATGCATGATTAGCACCGCCTGTTCATACTTCTCGCCAGGTTGCTGATGAGCTCTTTCGGCAATGTCGCTTTTTTTCGTCAGAGCAGTGTTCAGCTGTTGGACAGTTTCTGGTGTTTGTTGACATGCCGCAACCATGTCTTTCAGAGTGTCCCACACGTGCTCTGCGGGATTTAGGTCAAAGGAACGTGCTGGCAAATCCATCTAACGAATGTTTTTACTTTTCACAGCTTTTCAGCAGACACCGTACGATGGGGTGTGGCGTTATCTGCCATTAACACAAACACTGGGCCAATGTCACCTCTGAACTCACGAACATTGAGAAGGACCTCATTACAGTAGCTCCTCACCCGTTACAACACCTCCTACCAGTAGCTGGAGTGCCCCAATTCTATCCAGCATAATGACTCCATACACGAGAACAAAGTGTACGCCATATATCTATCCGATACATTGATGTTTTTGTGGAGAACGAGAGCATACCTCATTCCAGATAGGGTGACATCGGTAATCGCAAGGATTTGAATCTGCTCTCATCAGTTAATAGAACGGTACATTTTTATTCTTATGAACATTTTTTATGTTCTCTGGACAACCGTTATTCTGCTGCCCAGTCCTTATCTTCTCTACTGGTTGTCGGGGAAAACGTCCACCTTAGTGTAGTGACGCGGTACTGTGCGTCTTGCGCTTATGTGCAGTTGTTTTGCTGCAGTGAGGTACCGATCCCTCTAGGTCTATAGTAACCAAGTGATCCATAGGAAATGTACCTAAATGAATACCTGGGGTTGGATTTTGGTCGACGACCATCACCGTGCTATCACATAATTCTACCTGTAAACGTGAAGGCCAATCACGCACGCAATAGCATGCTACGGGTGATACCGCACACTCGGGCCATAATCATCAGAGATCGAATCTCTTCGAGCTTCCCGATTTTGCGACGTCCAGTATGATCAAGATGTCTTTAAAGAGCCATTTCTTCGTCTACAGTGCACAGCCAACACAATCGAACGTTTCTAGCCGTCGTTTACACCAGCCGATGACATACGTTCAAATACGTTATCGGACTGCATGAGCGCAATTTGCTCCGATTTCTTCTGCATAAAAATTGTTTTTGAATTCATAGTACGGAAAGCATTAAAAACTGAGTTAATTATAATACTTTACTTCATTATGAAACATTTTCATGCTGTGATATCGAAACATGTCTCCTGAAACAGTTTCTACTATATTTGGCACTACGAAGCACAGTCTTTTAGTTCTCCTGATGTGACAGAGGAAAAGCTGTTGAAGATTGCCTCTGTTTGTACTTCTTATTCTAGAGTTCAACAAATTCCGAATCGACATAACTTGTTACACTAGGTATAGAAAGGAGGAATTGCGTCGACTGGAGATCCGCGCACAGCACTCATCCGATGTCATGGTCTATTTGGGAGGTCATTTCATGTAAGCAGTACTCTGGCGCAGGTGACATTGCGTACATTCGTGATCCGTGTATAGCTGTCATCCAAATTCGTGGTATATGGAGCCGATTATTTCTAACAGGAACGCTTATTGCTGCGATTCGTTTCTTAAAAACTGCCCTATAGTTAGTCTGTTCATACTTCATAATGAAGTGGTTAGTAGTCCACTGTATGAACTATTCTACAGGCAAGAGATATGCCTGTGCTACTCAGAAATGTAAGTAATTATAAAATAATTTTATGAATATTTACCGCAGAAAGTTCAAATATACATCGTAATTACAAAATAAGAACAATTTTAACTATATTATAATATTATTTATCAGATGCAGGTACCTCGTGTTTTCTATGCTTTTTCAAACTGATTGTGTATATGTTATTAAACATTAACGTTCGTTACAGAACAGGCATTTGTTGTTAACCTGTTTGTACAGTGTCAACTGGATTTTGTAATCACAAATCTATATACTCCTTTTATTCGTATTTCGTGAAATCTTAAACCCAATATACTTTAGATTTTTAAGTACTTGCATGCTCAATGAGAATTTTCTCATTGGAAAGCTGAAGGTGAAATCTCACAGATCATCAAATTGTAGGTAGGATAAATTTATGCATGTCAAGAAATTTCCGGTCCCTCCACTGCTATAGCTATGAAACTATTTAACTTGAACACCATAAGATGTTTGAATTGATGATTTTCGTATCATTAAATATTGCTGTGCGATAGTAAAAAACGAAATTCCACGTGATGTAAGTCGTCATTTGTTTACTTTGTAGTACGGTAAAGCATTATCATGTTTTATTAGATTATTATTGGAACTTTTTTATTTAAAAGATGAATGCCCCTTTTTGTTTTTAAGAAACCGTCGTGTGAAGATCTAATTAAGAACGGCCCAAGGAAACTCAGATGGTGGGAAATTTTAGATTGAAATGTACTCAAGAATAGTGGAGAGGCACAATTGTTTTTTAAAATACCATATCAAAGAGCATCAGTGTCATTTATTTAAAGCCCATTTCTTCGCAATCTATCAGCACAAATAATATAAAAGTAAGTATTATACCAGTCGAGTGCCTTGAAACAAACATTTAGGGCTGAAATAAACACTATCATGTGTAAAATGGAAACTTCAGTATTCGAAAAACAATTTGATTTTCCGGAGGTGGACGGTTCATTGAGGTTATTTTGGAGCGCTCTAATTCTGAAAGTCAGTGTACATCAGTAAAGCACTGTGCCGGAAGAACAACCGCAGTTTTTGTGAAAAGTTACTTCCGCATTAGCGGCAGATACAGAATTTACGTGGACACAAACCCAAGGATATTTTGTCAAATATGTATTTTTAGGGTTCGTGGCTAGACTATAATTCCAAAATGTCAAATTTAAAAAACATACAAAAATACTGTCAGCTGAGTCCGAATACAATACATTAATTGTATTATTCATAAATATACAAAATTCGGAGCAGTAAAGGGATTCTTAGCATAAAAATAAAAAAAACGTCATCTAGAAATACCGAATTTATTTCTGTAGCGGAAGAATACATGACACACAGCTGTCCCTGTTGTCCCTTCTGAAGAAAGGAAGTATACGTGGCGAAGTTCCCTGCGAATCAGCTGCACTAGTATTACAAATGGCGATATTATGCATCCAAAAGTCAGAGCTGAACGTAGCGCACGTTTTCAGTGGTGTCGCATAGACAGAAATCGGACACGTCATCAATGACTCAATGTACACTTGAGAGATGAGAGTCGTTTCAGTCTCTCTTCGGATTATGGACGTCAGTTGATCTGGCGTGAAATGGCTACGGCGTACAAACGCGAGAATGTGCAGGAGAGGGACAGACCCGGTTGTGGCAGCGACATTGTGTGCGGCAGCTTCATAATTCATGGACACACCGATTTACAGGTGCTGAAAATATATCACAATCACGGGTGTACTATGTTTCAACGAAGTTCTTGTACGTCGTGTTTGATTATTCCGTGGTGCTCAAGGTTCTGTTAATGGATGACAACGTAGCACCTCATTGTACGAGAGAAAAGCAGCCACTTCTGGAGAACGAGGTTACCCATAGTTTCGAATAGTCAGCGCGATCCCCAGACCTCAACACCATCGTACACGTCTGGGGTGCAATGGGGAGACGCACTGGGTTTTAAAATCCCCTTCAGCAAACTAGCAGGGCCTGATTCGGGCTCTGAGATGGTAGTGAGTCAATTTACCTCAGGAACACCTGATTCACTTGGTACTCAGCATGCCACGACGATGTGAGAGCTGCATAGTAGTTCGGGATGGGCATATTCTATACTGAAACGTCTCTCGTCCTATTAATCGTACATTCACGCAACAACTATGTCTTTCGAAAATGTGTAACTTTTGCTTAAACACTGATTACTTAGTACAATGTAATTTGTACGTTATTTATAAACAATTGTGTGAGTCGAGAACAAAACACTGGATATACAGTAGATAAGTACAAAACAAACAGCACAAGAATTTAAGGGAAAAAATCCAGATACTTATAGACTATATTGACAAAGGTCACCAGACACTCCTTCAAAAGAAAATGAACGACTCTGCTGCGCTGTTAAAATGCGCGGTACGTCTGCAAACGGTATAAAAATAAGCCTGTAGCTGACCACATTCATGTCACACTGTGAGGTTTAGTGAAAATGTCGATGCGTGAGAGAAGTGACTTTAAGAAAGGAATTCGAGATATGATAAAATAAACATAGGATCCACATTTCGGACTCTTGCAGTCAGGATATCTGAGCACAAATACTTCATCCGCTCTGGCGTGACGAACACTGCCTTTGCCAGGATTGTTGCGCAGGGGTGCCATATTCCAATATGGAATCAGACCAGGATACTTACCTCCGTTTCAAGTAAGTGTATTGTTTTGTTTACAGATAGTTTGTACATACTAAAATATCGGTATATTTGTTGTAACGATGAAGTACCATTCAGTGTTCCTCAACCGTGGAGATCCTTACTTCTGAACATACCACAGGAAATTTGGCGTTGACTATGAGTTAATAATTTGAACTTTAACTATATTTGAACTTTTCTGATGGCAACGTGTTCTGTGATGCTAATGCATTTCGGTTTTTCACGAGGTATATATATTATATACCGGTTTCGTTCCTTACAGTATTAATCCTGAGGATGGTGCAACGCTGACCCCGAAAGATCTCGCCTTTAGATTCTTTTAACCGGTGTTTTCAGCTGTAAATAAACTTCATTTTTTTAATGTGGCTTGGCTATTTGTGTATTGAGTGAATCCTGCCTACTACTATTTCAGCAACAATTGTTTGCTACTTCTTCGTAATTTAAATTGTTTAGAATTGTATGTGCATATTTTCTGTAAAAACATACTCTGGTTCTGATCTACTCTGAAAAAACTTAGCCCTTGCATTTTTGGTGAAAACGTTTCTTCAGCTGATATCATAAATTTGCAAAAGATAATTCTATGTCTTTCTAACCTCCACTTTAGCTGAGATGCACTAAACGTGCCTTTAAAGTTTTCACCTTTCGTTTTGTCTCCCAGAAAGAATTGAAAACGTTTTCCTAATTTATCTGTTAACAATGAATGTAGTTTGAAAATAACGTAAATATTGTGACCAGATGAAAAAAATACGCAACCATATGAAAATAACGTAAATATGGTTCTAAAGATAAAACAGTAACACTGAGTTCATATGGGGATTCTTAACATTTCTTCCCCGTTGCTTCTTTGTTTTGCAACAAAGTACGATCTTTCTTTTGCAGATTACTTTCAATTTGAGTATAACTTAATATAGGCAACGTCGATCATAAAATCAAGAAATGTTTTCAGTGCAAGTAGTAGATCTATCGGGATAATTTTCACATTTTACAAGTTCAGACGTGGTATTTCGAGGACGAAATAGAATGTACAAATGCATTGACTTTAAGACATTTACAGACACGTGCAGGAAAATAATATTTGACATTTCTCTAGTACTGTTTTAGGAAATGAGCACTTTCATGGCGCCTGGACCTTTTGTTTTGGGATCCGAACAACGCAAACAATTTCAGATACTAGGAAACGGACGCAATAATTTCTTTACAACAAAAATGGATCTTAATTATTTAAGAATGTTATGCCTAATCGTATTTGCATTGTACACAGTGCGTCATTTGAGCTAGAAACAAAATAAAGCAAAGTGAAGATCCCATCACGATCTGCAAATTGCCTTCTCAATGAAATTCTTCCCTTTTGATGATCAAAATTTCGCAGTGACAGACACGAAATTTTTAGAGAACACTGAATTCAACCAAAGAGATAGTTGATTATGATTTGCAAAATGCTGCTCAAAAAAATTAATTAACTAAAGATTTTAATTAAAACCAACGATCTTCCGAAAGTTTTGTTGTGATGTCATGTCTTACTTAAACAGCTTATGGTTATTTACCAGCCTCTGTAAGGAGTTAATTTCGCATCACGAATTTTCGTGCCTCGTGTTATAGCGCTTTCCTACATTTATTTTGTCTCAATCCCACCTCCGTATGAAAAAGAATCGGTTACTTAAATTAGAGAAAATGCAGAAATTGAACTGAAAGTATTAATGATTAGTACTGAGAGTATCGCAGACTTCAAAAATCAGTCTGCATAACTGCTACTAATAAAACTTAGTAATCCTGAAATTAACATAATGATTGATAAAAGTCGCTACCGCCTAGAATTAATCTAGTCGAAATTATAAAATGGAGAAACAAAAGCAGTATTATGGCATTATCGCGGACGCCAATAATACACATTACGAGTGCTTTAAAAAGTCAGAGCGAAACGCAAACCTGGTAGCTCTCTGTGCTTTAGTGACGATCGTTAGGAAGCATCGTCCGTAATACCACTAAACCCTTCGTAGCATTAGGTACATTCCCTGTCACAACGTACTGCTGCTCTTGTGAGGGACGCATTTAAATTAGCAGAATGCTATAAAAAGTAGTGTCAGTGTGTGCTGAACAGTCCTGTAGTACGTCCTTATGTAAAAAATGCACATGTTTCAATCGTGTGCATGCATGCATTCATTCAATACGAAGGTAGATGGTAAAGATATTTGTTTCATTTCGGAAACCTGTATCTAGAATTACACTTACGAACGACGGGAGGGAAATACAGGGTGTCCATAAAGTATATCCGACATTACAAATATTAATATAAAAAAACCTATGTAAATTAAAATAAAATAGTTGGCAATACAATACAGCAACACTCGAAACGTTTTTTTTTTCTGTACTTTTGGTGAACGCTACTGCTGAATAAGAGGAGCATTTCATCGAAAGTGATTTCAGTGCAAAAAAAAAGCGCCGGACGTTTTGTGGTCCCATGAGACCAAATCGGCTGCCATTGTCCAGCCTCATTTCAGAAAAGAATATAGACGATCACCACCGTACAAAAAAAAAACATAAAAGCTTTGTATGAACAATTTAGAGCTACTGGTAGTGTTGGTGATCTCCCCAAGTGGTCCGACAGCCGATTACACAGGAGACAGATGCAGCTGTTCAGGAAACATTTCTGCGAAGCCACAGGAAATCCATTAGTCATGCTTCACTGGAAACTGGGTTTCCTCGTGAAACTCTTCATAAAAGTTCACATAAACGTCTTCATCTGTACGCTTATAATGTACAGATCATTCAAACTCTTCAGCCGGATGACCGACCACGTCGCGCTGCATTTGTGACGGAGATGTTGCAGCGCACAGTTCATGTTAGTGTATATCAAGACCGTGCCTGTTTCTTAGATGAAGCCACATTCTATTACTCTGGCACAGTAAATAAGAACAGTGAGCTGATTTGGGAATCGGAAGATTCTTATTACGTCATCGAACAACACGAGGCTAACCCGATAGTGACATAGTTCATGACAGAATCATCGGCGCCTTCTTTTTTAGAGCCCACGGTAACATTTATCTGGCCATGCTGGAACTTTTTGTAGCACCTCAATTTTATGCACTCCATCCTGCGTTTATTTTCCAACAACACGCTGCCCCACCACATTGGTCGTAATGGTTCCGGAGTTACTGAATTCGCCATTTCTGGACAGATAGATTGGCTGAGACGTTCTCATGACATGGCAACCTCTATCGCCCGAAATAACTGCTCTAGACATTTTCCTGTGGCGTTATAAGGAAGACCAAGCTTACTCTAGCAGCGTTCTGGATGTCGGGACGTTTAAAAAAACAATAACGGTTCTGTCTCTGCTGTGATGTTAAACAAAACATTGAGTGAAATCGAATATCGCTTAGATGTCTTAAGGGCCACAGATGGCGCCCATGTGGAGGTGTATTGACCCTGGAAAAAATATATACTTGGGCGCCATCATCGCCGTGCAATTCCTTTCTTGTACGTGTAATACATTTTTATATTAACTTATGAAATGTGGAAAACATTTTATGGGCACCCTGTGCTTTTCTTATTATTCACTAACTTGGAAATGCCACCAAGGAAAATACAATACGTTAGCACCATTCTGTGACCTTACGCGATTTGGACAACATCCAAGTTCTAATGAAATTGCTTTGTCGAAAAAAAAAAAAAGCAAAGATATACTTTGATTTTTCCTATCTAGGATCAATTTATCCTCAAAATCTCATATAATGGCAAGATGAAAGCCGAATTAGATTTAATCTTTTGTATAAATTACATTTATAATGGAAACCTCAATTAGAAAGACATCTATTCCTTGGATATATAACAAAAATGCCATTTGTGTTTACTAGACCAGTTCCAAACTGTAGCGATGGGGATGGAAGCACAAGTTACCTATTTTTTAATAAAACCTCAGAGTTCGGGATGCCAAGCGGGTACCGAGGAGTAGTTGATCACAACATTTCTTATTCGAAAGAAACTTAATGGCAATATCACCTGGATATAATGCAGGAGCGTATTGTAAACTGTTCCTTAAAATACTAAAATAACTTATAATAAATCAAAATAAAATGCATAAATTGTGCACACCTAAGTCTGGATTGTGAAAGAATAAGAAACCTTTTAAACAATGAAGATTACTTCACCCGTTCTGCAAGAATCAAGGTCAGGTGTTGTAAGTTAAGTATATTTTTTTCAAATAGGATCAGAAATAGGATCAGATGGGAAGTACTACAGGATCTAATATTTAATTAAAATTTTTAATTTTAGTGTTGTGTTTTTTTAACAGAAAGTACTGCTTTGCATACCTCCAGATACATCTTTTGTAAAGTGTCTTTGTTTACTGCCATACATTCTCATTTTTTCAAAACATTTTGGTTTATATATTTTATCCATAACCTTATAAAGTATAATTGGTTTCCAGTATTTTATGAATGAAATGTGCTATGTCCATATTTAAATATAACTCACTGATATGAGCTGATATAAGAGGACAAAGTTTTTGTAGCTTTTACTATGCCCAACTTTCAGAGTGTAAAATGAGATTATTGCTTTAATGTTTAAGCAATGGGCATTTTCAACTTTCTTTCTGTCTTAGGTCTTTAAAGTCTCTGTAAGTTTTGTTCTGCAGGTTTGCAGAGGACCAACGCCTGTCTGATTTCGTGACGATTTCTGGATGCAAGAGGTGCTTTCCGGAAGTGTGTGTATGAGTGCGGAAGAAATATGAGAAGCATGGGTGAATGATGTATTGTCTGTGTGTTTGGTGGTGTTAATGGCAGTGTGTTTGTTTTCTCAGTTTGACTATCGAGGCCTTTCCAATCGTTGAATAGTTGAGAGAAATTTTCCAATGTTCTGAGTATGAATCTCCGACCCCCTTCTACTTAAACAGATGAATGGGTAAACTGTAAGCGATTTTCCTCAATGGCTTTGGAAAAAAAAAGATCGTTTGGAAAAATCAAATCGTGTGCCATAGCAAATAGTGATTTAACTTATTATACAGAGGTTAAAACTTGAATCACTTCTGAAAATATTTTCATAATTCGTTTCGAAAGGGAAACCTTTCAATTTCGATGACACTTATTACTTTAGGCCTCAGTATAACTTGTGCGAAATAATTTACTTATAAATATATTTTCATGTTAACTTTAATGTGTATAAACCCCTGAAAGCAATGACTAGGGGCACGATCTCACTTATACTAAGCTATAAAGCAAAAAGTGGTATTCCGAAAATAGATAAAAGTTTCAACACCAATTGCATACCAAAACGGAATTCCTATATACCTCTAGGCTCCAAGAAAGCAGCAGTTATAAACTACAGCACAATCGTTGAAAACTATGCATCGAGTAACGCAACATATATTTACAGCAACAAATGCTTGAATTCTCCTTGAATTTCTGATCAGAACTGGTTATTTTGTGGTACTGGTAAAACCATATTTTACAATGTGAACTATTCTTCTGGCAAGACAAGTTTCGCACAAAAACTTTGTATTGGGGGGCAAGACAAATTTCGCATGAAAACTTTGTATTTACTTTGTACCTTTTAATATACTATCTTACATGACAGAACAGCACAACCAGAAACATGTAAAATGAGATATACGGGGAGTCCGATTTCCAGATTTTCTCATTTCAAAATAACAATCGTTTCCAAAGAGGATTTACATAATGCTTTGAAACAACGAAATATCCGGAAGTCCGAAATATTGACATCATTTTGTTGTTTAATAACATCGTTTCTTTATTAAGTGTATGTGAAAGTTTTGTAAAGATCACACTTTAATCTGCAAGTGTTCCTCAGAGTTCTTGTTACTTACTTCTGTTTTCTAAATATCTTCCAATTATTCTACCACAAATTTATTAAATTCATTTCAATGTTCAAGATAAAGTATCTATTCAAGTTTTTTTATTGTCGAAAATCATCTCTACAGTATGTTTCCTTATGCGTATTTAGTAGTCATTCTTAAACTATTTTTAATTCGTCATTAGCAGTAGTTTCCTTTCACTTACAGAAAGCGTTTTTTTTTATTGGAGGTTTAACGACCACCGTGAGCAACTCAATGGGCTATAAGCAGTCGACCGTCCCTTATTTAGGGTAATTGATTCCAGGGAAGGGAGAGAGCCAGTGCCGTAAGACAAACACAAAATCCATGCCTGACAGGGATTCAAACACGGACTCCTTTCGGACGAATAATCATAGGCCATCGCTTAGACCACTGCGCCACCGGGGCGGCCAGAAAGCGATTCATGCCATATGCTCGAAGAATGAAGAACAGCAAACATGCACTTTTCATTTGGTCACGAAGACTGCACAGCAAGAGGAAAATGTAAATAATGAATTCAATGTTGTGCTAGAACACTAAATTGAATGCGGAGATATTGATTTATAACAAACTGAAGGCTAATTACGATATAAACTCAGCAGAAACCTTCAACATCTAGACTCATGCTTAACGTACTCTTGTATATTACGTGTAGCTCCTGAGGGAGCAAACCAACGGAACATTGGGGAAAATTCCCACTCAGAAATCAAAAGGAACAACTTACAGAGTAACATTCTTTCCACAAATTTGAAACTTGCCCACAATTTCCAAGCTGATCTGAATTAATCGTCCCATCTGTTAAACGGGGTACGCCAACTGAACACAACACAGATTTTAAAACACCAAACTAAAAAAGAAGTTAGAAGATGTCACATAATTACTTATTAACTTCTGGATTTCACTCTGTGAACTCAAATATCGCAGGACTGGTATTTGTATCATGTCATCTCAGAAGTAATGTCGCTTTGCGCAGGGCCAACAGTAGTGAGTCTCCTGGTGCCCAGACTATGACGTCGACCACGGTAAGAATAAGAGGGATCACGCGAGCAGACTTTCAAGTCACTTGATTCCGCATACGGTTGTTCTAGGTGCAGTCTTTGTGTACTTAATCCTCAGAGGAAATGGCAGTGTCAGAAGACAACATTAGGCATATAATGCTGCATGAGTTCCACCATCGACTTTCAGTGACGTCAGCAACACGAAACATCAACGCCGTATATGGGGCGGGTACCCTGGATTTCAGGAAATGTCAACGCTGGTTCCAGAAATTTCGAAGGGCGGACACCAGGATCAAGGATATTCAACGACCCGGACGGCCTGTTGAGCTGGACAAAGACGTGCTGAAAGCTGCGGTTTAGGGAAATACACAGGCAACAGTCAAGGAATTGGCTACATCCATTCCACTGTTTACCGGCATCTGCAGGACCTTGGTTATGTCTCGAAACTGGTTAAGTGTGTACCCCATGATCTCAATCGACAACAGCTGCAACAACGTGTGGAAATTTGCACGTCTTTGCTCTCCCGTGAAAAAAGGAAGCCGCTTCTGCAAACAATTTTAACAGGCGATGAAAAATGGATTGTTTATCAAAACATTAAGCGTAAACGACACTGGCTTTCTAAAGAGAATTTGCCTGCAGCGGTGGCGAAAGCAAGAAGTCTTCCTGCAAATACATCTTGCTGGGACTACACTTTGAAATATGGAGGAGGTACGGCGAGCAACCTTTTCTGTCTTTTTTTTTGCATCGAAACCCATGCAATTCTAGAAGTCTGGGATTCCAAATATTGTTGATCGATGGGATAAGTTTGTAACTACCGTAGGCACTTATTATATGGATTAAAACATCTGTTTAAGGTACGTTTTTCTTTCTTTTCTTCCCAAATTTAAAAAAAACAACAGTATTTTGGGGATTTCCTGCTATTTTAAGAGACACACACTTTCTTCCATGTCATAAGCCCTACAGTTGCATTATTTCATATGGTCAACATTTTACAATCTTCAACGAGCATGATAGTTATATTTAATATTGAAAGCTACACAGATCCTTTAAAGACAAGGGTGTAAAACAATTGTTTCCAGGAGTTAAAACCAAACGTTTAGGTACTTTGTTCAAGATATTTCTCTGTACCGCTGCCACATTTACTTAATGCTTTATATTTGAAAATATGGCCTACTTTCCAAAAATTATAGAAAGGCCTATTATTACAGTATGAATATTTCTTTTAAATCGTGATGTTTCTTTCATTTTGCAGAACTGCACGTTCGCACGTTTCAGTAAACCTCTTGAGTTATAAGCTTCTGTTTTGAAATAACTGCGCCCACGCACTCATATTCACACACCGCAGCATGTGAAAGAAGTTACTGATGCTAGAAAAAATGATACTCTCATTTATCAGTGCATTAAATTTCGTTCTATTAAAAGACATGTTTTGCAGCTTCCGAACGTTAAATCCAGAAATTACGAAAAAGCTTCCTAAACAATTGCTGAGTGGCCGTTTCTTGTACAATGCTTTCCTAAAATATCTTTGAATGTAGTCTATTGGATCATAAAATGAAACTTTCTGTGTTACTTTGAGTTTAGGGAACTTGATGATCTCCCATAGGGAAAAGTCAGATAAACAAGGTTGGAGCAACAGCCAAAGATTTTACTGCTGGCAAAAAATTCCCTAACAGTCACAGGCTTCTTGTGCAATACGCATTCATCCATGAGGAAGACACTACATATCTCTGATACTGATGCCACATATGACGAATTCTCTTCAGCAAATGCTTCAACATGTTCAGAGGGTAGGCAGCTGCATCATCCTGAACATTTGTCAAGGCCTCTTTGCGGACAATTCGCTTGCTATGGTGAAATAGTTTGAGCATCACAATTATTTTCTGACTTTATTTAAAGGACATGTTAGGAATTTGAAGTGTTTGTCGGCTACTGTTATAGAAATTTTGGCTTCTTTTAGAGTTTGTACTGAATATATATCTCATCAGTCGTCACGATCGAAATGAAGAATGCAGGTTTGCTCTCAGTCCTCTCGCTGAATTATCCCAATACTTCAGCCCCTGACTGCTGTTGCTCGTCTTTCAACGAATGTGGACAAAACAACCACAACACTTTTGTTTTCTTGAAACCCTATACTATTATCTTCCGAATGGTTTGATTTTAATGCACGGATCTATTGGGTCGTAACTGGGGTAATTTCTGCAGTGCCCGGATGATAGATGTTATCTGCCGTTTCTTTTCCACAGAAAACACTTTTATCCCACTCGAAAAATATTTAATGGGACAGAAAAGTGTTTTGATATCTCTGCATCAATACATGAAACTTCTCCCTAGTCGGTTTTGCTTAGTCGAACAAAAAACTGATACTTGATGTATGTTTAATTAAAATTTTGCAAAGCAGACAGACTTATCCTACTACGTTCTTAAATGGATACATCGGACACCGACCCTGAGTTCCGCGGACGATTATCAATCGTTCTTGCATTTTATGTTTTCTTTGAGTAAATGACAGAAAGATTATTTGATGAGTGAGGACAATATTCCTTTCTACTTCATGAAATTTGTATTTAACAAAAATGTTAAGCAGCGTGATCGCTGAAAATTTTGAATAACAGGTGTCTTTCTCAAAATGCTATTATACATCGGATAGCTTAAAAAATATTCTGGTGCATTATGAAAAAGAAGTATAAGGCTTCTCTGTTTATCGTCAATTTTCTTCGCAGTGAGTCAAACATTTCCCGCTTGCAGTAAAAATTTTACTTCACTATGTAAAGTACAGGCATTTATTTTCTGTAGTGCTTTGTAAATATTTCAGTGAAACCCCCATACCAGGGAATTACCAATCGTCCGACTTCGATATAGACTCTCTGATACCAGATTCCACGCAAGCAGTTGAAGCGAAGTGCCATTTTTTTAAATTGGCAATGAGCACCTATTGTACCCAGGTTCAGTAAGTTCGGAAAAAAACAAGCACACTACGACACCTTCATTCTATAAATTTAGAGAATATATACTTGGCTGCACTCAAGAGGCAAATTACGATGGCACACATGTTGTTATATGGTTGTACATATGACGCTGATATTTTTAAGTTACCACGTAATATTATATAATACAACTGAAAATGTGTGACATTTCAATTTCTGAAATAATTAATGCAGAAATGATAAACAAGACAAATGTAGCAGGTTTGAGTACTATGTATTAAAACTAATAGCTGTAGTAAGTGCCCTTTTGAAACGAAATTAACTACTTTCTTTGAATAAGTCAGGATTTACGTATACGTTGAGAACTAACATAATTTTTATTGGGATGTATGTAAGGTCAGGTGATGCGTAACATCACAGTCTCTCCTTGACAAATGTCAACCCCGCCTTCTCGTGGTACATCCTGTTCCCACTAAAGGGGCTCTGACGACCGCCAATAGCGGTATAACTATACCATCGGGATTAGAGGAAATTCTATCCCACACTCACCAACCCGCTTGGCCAGCGTGTTGAGTTATGGCCAAACCCCTCCAAAATGATTCCACAACTTAAATCTTGGCCCTCAGTCTCCGGCAGCTGGAATGTACCTGGCCAAGGCAGCGGCCAGTGCGACATGAAGGCAGAGGGTGCTAAGAATCCCCGGAGGACCGGACTAGGCTGCCATCTGATGCTGACCTTGGCTACGTACAACGGACGCTCCCTATCTTCTGATTCAAGGCTTCTTGAATTGGAAGAGGAACTACAAAGGATCACGTGGGACATCGTGGGGATAAGTGAGGTAAGGAGAAAAGGAGAAGATCTCATCGAACTGAAAAGTGGACATCTCTTCTACTATCGTGGGACAGTTACTGGCAGAACTAGTGGTGTTGGATTTATAATAAACAAGAAACTGAAGGATAAAGTTGTAGAAGTTGAAAGTTCCTCTGACAGAGCTGCACGACTCGTTATCCAACTCTCGAAAAGATACCAGGCTCAGATTATTCAAACTTATGCACCCACCACAAGTCATCCTGAAGAAGAAATTGAAGAATTTTATGAGGAAATTTGTCATCTAAATAATAAAGGTAAGCAGCACTTGAAAATAATTATGGGAGATTTCAATGCAAAAATAGGGCAACGGCAACAGAATGAAACTTCAGTAGGTAAATTCGGTCACGGCAACAGAAACCAGCGTGGCAATACTCTCGTTGAGTTTGCAGAGGCAGAAGGGTTTTTCATCTTGAACTCCTTCTTCAAGAAAAAGCCACACAGGAAATGGACATGGAGACATCCAAATGGGACGACAAGTGAAATTGATTTTATTATGTGTAACAAAAAATTCGTCATAGAAGACTGCAGTGTGCTAAACAAGTTCAACACAGGTAGTGACCATAGATTGGTGAGATGTAAGATGCACCTCAACACCAAACTTGAACGTGGCAAGCTCATAAGACAAACAAAATCTATTGACATAACCAACTTTAAAAAACACCATAATACCTTCAAGTTGGAACTGAAGAACAGGTTCTCTGCTTTAGAAGGCCTAACATCGGAAGAAGTGGACATCTCTGAAGTTAACAGAAAAGTAACCAAAGCTCTTATGGAAACAGCAACAAAATTAGCTGGGTCTAAGAACAAGTTGCATGTAAACAAATTATCAGGAAAAACGAAAATGTTGATGCAAAAAAGAAGAGAGATGAGGACAACTAAAGAAGATGTGACTTCCAAAGTGGAATATATAGAGCTATGCAAGACAGTAAGAAAAAGTATCACTGAAGACGTAAGAAAATTCAACTGTGAACTAGTGAGCAAAGCAATTGAAAACAACCAAAGCCTAAAGATAGCAAAGGGACATCTCAGTAAGGGAAGAAAACAGATTATGGCACTGAGAAAAGAAGATGGTTCTGTAACAAGAAATAGAGGCGAAATTTTGACAAGAGTGAAAGATTTCTACTCCAAATTATATGAAAGGGATGATACATGCACTAAAGACATCATGAAAGATACCAGTACCAGAGTTCCTCTAGTCCTTCCAGCAGAAGTTGCACATGCAATCAAGAACATGAAGCGGGAAAAAGCTCCAGGAGAAGATGGAATTACTGTAGACATCATACAAGAAGCAAGTGGAGAAATTGAAACAGTACTCGCCCAAATTTTCACTCGATGCCTTAATGAAGGAAAGATTCCTGAGGATTGGAACACCGCTACAATGATCCTGCTACATAAGAAAGGTGACATTGAGTATCTCGGAAACTACAGACCTATCAGCCTCCTATCAGTAGTTTATAAAATCTTCACTAAAGTTCTTTCACACCGCTTGAAGGTAACACTGGAAATGGCTCAACCGAGAGAACAAGCTGGATTCAGGAGTGGCTACAGCACAATAGATCATATCCACGTACTGAGAGAACTAATTGAAAGAGCGAGGGAATATGAACTTCCATTGTGCATGGCTTTTATCGATTATGAAAAAGCCTTTGATTCGGTGAAACCATCAGCAGTTACAATGGCTCTGAAAACCTGCGGTATTGAAGATGCATACATTAATATTATTAATAACATCTATGAAAATGCAAGTGCAAAGATTCGGCTGTTTGAAAATACAACACACATAAAAATTAGAAAGGGAGTGAGACAAGGTGACACCATATCTCCGAAGCTCTTTAATGCCACATTGGAGGGTGTTTTTCAGTCACTGAGCTGGGAAAACAAAGGGATAAAGATTAATGGAGATTATCTAACCCACCTTCGTTTTGCTGATGACCTAGTCATTTTTGCAACTACCCCATCAGAGCTGCAGAGTATGATCCAGGAACTTGCTGACAAGAGTAAAGAAGTGGGATTAAAAATGAACTTTCAGAAGACAAAAGTGATGTTCAATGCTTTTACAAGAAATGAAGATTTATTGATTGATGGAGAAAAGCTGGAGATAACAGACACGTACGTTTATCTTGGACAGCAGATATCAAGTGAGGGTCACATTGATGAAGAAATTAATCGGCGTACAAAACTTGCCTGGAGAGCTTTTGGAAGAAACAGCATAATTTTCAAGAGCAATATGCCATTATGTCTTAAAAGAAAAGTGTTTGATCAATGCATCCTTCCAGTGCTTACGTATGGTGCAGAGACGTGGACCTTAACTAAAAGAGACATACAAAGACTGCAGACAACTCAAAGGGGCATGGAGAGGTGCATGCTTCGTGTAACCAGGAGAGATAAGAAGAGGAACTCGTGGATCCGAAAAATGACAAGAGTGGAAGACATCATGATCAGAATTAAATCCCTGAAATGGCAATGGGCTGGACATACTGCCAGAAGGACAGATCATCGATGGACAGCCGAAATTTTAGATTGGATTCCAAGGGACAGGAAAAGACCCAGAAGAAGACCACATTGGAGATGGGTGGATGAAATTCGAAAGTATGCAGGGGTGACATGGAGGAGACTGTCACAAGACAGACCGTTGTGGAGGAAACTTGGGTAGACCTTCGTCCAGCAGTGGATTGATAATGGTTGACAATGATGATGATGATGATACAATGTAAATGTCCCATTTAAAAAATATAATGTTTTTTGAGGGTGAATAAAATTAAAAAAAATATTTTAATTTTTAGGAAACTTATTTATGCAGTTTCAAATTCTTCAACTTCCAAAGAAGATTTGTGCGGCGAATGTTTCAGAAGCGCTCTTTTCTAAAAATATGTTTACTGAAGTTTCAGTGTCACACGATATTGATTCAAATCAAGTGAAATTCATTATTTTTTCCCCTTAAAACATCATTTCCTGAAATGGCGACCATAATTTCATTAAAGTACATTCATATTCGTAGCATGTTGCCAACGTACTTTGTTTTCTAACTTGAAAAACTTGAATATTGGATGTTTAAAAAGAAAAAATTGAATAAAACATTTTCATTCATCGCTTAAATACACAACTCTAAGATTTCCATAAATAAATAAATATATAAATAACTAAACGATTATTCTTGTTGGCATTGCGAAGATACAAAAATTTAGAGACATATGTTACATGAAGCTGCTTGTGCAGAACATAATTTGTGTACCTTTGCATTTGGCAACGACTCTGTACGGGGTGCTTCTGTGCCCGTGCCTCCAGTGAGGCTTTTGTACCTAATTGCTCTGCGTTATGTTCACCCACCGTTGTTGCTGACAAGGCGGAGAAAGTGAAGTACGATTGGGGTGGTAAAAGGGAGGTCGTTGTATGGGTTCCTTTGCACTGTGTTAGAAAAACAGGTCTTGGGTAGGGAGGCAAAATTGTCTTCACATGAGAGTGCCCGTAATTTATCATAAATGTAGTGTGTGTTTCGCAAGCAATCTTCTCACTGTGAAAAGTAATTCTACGAAGTATTTAAAATTGGTTTCAAACCAATTTTAACGCTCAAAATTATCTAAGTAAAACGTCAAAGAAAAATTTTTCAGTTACATATGTGATAAAAGAGTTTTCAGAAACATTGTGAATCCTTCGAAACATCACAGAACATTTCCTCGGTGAACTTTTGGAACTTCTTTTTTATTAATTACCTACAAAGTGTAAAACAAATGGAAATAAATCTAAATCTAGTTTGTGAAAAATTGTCATTATCCTAATTTTACATAATTAATTTGCGAAATTCAATACTGCAAATCAAGTACAACTTTTTAAAACTTTGGTAATGTCTTATTGCCAGCAACTTGAAAATTCACCTGGAGATGCAGCGAAAACTCGAAAACTAGATTTATGGCAAATCCGTCAGCTTCATAGCGTGATTGCGGGCGACTCAAAGACATCTAAAGGACTTGTCTACAGAATCATTTGAAACGCTAACCTGTGAAAATCCAACAGAAATGGGAAGGGGGGAGGCACACAAATTCAAATCCAACTGACTAGATTGATAGAAAAACTTCTGCACTCTATTAGGATACGATCATATCTTCCATCCATACACTGGTACGTGTATTTCTTTTTTCTGATATCAACACGTAGCCGTGTTTACAGTATATGGTATTTTTAAAATTGGGTGGGTCACGTTTTGTAATTTCCCACTTGCGCTGTTGTTGGTTTGCTGGACTAATGCCCAGCTACTGTCTCCGAATTATATACAAAGGCTGTTGACTTACATATACTTACATTTCTTTGTCTGCCATTCATTGCATTTGCGTCCTGGAGACGTAAGTGGAATGTTCCTATAATTCATTGCCTGAAGTGCCTATAACAATTTATTTATGCAATTCAGAAATATTTATATTTTACAAATTATTAAAATGGTGTCTGGTGTCTGAACTAGTATTTGTCGATGTGCTACGTGTTCTGAGCTTCCAAGTGCTGATGACATTACCTTTCAAAAATTTTCATTCCAGAAGGTACTTTATTTTCACTAGTTGCCTCACTGGTTTACTTAGTCTCAAGGTAACTACATTCAATAAATGTTTTGGTAGCAGCACGGGATCCATTCGGAAAATGTATTACAGTTAGCATTTGTTATAAACTTTAAAACATGTCTTATCACACTTGTGTATATTTCTTAGTTCTGTAGAAACCCTTTGGTATTCCCTCATTCGGGTACACTGAACCTTTGGTTTTCTCATTTGGGTTCTCCCTAGTTCTGCTGCTGCACACCTTCTAGAACACGCTGTGCCATGAAATGTATATTGCAGATTGAGGCAACTTGTTCCAAGCCCTTTCAGCAGTAAAACAAGTCAATCTGCAATATGCATTTTATGTCACAACTTCTTCCAAGCCATTGTGTAGCAGTAAAGCGAAAGAGAGCTCAAATGGAAAAACCAAAGTTTCAATATACACATGTTTCCAGGTGACGTTTCAGTTTTTTCGGAAGCATACTCCCAGCTGCCAACACTTTCAGGCAGATTACGCACTGAGGACGTTCTTCGTGCTTAACAACAGTGCACGTAAAACCGAAATAAAAGTACGTGTCATCATTATTTGTGGACTTCTACACCACGTTTTTTATTTAAATACCTCTCAAAAACCAACACACACTCACATAGAAAAAACTACGTTCACAATTATTAAAACATTGTTCAGTTCTAACGAATGTTTACACACGCTAAGTATGCATCGAATGAAGACTTCGTAGTAAACTAAGCACCCAATAGTGCGGCGGCAGAATGTTATCGCTTGACCTTCCCTGGCTCAGTCCATTTTTAGGCTACAGGATGAGGCGGGATCCGCACGACGTCACGCCAAGTTTTAAAAGAGCGTTACAGTCCGGAACTCAAGCCAGAGGAAGGGAGGTTTTTCACAAGAAAAATGATGTGTTTTCTTTTTTCTTTAACATTCTTTCTTGCAATTCATTCTTTAAAATATGTACACGTCTTGAAAATGTACATGTTGCGTTTCACAATAAATTACATATAAGTTTAAATTTTTCCTTATAGTCGCAACGCCCCGTACCAAGCTGGCGATGCTCTGTAGCTTCACGACGCACAGATTGGGAACCTCTGGCCTATACCACTAGCTGAATTTCTCGGTGCATTTTAAAGATGATTGTATTAAGACATTGTCGTTTCCTGTGTTCCATTATCCTTCGCATTTTGCGGATATCGCTAATCATGCAACCACTCTGGGTTATGTACAAGACACATTTCCGTTTCCCTGACTGAAACATAAAATGAAATTGCTCTGTATGTCGACGGTCTGCACAACTAAGAATCAAACGGATATATAGCGATGTTTCAAACCTATTAGTATGTAAACATTCCTTTTCATACGAAATTTAATTTTGAACGCTAATATTAAAAATTGAACTGAAGTGGAATTTCAATAACTTATTGTGTTTTGTTCGGTGACATGCAATACTGGTAGCTTTTAGTGTGATTATGAGATTTCGGATGGAATTGATTTGATATCAGTGAGACTATTGGAGTTACTTTCCACACAGTAAAATGCATGTCTCGAAGACTTCGTCCTTTCGTGTGAATTCTTTGTGTTATGGAGGGAAAAGTAATCTTTGTCGAAGGTTTTAAAATTTCAGAGAATAAATAATGCAGTCGGCATTATTGAAATTTTGGACTTGAATTCTTTAATAAATCCAACTTTCTCTGTTCGAAGAAAGGCAAATGGTAAAAGACAACACTTAGACACATAAAAGAAAATCCCCAATTGGTGGATTTTCTTTTAAAGATTTCCGATTTTTTTGGAAACGTCTTGAAACGACGTGCTTGTAGCTCAAAAATTTACTGTGTTTAAATTCCCTTAGAAAATCTTTTTTGCACATTCCGATTCTAAGTCGAATGCCAAGTGATGCTCGAACATACTGGTCTGTCTGATTCGTTTATATGATTTCTGTCACTGAGTCGTTTCCATCGTTTCATTACCTGAGTCGTTTCGATCGCTTCATTACCTGAGTCGTTTCGATCACTTCCTTACCTGAGTCGTTTCCATCGTTCCATTACCTGAGTCGTGTGCATGGTTTGAAAACCTGAGTTCTTTGCTTCGCTTCTGTCACGCCATTCTTAATCGCGATTAGCTTCCCGTTTTATGTAATCACTTAGAATAAAGTGTTTGTGCCCATTATCATACAGGACGCTAAGCGCATTCCATCTATGATAATAAACTAAATTAGCTTGTCTGTAAATATGTCTCTGCCGCTGCAAATTTATATCCTCATTGTCATTACAAAACTTAGTGTATTTTTGCCTTTATCAGATTTCAAAATGCGCCGAAAGCGGCAGGAATGTACCAGCAAAATTAGAAACAGAATTATGAGAAAAATCGCTGATAGCCCTGCCCAATATCATTACACGTAAAAGAAAACCCTTTCAGAATTCAAGATGATTTGCTTTTAACTTAAACTTTCTCTTCCACACCCACACTCAGACACGGGTGTATGTGTGCGTATGAATGTTTGAGGGAAAGTTCTATATAGATGGGAATATAACAAGTATCAAATACCCTAAAAATAACTCTATAATAAGAAACATCTTCAAAAAAGGATCAGATATTTCTCTTTAAATTATATTAACGAGTTCGCTGTTTTATTCTTGGTACTTAAAAAATAATGTAGTTCAACGTTGAAATGAAAGCTGTCTGGGGTTGAGGATGCTTTATTGTGCACAATGTTTTATAGCAGACACGGATAACATGGTATCTTTTGTTTGATTGCTGCATAACGAATCATGATTTCGAATCGCTTCTAACTTTTGTTTTACCCTACTCTTTCTTTAGTCAACTCAGTAAACGTGCAAATTCTGCTCATCTTACTTTGCTTTTCACAACTGATCCACTTAGTGAGCATCATTGTTTTTGTTATTATGTTATAAATTGTGATATTCGCATATAAAAAGCGGTAAGTGGCTCCTTAATGATTCATTGGAACTCTCTAAATCCTATAAGGACATTGGAAAGAAAATCTTTAGTGCAAAAATGAGATTGGCATATGGATTTATTATATAGTTTGTTTAAGCAACGCACAGCAACCGAACAATTGTTATTCGACCGCCGTGGGGTAATCGAATCTCGAATCTCTCGATATCATCATCATCATCATTGTCAACCATTATCAATCCACTGCTGTACGAAGGTCTCCCCAAGTTTCCTCCACAACGGTCTGTCTTGTGCCAGTCTCCTCCATGTCACTCCCGCATATTTACGAATTTCATCCACCCATCTCCCATGTGGTCTTTTTCTGGGTCTTTTCCTGTCCCTTGGAATCCAATCTAAAATTTCGGCTGTCCATCTATGGTCTGTCCTTCTGGCAGTATGTTCAGCCCATTGCCATTTCACGGATTTAACTCTGATCATGATGTCTTCCACTCTCGTCATTTTTCGGATCCACGAGTTCCTCTTCTTATCTCTCCTGGTTATACCAAGCATGCACCTCTCCATGCTGCTTTGAGTTGTCTGCAGCCTTTGTATGTCTCTTTTAGTTCAGGTCCACGTCTCTGCACCATACGTAAGCACTGGAAGGATGCATTGATCAAACACTTTTCTTTTAAGACATAATGGCATATTGCTCTTGAAAATTATGCTGTTTCTTCCAAAAGCTCTCCAGGCAAGTTTTGTACGCCGATTAATTTCTTCATCAATGTGACCCTCACTTGATATCTGCTGTCCAAGATAAACATACGTATCTGTTATCTCCAGTTTTTCTCCATCAATCGATAAATCTTCATTTCTTGTAAAAGCATTGAACATCACTTTTGTCTTCTGAAAGTTCATTTTTAATCCCACTTCTTTACTCTGGTCAGCAAGTTCCTGGATCATACTCTGCAGCTCTGATGGGGTAGTTGCAAAAATGACTACGTCATCAGCAAAACGAAGGTGGGTTAGATAATCTCCATTAATCTTTATCCCTTTGTTTTCTCAGTTCAGTGATTGAAAGACATTTTCCAATGTGGCATTAAAGAGCTTCGGAGATATGGTGTCACCTTGTCTCACTCCCTTTCCAATGTTTATGTGTGTTGTATTTTCAAACAGCCGAATCTTTGCACTTGCATTTTCATAGATGTTATTAATAATATTAATGTATGCATCTTCAATACCGCAGGATTTCAGAGCCGTGGTAACTGCTGATGGTTTCACCGAATCAAAGGCTTTTTCATAATCGATAAAAGCCATGCACAATGGAAGTTCATATTCCCTCGCTCTTTCAATTAGTTCTCTCAGTACGTGGATATGATCTATTGTGCTGTAGCCACTCCTGAATCCAGCTTGTTCTCTCGGTTGAGCCATGTCCAGTGTTACCTTCAATCGGTGTGAAAGAACTTTAGTGAAGATTTTATAAACCACTGATAGGAGGCTGATAGGTCTGTAGTTCCTGAGATCCTCAATGTCACCTTTTTTATGTAGCAGGATCATTGTAGCATTGTTCCAATCCTCAGGAATCTTCCCTTCATTAAGGCATCGAGTGAAAATTTGGGCGAGTACTGTTTCAATTTCTCCACTTGCTTCTTGTATGATGTCTATAGTAATTCCATCTTCTCCTGGAGCTTTCCCCCGCTTCATGTTCTTGATTGCATGAGCAACTTCTGCTGGGAGGACTGGAAGAACTCTGGTACCTTTCATGATGTCTGGAGTACATGTATCATGCCTTTCATATAATTTGGAGTAGAAATCTTTCACTCTTGTCAAAATTTCGCCTCTATTTCTTGTTATAGAACCATCTTCTTTTCTCAGAGCCATAATCTGTTTTCTTCCCTTACTGAGATGTCCCTTTGCTATCTTAAGGCTTTGGTTGTTTTCAATTGCTTTCCTCACTAGCTCACAGTTGAATTTCCTTACGTCTTCAGTGATACTTTTTCGTGTTGTCTTGCATAGCTCTATATATTCCACTTTGGAAGTCACATCTTCTTTAGTTGTCCTCATCTCTCTTCTTTTTTGCATCAACATTTTGGTTTTTCCTGATAATTTGTTCACATGCAACTTGTTCTTAGACCCAGCTAATTTTGTTGCTGTTTCCATTAGAGCTTTGGTTACTTTTCTGTTAACTTCCGAAATATCCACTTCTTCCGATGTTAGGCCTTCTAAAGCAGAGAATCTGCTCTTCAGTTCCAACTTGAAAGTATTATGGTGTTTTTTAAGGTTGGTTATGTCAATACATTTTGTTTGTCTTATGAGCTTGCCACGTTCCAGTTTAGTGTTGAGGTGCATCTTACATCTCACCAATCTATGGTCACTACCTGTGTTGAACTTGTTCAGCACACTGCAGTCTTCGATGACGAATTTTTTGTTACACATAATAAAATCAATTTCACTTGTCATCCCAATTGGATGTCTCCATGTCCATTTCCTGTGTGGCTTTTTCTTGAAAAAGGAGTTCAAGATGAAAAATCCTTCTGCCTCTGCAAACTCAACGAGAGTATTTCCACGCTGGTTTCTGTTGCCGTGACCGAATTTACCTACTGAAGTTTCATTCTGTTGCCGTTGTCCTATTTTTGCATTGAAATCTCCCATAATTATCTTCAAGTGCTGCTTACCTTTATTATTTAGATGACGAATTTCCTCATAAAATTCTTCAATTTCTTCTTCAGGATGACTTGTGGTGGGTGCATAAGTTTGAATAATCTGAGCCTGGTATCTTCTCGATAGTTGGATAACGAGTCGTGCAGCTCTGTCAGAGGAACTTTCAACTTCTACCACTTTATCCTTCAGTTTCTTGTTTATTATAAATCCAACACCACTAGTTCTGCCAGTATCTGTCCCACGATAGTAGTTCTAGTTCTGCCAGTATCTGTCCCTCTCGATATACAGCCGAGTATATAGAGAGAATATTTCGGAAGTTAACAATATTTCGGAAGTTAACAGAAAAGTAACCAAAGCTCTTATGGAAACACCAACAAAATTAGCTGGGTCTAAGAACAAGTTGCATGTGAACAAATTATCAGAAAAAACCAAAATGTTGATGCAAAAAAGAAGAGAGATGAGGACAACTAAAGAAGATGTGACTTCCAAAGTGGAATATATAGAGCTATGCAAGACAGCACGAAAAAGTATCACTGAAGACGTAAGGAAATTCAACTGTGAGCTAGTGAGGAAAGCAATTGAAAACAACCAAAGCCTAAAGATAGCAAAGGGACATCTCAGTAAGGGAAGAAAAAAGATTATGGCTCTGAGAAAAGAAGATGGTTCTATAACAAGAAATAGAGGCGAAATTTTGACAAGAGTGAAAGATTTCTACTCCAAATTATATGAAAGGGATGATACATGTACTCCAGACACCATGAAAGGTACCAGTACCAGAGTTCTTCCAGTCCTTCCAGCAGAAGTTGCACATGCAATCAAGAACATGAAGAGGGGAAAAGCTCCAGGAGAAGATGGAATTACTGTAGACATCATACAAGAAGCAAGTGGAGAAATCGAAACAGTACTCGCCCAAATTTTCACTCGATGCCTTAATGAAGGGAAGATTCCTGAGGATTGGAACAATGCTACAATGATCCTGCTGCATAAAAAAGGTGACATTGAGGATCTCAGGAACTACAGACCTATCAGCCTCCTATCAGTGGTTTATAAAATCTTCACTAAAGTTCTTTCACACCGCTTGAAGGTAACACTGGACATGGCTCAACCGAGAGAACAAGCTGGATTCAGGAGTGGCTACAGCACAATAGATCATATCCACGTACTGAGAGAACTAATTGAAAGAGCGAGGGAATATGAACTTCCATTGTGCATGGCTTTTAGCGATTATGAAAAAGCCTTTGATTCGGTGAAACCATCAGCAGTTACAATGGCTCTGAAAACCTGCGGTATTGAAGATGCATACATTAATATTATTAATAACATCTATGAAAATGCAAGTGCAAAGATTCGGCTGTTTGAAAATACAACACACATAAAAATTGGAAAGGGAGTGAGACAAGGTGACACCATATCTCCGAAGCTCTTTAATGCCACATTGGAAAATGTCTTTCAATCACTGAACTGGGAAAATAAAGGGATAAAGATTAATGGAGATTATCTAACCCACCTTCGTTTTGCTGATGACGTAGTCATTTTTGCAACTACCCCATCAGAGCTGCAGAGTATGATGCAGGAACTTGCTGACAAGAGTAAAGAAGTGGGATTAAAAATGAACTTTCAGAAGACAAAAGTGATGTTCAATACTTTTACAAGAAATGAAGATTTATCGATTGATGGAGAAAAACTGGAGATAACAGATACGTATGTTTATCTTGGACAGCAGATATCAAGTGAGGGTCACATTGATGAAGAAATTAATCGGCGTACAAAACTTGCCTGGAGAGCTTTTGGAAGAAACAGCATAATTTTCAAGAGCAATATGCCATTATGTCTTAAAAGAAAAGTGTTTGATCAATGCATCCTTCCAGTGCTTACGTATGGTGCAGAGACGTGGACCTTAACTAAAAGAGACATACAAAGGCTGCAGACTACTCAAAGAGGCATGGAGAGGTGCATGCTTGGTATAACCAGGAGAGATAAGAAGAGGAACTCGTGGATCCGAAAAATGACGAGAGTGGAAGACATCATGATCAGAGTTAAATCCCTGAAATGGCAATGGGCTGGACATACTGCCAGAAGGACAGACCATAGATGGACAGCCGAAATTTTAGATTGGATTCCAAGGGACAGGAAAAGACCCAGAAAAAGACCACATGGGAGATGGGTGGATGAAATTCGTAAATATGCGGGAGTGACATGGAGGAGACTGGCACAAGACAGACCGTTGTGGAGGAAACTTGGGGAGACCTTCGTCCAGCAGTGAATTGATAATGGTTGACGATGATGATGATGATATAGAGAGATTCTCGGCTTAACGTTGACAGAGCGATAGATTTCTTTACTCATCAGGCGCCACGTATTTCGATTATTTTTTACGTAAAGATTGGGCGATTTTTTTTGTTGGATTACTAAAAAATTATACACTGACTTAGCAAATTATTGCGAACATGCAATGAGTCATACACGTATAATTCAGTTTTAGGAATGCAATTATGTTTCGTAAAAAGCCATCATACTCAGGCAGGACATCCCATTTAACAAAATGAGATGTTTCAGTAGGAAAATGAGAATTGGAAAGTGAACAAAAATAAGCAAAAATAGAAGTGAGTGATCGCAAAGGTTTTCGTATAATATAAAAGTATATTACTGCCATTTTGTTACAGATTCCTGTCAAATATTATAAAGAAATATGGAAATAAATATCACTTCTTACCGCACGGTATTTAAAGTAGTACAGCTACCTAATGTGATACTAGATAAGCTCCAAACATATGGCCAAAAAAATGAATGAAAGGACATTAACTAACAGAAATAATTCCTCAGGCAGATAATTATGTTGATCTCATGACTGCGTTAATTTTTTCTTTGCTGTATGCCTGAAATTTAGTACGAACTTCTTGGAAATGGGTGTCACCGAAGACAGTTAAAAACAGTTTCCGCTAGGTAGGATTTATTGTAATTAAAACGTATACTCTAGAATCAACTGTCCTTGAGGAGTTATATTTCAGAAATGACTGGTATGTGTGGAGTGTTCAACGAATCTGCAACGATTCGGGCGCATGTATCAGGGAATGATATTAAGTATACATATGAATAACCTTAGGAGTTGATAAAAGCAGAAATTAAAATTTGTGTACATGATTAATAAAATTTATGATTCATTTGGGATTTCGTAATTACCACACAGTAAATTATCTAATTACTATAAAACCATCCAATTATTGAACTCGTAATTATTGTATACGACTGAAAAATAACTAGTAGAAAAAAATAAATCTGAAAAATGAAAATATTTGTATGTGTAACCATCATATATTTATCCAAATTGAGATCGTGCAAATACATATCACTTAAATTCAAAGAACGAAGCACAGGAGAACATTTTTACAAATATATGGGGTAGAGCAATATGTGAATAACAATATGTGTTAGTGTGTACTATGGACGCTGAATGTTTGGCATTTTTAAAGAGTTATCATTCACGCAGAATGAGTTTTAATTTTTCTACAGCGACATAAATACTGATAAGCATTCTAATTACTTACTTGTTTTTTTTCGAAACTTGTACAAAGAAGCCTTTGCCAAATGTTCCAAATAATGATATAAGCCATGTGGCATATATTGGATAAGTAAGATATAACAATACATGAACTATGACTCATCGGACATACTGATTGAACAAATTTCGTATTTTAAGAGTCTTCACTCGTAAACGATATGTACAAATCTTTGTTTAAAGAAGCATTAGAGCATTTGTCATTTTCATGTAGGACTTCCGTCCACAGGGAGTAGAGTTTAGGTCCCAGCCACCTACAGCGAGATCGCCTTTTGGGCAGGACACAGAAACGGAAGGAATGAGAGCAAGTCTAGCGACTTTGGACAGAACAGTTTGTAGTGAGATTAGAGTACACTAGATGGCGCCACCGTACAAGTACGATATTGCACATAGATGGGTGAGAGAATTTCAGGGAGGACATAGGAAAGGATACCCATTTAACCAGTGGGTCCAGCCTGGGGGCCGTCACTTTACGTGCTCGTCCGATGCACGGCGGATATTCAGCGATTGTTAGTAAATCACACCATCTCTGAAAGATCAGCCCAGGCTTGAACCTGGGGACCCAGCATCGATAGTCTGAAACATTAACCACTAAGCCATTTGCGGCTTTGTTTAAAGAAATTATCATTCAGCTCTTTTATTTACTTAAATAATATTTTTCTCCAATACTTTACTAAAAGTTATTCGCACATATTCCAATTAAATAAAGAAATCAGACATAGGTTTACTTATCTTTTGTAAAACTTATGAAATATCTTGGTGCACAACAGAACTTTCAATGCACTTTTCTTCGCAGAATATCAGGGCATTTTGTTTTAAGGTTAGCATATGTTTATTTCATAAAACAAAATTTCATTTATGTACTTTTTTGAGCTACACACAAGGTGAAATATTAGGAAATCAATAAAATTTCTAATCTGTGTTTAGTATTATTTCAATGGTACGTGAATACAGTACGTACACCGATGAGTCATTACATTATAACCACCCCTAGCTTAGAGAAATTAGCGTTCCAGGAGACCCAACGGTGGCGCAGGTGAATGGAAAAAGCTGGCTATTTATCGTAGTTTGATAAAGGACAAATTCTGATGGCACTGTGCCACGGAACTACGATCCCGGAATCGGCGCGTCTTGTGGGTCGTTCACGTGCCGAAGTATTGAGAACATATCAAACGTGGTGCACATATGGCCAAAGGACCACCTGTCGCCTAGCCATATGTCGTCCGCAGCTCATTGATGCTAGATGGGTGCTGATACTGTCGCGCATTGTTCACAGCGACCGCAGGGTCACAAGGCGACAAAACACCCGCCAAAAATGCATGAAATGGGCCCAAGATCATAGAGATTAGACCGTGGATGATTGGAAGAAAGTGGTCTGGTCTAATGAAGCAGGATTCTTGGTGCCTCACGGATATAACCGAGCGTTGACACCGATTACCAACGCAGGCTATAGCACTTGGATGCAATGTTGAGAGGAAACAGAATAGCAGGGTCGGTGTTATGCTGTGAGCGAAGTTTTCATGGGGCCCCATTATCCCAATCCAACAATCCCTGGCAGCTGTCAGGTAGCTGGTTCACCCATTCATGGCAACAAGTTCACCCATTCATGGCAACAATTCATGCATTCATGGCAACAAGTTCACCCATTCACGGCACCAAGTTCACCCATTCATGGCAACTGTGTTCCCTGCTGCTGATGGCCATTACGAACAGGATAATGCGCCATGCCACACTGCCAGAATCAACAAGGTGTGCTTTGAGGAAAATTTTTGTGTCTTACGGTTAATGCCATGGTTTCCTGCTTGACCTAAAATGAACCCAATCGAACATTTGTGGTGCTACGTGGAAAAGCTGGTTCGCGCTAAATCACCACCAACCCAAAATGTACTGGAACGTGAGAACCTACTGTTGACATTATGGTACCAGGTATCCAAGGATACCTATAGCGACCTCATCGAATCAATGCCTTGCCGAGTGGCCGCTATTTTAAAGGATAAAGGGAGTCCTACAGCTTGTTAATATCATCAAATGCTTCGTGCAGATTTGAATTCGAAGTTAGTATGGCCGCCAACGTACCACATCACGATGTATAATGATCCAACTGGCGAGAGAACACTCCATTTACTCAGGCACGTCCCCATTATGCATTCACATACATAGGTTTTTTACAATAGCACAGTTTAAAAAAACATGCTATATATACAAGTTAAAACTAATGAAATTTAAAAAAGTTAAAAATAGGAGACCTTTCGGGTCCACTTTGGACTCATTCTTAGATAAATGAAGCAACTACTGGGGAGCAAACGATATAAATACAATTGCAAGAGGCACTTAACACAACACTTGCCCTCAGGAGACAGCATCAAATTCCCACACGAGAAGAAGTGGATCCGGGAGTCACAGAAGGACTGATGAACTGACCGATCGACGCATAAGAAGAGCGGCGTTGTCAAGCAGAACATCCACTGCGACGTAAATACGAGCGACCGTTGCACCTGAAGTGAGTGTGCGAACAATCCGCAACCGTCTACTGGATGCAGGACTACGTGCACGTGTGCCTCTGGCATGTGTACCTACGACTCCAGCCCACCGTCAGGAACGGCTGCAGTTGTGTCGCCAACATCTGCACTGAAGAACGCAATGGCGATCTGTCGTGTTGAGCGATGAAAACAGATTGTGCTGGGGAGCCTGCGATGGCCGTATGCGTGTTCCCAGACGCACAGGGGAGCGTCCCCATCCTTCTTGCATCCGCCAGAGACACACAGGGCCTACACCAGGTCTCCTGGTTTGGGGAGTGATCAGCTATCACTCCCGTACACAACTATTGTTTGTACCGGGTACGAGCACTTCCTACATCAACAACATCATTCAGCCCGTTGTTGTGCCATTTGTAAGGTCGGTCCATCGTGGTGTTTTCCAGCAAGATAACGCACGCCCACACACGGCACATGCAATGCAACATGCACTTCAGTGTGTGAGACAACTTCCATGGCCTGCACGTTCAAAGAATTTGTCTCCCATTGAGCACGTGTGGGATTTTTTGAGACAACAAAATATCCGGTTCCCACGGCCATCCACTAAAATCCCCGATTTACGCGTCCAGGTTAAGGATGCTTGGAACTCATTACCCCAAACTTACATCCAACATCTGTACGACAGACTCCATGCCAGAATTGCACAGTGTGACGCAGTTCGTGGCGGTTCAACCTCGTACTAACCATGTAACATGGAAATGTTATTTTTCAGTTTACCAGCAATTGCAGCTGTATTTTGCGATAATGTTTTGATCACGTTATCCTCTTTATTCCGTTATTATGCTGTGTAAATTTCGTTGGTATCAAACGTCTCCTTGGTGTTCTTTTTCATTTTTCGCCCTTGTATATTCAATTTTCTGCACAAATTAGTGAAAGATAAGAGTCAGCATATTCAATGTTATACAAATACAGTATATAATTCTTCAAATTTAATTTGCTAAATTCGTTCATTAAATAGAGCGATTTGTTTTATAAAATATAATGTTGTCTAACGCAAATGTAATCATGTGAAAAAAATTAAATAAGCAATGGATATCCCGTGAAATTTATTAGTATGAACATAAATTCATTAAACAGTGCTAACAGTAGTTTTCTTTAAAATGAAAAAATGGGACAGTGTTCTACTGTATATCTACGCCTATTAAATTCAGTTAAATTTGAAAATTAATGTCAAAAATAGAATTGCTTTTGCATAATGGAAATCATCTTCAATTCTTTTAATAAGATAAACTTTTGAACGGCATAAGTATGTATAAAATACAATAAATTCCCCACGTAAGTTCCAATTCTTCAATTCGTGTCATGTTCAACTGAAATTTGAATTTATCTTATTTCTACGATTTCAAGTTTGTTTGTGACTTACGAACATTTGGTCGCTGAGAGAGCAATAAAAAGTAAAGTAATCTTGTTTTCTCATAAAGATTCTTTCGAGATTTTATCAAACCTAAGTATTCGTGAAAACCAAGTACATTACTTTTCCAAATAATAAAAGAACAGTTTTCAACACAAATTACCATTTAAGAAAGCTACAGGTAATATACTTTTTACAGAACGTCACAATTGTTTATTTCTATGCACTACGTAGACAAGACATTAAAGATCGATTTAGTGGACTGTTTATATGATCTATTCCCGCACAAAATGGAAGATACTCAAACTAATCGCATGGGATAGAGAGACGAACAACCATAGTGATCTGGACGATTTTGATCGGGGACGCATTATCGGCTGACATCCAACAACCTAACCACTGCGGAAGTTATGCTCAAGGTTGTACAGTTGCTGAGCGCTGTAGGGTCATTAGATTATCCGTACAACAGAACAGCTAATTATCTGAATACCGGCTTCAATTGGACACCGATAGGAGAACATAGTATTTCTCCACTCTCCATGCCACAACAGGCGTGTCGCTAACCCTTTTACCTTTTCGTTGGATTTCAGCTCTTATCGGAATTGCGGTAAATTTTTCCTGTTTCAAATGGTTACTAAGAGTTTCATCGCATATCGCGTAGAGGTAGCATTTCAAGATCATCTCGAATGTGGCGGCTGGATGTGTTTATAGTTTCTGCTCCGATTGATTGTGAGATAGTATTCGTGTTGGTCAGTGTTTCGATGTAATCAGGACGCTAACAACTCGCGAGGAATCGACTTATCACATTACTGAATAAATGAATAGCCGAAGAAATATATGAACATTAGGGTAGGTGCGGATTATAGTACTCCATAATACCTACATTGCATTTAGACGGTGAAGTACTTGCTTTTCATTATTCACAGTGTGACATTTAAACATTTAAATGCTCGTCGCTATGACACACCATACCGGAATGACGGCTTCGAAAAGGTTATGAACCCACTTTTTTTTTTGCTAATGTTGGTACCTAATAGCAATGTAGAACTCGAAATGTGCATTGCGCTGCTTTTCCTAATGCTTCCGGTCCTATGCTGTCTAAATAATATTTGTATAAACATGCAAATGCTTCCAGGACAGATTACTTTGAGAAATTAAGACTTTTTATTCTACAGGGAATATTTTTATGAACAATTCTTGATGACAGGTAAAATAATAAGATGATATACTTCTGAGGTAAAGATATAGTGTGAAACGATTATATTTAGTTGCGACATTATGTGTATAAATATGGTAAGAATCGTGTTCTTTTATATCATAAGGTTATGAATTGTGCTCCAAACAATCAATATTTATTTTTTAATTCAATGGGCGAGGAAATTAGTATTTAGGTGTACATCCTACAAAATGAATTGCTCTTTTGTTTTGTAAAACAACAAATACAGTTGATCCCGTTTATGTACGGAACCCGGATGCAACAAATTATTGCGTTTCGAACTTTTGAAAATCACCGTCAAAATATCTTGAAAATAACATATGCCGAACTTTCCTTTGTGTAAGGAGTTGAAGTAGCCTTACTATATATACCAAAATTTTCGAACAAAACTTCAAAATGTTCTCGGAAGAAATTCTTGTCAAACAGGATCACTTCTTTTTCAGGGTAAATGGGAATTCATTTTGGAATTTTCCGGACGCTTACAACGTTTCCAAAGTGAAAGCTGTCTTTTCTCTCATTGTTCAAAGAACCTTACCTTTTTCAAACTTTTCAACGGGACGACTCTCCCACTACCACCGACTTCCTCCTCCAAAGCACAATCAGGTAAAAAAAAGAAGGGCGACTTTGGGAATTTCGGCCCGGGTCGATAAGATATTAAGCTGCTGTACGGTGGTGGAGGCTGGCAGAGGGTAACATTGGTGTTGTGGGGGAAAATCACTGGTCCTGGCCAAGAGAACGAGATGAGGAGGGGGAGTGGACTGTCTAAAGAAAAAAACGGTACACCTACGCACCTATCTTCTGCCTGTGAACTGGTTGACCGCAACTGCGCCAGGAAGATTAGGGTTTGTTTTTGATAAGAATGAAGCAGTCGAAACTCAACATGATGAATTTGATTTTGACGAACTGTGGCGTGACTTATGCCTTACAAGTTTGTTCCTGAAGGTTTGTAATTTGATGAATTTGTTGATTTTGACAACAAGGCTGAGATAGCCCGGAAAGAACAGATGCAGAAATAACGTCCGAAGTTTCGGGATGAAAAGATGCAGTTGACAGCAGTGTTGATGATGGTTAGGATAAGAGGCCAAACCTCTTCAAACCATAGCGGAGACTCTTTCAGCTACTCCAACAGTATTATGGGACAACTGAGGATACCAGATGCACTTTGTTTGGCAAAACCAAACAGACTGAAAACAGCATTTTGACAAATACAATAACTTTAAAGGAACAGAAAAAGATGGCTGACTATTTTATGTTTTAAATCACCAATTCTAGTAAATCTCAATATTCTGTCATTTTGCTGTGTAACCTTTCTTTAATTTGATCATGAAATTCAATTCGGAATCAATAATACAGAAGTAAATAGTCTTAGTTTTTGTGTGTTCAACTATTTTATGCAATAGTACACCACTGATAGTGGTAGAACTGTAAAACCCCTTTATCGAGTTGTTGTTTATATCGAACTTTCGATTTCTTCT
Organism: Macrothele yani; assembly: GCA_039090855.1. Classification (NCBI taxonomy): domain Eukaryota; kingdom Metazoa; phylum Arthropoda; class Arachnida; order Araneae; family Macrothelidae; genus Macrothele; species Macrothele yani. The sequence continues at coordinate 44,658,214 of CM076999.1, read as the reverse complement.
CTTCGAATTCGATATAAACCGGCTGAACTGTACAATGAGGAGCACAGAATAATGTTTTTTCGTTCTATTTCAAAGAAAATGTTTATGAACGGCAAAGTAGTTTCCGCCAAGTGACTTGCATGAAAACCTGAGGGAAAAAAATACGAAGAAGTCGTATTTTTTCCCTCAGGTTTTCATGCAAGTCCAAGTCTACAAGGTAAAAACTGCAGGCACACAGCTTTTGGGACAAAGGTTTTGGTTTCATTTCATTCAGAAATTTCAATTATAAGAATTCTCTTGCTCGAAAATTAGAAATTGCGTACACTTGTAATGTTTTTTTGTTGTTGTTTTTGCGAAGAGATTTTCAGATAATTTGTCAAAGACCGATATCTTTGAATGAAAACATTTGGATTTTCGCACGGAGATTTCAAGTTTTTTTGTATATTTTTAGTTTGATTGCCGTTCTGTATTTTCTTCTCTGCTGCATACATCATTGGTATGGTAGGACTACAATCTCAATTCGACAATCTCACCGAAATTTCTTGGTACAAATTCGTTTCATTTTATGAATCATACAGTTCCATATGATATTTCTGTTGTGTTGTTACAACGCCAAGAAGTAAATTCTAAGGCACCTGATTTCTTAAAACGGAGATACGTTTAATTGTAAAAATGAGAGAAAGTGCTGCTTTCAACTTCAGAAATTTCCTATGTCTTTGGAAAAAAGTATACTCCATCATCATAAGAAACAAGTTAGTAGAATCATGCAATGTATTGATTATCACTGGTCAACAAATTTGTTTTTCTAGCCTGGACTTTTGCAGCTGTTTTAGACTAATTTCAGGTTGCTTATTCCAAATCTGATCTTAGATTTGCTCTATCACATCTCATTTTTGTGCTATCGGCATAGCCCATTTTCATTTATTTTACCCAAAAGTAACTCTTTGTCACTTATGATTGCAAGTTGTTGCGAGTCAGTGACTGCTTTAGTGTTAAAATATGGTGTTGTATTTTAAAGATAGTGTGTTTATAATATCATTTTATGTAGATATCCACATTTATTTAATATTTTGCTTCTGCAGGTCGTGATCTAACAATGGCTACAACATCCGAAAGAAGGAACTGCAGTAATGACCCAGATATTTTCTGCTACATCTGTGGCAGCTTCACTTTGCAGGATCAAAGGCGCAACATCAATACCTTTGTCAAGAAGGTTTATGTTGTCCACTTTAAAGTACGACTTGGACACCTAGACAAAAATTGGGCTCCTCACAAAGCGTGCAAAACCTGTGTTGAAACTTTGCGATCATGTTCTAACGGAGAGAATGCTAAGCTGAAGTTTGGTGTGCCAATGGTTTAGAGAAAACCTACAAACCAATTGGATAACTGCTACTTCTGCCTTGTCAATGTAAAAGGTTTCAATAAGATAAACAAGCAACACTTACAAAATCCAGATATCCCATCTGCCAGACGACTAGTTGAGCACTGTGAGGAAATAACTGTGCCTGTATTTACTGAGCTACCAGAGATTGATGTTGAATACCTCAGTTTACCTGTTTCTACAGATGATGATGATGCTCAGATCTAATATACGCCATCTGATGCAGATTGGGATACAATTTCTCTGTTTAGTCAGCCTGAATTGAATGATCTTGTAAGACATTTGTATTTGTCAAAGCAGTCTGCTGAATTGTTGGCTTCCAAACTGCAAGAGAAAGGACTACTCAGACCTGGCACTAGTGTCTCCTTTTATCGTAACAGAGAAGCACCACTTCGAAAGTACTTCCATTCAGATGGTCAACTTGTTTATTGTAATGATGTTGAAGGGCTTCTCCTAAATATGGGACTGCCCGCATATGATTCAAGTGAATGGATACTTTTTATTGACAGTAGTAAAAGGAGTTTCAAATGTGTGTTACCTCACAACAGAAATATATATGGTTCAATCCCAATAGGATGCTCTGTAAAAATGAAAGAAGAGTATGCCAACATCAAAATTGTTCTGGGTAGATTCGAATACCATGTTCATAGATGGGTAATTTGTGTTGATTTGAAAATGGTTAACTTTCTGCTGGGTCAGCAAGGAGGTCCCACCAAATACCCTTGTTTCCTGTGCTACTGGGACATTAAGGCTACATTAGAACACTGGGTTACAAAGAACTGTCCACCAAGAGTCAGTTTGACGCCTGGTAAAAAGAACATCAAGAATGAGCTTCTGGTTGATAGGAATGAAATTGTATTTCTCCCACTGCACATAAAACTTGGGTTAATGAAGCATTTCATGAAAGCTCTTGATCATACTGGACACTGCTTCAGCTATATATGTTCTACCTTTTCGAGTCTCAGGGCCGAGAAGAGAAAGGCAGGAATATTTGATGTCCCTCAAATACGAACACTCATCAGGGATTCAAACTTTGTTACAACAATGCCTGCGGCAGAGTCTAGAGCTTGGAATGCATTCTCTGATGAGGTGCGGAATTTACTTGGGAACAGAAAAGCTGACAACTATCGAGAGATTGTGGAGGAGCTGCTCTTGAGTTTTAAAGCACTTTGATGTAGAATGAGCATCAAGGTTCACTACTTACATAGTCACTTGGCCCAGTTTCCAGAGAACATGGGTTACTTGAGCGAAGAGGAAGGTGAGCGCTTTCATAAAGACGTTACAGTTATGGAACAACGTTACCAAGGCCGATGGGACACAAACATGATGGCAGATTCTCTTGATGAGAGACATTCCACAAGCTGTACATCGGAGATCGTCAAAGAAGAGGTCGTTTTTGCAGATGTAGCATCACTATTGTTAATAACCTTTTTGTAAATATTTTTCTTATCTTCACAATTCAATTCGTACATGGTAATAATATGCATTCACTCACATTGATATGCAGTCACACTCACAACTTTGTGCTACGGCTCATTAAATGTTTTTTTCATTATTATTGTATATTGTATCTTATCTTATTCTAGTATGTATGTCTGTTTAGCAATTCGTATATGAACATAAATTTGCTGTTTTTATTGAAAATGCAATATTTGATATCTCAAAAACCTGATGTGATAGACAAAAACTGATACCAGATTTGAAATCAGCACCCCAAAATTACCTTAAACCCGTTGGAATACCTTATGCCAGAAAAGGTGTGTTGACCAGTGAATTATCATACTCTTTCCAACATACCAGGAATCATTACTCAAGTTATTACTTAAATTATGGGGATAATGGCTATGCAATAAATCTCTCTCCTGTGCCATAACCTTTGACCCCATTTCGATTATATTAAACAGAATTGGTTAAGTACACTTCCGGAATAACATACTAAACGTTTGTCGCAATAGAAGCATATTTACGTAAGCTATGATGCATAAGTTCGATGAAATGGATCCCGTTTCTATGATCTGACCTTTAATCCCATTTAATTCATTTTCAATAGGGTTTGTTTCCAAGTTGTCCCCTATCACATACTAAAATTTCATCGTACTCGAACCAATTTTACGTGCATTTTCGTGCGCACAAGCAGACGGACGAAAATGGAGCATATACGATTCTTCAACCTACGGTTGGAAAGCAAAAAAAAGAAAACAATCAGGTGCCATGCGTCACGAGGTAAATATGTTAAACAATTTTGTAGGCGTTTTAAGCAAATTAGTTGAATTTAATCAAGATATGACACCACTTCAAAATAAAATATAGTCTAATCATTTCATTCATGTTTTCATTCGGAAAATATATATTATAAAAAATTAAAATTTCAAAAGGTTTAAGGAACACTATATGCTTAGAATTATCAATGTAATCCAGGTAATCTGGTGAAGTTTCTTAAAATAAGTTTTGAAAATAATTTTGAAGTTATTTTAACATTAAATGAAAGTTTCGCTTGCCTCTTTGCAGAAACTTCTAAGTTTCAGTCAGAGAGTTTACTTTATTATTTGGTGTCACGTCAATTCGTCGACCATGACGATTCGTTGAGCGTCAATTCGTCGCTGACAAATTCGTCGACTACGTCAATTCGTCGCGGACCAATACGTCGCGTTTACAAATTTTGGTTACATACAAAACGAATGCAGGAAAACGTACGATTTCGAACGTCTCCCGCCCTGATCACATTTTAAAGGTTTGGACACTCAGACAGGATAGAAATATTACGCTTTTCCTTGACAATAAAAGTATTAGACGGTGGACGGTTTTTGGAACGGGTCGAGCCCCAAGGGGTCAGAGCCCCCCCAACAAAATGTTCGTACAATCTACAGTTTCCAATTTAGAACCACCAAATTTGGTATATTATCTCATGGTACTCTAACTTAGACGGTTTTGGTAACGTGTCGGGCGCGGGGTCAGAGCCCTCCCCCCCCATAAAATGTTTTCGTAAAATCTACAGTTTTTAGTTTAGAACCACCAAACTTAATACACTTTCTCATGCTACTCTAACGAAGACGGTAGACGGTTTTGGGAACGGGTCTAGGGTAGGGGGATAAGAGCTCCCCCACATAAATTTTTTCGTAAAATCTACAGTTTTCAATTCAGAGCCACCTAATTTGATATCATGAAAGTATAACTTAGACGGTAGACGGTTTTTGGAAGGGCTTGGAGCCCGGGTGGTTAGGGCCACCCCTCAATTTTTTTTTAATCTACAGTTTTCCATTTAGAACCACCAAATTTGGTACTCTAACTTAGACTGTAAACAGTTTTCGGAAGGGGTTGGAGCTCGGGGGATCAGAGCCCCCATACAAAATTTTCCTAAAATCAAGTTCTCAATTTTGAACCACCGCATTTGGTATACTATCTCATGGTACTATAACTAATTTGGTGGTTCTAAATTAAAAACTGAAAAATTTACGAAACGTCTGTGTGGGGCCCCTTGACCCCGGGCTCCGACCCCTTCTAAACACCGTCTGCAGTCTAAGTTAGAGATTCTTGAGACAGTATACCGAATTTGGTAGTTCTAAATTGAAAAATGTAGAATTTACGAAAATTTAGTATGGAGGCCTTCGACCCCCGGGCACCGATCTCTTCCAAAAACCGACCACATTCTATGTTAGAAGTTTATGAGAAAATATACCAAATTTTGTAGCTCTAAATTGAATACTGTAGATTTTACTAAAATTAAGCATTTGGTCAGTGACCCCCCCCCCCCCCAGCTCCGACCCTTTTCCAAAAACCGCCTACAATCTAAGTTAGAGTTTCGTGAGATGGGAAACCAAGTTTGATGGTTCTATATTGAAAACTGCAGATTTTAGAAAAAAATTATACGGTGTCTCTGACAGATTTCCCCCCCCCCCACGACCTCGATCCGCTGCAAAAGCCGTCTACGTTAGAGTACCGTGAAATAGTATACCAAATTTGATGGCTTTAAATTGAATACTGAATATTTTACGAAAATTTTGTATGGGGGGCTCTGATCCCCTTACTCCAACCCCTTCCAAAAACCATCTACAGTCTAAATTAAAGTTTCGTGAGATAATATGCCAAATTTGGTGGTTCTAAATTGAAAACTGTAGAATTTACGAAAAATGTTTTTGGGGGTCACTGACCCCCTGGCTCCAACCGCTTCCAAAAACCGTCAACAGTCTAAGTTAGAGTACAATTAGAAAATATAGCAAATTTGGTGGTTGTAAATGGACCCTATTCACCTCGCATTGCGTCGTGAGAAAGCCTTTCAATGGGCGAGGATCAATAATGGTTTGTTTAGATGCGTTTTCATATTGCTTAACACGGCGTTTCTTTGCAAGGGCTCAGGAAAATCGCGATTTTGTAAATTTATTAATGTCATGTATAACGTTTGCTCATCGTATGGTTTTGCTAATAAATCCTGCAATCTAAATTGTGTACACGAAACAAAAACATTCCTTAATTTTCCTCTGAAAATGACGAAATTTTTAAAGGAATGGCTGTGTCAACTGAAACGCGGTGATTTCCATTCCGATGTGCACTCTCCAATATGTTCCGCCCACTTTAACGAAAACACTTTTGGATATTAGGACACTACGAATCAAAGGCAGTTGAATCCACGTATTATTCCTTTGAATTTCAATTTCAAGAAAGAAAAAAGAGAAAAAAAGGTAGGAGAAAATTAATGGAATACACTGGCGGAAAGTGAAAAAAGAACATCAAGAAGGATTTGGCGGACGATCATGAAATTTACATATGTTAACGGGGTCGAGTTTACGTAGGTGTGATGCTAATTTTGGGACCAACCGGTGAGCGCTTACGCCACAGCACGGTATAATATGCAAATTATCGTCGGTGGTATTTAAGGAGTACGGCGAAGTGAATGTAATCAGTCGTCGGCGTACGGACACGTGCAAACACCCTGAAGGAGCTGCAATGCCTGGACATGGAAGACGTGTAAGATTTCAGCAGTTATCGGACTTTGAGCCAGGTCGTCTAGTCGGACTCCGCAAGGCCGGGTGGTAGTATCGTCGTATTGCGGAGCGAATTGGATGGGAATTATTGGTGGTGGTACGATGGTCGGACCGATCGACGCATAAGAAGAACGGCGTAGTCAAGAAGAACATCCACTGCGACGCAGATCCGAGCTGCCGTTGCACCTGAGGGCACTGTGCGAACAATCCGCAAACCTTCTACTGGATGCAGGACTACGTGCACGTGTACCTGTGGCATGTGTATCTCTGACTCCAGCCCACCGTCAGGAACGGCTGTAGTGGTGTCGCCAACGTCTGCACTGGAGAACGCAATGGCGATCTGTAGTGTTCAACGATGAAAGCAGATTCTTCTTCGGAGCCTCCGATGGGCGTATGCGTGTTCGCAGACGCTAAGGGGATCGTCTCCAACCTTCTTGTATCCATCAGCGACACACAGGGCCTATACCTGGTCTCCAGGTGTGGGGAGCGATCAGCAATCACCCTCGTACACAACTAGTGTTTGTACCGGGAACGTTAAACAACACCTTTTACACCAACAACGTCACTCTGCCCGTTGTTGTTCCATTTGTAAATTTCGGTCCATCGTGGTGTTTTCCTGCAAGATAGCGCACGCCCACACACAGCACGTGCAACGCAATATGCACTTCAGTGTGTGAGACATCTTCCATGGCCTGTACGTTCACCGGATTTGTCCCTCTTTGAGCACGTGTGGGATTTTATGGGACAATGATTTACCGGTCTCCACGGCCAGCCACGACCGTACCCGATTTACGCGTCCAGGTGGACGATGCTTTGAACTCAATACCCCAAACTTACATCCAACATCTGTACGATAGACTCCATGCCAGAATTGCACAGTGTGATGAAGGTCATGGCGGTTCAACCTCGTACTAACCATGTTACATGGAAATGTTATTTTTCCGTTTACCAGCAAATGCAGCAGTATTTTGCCATAATGTTTTGATTACGTTATTCTATGTCCGTTATTATGCTGTATAAATTTCGTTGGTATCAGACGTCTCCTTCTTGGTGTTCTTTTTGCACTTTCCGCCAGTGTATTTGGACCGGTAAATTTCGAATTAAGTTCTACTTTCCTCAAAGAATAAAACAAAGGTATCTATAATTTCTCATTTATTTAATGATACGTGTTCATTTAATTTTTAAGCAGATTGCCTAGTGGGCGAACCGTAGTTTGTTTCCTTATTACATATTTGTCTGAGCTTCTAAATATTTTTGGTTTACAAAACAAGGTACTCAATTTTATGTTTCAGATATGTCGCCAACGTCTGACAATATTAACATAAAAATTTAATATACCGTGTACCAGAAATACTACATTAAAAACTTCTTGATGACTAACTTCGATGGTCTCCTGCATCATGCGAATTAAACATCGAACACAAAATTGTCTGGGTAAATTTTTGCAATCTTGATTTGTTCTTTTAAGAAATTAATTTCTCTTTCTTCGCTCTATAGCTCTATTAATTTATCGGCAATATCCATGACATTAGGATTGTAAAAATTAGCCAACAGTAAGGGATAATGAAATAGCGAAAACATTTAATCAGCAGCTATGTTAGTACGCAGAAATCAACTTATGACGTCACATGAATAAGGTTCATTGAAAACTGTAGATTTGATGAAAATTTTGGTTGGGGGGGGGGTCTGACCCCCGGGGCACTGATTGGTTCCGAAAGCCGTCTACTGTCTAAGTTAAAGTACCATGATATTGTATACCGAATTTGTTGGTTCTGAATTGAAAACTAGATTTTACGAAATTTTTTGTTAGTCCCCGGGCACCGGCCCGTTCCAAAAACCTTCTACCGTCTAATATTTTTATGGCCGAAGAAAAAGCGTAATATTCCTATCCTGTCTGAGTGTCCAAACCTTATAAATTTTATTGGAGAAAGACGTTCGAAATCGTGCCTTTTACTGCATTCGTTTTGTATGTAACCAAAATTTGTAAACGCGACGAATTGACGTAGTCGACGAATTTGATCACGCAGAAAAAACATATTCGACGAATTTGATCACGCCGAAAAAACATATTCGACGAATGTGTCTGCGACGAATTGACGCGCGACTAATTGTTGTAGTCGACGAATTGACCCGTAACGGAACTTGGCAGTCGACGAATTGACGCGGTCGACGAATTGACGTATAGCCACTTTATTTAACATCAAAAGGGTTTTCGGTACTGCCCATGATAAAAAGGAGCGAAATGTAAATTATGTAATTCTGCAAGTCTTGTGCTTATAGTTAAGGTAGTTAACTAAAAGCACAAGGTATTTTATCTCAGGAAGAAGAGGAAAATTCGTGGGGCGAGTGCTGAGTAAATTATGAAATTTCGCGAAAAGTTGGAGGCCGAAGAATACACTAACATTTACAAAAGAAAAAAAAAGCCTACCAAGAAACGAAGCTGTAATACAAATGACTAATACGAAATTAAATAAGCATTATAACTTTATAAGTTTCTTTAAAATGATACTTACATTTATTAACCATTAAAATTCTGGCAATGTTATCAACGCCGTTACACGAGATCAAGATTTCCATTTAAGAGTACGGCATTTTGATACATTATATAGTACGTACACAGATTTTCTTATTCAATGCCGTGTCTGTTGTCCTGTAACACGTTTTTAAATTTAGAAAGTGATCCTTCAACATCGACTCTGTTTTTGGGAACTGACAGACAACGGATAACGACCTTATGTAGCTTAGGAAAACGATCTTTTTTTCGTATCCCAGAAGTCTAGCAAACTTTCGCTGACGCGGAATTTATTTACACTCGCTTTATATGAACGAAATTCGTTTACACTCGCTTTACATGAACGAAATTCGTTTACACTCGCGTTATATGAACGAAATTTACATTTTAGTTGCTCTTCATGTTTTCATCTTCGAACATAGGAATGTGGCTGAAAACAAAGAAATATTTTTCGTCGTCTAAAATGTCCAAGGACTTAAATTGATCGGTATCAAACACCCTACAATCATGCTTTGAAGAAATTTGCAGCTGGCTGAAAAAATCGATGCTTTTTATCTTCAAAAGAAATAGAGCTTAATTTCTTCATAACAAGGGGATCGAGCTCTTCTTAGAGCGATGTGATCACAGTATTGACTATTGCTAAGACTGTTGGCTATGTCTGACAGTATATATTTTGTGCGCGGAAATTCGTTGTCTTTCAGGTAAAGTGAGCTCTCCGGAAATATACGGAACATGAACCTCAACCTGCTTCAATGTCTTTTTAAATCTCTATCTTGACAATACCCAATGATTTTATCCACAATACAACTGCTACTGTTGTCTTTTTCTTTTTCAAAAAACTCTGCGTAGGATTCTAAGTATTTGCACTGAAAAAGCACTGCCTCAAACCAAATGTTCCATCTAGTCTGCACAGGTACTGGTGGTAAGCAAGGCATTTGGTCCTTCTCTTGTAAAAATAGTCAAACACGTCTTTTACGGGAGGGACAAGCTGTGAAGGCACGTTTAACAGCAACTACTAAAGATTTAACATTTTCAAATTCATTCTGACAAATTTCGCCCAAAAGATTTAAAAGATGCGTATTGCAGGTGACGTGAACATAATTAAAAAATACGGCCTTCAGGCTCTTTCCCCACGTTTTGGACATGTAAGATGCATTGCCTGTCACAAAAGCGGTTATCTTAGTAAAAGTTCATACTTATTAACACACCGAAGTATTGCCTCGCTGAATGTGTTAAAATTTACGGATTCCAAAGTGATGCTTTCAATGATGAAACCTCTTTGCATTCAAAGAGATTTCATCATTGCAGCTTACAATATTCAGTTCAGCTGATGGAACAACAAGAATATTTAAAATGTGTCTATCTTCTGAATCAGTATTTTGTCTGCTACGATGCTTATTACACCGGATACTGATTTAAAAATATCTTTCACTTGTTGATTTTGAATACTATATATTTTCTCCAAATAACATTTTCGCATCCAATTTGAATTTGGAATAACACCAATATCTTTCAACGGATTTTCCAAGTATTTTTTATAGTGTAGGGTTATCCAGTTTGGAAAGTAGGATGTTAGCGGCACAAAAGGCACCAGGTAATTTCAGAAGTTCCATTGAGCGATTCTGTTCTTGTGCAGTACTTTTCCCAATTAATTCGTCAACACGTATCTGCATTATTTTTGATTGACTGTTCAGACACACCATTTTTTATGCAACTTGTTTGTTAAATATTTTCACAACTGTCCTATCTTGAGAATCCCCTGGTATATTTCAACATGAACAGAGCAATAGATTTTTGTTCACATAAAACGTTCCCTTCTGTACTGCTTGCATATTTCAGATGCACACATTTTACTTACATGGCTCATTCTAAAAATTATAAAATTATATCTAGAAACTTCATAAACTACTCACACGAAAGCAAAACGTTTTTAAACTGAACACCTGCGAAACACGCTTTCTGTAAGCTGCTTTCCTACCTAAAATTACTCACACAACTGACGACATCCGGTTTATTAGTCCGGCAAGCCGCAAAGGTCATACAACAGTAGCGGGGGAAATCCCATAGGACCACGTGTGCACTCTTCAGCAGAGTGCCTGTTACCTTGAATTACCCATTAAGTTTGTTCGAACTGAGTATCATCGTAACGAACAATCTGAGAGTTAATTCAAGGTTTAAAGCTCCGGTTTGGACTTTCGAGTAGGATTACTTCGAAGTATATTTTTCGCGTAAATTCTAAAGAAGGCAGTGTGAAAATTATTTAATTATGAAAATTACAGTATTCAAAAACTTATAGTAGAAATTAGGCAAAAATAGGTAAAAAAACTGAAATTCACGGATATATTTAATATTCGCGAAACTACAGAAAAAACCCTAAAATTCGTGAAAAAATCGCAGAAATTCGCGCTTCAACAGAATTAGTGCCCTATTAGAGTTATTTATCGCTTCATCGGAAAGAAGAACACAATTATATTTAAAGGATACATTTGTCAGGTTAACCCTAGATAACGACATTTTGCGTCATCCTTCGTTAACATCCAAACTCGGATTTACTTCAAACGTCAGTACATAAAGCAACGCTCGATCTCCTTATGAAACAGTTTCCTTCTGCTTGTTTACATTCCTTGAGTAACAGTTCTTCCAATTTTGGAAATATGACAGATACGTATTATTGATTAGACTATTACGAGTATTAAAACATATTCTGAAAGTACTTATAACAATAATAAGAGCTAATTTACATCTTCTGGAAAGATTTTGCTGCATAAATCTAGGAATAAAATAATATATGTCAAATATATAGAAAGCACATAAAATCTTCTTTGGTATGCATTTATTCTATTTAACGTTGGACAACGATATCATTCCTTCATAGAGCACAAGTCGATTAATAAAACTTTCGCAAAAAAAACCGTGATGTATTCTTAGATGAAAGTCGCCTCAATATTGAATAAAAAAATCTGCCTTGACACAGTGTCTTTCTGACACGCCGACTTTATTTCGAATTTCATTCTCTCATCTTCTACCTGCTCTACTTCTTGATCTTTCCCGTTCTGTGAAATGCAATGAGTATCGTTGGTTACCTCAGCACGGCATTGTTGGCTATATAAGTTTGACAATTGTGGTCTGTTGTTATTAAATATGTCAAGTTATTGAATTACGGGTATTTCGCAACATTCAAAATATCATCAAAGCCTTCATTTTCCACTTCTATTAGTTCCTCTTTTTATTATTTTCTGAACATACACTCGTTATGCTCAAATAGACTTCAGTTATACTAGATAATCTTTCATAATTTATTTCCGTTACTATTTATTGTTTTGAGTATTAAGAAGGAAAATAAGATTGTATAAACTAACGACGTTCATAACTGTTTACGAACAAGTTCCCGTCCGTTGGTTACAAAAAAGGAGCTTTACATCTCCTAAAATTAAAATCACATCCATTGGATTTAACATATTAAAGTACTATTTGACTAAGGCCTTTAGTTTTTTTCGTGTTCAAAACGTAAAGCATGTGTATTGTCTCTCAGTTTAACTATCAGAAATCTGGCCAGAAATTACCTGCGGAAATTTACCTTTTATCTTTCTGGTTTCCTGTGCTATTTATGCAAAATTACTAACAGAGATAAGACATTCATATTTGCGAATATTGTAATTAAGCTTGTTTGTTAGGAGGAATAAAGATAACTGTGAGCAACACATTATTGTATAAGTAGTCCTCCGTTCCCAATTAAGGGTCAGTGGTACCAGGGAAAGGAAACAGCCAGTACCGTAAGACAAACACACATCGATGACACACGTGGAATTTGACCTCAAATCCATCTCCGACGAATGGTTAGAAACCTGCGTCTAGTATCATTTGTCCACCTTGACTGCAAATTAAACTTGTTTTTCAATACCTAATTTCATACGTAATTATCTTAAGGAACTGGGTCTGGTACTGGATTGCCAGTAGGAGACACAAATAATTTAAAATAAATATATTTTCTTTTCTGTTTCGAATAGTAATGCTGTTTGAAAACCTGAAGATGTGTTTAAACGATTGCACTGGCTTTGTTGTTGTCATTGTTGTTTTATTTTGAGATTTCCCCACTGCTAGTAATAAACAAAACTTAAAATAATTGCATTACTATATAGCATCCATGCGTTAGATATTATCCAACGAAACACAGTCGAACAAAGAAAATATTTTCGAGTTAAGAAAGTGATAACATACTGAAAACATCGCCTTTTTATTTCCACTTTTCTTATTTTTTAAGGCCACTAATGTTTTCTTTTGGAGTACCATTTATCGCGCAGGATATCAGCTTCAGGGAATTACCCGCGAACCTTTTGGAGTTCGCTTGACAGCATTACAAGCATATCGATTTTGTGGGAAATTGCACGCTGAGGAAGATGAGAAATTTAAATCCGATGTCTTAATTATTTTAGAGCAGCAACTGTATGCATTTCTACAGGTATTAATAAACCCAATTTCCGCCACGAAAACAATCTCCAGACCTTCACATCCTCTATCAGTTTATATACGTAACAATAGACAGCTCGTATCTATCGATTTGTGCTATTGACTCTGTATGGCCAGTTCATCGGCGTATATGAAACTTGCTGGCAAAATTTTACCAGTCCTAAAGAAAAAATAATTTAGTGTTAGTGTTCTTGTGCCCTTTCAGACGAAGTTGTCGTTTCTTAAATAGACGAGTGGTACAGTACTGGAACTCTCCTGTTATAACTGATTCGCATCAATATGTGTTAGGATGTTTATGCTAATATTCTACTCTCGATACAGCCGTTGTACTCTGCTGTTAGTTGATGAAATGCAGCTCGTGATTTACTTAGAACAGTCTTTTCCAGCAGCCGTTGTTCTGGAACATAGACCCATCATTTCGGCAAACAAGAAAACCACTAGTTAGATATTTTGTTCATTGTTAACCAATTACATATTCTTGGTACAACTGTTCTTGAACAACTTGGGAGCTGTTCCCTTCCTGTAATGCTTACACATCTCCACCTACCACCTATTATAAAGTCTCTTACAAAGTGACTTAAATCATGAGTACTTCATATATTGCTGATATTGACGGCTCCTTTGTGTCCATATACTCTGCAGTGATCTATAAATAAAGTCTTCTGAACTTCATATTTTCGTACGTAAAAATGGCAATTTTTGTATTGCTAAGAAAAAAGTGTTTCTTCATTTCCAGTGAAGCTCTATTATTCATGTTTACCACATTTACTCGACAATTTTACTCATTTTTTCCTAGATCAAAATCGCTGGCCTCAAACGCGGACGAACAAAATTCTTAAAGTTTTTACAATACATTTTTATCGTACGTAGCGAACGATACCGTAGAGCAGGGCAGCATCAAGGACAAAGTATTATCTCCTTTTTAACTACTCAGCTTTTCCGTTTGAAAGGAATGGACCGAAAATATTGTAACGATGTGTATCTAGTGTACGTTTAACAAGACCTTTAATGATGAGTCCCTAAAATGTTTAAATATATGTACTTAAAAGAAAAATAAAGAGCTCAAAAACAACAATACATTTGAATGAAATCTCTCACCAACTTCGCAGATATATCCAATGGAGTGAAAGAGAACTGAAATTAACCAACCTACATACATAGTTTCTTTTGTAATGATAACCGCACATGCAGTCACCTGATTTAGGCTTGTCGAATGCAACATCTTTTGGAATACAGACTGGGTGCCGTGAGCGTATCCCACAGGTGACACCACCTTTTGAGATCAAAGGTAACCGGCTGGGAAAATGAACTACAAGAATGTGAACAACACATAAGTTGGAGAAGCAGGGTCTGGAATCTGTAACGTAAGATCAATTGGCATGTCTAGCTATTGATTGTCCTTCATATTTACTGAACGTTATTTTATTAACTAGAAATATGAATTCGACTCTCAACAATTAAGAACATGCACACAAAAGACTATGTGTATTTTTAGAAGAAAAAAGTGATTTTTGACACTGAAAAAGCGCAACCAATGAACCGCAAGCCGATATTACCAGTGTTCTCGAGGAACATGAATATTCAGCTAGAATCGTTCTTTAAATAAGTAGAAGCAGATCGTATCATGTACGTCCTAAATAAAAATGTACCGAAATCATTTTGAAGCTCATGCGCAATAGATGCATGCTTGTAATAGTTTGCCGTACCACTTCATGAAAAGTAAGAGATTCCCCCATGCTCAGAAGTCATCCCTCTTTCTACAGAGCTACGCTGATTAGAGATCAGATATATATTGTTTATATTAGGGAAGAGACAATACTGTGAATTGGACACAAATCAGGAAAAACGATATGACGTCTATTTAATTTTATAAAAAATGTGAATAACAAGTGTCTCTGATCTCAAACCTGCGTGACGTCGTTGGTGGAAGGATGTCTTCTGAACATGGGAGAATATTTCTCTTTCCATGAGGCGGTACGACAAACCATGGTCACCTTCGAAAGTTTGCAGGAGAATTTCATGCTCTCTGTCTCTCTCTCTCTCTCAAAATGTTCGGGCTTTCACTGCAAAAGTTATGCAGTCACTGGAATATGTTGAGTTGCCAGTGAAAAGTGACAGAAGCTGGCACTCCCAAGAATAAAGATTGTTTGTTATGAGTATTCATTTCACGGCAGCGGAAATCAGTCCTATATAATGTACGTTTCCAGGGGAAAAGCATTATTCGTTGTAACGGGACAGGCTAAATGAACATTCAAATTGTGAATGTCAGGTTGAAAACTGTATGGGTTCGTCGTTTTGAAGGGTTGTTTTAAAGATGGTACTATCGATTTTATTTGGAAAGGATAACCGTGCTGCTTCGATCACCGTTCTTGAAGCTGAAACAAAATTATATTTCCAAAATGTATATATGCTTTTTTTATAAAAAAATGTAGATAAACTGCGTGTAACAACTACAAAGGAATACCATTAACTGGTAGACGTGATTAGAATTTTTGTTACACAATTTCCGAACTTTTAACTGAAAGTAATTGTTCTTTTTTCTTTCAAATACGGATTTGCCGGTTTATTTTTAATTATTATGTCAAAATGAATTTTCCCATGTGTTTTTGATTTCTTCACCAGAAACATGATTCATCAAAAATGCATTTCTGGTGTGGACAAATCTTTCAACAGTGAGACGCAACTAAACCTCAGGATGAGAAAGAAAGCGTTGATATCTAACAGACGGCTTGTTAGGACTGGTCATCATTTTCCAGCACATTGAGCAATATCAATTCAATTGCTTCCTTTTACATATAACTTATTCCAAGTGCAACACTTTTCAAGAGTGAAAATGATAGTCATTGTCACAAGGAAACTTCAGAAAAAAATATATATTACACTTTAGAAAACTTTACATAATTTTTTAAGTAGTGTGGACAATCAGAAGCTCTTTATACAACAAATGTATAATTTAAATATATGCAGAAAATTGATACGTTTAATGACCGTTTTCGTGCATTCCCGTTTGAAGATGAATGTAACATGCATAACACAAATCCACCATGATATCTACTAAAACCTACATTCCTATCAACGAGAGTTCTTTATAGTAACATACCGTCCTTCCAGGTGCCGCAGTAATAACATACCGTCCTTCTAGGTGCCGCAGTAATCTAATCTCTGGCTTCTCACACTTTTTCAGGGAGCGTAATGTCTCTACGCCCGGTGAGGAATAGATGTTGTGTTTTTGTAAGAGCATTGGCACTCCTCCTGCTCTGGATGCAGTATCTCTAAATTAAGAACGGGCAGCATTTATATCTAATCGAATTGTTCGTGGTGGTCGTTAAACTCTCAAACAGCAGAAATGCCTTCAAGAGATTTTATTTTTGTACATTCCAGACAGTGTTTCGCTTGATGCCCCCAGAAAAAATATCAGCATTAAAGAAACTGGTAAAGACATTTGTCACTTTAATTCTGGACAGCATTTAATTTAAAATCCAATGTGATAAGTATTATTTTTCCGAAGTTACACTGTACTTGGGATGTAACGATAGTACAGAAACAATTTTTTTGGCGTTAATAACATGTCAAATTCTTGAGATTTCGGAATCATTTTGTATTTTTTGCATATTTTCCTGTCAGCGAGCTTGAAGTCAAGACAATAAATTATTCTGTTTTGTTTGCTGAAAAACGAAATGCGTAATGTGTAGCACTGAGTGCACGCAGTAATATGATATAAATATTAAGTATAAGTTTTAATGATCGGTTAAAATGTTCAACATTTTGGAGAAAAATTTCTGTGATCGTGGGCTGTCGCTCACTTGTTGAATCAAACAAAATCATCATGTTCACGTTCCTATTGTAGCACGCATGCATAGCTCCCAGCTTCAGCGGTAGCGCCTGTCTTGACTGTTCACGGGTATAGGTTTCAACACAGATACATACTTTATATTTTAAATGATTAGTACGATTTAAGAACCGTTTATTTAGTAGCAATCGTAAGGTGTGTGACCAACGCTCCATAAATTTTAGTCACTTTCCCATAAAATTGATGCTAGGTGCCGTAGAACCATATGCCACTCAATTCAATATATGTTTCATTCTAAACAATATTTTCTGGGAAAAAAGAGATGAAAAAATCATTTTATCTTCCTATAACTTTTACCACACCATTTGTATTTTAAGTAATGCTTAGTGTTACTGCTATGCGCTGTAAAGGTATGTTGTATATATTCCCCATATCGCTACAGAAAATTAGATTTCAGGCAGGCTTTTTATGTTGTTTAAATGCTACCAGTGTGAATATTTTATATTGATTTGGCATTATTTTAACGAAAATTGTTTTGCCCTTTCAGGAGTTTCTGTTGCGTGTTTCTGGTTTAAATATGTTTGAAATTGGGGCTTCACTTAAAATCTAAATTTTGTCGTAGTGGTTGAAAGTACCTGTCTCTGTTTGCGATGTTTCACCGATTGCGCATTTTATATTGCGAGCAGAATCTCTAGGATGCATAAACGCATTCTCTGTCGCTCGGAATTTTTTTTGCTGAAATTTTTTTCAAAATATTTTTTTCTGTGTCGAAATTTTTTTGAAATCTTTTCTCATTACACTCGAAAATTCTTCGTCATTTTTCTTGTTTTACTAAATTTTCATTTTTAGCATACACTTTAGTTTAGTATTTGCAATAACTACATCCATATCCTCCTTGTTTCTTACGGTGTATTAAATAAAAAAAAAACTCTTGTAAACAATCGTTATTCGATTGAAAGAAGTAAAATTTTGCATTTCCTATTTGAATAAATTGTAAGCTTCACGTGATGAAATTTCCCGTTTGAAAAAGCGAAGTTATAATTCTCCCAGTTTGAACGGTTAAGGATAATCCGTACTGGTGCTCTTAGGTAAAAATATTTCTCTCTTTGGCGGCAGGAATCATTTTACACTATTTACTGCTATGAAACAAGGCAGTATAAATTGCCAAATAGCGCGCACTTGTATATCACACTGTCCTCGCAAAAATAGAGAGATAGGAAAGAATGGGAAACCCAGCGCAAACGCAAAGCACAGAGTCCTTCCCCAAACCTTCGAAAAACAAAAGAAATTTGACCGCGTAACAAACTATCAAATATGGCGTATACCTCCCTCAGTCCAGCGTCACACAATTTCCAACAACTTAGCAACTGTTATATCATCAACATCATGGATGTCAATCATTATCAGTCCACTGCTGGATGAAGGTCTCCAAAAGTTTGTTCCACAACTATCTGCATTGAACCGATCTCCTTCATGTTACCCCGCCAGTATTTCGTATTTCATCCATCCATCTCCCACGTGGTCTTCTTCTGTGGCTTTTTCTATCCCTTGGAATTCAATCTAAAATTTCTGTTGTACATCAGTGGACCGTTCTTTTGGCAACTTTTCCAACCTATTGCCAGTTGTTTGTGGATCACTTAACTTTGCGTACCAGCTGATAAATACATACATTTATTGACATAAAAATCCGCTCACCAGAAAGGAGGCGTCGGATATAAAAGATATTTTAGTAGTGACATGGTACATACCAAGGACAGAAGTGATTAAAATATCACAGCAGCAGGAAGATTTCCCGCGGACATATGGTACACATTCCGGTCAGCGTCAGTACCGGGTCGGACCACCTCGTGCTCGGATACATGCGGTGAGACTGTCCGGCATAGAGTCAGAAAGATTCCGTATGTTATCCTTGTACAGGTTGTCCCACACTTCCTGCAGTTGACTCTGTGAATCCCGAACACTGTGACATGGAGAAAGCTGGTGTCACATCTGGCCTTACACGTGTTCGATGGACCTAACACGTTCTTGGCCTTACACGGAAGCGGCGAAGCATGACGTAGATACTCTTAGGACCACCAGAGCAGTGTTTGCTGATGGTTGTTATCTTGTTGGAAAATGTATCCGGACCGTATTTCCACCAAAAGCAGCACTTGGAGCCGCAAGATCTCCTGTACGTAATGTTGTACTGTCAACGTCCCTCGGATCACTGCAAGGGAAGTCCGGCTGTCATGCGCAATGGCTCCCAATCCATCACGCATGCAATTCGGAACGTGTGGCCTGCCAAGGGATGATGGGATTGTAGCGCACAACTGCGGTCCTCCACACTCTGACACGGTGGTCGTCCGATCCCATACAGAAGCGGAATTCGTCGCTGAACAATATACGTCGGCAGTCGTAGCGTTCCAAGTTGCCCGCTACTGACACCACTATAATTGACGCCGTGTTTGTCAGACGTTAATATCAGAAGAGGAAAGGGCGCCAGAGAGTGCAGATTCTTCTCTGCCGGGCTTCTGGAAATGGTTCTGACGTACACAGCACTCCATTTGACAGCCGCCACATTACTCTGGACAAAAGACAAGGACGTCGTTGCATCTGTGCGTGCCGCTATAACAATCTTATGGCCTCCTCTGCTGGTGGTTTGACTGCGCCGTTCAGAAGCAGTCCTTCGGATTTGGGTGCCATCCCGTGTCCATTGCACCCAACAGCATTGCGCCATACTGGATGATCGGTCTAAATGGCGGCCAATTCAGTAAGCTGGCCATCCTGCTTCTCTCATCCCGACGATAAGGCTTCGTTCAAACTCCGTCAGTTGCTCGTAAGCAAATCGACGGCGGCTCCGCGGCATGTCTATCACTCAGGAATCTCACCTTCCTCATACCGTGAACTTCGGGAACAATGTGGATTCTCTGCAGAGCGCCTTATAAGCCACACGATTGTGATTGCAACGGCGGTACTGGTGGCGTGGGCATGTGGTATTTAACGAAATTTTAATATTTGCATATATATATATATCATCATCATCATCATTGTCAACCATTATCAATCCACTGCTGGACGAAGGTCTCCCCAAGTTTCCTCCACAACGGTCTGTCTTGTGCCAGTCTCCTCCATGTCACTCCCGCATACTTTCAAATTTCATCCACCCATCTTCCATTAGGTCTTCTTCTGGGTCTTTTCCTGTCCCTTGGAATCCAATCTAAAATTTCGGCTGTCCATCGAAGGTCTGTTCTTCTGGCAGTATGTCCAGCCCATTGCCATTTCAGGGATTTAACTCTGATCATGATGTCTTCCACTCTAGTCATTTTTCGGATCCACGTGTTCCTCTTCTTATCACTCCTGGTTACACCAAGCATGCCCATCTCCATGCTTTTTGAGTTGTCTGCAGCCTTTGTATGTCTCTTTTAGCTAAGGTCCACGTCTCTTCACCATACGTAAGCACTGGAAGGATGCATTGATCAAACACTTTTCTTTTAAGACATAATGGCATATTGCTCTTGAAAATTATGCTGTTTCTTCCAAAAGCTCTTCAGGCAAGTTTTGTACGCCGATTAATTTCTTCACCAAAGTGACCCTTACTTGATATCTGCTGTCCAAGATAAACGTACGTGTCTGTTATCTCCAGCTTTTCCCCATCAATCGATAAATCTTCATTTCTTGTAAAAGCATTGTACATCACTTTTGTCTTCTGAAAGTTCGTTTTTAATCCCACTTCTTTACTCTTGTCAGCAAGTTCCTGGATCATACTCTGTAGCTCTGATGGGGTAGTTGCAAAAATGACTATGTCATCAGCAAAACAAATGTGGGTTAGATAATCTCCATTAATCTTTATCCCTTTGTTTTCCCAGTTCAGTGATTGAAAGACATTTTCCAATGTGGCATTAAAGAGCTTCGGAGATATGGTGCCACCTTGTCTCACTTCTTTTCCGATTTTTATGAGTGTTGTATTTTCAAACAGCCGAATCTTTGCACTTGCATTTTCATAGATGTTATTAATAATATTAATGTATGCATCTTCAATACCGCAGGATTTCAGAGCCATTACAACTGCTGATGGTTTCACCGAATCAAAGGCTTTTTCATAATCGATAAAAGCCATGCACAATGGAAGTTGATATTCCCTCGCTCTTTCAATTAGTTCTCTCAGTACGTGGATATGATCTATTGTGCTGTAGCCACTCCTGAATCCAGCTTGTTCTCTCGGTTGAGCCATGTCCAGTGTCACCTTCAAGCGGTGTGAAAGAACTTTAGTGAATATTTTATAAACCACTGATAGGAGGCTGATAGGTCTGTAGTTCCTGAGATCCTCAATGTCACCTTTTTTATGTAGCAAGATCATTGTAGCGTTGTTCCAATCCTCAGGAATTTTCCCTTCATTAAGGCATCGAGTGAAAATTTGGGCGAGTACTGTTTCGATTTCTCCACTTGCTTCTTGTATGATGTCTACAGTAATTCCATCTTCTCCTGGAGCTTTTCCCCGCTTCATGTTCTTGATTGCATGTGCAACTTCTGCTGGAAGGACTAGAGGAACTCTGGTACTGGTATCTTTCATGATGTCTGGAGTACATGTATCATCCCTTTCATATAATTTGGAGTAGAAATCTTTCACTCTTGTCAAAATTTCGCCTCTATTTCTTGTTACAGAACCATCTTCTTTTCTCAGTGCCATAATCTGTTTTTCCCCTTACTGAGATGTCCCTTTGCTATCTTTAGGCTTTGGTTGTTTTCAATTGCTTTCCTTACTAGTTCACAGTTGAATTTCCTTATACGTGTGTGTGTGTGTGTGTGTGTGTGTGTGCAACTTATGTTTTGGGTTCCACATATTTTTGAAGATTCTGCCAGATCAATTTTGAAGTGAGCTACTCTGTTTCCGAAGAAAACAAACCGATTTCAGGTTTATATTTTGATTTAACATTCACTTTTATTTCTTATTCAAACTTCTGTACATAAGATCATATACTTTGCTCAAAACCAAATCCAAAAAAAATATAATATAAAACAAGCTTCTGTTTTAATTTACGAAATGAAGAGCTCTTCACACGATGAGGGAATTTGTGCAATATTTAATATAACTGTTTCAAAATTATGCATACGTTCCTAACGTTGTCTTTAAATGTTGGTGCAATCTATACGTAACGAATTATTTTTAAATGGAATTGTATTCTGTGTTGTTGCTCACAAGAAATATTGAAACAATTTGACTCACAGATAATAAATCGTTCTTAAGAAACACCTACTCACCTTGTGAACCTCACATGAATATCCCATTTCTAGACGCCCAATGAAGCCCAATGACGTAATGAGCAATTTCGCAATTTTAACAAGAAAGCAAAAAACTCACGATCAGATTTTTCTTGAGTAGTAATGAATGTAATTCAACCTCATGAAGCATTAAGTATGTTCAATAACACCAGCAACTTTTGGAATGAGTTTTTGTAATGTGTTTTCGCTCTTTGGTATGGGCGTTGTCCTTATTTGGGAATATATACATTGCTACATGCAGCAGACAGTCAGTCTAGCATTGTAATGATTTGAAACAATTTTGCAAATGAAGGTATGACTTCAATTTTTCCGTTCTATTTATTATTACTAGTATCCATCGTATGACCTAATTTCTCTGAATATGCCAACAGTGTGCGCATGTTATGACATATTTTGTTTGCCTTGAATGATAATTTTAGTAGGCTTCGTTTTTCAATTTAAATTTTTTTTTCGAAAATATACTGAAAATAAAATCAATTAGGGAAATATATTAATAAATTTAGCCTGTGTTTTGTATAAACATGACTAAACTAAATAAACTACAAATACGATAATCCAGAACGTCAAAGCAGCTGCGGATTTAAAAAGTATTCTAAGGATAAATAATGAAACTTCATGTTAATCTTCAATGATTTAAAGATACGAATTAACACCAACTGCCGTTCAACTTCAAACCTACGTATGATTTGTGTTTATTAACTCACAAATCATACGTAGTAATATTATTCAGCATTTAGTCCTATGATTGTGTATACAGTTTAGTAGGTTCACAGTGTGCAGATATGAATTCTCAAATAATTCAGAGTTCACGGCAAAATATAGGGTTTGCGCAAAAGGTAAATGCATCCTACAATATCATCATATTTTCAGAATCAAGAAGAAATACTAACTTAACAAACTGAAACTTCATTTCCATCGAAATATTTATCTTGCAGATATACATCGTAATGCTTAAAAATATTTAAGAAAACGGTAGGTACCAAACGTTAATACAGAAATACTGAGAAACACTCCATATGTTTTTAATACTTCCTTTTTTGTTTCAGAGAAGAACCCCATGAAAGTTTGAAGAAGTATGATAAAATAACACTATTTGCCAAATGAAAAAAAAATACACGAGAAAGTTCTCCGATATTGGTAAAACTGCTTGGACAAGTAACACAGAGCCGATTATGCAAATGATTAAAAAAATGACGACAAATGAATAAGAGTATTCCGCCACAGCGCATGAGAACCAAGCATTGGGGAGGGAATGCGAGCAGCAAAGCACGAACGCAGGGAAAATTTTGACAGCGAATTGTGGTTGAATTTAACTCCACGGAAGGTGAGCCTTTCTAGACGTGGGTTCCATCCAAAATACGGGCAGTTGGGCGAATTTGAAAAAGAGCATATAAATGGACCCACGAGGACAGTTGGTCATGTGGCTGTAACCAGAGGCATTTAGATTCGTCAGACATGGCAATAGGACGAATTATCTCGCCAATGGGTTGAGAACGGAACAGCTCAGCGGCACCCGGGCCGTGGACGGCCGAGGGCAAAGATAGAACTTGAGGATCGAGTAACTGGGATATCCGCGCGAACAGAGACGAATTCTTCTTTTACAATGTTTCGAAGTCATGTTGAGTCGTCTACATGTACAAAACTGGCCATCAGGAACGTTAGCAGAGGACATGCGGCACGGGCAACACATTCAAGAAAGCCCCTCCGCCGCCTATTTCTTACCAGCGAGCATGGCAAGCACCCGCTGCAGTAGCGATGATTCCCATCAAAGTTGGATATTGTCAAGTGGCGTAGTGTACTTTTCAGAGATATGTCACGGTTTGCACTTGGTCCAGATATCCAGCGCATACGTGTCTGTTGACGAATGGCCGGCTCATGTAATCTTCCTTTACCATGGAACAGCACGCGGCTCACACGCTGGGAGTGACTGTCTGGAGAGCCTTTTCTTACGATAGCCGGGCATCCTTATGAGTGCTCCGTTCCACCCTCTCGGCTCAACGGTACGTCGACGGAATTGTACGAAATGTTGTGATGCCGTTCCTGTTGCAGCTTCACCGAACAATTTTTCAACATGACATTTCCCGGCCACACACGGCACGGCTCTCTATGGCATGCGTCCGTAATATCGACACCATTTCGTGGCTCAACTGATCGCCTGATCTGTCACTGATCTAACATGTTTGCGATACGATGGGACGGCCAGGCCGGAATGTAGCAGAACTGGCCCGCATTTTGGACTCCAACTGGCATGCTATACCTCAGGAACAATGTCCGTGAATTCAATGCATCGGTACCACACTGGCTAACAGCTTGTATCCCAGAGGGGGAGTTGGCGCTACAACGTAGTGTTTTATTCCACTCGTGTTATCCGAATAAATAGCCCAAATGCTCTGGAATTTCAATGATTTTCTTTTCTATAGATGGACATAGCAAATACAAATGTTAATCTCGATTAAACGATTCCTTCTGGGAACTTCGTTTTTTAACCCCCAAAGTGTGTGTGTTATAATCAACGTGCTGGTCGTAAATAGCAATGTATAAATGTCCATTTGTACAAGTTCTTCTCCATAAACAATTTGATACCTTTAAAGCTAACCAATCTGTGAAGGCATGTAACTTATTTATTTCTAGAAATAACATAGCGGAATAAAGGTGGGGGGGGGGTAATGCTGTAAAATATTATGTTGCCATTGTGAATGCTGCGGTTCTCAGGTGTTTTCCCAAACCATTGTAGAAGGCATTTCAAGGGAAATATTTGTAGTGGAAATAAATTGATACACATATTTATACCTTAACATTAAATAAGAGAGAGAGAGATTTGGAGGATACATAATGACAATCCTAATATGGAACTAATATGCTACAGTATTACTCTATCAAAACCATGTGTTTACCCTTACAGTTTGATTGAAGGGCAAACAAATGGTTTCGAGGTAATAATCCACAAAGCACACTTTATCTTTATAGTTTTCCAAACAAATTTGGTTGCCTTTTCTGTTTGGCTGCAGATGTTACTAAGGTATTTACTTCAAACAAATAATACAATTTAAAATTCCTTTATATAGTTCGATTCCTGGATTTAAAATAACGTTTCAGTAAATTGTTCAAATATATGAAAGTATTTCTATTTCAGTATATTAACATTACATGTTTCATAGTGCCGCGGTGGCCTAATTGGCAACTTTCGTGACTGACACGGAAAGGAACTCAGGATCGATCCACTAAATATCCGCCGTGCGTCGGATGGGGAAGTTACAGTAGCGAACAAAAGTATTTGGCGAAACACCTTTTCGACCATAAGTTTCGTTCTGGTGGACTAAATCGGGTCATTTTGGGATATGATATGTGTTGATTCGTGGGTTACTATGCCGCGTAGTTTGTATTTCGCTCCGAGCGAACATGTTGTTCGAAATGGGCCATATTTAAGAGTCGCCAATTATCACCCATTTGTTTGCTGCATGTATTATTGTTTTTCTTGTGATTTTTGTGGGTTTTGTGTTATGTAGTGTGATAATAAGTCAATCTTAGGTTTTCAGAAAAGGGTAAAAAGGCGAACATCCCTCTTGGAGCTCGCCAGGCGGCCATGAACATGATGGAATACGGAATGCGCGTCACCGACATTGGGAGGGCCCTGAAGATCCGACACCAGTCCATTTCAGCTATCCTGCAACGTTATAACAGACTGTGACCGTCGAGAAGAGTCTGCGATGTGGTAGTCCTCGTTCCACTACGTTGCGTCAGGTTAGACGCATCCTCCGTTGATCTCGGGCTGATACACCTACACTGCTGTTAACATCGACACTGAATTCCGCGCCAGCGACGACCTTAACGTCAGCCGAAAGACCATCTCCCGTCGAAGAGCCAGAGACGCGTTCGCGCGCCATCATCGAAACTGGACCGCGGCTGACTGGAGTAAGGTGCTTTTCACCGACGAGCGCAAGTTCAACTTTTTCAGACGTTATGGCATCCGATACGTAGGAAGTCCGTGTGGCCAGTGATTCAACCCCCAGTTCATTCAGCCGACTGTCAAGCACGGAGGAGGATCGTTCATGGCTTACGGCGCCTTCTCTCGCAATGGAATGGGCCCCATCATCAAGATTGACGGAATAATGATATGCCAGAGCTACACGAACATGCTAATCAACGTTGTCTTCCCATGGGCAAACCAGAACATGCCACCCGGAAGGATCATGCAGCAAGACAACAACACGAATCACACCACCAGAGTAACGAAAGCAGCTTTCCAGCAGCAACAGGTCACTCTTCTAGACTGGTCAAGCCAATCCCCAGACATCAACCCCATCGAGCACATGTGGGATGAGCTGGAGAGATGATGTGCGAAGAAAACCTGAAGGAATAGGGCCCATAAGTTCGACCAGCTGTCTGCAGAATGGGCGCGATTCCGCAGGTCACCGTCGAGAGGTTAGTGGACTCGATGCCGGCCCGTTGTGCAGCTGTTATTAAGTCACCTGGTTATTCCACTAAGTATTAGTTATTGTTTTGTCGTTTTCTCGTACTTGTTTTCTGGTATCGTTGCATTAAATTTTTTTTTTTTTTTTTTTTAATTGGATGTTTAACGACCACCGTGAGCAACTCAATGGGCTATAAGCAGTCGCCCGTCCCTAATTTAGGGTCACTGGTTCCAGGGAAGGGAGAGAGCCAGTGCCGTAAGACAAACACAACATCCATGCCTGGCCGGGATTCGAACCCAGACCCCTTACGGACGAACGATCAGAGGCCAATGCCTTAGACCACTGCGCCACCGGGGCGGCCTTGCATTAAATGAATGTGATACACACCTACTTTGTTGGTCAATTTCTATGATCTTGGCGATTAAGTTCTGTACCTGATCTGTGTTAAGGTTTCCGATTCATCTGCATATGGGTCATGTTTACAACTGAATAACACATATCATATCCCAAAATGACCCGATTTGGTCCAGCAGAAAAAAAATTATGATCGAAAAAGTGTTTCACCAAATACTTTTGTTCTCTACTGTAAGTCGTGGGATCCCGGGTACTGGCTCCCCGGTAATAAATAAGGGCATTTTCCTCTCCCTTTCTACTTCGCTTACCTGTCACTTTCCTAATATCGGGCACTCTAGCCCAAATCTCTTAACGTCCTACTTTTAAGGGTTGTTTAAGACCTGAGGTCAGACACTACCTTCCTAAAATCCTCTACATATGATCTGATCTGATCTGAATACCGTGTTTGGTTAAAACGATGGTTTTACGTAGTGAAAAGTGATTTTTAAATCGCTAAAGTGTGTTACAAATGTGGTGAATACGATGTACCCTATGATTAATTTATCCTAATTTTTGCATTTTTTTATAACACAGGAGTATTTTTAATTTTCATATAAATATTTGCTCTGTGTTATTTTTTTATGGTTTCTTACGACAACGGCATAAACATAATTCACCTGTTATCAATATGGTGTTGGCAGAGCTATCGGTTAATTACCCGGAGTTATCGAGGATAAGTAGTAGGCCAGATCGGACGACAGATTAATAAACTGCAAAGATGTCAGCGTCCGTGATCTCTCTGCCGCAACGGCAGCCTACCAAATTTATGTAATGATATTTTAAATTAGAATTTCATACTTGTATTTTTTTCTTTTGTCTTATGTAATTTTTAAGTTCCTTCACAACGTATTGAGGAATTTGCTCCTAAACTGAGAGACCATTTCAACTGTGACGACCAAATTTCTGGAGTAAACAAGGAAAAATACGAAACATACGGTTATTGAAAGTGATAAGGCCAAATCCCATTTATAAATATCTAAAGTTACGGAAATTTTGCTTCAGGGGCTCTGTAGTGACGTGTGCAATAACACAGGAAATATATAGTATATTTTCTACGACACATGTGGCATAGGAACGAAATTTTATAAATAAAGAACACCGGGGTATAACCTTGTGATTAATTCACACAACTCTTTCTTTGAAAAAAAAAATAAAAAAATTCTAGAATAATGGAATACGAAGACAATATGAAGAACTATAATTTTACAGATATGCATAAATATTTGTTTAGTAATACTACTAATCTGCTTTGATCTCTTTAAGAAAAAGCAATTGCTTTTGTATAAAGCTCGTAAAGATATATTTTTCTTATTTTGTTAAATATTAGAGTGTACGAATCAGTTCAAATTAATATCCAGAATTTTCATAAATTCAAATACTCAAGTCAATTGTAATCATTGCTACATGTCGAGATCAATACAAATGGCGATATAACTGTCGCATTAAATCAAATATTCATTTTTATTTTATCATTGGCACGTTGCATACGTTCAGGAATCTCATTTGAAAACAATGATCGGAAGCTCCATCCTGAATATGTTGGTAAAATAAAAGCAATAAATGGAATTAACTGATCATTTACATCTTCAAATATATAAAAATTTATTATGTCTTCAAGAGGTGTGTGTTGTTCGAAGTGCACCAGTACCGAAAGATAAATTCTGAAATTTATGAACAAAAAGCTATTCATTTGGGTACCACGTGTTTTAAAACGACTCTATATTTCTGGCTGGAACCTGGTATATAACGACTCTATATTTCTGGCTGGAACCTGTTACCTTTAGTCATTGACTAACAGGTCGAACCTAATGAGGAAACGTTTTGCAGCAGGGTGATAGGCTCGCCATGAAAGGAATTCAGAACACCTGTGGAAGATGAATTGAACTCATGACTAGAAGATTTATAGCCATTAAATTTCGCAATATATTCAATTCTACATATTACAGTGTGTTCCTATTCACGGTATAGATATTATTGTCCTTCGGATATTTTATTGAACTTATTGAATATAGTGTACCTTCTTAGAAAATGTTAGAAACTGGAGATTCTTATTTCAAAAAAGTTTCGATTTAAACAGAAAGTTGAGCGACACGTTTGTTTTGATTAAGCCGCAAAAGGAATTTTTGAAAACTTGTCAAGTCGTTAAATTTGTACACTTTATATGGAGCCCATGAGACGTTACCGATGCAATTGTACGCATGACATTCCAAAATGTCTCCTGAAAGATTTGGAGATGGGGCAGGAAGAAGATGATGAGACGTAATATCACCTTATTTATTATTTGAGGTTAGAGCATCTTTTTATAATTTCGTCAACTCCCTAGGACGTGAATGCCTCCTTTCCCTGGTGCACACCGATTGCATTTCAGTAGTCGGGTAAATTAGAAGTAACGTTTAAATAGCAATTTAGTTTTATCCTCTGTCAGAATGAACTTAATTAAAAAATAACCTCAAAATTTGGATTGCTATTTAAAAATGGAGATGGAAATATTTATTATATCTAATACACTGGCGTGCAAAAATTAAGGGCGAGACGGTTTTTCGAATGTAACATCGTGCAGAAGTGCTCCACATCGACTCAAATCATACCATAAGATCCCCAAGATGTAAGAATATGGGACCAGTAGGCAACACCGTCCAAACAAGGAATCCAAAGTATACAAAGGCACTTTATTGAAAAGGTAGCTTCGAGAACAACTGGACAGAAGACAGAAACGTCCATGTGACAGGCGACTGCCAAGAAAAATGCAGTCTTTATTAGGGGATATGATCAACCCTGACTGCGTTGCAGGATTTACAACGTCTGTCCATGCTGATGACGTGTTCTCAAGGACCTGTTGAGGCATCGCGGCCCATTCCTCTTGTAGCGCCAATCGCAGCTGCGGAATCGTTGCTGGCTGCTGGTGATAGGCTGCCAAGAGTCTCCCGAGAAGGTCCCACACGTGTTCGATTGGATTTAAGTGTGGGGACCTTGCTCGCCAATCCATGCGTTAAATATCTTCACCCTCCAACAGTTCTGCGACAGCCACTATAC
Source organism: Macrothele yani (assembly GCA_039090855.1). Lineage (NCBI taxonomy): Eukaryota > Metazoa > Arthropoda > Arachnida > Araneae > Macrothelidae > Macrothele > Macrothele yani. Next base: position 44,628,009 of record CM076999.1, on the reverse strand, counting down.
GATGAGGTGCATCGTTGTCGTCCAAGAAGAGGAACTCAGAACTCACAACACCTATAAACAGACGCACGTGAGGCAGGAGAACCTCGGTCCAATAGCGGACACCAGTGACTGAACCTCTTTGGACGTTGTGGAGGACAGTACGGCTACCAAGCATGATACCGCCCCAAACAAGAACTCCGCCACCTCCGAACTGATCTATTTAGATGATGTTGTAGGTGTGACTGCGTGTTGAACTCGACCCCATTGCTGATGTGTGCAGTTCTTTTGTTCCTGGTAATACAGAAACCGCCGTCTCCAATGAGCAGGCGTTAATGGCACACACCGTACTGGTCGTCGTGCAAATAGACCACCTTTGTGCAGCCTTCTGGCCACGGTAAAACGCGATAACGGACGTCCAGGTTTCTGTTGCATGTGCCTTACGATTTCTCCCGCTGTCTGCCGGCTGTCTCTTCTTGCCTGTAGGACAATATACCGGTCGTCCGCCGCCGTGGTTGCTCTTGGACGACCACTGTTAAACTTTCAGACAGCTGTTCCTGTCGATTGAAATGCTCTCCAAGCTCGTGAAACGATGCTGTGGGAGATCCCAAACCCCTCGGCTACACGAGTCACACTTCGACCTTCTTGCAACTTCCCAATGACGCGACCTCTGGTAAAGTCATCCAGATGTCGTCTACTGGATTGCCTGTTGGCCATATCACACGGTGGCAGCAACTTGACGTCGTTCAAACCGATGTACACCGTGCAATACCTTTCACCGAATTGCTGTGGGTACACCGCCTGTGTGCTTTATACCCTTCCGACACCTCCCCATCCCTACGTAATGCTGCATATATGCGCATGCCCTACTGTACCGGACCCTAGTTTATATCCTGAATGGTCTTTCGGTCCGTTCTGCCTGGTCGTTCCGCTGTTATGCTAATTTCACCTCGTCGTCCTTAATTTTTGCACGTCAGGGTATATGATTTATCATACAGTCAGGGCACATGCTGGTTTTTTTTTAAAGTATTCAAATCAGTCTGTAACATTATTCAGGTTAACTGATCGTTAATTACAGCTTTTCTTTTACTTCAGAGAAACTGATTTTTCCTTCAAAGTATTCTCCTATATATACTGCGGTGTAGACATTTTTATTGGCAATGATTTTGCTTCCCAAGGAGACGACGCATTTCAACTACGCTATTATTTGCATATCACTAATCCGTTTAATGACATTGAATATCTCGTTTATGACATATTTCTTCTGCAGCTCATGTATCGAACGTCTCCATTCATAGGGATCTGGTCATATGAGGCAAGCTTCAATGCCATCCACCGGACGTCTCACATAGTTTTTTGTGTTCTTCAATCATATTACCTTTTTCTTCTAATGCCATTTCTTCCTGAATCTGAGCTAGCATTATCTGCTCGAAGTTCCATTACATTTCTTATCTGCCACTTGTGTTGAATAATATTCATAGTTCACTCTTCGTCATGTTTTATTTTGTATGAGAAAACTATGCCAAAATATGTCCACACCATACTAACAGCGCTTTGTTTCATTTTACTCACTTAAAACACGACTTGTGTATCAACCTGATCAAAATAAGTATTGATGAGAACTCCCCGAATGTAAGACATGGCCGAAGCAAACAAACGACACCTCTACCTATTATGCAGTACTGAGGTTTCCCAACAATTCACTTAAAACACGTCTTGGTTCTCAACCTGGTCAAAACAAGCGTTGCTGAGAACTCCCCGTATGTAAGACATGGCCGAAAGAAACAAAAGACACCTCTGCCTTTTATGAAGTACTGAGGTTTCACACCAATTCACTTAAATCACGTCTTGGTTCCTCAGCAAAAACACAAGTGCTGGGAAACTGCTGGCCACCAGCTGGCAGTGATGGGTCACTGCTGGCTGAAATCTGCCGCTCACGGCCCGGTAGTGGTCCGTTGATGGCAGCGCTATCAGTTGGCGAGCCATTGATGGCCCTGCAGCATCGCCGTGAATTGAGGACCTCCAAGCCAGTGCGACTAGTGGCCAGTTGCTGGCAACCAATACAACTCCCAACAGCAGGTGAAAGCAACGGGACTGCGCATGCGCAGAAGCAACACTTGCTGTGTCTCTCATAGTACCAGTTAGTTGAAGACGACGCTATTGCCATTGTGTTGTTTTAGTAGATGTTAAGAAAAAAATCCATATGTGGAGAGGCGAATTAATTTCCTAAGGAAATTTTACGTCGACGAAGATATCAGATTAAGCCGTGAAACTAGATTACAGCCATGAAATACACCCACTCTATTCCCATGAATAACAATTCATAAAATGGAGGGGATGAATAACAAGAAAAAATTTGAAACTGCTTGAAACAAAAATCCTTTAAAACCATTAAAGCAACGTTTGTTGAAAAAAAAGAATTATACGCGTGCAAAATTTAATAATTATTTTAAAGAAAAAAAAGCAACGCTATGTGGTGTACTCATCCATGGGTTGAATACACAAGACTGGGAGGAATTCGCTTCTAAAAATAACGAGAAGTAAAATAAAATATCTTTTACTCTTTAAAACAAATGTAGCTTCGGACAACAGAAAGGAAAGACACAACGTTAAAAATGTAACAGAATGTGACATGAACCCGGGCAAATACACTGCTGGACAATTGCTAAGGACGGATCATAAACGGCTATATAGCGCATAAAAAAGTAAGTGTGGTTGGATGCCAAGTGAAATAAAATAATGTCAGAATGCCAGGACATTACAAGAAAGACAATTTATTGTGCTCTGAAATCCAGAAGGCTTTGGAACGTGTTCAAGGGACAAACAGGCCATTTTGTGCAGAATACGTAAACCTGAAAAAAATGCAATTACCGTCCGCAGGCGTTCCGGCGTAAGATGTCAATTCGGGATATGGCCACCATGGAGGGCGATGCAAGATTTCACACGTCGTGTCATGCTTTGCACAACATTATCAAGCAGCTGTTGGGGTAATTTATCCCATTCCTCTATCAGTGCACGGATGAGGGTGTCCTTGTTTATTGGAGGGCATTGGCAACCAGCAAGACTCCTCCCCAAAGCATCCCACACATTTTCAATGGGATTCAGATCTGGAGAACGTGCTGGCCATACGAGGCGTTGAATATCCTCGCTCTCAAGACACTCCTGGACAGCGACTGTTCGATGACATGTTGCGTTGTCGTCCATGAAAATGAATCTATCACCGACAGCACCACGGAACATGCGAACATGAGGTAGCAGAACATCATTAATGTATCGTTGGCCAGTCATAGTCCCAGTTGGAAGCACATAGAGGGACGTACGGCCATTGATCATGATGCCAGCCCATACCATGTCACCACATGTCGGATATCGGTCCCTTTTCTGTATGTTTGCTGGACAATATGCAGTACCACTATCACGCCAGATCAGTTGTCGTCGACAATCAGACGATAGACTGTATCTACTCTCATCTGAGAAGAGGACAGCAGACCAGTCGTTATCAGTCCAATTGCGATGTTGATGGCACCATTGCAAACGGGCGGTACGGTGACGTCTGGACAATGGGATGCACACAACAGAACGGCGGGCGTATAGTCCTCCTTCATGCAAACGTCTAGCGACAGTTTTTCGGGAGATCCGCTTGCCAGTAGCAGCCATAAACTGATTTGCTACCTCACTAGCTGTGCTGCGCCGGTGTCTTTTTGTTGATAGCACGATGTACCGTTCTTCTGCAGGTGTCGTACTGCGAACACGACCTCTCCCGTGACGTTTGCTGCACTCTCCATTTGTTTGAAATGATTTCCAAAGCCTTGAAACTGCACTGTGGCTGATGTCGAACTCCCTGGCAACATCTGTTATTTTTCGCCCTTCTTCAATCTTGCCAATAATACGGCCACGCGTAAAATCATCTAGGTGATGTCGGGAAGACATACTGAAAATTGCAAGTTCGTCAATTGATTCTTTCCCTTTCAACTTTGCGTTTGAACAACAACGGTCAATACGCGTCAAATCCCTTATATCTCTTATCAGCGCTATGATGTCACGGACAAGTTCGGCAATCCAAAATTTGCATACGCACAACACGTCTTACTATATCCCGCACTTATGCTAATTTCCACATTTTCCTGCCTATCATTTTATGGTTGCTATCGTTGCTATTGTAATCCGTCCTTAGTAATTGTCCGGCAGTGTATATATTTATTCAACAATCTCTTTTCAAGACGGAAAGGACAGTACAAAACTTTGGAAAGCGACTCTAAGTATGTACACGCCTTGAAAATGGGTGAAGTTCCCTTAAGGTTAAAAAAAATTATCGTAACGTTGAAACAATTAATTTATCAATTATATGAAACTGACTTTTATGAAAAATACCTCTCAATATTGTAAAATGAAAGAGGGAAGCATTGTATTACAATTTGCATACCAAACAGATAGCTTCCAGCACCTAGCCGAGCGTGGTAAATTAGTCCGGTCGGTAGCGAGCGCGGCTTCCACGCTAACGGCCCAGGATCCAATCTACTCAGATACAGACGGGCGTTTTTCCGGTCTGTTATGAAAATTTTCCCAACGCAGAACGTTAATTCACAAGCTTCGTAAGGGTAGAAAAACAATTGTCGCTTTGGAAAACTGCGGTTATCGTTGTTGTTTTTTTTATTATTATTATTATAGCTACTACTGGGAAATTGTCGGACAAGATTCGGCAAGCCACCAGTTACGTCATGTGGTTGCTAGCTGCCACTAACGGCTCACTAGCGGACCACATTAGGCTAGCCATCATTTCTGGCACATGCTTGCAGGGCCACTGAAGGGCCACTTGTGGCAGCTACTGCCTGTGATGGACCACTGATGGCCCTGTTGTGGCATATGCAAACTGATAGGGTGCCAACTGTTGGCCTGAACTTCTGGCCTTTCTGTTGGTCGCCCGGACATTTTATTGACGGTTCGGCAGCGGCAAAATAGTGCTGAGCCACTGCTGGCAGTGCTAGCTGCCAGCAATGGCCCAGTGCTGGCCCAGTGCTGGCCTAGCAAGACTGTTTTTGCTGGATCTCAACCTGATCAAAACAAATGTTGCTGAGAACTCCCCGTATGTAAGACATGGCCGAAACAAACAAAAGATTCCTCTGGCTTTTATGCAGTACTGAGGTTTCAAACCAATTCATCAAGATAGAAATATAATCTTTTCATACAGAGTCATTCGGCATTTCTTTGCGAACATATCTGACCTACGGAAATACGAATGTCAAATGTAAAATCACTCGAATGAAAACGCAAGCGAATTTGTCATTTTTTAACATTATATAGCGGAAACGTCTTGTATTAGATTTTGCAAAACTTCAATAAAATCTCGCATGCAATGCGTTCTTATTATCGACGAAACAAGAAGTAACCTTAATACTACTTTTTCTAAATTTGATCAGCAAAAAGGGATTCCAAACCCGATTAATATAAATAGAGTAGGAGGATAGGAGAAAATTTGGCATCTTAAGTATAAATTTAAATGTTTTTATAAATATTTTACTCCAAACTATTTCTGATTATTATATTACATTTGAATCTAGAGAGTGTGATGAGTTATACAAGCGTAAATAATAACTTTTATGAAGTAATTTGCTGATATTCGACTTCAACACTTAAATGAGACGTACCGACTTCAAAATTAAAATCGCGTCATCCTCCATAATACTGGAAACGTTTGCCGCATTTTAACATGTAAGGTACCATTATAAAGCTCTTAAACGGAATTATTAGGTGATACGAAGAAACATGCTAATAAAACTAATTAATATTCTCATAAATTCCATATAAGATTATTTAGCCGCGAGGCGGGAATGAAGTGGTAACTTAATTAGTTTTAAATACATTTATCAGATAATTCTGGATTAATTATGCAAACAATTAACGAGTGATTAAGTACGCGCGTATGAATTTATTTGGGATTCTAATTATTGGAATTTTGGAAAATTAAAAAGGCGTAGACAATAAAGGAAATAAGTCTCTTAGAGGAGTCCATCTCTTTGCGGGGTCAATGGCTCTTAAATAGACGAGTTTGGACCCCACCCAGGCAAATGGAAAAATTCCGGGCAGCGAATTTTGTAAACGTGTGATAGCAGTGGAAAGCTTAACGTCAAACTGGGAAGTTACGGCCTCGAACATAATAAGCAGGGGCAAACCTTTGAAAGTGTCAAGTTAGAAAAGGTGAGCGTGGTTCATATCATTCTTGGAGGCGGGTCTAGACAGGACGAAGGAAGATTAACAAAAGATATATGCGTCTAGTCTCTGAGAAATCAGCAAACGATATATTTCAGGGACGAAGTGGTGTGTCACTGCGGTTCTTGCGCGTGAGCAAAGTGCATGTGGCCGATTCCAGTTATCATGAGACAAATGCCAGGCTACATAGCAACAGGGAAGGGCAGTAGATAAGGAGGGGCCGAAAAGTAGTCTGGCCTCATCTTCTGTACGGATAGGTATACCCTAAATCGTTGACGTTAAGGTACGGCAAGATTTCATTTTGCACGCGAAGATGGGGACTCCTAATCGCTAGCCGCTGTCAGTCCAGCAAGGGAGTAAAACTGTTGGAAGAAAGAAACGTACTACAAAATAGATTGCCACATAGTGGTAGATTTATACAAGAACATGAGAAGGAATGTCCAAATATTGGTACCGCAACTTAGCGCTCGTAGCGAGCAGGAGGCGTTCTCTCAAAGAGTGGAGCGAACCGTTACACTAAAGCCGGAGATCCTCCGTCCGTCCGGCGAAGAGAGTCTTCCAGCAAAATTCAACAACAACACCCTCTGCACCGAAATTGAAACCCTTCATCTTACGGGACTGTCCGGTGGAGCACAGCTGAGCGGAGATCGCAGCAGGTAAGCCGGCTCTGGTGTTTGTTGTGCGCGTGTGTATGTGTGTGTTTTTTTCTTGCCTCTTGTGATGCTACATGCGTGCAAATAAAATAAAGTGTCTTACCTGCAACGGCTATCGATATGCAAAACCTCTACGAAACTACTTTGTCTTTATTAGCTTGAAGATCGATATGTTTTGAGGAGAATTTCAACGCTAACGCCCGAGTTATGAAAGTCTGAACATTCCCTTTCTTGGGAACTGAATTTTGACAGCAGAACTTTATCAGTTCAGGTGCAATTGGAGACGGCTACCTCACGGTCATAACAATGGTAACTAAACTGAAGGACGAAGGTTTGATCAGAGACTCCCCTTGCCTTTTAAGCGCCGTTTACGAGCGTAGTGTTATTCAGGTTTTAGGTTAAATAAATGTTTTTATACATGTTAAGAACCTGAATGCTCCCTGACTTGGGCTGTGGTACTGATTTTCTGTGGTCAGAATTATCAGTACTCGTTTTAGCCTATTTCACTGGTAGCTCGGGTGAGCTTTTTTGCAAAAAAACACCGATTGTACAATCTAATTTAGGATGTTTGTTGTTAGTGGGCCAATATTGGTGTATAGTAAATCCTTCTGCGCTGAGGAATGAGGATCCAATTTTTTTTCCATTTTAATTATAGGGAGCAAAAGCACTATACGAACAACTGAATCTATAATATTATAAAACCATAATTTTGAAAACGACGCATCAATTTTCAATGGGTTACTCAATGGAAATTCTATAATATGAATTGCATTTATGGGATAAAAGGAATGTGAATTCCGCAGATTGACAGTATTTAAAATGCTTTTCCGTCAATCTAGACAGAACGGTTCTCCGCTTTCAGGAAATATTTCACTTCAAAATAGGCCGTAGCCATGGAGGGGTTTTAAGGGTTAAAAACTTCACGAAATGTTTAAAATATCTCAAAAAGGATATTTATTTTATACATTTTTACTAGCAGATTGACAGAGATCTTTATTTTACAAGTACGTGTCCAATCACCAATAATAACACTGCGTCACCTGATAATGAGTTTCTTGGATAATGATTCTGTCACATCGTAGATGAATTTATGGAAGAGAAAATGGAACACATACCGAAATTCGAACGATCCAGGATAGCCATTGAATCATTGTTTCATTGTAAAAAACCTCTTTTCCCGAATGTTTATTACCTTTTAAAGGTGCTCACTACTCTTCCTGTTTCAACTAGTACTCCGAAACGAACCTTTTCATCCCTCAGGCGTTAGAAAAAATGCTTACGAAACTTTGCAGGACACGAGAGGTTAACTGTCTTTCGTCTCATGAGCATCCATGTGAATATTTACATCAGTCTCAAAAATATGGGCAATAGATTGTTTAAGAAAACTACTTTGAACTTTGTGTTGTCGCACTTCATGACGAGCAACTGTATTACGTGTAAGTAAAGAAAAGCAAAAAGTATTTGATATAGATAATCTTATAATTATTTACCTAGTCTAGGCACATCTCAATTTAATAATAACAAAAAAGATTTTGTGGCATACTCCATACTTAAATAAGTAGAGGGTAGATAGATTCATATACGAGGGTTGTACCGAAAGTAATGCAAAAGTGGGCATAACTTTTTTATTAACTGAGACAGGTTGTTGAAATTACACATGTTGGAATAGTTACTCTTCCTATATAGGAAACTTCTTAAATAATGTGATCAAGTAATTTTTATATATCTTTCTGATACGTGATTGGTTAAAGTCATTCCAAATTTAGCTTCTTTCGACAATGGGAAAAATGAATTCTCCCATTTTAATTGTTGACAATGGGAGGAAAAGTATTTTCCTAAACTAGTATATTATTGTATACAACTGAAAAAAATTTTGTCTTCAAAATGTACAAAATTTGGAAAGAAATTACAGAAAGTAATTAAAAAATTAATTTATTGAGTAGGTCTTAATTAGAGTTATTCACCAGTTATATAACTATACAAACTGAAAAGTACGGGCACTTACTATACAGTGAGCTAGGATACTATTGTTTTTTACAACAGCCTCAATTTGAAATAGCGGGATTCAACGGCGAAATGATTTCGTTTTACAGGTATTTTAAGCCACGGAGATGCGATGCCTGCTTTAAATTATCAAATGTATGATGAAAGATTATAATGATAATTATCTCTATTATGAAGAGCTCCATCAATATCTTCCTGAGTTCAATTGGGATAAGATATGTGGTCCGTCGGTTCCATTTTAGAACACTGAGCTAAATGTCGTACTCCAGGAAACACTATGTATTAAGTGTACAAATAAGTTTTAAAACATTTTTTGTGTGACGCATACTGCTAATTTACAGTACATATCCCACATTCCTCTGTGTTATTGTCATGTGACCGCAACTGGTCCAGAGTACAAAATGTGGCACGGAAGTTTGTCCAACAGTCAAATGCACTTGCACATCGGTAGGTGAAAGATGGCAAGTGATACCGCAGTCTTTACGAATTTCATTAAGGAAAAAGTGCTGCGAAAGCACGTGCATCGATCTATTCTGTTCTGAGGAAGAATATTGCATCTAAAAGCACGTGTAAGTTTTAGTTTAGACGGTTTAAAGCAGGCGATTTCGATATTAGCGATCAAAAACGTAGCGGCGCAGCGCCACCGATTGCATATACGAAACTGCAAGCATTTCTGGATGAAGATTCGTCTCAAACGCAAAAAAAAAAATAGTTGCAAACCTGGGGGTAAGTCAACAAACAATTTCCAATCGTTTACTCGCAGTGGGTAATATTCAGAAGGAAGAAAAATGGGTGCCACATGACCTGAGTCAGAGGAACAGAGATGAGCGTGTCATGAAGTGTTTCAATCTGTTGAATAAACAACGCAGAAAGTTTTTCCTGCGGAAAATCGTTACAAGGCATGAAAAGTGGATATGGTACGACAATTCCAAAAGCAAATAATACTGGGTAGACCTCGGTAAAGCAACGAGTTCGACACTGAAACTCATAATTCACTTCAAGAAAGTTCTGCTGTGCATCTGGTGGGATATGAAGGATGTGTTCTATTATGAAATTTTGGAAAAGGGTCAGACTGGTACTGCTGATCGCTACAAGCAATAATTGCTGCGTCTGAATCAAGAAATCTGTCGGAAACGTCCATTCACAGACGGAGGATTGAGTCCTGTTCTTTAAAATTACTGCATGACAACGCTAGACTGCATGTCGCGAAATCGGTCAAGGAAACGGTATTGGCTCCTAGCTGTGAAGTTTTGGAGCACCCGGCGTGTAGTACCCACATAGCCCATTCATAATATCATTTTTTCCGATAAATGCAACATGGTTTGTCTGCTGTATGGTTCCGGAAATTTGACGACTTCTTCGTTTCACATGACGAAGTTCATGTCTCGAACCAGTCAACTGACCGACAGATGGCGAAAGGTGATAGATAATGAAGGTGCATATTTTGATACGTAAAGGTATTGTTGTGTTATCTCAAATTACATGTTGCGTTGTCTTAAAACGCTTTAAAACTTATTTGTACACCTAATATTTACGCGAGTCTTCCGGCATTGGAAATTATCCCCTTGGAAGTAGACCTCCAAAAAGTAAAAACATGAATATGTAAAGGTGTACGGGCTCTACAATGTTGTTAAGGTACCACGCGGTTACTGTTGTGGATTGTATCACACTGTCACGGTGGGCCTTTGTTTCCCACAAGGCCTAGAAAGCATCGAAGACGACTTAAGAAATTGCCAAACACCAGATGCAACGGACTACTCTTCGGGGATTTTCGTCAGCAGCATTTCGAAAATAAATCGACGGAAAAAATGAGAAGAGACTACATATGAAGCAAACATGTCTACGCTTCGGTTATTAGAATCCTAACTGAAAAAAGTACGGAAGAGAAAAGTGTCTGCCATATGAAATTAGCTGCCTTCGTCAATGTCCTGCTAAAAAAAGTTCTTCAAACAGTGGTTTTGAGAAATCCGACAATAAACGACATTGAAACTTTAGAGGGAAGAGAAGGAACGCAATCAGGAAAAAGGGAGACATAGGACACAACATTTGAAGAAAGAATGAACTGGAATCAATAAAACGTGTGAAAGAAGACGCACCATCAACACATCAGCTTGCAACCGCAAAGAGGTACTCCAGAGAAGAGCGGTACCAAGAGCTTCAAGGGGCTGAAATTTGAAAGAATGGATGTAGAAAGTTGTGAGATATGTGTTAAAAATTTTGGACGCCCTTTCAAATTAGAGACATTTTAACAGCGTCACATAACATTTCAGCATCAGATATGTTTTAGAGAGTGTATAAAGCAATGAAATATCCTGAAGTTGTTCTTTAGCTTATGTGTTTAAAAAATAGACCAACAAATGTAAGAACACATGCAAGTTTTTTTTTTGTTACATAATACACCGTAGAGTCCCATTATTGTTATCGCCTCCTACGTTTGACGTCAACATCACGTATCCAATAAAAGAAGGCACGCGTCATGAGCTGGATTGGAGGGTTCATAAGGTATGCTGTAGGCATTCTGAAACATAACACTCGTTGCTGTAATGAATAAGAGGACCGATTTATCAGATTTACAAAAAGGGATGATTACCGGCTTTCGGGACAAGGGTGGCAGTATTTCTAAAACAGCGCATTTTGTGAACTGTTCACGTGCTACTGTGGTTAATGTGTAAAGTGATTGGTGAAATGGCACCATTGTGAATAAGCGACGTGGAAACTGGGGAGCACCACGTGCCATTGATATGAGAGGTGAACATCATTAACGAAGGTGTATGAGGGCCGATCGAAACGCTACAGTGGAGAAACTCAGTAGCAGAATGAGACAAGGAGTAGCCGGACTTGTTTCTAAAACGACAGTTCAGCGAACCCTAATGCGTATGCGGCTTTGATGCAGACGGATAGCCAATGCACCTATGCTAACATAGGTGAAATGGTAGAAAAAGGTTTATATTTGCACGGAAGTATCGGAATTGGACCTCCGCTCATTGGCAAAGGATTGCGTTCTGCGAAGAGTTAGGTTTTCTCCTTCATCAAACGCATGGACATTTTCGTATAAGGCGAGAAACTTCGGATACCAAACACACTTCAATCATTGCTGGAAGAACACGAATTGGTGGAGAAAGAATGTTTGCGTGGCATACCCTGTGTCCACTCATACCTATGAAATGCACTATAGACAGAATTCGTTATGAATCCATCCTTGCAGACTGCATAAACCCATACATGTAGATTATCTTCCCCGGGGGCGGATGGGATCTTACAGAACGACAATGCGACGTGTCACACAGCTAGAAATGTCCGAGATGGTTGAAATAGAACGACACATATTTCAAAGTACTTCCCTGCCCCTAATTCTCCAGATTTAAACCCAACTGAGCATCTGTGGGACCACCTCAATCGTGTTGTTCGCCTTATGGATTATCCGACACGCACCCTCCTGCAGATGTCCGATTCGCTACAGTCAGCATAGCTCCACATACCTGTGAACACATTCCAGCACCTAATTGAGCCACTCCCAGTCCGGTTAGCTGATGCCCTCGCTTCACACGTCGGTTACTCTGGATATTATCTGGTGGTCACAATAATGTTACTCGACTATATATATATATATATATATCATCATCATCATTGTCAACCATTATCAATCCACTGCTGGACGAAGATCTCCCCAAGTTTACTCCACAACGGTCTGTCTTGTGCCAGTCTCCTCCATGCCACTCCCGCATATTTACGAATTTCATCCACCCATCTCCAATGTGGTCTTTTTCTGGGTCTTTTCCTGTCCCTTGGAATCCAATCTAAAATTTCGGCTGTCCATCTATGGTCTGTCCTTCTGGCAGTATGTCCAGCCCATTGCCATTTCAGGGATTTAACTCTGATCATGATGTCTTCCACTCTCGTCATTTTTCGGATCCACGAGTTCCTCTTCTTATCTCTCCTGGTTACACCAAGCATGCACCTCTCCATGCTTTTTTGAGTTGTCTGCAGCCTTTGTATGTCTCTTTTAGTTAAGGTCCACGTCTCTGCACCATACGTAAGCACTGGAAGGATGCATTGATCAAACACTTTTCTTTTAAGACATAATGGCATATTGCTCTTGAAAATTATGCTGTTTCTTCCAAAAGCTCTCCAGGCAAGTTTTGTACGCCGATTAATTTCTTCATCAATGTGACCCTCACTTGATATCTGCTGTCCAAGATAAACATACGTATCTGTTATTTCCAGTTTTTCTCCATCAATCGATAAATCTTCATTTCTTGTAAAAGCATTGAACATCACTTTTGTCTTCTGAAAGTTCATTTTTAATCCCACATCTTTACTCTTGTCAGCAAGTTCCTGGATCATACTCTGCAGCTCTGATGGGGTAGTTGCAAAAATGACTACGTCATCAGCAAAACGAAGGTGGGTTAGATAATCTCCATTAATCTTTATCCCTTTGTTTTCCCAGTTCAGTGATTGAAAGACATTTTCCAATGTGGCATTAAAGAGCTTCAGAGATATGGTGTCACCTTGTCTCACTCCCTTTCCATTTTTTATGTGTGTTGTATTTTCAAACAGCCGAATCTTTGCACTTGCATTTTCATAGATGTTATTAATAATATTAATGTATGCATCTTCAATACCGCAGGATTTCAGAGCCGTGGTAACTGCTGATGGTTTCACCGAATCAAAGGCTTTTTCATAATCGATAAAAGCCATGCACAATGGAAGTTCATATTCAATCGCTCTTTCAATTAGTTCTCTCAGTACGTGGATATGATCTATTGTGCTGTAGCCACTCCTGAATCCAGCTTGTTCTCTCGGTTGAGCCATGTCCAATGTTACCTTCAAACGGTGTGAAAGAACTTTAGTGAAGATTTTATAAACCACTGATAGGAGGCTGATAGGTCTGTAGTTCCTGAGATCCTCAATGTCACCTTTTTTATGTAACAGGATCATTGTAGCATTGTTCCAATCCTCAGGAATCTTCCCTTCATTAAGGCATCGAGTGAAAATTTGGGCGAGTACTGTTTCAATTTCTCCACTTGCTTCTTGTATGATGTCTATAGTAATTCCATCTTCTCCTGGAGCTTTCCCCCGCTTCATGTTCTTGATTGCATGAGCAACTTCTGCTGGGAGGACTGGAAGAACTCTGGTACCTTTCATGATGTCTGGAGTACATATATCATCCCTTTCATATAATTTGGAGTAGAAATCTTTCACTCTTGTCAAAATTTCGCCTCTATTTCTTGTTATAGAACCATCTTCTTTTTTCAGAGCCTTAATCTGTTTTCTTCCCTTACTGAGATGTCCCTTTGCTATCTTTAGGCTTTGGTTGTTTTCAATTGCTTTCCTCACTAGCTCTCAGTTGAATTTCCTTACGTCTTCAGTGATACTTTTTCGTGCTGTCTTGCATAGCTCTATATATTCCACTTTGGAAGTCACATCTTCTTTAGTTGTCCTCATCTCTCTTCTTTTTTGCATCAACATTTTGGTTTTTCCTGATAATTTGTTCACATGCAACTTGTTCTTAGACCCAGCTAATTTTGTTGCTGTTTCCATAAGAGCTTTGGTTACTTTTCTGTTAACTTCCGAAATATCCACTTCTTCCGATGTTAGGCCTTCTAAAGCAGAGAATTTGTTCTTCAGTTCCAACTTGAAAGTAATATGGTGCTTTTTAAGGTTGGTTATGTCAATACATTTTGTTTGTCTTATGAGCTTGCCACGTTCCAGTTTAGTGTTGAGGTGCATCTTACATCTCACCAATCTATGGTCACTACCTGTGTTGAACTTGTTTAGCACACTGCAGTCTTCGATGACGAATTTTTTGTTACACATAATAAAATCAATTTCACTTGTCGTCCCATTTGGATGTCTCCATGTCCATTTCCTGTGTGGCTTTTTCTTGAAAAAGGAGTACAAGATAAAAAAATCCTTCTGCCTCTGCAAACTCTACGAGAGTATTTCCACGCTGGTTTCTGTTGCCGTGACCGAATTTACCTACTGACGTTTCATTCTGTTGCCGGTGCCCTATTTTTGCATTGAAATCTCCCATAATTATCTTCAAGTGCTGCTTACCTTTATTATTTAGATGACGAATTTCCTCATAAAATTCTTCAATTTCTTCTTCAGAATGACTTGTGGTGGGTGCATAAGTTTGAATAATCTGAGCCTGGTATCTTCTCGATAGTTGGATAACGAGTCTTGCAGCTCTGTCAGAGGAACTTTCAACTTCTACCACTTTATCCTTCAGTTTCTTGTTTATTATAAATCCAACACCACTAGTTCTGCCAGTATCTGTCCCACGATAGTAGAAGAGATGTCCACTTTTCAGTTCAATGAGATCTTCTCCTTTTCTCCTTACCTCACTTAGCCCGACGATGTCCCACTTGATCCTTTGTAGTTCCTCTTCCAATTCAAGAAGCCTTGAATCAGAAGATAGGGAGCGTCCATTGTAGGTAGCCAAGGTCAGCATCAAATGGCAGCGTAGTCCGGTCCTCCGGGGATTCTTAGCACCCTCTGCCTTCATGTCGCACTGGCGGCTGCCTCCGCCAGGTACATTCCAGCTGCCGGAGACTGAGGGCCAAGATTTAAGTTGTAGAGTCATTTTGGAGGTGTTTGGCCATAACTCACCACGCTGGCCAAGCGGGTTGGTGAGTGATATATATATATACTGAAGAGCAAAACTTAAAACTAAGGAAAAACTTTAGAATTTAAAACGAAATTTGCAAAATAACCTGAAGATCAAAACGTGCAACGCTGCAGTTTTGAAAATTCAGAATTCACATTCTATTAAGAAGAGACCTATGCAAAAAAATACTTATATATTTTTGACTCATAATAAGTACAACATAGAAAAGGTTATGTATCTACCGGTGTGAGTAAAAGGAGATAAGATAAAAAAATAAAATAAAACAACTGAATGTGGTAGGTGTCGAGTATACTGAGCCTTGGCTTTAACAAGGACCAGCAAAAACTCTGCATTTTCTCACTTCCACAAAGACCTAGTTGGAAATGGGTTTCTGCAAGGCCATAGATGCAAGTAACATGCCCACCAAAAATTGTTTTAAAAAATATATATATGTCATGTCCTCCGCAGAGTTGTATGACCTAGCACTATTTAACAATTTCGCTTGCATCCATAACCCTCCTGGCCCGACCCATGCTCTTCATCTGTTACTATGAAACAGAGAGAAGAAGATTAAAGAGAACTCAAGCTGTGAGATTGACATAATAATTAGAAATAATTTTCAGCTATAACGAAATGCCAAGTTCGCCTGAGAGAGAATTTAAACCTGAAAAACAATGCAAAAGAAATCCAAATTTTTACATTGCAATTAAAAATGGAAATATTATTTTTTTTAAAAATCAGATTTTTGAAAGAAAACTTGAGTCTAAAACCCCCTACTCTACAACTTCTGACAACACGAAAACGAGAATAAGTTAAAGACAATAATTAACTAAAGAAAACTTTGTGAAAGTTATATGACTTAAACAGTTAGTTGCAATATGTACAAAGTATTTCATCAGTGCTTTAAGTGCATAATTAAGTAGTTATTGAGAACTTAACTACTTTGAAAATACAGCGCAAAGAAAAGGAACTATGCTTAGCCATTTGCTGTGCCTAAGTTCCCCAAAAGACGCGCAAAGTTACCAAGAAAAGAAAGAGTTAAAACCCGCAAAAATGTTAACAGACAAGCCAGTGCCTAAAAGCTGAAAAGCAAAAAATCAACAGAGAAAAAAAGTACATGAAGTACAAACATTGAACTTATAAAACCTAAAACCCAAATACAAGGAAGAGAGCTTACCTCTTGTGCAACTGAACTTTCTCCTCACAAGAGTAAAACATGGCTGACCTCTTCCCCATGCGTCCTAACACTTCTGCCACTCCCTAGTCGCTGGGGGGCAGTGTGGGTGGGGCTGATGGCCTCCTCATACTGAAAGAAACCAACTCGCGGAGATTTTAACCAGAAAAAAAAATATATATATACTTAAGACTGTGGATCTGTATGATCAGAAAGAGCAGAATTAACTCTCCAGAATACATGAGAAATATTATAAAATACACGAGTGGTGCATTTAATAATCTTTGCATGTATTAAATCACCTTAGTGAGCTTCTATAGATTAATCAGAATCTTATTAATTTTAATGTTAGTTTTACTATTTTTAGTATAGCTATCCTAGTGATGAATAACTAGTTTTCTTTTTTATTTGTTTTTATTTTCTTTTATAACCAGATTTTTAAGCTTTTTTTGTGATTTTGTCTATATTATTTAATTTTTTGTTTTAATAGGACCTTCATATCCATAGCACTAAGGTTGCTTTTAGTAATTAATAGGCATCCTCTAGCCAACTTCCTTACGGCTTTGATTGGTCAGAATCATATTATTAACTGTGTAGAAAATTAAAGCAGATCTGCCAACCTTACTCTATTATTCAGAATAATTTTTCTTAAAGTTCTTTTGATGAAAGAAGAAGGAATTTCGTTCTCTAGAAAACTATCTAATAGTATATTAATGTGGTAATTGAAGTCCAAATTGTTGCTGCAAATTCTTGAAATTCTTAGGACCTGAGAAATTAGTACATTCTCAATTACTTTGGTTGATATGTTATTATTCCAGTGTAGATATTTAATTACTTTGAAAGGAAAATTAACTCTTTTATCAAAGAGGCTAATAGATGGGTTACCTCTGTTGAGCTTAATGCTTAAGTCTAGGAACTCA
The DNA here is from genome assembly GCA_039090855.1 of Macrothele yani. Taxonomy (NCBI): domain Eukaryota; kingdom Metazoa; phylum Arthropoda; class Arachnida; order Araneae; family Macrothelidae; genus Macrothele; species Macrothele yani. Next base: position 44,610,465 of record CM076999.1, on the reverse strand, counting down.
AGTTCCTGATTACTGTGGTTGGTTTTACATAAGTTAAGAGAGCTGGGATAGATATTATCAAAATCACTCTCTATAACTTCTGAATTATTGATACACAGCAGATCATCAATATATCTAAATGTGTAAAGGTAGTTATCGGAGCAGGTGGGGTGATTTTTAATGAATTTATATTCCTTAAAGAACAGGAATAGATTAGCGATATTCGTGGAAGTTGATGTTCCCATGGGAATACCGTTCACTTGCTTATAGAGAGTATTATTATATAAGATATGGTTATTTTTATGCAGCAATTGAGATAAGAGTTCCAAGTTCCTACATTAACAAATTGGTTAAGTTTAAATTCTGCATACAGCTCCTTAAAGGTAGTGATTATATCTGATAGAGGCAGATTAGTATATAGGTTCTCAAAATCATAACTATTAATATCTAAGGGACAAACTTTGAGTATAGTAGAAATTACTTCTGCATTATTTTTTACCGTGGGAACATCAACTTCCACGAATATCAAAGTACTTCCCTGCCCCTAATTCTCCAGATTTAAACCCAACTGAGCATCTGTGGGACCACCTCAATCGTGTTGTTCGCCTTATGGATTATCCGACACGCACCCTCCTGCAGATGTCCGATTCGCTACAGTCAGCATAGCTCCACATACCTGTGAACACATTCCAGCACCTAATTGAGCCACTCCCAGTCCGGTTAGCTGATGCCCTCGCTTCACACGTCGGTTACTCTGGATATTATCTGGTGGTCACAATAATGTTACTCGACTATATATATATATATATATATATATCATCATCATCATTGTCAACCATTATCAATCCACTGCTGGACGAAGATCTCCCCAAGTTTACTCCACAACGGTCTGTCTTGTGCCAGTCTCCTCCATGCCACTCCCGCATATTTACGAATTTCATCCACCCATCTCCAATGTGGTCTTTTTCTGGGTCTTTTCCTGTCCCTTGGAATCCAATCTAAAATTTCGGCTGTCCATCTATGGTCTGTCCTTCTGGCAGTATGTCCAGCCCATTGCCATTTCAGGGATTTAACTCTGATCATGATGTCTTCCACTCTCGTCATTTTTCGGATCCACGAGTTCCTCTTCTTATCTCTCCTGGTTACACCAAGCATGCACCTCTCCATGCTTTTTTGAGTTGTCTGCAGCCTTTGTATGTCTCTTTTAGTTAAGGTCCACGTCTCTGCACCATACGTAAGCACTGGAAGGATGCATTGATCAAACACTTTTCTTTTAAGACATAATGGCATATTGCTCTTGAAAATTATGCTGTTTCTTCCAAAAGCTCTCCAGGCAAGTTTTGTACGCCGATTAATTTCTTCATCAATGTGACCCTCACTTGATATCTGCTGTCCAAGATAAACATACGTATCTGTTATTTCCAGTTTTTCTCCATCAATCGATAAATCTTCATTTCTTGTAAAAGCATTGAACATCACTTTTGTCTTCTGAAAGTTCATTTTTAATTCCACTTCTTTACTCTTGTCAGCAAGTTCCTGGATCATACTCTGCAGCTCTGATGGGGAAGTTGCAAAAATGACTACGTCATCAGCAAAACGAAGGTGGGTTAGATAATCTCCATTAATCTTTATCCCTTTGTTTTCCCAGTTCAGTGATTGAAAGACATTTTCCAATGTGGCATTAAAGAGCTTCGGAGATATGGTGTCACCTTGTCTCACTCCCTTTCCATTTTTTATGTGTGTTGTATTTTCAAACAGCCGAATCTTTGCACTTGCATTTTCATAGATGTTATTAATAATATTAATGTATGCATCTTCAATACCGCAGGATTTCAGAGCCGTGGTAACTGCTGATGGTTTCACCGAATCAAAGGCTTTTTCATAATCGATAAAAGCCATGCACAATGGAAGTTCATATTCAATCGCTCTTTCAATTAGTTCTCTCAGTACGTGGATATGATCTATTGTGCTGTAGCCACTCCTGAATCCAGCTTGTTCTCTCGGTTGAGCCATGTCCAATGTTACCTTCAAACGGTGTGAAAGAACTTTAGTGAAGATTTTATAAACCACTGATAGGAGGCTGATAGGTCTGTAGTTCCTGAGATCCTCAATGTCACCTTTTTTATGTAACAGGATCATTGTAGCATTGTTCCAATCCTCAGGAATCTTCCCTTCATTAAGGCATCGAGTGAAAATTTGGGCGAGTACTGTTTCAATTTCTCCACTTGCTTCTTGTATGATGTCTATAGTAATTCCATCTTCTCCTGGAGCTTTCCCGCGCTTCATGTTCTTGATTGCATGAGCAACTTCTGCTGGGAGGACTGGAAGAACTCTGGTACCTTTCATGATGTCTGGAGTACATATATCATCCCTTTCATATAATTTGGAGTAGAAATCTTTCACTCTTGTCAAAATTTCGCCTCTATTTCTTGTTATAGAACCATCTTCTTTTCTCAGAGCCTTAATCTGTTTTCTTCCCTTACTGAGATGTCCCTTTGCTATCTTTAGGCTTTGGTTGTTTTCAATTGCTTTCCTCACTAGCTCACAGTTGAATTTCCTTACGTCTTCAGTGATACTTTTTCGTGCTGTCTTGCATAGCTCTATATATTCCACTTTGGAAGTCACATCTTCTTTAGTTGTCCTCATCTCTCTTCTTTTTTGCATCAACATTTTGGTTTTTCCTGATAATTTGTTCACATGCAACTTGTTCTTAGACCCAGCTAATTTTGTTGCTGTTTCCATAAGAGCTTTGGTTACTTTTCTGTTAACTTCCGAAATATCCACTTCTTCCGATGTTAGGCCTTCTAAAGCAGAGAATCTGTTCTTCAGTTCCAACTTGAAAGTAATATGGTGCTTTTTAAGGTTGGTTATGTCAATACATTTTGTTTGTCTTATGAGCTTGCCACGTTCCAGTTTAGTGTTAAGGTGCATCTTACATCTCACCAATCTATGGTCACTACCTGTGTTGAACTTGTTTAGCACACTGCAGTCTTCGATGACGAATTTTTTGTTACACATAATAAAATCAATTTCACTTGTCGTCCCATTTGGATGTCTCCATGTCCATTTCCTGTGTGGCTTTTTCTTGAAAAAGGAGTTCAAGATAAAAAATCCTTCTGCCTCTGCAAACTCTACGAGAGTATTTCCACGCTGGTTTCTGTTGCCGTGACCGAATTTACCTACTGAAGTTTCATTCTGTTGCCGGTGCCCTATTTTTGCATTGAAATCTCCCATAATTATCTTCTAGTGCTGCTTACCTTTATTATTTAGATGACGAATTTCCTCATGAAATTCTTCAATTTCTTCTTCAGGATGACTTGTGGTGGGTGCATAAGTTTGAATAATCTGAGCCTGGTATCTTCTCGATAGTTGGATAACGAGTCGTGCAGCTCTGTCAGAGGAACTTTCAACTTCTACCACTTTATCCTTCAGTTTCTTGTTTATTATAAATCCAACACCACTAGTTCTGCCAGTATCTGTCCCACGATAGTAGAAGAGATGTCCACTTTTCAGTTCAATGAGATCTTCTCCTTTTCTCCTTACCTCACTTAGCCCGACGATGTCCCACTTGATCCTTTGTAGTTCCTCTTCCAATTCAAGAAGCCTTGAATCAGAAGATAGGGAGCGTCCATTGTAGGTAGCCAAGGTCAGCATCAAATGGCAGCGTAGTCCGGTCCTCCGGGGATTCTTAGCACCCTCTGCCTTCATGTCGCACTGGCGGCTGCCTCCGCCAGGTACATTCCAGCTGCCGGAGACTGAGGGCCAAGATTTAAGTTGTAGAGTCATTTTGGAGGTGTTTGGCCATAACTCACCACGCTGGCCAAGCGGGTTGGTGAGTGATATATATATATACTGAAGAGCAAAACTTAAAACTAAGGAAAAACTTTAGAATTTAAAACGAAATTTGCAGAATAACCTGAAGATCAAAACGTGCAACGCAGCAGTTTTGAAAATTCAGAATTCACATTCTATTAAGAAGAGACCTATGCAAAAAAATACTTATATATTTTTGACTCATACCAAGTACAACATAGAAAAGGTTATGTTTCTACCGGTGTGAGTAACAGGAGATAAGATAAAAAAATAAAATAAAACAACTGAATGTGGAAGGTGTCGAGAATACTGAGTCTTGGCTTTATCAAGGACCAGCAAAAACTCTGCATTTTCTCACTTCCACAAAGACCTAGTTGGAAATGGGTTTCTGCAAGGCCATAGATGCAAGTAACATGCCCACCAAAAATTGTTTTAAAATATATATATATATGTCATGTCCTCCGCAGAGTTGTATGACCTAGCACTATTTAACAATTTCGCTTGCATCCATAACCCTCCTGGCCCGACCCATGCTCTTCATCTGTTACTATGAAACAGAGAGAAGAAGATTAAAGAGAACTCAAGCTGTGAGATTGACATAATAATTAGAAATAATTTTCAGCTATAACGAAATGCCAAGTTCGCCTGAGAGAGAATTTAAACCTGAAAAACAATGCAAAAGAAATCCAAATTTTTACATTGCAATTAAAAATGGAAATATTATTTTTTTTAAAAATCAGATTTTTGAAAGAAAACTTGAGTCTAAAACGCCCTACTCTACAACTTCTGACAACACGAAAACGAGAATAAGTTAAAGACAATAATTAACTAAAGAAAACTTTGTGAAAGTTATATGACTTAAACAGTTAGTTGCAATATGTACAAAGTATTTCATCAGTGCTTTAAGTGCATAATTAAGTAGTTATTGAGAACTTAACTACTTTGAAAATACAGCGCAAAGAAAAGGAACTATGCTTAGCCATTTGCTGTGCCTAAGTTCCCCAAAAGACGCGCAAAGTTACCAAGAAAAGAAAGAGTTAAAACCCGCAAAAATGTTAACAGACAAGCCAGTGCCTAAAAGCTGAAAAGCAAAAAATCAACAGAGAAAAAAAGTACATGAAGTACAAACATTGAACTTATAAAACCTAAAACCCAAATACAAGGAAGAGAGCTTACCTCTTGTGCAACTGAACTTTCTCCTCACAAGAGTAAAACATGGCTGACCTCTTCCCCATGCGTCCTAACACTTCTGCCACTCCCTAGTCGCTGGGGGGCAGTGTGGGTGGGGCTGATGGCCTCCTCATACTGAAAGAAACCAACTCGCGGAGATTTTAACCAGAGAAAAATATATATATATATATATACTTAAGACTGTGGATCTGTATGATCAGAAAGAGCAGAATTAACTCTCCAGAATACATGAGAAATATTATAAAATACACGAGTGGTGCATTTAATAATCTTTGCATGTATTAAATCACCTTAGTGAGCTTCTATAGATTAATCAGAATCTTATTAATTTTAATGTTAGTTTTACTATTTTTAGTATAGCTATCCTAGTGATGAATAACTAGTTTTCTTTTTTATTTGTTTTTATTTTCTTTTATAACCAGATTTTTAAGCTTTTTTGTGATTTTGTCTATATTATTTAATTTTTTGTTTTAATAGGACCTTCATATCCATAGCACTAAGGTTCCTTTTAGTAATTAATAGGCATCCTCTAGCCAACTTCCTTACGGCTTTGATTGGTCAGAATCATATTATTAACTGTGTAGAAAATTAAAGCAGATCTGCCAACCTTACTCTATTATTCAGAATAATTTTTCTTAAAGTTCTTTTGATGAAAGAAGAAGGAATTTCGTTCTCTAGAAAACTATCTAATAGTATATTAATGTGGTAATTGAAGTCCAAATTGTTGCTGCAAATTCTTGAAATTCTTAGGACCTGAGAAATTAGTACATTCTCAATTACTTTGGTTGATATGTTATTATTCCAGTGTAGATATTTAATTACTTTGAAAGGAAAATTAACTCTTTTATCAAAGAGGCTAATAGATGGGTTACCTCTGTTGAGCTTAATGCTTAAGTCTAGGAACTCAAGTTCCTGATTACTGTGGTTGGTTTTACATAAGTTAAGAGAGCTGGGATAGATATTATCAAAATCACTCTCTATAACTTCTGAATTATTGATACACAGCAGATCATCAATATATCTAAATGTGTAAAGGTAGTTATCGGAGCAGGTGGGGTGATTTTTAATGAATTTATATTCCTTAAAGAACAGGAATAGATTAGCGATATTCGTGGAAGTTGATGTTCCCATGGGAATACCGTTCACTTGCTTATAGAGAGTATTATTATATAAGATATGGTTATTTTTATGCAGCAATTGAGATAAGAGTTCCAAGTTCCTACATTAACAAATTGGTTAAGTTTAAATTCTGCATACAGCTCCTTAAAGGTAGTGATTATATCTGATAGAGGCAGATTAGTATATAGGTTCTCAAAATCATAACTATTAATATCTAAGGGACAAACTTTGAGTATAGTAGAAATTACTTCTGCATTATTTTTTACCGTGGGAACATCAACTTCCACGAATATCAAAGTACTTCCCTGCCCCTAATTCTCCAGATTTAAACCCAACTGAGCATCTGTGGGACCACCTCAATCGTGTTGTTCGCCTTATGGATTATCCGACACGCACCCTCCTGCAGATGTCCGATTCGCTACAGTCAGCATAGCTCCACATACCTGTGAACACATTCCAGCACCTAATTGAGCCACTCCCAGTCCGGTTAGCTGATGCCCTCGCTTCACACGTCGGTTACTCTGGATATTATCTGGTGGTCACAATAATGTTACTCGACTATATATATATATATATATATATATATCATCATCATCATTGTCAACCATTATCAATCCACTGCTGGACGAAGATCTCCCCAAGTTTACTCCACAACGGTCTGTCTTGTGCCAGTCTCCTCCATGCCACTCCCGCATATTTACGAATTTCATCCACCCATCTCCAATGTGGTCTTTTTCTGGGTCTTTTCCTGTCCCTTGGAATCCAATCTAAAATTTCGGCTGTCCATCTATGGTCTGTCCTTCTGGCAGTATGTCCAGCCCATTGCCATTTCAGGGATTTAACTCTGATCATGATGTCTTCCACTCTCGTCATTTTTCGGATCCACGAGTTCCTCTTCTTATCTCTCCTGGTTACACCAAGCATGCACCTCTCCATGCTTTTTTGAGTTGTCTGCAGCCTTTGTATGTCTCTTTTAGTTAAGGTCCACGTCTCTGCACCATACGTAAGCACTGGAAGGATGCATTGATCAAACACTTTTCTTTTAAGACATAATGGCATATTGCTCTTGAAAATTATGCTGTTTCTTCCAAAAGCTCTCCAGGCAAGTTTTGTACGCCGATTAATTTCTTCATCAATGTGACCCTCACTTGATATCTGCTGTCCAAGATAAACATACGTATCTGTTATTTCCAGTTTTTCTCCATCAATCGATAAATCTTCATTTCTTGTAAAAGCATTGAACATCACTTTTGTCTTCTGAAAGTTCATTTTTAATTCCACTTCTTTACTCTTGTCAGCAAGTTCCTGGATCATACTCTGCAGCTCTGATGGGGAAGTTGCAAAAATGACTACGTCATCAGCAAAACGAAGGTGGGTTAGATAATCTCCATTAATCTTTATCCCTTTGTTTTCCCAGTTCAGTGATTGAAAGACATTTTCCAATGTGGCATTAAAGAGCTTCGGAGATATGGTGTCACCTTGTCTCACTCCCTTTCCATTTTTTATGTGTGTTGTATTTTCAAACAGCCGAATCTTTGCACTTGCATTTTCATAGATGTTATTAATAATATTAATGTATGCATCTTCAATACCGCAGGATTTCAGAGCCGTGGTAACTGCTGATGGTTTCACCGAATCAAAGGCTTTTTCATAATCGATAAAAGCCATGCACAATGGAAGTTCATATTCAATCGCTCTTTCAATTAGTTCTCTCAGTACGTGGATATGATCTATTGTGCTGTAGCCACTCCTGAATCCAGCTTGTTCTCTCGGTTGAGCCATGTCCAATGTTACCTTCAAACGGTGTGAAAGAACTTTAGTGAAGATTTTATAAACCACTGATAGGAGGCTGATAGGTCTGTAGTTCCTGAGATCCTCAATGTCACCTTTTTTATGTAACAGGATCATTGTAGCATTGTTCCAATCCTCAGGAATCTTCCCTTCATTAAGGCATCGAGTGAAAATTTGGGCGAGTACTGTTTCAATTTCTCCACTTGCTTCTTGTATGATGTCTATAGTAATTCCATCTTCTCCTGGAGCTTTCCCGCGCTTCATGTTCTTGATTGCATGAGCAACTTCTGCTGGGAGGACTGGAAGAACTCTGGTACCTTTCATGATGTCTGGAGTACATATATCATCCCTTTCATATAATTTGGAGTAGAAATCTTTCACTCTTGTCAAAATTTCGCCTCTATTTCTTGTTATAGAACCATCTTCTTTTCTCAGAGCCTTAATCTGTTTTCTTCCCTTACTGAGATGTCCCTTTGCTATCTTTAGGCTTTGGTTGTTTTCAATTGCTTTCCTCACTAGCTCACAGTTGAATTTCCTTACGTCTTCAGTGATACTTTTTCGTGCTGTCTTGCATAGCTCTATATATTCCACTTTGGAAGTCACATCTTCTTTAGTTGTCCTCATCTCTCTTCTTTTTTGCATCAACATTTTGGTTTTTCCTGATAATTTGTTCACATGCAACTTGTTCTTAGACCCAGCTAATTTTGTTGCTGTTTCCATAAGAGCTTTGGTTACTTTTCTGTTAACTTCCGAAATATCCACTTCTTCCGATGTTAGGCCTTCTAAAGCAGAGAATCTGTTCTTCAGTTCCAACTTGAAAGTAATATTGTGCTTTTTAAGGTTGGTTATGTCAATACATTTTGTTTGTCTTATGAGCTTGCCACGTTCCAGTTTAGTGTTAAGGTGCATCTTACATCTCACCAATCTATGGTCACTACCTGTGTTGAACTTGTTTAGCACACTGCAGTCTTCGATGACGAATTTTTTGTTACACATAATAAAATCAATTTCACTTGTCGTCCCATTTGGATGTCTCCATGTCCATTTCCTGTGTGGCTTTTTCTTGAAAAAGGAGTTCAAGATAAAAAATCCTTCTGCCTCTGCAAACTCTACGAGAGTATTTCCACGCTGGTTTCTGTTGCCGTGACCGAATTTACCTACTGAAGTTTCATTCTGTTGCCGGTGCCCTATTTTTGCATTGAAATCTCCCATAATTATCTTCTAGTGCTGCTTACCTTTATTATTTAGATGACGAATTTCCTCATGAAATTCTTCAATTTCTTCTTCAGGATGACTTGTGGTGGGTGCATAAGTTTGAATAATCTGAGCCTGGTATCTTCTCGATAGTTGGATAACGAGTCGTGCAGCTCTGTCAGAGGAACTTTCAACTTCTACCACTTTATCCTTCAGTTTCTTGTTTATTATAAATCCAACACCACTAGTTCTGCCAGTATCTGTCCCACGATAGTAGAAGAGATGTCCACTTTTCAGTTCAATGAGATCTTCTCCTTTTCTCCTTACCTCACTTAGCCCGACGATGTCCCACTTGATCCTTTGTAGTTCCTCTTCCAATTCAAGAAGCCTTGAATCAGAAGATAGGGAGCGTCCATTGTAGGTAGCCAAGGTCAGCATCAAATGGCAGCGTAGTCCGGTCCTCCGGGGATTCTTAGCACCCTCTGCCTTCATGTCGCACTGGCGGCTGCCTCCGCCAGGTACATTCCAGCTGCCGGAGACTGAGGGCCAAGATTTAAGTTGTAGAGTCATTTTGGAGGTGTTTGGCCATAACTCACCACGCTGGCCAAGCGGGTTGGTGAGTGATATATATATATACTGAAGAGCAAAACTTAAAACTAAGGAAAAACTTTAGAATTTAAAACGAAATTTGCAGAATAACCTGAAGATCAAAACGTGCAACGCAGCAGTTTTGAAAATTCAGAATTCACATTCTATTAAGAAGAGACCTATGCAAAAAAATACTTATATATTTTTGACTCATACCAAGTACAACATAGAAAAGGTTATGTTTCTACCGGTGTGAGTAACAGGAGATAAGATAAAAAAATAAAATAAAACAACTGAATGTGGAAGGTGTCGAGAATACTGAGTCTTGGCTTTATCAAGGACCAGCAAAAACTCTGCATTTTCTCACTTCCACAAAGACCTAGTTGGAAATGGGTTTCTGCAAGGCCATAGATGCAAGTAACATGCCCACCAAAAATTGTTTTAAAAAATATATATATGTCATGTCCTCCGCAGAGTTGTATGACCTAGCACTATTTAACAATTTCGCTTGCATCCATAACCCTCCTGGCCCGACCCATGCTCTTCATCTGTTACTATTAAACAGAGAGAAGAAGATTAAAGAGAACTCAAGCTGTGAGAGTGACATAATAATTAGAAATAATTTTCAGCTATAACGAAATGCCAAGTTCGCCTGAGAGAGAATTTAAACCTGAAAAACAATGCAAAAGAAATCCAAATTTTTACATTGCAATTAAAAAAGGAAATATTAATTTTTTAAAAAATCAGATTTTGGAAAGAAAACTTGAGTCTAAAACCCCCTACTCTACAACTTCTGACAACACGAAAACGAGAATAAGTTAAAGACAATAATTAACTAAAGAAAACTTTGTGAAAGTTATATGACTTAAACAATTAGTTGCAATATGTACAAAGTATTTCAGCAGTGCTTTAAGTGCATAATAAAGTAGTTATTGAGAACTTAACTACTTTGAAAATACAGCGCAAAGAAAAGGAACTATGCTTAGCCATTTGCTGTGCCTAAGTTCCCCAAAAGACGCGCAAAGTTACCAAGAAAAGAAAGAGTTAAAACCCGCAAAAATGTTAACAGACAAGCCAGTGCCTAAAAGCTGAAAAGCAAAAAATCAACAGAGAAAAAAAGTACATGAAGTACAAACATTGTACTTATAAAACCTAAAACCCAAATACAAGGAAGAGAGCTTACCTCTTGTGCAACTAAACTTTCTCCTCACAAGAGTAAAACATGGCTGACCTCTTCCCCATGCGTCCTAACACTTCTGCCACTCCCTAGTCGCTGGGGGCAGTGTGGGTGGGGCTGATGGCCTCCTCATACTGAAAGAAACCAACTCGCGGAGATTTTAACCAGAGAAAAATATATATATATATATACTTAAGACTGTGGATCTGTATGATCAGAAAGAGCAGAATTAACTCTCCAGAATACATGAGAAATATTATAAAATACACGAGTGGTGTATTTAATTATCTTTGCATGTATTAAATCACCTTAGTGAGCTTCTATAGATTAATCAGAATCTTATTAATTTTAATGTTAGTTTTACTATTTTTAGTATAGCTATCCTAGTGATGAATAACTAGTTTTCTTTTTTATTTGTTTTTATTTTCTTTTATAACCAGATTTTTAAGCTTTTTTTGTGATTTTGTCTATATTATTTAATTTTTTGTTTTAATAGGACCTTCATATCCATAGCACTAAGGTTCCTTTTAGTAGTTAATAGGCATCCTCTAGCCAACTTCCTTACGGCTTTGATTGGTCAGAATCATATTATTAACTGTGTAGAAAATTAAAGCAGATCTGCCAACCTTACTCTATTATTCAGAATAATTTTTCTTAAAGTTCTTTTGATGAAAGAAGAAGGAATTTCGTTCTCTAGAAAACTATCTAATAGAATAATAATGTGGTAATTGAAGTCCAAATTGTTGCTGCAAATTCTTGAAATTCTTAGGACCTGAGAAATTAGTACATTCTCAATTACTTTGGTTGATATGTTATTATTCCAGTGTAGATATTTAATTACTTTGAAAGGAAAATTAACTCTTTTATCAAAGAGGCTAATAGATGGGTTACCTCTGTTGAGCTTAATGCTTAAGTCTAGGAACTCAAGTTCCTGATTACTGTGGTTGGTTTTACATAAGTTAAGAGAGCTGGGATAGATATTATCAAAATCACTCTCTATAACTTCTGAATTATTGATACACAGCAGATCATCAATATATCTAAATGTGTAAAGGTAGTTATCGGAGTTGGTGGGGTGATTTTTAATGAATTTATATTCCTTAAAGAACAGGAATAGATTAGCGATATTCGTGGAAGTATGCTTCCACGAATATCGCTAATCTATGGTCTCTCCTTAATAGAATATATATATATATATATATATATATAATCTAAGAATACGTCCAGCGATTGCCAATTTAGGGTACTTTCTTTGATCATGGTGCCATACAGATACTGCTGTTAAACTGGATGTCTCTCGTTAGTAATTTCTTTTAACTGTGTCTTCGCATACGAGACTGTAGAGAATCTCTGCATATCACTTTTCGCAGAAACACACAGATGTTTCAAAAAATAAAAGACGAGAAATACTTTAAACATTCTAATAGTGCATATGAAAATCTCAGAGCTGTTCTTTCTTGAGGGCTGGAATTTTAAATTTTCAGTATTTTTGGAATTTCTCGAAGTGTCAGAAGGAAACTGGCGATCCACATTCTAACTAAAATAATTCACTTGCAATACTGTAAATGCTTATTTTAAAAAAAATAAATTACTTTTTTTTAAATATTGTAAAGCTATATGTTTCGTTGAGTTTCTGAATTAATTAGCTTTTCAATGTCTTGAATTAGTTAGGCAAACGTTTTAAATTTTTGATCTTGATGTCGAAACCCTATGAAATTCAGAACTTTAAATAAATGTGTAAAAGGCACCGAAAAATTTTCAAGTTTCGTCTGCCATACGAGTCAATGGTGGGAAAAAATTATTTATTTAAATAAATTACACATTTTTAAGGTGTACTTTATAACCGATAAATTTAACGGTATGCAATCTCGAGTACTCAAATTGTGTAAAAATATAACAATTAGTAATATATTATAAAAAAAATTATGAATACATTTGACATGAGAATAACATTAATTCTGCTCATAGCAACCAATTTTTTTGAAGTGATGTACACTGCTGCTTTCAATCAAATTTTAAGTACTTGGTGTGTAGACGGAAGTGTATCTGTCGAAACATTGGTATCAACGTTTTAAAATAATTATGAAAAAATATTAATAAAACTTTAAATTTTGTATTTTACTTATAAATGTATTTGTAATTCTAAAAATTTCTGAAAATGTTACAAATACTGTGCGTAAATCTTGCGAATATATTCGAAAAACCTAATAGATCTTTAAGTAACCTTTTTCAAACTTTCATGGCAAGTTTCCTTGTAACTAGGCATGTGGCATAAAATGCTCGAAGCACCAGACATATTGACTTCAGCCGGAAATACAGATATTAATAAGTAAAGAATACTGACTTCCTCTCTGAATACAAATAGAAACTGAGGTACTCAAAAAGCAAAACCTTATTTCCATAGCTCTGAGACAGAAATCCGCATGATAATTGCCTTTCTATTGGTGCTGATGACGTAGGAAAGCTGAGGCAGAAGGCTCATAATGGTAGGATAGAGACGTTTGTTATTTCACTCTTCATACAGAATCTCGATGGACATAACTGCTTGGAGATTGAAAGCTGTCTTTGAATCTGAACAACTTGACGCTAGGATGGGCAAACTACAGCAAATTCAACGGGTTTCGGTTCGGGTAAGTATTGCAAACTTTAAGAACAAATTCCGTAAATGTGAAGTTTATTCAGAATGCGAAACTACTGTTACGACTGTTCTTAACTGAAACATCAAGAGAGTAGGACATTGCAAAACCGAAATAAAAAGTCAAAACAAACTTTTATCATCACAGAGGATTGAATTTGGACGGCTAAGATTATTAATGGTATAAAACTGCTATCTCAGAGGTGAACGCGAAACTTTAAAGCTGCAGACCATTTGTGAAGTAACAATTTCCTGCAGTTAGTTGAAACAAAATTTGGTTGGGTTAATATATTTTTAACCTTTTAGTGTTGTTGGAGATAGATGAATCGAAATTTCAACTGCCGAAGCCTGTTTGTTTAGCAAGACTTGCCTACACAGATCAAACTCAATCTGCGGGGCACAATATTGTTAGTGATTTAAAATTGCTATTTGCACTAAGGACTTTGAAGCTTGAGTGACCAAGACCAAAAGGAAATTGTTTCTGACTCCGAAAGCTCAATATTTTATTCTACGAATTGGAAGCCGTTGTGAGAGCTGAATTCCTGGTCGCAGTTACGAGTTCAGTTGTTTGTCAAAGGCATTATCATATGTAGATGTGGAGCTTTTGTTGATTTACCTTTCAATATGACCACAAATTAATTAAAAAAATACATTACTTCTTCCTGTTAAATAATACATTTAACATACATTTGGTAAGGCTACGATTAGAGCTCAGTATGATTTGAGAAACTTCTTCCTGTTAAATAATAACCTGTTCGGAGCTAAATGTGTTTGAACTGGGGAAACGAAAGTGAAACTAAAAATGAAATTAAGCACCGAAAAGTTTGTAAGTCGGTTGCGTCAATATTCGTAGATGAGAAGTGTAATCCATTTAGGAAAGGAAACAATAGCTGTAAAATGGCTTCACCATGGCATGTAAGGGCCTTTTGCTATTGCCCTGTCGTTGATAGTAAAGTTCGAATCTTAAAAATTGGAAACTTTGAGTGTGATGGTAAATTGTTTAAAATGCTTTAGAATACAAATTTTAGCGATTTGCTTATTTTTCAGCGATCAGTTGCTACTTGTTTCGTGAAATACTACTTCATTTTAAAAGATATTTAATAAGTGAACGGTGTGCGGATCTACGCTCATTGCTGTTGCACAAGTTCACAAGAAAATTTAGCTGTAAAAATATGGACCAAACAGTCATGTAAGAATGAGATAGCATCTGTTTTATACTAAAAACAGACATTGTAAAATATCCCGTTATTAATACAAGGGTTACTTTCAGAACTAAGGAACCCAACGCAAAAGAACTGGGTCTGAATTCCATCGTGTACTGGTTTTCAGTCTGCAGATGTAAACTTTTTTTGCTTATCACTTGAAATATGAAAACACAAAAACTAATATGAATAACTGCTTAGCTACCAAATTATATTTGGGAAAAATGTAAGAATTAAACGAATACACATTTTAATTAGAAATGATCCATAATTAAATTAATTTGATTCATAAGAACAATACCAAATGAGTCATGCAAAGCAACAAACAAAAGCAACGCTCTCTCTCAGTTATGATACAGAGGTACCATAAATATTAATACATTATCAACGAGAAAAACTAAATTCATTAATCAGCTACCAATCACTGTTAAGTTATACTCAATTATATTTGAGAAAACACTGTGTAGGATGTGAATTAAGCTTGTACACATCCTAAGTAGAAATGTAAAGAACACAAATTCAGCTGATTCAAAGGCACAACTGTCAAAAATGAAAAATAATAATAAAGATAACAAACTTTATCCGCTAAATTTAAAAAAACAAATGAGAAATAAATAAATAAAAATGCATTACAAATAATTAAATAATAATAAATAAAACTAAAGTTCTAGTAGATTACGTCAAATAATCAGTATGCAAAAGAAATATGATATCCGTTTATTGACGTACAAACATTATGAATAAAGCGTAAGCTTTCAACACCAACGGATGTCTTCTTCAGACTTGTTCGTGGTTAGGTAATATATACTGATTTCATTGTCCCGTTCCGCCAATCTGTCTTGGCTCCACGGGGACTTGTTGAGCACCTTGGATGTTATTTTGAAATGTTGCGACAATTATCCTGCCTTGAGACGCGGTTCGGACCCTGGCCACCCCAATGGCCCAGAAACCAGCCCGTGGTGACGTGCTGGCAGGCGACCTAGAATACCTTGTCTGGGTTCCCGCTCTGTCTGGCGGGATAGGTCGTTTCTTACTTTTTCGCTGACTGGAAGATTCCTTGCCCTCGAACTTTTTTGGGGAATAATTTCCCTTTATTTTCTTTTTTTCAAACACCTACACACATGTATACACTGTCCTCATGCTTAGGACTTACAACATCAAGAGATAGCAAAATTTATTTACAGAATATTTACATTGTTGGTTTCTTCGTCTGCTTTCCCACAGACTTCTACCCTCATTCATCTTCCGATTCGCTTTCGGTGTGCACGTTCACCTCCTGCGTTTCGGTCCCCGTTTGATTGGGGAAGATGGTATGTTGCTGGAGGGTTAGCCTTTCAACCAAGGCTATTATCCCCTCTGTTAACGGAAGATTGGATGAGCAGATCCAATCTTCGCGTTCTTTGCACACCTGGGATCAGTGTGTTTCTCCATTCGGCGAAGCCACTGCATTCGAGTACGCAGTGTTCTATGCTTGCCGTTCTCTTTCCACAGGGACAAGTGCAGTTCCTGATGGCAAATCTGCCTAGGTATTCAGGGCTGATGCCATGGCCACTGAGTACTTGATTCAGGAACTTATTTGTCTGTGCTCGTTTGGTCGAGACTTTCGGAAACACTCTGTGTGTCTTCCGCCCTGTATCTCCCGTGTCCCATCTGACCTGCCATTCGGTCATGGTCCGACGTGCTAGTGCTGCGCGAATGCACCTTCGCGGCGTTCTGCATTGCACGTCGACCGTCTCTTTCAGCGTGGCTGCCTTCGCCAGCTGATCTGCGCTTTCGTTTCCTAGGGTTCCGACATGGCTTCGTACCCAGTGGAAACTAACTGCCCCATCTCCCTCTGCCCTCAAGAGGGTTTTGATCCTCTGGACGATGGGGTTTCTTCCCTGAATCTACTCAGAGCCTGCAGTGCTGCCTCACTGTCCGAGTAGAGTTTTATTCTTTCGTCACTACGCCTGGGGAGTGCCCAGGTGAGTGCCATCTCTATCGCCAGAAGTTCAGCCTGAAAGACCGAAGCGTTCTGCGATAATTTCACGCTTCCTGCAGTGGCTTCGTTCCCGTCCGAGAACGCACAGAAGCCTGCCCCCACTTGTCCCTTCAACTTTGAGCCGTCCGTGAACAGCTCATGCCCAACTCCCGTGGGTTTCTCCTTGTCCCACGGTGGGCAAATTTCCTCGGCAGGGTGGATCTGCCAGTCCACACTTTCCATCTCCATGTCGGAGGCTCGATGCGGCGCACCGAGAAGGTAGGCGTCCTCGCCTGACCTTAGGCAGTGCATTGCTGCCTCCCTTTCCACTACTAGGTCTGCCGGCTCGCACCCCGCCAGCACTTGTAGTGCTAGGGTTGACGTTGTGCGAAAACAACCGGTTATCCCCAGTAGGGCCAACCTTTGGATTTGGTTTATCCTTCTTCATTCTGACTGTGGGATTCCACCATGCCCCACTTGCATACGTCAGAATTCTTTCAATTCCTCTCTGATAGATGGCCCTCTTGGTTTTGCCCGTTAACCTCATGCCATTCAATCTATTGAGAATCACCGTGCACCTTGTTCTAAGGTGCCTCAGGTGTGGCAGCCCTGATAGACTCTGATCCAGGACCACACCCAAGTATTTCATTTCACGCACCGCCTTGATAGTGCACCCTTGGAATCTGCACTGGGGTGGTGTTTTCATTACTCCTCTCTTAGCTATTGCTAGCAGAGTGGTCTTCTCAGGAGCGAAGCACAGTTTGCTTTCTCTGCTCCAGTTTTCTAGCACATCCAAGGCCCTATGTGCTTCTCTTTCGATCACGTGTCTCCCTGAGGCGGAGACCACGAGAACGAAATCGTCCGCATAGGCTTGAATCTCCACTGCGGGCCCCAGGTCTAGGTTCAGTGCTGAATCAGCAATTATATTCCACCAGAGCGGCCCGGAGTTGGATCCTTGCGGACACCCTCTATGGTACGAACGCGAGGATTGCCCATTCCCCGCTTCGAACTCGACTCTTCTATCAGACAGGTAGCTGCTGATCAGTTTGAACAGGTTCCTTGGACAGCCAAGTTCTTTAAGTCTGGTTAAAACCATTGGCCACCAGACACTGTTGAATGCCCCCTCACGTCTAGTGAGATGAAGCAGGTATGGAGCCCCTCCGCTTTGTTCCTCTCTGCCCTCTCTCGGAGGCTGCGAATTGCCTGCGTTGCGCAACGCCCCGGAAGGAAACCAAATTGGTTCCTGTTTAGCTTTCCCTGCTCCATGAGGAAGCCAAGCGCTCTGTTCGTTATGAGCTTGTCCAGCACCTTGCTCCACGCCGAGAGGAGGCAGATGGGCCTATAGGCAGCGGGGTCATTTTTGTTCTTTCCGGTCTTGTTGAAAAGAACTAGCACCGCTGTTTTCCACAAGTCTGGGAAGATTCCCCTCCCGAGGCATTCGTTTAGGAGCGCCACAAAATACCCGGGATTTGCATAGTAGATTTCTCTGACTATGCTGAGGTCGAACCCATCCTTGCCTGGTGCTTTGCCCGTATTTAGACTGGAGAGGGCATTCTCCACTTCGTCTCTCGTGAAGGGGGTCCTCACCAGTGTCCGGCGGGATCCGACTTTCTTCCCTTATTTCTTTTTGTTGAGGGGAGTCCCCTTCTCCCTCGTCTCCTTGGAAGTGGTAATCCAAGAGACTTTCTACGGTACTATCAAGAGTCTTTGATAGGCTACCGTCTGCCCTTTCTACCGCTGCTAGTTTTAGCGGTTCGGTTATGGATCCCCTCGAGATCTTATAGGGGATCCCGAAAGGGTCAGCCGGAGTTTGAAACTCACACAGTTTTCTCCAGTAGGAGATTTTCGAGAGATTCAGTTCTCTCCTGTATGCTGAACGAGCCTTTTTATGCACTTCTGTGCACTCCTGTCTTGCGGAGTAGCTTTTGCTCTTTGCAGAGCTTTCCTACTCCGCCTAGCTCTCGCCCTTAGAGCTTTTAGTTTCTTCGACCACCAGGGGTGGGGGTCCTTGGCTCCCCTTTTATTTCCCCTACTACTCTCGCATAGCGTTGTTATTTGACTGGTAACTTCTTCAAAGAGGGAGTTGAGGTTCGACACTTCTGCGGCCTCTTCTTCCCTCCTACCTCCCAACAAGGTAGTTAACTTGGCTTTAAAAGCCCACCAGTCTAGATTCTTCATTAAGAATCTTTTGCGCTTGGGTCGGATGGGCTTTTCCGATCCCAAAACGAAAGATAGCGCTAGGTGGTCACTGCAGCTCTCGTCGTCCAGTACTTGCCAATCCTGGACAAGGCTGCGCTTTGAGACTCTGACGAGAGTCACGTCGATCCAAGAGGAGCCCCTCGCCCCTTGGAAGGTCGGGGTGCTCTCTGGATCGTTCAAGAAACTCAGGTCTGCCGCGTTGGCAAAGTCCACTAGTAGCTGGCCGCGTTCGTCCTCGTTCTGATTGCCCCAGAGAGGACTCTTCGCGTTGAAGTCGCCTGCTATTATTATCTCATGACTGGGGAATTCCCTAATAGAGCCATTAGCTCATTCAGCGTTTCTCTCAAATTGCCTGCCGGAGAACTGTATACGTTCACCATTAAAAATTTCGCATCACCACATTCCACGCCGAGGGCGACCACGTTCTCGGAGCATTTTATCTCGAGAACCGCTAGGGACGGGTCTTTCACGACCGTGGCCACTCTGGGCTTTGCCACCCTAGGGTGGTAGATCCGGTAGGAGTTAGGGAAGCCCACCACTCTTCCCCCTGTTCGAATGGTTCCTGCAATAGCAGAATATGAGCTTTTTGCTCAGTGGCTGTCACCAGGGCCTGTGTTGTTGCTGCCCGTGCGTGGTGCAGATTGATTTGAAGCACCTTAACGCCTCTCTTTGGTTTATTATCCATAATGAGTGCGTTCTTTTAGCAGAGCCAGTTCTCTGACAAGGCTTGGGCATTCCTTGTCTAGGCTCGAGTGGCCTAGGCTCGAGTGGCTGCACTCTTGGCGCTTGTGCCCGGTTTCCCCACACCGGGCACATCTATCCTGCTCTTCGGTGCACCTTGACCTAAAGTGCCCGAACCCGTTACACCTGTAGCAACGGACCTCCCTCAGATATTCCCTTACTGAGTGGACGGTCCATCCCACTCCGAGCTTGCCTCGCTTCATTACTTTTTTGAAGGTCAGTGGGTCCGCCTCTGTTACCCAGTGGCGTTTCCCACCCTTCACCTTCAACGAGAACTTGAGCTGGAGGCTGCTCTCCTCCAACTCTGGGTTCTGTTCCGCGAGACATTGCTCGACCTCTTCCTCGACAGGTTTCCGTCTATCCCGTAGACGATAAACCTTGGATTCCTCTTAGCTGGCAATCTGGACCGAAGGTTCTCCTTCGTCACTGCATTGCTCTTTAGCTCCGAATCCAATTTCTCTATTTCTTTGGCGGAGGAGCATTCCACCATTACTCCTCCCCCATTGACCTTTCTAACTCCCTTAACCCCAATCTGGAGTTTGGCGGGGCAAATCTGAGTTTGCAGGACCGCCTTTACGTCTTCCGACGAGGGAGAACCCTTGTCTGTTGCGGGGTAAACGAGAAGCACGTGCCTCTTCTCGACCCTCTTGGGTGCCACCTTCTTGGCTACCTCCTTCTTGCCCGTTTTTTGCTTAGGGGCCGTATTCCCCTTGCCTGGCTTCGCTCGAGCCGCTTCGGCATATGTCCTTGGAGCCGCGCTAGCGTGCTCACTTCTTTCCTGGAGTCTCCCTTGGATGAGACTCATCTCTATCACTTGCTTGGTGCAAGCTGCTTGTAGCGAGTTCGCTACTTTCCTTATCTTGGTTCTGGTGTTAACCAGAACCTTGTTTGAAGGATTCTCTAGAATCCTCTCCAACTCTTGGAAGAAGGAGTTGACTGCGCTTGCGAATTCCGACAAAATTTCTAAGTCGCAGTCTGCCTCAACGGGCTCACTTGGACCGGGGGTTGAAGCCCCCGCGTCCTCTGCCATCTCTCTACTCGGGTTGCTAACCGAGTGTAAGCCCTGGGACCTGTGTCCCTGGTCGGTCAGACTTAGAACGTTCGACTGTCAGGTGCTCAGCGGTACCCTGGGGTCCTTCCGCTGTAACCTGCACCTGACCCCGGTTGAGTGCGGGATTTGGCCTGATCCGTAGATCAGGGGGATCGGCACGACGACGACGTACCCGCTCGTATGTCAGAGTTGCGCACTTTGCTATGACCGCAGCCCGGACTTTGCCCTTACAAGGACAGTTTTTCTAAGTCCGAACTGACTGCACCGAAACACTTTTTTCAAATTAATGAAAAAAAAATTTTTCTTCGCTTCGTTTTGAAAACGAAAGAGAAGAAAAATCAAGTTTTTGAGGGGAGAAAACAACTCCCCTCGCTCTGCTAGCAGAGTCTTTTGGAACAGCAGTCGATTTGATTCGCAATCAATAGCACAGTACTCACTCAACCGGCCTCTGACAAACGGCCGATCCGTGGTTAGGTAAGGCAAAAGTAACAAACAATAGAAAATTTTTAAATAAAATAAACATGCACAGAATTTGAGAACGTGATATGTTGCGTTGAGAGCATGCAACAATGAGAGATGTCAACAGGAACGTGCTAAGCGTGAAGGAATGTGCGCCATATTTGGGAAAGCTCAAATGAGACGTCATCGTTGCAAACTACAGGGTTACTCAAAATCTCCATGGTTTCCCTGACGGCAGTGCCCTTGCGGTAGTATAAGGAGCGATTCGCTTTATCTGGTCCCATTTCGGGATGGCGGAATGGGTAACCACTTCTCTGGATAAGGCGGTTTTCAATCTTCCGTGCGGGACGTCCCGTTTGTGTTCGATAACTCGAAGAGCAAACGAGCGTTTTGTCATTCCGATGTTGTACCTGGTGGTACCATCCATGTATTCCAATGGTATGGAATACATGGATGGTACCCGGAAAACCCATACCTCTCTGACTGATGCGGGAGTGTACTCCATACCATTGGAATATATGGATGGTACCACCAGGTACTACATCGGAATGACAAAACGCTCTTTTGCTCTTCGACTTATCGAACACAAACGGGACGTCTCGCACGGAAGATTGACAACCGCCTTATCCGGAGAAGTGGTTACCCATTCCGCCATCCCGAAATGGGACCAGATAAAGCGAATCGCTCCTTATACTACCGCAAGGGGCACTGCCGTCAGAGAAACCATGGAGATTTTGAGTAACCCTGTAGTTTGCAACGATGACGTCTCATTTGAGCTTCCCCAAATATGGCGAACATTCCTTCACGCTTAGCACGTTCCTGTTGACATCTCTCGTTGTCGCATGCCCTCGACGCAACATATCACGTTCTCAAATTCTGTTCATGTTTATTTTATTTAAAAATTTTCTATTCTTTGTTACTTTTGCCTTATCTAACCACGAACAAGGCTGAAGAAGGCACCCGTTGGTGTTGAAAGCTTACGCTTTATTCATAACGTTTGTACGTCAATAAACGGATATTATATTTCTTATGCATACTAAATAATAATAAATAAGTAACTGAAAAAAAACTGAGAAATAACCCAGATAGCTCTTAAAAGTGCATTTTCCTCTTAGGGTAAGATGAGAATAAATTTAACATGAAAAAAATCAATAACAAATAATCGATTTAAAAATTCAAGGTTTTAATTAGAGCAAATAAATAAATAAGTGTATGAAGAGACTGCCTTTCTAGCGTGGAACGAAACACATTTTGTGCGTGGTTCTACAAAAAAGAACAGTTTTATAATTTATATAAAATATTTTCTAATTTAAAAACTGTCCACTATTGATAAATAAGAGTTTGTAATTACATTTCCTAGATATCACATGCTTGTCTGACCATTCAATTAAGACAATGAGAATTTTCTTCATTCAAACATTTCATGAGCACCAACGCTTTTTATATTGAGTTTCATGAACTCTAATTGCAGTAATAATGTACACAGTTTTATTTTACTTTTAACTGTTAGAGGGTTTGTAAACATCCGTTTTGAAGTAATTAGAACCTGTGATATACACCGTCGAGTCAGATTGTTGTGACCACCTGCTTCTTTTGACGTCAACAGCACGCAGATAATGAAAGGAGGCATGTGTCGTGCGCTGGCTTGGAAGGTATGTAACGTGTGCTGTATTCATTCTGAAAACATGTCACTCGTTGCTGTCATGGATTAAAGGAACAATTTATAAGATTTGCAAAAAGGGATGATTAATGGATTTCGGGCCAAGGGCAGCAGTGTTTCTGAAACAGCGCAGTTCGTGAACTGTTCGCGTGGTACTGTGTTTAAAGTATATCGTGATTGGAGAAACAGCAGCATTGCGAATAAGCGGCGTTGAAACTATGAAGCACCACGTGCCGTTGATGTGATAGGTGAATCTCGGCTGCGAACGTGCTTGAAGACCAATCGACGCGCTACAGGGGAGCAACTCACTGGGTGAAAGGACCAGGGCTACCGGAAATTTGCCTAAAAGGACAGTTCAGAGAACCCTGCTGCGTATGGAGCTCCGATGCAGACAGATGGTTACTGCAGCTATGCTAACGAAGGTGCATCGGCAGAAAGGCTTACACTTGCATGGCAGTATCGGAATTGGACCTCCGCTAATTAGCAAATGATTGCCTTTCCGGTGAGTTATGTTCGCTGATTGGCAAATGATTGCCTTTCCGGTGAGTTATGTACGCTGATTGGCAAATGATTGCCTTTCCGATGAGTCATGTTTTCGGCTTTATCGAACGGATGTACTTTGCTACATAAAGTGAGAAACATCGAAGAATAAACACTCTTCAACAATTGCTGGAAGAACACAAGCAGGTGCGGGCATAGGTATGATCTGGTAAATGTTTCCGTGGCATTTCCTTGGTCCACTATGCTTGTGGAAGGCACTATGGACCGAATTCGTAACGAATCCATCCTAGCAGACCACGTACACCCATGCATGCCAATTGTCTTCTCTGAGGCGGATGGGATCTTCCACCACTACAACGCGGCGTGTCACAGTGCTAGAAATGTCCGACAGTAGTTGGAAGAGCACGATGAAAACTTCAAAGCACTTCCTCGATCCCCTAATTGCTCGGACTTAAATCCAATTGAGCCTGTTTGAGACCACCTCGATCGTGTTGTTCGATCAATGGATCCTGCAAAACGTATCCTCCAGCAGCTTTCAGATGCACTGCAGTCAATATGTCTCCACATACCTGTGAACACCTCTCAGCACCTTGCCGGGTTACTACCAGCCCGTCTACCTGCTGTCCGCGCTACACACTGTGGTTATGATGGATATTAGTGGGTGGTCACGATAATGTGACTCGATCGTGCGTGAGATATTGAAAAAGTGAATGCTCATCTTGATAGTTTTATAGGTACATTTATGCAATCGTATTATGAAATATTTTTCCGCGAGTAGAAATTTTTAGCAAGAAATTGAAATTTGAATACATCGCTTTCTGTTGCAAAATTTAATGCACTTTTAAGGAAATTCTCTTCTAAAATAGGCAGAATATCCAAAACAATATGACTACCACGTCTTTTTGCATGAAGAAGAAACTACAAGTATATAATTCTGCATGAGAGAGACAATGAGCTAAGTAAATGTGACCTGATACTATGCTCTGTCAGTGTTATTATTTTTCATCAGATAGTAATTGCATCGGACTTAAGCGGGTTTGACAAAGGCCCAATTGTAACCGACAGACGAATACGGCATAGCACTTCCGAGATGGCAAGTCATGTTGGGTGCTCATGTTTAAGCGTCATTATTATCTTCAAAATATCCGACAAGGGCAAAAAGAACGAAATGCTGGTGAGATGTGGGCCGTCTACGGCTCATCGATGGTAGAAACGAACTAGTACCCCTCCCCCATCATACGACCCATATGTGGGCCGACGAAGGCTCATCGGTGGTAGGAATGAACAAATTATTTCCCTACCATGATACCAGCCAGATGTGAGCCGACCACGGCTCATCGGTGGTAGAAATGAACGAATGATATCCCTCCCCCCTCATACGAGCCAGACGTGGCCGACCATAGCTCATCAGTGGTAGAAATGAACGAATAATATCCCCTTCCCTCATACGAGCCAGATGTGGCGCGACCACGGCTCATCGGTGGTAGAAATAAACGAATGATATCCTTTTCCTCATACAAGCCAGATGTGGACCGACCACGACGCATCGGTGGTAGAAATGAACGAATGATATCCCCCTCCTTCATAAGAGCGAGATGTGGGCCGACCACGGCTCATCGGTGGTAGAAATGAACGAATGATATCCCTTAACTCATACGAGCCAGATGTGGGCCTACGAAATCTCATCGGTGGTAGGAATGAACGAATTATATCCTCATACCAGCCAGATGTGAGCCGAACATGGATCATCGGTGGCTGAAAAGAACGAATGATATCCTCCCCCTCATACGAGCCAGATGTGGGCCGATAAAGGCTCATTGGTGGTATATATGAACGAATGATATCCCCCTCCCTGATACGAGCCAGATGTTGGCGGACCACGTTTTATCAGTGGTAGAAATGAACGAATGATATCCTCCCTCCTCATACGAGTAAGATGTGGGCCGACCATGTCTCATCGTTGGTAGAAATGAACGAATGATATCCCTTCCCTCATACGAGCCAGATGTGGGCCGACCACAGCTCATCGGTGGTAGAAATAAACGAATGATATCCTTTTCCTCATACGAGCCAGATGTGGACCGAACACGACGCATCGGTGGTAGAAATGAACGAATGATATCCCCCTCCTTCATACGAGCGAGATGTGGGCCGACCGGCTCATCAATGGTAGAAATGAACGAATTATAGCCCTTCCATCATACGAGCCAGATGTGGGCAGACGAAATCTCATCGGTGGTAGGAATGAACGGATTATATCCCCTTTCCTCATACCAGCCAGATGTGAGCCGACCATGGCGCATCGGTGGCAGAAAGGAACAAATGATATCCTCCGCCTCATACAAGCCAGATGTGGGCCGAGAAAGGCTCATTGGTGGTATATACGAACGAATGATTTCCCTCTTCCTGATACGAGCCAGATGTTGGCAGACCACGGTACATCGGTGGTAGAAATAAACGAATGATATCCTCCCCCGTTATACGAGCCAGATGTGGGCCGGCCATGGCTCATCGGTGGTAGAAATGAACGAATGATATCCCTTTCCTCATACGAGCCAGATGTGGGCCGACCACGGCTCAGCGGTGGTAGAAATAAACGAATGGTATCCCTTCCCTCATACTAGCAAGATGTGGGCCGACCATGGCTAATCGGTGGTAGAAATGAACGAATGATACCGCCCTCCCTCATAAGGGAGAACAGAATAGGCATTGTGACATAACTAGCTGTCATTATAATTTGTATGACTAGAGTAAACTGTCACAACATGCAGTACGTTCAACCCAGCTGAAATGGACCTCTGTAGCTCCCGGTCGTTCATAAGGTCCCATGCTAACCTTGGTTCACCGTCGAATGGGAATACAATAGACCAGTGACCTTCAAACTGGACCGTTTTCGTTTAAAAGAAACTCCTTCGGCAAAATCAATCTCTTTATGTGTTTCATCATGAGGAGAGCCAGGTACGTGTTTGTCTTTTACCAGGAAAAGCAGAAAATACAATATGCACCAACGGACAAAAACAAAAATTTTGATAATTTTTTCCACAAGGTTAAATGTTTGCTTTGATTTTATATGCATTTATTTTATCATGAGAATTTCTTACACTAACACATGAAATTTGATTCACACGTGAAATTTGTTTCCATACAAAGATAAATTTCTAGATGTGAAAACCACATTTACCTGGTCTAGTTCTAGAAAATGCAAAATTATCAGATGAACTTTTTTTATAGTTTAATTTACATCTTCACTCGAATGGCACTATATTCCGACATATATGTATCCCATATTTATTTCAGCTTAGACAAGCTTCAAATTCCTTACCCGTCAGTAATTTATTTTTATAAGTAATTAAATATACGAAACATAATATAAAAAAGCCTAAATGTTGATCTACCAAAAATCTCTTTCTCATGTCTTCAATGGTGAAACTTTACATATTTTCTTCGCAATTAATATACTCTCTAGAATTAAAATTTGCACATCGATAGAAATAAATTTAAGTTATAGCATGGATTACTTAATACCAGCAAAAACATAACCGAAATTAAGCAATATAGCATTTGTTTGTCTACTAAAGTTCTCAATGTACATGTCGTGCAATCTATTAACAGGTCTGAACATTACTCAAATAAAAATGATTGATTTTTAATACAATTATGGCTATGTTTTAACAAGTATTAGGCATCCCATGCAGTAACTTAAAATTAGTTTTATCGGTGTGCAAATTTTCATCCATGGAAATACATTGATTGCCAAAAAAATATGTAAGGAAGTTATTCGAAACATAAATCATAAATTCTAGCTGGAACCACTTTAATTATGCCTAATACGCCACATTGTTTGGAAACCAAAAGAAGAACAAATGGCTCAACTTTTTACAAAACCAAGAGTTTACCTTACTGCTGAAGGTTACACCGTTCATTTTGAAAGTGCCTTACATTCTGTTCGTAAAACGTCGTGATTACGGAATTATAAAGTCACATCAATTTACATTCTCACGCATAAGATGTGATGTATCATTAAATACTGATGAACTTAGTTCTACTAACTGTCGCATATATTCCATTTTTAGGCATGGGTTCTTTTTACCGTGTTGTTGGTAGAATAACATTTATTAATTTTTTTACTATTTTTTTTGTTAAGTGACTAATATTGCACTGTATTTCACCCTTAACTTATTTATTAATATGAAAGCCCTTGTAAACAATGCTGAAACAATATATTTTTTCCTCGTTCCATTCCAGTCTCTATTTTTGATAACATGCATCCACTTCTTGGCCCACGAGACAAAGAATTATTTGGAAAGTTGAAATTACACAAAAATGGTAACCCTGTGAGACCTCTTGTTTCTTCATATGCTAATCCAACGAGACCGCTTGAACAAACCTTGACTGTATATTTACGAGATCTGACAAGCTCATCGCAGTAATCAGTATAGAGCTCAACGCAAGCTCTTGTTAAAATCAAGTCTTTCAATCAGAACAATACCTACTCTTTTATTATGCCCTATCTAGATGTTGTACCGTTGTTCCCTAATACCAATACCTGCAGTGCATGAACGTATAGAATCCAAACTGATTGCTCCAGATACCACTCCTCTTCCCGAAATTCCAGCTATAATATCTGCTCCTAGATTGATTCATCAACTTACTTACTTCAAATTTAATTGCCGTATTCACAGTCAATGTCATGGAGCCCCTATGGGTTTTCCCTTCTCCATTTTGTTTACAGAATTATTTCTTCAGGAGCTGGAAAACAAAATATTTGAATCATACTCAATAAAACCACTCCTTTACATAAGATATGTCGATGATGTCCTCATCTTCTGGCCTTCTTCCTACGAAGAACTAAACAATTTCGCCGAATGTCTATCTGCTCAATATCCTAGCCTTAAATTCACGGTTAAATTTGAAGATAACCTAACACTGGCATTTTTAGATTTTCTCTCACAACGTGCTCCGGATTCGTCAAAAAGCAACAATTCTGTTTATAAGAAACCGACGTCTTCTCCAGCTCTTATACCTGCTACTTCGGCACACTTTTTAAATCATAAATTTTCATCTATTTATTATCACGTTCGAAGAACCTTTCCTTATTATTCAAGCTTGAAGTTACGCAGACCAGAACTTCGACAGATAAAGGACATAGCTAAACACTATAGGTACTGCCTTTCAACTGTTGACAACATTATTAAACAAGAAAGATGACACTGAATTTTCGGGTGTAATAAGCACGTCTTTTGAATCCGTTCTGACGCAAATTAAATGTATCAAAGCTATTTAAAGTCAATAAAACCGGTATGGAAAACATTAAAATCTGACCGAAGAAAACAGTTTTTCAATCGGGTTTTTAATCTCTCAGATATTGCTGTAAACGGAATCGTGAACTTACACCCTCTGGTTGCAGACTTGTGCGTTAAAAACATGAATTTATATGATAAACATTTCTCAGAGAAAAGGCTTTCCAAACACAAAAAGAATTTTTCAAGTCGGACTCTTGGAAACAGAGATATCGACAAAAACAAGATGTGATTTTACGTCCCCTGGTGGGAAAACCATGCATTATATTAGAAACAAAGTATTCTCAGAAGGTGTTTCCATATGAGCGGTAACGGTCTCAGAACAAACAAATTTAGTCGAGTTGCCAGGAGCCCAGATTTTTTAATTAACACTTATGCCCCCGGTGGCCAAACCATCTTTACCTAACATTAGAAATTATGTGAAAAATATTTTCCTTCAATTCTTGTATGCGATACAGGAAGAATTTTTCAAATCGAATTTTTAGAAGCAGAAATAACGCAGAAAACGCAATTTACTTTTGTGCCCCCTAGCGGAAAGTCTATGATTTACTTGAAAATTTTGAATTTATAGAAAAATCATTTTGAATCGGAAACACTATCCAACAAAGAAAAAAAATTTCAAATCGGACTCCTAGAAAAAGAGATATTGACAAAAATAAGATATATATCTACGCCCCTGGCATAGAAACCCAGAATCATTTCAAGAAGAAAATGTTCCTAAAAGCTTTGTCGACATGAGTAGTATCGGTGAAAAATTACTTATTTTTTCAGTCAAGATTTTAGAAGCTCATATTTTGCTGCAATTACATTAGCAGTGGAAATTAAGACTTACGCCATCTGGTGGCCAAACCATTTTTTACAAAAATTAGAAACTATGTGCAAAGGATTTCACATCAGGAGCTGTATCCGGTGCAGAAATAATTTTTCAAATCGGAGATTTAGAAGCAGAGATATAGTGGAGGGTCAGCGATTTGCCTTTACGACCCCTAGCAAAAAGTCTATGAATTGCTTGAAAATTTTGAAATTATATGAAAAACATGCCACAATGGAGACATTATCCAACAATGAAGGAATTTTTCGAATCGGACTCTTAGAAGTAGAGATTTTGACAAAAATAAGATATACATCTACGCCCATGGCGTAGAAACCATGCATTATTTTAAGAAGAAATTGTTTCTAAAAGTTTTGTTGACATGCGTACTATCGGTCTACAAACGACGTTTTTTCAATCGAGTATTTAGAAGCTCATATTTTGCTGCAAATACATCAGAAGCGGAAATTAGGACTTACGCCCCCCTCCCAGGCCAAACCATTTTTTTACATAAATTAGAAATTATGTGCAAGCGATTTTCCATCAGGAGCTGTATCCGGTGCAAAAAGAATTTTTCCGATCGGAGATTTAGAAGAACAGATACAGGGTGAAATGAAATTTACCCCTGCGCCCCCTATCGGAAAATCTATGAACTACTTGAAGATTTTGAAATTATATGAAACATATGTCACACAGAAAACACTATCCGACAAAGAAGAATTTTTTTTTCAAATCGGACTCCTAGAAGTAGAGATATTCACGAAAATAAGATATAGGTCTACGCCCCCAGGCGGAGAAACTGTGGAATATTTTAAGAAGAAAATATTCCAAAAATTTTTATCTATGTGAGTGGCATCAGTCTAAGAAATAATTTTTTCAATCGATATTTTAGAAGCTCAGATTTTATGGCAAATACATCGGAAGCAAAAATGAACATCTACGTCACCTGGTAGCCAAAGTATTCTTTACCAAAAATTTGAAATTATACGCAAAAGATTTTCCATCGGAAGTTGTATCCGCTGAAGAAATTGTTTCCAAATCGGAGTTTCAGAAGAAAAATTATCGGGAAAAACGTTATTTATTTTTACGACCCCTAGCGAAACATCTACGCGTAATTTGAAAAGTAACTATATCTAAAATACACTTCGACATAAAAGGAATCGAAAGATAAAATACTTTTTTCAATCGGGTGTTTAGATGCAAATATGTGGAATAAAACGTATTTTTGAATTCGACCTAATCTGTACTAACCCCTCTAGCGGCGGAATTGTACATCGTAAAAAAACGAAATGAAAGATCATCATTCGCATATTTTAAGCTTCCCAATGCAAAAAAAATTTCAAATCGGACTATACTTACAGAGATATCGTGGGTGCAGACGGACAAATCGGTAACATAAGCGCGATCTTTTTTACAAATGACGTGCTAAAAAGTGAAGAGATCGACATCCACTAAGTTATGGAGAGACCATACTTCTGGATTACATATGGGGACTCCATGGGTTTTATTCCTAGCCTCTCGCTCTCTTAACAACAATTGTCGACGTCATAACCTGAACTTGGGACTAAAGAAAAAATACATCCTCTCCGTTGTTAAAAAGGACCGTGATCGGGTGGAGAAGCACCATAAACACGGAATTTATTGTATTCCCCTAAAAGCAATACACCCGGATCATTCAAACCTATGTTATGATCATCCAAACCTATGTTCAACAGCTCGAACATCAAAAACTAGATTGACTGAACCTAAATATAATGTTAAAACTGGTGCTAGACTACAATTCTGTCGCATCTAGTTCACGGAGGTACCCACGTTCCTATACAACGAAGCAAAAATTCTTGCCACTAATCCTTCAAAATAGCGAATGCTATTATCAAAAAGTACTTTTATCCACAAATTTGCACATACATGCTGTAATGAAGATAGCCCATTAAGCATTCCTCAAGCTTGGAAGGTATTACTTAATAGTGACTTGTCTACAGGGTGATTAAGCTAAGCGTGTACAAACTTCTGGGAGGGATAGGTTGCACAAACACAAATCGGAATCACAAAGCAATGCCGAGACGGAACCGGCATATTCTTGTGGTAGGTGGCGTTGTTCGGTGTTCGGCCGCGAGACGGCTCATATGTCCTTTTAGGATACTGTCATTTGTAAACGGCCCGCAGAGGTAGTAGGATGGCTGAGTTCAACATGTAATATGGTTCCAGCACAGAGACAAATCGGAATCAAATAGCAATGTAGGTTCGGAAACGCCATCTACGATGTTTATATTTAAATTGCTTCAGCAATGACGTTCGTCATCACTTAAACATGACATTTGGACATCCCATTCATTGGCCTACAAGATCGATAGACTTAGCATGCCTTGATTACTTCTTCTGAGGTTACATCAAAGCACTGGTGTACGACACCCCGTTGAAAGTGATGAGGACCTTTTAGCACGCATCTCTATAGCTACTTCAGAAGTACGAGAACAGCCAGGAATTTTCCAAAATGAACGTGATTCTATGTGTCGACGATGTCAAGCGTGTGTTACAGCTCATGTTAGCAACTTTGAACACCTTCTGTAACCTCAATGCATTTTGCAAATATCTTGTGGGTAAAAAAATTAATTTTGTTCTCTTACGTGCTGCTCTTTCATTTCTCGTCCTCTCTGTAAACTAGCACATCAAGATGGCGTTTCCGACCCTGCATTGCTATGTGATTCCGGTTTGTCTTTGCGCAACCTACCCCTCCCAGAAGTTTGTACAAGCTTATCTGAATCACACCTGTATATAAATGCAATCAACTTCACTATTTGTGGGTCAACAATCTTTTCATCCAACCCTGAAGAAACTGTAACTTACTTTATGAAAACCGTGAGCGCGTGCATTAACACGTTGTATATAATTACCGTTATGATGTTTATATTTAAATTGTAACATTTTCTATTCGCAATCAATGTTTTCTGAAGATTGATCCCTTGTGTATCTGAATGATATTAATGTTTATTTACTTCTAATTTATCACTGTTTTTCTTGACTGGGGTATTTATCGCAACTTCAAATCGTGCAAAGACTGTTCGATGTTAGTGTACCTATACTTCAGCACGATAGTAATAATATTTTGAATTACCTCCTTACCTATTTTATCTTTTTCTGGTGAAGACAGCCTTGTGCTCGTACCTTTCGTGGACTTGTATTTTTAGATAAAATGTTTTAAACCTATTTTTTATGGATTTTATAAACTCTGCTTCGAGAAGAAGGGATTTCCGATTTTTTGACATATTTAATGTAAAAGTACATTCCATAGCAAAGAATACAATTACACTGTATTGTAGTCATTCGCGTAGAATGTACTTACTGTTTAATATTACAATGTCATTCAAATGTTTCAACTCGCGCAGAGTAATTTATTTATCAAAAGACAGAATCATTTTTTCAGTCATAGATGCCTTAAAATTAATGATTCAATTGCTATTTTGAAAAAAATATTGGAAGTTTGGGTGTAGAAGAATACAAATACGACTGCTCTGCAGGACGACACAGTACCAATCCGAAGAGTTTGAGAAAAGTTGTCCATCAAAAACATTGGTGCACAACCTATGGCACATAAGTAATTTATTGAAGATAAATAACTTTGACGTTGCAGGTGGCACCATGATTTCCACCTGCGTTACTAGCGGTATATAACACCATGCAAAATGGCGAGACCGATATATTTAAAATTATCCAGTTTGTCCCTTTACTGATTTTCAAATACATTGTTTTGTTGTCAATTTTATAATATCTGATCTCCATTCCATCAAACGATTTCGAGTAGATTTTCAAAATTCACATTGTGTACCTAAGATTACAATTCTATAAAGCTACCTTGCCTCAAAAATACTTTGTTCACACCGTGTTGCACATGCGCATTTATATCAAATTATTTCTTTCATTTGAAATTAGCGTTGTTGTTGTATACGTGTTTGGACGAAAATGACACTTTGCAATTTTTTCTCCTTGTGCGCGTTAAAATTATTGACTCAGGTTGAAAATCAGAATATAACTCTTTTTGAATATGGTACTCATCATTGTCCCAAATCGACACGAACTATCTTTCAGATAAAATTTTAGAACGTCACAAAAAATATACCACATGCTGCCACGTGTCAATCAGCGCACATATAAGGTGTCATGCGCATCTACCTTTCCTGTGGAGATCTCCAAATATGATCGAGAGATTAAATAACACGCACGGAGGTGCGTTTCCGTGTGTTCTAATTTGTGCCTTTCTCACGTTCCGTCCCTGGATCACTCTCTACAATACCGAGATTTCGCCTTAACATTATTTCACACAAAACTTTGTTGTGCGGAGTACTTCTAGTTTCACAGATTTTGTGAATGGACGTTCCTCATCATGTCATGATATTTTGAACATTAGCACACCCTAACACTGAAATTTCAAAGGGAGCCACACCAAATCAGGAATGCAGGTTGTTTTGAAACTTTTGAAAACCAGAGATTTCCGTGGCATCAGGGAGGCGAACACTTTTTCATGGATAACAGAAACGGAAGCTTTATATTCTTGTTCGAAACAAATTGTGGGTTAAGCGAAGATCTCATGTTTTCTTGGCTTGTAAAAGAAGATAACAGAAATGTTATTAGAGAGGAGGCAACCGGAGGTTTTTATCGCTTGAGAAGGAAGGGACACAAAATACCGTAAAGTAGCCACGGCACTTTAAAGAAAAGTGAAATTTAAGTCCTCTACTCTTATGTGAGATCATATAAAGGAATTATCTGCCTACTATACCCCTAAAAGTCCAGCCATTCGGAAAACTTAAGAGATCATTACCAACAGAAATACTTGAAATGATAGCACCTCACTCGAGTTGCCACGAATTTGGAACTATTTCTTCAAGTAACGCCGCCTCCATACCAGGTACCGACCGCAGAATCAACGTGATGCCTCGTATCTTTAAGTGAATATAGCATCGTATCTATTTATTGTCAAGTTAAGTTCCCACATCCAAATTGTTAATGCGTTCTATTTTTCAGTTTGCAGGTTCTGTTTAACTTCCTTAAAAAACGAACTGGTTGATGTGAGAATGCTTGGAAACGCTTATGTGTTTTCAAGCTTTCATTATTAAAGCTTGAAAACACATAAGCGTTTCCAAACTTTCGCACATCAAATTTTCTTGGAAACGCCTGTGTTTTCCCGAGCTTTATTTATTTCGTGCGCCAATAAATCGGATCACTAGTAAAGTGTTGCTACTTTCTAACATATTGTTTTGCAGTACGTTTTGAAGAGAGAGGTGGTTTCAACTAGCATATGAAAACGATAATTGTTGCTTTCATAAAAATACAATTATCAATGAATAATGGAAAGATAAATGATTGTGATAAGAAGAAATTAATAGGTGTATACTGGAAATTCTGCTTGTCAGTGGAACAACACAGGGAACCTATTCGTATAGGGGAAGTGAATGGAATGGTGAGTGTGTGCTCCGGAATTTGGAAAATGTATGAGGTTAAGCTGGTAAAGGTGTGAGTTTATATGAGGAGAGGAAAAACACAGAGATAGACAAGGTGAATTAATTTGTGTGTCTGTGAATCGTGTTTGCCAAAGGGAACAGACTTGATTGTAAAGTTAGTGGGATAGTGAATTCATCTTTGAAGTTCACCGCAGCCTTTGGAATAGGCGTAATTTTATATGAAGATGTGAAGAACGCAGATAGACAAGGTGAATGAATGTGTGTATCTAAGAATTATGTTGAACAAATGAGACACACTAAGAAGTTAATGAGGTCAGTACGCGAGTGAATTCATCTGTGAAAATCATAGCAGCCTTCCGAGAATTTCACATGAGTGTTGAGTTCTCAAAAAATATCTTTGTCAAAAAATGCAACTGCTATTATTCAGTGAAAAGTGGATACTGCACGGGCGACATAATAGTCGCTTATGTGCTGGAGAGATCCGTTACATACAGGATCCGTGGCAAGACATGTTCTGACCATGTGAGGATAATGTGTGTAATATAAAAAAATGTTTTTGTAAGGTTGAGACAAATACAATTAGATGACTTGGCCACGATGAGTGAATGAGGTATGAAGCTTACTAAGAGGATTTGTCGAACCTATAATGTCAGGAAAGAAAGAAGGATGAAACAGGAGGAAGAAAGCGGAGGGCCAAAGTTTGCAATATTTCCATAAGAAAAATGTAATGCGTTGGAAATACAAACGGTTTTAAGTTTCACATGAGACGGATTTAATCCAGGAACAAATTGGCTGCCGGGAGCACTACAAATGGAGATATATGATACATGAACAGTAAGTAAAACCAAGTTTTAAACTTTATTCTTTCGAATGAATTTCTCCTCAAGAAGCTTACCTCTCAATATAAAAAAAGGGCTTCGTGATCTCTATGCACGTATGCACGATAGTAGTGGGTGTTTCAAATGACAATAACATTTAGCTGCTATGAGCAGCTAAACTCATAGCAGCTCATAGCAGCTTCCAGAAGAAGACAGAAGCGGCTTGCTATAGATGACAAAGCAAATAAAGTATTTCAAACCTTTGACTTTCGCTACGACCGTACAATGGAATGGAAAGAACTTGAAAACTGTCCTTTCTTTTCAAAAGACATAAGAAGTCAATTTGGAGTGTTATGTGACAGTGCGCACCCCCTCTGGAATTCCGGCGAGTTACCAAATATTTAAGAAGGAAGCTGCCTCAAAGAAATAAAATTTTCCAAGGTTTTCTCATCGCATTAGAATAACCCAATATACGAAATAGGGAGGTGTATCTTCATTATTAAATTGTTGCTGTTTTCTCATCGCAATAGAATAACTCAATATACACAATAAGGAGGTGTATCTTCATTATTAAGTTGTTGTTTTATCTTAGATCCCGTAAAAGTGTCATTTTATTTATTGCTCAACTTGACAGGTTTTAAGAATTTTAATACAGACAGTAAAAAAATGTAAATACACACATATATATCTATCTATATATATATATATATATATATATATATATATGGGATGTAAGGTCAGGTGATGCATAACATCACAACCTCTCCTTGACAAATGTCAACCCCGCCTTCTCGTGGTACATCCTGTTCCCACTAAAGGGGCTCAGACGACCGCCAATGGCGGTATAACTATACCATCGTGATTAGAGGAAATGCTATCGCACACTCACCAACCCGCTTGGCCAGCGTGGTGAGGTATGGCCAAGCCCCCCGAAAAATGACTCCACAACTCAAATCTTGGCCCTCAGTCTCCGACAGCTGGAATGTACCTGGCCAAGGCAGCGGCCAGTGCGACATGAAGGCAGAGGGTGCTAAGAATCCCCGGAGGACCGGACTAGGCTGCCATCTGATGCTGACCTTGGCTACGTACAACGGACGCTCCCTATCTTCTGATTCAAGGCTTCTTGAATTGGAAGAGGAACTACAAAGGATCAAGTGGGACATCGTCGGGCTAAGTGAGGTAAGGAGAAAAGGAGAAGATCTCATTGAACTGAAAAGTGGACATCTCTTCTACTATCGTGGGACAGATACTGGCAGAACTAGTGGTGTTGGATTTATAATAAACAAGAAACTGAAGGATAAAGTTGTAGAAGTTGACGGTTCCTCTGACAGAGCTGCACGACTCGTTATCCAACTCTCGAGAAGATACCAGGCTCAGATTATTCAAACTTACGCACCCACCACAAGTCATGCTGAAGAAGAAATTGAGGAATTTTATGAGGAAATTCGTGATCTAAATAATAATGGTAAGCAGCACTTGAAGATACTTATGGGAGATTTCAATGCAAAAATAGGGCAACGGCAACAGAATGAAACTTCAGTAGATAAATTCGGTCACGGCAACAGAAACCAGCGTGGAAATACTCTCGTAGAGTTTGCAGAGGCAGAAGGGTTTTTCATCTTGAACTCTTTTTTCAAGAAAACGCCACACAGGAAATGGACATGGAGACATCCAAATGGGACGACAAGTGAAATTGATTTTATTATGTGTAATAAAAAATTCGTCATAGAAGACTGCAGTGTGCTAAACAAGTTTAACACAGGCAGTGACCATAGATTGGTGAGATGTAAGATGCACCTCAACTCTAAACTCGAACGTAGCAAGCTCATAAGACAAACAAAATGTATTGACATAACCAACCTTAAAGAAACACCATAATACCTTCAAACTGGAACTGAAGAACAGATTCTCTGCTTTAGAAGGCCTAACATCGGAAGAAGTGGATATTTCTGAAGTTAACAGGAAAGTAACCAAAGCTCTTATGGAAACAGCAACAAAATTAGCTGGGTCTAAGAACAAATTGCATGTGAACAAATTATCAGGAAAAACCAAAATGTTGATGCAAAAAAGAAGAGTGATGACGACAACTAAAGAAGATGTGACTTCCAAAGTGGAATATATAGAGCTATGCAAAACAGTACGAAAAAGTATCACTGAAGACGTAAGGAAATTCAACTGTGAACTAGTAAGGAAAGCAATTGAAAACAACCAAAGCCTAAAGATAGCAAAGGGACATCTCAGTAAGGGGAAAAACAGATTGTGGCACTGAGAAAAGAAGATGGTTCTGTAAGAAGAAATAGAGGCGAAATTTTGACAAGAGTGAAAGATTTCTACTCCAAATTATATGAAAGGGATGATACATGTACTCCAGACATCATGAAAGGTACCAGTACCAGAGTTCTTCCAGTCCTTCCAGCAGAAGTTGCACATGCAATCAAGAACATGAAACGGGGAAAAGCTCCAGGAGAAGATGGAATTACTGTAGACATCATACAAGAAGCAAGTGGAGAAATCGAAACAGTACTCGCCCAAATTTTCACTCGATGCCTTAATGAAGGGAAAATTCCTGAGGATTGGAACAACGCTACAATGATCTTGCTACATAAAAAAGGTGACATCGAGGATCTCAGGAACTACAGACCTCTCAGCCTCCTATCAGTGGTTTATAAAATCTTCACTAAAGTTCTTTCACACCGCTTGAAGGTGACACTGGACATGGCTCAACCGAGAGAACAAGCTGGATTCATTAGTGGCTACAGCACAATAGATCATATCCACGTACTGAGAGAACTAATTGAAAGAGCGAGGGAATATCAGCTTCCATTGTGCATGGCTTTTATCGATTATGAAAAAGCCTTTGATTCAGTGAAACCATCAGCAGTTGCAATGGCTCTGAAATCCTGCGGAATTGAAGATGCATACATTAATATTATTAATAACATCTATGAAAATGCAAGTGCAAAGATTCGGCTGTTTGAAAATACAACACACATAAAAATTGGAAAAGGAGTGAGACAAGGTGACACCTTATCTCCGAAGCTCTTTAGTGCCACATTGGAAAATGTCTTTCAATCACTGAACTGGGAAAACAAAGGAATAAAGATTAATGGAGATTATCTAACCCACCTTCGTTTTTCTGATGACATAGTCATTTTTGCAACTACCCCATCAGAGCTACAGAGTATGATCCAGGAACTAGCTGACAAGAGTAAAGAAGTGGGATTAAAAATGAACTTTCAGAAGACAAAAGTGATGTACAATGCTTTTACAAGAAATGAAGATTTATCGATTGATGGAGAAAAGCTGGAGATAACAGACACGTACGTTTATCTTGGACAGCAGATATCAAGTGATGGTCACATTAGTGAAGAAATTAATCGGCGTACAAAACTTGCCTGGAGAGCTTTTGGAAGAAACAGCATAATTTTCAAGAGCAATATGCCATTATGTCTTAAAAGAAAAGTGTTTGATCAATGCATCCTTCCAGTGCTTACGTATGGTGCTGAGACGTGGACCTTAGCTAAAAGAGACATACAAAGGCTGCAGACAACTCAAAGTAGCATGGAGAGGTGCATGCTTGGTGTAAC
Source organism: Macrothele yani (assembly GCA_039090855.1). Classification (NCBI taxonomy): domain Eukaryota; kingdom Metazoa; phylum Arthropoda; class Arachnida; order Araneae; family Macrothelidae; genus Macrothele; species Macrothele yani. Next base: position 44,571,233 of record CM076999.1, on the reverse strand, counting down.
CAGGAGAGATAAGAAGAGGAACACGTGGATCCGAAAAATGACAAGAGTGGAAGACATCATGATCAGAGTTAAATCCCTGAAATGGCAATGGGCTGGACATACTGCCAGAAGAACAGACCATCGATGGACAGCCGAAATTTTAGATTGGATTCCAAGGGACAGGAAAAGACCCAGAAGAAGACCACATGGAAGATGGGTGGATGAAATTCGAAAGTATGAGGGAGTGACATGGAGGAGACTGGCACAAGACAGACCGTTGTGGAGGAAACTTGGGCGATGAAAAAGCGGGTTTCTGTAAGCAAAATTAATGAGAAGACGATAAGAGAGTGAACTCCGTTTCTTAGGCGTATAAACGATGAGAAACAAAGAGATGCTAGCTTTCGCTAGCTCCGGGTAGTTTTATCAGGAATTTAGTAGTTATTATGGGAGAAAACAAAGGGAATATTTTAGTAAAATAATGCAATGCATTGATTATAATACGCTTTCCAACATACGAGAAATCATTACTCAAGTTATGAGGATAATGACTGTGGAATAGATTCCGCTCCTGTGTCCTAACCTTTGACTCCATTTCGCCCATTGTCAATAGGATTCGTCCACAGGCAGGTCCCTACAACATACTAACATTTCATCCAAATCGAAGAATATTTACGTAAGTTATGATGCATAATGGCGATGGAAGTGATTGCGCTCCTATGTCCTGACCTTTGACCCTATTTCGCCCATTTTCAATAGGGTTTGTCCCCAGATGGTGCCCTACCAGATACTAAAATTTAATCCAAATCGAACTTTTTAACATTAGTTATGACGTTTAAGAGCAGTGGAATGGATCCGGTTCCTATGTCCCCCATTTTGTTGACTTTCAACAGGGTTCCTTCCCAAGTGATCCCTTTCCACATACTAAACTAAAATTTCGTCGAAATCGAACTATTTTTACGCAAGTTATCGTGCCGACAGATCGCGTGGAACATCAAGATGCCGGTGCCATATCATAGGAAGGCTCGTGGTTACCGTCATGTTGTACACATTCCGTCGCGTAATGATATCAATGGTTTCGCGGAGCGAAGTAGCTATTGCGCTATCGTGCGGTGCCAGTTTCTTAAATTCTTTCCATCTGGGTACTGCTCCCTCAGTTGCAACATCACGGGGTAGGGCCGTCTTAACGTCCCTTGGATGCTCAGAAATCGGGATCTTGATTGATCCCTTTATCAACCCCGTCTTGAACTTAATCGATGTGTCAGGGTAATCTAAAGGAACAGCATAGACCCCGGTGTCAGATAGCGCAGAAGGTAATGCGCGCTGGTCTGTTGCGAGGTTTTCGGAAAAAGGTCTAGTCGTCCTCACACCAATATCGTAACCCAGTTTTCGGAGAGTATTCTTTATGAAGTACGTTACCCTAGGAATGTAGGGAATCGATCCCACGAATCGGTAGGGCTGCTCTGTGGGGTTGGCACAAAGCCACGTGCGTGCAGTTGTTGCTGCTTTTCTGAACATTTGGCTGACTATGCGCACGTCGTGCAGATATTTGCGTGTGGCGGGCGGGGCCTGCTGAGTCAGGCAGTATGTGGTTGTCCACGTGGGTGGGTGGGTGTCAGACTTATGTGCTAAAAGCTCTAGAGGGTAATCTTCTTACTCGTACATCCAGAAAAACAAACGCACATCCGGATTTATATTCCGTTGTGAATTTAATGTCCGGGAGCGCAGCGTTCATGCTGGCGAGAAAATGACGTAGGATGGCTTCGCCATGCTGCCAAATAAAGAATATATCTTCAGAGTATCTCAACGAGATTTTAGTTTCCCGGGCTGACGATTGCAAGCGGTCTTTTTCGAGAGGCCGGAGGACTGTTTCAGCAAGGACCGCCGATATCAAGGACTCCATAGGTACCCTTTTGTTCTATTTGTAAATCGTATATCCGACGCTGAAGAAATTTCAGTTCCTAACTGTGCCCAGTAGTTTCGAAATAAACACCACAATTTCCGAAGGGAACAGGTTCGATTCAAGTGGCTTCATGCACCAGCACTGAGGGGTATAAAGATTCGATGTCAAAACTTCCAATGGTGTCACCTGGGGAGAGGTTCGTGGAACCTCAGTCTAGAAAAAAGTCAACTGAAGAGAGTAAGACACTTTCCGCTGGCGGTAGGAGCAGCTGTAAGAAAGACAAGAAGGCTTTTTCCAAATTTGCTGAAGGGGAGGTGGAGGCGTTTGTTGCTGACAATAGGTCTGACCGGGTTTCTGCGGTTGTGATGTTTAAGTCAAGCAAAAAGGTGAAGTACATTAGGTCCCGGTGGATCTTGGCTCTTCTGTTAAGAACTTTAAGTAGCACCTTCGTTTTTGCTGTTCGCTTAATCATTACCACCCACCTGTTACGCCGGTTTACAGAGCGAAGGATGTAATCAGACTGGATGATGAACTCCTCAAGTGTCCGGTGGTAGTCGGACATCTCCATTACGGCAATTTTCCCGGACGTGTCTGTGAGGGTTAAAATGAGGGAGTGGTCTTTCTTGAGGTTGGTGACAGATTTGGATATCCCCGGTGCTTTTCCAAGTCGGTGTTGCTTAATAGAACGAGTTAATCTGTCAGCACATCTGAGTCGAATCTGGTCCCTTTCTTGGAGCGGAATGCTCTGCAGAATACCTTGAATGGCGGGAATATTGGCTTTAAGTTTGACTGGTTTATCAAATGCAAGTTTGGGGCATTTTTGCAGTTTTTTTATCTATTCGGGCGAGAAAGTCCTGGAACAGACATTGTCAATAGGAATCGCTAGCGGGTGACGCAGTGGGCCTTGTTTATCTCTGAGAAGGTGCAGCTTGTCCTGGTGTTTCGCCGTTTGGGGGCGGTATTGGTGTCTTGAAAGCATATCAACTCTACGGAGAAGCGCGTCGAACTCCAGAAGGGTAAGGCCCTCTGCACGATAAGTATAGAGGTGGTATACACGGCACTGTAGAGCCATAGCACTGATCCTTTTCATGCGTACAAGATGATTGAGCATCTGTATTTGAAGTACGTACCTTTTTCGTTGCAACAAATTATCATCCATGGTGCATCTGAACCGGAGGAATTTTGTGATGAAACCCAGTAACTTACAAGTGCTTAGGAAATGCAGGTTACAATTCTCCTTGTCCAACTTGATTCTGCATTTCGATACTCGGCAAAAGAGCCCATTGTATAAGCCTGGAAAAAGCTGAGATATATGTATATCCGAAAAATGAAAAAGCGGGTTTCTGTACGCCTGAAAAACATTTCTCACTGCACATAGTGAACTCAGTTTTACTGCACATCTGATTAAAGTGTCGCCGCCTCCATTTCTTTCATTGCTCAATCTAGAAAAAAGTAGTTAATTAGAAAAAAAAAGCTTTTCTCGTCCTTGAACTTGACGAGTACTTTCCCCCCGTTATTTCTCCTTCTATTATCGAATTCATCTTCCCAGTAATTAATCTAGTATTGTTGCCAACTTTCTGCATTGTAATCTCCCGTCATGACATTCAAGTGCCGCATAAGCTTGTTATTATGAATATCACTGTGTCTTCGAAAAATTATATAAAAATAGACACATTAATATTTAATTTCATTCTTAATATGAACTTCCTGTAAAGGCAGTAGGCTCATAAAGTAAGGATGAGTAGTATCACTGTTATTCGGAATTTACTGAAATTTCTCTGTTATCCTAACATCAGATGCTGTCAGAATGTAAATGCTAAATTGTCGATATCATTTTTAAACAAACTGCGTCTTTTCGAAAAACAAATTGCGCTGGAATAACACACCGTCTTTTTGGCCAAACCGATTAGGATAATACAAAAATATCTCTAATGGGAAACATATATTGGAGATAAAGCGGTAGCCGAAACAATATGAGATTTCCTTCTTTTCGTATTGCCAGAAAAATAGGTCACTGAACGTGGAATGACAATGTTTGCCGAAATATAAACATCGCATTGTATTACCTGATAACATGCAATACTGTCGTACAGATATTGCAGCATAAATAGTTTTGAGAAACTATTGTTCTTTTTCATTTGGAATTTTAAAGATCATTTGAGGAGCACCTAAATATTTATATACAACAGAATGGTATTAATATCAATTGTGTATGTGTCACCCAACCTTTGATTTTCTCGTTACTGATGATCTTATCACTTTTGTGTTGTAATATGCAGTATTTAATTTCAAAATAAAGTTTTATAAGTCTTGAAAGTGTAATGCTTAAACACTTTACGACTTCAATTGAGTTCCTTTCTGAAAACTGACCTTCGGGCTCAGTTATGAAATTTCACAAACAATTTAGTGAATTTACAACCAGATTTGGAAATTTCGTTTTCCATCTGGAAACCAAATTATCAATTCAGCAGCATGTCTCAGTCTTTGAGATAATCTTTCTTATCTACACATAAGCCTGGAGATTTTATAATCTGTCCCTTAATATAACTTTTTTCTAACTGTTACCCAAAATATAAATTAGCAGTCGGCAAATTCCAAGTTTCCACTTTCAAATCTGAGAAGCGAACAAAGATTACTCGAGACACAAGTGTCTGTCAGCTTCACAATACATAGTTGTATATACAACTTTTACATTCTGGCCATTTGATTTAGGTAATGTATATTTTCCAGACTTCCAGTTTTAAAACGCAAATCTATATCAATCCCTAATTTTACCCAAAATTCAAAAATGTGTCTCCTCAGTCGTTTTCTTGCTTTTCCTCCCAACAAAAAACAAATGTAGCTAAAACTGACTGACTTATGTTGGTTTTTTTTCGAATTTTATAGCCTGTCGGAAGTTCAAGTTCATACAAAAGCTCCACAATGTTTAGGACACCTCTCAGGTACTATTCAAACGTATCGAAATCAGACCAAGAGGTTTTGCTGGAGAAATATTTGAAGAAGTGAATGAATAACCTCTGGATGACGGAAAGCATTGCAAGGCAAGGAACGGAAAATAAAAGAAACGACAAAACTGCACAGAGGCTGTTGAACCTTTTTCCTTACTTTACATGTGCATATTGATCACACTGTAACAGCAGTCCCAGCTGATGCTTTTCATAAATGTTAGGTGTGTAGAAGCTATTCCCAAATCGCTATGGTACAGGTGGATTTAGTTAAAAAGTATTGGTCCTTTTGTACTTTATGTGTTGCCTCTACGTTGGAATTCAGTGTGGTCTAGTGGCGTACTTTGAAGTTGCTCCGGTTGCTTTTTTATGTCACTTTTATAAAATAATTGATGGTTAGTTTTTATTTAAAAGCCATTTTTCACTATAAAAGCAATTCCATGTGTTTTTTTTTCTTTGGATTATTGAACATTAGGAGGTTAGTTGAATTCTGGTTAGCTAATTTCTCGTTACATGGGTGTGTATCTGTTGGATAATAGAGGATCAAAATTCCACAGTGGGTAAATAATATCCAAGTCTTTTATAATTCCACAGTGGGTAAATAATAACCAATTCTTTTATAATTCCACAGTGGGTAAATAATATCCAATTCTTTTAATTTTCTTCCTAAAATCTGGTGATATTCTAGCGATGTTTGTTTGAGATTTTGGTGAGATGCGAAGTGTAATAGTGGCACTCTAGTTCACAAAAACACTTGGTTTTTTTACTGTTATTAAGTTCTGTGGCTTTCGCTAACAGGTGGAAATGTTTTTCATTTGTGACCAGATTTCTGAAAGTTTTTAATGTTAGTTGAATTCGTATGTGCGAAGTCATTTGTCAAATTCTTATTCTTCATGACAAGAAGTTCTTGTTGTAGGTTAGGTTTAAAAATGGATTATTTTTCATCACGATATACGGGATACCTCTCCCAATACAGAGAGTATATTTTAGCCAAAAAACATTCCTGATCATTCAGTATTTAGAAAATCTTGCAGACAGAAAGACAAACATATCAATGCTTAACAAATATTTTTACAAAAATACAACTCGATTTTCAAACGGGAGAAAACCTTTGATAACGGTAGTTACAAATTAAGAATAGATTCAGGCATATTTTAAGAATGCAAAAATTGCTTTATCATCTGTACTGGCTCGCAGATAAGCGTCTCGGGAAAACCTGACTCCAATTTTAGAATGTTTTCATTCGACAGTGACGTAAGTGCTAACTGCATTTGTACACATGTATTTTGTGTATAGTGTATATTTCTTTATAACAAACTCGTTAAATATAAAAAATAAATTTCTATTCTTGCCACCTTTCTGTGACTTTTATTTTGTGTTTGAAATTCATATTCATACATAAATATATTTGGGATTTTCATAAGCGATTAGACTTTTTCCGAAGAAAACATGGTTTGTGGGAACCCATGAAAAGTTAATTCGATTCATTGTTGGGACCATTTAGATATGAAATTATGAGTAATGGGATATTTATTACAACACCAGTCTGAAACCAAAAATGTAGATTATGAGGCCATTGATGTTTATATAGAAACATCATGGTAAGAAATTCATAGCTCCAAATCCGTAAAAGTGAAGCCTGTTGTGAAGCACAGTCTTCTGAGTTTTGAAATGGTTTAGTTTCAGGATATTTTGACTGTGGCCTTTTAATTTAAGAATACTAACCTACACTATGACACTTTCTTCTGTCAAAATATATCTGAGCTTCTTAAGGATAGAGCAAAGGGAGAGAAACTTCTCATTATCAACATGTTCATACCTTGAATTGTTTTCAGCTGCAGTATTAACTGAAAATGTGATGAATAAAACAGCAAAGTATATTTGCAATTCTGGGAACTATACGGATATGTTCCTTTCTTTCTAAATGGAAATTCAATTAGTCTGGTTCTTTAGATTCAGGTAATCCTAATGATGTTAATTTTGCATCTTGAAATGGTTATCTTTAACTCGTAAGTTCGTAAAAGAAAACGACACATTTTTGTTTTCTGAAATATTTACATTTCGCCTTCATGATTAGTAATTCTAATGTCAGTAATAAGTAAAAAATGAACGTACGTTTCCTAATTACCGCAAGGTATGATATCCGTGGATATATAAGCTGTTAAAAACCCGGTCATTGAGATCGTTTTTCTCAGTTTCTCGTAAATTATGATATTGTGACATCGCAAGCTTCTTTGTTATCATCATGATTTTAAAAAAGTTCTACTTTCATCGAAAATCTTTAGCAAACCGAAAACCTCAATTAACGAACGGCTGATTTTTTTGTAGGGGCCATTACGTGACATCTATATTTACCCTAATTCCTTCATTCCAGATTTTGGATATGCGAATATAAATTACACAGTTTTTTAAATCACAGAAACTAATTAATTTGGTCTGGTAAATTAAGACTACTTTAAAAATAGTGAAGCTAACACCTCATACTGCTCGGGCCATATCCTTCATTGTACTTGTTGGGTGTGTAAAATATTCCCTGAGCTGCATTAATCAACTCAAAAGTGTAATCGGTATATCATATATACCTTTCTATTATGAATATAGCTTACATTCAAGTGAAAAAAGAAATTGCGAAAGAAGTATTTTTCTTTACCCTGTCTTATTAAGTTTTCCAGGCGTCTAATGTTGTCTGTGAATTATTAAACGCTAGCCGTCCTGTGTTGTTTTTCTAGTGAATTAGCACTCCTGTTCCCTCAACGTTGAGATTCTTCTTTCAATGAAGCGATTTTTCGTTAAGGGAACAACAAAATATCTCTAGTTGGTATTCTAGCAGATTTGTAAGCGTGATCCAGTAGAGGTTTAATGGAAAAGCTTTATCAAAAGCAATCGCAAATAATGGCAACTTTTAATTCTATATTTTTTTGTCTCTATACACCAACGTAGTTGCTTCTCTGCTATTACTTTTCGCGGCTTGCAGTTTCGTATTGGACATATAGCGTTTTTCTAGAAAAGCATTTTTCTGGATCTGATATTATTAATAGTTGAAACCAATACTAAACATGTGACCATAAACCAAAATTGCCATAAAAATACATAAAGCACATCATTAAAATATAAATAAATCCCAGCTCACAGGCCACTATACTCTAAGCCATACACCGGACCTATCAACTGCAAACCAATGTTCTGCGAAGGAACAAGGGGCATATACCACTGTTATAATGTTCAGTTGAGGCACATATGCGTGTTCAACGACTAAATGGTAGATGTAGGACTCACGGAAATAAAGAAACAGTGTATTATGGGCGAATGACAAAGTCGGATAGTCGTGCGTTTCACAATGACCTATGCATCGCTGTTTCTTTCTCAGTGACCGTTGGCGTTTCTCAGTGACCATTCGCATGTGCTGTTTGTTGAATACACACCAAATGACAAATTTCAAAACGAATGGATTTGTAGGAAGTCATACGTAGTTCGAAATGGCCATTCTAAACATATTAAAAATGGAAGAATTAAAAATGTTTTTGTGAAGAAAAATTGCAAATTAAGGACGTGTTTAACAAAAATATGCAGCAATAAATTTTAGTTGAAATATTACTAAATCATCGGATTAGCAACTTCCATCTACTTTAGATTAATGATCCGAAAACGGTAGAATAGGATAATTTAAAGACACTATCAGAGAAAAAAATAACGTTTTGAAAATAATCTACATTAACAAAGAACAATGAAAAGATACACTGGAAAATCTACCTCTTTTGTGTCAACTAAGAAAGATTGGTTTTATTCTGATACACCTTTTGTTCTATTTTCTGCTAACTGAACCAATTTTTCTTCATTCAGACAGTAAATTCATATTATATGGGATGGATGAAGTATTTTCTTCGGACAAAATGTGCGTACAACATTCAGTATGACATAAAATACGTCATTATATAAATGATATTATGGTTGCAAATCTACATCAAAACATTTCTAGTTTTTGCATTGATACAAATAAAATGACAGAGGTTTTCATATACAATTTGACATCGAACAAGGACCGTTTCACCCTTGTGAAACATCACTCATGCATTAGGGGAAGACATCTATGTTCAATAACTTACATCGCCTCTGCCGTGCTTCAGTGTGTTCAGTTTAGAGGTGCATATACTATCGATGGCACTGTCGATAGTTTTGTCCAAATCAGTACATCGATAGTGCATCGATAGTTTTCTTGTAACTATCGATTATTTTATGTTTTCCAATGCTGTAAGTGTAAATCACGATAGTGTAAACTAATCAGATTCCACCGGTGACTTTGATGACCGGAACGCTTATTTTCACCTTATTTATACTGGTGTCGAAATCATTGTGCCTGGCTATATTGATTAATGATGACAATGCGAAACTAAATTTTACTGTAATCAAAAAAGTAAAAGGTGAGGGACTGCGGTTTTTGCACTCTGTTGCTCTTCACGTCAAATCAAGCTCAATGATGAAAGTGTAGGTTTCAATCAGATAAAGAGGAAGTTGTTTCTACTTGAAGTTTACAGGTACATCAGGTGCTAAAACAGTTATTTATTGAAAGTAAGTAATCAGTAATTATGGGTAAACGTAAAATATCGTTTGTACAAATTTATTTTTCTTTTGGTAAGGATAAGGTTTAAGCAAAGTATAGCCTTTTCGGAAAGAACTACAAAACGGCAGGGAATACGTCAAATGTAAAATGGATGATTTAAAACGACAGCATCGAGCTGCTGTCGTTTTAAATGATCAAAGAAAAAAACACTTGAGGTACAGCCTACTCATAATTTTATTTACTCAATTTCTCATGAATTGTTACCACGATTTTGCTAAACATTATGGAAAAAAATATTTTAAATACAGAACTGCATAATTTTCGTCTTTAGCTTTTGTGAACAGAAACATAAAGAAAAAAACATACAGTGAAAGCAGAAAATGTGAATTTAGGAGCCACGAATTAGCTCGTTTTCCTCACTCACTTCCGGAGAATATCGTCAAAACGTAGATTCCCCGGCACGGTGGTCTAAGCGCTAGTTTATAATCGTTCATCCGAGATGGGCCCGGATTCGAATCTCGTGAGGAATAGATGTCGTGGTTGTGTTTGTCTTGCAGCTCAGAACCTCTTCATTCCCTTGAGTCACCTTCCCTAAATTACAGACGGATGATTGCTTATAGCCCATAGAGTTGCTCACGGTGGTAGTTAAACCCCAAATCAAAGGAAAAAAAGGTTATTTTCAATGCATGTTTATCGGAGCTTAGCTTTTTACCAATGCTTAAAAGTAAGAAAAATTGTCAGAAATAAATTTTCATCCAGGAAAACAAATTATCTCCCGAGAAACTTTGCCAACAAAGTATCGATGATTCTCCACCTCTAGTTCAGCTGATCTTAACGATCAGTCTTAGTAAAGTGGTCCAAGAAAAACTCCGGCGAAAAGTGTCTCTCAGGTTCATATATTAAATTTTAAAACTCTAATTAAATACTGGGAACTATTCAACGAAACCAAATATAAATCTTAAGTTCTTATAAATGCATTGTATATTAATTATGCCTTCTGTAGTTTAACCTTTAACCCCACTTATCAAGATTGCAAGAAATTTCTTACATCAGACTCTGACGTTGGGGGTGGGAGGACGAGTCTATTATGTTGTCAGCAAAATGAAGATAGAATTAAGTAATAAATCACCATTAGTCCCGAATCTGTTGCTTATCGTGTGAGTTTGGAGCCAGCAAGTGGCCACAGATATTTACGGATTTAAACCCTCTCGAAGCTCTTAGGAATGCCATGGAGCGGGACATCAGATACATGGATCCTGCACCAAAGTCTCGGGCGGAGATTTTGAGAATGCTGCAATAGGCATCGTTGGCGTTACTTTCCGCATCTGTGGAGTCAAAGTCTCGGAGTGTAGTGGCTGTTATTTGCGCTAGAGGAGAACCAACACACAATTCGGCAGGTATCTCTAAAATTTGGACCATTAAGTGTACGGCTCCAGAATATGAACAAAATTGTTAATTCCTGCATAACTGAAAGTACTTAAGGAGAAATGCCATCAAATTTGGTGAAGAGGTTTTCTATAATAGTATTTAAGCAACTCAAAAACAAAATTTAATTTTATAAACGTGATTTAAGCACCATTGAAATAAGACATGACTGTGAGTGGTACGAATGCAATTTACAACACCGCTGACCAGGTACACCCGTGTATTTTCAGAGTGGTTCTTTATGAGGAAGTCTACTTCTGGTAGAACATAGGGCCAAACCATAACACTCGTATCGATAAACAGGAGATCCGGCAGCACGACAAATAAAACGCACAGTCTCCATATCTACTCCCAATTGAACACTTTCGGGATTATATCTTGCGTTTCGTAATACAGATCCTCCTTCAAATAATTTTTGGCAATTCACAGAGGGCATCATATCCACCTGGATAAAAAATGCCAGTAGAACGAAATTATCGAGTCATTGAATCCACGATACATCAAATCGAGGCTGTTGTGAAAGCCAATTGTGTTCCAACTCGCTGTTAGATAGGTGTGTGTAATAATTTGATAGTTCCGTTTATGCCGTTATACCTTTTTAATAACTCTAAATCAGTGAATAATCTAATTACTTTAGTAATTTCTTTACAAAATTACATGAATTCTTTAAAGAAAAAGTATTTCCTGCGGGTTCTCGGTATTTACCGGATATGGTAAAAGCCTCTATCGAAAGGCAGAATTCAGTAAGCACTAGATACAAGTGTTAGTGGCTTTGTGGAGCAAAAGCTCCAGCCTAGAAAGAAGTATGTTTCACAGTTTTCAAGAAAGTGGTAGTAAACTTGCGCCATACTAAATTTTTGATGTATCCTGTTGAGGAAATATAAGCCTGTGTAAGAATATTACTAACAAAACGCAAGTTCAGGTCGTCCTGCTACCACACGTTCAATCGTATCAGCTGCAGACTTGTATGCTTGGGTGTAAGGGTTGTTTGCCACAATATCTGCCAGGGCTGTCAATATAGATCGCTTTGATTATTTATTTTCATCACGACCAATATGTATATATGTTTCTACCGATAAACTACAAAGTACAACTAGCCGTATGAAGTGTTTCCACCAATACGTGGTATCAAATCCTAGATACACCAGTGAATCTCTCCCGGAATTGTAAAGCTACGAACCATTGCCTATAATTGCTTTTTTTATGGCCGAGAGGGAATCGAATGACATTACGCTTTTGTATTTCCGGATGTGTTGGACAACATTAGGACTGTTCTGAATAAGTCCTTCAGCTCTGTAGTTATCTGCAGTTATGGAAGGGAGATAAGGCCGTTATGACAAATGAATTAAAATGACCATTCGATTCCTCGTTAGCTATTGCACCCAAGTTGTGTTCGTGTATGGTAGTTTCGTCCACTAAAGCTTTTCGGAAAAATAGGTTCCCGCGTGCACTTCTGCGACAACCCTCATTAATTTCGTGTGCTGTCAAAATTCCTCCGCTATCGTACATTACCAAAAAACATGCTCGTTTGGGTGGTCTCTCTCGAACGCAATCGAAATCTGTTTCTGTCCTCACTGTAACACAGTTTATGATTGAATGGCAGTGGAAGCACGTGTATAAGAGATGTTCTTTACAATAGCTAATATGCTCCTTACTCGCCGGCTCTGACCAGCGCCATCTCCCAAAATCGCACGACGTATCCGTCTGCTTTCAAATGAGACGATTTGAGAATACTTAGCTAAGCTAGACTAAGAGTTGCGACACGTACAACACTCATCTGATTAAAGTTAGAAGAAAACTTTTATTTTCCCTCGACTTTTGGGAATAGGATCTGCAAAATGCGCAGGCTCCCGAGATCGCCCGACGTACCTATGTCTTGCAGTTCCTGTAGCACTACGGAATTATATCCCCGTGTAACATACGGCCATTCACGCAGATCTATTTCATTACATCGGTTGAACTCCAGTGTAACTGATGAAGACGTTTCATCAACTGCTCAGTGCAGATGTACCAGTTTGGTGGTACAAGAAGCTGCCAATTATAGAAATTCATAGAAAATCTGGACTTATCACAAAGATTAAAAGTTTCCCGTTCCTAGGGACACAATATGGGTTATTGCGATCACTTACATATGTCTTTTCTGTTTACCGCACGCAGTGGTATCCGGAACAATAAAAATTTTGGCGGTAGATCTTTCTGCTACAATTCATTATTGACAATGGTTACACTCACCGCATAGTCTGAGTCATTTTCAGAGCATTCTGAAGTTTACGAGATATCAAACTTTCGGGGCCGTGGGTTTTTGGGGATAGTTATTTAGGAGAAAATAAATTTCCGGGGCAGTGTGTTTTCGGGGATAGTTATCTGAAATTAAATTTCCGATGCCGTGGGTTTTTAGTGATAGTTATTAAGGAGAAATTAAACTTCCGGGGCAGTGGGTTTTTGGGGATAGGTATTTAGGAGAAATTAAATTTCCGGGGCCGTGGGCTTTTGGGGATAGTTATTTAGGAGAAATTAAGCTTCCGGGACCACGGCTATGCTTCGGTGATGATCTGGTGGTCGTTCTCGGGAACCTAAAAAGTGTCGAATTTACGCACTAAAGCATTGCTTCGTATTGATGGCTGCTTATAAAAACTACCTTTTCTGTTGATTTAATTATTGCAACTTTTTCGAAAAGCAGTCAGGAGATTTACTAAGCATGCTGTGATGATTGGTTTCTAAACGGCGTTTCAACTTACTTTGTAGCATGCAAACTGACGCCAAAACTTTCATAAACAATACACACTGCGGCCTCCCTTCACCATTGACTTCTCTCGACATACAAAAAAGTCCAAGTAACTATCATCATATTTTCGATATGTACGCTTTTTAACGCTCTTGCCACTATTTGACGGTGTGGCCTCTTTATTTTCACTTTCACAACGCTTATTATTGTTTAGTAAAAACCGATCCATTTTAAAAATACATACGAGAAGAAAAACTTCAAAAACTTCATTTCACTTAATCACAATAATATTCAGTTGATACGCCGAAAGCTTACAAACGTCGAAACTCAGCGGCAGAGCATCAACATAACAGACAGCTAACCGCCAAATGAGTCACAAATGACAACGGATAAGCATATTTGAAGGATCTAGTGACCCTTCCGAGAAATCTGGACTGATTGTTTCATTTCTAGGCGCTCGGAAAACGAGGGAGGAATGTTTATCAGAAGCACGGAATCTGGCGCCAAAGCTCGGGTTACTTCCGGCAGCGGCCGTGCGAAACCCACACGTGCGCTCGTCGGGCGGTAATCGTACAGGGGAAAGCTCACGTTTGTATCATTATTGTAGAGCGCCATCTAGTAACCATTTGTTGAGGCTACTGCAAACAATTATTACTAAGTGATTTACTGGCTTGCTCCAGGTCCGCTAGATATCGCGTCCTATCACATTGAATTGAAAATGGAAATAAAATTATGAAAATTTTGTTATATTTCGTGGCGCCCCTGTGAGGAAGCCGCGGATCCCCAGGGCACCGCTGCGCACACTTTGGGAACAACTGAATTAAGCCATTCCCACTTCACGAAATATTTCTGCCCCATACAGAAATATTTCGAACATACGGTGCTCCAATGCACCTTATGATAGTTTGAAGCAACATGTTTCTCCGGTTGGACGATTAGTACGTGTTGTGGAACACCATTACTGAAACTCAAAAAACCGTGTACATTTTCCAAATCTTAATACTACACCATTTCGTTGTTTTATTAGAAGCGAAGCTGATATTAAACTGAAAGAAATTATAGTTTAACATTTTATAGAAATTTGTTTACAGGAATATTACTGAAAACAGTTTGTTTCATACTCTAAAAAAGACGCCAGTTAATATTTAAAACTCTTTAGCAGATATTTTTCATTATATCTGTAAAAGCATGTATCCACACGATACTATAACTTTTTCCTGAAAGCTTTACAAAACTGAGATGCAACTGATTCGCTACTTGGGAAAACAAATCGTTGATTTATTAATGAAAACAGCTTTAAAAGCGCAACGAGGGTCTGACATATTAAAACATTTTTTCTTTGATGTAACCTACGAAAAAGACTTATATGTTATTCTTGCAGCCGACTTTACTTGCGACTGTGTCCTAAGATACCTTCAGTGAATAAATGTGTTGAATTTATTTAAACTGTGAAGCCTTTATAAAAGAGCTTATTTTGCTGCAGGAAAATTAAAAGGTTAAGAAAACAGTCGACAATATTTGTGTGTTACATTACGAATATAGACAGCGAAAAGAAAATCACAGATGTAGCACGAAGTACTATTGATCGATAGGAATGGAAAACCCTGAAAAATTTAGTAAATACCGAAACTCATTAATTAATGAACAATTAGTTTGATCGATTAAGTCACAGTTCCCTTCAGAAGTTAGGGTTAATCGAAGAAAATAAAGCATCACCTTATCTTCGGTTGTTCCGCGACTTATCCTGTTGCTGCCAAGAATGCGATTTTCTACACATCCGATTGTGACCTCTATACAAAATCACAATAACTTTAGAGGAAGTCACACAGTACGTCAGTTCGGAAACGAAGTTTTCACGTCAGAACCGAAACAAAATGTGTTCACACTCCAAGTCAGAAGAACACAAACTGAATGGATATCATTCTTTTGGAGTACTTCAAGAATACTGGAAGGCATGTACTATTTGTCGTATGCTACAAGTGTTATATTACCACTTTAACTTACCTGATATAATTATAGTGTGTTTATTTAAAAAGCAAACTCATCTAAGTTAAAACCTGCTTGCAAAATTTTCTACGGAGAGACAACGGAGACACGTACCTCCCTAGCGAACTAGAAAGCAAAACCCAAATTGAGATGCTAATCCACTTAATTCGGTTAATTCGGTAATGCGGAACTTGAAGATTTCCACAAAAAAGAGCATTTCATATCGTTCTTCAGTTCATCAGAAGGCAGGGTAGCCAGGCAAGATTTTTTACGGACATCAAGATTACCGTGAGCAACTCAAAGTGCTCTTAAATCAAGCTCCCTTTTAGAAATTCGGGCCAGTTCTAGGCAACGAAGTAGTGAGCCAGTGTGTAAAACAAACCCAGTATCCAGCCTGACATGGGATTCTCGCCTGGAACAATATTTGATGAATGGGTAGAAGGCAGCTCATGGTACCTTTCGGTCAGCAAGGCGGAACTCTAGCAAGATGAGATGATGCATTGAAGACGGCGAAAAACAGATATAAGTGAAAACACGTAGGCATGTAAAAAAGAAAAGAAGAGCCCGTTTTCATTTACGTCAGAAGAAACTGAACTTAAAAGAATAGAATTATACTCGAGTGAAGGCAAAATAAAATGACACCAATAATATTTTTTTCCATAAAAAAACAAAAAAAAACAATATACAATTAGATGATTATATAGCAGTGATGTTCACTAACGTGTGATATTCACTAACGCACGTACAAATTTTGTGTATTTTTTTAATTTAATGTATGTTTTTATTGAATGAGAAAAGAATTATTTATTCAGAAGGTTTAGTGAGACCTAGGCATATTTGATCACATACGTTTTCTTTCCTCGCACTACTGTAATAATACTTAGCAGGAATGTAGTAAAAATGGATTATTTAGCATAATTTTGAATAATTACCCTTTAGAAGTTACACTCATGGACAATGAAATTTGCGCGCCAAGAAGAAATATATACTAACCACTATAGCACCCAGAACCACTAAGTTTCAAATTAATCGGAAACGTGTAACTTGGTCGTGTGGGGATTAACACACTCTTGCGCCATCCGTAGGACGCCGTTTCGATTCCAGCTCCAGGACAACGAAATGTTCAAATTTTCGGATATTATCTGACTTAATATCCATGTCATATTTACACCAATTAACGGATTCACATCTTCAAAATGTGTGTTGTACAATGGTGAAATTCCGTATTTCATTGATACAATAATATATTTCCAAAAGTTCTTCTAACAATAATATACACAAACATCAATATTTCAGGAATTAGTGAAATTCATTTCACGGCAAGGAATTTTGACTGGATGGTGCCTTGAGGCACCGGAGAACCGATTGGGATATGTTTTTCCTTGTTGGGGAAGGGATTTTTCCCCATTCTTCCTTTAAAGTTTTTTTTTCACGTAATCTGAAGCTGTGTATTTTCAGGTGACAATTCTAGTGGAGCCTGCCTGCTTTCAGAACGGCGACGGAATACTAGTGTTACTTGTTTTGTCCTGTTTTGTGAAGTATGCGAGAGTATGAAAGGGAGATTAAATGTTCTGTGTATTTACAGAGTTATATTCTCGAGCCCGTTCCTTATTTTCTGAATGGCTAATAGTGTTTAATCTCTGTGACACTCTAGCCTTCGGGGGAGAAGGATACAGATATTTCAGGGATCCCCAGCTGGGCACACTCTGTGGTGTGTTTCATGGCGTGCTTTGATTGAACACAAGGAATTTCAATTAGGGAACATCATTAATTAAGGCTGTTCAGTGCTTTGATAGCTCTGTTCAGTTATTCTGTAAATTCCTGTCTTGGTATTTTGCTGGCCGATATAAAATTTGCCAATATTCCATAAATCAAGTAGCAGAATCCCCTATATGATGATGTGTAAGTCCTCCCACATGCCAATTTGTCACACGTCGGGTAAGGGAATTCAACTCTGAAAGTATTTACAATGTAAGTAAATTCGCAAAACCTCCCGGATAAAGCTCAGGATAGTCACACGTCCAACGAATGCCCTTTTGTAGCGTCGTCTGTTAGAAAGGATTTCTTTAAGTCTGTGATAGCACCACAGTCCTCATTAAGTACGGCCTTTGAAGTCAGGCAAGAGAAGGATTGCTACCCTAACCATTTTGTTTATTGAATTCTGAAATACGTTTTATTTGCTGCGCCGTAGCACATATTTCAAGCAACCTTTTTCTCGCGATAATGAGCACCAGAAAACGATCGAAATAGAAACAAATTCTGTATAACAACATCGTGATCACGGTTTTATTGAGTTCAAACAGAGTTGTCTGCATCCTCGACTGAGCCTTCCTTCCTGGTTTCAAAATCTAACCACAGTTCATTTCATCATTGTCATAGTTTTGGCTGAATCTTTAGTTTGACTGAATCTTTTTTTTCCGAGTTGAAAATAAATTTGCCCCTATTAAAAATCATTTTCTCTTCATGTGCCAATATTTAGGGACGTAAGGAACAAACACGAATGTTCTTCCTATTTTAGGAGAATTTCGGAAAAACTTAGTTCCTGACTTGCGGTTCAGTTTGCGCATAAGCACCGTAAAGCAAACACATATAATTTACGTTTGCATTCTCACTGCACTATTTGCAGATGTGTGAGATTTGCCACACATAATTTGGAACAGAAAGGAAGTTTCGGGACTGAATCGCTGGAAAAAAATTGCGTACCCATATTTCCAGTGGAATACCACGTATTGCGCCGGAAACGCCTCGAATTCTGGTTTCGGAAAATAACAACTGGAATTGGTACTTTTGATATGGCTCGCAGAGAATATTCCTTCCCAGGCGATTTTATTCCGAGATACTTGCGCATGCATTAAGTTAAGAACATCTCCCTGCTATGTTCATTTTATCGCATTGTTGCAAGTTTAAGGTCTTGAAGCGAACTGAACTGCCTTCGTTTAATGGTTCTGCCATTTTGGATGTTACTTTTGATGATTATTTCAGAAACGTCACGCGACGAAGAATTTATTTCCACCGTGAAAAAATACAACTTCTTGCAACGTTGGTCACAAACAATATTATCATAGTGTGGAAAAACGAAATGTGTGTGACGAAATATCAGAAAATCTTACTAAATATGCTATATTATTATTTTCTCATTTAATTTTACTGTATAAGAGGCAAGACATGCGATAACGTAGATCACTTTTTAATAATAAACAAACAACTTCGTACACTGTTTAATACAAGAAGACGAATATTTATACTCCGGTGTTTACATCTGCTTACAGCCCATTGAGTTGCTCAAGGTGGTCGTTAAACCTACATAAAAACAACAACAACAACAAAAAAAAACATCGTGTTATCCGTAATCATTCCTGTTTATTATTTTGTTTACAACTTTTTTCTTTCGTTCGAGGTTAGAGTTTCTTTCGGCTGTGATGGAAGTGGAGGCACGCAGTAGTAGGTTGTAAGATGTTTTACTTTTTTGGCGCTGAGTAAGGAGAATTTGATCATTGCAGAATTACTCATAGGCTCAGCAATAGGTAAAAGTGTATTTATTCCACGAATTGACTTCGAATCTGCTGTATGAGATATTTCAGAAAGCATCATCAAATACCCAAGCTTGGAACTTGTAGCACCGAATTCGGAACGAACACCTGCATTCATAGCCCTTTGAGATGTTCAGAGTAATCGTAAAGCCTCTACAAAACCTTGCCCGGATACCTTGCCTTCTGGTGAATTGAAAAACTCACAGAAATTTGTTTTTATTTTAAAATCTTCAAGTTTTGCATCACTGCCTACCCGAGGCAATGATTCCGAAGTGGTTCTTGACCTTCTAGTTCTGCAGCCTTTCATAAGTTTCAATCGCTCTTCATGGGAAACTATGCCAGCAAGTTGTTGACAAGATCATGTTGTTTGCTAAATGAACGACATAAAATCATATCAGTAAAACTAAATGATATTGTAACACTTGTAACTGTAGTACGTGCGTTATTACTTCAAACGCTGTCGAGGTATTTCATATGAATGATTCCGATCCTGTTAGTGTTTTACCGACCTAATTTGCGGACGAACTTTGTGTCCGTTCCTAAATGTTCCGCTGGGAAAAGTTATTTCCTATTCCGACGTAGTATGCGACAATGGTAAATGGATAATGCTAATTTTTTTATGTCAACAGTAAAGCCCATGCGCCAAAAAAAATTAAAAGACTGTTTTATATCTCAATTTTGGTCCATAACACACTGAAGAAACGCTAGGTGCATGGCGTTTTGACTACTTAAAAATAGCATTATGATTGCAGACATCACTGTTCAAACGGCTGTCTATCATGCGCATTATACATTGTGCGTAATCTGATATGCAAATGCTTTCGTAGACTTATATTATTCTGCATCTTACAAAAACTCATATTTCTTGAATGGAACTGTAAAATGGTCTACAAATATTATAGTTTATTAGATTTGCTTCATGTTACCATTTTCCTTTGTCTCATTATGTTATTCACTATTTTGCAAATTTCATTGTCCACATTGTCCAGATTAAATCATTAGACGCTACACTGTAGAAAATGACGTTTCGTGGATAAAATATTGCATAATGTTGTATCAAAATGTAATCGCAGATTTTGAGAAGGTGGAAAAGAACAGTGAAATGTAATTCTCTTAAGATGCACCACTCACTCAAAAACGCAAACAATTTTTGCTCTGTACCCTGTATTGTTGCGCTTCTCAGAACAGTAACAGAACTCCTGGTAATCTCACGCAGAACAGCAACAGAACTCCTGGTAATCTCAAAGATTAGAATGTTTTTTTTATTTTTTTTATTGGAGGTTTAACGACCACCGTGAGCAACTCAATGGGCTATAAGCAGTCGCCCGTCCCTAATTTAGCGTCACTGGTTCCTGGGAAGGGAGAAAACCAGTGCCGTAAGGCAAACACAACATCCATGCCTCACCGGGATTCGAACCCGGGCCCTTTTCGGACGAATGATCAGAGGCCATCGCTTAGACCACTGCGCCACCGGAGCGGCAAAGATTACAATTATGCGATAAAATTAAAAGAGATGATCGGTGTATTTAGATACTTTTCAGAGTTCTTTATATCTTCTGTTCGTACTTTGTGGGAACAAATGATGCTGCTCATTGAGCAAACAATACAAAGGATTTAACCAGGAAAACGTTTCGTTCAGAGTTTGAAATTAAATTGCACTAAATTCATGAAAAAATATTTTTATAAATGTATTTTAAAGTTAATTCTTATTTATTAGTCATACATTTTTTTAAAGTGAATTTCGATTCAATCTTAAATGGAAATTCACGGAAACAGGTATTACAAAAACATACACTCCATGTCATAAAAACTGGCGCACCAAGAAAAAGCCGTGCGATCAACGGGATACCTGACAAATAGCTACAGGGAGTGCAGGCATGCAAATAAAAGTTCTTGTGATTCCGCATGCCCACGCATCCAAGAGCGGCGCGGCAATCGCCATCCTTGTGCCTCATAAGGCGCCGCGCAGGCGACTCCACATTCGTGCCGAAGTGCACGGGGGATTCAGGTAAGATCCCAGAGCAATAGGCATGCCGATGAGCCGCCGTATATGTGCGTACGGGCAACTGACAGAGTTTGAAGGAGGTCGTATCGTCGTGATGAGGGAGGCAGGGTGGACAGCGCCCCGATTCGGCCGCCATTTGGAACGTTCGGACAGTACGGTGCGATCGTATTGGGAACAATAGACGCAAGAAGTCACCCTGAAACAGTGGACAGGCTGTGGACGACCCAGGCACACCATCAGCTCAGAGGACTATGGGATCGTGAGAGCGGCCAACACAGATGCAATGACGTCCTTGTCTAATATCCAGAGACATCTGGCGGCTTTACAAAATATTCCTTTGTCCGCCATAACCATTTACAGACGCCTGGCAGAGTCGAATATGCACTCTCGATATCCCTTACGTTTTCAGCGCATTAACACCTGTCCATTGTCGGCGTTAATTGCCGTGACGAAAGCACAAAGCAACGTGGAATGCTATAGACTGGATATTTATAGTGTTCAGAGACGAATCCCGCTTCCCTTTGGGAACAGACGACCACCGTGTCAGAGTATGAAGTACCGCAGGTGATCGTTAAAAAATCCAAGCTCATTGTACAGCAGCACACGTCCCGATCTGCAGGCATGATGATCTAGGTAGCCATCACGTATGACAGCCTGAATTTCCTCGCAGTGATCCTAGGGACATTGAGAGCCCAGCGCTACGTACAGTAGAACCTGCTACCCTATGTGCTGCCTTTTCTGGCGGAGTGGCACAGATCCCTTTTCCAACAAGAAAACTCCCGTTCGCACACGGGTCGGGTTTTCCAGGACTGTCTATGTCATGCTTCAAGGCTTCCGTGGCCTGCCCGGTCACCTGATATCTCGCCCATCGTGGAGCACGTGTGGGACCAGATGGGACACCAGCTTTCTTCGTGTCCCAGTGTTCGTGATTCAGAGCGTCAGTTGCAGGAAGTGTGGGCCAACCTGTCCCAAGATAACATACATCGTCTCTTTGACAGCATGCCGGACCGTATCACACAGCATGTATCAGAGCACGAGGCTGTCCGACGCGGTACTAACGCTGATGGAATGTGTACCGTATGTACGCGGGAAATCGTTCAGCTGCTGTGATATTGTAATCACTTCTTCCCTTGGTATGTATCATCTCACTACTAAAATCTCATTTCGATCCAACGCCTCCTTTTTGGTGCGCGAATCTTTGTGACAATGAGTGTAATTGTTCCTTCTTCCTCTTTTAGCCTGTTGACTGCAACTGCACATTATAGTCCTCACCCAGTTTTCCAACTTTTTCGATCCTTAGCCTCAGTCCACCATTTAGCACTTCTAAATTCCTAAAAGTCTTGTCTCCATCTTGTTCTCTGAC
Source organism: Macrothele yani (assembly GCA_039090855.1). Classification (NCBI taxonomy): domain Eukaryota; kingdom Metazoa; phylum Arthropoda; class Arachnida; order Araneae; family Macrothelidae; genus Macrothele; species Macrothele yani. Next base: position 44,548,817 of record CM076999.1, on the reverse strand, counting down.
TCCCCCTTCGTCTCTTTCCATCTGTAGGTTGCAATTCTGTTATTAATCGTATCCATCTTTCAGTCTTCCAACATGTACAGCCCATCTGCACATTGATTCTGTTATTATTTTTATATCTATTATTCCTGTTTTTTCTTCTATAAGGTCATTTCTAACTCAGTCGCATCTTGTTATTCGTAACATTCTCTCTAACTTTCCTAACGATACTATTATATTTTTCACATTGCCCCTGTGTGATACTCAATAATTCACTTTCATAAGTGAATACGGGGGTAATACATGCCTTGATGGTTGTTTTTCTTTTTAAACACAATAGAAGTTAAATATTATTTGGTTAAATAGTATTTAAGTTTTCAATAGCTCTATGACATTGGATAATTCTTATATACATTTCTGTTTCTTGTCTCTCTTTAAAACTGATTACTTGGCCTAAGTAAATGTATTCGTGTATTTTTCGATTTCTTTTTCTTCTATTAAAATTCTTTCTCTATCATTTTCTGTATAATTCATTTATTTAGTTGTTGCTGTGTTTATTGTCTGATCTTTTTAAAGACTTTCCATCCACAAATCCTTTATCATATTTTGCACTTCACTATTGCTAGTTGTAATGGTCCCTATGTCATCAGCAAATCTTAAGTGATTTAGGAACCTTTCATTTTGTATGTTAGGCAACATTAAATTATGTAAGGATAAACTAATAGAAACTCTTGTAATTAGAAGTTCGTAAAATGAAGCTGACGGTAAGGTTTCACCACAGACATGAAAGTTTCGCCTGAAAATTTGTTTCATAGGACATTACTATTTCAAGTTGACCTTATTTGTACCTTTGAAATTTGATAAAATCTCAACAGGAAAAAAGTCTATTTCAAAAGCAGCATCTTCTTTGTTTTTCATCACAACAAACTCCTTAGAAGAAAAAAATGTTAATACCTTTTTTCTGTTTAGAATTGCCTCAGTTGTTCTCGAAATTATGATATTCAAGGATACGAACAACATGTTTGTGATGCGCTGTACCTATGCATCTTTCGGGAATGGAGAGAAGGATGTGCATTTCTTTTCCTGCGACAAGAAACAAAGAAATATTTCCACTAAAGCTGTACGTTTCGCACAAAAGTATATCACCAATCTTATTTTGTACAGAATTGCATATACTCATAATAAATGACTAGTGCGTGTTTAATATTTCAAAAGCAGGAAGTGCAAAATGTATGATTAATTTTATACAATTTTTCCTCAATAAATTTCGACGCTTTTGGGGAGAAGTCTTGTTTGTTATGGGACGCATTATGGTGCACTACAGAACTTAAGAAAGGACAGCAGGAGTTTTGCAGGAACTTCTGGTAGGGTCTCATATTGCTGGCCTTTCTGTTAACTAAATATGGTAAAACATTTAATTTAATTTCTAATTTTAAAGAACAGTTGATAAAAATATATTTTTTACTATATATATATATATATATATATATATACATATGACCGCCAATAGCGGTATAACTATACCATCGGGATTAGAGGAAATGCTATCCCACACTCACCAACCCGCTTGGCCAGCGTGGTGAGTTATGGCCAAACCCCTCCAAAATGACTCCACAACTTAAATCTTGGCCCTCAGTCTCCGGCAGCTGGAATGTACCTGGCCAAGGCAGCGGCCAGTGCGACATGAAGGCAGAGGGTGCTATGAAACCCCGGAGGACCGGACTAGGCTGCCATCTGATGCTGACCTTGGCGACGTATAACGGACGCTCCCTATCTTCTGATTCAAGGCTTCTTGAATTGGAAGAGGAACTACAAAGGATCAAGTGGGACATCGTGGGGCTAAGTGAGGTAAGGAGAAAAGGAGAAGATCTCATCGAACTGAAAAGTGGACATCTCTTCTACTATCGTGGGACAGATACTAGCAGAACTAGTGGTGTTGGATTTATAATAAACAAGAAACTGAAGGATAAAGTTGTAGAAGTTGAAAGTTCCTCTGACAGAGCTGCACGACTCGTTATCCAACAATCGAGAAGATACAAGGCTCAGATAATATTATTCAAACTTATGCACCCACCACAATTCATGCTGAAGAAGAAATTGAAGAATTTTATGAGGAAATTCGTGATCTAAATAATAAAGGTAAGCAGCACTTGAAGATAATTATGGGAGATTTCAATGCAAAAATAGGGCAACGGCAACAGAATGAAACTTCAGTAGGTAAATTCGGTCACGGCAACAGAAACCAGCGTGGAAATACTCTCGCAGAGTTTGCAGAGGCAGAAGGGTTTTTCATCTTGAACTCCTTTTTCAAGAAAAAGCCACACAGGAAATGGACATGGAGACATCCAAATGGGACGACAAGTGAAATTGATTTTATTATGTGTAACAAAAAATTCGTCATAGAAGACTGCAGTGTGCTAAACAAGTTCAACACAGGCAGTGAACATAGATTGGTGAGATGTAAGATGCACCTCAACACTAAACACGAACGTAGCAAGCTCATAAGACAAACAAAATGTATTGACATAACCAACCTTAAAAAACACCATAATACCTTCAAATTGGAACTGAAGAACAGATTCTCTGCTTTAGAAGGCCTTACATCGGAAGAAGTGGATATTTCTGAAGTTAACAGGAAAGTAACCAAAGCTCTTATGGAAACAGCAACAAAATTAGCTGGGTCTAAGAACAAATTGCATGTGAACAAATTATCAGGAAAAACCAAAATGTTGATGCAAAAAGAAGAGTGATGAGGACAACTAAAGAAGATGTGACTTCCAAAGTGGAATATATAGAGCTATGCAAGACAGTACGAAAAAGTATCACTGAAGACGTAAGGAAATTCAACTGTGAACTGGTAAGGAAAGCAATTGAAAACAACCAAAGCCTAAAGATAGCAAAGGGACATCTCAGTAAGGGGAAAAAACAGATTATGGCACTGAGAAAAGAAGATGGTTCTGTAACAAGAAATAGAGGCGAAATTATGACAAGAGTGAAAGATTTCTACTCCAAATTATATGAAAGGGATGATACATGTACTCCAGACATCATGAAAGGTACCAGTACCAGAGTTCTTCCAGTCCTTCCAGCAGAAGTTGCACATGCAATCAAGAACATGGAGATGGGAAAAGCTCCAGGAGAAGATGGAATTACTGTAGACATCATACAAGAAGCAAGTGGAGAAATCGAAACAGTACTCGCCCAAATTTTCACTCGATGCCTTAATGAAGGGAAAATTCCTGAGGATTGGAACAACGCTACAATGATCTTGCTACATAAAAAAGGTGACATTGAGGATCTCGGGAACTACAGACCTATCAGCCTCCTATCAGTGGTTTATAAAATCTTCACTAAAGTTCTTTCACACCGCTTGAAGGTGACACTGGACATGGCTCAACCGAGAGAACAAGCTGGATTCAGGAGTGGCTACAGCACAATAGATCATATCCACGTACTGAGAGAACTAATTGAAAGAGCGAGGGAATATGAACTTCCATTGTGCATGGCTTTTATCGATTATGAAAAAGCCTTTGATTCGGTGAAACCATCAGCAGTTGCAATGGCTCTGAAATCCTGCGGTATTGAAGATGCATACATTAATATTATTAATAACAGCTATGAAAATTCAAGTGCAAAGATTCGGCTGTTTGAAAATACAACACACATAAAAATTGGAAAAGGAGTGAGACAAGGTGACACCATATCTCCGAAGCTCTTTAATGCCACATTGGAAAATGTCTTTCAATCACTGAACTGGGAAAACAAAGGGATAAAGATTAATGGAGATTATCTAACCCACCTTCGTTTTGCTGATGACATAGTCATTTTTGCAACTACCCCATCAGAGCTACAGAGTATGATCCAGGAACTTGCTGACAAGAGTAAAGAAGTGGGATTAAAAATGAACTTTCAGAAGACAAAAGTGATGTACAATGCTTTTACAAGAAATGAAGATTTATCAATTCATGGAGAAAAGCTGGAGATAACAGACACGTACGTTTATCTTGGACAGCAGATATCAAGTGAGGGTCACATTGGTGAAGAAATTAATCGGCGTACAAAACTTGCCTGGAGAGCTTTTGGAAGAAACAGCATAATTTTCAAGAGCAATATGCCATTATGTCTTAAAAGAAAAGTGTTTGATCAATGCATCCTTCCAGTGCTTACGTATGGTGCAGAGACGTGGACCTTAGCTAAAAGAGACATACAAAGGCTGCAGACAACTCAAAGAAGCATGGAGAGGTGCATGCTTGGTGTAACCAGGAGAGATAAGAAGAGGAACACGTGGATCCGAAAATGACAAGAGTGGAAGACATCATGATCAGAGTTAAATCCCTGAAATGGCAATGGGCTGGACATACTGCCAGAAGGACAGACCATCGATGGACAGCCGAAATTTTAGATTGGATTCCAAGGGACAGGAAAAGACCCAGAAGAAGACCACATGGGAGATGGGTGGATGAAATTCGAAAGTATGCGGGGGTGACATGGAGGAGACTGGCACAAGACAGACCGTTGTGGAGGAAACTTGGGGAGACCTTCGTCCAGCAGTGGATTGATAATGGTTGACAATGATGATGATGATGATGATATATGCATATACACTGCTCGCCACCCAAAATGCAACACCAAGAAGGACAAGAGATACAAAGATGAAACGATTGAGCTTACAGGCCCGTGCGACTTAGGGAGCACGCAGACTTCAATAGTTCGTGTGGCCCCATGGCTGGCAATAACGGCCGCTACACGCCGCGGCATCGAACGAAAGAAGCTTTGGGTGTGGGCTTGGGGTATGTCCGTCCAGGCTGTTTCCACACGTTGCCACAGTTCATCAGGCGTAGCCGTGGGTGGTGCATGCAAGGCCATTCGGTTGCCGATCTGCGAGCAGACGTGTTCGATGGGCGACATATCGGGAAAAAGGCGGGCCACGGCAGAAGCGACACCTGGTTGGGCATGAAGAATTGTTGCACGATGCGTACCACGTTCGGTCGCACATTGTCTTGTTGAAACGTGGCCGCTGGCAGGTCCTACAGGTAAGGGAGGACTACAGATTCCAAAACGTCGGTGATGTAGCGGCGGCTGTTGAGTGTACCGGCGATGCGTACCAGAAGGGTGAGGGTGTCATATCTAATTACACCCGAAATCATAACGCCAGGCGACGCAACGGTATGGCGATGCATAATGCAGGCGTCATACAGTCCCTCGTCGCGGTGCCGCCACACACGGATCCGACCATCGTGGTGTTGCAGGCAGAAGCGGAAATCGTCGGAAAAGACAATGTCGTGCTATTTCGTAGTCCAGGAGCGGCGTTCAACGGTCCACTGCCGCCGCACTCGCTGGTAGTGTAACATCAATGGTAATCGGAAAAATAGGCGCCGTTTGACAAGTCCCTGCTCCTACAGACGACGTTGAACGGTACGTGCTGACACAGGTTATGGCGCAACACACCATAATTCCTGCGCTAACATTGGTGATGTGGCCGTGCGAGCCGTCAATTCTCGCCACACAACATGCCGATCCGCTCGTTCGGTGGTGTGCCTTGGCTGCGTCGATCGCTCTCGTCGGTTCGTCCTTCCCTGCTGCACCCACCGAATCCAAACTCGCCTCATTGTGGCTGGATGTCGTCCCACACGGACGACGATGTCTCGGTACGTGAAACCGCTGTCGCGATATGCCACTATTTTTCATCTGTCGAACTCCGAAACGTGCTGGAATGATTGCCATTTTTCGCGACGAGGCATCAGGAAGCTTTCCACGCACAGGTTTGGCAGCACAAAACATTTCCACTACTTCCACTCCGCCTTCTGTGCACCCTTCTTATAGTGCTTCTCGGTGGCATGCCGGGCGCACATGATTTGCGTATGGCCTGCAATACTAATCGTTTACATGTCCTCTAGCGGGCGTCTCATGCTGCGAATTTCAGGCTAATAAGATGCTTACTTCTTGCTGTTGAATTTTGGGTGGCCAGCAGTGTAGTAATGCTTCTGCTCTCTAACTAAAGACACTTAAGAATATCATGTTCAGAACTTCCAGGATGTCAAACATGATTCGAGATTTAGTTAACAGGTTCTGAGCTCAGTTCACAGTGCACTACAGTACATTAAACTGTGGGAAAAAAAAATAAACAGCATAAAATGGAATGCTGCGATTTTTAATTGAGATGAAAAGAAAAACAGTACGGATAGATTCAGTTTGGACTGAGCCGTCAGTTCGGAACGTAAGACTGCGACTTGCAGATCGAAGAGCTGAAATGTGCTAGTCGATTATGGTTTCAAAACTCTTATTTAATGGGGAAATCTTCGAAATACGTGGAGACAATGTGAATAGACAAAGTCATTGTTTTACCTAGGTTTTCATTTATTAACACACAACAACCAGAAAATTGTTATCGGGACAGCGCTAGGATCGTATCCCAGATCTCTCGGTAACTATCCGAGTGCCTTCGTCTTACGCTACGGTGCCAATCATCCACGGAGCTATGTTGTTTACCTGTCAGCACCCTACTTCACATATCCGTAAGTATGGTCTCAGCAAATGAAACGTCTGTTTCTGGTGGGGCTTAACGGCACAAGCTGTTAATTTATAGCTAATAAATCCAAAGGGCGAGTGTGATAGGGAAAATCTTCTACTCGGTTAGTTATCCAGAGATTTGGGATATGATCACAGCGGTGTCTTGATAACATTTTTTTCCGTTGTTGTGTGTTAATTTAAGAAAAACGTGATAAGATCAATGACTTTGTCTGTTTACATTGTCCCCAAGTATTTTTAAGATTTTCAGTATCACTCGCCCTTTGGATTTATTAGCTATATTATAATAACTCATGCCGTTAAACCCCACCAGATGGAGACGTCCCAGTTGCTGAGCACGTCTCTACAGATTTGTGAAAAGAGAAGGTGACAGATAAACACACATAGCGCCAGAGATAGTTGGGCAGCGTAGGGTAAGCCGAACGCACTTCAATATTTATCGAGAGATCTGGTATTCCATCCCAGCGGTGTCCGGATAACAATTTTTCAGTTGCTGTGTGGTAATTAAAGAAAAACATTAAAAGAACGATTACTCTTTCTATTCACCTTTATTTAATTCGTTAGAGCCAACACAGGTCCATGATATGAATGATAGCTAATTGAGCTTTTTTCATTCCTCGTCGCTTGCTCATTCCTCTCGTTTTGATTTCCTCCAATTTTAATTGCGTTCATTCTGCGAATTTTGCGGCATTTTCGAAAATGTTAACTCGTTCACCCTAAAACAATTTTTTTAAAATTTTAGTTTAAACTATTAATTATGATAAGTTATTTATATATTTGTAAAGTGATCAGTTAAAATCTCTAAATCAATTTTAGAAATAAAAACCTGCATGGAATGGAAGTATTGCATAAATATTTATATATACATATTTTCCAACAATAAATACTGTTAGTAACGTTAATCGATATGGAATTCGAGAAATTAATGCTTTTTTTCTGATTTACGGGTTTAACAACCACTGTCAGCAACTCAGTGGGCTTAAAAACAGTTACTCGTCCGTATTTTCAGAACATCCAAGATTAAAAAAATATTTAGACCATATACTTCTGATTTTTCCCTTGTATACATAGAGCAGGGATGTAAGGTCAGGTGATGCGTAACATCACAGCCTCTCCTTGACAAATTTCAACCCCGCCTTCTCGTGGTGCATCCTGGTCCTACTAAAGGGGCTTTGACGACCGGTAATAGCGGTATAACTATACCATCGGGATTAGAGGAAATTCTATCCCACACTCACCAACCCGCTTGGCCAGCGTGGTGAGTTATGGCCAAACACCTCCAAAATGACTCCACAACTCAAATCTTGGCCCTCAGTCTCCGACAGCTGGAATGTACCTGGCCAAGGCAGCGGCCAGTGCGACATGAAGGCAGAGGGTGCTAAGAATCCCCGGAGGACCGGACTAGGCTGCCATCTGATGCTGACCTTGGCAACGTACAATGGACGCTCCCTATCTTCTGATTCAAGGCTTCTTGAATTGGAAGAGGAACTACAAAGGATCAAGTGGGACATCGTGGGGCTAAGTGAGGTAAGGAGAAAAGGAGAAGATCTCATCGAACTGAAAAGTGGACATCTCTTCTACTATCGTGGGACAGATACTGGCAGAACTAGTGGTGTTGGATTTATAATAAACAAGAAACTGAAGGATAAAGTTGTAGAAGTTGAAAGTTCCTCTGACAGAGGTGCACGGCTTGTTATCCAACTCTCGAAAAGATACCAGGCTCAGATTATTCAAACTTATGCACCCACCACAAGTCATCCTGAAGAAGAAATTGAAGAATTTTATGAGGAAATTTGTCATCTAAATAATAAAGGTAAGCAGCACTTGAAGATAATTATGGGAGATTTCAATGCAAAAATAGGGCAACGGCAACAGAATGAAACTTCAGTAGGTAAATTCGGTCACGGCAACAGAAACCAGCGTGGAAATACTCTCGTTGAGTTTGCAGAGGCAGAAGGGTTTTTCATCTTGAACTCCTTTTTCAAGAAAAAGCCACACAGGAAATGGACATGGAGACATCCAAATGGGACGACAAGTGAAATTGATTTTATTATGTGTAACAAAAAATTAGTCATAGAAGACTGCAGTGTGCTAAACAAGTTCAACACAGGTAGTGACCATAGATTGGTGAGATGTAAGATGCACCTCAACACTAAACTTGAACGTGGCAAGCTCATAAGACAAACAAAATGTATTGACATAACCAACCTTAAAAAACACCATAATACCTTCAAGTTGGAACTGAAGAACAGGTTCTCTGCTTTAGAAGGCCTCACATCGGAAGAAGTGGACATCTCTGAAGTTAACAGAAAAGTAACCAAAGCTCTTATGGAAACAGCAACAAAATTAGCTGGGTCTAAGAACAAGTTGCATGTAAATAAATTATCAGGAAAAACGAAAATGTTGATGCAAAAAAGAAGAGAGATGAGGACAACTAAAGAAGATGTGACTTCCAAAGTGGAATATATAGAGCTATGCAAGACAGTACGAAAAAGTATCACTGAAGACGTAAGAAAATTCAACTGTGAACTATTGAGGAAAGCAATTGAAAACAACCAAAGCCTAAAGATAGCAAAGGGACATCTCAGTAAGGGAGGAAAACAGATTATGGCACTGAGAAAAGAAGATGGTTCTGTAACAAGAAATAGAGGCGAAATTTTGACAAGAGTGAAAGATTTCTACTCCAAATTATATGAAAGGGATGATACATGCACTCCAGACATCATGAAAGATACCAGTACCAGAGTTCCTCCAGTCCTTCCAGCAGAAGTTGCACATGCAATCAAGAACATGAAGCGGGGAAAAGCTCCAGGAGAAGATGGAATTACTGTAGACATCATACAAGAAGCAAGTGGAGAAATCGAAACAGTACTCGCCCAAATTTTCACTCGATGCCTTAATGAAGGAAAGATTCCTGAGGATTGGAAAAATGCTACAATGATCCTGCTACATAAGAAAGGTGACATTGAGGATCTCGGAAACTACAGACCTATCAGCCTCCTATCAGTAGTTTATAAAATCTTCACTAAAGTTCTTTCACACCGCTTGAAGGTAACACTGGACATGGCTCAACCGAGAGAACAAGCTGGATTCAGGAGTGGCTACAGCACAATAGATCATATCCATGTGCTGAGAGAACTAATTGAAAGAGCGAGGGAATATGAACTTCCATTGTGCATGGCTTTTATCGATTATGAAAAAGCCTTTGATTCGGTGAAACCATCAGCAGTTACAATGGCTCTGAAAACCTGCGGTATTGAAGATGCATACATTAATATTATTAATAACATCTATGAAAATGCAAGTGCAAAGATTAGGCTGTTTGAAAATACAACACACATAAAAATTGGAAAGGGAGTGAGACAAGGTGACACCATATCTCCGAAGCTCTTTAATGCCACATTGGAGGGTGTTTTTCAGTCACTGAGCTGGGAAAACAAGGGCATAAAGATTAATGAAGATTATCTAACCCACCTTCGTTTTGCTGATGACGTAGTCATTTTTGCAACTTGCCCATCAGAGCTGCAGTGTATGATCCAGGAACTTGCTGACAAGAGTAAAGAAGTGGGATTAAAAATGAACTTTCAGAAGACAAAAGTGATGTTCAATGCTTTTACAAGAAATGAAGATTTATCGATTGATGGAGAAAAGCTGGAGATAACAGACACGTACGTTTATCTTGGACAGCAGATATCAAGTGAGGGTCACATTGATGAAGAAATTAATTGGCGTACAAAACTTGCCTGGAGAGCTTTTAGAAGAAACAGCATAATTTTCAAGAGCAATATGCCATTATGTCTTAAAAGAAAAGTGTTTGATCAATGCATCCTTCCAGTGCTTACGTATGGTGCAGAGACGTGGACCTTAACTAAAAGAGACATACAAAGGCTGTAGACAACTCAAAGCAGCATGGAGAGGTGCATACTTGGTGTAACCAGAAGAGATAAGAAGAGGAACTCGCGGATCCGAAAAATGACAAGAGTGGAAGACATCATGATCAGAGTTAAATCCCTGAAATGGCAATGGGCTGGACATACTGCCAGAAGGACAGATCATCGATGGACAGCCGAAATTTTAGATTGGATTCCAAGGGACAGGAAAAGACCCAGAAGAAAACCAAATGGGAGATGGGTGGATGAAATTCGAAAGTATGCAGGGGTGACATGGAGGAGACTGGCACAAGACAGAACGTTGTGGAGGAAACTTGGGGAGACCTTCGTCCAGCAGTGGATTGATAATGGTTGACAATGATGATGATGATGATGATGACATAGAGCAAAGGAATTTGTGAAGTGAACAATTAAGACTACTATGTAAATAGGAGATGAAACTTAACACGGTGAAGTTAATTGTAGCACAGGATTATTTAAATATACATGCTATATACAGGACTTAAAACTGCTAGTAGTTTAGACGATAAGGAATACAAGAAATTAAAGCCTTTATTTCGGCTTGGCGGTTTAATGGACAAAGTGAACATGAAAAGAAGCGACCGGTGCGGTAAGAGAAAAACAACATTCAATTCTCACTAGGATTCGGAACCATAGCTATCTCAGACGAATAGTCAGGAGCTAACATTTAGGACCTGTGCGCAACCGGGGAGGAAAAAGCCATTCAAATCATAAAGTTCTTCATTTGTGTACAGTAACTGCATTTCAGTTAAGATCGGATGATTGAAACACGCTAATATATCAAACAAAATTTTAAATAATTTACATATTCATCGTTTGCTTTAAATTACGTCTCATTCTAATTGTCATCATTTCTCTAAGTTCTCAGAATTTCCGTATCGGAAATAATTACAAACACTTAGCTTTTCAAGTTACATGCAGCTAAACATATGAACATTTTTCTGAATCGTTGACAAGTTTTTACAGTGAAAGGCTACCTTTGAAAGAAATGAGAATGATTTCGGTTAATTTATGGGATCTCGTTAGAGGGAAGATGCAAGAAGGTTATAAGGCATGATTTATCATCAATAATTCGAAGCAATGCAAGTAATGTACGAAACATCTGAGGAAGAAACATATATTTTCTTCAAAAAGCTTCCCACTGATGTTCGCGGGTAACTGAACTGACACAAATAGCGAAAATGAGAAATATCCAAACGAAATCGATTCCACCGAAAAAGAACAACAAACAAAACACTTGTAGGAAATGCGATTGAACATGGAGGATAAAATAGACCATTTTTATTTCACATGACTGCTGACATTGTAAGGCGTGTCATATGCCTTTCAGGACTTCGCAATATCAGCTATCAGGGAATCAAAGTAAGGAATGCAATAACCCAGAATGTTCCGCAAGGTAGATCAGAATCAGAAATGAAGATCTGCCATAGGCTGTAATTAAGCCTTGATTGTTGTTCACCTGCTATGAGAGTCGTTCCTGCTTGCGCATTAATTTTTGATGATGTTGAAGTGGAAAACTTAATCAGAAAAATTCAATGAGATGCATTCAATTTTCCAAATTTGTAAAACAAATAAAGGAACAGGTAGTGTGGTCTAAATGTACGCGACAATATTGCCAAAATGTGTTTTTTCTTTTGTAATTATTTTAAACGCTTTGTCAAAAAAAAAACTATTATTACATCAAATTTTTATTTAGCTAGCATAATTATAAGTCCCGCCCCTAACGCTTCCACACGTGACGCATTGGAATGTGAAACTTACGACAATCCCTGGGAAACGTTCGATGAGTACAACGAACAGCATTTTAGCGAGTGGGAAGTAAAATTACCACAGGACAAGACTGACTGGTTAAATGACATATGCAATTGCCCAAAATATCTCAGAGATTACGTTTGTAAACATTTATTTGGGTTAGCGATTCGCCTGAAATATGTTGAACCACCTGCCGAAGAAAGGAACGTACCAATCGGGGGAAAACGTAAATGGAGACTGCCACCAAAATCATAAAAAGTCATACTAATTTAAAAATTTCTTATTTCAAGTTTATTATACAATGGTATTTTTAATAGTTAGTGAGAATCATTTTTATTTCATGATTATTATAATAAAACTTTAACACAGTAAAAGTTTAGTTTTCATTGTTTCAGCTTAACACCTATACTTACAAGTATTTATATGTAACGCAGGCAGGTATATGGGTATTACTACTGTTATTTTTTGGTCAGAAAAATAACTTTAGATTTAGTCTAGAATTATTAATTTTAATTTCAGTTCCAATATCATAAGAAATAGGATAATTGTGATAACATTTTCCCCTTTTTAAAAATACGTATTCTTACGGTTGGTAAATATTATTTTGCTTCAAATGATAAACGAGACTAACAAGAAGTCATTATCTGGTTATTGATTTAAAATTAGATATCATCTAAAATTTGGTGAACATTTAGTATTTTTAGGAGACAAAAACATATTCTTACTTTAAAATTATTAATGAAAATTACCAGAAGTTAATAAATGGTTATAACTTTATCATGATTATGTGGTCCAAAATTTGGTGAACATTTGCAATTTTTGGGAAACAAAATATTTTTTTTAGAGTCAAATAATATAATACAGTAACAAGAAGTAAATAACTAGTCAACACTTTAAGATTAAATAAACATTTATAATTTTTGGGAAACGAAAGTAGTTTTTGCATGCATGTTTTTATTAAATTTGGCAATTCAACACAAGCCTTATCTAAGCAGGTGTATGCAAAAGAGAAAATGTAAGCACCTGGAAGTTTATTACGTTCAATTAACAGCACAGGAATACAGTGCAAATTTGCTGAATTATTTTTTCATTTTCAAAATTTTTAAAAGATTCAGAAATAGATTTATATTATCTGTTAAATTGTATTAAATTGCCAAATGTATTTTATTAATTTTATAAAAAGTTTGAGTACCTAAAGGGAAAAATGTGAGAGATTCGGAAAAATTAAAAAATATTATTAATAAAAACAGGAGCATCAGAAACTGAGTTTGTCCTATAGAATGCATTTCAAATTTAATCGCTTAAGTGTGATTATTATATATAAACGAGGAATACATAAATTTGATGGGATCTTCTTAATTATTTTTTTATTGGAAAAATAAAATATTTTTACGTAGTTTTAAATCAGGACTCCACCGGCCAGCCGATTCGATGCACAGCTGCAATTTCCATTTTCGCGGAGTAGTGCTTGACGTCACAGAATCATGTTTGAGGACTGCAAGTTAGTTCAGATATTACGAAAGCATTTGCTTCAGTGAATAGTCCTGTATGGATATATCATTTGGCAATTACCGTTTCTTCCTAACTCGTTATTTTTCTTCGTAATGTATTAGTTGTATTGAATACATGCCGTAGGAAGCTGATATAGTATAATATACTTTTGGTAGTTCTTTTTAACTAAGCTCTCCTGGGTCTTAAGGTTTTTTTTTATTTATAACTAAGAAGTTACTTGCAGTTCTCGAAAAAATATAAGAATTTTTATTTTTTGTGTTTGCAATGCAGTTGAGAAAATGAATTCTGATATTTCGTCTTCGGGAAATAAAGATAATCTACATCAGAAAATTGCTAATTCTGCACCTAAATAACACATTATACTTTCAAATAATATTGGTTCGACTACTTCTAAAAAGTGATGGATAACTAATGACGATGACAAAAATTATATTAGAGATAATATTCAGCCCACGTCATGAAATTATGCTGATCAGTTCCCGAAACAGAAAGAAATGCTTTGGTTGAAGAGTTCATTCTCTCATTCTCTTAAATATATAGCTGTTCCATTTCCAACAGGGGTCAGAGAAGTGTCCATCTTCTCTGACCCCTGTTGGATAATGGAACAGCTATATTCAACCAAATAGGGAATAACACAATTTACTGCGGTTGTCGAACGTTTTTTTCTAGAGGTGAGCCGATGTGACTTGGACGAACATGGGGTCAAAACTTTTGAGACCACAAGGCGAAATCAAAAGCATTTTGTTTTCACATTGGCGTGTTATCTAAACCTAAAGAGTTAGAGTGAATTGTTTATTGTTTCTCTGAAACTATGAACAGGAGATTTCAAATATCTGAAGTTACTTATGCTCTCGACAGATTCCATCTAATGATATGACGGCAGATTCAGTTTATGACAAATGTATTTTCAAAACAATATGCATATCGAGGAATATTAAACAAAAATTTTGGTGCTCCGGGAAGTCAAGCAACAAAAAAGAACACCATTACGTCTTCTTAAATGAATGTACCTTGTATCTAAAAAGGCATCACTGCTTGCTTCAACCGCATATTTGTTTTGTTTGTAGGTATATATTTTTCTCTTTTTACGATATATTACTGTGTAAACCATGCACATTTTAAAATGTTTCGCTTTCTTTGTGATGAAATAAAATACAACGGTCATTGATATTTTGAAAGTAAGAAGATGTAGAAATTTAAGATTCATTCGCAATCTGAACAGTCAGATAAATAAAGTGCTACTTAATTTAGTAATAAAAGATCACCTTGCGTACAATCGCATCATCTGTGCTCCTGAATTTCCGATCAAATTAATCACAAACTAAAAAACTGGAAACCGAAACCTCAACAGCTTTAAGTTACAATTATTTTTTTTAGTTAACAAGCAATGCTATACTACACAAATATATCATGTAATGAAAGCATATGCCAATTTTCATTTCACAGAAATCTATCTGCAACCTTTATCTGAAATGAAAACATAATTCACCAAATATTTTCTTTTCAGATAGAAAGTACCGCGCGAATAAGGTATTAGAAATAAAAAGTTACTTTAAATCCGAGATATGTAACTTAGAGAAATCACGATCTGAAGTCCCCGACATTCGTGTTTTTTATGGAGACAAGACATGCAGTTGTGGAACCATCGAATTATTTAGTATTCATGTTTATTAGCGCTTAGTAGACTTTTCAGCACGTGAATTTCATTTTCACTGATTAACTCAAAAACAGGAATACATTTATTTCGCTGATCTAAATGTGTGTGTTATTGTTAATAAAATGTAGTCATTTTATGAGTTACTGCTCATATATATACTTTAGAAACCAGGAAAAAGTAGGCAGAATTAGAGTAAAGCGCAAAAATCTGTGGCTCAATTAAACGTGGAGGCAGATTAACCGTGCTTCTCTGTAATACATAAAAATTACCTTTAGTTTTTTTTATTCTTCATGTAATATCCATCCTGTGATTCATAAAACAGAAGCCATTACTGTGTTCTGCTTTTTAAATCACACTGCCTCCTAAATAATATTTCACCATCCTTCTAGAAATTATTTCTCGTCTCTGCTGCTGTTTACGGTTCTTCCTCCTGCGTGATAATTAATGAATAAGGAATTAGTTTTCTCTTGTGGAAGAACTGTTTTTCGTTCTTCCATTAGAGAAATAAATTCTCGGGAGACACCAGAGTGCGCTAAAAAATTATTAGTTTAATTTGGAGCATTTTGACATTTAATCATTAAGAAAAGCTTGTTCGTGTGCTCGTATTGCGCAACCAAATTTAACTAGCATTTCATTCCCTAAAAGGTTCAGAAAAACTAAAAGCGTTGTTTTAGCAATCGAAAATCATTTCAAGATAATTAAAACAAGTAAAAATAGTGGAACTAACTTATCACTGGAAGCCGATTTTCGTAGTGGGGAGCTAACTATTTGGGGCATAATTAAAAACCAACCCAAGACAGTCAAATTGGTTTTCATATGTAATACATAATATTCCTGCTTCATAAAGGAAATGATATAAATTTGCTGTAAAAGAACAAGTGGAAGGTACAATAATGAAATGCATTTTACAACAAAGAGCTGAAGGAATTCCAATATCAAGACCTTTAATTTTAAGTTAGCCGAAATATTTTAATTCAAGAAACCCCTATGGCGTGGTAAATCGTTTACTTAGTGGTGTCATACGGATAAAGATTCCCCAAACTTTCGCTATACACCATTGAATAAACGGATTTTCTAAGTTATAAGCGTTTCTGTTGAGTGCACGTTCCAGTGCACTTTTAAATAGCGAAATAGTTTTTGAATCATTAGACCTACCCGGGACACTTACATTAAACGATCAAAAGGGAGGTATGGTATAAGGGAATTAGTTATGCAAGGTGAAAAGCGCAGTGCTGATAACGTAAGAGCAGTATTATTCTGTGATGAATTAGCATCTATAATTATTAAATACATATTGCCGTCTGTATGTGATTCTAAAAGGAATACTTAAAACATATACAAGATAAAAACACTTTCAAGCCCACTATGGACCCGTCATCGGATGATGTAGTTACGATTTGCCTTGGAAAAGATATATATGCAGGAGGCACACCGACGTATCAGTGTTGCCAATGCGCATGCTCATTACGTAGTCATGTTGTTACACATCGAAGATCGGGTCATTATTTTCATCTTTTTCCCCCTCACCATAATAATTGCAAAGCAGTTTCCATGGTAAAGGTATGGTAATAGGGGCATCGTCGTTACAACACTTCCTTCTAATTATATGAATCAATAAACTTTCTGTCAAGAGAAGTGAGGAAAATGTGGCTGGCATCTATACTTAGGCAGAGCTTTTGCACCATCACAGGTTCTAAAACGCTGATGAAACCGGATCGTATTGGCTACCAATGCCCACTCGAATGTTAACATATGTACAAGGAAAAGACAGTGTCAAGACATAAGAACAGAAAAGACAGAATAACAATTCTGTGCTTCTCAAATCCTTCAGAATAAGTCAAATTAATGTTAGCCACCGATGGGAATACTGAATTCTCCTAGAAGTTTGAATAACACAAAAAACTATTTCAGTGAATTATTGTCATCATAGATCTGCATGAATCACTTGGAATATTTCCAATGAATGGTAGAAAGACAAATTCTTTCCTAAAAGCTAAAACCTTTCTTTCTTTCAGAAAAGTCTTCCCCACAAAGCAATTGTGTTATTCGATAACGCTCCATCCCATTGTCCCGAAGGAAAGATATCTGCAGAAAATGGCGACATATGCAGTATTTAACTTCCACCAAACTTAAAATCACTAGTTTAACATATGGACTAAAATGTGTTTAAGATCATGAAACTATTGTCCAGAAAAATTCTGATGCTGTACTTTACTGCGGAAGGGAAAATTTCTATATTACTTTGGAAGTCCCTGATAATTGAAGATGATATATCACTCATGTTTCATAAAAAAACAGATACGAACATTATTCCACTTAAATACTAAAAAAATATCATCTCAAAAATGCATTCGAAATGTAAAAAGAATTCTCTAAAGGATTAAACGAGACAAATGATTATAAAAATTCCCTTTTTTAATAAATTTGAAGGTACAAACGCGTCCAGGAAGCTATATATAGGAATGACCAAACGGTATTTCAGGATCCGCTGGCTTGAGCACCAATGAGACGTTAAAAGAAGTTGAGACAGCTCTCACCAGAGACGCTACATTTAGAGGAACCACTCCTTTTTGAAGCAGTACGCGGAGCTGTCTAACATGGGCCTCGAGCTACAGCCGTCAGAGGGTTTAGGGTAAAATTTTAACGTGCGACGATACTTCCAACACGAAAGTTACCACGGACATGTCCCCTGTCTGGTACAAGATCTTCGACATCCAGCAAAGTCACTTACGGCGCGAACCATGATAAAATTCTAGTTGGAGCGGATTTCGCATCCGCGATATTACAATTTTGTCTTTCAGTTCGAGTTCCTTTTTCAGATTCTGTTTTTGTTTATTACCTCATCCTGAAGAAGCTGCCGTGGCAGCGAAAGCTTGCAATTTTAATGTCGTAGTGTATTGCACCTAGAAACGGTAATTGTATTTGTTATACAAAAATATTAAAAAATAGATTATTTGAAGGTGTATCTGGACCCTCGTGTATCTCAACGTAAAAAGAAAATGTTTAAAATTCCTTTTTTAACATTGTACTTTAAAACTTTTTGAGCCTTATATACTTTAAGCCTTTAAATATTTATATATATTATTGTTTTAAGTAAATATTCATTGTATTAATGACATTCATTGGTGGCCTTAAAACAGTTCAAATTACAAACTTTCAAGGATTGAATCGTTCTTGTAAACTGGCAGATACAACTTAAGTAAGAGAAAACAAATGAAAACCTAAAATGATTTTCACACTTGATGCCAAACAATGTTTAAAATTTGATGAAACCGGCCACTTGAGCGCCACTCGATATTGGGTATCTGCTGCTCTTTTACCTTTTGCCCTTTTTTTCAGGAACATAATGCTTGTAAAGGTTCTCTACTCGAACGCAGTTTGATGAACTCAAATCGAATATCAGAACGTTTCCTACTTTCTCTTATTATATTTTTGCAAGACAGTTCATGCTACGGTTGTTTTAAATAATAAATTATATCTCATCATGAAAATGGTTGTTGAAGTTTCTTGGATTTTTGCCTTTCAAATTATTTTTTCGTTGGGTTTCAGTACACAAAATTTGGGTAACTCAAAACTACCTGAAAAAAGACAACAAAGTAAAAAAAAATCAAATATTTGTTTCCTATTATGTAATAAACAGCTTGGAACTACACATTCATTCGTAGTGAGGTTTAGCGATACAACAAACGGCAAACACCGAAAACCGACAGCAGTCGAAATCTTACGAAAAACCAATTATTACGAAATAAATTTCCGTATTGGTCGTACTGATCTCGGATGCAAAATTCATCACGGGTTCTGAAAAGCAAATCTGATTGATTAATATTTGGGCATATACAACTAGGTTTGTTGTGAAAGTTATAATTACTGTGATTTTAATCATGCAGAAGAGTTGATGTCATTCTCAATTATGTAAATAAGTACAAACTTGGGTATGTGTTCATTTTTACGTCTGAGTAAAAATATTAAATTAAAACTCTAAAAATTTGAAACTTGTATGCATCATAAAACATCGAGAGCAAACATCTTCCAGTATCGTATATCACTCTTTGCCAAATGTATGTGATATTTGTCATTAACTTGACGAAGATTTCACAACATGACTTTATGTCAGAGATTCTCAAAGAGAGATTTGCGGTGCCATGGGGCTCCGTGAAGATTTTGCAAGGGCTCCGCGACGCTTTCCGGAAACACTCCGTCGTGACAGGGGCATGTTCAACAACGAAAATACGCTGGAAAACTTCACGTACTTTCTCAATCTCATTATACAATGAATGTACATAGTGAATAAATAGAGTCATCGCTTTTTCCACGTTTTAGCAGCTCACAGCAAATGATAAATTCTTATTCGGTCACCGCCAGGGTATGGAATCCCAGATCTCTGGATATCTAGCCGAGTGCGTTAGCTTTACACTACGATAGCCAACAATCCACGGCACAATGTGTGTTTTTCTGTCTGCTTATGACATCATTAATCCGTAAGATAGGCTCAGCTAATGAGACGTCTCCATCTGGTGGGCATTAACTGTTGTTGTGTGTTTCTAAAACGTGCAAAGAGTGATGTCTATGTTTATTCACTGAAGCCACACATTTGGAGGATTTTCACTTCGAATGTACATAGTGCTTCCTTCAAAGCATGTACCAACGGTATATGCCTATCCATAACGTAAGCCCTTCATACTTGTCCTTTATCCTCCGGACAGCAGAGCACCAGTTTCTAAACAGGCAGGCAAAACGAAGCAAAGGACATGTTTTGAACGACGACGAATGATATGAAAAGGAAATAATGTATCGCAACAATGAGACGATGATATCATGACTAAGGAAACTAACTTGCAATGGCAGTGGCAATGGCGATGTCAGTCGCCATATTGCTAGAAGAATTTACCAGGTATAAACAAGTGAAATGCACAGCTATATTACAAACTTTCTAATATTTCTATAAATCCATGTGAAAAAGAAAGTACCCAGAACAAGAGATCGTATGGGAGATATGCTGGTGAAACCCAAAAGCATGACTGAGTGACATGGTTGGAAACTGGCTCAGGAGAGAAATTTATCGAAAGTCCTGTGGAGACCTTCATTCAATAATGAAATTATATTGGTTTATGATGAGGAAGAAGATGATGCATGTTGTTACGAATTCCTCAAAAGGTTTTAGTAATGGGGTTTCGGTGTTCTCAGTTTTCTTTTAAATTTCCGTACGCATTCACAATTTGCGTCCTTTCTGCTGCTGTAGTGGAAAGAGAGAGCCTGATTATTGTGACTTAATGTACCGTTGACGGTTTTGCGCCCATAATTTTTTATTTCCACATCAGTGAACTCTGTTACCACTCCCAAATTATATTTTCCCTATCACGAGAGGCTCATCAGTTTGTCGTAAAGTGAGGCTAAACTATGTTAGTGACAACCGATACGACCTCAAATTTTGCAGTATAGGATTTAAATATAGTTTGCAACAAAATATCACAAAAATAACTTTTATGTTAAATTTTTTAATATTTTCACTGTATTTTACAGCAATCCAAAATGGAAAAGCGAATTTTTTTCACACTTTACTAAAGGTACTACTAGATGCAAGCTCAGGCTCCCAACACTATTAAATAGTTTTGTGACACGAATCTGCACGAACAAAAAACGGTACCCAAATAATAAATATTAAATAAATAAATGTAAACACTTTGTTAGGAAACCGACAGAATGAAGGTGACACAAGTTTCCAAAGAAAATTCAATCCACAAATGTAATTAGGAAACCGACAGAATGAAGGTGACACAATTTTTCAGAGGAAATACAGTCCACAAATGTAATTTAGATGCATACTTTCCTGACATACCCTACCTTAAAGTTTCCTACCTTATAGCATTGAAGTTTGGTAAAGATCACAGGGATGATTTCTCATGTACCACTTCACGTGAATAAAAATCACTTAAATGCATATTTATGAAACCAAATCTGAAATGGTGGGAAATAAATGAAATTATTTATTCATTGATTCACATTTCTATAGCCGCCCGATTTCAGCTAAGCAAATGTATGGAAGTTTGACATACTAATTTTCCGATAAATGTTTTAGAAAAAGGCCTATGGCGGTTCTACCCTTTTTTATGTTTAAATTCTTAAGAATGAGTATAATAATATTCAGCATAACGCTATTTAACTTCTTTTCTTTTAAAACTGCAATCTTCAAAGCTACGCAGCTCTTGATTCCGGTAATTTATTTTATATAGCTTTTGTTTCGAAATTGTACTTTGCCTTCGCGTCATAACGTACCTTGCTGTAATTAATGTGTACCTGCTTACAAAAGCCAAAAAAACAGCATATGTTATGCGCCCAGAACAATCATTCTCATTCATTATCATCGTTCTTTCGAAAATCACAAATAAAAATCCTTCGGAGTCACTGAAGGAAATCACTCATCCCAAACATCCCATGTACGTGTTGCATTGCCTATGTTTATTTTCTTGTTTTATGCTTAAAATTTTATCTGTCGTACCTTTGAAGTCATAAAATTGAATATCGACACGGTACTTGGAAAGAACGATAGATTACGATACCCCATAACCTCAAGAGAAAGACACACTGCTTGGGAGATTTTCCTTATTCCAAAGAGGCAATGTTGCTTCAGAAAGCATGATTTGCGAGAGATATATCATCAGAACCGATAGGTGCCGCTCGTGTTCCAGGAGACGTTACCATACATACCTGACCTCCAACTATAATCTTTAAGTTAACACTTACCTTAAGTTAGCAGGGCGCTTAGGTAAAAACATCTATTACAAAGAAAAGACGTTTGGAACCCATTAAATCGTTAGTATGATTTTAACCGTTCAATTTCTTAATGGTGATTATGAATTAACTTTACACAAAGGAGCAACTAAGCTCGCAAATTTTATTTACAGGAATCAATCCATTTTAATAAAAAACTTTATTGTGATTTCAAATATTTTATTTTATCATTTAAATACTTAAACCAGAGCGTATCTCAATGGAAACACATATACTGTATATAAGGTTTCTTGGTTAATGAAATTTTCAATGAAAACAAGTGACATCCCACTTAACCTCTAAAGCATAAAGTACTAACTATAAAAATATGTCAGTCTAAATTAGTTTTTTTTTCATTCAACATTATTTTTAATTATTTACTTTCGCCTCACACCGTTTTGTTTTCTGAATTATCAGATTCACGTTGTTAAATATAATAACACAGGGCTGGCCTTCGAATCGGCACGGAAATGAGTGTATCAAATATTTTACAGTGACGTTTAAAATGAAGAAAAGTTGAAAATATTCAAGAAATATAAAGGGAATCTCATTAAATCAGAGAGTAGAATAATTTGTTTTACAGAAATTGGGCTATCTTCACTCATCTGGAAGAAACTCACGTACAGAACACAAATGTTGGGAACTAATTTTCCGAATATAAAGTAATTGTACAATTCTAACACAAATGAAAGGGCAGAGTGGAAGAAAATCACAGAAAAATGTGATAAAATTAATTCTATCCTGAAACATATAAGATAGACAACAGGAAAAAGCAAACCGACGTTGAAAAAAATTAGAAAAATTCATAAAATTACTTCAGTTCCAAAATGTGAAATAATTAAAGGAACGCGTAGGAATGTCTAGTGAGGGTCTCTCGTATGTCAAGGGCTTTCTTCATTGAGATTTTCAAACATCTCAACCTCCAAGAACATAAACTAAACCTATATGCAAGTAATTTCTCTTATTTTAAATACAGAGTTAAACAGAAACAAAGCTTTAAGTCTCCACTTTTTCTTACACCTGACGACAAACCTACTGTTCAGATATGATATTGCCCTGAGAATCATCAAATTTCATAGAAGCTGAGCAGTATTTTATTGTAAAAAAATCACCTGAAAAGTGAATAAACCGCCAGAAAAATAACAAAGAGTACATAAGGGATAATAACTTCTTTGGTACGTGTACCTCGATATTGAGTTAAACAGTTTACAGAAGACGCACGAGAGAGATCTTTGCGAAAGATGGACAAAGTTTGGTACATCCTTCACCAAACCACATAGAATGTTCCGCCTTGATTGTGCCCAACAACATCCCCCGGAGACCCCTGAACAATCAAACAGATTTTCTTCAGTGACGTGTCACAATACAGTCTAAACACAGATTATCGATGACTATTCATTTGAAAAGAAGCGGAAAGCCGAAATCATTGCTTCAGTATTAAGAAAATTGATCACTACGGTGCTGGAGGATTCCTTGAATTGGCTGACAGCATGTTGGAATGACACACGCAACTGCACATGTTTCCTGGAGGCAACGTGAAAACTTCCCTATACAGGGATGATATCATTTGTGGTGTTGATTCGCAACCTGTAGGCACCGTGACACCTGCCCTCTACAGGGATGCTATCATGTGTGGTGTTGATTTGCATTATCTGATAGCTCTTCCCTGGCATGTAATTAATTGACTTTAAATTTATGTAATCAATTGATTCATTCCACCAAATAGGCACTTTCCCATTAAAGAAGAAATAAAACATTTCAATCTTAATAAATGTTTCGAGTAGGAACACAATGAGTATTCATAAAGTTTCTTGTAAGGGCCAACCAAAAATAATAACGAAACAGGATTATTACACACCTCGCGCGTAGTATCGTTCGAAGCGGGCGGTAGTTGGCAGAACGCTAGGATAGTAAATCGGAGAAAGCGGGTTGAAAGCTTAACGTGAATTCCTGGGGTTTCAGATGTGAATTTGCAGCACAGAAGGTAATTTACAGAGAACTATAACTTAAGGGAAGCCGAATAAGCCATTTTCATGTAGAACTATTTTAAACGATTGTACTGTAATTTGTTATGACGTTTCTTTAGCGTGATAATGGGTTCTTCTATTGCTAATATTGTTCCTTTGCTAGTAAATCTTTAGTAACATTACATAGACAATTTTGAGGAACAACCTTCTGTTAGGTATAGGTTATATAAATCTAACCAACTTCATTAAAGAACTGCTGTTTTAAATCGGATCTTTACAGTAAACTAAAAAATCAAGGATTTTATACATCGAAACGAATTGAATCTGATATTTCTCTGTTAAAGTTTTACCTCATTCTTCCCTCTATATATATTCAATAAAGGGACCTTCAATTCCAGATCTGCTAAAACTAAAATTCAGATGAAGCTGTTAAGACTGACAGACGTAATTCTGGTTATTAGTTGACGCTATGTTGAATTTCACTAAGAAATTTTCACTAAATGCTATCCTCTATCTACATTGTAAGAAAGTATAATATTTCAAAATATTAGCGTTGGACTTTAAAAAATACTTCTCTTTGACTCAAGGTAGCTCACTGCTGAAACAAACCAGATAGGATCGAATCAGATCACGTTGCGAAAGGCAAACGCAGCCAACAGAAGG
Source organism: Macrothele yani (assembly GCA_039090855.1). Taxonomy (NCBI): domain Eukaryota; kingdom Metazoa; phylum Arthropoda; class Arachnida; order Araneae; family Macrothelidae; genus Macrothele; species Macrothele yani. Next base: position 44,524,083 of record CM076999.1, on the reverse strand, counting down.
ATGTCGTGTTTAAGGTAGCCAAGTGAAGGCATTCTTGTTACGGTCTGGAGATTTTTGTCATCCTCGAAAGCGTCTGAGGGTAACAGGTGGTAAGAAGGGAAATCGATAAAAAGGAAATGGTAGAGTACGTCTGAAGTCTGTGTCAGAAGAAGGCGTGTTTCCGTTTCACTGAAATGAGAGAAATATATCAATTGATTCGTATCAGCTGTGGGAGTTTTGCTGCTAACGCTCTGCAGTTATTTGGTGACAACAAGCCTCCAACGTTGTCAGTAGACGGTGACCAGTGAAAGTAATAACCAGCGCAGAGCTGGCATATTCCCGGCGTCTGGTTAATAGAATGTAGCTTGACCGAAGGAAACCTGGAAAACCCCTTTTCTGTTCCTTCTGTCTATTTTTTCACTCCTGAATTAGAGAGTGTTTTCGGTAACAATGTATTCGTATCTCTTCTGTGTACTTTGTATTCTTGCGCCAGTTCTTTTAAGTTCTCATACTAGTGTCTAAGTATTAAATTGGTGGCGCATTCACATCAGGAGCGAGAAGATGCGCTAAAAATGTAAGCAATATTTTCAATTCTTATGCCAAATCTCTGGTTGAATCAGGTAAACAGAACTACCTGCTGAACGGTACGGAATCATGCTAACGGAGCGCAGAAGTAATTTTTGTAACTGAATATATTTTTAGACCGAGATATCGCTATGGTCGCTGCCAAGCAAAATCACGGGCAAATATTTGTAATTTGCAAATACACTGACCGAAAAGAAAATCCCAACACCACTAAAAAATAGTTGTAGAGGAATGAAATTGCGGCAATACATTTGTATAGGTAACATATTTAATCGATTAAGGTTTCAAGATCACAGCTTAATGTAAGCGCGAGAAGAACCATTTTAAATGTGAAATGCTGGTACATTAATAACCGGTGTAACCGCTAGAATGTTGAATGCACGCACGCAAACGTTCATGCATTGTGTCGTACAGGAGCTGAATGTCGGTTTGTGGGATGGAGTTCCATGCCTGTTGCACTTGGTCGGTCAATACAAGGACGGTTAATGCTGGTGGGGAGAGACGCTGGAGTTGTCGTCCAATGATGTTCTATACGTGCTCCATTAGTGAAAGATCTGGTGATCTAGAAGGCCACGGCAACATGTGAACACTCTGTAGAGCATGTTGGGTTACAACAGCGGTATGCTGACGAGCGTTAGTCTGTTAGAAAACACCCCCTGGAATGCTCTTCATGAATGGCAGAACAACAGGTTGAATCACCAGACCGACGTACAACTGTGCCGTCAGGGTGGGTGGGATAACCACGAGAGTGCTCCTGCTGTCATAGGAAAATGCTCCCCAGACCATAACTCCAGGTGTAGGTCCAGTGTGTCTCGGCTGCAGACAGGTTAGTTGCAGGCGCTCCCCTGGCCTCCTTCTAACCAACACACGGCCATCACTGGCACCCAGGCAGAAACGGCTTTCATCAGGAAACACAACAGATCTCCTCCCCGTCCTCCAATGAGCTCTAGCTTGACACCACTGACGCCGCAAACGGCGGTGGTTTTGGAGTAAGTGGAATGCACGCTACAGGGCGTCTGGCTCGGAGCTCTCCTGCAAGTAACCGATTTGTAACAGTTCGTTGGGTCAATGTGGTGCCAACTGCAGCTCGAAATGCTACCGCAGACGCAGTGCGATGCGCCACGGCCATACTCCGTACACGGCGGTCTTCCCTCTCAGTAGTGCAACGAAACCGGCCGGAACCCGGTCTTCTTGAGGAAGTACCTTCCCTTGACCACCCCTGCCAACAATCATGCACAGTGACTACATTCCTGCCAAGTCGTTCTGCAATATTGCGGAACTAAGATCCACCTTCTTGTAGCCCTATTACACCACCTCGTTCAAACTCCGTGAGCTGTTGATAATGGCTTCTTCATTTTCTTAAAGGCATTCTTGACTAACATCAACACACTACGTCGAATCTCAACGATAACTAACGCTCACGAGCGTTACAGCGCGTATTAACAGCAAACCTGCTTTGCATGTTTCGAGGGGCGCTCCTAGCGCCACACGGATGCGCCGAGCGCGAAATTTGCATAGATGTCATCTTTCAGATGTACTCTTACTGCCTACCAACTGTCGTTTATCTAATATAACCCATTCTTGGTGTTGGGGTTTTCTTTTCCGTCAGTATAGATATGATGATCGTTTGTAAATTTTGTAGATATATAAATGTGCCTGCGTTGTGCTAGTTTTTATGTTTCCATTAGTTGTTTTCTCCCATTGGTATGTTATATTCCGATAACAGTACACTTCCTAAATAATTCTACCAAACTTTGCTCTGGTTTGATTGGTTGTATAGAATACAAATATAGACACACCAGTGAAGATCTGTGCTATTTTATTAAAAACACTATGTCAGAGTGTCAGAAATCGCATAAAATTGCTACTGTCGTTAGCGACAGCGATGCTAACATTATCGGAGCAGTTGAACTAGATGAGTGATGATCTATGAGATGCTTTGCGCATTTGCTTAATCTGGTGATGCAAAAAGCTACCGAACAAGTTGCCTGTGTTTTTCTTAAAGTAAAATGCATTGTAGTGTAATTCAAAAGAAGTACACAAGGACTAAAAAAATTAATAGAAATTCAAAAACAAAATTATTTGCCTATGTTAACATTAAAACTATATGTATCAACTCGTTACAACTCTAGTTATGATATGTTATATCGTGCGCTAAAGATAAACAATGCCATTATCAGTGATCGTATCCTAGATCAAGAAGTCTGGGACGTCAGCGAGGAGGTGCTGTTGATTTTAAAAGATTTATACTAAGTGAATGTCGGAACTTGTTCCGGCAAAAATGTGAACTTGTCGAAGGTAACTGTTTTTTGTAAACTGATTCAAAGTTTCTCAGTTAAATGCTCCCCGAAATATGATAAAGTTATTGCACTAATATCTGTGTTGCATAATGTTTTTTTTTCTTAGTATTATATGTTATAAAATTAATTTTGAAATGTAACATGGTCAAATGTAACACTATAACGAAATAAATGAAATGAAATTAAATGTACACTAGATTTCGAGATGTGTACCCAAATATGTTGTGCGCAGAATGGGTTTTCTTGAATCCAATATTTAAACAGAGACGTTAAAAGTAAAAATGCCTACGACAATGCTCTTAAAGGATTTCGCATCAAAATTGGTATTGTGAAGTTACCTCAAGACGTTGAAACCAGTGAACAAAGACGCACAAAGCCTTCAGTTTCTAGAGATGGTGACTTAGAAGGAAAAGGCAGTACTGGGACGAATACGATGAGGAGATAAAGGAAATAACACGTCCAGACAACAAAGTCGCAGCTTGTATTGCAGAGCTGGATAAATATTTAAATGAGGAGTATTTGGAACGCAAAAAAGATCCGTTGAAGTGGTGGCATGAAACTAGAAATCCATATTCCCATATCTATGCATGTACACTATCTACCAACAAGTAATTGGACACCCCTGCCATCAACGATATCTGCGGTCCGGATACACGTCACGGCCGCCGCTGTTAAATATCGTGTGGGCAGCAACAACGCAACCAGTCGCTTGCAAGATGCCACGCAGTTCGGAGATCTCTGATCTCGAAAAAAGTGTAATCGTCGGGTATCACAGGAATGGCGGTCCATACGTGACATATCCAGCAAGTTGAAGTACCCAAAATCGACAGTGGCCTACGTGATTGGCAAGTGAAAGATGAGAGGTGACAGTCGGGATATGCCCCGACCCGGCAGACCCTCAAAACTGGGAGTTAGAGACCGACGGGTGCTGGCCCGAGAAATTCAGAAGAACCGTACTAAATCGTAGTGCCGTATCCGCGAAGAGTTTCAACAGACATCCGGGAGTTTTCTTTCAAAGAATACCATCCGTAAAGAAGCCCATCTGCTCGGTTATCATGGACGTGCTGCCGTCTACAAGCCTTTGATCACCAAGTCCAATAGCGCTGCTCGGCTAACGTGGTGCAAAGAACTTCGACAGTGAACCGTTGAACAGTGGAAACAGATTCTCTGGAGCGACGAATCAAGGTTCACCTTCTTCTGTTCGGATGGCAGGGTCTGGGTTTGGCGTCTGCCTGGAGAACACCTCCTGCCGGAATGATTTGTGCCAACTGTGAAGTTCGGCGGCGGTGGAATTATGCTCTGTGGGTGTTTCTCCTGGTATGGCAGGGACCCTTTGTCGCAATTCCTAGTAGACTCAACGCCGAGACCTACTGCACCATTTTGGATGACCATGCACTTCCTACGTTGTGGCAGTTTTACCGGGTGGACCCATGTTACTTTCAGGATGACAATGTCACCTGTCATGTTGCGAGGTTCACCATGGCTTGGTATGGGAACAATGGGGTTAATCGAATGGACTGGCCTTCGCAGAGCCGGGAACTTAACCCTATCGAGCACATCTGGAACGAGTTGGAGCGTCTACTAAAGGGGTGCCCCTACCGTCCGAAATCGGTGAAGGAACTGACCTGTCTTCTCCAAGCCGAGTGGAAGAAAATACCGCTAGCCGTTGTACAACGCCCGGTTGAGAGAATGCCCCGGAGGGTCGCAGCTGTAATCGCCGCTCATGGAGGCTCCACCAACTATTGAAGATGAATAAACTTCGTTTTCCTTTGCTATCACAAGTGTCCAATTACTTGTTGGTAGATAGTGTATATTAAAGAGATTTTGCATTGTTGCAACATCTGTTGCTTGTGAACAGGTATATTCAGGTGCCGGGCAAATAATAAATGTAAGAAGGAGTTTGCTGAAATCTAGGAAAGTATCAGAATCATTTTTTTTGCATAACAATATGTAATATGTACTTAATACCATTTTTGCATTTGTTTGCATTTTTCGTAATCAAGATTTTAAATTTATTTTTGCTGTTGAACGTTTCTGCTCTACTAACTGGAGGCCAAGTTCATATTTATACGTACTTACTTCTGGTAGTCACCCTGTACATATTCTGGACTTCAACGTCCAATATATATTCTAAATCATATTACTTTACTACCGTAATTTTTGCAAATATATACTGTTGTAAGTTTCCGCTCTGTTCAGACGTGGTCAAGGTCACAGCTATCTAGTTTTGCTTAATTTCACTTTTTTGGCGCCAACACTCTGCATTTTGTGGACTTAAATTTATTATACGTATATTTTAAATTAAATTACTTCACTGCCGTAATTTTTACATATTCTTACTGTTGTAAGTTTCACTTCTGTTCAGAGGTGGTCAAAGTCACAATTATCTAGTTTTGCTGAATTTTTTTCTTACGATCATACTGTCGTTTTATAGTGTTCAGTTTATTATGAATATATTTTAACTTAAATAACTTCATTATCTTACATTTTGCACCTTTGTACTGCTGACGTTTCCACTGTACTCAGATGAATTCAAGGCCACAAACACTTATTTACAGAAGCCTACGAGTTTTGCCTCATTTCATTTATTTGCCGTCTCACCCCTAACCCTGGACACATTCACACACGAATCTGACTAGCTCGTTACTGTTGTAACATACAAGCGTTGGTATAATATCGCCTTCCAATTTTTTTCCTTGCTGTGAACGCATTGTCTCAATTGCTTTTCAAAATTTTGCGTTTCTGCTTGTGAAAACACGTAGTATTGTACTTGGACAATATCTTTAAAAGGATTTTTTTTTGTTTACCTAAAGCAAATTTTAATCGCAGTCACAATACCTAAACCCTCCTTAACCCCCTTTCTTCAAGCCGACGACCTTACTTTGTACTCCTCTTTTCGAAATGGGACGTCAGACACGTCCTGCTGCTTCACTGCACCTGGAAATGCTTAAGAGGTCTATTACAAATTTATTTTTTGCGTGTTTGACGACCGACGCGGCGTGAGTAACTCGTCGTCCTCGATGGATTATAAAGCAGTTGCCAGTCCATAATTTCTGGCCAGTGGTTCCAAAGAAGGGAGAGAGCCAGTGCTCTGTGACAAAAACAACATCCAAGCTACACCAGGATTCCTACCCAGACCCACCTCAGACAGATAGTTAGAAGCCAGCATTTAGACCACTCCGCAACCGGAGAGGCATGTATTAGAATTAGACTCCACATTCCACGTTCTTATCCACTACTTAGTACCACTGACAAACAGCACAGCAATTAGTGATAACCTTCCTCATTCGACCCTGGCCATACTAATGTAAAAAAAGGCTTGAACTAAGGATTCGGAAGAGTGGAGAACAATTTCATTTTCATGGCCCTGGGGAGTGGGGATGCTATTTTGATAACTTTTCTATGGAGCCGTAAACAAAACACTTCTTAGGAGAAAATACGTAGGGCTACGCGACCCGTATTATTACTTGGGAAAGTCCACATTATATTTCAAAGTTCAAAAAATTGAGAAACAGCCCGTCTCGAACTGGATGGGCCAGACAAATTTCAGGGTGAACTACAACTCACCTTCGCACCACCTTGGTAACCGTCCCTGTTAATAATCCATTAAAAGTTCGCTCATTACGACTTACCACGGAGCTAACTGAATGGCGAACTGAACTAATATGTCTTATTGTAATTATTTGTTTTGTTGAATTTGCTGCACATTAGTAAAAAAGTATATCTAAATGAACATTTTTGTTTTAAACGAATTTCCATTTTAATGAAGGCAAAATTACACAAATGTAGATTACACACATATTTCTTAGGTTAAACACAAGCGAGCAGTACGTAACATTTATTTTTAAATTTGAGTACTAGTTCACTTTTAACAAAAATTTTAGAAAATCAACATCTAACTCAAGAACATATAAATGAAATGAAGAGATGGGCTAGGAACTAAGAAATAAGAAATAATGAATATGTGAGATATGTTAAGTGACAGCTCACAACTTCCTATTTCAGTCTTCAATTATAAGGCACCTCAGCACCATCGGTTAATGAACTTCTTTTAAACTAAGCGATTACTATCACATACGAACAAGAGGTGATGTTTAACGTAAGCTGAAGGACAAAGCACACTATTTGTTGAAATTACAGGACCCTTTACTACAACACTTGGAAAATAAATAACATGTCATATAGAATAATTCCAGATAACTAAGACAATGCCATTATATTTTATTAGTAATACCTTTCGAGATCCATTGTATTGCAAATCAGAAAATAGAAGCAAGCGTGTGTAAAATATGACTGGTGATTCGAGTCACATCGCTGATTGAAACTTATGTATGACTCAGAACGCACACGGCCCCCTCTCAGGCACAGTGGGCTAAGCGCTTGATCATGGCCATTCGTCTCAAATGTGTCTGGGTTTGAATCCAAAGCAGACATGGATGTTGCTTTGGTGCTGTTCCACTGGCTCTCTTTCTCCCTTTCAGGAACCAGCGACAGTTAATTACAGATCGGCAACGCATCTTGCCCACGGTGATTGTTAAAATCGAAAAAGAATATTCACATGTATTTTAAGTCCCACTGGCTAATGTTGCAGCATTCCAACTACCTATTTTAACAGAACACCGTTTAGTTTGTTTCATTTCTAATTGTTTATGCAAAAATTTAGTGGCGTTTTTCTATTTCAGTGATCAGTCAAAATCTCTTTTACTGTACTAAAAATGTGTCTGACTTTCTGCAAAGAGGTTTTGAAAATAATTCTGACTTTCTGCAGCGCATGTCACTTTACATTACGGTGCCAAAAAATTGGGGAGGGTGCTGCCATTTCCATTACATACCACCACACCAATGCGGTAAATGGTAACGTCCGCCAACGACGTATATACTGTATAAATAGAAGCAGATATCTCCGCAAACTCTAGGATCATTTGCAATTCTGATGGCAGCTTCTCAGGATAAAAGCGATAAAGTACGTGGTATGATATTCAGCGCCCGGGATATCGGCCTCTCCATCTCCGAAATAACCACGAAACGTGGATTTATAGATCAATGATTTAAGGGTTTACCTGGATTACACAAACTCAGAAGGAAAATCCAGAGTTCGAGGTAAGTGTTGCCGTAGAAAAGCCATGGACGATGGTGGACAACAGTGCCTGGCATTCATCGTAGCGTTCGGTCTGAGCAACGTTTCATGTGTTCTATGGGTTGTGCTGCCGGCGGTCCATCTTTCGACGCATCTTACTGGTACATAGTTATGGTTTAGCTATAATGTTTTCAAACCCGATATTGTAGAGTATTATAAATCATAAGGGTGTTTTCCTTATATTTTAAATACGATCATTGTGCCACACGGTTAAAGTACCATTTGAGGAAAGCCTTAACGACTAAAAAATACTCAACATCTGCAATATAAAACTTCAGTTAAAATTTGGAATGAGAAATTTAAAACATAAACCATTTTTTAACGTTAGCACTAATGTTTGGAAAGAAGGAAAAGAGTAAGTGCACTTTACAGTCATTTGCAAATATTAAGACCACCTGTTGGTGTCAAGAAGTTTCTGACGATTGCATTAGCTACTGTCTGTATTACTCACCCTCTTGTTGGTGTTGCATCAACCTACAGCGGCAGCTATTATTAGCGTTGTAGAAAGTATGTGAGCATCATCTTGCTTCTGGTTTTCATGCTGAGAAGTTTTGTATGTATATCTTATATTGTGAAAAATTGGGAAAAAAACGTCATTAACTATTACTCATAGGGCACGTTTAGTGACTTTACGTCTTGGAGTATACACCAAACTTGACATAAGCTGAAAGATTAATTTAACGACGAAAAGAGATGTGGACGTCAAAAGAAAACAACCCGACGTGATGACAATACCATAAAGCGAATAGTTATGCGTTCTCCGAGAAGATCGTGCAAGAAAATCAAGACATTTCTACATTCAAAAGGATCTGATATTAGCATCATCATTTTTTCCGACGTCTTAGCAAAGATTTTGGATTAAAGTCTTATAAACCTGCACATAAACCTTGATTAAACTGTCATGAAACGAAACGGCAGTTTGAGAAGCGTCATCAAACGTGGACTACTAAAAATTGGAGCCGGGTTCTTTTTTCCAATGAATCAACTGTACCTTAATTTGAATCACGTGAAGCGCATGTTCGACGACTAAAAATCAAAATGATTATGCAAAATACACCGTTAGTACTGTCGGACATCCGCCTAGTCAGCTGATATGGGTTGCTATGTCCCCATGTGGTATTGCTTCATTATCCTTTGTGCCGATAGGCACTAGAAGGACTAGATTTCAGTTGATCTGAATATTTGCCGTCATTCATTTTTATTAATTACACTTGTTCTATGCGATACAATTCCTGATTTATTTAGAGAAAAAATTATTTCGTGTCCAAAATGTGGAGGAAAATCTGTTCATGTGAAACAAAAATATACGTAATACTCCTTCTGACACACTTTCGCATTTTTGAAATTGATACGTATTAATACCTAAATCGGTGACATGTATAAATCGAAATTCCAACACCTTTCGAAATGAAAAGAAAAGTATTTCGTAAACGAGTTTACAATAAGCATTTTTAAATTATGCCACTGCTTATCACATTCTGGAATCTAACAAAAAATAAATGAAATGCTTAGGTCATTAACTTCAATTTACCGTGGAGTACGTTGTTCATTTTAGAAGTTTTGTATAGTGCGCAGGCGTTTTCCGTTTTATGATGCGGATTGCTCCAATCGTTACGCCAGTTGTGAGTCAGACTTCAGTATACAAATTTGTGTGTACGTTTTCTGTCTAATTTGTTCCTATTCCAAAAAATTATGCATAGAAGTTCAGGAAGAAACTGAATCGGATCAGATCTGGCCTAGCGACCAACTATCCTACATTACAACTGAAAGTTTGCTATGAAAGTCCTCTACTGAAATTCCTAAAACTTTATGTGAACTTTGTGGAGTTAGTGCCAAGGTGGGCGTCTCGTTTCCACCAAGGTCGGGAAAGCATCGCAGCGACCCAAGATGCGGCTGGCCATCAGATGCAACGGACGACACTTCTGTGGTTTTCATCACCATTTTGGAAAGAAAATTGACGGAAAACATGTAAAGAGATTGTATATGAATCAAACATGTCTATCCCTACGGTTTTCATAACCCAAGCTTCGAGCATGTCTGGACAAAAAAGGTCATAGTCTCGAAGCTGGTTTTATCATTTTGCATGACACGGTGAGGCCGCATGTTACTCATACGGTAAGAGATATACTGGAAAGTTATATCTGGGAATTGCATCCCCACGCGTCATACAGTGTTGAAATGGGCCCACCAGACTAAATTGTGTTCCCAAAACTGAAGAAACCACCCCGCGGAAAACGATACAGAATGTTTCTAATCAGGTGATCCCAATAATCCTACGCCTCAGCAATGCAGGTGTCCTGACTTGAATACAAGACTTGCCTAAACATTAGGCCGCTGTCAGAAGTAGACACGGAGATTACTTCGAAAACATTTAAAGGTATATTGTGAAAGAAATTCGTTTTTTAAGAGACAACCCACAGTGTGCAAAACTGTTGAAATAAAAAATAATACGTATTCAGATACAACAAATCTGCCTACTTATGGGAGACGATTTCTGTTTTTTTCTTTTAATGCTATACGCATTTTCATTCAATTAAAATAAATGTGTCTACTGAATAAAATACTTTCAGTAATTTATTGGGAAAATTATATTTAATTATATGTTCGTTAGGAATCTGTTTTATCCTTTGCAATATTGTTGTTTTTAGTCACCTGCGGCATTTATCTTGCAGCAGAATTTGGATATTATTTAGACACATGGGAAACCACAGTTTGCTGTTGTCTGATGTAATTTAAAAGCTCGAAAAATTACTGTGAGTACTGCCTATGAGCTTTCATTCTATTTGACCGAAATACCTTCATGTACTAAACCAGTAAAAATCATTTTGAAAGTCTGCCACGTTTCTTCCCATAGTTTCTGAAGTAATTCAGCACCTAACTTCGTACAGTAGAATCCAAGGACAAGAAGAAATATTAGGAGAATCGGCAAACATTTTGGGTTTGAACCAGGTAAAACTCGGAAGGAAATATAAAGCCCAGTTACTTCAACGTCAAGTTGATCGTGAGGATTTTCGAATGACACTGAATGTCCAGTATGCATTTATGTATAGGTAGCTTCTACTCTAACCTTTGCTTGTCTGATCAGAAAAGATCTGGTTCTTGTATCTGTTATAGTAAGAGTCGTTCAGAACGGCTTGTAGGCAGAGCAGTACAATTAAAACAATGGCGTGCATTTACGAAACGAGGCATGAATACCACACATAGCAATCTGCAAAAGCACACGCAATAAAGAGCGCAGCCATCACTTGAGAAAAAAATATTTAATTTCCTTTATTAACAAACAATTAGACGTTGAAATAACGTAATAAAAGCATTTAATTGCTTAAAACTGACAAATGAATGAAAATATGTTAATTATTGTAAAATTTATTTAACAAATCCTTAAAAATATAAAATAATATGTATATAACTTTTTTATATGTAAGTATGTGAATTCAAAACTGCTTGGACCCATTGTTTTGCGAGTTTCTTCGAATTTAATATGTAGGGGGTGTCAGTAAACAATTTCAGTGTTGAACAGTGGAGGGTTAACAGCATTTTCCTTCCGTACAGTTTGTCACCTTCCAGCCTGTACCTTCTCGTATAATGACTTATGTCTCAACTTACCCGCTCGCATAGCAAACAATAAAATTTTGTACATTGAAACTGGAAACCAAGCAAAGGGCCAATGACTTTCAAACAGCAAGAGGTGCTCAAACCATATTTTTAAAACTGAATTGTTTTCAAAAGTTGTTTCCCTAACTATTATGGCCCTTTTAAGTCATGATCGTGGTCTAATGGCACAGACTGGAATTTATTCACTTTGTAAAGAAGCACAGCTTTCAATCTGGCTTTAGAGAATTTCATGAACATGCGTGTCTGTGTTCTATCATCGTCATTACCTAGGGTTCCATTACATACCAAACATCATTATTAAATATTTTAGCATCTCGCTGGAGAAAACTCCATCACTTTAATCCTCGATTCAAAGAGTTCAGCGTATATTTTGGTAAGTTATGTAAATATATTCTGCAGAAGAACATCGTTATGTGCACTGAAAGGACAAATTATTACGTACATCCATCTAAGAGATTGTGGCACTACCTTTTTGCACACTCAGGACAGCATCCAAGCATCATGGCACGAACGCAGTGAGATTCCGAAACACAGACTCAGGTAACGCTGAACAAAAATCTAAGAGTGCTTGGCGTAGAGCAGGCAGAAATGTAGGTGAGGATGGTTGATCACGAACAGCTTGTTCACGTATGTGACAATAAGTCCAGTGAAGGAGGCCGCCGTACGAGTGTGATAAGCTCACATTTATGCTCATGGAGCCAGTCAGTTGCTAGCGGTACCGATGGGTGGCGCGTTATCCTGTTGAAAGAACTGAACTTGGTTCGGAGAAAGGCACGTAGTGAAATGCTGGAGATGGTAAGCTATGAGCTGCTTATAGCTGGAACCAGTGACGGAAGATTCAAGAGGTGCCAAGTGACCCAGGCCGGACTACATGAAATCTGGCCAAACGTGTACACCGCTTCACCGGTCTGTAGTACCCCAATTTGGCATGTAGGGTCCATAGCTTCATGTAGTTTACGCCACATATGTTGCCTGCCATCGGCTCGATACGGTGTGGAACGGGATTCGTCACACCACATGACGTGCTTCCAATCATCCATGCTCCAGTTTCGATGGCCCTTCGCAAACTGCAGTCGAATCATGAGATTCTGTGCTTTTAACATTTGGACACGATGTGGTCGACGACTGCCCAACCGAGTTCAGCCGTTTGTCGACGCATTGCTTTTAAGCATAGGCTTGTGAATGCTCCTATATTAAATTGTGACGTGATTTCCTGCAAACAAGCTTTACGATTCGTCTGTAAGATGAGTGCCAGTCGTCGGTGCCCTCGATCATCCCATGCACCATCATGCCACACTTCGTCCGAATGTTAGCGGTTTTACAGGCTTTCACCTACGCTTGGTACACACTTGCTTCCCGGCTTTCCTGGCTCCAATTACTTGACCTCGTGCAAATTCGTCCTCGACCCATGCTCGCACATGACGGAATGTAATCCTGTTGGTGTCGACTCATTCTATTTATTGTCCCAACTAATTTTTCTGCCCACCGGGATTTGCTGCTGTCCTGCTGCTTTGCGCATTTTCATCGGGGAGTACGCAATAATTTGTCCTTTCAGTGTATATGTTCTTTGAAATATTAGGGATGCATTAAATACAAACAACATTATAAAATACTTAATTCCAGGTTTGTTTCACTCAATTATTGTTCGATGCATTTTGTTTCATACAGCCCTAAAATATGGCATTTTATGCAGATCCACAGAATGCCTTTTAAATGTTGTTTTCAAAAGCACATTTCTTTTTTCGTTGCATACAAAATCGGTTCAACCTATTGTTTTGATTGCGATGGATATTACTTATACAGTGAATTGACTCGACGATATATTATCCTCGCAAATCGTTCTATAAATTCATCATGACACATATATTGTTTCTGAAGTTTGCTGAGGATTCCCGTTTCAATTGACGCACAAGCTAATGCTCAGATACGATCCTGAGTCACAGAAGTTTTTAAAAAAGTTTCGATGTTCTTCGGGCATGAAAACCTTCTTTTTTTGTAGCAGGAATGATGTCTATTAGACAGAATAACTTAATAGGAAGCCCTAGTAGCATGCCTTTTTTCTGATTGCATTTAGCGTAAATTGAAGTTCGCATTATTTTTTTCGCATACTCAATGTCATTGATTATTAAACACATTAGTAAAATCCTGCAATGCCTCGATTATGATACGCTTTCCAACATAACATGAATCGCAGGAAAATGCATTGGTTTTGAGGGGACTAAGGTATGGTATAAACGTTTGAGGCTCACATATATCAAAATTAAAACTCTTTGTGCCCGTGTTACCTATTTCTATCATCAATTTCTGTACAAGTTATCATGCAGAAGGGAAGTAAAAAAATTATTAACATCTCTTGCGAAAAACATCTGCGCTGCGTCGTGGGTGAAGCATCTGCTGGTCTTAATGCTTTAGGAAAATGTAATGCTTCTCGTATGTTATGGGTAACCTAAGATAGTTTTCAGCCATTTTAAGTAAGAACTGTTACCGAATATACTCAAACGCTACAAATTGTGAGCGTGAAAATCGAATAATTTTAAGTAAGTGACAATGCAGGAGGACGGAAGTAAATACTCCGTTAATAAACTTTAAAATATATTGTATTAATTAACGATTCGATTTTGACGCTTTCTTTGCACTTCACCTTGTCTTTCCCCGCAAAAGCATATTGAACTATATCAAAACCAAGCAATTATACGCCGATGGTTACGTAAATAAAGTAAGTTAAAGTGATATAAACTCTATGGAATACTTTTTGCATGGTGATGCATTGCAAAAATTGAAAAGAAAGAAAATGGAGAGACATCTCCATTTCCTATTCATGCTGTTCTAATACAACCGGTGATGAATGCAATGAATTTCTGAATACATTGGAATGAAAGGAAAGACCTTTTCAACAAGAAAAAGCATCCAATTTCTTGAGTGCAGTAGGAGAATTAATCGTCAAATCTATCCTATTTTAAAGAACTGCTAATAGTGGCACCATAATTTTTCACGCTTATGATCAAAGGGAAATATAGAGGTCTTTATTCTATTGTGTATGATTTTCCATTGAAAACCTGTAAATAAATCTTTTCACGGCCATTTCTTTTAACTGAAATAGAATTATCTGAAACTCCTGAGGTTTTTGAAAACGGAACCTTAAGGGTTGTGTGTGTGACACACGTGTGCATGTTAGTAAGGGTACCGCAAACCTAGGACGCTCAACTGTATCTTATGTTTGGATATTTAAGCGAAGAATGCAAGGACCCGGAATGTATCCAACGGCAAATCAAGATGAGAAGTAAAGAAGATCTATAATACGCTTTAGACCAGCGTCAGTTAATCTTCAATAGCTAGGACTGTCGTCCGGCTTAGCATCGAAATCTTAATGGAAGCAAAATAAAAACAACGCAAAAAAGTTTGCCGTTCAAAAAATATTAATAACAGAAATTCAGAAGATTAGAATTTGGCTGTTACTGTGATTTAAATTTACCAAATATCAGCGGAATTTTCTAACACATTTCTGTTTATGCACGAAAATGTTGTACAGTTCTTTAGAGTGAATTAGGTCCACTTATGGATACGAGCAATATTAATTCCCTAAAACATTTTAAAAAAGTAATGGTATCAGAGGCGGAAATTTTTTCCACATATATGAAAAATTTATTTAATCCTCATTATACATTTTGGTCATTGCCAAACATATTCACCGAGAAGTGATATAGAAACATTCAGTAATTATAATTCAGCTACATGTATTTCAAGGTATTGTAAATGAACGGTTCATGTAAATAGCAACCACAAAGCTAAAAATGTTGAATGACAAAGGAAATAAACATAACTATAAAGAAGGTAGATATATATCTGTGTGCGTCCGTGTGTGTATGCGTATAAGCTGAATAAGTAAATTTATGTAAGCTGCAAAAAGGATTTTAAAAAGGTATTTGCAACATACGTGATGGAAGTAGTAGAAAACAAAGCCAAACCCGCAAGAAAGAGAGTTGTATTCACCTACCGAGAAATGATAAGTTGTAAACCTTTAAAACTGAAATCCAAAAGAAAAGAAAAACAAAACACAGTTGATACATTTGACCGAAATGCAGAAAATATCCTGAACAATCATTTCTAAATTCTTGTAACATGCATTTACAAGAATTAAGATTTCCATGGGTCAAATTTAACCGTAACTGAGGATTATATTTACTTCGACTATAGCTATATTCATACATGTCTTTTTTGTGACGTGCCTGCCCCGCAGGACACACATGAGATAAAGGCAGATAGCAGTGAGGCGCATGCCAGAGTAGCCCTCGGAGCTCCAGAGACGCGAGTTGTGAGTTCAAATCCCGCCCCTTTAATAAAAGTGATGGATAAATTTACTTCATCATATTGGCGCCCAAACTTCCAGGATGACCTGACCGTTAAGTTTCTCGCAATGGTGTAATGTTCTTTCCACACCGCAAGACAGGGAAAATGAAAATCCCTTCTTCAGTGCTTCGAAAAAAATAAATCAATGTGATGTTACGTTCCACACACTAAATTGTCTGGGATTTCTCAAACACACATTCTTCATTAGATGAGAGGCTACAGCAACACCTGGTCCGGGCAGATCCGTGGGCCCTGCTCCCGGCCCTCGTTCGGGTGTGTGTGTGTGGTGGGGGGAAGGGGGTGAGGTATCTGCCCCGCCGGACGGACATGACATAAAGGCAAATATCAGTGAGAGTACATTCCAGTGTAGTATAGTGGATAGCACTCGGAGCTCCGGAGCTGACAGTTCTGGGTTCAAGCCCCGCCCTGGCATAGACATGATGGAGAAATTAACTTCTTCATAGTTTTTAAGTAAACAATAGCATGCTCTTTTGTCTTAAAAAAATTGCATCCTCTTTTGTCGTCTTCGACAAAAATGTACAACAACGATACGGATGTAGGCAAATATGCTGTTAAATTTTAAACCATTATGGTTGTAAAAATATACAGAACATTAGTAAAATCGCATAGTTTCTCAGTAGCTTGACTTTATACTTTCTGTATTTCTATTCCTCGTTCCACAATTCTTGTTCTTTTATAGTTTATGGCCTTTCATCACGTCGAAGAAGAAAGGCGGCTCAAATACATTTTCTTTTAGTTTCTTATTTGGAAAAATGGTTTGTACATTATTAATGTAATTAATGTTGTAGATAAAAAACTGGTAACATTAACTTCTCAATGGATTTGATCTCTTTTTCGTACATTTTGAAAGAAGTGCTTTTAAATTTGAACACATGTTACTAAAACTGTGAATTTATTGATGCTTTTATGATTATCAAATGTTGCATGCATAATAACTTAGAAGATTTCTTTCGAAATTCTGAAGTAACTTTTGAAGATTGAGAAAGCTCTCGATAAGATACGTCAGCTTCGTATTTCTTTTGCCCTGGAAACAAATTAATCTAGAAAACAAATGCACTGCGGTTGACTGAAATTCTTGTTGATTGAAACTTCACTCCAATCTATCCTTCTGGTTCATGAGTGTGAGGTTCATTCTCAGTAATATCTCGTACATAATTCTACGGAAGATATGAAAATTATAAAATCATTGAAATACCTATAAACTTTGCATCTGAAATTGTTAGTTGACAGTTAAATCGTCGTCTCTTTTTTCATAGTACTTCTGTTTACGTCTGTAAAAAGAATCTAAGAATAGTTAACGGGGAAAATCTTATTCGTACTGAAATTCCATGCCAATCTCTTTGAGTACCGAAAGTCAAACACTTGTAAAAGAAGACACTTACATCGCAGTTAGAATGGAATCTCTTTGCGTCTTTTGTTTTTGCTTACCTTCTTTTTAATAGTAAAGAATTTTAGCAATGGGGAAACTGAAAAAATTAGAAATTAATCAATTTATGAGTAATAGATACACTGAAATTCAAATTAAAATTTTTAAAATATACGACCTCATTAAAATCTCTAAAAATACCGGGACTGAATCAAGTCGGTTACAGGATAAAACATCAAACAATAAAGTTCACATCTAAGAAATACTGTTTCGTCCTGTTCAAATGCGTATGTCTGAACGGGTATTTAACAGATTGATGAATACTGGAAAGATAGTTTTTAAACCAGCTGTTCACCTTTGAATTTAGTAATTCGTTTTTTTAAATGGTCAACTGGTTGTATTAAAAGGCTGAATCCACAAGCGCACCACTGGAAAGTTTTTGCCTTTATTCCAAGCAGTTGATCATGTAACCCTATAAAATCATTCAGCTCTTACACATGACACCAAATCCATAGCCAACTGTTTTCTATTTTTCGAGCTAGCAGCATTTTTTGTTTCTTTTCAACATTCACATTTGAAGTTATCCTTTGCAAATATCAATTTTCATTCATTAAAAATATTAAACTCCAGAGATTTAGTTTGCTACGCATGGAATACGAAAGCTTTACAAATGAACTTCAAACCTCATTTTGTCTACTAAGGAGATTTTATCACTAACATTCTACCTTTTCATAACATAGTGGCTTAGGTCTTACAGATCAACGGAAATCATTTAACTCTATGTGTTACCCTTCTTAGGATGAAAATGTCATCACCTTTACATTAACCCTTTAAGCGGCTCGAACGAAATAACTCGTGGTACGTTTCTGTGGCCCATAACGGCTGGCACGAAATAACTCGGGGTACGTTTCAGTGGCCCATAGCGGCTGGCACGAAATAACTCGGGGTACGCAATCTGTCCACTGCCCAGCTCACCCGAGTGACCTCGAACTCCGGATAACAGTGAACATTGCATTCCCCCTTTGCTTTTTTATTCAAACTGCTCGTTTACGGGGACGGTAGACACTAATCCTTTCTGACTGATTACCTGCTAAAAGGGTTCGGACAATGGCACTGAATCTAAAAGGAGAGACGTTTGGATGTCATTGCAGTTTCTACATTTGTCTTGGAAAGATAAATTAACGAGCTTGAACTGTAGTTATGCGACAATTAAAACTGAAGGAAGACTTTAGAGTATTTCAGTAATTCTCGGTAATCAACTTTGGAAGAAAAAATATTACTTTCGGGAACACAATCTTTTAATTTTAAAATATTTAATTAACGCAATTTTATTTAAAGAAATAGGAAATCCACTGTGAAACTGATTTTTCGGTTTGCAACAGCAACCTAAAAATAATTGAAATGACATGACATGATTTTTTTTACGTGAAATTTGTCATTAGGCGGTAATGAAAACAAAATTTAAATTTCAAAAATTACTTTATTTTAGGATTTTTCAAAAGTGTTTTGCTATTTTAAATGAAAACAGCAACGATTTGAACTATTAGTGAGAACAGATAGTTAGATATAAGTGTGAGCAATAAAAAGTACATAAAACACACAAGACACAAAAGCGATTGTCTTTAAATTAAGAGGAGGAAATAGTAGGTCGGTTGTCAATCAGCATGCTTTGTACGAAGACAGTTGATCTAATTCTTTTGAACGCATATGATTTCGGAATCACAGAGATGGAAAACGGTTAGCTAGAAAAAAATCGCGCTATCCTTGCAGAAGTCCAGTCAGACTATCATTCATTGTATGTTATTTAGAATTCAATAATATTACAAGCTATGCTTATCAGAAAGCTTAATATCGAGTTGCCCACAGTTGGATTTTTTGAAACTACATATTTTGAGGAGCGAGATCAGACGGGTGTAGGAGAAGTTACCACCGGAGAACTGGCCACCGGAGAACTGACCACCAGGAGAACTGGCCACAAAATTTTTAAAGGGTCGTATAAATTGCGTTTTTGACCGCTATATGCCCACGACCCCCAGAGGTTGGTTATCTGAGTCATATAAAGTTTCCGTAATTTCGTCTTTTCTTAATTGCGATAATTAATGTAATTTCTTTTATTAAAAATGTTTATGATCTACATTTCAACAGAAGATTTCAGGCTTTTCAAACTACAAGTCTGCAAATTATCTGAGGGCATGTGCTGACTCAGGAAACTTGTCATCCAAAAGTGTAAAATATAAAGCATTTCTCGACCCATCCGAAGATTTTCAGCATTTACAAGCTACAACTCGACACATCATCTGAGCGTATGTGCCTACTCTGGAAACATGTCGGGGGGGGGGGGGGGGGGATGGTTAATACCAAAAGTGCAACATATGAAAAATTTCTCGTCCGATCGGAAGATTTTTAGCATTTATAAGCTACAACTCGGCAAATTTTCTGACGGCATGTGCCTACTCAGCATACTGTTGTGGGGGTGGGTAATACCAAAACTGTAAAATATGAAAACTTTCTGGTCCGATCTGGAGATTTTCAGCATTTACAAGCTACGTACAACTTGACACATTATCTGAGGACATGTGCCTACTCTTCAAACCCTTCGGGGGAGGGGGATTGATACCAAAAGTGAAAGATATGAAGAATTTTTCGTCCGATCGGGAGATTTTCAGCATTTACAAGTTACAACTCGACGTATTATCTTATCTGAGCGTATGTGCCTACTCTGGAAACCTGTCGGGGGGGGGATGCAAAAACTGCAAAATATGAAGAATTCTCGTGCGATCCGAATATTTTCAGCATTTAAAGCCCCCCCCCACGACAGGTCTACTGAGTAGGCACATGCCTTCAGATAATGTGTCGAGTTGTAGCTGCTAAATGCCGAAAATCTCCCGGTCGGACGAGAAATTCTTAATATTCTACACTTTTCGTACCCCTACACACAGGTTTGCTGAGTAGTCACATACCCTCTAATAATGTGTCAAGTTGTAAATTTGCCAAAAATCTGCCAATCGGAGAAGAAATGCTTCATATTTTACACTTTTGAAATCCCTCCCCCCCCCCGACGGGTTTGCTGTATAGGCACATGCGCTCAGAACAGAAAACTATTCGAGTTGAAGCTTGTAAATAGTAAATATCTGCCGATCGGATGAGAAATTCTTCATGTTTCTACCCCCCCCCCCCACCCTCACATACACAGGAGTAGGCACATGCCTTCAAATAATGTGTCAAGTTGTAGCTTGTAAATGCCAAAAATCTACTGATCGGACGAGGAATTCTTCATATTTTACACGTTTGGTATTAACCCCATCTCGCCGACAGGTTTCCAGAGAGTGCACATGCGCTGAGAAAATTTGTCGTGTTGCAGCTTGTAAATGCTGAAGATCTCCCGATCGGAAAAAAAGAAAAATTCTTGATATTTTACGCTTTTGGTATTGCCCCCTACCCCCCCTCACACACACACACTAGTTTCCTGAGGCAGCAGATGCCCTCAGACAATTCGATTACTTTGTAGCTTGTAATGCCTGATAATCTCCCGATCGAACCAGAAATTCTTTATATTTCATATTTTAGGTTTTAAGTCCCCCCACTCCCACCCGACAAGTTTCCTTGGTTTGCTCATACTCGCAGAGAATTTGTTTAGTAGTAGTTTATAGCAAAATATCGTGAATAAGAAAATACGAAATTACGGACATTTTATGTGTGTCAGATAACCAATCTCGGGGAGACGTGGAAACGGAAAATTTTGTGGTCAATTCTCCGGGTGGCCAGTTCTCCGGTGGCTACTTCTCCGGGGGCCAGTTCTCCGGTGGCCAGTTCTCCGCTTAGTCTTAGCTCCGAAAATCATGGAAATGTCCAAATTTCTTACTGAAAATGAAATATTAAAAAAAATATGAACAGAAGTTGCTTAAGTAGTGGGGAATATAGCCACACGAAATTTGTTTATGCAGAACAACTTTATGGCACTGAAATTGCAATGTGTCCAGTTCTCCGGTGGCCAGTTCTCCGTACCCGAGATCAGACTGGATTAATTTTTCATAAATACAGTCATGTAAACACTTGCATTTATTTTAAAAACAGCCTACGCCTCCTAATGCACAATCTCGTGTCTGTTATGTTTAATCCGATGTGAATAACGAATGCGCACAGAAATATTGCTCACAGAAAAAATCGCACTCCTCGAAAATAAGAAAAAAATGCCCACGTCTTGAAAATAAGATAATACTCAGATGTGTGTTGTCTTCTTACGTTTGTTAGAAACAAGAGATTATTTTTAATTTCACAAAGAAATATCTTGATTTTAACTAAGCAATCGACAAAACTAGTCAGATCATTTCCTCTGCTGAGCGGCAGAACTTCACCTAGCATTACAAGGAAATTGAACAGTTCTGAAATTTTCACAACAGTCTTGTTCGAAGAAACTCAGCAATTTTAATATCTCGTAAGTGTGAACTTGCAATCAAATGTTCAAGAAGCAAGAACGGACTGAACCTAAAACGTTTACAAAATTCCTATGCCTTGGACTTTTCAATAAAATTTAGCTTTTACATTGGAGTTTTAAGGTGAGGTGTGTTCAAATGTACATTCTAAAATTAAGATAGGAGAAGTTGTACATCAATCCTTAGATGCCTGCATGAACAAAAAGACCTAAGCTCTTTTACGACGTTTTCCGTTAAATGCTTGATATTTCATTTTTGTATGCAAATGACAATTACCAGTAAAAAAAATTGTGCTACACATGAAACTCGTGCGAAGCCCCCTAGGCTTTTTCAGCAGAATGTTTGTTACAATCATAATGTTTAATATGTTTAAATAAATAAGAAAAAGTGGTAAATGTATATCAACATATCAGTCATCGGATGTTTGAAACAATATATCAGTCATCAGGTGTTTGTATCTCCCAAACTCTTTAATGCCACATTGTAAATGTCATGCAGTCATTGAACTGGGAAAACAAAGAGATAAAGATTAATGGAGATTATTTATATCACCTCCGTTTTGCAGAAGACGTAGTCATTTTTGGAACTGGCACTTCAAAACTGCAGAGTATGTTCCAAGAACTTGCTGACAAGAGTGAAGAAGTCGAAATAAAAATTAACTTGCAGAAGAAAAAACTGATGTACAAAGCAAATTTTGAAAATATGAATCTTTTTCTTTTTTTTTTTTTTTTTTTGGTGTAAATACGATGTGGATGATAAGTCAGAAAATATCCGAAAACTTGAAAATTTCGTCGTCCTGCTGCGGGAATCGAACCCGCGTCTCTTGATGAATCGAACCCGCGTCACTCGGATAGCGCCCGAGTCTCTCCGGGAGACGCGGATTTGACTTCCGCTCCAGGACGGCGACATTTTCAAGTTTTCGGATATTATCTGACTTACCATCCATGCCATATTTACACCAAAAAACGGATTCACATTTTCCAGATTTGTATTGTATGATGTAATTCTGTATTCCATTCATGCATGATGTACAATGCTTTTACAAGAAATAAAGAATTACTGATTGATAGGGAGAACCTGGAGTTAACGGATACCTACATTCACCTTCGATAGTAGATATCAAGCGATGGTCCCTTTGATGAATACATTAATCTACGTATAAAACTTGATCGAAGTGCCTTTGGAAGAAGCAGTGCATTTTTTGACAGCAGTATTCTATTATGTTTTTTAAAAAAAGTGTTTATAATTAATGCATCCTTACAGTGCTTACATATGGAGTGGAGACATGGAACTTCATGAAACAAGTTAGTAAAATTATGCAATGCATTGATTATGATACGCTTTCCAACATACCAGAAACTATTACTCAAGTTATTACTCAAGTTATGAGGATAATGGCTGTAGAATAAATATCGCTCCTTAGACCTGACGTTTGAACCCATTTCGATTATATTCAACAGAACCGGTAAGGTATACTTACGGAACAACATGATAAAGTTTTGTCCTAATAGAAGCATTTTTACGTAAGTTACAATGCATAATATATGCGATGGAATGGATACCCATCTTTTGTCCTGACCTTTGACCCCATTTCACCTATTTTCAATAGGGTTCGTTCCCATTTGGTCCTTTACCACATACTAAAATTTCATCGAAATCGAACCATTATTACACAAGTTATGACGCATAAGGGAAATGGAATGGATCCTGCTCCTATGTTGTGACCTTTGACCCCATTTCGTCCATTTTCAACAGGATTCGTCCCCAACCACATACTAAAATTCCCTCGAAATCGAACCATTTTTACGCGAGTTATCGTGCGGACGGACGGACAAAGCTGGAGCATATACGCTTCTTCAACCTACCGTTGGAAAGCCTAAAAATGGCGTAAAAAGAATACGGACAACTGAAAAGTAGCTTGATGTAACCAGGAAAGAAAACAAGAGGATCTCATGAATAAGGAAATAGACATGAGTGTAAGACAGCTTGATCAGGGTAAAATCCCTGAAATGGCAATGGGCTGGATATATTGCCAGAGGGACGGGCCTACGATGCAGACCTGAAATTTTAGACTAGATTGCACCGGACAGGAAATGACCCAGAAGGAGACTGCATGGGGGATGAATAGATGAAATTCGAAAGCATGCGGGATGGACGGTAAACGGTAAAAATACCCCAGGAGAAAATACCCCCGAAAACTGAAAAGCGGAAAAAATGCCCCTGGAAAAAATAACCCCGGAAGAAATTACCACAGAACAAACGGTTCACTGTAAACTGCCACACAGGAACACTGATGTGTGGCAGTGTTCCGGTGTGGCAATTTATCGGCAACCCTGCCACACATCTTTCAGCAACTTGGCTACAAAAGTTAAAAGGGGGAGGGGGCCATAAAGATTGCCGTTTCTGGGCCTACATTGATAACTGAATTGGGAAACGAATTTAGCGAAAACATTCCATGTAAGCCAAGCGAGAATTGTACTTTAATTTGAAGAAATAAATTGCCGAGGATCCGAGGTACACTTGGGGGGGGGGGGCGCTCAACCCCCAACTTCCGTAATATTAGATTCTGGGCCGCTGGAGTCTGTCAGTGTATTCAGGCTGATCCCCTTGAAGCGCCCGCGAGGTCCGTGAGCTTAGGGGGGGGGGGGTCCTCTAAATGTTGTAATGGCCGTAGAGCTGTAAACATTAGAAGCATGCTTTACATAATGATTCTGTACACGATCACGAATTTTCAGGAGGGTGGGGTGTAATTTCTAAGAGCGCCGACAAGTCTTCAAGGTAAGGGATTTGCTCGCAATTTCTATGCTTCATGTTGTGTTTAATGGTAAATTATATACGCCCTTCCCTCCTCCCCCAGAAATTTGGTGAAGCCTGTGAGAGGGATACGAGATGCTTGGTTTGGAGGGCTCTACCCCCAACTTCCGTAATTTTATATTCTGGACCTCTAGAGTCGGTCAGTGTATCCTCGATGTCACCCCTGAATAGCTCTTAGAAACGGGGGGGGGTACCCCAACCTCCTGAAAATTCGTGGTCGTGCACAGAATCATTATATAAAGCATGGTACTAATGTTTACAGCTCTACGTGCATTTTAACATTTTGAGGGAAAGCGCCCCCAAGCTCATGGACCTCGCGGACACTTCAAGGGGAACTTCCTGGATACACTGACAGACTCCAGCGGCACAGAATATAATGTTACGGAAGTTCGGGGTAGAGCCCCTGCCCCTTCCCCCGTGTACCTCGGATCCTCGGCAATTTATATCTTCAAATTAAAGTGCAATTCTCGCTTGGCTTACATGGAACGTTTTCGCGAAATTCGTTTCCCAATTCAGTTATCAATGTAAGCCCAGAAACGGCAATCTTTATAGCCCCCCTTTTGAACTTTCGTAGCCAAGTTGCTGAAAGATGTGTGGGAGGGTTGCCGGTAAATTGCCACACCGGAACACTGCCACACATCAGTGTTCCTGTGTGGCAGTTTACAGTGAACCGTTTGTTCTGCGGGTATTTCTTCCGGGGGTATTTTTTCTTGGGGGTGTTTTACCTACTTTCGGGATGGACATGGAGGAGACTGGCTCGAAACAGATCGTTGTGGAAGAAAGTTAGGTAGCCCTTCATCCAGCAGTGGATGATAACGGTTGACAATGATTATATGGGTGCAAGAGAAGTGGCCACCTACCGAACTGGCCACCTAGAGAACTGAACACAGATATATTAAGTGACCGTAGAATAATCGTCCATTTGACTGCTCCATGTAAACATTCCCAGTTGTGACTCATAAGGACCTTCATAATTGTGTGCTCCTCTTAATTGAGATATTTAGTGTAATATAGAGATGTGAGATTCTTCCTCAGTTCTTTTACCTGTTTTATTACTATGCCGTTTGTCACAAAAGTGTAAAGTACAAAGAAAAAAAGAACGACAATTCTGATCTTTCTTTTCTTTTTTTCTTGTATTGAAGGTTTAGCGACCACCGTGAGCAACTCCATGGGCTACAAGCTGTCGTCCGTTCTTAATTTAGGGCCACTAATTCCAGGCAAGGGAACAGTTCCATAATATCAGAATGATCTCATGTTAGTGTTGAATAGATCATAAATCAGAATGTGGCCCCGTACTGTAAGACAAACGCAACGTTCACTCTTGTCCCACCGGGCGTGACACGAACCCGGGCCCTTCATGAACGAATGGTCACAAGACAGCGTTTAGATCACTGTGGCACCGGGGCGGCATTCTGATCTTTGCCAGATTTTGAAGGTTTTCAAAGTACAACTCGACAAAACCTCCCCCGACACACACACACACACACACAGCGTTGGTGCTGTAGCGGCTTGAGTTGCAGTGACCATTGCGTTAATGAGATTAATTTTTTGTATTTCAAGAGAGTTCAGTTTTCTCTGTGCCTCCCCTTTTCCGGTTTTGAATTATTTTTTTTTACCTTTCAGTATTGAGATTTTATTTGCTAGCGAAGAAAATTAACAAAAGAATGAAAATACAAAGAAAAACTGGCATATAGTTTTTCGTTGAGCACAGAGTCCCCCCCATGAGTCTTCAACTCCCACTCCCCCCGGTTCTGAGTCCTAGCAACGGCTCTGCAGAGACCTTTCACTATAAAAATTCCAATTCCTTAGGACCCGAGCCATTTACATATATTAAACCCTCAGTGCAGTATGAACAGCACTTGGTACTGGTCACACACCAAATAACTGCCATAACAGATCTCCAAAAAACTGAAAGTAGTATAAGTGTTTCCATAGACAGATAATTCATTTTCGATGTTTTTAACAATTGCGGAATTTTCAATAATATAATATTTCGGGATCAAACAGTTATATTGAACACTTAATTTCTCTTATTTGGCGAAGTATTCTTTGATTTCTCACACTTCAAAAGGAAAAAAAAATCAGAATTTTTTTTTTTGTTAAAACTTTTCGATTATTTTGGGAAGAACATGGAAGAAGGGCATCTTGGCTACTCATGCTAATACTGCAAAATTATGAACATGTGTTCGACAGATTGTATTCTTTTGGTGGCATCTTCATCCTGAAAATCAAATATTATTTGCCTGTTGCCGGTCAACTAGCGGGAGAAATTAATTTCTATCAATGTTTTTTTCTTTTGAATTGTTTTTGTCCGCTGATTTTTCTCCCCCCCCTTCTCTCTGTCTTTAAACGTTTTCAAAAGCTGTTTGCTTTGATGTTTTGTCATTTGTAACTACCCAGTGTGTCTTGGAAACTACCTGGTTCATGAAAAACTCTAGAAATTTATAAAAACAAATTTGAGACATCCCAGTCTGTTCCTACAGCCACCTCTTTATCCGAATTACGGAAGACGTCCGGGGCAGTCCCTTGTTATCTACTGATTCTAATCTTCTCATACAATATGCGCTGTCTATTTGGTTTTAGGGTAAGTCTTGCTTCGTTCTCTCATAGGTGCCTCTGAAAGTCCTTGGAACCAAGGTGCTGGCGGCCCAATTCTGGGTTTCAAAAGCATTGGTATTAACGTATTCGAAGAAATTCCGCAGAACAGACAATCTACCGCTGCTGCGGCGAAGTATAAAGTACTTACAAGTAAAGGCGCTCCACTAAATCAATCAGATACACATTCACAAACTACAGAAGAAGCCAGAAGATTACCCTTGATAATCAATTTAATCTCCTTGGTCGGTTGCCGTTCGTTGGGTTTCAGGAAGATTAGCAAAGTTTAGCTGCTTTGTTTGGTTGGGGAGAGTTCAGTAGTAGCCAGAGACAAATTCGTTCCATAGGATTTCGCGCAAAAGAGTTGTGAAATTCTCTTGCTGTCAGTAAGTACCTGCGCCCCTGAAACACTTCGCTTTTTTACCAGCGTTGCGAGTGAACGACTGCATTGGCAATTTTAGGAGCTTTTTCTAAAAATATGGAGGATATTTCAGACTCCAGTGATAATGAGTACAATTTTTCAAATACAAGCTCTGACAGTCAAGATTCCGATAGCTCCTTCAGTGAAAGGGATGATATTTCTGATGCCCGGCAGTGGTGCAAATTAAATACAGGTAACTGTCCTCCTGCTCCACCGAGATTCAGTTTCACAGCTAACCCAGGCATAACATTTGTTCCAAATAACCCTACAGATCCTCTAGAAATTTTCCAGCATTTTTTTCACTCGGAAGTTTTAAACCGTATAGTGGATGAAACTAATAAATATGCAGAACAATACTTTGAAAATCGTGAACTAACACCTCAATCTAGAGCAAAAAGCTGGGTAAATATAGATGAAAAAGAGCTGAAGGTATTTTTCTCACTTATCAACTTGCAAGGAATTTTAAAAAAGCCTCGGGAGTTCTTATATTGGTCAAAATCCCCAGTGCTGGAGACGCCATTTTTCAATAAAACTATGACGGAAAAAAGATTTAATCTAATTATGAAGTTCCTGGATTTCGCTGACAACGAATCTTCGGAAGAAGAAACTCTATCAAATAGATTGAAAAAAAATCAACAACATTTTCCATTTACTCCTTCAGAAGTTTAAATCTGCCTATGTTCCTGAACGCGACGTTAGCGTAGATGAGTCACTGCTGCTTTACAAAGGTCGCCTCTCCTGGAAGCAATATATTCCAACAAAAAGAGCAAGGTTCGGGATTAATTTTTTTTTGTTGTGTTAATCCTCCTCTGGATATGTTTTTAATGCCATTATATACACAGGAAAGGAAACAGATTTTAATGATAAGTACCAGAATTATGGATTAGCTACAAAAAGTGCTATGTCTCTGATGGATGATTTGTTAGGCAAAGGATATTGCCTGACTGTAGATAATTTCTTCGATTCCCCAGAACTTGCAGATATGTTGATATGTCATCACACAGATGTGTACGGCAGTTTGAGATTGAACACGAAAAATTTGCCAGATCTTATGCGGAAAGAGAAATTGAATCGTGGCGAGATTGTTGCTTATCAGAAGGGTAAAATGAGGTGCATTTCACCAGCCCCCCACCACGGAATTTTTTAATTTTTCAGACACCATTCGTTTGTACCACGTATGAACCGGAATGAACTCGGTTTTTTTCGTTTGAACCGCAAAAGTTTTGGAGATATTTAAAAAACAAAGTGGGGGGGCTGGTGAAACGATAGCCCCCCCACCATGGAATTTTTATATTTTTTTTGCACCATTCGTTTGTACCACGTATGAACCGGAATGAACTCAATTTTTTTCGTTTGAACCGCAATAGTTTTTGAGTTATTTAAAAAACAAAGTGGGGGCTGGTGAAATGGTACCCCCAAAAAATAGATATTTCAAATTTCAGCATAGCCATTCGTTAATAAATCGTATGAACCGGAATGAACTCCATTTTCATCGTTTGAACCACAATAGTTTTTGAGATATTTAACAAATAATATTGAGAATTTGCATATAATTATAGGAGGCCGACCATTTCACCAGCCCCCCACCATGGAAATTCAAAATTTCGAAATAGCCATTCGTTAGTAAATCGTATGAACCGGAATGAACTCCATTTCTATCGTTTGAACCGCAATAGTTTTTGAGATATTTAACAAATAATATTCAGAATTTGCATATATACAGAAAGACCGACCATTTCACCAGCCCCCCACCATGGAAATTCAAAATTTCAAAATAGGCATTCGTTAGCAAATCGTGTGAACTGAAAATAACTCCATTTTCATCGTTTGAACCGCAATAGTTTTTGAGATATTTAAAAAATAATGTTACAGGCCTATCATTTCACCCCCTCATCATGGAAATTCAAAATTCCGAAATAGCCATTCGTTAGTAAATCGTATGAACAGGAATGAACTCCATTTTTATCGTTTGAACCGCAATAGTTTTTGAAATATTTAATAAATAATAGAATTTACATATACGCACAGAGACCGACCATTTCACCAGCCCCCACCCCCATGGAAATTCAAAATTTCAAAATAGCCATTCGTTAGCAAATCGTATGAACCGAAAAGAACTCCATTTTCATCGTTTGAACCGCAATAGTTTTTGAGATATTTAAAAAATAATGTTACAGGCCTATCATTTCACCCCCCCCTCATCATGGAAATTCAAAATTCCGAAATAGCCATTCGTTAGTAAATCGTATGAACAGGAATGAACTCCATTTTTATCGTTTGAACCGCAATAGTTTTTGAGATATTTAAAAAATAATATTGCGAATTTGCATATATACAGAGAGACCGACCATTTCACCAGCCCCCCCACCATGGAAATTCAAAATTTCAAAATAGCCATTCGTTAGCAAATCGTATGAACCGAAAAGAACTCCATATTCATCGTTTGAACCGCAATAATTTTTGAGATATTTAAAAAAGAATGTTACAGGCCATTTCATCCCCCTCATCATAAAAATTTGAAATTCCGAAATAGCCTTTCCTTAGTAAATCGTATGAACAGAAATGAACTCCATTTTTATCGTTTGAACCACAATAGTTTTTGAGATATTTAAAATATAATATTGCAAATTTGCATATATACAGAGAGACCGACCATTTCACCAGCCCCCCCCCCCCCCCATGGAAATTCAAAATTTCAAAATAGCCATTCGTTAGCAAATCGTATGAACCGAAAAGAACTCCATTTTCATCGTTTAAACCGCAATAATTTTTGAGATATTTAAAAAAGAATGTTACAGGCCATTTCATCCCCCTCCCCCCTCATCATGGAAATTTAAAATTCCGAAATAGCCATTCGTTAGTAAATCGTATGAACAGGAATGAACTCCATTTTTATCGTTTGAACCGCAATAGTTTTTGAGATATTTAAAAAATAATATTGCGAATTTGCATATATACAGTGAGACCGACCATTTCACCAGCCCCCCCCCCCCCCCATGGAAATTCAAAATTTCAAAATATCCATTCGTTAGCAAATCGTATGAACCGAAAAGAACTCCATTTTCATCGTTTGAACCGCAATAATTTTTGAGATATTTAAAAAAGAATGTTACAGGCCATTTCATCCCCCTCCCCCCTCATCATGGAAATTTGAAATTCCGAAATAGCCATTCGTTAGTAAATCGTATGAACAGGAATGAACTCCATTTTTATCGTTTGAACCGCAATAGTTTTTGAGATATTTAAAAAATAATATTGCGAATTTGCATATATACAGAGAGACCGACCATTTCACCAGCCCCCCCCCCCACCATGGAAATTCAAAATTTCAAAATAGCCATTCGTTAGCAAATCGTATTAACCGAAAAGAACTCCATTTTCATCGTTTGAACCGCAATAATTTTTGAGATATTTAAAAAAGAATGTTATAGGCCATTTCATTCCCTACTCCCCCTCATCATGGAAATTCAAAATTCCGAAATAGCCTGTCGTTAGCAAATCGTATGATCTGAAAAGAACTCCATTTTCATCGTTTGAACCGCAATAATTTTTGAGATATTTAAAAAAGAATGTTACAGATCATTTTATCCCCCTCCCCCACCTCATCATGGAAATTTAAAATTCCGAAATAGCCATTCGTTAGTAAATCGTATGAACAGGAATGAGCTCCATTTTTATCGTTTGAACCGCAATAGTTTTTGAGATATTTAGAAAATAATATTGAGAATTTGCATACATACAGAGAGTCCGACCATTTCACCAGCCCCCCACCATGGAAATTCAAAGTTTCAAAATAGCCATTCGTTAGCTAATCGTATAAACCGAAAAGAACTCCATTTTCATCGTTTGAACCGCAATAGTTTTTGAGATATTTAAAAAAGAGTGTTACAGGCCATTTCATCCCCCTCTCCCCCTCATCATGGAAATTTAAAATTCCGAAATAGCCATTCGTTAGCAAATCGTATGAACTGAAAAGAACTCCATTTTCATCGCTTGAACCGCAATAATTTTTGAGATATTTAACAAATAATGTTACAGGCCTACCATTTCACCCCCCCTCATCATGGAAATTCAAAATTCCGAAATAACCATTCGTTAGTAAATCGTATGAACAGGAATGGACTCCATTTTTATCGTTTGAACCGCAATAGTTTTTGAAATATTTAATAAATAATATTGAGAATTTGCATATATACAGAGCCCGACCATTTCACCCCCCCCCATGGAAATTCAAAATTTCAAAATAGCCATTCGTTAGCAAATCGTGTGAACCGAAAAGATCTCCATTTTCTTCGTTTAAACCGCAATAGTTTTTGAGGTATTGAAAAAAGGATGTTACAAGCCTACACCATTAACCCCCCCTCACCATGGAATTCGAAATTTGATAGCCATTCGTTAGTAAATCGTATGGCCGCCCCGGTGGCTCAGTGGTCTAAGGCGTTGGCCTCTGATCATTCGTCCGTAAGGGGTCCGGGTTCGAATCCCGGTCAGGCATGGATGTTGTGTTTGTCTTACGGCACTGGCTCTCTCCCTTCCCTGGAACCAGTGACCCTAAATTGAGAACGGGCGACTGCTTATAGCCCATTGAGTTGCTCACGGTGGTCGTTAAACCTCCAATCAAAAAAAAATCGTATGAACCGAAAAGAACATTATTATCGTTTGAACCGCAATAGAGTTTGACATACCTACAAAAAAAAGGATTCAGAAAATATGGAGCCGACAATTCCCCCCCCCCCATGTAATTTCAAAATTTCAAAATGACCATTCGTTAGTAAATCGTATGAACCGGGAAAACTCTGTAAGAGCGAACGTGTCGTCACGTGACTTAGCGCCGCCTCCTACTTAAGCATCCGAGGAGCACGCGCAACGGGCTCACAACAAGCAGAGAGTTCGTTTACTCTTCCCGGAAGTACACACTCTCTCTCTCACTCTGTTCGAGCGAACAAACGAAACCTCCCCCACTTTACTATATATATCTGTGAATCGGGGAGGCAGAGCGACAACAGCTGGTTATACCGAAGTTTATCCACTTTCAGACATAATTTGAAAAGAACGCTTGGTTAACACATATACGAAACACTTATTCTTCATCAACTAGAATTTTGATGGCGGCGGATTACTCGCTCTTGAAAGTGACCTCGTTATGACTGGACCTGGCAAAGATCGTGGAACGCGCAAGATAAGGTGATCGAATTCTGTAGAAATCTCACCCTGCGTTGGCGTCCTAACTTAGGGTCTCCTTGACACTAGATATACCTCTATCTTATCGATGCTTCAGGACTAGTCTTCTAGCTATCCTTCTCTAAACGATGCTTCAGTGGACTGTACTAATTCCGTAATTCAGTAGTATATCATCAGCTACTCTACCGGTATCCCTGACTCGGGTAGATTCCTTCTGTAGCGGCGACCTACTTCATCTAGGTCGGTGCCCGCTCTTTCCCCGTGGACTCCGAGAGCCCACCACACCATCCACGCAAACGCGTTCCTTTCTATCGGAGGACTATCAATTTCGCTCTCCGAAGACAGACTGCTCCAACAGGTCCACTCGGAGCGACCTCTTCGCCCCCCCCTTCACGCTGCTCCTTCTTCAAGGGCGACGGCGCTGACCTTCAACATGCTGCTCTCCTCTCGCGCCACGTGTCACCTCTCGCGCCCTTCACCTGCCCCATCCCTAGTCGTTTTCCGGGAATCGGGCTCCTAGACCTTTAAATCTAACTTGCGCATTCCTCGCTTATCCTCAGGCTATACATTATTGAGTGCCTCCTTCCGAGAAAGCAATCCTATCGTCGTAGTACATCCGTAGCAATACAATACACATTGTTATAACTATACAAAAGAGTATGTCTGCATTTCAGACTTGTATGCGCCTAGTGAAAATGAACAATGTATCTGTGAAAGTCACAGCGTCCTTGGCGATACTTGCAGTTCGTAGAACAAGTCCTCGCCCTTTCTAAGGCGTGAGAACCTGAAGTCTTTTGTCATACATCTCGCCTTCCCCCCCCCCCCCAAAAGGATTAAACATATTTGCGAATTCTCTGTCGCCATTTTGGGAACTTGCGATGTTTTCTTTGGTCAAAAAAAAAAACCACATAATGTTTATCATTGAAATGAATTAACATCGTTAATGTGTCCGTTCTTACAAACTCCATGTTTATTTTTTCAACCCCGATAGTTTTTGAGATGTTTAAAAATGTTCCACGATTTCAGCTGCCCCCACCCCCACCCCCGGACATTTCCTGTTTCAGAATAGCTATTCGTTAGCATCGTGTGAACCGGAAGGAGCTACATCTTTATCATTCGAATCTGGATAGTTTCTGAGATATTTGTATAAAGGGTAATGGAGGATGATGAAGAAGTAATTTATTTTCAAAAAGTCTTGTATTCGTTCCTGTCATTATTTTAAAGATCTCTCCGTTTCTAGCTTTGAACCGCAGCAGTTGAAAAGACATTCCAAAAAGAACGTGACGGTTTCAACATTTCTTCAATGTGTCTCAAGGACCAGAACACAAGAGAACCGGAAAATGCATGGCATAGTAAAACAGCCAAAATCTCGGAGCTGAAACAAACGACGCAATCCAGTCTGTAGTAAACATACAGTACAAGGCATCACAGAAAGAAAGGGAGCATGGCAGAGGCACAAAGCAGTCCGTTACATTACAATCGTGCGCTGTAGTCGGTGGCAGATACAACACGAGGCAAAGCACACAGGGAACAGTCACTGAGCAGAGGAACGGCTGAGCCAGCAAATAGAGAAAGCACCATACCTGGAACCAGGGAGCAACATGATGAGTAGAAAACCCAGGAACTATTCCTTCTTCCTTTTAAGGAAAAAACGAAATTATTGGTGCGAAATTATTGCTGTCCATCTGTGGTTATTGGGCGCCATCCTCCGACAAAAAGAGAAATAATGGTACTAATGCCACATTGAAAAGAAAAACATTAAGGAAAAACTATTACTTTCTTTAAAATTGGCATTTTCTGTCTAACAGTGGCATAGCAGTTAGACATACTATACAAAACATAGCAGAGTAGGAAGCAACACATGGCACTCCGGGAAAATCGGGCAGGGGGCATGCTTGAACCACAGAAAAACAGAAGCAGAACGAACGGTGCGAGGCAGTTGGTGATGGTCATGTAAAGCGGATGCAGGCAGGACATCGTAAGACAAAACACACAGAAAAAGGTCACAAAGCAGAATGATGAGGGGAAAAAAACGAGGCACGAGGGAAAACACTTCACAAAGAGGAGAACGAAACAACAAGGGCTCAAAGAGACAGGGAGAAACATAGCTAAGAAAACACAACAGAAATCAATCATCAAACAAAACCACACAGGAGCTAATCAGGTGGACACCGAAGAAGGAGACTATGTTGAGCATGACAAATGAAGTGGTCAAGACAACCATAGTAACATTCAACTTCCGGGTAAGAGCCCGAAAGGTGAAAAAATGCAAAGTAAAAAGCGCTAAGATTGTCAACCAGAGATGAGTAAACTGCCGGATCGTTGGAAGCAATAAAGTGATTAAGTGTAGCATCGTGAGAAGAGTCAAAGAACAATGGGAGAGCGGCATCTAGAGAAAGAGTCTGCGTAAACTCGGGAACAACTTGAAGGCGAGCAACAAGATCAGGCACAACAGAGGGACTGTCAAGAACGCGAGCAAAAGTGACGGCAGCAGGATCAGGAGCGGTGCCTTGCGAAGAACGATGAGGAGGAGACATAATCACAGCGGCACGCTTAGCGCGAATCTTGCGATTAGACCGATGACGACGCTTCTTATTAGGAGCAATACCAGTAGGGAAATGTTGACGAAGAGGACGAGACGACGTAGAAGGAACAACAGGCGGCGTCTCGAGATTCTGGCGAGGTGAATAGGGTACAAAGTCGGATGACACATGTAAGGTGGTAGCTGCAGGAACAACAGAAGCCGGGTAGGGTGGGGTTTCAAACGAGACTAGAAGAGGAGCTGTGCGAAAGAGCGGGGACAGACCATGGCGACCAGAAGGTGAAACAAAGACAACGGCACTAGAAGCATCAGAAGAGCCCCGAGAAGGTGAAAAGGGCGGAGAGCACACCGGAGTACTGGAACCAGTGGAGGAAAGATGAGCGTCTGAGGGTGGCGTAGCCGACGTACGCAGCTGCGATGGTGGAGCAGAAAATCCCGGGATCGAGATAGACGAGGTGACTTGTGAAAACAAAGAAGGCAGCACCTGAACAGGCGGAGAAGGTGCAGCAACAGGATGTGACAAAGCGCAAACATCAGACGATGAAAAGGAAAGAAATACAGACGAGGGCACCGAAACAGGAGCAGTAGATCCAGATGTACCCACAACAGACGATGCTGGCGAGGAAGGAAAAAGACCAACGGAGGCAGATGATGGAGATGGAGACTAAAAAGGTGTGAACTGATCAGGCGAAAGCGTGGTAACTGGAAGCGAAGAAAGAGGTTCTGTGACGGGAACTTGAGCAGCCGTTGAAGAAGACTAGGAAGAAATGAGGGGGCATTGCGAGAAATGGTGACCAGGCTGTTTACATGAGATGCAATGATAGGCAGTGAATACGTTGAATGCGACGTTGTGATGACAACAAATCACCAGAAAAGTTGTGGGGCAGTAAGAAACAGTCTGTGTCAGGGAAAAAAACTAAGTCTTGGCGGCGGAAGCCAAAGTAAGGACGATCACCTTGATCAACATGGGCGGCGGGTATCTTGCGGATATCACCAAGAACGCGGCCACACCGAGAAGGAAAAGCATGTAAAAACTCATCGGAAACGTCCGGAGGTACAGGTTACAAATTAAGAAAAACGGGAGAATGTGCAAGGAGGATAGGGACCAAGCTATGATCTCCAACGGAAAGGCTATATATATAGTCGATAGGACTTGAGGAACAAACTCAGGTGAAAAAATATATACAAGAATGGACTTAGGCTTGCTGGCGAAATGTGTAATTGCACCGGAAGGGAGAAACGACAATGCAAACATACACTGTATAGACGTGCAACTTGACATTGGGTAAGGCGTCGAACTTGACACTTAAACTAAGAGTTGAAAGCATTGTACGTGTGCAATAAGCGTGGAACCTTGACATGAAATATAGGAGTCCAAGGCTGTCGCGAGGAAAGTCGGAGACGTTGAACACGGATCTGTAGCAGGATGAGGAGAAGAGCAGTCCTGGGACGCATCCAACACACTTGGAGGACAAGTCATCGAAGCAGCACATAGTGACGTGAGAGGGAAATAGAATTTAGAAGCAGAAGCACAGGCCATGGACAATGTGTAGAAATGCACGGCGAGGGCACACAGATCCACTATAACAAGGTGGGGCACCAGGAAGGCGATCAGCATACCGAAGAAGGCGGCGCAGAGAACCACTGTCAATGGGTGGAACACAAGGAGCCGCCCCGGTGGCGCAGTGGTCTAAGCGATGGCCTCTGATCATTCGTTCGAACGGGGTCCGGGTTCGAATCCCGGTGAGGCATGGATGTTGCGTTTGTCTTACGGCACTGGCTCTCTCCCTTCCCTGGAACCAGTGACCCTAAATTAGGGACGGGCGACTGCTTATAGCCCATTGAGTTGCTCACGGTGGTCGTTAAACCTTCAACGTAAAAAAAAAAAAAAAAAAAAAAACACAAGGAAGGTAATCCACACACCGGTGAAGGCAGCGCAGAGAACCATTAACGATGATTGGAGCGCAAACACGGAAGGCAAACGTAGACACAGCAGCAGGAAGGCTACTACATGCAGCAGACAGTTTTAGAGCAAAAAGTCAAGGCGAGTCACGATGGGCAGATTGTAAACAGGCCCAACGAGATGAATTGTAAACAGGCCCAACGAAATGAATTGTAAACAGGCCCAACGAAATGAATTGTAAACAGGCCCAACGAGATGAATTATAAAGGAATATCGGCAAAATATGCATGTACCAACTCGAAAGAATGACTAGGAAGAGAGCGCAGACATTCATGCACGAGAGAAACACAAATTAATTCGGCGGTGGGCGCTAGATACAGGCGGAGCACAAAATGCAGAGCTCGAAAGGAGGTGCATTTCACCAGCCCCCCCACCACGGAATTTTTTAATTTTTCAGACACCATTCGTTTGTACCACGTATGAACCGGAATGAACTCGGTTTTTTCGTTTGAACCGCAAAAGTTTTGGAGATATTTAAAAACAAAGTGGGGGCTGGTGAAACGATAGCCCCCCCACCATGGAATTTTTATATTTTTTTTGCACCATTCGTTTGTACCACGTATGAACCGGAATGAACTCAATTTTTTTCGTTTGAACCGCAATAGTTTTTGAGTTATTTAAAAAACAAAGTGGGGGCTGGTGAAATGGTACCCCCCAAAAATAGATATTTCAAATTTCAGCATAGCCATTCGTTAATAAATCGTATGAACCGGAATGAACTCCATTTTCATCGTTTGAACCACAATAGTTTTTGAGATATTTAACAAATAATATTGAGAATTTGCATATAATTATAGGAGGCCGACCATTTCACCAGCCCCCCACCATGGAAATTCAAAATTTCGAAATAGCCATTCGTTAGTAAATCGTATGAACCGGAATGAACTCCATTTCTATCGTTTGAACCGCAATAGTTTTTGAGATATTTAACAAATAATATTCAGAATTTGCATATATACAGAAAGACCGACCATTTCACCAGCCCCCCACCATGGAAATTCAAAATTTCAAAATAGGCATTCGTTAGCAAATCGTGTGAACTGAAAAGAACTCCATTTTCATCGTTTGAACCGCAATAGTTTTTGAGATATTTAAAAAATAATGTTACAGGCCTATCATTTCACCCCCCCCCCCCCTCATCATGGAAATTCAAAATTCCGAAATAGCCATTCGTTAGTAAATCGTATGAACAGGAATGAACTCCATTTTTATCGTTTGAACCGCAATAGTTTTTGAAATATTTAATAAATAATAGAATT
This sequence comes from Macrothele yani, assembly GCA_039090855.1. Classification (NCBI taxonomy): domain Eukaryota; kingdom Metazoa; phylum Arthropoda; class Arachnida; order Araneae; family Macrothelidae; genus Macrothele; species Macrothele yani. Next base: position 44,485,525 of record CM076999.1, on the reverse strand, counting down.
TACATATACGCACAGAGACCGACCATTTCACCAGCCCCCCACCCCCATGGAAATTCAAAATTTCAAAATAGCCATTCGTTAGCAAATCGTATGAACCGAAAAGAACTCCATTTTCATCGTTTGAACCGCAATAGTTTTTGAGATATTTAAAAAATAATGTTACAGGCCTATCATTTCACCCCCCCCCCCTCATCATGGAAATTCAAAATTCCGAAATAGCCATTCGTTAGTAAATCGTATGAACAGGAATGAACTCCATTTTTATCGTTTGAACCGCAATAGTTTTTGAGATATTTAAAAAATAATATTGCGAATTTGCATATATACAGTGAGACCGACCATTTCACCAGCCCCCCCCCCCCCCCCATGGAAATTCAAAATTTCAAAATATCCATTCGTTAGCAAATCGTATGAACCGAAAAGAACTCCATTTTCATCGTTAGAACCGCAATAATTTTTGAGATATTTAAAAAAGAATGTTACAGGCCATTTCATCCCCCTCCCCCCTCATCATGGAAATTTGAAATTCCGAAATAGCCATTCGTTAGTAAATCGTATGAACAGGAATGAACTCCATTTTTATCGTTTGAACCGCAATAGTTTTTGAGATATTTAAAAAATAATATTGCGAATTTGCATATATACAGAGAGACCGACCATTTCACCAGCCCCCCCCCCACCATGGAAATTCAAAATTTCAAAATAGCCATTCGTTAGCAAATCGTATTAACCGAAAAAGAACTCCATTTTCATCGTTTGAACCGCAATAATTTTTGAGATATTTAAAAAAGAATGTTATAGGCCATTTCATTCCCTACTCCCCCTCATCATGGAAATTCAAAATTCCGAAATAGCCTGTCGTTAGCAAATCGTATGATCTGAAAAGAACTCCATTTTCATCGTTTGAACCGCAATAATTTTTGAGATATTTAAAAAAGAATGTTACAGATCATTTTATCCCCCCTCCCCCCACCTCATCATGGAAATTTAAAATTCCGAAATAGCCATTCGTTAGTAAATCGTATGAACAGGAATGAGCTCCATTTTTATCGTTTGAACCGCAATAGTTTTTGAGATATTTAGAAAATAATATTGAGAATTTGCATACATACAGAGAGTCCGACCATTTCACCAGCCCCCCACCATGGAAATTCAAAGTTTCAAAATAGCCATTCGTTAGCTAATCGTATAAACCGAAAAGAACTCCATTTTCATCGTTTGAACCGCAATAGTTTTTGAGATATTTAAAAAAGAGTGTTACAGGCCATTTCATCCCCCTCTCTCCCCTCATCATGGAAATTTAAAATTCCGAAATAGCCATTCGTTAGCAAATCGTATGAACTGAAAAGAACTCCATTTTCATCGCTTGAACCGCAATAATTTTTGAGATATTTAACAAATAATGTTACAGGCCTACCATTTCACCCCCCTCATCATGGAAATTCAAAATTCCGAAATAACCATTCGTTAGTAAATCGTATGAACAGGAATGGACTCCATTTTTATCGTTTGAACCGCAATAGTTTTTGAAATATTTAATAAATAATATTGAGAATTTGCATATATACAGAGCCCGACCATTTCACCCCCCCCCCCATGGAAATTCAAAATTTCAAAATAGCCATTCGTTAGCAAATCGTGTGAACCGAAAAGATCTCCATTTTCTTCGTTTAAACCGCAATAGTTTTTGAGGTATTGAAAAAAGGATGTTACAAGCCTACACCATTAACCCCCCCCCCCTCACCATGGAATTCGAAATTTGATAGCCATTCGTTAGTAAATCGTATGGCCGCCCCGGTGGCTCAGTGGTCTAAGGCGTTGGCCTCTGATCATTCGTCCGTAAGGGGTCCGGGTTCGAATCCCGGTCAGGCATGGATGTTGTGTTTGTCTTACGGCACTGGCTCTCTCCCTTCCCTGGAACCAGTGACCCTAAATTGAGAACGGGCGACTGCTTATAGCCCATTGAGTTGCTCACGGTGGTCGTTAAACCTCCAATCAAAAAAAAAAAATCGTATGAACCGAAAAGAACATTATTATCGTTTGAACCGCAATAGAGTTTGACATACCTACAAAAAAAGGATTCAGAAAATATGGAGCCGACAATTCCGCCCCCCATGTAATTTCAAAATTTCAAAATGACCATTCGTTAGTAAATCGTATGAACCGGGAAAACTCTGTAAGAGCGAACGTGTCGTCACGTGACTTAGCGCCGCCTCCTACTTAAGCATCCGAGGAGCACGCGCAACGGGCTCACAACAAGCAGAGAGTTCGTTTACTCTTCCCGGAAGTACACACTCTCTCTCTCTCACTCTGTTCGAGCGAACAAACGAAACCTCCCCCACTTTACTATATATATCTGTGAATCGGGGAGGCAGAGCGACAACAGCTGGTTATACCGAAGTTTATCCACTTTCAGACATAATTTGAAAAGAACGCTTGGTTAACACATATACGAAACACTTATTCTTCATCAACTAGAATTTTGATGGCGGCGGATTACTCGCTCTTGAAAGTGACCTCGTTATGACTGGACCTGGCAAAGATCGTGGAACGCGCAAGATAAGGTGATCGAATTCTGTAGAAATCTCACCCTGCGTTGGCGTCCTAACTTAGGGTCTCCTTGACACTAGATATACCTCTATCTTATCGATGCTTCAGGACTAGTCTTCTAGCTATCCTTCTCTAAACGATGCTTCAGTGGACTGTACTAATTCCGTAATTCAGTAGTATATCATCAGCTACTCTACCGGTATCCCTGACTCGGGTAGATTCCTTCTGTAGCGGCGACCTACTTCATCTAGGTCGGTGCCCGCTCTTTCCCCGTGGACTCCGAGAGCCCACCACACCATCCACGCAAACGCGTTCCTTTCTATCGGAGGACTATCACCTTCGCTCTCCGAAGACAGACTGCTCCAACAGGTCCACTCGGAGCGACCTCTTCGCCCCCCCCCCCTTCACGCTGCTCCTTCTTCAAGGGCGACGGCGCTGACCTTCAACATGCTGCTCTCCTCTCGCGCCACGTGTCACCTCTCGCGCCCTTCACCTGCCCCATCCCTAGTCGTTTTCCGGGAATCGGGCTCCTAGACCTTTAAATCTAACTTGCGCATTCCTCGCTTATCCTCAGGCTATACATTATTGAGTGCCTCCTTCCGAGAAAGCAATCCTATCGTCGTAGTACATCCGTAGCAATACAATACACATTGTTATAACTATACAAAAGAGTATGTCTGCATTTCAGACTTGTATGCGCTTAGTGAAAATGAACAATGTATCTGTGAAAGTCACAGCGTCCTTGGCGATACTTGCAGTTCGTAGAACAAGTCCTCGCCCTTTCTAAGGCGTGAGAACCTGAAGTCTTTTGTCATACATCTCGCCTTCCCCCCCAAAAGGATTAAACATATTTGCGAATTCTCTGTCGCCATTTTGGGAACTTGCGATGTTTTCTTTGGTCAAAAAAAAAAACCACATAATGTTTATCATTGAAATGAATTAACATCGTTAATGTGTCCGTTCTTACAAACTCCATGTTTATTTTTTCAACCCCGATAGTTTTTGAGATGTTTAAAAAATGTTCCACGATTTCAGCTGCCCCCACCCCCACCCCCGGACATTTCCTGTTTCAGAATAGCTATTCGTTAGCATCGTGTGAACCGGAAGGAGCTACATCTTTATCATTCGAATCTGGATAGTTTCTGAGATATTTGTATAAAGGGTAATGGAGGATGATGAAGAAGTAATTTATTTTCAAAAAGTCTTGTATTCGTTCCTGTCATTATCTTAAAGATCTCTCCGTTTCTAGCTTTGAACCGCAGCAGTTGAAAAGACATTCCAAAAAGAACGTGACGGTTTCAACATTTCTTCAATGTGTCTCAAGGACCAGAACACAAGAGAACCGGAAAATGCATGGCATAGTAAAACAGCCAAAATCTCGGAGCTGAAACAAACGACGCAATCCAGTCTGTAGTAAACATACAGTACAAGGCATCACAGAAAGAAAGGGAGCATGGCAGAGGCACAAAGCAGTCCGTTACATTACAATCGTGCGCTGTAGTCGGTGGCAGATACAACACGAGGCAAAGCACACAGGGAACAGTCACTGAGCAGAGGAACGGCTGAGCCAGCAAATAGAGAAAGCACCATACCTGGAACCAGGGAGCAACATGATGAGTAGAAAACCCAGGAACTATTCCTTCTTCCTTTTAAGGAAAAAACGAAATTATTGGTGCGAAATTATTGCTGTCCATCTGTGGTTATTGGGCGCCATCCTCCGACAAAAAGAGAAATAATGGTACTAATGCCACATTGAAAAGAAAAACATTAAGGAAAAACTATTACTTTCTTTAAAATTGGCATTTTCTGTTTAACAGTGGCATAGCAGTTAGACATACTATACAAAACATAGCAGAGTAGGAAGCAACACATGGCACTCCGGGAAAATCGGGCAGGGGGCATGCTTGAACCACAGAAAAACAGAAGCAGAACGAACGGTGCGAGGCAGTTGGTGATGGTCATGTAAAGCGGATGCAGGCAGGACATCGTAAGACAAAACACACAGAAAAAGGTCACAAAGCAGAATGATGAGGGGAAAAAAACGAGGCACGAGGGAAAACACTTCACAAAGAGGAGAACGAAACAACAAGGGCTCAAAGAGACAGGGAGAAACATAGCTAAGAAAACACAACAGAAATCAATCATCAAACAAAACCACACAGGAGCTAATCAGGTGGACACCGAAGAAGGAGACTATGTTGAGCATGACAAATGAAGTGGTCAAGACAACCATAGTAACATTCAACTTCCGGGTAAGAGCCCGAAAGGTGAAAAAATGCAAAGTAAAAAGCGCTAAGATTGTCAACCAGAGATGAGTAAACTGCCGGATCGTTGGAAGCAATAAAGTGATTAAGTGTAGCATCGTGAGAAGAGTCAAAGAACAATGGGAGAGCGGCATCTAGAGAAAGAGTCTGCGTAAACTCGGGAACAACTTGAAGGCGAGCAACAAGATCAGGCACAACAGAGGGACTGTCAAGAACGCGAGCAAAAGTGACGGCAGCAGGATCAGGAGCGGTGCCTTGCGAAGAACGATGAGGAGGAGACATAATCACAGCGGCACGCTTAGCGCGAATCTTGCGATTAGACCGATGACGACGCTTCTTATTAGGAGCAATACCAGTAGGGAAATGTTGACGAAGAGGACGAGACGACGTAGAAGGAACAACAGGCGGCGTCTCGAGATTCTGGCGAGGTGAATAGGGTACAAAGTCGGATGACACATGTAAGGTGGTAGCTGCAGGAACAACAGAAGCCGGGTAGGGTGGGGTTTCAAACGAGACTAGAAGAGGAGCTGTGCGAAAGAGCGGGGACAGACCATGGCGACCAGAAGGTGAAACAAAGACAACGGCACTAGAAGCATCAGAAGAGCCCCGAGAAGGTGAAAAGGGCGGAGAGCACTCCGGAGTACTGGAACCAGTGGAGGAAAGATGAGCGTCTGAGGGTGGCGTAGCCGACGTACGCAGCTGCGATGGTGGAGCAGAAAATCCCGGGATCGAGATAGACGAGGTGACTTGTGAAAACAAAGAAGGCAGCACCTGAACAGGCGGAGAAGGTGCAGCAACAGGATGTGACAAAGTGCAAACATCAGACGATGAAAAAGAAAGAAATACAGACGAGGGCACCGAAACAGGAGCAGTAGATCCAGATGTACCCACAACAGACGATGCTGGCGAGGAAGGAAAAAGACCAACGGAGGCAGATGATGGAGATGGAGACTAAGAAGGTGTGAACTGATCAGGCGAAAGCGTGGTAACTGGAAGCGAAGAAAGAGGTTCTGTGACGGGAACTTGAGCAGCCGTTGAAGAAGACTAGGAAGAAATGAGGGGGCATTGCGAGAAATGGTGACCAGGCTGTTTACATGAGATGCAATGATAGGCAGTGAATACGTTGAATGCGACGTTGTGATGACAACAAATCACCAGAAAAGTTGTGGGGCAGTAAGAAACAGTCTGTGTCAGGGAAAAAAACTAAGTCTTGGCGGCGGAAGCCAAAATAAGGACGATCACCTTGATCAACATGGGCGGCGGGTATCTTGCGGATATCACCAAGAACGCGGCCACACCGAGAAGGAAAAGCATGTAAAAACTCATCGGAAACGTCCGGAGGTACAGGTTACAAATTAAGAAAAACGGGAGAATGTGCAAGGAGGATAGGGACCAAGCTATGATCTCCAACGGAAAGGCTATATATATAGTCGATAGGACTTGAGGAACAAACTCAGGTGAAAAAATATATACAAGAATGGACTTAGGCTTGCTGGCGAAATGTGTAATTGCACCGGAAGGGAGAAACGACAATGCAAACATACACTGTATAGACGTGCAACTTGACATTGGGTAAGGCGTCGAACTTGACACTTAAACTAAGAGTTGAAAGCATTGTACGTGTGCAATAAGCGTGGAACCTTGACATGAAATATAGGAGTCCAAGGCTGTCGCGAGGAAAGTCGGAGACGTTGAACACGGATCTGTAGCAGGATGAGGAGAAGAGCAGTCCTGGGACGCATCCAACACACTTGGAGGACAAGTCATCGAAGCAGCACATAGTGACGTGAGAGGGAAATAGAATTTAGAAGCAGAAGCACAGGCCATGGACAATGTGTAGAAATGCACGGCGAGGGCACACAGATCCACTATAACAAGGTGGGGCACCAGGAAGGCGATCAGCATACCGAAGAAGGCGGCGCAGAGAACCACTGTCAATGGGTGGAACACAAGGAGCCGCCCCGGTGGCGCAGTGGTCTAAGCGATGGCCTCTGATCATTCGTTCGAACGGGGTCCGGGTTCGAATCCCGGTGAGGCATGGATGTTGCGTTTGTCTTACGGCACTGGCTCTCTCCCTTCCCTGGAACCAGTGACCCTAAATTAGGGACGGGCGACTGCTTATAGCCCATTGAGTTGCTCACGGTGGTCGTTAAACCTTCAACGTAAAAAAAAAAAAAAAAACACAAGGAAGGTAATCCACACACCGGTGAAGGCAGCGCAGAGAACCATTAACGATGATTGGAGCGCAAACACGGAAGGCAAACGTAGACACAGCAGCAGGAAGGCTACTACATGCAGCAGACAGTTTTAGAGCAAAAAGTCAAGGCGAGTCACGATGGGCAGATTGTAAACAGGCCCAACGAGATGAATTGTAAACAGGCCCAACGAAATGAATTGTAAACAGGCCCAACGAAATGAATTGTAAACAGGCCCAACGAGATGAATTATAAAGGAATATCGGCAAAATATGCATGTACCAACTCGAAAGAATGACTAGGAAGAGAGCGCAGACATTCATGCACGAGAGAAACACAAATTAATTCGGCGGTGGGCGCTAGATACAGGCGGAGCACAAAATGCAGAGCTCGAAAGGGCGTGGCCAGCAGAGCAACGTGACGGGATGCTGTGTGAGTCAAATATCGTACAAAGACAATTGTTTGGATGGGACCATTTCAAGAATGTTTGTTTTAAATTTAAGGGTGCATCTGCTTTGCACTTCCTTTCGACCGAAGCGTGGTAAAGTGGAAAAGTTTCCTGCACGTTCTTTGAAAACTAAAGGATGTACTTATACCTTCACTATATACATGTATCTGTCTGTATACGTTTATCTGTGTACCTCTAAGTCTGATTTAATATCAGCCTCTTTTTGCTTTGGGAAGCTAGAACAGTGAGATCGATGATCCTAGCATTTTAATCTTTATCTGATCCATAATTTCGCCGCCAAGAGCGAAATGCAAATTCCACCGATTTCAAAATATATTTTGCTTCATATCGTTGCTCAAAAATCAGATTGAAACACTTTCGACGCCTATTGAATGTACCATTTTTACGTACAGCTTATTGTATCTTAATATTACCGAATTTTTCTGTTACGACGAGCAAATGCGTACATTACTGTTTGTGAAAATTGCAACGCCAAAAAAGAATCGCACTATTCAAAAGAAATTTATATCACAGATTCCTCATGTTGCAGGAGATAACTGATTTTATTTTTAGATCTATAGAAGATTTTGTCAATTCAAATCTCAGTACTATTTGTTCAGTTGCTGCCTACCAAAGATGTTAGGCAGCAACTGAACAAATAACTAGTATACGAATGAATAATTAATACACACAATTGACGTAGATTTGGGACATCAAACAGATGGCATGGCTCTTTCCACGGTTTTAAGTGAGTCACGGGAAAAGTATCATCGGCCGCCAACGGAAATCGAACCAAGGGTCTTCCATTTACTCGCTGGACATGCTACCACTGCACCAATTGCTTCTTACCATCTTTGACGAATCTCCACCATTGTGCGGGTCTCCAAGAAGCAACCAGCCATGTGGTTTGGCAATTAACCACATGTGAGTCTGGAGAATTCGAGGCCGCTGCGGTGCAGTGGTAGCATGTCCAGCGCGTAACTGGAAGACCCTGAATTCAATTCCCGGTGGCGGCCGATGATAGTTTTTCCGTGACTCACTTAAAAACGTGGAAAGAGAAATGACTTCTGTTTGATGTTCCTAATCCACGTCGATTGTGTGTATTAATGCAGGACAATTACAGAGGCATCTGTGGCACGTAGTCCGGTCATCTTCAATAGCGCGTCGCACCGCTTCGTGCGGTGATACATGTTGCAATATGGTCCAGCATAGAGGCGAACAGACGCCTGATGTCCTGCTGAAGAGGGCCCACACTTGTTGGACGGTGTGCTCCAAATCCCGGATAGTGCGGCACAGAGTCAACCGGCGTTTCAACTGGTCCCACGCATGCTCGATAGAGGACATGTTCGGTGAGCGGGCATGCCATGGAAGTGTATGGACATGACGTAGGCAGTCCTAGAAAACCCGAGCAGTGTGCGGGATGGCACTATCCTGCTGGTAAAGCGCACCTAGAATTCCGCCCAGGAGTGGGAGCACATGGGGCCATATGATCTCATCCACATACCGCTGGCCCGACAATGATCCACGTACCACTACTAGAGCTGATCGGCTATCGTAGGCAATAAACCATAAAGGCTCCCTAGACCGTAATGCCTGCAGTGGGGTAGGTGGGACGCTCGATAGCAAGGTTGGAATTGTGCCGTTGACCCCGGGACCTCCACACCCGGACACGATGATCATCTGTCCCCAAAACAAACCGACACCAATCTCTGAACACCACACGTCGCCAGTCTGTGGCGTTCCACGTTGCTCTCGCCTGGCACCATTGCAAACAGAGCCGGCGATGATCCGGTGTTAATGGCAGAACACGTAAGAGGCGCTGGGATCTCAGATTCGCTTCCGCGAGACTTCAGGAAATGGCTCGTTGGCACACAAGAGCCGCTACATTTGCCTGGGGAGAGGACAGGGTTCTCGTGGGATCCATTCGTGCCTGCCGTACGAACTGTCGATCCTCTCTACGGATGGTCCTCCTGGTTCGTTCGGAGACACCCGCCGTGCGGCAGTGCCGTCACGTGTCCACTGCTCCCAACACAGTCGGACGGTATGGTCAGAACGATCCACGTGGTGGGTTATACGGCGCGCCGACCGACCTGCTGTTTTCAGCCCGATGATCAGGCCTCTCTCAAAGCCCGTAAGTTGCGTACATCGACGTCTCTGGTGTCTACCCGGCATTCTTGTCACTCTATACTCTTGCTTGCGCCGGCCGGTGCTTTTCTCTTTCATGGGGCATCGACTACACGCCGGTTTATAAGGCTGCTGGTTCGTGCTAGCAGCGCCGCCACAAGGTGTGCGGTTATGCGCACTCGCACCAAACGCACCCTAGCTATTTGCAAAGTTTCGCGGTTGTAGCATGTTTTCTTCTAGGTGTGCAAATTTTTTGTCCACGAGTGTACAAGAAGCAAGTGGAAGAATTGAAACTTCACTCGCCCAAGTTTTCACCAGCTGTCTCACCGAAGGTAAGATTCCTGAGTATTGGGATAATGGTACAATGATCCTCCTACATAAAAAAGGTGACGTTGAGGATCTCAGGACCTACAGGCTCATCAGCCTCCTATCAGTTATTTATAAAATTTTCAATTAGGTTCTTTTACATCGCATGAAGGTAAAACTGGACATGGCTCAAGCAAGAGAAGAAGCTGAATTCAGCAGTGGCTACAGCACTGAAGATCATGTCCATGTACTTAGAGAACTAACTGAAAGAACAAGAGAGTATGAACTCCCATTATGCAAGGCTTCTATTGATTATAAAAAGGCCTTCGATTCCGTAAAACCATCAGCAGTTACAACTGCTTTGAAAACCTGCGGTATTGCAGATGCATACATTAGCATTATTAATAGTATCTCTGAAAATGCATTTGCAAAAGTTTGGATATTTGAGGATGCAGCACTAATAAAAATTGGAAAGCTAGTGTGACAAAGTAAAATCATATCTCCCAAACTCTTTAATCCCACATAGCAAAATATTTTTTAATTACTGAACTGGGACAAAGAAAAAAATATTTATGCAGATAATTCAAATCACGTTCGTTTTGCTGATGACGTTGTCATTTTTGCAACTACGACTTCTGAACCGCAGAATACGATCCAGGAACTTGCTGACAAGAGTAAAGAAGTGGAATTAAAAATGAACTTTCAGAAGGCAAAAGTGACGTATATTGCTTTTACAAGAAACGAAGATTTATTTATTGATGGTGAAAAGCTTGAGACAACCGATACCTACATTTATCTTGGGCAGCAGATATGAAGTAAGGATCACATTGATGAAGAAATTAATCGGCGTACAAAACTTGCCTGGAGAGCTTTTGGAAGAAACAGCATAATTTTCAAGAGCAATATGCCATTATGTCTTAAAAGAAAAGTGTTTGATCAATGCATCCTTCCAGTGCTTACGTATGGTGCAGAGACGTGGACCTTAACTAAAAGAGACATACAAAGGCTGCAGACAACTCAAAGCAGCATGGAGAGGTGCATGCTTGGTGTAACCAGGAGAGATAAGAAGAGGAACTCGTGGATCCGAAAAATGACAAGAGTGGAAGACATCATGATCAGAGTTAAATCCCTGAAATGGCAATGGGCTGGACATACTGCCAGAAGGACAGATCATCGATGGACAGCCGAAATTTTAGATTGGATTCCAAGGGACAGGAAAAGACCCAGAAGAAGACCACATAGGAGATGGGTGGATGAAATTCGAAAGTATGCAGGGGTGACATGGAGGAGACTAGCACAAGACAGACCGTTGTGGAGGAAACTTGGGGAGACCTTCGTCCAGCAGTGGATTGATAATGGTTGACAATGATGATGATGATGATATATATATATATATATATATAAACGAACGAAGAGTTACATCCGCAGGTGTGGCAGAATTAACACGCATCCCATTGCTTGGAAAGACGACGCATCCCATCGCTGGGAAAGACGACGCATACCGTCTGGAAAAAGGAACTTTAGTTTCTCCTTGAATCATTTGGATATGTCAACATGAAAGTCACATGTTGACAGATCCGGGATATAGGCTGGGTGGTGCAGAACCTCTCACCCTTTCCGTGCTAACGCATCCTGCATAATGTGTGCAACAGAATCACACCACGCGAAAGCATGCCAGGTCACCCATTCTTGATTGCTTTATGCAGCTTGTCCACTGTGTCGATGTAGTGGTTGGCATTGCTGTTCACGTGAGGCTCTTTAAAGTCCACCAACAAAAGCCTTTCAGCATAACCTCCCCGACGGAGTCCTGTGACTTGAATTTTATGTGTTTTGGTGATCCGGGATGTTTCCATTGCATGCTCGCTGGTTTGCTGGATGGCTCAAAGCCGTGGCACCGCGATTCGTCACCTGCCACTATGCGCGATATAAATGCATCACCCTCTGCTTTGTAACGCAGCAAGTGGTTCAAACCCAACCCATACATTCTTCCTTATGGTGGTCAGTCAGCATCCGCGGGATTAATTGTAAACATACTTTCCGATATTGCAGTATCTTCGTAACCACACTTTGAACTGTAACAAATGTCATAGCAAAGTCATCCGTTTGCGAACGTCAGCCCCGACGACGGTTTTACATGCATTTCTTTCTCGGTGTGGGCGCATTGTTTGTGTTATTCGCACGCTCCCCGCCGATCAAGGTGATCGTCCTTATTTAGGCTTCCGACGCCAAGCCTTAGTTCTCTTCCCTGATATGGACTCCATTACTTCCTGCCCCACTGTTTTCCAGGTGCTTTGTGTTCATCACAACGTCGTTATAAACGTGTTCACTGCGTATCATTGCTTCTCATGTAAAACGCCTGGTCATCATCGCTTGCAGTGTCCGCTCACCTCTTCTTGTTCTTCCTCAACGGCTGCTCAAGTGCCCATCACAGAACCCCCTTCTTCACTTCCGGTCACCACGCCTGCGCTTGTTTCGCTTCCACCTTCTTAGTCTCCATCTCGATTGTCGTTGCCTTCCTCTGCAGGTCTTTTTCCTTCTCCACTAGCGTTGCCTCTTGTGGATACATCTGGATCTACTGCTCCTGCTTCGGTGCCTTCGTCTGTCTTGCTTTCTTCTTCGTCGTCTGTTGTCTGTGCTTTGTCACATCCCGTTGCCAACCTTTCTCCGCCTGTTCAGGTGCTGCCTTCTTTGTTTTCGCACGTCACCTCGTCAATCCCAACCCCGGGATTCTCTGCTCCATCATCTTCGCTGTGTACGTCAGCTTCGCCACCCTCAGACGCTCATCCTTTCTTCAGCCGTTCCAGTACTCCGGTGGGCTCTCCGCCCGTTTCACCTTCTCCGAGCTCTTCTGATGCTTCTAGTATTGTTGCCTTCCTTTCGATTTCTGGTCCCGTGATCGGTCCCCGCTTTCCAGCACAGCTACTCTTCTGGATTTGTGTGAAGCCTTACCTTCACCAGCTCCTGTTGCCCCATCAGTTGCCTCTTTACTTGCGTTATGCGCACATGATCCAGATCTTCCTTGTCAGACTTCTCACTTGCTGTCGGTTACTCCTTCTTCACCACGTCCCTGTTGGTATTGCTTCTAATAAGAAGTGCCGTCGTCGCTCTAATCGAGAGACTCGTACTAAGCGAACCGCGGTCGCTCAGCCTTCTCTTCATCGTTCTTCAGGTTCCGCTCCTAATTCTACTGTTGCTGCTTACGCCGACCTTATTGGTACTCCCTCCTTTTCCACTGCAATTGTCGCTCGCCTCCAAGCTGTCCCTGGGTATTCGAAGATTCTCTTCCCAGATGCTGCCAACCCTTGTTCTTTGCCTCTTCTTGTGACGCTGGTTTGGATCCCCTTCTTGACTCCCATGATCCAGCTGATTACTCGAATATGATCGAGGATATTCGCTGCTTCCTCCAAGTTTTCGTTGACCTCACGAGATCTTACCCCTGAGATATTTCGTTATTAAAGTTTTCTTAATTGCTACCTTGGTGATACTCAAAATCGCCTCATTGATCTGGTTCTGACCGATTAGTTTCTGTCTGCACTTGCATGATGTTTCGCTTCCTGCCGTCTTTGCCTTGCTGCTGTTCCGTCTTACTCCTTTGCATGTTTCTGGTATGCGTTGTACCCAACCTTTTTCTTTCCGTTGTATCCTATGTACCGCCATGTTTTCTCCACATCTCGGTTCTTTCAAACATCCGCCCGGTGCCTACTTCCGTGAACCTGTCACATCGTTTTGTTCACAGAGCTTCTTCCTGTGTGCATTGTTATGCGCGATTCTTCTCTTATACCTTTCGTCACTGTCCTGGATTGCCCTATGTTGCTGTTCGCACCCAGTTAGTTTTTTCAGGTGTTTTTCCTGTCTCGTCGAGTATTTGTCTTATGTCATGCCATGTGCCTCGGCATACCTTCTACTGTTGTGCTACGTTACTTGCTCATCCAGTGTGACTCATCTCGTCAGGTACTTACCGTTATTGCTTTGCCTCATGCTAATTGATTGTCCCATACTGTTACCTACACCATGCCATCTTTGCAAGTGTTATCTGTTGCACCTCGTTTTCTGCTTTTCATGCTGCGCCCCGGAGCATGAAAAGCAGTCTCCAGTTCGATGTGTTCTCCATCTCCATGTCCGTCGTTCCTTCTGCTCAGTGACTGTTCCAGTGTGCTTCGCCTATCACAGATTGCCTTGTGCTGCTCGTTCAGCTTCGTTTATCTTTGTATGTCCTGATTGGCTTTTACAGACTGCTTTATGCTGCTCGTCCAGTACCGTTATTCTTATTGTTTTATCATGCCATTTATTTTCCGTTCTCCTGTGTACTAGTCCTCGATACCTACTAAAGCAACGTCACGTTGTTTTTGGAATGTCTTTTCAACTGCTGGGGTTCAAAGCTAGAAACGGGGAGTTCTTTCAGCTAATGTCAGGCACGAATGAAAGACTTTGTGCAAAACAAATTACTTCTTCATTATTCTCCATTACCCTTATTACAAATATCTCAAAAACTATCAAGATTCGAACGATGAAGAAGGAGGTCTTTCTGATTCACACCATGCTAACGAATAGCTATCCTGTAATGGAAAATGTCCAGGTTGGGGTGGGCGGGGGGAAGAGGCAGGTGAAATCGTGGGCTACTAACATTCTTTTTTAAACATCTCCAAAACTATTGCTATTCAAACTATGAAAGTGGCGTTTATTCCGGTTCACACCATTTACTAACGAATGACTATCTTGAAATTTTTAATGAATTTACATGGTGAGAGGGGGGGGGGGGGTGATGGTCGGTCTGGAATATATATATACATAAGTTCTCAATATTGTTACTTTTTTCTCAAAAACTGTTGCAGTTCAAACGATGAAAATGGATTTCCCCTCGGTTCATACAATTTGCTAACGAATGGCTATTTTGAAATTTTGAATTTCCATGGGGGGAGCTGGTAAAATGGTCGGTCTCTCTGTATATATGCAAATTCTCAATATTATTTTTTAAATATTTCAAAAACTATTCCGGTTCTAACGATAAAAATGGAGTTCATTCCTGTTCATACGAGTTACTAACGAATGGCTATGTCGGAATTCTGAATTTCCATGATGAGGGGGGGGGGGGGGGGGCTGGTAAAATGTTCGGTCTCTCTGTATATATGCAAATTCTCAATATTATTTTTTAAATATTTCAAAAACTATTGCGGTTCAAACGATAAAAATGGAGTTCATTCCTGTTCATACGACTTACTAACGAATGGCTATGTCGGAATTCTGAATTTCCATGATGAGGGGGGGGTGAAATGGTAGGCCTTTAACATTCTTTTTTAAATATCTCAAAAACTATTGCGGTTCAAACGATGAAAATGGAGTTCTTTTCAGTTCATAGGATTTGCTAACGAATGCTTATTTTGAAATTTTGGATTTCCATGGGGGGGGGGGGGGCTGGTGAAATGGTCGGTCTTTCTGTATATATGCAAATTCTCAATATTATTTTTTAAATATTTCAAAAACTATTGCGGTTCAAACGATAAAAATGGAGTTCATTCCTGTTCATACGATTTACTAACGAATGGCTATTTCGGAATTTTGAATTTCCATGATGAAGGGGGGGGGGGGTTAATGGTGTAGGCCTGTGACATTCTTTTTTAAATATCTCAAAAACTATTGCGGTTCAAACGATGAAAATGGAGTTCTTTTCGGTTCATACGATTTGCTAATGAATGGCTATTTTGAAATTTTGAATTTTTCCATGGGGGTGTGTGCAATGGTCGTCCCCCAATTTTCTCAAACTTTTTTTTTTTTTTTAAATCTATCAAAAACTGTTGGCCGCTCCGGTGACGCAGTGGTCTAAGCGACGGACTCTGATCATTCGTTCGAACAGGGTCCGGGTTCGAATCCCGGTGAGTCATGAATGTTGTGTTTGTTTAACGGCACTGGCTCTCTCCCTTCCCTGGAACCAGTGACCCTGAATTAGGGACGGGCGACTGCTTATAGCCCATTGAGTTGCTCACGGTGGTCGTTAAATCTCCAATAAAAAAAACTGTTGCGGTTCAAACGATAAAAATTGAGTTCATTCCTGTTCATACGATTTACTAACAAATGGCTATTTCGGAATTTTGAATTTAAATGATGAGGGGGGTGAAATGGTAGGCCTGTAACATTATTTGTTAAATATCTCAAAAACTATTGCGGTTCAAACGATGAAAATGGAGTTCTTTTCGGTTCATACGATTTGCTAACGAATGGCTATTTTGAAATTTTGAATTTCCATGGTGGGGGGCTGGTGAAATGGTCGGTCTCTCTGTATATATGCAAATTCGCAATATTATTTTTTAAATATCTCAAAAACTATTGCGGTTCAAACGATAAAAATGGAGTTCATTCCTGTTCATACGATTTACTAACGAATGGCTATTTCGGAATTTCAAATTTCCATGATGAGGGGGGAGGGGGGATGAAATGGCCTGTAACATTCTTTTTTAAATATCTCAAAAATTATTGCGGTTCAAACGATGAAAATGGAGTTCTTTTCGGTTCATACGATTTGCTAACGAATGGCTATTTTGAAATTTTGAATTTCCATGGTGGGGGGCTGGTGAAATGGTCGGTCTCTCTGTATATATGCAAATTCGCAATATTATTTTTTAAATATCTCAAAAACTATTGCGGTTCAAACGATAAAAATGGAGTTCATTCCTGTTCATACGATTTACTAACGAATGGCTATTTCGGAATTTCAAATTTCCATGATGAGGGGGGAGGGGGATGAAATGGCCTGTAACATTCTTTTTTAAATATCTCAAAAATTATTGCGGTTCAAACCATGAAAATGGAGTTCTTTTCAGTTCATACGATTTACTAACGAATGGCTATTTCGGAATTTTAAATTTCCATGATGAGGGGGGAGGGGGATGAAATGGCCTGTAACATTCTTTTTTAAATATCTCAAAAATTATTGCGGTTCAAACGATGAAAATGGAGTTCTTTTCGGTTCATACGATTTACTAACGAATGGCTATTTTGAAATTTTGAATTTCCATGGTGGGGGGGGGGGGCTGGTGAAATGGTCGGTCTCTCTGTATATATGCAAATTCGCAATATTATATTTTAAATATCTCAAAAACTATTGTGGTTCAAACGATAAAAATGGAGTTCATTTCTGTTCAAACGATTTACTAACGAATGGCTATTTCGGAATTTCAAATTTTTATGATGAGGGGGAGGGGATGAAATGGCCTGTAACATTCTTTTTTTTAAATATCTCAAAAATTATTGCGGTTCAAACGATGAAAATGGAGTTCTTTTCGGTTCATACGATTTGCTAACGAATGGCTGTTTTGAAATTTTGAATTTCCATGGTGGGGGGCTGGTGAAATGGTCGGTCTCTCTGTATATATGCAAATTCGCAATATTATTTTTTAAATATCTCAAAAACTATTGCGGTTCAAACGATAAAAATGGAGTTTATTCCTGTTCATACGATTTACTAACGAATGGCTATTTCGGAATTTTGAATTTCCATGATGAGGGGGGGGGGGTGAAATGATAGGCCTGTAACATTATTTTTTAAATATCTCAAAAACTATTGCGGTTCAAACGATGAAAATGGAGTTCTTTTCGGTTCATACGATTTGCTAACGAATGGCTATTTTGAAATTTTGAATTTCCATGGGGGTGGGGGGCTGGTGAAATGGTCGGTCTCTGTGCGTATATGTCAATTCTATTATTTATTAAATATTTCAAAAACTATTGCGGTTCAAACGATAAAAATGGAGTTCATTCCTGTTCATACGATTTACTAACGAATGGCTATTTCGGAATTTTGAATTTCCATGATGAGGGGGGTGAAATGATAGGCCTGTAACATTATTTTTTAAATATCTCAAAAACTATTGCGGTTCAAACGATGAAAATGGAGTTCTTTTCAGTTCACACGATTTGCTAACGAATGCCTATTTTGAAATTTTGAATTTCCATGGTGGGGGGCTGGTGAAATGGTCGGTCTTTCTGTATATATGCAAATTCTGAATATTATTTGTTAAATATCTCAAAAACTATTGCGGTTCAAACGATAGAAATGGAGTTCATTCCGGTTCATACGATTTACTAACGAATGGCTATTTCGAAATTTTGAATTTCCATGGTGGGGGGCTGGTGAAATGGTCGGCCTCCTATAATTATATGCAAATTCTCAATATTATTTGTTAAATATCTCAAAAACTATTGTGGTTCAAACGATGAAAATGGAGTTCATTCCGGTTCATACGATTTATTAACGAATGGCTATGCTGAAATTTGAAATATCTATTTTTTGGGGGTACCATTTCACCAGCCCCCACTTTGTTTTTTAAATAACTCAAAAACTATTGCGGTTCAAACGAAAAAAATTGAGTTCATTCCGGTTCATACGTGGTACAAACGAATGGTGCAAAAAAAATTTAAAAATTCCATGGTGGGGGGGCTATCGTTTCACCAGCCCCCACTTTGTTTTTTAAATATCTCCAAAACTTTTGCGGTTCAAACGAAAAAAACCGAGTTCATTCCGGTTCATACGTGGTACAAACGAATGGTGTCTGAAAAATTAAAAAATTCCGTGGTGGGGGCTGGTGAAATGCACCTGGTAAAATGTTAGTTTTTAAGTGGCAAGATAAGAAATCAGTGTCGATGTTAAGCACAGTTCACAACATTGAGATGAAAGAAATTATAAAAAGTGGAAAAGTGTCAATAAAGCCACTGGCTGTATGCGAGTACAACAAAACCATGGGAGGCGTCGACAAAATGGATCAGTGTTTATCACATTATCCAACAAAACGTAAAGGTCAGAAGAAGTATTACAAGAAAATTTTTCGACATCTCTTGGATTTCAGTTTATGGAATTCTTATGTGTTATACACAAAGGTGGGGGGAAATCTGGATCATTTAAGCTTCAGAATAAAATTACTTGAACGAATCATTGAAGAAAATTTCCAAGAAGTTTCACATTGCAAAAGTACGATTTCTCGCGAAGTTCAGAATCCCATGAGATTCAAGAGCCGACATTTTCCTTCATTCATTCCATCATCCGGCAAAAACTCGTCCCCAACCAGAAGATGCGTGGTATGTTGCAACAGAATGAATGAAAACGGTAAGAAAATTAGCAGGGAAACTCGATATTACTGCGAGGAGTGCAATGTTGGGCTTTGCCCAGCCCCATGCTTTATGATATATCACACAACAATGTAAAAGTATGCTTCTCAGTAGATAATAACATACCATTCATTCACATGTATAAAAGAACGAAATTCCGGCGTGGGGAACTTAGTGCGAAAGCCTAGTGAAGAAGTTTTCTTTTACGAACTTTGAGCGTAGGTCTCAAGTATCCTTAGTATAAAAGTCGTTGATGTGTTTATCCTTTTTTTATCAATGTGTTAATTAATTTGCATCTAATAGAATTAATACTGAAATTGAATTTGATGAATTAACCATTTTTTATTACAGGTAACCCCTTCCCCCTTCCCTCACCAGAATGTACACTGTAAAAAAATTTCCGTGAATTAACATAAAATCTTATGACAGCACAGTTGCCAAAATAATTCCGTTCCGTTAATAAAAATTCTGTTTTTTTACAAAACTTCCGTTTTATAATATTATGTTTTTCCAGAAAATATTTCCGTTTTCTGACAGAATTATTACGTTTATTTACAAAAACAGTTTTATAACATTCTGTCTTTTCACAAAGTATTTACGTTTTCTGACAGAATTATTACGTTTTTTTACAAAAACCGTTTTGTGCTATTCAGTATTTTCACAAAATATTTGTGTTTTCTTACAAAATAATTACGTTATTTTACAAAACCTGTTTTATACCATTCCGCATTTTCACAAAATATTTCTGTTTTCGGACAGAATTATTACGTTTTTTCACAAAATTTGTTTTGTAACATTTGGTGTTTTGATAGAACTATTATGTTTATTTACAAAAACTGTTTTATAACGTAATGTTTTTTCACAAAATATTTGTGTTTTCTGACAGTTACTATGTATATTTACAAATATTATGTTTTATATTTTATCCAATTATTTATTCCCTGGGCATAATTCTTTACATAGAAACGTTATGTTTAATAACGTTTTCCCACAAATTATTTCTTTCTGATAGAATTATAAATTTAATTACGAAACTTTTATATTATTTCACTTTTCCGCAAAATAATGATGTTTTCTGACAGATTAGGTCTGGTCTTCAAATTTTTTTTAAATATTCTGTTTCCCAATAAAATATGTATTCAATGTTTCTTTTCATAAATTTTAATTTCTAAATAACATTTTTTTGATATTTAGGTTTTCTTTTAATTACATTGTTTTTTACATAATTTCTTTGCACACATTATGGTCGAAACGAGTATCATATAATATTGTATGTAAGAAAACACCCAAAAACATTTCGCATGGAACATGCATTTACACAGAACCAGGCGAAATATAAGGTGTGAAAACTAAATAGGCAAAGTACCTCAATAATATTTTATTTCTATAAACTGTTTATGTAAAGTAGTATTTGTTTTCAGCAGGCAAATTTTGTTTTGTACAATGTTTTGGTTTATACTTACCACACATATTTTTTTTATACTCACCACAAAATTTTTCTTTGTAATTAATATTTTAGTCAGTTCTGTTTATGTAAATAGTATTTACATTTCTGGCAACAAAACGTCCTACAGGAATTCTTATTTAAAAAGAACTGGCAGGTTTTTTCACACAATATTTTTTTTGTTAGAAGATCTGTTTTATAAAACCGTTGTTTACAAATAGTTTTTGCAGGAATATTTCAGATTTTCATTTTTAGAAACCACCTTATACAAACAGTACAAATACCACATGTTAATGGTCAATGTGTTCTGTTTACGAAATGACAGTATGATCAATAGCAGATTTGTACTTTTTCTTGTTGCCGTCACTCATATGTTTAGTATCTTTTAGCACCAGCTTATGCGTATAAAATTTTTTGTCATTGTTTCAGCAGAATTTTTGAAGAATATTGTAGAATTAAAAAAAAAACAAAAAACTGCCTGTTCTTAACACTTTAATGAATGGCTTTTGGGTTTTCTTCTGAATCTATGTTCCAAGTTATAAACATGGCTGTTGTATAAATCAACATGTAATTTTAATGGAATGAAAAGATTTCATAGGACTAGAAATCGGTCATGGCAACTATGTAAGCATAAAAAAACAAAAAAACTTCAAGTGTTTTGGTAGGAATTTAATGTTCCAGAGTTTTATTTTCCTGCACAGTAAAATGCTAGGACACAACAATAATAAACAAATGAAACATTAATTACAAATTGTAATTACCCACAGCTCGCTGTTTTCAAAGATGTTGTTAGCCAGCTAACATTTCTTAGGTATATTTGAATTTCTCCAAAACCACCAGATTATTCAAAGCTAGCTGGTATGATTAACAGCTTGTATCAAGCTGAAAGCTCTGTAAATGCCTACATGTGTTTACACTAAGACTAGAAATTACCATTGCTTATAAACAGGAAAGATAAATGTAGATACATTTTGTAATTGTGATTTTCAACACTACATCTGTTAATGCTACTGTATCATATAGGAGTGCTAGCATTTTCCTTGCATTACTAGTAGTTAGAAAAAAAAGATCAAAGCTAATTACTGCAGTTTTCATAGAATATTAATGAGATTTGACCATTAACATAAAGATGGATGATTTTAGAGGAGCATTCGTGCTCTTTTAAACCTTCAGTATTAACATTAACGTCTGTCATGATATTTGTTCTATAATTATTCTTATACCAAAATGCAAATACGTATGTCAGATTTCAAAGATTCAGCAAACTACATTTAATGATATGTGCGCCACTTTATTTCCGATTATGTACAGAAAAAAAAATGCTTCAATTTCATTTCTAAAACTGGACCAAATTTGAAAAATTGTTTCAACAATGTTTTTATCTTTTCTTCAAGTTGCAACACCCTAGGTGCTATTGCAGGCTGCTGCACCTTCTTTTTGGAACTTTCGTTCTCCTCCGAGGGTTTATGTTTGCAAAGCACCCTGAAAAACAGAAAATGCAGAGAATTAGTATTAAACACATAGCATTAAATATTGTGCAAAGTAGGGTAATGATACATATAACTGTTGTGTACATTTGGTTAAACATTAAAATCATTAATATTCTTGATGAATATGAAATTGCAATATCATATCTCAAAATATATGTATGCACCAAAGAAAACTTAGTAAGGCTCGTGATGATAATGGATAAACAAATTTAAATAAATAAATTACGCTGCCGCAATATCCCCAAAACCAAAAAAAGACTAGTTTGTTTAAAAAAAAAATGACCTGTCAATGGGATTGTATGAGATGTCACTAAACAAAACACAAAAATTTCACATATTATCCTAGAATCACTGAACACAAGAGCAAATGTGACTCAGAAATTGGATGAGAAAGCTTACCAGCTGTATTTATTTATTTGCAGCTGAGGCCTCTTGCCTGGCTGAAAAGAACTTTTTTTGTTTCACAGAATTTCTTTAACAGACGAATTTGAGCATTAATTTTAACACATCACACCCGAGAAGGCCAAAGAGGTTTACACCCAAGTGAACTTTGAAGGGACTCATATTTCACAAGCTACACCATTGATTAGTTCCTTCACTTAATTTACATTCATTTTGGAAATATTTTTCACCGAAATAAATTATCACAAAAGCATGGGATAACTACTCTTTTCACAACTACCAAATTTACACCAATATACCAAATTTATATAGAAATGCCTTGTAATTATTCACTCATATTTATTAACAGGCTTTGAAAACAATCACATTTCTAACCCCCCACCTCCCCCAGCTTGAATATACCACTCCGTCCACATGAATACATCACACATCTTTACACTTTGGCCAATAAGAAAAAAATAACAGATACAGAATTTTTGAAAGACAGTAATGCATTACATTACCTCTTCTTCTAGCTTTGCAAATTTCTAAATTTTCTACCCCAAATCCTCTTAACATAAGTACCTTCTTTTTCTCTATTTCAACATTTTGATTTAAAACTCCAATTTAAAAATTTAGCATACCCTTTCGGGGCATCTGATGGGTCAAACAGAAAAGAACATTCTTAGCAATTCCCCTTTCATTCTTCCTTCACAAAGACATACAAAAAATAGGAAAAAAATGTATTCAACACTTGCTCAACATCAGAAACTCATTGACTTGAATTTTGTTTCTTCTATCAGGCAAAATGTATCATGTTTCATATCTGAAACAATCATTTGATGTTTCTGAATATTTCTGTTTCACGCGTTATGTTCTGTGAAGGTTCAACTGGCTGATACGTAGCGTCCGACAGTGAAAATTATTTGTGTCAATTGATCATTATAGTTAAAAAATACATATTAATGCTTACCACTTGAGAATTACCCCTCTTTCCTTCATTGTCAGCGAAGGAAAGCGGGGTAGTTCGCAAGTGGTAAGCATTAAAACGCTTAATATGTATTTTTTAATTGACACACAAATAATTTTCATAGTCGGACATTACGTATCAGCCAGTCAAACTTTCATAGGACATAACGCGTAAAACAGAAATATTCAGAAACATCAAATGATTGTTTCAGATACTATATATGTTCCACGTATAATGGCATGATTTGGTTAATACCATAATGTGCAACTAGAAAGTATCATGTTTCATCAGAATTATAAAATAGCAATCAAACATTCTATTTGGAATTTCCGCTTCCTGCTCTTTTCTTTTTCTGCATATGGAGATGGGCCTTCATTGTTTATGAAGAATTTTGATGGCCAAAGGAAAAAAGGAAATATTTAAGGTTATACCTTTCTGGTGCACTCAACTCATCGGTGAGGGTGGAGAAGTCATGTTGAAAACCGTCCAAGAAGACGTCAAGGAAAATGGGATGTCATTAGACCTCAGAACAATGATGCACAACCTATGTCTCAGGACGGGTGTCGCGTTGGCCCGCCATCACGACACTACCAAAACTGAATTTTTCGTAATCGTACGCCAAATTATTTTCTTCCATGCTGAACGCTGAAGTTCAAACCTGCACATGTGCGGCGTAATGGTTCGGAGAATGGCCAGTCCAACGCTGATGCTCCTTTTGTTTACTTTGTTCCCATTGGCTGTTGATCTTCTAGCAGTGCTTGTTTGTTCTCAGTCGACACTAAAGTGGATGGCGTACAGGTATTGTGACGTAACATCATTCGTTCCACTGATTCCACATTAACTGGTACTCCTTGTTATGGTGACTTGCACTTTTGAGCGAGGCCTTTCCCTCTGCTTTTCCAGTTAGTATGGATAAATGCTGATGGTTTTCTTTACTGGAATACCTTTTCTGATGATTGATTTCTTGCAACAACCACCTTAACCCCCACCCCACCCCCCACGCAGTCTATTTTGAATTTAAACCACTTTTTAGCTTCCCACGTCACTCAAACGCATGTGGTTTCTACTTTATTTTGTGCGCCGTTTGGACTTTTTTTTTCTTTAGAGAAAAATGCATGCTTCTCTTATAATCTAATTTTATTTCTATCAGAACCAAATTTTGTCTCCTTGTTCTGGATTTTTCCAGAGGGGCGGAGCAAACTTCCTCCAGTTCTTGCTGTTTCATGCATTTACAGCTTTTCGCTTACTATCTTTATTTTTAAGGCTATTTTGCTTTGGGTGTTGGAGGTTTTTATTTTTGTAGCCTTTTATATCTGAGAAAAGTCCCTCAATTCACTGTTTAATTTACTTCTGGAGCACATAGATTTTTATTTAGTGCATCTGCATCATTTTGCATAGAAATGCAGAATTTATCGAAAATAATTACTGAAATGAAAATCTTTTTGGTGCTTGTGTATGTTTAAAGACCAGGAATATGCTGTCCAATTTAATTAATTCTAAATAAATTAGTGCGCAATTCCTAGCAAAAATAGTTTTTTCAGCACGAGTTTGTGCGAAAAATCCAGATTTTGCTCCGAGTTTTCCTAAGCTTTGAAAAGAGCTAAGAAAAGCACTTTTTATTGGGGAGTTTAAACTCCTCTAAAGGCAGAGAAGCCTACTTATTAAGGCAGCATACCTATTTTATAAATTTATCCTTCCGTAGTGCATTGGAGGAAAGACTTCTTGAGAACCTAGCACTTTTTATAGCAAAGCTTACCCACTGTACTTAGGCAACAGTTGACCTTTTAACTCGTCTCTTCAATTAATATTCAAAGAGAACAATCTTTATTATTCTAAGTGCAATGATAGAAAGGGCAGAGGACCCACTTTTTGCCGAAGCACGATGGGCGACCTTCCTTTTTAATCTAAAAGCCTGCTGAAATATTATAATTACTAAACATCCACGTAGATTCCAAGTTCTGATGTCTCCTGACTTCAAGTGCTTCGCGAGCGGCGAACTGAACGAATAGCAGTTCCGAATGATGTGATGCCATGCTGTCTGGACCGGAGGAAGTCGTATTTGATCGAGCCTTAATGTGCGGCACTGCTGTCGCGCGTGATGTCATAGCAGGGTTCTTAACATTTCAAACAAAACAGTATTGCTCGTATGTGTGAACCTTGTTTTTGACGGAGTTTACACATTCATTCGTTTATCATCTAGGATTATTTAAAAGCAAGTTCACAAACAGTTTGTTATGTTGTTATCTTCATAGATTATTAACCAAAAGTTCATTAAAGGCAAGTTTTTTTGTTTCAATTCATAGGCTTCCAACATAATTCATGCATTCGTTTCTTAACAGGTTTATATATCAACTACATTTCAAACTAGGAGTTGTAAATAATAAGTTAGGTTTTTGCATCTAAACATAGTTATTCCATTTTTAATATCTACAGACCAAGCCACACAAGTCTGGGTGGGCTTTTATTAGAGCACCGCGCGATTTGTGTTCATGCAAGTTTGCGATTTGTGTTCATGCAAGTTTGCTTTAAACCTTTTTGTTTCATTCGATACGTATTTAAGGTTAAGCAGCTATAACTTTTGGAAAAGTGTTTGATATTCCACACCTATCCTCCAACCGACAGACGAATTCATGTCATTGGGTTATTTGTATTTGGTAGTTTGTTTTTTTGGGAAGTGTTTCACATGATTTTACTGTTTTTGTATCAGTTTACATTTCAGCGTTGGAGGGTTTTTTTTTGTGTCGTCTCCACGGTAAGCAGAGTGATCAGGAACAATGCTCGCTGAAAGGATTATGACTTATGACGGCATTCCCTCTTGGCTTGCTGTATGGGCCGGAATTCAGGGAAACATTTACTATTAGGGAGACAGTACTGAATTCATGGGGGAGAGGGTGGACCTCGAAGCAACTTTTTCTTGTGCTATTTTACCTAATTTCTTTTCCATTAATGCTTAAAAAAAATTGACCTATGAATTTCCCCTTCCAACACATTTTTATTTGCACACCTGGCAGACAACTGGATTTCTTATTTGCAAGCCCAGACCAATAACTTTGATAACCATTTTATCTTGTCAATGACATTTTGCAAGTACTAATAATGATACAATTAAAGTAACATTGAAATTTTATTTTTTAATGGAGTCTGTGGTACTGGAAAAGCTGTAAAAAAATTTAAGTGGGTTTATTTACCTTTATTAATGCAATGTAAAATAAATAACTGTTGTGGAGGGAAGTGGAAATTTTTAACTTCTACTTAATTTGCTTTTTGGTTAGGAACTCTTGCCTTGTGGCTACAAGAATACAAACAGGAGATTTTCCTTACAAGTGCTGCCATTTCTGAGGCACATTTATAGCTGAGAACACAAAGTGGAAATATGTTTTGCATGACTAACACTAAAAATTTTCAAAACCAATGTTTCCTCCACAACAATTTTAAAATTTATGTTTTATCAATTATTAGTGGAGGTACCCAGCATTGTCCAGGATAGACAAAGTTTGTTTTTGAGCACTTCAAAATTATTCACCATGCTGAATCATAAAGCAGTACTTTATTTGCACCTGCCGTTCAGACAACACCTTATCACAATTTATAATGGCCGTTCTGAGCCCTAAAAACTCAAAATAGCAAGCATGTACAATACACTTCGTGCACATCGCTTTCAGCTTTCTAGTGTAGATAAGGCACTTTCTAGCAAATCACTTAGAAAACCATCAAGAATGATGCATAACCATTTGGACTCTTTCCCGTATGCCTGTACCACGGACATTTGCGAGCAGTGAGGCGTCACCTGATGACTGTTGCTCTGACATGGAGCAAAACTTCAGCAGCCGAGTTTCACCCAGTCTATAGAGGGCCTCATAAAAACACATTTGACCCCCTTAGGGATGGAATTTCTAAAAATCGTCCCACCTGTTTTTTAATCTGGGTGATGAAGAGTTTGTATGCTAATTTTGGTGTAAATCCATCAAACCGCTTACGAACATATGCGGAACAAACATATTGTTTATCTACATTTTATCGTTGATGTCTTTCGGAAGCAAGTAGCCCAATGCCCCAGTGGCGGACTTAAAACTTTGGAAAGAAGAACTATTGCATGCATGAACAAACTCACCTTGAATAATGGTTTCATTAGGTGAACAAAACTATTATTTAATAAAATAACGTAATAGGAGCACTATACACATAACATATTGAGGGTTCATTTCTTTTTAAAGCTTGCATTATTGCAACTGCTGATGAACAACTTACGTTCGGTTGCCACTTAGCGTATAGATTTTTTTTTTTTTTTTTTGATTTGAGGTTTAACGACCACCGTGAGCAACTCAATGGGCTATAAGCAGTCGCCCGTCCCTAATTTAGGATAACTGGTTCCAGGGAAGGGAGAGAGCCAGTGCCGTAAGACAAACACAACATCCATGCCTCACCGGGATTCGAACCCGGACCCCTTTCAGACGAATGATCAGAGGCCATCACCTTAGACCACTGCGCCACCGGGGCGGCTGTATAGAGTTCATATGATGAACCACGCACTCGACGCAAAGAGAATTTCAAAACAATTCTTTCTCTTCCTCTCATGTGCGGACTTTTTTTAACTTTTCGACTACTGCGAAGTGCGCAGTATCTTTCCTTGTGTTTCAACAAAACATACTTAACTTTTATATATATAAAAATAAGTAATTTCAGAGAATAACATGTGTTTTTGAATTAGTAGTAGCATCACTTTTGAGAATATTTTTGTGTTGTAAAATTTAGAAAATTATTAAGTGTTGTGCAGGGGAAATCATACTTTTAAACATGTCTTTCTTATACTTCATAACATTTTGCAGCATTTTTTCAACTGAAAAATATATTCAATCTCATACAATAAAAAGTTAAACAAGTAATTTTAAATTTAAATATTAATAAATATTGAACCTTTCACTGTATTACCTGAGCCCAGATCGACTCCATTTTCTAGTTTCTTCAGGTCATTAATAAGGGGATCAAATTAAATGTTTACTAAATTAAACTCTGAACCCCTAGCACTGTACTCCAAAAAATAAAAAAAACAATGAATATCAAAAGTACTTTTGAGATACTAAATGATGATAGATCAAAAAACTAAATTTGAGTCACTAAAATAATAATGGTATCTACTGTTTTAGTAATGCCTGTATTTTAAATACTATTGCTATACCGAATTTAGTAAATGTTTACCAAATGTGTAACACTAAATTTAAACGACAATGCTGAAAAAAGAAAGTTTTTGTTGTTGCAATAAACACTTTGTCAAAATAAAAAAATAAAAAATATTACATCAAATTATTATTTAGCTAGCATACACTGAAAAGCAATTGAATTAGAGATACCTGTCTAGTAACGTGTAGCACCACCTTTCGACCTGATGACGGCGGCGATTCGTCTCGGCATGGACTCGACAAGACACCTGAAGCTTTGGGAAGCCATACGGATTCACGACCAGTGAACAAGCTCCCACTGTTCACGAAGATTCCATGAGGGGAGGTGTCAGAGCCTCGAACATCTCTCTCGATGGTATCCCAGATGTGCTCGATGGGATTTATGTCAGGTGACCTACCTGGCCAAGGAAGCGAGGTCACGTCGGTGGAGTGCTCATCCAACCATTCGGATACAATTTGGGACCGATAGCATGATGCATTGTCTTGTTGCAGGATGAGGTCCCCAGCGGGATCTTGAAGACTCACAAATGGGAGCAAATGGTCGTCCAGGATATCCCAGTAACGTTGATCTGTGAGGGACGATGTCGCATGTACCAGGGGTTCCATTTCAGTCCACGTAAACAGTGCCCAGACGAGAATGCCACCCCCATAGCTTGAAGAGTACCCTGCTGGCAAGAAGGATCCATCGCTTCATGTGATTTGCACCGTACTCGTATTCTGCCATCCGCATGTACTAACGTAATACTGCGTCGGACTCTTACTGATTTCCGTCGCATCACTCCTTATATTGTCGGATCGTTGTATAAGTCATGTCGTTTCCGTTTATAGGGCCACCCACAGCACCACATTTGCATAACGCCAGCTGTCTCTAATCCAATTGCTCTTCGGTGTAATTATAAGCCCCGCCCCCAAACGAATTTCAGGTGGTGACGCATTGGAATGTGAAACTTCGGGCAATCCCTGGGAAACGTTCGATGAGTACAAGGAACAACATTTTAGCGAGTGGGAAGTAGAATTACCACAGGACAAGACTGAAAGAATGTACCAATCAGGGAAAACCGTAAAAGAGGACTGACAGTGAAATAAAAAAAAAAACCTTACTAATTCAATTATTTCTTATTTCACGTTTATTATGTGATTTTATTTTTAATTATTAGTGAGACTAATTTTTTTATCATGATTATTATAATAAAACTAGCACATTAAAAGTTTAGTTTTCATTGTATTAGCTTAACACCTATAACTACAAGTATTTACAGGTAACTGCAGGCAGGCATATGGGTAATACTACTCAGGGTTAGAATAAGATCTACTGGCCCAGTGGACCACTAGAATTGGCAAACCACTGGTCCACCAAAATGCCTACTGGTCTGTAAAAAAATAATGAAATTTTTTTTTACGACATTTACAATATATGTAGAAAATAATGTATCATTTCAATGGAATTATATCCAATATTTGTTTTTAAACCTGTCATTAGTTTGCAGCCTAAAAAAAACCATACAGCAAGGTGAAAAAACAACAACAGAAATTCATTTTTTAACTTGTGACAAATTTGAAAAAAAAAAAAAAACTTCCTGGCCATCTGGGCCAGTAAAATCAATAGTTCAATGGTCTGATGGAAGTTTTACTGGCCAATGACGACCACTGGGTAATTCGAACGCTGCTACTGTTATTTTTTGGTCAGAAAAAGAACTTTAGATTTAGTCATGAATTATTAATTTTAATTTCAGTTCCAATATCATAAGAACAACATAATTATGATTACATTTTTCCCATTTTAAAAGTATGTAGTCTTACGTTTGGTAAATATTATTTTGCTTACAAATGATAAAAGAGACTAACAAGTCAATATCAGGTTATTGATCTTAAATTAGATATCATCTAAAATTTGGTGAACATTTAGTATTTTTGGGAGACACAGTTTTTTACTGTCCAATAATTAAGAAAATGATGAGAAGTTAATATCTGGTTATCACTTTATCATTATTACGTGGTCTAAAATTTGGTGAACATTTACTATTTTTGGGAAACAAAAGTTTCTTTAGTGGTGAATAATATACAGTAACAAGTAAATATCTAGTAAACACTTTAAAAATTAAATATGGTCTAAAATTTGATGAACATTTATACTATTTTGGGGAAACGAAAGTATTTTTTGTTGCATATGTGGCATGAATATTGCTTCATGCCCATAAAAATAAAAATCCACCTGTCTGCATAACAGAACTAATTGCATTAGTTCCATTTCTGATCTGAACCAAGGATACATAAATTTCATGTGTAATACACTCCCATAATTTTATGCTTTTTTCCAAACCCAAGGGGGTTTGCTGTTTCAAAACTGTTCTGATACAGCAGAATTTTCATATTTTCTGATTCATGAAAAAACCTAGCACCTTTGAAAATGGCCCCATCTGTGAAGTTTGATAAAACTCCTTCAGAACACAGAAGTGGAGATTTGATTTGCTTTTCTACAGAAGCATTTTGTATTAAAACTGCCAGACTTTTTAAGATTGGCACGCAGTAGAAAGTAGATGTTTTATTATCACCATTTCTGCCTAAATCCATGGCAACAGGATGAACATAACTGAAATTTTGCTCAAAATATTTTTCGTCAAATAGTCACAAGCAAACCTTTATTTGAGCATGCTTGATTCAGAAAATCGTGCTTTTGTTCTTTTTGGAGAACTTCAGTAATCTGAAATTCATTAACTTGATTACTTTTTTGCAACAGACTGCTTATGAACTGCATAATATTCTCCTGATTTATTTCATGAATATTCAGCATTTCAGTAATGATCACATCGACAACAAAAGAAGGTAAATAAAATTTGGCCAGTAGCCTTAAACAAAACAAAGCAACTGATGTGTTCATGTCTAAGGCTGAAATTTTACTGTTTGTACTGCTACTCAGTTCATTTACATTCTCCTTATTTAGGTTACTCTCACTGTTAACATCTTAACAAGGTTGTAACGGTTCGTTGTTCTTGAATTTATCGGCTGTCAGAAACCTTGTTGTATGCTTTCGAGACAAGTGCAATTAAAATGTCGCCTTGTTACTAAATTTACCAATGTGGTAAATGTGTAATTTAACGTCCTAAATTATTTAGTCGGGAAAAGTTTACTGTGTGGGGAGAGTGCGACATAAAATTTTTTAAGCATGCGAAATAATGGGGCAAGCTGCAAAAATACAGTAATTTAAAAGAATGTGAAAGAATTTCCCCGAAGCATTTACCTGGAGTACGATGGTGTGTAGCAGTTGGTGAGGGAGGAGGCTTAAGCGATGTTAACGGCGACGACGTGAAGCTTCCATGTTTTGATAGGGAGCAGAAGTTCGTACTGAATGCCCAGAAGAATACAATAAAAGTAGAGTGTATTCTTCGGAAGAGTGTGATGCGTGCTGTAATCCGGCGCAAGTGGAAATAGTTCAAAAACTGTTTTTTTTTTTTTTTTGAGAAAGAAATGTGCGGAATGTCATTATTAGTTTCACAATGTATCCGAATGGAAACAAATGAAGGAATGTAAATGTTTTCATGTACGACAGAAGTGTTGAGTAAGAACTTTTGGTTCCGGTTGAATTTCAAGTTCTAGTTATGGTTTCAAAGATGTACAGGGGTAGTTGATTTCTTCAAGTACTTCATTTGTAGTTGTGCTCTTATTCCGTATAGTGTAGCTAATATTTTTGCTCCCTGAAACGGATATTTTTGAAAATAAAGGAGTTTCTTCAGTTTAGATATCATAGTATAGCAGGGAGGTCAAGAGTTTATTGTATTTTGCTGGATAATGAAATTTTAAGCCCTGACGAAATCTGAAATGAAGTATGGAGACTTTGGAAAGAGCCACTCACACCGTTGAAAAAGCTACCAATACCGCAGTTTACAATGCTGTGTAAAGTCGACCTGTTACTAAATTTACCAATGTTTTACTACACTGCTCATAAGGACGTGGAACTTAATCTTGTCTTTTTATGTGTAGTTGAATATGTGAAATTAAGGAAGCTCAGACTTCCTTCTGTTACTGACATGTTTGAATGGGGCAGGCTATTTTTAATAGTCTGAGCAGTACACAATGGTGTAAGTTTCAGATGGTCATGTGAAGTATGTGTCTTCAAAGATGAAAATTTAGCAAATGTTCTAGAGCATGTTATGAAACCACAAGGAAACTACACCCTAGTAATGTTTTTGTGTATTTTTATGAGTTGCATAGGACTTAAGTCTCGAAAAAAAGGATTTGCACATTTTACACTGGAAATTTGAAGATCCATTTGAATTCATGGTATGATACTTCCAGTGAAATAATGTCAGTTCTGCCAAAAAAAAAAAAAAAGTGGGAGTTTTAGCATTTTTTATACATATGTAGAGAAACAAAAAATACAAATTTTAGTTTCATAGCATTCTAGACCGGTCGGTGCCTTTAATTCATTTTTTAGCGATTCTTTTTAACTCTGACTGGTCATACTCCAAGTTATGTATCTCTTTGTTTAATGGGTGCAGTGCCATACTCCGAGTTAAGCATCTCTTCGTTTTATTGACCCGCAGTGCCATCGAATTGGTTTCTGATTTGGAAAGTTCGTGATAGGGATACTTAAGACCTGGCCTATAAATCAATAGATAAGTTGTTTCACCGTTAAATATCGAACCTAAATTAGATTTTTAATATAGCTGATGCAGAACTTCGAGGAAAATCATTGTTTTGGAAAATATCGCTTACGGTCCGATAAGTTAGAATATCGGTAAAAAAAAAAATTGTCAGATATTTCACAAATGTGCTGGATTTGTTTCACATTACAAATGCTTTCATGTGAAATGTCCTGAAAACAAATCTTCAAATCAAATTCTCAGTCTTCGTCATTCCAAAGTCTCTTCAATCCTAATAGGAACAGAACGAATTTTGCAGGGATTTAGATTTTCAGTAAAAATTAAACAAGGGGCTCCTACCACTGCATCACCATAACTGCAAATCGATACAAAAAAAAAAATAACTAGAACATATAGGCTAAACTTTTTACAAAAAGTAAGTTAAATTGGATGGGGGGGGGGGGCGCGGGGCGGACCAAAACAGTATGCCTTATGAGCCTTTGGAAACTTGTATCTGCTGGATGGTTAAATTTTCAGGGTTGTGTAACTAAAAAATTTCTGACAATTTGCCGATTCTAATTACTTCTCACCACGTTTCTGATTGGTAATTCTTTACATTACCAATGCGATAAAAAAAATGCGAAGGATTGCGATATTTCGCTATATGTATCTGTACTACACAAAACCTTAGGGCCAGAGGGTTTCTGATTCGAAAATTTGGTATTGGGAGTTGCCTGTTGCCGTTTCAATTAGGCGGATCGGTTTGGTCAGGCAACGTTCCCTATTGAAATTTCGTCCTGTTCATGAAATTTTAAGTTATTTTTCTAATGTAACTTACAATTTGGAAGGTTTACCAAAACACCTTATATATGTGAATTAAAATATCATAACAAAACAGTTTTGTAAACAGCCCCGTACTGTGTAAATGATGGATTTTGAAGATATTAGTATAACACACACAATTTCAAATATACTACAGAGCAGCGCACATATCTGAAATCAATTAACTGCAGTTGATTTAAATCATAATGAAACAGAAAAATGTACTTACCAGAAAAGTTTTGTGCTACACGTGGGGTTTGCATTCACGTTGATCGTTGTTTTCGTAGTGGAGTCAAACTGCGCATGCGCGTTACGCTATAAACCATTGCCAGATCTTTCTGACTAAGTTTTTTTGTGAATTTACAAACATTTTAACACAATGTTCGAAAGTTTTACTGAAATTCCAGGAAAAACACAGATCAGCTGAAAAAACAGATTTTTTATGTAAAATCACAGAAAAAAAGTAATGTGAATTTCAGGTTTTTTTTACAGTGTAACCAGCTAACTTGTTAGAGAGCTTTTGTCGGTAGATAGGCAATATGTACTTCCCTTAGGAGCAAAACATAAGTATTTCATTTTTTTTCGCTTTGTTATTTTATCCGGAAAATATTTTTTTTGGTTTACTGGCACGACATCACAATCAGTTAGGATTGTGTAATTTTCGGAATTAGGGAAGGAAAGTCTCATCTACCTTTTCCCCTGAGCGCATAAAAATAAACAGCAACTTTCAATTGTTAACTCATATCTCGCCCTCTCCCTCCAAGTTAGAGTGCAAACAATCAGTAAAACAAGTTTTATAATAGATATAGTATAATCTACATATATAAAATAAATCGTTCAAGAATAGAAACTCATTTTTCGTCTCTTTTGGTATCGTAATAGAGAAGAACGATATGCGCCCACCAGTTTACCTTGTCAGGATCACAGTGTTTCGATTGATTTAATGGTTTTCTTACTCTCAGAATACACTAATAATAAAATGAATCCTAATCTGACTTGAAACATTATCCACACAATTTATTTTAATTGGAAGACATCCCCCCCCCCACACACACACAGAATGGAGGTGCAAATCAATTAATTTCGTGTACGGCGGTTTCAAAATTTAATTAACAATCCTAAATTTTTATAATGTTGATTTGAAACAAGAGTTCACAATTAAAATTCCTTTATAGTGTGAATATATACTTCTGCAACTATATTACGAGAAGACAAAGGGCACCTTTTGCTTCAGTGCATGCTCCGGTAAGGTCCGGTCAGCACAGCATTTACTATTCTACATGCTCAAGCGGGATAACCCAATTTTCTTCTTTTCCCTCCACTCTTGGCGGATGTTTAGGTAATTCGGAATCGTGATTTTTATTTTCGTTTTTATTTTATTTTCGTTTATTTTAAGATTATGGATTTTCGGTTAGAAACGATTTCATCCTCCAATCGTTTTAGCACTGTTTGACATTAGTTGCTGTGAGGATTAATATAGGAAGAATAATTTGAATTTTTGAGAATCTTGACTACTTGGAAGTCTTGTGATTACCTAGTCATTTTTTCTCTCAGGATGTTTCCTTCAACTGACAGGGTAAGGAAGTGTTCTTTAATCTTTATCTCATAAACCGAAATCTTTTAATCTGCTAACGTGAAGGCCCTACTAGAAACAGTGAACTGTCGCTATTGACGACGTCATCTCCTTTCGAAGTCATTGCTCAAGGACCCCACACCAACATAATCAAAATTAATTTCTCTTTCAGAAAAAAAGTGTTCTTCTCAGAACAACTAAAAGGGTAAGGGAAAGGGGTTGGAGAACTAATACTACTTAACGTAACTATTTTAGGTTTATTTCTGTACAGCATTAATTTTTATTTTTATGTACTTGTATTTCTCTATTTAGTTGCATATATTTTTGATTTAGTTCTCACGTATTTCTAAGATTTAGTTGTATGCGATCATCATCAAACTTTATCAGTTCACTGCTGAAAGAAGGTCTCCCCAAGTGTCCTCCATTGTCCATATTTGGTACCTATATATTTCGTAATGCCTCTAACAGATGCGTCACCCCTTTCACACAGCATTGTGTAGAACTAGTTAACACCCTTCAAAATTTCTCATCTATTTCTTGTTACAGTGCCGTCATTTCTAAGTGCTATAGTCTGTTTTCTTTCTGTATTGAAGTGACCTTTGTTTCTTCACGCTTTGGTTATTCTCGATATTTTCCCCTAATTCAGTGTCTTCAGTGACTCGATCGCATTCTTTTGCATAATTCGAAATATTTCATTTTTAATGTCATATCCCACCACCCTTTATTTTGCATCAGCATTTTTTCTGGCTTTTATTTTTAGACGCACCCATTTTGACTATAGATGTATATAATATATATATTAGGTTTAGAACTACCTATTTTGCATATAGGTATTTACATGTTAGGTTTAGTTCTCTTAAATGTAAATAACCTTAGTTTGTATGGGGAAAAAGCGCGTATCCAGGGGGTACTCTTAACGCTTTTTACTTTTTTTTTTTTGTAGATTGTATGGGGTTTTATCGGTAATGTAAGGGACGGGGGATGAGACTGGAGATCATGCCCGGTATTTCATTGTATCATTAAATTTCTGCCCTGATACATGACCCTGCCACGTATGACTCGGTAACGGAAGCTAATTATGGGCACTTCTGGCTAAATCTCCGCAGCTATCACAATTTATTTTTTTTAAGGTTAGGTCGCACCGAAATTTCTTAAAAGGCATGCAGCAAACCTGCGTAGCTCTGCCGCGACAGAAAACTAAAAAACATATTTTTATTAAAGCTGGAAAATAAGAAAGCATATAAAATAGGTATTAAATAAAAAATTTTGAAGATGACAATCCGATTTTTGGCGTAAATGTGACAAGAATGGTAAGTCAGATAATATCCGAAAACTTGAAAATTTTCATCGTCCTGGAGCGGGACACGAATACGCGTCTCCAAGAAAACGCTCGGGTATGCTAACCACTACACCACCCAGAACGACCAGATTTCGAGTTTCCGATCAATTTGAATATTTCTTTCATAGGTATTAAATGTTTTCAACAACGTTATTTTGCAGTAAAAGAGGAACAAGCAATTGTAAATGTACTAACTAAAATGGTTTAAATTAATGAGTCAATTATATTTTTATAATTCAATGAGAAATATGGACTTGTTTACTTCTGTGCAATTGTTTAATACGGATTGAAATTGCCGACAAACACACTCATAATCAAGAGAAAGAGGTCACGCTACCGCTTCTCATTTTTAATGTTGGCCAATGCAGAAAATCTCTGCTCCGGAAAATACGTTCTCGAAAACTGCAGTCGTGTGGACAGGGCATTTTCTGATAATACTGGGAACTCGGTTTTTGCCAAATTGCAAAATTGAAGTAGTGTTGTTTCTTAAACTTGAGTTGAATGGTTCGATCAGCCTGTTGTTCTGCAAAATCTTCTGCCTCTTTTAACGATACATGTTCTGTGTCTGCAGTAGTAACGGCAAAGGGATTCCGGATCCAATAGCATTCGTTCACACTGAGGCAGGGGTGTACTGAAAGACCCCGCAGTCTCCGCATCGCGGGGAGTCCTCACGGCCTCTAACGTCAGCAGAAAGGTTTTACAAATTTTTTAGCTAAAATTTCATATGAGGAAATAGCCGGGAATTTTGACGGTAACTTTGAATGAAGTATTAAAAAAACGTTTTTTTTTCAATAAATATGTAAAATATTTTGAAATAATTTCCGCTGTTTGAGTTTATTGAGACTGGATCACGGGAAAACAGCTACTCGAGAGAACTTGATGCCCCTTTTTCCAGCCATAGCAATAGTTGCTATACATGTATATTAGATGATATGAGAGAAACATTACTTCAATGAAAGAAATTTATATACCAAACGAGGATAGGGATTTATATATTACAGTCGTTTTCACATAACCACGTATACTTCAAAAACATAATGAACTAAAATATATTATTCGCTGGGAATTTTTACTACGTGCAAATCATTGTGACATGATGTTAAATGTTTTTTTATATTCGGGAGTACATAATTTAAGAAAAGAGAGAGTGTGTATGTTTGTGTGTGCTACAATTCTTAATTGTTACTTTCTTATTTATTTATGTATTATACAGAGTATTTCCACATAAATCGAAAAAGGTCCTTAGACACTTCACGCGGCAGTTACGCGTTTTATGTGAGTGATCACAAGACATTTCAAAGAGGATGGCCTTGGTTCTCTAAAAGAATAAAGTTTGCATACGATTAACTTTGGCACAAGAGTTTTGTAGTACCTTGTATAAAATTACAGCTATTATTTTTATTTTAACGTGTGCAGTTGTGTTGCACGCAATAAAGTGAAATAATTTTTGTTTTACGAAAAATACCTGTAGCTTCCAACGAATTTGAAATATTAAAATGTTCTGAGAACCTAATTATTAATATGGAATTTAAAAATCTCGATAATTGAAAGCTAACAGATTTTCACAAAAGGGCCTCAAAGAATTATTTTTATTTTTGTCGTTGGGGGGTGGGGTGGCTAATTTTTCAGCTACACCACTGCATTGAGAGAAAAGTATTGCTACAGTTTACCCTCCAAAACCCAGAAATGTTCTAATGTTCTAAAACCTACTGTACGCATGTCCTCTCGCGGGCGACGCATGCTGCGAATTTCAGAACAATCGGATGCTTCCTTCTTGGTGTTGCATTTTGGGTGACCAGCAGTGTATATTCCGAATTAAATGTGGCAGTAAAAAATTTCCGAATTACACTGTATATGTGGCAGTTTTCGAAGGTGCCTAACGAGGGGAAGAAGCTCTTTGGCTTGTCTGAATTTTCATGCCGGTTCATACCAGTTTATCGCAACTGGCAACAGAAGTTCCAAGGGGGGGGGGGGGGTATAAAGATTGCCATTTCTGGGCTTATATTGAGAACTGAATTGGGAACTCCAAACGAATTTTTGAGGAAACGTTCCATGTAAGCATGTAAGCCAAGCGAGAATTAGACTTTAATTTGAAGAAATAAAATGCCGAGGACCCGAGGTACGCTCGGTTTGGGAGATGCCCTGCCCCCAACTTCCGTAATATTATATTCTGGGCCGTTGGAGTCTGTCAGTGTATCCAGGATGTTCACCTTGAAGCGTCCGTGATCTTTGAAGGGGGAGGGGTTTCACCCAAAATGTTAAAATGTACGTAGAGCTGTAAACATTGTAGAGCCATGCTTTGTACACTCAGTGGTTACTTCATTATGACTACCCCCTCAGTACTTCGTTGGGCCACCTTTTGCTTTTAATACCGCGTCGAATCTTCGTGGCATGGACTTCACGAGATGTTGATAGGTGGTTTGTGAAATCTGAGACCGTGCTTGATCAATAGCACTTTCCAGGAGTGTAAGATTGCAGTGTTATGGATCCAGCTGTCTGATAGCTCGTTCAACTTCATCGCACAAATTCTCAATGGATTTGAGATCTGGAGATTGTAGGGGCCACCTAAATAAAGTAAACTCATCGGCATGTTCCTGAAACCAATCCTGTACAATTCGAGCACTATGGCAGGAAGCATTATCTTGTTGAAAATAGCCATCGGCATTGGGATAAACCATCCACATGACAGGATGCAGTTGGTCCGCAACGAGGTTGAGATATGATGCGCCAGTCAGATGTTCATCAACACGAATTAAAGGACCCAAAGCATGCCAGGAAAGCCTTTCCCAAACCATAGCGTTGCCTCT
Source organism: Macrothele yani (assembly GCA_039090855.1). NCBI lineage: Eukaryota > Metazoa > Arthropoda > Arachnida > Araneae > Macrothelidae > Macrothele > Macrothele yani. The sequence continues at coordinate 44,445,959 of CM076999.1, read as the reverse complement.
ACCAGCTTGAAGGTTTGTAGCAATGTATTTGGGGTCCATGCTTTCATGCTGTTTCCACCGAATTCTCTCTCGGCCATCGGCATTGTGCAACTGAAAATGTGATTCATCGGACCACATAATTTGTTTCGAATTATCGACTGTTCAATCCTTGTGCTGCTGCGCGAACTGGAGACGTTTTCTCTTGTTAACTGCAGACTGCAAAGGTGTTCGAACAGGCCTTAGGCTGCCATATCCCACCCGATGCAGTGTACGGCGAATAGTGCGTGCAGAGATCATTTGAGGGGATCCTTGTTTAAGATGGTGTATAATTTGCTGGACTGTTGCACTTCTGTTGTCTCTTACCAGTCTGGACACTCTCCGTTCCGCCCGAGAAGTCACTAGTCGATAACGACCACCCGTTGTACGTAGAGACCCAGCATTTTGGCTGACAGTCCAGTCTTTAAACCATTTAACAACAGCTGCTCTGGAATATTTCCCGAATGCGGCGGTTTCGGTGATACTCGCTTCATTACTCCGAGATCCTACAATCATCCCACGTTGAAAGTCCGTCCATTCGCATTTTTTACCCATCTCGTCACTCAAAAATCACTTCTACTACTGTCGTAAGCACTAAGCTTTCCCTTTTAATACTAGCCTCGCCCTCTAACGGCAACAGCGTGCAGCCATATCTCATTTGCTTAAAACTGTCAGGTGGTAATAATAAAGTGGCCACTCAGTGTATAATGATTCTGTACATGATGACGAATTTTCAGGTGGATGGGGTGAATTCACCCTCCCAAAAGTTTCTAAGAGCGCAGACAAGTGTTCAAGGTAAGCGATTTGCTCGCAATTTCTATGTTTCATGTTGTGTTTAGTGGCAGACTATGTATGCTGTTCCCCGCTCCCCCAGAAATTTGGTGAAGTCTGTAAAAGGGATACGAGCTGCTTGCTTTGGAGGACTCTACCCCCAACTTCCGTAAATTTGTTTTCTGGACCTCTAAGGTTGGTCAGTGTATCCTCGAAGTTACCCCTGAAGAGCTCTCAGAAACTGGAGGGGGGATGGAAGGGAATTCACCTCACCCTCCTGAAAATTCGCAGTCGTGTACAGAATCATTATATAAAACATGGTACTAATGTTTACAGCTCTACGTCCACTTTAACATTTTATGTGACCCCCTCCCAAAGCCCATGGACCTCGCTGACGCTTCACGGGGAACATCATCCTAGATGCACTGACAGACTCCAGCGGCCCAGAATATAATATTACGGAAGTTGGGGGTAGTGACCCTCCCAAACCAAGTGTACTTCGGATCCCCGGCAATTTATTTCTTCAAATTAAAGCAATTCGCGCTTGGCCCACATGGAAAGTTTTCTCGAAATTCGTTTGGAGTTCCCAATTCAGTTCTCAATATAGGCCCAGAAACGGCAATCTTTTAGTCCCCCATCCTGAACTTTTGTGGCCAGTTGCCCTAAACTCGTATGAACCCGTGTGAAAATTCAGACAAACAAAATAGTTCCTTCCCCTCGTTAGGCACCTTGGAAAACTGCCATTTATAATTCCGTTATTTAGAAAACTGCCCGACTGGAAAAATTGACACACATTCAAATTGTTCTTCGGAGGAACAGCAATTTGTGCCCGGTCCCTTAATGAAAAAAACGTGGCAATTTTCCACGTTGCTGAACGATGTGTTGCAGGGTTACCTGTTAATTGCCACACCGGAACACTGCTACAGTTCAGTGTTACTGTGTGGTAGTTTACAGTGAACCGTTTGATTTGGGGGTATTTTCCCCAGGGGTATTTTTACCGCTTTTAAGTTTTCATGGGTAATTTTATGTTTACCTATATGCTATATTCTGATCGTTTCCCGGAAAAGAGCATAGGTAATGAGTGGTAGGGAATTCTGGGCACCCCTTACCCCACTCCCTCCCCTACGAAGGTTTACAACTGTCATTTAGCTGCAATTAATGCAGTAACTAGGGGCAGTAAACGGATTCTTTGACCCATATCACATTTTAGCCAGTTCGTTTTTGTCTTTTACAAAAATAAGGAAGGAACGGCATGCCCATTTCAAGTAAATATAAAAATCATTAAAATATGTTTTGAAAGTTTCTTTTTTTAACTTGGGCGTTGTTGGAATAAGTTCATTTTTGTTCCTTCATCGGAGCAATGGACAAGAATTTTTGGAAGGGTGGGGAAAAGGGACTGACCATATGGGTTTTGCCCGGGTGTGCGTCACTCATAACACAGAGTGGTAAAACAACAAAAGAAATTTTATATCGATATATTCGGTTTTAGAAAAATATAGATCGCAATTATTTTGAATTTAAATTTAAATTTTAGAAATTAAACAAATTTGGAAAAAGTAATATGTTATGTGAAAAACTTTATTCAAAAATTCAGGGGGTGTTCTTGATAACGGAAGTTGAGGGGAACGTGTTTTCCAGTCCACATACGATTCAACCCCTGTGTTTAAATCCAATATATGCTGATGTAAAAGAGTTTTCTTTTTTTTTTCAATGTAGTGTGCATCACTGTCTTTACATGTTAATTCTTTCTTTTAATTTTTTCTTCCGACCGACTCAGCAAGAATTGTGTTGGAGGAGACTGGCATTCCTCTTCTCGCCTTGGGTCACAGAACGGAGAATAAAGGACACTTGATGGCATCGTTAACCCTTTAAGTGACCATTCTACGGGAACAAAATTTCGCCGAAAACCACCCGAAGGTTGAACGCGTATTGTCTCCAAACTCACTTCCCTCTTCCGAAAAAACTGGTCCCATTGCTGCAGGATTTCAGCTTTTCCAACATAGCAATTGCTGTTCCCCTTCTCAGCCAGTATCACCTCAGCTGGTGGAACGCAAGCCTGTGACAGGGATTAACACCCAAGACGAGGAACTGTACTGAACAAAAGCATATTCTGTAGCCATCGGAGGGAGCAGCTTTGCGCCTTCGTTGCTGTGCGATTTGGTATTAACGGACTCAAGCAATGATCTCTACACCACTCACTAGATGTGGGCCTTCTACAGCATCTGTACCTGTAAATCATGCGGCGGCCAAAATGAGCGAAGCAAATTTTGATTATACGCTCATTCTCCTAAAAATCCGCGTACCAAGAAGGAGGGGTCGAATCGACATGAGATTTTAGTAGTGAGATGGTACATACCAAAGGACAGAAGTGATTCCGAATTTCACAGCAGCAAGACGATTTCCCGCGAATACACAGTACATATTACGTTCAGCGTTAATACCAAGTCGGACCGCTATATATATATGCTGTGATTCTGTCCGGCATGGAGTCAAAGTAGATTTCGAACGTTATCCTGGGACAGATTGCCCCACTCTTATTGCAACTAACGCTCTAAATCATGAACACTGGAACCTGGAGAAAGTGACGTCCCATCTGGTTATACAGATGCTCCGTGGGCCAGAGATCAGGAGATCTGGCAGGCCCAAGAAGCGTCGAAGTATGACGTAGACAATCCTGGGAGACCACACCTGTGTGCGGACTGGAGTTATCGTGTTGGAAAATGGCTCCGGTCAGAATCGAGAGGAAAGGCAGCACATGGGGCCGCAGGATCTCCTGTACGCAACGTACGCTGTTAATGTCCCTCGAATCACTGCGAGGGGAGTTCGGCTGTCATAGGCGATGGCTCCTCAGACCACCACGTCTGCAGTTCAAGATGTCTGCAGCTGTAAATTGAGATTGGGATTGTAGCGATCACCTACGATCCTCCACATTCTGACGCAGTGGTCGTCCGTTCCCATACAGAAGCGCGATTATTTGCTGAACACTATACGTCGCCAGTCTGTACCATTCCACGTTACTCGCTGCTGACACCACTGCAATAGACGACTAAGATAGTCAGGTGTTAATGGCAGAAAACATAAGGGCCGTTCAGAAAGCAGGTTCGCCTTTCCCAGAAATCTGAAAGCGGTTCGGGCAGAAACAAGAGCCCCTTGTAAAGTCGCCACATGTCTCTGTATATTGGACAAGAACTCTGTTGCATATGTACGTGTCGCTCTCACGATTCTACGGTTCCTCTTTTGGTAGTGTATCTGGATCGTCCAGAGCGAGTCCGTCGTGTATGAGTGCCTTCTCTTGTCCACTGCTCATAAACGCGACCGCACCGTACTGTCCGACCAAACGGCTTCAGATTCGGCGGGCCGACCATCCTGCCTCAAACATCCTGACCATACAGCCTCGTTCAAATTCCGTCTGTTTCCCGTTCGCACATCTACGGCGACACCTCGGCAGGTCTATCGCTCAGGGATCTCACCTGACTCTTACCGTGCGCGGCGCCTTATAAACCCCAAGATTTGCGATTGCAGCGTCGGTCCTGGGCACGCGGGCTTCCGGAATTGTTACAAACTTTAAGCATTTGAATGTCTTCCCTCCCTGTAGATATTCGCCGAGTGTCGAATTAATCGTAAGGTTTTCTCTTGGTGCGCGGGTTTTTATGACAATGAGTGCAGTCCAGTTTTGTTTCTATTCTCCAAAACCTATTCCAAATAAATAGCTACCCAGAATTTGAAATTCTGATAAATGGTCTTGAGTCTCTCATAATTTTGAATGGCAGGACAGAATTTTACCTAAAAATGACAGAATTTTAGGAAGAATAAAAAAAGACGTGGGTTAGGTAGATAGCTAACGTTAAAGGAAGTACCACCGAAAGCACTGATTTAATTGTTCAAAGAAACTGATTCAGCTCTGAAAATAATGAAACGAATTCGTCTCTTGCATTTGGATTTTTATTATTCTTTTATTTTACATTTTTGGGATAATGTGCTGTTTTATTAAATCCGATTCCATGACTGTTCTGGATGACTAAAACAATATGTTGCTGATTTTAACTGGTTTCGAAGCGAACATTTATTTAAAAGTAGTGTACACACTGGTATTCATGATAAATGCAGAGGGTGAGTCGAAGGGTTTGCAATATTTGCATAAACGCATATGCTGCGGCGGTTATGTCACGTGTTTAATCTAGCTGAAGTCGCGCAAAGCAATCAGTAGAAAGGGATATAAACTGGTAGACTTTGCTCCGAACAGCATTGCGTGAAACCAGCTCTCAGATACTTAACAGCTGTCAGGGATTGTGCTGTTGGGATAATCGGACCTAAAGTGTTCCAAGAAAACATCGTCTAGAGCATAACATCGCCGGCGCCGGCCTGTCTCCGTGCAACAGTGCATCCAGATGCAATAGCCATCCGTTGGTAATCGAGGTATCCGCGCTCGGTCGTCGACGTGATGAACCAGTAATCTTGATATGTTAGACCAGGCCACTTTCTTCGAATCATCCGTGGTCAAATTTCGATGACCTTGGGCCCGTTAAATGCGTTGTTGACAATGAGGTGCAGTGAGAATGGAGACCCGTCTGGGTCTTCGGCTACGCAGGACCATGCACAGAAGGCTGTGATAATCTGTGTGTTGTGACACATTGCCCTGATCACCACTGTTGTAGCAACGGGTGATTTATCGCTCTGTGGCACTGTAAAGAAAGCGCAACAGTCTCAGCTCCCGTCTTGAATGAATGACCTACTGACGACCACGGCTAGACGACTGTACGTCGTTTGAACATATGTGTACCACTTTTGATGCACGCTCACTACAGCAGCAAGTGAGCAACCCACAAGACACGCCGTTTCCAAGATCTTAGTTCGGAGACACCATGCCATCAAAATTTGATTTTTATCAAACTCCTATAAATCGAAGGCTTTTCCCATTCTGACTCCAAGCACTCTACTAACCGAAAGCCGATTCTCATAGTGAACTTAACCTGCGCTTTTGTTCCGACCCCAGCCGCGCTCAGTTCTCTAGGCTTGTGGTGGTCATAATGTCATAATGGCCCATCGGTGTATATTTTCTTCGTTATTAACAAGTCTTATTTAAATTACGAAGCCGCTTGAACTGACACAATACTGAAAATCCTTTTTAAATATAGTTCTTATCTAATTCGATACCTGTCATGTGCCTATTTGTCATATCCGTATTTTTTGGTACTAGCGAATCGGTAAAGTAAAGTTAAATCGTGGGGTGTACGTCAGAAGTAAATCTGCATTTATGAGGAAAAGATGTTTAGTGTAGCTGGGGTTCTTCTGTATTTGCCAAAGAAAAGAAGATATTATGACGATATATTTTAAAACACGTAAATTTAGGTATGCAAGTAATTGTGCAAAACATATCAGTTTGGGAAAAATTAAAATGCTACTGTTGAAATATTTCTGGTACGCACATTTCCTGATATCAGTAAAACGTTTCATCATCGAAAAGCAGCTGAATGACCTTTATATAAACTATTTGAACATATTAGGCAGCAATAGGTAAAACAGAATAAAATATTTTTTTTGGCACAAAATACAATTTTTTCTGAGGGTAACGGCATACTGCAGTGACAATGTTTCTGTTACTGATGAAGAAGGCTATTTTCAGATCTCATGGTAAACGCAGCATACAAAATATTGCGCCCGGCATGAAATTGTGTCTCAGAGAGAAATTATACAGTTTGGCCTGTGACAATTCTTTGGAGTTCGTTCCAGGCTCGAATTCTGGCGAAGCATGATGTGTTTGTTTTACAGTTTGTCTTTCCTGGATCCAGTTACTCAAAATTGGGAACGGGCAACAGCTTATGTACCACTGAGTAGCTCATTATTCGCCATTAAAAAAAAAATTAAATTTCGCTCTCACCATCGTGACGGATCATTCAATCTGGCATTTATGTTCTAAGGGAAAACTTAAAGTTGCTGTTCACTTTTGAATGATATTAATTTTTTTTTTATATCTAGAACCGGGATTCTAGGAAGGCTGGCAGTATCAAGATTGATTGATCTATGTATGTTACTACTGATTTAAAATCAAACAAGTTTTTTTTTTTTTTTTTTTTTTTTAATTTTTTTCTGTTAACATAAAATTTAGTATGAATATTTCCTTTTTAAATAAGTAACAGATAGGAAATGTTATCAAAATTTAGGTATCGGATTTAAAATGAAAGTATTCATTTTAACAGTAATTTCGAGGCGAACTGAGATCCGTTGGTTAAAGGCAAATACGTTCTTAGCTCTCACTATTTTGGAGTTTGCTGATATTTTGGAGACACTGGCCTTACGATTTGATGATACATGGATGTTTATAATGATGGAAGATCATTCTTGAACAGTGAATGGCTTGCAACTATGCTCGAGCACTTTTGGGCAGCTGACAATTTCTGATTAGGGCACAAAGACGGATCCCCGCATGGAATAATGTACGAGTACTTATTAAGTGTAAAGGGACACCCAGGAGAGTTGGCAATTTAATAACTATTCATTTCATTAACCATCCTTCAATAATTAATTTTTTGTGAATGATGAACGAACTTCCAAGAGAGAATGATTTATTCGATCACTATCTTCCACGGTTAAATAATGAGCAAGACGGGAATACAATGTTTCAAAATAAGCAAACCTAATGCAGTCATCGTGGGGAATTCCATTTTTTATTTCAAAGCTAGTATCCTGTTGCTGTTTTCACCTCCTTCCTTAGATATCTCGTTAGGTGACTTCCTATACCCCACAAACGTATTAGAATGTTTTCCGGTAAACATCAATAACTCATCATATACCTTCTGGGCACATATGTGCATCCATTTCACTCGGTACGCCAGAATAATACGTGTCTAACCCATGTTTACGTACTAATTTAATGGGATCAACTGCAAAAATTATTTTAAAGATGTTGAAAATTTTACATATATAAATTTTTAACTTTTTTTACTGAAAATAACATATCATGAAAGCAACAATTAATTTCAATGTTTGGCAAATAAAAATATTAACACATTCTACGGATTCACATTTACGAACCGAACGTATCATAAACCACAACATGATGATGTAAACTAATAAATTTTTATATATTCTTGCAACGTCAAATCCTGTACATTTCTCAAAATACCAAAATTAATTAATGTAACTGCTAGTGCAATCGAACTTGTCACAAAATGTCTACATCAAATAATAATATTAATATTTATTCAACACAAGGACAAAAAATCATTATAGTGTACGTTATTAAAAATATATATAAATCAATATACACTGACGGGAAAAAAATCCCAACACCACGAAAAAATAGTTGTAGAGGAATGAAATGGCACATATTTAATCAATTAAGGTTTCAAGATCACAGCTTAATGTAAGCGCGAGAAGAGCCATTTTAATTGTAAAATGCTGGTACATTAATAACCGGTGTAACTGCCAGAATGTTGAATGCAAGACACGCAAACGTTCATGCATTGTGGCGTACAGGTGCTGGATGTCAGTTTGTGGGATGGAGTTCCATGCCTGTTGCACTTCGTCGGTCAATACAGAGACGGTTAATGCTGTTTGGGGGTGACGTTAGAGTTGTCGTCCAATGATGTCCCATACGTGCTCGATTGGTGAAAGATCTGGTGATCTAGCAGGCCACGGCAACATGTCGACACTCTGTAGAGCATGTTGGGTTACAAGGGTGGTATGCGGGCGAGCGTTATCCTGTTGGAAAACACCCCTGGAATACTGCTCTTGAATGGCAGCACAACAGGTTGAATCATTAGACTAACGTACAACTGTGCCGTCAGGGTGCGTGGGATTACCACGAGAGTGCTTCTGCTGTCATAGGAAATTGCTCCCCAGACCATAACTCCAGATGTAGGTCCAGTGTGTCTCGGCCGTAGACAGGTTGGTTGCAGGCGCTCTCCTGGCCTCCTTCTAACTAACACACGGCAATCACTGGCACCCAGGCAGAACCGACTTTCATTAGAAAACACAACAGATCTCCACTCCGTTCTCCAATGAGCTCTAGCTTGACACCATTGACGTCGCAAACGGCAGTGGTTTGGAGTAAGTGGAGTGCACGCTACAGGGCGTCTGGCTCTTAGCTGTCCTTGAAGTAACCAATTTGTAACAGTTCGTTGTGTCACTGTGGTGGCAACTGCAGCTCGAATTGCTGCCGCAGACCCAGTACGATGCGCCACTGCCATACTCCGTACACGGCGGTCTTCCCTCTCAGTAGTGCCACGTGGCCGGCCGGAACTCGGTCTTCTTGAGGCAGTACCCCTTGACCACCGCTGCCAACAATCATGCACAGTGGCTACATTCCTGCCGAGTCATTCTGCAATATTGCGGAAAGAAAATCTACCTTCTCGTAGCCCTATTACACGACCTGGTTCAAACTCCGTGAGCTGTTGATAAAGGCTTCTTCGTCTTCTTAAAAGCATTCTTGACTAACATCAATACACTACGTCGAATCTCAACGACAACTAACGCTCACGAACGTTACAGCGCGTATTTACAGCAAACCTGCTTTGCATGTTCCGAGGGGCGCTGCTAGCACCACACGTATGCGCTGAGCTAAACATTTCCATAGGCGTCATTTTACAGATGTACTCTCACCGCCTACCAACTGTCGTTTATCTAACACAACCCCTTCTTGGTGCTGGGATTTTTTTCCGCCAGTGTAAATTAGAAACATTTATTTATATCATTTAGAAAATATAGTTACACTCGATGGTTCTATTTTAAGAAACCCTGAACGTTATTCTTATCTTTTAAATGAAAATTACTACTTATTTCATGGAACGCATGAGTGCCCGGATCCTTTGGTAAATAGCAGGAATGAGATTATTTTAATACGAACGAAAGATTTTGGAAGCTTTTCACGCTTGCTTCTTCTTTCGATGTGGATAAATTATTGCGTTTTTTTGCATCCCGGCTAGCACTTACCCTTCTAGAAAAAATCAATCGTGTACTTGATATCGTCGTGTGCATTTGAACTCAAAACGCCTTAGAACACATACAAATCTATGAACGTATTAGTCTGCATAATGCATTATATTTCATTTCATGTAAGCCACTGCAATGTCAACGGGCAATCCAAAGAATAGTACTTACTTTCAATTTCAATTGTCACCTGGCGTATATTTTAACTGAAATGGGAAAGTGCAAATTTTGTGAGTGGAATAATGTAATTCTCTATTTATTCCTTCAGTAGTTCAGTTTTTTTGCATTATGTGCCATTACTAAGCGCAGAAATGATATATATGTAATAACTGGAACTTAACCAAGATCTTATGTGCACCCTTGAGTTTCTCAGAACTTTTTATGTTGCATTTACCTTTTGTTTCTCGCGGGAAACAGCCTCTTTAAGCGAATGCCCATCCGTCAAAAAGTTTTCTTTTACCATTTCGGTGTCTAACACATGTTCAGATCGTCCACGTGCTATTATCCTTTGTACTAACACATAATCTGAAACCAAAAGTCATGGACGTTTCTTTAAGGGCGTAAACGAACTGAACTCGGGGATTATAAGCCGCTCCTGCGTGCATCTCGACGCATCTCGCATTGAAACTTGAGAATTAATGATTTGTGCCTGACAAAGAAATAACTCTTGTCGACTGACATTCTGATCCCATTGGTAATAAACTTTTCGTACTACACAGCATTTCCTCTTTTTCTAGTGTGAATGTTTACTCTGAAATCTAAATTGCAAAAAATATTTTTTTATCACCAACAGATTTTAGGTCACAACGTATTTTTTTTAGTAATGGTGATTGAACTTTTCATGTACCGTCCCGTTGGCTCAGTGGTCTGGGCGCTGGTTTCTAATAATTCGCTCCAGAGGTGTCCCAGTTCGATACCCGAAAATGTTAGGATGTTGTTTTTGCCTCAAGCACTGGCACTCTCCTTCCATTGAACTAGGGGCGAAAATGAAAGATGGGTGACTCCTCAGAGCCCTTCGAGTTGTCGGTAAACTTCCTATAAAAATATCGTTCATTACATCAACAGAAATAATGTACCTATAACGTGTTTTTAAATTATTTTTTGTTGTATTTTATTTTGAATGTATTTTAGATAAAAATGCAGTCAATCGATTTAAACTTGTATAAGCTGAGCCACACTCTGGGTTGATATATGCATCGACGAAGCTTTTACTTTTAGGATCTAAGTCAGATGTACGGAATCTTCTGTACCAAAATAAAGTTTTTTTTGTTATACAACTGTCTGTCTGGTAGAAATTCAAAATGTATTTTTACTAGAAGTAATTTAAATATTTTGTAACAACGTTTGCTCCGTAAGGGGAGCACTTGCTTACAAATAACGAAAAAGAAAAAATGGAACTCTTTCACTGACTTCTCTAAAGTTAGCTTGAAACCTGAATTTCTTCGTATTGGAAATACAGTAAATTCCCATTAATACCATTAGCAGAAACTACTTACATAAACAGTCATACGAAAATATGAAATTAGTTTTAGGATCAATTCAGTACAAAAAATATGCTTGAAACTTTTGTGTTAATTTGAGTCATTGCTCTTTTGCTTGATTTGCAGCTTTGATTCACAAATTTTGTTTTTCTATGTGAGTGGGATTGGAGATACAGAAATCGTTATACGAAAAGCAGCTGAGCTAAACATGAATCACTATTTAAAAAGAAGAAAAAAATCATAAATCCTCAACTGGTAAACTCTGAAAATGTCTGCCTACTCCTTACCCTGAACATTAAATTAGGACTTAAGAAAGCTTTGTCCAAGCAATAAAGCAAAACAATACTGATTTTATATATTTAAAATAAAATACCCCGAAGCCAACATTAAGGAAGGGTTTTGTTTCACAAGCAAATGCACCACGAATTAATCAGTTCTTAGGTTATGTGTAATTAATTTACGTTGATCGAACAAAAACAAGTGTCGATGATTCAAATTTTAAAGCTGGGTTTCAATAATTTGAACAACAATTTCGTCTTCTGGTCCCGAGAAGGTTTAGTTGCCTTCGTGGTTGTTCCTTAGAAACCTGACAAACGGAAAAGTCGTGAAGCCGCAGAGTAACCGCCTTTGAACACAGAAACGGGCAGGTGTCCAGACGAGAAGGATAAGAAAGCAGTTGTCAGTTAGGAAATTAGAGTGAAAAAAAGTGTGCATAGCCTTATTCTTAGGCTAAGTTAAAGAAAAACTATGGATTTCATATTGTGATACTTTTGATCATCAACTTATATTTTTAATTTACTTATTTAAGCTTAGAGGGCTATTTATAAATAAATAAAGGCAGAGGCTATACTCTAAGGATGGGCCCTTTTTATTTGCCTATCATTTTTATTCCTTTCATCACTTTTAGCAGTTTCAACGGAGTACCACATTAAAATTATATTGCATCTCTTGCTTATGTAATTTTATTTTATGTAAGTAACTTATATTGTACATGAGTTTGCTTAGCGTTTTTGCATAATAGTAATTATTACTGAATCATTTATTATTTACTTGATAATTTAATTGTTAGCTGCGCATTATTTTGTTGTATGCTGGAAGTTCAGTTTATTGATTACCTTTAACGTCCAAGCAATTACCGTAATTCCCGTCATCGTGGTTGCTATTTTTTTCCTGAAATAAGTCTTGAAAATTTACCTTACGTCCTGGAGACCGAAGGTTACATTTTTTGTAGGACTATGCTAACACCAGAGGAAGGTAATTTATGTTAAAATGTTTATCGGTAAACCTTATAAACAACAAGGCTGCCTTCGTCTTGAAACGCCATGGCAAGTCTAATATTTTGTTTTCCTTCGCGTCGCTTTCGCTGAAATGCATTTACGATAAATCACGTGGTCTCTGCTACGAGACCGACACTCACATATGGAGATCTAGATTAAAAGAGTCGTTCTATTACTATTCATATGTTATAAAACAGAATAGTCTGCACATTATCTACATGGGGACATTCAGTCAAAACGTGTCTGGAGGAAGGGTGCCTTGCGCAGTAACTAGGTATAAATGTAATATGTAGAGTGCATGCAACGAGAGATGTTTCGCATACTTATTAAAGCAATTGGAAATTATATTTAGCTGTAGAATGTAGAGTGTCTACCGGAAGAAATTTTTATGAAGGATGATGGAGTATATTTTCTTGTGTTATTATTTTAATAATAGCTTTGGAATGTTTTTACTGACGCCCTACTCTAGTGTCACTGTTGGCTTCTCGATAATATCTAGCCTGGTGCCGGTAACATCAAGACTTGATGTCTGCAGAGCGGTGCTATGACGTGTACCCAAAATAATCACGTTTTAGTCTGTTCCCAGCTGACTTAATAGCGCCGTTGTGACGTCGACTGCAGGAGGACATAGCCACGTCGTACCAGGTCGGCTCTGTTCAGGCTGCGATGTCTCCGTTATGGTTTGGAAAGCCTTCCTATGGGACTCATTAGTTAGACCCAAGCAAAAAACAAAACAAGGCGGAAATAGCAGAAGCTGACGCAACCATATATTGTAAAAGGGGCAGTGTGTTAATATGAGGAAATAGAAGTTCGTGTACAAGGGTATGGGCGAATCTCTACATCTGCGCTATAATGCAACGCTTATATCTTTCTACAAATGTAGTTAGTTAGATTTGAAATGGAAAGCCTTCCCCTTGCAACCCAGTCAGTTTTTCTTAGGTTGCAGATACAAATACAATTTCTAGACGGGACTCCTAGTGTTCACGGGGTCAACAGTGAGTTAAAAAAGTCCTGTCTCTTCTCGCGAACTACTTTGCAAGACTTTGCTACAACTGCTGGTGGATTTCAAAGTTGCATGTTTTAGGACATCACAACAACAGAATATCGAAGCATTGAGAAGAGCACAACATGTGAAAGAATCAAATTTATTAGGAAACTTCACACAACAACACACTGCGCTGCAAGTGTCAGGCTGTCTAACTGCAAGCATCATGGAAAAGAAATCATCACTCTAAACACGCGTTGCTTTGAATATATCATAGTTTCCTATACTAAACCTCTTCTTTCCAATTGTCTCCCTTTTAAGTGTGGCTCTAATGCCTGGCAGTTGGTCGCCATGGATTACAGGTCAAGTGTAGCATTAGTCAATGTTCCCATTTTCAATTTCTTCCTCTGTTCCTTTAATAAAATAGAAATCTCACTGTTGTATTAGAATTCCCGAGCACATACTCCAAACCAAGGGCGCTGCGCACTGGGACGTTTTGCTACTATAATATCCTTTAACTAATTTTCGACACTTCTATCTCTGATACCTTTATAATTTGTTTTAATTAACAGGAACTCATCGGTTCCTTCGAAGAATCGAGTTCGTTTAGTAGACAGTTCAAATTTAAATTAGATTTTTATTTTATTTAAATATTTATTACGATATGTTACTGAACACTACCAGTAATTTAAATATAAAAAACAATTTTGCTTTTAAACCCACGTTTAAAACCATATTACCGATTTCATTAACAGCAAAAGTAGAAGTACCATTAATTCAAAAAAAAAAATAATAAAAATATAAAGGTGCTTTGAACTTATATTCCCGTTTGAAATATTTCCAACAGGAAACTTTGTCTTTAAAAGTCGAAACCTTGCAAAATCTGTGAAAAGCAGAATTTGCACCTGTTTCAACGAAAATGAAGTTACCAGGTAATCTAAACGTTCTTCAGATATATCCTACTAATTACTCAAATATGATGTTAAGGTATAAAACCAGTTTCAGGTAACACTGATCAACTCGTGATATTGAGCTTTTTCTTCAATGGAAATTACAATAAAGCCTTTGACAAACAAAAATAAATAGCAACATTGTCACTGACTGTTGTGGTTGAGCTGATACCAGTTTCCATTAGAGACCTAGGGATGTGTCAAATATCGGCATAAAAGATATGATGTTTCGAGTAAAGTCGTTTTCTGCAGTTCTGTAGGTGATATATCAGAAAACTGCAATATTTTGAAATGATTCATAATTTTTTTGAAATTGTTCCAAGTGACCCGATGACAATTGATACAATTTCGGGTTGTTTTGTTCATAATCGGGTATCTCTGTGGCCAGATCTCTGCATTTAATCATTTTTTCCAGTTATTTTTCATCGTCTCTGGCATCACCAGGAATTGCTACATCAATTATCCAGACATTGCTATATTCTACAACTGTTATGTCTGGTGTAGTATGCTCTAGGTGCCGATCTGTTTGAATTTGAAAAGCCCACAAGATCTAGACCTGATCATTTTCTAAAACTTCTTCAACCCGATGTTCCCTTGTGTTTTTCAATGTTTATAGTTTTTCCTTTCTGCATAATAACCTGTGAATTAATTTTCCAACCACGTCGTGTTTAGCTTTGTAATCTCTCTGAGTATTTTTGTTACATTCGCGTATAAGGATAGATACAGTTTCATCTTTTTCCTGATAAAGTCGACACTTTGGATTTTTACTGACTTTCTGGATTCAAACCATCATAACATTTGTTTGAAATGCCGTTCGTTTGCAGCTAAAATAAGTATTTCTGTTACGTTCTTGATGGAAACCAAGTTCAGTCATGCCCAAATAGAGTTGTTTTACTTTTTCCTTCAACATTTTGCAAAAATTGTCCATACAGTGGCTTGTTCGTCCAGCCTTCCAATCTGTTTTCAAACTTTTTCTTCTTATATTCAGACTTGCTTTCTATTTTTGTAATATTTTAATATATCTTCATATTTCACTGCCTGAAGTAGCTTTTCATTGCTTCTGTTGACGTAATCACGCAGGCTTCCTTTTTCGTATTCTACGTTCTGTTGCACTTGAATACGCATCCTGCTTTCAATTTTCCATGGTAAATATAAAGTGTCGCCATTACTTTTAGAATGGAGTTGCATTATGCGTGTTGAATAACCTTCCAGTTTTCCGATCCAATATCTCTATAACACTTTAGGTTCAATAAAAGTTCCAGCTGGGTACCTGATTATTGGAATGGCCCATGTAATTATGACTTTGATTGCATGTCCAATATTTAGTTTGGATTTCAATATTTTTGTACTCTCTTGATGTACTCTCTCTCTGAGTCAGAACTTTGACTTTTGTATTCAAGAGGTTATTTGATTCCAGAAATCCTACCTACTCGTACCTTTCGTTGTCTGATAAAGATCTCATAATATTATCATTTTATAATTCTATTACATCTATATTCTACACTTTTCCCCATTGCATGGATAACACTGAACCTTTCCTAGGCTAAATCCCATTTGTATATCATAACTGAATATTTGCAATGTATTCAGCAATGTTTTAAATTCGGTTACACTTTTGTTTAAAATTTTAAGTCATAAACTGCCGGACAATTGCTAAGGACGGATGACAATAGCAACGATTGCAACCATAAAATGGAAGGCAGGAAAATGTGGAAATTAGCATAAGTGCGGGATACAGTAAGACGTGTTGTGCGTATACAAATTTTGGATTGCCGAACTTGTTCGTGACGTCATAACGCAGATAAGGGAAATAAAGGATTTGACGCGTATTGACCGTTGTTGTTCAAACGCAAATATGAAAGGGAAAGAATTAATTGACGAACTTGCAATTTTCAGTATGTCTTCTCGACTACACCTAGAGGATTTTACGCATGGCCGTATTATTGGTAAGATTGAAGAATGGCGAAAAATAACAGATGTTGCCAGGGAGTTCGATGTCAGCCACAGTGTTGTTTCAAGGCTTTGAAAATCATTTCATACAGATGGAGAGTGTAGCAAAAGTCACGGGGGAGGTCGTGTTCGCAGTACGACACCTGCAGAAGATCGGTACATAGCGCTATCAACAATAAGACACCGGCGCAGCACAGCTAGTGAAGTAGCAAACCAGTTTATGGCTGCTACTGGCAAGCGGATCTCCCGAAAAACTGTCTCCTGACGTTTACATGAAGGAGGAATATACGCCCGCCGTCCTGTTGAGTGCATACCACTGTCCAGACGTCACCGTACCGCCCGTTTGCAATGGTGCCATCAAAATCGCAATTGGAACTGATAACGACTGGTCTGATGTCCTCTTCTCAGATGAGAGTAGATACAGTCTATCTTCAGATTGTCGACGACAACTGATCTGGCGTGATAGTAGTACTGCATATTGTCCAGCAAACATAGAGGAAAGGGACCGATTTCCGACATGTAGAGTCATGATATGGGCTGGCATCATGATCAATGGCCGTACGTCCCTCTATGTGCTTCCAACTGGGACTATGACTGGCCAACGATACATTAATGATGTTCTGCTACCTCATGTTCGCATGTTCCGTGGTGCTGTCGGTGATAGATTCATTTTCATAGACGACAACGCAACATGTCATCGAACAGTCGCTGTCCAGGAGTGTCTTGAGAGCGAGGATATTCAACGTCTCTTATGGCCAGCACGTTCTCCAGATCTGAATCCCATTAAAAATGTGTGTGATGCTTTGGGGAGGAGTCTTACTGGTCGCCAATGCCCTCCAATAAGCAAGGACACCTTCATCCGTGCTCTGACAGAGGAATGGGATAAATTATCCCAACAGCTGCTTGATAATGTTGAGCAAAGCATGACACGACGTGTGGAATCTTGCATCGCCCTCCATGGTGGCCATATCCCGTATTGACATCTTACGCAGGAACGCCTGCGGACTGTAATTGCATTTTTTTCACGTTTACGTATTCTGCACAACATGGCCTGTTTGTCCCTTGAACACGTTCCAAAGCCTTCTGGATTTCAGAGCACAATAAATTGTGTTTCTTGTAATGTCCTGGCATTCTGACATTATTTTATTTCACTTGGCATCCAACCACACTTTCTTTTTTATGCGCTATATAGCCGTTTATGATCCGTCCTTAGCAATTGTCTAGCAATGTACATATGTAGCAGTTGTTTTATTTTTCCATGCTGTCCTGGACTGTGGAATCCACAGTCCGGAACAACATACAGAGTCTCGAACAGCAGGACCTGATACCCAAAATATCGTCAACAAGAAAAAACTCAAGTGATGCTGTAGAGCATTAAAATTTTTAAAGGCAACCTATGAATATATTTCTCTTTTTAACTTACTTGAAGCTTTGGACTGTCTAAAGTCAAAAAATATTTTTCAAAGGAGATCACAAGAACATTTTCGGAAAAGATATGCAATAAAAACAAAACAGTATTTCTATTTTCATAGGAATTATTGTAAAATCTGTACAAACCTGTATACATCATGCAAATTTCCATATTTCATTTAGCCCCACTTCATAGAAATTAGGGTATTGCTGTTCACCCAGCACACAATTCTAAAAAAGCATGTGGATCATTCCATTCAGTACAAATTTTCATTTACGAAAGCTCTGGTTTATGAAGAAATACCTAACGCTTTTATTGAGTTTAAATTAAAAACTTCCGTTCCCACTTTATAACACATCAGCAATTCCTATCAGAACTCGCATTTTTTAAGGAAAGCGTTTCTCTTTTATTAAAGTGCATGAATACACTAATTTTAAAAGCCCATTATAGTAAAAACGAAAAATATAATACTTTTGATATTCATAAGTCGAATGCGAACAGAGTTTGAGTGAAAAGTTTTGAGATATCGAAAAATATAATAATCACAGGACATAAATTTCATCTGCTCAATTTTGTAGTTATATTAGCCTACTGTACCCGTAGTTTACAGAGTGTCATACTGACATTGAAGACATTTCAGAGATAGATTCTACAAAGGTCGCATTTCTAAATATTTTTTCATTACATATGTTTCGAAATTTCAAAAATCCCATATATATGTACATCTAAATTTACCGGGTGATCCAAATGCCTTGCAAATCTTTTAGAATTAATAACTCGCTTATTTTTAGATATAAGGTCTTTAGTCATTTTGTGCATTCCCGTGCGGTATGCACAAAAATAAACAAAATGACCTGGGATTTTTGTAAAATAAAATATTTATTGGATATTTTAGTTTCATTCCTAGTCGCCATGTAGTGCTACAGCCGTATGATTAATTGTGGATTGTACACGGCAAGTTGACTTTACGTCCACACAAGTTTACGTACGATACGAAGTGCTCAGTGTGGTGCCCATCATTCGTGAAAACTGTCTTAATACCAGAGAAGACCCACAGGCAGCATTAAATAGCTTATCTATTGGTATGGGTCATACATGATCTCAGATAGTCTTTTAACATGGCCAGTGACGTGTGACGATCTCTGGACACCTGTGTTTTAAGGTAGCTTCATAACCAAACATTACTGCATGTAGACTTGGGTGGCCATTTGTGTTGAAACTGACGTCAAATCAGACAATTTCTCCGAACGTTGACTATAGCAGTTGCTTGTAAAGACACGTGATATGCAGTAGCCCTCTATCTTGCATGAATGGTATACCATTCAGCGCATGCATCTCTTGAAATCTCGGTAGAATGCTGTTTCGTAGAAGTTCTACGTAACGCTCATCTGTGATAGAGACGGTTTCAAAAGCAGTATCGCGGATTTCCTGGAAGAAGAGAAAAGGTTCAATGATGAAGGACGACGTGAAACCTCACCGCACTGGAAATTTTGGCTGATGGAGTGGAGATTCTGTTACAACCTGGAGATTTTCCGTTGCTAGGATGCATCAGCTTTGTGTGTTTAATGTTTCGTGGAAAGCGAATTGTGCTTCATGTGCTCATAAAACTTTCAGTCAGCTGTTGTTTAAATCCATTTGACGAAAACCCCATGCCGCAAAATATCTCCTCTACGCGAAATAGGGGTTTCAGTTCCTGAAGGCGTTTAAGTTTGTATGGATATTAGCAAAGGATTAGTGTTCCTGATCTCCTTAAAGTCCCACATGTGATACCAGTTCGACGCGTAACTTCACGAGCATTAGATTCCGTATGTACAGATGCCATCGAAATCTTTCGATTTACTGTGAAGCTGTAGCCGCTACCAAACCAGACGTTGCTGGTCGTGGACTTTCGACTTAAGTTGTGTTCTCCTCATAACACCAAATCATCAGCAGCAGTGCCGAATCAGCAGACATCGGTGCTCTCCCACATCAAACACGAAACCATTAAAAAGCTGCACTTGTTCATTTCGAGTTACGCTGTCATAGTTTCACCAACATAGTTTTTATCTGGTAATGAAAACATGATGACACGTTACAATTTCAACTGCAGCTACGTTTATACTTTTCGGTTCTCCAATATCAGCTCCGGTAAACCGCCATCTGGATACCATGAATTAACTAAAATGTAAAATAAAAGTTTTTATTTCGCAAAAAATCACATTTAATTATGTGGGTTTTGGCGCAAACCGCATTGCGCGACTGTCGAAACTTAGTGAATTATTGATTTTTAAAGTTCTATGCGACTTTCGGATCACCTGGTAGAATAACTTCAATTAATTTTGTGCTTTGGGGCTCCTTACATTGTAGTTCCTTCACTGGTTTGGGCACCCAGCATGGTGAATATATTTCAAATACCTGGTGATAATGTAAATAAACGATGGCATAGCTCTGTCCACGTTATTTTATAAACAACGCATAGCAACTGAAAAATTGTTGTTTCGACACCGCTGGGATCGAACCCCAGATCTCTCGATAACTAGCCGAGTGCGTTCGTTTTACGCCACGGTGCCAACAATTCACAGCGCTATGCGTGGTTTATCAGTCAGCATGTGACTACATAAATCCATATTGATTCGCTCAATAACTGATGTGTCGCCATCTAGTTGCATTCAACAGAGCAAGCTTTTTAATTATAGCTGATAAACCCAAAGGGCGATAGAAATGGTGAATATCTTTCAAATTCGTGGTGATAATGTAAATAAACGGTGTCATCGCTCTGTCCACGTCATTTTGTAAACAACGCATAGCAACTGAAAAATTGTTGTTTTGACACCGCTGTGTGAAACCACAATTATTTCTCACATGATGCAACAGTTTGAACAGTTGGGAGAAACGAAATGCTAAAGTTTAGAAATAAGACACTTCGTAATTTTCAGTAGTAAATCAGAATAAATATTTTTGTTTATTTATTACTCTGTGAAACCATAGTCGATATGTTATAAGGGTCCTAATAGAAATTAGAAATGATGTACCGTTAACCCCATTAGCAAAGCTTTAAACTGAATTTGGTATTAACGGCATTGATTTTGACATGCTGTTAAAGTCTGTCTTGTTAAGCTGATGATGATCACGCAACTTCAAAACGTATATGATCTCGTATTTTTACTTATTTCAAGAATGGACTCCTTGCTGAAAAAAGTTTAATGTTAATACACCGAAGAGACAAAATATTAATCAAAACTTCTGCAGGTAAACGATTGCGCGTGTGAAGGACATGAAATGTTGTAAATAACACCTGATACTGAGCTCTGCAAATTAGTGTTCTTATGCTTCCCATGGGAAGATAGCGGACTGAAGCGACTTTGACGAAGGCCAAATCACAATGACCAAAGGACTCAGAACATTTCCGAGACTGCAAGGCTTGTGGCATGCTCACTGTTAGCCGTGGTTAGTACATCCAAAAAGTGGTCCGAAGAAATAAAAACCACGAAACAGCCTGCACGGTGAGGACCTCGCATGTCCCATCGATGTTAGAGGTGAGCGAAGGCTGACCCCTATGATACGAGCCAAAAAAATGGACACTGTGGCGAAACTTGCCAATAATACCGGTCAATTCGATTTTTGGCCCATGAAGCAATGAAGTCTTTCGAACATAACGTTCCACTCAGAACACAAATATGCAACAAGAATTTTCCTGTCGTCCACAGCTTTTCTCTGATGAAACTGTTTATTAATAAATATATTGAAAGGTTTGACAGGCCGACCCGGTGACGCAGTGGTCTAAGCGATGGCTTCTGATGATTCGTACGAGATGGGTCCGGGTTCGAATCCCGGTGAGGCATGGTTGTTGTATTTACCCTACGGCGCCGGCTCTCTACCTCACCTGGAACAAGTGGCCCTAAATTAGGAACATGCGACTTCTTATAACCCACTGAGTTGCTCACGGTTGTTGTTAAACCTCCGATCCGGAAAAAAAAAAAAAAAAAAATGTTTGACCGATTTTATCAAAATCGATTATGTAATTTTGCAGCTCTTCCTTAACTGCACAAACATGCTGCTTCGCCTTTTATACCAATTTTCGTTCATCGTATGGGATTGCGATATGCTTTCCGCATTGTCATATTCCCAAGTCCTTAGCAGTTTACTTTATTACCTTTCTTCAACCCTTTTCGTTTATTTCAAGATATAAATTTAACAACGCTTGCTTAATTTTTTGACACCAGTATAAAAGTGTATATATATTTCTATAACAATTATATTTAAGTGAATATCCATAGAACAATAATTTTATTTATGTAACGTATTAAAACTTTGTATTTTCCTTTCCTAAATGATGTATAGGCTTTCAGAATTGACATTACTTAAGTAATGCAAATTTACATTATTCAGGATAAAGCCTGAACATTTCAAAAGCAGGTTAAAGTTTCCGTCCCTTACATCCGGAAAGGCAAATTTTGGATGATCAGGATTTTATTGACATACGTACTTCTCGATGAAGATATTGCGTTGTATTTGTAACAGTGATACGGTCTAGGAGATTCACCTGAACTTATTCGAACAACAGATGCGTTCATAAAATGAAACTTGTAGATGCAATTTTTGCTGAAAAACAGGATCTTCGTTTTTTTTTGGTTAATATAAATAATGTGAAGCCATGTTTCATACTATTTCTCCCGAAATAACACAAAAAAAAATTCAGTAAAAAAAGAGGAGAGAGTCAGAATACTTATTTTAAGTTGCAATTCTTAAGATCACTTTTAGAGAGATTAATATTTTTTTTTCACAGAGCAGTAACGTTTGAAAGATGCATGGCTTTAAATTACTTTCAATTTAAAATTGTAAAATGAATAAGTGGTTTGCATAAATGAAGAAATGAAGCAGCCTTACCGAGGAGACTGGTATCACTTGTTTTGAAAAGAAGAAAGCGACAGATCACCGCTTTATGTTTAAAAAGGGCTCTAAAAGTAGTTCAGTAATAAAAGTTAATTTATTTTATATAAATTATTTTTTTAATATTTTAATGAATGGTGTTAGTGATATTACATAACACTATCATTAATGCAGATGAAAGAAGAATTCGAATTCCCATGCTATAAAAGCAAGAAACTAATTAATTAATACATTGCGCGTAAGCGTTGGACTTTTTGGAATTATTTCTGAAATATATTTGCATTAAAATTTTGAATCTGTATGCAACCCGTGTTTGAATTAGTAAATTGCGGCAACAGCTGATTGGATAATTGTTAAATTCATAAACTTAGGTCATGTTATAGAGATGCGAGTAATTTGTGAAAAACATTAATTTTTAGATTTTTACAAATATTTCAGTTCTTAAGGAAATATATTTGCGTGTTTAGAATTTTCAGACCATTTTCAAAGTTCTCGAAATTAAATATTTTGGCTGTCCGATAGATTTAAGTTAAATGAACTTCACCTTTCCACCACTGGGATCTCTGCTGCATTTCTCACGAATTTTGCTGCAGAAGGGTGTATGTAATGCGATATTTTTATCAGGAGTTTTAAAAAAGACTCTTTGTGTTAGCCAAAAAATTCAAGTGATCTTCATTTCAAATATACTTGAAAATTTATTATCTTGGTAATTATTAAATTTTTGCTCCTTTCTCTCTTCTCCCTGGATCTCCGCTGAAGTGCTTAAACTGAAATATTTGACAATGCAAATATAGTCGTTTAGTCGTAACAGTGAAAAGACACGAAATGTTTTAGGTGTGTTGTTAACTATTTAGACCACGAAAAATTGTTTGCCCAAAATCTTGTAGAAAGAATATGGCTTGCCTCTGGGTGTTCTACCCTTTCCCACAGTCACGCAAGGAAACTGAACTGTGCTCATGCTAATAAAATTTCCGAACTGGGTCCGACCGATGAGATTAAATTGATTTCCTAACTCTTCTCAGACGGGTTCTCTATGTTTTTCGAATGTGCACATAGCAGAGTCCCGAGCTTTTATTGTCGATATTTTACAGTTCGACACAACCGAGGTAGACTTGAAATGTTGATTTTTTTCGAAATTCAAATCTTCATGACCCAAAGTTTTTAAACACAAATATGTGTGGCCTCCGTCATGGTCCTAAGGGAGCTGATAGGCGTCAATGAAGAAATTAAGCAGGATTCACTCCTGCACTGCGGTAGACAGCGTTTATCTAACCGCGAAGATTAAAGCCGGTATATCACAAAGATCAGCTCCGACCTTCAGCCATAATTTCCAATTTTAGGAAAAAGAGTTGTGTCGAGGGACGTGCTGGGAAGCTCCACCCATTCAACCTAAAGTCTGCCAAGAGACAACAAACATTTCATAAACTGATATAAAAAAGTAAAGGTCTCTCCTAATGGTGTACTAAAATATATAGAATTTACCAACTGCCCTCCGCTCTTGGATATTTTTCCAGCGTTTGCTTTCCTAATAAAATTTATCGAAATTCACAGTGCAATGAGAAAAACATGTATAATTTTGACAGACAAAGTCTTCGTACATTGAATCTGTTCCCATACAATCATCGCTCCTCATTCACATCAGATTCCGAATGCATACGAACAAATATAATGTCTGATTACAATTTGACCATCTTGACAGCTTCTAAAAATGGTAATCTATATGAATTGTTGTGGCTGTAATAGCACACAAGCGATTGCACTCTGCATGGTCACGTGCACGAGGCAGAACGTTGCATGCGCACACACATGCACCCACTTTTGTGAGGAACTAGGCCAGCGTAGGTAGAGAGAAATCAGCTGGCTGCCTGTAAAGTGTCCACTCTCCGTTCTTCTTTGACATACGTAGTTCCCCAATCGGGAAGACCGAGATCAAACAACATTATTTGACAGTAACTGGTTGCCGAAGAACTTTCCGTATTCCTCGTTAAAAAGGTGCTTATGATAAACGGATCCTTAAGGTTTGAGTCACCTTGGCCAGATCGCTGAACAGGATAGTTGTACCTGGCTATTGATCACAGACTTCATAAAAAGCCCGTTTCACAGCTTAATGAAACTTACATGTCGTGACATCTCAAGCAGTTTTTCCTTTCGTCTTTTAATCGTGAATCACTAGACGTCCAATCTATTATCAGGGAAATTCGCTGGTTCTCTTTGTAGTGGGATTATGTCAATTGAAACTTTACAAACAGACAATCTGTTCTTCGGCCTATCCGGTAAAGAGCCGCTAGAACGCTTCTTCTTTCATTATTTCTAAACACACATTAGTCCATCAGGTACTTTAGGACAGGCATTTCAAGTACCTAGAACGGGAGAATACTCTTTCTTACATCAGAAGCATGTCTTCTGACAAAGTAACCAGTGGACAGCTTAATACCTACTGGAAAAGGAATTTTTATACAGCGAATAGTTTTTCGCTTGCAAAAATAACTTTTGTTGTTGACCTTTGTCTCGAATTTTAAGTCAACTTTAAATTCCTTTATATTATTTTTTTGACATTTTGCTCTGAAAAAATTAAACTAATATTGGCTTTATTCGAATTCTAAGTCCTAAGTCTGGAATATTTATT
Organism: Macrothele yani; assembly: GCA_039090855.1. NCBI lineage: Eukaryota > Metazoa > Arthropoda > Arachnida > Araneae > Macrothelidae > Macrothele > Macrothele yani. The sequence continues at coordinate 44,420,696 of CM076999.1, read as the reverse complement.
ATTTAAGTAAATAAAAATGCTTCACAGTACTGATATATATATATATATACACTGACGTGCACAAATTAAGGACGAGACGGTTTTCCGAATGTAACGTCGTGCAGAAATGCTCCACATCGAATCAAATCATGCAATTAGATCCCCAAGATTTAAGAATACCGGACGAGTAAGAAAAACCATCCAAACTAGGAATCCAAAGGATAAAAAGGCACTTTATTGAAAAGGTATCTTTGAGCACAACTGGACAGAAGACAGAAAGCTCCATGTGACAGGCGGCTGCCAAGAAAAATCCAGTCTTTAGTAGGGGATATGATCACCCCACACTGCGTTGCAGGATTTACAACGTCTGTCTATGCTGATGACGTGGTTCTCAAGGAGCTGTTAAGGCATCGCGGCCCATTCCTCTTGTAGCGCCAATCTCAGCTGCGGAATCGTTGCTGGCGGCTGGTGACGTGCTTCCAAGTGTGTCCCGAGAAGGTCACACTCGTGTTCGATTGGATGTAGGTCCGGGGACCTTGCGGGCCAATCCATGCGTTAAATATCTTTACTCTTCAACAGCTCAGCGACAGCCAATGTACGATGAGATTTTGCGTTGTCGTCAATGAAGAGGAACGTAGGACCCACAGCACCTCTAAACAGACGCACGTGAGGCAGAAGAACATAGGTACAATAGCAGACCCAGTGACTGAACCTCCTTGGAAGATGTGGAGGTCAGTACGGCTACCAAGCATGATACCGCCCCAAACAAAAACTCCTCCACCTCCAAATCAGTTCCTTTTGATGATATTGGAGGAGTGATTGCGTGTTCCCTAATCTCTCGAGATCTGAATACGTCCAGAATCGCTCGTCAGACTAAATCGGCTCTCATTCGTAAAGAGAACTCGACCACATTGCTGATGTGTCTGGTTCTTGTGTTCCTGGCACCACATAAGTCACCGTCTCCGATGAGCAGGCGTTAATGGCACATACCGTACTGGTCGTCGTGCAAATAGACCACCTTTGTGCAGCCTTCTGGCCACGGTAAAGCGCGATAACGGACGTCCAGTTGTCTGTTGCATGTGCCTTGCGATTTCTCCCGCTGTCGGCCGTCTGTCTATTCTCGCCTGTAGGACAATATACCGGTCGTCCGCCGCCGTGGTTGCTCGTGGACGACCACTGCTAAACTGTCGGACAGCTGTTACTGGCGTTTGAAATGGTCTCAAAGCTCGTAAAGCCATGCTGTGAGCGATCCCGATCTCCTCGTCCACACTAGTCACTTTCTTCCAACTTCCCAATGACGCGACCTCGGGTAAAGTCATCCAGATGTTGTCTACTGGATTGCGTGTTGGCCATATCACACGGTGGTAGCAACTCGATGTCGTTCAAACCGATGTACACCGTGTAATAGCTTTCACCGAATTGCTGAGCGTACCCCGCCCGTGTGTCTTATACTCTCCCGACACTTCCCACCCCCACCCGTCCTGCTGCATATGCGCATGCCCTACCGTACCGGACCCTAGTCTATCTCCGGAGTGGTCTTTCGGTCTGTTCTGCCTGCTCGTTCCGCTGTTATGCTAATTTCTCCTCTTCGTCTTTAATTTTTGCACATCAGTGGATATATATATATATTGTGCAGGTCTTAAAAAGTGAAATTTACTATTATTTTTTCTTTTGAAAAACTCGCATTTTCTTTACACCTTGTAGTTTCTTTCAAACAGGGAAATGGCCTATAATGCGGGTTTTGAGAATAAACATGTTCTTATCAGTGCATTTGCATTTTGATTTCATTGAAATATTATAGAATATGTAATCTTTAAACGTTTTGAAAAATGAGTATTTGCTTTCTTTCTTTAGGTTTTTGTTTCTATTTTTCATTCATTCCTGTTTTCTTTTCCGTGAACAAAGAAGCGTCCTTTACTTTAAACTGCTTTTTCCAAAAAACCTATCATTTGTGAACATTTAGTAATGTATTTCTTATAGTTTTTCAATAGCATTTATATTACTTATGTTCCTTCACCAACTATGTTTCTGAATTATCAGCGTGTGCATTGTTCAATCTAAATATAATTTAAATAAGTTGTTCTTGGAGATGGGCAAACTGATTATTTCGATTCGACTCACTAAAGAGATTCGTTGCTTTCGGCCGGTAATTCTTTTGGTTCAGAGAAAGATTTTTGTCTAAGGAAGCGGTTCTGAGACGAATCCTTTTTTTTTTTTTTCGTTGAGAGTTTCGGGTTAAGGGAATGTATTTTAAGTTCAAATATGTTTTTAATTTTTGAAGAAATTCTGTTCCTCTGTTTTCACATAAGTTTATTTCAAAACGTTCAGGGAATTTATTGAATTTGTACACTTTTGAATCAAGAACGATTATCTGATTACAACTTGAAACTCACCGAAACACCGTGGGGAAATTTTAGTGTCTAGTAAAAAGTAATTCTGACTAAATCACTTAGGGAATCGGCACTTTCGCAGAGTTGTTTATTTTCAAGCAAGATTAGTTTCCTAAAGATTCAGTTTGCTGATTCGTACTTTTCGGATGAATAGTAATTGAACAACACATCTCTAGTTTTGGTCCTAAGAACATCACTGAAGCCATCGGTGTCGTCAAAACCTGGTTTTCTGCAATGGAATTCTATTGAAAACTGTATTGAAACCTATCAACGGCGGAATCTACCTTAAGATTTTTTTGTAATATAATTGAACGCTATAGATAGAAGAAGCTGAAGGACGTAAGTGAATTATTATTTCATGTGTCTGTTGCTTCCAAAGGCAGAATATTTAAGGCACTAGTTAAAGGAAAAACTGAAGGTGCGCGATTTGATCAGTAAATTGGAGTTTGAGTCTCATATATCCGCTTTGTTCCACATAAAGGCATATGAAGTAACACCAAAGTGCTTTCAGCTTGGTGTCGAAATGACGCGAATGCGCACTAAAACTTAAGTAATGAAGAATGAATAGGGGATTTTTAAAATCTGAATAGCTTCATTTTTATTTTAAGTATGTACTTTGTGACCATTTATTTTGAGAATATATGAGAAACACGACTTTATTTGCATGCGAATTACTCTTTTTTAACTTATCAGAGGTCTGTGGTGCACTCTAAATTAAATTCTTGGAGTAGGTCTGCATTTCGTATTTCTTGAGACAGATGTTAGCATGACTTGATGTGTTCTTCCACTGATGTAGTTTCGACAAAACGAAATTGGAGTTTATTAAATAAACATGCTTCTTCTACAGTTCAAATTTTCCTGATCGTTAAAATATCTATGCAATATGCATGTTTAAATGCCATAGAATATTGTCTATTACCGCGGCAGTGGTGCTATGGGTTGGTTCAATCCATAGTACCATTTACGAAATTTATGCAAAAGTAAATACCTAATGGCTGTAACAATGGCTCATATTTGAAAACTTGGAACAAAAGAATAAGATTCCTCCTGGCTGCGATGTATTGACTGATATAATCGGAAATAGAATTTTGATCTTTATTTTATCGTATTCCTTCATCAGAAAATACAGGATGCTACCACAAATCTGATAAATACATTTACTTTTATAAACACAGTTATTCTAAAATAAATCATACTCCAATCAAGTTCGCAAAGAAGAAACGACAATAAATATTCGCACTTTTCCAAGCACCCCCACCCCACAACAAAAACAGAAAAAAAGAGACAAAAAAAAAAAAAAAAAAGAAACACCCAGAAAGAATCATCCAATCAAAATTAAATACGTTATGTACATTGGACTTGTATAGGAAATGAAACGATTCCAATTTCAAAACATTTAAGCCATTTATTCGATGAAACAGCTACACGAGTGAAAAAAATGAGTACCTTGTGTTTCAAAAATCATTATTTTCGCTCTTGTAACGTGGATTTTGGACATTCCTGCGCGGATGACCCTTCCTGACGATCATGAGTGTGTACCATGACTGTTGAAAATTTTAATTTCTTATCTTATATAACTGTGTATCCATACCGAATTTTACTAAAATGTGTCCATTAGTTTTTCAGAAATTCGACAAAATGTGCAAATTCTCTTAATTTTGAACATGTGTGTATTTGGCAGCAACATACACTAAAATATGTCTTTTGTAAATAACCTACACTGAAGATCCAGAAAAACTGGTACACCAGCCTAATACTTGGTAGGTCTCCCACGGGAGCAGCAGAACTGCAGAAATACGACAGGGCATGGACCACACTTATTTCTAGAAATACGTTGTAGGCAATGCACACCATACTTCCTGCAGAGCGTTCCACAATTCTGGTGTATTCCGAGGTGTCGGATTCCTGTGTTCGATAGCGCATTGCATGGCATACCAAATGTGTGCTGTCACGTTTATATCTGGGGACTTGGGTGGCAATAGCAACACCCCAAACTCAGATGAATGCTCCTCTAACTAACCATAATATGGGGTCCCAACACTTGTGTAGAGGTGCATTATCCTGTTGGAAAAGGCCCACCCCATCAGCATGACTGCAGGGCATGAACGGGTGTACCTCTTCCGAAAAATGCTCACATAGCGTTGGCCGGTCACAGACGTTTGTAGACGTACCAGGGGTTCCATTAAAGTCCTGCTAAACACACCCCATACCATTACGGACCCCCCCCACCACCACTTGCCGGTAGAGTTCCCTGGTGACAGGCGGGATCCACGGCTTCATGGGGTTTGCGCCACACACGAATCCTTCCATCTGTCCGATACAGTTGCAAATGCTACTCGTCAGACCAGGCTATTTGTTTCTAGTCATCAAGTGTCTAGTGGTGGTGTTGCCGTGCCCAAGCGAGGCGCATAGCCCTGTGTCGTGCACCCATCAAGGGGACTCGAGTTGGGGGTCGGCTGCCAAATCCCATATCGTGCACGGTACGTTGCACAGTCTGGACGATGATGCTTGTTGAGGCTTCAGCATTGATTTCCGATGATACCTGCGAGAATGTTGCACGCCTATCGCGTGAAACGATTCTTGACAGTCGACGATGGTCACGTTCACCCAATGTCTTTTCACGGCCACACTGGCATCGTAGGTTGAAAGTTTTGCAGAAATTCTTGTAGGCACGGTGCACTGTTGCAATGGTCGTCCGTGAAAATCTGAACTTTGTTTCTACCCCTGAAATACTATGGGCCATCTCAGGAGCGCCAACTATGATACCACGTTTAAAATCGCTTAAATCGTTATTACTTGTCATTCTCATGCCGAAAACAGCTCTGACAGCTAACAAGGATGTCTATCGCTTTTTATACGCACTGGCGGACGCAATGGAGTACGCGCATAGGTGACGTTGCTTTGTATTTTGCATTAGCTCGTCTGTACCAGTTTTTCTGGCACTTCAGTGTACTTCTATTTTTTAATATCGCAGATAGTTCATATACAGCTTACCTAATTCTGCCTTTAACCTGAAGTTAGTGAAAAACTTTTAACAAATGTGTTTCCTAATTTTAAATCCCACATCTATGTTTCTTTTTATACAATATGTTTTCTGTGGAAATTAATAAAAGTAATGAGAAATTTTGGTAGACGAGTATTGAGTGTTTTTAGAAGATATACAACGATATAAACTGAAGTAATAAATCAATACGGACACATACCTAACATTGAGTTCGGAATCCCTTGGCCTTCAGAACAGCCTCGATTTAATGGATCATGGATTCAATGACACGTTGATTTGGCTCAACAAGTATGTTCAGCGAAGCGGATGCGAAGGCGTCAGAAAATTACAAAATGTCCATAGAAGCAGGATTTCTATTACGAATGGCACTCTGAATATCATCTTGAAAGTAGTCAATTGGAATAAGATCTGATGGCTATGTATTCCATTTTAGAGCAATGAGAAAACTGTCGCGCACCTGTAACGACTAGGTGTCAATAGAATTCTTAAAGTATGGCCCACTATCCTGCCAGAACTAGCCTTCTCTATGACGAAACACCATGAACATATACGACTGTGCCTGGTTTTCAGTGTTGTTCATATACCACGTGACATTCAAATTTTGTACTAAAAATATATAGAAACGAAATAGCCTCCATCACAGAGATTCTAGAACAATAGATTTCCTTTCCGGACAACACAGTTCTCCCTAGGGAGTTGGAACCCATTGATTCGTGGAAAGGAAAGAGCAATTTCTCCCACCTATCGGTATGTGTTTGGTAGAATCTTTGATTCATTAGGCCAGCCGCGCGTTTTCCGGTAGTCAAAGATAAGACTTCGGAGCTCTTTTCTTGAAAGACTTTGATACATTTCAAATGAGTATTATATCTGGAACAAGTTCACTTTACTACTTGTGTTATGTTTTTCTGACTCTCACTAGTTATCCAAAGTTTTGCATTTTTTGGGAAAATAAATTCATATCGGTTTCAACTGATTTTAATATGTGACGTATAATTCCAATTGAACCTTCCTTTGAAATGTTTGTATGCATGTGTAATTTCAGTTTCTCTGAATAAACGTTTTCAACCTTAACGACATATTAGTTTTCCTGACGAATTTTCAAAGATTACATCGCTGGAAGTGAGTCAAGGGTTAATACAATACTATACTTACAACAGAATTGTGTGTAGAGAGGAGCAGAGATATCTCGTAAAAGATTTGCAAAGAGCAGAAAGAATATCCACGATTTCTTGATCAAGCTAAAGATATGTTAAAATGTTAGCTCGCAAAATAATTTTTTTAGTTACAGAATTGTTGAACAGAACCGAGATAGCTTTTGTTGAAAATAGTAAAACTGTACTAGTGATCTGATTTATTGGCGTAGGAATATATACGTACAATCGTGTCCAAACGTCCTGCGCCAGTAGACCGAAAGGCAATATTTGATGTTTGAAGTCAACTTATAAAGCGCAATGATAATGTCAAGAATACATAATATAAATTATTTTAAAGGAAATTTCGTGCTAAATTCCAATATTTTTAGAGAATGGCAAAAGAACAGCGTCTAGTCAGTAAAAACAAAAAATAGTGGAATTTGTGAAATTAGTGTAGAATGCATTTAACGCAAAATTACTGTACAGTACATTATTGAAACTTGCAGGACACTTGAAATAACTTACAAACAAGCAAACTACGTTTTAATATTTAATTTGATAACCATGGTTTCTTAGTAACAAATTGCTCCTTCTTGGAATGGAACTAATAAGCTTTTCTAGTTGTCTATTGGTGAAAACCTGGTGCCATACGACTCTTAGAGACTGAATGCTGGTTTAGATGTCTGTCCTTGTTGACAGATCTTTTGCTTCAATCTCACCCACAAATTCTCTATGGGATTAAGATCCGATGACTGTGCCGGTCACTGAAATTATGCTATAACTTTTCGATTAAACCACTCGTTAACCAAATTTGACCACTGACATGGCTCGTTATCGTCCTGAAAGGTGAAATTCCCGCAAACCCATGTATTGTGCAGATGGTAGCAGTTATCCACATATTTTGATCCATTCATTGTGCCATCAACAACGTGCAGACGGCCAAAACCACTGCCTGAAATACAGGACCATAACATCACCGAATTAGTAGCATCCAATAACTTTTACTTGTTAAAAATATGAATCGCATGTTATAGAAAATCAAATCCTAATGTTACTGAACTACGTGTCGTGATGGGAAAATCGAAAAACTGTTAAATTTTGGACATACGTATTCTATAAGGCTAACGTAAAAGTATTACATCTGCTCATGTTTATGAATCTGGCTTAACATGGTGAGACAAAATGCAATCAAAGTTTCAAAAGTATAATTATTTCTTTCCTAAAGCTCTGTTTGAGGCAGTTGTGGAAAAACTAAATTGATAATTTTACCGATGAGTATATATTTTAAATTTGGAGAAAATGGACTGTTTGAATTCCGCAGAAGTGTGTATGGTAACAGACACCATCCCTGAGAAAATGCAGAAAGGGATAAATTCAGGACCGACATTCCATAGGAGGACAGAACAGAATGAGATATGAACTGATTGCTTTCTCTAATCGTTATCTAAAGGAACATTAAGACTCTCGATTCTGAGGATAAAGAATTAAATGTGTTCTGCAGTTCTGGCGGAATTTCATTCATAATGGCTAAAGAGACACGAATTCCAAAAACTTTTCTTCCTAAGCAATGCAGTCGACGAAACAATTCCAATAGAGTTTTACCAAATTTAAAAAATAAAAAAGTGGTATATTACAGATGGTGTTGTTTTCGCAATTTTCAGGAAGAAAATGTATGCCCCTTTTTTTTTAATTATTTGAATTTTCTTTCATATTCATAAATAAATCCCTGTACATCCTAAAAGTAATTCTCTTGGTCTAACGTATTTCTTTCTTGGATGAAAGGAATCCGAATTCCTCTATGAAGATGCGAAAATAAAATAAAGTGCTGTTTCCTACATTTGTTACTGCGAGGCTGTCAAAACCACCTATGAGTCATACAGTTTTGTGGACTATTAGGCCAACAATTGTTTGATAATCTCTTTCGGGAAGTACAGTACAATACGTAGACAAGAATGATCGAACTTTTGGTCCCTAATGTGTAATACAACAAAAATGAAATATGATGAAACAACATAAGAAACCATGAAAACAGCTTATTTTTTACGGTCTGTCCTGTATATATATCATGTGGCAAATTAATTTTTCCGTGGAAATATCTATGTTGCATTACACAGAGCAATCAGGATCTCATGTGGAGTAGTAGTAAGCAGTTTTTGGTTCTTATTATTGGTCCGCGATGAGTTTCAGTTTGGATCTGTTATGATTATTGGTTTGTTTTACGGTACTCTATGGAACAGAGACCCAAATTAAGAGGGGGAAATAGATTTACCCCGGGTATTTCAGAGTAGCAACTATAAAAACAGACAAACTTTTTAGTAGCAGTATAATGTCAATTAAATGATGTACAAAACTAAGAAAACACAATTTCAGAATAAAGCAATCATCTATGATGGCAAGCTAATGCCTTTTAAAGAGCATTTCAAAGAAAGTAATTACACTGTTCAAAATAATTACGGTACACGTGACTTCTTTGATGTTACGCTAGAGATATGTTGTGACATAATTGGTACTAAACATGGAAACGCGAGTCGAGTGCAACGTAGGCAGTATATTGAAGCATATACGTATGTAAACAAATCAGGGTCTGTGACATCAGAGTTTGTGAAACGCAGATTGAGTTAGAAACGTGGGTTTTCCGCGAGCTCTGTTATTCCATCGAGTTTGTCGTGACATTTGATTTTCCTTGAATGCGTTGGTCCAAAGCATGCCTCACTAGCATAAGATACCGAAATCAGCGGCGGAAAGCTATGTGCAAGATGGGAAAAGGTCAGAAACAGATGAAGTAACAGAAGTCATTTGAGTGTTACAAAGTTACATTTGCCGAATGTAGACACAATTCCAGGGTACAGAATGTGTTCTTAGAAGGAAAAGACAAGACCTTCCAAGAAGTATTGTAGCACGTGACGACACTGTTTATTTTTAAGAGCCCGCTGGAAACAGCGCCGAAATTCTGCTCTGATCGAGCGAGATAGTCTAGTGTCAACAGGGCGCAAGTTCACCACTCACGGTATACTCAATAGTCATTACCCAAGTGGCCTTTATGCACACAGACCAGAAGTGTGTGTCTGTACCTTTAACCGCACGACACCACACGCTCGGTATTGATGGAATTGAATAATAATGTGGTGTGAGAAACGAGGAGTGGAGCCTAGTTTTCTTCTGTGACGAGTTGAGATTCTGCCTGGATTCTGACTAGGGATGGGATATTCGAATCCTTGAATTCCGAGAAACTTGAAAAGATTCAATATTCGAAATCTCGAATATTCGCGCTTATTCCGTCATTCGAATTTTTCGAAACTTGACCTAAAAAACTTTGAGTTTAGTGCTTGTTCTAGAGCGATATTTGTTCGCATTTTTGTCAGCATGATGATTTCTGATATTAGAAAACAATCGAAGGAGGTCGTCTACAGTGTGTACACATATATTTGAAATAGCTTGTTACTTCCCAACCGGACGCACTAGTGAAGGAATTGTTCAACGGAACATAGATAGCAACCACCGCAGCGATTGGCGTCTTCCATCGGGCAGTGCCTTAGCCACCATACCTCAAGTATAGTTGGTAAAGTGACTTAGCCATATTTTTTCTCTTTCCCGGCAGCCGTTACCGTGATAACGAGCATGAGTACGGGGGGAGGGAGGGGCAGTGAGGCCTTGAGTCGCGCACATAACTCAAGTTACTCTCTCTACAGCTCAGCGTTTCTAGTTGTACTCAACCCTCTGTATCGTCTCACGTGCACACGCTAGTGAGACTCTGGCGTTATCCGGTCTGTATTTTTTGTCTCAATCTCAGCCTTTCATACGCTTTATTGTTTTTGTTCCTACTTAGATTTTTTCGCTAACCACGGCATTTTCGCATACTTAGGAGCGATTTATCGTGTGCCTGTCACACAGCCATCCCATCTCCTATAACTTGCAAGGAATGTCAACCCATGAGATGACACCATCTCAAGCATCTTCTAATATCTGGAACTATTTTCAAATTTTGGATAATGACAATTGTGCGAATTGCAGTTTGTGTTCTGCAAAACTATCCAGAGGGAAATAGTCACATTATTTTTCAACAATGTGGAAACATTTGAAAGCTGAACATTCATCCATCCAAATTTCAGGAACTGAAAGATAGAAGTTCACTGTCACCTTTTCTGACGCCAGTTTCATTCTTAAGATCTTTAACTGACAGAGTTGACTTCCGCTTGGAAGACAGTGTTGACCCAGGTGATCCAGCTGTTATTGGTAGTCTTGCATCAGTTAGTTCAACTCCTAGTCCAGGTTCAGCAGCAGCTTCTTATGGAGAACAAAGCCCATTCAAAGCAACTCCAGTAAAACGCAATGCAGTATTTTCTAACCAACGGACTCTGAAAACGCTTATTGATAAAGTGCATAATTTCAAGCATTTAGACAAAAGAGGTAAAACGATTACCAGATTATTCGCCGAAATGATTTGCAAAGGTAACCAACCATTGAGCATAATAGAAGATAAAGGTTTTAGAAAGTTAATAAACCATTTTGAGCCAAGATATATAATCCCAAGCAGGAAACACTTTGCCCAAAAGGTAATTTCATAGATGTATGAAGAAGAAAAATAAAAGTTGAGAATTTTTCAGATAAAACCGAGTTTATTGCAGTCACAATTGGTCACAACAGACATGTGGACATCAATATCTTCTGACGATTACCTTAGTTTCACATCTCAGTTTATAGATGAAAACTTTGAGTACCATCACTTGTGCTTAGAATGTATTCCCTTCCCGGAAGTTTCACATACAACACCTGCAACAGAAACTTTCATTACCAACATTATGAAATATGGAATCTCTCACAAAAAGCTGTGTGGTTCATGAGAGACATGGGTCGTAATATGGTTGCAGCTTTAGTTTAGAATGCACTACCTTTGACTACCTGCAATGCCTTGCTCATACATTTCAATTAGTTATCAAGGATGGTTTACTCAACAAGAGTGAAATTAAGGGAATAATGTCAACCTGCCGGAGTATTATGGAACATTTCAAGCAATCTTCTAAAGCCATGGAAATCTTACGAGCTTCTCAAAATATTCTAAATCTTAAACCTTCGTTTGATACAAGACGAACCGACTAGATGGAATTTTCAGCTCCACGTGTTCGTTCGTCTCATGGAACAAAAGTAAGCTGCTTTATTATCTTCTTCAGATTTAAATTTTCAGGTAGAGCTTAATGCTCGACAGTGGACAACTATATAAGAAGTGATACGAATCCTAGATGTGTTTGATAGAGCTACATTTATGACCAGTTCCAGCGAAGTAACAATCTCAGAAATAATTATTTCAGCGAATAGCATCATTAAATCACAAAATCTTTGAAAGATAAGCCCAGGTTCCTGAGGACCTTGAAATATTAGTCTGACTCGCTAACCACTAATCCATCAGCGTCTATCAGCAACAATGCTGCAATGGTTTATATGAATATAATTCATTTTTCTAATTTTTTACTGACTGTATTTTATTGCAAACTTACGTTTCCTTGCACAATAATTCCTTGGTATCTTTTCCAAGTTAATTCAATTTCCATTTTCGATATTTCCCCTTAACCTAAGACAACTGTTCCAATGATAGTCAAATAGATGTTGCGGAAAGATTGATACCAAATTAATTATGCAAGTATACATGCTCCAGAAAACTTGAAAATTACATTGTCCTGGAAAGGGATTCCAAACCACATCTCCCGATTTACTTACGGGAAATTAGGTTTGGAACCTACTAGCAACAGAGGTTGTGTCTGAGTCCCAAACACATCCTAGTTGCTTAGAAATTCCTAGGTTTTAGTGGTATAATCGTAACGTCCTCCAACGTAAATCGGGAGATGTGCGTTCCATTCAGTTTCCAGGATGATGTAATTTTCAAGTTTTCTCAGGTATGTGTACTTGAAACAGTATTCTATGTTGATATTAAACAGTATCTTAGAATTCGCACTGCTTCACATGTTACACTGCATTCATTTATAAAAAGCTTTTCAGGAATCCCATTTTTTATCACAAAATTTTGCGGAAATATTTTTCACTTTCCTCTGTGCTTTTCAAAAAGTGTATGTGTTTTTAACAATATGTATGGATTATTATTCTTTAAAAAATACCAAAACAATGCGGTTCAATATTCCTAATGACGTCTTTTCAGGTAACGTGAGTGCTTCGTGAAATCACGGGAATTGTAAATATGATCGTGCCGTCCAAACTGGAAACAAGCATTTATTGCCTTCTCGTTATAATTCTGCTACATGTGATTTAATCTTAAAAAATACCAATATCGCAAATGCTTCCTATAGATCTGAATCTGGAGGATTTGTGTTACCTGGTTTAGTGTGAAGCTTTGGGTATGAAGCACGAAGCATCGCGGATAGATACGTGCATCTTTCGACAGTTTTCAAAGCGGTACATGTTGAGCACCACTGACCAAAAATGAAAGCAAAGATATTTTAAATATACATCCACTGCCCGTGTCGATATGTTTCTTTATTGTCAGGGACTTGCTGAACATTTAGATGTCACTTCTTTGAAAATAAGTTACTTTACCAAAACACTATTTCCGATTTTTGTTGTTTCTTCCTTGAGGTAGAATGAATAAAAAATGAATTGTAAAATGATCCAGTTGTTGTTGTAAGTTACCTATACTAATACCAAAAACATCTGCAAACGTTCAAGTAATCTTTCAAACGACAGAAGAAATGCAGTTGAGTAATATGAGAGAAAACAAAGACTTAGTAGGAAATCAAAAATAAAATAAAAGTAGGATAGAAAGCGCACAAATGTGCAGTATTCCGAACTGTTTATTGATAATGTTTCACTACGTGAGCTTTTAGCGAATCCGAAACTAGTTTTAAATCGAAATTCGAGTAGTAAATTTATAGACAAAATCTCTCTTTTACTTTGTACCACCAACGTGTAAATAATATGGACAGGCAATGCGCATTACATGTTCACCTGATCAGTAACTCATAGAAATTGCTTCTTTGTGGTGTATACGACCAGAGGTGCCTATATATAGCACAAAAGAAAATATACATACCTGCGCTTTCCTGTGGTAACTTTTATGTTAGGGAACCTCAGGAATTGTATCCGTAACATTGTTCACAATGACCCAAATCAGATAAATCAGAATTTTTTAAAACGGAGAGTTCGAACTAGACATAACAAAAAAAGTATGATACAAATTTCGCAGCTTTGCAAAAAAGGTTTGTATGATTAGGGCCGGAACGTGTGCAAGCTGGTTTCCATTGTGAGAGATACCTGTCACCAAGTACGGAAAAAAGCTTCCAAAGAGAACCATGAATCTGTAAATGCAGCCCATGCAGAAAAATGTACTTATTCCCTATTTCTGCAGAATTGTAGGGTATAAACAATTAAAATTATGAGCAATATTTACAACGCGAGAGTGTTGATTTCCGTTTAATTGGAGTAAGAGTACAAACTAAAAATCTAATAGAACGCTAGCTTTCCCCGCCGAAGACGGGCGACTTCATTACGCTAATGTTTACAAGGTTGAGTACAGATCATACTGAGTAAATTTAAATTAAAGCGAACAGGAAAATCACGCAAGAGTACGTTATGAGGACCTAATGTTAAACAATAGATGACAAGTGAGATGATGTTGTTCGTAGACGTATATCTAGGAGGGTACGCCGAACAGCTGGTAGATCCATGGAAAGATCAGAACTGCAAGCGATTTCGAGCGTTAGTATTTCCAAGGATTCCCTGAAGGCTGTGGTTCTTGTGTCTACAGTATATATGGGGCTAATTTCTTGAGGTCGTACCATTGAGGAATATCACCGTGGTTCGAAACTCCATTTCGCTAGAGCTGTTGTAAGCTTTTGTTTCTTAAGTCTCGCTTGTGCTCGTTAATTATCATCTAAAATATATTTTTTTCATACCAATGTAATGTTTAGTGTAGCGATCCTGATAGAGCAGAGGGATGGAGTAGACTTCCTGCGTCTGAGAGCAGCACGATTGGACCTCTGTTCTGCATTAGGATAGCTGACAAAGACCTCGGAGTCTTTAGATCGACATCGAAGCCGAACTTTCTGACTGGGCCGCCCCGGTGGCGCAGTGGTCTAAGGCGCTTTCCTCTGATCATTCGTCCGTAAGGGGTCTGGGTTCGAATCCCGGTCAGGCATGGATGTTGTGTTTGTCTTACGGCACTGGCTCCCTCCCTTCCCTGGAACCAGTGACCCTAAATTAGGGACGGGCGACTGCTTAAAGCCCATTGAGTTGCTCACGGTGGTCGTTAAACCTCCAATCAAAAAAAAAACTTTCTGACTGTGTTGTTGAGGAAAAAAGCTAGGGAAGGGATGTATGGGATTCAGCCCAGAATTTGCTGGGTATTATCTCTTTTGGGGACAGATAATTAACCGGAAATCAGCACGCTCGTGTTGTAAATATTCTTGGTGCCCTTACACCCCATTTGTCAAAACCCTGATATTATGTGCTGTAGTTGTTAAAAAAGGGCTGTGTAATAAGCAAATGAAAGTTTTCAAATGTGGCATGTTGGAAAACTAATATTTTGAAAACAATGGCACACATTTGCGCAACCCCGGACATAAAAGCCTGATGTACACAGTATTACCCAATTTAAGAAGAACTCGCAAAATGGTTTTCATTGTTCAAAGCGTCGAAGGAACGAAAAACTTTTTCAACGGATTTTTATCAGGAATGTTACATTATAAGATATTTTTGGATCCCATAGCACCTTCTTTTCCTCTCCATAGCGTCAAAGTGTATTCAAAGAAAATCGCCGAAATGGGATATCATAACTCATACTGTCCAAGAATCTTTTGGGAAAAAAGACTTTCTGCTAAAATCGTACAGATACAACGTATACACTGAGTGGCCACTTTATTATGACCACCCCCTTAGTACTTCGTTGGGCCACCTTTTGTATTTAATACTGCGTCGATTCTTCATGGCATGAACTCCACGAGATGTTGATAGGTGGTTTGTGGAAACTGAGACCATGCTTGATGAATAGCACTTTCCAGGAGTCTGAGATTTCTGGGTTGTGGATCCAGCTGTCTGATGACTTAATCAACTTCATCCCACAAATTATCAATGGGATTGTGATCTGGATATCGTGAGGGCCACCTAAACAAAGTAAACTCCCCGGCATGTTCCTGAAACCAACACTGTACAATACGAGCACTATGGTAGGACGCATTATCTTGTTGAAAGTAGCCATGGTCATTGGGATAAACTATCCACATGACAGGATACACTTGGTCCGCAACGATGTTTAGATATGATGTGCCAGTCAGACGTTGAACAACACGAATTAAAGGGCCCAAAGCATGCCAGGAAAACATTCCCCAAACCATAACATTGCCTCCACTAGCTTGAAAGGTTGTAGCAATGCATTTAGGGTAAATGCTTTCCTGCTGTTTCCGCCAAATTCTCACTCGGCCATCGGCATAGTGCAACAGAAAACGTGATTCATCGGACCACATAATTTGTTTCAATTACCGAATTTCCAATCCTTGTGCTCCTGTGCGAACTTGAGACGTTTTCTCATGTTAACTGTAGACACCAAAGGTGTTCGAACAGGTCTTTGGCGGCCATATCGCATCTGATGCAGTGTACGGCGAACATTGCATGTAGAGATCATTTGATGGGATCCTTGATTAAGATGGTCGGTAATTTGCTGCTCTGATGCCCTTCTGTTGTCTTGTTATCAAACTGGACACTCTCCGTTCCGCCCGAGCGTTCACTAGTCGATGACGACCACACGTTGCACGTAGAGAACCAGTTTTTTGGCTGACAGTCCAGTCTTTAAACACTTTATCAACAGCTGCTCTGGAACATTTCCCGAATGCGGCGGTTTCGTTTATACCCGCTCCATGGCGCCGAGCTCCTACAATCATCAAACGTTGAAAGTCCGTCAAATTGCATTTTTTAACCATCTAGTCAACCAGAAATCATTACTATTACTGTCGCAAGCACTAAGCTTTCCCATTTTATACTAGCTACGCCCTCTGGTGGCAACAGCGTACATCCATAACTCATTTGCTTAAAACTGGCCACTCCGTGTATATGTCTGCAGACCGAATGCCATGAATAGAACATAGGCTCATTTGTATTTTAAAACCAATGAAAAGTATCACAAATCCAGATAATATTGGCAGTCTTGTCAACGTTAACTGCAAATATCCGATATAGAAGGGAATTCCCGAAACCTTGGCATAACTATACCGAAATGTCTTGTCCAAGCACAAATAACTGATCATATTTTAAAAAGCTTTATTACAGGATTAGTAGATGACAAAGTAGTGCTCATCTTACAACTCCAGTGATTGCTGTAGGACATTACTGTCCGAATCGCTATCGTAAGACTACCTAATAGAAACGTTCCTTTGTATCTGCACAATGAGAGGGTGTAGGACATTTTTTTCCTAAACAAGCTGGAATAATCTTCATAAATTCCTCCCGAGTTTTTAATGTATACTGTTTTCAACTTTTAATTTAAAAAAAATGGGGAATGTTACTTTTCCTATTCCTCAAAAAGAAATAATTTATTATATGACAATAATACGTCAGGCTGTGGGTGCAAACATTACCCTTGTAACTAAATTAAGATTTAAAAGTGTAACTGTATTCCCTCCCTTTAGGTAACAAACATGTGAGCGAGGTATTTTTGAAATCTCCGTTGCTAAAATATTCACATCACTGCGAATTTATTCTGTATTTAATGTAAACATTATTTTGTATAAGCTTTTGTTCTGTGTTAAAGTTTTAAAAAATGTTGACAAGACATCTTCCTCCACAGCTACAGGACGGTATGCAAAAAATGTTGACAAGGCATCTTCCTCCATGGCTACAGGACGGTATGCAAAAAATGTTGACAAGGCATCTTCCTCCATAGCTACAGGACGGTATGCAAAAAATGTTGACAAGGCATCTTCCTCCATAGCTACAGGACTGTATGCAGAAAATATTGACAAGGCATCTTCCTCCATAGCTACAGGACCATGTCAAAAGAGCGCCAGTCGGGCTGGTGGCCTGTAAACTTCCCTTTATGTAGAAAGTATGCTGCTATTG
Source organism: Macrothele yani (assembly GCA_039090855.1). Lineage (NCBI taxonomy): Eukaryota > Metazoa > Arthropoda > Arachnida > Araneae > Macrothelidae > Macrothele > Macrothele yani. The sequence continues at coordinate 44,403,138 of CM076999.1, read as the reverse complement.
TTGAATGCATTCACGTATCTGTAGATAGTCTGGTTTTCAAGCGGAAGGGCCAATAGAGGAATGGCACGAGTTTATTGCGGAACATGAAAAGGATAGCCAGGGGGCAGGTTAGGAGCTTCAGCGAGAGTCACGTTTTCTAGGGAGAAGCCTGATAGCCTGAAGGATGGAGTCCGGTGCTATCCGGTACCTGACAGGGCAGAGGGCGATGCATCGGGACAACGGAGCAAATGCAATGGTGGGATTTTCGGAAGAAGGGCGAGGAGGTAGAGAGTTCGAAGTACGTTTTGGAAGTGTCCAGACGTGGGGAGCAGGAGCTCTCGCGAAAATAGATCGCGCGTTGAAGAGAAGCCGAGTGCTTCCGTAGGAAAGCGTAGAGTCAGGATGACTCGAGTGTGGGAGGGGTAAGAAGGCACCGAATCATTCAACAGGAGCAAGGTTATGTTTTTTTATGTTACAATGGAAATTCGCGAATAGTTGAGTATAATTCAGCCTTTTTTTTAATCAATACGGTATTTGTTTTGCGACAATTGATTTACATACAAACTTACAGAAAAATGGCAGTAAACTAATTTATTTATACAACATTTTCATTTGCATCATAAAAAACATCTACACTTATTCAATTAGCTGTAAGCCTTTTAATAGGCATTTGTGAAATGTTGCTTTCCTGTAATAATTGGCAAAGAACCAATGATTCAAAATCTCGAGTGGAAGTGAAAATAGAAAATTAGATTACATAATTACTAATGATTCAGTCCCCAATAAAAACTGTTATTCCGAATAAAACTAACTGAAAATGAAAACTGTTATTACAGTAAAGTAAAATTCGCTACTAATAGTTGAGAATGTGAAATATCCTGAAAATATTCTTTGGAAAATGCTTTTTATAGGAACGTATTTTTCGGAAACGTATTTCGCACAATACATGTGGAATTTGCATCAAAATTATCTAAAATTTAAAGATACCTTAACTAAAGAAGAAATAATATCTTATAGGGCGATAAAAAAACTGTGGGGTACAAAAACATGAACATTTGTTGCGATAACAATGTACTATATTTTAGAAAATAGGTGTAAGAAGAGTTTAATTATTAGCCCTTCGAATACAGAATGATAAAAAACAGCAAGAAAGTGGAACTTAAAAAAAAAGCACAAAAGCGTGGATGTCGTTGAAACACTTTTTTTTTTTCACTGCAGATGAAAGAGAAATGGTGGCCTTATTAAATGTTAATGTCTTCGCGGCGACATATGAAGAGTTCCCTGTGAAGGAAAGGAAAATAGTAAAAAGTTAAGGTTTTGGATGAAATTTATAATGCAAACGTTATAGATGTAAATATAATAGCGTGTTGATGCTCCTGTAGTGCGAATTACATTCTGTAAACGCGAGATATCGATTACACCAGATATCGGAGGGTTTTCGTAGGTAATGCCAACCGTGATTGCAACATCATTCGGCACAACTCCGCCCGAGATGTAGGTCCGGGATTCATGTATCTGATCATCCGTTCCGCAGCGTCCCAGATAACTTCCACAGTGTTTACATCCGAGGACCTGAGGATCACTGCAAGTTTTCAAATTCAGACGATTGTTCCTTAAGCAACGCCTGAGTGTTTGTGTCCCTGTGGGACAGCGCCTTGCATAACTGAAACAAATCATTGACCAGAGAACACGCGAAGGCCATGACAGAGAGTAGATCAGCTAGCATATGATGGCATCCCTCAGCAGTTAAAGTCCTGTCCAGTCACACTATCAACACTAATGTGTTTTATGAAAAACCTCCCCAAACCATCACACATCCAACGCTACATTAAATAGAGACGACCTCCACGAAAGTACAAAGAGCTTCATGCTGTGCTCTAAACACATGTACCTTCCTGAATACTCGGGACAGCTGAAAGTGTGAAAAATCTGCGTATACTACGTGGCGCCACTCTGCAGAAGTCCAATGTTGACGTTCGCGGTATCAGTCGAGGCGTAATGTCCGATGATGAGAAGTCAACGGTAACGTAGGGTTAGGTCGTCGGCTCCCATAAACCAGGAGATATAACGTCCGCGGTATCGGTCGCTCGCTGACGCTGCCTGGGCGTTCGACATTTTACCTGGTTGTTATTTGGGCAACCGTTGCCAAGCGCCGGTCTGGACGAGCATGGATACCCTACGTCGACCGCGGTCATCAATGACGTGTGGTTCGCCTCCGCTTTCTCTCTGGGCGCTGGTATGTCCATCATAGTTATACTCGCTGTACACCCGGGATATCCTTTCCCTAGGGAACCCTACGTTTCTCGTCTCTTGTGGGACAGCACGACCTAATTTTCTTGCGCCGACAACGTGTCCACGATCAACGTCTTTCAGATCACTACGTTTGCCCATGTTCATCGATTGCGATTCACTGTTGCGAAGCCCTGTTGTCTGCCTATTTATAACCTACGTTCTCTTTGTGACGGTTTTACTCTGCGTGGTGGATGCCCATGTTAAGGGCCCATCGCCCCTGTTTTTACTATTTTTTATGCTAAGTGTATAAAACTGTTTATGTTTGCAATAAAATTATAATTAATTTAGAATGTGAGGCTGTTTTAACAATATGAATTTTTTGGCGTAAGAATAGAAATCAGCGTTTCCACGCTGTCACCCATCAACCTGACGGATTTTACAAAGGTAGACAACAACCTGCAAATTGAATCCTTTGCATTTTTTTTATGTACGTTTAAAAGTATTGGAATGGTTAGTCGTTAGCAGACACGGAGCTGCAATATACATTTTCACACAAAAATTTTAAGTTTCCTTCATGAAAAGATTGTGTGCGACTTTTATAATTGTCAACTTTTACACTGGCGGAAAGTGAAAAAAGAACACCAAGAAGGAGACGTCTGATACCAACGAAATTTATACAGCATAATAAAGAAATACGGAGGATAACGTGAAAAATAAGTTATGGAAAAATACAGCTGTATTTGCTGGTAAACTGAAAAATAACATTTCCATGTAACATGGCTAGTACGAGGTTGAACCGCAATGAACTTGGTCACACTGTGAAATTCTGGCATGCAGTCTGTCGTACAGATGTTGGATGTAAGTTTGCGGTATTGAGTTCCAAGCATCCTCAACCTGGACGCATAATCGGGGATGGATCCTGGCTGGCCGTGGAGACCGGATAAGTCGTTGTTTCATAAAATCCCACACGTGCTCAATGGGGAACAAATCCGGTGAACGTGCAGGCCATGGAAGTTGTCTCACACGCTGAAGTGCATAATACGTTGCACGTGAAGAGTGCGGGCGTGCGTTATCTTGCTGGAAAACCCCACGATGGACCGACCTTACACATGGCACAACAACGGGCTGAATGATGTTTTTGGTGTAGGAGGTGCTGTTTAACGTACCCGGTACAAACACTAGTTGTGTACGGGAGTAATAGCTGATCGATCCCCAAACCAGGAGACCAGGTGTAGGCCCTGTGTGTCGCTGGCGGATGCAAGAAAGGTGGAGACGCTCCCCTGTGCGTCTGCGAACACGTATACAGCCATCGGAGGCTCCCAAGCAGAATCTGCTTTCATCGCTGAACACGACAGACCGCCATTGCGTTCTCCACTGCAGACGTTGGCGACACCACTGCAGCCGTTCCTGACGGTGGGCTGGAGTCAGAGGTACACATGCCAGAGGCACACGTGCACGTTGTCCTGCATATAGTAGACGGTTGCGGATTGTTCGTACAGTCACCTCAGGTGCAACGGCAGCTCGGATTTGCGTCGCAGTGGATGCTCTGCTTGACAACACCGCTCTTCTTATTCGTAGATCGGTCCGCTCATCAGTCCGTCTGTGACTCCAGGTTCCACGTCTTCTCGTGTGGAAATGTTCCTAGGAACATCTACCCCACCATCGTACTACCACCGATACTTGCCGTCCAATTCGCTCCGGAATACGACGATACGACGACCCGGCCTCGCGGTGTCCGACTAGACGACCTCGCTCAAAGTCCGATAACTGCTGAAATGGTACACGTCTTGCATGTCCAGGCATTGCAGCTTCTTCAGGGTCTTCGCACGTGTCCGTACGCCGACGACTGATTACATTCACTTCGCCGTACTCCCTAAATATCACCGACGATAATTTGCATATTATGCCGTGCTGTTGCGTAAGCGCTCACCGGTTGGTCCCGAAATTAACATCACACCTACGTACACTCGACCCCATTAACATATTTAATTTCATGATTCAATTCCTTCTTGGTGTTCTTTTTCCCTTTCCGCCAGTGTATCTGGTGCTTGCCAGAAATATTTGGGGGCACGAACGAAGGCATAGGAAGCTGTTGTGTTAACTTTTTCAAAGTTATTTCCTAAACATTATTTTAGCCACTGGGAACACTTGTAGATTTCGTTTGTGAAGAATAATTATAATGTGTTTGAAAGACTAATTTCTTTGAAAATGCATCATCTGTTAGATTCTAGAAATGAGAAAACACTATTATCTTCTTAATAATTTCTATTCTAGTGTTCTATAAATTTTTGGAAACTTACAGTTGTTGTTTATTGATGATTCCCAGTAGAATTCGTTACATATAACTCATAAACAATCCGTGCTCTGTGAAAGTACAAGTACATAGGACGAATAGGAAATTCTGAAACATTTTTTTCGTCTTCAGATTAATGCTATTTGACTGTTAACGGCATGGACGCGTTCTATTCAATCACGGTACTGACGAACTTGTCAAAAGTCGTATTATATGACTCTAGTACGTCGGTAAACACAGTTGTGAAACTTCTAGGCCTAATCGAATGCTAAATTAAAAGACGTACAGCAAGCTAGTGAGAGTTTAAAAAATAGATATATGTTTATTACAAAAATTTTGCAAATAAAAAAGGGATATCTTACAAAGATTTGTCAGACAAAAACGTGTGTTCCTAATTTTGGGAAAAGAAAAGGTTCAAACAAATAAAATTGAACGCATGTTTTTACCAAGATAAAATTTGTTAGAGTGTGTGCTATTTTCTTATCTTTCAATCCTTGTACTCATTAACACGACCGAACTCAAAAGATTTCCATATATGTATCACTCTGTCTTACGGATATTACGATATACATTACATTGACAAAAGTCATTGGACACCTAGAAGAGAAACACAGCATAGCATTTGTTGACATACTGTAGTACGGTGTCGGTCCGCCTTTGTCCTTAATGCATACACTGACTCTTCGAGACATGCTTTCGACAAAGTTTTGGAACACCGCGATAGGTATGCGCTTCCATTCAGTACATAATGCTGCCGCTAACTTCTGCTTAGTAGTAGGCCTTAGACCCAAACTTCTTATGCGGCGCTCTAATTCATCCCATCGGTGCTCTATGCGATTAAGATCAGAGCTCTGTGCTGGTACGTTCATACACGATTCGGAATTATCGCAATACCACATCGTGTATTTCGATAATTGCTTTATGGCTCTGTGCAATATCCTGCTGGTGTTAATAATGCTCTGTTCCGTAATATTGCCACAGTGTTGGTAGGACATAATTGTCCAAACAATCGAGATAGACGTGCTGGTTAACAGGTTTTTCCACGATAACCAATGGGTTGGGACCATACCACGACACACATCCCCACACGAGTATGCTATCAGCTCCAAACTTGACCGTAGGAACAGTAACCTGTAGTAAATAGATTTCCCCTGGCTGCCGCCATCCCCACACACTGCTATAAGACTGATGGATCGTGTATCTGGATTTATCAGTCCATAGGAACCGTTTGCATTGCTCTACGGTCCACGATAAATGCTCTTTACACCATGCTAAACGATGAATTGCATCCCAAGTGGAGATGAAAGGTGTATGAGCAGCCTCACGATCACGGTACCCCATTGAATGAAGTTCTCTGCAAATGGTATGTATGCATACCGCAGTTCCATCATTTTTACTCACCTGTACACTCAGGTCTTGTGCAGTACTCCATCGATTAGCTGCAACGACTCTCCTGAGACTTCGACATCCTCTATCACTGCTTTTCGTTGGTTTGCCAGTACGTTTTGCTTCTTCAGGCACGCCATGTGCCTTCTACTTATTCAGGACTTCCAAAACAGTTGATTTGGTTATGTTTAAACGCCTCTAGGTTTCTCTTATGACACCTAATAATCTTTCCTTTCTCAAAGTCAGTTCTCTCCAACCGCGATATTTTCACTCAACATCACAGTGCGATATGATCGCGATAAGCTGCAGGCTTGTTTTTATACTGCCTGCAGGTGTACCCAGCATCTTAACAACGTAGCGGACCCGTTCGTTTTTTTTAAAGGGGTGTTTGGTGACTTTTTTCAATATACTGTATATTGTCTAAAACACTGGGTAATTCGTGTATGTGTAAACAAACCTAAGATGAATAATGTTAAAAAGAAGTGTTCTTAGAGTATCGCTCTCGTTATCAGAGAAAGTTGTGTATGTGTGATTTTAGGAAAACACACAGATAAATAATGTATTGCATTACAATTGCTTTAAATCGTGTGCTTCATTACGTTGTCCTTTTATGTTTGCAGAAAGTTGTGTAGGAATTCTGAAATGTTAAAAATGCACCGCATAGATTTTCATATTTTTCCTTCACGTTTTTAATGTGTTTCTGGACGTGTATACCCGAAGATACCTGAAAACAAATTAAATTATAATTGATATGTAGTTTCATTGTCCTAAAAAAGAAAGAATGTATAATGTAATCACCAACCATTATAAATGCATCGTCCATATTGGAGATTTCTCTAATTTTTAATTGGTTTTCTGGCGCTAGTGCTTCACTCACTTGATGCCCGGTAGCTGGTGCTTTAATCAGGAAGATTCCATTAACACAATGGTTTTTTAAAAAATATTACACTGTGATGCAGTTTTAAGACACTGACATCAACTTTTGTGGAAATTTGGAGCACCAGATCCAGTCGTTTAAATTTTTAATAAAGTTTCTTCCTTGCTGTGAGGCACCGTGTTTTATAAACGGTTCCTCTTCCCTACTTAACGCACAGTAAGGAGTGAGCATAAAATATATTTAGCTTTTCTTTTGTGACTGACATTATGCGTCACATGTACATGTTATAGATTAAGTTTTTGAAGTAAAGTACTTTGGGGCTATTTTTATACATTCGAATTATCTGAATCACTTGGAACTTTGCGTCAATGAGTTAATGTATAGTGACGTGAAATTCATCTTACATATAATGATTTTCTGCTTTCCAAAAGGAAAGTGCGATTTAAATGCAACCTACTGATTATAGTTTCCGAAACCAAACAAAAATTAGTCAAAATGTTGTTATCATTCCTTAACTCCTTTGAACAAAAGCAGCCTGTCTTCCTTTTTCATGGATACACATACCTAATATGAGTTAATTATCCTGACGGATTCTGCAAATGAGAAACGCAGAATATGCTACAACAAACCAAACGCATTCACAACCGAAACCTGTTAAAGGTGTATTTTAATTCTACTTGCAGCGCAGTCAATTATTTTAGACAAAAATAATAAAATTATTATATTTAAGTTTTTTAATATTACACTGAAAGCTTCTGTAAACCAATTACCTTAGAAATTCGAAAGTCGTGACAAATTGTATTTTCTCATTTTTCATCCTTTTAAATCATCTGCTTCCAAATTTGAAGTTTAAAACGTTACTCAATTTTTTCCAGTGGGCTAAGAGAATGTCTCGAAAACGTATGTTGAAGTAATTACAGGGTAATTAATAACACGAAATCCTTCCAATAGATAGTTTTTGCAAAATCTATCATAGTATTTTGGTCAGATTTGAAAAACTTCTTCCTATTTACAACATTTGTCAGAACTACATCCTTGTACGTTTCTCTATTATATTAGCAAAAAAAGTTTCTTCATATTTTCCTCCTTCTTTCTGCAAATTTTGCAAATTCTTTTCTGCTTTAAATTTAGTTGTTTTAATTGAAATAAAAGGAAATTCTGCTTTTGGAAAACCAGGAAAAAGTCTTTAAAATTTGAAAAAAATCTTGGAGAAAATTGAAGGTTGCACAGACAATATGTGGGGTAAACGTTCTTCAAATGTAGCCCATAAACCAGATATTTGACAGAAAATGTTGGTTGCCCCATGTATTACTAAAAAACAACCCAATAATTTTTCTTCAGATCTAAACAAACAAATGCAAACTGTTGCTCAATACCAGAAAAATGGAATACAGATGCGCGATTTTTTAATTCTGGAAGCCCCAAGAAACTTTCTTCAATTTTACCGCTTTTAAAAATCTTGCATACATGATCAATTTACTTGATTGTGCCTTTGTCTGTAGAGATGCGTAAAACAATGCTAACGAACTGATACTGCTTCAGTTCATTCAGTACCGATTTGGTTGAAACCTCCGATGTATAAGAAATAAAGTCCCTCTTAGCATTTTTGTTTCCGTACTGGTTTTGTATATCAGCTTCTAAATTTGGATACCTTTCTGAGTGATTCATTTTCAGCAAATGGATTTTTGTTTTTTACAATATAGTAGCTCAGGCTGATAATACTTTGAGCTGCTTGAACATTTTTCTATCCGTGTTTTAATGCATTTGGCCAAAGGTGTGTTAACCAGAAACTATGATGGATTTTAAATAATGACAAGATTTTTCCTATGCTTCACAGATTTATTTTGCAATTTAAAAGTTTCATGTTTTAAAGGATCACTAAATCCCTCAGAAAACTTCTGTGATGTATTGACTTTCACATCTGCATTGCAGTAATATCCACATTTTGCAAGACCATCTTCATAAACATTCCTAGGGAAACCTATCCATTTCTCCTGAAATTTCCTTTTCTCTCTGTTTTGCCAATAATTCGCATTCGGAATCGCGTTGTGTGCTGTCAAACAAAATAGAACCACTTGACGCAGAGTATGTATCACGTGACATTTCTACATCGCCACCGGCCGACTTTTGTTGGAAATTTTTTACTAAAGTTGATTGCTTGGAATGAAACATATTAACGTTACAGACTAATTATCAATAACTTAATGTTTCCAGCAATTTTTCATGTTGCAGAAGCTTTCTGTCCACGAAAACCTTGTTGTTCATATTTCCATCATGCAATCAGCATAGCCAGAGGGAAGACAATTTAGTTTGCGCTCCGAGAAGAGGGAAGTAGGAACACGTGATCGAGCATGCGGGACCCCAGCAGCGATTGTTTGTGGTTACACAGCATTCTCCAGTTGGAAAACCAGTTTCTTCCTCAATGCGCGCGACTGCTAAGCACTGTGTCATCACCACCCCTCTATTGTGGGATTGAACTGCTGGGTCGGTCTAAAAATAGAATACTTCTCTATCTAGCGGGGCATAACTGTACAGTTCGAGCGTTCGGTCGTTGAGGTTTCGGAATAGAATAGGCATTCCCCTCTTATAAATAAAGAAGTACACTGTCGTATCAGAATAATACAACCACACCCGGAATCACAATGTTTTACCCTCCCCACCACGTCACAGAGTGCGTGTGACAAGGTCTACTCCTCAGAGATCTAAGCTGCTGGCCAAGACAGATGAGCCGTAGTGCGTAACTTGAGCACAATTATCAAAGGTAGTAACTTGACGGACGTTCAAAAAGGAATGATAATCTGCTACCGCGTCGAGATTGGAAGCATCTCAGAAGCAGCAGAGTCCGTACGCTGTTCACGGGTGATGTTGTTAGAGTGTACCAAGAATGGACTGCTGGAACATCCAACACGTAACTGTTAAGCCCGTAAGGAAATCTGCCACACAGTAGAACGTCGCCTTCGTCGACTGCTAAAGGGTAATCGACCTGCAACTGTGCAGTAATTGACCTGGCAAATGAACCCTGCTGCTCCCAGGTGCAGTACAGTGAGCCCTGTAACGCATGAGTCTCCGCAGTCGACGCCGCGTCAAGGCTCGTATGTCAACCGAGGTCCGTCGGTAACGCCGCCTGCAATTCGCATGGGACCACTGTCAATGGACATTGGAAGTGTGGAAAGAGGTTGATTCTTCTGACCAACTGAGGTTTCTCCTCCACAGAAGTGACGTGCGGTGGCGGCTACGTTGTCACACACACGAGAATCCACACCCGGACAAGTTTATCGGTCAAGTAAAGGGCGACGGTGCAAGTGTGCATGTCTGGGGGATGTTTTCATGGTATGACCTGGGACCGGTGTTACCACTGAATGGATCCCTGAACACCAATAGCTGCTTATCCGTCCTTGCTGACCACATGCATCCCTTGATGTTGGACGTTTACCGTAGAAGTGATGGTGTCTATCAACAGGACAATAAGTCGTGTCACGTCCCTAAGGGGTGCGTGATTGGTTCCAGGAACACGAAGCGATGTCTCCGTTCTTCCGTGGCCGGAGAAATCGCCCGGCCTTAATCCTATGGAGCACATGTGGATCTATTTTTTTCAGCAGGTTTGACGTGTCCGACGTACAACCACGCCATTTAGGAGACCTCCGTGCTCTGCTGCAGTCCGAATGCGCTCATGTGCCTTGGGAAATTTGCCAGGGTCCCATTATTTCCATGCCACGCCGTCTCGCCGCTGTCATCCTGGCCAAGGTTAGTTATTCCCATTATTAGGTAGGTGGTCATACTATTCAGATACGACAGTGTATAAGCTGTAAAAGAATATGGAAATACAACAATATTATTATTCTATAAATTTTATAAGCTACAGTTTTATGAGGTCTAAATCCAGGATATCCACTCGCCACGCCGGAAAATGCACTCGCCGACGGCGGGTAGCGGAGCGTAATTTCCCACTCCTGGTAATATGCGTATTGCTGTTCAAGGAGGTCATTTCCCGTACTGACGATACGTTGGTGACAGTCAATGGTGTTTAACGCCTTTGCTTCGGTCATAGATTCAAACCATTTGAAAGCTCACATTGTACATATTCCATTTGTTAAATTTCTGTATGTTCAATTGCCTATTCTTCAGCGTAAATAACACCTTCTTGGACTGTATTTTTCTATTTTGAATTTTGCCACAAGAGTTTCGTCACATTTGTCGGTTTTCCTTAAAATGAGGTTGTTCCTTAGCAATTTTCAGTCAGTGTATAATTCCAGTTTCTTGGGAAGTGCTGCCTTCTGCACATAATTGCTCACCCCAGCATGTAAGACGGAAAGTGAATGGCATGAGCTGTGTACACTGAAGAGCTAAATCATTATGACGTGCGCATTTTTATGCAAATCGAAGCAACTGTATATAAACAGTGGGGCGTGGGAAGGTCTTGAAACGATATGTAACGCCTGATGATGATCTCTGTTAATCAGTGTCATTCTTGTTCTTCAGATGGGAAAGACAGCGAATTTAGTTTTATTTGACGAAGATCAAATGTTATGGCCGGACGACTGAGTCAGAACATTTTCTGCAAGCCACAAATAATCACGAACCTGTTCAAGGAGTTGGCCTACCACGGCTCGTAGGTTCCAGAGATGACCGAAGGTTATTATTCTGTGTGTTACAACCCAACATAACATTTAATTTTACGTAATTACTATGTTTTGTTTAATCGACAAGTTCTTATGTCATACAAGGAACTGTCAACATATACATTTAAGTATTTGAAATAAATATTTCTATAAAAAACTCTGGGAGATTCGGTGGCTAGAATAAAAATAAATATTGTCACAAATCTCCTTTGGTTAGGCATTCATGTTAATTTGACGGCGGTTCAAATACTGTACAATATAAGTAACCGGTTGTAAACTTTAAACTCCGGTATACTCCATGCTTACCGATGTAGTAACTATATTGATTCTGCACGTTTCTAGTAGACAAATGAATGCATTCATGCTGAAAGAGTGTCTGCTTTTGCGTGGGTTATCGTTAGTTTGAAGTTGATCATTCAGCATGGTGGCAATAATTAAGGTGATATACCACATGAAACACTGCGGAATAAAGTTTCCTTTATATAGAACGTAAGGACGGAAATCAAATGTTTTCACGCGAACTAGAATAATTTTACTTTTTCACTTACAACAGATATTTTTGCTCAGGGTTATTTCCGCATGTACGAATAAAAGTTCGATTTGACTGGTATGCATAGGTTTTATTCTCCTTATCGTTGTTGTACAGACAGAAATGATTTAAAAGGATGTTTTTCATAGCCCACTATTGAAAAAGTATCTTAAAATTCTTCTCCGAACATAACACCTGCCCAGAATATTGTCTCCCTACAGTAGTTGAGTATCACACAATTTGTCCAATAAACACAGTCCTAAGGAAAATTCCTGTGATTATAATTTGCTATTGATCCTCTCTGCTAAAATGATACAAATAAGTCAAGCACTCAAACCTTCTCAAACATTATAATTTAGAGAGCTTACAGCTTTCAAAAGATCGATGTTGATTCCTTATTACATAAAGAAATGAGTAGCCATGTTTACTTTAGCATGATTTGCGACGACTTGGACAGTTTGGTTCTAAATAAATATGAAAGTACAAATAGTTATTGAAAATTGTCCAGATTATTATTTAAACCCACGTCCCTCAGTTTGTAGTAGAAACAAATATTTCCCCACATAATGTATATGTTCGGTACAGGTAGGGCTTGTCTGCGGGCGAAAGAGGAACCATCTAATGATGAAACTGGTGGACGGAGACACCTGTGCCTGCTTGAACAGTAAATGATTATAGAAGCAAGAAAGACGAGCTCCACCACCAGAACAACGTATGTCTTCAATATCGTTAAAAACTTTCCCTTTTACTGGCAGCTGTAACATAGGGTTTAGAAATCGGTCACAGGGTGTGACAAATCTGGAGAATATGGGCGATGGTTAAGTATATGCACTTGCTTTCGTACACTAACTGCACTGAGTGCAGGTGCGTTTTCGTGAAGTTTCAATTCCATTTCTGCACTCAGCCCTGATGTGTAAAACACTCTTCCACAATCGTTCTAAAACAGATTTGCAAGCATATCAGTGACAGTTTTACCTTCAGGAATGAACTCGTGATGCAGATTTCCTTGCTGTTGTAAATGCACATAAGCATCGTCCTGATTTTGCAGTTTTATAACCGGATCTGTTTTCCTTTGGGAGAGTGTGCTGGCTTCGATTGAGAACTCTGACGTTTCGTTTCGGTATTATAACCATGTCGCGTCACCTGCCACAATACTTTGGAGAAACTTTTGCATTATTTCTGCAGTTTCCACAATGCTTTTTCGTACTCAACTCGTGAATGTTTTTTGTCAGCTGACAAAGCATGAAGAATAAGACGAGCACAATCTTTTTTCCCCCCAAATCATGCAAAGGAATTTGCCGAATCGTCTTCCTATTAACGCCGAGATCACATTCCAACATACTTAAAGTCACATAATCATTAATTTTATCCTATCGCGAACTTTCTGAATGTGTTCACACGTGCGCACTGAAATTGGGCTGCTGTCCGAACATTCATTTCCCAAACCTTCCGGCACGTACTTGATACAAGCCTGCAATCAGAATATTTGTACACGAGATAGGCATTTAGCCTCATACACAACCGAATGACATCATTTACTTAGAACATTGGGATCGGAAATATGATAGCAATTTCTTCAAATCACCTATTTGCTCTGTTTCCCATTCAAAATTATAATTTGCCATCAATCAATGAACTGCTTCCAAAAATGTGCAAGAGAGGCGTAGGAATACTGACGATAAGTAAAGGAAGCATTCCAGTTTGTATTTTTAAACAGTATAACAGATGCATCTCTACAGAATATTATTTCATTAGGAGATACTTCCAGTCGTTTCCGGCCTTCAAATTGTTTATATTTATACAAGTAGTTAGAGTGGTTAATTAAATTAATTCACTGTCACTGAACTCTCGCCTTTTTAGTGTATTGTGTGAAGAAATGAGAATTGTGCACTCTTCCACACTGAAGTACGGTGGTTGGTAAGGGGAAGTGCTTTCAAGAGCTTTCCAGCTGAGGAATGAGATCAAGAACTTCCTTCAGGTCACTGATGAAGTAAGTATATATCTTTTCCACGATTTTAAGTGGCTAGCGTAGATGTCATGTCTCATAGATATTTTCCGCATCCTGAACAGGCTAAATCTCTCACTTCAGGGGCGCGATGTAACCATTTTTAAAGTGCAAAATAAAATAAAAGCATTTCTGCTGAAATATGAAATTTGAAGTAAACGGCTTGGTCGTGGAGATTATGATACATTTTCTGCACTTAATGATTTTTGCCGTCTTCTGGAGAACTAATCGATGATGAATTAATGTAATTATTTCAGAACCACATAACAATTCTGCAAGATAACATAAAACAATTATTTTCCAGAGCCAGATGAAAGTAAGAAATGGATTAGGAATCCTTTCGGTTCAACATCTGTGATTGAGGCTTTTGGCTTATCAGGTCGTATGTGTGACCAGTTTATTGAATTGGCGTCTGATGGAGCACTAAAACTTGCGTTTAGTGAGAAATCCCTAACAGACTTCTGAATACATGTGAAATCACAAAACGCTGAACTCGCCAACAGTGCCATCAAGCACCTGCTACCGTTTCCCACAACGTAAAATTGTGAAATAGGATTTTCTGCCCTGGTTGGACTTAAAATTATGAAAAGGAACAGGATGTCGAGCCTGACTTTAGGCTGAGACTATCTTCCATAGAACCTGATGTAACCAAACTGGTTAAAGATGTTCAGCAACAAAATCTTTCATAATGAAATGGAGAAGAAAAACATTTTTTCTTCATCTATTTCTTTGAAATGTTCTAATACCATTTTAATTCTGAAAATAATTATGCTGTTATTGTTTCTTATCCCTTGGTTGTAAAACGTTTCATTAGGTTACATTTCTTTTAATTCATTTATTAATTTTTCTTCATCATCTTGAATTACTTTCTTATCGACGTCTATATATTAAAAGATGTGGTTTGGTGTCTATTCTTTTGCAATACATTTTGAACAGACTTTTGTGCCGTCAAGTATTTTAATTAATTTGAGATGCTTAGTCCTAAAACTTGATAATGAGTTTTGTTATTTTCTGTTTAATTCTATGTTGAGGGATTGGCCTCCTTCTTTTATGTTTTAAAATATAATAAAAAAAAACAGTATTTTTTTATTAATTTATTTTTAACTTTTCTACAATGAAATTTCTTTAATATCAAGTTTTCATGATGATAATGCATTTTAGTCACTTGTGAAATCATTATTCCTAAATTTTGGTACTTGAATGGGAGAGGTGCCGAGGTAGGTAGTCCGTGTTAGGTTGACAGTCTACAACTAGTTTTCCGTGGTAAAGGAAAGTTGGAGAACCACTGATGTAAAGGATAGCCAAAATCTTTGCTATCGGAACGTATAAATTGTAGTTTTTCCAATTGATACGCTTTGCATTAATTTTTTGTGAAGTGCATTTTCATCCTGTGCACGAGCAGGCAATGCTTAAATAAGACGGATCTATACAAGTGAAATCATTAACTGATGTAACACTTGGAGATCACTAAAACAGGACGGATCAATACAAGAGAAGTCGTTAACTGGCATAAATTTTGGAGATCCGTTAACTACAACGCTAGCTGTGTTTTGATTGTTCACCATATTCAGTTCTTCACTTATCTTTTGCTGATTTGGTGAATATATCTGAACGCGTCAGGGCACCTACCACCCAGTTGGAAGGAGAAATTCAGATTGACTTCTGCTAAATTAATTTTGCACTGCTTACTAAACATTGAGTGATCATGGCATGAATTTCATGATTGATTTTTACTGTAGTCGCTCTTTGTGCAGCTGCTTTCATTATGGTGAATCTAAAGCTACATTTGTTAAAGGAATTAAGATTGCTGATATTCCTATTGTAAGCGAATTTCACAATAGATTGGTAAAAAGATCTGAAACGTTGAATTTTCAGAACGCGTAAATGAGCGAAAGTAAAAAAAAAAAAACATCAGTTGAGAATAAAGTAATGAAAATCAATTTCTACGTCACACACTGCAGTAAAATATACTTCCTCGTGTTTTTTCTTAGCCAGAGCACTAGTTCCAAACACTGATCGTGAGGGGAACTAGTGCTCTCTCTTCCCAGAGGGAGCACTAGTTTCACTCAACGAAATTGTTTTCAGTTTCGGAGAAAATAAATTTTGAATGTCGAAAATTAACGAAAGTAAAGCACATACTAAATTGAATAAAACTATAATAGGACATCTTGCTCAACGGTCAAAAATCACAATGTTAATAGCAAAGAAAATTTACAAATTTGCATCATAAAAATAACGGTAAAATTATTTCAATGAAATTAAATAATTAAAGCAAACTTTCCACCAAAAGCTTATACTGATATAAGAAATCTATTAAATATTCTAATGACGCCAGAAAAATTAAAGGTTACTGAAGAGAGATTTTGTTATGATGAAAGAAAGGATGAGAGACTGCGTAGGACTTTGTCCAAAGGTGCATTACAGGAAAATTAGAATCCGCGCCACCGAGGATTAAAAGAAAAAACACACGAAAGCATGCTACCTCATCCATGTAGCAGTAAGGAGGGGTCATGTCTATCTAGAATATATTTGACATCAAACCTGCACATATCATCACTCAAGACACGAGAGGTGCAACGGAATATATAGATGAGGCCTTGACCTCGTAGTCTGAACCCACTGAATTGATGAAGTATAAATGTGTACAGGTAACCGAAATGGAAAAGAAAAAGGAAATGTCCGCATTTTTCTGCTGCCCGGATACATTTGTTCGATGTACAAATATTTTTACAGGTCTGACAGATAATAAATAGTGCCCGTTCTTGGTTATATCTGCAAAGCATTGAGAAGCAGTCATGTAGTATAAATAGTAATATCTCGACGGTAATTTTTATACGTAATAAGTCCTTGAATTTGCATTTCGAGATAATTTTAATCCTAATAGTAAACGCGCATTCTTTGTATTTTTTTATGAAAACAATGCCTATTATTCATAATTTGTTGTATATAATTCTTATTATTTTACTTTTTACACATCTTTTCGCGTCTAACAGTATGTTTAATTTCTATTTACAGTAAACAGTAGGTTATGAAAGAAAGGTTAAGATGAACTACATGTTAGAGCATAGATCTTTGTACGAGATATTAATAACAAAACACAGAACAAATAAAACATTGGTAATTTTACGACGTCAGATTAACCAATTAAACAGAATTCATCGCTCTTTCGACGTTGATAAATGAATTACGGAAATATGCACATCGGCCGCCACTAGGAATCGAACTCGGTGAATGACTCCAAGAAGCAACCGGCCAAGTGATTTGGCAATTAGTCGTATGTGAATCTGGAGAATATCGAGGCAGCTGTGGTGCAGTGGTAGTATGTCTGGCGCGTAACTGTAAGACCCAAGTTTCGATTCCAGGTGGCGACCGATGAAATTTTTTCCGTGACTAACTTATGAGCGTGGAAAGAGCAATGATTTATGTTTAATGTTTCTAATCCACTTCAAATGTTTGTATTAATTAGTCAGATTAACACTATGTTTCTGTTATGTTGAAACGGGTGAACGAAAGCTCACGTTTTTTTTTTTTGTGTGTGTATTCATAGACACAGAAGACAAAGGTTTTGGAATCAATTTATTAAAAATATTTCTTTTTTAAAATATTTACCGTAAAAAAAGAAATCATGTTGGTAATAGGTAAAAGTCCGTTATTAGGAGTACGGCTAATAGCGAGAATCCCAATATTACGAGACATTTAAAATGCACTAGCAATTTGTTAATGTCAAAGGTAGGTAAATTCTGCGTTTATAATGAGTGGTAAATCTGAGGAACTCCAGTTATAACGAGAGAGGTAAACTCGCACAGCTGAACACCAAAATGAGTCACCAGTGGTTAGCCTGCTTGATTCTTTGAATGCTGTCCCTCCGTTTTCTTCTACCCCTCTTCACAACGGAGGGAAGTCGGAATAATTTGCTGAAATGAGATGGTTAGTCCGTTTGGCTGCTGTCCTCCCGCTTTCTTCCATTTGTTTCTACAGCGCTGGGAAGTTGAAACAATTTTTGCGCATGTGAGTCGGGTTTTTTCTTTTATGGAGAATGAAAGGAAAGTTTTGACTTTGAAAACAAAATCAAAAGCTTTTTATGAATGTGAGAAAAGTTTGAAGTCGAAAGTCAGATCACTAGAAAATTTGATCTTGCATCATCAACGCTGTTTACTTTTTACAGAACAAAGGGAAGTTCAAGGAGGCGGCTTTTTAAAATAACGCACCTGCGAAATCTATGAATTTACGCATTGGTGAACATAAACATTTGGAGAAAAAGTTGTTTATGTGGTTCTGCCATAATCGAACCAAAAACATTCATGCTACTGGACCGATGATAAAAGCTAAAAGTAATGAACTTAGCGTTGAAATGAAGAGGGAAGATTTTAATTATTCGGACGATTCGCTAAACCGATTTACAACTAGAAAAAATAATTCTGTGCAAAAACTATTTGGAGAATAAGCTTCTGTTTGCAAACAAGAAATTCAGGACTGGTCCTCTATCGTTTTAGAAATTCTAGCTCGATACAACGCAAAAGACATTTACAACGCAGATGAAGTGCCTTATTTCATAACTTTTTGCCTGACAGGACTTTAGTGGTAAAAGGCGATCCATATGTGAAGGAGGAAAACGCAGTGCAGAACGTTTAACTTTACTATATGAACCAGTATGGATGGTAGTCATAATCAAAGCCATTCGTGATTGGAAAATCGCGAATGTCAAGCTGCTTTCGTAACGCTTTGATACTGCGCACATATGAAACTAATAAGAAGATGAGGATTACAATGCCGTAATTTTTCAAGTGGATGAATGCTTTCCAGGTTAAAATTGTAATTGAGAACAGAAAATCGGCTATTCTCATCGCTAATTATCCTGCTCATCCAAATCCCAACGGTGTTCAATTGGGAAACATATATTAACTCATAGTATTGCCACCTAGCAGCATCTCTTGGTCAAAAGTTGTAAAGCTTAAACCGAAAAACACCGGATCATTCTGGTAAACAACGTAAACAGACGTAGTCAGTCAATTCTTATAATTTGACTGACATTGATTTCGTCTTAGGTAACTTACACTTTTAGAGCTGCCCTTTGAAAAGCAAGTAGAATCCCGTTAGTGACACCTGAAAAGCAAAGATGAGCACTAGAAGGGAGAATTATAATTGTCAGAAAGTGAGGGAAAGCTTCAGAAGGTAGGATCCCTCAGTCAACCAAAGAGCGAGAACGGTTGAGCGCGAAATAAAAACCACATACAGGGCTCTAGTACCTAGGATGTAACTTAGTTCATCCTAAAACATGGTTCACCATGTATGACCCTCACCCAACCAAAAGAAGAATTCCCTGCAATAATAACAGCTTGCGGTGTGTACATCATACGTTGTGAAGCGAGAAGTAAACTCAAGAGCTCATTTACCGAGCTGTTTCAAAATATTCCAGGTTTGAACGTTATTATCACAAAATACGACTACCTAAAAAAATCAAACATTGAAATGTTTAGGATGCGTGACCATATTGTGCTGTGGAATCGAAGATAAAGAAAAATCCTACTATCAAGTTTCCATTAAGGGATAAAAGAGAAATTTCATTTGAATAGTCGATTTCTTTAAAACCAGTATTTTAAAGAATTAAGACATTTTCAATGATACGCAAAGGATTAAATTCCAAAAGATGTATATTTAAATCAATGAATCCTTAGTAAACACATTCATTTCCAAAAAAACTAATGACATTTCTCGCGAAATATTTCTTACTCGTTTTTTGTTTCTGCGCACCTTAGTTCAACAAAAAAAATCACGTACCGCACATATAAGTGACGGTTTCAAAGCTTGCGTCGGTCTTGTTACTATTGAAATTGTTGTAACGATATACGTGGTCAACAATTTGACAGCAATGTTCCGAGAAACATCTTATCACAAATATATATATACGATCGATTTTTTTATCGTCTCCCTCATCTTATCAGTTCACACAGTTAAGAACCCTAAAGAAATACATAAAACTTGCAGGATTTGATTGTGCAGCGTACCAAAAAAGGGAGAAATGTGGTCTTGCTTTTGTTAAACCTTTCGAGGTTTGTTCCCTTTGTACTTTTATTAACTGATTTTAGATGTACATTCGCAACAATTTTAAATGTAATGTGCTGTCGTGAGGCTTTACCCGAAAGCAAAAAGATAGAAAGACAAAAAAGTGATTAAGTGGTTTTGCTATTGTTAAACACTTTGAGGCTTGTTGCCTTTGTACTTTTATTAACTGATTTCAGAAGTACATTTGCAACAATTTGAAATGTAATGTACTGCCATTAGGTTCATCCCCAAAGCAAAAAGATAGAAAGAGAAACATGTCGCAGCAGGTATATGAATTGTAGCACTCTTAAAATTATAGTTATCCGTTGGTAAGTGCATTCATTGTTATGATTTTATTAATTGGTTGAGCTGAAGATCACGGATAAAAAACATATTTTTCATATTACGCGAAAAACTGTTATTTTTTATTTAAAAACGAAAAAATGTTTTTCCAGATGCATTACCGAAAGAGTAATATTTTGTAAACTGAATTGTTTCAATAATGAGTAAAACAACATACTGTATGACTACACAACTAATGTTGAGATAGAATAAAACATAAACATGTATTCATAGTTTAAAGTTTATTATAGTTCGCTGAACGTTTGGCTCGGATTCATCAAAATAAATGGAGCCAAAATGTGAAAATCATTGTGGCATCACCAGAGTTCAAACGGTCGCGGATATTGGATAGTTGTTTCCACGCAATTGAAAAAAAGTAAAGTAGATGTTATGTCCTTGACAATCCGCGAAGTGATGCCGGTTATCTGGATAGGTTCGAATATATACATATATATATATATATATATATATATATATATATATTGCTTGATAGTCGAATCAGGTTCATGAAGAAGCTTATCGTTTTCGAACACAAATTTATGGTTAGTTTCTTCAAAATGTCCGGCTATAAACGACTTCTTCAGTTCACAGTTCCGTACGTAGATCTGGTGATCCTTCACACGAAAAATTAGAGCCGTGAGGGTCTGTCCTTTATATGAAAGTCCACATTCTTAAGGGAGCTGATAAATTACCGGATAATTTATGTCTTCGATATTGTCTTTTGATTGGTGAAAATCCACCTTGTTTATAATTGAAGATAACTTTGAAATTAAAAGTTTTGAATTATTTAAAAATTTTGATCGGTTACATAATGAAAGTTGTTAATTTAAAATATATATTTAATTACCGTTCCTTTAATGGCCAAGCAATTATTTATACTTCATAATTATTCACTATCTTAAAACATAAAGACTATCGTAAAACTGCAATTATTTATACTTCGTTGTTGGTACACATATCGTACTATACGTACGATATGTGTACCAAAAAACGAAGTATAAATAATTATACGTACGATATGTCTTTTAATTCGCCCTATAAAAATAATTTATATACTACGTACCCAACTAGTATATAAATTATTTTTATAGGGCGAATTAAAAGACGATATAAAAATGCTTAGAAGATGCTATCACCTTGGGATTCTTATCCACATAAGCAGCACTGTGCAATGCATGAAGTAGAACATAATTGGTGGTGCAATGAAAGCTACACAAAGATGCGTACATTTCATTGCACCATCAATTATGTTATAATTTGTTTGTACATCAAATATAATATTTTTACGTTCTAATACATATTTGAGAATCATTGTTTTAACTCTTGGCTTTCAGAGCTTAAAAAAACTCTGCTGTATTCTGTTATGCAGAGTACTTGGAATGCAGCTATAAAGTACACAGTTATTGAATACCATGCTCCCTCTAGAATTCAGAGGTAAGCTAATCAAATGCGTTGATTGGGGTTCTTACGCCTGAGTAGTTGTCCAATGCAAAACAAAAAAATGAAGTCGCATTCCACGAAGGGCATTTACCCTATTGCATAGCTCTACCGCAGTGCGATGAACGGGTAACCATGGGATGTCAGGGACACAGGAATAGACTAGTGTCACAAGTCAGGTATGGGATCCCTATATTCGTTGTCACATTGGGCATCTCTAGAGTGGCGCCAATCAATTAGATAACAAATTGGCATATTCTTTGAAATATATGTCTAACGTGTGATGTGGAAGTGTGACAAGGAAACAGTGACAGTAGTTCGGCATATATGAATTCCATGATGCATGAATCTAGCGTTGTTTCAAAATCATTTTTTTTACTGTTAGAATCACAAAACACATGAGTATCTCTTCTAGATATCTCATTTGTGATATAATAATATTTGTATTGAAGCACAGTAAATTTAATACATGTTTTTCTTTGTCCTTTAAAGTTTTACAGCTAAGGGGTTTACTATGTAAGATGCAACCTGTATATCCTGATTTTAACTGTAGTGAATGACTGTGTTATGCATGCATCCTCCGCCCTTCCTTTACTATGGGAACACCTGACCCATGAAAAATATTCATTTCATGTACACTGCAAAAGTTAGCAGTGGAACATTTTCAGTAACGTGCAGACGTTAGCAGAGCACAGTGCTCAAACATTGTTTCCTGTTCACTGTAGCTAATACGCCGAAATGCAAGGGCTCCCACGAATATCTTGTTTTACATACGTATTCGCCCCCCTATACGTTTTTTCCAGTACTATCAGTTGAATGCTAGACACTAGGTAACATACAAGAAATAAATACATATGAAGTGCTAAACATTAAAGTATTTTTGCGTACAGATACAATTTTCTCTAACAATCTTCAGACACAAGTGATGAGGGATGTATTGTAGATTGTATGCTGAACAGAGCACGTGAAAAGTACTATATCATTCCAAATTGAAATAACCCTAATCTATCCAAGCTAAAATTTGAACAATTCAACGGGTTGTTCAGCTTTCAAAGGAAAATGCGTGATCTTAAGATTAGTTTTTGATGAGAAGGAGTTTCCCAAAATATGCCAGAACTTCCCGCTACGCCGGAATCGTATTGACGTGCTGTCGTCTATAGGCCGCTATGTGAGATGAAAACATATGAACTGGGTATCGATCTCAAAGACGTTGCTAAGTTGCTACAAAAGGCCCTTGAAAGGATCTTCCGGAATGTCAACTGAATTTTTATTCTGAAATATGTATTCCAAAGAAAATGTTTACATTCCTCATGAATCAAAACTTGCAGGTCTAGCAGAATAAATCAAATTCATTGATTACTTTCCGGTACACGTCAATCAGTTGATAGGTCCGAGCCACACCAGCAGACCAGTGAGATGACGAATTGGAGGAATCGAAGTCTCATAGAGACGGTCGTGCTGCTCTTGTGCTTCTTCTGTCTAAACGAAATGCCATCTAAAGCCTAGCTAATTAATTTTGGTATCATCCAATACAGAGCAAATTAATGATATTTGAAAACTAGCGACGCGGTTTGGCTTTGCATGGTAGTAATTTAGAACTTACGGAGAATCTAAAGAGTGACTATTATTAAGTTCCACAGGCGACTGTCTTTCTCTTTGTAAAGCCATTCTTTGTCTGTCATTTGCCAATCGAGATTATGTTTCTTGGAGAGTTTCATTATGACAGGATAAACAAATACTTATAGCACCCAATGTACTATGACCTATATTCAATTTTCGTCTCGGCCCAATGGTAATACCACATTTAAATTTTAATTAAAGAGCTAAACAAAGAGATACATACGTGTGGACGAAAACAACTATTTAGTCTGTACGAGCGCCGATAAACCAATTATTTCAGCGTCCGATGTAAGTGTGGCCTTACGTGCTGTCAGACCGGCCGCCGCGCATGCGCCTCGCGGCTTTTTCCAAATGAGCAAAAAAGTTTCGTAAACCGGTCGCCGCGCATCGTTGTTTAGGCAGTGGAAGCCACGAAAGAATGCTAACGGCGGTTTTTTATTTGACTTGTCACTAAAACCATTACTGCTCGGCTCGCTTTTGTTATAGATTAATGTTTCATATACCTAAACCTTCCTCGCCAAATGCTCTATGGAATGGGCAAAACTGCGTCAAAATCCGCCCAGCGATTCCAGAGATTGGCCCGAACATACAGATAATGTTTACCGTGGACTTTATTTTATAGTTTGTATAGATGCAATATATATATGTAATGAATTTCATCAATAATAAACAAAATTCTGTAGTTTAACTGAAGAAAGTTAAAATCATATTCATACATAAAAAACATTTGAATTTTTCTGCTCATTACATTAGTTCCGTTACGATCGGACGAGACCGCATAAAGCCGAAAGCCCGTTTATTCAAAGCCAATAGTAAAACTACATAAAATAAATCAGGTCCCAAGCTTTTTTTCCGTTATACGTATATGCGCAATATTATTCGCTTACATATATCTATTACAGTATAATGTTTACTTTATAAAGAACAATGTATATGTTCTTCTGTAACGTTTGTAGTTAAAATATGAGATAGCATGATGCAAATTCTTATGCATACCAACCTAATAATTGCCTTCACAGCTAACAACACTGCGGGGTCGTCAAGGCTGAGTTCCAAAGCTGATGCATTAAGTGCAGTAGTTGAGGACACTGGGCGGGGCAATGGGGTGTCAGTAGAAGGAGTTTGCTTCTGAAAAATCGTCGTTATTAGCACGTCTTTTGTAAAAAAAGATCGTGCTTATGTTATCGGCTTGTCCGTCCGTCCGTCCGCCTGTACCCACGATATCTCTGCAACTATTTATCCGATTTGAAAAATTCTTTTCTCATTGGGAAGCTTAAAATATGCAAATGATGATCCTTTATTCCGTTTTTTTACGCTGTACAATTTTGCCGCTAAAGGGTGTAAATGCAGAAGATGTTGAATTCAAAAATGCGTTTTATTCCGCATATTTGCTTCTAAACATACGATTGAAAAACAAATTTTACCTTTCGATTCCATTTATGTCGAAGAGTATTTTAAATATAGTTACGTTTTTAAATTACGCACAGAATTTTCCCAGGTGGCGTAAAATATAAATTACATTTTCCCCGATAACTCTTCTTCTAAAACTCCGATTTGAAAAAACATTTTCTTCAGCGGATACATCTCCTGAAGGTAAATCTTTTGCATATAATTTCAAATTTTTGGTAATAAATACTTTGGCCACCGGGGGCGTAAGTGTTACTTTCTGCTTTTGAGGTATTTGCCATAAAATCGGAGCTTCTGAAATATCGATTGAAAAAAATTATTTCGTGGACTGATGCCACTCACATCGATAAACCTTTAACCTTTTCGGAATATTTTCTTCTTAAAATATTCCTCAGTTTCTCCGCCAGGGGGCGTAGATGTACGTCTTATTTTTGTCAATATCTCTACTTCTCGAAGTCCGATTTTAAAAATCCCTTCTGTGTTGGATAGTGTTTACCGTGTGACATGTTTTTCATATAATTTTAAAATGTTCAAGTAATTCATAGACTTTCCGCTAGGGGGCGTAAATGAAAATTGCGTTTCCCCCTATATCTCTGCTTCTAAATCTCCAATTTTAAAATTTCTTTCTGCACCGCGTATAGCTCCTGATGGGAAATCGTTTGCACATATTTTCTAATTTTTGTAAGAAAAGGTTTGGCCACCAGGTGGCGTAAGTCTTAATTTCGGTTTCTGTTGTATTTGCTGCAAAATATGAGCTTCTAAAATCTCGATTGCAAAAAAAGTCGTTTGTTGACCGATACTAATTATGTCGACAAACCATTTAGGAACATTTTCTTCTTGAAAAAATGCATAGCTTCTACGCCAGGGGCGTAGATGTACATCTTAGTTTTGTCAATATCTCTACTTCTAAGAGTCCGATTTGAAAAAATTCTTTTTTGCTGGATAGTGTTTCCGATGCGAAATGTTTTTTCCTATAAATTCAAAATTTTCATGTAAATCATAGGCTTTCCGCTAGTGGGCACAAAGGTAAATTCCGTTTTCTGCGTTATTTCTGCTCCTAAAGCTCTGATATGAAAATTTCTTCCTGTATCACATACAAGACCTGATGGGAAATATTTTTCACATAATTTCTAATGTTTGGTAAAGCATGGTTTAGCCACCAGGGTCATAAGTTTTAATTTCTGCTTCTGAAGTATTTGTTGCAAAATCTGGGCTCCTGAAACCTCGACTAATTTTTTTTTCTTCGACCGATGCCACTCATATAGAAAAACCTTTTGAGAATACTTTCTTCCTAAAATAATGCATGGTTTTCCCACCAGGGGACGTAAAGTCACATCTTATTTTTGTCGATATCTCTGTTTCTAAGAGTTCGTAAGCTCACGCTTCCGTTTAGAGCAATATCTGAGGGATTAAAAACCCGATTGAAAATCTTCTTACTTTCGTCAGATCTATTGTTTTCCATACCGGTTCCATTGACTTTGAATAGCTTTGATAAATTTAATTTGCGTCAGAACGGTTTCAAAAGACGTGCTTATTACACCCGAACATTCGGTGTCATCTTTCTTGTTATCAATTGTTGCCGCTGCGTCTTTAGCTGCTGAACAATATCTTTATACGGCATTAAAAAGTCCTTAATACTTTAGTTTATTTTAAGGCTACATTCCACAGAGGGATCATAGTTAGGAATTAAATCTTTCAAGTGCTTTTCTGCTTGGAAAATTTCAGAAAGCTTGTGCACATTATCCCTGGCAGTTTCATCTTGTTCGTCGGCGTCGTCATCATCATCTTCGTCCGAGAAAGTTTTCACAAGTTATTCTAGCTATTTATTTGTCAACAGTTCTTGATGTCCACCAATCATATCTATTATTTCTTCCTCCAGAATATCGAGCAAGCCTTCACTCCCAATCTACTTGGCTATCAGAGTAGTATGGTTTGCTTTCTCGTTTATAGGAGGAAAACCTTTAAACTTATTGACACAGTCATACAACAGGGATTACCAGCACGAATTGATTGATTCTGACTTGATTGCATCCACTGCTTCTTTAACGTAAACGATGCAGTCCACCATGCGAAAAGACATCCAGCACGCTATCACATCTATATTAAAATATTCATTCACAGCGCTACGTACTCGAGAGAATATAAGTCGTGCGTACGTTGCTTTCAGCGAAAGAATAACGCTTCGGTCAAGAGGTTGAAGAATGACAGTGGTATTGCGAGGTAGGAAATTGACCTGAACGTTTGGATGTGCAACTTTAAGTTTTAGAGGATGACCAGGCTCTTTATCTAATGTAAGAAAAATTTTGAAACGAATTCATTTTGCCTTCAGGTAACTTGTTACTTCTGGAATGAAACACTTATGAAACCATTCTAGAAATAACACGGCAGGATTGCCAAAAACATGGGAAGATTGTTGGACATGAAGATTATTGTACTGCCAAGACACGGAAAATTTATTTCTGTTTTTACCTTTTAGAGCACGAGGAATACCTGATTTGTATGTACCATACCCAGCTTAATTAAGTGTCCAGCTGCATATGCGCTGAGCAGATCTGAAACCCTGTCTTCTGATGACTTGAAGCCAGGTTCCTGTTTTTCTGTTTGCGAAATATATGTACGGTTGGACATTTCTTTCTCCAAAATAATGCAATGTCGTCTGCATTGAAGACTTTTTCTGGAAAATAATTGCCTTCTTTAAAAATCTTCTTGAAGGTCTTCACGAAAACGTTTGTTGCTTTTTAGTCAGTAGACGCAGCTTCACCCGCCATTTGCACGTGTTTGAGGTTAAACCAACTTTCGAAGCTGTCAGACCAACCTCTGCTGGCTCTAAAGCGCGTTTCTTTAGAAGCAAAAGCTTCTCTCTTCAAAAGGAGGCATAAAATGATCATAGAGGCTCAGAATGTTTTGTCTCAGCACACTTCCATTGATCGACACATGTTTTTTTTTAATATTTTCGAGCCAACGGTTCAATGCCGATTCAGTCTTGACTAAAATTTTATCTCGCACGTTATGGGAGCGCTGGATTCGATGGTTTCGCGAATACATTTCTCCCGAACCTTAATGGCGCAGATGGTTGACTTATTGTGACTGTATCTGCGGGCCAAATCTGCCAGTGACAAGCCTTTTTGCAACAAATTCAAAATGTCTACTTTTTCATGCAGTGTGTTTAACACACGTCTCTTTTTTTGCATAGCAGCAGGTGAAGCAGCTCTCTGACGTTTCGGGGCCATGTTCTTTTTTCAGAAAGTCATTGACGTTAATTTAGGTGCAGAGGTACAATGTTCATTGCCACAAAGAGGCGATATTGTGCTCGCATTCTGTAACTGGCAGCTACTGACTGGAAGAAGAAAATGAGACGTCTAGTCGCCAACGACAACGAGAGGCGCCGTTCGTCCTAAAAACATGGGTGAAGGCTTGTTGTTAGTACATACATACGTACTGTTGCTGTCCTAATTTATGTGCGAAAATCGAACCGTCTTCCCCGTTGTCAGCACATTTGATTACTTCAGTGGAGTTCACATTTCCTATATATTTCTTACGTCGTTTTTCAAGCTCTAGTTTACTTTCGTAGCTCCATTTCTCGAGTGATATGAATCTCGCAGTGGGGCTGACCGCATATAATTGGATCCACGTAAAATAAATCAGCGTAATCTAAATCCATGCAAAGTGCGGCACCACTGTATGACGTTCTTTTCAACAAATAAATGTGCCCAACATATGGATTAATAATAATTTATCATTTGCATATGCTTAGCACGTGAAATGCAGGTTATCAGCAAGCATCAGTTCTACTTTGTATGTTGTGAGGAATGTAAAAAAAAGAAATAGTGGGAATTAGCAACAACAGTCATCTACTGCCAACAACAAAAAGCATGACACATTAGATTGGGTCAACCGAAAACCCTAAATTACACTATTGATTTTTGCATGGTTGGGTTTACAAAGAGAAAAAATTTGCACTGGTTGCTAATCTGCACTGGGTTACGTACAAAAGTTAAAACATCTCATTTTACTACAAGTTGAGTTTTGGACGCACACAGTTCACCACGATGCATTTAGCCACGCAGCCTGGCAAGCAGTAAGCCAGGAAACTATTGCCAGTTTGTTCCATAATGCAAGACTGACATATTTCGGCGCAATATATTTAGCTATGTAGCCTGGTAAGCTGTTAACCAGGAATCCATTGCGAACTGGTTTCGTAATGCAGGATTGACATATTATAACCGCGACAGATTTAACTATATAACCTGGCAAGCCGTTAGCCAGAAAGACATTGCCAAGCGGATTCAAAATACAAGACTGACATATTTCAGCCGCGTTGTTTATAACTAAGCTGCCTGGAAGGTAGTAAGCACGAAACGATTGCCACTTTACCAAAAATGTTTTTTTCTAACTAACGGGAGAAATTCTTGGACAAAAATGTCTTTACTGGGATCCGAAACTCAACGCGAAGGAAACTTCTCTCTCCCATTAACGCATATAAAACAATTGCGGAACGACCATGCACTGTGACTCAAACAGAAATATTTTTAATTTAGTCTCCGACCTGCACTAATGTTCGGTAAACCAGAAATATTTGGTAGATAATATAAAATTTAGCAGAACAATAGCAATGGTTTATATTAATATAATTAATTTTTCGAACTTTTTATTGAATGTATTTTTATTGCAAATTTACGTTTCCTTGCACAATACCTTCTTGGCATCTTTTACAAGTTATTTCAATTTCCAATTTCCATATTTCCCCTTAACCTGAGACAACTGTTCCAATGATAGTCAAATAGATGTTACGGGAAGATTGATGCCAAATTAACTATTCAAGTATACATGCTTCAGAAAACTTGAAAATTACATCATCCTGGAACCCGAATCGAACGCACATCTCCCGATTCACGTTGGAGGACGTTCCGATTATACCACTAAGAACTAGGAATTTCTAAGCAACTGAGATGTGTTTGGGACTCAGGCTTATCCTCAGTTGCTTAAAGGTTCCAAACCCAATTTTCCGTAAGTAAATTGCTTACGGAAAATTGGGTTTGGAACCTTTAAATTGGGTTTGGAACCTTTAAGCAACTGAGGATGTGCCTGAGTCCCAAACACATCTCGGTTGCTTAGAAATTCCTAGTTCTTAGTGGTATAATCGTAACGTCCTCCAACGTAAATCGGGAGATGTGCGTTCGATTCAGGTTCCAGGATGATGTAATTTTCAAGTTTTCTCAGGTATGTGTACTTAAAACAGGTAATATTAAACAGTATATTAGAATTCGCACTACTTCACATGTTACACTTCATTCATTTTTAAAAACGTTTCAGGAGTCTATTTTTTCTCACAAAATGTTGTGGAAATATTTTTCACTTTCGTCTGTGCTTTTCAAAAGTGTATGTGTTTTTAACAATATGCATGAATTATTTTTCTTTAAAAAATTCCTAAATAATGGGGTTCAATATTCCTAATGACGTCTTTTTCTGGTAACGCGTGTGCCTCGTGAAATCACGGGAATTGTAAATATGATCATATTGTCCAAACTGGAAAACAGCATTTATTGCCTTCTGGTGATATTTATGCTACGTGTGATTTAATCTGAAAAATACCAATATCTCAAATGCTTCCTACAGATCTGAATCTGGATGATTTATGTTACCTGGTTTAGTGCGAAGCTTTGGATATGAAGCACTAATCATCGCGGATGGATACGTGCATCTTTCGACAGAGTTCAAAGCGGTTCATGTTGAGCACTACTGACCTAAAATGAAAGCAAAGATATTTTAAATATACATCCACTGCCCGTGTCGATATGTTTCTTTATCGTCAGGAACTTGCTGAACATTTATATGTCACTTGTTCGAAAAAAGGTTTCTTTACCAAAACACTCATTTTGATTTTTATCGTTTCTTCCTTGAGGTAGAATAAATTAAAAAATGATTTTTAAAACGATCCAGTTGTTGTTGTAAGTTATCTATACTAATACCAAAATCATCTGGAAACGTTCAAGGAATCTTTAAAACGACAGAAGAAATGCAGTTGAGTGATATGAGAGAAAACAAAGATTATGTAGGAAATAAAAAATGAAATAAAGGAAGGATAAAAAGTGCACGAATATGTAGTATTAGGAACTGTTTATTGAGAATATTTCACTGTATTCGGAACTGTTTATTGAGAAATATAACAACCGACTTTGTACTTATTGGACCCTCCGTGAAAAGCGCTCCACCGTTGTGATGTGATGTCGAACACGCAGTCTGCATGGCCCCGGTAAGGTATTAACCGTTAGAGACTTTGTCTACCCATGTACGGATTGCCGATTGTCCAGAAATAAGTCTAAAGGTATGTTGATACCCCCAACTGCCGATCAATGTGGTCCCAAATATGCTAGGTTTTTTTCATAACTAGTCATGTTGTCCTCTGTGGAAGAACACGTTAAGGTGTTCCTCAGTTCAGTTATGGACGACACGGTCCTTATGACACGCACGTTATTTTCTTAAAAAATCCAACTGCAATCTAGAAATACTATCAGCATTAATGAAAAAATATATCCAACGGTAAACTATACATGGTGGAATAGAGATTATCATACACCTCTTCCAGAGAACCGTTAACTTTCCAAAAATCATCACTCAGAGCTTTCCAGAAAATCATCACCCAGAGCTTTCCAGAAAATCATCACCCGGACCAGTCTCTTCGGGTATGTCACACCGTCGGATAGCGTTTCGAATTATCTGTCTTAATTAGCGCACAGATTATCCGTCTGACGTAACTTATGTAAATATGGACGGAACCCGTATTCTGATGAAATTCATAAAAGGTCTAATTAGGCATACTTCGACGTGTTTGCGTCATGGTCTAATTGGTAGCGAATGACTTTTCGTCCTAGTGAGTCAGTATTCGAATCCCGGTGGGGCACGTACAATGTGTTTGTCTTCAGACTCTGTCGCTTTCCCTTCCCTGGAACCAGTGGCCGTATATTAGAGACGGGTGGTTGCTTAGAACCTCTTAGTTACACACCGTGGTCCTTAAACCCTAAACCAAAATAATTACGTATACGCGTACGTTTAGAGGAGCAGAGTTAAATAAAGAAACAAACAAAAGCAAACAAACAAAGGAAACTGCATGCACCAAAAACGCAATCGTTTTTTAGAGTTTTCATGAATGTAAACAAAAAATCAAATATATGTAACAGAATATATAAATAATATAGGGTGAGTCAAAAGTCGCAGGACAACCTCGTATTTCAGAAACGGGAGGTTAAATTAAATGTGTGAATACCCCAGCAGAGATTCGGTGATGGGGCCTATTTTTTAGGCTATTTCCGGAACATGGTTGCCATCTTGAAATCCGCCATATTTGATCAAGATCAAATTTATCGTGTTGCGTTTCAAATAAGAACAGAATTTTCTTAAAAATTGATTGCTGTAATCAGATTTGACATATGTGTTGTGGTTTACAAGTTATCAACACAGAATGTTGAAATAACAACCTCTAAAGTACCCTGTGATTCGACGCTACACTATCTACCAACAAGTAATTGGCCACCTGTGATAGCAAATGAAAACAAAGTTTACTCACCTTCAATAGTTGGTGGAGTCTCCACGAGCGGCGATTACAGCTGCGAACCTCCGGGGCATTCTCTCAACCGGGCGTTGTACAACGGCTAGCGGTATTTTCTTCCACTCGGCTTGGAGAAGACAGGTCAGTTCCTTCACCGATTTCGGACGGTGGGGGCGCCCCTTAAGTCGACGCTCCAACTCGTCCCAGAGGTGCTCTATAGGGTTAAAGTCCGGGGTCTGGCAAGCCAGTCCATTCGATTAACCCCATTGTAACCATACCAAGCCATGGTGGACCTAGCAACATGACAGGTGGCATTGTCATCCTGAAAGTAACATGGGTCCACCCCGTAAAACTGCCACAACGTAGAAAGCGCATGGTCATCCAAAATGGTGCAGTAGGTCGCGGCGTTCAGTCTACCAGGAATTGCGACCAAAGGGTGCCGTTCCATACCAGGAGAAACAACCCCATAGCGTAATTCCACCGCCGCCGAACTACACAGTTGGCACAATACATTCCGGCAGGAGGCGTTCTCCAGGCAGACAGCAAACCCAGACCCAGCCATCCAAACGGTAGAGGGTGAACCTTGATTCGTCGCTCCAGAGAACCTTTTTCCACTGTTCAACGGTCCACTGTCGACGTTCTTTGCACCACGTTAGCCGAGCAGCGCTATTGGACTTGCGGATTAAAGGCTTGTGGGCGACAGCACCTCCATGATAACTGAGCAGATGGGCTTCCTTACGGATGGTATTCATCGAAAGAACACTCACGTATGCCTGTTGAAACTCCTCTCGGATGTGGCATATCGATTTGGTGAAGCTATTCCGAATTTCTCTGGCCAGCACCCGTCGGTCTCTAACTCCCAGTTTTGTGGATCTGCCGGGTCGGAGCACATTCCGACAGTCACCTCTCATCTTCCACTTGCCAATCACGTAGGCTACTGTCGATTGTGGGTAATTCAACTCCCTGGATATGTCACGTATGAATCGGCCATTTCTGTGATAACCGACGATTACACCTTTCTCGAAACCAGAGAGATCCGAACTGCATGGCATCTTGCATGCGACTGGTTGCGTTGTTGTTTCCCACACGATATTTAAAGGCGGCGGCCGTGACGTGTATCGGAACCGCAGATATCGTCGATTGCAGGAGTGTCCAATTACTTGTTCATAAATAGTGTATTTCATGTGTTCAATGTGTAGCCCCTTGATTCATCGCTTTGCACCAGCAAGAAAATATCAGGGAAAATGTGGTTACAGGTCATTACAATGCTAATTTTTTCTTTTTCAAACGTGATGTTTGTCGCGGATTTTCTAAGCATACACCATTAGTTTCATATGACCCTACAGATAAAAGGAGGGTGGAGTGCTGTCTTTGGAATCTGGGTGGCCATTCCGCAAGACCACGCCGGCAAATCTAATGACCAGGGAATTCAACATCTATCAATTGACGAACAGTTACTCCGTAGAGTGGTGGAGGTCGTTGGATTCTCTGGTTACTGTATTATCCAGCGTTTTCCTACGGAATGGCCACCCAATTTCCCCGACATCACTCCACTCCACTTCAGGTTTATCTGTGCAATCTTCTAAAACACCCGTTGTATACTGAGAAAATCCACAAGAGACACCACTTTCAGCAAAGCATTCTGGTAGCCTATAACCGCATTTCTTCCGTTATGTTTCTGAGATGGATAAAGCACCTTCATCTCTGTGTTAAGCAACAGGGCAACACATGGAACACATCAAATAGCTGCGCATCACAGAGTACATTAGAGGCTGTCATGTCGAGTTTCTGTGTTGATAACTTGTGAACCGCAACACATATTTCAAATCTGATTGCGGAAATCAGTTTCTGAAAAAATTCTGGTCTTGTTTGATATGCAACCCTTACCATTTGAAAAATTTGACCTTAACTTAATATGGCCGATTTCAAGTTGGCGGCCATGTTCCGGAAATAACCTAAAAGTTAGGCCCTCTCACTGATTTATTGCAAGGGGGTCTTGCGACGTTTGACTCACCCTGTATAAAAGAATACATCTGAAGAACCTTGAGCGTCGTCCTCTGGCGGCAAATAGCATCTCCCACTATGAATACAGAAACTGGAACCTTGTTTCGAACACGGGAAGCAGCAGCAGCAGACCATATCCAGTCCATGTGTAAGCTGTTAAAGAAATCGGGAATTTGCAGTAATCAGTAAACTCTTAGCTCATCAGAAATACAAAATAAATATAAATTCGCGTGTAGTATAACAAAAGATTATTAAATTATTTTATATTTTAAAATTAAAGCAGAAATACAGCAAAAATGTTGGGCGAACGCAAAATATTGTTCCATATTTAATTGCTTAAAACACAGACATCTTTGTAATACTTGGGGGCATTATGGATTTCAAAATATTTGTTCCTCAGCTTAACGCACACGTTAAGTATTTGGATGAAAGGTATGACTAATTTCATGTACTCCGACAAGCAAAAGTCTAATCAGCAATCAAGTAAATGGTGGACCTGGAAGCCTCATTTAAAAAGGGGAATTACGTAAACTCAAGCGGATGCATTTATTAGAGCTCGTGAGGTAGAATTGTTTAGTTTTTTGTCACTGAAAAATACCCAAATATGAGATGCTTGGGCATATTTTTTAAACGATATTTATTATGTGAAAGTTCATACCCTGACAAGAAGTGAATAATATAAATAAACTGGAACAGTATCAATGACTCTGCTCTTGAACTGTTACAACAATTTTCAACCACAAACATCGGAGTGGACATGCAACAATTTTTAATGTACTATTTTCCTTCACAGTGATTTCGTTTAATGTACCTTTAATATCAAATTTTGACTTCTGGAATATTAATTAAGAGAGCATAAGCGTTTCATTAATTGTGTGCACCAATATACTTACGAGGTATTGTATTTAATTCGATGAAAAAGAAGCTTTTTGTCATTAACCTCCTTAAAAGTCCTCTTTTCCGCGTCTCTGTGGAATTTGAGCAACACTACTGTGCTCACCAACATGTATTTATTTAGGAACCATAGGAAATTAATAAAATAATAACAGATACTTAACATCATTCCAGCAGGCATTTCAAAGAAAAAATTAGCATATCGGAAATTATGCTGTCTCTGTCGGTAGTAAAACATATATAAACGGCTAAGAGCATCTGATGATAATATTAAACGTTATGAGTCGCTTTCTTCTACGTACTGTTGTATAGTTGTGATGGGAAAGAAAATTAGTCGGCAGGAGAATCTACACTGCCGAAAAGGAAAAAGGATCACCCAGAAGGAATGCCAGCAGGAACGTCATATTATAATATGTTAATTGTTAAAGACAGCAGAAACTGTGGTCCAAGTTGGAATATCATTTAAAGAAAGAATGACATCACTGCGGTCGACAACATGCAAATGTACGCAGCTAATATTTAAGGACTAGGGCGTGCAGAACATAGTAATTCTTCTTGTGTCGTGTTCTTGAGTTCTCGTTGAAGAAGCTATCCTGCCTTTATGATGCAGGCGCGCAACATTAGTTCAGTTATCGGAGTTGGAGTGCTACTGTATAGTGGGTTTGCGGGAAGGAGGTATGTCCTTCCGTCAAATTGCGGACTGAGTGGGACGAGAGGCATCGACCGTGGTAAGATGGTGGCTTCGGTTGTCAGAGGAGCACTCGCACACGCGGTTCCGGGTAACACAACGTTACGGACGCATGACAGTATCAGCGTATCAAGAGCGTGGCGTCAGCAGATCGGACGGCAACCGCGTCACAAATTCGATCTTGTGTTATATCAAGGTTACAACCAGAACTCACACAGA
Organism: Macrothele yani; assembly: GCA_039090855.1. NCBI lineage: Eukaryota > Metazoa > Arthropoda > Arachnida > Araneae > Macrothelidae > Macrothele > Macrothele yani. The sequence continues at coordinate 44,367,019 of CM076999.1, read as the reverse complement.
AACATTTTTTGAAGCAGGACTACGGCCACGCGAGACAACGGGACGGTTACCACTGACCCCTGGTCACTGTCGAGCACGTTTGCGGTGTTGTCAAGAACGTGCTAATTGGATGTAACAATGGCGGTCAGTGGTCTTCAGTGATGAAAGCCTATTCTGATTGGGGGAGTCTTACTGTCGTGTGCGCTTCCGAAGTCGACAAGGTGAGCGGCTGCTGCAATCGTGTATCCGGCAACGACACACAGGCCCCACGTCAGACATCATGGTGTAAGGAGCGATTAGCTATCACTCTCGTACGGGTCTGGCGTTTTTACGGGAAAATTGAATAGCAGTATGTACGTCAACGACATCGTGAAGCCTGCCCTCCTGCCATTTTTGAGTTCGATCCCCGATGCGATATTCCAGCAGGAAAACGCACGCCCACACTCCGGGATGGCAACGCAACATGCTTTTCAGGCTATGCATCTACTCCCTTGGTCAATACGGTCTCTGGACGTGTCTCCAATCGAGAATGTATGGTATTCATTGCGGCAAAGACCATTGCTGAATTACGCGTTCAGGTTGAAAACGCATTTGATGCTATCTCCCAGCGTGATATCCAGCATTTGTAGAACCGATTGCATGCAGATTGGAAGCTTGTATTTCGGCAGGAGGAGGTGCAAAGCCTTAGTAAAATGTGCGTTTTATACACTGTAATACGAATAAAAAATGTAACTAGGGTGATGACCTTACCTGCACAGTCCAAATGCGAATTTCGCAAGCATATGCGGAATTCTCTCGAAAGTAAAATAAACATTATATCAGTTCGCACGTGCGAACTGATTCAATGTTACGACATAAATCTAATAGATGCAGTTGCACTTTTTATTGTGTTATTTTTTCCCTTTCCGGTAGTGTATTTCTTCCATACACGTCAGTTAAAACGTTACTTCGGAAGTTGCTTTAGATCCATCCAATTTGGTGGCCGAAACTCTACTGTGGAATGAAATATTTATTCGTTCTTTACAGATCAGGTGCAACACTGTCTATCGGCACTGAGAAAAATAGGTAATTTCCTGAAATCCCGAAATGAAACCAAACCATCTTGTAAAGAATTTCCTTCAAGATATCCAATGATCGGAGTAGATGAGAAAAATAATCAAAAAGAAAGTGTCAAGAAATTCACATATCTATTTTTATGAACTGTTGAATGCTGTTCTTTTCTCCTTGACCTTGAAGCTCAAAGCATTGAACATGCACATAATTTCGTTTTAAAAAACAGATTCCTATACATTGAACATTTTGAGCTACAAGCATTGGACAAAAACGTTTCAGAGTTTTTCAGCAAACAATGTTTACTAATGCAATTTTTACAATTTAAAGCCTACTATTTCTACACGGTAAACTAATTTTTCCATGACTCACTTATAAACGTGGAAATATCAATTTTTCCGTCACTCACTTATAAATGTGGAAAGAACTCTGTTTGATGTTCCTGTTCCCCCACAAATGTCAGTATTAATTATCTAAATTAAATTAGTATAATATGCACATAATTCCAGCTGTTCTTCCATGTAACATAACCGCAGAAATTTGAAAGTTTCATCGTCCAGGACGGGAATCGGTCCGGATGATGAAAGTTTTTGCGCTCGAGAAGGATAACCACTGCACCACTCAGGAAAACTAAATCCAAACATCTGAGGTTTAACTGAGACGTCTGAATTTCGCTGCACTGGTTGAAGCGAAGGTGTCCCATCTTAGCGCTAAGTAAGGTCACCACAAAAAGTGTAAATGTCAAGTGGAAAATAAAATGAGTCTATATCAGTTGTTTGGATTTCATTGTCCTAGATGTTGTAATGGTTAGCATAATTGAGTACAAATCGTCAGATTCGGGTTCGATTGCCGTTCCAGGAAGATGAAATTTCAGTATTTCGTTACATGGAAGTACAGCTTGCTTTATGTCGGTATTAATTATCCCATGTGTTTTCAACTTGATATTTACTCATTTGTTGGTAATATTATTCAGAGCTATGATGGGACACGTTTGTTTCGACTAGTGCAATGAAAGTCTGACGAATAAGATAAGCCTCAATTGTTTGAATTTCGTTGTTGTGGGTGTTGTAATTGTCAGCATACTCCAGCTCAAATTGGAAAATGTTAGTTCGATATCCGTTCCAGGACGACAAATTTTTATATTTCTGCAGTTATGTGGAAGAACAACTTGATTTATGTCCGTATTAATTATTTCAGGCGTTTTCAACTTAATATTTAGTCATTTGTAGATAAAATTAAAGGATCCAAAATTACCACAATTTACTTTTTAAAAAAATTATTAATATATTTTAATAAATTGATTTTTCACTGAAGAAAGTTCCTTTTTTTGACGTCAGTACTTTTGCACAATGCTGCCATGAGACATAAGTGTTGTCTATGTTCGTACACCATGTGCTAATCCTAAATTGTCTTCGGTAGCGACCACCGGTAATCGTGCTCATCTCCAAGTCCACGACTCAACCGGTAATAAATTCCGTCATTGTCATCGATGACTGCATCTCCGCAAAAGACTGGAATTACAGAAACACGAAATGTCCAACTATTTTTCTATTTAGAATTGCTGCCGCCCCGGTGTCGCAGTCGTCTAAGTGCTGCCGTATGACCATTCGTTCTAGATGCTTCCGGGTTCGAATCACGGTAAAGCATGGATGTTGTGTTTGTCTTACGGCACTGGCTCTCTCCCATCCCTGGAGCCAGTGGCCCTAAATTAGGGACGGGCGACTGCTTTATCTCATTGAGTTCCTCACGGTGGTCGTTAAACCTTCAATCAAGAATCTAATTTCCGCAGTTGGATTTTGTTCAGATATGGGTTAATAATTATTGTAGCTTTCGAAAAAAAAACTTTCTGTTTTGCAGTAATACAATAGTAATTTCACAAGATATCCAGGTCATTTGTGGCAAATAGCTGCTTTACGGAGTCCGCAAATTGTTGTGCCTTATCTAGATCACAGTAGATAAGATTTTTTTGCCTTTATGTATTGATCCGGGTTTTCGTGCGTTTGCCATGCCGAAGAGTGTATTTTTTTCCTTTCATGATTTCCTCCCGAAACGTCTATTGTACGCAAATTGGACATACTGTTTAATCTGAAACAGGTTTTTAAAAGTTGTAAGGGTATAATTACGCACGCTGTTAATGTTTCTCATGCACATTTCGCAGTTATGTGCTTTCATTTAGACTTATTGAAAGACATGGAACAGACAAGATACTGAATAAAAATGTGTGCCTAATGAGAAGAAATGGAAAAATTAATCTTTTCTAATAGTGACAAAGGCAGAATTGCGGACGATAAATCGATGATCACTGTATTTTAACTATGAAACATAAAAATGTTTGCCAAGTAAAATTAATTAATTACGTTCATTAAAACCCCAATATTATTCCTGAGATAAAATATATGCCAATGTTCCGCAGCAAAAAAAATTATAGCTTGGAAGTATTTGCTGTTGGGCGGTAGGCTATAGTTTACTTGGATGAACGACGTTTCTAACAAAAGGAAAACTATTGTGTAGTGAAATGGAATTCTGAAGATACAATTCTGTCTTACAGTTGTGATCCCATTTGCTCATATTTTCATGATTTTTTATTGTAACAATGGATCACCGAGAAAAAGCGCTGCATTCTTCTCTTGCTATTCGCCTGATTTGCTCTCCATGTCTGTACAACAAAACATTTGAGTTTTAAATGATGACCGTCCAGACATCAAGTGTCATTCAGGAATGCTGCAGAATTATTCAACAGAATTCCACACCCATTCTCACGAGGTTTAAGTGGACCTCCTTTTGGGGATGGTTTTTTTCTGTTTTAAAATGTCTTACTCTAACAATCGCCTCAGAATTGCTTTCTTTCTTTTTGGGACTCCAGAATTCAATAGGTCGTCGACATGAGGAAGCTCTGAAGTACCAGTGCTTTCTGCTTAACAGCAAATAATGCACGCTTACTTTATGAACCGTATTTTGACGAATGCAGAAGAAATAACAAAAATCTTTAAAATTAAAGGCAGTGTCAACCTTTGCAGGGACACCAAAGAACATGATACCACTTTCTGTTTTGTTGGCGGCAAGGGAAAATTTTGAATTAAGATTTATATATATTTTATTTTATAAATTATTTTCTGCAAGTGTTTCGAAATTCTAATGCAATAATATTAAATTAATTTGTAAGAGAATTCATGTATTTAACTGCGAAAGTTTATGAAACAACTGAAAATAAAATATACGTTGTACACATAGTACATTTTTGTAATACATTTTTGTCTGTACAAGCGTACCGAAAATCCGTTTCCATTTCCGGATTTGACAGATTTCTGGTTTATACGGTGTGGTTTGTAAGGTAAAATGATCGATTCTGAAATTTTCTTCCGGTATACGCAGGCTTCCGTTTTATGCTGGATAAGTTTTAGACAAATTTTATAGTATATATATGTGTGTGTGTGTGCGTGTGTGTTTTTCCGGTCTTGTGAATGTGCTGGTTCTCCAAAAGCTCAGAATTTTTCTTCCTTCTCGCTGGTCCGACAGCAGCGGTTAGGTCATGGAGATATATTTTACTCAACCCTTCGTTCACCTTTCTGATTTACTTTCCTATCGAGACCCCATATTGACATATCTTATATTCTCATTTTCGTAAGGGCAGTTTGAAACCGGAAAAACACACACGGACGTATATATATATATATATATATATATATATATATATATATATATATATATATATATATATATATATATATATTCTATAAAATCTGTCTAAAACTTACCCAGCATAAAACGGAAACCTGCCTAAACCGGAAGAAAATGTTAGAACCGATCATTTTACCTTACAAACCACCCCGTAGAAACCAGAAATCTGTCAAATCCGGAAATGGAAACTGATTTTCGGTACGCTTGTACAGACAAAACTGTTTAAAACGGAAAAGTGAAAATATCTAATTTCTTGATGCATCAAATTAAATACGTATTAAAAAAATATTCTGCACAGTTTGGGAATAATAAAAAAATGAATTCAATCTCAAACAATATTTTCCAGTCAACGCGGATATTCGTAGTGCATAATATTTTTTATTAGTTCGTTTTCTGTTCTCTACATCGTGAATCGAGCATTCCCGACGCTCTCCCAAGCAGGTATCTGACTTGTGTGGGCAGCCAGTATGCTGAGCACATGTATTCACCTCTTCCCCTGCTTTTGGCGTTAAAGAAGTATTACCGACGTGGATTTCGCTAAAATCGTTCATTTTTTGTTGAGTCATATATATTGACGTTCAAAAAGGTGAGTGTGTGGTATAACAGAGTTTAAGAGTTAACAAGTTAGTGCGTTGTTTAAGACAGTTTAAACAATTCTTCATAATGCCAGGAGGCAAACATAAAACTTTATTCTTTGGTGATAAAGCGAAACAGATTAAAGAGCTCAACGAGAAAAACGTTAGGTTAAGAAATTGTCTGAGAAATTTAAAGTTGGGAAAATTCAAGTGTATGAATCCTCGAAAAGTAAAGACAAGATAATGGACCAATGGTTAAAAGGAACTGCAGGACAGATAAAACGACTGAGTAAAGTGCCTTCAAATGAGAAAATTAACAAGGTAGCTTGGGAGTGGTTTATGAGCGCTAGGGCTAAAACGATGCCTATTTCTGGCCCAATGATTCAAACAGAAACATTGGAGGTTCCAGAGAAATTAGAAAAAAAGAACTGACTTTAAGGCGTTTAAGGAGTCTCAAATCACCTCACAACATTTGTTTTTAATAAAGTTTGTTTTGAAGCTAAAGGCGTAGATGTTCAATCGGTAAACGAATAGAAACAGAAAAACGGGCAAATTGTTGAGGTTATGAAACAAAAATATTTACAATGGTGTTGAAACTGGACTGTTTTTTAGACTGTTGCATATGTACAGTCACTTGTTGAGGAGAGTGATAAATGCGTCGGAGGCAAAATGTCTAAATAAAGACTGACTGTTTTTCTGTGTGCCATCATGGAAGGGGAAATTGAAAAACCTCTTGTGATAGGTAAATCTGCTCGTAAGAGGCTTATCAGACAAATCGATTGCTTGACAACTCAACTGCCTTACCAGTTCATTGGAGATTTAATAAAAAAGCATGTATGTCATATGCCGTTATTTAATGTCTGAAAATGTTTAACGAAAAAATGAAAATACAGAAGAGAAAGGTTTTGTTGTTTTTAGATAACACTACTTCTCAACCCAACAGTTCTTTACCTAATGTAAAACTAGCCAGGTTTAATTTTAACATGACGTCAGTTAAGCAGCCACTGGACCAAGTTGTAATTTCCAGTTTTAAGTGTTTTTACAAGAAGTGTGTATCTGTTACAATTACTTATCCACAAGCTTCAAGTCTGTACCCGTGTTTAAGAGTTATGCAAATTCATAAACGCACCGGATGCAGCTAACTGAATAAGTAAGGCAAAGAAGAACATCCTTCTTCAGACGCTGAAGGAATGTTTCATTAAAGCAGGATTTAAAAACACGGAAGAAGAATTCAACAATGCCAATGGCGAAAAAAAATAGCGTTGAAATTTATGATTTATGCCGACGGCCAATCTTGAGTATGATGCTGACGTTGGTGTTCATTTCGATGATAACCTCCCCTTGTTTGGAGACGTTGGCAATGCTGTTGATGTATTGAAGGAGGCAGAGGAGGAAGAAAATGATGTGATGATATGGGATAGGCTGACGAAGAAAGCAGAGTTAAAAATGAAGACAATCAGAGACGCAATAAGTGCTATGTGCTATTAATGACCTAGAGGAATTTACAGCCTATAAAATTTGTCCCTAGCTCCTGGACGTACTGCAAGATCCGAAAAAAAATATATTTATTAGCTTTTTAAAACCTATCCAGCAAAGATGTTTAGATGGCTTTATGGAGCAAGCTGTCTGCATTATGCATGCATTTTTCTCATTAATGTTTTAAGCAGTCTTTTTTTCAAAACACATTGTGCTCGGTTTCTATGCAATTTCCTTTGTTAAAATACAGTTTGTACGGTTTCTATGCAGTTTTTTTCTTTCGTTAAAACATTTTCTTACTCCACGCAATTTTCTTTATGTGTGACCCTGTATAAAATGAAAGAAAATTGAACCGAAGAATTGCATTTTAGACAGGTGTCGCTGTGTCAACTTTGTATCTTTATTTCTAATCGCACAGCTCATGTGCAATGCCTATTGATATTTCAATAATTTCCTTCTACAACCTTGGGAATAAAAGGTTTAATTCAAAAGATTTTGCATTTTGGTACTATAATTTTAAGGCACTAATATCAGTTCATATAATTTACTATATCTATAAAATTCTGACCAGTGTAAATTTGAAAACAGACCAATTCAATATGAAAAATTTCTATTTCTGAAATTGCAAAACCGTGAAGGACTACTGGTATTTATAACTTAAACCTAACAGGATGTGGAAAACTGGTTAGAGCTCGGAAATCAATAAAGTATCAGTAAAATGCGCATGAGGTTTAAGACGAGCGTTTTCTGAAACGTCTTGTTTTGGGTATAAAGAGCTGACTCAAATGAGATGTTGCATTTCAGTGAAGAGCCGAATTTGCATATAAACGATAGTTCCCTTGTCTGACTATGCCTTGTCGCGGAAGAAGGTGACATTATGAACAAATAGCCTACTTCGACGGAGGAAGGGTTGTTCAGAAAAGAGAAGCTGGAATTTTCTACCGAGAAATTGACACTCGTACGTGACGAAACGCAAGTACTGTGATGCGAATGTGGCATCAGTGAACAGATAAGGCTCGGAAGCACAAATTAAAACAATCCGGGAAATGGAGTTTAGAATCTCTAGACTACAAACAATGACGGACAGCTCTATCGCATGGCAGTTACCGATTGTAGAGAGCGGTCCACGGTGTTAGCACAGCAGTGAAGCACTGTTACATATCCTTCGACACTCAACAACAGACGCCTCAAGCAACATTAGGATCTCGAACACAGTCTGTAGCGAGCTGATTGGTAACAGCACGTATCATCTGACCAGCTACGGTTCAACTTGATGCACCCTGATGACCGCAAACGTATTCATCGGGGTGAACGGCACCTTCAAGCGAGTATTTTACACATTTATAACGCCTTAACTGGCGTCACCTTGGGTTCAATTCACCGTCTCGCCTGATCCCAATTAATAAACAGCGACACATCAGGGATTTTTTAGAGACAGAGCTGATACCGTTCCTTCAGATTTATTCTGGCAATATATTGCAGCAGAACAATGCTTGGCCACATGTGTCCCAGAAATCACAAGATCGCTTCTACGCACGGCAAATACCTTTTCTAATTTGGCCTGCACGTTCGCCGGATGTCTGTTCCATCGGTTATGTCTGAGACATTGTAGTTAAATGACCTTCCTTTCAAGTCTCTCCGCCAGTCACCACAAATGAAATCTGGTCTCACATAGAGACATCTTTCAGGACAATATCAAAAAATCTGATACATGATGACATTTATATACTTATAGCTTACACTGATAAGGTTTTATAACTCTACATATATATTATATTGAGTAATCTCCTGGAAAATGACGTGTCTGAGATACATATTCTATTTGAATAGCGCGATTCTCTCTTGACATTGCAATTTTCACCAACAGTAATATATAAGTTGTGGAACATATCTTGTCAATTTAAAAGCAATATATACCTAGAAATGAATAAAGTAACTAAATGTAAAGTAACTCCTTTTACCTCAAAGATTTAAAAAAACTTTCAAATTTCATTAATATGTGCATATGTTTATGTAAGTAAATACACTGCGTATGTGGGAAGAATTATTCCACATATTTTTATTCTACTTTTTCCCCATTTAATTCAACCTAATACATTTTTTGTATCTAGCCGAAAAAGATGCGATATTTATCTCAGAAGCAAAGAACTTAATGTAAACTCCCTTTTGTGTAAGTAAAACAATCACTTTGCTAGCATTAATGTGACTACTGGTATGAGATTATTTGAGAAAATTACATTTTATCCGGTACGTTACCAGCGTAATAAAACTGCGTCTCTTTTACATGTGGTGCTATTAATTTCTAATTTTTATTTTTAAACATATATAATATAAAATATAATTCTCAAATGTTCATGACTAAAATCTTGTTTCCCACATAATTGAGGCAAATGCCGTCGAAGGTTCTTCTACCTGTATCATATATGTCTTTCTTCGTCAAATGTAGTGCCACGGAACATGAATTACATGGGGAGAGGGAATACAGTAAAATTGTTAGCTTGGAATTCACACTTCAGTTTCCTTATTTTTTCCAAATGACTTTCTTAAATTTTTATCACAATGATTTAGGAACTGCAGAGGAACAGCATTAACTTTAGTTCTACATTTTGCTATCCATCATTAATGAAAACCACCCTGTTACCCGAATGGTAGCAGGAATGAATTCCAAAGAAACAAATTTCTATAAAAATCTCTTAACAATGAAGTGCGTTTTGGTGTATCTGTCTAACGAACTGGACCTCACACTTTCGTTGCGGCTGTGGATTCAAATTTACAGTGATGGTGAATAATGTCTTGCAATGTTAGAGAAGTGGGTCCTGCCTTAAATGCAGCGAGATCAAGGAAATTTTAATGAAGTACTTGCAAACCTAAATATAATTAAATATAATTTCTTGAATGAATAGCTGAATGATTATTATAAAACGGAGTCTATCGCTACATTACGTTCTCATGATACAAACAATTGTATACTAGCAAGTGGTAACCCACGCCTCTGAGTGCCCTAGTTTACAATCTAACTGGAAATGGGTTCTATCGAGGGGCAGGGTATGTTTCTGTTCAAAACAGGCTGTGAGTCAAGTATCACTGCTGCGTCGGCTCAGAACGACACCTAACTCCGATGTTGTTCGGTAGTTCCAGAGTGTTCCAGCTGTGACAGAGACCTTGATACACTCAACGGCAGGAAAGGTCGCGCGTTCTGACATGCCATCTTCAATTTATTTAAAGTGAACTATTTTCAAATTAAAGTTACACTGAAGAATTCATAAATGAGTATCCAGTACATCACTGTGAAGCGGTTGAGCCATTATCAGCTTTGAAGAAACAATTAACGTTTTTGTTTGGATTAAATCAATGCGTACTTCTAGCCATGGTGTAGGGGGATATTAAAAAATTAAGCCATAGTCTGTTATGATATTAGTTAACAGGGAATTCAGTTTTCCATATCTATTAATTTCAGTGTATTAATTTTCAAATGGCAATGATCTGTATTTTTACCAATATGGTGAAAATCTCTAACATGATGGAAGGTGTAAGAGATGATTGTTCACAATCATCCTCCAAATCTATGGTGAAATATAACATGAACGGGCAAATAAATTTAACCATAATTCCGAAACTTAGTTAAATCAGAGAACATGAAAGGTTTTGGGCTGTCGAATATTCATGATTTCTCATTATTCATGATTGCTCCTTGAAATGTAACTTTACAGAGCATTCTCAGAGTCAAACTTAGATATCTTTTTACACTGCACTTTACAGTGAGGTTTTTATTTTTTCATTTTACTTCGATCCATCATTCTAAATATTGGCACGATTTGCAACTGCGTATGACAATGCTGTGATTATCTCGTAATAAATGTATAGAATAAGTATATTTATCAAGCATTGAACCATGGAACAAAAAAACACGTATCACCCTTGAGATTCAATTTGGAATCGTAAAAAGTTGATTTTAGATTTTTTAACTGAGGAAATGTTTTAAAAATGATATATGCTTGTACATTAAAATGTATGTGTACAAGGCAAGTGCAAAAAGAAAACTTACATTTGATTTCAAGTTGAATATTACTTAAAGTGATTCGTAATTTTTATTTCCACTTGTCTCACATGAAGTCCATTACTAAGGTTTGAGAAGCAATAATATTTGTTGTAGATCATTGATTTTAATCGATTTGTTGTGGAAAAGTTTGAACAAAAGTTTAAACAAAACATTCTAAATGTTTTGCCTTACTGAGAGTGAGATCCTGCTCAACTAATGGACGTAAGAGCTATACACCCCACAAATGGGAATTTGAAAACGGTTTTTCATAATATATGAATAATTTCTCATCTTATTACTAACAGTAATCATGGAAATGTAATACATATATAAAATTAACATAGCAGTGTATTTATTGTTTCCTCATTGCTCGTAGGTATTAAATTGTTTTTATTATTAACCATTATCAGATTCATGGACAAAATTTAACATAACATAGAATAGTTTCCACAGTTTTTCTAATTCCATTTTATCCCCATCATGGTAGTAAATATATTATGCTTCAGAAATTCAGTGGAACGTTTACGGATAGGGTTTATAAGACTGGTCATATTCCTAAAGTAAAGCATATTTCGCATGAAGTAATTTTTGGCGTGTTCATTCACAGTGGTGATTTGCCTTATTAAAATATATGCAATTTTATAGTAAACGACATCGTTTTAAAATCTTTATTGCATCATTTATTTCAAGAGTTTGGAGAGCCTTAACTTTGGAAGTTACATTGCTTTTTTTTATTCCACTGTTTTTACCTGAATTCAAAATACAAAATTTTATGATACTGGAATTGTAAATGAAATATAAATAAAATGAGTATGTATTCGAGAAACATATCATGGATACTAATTCTTCGTACAAACAATTTCTGATTTCTAAATTGATCGGCTGGAAGCATTTTCAACTCGTGAACCAAAGGATGAATGCGACTGGTCACCCAACCTGGTATCCACATATCAAGGCCAAAATTGAATCAAGGATGGAGATACCAAAATTTAATACTAAATCTGATTACCGCGTAAAGCAAACGTAAAGCCTGAAAATTGTAATTGAAACTTGTAATCGAGTGAGTGATATTAAAAACTCATCAAAATTGGAAAATTCTGTTTTATTCTATATTCAGTATCCTAAAAGAAAACGTTTAAGATTCCAGGCGTTTTCAGATCGGAAAAACTGTTTTAAACGACAAAATGAACTCTCATGTAAAAAATTGGAAAAATTGGAAATTTCAAAGCGAGTGTGGGATATTTAGAAATTGTTAAAATGGGGATTTTGTTTTCCAATATTCCGGGCCATAAGAGAAATGTTTGAAGGGCTCATGCGTTTTGAGATTCGAAAATTTGTCTTTTTCACAAACATTGAGACACCCTAATAATGTCTGTGGTCCCAACAGGCTGGAAGTGTTTCTGTGTTTAAGGTTGTATAAATTTATTCTAATCGTATAATGCCATGAAATGTGCTCTGTACGTATATTTTGTTTATGTAAACAAATAATTGTCCTTTTTTCTGCAACGAAAATGTATAGGATTAATCGAAATTATTCCTACGCCCCACATATTAGTTCATTATTTCTATGTGTGTATAATGCTTACTAAGCAATTAGTTTCACAAATGAATAAATCCCTTAGTTTCCTCTAAAGTATTATATCTTATGTACAATTCAACAGAGAATTTGAAGAACCGTAAAAGAAAGTAAGCTACGTAATAATCCGAAAACAATGAGTTGACACTGGTTTGAACTGACAAAAGTTGAAAAAATTATTTCCTAATAATGGCAGTTGTACGAGAAGGGCACAGATCATCTTGAAACGAATTTTGTTCATAAATGCTGAAGACAATGTTGATCAACATCATCCTTGCACACAAGAATATCTATTCCGTTTCTCCTAGTTGTAAGTAACAGCATAACTTTCTGCGATTAATTGTAGAAAGAGAAGGATTTAACATGAATACCAGATCATCCCTTTTATCCTTGGGATGTGTACTAAATTTTTTTGTATGTTCATATCAAATTCTGTCATACACCAAACTGTAAGTGATTTGATGTTCGATAACAAAAAGCAAGGCAACGGGCCAGATGTCTGAGGTGTTCATTTTTAACAGATTGAAAGTTCCGATGGACCCATTCAATATATCAGTGCACCATTTTTTCCATCAGATTTTTCATTTATTGTGGTGTGTCGAAGACGGTTAAAAAAGCTGGCAAGAAATTTTTTGTGGCATTTCTCTTCAGTTGCATTCTTATCATTACCGTCTAACCTGTAAATAGGTTTTGAATTGTTCGAGTGCAACTGCAGCAGCAGGAACTCAATCATTCGGTTCCAGACTCACATGTTCAACACCCAACCCTTCGTCACACAAAAAAACACCTACTTTTTACTTTGCAACAAGAAACATGTCACGTGTAGTCTTGAAAATATTATCTTGGTTATTTTGATCAGTTACTCTTATTTTTTTGATGGTTTCAGTCTCTCAAGTTCAGATTTATTATGTTCGTTGTAATAACTTCTATGGAACTTTATAAAGTGTTTAATAAGTTAATTTTCGTTACATTTCAATTTTCACTTATTACAGATATACTTCTTTATATCGAAACCATTTGCAATAAAATTAACAATAGCTTTTGGTATTTCAGGGTACACACAAAAGAAATATCTCCTCACATTATAAGAATTGATTGTAAAGCAAAAATACAATAACTGTTGTAAACTTTTGACCTGGAAAAATCTTTGTTGATGTGCCATAAAGCTGGGTCACTCACATTTTTCACTATTTGTAAAATAAGCCACTGATTTTGTGAATTTCTGTTCTTCCAACCTTTCGAGATTATAAAATTGGCTGAAGTTCCCTACAAAAGTGGTTATTCTGTAACAATGGTTTTCAGTGTATTTTGGTTCCATTACAATGAAAAATGAATATCACGTTTGAGATTCCTGACTTGAAACGTAAAAAATATGCCATGCAGAAATATTAAGAGTAATCTATGCTTCAGGTACTAATTCGTGCGATTTTCCTTCATAATATAAAGCTAGTAAATATTCTGATATATTTTTGGTCATTATCGATAATCAATCTCTACTTGCCTACCTACAACTGTTCCAAATGAAATTGTGGTATCACGTTTTGAACTATTCTACCACTAAGCTACCTCACTACAAAATTTTTGCTTTTTAGTATCAAAATGTCTAGGAATGTTTCAAAAATTCAGAAAGATAACCGTAAATGTTGCTTAAAGTTTCTGCAGAAATCTATTTCTAGAATTATAAGGACCGTTTCATTTTAAAAAGTTTGGCGGGTTGTAGTGGCGGGTTTTAACTTAAATGCTGGAATGAAAACACATTTCCTCCATTCTGTAGGACTTTAAAACAAGTTAGTAAAATCATGCAAAAAAAAAAAACACGGTAGTAAAATCATGCAGCGCAGTAATTATAATACGCTATCCAACATACAAGAAATTATTACTCAAGTTATGAGCATAATGGTCGTGAAATAAATCTTGCTCTTGTGCCTTGACGTTTGACACCATTTCGATGGTATTCAACAGACTTGGTTCAGATACCTCTAGAAAAACGTACTAAAGTTTTGACGCAATAGAATAATTTTTAGTCAAGTTATGAGGATAATGGCTGTGGAATAATTCTGGAGCCTGTGTCCTGACCTTTTACCCCATCTAGATGATATTCCACACAACTGGTTCAGTATACCTACGAAACAACATGATAAAGTTTTGTCTCAATCGAAGCATTTTTACGTAAGTTATGCCGCATAAGAGCAATGGAATGGATCAAGCTCCTATGTCCTGTCCTTTGACCCCATTTCGCCAATTTTCAACAGGGTTCGTCCCAAGGTGTTCCCCTAACATATACTATAATTTCATCGAAATTGAAACATTTTTGGGCGAGTTATCGTGCAGACGGGCAGACGGAAAGTCAGTCAGACAAACAGACAGACAGACGGACAAAGCTGTTGCATATACGCTTCTTCAACATACGGTTGGAAAGCGTAAGAAAAGGAAAATAATGCATGACGTGTTGAATTTGAACGTGGCACACAGCCACTAAGATAAACTGATTTCACGTTATTTTCAAGACATATGAAGTTAGAATATTTTAAACATATTATTTTGTTTTGCTTCAACTCAGGAGCAGTAAAAAATAATACAATTTGTAACTGGAAATAAATTTTCGAGTGATAAACATTAAGTTTGGCTAAACGTAGAAACGATGTGTTGCGAATGTATAGGCTCCCATATTTCTTTCCCTTTATTCTCTCTGGGAAGTTACCATGAAAAAAAGAAATATGCTTATGTGTCAAAAAGGTTTGTTGCTTTGAAAAGTTTCTGTTTTTCCTGATGTCTATTCCGCTTTTAACATACCATTGCTTTTCTTTCAAACATATTTTTAAACACATCCCGAACCTCTAAAACGGGCACTCAGGGCTTTTGAAATATATCTTGCGAAAGATATCAGAACGGCAATGGACTTAAAAAAATGATTTGTCTGCTTTGCGAGGCATTAATAATACGTACCCGCATTATAATATGTGACATTAAACAGACGCCTTCATTTAAAACACTATAGACCATGCTTTACTGAACAAGTTAAAAAGGAGAGCTAAATAGAAAGTACATCGAAAAATAGCCCTGAAATATTAAGTCAGTTAAAAATTCCATGAGCCAAAAAATATCAAAATCATTATCCGCCGAGGGAACGGGATAAACATATTACAACAAAGTAACAGAAATCTGAGTTTAGCCTGTATGGGTGTGTAGGAAATTTAAAAA
Organism: Macrothele yani; assembly: GCA_039090855.1. Taxonomy (NCBI): domain Eukaryota; kingdom Metazoa; phylum Arthropoda; class Arachnida; order Araneae; family Macrothelidae; genus Macrothele; species Macrothele yani. Next base: position 44,351,445 of record CM076999.1, on the reverse strand, counting down.
AATCGTTACAAGTGCGTTGTGTGAAGTAGAATGGAAGAATTACATACCTTCGGATTTCAACAGTTATAACGTTAAAGTTTCTTCTAATCGAAGGTTTAGGTGATTTCGATTGGAAACTTTGAGGCTTTGTTTTCACGAATGAAATGCACTAAAACTAAATTTTCTTTCCAAATGGATGAATTAACGGATATGGCTGGGTTGGCAATTTAATAGTATTTGTGCGCTACCAGTACTTGGAATCTTGTCAAGAGGATCTGCTTAACGTTGGTTTTATCTAACATGATAAAACTTCAATAACAATATTTTTATCAGTTTTGTTCTAGCTTTTTAGGATTTAAAGTTACAATTACACTGGGTGCGAACAACTAAATTTCCCATATCCAAGGGGGAGCAAAGTGCAACTGTTGCTAAAAATGACATTAAATATTATATAAAGAAATCTGAGGCGATAAAATTGTGCTTGACGGAAAAACAAATTGTTGTCCTAAAACTGGTCTCCACAGGGACTAGTGGCGCTTTATTGTGCACACTAGAGAATGATACAAAGAATCCAAAAAGTTTCCAATTCAGCAAGCGAGTTTTGCGGTTACACGAAACAAGTCCGCTATGCCATCTTCCGACTCTTGCAACAAGCTGAAAACCCCCAAAAAACAAGCTCAACCAGTGATCGAAGTGTTTCACTGCGAAGGTTAAGGATATGGCGAGTAATGTTTGCTTTAAGTTCACTAAGTTTGATATGTCTCACGATAGACAATCTTCTCAAGATGTCGCCGAAGACAAAGGAGCTAGTGTTCAGGTACGGTAACCGAACTGGCTAAGTTTTGGGAACGTGGCTTCTGATTATTTATCTGGCAATAAAATGTGCTTGAGAAAAAATGTGAACTAACCAGACATACTACTGAAATTTCGACTTTATTTAATTTCTAAGTAACGCTTCTCATTTAGAAGAAAAGATAATTTTCCGATGGGATGCATTTTTTAGGAGATATTGCCAGGAAAATTGAAATAATGATGTTATCAAATAAATTATGTTTATCTTAGGGCAGATTACAAAGAAATAGTATTCCGTATTGCGTTAGAGGAAAGATCGATATGCTTGTAAATTTCATTTATCTCTGTACGTGCGTTTATTTATCTGTTGTTCATTACACCTAAGAATAGTTAAGAAAAATAGTTTGTATACATGTAACTTATTTAATTATTAATGGTTCTCAAAAGTGGAATTAATAAGATAAAATTTTAAACTGTATTTTAGCTCCAAAAGTAGCTCCCATATTTCCGCAACGGATCGAAAATTCTTAGAAATATTCACATTTTTGTCCTGCAAAATATTTCGAATCTAACTAATTTTTTTTTCTCTTTTTATTTTGAATGGATGGATTATGATTTGAATGTTAAAAACATATGTTCAAGTTCCGCTTCCAAGCGCTATATAGATTTCGGTTTAATTTCTGTAAATTTATATATGTTAATATATCTTTCCCAAAACTTTTTTATCATTTGACACCTTTACTAGGAAAATCTATTTAAAACACCTTTTATGGTGGTTCCACCTAAAATCTCTGCCTTATATTTCAATTGTAGTACATCGTTACATATTTTCCTCGAAATTAATGTATTCCCAAGGATGAATATTTGCTCAACGATAAAACGAACTTTAAGTTATAGCATGGGATACAAATACCTGCGAAAACATAACCATAATTATATTAAAAAGCAATAACTTTTTCTTTGTATAATGTTCAGATTTGTTAATAGTTGGCGCAACATGTACATTGAGGACGCCAGTAGACAAACTAATGTTGAATTGCTTAATTGTGATTATGTTTTAGCAAGTAGGAAGTTGATTTCCAGTTTTTGCTTCATTCCACAGACTCCAATCCTTTGTTCCTTCGAATTTTTTCGCTTCATACGCAGTCAAACACATTTAGCAGCAATAAAACTCCAGATTAAATGTACAAAATGCAGTCTGTATCAGAAATATAAAAATAATTGAAAACGTTCCCAGAAACCTACAGTTTAACGAAAAGAGCCAGAAACCACAATCTTCACCGTCCAAATCTACTCGTTATGAATCCAAATTTGAAAATCCAAGCCAGAATGCGTTACATTCTTAACTATAGCAATCACCTATTTAACAGCCGATTTTACCTTTCAAAGTGAATACTTGGAAATTTTATGTTTCGACCAAGCATTTCCGTAAATTAAGACTTGGAAAAAGTAAAATTAGTGATTGAAAAAACAACACTTTAATTACATACCTGTAATAATATTAGCAGTAGTCCGAACAGATACTCCGACGAGCGATGGTAAAATGTTTTTGAAAAGTTTTCTTCTTTTTCACAAAACTTTAATCAGAGAGATATTTTTATTTTTTAATTTATTACTGCAGATAATACTGCCCAACGCACATTTTGGTGTTTCAAAAGTTAGACCTATTCTTGTATATATTTTGGGTACTGATCCAAATGGCATCAAATATTATTATAATCACATTTGAAGTCATAATATAATAACATTTGTTCAATAGTAGATAACATGTAATTCTCGATAGTATAAGCATTAATCCGCCCAAATTGAGGACTACTTGTTGCAGACAAAGTTGGTGAGCCAGGTCCATAAAACGAACACAGCATCCATGCCTCAGAGAGATGCAACCGCGGATACATATTCGACGAGTTAACATAAAGCAGCGCAAAAAGTGCATCGCCGGGATGGGAGAGAATATTCTTATATGCCTAACAAATTCATATATATATGAAAATAATTTATTTCTCTTAAATTCATGATAAATCTTTCTCCACTGTTCATAAATTTTCTATAAGATTTTTGCTGAGCAGCCAAATAAAATGAGGATAAAACTACAAAGTACTTCACTTTACCATTGCTCTGACTAAATATTTATACATTTAAAAGAAAACTACATTTCCAGTAATTCATAAAAAAACATTAAGTACATTACTATAGAAGCCTTTACTCTTAGTTTGACTTTTTAAGACCTTTTCACTTAAGTTTAAGCAGGTTTTCATTCTCTGCTAAATAATTCTACCATTGTACATTAATAAAATAGAATACATTAAAAAAAATTTTTGAGCTATGCGACTTCAAGTAGAATTTTCAGACTTCAGGAGTCATACTTTATTTATTTAATCTTAAGCAGGAAATACGTGATAATAAAAGAAAAAACTGTGTGCGGACAATGGCCATGGTCTTTTCAATTATAAAGAAGTGAAATAAGTCACATAAATTTGCCGCACTCAAACTGAAATCAAAGTAGCTCGGAATTAATGTTCAAATGAATGTTTTTCCTACATTACTTGCCAGTTAGTTGACTGTACAAAACTTATTAGCACGTTCAATTTTGCCATTAAAACAATAGTATTTACCGTTGTTCTCACCGCTTTATGTTCCAAGAAGCATAAAGCACATATAAAATATTTCCAATAATAACAGATTTGAAACTGACTTCTGGAAGATTGATAAAACAACATTCCATTTTAAAAATACACTATCAGGTACTTAAATAAACGCTGCACCTTAACGCAATATTAGAGAATCTATGTATAGTAACCCCAATTAAAGCAAAAATAGAGTTTCACAAGGCAGTAAAAGAAGAATTTTATATAATTAAAATAAGGATTTTGATCCCTAAATCTGTGACCGTTCTATGCAGAAAAAATGTACCGTTATTTTGAGGGGTCCATTCATAAAGCAAGGGCAAACCGACTCACTCCTTCAGGAGAAAGTACCGTGAAATTACACAAGCCCAGAGAAATTAAATCCTATCACTTTAAAACAGTTAACGAAAAGGCTTTGATGACGTCCTACTGAGTTAGTTACCGAGTTTTCCAATCTGGGGAAGCCCATGTCATCACTGAAAACCTTATCACACCTTGAGTAAAGGACGTGTTTGGATGTATGCTGGATGGAAAAGCCACTAAACTAGTAGGTACAGTTCTTTGTCAAATAACAGAACCTTGCGACGAATCGGTGACTTATCAGCGGACGTGAAATCTACTTTACCTTCACGAATGAAATGCACTATAACTAAACTTTCTTTCCAAATGCATGAATCAACGGATATGGCTAGGTTGGCAATTTTAATAGTATTTGTGCACTACCAGTACTTGGAATCTTTTCAAGAGTATCTGCTTCTCTGCAAGCCGTTATTGACTAACAGGAGTGGCGCTGAAATTTTCAAATCAACAGACGGATTTTTTACAGGGGGTAACATTCCATGGGATAACTGCATTGACGTGTTAACAGACGGCGTGAAGACCATGACAAGACATTTGGTTTTATCTCAAGAATCAGCGAACCACTACTACGTCTTATTCGCTGTAGTGGGAAAAAAGTTAAAAGGTCAAAATTCAATTTTAAACAATTCACCCCCATAATTTCGCTTAGTTGTGTCAACAATGAATTTGGATTCCCCAAATTAGGGTCTCCAAGCTCAGGGTCGACAAATGCATCACGTTTTGTTTCATATGAATTAGCATGGTGTTTCCATGCTCATTCATCAGACGCAAGGAAGTTAAAATAAAAATTTGCATAAATAACAATTTGAAAAATCACTAAATTACTGATTGAACTCTAATTTAATTTGTAGAAATGAACTGAGTTACAGGTGAATTAAATTTAACTGTTTATTTCGTTTAGCCGATGCTCTTAAAGCTAGGTGCAATGTACCGGTGAGGTTGCTTGCTTTTAATTAAACATTTTAGTTATTTATTTCAAACAGGTATTAATTATTATAATGTTGATTATTATAATGTTGACTTTAAATTTTAGTTACTGGTTTAGAACAAGGCGTGGTGCGCCAGAAGAAAGCTATTAATGTACTGTGTGAGAGACTTTCGGGTAACTACTCCTCCATAGCACATGCAAAGCTATGAGGCATGAATCAGAAATGCGTAAGATCAAAATCATTATACCCTCTTTTCCTTGGGAAGCCCCGATCGTAAAACTGGGTTGCCGGCTGGTCGTAGAATCAGCTTTCGGTCATCATTTTTGTTATCTGGACTATTTCAAAACTCCAACTACCTCATCCACTGTCGTGGAATCATCCCTCCTCCGAAAACGCTGAGTCCTCTCTTCTACTCAGCCTGGAATTCTGACTTCGAGTGTTGAGTCCGTCGTTCTCTCATCGAGTCTGTTCTTCTTACTCATTCAGTTAATATTTTCTCTTTTCCGTGTCCAGTGTTCATCATTAGGGGGCGTGACGGCTTGGCAGTCCGAACCGCGTCGGGTCATGTCATTGGCCATCACAGATAGCCCTGCTATGTGATTCGCTTGCTATCCGTTCAGTTCGGGTCACTTTCTCAAACATTATGTTTTCTTTCAGCTGTCAACTCGTTCGCACACCTATTTGCTAATGGACCGCGCACAGCTACTTGGAAACGATGAATGTCACGTAGGTATTTCCAGCGTCGTGACTTATCCCGAATTTCGTTGCTACCCCGGACAATGCAGAGATGTTTGCAAGCGTTGCTTGCGAAAAGGAGTGACGCCCTCCAAGGATTTATTGCGCTCCTGCTATTCTCTCAGCTTTGGCTAGGAGACTACTGCCATTGTGCCTTCCTTCCGTGCGTTCCGTGAGTAAAAAGGAACCGTGAATCTCACCTTCCCATCCGGGTATTTTCATCAAGTTCCTGTGAAAAAAATATAATTTTCCCTTTTTCTCTTGGCTTGAGTGCAATTAGGGCTGTTCTAATTATCAACTGAAACTTTCGGGTAGCATGGCTCGGCTTCACCGGAAAGTAATTTTAATCATTGATATTCTATTTTGGCAATTAAATATTTATTTCCTACCGCTTTAGAGTAAAAAAAAATAATAATAAGTAAAATTATACGGAAGAAATTTAAATGTTATGGGAATTTAGAAAATTCCGCGGTAGCACTCCAAAAAATTAAAAAAACACTGTTTAATTTGTACAATTCCGTAAAATGTATCATAAAAGGTAGAATATAAACGATATTTTTTTCCAATTAATTTTTGTTCATGCTGCACTTTATGCTGGGCCCAAATGGCTCCAGGCATATGCTCAAGGAAATCAATGTTATTGAATTTTACAAGTTGTTATTCTCATTTTCGCTTGAATTCCCATTGATAATTACTAAGGAAATTCTCAGAAATTCCTCAGCGGGTGGCATTTTCCAACATGCACTTGTGGGACCATATAAATCATTATATTTTTGGTAGGTTTTTAGTTTTCTATGAAGATAGTATTTACGATGAGAATAAATGATGTGTTTTAAATTGAATTTGCAGTTATATTTGGATGCCTTTTAAAAGGCGATATGCAAAAAAAGGCACTCTGAAAGAGAAATATACTCTTGTGAAAGATACTTATATTTAATTTTTCAGGTACGAAATTGCTTACAACGCTGTGTTTGTTTCCCTTGTTATTTTGACACGATATATCCCAATAAATGCAATTTAGAAATTGAATAATCCCTGTCGATTTACTAAATAACAAAATGCTGAAACACTGAAGAAGCAACTTATTACGAACGCATGCCTAAAATCGTAGCGTGTGACGATTAGCATTGAAATAAGTCTTGTTTCAAAGTATTCTTAAACCCTGAAGAAGCAACTTATTAAGAACTCATGCCTCAAATTTAAATAGTTGAACCCCCACCCTAGCGTCATTTTCCCGGTGGCAACACTTCCGGTCACATGACCGCGTGGGCGTGGCCTACCTCTGACGACACATCCAGTCACGTGACCTTGTACCTCTTCTTTCAGGGATGTAGACGAATAAAGTTTTTGATGGTGGCAACAGGGGCGTGGTTTTTTCTAAGAGGTTGATAAAGAAACTTTTTGGCGGATACCAACAAGGGACATGACACCTTGTACTTCTTCTTCCTGTGACGTAGACGAAGAAATTTTTTTGTGGTGGTAACAGGGTCGTGGCATTTTCGTAGAAGTTGAGGAAGAAACTGTTCTGGCAGATGGCAACAAGAGCAATGGCTCTTTTTCGTGAAGGTTGACGACCAAATATTTCTGACGGTGGCAATACGGCAAGGGAACTTTCGGGCTCAGCCTTGCCTTTTTTGGCAATGTCAGCAGGGCGTGACGTCACTGGTAATGTCACCTCTTTCTTCAGGGCATGCTGGTGAAACAAACACTATTGTACATGTTTGTGCTTGAATGTCACAGAAATTCAGGGTCTCTTCTGGTTCACGTGAGGGAATGTGCTGACGTCACCCCCCAGGGTATATACGAGGAAACAAACCACTGTTGTACATGTTTGTACTTGAATGTCGGGGAGGGGGCTTCATTCCTATTCGCTGCAACAAGTTGCATGATTATTTCCCTACGGATGTTTTAATCACTTCTTTGTATGCGTTGGATGGTATCGGACGTGTCCGTAGACTTTTGTTTCACCATGAAGCGTAGTAGTGACAGTGTTTGTGAACAGATGGATTCTTCGGAAAGATCAGTTGCTTCACGGAAAAATTATTTCAAAGGTTTCTCCCTGGCTCGCATACTTAGTCATCACTTTCATCTTGGTGATGATGTGTTTGCTGTTGTCTCAGAGTTTAAGGGCTATGTGATAGTACACCTTCGGGTGTATAAGTATGCTGATTCAAATTTTTATCCAACTACTCACGGACGTCTAAGGAAAATGACGTTGATCGGCTGCATATTCAGCGTATCAGTGTGAACAATGGATTTCTTTCAACATTCCGTTAGAGAATATCGCTAACTGATGACCAATGGTCAAAACTTAATGAATATAGTGAAAACATTAGAGCCAGCATTCATGAGATAATGTTTGGAGGGTCGTTCAAGAAATCGTTCTGGATGAGGTTGAAAAGAAAAGATTATGGGGACATAAAATTGATTCTGCTGATGGAGAATCTGCGTTAAAAAGAAGTTTCAGAACGTGCTACAAAAGAACATTGTTTTAACCATTGACGAACTTAGCGACTGCCTCCTGTGTAAAGTATAAGATCGATATGGGCTGGGACATGCTTGTGAATATTCAACGCGTAAAAGCAAAGTTAATGCACTGTTTAACAAGACTGTGGCCAAGATGGATATAAAATGGATAGCTTATCAATTTGTAAATGATGGATTTTTTATGTCGAAAAGTACCTATTCAGTTTCTGCCATAGGAAACATTCCAAATTTGTGATTTTTAGAAGCTCATATTTTTTGTTAAACTGGTTTGTCAGCGTAGATATTTTTTGTATTTGACAGCATTTTTCATATTTAGTTCCCATGGGATCCTGCGTTGCATTCAGCTGCGCAATAAATTTAAAAAGAAAATACCAGGTAACGTCATTCCATCGGTTAGTATCACTTTATTTACAGTTTACTAGGTTTAATCAAGATCATTGGGATTCAATCGTCGATTGGAATTTACTGTGAATGGCTACTATATATTTTGCTGTGATTTGCTTCCTTTTAGCATATTATGTAATGTTCTAAATTTGTAGCAAAATTAAAGAAGTCGCTAGGTTTACGTAGGTAATACAAAGCTGTATACGAAAGTTGTAGCACATTTTTTTTGAATAGTGTAGGTTATGTAATCGGAGGGGTATTCATAACTGAACCACGTTTAAAAGGATGTTTAATATAACTACATTATTAAGATAATCGTCTTTGAATTATTAACAACCGACCTATAAATATGACAGTGTTCATATCCAAAAACGTTGCACTATAAACAACAACGATAGGAATTAGCTACATTTACCAAAAGTTCATCTATTTCTTTTTTTCCTGCCCAGTATACTACTGGAAACTGCAGATGTGACCATAGCTAGTAAATAATACACATCGTAAACTAATAGACAAGGTGCTTTTGATAGTGTGCTACAAGATCAGTTAATAGAACTTGATCTCCTTTACTTAAAACTGAATTTCGCACTGCAAATACAGATTTTCTGGATTAGCAGAAGACATTAAAACCTTAACTTTTGGATGGAAGACACTGCACTCACTTTTTCTTGGAATTATATGACAAAGCAAGACACCACTGTTAATATCTCCTGATTCACAACAAAATCACTTCGAATGTGAAACATAAAATGATGGTGATTCTAAACACAATAGATGAGACACGTGAAAGTCCAAACACAAAGTGTCCACAGATATTTAAAATATAAAAAAAAATGAAGTAGACCAATGAACAAGGAAACATTTGAAAGTAACCGAAAATGAGTACCTTACAGTTAAGATTTGCAATTCTGGCTCCTCTCGAGCTATGATTGACCCTGTAAACATATGTATGTACATTTTGATTTTTGAAGAAATATTGTCATAATACATGGAAATACGTTAGAATTATTAACACAGCAATCCTACATCTCTAAATTGCCTGTATTTCTTATTCATTCCACGAATTTATTTGATTATCTTCTGCCAACCCCATTTCTAGTCATTGCACATTTTAGGAATTCTAAAACTTCATGTTCTCTTATTCATTTTACAGAGCAGTAAACATTTAGGATCATCAGTTACTTTAATATTCCATAAGAAAGCTATCATTCAATTATATTTCATTCACTTCTGGTACCAAACGTTTTCTTTACCTGATTTAGTTGCTATTCTGTAATGCATGTACATGTTCTGAGATTAAACATTGTTTTCATGCATTTTAACTCTCTCATGAATAATTTGCCTTTTCTGTCTAACATTAGTTGCAGCATTAATGCTCTACAGCATATATGCTCTAATTAAACTTTCCCCTTTTGGTTCTCTGTTGATGTTTAAAGTCATTTTTACCTTTTCTTCCTTTGCATCATATCTTACTTTTTTTTTGGTAAAATCAGTGAGATGTAGCTAAATGTCTATCCAGCTTATGACCTGTCTCTGTTTTATCAACAGATTGAAATTTCTTCAAAGCTGAGGTATTTGTGGTAGCTGAAAACCTCAAATATTCATTGTGGTTTATTTGCTTACAGTTCATGTTCTGATTAGCTCAGTGTAATTAGCCTGAACTGTTTTGCACATCAGTGTAAATATCTTGTACCCGATATTTTGATAGTGGTTACAGATTTCCTGTATTGTATTTTTTTATATTCTTTTGTATTCTTGTTGTGAATCCCCCACCTTTCATATTTTGTTTTCCCATTAGGACTGAAAGACTAAGCCTTTTAAGAGAAACGTCATTCATACCTGGTGTGGCACCCATTGTATGTGAAGGAAAGCATTTTGCTGCTGCTAGTGAAGGTTACTGAAGATGAGATTTAACTATTTGAGATAAGTGTTTTGTATTGGATTTATATATGATTTCGATACAAATATTTGTCTTTATTGGCCGAATTGCAGCAGTATAAAAATGACTTCAAGGAGTTTAATATGTATGTGGGCATCATCTCATAATATTTCTTCATGTTCTAACTAGCTCATTCTCTTTTGTCTTGTGCAAACAGAGGTATATTGCATCCCCATTACGAAATGATAGTATTGACATATTTTCTACAGCTTACAATGTACACAATGAGTGTGAAATGCAGCTCACAGCTAGGCTTTTTGATGACAGAAATGGGGAAATCTTAAATTCAGCTGAAGTAAAAATATAACAGCATAAAATTAAAAAACTATTAATTGCAATTTATGAAAATGTATAGTTATGGTAAACAAATAAATTACTTGAGTGCAAACTTTATTACTTAACTAATCAGATGAAATAGGCTGCTGTAAGAAGTTCTAGTTTGAAAGGTCAGCATTATTTTTGGAAATCAGATTTTGGTACTGGAGATGTTACATGGATAACAGTGAACTAAAGATGATTTAGTATTTGATGGCAGAAAATGTGCACTTCTATATTTCCCATGCACTTCTCATTAGTTATCCATTAATTTTTGTGGCCACAAAATGTAGGTTAAATGTGCATTAGCATATGGGCTGTTGTTAACAATGCGTTCTGTAATTATAGCTAAAAGTAATCACCTTGTGTTGATTAGATTTTCCTATTCTTGAACATATGTTGTGCTAGCAACAAACTGTAGGATTTATCCTCAATGAATTCTTTATTAATAAATATAACCTTGCTCATAAATGGTATACGTATATTTCAAAAACCAAATTAAAAATCCTTATTATTTACACACGTCTGTTTCATTTACTACTTAAAAGCTACTAACTTATTACATTATGAATGTGCCTCTCTTACTAGTGATGTGCATTAGAATTATAATATTTTGAATGCACTTGGACTTCTTCTAAAACAGATATTACAGTAGAAATTATTTCTGCTGTTTATGTAAATCTCTTTTTGTCAAGACATTTCATCAACTCAGATTTCTTTTACTTTTAGCAGAACTTGTAAATCCTATTTCCACAAACTAATAAATTGTATATTTTCTTGCTATATTCTGAAACTGCACACTTTAAATAGGTAACCTCCCTCCCCGAAAAACGTTCCCTTCCTATTAAGGCGTGTAGGTTTTAAATTATTTACATTCATACCTTTGAAGCCCACCACAGTTCTAACCAAACCAGTTGGAATTTCCTACCTACATTAGAAGAAACTAAAATCAGTCAAGTGCTTAAAGCAATTATAAAAACTAACATGAAGACACAGTAACGTCATATTTTGAGTCTCATTTTTTAAATTTCTTTGAACTAGCTCGCGGATGCCCCATTTTTCTATAAAGGCTTGGAAATAAAATCTAGATATTTCATGAATTTTTGTTTTTTTTTAAAAATAACGTTCAATGGGAATATTGTCCCCCCTGTCCTTGTTTATTTGCTTATGAACAATCATAATTGTTCTTCAAGTAACACATATGTGGAATGGAGTTGTTTACTTTAATTTTCCTTATGACAACAACGCAAAAGTGTTCCCGCCTTTTTAAAGTGCAATCTTTTGAAAATTTCACTCATAATACTTCTCTGAAGCTCGACCGTTACAATTTCTATGATAAACAATATTTTACAATAATCGGCTACGACAGAGAAAGATTTTAAACGCTTTATAAAATTGTTTAGTATAAACACTTTGTAAATCGTCAGATCATATACGTCTCAGTCATTACGAAGACCCTTTTTCAGATCTATTTTTCTCCATGAAAATCTAAGTTTTTGTACTGAAATTACTTTCAGTAAACCTAAGATTTTCTTATACCTATTCCACAGCTTTTCCATTTCGCTTATAATTTAAGACAATGTAAAATCCTAAGAAAACGAACAGTCTCACTAATGCTTTCCTACAGAAAATTGTCTGCTTTTGCATCTTGAGGGTAACCACTCCAAAGCTGGCGGTACTACCTTCGCCGTGTAAGCGTACAAACCCGGCTTCACTTTGCTAGCATGGGAAGAGTTGGCGACAGCGTCTCCTCTTATTCCTAACTCAATGCTCGAAATGAACTGACAATTACGTCAGCTTTTCTGTTTGGAACAAGTTTTAAGAGCCTGGCAAAAGGCTATCCGCTAAAAGGAAAGAACTAAGACGTATAGATATAAATACACTGCCGGACAATTGCTAAGGGAAGGGCCGATGACAATAGCAACGATAGCAACCATAAATTGGAAGGAAGGAAAATGTGGAAATTAGCATAAGTGCGGGATACAGTAAGACGTGTTGTGCTCATGGAAATTTTGGATTGCCGAGCTTGTTCGTGACGTCATAGCGCTGATAAGAGATATAAAGGATTTGACGCGTATTGTCCGTTGTTAATGAAACGCAAAGTTGAAAGGGAAAGAATCAATTGACGAACTTGCAATATTCATTATGTCTTCCTGACATCACCTAGATGATTTTACGCTTGGCCGTATTATTGGCAAGATTGAAGAAGGGCGAAAAATAACAGATGTTGCCAGGGAGTTTGACGTCAGTCACAGTGTTGTTTCAAGGCTTTGGAAATCATTTCAAAAAAATGGAGAGTGTAGCAAACGTCACGTGGGAGGTCGTGTTCGCAGTACGACACCTGCAGAAGATCGGTACATAGTGTTATCAACAAAAAGACACCAACGCAGCACAGCTAGTGAGGTTGCAAATCAGTTTACGGCTGCTACTGGCAAGCGGATCTCCCGAAAAACTGTCGCCAGACGTTTGCATGAAGGAGGACCATACGCCCGCCGTCCTGTTGTGTGCATCCCATTGTCCAGACGTCACCGTACCACCCGTTTGCAATGGTGCCATCAACATTGCAATTGGACTGATAATGACTGGTCTGCTGTCCTCTTTTCAGATCAGCGTGGATACAGTCTATCGTCTGATTGTCGACGACAACTGATCTGGCGTGATAGTGGTACTGCATATTGTCCAGCAAACATACAGGAAAGGGACCGATATCCGACATGTAGTGTCATGGTATGGGCTGGCATAATGATCAATGGCCGTACGTCCCTCTATGTGCTTCCAACTGGGACTATGACTGGCCAACAATACATTAATGATGTTCTGCTACCTCATGTTCGCATGTTCCGTGGTGCTGTCGGTGATAGTAACATTTTCATGGACGACAACGCAACATGTCATCGAACAGTCGCTGTCCAGGAGTGTCTTGAGAGCGAGGATAGTCAACGCCTAATAAGGCCAGCACGTTCTCCAGATCTAAATCCCATGAAAATGCATGGGATGCTTTGGAGAGGAGTCTTTCTGGTCGCCAATGCCCTCCAATAAACAAGGATCCCCTCATCCGTGCACTGACAGAGGAATGGGATAAATTACCCCAACAGCAGCTTGATAATGTTGTGCAAAGCATGACACGACATGTGGAATCTTGCATCGCCCTCCATGGTGGCCATATCCCGTATTGACATCTTACGCCGGAACGCCAGCGGACGGTAATTGCATTTTTTTTCACGTTTACGTATTCTTCACAAAATGGCCTGTTTGTTCCTTGAACACGTTCCAAAGCCTTCTGGATTTCAGAGCACAATAAATTGTCCTTCTTGTAATGTCCTGACATTCTGATCTTATTTTATTTCACTTGGCATCCAACCACTTTTACTTTTTAATGCGCTATATAGCCGTTTATTATCCGTCCTTAGCAGTTGTCTAGCAGTGTATACATTAACGTGTTAACGAATATTATTTTTTAGATAATAAAGTGAATCATAACACGGTTAGCTGCTTAATATTATACACCGAAGAGTAATTGAATTAAATATACCTGTCTAGTAACGTGTAGCACCATCTTTCGCCCTGATGACGGCGGCGATTCGTCACGGCATGGACTCTACAAGACACCTGAAACTTTGGGAAGCCATACGGATCCACTACCCCTAAACAAGCTCCCACAGTTCACGAGGATTTCATGGAGGGGGTCAGAGCCTCAAACATCTCTCTTGATGGCGTCCCAGATGTGCTCGATGGTATTGAGTCAGGTGGCCTAGTTGGCCAAGGAAGCGAGGTCACGTCGGTGGAGTGTTCATCCAACCATTCGGATACAGTTCCGAAACGATGGCACGGTGCATTGTCTTCTTGCAGGATCAGGTCCCCAATGGGATGCTGAAGACGAACAAACGGGAGCAAATGTTCGTCCAAGATATCCCGGTAACGTTTGCCTGTGAGGGACGATGTCACACGCACCAGGGGTACCATTTCAGTCCACGTAAACAGTACCCAGACGAGAATGCCATCCCCACTAACGCGAAGAGTACCCTGCTGGCAAGAAGGATTCATCGCTTCATGTGGTTTGCGCAGTACTCGTATCCTGCCATCCGCATGTACCAACGTGAATCTCGACTCATCAGTCCAGGCAACATTTTCTAACATGTATATTATCCAGTGGCGAAGTTCGCGTGCCCTTGCTAATCCCTGCACATTGTGAAGGGCTGTCAGCAGCGGTATCCTCGTGGGACGATGGCTTCTCTACCCCATAGCGAGGAGATGGTTCTGGATGGTGTGGCTGCTAGTACGTTTTTCTGCACCAGCGTTAAATTTCCGTGTGATTTCCTGCACTGTGGCGCGTCTATCCGCCGTTACAATCTGAGCTAGCCGACGATGACCCTGCTCATCCACACGCTGTTGTCCACGGCAGTTGGCCCTTGCAGGGATGTTTTTACCGGATTTGATGTACTCACGAAGCACCCGTGACACAGTGGCTCGTGAAAATCCCAGTGCCTGCACGACTTCCGAGATAGGGTGACCCATTCGTCCGGACCCGACAATTTGCCCACGATCAAATGCGCTTAGATTCTTCGTCTTACCTATACTGCGTCCGACTCCTACTAATTCCCGTCGCATCACTCCTTATATTGTCGGATAGCTGTATACGTCATGTTGTTTCCGTTTACAGGGCCGCCACAGCGCCACATTTGCATAACGCCATATGTCTCTAATTCAATTGCACTTCAGTGTATTTCCAACACATATATTAAACGAAAACCGCGATCTTCATTTTCAATTATTATAAACCCTTTCCCTAAGTTTATTCAACAATTGTCTGTCTAGACCATGTTTTCTCTGTGTGACTTCAGCATGCTTCCGAAATTCATTCACACAACTCACACGTGGTCTACTTATGAGTGTTTCCTGTCGCTCCGTGTCGAGTGTGATATTTTAGTTGTGCATCGCTGATAAGTGTTTAGCAATATGTATATCTCACTGCGACTTCTGGGATTTTACTTTGATCATGGTGTCTTCCACTCTTGTCATTTCCGATCCACGATTTCTCTTATCTTTTCTGGTTAAACCAAGCATGCAATGTGTGAAGTTCAGGTGATGTGTAAACAAAATATTGTCTCTTTTTGATAAATATCCACCATACCTCCACTCAAAGCGATCTGCTCCCACTGAAGTGGATCTGGCGAAAGTCACAAAGCGGTGTAACCATATCACTGAAATTAGAAGAACATTGCCCCACACTCACCAGTCCGGTTGGCCACCCTTGTGATTTATGACTTACCAGCCAAGAACCACGATTCGATATTGTGCGTTGAATAAGACTCATAAATACACTCCCGTTTGTGAGAATTTCAGCACTGAGAAAGAATCGCGCTATTCAGAAAAAATACGTATATATATACAGTATATTACAGATTCCTCGTACTACAGAAGATAACTGATTACTCTGCAGAGCAATACAAAAGTTTTGGCTTCAAAATTCAGAACAGTGTGAATCCAACTCGATCAACAATAATAGTCTCTAGACGTCTGCTATGTAGAATAAGCGAGTTTTTTATTAGTCCCGAGGAGTAGCTTGTCAGCATGCTTCTATGAAGGACCAGAGTTATTTTGTGATAACAGGCTCTTAGCGGCCCAGTCGATTAGCTATCATGTACCAGATGTATTCGATTGGGGACATATGAGGTGAACGTGCAGGTGGACGTGCAGGCCATGCAAGAAGAGGCATGTGTCATGCATAAAAGATGTCTTGAAAATTCACGGACACATGTATACGAGCGTTTTCCTGCTGGAATATAGCGCCGGGATAACTCTACAGGAAAAGTACCATCACTGCCCTCCAAAAAACAATGGTGTATCGCTGGATGTTGAGACTTTCCCTGCACTCTCTGAGCTTCTATTTGCAGATGTATACAAATAATTTTTTCTTAAAGATACATTTATTGGAATTCCTTCTCTGGGTCCACCTTCTTCTGCCTCTTGTAACTGAAATGTCTGTGGTAAAACCCTCTATACTCGGAATTAGTTGGATATTAACTGGCGTATACAACTCCCTGGAGTTCCGGTTACGGTGATCGTGCACATACATATGTATAAAATATGGTGATCCGGCCTGAGTTTCAATACTTTGTAGCTTCAGCTGATGTGCGCCACTCTCACGTGATGTGCGAAGCGAATAATCCTTTATTGAAGGCTTAGATGTCAGTCTTACTTTTGATTTGGGCAGTCTTGATAACTATTTGACATTGTGTTCGACAATTTCACCAAGTTCTTTTCAACATGAACTATGCAGGTGGTATTTAGTTCTTCTAGAATGTGATATATTTTCATTCTCCACAATAGAAGGAGTGTTTGTGTCCTGCATATAAGGTTTCAAAGGTAACCTTTTTTTCCTTTTGGAATTTGCGGGGAGATCTAAAATTCAAATTCCAAAAATTATCTCAGCATTAACCTAAATTGAACGCAACATTTACTTTCTTAAATACATTACACAAAATTTGTCCTACACAATGAATTTTATAATGTCCTGCCCTTATATTTTGTTTTGTGAAACAATAATGTTAGCCAAACTGGTCAAAAATCTTAGTGCGAAATTCTTGGATTACAATATACCTACGGATCTGATCATTCACAAGGAAAGTAGGTCCTTTTCTCGTAGCCTTAATTTTTTTCTTTAATGTACCAATTGCATTGGTTCCTGAATGTGATCACCAATTCTACTAAACGTTCTGGACAAAAATCTAGTATACGTTTATGAAATCAGTTTAATAACTTAGAATTTCCTTTAATAACAAATATGAGAATAACATTTTGAGCTGTGATAAAATGTAATGCCCATAGCCTCAAACGTCAGAATTTGTGAGCATTAGCCAGCAGGCAATTAAAGGAATGGTTTGCAGAAGATTTCGAATGCGTCAGTTAAGAACACAGTTTTGGAAAACTTAAGGTTTCGATACAGAGGAATGTTGCAGTACAAGAAACTTAATCGATTATTTTTTTTCCTAATTCACATCCTGTTTGAATATCCTGGGTGATAAAGAGTTCGCAGGCATTTTTCCTCGAAATAAACTTATCAAAGTCGTATTACGAAATTTATATCTTTTAAAGAGTTCGCAGGCATTTTTCCTCGATATAAACTTTTCAAAGTCGATATACGAAATTTATATCTTTTAATGGTCCGTTTTGTTCTAGATATAAGACTCCAGATGAAGTAAATACATTGACTGAGAAAAAAATTCAACATCCGAGAACAGAAGCATGCAAATTATGATTTGGAGAATCATTTAAGGAAATATTGCTGGCGATACAGATCATGTTCTGGAATACACTTCAAAAACATAAAAACATATTACAAAATTTAAGTTATACTTTCTGGGTGTATGTACTCGAGAGTGAAATCTGTTGCTTCTGATGGAAGATAATTTGCAAATGCTGAAATGGTAATAATAATGCAACGAAACAGAAATGCCATAAATTTAATATAAACCGAGGAAATACCGATGTGTTCAAAGGCACGCCATATGACTACCTGATGTACCTACGCCTCTCAGTAACAATTAAAACTGTCATGAAAAAGTAAATTTCATTGCACATTTGAATTGCATTGCCAGCACTTCTTCACTTCTGTGTTAACAAAACGAGCTCCAATCACTATTAAATTTTAGGGTCTAGTGCTAAGTAGAGTTTTTGACAAAAAAAATAGTAAATGTGAAGTTTAATGCAGGAATACATTCTTTCCATATACGCTGAAAACTGAGAGAAGTGATTAACTTTAAAAGTGAAATATATTATTCATTTCAAGTATAAAGCACCAGCTCTCTATTTTGTTGTATCTTACAGAGGAAGCCCAGGTAGGGAAGCCCTGCAATTTAACGTAGACCCAAAACTGATCCACCGGCTTCTGTTCTTAAAAAAATGGTGGCTCAGTGTTGGACCTACGTCTAATTGCATAGCTGTGCTACCTGGAAATCGGTGCAAAAATCTCGCCTGGTGCAAAGATCATGTAACTTAGATGTCGGATAACTTGGAAAAAGATGGTGGTCTGAGGAGTCAAATATTTACTCCACTCTGTCGATGGTCGTTGTACGTATTTCTCTCAAACAACATGAGGCACTCCATTCATTCTGTAAAGTCATCACAGTGCAGGCCAGTGGAGGCTGTTGTAAGGCGTGCAGAAGTTTATCTGGCAGGAACTCTAATCCTGGTGTTTACTAGCAATATATGAGTGGTGCCAACTGATGCGACTTGCTTGCTGTACTCCAGGCAATACTGTACGGTCTTTCTGTACACCCAGCAGAATTGCACTCTTCCGTTATGGATACTGTGTCATGACAAGACGACAATGCGATAAGACGCAGGTCTTATATTGGACAGGAATTGTTTGAGGAACACAGTTCTGACTAAAAGGAAATAGACGGGCCTTCAAAATGTTTGATATTTACCCAATTGTGTACTTGTGGAGGAATGTGGAAGGGCATATCAGGCGTCTAGATACACATTCATCTCCGTACCCGAATAGTCATGGAATTTATCGCTGTTGCGTGTATGCGAAATTATTTGTTTTTCTTAATCAAGATAACGGTATCTATGACATTATTTTTTTTATCAACTGCTGGAGCAAAAAAAGTCAATTTATCTTAATGAGGGTTGCATTGAATTTGGTAGTAAAGGAGATCGCTTTCAAACAACATTTCGAAAGTTCATATTACATATAATTGTTCCTATTCGATCGAATGTAATAGCAATTAAGAAAACAAATATCTGTATTCAACGTTGTCATACTTTTGGTACTTGCTGTTCAAAACTGGCTTTAATTTTGAAATTTCCACTTTTTTGAAAATATCAAATTATAGGATATTCCTTACACATTTCGATGTTTCTTGATTTAGGAAAACAATTAACGCTCAGAAGATAAATTTTACATTTTGCAAAATGAGTCAAATAGTTGTCTTTTCAGTGATAAAGTTGTGTTTTGAAATGTTTGTAAGGAATTTTTTTGCTGATTATGCTTATATATTTTTTCATGCTATTTTACACTGATCAAGAAGATATTAATTATTAAATGTTTTCAGTTCTTTATTGGAAAGTTACGTTATATATTTGATTTACTATAAAAACAAAAGCCTGCGGGTTCATTAACGGACCAATAAAGCCATATTTAATTTTAATAATTTTCACTTTAATCCATAGAACTTGATTTATGAACCTTCAAAGTGCCTTTAATTAGGCATCTTAACTCCAAATTATGACCTGTTTGCTGTTGATAGAATGTTTTGTTACGAACCGTTTGGAGGCGTTGTAATGGAAAGCTAACCATGTATTATAGTAATAAATTAAACATTTCTATTTAGGAAAAGATGCTTTCTCCATGACTGCATTCTTCAATACTTGAAAACCATATTTCATATTTCTACGCTGTTGGCGTGGTATGAATAACTCCTTTGCTGAACTTTAACTAGGTAAATCAAGAGCTGCGTCTTTCTGACTGTTTCTGTTAATCCAATTAGAGCTAGAAGGCGTTATAACAATCGCAGCGTACACAAAATTAGCAAATTCATCGGTATTGTCTAGCAGGAATCAGAGTTGGAAGTTACCGGTTGCACAGAGGGCGAGGTGCTGTCACTGTTGGGATATAAATATTACCGGCGTGGTCTACAGGATCATTTCTGTCTCGTGCAGCGGTGAAGAACAACGTGTGTATTGAATTTCGTCTGCAATACATGTCGTAAGACAAACGTTACTGAATGGCAATAAAGGAGCCATCGTGTTTGGCCATGTCCACAGACTCAAAGTGAATTAATTAGCTTAATTTTTTGTATGTCGAAGCGTATTGTCTAGCGTGTCTACCAACCATGGTATAGTTCGTAGTCAACTGCAAATCGGTGACCAAACTGTCACCAGAAAAGGATTCTCACCAACAGATAGAGCGCCATGTTTCACAAATAGTAACTGCAAATCGGTTTCAAACCAGGCAGTAATTGCACCAAACAGTCAATTAAAGTCCACTCCATCCAATTTCCGAAAGGACCAACGACCAGAACTGCATGCGATGGAAGAAGCCTAGTTTAAAAGACTCATCAGAACAATCAGTACCTTTTTTTATGGAAAAGACTCATGAGTACCACGGAAGATGACTCTTTTAACAGCACGTCACAAAGTCACATGTTATCAATGGTCTCGGGTGCAACCAAACTCTGCTGTGGAGGATTGGAAACGGTTAATTCGGTCTGATGAGTATACTTTTTGTATGTACTCCAATGACAAGAGGCAACGGATGCTTTGCAGGCCTAATGAAGCCTTTTACCCTGATTGTCTCGAAGGTGTTGTTCAAGCCGGAAAGGGGGTTCTGTGATGTGTTGGGGATGCGTTTTATACCTTAAAATGGGCCCTCTCTCTGCAGCGGCGATAATTTGAACCAGCATGTGAACCTGAACATTTTGAATGACGAAGTGTTACCCTTTGCCCTACATCTCCAGGAGAAGCATCACATTGCCACTGCTGTCTTCCAAGACGACAACAGCCGATTGCACCAGGATACAACTGTGTCTGTGTGACACGACGAACTATCAGCAACACTGTCTCACCTTGATTGGACCTACAAATCTCGAGACTTAAATCCTGTTCAAAATCCGTGGTATCATTTGTAACAGAAGGTGAAACGCCGGAAAAGACACACGCGTACTCTGGCGGAACTTCGGGACTAATTATTACACGTGTGGTTACAAATCCATGTTCAATATATCCACAACCTCGTGGAGTTTCTACTACCGAATTCATGCTGTTTTCACGGGAAGGGGCGCCGTCACCGGTTATTAAGTAAGTACTGCCAGGAGTGACTATCTTTTTGTCCAGTGTACTTACATTTAGTTGAACTCAAATAGAATTTATTCGATTAAAATATTCCTAAAAATTTTATTAAAATGTTATTTTACTACAATATCTGTTTTATAAACAGAAACATTCTTTGTACACATACTAATTCAATTAAGTTTAATTTTCTTGCTGTAGACATAAACATATGTTGCATTTCTCTTCTGATTAGGAATCGTGGTATTAAAAATAAAGAAAAAAATATTTAGAGCGATTTAGGTTTTACGAGGAAAACAATTTTGCTTGCAATTCATAACTTTTCATAATACGCAACTTTACTGCTGTGGAGCTGGAGAGATTATTTAATTTTGCTACATATTTACAACAGGACTTCAGCTTCGAAAAAAAAACATTTGAAATATGTATTTCACGTTCGATATCGTTTATTCTAAAATTCAAAGGCTTTCAGGACAGAACTGAAGTTACTTGTGCATTTTTCTATCATGAAAGCTTTGAAAGTCGTTTTACATGAAAAATGAAGTATTTCGTAGCAAACAATTTTGTTGTTTAACAGTATAACAGCATATTTTAGCTTTTCGGCTGACATATTTTCCGGAACATATACGGGTCTAATAAATTAATTTACAAGTTTCGTTGTTTTTTTAACTGTCCTTTCCTTCAGTTTATTTGGTTTCTCTGCTAGATGGGCGGCTTCATATCTACATGGCAAAAACATTTTCCCTCCAGACTCAACATTTCGGGGTAAGGAGAAAATTTACAATACTAAATACACTTTCATAGACCAGCGAAATTCCTATTGCTGACTTTGAAATTCCTACAAGGAGCGTGCAAACGTACATACTAAAATTCAGGTAGAAGAAGCAGCAGTTCAATCCGAAGGTATTTACATTGCCAAAAAGACGTCAGGCCTTTTCAGAAAAAATGTGTTACAATAACATTTTTGGTATAATTAAACAAATAAAAAAAGTCATAAATTAATGGCAATACGTCGATCATTAGGTGTTTGAAAACAGTCCATGCTGCCGACTTTTTGTAGTAATTTTGCAACTTCCCCGTTCACAACATTTAAGTCGTGACATTTCCAAAATATTCTTGTATGTACATACTTACTACTCTGGTGCACTCTAACACCTAAACTTATAATATAATACTTTGTTTGTGAGGCGGGAACTCTCTTGATTTTACCATATATTTTAGACCCATTTACCTGAGTGAATGGGGTCTTAAATGAAGTTGTTTCCATTGTAGTGCGCCAATCCCTAATTTCCAGTGAAAGGAGTTGTCTTAGGTATATATAGTTACTGTTTGTAGATGAGCCAAGCAGTTGCTCTTTGGATCAAAGAGCCTCGTCTGCCATTTTGGCAAACACAATGATGTCCTTGTCGCGCTAGATAACGTTTTGTGGTTAAGCAGAGGAACAGTTCTGACTAGATTTGTTGATTGTTAAGTAGAAATTAAGGTATTTCTTCACGAAATTAAAAAGACCTCACGCTTCAACGAGTAACAGACCTAAGAACACATCAGTAAATAGATGACGCATATTCTAGTTCTTAAGAAATGAGAATTTTGTTCCCTTTTCAAAAAGTGAGCACCATTTCTGTGGGATCTTTCTACGCAGGCATTATTTCGTACATCCAAACGGAATAAGTACTTTACAGAATTTTTAAGAAAAATCGGATGAAAAATTGTCTCATCGGTGAGCAGATTCACGGCAAATTTGCATCCTTAAATTTCAAATTTCTTTCAAATGCCTGAACCGCGATTCCCCGTGTTAACGGATATTTCGAGCACAAATGTCAGACATAGTTTCCGTAAGTTTTGGAAGAAATCTGATAAAAACGTTTCATATCCGAGGCCAAGTTCACTCCGAATTTGCATTTTTAAATATTAAATTTCTGGCAAACGCGGGTGGCACTAACGCTCGAATTAACGGATATTGGGAGCACACATGGCCGAGGTACTTTCTGGAAATTTTGGGAAAAATCGGATAAAAGAAATTTTGATCGGTTGCCAGATTCACGGTAAAAATTTACCTTTTTAATTCTTAAATTTGTCGCAAACGTGAGGAGAACAAACGCCCATGTTAACGAATATTCGGAGAACAAAAGTCAGCGAAATGCCCACAGGTTTTGGGAGAAATCGTACGAAATGTTTTTATAGGGGTCCTCGTTCTCCGTAAATTTGGATCTTTTAATTTTAAACTTCTCCCAAACGCGTAGAGAAAAAAGGACCTGTTGAGGAATATTGGGAGCACAAACGACAGAGATACTTTCAAGAAGTTTTGGGAGAAACTGAACGAGAGATTTTTTCATCGGAGGCCAGGTTCACTCCTAATTTGCATTTTTTAATTTTAATTTTCTGACAACCCATGCAGAACCAACGCCCGTGTTAACGGTTATTGGGAACACAAACAGCAGAGGTAGTTTTGGGAGAAATCGGATAAGAATTTTTTTGATCGGGGGACAGGTTCACTGTAAATTTCCACCTTCAAAGTTTTAAGTTTCGCTTAAACCCCTGGAGCACAAACACCCATGTTAACGGATAGTTGAAGCACAAACGTCAGAGATGGTTTCCACAAGTTTTGGAAGAAACCGGGCAAATAATTACGTAATCGGGTTTCAAGGTCACGATGAAGTTCTGTCCTAAAATTTTAAATTTCTCCGAAACGCGTGCAGCGTTTATGCCATACGTGTTTAAAAGAAATTTCTAACAAATGTACTCATCATTTTGCTCAAATGATGAGTACATTTTGTGAGAAATTTGGCAAAAATGAAACAAAAAAACATCCGTACTCGGCGCCCAGGTTCACGGGTAATATTCCAATTTGAAATTTAGGATTTCTTGTAATTACGTGAAGCACAAGCGTCAAGCTTCGTGTACATTTGGAGCACAAACGATAGACATACTGTGCACAAATTTTAGAAGACATTCGATAAAAGTTTGCACATTTGACGTCCAAAGTCATTGCCAAATTTCGTCCTTAAATCTTAAATTTCTAAAAACAAGTGGAGAACAAATGTTACATTTGGCGACACTTTACAGCAAAAATGACAGAGGTACATCATGCAAGTTTTGGACGAAATAGGAAAAACTTAGGTGGGTGGCGTAATGATATCTGTCGGTCATAAAAATTAATTTCCTGGGATTGAAAATTGGCACAAACGAAATTTTTGATACCACACATGAGAACACAAACGAAATTAATTTTTTGCGAGAGTTTTGGAGCTTACGTTCAACAGTTCGGGAACTAAGATGAACCTGATTCCCAATTATTCGAGCAGCTCTAATGAAATAAATATGCAAGCACAAACGACAAATTAAGCAAAACAAAAGAGCGCAGATTAAGATGTATCGGAACGGACTGAAATTTTGTTTTGTGCCAAATCTTCCGGGGCTATGTTTGCGCATATACATCTTCTGGCACCTGAATTATCCGAAATCCATTCTGAAAGTCATTTGTGGCCCTCGGAACGTGTTGAAGTTGGTGAGAATCACTGCGTTTACACCACAAATTACGCGTGGTCTCATTCCAATCAATCTGATGGAAATAATTCTTTTAATTCTACATCTTACAGCACATTAAATAAAGGTGTTTACTAGAAAAGACTTACAGGTTCCCAAAAAAAAAATGCACGCCCGAGAAACACACTGGAAATAACAGTCACTAAATTTGGGTGTTCCTATGGACCGTCAAAATGTACAGTGTTCTTTTTTAAAAACCAGTAGTGACAAAATGTCGCCTAAAACACACTCGTAAGAGCGAAACCTGCTCTTGAGAAATCTCAAACTTTACACTTGAAAATAATATGGACGCTATCTTAAAACTGATAGTATCTTTTCGCTAAGTCATACATCGTGTAATGGATAGAATTAATATTTAGCATGCTTCGGATAACATGGTTTGCAGTTCTTCCATCAAGTCCAACCATATAACGTAGGGTTAAATAATTAAATGAGGTAATCTTATTTTTCTGCCGTTTGTTGCAGTTACCCCAGATAGGACAGGCATAAGTAATAACAGGGCTCTTACAGGCTTTCCATATAAAATTTTTGTTTTTCCTACTAAGCCTTTATTTTTTATTATTGGCTGGAGACTTCCTCTGATCTTAAGAGATTTGGTCAGAGTTTCTTTAATATCCTTGTTCCAGTTTAGGTTGTGGTCCATAAAAAGTCCTAAATATTTAACATCATTTACCAAAGGTATTTTTTTATACATTTCTATTTCAAAGTCTGGATTGTGATTGTATTTAATCCTAGAAAATAGAATTGCTTGAGTTTTTTCAGTATTGATTTTGATTTTCCAATCTAAGAAATACTTCTCAAGTTGTTCAACATAATGTTGCAACATGAAAGTTGCTTGATTTTTATTTTTGGAAGTATAAGCGAGTGCAGTGTCATCAGCATAGAGAGCTGTAGTCAGATTCCTATTATTATATATTTCGGAAAGTCTGACGTAAAGATAGAGTACAGCATTGGCGCAGGTACACTGCCTTGCGGTACACCAGCTTTGACTTTTTTAACAATTTTTTTCCCATTGATTTTAACACAGAATGTTCTGTTAGTGAGGTATGATTTGATTATATGTATAATCCAGGTTGGGAAATCATGTGCTATTAGCTTGTAGATAATTGCCTCATGTGGGCATTTATCGAATGCTTTTGCCACATCCAGAAATATGGCTGCTGTGTGTTCTTTTTTTATTATTCCTTCAGCACATTTTTTCAGTTATTCTAGAGAGTTGGTGCACCGTGGAGTGTTTATCTCTAAAACCTCCTTGAATAAATGGAATTACTGGGAATTCCTCACAGAATTGTTGCATTCTAATAAGAATTATTCTTTCAAAGATGTTTCCTATGGTTGGAAACAACGAAGTCGGTCTGGGATTTTCAGGAATTGACGGCTTTTTACCTGGCTTGGTAAATAATATTACCTCTGCTGTATTCCAAACATCAGGGAAATAATGTAATTTAATGGCCCTGTTTTATATTTTAGTAAAGGCTTGCACATACTCTTCCGATAATGTTTTCATATTTTTTTTATTTATGCCATCATTGCCTGGTGCCTTTTTATTTTTAAGATTATTAATATGAAACCTAACTTCCCTTTCACTGATGGGTATTGGTTTTTCAAAGTCTGGGGGAACAAAAGGTTTTTTTGGCCCTTAAAAGGTGTCTTGTTTTTTTTTATCTTTTCAGTTTCTGGCGTTCCGGATCCGAGAGAGGTCGTAGCACCTTTACCTTGAAGTTGCTGTCCGACGTTTGCGTATTTTTGGTTTCCGGACCCCAGAGAGGTCGTAGCACCTTTAATTTGAAGTTGCTGCCCAGCTTTTGCATTTTTTTGGATTCCGGACCCGAGAGAGGTCGTAGCCACTTTACTTAGAGGTTGCTGTCTATCGGACGTAAGAGAGGCCGCAGCATTTACTACTTTTGGCTGCTGTTTTCTATGGCTTGTCCTCCTAGTTTTTTTTAAAAGAGCCTTTCTGTTTACTTTTAATTGGGGATGTTAACACAGTTTTTTTTACTAGTAAATTCTTCATAGAGTTGTGCACTTTGGGTGATGACTCTGGAATTTTCTACATCCTCCGCATGTTTAAAATAAGTATCCAGTGCCTCTTTCATTTTGATGGCTACATCAGTGTCAAGGATATCATTTATTTTAAACTGTTTTTCGAGTGAGTTTGCAAAGATTTCCGCTTTTTCTTCATCGGTTCTAACTACCGTCCCATCTGCTTTCTGGAGGGGTGGGAGTAATCTGATATTTTTGTTTTACAAACTTGAAGTAAGGTTCCACAGGGTCGTTTTATTTTTTTATCCGAATTTTCGGAGTAGTCAGTATGTGCTTCCTCTAATTATTGTCCCCATGAACCGTTTTCAAACTTTCTGATATATCTTTTAATTTGCCTGTTTAGCCTGCAGTAAAGGTCATAGAATGTCTTATTTCTAGTTCTTTGCCATTTACTGCGGTACCTATTTTTTTCCTTAATAAGATTCAAAATTTCTTTGGGTAAAAAGTACGGATTTCTTTTTTCTTTGGCAGGTGCTTGACAAACCTCTATTACCTTTTTAATGGCAAGGTTAAAGGTTTCAATAGAATTATCTATTTCTTCTTTGCTAATGCAATCTCCGATTGCTGGAGGTGGTGCTAGCTTAATTTTTTTTTTCAAATTGCTTTAGGTTCGTGACCATTTTTGTTTGCTACCATTACAGTTCTGTCAATACGGAGTTGCATACGAACGGGGCTATGATCAGAGGAAAGCACTGCTGCAGTATAGATTTCATAATAATGTCTATTATTTTCGAATAGCGCAAAATCTAGCACATTACTAGTTCCTCTTACCGCCGTTCTTGTGGGTTCAGACGGTGACCCGAAATCAATGTTTTTGTTTAAGAGATATCTGAAGATATTGTTTCCACTCTTATTAGCTCTAGGGCAGTACCAATATCGGTGTTTACTATTAAAATCGCCCGCTATGACCGTGGGAATATCTTCCTCGAAAAGATTATCTAGAGCTTCCCTGGTAATAATGTGTTTGGGATGATTGTATAGCGCCGTAAATTTAATCAGGTTATTTTTTGTTTTAATAATAACCGAGTGCGCTTCCATGCCATCCTCTGTGTTGCATGTTGCTTCACTTTGCTCTAGTTTATCTTTCACTGCAATCAAAATTCCCCCACTTTGGGAGGTTTTGTCTTTTGTGTAAACCTTGTAGTTGGGAATTTTGAATTTAATTCTGTCCTTAGCCAGGATTCATTAATTAGCACAATATCATTTTTTTGTATTTTAGGTAGGCTAAGAATTCTCTATGCTGCCTTCTGATGCCTTGCGCATCTCAAACTAATATGTTAAGTCCATTTGTTTCAGAGTAAAAAATTTCATTCTCGTTATTTTTTTTTATTTCATCATTTTTTACAGTGTCATTTTTTTTATATTGCTCTTACTTTCGATAACTTGGGCATAAGTGTCAGTACTGCAATTGATTGCCTAGTTGTTTTTGACCAGTTTGGCAGCTAATTCTGCTATTTTATTGATAGTCCATTCACCATTTTTTGTTTTTATCAGTTTCTCCATTTATAGTTTTTCAGAAAGTTGCTCACTCATGGACTTTTCTTTAATTTTTTTAATTCAAAGGTCAATTTTGCTTTCACTGCTTTCTACAGTGCTTTCACTGCTTTCTATTTTTTTTACTTGTAGGCTTGCTATTTCAGTGTGGTTATTTTCCACATTATCATATAGAAGAGGCAGTTCATTTTGTGTGTTATAAAATGTAATGTTATTAGCATACTGCAATTGAGCATCTTCATTGCAGATAATTTTTTATGCCTCTTTAATTTCTTTGCTAAGACTTCCAGTGAAATATTTTGGTTTTTCCACGGTTGGAGTAACCATTTTCTTTCCTTTTGCATAGCATTTTCATCTAAATATTTATCAATATCAACAATCAATTTCTCTATCTTTTTTGTGTTTTGGAAATTTTTTTGCGATGTTTTTTAATTTTTTCTTTTAGCACAGAATTCTGTAAATTGCTTTCAGAAAAGAAATGCCCTTAAGAAGGCCTTTTTTGTTTCTTCCTCAAAAACAGAAATGCCCTTAAAAGGGCCTCTTTTTCTTTTTGCTTTTCAACTAGATATTTGTCAACATCAGCAATAAATTTCTCTGTCACATTTGTGTTTTGGAAATTTTTGCGATGTTTTTCAATTCTTTTGTTTAGCACAGAGTTCTGTAAATTGCTTTCAATGACAACTTTTTTTATTTATTTGTATCATTTTTCATTCATTCTATGTCATTAACTGCATACTTTATTTTTGAACTTAACTTATGCTCGTATGATGTCTGAGGTTTTTGTTTTTGCAGAGTTTTTTTTTCGTTTTTCTCAAACTTTTTGAAACTTTCTAGAATTTCAATTTTTTCTTTGTAAAGTCTTTCTTTACTTGTGTGAATACGTCTTCGTGTCTGAGGAAACATAGTTTCTTTCAACTGCTAAGCAGGTTTGGCAAATTCCTTTTTGAAAAAACCATTTGGCCCTAAAAAGAGCCTTTTTTAAAAAAAAAAAAAAAAGACCGACGCGGATCTACATCAAATTCCTTGCAAAAGCCTGACGCTAAAGCCGTCTCAGGTCTATTTTCCAAAAAAACCCTTCTTTTTGGGTAAGGTCGTCTGGACATTTCGCGGACTTTTCATAAAACATATTTGTTATTTTCTCAGATATTCCATCGCCCGGGCATCTCACCGGTGTTTTACCAATATCTGAAAGTTTTGCAAATATCCTATCGCCCGGGCATCCCACCGGTGTTTTAATGATATCTGATAATTTATTAGATATCCCTTCGCCCGTGCATCTCTCCGGTGTTTTAATAATATTTGCAATTTTTTCACATATCCCATCGCCCGGGCATCTCTGCGGTGTTTTAATGATATTTGTAATTTTTTTAGATATTCCATCGCCCTGGCCTCCCATCGGTGTTTTTATCATGTCTGTAATTGGCGCAGACATACAAGAAGAGTCATCGACAACTTTTTTGTCAGATGACGTGCCTAGAATTTTCTGAGGCACAGAATAATAAATTATTTCACTTACCAATCTTCTTGTTCTTCTGGTTCTTTTTTGGATACTATTACATAGTTCCGGCGGAATATTTCTAATTCTTCTGGATCTTCTTGGATCTGATTTCTCATTTGACTCTCCATTTCCCGTGAAAGTGGATGAGAAACGGGAAACGACATCACTTTTCTTGGCGTCAGGCTTTTGCTCTACAACATCTCATCTGGTAATTCTGTTAATTTTTGCGATGGGCTGGAAGGTGAAACGAAGAGAAGTGGATTCGAGAAAATTTTAATTTAGCTTTGAAAAAAGCTTAACAACTAAAAGATCCCCCAACCGGACGGAATCGGATAGAGTGGTAACCCAGAAACTATCTAATCGTAGAACAAGACGCACGGCCGACGACGATGAAAAGCTTGCACTGAAGTTCACTCGCAGGAGCTCACACGATGTGTGACCTTCCTGCACGGGATCCAAAGGGTAACTGAAATGTAATGATAATGAACAATCTTTACTTATGACATTCAATATTTTATATTACACGTTTTTCAGATAAACAACTCCGAGATAATTTTTCTGTCTGCAAATAATTTTGGTTTTGTATTATTAAACCGCCATTGATACAATTACCTTACGAATTTCCAAATAAGTTATGAACTAGAATTTTAATTGATTTTCCGAAAAAGAACTGTCAAAAGATATAGAGTTGGTCTGACAGGACATATGTTTATGCATTGAAGTTTATTTGATTGCATCTGTTAACTCGGTTGCTGCAAGTGTTAATAGATAAACCAGACATGAAAATAGTGACAGCAATTTCATCAAAACATAATCTTAACCCTTTGATCGGTAAACTGTGACATGTAATTCATAAATACGCTTGTCGACACACGCATTCAAAATTATTCATGTAATAGTAGCTGGATACCACTAATATCTTTCTTAACGCAGGGAGTCATAAACACCCCGTATACGTATTCTGCGCTCCACACTTTCATCACGTTAGCTTTCGATCATCTTATCAAAGCAACCAGATTAATTTTATTACAAAGGATGGCAGTTTTCGTCGTCGAGTTGAATGGAAGCTTTCATAAGCTGGAGTATAGTTCATTGTACCTGCAAGCGGGGATATGTTTCCTGGCGGAAAGCACCGATGGAGGTTCCTACACCTCTTTTAAGCTATAAATTTTTGTTTTGGGGATTTTGAATATGTATTTAGTAGTATCATCATCATCATCATCATCGTCAACCATTATCAATCCACTGCTGGACGAAGGTCTCCCCAAGTTTCTCCACAACGGTCTGTCTTGTGCCAGTCTCCTCCATGTCACTCCCGCATATTTACGAATTTCATCCACCCATCTCCCATGTGGTCTTTTTCTGGGTCTTTTCCTGTCCCTTGGAATCCAATCTAAAATTTCGGCTGTCCATCTATGGTCTGTCCTTCTGGCAGTATGTCCAGCCCATTGCCATTTCAGGGATTTAACTCTGATCATGATGTCTTCCACTCTCGTCATTTTTCGGATCCACGAGTTCCTCTTCTTATCTCTCCTGGTTATACCAAGCATGCACCTCTCCATGCTTCTTTGAGTTGTCTGCAGCCTTTGTATGTCTCTTTTAGT
Organism: Macrothele yani; assembly: GCA_039090855.1. Classification (NCBI taxonomy): domain Eukaryota; kingdom Metazoa; phylum Arthropoda; class Arachnida; order Araneae; family Macrothelidae; genus Macrothele; species Macrothele yani. Next base: position 44,319,919 of record CM076999.1, on the reverse strand, counting down.
TAAAGTCCACGTCTCTGCACCATACGTAAGCACTGGAAGGATGCATTGATCAAACACTTTTCTTTTAAGACATAATGGCATATTGCTCTTGAAAATTATGCTGTTTCTTCCAAAAGCTCTCCAGGCAAGTTTTGTACGCCGATTAATTTCTTCATCAATGTGACCCTCACTTGATATCTGCTGTCCAAGATAAACATACGTATCTGTTATCTCCAGTTTTTCTCCATCAATCGATAAATCTTCATTTCTTGTAAAAGCATTGAACATCACTTTTGTCTTCTGAAAGTTCATTTTTAATCCCACTTCTTTACTCTTGTCAGCAAGTTCCTGGATCATACTCTGCAGCTCTGATGGGGTAGTTGCAAAAATGACTACGTCATCAGCAAAACGAAGGTGGGTTAGATAATCTCCATTAATCTTTATCCCTTTGTTTTCCCAGTTCAGTGATTGAAAGACATTTTCCAATGTGGCATTAAAGAGCTTCGGAGATATGGTGTCACCTTGTCTCACTCCCTTTCCAATTTTTATGTGTGTTGTATTTTCAAACAGCCGAATCTTTGCACTTGCATTTTCATAGATGTTATTAATAATATTAATGTATGCATCTTCAATACCGCAGGATTTCAGAGCCGTGGTAACTGCTGATGGTTTCACCGAATCAAAGGCTTTTTCATAATCGATAAAAGCCATGCACAATGGAAGTTCATATTCCCTCGCTCTTTCAATTAGTTCTCTCAGTACGTGGATATGATCTATTGTGCTGTAGCCACTCCTGAATCCAGCTTGTTCTCTCGGTTGAGCCATGTCCAGTGTTACCTTCAAGCGGTGTGAAAGAACTTTAGTGAAGATTTTATAAACCACTGATAGGAGGCTGATAGGTCTGTAGTTCCTGAGATCCTCAATGTCACCTTTTTTATGTAGCAGGATCATTGTAGCATTGTTCCAATCCTCAGGAATTTTCCCTTCATTAAGGCATCGAGTGAAAATTTGGGCGAGTACTGTTTCGATTTCTCCACTTGCTTCTTGTATGATGTCTACAGTAATTCCATCTTCTCCTGGAGCTTTTCCCCTCTTCATGTTCTTGATTGCATGTGCAACTTCTGCTGGAAGGACTGGAAGAACTCTGGTACTGGTACCTTTCATGGTGTCTGGAGTACATGTATCATCCCTTTCATATAATTTGGAGTAGAAATCTTTCACTCTTGTCAAAATTTCGCCTCTATTTCTTGTTATAGAACCATCTTCTTTTCTCAGAGCCATAATCTGTTTTCTTCCCTTACTGAGATGTCCCTTTGCTATCTTTAGGCTTTGGTTGTTTTCAATTGCTTTCCTCACTAGCTCACAGTTGAATTTCCTTACGTCTTCAGTGATACTTTTTCGTGCTGTCTTGCATAGCTCTATATATTCCACTTTGGAAGTCACATCTTCTTTAGTTGTCCTCATCTCTCTTCTTTTTTGCATCAACATTTTGGTTTTTTCTGATAATTTGTTCACATACAACTTGTTCTTAGACCCAGCTAATTTTGTTGCTGTTTCCATAAGAGCTTTGGTTACTTTTCTGTTAACTTCCGAAATATCCACTTCTTCCGATGTTAGGCCTTCTAAAGCAGAGAATCTGTTCTTCAGTTCCAACTTGAAAGTATTATGGTGTTTTTTAAGGTTGGTTATGTCAATACATTTTGTTTGCCTTATGAGCTTGCCACGTTCCAGTTTAGTGTTGAGGTGCATCTTACATCTCACCAATCTATGGTCACTACCTGTGTTGAACTTGTTCAGCACACTGCAGTCTTCGATGACGAATTTTTTGTTACACATAATAAAATCAATTTCACTTGTCGTCCCAATTGGATGTCTCCATGTCCATTTCCTGTGTGGCTTTTTCTTGAAAAAGGAATTCAAGATGAAAATCCTTCTGCCTCTGCAAACTCAACGAGAGTATTTCCACGCTGGTTTCTGTTGCCGTGACCGAATTTACCTACTGAAGTTTCATTCTGTTGCCGTTGCCCTATTTTTGCATTGAAATCTCCCATAATTATCTTCAAGTGCTGCTTACCTTTATTATTTAGATGACGAATTTCCTCATAAAATTCTTCAATTTCTTCTTCAGGATGACTTGTGGTGGGTGCATAAGTTTGAATAATCTGAGCCTGGTATCTTCTCGATAGTTGGATAACGAGTCGTGCAGCTCTGTCAGAGGAACTTTCAACTTCTACCACTTTATCCTTCAGTTTCTTGTTTATTATAAATCCAACACCACTAGTTCTACCAGTATCTGTCCCACGATAATAGAAGAGATGTCCACTTTTCAGTTCAATGAGATCTTCTCCTTTTCTCCTTACCTCACTTAGCCCGACGATGTCCCACTTGATCCTTTGTAGTTCCTCTTCCAATTCAAGAAGCCTTGAATCAGAAGATAGGAGCGTCCGTTGTAGGTAGCCAAGGTCAGCATCACATGGCAGCCTAGTCCGGTCCTCCGGGGATTCTTAGCACCCTCTGCCTTCATGTCGCACTGGCCGCTGCCTTGGCCAGGTACATTCCAGCTGCCGGAGACTGAGGGCCAAGATTTAAGTTGTAGAGTCATTTTGGAGGTGTTTGGCCATAACTCACCACGCTGGCCAAGCGGGTTGGTGAGTGTGGGATAGCATTTCCTCTGATCCCGATGGTATAGTTATACCGCTATTGGCGGTATAACTAGTAGTATAACATATTTAAAATGAAAACATTTGCTCCGTACTGTGAAATTGTTAAGGATTGCCGGCTATTATTTAATACGATTATAATATATTGTAAATGTGTAGTTTAGGGTCCTAAATTATTTGCCTGAACATTTCGAGAAATTTGGAGAGAAAATAATATACATATTTTAAAGTATTTAATTTTATGGAAAATGGTGAAAACATTTGCGGTTTACAGTGAATTTCAGAGATTTTAACCTTAAAATTGACCTGCTAGTACGGTGGTGTAAACACACACTTCACACAGCATACTACCAGCACGGCCGCCTCGTGGATACGACGATTTTCGGCTCGTGATTTGTCGGCCATTTTAGGTGCACAAAATGATACACATCAAGCCTTTGCTTTTTACAACGATCTGGTTTTTTACGTAACGAAGTTTCAATTGTACATTTTTGACCGTTCAAAGGACGTCACAGCGCTGTTTTTAAGTGGATTTCATCGATAAAAATCATTAAATAAATAAAAAAGTAAATAAAGACGTATTGATCTTCGTTTCGGCAAATCAACAAAATTACAAAATCACCGCTAGACCACGACTCGAAGGAAGTTCATCGCTTCCCCAGAGTCGAAAGCCCTCGAGCGGTGCTCCAGGGTAGCCCTTCTCCCCCCCCGCAGCACGTGTTTACATGTCCGTACATGCAAATAAATTTTACGGTAAAATATTTCAAATATTAAAAATGCGTTTTAAAGAAGAAATTCTTTCATCTCTTCATATCAAATTACATACTTTAAAATATTTATATATAATTCTTCTCGACATATACAGCCAAATAATTTAGGACATATTTACATAATATATAATATGAGAATATAATTATGTTTTTGCAGATTGTACCAGAAAACAATGATAAAAAGGATTTACAATTTCTCCAACGCTTTCTACTACGAGCTGAATAGCTGCTTTTTCTTCTCGAAACACAATTTATATTTCAAAAGACGTGTGACATAGGTGATTTTATTATTCAGGCAGATATTTGGCGGACATATTCTCCCAACTCAAGGAAGTGATCCTGTGGTTTCAAAGATTACAACTAATAGTATTCGTTGTGCAACATGAAATTCGAGCTTTCAAGAGAGAGCTGAAATTTTGGAAAATTTCTTATCTCCCATCGCGAGATCTACAATTTCCTTTCGATCTGTAACTATATATTCAATGATTTCGCCTCCTTTTTCCTATTGCACTGTTATTATTGCTCTTTCCACTGTTTATTACCTCTTGAAATTTGGGTAATTATTGCGCTCAGTATACCTGCGCTCTCCGCCACTGGAATTGTTAACGCAACTTAACGAGAAAATACTTTTTCTTCGGTTCTGAATTAAATATTCCAAATAATTCTATTTAGCTGTTGCTCTCCCGCCATCTCCCCTGTGGACCCATCGTTCCCCTGCAATCCACTACCATTATCGTTAAACATTCATCGTTGTTTCAGTGGTGTTCTACTGAAAATACAAGAAATCCACAGCACAGACAAACAGCCACACATTTTGGTCTTATGTCGGCAATGTTTGATAATCATTTTTGCCAAATTAAAGGCAAAATTATTTTCAACCATGAGGTGATGCTACAGTATTCAAATTGACTTTATGCTTTAAATATTTCTTTTACCAAATAATTAAGAGCAAATAATTTAATCTGTTTTTTTGATAAATCGTTTTTAAAAAAGCATTTATCATAGTAAAGGATTTTTCATATCTTCATAATATGTGAAAGTCTGTGTGTGTGCATACATTTGAAGCATCTTACGCTCACTGGAGCGAGAAGTTTTTGTTCAGCAAAGAGGAGCAACACTTGTATATATTGTGTTTCTACCGTGTCTGGTCATTAAATCGCTTGGCAGTTCATTTTTTCTGATCGACACTCATTTATTCCATCAACAAAATTCAGTAGACCTCGTAGCTATATAAAGTCTGGATTATTAAGCCAAGAAAAGAGTTTTCCGCCATCGAGAGATTTGCTTATCGTGTTATTTTACCTAATACGATGAGGTCATTAAGTTAAAATTTAAATGCGGGCTGTAGGCAAACATATATGTATTTGGTTTGAAAAAAACAATTTTCCATAACAAAATTCTACAGAGATAAAACCCTCAAGGTTATTAGTTACGATAGAAATAGCTACTCATTTGAAGGAAATGTTCTGCACTTTTCAATGATATGACAGACATGATGTATATTTCCACGAATTAAAAAAACACTTCTTTTTATCCTTAAAAGTCATGTCTTATTTTCAGAGAGTAAATTACTGCGATTCGGCAGATGGAAATCCTTTAGAATGATTTCATTTTAGTATCATTTATATGTTCCTGTTAGGGAATGTTATGTCATCATGTAAAATAAAAACCATATTATCTTTCATTTTCAAATCATCGCTTTCACACATTTCTTTTCTCTTTTATGTATCTTTCTGTGTTTAATCTAGACGTTTTGAATGATTTCCATACTCGACTTTGTTGGGAGTCTCCATCTGAAGTATCTACTCCTTGTTTTCTATAAAAATTTGAGTTTTTAGCTGACCTCAAGTAAACCCAAAAAGATATAAAGATAATCAGACAACATTCAGTCAACCATGAACTCAGTGTGACCTTCTTCTGGAACATTACGAGCCAGTGTTTTTCTGTGGTTATTGAACGTAATATAATGAGAGACTCCCGCAAGGAATCGTAAAATCAATTAATGGCCGTTGGAAATTCGGCAAATAATTTCACTTATCTCTAAAAAGATTGTAAGAACTATTGTTCGGAAACGGGCGATACTGGTTCAGTCTCTAAGAAATCAAAAACGTCATTGGTTTGTCCTGAGTATTTCGTGTTTTAGATCAGATTTTCGAAACTTAAGAAAATATAGTAGCTGAACTCCTATCCCCGGCTCGCTCAGCGCGTTAGAGAAGTTAGTACAGATCTGCTGCTATCTATCGTCTGACATGAAAAGTAAGATACGAGCTTCTCAGTTAATCATGTTGGAAGCACCAATAAAAAAAAACGTTTGTAGTTCATGCTTTTTCTCCCCGAAGCCTGTAAACTGTTTCGAAAACTATTTCACACATGTGCTCTGTATGGAAAGTATATAACTTAACTTCTCTGTTGATGGTGTTGGTACTATTTACTGTCCTACCTGTTAGCTTCGTTTGTAGTTCATGATTTTTCTCCCAGGAGCATATAAGTTGTTCGATAACTTTTACACTCATGAGCTCTGTATGAAAAGTATATCACGTAACTTCTCTGTTGATCGTGTTGGAACTATTTTCTGTCCTACCTGTTAGTTCCGTTTGTAGTTCGTGTTTTTTCTCCCGGGAGCTTGTAAGTTGTTTCGATTACTTTTTTCATTCATGAGCTCTTTATGAAAAGTATATAACGTAACTTCCCTGTTGATGTTGGTATTATTTACTGTTCTACCTGTTAGCTTCGTTTGTAGTTCATGTTTTTTTCTTCCGGAGGCCTATAAGTTGTTTCGGAGACTTTCGCACATGTGCTCTGTGTCGATCATGTTTAATTACTGTTTTTAGTGTCCTTAAAATAACCTTTAGGGAAGTTAACACTGATGCCTGTTAGCAAGGCTTTGTTGTTCTTCATGTTTTTGAGATCAGGGTATGCAATGTATTTCGACGTCTTTATTTATTCATTTTTAGGTATACTTTGTTCTAACATATGGAACTGGAAGGGGTTGAAATCTGTCGATACACCAATAGGTTGTTTTCGTCGTGTGAACGACAGGGATACTTTACACAGTCAGGATGTTTCAGTTGTCACCCAGTGATTCTCCGAGTAAAATTGCCTCACAGTTTTCGAAATTTCTAGTGTCGGAAGATGCACGTTACAGATAATAATTATTTATGTTCTGGTGCCCTTCTGACATGGTTCCACTATCCTCATATTCTTAATATATTGTTATGAAGTGGAGGGCATTAAAATAATTTATTTCGCTTGCCACATTCTAGAATTTTTAATTCTGACGGAGTTGTCTTTCCTCAGAACATTGTACTCTTCATTCGCACTATCAAACAGATCTCATGGCAGAATATCAGTGCACTTTATTTTTTCTGCAAGACAGACAGGTTTTGATTCATGAGGAAACAAATGTTTTCTTCAAAATAAATATTTTAGAGCAGAGGCACAATTAACAGTCCTGATCTTAATTTCAAGGGCCAGCCGAAATAGTAATAAAACACAATCCATACATAAGTTACGTTCTTCTACCTTTTACATCTACTGATAGATGCCAACACGTCAGCGCTACTTGCTATGTCATATATAAGCCTACAGGATCAACGCACACGTTTTTCTAAATCGTCTTGCCTGTTCTTAAAACCTAACAGGAGTGATCCAAGCTTTGCAGAGACCGCTGAGAGTATTTTACAGGTGCTGCCTGAGACCTGTCGTACTACTACTGTAATATGCAGCTTGAAGGTATTTGTAGCAAGCCGCACTGAGGTAGCCAACCAGAGATGCACTGGTGAAATGACTGCCTGCCGATAGATTAAAGAACGGTTATCCCACACGTTTCACTAACAGAAGATCCTCTTATTATAACCACACTAAGATTTATGTTACATGCTAAGTGCTTATAAATCAAAATACTACTACAAATGCTTGTTTACATATCATCGATTTAGGTGTCTCAGACGTGCGTTCATTGCTCATACGTATTCCCATTCATAAGTGTTCAACGTGTTGTACACAAACCTCAACCATTCCGCCGTTTCGTATGATACAGCTGAAAGAAATATGTTTAGTAGCACCGAGAACTGAAGAGTTGTGTTGGATGAAGTTTCGATGAAAACAGTGGGTCGTTCAGAAAATACCTTCATAAAGATACCATACACGCCAGCGGATGTCTCGCGATTTTTTTCTGAAATGCAAGCACTGCAAAATTTTTTTATCTTGCACACTTTTTATACAACGTTTGAAAATGTTTTTTAAAGGTTTGCTCTTCTTAATATTTATAGGTAAGTTGCATTGTACTAGATACAATGAGAGTATGCACTATATCATTCTTAAACAGATTTATTTATACACTGGCGAAAAGTAAAAAAAGAACACCAAGAAGGAGACGTCTTATAACAACGAAATTTATACAGCATAATAACGGAATACAGATGATAACGTGATCAAAACATTATGGCAAAATACAGCTGTGCTTGCTGGCAAACTGAAAAATAACATTTCCATGTAGCATGGTTAGTACGAGGTTGAACTGCCATGAACTGCGTCACACTGTGCAATTCTGGCATGGAGTCTGTCGTACAGATATTGGATTAAGTTTGGGGTATTGAATTCCAAGCATCCTCAACCTGGACGTGTAAATCGGGGATGGTCGCGGCTGGCCGTGGAGATAAGTCGTTGTTCAGGCATTGCAGCTTCTTCAGGGTCTTCGCACATGTCCGTACGCCGACGACTGATTACATTCACTTCGCAGTACTCCTTAAATACCACCGACGATTATTTGCATATTATGCCGTGCTGTGGCGTAAGCGCTCACCGGTTGGTCCCGAAATGAACATCACACCTATGTAAACTTGACCCCATTAACATATGTATATTTCATGATCGTCCGCCAATACCTCCTTGGTGTTCTTTTTTCACTTTCCGCCAGTGTATTTGTGGTTCATGGGTTTCGTGATAATTCAGTTTCAAATGACATGTTAGTGAGACGCATTTTATACGGCTAGTTTGAAAAAACGTTATTCCGTGCTGCTGCATCAATCCAGATTTGTATGAGTGATGCTATATTCTGCAAAATAGTGATGTGGGGTTCATTTGCTACAGCTAATCTCTTGCTTGGATTTTTCCATCGTATTTATCAATATATTTCTGTTCTGTCAGACTTCTTTGCTGGTGTCCCCATCTTGTGAGTGAAACCGTAAAGAAGAGATCAAAATATGAAAAACATAGAATAAAAAAATTCGACGTATCTTCATTTCACTGCAAATTATTAAATAACACCTAAGATAAAATGGTTATAAGATGGTTCTAGCAACACGAGAAAATTTTCGATGAAATAAATAATCAATGGCAATGAGATACGAGTTCCGACCGACGACCTAAGCGAACGACGAACGAAACGACCGAAGCGAACGGCGAACGAAACGACCTAAGTGAAAGGCGAAGGAAACGACCTAAACGAACAGCGATCGATTTGGATCCTGGTATCTTTTGGATCTTTCAGATCCTCTACTACAGGACCGACGCGAACTGCGAACGAGATTTGGTGGAACTAATAAATGGAAATTTTCGTTCAATCTCTCGACAGGGTCATTCGAAACGGGTCAATGGCAAACAACCCATCGCTAGTATTTAAAGCTTTTCTGTTCGCTTTTTAATCAAAACAAGGCATTGCTCATCTTTGGCAAGGCTTTTGTCCATCTTTGGCTTAGAAATGCAAAGCATCTTTGTTTAAAAATCTTATAAGATTTTTCATGACAGAAATTATACTCTGCTTCTCTGTTACGACACGAGAACCTGTATAATACCTGACAGTTTTGCATACTTCATAAAGCCTCTGAGAAGGCTAAACAACCTTCCCAGAAGCTTGATGAAGGCTTTGCAGGCTTTGTCAGTAATGACTAATTTCATTTCATAAGTTTACGAGACTACAAGGATTTTAAAACTGCTTTCTCGCCTAATTTGTATCAATACATTTTTGAAGTAAACTTTCACAATTGCACATCAAAATTTGATAGGTGTTGATACTACGGATACAATTTAAATTACAGGTTAAACATTCATTCGCAAACTTTATTTAACACTTAACAGGTAATGACGAAGTTATGAATTCGTAAATTTCCCGGAAGAATGGAACGGAAATGTTCGTCTTAGCACCGAATTTGTCTAGCAACAGCGTTATCGTCGTTGCTTCGCGTATCACACGTAGACAAGCTCTTCTGGGAAAACCAGCTACATTCTCGTATTTTAGCTCTTCGAAGATTTCCGTATACACTGAGTGGACACTTTATTATAACCACCACCTCAGTTCTACATTGGGCCACCTTTGCCTTTAATGCTGCGTCGATTCTTCGTGGCATGGACTCCACGAGATGTTGATAGATCGTTTGTAGAATCTGAGGCCATGCTTGATAAATAGCACTTTCCAGCAGTGTGAGATTGCAGGGTTGTGGATCCAACTGTCTGATGGCTCGTTCAACTTCATCCCACAAATTCTCAATGGGGTTGTGATCTGTAGATTGTGGGGCCCACCTAAGCAAAGTAAACTCCCCGCCATGTTCCTGAATCCAATTCTGTACAACACGAGCACTATGGCAGTACGCATTATTTTGTTGAAAGTATCCATCGCCATTGGGATAAACCATCCACATGACAGGATGCACTTGTTCCGCAAAGATGTTCTTATATGATGTGCAAGTCAGACGTTGATCAACATGAATTAAAGGGCCCAAATCATGCCAGGAAGACATTCCCCAAACCATAACGTTGCCTCCACCAGCTTGAAGGGTTGTAGCAATGCATTTGGGGCCCATGCTTTCGTGCTGTTTCCGCCAAATTCTCACTCGGCCATCGGCATGTTGTAACTGAAATCGTTATTCATCGGACCACATAATTTGTTTCCAATTATCGACTGTCCAATCTTTGTGCTCCTGTGCGAACCGGAGACGTTTTCTCTTGTTAACTGCAGACAGCAAAGGTGTTCGAACAGGCCTTCGGCTGCCATATCCCATCCGATATAGTGTACGGCGAACAGTGCATGCAGATCTCATTTAAGGCGATCCTTGATTACGATGGTCTGTAATTTTCTGCACTGTTGCTTTTCTGTTTTCTGTTACCAGTCTGGTCACCCTCCGTTCCGCACGAGCAGTCACTAGTCGATGACGACCACACGTTGCATCTAGAAACCCAGTTTTTTGGCTGTCAGTCCAGTCTTTAAACACTTTAACAGCAGCTGCTCTAGAATATTTCACGAAAGCGGCGGTTTCGGTGATACTCGCTCCATGACTCCGAGTTCCTACAATCATCCCACGTTGAAAGTCCATTAAATCGCATTTTTTACCCATCTCGTCACCCAAAAATCGCTTCTACTACTGTCGCAAGCACTAAGCCTTCCCTTTTCATACTAGCCTAGCCCTCTGGCGGCAAAGCACGAATTATTTTTAGAATTATAAATAGCTTAAAGTTTGTTCTAAACTTAAAAATTTCCATTGAAAATCATTATATTTTGGAATTCCAAATATCGTTTTTTAAAACATCGGTTTTTCACATAGCTGTCTTCGGCTTAAGGGCGACGCTGTTTTAACCTAGCACCTACGTAGGTACTAAACTGAATAACATAAGTATTGACCATAAAATGCTTTTGGTCATGTTAAACATCCAGTTTTATTTCATTCGAAAAGTTATTTTCTTCAATACTTAAGGGAAATGAGAAACTTAACTACATAAACAAAAAAGAACGTAAAATAAGACAAAATATTTGAGAATGAATTTAGAGCAGGAATTGTAAATCAATGAAATGTTGCCAACATCGGTATATTATTAAAAAATATGTACATTTTACCATTTTTACAGCTGCAGAACCAAAACTGTTTCTTGGAAACGAAAAGGAACGATAAAGCATAGAGCAGAAGCGCAGGTTATGGCATCGAAAAAGAACAATAAGGTATAACCTGGGAACGTGGGTTCTAATGAAAGGGATGCGACCGTTTTGAATAGCACAATGTGGCTATGTCTGGCAGAATTTGGGACAGATTCGAACCAAATATCTGGCTCTGCATTGAGGCGGTATTTGTATTTTTGTTTTAGCAACCACGTAGCCTGAAATCCTGATTCACACGAGTAAGTTTTCATAAAGGGCAGAAGCATGATTATCGCTTTTTCTGGCAGAACTTTAAATTCGATTTTTAACTGACACCGAAATTTAGACATTGACTTCTTAGTTGCAAAATTGTCTTTTATCAACGAATCTAATGTCAAATTAATCAAGCACTCATAATGCTGCGATGGCAGACAGGCTGACGTTTATGACACAGGTGTTTACAACCCAAAAGTGACTTTATGACACAGGTGTTTACAACCCAAAAGTGACTTTGTGACACAGGTGTTTACAGCCCAAAAGTAACTTTATGACACAGGTGTTTACAAACCAAAAGTGTTCTTAAATTTTTCGCGGAGTTCTTCGGAAATTAACATTTGAAACGATCAAGAAAATTTAGCACGTGAACTTGAAACTCGTTCAAGATACCCCCAGGTATCTAGATATCTAGTTCTCTAAATTATTTTACGACTGGGGAGCTGTATACAATTTTTTTATTGATTCCGCACAAAACTTCATTTCCTTTTTAAACGCTTGCACTTTATCAGTGGTATCAAACAGTTACAGCTTTTTCTTCAAGTGAGGACGTTAAGTCCTTAATTGAAAGAAAAACTGCTAAATATGCCAATTTCATAAGCCAACGTTAACCACATAGCCTGTGTCCGCAAACGAGTGTAGTCAGTCAGGAAGTTTCTGACTTCAGCCCTCGTTTCGAAGGGTCGAATTAAAGTTTTTCTCTCAGGAAACCACCTTACTTTTGTGTAAAGAAATAAGGACGTACGAAGACTCCCCATGTCACCACACAACATTTTGAATAGCGTTGGTTCAATGGAAATCGTGCGGATTGTACATTAAGCAATCGAAATAAATTTGGCTGCAACGTTCCAACTGAAGATTATATTTGACTGCTACGTTTGTCCTAAAGAATAAATTCAACTGTAACATTTGACATATATTAGGTCGTGATTTGATGACATGTGTTATTTTCACGCTTTAGTCCTAAACTTCTTTTAGGGAGTGCAGTATTTTTTCACAGAAAAGACATGGCAATAGAGGAAGCCATGGTTATTGCTGCAATCCTTCACTTTTTGTTTTATTCTTAAGGTAACGCCGGACGTCTTCCCAGGCATGGCATGTGCACGGACTTTGCACAACATCAACGCACTTATCCCAAGAGATGCCAATCACTGTGAAAAACTTGTCAATTATTCAGCGCCACTCGTGATAGTCGATAACGGCTTGCAGAAAAACAGAACCTCTTGAAAAAACTCCAACTACTTGTAGCGCACATGTACTGTTAAAATTGACGCCACATCCGTTGATTCAACATTTGGAGCGAAACTGTAGTCTTAGTGCATTTTATTCGTGAAAGTACAGTAGCTTTCACATCATGTGCTAAGTCCCAGATTTGTCGCTAGATTGTGTTATTTGACAAAATAACTGTGCCTAGTAGTTTCGTGGCTTTTCAAACCAGAATACATCCAACTATGCCTTGTACTCAAATCTTGATAAGGTTTTCAGCGATATCTTGAGCTTCTCCAGCACAAGCAACTCGGTAACTGAATATGATGGACAAAATCAAAACATTTTCGTTAACTGTTTTTAAGTGATAGCACATAATTTTCTGGGCTTGTGTTAGTTCACCGTTCTTCCTTCTGAAGAAATCAGGCGCTTTGCCCTTGCATTCTGGATGGACCCCTTAAAATGACAACGCATTTTTGCTGGGAACATCGTACTATTTGGCAATACTTCGCGGCAAATCACGCACTGTGGTTTGATGTCAATAATTTCAACGAACCCAATATCCAAGTAGTACCCGCGGTACTTCTTTTTTACTATTCTTTTCCCTTTATCACTTATCCCCGAAGAACTAGGAATTTGGTTCAACATTTCATGAGATTCTGGCTCACATGCGGTGGCTGATTAGTCCAAAAACCCTTGACCATGTGCAGCAATTCTAGCACTAGCAGCTGCTCCATCATCTTCCGCACTACAATTGAAAATAATATTCGTATCAGCTAGGTAAAAAATAAGTATAATAAGGGTCGGATAAAAAAAACAAAAAAAAACTTACAATTTTGACATACCTGTTAGCTGTTGATGCTTCCACAGCTACTGTGTCGGACATTGTGACAATGTTATAAGGATCCAGACTTACACCACTGATCTATTGAAACAATATCGATAATATATTTGAATCACTACGTGGTGCACCAAAACACTGCAGCGGCAGGGGTTCCATGCTCAAGACGGAATACCCTGAAAGTTGTATTATAACGCAATTGCTTACTTTAAATGAGACTTATATTTGAAAGTGCGCAATACAAATGCTCAAAAGTAAGTAACACTGCCCTGCGACTTCTTTCGTTTTGACTCTCGACTGGATGCTGACCGAGCTAAAACAAACCCAATGTTCGAAGAAATACAAGGTTTTAGCGTGCAATTGAAACTTCTCAGATAATTCTAGAAAGTGTCGAAGCTACCAATCGGATTTGAAAGCGTGGCGAAATTGTCACAGACGAGACGGAGTTAGAGTGTGAAATTGTCACAGACGAGACGGAGTTAGAGTGTGAAATTGTCACAGACGAGACGGAGTTAGAGTGTGAAGTTGTCCCAGACGAGACGGAGTTAGTCTGTTGGCTTTCGCCGCTTTCAGTCTGTATGATGTTTGCGTGGTCCCGAGAAGATGTGAGAGGGCAAAGCTGACTGAGATGACGCACGACATGCATTTCATTGAATAATACTTGCTATCTATAATGTCGCAGCACACTGCAGGAGCTAAATAATTTCTACCCAATTTTTACATATACATAGTACATGGCTGCACAAACTCCGAATTTTGAGATGTTGTCACATTTATTTTTATTTTTAATATCCTCGCGGAGCATTTCGAGATGCGTCGCGCAGCACCGTTTGAAAACTTCTGCCTTAGACCGTAGCTTAGAAAAATATACGTCGATTATTAAAAAAAATTAGGACTATATGTTATATATTTCTCATTTTGTTTGCAAACTAATTAAAACGCGTTTATAATTGAAAACAGTTATGCCCACGAGTGATGGCATAAGTTATTCCTTCTTTTGAGTTCATTCTTTATTCACGTAAAAGAGTCATTCACTAGTGATCATTCAATTTATGGATTTTCAGTATGCTCAAAAAGTAGATTATTTGCTTCATGAATACGACGTTAACGCAGAAGCGCTTTTAAGGCCACAGTTCTTTTCATCAAACTCTCCAAAAGAGGGAGTTACGTTTTCCGCTTGCCATTTTGAATGAATGATTCGCCACGAGGCTCAGCATTCAAATGAGATCCACTCACGTATCATTTCCCATTCTGAATTTTTTCCTAACTCACTGTTCATTTATCACTAATATAACTCTTCAGACATATACATTTTCGGTATTTATATTCCCGTGAATAAGAATAGATTTCATTCTTACACAATTTAATTTTCTTGGATATTACTAACAATTTTATGTTGTATGTCAGGTTTTTGTTTCATTAAATGACACCAGTCGTAAGATAATCAGTCTCTACACTCGAAATAAGATACCCTTGTTACAGTGGATGGGGCATACATATTCTGTGACAAATTGCTGCCCAGACTGATCAGCATGAATTAGTGGCAATGAAGAGAGTGCTCATTGTATCTAAAACTTTATGATAGAGACCGTGCATGACAGCTACTTTTATTTCTTGAATTATTACTTTAAACATTTATGTACAGAAATTAAGGATTTCGGTTTCTACAGTTTTGAAGCAATTATGTAATCCTCAGTTATATGTCCTATGTGATTCACCAGTAATTTGAATATTCCTTTCATGACCCACAGCTCCACGCATATAAAAATAAAAATGGAAGAACTGAATCCTGTGTACGTCTTCTTAAATGAGAAATCAAATTATGTTGCAAAACGATTAATAAAAAGCAGAAGGAAAAGATAATGTAATGCTCTAAACTATACACCATACAGAAACCATATTGAATAATGATTTTGGTGATACCTATCTGCATTACGCTAAATTAAGCTTTAAATTTGGTTTATTATTTGGAAAAAAAATTATATATATCATTTTGAAAATGTTGAGTTCTTTCATTTTCGTCAAGATGTGTATAATTCTGACGTCCTTGACAGGCCTTAACTCTGAAGATGCATATCGCGCCTTGACAGGTCTCATATTTGAAGATACATATTGTGTTACATGAGACTTTTCTCTGAAGACTCGAGTCTCTACATACAACCATATAAACGTATGTGAATCCGTGTGTCCGATACAACGCTATTGCCGTGATACATTAACACCAAACTGTAAAAGAACCTCTTATCAGGTTTAAACCAGAAATACACTTATTATACTTTAGCCGCGATATGTTGACCCTTACGTAAGAAAATTGATTATTCAATTTGGCTATAAAACGTATTAAAGCTACAGACATATTCATTCTACTCATTTCCCTAAAATAACTCAGAAAGCTTTCTCATTAGATTATAGTTTAGCAAAATCTCTTGAACATCTTTCAAGTATATATTTCACTACGCAAGTACAAGACTTCAGATGTTGATGACTTAGCCCACAGCAGCACAGATTCTTGGATCTAAATCTTAATTATGAGAGAAATGCTGATCTTTTTTTGTGTAAAGCAACACATCCTACTTGTTTTACCTACCCTACATATATTGCATTGTAAAGGCTTCAGGTACTAAAGCGTCCTGTCAGTTTGTGCTATACCGCATTAAATTACGTAACACATAGTTTTTCTGTTTTATGACGAGCGTATTCTGAAATTTTCTCTCTCGCATATAAGTTACATCCCATATGCAGATGTCTTACAGACCAAGAATGTACGGTTCATCATCTTAAATAACAACGGGTTTCTATAGGATTTTTTCTATGGCGAACAATAGATAATAAAATTTACATCATTTGCGATCGTGATCAGTGCTTTTAAACAAAACTTTCCTACCGGGTGGCGGCAGAAACTGAGATGTTGTTTAGTGCATGCTGGGACATAAATACTACGCTCGAACTGATTTTCACATACTTATTCTATCTGCCCGAAGTGAGTTATTTAAAATATCAGAGAAATGTTCCTTGAAAGACGTGGTAAGTTTATGTGTTAAATGGTGGATTGACACATAAACGACGCTTAACTGCAATGTAAGTGAAAGTACTCAGATCATATCGAACTAAGATCAGTGCGTTAATAATTCATACAGTAGACCTTCATCAAGCAACTGCTCAGTTTTCTAATGTAAGCAGAAACGTTTTGTAATGTAACTTGCAAAATTACGTTTGTTAATCATATAATTAAGAAAATAAATGAAATTATTGGAATCTCTTTTAAAACCAGGTTAAAGAAGGCTTACGAGTAATATTAAGAGAGAAAATATTTTTTAAAAATGCACAATTTTAGTAAAATGAAAATAAAAGTATATGAAATAAACAAGACATCGTATGTCCATTGGCTGCTAC
The DNA here is from genome assembly GCA_039090855.1 of Macrothele yani. NCBI lineage: Eukaryota > Metazoa > Arthropoda > Arachnida > Araneae > Macrothelidae > Macrothele > Macrothele yani. The sequence goes on along the minus strand of CM076999.1, from coordinate 44,302,951 downwards.
CAAATAACCACATATATTGAAATGGATTACCGTGATCTATACATTTCAATGATTTCACCGGCTGTGGCTTATTTATCATTATCTACAATTCTAAATGTTTCATGCTTTTTCAAATGTTTCCGTAAATTCCAGGTGCTGTAGCCTGTATCTTATATCATCAAGACTTCCTATGTTTCACAAGTGAGATGTCGTATAAATAAACGGATAACGGAGGAAAAATTTTATATCATATTAATTTAACTTTCTCGACTGGTTTTTAGAAACAAATATCTGATAATGTGGCATGTTTCAATGTTTTTTTCTTATTTTCCTAATCGATGGTTATCTGCATAATGTGCTAATGGAAGCAATGATATTATTTACAGCCGAGGAGTGTAAGAATGTGACATTGTTTTGTACATTGTTTTATGTAGTTTAAGATATGTAAGGTCATGCCCTGTTGTTAAGGCTGGGATACATTTATTAAAAACATTTTCTGCTGCAAATTTGTAGAGCAGATAATGTTTTGCGTAGTAATTTTACACTTTTACGTAAAGTGTTTTTCATTTTGTTTGAGATTATCAAATGTCCTTTCCACTAACAGAAAATTATGACCACTTAAATATCGGCAATATAAATTAAAAAAAATAAATTTTTAATATTCACTTAGACAACTATTTTTTAAACAGGGACCCCTTTTATTGTTTTGGAATGGCCAAATATGAGAATAGAGTCTTACACCATGCAATAAATCCGTCACCTCAGCAAGAACGACTGCAAGTGGTCTGGCAATCGTCTAATGCTGAGGAGACAAAACCTGTGTCTAAAAAGACGTCGGAAACTTTAGTGCAATTCTCAACTCGATTTGATTTCGTTTTTGCTTTCAAAGTTTGGTTGGATGTTCATTAGGCATAACATCAAACATCAAAATCAAAGAAATTATTACCTGATTTATCATGGCGGCTATGTTTCTCTTCTTGTCTTGAGCACTTTGGCGTCTGATTGAAATTCCCTGGTTTCTCGGCCTTCGACTTCAGCAGATATGCCCCAATTTGCCCAGAAATATTCTATCGATATTTCGTTACTATTCTTGTGAATTTCAAAGTACTTTATACATTGACAAGAATTTTTACAGTGCAATCACTTGACAGCGTGCGTGTATCACTAGAGTATGCCCGTCCATTTCATGCACTTCAGTGCTTTTTGTTTTTGGTTCTGTTTAATATGAATTACTGGTAGATCCACCTGAACTGTTACTGTTTTGCTTCATCTCTGCAAAATAAAATTTCGTTTTCTTAAAGAATGTGAATGTTGAGCGCTGCTCATGCTCCGTTCAAGAAGTTTTATTATAGACGTGGTCGATAACGTTTAAAACGTTGTGAAAAATGAAAGAACGATTTTTTTTAAGTTTAACGTATACCTTCTAAAATCAAAAATTATATAAAATAAACGAAGGGCTGTATTGATACAGTGAATTAAGATAAACAAGAAAACTATGAATGCCTGTGTGATAAGGGGCGATACCTAAGTCGATGAACCATCGCCACTTATCTCATTTTATATTTTTCCTTAGATTGTGGTATTTTTATTTAAAGCAGAACCCTTTTTTTCGGGCAAAAAGGGACTTGAGCTAATACCTATCATGCGATTAATGCAGGAAAAAAATAGCGTACTATAATTTTACAAGGTAATATTGCGTACATACATTTTATTCCATTTCCAATAAATACGCCTATATGATGTAAAGGGCATGAACTAATCCTAATCAAAAATATCTGTAAGTTTCTTCTTTACCAATTTGGAATGTCCTTGTTGGAATGAATTGCGCTATCGCGTAGGCAATTCACTGTAATCAGATGTTGCTTCTGGCTTACCATATATGTCGCCGCTTGGTCCAGATTGGGTGTTGTTTCTCCATGATTCATCATTTCTTATGTCGACTGTGTGGGTGAGTCGTCACAAAAACTGCCGTCACTGTGAATACTTTCTGTAGAAGAACAAGCTACAATAATATCTTCATGTGTTTGTTTCTCATAGCCACCATCATTTTCTGTTTGCAGCCAAAACCTAACGCCCCCATATTTACAAATCTGAGCATCCTTCTAAATTTCCGCATATTTCTACGATTTCTGAAAGACGGATTTCATCGTCCTTTTCTTAACAGATTGTATAATTGTTCAAATTCCCGGCAATACTTTTTACCATGATTGCATACATGTCGACTCACTGATATAGTGACACTCAAATGACACCACTTGAATCACGCCTTTTAGGTTTTTCGATTTCCGTATATCGATCACACCCTTCTTCTATTAGTAATTTAATAAACAACTGCTTTCTGAATGATCATTTCAGTGTTCCCAGTACACCATGCTCCATAGTCAGTATTAAAGCCGTCACATTAGAAAGTACAAACATAACCTTTATGCCAACTTAACCAGCTGAAACTCTCTTAGATGTGATTGTGCTTTTTCAATAAACAAAAATGCTTTCAAGGTTCAGACCTTCGCTTTATATTTTATTTTTTTAGACTAGACGTACACTTTTTTTATTATTGGAGGTTTAATTACCAACGTGAGCCACTCAATGGGCTGTAAGCAGTCGCCCGATCCTAATTTAGGGTGACCGGTTCCAACGAACCGGTGGGAAGGGAGAGAGCCAGTGCCGTAAGACAAACACAACATTCATGCACGGACACATCTAAGACGAATGATCAGAAGCCACTGCGCAACCGGTCCCACAAAATCTTGAACCGAACACTTTTGAAAAATGGAATAATTCCTCCAAAACTGTTTTGCGATTTTTACTCTGCTGAATTGGACGAATGATGAAAGTTTTTTAAGCTACCCCAGGGCACATGTGGTCTAAGCGATGGCCTCTGATCATTAGCCCGAAAGGGTTCCGGGTTCGAATCTCTGTGGGGCATGGAAGTTGTGTTTACCTTACGGCACTAGCTATCTCTCTTTTCTGGAACCAGTGACTCTAAATTAGGTACGGGCGACTGCTTACAGTCAGTTAATTTGCTTACGGTAGTGGTTGAACGTCCAATAAAAAATATACCTTTTTAACTATCTAAGGCTTTTCGATTTTCAAATAGCCATTAGGGGAACTTTGTTTCGCGAAGGCTTTACTGCAAGCAATCAGTGTACTCTTTCCTTATGCATTGTATAACATCTAACTTAGTTTTCCAGTTTAGAGATCAAGTTTTTCCTGAAACCGACTTGTAAAGTCCAGTTTCGTAAACATTATAAATTCCATTTGACTTAAATTTTGCCATATTATTACTTCCTAATTTTTTTATTTTCAGAAGCATTATGTTCTGCGGAAATGCTTTCTCCATTCATTGAAACCAGACGTACACCACGACGTGCTTTCTACCGGTGTAACAAACCTAGGCCAGCTGTAAATCAAAGTTCTACGTTTGGTAAATATTTGATTATGTTCAATGCCTTTTTCTTATAAAATCAGACCCCATATCGGTACACCATGCTCCCTTTTAGCAGAAAACAATAAAAGTAACGTACCTTCAATAGTTTCATTATCTGCCTTTTTCATTGTTCCACGACCCTGTTGACTGTTTTGGCAAATATTTATCAACAGAAATCCTCGATTGTTTTTCAGTCTGACACGTAAAACATGCTGATCCTAACTCCTCAGCAATATTCTTCAATAGCTCGATTTTTTTGTTTCTTTTCCACACATCTATTTTTTTCTCTATTGTCACAACAATCTCCTGTCGTTTTGATGTCATTCTCCTACTTACATTACAATAACCGCACACACACCGAATTGTCGTCGCTAGAATTTTTCAAGAGGCGAGACTTTAAAGTGATGAAGATATAGAGTAGAAACAGACATTGAAGCCTGTGGAAACTCCCACCATAGAACGTGGCACCCGCATCGACCTGCAACAGAAGTAAAATGTGACGTGACCCGTCAGGTCGGCAATGATTGCTATGGTAATCCCAATGTTCGGGGTGGATAAGGACCAACTGCTCCACACCACCCTCCCGTTGTTCTCCCCACAATCTTTGTCCTTAACTCCTGTCACAATCTATGCATAGTGAGGCATCGGAAAGATGACAATGACGTAATATCGATATGGAAGCCAATAACGTAAATATCGAAGCAGATGACAATGGAATACAAATCAGAAGCGAAAGTAAAACCGAGTCACCGCTTTTTTTGTAAAGTAAAAAATGACAAAATATGCGTACATGAAATTTAAAACAAACTCACGTATAAACCTACGTTTTGGAATTTGCAAAGGAAAATATAACGATAAGCATGGAATAATCAAGAATAATGCCACTTACTGGAATGATATAGAAAATTCAAAGATTAAAACTAAAAAAATCCGTAAAATGAGAGATATATGTCGTATATGTTGTCTTCAACTCTGTTCGAAAGTCAAAGCTGAGATGGACAAAATCACGTTGTTCGTGGTAATTACTGGGAAGCTCACCTGTCAGTAAATGGTAGATTGGTCACCGATGGTGCACCGAAATGGACTTGATGGCGTGATGTGTTTCAACTTAATAAACCTTGCGGCCTCTCTATATATCCTTGCTGTATGAGAGAGACTCATGACTTTGAGCTGTGGATTGCCTAGTGGTCAACATTCGTTATTGGCAAGGAGTAACCTCTCGTTCGATCCCGGCCAAGTAGGAACGCTGGAACCACTAAATATACGTCGTGCGTCGGAAGGACACGTTATGCCATCGGACATCCGGTATCCAGCCGTTAATAAATAAGAGCGTCTTCCTCCCCGTTAATAATAAGAGTGTCTTCTTCCCCGTTAATAAATACGAGGGTCATCCTCCCCGTTTCTACGTCACTTCCGTGTCTCTTTCCTATCTGACACTCTAGCTCAAATCTCCTAGCTTCAGATTTCTAAGGGTTGTTTAAGACCTGGCAGACACTCCCTGCCTAAAATCCTCTATATATGATCTGATCTGATCTGATTTAAGACTTATGAATAAGAGTAGAAAGTCAAAGGGCCACGGACACAGGTCTCAACGTACTGTGGAACACACGCAGCCGGGTTTAGATCTCCAATCCTTATGCTTATGAAAATTATGTGCTTTATTCCGCTAAGGCGATATATATGTTAATAAAAAAATCGTACATGGGTCAAAAGTGATTCGAATAATCCGATGAGCCGGATTAACGGCGTCCGGATAAAGGGATTTCTACTGTGTATTTAAGTGGCTGTTACACAAAGAATATTTCCTGAAGGTGGTTAGTTTTCAGTTTTTAATTACAAAGAAAATTTATGTAAAATTGATACAAGACATTGTTATTATTTTCTGAGGAATGGACTTCATACATGTATGTGAGCTTTAGCTCACACCGTAACAGATGCAAGATATAATAGCTCATTATCGTACATACCCTGTGTTAGCAACTTCAAAATATTGATTAGAAATGAAAATTTGATGTACATAGCCGTGCAAAATACAATATTTGTATTTATGAGAAATTTTTAAACTAGTGTTTTGGTAGTAATTTATGTTTTTACCAACACAAATTTATTGAGTAATCTTCATTAAGTAAGAGTACGTATTCCTAAATTTTGAAAGAATAGAAATGAAATATTTTCGTAAAAATACGTATTATTAGACAGAATACTGAGAAACATTATATGAAGTGAGATCGCATCTCCCGCTATACAAATTTCAGACTTAAACACATCGCACAGTAATATCTCAAAATTTTCATGCCTTAAGGAATATGAAACTCATCTTTTTCCTCGAGTGACCTCACATTTCTTATCAAAAAGAGCGATCGTACTTATTATAAATTTTTCAGACCGGTAATCAGAAATTGTTTGGGTTAATAGACTTAAACACATCGCACAGTAATATCTCAAAATTTTCATGCCTTGAGGAATATGAAACTCATCTTTTCCCTCGAGTGACCTCACATTTCTTATCAAAAATAGCGATCGTACTTAATATAAATTTTTCAGACCGGTAACCAGAAATTGTTTGGGTTAATAGATATTGGCACATTTGGAAAAAAATGAAGATGAGATTGACCACTAAATTAAACGATAACTTTCGCGTTTTTTATGCAGCTTTAAGAGTTACATTGTGTTGGTCTGTATTTATATTAATGTCTACAATTTCATCCTTCCTAGAAATGCAAATTTAAAAAAAATAGGGACAGTTAAACTTATTAACAGAACACAGCAAAATCGATTAAGTCCCACGTTCTTGAAAAGGTGAGGTTCTCCATATTGTATGTAGCAGCAGCAACCCTCTTGGCCAGCGTGGTGAGTTACGGCCAAACACCTCCAAAATGACTCTACAACTTAAATCTTGGCCCTCAGTCTCCGGCCGCTGGAATGTACCTGGCCAAGGCAGCGGCCAGTGCGACATGAAGGCAGAGGGTGCTAAGAATCCCCGGAGGACCGGACTAGGCTGCCATTTGATGCTGACCTTGGCTACCTATAACGGACGCTCCCTATCTTCTGATTCATGGCTTCTTGAATTGGAAGAGGAACTACAAAGGATCAAGTGGGACATCGTCGGGCTGAGTGAGGTAAGGAGAAAAGGAGAAGATCTCATTGAACTGAAAAGTGGACATCTCTTCTATTATCGTGGGACAGATACTGGCAGAACTAGTGGTGTTGGATTTATAATAAACAAGAAACTGAAGGATAAAGTGGTAGAAGTTGAAAGTTCCTCTGGCAGAGCTGCACGACTCGTTATCCAACTATCGAGAAGATACTAGGCTCAGATTATTCAAACTTATGCACCCACCACAAGTCATCCTGAAGAAGAAATTGAAGAATTTTATGAGGAAATTCGTCATCTAAATAATAAAGGTAAGCAGCACGTGAAGATAATTATGGGAGATTTCAATGCAAAAATAGGGCAACGGCAACAGAATGAAACTTCAGTAGGTAAATTCGGTCACGGCAACAGAAACCAGCGTGGAAATACTCTCGTTGAGTTTGCAGAGGCAGAAGGATTTTTCATCTTGAACTCCTTTTTCAAGAAAAAGCCACACAGGAAATGAACATGGAGACATCCAATTGGGACGACAAGTGAAATTGATTTTATTATGTGTAACAAAAAATTCGTCATCGAAGACTGCAGTGTGCTGAACAAGTTCAACACAGGTAGTGACCATGGATTGGTGAGATGTAAGATGCACCTCAACACTAAACTGGAACGTGGCAAGCTCATAAGACAAACAAAATGTATTGACATAACCAACCTTAAAAAACACCATAATACTTTCAAGTTGGAACTGAAGAACAGATTCTCTGCTTTAGAAGGCCTAACATCGGAAAAAGTGGATATTTCGGAAATTAACAGAAAAGTAACCAAAGCTCTAATGGAAACAGCAACAAAATTAGCTGGGTCTAAGAACAAGTTGGTTGTGAACAAATTATCAGGAAAAACCAAAATGTTGATGCAAAAAAGAAGAGAGATGAGGACAACTAAAGAAGATGTGACTTCCAAAGTGGAATATATAGAGCTATGCAAGACAACACGAAAAAGTATCACTGAAGACGTAAGGAAATTCAACTGTGAGCTAGTGAGGAAAGCAATTGAAAACAACCAAAGCTTTAAGATAGCAAAGGGACATCTCAGTAAGAGAAGAAAACAGATTATGGCTCTGAGAAAAGAAGATGGTTCTGTAACAAGAAATAGAGGCGAAATTTTGACAAGAGTGAAAGATTTCTACTCCAAATTATATGAAAGGGATGATACATGTACTCCAGACATCATGAAAGGTACCAGAGTTCTTCCAGTCCTCCCAGCAGAAGTTGCTCATGCAATCAAGAACATGAAACGGGGGAAAGCTCCAGGAGAAGATGGAATTACTATAGACATCATACAAGAAGCAAGTGGAGAAATTGAAACAGTACTCGCCCAAATTTTCACTCGATGCCTTAATGAAGGAAAGATTCCTGAGGATTGGAACAATGCTACAATGATCCTGCTACATAAAAAAGGTGACATTGAGGATCTCAGGAACTACAGACCTATCAGCCTCCTATCAGTGGTTTATAAAATCTTCACTAAAGTTCTTTCACACCGCTTGAAGCTAACACTGGACATGGCTCAACCGAGAGAACAAGCTGGATTCAGGAGTGGCTACAGCACAATAGATCATATCCACGTACTGAGAGAACTAATTGAAAGAGCGAGGGAATATGAACTTCCATTGTGCATGGGTTTTATCGATTATGAAAAAGCCTTTGATTCGGTGAAACCATCAGCAGTTACCACGGCTCTGAAATCCTGCGGTATTGAAGATGCATACATTAATATTATTAATAACATCTATGAAAATGCAAGTGCAAAGATTCGGCTGTTTGAAAATACAACACACATAAAAATTGGAAAGGGAGTGAGACAAGGTGACACCATATCTCCGAAGCTCTTTAATGCCACATTGGAAAATGTCTTTCAATCACTGAACTGAGAAAACAAAGGGATAAAGATTAATGGAGATTATCTAACCCACCTTCGTTTTGCTGATGACGTAGTCATTTTTGCAACTACCCCATCAGAGCTGCAGAGTATGATCCAGGAACTTGCTGACCAGAGTAAAGAAGTGGGATTAAAAATGAACTTTCAGAAGACAAAAGTGATGTTCAATGCTTTTACAAGAAATGAAGATTTATCGATTGATGGAGAAAAACTGGAGATAACAGATACGTATGTTTATCTTGGACAGCAGATATCAAGTGAGGGTCACATTGATGGAGAAAAACTGGAGATAACAGATACGTATGTTTATCTTGGACAGCAGATATCAAGTGAGGGTCACATTGATGAAGAAATTAATCGGCGTACAAAACTTGCCTGGAGAGCTTTTGGAAGAAACAGCATAATTTTCAAGAGCAATATGCCATTATGTCTTAAAAGAAAAGTGTTTGATCAATGCATCCTTCCAGTGCTTACGTATGGTGCAGAGACGTGGACCTGAACTAAAAGAGACATACAAAGGCTGCAGACAACTCAAAGCAGCATGGAGAGGTGCATGCTTGGTATAACCAGGAGAGATAAGAAGAGGAACTCGTGGATCCGAAAAATGACGAGAGTGGAAGACATCATGATCAGAGTTAAATCCGTGAAATGGCAATGGGCTGGACATACTGCCAGAAGGACAGACCATAGATGGACAGCCGAAATTTTAGATTGGATTCCAAGGGACAGGAAAAGACCCAGAAAAAGACCACATGGGAGATGGGTGGATGAAATTCGTAAATATGCGGGAGTGACATGGAGGAGACTGGCACAAGACAGACCGTTGTGGAGGAAACTTGGGGAGACCTTCGTCCAGCAGTGGATTGATAATGGTTGACAATGATGATGATGATGATGATGTAGCAGCAGCATACATCTCCGTTGAGTTACGAATGATGTATATCCAACTGAACAATTTTGGAACCAAATGTAAGAGGAAGTTACAGAGGCCTCCCTAGACCTACTCTTAAAAAAATCAATACGTGGATATTCATTACAGTGAGTTAGCACTGCCAACAAGATCTGCACCTTTAACCTAATTAATTGAAATACTTTTTTCTTCAGAAAAAGATCAGAGTGTTTACAATTTCTAGTACTAAACGAGCTGATGTCTCCCTTAAAATGTGCTTTACAGTGTTCTCCACTTATCGCCATGAATGCTATTGTTCATGTCAAATGAATGACTAGATTCTGTCCGATGCCCACCCAGTTCCGTTAAGTAATCTTATCCCTTTCTTTCCAATTCAAGTCTTCGTCACGTATGGGTTAGAAGTCTCTTCAAGGAATATGATGTTGGCTGAATACTTTATAAAAATGCATAAATGATACTTGGTGAATATTGGATTTACACCTTAACCTGCATGCTGTGAATACGTGGCCTTATTTAATGTGCTTAATTCCATTATTATGTTTTTAAAGTAATTTTATTTTCAATAATAATTATCTTACTTCTATCCAAACGTCTTCGAGTCAAAATAATTTCCCAATTGAACTTTTAGGAGCTAAAGAATCGGGGAGCATAACACAAATATTTTCGTTCCAAACTGTAGGTGATAGATCGTGTCCCTGACACAGTAGTGGTTTCAAAACTTTTGATGACAGTTATGCGGTCGAGTTACATTATTGGGACCACCAGCTAATATCCAGAGTAACCGCTGTGTGCAGCTCGGACAGCAGCTATACTGGCTGAGAATGACACAATAAGGTGCTGGAAGCTGTTTTTAGGTATTTGGAGCCATGTTGACTGCAGTGCATCTGACAGCTGTTGGAGGTTGCGTGGTGGAGGATCCATAAAACGAACAACACGGTCAAGGTGGTCTCACAGATGCTCAGTTGGGTTTAAGTCTGGGAAATTAGGGGGCCAGGGAAATACGTTGATGTCTTCGTCGTGCTCTTTCAACAGCTCTCGGAGATTTCTACCTGTGTGATACGTCGTATTTTTGTGCTGGTAGATCCCATCCGCCCCAGGGATGACAATCAGCATGTATGGGTGCACGTGGTCCGTAAGGATGGTTTTTTTTTTCTTTGATTGAAGGTTTAACGACTACCGTGAGCAACTCAATGGGCTATAAGCAGTCGCCCGTCCCTAATTTAGGGTCATTGGTTCCAGGGAAGGGAGAGAACCAGTGCCGTAAGACAAACACAACATCCATGCCTGACCGGGATTCAAACCCAGACCCCTTACGGACGAATGATCAGAGGCCAGCGCCTTAGACCTCTGCGCCACCGGGGCGGCAAGGATGGGTTCATAACGAATTCGGTCACTATTGGCTTCCACAGGTATGAGTGGACCCAGAGAATGCCACGAAATTATTCCCGATACCATATCCCTGCCCCCACCGGCTTGTGTTCTTAAAGCAATGGTTGAATAGTGTTTATTCTCCGATGTTTCCCGTCTTGTACGCCAAAGTTCGTCCGTTCAATGAAGCAAAAACGAGACTCATCGGCGAAGACAATCATTTGCCATTCAGCGAAGGTCCATTTCCGATACTGCGTGAAAATGTAAGCCTTTTCTGCCAACGCCACTTCGTTGGGATAGGTGCAGTGATCATCCGTCTGCATTAGAGCCCCATACGCAGGAGGATTCTCTGAACTGTCGCCTTAGTCACACTTCCGATAGCCACCTGGTTCATTCGGCCAGCGAAATGTACCATTGCAGCGTGTAGATCGACCCTTAGGCGCGTTTGAAGACGAAGTCCACCTCTAACATCCATAGCACGTGGTACTCCGGAGTTTGCACGTCGTTTATTCACAGTGTTGCCATTTCTCAAATCACGATACACTTAAACGACAGCAGCATGTGAACAGTTCACATACTGCGCTGATTTAGAAATACTGCCACCCTCGGCCCGAATGCCGATAATCTTCAATTTTTGAAAATCTGATAAATCGCTGCTTTTATCTATTACAGCAACAAGTGATATGTTTTGAGAATCCCTGCAGAAAATCTTATATACCCTCTAAGCAAGCTCACGACACGTGCCTTTTTTCATTGTCTACGCACTGGTGACGTCAAAAGTAGGAGGTGGTCAAAATAATGTGACTCGGCTCTATACAATTAATTCTATCTTGTAACGTGTAGATATAGTTTACCGTTCATTTTAACCGCAGCCGGAATTCTATTACTTCAACATATTTAACAGCGGCAGTGATTCTATTACTTCCGCATATTTTAACTAGGCAGCAATTCTATTACTTCCTCATTTCTGTTTGTTCTCCAAAGCGCAACAATATATCTGTTTTTAAAAGTCAAACTTGGTACGTACGTAATCGGATAAAAACAGGATAAATAGTAAAAAACATGATAACGTTTTTTTTGCGTAATCAACATTCCGGTTCCTATAAATAATTTTTCAACTAATTTGCCTAAAATTCTGCTTTATCGCTACAGGACAACTGGTAGAAATCCTAAGTAAGAGAAGCGATGTATTTGAACGGATTCCAACACTTTCAACAAAAGTGCACATTGATACCAAGTACTTGTCTTCCCACTGCACGTTTTATATATTTGCTAAAGTTTATTTTCCCATTGCCTGAAGCTTATCTCCACCCGAAAAAGGTGAAAGGTATCTGTTTTGCGGTTGTCGGACACCAATTCTTATTTCCTCCCCTAAAGACGGAGCTACTATTTTATGAGGGCATGATATTCCACTGGTGTCTTGGTGAAACCGAGATGCGTGCGAAGTACCTGGAATCATAGTAATTACTAAAATGCAATGCTATATTAAAGAATATATATCCTAATTTGTGGGCTCATATTAGCGGAAAATCATTTTATAAAGGAATATACTAGAAATAAATAAAAAGAAAGTGTATTGCAGTTGTTCCTTCTGTATGTAACATTTTATGAACGTACAATGGAAAATATCGTTAACCATGTTATATTTTATATCGATATTTTTTTCATAATAAACTAGACATCAGGATTCTTAGCTTACAACAGAAACTTTACTCACTTCAAGTTCGCTATTGAGTTGGATAACAGTCTATAGTACAAATATTAGTGTAGATAAATCGTAAAATTAGTAGTAATGGGCCACATCAGCACTGTTAGAAATACTGGTGTAGGCCAGTTGTTCTCAAATTTCAACTCGTGGCTTCCCACTACGTTACTTTGTTTTTTATGCTTTAAAATGGAGTAAGTTCACCTTCGGTGATTTTTGTATATACACGTTTCTCTTTTACTTGAAAATAATTGGGTTTAAAGTACATATTATGTTTATGGAATGTAATAAATTACATAAAACAGTTGTGTTAGTGTTTTTCATTGGTTAAGGAAAAATACATTATTATTTCAAATTAATGTTTTCGTTGGCTGAAGGAACTTTTATTAATTTTCCACTAAAATGTAGTAGGAGTACTTTTTTATTGACCACTTTGATGACTATTGCTTGAATATCATGTAAGTCTTCACTGAGGTTTTCTGCTGCCAGTGCTTCTCTCACTATGGGGTGTGTTGGACCGCATTAAGTTTTTCGGACATTTTCCAACTTGAAGTCCTTGGTAGAAACCTGCCATTGAAAGACCTAGCCAGTTCAAATGCCAACACATGTTTTCCAGTCCGTCGGATTCTGTACCATAAAATTGTCCGCAATCTCCAAAAGTTTTCACATGTAGTTCCACCTTTGTTTCCTTTGCAGAACAGCAGTTTCTCAACAACTTTTTCTTTAACAAACCCGATAAAACAAATAAGGTGAGTGTCTTTTTGTTTATCTTGCCTCGTGCAACTGGAGTGCAGTCTTTTCCTTAAACGACTAATGAGCTGGTTCGTTACATCTTCAGCCGTATCACTTATCCTCCGACTGGTAGCATCATTAAAAAGAGAGAATTTCAGCTTCTGTTTACCCGCATCTTCGCCGAGCATGATTGTTACGATATCAACAGCAACCGGCAAAATCAGCTCTTCTGCAGTTGTGTGGGTTTTTTTACACTGTGCAACACGTAAGCTGCTCTATAACAAGACAGGATGTCGTTGTTGTTAACTTTGGATTGAGTTAAAAAAGTGGAATTTTGTAGTTGTTGTTTGTTTTTAATTTCCTCATAAAAATTACTTTAGTTTTTTGTAAAATTTGAGTGAAGACTTTAAAAGTGATTCTTTAGTTTACTGGGAAACGTTGATTTTACAGCCAAAACTCTTAGACAGGTTACACATTGAGGACGTACGGTATTATTAAACACCTACACACTTGAAACTATATCTTAGATACCTGTCGTCGTACTTCCTGTATTTGGTATTTCGTTTACTGTCCTCTTTTTCGTCAGAAAAATCTGGGACATCACTTTGCTCAGACGAACCTGAACTCGGTATTAAAATCGTCTTCATTTTATCCAAACTAAAGATGCATCGTAGTTTCATACACACGCTCAAACACTCAAAATACTAACACAGCGCACATATAGCCCTACTGAGCCGCATCAGAACATAGACTTTGTCAGCGATAACAAACTGTTCTGCCTCCTCGCCGGAACTTATCTGTGCACGCTGAATGCTTTGGAATGATCCAGGATAGGATCGGCGACGGCATCCAATGGGCGGAGACTGTTGCATAGAAAGCCGCAGCTGATGCGCTTGTGAAAATCACTCAACCTTTGGCTCCGAATGCGGTGAAACATGCAGACGTTGTTGAAACTTCTTGTGGTATGTCTTCCACAAATATTCAGAGTGAAAGTCAGACAATTACTAATCAAATCTAATAAAATAAAACCTAAAGGAAAGAAAATAAATGAAGGTATTCGAATTGAAGTAAAACTAGAAATAAACTTTCCAAGCTTTCGCACATCAACCAGATTGTATTTTCTAGGGAAGAAATCAGAAAGTGAAAAGTCGCTGTACATTACTCAGAAAAGCGAATATTAAACACGGATAACGAGGAATTGTGCAAGAATTACACACAAATTATATAAGCTGCATTAGTATTTCTGTTGTTTGGCATAAATTCAAAAATTATATTTTCAAGGTTTCATACATGGAAATGATATCTTTTTCCAGGAAGCTTGATACAAAACGTTTCATTTTGACTTCCATGTAAATGCTATTTGATTGAATGAAACCTTGGAAAGTTTTTTTTTGCCCCCCCCCCCTCCCACCAAAAAAAATGTATTATTTTTATCATATCACTCTGTGAAAATTATATTTTTGCTATATCATTTGTAAAATATTATATTATATAAAAAACTGTTTTTACAATTCAGAACACATTTGCCGAATCCTGAACTATATTAGATTCGAGCAGTCAGTGATTGAGATGCTATAGTGGTCTCTCGCTTTAAAACGAACAATGTGCGCATCCTATTGCTTACATTAATTCATGGCGTTCTTCTTTACAACGGGTGGCGTAATAAAATAAACCCCGATAATTCGACACATGATGCGGATTATCGACCGCCCCCTCCCACCACCAACACACACAAAAGAAACACGAAAATCTAACGCCGTTTTATTTTTTCTTATTTTTACCACATGGGCTGTCTGGTTGGAGACCGATTCCATATTTCATTATCTGAGTGACCTTTAAGAACTGGTTCTACACCCCGACTCACCCCTGGGCAGCGGGAGATTATCGACTGCCAATCAGATGTTTACATTCCTTTCTACTTTTGGAATGGTATATGCTGTCTTGCCCTTTTCGTTCGTTTGCAGGTGGTTGAGTTGTCTGAAGACAGGCTATTTTACGTAGCGTGGGGCTATCTGTGTGTAGTAAAAATGTCTTAGAGAAAAGAAAGGAACAGAAAAATGTTTCGATAGAGATGTATGCATTAAAAATTACATAAAGCAGAAAGTACAAATAAAATAATATGGATTTATGCGTATGTCGGAATACAATTCTCGGCTGGAAAAGGAAGTGAGCAGAAATAGAGTTGTGGCGTATTAAAAGAGTATGCTGGGAAACTATGAAAGGAAGAAAAAGAATAAATGTGCTGAATGTGAAAAAAGTGAGTATTTATGAGTATTCGTTTTTGAAATCCAAAAATCTGCAACGGAAAGAGGACAATGAATGTCCATAACCTGGTCCATTTTGAAAGAAATAAACCCTCGGATTTTACAAACGTTTCGAGAAGAAGGAGAGGCTGGATATTCTGCTAGCTCTGGCGAGCTCGACAGGTCATAAAAGAGTTATCTAGTGAGCCAGGTGATAACCTGTGAAGAAAAACTTTCCGCGGACACTGAAAATGTTTGTACATTTAATGACTATTTCACAAATTAATTGTAAAAGAGGGTCGGTCAAGAGATCAAATTTGCAACTGTGATGAAACTGGTCTCAAAAATCGAATGTTGCCTTCGAAACCACTTGCACGTAGGAATGAGAGATCTACTCCGGATATAAAAAAATAAAGAGAGTGTAACAATTCTGGCATTCAGCAATACAACAGGAGAACACAAACTCAAATGGAGACTCATAGGTAAGGCGAAAATTCGCCGCGCATTCAAAAATATAAAAAGGTACAAAAATGAGATTGGCACTTTCATTGACGTGTCTGTTTGGTACAGAAGCCAAAAGAGTGCATGGATGAATGGAGAACCATTTAAAGACTGGTTTTATCAACAGTTTGTTCCTTCGCTTTAATTTTTTTGAAATCCAAAAATCTGCAACGGAAATCATTTCTCCTCCTAGACAACGCCCCATCACACCCTGATGTCGAACATGTGCAAGACGGAGACATTAAAGCCCTTTTTCCCCTTCAAATTTTACTTCTTTATGCCAGCAAATGGATCAGGGCATTTTCTAAACTTTGAAGAGAGCATACTGGAGTAAACGTCTTTCAGCACTAGTGTTACGGTAGTTATCGCTAAAGTCTTTAATATGATCGTAAAGTTAAAGAAAAGTGACTTGTTGGACGCAGTGTGGTGGGTTGTTGAATCTTGGAATGCATTGTCTTTCATCACTAGTGTTAGAGTAGTTATCGATAAAGTCCTTAATATGATCGTAAAGTTAAAGAAAATTGACTTGTTGGACGCAGTGTGGTGGATTGTTGAATCTTGGAATGCGATCCAGATAATAAGCTTTGTTCGTTACTGGAAAAAGTTGCTTGACGATCCAGGAAATAAATTCCCAGAGAATCCAGAGGAGACCGAAATTTCTGAGCTAATGGATTTAATAAAGAATATTCCAAGCTGCGAGGAAACTACTGACGGTTATGTTGACTAGTGGAAGAGGCAGGATGAAACTGATCGGTTTCTGAGAAATGAAGAAATTGTTGAACTGATAACAGAAAAATAAGAATTTGAAGAATCGGAAAGTGAGGAAACGGAAAATGAAGGAAATGTTTAAAATGTGACGCAGAGTGAAGGATTGAAGGTAGTTGAAGGTGCTGCGCGTTATTTCGATGAACAAGGTATTTCTGCAATGGATATTTTCTTCCTCCGTCCATTACATGATGAAGCGGCACGAAGAATAAATGAGTCTGAGACACAATTCAGCGTCACCGGATGTTTATACAAAAGTAACTAGTTTCTTCATCTGAAGGTAAAAATATTTGTACGTATGTACTTTGGTAGCACAGTTGCTGCATTTTTTGTTAAACTATTAAGGTGTTCAACTAACTTTTTTTAGTTTCACAGTTTTTTTCGATGTACATGTACAACAAAAGATATACATCACTACATTTAAAGAAAAAGAAGACTTTATTCTTATTTTGTTTCAAGGTAACAGAGAAGTCAAACATAGAGTTATGTGGATATGATTAAGCTACCATTGATACTGTTAAATATCGATGGACCACTCGTGAGCGATTCATTTATAAATAATAGCTTTCCATTGTTAATGGTAAACGTGCCTGTTGATTTGCTGTAAATCGTTGTATCCTCCATTACCGGGACAATCACCCAGGTCACAAATGATCAAATAACTTTTAATACGAGTTAAAATAATAAAATTTGAATGGTTAAGTGTAATGTTGCTAAAAATTAAGTGGTAACTGCGAGGAGAATGAGCATTGTATACTGTGCGATTTCCCAAAACTACGAAAAATCTAAATGAGTGGAAATCATAAATGAATGCCCATTAACGTGAATTCTAAGTTTTCGCAACGAACGCAAGTTCATCGTGAAATTCGAATGGTTCCTAATCACAATCGTTTGAACTCAACAATAGTATTTTGTGCAGTAAGGCAGTATTTGCTCTTGCCGTGAAAACACAGGGATGTGGATATGTGTTAAAATTTTAGAAATATCGCTGCCGGTAAAATATACGAGTAATTTATTTCACTAGCGGAGATACATTTGTGGTATCACTGCCACCAAGAAGTCCATTCTGATTAATGGTGAATGCAGGGCAAACGTTTTGTTTTGTATGGATTGATTTTCATGAATTCAAGGTATTTTTAAATATGTGTAAAGACTAGATTCATTTGTAAGTTCTGCGAAATATCAACTAAATTTCTTTTGATCTCATTTCGGATTAACGGTAAAATATCCCTTTGGCAAGTTCTTTATGTACACTCATCGCCAAAAAAAGAGTTGCACCCTAAATGAAGCAACCGACAGGAATGAAAATAGGTGGGTTGGTTTGCCATTGTGAGATATGCAAATATTTCAAGTATCACGCTTGGCCGCGATTATGACGCAAGTCAGGAGGGGTCGTAGCGCTGTGCCTGAACGGCTAGATAAGGTCGGGGAGAAAATTTCGGAAGCAATTCGAACAATTGGAGGAGTTCGGAAGGTGCCGAATCATAGGGCTTCGGGAAGCGGAAAGGTGTTTCCACCGTATTACCCACCATACCGGTCGGGCGGATATCACCCTAGCACGCTGCTGGCGGTAGTGGATACAACAAGGCCACGCAACAACGACAGGAAAGTTGATTTAGACTAACCTACGAGACAAAGAGAACCGACGGGTTGTCTGACATGCGAGCAGTGTCCCAACGGCCACAATTCCGGATATTCAGTGAGATGTGGTGCCCTCCATGCACCGTCCAATTAATGCCAGCGCGAATCACAGATGGCTGCACGATGCAGGGCTACATACACACAGACCGTTAGGACGATAGTCCTCAATAACACTGCATCGTCGCTAAAGCCTGCAATGGTCTAGTGCCAGACCCTCGTGGAGCCACCCAGAATGGCAGCGGGTGATCTTCAGTTACGAGTTCCGCGTTTGTCTTGGAGGAAACGAACACCAAGTCCGTGCTTTAGAGCACCATGGTCAGCGCCAAAATGAACGTTTTTTTTCGAGCGTCACATGTCCAGTAGGCCTGGTTTCGTGGTATGGGGCGATTGCTTAAGATGCCATATCACCTTTGTTGTTCATTAATGACACTTAGACAGCCCAGCGTTGCGTTAGTGCGGTCCTGCCACCAGTGGCTTTACCTTTTCTGAACACTCACTCCGGTGCGAATTTCCAGCAGAACATCGCTGCAGTCTCGCAAGCTTGCCTTCATGGCACTGACACTCTGCTATGGCCAACCGCATCGCCAGACCTGTTGCCGATTGAAAATGTGCGGGATACCAATGGACGCGCTATCCACACTCCAACCCTACCACACAACCTGCAGGAACTGAGTAAGGAGTTTCAAGCTGCATGGGATGTCATATCGCAGGACATCATTAGGAACCTATACATCTCCATGCTGTGTGGACAAACTTGGCGGCCCAACGCCGTACTGAGAGACACTACTTATTGGAGTGTAGCTGAATACATTTTGCAGATATGAGTCTCAGTATTTAATTGCATATTGTTCCTGGTAACTTTTACCTTCCCCCTGAATAGCATTGCATCCCGAAGCGTCCTTCAGGGTGCAGCAATGTTTCAGCCGATGAGTGTGTCATTATGGAATATGGAAGGCGGTATTTCGGGATTTTATTATTTTAAACGCATCCAAGTATAACCTATTCCATCTTTGAAAATATGATATAAATTCCAGCGAAGTATGATACTACGCTCTTTCTGCTAGGTCTTATCGCACGGCGTTCGTTAGACTAGGCTACGAAACGAGATGTGAACGAGATTTGCACGCAATGAAGGAGATGTTCACGGCATTTAGATATCCAATG
This sequence comes from Macrothele yani, assembly GCA_039090855.1. Classification (NCBI taxonomy): domain Eukaryota; kingdom Metazoa; phylum Arthropoda; class Arachnida; order Araneae; family Macrothelidae; genus Macrothele; species Macrothele yani. Next base: position 44,283,490 of record CM076999.1, on the reverse strand, counting down.
CATGGAACGTAAGCGAAAGCCAAACATTTTATTTTTTGCATTCTTAATCTCTTATATTTGCGTATATTCATTTAGATAAATAAAATCCGAGTTTTGCAAAGCATTGTGTTTTCACATATCCAAGAAATTAGTCCATAGTGTATGTTACGCAAAATCCGAAATAGCCAGATGTTTGAAACCATCATCACAGATTTGCATAGGGAACTTTACAGGAAAAATATAATTTGCGTGTTTCTGTTATTTGGAAAATTTTGATATTTCGTTTAGCACCAAAACAAATGATTTCATGCATCAGCAATTTTGAGATTTCTATAAATAATATCTACTGATATGCCATAAACGAAACTTTGATATCTGGTGATGAATATCAAGGGACATACAGTGTCCCTCTGAAGAGAAAATTAAAAGAACTAGACATCTGGTTCTGGAAAGATGTAATTATCCTTTATCCACTTTCATGCAAAACGAATCAAAGTAAATCTGTGAACAACTAAACAACCGTAAGCTCAATGCAGAGCCGGAATTCCTAATATTTTGCACGCTTATTTCTTCCCTCTCGAACAATTCGTTTGACACACTGCATTCATCTTAAGGTAAATAAACAGGCGCGAATTTTGAGAGGAAAATATTTTTTCTTTTTGAAGAGCCCTCTTCATAATAATACTTTTATACTCTGATTAATAGCAAAAACAATAAATGCATGCTGTAGCTCAGTAGATTAGATAATGTTGAATAACATTTGAAATGTTTGAATACACATTTTAATATTTTTACTTCGTTAATAACACTTTGAATGAAAGTTCGAAAATAAAAGTAAAGTCCTTCGACCATTCAGCATGTTGCGAAAATGCATACTGGGTTGCGAGTGAGCATTTACATATTATGTTAAATTTCTTGCGGTATTGGGTGTGTGCATAAGTTCTACACGTTTTTGTATGGTACAAAGAAAGGAGGAGCACGCAACAAATAACGTACCTGGTATTCCACATAATTGCCTCCATTCTGTATGACTTCTTGCCGTCTGTTTATGAGTAGGTGAATCCCATGCCGGAAAAACTCCTGTGTTTTAGCGTTTTCACATCGTTCACATCATCGAAGGCGTTCTGTAATGTTCGAAAAAGGTGGTAGTCCGTAGGTGCCCGATCAGGGAAATACTCCGGGTGAGGTAACACTTCCCAACTAAAGTCAAGTAAGTTTTTCCGAGTGATTAAAGCAGCACGAAGTCTAACGTTATCATGATGAAGGATCACACCTTTGCAGTCGACGAGAGCTGGACGCTTTCAGGTCAGTAGTTCTCGCAATCTGGCCACCAGTTGGCAGTAGAGGTCAGTATTTATCTTTCGGTTCGGTGCCAACACCAACCACTGGATTATTCTGTAGACAACCCACCAAGCACTCAACAAAACTTTTTGTAATGCAGTTACTTTAAGGCCGTTGGAGCAGTTTTCCCACCCTTGCACACAGTCCGTCGAAGCTTTACATTACGGTACAGATCCCATTTCTCATCACTCGTTATAAATCGTCCATAACACGGATAATCTCTCTAACGAGAAATCAAAGAAACACTGTTAGGGATTCTCACCTCGATTCTCACCTCAGAAAGCTGGTGCGGAAACCTGTTAACCCTTTAAAGACGACAACCTTAAAATATTGATCACTCTAAATACCATAACGACCGAAGCTGTCTGTTAGTTCAATTCTTTGTTCAGTAACAATACTGATGACTGAAAATGATCCTTGATAATCCCTCATACGTCGTGCATATTTGAAGAACAGGTGACGCTAGGGAATCTAACTCACGCTGGACAGGCGTTTCGGGCGGAGATTTTCGTTTTTATGCAAGGGCGTTTTGGGCGTTATTGTCGTTAAAGGGTTAATCAATTTGTTGATGAACCCAAGCGTATGTATTAGTCTTTCGACTGTTCTGTGTACCGACAGCGTTTCCGGTAATTCCTGAACGATTGGATGTGGGTCATTTGTTATGGCTTGGTCCATCTTCTCATCAGAAACCATGGATGTTCGTCCGGAACGTGGTTGCTCTTCACAACTTTTGTATTTGTCCCGGAATTTCTGAAACCAACGGCGACATGCGCTGTCATGAACTGCATCTTTCCCATTCACTTGACAGATATTGCAGCAAGCCGCGCAGGCACTACTGCTTTTATCGAACTCGTACAGTAAACAATGTCTAATGTGCTCTTTATCGCATGCCACGTTACACCATCCGTGATTTCCGTTACGAAGGACTTACTCGGACAAACCTAGTGCCTTTATATGCTGTACTGCTCCACTCTTCATTGACCAGAAATTCGGCATACCAACGTCATCTGTGACGTAAATACTCCGAAAGTAATTCCAATCTACGGTAAAAACAGGTACAACTTTTGCACACACCCAGTACATACTGCACACAAAATTCAGGTTTAGATACAAACCTGAGGGTGCTTAAATGAAAATCAAAGTTGTAAATCGAGGCACATGGTATACATGATTTTCCAGTTCACTTGCTAAAATTTCATTTCATTTTCATTTCATTTATTTATTCTTTCAGTTGCCACTACAGCAACTAAGAAAAGGAGGGTAAAGGCCGTGAGGCCTGACATAGCCCTCCTCTCCTCAGAATACAAAAAAACATAAAGCTTAGCAGAAAAGGCAAGCCAACACATATATGGTAGGTACACGTACTGGCTCACAACCAACACATATAACAAGGTGTTCCATCAACAATAGTCTTCATTTTAATCTAAACAAACAAGTATCATATACACTTCACTACATAATCACATATATATTTTTAAATAAACAACAAATAACGTTTGCACCTCACTCTATAATCATACTAACTCACATTTCTTCCATTTAGTCGATATTGTTTATTGTTTACTAATTATTTCATAAGATATGACTTTAGTTTTATTTTAAATAAGTTAAAATTATTAATTGATGTTAGTTCTTGGGGCAATGAGTTCCAGAATTTTGGACCAATGTAATTTATATTCATTTTGAGTTTCTCAGTTTGTGGGAACATTGGAATTAGTAGTGATCTATTCCTAGCATTGTGGTAATGAGTATGTATATTTAGAGTTATTATATCATTGTGTATACCATTTTTAATTCTTTTATACATTATGTTTCCCGAGTTATAATCATATAATTGCTTTATCGTTAAAATGTTATAAATATTGGGGTTCACATTTGACCGAATATATAAGCTTGGTTGAAAATTATTTGATGTTTTAAGATCTATTAGTCTTATAAATCTATTTTGCAGTTCCTGTAGTTTATTAATATTATATTGTGTGGTTTGTCCCCAGGTTAAAATGCAATAATTAATGTGTGTTTGAATTAGAGTATGATATATAGAAATTTCTTCATCAATGTGACCCTCACTTGATATCTGCTGTCCAAGATAAACGTACGTGTCTGTTATCTCCAGCTTTTCTCCATCAATCGATAAATCTTCATTTCTTGTAAAAGCATTGAACATCACTTTTGTCTTCTGAAAGTTCATTTTTAATCCCACTTCTTTACTCTTGTCAGCAAGTTCCTGGATCATACTCTGCAGCTCTGATGGGGTAGTTGCAAAAATGACTACGTCATCAGCAAAACGAAGGTGGGTTAAATAATCTCCATTAATCTTTATCCCCTTGTTTTCCCAGCTCAGCGACTGAAAAACACCCTCCAATGTGGCATTAAAGAGCTTCGGAGATATGGTGTCATCTTGTCTCACTCCCTTTCCAATTTTTACGTGTGTTGTGTTTTCAAACAGCCTAATATTTGCACTTGCATTTTCATAGATGTTATTAATAATATTAATGTATGCATCTTCAGTACCGCAGGTTTTCAGAGCCATTGTAACTGCTGATGGTTTCACCGAATCAAAGGCTTTTTCATAATCGATAAAAGCCATGCACAATGGAAGTTCATATTCCCTCGCTCTTTCAATTAGTTCTCTCAGCACGTGGACATGATCTATTGTGCTGTAGCCACTCCTGAATAAAGCTTGTTTTCTCGGTTGAGCCATGTCCAGTGTTACCTTCGAGCGGTGTGAAAGAACTTTAGTGAAAATTTTATAAACTACTGATAGGAGGCTGATAGGTCTGTAGTTTCCGAGATCCTCAATGTCACCTTTCTTATGTAGCACGATCATTGTAGCGGTGTTCCAATCCTCAGGAAAAAACGGCGTACAAAACTTGGCTGGAGAGCTTTTGGAAAAAACAGCATAATTTTTAAGAGCAATATGCCATTATGTCTCAAAAGAAAAGTGTTTGATCAATGCATTCTTCCAGTGCTTACGTATAGTGCAGAGACGTGGACCTTAACTAAAAGAGACATACAAAGGCTGCAGACAACTCAAAGAGGCATGGAGAGGTGCATACTTGGTGTAACCAGGAGAGATAAGAAGAGGAACTCGTGGATCCGAAAAATGACAAGAGTGGAAGACATCATGATCAGAGTTAAATCCCTGAAATGGCAATGGGCTGCACATACTGCCAGAAGGACAGATCATCGATGGACAGCCGAAATTTTAGATTGGATTCGAAGGGACAGGAAAAGACCCAGAAGAAGACCACATGGGAGATGGGTGGATGAAATTCGAAAGTATGCAGGGGTGACATGGAGGAGAATGGCACAAGACAGACCGTTGTGGAGGAAACTTGGGGAGACCTTCGTCCAGCAGTGGATTGATAATGGTTGACAATGATGATGATGATGATGATGATATAGAAATTAATATTTTTGGTGTTAAGTTTGGCAAAGCACTACTGACCATTCCCATTTTTCTAGAAATTTTGTTACTTAAATTTTCAATGTGTTTGTTCCATTTCAAATCATTGTGTATAGTTGTACCTAGATAAGAGTGTGTTGAGACCGTATTAATCCTAACTCCATTCATCAGAATCCGTAAATTGTATAAATGTTAAACTTGTGAATTAGAGAAAATCATTAATTTAGCTTTATTAATATTAACAACTAGTTCATTTGTATTCAGCCAATCTGTTATTAATTTTAGCTGAGTATTAGGTCTTAGTGCAAGCTCATTCATATCAGTTCCCTTTAAAATAATAGTTACGTCATCTGCATATAGGACTGTATCATTATCTTTTAATACTGAAAATAAGTCGTTAATATATAAATTAAAAATAAAGGACCAAGAACTGATCCCTGGGGTACCCCACAATTTATGATTTGTAATATGGATCGACCCTGATGAATCTGAGTGCATTGCATTCTTTCTGACAGGTAACTTTTGAATAAATAATAGCTAGATCCCGGAGTCCTATAATATTTAACTTATGAAGTAATATATCATGACAAATGACATAACCAACCTTAAAAAACACCATAATACCTTCAAGTTGGAACTGAAGAACAGGTTCTCTGCTTTAGAAAGCCTAACATCGGAAGAAGTGGACATCTCTGAAGTTAACAGAAAAGTAACCAAAGCTCTTATGGAAACAGCAACAAAATTAGCTGGGTCTAAAAACAAGTTGCATGTAAATAAATTATCAGGAAAAACGAAAATGTTGATACAAAAAAGAAGAGAGATGAGGACAACTAAAGAAGATGTGACTTCCAAAGTGGAATATATAAAGCTATGCAAGACAGTACGAAAAAGTATCACTGAAGACGTAAGAAAATTCAACTGTGAACTAGTGAGGGAAGCAATTGAAAACAACCAAAGCCTAAAGATAGCAAAGGGACATCTCAGTAAGGGAAGAAAACAGATTATGGCACTGAGAAAAGAAGATGGTTCTGTAACAAGAAATAGAGGCGAAATTTTGACAAGAGTGAAAGATTTCTACTCCAAATTATATGAAAGGGATGATACATGCACTCCAGACATCATGAAAGATACCAGTACCAGAGCTCTTCCAGTCCTTCCAGCAGAAGTTGCACATGCAATCAAGAACATGAAGCGGGGAAAAGCTCCAGGAGAAGATGGAATTACTGTAGACATCATACAAGAAGCAAGCGGAGAAATCGAAACAGTACTCGCCCAAATTTTCACTCGATGCCTTAATGAAGGAAAGATTCCTGAGGATTAGAACACCGCTACAGTGATCCTGCTACATAAGAAAGGTGACATTGAGGATCTCGGAAACTACAGACCTATCAGCCTCCTATCGGTAGTTTATAAAATCTTCACTAAAGTTCTTTCACACCGCTTGAAGGTAACACTGGACATGGCTCAACCGAGAGAACAAGCTGAATTCAGGAGTGACTACAGCACAATAGATCATATCCATGTGCTGAGAGAACTAATTGAAAGTGCGAGGGAATATGAACTTCCATTGTGCATGGCTTTTATCGATTATGAAAAAGCCTTTGATTCGGTGAAACCATCAGCAGTTACAATGGCTCTGAAAACCTGCGGTATTGAAGATGCATACACTAATATTATTAATAACATCTATGAAAATGCAAGTGCAAAGATTAGGCTGTTTGAAAATACAACACACACAAAAATTGGAAAGAGAGTGAGACAAGGTGACACCATATCTCCGAACCTCTTTAATGCCACATTGGAGGGTGTTTTTCAGTCACTGAGCTGGGAAAACAAGGGGATAAAGATTAATGGAGATTATCTAACCCACCTTCTTTTTGCTGATGACGTAGTCATTTTTGCAACTAGCCCATCAGAGCTGCAGAGTATGATCCAGGAACTTGCTGACAAGAGTAAAGAAGTGGGATTAAAAATGAACTTTCGGAAGACAAAAGTGATGTTCAATGCTTTTACAAGAAATGAAGATTTATCGATTGATGGAGAAAAGCTGGAGATAACAGACACGTACGTTTATCTTGGAAAGCAGATATCAAGTGAGGGTCACATTGATGAAGAAATGAATCGGCGTACAAAACTTGCCTGGAGAGCTTTTGGAAGAAACAGCATAATTTTCAAGAGCAATATGCCATTATGTCTTAAAAGAAAAGTGTTTGATCAATGCATCCTTCCAGTGCTTACGTATGGTGCAGAGACGTGGACCGTAACTAAAAGAGACATACGAAGGCTGCAGACAACTCAAAGAGGCATGGAGAGGTGCATACTTGGTGTAACCAGGAGAGATAAGAAGAGGAACTCCTGGATCCGAAAAATGACAAGACTGGAAGACATCATGATCAGAGTTAAATCCCTGAAATGGCAATGGGCTGGACATACTGCCAGAAGGACAGATCATCGATGGACAGCCGAAATTTTAGATTGGATTCCAAGGGACAGGAAAAGACCCAGAAGAAGACCACATGGGAGATGGGTGGATGAAATTCGAAAGTATGCAGGGGTGACATGGAAGAGACTGGCACAAGACAGACCGTTGTGGAGAAAACTTGGGGAGACCTTCGTCCCGTAGTGGATTGATAATGGTTGACAATGATGATAATGATGATGGTATCATGATTTATGGTATGGAATGCTTTTGATAAATCAAGAAAGACTGCTATTGTTATTTGTTTTTGTAATAGATTTTGTTGAATTATATTTTGTGTATGTAATAATGCTAGTTCAGTTGATTCATTTGGTACAAATCCGAATTGTCTGTGATGAAATATATTATGTCTTTGACTGTATGAAAACAGTCTGGTATGTATTAATTTCTCAAGTATTTTTGCGAAAATTGATAAGTTTGCGGTTGGACGATAATTATTTATGTCGTTTTTTGACCCCTTTTTATATTTCGGGGTGATTTTGTAGATTTTTAAGGCCTCTGGAAATATTCCGGTTTCAAGTATAAATTTATATATCTGCAACAACGGCTGACTTATGGTATCTGCCACAAATTGTATGGCTATTGGAAGAATTTCATCGTAGCCAGGTCCGACATTTGTATTGATTTGGTTTAAAGCATGAGCAAGTTCAGTCCTTGTTATTTTCGGCATATGAAAAGTATTTAGTCTTGAAATATTTTGTAGGAATTTTGTAAAGTTGATTCCTGAGAATATAAGTTGTTGCTTGGTCAATTGTGGTGACAATATAAAGTGACTGTTGATCTCATTAGCTATAGCCTGTTTATCAGTTATTTTATAAGTTGATTTGGTTAAATATTGCGGCGTAACTGGGCTGGTATTTTCCCCAGTAATAGAATCAGATGTTACCATGTTAATTTAGGGTTATTTTAAGAGAATATATTAGTGTAGTAATTTCTTTTTATCTTCCGAATATGTGAATTCAATTTGTTTCTGTATGTTTTAAAATTCTGGAAGTCGACTTGTAGTTTATTTTTAATAAATTTGGAATACAGTCTATTTTTTTTATTTATTCGATTTAAGAGATTTCTTGTTATCCATGGTTTCCTATTTTTTTTAATCTTATTACTTTTCATTATTATTGAAAAAGCTTGATCCTATGAGTCTTTTAACAATATTGTAAATAAGTTATATGTCATATTTGGATTTTCCGCTGGTAGGAAATTTAACCAATTTATAGTTTGAAGCAGGTTCCGAAATTTTTCCAGGTTATTAGCATTTATTAATCGTATGTGTTTGTTTATTAACTGTTTCTCCACTACATGTGTATAAGTGTAAACTGTGAAGATTGGTAAATGGTCAGTGATATCATTATTTAAAACTCCTGATAAGACTTACTCTTGTGGAGCATTTGTGAGTGATAAATCAATAATCGTTTCTGTGTTAGGTGTAATTCTCGTTGGATGTAATATTGTATTGATAAATCCAGCAGCAGTTAATATTTGAACAAAGTACTGAGTCTGTGAATTAGTAACAGAAATATTAATATTAAGATCTCCCAATAAAAATCCCTTTTTACCGGTTAAATTCACATAATTGAATGCATCAGTTAATTTTTCGAAGAACTGAGTTGTATTTGATCCTGGAGAGCGATAGCACACCATTATAATAGTGTGTTGATCTTCTATTGACAAAATTTCTATGGTAGAGTCAGTAAATGTTAAGTTTTTATTAATTGTGTAATCATGATAGGTATCCTTAACGTAAATGGCCACTCCACCTCCTCTTGAGTTGGTTCTATTTTGATAAAAAATCTTATAGCCATCCAAGCCAACACTATTATTTTCACTGGGAAACCATGTCTCTGTTTACATAAAATATCTATTTGTGAATTAGTAACCTGAATTAAAAAAAAAGGAAGGAAAGGCGGACAGTCAGACAGAAATATTACTGTGTATATTGAGAAGCGTGTTCATAATTACGGAGGGAAAACAATATATTTCATTATTCCATCCTTGGTATTGAAGGATTGTAAAGAAGAGGAACATCATAAGGAGCCATGAGAAACGTATTACTCTTGCTGATGGATGTAAAGCAGCAAAATCTGTTTCATCAACGAAATAAATAACTCTTCAACTAAACACGATACCCTGATAAGTACAATGTGCCCTTCCTTAAAATTGCATCTGTGACTATCAGGAGGATCCAACTAAACTGTGCGACCAGAAATTAATGAAGCAATCATACATTTATATTTGCGCGAAAGCTCAATATTCTGAGCTTTCTTTGAAAAGCATTAGTGTTTTTTCAAGCATAAAAAAGTTCGAATACCTGGGTCATTCGTTTGAGCTAAATCTGGGTTGGCAAAGAAACAAATCAGATAGGGTGACTACAGAAAAACGCATTAACCACAGCTCAATTGAGCAATATTCAAAACTTCGTTTTCCCTCTGAAAGTCATTTCCTTCTCAGTTTAATCAATAAAGCATTTTGTAATGGGCTCTATTACAAACCACTGAATCCTGGCATTTTCCCAACACCGCTCTCATTGTTGTTTAGCTTACAGTAGTATCACGATAAAGAATATTTGACGAATGTCAGGGAGACAGCTCATACGCTTTATGCGAAAAAGAAAGGACATATTCGCACACACTGATAAATCAAACTTGATCGTGAGGTTTAAAATGATCATGAGAAGCATTACAGCGTCGTTGTGACATTAATTACAAGTTCATTCCCTGGAATATGTTTAGTTTGGATAAGCGATGCATAGATGTGATGATCGTTGCAGAGTCATACATAATTTCATATCAAAAAAGTATAAATTTTCCAAAATGAATTATGTCTTTTCTCCGTACAAAAACACAACTTTCATTCAAATGTATTTACCGTAACTCAGTTCGTATGAGAAGCGAATCTCCTAAATCTGTACCACATAGGAGTGACAGAGCGTAGCTGGCATTTAATCTTCCTATCTTTGTTAGAACGTTGCAATAACAAATGCGGTTATTGATGTAGATACATTGATAGTTATTTGGTGTTAATGCCGTATCACAAAGTTGCGTAATTATTTAGAACAAGTGCGTAGAAGGCTAGAACATGGCATTTAATGGCACAACTACAATTTCAGCAAACTTCAAGATTAGAAAAATATAGGAACGAAAATATTGCAGGGTGTATATTTGTGACTTTTTTGCTTATTACCACTTGGACCATAAAGATATAAATACCAGTCTATTTATCATTCAGGAAGGAAAAATAAAAGTATTAGAATATAATTTTTTTTATGCTCACAGGTTTCAAAGCACCTTATTTTCATTTTCGTATGCAATCACGAAATGGCGGGGAAAGGTCGTGTCCGATCATCGAGGGCATCATTTAAATGAAGAATAAATCCACAGATTTTATTTAAGAATGAGAATGTCAATATGGTTGTGTGATAATTCTTTTCAATATGTTTTTTAAATATGTATCCTGCAGCTTCCAATAATTCTAACTGCTGACCATCCATTTGACACGCCAGTGGAAAATCGATCTTTGCATGTCGTGAGGGTATAAAATTTTCCTGGAACGTGACAAATAAACGTTTCGTAGTTGGCTACAGTTCAAAACATGCTCTTTAGTATTATGAATTAGGCATTGCCCATTTTAGAAATTTGTAGTTCATTGATTTGCACCCTATGGGAAATGTCCTAATGATTTCTTGTATAATTTACTTTTGCACAAAATACTGCGCACCATAGAGTACAAGAATAAGTTCATGTTCTCGGTTTACACAAAAATACAAGTTATGATATTTGGTACGTTTCTGTATTTTAAGCAATCTTATCTTTTGGAAAGCGTAGTACTGAATGCGAAAGTAGCAGTGAATGTTAATTGGTGATGGTTCTCGAGGTATTGTCGCTAATCTGTTTTGCGTAACAGCGCTGAAGTTTGATTATTGTTACGAAGCAAGCCCTTATATATCAAACTTGGAAAATTTCGTGTCACGTTCCAGCTGTAATTTTCTAACAATAATAGTAACCTTCTTCCCCTGTATGTCTATACGTTTTTAGGAGATTTTTTAAAAATGTTTTTTTCTGTTTCAACAAAAGAAATTGGGTTTTTCTAAAATAAATCCAAATGAGAAATTAAGAAACGTTCCTTGGTCTACATATTTCTTCTCAGTGTGTGATATGAAGACTGCAGTTCTTACAAACCTTTTTATTTTGCTGCTTTTCAGTTTCCCAAGATTCACGTCGTAAATTAATCCAACTTTGCTTTGCTTTTCCATTGTAACAACAATCATTTCGCTTTGCTTTCCATCGCAACAACGCCCCTTTATCTTATAAGGCGTGAATTTTATATAGAAGACAGAGAAAGTCCATTTTGGTAAGAAAACTTTAATTCAAATTTTTTTCCTGAGACTCAGATTTATGCGTAAAGTGGCAACAGAATCTTCATGAATTATATAAAGAAATTGTGTTAGTTAGTCTTTTTCCCTAATTCCAGGGTCGGCTAGAAAACACCGAATCACCTTTAAGGAATGCGATGCCTTGCCTCTGTTATTCGTTTTACACAAGAAGCTATACCACATTGAGCAATATTTTTCGAGTACAAAACAGTCATACAATTGGGTTTTCAGGTTCCCACAAAACTAGAAAATAAGACCTAAATTGATTAGGGCTGTTAAAAGGAAAAACTGGGAGCCTTCAAAGTCAAGCATGTTATGTTCAGAATACTTTGGTGAACATCAATTTGATAGAAGTTCCACTTTAAGAGTACATTCGCAAACTGATGCTGTATCTGATGAATTTGATGCAATTCCTTATCATTTAAAAAAGGTAAATTTCGAAATATTGATAACATATGTACCACTGTAATTATTAATTGAATGTTATAATCTAATTGATGTTTGGATTAATATTACCAACATATCAGATCACTTCAAAGAGCTGACATTCCCATTGTTGGTTATATATCAAATTCAACATTAAGGTAATTTATTAATCATTTACAAATATGTATGTAAACCAGCTGTAAACAAAAATGTTTCCAAACAAATTTGGATTATATTTGCATTATCACTAATTAAAACTCATAATTTACAGAAGAAGAAATTCAGAAAACCACCAAGAGAGAGAGAAAAATTGAACTGCAACCTGAAGTTCCGGAAACAAATATTGAAGTCAGCTTGGGTGGAGTTTTATCATTACAGATAGATTATAAAAAAATGTACATTGCCACAAATAATAAATTGTTAAAACGTAGAAAAAAATAAAAGCTTTGGTACAGATGCAAAATAGCTGAAAAATGTGATTTCATGTCTCAAAAACAAAACTTTTGTCAGTAGCGACGTTTTAGAAATGTTGGACCCAATTGGTCCAAACAATAAATTTTTGAAAAGACAATTGAACAAAGTTTCGGTTGGTAAACAACTGTGTTCTTACTTTAAACAGCTGAAAACGTTTGCCTTTACTATGCATTTCTATTCTCCACTAGCATACAATTATGTGCGTGACACATTTAATACATGCTTACCACACATTCGTACGCTATCCAAATGGTATAGCCGAATAGACGGGTCTCCTGGATTTACACAAGAAGCATTAAATACATTGGGAAAAACACAGTTCTCACACTATTCTGTGTTCATTGGTGACGGATGAGATGGATATAAGTGACACATTGAATTTGATGATTCTGTTTTTCCATGGGTATATGAATATTGGAACAGAAATGAGTACTGATGCAGTGCCAGTTGCTAATTATGCTTTTGTAATGATGTTTGTGGCAATTAATTCAAATTAAAAACTTCCATTTGGGTAATTTTCGGTTGATGCTTTAACCTCAGAACTGAAATCAAATTTAAACTTACAAGCTTTAAATATTTTGCACATGATGGGAATAAAAGTTATTTCAGTAACATTTGATGGTTTGGCATCTAATTTAACTGCTGCTAAACATTTGCGTTGCAGTTTTGATACATCTCCATTAACATCAACATTTGCACACCCAAGTACTGGGCACAAGGTAGCTGTATTTTTAGATTCTTGTCATATGTTGAAACTGATACGAACACACTTGGTGACAAAAAGGTAATTTTTGATAAAGATGATAAAATTATTAAATGGGAATATCTAAACAATTTGTATGAACTACAAGAAAAAGAAGGCTTGCATGCTGGTATAAAATAAGAGCTGCACATATTTATTAAATTTCAAAAATCAAGGATGAAGGTTAAATTAGCTACCCAACTTTTTAGCCGTTCGGTACCTGATACAATAAAATTACGTCGTACTTTACAATTAACAAATTTTGAAAATGTATATGCCACTATTGAATTTGTAGGAACATTTAATGACTTATTTGATGTTTTAAATTAAAAAAATATGAGACTGTATTCATTTAAAAAAACCCTAAATCTAAAAACTGAAGAAACATCATTTGCTTTTTTGAATGAAATGCATTTGTATATTTTTAGTTTGAAGGTAAGACGTGGTGGAGAATTCATTTTAAAATCTTCAAGAAAAACAGGATTTCTTGGATTCTTGATAAATATAAGGAGTACTATTGTCATGTATAATAACTATGTGAAATGTGATAATGTTTTGCGTTATCTTCTATTGTATAAAGTAAGCCAAGACCATCTCTAGCATTTTTTTTCATTTGTAATACATCATGGTGGTTCAAATAATAACCCAACAGCCAGTCAATTCCGAGCAGCGTATAAAACAACACTGATTCATTCTGAGCTAAAAGGTTGTCATCATTAAATTATATCTGGTTTTGTTGTAAAACAAATTGTACAAAATATGCATTGTGAAACATGCTTATGTGCACTTACTACTGATAAATGGTCTTATAGAAGAGAAACATTAATAGCAATTAAGGATAAAGGGGGTTTAATCTTTCCCTCTGATGATGTTGTAAAAATATGTAAAAAAGCAGAGGCTTTGTTTATATGTGCAATAAATATACGTGGTGGTGATGACATTCGTAAATTTAGAATTAACAAAATTGTAAGTGGAGTATTAAAATATTCTATTTCCAACAGTAACATCTTTTCATCTTTAGTTAACCATATGTATGATATGTCTCCTTTTGATAATCACTAGGTTCAACTAATACGATTAATTGCGTATAAATATTTAGAACTAAGATATAAATACTGTTGTAAAAACCTAATTCAGAAGCACAATAACATTCGACAACTATATAAAGCAATACTTTTTAAAGGTCAATAGGTTCTCATTTCTGCATCTATAAATTCTAGTATAAGACCCAGGTAATCACAGAGGTTATGATGCCAAATTATTTGCAGGAAATGTTCCAAATATTTCGCAGAAATAACATACACATCATTTCAGAGACATAATATAATGGCGAATTATTCAAAAGTTTTTGTGATTTAATAATAAAATTTGTTTTCCTGTAAAGTTAGCCTAATAGTATGGTGCTGTAGGAAAGCTGCAGCCGTGTGGTGGCCGTTAGGCATATAGACTCGGAAGCGCACTGCTGTAGTTGACGGATAAAAAAAATAATGGATGCAGCTCGGTGACGTGGCGTCACCGAGCTGCATCCATTAAGGTTTGTATCTGCTGAACATTAGTTAAGTCTCATAGTGCCATACTGGCAATATAGTCATAATCCAAATGAGATGCTTTGAGTTTTAAAGATATTTTTCACGCGGGTGGGAAAACAAAGGTTTTATGAGCGCATTGGCATAGTACACATTACTGTTTTGCCGATCTTTGTACAGCTTTACCAGAACCCTCAGAATGGCGCAGAAATTGAATACTCACAGTTTATTAATAATATATAAATGCCAGTTATTGTGATAACAATGGAACCATTGTTTCAAAACTTACGAGACCTCATCAGCAATCAGACTGTCGTGTGTGATAACCAATGCCTGACAAGGGCCCGTAAGTGTCGAAAACGTTACCCCATTCTCACAGTAACTAGCATTTATATATTATTAATAAACTTTGATTATTAAAGTACTACATAAATGCTTTGATACCAAGTTGTACTTGCACGAATTTATGTTCAGAAAATGATATACCAAGCAAAACGTTTTTGTAAACTTCCTTGTTGATCTTTCAGAGAACTACCGGTAAACATGCTCTTGTAATGTCCTCCGTCGACTACAGCAGTGCCTTCCCGAGTAGCTAGGCCTGGCGGCCACCACACAGCTGCAGCTTTCCGACACCACCGTAATAATGGGTTAATTTTATAGAAAACATTTTATTACTAAATTACTAAAATTTTTGACTAATTTGCCATGATTTCATGTCTGTGAAACATTACATATGTTGTTTCTGAGAAATTGTTGGTATTTCCCCGCAAATAATTTAGCATCGTAAACACCCTGTTTACCCGAGACCCATCTGTTAAGCTTTTGTTTTATTTCACTTTTGGTGACCCAACATTTGTCTTCTTTATCAAGAAAGGCAGAAATTTGCCCTGACGATTCTTGTTTTCACATACACAAAAGTTCGATATCATCTAATGGTAACACTCGTCCAACATAATGCTGAACAGGCTTTTTGGGTCTCCATTCTATGAAAACATGGTTTCCATCATTCTCAGTTCCCAGTTGTTTATTTATTGCTCCTGTCTATTCTGTAGCTTTCTGAAGTCGACGAGGCCTTTTGATTATTCGCGTCAGTAAGTGGTTGGCCCCATGACATTCACTCATGGTGCCAACGTATTCAGCAGAATTTACCAGCTTGCCTCCCAGTACTTTGTGCCACACCAAGCACTTCCCAATTCCACCTATTCCATCCACTACACCTTTCCCATGGCTTATTGCGAAGAAACTCCAAATTATTTGCAGTTCATGCTGTTCGAACATGAAGGTTAAATTTGTGAATAAATAAAGTTGCGTAAATTCACTGGCTACACGGTTACGAAACAATGCTATTTCTTCAATATGTGGATATTTGTCTTTTAATTCTAAAATCAAAGTCTCTATGAAAACATGCACAGCAATTTTGTCATGGCTTGTTTCATCGAGTTATAAAACATAACCGTGTCCATTTTCAAGCCCCGCATATAATGTAAATATTGTTAGTTGTTTGTAACACCAATGTGCACTCTGTATTTCATTATGTATTTTAATGCTGAAATTCTCTGCAAAATATACTTGTACCCCTGCTTTGGTTTTTGAAAAAAATTTCTCATCTTGAAAAAATTTATGTTGCTGTCTTTTGATAAAGGTGTGCTTCAAGAAGTATGCTATGTATTTGGCTTCGCAGAACTTGAGGGTAGTTTTTTTACTGTGCCTGTACGGACAGTTTAACTTCTTTTTGATTAACTTTATCCCTCTGTTCCCATTTAAGTTTTTCTTTTCATGTGCATTATCCAATCTATTAAGCTCAGGTTCATTCAAAACTATATTTTGGTCACAAAGATGTTGGTATTTATGGTCTGTCATTCAGTTCTGAAAGCATGGTACGAGTGCTCATGTATTCATGGTTAAAAATCACTTTCAAAGTACAAAGAATTTGTCCATGTACTGCCACCCAAAACCATTACTCCTGAGACACTGTTTGGTGTTTTACAGAAAATAACCATTGGCTTACAAAATATAGGTTTTACTGTGATTTGTGTTGCGACTGACAACAGTTCCATCGATTGTAAGTGTATGACATAAATCGTAAGTGTGTTTTACTATGATTTGTGTTGTCACTGACAACAGTTCCATCGATTGTACGTGTATGTCATCAAAGGTAAGTCTATTTTACTGTGATTTGTGTTGTCACTGACAACCATTCTATCAATCGTAAGTGTATGTCCATAAGTCAATGAATGATTAATGAATGATTAACTGTTAAATGAGTGTGTTTTGGATCATGTTTTAAATTTTACCCAGAGAAAGGTGTAGTTCAGGCATTATTTGTGTGTGGGGTGGAGTAACCCCAAATAAATGCAGGCCTTAACCTTTTCAAAATCTGATTTTTGTGTGGGCAGTAAATTTGTGTTTCACGAGTATTATTCTGTGTCGTAACATATCCCCCTAGCTTATACTAAGGTTTATAGGATTCGTACTTGGGTATCTTTTGAAATAATTCCACTAGACAATCATCTCTCTTTGGTACAAAATTGTTAATGCATTTATTTTTCTTAGATTTTTTGAACCGGCCATTTGTAAAATGGTATTTTTTCCCCTTTTGTTTTCGTTCCATAATACACGTGTGTGTGTGTGTGTGTGTACATATATATGCATGCACATGTGTATATATACACTGCTGGCCACCCAAAATACAACACCAAGAAGGAAGCATCCGATTGGCCTGAAATTCGCAGCATGCGTCGCCCGCTATACGGCATGCAAACAATTAGCTTTGCAGGTCATATGCAAGTCCTGTGCGCCCGGCACGCAACCGAGAAGCACTATAAGAAGGGTGCACATAAGGCGAGGGGTAAATAGTGGAATTGTGTTGCGCTGCCGGACCTGTGAGTGGGAAGCTTCCTGACACCTTGTCGCAGAATACGGCAGTCATTCCAGCACGTTTCCGAGTTCCACAGAGGACAAATAATGGCTTATCGCGACAGCGGTTTATCATGCCGAGACATCGGCACCCGTTTGGGACGACATCCAGCCACAGTGAGGAGAGTATGGATTCGGTGTGTGCAGGAGGGACGGACGGACCGACGTGAGCGATTGCCGTAGCCCCGGCACACCACCAATCGAGAGGGCCGACATGTTGTGCAGCGGGCATTGCCGGCTAGCAACGCCACATCACGGACGTTAGCGCAGGAAATAGTGTGTGTTGCGCCACAACCTGTGTCAGCACGTACGTTCGACGTCGTTTGCAGGAGCGGGGACTTGTCGCACGGCGTCCATTGCTCCGATTACCATTGACGTTACACCACCAGCGAGTGTGGCGGCAGTGGGCCGTTGAACGCCGCACCTGGACTACGGAACGGCACGATATTGTATTCTCCGACGAATCCTGATTCTAACTGAAACACCAGGATCGTCGGATCCACGTGTGGTGTCACCGCGGCGAGAGACTGTATGAGGCCTGCATTACGCATTACCATACTGGTCCGTCGCCTCCCGTTATGGTCTGGGGCGCAATTGGATATGACACCCGCACCCCCCTGGTACGCATAGCCGATACACTCAACAGCCACCGCTACATCTCCGACGTTTTGGATCTTGTAGTCCTCCCTTAACTTCAGGACCTGTGAGCGGCCACGTTTCAACAGGAGAATGCGCGCCCACACGTGGCACGCATCGTGTAACAATTCTTGACAGCTCACCTGTTCTCCCGATATGTCGCCCGTCGAACACGTCTGGTCGCTGATCGGCAACCGTGTGGCCCGACAAGCACCACCCGCGGCTACTCCTGATGGAATGCGGCAACGTGTGGAAGCAGTCTGAACCAACATACCCCAAGCTCACATCCAAAACCTCTTTCGTTCGATGCCGCGGCGTGTAGCGGCCGTTATTGCCAGCCATGGGGGCCATACGAGCTAGTGATGTCTGCGCGTTCCGCAAGTAGCACGGGTCTGTAAGCTGAATCGTTCCATCTTTGTATCTGTTGTTATGTGTCAAGTAAATCTGTCTTTGCTATCTCGTGTCCTTCTTGGGGTTGCATTTTGGGTGGCAAGCAGTGTATATATAACGTGTTTTTTTTACATCTTTTGTAATATGGAAAACAATCTTGAAATAATGACGTTTAATTTTTTTTTTTTGTTGATAAATACTGCTTTTGCTCTGTAATGAAGTGTGACATTTTCTGTCTGAATGTGTGGGATTTTAAAACTAAAGTTTTGATTCCTCATCAACCTGTTCTCCTGCAATGTCTAATATCGGAAATTTATTGCTTGTGGTATTAACAAAATGCCAGTTAAATTAGAGTTTCATGTTCGAATCCTGATTATGTCAAGTATTGTCATAATATATTTCTATAATGATTTGATACTATATTAAAAATGAAGTTCCTTGATTTAAACTGAATGGATTGTCATTTTTTTCTGTATGATTATTGCTTTTACGCCAGCAATTTTAAGATTTCATTATCTAACGATAACTTCGTAAATTACCGAATTTGCGCAAAATATTCAGTATATTTGTTTTAGTAGATTGGATGGATATGGTGGAAATCCGTTCCTCATAGTTTATGAACCGGAGTTTTGAAAATTACCAAGTGCGCACATTTTTATACTAGGGTGAATTTAAGACCGCTGTGTGATTGTGAATTTAAATTACTAAGAAATACAGGAAAAACATTTACTATTATACGCTTTGAGACATAGAGGAAAGAAGTTCTTTACTCCATACTTCGCGATGCCGTACACTCTCTCTCAGACTTACAGCCAAGCAACATCTTTTGGGTAGGAGTATCTCATGGTAACTTGCGACAATGAACCTCACTTTTAGTGGTGCGGGGCATGTCCCCTCTTTTCTATCCTCCATGGTTGTAACCTACTTTCCATTTCTTCAACTGTCTTTTGAATGGGATGTATTTTTCACTTATATTTTCTCACACATAAATACAGTATACGTGCGTTAGAAATGGTCAGTATGTAGTCCTTCTGAAGCCAAACTTTGTAGTTTTTGCATCATATATATTTTGCCCGTAATACCTCATTTTCAACAGGACATAAGACATTTTTCTACCGCTATGATTATTACACGATGAGCTCTGCTCAGATACCTTGAATAAAGAGAGCGAAACAAAAATGTAATATTTCATTTCGCTCTTTTGTAAGATGTAAATTTTCCGTTTCTTCAGCTAACGAAATATACAAGGAGTGTTCAAATGAAAAGGTACGAACCGACACTGTGGGTATAAATGAAGACTTTATTCAAAGTATACACCATAGGCCGTAGCACAACGATCCCATTGATTAACGAGCCGAAGGATTCCTTGTTTCCAGAATTCCTGTGGCCGTGACGAGACCCAGTCCTGCACAGCGTCCTTGAGTTCGTCGTCCGAGTGGAAGCGCTTCCCTTTCAGATGTTTTTTCAGGGGACCAAACACATGGAAATCACAGATCGACATGTCCGGGCTGTAGGGCGGATGGTCAAGCTGCTCCCACTGGAACTTGGATTTCTGAGAGCGGCCGATTTAACACATACATTTCTGACAGCGGCCGGTTTAACACCTTCCCCTGTCAGAAATCGGATAACGCCTCGCTGTCCTCAATCGTCGAATTTTGCAATGTGAACGCCATCCTGTCCTCACACGCACTGCCGCGTCAATTGGACGGCGCTCTTTATAAGACCCTCTGCACTCTCCTGCGCATGCGGGCGCCCGCGCATGCTCCGATCCACGCCGGCGACTCCAATCGCATCCCTAGATGCGTCGCTACGTTCTCCCATAGCGGCATACTTAACGGTTACGTTCTTATGACGTGTAGTACCTTTTCATTTGAACACCCCTAGTATCTAATCCCATGTATTTCACCCTTATATTTTCTCATACATCACAATATATGTCTGCTAAAAATGGTCAAACTGAAGTCCTTGTCTAGTGGTGACGAATTGTTATTATTAGTCTGCTGTTTTGAACAATCGGAAATTTTTAGGATTTTGCATCAGGTATATGCTGCCCAAAATCCTCTTTTTTCCCCAGCGTGAACGTACGTTTTCTATGCCTATGAGTATTACATGATGAGCTCAACTCATGTGCGTTACATAAAAAGTTAGTATTTGATTCTGAAACTTTGAATTGTTAAAATTTTATACTTATTTAATTTTATGAACTTAATACTAAAAGAAAGCAACGTATTTTCTTTTATTCAGATGTAGAATGTACAAACGATCCCTGATGAGCTGAAATATATTCTGAAATTTGTAAAATAATTTAAGAGTTTATGTTGTTTTCTTTTAATTTTCTAAAGAAAACAAATATTAAGGTTGCATTTACAGATGTCAGTGGTGGTTAAAATTTAAATGTCCTACCAGGCCATGAAATCTCACAACCTAATCTACGCAAAAAACGAAAAAAATAATAGTTTTCTTCTCACCAACCTACGGTAACTATTTCAATTCGAAATTGCACCAAAATTCTGGCTTTGGATTTCCTCAAACATATCTTTTAATTTTAAATTTGGCTTGCAAAAGCACATTTTTCTTCCACTTAAAACAACACTTTCATTTTGACTTAGAGGGTCTACGCTCTAAGTCAAAATACCTGAACGTTGACAAATGGCCTTGCCAAATTTTCACTTAGAAAGACTCGTACGCTTTCGATAACTATTTCTGGAGTGGAAATATGTAAAATGTTCAATATAACGCACGTTTAGGTTATACCTCAACCAGCAATATAAAACACTTTGGGAATAACTAATATTATTCTAATTTTACGCAGGACAATTCTTCATTGCTTAATTAATGCGATACGTATGGGCATTTCTTCAAACATCAGGTTTGTGGGTCATTATACAATATGATTCAAACCCTAGTGAAGATTTGAAACCTTTTGTAACGTTCACAAAAGCTATTCTTGAAAAATAACATTTTCAAAATGGTGTCCAAAATTCATGTGTTGAACAGAAATTCAAGACGACCGATTATGAAGATTTTTGCAGGAAAGGTGCTAGTAGAAACATTAAGTTGACGTATCTAAACAACATCGTTCTTGTTCATATATTCTTTCGGAAATGACGACTTACGTTATCGAACTGGCGAGAACGCGAACTTGTTAAACGTTGTCCTGAGAGGGGTGCGGCAAATGAAGCTTCAGTTGGATTGTACGTGTAACATAAGCTCTGCACCATCGCTTAAAAGTCCCTTCAGATTCCTGACAGATCAGTAGATTGGAAGATGGTAAATCGCCAGCTTAGGAATCAAAACAGCAAAATGTGTAGGGGCAAGTTGTCTCTAATATCTGCCAAAGCTCCAGGAAACCGGAATGACAACCAAAAGTCTGGGACAAGAACGTCCACCAGTCAGAACAGGTTATGACGTAAAGTATTTGTCTTCAACAGATTTCCGCCACAGGGATTCAACAATCACAAAAGTCTCCCATTATCTCTCCTCTGCTACAAGAACCGTGATCTCGAGGCAAAACAGTATACAGAAGCGTCTATGAGAGACGTCAGTATGCAAGAGAGCCAAACATACCGACCATTAATGGAGTCCATATCAAGGAGAATTCCAGAAGAATGTGGTCATAATAATGTGGCCATTCGGTGTATTTTACATTCAGAGAGTTAAAATTAGTACTGAACAGTCCTATGGTCCTCGCAAACCACACAATCTTCCTTTATTCCTTTTCGAAAATCGTGAGATGCATTTACACTGGCGAAAAGTGAAAAAATAACACCAAGAAGGAGACGTCTGATACCAACGAAATTTATACAGCATAATAATGGAATACAGAGGATAACGTGATCAAAACGTTATGGCAAAATACAGCTATGTTTGCTGGTAAACTGAAAAATAACATTTCCAAGTAACATGGTTAGTACGAGGTTGAACCGCCATGAACTGCGTCACACTGTGCAATTCTGGCATGGAGTCTGTCGCACAGATATTGGATGGAAGTTTGGGGTATTGAGTTCCAAGCATCCTCAACCTGGACGCGTAAATCGGGGATGGTCGTGGCTGGCCGTGGAGACCCGATAAGTCGTTGTCGTATAAAATCCCACACGTGCTCAATGGGGGACAAATCCGGTGAACGTGCAGGCCATGGAAAGTTGTCTCACACACTGAAATGCATGTTGCGTTGCACGTGCTGTGTGTGGCCGTGCGTTATCTTGCTAAAAAACACCACGATGGACCGACCTTACAAATGGCACAACAACGGGCTGAATGATGTTGTTGATGTAGGAGGTGCTGTTTAACGTACCCGGTACAAACACTAGTTGTGTACGGGAGTGATACCTGATCGCTCCCCACACCAGGATGCCAGGTGTAGTCCCTGTGTGTCGCTGGTGGATGCAAGAAGGGTAGGGACGCTCCCCTGTGCGTCTGCGAACTCGCATACGGCCATCGCAGGCCAAAAGCAGAATCTGCTTTCATCGCTGAACAAGACAGGTCGCCATTGTGTTCTCCAGTGAAGACGTTGGCGACATCATTGCAGCCGTTTCTGACGGTGGGATGGAGTCAGAGGTACACATGCCAGAGGCACACGTGCACGTTGTCCTGCATCCAGTAGACGGTTGCGGACTGTTCGCACAGTCACCTCAGGTGCAACGTTAGTTCGGATTTGCGTCGCAGTGGATGTTCTGCTTGACAACGCCGCTCTTTTTATCCGTCGATATGTCCGCTCATCAGTCCGTCTGTGACTCCCGGTTCCACGTTTTCTCATGTGGGAATGTTCCTCGGATCATCTACGACACCATCGTACCACCACCGATAATTCCGGTCCAATTCGCTCCGCAAATACGACGATACGACCACCCGGCCTCGCGCAGTCCGACTAGAGGACCTCGCTCTCAAAGTCCGATAACTGCTGAAATCGTACACATCTTCCATGTCCAGTCATTGCAGCTTCTTCAGGGTCTTCGCACGTCTCCGTACGTCGAAGACTGATTACATTCACTTCGCCGTACTCCTTAAATAACACCAACGAAAATTTTCATATTATGCCGTGTTGTGGCGTAAGCGCCCATCGGTTGGTTCCGAAATTAACATAACACCTACGTAAACTCGTCCCCATTAACAAATGTAAATTTCAAGATCATCCGCCAATTCCATCTTGGTGTTCTTTTTTCACTTTCCGCCAGTGTTTGTGGGGAATTACTCGAGTTGATGCTTTTTCTTTCAATTTTTAGATGAATGGTGTTTCCATTGCTTTGTAACGAATAAAATAAATCATTTCTTTCCGCCCCAGAGTTGTCCCTTTTCTGGTGAAAAATATTTTGCGAAGCAGACGATTATCGGAGTCGAATCGGTCCCACAGTTTTCCGGAAAAATATGAACCCTGAAAACATCAAATCAAATGTGGGTGTGTAATGATATCATTTGCCAATTGTTTTAACATTTCGATACATAAATTTATTTATCATGTCGAATAAATGTAGATATAGGATATGGTTGAAATATCTCAGGATTTTAAATGGTCTCACATAAACACATATTCAGAATTTAGTCAGCGCTTTTCAATATTACGTCTGTATCACCCGGCTTTCAATTTCCATAAAAAATATTCTATAAAAAATTAATTTGAACCTTTTATTTCCTTGTTCCAAGATAATTAAAAACCGCTACTTAACCCGGTAGTGATATCTGAAATAATTGAAGTATCCTTAAGCCATTAATTTCTTCGACGAATGTAGCGTATTTTCTGTCGTTAATTAGCTGTGCACTGTCGTTACTACTTCTGTAGTAAATATTTAATCTCAAGCTTCAACCTCACCCGGAAAAATCAAAATATACGTGGATAATCTTGTTCAGAAACTCGAGCTCTGTGATTTCTGAACTTATATGTTATTTTCAGTTGAAAAATATTAACTAACACTACAAGTCTGTGTATATTACCAGGTATAAAGGGACAGAATAGGTTTCAAAAATGCTAACGTTTACGTGGCTATTCTGCAATATCAATCCGTGGCAGGGATATCATCATCATCATCACCATTGTCAACCATTACCAATCCACTGCTGGACGAAGGTCTCCCCAAGTTTCCTCCTCAACGGTCTGTCTTGTGCCAGTCTCCTCCATGTCACCCCTGCATACTTTCGAATTTCATCCACCCATCTCCCATGTGGTCTTCTTCTGGGTCTTTTCCTGTCCCTTGGAATCCAATCTAAAATTTCGGCTGTCCATCGATGATCTGTCCTTCTGGCAGTATGTCCAGCCCATTGCCATTTCAGGGATTTAACTCTGATCATGATGTCTTCCACTCTTGTCATTTTTCGGATCCACGAGTTCTACTTCTTATCTCTCCTGGTTACACCAAGCATGCACCTCTCCATGCTACTTTGAGTTGTCTGCAGCCTTTGTATGTCTCTTTTAGTTAAGGTCCACGTCTCTCCACCATACGTAAGCACTGGAAGGATGCATTGATCAAACACTTTTCTTTTAAGACATAATGGCATATTGCTCTTGAAAATTATGCTGTTTCTTCCAAAAGCTCTCCAGGCAAGTTTTGTACGCCGATCAATTTCTTCATCAATGTGACATTCACCTGATATCTGCTGTCCAAGATAAACGTACGTTTCTGTTATCTCCAGCTTTTCTCCATCAATCGATAAATCTTCATTTCTTGTAAAAGCATTGAACATCACTCTTGTCTTCTGAAAGTTCATTTTTAATCCCACTTCTTTACTCTTGTCAGCAAGTTCCTGGATCATACTCTGCAGCTCTGATGGGGTGGTTGCAAAAATGACTACGTCATCAGCAAAACGAAGGCGGGTTAGATAATCTCCTTTAATCTTCATCCCCTTGTTTTCCCAGCTCAGCGACTGAAGAACACCCTCCAATGTGGCATTAAAGAGCTTCGGAGATACGGTGTCACCTTGTCTCACTCCCTTTCCAATTTTTACGTGTGTTGTATTTTCAAACAGCCTAATCTTTGCTCTTGCATTTTCATAGATGTTATTAATAATATTAATGTATGCATCTTCAATACCGCAGGTTTTCAGAGGCATTGTAACTGCTGATGGTTTCACCAAATCAAAGGCTTTTTCATAATCGATAAAAGCCATGCACAATGGAAGTTCATATTCCCTCGCTCTTTCAATTAGTTCTCTCAGCACGTGGATATGATCTATTGTGCTGTAGCCACTCCTGAATCCAGCTAGTTCTCTCGGTTGAGCCATGTCCAGTGTTACCTTCAAGCGGTGTGAAAGAACTTTAGTGAAGATTTTATAAACTACTGATAGGAGGCTGATAGGTCTGTAGTTTCCGAGATCCTCAATGTCACCTTTCTTATGTAGCAGGATCATTGTAACGGTGTTCCCATCCTCAGGAATCTTTCCTTCATTAAGGCATCGAGTGAAAATTTGGGCGAGTACTGTTTCGATTTCTACACTTGCTTCTTGTATGATGTCTACAGTAATTCCATCTTCTCCTGGAGCTTTTCCCCACTTCATGTTCTTGATTGCATGTGCAACTTCTGCTGGAAGGACTGGTGGAACTCTGGTACTGGTATCTTGCATGATGTCTGGAGTGCATATATCATCCCTTTCATATAATTTGGAGTAGAAATCTTTCACTCTTGTCAAAATTTCGCCTCTATTTCTTGTTACAGAACCATCTTCTTTTCTCAGTAAAATAATCTGTTTGCTTCCCTTACTGAGATGTCCCTTTGCTATCTTTAGGCTTTGGTTGTTTTCAATTGCTTTCCTCACTAGCTCACAGTTGAATTTCCTGACGTCTTCAGTGATACTTTTTCTTACTGTCTTGCATAGCTCTATATATTCCACTTTGGAAGTCACATCTTCTTTAGTTGTCCTCATCTCTCTTCTTTTTTGCATCAACATTTTGGTTTTTCCTGATAATTTGTTCACATGCAACTTGTTCTTAGACCCAGCTAATTTTGTTGCTGTTTCCATAAGAGCTTTGGTTACTTTTCTGTTAACTGCAGAGATGTCCACTTCTTCCGATGTTAGGCCTTCTAAAGCAGAGAACCTGTTATTCAGTTCTAACTTGAAGGTATTATGGTGTTTTTTAAGGTCGGTTATGTCAATAGATTTTGTTTGTCTTATGAGCTTGCCACGTTCAAGTTTAGTGCTTGAAGTGAATCTTACATCTCACCAAACTATGGTCACTACCTGTGTTGAACTTGTTTAGCACACTGCAGTCTTCTATGACGATTTTTTGTTACACATAATAAAATCAATTTCACTTGTCGTCTCATTTGGATGTCTCCATGTCAATTTCCTGTGTGGCTTTTTCTTGAAGAAGGAGTTCAAGATGAAAAACCCTTCTGCCTCTGGAAACTCAACGAGAGTATTTCCACGCTGGTTTCTGTTGCCATGACCGAATTTACCTACTGAAGTTTCATTCTGTTGCCGTTGCCCTATTTTTGCATTGAAATCTCCCATAATTATTTTCAAGTGCTGCTTACCTTTATTATTTAGATGACAAATTTCCTCATAAAATTCTTCAATTTCTTCTTGAGGATGACTTGTGGTGGGTGCATAAGTTTGAATAATCTGAGCCTGGTATCTTTTCGAGAGTTGGATAACAAGTCGTGCAGCTCTGTCAGAGGAACTTTCAACTTCTACAACTTTATCCTTCAGTTTCTTGTTTATTATAAATCCAACACCACTAGTTCTGCCAGTATCTGTCCCACGATAGTAGAAGAGATGTCCACTTTTCAGTTCGATGAGATCTTCTCCTTTTCTCCTTACCTCACTTAGCCCCACGATGTCCCACTTGATCCTTTGTAGTTCCTCTTCCAATTCAAGAAGCCTTGAATCAGAAGATAGGGAGGGTCCATTGTACGTAGCCAAGGTCAGCATCAGATGGCAGCCTAGTCCGGTCCTCCGGGGATTCTTAGCACCCTCTGCCTTCATGTCGCACTGGCCGATGCCTTGGCCAGGTACATTCCAGCTGCCGGAGACTGAGGGCCAAGATTTAAGTTGTGGAATCATTTTGGAGGGGTTTGGCCATAACTCACCACGCTGGCCAAGCGGGTTAATGAGTGTGGGATAGATTTTCCTCTAATCCCGATGATATAGTTATACCGCTATGGGCGGTCGTCAGAGCCCCTTTAGTGGGAACAGGATGCACCACGAGAAGGCGGGGTTAACATTTGTCAAGGAGAGGCTGTGATGTTACGCATCACCTGACCTTATATGCAGTATTAACTGAAGCAGTGTGATAGGCTTTAAGACAATTGCAAACAAAATTAGTATTTTGAAATTGCTTTATGATAAGGAACCTAATTAAAGGCGAATTAACAGCGTCATGCTTTTTTTACTGCATCTGTTCTTATTAAATTCAATGAATTTGAAACTTTTTTTATAAAAAAATTACCGAAAGCCATTTTTTAATCATTACAGAATTCGAAAATATGAGGATATTACAATTGAAAGCTTTCATGTTACGCTGAAAATGTAATCCTGACTAAATTTAAAGCATATGCATAAAAAAAATATTTTTTAAATATAGCACGCAAAGTGTCTCATGAAACTTTATTAGAAATATGAAAATCTGTAAAGGGAGTGTTATATCCAAAACACCGTATGATAAAGAACGATGAAAATACATTATCTTCTACAAAACATCGCACCCTAAACGTTGAAGACCAAATATATGTTGAGTGCAGGATACGCTTTTTCTTAGACATACGGCGTTGTATTTTTCGTTTGCCTCAAACATAAATTCTAAGATACCCAATGTTAATTTGTTTTCACGAGACCTTCTAATATGAATCCCATGGTTAAAAAAAGTACACTTGTATCGTAAATTTACGCACAAACAGAGTTTAATAACAGCCCACGTGGTCTTATTTATGACAAAACGCAGGATTACCAAACACAAATAAAAAGGCATCACCACATGAGGAGAAAGTAGGTGCATCACAGCATGGCAGTCTAAAGGTGATTCACTATATGACGTTGATTTCTGGCATGTAGAAAGCGCTGCGATTATCCGAATAACGCTCTTTTTAAATCGGTGGATGACTGTTTGGGGCAATAACGCCGCTCCTCTACCAAGGCTCGTCGGACACCCTGGAAATGACTACTGGTTTGCAACTGTCCTTTCCTGGACATGCCAGACATAATATATAGGGATCAGACCATGAGGTGTCGCGAATCACTCCATCCTGTGAATATTCTCTCTGTCCAGGTATTCGTTGACAATCCGATCCCTATAGGGATGGGTATCATCGTACATAAAAAGGAATTGGTGCAAATAGCTGCCTTGAAATGTGGTATGAAGTGTTCTCAAATGTCACCCCTGCAGCGTTCAGCAGTTATAGTGCGACCTGGAAACCCATGTTTCTCCGTTCATACATCAAACATTATGCCAGCACAAGCCAGGTGTCCTCCACCATTTTAGGGGCAATTTCAATAAGGATAGACAAAACATTTAGGCTTCCCACCTGTCTACAAATGTACACACGCCAACAACGAATGTTCCGGATCTACAGTGACACATCACTAAAGAGAACGCAGGCCTGTTGATTAAGCTCCGGGATTGAAATTGCAGTTCCCACTTCAGACGGAGCCCGTTGTGCGGTGCGACGAGTGTGATACACACCAACTCATACAGACATCTCTCCTGGTGTGTTTCGTACACAGTTTGGCAAGATATCGTGGTTCTCGTATCAGACGTAACCTAATGGTATTGTTGACTCGCCGTCGTCTCCCTATGATGGCGAGCTATTAGAGATAAAAACCGCTTCATTTTTTATTCTTATTTTTCACTTGTGGTTTTTTAGCTTCCTTGTACCTGTTTTCTGGTTATTGACAGACTGACATTGACACTAGTCGCTGCTGTGCAGTATTCGATTATTACTTTCTATAAATAATGCAATGTTCTCACGCTAGGGGGTTTATGAAAAAAGGATTTTCTTGATACCAGATGCACAAAGCCAGCATCATATAAATTGTTCTTCTTTGGAATAGGTTTTAGTTTAGATTAGTTTTACTCATGTAATATAGTTTGCAATAGTTCCTAACCTCGGCGCCGGATTCCTTGATAGGTCGAATTTTTGACAGTTTGCCGCTGATTCTATTCTTCATTTCGGAAAATCGTATCGCCTTAGTATAGCATTGATTATGAAATACATTCTGCGCTCCCAATTAATTTGAGCTCAGCTTCCACAGCTAGAGAAGAAAAACATAACATATCTTCTGCCATATTTGCCTTTGATTGTTCGAATTGAAAAATATATGTCGCGCATTTTTAACAGAAAAATAATTTCCAAGAAGACTGAAAAATATGTTTTTATCAAATGCAAAGAAAAGCAAGGGTTTTTAATCGAAACAATATTGCAGTTTATGGGAATGTGCTGGTGACGAATTATATATCTCGATCAATGTTTTAAAGCTAAAAACTACTGCTCGTTGCAGTACATTTTTATAATGAGCCCTGGGCAAATACCAAAACAACTGAAACATATTATTAAATCTCAAAACACTTATGAGACGATCGCTCTCGTTGTTTGAAAAAGCAAGCCCTGCTTGCCCTTCTGCTTCTGTGCCATGGCTAAGCTTAATGTGTTTCGTTTGTATACTTCTGCGCTCACCTCATTTTGTCAAGCTTGCCGGTCGTGCTGTAAGTGTGCCGCGGCTAGGCCGAACCCCTTCTTCTTACATTCTTCTGTTTTTTCCTGTTGAGTGCACTTATACAAATCTCTTTGCTTCCAATTTTAAAGAGCAGTTTTACACATAGATTCAAACAACCTCTCCCCAAAACTCACTTTGATTAATACATAATTCCCTCCATTCCAGAGGAAAGTACTTGTGCGATATAATTATCCATAATATTAACATTACAAAACTTAACAAGAAGTGTGTATGTTTGGGTAAAACTCTTCACACGTTGTTCTCGAGTAGCCAAGGACATTTATGTACGTTGAAGCATACCACATCCAATATATGAAAGCAATAATATTTGCGACCATTTGCAATAGGCTGACTTATTACTGATATAGTGGTATTTGCGATCATCTGCTACAGGTAGACATATATACATATATATATATATATATATATATATCATCATCATTGTCAACCATTATCAATCCACTGCTGGACGAAGGTCTCCCCAAGTTTCCTCCACATCGGTCTGTCTTGTGCCAGTCTCCTCCATGTCCCCCACGCATACTTTCGAGTTTCATCCACCCATCTCCCATGTGGTCTTCTTCTGGGTCTTTTCCTGTCCCTTGGAATCCAATCTAAAATTTCGGCTGTCCATCGATGATCTGTCCTTCTGGCAGTATGTCCAGCCCATTGCCATTTCAGGGATTTAACTCTGATCATGATGTCTTCCACTCTTGTCATTTTTCGGATCCACGAGTTCCTCTTCTTATCTCTCCTGGTTACACCAAGCATGCACCTCTCCATGCTACTTTGAGTTGTCTGCAGCCTTTGTATGTCTCTTTTAGTTAAGGTCCACGTCTCTGCACCATACTTAAGCACTGGAAAGATGCATTGATCAAACACTTTTCTTTTAAGACATAATGGCATATTGCTCATGAAAATTATGCTGTTTCTTCCAAAAGCTCTCCAGGCAAGTTTTGTACGCCGATTAATTTCTTCATCAATGTGACCCTCACTTGATATCTACTGTCCAAGATAAACATACGTGTCTGTTATCTCCAGTTTTTCTCCATCAATCGATAAATCTTCATTTCTTGTAAAAGCATTGAACATCACTTTTGTCTTCTGAAAGTTCATTTTTAATCCCGCTTCTTTACTCTTGTCAGCAAGTTCCTGGATCATACTCTGCAGCTCTGATGGGGTAGTTGAAAAAATGACTACGTCATCAGCAAAACGAAGGTGGGTTAGATAATCTCCATTAATCTTTATTCCCCTTGTTTTCCCAGCTCAGCGACTGAAAAACACCCTCCAATGTGGCATTAAAGAGCTTCGGAGATATGGTGTCACCTTGTCTCACTCCCTTTCCAATTTTTACGTGTGTTGTATTTTCAAACAGCCAAATCTTTGCACTTGCATTTTCATAGATGTTATTAATAATATTAAGGTATGCATCTTCAATACCGCAGGTTTTCAGAGCCATTGTAACTGCTGATGGTTTCACCGAACCAAAGGCTTTTTCATAATCGATAAAAGCCATGCACAATGGAAGTTTATATTCCCTCGCTCTTTCAATTAGTTCTCTCAGCACGTGGATATGATCTATTGTGCTGTAGCCACTCCTGAATCCAGCTTGTTCTCTCGGTTGAGCCATGTCCAGTGTTACCTTCAAGCGGTGTGAAAGAACTTTAGTGAAGATTTTATAAACTACTGACAGGAGGCTGATAGGTCTGTAGTTTCCGAGATCCTCAATGTCACCTTTCGTATGTAGCAGGATCATTGTAGCAATGTTCCAATCCTCAGGAATCTTTCCTTCATTAAGGCATCGAGTGAAAATTTGGGCGAGTACTGTTTCGATTTCTCCACTTGCTTCTTGTATGATGTCTAGTGTAATTCCATCTTCTTCCTGGAGCTTTTCCTCGCTTCATGTTCTTGATTGCATGTGCAACTTCTGCTGGAAGGACTGGAGGAACTCTGGTACTGGTATCTTTCATGATGTCTGGAGTGCATATATCATCACTTTCATATAATTTGAAGTAGAAATCTTTCACTCTTGTCAAAATTTCGCCTCTATTTCTTGTTACAGAACCATCTTCTTTTCTCAGTGCCATAATCTGTTTTCTTCCCTTACTGAGATGTCCCTTTGCTATCTTTAGGCTTTGGTTGTTTTAAATTGCTTTCCTCACTAGTTCACAGTTGAATTTTCTTACGTCTTCAGTGATACTTTTTCTTACTGTCTTGCATAGCTCTATATATTCCACTTTGGAAGTCACATCTTCTTTAGTTGTCCTCATCTCTCTTCTTTTTGCATCAACATTTTTGTTTTTCCTGATAATTTGTTCACATGCAACTTGTTCTTAGACCCAGCTAATTTTGTTGCTGTTTCCATAAGAGCTTTGGTTACTTTTCTGTTAACTTCAGAGATGTCCACTTCTTCCGATGTTAGGACTTCTAAAGTAGAGAACCTGTTCTTCAGTTCTAACTTGAAGGTATTATGGTGTTTTTTAAAGGTTGGTTATGTCAATAGATTTTGTTTGTCTTATGAGCTTGCCACGTTCAAGTTTAGTGTTGAGGTGCATCTTACATCTCACCAATCTATGGTCACTTCCTGTGTTGAACTTGTTCAGCACACTGAAGTCTACTATGACGAATTTCTTGTTACACATAATAAAATCAATTTCACTTGTCGTCATATTTGGATGTCTCCATGTCCATTTACTGTGTGGCTCTTTCTTGAAGAAGGAGTTCAAGATGAAAAACCCTTCTGCCTCTGCAAACGCAACGAGAGTATTTCCACGCTGGTTTCTGTTGCCGTGACCGAATTTACCTACTGAAGTTTCATTCTTTTGCCGTTGCCCTATTTTTGCATTTAAATCTCCCATAATTTTTTTCAAGTGCTGCTTACCTTTATTATTTAGATGACAAATTTTCTCATAAAATTCTTCAATTTCTTCTTGAGGATGACTTGTGGTGGGTGCATAAGTTTGAATAATCTGAGCCTGGTATCTTTTCGAGAGTTGGATAACAAGTCGTGCAGCTCTGTCAGAGGAACTTTCAACTTCTACAACTTTATCCTTCAGTTTCTTGTTTATTATAAATCCAACACCACTAGTTCTGCCAGTATCTGTCCCACAATAGTAGAAGAGATGTCCACTTTTCAGTTCGATGAGATCTTCTCCTTTTCTCCTTACCTCACTTAGCCCCACGATGTCCCACTTGATCCTTTGTAGTTCCTCTTCCAATTCAAGAAGCCTTGAATCAGAAGATAGGGAGCGTCCATTGTAAGTAGCCAAGGTCAGCATCAGATGGCAGCCTAGTCCGGTCCTCCGGGGATTCTTAGCACCCTCTGCCTTCATGTCGCTCTTGCCGCTGCCTTGGCCAGGTACATTCCAGCTGCCGGAGACTGAGGGCCAAGATTTAAGTTGTGGAATCATTTTGGAGGGGTTTGGCCATAACTCACCACGCTGGCCAAGCGCGTTGGTGAGTGTGGGATGGAATTTCCTGTAATCCCGATGGTATAGTTACACCGCTATTGGCGGTCGTCAGAGCCCCTTTAGTGGGAACAGGAGGCACCACGAGAAGGCGGGGTTGACATTTGTCAAGGAGAGGCTGTGATGTTACGCATCACCTGACCTTACATCCCTATATATATATATATATATATAATGTAATTACTACGTAAATTCTAGTATATTAGATATTTATTTTCCATACCTTATATCTTTGGAATTAACAGTACTATTCTTTGACGTATATTTAACCAGACATAACGAATCACTTGGAGGTAATGTTATTAAAAGTCAAGTGTATTTCAATATGTTCAGTCCATATATAAAAATTCTTCTTTACTATCTCATATGATATTGAAAGTGAGATGAAATTAAATATGCTAAGTCCAAATGTGAAATAATGTTCTTTGCTGTCACAGATGATTAAGTTGGATGTCACAATTCCAGGTAATTTATATTTTCTAGGATTCAATCATATGGTTCTATGTGATGAAATGTCCTCTAATAAAATATTTAAAATATTTATGAAAACATACCTTATGACGATGATACACACCAAAAAATAACCAAGGGAAGAAACTGAAAGGCTAAAACTTAAAGTCATAGTCCATAGCGTCCTCAAGTAGTAGTTGATGACCCTCACAGATTGCTATGCATTTCGGTGTATAAACACCATCCTCAGGCAGAAGTTGTCATCACTTGTAGAACACAAGAGCCTTGTGAAAGGCCCCAATATACCTATATGTCCACTATAATGCGCGCCGCCAACTTTCATGAAACTGAATTATTCGATGTTAATCGATATGTTCCTGTAGTTTACTAAATGCATATAGTTGTATGTGATTTATAATTGATTAAAAAAGTGCATTTAGTAAACTACAAGAACATATCGATTAACATGGAATAATTCAGTTTCATGAACGTAGGTGGCGCGCATTATAGTGGTCATATAGGTATATTGGGGCTTCTGACAAGGCTTTTGTGTCCTTAAAGTGATGACAACTTCTGCCTGAGGATGGTGTATATACACCGAAATACATAGCAATCTGTGAAGATCATCAACTACTACTTGACTACTTGAACATTTCAAGGTGTTAAGTTTTCTTTCTAAATGATTCAAATGTTTATTTCCTGAAAACAGGCTTCAAAAGAGCTACTCTAAATTATATTCTATAAATGCCGGTTGGAATAATAAACAGAAAATATCTTGATTCAAACACTTGAAGATATTTGCATATTGAATCAAATCTAAGAGAAGTTTAGTGTAAACGCAGATATATTTTAGATTTGATTCATTTTGAAAACGCTGTAAAATACTTCAGGTTTATATTTCATAATATGTATTGATTCTAATTAAAAATTCAGTAAACATTCGCAAATTGATGTGAATTATGAAATGTATCTCGAATTATGCGACTGCATATTTAAGAGGAGTCTGAAGTATTTCAAAAGGTCAACAATATTTTTATACATTCATTCTGTTTCTTAATGAATTCACATCTCTCACGAGTCATCGAGAATGATCAGAATCAATTTGCTCCAAAAACAAAGATCCAAAAATTAGTGTATTTATACAAGTCGAAAAACTTCCAGGCGCTTGAATCATTACAAACAAAGAACGGTGTGAATATGATAATATCCCAAGATGCTTTTTTTTTTAAAATTTCAGGCTCTTAGGTTGGAGAACTTCAGAAGCATGATGTATTATTTCCTGCTACAGAAATTATATATATTTCATGTCTGGTATTGTACACCGGTTGCACAAGGGCCCAGAATAGCTGAGAGATGACAGAAACGAGAAAAACATTAAGTCAATCTTCAACCAAACAAACAAAAAGCTTTGGGTGTAACAGAGCATTATCTGTTAGCGAAAGCAATCTATCATTGGCAGTAATTGCTCCTCACACATTCGTTCAAGTCTCGCCTCAGTTAAACCTTATTAACTATAACATGGCATCAAATGACTTAGATATCAACTTCCAGAGAAGCACGGATAAAAAAATTCCTAGACTTATATAGCAGAAAGGGTTGCTTATTTATGCAATACATACTTTATTATAAGACATATACTTATCATAAGACACTAGATGATTTATCGTATGGCTTTTATCGTACAGATGAGCTCCTAACTCATCATAAGAGTTCCTTCCTCGCATATAGTTTTCAATCTCCATCCAAAACAATTCAATGTTAACAGCTAGCAGTTTTATTTTCAAACTCTCTTGAACAGTCAAGTTCATTTCCAACACAGTCTTCGCCGTTCTGGTGGAGCACTGATATAAGTCATGACTTCTGACCACTCGTCCGAGATGGGTCCTGGTTCGGGTCACGGTGAGGCATGGACATTCTGCTTGTCTTAAGGCACTATCTGGAGTTGCCTGTTGGACAATAGCATTAAAAAAATACGGTCCGGTGATAAATGATGTCGTAAAGCCACATCACGCTGTCATATTCAGCGAGTTTCACTCGGACCAAGTGCAGTAATAGTGAAAGCTAAGAGATCTGTGCAGACAGATATCTTATAACTCAACAAGTTCTTCCGGGACCATGCATCGTCCTCCTGAGTGTAAGTCATGATGTCGCTTGTAGCGTCACATATTTCCTGGTGGCACAAATAAAACGTTGTCTGTTTGTTGCTTTTGGTGTATCTCGGGCATACGTCCTAGGGAATATTCTTACCAATTCTGTTTTTCGTCTTATAGATGTTTTGCTAAATAGATTTGCACACCGCTTCTTTAATAATGGTCACCCGAAATAACATACTGGTGTCGTCGTAGTGAGACAGGGCCAGTCAAAACAGTGGGCTATTGAAAATTATTTTCTTCATTATCATCAACGACAGAGGCGCTTTAACTGAGGCATTTATAGGCAAAAATACGAAGTATGGCACTTAAAACAAGACAAACACAAATTGAATCAATATTTCTTAATATTTCTATAAACATGAGATTTTATCAAATGGCTTCAACCAGTAATGCGTTAGCGATGGAATTAGGACAATGTAACATCCAGGCTTATGACGAAATATTAGCACATTTGTCTACGATGTGAATCACAAGTTGCGGCATCAAAAGCACGTTAAAAATATGACACAATAAGAATAAACACAGGCAAGGTTTTTTTCTCCATGTCTATGACCACGTCGGCAGGAATTCCTTACAGGTAATTCTAGTTGAACTTTACTGGCTATGAACTTCGAGAAAACGCATTCATTAAGGCGCATCCTGACGTTCAGCTTCGAGAATCATTGTGACATTTTATTAATATCAAGGGCGTGGGATATAATTTTTAATCGAAAAGGAGTTAAAAGAACGTCATATCCATTTAAACGCATATGCTGCATAAAATTACGTAGCAAGAACCATTAGAGCTGACCTTATCTTTGCATGAAAATAGGGTAAGAAGCGTTTATTAATGCAGTTCTTATTTGCGAAAAATAGGCAACAGATATTCTAATGAGACTTCAATAACTACGGGTTTTGGGGCATTCATTAGACATTAACACAAGCACGTGTCTGAATGCATCAATTCTGTTCTTTAATTGAAGCTAACCCCTTTTATGTTAGTTTCAATCTTCTGATAGAATGTGTGAGTAATTTTACAGTTAGTGGCACCGAGAGTATATTTCTAAGAGCTACAGCAGCCAGTATCCGAAATGTTAAGCGGTTCAGAACGTCAAACATTTGATGTCATAATTTTTACTCTTTACGTTCTTCTTCCGATTATCCTACATTCACACATTTTTTTCAAGGTGTCCCTTGAGAGCTTTTTCAGTGACCCGAAGATATGATAGTCGCAGGGCGGCAGATGGGGGCTATAGGAGAATGGTCGAGAACCTCCTAGCCAAAGCGCGGCAGCAAAACTCTCCACATTATCTCCTCATGCGGGCGTGCGTTGTCGTGAAGATTTATAACCCTATTTGAGAACATATCGGGTCGTATGCTTGCTGGCTATTTTAAATTGTGTAACGTATTTCAGTACGTGGTTGCGTTGAATCTACTGCCTGCGTCTAGCCACTCCGACAACAATGGTCCAGTTTCATCGAAGAAAACCGTGAGCATCACTTTTCCAGCTCATAAGGAGGACTGAGCGTTTTTTGGGCGTCGAAGAATGGGGACGCCGCCATTTCATTCTAATCTGCTTTGTGGCCGGATAGAAGTAGTGGTACCAAGTTTTATCTTGGGAAGAAAGTAACTCCCCTCCCGGCGTGGTGACGATGCACATGCTCTAAGCAAGCATCCATCTTCCGAGTCTTTTGTTCCTCATAAAGATGGGAGATGCTTGGGAACCAACTGTGGGCAAATCTTGCTGTATCCAAATCGGCGGTGGAGAATGGTGTTAACTATTCTTTTATTCACGGAGACTGTTTCCGTGAACTCGCGGGTGGTGATTCGGCGATTCTCCTTCACAAGGTTGTACACGGCAGCCATCAATTGCATGGGGATGGGAACGTGTGCTTGTCCAGCTCTCGGCATGTCCTCCTTGCTCACATACCTTTTACGAATGTCACTACACCAGCGGATCACCGTGCACCGTAACTGATACTCATTCCTATAAACATCTTTGATACGACGATACATTTCGGCTCGGCTAAAACTTTCTGCCGTCTAAAAATTGCTGAACTGCCCACTGGGCCTGTTTGAACGAATCCATGTCACGACCCTACGTAGTTAACTTCCCTCCGCACGTGCAAACAGCACATGACGCGTGCCTCCAATAACAGCATGCTTCCTGACAAGACGCGCCAGTTTCCGGCGCAAATGCACGTCTCTGTGTAATTGTTCAACGAAGCTATTGGATCAGTCTCATTTTCATTTGGCGACAATTATAGATAACCACCGAATTCAAAATAAAAAGTCGGACGTTTTACCTGCGATTATATTGGGAGCTTCACTTCCTGTTTTCGCAGAAAACAAACTATTATCCATGAAATGAAAGAAACATAACATAGCTGTTGAAAATATGATTAATAATATCAAGTTGATCAATTAGTGAATTGAAAAACACTGGGGGAGAGATGAGGTTTTAAGGTTTGAAGAAAAATCATGAAATATACGGTAATTATGAATCGTAAAAAAAAAAAAAAATAGCTGTTGAAAGAACTTGTAGCTGTCTTCGTTCTAATACTGAGTTTGTAAATAGCAATGTGGTTATTTCTCTTGAAGGAGCAGAACCTTTGTTTCCAAATCAGGATTCATATGTGATCATATTTTATAATGCTATATATAATAAAAGTAAAAAGTTCATCTTTTTTTAAGTTTAAAATGAGAGTCATGTCTACTCTTAAATGTATGTTAAATATTCATTCACACCCTGAATCTAAGCTACGGATGTTAAATATTCACTCACACGGGAAATCTAAACTACGGATGTTAAATATTCACTCACACGCTAAATCTAAACTACGGAAGTCAAATATTCACTCACACGCTAAATGTAAATTACAGAAACTGAGAGTAATAATACTACATGTAATAAATCCAACTAGCACAATTGAATCTAAAATTCTTACCTCTGTAAATTCTAGAACACACCATTGGGAACGGAAATGTACCATACCCTGTCTTCAATGCACTATATCTTTCCATAAGAATCTGTCATTCGAACGGAACTCACAATACCAAGAAAATCCAGCAAAAAGGCGTTGGCGTATTAATATTTTCAATGGTTCATTTCTTGTTATATTTTTTATATAGATTGGAAAGCCTACTTAAAGGTTTAACCTTAGACATAAAAGCTAAAAATATTTAAAATACGTTTGCAAATTTAATTATTAATATGCATTTGTTCAATTTAAATACTGCAATATTGCATACATTTGTCATTCATTGGTAATTTCAAAACATATAGCTATTCAAGAGCATATACGGAAAAATCAGTTAACGGTTTTAATAATTTGTTTACAAATAAAATCGCTTCGATCCTTTTATAGAGACCCGATTGATAATTTTATGCGATATATATTTAGAGTCATCACGAGATTTTAAAGCATATGTTCAGCCTTTACATTTACACATGCTTATGGAAATCACTATACCAGCCATTCAGCATAATGTTAGTTTAGATCGCAAATTTAATTATTAATATGCATTTTTTCAATTTAAATACTGCAATATCGCATACATTTGGCATTCGTTGGTAATTTTAAACATATAGCTATTCAAGAGCCTATACGGATAAATCGGTTAACGGTTTTAAGAATTTGTTTACGCATAAAATCGCTTCGATCCGTGTATAGAGACCCAATTGATAATTTTAATGCGATATATATTTAGTGTCATCACGAGATTTTGAAGCATATGCTCAGCCTTTACATTTACACATCCTTATATAAATCGCTATTCCAGCCATTCAGCATAATGCAGTTTAGATCAACATAGTACAAAACCATTCAGCATTATGTAGTTTAGATCAGCATAGTACAAAACTACCCAACTTGCGGGGCTGGAATGCAAAAGCACAGCCATAGCAGCCTAAAAAGTACCACGTCTCCACCGATAGACGCTGTATTTTTCTCGAAATAAGCGTGGGGTACCTGGGGAATTTGGAAAAAGTTGCTGTCTGAAGAATAAAAGTACATATTGATTGGAATTGATGGATGGTAGATGATAAGATTTATGGAGAAGATGTGAAAAGATGCCATGGTTCCACGTGTACAAACTGATTGCAATAAAGTTAAAGATATTTTTTTAGAACATTCATTCACTTGATAAAGGAGAATGGCTCCGTGAACACCCATTTACCCCTTTGTCACTGCACATTGTAACAGTCATACTAAATCCAGCACGGCCAATGTCCGAATAAGTTTTGTTAGAAAGCCATTCTGTAGTTACAAATGCATTTTCAAGAAAAGGTAATAACCATTATTTTAACAAAAGTATTATTAAATTTGCAAAACAGAGCAACAGTTTATGTTTTTGGGGATTCAAACCCAGACCCATCTCGGACGAATAGCAAAAAGCCAGTGCTTACCGATCTGCCATCGGAGAGAGGTAATTTATCATCTTACTACCCAGCCACCGCCCCACCGTCGGAGTGGCATGACAGTTTTCTTCCGGAAGGGACAATGCATCATGTAAACTTTATGTTTGTCAGGTTTTGTTTATTCTTACAGCTAAGGAACTTTTTGGTCTACGCACATTCATCAGTTAATTTGTCTTCTGATCATAATAATCAGATTTTTCTTGAGAGTAGAATTATCGTGAAACTTAAAAAGTAAATTTTAAGTTTCACGATAATTCTACAGTTTTACATTTTATACACTAAGATAAGAATTTGTTTCTGCAGTAAACTATATGAGTTTTACGATCATACCGAGGGAATAGACAATACGTACAGTACTAGTTCAAACCCAATGCTAAAGCGTGTTTGTTTCGTGCAACAAACTGATGTTTCATGATTTGGGTGAAAGTTTCAATTCTCTTAGAAACTTGCAAATTTCGTGAAATAGATGTTTGAACAAAAAAGCGTTCCAACCCATTTTACTAGATCAGTCAAGATGCAGGAGTTGCAAACTCAGCAGTTATCTACTTTTATTTGTCATCCGTAATCTACCGATTGTTATCACATTGTACCATTGAAAATCCGAGATAAAGGTGCGGGAAGTGACCATGGGATGCACACTTGAATTTCGTGGCCAAGTGTTCATCGCCGAAACTGCCGTGGAGTGATACTAGAAATTTCTAATTTTTATCCTAATATCTTCAACTTTCAGAAGAACAGCATTCCTGTTCTTCTGAAAGTTGAAGATACATTTTTCTACATTAATTGATACTTTTTTCTACATTAACTGATACATTTTTCTACATTAATTGATACTTTTTTCTACATTAATTGATACACTTTTCTACATTAATTGATACATTTTGCTACATTAATTGATACATTTTTCTACATTAATTGATACTATTGATACATTTTTCTACCTTAATTTATTGCATTTTTTCTCAGACACAGAGTTCGCGCTTTGAATTACTTGGTACCAGAAGTAGGACAAACAAAATATTTGTATAACAATCCAGGACTAAAAATTGCACAAAAATATTTAAAAAAATCTATATTATAAATCATCAATTATAAATCTTGTGGTTACCAATGCAATTCTCTATACAATCTCCTCGGGAATTTCGAACTACGATTTTAGTGACCGTCTTCCAGTTTTCGTATATCCTACTGATATTGTTAACTGCGCACATACGACTTTAAAAAAATCTATCATATTCTAAAGATAATATTAGCTTGTTTATTTTGTTATCGCAGAATATAAACTGGAAATACATGTTCAATAAGGATAACCGGGTAAGAGCTCTTCATAAATGTTTTATACCCTTTTCGATTTTTTATAATCATGCATTTCCCGTCCGAAATGCAAAAAATAGTAACTTAAAAAATAAGAAAGCCCTGGCTGACCGTTCATTGTTTAAACCGGAATAATAAAAAAAAATAAGTTGTATTCAAGACTTATCAGAACTAAAGCTAGAGCTAATTTTTTAATTTTTAAACAGTTAGGAAACAAACTAAATTTTGATATACGTAAACACAAAAGAGACTTCCACCGTAACATTTTCTTTCACAATAGCGCGAGATTGACCTGGAAGTATTTCAGTTCATTTCTTGTTGAAACTATGGAATCAAAATGACCTGCTCAACTGGTTCACGGTCATTGTTCTGTTCACAACAAGCAGTTTATTGTGGACTTGATTAACTCACATTTAATCAACGCTGCCGAAGAGGATCTTAATCATTTCTCATGTACACATGATGGAAAAATCACTCCATATGTTGGGCCATTCTGTCAGAATTCGATAGATGTATTAAAGATCGCTAAAACCGAAATATTTTACTTTTTAAATGATATTAACATTCATAAGGGTGTGGGCAAGATGATATCCTCCCTACAATTAAGAAATATGTGATTCCATATATCATTGATCTCCCATTACCTATTTATAACGCTGTTTTACGAACCAGAATAGGTCCTAGTCCTTTTAAAATTGCGAAAATAAAACCTATTTTTAACTCTGGTTTAGAGCGAGATTTGAATAATTATAGACTTGTCGCTAATCTTTAGAATTTTGCTAAAATATTTAAAAA
This sequence comes from Macrothele yani, assembly GCA_039090855.1. Lineage (NCBI taxonomy): Eukaryota > Metazoa > Arthropoda > Arachnida > Araneae > Macrothelidae > Macrothele > Macrothele yani. The sequence goes on along the minus strand of CM076999.1, from coordinate 44,240,591 downwards.
ACTAATATATTCCATATAACTTGATTTCATTATCAAATTTGATTTCTTAAACCAGAATAAATTTGGTTTTATTCCGAATGTTACTACTGACACAACTTCACTTCATTTACCGAACAAAATTGAATTGAAATTATCACATAATAAATATACACTCACTCACAATGAAATTTTCGGACCTGGAAAAAAACATGCAACAAACGGGAAACTTTGCATATAGCCAGAGTGACCGATGATATGCAAACGATCCACGTTTGGTGCGAGTGCGCATGATCGCACACCCTGTGGTGGCGCCGCAAGCACGGACTGACAGCCTTATAAACCGCCGTGTAATCAATGCCCCATGAAAGCGAAAAGCACCAGCCGACGCAAACAAGAGTACAGAGTGAAAAGAATGTCCGGTAAACATCAGAGATGTCGATTTACGCAACTTACGGATATTGAGAAAGGTCTGATCATCGGAATGAAAACCGCTGAGTAATTATCGCATCGGTTACGTGGATCATTCTGACCATACCGTCCAACTGTGTTGGGAGCAGTGGACACGTGACGGAACTGCCACACGGCGGGGAGACTCTGGGGGAACTAGGAAACCAGTAGTAGCGAGGTTTGACGGATCGTGCGTCAGGCATGAACGGATCCCACAGGACCCGGTCCATTATACAAAGATTTGCGCACCAATGAGGAAACATCGGATTGAACTGAAATATTATGGACGTAATGATGTAGTGGCTCCCGGGTGCCCACGAACCATTTTTCGGCGACCCGTGGAAGCTAATCTGCGGTCCCAGCTCCCTTGACATGTGCTGCCATTCACACCGGAACATCGCCGACTTCATGTGCAGTAGTGCCAGGCCACAGCAAAGTGAAACGCTGCAGACCGGCAACGTCTGGGGTTTAGCGGCGAGGGCCGCTTCGTTTTCGAGACAGATGACCGTCGTTCGGTATGTGGATGTCCCCGGGTCAACGGCACAATCCCAACCTCACTGTTGAGTGCCAGAACTCCCCCACAGCAGGCATTATGGTCTGAAGAGTCATTACCCACGATATCCAATCAGCTCTAGTAGTGGTACTTGGATCATTCACTGGCCAGTCGTACGTGGAGGAGATCCTACGGCCACATGTGCTCCCATTTCTGGCCGGGATTCTAGGTGCGCTATGACAGCAGGATATTGCTCGCCCGCAGATTGCTTGGGTTGCCCATATACGTCCAGACACTTCTATGGCCTGCCCGCTTCCCGGACATGTCCCCTATCGAGTATGTGTGGACCAGTTAAAACGCGGATGCCGCGTAGCTAAATTATCTGATATTTGGAGCTCTCCGTCCAGCACGTGTGGGCCAGTCTGTCGCAGGACAACATCAGGCGTCTATGCGTCTCCGTGCCTGACCGTATTGTATCATGTATCTCCGCACGAGGCGGTGCGACGCGCTATGGAGATGACCTGGCTGCGTGCCACATATTCCTCTGTAATTGTCCTGCAACTCTGTTTTTGTCATCATGTGTATCGTTTCATCTGTGTAATTACGTCCATAAACTTTTAATTCAATCCAATGCTTCTGTCTTGTTGCGCAAATTTCATTGTCGTGCGTGTACTTTAGGACTGTTTTTGGAAATTTCCAAAGATTTTGACACAATTTACTATCGAATTCTTCTTACAAAATTGCAAGCTATTGGAATACCGGGATAGTTTTAGTTTTTTTAGAAGCTACTTATCTGGTCGACAGCAATATATATAGTACAAACAATGGAAGTCTCATAAATAGCAGATTAGCCGAGTAGTACCTCAGGGCTCGGTCTTCACCTCGTTCCTGTTCATTCTGTATGTACATGAAATTTGTTTGATTGGACCAAGAACTTATAATATTTTGTACGCTGATGATTGGGTTGCCCATATACGTTACTCTCAAACAGCTTGTAATATTTTGCCCATATACGTTACTCCCAAGAACTTATAATATTTTGTACGCTGATGATTGGGTTGCCCATATACATTACTCTCACACAGCTTCTCTGTTTGAGAGTAATGTCATACAGGACCTTACTCGTAAATTGGATTAATACTTTACATCTTTAATCAATTGGTTATCTCATATTGATATTGTCCTGAATTCTAGTAAAACCAAAATCATGTATTTTCCATAACATATACCTTACCCTCCTCTGCCAACAACAATTCACGTACTCGCAAACTCCTTAGAGCTTGTGAAAAATTATACTTACTTAGGAACTTTCATTCAGAATGATCTTCAGTCTAATAGACACGCTGATAACCTTGCTAAAAGTATTTCACGGGTATTCGAATAATGTCCTTTCTTTTTCAGTCCAGAATCTGATGATTCAGATTTCATTTACACTGGTACAGACTCGTTAAAATTATTTTATAATACCTTGGCGATTTACTACTCAGTATAATATTGATACAAACAAAATCTATTGACATAACCAACCGTAAAAAACACCATAATACCTTCAAGTTGGAACAGAAGAACAGGTTCTCTGCTTTAGAAGGCCTAACATCGGAAGAAGTGGACATCTCTGAAGTTAACAGGAAAGTAACCAAAGCTCTTATGGAAACAGCAACAAAATTAGCTGTGTCTAACAACAAGCTGCATGTAAATAAATTGTCAGAAAAAACGAAAATGTTGATGCAAAAAAGAAGGGAGATGAGGACAACTAAAGAAGATGTGACTTCCAAAGTGGAATATATGGAGCTATGCAAGACAGTACGAAAAAGTATCACTGAAGACGTAAGAAAATTCAACTGTGAACTAGTGAGGAAAGCAATTGAAAACAACCAAAGCCTAAAGATAGTAAAGGGACATCTCAGTAAGGGAATAAAACAGATTATGGCACTGAGAAAAGAAGATGGTTCTGTAACAAGAAATAGAGGCGAAATTTTGACACGAGTGAAAGATTTCTACTCCAAATTATATGAAAGGGATGATACATGCACTCCAGACATCATGAAAGATACCAGTACCAGAGTTCCTCCAGTCCTTCCAGCAGAAGTTGCACATGCAATCAAGAACATGAAGCGGGGAATAGCTCCAGGAGAAGATGGAATTACTGTAGACATCATACAAGGAGCAAGTGGAGAAATCGAAACAGTACTCGCCCAAATTTTCACTCGATGCCTTAATGAAGGAAAGATTCCTGAGGATTTGGACACCGCCACAATGATCCTGCTACATAAGAAAGGTGACATTGAGGATCTCGGAAACTACAGAACTATCAGCCTCCTATTAGTAGTTTATAAAATCTTCACTAAAGTTCTTTCACACCGCTTGAAGGTAACACTGGACATGGCTCAACCGAGATAACAAGCTGGATTCAGGAGTGGCTACAGCACAATAGATCATATCCATGTGCTGAGAGAACTAATTGAAAGAGCGAGGGAATATGAACTTCCATTGCGCATGGCTTTTATCGATTATGAAAAAGCCTTTGATTCGGTGAAACCATCAGCAGTTACAATGGCTCTGAAAACCTGCGGTATTGAAGATGCATACATTAATATTATTAATAACATCTATGAAAATGCAAGTGCAAAGATTAGGCTGTTTGAAAATACAACACACATAAAAATTGGAAAGGGAGTTTGACAATGTGACACCATATCTCCGAAGCTCTTTAATGCTACATTGGAGGGTGTTTTTCAGTCACAGAGCTGGAAAAACAAGGGGATAAAGATTAATGGAGATTATCTAACCCACCTTCGTTTTGCTGGGGATAAAGATTAATGGAGATTATCTAACCCACCTTCGTTTTGCTGGGGATAAAGATTAATGGAGATTATCTAACCCTCCTTCTTTTTGCTGATGACGTAGTCATTTTTGCAACTAGCCCATCAGAGCTGCAGAGTATGATCCAGGAACTTGCTGGCGAGAGTAAAGAAGTGGGATTAAAAATGAACTTTCAGAAGACAGAAGTGATGTTCAATGCTTTTACAAGAAATGAAGATTTATCGATTGATGGAGAAAAGCTGGAGATAACAGACACGTACGTTTATCTTGGACAGCATATATCAAGTGAGGGTCACATTGATGAAGACATTAATCGGCGTATAAAACTTGCCTATAGAGCTTTTGGAAGAAACAGCATAATTTTCAAGAGCAATATGCCATTATGTCTTAAAAGAAAAGTGTTTGATCAATGCATCCTTCCAGTGCTTACGTATGGTGCAGAGACGTGGACCTTAACTAAAAGAGACATACAAAGGCTGCAGACAACTCAAAGTAGCATGGAGAGGTGCATACTTGGTGTAACCAATAGAGATAAGAAGAGGAACTCGTGGATCCGAAAAATGACAAGAGTGGAAGACATCATGATCAGAGTTAAATCCCTGAAATGGCAATGGGCTGGACATACTGCCAGAAGGACAGATCATCGATGGACAGCCGAAAATTTAGATTGGATTCCAAGGGACAGGAAAAGACCCAGAAGAAGACCACATGGGAGATGGGTGGATAAAATTCGAAAGTATGCAGGGGTGACATGGAGGAGACTGGCACAAGACAGACCGTTGTGGAGGAAACTTGGGGAGACCTTCGTCCAGCAGTGGATTGATAATGGTTGACAATGATGATGATGATGATAATATTGATAAACTGCAAAGGCTTCAAAAGGAATTTATCAGATTACTCCAACTGAAAAGTCAATTTTTTCAACACCGGACCCTACTCAATGTTAGGCGCGCTCATCCTAACGATTTTAAACTACTAACAATTGATCAATTTATTAAATATAATGTGGACATTTTTAAAAGGATGAACTTAATATTTTTCAAAATTTAATTCTGTTAAATATTCGTACTCATCCACAGTCTATTCGCAATTCTCATTTGTTGATCCCTATGTCAGAAAAAACAAAACAATTGAAATCTCGCAAAAACTTTGCTGGTCCGACGTTTAGGAACAACTTTCTGATATCCTTGATATCAATCAACAGCCCAAAATTCTTTAAACCAAAGCTTAAAAATTACTTAATTCAGCTGCCAAACTTGTAAAATTGTAAACCAATATTTTGGTGAACATTAGTTATGGGTTACGTCTATACATGGTTTTCATTTATTATAGTAATTTCGTAGGGACTTCTGATGCTACTGCTTTATTATTCGTGTAAATTTCCCCGAGTTTGTTTTGTTCTTAACTATTAACAGACATGAATTTTTTTCTTGATTTACATTTATTGATTTCAGTTTTTAATTTAATGTTTGGGCAGTTTTGACTTTACTTCTATTTATGGGTTTGTTTGTTTTGGGTTGGGAGAAGTGGACTTGTTAGGCCATTTGGCATTTTCTTCTTTACTATCCCAGTTGTCAGATGTCTATGATGTTCTGTATGTATTGGATGCGACAGCTAAATAAAACAATTGAAATCAAATCACATCAAATCTATTCAAACATTTGAAAAGCCCACGTTTTCGAACATTCCGTGGCTTTCGAGAACTCAAATGTAACGCCTCATCTATTGTGGAGGGCAAGGCTCTCTCTGACTAGTATCTCAGAGGAGACTGATGTGACGTACCACGAGCTAACTCATTGGTTAGAACAGGTCACGTGGAAAAACAAATCCCACCAAATGTAATCGTCCCGTTGAATACAAATAACCTATGTTTTGATCTTTGGACTGAAACAGCAGATATATATGGTTTTAAAAAATAATGTTCCTATGTTCTTTGTAGATATCTAAAACAATTACCGATTTGCATTCACTTACACCAGAAATTATTCCTCTCTTTCGCTACCGAAATATTGTAGTTCGCTTTATCTCACACATGGGTTTGTTACTTTTGTTTTAATATCGGTTTTACATTTCTAGTTAGTATGAGTTTAAAACGTATTCATTCTTAACGTCTTTAGTTGTAGTTTCGTGATCGACGGGGTACATCGTGATCTGGTAAATTTTTAACATCATAGGAAATTTCCTGCACTGATCATTCACAGCAGTAGAATCAGACCCTGGAAATTTTAGTGATTTTCTAAGGAAATTTCGGCGTAATTTCAATTAGAATTTCTGGTATAATGTAATACGAACTCAAAGCTCTAAGAAGGAATAAGTCTTTATTTCTAGTATATTCAATACAAACCATTTTTTCTCTATCTACAAAGAACTCAGAATTAACACGTATGAAAATCATTCTGACTTGAAATGAAAAACGGAGATTAACAGAAATAAGAATGCATGTATAAGATGAAGTGGAATACAATATCGCGGTAGCGTAAAAAAAATATATTCTATAATTCAAACAAACTGCTTTTTTACGCTTTCCAATCATAGGTTGAAGAAGCATATGTGTTCTAGCTGTGTCCATCAGTCTGTCTGTCCGCACGATAACTCGCGTAAAAATGTGTCGATTTCGATGAAATTTTAGTATGTGGTAGGGCTCCACCTGGGGACGAACCCTATTGCAAACGGGTGAAATGGGGTCAACGGTCATGACATTATAGCGAGATCCATTCCATCGCCCTTATGCGTCATAATTTGCGTAAAAATGGTTCGATGTCGATGGAATTTTATATGTGGTAGGGAACCACCAGGGGACCCTGTTGAAAATGGACGAAATTGGATCGAAAGTCAGGACACAGAAGAGGGTTTCTTTTCATTGTCCTTATGCTGCATAATTTGCGTAATAATGGTTTCCTTTCGATGAAATTTAAGTATGTAGCAGGGGACCACTTGGGAAGGAACCCTATTAAAAACGGAGGAAATACGGTCAAAGGTAAGGACATAGGAAGGGGATCCATTCCATTGACCTTATGCGTCATAACGTTCGTAAACACTTTCCGATTGTGGTGAAAGTTTGTCATGTCTTAGCAAATCTCCTGAAAACAAATCCTTTTAAAAATCGAAGAAACTGGATTAAAGATCAGGACATGGAAGCGGGATCCATTCCATTGCCTTTGTGCGCCATAACGCACTTAAAAATGCTTCTATTGCGACAAACCTTTAGTATGTTGTTCCGGAAGTATACTTAACCGGTTCTGCTGAATATCATCGAAATGGGGTCAAAGGTCAGGGCGAAGGAGCGAGATTTATTCTACAGGCATTATCCTCATAACTTGAGTAATTATTTCTGGTATGTTGCAAAGCATGTCATATTCAATGCATTGCATAATTTTACCAACTTGTTTAAACGTTAACTTCTACTGATTTTGCTTCCTATAATTCCAATGGAAAAAAAATTGGTCCTATTTCCTCAGGGAAGAAAGAGTTCTCATACATCATAATTGCCCCACTGATAAAGTAACACAAGTTAGATTGTACAATACAGATTACGATGTTTACTAGCGGTCCAATTTTGATAGATGCGAAATATTTCTTCGCTGAGGAAATAGCATAATTTTTTTCCATTGGAAATAAAGGGAGCAGCACCTTCGGACGTCCACCATAAACAATCCTGTCAATTCAAACGGTGTCACCTTGGTCACTGATTCCGTACCAGGGGGCATGCTCTGAAGGAAACCCTCCTTTAGAGAACACCCGGTGATCAGGTCACAAGTCATTCAATTTTTCCACCAACTCTTACGGAAGCTAGAGGCATGACAAATTTGCTGAGATAAAAATGTCCAACCATTAAAAATATAGTTATTGATTTTTATATTTGCATTTTTTTTTAAATTTAATGAAGCGTGATCCAGAAAATGTCATTAATGTTTGTAATGGTTGCAGAATTAAGAATAACATGGTGAGATAATAAGTTAAATATGAAAAAAATGGAACCAGTGATGAACAAATTTTTTTAGCTGTCTACGAAGAAGATGCACATTTTGTTTGTACCCAAACTTACAAGAGGTCACATTATTGTTTTGCACCCAAACTTTCTGGTGTTTTACTACACTGATCAGAACGTAAAGAAGTATTATTCTACAAGACGAGGCCAATTGTTGAGATGTGTTTCAGACGTGACCGGCTCTCTCCAATGAAGATGCACATTTGCTGGTACACCACTCTTCTGTGAGACACTAGTCGGTCTGTGAGAAGCCTGCTTCGCGGTGACGTCATGTTTTAACCCGGAATATGAAGATTTCAAATGTGCATTGACAAAGCACAAAAATGACAGTTTTTTGTGACCACACTTGAGTTTTTAGTGGCCATCATCAACAGCATGGAGCCGTTTGTTTAGATATTCTTTTTGCGCCAGTGCTCCTTTACTCAACTGTTCCTCTCCACAGCGTTGGTTGAATAAGAGTTTGTGCTTCGGTAGTGTTTTAGAGTATCAATTATCGATGTCATCAATTTTGTGCGCTTTTGCACCCGTCAGAAAATTTCATACGTGAGTAAATTTCGTTATGGTTTAGCCAGTGTTAGAAGTCGTACGACGATTTTTGTGCTGTATTTTTTTTTTTTTTGTGATGCTAATTTTTGGTTTGATGTAAGTTCACGAGGAGCTGTTTCAAAGATAAGAATTGTGTTATATCTTGATTTTCATTGTAATCTTCTAGTGAGGTAGAAAAACCCGAGCTTGAAGGACTTTTCACCTTACTAGAAGATTAGAATAAATAGGCTTTTTCGGTGGCGCAGAAATCGGACCATTCTTCCGAGGTGGATCCGGGTTCTAATCCAGCGTGAGGCATAGATGATGTGTTTGCCTTAAGGCACTGGAACTTCCCGTTCCCTGGAACAAGTGGCCCTAAATTATGGACTGACAATTTCTAGACCATCGAGTTACGCACGGTAGTTGGTAACCTTACATAACAAAAAAAATGATTATCCAATACAGCTCCAGTGTTTAGTAAGCCCTCTTCCAACCGTGAGGATGCTTTATTGCCACCCCACCACAAAGTCATTCGACGATTCATGTCTTGTGAGGTTATTAAACATTTTTGGGAGCATATACTTACATTAAACATATATGTGGGTGTGTTAGAAGCATATACTTGCAAAATATAAATTTATGTGGATGCTAAATAATAAAAACAAGCTTAAATAAGTCCTATAAACCGCATGCACACACACACACACACACACACACACACACACACACCCACACACACACATTCTGAGCTGCTTGGTGGTCAAACAGTTTCAGTGTTTTCAGGTAGAAACCAGCTGTTTTGGGACAATCGATTATTCATATTCGATAAACTAAAAGGGTTAGTTACGTTTTACTTCCCGTTAAGACGTTAAAGGAACGATTCCCACCACGGCAATCGATTCTGAGTCGAATCCTTTGGTTTTCTGATATTGGACACCATACAAATGTATATGTTTTTGAGCTACCTCTACGGTTGAAACTTAGGGTTGCTTTACAATATTTAAGATTATTTTGTTTGTAATTCTAACAGAGGAAGTTTTTCCCGTGTTTCTGATAATACGTCCTTCCAAAACGTTCGCATACTTAAGTGCATTTGTACACTTCTAGGTAAGGTAAAATTCTTGCTCCGAATGTGAAATTCAATGTCACGGCATAGAAAATTTTTTGATGTCAAGTAAAAACAAGTGTGACTGATTCATTTAGGAAATCGGCAGTTTTGCGTAATCTATTCCTTCTAGGAAAGATCCGTTCGTCATTGTCTCAGTTTGCTGATTTGATCTTTCTGAACGAATCGTTCGTGAACGACACAGCTCTATTTTCTCAATTTATTCTAAGACATGTGTCCCTAGGTGGTAAAGCTTTTTGATGTCAACCCTAGTTAATTTGTGGATGCCATGTCAAATTATTGAGCTACATATGAAAGCTAGAGCTATAAAGGGATAGTCCTATATGTTGTTTCTTTGCAAAACGCCAAACAGCAGGCTCTATTTTGTACTAAATTGTGTCCGTACCCTATTTTGATGATCTGGATTCTTTTAGTAGTGCTAGACCTTCTTTATGTTCAGTTCTCTTGATCTTTATCGCCTACATTCTCCGCATGTTTTCCAGCACTTAGAGCACAATAGGTATGTGGAATGTATGGTGAGGGAAGACAGTTCAGCAGTAGTTCAACTCAGCCCATGAAATTTCCATCCTGTGTGGGGGCACCGCTCGTACCGCCCCTTGTAATACACAATGGGGTACACCCTCTAGGGCAGTAAACATTCTGAAGATATTCTAGAGAGCTGATTATCATCGCATTTTTCTGCTTCAATGATTCGTAACTAAGCCATCTGAAAATTCCATACTTCATGGTATGCTGTGAAGTGTCAATAACATGAAAACCTGTCGTTCTTTTCCTATCTGTTATTCTTTGTTTCTTTATATCGGTAATTACTTTTGGATTCCCAGATAAATCGATCTTTTTTAATTTGCAGCTGGAATACCCTGCTTTTCTGCATAAAACCTAAATAGGTCAGAGCCAAAAGGAATATCATCTGAAAAACTAAACCAAAGAGCAAAAAATAATAAAGTAGCTTTCCACATGTCTACGGAAGATTAGGTATCAGTCTGTACTATCACAGTTTAGAGTTCTCAAATGTGTTACCTTACATGAATTAAAATATTTTTTAGAGAATAAATTGTACATCAAAATTTAGAGGTAACTAGCAATAAATTGGAGAAATAAGATATAATTGATAAGCTTTACAGTTTTTATGTTTCAGTTCACTGGTTTGTGATGACTAATCTGTAGAAGAAAGTGCTTGACATATCGATGAGTGCTGCATAAATGAGAAAAATGTGACTTTGTTTCAGGGTAATTGTTTTGCAATTCACTCATGCCATGTAAAAAAATGATGGAAAATGTGTTCCTGGATAAGAATTCAGTATGAATGTTCGACATAGTAGCAGTAACTCTTAGTTTGTTACCTTGGAAACTAAAATCCTCAGACACAATCACAGATTTTGTTCGCCGGAGCTTTCATTCATCCCGTGAATATCAACGTCTTTTTGTCAGTCCTCACTTAAATCAAAATGAAAATTTTCATTTTCTGTTAGAGTAGGTACGAAGGAAACTTTGCTTCCATACAAATATTTAAAAAGCTATACAAATATTTAAAAAGCTATACAAATATTTAAAAAGCTAAACAAAAATAAATACACTATTCTTTTGAAGTCCATTAAACATTTCCTTAAACAGAAGTCGAATGTAAATTTCGTTCAATTAGCGAATTTCCAAACAAAAGTTTCCCCGAAATCTACAACCTAATAAAGTTTGGTACTGCTGCTTTACATATTAATATACTTTGACTGGTACTAGGACAATATTTATGGTTCCTGGAGATCTCTACCAGATTTTAATTATGTGTTTGTCCGGTTGACTATGGGAATAAATCTCCTCCACCCCTACCCGGGCGTTTCTTTCTCAGATGAACCTCTCAGCAAGGATACTCAACCCTGCAGTCCGCAACAGGATTATTGAAGGCACTCGTACCAAGTACTCCAAATAGAAGATAATTATTCCCTGCACGCGGATCCCTGTGCCTTTGGCAGTATAGGGTGTTCCGCTAGTGTATTCCAATTCCTTGCTCTTTTTGTTTAGCCTTGATTTTCGGCAGTTCAAAATTGGTTGGGCGGACATCTTCCCGTCTTCAAGTCATTCCCGTTTTTATTTGAGAGAGCTTGGGCTCACCCGCAAAATTTCTTTTTTTGTGCAAAGACCTATATGGTTCGCAAACCTAATATTGATTAGGCAATTTTGGACCTCTAACCTAAATTTTGTTCTTTTAATAGGATTAGAGGGTGCGTTTCATTTTAATTATTTCAGGCTTCCTTACTTATTTATTTTTTTAAATTTTAGTAAGCCCAGTCTGTCGTTCATTCAGTTATATACTTTACTATTTCACAAAAAATAATAAAAAATATATATATGTTTAAGTTGGGGACATGCTGAACTTTGTGCGTCGGAAAAGTTTCACCGTCGTGAAGCTGGCCATGACTGGCAGATAACACCAGCTTACACTAAATGCGATTTGGTTATAGTCAACACAAAATATATCAAAATACACTATATGTACAATACTGCATTTCTAGAAAATTCTGTAAAGAGTTGTTCAAGTTTTGAATACAAATACATTGTGCAATCTCCGTGGCACAGTGGTACTCACTAGAACTTTTGTTAGAAGATTATTGGGAAACTATTTTAAAAAGGTAAATTATTGGATAATAGTAGATGGGATTTTTGGTTGTATCAAAGGAACAGAGTTTAGATCCATTTGAGATATTATTCGTTACACGGAGTAGATAAAATGTATCTTAAAGGTTTTTACTTCAGGACAGATAGCTAGTGATTTACGTAGTTGTTCTGGTTTTTCCGAAATTCGTATGTTGTCAGTTCGTTTGCACACGAATGTGCATATACCTTGAGAGAAAGGTAAATCAGTAAAATGGAAAGCAGCTGCAGATCAGAAAGGATGCACTGGTGGGTAAAATTTAATGAAGCGTGCATTTCATTAACGTTTTCGAATTTATTTCCTAGAAACTTTCTGAAATTTTCTGCATAGAAGAAATTTGTATTGTTACAGATTTAATATTACTATTTCGGTTTGAAATTTTTTTCGCATGCAATTTATCAGGAGTTACTTCCTTTGTCCTTGACATTGGGTGTGAGCCGGCCATATCCACATAAGGCGCATCGATAAAATGCACTGGAAACATGATCCCTTAAAAATGGGATGTTCGCGATTCATTTGCTGATATTGCGTAAGCCTAATTGATGAAGCAGACCGGTAGATATCTTTCTAAAGTCATCAAAATGAAAAAAATACAAAAAAAAAACGCGAGGATTTAGGCAGAATTATAACAAACTTCGGTCAAGTCGAAGAACATTATTTTTCTTGAATAAACTTTAATATGCAGTTTACTGACTCAAGAATGAATAACGGGATTACAACATATTATACAAATTTTGAAGATGACAATCCATTTTGTGGTGTAATGATTACAAGAATGGTAAGTCAGTCACTATCCGAAAACTTGAAATTTTCTTCGTACTGGCGCGGGAATCAAATCCGCGTATCCCGGGTAGTTCCCAAGTATGCTAACAATTACACCACCCAGAATGACCAAGTCTCAAGTTTCCGATTAATTGTAATATAACCATTACATGAATGCCGGTTGCTTTGACTAGACATTCTTTGCAGCTGTTTCAAAAGAAATGATAGGTTGGTAGGTGATGTTGTATAAGACGTTATAAATTTACGTGAGAGAACAAATCGACACATTGCCGTACGTCAATGAAATTTTGTTGGTGTATTAAAAACAAGAACTTTCTGGTGACTTCATTTTTGTAACACGACCGTTTCTCTCGTAGTAACAAACGGGTCTGTAGCTACGGGACCGTGCGGGGAAACCGCCGAGCCAGTAACATCTCTAACTGAGGCTCCATGAGTGTCAGTTTCTTCAGTTGTCTCAGAGCAGCCTTTAGTAATAGCACGCTTCGACGATTCTTTGTCAAGCATGGATCAGTTCCACTTGACTTTAAAAGCAGATACCAGGAAGTTTGGGGAAAAAGGGTTTAAATATAGGTTCGTGTGTCTGCCTTAACGCCTTTTAACATGGTTCACCCAAAATCTGTCTCTAAGGACGGCGTTATGTGCGACTACCATAATCCTAATCGAATTGATTTGAAAAATGGATTTCCTTTCATGTCCATCTCTTCTTTGACCAGAATTGCCGGTGAAGAATGTTGTCACTTTGCTGGTCCAGACATCGTGAGATTTATTGCTTATTCATAGAATAGCATATCACTACTACAATATATATACAGTCGAGTCACATTATTTTGACCAACTCCTATTTTTGACGTCAACAGCGCGTAGCTAATGAAAGATGGCACAGGTCGTGAATTGACTTGGAGAATATATTTAGCTTGTTGTAGGCATTCTGAAAATATATCACTTGTTGCGCTCATGGATAAAAGGAGCTATATATTGATTTGAAAAATTGGATAATTGTCGGTTTTCGGGCAAAGATAGCAGTATTTCTGAAACAGCACAGTTTGTGAACTGTCCGCGTGCTGCTGTGGATCGTGATTAGAGAAATGGCACCATTGCGAATAAGCGACATGTAAACTGCTGAGCAGCACGTGCCATTAATGTGAGAGATTAACGTCGACTGCAAAGATGAGTGAGGGCCGATTGACATGCATCAGTGGAGCAACAATCAAAAATGGGACGCGTAATGGAGATAGGAATACAGAAACTTCGAAAGCAGAACGATCCCTTTCCAGTAGCTTGCAAAAATTTTTCAGTCCGTAAGTTACTATAGTTTAAGTTAGATTTCAAACAAAATCATAAGCCGAACTCTTACACTTACAAGTTACGATTATTAAAGGTTTAACGGATGTGTTTAGTAGGGAGCCAAATTAATAGCAATCTCTTATGACAACCGCAACGTACTGTGAACAGAATTGTACAACCACAAAAAAGTTAAAGTAACTATTATTACGAGTCAAAAACTGAAAGCTTTAAAAGAAATATACCCGTTTCACAGCTGTTACATACACTGACGGAAAAAAACCCAACACCACGAAAAACTAGTTGTAGAGGAATGAAATGGCGGCAATACATTTGTATAGGTAACATATTTAACCGATTAAGGTTTCAAGATCACAGCTTATTGTAAGCGCGAGAAGAGCCATTTTAAATGTGAAATGCTGGTACATTAATAACCGGTGTAACCGCCATAATGTTGAATGCAAGCACGCAAACGTTCATGCACTGTGTCGTACAGGTGCTGGTTTGCAGTGTGTGGGATGGAGTTCCATGCCTGTTGCACTTGGCCGGGCAATACAGGGACGGTTAATGCTGGTTGGGGTTGTAACTAGAGTTGTCGTCCAATGATGTTCCATACGTGTTCGACTGGTGAAAGAACTGGTGGTCTAGTAGGCCACGGCAACATGTCGACACTCTGTAGAGCATGTTGGGTTACTACAGCGATATGCAGTCGAGCGTTATCTTGTTGGAAAACACCCACTGGAATGCAGTTCATGAATGGCAGCACAACAGGTTGAATCACCAGACCGACGTACAACTGTGCCGTCAGGGTGCGTGGGATAACCACAAGAGTGCTCCCGCTGTCAAAGGAAATTGCTCCTCAGACCATAACTTCAGGTGTAGGTCCAGTGTGTCTCGTCCGCAGACAGGTTGGTTGCATGCGCTCACCTGGCGTCTCTCTAACCAACACACGGCCATCACTGGCACCCACGCAGAACCGGCTTTCATCAGAAAACACAACAGATCTCCACTCCGTCCTCCGATGAGCTCTAGCTTGACACCACTGACGTCGCAAACGGCAGTGGTTTGGAGTAAGTGGAATGCACGCTACAGGGCATCTGGCTCCGAGCTGTCCTTCAAGTAACCGATTTGTAACAGTTCGTTGTCTAACTGTAGTGGCAACTGCAGCTCGAATTGCTGCCACAGACGCGATACGGTGCACCACGGTCATACGCCGTACACGGCGGTTTTTCCTCTGAGTAGTGCCACGTGGCCGGCCGGAACCCGGTCTTCTTGAGGCAGTACCTTCCCTTGACCACCACTGCCAACAATCCTGCACAGTGGCTATATGCCTGCCAAGGTGTTCTGCAATATTGCAGAAAGAACATCCACCTTCTCGTAGCCCTATTACACGACCTCGTTCAAACTCCGTGAGCTGTTGATAATGGCTTGTTCGTTTTCTTAAAGGCATTCTTGACTAACATCAACACACTACGTGGAATCTCAACGATAACTAACGCTCACGTACGTTACAACGCGTATTTTCAGCAAACCTTCTTTGCATGTTCCGAGGGGCGCTACCAGCGCCACACGTATGCGCCGAGGGCGAAATTTGTATAGACGTCATCTTGCAGATGTACTCTCACCGCCTACCAACTGTCGTTTATCTAACACAAGCTTTTCTTCGTGTTGGGATTTTTTTCCGGCAGTGTATATTTTTTTATATGTAACTCAAGCAAAAACAAATTAAAGAATACGTTATCGGATATTTTGTGTTTGTATTAATATAGTATTTTTGAGGAAATATAAGGCTGTAATTTATGATTATTTTAAACGGGATGCAAAGACAGTGGAAAGGATGTCCCGTTTGTTTACGAAGGAAAGCGTCTGTACAACATTCTATTGTAAACAGCAGCCAAGCAGCATAGTTCTCAAGTTATTAAGCTTCATTGTTTTTTTTATTTCAGTATATAGTATTGTCACTGTCATATGAACACAAAGCATTTCATAACTTTGTGCTTTTTATATCTACAGACTTCATGCAAAGGATGTATTTCATACATCATATTTTTTAACATAATTATTTTCTAAGGGTTCTGTTATATGTGTTTAGAATATATAGTAAACTCTCGATATAACGAAGTTCCGGGGAGGGGGTCGGGCTAGCCGAATTTCGAGAAAAGCGGAAAATTAGAATCATAAAGAAAGATGTCAGAAAAAGAATCAGGAAAGAAATAATATTCCGTTGTTGGTTTAATGATTAAATTATCATGCATAAAGGCGTGCACCAAATTTTACGCATAACTATGGTTAAAGTGCAAAAAGTCAATACCGAAATATTCTAAACGTTCCAGGAATCTCAAATGTGTGTTAAGAAACAATCCGAGAAGAGGAGTGATGTTCTGTAGGATTCCATATTCATATCCAGAACTTCCTGAAGTAAGAGTTCCCACGATTTGTAGCTGGCTAACATAGGATCGAATGATCCTAACACCTAGGCAGGCTTCACCAACAGGGTTTCAATAAGAGATGGTAAATAAACGTTACAGACTGACGCATCGATTACTGTTGTGCCTGGAGCACATTTAACTTCAATCAGATTACTATATGATACTGAAATAGAGAAAAGTACAAATGGCTGGATCCTCCATCTCAGTAATATAAATGACGACCGCCATAACCGATTAATACATCTCACGGGACACACAGGGCTTCACCTTTCTCACGAAAAAGTACCATGTAGATTTAGTTCGGAAAGCGGGCAGACATCGACTCGACAAAATTCCATAGCTTAGACGTTATTCCTCCATTCACTCTCCCACCATACAGTCGCGCAGATAACATACCGCGCGTGTAATCAAAGCCACCCTTTGATTCGACAGCACGGCACACCTGGTTCAAGATTTCTTGCATATTTACCTCTTGATAGGAAGAATGTCTAACCTATACCTTCATATTATACATGTTCAAGCCTTGTCTTCTAAACTATAAAGCTTCCCATCAAAAAACTTCACGATCCTGGAGGCAAAATCGAACTTCGTTGTTGAAAATTCATGAAAACCTGTGTTCACATCAACAAAACCAGGAACAAAATATTTAGTTTTCTTCTCATTTAGGTGGATATTACGTGGTCCCTCAAAAAGGTAAGTATTACACTCTCAAATTGAATAATTCTGAACAACAGGTGAACAAATTCTGATAAACCTTTGTCATAGTAACTAATAATGCACAAGAATCGTTATTTAGGAAAGAAAGCTACGAATAAATTTATTTTTCTCCTCATAGTTTAATATCTTTGCATTTTGGAATTCTGGACATGTAATCAGAACATTTCCTATAATACATGCAAAACCCGTAGACAAAAAATTAGAAATCGAAAACTATATTTTATACATATCGAGGCGGCTAAATGATATAACACTTCTTTTCGCCAAAAAGGAAATCATGTACACTAACTTAAGAACGTGCAATACGAACTCCTCTTTACAGTGAAATGTACCTGATGCAAAAATATGTGTTCCTTCAGGTTTTTCTATGTTTGAAAAACAACTTCAAATAAGAATGTGTATATATTGTCCATGTTTGTGGCAGGACTGTATTATATGAAATAACAGCAAGTTCATCTCAAAAGTTCAGCAAAGCTAGCAGTTCATAGATAATCTTTGACAATGATGATACGAAGTCATGTTTGCTGAAAACAACAATATGACCGGATAATTGGAATACTGTACATGTGCTTTTCGAAATGTCAACAGGGATATCCGAATATTTTTTTCGTAAATGTTTCCTGACATAAAAGAACATTTCTCAGTTCATAAGAACAAGGAGGGTCAAGATCCCAATGAAAAAAATAATAGTGATATATCCTACCCGGTTGGAGAGAACAGTAATGGCCGCAGACTCTCTTGATTTGAAGTTTTGATATTTATGGAGGTTCCACCTAAAATCTCTGCTTTATGTTTTCAATGGTAAAATTTCTTTGCATATTTTACGAATAGAATTAATAGCTATGAATAAACTGTGAGCCCGTTTCCTCAGAATAGTTCTGCAGTACATTCTTTTCTCCAAATATTAGGTGTACATTTATTTCGTCACTATTTAAACGAACGCTGTTCCCCTTACCAATTTGTTAAGGGAAAGCCGTTTCCGCCCACTTTCACCACCGTTATACACATAATCCCTGTTCCTTTTTTTTTTTTTTATGGACGTCCACTTTTATTTTTCGCGGCGTGTTTGGGGAATTAACTTTCGCGGATAACGGGGGATTACTGTACTTTCTACATGTGTTTCACTGAAACACATATAATTTTTCTTAAACAAGTCTGTTATCATTTCTCATTTCATTACTGTATATCCCATAATGGCACATGGAGACCCTTTCACGGCCACTAGGCTGCGAAGTTGAAATAAGCATTTTCTCATGGGGTGACCAAGGAGGTTAGATTAAGATATCTGGAGATGATCCTGTTAATGGAGCAGTATCACTTTGCTTGAAGCCTATAACCGTGAGCGACGGTCGTCAAAGTGTGGGAAACCTGTTGGCTTTCAAGGTTACTGCAATGTATTTTGTGTTGGCCGAATCGCCTGCTTTCGCCACAAATGTTTCCAATTTCGCATTGTAACTTGCTGCAAATGTGTGAGAAAATGCTGAATTTATGAAATTCTTAATTATTTTAAGCACCTTCCCATTTTTATTTTGAATTGAAATACACGAAAGTTAGTGCGAATTCTAAACAAATCATAACGTGGACATTGAAAGAAACTTCACTCGTGTATGAAGTATAATAATTCATTCCGGTTTGATATTAACACGATTTTTGCAACCAAAACCATGCAATTCCAAATTACACACAGTTGAAATGACATAGGTGTCATGTAAACAACGTCAAATTTCCACACCTGGCGGCTTCAAGGTAAAGAGACTCAGAACATCTCCAGAAGTATTATTCTAATGTCCTTGTGGGTGACAGAGGAATTAAAGAATATTCACAGATTTCTGGGCAGCATGAAGAAAAATCTATAGGAGGCTTCTACCATGAGCAACAGACAGAAGTTTTAGGGCCGAACGCCAAATACAAAACAGAACAAAAACAACACAGATGATAGTAGTGTGTGATAACGCAATACTCTTACCAAGTGTTAAATTCAAAGGATCTCTGTTTCCGCTCATTGTTTTATTTGTTGCTTTATTATGAACAGCTTTTTAAATTGCTTCAAATTAGGGGCCGTCGGACGGAAAGTAAAGAATACTGCATCGAAGTAGGTGCTACAATGTTCTTTTCGAAAAATAATCCAACCTAATATTTTACAAATACTATTTACGGAGTTGTGACGTATATTCTAAACTACCTATCATTTTTAGTTTCTTTCTCTATGCAAATTTTGAATTTGTTCTCAGTTATACCTCACAACTTAACGTGCCATCTTCTCTCTCAAACGAATACTGTTGGCAACACATTTGACGTCAGAGTGAATGTGACGTACGACTGCATGAGATAAGAACGATAGATAAAAACTACGATACAACAGTTGCTCGTGTGGGGTGTTGGATGTGTGTGGTGATAATGATTTGTTAAGTAAAATGTGAAGTGCGATGTTGTGCTGATGATATAGTGGTGGAATAAATCAATTAACATAAGTTGACTTTTTCTTACGCTTCGTCTGGCCGTTAAGGTTTAATTACGGAAGTGTTCCATCGCATTCATACCTAATGATATAGACATAACGTAAGAACGAAAAGATTTCAGTACGAAAGGAACTTTACGTTATAGAATTCTATAACACTTGCACTGGCGAACTACTGTGCTATACTCCATTCTTAAGACCTTTACATCTTTCATCCAATTAAGAGCCAATGGACGGAAAGCTTTTCTGAAATTGGTGCTAGGAACGCATATTTGGGAAGAAAAGCGAAATCGAAGTATTATGTTATAAACAACATTTATGGAGGTCGAGAACGTCTTCACAGGCGAAGTTTTTAGAGCAGTTTCAAAATGCATATACACTGAAGAGCAATTGAATTAGAGACAGCTGGCGTCATACAAATGTGGCGCTGTGAGCGGCCTGGTAAACGTAAACGACATGACGTATGCAACGATCCGACAATATAAGCAGTGATGCGACGGGAATTAGTAAGAGTCGGACGCAGTATGGGTAAGACGAAGGGTCTAAGCGCATTTGATAGTGGGAAAATTGTCGGGGCCCGGCGAATGGGTCACTCCATATCAGAAGTCGTGCAGACACTAGGATTTTCACGAGCCACGGTGTCACGGGTGCACCGTGAGTACATCAAATCCGGTAAAACCATCCTTGCAAGGGCCAACTGCCGTGAACAACAGCGTGTGGATGAGCGGGGTCATCGTCGGCTAGCTCTCATTGTAACAGCGGGTAGACAGGCCAAAGTGCAAGAAATCACTGGGCAATTTAACGCTGGTGCACAAAAACGTGTAAGCAGCCACACCATCCAGAACCAGCTCCTCGCTTTGTGGTACAGAAGCTATCGTCCCACGAAGGTAACGCTGCTGACCGCACATCACAGGGTACAAAGATTGACATGGGCGCGGGAACAACGCCACTGGACCCTAGACATGTGGAAAATGCTGCTTGGAGTGATGAGTCGAGATTCACGTTGGTACATGCGGATGGGAGGATACTAGTACGGCGCAAACCACATGAAGCGATGGATCCTTCTTGCCAGCAGGGTACTCTACAAGCTGGTGGGGGAGGCATTCTCGTCTGGAGACTGTTTACGTTGACTGAAATGGGACCCCGGGTAAGTGTGACATCGTCCCTCGCAGGTCAACCTTACCGGGATGTCCTGGAAGAACGTTTGCACCCGTTTGTGCGTCCTGCAACAAGACAATCCATGTATCCGAATTGTTGGAAGAACACTCCACCGACGTGATCTCGCTTCCTTAGTCAGCTAGGTCACATGACCTCAATCCCATCGAGCACATCTGGGATGCCATCGAGAGAGGTGATCGAGGCTGTGATCCCCTCCATCAAATCTTCGTGAACTGTGGAAGCTTGATCAGGGTTCGTGGATCCGTGTGGCTTCCCAACGCTTTCGGTGTCTTCTCGAGTCCATGCCGAGTCGAATCACCGCCGTCATCAGCGCGAAAGGTGGTGCTACACGTTACTAGACAGGTTTGTCTAAATCAATTGCTCTTCAGTGCATTTGGTAAACACTCTAGAAAGCTACGGGGGTAAATAAGTTGTTATGTGTGAAGAAAGAATGATGTGTGTCACTGCAGAGCGGAGGTCTTATGTGGGTGATAAATATGTATTACTTTTTTTGGAGAATTTAAAAAAAGGGGGTTGGATCGTTTAGGTGTTTACGAAATTAACAGGCATACAGCGACAGCTATTGTATTTGAAACGAACACAATGTAAAGAGTGTTACTAGTGAATTCGTCATTCACCCACGAGATGGCGCCACACTCGGGGTAACTTATAACTATTAATCCAAAAAGTGCCATTTAGAGTCATACCGGCTTTTTCACCTTCCTAGCCTCAAATGTTACTTTTGGCAATTTCAAATGGTGGCAGTTTTTTTTTGCTTGTGATTTTCGTTTCGAGAAAAGGAAAGAAAAAGTAATTAAACTTCTGTGTTCTGGTCACAAGAAATTGAAGTATTGTAGGAGTGTGACGTGTATCCCGCCGCACTGTTTGCTGGCGTTCTTATTCATTTTTGAGATCGTGGCTTTTACGATGTTTACCACATTTCTTAATTTGATGGTAAGTTAGATCCTTAGTTATTCTCAGTCATTTCAAGCGCTGTTATAACGTGACGACGACAATGCAAGCAGTGGTGTAGTCCTAAAAAGAGAGTGCCCTAGCTGTAACACTTCATCATCAACATCAACGTAATTTTAACAATTTCCCTGATCTTATGTTTGTGGATAGATAGATAGATGGATATCAAGCACAGTAAGAATCAACGAGATGAGGCCATCTCCCCTTCTCGTGAAGAAGCATTCCTACCTCGCCGACATCATAAATGCATTGATTCCCTACCCCCAAGAAGTGTGCTTGACCAATAACATCTTCCAATCCAAACCAACGAAAAATACTTGTGCTGACGTGTTTCCAATAATCGGAACTAGCTGGGCGCCGACCGAGAAAAATTATTTCGCAGATAAGAAATGTGGATTTAATTTCTTTTGGCGCACATATCACGCAAAATCCTCCCGAACACATAATACTCGAAAAAGTGTTTGAAATACATGTTTAAAGTTATTTCACACATGGGCGCCCATATATTAGTTTTAAGGATATGAGCAAACAGAAATTGTCACACAAACACCTTATGCAAATTTCCACTGTACCTTTTTGTTATCGAACCGTTTTTAACACACTATCAACAAAGACTCATGAGACGGCCTTCAGAACAACTTTTAGAGTTGGGAAACAAACCATGTCGTTCACACCGGAAATAGAAGTTTCCTCATCCTTCCCAATTTCATTAAAAAACCTTTTCCAATTCCACATATCACAGGAGCACATATCCAGAAATAAGTTACGTAACACAGGAGCACAGATAACTAGATATAACACATTGCACGTGAAAGTGCGAGAAGAGCCAACGAGCGGTGGAGTGCTAAAGTGGTACTGTGGCGCCATCTATCATTGCTTTCGAAACTAGCTGTGGGCAGAAAGTAAAAGTTTAGCCACAATATCTGACTGAGAAGTTAAGGCTCGGCGAGACGTAACAAGCGATTACATATCCTGGAATACAAGATGCAGTGCAAAGAAATCAACATACAGGCTGATGCCGGTGCAGACTGCGCATACGCGTTTGTGTTGTTTTGTTGACAAATTCTGTCAAAGGACAGTCAGCTGAGCTACTCACAACACGTGATTGGTACCTTCTCGGAGGCATACGAACTTCGCAGATCGGATATGTTATTTTTCTTGCGCCAATTGCTTTAGTTAAGGCTTTTGTTTGCTCTTCAGTTTTCGCAAACATTTTCAAAAATGGCAAATACTACTGATTGTCTGCATATTGTAAGGATTATTACGCCTAACTATAATATCTGCTAAAATGTAATTTAAATAGTAATATTAATTGTTTTTCGATATTTGTTTGACCGAAATAAGAAACAAGCGGGATATCAGAAAACAACAACAACAAACTACTCCAAGCAAATAGTCATCAGGTCGAAGGAAACAATCACAGATCAAAGAAAAGTGGTAAATGTGTAGATTAGCGTCCTAAATTATTTCGTCGGAAAAATATTAGAACCTGGAAAAAGTGCGACGTACAGATTTTAGAGTACAGAAATTAATGGCAAATGGTGCACAAATTTCATGTTTTAAATGTGCTTTAAAGATTTTTATCGTAATATTTACCTGTAAGTTCGATGCTGTGAAGAGACGCTGCGGTAGGCCTAAGGAATGGCTACCGTGACGATGTGAATCTTTGGTCTAGTAAAAGGAAGGTTCGTTGCTGTGCCAAAAAGGCAGGCGGAAGAGTACAAGAGAAAGAAATTACTTTGTTGGCAGTAGAGCGATAAATGACGTAGTGATACGCTACAGAAAATAGGTCCACATCATCCACCCTTCCTGCTCGCAGCGGATCCGTTCATTTGCTGTTGAAGGGGTTTTCGGTGACTTTTGTCAATATAGTGTATGTATGCTGTTCACCAGCTTGCAACGGTAAATTTCATTTTCACTTTTTACTGGACATTCCCAACGTTCTCCCAATTTTTACGGTATAAACACGTATCCAGAAGTTCCACAGAAAAATTAGCATTAAGAATGAGTGTTGAAATATCTATAGTACCGTTCAAAATCTCAAATGGCGTCTAGAGGAGAGAAAATGCCCCATCTTACCCCCCCCCACACACACACACCTGATCGCCCATGATTGCGCATATTGAGTTATATTTCAGCTTAAAGTAATTCAATCCCCCAAACAGAGTAGGAATCCTTAGAGCGTTACTTTTGGCTAACTTTCATAAAGCAAACTAAATTGCGACATTTATTAAAAGGATATATATACATTTTGACGCCGTCAAAATTTTTTGGTACAGGATGCCGCGAAAACACTTTGAGACCAACAGGAAATTCTGTGTTTTAATGACTCAGCGTGCTATGATATTGTCGTATAATATACACAAAGATATTTAGTTTTTGCAAAGTTGTGTATGAGTTCCAGTCTAAAACTGGCCTTAAAGAAATTAGAATATAAAGGATGTTAGTAACGGAATCCGATACAAAAAAAAAAGCAGAAAGGTAGAGAAAAATAAATTTTCCAGAGCAAAGCATTGCTGCAGAACCAGAGGAAAGGAAGCAAAGCATTAAGCTTGGGGGAATAATCACATCAACGAATACGCAAGGCCATCACTCTGTTACATTGTCCCAATGAAATTAGTTTTTGGATTTTTTAGTGACATTTTACAGTTGAATACATAATTTATGTTACAGATTCCTTGATATTACAGTATTGGAAATTTAAACCATTGGCACAAATGAATTTGAAAAAATAATTTTATCTACTATTCTCAATAACAAAAGTGTTACTCTCACAATCGCAGTAAACTAAACTATCATGTTCTTTGGGTCCCATGCAGAGGGACACCAAGATAAAAGGAGAGGAATTTATTTTTCAGTATGAACAGAAGGCTAGAGGACTCACAAATGAATGCAGGGGTTTTTCACATATTGCACGACAAAACTCAGTTCTACGTTTAGTAGGCATTTTTTCTCTCCTCTTCTTTTTTAAACATTAAACATTTTAAAATTTTCGATATCTTCACTTGAATGTAGTAAAAAATGTTTACGTCTGAGAGAAAATCGTAGTCATTTTTTATATCAGCACACTAAATACTTTTAAAATTAGCCCAAAACTTGCAGACGGTTTTCCGTCACTGTCTGCAAGTTTCCTTTTACAGGCATAATCCATTTTTAATGATTTATTGTTCAGTCTCTTTTCTCTCATGTCTAAAATACGTGCCCGGCTACTGACTTGTTGGCCCTCGGCACGGTAGGATGCATAGGTCTTACCAGCTTGCAGATGAACACGCAGCAGATGTACAGGCTTGGACGAACATTCACTCTACGGGTGTGGATTGCAAGAAGAGGGACCTTAGGTGGCGGTTGGTCCACAATGTCCTTCCAACCGGGAGTAGGCAGCTTCGGTGGAGTGGCATCTCTTCCGATCAGTGCCTTTCGTGTGCGGGCATTGAGGACAGGTTCCATCTCTTTTGGGCCTACCCCATGGCGCATCAGGATTGGCAGAGAATCTGGACTTCGGTTCGGCACAAAAGGCTTGACGCCCTCCAGTTTCTTCCGGCTAATGTGTCTTATCTACATCCTGCCCCGGCGGCGGGCAGAGAAGTCTGAAGAATGATTATCACCGAGGTCTGTTATAAGATGTGGAGGGAGAGCAACAGGGTTCTGCATTTCCGGACGGCTAACTTGGGCTTCTCTCCAACAACGGTCACCCTTCAAGTCCCGGACCGAGCGAGAGTGGACGCCCACATTTTGACCGACCGAGCCTTTAGGTATCGGTGGAGAACTTGGCCACGGATTGTTACCGGGACCAAGAACAACTGCACCTTCCATTGGGATAACTTACCCCCTTAATTTTGGCTTTTGAAACACGAGGGATCTCTCCGGGGGTGTTGGGCTTTCTCTAGTGTTATGTTTTTATGATTTGTGTTTGTTGTTTTGATGGAGGATGTGAAGGTTAGGCTCCGACCTTTTCATCGGTAATTTAATTTGTCTTGTCTCCGGTCGAGTTTGGCGGTACAGGCCGCTGACCGAGACGGCGGGAGTCCGTGTGAGTCTGGGGGGGGGGGGGGAGTGAGTGTTTTGGTTCTGTCTCTGCTCTTTGTTTTTTAGGGTGGTGTGAATGGATGGTGTCCGAAGGGGTGGTGTTGTGTATTTGCTCTTTGTGGTGTGCCTGTTCCGTGTGGATGTGGGCCGGGGAGGCACCTGCCATGGGCCATGTGAGTGCCTTGGTTCACTTAACGACCCCGTGTCCTCTGTGACATTCCCCGTCCAAATCGCTGTCACTTGGTCACCTCCGAAGGGCACTTTTGTCTGCCTTCATGGACGTTCTGGTTGTATCTTCGGGTTGCACCCGTCGTTCTAGGTGACCTCGCCGCCTATTTGAGTGCCGGTCCTTTCAAGTTCTTCGGAGGATCTGAATCACTCGGGGGTTTGTCTGGTGGTACCTGTTGGGCCGTGGTGGGAGTGTGTGTAAACAAAGTTCGTGTATGGGGGAGGGGACGTCGTGCGAGAGCACATTATGGCGCTCCCCTCTCCCAGCTTCCATGATTTGGGGGTCCTATACGAAGACAAGAAATTTATTTTTTATCCTGTACCAACAAATGTTGACGCCTTCATTTTAAGTACCGCTTACATGTTAAGTTCTTGGCCTGAGTCGGTATGTGAGTGTGTTTTCAGGACTTTTCCCGTTGGGATGTGAATTTGTCTCAGTGTCAGTTTCTAATAGTTGTGGTTTGCCGTTTTCATAAAGAATTCGATTCACAGTGCCTTCCACAGGTATGAGTGGACCGTAGCCTTCGTAATAGAAGGATACGGTCCACTCTATTACGTAGGCTACGAGTGGACCCAGAGAATGCCATGAAAATATTCCCCAACCCATAATGCTGCCACCACCAGCTTGTGTTCTGCCAGCAGTGGTTGAAGAGACCAGCATCTGGATGCTAGTGTTGAAAAGTGTTTGTTCTCCGATGTTTCTCGCCTTATACGCCAAAATCTATCTGTTCGATGAAGAACAAAACGTGACTAATCGGAGAAGGCAATACTTTGGCAATCAGCAATGGTACAATTATAATACTGCTGTGCAAATGCAACCATTTTCTGCCGAGGCACCTTCGTTAGAATAGGTGCAGTGACCATTCGTCTGCATCGGAGAACCATACGCAGTACGGTTCGCTGAACTGTCGTTTTAGACATACTTCCTGTAGCCCTCTGGCTCATTCAGCCAGTGGGTTGCTGTACATTTGTCGATCGGCCCTCACGCGCCTTCGAAGCCGACCTTTACCTCTCACATCAATGGCATCTGGTGCTCCGCAGTTTCTACGTTGCTTATTCGCAATGCTGACATTTCTCTAATCGCGATACACTTTAACCACAGCAACACGCGAACAGTTCATAAACTGCGCTGTTTCAGAAATACTGCCACCCTTGGCCCGAAAGCCGATAAACATCCATTTCTGAAAATCTGATAAATCACTTATTTTATCCATGACAGCAACGAGTGGTATGTTTTCAGGATGCCTACAGCACACCCTATATATCCTCTAAGCCAATTCATGACACGTGCCTTTTTTCATTGGCTACGCGTTGTTGACGTCAAAATTAGGATGTGGTCACAATAAGGTGACTTGACTGTGTGCATATGCAGTGCTTAAAATAAAAATACTTCTATGTATACGCGCAATCATTTGTAAGAGTCCACCAATATATTTGGTGAGCAGTAGTTTGTTGGTGATATTGTATACTCAACAGAGAACGTTAAGTTTTTTATTTTGTTTCAAATTGAAAAATGAGCATATTCTAAATACTTTAAAAGGTGAACAACTCTCCTTGTGTTCAACGTTTAAAGCGAAACTCATTACCTTAAGATTAGTTTTAGATGGAAATAAGTTTTATAAAATATTAGAGAATTGCGAGCGATGCAGGAACGTGTGCTGACATCTATCGACAGAGCTGTGAGATGACAACATGGCACATGAGCTCTGTATCGATTTCAGTCATTACTACTGTAGTTTGGCTAGAATTTTAATGCATCGGCTGACCTTCCGAAAGTGGCCCACTTGGCCGAGACCTAGTTCCGAAAGTGGCCCACTTGGCCGAGACCTAGTTCCGAAAGCAATAATAGATGGAGCCACGGTAGCACTTCTACTTACGAGCTACTTACGTCACTTTGTTCTCCGTCTCTGCTCCGGAATTACGTAAGTTTTTTCGTTCTCTGCTCCTCTGATATGTGGAACTGGAAAATATTCTTTAATGAAGTGGGAAAGGATGAGGAAACCTCTATTTCATGGATCAAACACGTCCAGCCAGGAACAACCATTATGACGGACCAGTTGGCTACATATCGCAATCTGGAAAGCTGTGTAACGGTCAACCGCTCCCTCAACTTTATGGATCCCCTTACAGGGGCGCATACACAAGGAGAACAGAGCAATTGGCGTCTCCTTAAACATAAATTAACACAGGGCAACCACAAAATGTATTTGGCAGACCATATTATGGAATATTTATTCCAACGGATTTGCCGTCTTTCCTCAGAACATTGCTTTGAAGTCCTGATTCGTGTTATTCTCTGGCAAATAAAACTTTTCTTGCTATTTTTCTGCTAGGAAAACAGTTTTTATAATCATGCGGAAAATCTATTCTTCCGTTATAATAAATATTTCACACATATGCCAAAATGTACGTTCCTAAAGTTCCTTTAACGGGCCACCATTCACCCATATTATTCACTTCCTTTGCCAATTTCACAACGTAACGCAACGCTTCACGATTTAGCGCTAACGTGTTACCATTTATCGTCGTTTCAGAAAACTATTTCTGGGTCACATTCGGAAGGTTTACAATGCATCTTCGGTTATGTTTACTGAGTCTCTATTCCGATGGAAAAGTTTTGAGTCCTCATAAATCAGAACCGGTCTATGAGTAGAATTATTCATACAGATTTGGAAGATTTGAATTAATTTATTGGTGAAAATATGACATGGATGTTAAGTCACGTAATATGCAAAAACGTGAACATTTCCTCTACCTGGAGCGAAAATCGAAACCGCGTCTTCCGGATAGAGGCCGGCTTTGCTAACCACTACACCACCTAGAACGGCCAAGTTTCAAGTTTCCGATTAATTAGAATATAACCATCATAGGATTCGCTAGACGAAGCAACTGGCATTCATACATAGCAAATCTGGAGGTTTTTCATCCTCGGGCGCTATCCGAGAAACTCGGTTTTGATTCCAGCTCCAGGACAACGAAATTTTCAAGTTTCCGGATTTTATCAGACTTTATCATTTTATCTGTTTTTATCTGACATCAATGTAATATTTAAAACAATAACCCCCTCCCCCGAAAAAAATTAACATCTTCCAAATTTGTATTGTATATTGGTGACCCGTACTTCATTCATTGACAGAATTAATCATATGTTGAAAACTTCTTAAAACATGCAGATCGGTTATCAGATTCGCTCACGCCACTCGAGAGTGGACCAATGAGATAACGCATTAGAGGGATCCCAAGTTTTGCTGGAGACACTAGTCCATAAGCCCCTAGATCGTCGGTTATTTAGAGGGAGACCAAGGGAGCCTTGCCACACAAAAAGTGTTTTGTTTCTTTGTTAGAGTGCAACTTACATTAGAAAAAATAATTTAATTTAATTAAAATGCATCAACTTGAAACAGAATGAAAATCCTCCAAATACGTGGCGTCAGTAAATAAATAAATACATCGCTCTTTCCACGTTCCAGAAACACACAGCAACCGAAAAATTCCTCTCTGCCGCCGCCGGGGAATTAAATCCACGGATCTCGATATCTAGCCGAGCGCCTGGGTTTTACACTAGGGTGGCCAACAATCCACGGTGCTATGTGTATTTTTAAGTCATCTTCTGACATCATAAATCCGTAAAATAGGCTCAGATACTGAGACGTCTCCATATGGTGGGTATAAACCGCACTGGCTATAAATATTATAGCCCTTATTTCAAAATATACTTTATTGGCAAAAACATAGGGAATAGAGGCCTACCACATTTGGCAAAATAAACATCAAAACAATGAGCTATACTGATAAAATAATACAAGTGAATGTGATACGGCAGTCAACTAAGGATGACAAAATGTTAAAATCATTAATAAGGAACAATACATGCTTGAGGAAGCTGATGCACAAGCAAAAGTAATGATTAAATAATAAAGCATGTGATGACGTGCACAGTGAGGGCAGAGCACAAAACAACAGGTAAATATATTTACAAGAATATAGTTGAACAACGCAGAGCACAAAAAGAAGGGAACATGTAAAACACAACAAAAGCATATACTACGATAAAGGTACAGAAGTTCCCACAATCGAGGAAACCACACGATATGTGACATAAACATGATAAGTATTAAAGAACATAGTGAAAACTTAGGCAAACTCCCCAAGGGAAACACCAGGATACACAGAATACAAACAGCAAGCCGTGCAGTATTGCATCGGTCCAAAAAACAATGACATGGGACGAGCAAGAAATACATGACGTCAAAGAATGTGAAAATGCAAGACACTAAGAAGGTATAAATTAAAAGATACAACGCAATGCAGAAAGCAAAAACAGAAAGAATAAAGTCTCACAGGGCAATACCTCTCGTATTGCTCCTAGAGAACAAATACATGGTGCGTAACTCGATGAAGGTACAGGCAGCAAAAGCAGACACATGAGTGAAGAATAAGTATTAAGGACAGGTGCAACGAAGAAACAAATACAGCACGGTACATGCGCACGAATTACACAAAAATTGCAGAAAACCCCTACAATACAAATCATAAGTAGTTACATTACAAACACTTAGTAGACGCTGCGACGAAGCACCAGGAAGAGAGAACACAAAATCTCAACTGATGCATTCAGATCTTCGAAGCTGGAAAAAAACAGAACGAAAGATGAAAGGAAGATGCAGGGATTTCGAACCAACCGGTCCCCTGCGCACAGGTAGACCGGAAAGATACTTGAGATTAAGGGGTGGAAGCAGCGAAGTTCTCCAGGCGTAGTCGGGACACGATGCGATTCCTAAAAGTCGACCTAAGGCCGCTCCAGCAGAGAGAATACTAGGTGTTGTAGCAGGAGAACGGAGAGATTGATGATAAAGAAAAACAACATGTTTGACAAGTACGAACAGATAGGCACAGGCATCAGGCAAAATAGCCCGGGGATGTTTGGTAAGCAATGGCCACTCGTACGCTTGAAAAGGGATGTCTCTGGAGCAATTGATGCCTACAAGACAAAAGGCAGTATTGAGAAGTGGAAGAAAAACGGGACAGTGAAAGTAGACTTGAGGAACATCACCTTCAACACCACAAACGCAGCAGAGAGAAGTAGAAGAAATAGACATGTGAAAGAGAGAAGAAGGAACAGGAAGGCGGCGGCGAAGAAACCGCCAGTGGATGTTTCGCTCGAACGGGGTAGAAATGGGAGAGAAAGAGGCAGACCAGATAGGCAGCAGAAGAGAAGGAGAAGCATCAGAAAGACCATGCGGAAAAGTGAGGGACGCACGGAAGAGCGCATAGATAGAGGCAGTGGAAAAAGAGGAAATGGGAGCAACAGAGTCCCGAAAGGGAAGGAAGAACGGAAGAGAGAGGCTCGGTCCAGAGACAGAAATAAGGCCAGTGTCAGAAACCAGAAGTGGGAAGAGGGAACGGAGAGCAGAGCAAAGAAGGTCATACTCCTCTTCCAAGGTGGAAGCAGGGTCAGGGAAAAGAGAAGAGAGGGGTTTCCAGATCAAATCGGAAGTTAATAAAGCTTCGACAGTAGTCCTGAGCGGAAACAAGGGGGGGAGAGAAGAAAGTATGGTTGATCGGGAGGATGAATCTGAGTGGAAAAGAAAAGAGGTTCTGCTAGCAGGTCCAGGGTGGTAGGGGGTCGAGCGCGGAGTAGCGGGAGAGAATGAAATACCGCTGGAGCGTTGATAAGAAGTGGTGCGAGGCGTTTAGAAGTAGAAAGAGATGAACCCATCCGAAGAAAAAGGAAGAAAGTGAATAATGGATCATGAAGAGAAATAAGAGTATTCAGGGTAGAAGAAAGTGCAGGGGAGGGCGAAAGGAGAAAACGAATGAAGGAGACGATTTGGTGAGCTCGATAATATGTTCTGATATCCGGGAAATGAAGACCACCAAATGATGTTTGCAGAGAAAGCGTGGCAGCAGAAATCCAATGTCTAGATGACCATATCACTGAAGTGAAAATACTATTGATGGCAAAGAAATGATGCGATTTAAACACACAGGAATCCCAGGGATAGAAGCATTGTGAGAGAAGATATCAATGAACAATTTGAGCACGTTGAAAGTAAGAGGAAAAGGAAAACGTAAATCGCCAAAAACCAGCCGTGCGATAAAGTCGTGGACGGAGAGCTTTCCAAGTGACGTTGCTTGCGGTAAAGGAGTGTCCAAAATGAGCTGAAGAAATTTTTGGGTCAAGGAGGATCACACTGCTCCCCACGGTAAGTCCGTGCGGCCTCTCCAAGAACCACACCACAGGCCAGCACTTTTCTGAATATTCAGGGAAGAACCAGAGAGAGCAGCATACTGTTCATAAGTGGCAAGAAGAGTATCAAATTGGTCATCGTGGCGAAGACAAAAGGTAACTTCATCTGCGTAAGCAGAGACAAGAAAACGGTGGTGCCGAGTACTAGAGACAATCGGTCCTACCGCAGGTAAGAGAGACGCCCGACTCGCAATAAATAAGGGCTCAAAGGCGAGAGCAAAGAGTTGTCCTGATAATGGACAACCTTCTCTGATGACAGTTCGAAAAGGAATTGGGGCCGTCAAAAATGTGGCCGTCCGAACGTGCAAATGGGCTCATCGGTAGAGGCCAAGGATGAAAGAGAAACAAAAGCGGGAGGAAAACCAAAGTGAGTTAATACGACAGAAAGGTAAGTGTGAGAGACGTTATAAAAAGCGGATTTCTGGTGTAGATTAAACAAAGCTAGGGGTTCCGAATGTTTTAGTGCAAGAATGGAAATGTTATAAAGAAAGGAGATATTGTTAGAAATAGAACGACCAGGCACGGTATATGTCTGGTCGTGGGATATGAGGAACGGAAGAACAGAATTTAGGCGGCGAGAAAGAAATTTAGATCGGCAGGAGGATGACATATGCAACTGTAAATCCCG
This sequence comes from Macrothele yani, assembly GCA_039090855.1. Classification (NCBI taxonomy): domain Eukaryota; kingdom Metazoa; phylum Arthropoda; class Arachnida; order Araneae; family Macrothelidae; genus Macrothele; species Macrothele yani. Next base: position 44,207,633 of record CM076999.1, on the reverse strand, counting down.
GCGGAAGGGCAGGAGAAGAAAGAGCACACGAAAAAGCGGCAGAGAGAAAAGGCAGGAGTGACGGAAGAAAGGTCCAATAGAACGAGAAAGGGAGGCCATCAGGTCCCGGGGAAGAGTTAAGATTGAGGGAGGCAAAAAGCCGCTCGCAATTCAGGCAAAGAAAAATCAGCAATGAGAGGGGCGCAGAGAAAAGACGGGACCTGAGTGAGAGAAGAAAAAAGAGGAGGAAGAAAGAGGAGGAAGAAAGAGAAGAAGAACTTTGCGCGACCGCTCGGAACTTCTCCTGAAAGAAGTGACGGACATGAGAGCAGATGAGAGTTGTATTGCCAGTAACAGAGCCATCAGGCAATCGGAGATGTCGGATGGAAGATGACGTGCGTCGCATGGATTCCATCTTCGAAAGCACTTAAAAAGAATGCGTCGATGGTGAAATACGTAGGAGCCGAAGACGACGGACTGCTTGCTGAGCAAACGGTTCGAGGCAGGCATGAAGTTCATCACGGACGGAGGCATAGTGCGGGTCAGACATTAACGTCGCGGAGAGGAGTCCTCGTAGGTTACTCACCTCCATCGAGCGAGTGGTGGAAATAGTAAAGGAGAGTTGACGAACGAGCAAGCGAAGATGCCGTTGGACATCAGGCCACAAACGCAAGGCGGTTGGGGTCGTTGTGAGCAGCAGCTTTTGATCAGAAAGGAACTTCTCAACTTTCTCACAAAAGGAACGGTCTTTGCAAGAGAGTGTCATCAAACATCCAATGACGACGCGTAGATGTAGGTGCAGGAGAGACGCAAATTGATAGTGAAACGGCAGAATGGTCGGAAGAAACAGTTGGTGAATGTCAAGCAGAAGTGATAACAAGAAGTAAGGAAGCAGAAACATATATTCGGTCCAACCGCGCAGCAGTAGAACCGAACGTCGGCGGATTACACCACGTGAAGGAAATGGAATCCGGATTTAGCCGTCTGAAGGAATCGACAAGATGAAAATCATCAAGGAGCTGAGTCAGCTGTGAAACTAAATTCATGCGGTATTCGCCAAAAGACGAATTTCTGTCAAGAGAAGGCTGCAGCGTGGAGTTAAAATCACCCCAAGAACAAGAAAATGCCCTGAAGGAATCGCTGCAATCGCTGCACGAATATTACTGAAAATATTACCAACATATATTTCATCACTGGGAAGATATACATTAAAGATATGAAAAGTAACATTATGCACACAAAAGGTAAAACACTGAAGAAAAGAAAGGTGTAAATTTGTCACAGAAATAGAATTCAGCTAGTCAAAAACCGCTGGCGCACACCTACAGCTATACCACCATACCGCGAGAGGCGATACGAGTGGTAAAAGGTGTACGACCAGCGTCTCCATAGGTGAGGGGAGTGTCAGCAGAGCAGTGAGTTTCCTGGAGAAGGAGAACATCTCCACCAGCGGCAGAAATGTCTTCATAAACGAGGGAGTTCAACACTGGTGTCGCGAACCCGCGACACTTCAAGGAAGTCACAGTGAAAGTGCCATGACTCTAGTGGCAGTGACAATCGTTTCCAAATGGGAACGGAAGTTGTTGTACTTGCCTTGGATGCACTTCTGAGTGGCAGGATCCTCGGCAGATAGACCCTTGATAGTATTGTAAAGACTTAACCCTTGTGCCAGTTGATTCTCAAGTTCTGGGTAGCGACCTTCAAATCGGTTGACATAGGTGGGTAAATTAGGAAGAAGAGTCTTGGCACAAGCAAAGTCGTGCAATTCGTTATAAGGAAGAGGAGTGTCCGGAAACACATTCATGTGTAGGCATGCGGAAAATTCCTAAAGAGGCAGGAGGTAGTTAACTGGCTTGGAAGACTTGACAGGGCGACCCGAAGCACGTGATCCAGCAGCCTTAGTCGGAGAGGTTTGAGTAGAGTGGCTAGATTGTAGCCGTCGCTTCGTAGAGCCTCGAAGGAGGTTTGGCATCCCTTTTGTCAAGACGGGTCCGGAGATAGCCCTCGGTCCCATCACTCATCGCTTGGTCGCTGACACTTTGATAGGCTGTGTCATCAGCGGTTGAGGTTTCGGTATCAGACTGGTCAGTCGCAACGGACTCAGCAACTGCTGTAGGGTCCGCAAGAACAAGAAAAGATGTTGAAGATTGTAAAACTGGGTAGTGTTAATCGGAGAGAGAAGGTGGCACAAAAATTGGAGTAGAGGTTGCCACTGAAGGTAGGTTGTTCGCAGGAACCACCGTCGGTAACGGAGCGCTACTATGATCTTGATGAGAAGGCGTCGGATCTTAATGAGAAGGCGTCGGATCTTGATGAGAAGGCGTCGGATCTCGACAGACGGGCGAAACAGACTTTGGTGGAGCAACTGGATACTGCTTATGGTAGTGACCAACCTGGTGACATTGACTACAATGGAATTCTGTCAGGAAGTTTTTTTGGCCTGACCTGATCCTCGCACCGAACAGTGAAGTCTGTTGGAAGCCGTTCGATTGCTTCTTGTGATTGAAATATGACCCTCGCAACACGGCGAGCACTTTGGAGCGACGCATGTCGTGGATCACGTAATGGGTCATTTCGGGCAGCAAGATGCGTTTGTATGCCTCCAACAACCCGACCAACCGAAGATAAGACAGCATACAGCATGAGATCAGTCACTTCCAACGGGACCGGTTAGAAAGAAACGTTAATGGGTTTTTGGCCCACCGGTTTTGCAGAAAGATGTCTATCACCAATGGTGAGACCAGGTGTTAAGAGAGATTTCGCCATTTCAGCCGTGGCCAGATAAACAACCACAAGTCGTGCTCTACGATACATTTGCGGAATAGATTCAGATGGGAACCTCTGTGCAATGGCATCTGCATATACCCGCAAAGGAGTGTCCGGAAGGGCTTAGAAATGGACGACTTTTGCAAGATTCTCAGTAAAAGCTGTGCCAGCTGGAGAGCTGCTGGCTGGGATATTAAGCACGATTATATTGCCAGATTGGGAAATGAAAGATTTCAGCTTTTCAGCGCCAACATAATTATTCTTGGATGCTGGGCCAGATACTTTGGAGGCTGCAACTGAAGAAAACGAAGGTAAGGACACGTTGGGCTCGGCAGTGCTAGAAGGGGCTGCATTTCCAGTGATGTCCATTGCGTCATCATCGATAGCGGAAGCCAGGAGATTTGAGGTAGCTGGAGAAGGCAATTTCGCAACGCCACGAGCGGACACTTGCGTGGGAACACCCCTATCTGCGGCATCAGAGAAGGAAGAGAGATTAGGGCAATCACTATCCCTACCAGAAGTCGCCATCTTTAATGGCGGCGCCCAGTAGCGAGCTTGGCCAGCTCGGGAAAACGTAAATAAGATGAAATACAACAAAATAGGCACTCACAGCGCTCGAAACGAAGCAAAATGAAAGACGATAACTTTATACTTAAGGTGAACGTGAAATTAAGGAGCGAAGGGTTTAATAACACACCCAAAGCACAAGAAAATCGCTGAGGAACAACACGCTGCGTAGTTAAATCCAAAGGGCGAGATCCAAGGTGTTAGTCTTCCAAATACGTGGCGTCAGTAAATAAATAAATACATCGCATTTTCAACGTTCCAGAAACACATAGCAACCGAAAAATTTGAACGTGGAAAGTGCAATGTATTTATTTATTTATTGACGCGACGTATTTGGAGGACTTTCACCTTGGATCTCGCCCTTTGGATTTAACTGCGCAGCGTGTTGTTGCTCCGCGATTTTCTTGTGATTTGGGTGTGTTATTGGACTCTTCGCTCCTTAATTTCACGTTCACCTTAAATATAAAGGTATCGTCTTTCATTTTGCTTTGTTTCGAGCGTAGTCAGTGCCTATTTTGTTGTATTTCATCTTATTTACGTTTCGAATACACTGCTTATGATTTGTATTGTTATTCTTCACTCATGTGTCTGCTTTTGCTGCCTGTACCTTCATTGAGTTGCGCACCGTGTATTTGTTCTCTAGGAGCAATACGAGAGGTATTGCCCTGCGATACCTTGTTCTTTCTGTTTTTGCTTTCTGCATTGTGTTGTATCTTTTAATTTATACCTTCTTTCTGTCTTGCATTTTCACATTCTTTGACGTCATGTATTTCTTGCTCGTCCCATGTCATTGTTTTTTTGGACCGATGCAATACTGCACGGCTTGCTGTTTGTATTCTGTGTATCCTGGTGTTTCACTTGGCTAGTTTGCCTAAGTTTCCACTATGTTCTGTAATACTTATCATGTTTTTGTCACATATCGTGACAAAAACATGATAAGTAAAAACATGATAAGTATGTTTTTGTCACATATCGTGTGGTTTCCTCGATTGTGGGAACTTCTGTACCTTTATCGTAGTATATGCTTTTGTAGTGTTTTTCATGTTTCCTTCTTTTTGTGCACTGAGTGGTACAACTATATTCTTGTAAATATATTTACCTGTTGTTTTGTGCTCTGCACTCACTGTGCAAGTCATCGCCTGCTATAATATCCGAATCATTACTATTGCTTGTGCAACATCTTCCTCAAGCATGTATTGTTCCTTATTAGTGATTTTAACATTTTGTCATCCTTAGTTGACTGCCGTATCACAATCACCTGTAAAAAGTCATCAGTATCGTTCATTGTTCTGTTGTTTATTTTGCCATATGTGGCACGCCTGTATCCCCTTATGTTTTTGCCAATAAATTATATTTTGAAATAACTTCTATAATATATATAGCCAGAGCCGTTAATGCCCACCAGATGGAGACATGTCAGTAGCTGAGCCCATCTTACGGATTTATGAAGTCAGAAGCTGGAGACGCATGCTACGAATTTCAGGCCAATCGGTTGCTCCCCTCTTGGTGTTGCATTTTGGCTGGCCAGCATGGTAGTTAACATGAATTCGTGTACACCAAGTATGATCACATTTGGCACAAGCCATTTGATAACATTTAAAGTAACATAACAAGAACTGATACCCAACACAATCAAATACCACTAAAGTTCCTTTATTATCCGAAACATAATAGTAATAAACTGTTCTTTGATTTTCCAATTATTGTGGTTTCGCATATTCCTGTACTAATTGAAATGAAAGAAATTCCTATTTCGTATATACTTTCACTGTTGTGCATTAGACAAATCAAACCACTATTTCCATATGAGAAAGCACCTTACTTCTTTAAGGAAATGGATGCAAGTACATTTTCATATTCAATGCAAAGAAGTGCGACATCTCAGGTTGCTGAGGGTGCTGCATTGACAGTCGATTATAACAACTGCTAATGCAGCACTATAAAATCCCAGGATAAAAGTAGCGGTAAAAACTTTTTGAAGTTTTTTCTTTGGCTGAAATTCAGAGCACCGATTCCGATTTTCAACATTTCACAACATTACGCTTTCCTAAAATCGTATTATAGTTCAAAATATTTTAAATAGATTTTTCGTTCGGTGTGTTCCACTGAAAGTAGTTTAATTTGCCCGTAACCGTTTTCCTCAGTTCTTATTGTACATCTACGAAACCACGTTCGGGAAAAATAAGTAACAGAATGTGAAGCAAAATTGTTTTGTTAGAGGCCAGACTACTGCTGTAATGGCAAAATTGCTTTCACACTCCGATACAATTGTTTGGGATTTTCAGTACGCCTTTTCAAACTAACGATGGTGCTTTGTAACAGAATACTGAATACGATTAAATTAGCATTATAATTGTTATCAGAAAAATGTCTTGATAAAGTGCTCTCTAACCATTTTGTGATCTACCTTGTGTTAGTTAGAATAAATGATTTCTAAATTCAACATTGTTACACTGGTAATTTTCTCGTTTTCTCCTCTTAATTTAACTAATCGCCGGATCAGGTAATAATATGCGTCATACCTGCTCTTCTAGAATTTCCGTTATCGTTCGCATAATTTGGTAGGTCGCACGGGACTATCAATCTCCAAAATGAATAAGTAAAATGTAAACTCTAGTTTTCCCAAAGTTCATCACACGTTTCAGATTTCCATTTTGTTTCGTTCGTCTTCCAATATCGTTGCGATATGTTTGAATTTTAAAATAACGTATGATACAAAGTTATTTATTAAAGAGTGTAAAGTTTTTAGTTTATTTTCCACATCTTCTGAGTGCCAAACTTCTGAGACTGTCTAGTTCCGTTCTATATCACTTATTTCCTAGCGCAATTACTTTGCTAATAATAATGAAAACGATGAAAATTCGTATTCTTCAATTTCTCGACAAAATGGTGCTGATTTTGTGTAAACCTAACCCCTATACCTTCCACAAAGAAGAACAGTTTTGCTGTCTGAAAGCTTCCAGTACTTGCTTTATTTCATGTGCGTTTTAGCGCTTCTTCATTAACATGAGACCCCGTCACGACATCTTTCTCCCTACATTAAGAAAACTTCAAATATGCTCAACTTCCGAAGAAAGAAAAAAACAAATTCGTTCCTTCTCCTAATGCAGCTCTAATGGTTTGAAAAACGTTGAGAAGTAATTCTCATTTATGTCTAACATTGCCGCCCTGGTGGCGCAGTGGTCTAAGACGTTGGCCTCTGATCATTCGTCCGTAAGGGGTCCGGGTTCGAATCCCGGTCAGGCATGGATGTTGTGTTTGTCTTACGGCACTGGCTCTCTCCCTTCCCTGGAACCAGTGACCCGAAATTAGGGACGGGCGACTGCTTTTAGCCCATTGAGTTGCTCACGGTGGTCGTTAAACCTTCAATCAAAAAAAAAATGTCTAACATCAACATCTTTGTTTCTGTTTTTTCTTTACATTCAAAATTTTCGGCTGTGTTCAATACACACCATGTCATTTAAAGTGGTAATGGTAATGAAAGAGCAGATTTCACTAAATTACATTTTCATGTGCACACTGACCTGTATGTGTGTGCGCAATTCATATAGAGGATTTAATTTCACAATAATGATATGATTAACCAGAAAGGCTAAAGCAAAGTTTCGAGTACTTCTTTTTGGTAACAGATTCCTCATTGATCAAATATGCATTTTTCAGCATTTTTCCAAAATTGCAATGACTGTTTCATAATGTAGAGATTTCGTAAAATACAGTAATGAAATTATTGTTTTGAATAACATACCGAAATTAGTTCATAGCCGCATAGTGTTTTTGCATTATTTGCATTTTGTAAAGATATTCGTATTATAAAATCCCGGCAGATTCTTTATAAACTACAATACAATTCAATGTTATAAAAACATCCCATTTTATACAGTGACAAATGGTGCAATACATAACAACATTCAAAGTTACCGCTCTTTGGGCACTGTAGAATTTCGTTTTAATAGTGGATTGCGAAAATGAAAGTTTTTTGGTGCAATTTGAGAAAGTAAAAATTATAGTGCGTGTGACAGTTTGACAGCAGTGTAATAAGAGAAGTTTAAAAATATAGTTCTGCATTCCAGCCCTACCAGAGACTCCGAAATTGCCATGCAAATTATGTTTTGTAAACCGGAATAAAGGAAATAATAATAGCGAATGGGAAGAGAACGATATTAGACTGCAGCATGTGAATTTTCATACCTATGGTGAAATATTACCTCAAACCACCACTGCTTGCTTTTTCAGCCATGGAGCATTTTAAAGCATTTGTAATGCGGCGCAGCAGCGCGCATTCCATGTTTGCTTAACCAAAGGAGAAGCAGAAAATACTATGTTGTTCAAGAAGGTAAAGGAACTTAAAGTAAAGGTAAAAAATTGTAATATGTTTATTTTACATATATTTAACTTCACCTGTTTAAGAATTTAAGTTTTATTGTATTGCAGTATACCAGATACGGTATAATTAGGAAAACAGTTTAACAATGATCTTTATAGCAAATAACGCCTTAACATTTCGAATATGAGAATCTGATGATTAGTGCAAGGTTGAGCGTACTCGTTGTGTTTTCAAACACAATAAAATGTACTTAATAATCATTAAAATATCATTTGAAGTAATGGTTCGTTTAGTTTGAACATAGGTGGTCCAGAGGGAGACATTTATTTAAATGTATAACAGGGAAGTCAAAATTTCGTCCCGCTAAGATTTAAGCATATTCATGAAAGGTGATAATGGATATTTGCACAAACGCTACTTCTTGATGTTTTCAATAGTGCAAAATTCAAGAAACGAAATGCGATTAACCTTAGAATTTCGCAAGTGTTTCTGTATGTTTCAGTACCTGGTGATGTTCCGGTGTTAATGGCAGCACACGTAAGAGGCACTGGGATGGCAGATGTTTGCTTCCGCGAGGCAACGGGAACGGTTCATGGGCATACAAGAGCCGCTACATCTGCCTGTATAGTGGTCCGGATCACCGTTCGATCCGTTCGTACCTAGCGCACGATCCATCTATCCTATCTACCGGTGTTCCTCCTGGTTCGTCCGGAGCCGCTCCGCCGTGTGGTAGTGCCGTCATGTGACCACTGCTCCCAAACCAGTCGGGCGGTATGGTCAGAACGATTCACGTGACGTGCTATACTGGCCGCCGACAACCCTCTGGGTTTCAGCCCGATGAACAGGCCTCGCTCAAAGTCCTACGTTGCGTAAATGGACGTCACTGGCGTCTACCCGGCATTCATGTCACTCTGTACTCTTGCTTCCGTCGGCCAGTGCTTTTCGTTTTCATGGGGTATCGACTACACGCCTGTCTACCGGTTCGTGCATGCAGCGTCACCACAGGGTGTGCGGTCATGCGCACTGGCACAAAACGTGGATCATTTGCCTACCCGCACGCACTCTAGCTATTTGCAAAGTTTCCCGATTGTATCATGTTTTCTTCTAGGTTCGCAAAATTTATTGCCCGTGAGTGTATTTGTATATGTGAAATCTATGTTTACAGGTATCATACTGAATAGATACCTGGAATCATTGAAAGCAAGTCTCGTTGAAAATCATTACAGCCAAACTGCAGCCAAAGAATTTTTTGAGACTAGTGGAAATTTGTATCAGACAAAACAGTTTCCCTTAACGTGGAAGATTTCTAACAGATGGAAGGCATTCCCATGGGTAGCCCACTGTCATCTATTTTATGCATTCTCATGCGTCACTTTTAGGAGAACCTCTTCCAGCTTGTTACATTCGACCCATGGATTCAATATATAGATAAAACTTTTGTTCTCTGAAAGTGAATGACTTCAGAAACACCTAACCTAGTTTAAATTTTAAATTTAAGTAATCCTCATATAGAGCTCGCTTGTGAGACTGAAAACAACAGCTGCTTACCATTCCTTGATGTCCATGTGCCATGCTGTGAAGAATTCCTTAGTATAACCATTTATGAAAAACCATTTTATGTCTCCTTACCACCATATGCAAGGTCAAATCTCCCATAGAAACAAAAGAAATATCTGCTTTCTACACATACAGATATTGTGGACAACGTGTATGCTCAACTGAGGATTCCTTGCAGAAGAAGCTTGATTTTCTTAAAGGAATTGGAACACACCGGGATATAGCTCTTCCGTTACATACAAAGGCCCCCAAAAATTTAGGAAACCGAAACCCGTTCTTTCGCTCACTCCAGTATACCTCACAGCACGAACGAATCGGACGGTCATACCATTTGCTCCACAGATTTGCTTCGGAATTTCAAAAATTCTTAAAAGTTTAAAATTCAAAGTTACTTTCAAGCCCATGAACAAAGTGAATTTTCACGGATTAAAGATTACGTCGAAGACATATAGTTCTAGAGAATTTATCATATATCTTGTGACTGTGGACTTTCCAGGGCTTAACTTTCCCGTGTGAAGGAACACAAGACTTACGTACGGAACTATGAACTGAATATTTCATCAACACCCCAACATTGCCAAGAAAGTAACAACGCATTTTTGATTCGAAACGCTATGCAGATTGATAAGCCTGTTTTAATTATCAAGCTTAAGATATTAGAACCTTTCCACATATACTACAGTTCTTCATTGCTTGTCAACGACATGGCATCTACTCCATTTCTTTGAAGCGGGTGGGAACAGCTGACAAAACACGTGACCGTCAGAACTGTGATGTTGTCGCAATGATTTGGATGTTTACTCTCCTTATGCTCTGACGAAGTCTAGCCAAACGCACAGGGAAACTATATTCGATGTTAAAATTAATACAGGGTGATTCATAAAGGAATATACGGCTTCAACGCACAATAAAAGAAGAACAATGTAAGATGTCTTATGTTACCTGTAACAGAATTGTAGGGGAATGTTTTAAATTCTTTTAGAAACAGTCACATATGCTCGATGTGTTGTACCCTTAGTCACACAACACACATCGAGGCGGTAATCCATTTCGGCCCAAACGTGAGGTTAGATTTCTGAATCAAGTGCAGTGATAGTGGCTGTGATACGCTGTTTTGGCTCCGCTAGATCAACAGGAAGGGGAGGGGCGAATACCTTGCACTTTACGTACCTTCACAGAAAAAGTCACAAAGTGTTAAGTCAGGACTTCTGGGTTACTCTTTGAGTTGTCTAGTGACTAAGGATTTCGTAGAACAGTTTGCCAATCTTGAATGTACTAGAAATTTCAAGTCGCTTATTAATATTTTCTGGAGAATATGGTGGGTGGTTGAATACAAACATTTGTATTCGCACCAGAAATTACTGTACACAGGCTTATCTGTGTGCCGGTGCGTTATCGCAAACAAAGAGCCATTGCCTGTAATTGTACTCACGCTTGACATGAACAATCCTATTCCACAATCATTCGAAAATGGATGAGTAAGCAATTCCACTGGCATCTGTATTTTCAAGGAATTAACTTGTGATGCATAGTCACATTGTTGCTGTAAAAGGAAACAAGCAATGTCTTGATTTCGGACTTCTATAACCGTATCTTCTTTCATTTATGTGACTATGGTGAGTGCCTTTGAGCATTCTGAAGCTTTGTTTCAAGATTATGACGAAACTTTCATGCCTTGTCACCTGCGACAAGGCTTCGGAGTAAGTTTTATATGTTTCTGCAGTTTTCCGGACCTCATTTGCATACTCCATATGCACATGCGTCTGGACGTCTGACAAAGCATTCGGGACGAACGAGCACAAGATTTTTTCCCCAAAATCTTTCCCCAAGGTACGAAGAATCGTCTCCCTATTAATACTGAGTTCACATTTCAGCAATATCAAGGTCACACAACCTTCACTTTATATCCTCTCGCGAACTTTATCAATGAATTCAGACGAGCTCACTGAAATTGGGATACCCTACCTTTCGTCATTTTGAAAATATTCCTTTCCACCAATCGGAATATTTGTGCAAGGTATAGAGAATTTGCTCCATACACATCATTCAACCAGTCAACTGTCTCAGATGCAGTTTCATGGATGTTTGCTCTCTTTTCTATGACAGATCTGGGCCAATGATCTTCCACAAAATGTGAAAGTGACTTAGGAAATGTTTTCGGAAGGATTACACTGTGCTTGGCCAGCACGTAAAATTAAGAAATTGGGTTTTCAAGTTACCTCGAAATGACGAAGTACAGTAAAAGAGGACAAAAGCAAATATTGTATTCGTAATATACATTAAGCATGAACGACACACTTTTAAATATTTCTATAGCAGTTACGGCGCCGATTGAATTAGTACTGTTCTTACTCCACGTAAAAAAAGTACAGGAATACGGAAAAAAAAATTGATATCAAGAAACAAAAAATGATATCTGATCATCCTTAATGCAAACTTCTGCACAAATCATAATCTTTTAATGTCAAGAAAGGTTAACCAAACAAACTGCGAAGTATTATATGAGTATGAGTGACAGGAAATTTGAGATGAACATTTTATCACCGTTATCTTCTCTTTGAAAATAAGTACATCGATATACCAAAATTCTGCACTTTTTTGGGGGAATCATTATTCATTTTGAATATTTTCGATTGCGATCGAATAATAAAACGGCTTCTAAAGATTTCTTGTATGCTTTTACAAAGTACGCTGTTGTTTTCTACAAAACTATTAATGAGGCACGAAAGTTAACGGACTTAGACAAATAAGGAAGTAATTTTGTGCATGAGAGCTATTTCAAAACACCAGTTTTATCTAATGATGGGAAGGGGGCGTGGCAAACATTAACGGCCTTCTTATATAGCACGCATCTCACTCCTGTGGGCAAGAAATTGCTGTTGAAGTTAAGTTACTTTCTTTTAAGACTAAGAGAAGTTCTTTAAACTACTGCAGACGATTTGGACTTTTGCTGAAGAATTCATGTATATTACTTAATTTTAAAAATATATCATACAATATCTGCAAGGTATTTTACATAATATAATTTAAATACTTATTTCTAAACGGTGACTGAGGCAGTGAAGTATGATGAACCTCAGTTATGTCTTGTCTAATTCAGCAGCAACACCCTTTTGTGATCTAAATTTAGAAATCGCCATTGTCTAGGAAACTGACAGATTTCTTTTACATATTACAAATTCCAAAACAGACCAGAGTTTCTTTTATTGGCTTGAGAATGCCATCCCCTTTTCACTTCTTCAATATTCTATTTTTAAAAATTTACACTTCACATCATAACTGTTGTTGTCTACTTAGGTCAAAGAAAAAAATAATTTCGGTAATACCGACCCAAAAATTTCGAACGGCAAAAACTTGTTGAATTCTGTATTTTATCACATCGGGCGTATTTATTTTAGCGATAAATTGTTATTGCAGCTACCTGTTGATAAAAGAATTTTTTTACAAAGAAACACAATACGGTTTTCCGAAATTTTAAGCAGGTCCCTAATCCGTAATTCTAAGCAAAAAAAAACCCTGTAAAAATAATAATAGTTGGATTCTATCAGTACTAGTTGGCATGTATGCAACAGTTAATAAATTTATGTATTGCCTTTTATTCCTCCTGTCAGTTTATTTTGCGTGGTACTTATGTCCCAAACCGTTTGGTATTGTAGCTGCGAAAACATTCTATCAAATGTGTCGCGTTTGCTTTACAAAATCACATTTCTGTAGCACTTGACAGTAAAGTTTACCGCAAACCGCGATGCGGTTCGGTTATCACTGATCCGAATCACAAATTTTAGGTAAAATCCCTAATGTATAAGGTGAACAATATCTCAACACCTAATCCGAATTTTACCAGAGCCAAATTTCGGTCAGCTTTTCAAGACGTCAATTGATGCCGTCTTTGCAAGGTTTCCCAAACGTTTTCAACAATGTGATGTTCCGCTCTAAGCATATTTTCCATGTAATTTTACAAGGATGGATGCTAACGCAGAGTCCGTGCACGAGGTGCAAACGGTTTTTGTCAATTACGATAATAAAACTAAAGGTGTAAATTAGTGATTAAACAAAATAACGTCCATTGCTCCTGAGCTAACTACCTAAATAAATAAACTGGCGAAGAACTACCATTGTGTTGATATGTTACAGAATCGCTTTCAGCAGTAATGGGTAGTAAATGAACAACGTGTTCCTTTTCGTCAGTTCCTTCAAATAAAGGCGACAGCCTGATCATCAATTTAAAATACACCGGCTTCATATCTGTTACGCTTTTTCTAATCGGAATACTTAGGAATTTCAATTACTCTGTCCGTCAAGTATTTTCATTCGGTTGGGGAAGAAAGTAAGTAAAGAGAGAGGCGAATCCTTCCAGAACGAGTTCTTCATAACTAGCGTTCCCAGCCAATTTTACAGCGGTGGGAACACGAAACAGAAACTGATTTATCTTCTTTCCCTTTCATCCATGTTTTCTGCGATTAGAACGATCTTGCACCAGATTGCCAAAGACCGTCTTTTGGAAATATCTCGAAACGTGCGAGAACTCGTATTTTTACATTTACTCTTCTATTAATACGTATCTGCTCTCTCCTCTTTTGGACGCTGTAAAGAATGCACGGTTGTATTTTACTTTGGTATTAGCTCTGTTCTTTTTTGCGAGGTACTGGGAGTGTTGTATCTAGTTTCTCTCCGGTCGAGCTGATATTTTCCCCTGTGAAAGCTCCTGAAAACTGTAGTCTTATCTCTGCTCAATTCAATTTTTTTATTAATTTGCATTTATCAATGCACATACGTAATGCTACTGTATATACATTAATAAAAAAAGCTTTTGTGAACATTTTGTTCTATGTTACTCTTCGTCTTTCTTTTTATGCATATCTTTTTATGTCAAATTGCACTTTGCACTGCTCTGCTGACATGAAGAAAAACGTGATGACTGAATAGCGAAGCTGAACAGTAACAAGTAAAGAATAGCACTTTGAAAATAATATGCGTTAGTAACAACTTCTCATTAGTATTAAAACGTTTCAGTCTCCAGCTCTCGTTTTCGAGCATGTGAAACATGCTTGCGGAATCCCTTGATGTGTAACTTTATTCCAGAAAAAGTTGAGAAGTTCAAGTAATGAGACAGTCTTTCTAGAAATATTACTAAAAGCTTCCGTATGAAGTACAAGTATTAGGTACATACTAAATTACCAATATGTACTTTTCAAACGTGAAGTATCAAAATAAGGTTGAATATCATAACATCTGGTCAATGAAAGAACACTGCGGATTACGAAACGGAAAGAGAAACGTAACAACGTATCTTAACGTAGGAGCCATTTGTATACATTAGGAACATGGAACCAACAAAAAATTAGCTCCATCTGGAGTATTGAATAGATGGTCATTGTTTAATATTCCATGCTTGCTATACTTGGGCTATGAATGCAGAGAAATGTACGGTTAAAATATTTCACAATTATACTTTTTTATTCTTTGGATTAAGGTAGAATGATGTATTTCAGTTAACTACGCTGCTGATTAATTTCATATTCAATACGATCTGGTATAATGATAATATTTTAGAAGTGTGAAGAAAGAAATTATGTGTATGCAGTTTTTGGAGAGTGAGATCTTTACTCATAATTGTATTGTCGGATATTCAAGGAAGTGTTCATGAACCCAACAAATTGTAGAACAACAAAAGGGTCAATATTGCAAAATCAAAGATTATGAATATTTGTTTAAATTAACAATACTTTTAATATTTTCCACGTCTGAATAAATATTTGGGAACCAGTGCCTATATATTGTAAGGCACATCATTAGATTTTTTGAAATAAATTCCATATAACACACAACATATAGAAATTGAAACCAAGTATTCTTGAAAAAGACTGTTACGTTTTTGTAATAAATTTGTAAGTAATTTTATACAATAAAAAAGTCTTTAAAAAGCAAAAAGCAAGTTTTTTTTTAGCAAACAAAATTTCTTTCGAAGTTGCCATAGTCGGTTCGTGGGAATCCTGGTACTGAGAAACTAGTAGCAACCAAGTATGCACCGTCATAGCACAAAAGAATGGCCACGTACAACTGATTGAGCTTGAGGAAAGACAATGTGTTGAACTACAGGAAGGTGGGCGTTACTTTAGCGACGTTGTCAGTAGCGCTGTGTGAAACGTGAGCAGAGTGATGCGCCTATAGCTTCAGTTAGAAAAGGAAGATCTGACTTACAGACGTAATGTAAGTAGCAGTACTCCAGAACATCGATGGAGGGGCGCCAGAGAGGATCTTTAACGTTCCTCTTTTCCTTTTGATATAACTGAAGACAAGGGTCAGCAAAGGACTACCCGCTGCATTGCCCTGCCCTCTTTCTGAACAATATAATCTTGATTTCTTTAGTACAGCCCGAAGTTGACCCTAACTCGCGCAAAAATGGAAGAAGAAGTGGTACTCACACATATTTCAAGTTCAGCAAAATGCCAATAATGCCAATATTTGCCAATCAGGTAAATAAGGGAACCATCATCCCTACCTCCGGGAACATTACGATATTTCAGAAAGACGAATAAACCGCAGTTCATGAATCTCAAGGTAAAAAGCAGAGCCGCAAAAGAGCCTTCACACCATTGGAGTATTCCTCAAATGTATGCTATCGGGGAATGGTTGCTGAAAAATAACTGATTTCTTGAGGTTTTGTTGTATTGCATTACTACGAATACGCACTTTCAAAAGTTATAGAAAAAGTAAGTAAATTTTTTTTATCTGGTTATACCGAAAGTTCAGTTTCATCGGCGAAGTGTATATAACAGAGAACGGATATCTTGTTTCATTTGGGATCCCCTGGAAATCAACTCGAAAAAAATGCTTTGCAAGGGAACAAAGATATTGTGAAAGTAAAAGCATCGAAGTCAATCAGCAGCATTTCTGTGGTGAAACACATGAAATTACTGCCTGGGAATATAAATTGGTATTATTTTTATTAAGAACACATTTCTATTGTTATTGATATTGCAATTGATTTTCATTGAATTTGGCATGCTGTTCTCATTTCCAGGGAGATGCTTTATGAATTGTTTTTTTTTCCAATCGTTTTTAAAGATACCTTTATGCTTTATCAAATCTGCTATAAACATGAAAATTTTTCGGCAGGCACCTTCGAAATGTATCATATCCCTGCAGATGAGTAGGCAAAGTGTTTTGAAATGCAACTCTGATTGTACACATTCTTTAGATACATATTTTATGTCCTTATGTGATTTTACACTTACCTCAGTGCTGTTTTTCCAGATTCAGAGCTGTGCTTTAGTAGAACAACGCAAGGACAGAGTGGTAAAATACGTAACTAGGCATGTGACTGTCAGTATACACTGAAGAGCAATTGAATTAGAGACAGCTGGTGTTATGCAAATGTGGCGCTGTGGGCAGCTTTTAAACGGAAATGACGTGACATATGCAGCAATCTGACAATATAAGGAGTAATGCAACGGGAATCAATAAGATTCGGACGCAGTATGGGTAAGACGAAGAATCTAAGCTCATTTGATCGTGGGCAAATTGTCGGAGCCCGACGAATAGGTCACTCCATCTCGGACATCTCGGAAGTCGTGCAGGTACTGTGATTTTCACGAGCCACTGTGTCACAGGTGCACCGTGAGTGCATCGAATCCGGTTAAACCATACCTGCAAGAGCTAACTGCCGTGCACAAAAGCGTGTGGATCAGCGGGGTCATCGTCGGCTAGCTCGCATTGTAGCAGCAAATAGACGGACCACAGTGCAAGAAATCACTTGGCAATTTCACGCTGGTGCACAAAAAGGTGTAAGCAGCCGCATCATCCAGAACCAACTTCTCGCTATGGGGTACATAAGCCATAGTCCCACAAGAGTACCGCTGCTGACCGCAGACTACAGGGTGCAAATATGAGCATGGGCGCGAGAACATCGCGACTGGACCCTAGACATGTGGGAAAATGTTGCTTGGACTTCTGAGTCAAGATTCATGTTGGTAGTTGCGGATGGTAGGAACCGAGTACGGCGCAAACCACATGAAGCGATGGATCCTACTTGCCAGCAGGGTACCCTTAAAGCTGGTGAGGTGGCATTCTGCTCTGGAGACTGTTTACGTGGACTGAAATGGGACCACTGGTATGTGTGATATCTTCACTCACAGGTCAACGTTACCGGGATACCCTGGACGACCATTTGCTCCCGTTTGTGCGTCTTTAACATTCCACTGGGGACCTCATCCTGTAACAAGAAAATGCACCGTGCCATCGCTTCCGAATTGTATCAGAATGTTTAAATGAACACTCCACCGACGTGACCTCGCTTCCTTGGCCAGCTAGGTCACCTGACCTCAATTCCAGCGAGCACATCTGGTTAGCCATCGAGAGAGATGTTCGAGGCTCTGACTCCCTTCCATCAAATCTTCGTGAACTGTGGGAGCTTGATGAGTGGCCGTGGATCCGTACGGCTTCCCAGCACTTCCGGTGTCTTGTCGAGTTCATGCCGAGACGAATCGCCGCCGTCATCAGGGCAAAAGGTGATGCTACAGGTTACTAGACAGGTATCTCTAATTCAATTGCTCTTCAGTGTATTACGGAAAATAAAACGTGATTTCGAAGAGACCTTGTTTTTCGTCGTCAACCGAAGCATGTATAGGGGAGTATGAGACTACAAGATAGGAAGGAGACGTTACACTGGCGTGCAAAAATTAAGGGTGAGACGGTATATCGAATGTAACGTCGTGTACAAGTTCTCCATATCGACTTAAATCGTACCATGAGATCACTAAGATGTAAGAATATGGGACAAGTGAGCAACACCGTCCAAACAGGGAATCCAAAGGATACAAAACACTTTATTGAAAAAGTAGCTTCGAGCACAACTGGACAGAATACCGAAACGTCCGTGTGACTGTCGGCTGCCAAGAAAAATCCAGTCTTTAGTAGGGATATGATCACCCCTGACTGCGTTGCAGGATTTACAACGTCTGTCCATGCAAAGGACAAGGTTGTCAAGGAGCTGTTGAGTCATCGCGTCCCATTCTTCTTGTAGCGCCAATCACAGTTGCGGAATCGTTGCTGGCGGCTGGTGACGTGCTGCCAAGCGTCTCCCGAAAAGGTCCCACACTTGTTCGATTGCATTTAGGTCCAGGGACCTTGCTGACCAATCCATACGTTGAATATCTTCACTGTCCAACATATCTGTGACAGCCATTGTACGATGAGGTGTAGCGTTGTCGTCAATGAAGAGGAACTCAAGACGCACAGCACCTCTAAAAAGACGCACGTGAGGCAGGAGAACTCTGAACAATAGCGGACACCAGTGACTGAATTTCCTTGGAAGATGTGGAAGTCAGTAGGCTACCAAGCATGAAACCGCCTCGAAGGAGAACTCTGCCACCTCCAAACTGGTCTCTTTCCATGTTGCTGGAGGTGCGATTGCGTGTTCCCTGCTCTCTTCAGATCTGTATACGTCCGTAATCGCTCGTCAAACTAAATGGGCTCTCATCCGTAAAGACAACTCGACCCCATTGCTGATAAGTCCAGTTCTTGTGTTCCTGGCACCACAGAAACCACCGTCTCCGATGAGCAGGCGTTAATGGCACACACCGTACTGGTCGTCGTGCAAATAGAAAAATTCTGTGCAGCCTGCTGGCCACGGTAAAACGCGATAACGGACGTCCAGTTGTCTGTTACATGTGCCTTGCGATTTCTCCCGCTACTGCCGTGTGTCTCTTCTTACCTTTAGGACAATATACCGGTCGTCCGCCGCCGTGGTTGCTCGTGGTCGACCACTGCTAAACTCTCGGACAGCTGTTCCTGCCGTTTGAAATGCTCTCCAAGCTCGTGAAACAATGCTGTGAGCGATCCGGAACTCTTCGGCCACACTAGTCACACTTCGACTTTCTTGCAACTTCCCAATGACGCGACGTCTGGTAAAGTCATTCAGATGTCGTCTACTTGATTGCCTGTTGGACATATCACACGGTGGCAGCAACTCGACGTCGTTCAAACCGATGTACACCGTGCAGTAGCTTTCACCGAATTGCTGAGCGTATACCCACCGTGTGCTTTATACATTTCCGTCACCCCCACACACACACACACACACGCACACACGCCATGCAGCATATATGCGCACGCTCTACGGTACCGGATTGTAGTCTATATCTTAAGAGGTCTTTCGGTCCGTTCAGGATGTTCGTTCCGTTGTTATGCTAATTTCTCCCCTTCGTCCTTAATTTTTTCACAGCAGTGCACGTCAGATCTCATGGAAAGCAGTACTACACACCGCATTGTTTAGTCTTTAGATATGCTCTCATTCAAGGTCCTCAGCGTTCAAATAGGTACAATAAATTTGTATTTTCACAAGTTTTCACTTTTAAACTCTTGCTTCCACCTACCAGGAATTCACGAGAAGCATTCGCATAAATGTTTTCGCTCGGGTTGAACTGGACAAAGAGTAGCCGTGGTACATTTCACAAACGGATGAAACCGATTTCTATCTTCATGGTACTCTTAATAAGAACACGTGCACAATTTTGGGGACAAAAAATTTGCACAAAGTGCGAGCGGCACTATTCCATTAACACGCGCATAATTTTGGGAACAAAAATTTGCACAACGTGCGAGCGGCACTATTCCATTACCAAGCGCATAATTTTGGGAATAAAAAATTTACACAACGTGCGAGCATCATCACTATTCCATCAAAAGGTGCATAATTTTGGGAACAAAAAATTTGCACAACGTGCAAGCGGCACTATTCTATTAACACGCGCATAATTTTAAGAACAAAAAATTGCACAACTCGCGAGCGGCACTATTCCATTCATCGGTTCTCGGCGTTTGATCTTTTAATGCAGTTCAATTAAATATTGGACCCTTTTTCTCACAGAAGCATTTTCCTCCGTGGAAATACTAATTGCTCCGTAAATACCGAGTACTACAGATTTCTTTAGGTGAACCGAGTGATTCGGAATTATCAAAGTCTTGAGTATTTTGATTCAATAGATTATATATAGGATGTTTCTGCTTCTCATATTGCAACACATGTAAAGCATTTGTTGTAGACACATTTTGCTAACGAAAGAAAAATCTGATCTCAGTTTCCTATAACTTTGCCAGAGCTGTCGCTGGAACTCAACCCGTGTAAAGTTTTTCTTTGCTATAATTGAAATAACATCGTCTATGGTGGCCACATAGCAAACTTGGGGAGCTCCAAATAAATCATTTTACGGCATACCCACAACACATGTGCACCTTATAATAAGTGGTTTGAATTCACGGAAAATTTCTGAAAATCAAATGCAGCAAATTTTCCGGTAGGTATCCGTCTTTTTCAGAAATTTTTTAGAAGCGCCCGTTTATTTTAGCTTCCGTATTTTCACATATTTTCCGTAGACACAAATTTCGTTTATTTCAGAAAAGTTCATTTTAGAATTTTCCGTACTTAAACTAAAATTTCGCAAAACCTACAAGCATGTTCTTTTTAGCCCTTTCCCAGATACTGCTTGACCTGAGTCAGGATCGAACCCTCGGCGTTGGAGCCTGTTCAACAAGTGACTCGCGCCTTTAACAACTAAGCTACAAACGCACAACTCGCATCACGTACATCATAACACCAATCCGGGACTGATGACATTTTTCTTTTGTCATTAGAGTGAGTGATTTAGTCATTTTATTTCCTGTTGGATTTTATTATTTTTCTGAACAGGTTTGTAATATTTTTTGTTTGTATGAGGACTTTTCACAAACTCAGCATTTTTCATCCTGATTTTTGAAAGCAACAAAATGATTTCACCTCGATTTTATTTAACTGATGAATGACTTTCAGTTATCTTTAAAAATGGTGTAATGTACTTCAAATAGTAGTCGAAGCTTGAGCATAAGTAATTTTTGACGTGTAACAAATTGTAACTTACCTTCACAAAGTTATATATAAAAAAATTATTTTCTTATATATTACTGCGTGCTTTTAGTGGAATTGGGATGTGAGTTAATCACATCCTGCAATGATTTGAGTTCCGTTTCTTTCATGCTCACTTAAATATTTTACATTCAATTCTCGTTATGATAACTAAAGAATTTTTTAGATTTTAACACAGTTAATTTCAGTGAAGGATCCTCGGGTTAATCTTGTAATGCTACATGTGCTATTATTTTTCTGTTGAATTAAAAATACCCGCCACACCATTGAAATCAAGAAACAATAAAACAATGTCGCAAAACTCTTCCGTGGTATTAAAGTCCATAACAATAATAGCATTGACTCTTTCTAAGAATCATTTTTATTTGCTGTCTTAAATGTGAGTCGCGATTTTGTCATAGTGTACTTAAAGTCCCAATGAGCAACATTATTTCAATTTTACAAAAGAAAGATCAGTCAGCTTCATCCATTTCCCCTTTCTTTAGAGCTGGAGCAAGGTCATCTAGAAAGTGCAAAGCCATGACTTTAGAAATGTGAGTTCCCTCCTTTTCTGAAGCTCTGTCATGTTACGCAGACTAATACGTTGGTGACACGTTTGGAGTCGCATACCACAGTGTTGGAAACCAACACGAAGTTTTAGTTTCCGCATGACGTCAGCAAAAGTGGGAATTAAGCAACCTTTAGGCGGTTGCTCTGTTCTAAAAAAAGACTGCTAAAAGATTTGTGGAAGTGTCCCACATACGCACACATGTACGCAATTTGGTGAAGCCACCGCTTCCTTGTATCGCACTACTTTTTAGGAACTTTTCCCATAAACAAAATTGTGCTAAATTTTGAAATCATAAAGTCCGAAAAGCAACTGAGGAATCATTTCGAATTTCCTGGCTCTCAATTGCATTGCGTGAGCTGGAACGTGTTTCGTGCATGATTTAGAGTGTCTACTTGAGCGACTGGAACCATATCTCTAACTTGCTGCAAACTAAAAGATAACGAAGATTCCCAATTAGCAGGTTTAGTGTTCTCTGCAACCATTATTACCCTTTGGAAAATGCGTATCCAATTTTTAGTTTCTTGCAGCAAGATTACATGTTCCACGGTATTATTGCTCTTTGTTCAACTGCATTGCCGGGTAAGTGCTCTGAATATCGCCAGTTGCAGTAAAATCACCTTCACAATTTTCCTGACACCTGCACTGCCACATACCCCTTGGAGACACAAAACGGAGCTACTTTTTCATACATCACGAGCGCATATCATTGGGAGTATTTATAATAAGTAATGTGACATTTCGTCTGATAGAGGTTTATCAACAATTCTCTGAGCATCTCCTCGTTGAGTATAATCACCCGATGTATCAAGACGCTCACGTGAAGTTATTGGAGCAGTAATTCTGTAATCAGACATAACTTTCTTCTCGCATTCTAAAGGATGACAACGTTTAGCGAGTACAAGTGTCTTTGAGAAATACATAACTTGAAATGTCATTTTACGTTACATCTTTGCAGAGTCTGTGCCGGACTGTTATAAGTGCTGGTTACTGAAAGAAAAAAGCTTTACCCAATACTAATTTGGGCCTACATTATCCCGATTTGCATCCCGTATGCTGTTTGAAATTGATTCGATATGCTGCAGGATTGCATCTGAATGCATAGCATACACCGCGTTATAAAGACAATCCTTGAACTCACTCAGATTTGACGGAAGAAGACTTTGATCCCGGATCTATTTATCTAACTTGCCCATTTTTTCTTCGTGGCGTTCAGATCAAGGCCTTGTGGTGACCTGGGAAATGTTTAAATCGCTGTCATGTTCACTGAATCACTGCTGTACTCATCTTGCGCGACCAATAGTACTGTTGTGATCCATGAAACAGCAGGTATCTACTGGATAAACATTCGATATTACAAATGGGGCTAGGGTGGCAACAATATTCAGATAAACTCTGGAGGACACACAATATTACAGCAATATAACGTGATACGTTCCATGCTAAAAGATTGTGCCCCACACCATTACCCCACCCGCATAAAATTGAGATTTGTTTACAAGATCAGTTAAGTCCAGTGTTTCATCGGACTACCGCCAAACTTTGTGCCTACCGATTTCCTGCCTATATTTCCAAAAGGTATGAATGGTCAACAGCCTTCATTAAATAATACTGCTGCGAACATTCTCCAAATGCGTGGTGTAAGTGAATAAACAAGGACCTATTTCCACGTTTTAGAAACACATCGCAACCGAAAAATTGTTATTCGATATCTGCTGGGGATCCGAATCCCAGATTTCTCGTTATCTAACGCGCTTGGCCACATATCGAGAGATCCAGGATTCGGATCCCCAACGGTGACTGAATAACAAATTTTTGGTTGCTATGTGTTGCTAAAACGTGGAAAGAGCATTGTATTTGTTTATTCATTAAATACTACTGTTAATTGATGCACAGAGGATGTCAAGTTTCGATGCAAAGATCTGCTCAGGCGACGCCGATGTCATTCCTGATAGAGTGTCGCTGCGCCACAGATACACCACTTAGAAAAGGAATGTGGGTTATTTTTCTACTGATGGAAAATCCGGGATATACCAGCTCTTGAGAAACCAGTAATATTTGCTGATTTTAAAATCATCTCTCTAGACAGACGGGCAACCACAATGAGCGCTTTATAGATCTCCGAATAACACCTTTGTTTATCCATTGTGACACAAACTACTGAAGATCACTGACAATCAGCAGTCTTAAGTAATCAATGAGCCCTTTATCGATTTCCGAATGATCCTTCGTTTTACCTTTCTGACACAAACTACAGAAGATCACTGACGAACAGCAGTCTTAAGTAGTTGCCAAAATAATGTGGTGACACACGTGACCACGCTATCTGGATGCACATATTCCCAGCAGAAACAGTCTTGCTGGGCCTGCACTCATATAATGCGCTAGCATATAGCAATACTAACATGGGACCAGAAATATGGTGTCGGTGCCCCAAAGCCAATAAAATATCCAGGCGGCCAACACATGGGCTAACATTTGGGGACAGCAGCGGGCCAAAAGATCACCCCAATCAGTTGTCATGTGCCAAAACCGAGCAATCAGTTATTCATCAGAAGCAGTACCTGCCACAAGCTGTCCTTAATGGCCCTGCAAGCTGGCGCCGTAATTGATATTTAACCTAATGTGGGCAGTCAATTTCCCGGTAGTGGCAATCAGCAGTCACGTGAAATGTAGGATGGATTGCCGTGTCTGGTCCGATAGTTGTTCAGTGGTGGCCAAAAAATCCAAACTTGTTATCGTTTCACGCCATCGGTATTTTCTTTCAGTCGATGCATCATGACATCAAACCTCGGTCGGCGATATTTTTCCATAGAAGAAATTTATCTGCATGAAATAAATGTTATGGGGAAATTTTCTGAACCGGTCTGGAAAAACTCTGAGTCAACGGTGTAGTATCAAACACGACACTTCGGTTGCCAAGAATAGATTTTGGCCTCAACACTGCGTTGTCACGTTTGGTAGTTTGCTTGAAGGTTCTCTTTTTAATTTTACAGTATTGAGAGTCATTTTTCATACATAGCTGTCATATATATAATTTTTTTTCAACGAAACGATTTTTTTGTATTGAGGGAACTTCACTCCCTTTTAACGAGTGAACCAATTTTTTCAAAGCCTTGTCCTGTCCTTCTGGCTTGGAATTGCGATTGTTCAATTAACACACTTACATTCTCTTGTAACATTCTCTTACATTTTTAACAACATATTTGTTTTTGTCGTGTTTCAAAGGTACAATTGTTCTAAATAGGAAAGATATTTTATTTTATTTCTTATTTATAGAGAGCCCTATTCACAGCCATGAGGCAGGGCCATCGACGGCTGCCAACTCATGGAGCTGCCATAAAAGGTTTGCCAGCGCGCAGTGCACGACAGATTTCCTCCGGAAGTAACTCATCACTTCTAGCATACACTTAGCACTACACGGAAAGCTGTGTCAATTTTAATTAGTGTTCCCATCATGACTGTCATTTTATTTTCTCCAAAAAGGATCGAGAAGTTATGACTTCATATGTTTTGTTTTGCATACACTGGTTGATCGGTTGGCAACACTGCCGTCCGACTTGAGTTAAGTGCAACACGCATAACAAGATCAAACCATTGACGAATAATTTATAGATTCATCTAACAAAGGTAACGGGACATAACATTTTTGTTACCGAACTATTTTTTTGGAGGGGATACAGACCAAGTACTAAAGTGAAAATTTCTTGCATTATAAAGAATCAGGAGTTTCAAATACCATAAGCCATTCATCTGATAATGAATCATTGCCAACTGACGACGACTCGTAGTAGCAGTGAGTTATTTTTAAAAATAGACGGTGACACTTCCTCGTTATATTCGCTACCATGGCGGGCATAACCCAATCTAACATCGCACCTATGAATACGCTGCTGTGCAATCGTCGATGTGTTGGCGATTCCACATGCGTCAGTTCAAAATTCATTTAGTGTAGGCGAAACGTTTGTTGAATCAATGCCGAGACATTTGCTTTTTATTTTAAAAGAAAGAGAGCCAACTAATCTTTGGTGAACATTTTGTAAATTCTCACTCCCCCCCCCCCACACACACACACACACATACTCCTATGAAAAGACCTGCCTGATTATTTCAATGTAGGGCCCTTCAATACACAGACAAACAGAGAAAAAGGAATTCTATTTTACCTACCACTTTGAACCTTTTTCACGTTTTTCAGGCACTGCTGCGGAAGCTTAAAATTTTTGTGGGAAAACGTATTACGTGTGTCGGAATTTTTATAAGGTTTACAGCGGGGAGCTCACAATAACTGCAGTTACGCGGTTTTAGTGTTAAATCTTTTAGAATCTAAGCAGTTATTCCCTAGGTTTTCCAAGATACGCACTATCTCATACTTGTTTAGTTGCCTATATTACTGTGTAAGATACAGTGTTATATTTTCGGACATTATTTAATCTTTAAAAGGTGTATATCGTGTTATTTTTCAAATTTTAGTCAGGAAAAAATTAACACATGCAATTTATGAAGCATTCAGTTTAATATAACAAAAATCTATTTATATACATCTAAATGATTAGCAGGTAGTTCATCTAAATGATGCTCAAATTGTTTGTAGCATAATAGCCTTTGACTAGGCGCAAAAATGTAAGCATCCCGAATAATGCCCGACGCAATTTCGAAAACACCACTTTTACAGGCTGATCAAAATGTCACTAGACGCATATCAACATACACTGTTTGAACCAGTGTATGTTGATATGCGTCTATACATCCCCACTATATCGTTCTAATATTCGTTTCGCAGTTGGAGCAAGCGAAACGAATGTTAGATAAATTCAGCATCAAATTGATTTAGAGTGACAAGGTTAAAAATATCAGTGTTATGAATAAAAATATCATTAATAAAGAATTGCCCCCTTTCGGTCGCAATTAATTTGCGTACTCTCCTATGCACATTCTTAATGATATTCTGGTTAGTAGCCGCAGCTATATTTTTTTCCATTGGTCCTGCAAAGAAGTGGTCAGTTAAGACACAGGATTTGGACGTGTCTTGGGTAGAGATAGGATAGAGGTCGGATATTTGAGTTCGCCTCTCCAAATTCGGCACACCCATGTCCTCACAGTCGAAATGGATCGTGCTTTGTAGCACTGCGCGTTGTTTTTGCTTTTCACGGTGCTTTGTCTTGCTCAGTTGACTGGACCGCCTCCGAAAAATTGAAAAATTGTAGACAATGCGGTGTTAGCTATAATTTCCCTGACCTTCGTGGCATTTATGTTTCTATCCACAACCATAAAAAATCCGAGTCCATGCAACCGGAAACATCCGCAACCCATGGCACCAACACCACTGAATTCAAAAGTTAGTTCGGATGACACATTCTGGTAAATGTTCTTCACCTGGCATACGTCATAACCGGATACGACCATTGAATTTACAAACGGTACAGCGTGATTGCTGACCCATAACAAGTGCATTAATTCTGTCGCGGCTTGAATTTGCGCGATGTTTTTCTGGAATTTTTGGACTTTTTCTTTTATTCTTGAATATGAATATCTACGCGAATTTCAGATTTTTTTACTTATTTTTGCCTAATTCCTATTAAAATTTTTGGATTACTGTATTTTTCATAATTAAATAATTTTAATACTGCCTTCGTAAGAATTTACGCGAATATCATTGTATAATTGCCTCAAAGTAAACCTATTCGAAAGTCCAAACCAGAGCTTTAAATCTAGAATCACCTCTCAAGATTTTTCGTTACGAAGATGCTGTTTTCGAACAAGCTTGACGGATAATTCAATGCCACATGCACTCTGCTGAAGAGTGCACACGAGGTATTTCGAAATTTCCCTTCGCTACTGTTGAGTGACCTTTGCGACTTACAGGACTAGTAAACCGTAAACAGGATGTCGGCAGTTGTGTTAGTAATTTTAGCTGGGAAAGCAGCTCACAAAAAAGAGTGTTTCGCAGACACTTAGCTTAGAAAATGTGTGCTTTCCTGTGAGTAGTTTATGAAGTTTCTAGATATTGTTTTTAAATTTTAAGATTGAGCCACGTGAGTAAACGGAATGCATCTTAAAGATGCAAGTAGTACAGCAAGAGAACAAACACTCCTTGAGGACAAAAATATTTTGTTCTGTTCGTGTTTGAACATAATAGAATTTGTAAGAAAGGACAGTTGTGAAAAGCATTGAGTAAGCAAGAACCATAAAAAAAAGAGGTGTGTCTGAACAGTCAACCGAAAATAATGCAGAAATGTGTTGATGAATTGATTGGAAAAATAAATGCACAAGAATAGCGGCGCTCAATGGAACATTTGAAATTAATTTA
Source organism: Macrothele yani (assembly GCA_039090855.1). NCBI lineage: Eukaryota > Metazoa > Arthropoda > Arachnida > Araneae > Macrothelidae > Macrothele > Macrothele yani. Next base: position 44,179,681 of record CM076999.1, on the reverse strand, counting down.
TGGCTTTTGTGCAGCTGACATCCCACTTTCTAAACTGGATAACCCTACATTAAAATATTACTTGGAAAATTCGATGAAGGATATTGATATTATTCCAAATGAAAATTGGATACAGAAAATTTATTTGCCGAAAATATATGATACTCACAAGCAACAATGAAAGGTTTTTTAAAATCAGTATCCGGTGTAAGCATCGTAGCAGGCGTAACAACTGATTCAGAAGATAGATACATTTTGAATATTCTTGCTGTTCCATCAGCTGAACAGAATCTTAAAAGCTGCAACGATAAAACCTCTTTGAATGCAATCTTCCTGGAATGCATCACTTTGGAATCCGTAAATTTTAAAGCAGTCAGCAGGCAGTACTTCAGTGCGGTAATAAGTTTGAAATACGTTTTCCTAATAAAACCGCTTTTGTGACAGACAATGCATCTTACACGCACTAAGCGTGGAGAAACAGCCAGAAAGCCTTATTTTTGAACGGCATTTATGTCACCTGAAATGAGCATCTTTTAAATGTTTGGGGCGAAATTTGGCAGAATGAATTTGAAAATCTTAACTCTTTAGTTTGCGGCTAAACGTGCCTTCACAGCTTGATCGTCCCGTAATGGACGTTTTCGACTATTCTTGCAAGAGAAGGGCAAAATACCTTGCTTACCACCGTTATCTGTGTAGACTAGGTGGAACAGTAGTTGGTTTGAGGCCGTGCTTTTTCACTACTAACGTTAAGAAGACGACGCAGAGTTTTTTTGAAAAAGAAAAAGATAACAGTAGTAGTTGAATTGTGGATAAAATCCTTGTGTATTGTCAAGATAACGATTTAAAAGAAAATCGGAAGCAGGTCGATATTCATGGGCCGTGTATTTCCGGACAGGTCACTTTATTTTAAAAACAGCGAATTTCCGCCCACAAAATTTATAATGAAATGTTGGACATAGATAAACAGTCTTTTTAACAAGAGTCAAAGCTGCGATCACGTCGCTGCAAAAACGAGCTCTCTCCACTTGTTATAGAAATAATAAGTATTTTTTTTTAAAGTAACAAGGATCGATTGTGTCAGCCAACCGCAAATTTCTTCAACGCATGTAGGATGTTTGATCCCGATCAATTTAAGTCCTTGGGCACTTCAGGCAACCAAAAAGATTCGTTTGTTTTCAGCCACATTCCTATGTTCGAAGATCAGGACCAACTAAAATGTGAATTTCGTTCATATAAGCGAGTGTAAAAGAATTTCGTGTTAAAGAAGGTTTGCTAGACTTGTGGAGTACAACAAAAGGCCGTTTTCCAAAGCTACATAAGGTCGCCATCCGTTGTCTATCAGTACACACAAATAGCGTCGATGCTGAACGATCTTTTTCTAAATTTAAAAACGTGCTACAGGAAAACAGACACAGTATTAAAGAAGAAAATATGTGTATGTACAATATATAGTATCAAAATGCCGTCCACTTAAATAGAAATCTTGATCTCGTGTAACGGCGTTGATAACATTGCGATAATTTGAAAGGTTTATAAATGTATTTAAGTAACAATTTTAAAAACGTATACAGTTACAATGTTTATTTAGTTACGTACTAGTCATGCGTATTAATGCTTCGCAACTTGGTAGACTTCTTTTCGAAAATGTTAGTGTATATCCTTGCACCGAACGTTTCGCGGAATTTCATAACTGACCCCGCGACCGACCGCGAATTTTGCTTTTTTTTTCCCGCGATAAAATCACTGCCCTAATTATGGTGCTTGGACTGTTTGTCTACTCAGTATTTAGTTTAGAATAAATTATCAACGTTTATTCACAAATAAATGTTTAATTAACATCGACAATAGTTTTGCAGAGGGTTTAGCTCGGCATCATCAGGACAAATGAAGCGTAAACATTCAAATCATTGTGACATCATCAGAGTTCTTACGGTTAGGGATTTTGGTGAGTTGTTTCCACGCGCTTGAAATAAAAGGCGTAGACGTCATGTCATTGACAAGTCGTGAAGAATTCCGGTATATGTGGGAAGCTTCTAATACATTAAGCTTGTTAGTTGAATTCGGTTTATCAATAAGAATAGCGTTTCCAAACAAAAAGTTGTGGTTATTTTCGTGACAATGTTGAGCTATTGATGACTTCTTCAGTTCATAGTTCCGTACGTAAGTCTTGTGTTCCTTCACACGGAAACTTAAAGCCCTGCGGGTCTCTCCTATATATGAAAGTCCACATTCACAAGGTTTCTGACAAATTCCCCAGGGATTTATGTCTTGGACGTAGTCTTTTGATCCGTAAAAATTAATCTTGTTTATAGGTTTGAAAATCACTTTGAAATTAAAACTTTTGAGAATTTTTGAAATTCTGAAGCAAATCTTAGGAGCAAATATGATAACCGCCCAATTCGTTCGTACTGGGAGGACTATTGGCGTGAGCGAGCAAACGGGCTTCGGTTTCGTAAATTTTTGGACCGCTTTTTTATCACGGAAGGGCTATATGCTCTGTGTACTGCAGTTCGTTTAAGAAAATCAAGCTCTTTCTGTAAGGAAATCCTCAGTTGAGCATATATGTACTGCACGATATACGTATGTGTAGAAAGCAGACATTTTTTGTTTCCATGGGTGATTTGATTTTGCATGTTGAGGTAAATAAACAGAAAATGGCTTTTGATAAACTCTTGTACTAAATGATCCCTCAGAGCGTGACACAAGGACATCTAGGAATGGTAAGCAACCATTATTTTCAGTCTCACATGTGAACTGTATATGAGGATCAATTGAATTGATAAGTTCAACTAATTTGGGTAGTTCGAAATTTCTGGCTTTCCAGAGGACAAAGGTATCATCTACATATCGAATCCACAGGTCGAATGTAACGAGCTCAAACAGTTTGTCCTCGAAGTGACGCATGTAGACTTCGCATAAAGCAGGCGACAGTGGGCTACCCATTGCAAGGCCTTCCGTCTGTTGAAAATATTTTCCACGAAATAAGAAACTGTTTTGCTTGATACAAATTTTCACTAATCTCAACATTTCTTCAACTTCCGGTTGGCTGGAATGATGTTCAATGAGACTGGCTTTCAAAGATTCGAGGGCTCCATTTAGTGGAATACTTGTGAATATGGATTTCACATCAAAGGATAAGATGAACTGATCGTTGTATGGATGCTGTTTAACTTCATTGACAAATTCAGTGGAATTTTTTACAGGAGTTTTGTTTGAAGAAGTCGTTATGGTGAACAGTTTCGAAGATGGAAATTTGGCCAACTTATGAGTAGCAGAGCCGATATTGCTGACGATGGGACGGAAAGGAAAGCCAATCTTGTGTATCTTCGGAAGTGCATAGAAACGTGGACAACGGGCATACGAGGGTTTCAGATAATTTTTTGAGCTTTGGTGGAGAGTAACGCAACTTGTTACTCTTTCCGAACTTCTTTTAAAAAATTTTCCGATGGATCATTTTTAATTTCTTTATACGGTCCCTCGGAAATAAGTTTTTCGACCTCTGCCTCATAATATTTTTTGTCCAGAATAACAATTTGTCCTCCTTTATCGGCTTTTGTAATGATGATATCAGGATTTGACTGTAATTCTTTTAAAGCTTTATATTCTTCCTTATTGAGATTGGGTTTGAATGATGGAAAGGAATTTGACGTTATTACAAATCTGACACAATGTCTAATCGTTTCTTTCTCATCAATGCTTAGATCGCGTTTTGTTAGGGAATCTTCAACTGATGCAACGATATTGGATACTGGTATCTTTTTTGAAATTGCGAAATTTGAATTGTAATGTAAAATTCGTTTTTGAATTTTGCTAGGATTAAAAGAAGAAAAGTTAGATATTACTTCGTTACCCGTAAAGACTTCATCACTTTGAGAAGTAGAATTTCCTTTATAGTTGCTATTATTCGATAGTTTTTCAAATTTTCTTTCTAATGTCATTTTATGAGTAAACGACATATTGGAACTCCTAGACCAAGTTTAGCGGTCCAGGTCCGAAACTTCTGATAACGTTTTAGCCAGCAATAGGTGCAGGTCATACAGTTCAATCTCAACGTTTGCAATATCCTTCCTAGTATCTTTAATTATAGCTCTTAATAGTGCAAACGAAGCATATGAACTGAAGAAGTCATCAATAGCGCAACATTGTCAGGAAAATAACCATAAATTTTTGTTTGGAAACGCTATTCTTATTGATAAACCTGATTCGACTAACAAGCTTAAAGTATTAGAAGCTTTCCACATATACCGGAATTCTTCAAGACTTGTCAATGACATGACGTCTACGCCATTTCTTTCAAGCGCGTGGAAACAACTCACCAAAAACCGTGACCGTCAGAACTCTGATGATGTCACAATGATTTGATTGTCTACGCTCCATTCGTCCTGATGATGCCGAGCCAAACGCTCTGCGAAACTATAGTCGATGTTAATAAAACATTTAACACAAGTGTGTAGTCTCGAATTATATATAACTGAAGACGTGTTTTTGGACTGACATGTATCTCTTCTCCGTGAGCAAATCTAAGCTTATAATAAACTTCATCTTAGAGGCACGTTAACAGAGTGTTAATTCTTTGAAGAAATAACACTTTAGAAATACATGATAGTCAAATAAGTGTTACAGGCAGATTGATGCCAAATTACCAGCCTATTTAATTTTTTTTTTCAAATTGTACAAACCATGCAGTAAAAGTACAAGATATTAAAATATATATATACAATACATTAGGTTTAAATTTGCAAACTGCCCTTAATAGAACAATAGCACATCGCCTGTCATCAGGCTATCATTTGTTATGGACTGACCTCTAACATTTTGGAAGGAAGTTTATATCAACTGCCTGTTGCACCGAGCGTGACGCCCGGCGCGTGAAATACAGCTTTCGAAACGTTACATGTAATTCTTATAATCTCAAAGATAGAAAGTTCCTTTATTTAGGACTGGTATAGAATATAAAAAGTATTTCATTTAATTGCAAATTTTTGGCAGTAGAACGAGACTGATATTCGTCGCAGAAACTTTTATGAACATTTACAAAATTAAGTGAACAATTTTAGTGATAAGGAAGAATTTAAAGTAGAAGACATGTATGATCAGAAGAGTGGTACTATATTTTGACAAAGACTTAGTGGCTATATGGTAGCACTAATAGGATGAACATTTACCTGAAAGCCTAATAGGGTGTGTAAACTCAAGCAGGGCATGGCAGGCATCTTTCAAAATCAGTCATGATATGAATATCATTCTTCATTTTGATACTTCTCCAGTACAAGAAATTTGGTTCAATATAATTAATTACTCACACATTTTAAGAATTTCCACTTAATTGCTGCATATTATTTTACCGGTTTAAATTAAAAGAACGGTATATATTTTTATATATTATTTACTCAAACAAAGTTGGCAATAGGAGCATGCTCCCAAAAAGAGAAAGTAACACTTTCACATCCCTGCCTTTTTCTAAAAGCTGTGATAGACTGTATCGTGTAGTAGTTTCCATTTAATACATTTAATGCCTTTTAACAGTTTCTATTTAAATGCTACAGTTACTTTAATGTTCTATATTAAACGGCGGAAAAAAACGTTTTTATATTTTTTATCCATAGGAGCATGTTCCTAAAAGGAGAAAGTAAAACTTTCACATTTCCGCATTTTTTCTGAAAGCTATGATAGACTGCATAGTGTCAGGGCCTTTATGAACAGTATATATAATATGATTTGCTCTATCTGAAACTTTGTCCCACTTTGGTGTCGCAGTGGAATGAGTCAATAGCACAGCACCAACTGAGAACCTAATATTTGTGACTGCAGTCTTACATTTCGTGTTTTTGTGCAGGTCTTCAATGAGTGGAAACTGCTTTCCGGATTGTGGGACGTCATCACCGTAGAAATAACTGAGAAATAATTTTTTGTAAGGAAAATGTTACTTATCCTGTATTCGTTGAGCTCTTCAGTGAATGAAAACTGCTTCCCGGATATAATTTCGTGACGTCATCTCCATGGCCCAACTGAAGAAGAAATATTTGCTACGTCCCATTGAGCATTTCGCGTGTCCGGGCAGGTGTTGCTTGAATTAAAACTGCCAAATATGTCAGTGTGTGACGTAACAGCTGTATGGCGTAGTACTTTTTTTATTGCTGTAATGTTCATCAATTTTGCTTTCACATTTAAACACCACAAACAAAAACAATATCTGGTGACGAAAAAAATTATTGTGAATGTCTTATTTTTCCCGTCTTTATTCAAGGGTCTCACATAATGTATTCTATAATGCCTTGAAGTGTACTTGTTATTTGACACATATCTAGATGTGAATATACGTGAAAGTAATTCTCTATAAATTTAAAAAGATATCTCTGACCGACCTTTCCCTACCGTGGGCATTCAATTTGCATGTAACGCCGATAGATATCACAACGCTCTTCAGTATTCTATGACTGTTTATTGATTGCTGTTAAGAAGGTACATTATTTATTTTTGGGATAACTTTTAACAGCACCGTTCCAATAGTGCTTTTTATATACGAGCAAGACTGTTTTCAAGCAGTAAATTGATGCTTCCCGCAAGATGGAATGTAGCTTGTCTAACAAAAACTAAATTCATTGTCAGCCGGACTAGGATTGACAAATGATGTATTTTAATGCATCAAAACAGTCTTCTGAGAAAAGAAGACACTCTTGTATGAATACATATATTCCAAAATGTTTTTTGAACAAAATTTTGTGTGGCTGACAGTAGTAGGTTTTTCGTTCATGTGATGCCCCTGCTTTCAATTGCATTAGTTTGCGCATTCGTTTCCTATATTATAACTTCAAAGGCTGTTTGACAATATGGTGCCTATATCCCACGTTATTAAGATTGCGTTAGTCAGCCCACTGATCTATCCTACAAACGAAACGGGCTTCTACGTGTTTTTGTATAAGATTCAGCAGTGTCCGAGGTGGAAAAGGTTTTGGTCGTACATCGACCAAAATCTCTCGGACATATGAAACAAATATTTAAACTCTCTTCCTGAACTTCGCTCTTAGCAAGCTGGTATATAGAAATAAAGTCCATCGCCATTTCTAATAAAAATATTCACTGTCCGATAGTTACAAATCCATATTTCTCAACTTTTAAATTTGTTACAATCATTAAGTGTTTTCTGGTCAAATAAGATTCTTATAAATATTGTTGACTGGTTTGTGCTGTTAAAGTGAATGTTTTTAAGTTTTTGGAGTCGGTTAAATTATTTGATGCACGGTTAAGTAAATGAAATAGTTTTTCCTATACAGTTACTAGGGTATTCGATATTAGTGTGCTGTTGGGATTAAAAAGGTTTGTGAAATATTGGAACTATTAAAATGCATTTCGGAAAATCTATAAGTTATATTTTTCTTAAATAGTAAATATTAAATATTTGGCTTAAACCACACTCATTGTTAACTGTTAAGTCCTGACATTAAGTCCCGTAAAAAAGAATGGTTCAAATGCCACAAAAGGAATATTGTACCAGTATTCGGAAAGCTAACTAGAATCCACCGTGGTCTTCCACTAGACTCGAAAACAGTAGGTGTAGCAGTTATTCCAGACTGGTGTTCAGCTCGGGGGCACAGTATTTCATGTTCATTTTTTCATTACCTTCTTGTTGGTTTCGTTATTCAGTTTTACAATGGACAACCTAAGTGTACGGATAAGGAGTTATTTTCACGTACGGTTTATATCTATGGATATCGCTTGGCACCTTTGAAGATATTTTGACAGTAAAACAAATTTTGAGACAGAAAAACAAATGCATTATTATTAATGCCCCTATAACATAATGTGTGCTTTCAGTGCTTTAAATGCTTAACGCCATCTGGAAATATACTATTAAAGTAAATATAAAGAGTTTGATACTTCGTTACAATAATCTCGTGCTTGTGTTTAGAAAAAACCGATGAAATTGACCAGTAAAATACATATAAGTGAACTGTTCAAACACATGTCACGTTGTTACACGTGTGCAAACAAGGACAGGTTCCTAAATATTTGACCAGCGTCGGCTGAAGTCTATCTAAATTTGCAGGAATTGGTTTTCACGCCGGGGGGTTTTCTTTTTTCATTTACTTTTTTTCGAAAAAAAGCGTAATACTTCAAAGTTGGAATCGCATTCCGTAAACAATTTGTAAACAATATTTTATAGTGCTCAACTGTAGAATATTCTTTTCTTTTAGGAGGAGACAAAGAAATGCTGGTAAAAAAAAGCACAACTTTCTCTCACCCGAGACTTTAACAGGGAAGATCCATACATCGGTGCTCCGACATAGCTATTTCTTCTGAGAAAAGTTGCACTGAAATTCAGTATATTTAAAAACATCAGTACACAGAGCAAATTGTTTAAAAACAAAGCTACACTACTAAGTGCAAAACAATTTTCATGTTTCTTACCGAATGGATGTGAATTACTTTGGTAAAACAAGCAAGGGCGGTGTTATTCGTAAGAACAATTTTCCCCTCGCATCAGAATTTACAGGAGGCGACATGCATATGTTTTCTTTAAATCATTGTGAAGCAGCTGATCCTTTCAAAGCTGTTTATTTTATTACTAGTTTTTTTAGAAAAATTATATTACAGCATGTTTTTTGAAAAATTACCATAAGCAGTTATGCTGTTTTTTTAATAGAGTAATCACTATTTATTAGTAATAAATTCAATTATCTGGAATTTGTTTATTTTTCAAATTGCAAAACACATTTGGAAAAGCGTTGTCAAAAGTTCAAATGACTCCTTAATTTAAATTTCAAGAAGCTCTAAAAAACGAAGCGTGGCCAGCCACGGAAGACAGAAATTTAGTCTTAATAATTATGAACCAGTGCAATTCATCCAATGTTTATTTGTGAAATGATATTTCATTGCCGTACAAAATTATCTGATGTACTATGAATTCAATGAAATTGTTTTTGTCTTTTAAAAATCTGAGCATAATATTTCGTATTATGCTTTTGCTTATCCATTATGCTTATTTTATGATAATCTAGTGGTGCCCAAAACTTAAAAAAAGGACTAATTTTAAATTGCCCAGTGATTAAATTCAGAGAGCGCAGATTTTCAGAGATTAAGTGTTCCTTCTGAACAAGGTACATCGACAATTTGAATGCAAACAAATATATTTATCAGGCCTTCTACAACGTTAAAAAATATATACGTTAAATAAGTTATTTGAATATTGAAAAGCGAGTTGATTTTCTGAATGGAAAAGCAGAAGACGAATTGGACTTTTTCTTTTAAAAAATCTAAGCATAATACAGCGTATTATGGTTAGTTTTTCATTATGCATCTTGTACGATAATATACTGTTGCCCTAAACCAAAATTCGTATTTGTATGAGGAAGGAATAAACTTTTATTTGCATTGCAATAACTATACATGACTGCATCCTAATACGGAAGAAACTATTTTACCAGCAAAAGATCACTCGAACAGGTATAAGACATTTAAAGCTGATGCACAAATTACACTGTAATCAGATTTTACGCAAAACTTAAAAATTTCCGAAGGACGTAGCTGGAAAACCGATGTACAGTACTTACCAAGCGCCAGGTTAAAATACATATCAGTATGGAATATATTCACCCCGGACTGCGATGCAGCTTTTACCACATCGCGTAGGAGTACTATGTGGTTCAGGAGTTCCTGATTCAAATTAGCCCACTCTTCTCTCAGAACACGGATGAGTCTCTGATAGATTCCTAAAAATGGTTCGAACAATAATGTGACTCCTCATTGCCTCCTAGACGTGTTGGATTGTTTTGATATCTGGGACGTGTGGTCCGTAGTCGATGCGATGAATATCCTTGGTTTCCAAAGGTGTCAGCACTGCTCTCGTATTATGAGGAGTCGCGTTGTCATCTATGAACTGAAAGTTTTCGCATACAGCACCATGCTGTAATGGAATATAAGGTAGACCTTCGCTGCAATATCATTCGCCCGTCAGAGAACAATTTTCCAGCACCCGCAGCTCGGTGCATCCTAAATCATAATATCGCCCCACACCATGATAATGGAAACACAGTATCTGTGCCTTTCCTGCACATTCTCTCGCTGGTACACAGTACCACATTCACGCTAGATCAGCAGACCTATAGAATCCGAAGACAGACTGTAGAGGTTGTCAACTGCGAGGAACACATTAGCTCGTTGATGAAATCTCTAATTTCTCGGAATACCAAACCACTTAAAACATGCGCTACGTTGAGCTCTGGATGCAGAACACAGACTTAGGCCTTCGCGCATATAGAACTATATTTTGCAGACTTCTTGAGACTAGGTATCAGGATATCCGCGTTCCTGTGCTGGAATGGAAGCTCCTCGAAGTTGATCAGCAGCGTTGCGCTTTAAAAATTACGTTTCGCTGTTACAACTAAAAAATTGTCTTCATGCTTCGTAGTAGTGTACGGGGAAATTCACTAGAATGTGTCTGGAACAAATTCCATTCGTCCCTAAAGCTGCCATGAGCTTGGATACGTGATTATAAACTCTCTGGAAACAGCAATCAATTGGCGGCCTTCTTTAAGCCGAGTGAAAACATCTGGTTTATGTCTTTGAGACATAACGTAATTACACTTTAAGGCTTCATGTCCAGACTTTCCTTCAAATACATATCATCTACCACACTCTTTTCTCTTTTATCCATGTAAGCGATGCCAACTGATCCTTTTGCGCACGATTCTACTTTTTGCATTTGCACCGGCTTTCAACCGAACGTTTCCTGTTATGCAAATTGCCAAAAGTAGTTGCCTTTAATTTTTTGGTAGAAACCTTTCGACGCAGAATTCTTACACACCAGTGTTGTTTTACGAGCACTTTGCAGTTTCCCATAGTACACAGCGTTGTAAGAATGAGTCAAATATGCATTTTCGTTGGAAATTGCAATTCGGACTTCAAAATATAGGTAAAAAAACTGCATTCTCCTCTCTAAACATTCTGAGAAAAAATTAGCTATATGAAATAAGTTTTCTACAAAGAAAATATGTCATTTCAGTCAGCGGTCGCAATTTTTGTTCAAGGAGGTGACATTTGATATTATTTCAACGACAACATTGCCGTTTATAGAACTCTGCGAAAAAGAACTGTTTTATGTAAGAAATACGGTATTTTGATTTTGAATATACTATGGCATGGAATGGATATTTATTTACGGATATAGAATTTTTTTAACGTGTTCAAATCGTTGAAGGGTCAAAAGTAACAGTAAAAACAGAGATAATAAATCTAAATAATGCTTCAACATTTGCTAACGAAAAGAATATATACTTAGTAAACTAGAACTTTGTTATTTACTCCATTCAAAGGTTTCTGAGTTTCTTGAAGTTAAAAAGATACCGGCTTTTAGACGTTACAACATGAGATGCATAATTTTGAAATTATTTTCTACACCCTTATTTGTCTGCTGAAACATGATAAGTTCTACAGATGTGTTCCCTAACCCAACGCCAATACTTTGGCCACAGCTTCTCAACTTTTACTTTACCTTCAAGTGGTGTTTGAATTTTGGTAACTGTTTAGCACGCACGCCAACACAGGTACGAAAAATCAAACTCCCAAAAATGCACACATCTCGAATGTGGTAGGTTTGAACATCTGGCAGTCCAATGTGTACTTTTTGATAGTGACCTCGTCTTCAAAGATTAGGGGCATCATAGAACATAGTACAGAGTGTGTCCGATGAGGATCTTTGAAGTCTTTTTTCCCTAAAACAACGCCAATGCTTTGGCCAAAGCTTCTCAAATTTTACTTTACATTCAAGTGGTGTTTGATTTTTGGTAACTGTGTTGCTCGCACGCCAACGCAGTTCAAAAAAATTAAACCCCCAACAGTGCACACTTCTCGAATGTTATATGTTTTAACATCTGACAGTCGAATGTCAACTTTTGATAGTGACATCGCCTTCAAAGTTTTAGGCACCTCATGGAACACACTACAGAGTGTTTTCCTGTGAGGATCTATGAAGTTCCAGTATGTAAAGATTGGAAAACATTTAGAAAAATAAATACACAGTTGACGTGGACCAGGAACATTAAATAGAAGTCATCGCTCTTTCCAAGTTTATAAATAAGTCACGGAAAAATTTATCATCGGCCGCAATGGGAATCAAACCCAGGGTCTTACATTTACGCGCCGAATATGCTTCCGCTGCACCATAGCGAGCTCGAAATTCCCGAGACTCACAAACGATAAACTGTCAAACCACATGGTATGTTGCTTCTTTGAGGCACCGCAGAATGATGGGGATTAAGCACAGATTAACAGCAGCAACTATACAAATAACTAGAAGGCGAATGAATGATAAATACACAGTTGATGTGGACCACGTACATTAAATAGAAGTCTTCGCTCTTTCCACGTTTATAAGTGAGTCACGGAAAAATCCTGTAATTAATATTGTTACTATGAAAACATTGACAAAAATTACATAAAAAATGTAACATTTTTAGAGAAAATATTTCTGTTCATTGTAACACCATATGCTTAACTTCTAATATATAAAATCGAAACTTTCTAAGTAAAAACAAAACCCGTTGTCAGAGAAATCAAAGTCCGTGGTAAATTTGGGATTTTCACAAAGAGAAGCATTCATTGTACAATGATAAATATTGATTTACACGAGACATATTCTTAAAGTAAGTACAGTTTGATAATATTTTGGATGCAGCGTTGCGTTTGGTCATTGCGCATGCGCGTTAATTTCCTTTGGTTGTGGTTAAGCCACAGACCCCATTACAGAAACATCAATCCTGAAAAATGCGACATCTATCATTTTAATATGTTTAAGAAGAATGCCCCGCCGAGTGTAAGATAATATCCGCAATTCGATTTTTGAGTACAAGAAATGTGAAGTCGGATGACATTCATCATCAGATTTGTTTGGAGAAATGTAATGAAATTACAAAATAGATTCCGCTTTGTGTATACCTAAGGAAACAATAAATTATGAAACACAAGTACAGGTGAAAAAAGTTCGTGCTCTATACAATACAATGAAGCACACTGTCTTTGCACGATGATCTTTTTAATGCAAAAAATGACATATATTTACAAATTAAAATCCCGTTAGTACTTTCGGGGCGACAGTCCCACCAGTCTTCAGATCGAAGAGAGTAATAGCTGCTTTTGTTCTCTAATATATACATCAGAATATAATGATGTATGAAGGGTGAAGCTTCTGCACAAGAGTATCGCACTGTTACCATGGCAACACAGTTGAGTTCGCTTTGTATTCTCTGTGATTTATTCATCCTTCGTTTCGATCTGATAGGGGTCACAAGGGAATTCGTAGATTCGTATTTGAAAGGGAGAAGAAATTTTGATTTAGTTTCATTTGATAGGGTACAAATGTGAAATTTCGCAACGTATTTTAAACAACTACAAACACTGAAATATGGTAACTTCGTGTCCGGAATTCGAGATAGGTTTTGGTTCGCGGTTATTACTACAATCTTTAAAGAAATAACAATGGGTTTTATAAATTTGTTTCTCGAGTTTGCGCTGTTTCTTGAAATATTAGTACTTTTTGTGCCCCCCCCCCCCCAAAAAAAAATCAGACATTAAATATTTCCAGTAAAAGTGGTAGGTGCTTGAGGCTAGGCCTCCGTCCTGAAGTAATTCTTTTTCAAAGTAATCGGTACATCATTTAAGTCATTTGCCAGTGCGCAGATTTAAAAGAAGTTCCGCTTCCATCTGTGTACTGAGATTGGCTCCGTCGATCCAATAATACATTCTTAACAGTGTTAAATTCAGCTACCAGAAACATGTAGTCATAATTTCCTGACAGATATTAAGGAAGCCTTCTGAATAAGTCCTTACTTTCTGTAACTAACGAAGGAGCGGAAACGCACACTATTTTAAACAGGAAATTATGAATTTCTACAAATGTCGATAACACACTTTCTTCTGGATTAAAACTGGAAATTAATTATCTCTGCGTTACTGTGCAAAATTGTAACACCACTATATCTGACAATCGCCAAAGTAAAAACCCGTTGATATGACAGTAATTTCTTATATGTTGTAATATCATGAACATTTTGAAGTAAGTTTCTTGTATCATGCAGATGTCTATGTAATTCAAAGACAGATAACTGTTAAGTCTATTCTATTTTTCTACATTCTTTAGGCCAGAAATATTTAATGAAATAAGTTTAAGTGTGAATGTTATTAATATTTACAATGCAAGGTTTAGTTTATATTTCAAAAACTTTTGCAAAAAGACTGCTCTGTCTTGAAATAAAGTTAACGCAAACACTATGTCTTCTCTCTCACTCTCTCTCCAACTGTGCTTTCTTACGAAGAGTCCGAAATCTGATGTACTAATACTTCTTTTTTGTTACTGAGAATCCCATTTTGACGTGAACCTGAGTCCTCAGATAACGTAGTATTTAACTTGCTACTTCCGAAGTATTATTTTTCTGCCCTTGTTTATTTGTCTCTCTTCTTTCCTTTTTTTTATTAGTTTATTTTCCTATTTTCTCCTCATTGTTACGTTCCTTTGCTTCTCTTCTACTTGCATTCCTAACAGTATTGGTTGCTGTATTTTTACTCTGAGTGCTGACATTGCTTTCCAGGGATTTTGTCACTGATCTCGTTCTGTTTCTTCAGCTTCTTTTGCAGTTGGAAGAACCAGAGCTTATTCTCAAAATTTCGATGTACTGAAATTATCCCTAGGGATGACAGTCTCCAACATAGTGGGACGTTGAGGAAATGACGAATTTTCCATCTGTACAACGTCAAATGCTGCATTTTCAGCAAGTAACTCAAAGCTGTTGCTAGGTGTTGACGCATCTATACCCGGAAATTTCACTTTATTAATCTGGTTTTCATTCACAACCTGTTATACATTCTCATTGTTATGTGTTGCTACATTTGCTCCATCACTGTCTATTTTCTGTAGTTTATCTTCCAATTCTCTTTGTTACTGCAATTTCTCGATCTCACTGATATCACTGTAATCTACATTGTCAATCCTAGCAATCACAGTAAATGTTCTGTTGCTGCATGCAGGCCTCATGTGGCCTTTAGAGGAACACATTTCACATGATAGAAAACAATCATCTGAAGTTGGTCTAACGTCATACAATTTTTACAGATAGATGTTTAGCACTGGAACGCCATGTGCCCTGGTTGATTACATCTCCTTTAATTTCTAGTCAACCAGGCATAGACTCACATAGCTTTTAATCCCTTAATATATAGAAAGTTTGGTACCGGATCTTTCAGATTCATTACCACTTCTCTAGTACCTGAATATGCAATCTGCATAAATTCTTCTCTTTCAACTCGTTTTACACTCTCTCTGTACAGGTTGAAAGTTGGGTTATATTTCTTTAAAAAAATTGTTACTTCCACATCAGTAATCTCTGGTGGCAGAAAATTACCACAACCCTCTTAATGTTGTTACCATCCTTTGAAACTGTAAAGTGTTTGTCTTTATTACACAAAGTTCTTAGGTTTAACAACTCCATCAATTGATCACTTGCATTTGTCCACAATCTGGAAATCAATTTTTCTATTGGTAAACACCTGAACGGCGCAAAACAAGTTCCTGGGATTAATCAAGAAGCTCCCAAATTGCTCTTCAAAGTTCCTTCGTTTGCATTCCTTGGAGATGGACAACTGAAATGCTGTTTGGTCTCGACATAACGTTATTTTCTCCCCTCCAAAATGAAAGGAAAATAAAACGACTTACCAAGGTCCATCAGCTGGTTTATTATTTCAAAATAGTGTTTACAAAACACTATTTTGAAATAATATAACACTGTAATCTTGGAGCATAACACTGTATTCACATATTCCACTAGAAACACAATTGCGCGGAGCACAAAAACACTTGAAGCACTTTGAAACGTCGAGAACAAATAGTAAGAGGCTCTCCACAAACAGCAAACTTTGTGATAACTTTTGAAGCACA
Organism: Macrothele yani; assembly: GCA_039090855.1. NCBI lineage: Eukaryota > Metazoa > Arthropoda > Arachnida > Araneae > Macrothelidae > Macrothele > Macrothele yani. The sequence goes on along the minus strand of CM076999.1, from coordinate 44,163,777 downwards.
CACTGTACATACATCTGTACACACACTTCTTTGCTAATGTGAATATTCACAAGCACTGTTGTTTATTTTCCTGGAAAATTGCGTCGCACTATTGCAGTTGCTTTACGACAAAGCCACTATTTTTCGTTGGAAAACACACATTTGTTTATCACACTGTATCAACAAGCACAATGATAGCTGTCTTCACTCTGGAGTTGCACTAGAAATCTCAGGCACCGTTAAACATCGCCCATTGCAGTTGATTTGTGATATGAGACACATTGTAGTGCCTTGTCGGGACATTGGGTCATAATTAAAAAGAAGGAGAAATCTCACTTGAATTTTCGTTTCTTAAAGCCAACTTTAAAAAAATAATACCGAAAGATATTTCAAGATAATACAGTGAAACGTCCACTGACGGACACCTCTAAGCAACGGCAAGTTTTGATTGGCACATAACAGCTGCCGTACGATTCATATTAAGGATAACCTCTAAACAGCGAAACCTTTTACCAGCGACCAGTACATAACTCTAGTCTGTCCGTAAAGATGTCTAACAGGCGCTTTTAAGTTTTACGCAGTTCCTTCGATCCTTCGGCGAAAGGGATAAGAATTAAGAATGTTACTGTGCCTCAAGCTCGATGGGTTGATTTACGGTAAGTAGAATGCCGTGCTTATGTAAAAAGAAAGGACTGACAGGAGTTAAAGTTTAGTTCTACGAGAGGCTAACTCCAGCTCCGGTGTATGTTCCAATTGCAACGTGAGGGGTTGGGGATTGCTGGCGAGGGAAATACTTTCCTTTTGTTGGTGGTATGTCTTTGATTGGCTTCTGTGAGTTATGCTCCTATTTTACACCTAGCTGCTAGCTAAGTGTGGTTTTCCAGTTCACTATCTAGTATTTTATTTATTTTTTCCCTCCTTTGCGTACCCTCAACTTAAATTTCTAGCTTGTATTTATAAAGGGAGTGTGAGACAACGAGCCAGATGCCACTTTCCTAAAATTTTCTATACCATGATTGGACTTTAAATTGTTATATTGAGTTTCATTCAATATTCTATCTTTGAAGAATGCGCTAAAACCGTATTACATGTGCGTAAGTCTTGTACAGTTACTCTGCTTTTCTACCAAAGAAACGTATTATCAGTGTTAACGTAGGCCTAACCTCCGAACATGGGCACATCCAAACAACGGTCATCTTTTTCCGGTCAGAGCGTTGACTGTTATTTGTAGTTTCAACTATACTTAAGTTTCATTTCTGATTGTATTATGTGGTAAGTCATCCTACTAAGCTACGAATCAATGAAAAAAGCTGTGTGTTTCTCAATATTATGGGTTCTCCTTTCGAAATCCCGTGAATAGCATGCGAATGTACACCTGAGATGAGAGCTGTGTAACCTGAGATATAGGGAGCCTGTTTAAATACAAAATAATGTCTGGTTTTTTTATTCTAAATTTAAAATTATTATTTTACAAGGTTTCGTGAAAATCATGAATGTATGATTCTGGAAACTAACGGAAATTAATGTGATAAACAACACTATTCTTATAGTTTTGCTAGAATGATAAATTTATTCGAAACTCTGAAAGATCATCTAAGAGAAATTCCTGTGATTTTAAAATTCATCAGAAAGTTTTTATTTTGCTAAACACGACATTTTTTAGTTTCTGTAACATTACTCATGTTTAATGGTAACAGCAGAGTTAAAACGGTATAACTTAACCTTTCTTGTCATGGTTCTTCTGTCACGTTCTGTCGGTTTGTGGGGCCTTCCTGAACGTTTATTTCCTCCTGAAGTTGCACCGTCTTGCTTCCATTTCTTCACGATATCACTTACAATAATTTCTTTTATTGGATGTTTAACGACCACCGTGGACAACTCAATGGGATATAAGCACTCGTCCGTCCCTAATTTACGATAACAGGTACCAGTAAAGAGAGAGAACCAGTGTCGTCAGACAAATACATCATCCATGCCTAACCGATATTCGAATCCTAACCCATCTTGGACGAATGGTCTGAATCCAGCGTTTACGCCACTAGGCTTTGCTCTTATGCAAATATTTGGTATGAGGATAATGTTCATGATATAGTGTACGTATGTTTTATTTTAAACTAAAAGAGACTTTGATAAATTTCTATTCGATGGTTAAACACAGGTATTGCTGTCATATAAAGAAAACCTTTTTAAAACATAAGGAAATGTGAAATATTCCAGGTTGAGGAAAATCAAACTACTCGTTCAAAATTACGTAATAACAGAACGTCGTAGAATCTTCTAAAGTGTAGTATTTTAAACGTACTATGAATCATTAAAAGTAACACGCGCGACAATTAGAGTATTTCTCTTAAGAGTGTTTTCTCTTACGACGTATAATGCGGTATATGAGTCTTATCCACACGATCCGAAAAGTTTTGATGACAATGGAAAAAATTATTCATTAGTAATTCTTTATTTGCTCAGTACTGTTGGGGTTTTCTCTCAAAATTAATCCAGGACAAAAAATTGCCTTCGAAATTGCTTGACGGTACCGTATGTTTAAATAAATGTTGTCGTATGTGAAGAAACCTGAGAACAGTTGAAGTTACATGAGGATTTCATTCCATATTGAGTGTTCTCTCGTTTCAAGTAGTTTTTAATTAAGCAAACCCAATGCCGTGGCACTCATATCAACATACACTGAATCGTCTCTTACATCCCCACTATATCGATATATGTAAGGTCAGGTGATGCGTAACATCACAGCCTCTCCTTGACAAATGTCAACCCCGCCTTCTCGTGGTGCATCCTGTTCCCACTAAAGGGGCTCTGACGACCGCCAATAGCGGTATAACTATACCATCGGGATTAGAGGAAATTATATCCCACACTCACCAACCAGCTTGGCCAGCGTGGTGAGTTATGGCCAAACCCCTTCAAAATGACTCCACAACTTAAATCTTGGCCCTCAGTCTCCGGCAGCTGGAATGTACCTGGCCAAGGCAGCGGCCAGTGCGACATGAAGGCAGAGGGTGCTAAGAATCTCCGGAGGACCGGACTAGGCTGCCATCTGATGCTGACCTTGGCAACGTACAATGGACGCTCCCTATCTTCTGATTCAAGGCTTCTTGAATTGGAAGAGGAACTACAAAGGATCAAGTGGGACATCGTGGGGCTAAGTGAGGTAAGGAGAAAAGGAGAAGATCTCATCGAACTGAAAAGTGGACATCTCTTCTACTATCGTGGGACAGATACTGGCAGAACTAGTGGTGTTGGATTTATAATAAACAAGAAACTGAAGGATAAAGTTGTAGAAGTTGAAAGTTCCTCTGACAGAGCTGCACGGCTTGTTATCCAACTCTCGAAAAGATACCAGGCTCAGATTATTCAAACTTATGCAATCACAACAAGTCATCCTGAAGAAGAAATTGAAGAATTTTATGAGGAAATTTGTCATCTAAATAATAAAGGTAAGCAGCACTTGAAAATAATTATGGGAGATTTCAATGCAAAAATAGGGCAACGGCAACAGAATGAAACTTCAGTGGGTAAATTCGGTCACGGCAACAGAAACCAGCGTGGAAATACTCTCGTTGAGTTTGCAGAGGCAGAAGGGTTTTTCATCTTGAACTCCTTCTTCAAGAAAAAGCCACACAGGAAATGGACATGGAGACATCCAAATGGGACGACAAGTGAAATTGATTTTATTATGTGTAACAACAAATTCGTCATAGAAGACTGCAGTGTGCTAAACAAGTTCAACACAGGTAGTGACCATAGATTGGTGAGATGTAAGATGCACCTCAACACTAAACTTGAACGTGGCAAGCTCATTAGACAAACAAAATCTATTGACATAACCAACCTTAAAAAACACCATAATACCTTCAAGTTGGAACTGAAGAACAGGTTCTCTGCTTTAGAAGGCCTAACATCGGCAGAAGTGGACATCTCTGAAGTTAACAGAAAAGTAACCAAAGCTCTTATGGAAACAGCAACAAAATTAGCTGGGTCTAAGAACAAGTTGCATGTAAATAAATTATCAGGAAAAACGAAAATGTTGATGCAAAAAGAAGAGAGATGAGGACAACTAAAGAAGATGTCACTTCCAAAGTGGAATATATAGAGCTATGCAAGACAGTACGAAAAAGTATCACTGAAGACGTAAGAAAATTCAACTGTGAACTAGTGAGGAAAGCAATTGAAAACAACCAACGCCTAAAGATAGCAAAGGGACATCTCAGTAAGGGAAGAAAACAGATTATGGCGCTGAGAAAAGGAGATGGTTCTGTAACAAGAAATAGAGGCGAAATTTTGACAAGAGTGAAAGATTTCTACTCCAAATTATTTGAAAGGGCTGATACATGCACTCCAGACATCATGGAAGATACCAGTACCAGAGTTCCACCAGTCCTTCCAGCAGAAGTTGCACATGCAATCAAGAACATGAAGCGGGGAAAAGCTCCTGGAGAAGATGGAATTACTGTAGACATCATACAAGAAGCAAGTGGAGAAATCGAAACAGTACTCGCCCAAATTTTCACTCGATGCCTTAATGAAGGAAAGATTCCTGAGGATTGGAACACCGCTACAATGATCCTGCTGCATAAGAAAAATGACATTGAGGATCTCGGAAACTACAGACCTATCAGCCTCCTATCAGTAGTTTATAAAATCTTCACTAAAGTTCTTTCACACCGCTTGAAGGTAACACTGGACATGGCTCAACCGAGAGAACAAGCTGGATTCAGGAGTGGCTACAGCACAATAGATCATATCCACGTACTGAGAGAACTAATTGAAAGAGCGATTGAATATGAACTTCCATTGTGCATGGCTTTTATCGATTATGAAAAAGCCTTTGATTCGGTGAAACCATCAGCAGTTACAATGGCTCTGAAAACCTGCGGTATTGAAGATGCATACATTAATATTATTAATAACATCTATGAAAACGCAAGTGCAAAGATTAGGCTGTTTGAAAATACAACACACATAAAAATTGGAAAGGGAGTGAGACAAGGTGACACCATATCTCCGAAGCTCTTTAATGCCACATTGGAGGGTGTTTTTCAGTCACTGAGCTGGGAAAACAAGGGGATAAAGATTAATGGAGATTATGTAACCCACCTTCGTTTTGCTGATGACGTAGTCATTTTTGCAACTAGCCCATCAGAGCTGCAAGGTATGATCCAGGAACTTGCTGACAAGAGTAAAGAAGTGGGATTAAAAATGAACTTTCAGAAGACAAAAGTGATGTTCAATGCTTTTACAAGAAATGAAGATTTATCGATTGATGGAGAAAAGCTGGAGATAACAGACACGTACGTTTATCTTGGACAGCAGATATCAAGTGAGGGTCACATTGATGAAGAAATTAATCGGCGTACAAAACTTGCCTGGAGAGCTTTTGGAAGAAACAGCATAATTTTCAACAGCAATATGCCATTATGTCTTAAAAGAAAAGTGTTTGATCAATGCATCCTTCCAGTGCTTACGTATGGTGCAGAGACGTGGACCTTAACTAAAAGAGACATACAAAGGCTACAGACAACTTAAAAAGCATGGAGATGTGCATACTTGGTGTAACCAGGAGAGATAAGAAGAGGAACTCGTGGATCCGAAAAATGACAAGAGTGGAAGACATCATGATCAGAGTTAAATCCCTGAAATGGCAATGGGCTGGACATACTGCCAGAAGGACAGATCATGGATGGACAGCCGAAATTTTAGATTGGATTCTAAGGGACAGGAAAAGACCCAGAAGAAGACCACATGGGAGATTGGTGAATGAAATTCGAAAGTATGCAGGGGTGACATGGAGGAGACTGGCACAAGACAGACCGTTGTGGAGGAAACTTGGGGAGACCTTCATCCAGCAGTGGATTGATAATGGTTGACAATGATGATGATGATGATGATGATATATATCGATCTGAAAATTTCATTGTCCTTGAGAGTACACTGTTAAAAGTTGTAAAATGTATATATTTCGGTCGAGCTACAACTTTTAACAGTATATGTTTACAGAGAACAAATGATATACATTTCGGTGTCATGCGTGCCAATTGCGTGGATTTAGAGAATAATAGGTGAGACCAGCTCTGGTGTATCACCTTCGTGGAGCGTAAAGCAAATGGGCATCGAAGAATCAAATAAGTGTGAATGGTGTCAGGCAGAACAACCAATGATCTGTACTGACTCGAGTCCAAAGTACATCAATTGTGGCTGGTGAACGGTCGTACCTCTGCATATATCATTTTTGAATATCACAGAAATTTTCTTTGTGTGATAAATCCTGTGGTCTAGACGGCCGTGGTTGCAGTGGGAGGTTTTTATTACTGAGTAGGCACGTGTAGTTGCTGAAACATACTGTGTGGAATTGTATCTCTGAAATTAGAAAGGTTTATTTTCTTTACATTAATTGCGATCTAAATGCAGAGAGCATCCAATCTGCTTCTGAAATTTATCGAAGAAGATAGTGCGATGAACATTTTGCTATAATAATTGAATTTAAAAGAAATTGCAAACTACGGCTTTGAAAAATAAGAAATCACACCGCCTTTACGAATTTTTTAGCCGATGTCTGAAATTAGAAATTCACCCAGTAAAGAAAGCGAAGATATAAGTAAGAAGTACTTAGTAAATTTTCCGAATCATTACTGTATGACATGGTACATTTTTCTCATTGTAACAATGCTCCATAGTACTTTGGTTGCTTTGAAACTCATTTTGTTCGAGAATGTATACCCAGATAAGGCGAAATACCAAAAGGCTCTTTAATTCAGTGAAAAAAAAATAAGTAAACATATTTTGTAGAAAGAAATTTTGCATTTCATATAAGAATTGCTGCTCGTAATATGGGAATACTATTGTTCGGTGTGGTAAACGGTTGTAGAGCCCTTATGGTTTTGTACGATGTCTAAAGTATAAACCTATTTAGAATTTCAAAAAAGAACTGTTAAAGAAAATTGAAATTTAAAATAATACTAATACAAAGTTTTTAAGATATAATACAGCAAAAGGATTATGATTGATTCATATGAAAGTTGAGGGTGAGCTGAATAATCCTTCTCTGATTGTATATATGTTAGAAATGATGTGCAACGCTATAATTCACCTAAAATGCGTGTTGCATGGCGTAAAACTAATTAAAGTTATATTTTCTGGAAAACTAATTACGTAATTTTTTGACATACTTATCACAACAGTCGAAAACGCTGTGAAGTATAGGTGATTACAGCAGCAGTTCGTAACATTTTTTTAAAAATTTTATACGTATTTATATCTTTCTAAACTTTATTACGAAAACCTTATTGGAAATCATTCTAAGGCTCAAATTAATTTGGTTTTTTTTTTCAGGAATTAAAACAAAGTGATCTGAAGTGAACATAAATTTCCGAATGAAGTATAAAAATCAGAGAAAACCTTAACAACAATAACTTATAGTAGATTGTAAAACAATCGAAACAAAATATTCGCTTTCTGTGGTTCCTGTTCTTTTCCAGAAGATTTGTTTCACAAAATCCTTAGATCACGTGATCATGCGGTTGAAACACTCAAGAACATAAATTTAATTTCAAAGCTGTCTTTAAAAGAAATGCATTAGCGGTTAGAAAAAAACAAATTTCTTCGTATTCTGTAAAAACTGAGCATTATTTAAAATATACAGCATAAGAAATATGTTAAACAATAAATGGACAAACTTTATTTAAAAATCATAATATTTATACAAGATGCAAACACCTATGCATAGAGGCAAATACCCCGCCCAGTTGAGGAATAAAACACGATATAGAAAAATCAAAAACTGTCCGCAGAATATTCCTCACAGCAAAAAATAGAGCAGTTAAATTAAATCCCACCAAATCAACACGTACAACAAAATATGTTGGAAAATGTGCGGTTTCGAAAACGGTTAGGTGTGTATTGTATTACAAAGATAGTCAAAAAATAATCATCTTTTTTTTAAGCATATTTACAAGAGATGATCATTAATATGATCTGCACATTTTCAGATACATCCTAAAATTATATATGCTCAGATGAAGCCTATCGGCTAAAATGCATATCATGTAACCTACGCAACATTATGGGATAATTCCTTATTTCATATTTGGACGTTTTACTTGGGTCTTCATTTTTCCTTCCTTATGTTCTGAATAGCAGTTGCATTTCCGTTTCACAATCCTTAAAGTGGAAAAGCGGCTTTTTTAAGGTACGATGAGAGAAATGTGTTGTTATATAAAAAAAAAAACAGCGGGTATATTCACAATGATGTGTAACATGTTATTTTTTTCATTCATTGTAACACCAAAAAGTAAAAGGAAATTCACATTATTCTATACCTCAAACTTACAACTGAGCAAATTTGCAAAATATTTAGTGCACAACAAGCAAACTAACTTTCCTGTTACGTATGCATTCGACAGCTTAATCGATACATGGGAACATTTCAGCATGTTAGATTATTCAGGTCGTTGCTTAGTCGATTTCAGTAGCAAAGGAAAAAGGCACATGCTTGCCATTTCTCGAGTAACAACACGTTATATATTTAAATTAACGTTGGAAATTGTCCTTTCTAAGAGACGCACCATCATTAGATACTGTTATATCGGTTCCTTAAAATACCTAAACTGAATTACTGCAAATACGCCGTAATGCAATTGTATGGCTATTTGCCAAACTTACTAGGCATTAAAACTGTTTAACTTCCTTTAAATTTCCTAGTCAATGAGATTTTGCCTTTTCAATGAGGAATGGAAAAGTTTAACAAAACAAAAAAAATAACTCATTTATTTATAACAATATTTCCCGAAAAAATACTGTAAATGTAAAAAGATTGTTATTTAGTTTTGTTCAAAAGAAAATAAAACAACCCCAACAAAAGACAAATAAACATCGTGCCATCTAAATATTTCTCACTAGGAGAAATTCTAATCATTCTGCGAAACTCGATAAGACACAACAAATTGCTTTTCTTCCCTCCAAGGTAATCCATCCTTGGCCTTTTTTACACGATGGAGGAATTAGTACTAAATATTGCCATCTGTCAGCCTATATGAAATGACAAAATACGTATTTTCTGCAAAGCGTCACGTTTACATTACTAATTTGGCTGCCATTTGAAAAGAAATTTAGGAACGTTAATTGCGTCTCTGCATGAAAATATTTATACTGACGGAAAATATATGTTTCCTCATGGATAGTACCGAGTCTACCTAGAAGAAGAAATCACGTGAACTGGTTTTTGGAATTTTATATTATCTTCCAATTGGCAGGAACCCACGAAATATTATACGCACAAAAATTGAGGTGTGAAATTCAAAAGAACGCCTGAGTGAGTTTTTACACGGTGGTCCTTGACAAAGAGTACTGGGAATGATTTGGTTAGCGTTTCTTCCAGCAACATATTGAGAATACTTGATGATGCAAATATGAATTCAAATAAATGACCTTTCCTGGATAGTTTACATAACGGATTTTGTATTTAGTTTTGTACGAGTATCTTTATAGTAAATAAAAACAGAGTGGCATATTGGCCATGCAGATTACACAGAGGTCCAAGCGATGGCTTCTTATCATTCGTCCGTGCGGTCCAGGCTCGAATTCCAGATTAAGTTTATAGCCGGTGAACGTGTGCTATGGTATCAAGTCCCGAAGCCAGGTAGCCCTACAGAACCCCGTTTCTCCAGGCAACAACTTAAATCCAGTTGAATTGCTTGCTGTGGTCATAAATTCTACCTACCTTTAAAATGTCACGTTATACTTAACAGATATTCTTCCCTTGACTCGCCAAATAATTGATTACATTTTTTAGTTTTACAAAGCGTCAGTTTTTCGGCGAGGGACAATCCCCCTCAGCGAAACTGGAAAATCGCATTTTATATTTCTTAAACCAACGAATTCGTCATCATTATCACAGTATACCATGCGATTAAGCATACTAGATGTATATTTAAGTGTTTCCCTCCCAAAGAAAGCAAACACGCAAGAAATTCAAACAAGACAAAATCAATTTCTGAGAAATGCAAAAGTTTTTTTTCAGTGGAGTACCACTAACACATTGTCATAATACTTTACTCGTAATATAGTAAAATTCATTTATTTAAACGCAAATGTGTATACTATACTTAGTAGTGAAAACAATTACATTTCATAGCTTTAAATATTATGTTTTTTAAATAACATATATTTAACTAATAAGAGTATTTGAAAACAGAAAATTGTACACCAATTACAATTAAAATAGTACTGGTGATCCGAATTTCTTTGCCTAGAATAGAAAGTAAAGCTTCCAAGCTTTGGCACATCAACCAGATGGGTTTTTCAAGGAACGTAGACATCTAACTGTAAACTGGATAATAAAACATTTCAACAATTTATTTGAAAGTGGTGACTTGACTAAACAATAAATGAGTAGGGGCAAATGTGATTAGACTTTCGAAGAAACAAGGTCTCGTTGGTTGGGCGCGCGGTTCTGTGGGAGGAAACAGAATTATTTGAAGAATTGATTCCAAATGCGTCGCAACTCGATAGGGGCGCTACCATTTCAAGATTCGTTGGTGTGCAAGATTTCCAAGGTTTCTCGATGGTAGTAGATTTAGGTGTGTAGTATGAAGCTAATTTCTTGATTCCACATAGGATCAGTGGACTTGAACTTTACTTCTCAGGATAGGGGAGTGTTTATTTTACCGTCTTTTGTATCCCTTTAGTATCGCCTTCTGTCGTCCGGATATTGTAGTGAAATTGCATAAACACCTGTGCATCATTGAAAAGAGGGGCTTGTCAATGTTTCTCTTAAGCATCGTATATAAAGATTCCGGAGATCTTATGCCGACACCGAAGCTCATCTTTCTGAGTGCGTTCTTGAGTTGATCGAAAACATTTGATATGTCAGAATAGAGCCCAGGAAGCGACGTTGGGGCATTAAAATATAGCCACGGCTGGTTCTGGCTTTCTCGATAAAGTTATGCATGTGTTCGACGTATATCCTGCCTCAGTGGCCAACTAGACGATGTTTTTTAGTTCCGATTATCTAGAACGAGCATCGGAGGGGACGGCAAAGGCTCTTCTAATTCGAGAACGGAAGAAGGCCGTCTTTTAATCATTAGGGCAGAATGCACTGCGGAGCATCAAATTGAGAATGGAGGTAGGTTTATAATAGACTTCTGTACGAAGGAGATTGTCATGCGATTTTCTCACTCAGACGTTGAGATAAGGTAAGGTACCAATGCGCTCAATCCCCACAGTGAAATTGATGGTTGGGTGTATATAATTGACTTTATTGAGGAAAAATGGGAGTGTTTACTTTCCGTGAGGCATTATGAAAAATAGGTCTTCCGCATATCGCTGCCAGGTGGTAGGCCTTGGGGTGATGTTGGTGAATTTATGTTTCTCAATGTGGCGAAGTAATCCTGCTGCGAGAACGGCTGAAAGCGAAGATCCCATCGGAGCGCCATTTATTTGCTTATAAACTTGCCCTCGGAAACTGAAGTAGCTGGAATTTGAGACCAAGTCCATTGATTTGAAAATGAAGAGACAAGACTCTTGCGAATAGACTGATGGATTAAAAACAGCCTCTTTCAAATGTCTGACGGCTTCCGGCATGGGGACTGATGGGTAAAGGTATACCACGTCGAAACTGCCAATAATATCATGTTGTTGAACAGTGAGTTGCTTGGTTTTCGTGATAAAATCTAAAGTGGAAGTTAATACAGAGTCTTACTCAGGTAGATGACTAGTCAGAAATCTGGATAATGCTTTCCCTAAATGGTAGGTCGGTGCGGACCTTTAGTATACAATCGGTCTCAGTGGATTACCGGGCTTGTTCTGTATAAGTATACCAAACAGATTTGGGATCTGAAGGCTAGACGGTAATTTGGAGGATTTCGTGAGATCTTCCGAAAGAGCAGGTAGTCTTGCAGCTCGTTGTAACTGTGCAACCCAAGAATTTAAAGGGTTAGTTCGAAAGACCGTAGATACAGAGTCGGAAAGAAAACCCTCTAGTTTCTTATTGTAATCCGCAGGGAATATAACAGCTTTCTGGCCGGAATTGTCCGTTAGCGTTAACACTGTTGAATGTTTGTAATCGCTCATTGAATGTTTGAAATCGCTCATTGAATGTTTGAAATTGCTCTCGGAATTTTAATGTTTGAACTCGCTAAATCATTTTGAATGTTTGAAATGGCTCTCGGAATTTTAAAATTATCAACCGTTTGTTTATTACTGTACCTCGATCTCAATCTAGAGTAACACAGTTGGCGCAATTCATCTTTGGAGACTTCTGAAACTCGCGAAATTATGCTCTCAAATTCAGAAACGACGTTTTTGGGGTTCGGTTTCGATCGGGAACAGGACTTTGGTCAGAGTTCCAAAACTTTAGTTTCCTCAACAATGAGCTTCCCCTTAGAGGTATTGACGAATGTAATTGTGAAATCATTAGGATTTTGATTCTGGGATGATTTTAAAAAATCCAGCTTCGTGTTGTGTTTGGAGTATAAGGAAGATTGGAGTCTTTCGGCTAACATGTCCACTCGGAGCGTTAGGTTGTTGAAAGTGATCGGGTCGTAAAGAATATTTAATATCATATATAGGGTATAGCACTTAGCTTCCAAAGACATAACACCCTTTCTTTTCAGGTTTACTATCCAAGATAACGTCTGACGAAGAAATTTTTCGTTTTTCTTCACGAGCCATGTTCCTTTTACCGAAGTCTTGAAATTAAGGAACTTTGGGATTAAGCTGAATGTCTTGTAAGCGGATAAAAAGTCGTGCTGAGAACGTTCCTTCTCCAGCTTGAACATCAACGGTCGGAATAGATTAAGTATAGTTTAAATAGTTTAAATTTTGTGGAAAACATAGCAATTTTGTTGTCCGTGAAGACATTTACGCTCATTGCACAAATGTACTGAACGAAATCATTCAAAATGCCATTTATGTTGTAGGATCGTCTATCCTAGTTTGTATAGAACGATGCATTTTTGAACATTTCCTCTTTATAACACTCATTTTTAAAGAAAAATTATTAATAGGAAGAATTCAAAATTGACGTTATAAACTTTCGTATAACCATATTTTAAACGTTTTTTTGGATATGTTATTTGGCATTGCTCAGGAAAATATCTACTGGACATTCAAAATTTTCTACACAGAAAAATTAAGCAAAATGACCGAAATAACAGCAGACAATACCCTGTGTTTGCACTTTGTTGTGGAATACCGTGAAACGCATACGAGACATTACATAACACATCGCTCTAATGTGGTTCTGCGAAATCTGAGACTCTGTATCGTTTACCTTTTGGCATACTTCAACGTCCTACGAGAGGTTTACAAACGTCGTTTAAGAATGTCTAGTACATTTCAATGGGGATAAAGTTCAGAGACTTCCTTGCCAATTGAAATATATGAAACCATTGTAGGCGTACTCGGGAGATGTCATCGGTTTTTTATCTTGATGGGAAACGGTCAAACATAGCACTCAGAAGAAGCAAAACAAAGCATTGTAAACGTTCACCTACCGCCAGGTTATTTAATGTTCCATTATAGGTATTAGATATGACTGGGTATAAAAATAGCACCCCGTACGAGTATTGAGTTTGTACAGTAATGTGCCGACCGTGGGCAGCAGGATTTATATTTTTGCATCCACGTCAACAGAAGACGAGTAAACGATGACCGATGGGATGCAGGTAGCATTGATGGATACAGGTAGCTATCGGTGAACGCGACCTGGTTCTAATTCTCAGTTTAAGATCGAGTTTGATAATTGCATATGCCCAATATCATTTGAGTCCATGATCTTTATAGTCTCAGTCGTAACAGTGATCTTGACAATTCCATCTACGGACTGCCGAATTTTCAGTACATAATATGTTTGCTGTGAAATTCCCCGGAAACCAATATGCAGTAATCGGCAGAAAATATTCAGGAAAGAGGACACATTTCTTTTTTTTTTTAAATAACAGAATATGACGAAAGAAAGAAAGAACAAATGTTCGGACCAAAATAGGAAAGTGCAAGCAGATGATGTGAAACACGTTAAATATGCTCATCGAAATTTGGAATCCCCTGATAATAAATGTAAATGATATTACCATTCAAATTTGAACAGCACGGAGAAGAGAAAGTTAAAATCTTCTATAACTGTAAAAGGCGGAGGAAAACTCGACGAACTGCCCAGAAGAATACGAGCTTACACTTAAGACATTCATTGTCCACCAATGAATATCCACATGTCCGTAAAACACAATTCTCATTCGCCTGCAGTTGAAATAAGCTAACTCCCAGAAGTGAAGGTGCTCGAAAGCTCAGCTTCTTAACGTAAAGGATGAAAATACGCTCAACGCGAACACACTATTCAAATGAATGAATTCAGGTTTCATTCCCGTTCTTAAGTTTCAAAAAATTTCTTACTATTCCGTGCAAATTTATTGGGACAAGCTATTTTATTCTCATAATTGTAATGTGATCGCCAGTTGAAGTCCAAAACATACGTAAACCGGTTTTATCACCTGCGAGATGGTGTGACTGTTAGAACTTGATAATAAGAATGTGCTTTGACCGGTTTTAAACAGGAAATAAGCACTTCGGCTTCAGTTGTGAGCTTTCGTGCCTGACAGGTAGATGTCAGTTTTTGCTCTCTGTGAGTACGTGTTGCTTTCGTGTATTGAAAAATCGATATTTCCCCAAGGAAGAGTGCAAAAATAATTGCTCTGAGGGAGCAATTATTGACATTGCTCTGAAGGAGCTTCTATGGCAGTACGAGATATCGCTTCTGCAGTTGGTGTAGGCAAATCAAGTGTGTCAAGACTGCTTACACGATACAATGCATCTGGATCAACGTCTCCAAAAGGGAGAGGTAAATGTGGAAGAAAACTAAAAACAACTCCACGAACCGATAAATATCTAACCAGAAATAGTAAAATGAATAAAAAAACAAGTTAGTAAAATCATGCAACGCATTGAATATGATACGCTTTCCAACATACTAGAAATTATTACTCAAGTTATGAGGAAAATGGTTGTGGAATAAATCACACTCCTGGGCCCTAACCTTTGATCCCATTTCAATAATATTCAACAGAACTGGTTCAGTATACCTCCGAAATAACATGCTAAAGTTTTGTCGCAATCGAAGCAATTTTACGAAGCTATGATTCATAAGAGCTATGGAATAGATTCCTCTCCTGTGTCCTAACCTTTGACCCCATTTCCCCCACTTTTACTACGATTCGTCCCCAGGCAGGCCCCTACAACATACTAACATTTCATCCAAATCGAAACATTTTTACGTACGTTATGACGCATAATGGCGATGGGAGTGATTCCGCTCCTATGTCCTGACCTTTGACCCCCATTCTGCCAATTTTCAATACGGTTTGTCCCCAGGAAGTCCCCTACCACATACTAAAATTTAATAGAAATCGAACCTTTTTTACGTAAGTTAGGACTCATAAGAAAAGTGGAATGGATCCCATTTCGTTCACTTTCAATAGGCTTCTTTCCCACGTGTTCCCCTATCACATACTGAAATGTCATCGAAATCAAATGATTTGTACCCGACTTATCGTGCGGACGAACATACGCACACAACGCATGACGTTATGAGGCAGATGGGAATCGAAACCATGGCAAGAGTGTGACGTCATAAAACTTTAATAGGATCCACGCACAACGCGTGATGTAATGAGACAGATGGCGTGACCGCGCCTCAACATCTAATGGCACGACGTCATGACACTACACTAAAAACGTGGTAATTCGGTGTGGTTATTTAACCAACTAAACGAATTTTCCTAAAGTCGAGATCAAGCTAAATCGATTTCTAGTACCAGAAAACGGTATGTTAAAGACTTTCATCAAAATCCTTAGAGAAGTTTTCAAAATAAAATTTACATACATACAAGAATTGCTCGTTTAAGGTGAACGTGAAGTAATTTTGCTTCCTGTACTTCGAATGGAAAAAATTCTGTACACATTTTCTTCCCAATTAATACGTTCCCAAGGACGAAAATTTTAACATCGATTAAAATATCTTCATTTTATAACTTGCAATACTTAATATTTTCTAAAACATAACCTAAATTATGCAATCCAACATTTGTTTGTCTACTGACGTCATGAAAATACAGGTCGCGCCATCTTTTTCTGGACAAATAATGCGTTCACAAGGATGAAAATTTTAACATCGATTAAAATAGCTTCATTTTATAACTTGGAATACCTAATATTTTCTGAAACACAACCATAATTATGCAATCCAACATTTGTTTGTCTACTGACGTCATCAAAGTACAGCGTCGCGCCATCCTTTTTCTGGTTTCAACTCCACCAAAGGAAAAGTTATTGATTTTTTAATATAATTATGGTTATGTTTTAGAAAATATTAAGTATTTTAAGTTATAATAGGAAGTTATTTTAATCGATGTTCACATTTTGGTCCTTGGGAACACATTAATTGTGAAGGAAATGTGTGCAAAAGTTTTCCTATTGGAAGTATAGGATGCAAAATTACTAGACGCCCATCATAATAATATGGGATAAGGGCGATGGAATGGATCGCAATCCTATGTCCTGACCTTTGACCCCATTTCGTCCATTTTCAATAGGGTTCGTCACCAGGTGATCCCCTACCACATACTGAATTTCATCGAAATCGAACAATTTTTACGCACGTTATGACGCATAAGGGCAATGGAACGCATACCGCTCTTATGTCCTGACCTTTGACCCCAATTCCCCCATTTTGAAGAGGGTTCGTCCCCAGGCGGTCCTGTACCACATAGTAAAATTTCATTGAACTCGAACAATATTTACGCAAGTTGTGAAGCATAAGTGCAATGGAATAGATCCCTCTCCTACGTCCTGACCTTTGACCCTATTTGTCCTATTTTCAATAGGGTTCGTCCCCAGGTGGTCATCTACCACATACTAAAATTTCAGATACATGTACTTGGAGTGCCACTTTTCCAAAATAAGAAATCAACGCTGCCAAAATTTTGTACTAGTTTTGTAAAGTTTAGTACACCCAAAAGAAAGTTTTGTACACCAACGGAAGTGGTACTTTTCGGGTCTATAAAAGTGGCACTCCAAGTGCATGCTGAGTGCCACTTTTTCAAAATCGAAAATAACAACTGCCAAAGATTTGTACTAGTTTTGTACAGTTTTGTGCAACTAAAAGAAAATTTTGTACACCACCGGAAGTGGTACTTTTCGGCTCTCTAAAAGTGGTACTCCAAGTACATGCAGGAGTGCCACTTTTTTCAAAATGGAAAATAAATATTGCCAAAGTTTTGCACTAGTTTTGTACAGTTTTGTACACCCAAAAGAAAATTTTGTACACCACCGGAAGTAGTACTTTTCAGCGCTCTAAAAGTGGCATTCCAAGTACATGCTAAGTGCCACTTTTTTAAAATCGAAAATAAATACTGCCAAAGTTTTGTACTAGTTTTGTACAGTTTTGTACACTCAAAAGAAAATTTTGTACACCACCGGAAGTGGTACTTTTTGACTCTCTTTTGTGGCCCTCGAGCATGTACTTGGAGTGCCACTTTTCCAAAAACAAAAATAAACACTACCAGACTGTTGTCCTAATTTTGTACAGTTTTGTACACTCAAAAGAAAATTTTGTACACCACCGGAAGTGGTACTTTTTGACTCTCTTTTGTGGCCCTCGAGCATGTACTTGCAGGAGTGCCACTTTTTCCAAAATGGAAAATAAACACTACCAGACTGTTTTGTACTAATTTTGTACAGTTTTGTACACCCAAAAGAAAATTTTGTACACCACCGGAAGTGATACTTTTTGAGCTCTCTAAAAGTGGCATTCCAAGTACATTGCTAAGTGCCACTTTTCTCAAAACGATAATAAACACTGCCAGAGTGTTGTCCTAGTTTTGTACATTTTTGTACACTCAAAAGAAAATTTTGTACACCACAGAAAGTGGTACTTTTTGACTCTCCCTTGTGGCCCTTGAGCGTGTACTTGGAGTGCCACTTTTTCAAAACCGAAAATATACACTACCAGACTGTTTTCCTAATTTTGTACAGTTTTGTACACCCAAAAAGAAATTTTGTACACCACCGGAAGTGATACTTTTTGACTCTCCTTTGTGGCCCTCGAGCATGTACTTGGAGTGCCACTTTTCCCAAAACGATAATAAACACTGCCAGAGTGTTGTCCTAGTTTTGTACATTTTTGTACACCCAAAAAAAAATTCTGTACACCACAGAAAGTGGTACTTTTTGACTCTCCCTTGTGGCCCTTGAGCGTGTACTTGGAGTGCCACTTTTTCAAAACCGAAAATATACACTACCAGAGGGCTGTGAACACCCCAAAAAAAATGTTGTACACCACAGAAAATGGTTTTTGTTGGCTCACCAGCACGTTCTCAGAGTTCCACTTTTTTTTAAATCGAAAATAAGCATTGTGAGGGTGTGTGCATCCTAAAGAAAATTTGTACCCTACCGGAAGAGGTTCTTTTCACCTCTCCTTAGTGGCTGTCCGGCATGCGCTTTTGTACTGTCCTTTTTCTAAAATCGAAAATGAACACTGCCAGGGTGTTGTACGAGTTTTGTACGGTTTTGTACACAAGGTTTTGTACACCACCGAAAGGGAACTAGTGACGTACTACGCCGAAGCAAACTAGCCTTTGTTTTCCTAGAAAGCCATCGTAGAAAAGTTTCTCCAAAAATGAAAATAGACACCACTAACATTCTTTATTATGTTCTACCGTAAAATTTAAAATTATTTTCCTGAACAAAACAGTAGTAGAATTTTCCTACTTGGTGTACCGCTAAACATGTACTTGCAGTCCAAAATACAAAAAGTCGTCGTATTTTATGTTTTTTCAGCTGGAAAATGTTTTTTGTATTTTACCGGATGTGGTACTTTTCTTCCGTCTTAGTTCAGTACCAGACATACATTTCTTGTACCTTTCCACAAATCCGAAATATTCACACACGTTTTCTACTAGTTTTGTAAGTGCGAGAAACGTGCTTTATTTTGAAATATAAGAAATCATTTTATAAGATTCCTCAATGGTAAAATTTGACGATCTCGGAGCGTATGTAAGCAGATTATAGTTCTTAATTTCCAATTTTTGTCTTAATAAAGTTATTTGCACCTGACTTTTTTTTTATTACAGATTTGTACATTTTGGGATTGTATAACGCTATCCTCAGTTGTGGATACCTGCATGACTGCATTAATACATAACTTGTAGAATTTTTGATTTTCGAAGCAGTAGTTTAAATGGTTAACTAATTTGGTTAATATTCCTAGTTTGTTGCATATAAAACACACTTTTGTAATAACCCAGAAGCCGAACGGACAAATTGAAAGAATCACCAAAAGAATTTATGTTTAAAATCTCCTTTCCCTTAATTTTCCACTCAACGAAAGTTCGAAGGTCATCTATATAAAAAATCGTCACATTGTGATTCAGCAGTTGACACAAAATAGCTCTTAGATCAACAATAGCAACAATACGTATTCGTTTAAATCTCTTTCTTTATATCAGTTCCCCACAATTACTTGCAATCTTTCTCTCTCTACACCACTCCCCTCATTATTTACAATCAAGGTTGTCTCTATAAATTCTGCTGTGACTCACTGTCAGTGTCGCTAAAATGTACAAGCTGTTTAGAGAAGTAACGAACTCTTCAGTGGGAAAATGTTTAGTTTAGAAGCAACTCGAAAGGAGGGTTAAGTTTGTCACGTACTTATTTTGTCAACTACATTTTCTCATGCAGTTATTTTGTCAACTACATTTGGTCATGTAGTTTATACGTCACAGACTGAAATTCAAACAATCTGAATTTTTTCGCAATGTTTTTTTCAATGTAGTGGTTTTCAGTTTAAACAAAATTATTAAATTTAAGCACTGCTTTGTAGAAATAAAAAGATATTTAGTGAAACTTCGGCTATGCGTACTCCAGTTATATTTTTTGACATTTATACGTAATTCGGCATTAGTCCCGATATTTTACTGTAGTTTCTACGCTTTTCCAATTTGATAATAGCTAATTAATTCATTTATATGCTTTTTTCGATGTACATAAATTTTGTAATTTCAGATTATCACAAACTCACAGTTCTTTGATTCGTTTACGTATACGTAAGTTATATCACAAGTTTGAGAGAATCGAAACAGCGTTACTGAGATGCAGCCAAAGTTGAACCTTCATCCCATCAGAGAAGGGTATGCTGTTTACTTTTGGTCAGCGTTGTTGTGTTCCTTGTTGGTGCAAAGTTGAACCTTGATCTCATCAGAGAAAAATATGTTGTTTAGTTTCGGTTTGGATAAAACATTTATTTCGCAATCTTTGCTGTGAATAAAACGTGCATTTAAGCAAGCTACAACTTTCGGCATAGTGCGGACGTTTTTTTGTTGTTGTAGTTCAGCCATGAAATAGATGATGCAAAACTTAATAACGTTCACAGTTATGTTTTTTCTCTGACTTTGACAAATTTTAAACAAGCAAAGATTAGAGAATGTTTTACTCAATACTATTGAGAAATCAACTTGTAAACAATTTGCTTTGAAAAGAGTGATGCTAATAAAGAAGGAGTAATAGGTGTATGGATATAAAATAAAATAACATTCGGATTTACTACAAAGTTTTTAAAAAGTAAAGATTTTTTTTTCATGTACTGAATACGCAAAATTGTACAAAATCATTTTGTCATGTAGTTTTTAAAATAATTGGCCAAACTTTGGGAACTTGTTTTACCGCCATTTTGGTGATAAAAAAATCATATAAAGGGCCTGAAACTTTTTCCCGCAGCGATATCCCCAATGAGCATGGGCGTCCGCTGCAACTTTTCAGGGTGAGGAGGCAAACCGGTATACTCCCACTATCACAATTATTGCTTAATATTTTTTCACATGGACAGGATTTGAGGAAGGGAGTGTCTGACCCCAGGTCTTAAACAACCCTTAGAAACAAGAAGCTAGGGGATTTGGGCTGGAGTGCCCGATAGGAAAGTGCCATGGAAGGGAGGAAGACACCCTTATTTATTATCTGGGAAGGGAAGTACCCGGGGCCCGACGGCTTAACGTACCCAGCCGAAGCACGGCGGATATTTTTTAGATCGAACCTGAGGTCCTTTACGCGGCAGTCACGAACGTTGCCCACTGGGCTACCCGTGGGCAAAGTTCGTGACTGCTGCGGAAAGGACCTTAAGTACACCTGCGTCGTTATATGGCATAGTGGGTGTTGGGTCAGGCGAGTGCAACGAGTCCCTAAAGCTAGGGGGTGGGTTCGGAGCACTGTTAGCCCCCCCCCGCCCGAAAGGTTTGGGAACTTGGGCACATCTTTCTTTCTATAGTCAATATTTAGTATTGAGAAAACGGACAATTATAATAATTATGTCATTTACCAATTACTGGCCACTGATTATTCATATCTGAGTCAAAAGTTTAACCTTACTGTAGGCTTCTTGCTAAATTTAATAATCAACTTAATACAGTCTTTTTGTTTGGAAACATTAACTTGAGATTACATAAAACAATTGCACCGCTCCATCGTCCTTTATTGAAAATGAGTATAACCCCCCCCCCTTTTTTTATAGACATTGATCTGTTTATTTTTATACCCCTTCAATTTTCTGTTTCTTGCACTTTAGAAGAGATACTGTGAAATAAAAACTGCAAACGTCTTGGGTTTGTCCAAATGCATCAATCACATTTTGAATGAGTTCATGTTTATTCTCAAAAACCTTTTCTTGATGAATACTCATCATGCACCGTCCAGATAAACGTCCATCTGCCAGTTTTGACCTTAACCAGGTTTTTAACCGTTCTCATAGTGCTGAAGGACCTCTCCACTGGGCAGGTTGTTACTGGTAATGTTTGAGCAATAAGAATAGAATGTCGAACAGAGGGAAACAGATCAGTGTGTTTGAGCAAGCCTAAAGTTCGTCTTTACATCCATCATCTTGTTTCTTCCTTCCTGACCACATTTCAAACTGTTATGGAAAGGTTTTGCTCATGTGTGTAATTAATAGTTAAATTTAACAAATGTTAAAATTAAGGTAAATATTGACTTTAGGTGAAAATTAAAATTTGGGAGACGGGTGGATACATTTCGAAACAAAAAGTAAATTCAATCAATTAAGGCCATGATAAATGAAAATAAAAAGCAATGCAACAGTGATATTAAGACATTCCAAAAGTTATTCTTGAAAGTTTGCGTTGTTTGAATTTACGATGAGTTGTGACACGTGCAAGTGTAAAATAAGTAATTATTGTTTATATGTGTACCAAATTTGCGAACACTAAAAAATGGATAGTATACAATGTACACGTGTAATAACTTTTGGAGGCGGTGATGATCAATTTTAGTGGTTAGGACAAAATGCATTAATTAGCTAAGGTGGATGAGCATGTGACCCTGAGAGGAAATTCAACTGAGACCATCATCTAGAAAAATCAAAATTCTTCACTAACACTAACCTGCTCTGAGTACTCAATAACCTACCATGTAAATAAAAGGCAAACACTAACTCTCAACACTCTCGGACTGAAATTCATACTTATCTGCATTCCTACTGTCCATCACAATTTAAAATTACACAACTAATTCTGGCAAGCAATTTATAAACAAATTACTTCAAATTCTCAAAATTACACCATGCAAGCTTTTACTAATTTTAACAATCCATATAATAAACCACTGAGGTAACGGCTAGGCAAAACATCTCAGTTCATCAAACTCACTTTCTTCGAAAACAAAATTTACATCCCGAAGAAAATATCAGTCAGGCTAAAGGCGAGAAATTGGGTAGTGAAGCCAATTCAAGCTTATGCAACGAAATGGTAAGTCAATATGTGTGACTCGTTACCCGTGTAATTTCTTTCCTCGCTCACTGTCTTTGGGACAACACACGAACGCATGCAACTTGACAGGGGCTGGTCCTTACTTGCCGACGATTTTACTCGGGGTCGAAGACGAATCCCGCAATTCATCCTCATAAGCACCCTTTCAATACCCGAAGTATGTCCACGTAAGAAAAAACCTCCTGCAAGGGCTCTCTTGACCCCAAATTTTCTTACTCCAGGCACACAGCTCCCAGAAAAAAACTATCTGAAAACTCTCATTATTTCTAGAAAATATCCACATAAATCTAACTTTCCAGAAAACACATCATATCTCTATTGCTACCTACAACGGACGCTCCCTATCTTCTGATTCAAGGCTTCTTGAATTGGAAGAGGAACTACAAAGGATCAAGTGGGACATCGTCGGGCTGAGTGAGGTAAGGAGAAAAGGAGAAGATCTCATTGAACTGAAAAGTGGACATCTCTTCTATTATCGTGGGACAGATACTGGCAGAACTAGTGGTGTTGGATTTATAATAAACAAGAAACTGAAGGATAAAGTGGTAGAAGTTGAAAGTTCCTCTGACAGAGCTGCACGACTCGTTATCCAACTATCGAGAAGATACCAGGCTCAGATTATTCAAACTTATGCACCCACCACAAGTCATCCTGAAGAAGAAATTGAAGAATTTTATGAGGAAATTCGTCATCTAAATAATAAAGGTAAGCAGCACTTGAAGATAATTATGGGAGATTTCAATGCAAAAATAGGGCACCTGCAACAGAATGAAACTTCAGTAGGTAAATTCGGTCACGGCAACAGAAACCACCGTGGAAATACTCTCGTTGAGTTTGCAGAGGCAGAAGGATTTTTCATCTTGAATTCCTTTTTCAAGAAAAAGCCACACAGGAAATGGACATGGAGACATCCAATTGGGACGACAAGTGAAATTGATTTTATTATGTGTAACAAAAAATTTGTCATCGAAGACTGCAGTGTGCTAAACAAGTTCAACACAGGTAGTGACCATAGATTGGTGAGATGTAAGATGCACCTCAACACTAAACTGGAACGTGGCAAGCTCATAAGACAAACAAAAGGTATTGACATAACCAACCTAAAAAAACACCATAATACTTTCAAGTTGGAACTGAAGAACAGATTCTCTGCTTTAGAAGGCCTAACATCGGAAGAAGTGGATATTTCGGAAGTTAACAGAAAAGTAACCAAAGCTCTTATGGAAACAGCAACAAAATTAGCTGGGTCTAAGAACAAGTTGCATGTAAACAAATTATCAGGAAAAAAAAAATGTTGATGCAAAAAAGAAGACAGATGAGGACAACTAAAGAAGATGTGGCTTCCAAAGTGGAATATATAGAGCTATGCAAGACAGCACGAAAAAGTATCACTGAAGACGTAAGGAAATTCAACTGTGAGCTAGTGAGGAAAGCAATTGAAAACAACCAAAGCCTAAAGATAGCAAAGGGACATCTCAGTAAGGGAAGAAAACAGATTATGGCTCTGAGAAAAGAAGATGGTTCTATAACAAGAAATAGAGGCGAAATTTTGACAAGAGTGAAAGATTTCTACTCCAAATTATATGAAAGGGATGATACATGTACTCCAGACATCATGAAAGGTACCAGAGTTCTTCCAGTCCTCCCAGCAGAAGTTGCTCATGCAATCAAGAACATGAAGCGGGGAAAGCTCCAGGAGAAGATGGAATTACTATAGACATCATACAAGAAGCAAGTGGAGAAATCGAAACAGTACTCGCCCAAATTTTCACTCGATGCCTTAATGAAGGGAAGATTCCTGAGGATTGGAACAATGCTACAATGATCCTGCTACATAAAAAAGGTGACATTGAGGATCTCAGGAACTACAGACCTATCAGCCTCCTATCAGTGGTAAATAAAATCTTCACTAAAGTTCTTTCACACCGCTTGAAGGTAACACTGGACATGGCTCAACCGAGAGAACAAGCTGGATTCAGGAGTGGCTACAGCACAATAGATCATATCCATGTACTGAGAGAACTAATTGAAAGAGCGAGGGAATATGAACTTCCATTGTGCATGGCTTTTATCGATTATGAAAAAGCCTTTGATTCGGTGAAACCATCAGCAGTTACCACGGCTCTGAAATCCTGCGGTATTGAAGATGCATACATTAACATTATTAATAACATCTATGAAAATGCAAGTGCAAAGATTCGGCTGTTTGAAAATACAACACACATAAAAATTGGAAAGGGAGTGAGACAAGGTGACACCATATCTCCGAAGCTCTTTATTGCCACATTGGAAAATATCTTTCAATCACTGAACTGGGAAAACAAAGGGATAAAGATTAATAGAGATTATCTAACCCACCTTCGTTTTGCTGATGACGTAGTCATTTTTGCAACTACCCCATCAGAGCTGCAGAGTATGATCCAGGAACTTGCTGACAAGAGTAAAGAAGTGGGATTAAAAATGAACTTTCAGAAGACAAAAGTGATGTTCAATGCTTTTACAAGAAATGAAGATTTATCGATTGATGGAGAAAAACTGGAGATAACAGATACGTATGTTTATCTTGGACAGCAGATATCAAGTGAGGGTCACATTGATGAAGAAATTAATCGGCGTACAAAACTTGCCTGGAGAGCTTTTGGAAGAAACAGCATAATTTTCAAGAGCAATATGCCATTATGTCTTAAAAGAAAAGTGTTTGATCAATGCATCCTTCCAGTGCTTACGTATGGTGCAGAGACGTGGACCTTAACTAAAAGAGACATACAAAGGCTGCAGACAACTCAAAGTAGCATGGAGAGGTGCATGCTTGGTATAACCAGGAGAGATAAGAAGAGGAACTCGTGGATCCGAAAAATGACGAGAGTGGAAGACATCATGATCAGAGTTAAATCCCTGAAATGGCAATGGGCTGGACATACTGCCAGAAGGACAGACCATAGATGGACAGCCGAAATTTTAGATTGGATTTCAAGGGACAGGAAAAGACCCAGAAAAAGACCACATGGGAGATGGGTGGATGAAATTCGTAAATATGCGGGAGTGACATGGAGGAGACTGGCACAAGACAGACCGTTGTGGAGGAAACTTGGGGAGACCTTCGTCCAGCAGTGGATTGATAATGGTTGACAATGATGATGATGATGATCTCTATTTCCAGAAATCATTATCATCTCACGAAGCACTCACTATTTCCAGAAATCATTATCAGCTCTCGAAGCACTCTCTATTTCCAGAAATCAAAACCCTTGCAAAGAAATCATACTGTACACAGGTAATGAACAGGCCTCACTTTCAGACAACCCAAGTCTGCTTGCATACCCTCTTTGACATCCTCCCCCTTATGCAAATCAAATTCTCAAATCCATTTGCTGATATGGTCTCGCGCCGCAATTACTACAAAACGTTACATATTTTCACCCATTATTTGCCAAACTCAAAAATCACCATAACCTGCCTCTAAGGACAAAAATGTCACTATACATGGCTCTGTATGTTTATAAATACAAATGCAATTTATATATTACTAAATGCTACCAAGCACAAAGAAAGTTAAATTTCCTTAATAAACATTTACTGGTTTGAGAGGTTGATCTTCAAAATAGCTGATAACACCATTATGATATTAGATATTCTCTTTACACAACAAAAACAACAACATTACATTCTTTTATAGCTTAGCTCAAGAAATAAAAAAATAATGACAGGAGTTCCCCATGCTCACCATTACTTGACCACAAATACAGACCTGACACAAAGATATTGACAACTTTCCCATACCCAGCTAGCCTCGAAAAATCATAGAAATATATGTACGTTTAACATGTACTGCTCCACTGCAAAAACAATTTCAAAGTAACCGCACATAACATTAGAAAAAATGCCAAGCAAAACTATTTACTTCAGCACAGAATTGCACAAAGTTGAGCTTTCACAAAATACTACTGTCAGAGACAAAAATTTGAGCCCTTCCTGATTTGGGCTCCCGGGAAGAACTTTTTTCCCCTTATGAACTCATACCTGAGAGACTAATAAAATTTGGAACCAGAACAACAACACAGCCACAACCAGAGGCGAACATTTTTTTCTTATGCTCAGCTCGAAGATCAAGTACTTGCTTGGGAGCTTATGTATTAACACAAAAAAGATATGAACTAAAACATTACCTTTGAGCTAGTGTCCTTTTTAAAACACAAACCCCCAGAGTCCACTGCCCAGGAACAGCCAAATTATCTGCATGCCCTTGTCTTTTCCCTGTTGTTGTTTTTTTCGCTATGGACCTTCTGACCTGCAGCGGGTGTATGGGATATCATCCTTATTCCTGCTGACACAGTGTGCTTGGCTAAACCCCAGGAAGCTGAACAGCCGCCCCGGTGGCGCACTGGTCTAAGGCGCTGGCCTCTGATCATTCGTCCGTAAGGGGTCCGGGTTCGAATCCCGTCAGGCATGGATGTTGTGTTTGTCTTACGGCACTGGCTCTTTCCCTTCCCTGGAACCAGTGACCGAAACTTAGGGACGGGCGACTGCTTATAGCCCATTTGAGTTGCTCACGGTGGTCGTTAAACCTCCAATCAAAAAAAAAAAAAGAAGCTGAACAGCATTTTGGATTTCCCTGCTGGTGATGTTGCACCAGACAAGACGACCATTATGACGACTCCTGTGATCTCGGGTTCAAAACGTACCTCTGGAAGCTGTTTTTCCTTCTCCATGTCTCAGTCGTTCAATTTTATATGATGTGCAGAGCGGCGAAAGCATTCGGGTCGGCAGATCCCCTCAACGTGCAGGTGGGCATGAAAAAACCCTTCGATTTAGGCCCCTGTTGTCATACCTCTCAATACTGCAGTCGTCCACAAGGGATGAATCAGTGGCAGCTAATGGCTCACTTGGAATAAGACGTCTTCTCGTTGAACTCTCACGAAAAAACTTAAATTCTCCAGAGCTGGCACCACCCCCGGAAACACACACACACATTTTGACCTTTAAACGAAATTCGCAACTTTTTCCACCCTGTTACAGTTGTCTGATCCGGGGAGGGGGTCAAGTGACCCATTTGCCCTCTTCCCCCAGCGGACGCCCATGCCCATGAGGTCTGGAAACTTGACGTGGTGTGGGGGCCCCGCTGCGAAATCCAGATCACTCTTGTACGCATGACTGGTAGATTATTTGCATGAAGCAAGTAATACTTTACTGCGTTACCCCCGTGTAATGTTTTCGTTTGCTGGTGGAATTTTTTTTCGCCATCCTTAGAGAACGAGCCAAATCCTCTGGAATTTGTGTTTTGTGTCTGTGATACTTTGTGGTTAGCTGGTCTTCGCACCGCCCTGGATCTACGCAAAAAGGTGTGCGCATTTCGTGAATTGGTATTCTTCATGATCTAAAGGTAATTATGAATTCATTATCTACACTACTTGTGTAGGGCTGCCTTCTAGAGAGTAAGAGACCAAGCAAGTAGTTATTTTACTATTCTCTTCTGCATTTTCCTAAAATTCTGCATTTCTTTTCTGCTTGTAAGGGCTGCTTTTAAGTGTACGATACCACATCAAACACTTCCAACTGTATTGTAAAGGGTTGTAATATTATGCGTAAGATACCCAAGCAATAGCAATACCTATTCAGTCTATTCCAGCATGACATGAGGAAAAAAGAGCAGCTACATGTGAAAAAATCAGAAAAAATAAAAGTCCCTTTTCAGGGCTCATTTCATTTGTTTAAAAATGGATACCAATCTTACCAAACATAGCACCAGTTGACCCAAAATTCTTTTAACTTTATTTAACATATCCAAATTTATCATTAATTATTCTAAATGATTTTGCAGATCCATTTACAAGAGTGAATAAAAGAAAATATTCTCTGTGTAAAACACTAGTTATTCACACCGTGAAGAACACAACGAAAATCTTTACAACCAAATTTTTAAGCACATATACCACACAATATCTTAAAACAATCCCTACACAGCAACATTAGCAAATAAAGTAAAACAACGCTTTCACATTCAATTTCAAAAATCACAATAACATTGTAACCTTACAACTATTCACACATGTGAAGAATACGCTAGTCACTCAGATAACAAATTGACTCAGATAACATGTGTGAGTAACATGTGAAGAATAACATAACAATAATAATCAGATTACCTACTTTTTCTTCAGCAACTCAATCAAATTATCAACAATTATATCAGTGAAATGATATTACAGATCGTATTACAAGTGTTAATAAAAGAAATTATTCACTGCGTAAAAAACAATTTTTCATACTGTGAATATAAATAAGCATCATTATGCAGGAACAACAACATGTAAACATTTCAGCAAACAATAACATCACTGCTAAACACCATAAGATTTTATACAAAATATTCAACTTCTGCTCAGTAAGAAATAATTATACACTTGCATATATTATACTAATTTTTAATTAACTAAGTTTGCAACTGGTGTTCATGAGCAACAATAGCATTACACCAAACATATTACAGCATTACAATCATACGCAATCATGACATTTCACCAATTACAAGTATGAATAAAAATAACTTATTCACTGTGCAAAAACTAGTTCTTCACACGGTGAATATAAAAAAACAGAATAATGAAAGAACAATATGCGAACATTACACTATACAATAACATTACTGTTAACAAACCATAATATACAAACACTGCAGTATACCAATTAAATTGATTGGCCCTTAAAGGTGTTATGAACCTCCAATAAATAAAAAAATAAGACAAAGACTAAAAATTTAATATATAACCTGACACCTGAAACATAACTATTTTATAACTAAAGCAAGACCATAATAAATTAATTAATAATATAAATCAATGAAAAACTATAATTACCGATACCCTGGTTGAAACAATAACAACAAAAACTAACTAAATCCTCCGCAAAAGCAAATCAAATGAAATAAAACTACAGAACACTTCACTTTAATCTATGCCACGGGACATTAAATATATTATAATTTAAATGACTTTATAAACATCTTATGAAATGACTCAGTTTGCTTTATTACTGAGCATCATGCCCTTGAGGCGATGCTAATATTCTACCATTGTAATCTTTCCTATGGGACACCAGTTTCTTCCTAATTTTAAAGACGGTTGGACCTACGGCATCTCGTCTTTACCGTCTGACAGGGCTGTGATGAGCAATCGTTCAGGCGACTAAACCTTGTTAAGGGCAAGAAATCTGATGTCACTGTTAACGATAAGGTTGACTCAATGTTTGAACTTTCGATTCTTGTGTATCGATTGGTCTCACGGAGATAAACAAGGTGGATACAATAAATTGCTCAACAGCAGCTTGACGGCCGAACGGAGGCTCGTAATAAAGTGGAACCATTGGTATTCATGTAAGTGACAAAAAGCTGATCCTATCAGCTCGACTTCAGCAGCCCTAGCGGCGAATTCGCATACTCAGCTCACCGAACTCAGACTATATGATAGAGTCAAAATGTCCAATGCAAAGGTGGAGAGTATCTTTTGCTTGCTACGAATCGGTCAGAAAATGTGGGAGTCAACGGGAAAATTTGCAACGTGAATAAATTTCTATATCGTATAGAAGAGCACGTGGAAGATCTCTTGCTTCAGGGGATTGGCCTTGTACATTTTTTGAAGAAGGTCATCAAACACCTCCCATTCATTGTTTTGACGTAAGCAATACGCCCTATAGTGACCTACACTCGCAACATTACATCCTCCAGTGTAGCTAACTGCCCCTCTCAAATAGTTTTGCCGCTCACCAAAGGCAAGCATTTGAGGCAGTTGCGCTGGTTCCGTTTTCAGACTTATCACGTTTTCATCATTTTTGTCAATTACTTCTACAAAAATGTGATACATTGACGGTTTCACCCGTATCGTTTTAATTCCATTACACAGGGGATGTTTCTTTGAGTTTTCCCAATCAATGCATGCGTCCTCATCTGTGCGATCTATGTCTTCGAACGCTGATCGACAAATACCACTCCGTTCTGCTGTCAAGTTCTTGTTAACCATTTCTGGAATAATACTGAGATTTCCGTTGGTAGTTCCCACTGTCACTACGGCAACAGGAAGAATAACATTCCTCCTAGAACATACAGAAGAAATGCATTCTTGACACTCCTGTGCCGTACACATATCTTCCCATGATCTTAGTATAATCTGTGCTATTGGTAGTGCAGCGTCTAAAGACACCAATCCACAGAATAATTTCTTCGCGATTTTAATAACGCATTTAAGCGCTACAGCCCGCAATCTGTAAACTTTAGCTGTCGGACCAGTCGTTATCATTTTCGATACCATGTTAGCCATTGCATTCTTTTGGGCATGTTGGTCTATCGCCTTCCTGTATTTCTCACTGTCGCAATAACCAACGCAAGCTAACTGAACGAGTGAGTCGTATGCGCAAGTGCTTTTACTGTAATTTGCTCTTCACCTATCTGAATTGGACGTAGACCAATACAATTTCCATTTTCAGAAGACCAATTGGAACACATTTGTTTGGTGACCTGAAGTCTATAGCAAGCATTTCTGCACTTTGTTCAAGATACGATTTCTTTGGTCGTTTATGTTCACTTTCTTCCGCAAGCCCTCTCCAGTTCTCAAAAGCTTTGCTTTCTGAAATCCTTTCTAGTTCGATGATCTCTCTGCGCCTAACAAAATATGTTCTTATGTCTGATGGGTTTTTCTCCTTCTGTTTGTCTTTATTCGAATGCATCGTTTTCTTCATGCAATTATCTTCTGAAGCTAACATGACTTTTTTTCTGTGGGTTCTTTTTTTAGTGCACCCACTTCTCCAATGGGTTAAAATAGTATTCCGGTAAGTTTGCTATCACTTACTTCTGTATCGGTTAATCCTGTTGCTACTACATTTCTTCTGGGAGAAAATGTCAGTATATCTGCTTCTGATTTATCGCGTTCCCTTTGATAAAGATTATGAATTTCGTCCAAACCAATTTCTTGTCTTTCTTCGTGTTCTCCGCTAGCACTTTCACTCGCAGCGGGAAGGCAGCTGGAATTATTGTCTGCGCCTGGAGTTACGGAAGCTGAAGCTAATTTCATCATTCTACTGAGATGTTTTATATGCGTAAGCAAAAAATCATCAATTCGGCCAGGTAATTTCAGGTTTTGACATACTCTCTTCTTTAAGTCATTAAAAGTGCTCTCAACAGAGGCACTCGAAGCAGTTCTGGCTCCATATCCAAAATGAGGGACCATTACAGCTGTCCATAAAGGAAATTAGGTGACACACCTTTGGAATGTCATCTACTATTCCTGGAGCATACTGCTGATTTCCACGATCACCTTGTGGATTAATACATTTCCTAGCATTCTGTTCCACGCTAATGGCCCATGTTCGAAAGGCATTTCTCCTCCCTTTCTTTTTCAGAATTTCCATAGTGTCATCGAGAAAAGACTGTTCAATAACTGTGTCGTCCGTTGCGAAACCTGATATACGGCGCTGTAGATAGCATTTACTGTTCTCGCAAGAGGTATATTCGCTGGAAAATTCGTCGTTACCTTCGGTTTCATTCAGCGCTACAATAAAAATGTGAGTTAACAAAGTCCTTACGTCATTCATGTCTGTTGACTGAACAACTGCGCACAAAGATCTTAAATAAAATTGCCGCGTCCTTCGCAGTTTCCCTTTCAAGCTCGGAAATTTAGCAAATAAGTTGACCACATGAGCAACGTCTGATCTAGTGAAACAATTTGGAAGATCGAACCTGTCTCCTTCTTCGATGCCAATAACATTTGCACACTTTTCTAGGTATGGCGCAAGTGAGGGCAGATGTGTAAACGATTGTACACAAGCTGACATGAGGGCTGCTGACATGTCTATTACAACCTCCATTAGCATGATCTTACATTCCTGAAGAAATCTACTTAACCAATGCCGAATTGTTTCCGTATCATGTCCTTCACTTAGCATGTTGAACACAAAATACTGTTCCTTTTCTTCTGAGTGCGCTACAGTAGCCCCATATAGGAAAATGTGTCCCGAATTGCTGTGTTCCGTTCTTTTGATCTTTTTCACCAAACCACCAGTAGCATCTATGCATATTCTTGATACCTTTGAAGCTCTGAAAATCGCCTAAGTAATGTGTACCTGCTCCGTGGACCAGTAATGAATCACTAACTTATCATATATTACATCTTTGAGGTAAGAGATATATGGGCTTATATATTTACACTTAGCTATGGCCAACACTGGATCTTCGTGCATCCTTTCTCGTTGCATCTCACGGGACTTGGTTAATCGAAGAGCGTTTATTGCTGGCACATGACTGGGCTCACGGTCACCAAACACCATGATGCGCTCAGCCTGCAAGCGCCTTAATGCACTAGCTGAAGTGGATTCCCGGGTTAATCACTCTCTCTCTGAGGGATCCCGACAGGTTTCTTTTGTAATTTTTTGGATGGTATTGACGAAATGTACCTTTGAATTTGCATTTCATATGCACAAAATCACTCTTTTTCGGTTCATTTTCAATAATCCTTTTCAAACTAAAGCCACAGTACGTACACACACCGCGAATAGACACATAGGGAACATTTTCCTTTGTGTTAACCTTGCCACCTTTGTAAATCATTTTACAGGGTCTTCGTGTGTGTTCGAAGAAATGAGCATGGATAATATGTGTCCATACATTTCACTTCAACACTGCATAAGTCCTCCTCATCGGTTTCGTGTGCTGTAAACACTTCCGAGTGTACGTTACTCTCTCTGATCCCATTTCCGACCACTCCTTAGCACTGAATGACATTGTGAATTCCACCTGATATTCTGTTAGATCACCAGCTTGTTCTGCTTCGTTGATAGGAAAATGTACTTCTTGATGAACAGAATCGTCATATTCCCATTCTAAACTGCTGACTTCTTCAACTTCTGAAGATGTAGAAGAACTGTTCCGTTCATTTGGCCTTGTGTCACCCTCTAACGGGAGTTGTGCAACACAAATTCCCAGTAAAGAATGTAAACCATGCCTTTTCATGCGCACATTTAGGTACAAGGCTTGCGGTGTTGTTCTGTATTCATCTTTCATGGCATCACAGAGGCGCTTCCATACAATGTCATTTCTGGGAGCTATTCTTCCATTGCCCTTGTTAATAGCAGATTCTTCCGAAAGAAAAAAAATGCTTGAGTTTTTCTATTGGGATCGACGCAGGCCTCGGCATCGTAGTTCCTCGAAAATCACAGTAACATTAACAAGGGGGATTTTTTGCAATCAAGCGGAAACCAAGTGACAACGAACGCTTGAGAATACGTAAACCTTTCGCGACGCTACTTCATAAAATTATCAAAGTCCGTCGAGATAAAGCTCGCCTACTAGAAATACAGTACCTAGCGTGCAACAAGGAAGTGATGATACGAACCTAGTGTCATTACACGG
This sequence comes from Macrothele yani, assembly GCA_039090855.1. Classification (NCBI taxonomy): domain Eukaryota; kingdom Metazoa; phylum Arthropoda; class Arachnida; order Araneae; family Macrothelidae; genus Macrothele; species Macrothele yani. The sequence goes on along the minus strand of CM076999.1, from coordinate 44,129,580 downwards.
AACTAAGTGTGACGCCAGAAAATGTAGCAGGTCTCTTCTGAGCAACCGCATTCTGAGTACGCAATACTACTTCTGCAGCTGCGGGAGGGGGAGGCAGGTAATATAGAAGTTAAAGCATCTGCTAGGAGTTTTAAGTTCACTTTGTAAGCACTGATATCCTAAGTGAAAATCCCCCAAATATGTGGCGTCAGTTGAATAAACAAATACATCGCTCTTTCCACGTTTTACCAACACACAGCATAACAATTATTCGGTTGCTGGATGTCCTACACATTGAAACTATTCGGCCCTTTGGCTCCGAGTTTTAATACACTGCCGGACAATTGCTAAGGACGGATGACAATAGCAACGGTAGCAGCCATAAAATGGAAGGCAGGAAAATGTGGAAATTAGCATAAGTGCAGGATACAGTAAGACGTGTTGTGCGTATGCAAATTTTGGATTGCCGAACTTGTTCGTGACGTCATAGCGCTGATAAGAGATATAAAGGATTTGATGCGTATGGACCGTTGTTGTTCAAACGTACAGTTGAAAGGGAAAGAATCAACTGACGAACTTGCAAATTTCAGTTTGTCTTCCCGACATCACCTAGATGATTTTACGCGTGGCCGTATTATTGGCAAGATTGAAGAAGGGCGAAAAATAACAGATGTTGCCAGGGAGGTCGACGTCAGATACAGTGTTGTTTCAAGGCTTTGGAAATCATTTCCAACAAATTGAGAGTGTAGCAAACGTCACGGGGGAGATCGTGTTCGCAGTACAACACCTGCAGAAGATCGGTACATAGTGCTATTAACAAAAAGACACCGGCGCAGCACAGCTAGTGAGGTAGCAAATCAATTTATGGCTGCTGCTGACAAGCGGATCTCCCGAAAAACTATCGCCAGACGTTTGCATGAAGGAGGACTATATGCCCGCTGTCCTGCTGTGTGCATCCCATTGTACAGACGTCACCGTACCGCTCGTTTGCAATGGTGCCATCAACATAGCAATTGGACTGATAACGACTGGTGTGCTGTCCTCTTCTCAGATGAGAGTAGATACAGCCTATCGTCTGATTGTCGACGACAACTGATCTGGCGTGATAGTGGTACTGCATATTTTCCAGCAAACATACTGGAAAGAGACCGATATCCGACATGTAGTGTCATGGTATGGGCTGGCATCATGATCAATGGCGGTACGTCCCTCTATGTGCTCCCAACTGGGACTATGACTGGCCAACGATACATTAATGATGTTCTGCTACCTCATGTTCGCATGCTCCGTGGTGCTGTCGGTGATAGATTCATTTTCATGGACGACAACGCAAAATGTCATCGAACAGTCGCTGTCCAGGAGTATCTTGAGAGCGAGGATATTAAACGCCTCGTATGGCCAGCACGTTCTCCCAATCTGAATCCCATAAAAAATGTGTGTGATGCTTTGGGGAGGAGTCTTGCTGGTCGCCAATGCCCTCCAATAAACAAGGACACCCTCATCCGTGCACTGACAGTTGAATGGGATAAATTACCCCAACAGCTGCTTGATAATGTTGTGCAAAGCATGACACGACGTGTGGAATCTTGCATCGCCCTCCATGGTGGCCATATCCCGTATTGACATCTTACGCCGGAACGCCTGAGGACGGTAATTGCATTTTTCACGTTACCTATTCTGTACAAAATTGCCTGCTTGACCCTTTAACACGTTCCAAAGCCTTCTGGATTTCAGAGCACAATAAATTGTCTTTCTTGTAATGTCCTGTCATTCTGACATTATTTTATTTCACTTGGCATCCAACCACACTTCCATTTTTATGCGCTGTATAGCCGTTTATGATCCGTCCTTAGCAATTGTCCAGCCGTGTACGATCGCTCTGCAATCGTCTTATCGGTGCACTGTGAAGGAAAGTGCGAGACCACATGGAGACTACTCGTGTAGAATGTGGATCCTACAATTATCTGTGGTTGTACTAAATGTAATTATAGCCTTGATGCTTTTCTTAACACTCACGGCTACCCGTCATAGTAGCATCTGTACAGAGATCGTTTTTCAAATTAAAATTTTTAAAAATTATTTCAGAAGCACCATGTCAAAAAATAGGCTGCAGGAATTGTCACTGCATGGAAAGGCAGTTTTCCAAAAGATTGGACCTCAATGCTTAATAATTTCGCCGAAATGAAGGCTAGAAAGAAAGACTTTGTCCTAAAAACATGAAAATTTCCACTTATCGCATAAAAAATGTTTTCCACTTGTATTTTAATCATATAATTGTAATTTATATCATATCTGTATTATGTAGTTATATGGTACATTCAGTGATCAAAGTTTCACAGAGCTACTGCCGGTATGGTGTAGACCATAGATCCACATAGTATAAATAGAAGGTTTCGAAAGAAATGCATACCATTCCGTATAATTTTTTTTATTTTGGTATTGAACAATTATTGTATATAATGTTAAAAAAACTAATGTAACAATTAAAAAAATAAATGTCATTTGCCGATTTTTGCGTTACAATTTGTGCTGTCATCCTAATTTCTTTACGTGGTAAGTGAAGGGTTTATAATTTATTACATACCTGGATGGTAAATAATGTTTTTAAGTGCCGGTATGCTCACTTCCATTTTTGTTAACTACCGGTATGCCATACCGGCCCATTTCGAACACTGGGTATAGTACTCATATATTTGTAAACATCACATACCTGCACATTGTATTTCCACACGCACTCTTTTTCTCCTGGCCTGCATTGAAGTTTTGTTGTACATGCAAATTAATATCTGCAGCTACGAAATCCATATTGCATCCTTGCAGCGTAGAATACTAAATTCCCTCTTTGTATACAACCATATCCAATAACGATCACTAAAGTCTCATAGTTGTTAACCTTAAACATTTAAATATATTTTACCGAATTCGTTTCAATGCAATAAAACGTATATTCATGATTATGCATCTGACAGCTCACAGTGTTAAATCTGACTCGCTGATTGATAACCTTGCATTCTGTACTTCTGTTCCAAAATTTATTTTAAAAGTTAAAACTACAGTGCTCAATAGGTAGTTCCTTTACTTTTCCAGACAGTCTCCCAAACTTCCTGACACCCCCCCAATTTCCCAAAACAAACACCGTGAAAAACACATTCTCCCTAGTGTCCGAAATTCTGGAAAAATTATTATGCTTAGGGGTGCTGAAATAAGTTTTCTAGGGTGGCAGAAGTTGTGCTAGTTAAGCCACTGCGAATGCGCCGAGGTGTTTTGCGACATTCAACCTAACTCGGCATGGCTGCTGGACTGGATGCCATGATCCGCGCTGATTTGAATTCCTCTACCTCGCGTTTTCAAAATGTTTTTTCTGAAAGCATTGCTTAACAAAGCAACGAAAAAACTGTTTCTTTTCTTCCTTTACTATAAAAATGAAGGCTCCGGCAATTTCTTAGTTTATACAAGACAATCTCACGGAAATTTGCGACCTTGAACAAATAAAAGTTACGTATAATGAACACGAAAACAGCTGATTGTGTATAATGAACAGGAGTAAAAGTATGTAATGAACTGGAAAAAGATAGCACTGTGTTTACTTCCGAATTCCGAAAGATGACACTCGAAGAGCATGCTGGACAACCAAAGAGAACCATCGCCGGAGGGGCACATAACTCTCTTGTGTCTGTACAAAACTAGTACAAAATTCTGGCAGTGTTTATTTTCGATTTTGGAAATATGGTTCTCCAAGTACATGCTCGAGAGCCACAGAAGGAATGTCAAAAAGTAGCACTTCAGGTGGTGTACAAAATTTTCTTTTGGGTGTACAAAACTATACAGAACTAGGGCAACACTCTGGCAGTGTTTATTTTCGTTTTTGGAAAAGTGGCACTCCAAGTACATGCTCGAGGGCCACAAGGAGAGTCAAAAAGTACCGCTTCCGGTGGTGTACAAAATTTTCCTTTGGGTGTACAAAACTGTACAAACTAGTACAAAACTTTGGCAGTATTTATTTTCGATTTTGAAAAAGTGACACTCAGCATGTACTTCGAGTGCCACTTTTAGAGAGCCGAAAAGTACTACTTCCGGTGGTGTACAAAAATTTATTTTGGGTGTACAAAACTGTACAAAACTAGTACAAAACTGTACAAAACTAGTACAAAACTGTACAAAACTAGTACAAAACTTTGGCAGTATTTATTTTCCATTTTGAAAAAGTGGTACTCCAGCATGTACTTGGAGTGCCACTTTTAGAGAGCCGAAAAGTACCACTTCCGGTGGTGTACAAAATTTTCTTTTGGGTGTACAAAACTGTACAAGACTAGTACAAAACTTTGGCAGTATTTATTTTCCATTTTGAAAAAGTGGTACTCCAGCATGTACTTGGAGTGCCACTTTTAGAGAGCCGAAAAGTACCACTTCCGGTGGTGTACAAAATTTTCTTTTGGGTGTACAAAACTGTACAAAACTAGTACAAAACTTTGGCAGTTGTTATTTTCGATTTTGAAAAAGTGGCACTCAGCATGTACTTGGATTGCCACTTTTAGAGAGCCGAAAAGTACTACTTCCGGTGGTGTACATAATTTTCTTTTGATTGTACAAAACTGTACAAATCTAGTACAAAACTTTGGCAGTATTTATTTTCGATTTTGAAAAAGTGGCACTCCAGCATGTACTTGGAGTGCCACTTTTAGAAAACCGAAAAGTACCACTTCCGGTGGTGTACAAAATTTTCTTTTGGATTTTCAAAACTGTACAAAACTTTGGCAGTTGTTATTTTCGATTTTGAAAACGTGGCACTCAGCATGTACTTGGAGTGCCACTTTTAGAGAGCCGAAAAGTACTACTTCCGGTGGTGTACAAAATTTTCTTTTGGGTGTACAAAACTGTAAAAAACTAGTACAAAACGTTGGCAGTATTTATTTTCGATTTAGAAAAAGTGGCACTCCAGCATGTACTTGGAGTGCCACTTTTAGATAGCCGAAAAGTACCACTTCCGGTGGTGTACAAAAATTTCTTTTGGGTGTACAAAACTGTACAAAACTAGTACAAAACTGTACAAAACTAGTACAAAACTTTGGCAGCATTTATTTTCCATTTTGAAAAAGTGGCACTCCAGCATGTACTTGGAGTGCCACTTTTAGAAAGCCGAAAAGTACCACTTCCGGTGGTGTAAAAAAATTTCTTTTGGGTGTACAAAATCCTGTAGATATCTTGCAGTATTAAATCAACCTATTAAATGAACTTTTTTAATCAACTATAAATCACATTACTTAGTACAACAATTCAATTACACTACCTGAATTACAATTTCACATATTTTAAAATAATTTCAGCACTCTCTCTTCTTCGACTAACCTCCTTGGTAAAGGCAAATCTATTGTGTAATTTTTTTTTACAGTTGTTCTCTTTAGTCTGTTCGATAAAGATCGTCTCAGCATAACGTATGGGTTGTTCAGTTTTATGTCTACATACATTTGCTACATAAGGAATCACTTGGAGATAAAACATTATCTCCGAGTGATGCGTTATGTCTGGTTAAATGTACATCAAATAATAGTAGTGTCAGTTTCAAAGATATAAGATATGGAAAATAAATATTTAATATACTAGAATTTACGTAGTAATTGCATTATAAAAAAGTCACCCTGTAGCAGATGATCGCAGATACTATTACGTGAGTAATAAGTCAGCCTATTGCAAATGGTCGCTGATATTATTGTTCTCGTACATTATATGTAATATGCTTCAACGTACTCAAGAACAACGTGTAAAGAGTTTTACAAAAAACATACACACTTCTTGTTAATTTGTATAATGTTAATATTATAAAGTTACTATTATTTTTCTTTCTTTTTTTTTTTTTTGTACTCATCGAATGTTTCGCGATAGCATTTTGAAATTACTTTTACAGATATCTTGCATTTATAATTTCTTCGGGCCATCCCCTAGGAAAACGTGCAATCGAGGTTCCATGTCATTCATTAGCTGTAAAGGATAACGAAATCAATTTTATTGTCCTTTTTTACCGATTACAAAGCGTTTTAAGGGAATTCAAAACACAAAAACATATAACCGAGCCTCGGTTTCATTTATTTCCTGTAAAAGATTACGAAACCAATTTTATTGTCCTTTTTGACGAATTACGAAGCGTTTTAAGGAAATGCAAAACGCAATGTCAAACGTGAAAAAGCTTATGACACATTTTCTGAAATTTGCATTATGGGAACAAAAGCACTTCATGGCAATTGCAGAATGAACATTAATTAAGTTTTTTAGCAAAAAACACGGATCGAAACAATTTAGGAATTTGTAAAAATGTTAAGAGTTCTTCAATACAAGAATATGTAACTTTGGTGCTAAGCATGAAAAACAGCTCTACAAAATTTACAATGCAACTTCCAAGTCGAGGCTTTCGGCCGAATTCGAATGTACTGAGTACACGTGAAGATTAAACTTTGATTGCACAAATTTTATGCTTGAAATTTGAACAATCAAACGGTGACCTCATCGAATTAGTGACCAGTTTTAAATTTAAATACAAACGGGAATCTGCAAATTCTTATGCTGATTTGAACTGTGCCAAAATCAAACACCCGACTTCAATTTAAGCATCTGTAAGAGTAAATACAATTTAAAAATTAAAAAAGTAATAGCGAACTTGGTAAACAGCGTGAATCTCAAAGGGCATTCGATTTAATACGTTTTATCTCAGTATTGATCAGCGCGAGCAATATCCATACAAAAAGATAGCTCAAGAACCGGAAAGGTTGTCACTAATCACTCACTCGTAAAAGTTCCGAGAATTGTTAGCGAAATTCTTAAAATACGCTTAATAGAATAAATGATGTGTTCCTCACATCACAAATTCATCTTCAAAGACAATAGAAATTCTTATGTTACAAACATGCAAAATTAAATCTGTATCAGTGTGTTAAAATGGGAAAAAGATGCGTTTTTGCACTGCTGTCAACCTTTAGCGTGTCCTGATGTATATTTCAAGAACTGAGCGAGCTGCAATGCAATAGCAGCTTTTTATTTTGTCATCGGAACGGAGTGTTGCAACTTACATCCGATATCGAACGTAAGAGGTTTCAACAGATTAACAATTCAGATGTGAACGATGCATTCAAAAAGTTGTAACATTACTAATATACTACTTAATTTTGGAATAATATAACAAGCACTCATTATTTTATAAATTTCACTTGAAACGCCGTTAATTGAAGCTTTAATCAATCTTTTAAAATACACAATGTTTCAAATTCACAAGTCAAAGAAGAAAGTTCTTGTCGCTTTCCGAAAGGGATTGCGGTCCCATATTAGAAGGAGGGCTATTTCCATAAGATAGAAAATCACCTTTTTACTACAATTTTGTGTTCGTATTATATCTGTTGATTTCTCAAAAATTGTAGTTTTCGCATGTTCCTGCCATTAATTTGCATATTATTGAATAATTATACCGAAACTGTGTTATTGGAATACCGTGTTCTATCCTGTTCAGTAAGCCGCATAATACCAATAGATTGATTTGTCATACTTCTCTACCAACATTTTTCTGGTGTGATGACTTCCTTACCCAAACGATAAAACTCTAATAGGTCAAACTTCTAAACAGATATTTTTGCACGGCCAACAAGATAATGTCTGAATTAACACAGCGTATGATTTTAGACTTGTATTTGAGATAAACTGAGCTGTTGCGTGAGATGCATATCTACGCCGAACTTCGGGTAGAAAGTTTTTTTTTAAGGTAGAGTGCAATTCAACTGTTCTAGGGTAAAACAAACCAAACTGACATTTTTTTTTGCACACGGACTTACCACCTGCGAGGTCAGTAAATTATTCGACAATGGTTATCAGAATTTGTCTCTAATTTGCTATACTTTCATTAAAAGTAAAAACGCTATTTCATGCGCAAAACTGCCTATATTTTAAGAGCTAGTTAGTTGTGAAGCTCTGGAATGACAAATAAGATCGACACATGAAGAACTCTTTACTAAAATAGAGTAGACAAGTAGTTCTCATTCTCACGCATGGGAACAATCGTGGCCTTTGACACGACGGAGTGCTTCCTTACGCATTTCATCGTACAACAACAGCTTTGATTTGCAGTGGAGGCAAGATAATATGATATAAGCTAGATGCGGCCAAGTCGATCCTGCGTGAGGGGACCGTACTTATAGAAAATACTTGTGATGCTAGCAAGTCTGCTTAGGTATTTTTCATTGGATTGGTTCGGATGACATTATTGAGCAACTTCTATTATTTTCGGCTCCGTTGTTATATCGTCAGCAGTACATCCCGGAAGGAAACGTCACTGCTCAGGATGTAACGCTTCTCAAAATTGACAATTCCGTGGTTTAACATAAAAGTCCACTACCTCAAACTTAAAAAAAGGCGCTGGTAAAAGTCGCGGATGGATACACGTCTAACTTCGAAAGCGTTTGAACTATTTCAGGGCTGAATGCCGATATTTGAAGAAATATAAGGCATGCAGTTAAAACTAATCATGGCAGAATCGCGGAATGGATGTAGAGATTATGCAAAAAAGTTCCTTCTACTTATTTTCTCATAGCATGTATTCCGCATGCCTTAAATTTGGTTCATCAAACGCAATAGCTAGCGTTCCGTTCGAATAACCCCTATATTGCGACTTAAATGTCGCAATATAATGATTATCATAATCTAAAGTAATATATATTAAAGGGAATATTAACATCTTGTTGCTTAATCGAATGTTCTCCCACCAATTGTCTTCAGTTGAAAGCCCAGTCGTCGAAAGTTATTCGCTTGCGCATTTAGAACCAAAATAACTGGAATTATAATTTACTAGTCCCAACCTACTTTGACCTAGTCTCTAGCAATTTAGGATAAAGCAATGCTCAAATTTTGGAAATTTCCATTCTAAAATGGATGACATGCAGACAAATCATTCTTTATCAGCTCTCCCGATCAGTTGGCACTGAGTGATCACTGAATCATCACACGTATCAAAAGAGGATGCAGATCTAGTGACCACGTGATTTACGGTGGGACGCGATTAGTGACCGATTATGTATATATATAAGCTGTAAGAGGAGCATTTGGAATTGAAATTCGGAATATGATTGGTTAGGGTAACGATTTATCTGACTTTTAGAAAGGACAGATTGTGGGAGTTCGGAAAGCGAGTGCTTCGATATCCCAAACGGCTCAGTTGGTGGGTTGTTAGCAAGCTGATGTAGTTACAGTGTATCAGAACTGGTGTGAAAATGGTTAAACAACGACCCGAAGGCAAAGTGCAAAGCACGGCGAATGGTTAATTTGAGAGGTGGATACCCGGTCCGAAGACGCATGCAGGCCAACAGACGTAGCACTCTTCAACAGCTGACTATCCAATATCACAGAGGACAACACTGAACAGTACCTGTCATTTATCTTTCATTACACTCACAAGTAAACTATAATAACGGACTCCACAGACGGTAGCCGTCATTAAGCTCGCTCAAGTGGGCTATAACAGCGGATGACCCAGGCGACATACTCTCATCCACAATTCCTTGGCGATAAAGACTTTCTGGTGAAAAGTTCAGCCGGTTAGATAGTGGCATCACATGATGAAAGATTAGGAAGATTATCTGAAAAGAACATACTTCAGAAAAATATTATATGGTGCCAAAACCTTCTTGCCTTTTGAGCTAAATGGTATTCTTAAAATTCGCTGCTCTCACCGATACATGCCTTTTTCAGTTATGTCAGTGCAATATGTCCTAGGTAGCTTACGTCTGTCCAAAACATATCTGTCTATACATTCAATAACAAGAAAGATGACACCGAATTTTTGGGTGTAATGAGCACGTCCGTTGAATCCAATCCATTCTGACATAAATTAAATGTATCAAAGCTATTGAAAGTCAATGGAACGGGTATGGAAAACAATAGTATGTGACGGAAGAAATAAGTTTTTCAATCGGGTTTTTAATCCCTCAGATATTGCTGTAAACGGAATCGTGAGCTTACGCCCTCTGGTTGCAGACTTGTGCGTTAAGAAAAACATGAATTTATACGAGAAACATTTCGCACCGGAAACGCTCTCCAACACCGAAAGAATTTTTGAAATAGGACTCTTAGAAACAGAGATATCGACAAAAATAAGATTTTACTTTACGTCTCCTGGTGGGAAAACAATGTAATATTTTAGGAAGAAAGTATTTTCAAAAGGTTTTTCCATATGAGCGGTATCGGTTCAAGAAAAAAAGTTTAGTCGAGTTTTCAGGAAACCAGATTTTGCTACAAATATATCAGAAGCAGAATATAACACTTACATCCACTATTGGCTAAACCGTTTTTACCAAACGTTAGAAATTATGTGAAAAATATTTTCCAGCAGGTCTTGTATGCGATACAGGAAAAAATTTTCAAATCGGAGTTTTAGAAGCAGAAAACGCAATTTACCTTTCCGACCCATAGTCTATGATTTACTTGAAAATTTTGAATTTATAGGAAACACATTTCGCATCGGAAATACTATCCAACAAAGAAGGAATTTTTCAAGTCACACTCCTAGAGGTAGAGATATTGACAAAAAAAAGATATATATCTACGCCCCCTGGCGTAGAAACCATGCATTATTTCAAGAAGAAAATGCTCCTAAAAGGTTTGTCGGCATGAGTATCATCGGGCAACAAATAATTTCTTTTGCAATCGAACTTTTAAAAGTTCATATTTTGCTGCAAATACATCAGAAGAGGAAATTAAGACTTACGCCACGTGGTAGCCAAACCATTTTTTTACAAAAAATCAGATATTACGTGCAAGGGATTTCCCATCAGAAGCTCTATCCGGTGCAGAAAGAATTTTTCGACTCGGAGATTTACAAGCAGGGATAAAGGAGGAAACGCAATTTACCGTTACGCAGCATAGCGGAAAGTCTATGAATTACTTGAAAATTTTGAAATTATATGAAAAACATGTCACACTGGAAACACTATCCACCAAAGAAGGACTTTTTTCAAATCGGACACCTAGAAGTAGAGATATTTGAAAAACATAAGATACACATATACGCCTCCTGGTGTAGAAACCATGCATTATTTTCAGAAGAAAATGTTTCTAAAAGGTTTATCGACATGAATAGTATCGGTCTACGAAGGTCTTTTTTTTCAATCGAGGATTTAGAAGATCATATGTTGCTGCAAATTCATCAGAAGTGGAAATTAAGATTTACGGCCCCTGGTGGGCAAACTAATTTTTTACAAAAATTAGAAAATATGTGCAAACGATTTCCCATTAGTAGCTGTATTCGGTGCAAAAAGAATTTTTTTCAAATCGGAGATTTAGAAGCAGATACAGGGGGAAACGCAATTTATTATTTCAGCCCCTAGCGGAAAGTCCATGAATTACTTGAAAATTTTGAAATTATAGGACAAACATGTCACATTGAAAACATTATCCAACAAAGAAGGAATTTTTCAAATCGGACTCCTAGAAGTAGAGATATTGACAAAAATAAGATATACATCTACACCTCCTGGCGGAGAAACTGTGGAATATTTTAAGAAGAAATATTGCGAAAAGGTTTATCGATATGAGTGGCATCAGTCCACGAAAGAATTTTTTCAATAGATATTTTAGAAGCTCCGATTTTATGGCAAATACATCAGAAGCAAAAATTAACGCTTACGCCCCTCGGTGGCCAAAGTATTCTTTACCAAAAATTTGAAATTATATGCAAAACATTTTCCATCAGGAGTTGTATTCGCTGAAGAAAACATTTTTCAAATCGGGGTATTATAAGAAGAGTTTTCGGGAAAAATGTAATTTACCTTTACGCCCCCTAGCGAGAAATCTATGCGTAATTTGAAAAAAGTAACTATATCTAAAATACTTTTTGACATAAATGGAATCGAAAAATAAAATATTTTTTTCAATCGGATGTTTAGTAGCAAATATGTCGAAAAAACGTATTTTGGAATTCGAGATCATCTTAATTTACGCCCTCTAGCGGCGAAATTGTTCATCGTAAAAACAAAACTGAATGAAGGATCATCATTCGCATATTTCAAGTTTCCCAATGCAAAAATAATTTTTCAAATCGGACTAATAGTTGCAGAGATATCATGGGTGAAGACTGACGGACCGACGGAAGGACGGACAAACCGGTACATAAGCATGTTTTTTTTTTCAAAAGGCGTGCTAAAAAAAGAAAGTTGTGTTCCTTCGGTTGTGGATTTAATAAGTACCCTCTTGAATACGTATCCAGATAATTTTACCACTTGATGAAATATTTCGAAAAAATATCCATCGCACATGATCATCCTGTATCAATTTTCTATATTCGGACCTGTACCATAGCAATAGATTAGAACATACATTATTTTGCTTGCCTTTTAACTATTTTACAATTCATCCCTACATTTGGTAATCATTCCGTAAATCATTGCAACATTTAAATGCAGTTGGCGAAAGCTACAGTTAAATATTTCAAAGACTTAGGATATTAATGAAAGCCTGATCACGTGAAATATTTCGATTAAATTTCCTGGTATAAAAAAGTTAGTAGAAAACCAGATACCCTTTTTCCCTATTAGTTTCTAAAACATGAAAATACCTTCTGAAAACTTAAATACTTTCTTTCTGTCTTTGCAAAAAATATGGAATCCAAGGGATAAAAATAATGCTGTTTATTTTGTGTGTTTATTTTTATTTATTTTTTTATAATTCGTTCTTTAAGCTACAAATCCAAGGCAAAATTGTTTAAGTTTTATTCAAAAAATTTATTAGAAAATTATTTATTTTTGCCGCACTGGTTGTCCAGTGGTCTAAACGATAGTTTCTCATCATTTGTCCGAAAGGAGTCCGGGTGTGGGTCTCGGTGAGACATGGATGTTATGTTTATCTTACTGCACTGGCTCTCTCCCTTTCCTGGAACCAGTGACTCTAAATTAGGGACGGGCGACTGCTTATAGACCATTGAGTTGCTCACGGTGGTCGTTAAATTTCAATAAAAAACGTTTTTTTTGCTTTAATATCAACAACTTTATAATGAAGGAAAAAATATTTTCATATGGGCAACGTTTCCTGTTAATACCAAAAATATGCTGAACAGCTACAAATTTAGAAGTGTTTTAGTAAGCGTCAGGCGACTAATACATACTATTTTTGCCATGTTAAAGTTATTACTCACACTGTATAGGTGAGACGGAAACAACTGCAACGAAATTTGATATGCCAAGAAATTTAAAAATATACCATTAACACATACCATCCACTGCAAAGGTCTTCCAAGCTTCAGTTCCACGCACAGAATGACATCATCTTTCCAGCAGTGTTGATGGGTGTGCCGTCGAAGCCAATTACAAGAAGTTGAGAAAGATCTCTCTTTATCCCATCGAAATAATAATTAATTGTCTTGGAAATTTGTAAACCGATACCAAATGGTGGACTCAGATGGGTAATAGAGTCTGAGCCCGGTTCCTCAATAATGGGATAAGAGTTCCTCCTTAGCTGTTCTGGTGTACTTTTTAGCACCTCACCTCTCCTCTACCAATGGATCATCCTTGCGTCAATCGAAATAATCCCTTCAACGGAAACGCATGAGCTACACATACAGCTTGTACTTGGAGCTTCTCTCTAAATTTAATCTTTTCCTCTTGCAATTTGTTTTTGTCAATCACAAAATTTATGTTGTTGCTAGTTATGAGACCGACATCGAGAAGTACATTTGAAGCAATCGAAGCAATTTCAGTCTCAAACGAAAATGGAACAAGATGACCAGCTTTCGTGGAGCTACCTAGCAGCAGAATGAATAAGAGTGTCGTTTAACATGCTCACGCGTAGCGCACCCAGTAGACGGCGACAGCACCACGTGACAATGTGGAGAAGCGAAGGACCGCGTGTATGAAAACCTTTTCCCTTTTAACAGATTGATGCCGAATGCGCAGTTGACCGTTTTGGAACGTTTCGACCATTTGCCTTTGACATGACTTAATTTCAATCCCGTTGCCATTGAAATACTGTTATATAAAGAAAGGGTTCCGTAATAGACGTTCCACATTTTCGCCTAGTATTTGTAACTCCTGTGTTTGCTGAAGTTATGGAAAGATTAATACTAATATAGTTGTTATCTTATATTCATCAAAAAATATTTTCAATAAAAGCCAACATGCGTTTCTTCTAAAGATTTCGACTGAAACTGCTATTTTACACGTATTAAACTATTTGCTTTTTAGTCTTGATAATGGCTCCAGTGTGCTGTGTTTTTTGTGATTTTTCCTGCACCTTTGATGCCATTTGTCATGATACATTCTTATACAAGTTAGAAAATATTGTCATTAGGGGAGTTGTTAAGACTTTATTCCAAAATTATTTAACAGGTCGGAAACAATTTGTACAAATACAGGGTGTTCGATCTTCTGGCCCATTTGGTTCGTCATGGTGTTACTCAGGAATCGGTTTTGGGCCCGCCATTATTTCTAATTTCTGTTAATGGTTTATTTACTATCATTCAAGTCCTACTCCTATTTTGTATGCTGATGACACAAAGCTATTTTGTTCTGGGGGCACTTATCTGAGTTAATCCCACGTGTAAATTTTGAACTTCAGTTTTACTGAAGTTGGTTTTGGCTGTAATTCCTTAATCATATATTTTTCCAAAATTACTAGTGTACTTTTTTCGCGATGTAGGCGATGAGTGGATATTGCAAATGGGATATTATTTAATGGAATGCTCCTTGACTTTCAGGCTGTTGTCTAGTTCTTGGGTGTATATTTACAAGAAAATCGGAGATGTGATGCACATGTTAGTGAAATTGCGGTTGGGCTCAGATCCCGCATCGGTGTCATCTGTAGGATTTCAAGTATAATATTTGCCTGCCGAGGTTAGGTTGTTATTTTTTTCCATTTATTTATCCATTTCTATATTACTGTCTATTGGCTTGGGGTCGCACAGCTATTGGAAATGTTAATACAATTTATGTTTTGCAAAAAAAGTTTTTACGTTTGGTCTGTGTAACGTACCAGGAGATGTGACGTACCTGCCAGAAGGACGCACACAACATAAAGGCAGATAGGAATCAGAATAAAACGTCCGCGTAGCTCAATTGGTAGAGCAACTTATTCCGGAATGAGGGGATCCGGGTTCGAATCCTGGCGTGGACAGAAATGACGGAGAAATTTACTTCGTTATAATGGCGCCCGAACTATCCGGATGACCCGACCGTTCAAAATCTCGCAATGGTGTGATGTTATTTCCACACCGCGAGATAGGAAAAATAAGAGAATTCCTTCTCCAGCACTTCGACAAAAAAAAAAAAAAAAAAAAAAAAATAAGGGGGGTATGATGTAACGTACCAGGAGATGTGACGTACCTGCCAGAAGGACGCACACAACATAAAGGCAGATAGGAATCAGAATAAAACGTCCGCGTAGCTCAATTGGTAGAGTGACTTATTCCGGAATGAGGGGATCCAGGTTCGAGCCCCTGCGCGGATAAAAATGCTGGAGAAATTTACTTCGTTCTATGTGTCCGTCTTTACAGGTACGTTATCTTTTCTTTGTCATCAGATAATGTCATTTGATAAATTATACAGTTTTCGGCTATAACTGTTTTTACATTAAGGTAAACACTGAGTGGACATCTTAATATGATCACCCCTTTAGTACTTCGTTGGGCCACCTTTTGCCTTTATTACTGCGTCGATTCTTCATGGCATGGACTGCACGAGAAGTTGATAGGTGGTTTGTGGAATCTGAGACCATACTTGATGAATAGCACTTTCCAGGAGTGTGAGATTGCAGGGTTGTTGACCCAGCTGTCTCATGGCTCGTTGAACTTCATCCAACAAATTCTCAATGGGGTTGAGATCTGGAGAATGTGGGAGCCACCTAAGCAAAGTAAACTCACCGGCATGTTCCTGAAACCAATCCTGTACAAAACGAGCACTATGGCAGGACGCATTATCTTATTGAAAGTAGCCATCGCCATTGGGATAAACCATCCACATGACAGGACGTACTTAGGACAGAGCGATGTTTAAATTGGATGTGCCAGTCAGACGTTGATTAACACGAATTAAAGAGCCCAAAGCATGCCAGGAAAATATTTCCAAAACCATAACATTGCCTCCACCAGCTTGAAATGTTGTAGCAATGCATTTGAGGTCCATGCATTCGTGCTATTTCCGTCGAATTCTCACTCGGCCATCGACATAGTGTAACTGAAAACGTGATTCATCGGACCACATAATTTGTTTCGAATTATCGACTGTCCAATCCCTGTGCTCCTGTGCGAACTGGAGACGTTTTCTCTTGTTAACTGCAGACAGCAAAGGTGTTCGAACAGGCCTTCGGCTGCCATATCCCATTCGACGTAGTGTAGGGCAAACAATGCGTGCAGAGATTATTTGAGGGGATCCTTTATTAAGTTGGTTTTTAATTTGCTGTACTGTTGTCCTTCTGTTGTCTGTTACCAGTCTGGACACTCTCCGTTCCGCCCGAGCACTCACTAGTCGATGAAGACCACACGTTGCACGTAGAGACTCAATTTTTTGGCTGACAGTCCAGTCTTTAAACACTCTAACAATAGCTGCTCTGGAACACTTCACGAATGCGTCGGTTTCGGTAATACTCGCTCCATGGCTCCGAGCTCCTACAATCATCCCACGTTGAAAGTCCGTCAAATCGCATTATTTACCCATCTCGTTACCCCAAAATCATTTCAACTACTGTTCCAAGTACTAAGCCTTTCCTTTTTATACTTGCCTCGCCCTATGGCCGTAATAGCGTGCAATCATAGCTCATTTGCTTAAAACTGTCAGGTGGTCATAATAAAAGGGGCCACTCAGTGTATATGCTAATAAATATTCAGATTTAATTACCTAACATTTGCGTTCCCATGACCAAGACACTAGTGGTAGTACTAGTTTTTTCATACCTAGAGCGCGTACTAATTGTTTGTTTAATAATATTAACGTGACCTGCCCTAGTTCCTGGAATGGGTTGCCGGTTTGGATTAAGACGGTGACGCACTATTCGGTATTTAAAAGAGAGCTTAAGATTCTCTTAATTAATGGTTGATTAACGGTTAATCATATATTATGTATTATTACTTCAATTTACTGTATTACCGTTACATTTTTCTTTGGCTTGACGATTTAGATTTTTTTGGGGATCTAGTGGCTCGTCAGGCTATTTGTTAGCCTTTTCCCCTGGTTCTCTAGCCACATTGCATCGCAGCGATTTGTTATAAAGAATCTGTTGCAGTGCTTCAATGTATTTAAAACTAAAGATTAGAGTGTTACTTTGGTGATTTGTAATTATTATTTACTTTGGTTATGCTTCCTGTGGTGAGACTTTTGATTTACTGGTTACGAAGTATTCGCACCTTCTTCTTGTCAGTTTGTGTGACTTAGTTACTTATTTTAGTATGAAACGTTTTGAAAATATTTCTTTCGTTAGTATATATTTCCTCGTGTGTATGTTCTAAGGGAAATATGATTTTATTTGCAAAAATTGGATTGTATGGAAATAGTTATACTTTTGAAGTGCTTCAATTTTTTAGTTACTTTAGTTACATTGCATGCTGCGTGCAACCGTTGATTTGTATGATATAAAAAGCCTGCGTTCATTAATTCTGTTTGCACATTTATATTACTATTCGTATTACTGTATTCTTGGACCTTTGTTGTTTATTATGATCGCAGATGTAGTCCCGGGTGCGTATGGACTAAATTATTTTTTGTTGTGGTGTGGCATTAAATCGTAGTTAAATAAAAACAAAATTTCATCTTTTGTACACAATAAACACTATTTGGAAAATATTTTTCGCATGTTTGAGTTATTTCTGTAACATATGAAAAAATGCATATTTTAACAATTTTTTTGAAATTCAAATGTGATACAAGGGCAGAAGATATTATCCAAACGAAAATATTTTACGCTTTTTTATTGATCACACTGTGCACCCTTTTCGCTCTATTAGAATAGCTATCTCGGAAAACAACGTTTATACTGTAACAGGTGAAAAGTGTAAAATTTTACCAAACTTTCGAAATTTCAAGTGCGATGCGGGTGCAGAAGATTATATCCAATCAAGAAAATATTTTACAGTATTTTTATTAATCCCAGTGGGCACCCTCTCAACGCTATTAGAATAGCTATCTCGAAAAAAAATGTTTTTCAGTCAACCCTACTGTACTTGTGTGCGGTATTCGCGCAACTGCTCAAAAATAATTGTGCCTGTTGTTCTCGGTAAAGTCCTGGATTTTGTCGCAGGAAACCTAAACGGGTATTTCAGTATCAATCTCTACGGCAGAACTTTATAAACTAATTCACCCAATTTTAAGACATACTGCAATCTTTTCAAACGGCATATTTCGCTTTTTATTTTTTCACGATCTTTAGTCGTTGGGATAGAAATCTACATTAAAAGAAAAATGTATCATTTTGGCACGCATTATCAAACATTTTACAGATGAAACACTACAGGTGTTTCAGAGTATGCAAATATCAGGTGTCTGCATAGCAAATTTACTTTTAGAATTGGTACCAATTGTAACATCGCCAAAATATGAAGCGCATATTCCATAAAAACATTTATAAATTCCATTTCAACACAAAGGTTTAAAAGTATTATTTGAAACTTTTAAAATTTCTGATGAAATTCTGTTTTAGCCCTACATATTCCAAAACTGCGAGGAGACGTATTTAAGCCCCTAAATATTACTTCTCGAATTTTTTTGTGTGTAACAAAACTCGGAAATTTGGTAGACGCTCTTTAGAGAATCACTACCATGTTTCCATAACATGTGTGATAGTAGTGCCTTACAAGAAGACCTTGGTCAATATCATTTATATCAAATATTTTAATTGTAATTATCTATCAAGCACAAAATTTCATTGCTTTTGTAAATTTCCCGTTCATCTTTGATTCATTATATTAGTTTTATTCATTTTATTCTCCTTATGTATGTTGCCTAAATTTATAAAATATTTCTGTCTCAGGACATGAAGCTTCTATTTAGAGAAAGAGTGGCATTTGTCACTTGAAAGGAATATATTTTATTTATATATGTTTCACTAAAACGTTAAATATTTTATCTGTATTTTATCTGTTGATTTTGAAAACAAATGTAAAATCACTATTAAAAGTCTGTACAAACAGTATTTTTCAGTAAATTCTATATATAATAAAATTTTAGTAGTAAGCATATTTGAGTGTGATAATGTTATTTGGGAAATTTACTGTTAAATACGTTTTCTGCGCTGCCAAGTGTGGAAAGCAAAAATGAGCTCGTCTAAGTTTAATGACGGAAATGCTATGTTTTGCCTAACATGAAAAAGCGTAATTTGTTATGCATTTATTTGTTGTCTAATTTTTTGTATCTGTTCTTGGCTTCAGAGCCTTTCCTTCCAAGCCATACATGATGCCACCATGAAGTAAAGGAAACGGAGAAATAAATATTTTAAATATTAGAAGGAATTAAAAGAAGGTTCTTTGTATAGCTATATTTCTACTGCAATGTGGTTCATGCACAACGATGAATAATTTTTGGTATATAAATAACAATAATGCAGCTTGTGTGTCATAGAATTTTGTCATTAAATACACATTCTGCGGTATTATAATACATATAACGAACTCTAAATAGGATTTTCGAATAAGCATTTGGATTCTGCTCCACGTATCGGCAGAAAAGTCAGCTCTAAGCTTAGGGGTCGGAAATGTTTACCTACCGCTATCCCGGAAAAGAGACGTTATGTTAACTGCCTTCCAGAAGAAGGAATTTGCATCTTAGAAGATCAGCCCCCATCAATGGAGGGTTAATCATTTTGAAATATTATGATATTCGACATTCGTTATGGGCTGCTTTTAAAATATTCAGTGCAATTATTAACCGATTAACCCCATATTTTTTTATGGAAGTGAAACGTGAAGTATTATTGAATGAAAATGTAAAAAACTAAGAGTTTCGGTAAGAAAGTTATAGAGAAGAATGTTAGGAATAGCAAGAAGAGACAGAAATGTGCTTATAAGAGTAAGAATAGGAATAATACGTATTATAAAGATAATAAAACAATAAAAGTGGAGAGGGGCTGAACATGTTTGAAGACTGAAAGATGAAACATGGACAGGATTAATAACAGAAAGGCAACCGAGATATCAAAAGAGACGAAGGGCGGCAGAGAACGAAATTGAGATATGACCTTCAATCATTTAGACGTGCTAAATGGTGGACTGAGGCTAAAGATCAAGGAAATTGAAAAAGACTGGGTGAGATCTATACCCTGCAGTGGGTGCCAGCAGACTGAGAAGAAGAAGAAGAAGATGGGCTACTTGTAAAAAAGTAGCAGCGCCGATATTACTGGTGTTGTGTGTAATTACAATTTAATGTCAGCAGTGGTCCCAATACAATTTTCTACGTTTTGGTCAGTGTTATTTAATTATATATCTCATTTTGTTATTAAAATCTGTTTCTTAACTGAAAACAGTATGCCGAATTTTCTATCTAACGTTACCTATTAAACTTCAGTTTTGATGAATGCTTTGTTAGACGCTTGAAATAAATTAGAATCCGCTCATAATGAGGAGCACGGACCAACGGAAATCCTAGATATATCCGCGTTTTGTTGAAAAATTCTGCCATATAAGGACATGCACAATTAATATTATGCATATATATTTTGTCTGTCACAACCTCAAATTGTTGTTTAGAATATTAGTTTCTTTGGTGTGATAGAAGCTTTGCGCATGGAAAATCTGGCCACAAGTGTATTCAGCAATTTCCAATTTCGTGGAAAGGTTTGATGTTTTATCCTGAACCGAGAGATGAATCCATAGATGTAAATGATTCTGAACAAGTACCTGTTTTCTTTGCCGGCGTAGATTGAAATTTCACTACTGTAGAGGAATTAGCCAGTGTAGTTACTCTTAAAAACACCACACCGGCTTAGATGTGCTTTCAACACTTAGATATATCTTGGCTAAGTACGAATTAAACTTGAGAAATTTATTTCCATAACCACAAATTGTGCACTTTCTATGTCCGAAAACAAGGTTGCAGGAAAGGATTTGATGAATTGACACGAAGGAATGCTGCAAAAAAATGACGTCTTTCCACTTCATCATCCACCAAAAAAACGTTGTGGCCAGGTCCTGAAACTCTGAACATGTGATGACTGTTGTGAAAGTGATGAATTTTATCCGGTCAAAAGGTCTCAACCATATGTAATTTCAAAAGTTCTGAGCGATTTGAAAACTGAACATGGAGACATTTCATACTACGTGGAAGTAATTATTGGTTAATTAGCCGGAAGAATAACCCAACTCTTTTTTCTTTGAAGGACGAAGTTTAACAATTCATGGAATCCAAAACAAAACTTATTCGTGAGGTTGATGGAAGATACATGGCTTAGTGATTTTGCATTCCTTGTCAATATTAAAGCTGGCCTCGACGAACTGAACTGCTATTAACTTGGGAAAGACCATGTATTCATAATCCTTTTGAATACGTGAAAACTTTGGAGTCAAAACTAACAGGGTGAAAACGTCAACGCAAAGCAAAATTGCATTCACTTTCCAACATTTGCGACGCCGACGTGAAAATTCAACATGGAGCTCAGATCACAATGCACTTTAAATCTCAGACATGCTTTGAAAGGCAGAGTCTCTGAGTTCAGAGAGAATTAAATTTCCGGGCAATATTCGCAGGGCCGTTGGTTGACATACAGATTTTTCCACCTCATCTGCGATTAGATTTTGTAGATCTGCATTGTGACACGGAATTGAAATGGAAGCTTTTTCTTATAAGTTCCTAGAGATATTCGCTTTCATTCCAAATACGTGTCTGCAGAAAAGTATCCTGAAACACATAAACTTATATTATTCATGTCTTCTTTCTTTGGCAGCACCTACATATGTGAGTAGCTGTTCAGTCACATGAGAAACACATAATCCAAAACAACATTTTGGACAGATCAACATTTGGAGGACACTTTCCGGATCGCGACGACAAAAATTGCTGGAGACAGCCAAACCAGTCAAACAAACACAAAATCGTTTCCTCATTGAGATTCGAAACCAGACCCATCTCGGACGAATTGTCAGAAGACAGCCGGGTCCTACACCCTGCGCCAGATGGGCGGTTTATGAAACTTCTAATGTTCTACACGATTAAACTGCAGATTTCTCTAGTAACTCAGAGGCGATTAAACCTTTAATTACTACTTGAATGTACGATAGTCAATTGCTTTTGATAATAAATATGAGCCCAAATTAACTGACAAAAAAAAGTGGTCATATACACATTCGTGTCACATTTTTGTGACCCCCTCCTAAATTTGCAGTCAATAGCGCGTAGCCAATGAAAGAAGGAACATGTCGCGAACTGATTTTGAGTGTATATATAGTGTGTTGTAGGAAATCTGAGAACATATCGCTCGTTTATGCCATAGATAAAAGGAGCAATTTTTCAGATTTGCAAAAAGGGATGATTATCGACTTTTGGGTTAGGGGTGGCAGTGCTTCTCAAACAGCGCAGTTTGTGAACTTTTCGCGTGTGACTGTGGTTAAAGTGTTTCGTGATTGGAGAAATGGCACCATCACCAATAAGTGACGTGAAAATTGCGAGCACTACGTGAAGTTTATGTGAGAGCTGAAAGACGGCTGCGAAGGAGCGTGAGGGCCGATCGACACGCTACATTGGAGCAACTCATTGTCCGAGTGAACCAGGGGGTTACCGGGGGTATGTCTAAAACTACATTTCAGCGAACCGTTCTGCGAATGGGGCATCGATGCAAACGGATGGTCACTGCACCTATGCTAACGAAGGTGCATCAGCAGAAAAGGCTTATATTTGCACGGCATTATCGGAATTGCACCTCCGCTGATTAGTAAAGGATTGCCATCTTCAGTGAGTCACGTTCTGCTTCATCGAACGGATGGACATTGGCGTTTCAGGCGAGAAACACTCTTTAATCATTGCTGGAAGAACACAAAATGGTTGGTGAAGCGTTATGTTATGGGGAATGTTTCCTTGGCATTCCCTGGATCCACTCATACTTGTGGAAGGCACTATAAACCGAATGCGTTATGAATAAATTCTTGCAGACCACGTACACAAATACCTGGTGATTGTCGTCCCTGGGGCGCATGGGATTTTCAAGAACGACATTGCGACATGTCTCACAACTAGAAATGCCCGACAGGTGTTCGAAGAACACGATGAAGACTTCAAAGTACTTCCCTTGCCCCTAATTTCCCAGACTTAAACCCAAATGGGCATATGTGGGACCACCTCGATCGTGTTGTTCGCTCTAAGGATACTCCACCGCGCACCCTCCAGCAGCTGTCAAATGCCATGCAGTCAGCATGGCTTCAAATAACTGTGAACTCTTTCCAGCACCTTATTGAGTCACTCCCAGCCCATCTAGCTGCTGTCCGCCCTGCATATGGCCGTTAGTGTGTATCTTAGCTGGTGGTCACAATGATGAGACTTGATAGTATACTATCCCTTACTGTGTCCCTGATGAATGTATAACTGACATGTTAGAAATATTTATTTTCACACGCAGTAAGTTAGAATTCTCGTTTTTTTAAGGTTCTGCAATGTTTCATCATGGATAACAGAAGTGTATCGTGAAATACTAATAGAAAATTATCATCAAATCCCTAAAAGCTTCGATGTAAATAAATATAGCTAAATTAAACATCTCTGGCGTCATCTGTTGGCGCTGAACATCATGAAAACGCGCCAACGATCGGAGCTGGCCTGTCTATTGCTGAATCTAAACCAAAGTTTGTGTTAGGTGAAATGGTAATTGCCTCTGCGACGATTTCCTTTCAGCAAGTGCTTTCACTCTGCATAATGAATTATTCTACTGGTTTAATTTTTCTCTCCACAAGACAAAAACTTAAAAGTAAGCTTTTTACGATATAAAAGTATGTCGTGGATAATACGACAGGTTTGAAAATCAAATCGTTGTGAAACGCGACAGGTTTGAACTCGTCGTGCTTTCTGAAATGAGTTTCTTCTGAAACATTTGTTGCCATAGGCTAAAAGGGAAACAACTCCAACTGTATTTCCTTGGGGTGCTGTAGTTTGAATGGCATTCTTTTCTCTGTTTAAAGTAATTAAAAAAACATAACTTTGTAGACTATGTTTATTAAATGCTCTAAGTTAGTGGGTGACAACAATATTTTTGAGACAGTAAGCTCTGTTTTATAAACGTCTGACATACGGGAAAACTTTCCTCAAATTACTCTAATGAGGGTTGTTGACATATCATTGCTAACCTTCCGCTCGTGGCGATGTTATACGTGGTGTTGGGCTTTGCTCATAATCATCAGCGGTATAAAAAGAAGAAAGATGTATTACAAACGGGAAGGTGAGACAATGGTCCAAAGTTTCGTTGGCTTTCTCAAGAGCACATTTTTCCTTCCAGGAATTCCTTATTTCCGCCACAGGTAAAAGACGGCAGCGATATACAGCAAAATTAGACATCCGCAAATGATCTCAGTGAGTACATCGTCCATTGATGTATCGTAAATGTCTTTTGGGCCGTAATCTGAAACCAGATTGCGAACATGTATATTGTCACGGGTCTTCTGATCTCACTCATCATTACATCAATATTATAATCACATTGTACAAAAAAGTATTATTTCTCCTTTTGTTTCAAGAATTATAACCATACTTATATATATATATATATATATCATCATCATCATCATCATTGTCAACCATTATCAATCCACTGCTGGACGAAGGTCTCCCCAAGTTTCCTCCACAACGGTCTGTCTTGTGCCAGTCTCCTCCATGTCACTCCTGCATATTTACGAATTTCATCCACCCATCTCCCATGTGGTCTTTTTCTGGGTCTTTTCCTGTCCCTTGGAATCCAATCTAAAATTTCGGCTGTCCATCTATGGTCTGTCCTTCTGGCAGTATGTCCAGCCCATTGCCATTTCAGGGATTTAACTCTGATCATGATGTCTTCCACTCTCGTCATTTTTCGGATCCACGAGTTCCTCTTCTTATCTCTCCTGGTTATACCAAGCATGCACCTCTCCATGCTTCTTTGAGTTGTCTGCAGCCTTTGTATGTCTCTTTTAGTTAAGGTCCACGTCTCTGCACCATACGTAAGCACTGGAAGGATGCATTGATCAAACACTTTTCTTTTAAGACATAATGGCATATTGCTCTTGAAAATTATGCTGTTTCTTCCAAAAGCTCTCCAGGCAAGTTTTGTACGCCGATTAATTTCTTCATCAATGTGACCCTCACTTGATATCTGCTGTCCAAGATAAACATACGTATCTGTTATCTCCAGTTTTTCTCCATCAATCGATAAATCTTCATTTCTTGTAAAAGCATTGAACATCACTTTTGTCTTCTGAAAGTTCATTTTTAATCCCACTTCTTTACTCTTGTCAGCAAGTTCCTGGATCATACTCTGCAGCTCTGATGGGGTAGTTGCAAAAATGACTACGTCATCAGCAAAACGAAGGTGGGTTAGATAATCTCCATTAATCTTTATCCCTTTGTTTTCCCAGTTCAGTGATTGAAAGACATTTTCCAATGTGGCATTAAAAAGCTTCGGAGATATGGTGTCACCTTGTCTCACTCCCTTTCCAATTTTTATGTGTGTTGTATTTTCAAACAGCCGAATCTTTTGCACTTGCATTTTCATAGATGTTATTAATAATATTAATGTATGCATCTTCAATACCGCAGGATTTCAGAGCCGTGGTAACTGCTGATGGTTTCACCGAATCAAAGGCTTTTTCATAATCGATAAAAGCCATGCACAATGGAAGTTCATATTCCCTCGCTCTTTCAATTAGTTCTCTCAGTACATGGATATGATCTATTGTGCTGTAGCCACTCCTGAATCCAGCTTGTTCTCTCGGTTGAGCCATGTCCAGTGTTACCTTCAAGCGGTGTGAAAGAACTTTAGTGAAGATTTTATAAACCACTGATAGGATGCTGATAGGTCTGTAGTTCCTGAGATCCTCAATGTCACCTTTTTTATGTAGCAGGATCATTGTAGCATTGTTCCAATCCTCAGGAATCTTCCCTTCATTAAGGCATCGAGTGAAAATTTGGGCGAGTACTGTTTCAATTTCTCCACTTGCTTCTTGTATGATGTCTACAGTAATTCCATCTTCTCCTGGAGCTTTTCCCCGCTTCATGTTCTTGATTGCATGAGCAACTTCTGCTGGGAGGACTGGAAGAACTCTGGTACCTTTCATGATGTCTGGAGTACATGTATCATCCCTTTCATATAATTTGGAGTAGAAATCCTTCACTCTTGTCAAAATTTCGCCTCTATTTCTTGTTATAGAACCATCTTCTTTTCTCAGAGCCATAATCTGTTTTCTTCCCTTACTGAGATGTCCCTTTGCTATCTTTAGGCTTTGGTTGTTTTCAATTGCTTTCCTCACTAGCTCACAGTTGAATTTCCTTACGTCTTCAGTGATACTTTTTCGTACTGTCTTGCATAGCTCTATATATTCCACTTTGGAAGTCACATCTTCTTTAGTTGTCCTCATCTCTCTTCTTTTTTGCATCAACATTTTCGTTTTTCCTGATAATTTATTTACATGCAACTTGTTCTTAGACCCAGCTAATTTTGTTGCTGTTTCCATAAGAGCTTTGGTTACTTTTCTGTTAACTTCCGAAATATCCACTTCTTCCGATGTTAGGCCTTCTAAAGCAGAGAATCTGTTCTTCAGTTCCAACTTGAAAGTATTATGGTGTTTTTTAAGGTTGGTTATGTCAATACATTTTGTTTGTATATATATATCATAAACTATTATCAATACATTGCTGGATGAAGGTTTCCCAAGTTTCTTCCACAACAGTCTAGTTTGCGGTGGTCTTCTCCATGTCACTCCAGCATGCGGTCGAATTTCATCTAACTCATCTCCAATGTGGATTTCTTCTAGGTCTTTTCTTGTCCC
Source organism: Macrothele yani (assembly GCA_039090855.1). NCBI lineage: Eukaryota > Metazoa > Arthropoda > Arachnida > Araneae > Macrothelidae > Macrothele > Macrothele yani. Next base: position 44,102,669 of record CM076999.1, on the reverse strand, counting down.
TTGGAATCCAGTCTTGAATTTTGGTTGTCCACCGGTGGCCCGTTCTTCGGGTAACATATCCATCACATTCCCGTTTCATGGATTTTACTGGGAACATGATATATTCAACCATTGTCATTTTCCTTATCCATGAGTTCCTCTTGTTATTTCTCTTTGTTATACCAAGCACGCATATGCCCATGCTTCTTTCAGTTGTCTGCAGCCTTTGTTTGTTTCGTGTAGCTAAGGTCCACATCTCTGCGCCGTATGTAAGCGCTCGAAGGATTGCGAAAACGTATAATTTTCCGTGACAGCGATTGAAACAGCGCTACCTCACTCCAGAGTAATTTGCGCTTCAAACTAAGCTGCACGGACGGAATTTATCGTTGTAGATTTGTCGTCATGACACGGGCTTTAGCTCTGTAGTACGTCACAGGATGCACTGAAGACCTTTTTTGTTCTGAAAGTACATTTGGCATATTGCTTTTAAAAACTACTGTTTCTTCTAAAAGCAGCTTTCCAACCAAATTTTATAAGTTGATTAATTTTTTCATAAATGTGGCCCTCACTTGAAATCTGCCGTCGCCGCTGCTGTGTTGCAGTGGTCTAAGCCATATCTTATGACCATACGCCAGAGTTGGGTCTGTGTTTGAATCCCGGTTCGGTATTAATGTTGTGTTTGTCTTACGGTGCAGTGATCTGGTTGAGCAATACTGCACTGTCAAGCAGAACTGACGATTTCAACCGCGAGACGGCGTTTCATCCCGATCTCGCGAATTTTTTCTTTTATGAATAGGCGAACCTTATGTTCCTTATCAATTAGAGCAGTGACGGGACTTAGTAAAAACGACCTTGGGAGGGCGAAGTTCCGTTCAGCCGACATAGAGACTCTGGCATCAGTTTCGGGTACGTCGTCATCGTTCCTGCCCCGCTGACGAAGGGAAATCTTTGAACCCTTGTCAGCCCAAAGCCCGAGGGCCCGGTTTCTAAGGTTAGACTTGAGTGGGATAACCCCAAGGAGCCCACTCAGTACTTAGAAGAAATTTGTGTTTTTCATCTCTCTCACAGAGATGTCATCTACCCAGAAGGGTAAAGTGAAACTTAAGGGACCAGCCCCCAAATCGTCCGGGTCAACCCGGACGCAGAAGGTTGCGGCCGAAGCATTACCAAGCCCTGTCGGCAGTGCTTGTAACTTCCGAGAACAGCCGGAAGTTAGAGCCCAATGCCAGGAGGAAACCGTCAAAGACGCTTCCCCCAGCAAAGGGCTCTAAAGCCGCTGCACCCATGGAGGGAGCCTCGACTGAGCCTTCTCAGTGAGCTAGTGGTTTAAGCACGCCCTTGCTACCTCCGACCATGGCAAGGAAGGGTAAGACACCACCCCAGCCCGAACCCTCTCGGGCTCCTGAGGGGTCGTTCGCTTGTTCCCCAGAGACACCTTTGGTGGGATACAAGCATCCCACGACACCCCCGGTGCTTACACCTGAGGCTTTCATGAGCTGCATTTTCACCCTCATTGGGGAAGTAGAGTCCGTTCTTAGGGACTCGCGGGTCACTCCCTCAGGGAGAGAAAAGGTGAAAGCGGCCCTGAATAGTATCAATAAGGTTTATTACGCGCAAGCCGATCGTGTAGCCTATATCGAAGGCAGGCTGTCCGTTTGGCAGGAGTCGAGCTGCGAAGCCGACGCGAAAGTGGTTTCCTACGCCGAAGTGGCTAGGAAAGGGGCTAGCACGGCGAAAGGGTCTTCGCCGGCCCCGATTGAGAATAAAAAGAAGAAAAAGTCGGGAGACGGGAGACACGTGCTTTTGGTCTACCCGACAGTCGAGAGTGCATCCTCAGAGGACACGAAGAAGACCCTGAAAACTGCAGTCAACCCAACTAAACTGCAGATAGGGGTCAAGAGCTTTCGGAGCTTTTGGAAAGGAGGGTTCGCGGTGGAGTGTTCCCATCCCGGGGAGCTCGACCGCCTTGCCTAGGAGTTGAGAAGCAATCCGCTGACCAAGGATTGCACACTCCCCACGGCCTCACGAAAGAGATACATACCCCCAGTTGATAATTTGTGGGGTCGACGGGTATCTCGCAGGGAAAGAGTTCGAGGAGGCGGTTTGCGGGCAAAACCCAGAACTCGAGAACGGGTTTAAAGCCTGTTTCCCCATCAAGGGCAAGGGAGGTATAGTCCCCTGGGTGGCAGACGTGGAGCCCAAGGCCTTCAAGCACTTGGTGAGGCGGAAGACACTGAACTTGGGTTGGTCAGTGCTCCGCCTAAAGGAATTTTTGAGGGAGGTCAGGTGCTTTCGGTGTAATGGCTTCGGTCATTTCCGAGGCAACTGCCCCGAGTCAGAAGCAAGGTGCGGCGATTGCGGTGAAGTTGGGCAGCAGCACCACCAGTGTACTGCCGCACCGAAGTGCAGCAATTGCACTGCTGCGAATGCCAAGTTCCGCCTGAAGCTGGACGTCTCTCACTCCAGCTACAGTAAGACGTGTCCTAGTCTTATTAGGGACTTGAGCAAAGAAAAAGCGGGGTCAACTATGGTTGACAGATGGTTGTACCCTCGGAGGTACGTTGCTCTCGATATTGAGCTTTTGGGTCTATTGACCAATGTATTTTTGATTACCCTGGCCCGGGGTTATCACCACAGCACTGGCCCTAGCGCTGTGGACCATGTCAATAATTGCTATGTGTGCCTAATGTGATTCAATGTCTGAATATTTGTGAGAGTGGTGCATGAGACCCTCAGTGTAATGTGTATTTTGTCACCATTGATACCGAATAAAGGACTTTTGTCCCAAAAACTCGCGTTGGCGGGCGATCTCCCGGCCACGAGATGGGAAATTTTTCGAAAAGTTGCTTGCCCCAACTGCCCATAGCACGTCGCACACACGGGTTCTGACAGAAGGGTGTAAGGTACCGGTCCCGTGGGGGAGACAGATCCCCACAGGTCTCTAGACCGAATCTGTCCGAGGGAAAGACTGTGGTTTCCGGTGACTGACAGGCTAGCTATCGCAGCGCCGTCAAGGATCCTATGATACCCAAAATTTTCGAGAGAGTTCAACATTTCCCTGCGAAGTCAACACTTTGATGGTGCTGGTAATGTCATCAGCTAGTATTACGGTGCTGGCTGTCTCTCTTCCCTGGAACCAGTGGACCTAAATTAAGGACAGGCGACTGCTTATAGACCAATGAGTTGCTCACGGTGGTCGTTAAACCTTCAATCAAAAAAAAATCTGCTGACCAATGTAAATGTAGGTATTGGTTATCTCCATCTTTTCCCCATCAGACGATAAATCTCCATTCCATGCAAAAGCATTGTACACCGGTTTTGTCATCTGAAAGTTCAATTTTACCACGTCTATACTCTTATCGGCATGTTCCTGGGTCATGCTCTGCAACTCTAAAGGGGCAGTTACAAAAGTGGCTAGGTCATCAGCAAAACGATTTTGAGTTAAACAAAGTTCAACGATTGAAAGACATTTTACAATGTGGTATTAAATATTTCGGATGATATGGTGTCATCTTGTCTCACTCCCATTCGAACTTTAGTTGGTGCTGTAAATTCAAATAACGGAACCTTTGAATTGCATTTTCATAGATGCTACTAATAATACTAATGCATGCATTTTCAATAACGCGCGATTTCAAAGCTGTTGTAACAGCTGATGGTTTAACGGAAATAAAGGGCTTTTCAAAATCTATAAAACTCATACATAATGGGAGTTCATTTTCAATGTCGTTTTCAATTTGTTCTCTCAGCACATAAATATGATCTATAGTGTTGCAGCAACTCCTGAATCCTGCTTGTTCTCTTGGTAAAGCCAGGTCCAGTGTTACATTCAAGCCACGTGAAAGTACCTTAGTGAAGTTTTTATAAACCACTGATAGGAGGCTGATGGGTCTGTAATTCTTTAGATTCTGAACGTCACCTTTCTTATGTAGCAGGATTTTTGTAGCATTGGTTGAATCCTCAGGAATATTATCTTTATTTTGATATGTAATGGAAACTTGGCCTAGTCTAGTTTCAATTTCTCCACTTGCTGCTTGTACATTGTCCACGGTAACGCAATCTTCTACATGAGCTTTTCCCCGTTTCATGTTCTTAATTGCATGTGTAACTTCTGCAGGTAGGACTGAAGGGACCTTAGTACTGTTACCTTCCGTTACGTCTAGAGTATATGTAACACATCTTTCATACAGTTTTCAGTAGAAATCGTTCACTCTTGTTAAAATGTTGCCTCTATTTCTTGCTATAGTGACATCTACCTATCTCAGGCTTTGGTTGTCTTCTATTACTTTCTTCATTAGTTCACACTTCAGTTTCCTTACGTCTTCAGTGATAATTTTTCGTTCTGTTTTGCGTAACTTCATATATCCCACTTTGGAAGTGGCATCTTTACTTTATTTGTTCTCATCTCTCCTTCTCTTGTGCATCATACTTTTTGTTTTTTCCTGAAATTTTCTTGATATGCAACTTGTTCTTAGTACGACTTGTAGAAACAAGAGCCTTGGTTAGTTTTCTTTTAACTTCAGAGATGTATACTTCTTCTGAGGTTAGATCTTCTCGATTGGAGTATGTGCTCCGCAGTTCCAATTTGAAGGTTTTATTATGCATTTTAACGTTCGTCATGCCAACGCAATTTGTTTGCTTTATGAGCTTGCTAAGTTCGAGTTTAGTGTTGAGGGGCATGCTACATCTCAGGATTCTATGATAACCCTTGGGTTTAACCTGTTCAGTATACTGCAGTCTTCGATATCAAATTTCTTGTTGCACATTTTAAAATCAATTTCACTCGTAATTAAATTGGGACGTTTCCTGTATGGGTTTTTCTTGAAAAGGGAGTTTCATGTTGAAAATTCCATCTGCCTGTACAAATTCTACGAGAGTATTACTACGCTGGTTTCGGTTCCCAAGTCCAAATTTATCTACTGAGGTTTCACTATGTAGCTGTTGTCTTATTTCCGCATTGAAGTCACTGTTAATAATCTTCAGGTTTTGCATGACTATTATTTAGCTGCCGAAAGTATTCGTAAAATTCTTCAATTTCTTCCTCATGATGATTTTGGGTGGGCCTGTAAGCTTGGGTAATTTGAGTCTGGTAACTTTTTGAAAGTTCGATAACGAATCGCAAAGCTCTGTCCGAGAAACTTCTAAATTCTAGAATTCTATCCTTTAGTTCCTTATTTATTTTAAATCCAACACTAATTCTGCCAGTATCTGTCCCACAATAGTAGAAGGGATGCCCACTTTTCTGTTCAATGTGATCGTCTTTTCTGCTTACTTCACTTAGCCCAACGATGTATCACCTGATCCGTTTTAGTTAATTCTCCAATTCAATAAGGCATAAATTACAAGATAACGAGCGTCAATTAAACGTAGCTAAGGTCAACGTCAGATGTCAGCGCAGCGCGGTCCTCCGGTGATTCCAGCACCTTCTGCCTTCATGTCGCAGTGGCCGCTGCTTTGTCCAGGTATATTCCAGCTGTTACTTCACCAACGGTCTCGCCTTGGCCAGGAACATTATCCCCAAATTTCTCCTATTACTGTCCATCTTGCGCTACAATCGTCCATGTCACTCCCGCGTGTTTTCAAATTTCGTCTACTCATCCTCCACATGGGTCTTCCTGTGAGTCTTTTTCTGCCCCTTTTAATCCAATTTAATATTTCGTCCATCTGTGGTCTATGCTTCTGGCAACATATCCAGCCCATTGCCATTTCAGGGATTTTACTGTGTTCATATGTATGTATATATGTACTCGAGGATGACGAAAATGAAAAGAGAGGAAGACATTGTGGACAGAGTAAAATCCTAAAATGACAATGGGTTTTACGTGCAGCAAGAAGGACGGGCCAGCATGTGGACAACTGAAATTCTAGACTGGAGTCCATGGGACAAAAAAAGACTCAGTGTAAGACCACATGGGAGACGAGTGGATGAAATTTGACAGCGTACGGGAGTGACATGGATAATGTGGGCACAAAACAGACTGTCTTTTATTAAATTTATGTTGACCTTAATCTAGTAGTGGATCATCATATAATGGATATTCACTTTATTGACAAAAGTCACCGGACACACCAAGAAGAGAAACACAACCCACATAGCATTTGTTGACATACATTAGTACGGTGTCGGGCCACCTTTGGCCTTAACGCATGTACTGACCCTTAGAAACATGCTTTCGACAAGGTTTCGGAACAAAGCGATAGGTATGCGCTTCCATTCGGTACATAATGCTGCGACTAACTGTTACTGAACAGTAGGCCTTGGTTCCAAACTTCTTATGCGGCGCTCTTATTCATCCCATAGGTGCTCTATGGGATGAATATCAGGGCTCTGGGCTGCCCAGTCTACATACGATACACAATTATCGTCAAACCACGCCGTAACAGTCCTTGCTTTATGGCTCGGTGCATTATCGGCCAGGTTGAAACAAGGCTTGGTTCCATAGCATTACCGCAGAGTTGGTAGGGCATAATTGTTCAGAATATCGAGGTAGACGTGCTAGTTAACAGGTTTGTTCACGATAACCAATGATTTGGGACCATAGCACGAAAAACACCCCTACACGAGTAAACTGCCTGCTTCAAACCTAACCGTAGGAACAGTGCACTGTGGTGAATAGCGTTCCCCGGCTGCCGCCATACCCACACACGGCCATTAGACTGATGGATCGTGTATCTAGACTCATCAGTCCACAGGACCCATTTCCATCGATCTACAGTTCAAGATAAATGCTCTTTACACAATGCTAATTGACGAATAGCATTCCGAGTGGAAATGAAAGGCTTATGAGCAGCGGTACGACCACTGTAACCCACGGAACGAAGTTCTCAGCGAATGGTACGTGTACATACCGAGGTTCCAGCATTTGTACTCACCTGTACACTAAGGTCTTGTGTAGTACTCCGTCGATTAGCTGTAACGGCTTTTCTGAGGCTTTGGCATCCTCTATCACTGATTTTCTGTGGTCTGGCGGTACGTTATGCTACTTCAGGCACGCCATGTGTCTTCCACGTATTCAGTACACCCAAAACAGTTGACTTGGGTATGTTTAAACACCTCTTGGTCTGTCTTATGGACAACCCATTAATATAACATCCAACAATCTTTCCTTTCTCAAAGTCAGTTCTCTCCAGCCGGGACATTTTCACTCAACCTCACAAAGCGATATGATAAAGGCTTCAGGCTTGTTTTTACACCGTTTGCAGCTGTACCGCGCATCTGAAGAACGCGGCGTATCCGTTCATTTGCTTTTGAAGGGGTGTCCGGTGACTTATGTCTACATATATATACACTTATATACTGTATATATATTTGATATGCTGGAAATCTGAACTGTGTTTCTAAAACCATTCCTGCAGAAATTGGACCTGTGGTTCTGCGCATTGTCGTCTTGGGTCATACTGTCACCATTTGGGTAAAAGTGCAATATTGCTGGGTGTACTGATTGAGCAAGCGATTCACGATAGTAGGCACCAAACATGCGTTCTGTACAAGTTCGTGGTAGTTAAACATGCATTGTGGAAAACATGCAGAATGGATCGAGTGCTTTATGTCGTATGCGCTGCAGACATAAATGACCATTCAGTGTGCACTGAAATACGTGTCTTGTCAGACCGTTATACAATATTACATTCTTCCAAAATCCAGCTTACATGATCTTTCAACTAGGCCAGTCTTTTGCTCCGATGAACCGTGGTTGGGAGATATGTCGCCGGTGTTTCTGCTGTCATATCCCACATATGCGAGCGTTCGACACATAGTCATAACAGATACTGTTCTGGCTTGACCTGTGTTGTATTAAGTAGTCAGCTGCTGAACCGTGTTAAGTCTAAATTAATGAAAATGAGTACACCATTTGACCACACCAAGCCGACAACATTTTCAAGTTTCCGTGTATTATGACTTAGCAATTCATGGGATATTTACACCAATAGATGGATTAACAAATTTCACATGTGTATGGTGTTGCGTCTGTTGGCATGTACAAGTCAGCATGCATTATTCTGATGGGAAAAAATCTATTCGTTCTACAGCTGATGCGCATACCATCATGAGGCCATCTTTTTTCTTCTTAGCTTAGAAACACAAATCTGTCATCAACTCATAGACAAGTAGATTTTCGTGCACGTATCTCCTGTAAGAGACGATACAGAGAAAATTCGATTGTTTGTTGTTACTGCACACGTGACGATAAGTAACGGCCTCTATAATTTTGAGGCGTCCGGCGTATCATGCATTATCTATATTTAATCCTTACAATTATTTTGAGTACCTGGCCAATGATTAAATTACTTTTTTAGGGTTTGCTTAAGTCCGTGAGCAACTCTGAAGTCATTGACTGTGTCCCATCTAAGGAGGTTTGGTAGCTCCACTCACAGCAATAAGACTTTTGCATCAAAACACGCTGGCCTCTGAAATGGACTTCAGTGGAACAAGACGAATCTTGCCCCTAGCTATGAAATTCGATTTTTTCGGTGAAATTATTATGACGAATTGGTGTTTCAAAGCTCTTTAACTGTTTTTAGAATTTTTTACGCCTAATCGTGTCTGAAAAATGTTTCCATTACAAAAATTACTTACTTATTATTTGAGAACTAAACTAATTATGCCAATAAATGCATAATTCTGAGTGACACATTACATTATTAGACATGTTTACGACGCATGGAACAAGATTTACAAGTATTATGTCATTTACGATTGTTTCCTGTTACAAGTAAAACTGTGTCCTGAAATGGCCAAGCAATTATTTTGGAATGCACGAACTTAACCCGCAGTGAAAGTATTGATACGCTTTCTGAAAATACGTTTTGATTTACGCAAAACAAATATTTTTTTTAACATAATAAAAGAGACAGAAATAATCTACAGGCTATCCCGCTTACCCCGCAGAAACGGTAATCAAATAATAAATATATTTCTAAAATAGGGGTGCGAGCAGCCCCGGAATGCAGTATATCGGATCACTTCATATATGCTGCTTTTTCGCTTGAGCTAATAACTCACAAACAGGTATAAAGTTAAGAGTAGAGATGTCGATTTAAACCTCTAAAAGAGACAAGTAGAAATGTGTTAATGCGCATGCGCAAAGCGGAAAGAATATTGCTCCTGGCAATTTATTTTGGCAAGTAATGGAAATACGTGTGTACGCGCATGCGCAAAGCAGGAAAAACGTGGATCTTGCCAATTTATCTTGGCAGGTATTCTGAGAAACAAAACAGCCAGAAGATCGTTATACGAAGCAACAAAATGCATTTAAAAAGCCCATTTACCTTAAGAGCTACTCTAATTTGCCGAACATAAAGGTTCTAATATGCAAAATATTTATTGAAAAAATCAAAATTTCTGAATTATCACGTTCGCAAACTATTTGTCTATGAACATACTGACCTTCAATAGTTTTGAACAGATGCATGTTCTCAATTTATAAACTCTGAACATCTGAAAATTTTCTTTCAAAATACAATTTGAAATTTGAGTACTTGCTGTTAAAGTGAACAAAACTTCTTTTGCTTATTTCTGCATCTTTTTTCAATTTAGTCTTTATTACATTGAAAATGGTTATGTCTTCCATTTAGTCTCTACAGACATGTGATACTTTCAATCCGGCTGTGATGTAAATGAACACGATTTGCGTTCAAATGAACAATAATTTCTGCGCTGCATTTTCCAATTTAATCTTTTCCAAAATTTAAACGTTATAAATTAATTTTGTACGGTATTTTAAAGACGACATAATATGCAATGTTTTTATGTTTAAGAAGATATTTTTTCGTGAAATCTAAACTGTAATTTTATCCACTATTGCACAGAAGAAAAAATAACAACACCGAAAAAAGTACATTGTGTACACACTCAAATATGACCGCATTAGCTGGATAATCCTCGTTAATTTTAATACAAGCTATATCTGAATAAATAGCTGTTTGTTACTTACCATCGTTGCCAGCAAGAGTCGTTTCAAATCCACGTGCATGATCAGTGCACAAAATCACTGCAATAATAATCCTGAAAAGAACGACCATATTCGCTGTTTGTCGGTTCAACTCTGAACTATTAGTAACCAACTGATAAAGCATGCGGCTACACGTACACACCAAGAAGCTGCTTCTGCACGATTGCACCGGTCTGCGTTTTACGTCCTCGGCCATCTGGATAGTACGTCAGACTGACGCAAATGAATTTGCCGGCATGGAAATCCAACAGGAATTTTCGACAGTTTTCCAAGAACAAAACTCTAGTTCTCAGAAAAGCTTTGTTTAATTATAGCTGCACACGAAATAAAGCTAGCATTAAAACTGAGATGCCGTGAAAAAAGTGGAAGAGAATGAAAAAGGGTTTTATGTAATATAAATTTGGGAATACGCTTAACTTCCATTATAGTGTACTACATTGAAAATGAAAGAAGCAGCAAGAATATCAGCAATAATAAAAGAAGAAACATGAGAGTGCGTGTGTTTTCCATGACGGATCGTGCTCTGTTGTAAATAAAGAAGTGCCTTATAGATAAAGAAATAAAAACATTGTGACACGGTTTATTTTACCCATCTGTGATTGTGAAAAGATTTAACTAAAAAATGAATTTTTTAACAGATGAGAAATTCTTTCAGCCCTGTTACACTTGCATCTCTAAATGTCGCCTTTGTTAATATGGTGGTAGCTATAACCTGTAAAAGATTTCTGGTCTCGGTACTGTAAAACTAAGGCAATTGGCACACTCGCATAAAACATGAATGTTGATCACTCGTTCCTCCTCGTAACCGCACGACACAGCATAATCTGCCACTAATGGTTGTCATTGTTGAACATGAAGGTGTCAATAGGGTTATTTTCAGAAACCGCAGCGGAACCTTCGCGAAAAACACTGTGTGGACCGCTTCCATACAGCAACTAAAGGGTTCACATTTGATGAGGTTTAACAGATCTATAAGACACTTCATATTTATTGAACACACCGTTGTTCAGAATAATATGAACACCTGTAATAATGGGAATAACCACCCCTGGCCCGGATGACAGGTGCAAGACGGGGTGGCATGGACGCAATGAGGACCTGGAAGGTTTCCCGGAGAACACGTGCCCATTCGGACTGAAGCAGAGCACGGAGGTCCCGCAGATGACGTGGTTGTGGGTCGGCACATCGGACCTGTCCATCCAAATAGTCCCACAAATGCTGTATGGGATTGAAGTCGGGCGATTTAGCCGGCCAAAAGAGAACGGAGACATCGCTGTCATGTACCTGAAATTTCACGCATTCCCTTAGCGACGTGGCAGTTCGCATTGTTCTGTTGATAGACACCATCAACGTCAGGGTAAACGTTCAACACAAAGGGATTCAAGCCGCCCCATTGGCGCATTGTTCTAAGCGATGGCTTCTGACCATTCTTCCGAAAATGTGTCCGGCTACGAATCCTGGTGAGGCATAGATGTGGTGTTTGTCTTACGGCACTGGCTCTCTCTATTTCCTTGAACAAGTGATCCTACATTAGAGACGGGTGACTGCTTATAACCCATTAAAATGCTGCCGGCGGTCGTTAAACTTCACAATCAAGGTAAAAAAGGAATTCATGTGAACAGCGAGGTTGCACAGATAGCCATTGGCGTTGACGGGTGCATCTAGTGGTACCAGCGGTTGCAGGTTGTACCAAGAAAATATCCCCCAGACATGCACACTGCTACCGCCTGCCCGTACGTGAGAGACAAGCGTGTTCGGGTGTTGGTTCTCGTGTGTCTGACGCCGTAATCGCCACTTACTGTTACTTCTGTGGAGTAGGAACCTTGATTCGTCGGAGACTGCAACCTCTTCCTCCTTTTCCACTGTCCAATGACGGTAGTCCCATGCGAACTGCAGGCGTCATTGTCATTAGACCTAGGTAAATATGGTCGCCTTGACGCAGCGTCTACTGTGGGGACCCATGCGTGACAAGGTTCGCTCTACTATTATCGGGGACAAGTGTGTGGATGCCCCAGCGTTCATTTGCGTGGTCAGTTGCTGCACTGTTTCGGGTCGATTGCTTTTACCAGTCGACAACGGATATCTTCTCTGGAGTCGATGGACTTCTGTGCTCCACAGTTATTACGTTGGGAGGTACTCGGTGTGACAGCGGTCTATTCTTGGTACACACTTTCTACAGTACCTCCGGAACAGCCCACGAAGTCTCCGGTTTCTGAGACGCTTCCACCCTTAGGACAGTAGCCGATGATATTTCCCTTTTGAACATCCTAGAAGTCACCACCTATGCCTATTGTGCTCTCGGTAAGAAGGGACTTTAAATAGGCAATTTAAATTCCCGGCGTAAACAGCACTTTAAATTATTCTGTTCAATTGTTTGCTTTTCTTTTGTTTTGCAATCGGCTTGCTTTATTTTTATCTATGTAGATTTAATGCGACACAAAAGAAATATTAAATATCACACATGAAATTCATTGTTCGAAAATTTTAATTTAGGGTTTCGTTGCATTTGAAGTTAGTTTTAGATGCAAGTCGAAATTGTCATGAAAACAATTAAATAACTTATCTTCTGAAATTATTGTTGTACATAGAGACCATTCCCAAAGGAATTTTCCTAAAATAAATATTGAACATGAGTCCGGTAAACAATCAAATTGGTCTGAGTACATAAAACCGCAATTTCAGGTTTTGTACTGTAAGTAAACTGCAGGTCATTCAGAAATCCCTTCTTATTTTATAATTATGCGTTGACATTTAAATATGCGCTTTACTTTCGTGAACTTTCATTAAGAAACCTACCATTTATCAGGTTTCATAAGGAAAATACTGGGATTTTTTGTTATGCGGGAGCAGTTTATTTTATCGCTGAGTTCCGTGAGATTCTGGTATTTTCAGCAAAACATTATCATATTCGATAAAGATTACGTCCAATACCGTGGAAAGATTTCCTCACCTTATATATCATATTTAGTTTTATCAGAATCTGTGCACACTCTTCTAATTGGTTTGAAATTACCTTATCTAATTGATTTAGCTATTGACGCTCTTTATAAAATTACCGGGTGTGCAAAAGAAACATTACTGATTGTGCCCATGAGCTGTAAAAATCGCGTAGTGTCATACCTTATGAAAGCACTTTTACAAATATGTTTGCTTTTTAAAATAATAACCGTCAGATTGCGTTTTATCATCAAGAGTGTAATATTTTTCTTATCAGTTTGGGATAACTCCGCGAATCTATGTGGCTTCTCGATAAATAAGACAACATGGATGGTTCTTCCACAGCTTTTAGCACGTCTTTTGAAAAAAAGATCGTACTTATGCTATCGGTTTGTCTGTCCGTCCGTCCGTCTGTACCCACGATATCTCTGCAACTATTAGTCCGATATAAAAATAATTTTTGCATTAGGAAGCTTTAAATATGCGAATATTAATCCATCATTTCGTTTTTTTTATAATGTACAGTTTCGCCGCTAGAGGGCGTAAATGCAGATGATATTGAATTCAAAAATACGTTTTATTCCACATATTTGTTTCTAAATATCAGATTGAAATTTTTTTTCATCTTTCGATTCCATTTATGTCGAAGAGTGTTTTAGATATAGTTACTTTTTCAAATTAGACATAGATTTTCCGTTAGGGGGCGTAAACGTATATTACATTTTTGTCGATAACTCTTTTTCTAAAACTCCGATCTGAAATTTTTTTTCTTCAGCGGATACATCTCCTGATGGAAAATCTTTTGCATGCAATATAATTTAAAATTTTTGGAAAAGAATACTTCGGCCACCAGGGGGCGTAAGCGTTAATTTTTGCTTCTGACGTATTTGCCATAAAATCTGAGCTTATAAAATATCGATTGAAAAATTCTTTCATGGACTGATACCACTCACATCGATAAATCTTTTTGAAATATTTTTTTCCTAAAATATTCCACACTTTCTTCGCCAGGGGGCGTAGATGAACATCTTGTTTTTGTCAATATCTCTGGTTCTAGGAGTCCGATGTGAAAAATTCTTTCTTTGTTGGATAGTGTTATCCGTGTGACATGTTTTTCATCTAATTTCAAAATTATCAGGTAATTCATAGACTCTCCGCTAGGGGGCGTAGCAGTAAATTGCGTTCCCCCCTATATCTTTGCTTCTAAATTTCCGTTTTGAAAAATTCTTTCTGCACCGGATACAGCTCCTGATGGGAAATCGTTTACACACAATTTCTAATTTTTGTGAAAAATTGGTGTGTCCATTAGGGGGCGTAAATCTTAATTTCCGCTTCTGATATATTTGCAGCAAAGTATGAGCTTCTAAATTCACGATTGAACAAAAAAGGTCGTTTGTTGACCGATACTACTCATCTCGACAAACCTTTTAGAACAATTTTCTTCTTAAAATAGTGCATCGATTCAACGCCAGGGGGCGTAGATGTATATCTTATTTTTGTCAATTTCACTACTTCTAGGAGTCCGATTTGGAAAATTCTTTCTTTGTTGGATAGTGTTTCCAGTGTGACATGTTTTTCCTATAAATTCAAAATTTGCAAGTAAATCATAGACTTTCCGCTATGGGGCACAAAGGTAAATTGCGTTTTCTGCTCCTAAATCTCTGATTTGAAAAATTCTTTCTGTATCGCATACAAGACCTGGTGAAAAATATTATTCACATAATTTTTAATGTTTGGTAAAGAATGGTTTGGCCACCAGGGGTCATAGCGGATAATTTCTGTTTCTGATGTATTTGTAGCAAAATCTGGGCTCCTGAAAACCCGGCTAATTTTTTTTTCTTTGACCGATACCGCTTATATGTATAAACCTTTTGAGAATACTTTCTTCCTAAAATAATGCATTGCTTTCCCACCAGTAGACGTAAAGTCACATCTTAGTTTTGTCGATATCTTTGTTTCTAAGAGTTCGTAAGCTCACGATTCCGTTTACAGCATAATCTGAGGGATTAAAAACCCGATTGAAAATCTTTCTTTCGTCAGATCTATTGTTTTCCATACCGGTTTCATTGACTTCGAGTAGATTTGATAAATTTAATTTGCGTCAGAACGGATTCAAAAGACGTGCTTATTACACCCGAAAATTCGGTGTCAGCTTTCTTGTTTTATTTTGTCACAAGCATGCACACTTGATTATCGATTTACTGAATTTTTCCAATTGTGAATGATATGAAATCAAAAAATCTGCAAATCATGCTCATGCCAGGACGTTTATAACGTAAATATTACCAGATGTTAGCTGTGAGTGGTGAGCTGTCTAATTCTGTAAAGAAAGCATGAGAAAAACCGGTTTCGATTGAAAATTAAGTTGTGCAACAAAGCAAATCACCTGACGTCTTACCACCACCTAAAAAACCAAGAGCCGCCGCAAACCTGCAGCTAATGAAGTTACGAAATTTTGTATGTTTTATGAACATAACGTACAGTACATCAGAAAAAACACTTCATTTTTTGCCACGCAATTACATGGTATTAGAAATTAGGCAGTGCATTTAAAATATCTTAGTGACTTTAAAAACTTCTTTGGGATGGAAACAATTGATTTCAGATGAAATACATTAACACATGTTACTTATCAAAGTTTCGATCAAAAGGTATTTTTGTCGCTTCCTGTCCCTTCGATAAATTCCACAGTGAGTACTATTGATTAAGATTGACATTTTCGATATAGTGCATTCCCAAATAATAACTGCTAAGGTCCCGAATTCTAAACTATTGCTGAATGGTTTCCAAACGTGTATTATTGTGTCCGTGACAAACATTTCTTCCTTAAACAAAGAAAACTAATTTTCTTTCAATACAAAACTCTGCTAAAGTTTTGGAGGACTCCGATGTTCTAACGCTAAAAGACTTTGTGAATCACCCTGTAGCCTAACACTCATGTTATATGTTCCTACTATCATGTAGGACTTCCTATAGGCGTGCAAAGTGCAGTACCTTGAAGTGGCTACGATTCCACAAGTGGTCGGAAGAAATCTGGAGAGACACTTAGCCATGCCGTCTGAACAGCCGTCCACAGTTTCGTCGCATTTGTAGGTGCAGGATCTTGGATGCAAATCAACTTTCCTTTACGGCCTACAGGTGCTCTATCGTGTTCGTTTAGGGCGAAAGTTGTGGCCACACCTTTCTTCGAAAAAATCTGGAATTCAACTAAGACGTTTTGGACAACTTGAGCCCAATGGCATGGTGCATTATCCGCATGGGAAATCCAACCGTTATTGGGTTACATGAAATCCATAAAGGACTGCTAATGGTCACCCAGCAGAGAAACAAAGCGATTGCCATTTAATGACCTGTTTACGAGGACCAGGTGACACAAACCGTGACAAGTAAAGACACACTACATATGTTTGGAACCACGACCAGCTTGCAAAGTACATTGTTGAAAGCTTGGTTCCATGGCCTCATGTAGTCTACGCCACACCCGAACATTACCAACAGGTGGAAACAACTGGTAGCGAGACTCATCGGACTACACCACATGCTTCCAATCTTCCAGGGTCCAATTACCGTGTTCACAAGCACAGGTGAGGAGCTGTGTCCGATGTCGTGGTGTTAATAATGTCATTCTGGTAGGTCTTCTGCTCCCATACCCAATGGACGCTAAATTATGCTGCACTGACCTAATGGATATTTATCTGGTACCTTCGGCACTAAATGTGTATATTTTTTGCGCCAGTGTAATTTGTCAGCTAGCCTGGTCAATCCTGGTCAGACGCCGTTGGTCACGGTCATTTAGTATCCCTGGTAGGCTAATGCGCTGTCCACGGTAGGTGGTAATGCCTTCCACGGAATATTCTCCGTGCACACGTGACACCGTGGATCGAGTTATTTTGAATGTTTGCACAACTTCGGAAATTTAATGTCCCATTCGTCTGACTTCAACAACCGTTACTCTTTCAAACCCTAATAGTCATTGTCAACTTGCCATAATATTACTGGCGGTTGTTCATCTTGACTCACGAGATGGCACCTCGCAATTGGAAAAGATCGTGGCGTGGGAAGAAGCTTTTATACGACGGCAGCTCCAGTTAGAAATTTGAATACTGGTATCCCATGATTTTGACACTTCAGTGTATAATTACGAACATTATCCTGGGTTTTTAAAATTCACTGAGTGAAATGTAATACGAGTTGTTCTTATTGTCAGATTTATTGGCAATTAAACACGCGTAAACAATGACGAATCCAACGAGATCTATGCTTTTAAAAAGGGTAGTAATAAAATGTTTGGAATAGAAATCTTCAGCAAAACGCAAATGTCATAAACTGTACTCCTTATGTACGAGGTAGTGAATTCTGATCCAGGCCTAAATTGGGAAATGAAAGCTATATTTAACGTCTGGCGTCTTAACATATATGCAATCAGGTTTTCGTCATAGATCAGCAAAGGAAAATGGCACTACAAAATTTTGTTAAAAATATTGCAGACTGGTACAATGATTACAACAATTAATCTGTTACCACACTGAAGTATAAAATTTAAAAATATGGGAATTGGTCGCCGTTAAACATTGAAAGTATTGCACAGTTCAATTTAACTGGAAGAAAAAAATGTTTTTTATATGTAAACAGTTTTTAAAGTTTTATATTTGCGATATAACTAACATTCCAAAAGGTACACTTCAAATGTACGTCAAAACTAAAAGATTAAAGAAGAAAAGTGTATATAGTTAAGTGGTCCACCTCGAACGTTTCTTTCTCTACAAGAAAATTTTCTCTTTACTCTTAGTTTTTAGTTTTTGAATGAAAATATGAAACAATTTCGGCGCAAGATCTGAATTAAAAGAGATGTAACTCATAACGAACGTAAAGAACATTTCTTGGCTTGGTAGCAAAATATTTTACTCAGTTACTATTACTCAAAGCATAAATTTACTACGTACACTTCTTGGTTTGTCTTTTTGAATGAGAGGTTTTACTTATCTACTTGGTGCTCACGTAACTAAACTTTTGGCGTCGGCAAGTTGCTCTCTTAGTATTTGCTCAACTTAACGGGCGATAGAACTATCTCTTTACATTAAATGACGAAAGATGGCGTCACAGTTTCTTGAAACATTTAAACTACGGAGTAAGAAGATGTTCAAAAATATACGTAAAATGGCCATCATTAAATACAAAACAATCTACAACTGAATCGTATTTTCGACATAAAATGTTAAGAACAAAACATTGGATTTAAGCTGAAATTTTGTTGAGTTTTTGCACTGACTTTAAATTGTTAACAATAATTGAAATTTTCTTTGACAAACCTTATTCATGCTTTTATTTCTAACAATATTTATTTCGTTCACAGGTTAATTTTACCTTCTACTAATTGACAGAAATTTTTCTATTGATGGTTTTCAACCTACATAACGTAATATGCACACACAAAAAAAAATTAGTTCGGTTGCAATCAAAGTTCTCATAGATTAAATCGAAAGTATTCCATGAACTCCATTACATACGGGTCCAATTCATACGAACATATTAATATTTCACTGACCATAAATCGAACAAAAATGTCGTCTTTTCGCTGAAGATATTCATGCAATTTATTTTATAACCAAATACTCAATATACACTGACGGAAAAAAATCCCAACACCACGGAAAAATAGTTGTAGAGGAATGAAATGGCGGCAATACATTTGTATGGGTAACATATTTAATCTATTAAGGTTTCAAGATCACAGCTCAATGTAAGCGCGAAAAGAACCATTTTAAATGTGAAATGCTTGTACATTAATAACCGCTGTAACCGCCAGAATGTTGAATGCAAGCACGCAAACGTTCATGCATTGTGTCGTACAGGTGCAGGATGTCAGTTTGTGGGATGGAGTTCCATGCCTGTTGCACTTGGTCGGTCAATACAGGGATGGTTAGTGCTGGTTGGGGGTGACGCTGGAGTTATCGTCCAAACACGTCCCATAGGTGCTCGATTGGTGAAAGATCTGGTAATCTAACAGGCCACGACAACAGGTCGACACTCTGTAGAGCATGTTGGGTTACAATAGAGGTATGCGGGCGAGCGTTATCCTGTTGTAAAACACCCCTTGGAATGCTGTTCATGAATGGCAGCACAACAGGTTGAATCACCAGACCAACGTACCACTGTGCCGTCAGGGTGCGTGGTATAACCACAAGAGTGCTCCTGCTGTCATAGGAAATTGCTCCCTACACCATAACTCCAGGTGTAGGTCCAGTGTGTCTCGGCCACAGACAGGTTGTTTGCAGGCGCTAACCTGACGTCCTTCTAACAAACACACGGCCATCACCGGCACACAAGCAGAACCGCCTTTCATCAGAAAACACAACATATCTCCACTCCATCCTCCAAAGAGCTCTAGCTTGACACCACTGACGTCGCAAACGGCAGTGGTTTAGAGTAAGTGGAATGCACGCTACAGGGCGTCTGGCTCGGATCTGTCCTTCAAGTAACCGATTTGTAACAGTTCGTTGTGTCACTGTGGTGGCAACTGCAGCTCGAATTGCTACCGCAAACGCGGTACGATGCGCCACTGCCATACGCCGTACACGGTGGTCTTCATCTCAGTAGTGCCACGTGGCCGGCCGGAACCCGGTCTTCTTGAGGCAGTACCTTCCCTTGACCACCGCTGCCGACAATCATGCACAGTGGCTACATTCCTGCCAAGTCGTTGTGCAATATTGCGGAACGAAGGTCCACCTTCTCGTAGCCCTATTACACGACCTCGTTCAAACTCCGTGAGTTGTTGATAATGGCTTCTTTGTCTTCTTAAAGGCATTCTTGACTAACATCAACACACTACGTCGAATCTCAACGATAACTAACGCTCACGAAAGTTACAGCGCGTATTTACAGCAAACCTGTTTTGCATGTTCTGCGGGGTACTACTAGCGCCACATGTATGCGCCGAGCGCGAAATTTGCATAGACGTCATCTTACAGATGTACTCTCACCGCCTACCAACTGTCGTTTATCTAACACAACCCCTTTTTGGTGTTGGGATTTTTTTCCGTTAGTGTATTTAAATTTTGTTGCATCAGTCCATGAAAATTTACCGAATATTGGATACGTGATTAACGTCTGAACCCGATGTATCAGGACAAACGTAACACTTGAAATATGCAGCTTTAATTCGCTTTGAAAAGTCATCACTTTTAGCAATAATTATTGTGCACTATAGTAATTGGTAAACATATAGTCAAATATTAATAAAAACACAATTTTTTACCTCGTTCCATTGTTTGATATCTTTTCCAGATGGCAGTGGCCCAAAACTGCAATTGATGTTATTTCAATTAATTAGAAAATCTTGTGTTACGAAAGCTCGAAATGAGGATTTGTCTACGGGTCTCAATCGCCTGCTGTGTAATAAATAAATGGCAATATTAATAGAACGATTTATGAAAGATTCATGTTTCAATGTCCCGCAGGAGTGGTATTAATATCAATATTTGCCTCGGAGCTTTACAGCACAAACTCGTATTTTTGAGCATGAATGTATACAGGGTGTGTCAAAAGTCGCAGGACATCATTGTATTTCAGAAAGAGGAGGCAAAATGAAATGACTGAATACCTCAGCAAAGAATCGGTGAGTAGGCCTAACGATTAGGCAATATCCAGAACATAGCCTCTATCTTGAAATCCGCCATATTGGACAAGCTCAAATTTTCAAATGGTAAGGAGGTTCATGTTGCGTATCAACAAGATTGCGTGGTTGAGTTCGGTAATGTGTCTCTTCCATTTTTATCCCCCTAGATTGCAGCCAAAAAAAAATCTCAGCAGATCGTGCTGCTTTAAAGCTCGAGGTTTCGTCAAGAAACGTGACATTTCTACATTTCCTGAAGCGTTGTTGGTTGGAACATGGGTGGCTTGGGGTGTTCTCTGCCTTTAGTAGTAAACATTAATAGATTTGAACTGTGAAAGCCGGACAAACCGTAAAATTAGAAGCATTTTGAGAATCTGCCAAGCCGCGCACGAAATCACAGCGCTAGTGGTTTTGTTGGTTTGTTGGGAAATGTTGATTGGTAGGTTCCATTCTCTAATTAAAAAAAGAGAATTCGCATATATGTTTTGATGCGATTTTTGCTGAGCTAAATAGTTTTTTCAGGTGTCTGTAAAAGCGCTCATTGCAGGCCATCATTGAATGTATAGAATGAGGTCCAGGTGTCTCCTTAGTTGGAGCTGCGCTTGCACCTATCCATTCGTCCGCAATAGACAATTTCTATTTGTTTGAGAACGAACTATTCTACAGTGGAGTACTTTCTTTCAGGAACTATGATGTCATTGAAAATAACGCATTATATATCTTTACGAAGGAAAATATAGCGATACCTGACGAAAAGTGTTAAAGTGGAGAACGCCAGTTTAAAATTGTTCCGAAGTACTTTGAAATTTCTCATTTCCAAAGAAATATTTTTAGGCGAAAAGTCCATTAGATAATTGGAAAATTCAAATTACATTTTAAGTTATGTGATCCGTAAAGAACAAACTGAAGATCGAGAATGCCGAATATTTTCAGGCGCAAATGGTATGCAACAGGTAATAGTACATAGGATATTGTAAGACCTAAAAATGTGTTAAAAGTTTAAAAGGCTTACCAGAACAAGGCTGCGTACTTTACCGACAATCCACACAGAAATTTGCCTCATATATTAGTCATGTCTTTAAAATAATTCGGAAAAACTGAAGTGGAACAAACTAGAATGTTGTGCTGAACATTTTTGTTAAATAAGAAGGGCGAGTGTCGCTCTCCTTGTCTGTGTCAAGGTGGACGTAGACAACACGCACAGGAGATGATTCATTTAATCTCAAAGAGGCCAAAGCTTCATAGCGAACCTGTATATGTTAATGTGCTACCGCGACACCTTTATGAAAAGTTATAATTGTTTGAAAAAGCAGAATGAGGTTGTGTAGCTTGATACGTACAAGTGCATTGTTTACTTATATTGAAATGTTCTAGAAAAACTCACAGATAAGTGAGAAAGTAAGTTTTCTAAAAACATATCATATTGACAAGTCGTGCTGTGAAAGAATGCGACACACTGTGTTTTCCATTCGTGAACTCAAACTTAATATGGCCGTAAGTATATAATTTGATCATATTATATTTGGAAAAATTGCAACCACAAATACTTAGCAAATAATTTCAATTAGAGCGCATTTTTATAACCTCCACTTTGTTTTTACAGGGAAGACAACAATTATTTTTTTCATCAGCCTGTGATTCCAAAAATCGTGATATGAGACTTCTACGTAATTTACACATAGATTCCTTTATTTGATAAAAGAATATGTTTGTTATTTGGAATCCATATGTCGGTGTTTTCGAAGTTTACGAAAATAAATGTATTTCAACGGAAGGCAGTATTTGCGCAACGTCACACAGTATAACTTTTATACAGCATGCATTACCGGTTTTGGTTTATCCAACTATATTTTCCAAATAAATGAATACCAGAACATAACGCATTTCGTCATCTCTTGGTCTTCAACGTCAGTAAAAATGTACCTTGCATCCATAACATACGATATAGAACAAATCTATAATCTAGTAAAGATATCTTCTTCGATTTATAACGAGAACGCGCTGAACTCAAAATAAAAATATTATTGGCCTTGCTAAATTTTTGGAAGTGAGTGCATTTGATTTTCAATTACGGATGCAATAAAACTCCTCTTTTTGAGAAGGAATGTGTTGTATCGCTCGTTGGTTCTTAATTGTCTTTTTTTTCTCCAAAATCACTGAAATATAGAATACACGTTTGAGAATTATGCGAATATAGAAAAACCCGCACTACACCAGTACGATGGTTAGTTATCAAACAAACAATTTCTAAGCAGATTTAATAATCCTTTTTTTGCAGGAATTAAAAACAAATGTTATATAATTTTTTTGCCAATGCAAACTTGGCACGCAGTTAAAATTGTCTTTGAATGAGAGCTGGGGTTCATCTTCTGCGATAGATGGAGAAAAATGTCATTCCTTGGTCGTGGCTTTTACGTCTTAATAGACTGTTCCAGAAGTTGGCGTGAGCCAATCACTGCAGGCCTCGCGATATTCAGAATAGAGGTGTTCTCTCTTTGGTTCTATAATGGAAAGACAAAACACGAGCTGTTAGGTTTTAACCAAAGTCGTTATCTGTGGGTAGAGCTCAGTAAGTAGGCGGAGTTCCTATAGCTTAAATGCAGGGGTTCTCTGCTAATGTACACGTTTTCTCTTCTAAAAATGAAACTTCAGTAGGATTGAAGATGATTTATTGGAGAGAAGGTTCCAGTCTCACTTTTTTCCCCATTTAATTATTTCTCTTCTGCTTAGGTAATTAAAATAAATCAGGCAGAAATGGGTGATTTCGTTTCTTCCAGATAAAAACGCAGCTAAGCTAACTTATTGCGCTATCGTTCGCCAAATTGGAATACTTTTGAGTCAGATAAATTGAATTAAAAAAAAATCTAAACTTTTTTGGAATAATAACGGTGGCACATAATAGCTATGGGTCGTTTTTATTTGTGCTCAAATTTTCAAAAACCATACAGTAATAGTCTTGCTGAAAATGTGTATAACACAATTTACCTTACAGATAGAGGATATCTTTTTTCCTGCACTTATTCAAAAGTAACCTTAAAGGATGCAATTTCGATACGCCCCGACTCAACAAGACATTTCGAAAGCAGACTGCTAACAGCTTAATTTCGTTTTGAAACCAAATATTAAGAGTTAAACTCCTTTTCCATAATATTGCAACCCTCACTAAAACACAATTTCCCCAAAATTTTCCTTTTTAAAAAATTTATTTACTAGAGGAAATACTGCAAACTATTTAGAACTGCCTTTTTGATTTGACAACAAAGAGAATATAAAAGCTAACTCAGATTTTATCGTTTTACTATTTCCCTACTAGTGATAGGAGGAAATTATGCGAACTCTTGATATTTTACAACGGATCCAGTTAACGAAATACGCCATGAAACCTTTATTATTACATATCTGAACTCATGGTTCTTTAAACAAGCAAGCGCCAATTACTTTCGTTCCGTGTAACTTTTGTCGGTGCTCGTTATTACTATGCGGCGTATATAATCATTTGTTCAAGTATCAGTTACTCGGCCTGTATCCTTTTATGAATGCTAATACAGAGGACGTTTATACATTTTCAGAACGTTTTTGATAAGTTTAAAGAATTGAGTCTGGCAACGACGTGTTAGATAAACAAGAAAGAATTATCTGCTGCATTTAAATTTAGGAAGCTTAGAAAATGTCGCACGTTAACCAGCTGTGGGGAGAGGGTTACGTTTTTACCTTTACGAAGAGAAAGAGTTCTATTCCGTACTTAAAAATCAATATGAAAAACAAGGAATTAGCATTTCTAAATGTAAAATAAGAAGTGTTATTAATAATAGAGTGAAAAATTGTCAAGCATTGTTTTTCACAGTAAAGAGAACACAAACGGATTTACAAAGAAAGTAAGTACTTTTACTGGTATTTCAAGAGTAAGGTCTCTGGTCCTAAAAAAATCCACCGACCCAAAGAGGAATCACAGAGTCAATAAAAATCACTTAATCAACTGTAAATAAGGTATAAAAATAATTATTTTGATCCACGTAATGAGCATAAACATCAATGGTTCAGAGAATGACAATTTTTACTTGAATTGAGCATAAAAAATGGATTGCTTTTCTTCGGAGATTGCAATTCGGTAAGCATTTATTTTGGGAATTATATAAGTGCTTATTTTAGTAAACACTTATTTTTGAAAATAATAGGTCCGTTGGTTATCATTCCACAAATTGATTGACACTAGAGACACCTGTCAGCCGACTATCTCAATTTATATCTGCAGCAGGTTTACCTGGACCATTGCGCCACCAAAACACTATCGGGATCGTATACCTACTGACTGTTTGGAGAAATACAACGAATCTGCCACATTACCATGGCTCCAAAACGCACCGACTGTAAACAAAATGAACACTTACGGGGTATGCTAAACCGGGTATAAGAAGTGCTGATACTCCAACACATAGTGGGCGTGAAGTGAGGGAGATACTGCAGCGGAATGGGTAAAGTTATGCGTGGAGGATGTTTGACACCTTGTAGAGGAGTACGAACAGTGCTTCGACAGAAAAGTGAACCAACGCGTAATTTGTTAGATATTCCTAATGCAAAGATAAGTCATTTTAATTTCATATATTTCAAGTGACGTATAACTGCAAACTAATCTACAGCTAACGTGATATTAAAGAAAGATAATGGTTGTAATGAAGAATCAAAAAAGCTACTTGCCACAACAAAGTTTTTATTTATTTATGCCCAAATAAATCTGTTCATTTTTTCCGCTATTTGTATTTGACGTTTGCATAAGTATAACGCTTTGTACTTTTTAAATATTCCGTTAGTAAATTTTTGTCCAAAACTCAACGAGGAAACAATAGTCCTACAGTATCAACTGGTGCTTGGTCTATTGGTTAACCTCTCCGTACCCAAGAGAATACGTATTTAACAACTAAATCTATCTCATTTATTGCATTGGGGTACATTCTGGCCATGAATATGATTTACCTCGCTGAAGCCATTTTATTCGTGAGATCAATATATTAAATATTTTGTTCACGGCTTTGAATAAGCTCCTGCAGCATGGGTTTGAAGCTTTCGGTGTTCTTCTGCAGTTCAAATCTGACTTTATCATTATTAAGCCGAAATGAGGGCAACAAATGTTTTATTTATACACTATAATTGCGGTATATTATTTGACGTACAATTTGTACGTCTCGTGTATTGTGACTCCTGAAGTTTGATAATGGGAATGATTTGATATATCTGCGTTCGATACAAACGGGCTGAAATGCATGGTGATTTGTTATTTACATTTATTGTTCCTTCCACTTAAATTTTTAGAAATCTGGAATTATTAACTTGAAATAATCTTGTTCTGTCAGGTACCAATGACAGAATCGTAGACGTTCCAGAAATTACCCGTTAGAGTCACCTGAATGGAGCAAAGAAAGGTAATTTTGTTTTATTTCAACAACGACCAATTGTATAAGCTTTCAAACAACAGTCTAAGGAAAAGTGGAATCGAAGTACGTTGCAGACATCTTCTATTTGCTGCAATCAATCAGCAGAACATCATTCTTCGTATAATAACTTTAAAAATGGGTTGCAAGTCTTGTACACTCTAAGTACGATAAAGCATATGACAATGTGCATAGATGCACTAAACATGGACGAATCATGCGGCACAATTTGCCCGAAAGTTAAATTATATCGACACCCAGTTTGGTGATTTTTATTTCAACTAACAGGAAGAACATCACAAAATACGTCAAATAGTGAAGTCACGTGTTCTGCATCACATATTTTAAAATAACCGATAGCTCAAATCTCGTGGTGCTCTTAATTTGAAATTCATATTCTACTGCGGGAAACATATTCCAAACTTACTATCAGCACACATGATCGAACTAACTATTGTCTATCTATGTAGCTCTGTTTAAAATCAATCAGGAAAAATACAATTTCTCTTTCCAATGTTATGGTTGGTTCAAACCCAGAAAATAAATTACAAATTTCCTAATATTATTATGTATAAAATATCGCAATATTATTTCATTACAACATTTCTTCATACTTGTTTGAGATATGTGTAAAAAATGCATTTAATATTCTGCAAATCCATGTTTAATACATGTTTCCCACCGCATTCTTTGCAATTTCTAGGATGAAGTATACAAAAAATCTAAATGATAAAATTGATTTTTGCCACTACGTTGGCGCAGTACTGAAAGTGCGGCTTCCTGACTATTTATCTGCAATGGGTCCTGGTTGTATTCCGATCAGGCATGGGTGTTATGTTCGACTTACCCACTGGCTCTCTCCCTTCCCTGCACCCAATGATCCTAAATTATGGACGGCAGTCTGCTTATAACCCATCGAGTTGCTCACAGTGGTCCACAAATCTCTTAACCAAAAAAAAAAAAACTCATTATAATGATATTGATAGCTTACATTGGGGCAGAGTAATATTATTATTAATCTGCAGTGAGGGGGAAGCATACGTTTATTTCCATCTACTTAATGAAAATTCACTTTTTTTCATATCTTTAAATCTTCTTTTATTAATAGTAAAACAGAGTATATGTGAGTAATGAATCGATCCATACTTTTGAGGAGGATACTTTGTTTTAGGTATGCATATTATTTATGTAGGAAGGAAATAAGTAAAGTTATTGCAAACACTTAATTTTTAAAGGTTTCTCTATTTGAAAATTGGTAAAAATTCAGATACTTCAGGAATTTCGGACCAGATTTTGCAAACTGATAAAAATGCAGATACTTGAGAACCTTTCAACCATATATGTTACCTAAGAAAATTGCATATCTGCCATAGAAAGCTCTGTATTGTACTACTGGACTCTACATTTCAATAGCACTATTCTGAAATCTGATATTAATATGATACCAGGTATAAAAAATGAAGTACGATTAAATCTGATTTTTTGACCACTTGATTTGGATTGTTTTGATATATTTTAACTCATAACGATCATTTGACGAAAATAATTATTAAAAGTGTAGAACAGAAACGAAAACATCAGTATGTCGTTAAGTACTTGCAGAATGTATTATGTGAATTCTGATTAATTAGACATACAGCTTCCTCAATCTGCCAGTTTAAGATTTCGAAAAACAAGAAACGAAAAAAGTTGAGCGTAAATTTTGTGGAATCATCGCGTTGCTGAATTTTTTAAGCAAGGTTTTCAGTGATCAGTCTGTTCTTAGACTACAAAGGTTTTCTTCATCGGGAGTACAAGTACAAAGGTGCGACTATCAACTTTAAGAGCTGTCTACGAGCTTACTTATAAACGTTTAAACAAGAAAAGATGGAAATATTCACTTTCCGGTAATGATAACATTTGTTTTTCAAAATTGAAGGACAAGAACGGGAAGAAATCATAAATATAATTGTTTTTAAGCAATATGTGAACAATTATTAATATTCAAGTTCTTAAAATTATACAGATCTGTCTCTAGAATAACGAACGACAATGTAAGTAATAGTTCTGCCCGTCTGGTCTTTTAAAACGAACGAGAATATTGAAATACAACGTGTTAAGAGGAAATTTAAGGCTATAAGTATCTATTGTATAATATATTGTATAAAACTTGCACCTCATAAATTAAGAGAGCATCTTTCTCTGATGGTGTTCAAATACAGTATATTAAAATAATATTTACAATTAAATATTTGTAAAATAAGTTATATAAACTTCTGCAAAAATTCCTCTGTACTTAATATTACATGTATATCACACCTAAAGTAGCCTATGAAAAGGCTCACTTTGAAAACTAACAAATGCATATATCTGGAACATTGTAAATATCTAATACTGATAAAAAAACAATATTTCTTTTCTAATAAGAATAAGTGACTATCAAAATATGGAAATTAATGTTATGGAAAAACAAAAAGTATTTTATCTGAAAACAAATACACCATAGGTATGGACAAAATATCCGGGACTGAATTTGAGCAGTAGATTTACCGATATACGTGACGTATCAATCCGTGACCAGTACGGGATTAGCATAAGGAATGTCTACAGATGAGCACGAACAGAAAAATTGGCAGCAAGGTAGAGTTCAATGCGGCATGGTCATAGGACACAATTTTAGCAACAAGTCAGTTTGGGAAAATTCTGCCTTACTGCATTTAACCTTATCAACTGAAAATCCTTTATCATCCGTTAAAACACTCTCCATCGAGTTCCGAAATTCCGGTGGAGGCGCCAACAAAAGAACTGTTTGTTAAAAGCTGAAGGAAATGGTTTCGACGGCCGTGAAGCTAAACACAATCGATACATCTGGAAGATAATCGTTAAGACTCGGTTGAAGCGCTTTCTATGCAGTAAGAAGTCAGGTCCCATTATATCGAAGACCGGCGGACATATTTAAGTGTTGAAGATATCAGAAGAATGGTAAAAAATCAGTGTTGAAGATGTTAGGTGAATGTTCGATTGTTGCACAGAAGACATACTTCGCCTTTTTTGTAACAACGTATAATGCAATTACCTAATTTTCAGTTGCTGGTACCCAGCTCTAAACTTCTAATGTCTTTAAAATTGTATGCACGAATTCAGAGGCATGAACTTTATTCCTAGGCTCACTCATAAAGCTTTCATACTGCACTCACAAAACTGATTTTTTTTTATTTTTATGAAATCCAGCAAAGAACAAGATTTCACTAAAGGACAGATACTGTAAGGATGTACTCTAACAGGTGCGTCCTGCTGTAATGGGTTATCTGATCACACGTTCTTCTGCTCCGAGGTGCGATTGGCCCACACTTAGTGTTAAAGGATGATAAACCCATTGTACGATGGCTGTTGATGAGGTTTTGGAAAGTGAAGACATATAGCGGATGGGTTTAGAACCACGTTCCTCCCAACCTAAATTCCATAGAACCAGTGTGGCACGATCTGAAGTATAACGTTTTTGTACGTCAATGCACATTGAAAACTGTCCAACAGCTTAAAACCTCGCGGTTGACGGAAGAATGGGCCATGTTATCGCAAGAACTCATGAACAATTTATTGCAAAGTATGGACAGACAGTGCAGATCATGGATCAACGTTAAGAGTAATCATAATCCCTACTGATGATCTCCTTTTTCCTTTGAACCGCCTTTGGCAGTGATACTACTGTATCATAACACAGAGTGTACAATTCTGAATATACATAGTTAAATTGTATCCAATAGCATCTTCAGTTTTGTTTGTTTTGCATATACCACCTGATCACTCATATGACTTGCAAGATGAAAGTCAAACAGGGTGACAGGTCTTGTAGCTACTAGTTTCAATAACTTGGGAGACTAAATTCATGTTGGAATCCATGTGTAATTGTAAAAATTATATTCGTCATTAGAAAGTAAGTAGGAGGAACAGAAAAGCGGCTTATCGAGGCCATGAAGGCATTCAGTCGGATATCGTGACATTCAGACCGAACGTGCATAGTAAGTCCTGGTATTAACCAATATGTCATGGAAAAAGAGAATACTGTGACATCGGAAAATACACTACCGGAAAGTGTAAAAAGGACACACAGAACGACTGTCGGTTGGATCGTCATATTATACTATGTTAATTGTTGAACGCAACAGAAACTTTGATCCAAGATCGAATGTCACTGGACACAATAAAGACGCCACTGCTGCCGAAAACATGCAAATATACTCGTCGTGTGTTTAAAGAATAGGGAGTACAAAACGAGGTCACTCGTCTGGTATCGTATTGTCCAGTTTTTGTTGAAGAATCTACCATTCCCGGAAGACGCAGGTGCGGAACATTTGTTCAATTCTGCGAGTTTGAGAGAGGCCGTTAAGTGGGGCTGCGAGAAAGAGGTTGGTACTTCGGTCAAATTGCAGACCGAATGAGTGTGAAAAAATGGCAGTGGTAAGATGGTGATGTCGTTGATCAGAGGAGCATTCGCACTCTCGCTACTTCGTTCCGGCCAACACAGAGTCATGAACGCACAAGAGGATCAGCGTATCATTAAGGCGGCTTTCGCAGAGCGGACAGCTGCGGCGTCACAAATCCGACCCACTGTCATACCTCGAGTGTCTAGTAGAACGAAACAGAATTGTTTGTTTGAAGCAGGACTACGGACAAGCATGATGCATACGATGTTACCACTGAACGCTGGTCACCGTCTAGCACGTTTGCGTAGGCGTCCAGAACGAGTTCTTTGGAGGAAAAGATGGCGATCAGTGGGTTTCAGTGATGAAAGCCAATTCTGCTTGGGAGCGTCTGACGGTCGTGTAAACTTCGGAAGGAAACAAAGTGAGCGGCATCTGCCGTCCTGCCTCCGCCAACGACAGACATGGTCCAACGCCGGGCATCATGTTGTGGGGACGATTAGTTATTATTCTCGTACGGGTCTGGTGTTTAATTTGGTATCCTGAACAGCAGTACGTACGACAGCGGCATCCTGCAACCGGTCGCCAAGCCATTTTGAATGCGATATCCGATGCTATATGTCAGCGGGATAACGTCCGCTCACACTTCTCCCGGGTTACTCAATGTGTTCTTCAGGCTGTACATCCACTTACTTGGCCAGCACCCCCTCCAGACTCGTCCCCAATCCAGAATGTCTGAGACTGGATCTGACGAATACATGGAATGCTATCCACCAGCGTGATACCCAAAATTTTTACGACTATTGCATGCCAGATTGGAAGCCGGTGTTGCTGCAAGAGGAGGTGCAGCACCATATTAAAGTGTGCATTCTGTACATTGTAATACGCATTTAAAGGTAAAATAAACATTGAATCACTTCACACGTGCGTTCACTTCTCTTTCTTAAGAAGTTATTGTTACGACATAAATCTATTGGTGTACAAGTAATTTTTAATAGTGTTCTTTTTCATTTTCCAGCAGTGTATATCGTTGAAGAAAAAGTAGGATCCATTCTTGACAAAATTGCATTCATAAATAACGTTTCATGAGTGGAGGGATAATAAAGTCATATAACCACTGTTGAGAAAATAATCTTCACTACATAACTTGGAAAAGATATTATATATCAATAAAAGGTTTTATTAAAATCTTAATGTGATAAGGTAAAGAATAAAAAATAACGAATCTATATGGCTCGGCGAAATGTGTTGATCCTGGTATTTGTTAGTAGGAATCCGGAGCCTGCAGGGTCTTTCCGGAAATAATTGCCCTCAACGTACTTCCTTCTTGGTTTTACTGATCGCGTTGTCGAGACAGGCTAGCCGACCTGTTGACACTTCCACTGAGTCATCTCTGAACGTCTCACTGACCAATATGTCAGAATGAAATATGTCCTTTGAGAGTTTGTCTGACAGACCTGTAAATTTGGCGTTCTTGAGTATTGTTGGTTGTGGAACCGTAGTATGTACTTAGGGTTATGAGTGATGCAACATATGAACCGAGAGCATGGTTTTACATCTGGTAAGGGAAAAGTAGTGCGTTCGCAAAAAAATATCCTATGCTGGGGAGATCGTCGAGTCAGAGAATATTATGACGTCGCTCTGTTCCAGATTTAATCACGACTTTTATACGAAGACGATACAAGGTTTGGCGAAATAGTTTTTAACTGGAGCATGCAGCGAGACTGTTACACCTGTGACTGATTTTCTTTTCTTTATTTATTTTCGTACTATGTGTTCCTTCTCTCGGAATTTTTCTTACTTACGTTTCATCTACGGAAGGGAAAATTGGTGGTTAAATTTTGTGTTAAGTACAGTATCATTGTGATTTCTCACCAATTCAACAGCGAGTAGACAATAATATTTATTAAAACGCTCCACATATAGGTAGTAATTATCGCTTCCTGAAACATTAAGGATAAGAACTAATTTTTCGTCGTCGAAAAGCAGAAAAGTTACTAACTCGTGGTACAGAATGTGATGTTCCCTTCAGTCATAAGCTAGAACTTTATATATGAATATTTGAAAGAACAATATTGTGGATTTTGGGAAAGTTTTGTATTCAGAAAATGCTCGTTTATCTTATAAGCAAACTTTCCTAAATTAAATGTGAGGAAGATATTAATAAATATATTGCTGCAGCGCTTACGTAATTGGAATTTTTACGTAAGATAACATCTAGGTTGATTGTATGGTGGAACAAGTTTTCTCATGGACGAGGCTTTGTAATTCTGGATGGAAATGCAGGAAAGCATTTATATAAAAATAAATTAAAAGATAAGCATGATATTAAAGCTTAAAAGCATCGACTTAGGCTCTCAGTTAATGACAACGCAGTAACGTATCGCAAACTCAATTCCTTTGCACATTCCGTAAACATAAGTCTCGAGCGTCAAAGAGAGGAACAAAAAGTTCCTTTTCCTGAAATTTGAAAATCTGTTATCAGAGCTTCAGTTATACTCTCAGTTTCAATAATATTTCAAAGAGAATTTTATTCCTCAGATAAAAAGCAAATACCATGCAAAAACATTGACCAAAATCTTAATGGTTCTTGATAATGCTGCTAATGAGCTTTCGAATCTTTACGATTCCGTACGGACATTCAATAGTTTGCATCCACCAAAACGGGGTATTTGCTGCACTGAATGTACCAGATATTCATAGCTTTCTATAACGCATATTTTTGGAGCAGTAACTTTCCTCAGGCAGTACCTTCTATGCATAAGGGTGATTACTTGGCAACTCGTAATGCCATTTACAACATTGCAGGATATTGAGATTAAGTGGAGAGAACATTTTTGAATAACTTGTAAAACCATTGTGCACTCTGTTTTGTGAAATTTCGTAAGAGAATCCGAGAGAATGAAATGAAAGGATTTCTCAAGCAATATCGTTGAATTCTTTTAGCGTTGAGAACTTGAAGTCATAATGAAAGTGGAATCAAATCTCCTACAGCATTAAAACGGATTTCTCAAATATAAAGACTTAATAGATGTGGAAGCACAGAAGTTTCTTTATGTTGTTTGAGGTTTTAACAAAGATTCGGAGCAGCTGGTATAGTCATAAGCTTGGAATGAATATTAACTTGCGCCCGTCCCTTATCTGAGGCCAATGGTTCAAGTGATAAGAGAAATCCAGCTCCGTAAGAAAAACACAACATTTATGGTTTACCAGCCTTTGAATCAGGATTCATCTCAGACGAATGTTCAGAAGCCAGCTCTAAGACCGCTGTGCTACTGCGGCCGGCCGGAAGAAGTGTACGAGAAGTGATGAAAATAAATATTTAATAAAGGTGGATACTAAAAAGTTCGGGAATGATATTCCTCAAAAAGTGGAAGAAATTAATAATTTTACAACGCAGCAAATGGCGGAAACTTTTCACTGATCAGTGACAGTTATTTCTGAAGATGGATGTAGGCAAGATCTGGATAAATCAAAATCAGTTATTTCTGAAGATGGATGTAGGCAAGATCAGGATAAATCAAAATCAACATTTTATTTAAAAAAATTACCTACGATAATAAGAAATATGTTTTTCAAACCTTACTGCAAAGAACGGGAATGGAATTGTACTAATTCCTCAGCTTGCAATTTATTCTATTTAATTTTAGCTGCATATTAATATTCTATGTCATCTACGGTATACAGGTCTTCCAGTCCATCAGATACTTTAGAGCGACAGTTTAAATTGATATTACAGATGTAAGTGCTTCGTTTGTCCGTTGTTTTATTTCTCCAATTTGCATCAGTGTCATACACGTAGTACACTACCAAAAAGGGGGTGCATACGTATGCACAATGTGAAATTTCACGCTTTATAATATTCAAACGTATACTCCAGGAAGAAATCTATGTTGTAACTCGTAACTCTGTACGCAACCACGAAAGAATAATAATTTCCCTGTAACTAGTGCCAAGATACAAAGGATATGATGAAATAGTCCCACTAAATAGGAAAGACACGAGGCCTAGGGTAAGAAGTGAGAAATGATGAATAATGAAAGAAATACGAAGTTACCGATTTACTGTTTTTGTTATATCTGTTAAGTTGCTACATTGTAACTGCTATGATTATCGCAACAGTCACTAGTTTAGAAAATTCTCAGGCTATTTCAGTGGCGGCTCATGGTTGAAAAAATAGGTGAAGAGCTACAAGAGCAATATGAAAAGGTATCAACTGTCTTCAGTGAAAATCACTGTATAAGGACTGAAGTATATTTTGTATATAAGATCAATTCTTCTTTCTTTTAAAGCTGCAAATTTGTCAATTATGTCGTTATTGAATGGTTGTTTCTTCGTGAACATCACTAAAAAATCTTTCTGAATAGAAATAATTGCCAAAGAAGCAAGTCTGTCTTGAGAAATAGTGTTTCTTGAGTAAGTTTGTATTCTTTTAAGGCAAGGAAAACTTCTTTCTACTGACACACTTGTAGATGGAATGGTTAAAATGAAAGCAACAAATTTATAATCTTCTGTAAAAACGCCTTTATCTCCATGAAGCACTCGAAGAAGTTCTTGAGTCGATATATTACTTAATTTTTCGTTGGCATATACAAGACTCAGTTCATTTTTAAGGCGCTGGAGTTTAGCAAATATTTTTCAGTAAAAATGTAAATTTTCAAAAGCGTGAGAGGGAAAGCTTGAATTAAATTGTTCTAATTTGGTTGTGTCAGCAAGACAAACAAATTGAAGTTTTTCACAGTCTTGAAACTTATATCCATTTCCATAAGAATGTGGTCTGAAATTTCAAAATACAATTGTTTATAATTTTGAAAAGTTGTTTCTTGTGTTAGAGCAGCATATTCCCCGTTTAGATCTGCTTATTTGTGGTTTTGCTAGTTTTTCCAGTGTTTCAAATACTTCAAAATTTCAGGAGTTTTTTTTTAATTTGAGGTACACAATAGTTTAGGTCTAGCAAATGTTTTTGCAAAATTTCGAATAATAGATCGGTGGGGCCAAAAATCTAATAAAATACTATTGCCAAAAATGTAAATTCCAAAGTGTTCATACCGTTTAAAAACCTCTTGGCAAGTTGAATTGATTTTTTGTCTGATTGTTCACTATTTGTCAGAAATTCGAATACTTCTTTCAATGTATCCCAATCTTTAACAATTACACTTACTAACTTCGACGTGGAGGACCAACGAATTTCGGCTATGGTAGGTATGCGTATTGCTGTTGTAGATGTGAGTGTATAAGATCGTTTCACGGAGTGGTGACACGGCTAACTGGGATCATCAATTATTGATGTTACTGCTCAAGGCTTCGTCACTCCTTAACCGTCAACGTACAGGTGGTGTTTCATATTTCTGCCACCGTGGCGCTGAACGCCGACCCCTAACGATTCTTGTCGGGAACATTTCCAACTGGAATTTCGTGGGTGCGGAATCTCATCCATTCGTTTTGTAGGGTCTTGTGTCAAATATTTTGACATGTAAATAAACAAGCTTTAGATGAGAAGTCATTTGATTTGTCTTGCTATTAAATTTCTTCAGCTGCTAAAAAAACAACGAATTCGTAATGTAAAATTACGAATGTTCCATGGGATGGAGTAAAGAAAAGGATAGACGAGATAAACTAATTTGTAATTACCACAACAGTAACGAGCTCTCGCAGAAGATTGTTTTTTTATTACATTAAAATATTAATTAACTAACCAAATTATTGTAGTTTAAAAGGTGTAAATTGCGTAGTTCGTATACACTTAAAAAACTCATTATAAATGTATTTTCGGAAATATGGAACTGAATATACAGAACATCTGCAGAGAACTACAAGAATTACTGTTCATATACAATTCAAATTCTGACATTGGCTTCTCATTTTAAAAAAATGGTGATGGAAAACATGGGCAATTTACTTGAATCTCTTACGCAGAATTTTAAAGAAAAAAATGTATAACATATTGTTTAGAAATCTATTAATCTTTTACCTAATTTTTCCATTTAAACACCCATTCGTACATCCTTTTAGTAAATTAAGGCATTTAGTGGATACATTTACTATTATTATTATTATTGTTATATGATCCTTTAAAAATTGTCATTTTCTCATAATTCGAGAGAGCAGACACCCAACTGATAGGGTGGGAGCCTGCACAAGTGTTTCCGCTTGTTACAGGAAGTATGCATTTTTTAGAAATCACCTTTTTGAACACTCTACATATACTTAGTAAGAGGTTCTTGTTAAAGGCATTTCAGATTTTAAAAAAGGCACAAATTAGAGTAAACAAAAGAACTTTATGTTTTAAAACATGAAAGAATAGGAAACTGGCGTTACACAATAGTATAGGAAATACTAAATATAAGATGGAAAAACACCAATAGATTCAGTTTTCCTTCAATTATATTATTACAAATTATTTGTTTTTTATGTACGATATTCCAATACGGTTAGATATTTCAGTGAGTACATTATAGTATTATTCATTAAATTATTGAAATCCTAACAATATGCTCAAATTAGATTTTCAAATTATATTTTAATGTTTCGAACAAAATATTGACACAATATCAAGAACAAAAATTATATGTGTTTGAGATTAATATATATCAAATACGTGGAGATATTGTAAATAGACGATGTCATCGCTCTTTCCACGTTATTTTTTAAACAATGCATAGCGACTGAAAAATTGTATCAACACAATTTTGCAGTCGTATATTAAAAAAAAATTGTATATTAATACAATTTTTCAGTCGCTGCGCGTTGTTTAAAAAATAACGTAGAAATAGCGATGACATCGTCCATTTACATTATCTCCACGTATTTGATATATATTAACCATTTCTATCGCCCTTTGAATTTATCAGCTAGAATTAGATAGCTGTTGCGTTAAACGCCACCAGATGACGCCATCTCAGTTGCTGATACCACCAATAAGTATTCATGTAGTCAGATGCTGACTCATAAACATCGCATGGCGCTGAGAATTGTTGGCGCCGTTGCGTAAATTCGAACGCACTCTACTAGCTGTCGAGAGTTCTGGGGTTTAATCCCAGCGGTGCCGTAATACAATTTTTCAGTCGCTATCCGTTGTTTAAAAAATAACGTGGAAAGAGCGAGGACATCGTCAATTTACATGTGTTTGAGAGTTTAGTTTACTAATTTATAATTTTCAGTTTTAATATATTTCACATTTTTACCATTAATATTTTAAATGTTGTATTCTATTATTTCATTTAGTACTTTTGTATTCTATTATTTTATTTAGTACTTTTGTTCTTTTTTTATATATTACTGGTGCTAATACTTTCCATTTATTAAAAGCTTTTTGAGCTCTAAACGTTCTAGTTTCAAACTCCAGTATCCTTCTGCGACCACGTTTAATAGATAGTTTAATCTGTTCCGCATTTTTTTAATTTTGTTCGTAAGACAAGCCTTTTTGATTTTTCTATATATTACGTTTTGTTATTGCTATTAAATACTAAAGTGTTAGGTTTTTAGATTCAGAGCAGTCTAGAGGTACATGGTACAAAATGGTGTGCAGTACATTTATGTCTATAATTTAAATATGGTTGTAAACACTTCCAGATCAATTTTTCAAATATGCAATCTACAAATAAACGTTGAAGAGTTTTTTTCTGAGCCACATTAGTTAGAGTTAGGATTAGATATTAGTAAAATTTGATACAACCATTTTCTTATCGGGATAATATTGTGCGAAATTTAAGAAAGTAGATCTCTAATATGAGTGCTTAGTTTTATTTTTGATTGCATTGTTCAAATACTATGTACCATATTGGATTGCAGTGTATCCACACCCAAGGCTGTTACAGATAATATCTCACCAGCATTCTCTTCCTCCTCCGGAGTCTCTTTAATTTTAACGATTGGAAGACTTATACTTTAAGAGTCTAAAATTATATTACTAGTGGAACAAATCTGGCATGGCAGGAAATCAAAATGTCCCCGAAAAACCTTTTTAAGAATTTTTTTCCTGGAAATATCCCATGAAGACTTTTTTTCTCAAAATCTAAAACAAATCGAGCACTTTTGTCGTTAAAAGTGAGAAAATAAAATTGTTTCGGAATTTCAAAGTATAGAAACGTAGACAACACTTTTCCTGAAGCAACTATTTTCTCGAAATACAGCATTGACTACATAAAACCTCTAATTTATATTCGATATTTAATTAATAAACGGCTTACCTATTTTTCAAAATCCAAACCAGAAAAATCACATTCACAAATTACCAAATCATGTGGCGAAGCCACAAGATAAACATAGAGAAAAAACATTCAAAGTATGGCAATCGGATAAAAAATGTATCAGAAATAATGGAATTAAAACGAAATTGCAATAGGAAACATTGCCGAAACAGTGTGTGTGATCAAACCATTAAGCCAAACTGGAACGCCAACTCAGCAATCTCGCAATTTTAAACTTTCCGAATCAGAAACTCTCCCCTGGGTCTAAGGTTATTGTCCTGTTTTGTGTAACTAGGCCACACAATAACCGAAAATGCTCAATAACCTTTGGTTTTTCCTTTTTGGAATTACAATAAGGTTCACAGCAGTACACCGTAGTAGCTGCTGAATTCAACCAAGAAAACGTTTGCAATTTGAGTAAAATATAAGCTATAAAATAAATTCTGCACTTTGTTATCCGTCCATACAGTTGTTTAACTGAAATGATTCACAGTAAGAGATCTACTCATATGAGAGATCTACTTTCTGAAATTTTGCACAATATTATCCCACTAAGAAATGGTTGTATCGAATTACACTAACTTCATGAAAATAGGTTAAAACAGAATCGATTAAACAGGACAGCACATGAAAAACGAATTACGATCAGCAAAAAAAAAAAAAAATTAACTGGGGTCGGAGTCTGCACCCTCTAGCGACGAAAAGGGGAAATTTTCTTATACGCGAATCCCGTATAGATGGCCGAAGCTTCAGAGCCTTGAGCAGTAACAGTTACAGTTGATAATCCTAGTTAGCCGTGGTGGGGAAAACACGAAGAAATTATATGACACTTTGAAATTTTAGAAAAACTCTGCTGTAATACAAGGTGCAAACGATGTGCTAAGCAATGAACAAAATCAGTTTGAGAAGCTTTATACTTGATTTTTTTCTGGAGACCATTCAATACTTGCCACATCGTACAATTGCCCTATTAATTTCTGTCGACAATCGAATTGTTCCAAAATTTTGTCTAGCATTTTGTATAAGGCTTCTGACGTTTGATCTCCACTCACGTCGTGGAAATCCAAAAATCGCTCAGCCAATGCTCCTTCCGAATCAACAAATCTTAGTATTAAAGAGAACTGAGAAGTCTGATTTATGTCTGTGGTGTCATCTACTTGAATAGAAAACATTGAACTTCATTTATTTCATTTTTAACGTGATCGTTTATGTGTTCAGAAATGCATTCAGTTAATCCATTTTGAATAGTTTTTGAGTAACCTGTGTAGACATTTTTCAACTTTTCGTATTGATTTTGAATTTCTAAAGGACTTCTTGATATCAACAGTGAAAGTAATTCCTTGAAATTTCCACGATTTATCGAGTCCATACTTTCGTCGAGGCCACGGAATGCTAGTTCTTGTTTGCTCAAATATAATACTGCATCAGAAACTGTCTGCAGGAAAAGTCTATTTAAACGAACGCTTTCGTTAAAATGCATTTTCAAAAGCCAAGCATTCTCCCTCAGGGCATCGGCAATGATATTCTGATTTTTTCAAAAATCCTTAGCATTAAATCGCATTTCAGGTGTTCGCTAGAATCACCATTTTTATGAAGCGAGCGTGTTATATTTAATAAATCTGAGAATCAGTCTTTATTCCCCGCCGAATGTTTATTACTAAAAAGTAAACAGGGCCAACAAAATAATTTTTGTAACACAGAAGTACTACACACCCATTTATATTCAGTAAACGAACATTTTTTTAAAATTAATATTGTAAGATTTACCGCTCTTCTTGATTTCTTTTTTGGCAACAATTGTCAGTGAATCCCTCGGTCGTCCTAGAAGCAAAATATCTTTTCACCTTTCCACCGATTGAATGGAGTTTGTAATAAATTACAAACAATGTCGTTCACAGGATGCATACTTTAATTAAAACTATCACTAACTGTTAAACTGTACACGAAACTACAGTAACAGCTGAAATGTTTAACAAATAATCACAAAGAACAAAAAACAACAACAAAAAAGCAAATCCCTTTCGGAAAGAATGTACCACAAAACCGCAAGGGAAAAGCCCTAGTGGATTGCAATGTACTCTAGGTAAGCCGTCCCGTTTGGCCGTGATCTCCTAAGAAAGTCACGACTCCAAATGCAGAGCCTCGGGGCCGAAAGCTAAAAAAATTCACTTGTGCACCAGTTGGGGGAGGTTGACGTCACGGTTATCATAGCAAACTCGGTCGAAAGCTGCAGACTTCCAAGGAATTTCAATTTGGCTCTTCACTTGCACTATTTTCCGTATGACGACTTGTTACGCTTTCCAACCGTAGGTTGAAGAAACGCATATTATCCGGCTTTGTCCGTCCGTCCGTCCATCCGTCTGTCCGCACGATAATTGGCATAAAAATGGTTCGATTTCAATGAAATTTTAGTATGCGGTAGGGAACCACCTGGGGACGAACCCTGTTGAAAATGGGACGAATGGGGTCAAAGGTTACGACGTAGGACCGGGATCCATTCCATGCACTTATGCGTCATAACTATAGCAAATATGGTTTGATTTCAATGAAATTTTATTATGTGGTAAGGGACCGCCTGGGGACGAACCCTATTCAAAATGAGTGAATTGGGGTCAAAGGTCACGACATAAGAGCGCGATTCATTCCATTGCACTTATGTGTCATAAAGTGCTTAAAAATGGTTCGATTTCGATGAAATTTCAGTATGTGGTAGGAGACCACCTACCACATACTGAAAATGGTTGAAATGGGGTGAAAGGTCAGGACATAGGATTGCGATCCATTCCATCGCCCTTATCCCATATTACTAAGGTGCACGTTAAGTAATTTTGCTTTCTATACTTCCAATGGAAAAATTTTGTACACATTTCCTTCACAATTAATGTGTTCCCAAGGATTAAAATTTGAACATCGATTAAAATAACCATATTATAACTTGGAGTACTTAATTTTTCCTAAAACATAACCATAACTATTTAAAAAAAAAAACTTTTCCTTTGGTGGCGGTGGGACCCGAGAAAAGATGGTGCGACCTGTACTTTGATGACGTCAGTAGACAAACATGTTGGATTATATAATTATGGTTATGTTTTAGAAAATATTAAGTATTCCGAGTTATAAAATAAAGCTATATTAATCGAGGTTCACGTTTTCATCCTTGGGAACGCATTGATTGTCCAGAAAAAGGTGGCGCGACCTGTACTTTGATTACGTCAGTATACAAAAAAATGTTGGATTGCATAATTATGGTTATGTTTTACAAAATATTAGGTATTCCAAGTTGTAAAATGAAGCTATTTTAATCGATGTTAAAATTTTCATCCTTGTGAACGCATTAATTGTCCAGAAAAAAGATGGCGCGACCTGTATTTTCATGACGTCTGTAGACAAACAAATGTTGGATTGCATAATTATGGTTATGTTTTAGAAAATATTAAGTATTGTACGTTAGAAAATGAAGATATTTTAATCGATGTTCTCATTTTCATCCTTGGGAACGCATTAATTTGGAAGAAAATGGGTACAGAAATTCTTCCACTCGAAGTACAGGAAGCAAAATTACTTGACGTTCACTTAAAGGAGCAATTCTTGTATGTATGCAAATTTTATTTTGAAAACGGCTCAAAGGGTTTTAATGAAAGTTGTTAACCTACCGTTTTCTGGTACTAGAAATCGATTTTGCTTGATCTCGACTTTAGGAAAATTCGTTTAGTGGGTTAAATAACCACCCCGAATTACCACGTTTTTAGTGTAGTGTCAGGGCGTCGAGGCATTAGATGTTGGCGCGCGGTCACGCCATGTGCCTCTTTACGTCACGCGTTGTATGTGGATCCTATTAAAGTGTTATGACGTCACACACTTGCGAGCAGATGGTCGCGATTCCCATGTGCCTCATTACGTCACGCATTTTCTGCGTTTGATCGTCCGCACGATAACTCGCGTAAAAATCGTTCGCTTTCGATTAAATTTTAGTATGTGGTAGGGGAACACCTGGGAAGGAAGCTTATTGAAAGTGAACGAAATGAAATCAAATGTCAGGATATAGGAACGGGATCCATTTCACTGCTCTTATGCCTCATAACTAACGTACAAAAGGTTCGATTTCTGTACAATTTTAGCATGTGGTAGGGAACCACCTGAGGACAAACCGTATTGAAAATTCGAGAAATGAATGTCAAAGACTAGGACATAGGAGCGAAACCTCTTCCATCGCCATTATGCGTCATAACTTACGTAAAAATGTTTCGATTTGGATAAAATGTTAGTATGCTGTAGGGAACTGCCTGGAGACAAATCCTGTTGGAAATGGGCGAGATGGGGTCAAAGGTTAGGACACAGAAGCGGAATCTATTCCATAGCCCTTAATGCATCATAACTTATGTAAAATTGCTTTGATTGCGACCAAACTTTTTCATGTTATTTAGGAGTTATACTGAACCAGTTCTGTTCAATATCATCGCAATGGGATCAAAGGTGAGGGCATAGGAGTGAGATCTATTCCACAGCCATTTTCCTTATAACTTGAGTAATAATTTGTGTAATGATTTCTGGTATGTTGGAAAGCGTATGATAATCATTGCATTGCACGATTTTACTAACTTGTTTTCCGTATTGAACGCGGTATGTGAATTAACATCTA
The DNA here is from genome assembly GCA_039090855.1 of Macrothele yani. Classification (NCBI taxonomy): domain Eukaryota; kingdom Metazoa; phylum Arthropoda; class Arachnida; order Araneae; family Macrothelidae; genus Macrothele; species Macrothele yani. Next base: position 44,059,534 of record CM076999.1, on the reverse strand, counting down.
ATCAACATTTTGAGTATTTTGTAACACAATAGAGGCGAAAAAGAATATAGATGTATTATACAAATTACTGAATAAAACTGTATTTTAAGTAAGATAGGTGAAGCGGCACTTAACCTACTTTACCTGAAAAGTCGCCATCGGGCTAGTTTCCATCATTCACCAAACTTTCTTGGTGTCGGGTATGTTGAAATATGAGCTATGGAATGTGGGATTATGTTACTTCACGTTTGTCTAACAAATTGTTTTATCTTTTGTATATTTCCCTCCGAAATGGTATTTGATATATTTAAATTTTAATTACATAAGAAAATGCATTACGAAGGAGTGTTTGGTTAAGTGTTGGAAAAATAAAGAACATTATGAAATCAAAATATTTTGTAAAATGTTTTGTTTAACAATTCTTTAAAGAAACATTACAAGAACGCTTCAAGAAGCGTACATTTTAAGGATGATTAGAAGAAGAATTTTACTTTTGTGCTTTATTTAAAAAATAAAGATAAAAGAGGCAGTCAAGTAAACAGGAACTTCGACCTATCAGTTCTGCTTGTGTCGATGGCAGGATCGTACGTTCTCAGTGCGGCAGTTAAGTAAAGAGATTGATTTTTTTTAATGCTCGGTAGAACACACGAGTCTCAAAGAAATGGTGTTTTGATAGCCATTTATCAGCTTTGCGGTGGTAACGTCGCGTCCATGGGAAGTGCGCAAATAATTATTTACGCTGTACATAGTGCCATTCGCTGGAAGAACAGACATCTAATTCTGTTTGAAGTTCAGTAAAACTGCATCGGCAAAATTGAATTGTTGTTTAATGTGTATGGGGCGGTTTACCTGTCTCGTGCACATATTTTCAGATTGTATGCACATTCCAATGGTGGACGGGAAGATTTGAAAAATGACGAAAAGCCCAGAATCCCGATTTCAGTTCCAACGTCTGAATTCGTTGGAAAAGTTCGTGAAAATATAAAGAGTGATTGTTTTGTGACTCTGAGAATACTGGATTATGAGCTCGGTGTTAATAAGGAGACGATTTGGTATACTGTATTGCTATATTTGGAATAAATAGAGATAAATTGGGCAGTCAAGTTAAAAAGATTAGAGCATCTTGTGTACAGTGTGTGATGGATGACAGTGAAGCCCGAAATGTATGTGAAGATCGCTGGAAATGGGAACTTTGTTGAGGCAACAGTACGTACAAATTAGCTGGTAGTTTGTATTCCTTTGTGGAGCTAACCTCTGAATCTCAGAGAACAGCTTAGTAATATTTACGTATGTATCGTTTTGAATGAAAAACATTGTGCTCGTTTTATTCGCATTCTTTGTCAGACGACCAGAAACATGCACAGGAAGAATACGCAAATGACATCCTGGAAACTGCAGAAACAAACAACGCAAAAGTTTCTCCAAAGCATTATGACAGTGGAGCAGACCGGGTGTTTTCGTTATGATCCTTAAATGAAGCGTCTAAGTGCTCATTGGAAGTTGTCACTGTCACCCAAAGGAAAGAAGATCAGGTTACAGAAGACAAAAATCCAGGTAATGTTGGTGTGATTTCACGACATAAAAATAATTCTGCATCACAAGTTTAATCCTGAAAGTATAACTCTCATTGGCAATGCTAACACATTAATTTTGGAATGATTGCAGGCGATGATTGTTCGTGTTAAGCTGATTAACAAAACGGTCGATGACCCCTTCTTCCGAGACTTACGATAATTTTTTGACGAGATAGAATCTTAAGTTATCACATTCTCATATGTGCATACACAGTAAATGTGTATAAACTCATTTGCTTCAGGATGTACTCGAAAGCTAAGAATTCTGTCATTAATATGACAGAATTAACAATCTCAATTATTACAATGATCAAAATGTTCTTTTTGTAAAAATTACTTGAACTTTCTGTGCTTACGTATCACAAAAGAATCATTAGATTAACAGATTTTTTTTTCGATTTCTAGAGCAGTGTGCCATTTACGCAAGAAATAAAAATTATTGCATATTATTTCTGTCGTGTTCTTAAAATTGTCAGAAAGATTTGGGGAACGAATAATATCAGTGCCTTAGTTCGGTTCGTGATCTGAAATTTGTTATGAGTAATCCAACATTCTGCAGAGCGAAATCGACGAACCTTTTCCAGAGTAAATACTGAAAAACTTGTGATTTACCTAGTTTCAATTCTCTAATACATCATTGTGACATTTACAGCTGTTGCTCTCGATATACACATATATTTCTTCCATCCTTTACTTGGAAGTATAAATATATACATTGCTTCACCAACAACGTAACTGTACAGTTAACATTCTTTCCTAAATAAAATTTACTAATGAGAGTAATTTCATGTTAGTTTATATTTTTGAATTAACGTTTTTAACTAATTTTTGCCTCATTTTTCTCAAATTTAGGTCCGCGTGTGGCCTAGTGGTCAATGTTCGTGCTGCCATGCAGATAACTTCAATTTCGATCCCAGGCACGTACGAACGTTCTTACCAGTAAATATCCGCCGTCCGTCGGATGAGCTCTGCAACACCTCCTCCCCGGTAATACATAAGGGCATCTTCCTCCCCTTTTCTATCCCGCTTCCGTGTCACTTTCCAATCGGGCATTCTAGCCCAAATCTCCTAGCTCCCTATTTCTAACGGCTGTTTAAGACATGGGGTCAGGCACTCCCTTCCTAAATTCCTCTAGATATGATATGATCAGATTTTTTTCTCAGATTCCACTGAAATCAACAATTCCCAAGCGCATGATTAATGGCGGAAAGACAGAAGACTTTTCAGAAATGTTACTTTTATTACAGTTCAAAAACATGTATTTGATTAAAATTAGTGCAGAAATGATCATTTGATTTTGAAATATTACCTTTGCAGTAGTTACAATTCATCATTCATTGAAACAAGGAGTTCTTTCATAGAATATTTTTGCATTTTTTTTTTTTTGCATGCCCGCGTACTGATGTCGACATTGTAATGTGATTTACAACTGGATTTTGTTCCTTTGCTCTGCACTAAACAAAGTTTTTTTTTCCATTAAAATGACTCTGCACTTTCTAGCAATTTCACTTACTGTAGATGCATTTGATAAAATCGTCCATATAAGTATACCGCGCTATTTTAAAAACTGTACCATTTAATCTAAGTGTCGAAACTCCAACGTGAACAATTTACCAATCAGAGCAACTGAGAAGTGTGTTTGGAACTATAAAGAAACCTGCTCTTTATTTCGGTAATCGAAAATTTTCGGATGTTTAACAATCAATAACGCATCTCTACGTAAAGGATATTGCATCACGTTTTCAGCCTTGTATCGAAGACTAACACTTGTGGACAAACCCTTAATGCTGCAGATTGTCAAGATATTAAGTCAAAACTAAAACTGATTCCACTGCTGTTGTACAAAGGTAAATATTGGGAAATTCTTTAGTTCCAAAGTGTGTATAATGGTAAATATCAAAATTTTTTACACCTAAAATATGTTCATTCTATGTTTAAAAATACACTAATGGCCACCCAAAATGCAACACCGAGAAGGAAGCATCCGATTGGCAAGAATTCGCATCATGCGTCGCCTGCGAGAGGACATGCAAACGATTAGCATTGAATGTCATGTGCAAATCATGAGCGCCCGACAAGCCACCGAAAAGCACTATAACAAGAGTGCACTGAAGACGGGGTGTAAGTAGTAGAAGTGTGTTGTGCTGACGGACTTGTGCGTGGGAAACTTTCTGATGCCTCGTCGCAGAATATGGCAGTCATTTCAGCACGTTTCGGAGTTTCTGCAGTGGTCGAATAGTGGCTTATCGCGACAGCGGTTTATCGTACCAAGTCATCGGCGCCCGTGTGAGACGACATACAGCCACATTGAGGCGAGTATGGATTCGGTGGGTGCAGGAGGGACGGACGGACCGACGTGAGCGATTACCACAGCCGCGGCACACCACCAAACGAGAGGACCGGTATGATGTGCGGCTGGCATTGACGGCTCGCATCGCCACATTACGAACGTTAGCGCAGTAGTAAGGGTCTGTTGCGCAACAACCTGTGTCAGCACGTACCGTTCGACGTCGTCTGCTGGAGCCGGTACTCGTAGTACGTCACCCATTGCTCCGATTACCATTGACGTTACAGCACCGGCAATTGCTGCGGCAGTGGGCAGTTGAAGGTCGCACCTGGACTACGGAATGGCACGATATTGTCTTCTCCGACGAATCCCGCTTCTGCCTACAACACCAAGATGGTCGGATCCACGTATGACGGCAACGCGGCGAGAGACTGTATGACGCCTGTATCATGCATCGCCATACCTGTCCGTCGCCTGGCGTTTTGGATTGGGGCTCAATTGGATATGAGGCCCGCACCCTCTGGTACGCATTGCCGGTACACTCAGCAGCCACCGCTACATCTCCTACATTTTGGAGCCTGTAGTCATCTCTTACCTGCTGGACTTGCCAGCAGGTAAGTTTCAACAACAATAAGCGCACCCGCACGTGGCACTCATCGTGCAACAATTCTACACGGCCCACCAGGTGTCACTGCTGCCATGGCCAGCCTGTTCTCCTGATACGTCGCCCATCGAACACGTCTGGTTGCTGATCGGCAACCGAGTGGGCCGGAAATCACCACTGGCGGCTACGCTTGATGAACTGTGGCAACGTGTTAAAGCAGCCTGGACCGACATACTCCAAGCCCACATCCAAAGCCTCTTTCGTTCGTTGGCGCGGCGTGTAGCGGCCGTTATTGCCAGCCATGGAGGCCACACGAACGTGTGATGTTTGCGTGTCCCGTAAGTCACACGGGCCTGTAAACTACATCGTTTCATCTTTGTGTCTGTTGTTATGTGTCCAGGAGGTCTGGCTTTGCTATCTCGTGAACTTCTTGGTGTTGCATTGTGGGTGGCCAGCAGTGTATATGCAATCCTTTGAAGCAAAACTTCCAACGTAATTTTATTAACATTGTTATTTCCCGTTTTGAAATGCTGTGCCTTATGTTTTCTCATAAATTCATTATCTTCTTCTGTGTGTCAGAATGGAACAAAATCAAAATGGTGAGACTGTATATGATAAAAGTCCTCGCAGTAACTACTGTTCATTGCCTGAAATTTTAACTGCCGTTCAAAGCAATTTTTAAGGGTATTCTGAATACGAAATCATATATATATAAGATTTGAAGAATTTTATGAGGAAATTCGTCATAACCTGAAGATCATTCTAGGTAATTTCAATGCGAAAATAGGGTAACGGCAACACAATGAAACTTCAGTAGGTAAATTCGGTTACGTTCACGGCAACAGAAACCAGCGTGGAAATACTCTCGTAGAATTTGCAGAGGCAGAAGGGTTTTTCATCATGAACTCCTTTTTCTAGAATGAGCTGCAAAAGGAAATGGACATGGAAGCATACCAGTGGATTCACAAGTGAAATTTATTTTATTATATGTAAAAAGAAATTTGTCATGGAATACTGCAGTGTGCTAAACAAAATCAACACAGGTAGTGACCGCAGAATGGTAAGATGCAAGATGCACCCCAATGCTAAACTCGAGCGTGGCAAGCTCATAAAACAAACAATATGCATTGACACGACCAACCTTAAAAACATCATAATACCTTCAAATTGGAACTCAGGAACAGATTCTCTGTTCTAGTAGGTATAACGTAGGAAGAAGTGGACATCTCTGAAGCTAACAGAAAACTAACAAAGGGACTTATGGAAACAGCAACAAAAAATAGGTTGTACTAAGAACATGTTGCATACGAACAAGTTATCAGGAAAAACCCATATTCTGATGCAAAAAAGAAGAGATGAAGACAACTAAAGAAGATGTGACTGCCAATGTGGAATATATAGAGCTATGCAAGACGGTACGAAAAAGAATCACTGAAGATGTAAAGATATTCAGCTGTGAACTAGTGAGGAAAGCAATTGAAAACAACCATAGCGTGAACAGAGTAAAGCGGCATCTAAGTAAGGGAAGAAAACAGATTATGGCTCTGAGGAAAGAAGATGGGTCTGTATCAAGAAATAGAGGTGGAATTTTGAAAAGAGTGAAAGTTTTCTACACAAAAATGTATGAAAGGGATGATACATGTACTCCAGACATTACAAAAGGTACCAGAGTTCTTCCGGTCCTCACAACAGAAGTTGCACATGCCATCAAGAACATGAAACGGGGAAAAGCTCCTGGAGAAAAGGGAATTACCATAGACATCATACAAGAAGCAAGTGGAGAATTTGAAACAGTACTCCCCCAAGTTTTCACTAGATGCCTTAATGAATGGAAGATTCCTGAGGATTAGAACAGTGCTACAATGATCCTGCTACATAAAAAAGGTGATATTGATTATCTCAGGAACTACTGACCTATCAGCCTCCTATGAGTGGTTTATAAAATTTTCACTAAAGTTCTTTCACACCGCTTGAAGGTGACAATCGACATGGCTCAACCGAGAGAACAAGCTGGATCCAGGACTGGCTACAATACTATAGATCATATCCACGTACTGAGAAAACTAATTGGAAGAGCGAGGAAATAAGAACTTTCATTATGCATGGCTTTTATCAATTATGAATAGGCCATTGATTCGGTGAAACCATCAGCAGTTACAATGGCTTTGAGATCCTGCGGTATTGAAGATGCATACATTATTACTATTTATTACATCTATGAAAATGTAAGTGCACATATTCGGCTATTTGAGAATACAGCACCCATAAAAATTAGAAAGGGAGTGAGACAAGGTGACACTATATCTCCCAAACTCTTTAATGCCACATTGGAAAATATTTTTTCAATCACTGAACTGGGAAAACAAAAGGATAAAGATTAATGGAGATTATCTAACTCACCTTCGTTTTGCTGATGACGTAGTCTTTTTTGCAACTACCCCTATCAGAGATGCAGAGTATGATCCAGGCACTTAAGAATAAAGAAGTGGGACTAAAAATGAACTTTCAGAAGACAAAAGTGATGTAAAATGCTTTTACAAGAAATGAAGATTTATCGATTGATAGGGAAAAGTTGGAGATAACCAATACCTACATTTATCTCGGACAGCAGATATCAAATGAGGGTCACATTGATGAAGAAATTTATAGGCGTATAAAACTTGCCTGGAGAGCGTTTGGAAGAAACTGTATAATTTTCAAGAGCAATATGTCATTATGTCTTAACAGAAAAGTGTTTGATCAATGTATCCTTCCAGTGCTTACATATGGAGCAGAGACATGGACCTTAACTAAACAAGACATACAAAGACTGCAGACAACTGAAAGAAGCGTGGAGATGTGCATGCTTGGTGTAAACAGGAGAGATAAGAAGAGGAACTCGTATATCAGAAAAATGACAAGAGTGGAAGACATCATGACCAGAGTAAAATCTCTGAAATGGCAATGGGCTGGACATATTGCCAGAAGGAGAGACCATCGATTAACAGCTGAAATGTTAGGCTGTATTCCGAGGGATAGGAAAAGACCCAGAAGAAGATCACATGGGAGATGGGAGGATGAAATTCGAAAGTATGCGGGAGTGACATGGAGGAGACTGGCACAAGACAGACCGTTGTGGAATAAACTTGGAGAGACCTTCGTCAAGCAGTGGATTGATAATTGTTGACAATGATATATATTGCTCCGGCTTGTTGTTGAATGAGGAAAACAAATTTCTCCATTTTCTCAAAATTTTAAGCATTTACCAATTCCATACGAACGAAAGAGTCTTTCAAACTACAAATCCCTATTCCTTGGAAGAATAACATCTTGTGAATTGGTAGTATGACACTTCAGTTACGAAGCAGTCTAAACCATCTAATGAGCTCTTCCATTCCAGGATTAATCAGATTTATATCCCTGATTTTCGAACAACACTATTACTTTGTTTTGAGGGCAAAACAAAGCAATGGCAACAGTCTAAGAAATGTAACTACATTTTCCTTAACGGTTCGAAAAAGGCTTTATTAGATATACTCTCCTGTCTCGTTTACGACTGCTAAGTAAATTTTCGTACTTTGCTGCCGTAAAGAGACAGGAGAGTATATGATTGGTTGCTATCCTCTCTGAATCATTGTCCACTCACATGGAATAAAGTTATCAACGTTCCAACGGAAACTAATAAGGATAAACCTACGTTGACGGAAATTTATCTGATGCGAAGTGATTCAATATTCTATAAATTTCAAGCAAAAATATATTCTGTCTGATTTGTTCGCCCAAATCCAATGATAATAAAAAATCAAAGCAAAAAATTACGCTTATTTTTGTGTTCTATGCAAATAAGTGAAGTGCCGGATAAGTTGGGAAATCAGTAAAGTTAGCTAAAAGCGCAACTTAACATGCACAAATTTTGAACTATTTATTTATTTTCCTAGTTTGTAGCAAAATAAATGTTTCTATGTTAAGATGTGTTGTACTGCATACAAAGTTTGGATTAAAGCTTATAATAATATATCATCATCATCATCATCATCATTGTCAACCCTTATCAATCCACTGCTGGACGAAGGTCTCCTCAAGTTTCCTCCACAACGGTCTATCTTGTGCCAGTCTCCTCCATGTCACCCCTGCATACTTTCGAATTTCATCCACCCATCTCCCATGTGGTCTTCTTCTGGGTCTTTTCCTGTCCCTTGGAATCCAATCTAAAATTTCGGCTGTCCATCGATGATCTGTCCTTCTTGCAGTATGTCCAGCCCATTGCCATTTCAGGGATTTAACTCTGATCATGATGTCTTCCACTCTTGTCATTTTTCGGATCCACGAGTTCCTCTTCTTATCTCTCCTGGTTACACCAAGTATGCACCTCTCCATGCTACTTTGAGTTGTCTGCAGCCTTTGTATGTCTCTTTTAGTTAAGGTCCACGTCTCTGCACCATACGTAAGCATTGGAAGGATGCATTGATCAAACACTTTTCTTTTAAGACACATATTATATATATTTATATATTCACATTTTTGCCAAATATAAAACGGGAGAAAGGGGATTGAGGACCTGTGTATATAATTCGCTATGCCATTTTATCTTATCAAGCAATGACCACACTCCATTTGGGCAAAAACGTCTTTTTTGTGTTAGATTCATGCTAACGTTTTGAGATTCATACTCCACATTTCAAAAATAAATGTCACTTATCTCATCTGGAAAAAATAAAGAAATTCATTGATGGCGAGTAAACTTGTTATTATAATAAAATTCCTTTACAGTAATTTGAACTCCTTCAGGAATTGTACAAAATGTTAAGTATATGCACTTTCCTAGATCTTTTGCTTCACAAGAAAAGAAGCTAATGAGGAATACAATTGGTTCTTTCCAGCTGAAACCAAAATGTTTGAAAAAAGGAAACTGTAATATAGATCGAGATCATTTAACGCCACGCACACACACTTTCGGAAGATACGCAAATAATTTTGAAAAGTACAAACCTTATTTCTTAGTGCTGGTAAATGTTTTTTGAAGACTAGTACTTTTGTAAGACTTGTGAATTATTATTTGTTTCTCTAACAAACATCAATTCGTAAAAAAATCGTGGAAAGTGCTTGTTATTTTCAAAACGATTCAAACATGCTCTGTTAGCCTGTTGGAGAAAGCGCTATTTTCTAATTAATGTAAATTTGTGGTAAATATCTCAAAGGCTTTCAAAAATTTGGAGAACTACAGATTCTAAATTTCAACTGAAAAATCTAGTGTTTACTGTAAAGTATAGCGTAGGATTCCAAATGTTCTAAAATTGTTCTTTTGGGCTATTTTATCTTACTGAAAGCGAATTTGAGAAAACATGTAATTTAAATACTACGTCCCATATGAAATTACACGTATAAAGTAATATTAAACAGAAAATTGCGAAAGAGCAGTTACAATGAAAAAGAACATGGTCTACATTTGAAATAATAATAGGAGAGGAATAAGCTACTGAGTCATAGTGATGGGCATAATCATGGAAGTAGGAATAAGAGGAGACGCTGTCGCCAACTCTTCCCATGTTAGCAAAGTGAAGCCGGGTTTGTACGCTTCCGCGGTGAAAGTAGTACCGCCAGCTTTGGCGTGGTTACTCTCAAGATGCAAAAGCAGACGATTTTCCGTAGGAAAGCATTAGCGAAACCCTGTTCGTTTTCTTAAGATTTTACATTGTCATAAATTATAAGCGAAATGGAAAAGCAGTGGAATTGGTTTAAGAAACTCTTAGGTTTACATGAAAGGAATTTCAGTACAGAAACTTAGATCTTCGTGAAGGAAATTAGATCTAAAAAAGCGCCTTCGTAACGACTGAGACGTGTATGAACTGACGACTTAAAATAAGTTTATACTAAACATAATTTTAAAAAACGTTTAAAATCTTTCTCTGTCTTAGCGGATGATCGTAAAATATTGTTTTTCATAGAAATTGTAACGATCGAGCTTCAGAGAATTTGTATTATGAGTGAATTTTTCAAAAGATCGCACTTTTAAGGGGGAACACTTCTGCCAAGATGTCAGAAGAAAAATTAAAATAAACAACGACGTTCCACGTATGTTTTACTTGAAGAAAAATTATGATTATTCGTAAGCAAATAAGCAAAGGGAGAGGGGAGAATATTCTCATTGAACATCATTATTAAAAAAAAATTCATAAAATATCTAAATTTTATTTCCAAGCCTTTATAGAAAAAATGGGGAATCAGCGAGCTTGTTCAAAGAAATTAAAAAATCAGACTCAAAATAGGATGTTACTGTGTCTATATTTTATTTTTTATAATTGCTTTAAGAACTTGACTGATTTTAGTTTCTTTTAATGATGGTAGGAAATTCCAACTGGTTTGATTAGAACTGTGGTGAGCTTCAAAGGTATGAATCCAAATAATTTTAAAACTACAGACCTTAATAGGAAGGAAACTTCTTTTCGGGATGGGGGGTAACTTTTTATCTTTTAAAAGGGTGCAGTTTCAAAATATAGCAAGAAAATATACAATTTATTAGTTTGTGGAAATATGATTTACAAGTCCTGCTGGTAGTAAAGGAAATCTGACTTGATAAAATGTCTTGATAAAAACAGATTTAAATAAGCAGCGGAAATAATTTCTACTGTAAGATCCTTTTTAAAAGAAATTCAACAGCATTCAAAATATTCTTCTTCTAATACACATCACTATTAAAAGAGGCACATTCATAATGTAATAAGTTAATAGCTTTTAATTAGTAAATGAAACAGACGTTTGTATATAATAAGGGTTTTTAATTTGGTTTTTGAAATATACGTATCCCATTTATGAGCAAAGTTATATTTATTAATAAAGAATTCATTGAACATAAATCCTGCAGTTTGTTGCCGGCACAACATATGTTCAAGAATAAGAAAATCTGATCACATAAGGTGTGGTTAATCAACACAACAAGGCGATTAAGTTTAGCTCTAATGACAGAGAGCATCGCTAACAGCAGCCCATATGCTAATGCGCACTAAACCTACATTTTCTGGTCGCAAAAATTAACGGTAACTAATTAGAAATGCATGGGAAATATAAAAGTGCAAATTTTCTGCCATCGGATGCTAAATCACCTTTGCGTTTACCCCATGTAACATCTCCAGTACCAAAATCTGATTTCCAAAAATTATGCTGACCTTCTAAGCTAGAACTTCTTACGACCACCTATTTCATCTGATTAGTTAAGTAATAAAGTTTTCATTCAAGTAATTTATTTGTTTATCATAACTACACATTTTCATATATTGCAATTAATATCTTTATAATTTCATGCTGTTATATTTTTACTTCAGCTGAATTTAAGATTCCCCCCCCCTCATTTCGGTCATCAAAAAGCCTAGCTGTGAGCTGAATTTCACACTCATTATGTACATTGAAAGCTGTAGAAAATATATCAATACTATCATTTCCTAATGGGAGTTCAATATACCTCTAATTGCACAAGACAAAAGAGAATGAGCTAGTTAGAACATGAAGAAATATTATTATGAGATGATGCCCACATACATATTAAACTTCTTGAAGTCATTTTCATATATGCGAGAAAAAAAACCTTACCCAACAGTATTTGTAGCTGGAACTTAGCTTACTGCTAAAATTCAAACCATTAAAGACAAATGTTTGTATTGAAATTTATATGTACATCCAGTACAAAACACTTATCTCAAATAGTTAAATCTCATCTTCAGTAACTTTCACTAGCAGCAACAAAATGCTTTCCTTCTCATACAATGGGTGCCACAGCAGGTATGAGTGTCTTTTCTCTTAAAAGGCTTAGTCCTTGTCCTAATGGGAAAACAAAAAATGAAGGGTGGTGGATGCATGGATACACAACAAGAATACCCAAGAATAAAAAAATATATATATACAATACAGGAAATCTGTCACAGCTATCTAAATATTGGGTACAAGATATTTATATTGATGTGCGAAACAGTACAGGCTAATTACACTGAGCTAATCAGAACATGAACTGTGAGCAAATAAACCACAATAGATATTTAAATGTTTCAGCTACCAGAAATATTTTGGCTTTAAAGAAATTACAATGAGCTGACAAAACAGAGACAGATCATAAGCTCGATAGGCAAAACACACATGCCACACCGAATGTGCAAGGAATGACCTTTTAGCTGCATCTCACTGATTTTACCAAAAAAAGTAAGATATGATGTAAAGGAAGAAAAAGTAACAAGATGGACTTTAAATATCAACGGAGTACCAAAATGGGAAAGTTTAATTAGAGCATATATGCTGTAGAGCATTAATGCTATAATTAATATTAGATAGAAAAAGCAGATTATTCATGAGAGAGTTAAAATGCATAACCAATGTTTAATCTCAGAACATATACATGCATTACAGAATTGAAACTAAATCAGGTAAAGAAAACATTTGGTACCAGAAGTGAATGAAATATATGACTGATAGCTTATTTATGGAATATCAAAGTAACTGATGATCCTAAAATGTGTACTGCTCTGTAAAATGAATAAGAGAACATGAAGTTTTAGAATACCAAAAATGTGCAGTGACTAGAAATGGGGTGGTCAAAGAGAATCAAATCTATTTTTGGAATGAACAGGAAATACAGGCAATTTAGAGATGTATGATTGCTGTGTTAATAATGATAATGTATTTCAATGCATTATGAGGATATTTCTTCAAAATTCAAAATGTGCATACATGTTTATTGGGTCATAGCTTCAGTGGAGCCAGAAGTGCAAATCTTCACTGTAAGGTACTCATGTTCAGTCACTTTCAAATGTTTCCTTATTCATTTGTCTCTTATTTCTATTCTTTTTTTCATTAATCTTTTAAATATCTGTGCACCCTTTGTGTTTCAACTTTCACTATTCTCATCTACTGTGTTCAGTATCACCATCATTTTATGTTTCACATACAAAGTGGTTTTGTTGTGAATCAGGAGATATTAACAGTGATGTTTTGCATTGTCATATAATTCCAATAAATGGTTAGTGCAGTGTCTCACATGCAAAAGTTACTGTTTTAATGTCCTCTGCTAAGAAAGAGAATATGTATTTGTACTGTGAAGTTCAGTTTTAAATAAAGGAGTTCCAGTTCTATTAACTGATCTTGTAGCACACTGTTAAAAACACCTTATCTATTAGTTTAAAATGAGTATTTACTAGCAATGGTCAAATCTTCAATTTGGTATACTGGTCAAGCCCTAAAACTGGAAAAAAGAAATAGATGAACTTTTGGTAAATGTAGCTAATTCCTAACCACTATCGTTGTTGTTTATATAGTGCAAAGTTTTTGGATATGAACACTGTCACAAATATAGGTGGGTTATTAATAATTCAAAGACCATTATTTTAGTAATGTAGTTATATTGAACATCCTTTTAAATGTGGTTCAATTATGAATACACTCCGATTACATAACCTGCACTATTCCAGAAAAATGTGCTACAACTTTCGTAAACAGATCTGTATAACCTACGTAAACCTAGCGACTTCTTTAATTTTGCTACAAATTTAGAACATTACATGATATGCTAAAGCCAGCAAATCACAGCAAAATATGAAGTTGTCATTCACAGTAAATTGCAATCTACGATTGAATCCCAAAGAACTTAATTAAACCTAGTAAACGGAAAATAAAGTGATACTAACCGGTGGAATGACATACCTGGTATTTTCTTTTAAACTTTTTTGCACAGCTGAATGCCACGCAGGATCCCATGAAAACTAAATATGAACAAGCTAAAGTATGTTGTCAAAAACAGAAAAAATCTACGCTGACAAATTAGTTTAACGAAAAATATGAGCTTCTAAAAATCCCAAATTTTCAATGCTTTCCTATGGAAGACACGATCAAGAGAGTAACCAAGCACGCGGAGTGATATCATAGCAGTTAACAGGTCGGCTTCAGAAATCTGCGGTTATAGCGTCTCCTATATTTCCCTCCTCCATGGGCATAATCCAGTAGAAATAATCGATTGTTTCGGTCATGGAAATCTCTCGAAATATTCGATTACCCCAAATTCATTCTAATGAAGAAAATCTCAAGAAAGAATTGTCGATTGCTTCTACGCTGTCTCGTTCAAACAAGTGCATTCGAAAGTCGAAATCACTCGTAACTTTTCGACGATATAGGTTCCGAACAAAATTGCTCAACTAGCCGAAAACATCTCGAGAAGTAACAAGATCCGAAAGGTTCGGAAGTACTGGCTTTTCGCGTGACTGCATTATCTCATCCAGGGAGGTTCTTTCGAGTTCCTTCTAAGTTCTTGAACTAGGTTGTGCTATCTGAAAAAATTAGACGTCATTCCGCCCAACGAAAGAAAGTTCTGAGCGTATAACACCAATTAAAAATCATTCGAATGATTATTTCGAGTGAAAATCTCGATTTGTCAAACTCAAACGGCGGCTCTCAGCCAATCCCGCCATCTTCCGGTAAATTCTAAAATTAGAAATCATTCGAATGGTTGTTTGGAAAGAAATATCTCGATTTGTTAGATCTCTCGATTACAACATTTCGATTCTTAAATTCAATCGATTGTGCCCAACACTATTCAGTCGAAGGAGTAATTTTTCTCATCTCCAGTCTGAAGCTTCAGAATTTTCTTTGATCACAGTATTTAGTAAGGGTTCACAGCCCTGAAAAGAATGAGATAACATATTAGGCCAGCCCTGAACTTCTGAAAAATATGATACATAAAAATTATTTTATAAATATTGTACCGAAATGCACATTATCAGCATTGAACTAAAAGTAAACAGCAGTAAAGGTAAACTTGTAATACTTTCCGTGGATGCTTGTATATTTCTGTAGATAGTAAACAATGCTTGTTTCAAGTAATGCATTTGTTTATTTGCTTACAATAAATACAATATAACCGATATATTAATGTACGATCAGACAATATATCACACAAATGGATATAAATAAAAATGAAGCTCTGTAACGCTAATATAAATTAATATCCGCTTTGTTTCTTCCCAGGCAAACATATAACCGCTGAATTACGAAAAACCAAAAAGGCGTGTGTCACAGTTTAGTCTGACAGAGAAAATATAAGATGTTATCTGGGATATAATCCTCAAAATAAACCACTGTTTAATGAGGATGCAAAGATACAAAACATTTACGGAACTAAAGGTTTCTGATTTATGATATGTCGGAAATTACTCAGAACTATTTTAATACTGTATGTAAATGAATATTTAATTTAATTTGGCTTAAGTAGGTATTAAGTAATCAAGTTTCCTCTTGTCTCTGTTTGTGATGACCTTCCAAATTGCAATTCAGTTCATAATTGTATTTTAAATACATAGGACAACGTAACTTCAAAGTAGGGGTCATCGTGAATTTCTGTATCAGATCGAAAAAAGAACATGCAAATATATCAGATTGAAAAAGAATATACGAATATGTTTTTACAACAAAAAAGAACATGCAAATATATCAGATTGAAAAAGAATATACGAATATGTTTTTACAAACACGAAACCTGAATTGGCTCCTTGATTGGAAAGATATGTCGCAAGTACGATTAGCGATATCCTTTCAACATTGTTATTGTCAAAACACTATAAGTCATACGGCATTCAATGGAGCGTATTTTCCATGCTGAGCTGTAATTTACGTTAAACGGATGTGAATAACCTGATAGACAAAACATTTCCGTCACGCCCTGGATTTCCTTGAATTGCAACAAAGCAAACTGTTCGTCTTGTGCTGCACTTCTGAATAGTTTAGTTGGGAATAATAACAAAATAACGTGCTCACTTTCTTTACAGATCGCTGGGAATTAAAAATTAAATAACAGAAGTTTTATAAGAGCCCAATAATTTTCGTTAAATAACATCAGTTCTATTAGAGGCCAATATTTTTGAGCATGGCAAACGCGCAGCAACCGCTGACTATGTTTCTTTAGAAAAATTTATGATTTACGACGTTGATAGCAGCCATACTACAATTAACTGCCATCAAATGTTCAGAATGCGCATTTAGGAACGATTTATCTATCCCCGCGTCTTTATGTGAGAGTCTGTAAGCACGAGAAGGAATACGCTGGAACGCATCCTCATTATGATGACTGGGCTTTATGAAGCTATTGATTATTGAACAGCATTTAAATTATAGAACTTCTTATGTGATTTGGCACATCTGCGTATACATCTGGTACCGAGTGTTTGCGAATAGTCCTGTTACTCATATTATTAGAGTATTCAATTTTCTTATTAAATGAGCTTGTTAATATCTAGTTTTGAAGTACGAAACACTGAGACTGCAAAATTTATTGAAATGAACTGTTTTCCCTGTAAATTAATAAAAAGAGGCGTTACAAAACAAATATTTTTTCGCATGTTTTCTCGGTTAAACTTCCAACCGTGGCTGGATCTCCGATAATTATATATTGTAATTTATCATAATGAAAGTTCGGCTGATAGATGGTAGCACGTTAGCTCTTCTGTTGGTTTGTGTCCAGAATGCTGGTATACTTAACAGCCGGCATGCTGAACTGAAATTAACAATTAGTTCCAAAGAGTTTCTTGAAGGTACATTAATTCTAGCAGGAGCCAATACCTCTTAGTTTCAGCGGTAGTCAAAATGTGATTTTTGATTTCCCATGCCTTTTACAGTGCTCTAACACGTGGAATCGGAAACGACTTTTCGTTTGTCAAAATTTTCCTGTTATTTTTACAAAGCATTTCCAAAGGGAAACTAGTCTTTTTCAGTTGGCCGTGATCTCAAATTAGATAAGAAAACATATGCTCAGCTGATTTTCAATTTTTGAAATGAAATTCAGTACGCTTCTTAAATTGCCGTTTTAACATCGTTGTTTTGGCGAAAACAAATGTGTTTTTTCTTTGTTTCTTTTCTTATTTGAAGCATATGCCATCTGAATTAAAAAATAAAAACGTACAATGCATTTGTTAAACAAACTGGGCTATTAGAAGTTGTCCGTGAAAGTTAAGGACCTCCTTTGAACTATAAAGTAGAGTTTTATGGAAATCTTTGATACCCTTCGCCCGTCTCGGAGGTATGGGAACCTAAAAATGAATAATTTGACTCACATAAAACACTTCATCCATTCAGTCATAGGGGAAAAGGATTTATAAAACGGTTAAAAGTAATTGCAAATGCATAAAATAATTGAAATTTAATAAATTAAATTTTAATCACCATTGCTAACCATTACTAGCAACACAAAGCGTCAAAAGAGAAAATTCAAGTTACAATATTGTATAACCAGCATGGCAAATTTAGGTTTTCCAAATGTTTACAGTTTCGTGAAGACCAGCATTTCTCTCTTTCGGCCTCTTAGAGGGCACCTTGTGTTCAACGCATCGAAAAAGTCCTCAGATAAAAACATTTCTGCAAAGGTAGTTTTACACTGACGCGGTGAGTGGCAAAGTAGTTGCCCGAAGCAAGCAAACGTTGGTAGCCATCCTGGTTTGGAGGCAGCATACTGCGGATCCATACTTAGTGCGACTGGTGCATCAATTTTAGGGTCAGTTTTTGTAGAGATGTCGGTTCACAAAGTTGCTGCCGCGGCTTACATTATGCTTTTGAACAGAAAATGAAACGTAATCGCAAAAAAGGTGTGAAAAAAGCTTCATGTGAATAATGATGTTCCTCGCTTGATTTTTTTAATAAACGTCTTCCTGATGACACTTGTTAATTCAGAATTTTTCTTTTTTTTTTACTTTTTCTGTGAAAGGCGTTTCTCTAAGTCTTTCACTTTCTTTGCCGAACAATACATTTTCAAAGCCACTTCTTCCGAAATCTTGATATTTTTCCGATTGCCTTTGTAGTTTAGGTCGTGCAGATCCCACAACATACCTTTTTCGCTGTAATATACGAGTAATTATTTCCTGTGTTCCAACTCATCATCCCGCTTTCGACTACACAACTGGAGCCATCTGTAGTTGAAAGGCCTGCGGCCAAATGCAACCACCAGATTGGCTTGCAAAAAGCTTACGACCACCATCTGAAAGTGAGCATCCTGTCAAACCCCAGCCAACGAAAGTGCCAGTGATTTCCATTGTTTAAGACCACTTTAAATTATGATGGATATTGCAGATAAATGGGATGTAAGGTCAGGTGATGCGTAACATCACAGCCTCTCCTTGACAAATGTCAACCCCGCCTTCTCGTGGTACATCCTGTTCCCACTAAAGAGCGAGGGAATATGAACTTCCATTGTGCATGGCTTTTATCGATTATGAAAAAGCCTTTGATTCGGTGAAACCATCAGCAGTTGCAATGGCTCTGAAATCCTGCGGTATTGAAGATGCATACATTAATATTATTAATAACATCTATGAAAATGCAAGTGCAAAGATTCTGCTATTTGGTAATACAACACACATAAAAATTGGGAAAGGAGTGAGACAAGGTGACACCATATCTCCGAAGCTCTTTAATGCTACATTGGAAAATGTCTTTCAATCACTGAACTGGGAAAACAAAGGGATAAAGATTAATGGAGATTATCTAACCCACCTTCGTTTTGCTGATGACATAGTCATTTTTGCAACTACCCCATCGGAGCTACAGAGTATGATGCAGGAACTTGCTGACAAAAGTAAAGAAGTGGGATTAAAAATGAACTTTCAGAAGACAAAAGTGATGTTCAATGCTTTTACAAGAAATGAAGATTTATCGATTGATGGAGAAAAGCTGGAGATAACAGACACGTACGTTTATCTTGGACAGCAGATATCAAGTGAGGGTCACATTAGTGAAGAAATTAATCGGCGTACAAAACTTGCCTGGAGAGCTTTTGGAAGAAACAGCATAATTTTCAAGAGCAATATGCCATTATGTCTTAAAAGAAAAGTGTTTGATCAATGCATCCTTCCAGTTCTTACGTATGGTGCAGAGACGTGGACCTTAGCTAAAAGAGACATACAAAGGCTGCAGACAACTCAAAGTACCATGGAGAGGTGCATGCTTGGTGTAACCAGGAGAGATAAGAAGAGGAACACGTGGATCCGAAAAATGACAAGAGTGGAAGACATCATGATCAGAGTTAAATCCCTGAAATGGCAATGGGCTGGACATACTGCCAGAAGAACAGAAAAAAGAACACCAAGAAGGAATTGGCGGACGATCATGGAATTTACATATGGTAATGGTAGAGTTTGCGTAGGTGTGATGTTAATTTCGGCACCAGCCGGTGAGCGCTTACGCCACAGTACGGCATAATATGCAAATTATCGTCGGTGGTATTTAAGGAGTACGGCGAAGTGAATTAAATGAGTCGTCGGCTTACGGACACGTGCGAAGACCCTGAAGAGGTTGCAATGCCGGGACACGAAAGACGTGTACGATTTCAGCAGTTAACGGACTTTGAGCGAATTCGTCTAGTCGGACTCCGCGAGGCCGGGTGGTGGTATCGTCGTATTGCGGAGCGAATTGGACGGGAAGCATCGATGGTGGTACGATGGTGGCGTAAATGGTCCGAGGAACATTCCCACGCAAGAAGACGTGGAACCGGGAGTCACAGACGGACTGATGAGCGGACCGATCGACGCATATGAAGAGCGGCGTTGTCAAGCAGAACATCCACTGCGACGCAAATCCGAGCTGCCGTTGCACCTGAATGGACTGTGCGAATAATCCGCAACCGTCTACTGGATGAAGGACTACGTGCACGTGTGTCTCTGGCATGTGTATCTCTGACTCCAGCCCACCGTCAGGAACAGCTGCAGTGGTGTCGCCAACGTCTGCACTGGAGAACGCTATGGCGATCTGTCTTGTTCAGGGATGAAAGCAGATTCTGCTTGGGAGCCTCTGATGGCCGTATGCTTGTTCGCAGGCGCACAGGGGTTCATCTCCACCCTTCTTGCATCGGCCAGCAACACACAGGGCCTACACCTTGTCTCCTAGTGTGGAGAGCGATCAGCTATCACTCTCGTGCACAACTAGTGTTTGTACCAGGTACATTAAACTGCACCTGCTACATCAACATCATCATTAAGCCCGTTGTTGTGCCATTTGTAAAGTCGGTCTATCGAGGGTTTTTCCAGCAAGATAACGCACGCACACACACTGGACTTGCAACGCAACATGCACTTAAGGGTGTGAGACAACTCCCATGGCCTGCACGTTCACCGGATTTGTTCCCCATTGAGCACGTGTGGGATTTTATGGGACAACGAGTTTTCCGGTCTCCACGGACAGCAACGACCATCCCCGATTTACGCGTCCAGGTTGAGGATGCTTGGAACTCAATACCCCAAACTTACATCCAACATCTGTACGACAGACTCCATGCCAGAATTGCACAGTGTGACGCAGTTCAGGGCGGTCCAACCTCGTACTAACCATGTTACATGGAAATGTTATCTTTAAGTTTAGCAGCAAATACAGCTGTAATTTGCCATAATGTTTTGATCACGTTATCCTCTGTATTCCGTTATTATGTTGTATACATTTCGTTGGTATCAGACGTCTCCTTCTTGGTGTTCTTTTTCACTTTCCGCTAGTGTAGATTTATAACAATATACCAGTATGTTGCATGGTTATATATGTGTGTGCCATGGCTATGACTTATATAGTGACCTGGTAAACATTACCGACTATCATGAATAGTAATATTGCCCACTACTAGGATCTGGAACATTCAATGTGGCACAATCATAACATACCACCGTAGCAGCAAGTCAGTTGTGGAAATTTATGCTCTGCTGTAGCTGCCACGCCAAATGTGACTGTTGTGTAGCGTAAATGCCAAGACGTAACAACAAGGGAAATGCAAACTTGTACGCTGCGTAAAATGAAATAAAGAACTTGTCCGCCAACTGCTGTCCTCGGTAGCAGCATTCATCTCCGATGTCCATAATATCGGTGGAAGCAACGTTTTGAATTCTTTAAAAGCCCGTAAATGCTTAAAATAATAGACAATGTCCCGCTAGAGCATGCAAAGCCACATTCAATATATAGTTAGTTCACCATATATTTGATTCTAAGAGAAAACTATGCTTTGGTGGAAAACCTTTTACTTACTCTTTAATTTTCCGTAATGCAGAGTTATGTTTATCGCTGGCATGTGATCGGCTGTATATTTCTTTGGTCTTGTACGAAACGTTCTAAATATATATCTTCTCAATATTTCCCCCTTTTTTTTGTTATTAGCTGTGATAAAGATTAATGAAAGTTACTTTCTTTGAATATTATTACCTTTTTTAGACAGGTTTCATGCAGCTGAAACTTTTTTCGGTTTGTGTGTTTTTAAAACGGCATATGAAAAATATTTTTCCATCACAAGTTTTGCCATAAACAATGTCAGAGGAATATTTTCGATACATTTTGGTAGAATAACCGGCACTGTTCTTTCCACAAACACATGATGGTGAAAGTATTTGCGGTACAAATGATCTGTGTAGACACGTTTGCGGAAAATGAATGTAAAACTGCTTGAAAAAGGGAAAGTCATTTGAAGTCGTTATATTGAACAATATTATTTGTGTCTTTCACATTTCCTCAGTTATGTTTTTTACACAATATAAACGTAAATTAGAGATAGTTTAAGATTTTCATCAGTATGTCCCACTGTACTGTATGCATTTATTCGAAATTTGATAAACACAATTTATTTTAGTTGAAGTTTTCAAAATTGTATGTTTCCGAGGGTAATATAATGCAGAAGTTTAAAGTGAAGTGTGAGAGATACAGAAATTGCTACATTATTGCAATTTGATAAAGAGAAACAAATTGGTTTGGTATAAAATTTATATTTATAAGTTTATTGGAGAATTTTTACATGTACCTCCATTTTCATCAAATTTTGGTAGCGTCGAATCTGACATCAAAAAGTCGTTGCTACGCTTTTGCAATTCATGTCATACGTACTAATCTTCAAACATTTCCTTTCAACTTGATCTCCTTTTTTATTTTGAATTGGTTTGCTAATATTTTTTTACATGTAATTCTCCAAGAGGAGAGTAGAATCAGATGGTTTCCTGTTCCAGATACGTACCGGCCAGGACGTATCGGCGGAGTATTTCCTACGTTTTGCGCTGTAGGAATGGGGGTGCCGTTGCACTGCACAGTTCGCAGGTGTCACACACACGATTCTAGGTTGTTTTTAACTTTCAGAGAGAAAAAATGTCCTTGCTCTAGAAATCAGAAAGACGGTGGATCTCTCGATAATTCTAGGTCATCCCAATGCGACACAGGAACTCATCGACCTTATCAAAATCTTCGTTGCGAGGCACAAAAACTTGCAGGCAACGTACGACGGCGGAAGTGAAGTGTAGAACGTAGAACGCTGTCCAGATTCACCAGCATAGTACCCACAAAAGTGCTATGGACTTTGTATTATAGCGTAAATACCATTTTCATCTGTTTGAGAGGGTTAATGAAAATAAAGGATTAATTTCCAAATGCATGACACCCTCAGCGTAAACAATGTGAAGGTAACAATTTATCCTATACACCAACAAAGGACTTTAGTTCCAATTTTTAACGGTTTGACGAATTAATCTCAGAGACAGATGGAAAATTAAGATCCCAGGCCCTTTAGCACGTCTTAGATGCTGGCTAAGGCAAAACGGCGGAACGTGGTTATCCGGGGGGGGGAAGCAGACCAGCCGGTACCTTGCCAGACTCTGTTCGGGTGAAAGATTTGCCAGATCCCGGAAGGATTGCTCTCAAAAGGACTTCACTAACAGATTTTGAGAGAGTTCCACATATCCCTGCAGGGTCGGCATTTTGATCGAGGAAGAAGAGTCATCAGCCTAGCTTATATATGATTCTCTATTTTTTATTTGCCCTTTATAGTCTCATTGGTCCAATAAAACTTTTCTGATTTTTTCCATTCCATGCTTATTAATAATAGAAACACGTTAATATACAAAACTTATCAGGTGCTTCTACAAGTCACCAGGTTTACCTCTTAGCGCAATAACTTGACAAGACAGAATGGTGAAATCAAAATGACGTACCCTCATTTTGATATGAAACACAAGTTTTCTCCGACCTTTAATTGCGTGCAACAATGCATTTGATGCTGATAAAAATTGCATGAAACTGTCCCTTCTTGTGCATGACAAACATTCCACCTAACGTTTCAGCTTTATATTGCTGGAAAGTTTTCTATCTTTTAAGAAATGTCCTTGCACTCTCTAGAGACAAATCCTTTCGTTTTAGCTGACGAAGGCTTAATCGCTTGACTATTATTTTCCACCTCAACCTTTATCTCACTGGGAGCACCTACTTTGAGGCTGTTTATGTTATTTCCGCACTATTACATATTTTGTTGGAAATGTCTGACCCTTTGTGGTTTCTTTAGTGTAATGTGAGTTTGTACAAGTGGCAATGGGCTGTACATATTGCTAGCGAAGTTACAACAGATGAACAACTGAAATTCCAGCTTAAAAGCCAAGAAGTAGTACAAGACTTTGAGAAAGGATACGTGGGAAATTGGTTTTAAAAATTAGGTAATTTACTATAATGATGTGGATAGCAATTGCTGAAAACAGAGACATGTAGAAGAACGTCATGTAGGTTTTTGATAACAGTGAAATGATTTTCGTTGTTGATGATGAAGGTTAATAAATAAACATTTATGTACTAAGGGAAGTTGAAAGTATATGTTGTAAGGAGGTATAGTTACTTTACTTTTTTTAGATATTTTAATGTACTAAATCTAAATCGTATATGATAGACTTTAATCGTAAGGCATCTACTTCTGAAACGATGAATAGAAATGCAAATTTATTCCTGTTATGTTTAGATCAAGTTGTATATAGCTCGAATTTACTGGGTAGTAGTATTCCTAAAAAGAAGTTAAAAATATGAAAGTATATAAAATGAATGTCCTGTAATCATTGCACTTTGCAAATGATTGAATTTCTAAAAAAAAATGTAAGAGACTAAATGAACTCAATATCTTTCAAAAATAAAACTTGTTAGCACAACATTCTGTTTAGATCAAAATGAGCATAGTAAGAATAGTTAATTTTAAAGAAACATAACTACATTTTTTATTTAGCCCCGATAATTTTAGTATTAATCACTCTTTTAATAGTTTAAATAGTTTGCTGTATATTCTTCAGAAAAAAGTATTAATAAAGTCTGTTTAATATTGTCACTGATTGAAAATAGTGCAACTGACAGTTTATGAAAAAATTGAGAAACAATACAATAACCAATGTACCTTCAATAGTAACCTCCAGCCGAAAGCAAATGTTGCTTTGAGTCAAATCCTATGTAAAGGTGTCACTGTGATGAGAATTTCCGATGACATCAGGCAGGCATTCTCACTCTTCATTTACGCTTTCGCAATCTAAATCACTCTGATGCAGTTCTCCATACCCAAAGTGAAGGCCTTTTTTATGCCGAGAGGGTATTTCTTTTTATCTCCGTCTACTATAAGGTGATCACTACGCAAGTGCAGTCATTTAAATAACCCAAATGTCGACATATACGCACAGTTTGTATTGCTCTCCAACAAATAATATCTGGTGCAATACATTGATCGTGTAGTAGTGTAGCTTGACTTGCGTGGTGGAACCCGAACAGCCTATAAGTTTCATTGCAACTCACAGTTCTGTAAGCATGTAATTTTCAAGGCAAGTGAAATGGTGTCATAAGCACCATTTCATTTGTCTTGAAAACGAGATCAAGCAATTGTCATTGCTTAATATAACCATTTAAGTAAGGAAGGTTAGTAGTGCACTTGTTTTTCAAATTTTGCATTTTTAAGCATTCTGAGAAATAGAATAGTCTGATTCCCAGCGCAAAGTCGCTAGTTATATCATTGATGTACATTAGTTTTCAGTCAAATCATTAACAACAAACTCAAATTTAGTGCAAAACGTGGATCACCTTGATTTCAATGTAAAATCATTAAGATGAAGAAAAACAAGTATCTCGTTCATATCGGATTTCTTAATATGAGAAGACATATCAGTAATAAACATGATATGAAAAAGGATATCAGTGATATGATAAAACGCATCCGTAATATGAAGTGAAATTGCGTGTGTTCTGTCATATTTAAAAAAGTGATGCGTTTGCGAACACAGTAATTTCGCTAACATAATCGGTTTCATCAAGAATCGTAGTTTATTTTCTCCAAACTTATGCGCATCTACTACAAGGTTAATGCAAGGTTCCTATTATTTCGCAAATTTACTTTTTCAAATAACTTTCAGAAACTTTTACTTACGTTTCGAGAATATCGTAAAATGCCTTTTAAGAATTTAGCCTTTCCGTAATAGTACATCTAGTTGTACTTTTCTAAAACTTTTACTTTTTATTACGAAATGTTGTTTGTCCGAAATTCAGTTTGTGTGTATGTGTGTGACTGTATTGACTCTAAGATTGTTGTGCACTCTCATTCTGCTGTTGTAACCAGCACGACCAAGTGTAATGACAGATGCCATTGGGATTGTCCAGCCATACGCGTACTATTAATGACAGATAATCCCATGTGTACGAATGGTCATGATAGATACCGTACGGGGTTGTCCTCTGTATGATTAGGTAGTCAGTTGTTGAACAGGGTTGCATCTGTTGGCCTGTATGTGTCGTCGGACCCGGTGGTGACATCTCACAACGATCTTTTTTGCCTTCAGCAGTTTTGTCTCAAGTTCTTTGTTTTAGGATCTTCACACCAGTTACGATACCATTTAACCATGGCATCTCGCGAACAACCTACCAGTTAAGCAGTTTTTTTTAATCGATGCACTCTCCCACGGAGATCATCACTGTGTCTTTCCTAAATGTCTGATGAATACATACTTTAACAATCATGCTCCGAATTGTGCGTGCAACTGTTTAACTCACACATTATATGAGCCGCGTCAGCCGACTAATCGGTCCCTCTTCTAAATCACGCGGACAACGGGCAGCATCCACTTTTGATACGGATGGTCATACTTCAGTGTTCACACGGTGCCGAGTGATGGGGAAGGCTGAAAAAAGTTTTTGTCTGCACGTCGTCGATATTAGAATGTACATTTCCAAAATTTGAGCATTGGTATATCCTAAATTTCTAATGACTATATCAAAATATGTTGAGACTAGTAAATATTAATTCACATTAGTCTGGGTCTAAATGCGCAAAGAAACAGTTTTCGACTCCTTGGGTTTCAGCTGCAGATAATTGTTGGCAGAACTTTCAATTAAGCAATAATATGTTTATATTTCCAATAAAAATATAACTTTAGGTTTCCATAACCTTTATTGCGACATTTAAGTCACAATGTATGGGTTATTCCAAAGAAAAGCCTACTATTGCGTTTGAAGAGTTATTTGTTGTGGCAGGAGGAATACATGCTGTGAGGAAACAAGAGGAACGTTTTTTTGGATGATCTCTATATTCATTCGCGATTCTCCCATTATTAGTTTTTACTGCATACCTTACATTTGTTTAAATATCAGTATTCGGCCTCTCGGTAGTACACTTTCCAAGTTAGACCTGTATAACTCGGAAACTTTCACAAGCGACTATGTATAGGTTTGAAATAGTGGCTTTTACGATTTAAACCACAAATTTTCAGTTTTCATATTACTTATATCGCAAAAATCAGTGCCAACTACCGGGAGTTACTGCTGAATAAATAACAATGGACCCGACAATATCAGAATTTGTTCAGTAACATCATCCAATCCAATCCAAATATAATTTTTTTCGCTGACAGGCTAGCAGCAAAAGTGTTTTTTTTTTGAAGTACCAACCCCTCACACAGGATCAAGTTGGGCCATGCCACATCTAGCTTGCATCACACTATGCTGCCTCCCGTAAAAAGCAGTCCTGTAGCAGTAAGTTAAAACTCGTAAGGAAGCACTCCGTGGGGACGAACGCCACATCGTTCTCCTGTATGGGAACGAGAACTACTTGTACTACTCCATTTTAGAAAATATTTTTTCATGTCTAGTTCTTATTTGTCATTTCAGAGCTTAACACAAGCCTTATTTCTTAGAATGTGGGCAGTTTTTGGCATGAAACAGCATATTCATTTAGAATGAAAGTATAGAGGCAAATCTGATAACCGTTGTTGAATATTTTGCGCATCTCGCAGATGGTATATCCGTGTACAAAAAAAGAGTCAATATGTGTTTTTTTCCGTTATAAAAAGCTGAATCGCGCCCTACCTTCAAAAAAAAAAATCTGCTCGCAGTTTCCCGTAGATAGGCACCTCACGCAAAAACTCAGTTCATCTCAAATACCAGTCTTAAATCATACACTCTGTGAATTCAGACATTCTCTAGTCGGCGGTGTACAAATATCGCTTTAGATTTTTGACCGATGAGAGTTTTATCGTTCGGGTAAGGAAAGTACCACTCGAGGAATGTGGGTATATTAACTATAGAAGTATGACAAATCAATCAATTGTTATCATGCGGCTTATTGAACAGGATTGAACATGGTTTTCAAATCACACAGTTCGGCAAAAATTTTGAATAATATGCAAATTCATAGCAGGAACATGCGAAAACTAAAACGTTTAGGAAATGAAACAAATATAATACGAAAATAATATTGTAGTAAAATGATGATTTTATGTTATGAAATAATCCTCCTTCTAATATGCTACTACGTCCCATCATGGAAAGTAAAAGGAACGTGCTTATATGACTCGTGAATTTGAAACATTATGAATTTAAAAAAAAACGATTAAATTTCCAATTAACTGCGTCTCAGATAAAATTTAAAAGTAACGAAATTAATATGCACTAATTTATTCTAAAAATAAATATTATATTGAATATTTTCTGTGTTTATTTAGTTTCTTAATATGTAAGAGTACTTAATCTGTAGAAACGTTTTACGTTCGATATCAGATGTATTAAGTTGTGAAACTCCCATATTACGCCGTCTCACAGTGTGAAACTTCATCAATCCAGCGGAACTTAATTCAGTTTTGCGGATGACCTAACTCGTTAAAAACAGACGGAATTTCAATAGCTTAACAGCAGTTTAGCCAATAACCACGCCGAAGTGTTATCACATGCCGCTCAAATTAACGCCATTTGCGTTGGTATCACGGCGAGACGAACGGAAGCGCACAATTGCTTCCAGTTCAGTGGATGAGTGTGCAGCAATGGTGATACATGGTGGTTTGTGCGGTGTGGGAGCATCTACGTCAATGTTTCAAGCTAAGATTACGTGCGTGAACATTTACTTATACCTATAGAGTAGCGCAAAATATCATATTTTAAAGAAAGCGTGTTTACATTGTGACAAAACAGTTGTCACATTATAATGAACCTTTTAAGATATCATTTCGTGCTGTTCAACGTTGTTCATCCAACCAGATTAAAGCTATACATCGACACTATTAAAATGAAAAGAAAAATCTTGTGAAAATTCGCGCATTTACACCCTGTCTTTATTTGTGTCCGAATAACTCCTCAAATATCCCGTTTTTCCATTTTTGAAAAATGGTATCAACATCTTCCAAAACAAAGTACGGACGCAATATTTTCGTATCCCTTGGACGAGTGAGGAATACCATATTTTCCATTTGACTCCTTAAACAGCGTAAAAGCAACGCTTCAGAAATTTTGCTTATAAAGTCGAACAGTGGTGGTTGAAAAGTCAAAGACATTGGGAAAGATTCCTATCGGACAACGCATTGTGGCTTTAAAAAAACTTCAATTTTTCAGACACTGCAAGTCAAGCTATGCCTTCTTGCTCGAACAACGACTCTGGTAAAGGAGGCAGGCCCCACAAATCTTTTAAAGACTGTATCCTAAAGTTCAAACCCGAAAAACCAAAACCGTTGTTGAGTCATAAAGTCAAGAAGAACTGTCAAAGACGACTGACCTGAAACTGCGAAAACCGGAAAACACGACTCAGCTTCAAGAGTAAAAGAGCTGTGTTCTGCGTCTCCTACAAGAGGCACCAAATTCAAGAAAACTCGGAAATCTCCTGCGTAGAGTGTAGCAACTTTATCTTCGGAACAAACACTCGCAACTCTGTATTCTCGTTTTTCATATTTTCTTTGAGGAATCGGCAGATGTTCTTGCTAAGTCTAAATAGTTCCAAACAAGTGTTAATCTAGCTGTGGGGCAGTATGTCAAAGGCTTTGTTTTATGATCTATCCATGCCGTATTCAATTTCATTTTTTAGAGTCATTTAGTACCATTTCGTCAATTAGTAGCTAGTCTTTTGTGCTTCTTGACCTTTGAAGTTCCCCTTCTGTTTTATTGGGTAGAAATAGTTTTCTCATAAAAGTCATATATAGATGTTGTTAGTACTCTAGGGAAAAGTTTGAATGTTGTTGGGAGGCATGTAATTGGACGATAATTAGTAGGTTCATTGCCTTTTTCTTAATCTTTCATTCTAAGGAATGTTCGACCTGTTGTAATCCAATCTTCTGTGGCAGAATTCTGTAGCATCATATTGAATTGCATAGCTCTTCGTTGATTAAGACTTATAAGATCCTTTAACCAAAGTCCGTGCAATTCATCTGGCCCAGGTGTGCTCTAGCCTTTCACATTCTTTACTTTCTGTGTAACCATACCAGTGGTTATCATCAGATTATCCATGTGCATTTCTTTCAAATCATTACAAACATCGGTTATCAACAAGGCATTTTTATTATGTTCAAATAAATTCAAATTTTGTACCTTTGATACAAACCTATTCATATTCTCCTCTTCATTTTCTCAAGAGACATACAACTACCGGTTACCCTGGGTACTGTCCGCTTAGACAAGCCTTCATTGATTTATCACATGCCTTATATCCACAGAAAAATTTCATTGGTTAATTAAAATTAAAATAAACATTACAAGAAAATATTACAAAAAAAATTAAATTTAATAAACGAGGCACGATAGAAATTCATGAGGGTTTTTAGTTTTGAAATGATGTGAGATTGGGAAATATTTTTTGATGGTCTACAGATCTGCCTGCGTTCACTATGTAAATTAGCCTGGGTGAGGAAAAGATCTATTTGTTTTTTGGTATGCTCTTTGGAGTAAAAGATAAAGCTTTGTACATTTGGTCGAATTCTGAGCAAAACCTTGTTCTTCTGGGACGTGAATGCTACTAACCAAGATGTGAATTTGATCTGAAAAAAATAATTCTGAAAAGTAAATTGAAATATTTTCTTTAGATACTTTTCAACACAATTAGCTGTTCTCATTGAATTCATGTTGCTAGCGATGCACGGTTTTCGTATGAGGTGTCATGACGCAAAAGGGCGATGTTATGACGCATAAGAGTGATGGAATGGATCATGATCCTATGTCCTAACCTTTGACCCATTTCACCCATTGCCCCTACCACATACTATAATGTCATCGAAATCAAACGATATTTACGCGAGTTATTGTGCCGTGTGGCAGACAGACTGACAGACAGACGTGCAAAGCTGGAGCTTATACGCTTCTTAAACCAACGGTTGGAAAGCGTAGAAAGCAGTATTCAAAGTTGCCTAACGAAATTTTAAGAATATAGCACTATTGTAATTCTATATCTGCAGGATAATATATAATACCAAATATATATACAAATGTCGTTCTCTTTTATCTAAAAATATAATTTAAACAATTTAGTAAATTCATGCAATGCATTGATTATGATAGACTTTCCAACATACCAGAAATCATTACTCAACTTATCATCCAAGTTATGGCGATAATGGCTGTGGAATAAATCTCATTCCTAGATACTGACCGTTGACCCTATTTTTATGATAATAAACAGAATTGGTCCAGCAGTCCTCCGGAACAACATGATAAAGTGTTGTTGCAATCTAATAATGTTTACGTAAGTTATGAGGCATAAGGCCGATGGAATGAATCCCGCTCTTTGGTCCTGACCTATGACCACATTTTTCGCATTCTCAATAAGGTTTGTCCCCAGGTAGCCCCCTACCACATACTAAACGTTCATTAAAATCGAACTATTTTTACCCATGTTATGACACATAAGGACAATGGAATGGATCCCGCTCCTTTGTCCTGACCTTTGACCCCATTTCGTCCATTTTCAATAGGGTTCGTTCCCAGGTGGTCCCTAACACATACTAAAATTTCATCGAAATCGAACCGTTTTTACGCGAGTTATTGTGCGGACGGACAGACAGACAGACGGACAAAGCTGGATCATATACGTTTCGTAAACCTAAGGTTGGAAAGCGTAAAAAAAGCCATTTTCTTTGAGGTATTTGCATATCTCTTGTCCTTATATCATGTAGGACAGGTAATTTAACATATGATTTAGACAAAACTTTTGTTGCTCTGCATTTTTGGGAGTATCTATTTGATTTGTTTTGCTGCTTTATTTAACTGAAATTCTGTTAAACATTTTGAAACTGACAGCCTTCTTTATTAAATACTTCTGAAACCCAGCATTTTTGAAGCCACAAATAAGTCGATCATTTAATAAGGGTGCGATTTATTTTCTTCAGTTGCCCACAATAAAGGAACTTAATATAATTTAAACAATTATATATTATTAAGTTATTATGACTGAGAGAGTGATTTTTTTCATTTTAAAAATCTGCCGAGATATCCAGTTTTTAAGTCTGTATACTGCTAAGTAACTTAGTTTGCATCACACTTTGCAAAAATATTGTAACCTATTGCAGGACGAATGGATTAGGTGGTTCATGCGTTTGTCTCCAAAAATCAAAGCTCACCATGGAACATACTACACAGTGTGCCCTGCTGGGGATCTCTGAAGTCCCAGTATCCCTCTCCCTTCGAAGGCGAGAAGAACACAGAGATTAATTCACAGCAAACAGATTAAATCCCTCTCCGCCATTCAACACACGGAGCGGATTTGAGGGTCAACTCTGGGAAATCTCAATCATTCATCTACTTTCATACAACTTTTTCACGCTTTCCAACCTTAGGTTGAAGAAGCGTATATCCTCCAGTATTCTCCATCTGTCTGTCTGTCCGTCCGCACGACAACTCGCGCAAAAATGGTTCGAGTTCGATGAAATTTTAGTATGTGGTAGAGAAAGACCTAGGTATGAACCCTACTTAAAATGGACATAATAGGGTCAAAGGTCAGGACATAGGCCCGGGGTACGTTACATTACCCTCAAGCGTCATGACGCGTACAAATGGTTCGATTTCGATGACATTTTAGTATGGGGTAAAGGATCACCTGGCAATGAACCCTATTGAAAATGGACGAAATGGAGTCAAAGGTCAGGACACAGAAGCAGGATTTATTCCACAGCCATTGTCCTCATAACTTGAGTAATAACTGAATATTGATTTCTGGCAAGCCCGAAAGTGTATCATAATCAATGCACTGCATGATGTTACTAAAGTGTTTCCACTTTCATGCTACACAGTCCTTCATTCTAATTTTTTCCCTCACATTCACATCAGCTCTAAAATACATCCCTCAGGAAGTTCCGAAAGCAGACAAGCATTCCGGCGTGGTAAACCTGCAAACAGAAAAGCTCCAAAGGGGGTGTACAAAACAAGCATGAAGAAAAAATTCAAAACACAAATGAAGGCATGACGAAGGCTTCTGTCTTAATAACCTTAATGTAGGTATCTCTTTATAAAACTCTAAAACTCTTTAATCATATCATTGGGCTCATATGTTCCATTCTCAATATGTTTATCATTACTTCAAATGTACCATTTATACACTGAAGAGCAATTGAATTAGAGACAGCTGGCGTTATGCAAATGTGGCACAGTGGGCCTGCCCTGTAAACGAAAACGTCATGACGTATGCAGCGACCCGACAATATAAGGAGTGACGCGATGGGAATCAGTAAGAGTCGGATTCAGTACGGACAAGACGAAGGATCTAAGCGCATTTAATCGTGGGCAAATTGTCGGGGCCTGACGAACGGATCACTCGATCTCGGAAGTCGTGCAGGCACTGGGATTTTCACGAGCCACTGTGTAACGGGTGCACCGTGGGTACATCGAATCTGGTAAACCGTCCTTGCAAGGGCCAACTGTCGTGGACAACAGCGTGTGGATGAGCGGAGTCATCGTCGCCTGGCCCGCACTGTAACAGCAAATAGACGGGCCACAGTGCAAGAAATCACACGGCAATTTAACGCTGGTGCACAAAAACGTGTAAGCAGCCACACCATCCATAAACATCTTCTCGCTAAGGGGTACAGAAGCCCTCGTCCCATGAGGGTACCGCTGCTGTCCGCACATCACAGGGTGCAAAGATTAGCATGTTCTAAAAAACATCTCCACTGGACCCTAGACATGTGGAAAAATGTTACCTGGTCTGATGAGTCGAGATTCAGGTTGGTACATGCGGTAACAGGATATGAGTACGGCGCAAACCACATGAAGCGATGGATCCTTCTTGCCAGCAGAGTACTTCTCAAGCTGGTGAGGGTGGCATTATCGTCTGGGGACTGTTTTCGTGGACTGAAATGATACCTCTGGTACGTGTGACATCGTTCCTCACAGGTCAACGTTACTGGGATATCCTGGACGACTATTTGCTCCCGTTTGTGCCTCTAACAATTCCAACTGAGGACCTCATCATGCAACAAGACAATGCACCGTGCCATCGCTCCCGAATTGTATCCGAATGGTTGGATGAAAACTCCACTGACGTGACCTCACTTTCCCTGGCCAGCTAGGTCACTTCACCTCAAACCCATCGAGCACATCTGGGATGCCATCGACAGAGATGTTCGGGGCTCTGACCCCTCCATAAAATCTTCGTGAACTGTGGGAGCTTGTTCAGGGGTCGTAGATCCGTATGGCTTCCCAATGCTTCCGGTGTCTTATCGATTCCATGCCCAGACGAATCGCCGCCGTCATCAGGGCGAAAGGTGGTGCTACACTTTACTAGACAGGTATATCTAATTCAATTGCTCTTCAGTGTATATACTTTAAGCAATATTCTCACTCATTTAAATCTTTGCACTTCAATAAATGTTTATTTATGAAAACCAATTTTCAATGTAACCTGATAAGATATAAGTTTTCTAAATTTATTCTTTATAGCAAGCGTTGCATTAAATACAGGTTAACGTAGTAATGCTTTTCGTTACTTAAGAATGGCAGACCTTTAATTCTACGATATATCTATTAGGTAATATTTATGCCACAAGTATCTCTATTTCTGAAAGAAAAACTCTAAAATGTGAAATAGTATTCCAGTTATACAAAGCAACTAATTTTAATTACATTTTGCAATAATTATTGCGCTCTTTCAAGAGTTTATATGAAAAGCAGTACACTCTTCCAGCTGAGTAAGTAAAATGTGTAATACTCACTTTAAATAATTTATTATTATGATATACTACTGAAAAAAAACGAAAATTGTACTTTAGTGAGATTGGAGCTAATACACTAGATTAGCTTTGTGAGGTGACCTATATTACGAACATACCAATTTAGCGAAAACATTGCTAATACCCGGAAAATAACCCACTTTGGTTATTTCTGTTTTATTTGATTTTAACGAAATTCAGTGTCAAGGATGTTTTCGGAACAAAGGAAAAACGCGCTTACTACTGGTAAAAATTACTTCTTCGATCAATACTTTCAAGTGTAGCAGAAATGCTTAATTCAGATTCTGTTAAAAGAAAAGCATATCCTTCACAGGCAACTCATTTCCTGCCTTTTATTGTGTAAAAAGCTGGTCGAACATGTAAAAGATCAAAAAGAATATGAAGGAAACATAACATTCAGAGTCTCTTTCTACATTTAGTTGTGATCGTAACGTTGTTTATTTATCGATTTTAGAATTAGTTCATCGAAAATAAATCAATTCCATTAAAAAAGTAAACCACAGAAATATTGACAGAAG
This sequence comes from Macrothele yani, assembly GCA_039090855.1. Classification (NCBI taxonomy): domain Eukaryota; kingdom Metazoa; phylum Arthropoda; class Arachnida; order Araneae; family Macrothelidae; genus Macrothele; species Macrothele yani. The sequence goes on along the minus strand of CM076999.1, from coordinate 44,024,372 downwards.
TTGAACTCGAGTGAAGGAGAATGCTGTTGATTAAAAATCACACCAAAACCGCAATAGAGCTTTCTTAAAACATGCAGACAAAACTCAAAACCAGTTGCCAAAATATGTTACTGGGGCAGAAGTGTACACATTACAGCTGATTGAATTTTACAGTGTCAAATCAAGAGTTTTGCTGTGGTTACAAAATGTCCTTTCTCGGAGTCTGCCAATTAGCGCACAATTAATCTCTGAAAAAGCACTGCATTTTGCCAATGCTTCTCAGCACGAGGGGTTAAGGTCAGTTCAGGATTACTAAATCGTTTGAAGGAGAGGCGGGTGCGGCATCACAAAAAATCTATTTGTGGTGAGGCTGGTGCTGTTGTTACTCAGAGGGTGAATGATAAGAAAGCAAGAGAAGTGACCCCTAGTAGATGCTCATTCAGTCCATGTGATCTTTCTAATGCTGATGGGACAGGTTCAATTTAAATAAAAAGGAAGTTTAAAGAATACAATCTCCTTGGAATAAAAGCTAAGAGAAACACCTACATTACCTGTGCCGTTAAAATTCTGGCAGTGAGCAGAAGAAAAATGTTGATTGCTTTATTCGCCATATCCTGCAGAATTCAATAATCGTTCATTCTCTAAAAGTAACTATAAATCGAGCAGAAAAGATGGATCCCCAATAGAAATATTTAACAAATATCTTGTGCAATCAAACATACAAATGAAAAAAAAAAAAAGAAAAAGGATTTAAGTGAGAATTCTCCGGAGGGACTTTAAATTCAAAACTGCGTCATTTATGGGTGCAGTTTCCATTAAGGTATAGTGCTATTCTTCAGCTTTAGTTCATGGGATCATGAAAAAAGAAGTGAAAATTAGCATGTGAAATTCACAGAATGAAGTTCATCAAACATCAATCCTGTGTTGAAGTGGAATACATAAAATAGAAAAAAGGGTTTAAAAAAAACCATGCATGCAGCATCTGGTGTGTAGAGTAAAATCAGGCAAAAACAATAGTGAGTTGCTGAAACGTAATGTATTGACGTAAACCGATAAAATTTATTCTAACGAACCTTACTTACGGCACTTTTTAAAGTTTAAATAAATTTCTCTCCAATTCGTAAGGATTGTGAAAGATTAAACGTCCACAAAATTTGAATTTTACTGTACACAAAAATGTACAGCGAAGTTCCAAGACATTATGACCACATAACTAATATGCTATTGGTCCTCCATATGCCTCCAAAACAACTCTTTTCAACTGAGACATAGTTTATCTAAGAGTTCTAAAGGCGTTTTGTGGTACTTGGTAGCAACAGGTTAACAGCAGATTATTTAATACTTGGAAGATACGTGATCAGACTGGCTGTATGAACTTAAACCACATATGCTCGACTGTAATGAAGTCTGAGTAACGTGGCTGCCAAGTTGACACACGGATATTTATCTCATTCTTTTCCAATTAATCGCGGGCAATCTGAGCGGTGTGGCATGGCGCATTAACTGAGGAAAGAAGTCACACATCCATTCTCGAACAATCCTAGCAGTGAAGCATGACGCATTATCACGAAAAATGTTTTCACTAGTAGAGGAGAATACCGTTTACATGGAAAAGTTACTTGGTCTGCAATTAGGTTTAGGTAGATGACAGACAACATGGTTCCTTTCACGTGAATGGCACACACAGAGTTTCCCAGAACGCCATTTTCAAAGCATTACACGTCCACCATTCGCTTGACCAACGATGCACATTGATGCCATCACTTCCCCAAGTAAACGACGTACACTGACCTAGCTGTCCACATGGTGCAACATGAAACAAACGATCACCTTCTAGTTATTCGCCGGCAAGTCTTGATATGCCAATGCCCATTGTAGGCAATTTCATCGATGAAAAGAGGTTAGCATTGGCACGTGGATTGGCCCGCAGTTATGTTTCGCCACTTTCAGTATAGTTCGATGAATTGTGTGTTTTGACACATTGCGGTAGTTAACCGCTGTCGGCTCACACCTGGCCAGCGGTTGGTGGTTTTTCACTCCTGGGAAAATTTTTCAAGGTACTAACCACAACTGACTGTGAGCACCCCACAATCCTTGCTGTCTCGAAAATGCTCTGATCCAGTCGTCCAACCTTTGCAATTTGGCATCTGTTAACTCTCATGAATCCCATGGCTTTCCGAACTGAACAACAGAAATAAAACTGATTAACAGAATACCGTATCCTGTGTTGCTTACACCGTTTCATGAACTTTCTACAGACAGTCGTTTACCTCCAGCTTCCTCGATTTGCATAAAGACGTCCTGCGCATGTTATTTTGGATCTTCCTTGAATAGTAATTTTTCTAAGATTTAGTTTACGTACTTCGTTAATTTCGCAAATTTATTTGGAATAAGCCGTATAGGGACAATATGTTTTCATAGCTGTAATAAAATGCATGTGGCTTTTTATGGTATATGATTATCCACTCCTTCTGTTCTGGAGTTCATATTTAGATCTAAAGAATGGTCATTCTGTTTTCGATTCAATTCCAGAAATTATTTTCATTATAGCTCAAAAAGAGATTAAATTTTTTCTAAATGGGTCAAAGAATTTTTTCTGAAGTGGTTCAACCCAAGTTAAATTGTGCTTGCTTTAGTCGTTACGATTTAGGGCAGAATTAGTGGAAACTCTAAATACCAGTTACTTCAGCTCGGTTACAAAAGTGACAAAATGTATAGAACAAATAAAGTTAGATTCAACCCAGAATTATTTACTATTCCCGTAATTGAAGTTGTATTTTCGTTCACACAAATTTAAAGTCCTGGTTTTTTGAAATTTTAAATTTTGGTTTCTGTTAATACAATAAATTAGTTTCGTTTTCACGACGAATTGGTTACTTAATAATCATTACGTTGCTCCACTAATTCTTCTCCAGGTCTTAAAAAAAATCGCCGTAACAAAAGATAAAATAATAAGCTTTCGTTTTGCTAATACATTATTTTTGATATATTGCTTTTTTCTTGGTAAAATATTTTGGCTTTATGATAAACATCGCATATACTTTCAATTAAAACATAGGCATCAGTGATTTCTGAATATGTCCCAGCACACTCTAAATCTCCTATAAAAAAATCGCAAAACAGTTTTGTTTTCTATAACTTTTTTTAATCCCAATTGTTTACTCTGGTGAGATTTATTACAATGATTTATAATAATCACATATAAGTTCAATAATATGCAAACTCTGAGTTACCTTGTGCTTACACATCAACAAAAACAAATGTGCTTTCAGTATAAAAATATGTTTACAGTTACTACATAAAACGTGCACTAATAGAACATTGCCCAAAATACCAACTTAAGAATTATTGCACCTGGTTATAAATATTATTTTGAATATCACATGGTTTCATACTCTGCTCTGTATTTCGGGCATACTAGAATTTGGGAATATACGTAATACTTGTAAAAGATCGAGCTCTCAGTTTTCATAAAATACATACATTTAAATGTTCTACTCTATGAAATTAAAAGGAAACTTTTATTTCGATTGAAACAAGGTCTTATTTCTAATGAATAGATGTTTATGTAAACATTGAGGGACATTAATTAAAAAAAAAGTCAAATATTTAATAATATAAATAAATCATACTAAAAATTTAACTCTGAGAAACCCTTCTGTATTTCCCTAAATGGATGACATTTCAGATGTTCGTACAGAATTCCGAAAGTTATTCCCCTTTTCCGAATACGCTCGCCGCGAATGACGAAATTCGAAATTGCTACGAAACGGTTCGTAGGGGTCGGTTGCCTAAAACTCTATAATGCAGACAAAATTAATAAAACCGAAAATGCAATTCGTTTTTTGAACGACATGCTCAAATCGTCATTAACCGATCTCTCACTCGCCGACTGTCACCGTCTTGTCCCTAACATGAAATATGGGTGCCCATAATCAATTATCCTGACATGAAATAAAAATGCACTGACTGTACATTTTTGTTTTTACTAATTTTGTAGGGTAGGCTGTGTTTCTATATACTTGTAAAATTATGATAATTGAAACATTTGGTCAAAAGAAAATGAAGCAAATAAATATATTAGTGAATTTAATACTGTTCCAAAATGTACCTTTAGTAAAGGATTCTACGAAACGAGATTAAAAGAAAGCAGGAGAAGTGAAATTAAAATAAGGTAACTTAAAAATGATGTAGCCCGACACACTTTTTCCCCGAAGAGAGACTAATTTCGTATCCGACATCTACAAGTTTTCGGCACTACTGTCATCTCCAGCAAAAGTATACGTATAAAACTTCGGTGACGATACTTTTCTCCACCTTTGTGCCGTCAAATTCCGATGACGATACTTTTCTTCCTCTGAAAATGATTAATATTTGCCAAATAATATGCAAACAATGAAACCGTTATATTTTACGTAGTCATGCAATTCCTTTATTCTGAATTTTCAATTCATCGATTTATTTGTAGTGCAATTATTAACATCTTGAGGGAAAGGCAACATTTTGGTTGAATTTTTAATTTCATAAAGAGCTGAATCATTCCTATGAATAGGATTTGTTAAGTTCAAAATTACAGGGACTTCTTATTTGTAGTCAGGAATTACCAAAGAACGAAATCACCAATTTAGAAAAGTATTTAGTTGTAAGGCACAATGCTTTTTCGAAGACTGGATACAAAATTACTTCTGTCGTCTCCTGGCTTTAATATATGAACGTTTCTTAGTCGAACGTTTATATATTAAAGCCAGGAGACGTTCTGTAATCAATCAGAAGATCACAACGAGAAAATAGGAAGACGGTAACCTGATTGCCTATTTCAGGTTTAGAAAAGAAAAAGGTTTCGAATAAATATCAGGCTCATCAGCTTTTTTAAATTTGTATAATGCAAACTACATGTATAACAATCCACTAAATGCCTTGTAATCTTGCTTTGGTGTTTACAAGTATGTTCTACTTTCGAAACTTATTCTGTAAATGCGCGGTAATCTGATTTTATAAGAAGAGGATTCGTTGTTTAATTCCGGAGAAAGAAAGTCTTCATGAAAATTACAAACGTCGTCCCGCCGCCCTTTCAGCAACAGCAAATACGCTACAGAAACAACTCTTAAAATTATGGGAGAAGTTCATCGTAACTTTTGACCTTTGAGTTAAACACAAAGAATACATTGCATTATTTTTTTTTGGAAAATTTTACTTTTGAAGTTGTTTGTAAAATTCAAGGCTGCGTTCAGCAAAAGTATGATATGTACTGTATGAAAAAGTATGATAATGATGCCCAACGTTTTCTAGATTTCGCGGGGTGCATCACCTTTTGAAAAACCATAATGGAAACTTTCATTCTTTTTAAACAACACAGGAGAATGAGCCAAGTAGTTTGCACTTCTCACATTAAAAATGCCATGTGTTTTACAATCAGTTCTATTTAACAGAGGAAAATCTGCAGTTTCTGGACTATCGCGAAAGAAATGGTTTTCTCAATAATTCTTTTATTTTCATCCACACACCCTCCTGATAATTCACTTAAAGAGACTCATGCTCAGTAAAAAATATTAAACACTATCCTAGAAACCAGGCTCTTTGTGGTACATTTCTCATGTAAATGTCACCTTACATTAATTTTGATCAGATCACTAGTACCTTTTTAACAAATTTTGTTCATGAAAATTCAAATTGATCGGAAACTTGAAACTTGGTCGTTCTGGGTGGTGTAGTGGTTAGCATACCTAGGCGTTTTCTGGGAGACGCGGGTTCGAGTCCCGCTCCAGGACGATGAAAATTTTCAAGTTTTCGGATATTATCTGACTTACCATCCTTGTCACATTTACGCCAAAAAACGGATTGTCATCTTCAAAATTTGTAAATTTTGTTCTGTTATAAATCGTAATTAATACATGGAACCAGAATAAAGCAGTTGACATAATTTACCAAGCTGGACGTGTATCATTGTGTCCTCTGCAAATACTGTATTTACAAATGTTTATAAATCCGACATTCGGCTATCAATTCATTCAGGTTTTCAGAAATTTCTCTTCACATATTGTCTTTGATCACAGATGGTAATAGTGTTTGTTACAGATGTCATATGAAATAAGACCGACCAGAGTTCCAGATTATTTGTATGGAATTTTGAAAGAATTAATGTAGTGTTGTTTATTATTTACTTACCGTAGCGTGCATTGTTGGAGACAAGTGAAAATTCCATTGACATGTAAAAGGCGTAATATATGTACAGATAAGATTGTCATTTCGACAAAAAGCTCATTTTGATATACATTCTGACGCCAATTTTTGATAGAGGTGAAATGTCTATAAAATGATTTTCCGAAATTTTCATTGGTTGGGTATTGAAAATTTGTATTGTTCTTTGTTTTACTTGCTCTAAACATTTCGGACATTTACCAGAACTTTCTTGGTGTCGCATCAAAGAGAAAAATATTAAATATGAACTAGAGATCTAATAATTTGCACGCTGACAGGACTAAAGGTCCAAATATCTAGAAAATTCGGAAAACTAAGAAATTCAAAATGGCAGCTTTGGAAAATTGCCTGATTAATTTTTTCGTGAATTGTTCCACCAATTCTAAATGAAACAGGTATCTAAAAATTGGGATGCTGATAGGTCCTAATATCTGGAAACCTAGAAAAGTCCGAAAACCAACATTTCTAAATGGTGGCTCTGGAATATTGTGTGCTTGAATTTTTATACCACTTCTACGCTTAGAAAATTCCGAAAACACAGAAAATGGAAAATGAGGGCATTCAAACAATTTGGTTTTCTACAAGCATGCTGGAAATACGCTAGATATATCTGGTATTACCAGCATAGTAATAGCAAACGAGACTTTGAGCATCAAATAAAATGAACGTGGTAAAGAATACTAGCAATTTTATTAATACTCTGTCCAGGCAAAAAAAATGAAATCTTGTCATTATCGAGACTGTTTACTTAGCGTTCACATTGTTTGTGATCTCCGTCTCTGACGTAATTCAGAAAGTGCAGAAATTCCAGATATAACTTTTCATATCTGGGAGTTCCTTTGCAACACAGATATGGAAACCAATTAAACTTGAGCAACATACTTATCATTCATATTTCTGAAAACATTAATCAACTGAGTTAACCGTGTGGTGAGAATAATGTTTCTCACATGTCAATAGAATGAGAAAGGAAAAAATGTTTTTAAATCATGGATCCAGCTAACGTCCAAGTTAATAGAAACATTAAGTGTTCCCGATTCTACAACTTAAAGTAAGGGTACTTTCGAGACTGCTATTTGTTTTTTTTTTCAGACTAGCATAAATGTTTTCAATACATATTTGTCCGGATAATTTAGTAACCAAAATTTCTTAACATATATAACAAATACTATGTTCTAATGAGATACATATTATATATTACAAATATTATGTGTTCTTTTTATAACCTCCTAAAAGAGTGTATTTTATCAAACCAAAAGTGGAATAATGATTCAATTCATGTAAACGCGTTGAGACGACTATACAAAAGACAAATCTTTATGCACCGTGAAGTAAATAATAACATCAAAAATGTAGGTTACACAATGTGCATCGCCTCGTTCCTTTGATGAAAAATCTATGAAGTAATAAATTCAGTTCTGAAATTGGTTTCTCGAAGGCACTAAGCCTAGCACTACTCTGTTAAGAACTGAACATTTTGCATTGCATTGTAGAGACGTTTCGATTTGTTTGCCCGATTAGATGTTGAACCCTACATAGAAGCCAAAGCGATTAGTTAACCGGTAAATTCAATTCAATTTATCAGTTAGCTGTTATTATACACATACAAAATGCTCATAAGAAGTAACAAATTAATAGATACATAACAGCTAGGGTGATCAGAAAAAAGTCAAAATCGCCTGACAAGTCCCGATCTCTCTTCGTAGAAAGCACAAGTCAAGAAATAAAATACGTAACATCGATTGCGCCTATTGTTAATTATATTAGTAGTTATTAGTAAATGTATGGTAACGATGCCCAGTGCGTTGAGATCAATATTTATAGGTAACAGTTAGTGGTGTGAAATTATATTAAAAATAATCATACATTTGCATTTGATATTTTTTTAAATAATGAGGACATCTTTATCAACTTTTAATTCGATAAAAGCTTAGCGTTCGCAGTCGAAATGGTATGGCCATATTTTATCAGTTCTGTCTTATGAGTAATTTCTACACCATTCCTTTTTCTTCCATTCCCTACTCACTGGTCCAACCGATACCTTGTTTTTTAATATAATGTTACTAAGTAAGAAAATAGAGATTATTTTCTTAAATAAGCTGTAGTTATTAATGTTATGAATTTTTTTAGGCAAGTCACTCCAAAATTTTGGGCCTTGATATCCAATGCTGAGTTATATTTGTTGATTTTTCGAAAAGCATGGCTGTAACATACTGTATGTCTATATCTCGTATCATATTCATGAAGTTCGTTATAAATGCCAATGATATCATAATTAAACCCAATCTAATTATTTTAAACATATTAGTACCCATAGAGCGTAAATATAACTGGTTAATGTTCAAAATGTTATGTTTATTAGGATCAAGACTAATTCAACCATAGTTTGTGAATCTGTAATATTAATTAAACGTGGATTTAATTTCAGTTTTGCGAACCTGTAATAACAATATCATCCTAGCTAATACCAATATGATCAAAACCAATACAAATTTAGTTTTGTGAACCTGTAATACTAATTAAACGTGTGTTTAGAACTCTAATAATCTAGAAATGTATTTCATACATCTTTAGTTTTCTGTCTTGGGGTTTAAACTACAGCTAAATAAATCATAGGAAATTAAAAAACCTTAAATGTTAACATATTAGGTGCTGATGAATATTTACAATGTCTGTTCTGTTATTATTTCAACATTGGCTCTTTTTCCGTTTCATCATAGTTTGTACATTAAATATGTATATTTTATTCTTCAATGGTTCAGAAATCACTGGCCGTAAAGCAATGCTTTTGTTGTAAGGAGGGATGGGTGCTTTTAAAACAGGTTTTACAGGGCAATCAAACTTTTTGGAAATCTCTGAATAAGCCCTTACTTAAGATATTTCTCAAAGCGAGTCGGCAGCTCAAGGGATCTCTCCCGTGTTTTTGATAGCACGTTATGAATATTTTAAAATGTTAATATCAGAAATAAAATTTTGGTGCAAGTTTAGGAAATTAACGCATGATAACCATTTTTTAAACACAGTATGAAGGAAATCAGGGATTGACGGAAATGCAGCACAATGAAAAAAAAAAAGAACATCGCTGTATACGTAATGTTCATTATTTCCTTAAACCTTATGGAATTTTTCTGCGGTTTGAGGAAGTCGTATCTCCTTTAGTACTGTGAAAAATTTTCCGAAAGCGAAAACTCTGCAAACCACATGACACATCAGCAATATAAATAAATCTAAAAATACAAGGATCAGCTTTCTTGAAACGTTTACTTTTATTATTAGATGGTGAAAATAAAATGCTGAATAAGTAAAATGTGTTCAATGTACTTTTGTAAAAGAACATGCAGTATCTCGAAAAGCTCCAGTCAGTTTTTTTACGTTATAATGTAATTAGTTATTTAACGAGCACCAAACATCTAGTTTTCATGATAGGTAAAAAGATGTAAACCATGCGGCTTCAACACGTAAATAGTTTGTTAAACATTTAACATGGTCTGATTCACAGATATATAATTACCGAAAACGCGTAAGTGCATTTCCGTGAAATCATTTTGTCGGCACCAGATTTTTTTTTCATGCGAAATTTTAAAGAAAAAATTGCTTACACTTTTATGCAAACGATGTTTTTCAGTTCAGGTTTTATTCGACTCATAATTAGGAGACAGTTGTTTGATTCTCACGATGAATCTTTAAACAGTTTGGGCTATTTCTTTATATCTGAATATAAATATTTTATATATTTGGAGGGACAATATTCTACTGCCAAAAGTTTTTATATATAATAATAGTTGAATAACCGTGCAGAAAAATCACTACTGCATGTCCTTTTCCTTTTACGGGGTGTAACATCCCGCTGTGTTGGCCAATGTTTTACAAATTTACTGTGAGAGACAGCTACATGTTGTGAAATTTATTACACTTCGATGTCGTAATATTTTTCTGTTTCTTCGGGCAACTTTTCGGTGCGCAATAATGGGCGACCCCTGCATGACGTAGCTAAGGAGTGAAATCGTTTGTGCCTCCCTGGTGGCGCAGTGGTCTAAGTTGTGGCTTCTGATCATTGATTCAATGGGTATCCGGGTTCGAATATCGGTGTGGCCTGTATGTTGTGTATGTCTTACGGAACTGACACTCTAACTTCCCTGAAGCCAGTGACCCTAAATTATGGACGCCCGACTGCTTATAGCCCATTGAGTTACGCATGGTGGTCGTTAAACCTCCAATAAAAACATCGTGTGCTTCAATGGTTTCTTTACATTCATTCTCCATTTCTCTTGAGTCTTTTTAGCGGTATTTGATGTGCTCTTTGTGATGAAGAGATTCGGATTTCTATTGTGTTTCAAAAAAAAAACTATTGCGTTAACAAAATGTTAACGCTGTGCTAGAAAATACGGTCAGTGTTGTTGAAATTTACATCGTTCAGATATCGCTCTATTATTGTGTGTCTGCCTTCAAACTCCACAAAATACAGTTTTTCCTAAGGACGATTCTTTATTTTGCTGTTGCATTTTGCTCATCATAGAATAAGAAAACGAAATTAGCTGGGACTATTTATTACACCTTCACCAAAGGTCAAATGTTGCAAAAACGTGGCTACTGAATTGTAAACGAAATGATAGAATCGATGTTAAACATGCGTTAAATATTTAAACTAGTCAGAGAAAATGTAGCAGATATTGTTGAGCCCGAAACAACGAGCTGAAAATAAACCTGCTTACGCTAAATTAAAAGCTAGAAATGAAATTTCGAATAGTTTGCTAGCAAGAAAAGTAAGACAACTGCTTGTAAATACACACAATTCAAAGGCCTTGCATATCGATGGTTACACCTTTACGCGTAAATATTTACATAGTCTAAAAGTGGTATTAATCAGCAATATACAACTGCAACTTAGAAGAGATCTGGAAAGGTTTACCGATATAAATCCTTATTAGTGTTGGCAAAACTCTCAGGTTCCCAACTGAGTTGATTTAGAAGCGCATATGACAAAAATAAACATAACTATTTTACGTTAGTCAAGAATTCATTCTGTACTGGACATTTTTCTTTTCAAAAACCTTTAAGTGTTTGCTCATTTCAGTTTTTGGTCATATAAACTTTTAATTCCTCCTCTGCGCCTTAACTTACATATGCATGCTGTGTTTTTATTAATTTCTGTTCCTCCACAGGTATGTCGAATAAAAGAGCCAATGAGATCATAGCTCGGCAATGGACCCAACCTAAAGAGATATACTCTCTTTTTTTTTATTGGGGGTTTAACGTCCACCGTGAGCAACTCAGTGTGCTATAAGCAGTCACCAATCCCTAATTTAGGGCCACTAATTCCAGGTAAGGGCTCTCCCTTAGATAGTGCCGTTAGACATGCACAACATCCATGCCTCACCGGGATTCGAACCCAGACCCATCGCGGGCGAATGATCAGAAGCGTCGCTCAGACCACTGCGCCACCTGGGCGGCAGACGTATCTGAGGCGTATGTTATTTCGGAATACGATGAACTCCTACTCAACAGTATATACCACTTCCCATTTTACGGCAACAGCGTTTTGATTTGTCAGTTTTAAAAGAAAAGGGCATCACCTTAAACATTGTGTTAACATTACGCATATCAAAAACGAAAATATTCTGCAAACTGTGGTCAGAAATATGCTAAGAAAATCTTGAATGTATACAAATTATATAGGTCTTCAAAATTAGGAGGGGATCAGATTTGCATTTTTGTTCTAACTTTATTGATTTATCCTTGGAATTGTAAATTCACGTTTTCTTGAAAATTTGGCTGTCCAAATTTTTCAAAATGTTTAAGTGTCGGCTTTTGGACTCATGTGTAGTTGGCAGGATTTTTAGAATTTAATACATCACGTGCTCTGCCGTGTAATATTTTAATTCGAAGCTGTACGGACCTTGAAGTACTGATCCTTTAGAGTTTGCAATCGGTTCCAAGGGTAGTGTGCTGCAGTGAATTTTGCCAAATTCAAATGGATCAAAGCCACATTCATTCCACCGTTTTGTGCTATTGGCGCTATACACTGGTTTGTCCACCTGTGTCTATTTACTAAAATAGGATTCGTCATACCAAGTGACATTTTAACTTTCTCAAGCATACAGCTTGGTGTTGTTATTCACCATGGATACATTTTTGAGGGTATAAAGCAGAGTATTTGCTGTGACAGAACCTACGGCCTAACATACGGAAGTGCTTGGCGCTCTTGTTCACATAGGAGGCACTTTTGCCGGTATTTAGCAGAGAATTTGCTGCAGTAGTCAATACGGTCTAACATGCAGAAGACTGTGTATGATGAAATTCCACTCTCAATATCTCTGTTGTATTGCACTGCTACTTTCCGAGATGGATCACGTCTGTTATCTCATACAATCTTTTCCCGCCACAGTTAACCTAGAAAATCGAACCTGGATTTTGGACATGGGAAGACCGTTGCCTGCTTTGTTTATTCATTTTACTGCACGCATTGTTCGCCCTCCTTATAGTTGCAGTTTCATAGCCCAGGAAGATAGCTGTTTCTGAGTGGCTTCATCTGGTCTCATTTAAGCCCATATGGTATCACGTTTGCTTCAGAGTAGTTTAAATTACGAGTCTTTCTCGTATGCCGTGATGTACGATTCCTTTGCGGTGAGGTGTTTATAAAATAATATCAAAGTCATAGTTCCGTGCATCGCTGTGAAATGCACTTGGCTAATTGTTATCAGGTGTTCCTAATAATTTGTTACTTCAGATGAATTCATATAAATCGTCCAAATCTTTAGATAGGGAAACAACAGCACGAAGGAACTTGGTAGGCTATTAAAATCTGAATTTAGATGTGTCTATTATTCGGTTTGAAAAGCTCATATTATGAGTATTTCATTGATTCTTCAGCTTTGAAACTTAAGTCATGTCATGGAAAAATCTGAAGATTCATTTTTACTCTAAAAATTCTTTAAATATGTGAAAACCTTCAAGAAGTTTTATTTAAAATACAAAATCCTTGCAATTTCTTATGTTATGCTTTTCGTTACATTTAGATATATTATTTAATATTGCATCTAATTTACTAAGGCGTTTTACGTATTTAAGGTGATCACAGAAATTTCATGCTGTCTTCTTAATACATATCATGATTTTTTAAAGTTCAAGAAGAGGTAAGCAAAGTTATGTCACATTATTATGTAATTCACTCCAGATGAAATAACTACTTGGCGCGTGATTTCTTGTAATATTTGGCAATGCAGAAAGCCTCCTTATTTAGAAGCAATGCTTCTGTATGCTGCTGCATTAGAGAAAATTTTTAAAAGAAAATATGTGTGGATATAATTTCATGAGGTGTAAATTCTCAGTTATTCTCAATCAGTTGCTCCAGTGCTTAAGTAACATGTTGTGATATATAACTAATTACATCACAGAAAATCCTTCGTGACTGTTTTGCCACTGTCGTGGATTGGTAGATAGAACCAAAATACGCCTTTTAGCATATCAGTTTTTCTAGCATCCTACTTAGAAATAAAGTTTTCACATCCCAGTACAAAGAGCATGAACACATTTTTGTACAATTTTACATATGTTTCTAAGGATTTCTGTACGTTTCATGAACGTTACACTAAGTGATCCTTCATTTACCTGGAAATAATATTTTCACCTTACAGTATCTAAATTCTTAAAACAGCTTTATATATGTTTCTTTGATATGCATAAAAATTCACTGTTCATAATATTTTTGGTGTTATATGTATTGTTTAATAAATATTAATAAAGCTCACTGTAGGGGTGGAAGCTCATTATGTTAATTAATGGCTCCTCGGCCAAACACCCACTAGCTTCCAGCGCTGATCAAAATTTCCCCACAGCAGGAAGGAAAACCATTTATAAGGCTCGTTGTCTAGAGACTGTCTATCAACGGTAGTTGAAGACAGCCCGGCGTTCTTTCTCTCCCAACTTTACTATAAATCTGCTATTCAGGAGAGGGGAAGTAAAAATAATGGCAAAACAATTCCAAGCATGAATTCACTCTCAGGCTTGTTGCAAACTTAACAAAACATTTAATCAACAGTAAATTGTTCCGGCAGCTATTGTTCCTTGTCCTCGAGTTCCTGTAACTGCAGTTCCACGTAAATATCATCCGGGTATCTAATTATTCCAGAATACCCTTTCCTGCCAATACTCTTTGCCGGTTCTTTTTCTATCACCGACGTGAAATGTTTCAATCGTCGTAACCTTCCGTTCGTCTCTCTTCTTTTGTTCCGGAAGCTATGCTTTGTGTTCCGTCCGGAACACGTGTTCTCTCCAAATGCTTTCTCCGAACGTCGTTCCAGACACACGTGTCTAATTCCAACTACGCTGGCTTTCCCCGTGCTCTAACTGGCACGTTCTATCACGAACATTTCTTTACCCAGTGCTAACTCCCAGCACTATACAACCGTCCACAGCACACGCTGTCGTCAACTGTCCTCTACGCTCGCCCCCCGTAGACTGTCTCTCACGCTCGCTTCCCGTCCTACCCTGAAGTTTTCCCCCTAACTTCATTCGCCTTCTGATTGGCTCCTACCTCACTCGCCTGAGGCTCCCTCTCTCTCCCTAGTCGGAGCCCTCAAAGAGCAGGCGCCCCCTCTCGCTCTTCTCGGTGCCCCCATACTACCTTTCTCTCCTGACACGTGTCTTCTGCCGGTGACCCACACCTAATCCCTTCGTTGACCTCCACCTCACGGTGCCCTGCAGCTTAAATTTCCCTCTGGCTAGATAGACCTGTCAAACAGGCGCATCGAAATGTCACCTAGTCTGGTGCATTACCACATGTTACACTCGTTTCCAAATAATATACATGGAAGTATTTATTCTGAAATGTTAATATCCGGATTGATCGATGGGATTTAAAGTCCATCACACAATTTATATAGGGGCGTAATTTCTCGCCCCTACAGGCCCCTGCCTGCTGGACGAAACGAAACACGCGGGATCGTCCTCTCGCATGATGAGTCAGTGTCCGTTCAGTTCTTTTCTTTCCTTTTTTTTTCCTTTACACACAAGATTTCACTGCATTAATACACTTCTTTATACACACATATATACACTGTCAGTACCACTAAGTAGCCTCACTCGGTCTCTACCTTTCTGTGGTAATGCTGTCTTTAGCAGCTCCTGCTATTTTCCTTAAAATTCAACCTGGATAAGGCGTCGGCATGAGGAATCAGTTTGCCGGCGACGTGAGAAATCGTGAGGTTGAATTGGGCAATGGCTAGACTCCACCTCTGTAATTTTGAGCTTTGTGAAGCCGCACTAGTTAAAAATATCAAGGGGTTATGGTCCGACAAGATCTCTACTCGATGGCCAAAAACCCACCCTTCAAATTTCTGTAGAGCCCAAACAATAGCATAGGCCTCCTTGTGGCTAGCTGCCCACCTTGCTTGCGTGTCATTTAATTTCTTGCTCGCGTAAGCCACGGGCCTGATCCTCCCTCTTTCATCCCGCTGACCTAGGCAACACGCGACTGCAAACGAACTCGCGTCCGTATGTAGCACGAAAGGCTTGTCAAATTTGGGTGTGGACAGTACAGGTGCTGTACCTAATTTCTGCTTCAGCGACTCGAAAGCTTCTCCGAGCGCTGGCGTCCACTCAACTTTTCCTGCAGCCTTTTTCCCTGTCAAATCCGACAGTGGCTTCGCTATTTCGGCGAACCTAGGTACGCCCTCCTTATAGTGGTTGCATAACCCTAGTAACTTATGTACCTTCCTCTTGGCTTTTGTGGGATCCAGGTCTCTGACCGCCTGTAATTTTCCCGGGTCCGGCTGGTGACTTCCCGAGCCGACCACATGTCCCAAATAATCAAATTCCTCTTTGGCTAAGCAACATTTTTCCATATTGCCTGCAAACCTCGCATCCTCCAAACCTTTTATGACCATCTGCATGGGTTCCTCCCACTCTTCTGAAAATACGGCTTCCGGACCCCTCGTATGCTGGTCCATCGTAACTATTTTCCACCGATGCCCCTTACTCGATGGTGGGTCTATCGGCCCAATAAGATTTACATTTTCTGTCTGAAAAGGTAGCGCGGGCCTCTAACCGCAGTTATCGGTACCCGGTCACCTCTTGTGATGGGGCGTCGTAACTGACACGCCTCACATGCATCACAGTATGTAAGTATGTCTCTCTTCATGGATGGCCAATAGAAATATCTCATTCTTTTCAACATTTCTCCATGTCCCAAGTGTGCTCCGAACACAGAATCATGGGCTAGCTTTAATATCTGTCCCCTCCTACTCTCGGGAACTACTAACTGATTGGTGTTTTGCCCTAACACCTTTTCTTTATGATATAGTAATCCTTCCGCATAGACATACCTTCCTTTTCCTTCCTTCGCCCACTCGCGTGTCTCTGTTAGAGTTACGTCCTCCTCCTGCTGTACTTTGAATTTGCTGTGGTCTGACGCCTAGCCCTCCCGGCTGCTCTCTTCATCCTCGCGGCATGGATTACCTGCAAACACCGTCTCCTGTCCGCTGGTCTCATCAAGCGCGCCTGGCCCTGATTGGCTGCTTGACCCTTCCACTCTTAAAGCTCCGCCTACTTCTCCCGGCGTTGCCCCTGTCTCCGGCGTCTCTCCACTAGATTTCAGTTTAATCCTGTTAGCCCCTATACTGGCGCTAGTTCCTTGAGTCCCTAACTCCTGGGGTCTCGTTGGTTTCTCCTCCTGGACTGAATCCTCTTCACATAACGCCTTCCCATTATCGGTGGCCCACTCTGGACTAGAATATCTCAACGTGGTCATTTTGGCATAATCATCTGGGGTAACTATGACCTCATTGGTGAGATTCGGCACAATAGAGCAAATCATCTCACTCGTCCCTAAAGATATGTCCCCGGTCTTCTCCAATCCCGTCTCCACAATCCTAACCTGCAATCTCTTAACTGGAAAAACCGCGGTACGTCCATCAAACCCGGACAACGTCACTTCCCCCGCTTCTTCCATCTGTTATAGGCCTTGTCTTCTTCCATCCCCTAATAGGCCTTGTCTCAAACAATTGAACTCCGCTCCGCTGTCTACCAAAATTTTTGCCTGGTGCCCTTGCTCTGTGACTACCACTAATTGTTCACCTACGGGTATTTCCATTACTTCCATGCTACTGCCCGTCGGACACACTACTCTCCCCATTTTCGCACTAACCTTTCTCACATCCTGGACAAGGTCTTGCTTGGGTTCCCCTTGTTTCTCTACAATGCTTTCCTCCTCTTTCGCCGCTACCCGGCTCACTTTCTTAGCTGCCTCACTTCTCCAATTATACGGAGTGTGTTTACTGTCCTGTCCCTGGGGTATCTTCTGCTTACAGTCAAATTTTCGGTGACCCATCTGTCCACATCAAAGCATCTCATTCCCGCATCAAAATAGGAATTTCCCGGCTTCCCTGGTGGTCTACTGTTTCCCACTCTACTTTGGAATTCTTGACCTGTCGTTGGAAATTTCTCTTTTTGAAATGGAACTCTACTAACTTCTTTCTTCGCAGTTCCCATTCCTTCCGAGCTATAATGCTGCCCCTTACTGTTAGAGCCTACCCGAAAATTTCCCTTCGCTTTTTCTTCACCCCAGTCTAACGCTTCCACGTGGCACTCGTACTGGTCACACAGTTCCCCTAAATCCTTCGCTAAAACTAGCTTTCCCAGGGATCCTCTCTGTAGTAGATACGTTTTTAAACTGGGTGATAACAATCCGTTGAACTCATCACAAACTAAAAGATTCATTAGTTCATCAAATGTACTTATCCCACTGTTCGCTACATAATATTTAAGAGTTCTTCCCATGCGTCCCGCCAATTGCTGGTAACTCTCTCCCTTATTCCTACGGAGTGCCTCGAATTGTCGTAGATAAATGTCCGGGGTTAAATGACATTCCCCCAAAATGGCCTCTTTGACGGTTTCGTAGCAATCATATTGCTCGACCGTAAGCCTCCGGAATAAATGATTGACACAATCTGAATTAAATAGTGCTATGACTAATCTTCCTTGCATGTTTTCTGGGACTGTATGTAAAACAAAAGCTCTTTCTAAGGAATCAAAAAGTCTAAAACCTCTTCTGGTTTACTAGGACTTTTGGGTAAGGTCTTTTCTAGGATCCTCATGTAATCGGCTAACTTCATTTGATTTCTTCCCTGTGCCAACGCCTCTTCCTTTTCCTGAGTTAGCTGTAGTTTCTTAAGCTGGAACTCTCTTTCTTCTCTTTTATCAAAGAGCTGACTCTCCCTTTCTTCCCTTTTATCTAAGAGCTGACTCTCCCTTTCTTCCATTTTATCTAAGAGCTGAATCTCCAATTTCATTTTTTCTAGTTCCCTTTGTTCTCGCTCTGCTGCTAATTTTCTTTCCTCCATTTCTAACATTTTAAGTTTAAAATGCCATTCCCTATCAACTGTATTATCTTGCGTTTTTCTTACGTTAATAGACACTTCATTACGAGAATTTAATTCATTTTCCCTATCACTATTTTCTTTCTTCCTTCCCTTTGGACCACGTGTCCTCTGCTTCCTCACTCTTTTTCCTATCCAAAAGCTCATCCATTGCTATGCACTAAATATATATATATATATATACACAATGCACAATACGTATGCACTAATATAATGACACTTTACAATTTCCCGACGATAGCCTTTGCTCTCAACCTTGAAGTACTATTACCTAACATTTTTTTTCAATAAATTCCTAGTAATATTACTTATTTCCTTTTCATACATAACAAAACACTTTACAATTCCTATTCACTTTAAGCATTATTATTGAAATACTGACACTGAGTTTTCTAAAATTACTGTAACCTATTCTTTTACAAAACTGACAAAATATTTTTTTTTTCTTCTCGGCCTTTTGGCCCCTAACTGCCTACAAAAAATTTTCTATCCTAACCTTTTACTCGGTATCGACCCAGGAATATAAATTTCGGCAACAAAGTGGTACTTACCGGATCATCTCGGGACCCCTTCAGCTTCTCTGTAGCGGCTTCGACCGCGACCCGCGAAGGAGCGTCCTAAACAGGAATGTCGCCCGGTCACGCTGGCCACGCGAGACGTAATTGTCCGTCCCTGGTTACGGGATTTTTCTGGTACTTCCAATCCTTGCTCTGGTTACGAGCGTTATTTGTCGACTTCTTTGGTCCACCGGTTCCGTTGCACAATAGTCCTTTATGGTAGCACAGTCCTTTGTTTCATTCGCCGTTTTCCGGCCACGTGCTACAGTCACACTTTGAAGTTCACTTTGTTTCACCACTTTCCTGCCACGTGTTGCTGTTGCACTCAGAAGTTCACGTTGTTTCACCACTTTCCCGCCACGTGCTTCTGTTACACTTATGCGTCCTCTTTGTCCGAGTCCTCGAACACAGTCTCTATTTCGCTGAATAAAATTGCCCTAATTACTTCCACTGAACTCGCCTAACATATCTATCCTACTGGCTGCGCCATTTCCTATATATCTGCTGTAGGGGTGGAAGCTCATTATGTTAATTAATGGCTCCTCGGCCAAACACCCACTAGCTTCCAGCGCTGATCAAAATTTCCCCACAGCAGGAAGGAAAACAATTTATAGGGTTCGTTGTCTAGAGACTGTCTATCAACGGCAGTTGAAGACAGCCCGGCGTTCTTTCTCTCCCAGCTTTACTATAAATCTGCTATTCAGGAGAGGGGAAGTAAAAATAATGGCAAAACAATTCCAAGCATGAATTCACTCTCAGGCTTGTTGCAAACTTAACAAAACATTTAATCAACAGTAAATTGTTCCGGCAGCTATTGTTCCTTGACCTCGAGTTCCTGTAACAGCAGTTCCGCGTACAAATCATCCGGGTATCTAATTATTCCAGAATACCCTTTCCTGCCAATACTCTTTGCCGGTTCTTTTTCTATCACCGACGTGAAATGTTTCAATCGTCGTAACCTTCCGTTCGTCTCTCTTCTTTTGTTCCGGAAGCTATGCTTTGTGTTCCGTGCCGAACACGTGTTCTCTCCAAATGCTTTCTCCGAACGTCGTTCCAGACACACGTGTCTGATTCCAACTACGCTGGCTTTCCCCGTGCTCTAACTGGCACGTTCTATCACGAACACTTCTTTACCCAGTGCTAACTCCCAGCACTATACAACCGTCCACAGCACACGCTGTCGTCAACTGTCCTCTACGCTCGCCCCCCGTAGACTGTCTCTCACGCTCGCTTCCTGTCCTACCCTGAAGTTTTCCCCCTAACTTCATTCGCCTTCTAATTGGCTCCTACCTCACTCGCCTGAGGCTCCCTCTCTCTCCCTAGTCGAAGCCCTCCAAGAGCAGGCGCCCCTCTCGCTCTTCTCGGTGCCCCAAAAAAAACTACCTTTCTCTCTTGACACGTGTCTTCTGCCGGTGACCCACACCTAATCCCTTCGTTGACCTCCACCTCACGGTGCCCTGCAGCTTAAATTTCCCTCTGGCCAGGAACAATAGCTGTGCCTTCTGTGAATACAATAGACCTGTCAAACAGGTGCATCGAAATGTCACCTAGTCTGGTGCATTACCACGTGTTACACTCGTTTCCAAATAATATACATGGAAGTATTTATTCTGAAATGTTAATATCCGGATTGATCGATAGGATTTAAAGTCCATCACACAATTCATATAGGGGCGTAATTTCTCGCCCCTACACTCACATATTTCTTTTTAACACTGTATAAAAAAACGTAAATTAAATGACTTAGAGACATGTCGTGTTTCTTGAAGAATGTGTAAAGTAATTAACGTATTGAGCCTTCACATATTGCATCATGAGAAAAACATTTCATTCTCACAAGATGTGATATTTCAAAAACACCAATCCCTGAAATTTTCCAAATGGAAGGAGATTTTTAACAGTATTTACATGTGAACTTCACAACGCCAGGTTTGTATGCAGTTAATATTAATTTCACAAATATAATTTTGTGTTTTTTAATTTTATAATTTACAAAAGTTTGGTGATACCCTATGTCTTCTTCGACTTCAGCCTACATTTTCCTCCTTTTATTTTTAAATACTTACTCAGTGAAAAAACTTTTCACTTTGAGTTCAGTTTTTTTATTTGAAATGTACCTGTATCTGAAATTAACTAGAATTTGATTTTTGTGTTGATTTGTGAGGACTAATTCTATTGTATCAGTGTAAAACACCCTAACTCCCCAAAATATTAATTTAACAATGTTTCCAGTAAAAGTTTTAAGAAATGAATTTGAAATTTGAAATCTCTCGTTTTCATCTTTCAGAAATACAAACGATATGTGTTCATAGACAGGGTCAATCCCTCTTACACCACGTGTGAACCAAGTAGTTTGTTAAAACCGATAATTGGTATTTCAGTTCCAGCGGTAGAACTGCCTTTGATAAAGAAAACATATTTATCAGGCCACGTCGCAGAAATAAAGTGTAATTTTTCGCTCAACGTTTCGGAAAATTGAAGAAACATTTGTTTGGTAACTACTTTTAATTTCCGAGAATAAAAGTTCCGATTGGCATACACTTGTGCTTGTTTAGCAATTATTTTTGACCAAGCTATCCAAGAAGGCGGTTGGTTCTCCGGGACCAATTTTTCATTTTATATGTGAATTCATTTTAAACAAGGTCACGTTCTTTCTTCGTACGATCTTATTTGTTTATAATTGGCTTTCTTCTTAATGTTTCATTTATTTGGGTAATTCAACGATATGGAGATTTCTAATTCACAGATGCAAATCAAAATACGAAATCATTCTTATGAAAAACTTCTGGAACTGAAGTTTGCGTCCGAGTTCAGATGCTAAGCGCATGCATTAAAGAATATCAGTTTTGAGGACAACTTGGAGTTTCTATCGAGCTTGGATAAAACAAATTCAACTTATCATTATATTAATGTATAAGATTAATTGTAGAATGTCAGAGGTTATTTTGCTGTTTAATCTCCTGTAATGACGTAATTGTTCATATGTTATTATGTTTATTTAATAAAGTCAAGTGATATGTGTATATATCACGTCACGCATTGTTCTCGTGACAAGCACTAATATATGTATGTGCTGTAACGGCAAAATGTATCATCAGAGCTGTTCTTGACTTCGTGGCATAAGGTTGAAGTCAATAGTCATTGCTGTATTCTATTATTTTTAAATGTTTACAAGTTCATATGATTTTTAACGATATTAAGTAATAGATTTAAATCACTCGATCATGTTTTTAGTTTGCTGTAAATTCAGTGTGTAATATGTATCATTTACAATGCTCCATCAATTGCCCCACAATTTGGTTATGGAACTTAAGCTCTGTGCCACCCAAGTTAACTGCACTACCCAAACCGGCAGCCAGAGAAGCATCCAGTGAAGCAAACAAGGACGCAAAAAACCGTTCAAAGAAAAACGTTTTTCAGACTGGTAAAAGAGAGGCCGCATAATCACTCATTAAGACCGATTGAGAAGAAGGCGAACGACTGCAAGCCTGCGAACTTCAATCCAGCACTTGGTAACTAAGCCTTTATTATTTTTTTCGATACAATTAATAAGTAAGCAGTGTCACAGGTAGCTATATGAAAGCTGAGTAAAAGCAACTATGACACTTGGAAAATCTAAATAGAAGCTATTCTAATCCAAAATGACCGTTGGGGTTACGTGACAGGTCAAATTCCAAAGCCTGTTGACGGAAACTAAGCTGAATTAGAAACGCACAATAAGTGGACACTAGGTGATCAGAAGGCAAAGGCTAAAATAATTCTCTCTATCTGTCCAAGCAAGCACTGCAATATAAAAAATTGCGAAACTTCAAAGGAAATTTTGCAGGAGCTTCGATCAACTTATGATTCGAAAGGTACAGCTAGGAAAGCTATGCTACTGAAGCGACTACTATTTCGCAAGACAAATGACATTAATGAAATGCCACAACACCTAACTGAATTCTTCGAAACCGCTGATAAACATCATGAAATGGACACCGCAATAGCTGACGATCTCCTTTCAATACTAATGCTATACAGTATCCCAGATACATTCGATAACTTTCGTTGTGCCATAGGGTCGAGAGATGAGTTACCGAAACCTGACATTCTGAACTTTTATCTTTTGGAAGAATTGGAAGCTCGAAAAACAAGAAGCTATCCAAATGGCTAAACATCATATTTTTCTTTCAACAGACAAAAAGATTCGAACCTGAAGTCAACCTCTAATAACTGGAGGCAAAATCAACGTAAGAACGACAAAAGGAACAACAAAAATGTTCCGTAGCTACAAATGTAACTATTATTCGAAGGTCGGTCATAAATCATATGAATGCCGAAAACGGATTGCTGATAAAAAGGCAGAATCTTTTCAGACAAGACGCTTCCATGGTAATAAAAGCGAAAAACGAAAGTATGCGTACAGCCATATCAATGAATGCTACTCATAATACAAAGTCTATATGGTTCATAGACAGTGGAGCAACGTCGCATATGTGCAACGACGAGAATATGATTACAGAAATGAATAAACATGCAAACAGTTTCGTGAATCTCGTAGTAGATAAAACAGCTGAAGTAACTGGTTAAGGATCCATACGAATTAGGGTGTCGAAAGGAAGAGGTACAAAAACCATTCGATTAGAAAATGTGCTCTGTGTTCCCGATCGGAAGAATAAATTACTGTCTGTGTCAAAAGCCACAGCTAATGATCGTTCAGTTGTCTTCACCCAAAAAGAAGCCAGAATCATTAAATCCAATGGAACCACTCTTCTCCGAGCAGATAGAAAAGGTAAACTGTATTATGTAACACCAAGCTATAAAAATGTTGCTGTGGTTGCAGAATTTCAAAAATGGCATCTAAAATATGGTCATTTGAATGAAAATGATCTAAAAAAGCTTAAAGCAAACGAAATGGTACGAAGACTTTTCTTTAAAAATGGGGATAGCCTGAAAAATTGTAAAGTCTGTCCTGATTCGCACTGCCCAAAACAGTACAAACTTTCTGCGTTTAGAGCATGGTTCTAGAGAGCATATAACGTATGCAAACCCGACTCCCTAAATAATAAGGATATTTGTAATATTTATAGCCGAGCTCTAAAGCCTGGATGTAAGAAAGATGGCATAGACAGAATACACAGAAATGTGAGATATCGTATAATGTCAGCAATAACGAAATTACCTAGTAAGACGATGATATTCGCAGGATCAATCGCATGTGTTCCAGGTATTACATATTGATTAAATATTTTATTACGTAAATACAGCATACTGATAGCACTGACGTCCCCGACCCCGTTATCACATATGACATCAAGTTGCAATTAGAGACAGTACGAGAAAGAAAAGGCAGGTGTCTACGCTATACCATTGGTATATCCTGACGACACGGAAAAGTTTTTATCGGAATGACAAAGCGATAATTGGACACTAGATGTAAAGAGCACATGCGAAGTGTCAAACAGGACATGCAGAATACAGCAATCGTCAGAGAAGTTATGCATTCATCGAAAAGTCTCTTTAAAGTTCATGTATGGGGCAATTCTTCTAATGCTATCCCATTAGAAGAATTGCCCCATACATGAACTTTAAAGAGACTGCCATCAGGGTAACAGTCGAAATACGATCCAGCATACTAATGTGCGATGCTATAGTTTCTACTAAACTACCAAGGGCTTGGCATGAGTTATTAAAGGATATAAACACATCGCGACACACCGTATAATTGCGTGATAAAAATTCGTGTAATATGATCGTGATGTCACCCGCGTTATTTTCAAAAATCATCTTTGTTCCTCACCTATTCAATTTTCTTGCATTTGTCTGTCCACCATTGCCTTGAGAAATCGTCCCAGTATGGTGCGAAAGCTTGGCGAACCTTTGTATTTACTACGATACAAAAATAAACGGATTTAATACGCTATATGCGTCTCTTAAGTGAGCTACTCACGAATGATGTTTCAGTTTCCAGATTGTCACTACGGTTGTTGAGTAAAGTATTCCTTGCATGGGAAAAGTGTTTATGGCCAAAGCGATTTTAAGGTCACAGCTATTAAAAAATAGTTTTTTTTTCGGGAATTATAAAATGTTTGAATTGCTGGCTAACTGGTATATTTTTAGTAATGCTGATATGAACCATTCTTTCTTTAGAGTTCCTTCATTATTT
Organism: Macrothele yani; assembly: GCA_039090855.1. Lineage (NCBI taxonomy): Eukaryota > Metazoa > Arthropoda > Arachnida > Araneae > Macrothelidae > Macrothele > Macrothele yani. The sequence continues at coordinate 43,999,119 of CM076999.1, read as the reverse complement.
AAGCAAATGAGCCACTCATGTATGATATTTCAATTTCCAGGTTGCCACTAAACTTGTTCAGTAAATTATTCCTTGAATGGATTGTTAATGACGAAAGCGCTTTTAAGGTCACATTTATTAGCCTAAAACTGCTCCCAAAAAATGAGCTCTTCTCTGTTCAAAATGCATGATTTTCCGAGGGACAGACAGCTCTTGACGAACGATTTGGGCACAGCATTCAAATAAATAACATTCATCAAGTATTCTGAGCCTCAAGTTTCACCAGTATTCCCTACCTGACCGTTGATTCAAGTAAATAACGCTTTGCATTTATTTATTCTCGACATTACTATTCTAATTAGAAATTCGTTTCACAAAACATGAGGACGCACTAAGATTCAAGAAGATGCGACTTGAGTGTGCTGTAAGATTGGCTGATTGAATGTTTTGCGGCGTGGAGAGTTAACCATCCATGAAGAAGAGTCACCCGTTGGAAATATATGGTTTATGAAGTGTCAATGTCTAATGTGTAATGAGCTCTCTGAACAACTCAATCTGAAGACTTGGATTTTGTTCTGGGCATACTGACAAATGTTCGAAGAAATTTCTGTATATATAAACTTTATTTCGAACATTATACTGTCTCTACTAATTTGGTTTGATGTAACAGAATTTTAACAACGTAAGCGATTTTTTTAATCATAAAGTATTTCAACAGACGTAGCGCAAAGTAACAGTAGTCTTTTCTCAAAATCATCTTTCTTTTTAAGTTCGTTCTGAAAATCTTCGACATCAATATTTATATAAGATAAAATTGTTTTACCTGATGAAGTCGCCACCAAGGCATCGTGCTGTTGTTTAATAAAACTACCACGTAGATGAACGTAATAACCTTGAAGTCTTTTGAAAACGGTAATGAAGGAATCATGAAAACATTTTTTTTGGAACGTTGAGTAATATAAACCACAAAAACCTAATCTCCAATGGATTCCGATAATAGCTTCAGTCTTCTTCCATGAACGTCCAACGCACGTACGAACGATGCGTGTGATAAGATCGTTAAACTCGATACGCATTTTTTTCTCCCCAGTGGGTCGGATATCTAAACTTTGGCTTTCGATCATTCGTCCGAGATGGGTCCGTGTTCGAATTCTGGCAAACATGGATATTGTGCTTTTCTCACTGTACTGTTGCTCTCACTTTCCTTTGAATCAGTGACCCTAAATTTGGAAAGATCTGCTACTTATACTATAGGAGTTTGTTCCGGTATTCGTTAACGTGCTAAAAAAATCACTTTCTCTCGGCTGATCTCCCAGTTCAGATATACTGTACTTAACATGTGATTGGTTTATCTGCTCTCGGCCTCTCCATTTGTCCTTGCTCTTGACGCCAAGTGTTACAAGTAGTAATAAATTAAATCGTGAATTATTGCCTCAAAACAGCAGGTTTAACTACAAACTATTTGAACATAATTAATAAAAAACCCTCGTGCATTGACAATAATTCACAATTTAACGGAATGACATAAGCATTATTTAAACATACGGGTGTCCAGGAAAGGACACCCTTAATTTGAGGACGAATAGCTAGAAAACAGGTACTCGAAAACTGTGGAAACTACCTGTACGTTTATTGGGCAGTCAATAAAAGTTACAAAATAGAGTTCAAATTTTAATTTGAGTTCAAACAAGTAGATGTCACTGCAGGTGCTGTAAACGCATTTAAGACAATGCGTTCGGACACAGAGCCATAACGGGGCCGCGGGTCGCATAGTGGTCAGCGTTCGTGACTGCCATGGAGATAACCTCAGGTTCGATCCTATGCAGGTACGAACGTTCGAACCAGTAAATACCCGCCGTGTGTCGAATGGGCACGTTAAGCCGGCGGACCCCGGGTACTGTGCCCCCCCCCAGGAAATAAAAATAGGCATTCCAGCCCAAATCTCCTAGCTTCCTATTTCTAAAGATTGTTTAAGATCTGGGGTCATACTTTGTAGATGCGAAAAATAAAAAATTCAGGTTGCTATTAAGAAACTTTTGAAACACGACTTCAATTAAGCGCCGCCACATTATGTTATAATCTTTACTCAACTATTACTTTAAATTTGGCTTACTTAAGAAAGGTTTGTATCTTTCTTCCATTTTCAAATGTGAAAAATTTTGAAAGGTAAAGAACACACGTTAGAAACTTTTGCATTCACTCAGTTAATTCAATATGACACTTTTATTTTAAAATGGAATTCCAGCAATATGGGGACGAAGCATCCGAACATAATGTGGTAAAAAAAAAAGCATTTGACTTTTTTTACCGCAATATATTATATTCTTCACTCAATTATTACTTTAAATTTGGCTTACATAAGAAAGGTTTGTCTCTATCTTCCCTTTTCAAATGTGAAACATTTTGAAAGATAAAGAACACAAGTTAGAAACTTTACATTCACTCAGTTAATTCAATATGACACTTTTATTTTAAAGTGGAATTCCAGAAAATGGGGACGAAGCATCCGAACATAATGTGGTAAAAAAACATCCCACTTTTTTTACCACATTATGTTATATTATTTACTTAAATATTACTTTAAATTTGGCGCACTTAGGAAATGTCTGTCTCTATCGTTGCTTTTCAAATATGAAAACTTTTGAAAGGTAAATAACACAAGTTAGAAACTTTTTGCATTATCTCAGTTAATTCAATAAGACACTTTTATTTTAAAGTAGAATTCCAGAAATATAGTTACGAAGCATCCGAAGGTTTTTAGGCAGCATCTGCACAGAGGGATAGGGAATCAATGGAAAGGAGATGTCGCCTGAGAGGAAAAAGGGGATGAAAATTCCTGGTAGCAATCACGGAGATGGATAGGACCTAAATAGAATTGAGATGTCGCCTGAGAGAAAATAGGAAAAAAATTCCTGCAAGCTACGGCAGGGAGGGTTAGGGAATCAATGGAATGGAGATGTCGTCTGAGAGGAAACAGGAGATTAATATCCCTGGAAGCAACAGCAGAGAGGGATAGGGAATTAATGGAATAGCGATATCGTCTGAGAAGAATTAAGATATGGCAATTCCTGGAAGCTACTGCAGGGAGGGAAAGGGAATTAATGGAATGGAAATATCGCGTGAGAGGAAACATGATATAACAATTTCTGGAACTGTACATTGCGACGTTCACCATTCAAGTGAAGTATTCACTGAGAAAAAGGGTGTATATTTGCTTCATGCATGCAGCTAAACAGTTGACAATTCCACGTAGCCGTTCCACAGGAAATCCTAAACAAGTAAATGTGAATCATTTTTAAGAGAAAATAGTTTCCCGAACGGTCCATACGTACATTCTGGTGGGACTTGTAAGGGATGACCACTTGGCAGCAGACTGCTTTACCACGTACTTCACCGGAAGGTAAATTTCCGGTAACGTATTCAAAAATGACTGTACATTACGACCGCGATTATCCGAGCCTCGATCATCCGAGTTTCGGGTTATCCGAGGTACCAGCGAAATTACGCACACAGCATTGGTGGTGTACATTTGCCAAGTTCACTGATCTATTAATCTTGCACTCGTCGCGCGCACCCGCAGCAGGGTACCGGATGTAGGACAGTCAGTGTCAGTCGGTGTCTTCTGCTATTCGCATGCTTCCGTTATCCTTGCAGTGTTATGTTTCTTTTGTAAAGGGAACGTCTGTTTTTATTTGAGGAGTTAGTGTATAGTTGGGTTTTTTTGTTTTGCAATTCAAAGCAACATGATTGCGAAAAGAAAGAAAGATCGCTGCTTCGTTAGAGACCACGTTAAAAGCCATTAAAAATCCGTCAAGGGGATACAATAAAAAATGTTTCTTTAGATTTAGGAATAGGCGAGTTTACTGTAGGAGACTGGAAAAGAACTTGGGTTAAAATCGAAAAATGCTGTTCTCAAAAGGCCAGCGAGAGTGAATAAAGTGGCAGTGCAAAGGACAAAAATGAAACGGCAAGAAAAACTATGAAAACGTCTGAGTTTGAAAAAACACATCGAATGCGTTGGTTGCGTAGTTCACCCAATTAAGGAAAAAGGGTAGTCCAGTAAATGGACCTAAGTTTCAAGAAAAAGCACTGGAATTTCACAAAAGTTTTAACCAATGAGATGCAGTATTCACTGCAAGTAAAGGATGGCTTCAGCGTTGGAAAACTAGGCACGGTATCAGACAGCTCAACATTACCGGCGAAAAATTGTCGTCTGATCATCAGGTTGTAGTGAGTTTTAAACAAGAAATGAAATCCCTGATTGAAAAAGAAAATTTGTCTTTGGAGCAGGTGTTCAACTGTGACGAAACAGGTCTCAACTATATAATGCTTCCGACCGAGAAACTTGCTGCTAAGGAAGAGGCGTTCACTCCAAGCTTTAAAAAGAGCAAAAATAGAGTCAACCTCATGGCCTGTTCGAATGCTACTGGAAACTGTATATTGAAGTTAGTGCTCATTGGAAAATCGGCCAAACCAAGAGCGTTTAAGCACATTTCAATTCCAAGCTTGCCAGTGCTTTATAGAAATCAGAAAAGTGCGTGAGTGGATTCGGCAATTTTTAAGGACTAGTTCTTCCACTACTTTGTGCCCCACGTAGACTCATACGTAAAAGAAAACACTTGAATCGAAAAGCAATTTTATCTTTGATAATTAATTGTCTTGCCAATCCGGATGCTGAAGAAATGGTTTCTGGTGAAATCAGGGCTATGTTTTTACCCTCCAATATCCCCACTTCTTCAGCCGATGGACCAAAGTGTGTTAGAAAACATCAAGAGAAACTACAAGCAAGCATAAGCTGTTGAAAAATCTCTTTGCCGAAATTGAAGAATGAAGAAGAGTAGTCGAATGCTTAAAAGAAACCACAATGAAGGATGAGGTTTATATGGCTGCAGCGTCATGGGAGGAAATTCAACCTGCAACACTAGAAAAATCATGAAAAAAACTACTGCACGATACACCTGAACAACCACAAAACACACCCGAAGACAACGTCGAAGACAATAGTTTAGATGTAGTTCAAAGCATCCCAGCAGCTAAACCAATACTAAATGCAAACTATATAGCCGATTGGGTAACTGGAGACGAACAGCTAGAATTAACAGACCAAATGATCGTGGAGGCAATAAATCAAGACGAGAGTGGCGGCAGTGACGATGAAAATGACTGTATAGTTCCTGAAAAAAGCCCATTGAGATGAACTTAAGGCAATCGAGAAAGCGATGCAGTACATTGAGCAACAACCAGAGGTCACTTCAGCGGACCTTCTGCTACTGCGACGCTGGCGTGAAATGGCGGCAACGAAGAGGGCAAGCGTCTTCAAGCAGAAAACTTTGAGGTAATACTTTTCTAAATAAGTCTTTCAAAATTATGTAAGTTTTGTTTTATAGAATACATACGTAACATTGCGTTTAAACGTTTGTTACAAGTTACCTTTAAATAAACGTAACTTGCACCATATGCGTTTTTATTTATTACCTCAAATTGCAATAAGATCCTTATTATCCGAGTTTTTGGGTATCAGAGCTAGGCCTGATCAACAATAGCTTGCATAATCGCGGTCCTACTGTACTTGAAGATTGCTGTATGCGACTGACATGAACATAACGTTGTGCGTAAAACCTCAGCTGAACCCTAGCGAAACTTAGTAGAGTAGCACTACAAATAGTAGACCAAAATTCGTACTGTAAAAACAGATTCATTTGAAATATTACATCATGCGGCAGCGTGTAATTAAAATATATTTAATTATGTTTTAACCTTTAACCTTCGATAGGGCAGACACGCATATATAGGTTCGGATATTTATGTACTAAAGCGGTGACGATGCAATAATATGTTCATTAAAAAACTGTTGAAAATCACCGAGAACGCAATATTGCGTCGAAACAATTTTCAGGCTCACAGTGGCCAGAACGCACATATGCCTCTGCGGTAAGCCGCACAAATACTTCAGAAAGACGGGACGCTTTTAGGGGAGTCTCCTGGTATACATGTGACAAAATTCCGCATTGTCTCTTCCAAAGTTTTTGCCACCTGGAGGGTTAAGTTGACGTCGTGTCAGTGTTAATTCAAAATTTATTTCTTTTAATGCATCATATTTACTTTAATAATTGGAAAGCACCGCAAATGAAAAGAAAAAAGAGAATGCCAAATTTGATTCCTCAAATTAATATTCATCATGCGGGAAATGATATGCTTGATAAGAATAACTAGAATTTGATCAGAAATCAAAATGGAATTTCTAAATATCACTCCTCTGTTTTTTTATAAAAACAAAAGTGAAACGAATCGCATGTTTTTGCAAAATACAAAGGATTTCAAATAGTATCTCTGTGCCAAATATTTCATATTATGGTGTTAATTTCTTCAAGACAACAGACATTTTGAAAGAAAATTCATAACGCTTTTCCAATCATCAGTTTTAACTTACAAATTTACATATTCTCAATAGGTGTAAATATTTTCTGTTTCGTTTAAATGACTGCTTAGTTTCAAGATCTTATTTGCTAATCCAAAATTGTTACAACACAACAGAAATATATTTTTATTTTCGTGCCGCTTATATCTCACGAGTTTACTACTGCCACATTCTGGAATATAAATATAAATTTATTTAGTTTCCTGTATCTTGGACAAAATGCGGCAAATGATTTTCGTTTACGTAGACGAAGGAGTAATTTTCGTCTTAAATGCATTTACTACAATTGTGCGTTTCACTCACATGTTGAGACCTTCACATGAATCAGCAAACTATTATTTCAAAGTATGTCGAGAAAGCCAGTAAAACTAAAACAAACGCACTTAATAATAAAAAGATGCGGTGCAAATAAAGTTGTGACGAAGTATTATCACAGTAATTTACACCCGTCATACATTTATCATTTTAACTTCTTTGTTGTCTTATGGTCAAATTTGCTAAGCCGTTCCGGTGCCTCAGTGGTCTAAGTGATGGCTTCTTTCTGATCATTCGTCCAAAAATGGTACGGGTTCGAATACTGGTGAGGCATGGATGTTGTGGTTATCTTACGGCATGGCTCTTTTCATTCCCTTAAAGCAGTCACCCTAAATTAGGGACAAGCGACTGCTTACAGCCCTTGAGTTGCTCACTGTAGTTGTTACACTTTCATTAAAAAAAATGTTAAATTGGATGTTTCTTGTTAAATATAAAAAACGACCTAAAGTACAGCACAGACAGTAAATATTAAAAACCAATCTTTTGACGACGTTTGCACATTCTAAACGTGCGTACATTTACAATCAATTTTAATATCATTGCAATATGGATTAGGATTAATATCCTCTAACCAATGAGACGATTTCATAATATCAATTAAAAATCATTATTTCATGAAATCGTTCCCACAAAAATTGCAGCTTAACATTTTATTGAGAACAAAATAAGAGTTTCTAACAGCAGTAAGAATTTCAGATTTTCGAAAAATAAATATACATATGCTCAAAGCTGTGATTCTTTAAGTTGCAATAAATAATATTCTACGTAATTATGGAGAAAAGTTGTCCTTTGCTTTAAAGCTTCAATAACCATATTTACGATGACTAAAAGAATGCTGACATTCCTTTGTAATGTATCTCTTTTGAAATACCTTGTCGGTGTTTTAAAAAAAATCTTAGCAAGATTATGGGTGACAATTATAAAATGTTCTTTTAAATGTCACCGAACCAGCTGTATTTCATATTATTTCCTACATACAGAATAAATTCCTTAAGGAAAAATTTCATTTTCTTATGACTACGCTTTTATATGTAATACCGATGTTTCTTCTCGACTGCCCATTGCTTATGGAAATTGTTATACCAAGAATCCGTAGAAGGTTAGCACATACTCCAATAAAATATTCATGATATTGATATAACTAAAGTTTTTATGAGAAACACGGTTTCTGTGGGACCTATATAATTGGAATTGCTATAATTTGTAGAAAATAAGATTCAAGTAATTTTTTTTTTTTTGCTGTGACTTTGTAACAGACAAATCTTCTGTGAATATCTTTTTTAGTTCAGAAATTCCTACATATTCAGAACTGTTAAACGACACTTATTTGACCACACGATATCAAAAGAAGAGGCAAAGCTTAGTTTAACAATTTTAAGTGATATTTTTATATATTTTTTTTGGTTCGGACATTTTATAGCCCACTTTTGAATGGACACATATTTTTCGTTTAGTTATTTGTTGGAAAAATAAGATACACTAAAAATACAGATAACAATCTTGTTTTCAAATCTTTTGACCATGAAAATCGCTTTGGCATGAAAATCGGTGCTCAAGGCCAGTGAATCCTCTCAGAAACATAACAGAAATTGGTGTTTGAAAATGGGAATAAACTTGTTACATACTTATACTTTAAAGTTTACGCAAACCAGAGGGTAATTGTTTGCAGCAATGGGGAATCATTTAATAAAAATTGGGTGCGTTTGTAAAACATCAGAATTTCTTTTGTTTCTCAAAGAAGTAGTTAGGATTTTGGTATGTGCACTGTAGAATTTCGATAAGAAGTAAAGGGCTCCGTCCAAACGGATTCGTTAAGACAACTGCGTGTTTTCCTTCTTATTTTAGTATGTTTATATGCCTAAGTTATGTCTTTATTATCGCGTGGAAATCAATAAACAGGCTGTTATTTTGGATTTTACACATGTAATTTTTTATATACCTTTAATAGTTCAAACAAAAATTTACATGTTATTTCTTGCACAAGAACTTAAATAACAGTTTCCTGGAAAAATTTCCACTTACGTTTGAAAAAACAATTTTAGTTATGTTTGATTGAGTTTTCGCTTTGCACGCTTAGCAGTGATCTGACCTTTGAATAAGAAAATTTCAAAAATCTGATTTGTCAATTTTTTAATAAAGCATAATTGGACTTGTGACGGCCAACTAATATGAGTTAAATGCTACACATTTCAAATAAGGTATGGTTATGGTTAATGTGCAAAAAACATCACCACCTTGTAGAAGACGTGACTTTATTGCATCATTACTCAACTTTTCTCCATATTTATCCTAAATCTGAGAAAATAATGAGATATTTCACAGATAAATAGCAGAACCTTCGCAAATCTCCTTAGCACAAATTCAGAATTTTTGAATTCGGGTTATGCCAGGTTATAGATTCAAAATAATACAGATGCGTGATCACAGATTATTGCAGCATGATAAATTGCTGAGTACTGTAAGTCAAAAGTGTTTCAGGAATGGCATCGGTGAACCTTGAGTATAAATTTAGAACTTATATTTTAATCTATTCCCGAGAAATTGGCTTTCGTGAGTCGCGATAGTTCTGCAGTGATGTACTTTCATTACGTAAAACACAACTATGCTACCCTTTGCTTTCAGACATTTGCATTAGTATTGCTTTTAACATTAAAAATTCTCTGTTGAGCCAAAAAACTGCGTTTTAAACATCGTTGTCTCAAAAACATATCCTTCATTTCCAAATATGACATGATCTCAAGACGTTTTCGTAGAATTCTTTGTGGTATAACTGAAAATAGATCTTATATGATATCAGTACACATTTTTAAAAAAGGTATCCGTTTCTCCACAATTAAAATGACCTCACAACAAGTTAGTAAAATCATGCAATGCATTTATTATGATATGCTTTCCAACATACCAGAAATCATTACTCAAGTTATGAGGATAATGTCTGTGGAATAAATCTCTGTCCTATGCCCTGACCGTTGATCACATTTCGATGATATTCAACAGAACCAGTTCAGTATACCTCTGAAATAACGTGATAAGGTTTTCTCGCAATGGAAGCGTTTTTGCGTAAATTATGACGCATAATGTTGATGGAAGTTATTCCGCTCCTATGTCCTGACCTTTGACCCATTTTCGCCCATTTTCTTTAGTTAGTTAGTTAGTTAATTGATTTTTGTGGCGCAAGGGCCAGGCATGGCGAAAGAGCGCCAGACACAGACAGAACTATCAGTTAAACATTTTTAAAAGCGGGGTGAAATGATTAAGAGCAGACAGGCTTATTAAAAGTTAGAAAGGAGAATGATGAAAGTTGTGAAGACTAGTTAGTTAATTAGGTTTATATATAAATTTATTAATTTACTATTATAGTTATTATATAACTTTTTTTTGTTTTGAATAAGTTTTAAAACGTTAATCTGTTTTAAAAAGGAAAATGCTGCGAAAGTGTCGCAGTGATCGCCCAAAAGCTTTTGAAGCGTAGCTGCGCCCTCGTCCAGCAGATGAGACTGAAAATAGTGAAACCGATGATAACGAAAACGAACACAACTGCACAAAACATAAGAGACGGTGACAAAACAGTCGCATGTCTCACACACTGGGGCAGTGTCGCCACACAACAAATAGCTATGTGTGAAACGACAATGACTAATGCGGAGACGCGCAAGAACAACTTCTTCCCAACGGTTCCGGCGACACGTTGATTTTCAGACTGCAAGGTTAGGTTTTACACGGTGCAGTTTGTTCTCCACCTGTTGGTCCCACAGACTTCGCCACGTTCGTCTGATATGATCGTGAACAAGAAAGCGAAAATCACGGTGGAACAGTGGCAAGGGTGTGACGACCAAAGAGGAGGCACATCTAGCAGCATCATCAGCAGACTCGTTCCCTGGGATCCCAACATGCCCAGGAATCCAGCAGAACCGAATCTGGACATCAGCCTTGAGCAAAGAAGGAAGAAGTCTCCGTACGGTAAAAAGAAGTGGTTGGCCAGTGAAATCCAAAGATGACAACGATTGCCCAAACACTCAACGAATCAGTGTACACAATAGCACGCTGATGAGAGCTCGACTGCACGTGAACAAGTGCAAGATACACAGCATGCATCTCCGCCGAAAACACCGTGGCCTCAGTAGGAATGCGGGCAACACAAACTTCGCCAACGCAGACGGCGGCGGATCCAACAACACCAGCCGCCTATAACGAAGTGAATTTCTCCGTCATTTTTATCCGCGCCAGGATTCGAACCCGGGTCCACTCATTCCGGAATAAGTTGCTCTACCAGTTGAGCTACGCGGACATTTTATTCTGATTCCTATCTTCCTATATGTCGTGTGCGTCCTTCTGGCAGGTACGTCACATCTCCTGGTACGTTACATCATCTCCCCCTTATTTTTCTTTTTTTTCGAAGTGCTGCTCTTATTTTTCCTATCTCGCGGTGTGGAAATAACATCACACCATTGCGAGATTGTGAACGGTCGGGTCATCCGGAGAGTTCGGGCGCCATTATAACGAAGTGAATTTCTCCGTCATTTTTATCCGCGCCGGGGTTCGAACCCGGGCCACTCATTCCGGAACAAGTTGCTCTACCAATTGAGCTACGCGGACATTTTATTCTGATTCCTATCTGCCTTTATGTCGTGTGCGTCCTTCTGGCAGGTACGTCACATCTCCTGGTACGTTACACGCCTTAGATCCATCGGTGAAAACCGGAATAAAGTCAGCATTGACGTAACGGTGTTCATCGAAGATCTGCTGGTACACTGACGCAGGGGTTGAGGACTTGTCAAAAGATGTAAAGCTGGTATCAACCATGACACCAAGAGGATGCCATGGGGGATCCCCAAAGCCCCTGGTCTCTCCAACGAGTAACAAGTCGAGCCCTGCATCACGAGCTACGGCCACCATACGAAGACCGAAGGTTCGAATGCACAAGGGACGGATTTCGAACAAACGAGCATGCTGGGGATGAAAAACTGCATCGTATAAAGGATGGTCTGAGAGAGATTTAAGTTTCAGGTAAAATTGAAGAGGCAGCTGGAGACGGCGTAAATGAAGCGACGGTTCGTTCGCGTCGGCATAAAGGCTGGGAATGGGTGACGTGCGAAATGCTCCCGTACAAAGACGCAGCGCTTGATGGTGGATGGTATCCAACGGCCGGAGAACGGAATGACGCGCAGAGCCATACACCATACAGCCATAATCCAGCTTAGACCGAATGAGAGAATGGTAAATACGGAACAAAGAAGTCCTGTCTGCACCCCAGGAGACTGAGGCAAGGATCTTAAGGATTGACAAGCCTCTCAGACAGGAAGTCCTTAGCCGTCGAACGTGCGAGCGAAAGGTGAGAGCACGGTCAACGGTCAAACCAATGAACTTGGTTTCTGGCAAAACTGGAATGGCTGCACGGTCCAAATAAAGCTCTGAATCAGGATGGAGGCCACGCCTCCGGCAGAAATGGACACAGGCTGTCTTGTCGGGAGAAAGAACAAACCTATTATTGTTATCAGCTTCAACAATCTGGGTAATTGCAGACAGCAGCTGCCTTTCAACGAAATGCATGTTGGATGACGAACAGAAGATGTGAAGGTCGTCAACATAAATGGTAGCCGAAACCGCTGGAGGAAGATTTTTAAGCAGACAGTTTATGCGGAGGATTAACAGAGTCACCGAAAGAATGCTGCCTTGAGGAACACCTTGTTCTTGATGGAAAAAGGCAGAGAGCGTCGTACCCAGGCGCACCTGGTACACGCGGTTACGAAGGACGCTGGCAATGAATGTTGGGAGGTTTCCACGCAACCCATTTTCTTGGAGGTCACAGAGGATACCGTGACGCCACGCTCTATCGTAAGCTTTTTCGATGTCAAAAAATACAGACACCAGGTGCTTCCTACGTACGAACGCCTCACGAACAGACAGACGTCTCAAGGTGCAGGAGATGGTCAGGAGCTGAACGATGACGGCGGAAGCCACTTTGTGATGGAGACAGTATTCGATGTTCTTCTAGAAAATAAATTACCCGGGAATTAACCATTCGTTCAAGGATTTTGCACAGACAGCTAGTGAGGGCAATTGGCCGATAACTAGAGGGAGACTTGGGGTCTTTGCCAGGCTTGGGAAAAGGTAAAACAAAAGCTCTTCGCCAAGAGTGCGGGAAACTGTGCTCCAACCAAATGCGGTTGAAAAGCACTAACATATTCTCGAGAGAAGTCTGCGAGAGATGACGGATAATGTCATAGTGGATGCCGTCGGGACCGACAGATGTTGCACTGGACCGATGCTGAGCCACCCATAGTTTAACCATGCTGAAGGGGGAGCTATACTCAGTGTTATAAAAAGGCGCAAATGAGATTTTCTGACGTTCCGCGGTTGTTTTAATCCTCTGAAAGGACGGGAGATACGCCTGAGAACTAGAAACTGAGGCAAACGCTTCGCCCAAGCAATCCACAATCTCCCCAACTTCAGCATACGTGCAGCCGTTATTCTCAAGAATTGAAATTTGGCGGGAATTATAGTTTCCCCGGATCTTACGAATTTTTTCCCAAACAGTTTTTGAACTGGCACGTGAATTGATAGATGAAACGTACTTCATCCAAGATTCTCCCTCTTGCTTCGTCAACGCACCAACCGAGCGTAAGATTTTGCTCTTTTAAATTTAACAAGATTAGCATCGGTTGGATAACGCCGAAAATTACACCAGGCCTTATAATGAACTCTTCTATCCGCCGCTGCGCAATCAGAGTTCCACTAAGGCTTCGGACGTCTTGGGAGCGTCGTTGATGTTTTGGGGATAGAGAGATCTGCTGCCTGAATGATACACGTTGTGACATCAGTAACAGCTGCGTCAATTGACCCCCGGGTCACCATGGCAAAAGATATCAGTGCGGACGATGTGAACACCTCCCACTTGGCACAATCCATCTTCCAACGAGGAGGGCGGGAGGCAGAAGATGTCACACTCACATTATACCTAAGTACAATTGGAAAGTGGTCGCTGCCATGGAGGTCGTTACACACCGTCCACGACCAGTCGGCCAAAACCGATGGATGACCCAAAGATAAATCGCATTGCACTGAAACTTCGTGTAGGCTCGTGGAAGTAAGTGTCAGTACCGGTGTTAAACAGGCACAAAGAGGTCGAGGAAAGAAGAGATTCGATCCTACGGCCTCGTGTGTCTGTTCTGACACTACCCCACAATGGATTATGAGCATTGAAGTCACCCAGAAGAAGAGCAGGTGACGGCAGCTGCTCAACTAAGCTCTCAAGAACGGACACGCTCACGTCCTCATCTGGCGGCAGATAGACACTGCAAACAGTTAGAGGCACAGGCATGGAGATACGCACCGCAACGGCTTGTAAAGATGTTGAGACCGCAACGGCTTGTAAAGATGTTGAGACCGCAACGGGAGAAACTGGAACACTGTGGGGGACAAGGATGGCAACTCCCCCGCAAGCTATATCTCCTGAAATATTATCTTTCCGAAATGCACTGTAGCCTCGAACTGAAAGGAGGTCTGATGGTTTAAGTTTTGTCTCCTGGAGGCAAAGGCACACCGGACAGTATGACGAAAGCAGATGTTTCACGTCGTCGTGTCTTGTCCGAAAGCCTCGACAGTTCCACTGAACGATTTGACCCATGGTTTGAAGTGTGGTGAATGATAAAAAGAAAAAACGAAAAACAAAACCCGAGAAAGACTGGGACAACTAATAGTTGTCCGATTCCATCAGTTTGTCAGTAATTTCCATTTGCGCTTGGTACTGTTTTGTCCGACGCCCTGTAGTCTCTGGTGGTAAAATTGGGCGATATTTTGGTTCCTGTGTCGCAGATGATCCTGCCCGATCCTGGTTCTTATGATGAGAGTTTGGAGATTTCTTCTCTTTTTCCTTTCTCTTTCCTCCCGGGGTTGTTGAAGTCCCGGTGGTGCTGGTGTTAGTTGCAGCAGGTTTAGGCATAGTGGTTGTTGGAGCTTTCACGTCCCTAGCTCGGGATTGCAGTGCTGCCAGACCAGCAGCTATGATGTCGTCTAGCTTGTAGGTACAATTCACTGGGATTTGGCTATCAGTCTGTGTACCGACTGTAGTCCTTGCAACAACCGCTGATGCATAGGATCGCGGATCTAATTGACTTGGAACGACCTTTTCTTCTGGCCTCTGGGTAGGAGATTCCCACAACGGTCTTAATGCGGCGTTGGATATCTTTTCCCTCTTTCCACTTTGGGCAGTCTCTCGATGATGCTGCATGGGATCCCTTGCAGTTGAAGCACAGCTCGGCTTCGGCATGGCAATCTTGCAAATAATGGTCTGTTGCTGTACAACGCCCTCAACGAGCAGTGCTCCTGCAAGACTGCTGGGAGTGACCATATGCTTGGCATTTGAAGCATCGTAGAGGACTTGGTATGAAGGGGGCGCACTTCAAGGTGTAGATACCCTGCCTTGATTGATGTCGGCAGGGATGGGGTGTTAAAGGTCAGTATGATGTTTCGAGATGGAACAAATTGGCCATTTAGCCGAAATAGGATGCTCCGGACTCCACTCACTTGTTGGTCTTTTAATTCCTCCAGAAGTTCTTGGTCACTGCACTCCAGAAGGTCTTGAGAAGAGATAACACCTCGTGAGTAATTGAGGTAGCCGTGATTGGGTAACTTTTACTGGACAATCTGAAAAAGAGGTAGTGTTTAAAAGCACTGTAGCATATCTGGGACTCGACATCTCAACAAGAAGATCTCCAGATTAGAGCTTCTTAACGCTCTTAGGAGAGCTGGCAATTGATTGCAATGCTTTATTTATCCAGAAGGGGCTTCTGGTGTTTAATGGGTTTGAAGCGTCCAAGGAGTGAATGCAAAAGAACCGAACATTGGCAGAATCATGTGTAGGTTTCTTGTTGGGAGGGGGTGACCCTTCTTCAATGGGCCGCTTTGTTTGAAGTTCTTGGGAAATTTTTTTGTTAGCCATGAATAGAAGTGAAAAGTTCGTCCGCCGATTTCCCAGCCCACAACCGAGCCCAACAGGGTAGAGCCGGAGGTCCGCAAGCCCAATTGGACGCAGGACACGACTCTAGGGTTAAGCAACGGATATAGCATGTTGATAGTGCAGACATGCGCTCAGGGAGTACCGCGACTTTCCCAGGTCTTGGTGACAACCCTTTGGCATACCCGCACTATCCCCAAACTCACCCTGTTGTACGTAACAACAAGCCGATTGACTAGGAGCGGGTTAGTTCCTAGCCGCCCGTTTAGGGTGAAGCTGGGGGCAAAGCAGAGTGTTGGCGACTGGCGACAACTACAACCTCGCCACCAGAAACCTCAGCCTCCGGCATCCCCTTTTCCACCTTACGGGTCACCGCACACGGCAAACGTGCAGGTAGGTCTAGCAAACCCGCCCGGAAAAACAAGAGAGGAACAGAAAATGGAGAAGCAAGTCGAGTAGAAAATGGAGAAGAAAAGAACAGGTAGTGTAGAAGAAAGTAAATGAAAACAGGAAAGGGAGAGGAAAGCGAGAGGAAAGGAAAGGGCTGGCGCATAATCACAACCTCAGCAACCTACAACTGAGGCGGGTGCTGTCAAGGTGGTGGCAACACAAAGTTGTAATGGGAAAAATCAAACATAACATGTCGGCTGGGGCCGTGGGGTCGCTACTCCCCATCAGCTGGATGAACAGATGTCCCTGCGGTGACGTGAAAGCACAAATACAAGAAAGCAAAAAACCGTCACAAGGTCAGCTCGGGCCGTGGGGGCGCCGAGGTGGTCCCCTACCACATACTAAAATTTAATCGAAATCGAACCTCATTTTACGTTAGTTATGACGCATAAGGACAGCGGAATGGATCCCGCTCCTATGTCCTGAACCTTGACCCCGTTTCGTTCACTTTAAACAGGGTTCCTTCCCAGGTGCTCCCCTTCCGTATACTGAAAGTTCATCGAAATCGACAGAATACATGATCTGTGTTTGAAGCCTATGAAAATAATGAAATTAATACATGAATTGTTCATTTGTTTCATTATAACGTTTTGTGACCACCTATGAATTGAAACAGGAAAAGAACTTATACATTTTAAGAACTTGAAGTTAATGTTATGTACAGAAATAGAGAGAAGAGCACAGCACATTGTCAGAGTACAACAACAAATGGCATTAATGAACAACCAATAGAAGAAAATATTTTTTTCTGGTTGGCCAAACAATGCAAAGGGTTACTCTTGAAATGAGTATATATGTATGAGTAGCAACATAATTTAACCCATAAGACAGAACAAACTAGATTGGGAAGCTGTTTTCATATCTTATTTGCATACAAATTCTTCAAAAAGGTGTTTCAACATGCATAATCAATTCATTCTTACAATTATTTATATGCTACGTACTGTTACACAATAGGACCATCAAGCGGAAACTAAAAATTGCAATTTCTAAGCACAAGATAGGGACATTACACTTAACAAACTTCCTCATATACTAAGACAATTACAACCAAAAATTTAAGTTTAAATTTGCAAACTAGTGAAAAAAAGATTAAGAACCAAATACACATAGGTTGAAAAAATACAAAGCAACTAACATACCAAAATAAAAGGCTCCTCTGTAGAAATACAGAAAAAATGATAAAGAAACGTAAACTGAGATATAAATACACAGATCTGCAGCAGAAACACAGAAAAAATGATAAAGAAACGTAAACTGAGATACAAATACACAGATCTGCAGCAGAAACACAGATAGCCTTTAGCTACACCTAAAAGAAAAATTAAAAACAAAGCTGTGAAAGTACTACCTGATTTATTTCCCAGCATTATTTCATCTCACATTTCTTACAATCTATCAGCAAAATTTCAGATGTGACCGAAAACCTCGTAAATGACAACACAACTGACTCAATTTTATGTTGCAATAACTTAGATGTTAGTGGAATTAAAATGTCTACTTTATGTTCAGTTAAATATGACCAACTGAATTTTCAGGAAAATTGCAACAGCCACGACGACGCCAGTGAAATGGACTTGAGTCAAAACATAGTTTGCGAAGTCGTATACCTTGTGAACAATAAATATACAGGGTGTCCGAGAATTATTGGACACAGTACAAAATTATGTGAAACAAAACATTATAGATGGAAAGAAACGGAGTATACTAACTTACAATGTAACTACATAAGTTAATAAATTTCGATGTGAGATCCCTTGGTTGCTCGTAGTACGTCCAAGCGATACTCAATTTCATGCCATGTATTGGCAAGCATCTGAGGAGTTATCTAATGAATAGCAGCTGTGATACGCTGCTTCAGTTCCTGCAAATAAGTACAAGGCGTCTAATAGACACGATCCTTCACATAACCCCACATGAAAGAATCCAATGGAGTTAGATCTGGGGAGCGAGGAGCTACGGAATGGGACCAACACCCAAAATTCATCTGTTGGGTAAATGCTCGTTTAGGCACTTACGTACACACATTGACCAATGCGAAGGCCTTGTTGGTAAACGACGTCATATCTTTTGATCTGGGGTATAGGGAAATTTTCTAACATATCCAAGTAAATGTCACCATTTATGGTTTTTTCACAGAAAAAAGGGCCAATCACTTCTCTTTCTTATAGGGCGCACCACACATTAACTTTTGGAGAATCACGTTCCAGTTCAATAGCAGCATGAGGCGGTTCACTGCCCCATATCCAAACAAAACATAGTTTACGAAGTGAAACAATACCTGATACTTGAAATGTGGATTAATCACTAAAAATTACAGTACTGAGAAAGTTTTATCGCTTTCCATTTGATTCAGCATATCCACAGCAAAATCGTATTTCAGAGTGTGATTATTTACATGCATCTTTTGCACTATTTGAATTTTATAAGCATGAAACTAATTTCTTGTGCAAGATATCGTGAATTATCTATTTTGGAATGCGCAGTTCTCTGCTTGCTTTATGAACGGATTTCCTGGGGCTTCGTCTGAAACTTCCATAGCTTGGTCAACCATCTCACCTCTGACGCTAGGCCTACCGGCTCCTCCACGATATTCCACATTGCCAGTTCCTTTAAACTGTTTCATTCACCGCTTAGTTGAATTTGACGACGGAGGATTACAACCATACTCTAAACGGTACCGTCTTTTAATTTTAATGACAGACTTTAATTCCGCAAACCATAACACACACATCGCCTTCTCCTGTATGGATGACATGACTACTGATTGCGCATTTCTCATACATTCCTCATCGGGCCACACCTAGCGCCATCTATAGGATTCTGGGAGTAACAATTCTGCAATACAAAAATATAGAAACCGTGTTAGTAATATGTGACATAGAAAAACAGACAATGCTCATAGTTGTTTATAACGAAGTAATTTTCTCCGTCATTTCTGTCCACGCCGGGATTCGAACCCGAGTCCGCTCATTCCGGAACAAGCCGCTCTACCAACTGAGCTACGCAGACGTTTTATTCTGATTCGTATCTGCCTTTATGTCGTGTGCGTCCTTCTGGCAGGTACGTCACATCTCCTGGTACGTTACATCATCTCCCCCTTATATATATATATTTTTTTTTTTTTTTTGAAGTGCTGGAGAAAGGATTCTCTGATTTTTCCTATCTCGCGGTGTGGAAATAACATCACACCATTGCGAGATTTTGAACGGTCGGGTCATCCGGATAGTTCGGGCGCCATTTATAATAAATAAAATTTTCTCCGTCATTTCTCTCCACGCCGGGATTCGAACCCGAGTCCGCTTATTCCGGAACAAGTCGCTCTACCAACTGAGCTACGCAGAAGTTTTATTCTAATTCCTATCTGCCTTTATGTCGTGTGCGTCCTTCTGGCAGGTACGTCACATCTCCTGGTACGTTACATGTTTTTTATACATAATTTTGTAATGTGTTTAATAATTCACGGACATTCTGTATAATGGTGAGAGATTGTGTTGCACTAGTAACTATGATAGAAATGCTTTCTTTTTTTATAACCTTACTTTCCTAACAAAGTCATCCCTTATAAAGCTTCAACAAAAATAAGTGATAGTAAAATAACTTTTAGGAACAGCAAAAGTTTTGTGAAGGGGCCTTCATATGATGAAAATCATATTTTATGATATGATGAAAATGATTCTTTAGGTTAGCTAAGAACTTCATTTATTTACCCCCAAATGTTTGCAGACTACAAGACTGTATACAACAGATTATCATAGCAGCTTTAAGATAAGCATTACCGTACGTCCCTCTAACGGAGCACAAACGTTGCTAAAACGGTTTTGCTATGTTATGGAAACGTCGTTTAAAAGTTTGTTTTCAACGTAATATGCAAAGTAAAAGATTTGAAGAGTGATTCCGTATCAACTCAAAACAATTTGAAGACATTTTTACCTCACCATCTCAGATTTTAATGAAATTTGGTACATAGGTGGCCTCTATATAGATTAAGAAAAATATCAAATTTCATCGTCATATATCCACCAGTTTTGAAAATACAGCTATATAAAGTTTCCAAAAACGCCCCAAAATCGGAAGATTGATATGTTTTTAAATTGTGATTGCAGCACCCCTAATTAAAATAGTGAGATGGGAAAGGTATCTTTTTGTAATATTTTTATGCTCTTTTATTTGATGTACAACACCATAGGGGTTAATATTTAAAAAAAAATTAAATTAAAAATTTGAATTTTTCAAAATGCAACACTCCAAAAATTTCAAATTTTTTTTAAACAATCATTATATGTTTGGTATTTGATTGCGTGAGTTGTAACTTGGGATGATAATGGGCTTACTTAAAAAGCTATATTAAAATTTAGCCTAACACAAGAGTTTAATGAAAAAAACAAGAAAAAAACATGTAAACTGAAAATAAATTTGGGCTAAATCTTAAAAAAAGTTTCATTAATAACAATAGATATAGTATTTTTGTTATTTAAAACTATTTATTTAAACAATGTTTTATTTTAAATTGATTTGTTTAAAATCTGAGACTACATGGGTTTAAACATTTTATTAATTTCATTATTCAGCATTTGTAATAATTCACAATATAATATAAAAAAAATAAACAGACTTTAAAAAGTAATTTCAATTACTGCTTAAGAAACACATTAAAATAAAAATAACATATGGCATTGAATTGTTTGCATTTATGCAAATTATATTCCTAATCTTAAACTTAGATCGTCACTTAAAGCAGAATCTCCTAAAATTAAAAAAAATTGCATCATTGTTTTGAAGTGAAATCACACCTGTAGATCCTTGATATAGTCTTTAAAAGCATCAGTAGTTTGGTATATATCTGTTTCAGAGAGATTGTAGAGTCTTCCTGTCCGAGTCAAAGGATTTACTTTGCACATGACGTAACTTACAGGAAGCCATAATACATCTTGTGGGCTAGGGTAGGAAAAGGACGTAGATAGGCAAGCTGGATGTAAAAAAGAGACCTTAACTTCATTCTCACTCTCTTCTTTTGGTAGAACTACCCACCAGTTTTTTTCATAGATTATGGTTATGTAACCACTAATTTCTGTTATTTGCAGTCTGTCTTGTAATGCTGATACTTTTTCAATAGCTGACTAGTTTGATTCTGAGAACATCTTCACTTTTATTTTTGAATTACTCAATATGGGATAGGAATAAAATCATGAAGTTTCTGGGTACCTTGTATTGTTAGAGACTTGCTTAAGCGATTTTCCAAAAATTGGTCTGTTTCTATGTATTCTTCTTGACTTACATATGTAAAGTTTGCCAGAAAAATGTTCTGAATTGCCCATTCGTACAACTGAAATAGTGTTTGAATTTGGTTCTTGTAAGGGCGTTGTAAGCTGGCTCAGGCAGCTAACCTTTTCACCGTTCCATCAACGCCATCACACGGCCCCTTCGCGTGTGCTGTTGCTGAAAAATGCCATTCAGCATCAATGTTGAAGTCATCTTGATGGAAACATAAAGGTTTGTGAATTTTTTTTCGATCTTTGCATTGGGCTGCAAACCTGTCAAAGAAATAGTACGGTTTCTTTGACGTTGTTGTCACCAAACTTACTTTTCAAGAAGTTAATAAGTTTTTTTTTGGAAGCAGTACAGTGCAATTGTGTCGTGCTCTAATCATTCAGAAACCACTACAAAACTTGCATGTTCAGTCTTTTCTGTTTTGTAATAGATGACAAATGGGTGGACTGCGGCTTGCCCACTGGTCCAGTGATAGCTCTGGGCTTCATCTTGAAGAAGAAAACTATAATTTTCGGCAAAATCGCAAATGTCGAGAAATTCTGAGTCCTTGAGGTTTTCCTTAGTACTATTCATAAAAGAGCTTTGCTGCTTAGCAATGAAGTCATGTCTGACCAAAGCAGACAGTTTTTCGCCAAAAAATCAATAAAATCTGAAGTTCATTTTTCTAATGTCTCCAAAATGCATCTATCAACTGTAATACATTGGCGAAAAGTTAGTTTTTCAACCAAGTTCTCCTCAAAACTGTGTTCCCAGGACATATGGGACACTTCCCCAAATGGCAATCTATGGAAGCAGGGTTGCACAATAATCTTGCAAGACAATGTTTGTAGGAAGATAATTGTCCATTCGCTAGTGAACCAATTCTTGCATTTTCCATCATCAGTTTTACATTTTGGTGTGTGGTGCATACACATACCGTATGAGTACCACTAGACCCTACCAGGACACAGTTTTTTTGTCTGAGTTCTGCGAATTTGGAAAATCACTTTGGTGCCTGCAAATGTATCTTTGAATGACTTATAAGCTTCTGTCAAATTACATAAAATCAGCATGTTTGACAATTTAAATTTATCTCCGTTTTCAGTCCTGACAGAAACACAATGTTTCATTCCAGGTGAAACCCGACTAATTTCATCACTTTGGTAAAACGATCGTACTATATCAGAAGAAAGACTCTTACCTGGTTTTCTATTAAGGCTTTCCAAAATTCCTTTCTCCTTCAGAATTTTTTTTCATTGTCTTACCATATAATTAGGAGCATTGAATTCTTGCATGATTTTCCTAACATTCCATGACTCTCGTAAGCAAGTCAAAATCATCAACTGTTTATCTCTAGTGCAGTTAGAAAAATTACTTTTAAGATAGTCCATAAGAGAGTAATGAAGTATTTCTTCCTCGTCATCAGATGATTCTTGAATATTTGTAAAACGCTTCCGTTTCATAGCAGGACTGATTTTTTGAATTTTGGTTGAAGCGATACATTTAGATTTTAGCTTTTTCTTATTGACAGCTGATTCACATAATTCATGGAGCGAAGTATTCAGTGTTTCAATTAATTCTGACGTAGATGCAAAATTTTCGTCCATTTTATTATCAGCACAGGTTTCATTTGCTTCTTGACTAATTTTTAAAGTTTTCAGCTGCTTTCTGCAAGAATCACAAATTTTAGTCTCCTTTGATAACTCATCAAAACTTTCCAACATCCAGTCTGTCACATTTCTTAGCTTTTTTTTATCCCTTACTCTATGGCCACTTTTTGAAATGGATTGAAACATTGTATTACTGCATATCTTGTACTTTCCATTGTTGATTATTTGTTCATAAAATGTAAAATTCAAATAGTAAAATAACTGCATCCCATTACCTGTTCTTTTTATGTTTCCTAAAAAATCCTGCACAGCTTCAATTTATAAAATTCTAGTTTCAAAACTGAAAAGGATATACTTTATTCAATTTAAAGTTTTCAACCACAAAAGTTTTCAAACACATATCACTTTCACTGCAAGAACACAAGTATGATCACCATCAAAACCTAAAGCAGACTGAGAAACACATCTGATCACCATCAAAACCTAAAGCAGACTGAGGTCTGCAAGGTAAGAATGCAAGTTGCTGCTTGTTGGGTCTTGTTACCAATGATCTAAACAACAGAATCAGTTTTTCAAGTCAGAACATGAGTTTTGTCCAAAACAAAATGTAGCCTACAGTACAACTGCACAGTCTTATTTTTTTATATTGTATTGTGAATTATTACAAATTCTGAATAATGAAATTAATAAAATTTTTAAGCCCATGTAGTCTCAGATTTTAAACAAATCAATTAAAAATAAAACATTGTTTAAATAAATGGTTTTAAATAACAAAAATACTATATCTATTGTTATTAATGAAACTTTTTAAAGATTTAACCCAAATTTATTTTCAGTTTACATTTTTTTTATTTTTTTCATTAAACTCTTGTGTTAGGCTAAATTTGAATATAGCTTTTTAAGTACACCCATTATCATCCCAAGTTACAATTCACACAATCAAATGCCAAACATATAAAAATTGTTTTAAAAAAATTTCGAGGTTTTCGGAGCGTCGCATTTTGAAAAATTCAAGATTTAAATTTCAATTTTAAATTTCAATTTTTTTTAAATATTAACCCTTATGGTTTTGTACATCATATAAAGGAGCATAAACAATACTACAAAAAGATACCTTTGTCATCTCTCGATCTTAATTAGGGGAGCTGCAATCACAATTTAAAAACCTATCAATCTTCCGTATTTGGGGTGTTTTTAATATTTTATATAGCTGTATTTTCAAAACCGGTGGATATATGACGATGAAATTTGGTATTTTTCTTAATCTATGTAGAGGCCACCTATGTACCAAATTTCATTAAAATCTGAGCTGGTCAAGTCACGAAATATAAACGTTGATAAAACGTTGTACTAACGATTTGCAACGGCACGCGTAAAGCCAAAAAAAAAGTTTTGAAACCGGAATGAACCTTCGAAAAAACGTTGTGGTAACGTTTTTTGCGACGTTTGACGCAAAGGACAGCAACGTTTAATAGAGGAAATTTAGATGTTGAACAACCGTTTCTGTAACCTTTACTAAACGTAATGCAGCAAAGAAAAGTACGTTGTAAAATCGAAAATGAAACGCCCCTAAACTGTTTTAAAATACGTTTCTCAACATAATAAAGAGGAATTATGACGTTTTAATAATGTCATTTAAACGTCGCTAAAACTGTTTCTCAACGTAATAAAGTTGGAATATGACGTTTAAATAACGTCATTTAAACGTTGCTAAACGTTTGTTAAAACCGCTTCTCAGCGTCATAATGGAAGGAATATGACGTTTACATCACGTCACTCAAACGTTACTAAACGATTGTTACAACCGTTCCTCAACGTAACAAAGGAAAGAATATAACGTTTAAATAACGTCATGTCATTTAAACGTCTTAAAAACGATGCTACGACGTTAAAAGAACGGTTGAAAAACCATTGAATCAACGAGACGTATTAGCGTTTTTTAAACGTAATATAGTGACGTTTTTTCAACGTCATGCCGAACTGGTTGTAAAACGTTTTACAAACGTTTCTGTGCTGCTCTGTGCATAAGGGTGATGGAATGAATCCCGCTCCTATGTCCTGAACTTTGACCCCATTTCTCCCATTCTTCGTCCCCAGGTGGTCCCCTACCACATATTAAATTTCATCGAAATAGAAGCATCCTTATGCAAATTATGACGCATGAGGGCAATGCAATATATTCCACTCCTATGTTCTGACCTTTGACCCCATTTCTCCCATTTTTCATATAGTTCTTCCACAGGTGGTCTCCTACCACACACTAAAATTGCATCCAAACCGAACCAATTTTACGCTAGTTATCATGCGGACGGACAGAAAGACAGACAGACAGACAAAGCTGGAGCATATACGCTTCCTCAACTACGGTTTGAAAGCGTAAAAAAGGGGTGGTCAAATTTGACGGAAGAACACCGCAGAGGCTGACCATCAATATCCTGCACTAGAAACTGTTGACAACATGATACGGGACAGTAGGAGTACCAAAATCAAGGACATCGCCAGTACGTAAGACATTTTCTTTCGGGACTTTGCATTCCGTCATTGACCAGCAGCTGGGATTTCGGAAAATGTGGGCGAGATGGGTACTACGTTTACTCACCGATCTCACAGAAACCAACGTCTCCTTTTATTTTATTTATTTATTTTTATTTTTTTTGCTCTCGTGAAACGGTATTCTGCTGATGGTCACAATATTGTTCTTCAAATCATCCCAGAATACGTGGTTTCGCCATTTCACCCTTGAAACCAATCGATCATCCATGGAATGAAAGCATGTCACCTCTCCGAAAAGGACTATCAAAGTGTGACTATCAAAGTGTTGTTTACACAGAATCTCTCCGAAAGGCACGACTGTCATCTGTGACTCATACAGCCAAACGCTACGAATTTTGCGAAAGGCAATTAAGGAGAGAAGACGGGATAAGTTGAGCGAAGGTGTCATTCTACTACAAGATAGCGCCGTACTCCACGCAGCACGAAAAACAAAGCAAATTCTGCAGTCATTCAAGTGGGAGGTGTGGCAAGATCCACTGTACAGCTCAGAATTATATCCGTACAACTATCACTTGTTAAGTAAAATGAAGCAGAATATTAGTGGACAACGATTCCAAGCCGATGAGGCTGTGGAAACTGAATGCACCTAACTGGAGGAGACGCCTTCTGTTCAGATATGGAAAAGTTAATCACAGGTTCCGATAAATGTTTACAATCCTCAGGTGATCTCATTTTCTGAGCAAATCTCGCACTCATTTTCTGAACAAATGTCACTTATTTTCGCAAGATTTGCTCTTTAACATTTGAAAAATACCTTTCTCGTTGGTATTAAAAGGCTTGAAAGCAGGTGAAGAAAAATGGATAGTACGAACGCTTTTCCCATCGGAAATTAAAGAAAAAAAAACAAGTTTCTGTTTTTCCATAACGTTTTATAAAATAAACATTTGCGTATTAAAACGAGTACCAGGCACGCACGAGAATTTCTAAAGGCAAAATTGGCACCTACTTGTACAAGGAGAAATATGTAGTTTCTTGACATTATCGTTTGCGGAAAACAGTTGGCAAAAATTACTCTAAATAATCAGTGATGCAGTTGTAGAAACTTAATTCGAATTATTGAGTTTTTACGTTAACTGATCATCCGGTATTTTGCCATTTTTTTAAAATTTACACTAAATATTACTTACAGTTTATAGTTTTTTACAGCGTAACTGTTGAGTCTTTTATCCCTCACTGACGTTCTGTATTCTTTACTCAAAGCCTCACTTCATAATCTACGTTTGTTAATTTATTATTCTTAACCAGAACACTTACAACTTTACATTTTGAGATAACCTTAACAACTCTCTCACATACACAGTCACGGTTACTACGCTTACAGTCACGTTGCCACAATTGCTAAACAAATACACATATCTAACATCCCCTCTCTCAATTCATCATATAGGTTCTGGTACCTTTACTACTGTACCAGATCTGGTGTATGTTATACAGTCATTGTCATTTGTATAAATGGGGTCAGTCCTTGTCACAAGTTCCATGCTGTCGTCCGTACCATTAGTTTCTTCATCCCCATAGTCATTGTCATTTGTATGAATGGGGTCACTCCCTGTCACAGGTTCCATGTTGTCCTCCTTACCGTGAGTTCCCTTATCTCTATAGTAACCGGTGCTAACAAAAGGATTCCTGCTCAGTCTTAGGTGAAACTTATTCCTACGATACTTCTCACCTCTTTGATCTTTAATAATGTACGATCTGGGACTACTATGCTTACTCATCACTTTTGCCGGTTTTTATGTATTATTTCTTCTAAATAGTACACTGTCATGTTCTTGTAAATCTGGTGTACTTTTAACAGTTCTGTTGTAGTAATGAGACTGCCTATCTTGTTTTTGTTTCGACTTTTTCCTATAGCTCCTTTGTACATATGGCTGCAGGATGTCCTGTACCACAGGTAGTTTTCTTCTTAGTTGCCTATTCATCAACATCTGAGCCGGAGAAACATCTAGTCCTGAAATAGAGGTATTGCGATATTCCAGTAGTGCCAGATAGAAGTCAGAATTACTTGCACTAGTTTTTCGTAGAATTCCCTTTGCAAGTCCAACCAATTTATCTGCAAAGCAATTAGATTTTGGATAGTGTGGGCTACTTGTTATCACATCAAATCCACAATTAGCAGCAAATTGTTTAAATTTAAAACTAGCAAATGGCATATTGTCTGACATGAAGAGCTTTGGAATACTATGAACTGAAAATATCACCTTCAATTTTGACATAATTTCTTCAGCTGTTTTGTTTTTTAGTGGCACCATTTCAAGCCATTTAGTTAAATCACATCATAGAATCAAATAACAAAGCCCTCCATACTCACAAATATCAGCAGTCACTTTTTTCAAAAGGTAAAGTGGGAACATGATGACTCATTAGTGGCTCTTTACAATTTAAGGGTCTAAATCTCTCAGAGGTAGTGCATTTTGCTATCATATTCTCTATATTCTTATTCATACCTGACCAATAAAGGACTTGTCTTGCCCTGGCCTATATTTTCTGTATACCAAAGCGGGTTTCATGCAATACCTCCAACATTTGTTTTCTTAATGTTGCTGGAATTATTACTTTATTATTTATGAACAAGAGATCATTCTCCTCGCAAACTTGGTCTTGAAGTTTATAATAAAAGTTAACATTATCAGGAATACTTGCTGTACTTGATGGCCAGCCTGTTCTCTGGTATCCAAACACTTTCAAAAGTACTGTATCATTTCTTGTATGCTCTTGAAATTCCTGTAGCCTTTATTTTGACAATTGTACATTTTCAGTTAGTGCATGTATGGCTTCTATCATCTCTGTTCTTCAACAGGATCCCTATATATATATATGATTATGACAGTAAACTAGCAATATACATGAGCTTGCCTGGTATGTATTTAACCCTTAAACAATTGTTAAGTAACTTTAGCTTCATTCTTTGGAGTCTTGGTGATGACACAGATGTCATGCTTTTAGTCATGATTGTCACTAAAAACTTGTGATCCGCCTGCACTTTAACCTCCTTACCATAAATGCAATGATGAAACTTTTGGGTGGCTGTTACTATGCTGAGAAGCTTTTTTTGAATTTGAGCATAGCCCTTTTCAGTCTCAGTTAAAGTTATTGATGCAAAGGCTACAGGCTTTACATTATACATTAAACAACATCCAATGCCATCTTTGGAGCTATCACACTGTAGTTGAATTTTCTTCTGTTTAATAAAAATTTACCCAAAACTGGTGCAGAACTGATCAATTGCTTTACTTTTTCTAGCGTTTCAGTGTGGACTTGTAGCCATTGCCATTCTCGGTCATTTTTTTAGTAGTTCTCTTAATGGATCTTTTGTGGTTGACATATTATGGATAAACTTTCTTACATAGTTGAATATTCCCAACAGTCTCTGCAGTTCAGTTTTATTTCTAGGTTTCTCCAATGCTAGTATGGCTTTTACTCTGTCTGGGTATGGTTTAATACTTTACTTAGAAAAAACATGACCTAAATACACTGTCTATTAACAAGTAATTGGACACCTGTGATAGCAAAGGAAAACGAAGTTTATTCATCTTCAATAGTTGGTGGAGCCTCCACGAGCAGCGATTACAGCTGCGACCCTACGGGGCATACTCTCAACCAGGCGTTGTACGACGGCTAGCGGTATTTTCTTCCACTCGGCTTGGAGAACACAGTTCAGTTCCTTCACAGATTTCGGACGGTGGGGGCACCCCTTAAGTCGACGCTCCAACTCGGCCCAGAGGTGCTCGATAGGGTTAAGGTCCGGACTCTGCGCAGGCCAGTCCATTCGATTATCCCCATTGTCACCATACCAAGCCATGGTAGACATAGCAACATGACAGGTGGCAACGTCATCTTGAAAGTAACATGGGTCCACCCCGTAAAACTGCCACAACGTAGGAAGCGCATGGTCATCAAAAATGGTGCAGTAGGTCTCGGCGTTGAGTCTACCAGGAATTGCGACCAAGGGTCCCGTGCCATACCAGGAGAAACACTCCCATAGCATAATTCCACCGCCGCCGAACTTTACAGTTGGCACAATACATTCCGGCAGGAGGCTTTCTCCAGGCAGATGCTAAACCCAGACCCTGCCATCCGAACGGTAGTGGGTAAACCTTGATTCGTCGCTCCAGAGAACCTGTTCCCACTGTTTAACGGTCCACTGTCGACGTTCCTTGCACCACGTTAGCCGAGCAGCGCTATTGGACTTGGTGATTAAAGGCTTGTGGGCGGCAGCACGTACATGATAACCAAAAAGATGGGCTTCCTTACGGATGGTATTCATCAAAAGAACACTCCCGGATGCCTGTTTAAACTCCTCGCGGATGTGGCCCATCGAATTGGTGCGGTTCTTCCGAATTTCTCTGGCCAGCACATGTCGCTCTTTAACTCCCAGTTTGTTGGGTCTGCCGGGTCGGGGCACATTCCGACGGTCACCTCTCACCTTCCACTGGCCAATCATGCAGGCCACTGTCGATATTGGGTACTTCAACTCGCTGGATAGGTCACGTATGGATCGGCCATTTCTGTGATACCCGACGATTACACCTTTCTCGAAATCAGAAATCTCCGAACTGCGTGGCATCTTGCATACGACTGGTTGCGTTGTTGCTTCCCACACGATATTTAACGGCGGTGGTCGTGTCGTATATCAGGACCGCAGATATCGTCGATTGAAGGGGTGTCAAATTACTTGTTGGTAGATAGTGTATGTAACTTCCTTAACATTAGATTGTATTTTGGAGCTATTAAATTTAACATTGTACTGTCCAGATCTTTTCGTAATCGCCTTAAAGATGCCATCATGCTGTTGTTCATCATGAGCAGCAATTAATATATCATCAAAATAAACATATACACCCGGAATATCTCCAATATGAGTTTCATTAATTTTCTAAAACAAATCTGGTGCACAAGCCAAATCCAATGGTAATCTATTAAATTGATAACATCCAAAAGGTGTGGTATAATTACAACATTCACTTGACTTTTTACCTAGTTCAATGTGATAGAAACCATCTTTCGGGTCTGAAACGGTAAACACTGATTTATTACATAATTTAGCACTAACATCCTCAATAGTTGGTGTCAAAAAGTATTGTCGCTGAATAGCTTTATTGAGATTAACTGGGTCAAGACAAAACATCAAAGTTCCATCTGTTTTTTCTAGGATTACTAAATTACTAACCCATGTTTTAGGATCTTCAACCTTTGTAATAATTCCTTGATTCTCCAGCTGGTTTAATTTATGCTTAAGTTTATCCCGAACTGCTATTGGTACTCTTTTAGGAGCTTTCATTACTGGCTAAACATCTGAAGAAATGTTAATGTGACATTTAAAACCAAACTTTCCTATCTCCTAAAAATATCTGCATTTTCTTTAATACTCCTTTCTTTAGCACTTGTTGAATTTATACTTTTCACATCAATTCTTTGAAGTAGTTTTAACTTAATGCAGCCATCTAATCCAAGAAGGGGCTTGGTTTTATCATCATTTACAATAGCAAAATCAAGGTACTTACAATTATCTTGCACTGTACAGGACAAAGTAACAACACCATAAGTCGAAATTTTGATCCACCATAAGCCTCCAGAAGTAATGATGGTCTTCTCACTTCAGTTTTACAATCAAGTGACCTGAAGGCATGAAGTGGTATCACATTTACTTGAGCTCCTGTGTCCAATTTGAAATCAATATCATTACCTACAATATTAATCACTTTTTTCCACTCTGGTCTACCTAAGTTTTTAAATTATCTATTACAAAATCATGACCAGAAAATCCTTTAATACTCTCTTCTTGCACTTCACAAAATTTAGAATTAGTTATTTCCCTGATTTTCTTCATTTTACAGCCAACAGCAAAGTGATGTAGCGTACCACAAATTCGACACTTTTTACCATCTGCAGGACAGCTAGCTCGTTTGTGTATAGTATCACATTTCTTACACCTGTACAAGTCTTGAACATTACTTTTAAAATTAGTGTGAGTCTGTTTTTGATTAAAACACTTGCTATAAGAGTCTTGCAATTTATTACCAACATTTGAATCCTTGTATTTTTATGCTTTACCGAAAGAGCATATGAATCAGATTCATTATTATGTCCCTGTAAAGTTTGTGCCTGCTCTTTACTTAATTGCGCAGCTTTGCAACTATATATTGCTTTATACAATGTTAAGTCTTTTACACGCAGTAAACTCTGTTGTACCGACGTGTCTCTAATACCTAAGATAATACGTTCTGTGATTACACTTTCAGTTGGATCTTGAAACTCACATGATTTCACTAATTTATTTAAATGAGTTACAAATTTGTCAAAAGGCTCACCCTCAGCCTGTATACGACTGGTAAACTTATATCGTTACACTACAATATTTTTATGAGGAAGAGCATTCCTCTCAAATTCATCGAAGACCAAGTCACAATTTTTTTCTTTTTTCGTCTTTTAAGTCGAAGGTGTAAGAAAGCGCAACAGCTTCTTCTCCAATTACATTTTAAAAACTTGCTGTTTTAGTATCAGAATATTTACCATGATGTCCTGTAGCTTTCATAAAGATTTCAAAATTCTGTTTGAACTTTCTAAAGTTTTCAACGATGTTACTACTTAACGACAAACCTTGGGGAGGCCTGAAGCCTTCCATTTTGATTTATTTATTTTCTCCCCATTTTTTTTCCAACTAGAATTTATCACCAGGAAAAACTTTATCACTTGAGAAAGAATAACAAGGATGACAGCGACTGCGCCATGTTGTGTCTTTTATCACTTACCGACGTCCTGTATTCTTTACTCAAAGACTCACTTCATAATCTACGTTCGTTAATTTATTATACTTAACCAGAACACTTACAACTATACATTTTGAGACAACCTTAACAACTCTCTCACAAACACAGTCACGGTTACTACGCTTACAGTCAGGTTGCCACATTTTTTTTAAATTTACACTAAAATTACTTACAGTTTATAGTTTTTTTACAACGTAACTATAAAGTGTCATAACCAATGAGAAATCACATGTGCCTCTAAGGATAGAGGTACTTAACGGTAACAAAATGAAATAAAAGGGATGACGCAGTGAGAATTTAGCTTTCCGAAAGAACAAGTACTCTGTTATTTTTCATATTTACGAGTAGATGTGGAAACGCCTCATTTATTTAATAACCCCACCCGTGAAAAGAATCAGTTCTGAAAGATATACAATATCAAATTATGATGTTAATTCAGATATAGTGTTACGCCCTCCTTTTTATAAATCTCTGTTTGTCATATGTGTCATATTTCATTCGTATGGAAAACCACTTCTGAGGAAAGCCGTCTAGAAGTTAGGAGACCATGACCTCAGAAAAATGACTTCCATCTTTAGTGACCTCACGCAGAAACAAAGGCTCTCGATTGGTTTCTAACGTTATCGTTAAGGTGTCAAACAGAACACCGACCTAAAAGGTAATGCAAAATGAAGGTGATGTCACAAACGTAAGAAACTCATCTTTCTCATGTCGTGTGCTTGTATTTCTGGACGGCCATCTTCATACGGAACTTACATATAATGGTATGCGTAGGATGGCACAAAAGAGCAAAAAGGATTTCATTAAATATTCAAATACTTTCAGTGCAAGCTACAGTTTGTTTAAAATTGTGTCAACCCGTGACGTTACAGTTATAACTAAACGGTACTTCGGAATATCGAAATAAATAAGTGCTCCGTTTTATAAAAAATGACACGATAAGATATAAGCTGTTGAACGTGTCTACTTTCTTAACGTTGTGATGCATGATTATCACGAGGTTTACCACAGACCCTACTTATAATGTTGG
Organism: Macrothele yani; assembly: GCA_039090855.1. NCBI lineage: Eukaryota > Metazoa > Arthropoda > Arachnida > Araneae > Macrothelidae > Macrothele > Macrothele yani. The sequence continues at coordinate 43,965,788 of CM076999.1, read as the reverse complement.
AGTTTTGCGGATTGTTAAACTTTCATTTCTGTGCCGTAAATTAAATTAAAATACGCCGCTAATTTATTTTTGATTGAAGGTTTAACAACCACCATGAACATCTCAAATGGGCTATAAGCAGCCGCCAGTCCTTGCCGTAAGGAAATTCTTAGGATAGGAAATCTCGTGTCGACGCTCCTGTGGCGCAGGATTAAACCACTGCGCTACCGGGTAGGTAACACGACATTTCCCTGCTATGATAACAGAAGTTTGCAGTAATATTTTTCGTTTCACTGGAGCTCATAGATGAAAATCCGTTTACCTTCTCTCAGCACTGAACAGGCTGACAACGTTATTAACAAAAGAAACATAGTATTAAGGAGAAAGCTTTTTAAAAAAAAATTTTATGTGTAATTTGTTTTTATAATTCTGTATTGCATGTTACTATGTTATGATCAGTAAGATATATTTGAAGCTGGCAGTGTACTCGTCTGGGTTGATTTTCGTGGTATGGTCCCGCCCCAATAGTTATCGTGAAAAAACCTCTTTGCCAGCACATCTACCTCGACAGTCTTGACAATTATGCCTTACCAACTCTGTGGCAATACTATGGAACCTAGCCTTGTTGGTACCAGCAGGATAATGCACCGAGCCATAAAGCAAGGACTGTTACGGCGTGGTTTGACGATATTTATACACTGACGGAAGAAAAACTCCCAACACCAAGAAGGGGTTGTGTTAGATAAATGACAAGTCGTAGGCGGTGAGAGTACATCTGTAAGATGATGCCTATGCAAATCAAGCGCTCGGCGCATCCGTGTGGCGTTTGTAGCGCCCCTCGGAACATGCAAAGCAGGTTTGCTCTAAATACGCGCTGTAACGTTCGTGAGCGTTAGTTATCGTTGAGATTCGACGTAGTGTGTTGATGTTAGTCAAGAATGCCTTTAAGAAGACACAGACGCCATTACCAATAGTTCACGGAGTTTGAACGAGGTCGTGTAATAGGGCTACGAGATGGAGGGTTTTCTTTCCGCAATATTGCAGAACGACTTGGCAGGAATGTAGCCACTGTGCATGATTGTTGGCAGCGGTGGTCAAGGTAATGTACTGCCTCTAGAAGATCGGGTTCCGGCCTGCCACGTGGCTCTACTGAGAGGGAAGACCGCGGTGTGCGGCGCATGGCCGTGGCGCATCGTACTGCGTCTGCGGCAGCAATTCGAGCTGCAGTTGCCACCACAGTGACACAACGAAGTGTTACAAATCGGTTACTTGAAGGACAGCTCCGTGCCAGACGCCCTGTAGCGTGCATTCGACTTATTCCAAACCACTGCCGTTTGCGACGTCAGTGGTGTCAAGCAAGAGCTTATTGGAGCACGGAGTGGATATCTGTTGTATTTTCTGATGAAAGTCGGTTCTGCCTGGGTGCCAGTGATGGCCGTGTGTTGGTTAGAAGGAGGCCAGGTGAGCGCCTGCAACCAACCTGTCTGCGGCCAAGACACACTGGACCTACACCTGGAGTTATGGTCTGGGGAGCAATATCCTGTGACAGCAGGAACACTCTCGTGGTTATCCCACTCACCCTGACGGCACAGTTGTACGTCGGTCTGGTGATTCAACCTGTTGTGCTGCCATTCATGAACAGCATTCCAGGGGGTGTTTTCCAACAGGATAACGCTCGCCCGCATACTGCCGTTGTAACCCAACATGCTCTACAGAGTGTCGACATGTTGCCATGGCCTGCTAGATCACCAGATCTTTCTCCAATCGAGGACGTATGGGGCATTATTGGACGACATCTCCAGCATCACCCCCAACCAGCATTAACAGTCCCTGTATTGACCGACCAAGTGCAACAGGCATGGAACTCCATTCCACAAACTGACATCCAGCATCTGTACGACACAATGCATGAACGTTTGCATGCTTGCAAAGCCTTCAACATTTTGGCGGTTGCACCGGTTATTAATGTACCAGCATTTCACATTTAAAATGGCTCTTCTTGCGTTTACATTAAGCTGTGATCTTGAAAACCTTAATCGATTACATATGTTACCTATACAAATGTATTGCCGCCATTTCATTTCTCTACAACTTTTTTTTCGTGGTGTTGGGATTTTTTTTCATTCAGTGTATATCGTGTGTGGATTGGCCAGCACAAAGCCCTGATCATAATCCTATAGAGCACTTATGGGGTGAATTAGAGCACAGCATAAGAAGTTTGGAACCAAGACCTACTTGGAAGGGCATACCTAACGCTGTGTTCCAAAACCATGTCGAAAGCATGTCTCGAAGCGTCAGTGCATGCATTAAGGCCAAAGGTGGACCGACACCGTGCTAATGTATGTCAATAAATGCTGTGTTGTGTTTCTCTTCTAGGTGTCCGGTGACTTTTGTAAATATAGTGTATATTGAAGTCAACTAATAATAATCACAAATGTACTGTAAACAAAAAAACAACAGCTCATGGATTTCTATTTACAGGTACATAAGTCCTAGAATTGTGCATTTTTTAATTTTATTTTGAAATGGTACATGTACGTTGCACGAATATTTTTTCTTTCATTCTGTTTACCAACACTTTATTCGATTGATTTTAGTTTAACGTACTTCTAGTTAACCGTTCGTTAATTTTTCCTGACTGTTGTGAAAATGTCCTCCGATCATTGTTTCTGGAATCGTCAAGATTTTCATTAAAAATGAAATTGTATTCTTTGACTGGAAACCAGACAAGTTCACGCATTTTGGCTTTCACGTTTGCTCGCGAGGTTAAGGGAGAAACAGTTCTGAGAAATCATTCATTTTAAATCTATCTTTTTTTTTTTTATTTTGCAGAAATATGGCCAGTCATATGGCTAATGCTATGACAAAGATGGACACATATTTTTTGTTCAACTTCATGTTTACATTCAGTAGGAAATTCCCCAAAAATATATTTAATACAACATTGATAGTAATTACTTCCCAACCGAAAAAAATGCTGTTCTAAACTTGCTGACGGCTAGCACATGCAAACGGCAGGGAAAAGGTAAGAACAGTAATTATTTTACATTCTGAGTAAATATATGTCATTAGTAATTTCATACTAAATTTGGAGGAAGTCCAAATTTCTCTTTTTTTTTAGATACAAGCGAGGTAATGATGAAAATTTTGGATCTTTGTGTTTAATTCAGTAATCTATTGCCATGTAGTTATTCATATTAGTGTATAACGTGAGTGTTGGGACAAGTATATGTTTATTTTTAGAACTCTAAGACCTGAAAATATCGCATTTTCTGACGAAACGATAATTGTAAATAGATTTGAAATTAGTTTCTGAATTGTGTAACAGTGTCATGACTAGTGTGTCTTTCGGAACCTAGAGTCCCATGTATGTGGCACAATGTGATTTTAGATTTTTAAGAAATTTTTAAAACAAAAGTAATACTATTTTGGTTTACAATTCAAATTTTTAATGGCACATTCGGTTAGGTTTTACAGTATAGTAGAGCTATAGTGTATATCTAGTATTGATAGTGAAAATATTGATAAATGGAATTATTGTTATTATCACTGGTTTACTTTAGTGTAATTATGGTAAAAGCTAACAATCAAGATTAAAATCTGCGTGTGGTATGGGAAAATATGATATGGTTAACTAGTGTACTTTACGATTAGGAAGAAAATTGCTACAGCAGTAATTTTGTTCGCAGAGTTTCCGTTTTGTGGAAGGGGGCGAATGAGTTTTCCAACTGCATGGGAAAGGGGCCCTATTCTTCCTTCTTTCTTTTACTGTTGGTTTTTTGACCCATTCAGGAAAAGTAGGTTTCTTTTTTTGGTACATTTGCAGGTTCTCAGGTCTCTCCATGTCTGTGTTCCAGCATTCATCAAAGACTTAGCGAAAGAAGCCACAGCTATCTTAAATGCAGTATGAATAGCTGTGTTTGAGGTAGTGTGAATTTCTTTAGAGTTAGGACTGTCGAGGCCGTTCCTTCAGTTGAACCGCTGTGACAGTTTTTACATGAGTACTGAGTATTAATCCCTGTGTCCCCCTTGCCTCCGTGGAAATGAAATACGGGGACTTCTGAAATCTTCACTGGAAATATCTCAGTAGTGGATTTGATGAGGTACTTTGATCTTAGAAATTAAATAATAATGCTTCTGTCATTTCTATGCACAGTTTAAATGTGTCAATTTGCTCTTGACATTACGTAGGAAGCACGACGGAAACACAGAATTCTGCTGGGCACAACAAATACACTATCGTTCACATTTGTTTTAAGTTGGAAATCATTTCTATTCCGTTAATAGGTCAGTGCGGATATTTGTTTCGTTGTTACTGTTTCTTCAAAGTTTCTAAACATGCATTCATGATATTTTCTTCATATTTTCTAAATGAACTTCATAACAAGTATCGTTTCTTCATGCACTTCAGCAGCAATTATTGATATTTCTCTGTCTATAATTTCTCTGTCTATGTCATGCAGTAGCAGGCTATAAATGGAAAGTCAAAAGGTTCTGATATTGTTTACTGGTTCTAAACATGCATTCATGTTATTTTCTTCATATTTTCTAAATGTTCTGACCCTGAGTGTGCCATTTTTTGGTACATTTGCAGGTTCTCAGGTCTCTCCATGTCTGTGCTCCAGCATTCATCAAAGACTTAGCGAAAGAAGCCACAGCTATCTTAAATGCAGTATGAATAGCTGTGTTTGAGGTAGTGTGAATTTCTTTAGAGTTAGGACTGTCGAGGCCGTTCCTTCAGTTGAACCGCTGTGACAGTTTTTACATGAGTACTGAGTATTAATCCCTGTGTCCCCCTTGCCTCCGTGGAAATGAAATACGGGGACTTCTGAAATCTTCACTGGAAATATCTCAGTAGTGGATTTGATGAGGTACTTTGATCTTAGAAATTAAATAATAATGCTTCTGTCATTTCTATGCACAGTTTAAATGTGTCAATTTGCTCTTGACATTACGTAGGAAGCACGACGGAAACACAGAATTCTGCTGGGCACAACAAATACACTATCGTTCACATTTGTTTTAAGTTGGAAATCATTTCTATTCCGTTAATAGGTCAGTGCGGATATTTGTTTCGTTGTTACTGTTTCTTCAAAGTTTCTAAACATGCATTCATGTTATTTTCTTCATATTTTCTAAATGAACTTCATAACAAGTATCGTTTCTTCATGCACTTCAGCAGCAATTATTGATATTTCTCTGTCTATAATTTCTCTGTCTATGTCATGCAGTAGCAGGCTATAAATGGAAAGTCAAAAGGTTCTGATATTGTTTACCATTGTTTTTCTGCTGATTGATATAGACAGAGAAATAAGCCAGGATATGCAGTAGCATGCTGTAAATGGGAAGTCAGAACTTTCTCATATTGGTTACCATTGTTTTTCTGAAGAACCTTATTTGGAAAAATGTAGGGTATGCAAATATAAACAAAAAGAAAACTTCAATGCAAAATATGCATGAATTTTCTCTAAACATTTTACTAATGACATTTATATTAGTGATGTATGGTCAGAATTGATTGGATTATCTTGTAAAAAGAAACTGAAAATAGATGCTGTTAACGATCAACAGTCAATCATCTAGGTGAAAAAGGCAGTGAACAAATTGCACCTGTTAATTATGATGAATCATTATCGTTGTGAATCTTGAGTTTTTCAGCAGATAAATAACATGGGAGTGAAGTGAAAAGAGGAGCTTATAAAACCTTTCCCGATATGTCCTCATAGAAAAAAAGCTCTAGTTCCGAACTAAGATGTCCTATCGGGTTAGTTTAAATTTACTGTTCTGACCCTGAGTGTGCCATTATGGAATATGAATGGTACCGTAAAAAAACTGAAACGTACGCGTGCGTGCGTGTGAGTAGAATAAAAACAGATTTCAAAAAAGTCACATAGTATTTATTGGTTGCTTTGATGGTCTTTAATATGAAGTTGAACTAACTTCCTAAACTTGCTTGAATTTGAAAGGAGACGTTGCGTTTGCCAACAATGTCTTTCGCTCAAGTGGAATTTCTTTGGATTGAATTGGATAATTTTTTGTAGCAAGACTTTTTTGTTGGCTTGCATGGAGTTTTTAAATAAGTATTTTTACTGTCGGCTTCCTAGTTATGTGCTCTACCATTTCAGGGATGGGCGATACAGCTGAGTATATAACTCACATCAAAATTAACAGTGACGCGAATCAACACCTCAAACGTATCAATAATGCGAATCAACATTTCAAAATTATCAATGACGCTAATATACTCCTATACTCAAGATATACTCTAAGTGATTGCACCGTGATGATTATCTTCTCTACGAACGGTTTGTACTTACATTTATTTTAGGCGCATTCAGGAGTGTTTAGTGAAATTGTACATAGAAGAATGCAACAAAATTAATTTAATTACATTATATTTATATACTTTTCAAGAAAACTTACTGCAAACTATAATAAATATATTTGCAAGTGTGACTGATAATGCGAAATAACGCAGCCAAGTGAAAAAGGCTGTTATGCTTTCTTTAATAATAACTACTACTAGTTTTACTTGATTTAAAACGGAATGCAGTGTTGTTAAGCATTTTTTTATAAAATATGTTTAGTTCCCTTGGTCTCTATTACTGTTTTCGTTTAAATGTAATCCTTTTAAACGTTTTGAGCCTTTACTATAATAACTATATATTTTCCAAATGTATTAATTTATTTTCCGCAAAATTTTAAATTACCTGGTTAATTCTGTTTATCTGGAATTAGATTTGGATACCCTGAAATTTTATTTCTACTCATCGCTACAACAGCTAATATTTTCAGCACATTATCATTTGCCATTCCAAATTCACAAATTAAAAGATCAGAAATAAAACGAAAGCAACTGTACATACTTCCAATATGCGTTATTACTGTTTATCTTTCCTACTAAATGTTGAATAACTATATATATTTTAAGACTAGATACTTGTGTTTCTGATTTAGAATAAATTTTTAACGTTTATTCGCAATTCAATGTCTTATTAAGGTCTACTGTAGTTTCGCAAAACGCGTGGCTCGGCATCATCACGAAAAACGGAGTATAAACATTCAAATCATTATGACATTATCAGTTCTGACGGTCACTGATTTTGATGAGTTGTTTCCTCGCGCTTGAAAGAAATGGCGTAGACGTCATGTCTTTGACAAGTCGTGAAGAATTCCGGTATATGGGCAAAGCTTATAGTAGAGTAAGCTTGATAGTCGAATCAGGTTTATCAGTAAGTGTAGCGTTTCCAAACAAAAATTTATGGTTATTTTTGTGATAATATTTGGCTGTTGATGACTTGTTCAGTTCATAGTTCCTTACATAAGCCTTGTGTTCCTTCACGCGGGAAATAAAAGCCCTGCGGGTCTGTCCTCTATATGAAAGTCCACATTCACAAAGTATCTGATAAATTCTCCAGGAATTTATCTTCGAAGTAGTCTTTTTTTTTCGTAAAAAGACATCTTATTTATGGGTTTGAAAATAACTTTGAATTTAAAATTTTTGAGAATTTTTTAAATTGTTAAGCAATTTTGAGAAGCAACTGGAATAACTGCCCAATTCGTTTTTACTGGGAGTACTATTGTCGTGAGCGAGCAGACAATATTCGATTTCCTGAATTTTTGGACAGCTTTGCCTATCAGGGAAGCGATGATATGTTCTCTGTGTACTGCAATTCGTAATCAAGCTCTTTCTGTAAGGTATCCTCGGGTGAGCATATAAGTATTGCACGATATACGTATGTGTAGAAAGCAAATTTTTTTTGGTTCCATGGGTGATTTAGGTTTACATGTGAAGGTTAGAAAACAGCAAATGGTTTTCGATAAACTGATGCACTAAAGTTATTTCAGAGATGTACTAAAGATCCTTTGGTTTATTAATTAATGTCGTCGATAAAAGAACTCCTTTGAGTGCTGAGTAAAAGCCTTTTCACGGTCCTTCCGCAAATTAGCTATTTTCCTTCAGGTCATTCCTGTGACCTGCTGAATATTTTCCAGTAATTTGTCACGTAATGTTTTATGCTCTGCACTACATCTTGAATTCGGGTGTGATATTTCATCCATCAAACCTCGATCAGTCCTGTAACAATATGTCCAGCCAATTGCCAGTTGGTGGCTTTTATTTTGATCACCATGACATCAACGCATTTTCCTGATCCTGCAGTTAATCCTAGCTTTCTTTATTCCGCGATGTATTCATCTCGGCAGACTCCATTGAGTTATTCACCATTAGTGACAGCGGTTTTTCTTACGCATCATGTCACTGGAACCCGAGGAAAAACTGGAAATTTGAAACCAGTGACACTTCACAGCTTTCCTGAGTTTGCTCAGTATAAGAGCTTTATTTAACCCATTAACTGGACGGAACAGATTAGCTCGTGGTTAACAAAATGAGCTGAAATCATCTCGAATAAATAAAATCGGTGTCTAAAAAGTGGGCTGAATTCGGCTGGAATGGGTGAACCTTTGCATAAGAAAGGTTTATTTTCCGCTTAGCTTTGTCTTTCAAAGTGGATATTTAGGGGAATGATTGACATTAATCATTTATGACTGATACCATCTAGAACGACTATAACAATAGCGACGGACCTAAGAAAGGAGTGAGGCGTTAGAGTCATGTTTTTGTGCACAATGGTATGATGCCAGTTCCAGGAGAACTAACCAGCACCTCTCATGCCTTTGGTTGTGGAGCAAGGAATAAAGGAATAAAAAGGAGCGCTTATCAAGTGAATATTGGTCGATTCGTATACAATTTGGAATTAAAGGGTTTTACCATGCAACAAATAGAATTCGCGTAAAATAACATACCCTTTATAGAAAAAAAATTCGGAGATAGGGAGCTAATTATCATGTTAATTAGCTTAATTAACATTTCTTCACATCACGTAACAATACCTTTCAAATGCTTCTGTTACTTGTTTAAATGCGGCAAACGATTCCAAAGTTAAGTGTACCATAACTTTCGAAATGCCGAAAACGATTCCAAAGTTAAGTGGGGTTGCCTTTTTTTTTTAGGTGCCTGTATATTTATTTTTGTAGTCACGTTGCAGTCTCATATTTATTTATTTAATTATTGCAAATTTTCTTGAAAGAATATTCCTGTGTTCCTGGGTCTCTTCTTTATTTTGCTAAAGTTTTACGGGGAATACAAAATTCAAGTCCGGAAGACATTCGCAAGGATGAAAAAGAAAATACGTTACAGCAGGTAGAAACGTTTGGTATCTAAAAATGCATGATATGCATTTCAGAGAGGATTAGGGAAGTAATGGAATGTGCATATCGTCTGAGGAATAACGAGAGACAGAAATTCCTAGAATTTTGTCCATTATTACCGTCACCCTACAGCTGAGCTTTTTATTAGACGAATGGTACTGCTTTTATTTCATGAGTGGAATTAAGCACCGGTCCATCTTACATGGCTGCCAATTGGGAAATCTTGCGATTTAGAATTGACAAAATTACTAAGTGACAGTCTTATACAAGTACTGATCATTAGACACCACAACATTGTGAAAAACGTGTTCCAGTATGCATCAAATACGGACTCTGACGTTTGGCTGCTTCCACACTGTTTAAACTCAAAAACAAATTTGTGCCGCTTTTTGAAAGAAATATTTCAACAAATTAAACGTAGAATAAGTGCTGAAACGCTGATTTGGATGATGCGTTTTTTTAAATGCTTCATTCTTTACAGGAACCTTATCCAGCCCTTAAATGTGGAGATAATGAAACTTGAAGCAAAACCTGTGGTGCTCAACTTTGCTGTGACGAATTTCCAGGTTCCACTGACTGGTTCACCAGATTAAAACTAGAAGGAACAACTGGTAATTGAAATTTATTAGAAAAGCGTCATTAGTGCATATAAAGAAACGTAGAATTGGTTGAGTACAGTGTAACCATTTTAGTGAGGATAACATTTATAATGCGGAAAGAGACAATTGTGTTTTATGTCTGACTGCAAATCAGATTATGAGATTTAAAAGTGAGAAATATACAGAGGAAATTCTAAGGATTCGTCTGACTATTTTTGTATGAGCCAATGTATCGCAGGAAACATAGATAATTGTTAGCAACAGGGACATGTGCAATACATCGGGATTTTAAAATGTGCATCCTCCTCTGGTACATGGATAATTGCAATACGTTGGATACAATTTAATTCTGAATTTGGGCATGGGACAAGAAATTCCGAAGAAAAAACTCATAAAATTTAGCTTGTTACAAACACCTACATTGAGCATTCACTCATAAAAGCCTTCACTAACACTGAGCCTATGTTCTTGCGTCCGAACACAACAGATGTGCTACAAGCCGTTGACCTAAGAGTGATTGGGCTCTTTAAGGTCTGTCACCGAATTGAATTTATTCTAACTCTGCTTTATATAATAAACAAAAAAATCGATATCGAAATTCTTATTCTTGAAGCCTTTCGATTATTAGCTCATCCCCGAAAATAAGTATTCCAATCTTGCATCGATAAATGCTGCAGAAAGCTGGGCCGGGTTGCACAGCTAAATTTGTTGATGGAACGGTAGATCTGCCATTCTGCGTGGTTACGGCGTCCTACGTAACACATCTGGATGTTATTCATGCTACTCTAGACTTCATCAATTAATAGGACGTTGTAGCCACATGGAGCATCTTTTCGGTAGACAATATCAAATATGTAGCGAAACGTTGGAAACTGAAGAATAGAGTGAAGAAAACGAACAGCAGAACACTCGGGCACCATCGCATGCAACGGCCATTGATTGCGGGGAAGATATCCAATGTTGTTTTTGTTTAAAAAGTATATATATCACGCCATCACCGCTTGTTTAATGCACTAAATTTTATTCTGCAAAAACTTGAGAGAGCATAAATACAAAACAAAACAAATAAGTTTAATATATTTTTTTCAATATTCCCCTTATGTGTGTTACAAGACTCGCCAGTTGTCTGAATTACGTAAGTGGTTACATTGCTTAAAATTTCTGCTGCTCTTGTGAAATAAAGAAGGTTCCAAATATATCCAATTGTCATTGGTATTTGATAAACGCTTATATGCACATTTTCACTTCAAGCGTTTCGTACTTCAGAACGGATTTAGCTAACGTCGGGATATAGCGAGAACTTCCGTAAGTCCCGAGATATTCCTCTGAAACGGGTTATGTTGCATGAGGATATTGTTTCACAATATTTACCGCCGAAGGAGCTTTTGAGAATTAGGTCCTTATAAAATATCCTCTCTAAATTTTGTAGACCAATTATGGGCATTTCTCTAATTTCACTTATTAATGCAGTCTTGCTTATTGGCAAATCTCTTAGTTGAATATAGAGCCTTTCTTCTTTCCTTTTAAAGATTTCTTATCGAATACCGACTTTTCGTCCTGAATGATGTGATTTATAAATCCAAACATTGCCCCATACATAATTAACTTTTACTGGGAATAATATTCTTTAGAGATGTGATAGTGCTGAGTTAATAAGAACATTACTCAGCGTGTCCTTTAGTTTTGCGCAAATCGTTTGCCATTAAAGATATTGTTTGGAAATCCTTTCAGTTAAGTATTGAAAAGAAAATATTAAATAACATTCCCCAAGTACTAACAACATTAGATCGATGTTTTCTTCAGTAAGATCTTTACAATGTTGACACATTCTGTAAATGCTATCAAAGTTTTCAATCTTAGAGAAATAGAACCTAGGGAAAACTTTTTTCCAAAATAGGTTGTTAAATATACGAAGATTATATTTATATGTAAGTAGAGAAAAATAGTATATATTATATATATATTAATGTTATTTAAAATATAAAAATTGAGATTACTCTTTTCCAATTTTTGAGGAGTTCAGAAAATTATTTTTAGCTGAGTCGAAGGAATTTTTAAGATATTAATAAATTATATTCAAAAATACTGTTACTCCAGTAAATAAATAAGATATAGTGTAGTTGTTTTTAAGGAAAACATATTGTACATATACAGATAAAATTTACCCACGTTTATACAAATAACGCAATGTTAAAATTTGTTTTTTCTTTCTTTAAATCAGAAATTATCTTTTCCAAATAAACATACTAAATAGGATAAAAATTAAGGTGAAAGTAAAATCAAAGGTATCTCGTATTTTTAAGTATGGGGTCTGACTGCGTGCTTATCAGTATAAAATATTTCCAATAAAAAGAAATAGGAATTATCCGTTTTATAAATATATGCGTAATATTCTTTTTTTCCTTATTCTACATATCTCAGAAATTCTGTTTTGTAAATAATATATTAAATAAGACAAATAAAAAAGTAAAAGTATGTAATTCCGCTGTATATGTTTAATCTATGATTTTCCATACAAAGGGTTTAAAAAAAACAACAACCCAGGAATTTCTGTATGTGTGATATAGCAGTGTAAAATACCAAATTATGCAAAAATTGTAATTTTATTTTTGTTGTGAGAAATTTATATTATCCCCCTAAGCAGAACGGCTTTATGTTAATCTCAGAAATCGCTTAGGAGTAACGCTCTGTATTGCTCGTGCCAGTACAAATTAAGATACAGAAATATATGCCAACTTGACAGAGAAGGTGTAGTGCTATTCTAAAATATTTAGTTCCCAACCATAAGCAGGGTTAACGGTGAACCATGTTCTCCGCGAACTGTGTAGTTCTTCAAATCATTCTTGTCTGAAAGGGCTACTCTGCTAAACTGAAATTTGCACTTGACTCCCAAGAATGCCATTGTTCCATGTTCAGCCATGGATAATTTCATTGATGTTCATGATTTGTTCCTTTCGCTATGCCAAGATCATCTGCAAACGCTCCGAAAGATTTTCCGTGTAAAAACGTATGCTGTTGAAAATAATTTTTTGTGTTACGTACATTTGAACTTTTCCATGTAAATGATCCTTATGTTAAACTTTGCTGCGTGAATGATTCTTACATGAGTTTGTATTCACGTTTCGTTCTGTAAAACAAGTCACTGGCAATGGCTAAATTATCCCCTTCCTGTATTTTTTAATGAAGGTTTATTTCGTGTAGCAGATAATGGACATTTTAAAATTCTGTTATAAGCGAGACTTTATCTTCTAAACCCTAAAAAAATCATATTGTACATATACAGATAAAATTCGTAGGAATTGCTTCCAAACATGAGATTTAGACATGACTATCTACTTCTGTTACAAAAGTAAACTCATTTTCTCTTTAACGCAGACGTGAAAAACAAGGAAGCTCTTCATCCCCAAATGTCAAACAAATAATTCGAATTTCCTCATTTCCGAAGAAAGAAGGAATACTTTTCGTTTTGGTTTTGTGAAACTCAAAACTGTTATGAAACTAATCTTAGAATAAGCAATAAGCCCCTTGTTTTAGTCGTCAAAGGTAACGAAGTGAGAATGGAATTTGATTTCACCTTTAAAGAAATTAACGATTCCATTTCAAACTCTCACATTACAGCTCTGCTGATCTATTTCAGCCGTAAGTAAACAATACATCCTGAGGTGAATTGAATCTTTCGCTTCACTCAGTGATCTTTACGATCTGATTCTTTAACAGGTCTACTTTCGTTTTGTGAGTAGAAAAATACTTTTTTCTTTCTTAATCCAAGAAAAAATTGCTAAAACTTCCAATTCAGATTGCCCGGCACGTGCCCCGAATTTTTCAATTAACTGACAAAATGCAGTATCGTGAACATGCAGACCTATATAAAGAAGTAAAATATATGACAAATGATCTTATTTCAAATCAGTTTTTAAACTTACAGCAAGAATCACAGATTTAATTATACTTTTTAGACCAAGGTGTTTCGAATCAGCTCACATTCTAATACCAGAAAACTAAAATGCTGCTTTCGAAAAAAATATAAGTCCTGAAGTAATAATTAGTCCCATAAATATCTATATAACTTGGGAAACTAAAGAAATTTCATGGTTTTCTCTGAAACAAACTCAAAAGGCTCCAGATCCTTTGTTTTATGCTTAGGTACCATATTTACTCGAATCCAACGCGCACTTTTTGTCCAAAAAAACTTGTGGTAAAGAAAAGTGCGCGTTAGAATTGAGTACGAGCATTTGCAAATACGAACGTTTGACGCGCCATTTCATTCCTCCAAGTATGCAGCGCAAAAGTGTCGCGCCAGGTGCGAAGAGTTGGTTGAAACCGGAAAAAGCAGAAGCATATGACATTGAGCCTACGCGCACATCAATCACTGATTGCTCCTCCCGCCGCTTTTAACCCCTTTTTACCTCAGAGCTTAGGCTATGTTCGTCCTTCTCAGAATCCCAATGAATCTTGCTTCTTGATCTCAAACAACCATTCTTTCCGAATCAACGTGCACAGAAAGTTGTCTTCAAAAGGGCAGCATTACACAGCAAAGTTGAAGTTTAAAGTAATCGGTTTCGCGGAAACAAATACCAATCGGGCATGGAAATCAAAATTGGAGTTCCTGAAGTAAATGGGCATTTGTTGCGCAAACATAAAGAACAATTAAAGGTGTGCTCGACAAAGAGACAAGTAAAAAGAGACAAGCTGTTACTCGATCTAAAAAGAGAGATTTTCCGAAATTGACGAACAGTTACGCATGTACGTAAAAGAAGAGAGGGCAGGTGGAATAATAGAAATCCTTAAAGTAAAAGAATCCTTAAAGTTATCGTCAGCTAGAGCTACAGGTAAAATAGGAGGCATCCCGTGGTTGGATAACGTGGTTCATGAAAAGAAAGGGATTTTCTCTTGGACGCAGACATCCATCTGTCAAAAGCTGCCGGCTGACTTTGAAGAAGAGTTAAACGCTTTCCAGAAACATTTGACCGCTATTCGAAAGAAAGGGCAACACGATTTAAGGCAGATTGGCAATGCTGATCAGACGCCGATCTATTTCGATATGCCTTTAAATTTCACACTGGACAATGTTGGAGCAAAACAATTGAAACTTACTGACAACAAGTGGCGAAAAAATCAGAATGACAATAATGCTCTGTGTTACTGCAGATGGAAATAATCTTCCACCCAAGAGGTATAATAAAAAGGTCATATATACAGTATATGTACTAAACGTCTACCCAAGTGGTATAATAAAAAGGTCATATATACAGTATATGCACTAAACGTCTACATAAGAGGTATAATAATAATAAAGGTCATATATACAGTATATGCACCGAAGTGCCAAATTATTTTGACCAGCGCGTCTTTATGCAATTCGAAACAACTTCAGATAAAGTTCGGCGCCTCTGAAGGTCATTAAACGATCTACATAATACCTGATATTTATTCCTGTTAATCATTGTTAATCCTGTTCTTCAGATGGGTAAGACATCGGATTGTAGCGATTTGGACAAATGCCAAGTTATAATTGCCGGACGAATGGGTCAGAGCATAACCGAGACGGCAGGGTTTCTGGTTCCATTACGGTCAGCCATAGTAAAAACGTGTTCCAAGGCGTGTAAAACCACTAATCGCAGAAAAGCTGTAGGTCAAATACTGCTCATCGATGCTAGAGGTAAACGACGACTATTTCAAATGGAAGAGAGAACAAAAAGAAAACTGCGGCGCAACTCTACTGTAATTTCCATGCTGGTGACGGTAGTAATGTGTCACAGCCTCCACAGTAGTAATGTGTCAGAGGCCATCGCTTCGACCACTGAGGCGCAGTAGTCGAAGCGATGGCCTCTGATGATTTGTCCGAAAGGGGTCCGGTGCGAATCCCGGTGAGGCATGGATGTTGTGTTTGACTTTCGGAACTGTCTCTCTCCCTTCCCTGGAACCAGTGACCCTAAATTAGAGACAACTGACTGCTTTTAGCCCATTGAGTTGCTCACGGTGGTCGTTAAACCTCCAATAAAAAATGTGTCACATCACAGATAACATAGAATTGTGCTGAAAATGGGGCTGTGAACCCGTCGGAAGCTCCGAGTGCGCATGCTAACCAAGGCTCACCGTCAAAACGCTGGCAATATAACTGCATCCTGAATTATTGGAAGAACATCGCTTGGTGCAATGCATCTCTTTTCCTGTTGCAACATGTGGACGTGCTGGTACCTAAGTGTGGTTAACTTGGGGACGTGTTGGTACCAGGATGCATGATATCGCGATAACGAGCCGGTGGCAAAGTGAAATGCTTTGGGTAATGTTCTGCTGGAAAACCCTGGACCAGACATTCATGGAAGATACTATGACTTGTATGATCTACCAAAAGTCAGCAAAGTTCATGCCCATCCTTTCATGAAAACGGCATTTTCCTCTAGCGCTTTCTTGCAGTAAGACAATGCGACATGTCACACTGCCCGTATTATTGGAGAATGGTTTATGGAGCATGAGAAAAAATTTCAGGTATTGCCCTGGTCTCCAAATAATACAGGCATCACTCCAATGGAGGAACAGTGGTTTGTGTTTGACAAAAATTCCGATTTCCCACGGCTCAACCACGTAACTTACACCAGTGCAAGGATCTGCTGGTAACGTGTAGGTGTGCAAGACACTATTAATAATATTGTAGTGTCCATGCCTCATCGGGTAGGCGCTGTTTTGGCGGCATGTGGAAGAACCACATCATATTTGGCAGGCGGTCAAGCCTTTTAGGACCTTCGATGTGCAGCGTAAAACATATTTTTATGAGAACATAAGCTACATCGAACACTACGGTTTATTTTAAAACATTCCATTCTCCACTTTTATCACTTTAAAAAGCATACAGCACAGAAGTATTTCTTTAATGGAACTTTTAAAAGCGGAAAATGAATTGCAAAACTAAAATCACTCTGTCACCACCTACAGGCAAACTTGTGTAACATGAAATTACATCCTTATGTGAGAAACGTTTTAGTACAAGGAATTACACAATATTACAATATCTTCTCCATCGGACCTTTGTAGGCACAAATATCGACAAAAAACTGTATATGTTTTCTGCGCCTTACAGGTAAAGCGGGTAAATTATCTATTTTTTTCGCCAAAAAATACGCGTAAAACATTTTCCGAGTGATCTATATCTGTCAAATCACAGATCTTTCCATTTGGAGCTTGCATACACAAACGGCTACAAATGTTACATACAGGTATGTGGGGTTGCACTTGCTATCTGAAAAATTGGTCCCTACAAAAATTTGAAACTACATGTAATGTTTTCTTGAAACGGAAACAGGGGCAACTTGGGAACTTATTTTCAAAATGTAGTGAACATAAATATATGATCGACTGTCTTCTGCCATGCGATTTGCTTACAGTCGTCGTTAATTTCTGAACAAGAAATGATACATGTGAAATAAAACAGTATATTTTCTATGCAAACTGGTATCCGTAGCTTTCGCAATATTTAGAAGAGAGTTTTGAAATTTCAATGGCATGCATTCCGCAATAAGAGGTAAATTTTATCCTCTAGGAAAATCATAATACAGCTGGACTGACATGGAGACGGATTTGGTCCATATGTGTAGGATATCATGTACACTCACTTAACGGCTACGTTACTCCAATTCGACTGAGGGAAAAAAATCCCAACACCACGAAAAAATAGTTGTAGAGGAATGAAATGGCGGCAATACGTTTGTATAGGTAACATATTTAATCGATTAAGGTTTCAAGATCACAGCTTATTGTAAGCGCGAGAAGAGCCATTTTAAATGTGAAATGCTGGTACATTAATAACCGGTGCAACGGCCAGAATGTTGAATGCAAGCACGCAAACGTTCATGCATTGTGTCGTACAGGTGCTGGATGTCAGTTTGTGGGACGGAGTTCCATGCCTGTTGCATTTGGTCGGTCAATACAGGGACGGTTAAAGCTGGTTGGGGGTGACGCTGGAGTTGTCGTCCAATGATGTCCCATGCGTGCTCGATTGGTGAACGATCTGGTGATCTAGCAGGCCACGGCAACATGTGGACACTCAGTAGAGCATGTTGGGTTACAACAGTGGTATGCGGGCGAGCGTTATCCTGTTGGAAAACACCCCCTGGAATGCTGTTCATGATTGGCAGCACAACAGGTTGAATCACCAGAGTGACGTACAACTGTGCCGTCAGGGTGTGTGGGATAACCACGACAGTGCTCCTGCTGTCATAGGAAATTGCTCCCCAGAACATAACTCCAAGTGTAGGACCAGTGTGTCTCGGCCGCAGACAGGTTGGTTGCAGGCGCTCACCTGGCCTCCTTCTAACCAACACACGGCCATCACTGGCCCACAGGCAGAACCGGCTTTCATCAGAAAACACAAGAGATCTCCTCTCCGTCCTCCAATGAGCTCAAGCTTGACACCACTGACGTCGCAAACGGCAGTGGTTTGCAGTAAGTGGAATGCACGATACAGGGCGTCTGGCTCGGAGCTGTCCTTCAAGTAACCGATTTGTAACAGTTCGTTGTTTGTGTCACTGTGGTGGCAACTGCAGCTCGAATTGCTGCCGCAGACGCGGTACGATGCGCTACGACCATACGCCGTACACGGCGGTCTTCCCTCTCAGCAGTGCCACATGGCCGGTCGGAACCCGGCCTTCTTGAGGCAGTACTTTACCTTGACCACCGCTGCCAACAATCATGCACAGTGGCTACATTCCTGCCAAGTCGTTCTGCAATATTGCTGAAAGGAAATCCACATTCTCGTAGCCCTATTACACGACCCCGTTCAAACTCCGTGAGCTGTTGATAATGGCTTCTTCGTTTTCTTAAAGGCATTCTTGACTAACATCAACACCCTACGTCGAATCTCAACGATAACTAACGCTCACGAACGTTACAGCGCGTATTTACAGCAAACCTGCTTTGCATGTTCCGAGGGGCGCTACGAGCGCCACACGCATACCCCGAGCGCGAAATTTTTATAGACGTCATCTTATAGATGTACTCTCACCGCCTACCAACTGTCGTTTATCTAACACAATTCCTTATTGGTGTTGGGATTCTTTTTTCCGTCAGTGTATATCGGTTCTTGTTTAGAATATAATACGTATTAGTCATGCAAATGTTAAAGTATGACTGAATAATGAAGTGAATTTCCTACTCGCTGCTGGATGCAAGTTTGATACATTTCAAAAATTTCCAAGACATTTTAATTTATAATTTCATTCACATTTATTACGAAAGGATATCACTTCGTTATAGTAGGAAACCGATATTTTCAGATGCATATGACACCCAAACGAAATGAAACTTTCCTATGTTGGACACTATTGAAATGTTTCATTAAATGCTTCTTTATACAAAACAAAGGTAAAGGGAAGCACTTTGGAAAAAAATTGCTTTAGAAATTCTCAAAAAGTATTATCTGAGTGTGCAACAAAAAGTGATGGGGCATTTTTCGATTTCTGTTGTCATTTAATTAACCTCTGCTGTAAACCATATTGTAAAATATTGATTTATATACAGAGGTAGAAATATCTGAATCTGAAATTTGTAGGTATAATAATATTAAAGGGAAAATGAATGTATGTGTTAATTTTCAAGAAACTGTGCAAAGTCTTTTACTAAATAATCTTAAAAGGTAAAGTAGTTAACTAAATAAAATATGATTCAGTCGTTTGGATACAATGTTGTGGCTTTTGATTAGGAACGCTCTTAAAGAGCTCAGATCTGGGAGGTTTAGAAGGCCAAGACTTGTTCGACTTTGAGCGTTGGCCGAAAGTTTACGTGTACGTTTACTTATGTTAACACCTGAACTACACTGGCGGAAAGTGAAAAAGAACACCAAGAAGGAGACGTCTGATACCAACGAAATTTATACAGCATAATAACAAAATACTAAGGATAACGTGATCAAAACCTTATGGCAAAATACCGCTGTATTTGCTGGTTAACTGAAAAAAACATTTCCATGTAACATGGTTAGTACGAGGTTGAACCGCCATGAACTGCGTCACACTGTGCAATTGTGGCATGGAGTCTGTCGTACAAATGTTGCATGTAAGTTTGTGGTATTCAGTTAAAATCATCCTCAACCTGGACGCGTAAATCGGGGACGGTCGTGGCTAGCCGTGGAGACCGGATAAGTAGTTGTCCCATAAAATCACACACGTGCTCAATGGGGGACAAATCCGGTGAACGTGTAGGCCATGGAAGTTGCCTCACACCCTGAAGTGCATGTTGCGTTGCACGTGCCGTGTATGGGCGTGCGTTATCTTGCTGGAAAACACCACGATGGACCGACCTTACAAATAACACAACAACGGGCTGAATGATGTTGTTGATGAAGGAGGTGCTGCTTACCGTACCCGGTACAAACACTAGTTGTGTACGGGAGTGATAGCTGATCGCTCTCCACACCAGGAGACCAGGTGTAGGCCCTGTGTGTTGCTGGCCGATGCAAGAAGGGTGGAGACGCACCCCTGTGCGCCTGCGAACAAGCATACGGCCATCGGAGGCTCCCAAGCAGGATCTGCTTTCATCGCTGAACACGACAGATTGACATTGCGTTATCCAGTGCAGTCGTTGGCGACACAGCTGCAGCCGTTCCTGATGGTGGGCTGGAGTCAGAGGCACACGTGCTCGTAGTCCTGCATCCAGTAAACGGTTGCGGATTGTTCGCAGAGTCACCTCAGGTGCAACGGCAGCTCGGATTTGCGTCACAGTGGATGATCTGCTTGACAACACCGCTCTTCTTATGCGTCGATTGGTCCGCTCATCAGTCCGTCTGTGACTCCCGGTTCCACGTCTTCTCGTGTGGGAATATTCCTCGGACTATCTACGGTACCATCGTACCACCACCGATACTTCCCGTCCAATTCGCTCCGCATTACGACGATACGACCACCCGGCCTCGCGGAGTCCGATTAGACGGCCTCTCTCAAAGTCCGATGACTGCTGAAATCATACACGTCTTCCATGTCCGGGCATTGCAGCTTCTTCAGGGTCTTCGCACGTGCCCGTACGCCGACGACTGATTACATTCACTTCGCCGTACTCCTTAAATGCCACCGACGACTGATTACATTCACTTCGCCGTACTCCTTAAATACCACCGACGATAGTTTTCATATTAGGCCGTGCTGTGGCGTAAGCGCTCACCGGTTGGTCCCGAAATTACCATCACACCTACGTAAACTCGACCCCATTAACATATGTTAATTTCATGATCGTCCGCAAATTCCTTCTTGGTGTTCTTTTTTCACTTTCCGCCAGTGTATGTAATGATTTTATAATAAAAGACATTTGGGTGTTTCAAATGTCCAGTTTAAGTACGATAATTTAATCAGTTACTTAAAACAAGCAGAAAATTCCGAACTGCGTACACTACACTATCGTCTCTAAATTTTAAATTAGCAATTTCGATCAAAAAGTTACATAAAAGAACATTAGATTGTGCTGTTCGATGGAGAACTTGCGTTTTTCAGGGAAGCCAACGTGAAATTGATTTCAAAGAAGAAAATGAACTTTCTTTTTGGGCATTGGAAACAACCTCGCTGATCGATATATGAAAATATCGGAAGGTAGAGAGAATTTGAACTTTCCTTGTCTTCTTTATCCGAGCAGAACATTCCAGGTGCTGATTGTACAATCGAATGCGCATGCATTTATACATGCAACCCAAACAGCCGGATTGACACATTACTAGAAATCCTGATTCATTGATATTATGTGTTGTGAGAAAAGATTTTTTTTAATTTAAGCTAGTACGTATATTTCAATGAAATTGTTTTCAATTCACACAAAGATATGTTTTTGGCTATCATATTAAAACCGGCTTCCAAGAGCAAATTTTTCTATGCAAAAATATGTACCACACATGTGTTGAGGAATCCCTAATTTGCAAGCCGAAACTATTTGGTTTTCCAAATGATTTCGCAATATCATTAATTGTGGCGCAGGATGCAAAGCAAGCAGCAGCCAAATAGTACCCCCAATTCCTTTTTTATTGCGGTAGGGGGAGGATCTGGGAGCTACCGACTACCATGAGTAACCGAATGGGCTACAAGCACTCGGTTATCCCTTATATATTTTTTTGTGGTGCCCCAATAAAAAACCCAACATTAAACAGTAGCAAAACATTAAAGAAGATAATTTTAAATAAGAGAAATATCCTGAATTAACCATAAATTTCATTTTAATTTGCAATTGCATTACAAAACTCCTTTTCAGAGTTTGTTAAAAGTTTACCATCGCAGAATTAGAGTAATAGCAACTTTTTCTTTCCTTTATATACTTTCTTTTTCTGATAAAGTACTAAGTTAAAACTCATAAAGAAAAAATCTTATTCCTTCTGGGAGTTCACAGTCCACACGAAAAGTGAAAACTGTTTTGTTTAAATATTTATTACTCAAACTTGACTCGCTTTTAATGGATATCCTTGAATATACGTTTAATGAAACCATGAAACCTATCAAGATTAACCTGGTCTTTCAAAGTTACTTCTAATTTAACTCTATATAAAATCTTCAAAATGTTATTTCTCTAGTTGCTCATAAGATGATATTCTCATTACCAAAGTTTAGTTACAAGATTATTGTTTGATTTAAGGAAACCATTCACACAGAACAGGGTGCACTACGGGTGGTGGGGTTTTTCGCTTCGTATCACTGTTGTTTAGAAAACACGTGATGATTTAAATTTTGAGCAAACTGTGAATATCGTTTTTATTGCAGATCCACATTTCTGACATGAAAACTTCCTGGTAGGATGCGTTATTTGCATACTCGTAAAACAACATATTTAACCTATTGAACATTCTAGTTGTTATTTGTGAACCGGAGAGATCGATATTAGGTAGAAAAACCAAAAAAGAGCCTACAGACGACACAGTGAAACATTAGCGGGAGCATAGTTTGTGTAACCGAGAAAGATAAGGAAAGGAACGGATTATAGTAATTACGAGAAATGATCCTTGATTCGGGAAATGGCTTACGAACATTTCAAACACAGCAAGCTCCGAATTATTGCAATTTTTCCGATATCCTGCATTTAAATAATAACGTTCACTAACGTTTTCAGCAATCGCTTTAAGTAGAGTATCTTACATTCCCAGTTTGAAACTAAACATCACCGGTTTTGCCAGGCTTTGTCTATCCATTCAGCCTAGTGAATTTAGGGGACTAGGAACCACTCTTATAATTTCTTATAATATGAAATATCATAACATATCACGTCTTTTAATGCTGCTAACGGAACGAGATAATCAAATTGTAGCGGACGTAAAGCTGGTTGAACTAAATAATGGAGATTTTTAAATCAACATTATGAACACTGTATGATATAAATTTTATATTATCAAGAAAAACCTTAATTGTTCTCTCGTTGTTTTAATCAACAAGTTATTCATCAGCGTTTTTTGACAATTATTCTTGTAGGAAGTCATTCAGAGAAGGGGTATTTTTGCGTATCCGAGATTCATCTGAAGCAAAAATACAACCAATGTATCTTCAGTGGACGACTTACATTTTCCAGTAGTAACAATAAGTACCTATGAACACATATTTTGACAACTAAGTTTGGCTTCTGAATGATGTTTAAACGTGAGCAGGTTAAAGTCCCATACGTCTTACAATGTCAGCACTATGAAAATTTGTAAACTTTAAACAAATTACACCGGCAAGTTGAAATTTTGCTCTACGTCAACTCAGGCACTTATCTGTGTCAATAACCTCAGTGGTTCTTTCTTCCCGGTATACGGAAAGTAATCCATTTTCTGAATGAAAGCGATAGAACTCAAATGATGGCACGTTCCTGATATCGCCGTAGAGCCCTTATGTGTAACAGAAATCCTATGTTTCAAATTGTTCTGAATTATTAGTAAAATACACAGTTTAATTAATTGGAGGTGTACCGACCACTGCGGCAACTCAATGGGCTATAAGCAGTTTCCCGGTCCTAATTTAAGGCCATTGGTTTCAGGGAAGGGAGAGAGCCGGCACCGTAAGACAAACACAACATCCATGCCTCACCGGGATTCGCACCCGGACCCATCTCGGACGAATGATCTAAAGCTATCGCTTTAACAACTGCGCCACCGGAGCAGCAGGCATTTTTCGTATTATTGCCTTTAAAATAACCACTTCTAACTTTACACTATTTCTAATTATAAAATTCAGTACATTCAAAATCATAAAAAGTAAAATTTTTTAATTGAAATATTCATTAAACTCTTCCAAATAAGATATTTCTAATTAAAATATTTCATTTTGTTCAGCATCTTCCACACTCCATCAAGCCGACTGATATGTTTTACAGCGTGAAAGTGCTTGCAAAATCGTTTCTGGTTATTTTTTTTTTTTTTTTTTTTTTTTATTGGAGGTTTAACGACCACCGTGAGCAACTCAATGGGCTATAAGCAGTCTCCCGTCCCTAATTTAGGGTCACTGGTTCCAGGGAAGGGAGAGAGCCAGTGCCGTAAGACAAACACAACACCCATGCCCCACCGGGATTCGAACCCGGACCCCAGACGGACGAATGATCAGAGGCCAGCGCCTTAGACCACTGCGCCACCGGGGCGGCTCTGGTTAATTTAGGACAAACCCTCGCTCACGTATCTGAAGGTCAATTAACCACTTAACCAGCTGGAACGAATTAACTCGGGTTATCAAAACAGGCTGATATCAGATGTGTAACGTACCAGGAGATGTGACGTACCTGCCAGAAGGACGCACACGACATAAAGGCAGATAGGAATCAGAATCAATGTCCGCGTAGCTTAATTGGTAGAGCAACTTATTCCGGAATGAGTGGACCCGGGTTCGAACCCCGGCGCGGATAAAAATGACGGAGAAATTCACTTCGTTATAATGGCGCCCGAACTATCCGGATGACCCGACCGTTCACAATCTCGCATTGGTGTGATGTTATTTCCACACCGCGAGATAGGAAAAATATGAGCAGCACTTCGAAAGAAAAGAAAAATAAGGGGAGATGATGTAACGTACCAGGAGATGTGACGTACCTGCCAGAAGGACGCACACGACATAAAGGCAGATAGGAATCAGAATCAATGTCCGCGTAGCTTAATTGGTAGAGCAACTTATTCCGGAATGAGTGGACCCGGGTTCGAACCCCGGCGCGGATAAAAATGACGGAGAAATTCACTTCGTTATAGATGGAACGAATATATTCAAAATATATAGGGTGAGAGGAACACGTCTAGAACGAGCGAACCAGCTCATCAGAATACGTTGCTTATCTTCAGGTTTTTTACTCCAAATTGTCATTTTGTGTGCTGACTGACACTATTTCCTTCTGACCAGTTACTTGCTACAAGGGTTTTAACAATATCGACGTACCTAAAAAATGGAGAGAAAATGATTGTGTCACTTTTCCCTAACCCGTCGTATGATATCCGTGGCAGGGTTGACTAGCCCCTGCCTATCATGCTTTGGTCATAGAACAGATAATAAGGGACTAAAAGCCGGGCTTATTACATGTCATGATTTTATAAGCAGATCTGCTTAAATATAAGGAAAAAGTAGTTGTTTTGCCGTAGATTTTGTAGAATCCGGCCGCCACGAGACCCTTTCTGTTCAAACAGCGCAGAAAATTTTCGGTACCACTTGTTTCAAGTACATTGGCCGCTTAAAAGTAAATCATAGAAAAATGGATATTTTGACTGAGTGTAGTTGGACTCTTAATACATGCGGCATGCAGTGACTTTCCTTGATTTTATAATGTACACCCACGATAAATTTACAGCTATATATTGATTATCATCAATATGAATGAAGCAGCTCTCACTAAAAAATAGATTCCAGTTTTGAAGCTCGGAGATTTCACATTTACATTAAGGGATGAGGAAGGGAATATTTTAGCTTAATGCACTGTGTCCGAGAAGGGCCTCAAAAGAGGGCATCCAGCAAGAGAGAGAGAGAGAGAGAAGATGATAGTTTTCTGAAAATAAGTATGACGTGTCGGAAACCATGTGTAATACTTATTTTACTTTTTAATTAAGATAAAACAAATGTAAAGTTATGTATGAATAACAAGGGATATGCATAATGATTTTAATGAATGAATGAAGGGAATATTTTTTGTTATTTGCTTAGGTTGAGAGACCGGAACCCACAGGGCTATCTATGCGCCTTTTGGCAGGTGAAAGAGAAACTAAGAGAGTTAGGAGAAGATTGCCTTGATAGAATAGCACGAAAGAAAAGTATGGAAATATTAGAGCACAGGGAGTAAACGGTTTCCCGTTAAGTAGTGAAGTTGTAAGCTGCCCTACATACTTACCTGCAACAACAAGCCGTTCCGAGCGGTATTTCCCTCCACAGAATAAAGCCCGGTTCACCCCTACCACAAATGAGTACAGGGGGAAGGGAAGGAAATGGCACGGGAAAGAGGGAACCTGAAATTAAAAAAAAACATCACACACAGAATAAGTTTCCCAGAGGAATATCGGCGTTCAACACCTGATAAAACAAAACTGGTCGTTTGCTCAGTGTTCCTCTCTGAGTCGGCTATTTGCCCCGTCACTCAACAGCCCATGAGAGAAGAGATTTTTCCCCATAGGTTTAAAATTTCTTTCTGAGGTTTACTTTTGCTGATTCTTGCCTGACATGGTGAGTGTAACTATAGCTGAGGTGATGTGACCAGAAGATTACACCGATCGAGGTTTAAATTACTCAATTTGAGTAAACAACAGGAAAAAAAAAGCCACAATCAGGGTTATTATTTTTTAATCCTTATTTAAGGAGCCGGTAGTATAAGGGCCAATCATTTTTCCCCTCGGTCCTTGTTGCAGACTTGTGTGCAACAGCGCAGATCCTATTATTATTATTATTTTTTAGTCAGAACTAAGACAAGACAAACAACACCTTGTTTGTTAGGGGAAGAGATAGTACAAAAAAGATAAATCTTTTTTGCAACAGTTTGCTAGGCTCTTAAAAGGGCCGGTTTTTTTTTGTTATTTTTTCCTGGCTCCTCGTCTGCTTGTTGCACACTTGTGTGCAATAAGCAGAAGCTTAAGTCCTGTTTTATTTTTTATTTTTTTTATTTTTTAGTAAGAACTAAGGCATAAGAAAAAAAATTAATATAAAAGACAAGACAAGCTACTTAGTAAGAACTAAGGCATAAGAAAAAAAATTAATATAAAAGACAAGACAAGCTACTTAGTAAGAACTAAGGCATAAGAAAAAAAAAATAATATAAAAGACAAGACAAGCTACACCTAATTGTTAACAAAAACCATGTCAGCTGTTACTTTTCTCTTAACTGTTAAAAGTGCAATTCTCTTGCGCTCACTTTTAGCAGTATAAATCTACAACTCTATTTTCCTATTCTTCTTTCAACCTTTCCAATCAGGGGACAATACCCCAAATCTATCTACTTCTTCTTCGCTCCATACAACTTAATGTGAATTGGACCTAAACCTTAAGTAAAAAAAAAAAAAAAAAAAACCTAATTGTTAGGGGAAGAGATATTCAGTACAAAAAAGAAAAATATTTTTTGCAACATTCTGCTCGGCCCTTAAAAGGGCCGCCCCCCACCAAAAAAACCCCTCCTGATATCCAATTCTTGCTTTCTTACCATGTGTGAAGAATACCTTCATTCTAGTCCCAGTTATTTATAATTTTTTTGGAAGTATAACTGTGAACTGGATTCTTTTCAGGAATTTTATTTAAAATAGCCTTCGGCCTTTTGAATTTGTGAGTATAATTGACAACATAATTAAGGGCCTCCCTGGCAAGAGGATTGGGATGTTTCTTGGCTTTCTCGTAATACCTTTGAGCTAGATCATACATAGTCCAATGTAATGAATTGATATTTAGCATACTACGAATAGCATTACTGGATGTTTTACCATTGAGAATGATTTTAATTAATATTCATTTTATTCTATTATATACTGTATTTTTAATCTCATTAGTATTACAAATAAAGTAAAGGAAACAAAACTGATGTTCGAACTTAGCAAGCTAGCTAAGACCGATGTAATGTTCTAATTCAGAAAATATCGAGATGATATAACAGTCTGAAACTTGTTTCGCTAGAGAATTTTACCTGAAACCAGATCTCAGAAAATTAGAAGAAAGCAGTAGATCACATTTTTTGCGTGAAGTATGCACCACCTTACTAAAGAAATACGGTATTGGATGTAATCTCAATACGAATGAACACTTAAATTTACTAGTACAGTCAAATCTCGATGATCCACGACGCGTCATTGAGGTAATATATGTTATAGTCGCTAAAACACAGGTATTTTTTAATCACGGTAATATTTTTTGTTACAAAAAAAGATTTTAAGAAGAATGAGACGTAAAGACTTCCTGGCAAGATTATTTAATTTCTGACTCTATTTATTACGTGGCAAGCGCCTGGGATCACCATCACTATCAATACGTCGTGGAGGAAACTTCCCTCTGATGGAAATTGCGCTTCTGAAAAACATGCATAGATTTAACCAAATTAGTGAAACCCGTCCATTGTGAGCGAATTGTTAAATAAAATGATAATGCCAAATGGTAGGACTGCTACGTACATGGCTCTGAATTTGAATATTTAACTGACGAACTAATAATTAATAAAGTTAGAGGAATAGCAGATGGAAACGAGGGAAATGAAGAGCATGAAGAGGAGATTTCACAGATACGGATGAATCATGAATCAGCATTGCGATATTTCGACGGCCTGCTCAAATACCTTGAATGAGAAGACGATGCATTATTAGCTTATGAGCTGGTTTTGCGCAGGCTGCAGCCCGAATAAAAAAATGTTTTGCTGTGAAAAAACAGAAGCAAGTAACTGATAATTTTAAGATTTAAGCAGGTAGCTTTTCAGTATGTACTCGTATTACTTGTGCAATAATAAGTATTAATCTGAATAAAGCATGCCACTATGCTATGCGTGTAATTAGTAGATTAATGAATTTTTCCTGTAAAAATTGTGATTACCCGCAGAACTCGTGCCGCCCACTATCGCGGATGATCGGGAGTCGACTGTATTTCAAATAATACCAGTACTCGACAAACTGCAATTAAATACTGCAATAATTTCAAAAAAATACAGTCTTGATTCGCTTTTCTATAAGATATTACTGAAAAAAAGTAATGCTCTTCGTTAAAATTAATGTTGGTGCCATTGAAATATTCATAGCATTATCCTTAATAATGTAGTTACAGTTGGTTGGTCCCGATTTTTTGTCTTCCTTATAACGAAGAATTGTGTACTTATACTTCTTACTAAACGATATGCAGATATTTGCAAAGTACGTTAAATAAGAGCTTTATTAAAAAAAACAGGGATCATTAACACAAATATCGTACTATAACCGTTTCCGTAATGTTCGGCATTTTAACAAAACTAGGAAAAATATTTGTATAACGCACTAGTTACTTATTGGGAATAACAGAATATATCATGACTAACTGTGAATTTCAAAACATAATTGGTAGCAGGTTTTGAATAATTTTAGTCTTCGTCAGAATCTTCTTTGTATACCATTTCTGATATGAGTCTTGTCGAATGGATCGGTAGATGATGAGCTCTGAAAGAATGCAAACATTTTTAGGGAACATGTCCCTGAGTGGGTAGGCGGTCTTAAAGCAGAGAAAATTCAGTAGATTACGAAAATCTATCAGTACACTAGAATAAAAACCTGTAGAATGCCAACACTGGTGAAAACTGCATATGTTAATATACACACATTCGGTAATTTTTTGGGACAAACAAAAACTGGAGGTACGCAAGTTAGTCTAAATCAAATAGACTTTCCTGGCAGTCGGCGTGTGTTAAACGGAATAGTTTCGGTTATCTTTCATGAAAAAATCGAAATCTTTGCATTATTTGCCTGATACAAAAATATTTTTATTTCTACGCAAAGTAGCCGATCTACGCAAAGTAGCCGATCTACGCAAAATAGCCGTACCTACCTGCCGTTTACGAACCATATTTCAGACTAAATTCAACATACACGTTGCTGTTCACCACTGCACGAGACAGAAATCATCAACTTTCATCTGGACCACCTGAGTCTTATTTATCTCCCAACAATGCTATCACGGCGCACTGTTTGCAAAAGATAACTTCCTACTGTCATTTATGTTCGGGGTGAGTAACTTTCTGTCCGGTGTGCTTGTTTCCACGTTGATTACAATTTATCTAACAACTAAAAACATGTAAGTTACATCCAACTTAACTTTCTATTGTGAAAGGAGCAGAGTTTACTTTAAATCTTTTTTGTCATTTCACGTGCTTTGATCCACAATGACACAGTCAAAAATGGAACAAAAACCTCAATACGTTTGGTGTCTGGTAATACCCGATTGAAATGCACAGCAGTTAAAGTTTGTTTCACTTCGATTTCCCTCAAATTTATGAAACCCGGTTAACACGTGACCGATGTGCTATGAATATAACGTAAAACTGCTAGTACCTCCCAAATGCGTATTGCCGCCCCGGTGGCGCAGTGGTCTAAGGCGTTGGCCTCTGATCATTCGTCCGTAAGGGGTCCGGGTTCGAATCCCGGTCAGGCATGGATGGTGTGTTTGTCTTACGGCACTGGCTCTCTCCCTTCCCTAGAACCAGTGACCCTAAATTAGGGACGGGCGACTGCTTATAGCCCATTGAGTTGCTCACGGTGGTCGTTAAACCTCCAATCAAAAAAAAAAAAAAAAAATGCGTATTTGCATGTCCAGTACGATACCACGAATTTCACTCTTCTCGTGATGTTGGGTTCCACATTGCAGAATAATATTGACTTTCCTACACAAATGCATTTAAGTTCTATGCATGTTGTTTTAATTTTGAGTTCCTACGACATATAACTTCATTCACCAATATGTCCTTTGATATGTTCGCTGCCGAATTTCGTTAGAAATGGTTTCAGTAGCAGTTCAGGTAAGGATACTATCTTACTCACTGTAGTTGAACTTACATTGACGCTTTAAGAAACCGACGTACCTGACTCACTTGGTGCCCAAAATTTCCTTTGCTCCCCAAACAAAAATTTTCACATAACGTTATGAAGGCTACGGCAGAATAATTAATTTTTGCTCTCACCTCAGAGGTACCAAACATAAAAATGTAAGGGGTAGTAAGCGCTCCCATCTGGCCCTTTATTTTTTCCTTTATGCCCTAACACATGATGGGGAAGGGCTAGTGCACATGCCAGAGACACATAGCCACTAGGTGAAAACAAGTGACTCAAACATATTCTATTTCCTTGCATACGTTGTTTACTGCTATAGCTCTTTTAGTTGGTAAGCAGTCACAAAGGACTTCTGTCAATCTTCCACCTAGATGACCAATTTGAACAACAAATCTAGGAAAAAGTCAACGCTTTGCAATGCGCAGGTTCACTCATTCCATCCGTGGTCAGACAACCTCTCATATAGCGCATGTATTCGTTCCAAATTTCAGTCTATTTTACTAATGCCGAGTCAATTTTTTCCAGCCGGTTAAGAGGTTAATGTCTTAATCTTCAGCGTTTATTTGCTTAACTGTTTGATTAAGAAGAGTTTTTATTCATTTTCGATTTCCTGAACTTTCGTTTCTATCACATTTGCATTTCTGCTGTAGAAGACCCATTCCTTTTCAAACATTTTCTGCGTCTTTTTTCAGGACCCTGAGAGCTTCTAAATTTGCATATACAGAGCAGTATGCTTAAAAGAACGTTCTAAATTTAAGAAAAAACATTATAAACAGAAGACCACATCTGAAAATTCGAGGACCGCCCAAATTAATTTCATTGTTGTCATGGATTTTTGTTGAACATCAGAAACAGATGGTAATTCTGGTTTTAACGCAGCTGTCTCCCATTTTTCAATTGCAAGGTATCAAAATGACACAAAAACTATATACTGTTTAATCCAAAAGTATTAATCATCGTGTTCACGGATATCGTCTGAAAAAACGTTACTGGTTCATAGGACCACAGTCATTCGGATTTTGGTGGTTCGATTCGGTCATTAGTGGCATCGAACCACTGGACCACCGAAGAGTTCTACACTGGTTAATCCTTTACCAGTGTAGAAGGAGAAATCCTTTTCCAGTCACAATTTTTTCTCGTTGTAATTGTCGAAATATACACGTAAAAACAAAACACCTACCTGCAAAGAGTGAAATATTGAAACGCTCGAAACGATACATTGCTAATTCAAGTAATCACAGCATTTTTTTTGTTGGTTTTTTTAAACATTTTCGGCATTCTTATGTAGAATTTTTTTTTTTTTGGTTTCAAAGGTTCAGCTTAGTTGCAATTTTAGGACATTAACTTACGAAATGGTGGAGGATGGACCTTTCATTTTAGACGAAAAAAAATAAATAAAACGGAGAAATGACGATGAGTTCACTCAAAAATTCCCAATTTCTCACTGCATCGCTGAAAATAGATAACCTGAGCTGCCATGCAAAATTATGTTTTAAGGATTAGTTATATTTGAAATCAACGTTAACGCATGCACGATGGAGTAATTTTTTTCGTGTGTAGTAATGTAGATTAGTGTAGATATTCGGCCTGCATGCCGAAATTCAAAGCTAAATAGCAAGTTTAAATCTTCGATGAAACTCTAAATGTCTGATACTTGAGCGAGTATATATTTTAATTTTTCCAACTCTTTTTTAATGTTCCCTTTGTCAGTAATGTCTTTCTATTAAAACCCTATATTTCATAGGTTGTTCTAGCCTATTTAAGTTATTTTTTAAAAAGAGAGGAATTTCTCGGAAATACAATATTTCTGATTGTAATGTTTTTGCAATGCGTATTCTACAGTGTGTGGCCATGTTTTACCTGCGAAACTTACAATTTCCAATAGAAAATTGAAATTTAAAAGATTTTTAGTTTTAAACTGGAAACATTTTATATAATAAAAACCTATTTTGTTGAAAAGTGTAATTTAAGACATAGTATTTTTTTCTTAATGGGGTATTCTCCCGAATTACAGCTGCAAATAATCCATCATGGCATTGCACTGCATGAGAAATTGGTTTATTGACAGAAGTCTTCAGTAGCAGGCATGCGTCACGCAGTGTTATCGTATAATTTTTAAGTTTAACACATTTGCAGTGCAGTTGCTTCAGAAATTAGAAAATACGTATGTCTCCTACGGTGTTTCATAACTTTATGTATGCAGTTCTTCATGATGAACCTATGGGCGAACAAAACTTCGAAGCGTTATAACCATAAAGATAGACGCAATAGCTTGTGGCAATTTGTATGACTAGGAACGTTCAGTAGAAAGTCAGTGCACATGCAAACTGTCCAATCGTCCGCACAGTGGTCACGTGGTATCACTTAAGCTAATAAAAGAGAAAAGGTTGCTGTGGGCGACATGTTTTTGTCGGAAAATCTCGACTCGAAGGCATAAAGATGCGAGTGTACTTTACGCTATATCTCAAAAACATCATCTAGATGGTTTCACGTGGGGAAGAATTATAGGAAGGCTGGAATAAGGCTGCGCAGGTAGAGACGTTGCCAGGAAATAAGGAGTTGCGCATGGTGGGGTATCCGTGGTCTGGACAGCATTGCAAACCAATGGAATGTGTTCCAGACGCGTGCTAGGAGGTCGTCCTAGATCTCCTGCGGCGTATGAAAACATATTTTCAATTGTCACAGCAAAACGTAATCACCGCACGCCGGCTGGTCAGTTTGCGAGTAGCCTCTGTTCCAGTACAGTAAATATCCAGACAAACTGAGGCAAGAAGTTTGCGATATGTAGGGCTGTACTCCCGAAGTCCTGTAGTCTACGACCCACTATCCAGAGGTCAATGTACGTAGCACACGTTTTCAGTGGTTTCGTATCCACAGAAATTGGACACGTAATCAATGGGCCAGTGTACTCTTCACAGAAGAGAGTCGTTGTAGTATGTTCTCTGTTTCAACACAACAATTGGTCTAGCGTGAAAGTGTCCTGCTTGCAAGCCCAAGCATGTTGAGGAAAGTGACAGATACGTCGGTTCTGAGGTCATGGTGTTGGGCCGCATCATGTTTAATGGACGCACCGCGCTATAAGTGCTGGAAAGTGGGACTACGGAGGGCGAACGATATTGCAACTAATTCCTTCTATGTCATGTTCGACTATTCCGTGGTGCTGTAGATGAAAACGTTTTGTTCATGGATGACAACACGACGCATCGTACTAGAGTAGTGCATATACTTCTGGAGACAGAGGATATTCATCGCATCAGCTGGCCAGCACACTTCACAAACCTTATCGCCATCGAATAGTCTGAGATCCAATGAGGAGACGCATTGGTGCTCGCGAACCCCTCCACGAAGGAGCAGGGCCTCATCCATGCTCTGACGAGGAAATGGCCAAATTCGGCTGAAGAACTCCTGACTAACTTGGTGCTCAGCAGCCGCTGTTTTTTGAGAGCTGAATTGCAGTTGGAGGTGGGCATGATCGAAACTGAAAAGTTCTCCGCCTGGTTATCCGTAAGCAATGTACAGTGTACGTCCATTCTCCAACTATATCCTTCGGAAACCCGTAACTTTCGTGCAAACACAGATTACCATATAAGGTTTGCGTTTTTTTGTAAAAAAATATTTGTGTCGTTTTATGTGTTCGTATGCTGGTAATATAATTGTTCCCATATTTGGCTGCAGTCACCTATCGATTTTTTAATACATGTAAGAAAGTAGTGCGTCCTAAGGTTTTGGACACCATTTTCGTATTGCACCTAAGTTTTGTTTATCGAGGCTAATCAAAAATTAGGACAAAAAAACTACGGAGGAAATAAGCTAAAAATGCAGTTGAAGTTCTCACATATAGTCACAAATACAATTCCGTATGAAGAGGAATACCACTTGAACACATTTTGGGAAAGATGTATCGAAAGTTATTCTTTAAAAAATTAGAAAGCGTGTAATTCATATCTGTGAGAAGGTTTAAACAGGAAATATAGGAAGAACATGAAACAGAAAGAGATTGTGGAGACTTGTGCAGAATTTCTTCCAGCGATGGATAGAGGCTGGCTAATGAAAGTCATCATGCGTGACAAAAATTATTGCCCTAATGAAAATTTTTTCTACTTGCTCCCTTTAACCTGAGTAACAAATATATGTATCTGTAGGTATGTACGTAATTTAAAAGTCGAAGTAGCGGTGTTTTAATATCCAGCCATCTGAGTGACAATATCAAAAAACAAGTTTGCCAAAATGTATATACAAGAGAAAGCACTAATAAATTAGGGCACAGCACTCATACAGCTGTGGAAATACTATCTATCTCGATGTGTTTGCCGGAGGCGTAAGTAATTGTTGCCATGCCTACACTTCTGGGATATCAGGCCAAATTGTTTAAGGCAATAATATTTAGAAATTAATTGGCACCTTGAGAAATTTCTATGTTAACATCCCATCAATTAATTCATGACGCTTGTACTCGGCTTCACTGAGAAAAACAGCTTGGAAAAGCACACGTAGCACAACCTTGCAATCTAATGTACGCCCAACACTGAGCCACCATCATTTAGGAATGCAAGATGTGGCTAAGCTTTGGGCGTACGTTAAATTGAAAGTCTATGCTACCTGGGAGGCCATTAGCCTACATCCATTTTTCATATGGGAGATAAAGAATCTTGTGTACAGTAAAGTGAATTTATCAGGCAATGACAATTTTCAGGTTTTGTGTCAGATTTCCATTTCTTGGAGGAGGCGTCCTAATTATGACGGCAATCAGCTACAGTTTTGAGAATTACATCTGGAAGAAGGCAAGACGTGCCCTTGACAATCGGCATCAAGGATGCACGACAGATAAGACCAGAAAGCACCTTTCTGCTTTTCATGAACAATTCATATTAATTATGTTGACTTAATTTAAACGAAATTCATATCGGCAAGTCTTCAGAAAAATACCTCATTATGTACTCACATTTAAGCTGATCTTGAAAGAGCGGAATCACAAAAACGGTCAACATCATTAATACGAACTTATAATGCGACAGACTGATGACTTTCAAGAGTTAGCTAGCCAAATTAGTTTTTTTTTAATTTTATTATTTGTCTATGAAGAACTGCAATGAAATTCTCATGATCAATTATGATAAAAACAGATTACGTACAAATATATACTTCGGAACGAATACGTTGTTCAATGAATAATGTCCTGTACATTGGTCTCCATTTGCAATAACGAAAGATCTTTTAGCCAATAGAAGGTGTGAAAACCTGTACATAGAGTACAATGTGTGGAAAAAGAATAAATGAACTACATTTCAATGCCGTGATAATTGATTTGACCAGAACTTTGAACTTCGATATCGTAATTCATAACCGAGAGAACAAGCTAGATTCAGGAGTGGCTACAGCACTATAGATCATATCTACGTACTGAGAGAACTAATAGAAAGAGCGAGGGAATATGAACTTCCATTGTGCATGGCTTTTATCGATTATGAGAAGGCCTTTGATTCGGTGAAACCATCAGCATTTACAGTGGTTTTGAAATTCTGCGGTAATGAATATGCATACATTAATATTATTAATAACATCTATGAAAATGCAAGTGCAAATATTCGGCTGTTTTAAAATACAACACAGATAAAAATTGGAAAGGGTGACATCATATCTCCCAAGCTCCTTAATGCTACATTGGAAAATGACTTTCAATCACTGAACTAGGAAAACAAAGTAATAAAGATTAATGGAGATTATCTAACCCATCTTCGTTTTGCTGATGACGTAGTCATTTTTTCAACTACCCCATCAGAGTTGCAGGGTTAGATTTAAGAACTTGCTGACAAGAATAAACAAGTGGGATTAAAAATGAACTTTCAGAAGACAAAAGTGATGTTCATTGCTTTTACAAGAAATGATGATAGATCGATTGTTTGAGAAAAGCTATAGATAACAGACACAACCGTTTATCTTGGACAGCAGATATCAAGAGGGGATCTTATTGATAAAGAAATTAATCGGCGTACAAAACTAGCCTGGAGAGCTTTTGGAAGAAACAGCATAATTTCCAATAGCAATATGCCATTATGTCTTAAGAGAAAAGTGTTTGATCAATGCATCCTTCCAGTGCTTACGTATGGTGCAGAGACGTGGAACTTAAGTAAAAGGGACATGCAAAGGCTGCAGTCAACTTACAGAAGCATGGAGAGGTGCATGTTTGGTGTAACCAGGAAAGATAAGAAGAGGAACTCGTGGAACCGAAAAATGACAAGAGTGGAAGACATCATGATCAGAGTTAAATCTCTGAAATGGAAATGGGTTGGAAATACTGCCAGATGGACAGCCGAAAATTTAGATTGGATTCCAAGGGACAGGAGAAGACCCAGAAGACCACATGGGAGATGGGTCGATGAAATTCGAAAGTATGCGGGAGCAACGTGAAGAAAACTAGAACAAGACAGGCCGTTGTGGAAAAGGGTTGGAGAAACATTCGTTCAGCAGTGGATTGATAATGGTTGACAATGATTATGATGATGTATATATCATCATCATCATCATCATTGTCAACCATTATCAATCCACTGCTGGACGAAGGTCTCCCCAAGTTTCCTCCACAACGGTCTGTCTTGTGCCAGTCTCCTCCATGTCACTCCTGCATAGTTTCGAATTTCATCCACCCATCTCCCATGTGGTCTTCTTCTGGGTCTTTTCCTGTCCCTTGGAATCCAATCTAAAATTTCGGCTGTCCATCGATGATCTGTCCTTCTGGCAGTATGTCCAGCCCATTGCCATTTCAGGGATTTAACTCTGATCATGATGTCTTCCACTCTTGTCATTTTTCGGATCCACGAGTTCCTCTTCTTATCTCTCCTGGTTACACCAAGTATGCACCTCTCCATGCCTCTTTGAGTTGTCTGCAGCCTTTGTATGTCTCTTTTAGTTAAGGTCCACGTCTCTGCACCATACGTAAGCACTGGAAGGATGCATTGATCAAACACTTTTCTTTTAAGACATAATGGCATATTGCTCTTGAAAATTATGCTGTTTCTTCCAAAAGCTCTCCAGGCAAGTTTTGTACGCCGATTAATTTCTTCATCAATGTGACCCTCACTTGATATCTGCAGTCCAAGATAAACGTACGTGTCTGTTATCTCCAGCTTTTCTCCATCAATAGATAAATCTTCATTTCTTGTAAAAGCATTGAACATCACTTTTGTCTTCTGAAAGTTCATTTTTAATCCCACTTCTGTACTCTTGTCAGCAAGTTCCTGGATCATACTCTGCAGCTCTGATGGGCTAGTTGCAAAAATGACTACGTCATCAGCAAAACGAAGGTGGGTTAGATAATCTCCATTAATCTTTATCCCCTTGTTTTCCCAGCTCAGCGACTGAATAACACCCTCCAATGTGGCATTAAAGAGCTTCGGAGATATGCTGTCACCTTGTCTCACTCCCTTTCCAATTTTTACGTGTGTTGTATTTTCAAACAGCCTAATCTTTGCACTTGCATTTTCATAAATGTTATTAATAATATTAATGTATGCATCTTCAATACCGCAGGTTTTCAGAGCCATTGTAACTGCTGATGGTTTCACCGAATCAAAGGCTTTTTCATAATCGATAAAAGCCATGCACAATGGAAGTTCATATTCCCTCGTTCTTTCAATTAGTTCTCTCAGCACGTGGATATGATCCATTGTGCTGTAGCCACTCCTGAATCCAGCTTGTTCTCTCGGTTAAGCCATGTTCAGTGTTACCTTCAAGCGGTGTGAAAGAACTTTAGTGAAGATTTTATAAACTACGGATAGGAGGCTGATAGGTCTGTAGTTTCCGAGATCCTCAATGTCACCTTTCTTATGTAGCAGGATCATTGTAGCGGTGTTCCAATCCTCAGGAATCTTTCCTTCATTAAGGCATCGAGTGAAAATTTGGGCGAGTACTGTTTCGATTTCTCCACTTGCTTCTTGTATGATGTCTACAGTAATTCCATCTTCTCCTGGAGCTTTTCCTCGCTTCATGTTCTTGATTGCATGTGCAACTTCTGCTGGAAGGACTGGAGGAACTCTGGTACTGGTATCTTTCATGATGTCTGGAGTGCATATATCATCCCTTTCATATAATTTGGAGTAGAAATCTTTCACTCTTGTCAAAATTTCGCCTCTATTTCTTGTTACAGAACCATCTTCTTTTCTCAGTGCCATAATCTGTTTTCTTCCCTTACTGAGATGTCCCTTTGCTATCTTTAGGCTTTGGTTGTTTTCAATTGCTTTCCTCACTAGTTCACAGTTGTATTTCCTTACGTCTTCAGTGATACTTTTTCTTACTGTCTTGCATAGCTCTATATATTCCACTTTGGAAGTCACATCTTCTTTAGTTGTCCTCATCTCTCTTCTTTTTTGCATCAACATTTTCGTTTTTCCTGATAATTTGTTCACATGCAACTTGTTCTTAGACCCAGCTAATTTTGTTGCTGTTTCCATAAGAGCTTTGGTTACTTTTCTGTTAACTTCAGAGATGTCCACTTCTTCCGATGTTAGGCCTTCTAAAGCAGAGAACCTGTTCTTCAGTTCTAACTTGAAGGTATTATGGTGTTTTTTAAGGTTGGTTATGTCAATAGATTTTGTTTGTCTTATGAGCTTGCCACGTTCAAGTTTAGTGTTGAGGTGCATCTTACATCTCACCAATCTATGGTCACTACCTGTGTTGAACTTGTTTAGCACACTGCAGTCTTCTATGACGAATTTTTTGTTACACATAATAAAATCAATTTCACTTGTCGTCCCATTTGGATGTCTCCATGTCCATTTCCTGTGTGGCTTTTTCTTGAAGAAGGAGTTCAAGATGAAAAACCCTTCTGCCTCTGCAAACTCAACGAGAGTATTTCCACTCTGGTTTCTGTTGCCATGACCGAATTTACCTACTGAAGTTTCATTCTGTTGCCGTTGCCCTATTTTTGCATTGAAATCTCCCATAATTATTTTCAAGTGCTGCTTACCTTTATTATTTAGATGACAAATTTCCTCATAAAATTCTTCAATTTCTTCTTCAGGATGACTTGTGGTGGGTGCATAAGTTTGAATAATCTGAGCCTGGTATCTTTTTGAGAGTTGGATAACAAGTCGTGCAGCTCTGTCAGAGGAACTTTCAACTTCTACAACTTTATCCTTCAGTTTCTTGTTTATTATAAATCCAACACCACTAGTTCTGCCAGTATCTGTCCCACGATAGTAGAAGAGATGTCCACTTTTCAGTTCGATGAGATCTTCTCCTTTTCTGCTTACCTCACTTAGCCCCACGATGTCCCACTTGATCCTTTGTAGTTCCTCTTCCAATTCAAGAAGCCTTGAATCAGAAGATAGGGAGCGTCCATTGTAAGTAGCCAAGGTCAGCATCAGATGGCAGCCTAGTCCGGTCCTCCGGGGATTCTTAGCACCCTCTGCCTTCATGTTGCACTGACCGCTGCCTTGGCCAGGTACATTCCAGCTGCCGGAGACTGAGGGCCAAGATTTAAGTTGTGGAATCATTTTGGAGGGGTTTGGCCATAACTCACCACGCTGGCCAAGCGGGTTGGTGGGTGTGGGATAGAATTTCCTCTAATCCCGATGGTATAGTTATACCGCTATGGGCGGTCGTCAGAGCCCCTTTAGTGGGAACAGGATGCACCACGAGAAGGCGGGGTTGACATTTGTCAAGGAGAGGCTGTGATGTTACGCATCACTTGACCTTACATCCCATATATATATATATATATATATATATATATATATATATATATATATCATCATCATCATCATCATTGTCAACCATTATCAATCCACTGCTGGACGAAGGTCTCCCCAACGGTCTGTCTTGTGCCAGTCTCCTCCATGTCACTCCCGCATACTTTCGAATTTCCTCCAACCATCTTCCATGTAGTCTTCTTCTGGGTCTTTTCCTGTCCCTTGGAATCTAATATAAAATTTTGGCTGTCCATCGATGGTCTGTCTTTCTGGCAGTATGTCCAGCCCATTGCCATTTAAGGGATATAACTCTGATCATGATGTCTTCCACTCTTGTCATTTTTCGGATCCACGAGTTCCTCTTCTTATCTCTCCTGGTTACACCAAGTATGCACCTCTCCATGCCTCTTTGAGTTGTCTGCAGCCTTTGTATGTCTCTTTTAGTTAAGGTCCACGTCTCTGCACCATACGTAAGCACTGGAAGGATGCATTGATCAAACACTTTTCTTTTAAGACATAATGGCATATTGCTCTTGAAAATTATGCTGTTTCTTCCAAAAGCTCTAAAGGCAAGTTTTGTACGCCGATTAATTTCTTCATCAATGTGACCCTCACTTGATATCTGCTGTCCAAGATAAACGTACGTGTCTGTTATCTCCAGCTTTTCTCCATCAATAGATAAATCTTCATTTCTTGTAAAAGCATTGAACATCACTTTTGTCTTCTGAAAGTTCATTTTTAATCCCACTTCTTTACTCTTGTCAGCAAGTTCCTGGATCATACTCTGCAGCTCTGATGGGCTAGTTGCAAAAATGACTACGTCATCAGCAAAACGAAGGTGGGTTAGATAATCTCCATTAATATTTATCCCCTTGTTTTCCCAGCTCAGTGACTGAAAAACACCCTCCAATGTGGCATTAAAGAGCTTCGGAGATATGGTGTCACCTTGTCTCACTCCCTTTCCAATTTTTATGTGTGTTGTATTTTCAAACAGCCTAATTTTTGCACTTGCATTTTCATAGATGTTATTAATAATATTAATGTATGCATCTTCAATACCGCAGGTTTTCAGAGCCCTTGTAACTGCTGATGGTTTCACCGAATCAAAGGCTTTTTCATAATCGTTAAAAGCCATGCACAATGGAAGTTCATATTCCCTCGCTCTTTCAATTAGTTCTCTCAGCACATGGATATGATCTATTGTGCTGTAGCCACTCCTGAATCCAGCTTGTTCTCTCGGTTGAGCCATGTCCAGTGTTACCTTCAAGCGGTGTGAAAGAACTTAAGTGAAGATTTTATAAACTACTGATAGGAGGCTGATAGGTCTGTAGTTTCCGAGATCCTCAATGTCACCTTTCTTATGTAGCAGGATCATTGTAGCGGTGTTCCAATCCTCAGGAATCTTTCCTTCATTAAGGCATCGAGTGAAAATTTGGGCGAGTACTGTTTCGATTTCTCCACTTGCTTCTTGTATGATGTCTACAGTAATTCCATCTTCTCCTGGAGCTTTTCTTCGCTTCATGTTCTTGATTGCATGTGCAACTTCTTCCTGGAAGGACTGGAGGAACTCTGGTACTGGTATCTTTCATGATGTCTGGAGTGCATGTATCATCCCTTTCATATAATTTGGAGTAGAAATTTTTCACTCTTGTCAAAATTTCGCCTCTATTTCTTGTTACAGAACCATCTTCTTTTCTCAGTGCCATAATCTGTTTTCTTCCCTCACTGAGATGTCCCTTTGCTATCTTTAGGCTTTGGTTGTTTTCAATTGCTTTCCTCACTAGTTCACAATTGAAATTTCTTACGTCTTCAGTGATACTTTTTCGTACTGTCTTGCATAGCTCTATATATTCCACTTTGGAAGTCACATCTTCTTTAGTTGTCCTCATCTCTCTTCTTTTTTGCATCAACATTTTCGTTTTTCCTGATAATTTATTTACATGCAACTTGTTCTTAGACCCAGCTAATTTTGTTGCTGTTTCCATAAGAGCTTTGGTTACTTTTCTGTTAACTTCAGAGATGTCCACTTCTTCCGATGTTAGGCCTTCTAAAGCAGAGAACCTGTTCTTTAGTTCCAACTTGAAGGTATTATGGTGTTTTTTAAGGTTGGTTATGTCAATAGATTTTGTTTGTCTTATGAGCTTGCCACGTTCAAGTTTAGTGTTGAGGTGCATCTTACATCTCACCAATCTATGGTCACTACCTGTGTTGAACTTGTTTAGCACACTGCAGTCTTCTATGACGAATTTTTTGTTACACATAATAAAATCAATTTCACTTGTCGTCCCATTTGGATGTCTCCATGTCCATTTCCTGTGTGGCTTTTTCTTGGAGAAGGAGTTCAAGATGAAAAACCCTTCTGCCTCTGCAAACTCAACGAGAGTATTTCCACGCTGGTTTCTGTTGCCGTGACTGAATTTACCTACTGAAGTTTTATTCTGTTGCCGTTGCCCTATTTTTGCATTGAAATATATATATATATGTATATAGAGAAATGCAAAATTCAAGAAACAAAATGTTTGGAAAAACGAATAAAAAATCTAATGATTGAGAAGGAGCAGAAGAACAACAATTACCAATCCTCAACCGTGCGAACTTCACTGTTATTCATCAAAGGATGGTTCAAAAGTTGGACGCCAGATGGCGCTGCGATGTACATGCTCCTGCAGTTAGTTTTTTTCACCCCAGAGGACAGTACACATGCCCTTCCCAGCTCTGCTAAGTTGTTTTTCTGTCTTCTGTTTGTTTCTTGTCATAATTTTTATTTTATTTTTTATGTTTAATTAATTTTTATTTGTTTTTCACTCTTTGCAAGTAGGTTGTTAGCTTCGCTAGCGTTTAAAGTTTTCCCGCGGAACTTTGATCAGCGTTTTTTGTCTCTTTGCTATTCTTGCGAAGGTTTGTTTCAAGTTCAATGTCTAGGGGATAAAATTTGCTTGACTGTGACTTGCAACCTAGCACTTTGGTTTTTAACTATTATTTTTTTTATTTTTGCTGTGGGTCTTGAGCATTTACCTTGCGTTTCTGAGGCATGAAACTCGATTATTTGGGTTCACTCTGTTTTTGGCATCTGTACAATGTTCCTTAAGCACATTTTGCTTCCTTTTTTTGTAAAACTGTTGTTTTGAATTTCTATTTTCAAAATGTAAGGTTTCTCTTTTTGTTTCAATTTATTTTTTTCTGCTTTTATTGTATTTTATCCTGCTTTTCTTTGTCTGTGACACGACAAAGTTTTCAATTTTACCGTGACGAGCTTTAAGCTATCATTTCCGTCCCCTTTCTTGGGTTAGGATCTTCCCGCTATTCTAATACTCATTTTTCCCGGGTTTTGATATATTTTTTGGGATGCTCGTTTTCCTTCCTTTTGTTTTTTATTGTGCTTATCTTGGTTGTTGTGAGGTCGGACAATGTTTTTTAGTTTGCTAAGTTGGTTTTATTAAAACAACCTATTTTAATTTGAAAATTTTACCCCTAAATTTAATCTGTCCTTATAGCAAACTAAATTAGCAGAAACCCAAAATTCTCTGTTCTCAGTAGATTAATGAGTGATTTTTTTATGCATGACCTTGACGTAGCCATCGGAGAATCAGTCATTGATATGCTTCCCTACGTTCTTCTGAACGTTTGATTTACATCGTTGGGAGCCTGCCTGCTTCGGACTGTTGGGGATTAGTAATTGC
Organism: Macrothele yani; assembly: GCA_039090855.1. Taxonomy (NCBI): domain Eukaryota; kingdom Metazoa; phylum Arthropoda; class Arachnida; order Araneae; family Macrothelidae; genus Macrothele; species Macrothele yani. The sequence continues at coordinate 43,921,708 of CM076999.1, read as the reverse complement.
TGTTTTTCTGCTCCTTCCCGTTCTTTACAGTTGTTGTCTTCGTTTTTCCTAAATTTGCTTCTTGAGTTTTGCATTTCTGTCTTGGTTTGATATTCTTCTATGCAGCCTTTGGCGCTTTCGAATTTCAAATTTGTTCTTGGTTTTTTGGTCTTTGCTTTATTCTTTTTGTTGTTTTGCTATATATATATATATATATATATATATATATATATCATCATCATCATCATCATCATCATCATTGTCAACCATTACAAATCCACTGCTGGACGAAGGTCTCCCCAAGTTTCCTCCACAACGGTCTGTCTTGTGCCAGTCTCCTCCATGTCACTCCCGCATACTTTCGAATTTCCTCCAATCATCTTCCATGTAGTCTTCTTCTGGGTCTTTTCGTGTCCCTTGGAATCCAATCTAAAATTTTGGCTGTCCATCGATGGTCTGTCTTTCTGGCAGTATGTCCAGCCCATTGCCATTTAAGGGATATAACTCTGATCATGATGTCTTCCACTCTTGTCATTTTTCGGATCCACGAGTTCCTCTTCTTATCTCTCATAGTTACACCAAGCATGCACCTCTCCATGCTTTTTTGAGTTGTCTGCAGCCTTTGTATGTCTCTTTTAGCTAAGGTCCACGTCTCTGCACCATACGTAAGCACTGGAAGGATGCATTGATCAAACACTTTTCTTTTAAGACATAATGGCATATTGCTCTTGAAAATTATGCTGTTTCTTCCAAAAGCTCCCCAGGCAAGTTTTGTACGCCGATTAAGTTTTTCATCAATGTGACCCTCATTTGATATCTGCTCTCCAAGATAAACGTACGTGTCTGTTATCTCCAGCTTTTTCTTAATCAATCGATAAATCTTCATTTCCTGTAAAGGCATTGAACACCCCTTTTGTCTTCTGAAAGTTCTGAAAGTTCATTTTTAATCCCACTTCTTTACTCTTGTCAGCAAGTTCTTGAATCATACTCTGCAGCTCTGATGGGGTAGTTGCATAAATGACTATGTCATCAGCAAAACGAAGGTGGTTATATAATCTCCATTAATCTTTATCCTTTTGTTTTCCCAGTTCAGTGATTGAAAGACATTTTCCAATGCGGCATAAAAGAGCTTCGGAGATATGGTGTCCCCTTACTCACTCCTTTTCCAATTTTTATGTGTGTTGTATTTTCAAACAGACGAATTTTTGCACTAGCATTTTCATAGATGTTATTAATAATATTAATGTATGCATCTTCAATACCGCAGGATTTCAGAGACATTGTAACTGCTGAAGGTTTCACCGAATCAAAGGGTTTTTCATAATCAATAAAATCCATGAGTAGTAGAAAAGGACGGATTCTGGCTAAAACCGCAGCCCATAGACTTAACATTAGGCTGCGGCCGGGCGGACGCAGCCAGCCGCAACCAGCCGCAGCCGGGTGGATGGAGGGGGCGTGGTCAGTAGCAGTCTCCAATTTCCCGCTGCAATTTTTCCCCCTCGACCGAAGTGTGTGCTTATCTCCGAAGATAGTAGTATTTATTGGACTTTGTCGAATTTTGGGGGGAAATCAATGAAGGTTTATTCCTTTTTTTTTTTAATTTAATGAAGGTTTATTCATTATTTATTTTCCCCTCTCTCGACCCCATCCCCTTAAGTTATTGTTATGTAAAACGTTTTTTTCCTCGTAATTTGTTGATGTATTTTTTTTTCCAATTAATTTTCATGAATTCCTCATGTGTCTTCCCTAATGAAAATTATGTAGGGTAAGTATTAATTAATCATTTCTCTGTTATTTACTCGAATAATACGGTCATGTCCTCATCTCAAGAAATGTTATTATATCTTATTTTTGTTCATAAATGTTTGATTTTGAGGGATGGCAACACCCGAGTGGAAAAGGGGTTTGATATAGGGGGATGGCAACTCGATGTGTTGCCCCCTAGCGGTGCTTCTTGGAACTTTCGATTGATCTTTGATTTTGAGGGATGGCAACGCCCGAGTGGGAAAGGGGTTGGATATAGGGAGATGTCAACTCGATGTGCTGCCCCCTAGCGGTGTTTCTTGGAACTTTCGATTGATCTTTGATTTTGAGGGATGGCAACGCCCGAGTGGGAAAGGGGTTGGATATAGGGGGATGTCAACTCGATGTGCTGTCCCCTAGCGGTGCTTCTTGGAACTTTCGATTGATCTTTGATTTTGAGGGATGGCAACGCCCGAGTGGGAAAGGGGTTGGATATAGGGGGATGTCAACTCGATGTGCTGTCCCCTAGCGGTGCTTCTTGGAACTTTCGATTGATCTTTGATTTTGAGGGATGGCAACGCCCGAGTGGGAAAGGGGTTGGATATAGGGGGATGCCAACTCGATGTACTACCCCCTAGCGATGCTTCTTGGAACTTTCGATGGATCTTAGATTTTGGGGGATGGCAACGACCGAGTGGGAAAAGGGCACTGCGTAGGTGTTAGATATGATGATGCTTTTTGGAACTTTTTTATTTCGATGGATCTTTGATTTTGAGGGATGGCAACGACTGAGTAGGGTCCGATGGGAATTTTTGCATTTATTCCTGTGGTTTGCAAGCAAGATTCCCCCCCCCCCTCTTCAATACTATTTTTCCCCCGGAGGAAATTTTTACGTAACGATGCTGGGGAATTTTCTTTCCAAGGGAATAAAAATGCTCCTAAGGTCTTAGCGAGGTTCTAACTCACGATGATTTGGTTTCCAAAAATAGTCAGGGGGTCAAATGGTTTTCGTGTACTACGTGTTCCCTATATATATATATATATTTAAATTACTTTTACGTTATTTCTTCATGTGTTTTTATATATTTTTCGTATGTTTTGAGGGAGTTTTTTCGTGTAGATGTAATGAATTTTCTGGGGAACTTTTCTTTTTCCTCCATTCAATTTTATTTCAGACCATGAGACGAGGAAATGCTTCTTTAGAAATTATTTCGTTCTTGTTCGCAGTAATTACTGGACATAGACTTCATGTTAATTCTGAGACTTTCACCCCTGCAATAATATTTTCTCGTAATTTTTTCGTATGTTCAAGAACTCTACAGATCTTTCCCAGTTAAAATTCTGCTCAAACAATATTTTCGGTCTTTATTTCCTTATAGCTTCCCAATTTCCGATATTTTTCTTCCTCTATCTTTGAAATTTCATTAAACTTCTCAATAGGTCAGGATTCTTTTTTTTTTTCTTGGACAAACTTATGAGTCCTTTTATTTACACTATCTTTTTTTTTTCCATTTCATTTCAGCAAACGATTATTTTAGATGCAACAAATCGTCAGATTTTGGTTTCCTTATATATATTTTCCAACTTGCTTAAAAATATTCCTCAAAGCTTGCATGTATGTCAAATATACATTTTTTTTATTCTTTCGTAGTTAGCCATACTTTTCGTGGACTGCCTCGACAGGAAAGCATTCAATGTCAAGACATACAATCTAAAACCTTTTTCTTTCGATAAAATTTGTATTCTTTGGTCTGAATATTTTCCCGTCTCGTCCGAAAAAACATTCATTCTAGAGACAAAGCGACTAATTCCGTTCTTCCCATAAACATTATTTTTTTATTTATTTGATATTCAGAGTTGTATACATTTTCTATCCAAAAAAGAGATATATTTAATGTAAAGGTATATTCTTCCAAGCTGGGGAAATATATGTATATATTAGTTCATTTCCAGTTAAAGGAAATGCATCTTTATATTTCAATATGAAAAAAGAAGCCCTATAAGTGAAAGCTCAACCTAAAGACGGATAGATTGTTCCCACTCTCTCTGCTCTATGACATTTCTTTACTGAATGAACCATGGCCTTTTTTTCATGAACTGCTTTAAAATCTTCGTTCTCACTTTACTATTGTCAGATTCCATGTCCCTTCAGTTCTTTACTGAGAAACAGAAGCATTTATTCAATTTTAATTTATTAAGAGAGTAGAACTCTTTTAGGCTTTCGAAGTACTTTCAAGTCTTTCATTACGAAAATTTTCACTGTCATGAAAGAAGCCATAATCGAGATGATTTACTATCGTTTCTATGAAAGTGTTTACGCATTCATTGATATGATGTCAGATTTCATTTTCTTATACTTCGAACAGAAATGAGTTTGAATCATTCGTCGAGAAAACATTTCTTTCATATATATATATATATATATATTTTTTGCCTCCGAATCAAACGAACTCAAAAAATAAGAGACGCACTTTAATATTTTTTTCCTCTTATGAGAGGAATACGGGAATATGATACCAAAATTAAAGAATAAAGAATATCGACTTTCCTCTCAACACCTGACATCTATGTTTTTTTTTATTTTTTTTATTTTCAATAAGCTATTTCTATATTTTTACAACTGAATAGAATTATTTATTGAAAAATTCTAAGTAAGACGAAAAATGGTTTTGTTGATTTCCTAAGAGGATGATTTTGGAAATTTTCCTTTTCTGATAATTGTAAAAATCTCATAGAATAACATGGGAAAACTAGCATGCATAAAAGACTGTTTTGGATCGAGTAAATTGAAAGAATTTTACAAAGTTCATTTCAGAAAAGTACATTCCTTCCTAGTGTCAAAAACGAATCACTTCGTTTTTTCTAAGATACACTTTGGAATCTTATAAAAGTGCATAGGGTCAAAAACGATTTTGATGATTTTACTAAGATGACAGATTTCGGATTTCTTATGATAGAAAATACAGTGAATTTCCCATTGAATAACATGGGAAACTGCGAAATTTAAGAAGCACGTTTTCGTTCAAGTAAAATATTTTAAAAGTCTTATTTCGAATCAGTTGAAAACAGACAGGGTGTGTTTCTGAACAGTTCATTATTTCCTAAAATCAAAACGAATTACTTCGTTTTTTTTTTTTTTTTTTTTTTTTTTTTCCTAATGTGCGTTTCTGAAAGAAGTAAAAATAGTTTAGGTAGAAAATTGGAAAGATATTTTTATGAATCCTAGACTGTTTATTTACGTATAGCTAGAGGGGTCTTCAGTGAGAGCACTTATTCTCTTTTCAAACTAAGAGAATGAAGTGTAGTCAGTTTGAAATAAAAATTCAAACTCCCCTAAATTTAGCCTTTTGTCCTGGTTTCGACTCAATACTGTAAAGCATTGCTCTCAGACCAGTTGAATTCCTGGCCCTTAATGAAATACATTAAGCCTTTACCTTAAAAATAAGCAATCTCTTCTTCAATACCAGATCCCCAATAAATTTCTTTAAGAGTTATTCATTCACCCTTTTACTTTTAAAAACTTGAAATTCATTATTATTTAACTCATTACAAAAAATGAAACTCATTCATACAGAAAAAATATAAATGAATAAAAATAAATAAAGTAGTCCTAAAAAGGACTGTTTTTCTGGGTCCCCTTCATACAGCTGCTCCATGGTCGGTATAAGGATTTTTTTTTGCCTGCTAATATCTCAGCACATTGACTTCACAGTCTCTAGCAAGTTCTTTACAATTATGCTTTCCAAGAACGCTTTGGACGGGACATGGTCTCCAGTGACTGCAACAAAAGATTCTGCTAGAATCTTGGGGTTAAGCAATGCAACGGCATCATCGAAATACTTTTGCCACTTGGATTCGGGGGTGGCATATGCACAGCTGTGGGCCGTGATGTTTGCGAATATGCGATTTGGGGGTTGGTGGCACTCCATACAATAATATAAGTTATTGACATGTTCCTGAAGGCGATCCCTTACCATGTCAGCAAGCATGATGAAAAACTCTTCATCTGAGATGGAAGCAACAGGGGAAGAAGTCCTTGGATGGTGCAAAACAGCCTTTCTAAAGACAGGTCCAAATAGTAGTTGAGTAATGCTATCCCATATTTTTCCACATTGATCAATAAGAGTTCCAAATTGTTGACAAGTCAGCTTTATCGGAACAGGATTCAATCGACGAAAACCATGAATTCTGGGGGAAAGCACTTCTAACGTGTAACTGCCAGAAGCATCTAAGAGGGAAGGACAGCAGGAAACGATAAGTTCACGATTAATTAAGATGTCACAATTCATGCCTTGAATCCAGTGTGATTTTCCCATGAATTTTCGGAACGTTGAAGCTGACATTGTTATTCCATTCTTAGAAGGGTAGAAAGATTCTCCATCTTTCCTATAACTTCGAATATGAACTCGGACCGTGTTGTTAAAATCGCATACTTTTGCAAACGTGTTTTCACCTAAATAAAAATGATGAGGTGCAAGATTTTTCACAGAAATTCTTGGGAGGATAACTTCTCCACACGATTTGGGCTTTAACGGAACGGACTCACATACCTTCTTAGCGAGAGTAGCAGAAATTTCACCACTTTGCTTCATCGTGGAAATGGAATCGGTAGCGCTCAAAGCAACAGACAAAAATGAAGTGACTCGTTTGAAGACTAAAGACAAACTGAAGGAACAGCTCTTATTCTAAGTCAAAACTGAGAAGAGGTTGGAGTTCGTCACTTGTTTACTGCTTGAGAGGGAAAGAGAATAACATGGGAAACTGCGAAATTTAAGAAGCACGTTTTCGATCAAGTAAAATATTTTAAAAGTCTTTTTTCGAATCAGTTGAAAACAGACAGGGTGTGTTTCTGAACAGATCATTATTTCCTAAAATCAAAACGAATCACTTCGTTTTTTTTCTGACGTGCGTTTCTGAAAGAAGTACAAATAGTTTAGGTAGAAAATTGGAAAGATATTTTTATGAATCCTAGACTGTTTATTTACGTATAGCTAGAGGGGTCTTCAGTGAGAGCACTTATTCTCTTTTCAAACTAAGAGAATGAAGTGTAGTCAGTTTGAAAAAAAAAATTCAAACTCCCCTAAATTTAGCCTTTTGTCCTGGTTTCGACTCAATACTGTAAAGCATTGCTCTCAGACCAGTTGAATTCCTGGCCCTTAATGAAATACATTAAGCCTTTCCCTTAAAAATAAGCAATCTCTTCTTCAATACCAGATCCCCAATAAATTTCTTTAAGAGTTATTCATTCATCCTTTTACTTTTAAAACTTGAAGTTCATTATTATTTAATTCCTTACAAAAATGAAACACATTCACTCTTTTACTTTTAAAACTTGAAATTCATTATTATTTAACTCCTTACAAAAATGAAACACATTCACACTTTTACTTTTAAAATTATAGAAAAATAGATGCATTCTCCCACTATAAATTTTTTCCCTACCTCCTTCCCCGTTCCTTAAACCAAAAATTTAAGATAGTTCTAAAAAGAACTTTTTTAGTTCTAAAAAGAACTTTTTTAGTTCTAAAAAGAACTTTTTTTTCTCTGCTGTCTCCTCAATACATGTTTTTCACAGAACGCAGCAAGTCCTTTCCATATATTCCTTCCAAGAAGGCTTTGGATGGGATATTCTCACCAACGGTTTCAGCGAAGGAATCCGCTAAAGTCTTGGGGTCTAGCATTGCTACGGTCTCCTTGAAGTGTTCTTTAAACTTCGATTGGGGGGTGGCATCAGTACATCTGTGGCCCATGAGGCTTTCAAGCATGCGATCCGGATTAAGGTGGCACTGAATACAATAGAATAATTTTTCAGCATGCCCCTGAACGAGATCCGACACCACTTCAATAAGCATGAAGTAATACTCTTCGTTCGTTAGTGGAGAGGAAGGAACGGGAGGTGGAATCCTCTGATGAAGCAAAACGCCCTTTGCAAAAACTGGACCAAATAGTAGAATAGTAATGCTGGTCCATATCTTCTCACATTGATCAGCGAGAGCTTCAAATTGTTCCCCATTCAGTTTGATGGAATTAGGGTTCAGTCGACGAAATCCATTGATCCGAGGGGAAAGCACCTCAAATATATAAGTGTGAGGTCCGTCCAAAGAAGGAGAGGCAGAAATAATTAGTTCTCTGTTGATTAGCATATCTTCATTTTCTCCATGCAACCAACGGACTTTTCTCATAAACTGAGGGAAGGTCAGAGCTGTCATGGTGATTCCATTCTTGGTGGGGAAAAAAGATTCCTGTTCATTCCTGTATCTTCTTACATGAACAACCTTAAAAAACACCATAATACCTTCAAGTTGGAACTGAAGAACATATTCTCTGCTTTAGAAGGCCAAAATCGGAAGAAGTGGACATTTCTGAAGTTAACAGAAAAGTAACCAACGCTCTTATGGAAACAGCAAAAAAATTACCTGGGTCTAAGAACAAGTTGCATGTGAACAAATCATCAGGAAAAACCAAAATGTTGATGCAAAAGAAGAGAGATGAGGACAACTAAAGAAGATGTGACTTCAAAAGTGTAATATATAGAGCTATGCAAGACAGTAAGAAAAAGTATTACTGAAGACATAAGGAAATTCAACTGTGAACTTGTGAGAAAAGCACTTGAAAACAACCAAAGCCTAAAGATAACAAAGGGACATCTCAGTAAGGGAAGAAAACAGATTATGGCGTTGAGAAAAGATGATGGTTCTGTAACAAGAAATAGAGGTGAAATTTTGACAAGAGTGAAAGATTTCTACTGCACATTATATGAAAGGGATGATGCATGTACTCCAGACATCATGAAAGGTACCAGTACCAGAGTTCTTCCAGTCCTCCCAGCAGAAGCTGCACATACAATCAAGAACATGAAGCGAGGAAAAGCTCCAGGAGAAGATGGAATTACTGTAGACATCATACAAGAAGCAAGTGGAGAAATCGAAACAGTACTTGCCCAAATTTTCACTCGATGCCTTAATGAAGGGAAGATTCCTGAGGATTGAAACAACGCTACAATGATCCTGCTACACAAAAAAGGTGACATTGAGGATCTCAGGAACTAAACACCTATCAGCCTCCTATCAGTGGTTTATAAAATCTTCACTTAAGTTGTTTTACACCGTTTGAAGGTAACACTGGACATGGCTCAACCGACAGAACAAGCTGGATTCAGGAGTGGCTACAGCACAATAGATCATATCCACGTAGTGAGAGAATTAATTGAAAGAGCGAGGGAATATGAACTTCCATTGTACATGGCTTTTATTGATTATGAAAAAGTCTTGGATTCTTCAAACCATCAGCAGTTACAATGGCTCTGAAATCCTGCGGTATTGAAGATGCATACATTAATATTATTAATAACATCTATGAAAATGCAAGTGCAAAGATTCGGCCATTTGAAAACACAACACACATAACATTGGAATAGGAGTGAGACAAGGTGACACCCTATCTCCAAAGCTCTTTAATGCCACACTGGAAAATGTCGTTTTATCACTGAACTGGGAAAACAAAGGGATAAAGATTAATGGAGATTATCTAACCCACCTTCGTTTTGCTGATGACGTAGTTATTTTTGCAACTACCTCATCAGAGCTGCAGAGTATGATCCAGGAACTTGCTGATAAGAGTAAGGAAGTGGGACTAAAAATGAAATTTCAGAAGACAAAAGTGATGTTCAATGCTTTTAAAAGAAATGAAGATTTATCGATTTGATGGAGAAAAGCTTTAGATAACAGACACGTACGTTTATCTTGGACTGCAGATATCAAGAGAAGGTCAAATTGATGAAGAAATTAATCGGCGTACAAAACTTGCCTGGAGAGCTTTTGGAAGAAACAGCATAATTTTCAAGAGCAATATGCTATTATGTCTTAAAAGAAAAGTGTTTGATCAATGCATCCTTCCAGTGCTTACGTATGGCGCCGAAACGTGGACCTTAACTAAAACAGACATACAAAGGCTGCAGACAACTCAAAGAGCATGGAGAAATGCATGCTTGGTGTAACCAGGAGAGATAAGAAGAGGAACTCGTGGATCCGAAAAATGACAAGAGTGGAAGACTTCATGATCAGAGATAAATTCCTGAAATGGCAATGGACTGGGCATACTGCCTTAAGGACAGACCATCGATGGACAGCCGAAATTTTGGATTGGATTCCAAGGGACAGGAAAAGACCCAGAAGAAGACCACATGGGAGATGGGTGGATGAAATTTGAAAATGTGCGGGAGTGACATGGAGGAGACTGGCACAAGACAGACCGTTGTGGAGGAAACTTGGGGATACCTTCGTCCAACAGTGGATTGATAATGGTTGACAATGATGATGATGATGATATATATATATATATATATATATAACACCATATCCATTTGGAGGAGTCATGCAAAAGTAATAAACATTGTGATGATTTGTCGGTTACCTCTACACCATTGGAAATGCAGAACCCACCGATCGTCCTTTTAGATTCAAACAGCAGAACGAATTCGTTTTCAACACATGTTTGGGACCCAATACCGGTTCTCGTCACCGATCTCACAACGAAGATAAAGCTTGTAAGCTTTCTTTATAACCTGTATGATATGTTGTCTTTGTGATAGCAAAGTAATCTGTCCACAAATGTAAAAATAAACCATCCGTTCTGTGCACACATTCACGTGGCAACTTGAACGACACATCTTATCTCAACGAATCCGAAACGCAAGTGACGACAAGAAGTAAAATTGGTTGCAAGAACTGCTGCAGATTACCTCATCCAGTTAGATCTCAAGATTTCCGTCATGTGGGGCTAGTGTGGTAACACTGAAGAATAGCGGGAGAGTGTGATGTCCATAGTGTAAAAACTCTCTCGGCATATCGGACTTCAGTTGCAGACTGTTCATTTCCATTGAAACTACTCAACATGTCTAGAAAACTAAAGCTCTTTCGAAATTTTTAAAGTCATATTTGTGATCAGCATGCCCAAATTACTTAAATTAGCTACTTTTGTTTGACATAGATTTTGGTAGTTTTTAATGTTGTTTTACCTGTTACTGTATAAATTACAGTTACTGGAAAACAGGAAAAAACGCGTTTATAAAACATTAGAAGGAATAGAAAGAAAAACTAAAATATTGTATTGAGCTGCAAAGCAAAAATTGAGGGAAAAATAGCGATATTACTGAATTACATAAATGCTCCCTTTCCTTAAACGTACAGAACGAATATTGGATCATCTGCTAAAATTATGCAGGTAATATTATTCATAAATAATCGAACAACTACAGAATAACTTGTAAGTCAATTTGAATATCCTTAATTGACACTATGAATATTCATATTGCCTTATCAATATTTCTGTAGTTGCTCCATGTATTTGTGAAAAATATGTTTCCTTTATTTCCGTATCTGAGACACTGATGATTTTATAGGAACTAAAAATGTCCTTTCTTTTAGAATCACAGAAAGTCATTGCGATCTGTCATCATGGTACTTCATAAATTGAATGACTGTAGGAAACCAAAAAGAAATTATGTTGGCTGTAAGCTAAGGTTAACATACTGTTTCTGTCGATCAGAAATATTACAGGAGGAAATAAATGATCTTCGGATTATTACTGAACGGATTTCAAAGCAAGTACTACAAGAAAATTGGAAGAAGTATCGCTTTTGTGAAGAGCTGTTGAACGATGTAAAAAACGAGTGTGGCAGCAGCAGTCATGTGGCAAATTTTATTTACGCGTCACATGCTCCCTTACGCTTTGGGGAAAATGTTGCCATATGTTTCTACATAAACAGTCACATACATGGCAATTTTAGCCTCTCAGTAGGGATATCTAGAGCATTTCCGCATATTTTGAAACTCGTAAAAGTATCCATGTGCCTAATTATCGGAATTTATCGAAAAGAATTAGTACTTCTGTTTAAACTTGACTTGATCGAGCGCTTCATATTTACCCGGAATCTATAGTAGATATAGGAAAAATGAGCTCATTGTTTCAGATTCCTCAAAGAGGAAATCAAGTTTTCAGTAAGAGGCAAGTAACCGTTTAAATTGTGAACTCACCATACTATCATTCAGCTGTTTGTGTTATTATCACTGTGAAATCTTTGCTGAATTGCATGTATTCTAAATATTCGGCGGTACTACCACCATCACCGAAAATTCGGAAAACTATATATATGTCATCATGGTGAGGGAATCGTTAACACGTGAAGAACATGCTTTCTGTTTATTTCGCTTGATTATCCTGCGAAGGTATCATCTCCTTTTCAACCGTTTACAGTTTTTCAGCATGATCAGCAGATTTTATGTGTTCCTTAAAAACATGAAAATTATACTCGTCCCTGTTTAGATATTAAGTTTTTATGTAATATTAGGAAAAAAATATGCTAAAAAATGAGACTAATAGTCCACGAATAGTGTTAGAACTGAATTTTAGATAGAACTGTGTATGGAATTTACTTAACAACAAATACTATAACATGTGGTTAAATCATACAGAATTCCCTTTCTTGCCACCTTCGTGAAATCATTAGGTTCAGTTTCTTTGGAAAACAAAATGGTACTCATTCTGTCCCAGTTTGGTTTTCTACAGTGAAACCTTTCCGCTAAGATTTATTTCGCATTTTATAGATTCATTTGAGATGCCTTATATTTTTACTGTGGAACTGAATCTACATATTAAAAGAAGAAAAAGGCACCTTATAAAAATTTGCTATTAAATCTCTACTCAGTTTAAGTTCATCGGTCTCTGTACAAAGTGCGGCGAAGGAGCGACAGATTTAATTGAACCAACTTGTCCCAAATTTCTGTGGGCTACCCAAACAGAAATCGTTATAGAGTGGCAGCGTTTAACGAAAGCTACGGCAAAATATAACTAATTTCCTCCTCTAGTTTCAGAAGTACCGATAATAAAACTACATCGTTTGATAATCACCCCCTTTTTTGTCGTATACAATGCATCCCTGTCACTTTGACAAGGATATCCCGCCAGTTGGTAAAAAAAGTGACTCAAACGTTCTTTTGTGTCCTTTCTCAGGTTCATCGTAATTGTTATAGCCAATGTAACAAGTAATCGATCAGAACAGATTAGGGCAGTCAAAAAGTCGAGTAGCGTAACATATTCGGGGACATTATCTAACAATGTTGAAGAGTATTCCCAAAAGTTGTTTTGCAATCATAATGATCGAAGCTTTACATGCGCAGCATTGTCTCCAAATAATATTATTTGCAGGCATTCAGGAATCTAAATATTTAAGGTGAGTTACATATATGATTTCTCAGTAGAACAAATTATTAATTTTCCCCAAAATTTTGAGCTTTATAAGCTAAATGTAAATAAAAATAAAATATTGCTTCCTCGTTCTGAAAAATTCAAAGTTTTTAGTTTATTGTTCGTAAAAAAGATATATATCAAAATATTTCTCATATCATGTTTGTTCTATTACTGTGCTTCTGTGCTTTTTTATAATTTAGTGAATCACATTTTTTTTTTTTTTTTTTTGGTTGGAGGTTTAACGACCACCGTGAGCAACTCAATGGGCTATGAGCAGTCGCCCGTCCCTAATTTAGGGTCACTGGTTCCAGGGAAGGGAGAGAGCTAGTGCCGTAAGACAAACACAACATCCATGCCTCACCGGGATTCGAACCCGGATCTCGTTCGGACAAATGATCAGAGGCCATCGCTTAGACCACTGTGCCACCGGGGCGGCGAATCACCTTTCAGTAGGCAGCTGTGCAATATTATAATGCATTCCGGACTCAGTCCATAAACACAGCATTTAAAGTTCTTCCCGCACATATAATAAAAAATGACATTTTATGAATTCTTACTATGACATCTTACTAGTTCATTCATATTTTTTTTATATGCACTTGCAATGAATAATAAGCAGGTATGAACTTCTGCAGCTTGAAGACGAATTTTACCGCAGAAAGCAGTTTTACTTTTCAGTCTAACCAATTAATACCTTTTTTCGAAAGTTTTGTCTCAAAAGTAAACAGTATTGTTTAGGGTGGTGCTTATAACCCGTCAGAAACTGGGTTATGTGGCTCAGCATTTCTTCTGGGCTTTCCCAAAGGCCTGTGTTTCATGACATTCTGGGGAGTGTGAGACCAATCATGCTGCTAAAACATGGAAAAGCGTGACATCTGCGAGAGTTTCTTATTAAAGGAATCTAACCGTCCTGACTGTTATAATTCCACACAGGTGAGCTACATCATAATTGACATTGTGCCGTAACTACTGCGTGTGACACGGGTATAGTCGTGCATGCTCTTCGAAGAATATGATTAAAATTACTTCATTTGCATTATTAATAAGTTTCACCGATATTTTCTTCGATTTTCATGCATAGGACTTTAGATAAAATTTGTTACGTAATGGGTCACGAATTTGGAAAAGCGAACAGATTATGCAGCTCACAGTGGAAACTTTATAGTGCCTGTTTACGTCTGTATGGCAAAAAAGTACCTTGGGTAAAAGATGTCAAATATTTAGGCCTCATTATGGATCATATTCTAAGCTGAAACAAGCATATTAAGGAAACCCTGGGTAAAGCACTTAAACTAAGAGGATGTCTCCGACACATAATTAAAAATAAAAGGCTCAGCAAAAAATATAAAATCTTGTTTTGGAAAGTATGCTTCAGCCCGGTAATTACCTATGGCTGTCCTATCTGGGGCTACTGCAGAAAGCAGCAAAAAAATAATATTACCTCGTTTCAAAATAAAACTCTTCGTATGATGGTAGCACTCGATGGAAAAACATCCAATAATGCTATCCGTAGTATGCTAAATATCAACTCTATACATTATACTATGTATGATCTAGCGCAAAGGTATTACGAGAAATCCAAGAAACATCCCAATCCTCTTGTCAGGGAGGCCCTTAATTATGTTGTCAATGATACTGACAAATTTAAAAGACCGAAGGCTATTTTAAATAAAATTTCTGAAAAGAATCCAGTTCACAGTTATTCTTCCAAAAAAATTAGAAATAACTGGGGCTAGATTGAAGTTATTATTCACACATGGTAAGAAAGCAAAAATTGAGTAACAGGAGTTTTGGGGTTAAAAAAAAACAACGGCTCTTTTAAGGGCCGAGCAAAATGTTGCATAAAAGACTGATCTTTTTGTACGGAATATTTCTCCCCCTAACAAACATGGTGTTGTTTGTCTTATCTTTTATATTAATTTTTTTTCTTATGCCTTAGTTCTGAATAAAAAAGTAAATAAATGAATAATTAAAAACAGGACTTAATTCTTTTCCGCTGTTGCACACAATCGTGCAACAAGCAGACAAGTAGCGAAAAAACAAAAAATGATTGGCCCTTATACTACCGGCTCCTTAAATAATGAATTAAAAAATAATTATAATAACCCTGATTGTGACCGTTTTCATATTTTTTTTTCTGTTGTTTACTCAAAATAAGTAACTTAAACCTCGATCGGTGTAATCTTGTATTCACACCACCTCAGCTATGGGTTACTCTGACATGTCAGGCAAGGATCAGCAAAAGTAAACATGAGAAAAAATTTTTAAACCAATAGTGAAAAATATTTTCTCTCATTGGCTGACGAGTAACGAAGCAAATAGCGGACCCGAGAGGAACACTGAGCAAATGACCAGTTTTGTTTTATCCGGTGTTGAACGTCGATTTTCCTCTGAGAAACTTGTTCTGTGTGTGATGTTTTTTTTTTAGGTTCCCCTTTTCGCTTGTCCTTTTCTTCCTTTACCCCTGTGCTCATCTGTGGCAGCGGTTTACCGGGCATTTTTTTGCAGCGAGAGATATCGCTCGGAACGGCTTGCTGTTGCAGGTAAGTATGTAGGGCAGCTTACAACTTCACTACTTAACGGAAAACTGTTTACGCCTTGTGCCCTAATATTTCCATACTTTTCTTTCGTGCTAATCTATTAGGGCAATCTGCTCCTAACTCTCTTAGTTTCTCTTTCACCTGCTCTTAGTTTCTCTTTCACCTGCCAAAAGACGCATTGCGCTGTGGATTCGGGTCTCTCAACCTAAATTAGGAACTCCCACCTTGTTGGGATTTTTTTGCTGTTTGTAGTTCTGCTAATAGAATTTTTGAAGAACACCATGGAAACAGTCAACGATATGGAGACGTCTATAGAGTCCGTACGAGATTACAAGGGGATGGGAGAGGGGGGTCCTGACAACCGCACCAAATGTGGCATGGGGTAGAGGGAAGGTTTAGTAATTCGGACGTCCAGCGTTAAAAAGCAGTGGAATCGTAATATTAAAAAACTCCTCGTCGGTCCACTTTGGAATTTAAATATGTTTGCAGATATGTCTTTATGTCATCGTGGGGAATAGTGTTTTCTTTCGCAACCCTTTACGAGTATCATTTATGTTTCTTAGAATTAAGATCTTTGGACTTAAAAACTGAGAGAACGCAATGTTCATTGCTTAATCATATTTTACCTGAAATATTCGTATCCAATGTGTATTAATTTAGAGGGTAGAAGGCGTCCCAGGGGTCCAATCTGTATTCTATGCCTAAAATCTCAGTTGCTTCGAGTTACAAAAGAAATAAAAATATATAATAGCTAATGCGTTGTCGGCTTAGCTGTTTTCAAGAGGCTTGTGTATCCTAGGGTACCAGTGTAAGTGAATGAGTCACAAAAGGTTTTGGACTGTGTGGGATAGTTTAATCGTAAGTAAAACGTGATCGCTGCCGTGATGGAACGAAAAGATACAACGACCACTATGACAGATCCGTTCCTCCAGGCAATTTACGGGTCATTTCACCTCAGCAGATTATGTGCAATAAAGCACGCAGTTAAATCAATTTCAGTGCTGGATAAGTACGGTTGTAGTATATATCGGCGATTTCTTAATTCTGAATGGTTAAGCAGTTATTTCAGCAGCTGTAGACATGATATAAAACAGCACATCAAAACAAAAAGGGGAAACAACAACAGGATCACGTTGCAATTATTTGTAACTCCATCAGAACAGATTCAAATTACCTGAATTAGTGGATAAGTACTTCAATGAGTGGATATCAAAAGAGTTTCGGAGAAAAGCTTCACTGCGGTCATTCTGGGAAAAACAATCCCAACAAGCTGCTATAAAAACTGTATCTTCTGATGTTTCTCAAGATGCATCTTCGAGCACTGTAGCCACTTGTCCTACCGGAATATCAACAACAGCAGAAATTGCTGTTGTTTCTTCTGATACAAAAGTGAAGAACAAACCCCAAGCTCTTCAACAAATTGAGCCAGGAATATCCACTCGAATACCCCAGCACAACAAGCTCTGAATTATAAAATTGATGTTTTAAGCTCAAATGTATTTGGACTGCTAAAAAGGAAACAAAGTGGAATGCTAACGGAAGTACAGACGAAAGAAGTAAACGTAAAAAAAATAGAAGCTAAAGAAACTTGAAAAAAGACTATGGGAAAAAAGCGTGAAATGCAAAGATAAAGAAAACACCAGGCCCCAAAGAATAGTAAGATACGTGAACTTTGTGAAAAATATCGTGAACTCAAATCCAGGCTTACAGCACGGAGAAAAAACAGGCCGTCCTTCTTTAGAAAACGACCAGCCACTGCTTTTGAAACGAACTACGGATATAGCTATATTTGGCTCTGCTGCCCAGGAGAAGCGCTGTGAAAAAGTGTATTGTTCGGTAAAGACGTTATCTGAGTTAACGGAAAAGTCGAAGGAGGATGGATATGATGTTAGTAGAAGTTCTGTTTATTTACGGCTTCTTCCACGACAAAGCTTGTCCTCAGACGTGAAACGCTATTTTCGTACTGTACCTGTAAAGTTAATTTGAGCAACAACTGAATCACATAGAAAACATTTAGATACCAGGTTTACAATGCAACAATCTCGTTTTTACAGCAGCTTGTTTCTTTATTGTAGTCACAGAAAGCCCCTTTTCTGAGCCAAGATGAAAAAGCACGCGTATTTCTAGTGATTTTTTAACAGCAGCCAGTAAGAAAGCACCGATACTGGTAGACGTAGAATACTGAGTTACTTTGCCTGATCATGACTGCATAATTGTAAATCGCCATAAACTAATTCCATCAGTGTATGCAGGTATCTTTATAATAGACGGTCTGTTTAGAGAACGAGATGCTGTTAGCTACTCTGGTCCAACATTCATAAAATAAGGTCGATAAAACATTCATCATCCAACTCATCATTTCACGCACGTTATCTAAACAGGGTAAACGTTTTCCATAGTTAAGGAGCATCATGAAAAGTGTACCACGAAATTTACCAAAACCGGTGCTCATAAATACTGTTGATGGTGGCCCTGACGAAACTCCACGCTACGAAAAAAGTTATCAAGATAAATATACTTCATTTTTAACAAGAAATTCAGATACTGTCTTCGTTGCCTCGAAGTTCCTTTAAAAATTTCAAACAAAGAATGGTTCCATTAAGTAGAGAACTCGCAGGTTTGACTTTACAGCATGATCGTTATTAAAGACACTTGGATGCGCAAGGTCGAAGAGTTGATATCTAAAAAGAGAAAATGAACTTTGCGTTCGCTGGAAATACACTTGCAGAAATTTGTTCTAACACTGCAATCGATAAGTATCCAACAATCACGGAGTATGTGGATCCCACGGATTTTGAGCTAGGTAAACCTGTTCTTAAAAAAATACTTCATGGATAAACAAGCAGGTTGATGAAAACCAGTACCTTTTGCAAATAGTAAATTGTCAGGATATTAAATTATGTCTAATGTGTCGAAGTACACCCTTCCTGATCTTTCGAAATCGCATTTTTCAACCACCTGTGGTTCTGGCTCAAACAACGGATGACCTCGATATTGCAGTCCTAAGAGAAGCAGGCTGACATAAATATGAATCACTCTTCGTAAATCTTTCTCTGGATATTTCTGAAATGCTACCACGCTCCTGCCGAGCTTTCAGGCCAATACCATACAACCTCTACTGACCATCAGTGCAAACCAAACTTTCCTCCCATATTTGTAAGGTTTACGGAAAGTATTTTGCTTCAATCAGCAACATGGAGGTGCGTGCAAAATTGCATACCCCTCAGTGTGGTTTAGCTAAAGCTGGACTAAAAGAACACTCTGTTCGAGTTGGTGAGCGCCGACATGGCGAACCTATGGCAATTTTGCCATACGACGTGAATATGACTAATGCGGGATGGATCGATGAAGACGACCTGGATCTAACTGATGTTAACGTTCCTAAAGTGGGAAGGTTAATTTCCAGTGGATGGCACATAAAAGATATCGGCCAGCATCATGATCCCATTTGGGAGAACTTTAAATAGACAGTTTAAATATAATTCAGATTGTTAGTTAGCATTTCAAATTCCAAGAACACAAATGTATCACTTTTTATACCACAGTCGTAGTCATGTTAGAGGAAGGAACAAGGGACACTTGAAGGTAATGTATCTGTTTAACTGAAAAAAACAATCTCGTATATTTATATTAGAAAAGTGCAAAGCGAAGATAAGATCTCTGTTCCGCAAAAAGACATTTGTTTACTAAATATCATAAAGTATTACTTTACTAATATAAAACACCATAATTGCAAAGAAGAGCCATATAAAAATAAATTGTAGTTTGTTTCACCACATTGTTGAATAATTTGCAACATGAAAATTTCATGTAAACATTATATACGGTAGGTGGCTTTCATTTTCAGATTTTTAACACCTTTGAGAGTTTATTTTAATAAATTTTGAACTGGGAACAAGGGCGTAAATCAACTTATATGTATAACCACGCTGAAAATTATAATGCAATAAAAAGCGTTTTACACTAGCCTCATTTACGGCAAAAATGCATCCAGTATTTGTTAAATGTGAAAAATTATGATTTGTATTGTTCATTGAAATCTGCTAAAATATTTGCGGATCATACTTTAAACATACGACAAAAAAATTAAACATTAAGATAATTACTACATATATTAAAGTAGTTGTTGGAACATTTAAGTAACAATTTAATATTTATTGCAAATCAACTTGTAATAACCAAACAATGACGATCAGATTTTGGGTAAAATGGGGCTGATTTTTTCCAGAATTTGAGGGCAATGAGAAAATTTACTTTCTTGTATTTCTTCGTTTTATTTTCGCTTTTTTCTTATTTTATTAGTTAAAACAATGTGTGAAATACTTCAGATGTCTCATAATATTTAGCTAAATCAGATATTAATATCACTTTCTCGTATCTGTTCTACCAAATCTATCGTGTTTTGTAGATGGCATAATCGGGAGTATTGCAGCATTGAAAGCGTGCGTTCATTTGTAGATCTTTATTTCAAAATGAAAAGCATTTGGAAATAAATTCATGCCTAAATAATAAATATTTCCTGAAGCAAACGTCTAAATATATGGAAGACTCCTTTAAATAATTATATGTTTTCTTTCTATTTCACAACGGACTTCTGAAAGCAGTGGTCAAAAATAAAGGGTGTTGCGGGAATTATGAATTAAACATTTAAGGCGGTTGTCAAGAATCGGACAAATGTAACATGAGGGAAGGTGAGTATAAAAATATAAACAAATCACAGACGTACTTTATTCAGATATGCTACAATGTCTTTACAAATGTCCTCTTAAAATTTAGAACCCACATTCGTGTTCTCTGTAACAATATTCCACCTTCCGTGATTCTAACGTGGCTATTGGAATTTTTAAAACGAGAGACCTGGAATTGCAAATTAACGAAGAGTATCCTCCACGTAATGTTGGATAATCCATCTGCGAGCTCGTCATCTAAGAGAGGTCCACACGTCATTCAAAAATGTGTAATGCTCACCAACTGCTAAGGAAAAACAAGTTAGTAAAATCATGCAATGCATTGATTATAATACGCTTTCCAACATAACAGAAATCATTACTCAAGTTAACACTCAAGGTATGACGACAATGGCTGTGGAATAAATATCGGTCCTGTGCCCTGACCTTTGATCCCATTTCGATAATATTCAACAGAACCGGTTTAGTATACCTCCGAAATAACATGATAAAATTTTGCCGCAATCTAAGCATTTTACGTAAGTTATGATGTATAAGGTCTATGGAATAGCTCCCGCTCCTGTGTCCTAACCTTTGACCACATTTTGCCCATTTTGAACAGGATTCGTCCCCAAGCAGGCCTCTACAACATACTAACATTTCATCCAAATCGAAGCATTTTTACGTAAGTCATGTCGCATAATGACGACGGACAGATGGACGTACTATATGGATATACAGCGGTAATCTCGTAATCACTCCTGCATCAACATGTTCTAGATTTAAAGGTAATATTGTTTCATTCTACTAAAAGTTGACGCTTATTAAAATTGAAAAATCTTCCTAAATACTGGACACCAACGTATAAGCTGAGACAAAATGTGTAATGTCTTTCTTTGAAATATTTTGATTTGTTAAAAAAAGTGTTTCATTTAAAACAACAGTTACTAAAAAAATGTTTATCTTTTGGAAAATATGCGTACAGTAAATTCACCGAAAGAAATTATTCTTTAAAGATTTTCCAGAATGCGAGTGTTCTATATAGTTGATGTTTACATGTCGTAGTTAAAGTGATGGAAATCGCTTTTCCATAAATAGAAATATGCCTGCCTGTTCGAAAGGGTATGCAGCAGCAATAAAAATAGTGATTTTTTACGTAATCGAGATGTATATATTTACGTTATGTAAAAGGGAATCCTTTGATTTTGTCTTGTAGCCCGCTGTTCTACAGAAATTATCCGATCCTGTTTACTTTACTTTGTATTAAATATGTACCTATCTTTCAGTAATACCGAGACAGACTATAGAATGTCAGGATTCAATTGTATGTGAACTGATTGTATACAGTAATCCATATACACTGAAATAAAATCTAGCTTGACAAACTCTGAATGAAGAATCACACATAATCTACACGACAGAGTTTACTTGGTACTGGATTACATACATCAAAAACGCGCCAATACAGAACAAAAAGCAACCCCATTACCTCGTGAGGATGCAACATGCAAACGACAGCATAGCAGTCCAAAAGTGACGCAACAAGTGGTGTGCATTTGGAGAGGCTACTAGCGAATGTGATTCACGAACATCGATAAAGCTTGCACAAGAAGCAGACTGTGAATGAGGCTTTGGGGTATTAAGCACCCCTTCTGCGCCAATACGCCTCAGAGTTGCGGAAGGGTTTTATGAGGTGTCTGGCGGCTTTCATTTGCTTTTCCAGGGCATCCCAGATATGCTCTACTGGGTTCAGGCCTAGAGATCTTGCGGAGCCTACGAATATCTTCACGCTCCAGATATTCGTCGACTAAACGAGCCCTGCGGGAACGGCGTTATCGTCAATGAAAATGAAAAGGGGTCAACAGGTCTCTTTAAAAACCATACATAGAACTTAAAGATGGCATCCCTGTAGCGTGCAGAAGAAAGATTGTCTTCTGAAGACACATGCAACGGCGGTCGTGCGACCACCATGATGTCAGCTGAAACCAGGAATGGCCCATCACTGTAGTACCCAACTTCTCTAAAGTTGGTGGGAAACTTTCGACATCCTAAAACTCCCCAAATGTAGACCCTTTTGGGAATCCGTGTTTGGGAGGTACCAAGACTCAACATTGAAGAGAACACGCGGATTTCCATCAGAGGTCCAGAGCTGATGTAGTTGAGACCAGTTCAGGCGGACCCTTCTCAGGGATACGTCAAAGTAGATATACGCTATTGAACTTCCTGAATACAGATCTCTGTCGTGGTTTCTTTTGTAAACTGTCTGCTTCATTATTGCGGTTAGCATGGCAGAGGCTTCTTGAGCAGCTGAAGACTACCTATGGCATTGAGGTGTTAGAAACTCATTCCATTGGTATTTTTCCCTTGTTGTTGCTCGTGGGCGTCCTTGTCTTTATATTCTACTTATTGATCACGTTTCTTGAAGTTGTCTCTAGAAAATGGAGACTAACTGTCCCGACGCATTCAGCTGTCTTGCTAATTCAGTCCTCAATTGCTCTTATTCTAACCCACCGATCACTCTAAAAAGTAAAGTGCCTTCTAAGCGACGGTGCGGACTTATTTTTCCACTAGCCATTCAACTGAAGCTTCAACTACCTCATCCTGCTAAGAACAACATTTATGAAGGTTGCATGACTCCGGGCTCGACGACTTCTTACGGTCATCATATTCCTATTTCCATCATTAAGAGAATAATAGATATCCCTAAAGTAATGTTTCTAGCTATTTGCCATTTCCTTCTGTATATATTATTTTTCTTGATTTACATCCATCATTTATTTAGGTAAATCGAAAGGCTTTGTTTTTGTTTGCCGGTGTTGGCATTCCTCTACAATTTTTAAGGGTAAGTTTAAATGCAGAATTTGCTAAGTAAATATAATTTTTAGGTATTACAATTACCGATAGTTATGAGGTAGTGCAATTTGATTAATTTTTCATGAAGTTGCTTCACGTTCGTAACAATTCTAAGTGGTGCCGTGATTGGTTTGTCCGAATTAAGGTTCGGTAGCACAGATTTGTGGTCAGAGGATAACGATGCTTCTGTATCAATTTCGTAATGATATTTATTATTTTTAAACAATGCAAAATCAAGCGCATTTCTTGATCCTCTTAACCGCTCGGGTGAGCAATGGCGTAGCTCCAAAGTCGATTTTTGTTTCTAAAACAATGTGAAGATCATTGTTCCACCCTTATCAGCCTTGTTACAACACTTGTAATGGCACTTACTATTACATTCCCCTACTACAATAGCGGTAATATTTTCTTCAAATAACTTGTCTGGTATTCCTCTGCATATATCATGGAAGGATGCTTGTAGATAGCTGAAAATTTAATAATTCCACTTTAGTTTTTATAATAACAAAATATTCTTCCACATCTTCCTTTAAGATACATGGTATTTCATAATATTCGAAATTCTCTTTGACAGCAGTTAAGATTCCACCAAAGTGGAAACCTTTGTTCTGTCTGTACACCGTGTTGTTGTTAATTTTTAATTGGACTCTTTTCACTTATTAAGTTTAGTTAATTAGTCAATGTTTTATCATTTAAAATACAATACAAATTCCATCTTTTGACTTTATTTAAGAAAATGGCAAGATCCTGGTGACGTGAACTAAATATGAGAAACGACACATGCTTAAGAACAAGAGTAACGGTAAATATGTTAGAGTGGCCGCCCTGGTGGCGCAGTGGTCTAAGGCGCTGGCCTGTGATCATTCGTCCGTAAGGGGTCCGGGTGCGAACCCCGGTCAGGCATGGATGTTGTGTTTGTCTTACGGCACTGGCTCTCTCCTTTCCCTGGAACCAGTGGCCCTAAATTAGGGACGGGCGACTGCTTATAGCCCATTGAGTTGCTCACGGTGGTCGTTAAACCTCAAATCAAAAAAAATATGTTAGAGTGTGTTTGTGTAAACACCCCAAATGAACCTTTGTTTAATAATGTTATCTTGAACATCAGGAGTATTTGTTCCGTACCAATTCATTATTACGCTTTATACGTATAATGTGTAGAATTAATTTTAAGTACTTGACGACACGGGAACATCTGGAAACTTTACGTTGTTCCCAGGTTAACTAAATATCTCGCTATTTTCGTTTTCACGATAGGATGTTCCGTTTCAGACAGGTTATATATACAGTCGAGTCATATTATTGTGACCACTTCCTACTTTTGTCGTCAACACCACGTAGCCAATGAAAGAAGGCACGTCTCGTGAGCTGGGTTGGAAGGTATATAGGGTGTGCTGAAGACATTCTGAAATAATATCACTTGTTGCTGTCATGGATAAAATGAGTGATTTATCATATTTGCTGAAAGAGGTGATTATCGGCTTTCGGGCCAAGGATGGCAGTATTTCTGAAACATCACAGGTTGTGAACTGTTCGCGTGCTGCTAGGAATAAAATGTATCGTGATTGGAGAAATGGAACCATGGCGAATAAGCAACGTGAAAATTGAGAAGCACAATGCGCCATTGATGTGAGAGGTGAACGTCAGCTGCAAAGGTGCGTGAATGCCGATCGATACGCTACAGTGGAAGAACTCACTGGCCGAATGAACCAGTGGGCTACTGGAAGTGGGTCTAAAATGACAGTTCAAACACTGCTGCGTATGGGGCTCCAATGCAGACGGTTGATCACTGCACCTATGCTAACCAAGGTGCATTGGCAAAAAAGGCTCATATTTGCACGGCAGTACCAGAAATTGACATCCGCTGATTGGCCAAGCATTGCATTCTCCGATTAGTCACGTTTTCTGCTTCATTGAACGGATGGACTTTGACGTACAAGGCGGGCAACATCGGAGAACAAACACTCTTCAACCACTGCTGGCAGAACACAAGCTGTTGGGGGAGCGTTATAGTCTGGGAAATGTTTTCGTGGCATTCCTTGTGTCCAGACATACCTGTGGCAGGCACTATGGACCGAATTCGTCATGAATTTATTTCTGCAGACCATGTATACCCATACATGCTGATTGTCTTTCCTGGTGCGGATGGGATCTACCAGCGCGAAAATGCGACGTGTCGCACAGCTAGAAATGTCCAAGAGCGGTGGTAAGATTGGTTTGTCCGAATGAAGGTTCGGTAGCACAGATTTGTGGTCAGAGGACTTGATAAGTGAAAAGAGTCCAATTAAAAATTACCAACAACACGGTGTACAGGCAGAACAAAGGTTTCCACTTTGGTGGAATCTTAACTGCTGTCAAAGAGAATTTCGAATATTATGAAATACCATGCATCTTAAAGGAAGATGTGGAAGAATATTTTGTTATTATAAAAACGAAAGTGAAATTATTAAATTTTCAGCTATCTACAAGCATCCTTCCATGATATATGCAGAGGAATACCAGACAAGTTATTTGAAGAAAATATTACCGCTATTGTAGTAGGTGAATTTAATAGTAAGTGCCATTACAGGTGTTGTAACAAGGCTGATAAGGGTGGAACAATGATCTTCACATTGTTTTGGAAACAAAAATCGACTTTGGAGCTACGCCATTGCTCACCCGAGCGGTTAAGAAGATCAAGGAATGCGCTTGATTTTGCATTGTTTAAAAATAATAAATATCATTACGAAATTGATACAGACTTCAAAGCCTTTCCCTGGCCCCGTAATACCCAATTCCTAAGCCCTATTGAGCAACTGTGGGACAACTTCGATCGTGCTGTTCGCTCTATGAATACTCTCAAAAGCACCATATAGCAGCTGTCAGATGCACTGTAGTTAGCATGGCTCCACATACCTGTGAACACCTTCTGGCACCTTATAGGGTGAACCCAATCCCGTCTAACTGCTGTCCGAGCTGCACACGGTGGTTACTCTGTATATTACCTGGTGGTCAGAATAATGTGACTCGACCGTGTGGTAAGGACTTTTCTGTCTTACATTTCGGAACAAAAAAAGTTTCTTTTAGATAAGTGTACTTTTATACATGTTCCATCTTGAACATATTTTAATGCTTTTCCAAAATCGAATGAATATTTCTTGCTCCCGATTTGGGCAAATTTACGCTAATGACCATAAAGAATGGAACACCTGAATAGAGTTAAAGAATGACTTTGAATTTGAACGATATGTTCTTCCGGCAATGCAGAACAAATGATGAGAATCTCGATGTCGCACATACTGGGTTCTTCAATGTAGCTAATAATAATCGATGTGGTTACCTCTGGCTTTTAGCACCTTCCGATTGCGCTGATGCATCGAACCGAATAATGTGTGAATGGTGTCTCGGGGAATAACTGTCCAGTCTGTATTGATGTGCATTCAAAAGTTCACCATGAGACTCTGAAGCACGGTTCTAACATCTGCCATTTGAACATGTCCCAGATAATTTCTATCGGAGATAAATCTGGCGATCTAGCCGTACACAGCGTTAGTGGAAAGTTGTTATCCATGAAGAAAGCACATGTTTTCGCTGAAATATGCGATGTGCCATTGCGGTGAAATATGCGGTGTGACATATATGCCTGTGGACGTCCCACAGGAACGGAAAGGAGACCGGCTGTATAATGGCATCAACGCAACTGGCATAGTTTATAGTGGTAGTACAGTTACTCTCATTAAAATTGATTTCCTTTCGTATCCGTTGGAACCGTAAGCCATAATGCCACGTGTTAGTGCAGTATGTATGCCTGGTGCGAACACACTCTTCCGGACGCCCCTGTCCCTATTCTTAGGGGACACAGATACGGTCATACGTTTCATCTAAACAAAAGTCCCTTTCCTCGAAGTACACGATATTGTGTCAGTGGACACCTCACTCCCTTATTTCGATGCACCATTACAGCCTCCTGGCGGCGTATTGTTGCGGTGTCAGAAGTATCCTGAGAAGGAGCAAACGACGCTGCGAAACCAACTGTAATAACTGACGACGTATTGTTACACTTGACGTGAGAGCATACATCGTAGTTCGCAAATGCTCCCCAATGTCATTGATAAAACGGCAAGGTCACACAAAAGCATCCTCACGAGATGACGGTTGTCTCCCTGCGTTTTCTGTCAACGTCGTTCAGAACTTTCACTGCCCGTCCTGCACCCTTCTTCGTACTATTCCTTGCTTACTTTCGATATAACGGACTCACTGTACTCCACATGACCGGCAATCCCTCGGACGAAAGTATTGCAGTGTCTCATGCCCATAATGCGACCTCTGTCGAACTTGTTGGCAGCCATGGGGGCGACACGAACTACTGATGTCTGCGTGTTCCGCAAGTCGCACGGGCCTGTAAGCTCAATCGTTTCATCTTTGTATCTGTTCTTATGTGTCCAGAAAATTTGGCTTTGCTATCTTGTGTCCGTCTTGGTGTTGCATTTTAGGTGGCCAGCAGTGTAGTTTCAATGTTATTTCTGTGTGAGAGGGCTCATTGAATAAAGGATTTATTTCCCTCTAAAATGAGTTCCTAATTGTATATACAGTATTTACCGCAGTTTTCCAAATTTAGAATATATATAAGTATAGCAAGATAACCAGCATTTATGAAACAGTAATTCCTCAATCATGACACGTGTTGCTTATAATTTCTCATAGATTTTACAGCCGTTAATTTCTCATTCCGTACCATTGTAAATATAATAAGGAGAAATAGTTCTTGCAGTTCAGCCTTTTATGGGTATACTGAAAAAAAAATTACTTCCGAAAATCAGTCATAACTTTGTTACATTTTTTTATTTTCGGTCGCGCAAAGTATTTTTCATTACTAATATACTCGCACATTTACTTTCACGTTCCGGGAAAATGAATGAACAGTGATGAAGATTACAAATACAAAAGAATATGTCATATTTTTTTCCAGAGAATCAGCAATTTAATTTCGCACTGGAACAAAGCGTGTCGCCAAAAATTATCCATTTGCAGGTTGTTTATGTTAGAGACATAAGTCACAAAATTTCTGGTTGCACTTTAATGCATGTCATAGAAAAATGTTAAAAGAAGAATTGCAACCTAGTTCAATTTAACAAGATTCAGAGCAAACAAAATTCAATGTATCCTTTAATTTCAGAGGAACGTTTCCATTCCATTCTGGAAAGATGACTGGGTATCTACTCTGCAATGAACTTGTAATTAAAAATTAAATTAATTGTTTTTACAGATAGTATACTGAAAGCGAAATATTTTTTAAACCAATCTTTGTACAGTTTCACATTTTAAAATAATTTAAAATTTGATATTAGAAAGATTGAATTTTATCAATGTTTTGGCAGTTTTGCGACAACGTTCCTAATTTACCTCGACAAAACGTCGTGTTACTTGCTTTATAATCACACAAATATAATGCTATTCTTTGCGTCAATTGGAACAAGTAATGAAATTTTATGATCTGAGGAAAAGCGTACCAGGATTGAAAATGTGGTTACCCAGGTGTATTAAATCTTCAATGCTTAACGATTTTATAGGTGAACTAAGGATACAATTGTGATAGAAAAGCAGTGCCGCCAGTATATCTCAGATTTAAGACTACCGGAAAGAAAGACGAAAAAGCGATGCGAACATGAAAATTTGAGTGTTACATTTTAATCATAGTTCACAAGCCAAAGTGATAAGGATATCCCTGTCACAACTTTTGCACGGCAAGAAACAACTATATATTCAAGAAAATAATTTCTTGCAATTCGACTGAATTGACCACTCGAAAATACGACAGTAGGATAAAGTGGCAAAGTTACTACTGCGAAAAGTTTTAAAAAATCAAGAACTGCTCGAATTTAAAGCTACAAAATTTGTCTAATCAACAATTACAATTTTTCAGGATAAAACAAATCGTAACTTCGATTAAAATATTATATAAAAATACTGAACAAACATCTGAAGCTTCAGTCCTTGAGAGAAATCCATGTATCAAGGTATGATGATTATACAAACCCTATACCGAAAGCATCAGTTCAAAACGTCCATCGTTTCGAAGAAACAGCGACACTCTAGGCAAGGAATACTTGCAGTATTTTTATATTCTTCAAGTTTATCACCCAAAAAGCATTGAAAAACACAGTGTTTTCGAAATATGAGAGCGAAGTAAATATTTTCCTTTAACACAAATACTTCTGTAACCGCTATGCCTACGTAGGAAAGCAGTGCTTTTGGTAATTTTTATAATAATTTCGCTAACAGTTTCCTGATGTGGAACACTATACATGTGGTCCTAATGTGGTAGCCTACGGAAGAATGTGTGTGAAGGGTGGTAATGTGAGATCGCTAATTGTACAATCAAATCTCGAAATAGGCTAAAGGATGTTATTTATTGGACTGCACAATCATTGAAAGAAATTTCCCGATATACTCTGTCGTGATCATGCGAACGAGTATTTTCGCTAGTAGAAAAAAAGAGGGGTAGTAAACTGCAATGTACTGCAAAAAGAAAACTTTTCTTTTAAAAGCAGAATCACTTTAGAAATTCTCCTCCGGTATAATCCAAGTAAGCAAGAGAATTGACATGGAAATCATATTTCAAAGTGACGGGATCTTCATAATTTTACAGGTGGAACATATTTCAGCAGAAGTGGGAGTAAAAAGACTTTTAAGGTTCACTTTCGGCATACTTGGTAGGCGGTTCGGTTCGTATGTGTTTAATCTTAACTGAAATCCCTCATGATTTTGAATAGATATTTTTCGAAAACAAATGAATGTGCTGTTCATTACTGTTCACAAGAACAGGAGTTCTGATAACCTTTTTGAACACCTTTCTGTAGCTTCTTTGTCCAGGATAAAATTTGCAAACATTTATTCAAGGATGAATTTTTTAAAAATATTTTGTCAAGCGCACATGCCAAATTAGTGTAAAATAAAATGCCCTGTCATTGAAGATATTAACAAGACTTGGTTAATAATCGATGCGGAAGATGTTCAGCCATAAATTTTGATCTTTTGAGTCTTAAAACATTGTGTTGTGTAAAGAAAAAATACTTTAAGTATTTTACCAAAAGAAAACGCTAACATTGTGTAAATTTATCATTCAAGATATTAACTGAAATTGATTAACAAACAATGCGGAAGATGCCATCAATTTGATTTTTTGAAAAACCTTGCAGAAAGAACTTGTCCTATTTTGGGAAATATTATTAACAACACGTTTACTGAGGACTTAATAAGCCTTTCTAAATGGTACAACTTTACTTATCGCTACGTATTTCTTACGTGTTGAAAAACATCTCTCGTTGCGCACATGACGAGGACATCCCATTGACATCCAAAAATGGAAATTCTTAGAATGCTTGGATAAGTTGCAATGTTTTTTTTTTTTTCTCACTTTTGACACTTTCACAATTTGAAAGCTAAAAATTTTTCCAGATTACCTTCCAAAATTATAAGAACTTTAAACATTTATTTCCCCAAAAGCATGTTTTTAATAAATTGGGCATAGTGAGAAATTCCGCTACCCGGTTCCAATCCGCAGAAGCATTACCAATAATTCATCATCATTTTTGAAAGTAAGAAAAACAAAATGGGGAGCTCATAGTATAAAACAAAATAGCCCAATAGTATACCAGCCAATATATAAAGGAGAGAGAGCTTGCTTTAGAAATTTTAATATTTACCAAAACGAAATGCAATCATCTTAAACAATCTGCTGGTGAAGTTTCGATGTTTTTTTTATTTTCAATGAGAGGACATCTTTACGGATTGCATTCCTAGAAAATGGACACCATACCCACTGCGATTCACTGCAGCGGTACTGTGAGGCGCATACGAAAAGTTACCAAGAACGGAAAACCACACAAGCTGACCAATCCTGTCATGGGGATCCATGATAATGGCTCCCTGACTCCGCCAACATAACGACCTACGTTTTAAGACAGTTTTACTCGTGAAACCTAAATACATGTTCCACAAATCCGGAAGCTATCAGGTTACGATTTTGTCATTTTTGTCCTTCCAGAAAGAAAAGAAATAATGCGTCGTCAGTTCGTCCTGGACGATGATGCAAATATACATAATAATAAAAGAAGTTTTCCATTCCTAAGAAGAGGAAATTTACAGGAACGGGCATTTGATTATCACCAATCAGTGGTGATTTGAATAAATGTATTAAAAATGTATATCCATAATTTGCCAATCTAGCTCTTTTATTATTTCCATTTTTTAATTTACATCTGATATCATCCAAAAAGACATAAGAGTTGATTCTGCCAAACACGTATTGAGTTGTTCATGACGAAGGGTACTTCCAAAATGCCTTCATTTTACCGTTAGTGTCTGGTCTTCAATTGTATTTTCAACATCATTTATTTTACATTAACAAAATTGTTGCGTTTAATGTGACTGTTATCACTTATTAATTTCATTTTGTGGTTAGTTTTGTTGGTTTTCTTATTCCTAAGGAGACACATTTCAGAAATCAAACTTTATTTTTCTGCATTTGTTTATTAATTTACAGCATGGCAAATTAATTATTCATAGCTATCTTTAAGCTATTTGTTTAAAAAAAATGGAAGGGTCATCTGTATTCTCCGTCAATTTCGGCGTAGATTGCAGCACACTACTTAATAACGTGGTCAACCCTTTGGTCTGCAGTATTTCTTTTGGTACCACTAGTGTCCAGAGGTTTCAGCGCATATTAGACCCTTGTGCGCGCAGCAATGAAGTCTGTCATTACACTCGATGTCGAACCTCATACAGCGTCTGAAACAGATTGTTCAATCAATGGAAGAGAGGTCAAAATCATTTTTTAAAAAATCTGTGAAAAATAATGAAATCTAATCAAATAAATGCTCATAGGTAAGAGATTTAGTGTTCTAAAATAATGATTATCATTGCTACTGCATGAGGTCAGACAGAATTGATTAACGGAATTCTCAAAAAATTACCTAAATCAGTTCTTTTCATAACTTCAAAAACACAAGTGATACGTAAAAAAACGCAAAAGCATAAACACAGAGAACTTTTCTGGTTGTTGTTTATGTTTTCGTTTAGATGATACCATTATGGTCAGGGTTTTTTTCAGCCTGTGTGCGCCGGTACACACGCACGCATACCGGTTATTGTTTTCAAGGAAGGCAATGAAAATTCTGCAAGGCTGACTGTAAGCAGCAGAAATTTAGCATTGCACGCATTCCCCCAGACATGGGCTAACCGATCTTTCAAAAGAACCGATTCTTCCGATTTGACTCACTCAATAGATTCGGTCGGACCAAGTCGTACGTTTCGCTTATTTAATTTTTTTTCCGGGTTAGAGTACCATTTGTGTCTAGGGAATCGATTCTCAGTTGGATCCTTTCGTTCGTTGCAGTCAGTGATTCTTCCGGTTTGGAAACAATTCTGAGTTAGATCGTTTCGTTCGTTGCAGTCAGTGGTTCTTCCGGTTTGGAAATAATTCTGAGTCAGATGCTTTCGTTCTTCGACAGATTTCGATTTAATTGCAGTTTTTAAGATTAAATTTCTTCTTAAGTATTACGGAAAATTTGTAACTTGTTTTTTTTATTAGTTCATTTCGAAACGTTCCCGTAATTTATTGCATTTTAACACTTCTAAAAAAGATAAGATTTTCTAACTAGAAAATGAACTTACTGAGGCATCTTGGCGAAAGTTCGGTGTCCAGTAAAAAGTAAGTCTGATCTGACTGATACTTACATTCAAGAAATCGGCTCTTTTGTGGAATCGATTTTTTCAGGAAAGATTCGTTCAAAAGTGAATCACTTTGCTGATTCGTTGTTTTCGAACGACTCTTTCGTGAACGACACATCTCTAATTACCAAGTCAAATTAGCCAATCACTGCGTCGTACGGCTGTGGCAACACATAAATTGCACCATCTTAGATCGCAAATTTTGGCTAAACAACATCGAGAAAAATGTAACGTTCGGTGAGATGGAATCAGCAAATGCATGTAAGCGACTTTTGCTTCAAGGAAAACAGATCCTAAGAAGATAATGTTACTATTTAGCCTACAAGAAATTGCCTCCTGCCCTGTTGCCTGTTATAAACATAATAAACTACATACCAATTTCTATGAGTAAGTGTGACACTTGGTTTCTCGCAAATGAGTTTGATTGTAACACCAATAAGTGCATCAATACAATTGAAGACTGTAATTTCATAGTTGATCATTAAGCCGGTCAGTTCACATCTACGTGCGTTCCGACCTTTACTTTACGTAAATTCCTGGTACCTGAAAAGTAGACATTTAGCAACTGACACTAAGAGCAAGGCACGGACACGTGAAAATGGCAGTAACAATGCATTATAGCTTTTTGGAAGCTACTTTGCTATGAGGTACTTACATTTGTTGTTGTTATTGTGACTATTATTATTATTAAATCATTTAAATTGATCATCAATAATAAATATTATTATTACCCATATCATTTACATTGTACCGGTGAAAGCAATGAGGTTGCGTAAGAGAGTGGGGTGAGACGGTACCAGTAAACTTTATTTTCGAAAAAAAGCACTGATTACAATTGTGGTAATAAAACGTTTTAATCTAAATAGGTTACGTTCGACCAATTGTAATGGTTTAAATGTTGATCAGGTCAGCAGATATGACAAGTTTTGGAAAGAGTTCAGCATGGTCAGCTCTTTCGGTTTTTGATAGATGTACTCATTGTCAAAAGAACCCACGCACCAAGAAAAAACGTGCGATTAACGCGAAACTCGGCGAATGGCTACGAAGAGGGCAGCCATGCAAATGATCAAGGTTTCGTGCGATTCCTCATGCCCGTACGTCCACGACTGGTGCTGCAATCGCAATCTTTGGGTCTCCAATCGCAATCTTCTTCCGTACAAAGAGCATCCTGAAAGTAAGTAGGCGCCGATCAGGGGGCCCCACATTCGCGCTGAAGTGCACGGTAAAGGTCAGGTAAGATACCTAAGCGGCCTACATGGCGATGAGCCGCTGTAGATACGCGTAAGACAATTAACGGAGTTTGAACGAGGCTATATCGTTAGGATGAAAGAGGCAGGTTGGCCGGTGCGGTGAATCGGATAGCATTTGTGCCGGTCGTACAGTACGGTGTGATCCTGTTGGAAGCAGTGGACACGGAAGGCACCCAGACACGGCGGATTGACTCTGGACGACCCAGAGACACCACCAGCAGAGAGGACGTGGGATTGTGAGAGCGGCAGGCACAGATGCAACGACGTGCTTGTCTAACATCCACAGACACGAAGCGGCTCTACAAGGGACCACTGTGTCCGTCAGAACCATTTCCAGGCGTCTTGCAGAGGCAAATCTGTACTCTCCACGGCCCTTGCATTTTCTGCCATAACACCTGATCATCGTTGGCGTGTATTGCTTTGGTGTCAGCGGCGACAAAGGTAGAATGCTACGGAATCTAACCATGGCCCTTACGTTTTCGGCAATGAACACCTGACCATCGTTGGCGTGGATTGATGTGGTGTCAACAGCAAGAAACGTGAATCCTATGACGACGTACAATGTTCCGCGACGAATTCCGCTTATGTATGGGAACGGACGACTACCGTGTCACAGTGGGAAGGACCGCAGGGGAGCGCTACAATACGAATCTCACTGTACAGCAGCACAAGCCCCGAACTGAAGGCTTTATGCTCTGGCGAGCCATCGCGTACGACAGCCGCACTTTCCTCGCAGTTATCCGAGGGACGTTAACAGCCCAGCGCTACGTACTGGATATTTTGCGGCTCCTTGTCCTGCCGTTCTTGGCGCCGCCGCCCTGAGCCATTTTCCAACAAGATAATGCCTGCCCGCACACGACTTTGCCATGCTTAAACGCTTCCGTGGTCTGCCAGAGAGCCTGATCTCTATCCCATCGAGCACATGTGGGACCAGATGGTACGTCAGCTTTCCCCATGTCCCAGTTTTCGTTATTTAGAGCGTCAGTTGCAAGAAGTGTGGGCCCATCTTTCCTAGGATAACTTACGGCGTCTCTTTGACTTCATGCCGGACCGTATAACCTCATGCATCCGAGAACGCGGCGTTCCGACGCTGTACTAACGCTGATCAGAATGTGTACCGTATGTCAGCGAGAAATCATCCTGTTGCTGTGATATTGTAATCAATTCTGTCGTTGGTATGTAGCATCTCACCACTAAAATCTCATTTCAATCCGAGGCATCCTTCTTAGTACGCGGATTTTTATGACACTGAGGGTATGTTTTATCTATAAAGAAGAGTATGGACCATGTTACTGATACTTTATCATTGCGTGTTAATCACGAATGGTATTTGGCTATAGTCTGACCCAAATTCCATAACATTACATAACAAGAAATAAAATCGCAAGAATGCAAAGGAACTTTTCAGATTCGTCCCAAAATAGCAAGGAAGTAATTACAAGGGAGATCTTATTAAGCAATTTCAAGAGAAATCTTTTTAACGGCAAGATAAAAAATATTAGCTGAGGTTAGAGTTTTTTTCTTTTGTCTTGTGTACAGTAGTTTTTAATCTTCTCTTTATGTTGCAAAATTTAAATTTATTCATGTCTGCTGATTGTTAGTAATTAGTGTCATTTAAAGAAAGAAAACATACTTTTTTTTAATTATATATATCTTCTGTTAATTAATAGCTTCATTTATTTTGCATGTATTTTACAAGAAATATAAGCCTGTAAGAAGAATTAAGTTTCCAACAAAAGGAAAACTTAAGTAGACGATGCAGGCAGATGGGTGTTTTTTTCTGAGGCGTCTTTACTTGCATGAAAGGAAAGCTGCTGAATTACATGAACACGTCTGGGACCGCTGGTTTAGAAAAAATCGTTGTACATCATAATTTCTTGAGCTTTATCATGAACTAGTTCCATGAGCAGCAAATTTTGTGCATCTTTGTTTCCGTGTTTATTACATTCTACATTATATCACATGAAAGCATCGGCTTAAAACATTTTAGACATTAGATAGGGAACATAATTTCTAAAAAGGATGGAGCTGAACATTATATAAAATTTTCAGCCATAGTTAAGGAAACTACTTAATTTTCTCTAGAGTTTCGATTTTCTTCGGAAATCGATGTCAATTCTTTTCCAAACAGGTTGTCCTCCAACATTTCAAGCTCTCTTAGAAGACTCATTTCTGCATTTTTACTCTTTGACAGATCTTTAAAGATAAGAAATAAAACATTTCAATTTCATAAGCTCTTTTGAAAGTGCTTTACGAGCAACAATATTAAACACACAGAATTAGATCAGATGAAACAAATTATTTTTAAAAGAATCTAGCCGCAATTCTTTATTTGTATGACTTCATTTAGTCGATGAGGTGAAAAATCTTTCATCTCTTTAAAATTTTTATACGAAGTATTTCTAAATAAATCATGCAGGACTAACTTCAGTTTTGGCAAAGAGATTGCCCCCAAGGCTAATTTTCATTCGTCGAACCTCTTCGCCTCACAATTGCGCAGCAAGACTTACATTAGTTACTTCTGCTAGGCAGGCCATTAAAAGTTTGTATTAACCTTAAAGGAAATCTTATTGGAATTTTTTGCATGGCCGAATCAGCAGATTTCGAGAGCAAAAACTTTATTAGTATATATATATGTTTTATATTCTGGGGTTTAACGACTACCGTGATAATAATCAAATGATCACATGTAGAGGATTTTAGGAAGGAGTGTCTGGCCCCAGGTCTTAAACAACCTTTAGAAATAAGAAACTAGGAGATTTGAGCTTGAGTGCCCGATAGGAAAGTGACACGGAAGCGAAGTAGAAAGGGGAGGAAGACGCCCTTATTTATTACCGTTGGCCAGTAGCCAGGGTCCGAAGGCTTAACGTGCCTATCTGACGCACGGTGGATATTTAGTGGATCGACCGTTCGTACCATCCTGTGATCGAACCTGAGGTCCTTTCCGTGGCAGTCACGAACGTTGCCCACTAGGCCATCCGCGGCCACGATCACCGTGAGTGAATCAGTGGGCTATAAATAGTCGTCCGCACCTATATTAGGTAGTAGCCACTACGTATATCCCACTGATTTTCAAAACCTGTCCTTTTCATGATGTATTCTGAATTTACAGCATTGTGAACAAATGCTATCTTGGCTACTTGTCCACCAGCTTCTGGAGGCCCTGTAAAATATTATGTTATTTTTAAATCCTTTATATATTGAACTGTCAGAGGATTGCAAATATTTTTATTTGACAATGAACGTGATCAGGATAGTAATTCTGCATTCGTTCAGCATAAGGCATGTAACTCAGTTCACAGAGAACATTCGGTAAGTAGTGAAGAAATTGGTGATCCAATACCCTTGGTTGATACCGAGAGTAAAGTGTAGCCAGGGAGATTGAAACGGCCTCCTGATAATATAAATGATTAATTAAAAAATAATACAACAAATTCATAGAACTTTTCGATGATCTACAGTATGTTGAATTTAATGAGAGAATTGGTACCGTAAAACAAACACAACATCCGTGCCTCACAGGGATACGAACCAGGACACATCTCGAGGCGAATGATCAGAAATCAGCGCTTAGACTACTGCTCCACGGAGGAGCTCACCAAGATTTCCGAAGCAGCGTGAATAGAAGTTGCATTATGGATATCACACTGCACCTATTTTTCCATATAAGAAGACATAAATTGGCCCATTTTGATTTAACGAAGACCACACTCTGACCTCCCGCTTAGGTCACTGTGCTTCACAACTGGGAAAATGATGTATTCTTTGAGCCGGTTATTATACTAATGTAGTTTTCATTATTTTCCTGCTCAATCAAATACTTGTAGATATAGCACTTGGTCCCAAATACTTTTTCTTTCTTCCTGATTTTTTTCTGAAATCGTCCTTTGAGAGTAACGGGTTTTTCTAGGCAACTGTTTCTCCTTTGTTCCGTACTCAACTGAATTATGGAAATTCAGTGGCGCAAAAAACTGCAGAAATTGTTTTCACTTCGCGGCTTTCAATTTCTTCCGTACAAAGAGCATCCTGAAAGTAACGCCTCCTCCTAAATACTTTTGAAATTTTTAAGTGATTTTAATGAAACTGCACTGACATGTGTACTATGCTATGTTACAAATGTAGGAACACATTTTTTTCGGAATCGGAAATAAAAATCATGAATGGCGAAGAACAGCAAGGAGCCGTAATTAAATTCATGGAAAAAGAGGTATGTGCGGCTCCAGAAATCCACATAAGACTTCTGGAGGTGTATGGAAATGTCACAATCGATATCTTTAATGTCCGAAGATGGATAAAGACATTTCGAGAGGAAGAATATTCAGTGTCAGACATACAACGGAGTGGAAGACCAGCAACTGCAGTGACAGATGCTAACAGGCAACGAGTGAAAGCCCTCATGACAGCTGATCGTCGTCTCACCATCCAGAAGTTCCAACAATAAACAGTGCTTACTATGAGCAGACATTGAAGAAGCTAAAGGAAGTTATCAAAAGGAAAAATCGTGAAATTTCAATTCATATTGTTGTTTTACACCATGATAGCGCACGTCTTCACTCCTTAACGGAGGCTTGAGTCTATTGCCAATATGGGGTGTACGGTTATGGCCCAACAACTTTACAGTCCTGATTTGGCTCCATCAGACTGTTTCCAGTTTGTCCCCTTGAAATCGTCCCTCCGTGAGGAAAGTTTCGACGATGTGACAGACGTTAAACTGGATTTAAACTCATGGCTGAAACGACAGCCTCTGGAATTTTTTCAAAAAGGATTAAACCAATAAGTTTATAGATGGCGGGCTAGCATTATTAACAATATGTCCAAGTATTTTGCCACCAAGTTTCACATTTTGGCTGCTACAAATAGAAATCTGATGAGGGACGATGCATTCATTATTTTTAGGATGCCTTTTGTAAATTAACATTAATTAGCTTTCCACCAGGCTACGCTCCGAGAAATAGAAAAAAGAACGTAGTTCCCAATCTGAGTTAAATAGTGTGGGATTTCCGCCACCATATTTTTTTAACAATCTTTGCATTTTCATTTTCATTTTCTAGACCGTAATGTCATCTAATTCGAAAAGGTAATATAGCCCTCAGCGGTATGTGGTACCCAATAGTAGCCTCAAATCGCCTGGGGAACACACACAGGAAGCGTAGATATCAGCTTATCTAGGACCGCAAAAGCTAAAACGATGTTCACAAAGAGTAAGGATTAGTTGCGGCTTGGACGTTGCCAACCATACGGTTCAATCGCTTCTCATTATGATTTTCCTTTGGATGGCATTCAATGACTTTTTACTCGTCGCGTCTGTTTCCGTACAGTGAATATATTACAGCCACAAGGGAATGTGGCACCCTAAAGAGACATACAGTACATTAGAAAGAACACTAAATTTTGGTACCTAGAGATCTCTTTATCCTTAGCCCTGCATTATGCATGTACTGTGTATGACATGTCCATCTTAGATATCGTGAAATTTTCAATTTGTTTTCATTTCTCTTAAAACGTAACGCCGAAGTCCATCCTACGATATCATTAGTACTTTCCCATTATTTGCATGTTCATGTTTGATTAATGACTAATGTTTCGTTGATGTGTCATAGTGAAATTTGAAACAGGCGTGTTGTGCGAAGAATGACTTCAAAGAAAATGTGATACTCTTAATATGTTTCTGAGCTGAAAATACAATATTTTGAACGAATATTATTGCATTTTACGGATGTATAAATTGCTAATACGATAAAGTTCGAGACATTTCTACCAGTAAGATATTTTACAGAAAAACAAAGATGCATGAATGGAAAATAATGAAATCCCTCACAAATAAAAAAATGAGAACTATATATGTGTTATTTGTTTTCATTCTGCATTAATCACGTTAATTTTTGTTAGTCATCCGTATTTCACAAAACTTGACCGCAATGAGTTTCTTCTACACCGGAGTTCGAAATATCAGATTCCACGAAGATAGCTGTGTTACTGAAGCACAAAATCCATAGGGAAACACCAAGCATTATTTTGATGGGCTTACAAATGACTTTCATGAAATGTCAATACGACTCGAAAAACAGTTTCTCAAAAATTAAAAAAAAAATAGTTTTTCTTTCATGAAATATTATAACGACTCGAAAAAACAGTTTAGACTCGAAAAACAGTTTCTCAAAAATAAAAAAAAAATAGTTTTTCTTTCATGAAATATTATAACGACTCGAAAAAACAGTTTAGACTCGAAAAACAGTTTCTCAGTTTCTGTTCCAAAATTACCGGAAGCCAGGTTTGTTTAAAACAAATGGAACACAGTTCTGCTTAATCAATATACCACTTGAGTGCAGATCGTTGATTTTCAGGTAAAAATGGAACGGTCATATCTTCAGATTTTTTATTTGTGTTATCCACCCTGCAGGTGCTTCAAGAAAGACTAGGACTCTTATGGTACACATGTTTTCAAATAAACGGAATCGTACTTAATGTATCGAATCACAATAAAAATATCAGTAATTATTCAAATGATTTATAAAGACAAGATTTCGAACTGAAAATTTTAACAGATATCAAATGAAAATAAGAAAATAGAATATTGTATATCTTCCTTAATCATAAAACTCTCATTCATAATTCGAGCTTTAAAGATTTTTTATAGAAATTCTTACCTGCACTTTAATCTTTAGTAGCAAGGATGACGCCTAAAAGCAGAAGGAATGGTCCCAAGGTCTTCATAGTGCTTCGACTGCAAAATGTATAGAAACAGTTTAAAAAGGAGAAACATTTATTATTTTGAAATAGAAAAAAAACTGACTGATAAATGCCTATTACAGGAACAGGGATTAATATTTATTGAAAAGTGTAGCAAATAATCAATTCTACTTCTTCTAAAACAATAAACTAATTACCATTAGAGCATTTATTTTTTTGTTTTCCGCAAGAGTACTACTGCACACGTTTCTTCTTGTGTACCAGATTTAGAAATCTTTTAAATATTCAGTAACGTTTAAGTCTTCAAATTTTCGGTAAGGATGTTTACATTCTGTTTCGAGCAAAAAAATGGTTGCCAAGAACAGCGTCATTTACAGAAATATAAACACAAGAAAAACGCCGTCACGTTTTTAAAAGGGCGTTTTTGAGACGACTGAAAAACGTGATGGCGTACAGAATGGATCAAATTTAATCCATTTTCAAATCTAATAGGAACAAATAAATTGCGAGGCACGTTTATAGTCTTTTCAGTACTTCTGGTAACATGTGCAGGCCAGTGGCTATAATAAGCAGATAACATGTTTTGCAATAAATATAGATATCTGAGCTGGCGTCCCCTGGCTCTCTACATGTCAGTGACATTTGAAACATATTTTATTCTCCTATAATTTCGTATAGAAATGCATCGATTATTGGGTACATTTATCCTACATTTCTATTTATCCACACTTCTCTTTTAGGAAGCAAAACACAGGATTTGTATATTTGACAGGAAACTACGTTTTCCCGTCTTGAGCACGTGAAGTTACATTTGCGTTTTTAAGGGAATATACGTTTACATTTTTAAGAGAAACCACGTTTTCGTTTCTTAATCTGCCGATTGTCACAAGATCCTGGTACTCAGACAATCGGTTATTGAAACTTTTTTTTTCAAATCATAAGATATCTTTGCAAGATACGGGAGAAAACCTATGTGTTAGAAAGCGGACCTTAAAAAGTTTACGATATACAACCATTTTGGACTTAAAGTAACGTACAGCTTGTTAACAAAGTATACTGAGAGTATAACAGAATATTTATTTACAATTAAATACTAATTCAAAGGCTCAGTAATTGCATTCTAACGGAATTCCATTCTTCAGGATGAATATTTATGGAATTTTGGATTAAAAAAATTACGTTTCCATTTTTTTTTTTGTAGCAAAGAATATGATGCGCTATCATCGCTATGTATTTTCTGATGCACGTTGTCTGTCCTAAGCTAGTTATTTTGCATATGTTTTTTTTTATTTTTCGTTCGAAAACTGCAGACCACTTTAGTGCTTGACTGCCGAATTTGAGGTCGTTGTTTTTATATTTCATATAGATGCATGCGCTAAAAGCAGGACATCAAAATGGTAAGGTAGATATGGCTATAACCTGTTTTTTTTTTCTTAAAAGCCTTGTTATAAAATGTAGAACTTTTTTCGTTAAGATAAATCGAAAAAGGATTTAATGTATGCGCAATAATAATTTTCTCTGGTAGGCGCAATAAAATATTTTCTGGCAGGCGCAATAATATTTTTCTCTGGTAGGCGCACTAATATTTTTTTCAATTTCAAAGTACAAACATATGATCTTTAATATTAAGTGTTATGTTGCACTTGACTCATCATCATTGAGCAGCACTACGCGGGTTGTTTGCTGATTTAGATTTCATAAATATCATCACAGAAGGAGTGAAAGCCGCTCCGGTGCCGCAATGGTCTAAGCGATGGATTCTGGTAACTCGTAGGAGATGGGTCCGGGTTCGAATCCCAGGGAGGCATGGATTTTGTGTTTGTCTTACGGCCGTAGTTCTCTCCTGTCCTTGGAACCAGTGGCCCGAAATTTGGGACGGGCGACTGCTTATTGCCCACTGAGCTGCTCACCCTGGTCATTAAACCCTCAATAAAGAAAGAAACAAGGATTGAAAATGTACGTATCAGGATTGAAGTCAGCTAAAAGTATATGTACATCAGTAATTCATTTTCAATTTCAAAGCACTGTCACAATAATTCAATACGGAATTTAACAGTTGAAGAAAATTTTATGCACAGCACACGAAAGTTAGTTCTACTCAGTTGTTGTCTATCCCTCAAAAGGTTAAATTTTACACATTGCAAAACACAAATTGGGTGCATATATAATCGTAAAACTGTTAATCAGTGTGTTTAATTTCTCAAATGTTGACAAGCAACATAAAGCAATAGCAGACTTATAATGTATGAATTAGAACATTTAATGCAATTTATGATCTACCTATAATGAAGATACTTACAGGACACATGTGGTGGGGAGAATGAAACTGCTGTGTGTGTTAATAAATAAAGTCTATGTGAAACAGTCAGTGAGAAATGATCAATAATACCTACAAATGTCCTTCGACAAAAAGAGTAGACCTCCAAAATACAATAGATTACGCTTGAGATGAAATACGTGGAACATAAAAAATGCAAATGAGAGCACGTCCATTTTTATTTTATTGAAAATGGAGAAGAATT
This sequence comes from Macrothele yani, assembly GCA_039090855.1. Classification (NCBI taxonomy): domain Eukaryota; kingdom Metazoa; phylum Arthropoda; class Arachnida; order Araneae; family Macrothelidae; genus Macrothele; species Macrothele yani. The sequence continues at coordinate 43,878,509 of CM076999.1, read as the reverse complement.
CGAAAAATAAGATTCCAAAGATAATATAAGCTTATGAATGTAGGAGTACAATATAATGTAACATAAAAGTTTCTAGAATAAAGCATGAGACATGAATTAGTTTCAAAATATCATTCAATTGGCAATTGAATCAGTATCAAAAGAGGCAAAGATACAAACAACGAAAAATCAAAACTGATTAAAAATTATACCCTTTGGTGTTGATTTTTAACGACATTCGCAATCTTCCCACAAGAATTGCGAAAAAAAATTAAATTTTTTTTTTCCAGTTTGAGGGATAAAAAACACGATTGAAAAACTTCTTTCTTCCGTCAGATACTATTGTTTTCCATACTGGCTGCATTGATATTGAATAGCTTTGATACATTTGATTTGCGTTAGAACAAATTCAAAAGACGTGCTTATTAGACCCGAAAATTCAGTGTAATCTTACTTGTTGTTTTTGTATTTGATTAATTCTATTTTTATTATTTTCTTTTTCTTTTATTTTAAATATCAGTGTTTGTTAAAGCCAAGTTTACGGGGATTGCGTTTAGCAACACTGAGTGTAGGCTGGAAAGATGTACAACGGAATTTAACAAAATCCCATATTTCTGACACTTTCCTTAACATGATACTCCTGCGAGCACCTTCCTCGCAATTTATGACACGAAGGTCGAGCGATTTGTTTTGAAGCAGTCGTCTTCCTTTTTGCTATATAATGGGGTTTTCTGCTGCATTGATTTTCCACACTCCTCAATTATGCTGACCTATCTCACATTTCTGTTTGGCAGAAGAGTAATTCACTTGAAATTAAATTTTAGGAAACAAACCTCTGCAGAGACTGTACCAGTTCTGATTCCACAGCGTGAACATGGGTTTGGCGTACTCCTTCGAAGCTTGATATTAAAAAAAACTGTAATGTACTGATATTTTTGGCGAATTCTGTTCGTAAATAATACCTGATAGCAGGTCATCCCGGAAGTAATGTTGTTTTGCGGAAGCCCGACAGTTATGATACCCCTGGTGACCAGACTATGACGTCGACCGCAGTGAGTATAAAAGGAATCACGCGAGAAGGTCTTCAAGTAACTTGAGACCGCAAACGGGAGTTCTAGGTGCAGTCGTTGTGTACTTAAACCGCATAGAAAATGGCAGTGTCAGAAGACTGCACTAGGCACATTATGTGGTATGAGTTCCACCATCGACATTCAGCGACGGTAGCAACACGAAACATCAATGCCGTATTTGGGCCGAATACCCTGGAGGTCAGGAAATGTCAACGCTGGTTCCAGAAATGTCGAAGAGGTAATACCAGTCTTAAGGGTATGCAGCGACCCGGACCGCCTGTTGAGCTGGATAAGGACGTGCTGAAAGCTGCTGTTGAGTCCAATCCGCAGTCAACAATCGAGGAATTGGCCACATTTGTTCATTCAACCCATTTCACTGTTCACCGGCATTTGCAGGGCTTCGGTTATGAGTCGAAACTGGATAAGTGAGTTCCCCATGATCTCACTCCACAACAGCTGCAACAGCGTGTGGACATTTACCCTTCTTTGTTTTCCCGTGAAAAATGGCAGACGTTTTTGCACAGAATTGTCACGGGGGATGAAAAATGGAATGTTTATCACAACATTAAGCTTAAACGGCAGTGGCTTCCCAAAGGGAATGTGCCTGCAGCAGTGGCGAAACCAGGACGTTTCCCACAAAAGGTTTTGATGTCTGTGTGGTGTGATATGCAAGGCATAATCCATTGCGAGCTGCTGCCACCCAACAAAATCATTACAGGGCAAGTCTACTCTCAGCAGCTGCAGCGTCTGCGCACTGCTTTGCAGGATAAACGTCCAGTACTCATGAATCGTAAAGGTGTGGTGCTGCACAGGACAACGTCAAACCACACACAACAAAAATGACCAGTGCCACGTTGCAGGACTTCGGGTGCGAAAAACTTCGGCATTCAGCATATTCCTCTGACATCTTAACATCCCAATATCACATATTTCGCAGCCTGCAAAAACAATTTGCTGGGACTACAATTCTAAATGTGGAGGAGATACGGTTAACCCTTTTTGCATTTGGATTCAAAACCTTGTCAATCGATAGGAGAATGTTGTAACTACCGGTGGTATTTATTATATGGATTAAAACATCTCTTCCGGGTACGTTTTTCTTTCTTTTATTCACACGTTGAAAAAACAACAGTATTTTTGGGATTACCTGATATTCTGCATCAAGGAATGTTATTCTACATTATACATGATTCATATTTAATAGCTACTCCTTATTATACCTGATTTATTTTTATAGCTATTCCTTATTATACCTGTTTATATTTTATAGCTATATCTTATTTAAATACCTGATTTACTGATGAGTATGCATTTTTAAATTTCAATGTTTTCTATACAGTTGGTGCAAAAATTTGTTGTCAGCTCTCTGGATGTAAGTGTTTTATTTCAGACGCTGTTTGGGATAGGACAATACGACATAGAATGTAATGATAACCTTCCCTGTTGCAAACACATGCTTGGAAACTGCTTCACATTGGTGGTACAAAAGGAAATACTTTAGACCAAAAAATGTTAATCGCATTACCATTGCGATTGATGACTGTGCCGCCATTTCTAAATTGCAAAATGACTAGAAATTCAGATTTTATTTCCATTTTGTTTGAACTAATCATGAAACGCTCCCTCTAAAGAATTGAATTTTGTAAAAAATTAGTTCTTAAGCAAATATACGATAATAAAGCATATTTAATTAGAAATTCTGTAGATGATATCAAATTCTGATTGTCATTTAGAGCGTGTCAGCCCGGTGGCGCAGTGGTCTAAGCGATGGCCTCTGATCATTCGTCCGGAAGGGGTCCGGGTTCGAATCCCGGCGAGGCATGGATGTTGTGTTTGTCTTACGGCATTGGCTCTTTCCCTTCCCTGGAACCAGTGACCCTAAATTAGGGACGGGCGACTGCTTATAGCCCATTAAGTTGCTCACGGTGGTCGTTAAACCTCCAATCAAAAAAAAAAAAGAGCGTGTCATAAGCTTTATAGGATTTAAAACCTATTAAATTCTAATCCCACAACAAATGTTGATATTATTATTTATATAAATTTAATTGTCACTATATGATACTGTAAACTTATATTTTAAGTTCGCGTTCAATATACAGTATTATCGAAGTTCAAGATTTAATAAAATATGAAAAACAAGGTTGTAAAAAATGAAGAACTTTTTCCTAGAACAGACAAGGTCTAAAGATAAATAACTTTTTATCTATTTCTGAAATACTGCAAATGGTTTTAGGTGCATGGGTGCTGAAAATGTTGGAGAGTTCCCCTCCTCTGACAGAGAAATATACACTGCAGTTAACAGAAATTGGAATAATATGTACATATCGGTAAATCCAGTCCACCATGGGCGGTGATAACCGACACCACACGCCGTGGGATTGAATAAAACAGTGTTTTGATGGTAGCCTGCGGCGTTGCATTTCATCTGGCTTCTACAGGCATCCACAATTCGTTGGTTGTGACACGCGGCGAGGCCATGCGAGGCAGTTGTTGTGCGATGACTCTGAAGATGTTCCCTATAGGCTAAAAATCTGGCAATCGAGCAGGTCAGACGACACAAACGACGTGATGCGCACAGAGTACGTCTTGGACAGTACGCGCAGCACGCAGTCGGGCATTGTCCTGTTGGAATATAGTTCCCGGTATCGTCTGAAGGAACGGTAGAATTTCATCTTCCAACATTTCTGTGATGTATCGGTGGCTGTTCAATGTGCCTGTGATGCGTAGTAGGTGAGCGTGTGAATGATAGTGCGTGAATACTAGCGCCCTAGACCATCACGCTAGGCGTGAGACAGGTATGGCGCTGTTCAACGCACCCACCCAGAAGCCGTTCATCAAGGTATCTGCGAATAAGGATTCCCCCGTCGTGATGCATTAGATTAAACTTAGACTCCTACTCCAGTTCTGACGTCCGCCTCACCACTGCAATCGCTGGCGACTATGGTTCAGAGTCAAGAGAATTCGCAACAATGGACGGCGAGCAACGAGTCCTCTCTGCAGTAATCCGAGACAAACTGTGATGAAGAAATCGGACGATGTGTGACCATTCTACAGTGCTGCACAAGTGCCGTGGATGGAGTTGTGCGCGACGTCACTGCCGTACGGTGCAAATGCATGTTTACCCGTTAGGTTCTGCGATTTCCAGCAGCAGACACTGCAGGACAATGCGTAGATGCTTATTCTATTCATTGACACCATGTACGCATAGCAGTATTTGCGTTACGCATAACGCGTGCAGCAATATCAAGGTATGATAAACCACCTTCCCTTACACCAACGAGTCTAGCTCTTTCGAACTCCGTCAAATGGTATGTTTGTCTTCTCCTCCTACGTGGTATGTTGACACTGTAAAAACTGCGTACTGTCGAGTTGAGCAGTAAGAAGTTTAAAAACGCGCTCTATATAAGCTTTCTTTTATAACCCATGTTGTGACGTTTCCGATGGTGTTGCGCGCGCATCACAATTACACGGGCGCTGAAATTGTAATCTTTTATGTGCAAATGTCAGCATTTCTTCTTGGCGTAACAATTTTTGTTAACAAAAGTGTACACCCTGATGAAAATCAACACTTTAGTATCACAATTATAAGCATTCTTAATTACAGATATCGTTTCTCAACACAGACCTATATCAACGAATTTTAGCACCCACGATAGCATTGCTTTCTAATCTGCAAATTCTAATGTTAATTCGTTTTCACCTGAATCTGCGATACACTATTCTTGTAGAGAAAGGCCGTGAGTTTTTCTTCTTTGTCATCCATATAATGACCCCAGCTTGGAATTTGTCTGATCTTCATTCAGGCAACAAATTCCTCTTTACTCCGTTAAGTCCCTATCTGCAGGCTGAATTAGACGGGAATCTCTGTTTTCTGCTTCTTGTAATACACTAATAACACATGATCTGTATAAACCATGTGTGTGAGCCTTGTTATACCGCTAAGTGGTGATTCAAGATGATAGTTTAAAATAAAATTTGCTGCTTCTGAGAAACCTGTATTTCGCTTGATCTCAATTTACAATTCTTATATAAATTCGTGGTCATAAATGATTGTACCTAGAGTCGCAGGCAATCTCTCGGTAAAGTTAGATTTCGCCCTGTTTCAGATATTGTCCGTTCTTCATCATATTTAATCGCGCAATCTTAGTTCTGCTGAAGCACACCAAGATTTTGTTTACGACCCATGTGTTTGAAACATCTTGAAGAAATGGATTCAGGGCAACACCTGTTTTAACGGAGATCTTTGTGTCTCATGGTGAATATATTTTCACTTACAAGGTCAAGTTGGTCTCATCTACTGTGACATACGTAGCATAAGATGGCGCAGAAGTCAAAGCACTGTGTTCTGGCCGTGGAGAGAGTTCGGTGTGGCTCCGATTCCCGCCGAGTTATGGATGCTTTGTTTGTCTTAGAGCACTGGCTTTTTTTCTTCACTGGAACTCCTGACACTAAGTTAGGGACGGGCGATGTCGACTTATTACTCATATAATAGCTCAGGATGATCTTTAGACATTCAAAAGGAAAGAAAAAAAGAAAGTGGGAAAGGAGACGAACAATTGCGTCTTATTTCACTATAATAATATTGTTTCTTACCGAACTATTTCCAGATTTTTCTCAAAATTCCTTACGTTTTTTCTATAGTTTTTTTCGGAAACCCTATGGATCTGATTTACCCGCGTTTTGGATATATTTCCTTCTCTTCTTAGGACTAAAAGAACGGAAATAAATGCACATTTATTCGTAAAATGAAAGTCTGTAAAGTATTAGATGTGAAATTTAATTCTCTGCCACAGGCACGACACGTTGACAGCAAATTATAGCAAATCGAATACGTACCTAATCAGAAAAATAATCCCCGTCGTGTTGGATACATTTTAGTCATTGGTCAGGGAGCTGCCAAATGCCACTGCGGAAAAAAGAGGGCTGCTTCGAGTTGATAAAGTCATCAATACTTGTGTGGACCTCCTCGACAGAAGTGAAGTGCCTATCACTAAATTGATGTTGCAGGGAGCGAAAGAGATGATAATCCGGCGGGGCGCAGTATGGATAATATTCCTGGTGGGACAAAATCTCCTATCCCACCAGGTCGGTGATCGTGTTTAAAGTCGTTTTCGCGGTGTGAGGACGATCGCTATCCTGAAGCAACAGGACCGAACTTCTGCCCTAGCCGGTGTATGACCTTTTCGTCTCCATTGCGTCACTCACACGAATCAGTTGCTGACAATAAAGCACAGCATTGATCGTTTCACCAGATTTGAGCATCACTTAGTGTAAGACACCGCGCTGCTTCCACCATATGCAAAGCAACAAATTCCTGGTATGGATATTCGGTTTGGCGGTACTGGCGGTAGGCTGGCCTGGATACACCAACGATTTGGGCAGCTTAGAATTATTGTAGAGGATACATTTCTCATCACAGGTCAAAATCTTGTGGAGGATATCCTTCTTGAATCTTGAGAGCAAGGGCACAGCAACATTGTAGCGCCTAGACTTGATCGCAGCTGTGAATTGGTGGAGCACCCAACGGCCCTCTTTGTGAATCAATCCAAGCTTGTGCAGTTTCTTTGCAATGGCTTGCCGTGTTACTCCGAATTCCTGGGCCAGGTCTGACTGTGTGCGACCGGGATCCGCAGGGAACATTTGTTCCAGTTCCTCATTGTTAAATTTATGTGGCAGTCCTTGTCGTTCTGCATCACAGAGATCGACATTTTCCTGCTTAAACCGATGGAACCATTTTTAGACGTACTGCACGACACAGCAGCCTAACTCAAAGCAGCACAGATCATTTGCTGCACTTCCGCGTCCCTTTGTTTCAGTTGAAACACGAACAGCAGGCGTTGCCTCAAATGTTGCTTCTCGAACGACATTTTTTTCACCGTCAACCTTTGTCGCTTCTGTCACTACAGCTGAAAGCAATTACGGTTGCCTGGAAAGCTGTTGAATTGCGCTGCAATCAGCCAATATCGCACACAGCTAATTGCATTTGCCGACGTTCCATGATCGCTTGCGTTTAGGGGCAGAGATTTAAGTTGCACACCAAATATGAACAAATAAAGCAGAGGCACGAAAAATAAAATAAAAATAAAATTACGGAAGGTTGACTGAAAAGCACCTAATATATATATCATCGTCATCATTGTCAACCATTATCAATCCACTGCTAGACGAAGGTCTCCCCATGTTTCTTCCACAACGGTCTGTCTTGAGCCAGTCTCCTCCATGTTACTCCCGCATACTTTCAAATTTCATCCACCCATCTCCCATGTAGTCTTCTTCTGGGTCTTTTCCTGTCCCTAGGAATCCAATCTAAAATTTCGGCTGTCCATCGATGGTCTGTCCTTCTGGCAGTAGGTCCAGCCCGTTACCATTTCAGGGATTTAACTCTGATCATAATGACTTCCACTCTTGCATTTTTCGGATACACGAGTTCCTCTTCTTATCTCTCCTGGTTATACCGAGCATGCACCTCTCCATGCTCTTTGAGTTGACTGCAGCCTTTGTATATTTCTTTTAGTTAAGGTCCACGTCTCTGCACCATACGTAAGCAGTGAAAGGATGCATTGATCAAACACTTTTCTTTTAAGACATAATGGCATATTGCTCATGAAAATTATGCTGTTTCTTCCAAAAGCTCTAAAGGCAAGTTCTGTACGGATATAAGTTTCTTCATCAATAAGACCCACACTTGATATCTGCTGTCCAAGATAAACGTACGTGCCTGTTATCTTCAGCATTTCTCCATCAATCGATAAATCTTCATTTCTTGTAAAAGCATTGAACATAACTTTTGTCTCCTGAAAGTTCATTTTTATTCCGACTTTTTTACTCTTGTCAGCAAGTTCCTGGATCATACTCTGCAGCTCTGATGGGGTAGTTGCAAAAACGACTACCTCATCAGCAACACAAAGGTGGGTTACATAATCTCCATTAATCTTTATCCCTTAGTTTTCCCAGTTCAGTGGTTCAAACACATTTTCCAATGTGGCATTAAGGAGCTTCAGAGATATGGTGTCACCTTGTCTCACTCCCTTTCCAATTCTTATGTGTTGTGTAATTTTAAACAGCCGAATCTTTGCACTTCCTTTTTCATAGATGTTATTAATAATATTAATGTATGCATCTTCAATACAGCAGGATTTCACGGCCATTGTAACTTCTGATATTTTCACCGAACCAAAGGCTTTTTCATAATCGATAAAAGCCATGCACAATGGAAGTTCATATTCCCTCGCTCTTTCAATTAGTTCTCTCAGTACGTGGATATGATCTATTGTGCTGTTGCCACTCCTGAATCCAGCTTGTTCTCTTGGTTGAGCCATGTCCAGTGTTACTTTCAAGCGGAGTGAAAGAATTTTAGTTAAGATTTTATATACCACTGACAGGTGGCTGAAAAGTCTGTAGTTCCTGAGATCCTCAATGTCACCTTTTTCATGTAACAGGGTCATTGTAGCGTTGTTCCAATCCTCAGGAATCTTCCTCTCATTAAGGCATCGAGTGAAAATTTGGGCTAGTACTGTTTCGATTTCTCAACTTGTTTCTAGTATGATGCATATAGTAATTCCATCTTCTCCTGGAGCTTTTCCCCATTTCATGTTCTTCATTGCATGTCAACGTCTGCTGGGAGGACAGGAATAACTCTGGTACTGGTACCTTTCATGATGTCTGGAGTACATGTGTCATCCCTTTCATAGAATTTGGAGAAGAAATCTTTCTCTCTTGTCAAAATATCGCCTCTATTTCTTGTTACAGAACCATCTTCTTCTCTCAGTGCCATAATCTGTTTTCTTCCTTTCCCGAGATGTCCCTTTGCTGTCTTTAGGCTTTGGTTGTTTTCAATTGCTTTCCTCACTAGTTCACTGTTGAAATTCCTTACGTCTTCAGTGATACTTTTTCGTATTGTCTTGCATAGCTCCATATATTCCACTTTGGAAGTCACATCTTCTTTAGTTGTCCTCATCTCTCTTTTTTTTGCATCAACATTTTGGTTTTTCCTGATAATTTGTTCACATGCAACTTGTTCTTAGACGCAGCTAATTTTGTTGCTGTTTCCATAAGAGCTTTGGTTACTTTTCTGTTAACTTCAGAAATATCCACTTCTTCCGATGTTAGGCCTTCTAAAGCGGAGAATTTGTTCTTCAGTTCCAACTTGAAGGTATTATGGTGTTTTTTAAAGTTAATATATATAAATATATATCATCATCATTATCATCATCGACAACCATTATCAATCCACTGCTGAACGAATGTCTCCCCAAGTTTCCTGCATACCGGTCTGTCTTGTGCCAGTCTCCTCCATGTCACTCCCGCATACTTTCGAATTTCATCCACCCATCTCACATGTGGTCTTCTTCTGGGTCTTTTCCTGTCCCTTGGATTCCAATCTAAAATTTTGGCTGTCAATCGATGGTCTGTCCTTCTGTTAGTGTGCCGAGTCCATTGCCATTTCAGGGATTTAACTCTGAGCATGATGTCTTTCACTCTTGTCATTTTTCGGATCCACGAATTCATTTTCTTATCTCTCCTAGTTACACCAACCATGTACCTCTCCATGCTACTTTGAGCTGTCTGCAGCCTTTGTATGTCTCTTTTAGTTAAGGTCCACGTTTCTGCACCATACGTAAGCACTGGAACGACGCATTGATCAAACACTTTTCTTTTAAGACGTAATGGCATATTGCTCTTGAAAATTATGCTGTTTCTTTCAAAACTCTCCAGACAAGTTCTGTACGGAGATAAGTTTCTTCATCAATAAGACCAACACTTGATATCTGCTGTCCAAGATAAACGTACGTGCCTGTTATCTTCAGCATTTCTCCATCAATCGATAAATCTTCATTTCTTGTAAAAGCATTGAACATAATTTTTGTCTTCTGAAAGTTCATTTTTAATCCCATTTCTTTACTCCTGTCAGCAAGTTCTTGGATCATACCCTGCAGCTCTGATGGGGTATTTGAAAAAGTGACTACGTCATCAGCAAAACGAAGGTGGGTTAGATAATCTCCGTTAATCTTTATCCCTTTGTTTTCCCAGTTCAGTGATTGAAAAACATTTTCCAATGTTGCATTAAAGAACTTCAGAGATATAGTGTCACCTTGTCTCACTCCCTTTCCAATTTTTATGTGTGTTGTATTTTCAAACAGTCGAATATTTGCACTTGCGTTTTCGTAGATGATATTAACCATATTAATGTATGCATCTTTAATACCGCAGGATTTCAGAGCCATTTTAACTGCTGATGGTTTCACCGAATCATAGGCTTTTTCATAATCGATAAAAGCCTTGCACAATGGAAGTTCATATTCTCTCGCTCTTTCAATTAGTTCTCTCAGTACGTGGATATGATCAGTTGTGCTGTAGCCACTCCTGAATCCTGCTTGTTCCCTCGGTTGAACCATGTATAGTGTTACTATCAAACGGTGTGAAAGAACTATAGTGAAGATTTTATAAACCACTGACAGAAGGCTGATAGGTCTGTACTTCCTGAGATCCTCAATGTCAACTTTTTTATATAGCAGGATCATTGTAGCGTTGTTCCAATCCTCAGGAATCTTCCCTTCATTAAGGCATCGAGTGAAAATTTTGGCGAGTACTGTTTCGATTACTCCTTTTGCTTCTTGCATGATGTCTACAGTAATTCCATCCTCTCACGGAGCTTTTCTCCGCTTCGTGTTCTTGATTGTATGTGCAACTTATGCTGGGAGGACAGGAAGAACTCTGGTACTGGTACCTTTCATGATGTCTGGAGTACATGCATCATCCCTTTCATATAATTGGAGTAGAAATCTTTCACTCTTGTCAAAATTTCGCCTCTATTTCTTGTTACAGAACCATCTTCTTTTCTCAGTACCATAATCTGTTTTCTTCCCTTACTGAGATGTCCCTTTGATATCTTTAGGCTTTGGTTGTTTTCATTTGCTTTCCTCACTAGTTCACAGATGAATTTCCTTACGTCTTCAGTGATACTTTTTCGTACTGTCTTGCATAGCTCCATATATTCCACTTTGGAAGTCACATTTTCTTTAGTTGTCCTCATCTCTCTTCTTTTTTGCATCAACATTTTAGTTTTTCCTGATAATTTGTTCACATGCAACTAGTTCTTAGACGCAGCTAATTTTGTTGCTGTTTCCATAAGAGCTTTGGTTACTTTTCTGTTAACTTCAGAACTGTCCACTTCTTCCGATGTTAGGCCTTCTAAAGAAGAGTATCTGTTCTTCAGTTCTAACTTGAAGGTATTATGGTGTCTTTTAAGGTTGGTTATGTCAATATATTTTGTATGTCTTATGAGCTTGCCTCGTTTGAGTTTAGTGTTCAGGTGCATCTTACATCTCACCAATCTATGGTCACTACCTGTGTTGAACTTGTCCAGTACACTGCAGTCTTCTATGACGAATATTTTGTTACACATAATAAAATCAATTTCACTTGTCGCCCCATTTGGATGTCTCCATGTACATTTCCTGTGTGGCTTTTTCTTGAAAAAGGAGCTCAAGATGAAAAACCCTTCTGTCTCTGCAAACTGAACGAGAGTATTACCACGCTGGTTTCTGTTGCCGTGACCAAATTTACCTACTGAAGTTTCATTCTGTTGCTGTTGGTCTATTTTTGCATTGAAATCTCCCATAATTATCTTCAAGTGCTGCTTACCTTTATTTTTTAGATGACGAATTTCCTCATAAAATTCTTCAATTTCTTCTTCCGGGTGACTTGTGGTGGGTGCATAAGTTTGAATAATCTGAGCCTGGTATCTTCTCGATAGTTGTATAACGAGTCATGCAGCTCTGTCAGAAGAACTTTCAACTTATTCAGCTTTATCCTTCAGTTTCTTGTTTATTATAATCCCAAAACCATGAGTTCGACCAGTATCTGTCCTACGATAGTAGAAGAGATGCCCACTTTTCAGTTCAATGAGATCTTCTCCATTTCTCCTTACCACACTTTGCCCGACGATGTCCCATTTGATCCTTTGTAGTTCCTCTTCCAATTCAAGAAGCCTTGAAACAGAAGATAGGGAGCGTCCATTATACGTAGCCAAGGTCAGCATCAGCTGGCAGCCTAGTCCGGTCCTCCGGGGATTCTTAGCACCCTCTGCCTTCATTTCGCACTGGCCGCTGCCTTGGCCAGGCACATTCCAGCTGCCGGAGACTGAGGGCCAAAGTTTAAGTTGTGGATTCATTTTGAAACGGTTTGACCATAACTGTCCACGCTGGCCAAGCGGGTTGGTGAGTGTTTGATAGCATTTCCTCCAGTCCCGATGGTATAGTTATACCGCTATTGGCGGTCGTCAGAGCCACTTTAGTAGGAACAGGATGCACCACTAGAAGGTCGGATTTGACATTTGTCAAGGAGAGGCTGTGATGATACGCATCAGCTGACCTTACATCCCAATATTTATATGCACTGATGGAAAAAAAATCCCAACACCACGAAAAAATAGTTGTAATGGAATGAAATGGCGGCAGTACAATTGTATAGGTAACATATTTATTCGATTAAGGTTTCAAGATCACAGCTTAATGTAAGCGCGAGAAGAGCCATTTTAAATGTGAAATGCTAATACATTAATATCCGGTGTAACCACTAGAATGTTGAATGCAAGCACGCAAACGTTCATGCATTGTGTCGTACAGGTGCTGGATGTCAGTTTGTGGGATGGAGTTCCATGCCTGGTGCACTTGTTCGGTCAATACAGGGCACGGTTAATGTCTGGCTGGGGGTGACGCTGAAGTTGTCTTCCAATGATGTCCCATACGTGCTCGATTGGTGAAAGATCTGGTGTTCTAGCAGACCACGGCAACATGTCGATACTCTGTAGACCATGTTGGGTTACAACAGCGGTATGCGGGCGAGCGTTATCCTGTTGGAAAACACCCCCTGGAATGCTGTTCATGAATGGCAGCACAACAGGCTGAATCACCAGACCGACGTACAACTGTGCCGTCAGAGTGCGTGGGATAACCATGAGAGTGCTCCTGCTGTCATAGGAAATTGCTCCCCAGACCATAACTCCATGTGTAGGTCAAGTGTGTCTCGGCCGCAAACAGGTTGGTTGCAGACGCACACCTGACCTCCTTCTAAACAACACACGACCATCACTGGCACCCAGGCAGAACCGGCTTTCATCAGAAATCACAACAGATCTCCACTCCGTCCTCCAATGAGTTCTAGCTTGACACCACTGACGTCGCAAACGGCAGTGTTTTGGAGTAAGTGGAATGCGCGCTACAGGGCGTCTGGCTCGAAGCTGTCCTTCAAGTAACCGATTTGTAACAGTTTGTTGTGTCACTGTGGTGGCAACAGTAGCTCGAATTGCTGCAGCAGACGCAGTACGATTCGCCACTGCCATACGCCGTACACGGCGGTCTTCCCTCTTAGTAGTGCCACGTGGCAGGCCGGAACCCGGTCTTCTTGAGGCAGTACCTTCCCTTGACCAGCGCTTCCAACAATCATGCACAGTGACTTCATTTCTGCTAAGTCGTTCTGCAATATTGCGGAAAGAAAATCATCCGTCTCGTAGCCCTATTACACGACCTCGTTCAAATTCCGTGAGCTCTTGATAATGGCTTCTTCGTCTTCTTAAAGGCATTCTTGACTAACATCAACACCCTACGTCTAATCTCAACGATTACTAACGCTGACGAACGTTACAGCGCGTTTCTACAGCAAACCTGCTATGCATGTTCCGAGGGGCGCTACCAGCGCCACACGTATGCGCCGAGCGCGAAATTTGCATAGACATCATCTTACAGATGTACTCTCACCGCCTACCAACGGTCGTTTATCTGACACAATCTCTTCTTGGTGTTGGGATTTTTTTTCCGTCAGTGTGTATATATATATATATATCCGCAAAATCAGAGCTAGTTTTGTTATTTAATTTATAAATCTTTATAGTTGAGAAATAGAGATCTGCATTTTAATTGATTTGCGTTACTCGTGTTTTTCAGTTATATCTATTTTCAAGGTATGTCAAATTTGTTGCTTGTTGCTCGTATGTCAAAATTATTTGCAGTTGAAGATTTGGATACTGAATGTATGAATAAAAATGACATATCTTATCGCGCTGGTTCATCACGTAGACGGATGTGTCATTTCCTTTCATCTAAAATGATGATCTAAAGAAAACGTTTCTGCACATGTGTCATTCTTATTCGATTGAAACAAATTGTTTGTTTAAGTCGATCAGACCACTGGGGTAAATACACTTCTGTGCGATTTAATTTTATGAAATTTTGAACTTTGTTTGCATAAATTTAACAGTTCTTTGAAATCAATGACTTAAGGAGCCTTTGCTTCACGTAACATCTTTGCCAATTTCTCGGCTTCCTGTTAGCAATGTGTTCTCTGAATCTTAGCCAAATTAACCACAATTTCAACTTTGGAAAGAAGCGAGTTAAACGAGAACCACTAAGAACACTATGATGTATTTAACTCATTCAATTCGACAGCACATCCACCCACCTCCAAATCATGCTAATTTCAGCGAATAAACATTCGCTTATATGTAACGAATTTTCATATGGACATACAATGCTTTTCTTCTCCTCTGCAGACATTTTATAATAATCAAATTTTTTAAACAAATTGCCGTCTCCTCTTTCTCGAAGAGTATATTGCTTATTAACGTACACCAAATTTAAAGTTCTAAAAGAAATAACGTGTCTGAGCAGTATTTAAGCAGTCTTTAAGCATTCTTAGTACTTGCGTGATTATATATAAGTATTATATTTTGGAGTTGTTAGACAAAAGATAAGTTTTTATTTAGAATATCTTCATTCTGTATTTAGGAAACATATTAACTTTTTGTTAGGTTTACCTCACTTCATGTTAAGAAATCTTATAAACGTAAATATTTACAGTATTTTCAGTTAGGAATACCTTCCTTTAAATAAAGAGCTCATTTTCAGTCAGTAATTCTTGAATTAAAAACCCTGAATATCAATCAACAAAATTCAGTTCATTGCAGAATAACTTTCATTCTTCGCCAGAAACTGCCTGTAATTGTTGTTACGAATTTCGACTAATTTTTTTTTATTGGGGTTTAACGACCACTGCGAGCAACTCAATGGGTTATAAGCAGTCGCCCGTCCCTAATTTAGGGTCACTGGTTCCAGGGAAGGGAGACAGCCAGCGCCGTGGGACAAACACTACATCCATTCCTCACCGGGATTCGAATCTGGACCCCATTTGGACGAATGATCAGAGGCCATCGCTTAGACCACTGCGCCACCGGGTTGGCAAAATCTAAAATTTGGCCGAAATTTAACATATGCCAATGCTGAAAGAGCATTTGTTACAGCATGTTGGAATGGTTGTTTTCTATTTTGACGTAACCGTAAGGTTTCTGAAACATTAGTGTTACATTGCGCAACGTATCTGAAAAAAACTTTATGTTTTAGTGCTACGTACTTGTAACATATACGAATTATTCTGTACCGTATGGGTTCTCTCCTTTGGTATGTACCATCGTACTTCTAAAATCTTATTTCAATCCGACTCCTCCTTCTTGGTGCGCTGAGTTTTATGATTTATGACAATGAGTGTAATTAAATGTGCCTGTGTTGTCCTAAGTTCGAAGCTTGTCAGTGCTAGTCCCTTGTTCTCTCTCAGGGATCCAAGGCTCCGATATGTATCTCAGACCAATGTTTGATTTTTCTAGAGGGATTTTTATCCAAGGGGAGCCCGTAACGGTATTAAGTCCTAAAGGAATATTACATGCAAATGAAGCAGATCAAACAAGCGTTTTCTAATTTTTAAAGCGAAAATATTCTCAATAATTTTACGCAGGTTTGTGGAGGGCAATTGGAACATGTTTGTGTCAAAATTATAGTTGATTTACTTTTTGTTGTTTTTCCTTGGCCGATATTAGGATTTTATTATTATTTTCGACGATTGATCTTTCGAGTGATTTGTTTTCTTCGAAACAATCCTTCAACTTCTTGGAAATTCTGCTTACAGTAAGTACTTGATGTAGAGTGAGATGTGAACAGGAAGACAAAGCATGTGACAAATTACTTACCTTCCGATGCCGTAACATATTCATATGGTTATTTTATGTTTTTAATATTCGCATGCAAGTGTTAAAATACCAGGTCTGCACAGAAAATAATGAGACTCATTCAATAACAGACGTTTAATTAAAGTTATATTTACATACCATTAAAAGTCCTCGAAATAACATCCTTGAACATCAATACACCGCTGTCAGTGGTTCTGCCACGCCGCGTATCTTGCCTGGAAGTCGCTTTCAAAGCACTCGTCGCTGCAGTTTGCACGTTTGTAACAGTCAAAAAATGGTGTCCTTTCAGGCTGGATATGAGCCGGGGAAACAAAAAGAAATCAGCCGGGCCCAAGTCCGGGCTGTAGGATAGTTGGGGCAGCGCTGCCACGTTGTGTTTCGCCAGAAACTCTTTCACTATCAGCGACGCATGTCTCTGCGCATTATCGTGGTGAAGAACCCAAGTGTTGGTGATCTCCGGGCGGACGCGCGCAACTCTGTTCTTCAGCATTTGAAGCACTTCCACGTAAAATGCAGATTCACTCCAAATGGCGTAGTGCTCCTAATTACGGCCGTGTGATCTCTTGAATAGGCGGGAAGGACAGCAGTAAAACCGGTCCTTTTTGTTACCGAAAAGTAGTCGACCTTTATATATATACATATCATATTTCCAGAAGGACGGACCACCGACGGACAACCGAAATGTTAGATATATATATATATATATATATATATATATATATATATATATATATCATCATCATTTTAAACTTATCGATTATATACAAATCTATCTGTCGAGACTGCGATGCATCGCACACAAACAGCAAAGCAAGCAGTTGGAAATCTTCCTTCGGTAGAACAAAATTTATTCGCCATTGGAGGATACAAATGGCTCCAGAGGATTTTAAAGTGTAACAGATCAGATCTACTCGATCAGGTAACTGGGTAGTTGAACAAGCGTTTCTTTCTAGAGAAGAATTTCAGCAAACCCGATCTGATGCTTATTTTAGCAATAAATCTGTAACGGCAGACTTTTCGTATATAACTTGCCTATGTTAAACATAAACAGATTCGTCTGCAGTGAGTGGGAACCGGAAAATAATACTTAAAGCATCGAACTCTGAAAAGAGGTCGCCTGGTTCCAAGAGTCATGGTTTCAGTTAACGTACTCCAATGGACCGGAATATGGCGTCAATAGTGTGAATCAATAAATTACAGCTGCCTAGCTTTACCTGCACAGGTTGGTGGAACCGGTGTAAAGATCTCGGGTCTGCTTTATTTGCTGTAATTTGTTTCCTCAGCACCTCTGGGAGAATTATTGGATTACACGAGGTAAGCTAAAATAATTGCTGATCAGACACTGTTCACGTGCATGCTGTTTCTTATTGAGAGGTCTATTTTCCTTTGGAATCATGCGACATGCTGCCAGGTTCATTTCGCCACACAGTGATTTCGTGAGCATGACCATGACTTCAAAGCATTAAAATGAGCCACACGAGCGACAGACATTTGTCCAATTGAATGCCTGTTGAATGAGATTCAAAGAGACGATAGTAACACAGATCCTTCTGTAGGTGAACATTCGAAAATTAACCGACGCCATAACATTCGCTTAGTTCAAAAATGAAAAGTAACGTACATTACAAATCTAACCTCAATATCTCTGTTTTTGGTTGGAATTGCATTTTCAACAGGCAGCAGTGAATGATGCAAAATAACTCCTTCAAAAATGTCGTCATTCTTTTTAATATGAAGAGAAATTTGAATCACATTTTCTCCTTCAGATTACTCTGAATTTTTATACACAATAGTAAAGATATATCAAGTTTCAGCCATGTTTCTTAACGTTATTGCACCTTTTGGAAACTATTTTGGCCTCCCAGAACTTGAATTGAGTAGAAAATTTAAATGTGAATTTGTAGATTCCTAGAAAATGTGTAATAAAGATTTATGTTTGTACGGAGCGTATGTGGCCTTTTAAAACAGCTTCAGACTGACATACTAAACATTTATTCTTCTTTCTCAAAGCTTTTTGTTTGGGGTGACTCAACAGTCGGAACTGTAGTGAACTTGTAGCTGAGAACGTAACGATCCATATTGACAAAAGAAATAAACAGTCATCAAAACGCCATGAGATGTGATGATATCAATTTCAATTCGTTGTAATGAAAGCTTTTTCGTTCCATCAATTATCAGTCTACATGGATTTACTTATATGTGTATTTACTGCTTTGCTTTCAAATTTGTAAACTTGTGCTAAAACAAGAGCGCGTAACACCTCTTCCTCTTGTGATGTATCGTACCTAACTGTTGAATAACCTGCGAAATTGGTTTACGGAGCAATGCTACTGAAATTTAATTGCAGGAAGCGGAATAATATTTAAGCATGTAGAATAGGAAAAGAAGGAAAAAATCTTTAAAGCGAGTAAAAGTTTTAAACTCCATTCGAAATATTGTGGGTTTTTTTTCTGCAAGGTAGTCTGATACGGTGAGACATATAATTCAGTATTATTCTATAAAGGAATAATTTCATACTTAAAAATTTGACAAGAAATCAAATTTTTTATCTTTGAGCTAAAGTCAAGAACCTGGTCTGGTCAGATTGATCAACCAGGACGGTGTTATTCGGCGATTAAACAACCATTTTCAAGCATTTATAGAAGAAAACTTATCGTATGAGGTTAATGTTCATTACCGTATTAAATAATTCAAAAGTAGAAACTATTTCTTTCCCACAGTTAAGGATATAAAATAAGACAACAAGAGAAAAGAAAGTTGTAATTTTCTAGAAAACAACAGAAAGAAACCTATTTCTTCTCTTGAGTTAAGCATATAAAATAACAAAACAAGAGAGAGAAAGCCGATTTTTTTAAAAATAGTGTTATAAACGATAGCTCTATGCAGTATTATATTAAAATAAAACAACACTATTAGGTATTATGTCAGATTTCTGCAAACGTTCCGGGAATTAAGTCCAACGAAAATTTAAAGCAGTTTTACGAACTGCTCCTATTTCTCATATTTCTCAAATTCGTCGTATTCAAAAATTTCATGAGTTGAAGATTAAAAAATACATTGATCTGTTAGTAATGTAATGTAAGGATGTGCACATCAGTGAGAAACGCCGGCGGAAATTTTACGCTTCGTCACCGCATTTAGTATACTGCAAAAATTAAATCATAGAAAAATTTAATTTCACAGCTCATTGCCTGATTTAGGAAACATGTAACTTTAACTTTCACATTTTAATTACTTCCTTTTGCCTTTCTACAGTTAATATCTTTCCTGAAGTCACAAGCAGAAGCTCACATTATATTACTTGAGATGAATAACACAGCGACAGTGACCACCAAAACATTCAGTGTACACAACGTTTTAGTTAACTGTGTGTGTGGGGGGGTGACACCTATGATATCTGTGGTAACTAAGAGGCTGAAATGAGTTACAGAACAAAAGATAACGGAGACACTCTAGGTCCAGAACAGAAGATACAAAAGCCATGGAGAAACACCATATATCAATGAACGGAAGGATACCTAAAGAAACGGACTTATGAAAGGTTAATATGTGGAATTTTCCGAGAATTACACGACGCATATGTCTTCCTCACTGAAACATTTACGCTCAAACTGTGAAGAATAAGGTCTGAGTATAAAATATTCAAATAATTGATCTATACCAGATTATCGAGATTCTCCAGAATTCAAAATTATTTCACATTGTCAGAAGGTTTCCACATGTTGTTACAAGGATGAAATTCACGAAGAAACCGTCCGCCGAACTATGCAGCTTTATTCTTGCTGGCAAACCTGAATATTAAATACGTTATTCGTAAAAGTAAAAAAAGAAGGAAAACGAATGGGGTCAAAGTTATGGAATGAACAAGAAATTACTTTATTTTATATCAACCATTTCTAGACGCATTGTGATTTTTATAGTAGCTTACGTTTGAAGATTTATAATTGTAGCGACATTCAGTTTAATTAGGATTTTCAGCTCCCGATAAACTGTTTTACTAAAATAACGATAGGGTAAAACTCACATAAACATAGAAGTTTTTTTTTCTAAAATTTTTTATCATGTTTCGCTCAGAATAGAAATTGATAAGTCACACCTCGTAATTGGTAGGACATTTGCAGAATTTATGTCGGTTTGTAAATCTTGGCATTTGTAGGAATGATGTTACCCTTGGCATGAAGCGGGCCTTACACGTCCAATAATACTGTGATTCATGCATCGATTTACAGCGCCGTCATTACTCCATCATTATCCCTTCATTACTTTCATATCTTACACGGCCTTTATTAAGCGTCATTACTTTGACATCTTACACGGCCTTTATTAAGCGTCATTACTTTCACATCTTACACGGCCTTTATTAAGCGTCATTAGTTTCACATCTTACACGGCCTTTATTAAGAGTCATTACCTTGCTTCAGTAAAAGTGGTCATGCAGAGTACATCGATTTTCTCTGCATTCGAGAATGACAGTACAAAGAAGAGCATGTTTATCTATTATTGAGGAACGAACGTCATGTTAAGCCCCGATATTGGATGAAGGAATGGCTAAAACAACGTGAACATTGTTCATATGTCCTCTCATTGAAGGAAATATGGGCTACGGAAGTGGATGATTACAAGAAATAATTTTACATGGATGAAGAGTCGTTTAATAAATTACCTCAAATGAGTTATACACTTTAAAGCAGAAAAGACTCAGTTAAGCGAGTTTGATGTGAGTGTATTTATTTTCCTCCTCATATCAATACGATTGGCCCCGGTTTTCATTTTAACATAAATGGCTACCACTTATCTAGAGCTATATATATTTATGTTTTGTTCATGTACGATAGGTGTGAGACGCTTCACAGTTTTGTAAGACCATCAAGAATTTCAATGAGGTTCCGAAGAACGTCATGTTTCGTGAATCATCTTCCTCTTCAATGGCCTCGCTTGCGGTTACTTCCCACTCGATATGCTAACTGCAAACGGTGAAAACACCTTCATCACAGCTACTCAGATAGAACTGCGTAATGATGTAGTAATGAAGCAGGCTCCCTCACACGACCGGTATTAAAAACAGTACCCTCCCCAACCGACATTACTGAGTCTCCAATATCAGAATATCCGAATCCGCGTCGTTACCTCACACTTACTTGCGACATTCCATTTCTAGCGACCTTTCACGTTCAATAATATTTTAATTAGTTGCAAGTAATGACAGTATTATTGACCGTGTAAGGTCTGCTTAAGGAATATTGTTTGCAATATTAAGGCAGTATTCTATATAGCTGTTAAATAAATTTGAAATTGAACTGCTACTCAAAAATTGATTTATTACTTTCAGTAAATTCTACACAAGGCTAATTTATTCTATAAAAACACGTAAAATATTTCATTAATTTTCATTTTTTTCGATGTGTCAAGTACCTTTCACAAGTTTTCTGCGAAAGGCAGTATTTACCAGCGCTAGCAAAATTATCAGTGATTGTAACCAACAAAACGATTGTATTGTAAGTAACACATTTAAAATATTCTTTAATTATGCAAAATTAAGTGGTATGTTTTTCGCGGACCGTATGGAATTTGTGTAGAATTATTACTGAATTATTTACTTCTTGATATTAATCAAATTTATCTAAATAAAATAAAGGAAGTAATATAACTTTTTTTGCCTGTTTTCTCTTTATGTCACGACTAGGTGTGCATTTCCCTTAGATCTGCGGTAATTTTTTATAAGGCTATAAAAATTTGTGTAATGAATTAACAAATTATGATCACATTTTGTACTAAATTAAAAAAATTATTAACACACTCTGTACTGAATTTAACAAATAATTAGCGCATTGTGTACTGAAATAACAAATGCTTAGCGCATTGCGTACTGAATTAAACTATTAACACATTGTGTACTGAAATACCAATTATTACGACATTGAGTGCTGAATTAACACATCATTAACAAATAGTGTACTGAATTAACAAATTATTAACACATTGTGTACTGAATTAACAAATTATTAACTCGCTGTGTACCGAATTAACAGGTTATTGAATCATTGTGTACTGAATTAACAAATTATTAAACGGAAACTGCAGAACTTAAGTTGGCATCCGTGACTTATTGGTGGCTTCCTAAAAGTCTCATTGATTATGATTTAGTCATCACCAAGGCGTAGGTAGAGGCCATATTGGAAAGACTCGTGATTTAAGCAATTTGAAAGAAGCATGCTATTGAGTGCTAGGCTGGCAGGTGAAGCTCTTCATAAACGGCAAACTTACTGATCTAAGCAGAGCATATTGCATCGAGTTATACAATGAGAAGGGTGCATATCACCGAACAAGAAATCAGCGGCATTCTGGAAGATGAAAACGACTGGTCGATGCTCAACGGCAACGGAGGCTTTAAAAGTTTGCATTAAGTAAGATACCAGTCACATAGCATCAACTAACCGCACAATGCAACAGCGTCAACCTGACCAGTATTTCAGCACGCACAGCTAGCTGAACATTAGCGGGAATGAGCTGTACCAGCAGACGACCTATTCGTAAACCCTTGTTCTTTACTCAAGTTATAAAAATTATATTGCACTGAGTACGACAGCACCATATTTACAACACTGAGAACAGGCATCAGGTCGTCCGGTCCGATGAATCATGTTACAATTTAGGCAAGCAGTGAATGGCCCGCTATATTGCGTCAGGAGCACGAATAATTTGATACCAAAAACCTAGCGCTAGTGGAACAAGTTAGTAAAATCCTGCAATGCATTGATTATAATAAGCATTCCAACATACAACATACCCTTTCGTCCCATAGTCAGCAATATAGGATCAGCTACGCATAAGTTGGCCAAATTTCTATCTTCGAAACTTTCGACTTTAACGACTTCTTCGAAGACAACTTCTGTAAAATATGCCATTGATTTTGTCAATCGGCTAAAGCGACATCCATTCAACGATCAGTTCATGTTATCCTCCGATGTGAAATCTATGTTCACAAGTATCCCAGTTAATGGAGCTCTCCAAGCATTAAAGTCAAGTCTCAAAGAGCATAATTTCAGCCAACCAGAAACATAAGAGTTTTTGAGGCTAGTGGAAATTTGTGTAAGACAAAACAGTTTCCTTTTTCGTGGAAGATTTTTCCAACAGACCGAAGGCCTTGCAATGGGTAGCCCACTGTCACCTATTTTATGCGAAGTCTATATGCGTCACTTTGAAGACCAACTATTTCAGCTTGTTACATTTGACCTGTGTATTCGATATGTAGATGATACTTTTGTTCTCTGGAATGGCATGAACTCGGAAATACCTAAATTAGTTGAACTTATCAGTTCAATCGATCCTCATATACAGTTCACATAGGAGACTGAGAATAATGGCTGCTTACCATTCCTCGATGTCCTTGGGTCATGCTCTCAAGGATCCTTTAGTACAACAGTTTATCGAAAACCATTTGCTGTTTCCTTACACCCTCATGCAAAATCAAATCATCCGAGGAAACAAAAGATCTCAACCTTCTTCACATACGTATATCGTGCAATACATATCTTCTCAACTGAGGATTCCTTACAGAAAGGGCTTGATTTTCTTAAACGAACTGCAGCAAACAGAGGATACAGCCCTTCCGTTATAGACAAAGCTGCCCCAAAATTTAGGAAACCAAAGCCTGTCTGCACGCTAATGCTTATAGACCTCCCAATACAAAAGAATTGGGCAGTTATCCCATTTGCTCCTCAGATTTGCTTCGCGATTTCAAAAATCCTTAAAGTTTTAATTTCAAAGTTATGTTCAAACCCATAAGCAAGATGAATTTTTACGGATCAAAAACTACATCGAAGACTTAAACTCCTGGGGAATTTATCAGATACCTTGTGAATGTGGACTTTCATCAATAAGACAGACCTACAGGGCTTTAAGCTACCGAGTGAAGGAACACAAGACATATATACGGAACTATGAACTGAAGAAGTCGTCTATAGCTCAACATTGTCACGAAAATAACCATAAGTTTTGTTTGGAAACGCTACGCTTATTGATAAACTGGACTCAACTTTCAAGCTTAATATATTAGAAGCTTTCCACATATACCGGAACTCCATCACGGCTTGTCAACGACATGACGTCGACTCCATTTCTTTCAAGCGCGTGGAAACAACTCGCCAAAACCCGCGACCGTCAGAATTCTGATGATGTCACAAGGATTTGAATCTTTACGCTCCATTCGTCCTGAGGAAGCCGAACCAAACGCTCTGCGAAACTATATTCGATGTATAATAAACATTTTATTCTGCGAAACGTTGTTATTATTATTCTATCTTAACACCGCAAGCTTCGTAGTCATAAATTATATATACCACAAATCATTACTCAAGTTATGAGGATAATGGCGGTGAAATAAATCTCGCTCCTGTGCCCTGACCTTTGATCCCATTTCGATAATATTCAACAGAACTGGTTCAGCATACCTATAAAATAATATGATGAAGTTTTGTCGCAATACAAGCATTTTTACGTAAGTTATGATGCATAAGGGCTATGGAATAGATCCCGCTCTTATGTCATAATGTTTGACCCAATTTTGCCCATTTTCAATTAGATTCGTTCACAGGAAGGCCCCTACAACATACTAACATTTTATCCAAATCGAAGCATTTTTACGTAATGTATGACGCATAATGACGATGGAAGTGATTCCGCTCCTATGTCCTGACCTTTGACACCATTTCGTTCACTTTCAATAGGGTTTCTTCCCAGGTGGTTCCCTACCACATACTAAAATTTCATCAAAATGGAACGATTGTTACTGGAGTTATCGTGCGGACGGGTATAGGCACACAACGCGTGACGTAATGAGCAGATGGAAATCGCGACCATCTGCTCACAAGAGTGTGACGTCATCAAACTTTTATAGAATCCACACACAACGCGTGAGCTAATGAGACAGATGGCTTGATCTTGCGCCAACATCTAATGGGACGACGTAATGACACTAAACTAAAAACGTGGTAATTCGGTTTGGTTATTTTAACCCACTAAACGAATTTTCCTAAAGTCGGGATCAAGCTAAATCGATTTCTAGTACCAGAAAACGGTAGGTTAATGATTTTCAACAAAATCTTTAGAGCCTTTTCAAAATAAAATTTTCATATATAAGAGAATTGCTCCTTTAAGGTGGACGTCAAGTAATTTTGCTTCCTGTACTTCTAATGGAAAATTTTCTGTACACATTTTCTTCACAATTAATGCGTTCCCAAGAATGACAATTTGAACATCGATTAAAATAGCTTCATTTTAGAACATGGAATACTTAATGTTTTCTCAAACATAATCATAATTATGCAATCCAACATTTATCTGTCTACTTACGTCATCAAAGAACAGGTCGCGCCATCTTTTTTCTGGTTTCAACACCACCAAAAGAAAAGTTAATGTTTTTTAATATAATTACGGTTATGTTTTTGAAAATGTTAAGTATTCCAAATTATAATATGAATTTATTTTAATCGATGTTCAAATTTCCATCCTTGGGAACACACTAAATGTGAAGGAAATATGTAAAACAGTTTTTCCAATCGAAATATAGGAAGCAAAATTAGTTGACGTCCACCTTAATAGTATGGAATAAGGACGATGGAATGGATCCCGATCCTATGTCCTGACCTTTGATCCCATTTGTCCCATTTTCAATAGGGTTCCTGTCCAGGTGTTCCCCTACCACATACTAAAATTTCATCGAAATCGAACCATTTTTACGCACGTTACGACGCATAAGGGCAATGGAATGCATCCCGCTCCTATGTTTTGCCCTTATACCCCACTTCACCCATTTTCAATAGTGTTCGTCCCCAGGCAGTCTCCTACCACATACTAAAATTTCATTGAAATCGAACAATATTTACGCACGTTATGAGGCATAAGGGCAATGAAATGGATCCCGCTCCTGTGTCGTGACCTTTTACCCCATTTGCCCATTTTCAATAGGGTTCGTCCCCAGGCGGTCTCCGACCACATACTAAAATTTCATCTAAATGGAACCATTTTACGTGAGTTATCGTGCCGAAAGGAGGACGGACGGACTGACGGACGGACGAACAGCCGGACGGACGGATGGAAAAACCTGGAGCATATACGTTTCTTCAACCTACGGTTGAAAAGCGTAATCAAGACGGTGGAGGCGGTGCACATGTCAAAGATCAGTTTTTATTTCGCACATTGCGTAGTTCAGTACCTTTCAGACGGGATTATGATGAATGGTACAACAATCCACTGGAGATTATCCAAAAGTTATTTAATTCTATTACAAGAGATTTCAAAGCTGATTTAAAAGAAAATCGTGGTCCCATACCGTATTAATAAAACATATCGTGTATTTCCAAAGTGTTCAGATTATTTTGCTTTGCCCTTGCAAATGCAGAGTTAGTTCGGCTTTTTAAAAGCAACTAAATCACTGGTTTCACAATAAATATTTTAGTGTATTTCATACTAGTATTAGGAAGAACAGAGAAAAAAATTATTACAGTTTCTTACAATATGATTGAGACTATTTGGGATTGAGCTATTCGTACGAAATAAGACACAAAATCTTTGAAATGTTCTCTCACTTTTGAGATCCTAAGAAGCGAAACTTGACGTTAAAGCGCGGTTTTACGGAGAAGCATGTATTTTGGGGGCAGTTAGGAAGGGTGATGGTAGCAGTCATAGAAATTTAATAAACGGCAGATTTTTAAATTCATCTATTTGTTTCCAATAATGGGTTATTTCCATGTCAAGTGATCCAATTTTTAATGAACGTTTTACCTCATATCATCCAATTTTCATAAAATTTTGTAGACTTCTTGAATGATCAAAACTAAGTTTAAATCTAAAATTTTTATTTTTTATTTCATCCTGTTTTTGAGTTATGAGGGTTTGAAATTTCAAAAAAAGGAAAATTTTGGCCTTTCTGGACTACACAAAAACCTTAAAAGCTCAGCCCAGAATCAAGATATTTCAAAACTAAAAATACCACTCTCTTCAGAAATTCATGGGCTTTAATATGATATGCCACAGATGGACTTATTTTAAATTTTAAAACTAAGTTACAAAATTTTAAAAAGTCATTAAAAAAATAATACGTGTAAAAATTTTCAAAAAATTGAATTGACTATACCATATTTTTAAAAGCTTTCTGGAAAATTTCATCTTGGGATCTCTATGGGATCAGATTTTTATAAAACATTTGTACATACATGTCTGCCTTATTGGGCTATGTTCAGGATAAATTGGTCGTATTGGAGTGAAATAAAACAAAATAAACAAGTCTTCAAACCATAATATCAGTTATTTCAGGAATTTCTTTAAAAAGTTATTCAATTAAAAGGTATATGAAAAGCTATCAGGCTTTTCTTAAAAAAATAATTTCTATAGGGGAGTGACACCTTACTGTTGTATGATAGAACTAGTTTTATCTTGTTTGAACCAGCACTAGCTGGCTCTGACTTGTATGGACAAGCTTTTGCTTGTTGTACAGGTCTCGGTGGTGAGTTGAGACTCAGATTTTCCTTAGCTCTTGTGTTGATCTGTTGGTGTCTTTGTGCTCCAGCTGTTTTATTGACATTTTGGTGGGAGTACAGAATTTAACTAGATTTTCTAAATTTTATGGTGAATCTAGGGTGTACTAGTATATTTTCACTAGACTATGGCTGCAACAGAAAACAAAATGTCTAATTAATATATTGCTGTAATCTTTTTAATAAAATCAGTCAGAAGACTTAAAAATGTAAGGCCTGTTCAGAATTGTATGTGCGAAGTATAGCCAGAGATTAATCGTGGCATGAAGATATGTGACATTTGCAGAAAACAGTTGCCCAAGGAGAAGAAAAACAGAGAAATAATGGAGAAGGAGTATAATGAGTCAAGACAGCCAGACATTCGAGACATTAACAAAGCCTGCAGAAGAATTTATTGAAAATTTTTGTGAACAGCTGGTATTGTTAAAAACTCACTCTTTCATTACACATCCAAAAGCAGCATACTAGTCACACCCGAAAGTGAACATTCAGGAGAATCAGGCCTTAATAACATTGGACTTTTCAGAGAACTACTCTTTTGTCTTCCAAGATGAAGCCCAGTCATTCCACTGGAACAAAAACCAGGCAGCAATTCATCCATTTGCTGTATATTAAAGTCAAAGAGGGAAGATTAAGTTCAAAAGCTTTGTTGTGATTTCCAAAAGTTTAACACACATAACTATAGCTGTTCATACTTTTCAGAATAAGCTGATCTCATTCCTCAAGGAAAATGTTATTCTGTCCTTGGAAAAAAAAAATATTTTTCTGATGTGATCCATCAGAAAAATATTTTATTTTTTCTGATGTGATGTGTTCTAGTGCACAATACAAAAACAAGAAATATTTCTCAAACCTCTGTTACCATAAAGAAGATTTTGGTATTTATGCAGAGTGGCACTTCTGCGCAACAGCCCATGGAAAACGAGTATCTGATGGTTTGGGAGGGACAGTCAAGCGCCTTGCAGCCAAGGCAAGTTTACAGAGACCCTACACAGATCAAATTATGACACCGCTGGAACTCTTTCACTTATGTCAAGATAACATCCCTTCCATCCAGTTCTTAATTTCAACAAATGAGGATTACAGAAATGTCCCTAAAATGACGCTTTGAAAGAGCGGAAGTGATCAAGGAAACACAAGGATTTCACTGATTTATTCCATCTACAACCAGTCGAACAAAAATTGCGACCAAGGTGTACTCCTTTAGCAATGAGAGTCAGAAGTTTGGCATTGAAGTAGGACGGACTATGAAAGTTAAAAATCTATTGTGAGCCTCTTACACCCGCCAGGCCCAGCATCACCATTTGTTAACCCATCTAGTCAGGATGTACTTAAAGTAGATCGAGCACAAGTTCTAACAAATTTCGAACCAAGGACTGCAACTGGTCGCACTTACACCTTGACAAAAAATGAAATGTCTTGTGCAACAGATGCTTTAGAAAAGCATATGGAAAAGTATAAATAATGGAAGAATACAAGTTTTCAGACCCCTTTGATGTGTAAGTTCTAATTTTGTTTGATATCTATTTTGTTATATTGTTCATGATATAAAGTACAAACAAGAAGTTTTTTTAATGCTTAAATGTGTGACAATGTTTTTGATTTTCCTCACAAAATAAACCTGATGAGGTAGTAAGAATTCTGAATAATTTCTCCAATGCCCTATTGTGTTGCGATGAAAATTAATATCAAGACACTGCACGGAGAAGTGCCCGTTATCAATACAATTACAATTAGACTCATTAAGAACAATGTGCTGTTTTTTAAAGTATGATCCCATTGAGATCACAAGATCAAATTTTGTAGAACTTTTCCACCAATAATGAAATTATAAATACAATTTTTTTGAATTTTTTTACTCATAATATTTTTTAATAACTTTCTAAAGTTTGAAACTTAATTTTAAAATTTAAAATAAGTCCATCATGTGGCATATCATATTAAAGCCCATGAATGTCTGAAGAGAGTGGAATTTTTAGTTTTGTAATATCTCAATTCTGGGCAGAGCTTTTAAAGTTTTTGTGCCGTCCAGAAAGGTGGAAATTGTACATTTGTTTTAAATTTCTAACCCTCATTACTTAAAAACCGGATGAGATAAAAAAATATACATATGTGGGACCTTATCTTATACTACTGTTAGAAAACTGAAAATGAAAGCAATATAAAATGGTAAGGTAAAAGTCATTGGATCAGTTGACATGGAATGACCTTAACACAGCTCAGTTTGTGATACTTGGTTTCAGAAACAAAACGGACGTTCGCTTATTTTTTACAAATGTATTCCCAGTCACCACTACTTCTCTGACACTAAACAATGTTTTAAATTGAACATTATAAGTAATTCTGAATGTTGTCACGATTTTGTCATTATGTTTGAGAATATAAGTTTTATCTGCATATGATAAATTGAGCATATTTCTGAAGTCTTCAAAATTTGCTAAAGGACGAAATCGGGTGAAATGAATTCATGTTTTCAGCTGATCCCGAAGGGAAAGTTCCCAGTTTTACGTATTGTTTGCGTATATTCCTAAAAACTTGAACTTTGAGAAAATTTTAATATAACTACGAAATGCACTGAGGACAAGATAGTGAATTAGCACCCTTAATATTTGATTTAAGTAAATTGTTTGATCATACAACAGCGTGTAGCTCGAACCACTTCATAACGATTCTGGCATTGTTGCATGACGCATTATACTGTTGGTAATGGTCATCACCACCAGGGAACACAGCTAACATGAATGGTGATCTTGGTTTGCAGCGATGTTTAGATACCTGGCAACTGTCAGGGACTGTGGCATTTGGAAAATGGAGCACAAAGAGTCCCAAGAAACATCGTCTATAGCATAGCACGGCCGCTGCGGGCATGTTTTCGCCTAACAGTACATCCAGATGCCAGTGCCTACATTGGCAATCGGAGTATCCGCGTTTGGCCGTTTTCGTGATGCACAAGGAATCCTGATTCGTCAGACCAGGCCACTTTCTTCCGGTCATCCACGGTACTATGCCGATAACCGTGGTCCCATATCATGCGTTGTCCACGATGACGCGCTGTGAGCATGGGGAGCCGATTGTGTCTTCAGCTACGCAGGCCAATGCGCAGAACGCTGCGATGACTTGTGTGTTGTGTCACATTGCTCTGATCACCACTGTTATGTCACACTTGTAACGTACCAGGAGATTTGACTTACCTGCCAGAAGGACGCACACGACATAAAGGCAGATAGGAATCAGAATAAAATGTCTGCGTAGCTCAGTTGGTAGAGCGACTTGTTCCGGAATAAGCGGCCCCGGGTTCGAATCCCGGCGTAGACCAAAAATGACGGAGAAATTTACTTCGTTATAATGGCGCCCGAACTATCCGGATGGCCCGACCGTTCAAAATCTCGCAATGGTGATGTGATTTCCACACCGCGAGATAGGAAAAATAAGAGCAGCACTTCGAAAAAAAATAAATAAAAAATAAGGGGGAGATGATGTAACGTACAAGGAGATGTAACGTACCTGCCAGAAGGACGCACACGACATAAAGGCAGATAGGAATCAGAATAAAATGTCTGCGTAGCTCAGTTGGTAGAGCGACTTGTTCCGGAATAAGCGGCCTCGGGTTCGAATCCCGGCGTAGACCAAAAATGACGGAGAAATTTACTTCGTTATACACTGTGGTCCAGAAGTCTGGGTAAAAAATGCGCTGCCGTCTCCGCTCTTCTGTGGCATCGATGAGCTGCGGATGACAAATAGCTGGACGACGGTTCCTCGTTTGACCATCTGTTCACCACTTTTGATACGCATTAACTACAGCAGGACCTAAACGATCCATATCCCGCACTTGTTTAGCGATCATAGTTCTCAGAC
This sequence comes from Macrothele yani, assembly GCA_039090855.1. Taxonomy (NCBI): domain Eukaryota; kingdom Metazoa; phylum Arthropoda; class Arachnida; order Araneae; family Macrothelidae; genus Macrothele; species Macrothele yani. Next base: position 43,847,055 of record CM076999.1, on the reverse strand, counting down.
GTCTTGCCATCACAATTTGTCCTTTATCAAACTCCGAAAAATCGGCTGCTTTTCCCATTCTGATCCCAACATTGCACTAACTGAAAGCTGATCTTCGGGTTGCATATATACTGCTCTGTGACCTGGACTTGTGCTTGCGTTCAGTCTTTAAAAGCACTCATTTCTTTAGAATGGGTGTGGTCTTGATGGCTCATCGGTGTGTTAGTGTATCTCTCTCTCTCTCTCTCTCTATATATATATATATATATATATATATATGGGATGTAAGGTCAGGTGATGCGTAACATCACAGCCTCTCCTTGACAAATGTCAACCCCGCCTTCTCGTGGTGCATCCTGTTCCCACTAAAGAAGCTCTGACGACCGCCAATAGCGGTATAACTATACCATCGGGATCAGAGGAAATGCTATCCCACACTCACCAACCCCCTTGGCCAGCGTGGTGAGTTATGGCCAAACACCTCCAAAAATGACTCTACAACTTAAATCTTGGCCCTCAGTCTCCGGCAGCTGGAATGTACCTGGCCAAGGCAGCGGCCAGTGCGACATGAAGGCAGAGGGTGCTAAGAATCCCCGGAGGACCGGACTAGGCTGCCATTTGATGCTGACCTTGGCTACCTATAACGGACGCTCCCTATCTTCTGATTCAAGGCTTCTTGAATTGGAAGAGGAACTACAAAGGATCAAGTGGGACATCGTCGGGCTAAGTGAGGTAAGGAGAAAAGGAGAAGATCTCATTGAACTGAAAAGTGGACATCTCTTCTATTATCGTGGGACAGATACTGGCAGAACTAGTGGCGTTGGATTTATAATAAACAAGAAACTGAAGGATAAAGTGGTAGAAGTTGAAAGTTCCTCTGACAGAGCTGCACGACTCGTTATCCAACTCTCGAAAAGATACCAGGCTCAGATTATTCAAACTTATGCACCCACCACAAGTCATCCTGCAGGAGAAATTGAAGAATTTTATGAGGAAATTTGTCATCTAAATAATAAAAGTAAGCAGCACTTGAAAATAATTATGGGAGATTTCAATGCAAAAATAGGGCAACGGCAACAGAATGAAACTTCAGTAGGTAAATTCGGTCACGGCAACAGAAACCAGCGTGGAAATACTCTCGTTGAGTTTGCAGAGGCAGAAGGATTTTTCATCTTGAACTCCTTTTTCAAGAAAAAGCCACACAGGAAATGGACATGGAGACATCCAATTGGGACGACAAGTGAAATTGATTTTATTATGTGTAACAAAAAATTCGTCATCGAAGACTGCAGTATGCTGAACAAGTTCAACACAGGTAGTGACCATAGATTGGTGAGATGTAAGATGCACCTCAACACTAAACTGGAACGTGGCAAGCTCATAAGACAAACAAAATGTATTGACATAACCAACCTTAAAAACACCATAATACTTTCAAGTTGGAACTGAAGAACAGATTCTCTGCTTTAGAAGGCCTAACATCGGAAGAAGTGGATATTTCGGAAGTTAACAGAAAAGTAACCAAAGCTCTAATGGAAACAGCAACAAAATTAGCTGGGTCTAAGAACAAGTTGCATGTGAACAAATTATCAGGAAAAACCAAAATGTTGATGCAAAAAAGAAGAGAGATGAGGACAACTAAAGAAGATGTGACTTCCAAAGTGGAATATATAGAGCTATGCAAGACAACACGAAAAAGTATCACTGAAGACGTAAGGAAATTCAACTGTGAGCTAGTGAGGAAAGCAATTGAAAACAACCAAAGCCTTAAGATAGCAAAGGGACATCTCAGTAAGGGAAGAAAAAACAGATTATGGCTCTGAGAAAAGAAGATGGTTCTATAACAAGTAATAGAGGCGAAATTTTGACAAGAGTGAAAGATTTCTACTCCAAATTATATGAAAGGGATGATACATGTACTCCAAACATCATGAAAGGTACCAGAGTTCTTTCAGTCCTCCCAGCAGAAGTTGCTCATGCAATCAAGAACATGAAGCGGGGGAAAGCTCCAGGAGAAGATGGAATTACTATAGACATCATACAAGAAGCAAGTGGAGAAATTGAAACAGTACTCGCCCAAATTTTCACTCGATGCCTTAATGAAGGGCAGATTCCTGAGGATTGGAACAACGCTACAATGATCCTGCTACATAAAAAAGGTGACATTGAGGATCTCAGGAACTACAGAACTATCAGCCTCCTATCAGTGGTTTATAAAATCTTCACTAAAGTTCTTTCACACCGCTTGAAGGTAACACTGGACATGGCTCAACCGAGAGAACAAGCTGGATTCAGGAGTGGCTACAGCACAATAGATCCTATCCACGTACTGAGAGGACTAATTGAAAGAGCGAGGGAATATGAACTTCCATTGTGCATGGCTTTTATCGATTATGAAAAAGCCTTTGATTCGGTGAAACCATCAGCAGTTACCACGGCTCTGAAATCCTGCGGTATTGAAGATGCATACATTAATATTATTAATAACATCTATGAAAATGCAAGTGCAAAGATTCGGCTGTTTGAAAATACAACACACATAAAAATTGGAAGGGAGTGAGACAAGGTGACACCATATCTCCGAAGCTCTTTAATGGCACATTGGAAAATGTCTTTCAATCACTGAACTGGGAAAACAAACGGATAAAGATTAATGGAGATTATCTAACCCACCTTCGTTTTGCTGATGACGTAGTCATTTTTGCAACTACCCCATCAGAGCTGCAGAGTATGATCCAGGAACTTGCTGACAAGAGTAAAGAAGTGGGATTAAAAATGAACTTTCAGAAGACAAAAGTGATGTTCAATGCTTTTACAAGAAATGAAGATTTATCGATTGATGGAGAAAAACTGGAGATAACAGAGACATATGTTTATCTTGGACAGCAGATATCAAGTGAGGGTCACATTGATGAAGAAATTAATCGGCGTACAAAACTTGCCTGGAGAGCTTTTGGAAGAAACAGCATAATTTTCAAGAGCAATATGCCATTATGTCTTAAAAGAAAAGTGTTTGATCAATGCATCCTTCCAGTGCTTACGTATGGTGCAGAGACGTGGACCTTAACTAAAAGAGACATACAAAGGCTGCAGACAACTCAAAGTAGCATGGAGAGGTGCATGCTTGGTATAACCAGGAGAGATAAGAAGAGGAACTCGTGGATCCGAAAAATGACGAGAGTGGAAGACATCATGATCAGAGTTAAATCCCTGAAATGGCAATGGGCTGGACATACTGCCAGAAGGACAGACCATAGATGGACAGCCGAAATTTTAGATTGGATTCCAAGGGACAGGAAAAGACCCAGAAAAAGACCACATGGGAGATGGGTGGATGAAATTCGTAAATATGCGGGAGTGACATGGAGGAGACTGGCACAAGACAGACCGTTGTGGAGGAAACTTGGGGAGACCTTCGTCCAGCAGTGGATTGATAATGGTTGACAATGATGATGATGATGATATATATATATATTTTGCATTTCAAACTTTTTCCTTACTCGAGGAAAAGGCTACTTTTTGTGCTTTCAAATTTTTCGCTTTTGCAAGAGATTTGCGAATTGATCAGTTTATTTTGATCATTGTTTTCATTGTTTTTACATATTTATAATTTTATTTCCCAATAAAATAGTGAAAGGAAATACTATGAGAATCTCGTGTTTCTCTTTGCAAGCGGTAAAATCAATTGACTTCACAATGACCCATACCAAGAAAATTATCGGCGGTTTAAATCTAGCGAGTTACAATAACTATTTCATGTTTAATGGAGTCATATTCAAAAGAAAAACGGTAGGAACATCGATGGATACATCTGTCTTCAGTCCTTGCAGTAGCAAATACAAAGTCTACCTCTAACAGATGATCGCAGATACTACTATGTCAGTAATAAGTCAGCCTATTGCAAATGGTTGCAGATATTATTGCTCTCATACATTGGATGTGGTATGCTTCAACGTACATAAATGTCCTTGGCTACTCAAGAACAACGTGTGAAGAGTTATACACAAACATACACACTTCTTGTTAAGTTTGCGTAATGTTAATATTATATATTTCTATAACACGTTTTGATCAAACGATACTAATATCCTTAGTATCACATTTAATATTTAGACCTCTAGAAGGCCTCACTTTCTAAATTGTTTTAAGAAACCCTGTGTTCATTTGCTGCGCTCACGATATATTTTAATATAATAACATGGAGAAGAGGAGTTAAATTATTCCATGCACAAGATAAACTGCCTACACAATACGATACATTTTACAATGGAGCCTGAAGTGAAAGGGACGCTGAATTACCTAAACCTCACACTCAAAAGAAATGATTCATATATTTAGCTTCTATTTTGACTTTTATTTTAAACCAACCGCAGTATCGAGCCTTGTCCCACCAACACGTGATTCTATGGAACTTATAACGTACTAAAATCTGATAGCAAATAATAATAAGGGCATTTATAATATTTATAGCAAACTTCTAAATGCTGGATATAAGATGAGTGACATAGACTGATTATATAGAACTGCAAGAAATCGTATAAAGAATTTGATAACAAAATCGACTGCCACGATAACGAGATTCTCAGGAATCATCACATACAATATATTGAAAAAAGTCACCGGACACCTGTAAAAGAAACACAACATAGTATTTTTAACATACATTAGTACTGCGTCGATCCTCCTTTGGTCTTAATGCATGCAATGGCCCTTCGAGACATGTATTCAATAAACTTTTGGAACACAGCAAAAAGCATGCGCTTCTATTCAGTACACAATGCTGGAGTACAGTCGAAAATGAACAAGATCTGGAGTATAGTCTTTGGTAGATCTGAGGGTGATTTTTCTTTTTCTCTCTCTATTTTTAATGCTTCGGCTTAACGACATCGTGAGATACTCGATAGGTTTAAGCTGTCACCTGCCGGTAATTTAGGGCCCTAATTTCTGGAGAAGGGTGAGAGTCGGTGCTGTAAGATAAACACAACTTACACGCCTCACCAAATTTGAACAATGGACTAACTCGATCAGAAGCCAGAGCTTAGAACACTGTCCCATCAGGACGGCAAGTGTAACTTCAAAACTTTGAATTATTTAAGAACTTTACTAGGAAACTTATCGAAAAAACTCCTGTTCTTTATGTCTCTAAGTTGTTTGTAAAGAAATAGTGAAATTTCTTGTAGCTTAAATCTGGGAAAAAATCGTCTTTATGTGGAATCCCAGGATTTTCCTTTGATTCTACAGGATTCACCGAAGAAACTTTTATATATTCCTAAAATAAAGAAAATAGAAAATAAATTGCTTTGCCTAAAAAAGCTTTTATCGGCCATTTAAAGTTTACTAGTTGGAGAAAATGTTCAAAAGAAATAAATTTGCTCAGAGTTTTAAAATGATAAAGGGACGACTCTAAAAAAGAGTTGAATACAAATGCGCTTATTGGTTACTACCAAAAATGTGCACTTTCCCTAGAACAGTTCCGTGTAACTTTGTACAAAGTGCAGGTAAATACGTACAGATAAATCCCTAACATTGCTTGTTGTCTAACACCATGTCTCTTGCAAGAAATCTGGCTTAAGGTTTGTAGGACCTTTTCCAAATTTCAAAATACATTTACTCATTTTGTCGTTTTGTATATTGTTTAAACATGATAGCTTGACTACGTAATCTAAATCAAAAGAAGACTAGGACATGAATTACTGCAACGCGTAAAAGGTAATTACGGTGTACATATTAACCAAAAACCAAAGTTCTACATTTTGTTGCTGGGAACTGTGCATGTAGTAAGACTTGATTTCAGCATAGTAAAATGTTTACCGCTTGAGAGCTTCTGTCTTTCGCGATTTCAAAGAAACGTCACAATTTTGGTTTAATTGGTATTGTCAGAACTCTTACCATCGTAGAAGAAAAATGAATATAAAGATTTTATTAATTCCCGGTTCTTCCAATATAAGATAGGTAAAATCAATATCAAGAAAGGTCCTCTAGTGGTTCACACCGAATTGAAGTTGAACCTAATTTCAATGAACAACGAATGCATTGAAATAACGTTTTGAAACCGAGTTGAAAATGGTCTTCTAGAGATTCTTATAATTTCAGGTGAAGATGAATTCCATCACAAGGACGATCGAACGAAAACATAATACATTGCTTTTAAAAACTAAGCATTCCTATATATCCCTAATGATTTAAATTACATGACGCTTAATATTTCATCAAAATCTGATAATAAAATGGCTCAGATTTAAACGCGGCGTATTGTAAGGATTGAACTTATTATGATAGTCATCACAGTTTTTAATTTCACATCTATTACCATTTGTTATATTATTTTGAAATTCCTTCCAGTATGAAACACAGGACATTTTTAATATAATTGGCGTTGATTTCAATATCATATATGTAAATTTAAAAAAGGCAAACATAAAAACTAATGACAATAACTGAGGATTTCCTTCTTCCAAAAATGCTAAATCTTTGAAGAAGGTATGCGTTTCGGTAAAAATATACGTATAATGACGATGTATTTGACATTGTGAATCAATCAAATGTTTCACTTATTTGCAGGGCCTGTAAACAAATATACTGAATTATGACACAACATAAAAATTACTATTTAGATGAAAATTAAACAGTTTAGGGTGACAACTCTTTGTCACGGTTAAATATAAGTAAGATTATACACTAAGTGGCCACCTTGTTATGATCACCTGACAGGTTTAAGCAAATCAGCTATGTTTATACGCTGTTGCCGCCAGAGGGCGAGGATAGTATGAAAAGGGAAAGCTTAGGCCTTGCGACAGTAGTAGAATCAGTTTTTGGGTGACGAGGTGGGTAAAATATGCGACTTGACGGACTTTCAACGTGGGACGATTGTAGGTGCTCGGAGCCATGGAGCGAGTATCAGCGAAACCGCCGCATTCGTTAAATGTTACAGAGCATATGTAGTTAAAGTGTTTAAAGACTGGACTGTCAGTCAAAAAACTGGGTCTCTACGTTCAACGTGTGGTCGTCTTTGACTAGTGACTGCTCGGTCCAAACGGAGAGAGTCCAGACAGGTAACCTACTACAGAAGGGCAACAGCGCAGCAAATTACAGACCATCATAATCAAGGATCCACTCAAATGATCTCTGTACGCACTGTTCGCCGTACACTGCATCGAAGGGGATATGGCAGCCGAAGGCCTGTTCAAACACATTTGCTGTCTGCAGTTAACAAATGAAAACGTCTCCAGTTCGCACAGGAGCACAAGGATTGGAAAGTCGATAATTGGAAACAAATTATGTGGTCCCATGAATCACGTTTTTAGTTACACCATGCCGTTGGCCGAGTGAGAATTTGGCGGAAACAGCACAAAATCATGGACCCCGAATGCATTGCTACAACCCTTCAAGCTGGTGGAGGAAACGTTATGGTTTGGGGAATGTTTTCCTGGCATGATTTGGGCCCTTTAATTTGTGTTGATCATCGTCTGACTGTCACATCATATCTATACATCGTTGAAGACTAAGTGCATCCTGTCATGTGCATGGGTTTTTCCCAATGGCTATTGCTACTTTCAACAAGATAATGAGTCCTGCCATAGTGCTCGTATTGCACAGGATTGGTTTCAGGAACATGCCGGTGAGTTTACTTTGCTTAGGTGGCCACCACAATCTCCAGATCTCAACCCCATTGAGAATTTGTGGGATGAAGTTGAACAAGCCATCACACAGCCGGATCCACTACCCTACAATCTCACACTCCTGGAAAATGCTATTCGTGAAGCATTGTCTCAGATTCCACAAACCACATATCAACATATCGTGGAGTCCATGCCATGATGAACCGACGCAGCATTAAAGGCAAAAAGTGGCCCAACGAAGTACTGAGGGGGTGGTCACAATAAAGTCGCTACTCTGTGTATAGTTCTATTTCAATCGAATAAATTAATATTTTCGCTATCAGTGCGAATATATCGTTTTTTGAAAATTCTCGAACATTATTATTGAAACAAAATGGAAATCGTTATATTTTTTTTATATCATTGGATATGCCAGGAAGATAGCAGCGCAGATAAATAAATCGAGTAATACATTATGAATGTAAATTATATTTACCTTCATAAATTGAGTAATACATCATGAAAGTAAATTAAATTTTCCTTTTTTTTTCTGGGGAATAACAATTTTTAATTTGTGTGCAAACGATCCTGCTGTACAAATGCTTATAATCTTTTTTACAGGAAATAAAAATGATTTGTCTAGTTTTTTTAACATCACGGTTACTTCTAAATTGTTAATAGAAAATACATTACGGCGGTCTTTTGTGCAAGATAATTTACTATTCTGCTTTCAATTTAAATTTTGAACGTTTCTCAAAATTTAACTAGAAGTTCACCTCTGATTCAGAGGAAGACACTCATCACCAATTCAGAATAGTAACGAATTCTTTTCAGGAATCTCGTCGGTTTGGATAATTTGATATAAAATGTATAAAATATGAAGCAGAGGAACAATCTACGGGAAATTATACCCGACAATCAGAAGCACTGTTTATTGTACTAGGAAAGGGGAGAGACAATGGGAAATGCCGAAACAAAAACAACTTGTAGACCAGATGACATTCATCTTAAATTCTGGTTTTTCCTGCTCTGTCTTGTTGAATTCCTGATGTTTACTCAAACATTACAGAAGGAAATCTGAATCTGTTGACTCCGTCTGCTGGTTTCTTTTACTATGGAATGCAAAAAAAAAAAAAAAAAAAAAAAAAAAAAAATTCAAATTTTAACTGAAGCTTTTCGCATTATTAGCCACAATAGAATACCCGTTTACCAGTGAATATGTACACTCATGCAATTGTTAACTAGTTTTCGATGGGTTTATCGTAATATTTTTTTTAACTGACACACCAGCTTCAGAAAATAATTTGGAGGCCAGATATTAACATGCTGATGTGTAATGCCAGAGATCTACCTTATATAGGTGAAACGACAGACACCTGGTAGTGCATATTCTAACTGTAATCTTAAATCATTAGGACATTTCTGCATACCGTCAACATTCTGTAGGAGAAGATTCCTGAGAGTAAAATTGGGTAGATCACAGAAATTAACAACTCCAACTAAAATAAAAAATACAATCTTATTTATTGTCTTTTGTTTTCGTCATTGCCTTAATAAAGCGTAATTTGGTTTTATGTAAAAGCGTCTGTTTGAAACAGCCCACATCATGAGGGAAATTGCACAAGTTCGGTAAAAGTAAAATTATTTTTTGAACAATAAATTCCAAGTAATGAAATCAAACACATAAACTAAGACAAACACAAATTATTATTCTTGACCAATATAATATGAAGAGCACATGTTTAGTGTTCTTAATTGAACAATGGCATTATTTCATAGTTAACCATACAGAATTAATTTGAATTGTTAAACATCCTTGCATTATATTTATGGCATTTCCCATTTCGTATATTGCCATTTGTGCGAGATATTGTATTTGTTTATTCCAAATAAATATTTTACATCAAAGGCACTACAATCGATGTCATTTTTCGCAATATAAATTTCGTTTTCAGTAATGTTCCGAAAACAAAAAAATATATATAAAAGTTTTATTTGTAAAAGTCTCCTATAATTTTTGTTTTATATTCTATATGTCGAAACGATTTTGGTAGAAAATTAAACTGAAATTTCACATCAGCCACAGTGGCTTTGCAAGGTGTACAGAATACATTAAGTTATATCATTGTCAAAAGCAGCTTCTTTATTACCATGTTTTGCAATGAACATTTTTAGATGTCGGGAAATCAACATCATTTAGAGCACATTATATTAAGGGAAATCACCTGCTTTTCTTTAAGGGTATTTTTTACACTACGTCCTGATTTCTCTTTCGTCGCTGTTGGTATTTTCAAAGTTTGTAGAAAATTACAACAGCCGTATGAGGGTCTATTAAAAGAACAGGTTAAAAAATGCCTGAAAGAACAGTACTTGAGTCGATATACGTATTCAAACATAATGCTTAAAACCCTCTATTTTTTCGAATATGAAGTTACGCTATGTGTTAAGAATTCATATCACAACAAGAAAGTTCAGGCTCTTAAGAAATGTCATGTAACCAGACATTCTTCTCTAGACATTCTCTAACTGGAAATTCTTTAAAAAATTAGCTAGACAGGTTAACCTAAACAGCCACTTAAAGCAAAAGATATTTCTAGTTTCACTAGGACATGGTTCAGCTTTTTATAAAATAAATATTTCATCCGTAAATAAAAATAACTGCTTAATAAATAGAATAGATATTTTATTTAGAAAAATTTTAACTGACGAGTTTTGCTTTCTTTGTCGAATAATGTTTCAAAAGCAGTAGCATTACGTGCCTTCACTGGAAACACTGGCATAACAGGGAAGAGTATTTGGAAAATAAATGTTACGCTTGAGTATTAAAAATTAAAAATAACAGGGCTAATTAATCGTAGAGTACACGTGAATACTCGATATATAAAAATCAAAGTTGAAATTACGTAAACTGAATACTGTATATATTAGGATGATGATAACTGAGGAAAAATGTAATCATATTACCGAGTAACGTGGCATTCGTTTTTATCCCAATAAGCACACTACAAATTTGGTCCGTAAGGTCTTTACTTAAATTTCCAAAAATGTGACTCCACATTTTGACTGGTTTTAGACTTTGTAGTGATTTGGTATCATATTATTAGCGAACGTGATCATAGATGGTGAGGATTGGCTAACGTATGGCATTTGCATAATGAAAACATGAAAATTTCTCTTTATGGCGATTTCATAGGTTTCACTTTCTTTCATTTCAACAAAGATAAAATAATCGCACGTAAGGCCTTACTATGTTATTTCCTTTCGGATATCCTACAGGCGTACTCCTAATAAAATATCAATGGAATGGTAATTTTTATTGCCCAAAGAAAGGCATCAAAGTTTGTCTAATTAAACTGCGTTTGCAAAAATTGTGTGCCTAATTCTCTGAGAAAAGTTATATGTACTAATTCAAATAGCGCAGGATAGGTTATGAAAATCAATTATAGATAGCATTTGTTTAAAGCTTAAAAACAAGAGGTATTAGATTTCTGTACCTTCCTTAGTACCGGACTGTCAGTTAATCTGTGTACACTTACGCTCTGTTTTTCTGATTTGAGAAAACTGCTGCACTACTGCTTCTTTCTGATTTTACTGCTGCACTACTGCTTGGAGTAAGTATCTTCAGTCTACAGTATGCATTACATATTACATTCTGTCTTTGGTATTAGTGTATTATACATCTTGTTTTGCAATATTTGAATGCGAAGATGGATCCTGGAATCAAATCCTAAATTCCATATCAAAGGCAGCAGGTAACATCAAATGAATGCTGCAGACTGAAGCAATATAGTGGCTGATCACCTGCATGCTTTCATGGCCTTATTGCATCCATCTACCGACGGTATGTTCCAGAGGGACACGTGCCGCTTACCGGGCCGGACATACCCAGGAAAGCTTTAAAAAATACTCATCTGAATACGGTACTAACGAGTGGCCCCCTGACCAGCGATTTAAACCATGTGAAATAACTATGGGATACCGTGGATCCTGAACCGTCGTCACGCGCATGGTTGCTGACAAACTGCAACACAAACGCTCCGGGATGTGGTATGTACAGGCTGTTATTCGCGTTACAGGAGGAACGACACGCTATTACGTAGTTGAACAAAACGTTTCTTTCATAAGTTATATCTTCATGAAAAGCAAGACCTACTTGGGAGTAATAAATCCTCGTTTCCGTGCTTCATTGTTTTTAAAGGAAATATGTCTGAAACACACATATATACAGGGTGATTTAGTTAAGCGTGTACAAATTTCTGGGATCGGTAGGTTCCACAAAGACAAATCGGAAACAAATAGCAGTGCCAGGTCGGAAACGCCATCGTCATGTGCTAGTGCACAGAGAGGACGAGAAATAAAAGAGCAGCACGTAAGAGAACAAAACAATTTGTAATACTCACAAAACATTTGCAAAATTCATTGAGGGTTACAGAAAGTGTTCAAAGTTGCGACCATGAGCTAACACACGCTTGACATCGTTGGCGCGTGGAATGACGTGCATTTCGGAAAATTCTCCGGCGTGTCTCTGACTTCCGACGCAACTACAGAGATGCATACTACAAGGTCCTCATCACGTTTAACGGGGGTGTCGTACACCAGACATTTGACGTAACCCCAGAAGAAATAATCACGGCATGTTAAGTCCGGCGATCTTGCAGGCCAATGAACGGAAACACCACGTCCGATCCACTGATGTCCAAAAGATACGTTTAAGTGATGACGAATGACATCGCTAAAATGGGCGGAGTCCTCATCGTGCTCGAACCACATTGCAGGCTCAGCGACTGAGAGACCTGTTGTTCGTTCAATAGCTCTAGCAAGAGGTCCTCCAGAAATATCCGGTAACTAATTTCATCCAGACGAGGAGGCATGAGGTATTGGTCAATTAAAAGGTCCTCGACAATACTGGCCCAAACATTAACAGAAAAACGGTTTAGTGCTGCACGTGATCGTATAACATGGGGGTCCTCCACCGCCCATAAAAGCGCGTTATGCGCATCGAAGCAACATTTCCGTTTAAATGACGACATCCGAAAAGATTATAATAGCAGTCTCGTGGCCGAACAACGCCATAAACCGCATGAAGAAGGCGTTTCATCATTGTTATGTGATTCCGATTTGTCTTTGTGCAACCTACTCCTCTCAGACATTTGTACATGCTTAGCTGAATAACCCTGTAGAGGTGGGTGGAAAACCACGTCACGATTACTTCGTAACGTTACTAAAATGTCACTGTCACGGTTTGTGATCAGCGTTAAAAACCACCGTTCCATAATCACGAGAACACTTTGGTTCCTGAATTGTTCCAAATTCACGCTACTTTCGGGGAACAACAGGTACGTTGCAAACCAAGCGCTCCCAAATCAAGCGACTTTCGTTAACCGCTCTAAAATCACTGATATTAAATATAAATATTTCTCAGCTTTTTACTCAGTAATCTCACCTTTAAAGCTATTTATCTAACGGTGATTTTTTTAAAGACATTTATACATGCTATTTTGCACCCAAACCACCGTTCAATGAAGTTCCAGAGCACCACGATGTTTATTTTAAAGCTCGAGCACAACATTTAAGAAAAATGCAATTATTGGCAAAAAATATACCCAAATATTTTTTTTGTGTGTGTTTAAGTCTATCTATAGACCGAATAAATGAATTACGAATAATAATTAATTTATCTTCCACTTGAAAATTTTTCATATACGAGCTTGATATATGATTTTTAATGTTCCTCCGTTACTTATCTGCTCTTCGGGTGTTAAAAGATATGATATTTAATGTTCCTCCGTTACTTACCTATGAAAAGTAACTAAAATACCTAAGAAAACTAACTAAAATGTCTATGAAAAGTAACTAAGAATACAAGTTCCTAATTAGTCTGTCAGTGGAAATGGCACGAAAACGAATCCTCTCGAGAACTCAGAACAAGAACTCCGAAGCGAAGGGCCGAGTAACGATTAATGAAACGTGTATGTGGATTGTGATTTAGCCACTTGACTAATTTGAGCATACAGGTACAGGTCTTCGTTCTTGTCACAAACAGTGACTTTGTCACCGTTACTTTTCACGGTTACTTTTGTGGAACGTTACCAAAATGTCACTGTTAAGCCCATCCCTATTACCCTGTACCTACTTATTTACATATGTATTTATTTATTTTTCCAATAAAAACTACCTACCATACTTATTGGCTAAAAATTATAAAAGTAACGCTGATGTTTTTGTACATAGGTTCAAAATCAACACAACAGCTGCAAGAAAGTTTACGTTACATAAAATTATTAACACGAAAATCAATAGAAGGGCAGGATTTTAATTATTTCTGTGTGGTATTGAGTTTCCAACTTGTGCACAAAAGGAATATAGGTTGTAGGCAAATTGCTTAAAGTTATGGGCCTGTCAAAATAAATCAATGAAATACATCATGAAGAGAAACCACATAAATGAGGAAAAATAAGTAGTACCACTGAATTCGTTTTATTCTTTTTCTTACATCTGATAAAGGGGATTCGCCTTACAACCAATGTGTTCAGATTCCTCCAGGTGTATTGCATTTTCATATAACTGTACGTTTTAAATGTGTGCAATAAATAATTGTATTGTATAATTGTATAAGTATTACATTCTTTAGTACGGAGTATTATCACCATGGATAGCAATGCAAGCTTAACAACACCATACAATATGTTAAATAAGGTTGTTCAGAACTGTCTCTGATAGTAAGTCCCATTCTTCGAAATGAGCAGACTCTAAGTCATTTAGCGCTCTGGTAAGAAGGAAAAGCGAAGTAATTCTTCGACGAGTATCATCACGGAGATTGAAAATGTCGGCTGGTTACCATATCTGCATGCATTGTTGAAAATCATCGCTGGACAACTCTCTTTACTCACTGGCAGTCTATAACCTTCGATCTGTCCTTTAATCGATATTGAGTAGCTTAACTCCAGCTGAATATAACACAAATTTATTCTACATCACAATGGAATGCATTTATAATTGATAACATAACACAACTGTAAAAAGGAACATTTGTTCCCTTTGAAAAGAAGTAACAGCACGTTTCAAGACAGCGAACTCCAGAAATAATGCAAAGTTATTTTTAAAAATATACATTAAATAATTGGTAAGAATAAGTGAATACGTTGTGATTATCTTATTATGTTTTATTGTTATTTAGGACGGGAAAAAATGGGGAGCTCTAGTTTAACAATATAATTAGGCAACTTCATTGAGCAGCGGACGAAATATATTAGCAGCGGACGAAATATATTCTGTTGAAATAAATTAATTCGTTAGAGCTTTTCTAGAAAGTCAGTACAAATTACAGATTTCAAAACAAATGCTATTATTCGTATTGTATAGTCCCACATCAGTCAGAATGTTCGCAGTTCCAAAAATCCAATATTTCATGTATTTATGGTTTATATATAACGTTGTGATAAGAAGTCACCCAAACTTTGCGATAAATCAACATTTCATTATAAAGACAAGAGGCACTGATTTAGTACTATTGCAATTACATAGAGTACAAAAACCGTCTCCATCTGGTGAGCTGGTATTTTTATTGAGAAGGAATGGGCGACCGGTAGTATCACTGAATTTGTGACTGACGTCAGTGTTCGGGACGCACGAAATGACCTGGGTAAATTTTCTCACAATTCCAAATCCATTTTTTTCCGTAATAGGGCAATATTTGAAATTCTTGTTATTTTTGGGAAGTAACCTTACACATTTTAATTCCACACGAGAAAAAGCATACAAATGTTTATTTTTGATTTTATTAAACACAAATATTTTCCTTAAATATCGGTTCATGTCAGAAATTTTCAAAAGAGCATCGATTTCACGTTTCATTACCTACTAGAGATATGTGTATTTGTAGAAATTGGTACGGAAACTTGAGTTTCCAAAAATAGGGATGGTATCTTAATTTCAAATTGTACGCTGTACTGCATACGATGCCCATAAAAATATATAAACATAAAAACACATGAATGATTATACTGTATAAGGGGGAAATACATAGTTTGTTAAAAACAAATATTACGAATTCAAACTGCGGGTACTACCCACATATATATTTAAAAATCTATATAGCTCTTATGTTCATTTATTTTAAATGACAGTTATATTTTGCGACTAGTTGTCAAATAGATTTTGTGTAAAGTACAACGTATAATCCACACTCATATGTAGCACAGAAATGGAACATAGAAGTAATCAAAATAATAGGTTGAATGAAAGCATAATTTAATCTTACAGGTCTTACATGACATTAAGCGTAAAATATCAGTACACTATTCTCACGATTTTTCCCTTTATAAATTTTTTAGTAATTACTTTCATTGCATTTCATAAAGCACTGATAAAAATATTATTTAAATTTGCGATAGTAAAAATAATCTCAGCATGACAAAATTATTTTTCAGATCCATAAATACTGTACGCCTAGTCATAATTTTGTACGCCTAGTGACACTATTCAAAATGCCAAGCAAATAAAATCATTCTTTCTCCTACATTTCAATTTCCAAATATCTCATAAATTTGTGTTCTATGGGAATATCTGACACAAAATGACGGAGTGTTTAGTTTTCTTGCTGTAAGTTTTGCAGCACAGAATGACACATTTTGGCATCGGTATTGAGACGAGCCATCTGTTTACCTTTTTTTACACTTTTAATTTATGAAATAAAAACGCAATACGGTACAGAATATGCCGAATCTAAAGCGGTTATTATTTCTAACTAAATACAGCGAGCCCGGATTAATGCATTAATGTCAATCATCTCATTAAATGTCCAAACTAAGGGGGAAAGGAAAGTTTCTGGTGAGCAGGTTCACTCGTTCCAGCCAGGGTCGGTCCATATCATAGACAGCAAATATATTCATTCAAGCTGATTCCAGCTCATTTTGCTAACACCCGGTTAATTAATTCCAGAGGGTTGAAGGGTTAACAACAAAATGAACCGAACACAACATGAAACAATTGAAGTTCAATGTCCGTGTTGAATAGCATACCATTGTCCTCCTGTGTTTTCGGGGTAAGCAATGTGTGTTACACCCAACGAGAATTAGTCATTACACACGTACTCCAGTTTTGGGAACCATATATGTTCTCCTATTAAGCCGAATGGAAAAATCATTGTGCATTGGAAAGCGTGATCTGCAAAACCCACAGACAATGTATTTCCTTCGTTTTCAAATACATAATTCACCCGCTGTAAAATGTGAAAGGAGATCCAGTAAAATTCAAAATAGCATTTGTGAATATCGCTTTTGAAAAAAATTATTTCCATTTCCGTGACTTTTAATATGAAGACTAAATTACGCACAGGATCTTCAAATAATCGAAAATTTCCGTATAAGAGGCAGAATATTATGTTGCTTATTTTTCGTATGATTTTTAAACGTTTGATTCAAAAATCCGATTTCACCACATAAAAGAAAGAATAATTTGCACATAAATACTAGTTTTTGTGCTCTATATTTTTGGGATAAGTGCGCTGAAGAACTATTTTCTGTTTGCAATATGCTTACAACAATATTAGTATGTAAATTGCTAGAATGTCGTCGTTGCACGATATAAGATGAAATTCAAATTTAACGACGAAAATTGACTTTTATTTACACTGAATCAAAAGCTGAAAGTCAAAATCACATCACTAGATCTTTCATACTGGCTCCCATCACATCCTCAGGTGAATTCTAAAACAGGTATCGTAAAAATTTGAAAAAGAGTCCACCATGGAACGTCGCTTTTGTTTATATACATCGCTTCAGCTCCCGAATGACTTCAAAAAACGTCACCATACTCTGACTTATGATTGTTGTGTCTTAATTATTATTGGGTGAGTTCCGAAATAAAGTTCGAGTTAATGGTTTATTTGCTTCTTCTTGTTCGAAATTAACCGCATACAAGAAGTAAATAAACCAATAACTATAACTTTATTTCGGAACTCACCCAATAACAATTAAGACACAACAATCATAAGTCAGAGTATAGTGACGTTTTTTGAAGTCATTCGGGAGCTAAACGCGATGTATACAAACAAAAGCGACGTTCCATGGTGAACTCTTTTTAAAATTTTTACGATACCTGTTTTAGAATTCACCTAAGGATGTGCTGGGAGCCAGCATGAAAGATCTATTTATGTGATTTTGACTTTCAGCTTTTGATTCAGTGTAAATAAAGGTCAATTTTCATCGTTAAATTTGAATTTCATTTTATATCGTGCAACGGCGGCATTCTAGCAATTTATGTTATTGGCACGAATTTCGTCAACGACTTCAATATTAATATGTATTATATTTCGATTGAAACCCCTATTTTTGTCAGATACCATTCATTTCAAAGCACATTTTGCACATATTTCCAGTTTACAAGAGTACGGTCTTCTTTCACTAGTGTTAAAACGTAGATCTTAATTTTCTTCATATAACCTCTGCTAAAGGTCATATTTGAATTATTATTTTTTGGATGATTCTGATGGTGAAACAGTTGCATATAACTTGAAATTCTTCTGAATGCATTGTTTCTACACCGCAATATGATAATTGCTTATAATATGTTTAAGACCTCTCTGCGCATCTGAAAACGTGAACTGGAGAATA
Source organism: Macrothele yani (assembly GCA_039090855.1). Taxonomy (NCBI): domain Eukaryota; kingdom Metazoa; phylum Arthropoda; class Arachnida; order Araneae; family Macrothelidae; genus Macrothele; species Macrothele yani. The sequence goes on along the minus strand of CM076999.1, from coordinate 43,828,865 downwards.
CTTTTCTGGAGCGTTGAAAAATAACTTTTCAGGTTTCCAGCTGGAAATTAACTAGGAAATAACCTTATGCATATCCCCATACCATCATAAACTCCCAACTAGGTGGAAAAATATATTCCAAATTCACGATACCTGTCCCTCCGAATTTCTGATATCAATTCTCTTTTATCATCAGGTAAGAAAAATGTAGCAGATCCTTAATTCGTGCTCTACGCTAGCTGCCATTTACGTTTGCCATTTGAGATTTGTGAGAGTTACAGGAAAATAAATGTCTGGTTGTGGCAGCCCTTTCAGGTTATCAAGCTAAAACATTGAGTTTGTCCTTGCACAATATATTTGCCGCATTAATTCCTAAGCTATAAATTTTTTTAATCAGTAAGAAAATGGTATTGATTTCACAAATATGCGAAATATAGTGAATATTAGTTTAAGAGAATTACCATGGATTTCTTTGGTATTTTCAAAACAGAAAAAGTACTAATGAGAAAAAATGTTACATTACTGCGTAAAGTTCAACATTTTGATTAAGGAAATAGGGAACAAAAACGTTATTTGCAGCAGTTTCTGTCAATTGGTGGTTTTCGGACAGTCGGAGATCACATAATTTATCCTGGTGGCACGTGGAGCTATTCACGTGAAAAAAAACGTCATTTCGGTATTTTTTTTATTAAATGTGAATTGTTTTATAATCCCTGAATTAGAGAAATAGGTTTTACATTTAGTTATACAGTTTTTCTTGCTGTTTTCGTAATTAAAACGGCTTAAGTAATAATGAGATTGTTACCTGATGTATCTGCCAAACTGAGTTGACATCGCGAAATGGGCAGTGCTTTGAGATTCGTGGAAAACGTCATAAGTTTCGAAAATTCACACGAATATTACATTTAAACGTATGAGAAAGATGATATTTACATAAATAATTAGTCTCAGTAAGGCATCCACCGTGAAGTAATTCCTCAAATGTATATACCTACGTGTTCTTCAGATCGTTTTGTTTCTTTATATTTGTGGGTGGTAAGTTAAATCGTTACTTTGACCGAGTTTTCTAGATTTGATTTTATCAGGACTCGCGTTTTGAATTCCATGATCTTCTCAAAATTCTGTGCTGAAATGATAAGAAAACATATGCAGTTATATATGCATGCAGAAGCACATTGGCTACCGAGGTGTGATATATGGAAGTGATACGCTGAGTTTCGTGGGCAAGTACGACTTTTTCTTAGAGATTTTAATTTCCATGTGATCAGTTGAACACGTTTGCCTCTTTAGGTATGGAATCTTTCTTAGATGTTTTCGAACACTTGAACACAGTCATCAAAAGCTTTCAAAGTAAGATATCAATATTTTTATGTTGAAAATAAGATTGAAGAAGTAAGTTAGCAATTAGAGTTATATGAGAGCCGAGTTAAAGCTGTAGCCTCAAAATGTTGACAACACTGGACAAATTTCTTTAGTACACGAACGACGAACTGCAGCAGAAGTGCAACGTAACATCAATGGCCATCTGCGTAGTTGGTTTCACTGGACATCAGCGGATGCTTCGGTAGCCAGCATGTCCTCCGACTTCTCGCCCATCGAGTATCTGTGCGTTAATTGGATGTCCGTTGAGTAGCCTCCCACACCCTCAAAATTAAGATGAAATATGGACTCGGATCAGCACCACATTGTCCACGATACCGGAGGATTCTATTCGGATTCTCATTGCTTCAATGCCACATCGTATTCAACGCTATATTGCCCAAAATGGGAGCAACATTCCTTATTGATCATCTTGTATATTTGTTCACTGGAGAGTAGTCTATATATCACAATTAAATCATTTGTTCAGGACCTACTTGGGTATTTGTGTGTGTAGTTTGGTCTCTTTTAGAAAATTATTTCATAGTGATACATTTTTCTTGTTAGACAGTGTATAAATCTGGTTGCAAATCACATGGCACGGGAACACGCAGAATTTTCGCAAATCATGAAATTAATTTTCTCTAATATATATGCCTTCGAAAAGGCGAGCTTGAATGTGCATAAAAATGAGGGAAGCAGAGCGTTATGGTTTAATGAATTACTATGTATATAAATATTTTTCATGAATATAAAACTGGTGGCCACTTCAAGAATTTCAATTCTCGTTCTAAAGGACTACATCTAATTTCGATAAAATGACAAATATACTCGTTCCCAGATCGAGTTTATAGGATAGATTTTGATATAAAATTATGAGAGCCAGCTACAGTATCTTAATTTCTATTTCTGAGGCCATGAATTATAATATAGTGTTTATTACGATGCGAGAAATCACAATTATGTATAAAAATTATGTTTAAGTAATTGAGATCAGAAGTACTTTAAACTGTTTGCATAAAAAAATCGTGAACTTAAAAGTAGCATTCTAGCCAAATTTACGGAATTCCGTTTTTTTAAATAGAACTAATTTTTGCTATTTAAGTTCGTAATATTTAAACCTTATAGATTGAATTATTTTGTAAACTGCACAGATTCCCTTTCCTATACTTCCAAAGAAACGTTTGCCTAACTGCTTCGTTTATGATGAATGTCTGTTTTCACTTGAAGAACTATCATTCTTTTTAGAACTGGAACACTCAAACTTTTTTTATTCGGTGATTGAAACTCTTTTAGGTTAGAATTCTTTTTGACCCTTCATTTCGGGATTTCCATAATCGGAAGTAGGTATGGGCAAAAATCCTAGATGTTTTTTGAATATCGATGTTTAGCCAAGGATGATCAATGTTGTAGAAGCCGATACATTGAAAATACATACAGGTTTTGTGACCCATGTTTGGAACTGGTAAAAAATAGCTTCTACAAAAAGTAAATTCATTTCTTCATCTTACATTCTTATAAAGACATAAAGAGGAAAGAAATATCACCTTTCTATTGGCTGTTTTAGTTTATTCGTTGGCGAAAACCGAGATCTTTTCCTCGAAGGTACGGAAGCCCATGCATCGGAAAAACATCGAGGTTTCCCCCGATACATCGAAAAAGCATCGGGCGTTTAAGAATTGTTATTAGTTATTTAGGGTTTAATTGGTGAGCAATCACCAATATATTGAACAGAGATTTTACCCTGAGATATGACCATTCGCTGTAGCAGATGAAAAAAGTATGAAATATTCGGCTTCTTAGCCAGACATAAAGGTTCATGCGAATACTTCAAAAGAACATCGAGGTTTCCACCGATACATGGGCGTTTAAACAAATATTACGTTACTAGATGTTGCATTGGTAAGCATAGTGGCTACATTGAACAGAGATTTTTCAAATTGGTTGCTCACTCCTTGCGGCAGATGGAAAAGTGCGAATTCTTCAGGTTATTAGGAAAACATAGAAATATCTAGGTTCCCACCGATACATCGAAAAAACCTCGACGTTTTCACGATGCATCGAGCGTTTCAACAATATTATGTTACTGGATGTTGATTGGCGAGTAACACTGTTGTACTAAAGATAGATTTTACAAATCGTTTGCCAATTTACTGGTCCAGATGGAAAAATTCGAATTCCTCTCTTTATTGGTAAAACATCGAGGTTTGCACCGATGAATCGCACAAAAACAGAGGTTTTCACTGATACATCGAGCATTTTAATAAATATTATTATTAACGGATGTTATTGGTGACTAAGCACTGATATACTGAACAGAGATTGTGCACATCTATGGCACATTTACTACTGCTGATTTAAAACTACGAATTTTTCGGCTTATTCACAAAAACATCGAGGTTTTGACCAATACATTGAAAATTTCCACCGATACTATCAATGTTTTAGGAATGATCAACCACCAATACTATCGATGTTTTAGGAATGATCAACCACCAATACTATCGATGTTTTAGGAATGATCAACCACCGATGACGATCATCGACGTTACCCATCGAAGTGCCCGTCCCTAATCAGGAGCGACCTATATTATAAACTGGGAACTGGATAATTTCAATTTTATGATAGGTGCATTGTCTGTTGAGCACAGTTTCTGTGGAAAACTTAGCCACTTTCAGACTTTTTGTACTTGTCATATAAGGTATATTATTAAAAGAAGAAATGAAACATCATCAGTTTAGGCTCTCCACACATGTGCTAAGCTATACAGGCGAAAATTGAGTTTCCTTAATCTGGTTGTGCTTAATTGTCTTTTCTTCTCCTTCTGTTATTGTAACTTAGTTAGTTGTAAGCTACGCATTTAGTAGAATATTTTGTTGCCTCATATTGGCAACACTGTATTGGTTATTAAGCTTGTTACTCTTTGAGATGGTGATATTTTATTTTGGAAAAAGGTCGTACTTAGAATTTGTTTAAAGTCTAATTCCCTTACAATATAACCCGCATCATCTGATACTTCACTATAGCTTCAAGTGTTTTCAATAGTGTCAGTCCTAAAAAAAACTAAGTATTTAATTGATTCCTCCTGTATGGAATTATACCATTACATCCTTTTAATTCCTCAATTTTATGATTTTTATTTATCAAATTTAAGACCTGGTTTCTTAGTCTGCGTGGTGTGTGCTATCATATTTACAATTGATCGAATCACAAACACTACTATGCAGATATTTCACAGTTTATTTCAACTGTATTCAGAATTTTTTGAAAACTTCGTTGCGCTCGTTTTACTTTTTCAAATCCTAGTAGAATATTCGGCTATACTTCCTTTCTTGAGCAGCGAAAGGGGAGTAGCGCTTACTTGCCGCCAGATCCCTGCAGGTGTGAAAGACAAAAGCACGTGACCTGTAACAATCGCTTTTCCGTACTGAAGTTTGGCTGGATCTTAAAGGGACTTCAGTAATATTAACAATAATACATCTTAACTCCGGTACGTTTATCGTTCGAGAATTTCCTTGCAGCAGCCTTTAAACTATATCGACGCCTTTTTTACACATAACTAGCTTTGTATCGATGGCGTTCGGTTACTGTTTCGTCTGACCCATAAGGGACGTTCAGGAAAGAAAACACTCTCACATGTTTGCCCTGGTTTAGTTATAGATAGTTCATGAGGTTTCTGGTGGAATAATCTAAGGTTTTTCGACGCGTTTGTCTTACTCAGTTTACGGGTGTTCTTTTGCTGTAGCATTTGGAACTGCAAGATATTTTTTGAAGAAATTCGAAGGGACAAGGAAATCGTTCATTTCATCCAATGAACAGCAGTGAGAGCTTGCGACTTCAAGAATATGTCCTGAAGGACATCCAATGTTTCTTCAGGTGGAGTTGTCTCAATTATTGGACGATTGAGGTTCCGGAAGAAGCACCGTGCAAAGGAAAAACTGTGTTCTCTTATACTTTGGTTATGGTTCCATAATCATCATATTCCTCTTTGTGTAGAGCTATTGCGCCCACTCAAACGTAAGCCAAAAGAGCAAAATAAAAAAAAATATTTGGCACACAATATTCTGGAAATATTGCTATGTCTCCAAAGCCGACGCTCTTTGATACATACATTATTTTAATAATATGTACTCCTACCATATATATATATATATATATATATATATATATATATATACTATAAACTAAGGATGCTTTGGATCCATATTTAAGGTTAGCAAAATTGCTAGTAGCACACAAGAAAAGGGAAAGCGTAAGGCCACGGACGATAAAGCGAAATAGACAGGATTATCGAATTGAGCGTTCTTGTTATGTCCGTTGCGCGTCCTGAGTCCAAAACTGCCAGAAATGAATGCTGTTTTTAGTTTTGATTTAAAAACGGAACAAAAATACTTTCGTCCCATACACTTAGCTATCGCTTTACGTTTTCGTTCCACTTTCTTTTTTTATTTTAAATATGCCATATGATCAAAGCGTGAAGATTATGCTTAAACAAAAGATTAGCAATTTCAAGTTTGTTCTCGTAATCTTACAAACTGTTTAATGCTATCCGATTATAATATCATCTGATGATATATTCAGGGATAAGTCGGACGAGATCAAAACAACGGCTGTACATACGGAGAGAAAATTGAAGAAAATTAGGAATGAGCTCCTATCAGTGACGTTGTTTTGGCTCAAATATAGAGCCAAAGAAATAATCCAACCACTGACGGCTTCTGATTTCATATATACAATTTGAGATAAAACAAAGTATTCTCTGTTAATTGTCTGCACTTTTTCTTTTCTTTTGTTACTTTTAAACAAATTCTCAAAATTGCTCTTCATTTTTTAAGTACCAAACTAGCAACCCAAAAAGCCTGATTTCGAAAAGCTAAATTTTGATAACAACTTATTGAATAATGTTAATAACGAATTGATAATAACTTAAATACTTTCTTTACGCAACTATTCCATAAAATCTGTGTGAGTTCGAAAAATGTACATGTCATTAAATACAGTAATTTATTATTATGACTTTGCGGTAGCGTTTCATTGCAAAATTAGATATTTTATGATAAAAAACATAAGTTGTAACTGTATATTCGTCACGATTTTAACAAACATTACGCTCTTTTTTTTTTTTTGGTATTTTTGTACAAAATGTCCGTAATAAAAGTGTAGACATGCTACTTTATTTTTTGTTCAGTAATTTCTTCGAAAAATAATTTATTTATATTAAATCAAGATTTTTTTCTTGAATAGTAGGTCCATTAAGTCAAACTTGTTCTCCGCTTGAAAAAGCGAACATACTTAAGAATATAGTTTCTCACCTCCGATATCGCTTGCTTAAAGGAACTACTAACGGCTGCATGTCCTTCTTTCAGATACTCAGCTTAGCGAGCTCGCCGCTGATCCAGCGTCATTAGATGTATTCCAGTCCGATTATGGGTAAATGTAAAAATTATTCTTTACGCTTCACGATCAACATATTTTTCCTCAACGCCAGTATAATACAGATTTACAAGAGTTCTCAGTAAGCAGATAGCCAGTCCACTGCATAAGGAAACTAAAACACAAGGACATGAACCGCGTGGAGACCAACGATTTTGTATTCCAAAACAAGCAAGTTCCGAAAAGAGTTCTGCTGTATTCATAAACTGTACCAAAGATAGATAAATGGGAATTTTTAAATAACTCAGTGGTTTTTATTTTACAATTTAATTTAGTTATCACATTATGGCCACATACTAATTTTTCACAGAAACATTAAGTAGAAAGTGAGCGCCGATTATATAGACATTTTGGTAACATACATGAAAATTATGTTTATATGATCACAAGTAAACCATAAATAAAGTAAGCTGCCAAGGCAGGAAAAAATTACATAACAATAATTAGTTTTGACGGGCCGATTTTTCTTACACTTTAAATAGTAATTAATAACACGAATATTCATATTTCAGATGTATTATTATGCAAAAGGTGCACAAAGGTTGCTCAAAACAGGTAAAGAAGAGCGCAGATTTACGATTTCGACGTTGGTGGTTGACTTTCAAATTTCTTTCACCATCTAACATACCAACCGTAAGAACATTCTTAGCTACTCACTCTTATGCAAAAATTTGCTTTGCATGCATTATATCGAACTACTGTCAAATGTTATTGAATTTTTTTCGCAACTGAATGGGGAACAAATATGGAACAGTTAATACAGAATCACCTGGAAATTAAAAGAAAGACAAATTGTACACTGAACGACAAATTCCTTAAAACAATTAGTAGTTGGATGTGTTTTCATGTCCATCAAAACATAACAGCGCTTAATCCTAGATTATGTTTAATAAAGAAGAATGAAAAATTAATATTTCATATTATAATTGCACCCTTAGGGACGATTAAAACTGAATTTATTTTAAAAATCTTTATAACAGTGCAATTCACAGAATATTTCTTAAGAATCTAAAAATAAGGTATTTGGTTCTATCAATCAGTAACATAAAATTATTCTTTAAATTATTTTTTGTTGTTAATGGTGGTGAATATAGTCATTATGCTAATATTTAGTAAGATACAACATCCACTAGTTACGAAACCTGCTTACCGAAAAATCTCAATTTCACAAGAATTATACTAAGAATTAGATTCGCACCTACTGAATCGAATGTGGCACAGAATAAAGTCACTCGCGTTCGAGCCTTAGAAGGGCCGGTTCGACAAGTAAGTTACAGTCTCCAGATGAAAGCAACGAAGTAAGTGGTGTTGCCCCTCTCATGGATACCACAAGAAATATTCAACGATCGGCCGGAGATGCTTCTGGGTCCGCTAAACCCAAGACCAAGCAGGACCGAAGTGCAGGACAATGCATGAGATGGAGTCAAGAAGTGAACATGTACAACACGCGAACATATGGACATGTACACCATGCAATACTACGAAGTGACTAAAATGGAGACAGAGATGACAATGTACATGAAGAGGATTTATGACTAGTGGCGAAAGCAATACCCAGACATTCAAATCAGCAAATAGTGACCAGCCGATCAATGACGGACCATTGTCGCGAAGAATATCATATCATCTGCCGTCCTGGAAGCCATCAACCAAGGACTAGGTGATCAACCACAGAATAGCAGGCAGTACGCTGCAGTAGGGAATGCAATTTCTGATGACTAACATGAGACAAAGTCAAAAGACCGGTCCGAACAAAGCCAGCGGGTGCCATAAGTGGTTGCCACCGAATTCAGGACAGCCGTCGAAGAGTTCGAAAGAATGGACCATACCATGAGACTTGTAATACCGAGGCAAAGACCTAACAGAGATATATCGCAAATAACAGATCTTCTCAACACGTCTGTGCTACCAGCATATGTAGATGAAAATGACAACACGTTACAATCCGTCCACACCGCTGTGTAATGTGCCGCAGTTGCCGCCAGACGAATAAACGGGGAAAACACCATCTCTCAGAATGAACAAAAGACCAAGAAACCCATTGTACTATCATGGTAAAGAAGACTGCAAGGCGGAGTTGATGAACTGCGGATGAAAATCGGTTCAACTCACACCATACATAAAAGGAATTATGTCCAAGAAACTGTTAGGAAACGTAAAGCTCATCCTGATAAGCGCCGAAGGCCACACCAGGTTCGAAGAAAACCAGCAAATGGAAGAGTACTCAGACACGCTCAAACAAAATCTACTAAACACGAAAGAAAGAGAAGACAAAACGACATATGGACAATAACACATTCGAAAACGATGAGAAAAGCTTCTATCGTAACATTACTAAGAAACACATTAAAGCCGAAAGACCACCAGGATGTGAAGCAGTAGAAAAATTATGGAATAACCTCTGGGCAAGGAATACGAACCAAAACAGCCACCCCTCAGGACTAGAGCGAGAAAAAAGAACAGCGAGCCAATATCAGGAAATGGCCGACTGAAAATTCACAGCAGACGACCTTCAGCAAGCCATAGCTAAAAAACACAGCGAAAAAGCACCAGTTGTTGTTAATACCCACAACTACTGGTACAAGAGACTCACCTGTACATACTAATATCGGGCAGATCAATTAACCAACATGATCCCAAATCCTGCGCTAATCCCGGGTTTCATCACACAGAGAGTAGCAATATTAAAGGCTAAATATGAAGACACAAGAATTCCAGCCAAATATCGAACAATAGCGTGTACACCTACGCCACGTATATAAGGTCCTAACAGCATGCATCGCTAATCAGATAATGAGGCACATAGAAGAATACTTATGGCAGAACAGCATAAGGGAAACCAACTAGACTCTAAAGAATGCAAGGAACAGCTTATCATCGACGTTGTTGTAATGGAGCAAGCTTTTATCATGCATCGCAACATGTACACAACATACATCGATTACAGTAAAGCCTGCGTTAGCATAAATCTGGCTGATAGATGTCCTTCAGATCTACAGAGTAAGTCCTGTAATCATCAACTTCCTTAAAGCGGCCATGACAGGATGGGAGACAACAATCAAAGTTGAGAACATAACGACCAAGCCAATTCACATAAGGATAGGCATCTTCCAGGGAGATTCGCTTAGCCCACTATGGTTCTGTCTAGCACTCAACCGGCTGTCAACCATGCTGAACGAAAGTAAGTATGGGTTTACCATCAAGTGCAACAATACCATCCAGTACAAACTATTCCACCTCATGTACATGGATAACTTTAAGTTGTACGCATCAGCGCAGAACAAACTCCAACAATTAATGCGGAACACCAGAGGACTCAGCAATGACATCGGGGTGGAATTCGGCCTACAGAAATGCAAGACAGAAGGTATGAGCCAAGGAAAGCATGATACACGTAGCTACGAATTGAAGACCATAAAACAGATCGCAGCTATGAAGGAAAAATAAGTCTATACGTACTTTGGTATGTTTCAAGCACAACGCCTAGAACACAAAGAAATCAAAAACAATCTGAGGAAACTAATCAAGACCAAGCTCAAAACGAAAGGCTGAGGAAACTAATCAAGACCAAGCTCAACGCTCGCAACATCACTCGTGCTATCACCATATACGCAACTCCACTCCTCACGAATTCTTTCAGAATCATCAAGTAGACCACAATAGAGCTTGAGGAAATAATGCGCAATACCAGGACAACCCTGACACAACATAGCCAGCAGCACCCGAAGCCAGCAATAGAAAGACTGACCATTGGACAGGCAGAAGGAGGGCGGGAATGATTGATCTCCTGGAACACAGAGATAAAGATATCAGCAACCTCAGAAAATACTTCCATCAGAGAAAGCTGCCCCTTCAGCAAGCGGATAAGCGCAGTGACAAGTAGTTCTTATCCCTAGACCTCTGTACTCAGACCAACGGGATCGGAACGAGGGAGTTAAAAGGAGAAGCTTGGGGCAAGAATGTCCTAAACGGAAAGCACTACAATTATCTGCAATCGGACCACGTGTAATGGCAACATGGGATCATGGTGCGGGGTGCTATTAGCATCAACAGGCGCTCACCGCTGGTACGCATTACGGGCACATGGACGGTACGCCGCTATATTAGAGTGGTGAGGGGCCCGCTGCGCTACAGTATCTTCAGGGCATCACAAACGCCGTTTTTCAACAGGATAACGCCAGGCAGCTTACCTCTCGGATCAGTCAGAATTTTTTATACGGTATGCGGATCATTCCGGGGCCAGTACGAACCCCGGACCTATCGCCCATCGAAGATCCGTTTGACATGATTGGACGTCGGTTGAGTACCCTCCCACTGCCGAAAAATGAAGATCAACTGTGGACTCGGTTTAACACCACATGGTCCACGATACCCCAGGACTCTCTTCGGACTCGCATTGCCTCGATGCACGTCGGATTGAACGGTACATCGCCCAAAATGGAGGCCACACTTTTTTATATCATCCTGTATATTCGGTCTTGGAACCTAGTCTGTATGTGATAATTAAATAATTTGTTCAGGACCTGCGTAGCTATCTTTATGTGCAGTTTGGTCTGTTCTCGAGTATTCCTTCATGGTGTACATTTGTTCTGTCAGGCAGTGTTTTACCTATAGCCGTGTTAGAAAGCATTGCAATAAACTCGATCTGCAGTCACTTGTGGCATGCTCATAAACTTGTCTACTACAGGGTGGTGTCAACAAAGCAGAGTCTGAATGGACGGAAAATTTACGCGATGAGATTCTCACCTGTTTGTGTCTTCTGTGGTCTCGTACGGCAAATTGCACAACACTAAAGGCCAGGTAACAATAGGCAATAAGAAGTAGCAAACAGTTCGTGCTGAAATAATAGTAGGCAGGATAAAAAGCTGTCTAAGCGCGATTCGCACAATGCACAATTAGCCAAACCACATTAAAAAATCAAATTTGTTTACTGCTGAAAACACTGGTTTAAGGAATCTAAACGCAAGACCTTTCGGGGTCACCGTGACCCCATCCTCAGGTCTGACACTCACTGTAAGGAGCAAAACTACCGTATATAAATGCACCGTGAAGAACGGAATTGCATTTGCCTCACAAAAGACGTTGCCATCAGAAAAGTTCAAATATAGTAAAAGTTCAAATCAACTCAGTGTCAACGCTAAATTCTCCTGTGGTATGTCCAGAAGTAAGGATCTCCATGGTTGAGGAACACTGAGTGGTACTTCATCGTATCAACAAATATCTCGATTATTTAATATGTACAAACTCTCTGTAAACAAATAAAATTAATCTACTTGAAACAGAGGTAAGTATCCTTGCCTAATCCCATATTGGAGTATGGCACCCCTGCCTAACAGTCCTGGAAAGGGCAGTGTTCGTCAAGAGGACTCTGTGGAATTCTTTTCATCAGAATTTTCCCTTTTTCCTATCTATCTCTTCTCTTTTTTTAATAAATGTTTACACTGCCGCCATTGCTCAGAACTCACACGCGACTGAACACAGAAACGTGCTTCTTCGTGAAGAGCAAATTTACTTCATATGTGAGGCAAATCTTGTATTCCTTCCACTCTGTATATCTGTCAGGGGAAAGCCAGCATGCCTCAAAATGAACGGCATCTAAATATTAAGCAGGAGCTGTACGTCAGCCATACTCAAAATGGTATAACTATACTAGTAATACGAATTTATTTGGGTAGAATAGAAAAGAAGATTTCTAAGCTTTTGCAGTTTGACGTCTAATTTCCCTGGGTTTTCAAGGAAAGTAGACGGCAAACAGCAAACAGCAAACCAAATACCATTTAGTTGAGCACTATACTACGCCAATAAATTCGGACTATTAAATGATTATACTATTTTCAAAATAGCATTTAACGTTGCACAAAAACAAAGCCATTCTTTGGAAATGATTCCACCAGTATTGATTTTCTTTAAATTTAATTTATGTGGAAATCGTTCTCCACTTTCTCACACAAAAGAGGTCCGTATACTTCAAACGACCCGTCATCCATGATAAATATTTTTTCGGGGGGGGAGGGTTATGGTATGCCTACGTAAAAAATTGCCTTTATGAGCGGGATATCTGCTGCCAGCTAATGCTACAGTACTAGGCTTGATGATGTTGATCTCTGCTGTTTATCCACTTACTGCATTATCTACTACTGCTGTAAAAGAGAGGTCGCTACACGTAGTAGTTATAGTTGGATATTTACACACGTAGTGCCTCTGAATTTGGCTTTAATGAATATGATCGTACCTACCAACATAATCGTTTGCCGAGAGCTGAATTTCTCAGTGTTTCCTTCACATTACAGAATCGCATTAATACCTACAGTATTTCATTCACTGCTCTTCGAAAGTACCCTGAGCTCATCGGAAGTTTCTTCAAGTTTTTACTATTTTCTTCTCTCAGCTTTTCGTTCTTGTATCCACATTTTCATTTCAATTTGCATTTTTGCAGATCTGCTGATTGTTTGCACGGTCAGTAGTGCAGCTCTTCCATGGATGTTGGCTTTGTGAAGATCTCTGTGAACTCTGTTCGTTGAAACAGGTTCTTCCAATTGTATATTGAGTTATGCTGTCACGTTTGCTGCAGCAGTTCTGTGTTGTTTGGACTCAATATTTGTTACCGTTCGGTGGTTGTCCTCGTTCCATCTGGACTTTCTAGAGTTATTCTTCTGGTCTGCTGATGTCTTCCTATGCTTTGTGTACAACCGTGGATACTGTAACTCTTGAAACGTTAAACAGTTTGACACTTATAATACAGACGCTCCTTCTAAACGAGGTCCCACGATTTGTCAGCGTTGAAAATGAGACATATCACATCCTTCAACAAGCACTCGTACGAACCACTGCTAATATGAACTTGTGTTACACTGCCATACAACTTATAAGACATATACAAAGAAAAGAAACACAACAGTTAATTACAATGTTTTGTTTTTCAGTATAGCCCACACGAATAACATTTGTCCGTTGTATTGTGTTCACAGAATTTTGCCCAACCCATTTATATCTCGGTAGGAATTTAGGAGAAGGCAGAACAACGAATTTTCTTAGATACCCGGAAGGTCATTATCGGAAAATTTAGATGATTATGCATGTGTATTACACACTTTCTTCGACCCTGCCGATGTCTTTTAACCAAACTAATGAACTAATTCAGTTTTCAGTATTTAATTTTGAAGAATATTTTTATTTTCCATGTACAAAAGTTTTTTCTAATTTTTTTCAATAATTGTTTTGAAATTTCAACGCATGGATGGCGGAGAGGGTTCAATGGTGTTTACTAGAGATGAGCTTACCTGTTACTTGGTGATCGCTGCGCTAACTGTGACTGCTACTCAAAAGTAACAGTGATTTTTAACTGTGATCGGAATCACAGTTTAGGACCTGTTATTTGTTTCCCTTCCGTGAATCCGTGCACCAGTAACGACTAACGAACCAGTAAAGTAACTGATAGCAGAATCACTTAATGGAACGGTGGGTTGGCCATAATACAGCGGAACCTGGGTTATATGTTTTTTACTTTTATACATAAATCTGCGTTAACCCCGATATTTTGCTGTAGTTTTAATGGCTTTTTCAGTTGGGTTATGCCTAATTACTTTACGCGATTTATAGGTTAAATTTTGAATTCAGATTATCAAATATACAGTTCTTTTATACCTAACATGCTGCTACAACTTTGAAAAAATGAGACAGCATTTATTTTTCAGCCTTGAAATGGACGAAGCAACAACAAAATTACCAACTAATGTTCACACACAATTCACTATTTTCTCCAAATTCAAAAAATTTAAAACAAGCAAAAAGTAGTGATACTTCACCCAGCACTAATGCTAAACAAACTAGTGGACAAAAGTCTTTGAAAAGGGCCAAGTATTATAAGTAAATGTGTTCTAAGGCTGTTGAATATAAGACAACGCATTCGGATTTACTACCTAGTATATCAAAGGTAAGAGTTCTTTCATATATTGAAAATATGAAATCATGCAGAACTTCTTACCCTGTTTTAATAATGAAAAAAAAATTAAAGGTCAAAATAGACAGACAAGAGCAAAATAGAATAGACAGGTAACGAACAAAGTATTCATTAGCATAATCTAAAATTGCGAGCCCTCTCCCTTTTTTTTTTCTTTTTTGGAGGCATTTAAAATTGTACAATAGTATTTAATACTTTGAAATTTCAGTCATATGAATTTTAAGCCATTCCATAGTAAAATGTATAACTGAGATACTACTGTCTGCCAAAGATTACAAAATTATGAACTTTATAATTTTCCGACAGAAGATATGGACACAGCCCACGTAAAGTTCTCTGACAGAAATTTCAGTCGGCAGTCATAGTCATAATATTCTTTGTAATAAGCCATAATATCAGATTTTGTAAAGTGGTTAATACCTGATGATTTTTGTAGGGAATGCAGGGGAAGGGGAGTCATTAATAGTGGACAAATATAAGACTACATTCAAGCAACTCATTTCCTCCCTGTTGGGGAAATTTCTGTGAAGGTATATCTATAGCTTGCATGTGTGTGTATTATTTGGAGGGAATTGCCACACTGGCACAAAACTAAATCGGCAGTTAATAATTAACATAAGAAATGTGTTACCGAATTGTGAACTATACCTCCATACAGAAGAATGAAGAGTCTACAGGAAATAAAGTAACTATCATTCTAATAGTACATACTTGAGTCTTACAGCAGAGTTAATGTCAAAAAGCCGCCCGGTGGCGCAGTGGTCTTAGCGATGGCCTCTGGTCATTCGTCCGAAAGGGGTCCGGGTTCGAATCCCGGTGAGGCATGGATGTTGTGTTTGTCTTATGGCACTGGCTCTCTCCCTTCCCTGGAACCAGTGACCCTAAATTAGGGAACGGGCGACTACTTATAGCTCATTGGGTTGCTCACAGTGGTCGTTAAACTTCCAATAAAAAAAACAACCTACGCTTCCTCAAAAACTACACTATAGTAGATGTTGCCATTCATGAGATAAATTTAAGCGTAAGGTTGGACACCTACTCACCTAAGGGGTATTTAGCTCACGAATGAAAACACCTACTATAGTGTAGTCTTGAGGAAGGGTGGGGATGCTACCTGAAATTTCAACTGAGTAATATCCTTTTATTCCGAAGTAAATCCTATAATTTAGTGAAATTTATAATACATCAAATCTAGAAATAGCTGTGACATCAAATTATCAAATTATTACCTGTTCATCAAGTTCAGGGGGAAACGCTGAGCTAAACTACTTGTTTGTATTTTTTGAATACAGAAAAAGAAACAGAATAAGAAACTGTGAGTACTGATATTATGATTGTAAACATCACAATAGAGTATTACAATAATTAAGCACGGAAAAAGACTTGTTTTTAGCATTGACTTTGAGATCAACGCGCATCTAAAAAATTATGAAAACACAATTTACTGTAAAAACTATAATACTTATGAGTTTATTAATAGAATTAAAAATGTAAACCAAGATCTACAGGATTATAGCAAGTATGGATGTCAAGGCCCTTTTTCCAAGTACCTCTGTACCGGAAGCAACTGAAAACATTATTAAAAAAATTAAAACAGAACACAAATCTTAATAAAACCCAATTTCAAGAATTAAAAGCAGTTTTATGATACATTTATGAAAACAATGTTTTCAAATTTGAAGAGAACATTGCAAACAAAATTATGGAGGCTCAATGGGTTCCACTCTGTCAAATCTATTTGCAAGTGATTATGAGCAATATTGAGGAATAAATATTCTGTACAATGGAAGAAACTCCTTTGGTTTACTGAAGATATGTGAATAATATTTTTATTTTGTCACGAATTAGTATTTATTAACTTGAATCATTAACTCAGCAATTTGGTAATATCTATCCAACTATTAAGTTGACAACAGAACATGGGGAGGAGAATAGTTTGCTCTTCCTTGATGTTAAAGTTATCAAGCAAAGAGACCAACTACAATACAGAGTACATAGAAAACAGTCATTTATTCCTGTTCTGATTCCATATGATTCAACACATTCATACACACAAAAATACAATAGTATTAAAACTTTAATCAAAAGAGCAATTACACACTCCTCAAAAGAAGAATTCTTTACAGCCATTCCATGAAAAAGTGGACAAACAGGAAAAAAATTAAATTGTATCATATTATTATTTATGATACATCCAATTGAAGGTATGAGTACTACATAGAATTTAAATTCACATAAAAAAATGCTATATAAATAATTGTCTCCTTGCATTTCAGTCTTAAACATCCAGAACAAAAGGTAGAACTTACATTTAGTAATTAGACAATTCTAATACACATTTCTGGAAATGTTTTGACAACTGTTTTTCACTTGCAGTTGTATTTGTTAGATGTGTTGGGGGGTGGGAGGATACTAAGTTAAAATGAAGTTGGCATATGCAAATTTAAATTTAAATTTCAACCTTTTCCCTCAGAGTATGGATATTAAAGTAGACAAGCAAAACTTACAGGTATTTCTATATGAAAACCCAATTTGTTCCCACAACTGATGACAATAATAGGAAATTAGTTGTTGCAGTACATGACAGTTATTCCATTTTTATGGCCGAAAAAAAAACAAAAAAAAAAAAACAATTTGTGTTATTCAAGGAATTTTGCTGTCTGTGACGTGCAAAATAAATGGGAAGAGCCCCAAATCCGATCCACCCACTAGTCTAAGCTAATGTGGATACATGCTATTGACTAACATATATTAATCACACAACACATTACAAACTCAAGAAATCAATTTTGTAAAATGACCAGTCGGTCTGCATTTATTGGTAAACAATTTAATCAGTGATTTTAAATTCCCTTTCTTTTTGTAATTTGAATTTCTGCTTTGCTTTCCACAAACACACAGGAAGGTTACATAAATTTCACATTTTTGTTTATATTTTTACACAGCAATTTTTTTTTCGATTCCTTAAGGACAACTTTGAGAAAAAAATGTTGTATACTTTCTACCGTTATTCAATATATATTTTTTTTCAGGCAATTTTACTCTTACATGGGAGATGTTGGCCAAGATTCTAAAATCTAGTTTTGTTTTTTTATTTTATGTCACCACATTTTCTAAACTGACAGAAATATTACCTTGGGGAGTAACTCGCAGAACAAAGTAGATTTTTTTTTATTTAGTTTAGTTGTTTGTTTGTTGTTTTTCAAATAGGAAGGTGGAAAAAAAGAAAGTCTCGTAGTGAGAAAAGAGTCAACTTCTGAAGGACCAACATGGCGGCTCGTAGGTTAGACGTTCGGTGTCACGAGGATGATTTAAAAATTTCTGCTTACCGCTTCCGGAATACAGCATACCTCTCCACGTTTTTTTCACCTCTAGTCTCTGAAGAAATGGGTACATCCAGTGTACAGGACTGGCACTAGCAGAAGTATAGGAATTTACTCATTCGGACTGCAATGTGAATTTTTTTTCCTGTTGATGTTCTAATTACATCTACCATGGGACTGGTAGTACAGCAGCAGTTCTCCTTCCGAGCAGCCCTTAGCACACATCCCAGGAAGATAACCCTTTGTTTTTTTTAATGATGAGTCGATGTGACTGGTTGATTAGCGAACTTGCCCGGTCGCTGAGGTAAGCAGGCTCTTCCACGAACCGACGCTCCGGTTACAAACCCGCACATGGAGACAGGGAGCAAATCCCTTTTTTGTTAATCCTATGCTGCTCTTAGTTTTCGGTTTCCTTTTTGCCGTCGTTCATCTTTCATTTACCGTGCAGGCTATAAAGGACTTCCCGAGGATTAGGGATATCTCGGGGACCACGAAATTTTCTTCATCTTCCGGAGAGGACTCGGTCTTAGCAGCCAAAAAAAGTAATCGAAGAGTGTCAAAAAAAAAATTCCAACTCATACGTCTTCTCCGAAGGATGCGAGAGCACGCCAGCGCCCTCTGCACCGACGCTACTTTCCTCCAATAAGATTGCCCCCATCCAGCTGTTGCGTGAAAAACGCGGTCGCCCCGCACACCGCTTACTAACGCTTGCGTCTTATGGCATAACATGGAAAGGGCGATTCCAGATGCGAAATTTATCACCATACGCAAGAGAGGGAACGCATGAGAGGGAGCAAATCCCTTGGAGAGAGAAGAGAGGGAGCAAATCCCTTGGGGAGTAACTCCCAGAACAAAGTAGATTTTTTTTTATTTAGTTTAGTTGTTTGTTTGTTGTTTTTCAAATAGGAAGGTGGAAAAAAAAGAAAGTCTCGTAGTGAGAAAAGAGTCAACTTCTGAAGGACCAACATGGCGGCTCGTAGGTTAGACGTTCGGTGTCACGAGGATGATTTAAAAATTTCTGCTTACCGCTTCCGGAATACAGCATACCTCTCCACGTTTTTTTCACCTCTAGTCTCTGAAGAAATGGGTACATCCAGTGTACAGGACTGGCACTAGCAGAAGTATAGGAATTTACTCATTCGGACTGCAATGTGAATTTTTTTCCTGTTGATGTTCTAATTACATCTACCATGGGACTGGTAGTACAGCAGCAGTTCTCCTTCCGAGCAGCCCTTAGCACACATCCCAGGAAGATAACCCTTTGTTTTTTTTTTAATGATGAGTCGATGTGACTGGTTGATTAGCGAACTTGCCCGGTCGCTGAGGTAAGCAGGCTCTTCCACGAACCGACGCTCCGGTTACAAACCCGCACATGGAGACAGGGAGCAAATCCCTTTTTTGTTAATCCTATGCTGCTCTTAGTTTTCGGTTTCCTTTTTGCCGTCGTTCATCTTTCATTTACCGTGCAGGCTATAAAGGACTTCCCGAGGATTAGGGATATCTCGGGGACCACGAAATTTTCTTCATCTTCCGGAGAGGACTCGGTCTTAGCAGCCAAAAAAAGTAATCGAAGAGTGTCAAAAAAAAAATTCCAACTCATACGTCTTCTCCGAAGGATGCGAGAGCACGCCAGCGCCCTCTGCACCGACGCTACTTTCCTCCAATAAGATTGCCCCCATCCAGCTGTTGCGTGAAAAACGCGGTCGCCCCGCACACCGCTTACTAACGCTTGCGTCTTATGGCATAACATGGAAAGGGCGATTCCAGATGCGAAATTTATCACCATACGCAAGAGAGGGAACGCATTCCAAAATGTGTAATCTGATACCACTCTGCCTTCAACGACTTTCTCTTCTCCTGGGAACGCAGGTGCACTGCTGGCCGGAAATGCTTGACCAACTTCTGGTCATCCCATAAATAAAGAGAGAGATGCTGCAAACCACCCCCCTCTGCGTACCAGCAACACTTGGCAAACCCGAGTACGCGTAAAGCTTTTCCCTGTTACTGGGGCCGGAAGCAAGCTGAGCTTTTCTTTCACACCATCCAGTAAGAGAGGGGGGGGGAAGCAAGGAACCTTTCTGGTTAACCATCTCTACGTGGTAGCTTCACTTCAAGACAGAAGACGGGGAGGAATAAAAGAAAAAAATCTCAAAGTTATCATGTACATTTATATGGCACCTTTATACATATATATCCATAATTCTACGCGGGACAGACTGTTCCATACAACAACACTTATTTCCTAATTATATTTGTAATCAACACATAATTTTCTTTATAATGGTGGTTACATAAATACAAGTAGATGGTCGATCAACACCATAATTACTATACACCCACATATGCCTATATATATATATATATTTCTTTTTTTCTCTTCTTCTCCCAGAAAAATAAAAGAGGAAAACAAATTTATGAAATGACGTTACAACGATTCACCTAAAATACAATATCCTCACTCCGACCTGCTGACAGCATAAAAAAAGAACTACAGTTACCTAAAGTACACACACACACAGAGCACACTCACCAGAAAGATAGATTAATTTTGAAAGAGAAATTTCCGTGACAAGATTTCTGACTTTTTCTCAACTTTTTTTTCTTAAGAGGACATATATATGAATATATATATCCACCACCTGCACAATGCCAAGAAAAGTGAGAGACCACCTAAAAAAATTATGATCACACATTTTCTCATTTTCTTTTATAGAAAATGCGTTGGATTGTTGTCAGTCCTGAATGAAAATTCACATAAATTGGCCAGATTTATGTGTTTCCAGGACTGAGCAACAGGACAATACATTCTTTCCCCGGGAATACAAGGCGAAGATTCCCAGAGGTGAGTGCAGGAAGCACAAAAAACTCGAAATCTGAACTTACTGTCAGGCATTCTGTGTACCTAACGACGTACAGCTAACACACACACACACACACAAAAAAAAAACATTGGTAAGCAAACCCTACAACAGTCAAAAGGCATGAATGCACTGCTGTTGGACTAAGCTGACCTTACGAATGCAATCTAATGAAATGGCGAAATACGAAATCTCAAGCACATCATACACCTACGTTGCACCCAAAGGCAAACACCGTCACATCATCAGACACTCAGACCACTAGACTGTGAATCCGAATTTGGATTATCTCTTTTCTCACAACCCACACCCAAAATACACTGATAACAAAAACACTACACTGAACAAAGCTTAACTTATATTGCTAGACCACTGAAAAAAAATTTGTTTTTTCTCTTTTACCCTGAACTTTGCTATTTATTTTCTTTTCAGAATTGACCATGGGCTTTATATGGCCACCCCTACTAGTGCATCACATACTAGCTCGTTTATTGTCACAATCTCACCTTACATTTGTAACTCTAAGTCGTGACTCTTTGCCCAGGATCAATTTCCCGAGAATCACAATTGAAAAACCACAAGCCCCAAAACATTAAATTACATATCAAGAACCTTTACACAATCTTTATACTACCAAAATTCCATAAGCACTTAAAATTATGTCTCACTATAACTTGCAGATCTCAGTTTTCCTCAACGTTCTTTAGTACTTTACCAAGGAAAAATTCACTTTCCTGCCCCAAAATTTCTTCAAGGCACCACACATTACCTCATTAGAATAGTTTGCCCTTAGCATACTCATCTCTACTTGCCTTCTTAGATAATTAGACCCCAACATGAGGACAGAAAACCAGAATTGGAAAGAAAATCAAAATTTCCCTCATATTTACATTATTCAGGAAACAACTATGGTATCACACTCAATCACCAACCCACAATATCTTTTCCTGAAACTATCATTTATTAATTTCTGCAACTCGCCTTCATATAAATGTATCAAATCACTGTCCTGCCGAACTTGAAGAAACTCGTCATATTATCAATTTCACCTCAACCCACCATACAACAAATACCTTCCCTACTTCCCAGAATCTCCTAGTACTTGAAAGGAGAGAAAAAAAAATTATGTCAATAAATGGAGAAATAAGGCAATATTATCCTTCATATTTCTGTCAACACTAAAGTTCCCCACTACTACTGAAGGAGAAAATAAAATCACTAGCACAACAACACATGGCATAATACAATATTTTACTGGTGTACCAGAGGTATGTACAAATACAATTTACAAGCACCGTTGCCTTGATACCATAAGCTAGGCGTTTAGCCGAGCCACAAAACCCCTGTTGTCCCTTGGACGCAGGCCATATCTGGAGGAATTTGGGACCTCCCCTCGCCAGGGTGTCTCTCTAACCTGGGGTGCAACTACCTCCCTCCTGGGAGTACTCGTAGGAGTTTGCCTTCTCGCAGGTTCTTGACTCATAAAGGGAGTACTATCTCTCACTGGTACTGACATATTCGGCTCTGTGGGCCGCCTTACCAACCAGGGCATGAAACAGGTGTTTGCTCCTTCTGATGATGTCGTTGGCTGTGTTCGGGAAGAACCAGCCTCCTGAGGTTCACTGTGCCTCTCAGGACTGTGTGAATTATCACTTTCCTCATTTACTCTGGGAAACATAGGTCGATCTCTCACCTTGGTGAGTCTGTCTACATGAACCAACTCTCTACGCCGGGGATCAGGTATAAAGGTAATCACATAGTTTACTGGTGGAAGGACCTTGGTCACCCTATAAGGACCTGTACACAACGTACTTAATTTCTTGCTTTTTCCTGGCTTAACAGCAGGTGTGTACAGATAGACCTTGTCATTCAGGGTGATGTGTTTGTCCACTGCAACCTTGGCACGATGCTTCTCTTGATTCTCCGCAGCCTTTTCCAGGTTAATTCTGACCACCTCAAAAGCTCTATTTAGGCGATCAGTTACTTCATCACAGTATTCCCTCTGAGAAGAGTAAGTACGGGTGGTAGGGCTCCCAATCAAGTGATAGGGTAGCACCAAGTCCCTACCATAGGTGAGATAAGCTGGAGTCTCACCTGTGCTGGAATGCACTGATGTCCGAAAAGACAGGAGCGCCATAGGCAGACATTGATCCCAATCATCCTGACTCTCCGAGACCAGGTGACTGATTGACTGAATGAGGCTGGCGTTCAACTTCTCGCACTGACCATTGGTAGAAGGGTGATACGGGCTGCAATTCAGTTTCTTTATGCCAAGTCTATTGTACACTTGCATCATAGCCTTAGACAAGAAGTTGGTCCCCCTGTCTGTTAAAATCTTAGACGGCAATCCATGAGTGGCTATAAATTCCTCCACCAGTACTCGTGCAATCGTTTCACTTTTAGTGTCAGGCAGAGCATAAGCTTCTGGCCAGCGGGTGAAAAAATCGGTAATGACAAGGATAAATTTGTTTCCTGACCTTGTGGTTACCAAAGGCCCTACCACATCCATTGCGATCTTCTCAAATGGACGGCTAGGTAGCTCAGCCCTAACTAAGGTTGCCTTTCTTCCCGGCTGGTATGCTCTCTTACTCAGACAACTGTGGCAACTCTCTACATAGGCTTTTACAACTGAATACATGTTGTGGAAGTAAAACTTCGAACGAATCCTTTCCAAGGTTTTTTAAAGCCTGGGTGTGCCACAGTTTCTGAATCGTGACACTGCATCAAAATTTCCTCCACCATAGTTTCGGGAATCACCAACTGTTCGTAAGGCTGACTTCGGGTGTCTCCGGACTTAGGTATAGAGTAATGCCATAGAAGTCCATCTTGAAGAAAAAACTCATCTGATACCTTACATTTTCCTAGTTCCCCTTTCCCCTCTAAAATCTCAATCTGTTTAGCCCAGCGATCATCCTGCCTCTGTAACCCTCTAACTCTGGCCTGTTCTTGAGCTCTATCCTCTGCTGTCTGTTCAAATACTTCCGTAGCCTGTACATTTCTTGACAGGTAATCGGCAACTACATTTGATTTGCCAGGCCTATGTTGGATAGTGTAGTCAAATTGCTGTAGTGACATACACCACCTAGCTATCCTTGACGTGGGGTCCCTCAACTTAAAAACGTATGACAGACTAGCTTGATCCGTAATGACCAGGAAATGTCTGGCGTAGAGGTATTGGCGGAAGTAGTTCACAGAGAAAACTACACTCAGTATCTCCTTCTCAACCACTGAATAATTGAGCTCGGCTCCCTTTAACTTCCTGCTGACATACGCCACAGGTTGTAGTTTCCCATCGACCTCTTGCTGTAGGGCGGCTCCAAATGCAAATTTCGAGGCGTCACAGGCCAAAACAAATTCCTTCCTCAGGTCGGGTAATTTTAAACATGGCTCCTTTAATAGAGCTTGTTGTAGGTCTTCGAAGGCCTTCTGAGCTTCGGGAGTCCAGTGGAATGCCTCATCCTTTCGGATTAAGTTTGTCAGAGGCAGAGCTAAATGAGCATAGTTTACTATAAACCTCCTATAGAACCCAGTGAGTCCCAAGAATGCTCTCACTTGTTTCACATATTTAGGGATCTTGAAATTTTTGACTGCTTCCACATTCCTGGGATCAGGGGTTACACCTTCCTTGCTGACCACAAAACCTAAGTAGCGAATGCTGGATTTCAAAAAATGGCATTTATCGGGTTTGAGCTTGAGGCTGTGCTGGCGCAACCTCTGGAATACTATTTCTAACTTGTCGAGATGCTCCTCAAAAGTTCTGCTAGCTATGACAATGTCATCTATGTAGATGCCAATCTGGAGGGGTTTAAGACCTCAAAGTACTATTTCCATTAGTCGCCGAAAGCTGTTTGGGCTGTTCCTCAGCCCGAAGGGTACTCGCAACCACTCATACAAACCCTGGTCGGTGACAAAAGCAGTTTTGTAGACATCCTCAGGGTGTACTTTCATCTGGTAGAAGCCAGAGGTCAAGTCGAGCGAGCTGAAATAAGTGGCTCCTGCAAGGGCATCCACCATTTCAACCAAATTTGGGATAGGAAAAGAATCCCGTACAGTCTTGGCGTTAAGCCGCCTGAAATCTGTACATAAACGGAAACTGCCGTCAGCCTTTCTGACCAGGAGGACAGGTGCCGAGTAAGGACTACCACTCGGACGAATAATACCTGCCTCAAGGAGCTCGTTA
Organism: Macrothele yani; assembly: GCA_039090855.1. Lineage (NCBI taxonomy): Eukaryota > Metazoa > Arthropoda > Arachnida > Araneae > Macrothelidae > Macrothele > Macrothele yani. The sequence goes on along the minus strand of CM076999.1, from coordinate 43,803,772 downwards.
ATTTGCCTATGAAGTTCATCTCTCAGAGCATAAGGAACCCGGTAAGCTCTTTGCCTGACAGGAATGTCATCGGTAAGATGCACCTGGTGTAGCAGGGTATCACACTCACCCAACTCAGCTACGTTCTTGGCAAAGGTATTCCCATGCTTGTGTAAGAAATCCGACAATATCCCCTGTTGCTCAGGGGGCAAGTGGGATAAATCAAATTCATCCACCCAAGTCGAGCAATCATCAATCTGGCTATCTACCGTAGCCACGGTGGTAACCTTAATGGGTTCAGCAACAACAAGTTTGGAGCTTTTATTGATGTAAACCATGCTATCCGACGTGTTCACAACCTTAACTAAGGCAACCTCCTCCTTAGTGTCATTGACCGAACGGCCAATCCACAGTTATTTTATCCTCACTGTCTCAATGGGCTGCAACAGCATGATCTCTCCTAATTGAGAGCAACCCGGTATACTAACCGAAATTATCTTTTCTGACCTGGGGGGTATTTTCTCTTTCCTGATGGTTCTGCCAAACAAAGGGGAGGTTTCCCTGACCTGAGATGGAAGACTCGGGTCCATGGTCTGGTCAGAGAGAGAGAAAGTTCCATGACTTTTTCCCGACTCCTTACCTGGGAGGGTTTGTTTATCTTTGGAAGTGAGGAGCTCTTTACACACCGTAATTTAATTTCCAGTTGTAAGACCCTGAATTTCACTTGCACTGGAAATAGAAATAACTGATTCCCTATCACTCACCACCTCCTCAACATTGCATGTTCTACTCACCTCTTCAGAGTCAGAGATAGGAATTTTAAAAATTCCTCTAACCAGGGCAATGGCCTGTTCTCGTTCCTTACTGAACCTCCTGGTTAACCGGCAATCTCTGTTTTGCAGTGAAACCTTAGCTGGCCTACACTTCCCCTCCACAGTGTGCTATCAGCAGCACTGAAAACAAAATGCTGGGCTTTCAAGAGGTCAAACCCAACAATGGCATCATATGCCGGCGACAATTCAGTTTCGGTAACAAATACATGGTGTTTGAATTTCTCCCCAGCTAATGAGAACTTCAATTCCACACATGAAACTACATTAAGTGGCTTACCTGAAACTCCTTTGACTACAATTGGTGGATAGTTAATTTCTCTTTTGTGCCCAGGTAAAGTGCTGAGACACCTCTGAGGAATCAGACACACAGAAGCACCTGTGTCTACAAGCAACCTCAAAGGTCTCCCGCTTACAATACCTGACAAAACGGGCATGGCGAATGAATGGGATTGACATGAGTCAATTGGAGCCTTTACAACTAAGGGGGTGTCAACAGAAGCCGACTCTACTAAACTTCTCCCCACCTTCAGTTTAAAGGCCTGGCAGGGCCTCTATTGCTTGGCCTAGCTGTGTCAGCCTGCCTGTGGCTCCTTGTACTCCTCTCACTAGGCCTAGGTTGCCTTTCCCGCCTGGCGGTGCTAGGGTTGTAGCTTTGAGGATCATTACCCCTTGAGTTGGGATTTCTGTTTCGGAAATCCCTATTTCTATCCTCCACTCCCCTCCTGTAAGAGTCTAGGTCACTATCGGGACATTCATTGGCATAATGCCCGAGCCGCCTGCACCGGTAACAGGTCACCGCAAGTCTATCCTCTCTCCGGTAATTGTCTCTAGGATTATGGCTCGGAGATCTGTTCCTATAATAGGTTCTAGTTTCCCTTGCATAGGCATACCCCTGTCCTGCCTCTCTGGAAGGGGAAACAAATTCTCTTCGGGCAGGGGAATATCTAGAAGCCCCCCTTGAGGGTGAAAAATTGTGTATATATTCCCTGGCGGTGGGAACTGCGTTACTCTGAGAACTTCCTATATTTACTTGTTTTAACTGTCCCTCCAACTCGTTCACTCTACCCACTAATGCACTGACTACTGTGGCGAAGGACCCAGGCTGATCTACCGGAGCCATTGCACCATCAACTTCCCCACTGTCTACATCCACAAACGACACAAGCCTATCACTCTTTGCCATGTAGGCCTCATTGTTTTCCTCCAAGATGGCTTTTTCCCTAGCTGCACCATAGGTTTGAGGATTGTATGAGATAACTAACCTCTTCAACTTGGGGCACAAACCCTCAACAAACTTGGACAAGAGATTTCTGTCCCTTATATTCGTCACTGCTTCGGAGTCTGAGTTATCCTCTAGATACCCGTAGGCATATCGTTCTACCCGAGCAGCAAATTGTTTCACAGATTCTCCCTGCCGCTGCTTACATGTGTGAAATCTACTCATTTTGACTGCCAGAGGAACCGAGGACAAAAGCCTATCTAAAAATGCCTCCTTTACTGCAGCATAGGTTACGCTCCTGCCTCTAGCTTCCTTATCCCTTATAAGCTGCCTCGCTTCACCTTTGCACTTACACTTCATTACTACGAGCTTGTCAGCATCGCGCCAGTTTCCCATTCGACTAGCATTTTCCAGTGATTCTAAGAAATCATTGACGGAAACCTGATCGGAGCTTCCTGAAAATTCCATCACCATTGGCAAAAGAGGGGAAATGCTCCAGGCTGCATTTACCCCTGGCTGAAGCTCGGCTACATTTTCCCTTGACTGCAGCTCTAGCTCCCTCTGTCGACGTTCCTGACTCATATTGTTAACCAAATTATCTCCTTACTAATTATGAAACACAAGAAAAGCACTGTATTAATATACTACACACCCACTATCTAACCACTATGCACTATAGCAAATCCTACACTTCTTCCTAATAATTAGCACATAGCAGAACTCAGAACATAAAAATCTACCCTAACACTATATTTCCTAAGTGCATAACCCAAAATACACTCTGACACAATTTACTACATATTCTATCAAATATCAAAGTGACACAGCTTTACAAGACGAACAAGAAACTACACTCCTACACATGCAACACTCTTACCAAAACTATATTGAAAGAGAGAAGGAAGAGGCGAAAAAAAAATTAAGTATCCGAGAAGTTCAAAAGTTCCTTCTTTAACCTAGTTCACTCAAGAATAGGCTGCTTCACCTCACATAAACTAAATATCAATGCTAAAGCCCTACAACTAACTACAATTACCCAAAATTGCACTCTGATCTTCAACACCAACTACTGCATGGAATTCAAGTCTGTCTCAAATTAAATTATGCCCTCTATTCACTAAATCATGAAGTTGACTAGTGAGAAGCTATCCTTATACATGTGCCAAAGAAAAGTAAAGGAAGCAAAAATATCAGAACACTGCACATGCACACTACACTGGGAGAAGAGAAAAAACTGAACTTTCTTATGACACCTAATGACAAAACACAACAACAAAAGACCCAATGCAATTCTGCAATTTAAAGTATGTGTACTATTTCTGTGCACTCTTGTGGTGGGTGTATCACTCATGTAAAACGCGGTGAACAAGTGTCATAAATGTAATCAATGCAAACAAGTGTCATAAATGTAATCAATGCAAACAAGTGTCATAAATGTAATCAATGCAAACAAGTATCTATGTAAACAAGGTGAATAAGTGTCATATATGTTAACAATGCAAGAGAGTATCATATGTAAACAAGGTGAACAAGCGTCATATATGTAAACAATGCAAGCAAGTATCATTTGTAAACAAGGTGAACAAGTGTCATATATGTAAACAAGGCAAACCAGCATCATATGCAAACAATGTGAGAATTGTTATTAATGTACTCCTGTAACAGTACTACATATGAAACTACTAATTCAGAATTGTTGTATATATATATATATATATATATATATATATATATATATATATATATATATATATATATATATATATATATATATGTCCACACTGTGTTTGTGTTTAGAATGTATAACCTTGAAACTATCAGGTATGTAAACACCGTAACCATGCTATACGTGTAAACACTATGTATCACTTATGCCGATGAGAGAATGTTATACATATAAAAACTTTGTGTCACACATGTAAACAATATTGATAAGTGTCAGGTGTAGTACACAGCTGTTTTCAATCACTCTAATTGTAGCACAACACAATAAAAGCATTTATCAAAAATTTCAGCATGCAAAACAGAAAAAGGTCAATGGGAGTTGGTGTAACCTGAAAACCTGCCTAAATGCCTCTGAGAAATAAATTCAGAACCTTTACTGTAAATTGCTTAAACTGGTGTTGAACCATTTGAACAGTCTGCCCTTACAATATGCCGAAGGCTTTTCATAGCCTTACACACTTTCAACTTTAAAATCTTATTTGGTAGAATATAATAACATATGTGAAGTCAACAGCATGATATCCTGTGGTCACGGCACCATTTATGTTGTGGGGGTGGGAGGATACTAAGTTAAAATGAAGTTGGCATATGCAAATTTAAATATAAATTTCAACCCTTTCCCTCAGAGTATGGATATTAAAGTAGACAAGCAAAATTTACAGGTATTTCTACATGAAAACCCAATTTGTTCCCACAACTGATGACAATAATAGGAAATTAGTTGTTGCAGTACATGACAGTTATTCCATTTTTATGGCCGAAAAAAACAACAAAAAAAAAACAATTTGTGTTATTCAAGGACTTTTGCTGCCTGTGACGTGCAAAATAAATGGGCAGAGCCCCAAATCCGATCCACCCACTAGTCTAAGCTAATGTGGATACATGCTATTGACTAACATATATTAATCACACAACACATTACAAACTCAAGAAATCAATTTTGTAAAAAGACCAGTCGGTCTGCATTTATTGGTAAACAATTTAATCAGTGATTTTAAATTCCCTTTCTTTTGTAATTTGAATTTCTGCTTTGCTTTCCACAAACACACAGGAAGGTTACATAAATTTCCCATTTTTGTTTATATTTTTACACAGCAATTTTTTTTTTCGATTCCTTAAGGACAACTTTGAGAAAAAAATGTTGTATACTTTCTAGCGTTATTCAATATATATATTTTTTTTCAGGCAATTTTACTCTTACATGGGTGATGTTGGCCAAGATTCTAAAATCTAGTTTTGTTTTTTTATTTTATGTCACCACATTTTCTAAACTGACAGAAATATTACCTTGGGGAGTAACTCCCAGAACAAAGTACATTTTTTATTTATTTAGTTTAGTTGTTTGTTTGTTGTTTTTCAAATAGGAAGGTGGAAAAAAAAAGAAAGGCTCGTAGTGAGAAAAGAGTCAACTTCTGAAGGACCAACATGGCGGCTAGTAGGTTAGACGTTCGGTGTCACGAGGATGATTTAAAAATTTCTGCTTACCGCTTCCGGAATACAGCATACCTCTCCACGTTTTTTTCACCTCTAGTCTCTGAAGAAATGGGTACCTCCAGTGTACAGGACTGGCACTAGCAGAAGTATAGGAATTTACTCATTCGGACTGCAATGTGAATTTTTTTCCTGTTGATGTTCTAATTACATCTACCATGGGACTGGTAGTACAGCAGCAGTTCTCCTTTCGAGCAGCCCTTAGCACACATCCCAGGAAGATAACCCTTTGTTTTCTTTTTGAATGATGAGTCGATGTGACGGGTTGATTAGCGAACTTGCCCGGTCGCTGAGGTAAGCAGGCTCTTCCACGAACCGACGCTCCGGTTACAAACCCGCACATATAGACAGGGAGCAAATCCCTTTTTTGTTAATCCTATGCTGCTCTTAGTTTTCGGTTTCCTTTTTGCCGTCGTTCATCTTTCATTTACCGGGCAGGCTGTAAAGGACTTCCCGAGGATTAGGGATATCTCGGGGACCACGAAATTTTCTTCATCTTTCGGAGAGGACTCGGACTTAGCAGCCAAAAAAAGTAATCGAAGAGTGTCAAAAAAAAAAAATTCCAACTCACACGTCTTCTCCGAAGGATGCGAGAGCACGCCAGCGCCCTCTGCACCGACGCTACTTTCCTCCAATAAGATTGCCCCCATCCAGCTGTTGAGTGAAAAACGCGGTCGCCCCGCACACCGCTTACTAACGCTTGCGTCTTATGGCATAACATAGAAAGGGCGATTCCAGATGCGAAATTTATCACCATACGCAAGAGAGGGAACGCATTCCAAAATGTGTAATCTGATACCACTCTGCCTTCAACGACTTTCTCTTCTCCTGGGAACGCAGGTGCACTGCTGGCCGGAAATGCTTGACCAACTTCTGGTCATCCCATAAATAAAGAGAGAGATGCTGCAAACCACCCCCCTCTGCGTACCAGCAACACTTGGCAAACCCGAGTACGCGTAAAGCTTTTCCCTGTTACTGGGGCCGGAAGCAAGCTGAGCTTTTCTTTCACACCATCCCGTAAGAGGGGGGGGGGAAAGCAAGGAACCTTTCTGGTTAACCATCTCTACGTGGTAGCTTCAGTTCAAGACAGAAGACGGGGGAGGAATAAAAAAAATCTCAAAGTTATCATGTACATTTATATGGCACCTTTATACATATATATCCATAATTCTACGCGGGATAGACTGTTCCATACAACAAACACTTATTTCCTAATTATATTTTTAATCAACACAGAATTTTTTTTATAATGGTGGTTACATAAATACAAGTAGATGGTCGATCAACACCATAATTACTATACACACACATATACCTATATATATATATTTCTTTTTTTTCTCTTCTTCTCCCAGAAAAATAAAAGAGGAAAACAAATTTATGAAATGACGTTACAACGATTCACCTAAAATACAATATCCTCACTCCGACCTACTGACAGCATAAAGAAAGAACTACAGTTACCTAAAGTACACACACACACAGAGCACACTCACCAGAAAGATAGATTAATTTTGAAAGAGAAATTTCCGAGACAAGATTTCTGACTTTTTCTCAACTTTTTTTCTTAAGAGGACATATATATGGATATATATATCCACCACCTGCACAATGCCAAGAAAAGTGAGAGACCACCTAAAAAAATTATGATCACACATTTTCTCATTTTCTTTTATAGAAAATGCGTTGGATTGTTGTCAGTGCTGAATGAAAATTCACATAAATTGGTCAGATTTATGTGTTTCCAGGACTGAGCAACAGGACAGATGTAACAGAGTCCAAACCACTTTGTAACAGCATATTTTACACTTAAAAATAATTGAAAATTTAAAAATATTTTTTTTCAGTCTGCTGACTATCATTTTTTTTAGTCTGCTGACTGAAATGACCATAAAGATAGTTTATACTAACATACCCTTTGTGTAGAAATTTACAACTTTGTGGAAGTTTTACTGTCAGCAGTCTGAACAAGTGTAGAAAAAGTCATGTAGAAAAAATTAATTCTTGGACATCAACTGATGTGTGACGTGTGTGACATTATTGAAAGTCTCACTTAGGTGTCACACTTTGGTACTGAGATGTTGCCTGACGTTGCCACTACTCCGTTTAATGAAAAAGAAAAGAGTTCACGCTGTATATGAGATAGCACAAAGAAAAAAATATGAATTTAATGCCATAATTATATATGGTAAGCAGACAGGTACCAGGAAATATGTGAAATCAATAAGGGACTCACTATCAGGGAGGCACAATTTAAAACAAAAAATACACATGCTGATTACTATAAGTGATGCATTCACACAGTTCAAAAAATGAAAATTAGAACATTTTAATTAAAAAAACTAAGTTTTACGACCTGTGTCCTGGATATGTGACATTGATTTCGTAAACAACACGGAATTATGTGCTTGCAAATATCCTGCAAATTTACATTTTTATATACAATCCTTGGCCAGCAAAATTTCAATTTCCCAAAGTTTCCTTCAAATGAAATAGAACGTTTGAGTGTTTTGTGATGCAGCATTCAAAATGAGAACTGCATGATTGGATTTTGCACAGACTGTAAAAGTAATGTTTGCATGTGTGTTGAAGAGATACATATAGACACATTTGTAACATGGAAAGATATAGATGGTTTCGAAGAAGTGGTAAGATTGATGGTTCTGTTTGAAGAACTGTGCTTCATAATTAGTTACATTATTATAAAATTCATTCTTTTTAAAGAACAGTTCAGTCACCAAATGAAGGTCTGCTCTAAATTGATTTTTCTGAAAATTACAGCACTATCTCGCAAGATGAAATCCAGAGTGGACACTGGAGGCACCAGCAAATAAATACTGTATATTTACCAGTTGTGCATGAAATATTAAGCATACTGTAGCTGTAATAAGTGATGAGCTCAACCATTACAAAAATGCTGTGTGGGCGTTCTTAAGAATTGCTATAGCTACATTAAAGGCCATATTTCCAGAAATAGTAAAGTTAACAATCTTTTCTAATGGAAGTGCAGCTCAATTTAAACACCAATTCTCTCTGTAAAATCTTTATTTGAAGCAGGACTTTGATGTCATTGGAGAGTGGAACACTGAAACGCAAAGTAGAGACAGTGAAATCTAAGGTTATGATTGTCAATTCTTCAGGATTTTTTCTGTGTAAATAAATACAATATATCAGTTCATTCTTTAAAAAAAAAAAGAACTAACCGTCAATTCCGACGGGTTTCGCCTAGTCTCTTTTTATCTAACCATTTCTTCATTATCAAGCAATGACGATAAATTAAGTATACGATTGGACGAAATTTCCCATTTTCATCTGACTTATTTCCGCAAAGAGCAATGCCTTGCCTGGCCAATGTTCTGGCAGCATCAAATAAAATATTTAAAACTTTAGTATTAACTTCTTTATCCTGTTCTTCTTGAAAATTACACTAGCCCTTTTATTTTTGTCTAAAAGAATATCGACGTGTTTATCTTTTTGTGAAAAATGGCGACAATCCACTAGCGCTGCTTTGTGAGGTTTAAAAGAGAAATGCTGGGATAATTTTCCTAATTTATATTTACCCACACTCTTCATTTTGTGTCATTGCCTTACACCTGTTACATTCCAAGTACAATATAATTTCTCCCGGTTTGGACCTTCAGAGAAAAGAAAACAAACTCAAAGCAATAAGCAGTATCTTTAACAATGCTTTACTCTATATCAGGATATTGTTTATACCACGAAGGAGAAAAGCGTCTCGAATTATCTGAAGGCATCTGCTGCCCCAGGGAACCTGTCGGAGTGAGGGCGGATACTAAAATTGTAAAAAATAAAGAATTTTTCGTCCGATCAAGATATTTTTGGCATTTTTAAGCTACAAATAGACGCATTATCTGAGGGCATGTGCATACTCAGCAAACCTATCGGGGCGGGGTTAATACCAAAAGTGTAAAATATAAAGAATTCCTCGTCTGATTGGGAGATTTTCAGCATTTACCAGCTACAACTCAACAAACTATCTGAGGTGTACCTACTCAGGAAACCTGTCGGGGGAGGGGGTGGGGTAATATAAACAGTGTATAATATTGCACATGCGCTCAGATAATGTGTCGTGTTGTAGCTGGTAAATGCTGAAAATCTCCCGATCAGAACAGACATTTTTCATATTTTATACTTTCGTATTACCCCCGCTCCACCTCTGACAGGTTTTGAGAGTAGGCACATACACTCAGATAATGGGTCGGGTTGTAGCTCATAAATGCTGAAAATCTCCCGATCGGACGAGAATTTTTTTATATTTTAAAATTTTGGTATTCCTCCCCCCCCCCCCACACACACACAGGTTTGCTGGGTAGGCACATGCTCTCAGATAATGTGTCGAGTTGTAGCTTGTAAATGCTGAAAATCTCCCGATCGGGAGAGAAATTTTTCATATTTTGAACTTTTGGTATAACCCCCCTCCTTCCCCTCCCCTGCCCCCGACAGGTTTCAAGAGTAGGCTCATGCACTCAGATAATGTGTAGAGTTGTAGCTTGTAAATGCTGAAAATCTCCCGATCGGACGCGAATTTTTTTATATTTTACACTTTTGGTGTAACCGCCCCACACCGACAGTTTTGCTGAGTAGGCACATGCACTCTGATAATTTTCAGACTTGTAGTTTGAAAACCCTGAAATCTTTTGTTGAGATGCAGATCAAACATTTGTTGTAAAGAATTACATTAATTATCGCAATTAAGAAAAAGACGAAATTACGGAAACCTTACATGAATTAGATTACCAACCTCCGTTGTGGGGTCGTGGCCAAGAAGCGGTCAAAAACAAAAATTTTTATACGGCCCCTTAAAAATGTTTGTGGCCAGTTCTCCTACACCCAGGCCGCGGGTGGCCTAGTAGGCAACGTTCGTGACTGCCACGGAAAGGACATCAGGTTCGATTCCAGGCATGTACGAAACGCTCGATCCACTAAATATACGCCGTGCGCCGGAAGGGCACGTTAAGCCGTCGGACCCCGGGTACCCCCCTCCCGGTAATAATAAATAAGGGCGTCTTCCTCCCCCTTTCTACTTAACTTGTGTGTCACTTTCCTATCGGGCACTCTAGCCCAAATCTCCCAGCTTCCTATTCCTAAGGGTTGTTTAAAAGCTGGGGTCAGACACTCCCTTCCTAAAATCCTCTACTGAAGATCTTATCTGAGATTCTACACCCAACTTGAGTTGATACGGAATTGTTATGAATGTGACATCGATAGAACAAAAGCTGTTAAAAAGGTCTAGGCCTCGGGCCTGTGAAATAACATTTAGTGCCAAAGTAAAAGCGCAATGCTACTAACTTTATTCGAATCATAAACGTTGCGAATATGACATTGGTTGAGTAAAAAGTATTTAAAAGGCCTAGGCCTAGGGTAATGAATGAATGTTTCGTGCCTGAGTAAAAGCGGAATATTATTAACTTCACTTGAAAAGTAATAGTTGTGAATATTACATTAGTTGAATAAAAACTATTAAAAAAGCCACGGCTTAGGAACCGTGAAAAAAATTTTAATGAAAAATTAAAGGCGGGATATTATTAACTTGAGTTGATACGTAATTGTTATGAATGTGACATCGATAGAACAAAAACTGTTAAAAAGGCCTAGGCCCTGTGAAATAATAATTAGTGCTTAAGTAAAAGCGCAATATTATTACCTTGAGTTGATACGTAAACTTTATGAATATTACATCGGTAGAAGAAAGACTGTCAAAAGGTCCTACGAATGAGGCATTGGAATTTAGTGCCTAATTAAGTAAGAGAGAAATATTATTAACTTGAAATGTTATGTAAATATTTAGTACCTAAGTAAAAGTGCAGCGTTACAAAAAAACCCCTCCTTGTCGTCCTTTTCCGAACATACTATGAGTCCTGGTGTAATTGCTTTGTTTCGTTGAAACCTAAGAAATGTGTTACGTAATCATGAATATGATGTAATCCATATTCATGATTATGTGCTATGCAATCCCGATCCAGGACGACACAATTTTCAAGTTTTCTGATATTATCCTTGTCATATTTACACCAAAAAACGGAATTTCATCTTTAAAATTTGTGCTTTGTAATTTTTTTTTTAATTCAATTGTCGTTTGTCTTACTGGGAACGTTTTCTCCATTCAATTCTCCTCACAGCGCCAAGAAACTGCAATTTTTGTACGGCTTCTAAAGTTTTATGTCCAAAAGTCCGTTGCCCAAATGTCTTAAACTTGTGTTAAACTTTTATACGTAATTCTGCGCTAATTCTGATATTTTGCTGTAATTTTTACGGCTTTTTCAGTTGAATTATGCGTAATTATTTTATATGTCAAGCAACGTATTAAAAACTATGTTTGGAGGAAATAATTGGTGTAAGTCTATATGTTATAATTCATAAAGCGCCGTTTTCCAAGGTAAAGGGATGTGACAACGAGTATCATCATTGCAGCATACTTCACCATATTTGTGAGTAAATAGACTTTCTAGTAGTAGGATTGATGCTTTTGAGTAGGGCGTGGCGAGGATGTTGGCTTCGCTCCAACATGGTTAATGAGATCCTTTGTATGATAGCCATGATAGGGAAGTCCTTGATGAGTTTGTCTTTATGTTATATTGGTGCTCTTTTTAAACGAGTTTTTAATGAGTGATGTGTAGATCCAACATTTATACGATCTTCATCTTGAATGTCTATTGTCTTCTGTGGGAGGACATATATGAATCTGTTATTTGAATAATGATCGTGAAAAGACAGCGGAAATCAACATAGGAAAATAATCTTTGAAGACAAGATGGCTTCATCTGGTGTGAGAAGAAGACCGAGAAGGTGACCGGGTGGTCCTGTACTGTTCCAGGTTGGAAGGAAAGGGGGAGGGGGTGTTTAGAATTCAAGAACCTCCCAACATGGCTCAGTACACTCCAGTTTAAGGGTGTGAAGGGAGGCCTGTTTGCCGAACACACATGTAAGGATTTGGCCTCCTATTTCACGGGGTGGAACTCGTCCAAGCACGTGCCCGGCAACAGATTTGCTGGCCATTGGCGCGAGAGCAAGCATAGGCCTTATTATCTTGGAGGCCGCCTGCGGAACTTTGTGGAAGCTGACTACGCCTACAAGAACACGCAGCAGATGTACATTGACCTGCTCCCTGAGCTTAGGGAATATTTCGTCGAAGATGTCAACGTTCTACGGAAGTTCTCTATGAGAGGGGCATGAATCAGAACTCATTCTACGGGTGTGGGCTGCAAGAAGAGCGACTTCAGGTGGAGGTTGGCCCACAATATACGTCTGGCGAGGAGTAGGGAGCTTCGGTGGGGAGGCATCTCCATCGATAGGTCCCTTTCGTGTGAGAGCATTAAGAGCAGATTCCATCTGCGTTGGGCCTGCCCTGTAGCGCACCAAGTTTGGGAGGAATCTAGCCTTGGACTTGGCACAAGATGCTTGACGCCCTCCTGGTTCACCCTGCTGAAGTGTTTTATAAACATCCTGCCCCGGCGGTGGGCAGCGAGGTCTAGAGGATGATTATCACCGGTATGTTATAAGATGTGGACGGAGATGAACCGGGTTCTGCATTCCCAGACAGCTAACTCGGGCTTCTTCCCAAAAATGATCATCCTTGAAGTCAAGTGTGAGCTCCGGGACACGGAGAGAGAGGACGCCCGCACTTTGACAGACTGAACATTTAGGTATCTGTGGGAACCTTGTTTCCGGATTGTTACCGAGACTAGAGACATCTACAACTTTCACTGGTGTAACATACCCTCTTAGTTTGGACTCTTGAAGCCCGAGGAGTTTCTCCGGGGGTGTTGGGCTTTTTCTAGTGTTATGTTTCTGTGACTTGTGTTTTGTGTTTTAATGGTGGGTGAGGAGGTTAGCCTCCGATCCCCTCATTGGTAGTTTAATTTGTCTTGTCTCCGGTCGAGTTTGGCGGTTCAGGCCGCTGACCGAGACGGTAAGAGGCGGTTTAAGACGGGGAGTGTCAGTGTTTCGGTCCAGTCTCTCTTATTTTTTTCTTTTGGTGTGGTGTGAATGGAGGGTTACTGAACTGAATGTAATGCTTGTGGTGTGCCGGTTCTGTGTTAATGTGGGCCGGGGTGTCGCCAGCCATGGGTCGTGTGAGTGTCTTGGTGTACCCGTAGACCCGACGGCAGCAGAACAGTCTCTCGTCAGGGACGCTGTCACTTGATCTTCTCTGAAGGGGACTTTGTCAGACAACATGCTCGTACCGGGTGTACCTTCGGTTCACAACCGTTGTCTTAGGTAGCCTCGCAGCCAATTTGTGTTCGAGTTCTTCGGAGGAACTAAATGTCTGGGGGTTTGACTGGTGTTGCCTATTGGACCGTTGTTAAAATATCGGGGAGTGTGTGTAAACATCAGTGATCCAAGTACAGGTGTTTACTTTCGGCGTGGTGAACGGTGTGAGGATGTCGCGTGTCAAAAAAGTTCGTGTGTGGTAAAAAGGACGTTGTGCGAGAGCACACTATATCGATCCCCTCTCATTGCCTGCAGAATTTCGGGGTCCAATACGAAGAAAAGTTTTCTGAAATTTGATTTGTTTAATGCTTTACCGTTGCATCTCAGGAAGCTTAGCATATATTTCGTTTTAAATGGAACGGTATATTAGGTTCTGCTACCCGAACACTTTGTGAAATGGTCTGGCTAATAGCTGAAGTGCATTGTAGTAATATTGTCCCATATCCCCATATTGTTTTAGGGTTATCTACATATCAACGATATTCGAACACAATTTCAAAATCATATCATTGAAAGATTCGAAATAGATAAAAAAGCTGTTTAATATTCAGGAAGCAGAAGTGTTGTGTTAGCTGTTAGGCAGGAAATGCATCGAACACCGCACTGAGTCTGTAACGAAGACTTTCAATCAACGCGTTTTAGTTGTTGCAATTTCTGCTTTGAAGTCGGTTTTAGATTTGTTCTCTCTGACAAACATTATTCAAAATAAAAGCTTGTATTGCTGACAATTCACGAGAAATGACGTCATTTTAACAGAAAGCTTTGTTACCTATGAATTGTAATTCTTTCAGTTTAATACCATTCTCTGATGTATTATTATGGCTGCGAAGACTGCAAATTTAGAGAATGTTTTAAACTCAATCATATCTCCCTCTGGGTAAATGTTTTTCACCACATTTTAAATGATAAATTTTGGGACAAATGTGCTGCCATCAGTAACAGCGTCAAATGACTATTGAGAAATAGTGTTACGAATTGAAGCATTTCAAAGGTATTTTTAATATGTTTTAAAGTTTAATCTGACATATTACAGCTACTACATAATCGAACAGGATTTGTAGCAGTTGTAATATAAAATATCTAAGTCCAACAGTTTGTCCTAAAAGACTACGTTCCTGAAAGAATTCCGTTTCTACGTATTAGACTATACAAAGATATTCGGTCAAGAAATGTTTTGACGACAATAAGGAGAAGTTGTAAATTCTTGTAAATCCTTAAAATATCATTTAAATGCCCTATATATTTTTGGTTATAGATGTAATAAATATTCATTAGGAAAAGTCGTGTTTTCTTTCTCGACATCGTTTATTTTTTCGATCTATTGGGAAATATTTGAACGGACATACTAATACATGTAGAATGTATTGTTTTTGTTCGCTTTATCAAGCACTTCTGCGATAACGAAGTCATTTCACAATTTAAAATCAGATCAGGTGAGACATAGAGGATTTTAGGAAGGGAGGTCTGACACTAGGTCGTAACCCTTTAACGACCGTGACCCAAAAATATTGTATCACTCTAAATACCATAACGCCTGAAACTGTCTGTTTTTTCACTTCTTAGTAGTGACTTAGGGTGACTCCAGGTAATCGCTCATAGGTCGAGAAAATTTGAAGAACCAATACGGGTAGGAAATCTGACTCACTCTAGACAGGCGTTTCGGGCGGATATGGCTGTGTGTACGTACGGGCGTTTTAGGTGTTATGGTCGTTAAAGAGTTAATTAACCCTTACACAATAAAATAGGTTGTCTCCCTTTATCGAAAAATATAATTTTTTAGAATAATTACTGTTAACAAATTTAAATTTATCAACAGCTGTGATAGGTAAATATAGTTTAAGGACCCACAAATGAACAAATCAAATTTAATTTAAAGTTAGAAAGATCTGGTTTAACAAGCGTATGCCATCAATTCTAACGATTAGAGTTTTGAAATTCAAATTAATAAACTGTGCATCTTTAAGCACTACTTCGTTTCAGTTATTGAGAGCAAATATTTGTCCGTAATGTGATATTTAGTGAAAAACTGATATTTGTACAAGTTTTTGTGCGTAAAATATAGCTATTTACTTTCCTCTTAGCAACATTTTTCGTAAAACTTTTTCACGAAGAATCAATTAATAAAGGTGAAAACGATATTCCTACGTTCCCTGTTCACAGCGCTGTGTTTTAAGCTGCGGTATATATTTTATAGAACCAATGGGCTTATAATTACTATCTGCATTTCTTAAAAATATTGTGCCACATTTCGGTTCCTTTTCAGCATGAAATTTGGAATTAATTGTGTTTACGGTTGTCCTTTGGCAGTCTCGCTATTTCTGCATCCAACGTACAACTACGGTAATTGCAGTGAAAAACAGAAAATGTTATACAATGCTGGCCACAGAAAATGCAACACCAAGAAGGACACGAGATAACAAAGCCAGATTTACTGGACACATAACAACAGATGCAAAGATGAAACGATTGAGCTAACAGGCCCGTGCCACTTGCGGAGCACTTAGACATCAATAGTTCGTGTGGCCCCCATGACGGGCAATAACGGCCGCTACACGCCGCGGCATTGAACGGAAGAGGCTTTGGGTATCGGCTTGGGGTATGTCAGTCCAGACTGCTTCCACGCGTTGCCACAGTTCATCAGGCGCAACCGCGGGTGGTGCTTGCCTGGCCACTCGGCGGCCGATCAGCGACCGGACGTGTTCGTATCTGGAGAATAGGGGGCCACGGCAGCAGTGATACCTAGTGGGCCGTGAAAAATTGTTGCACGTTGCGTGCCACGTGTGGTCGCGCATTGTCCTGTTTAAACGTTACCGCTGGCAGGTTCTTTAGGTAAGAGAGGACTACAGGCTCCAAAACGTCGGAGATGTAGCAGTGGCTGTTGAGTGTACCGGTGATGCGTACCAGAGGGGTGCGGGTGTCATATCCAATTGCGCACCAAACCATAACGCCAGGTGACGAAAGAGTATGGCGATGCATAATGCCCGCGTCATACAGTCTCTCGCCGCGGTGCCGCCACACGCGTATCCGACCACAGTGGTGTTGCAGGCAGAAGCGGGATTCGTCGGAGAAGACAATGTCGTGCCATTCCGTAGTCCAGGTGTGGCGTTCAACGGTCCACTGCCGCCGCACTCACCGGTGGTGTAACGTCATTGGTAATTGGAGCAATGAGCGCCGTGAGACAAGTCCCCGCTGTTGCAGACGATGTCGAACGGTACGTGCTGACACAGGTTGTTGCGCAACACACCCTAATTCCTGCGCTAACGTTCGTGATGTGGTGGGGCGAGCCGTCAAAGCCCACCGCACAACATGCCGGTCCTCTCGTTTGGTGGTGTGCCGTGGCTGCGGCAATTGCTCACGTCGGTCCGTCCGTCCTTCCTGCACTCACAGAATCCATACTCGCCTCACTGTGGCTGGATGTCGTGCCACACGGGCGCCGATTTCTCGGTACGATAAACCGCTGTCGCGATTAGCCACTATTCGTCCTCTGTCGAACTCCGAAACGTGCTGGAATGACTGCCGTATTGTGCGACGAGGTATCAGGAAGCTTCCAAAGCAAACGTCCGGCAGCACAACACACTTCCACTACTTACACCCCGCCTTCTGTGCACCCTTCTTATAGTGCTTTTTGGTGGCGTGCTGGGCGCACATGATTTGCATATCCCTGCGATACTAATGGTTTGCATGTCCTCTCGCGAGCAACGCATGCTGCGAATTTCAGGCCAATTGATTGCTTTCTTCATGGTGTTGCATTTTGGGTGGTCAGCAGGGTATATGGCGCAGAACCTAAATGATCAGAAAGTAGATTTAGAGATTTAGATCGTACTCTGATACCTAGTCATTCGTCAACGAGGTACAATCTAAAAAATTATGGCTGAACTTATGTTGCTTTTCCGAAAGCATTGTTCCTCTTTCTTCAGAAAGTTACAGTCAAAACAATTTATTTTATTAGTATGGTAGTGCAACTAATTCTTAAAACCTGAAGAAAAGCACCTCGGAGTGCAAAAAATTATATGTTTATCAATTCCATACACTTCTCTAAAACAAGCACGTTAATGAAATTTATACATCAACTTATGTGATGAAACTTGTGCTTAGATTCCGTGAAGTTCACTTGTAATCGAACCATATTTATCAGAGCACAGCCTGCACATAATTTAAGCTAAAATATTTTGTAGGACACTCTTTTTTCGTTTTTCTACTGAAACGATATTACGTGAAACACATCCGTTCCCGCAACGATTTCACATTTTCAAGTGATTTAGCGACTTTGCATATTCTGGATTGCTAGATTACTTAACCTTAAGTGTAACTGTACTTCTATATATATAATTATTTACTTTTCTGAAAAACTGCATTTTTACCAGATTTAAGGACTATACGGTTTTATAGGCTTAATTTTTTTTTCAAACGTGCTAAAACAACACATCTTTAACAAAATCATGAAACAAAAATTGTGTTTCCGTTTCACTCTAGATGAGCATGAACTGAAAGGAATTTTGCGAGAGTCAAGCTTCCTGTAAAAAAAAATGTAACAATAATAAAGATTTTATTTCTGGAGCACAGACACTTTAAATGTACTTGCCATGACTGATGCATATGCTAAGTTTTTTAATGCTTATGACTTTCCGACATTGTTCGATGAAAGAAACTAAATTCCCTTCGTGGGAAGCAGGTAAATGGTAAACCAGAAAGGTACGCATGTCTTTTCAAACTGACGATGAGTTATCTTAAAAACTGAAGGAAAGCACCTCGGAGTGCATGAGCTCCCATAGTCTGACTCATACACTGAGCTCCCATAGTATGACTAAAAGAGAACACATGACGAATATATAAAAGAAATTACAGGCAAGAGTTTAAAATTATTTATCGCATGCAACACTGATAACGAAATTCTTTCCTCTGAACCCTCCAAAAATCATTGTACATTCCAACGTTTTATCTTTTTCATAAGCATTGCGAGGTAATTCGACTATTCTACGATTCAATTCATTAAAAAATTTAAATTGTGCGAATACCCAGAATTCATCCTCAAATGAGGTTTTATCAGATTTCTGAATGAATGCGAAGATTATGTATCTCATTTTAAATACACCTTGAGCGATTTTTGCAGCTTTTCTCTAGACTACAATCTTTCAGTTGTACGAAAAAATACGTCGTCGTGAATACTCAACAGACGCATATAGCTTATGGAATCCGTTTATTTTTGTAGTGTAGTCAGTACAAAGATTCGCCAAGCTTTCACACTCTTCTGGGAGGCTTAAAACTAAACGGATTTATTACGCTATATGCGTCTCGTGAGTATTCACAATATGGTGTATTTAAAATACGTTGTCGTTTTCACTTTTTTCACACATATTTCGAAAGAAACGTAAAGGCGTTTACTTCCGGACAGAAAACGTTTATTTCATTCACTTTTGTCATCATGCCACATCAATCGAGACCCGGGAGGACGTATACATACTTTCAGTTACTCCTGTTTGTCTCGTTAGAAAATGTTTGGAAATGCTAAAGAAATTTGAAACCCGAAAATTAAACTATTTGTGAGATACAGAAAATGGTGAACATTATTTAGCAACGTGTCCTTTAGCAGGGATTAAAAGTGTACCCGGTTTTATTTGCACTCAATTAAATGCCAAGCTCGTTCCAAGCAACATGGAAAACAATCACAGCTCAAAAACCCGTGTTACAGGTTCAGGAAAAAACACTTATGAAACTGCGAACTACCAACAAGTCTTGCGTGATAAATATGTGTGGCCGGTTATAATCGTTACTACAACGATTATCGTTTATTCGAGACTCGTGCCAAGGTTAAACGCAGTATCGCATTTTTTAAAGTATTCTCAGTGGTTTCGGGATACGTTATGAAAAAATGGAGGTAAGTAGCCTTTGGACCAAAATCACATACTAAAAAGATTAGTATGATAAAACCAGAAGCTCTGAAGCTGATGCCCCTCAAACCTCACTGCCTGCGAAAACTTACTATAACTGTTTCGGTATTGAAAATAATAGAAGGACCCTTTGTCCATTTCCGGTTTCGTCAAGCCTCCTTCACCTTACTTAAATTATGAGTCTGCTGTACACATTCCAAGAAAAACAGTACATTTCGAGGAGGTAGATCAGAAAGTACAGTACCCAGAGTACATCGTCAAAAATTTATGTAAGGTATGGTATTCGCTTTCAGTATGCAAGCAAAATATACACTGCCGGACAATTGCTAAGGACGGATGACAATAGCAACGATAGCAACCATAAAATGGAAGGCAGGAAAATGTGGTAATTAGCATAAGTGCGGGATACAGTAAGACGTGTTGTGCGTATGCAAATTTTGGATTGCCGAACTTGTTCGTGACGTCATAGCGCTGATAAGAGATATAAAGGATTTGACGCGTATTGACCGTTGTTGTTCAAACGCGAAGTTGAAAGGAAAAGAATCAATTGACGAACTTGCAAGTTTCAGTATGTCTTCCCGACATCACCTAGATGATTTTACGCGTGGCCGTATTATTGGCAAGATTGAAGAAGGGCGAAAAATAAAAGATGTTGCCAGGGAGTTCGACGTCAGCCACAGTGTTGTTTCAAGGCTTTGGAAATCATTTCAAACAAATGGAGAGTGTAGCAAACGTCACGGGGAGATCGTGTTCGCAGTACGACACCTGCAGAAGATCGGTACACAGTGCTATCAACAAAAAGACACCGGCGCAGCATAGCTAGTGAGGTAGCAAATCAGCTTATGGCTGCTACTGGCAAGCGGATCTCCCGAAAAACTGTCGCCAGACGTTTGCATGAAGGAGGACTATACGCCCGCCGTCCTGTTGTGTGCATCCCATTGTCCAGACGTCACCGTACAGCCCGTTTGCAATGGTACCATCAACATCGCAATTGGACTGATAACGACTGGTCTGCAGTCCTCTTCTCAGATGAGAGTAGATACAGTCTATAGTCTGATTGTCGACGACAACTGATCTGGCGTGATAGTGGTACTGTATATTGTCCAGCAAACATACAGGAAAAGGACCGATATCCGACATGTAGTGTCATGGTATGGGCTGGCATCATGATCAATGGCCGTTCGTCCCTCTATGTGCTTCCAACTGGGACTATGACTTGCCAACGATACATTAATGATGTTCTGCTACCTCATGTTCGCATGTTCTGTGGTGCTGTCGGTGATAGATTCATTTTCATGGACGACAACGCAACATGTCATCGAACAGTCGCTGTCCAGGAGTGTCTTGAGAGCGAGGTTATTCAACGCCTCGTATGGCCAGCACGTTCTCCAGATCTGAATCAAATTGAAAATGTGTGGGATGCTTTGGGGAGGAGTCTTGCTGGTCGCCAATGCGCTCCAATAAACAAGGACACCCTCATCCGTGCACTGACAGAGTAATGGGATAAATTACCCCAACAGCTGCTTGATAATGTTGTGCAAAGCATGACACGACGTGTGGAATCTTGCATCGCCCTCCATGGTTACCATATCCCGTATTGACATCTTACGCCGGAACGCCTGCGGACGATAATTGCATTTTTTTTCACGCTTACGTATTCTGCACAAAATGGCCTGTTTGTCCCTTCAACACGTTCCAAAGCCTTCTGGATTTCAGAGCACAATAAATTGTTTTTCTTGTAATGTCCTGGCATTCAGACATTATTTAATTTCACTTGGTATCCAACCACACTTACTTTTTTATGCGCTATATAGCCGTTTATGATCCGTCCTTAGCAATTGTCCATCAGTGTATGAATGCAGTACATTGCAGAGCAATTGGATTAGAGACAGCTGGAGTTATGCAAATGTGGCGCTGTGGGTGGCCCTGTATACGGAAACAACATGATGTACGCAGCGATCCGACAATATGATGCGACGGGAATCTGTAAGAGTCGGACGCAGTATGGGTAAGACGAAAGATCTAAGCGCATTTGATCTTGGGCAAATTGTCGTTGCCCGACGAATGGGTCACTCCATCTTGGAAGTCGTGCAGGCACTGAGATTTTTACGAGCCACTGTGTCACGGGTGCACCGTGCGTACATCGAATCCCGTAAAACCATCCCTGCAAGGGCCCACTGCCAAGGACAACAGCGTGCGGATGACTGGGGTCATCGTCGGCTAGCTCGCATTATAACAGCGGAAATATGGGCCTAAGTGCAAGAAATCAATCGGCAATTTAACGCTTGTTCACAAAAACGTGTAAGCATCCACACCATCCAGAACCATCTCCTCGCTATGGGGTACAGAAGCCTTCGTCCCACGAGGGTACCGCTGCTGACCGTACATCACAGGGTGCAAAGATTAGCTTGGGCGCGGGTACATCGCCACTGGACCTTAGACATGTGGAAAATGTTGCCTGGACTGATGAGTCGAGATTCACGTTGGTACATGCGGATGGCATTATACGAGTACGGCGCAAACCACATGCAGCGATAGATCCTTCTTGCCTGCAGGGTACTCGTCAAGCTGGTGGGGGTGGCATTCTCGTCTGAGGACTGTTTACGTGGACTGAAATGAGACCCCTGGTACGCGTGACATCGTCCCTCACAGGTCAACGTTACCGGGATATCCTGGACGACATTTGTTCCCGTTTGTGCGTCTTTATCATCCCACTGGGGACCTCATCTTGCAACAAGACAAAACACCGTGACATTGCTCCCGAATTGTATCCGAATGGTTGGATGAACACTCCACCGACGTGTTTTCGCTTCCTTGGCCAGCTAGGTCACCTGACCTCAATTCCATCGAGCATATATGTGATGCTATCGAGAGTGATGTTCGAGGCTCTGACACCCCTTCATCAAATCTTCGTGAAATGTGGGAGTTTGTTCAGGGGTCGTGGACTCGTGTGGCTTCCCAACGATTCTGGTGTCTTGTCGAGTCCATGCCGAGGCGAAACGCCGCCGTCATCAGGACAAAAGGTGGTGCTACACATTACTATACAGGTATATATAATTCCATTGCTCTTCAGTGTATACGCCAATATTATGAATGCCGTATACGGTTGCTTCAAATTCTTGTATATTGCACTGTTTGTGTCTTCTAGGCCAATTCCTTTGGGAATGATAACATGTGCCAAGAATGAGTGTTTTGTAGGTGGTACACCGAAGTCTTCCTCCCGATGTTACAATTATGAGGAATACTGTCCCATTTGTAATGAATATAGAAAAACTACATAGCGGAACGATGTGTTTTTTTTTAGTTCCAGGTACAACAATATTTCTTTACATTTGATGCAGATGGAAATGATTAAAGACTTCACGGAAATGGTATTTTAATATTTAGAACAGAAAAAGTCTAGTAACATTTTCCAATTCAGTCGATTAAGTACTTCTACCCTTCCGTTTTCTGTCTGGTCCTACTCAAGTTAAAACGAGAGAACTGCCCGCTCGCAGCGTGGAAAATGTGTTTTTGTTCTTAACAATATTGAAGGAAATATATATATATATTTGAATGCAGGTTTAACGACCGCAGTGAACTACTCAATGGCCTATAAGCAGTCTCCCTTCTCAAACATAGAGCCACTGGTTCCAGGGAAGGGAAAGAGCCAGTACCGTAAGGCAAACACAACATTAATGTCTCACAGGGATTCGAACACGGACCCCTGTCGGACGAATGATCACAAGCCATCGCGTAGACCACTGCGCCACCGGGCCGGCGAAAGAAATATTTACAAAAATTAACCATCAAAACATTTTCCAATTAAAAAAAATGAAAAATGCAAAAGTAAAAATATTTCTTTGAATTTTAATTTCCAGATACCTTATATAACTCGTTACTCTCGGAACTGGCCAGAGAACTGCAGCACAAATCTTTGCAAGGAAGCAGCATCACATGAAATCGTAGAAAACGAAGGTATCTCTTCTGTAGTAAGCGAAATTAATTTTAGTCAGCAACTTCTTGCACCATGCTCCGTAACACTGACGCGGCACAAGCAAAAATGCCGGTGTCGTCATTAAAACGATGGTGGGTAAACTAAAATGTATTAAATTTTTCTCTTGTCTTTCTATACTGAAGAGCCAAATGCCATAGGATACGTACTTAGTATCGTGTAAGACCTCCTTTAGCCCAGCGAAGCGCAGCAACTCCTCGTGGATTCGATTCCACAAGTGATCGGAAGACTTCTGGAGAGATGTTGAACAACGCCATCTGAACAGCTGCCTATAGTTCCGTGGTATTTATAGGTATAAGATCTTGGGTGCGAATGGAAATTTCCACGACGTCCGGTAAGTGCTCTATTGGATTTATGTCGGTCAAACAGCTTCAAAGGATGGTGTGGTGGCCACACCATCCTTTGAAGCTGTCAAAACTGCTCCTCGAACCAACTTTGGAAAACTTTTGCCCAGTGACATGATGCATTGTCCAACTGGAAAATCCCATTGTTGTAGGAATACATTAAGCCCATGAAAGGCTGCAAATGGTCACCCAACAGAGCAACAAAGCGAGTACCGGGTAAGGACGTGCTCATAAGGACCAGATGTCCCAAAACCGTGTCACCTAAAGACACCACACACATGCATGGAACTACCACCAGCTTGCACAGTGCATTGTTGACAGCTTGGATCCATGGCCTTATGAAGTCTTCGCCGCCGCCCCGGTGACGCAGTGGTCTAAGCGATGGCCTCTGATCATTCGTCTGCTAAGGGGTCCGGGTTCGAATCCCGGTGAGGCATGGATGTTGTGTTTGTCTTACGGCACTGGCTCTCTCCCTTCCCTGGAACCAGTGACCCTAAATTAGGGACGGGCGACTGCTTATAGCCCATTGAGTTGCTCACGGTGGTCGTTAAACCTCCAATCAAAAAAAAAAAAAAAAAAAAGTCTTCGCCAAGCATGAACCATACCATCAGCCCGTA
This sequence comes from Macrothele yani, assembly GCA_039090855.1. Lineage (NCBI taxonomy): Eukaryota > Metazoa > Arthropoda > Arachnida > Araneae > Macrothelidae > Macrothele > Macrothele yani. The sequence continues at coordinate 43,779,450 of CM076999.1, read as the reverse complement.
ACAACTGGTAGCGTGACTCATTGGACCACGCCACTCGTTGCTAATCTTCCAGGATCTAATCACCGTGTTCACGAGCCCAGGTCAGGCCTTGTGTCCGATGCCGTGGTGTTAACAAAAGCATTCTGTTGGTTTCCTGTTGCCATACCCAGCGAACGCTTCATTACGCTGCACTGACCTGTTGGGTATGTCTCTTACACCTGCTTTGAAAATGAATGTTATTTTGGCCAGTTTCGTATGTCTGTTTACATGGGAAATCCTGGTCAGAAGCCACAGGTCACGGCCATTCAGCACCCGTGGTCAGCCACTGCGCTGTCCACGGTGGCTAGTAATGGCTTCCATGAGGTATTCTCGGTACACCCGTGCCAACGTTGATCGACGATTGTTGAATGTATGCATCGCTTCGGAAATTGAATGTTCCATCCGTCTGGCTCCTATTACCATGCCTGGTTCAAACTTCGGTTTTTCATGTACGCTTGCTATAATCCTACTTGGCGGTTGTTTAACATGACTCTCGACATTACACCTCGCAACTCATAAAATTTGTGGCGTGCATCGAAGCCTTTATACATATGACGGTAGCGGCAGTTGAAATTTTCATACAGCTATTCCATGACTTTTGGAACTTCGGTGCACACCTTCGTGGTAATATTTGTTATATGATTCTCCTAAATAACAGGCATTCTGAAAACGGAAAAATCAGTGAAAAGCCCTTTCGGCTGTTTCAGAGGTACTATTTGAAAGGGAATGAAAGGGAATGCACTTCCTCCTTAAATTTCATAAAAATATTTTTTTAAATAATTTACGAAAAGAAAAAATGTACTGTGTAAAAATGCACTGTGTCTTAACGATAAAGAAAGGAATTTTGAGTTTCATTCCTTATATTTTGTATTAATTACTTTATTTCAGAGAAGTATTTGCGTTCCAAAGCATTCATTCTAAAATGAATTTAACGGAATGTTGGTTAATCTATGAAGACAGGGCTAAGCATAAATGTTTTCCTGAAAATAAAGTCGGATGTCTATATCGGATTTCAGATGGCGTGCTTACAACACTCGGATATCGTGCTTCTTCACAATAGTGCTCTTAATTACGGGATAATTGGGCTGTGCTGTACAGTTTCTACTTTCATCTCTGTAAATTATACATTCATTTGCTTTTAATTACGAGAAAACTGGGCTGCGCGGTACAGTTTTTCCTTTTATGTCTTTAAATTTTACATCCATTTTATTTTTTGAAATCATTAGATCACGTATGTGCTCTCAACTTAAAGTTATTTAGAAATATTTTTTTCTTTCCAATTACTTTAAAAAACTGACTTTTGACAATAACTCAGAATTTCAGTTCGGACAGATATAAAACGTTCAGTTATCTTATAATGTTTTATATCTGAATCAACATTTCATATTCATCGTTTCGGAACACATACTTAGAGCATTCCTTACTTTGGGAAGCTTTGATAAACACTGGTATCCAAAATTTAAATCCTGAGGGCATTCCATGGGATTAAAACATAAACACATAACAGCAGGTAGTATGTAAAAATCCAAAATCACAAGGGTAATAAACATTTTAAAAAAACAAATAAATATATGCCCATTTTGCGCATACACGGTCTAACTGGCAATCGTCACCAAGGAGAAATACACTGCTGGACAGTTTTTCGGGCGATCCGCTTGCCAGTAGCAGCCATAAACTGATTTGCTACCTCACTAGTTGTGCTGCGCCGGTGTCTTTTTGTTTATAGCACTATGTACCGATCTTCTGCAGGTGTCGTACTGCGAACACGAACGACCTCCCCCGTGACGTTTGCTACACTCTCAATTTGTTTGAAATGATTTTCAAAGCCTTGAAACAACACTGTGACTGACGTCGAACTCCCTGGCAACATCTGTTATTTTTCGCCCTTCTTCAATCTTGCAAATAATACGGCCACGCGTAAAATCATCTAGGTGATGTCGGGAAGACATACTGAAAATTGCAAGTTCGTCAATTGATTATTTCCCTTTCAACTTTGCGTTTGAACAACAACGGTCGATACGCGTCAAATCCTTTATATCTCTTATCAGCGTTATGACGTCACGAACAAGTTCGGCAATCCAAAATTTGCATACGCACAACACGTCTTACTGTATCCCGCACTTATGCTAATTTCCACATTTTTCTGCCTTCCATTTTATGGTTGCTATCGTTACTATTGTCATCTGTCCTTAGCAATTGTCCGGCAGTGTATATGAATGCGACCTAAAAATAAATGAATATGGAATGTGAGAAACTCGCACTGAGAAACAGATCTCATAACTACGTTTCAAACACAGCATCACGCTCTTGATGAAATCTGGAGCTGAAGAATTAATTCTTTAATACATTAAGCGCTTACTTCTAGAACAGTTCCAGGAGTGGGCTGAAGATCTGCTACATGTCGTTCAGGAGCATCCCAGGCGTTCTCTATAGGGTTCAGGCCAGAAAACTTGGTTGGCCAGCACATACATCTAATATCCTCGTTTTGCAGGAAATCATCGACTAGTTGAGCCCTGTGCGTGCGAGCGTTATCATAAATTAAAATGAACTGAATGAAATCGAACAACTTCCGTAATAGTCCGGCATTGGCCTTTTAGATCTCGTCCGTCAAAAACTTGTGTACACACTAGCAGTCCTACATGGGGATACAATTTTCACAAACAGTAAGGTATTATAGGATATGGCGTATATATGGGTAAACGGAAATATTCCGATATTTTTCTGTCTTTACCATTCCGTTACATGCAAAACCATGGAGGGGTAATGGGTACACAAACTGCTTTGTATAACAGTATGACAAAAGGGGTATGCGTAACTGGTAAACCTTTAACTGCATTCTAATGTTAGTATGGTGCCAATCTTATTTCCTGCGACTTAAAAATTGTTCCATACAACAGCATGGAGTTTAACAAATATTTTAATGCGGTTGACCTTTTCTTATTAATAATACCATTATTTTTATCCACGGAATACTTTGCGTAGCAATATTGATTGTCCCATCAGATGTTTTCGGCGAATAAGGAATTAGGAAGCAAATTGAATTGTTCTGCTCTTTTTATTATGATGCACAAAGTAAAAAATATGTCATCTGCTTTTTATCTCTTCCATTGTGAGGCTTTCTTTGTACACGCATATTTTTTTTTCTTCTCGTGTGGTTAGATTAGAGGAGTCTTCTCGCACATAAGAAATTTAGAGCAAACTACACTGCCGGACAATTGCTAAGGACGGATGACAATAGCAACGATAGCAACCATAAAATGGAAGGCAGGAAAATGTGGAAATTAGCATAAGTGCGGGATACAGTAAGACGTGTTGTGCGTATGCAAATTTTGTATTGCCGAACTTGTTCGTGACGTCATAGCGCTGATAAGAGATATAAAGGATTTGACGCGTATTGACCGTTGTTGTTCAAACGCAAAGTTGAAAGGGAAAGAATCAATTGACGAACTTGCAATTTTCAGTATGTCTTTCCGACATCATCTAGATGATTTTACGCGTGGCCGTATTATTGGCAAGGTTGAAGAAGGGTGAAAAATAACAGATGTTGCCAGGGAGTTTGACGTCAGCCACAGTGTTGTTTAAAGGCTTTGGAAATCATTTCAAACACATGGATAGTGTAGCAAACGTCACGGGGGAGGTCGTGTTCGCAGTACGACACCTGCAGAAGATCGGTACACAGTGCTATCAACAAAAAGACACCTGCGCAGCACAGCTAGTGAGGGAGCAAATCAGTTTATGGCTGCTACTGGCAAGTGGATCTCCCGAAAAACTGTCGCCAGACGTTTGCATGAAGGAGGACTATACGCCCGCCGTCCTGTTGTGTGCATCCCATTGTCCAGACGTCACCGTAACGCCCGTTTGCAATGGTGCCATCAACATCGCAATTGGACTGATAACGACTGGTCTGCTGTCCTCTTCTCAGATGAGAGTAGATACAGTCTATCGTCTGATTGTCGACAACAACAGATCTGGCGTGATAGTGGTACTGCATATTGTCCAGCAAACATACAGGAAAGGGACAGATATCCGACATGTAGTGTCATGGTATGGGCTGGCATCATGATCAATGGCCGTACGTCCCTCTATGTGCTTCCAACTGGGACTATGACTGGCCAACGATACATTAATGATGTTCTGCTACCTCATGTTCGCATGTTCCGTGGTGCTGTCGGTGATAGATTCATTTTCATGGACGATAACGCAACATGTCATCGAACAGTCGCTGTCCAGGAGTACCTGGAGAGCGAGGATATTCAACACCTCGTATGGCCAGCACGTTCTCCAGATCTGAATCCCATTTAAAATGTGTGGGATGCTTTGGGGAGGAGTCTTGCTGGTCGCCAATGTCCTCCAATAAACAAGGACACCCTCATCCGTGCACTGACAGAGGAATGGGATACATTACCCCAACAGCTGCTTGATACTGTTGTGCAAAGCATGACACGACGTGTGGAATCTTGCATCGCCGTCCATGGTGGCAATATCCCGTATTGACATCTTACGCCGGAACGCCTGCGGACGGTAATTGCATTTTTTTCACGTTTACGTATTCTGCACAAAATGGCCTGTTTGTCCCTTGAACACGTTCCAAAGCCTTCTGGATTTCAGAGCACAATAAATTGTCTTTCTTGTAATGTCCTGGCATTCTGACATTATTTTATTTCACTCGGCATCCAACCACACTTACTTTTTTATGCGCTATATAGCCGTCTTTGATCCGTCCTTAGCAATTGTCCAGCAGTGTAATTATGCATTTCATTCAGGGAGACTTTTCCAGCGAATTTGATAATTTACAAATCATAGGCACGCGATTCATTCGTACTTTTGTAAAGACTTAAAATTACAGTGAGCCGTATTAGAGAAGTAATACAGAACGATGGCTTCTGACCATTTGCTCATAAAATTCCCCTCTTAAAAATCCGGGTGAGTTAAGGATAGAGTGCTTGTCCAACGGCACAGGTTTTCCCATTCCGTGGAATCAGTTGTCGAAAATTAAGGACGTCAGAGTAATTATGCACTACTTAATTGTGCATGGCGTTCGATAAACAGCTAAACAAAAGAAAATTAAATATGTAATGAAATACACTTCGCACAAATGTTCATTTGAAAGCTATAACTGGGTGAAAACTATTTAAAATGCTCTGATATTCACATAGAGAAAATAAAACCCTTGTTCATTTATATTTTGTAATATAAAACAGACAATAGGATATCGCTATAATTTTCTCACTGATTTCTTATTCACAGTAGAAAAAATAGAAGTAAGAAAAATCAACCTACTGAAATGCTAAACATGTGGGGACATCTTCAGTTTATATAAATTGAGAGCCAAAGAAATCGTTCGTATCACATAAAGAAATTTCCTTTACTTAACAATACTGCATTCACCTCAAAAAACTGTGTGAAAATGTGATTGGTTGATCTGTTACGTTTGGGTCAGAAGCCAGAAAATTATTAAGCCATTAGAGAGGCAGAGATAGTAGTACTACACTGATGTCTCCTTACAAATCCTAAGTCGTGAGGCTTCGTAAGGAGACATAGCCTAACGACATAGATTTAATGCAACTTTCCGTGCTGTCATTCTCAGTTTCATCAAGACGAAAAAGGAATTTATATCGGCAATGAACATTTCCGTGATCTTTTCTAATTTGCAAAGTTTTAATAAGTAGCATCAAAACTATTATGATAGATAGCCCTTGGGTCATAAAATATATACACAAAATTAAAGGCTTGCATTAAAGTAAACCTCGAATTAATCTGTTTTTCTTTTTCTCTACCGAAATGTAGCTGACTTTCTTTAAACACGGCATTGTTACTTTTTTCATCTCCAATTTACATTTTGCATTGAAATGCAGGTTATGTTTAAAAATTCGAACAGAAATTATGCTTGAAATTACTTTGAAAGTCACTAAGATTTCGGTGATGCAACAATGTGCATTTGCAACAGAAGTGTTGTTACCACAGAGGAGATTCATAGACGGAATGACATATGATTTCACCCTTTTCTGATGACTGGATGGAAGAACCAGTCAGTCGGATTTTAAATGACCTTTATACTCATTTTCAGTAAAATGTTTAGAGCAAATGGTGGCATATTTCACATTTATTGCGTCTTTTCGTTTACATTTGAGTAGCTACGGGTTTTTTTCAACATCTGATGTTTTGGGATTTCGTGATAAATAATCCCCAGTTCCTTTGTTTTTTTACGGTGCAATGGGCACAGAGCAAAAACACGGTTAGGAATCGTTCTTACAAAATAATAGCACAGAATGGTGGGGTCGTGCAATTTTCGAGAAAACAAACACACAGCAATCGAACGACTTCTTTTTGTTACGACAGTAGTTATCTTTGTCTTATCACAATAAAAATACGAACATATGAAATGACCTCGATCACAAATTACGGATCTAATACCACCAGGTAAACGCAAAACTAATAATAACCGTATGTAAACAAACCATGGAAGCACATGAGCAGCCTCCACAGCTACGTCATGGGCGGTTCCCCACAAAATGTTTTCTCTACTGCACATTGAAATGGACCCTGTCTGGTGTTACTTTTAATATATGAATACCAAAGCTTCACATAAAAAAAACGTTATATTGTCTCGGTAAACTGGATGTTTTTTTTAACTATGAGTTCTGAAAGTTAACACTCTTAGGTTGAAACAAGTGACATTATATCTCCTAGCAAAAATATTGCATTAAATCCCCGTTAAGGGAAGAAAACAGGCAAAGAGGCTATGGTACGTTTTCATGCAAACATAAAAGTTAAAAATGTTGATACCGTATGTTTTAACTTTTAAGTCGAAGTGCAGTACGATTCGAAGGGGTAACATTTATCGTTTTCGTTATCTTCATTCACAGATATGTCGAACTTGAATACACGACGAGCCTGTAAAACATACAGTTAGAGTTCCGAAATTTTCTAACTCTTTATATACACTGGCGGAAAGTGAAAAAAGAACACCATAAAGGTGACGTCTGATACCAACGAAATTTATACAGCATACTAACGGAATACAGAGGATAACGTGATCAAAACATTATGGCAAAATACAGCTGTATTTGCGGGTAAACTGAAAAATAACGTTTCCATGTAATATGGTTAGTACGAGGTTGAACCGCCATGAACTGCGTGACACTGCGCAATTCAGGCGTGGAGTCTGTCGTACAGATGTTGGATGTAAGTTTGGGGTATTGAGTTCCAAGCATCCTTAACCTGGACGTGTAAATCGGGGATGGTCGTGGCTGGCCATGGAGACCGGATAAGTCGTTGTCCCATAAAATCCCACACATGGTCGATGGGGGACAAATCCGGTGAAAGTGCAGGCCATGGAAGTTGTCTCACACCCTGAATTGCATGTTGCGTTGCACGTGCTCTGTGTGGGCGTGCGTTATCTTGCTGGAAAAAACCACGATGGACCGACCTTACAAATGGCACAACAACGGGCTGAATGATGTTGTTGATGTAGGAGTTGCTGTTCAACGTACCCGGTACAAACACTAGTTGCGTACGGGAGCGATAGCTAATCCTCCCCACACCAGAAGACCAGGTGCAGGCCCTATGTGTCGCTGGCGGATGCAATAAGGGTGAAGACGCTCTTCTGAGCGTCTGCGAACTCGCATACGGCCATCTGAGGCTCCCAAGCGGATTCTGCTTTCATTGCTGAACACGACAGATCGCCATTGCGTTCTCCAGTGAAGACGTTAGCGTCATCACTGCAGCCGTTCCTGACGGTGGGTTGAAGTCAGTGGTACACATGCCAGAGGCACATGTGCATGTAGTCCTGCCTCCAGTAGACGGTTGCGGATTTGCGTCTCAGCTCGCATTTGCGTTGCAGTGGATGTTGTGCTTGACAACGCCGCTCTTCTTATGCGTCGATCGGTCCGATCATCAGTCAGTCTGTGATTCCCGGTTCCACGTCTTCTCGTGTGGGAATGTTCCTCGTACCATCTACGCCACCATCGTACCACCACCGATACTTCCCGTCCAATTCTCTCCGCAATACGACGATACGACCACCCAGCCTCGCGGAGTCCGACTAGACGACCTCGCTCAAAGTCCGATAACTGCTGAAATCGTACACGTCTTCCATGTCCATCATTCCAGCTCCTTCAGGGTCTTCGCACGTGTCCGTACGCTAACGACTGATTACATTCTCCTTGCCGTACTCCTTAAATACCACCGACGACAATTTGCATATTATGCCGTGCTGTGGCGTAAGCGCTGACCGGTTGGTCCCGAAATTAACATCACACCTACGTAAACTCGACCCCATTAACATATTCAAATTTAATGATCGTCCGCCAAATCGTTCTGGTGTTCTTTTTTCAATTTCCGCCAGTGTAGAATGTTCCAGTAAATATTAAAAGTAAGAGAAACTGCGATAATTTCCACATTACTCTTTTCGGCAAAACGTAAAAATTTGGGTATTTCTTTTAATTTACCAATTGATGCAACCTTATCTGTTGTAGCTCCAAATTCCACTGAGAAATATTTCTTAACAGGTATGACAGATACCAGAATGTGGTCGTGGTAGCCAAGAGGATGGAAGTAAATCACTGCAGCTGTCATTCCAAATTGGTCACGGAAATTTCATCTATGTTACTGTCGAATGGAATTATCAGGTTCAGCAGCTTTTAAATTAGTTTTATTGAACTGGGTATTCCATTTGGTACAGGTTTGGGAATGGTTCCTTAAGAACGACCTATTCCGTTTGGGGTGCGCACATCTCATAAAATCATTTTTTTTATTATCATGGAGAAATTGCAATAACCAATCAGCAGATGAGCCGACGCACAGTGGTTCGGATGCGAAAAAAGGTGGCCAAAAATATTTTTCTTAAGAATAACTTAAAATTTTGCACCCAAAACAATGATTTTAAGTTTCATTTCTTTAAAGGACATAAAATATATTTTGTATAATAAAATAATTTGCAATTGTGACCTTAAAGAATGGCACCATCTTATGTATCATGAAAGGTGACTCTGGACAATTTTGACCCTTATTGTATTTCATTGAATTTAATCAACTACCCTGCCCATATGAACTTGATATTTATTAAAGTCAGTACTGTGCAGTAAAATACACTGTTTTGCGTCCATAACGGTACTTAGGAAGGCGGTGAATCATATTATTTAGTTCCAAACTACATTGTACTGCAAAAAAAATTATATACAGCCTTTTTCTCCGCTTTTAATATAAAACGTTTTAACTTTCCATTTCAAATATTAAAAAAACATTAAGATGTTTTGATTATTACAAAAAATTACATGAGAAATGTGTTTAATACAGAAAAAAGCGAGTCTGAATTACAGGGTGATTCATAAAGAAGTATACAGTTTCAACGCACTACAAAACAAGAACAATGTAAGACATTTTATGTTACCTGTAACAGAATTGCAGGGAAACGTTTCAAGTTTTTTTAGAGACAGTCACAGATGTTCTATGTGTGCACACTTAGGCTTCGTTGATCGGCGGTGCAAACATTTTCGACGACTTCTTCCGATGCACGCAGTCGTCTAGGACTTTTAAGTTTGAACAAACAGCACGTAGTTTCAAATTTTTTATAACAAACGTAGATTGACTTTCTGGTTGGAGGTTTATTTCCAAATCGTGATCGAAAATGCCGTTGCACAACAGTTACAGATTCCGTTTTGCTTAATTCAAGAACACAAAACGCCGTCTCCACTGCATACGCTGCAATTTTGACTGACTAGTCACATGAGGTGTGCTATCGCCTACGTCAATTCCCTCAGTAGCGGGACACACACTTCATGAGTACATCTACTTAATCGTTTGCAGTTGTAGTCCGTGTCTTCAACTGTTACTGCTTTACAGCATCTGGAAACTCTAAAATTCTTTACGAATCACCCTGTATATTATTTCAGAATTTCAGGTAGTTATTGGTCACAACAGAAAAAAAACAATCTTGTCTCTTATCTTGACTAGGTAAAATAAATGTCAAAAAGCAGAGGAGGCTTGCATTTGAAGGTGCAAGGAGTTTTGTCCGAATATTCCATTATTCCAATTCATAGGTTAACTCAAAAATGAAAAGGACTCGGTCAATTTGACCTTGCGTTATTTAAAAGTTAATCGTCCATTTTAAGTGCCGATTCTTCTGTATCACTTTCTTTGTGATCATCATGTAATATGAGTAAGTCGCGAACAGCTTGTGGTAGCTCCTTGTATTTATTTTTAGGAAGTTCTCCGCTGCATGAAATGAGTGGATTAGAGCTTAGCAGTAACATACGAAAGAGATCATCATTCCACTAATTCTGGAGAGTTTTCTTGTATTTGTTCACGAAATCGTCTGCTAAACTTGTTTTGAGCTTCAAGAGCCTCTTCCGAGAGTTCACTGATAGGTAAAATAGCTGCTTTTACAAACAAGGGGTTCACGTATGAGGATCTTACGCACGTTTGGTGGCATGTAAAACCAAGGATACAAAGAGACGAAAAGATGAGCAGTATTTTTACAAAAATTTTCAGATTTTGCATAATCGATCTCCTGACCACTTGAAATTTCCTTCAGAATTTCGCTAACCTGCTTAATGAGATTTTCGTCGAAACCTTAATCTTGGCAGAAATTTTAACATTTTGAAAAAATTGTCTCGCTGTATTGCCATCATTTGTATTTCCGTAACCAGGCTTTGGGACATCAATTATATTTCCTAATAGATTTCTAAACCTTTCCTGAATGGTTTCTTTTTTCCCTTTCATTTTCTGCATGCTTCCGTCCTTGAAACTAAATTTCCATTTTTTGCAATCTAATCGATATGAGATATGTAAAAGGCATTAAAAAAACCTAAAAGTTACATCAAGTCCAAACTCGAAACGTGAGGAATCTTGTACCTTCTTTTTAACTTGATTTAAACTGTTCATTTCTGATACCTTTGCATCACAAATGTAACATCTCATAGATGATGTATTCGTTAAACTGCTGTTACATATTTTTCCATCTATCATTGTTAAAGTTAAACAAAAATTTACAATTCCATATCTATTCTCAAATGCCTGAAGTTTTGAAATTTGGTCACTAAACTTTTTGTTCTCTTCTGAAATCACTTGAGGGGTTTCACGTGCCCACTGAAGTCGAATTGGCCTACAAAAAGCTGTAGATGACGGGCGTGGATTTTTCCACACCGTTTCCTTTTTATAGTTATTTACTAAACGTATGGGTACCACTGATGACTGAAAAACACTGTCATCACATATGTCACCTTCTTCGGTCCAAATTTGTTTGTACTGTGAATGACTCGAACTGCCATCGAATCCCCATTTACAGTACAGCATATAATTTTTATCCCCAGTTGTGTCGAGATCTGGAGAAACCTGAAAAATTCTTGAAAACGTATGGTTCAGTAAAGCCTGTAGTTTTACTTCGCATACTCTCTCAGTTACACTGATATCTTCTGGGAATGCAGTACACTTTGCCTTCATAACTGAATAATAAGACGGATACAAATTATGGGGATTGAATTTTGCAAATTTTCTGATCAACAGTACTGACTTTTTGAAAAATGTGTCCTAATAATTAAAAAGTTAGCTTTCTCAGGAGAAAGTTGTGTTTGTTGTTTTTCTTCTCTTTTCTTCAAAGACTCAATGATTCTACTAGCTTTTGTCGGAGTGGTGGTTGTGGCTTCTTTCAGAAGTTTAGAAGCTGAATCTACTATTTCCGATCTTAGACTCATTGCAGTTGCACAGGATAATTCCACAGAAGATGTTGTGCACCTGAGTTCCTCGATTTTACGTCTTTAACTTATTTCACTAGACTCTTAGAATCGCTTTCTGGGACACCACGTAGTGTATGAGATGAAGAACAAGGAATAGTTCTATATATTACACTTGGAAATTCGATCACATCTCCCAGCCATTTCGAATTTTTCTTCATAAAACTTGCGTTAGTGCGGTTGCTTTCTTTCCAACGTTTATAATGTATAAAAAAATAGTTCTTCGCCATGAATTTACGCGAATCTTGTATAGCTACACATCATTGCTTAAATCAAATGTTTCTATTCAGTAGTCAGTGACATGTTCTTATTGCACTTTTCGCTGCTATTCTTTCTTATGCAAAATCTTCATATGCAATTCATTGCGGGTAATAACAACAGCCATTGGAGAACACTTATAATGAAATAACCTAGAAGAATAAGACTAGTGGATGGACACGAAAGTGTTTTGCAGCTATGCAAATTCAACACTAACCTACCAACACTGAGGGACAAATCAGGAGACACGAAGACGCTTCATATCATTAAAGTCATATGTGGACACGTGAAACTTATGTAGGTGCGCTTACACTTAAACAGCGTTATTTCGCGCAGTGGGAGAGAGGGGCAGGAAATTATTTTACAGGACACTTATATGATCTGTTTTCTATATTTTAAAATAAAAATGAGCGCGGGACTCCGCATCACTCTTAATAAAAGTTGACGTTTAGAATCTAACAAAAATGAAATGTAGTAAACTTTTAAATACATGGTTTATACAATAAAGGAAATAAAAAAAATAGTTCTTAGTAACATTTTGTTAAGAGTACATCACTAAATGGTAGAAAAACTTTTTTTATTTTCCTGCCAGTACACTAGTATTATGGATGCATTAAACACGACGTTAAAAACAACCGCAAAAATTATTGTACCATTTACTCTAAATCTCCAGTAGGAAAAACACATAACAAATGCAATTTATGTCGGTGAAAACACTATTTATAGGAGGTTTGACATTCCAAAAGTTATTAAAACCTATTTTAACGATAATATTTGAAAGTAGAAAAAACGATTTTTGGCCAGCTTTTTTCCCATCCGGTCGCTACGAGAGATTTATTTCTGGATTGATTTATAGGCAGATAGCTTCCGAACAGATTAGCCAGCAAAAGTGGACATACTTTTTATACTAAGAGTGTTTCAGAACTGGCGCAACGATTGGAGGTATTGCATCATCCTGCGGGCATCACCTGCGCAGTGTTAAAAACTTTTGATATGACCTAGGTACAAAATGTAAATGCTTTCTGTAAAATGTGTTTACGTTTTTCTATATCATACTGTACAATGAAGATTTTAACCAAATTTCATTCTAATTGGTAGCATACATTTTGAGTTAAAACAATTTTTCATTTTTTTTTTTTAATTTATGTAAACCACTGTATTTTTCTTGCTGTTCCTTTAACTCTAATATTAAGCTTTATGTTAAGAATTTTTGTTTCCCATTTTTAAATAGGAATATGCAAAACTTTTGTGACTCTTGCTGAATAAGACTTTTTTGTTCCGATTCTTATCCTTCTCGTGAGATCGATCTGTCGTGAACTAGAACGTTTCTGCATTTCATGTGGTTATTGTTCTTATCAGGAAGGAATCCTTTTCTTATAAACGAATGGTACATCCTGATATCCTGAAATCCGTATTTAAGCAGAAACACAAGAACATAAAATTCGAAAAAAGGAAAAACAGTGTTTCTATAGAAGTTTTCGTTAAATCAGTTCCGGTATTATCAGCCTACTGTTTAAGGCTGTCGCCATTCAATTAAAATTATGTGATTTAGAATCGGAAAAAGATATTGTACACAGTTTTACCATAACAGAACTTCCAGCGGGTTTTAATACGAAACATAAATAAAAATAAAAAATAAAATAGTTTAGGTTAACTTGTTTGGAAAATCGTTTTTTAAAAAGAATGCGTCGTACCCGAAGTCTTCCGAAATTCTTGTAGCGGAAAAGTGGTTTCACCTTCTGTGAGTAAAAATATAGCTTCGTGACCAGATAGTATCTTCTGTATTCGGAAATATTTGTAGTGCAAACAGATCTCGTAAGATGTACAGTTTATACGTACATTCTTTTTTTTTAACCATACATTGTTACATTTAGTGTTCTAATAAAAGTTTGGTGATACAAAGTTTTCTTTAGGAATTTTATTTACTTACCGATGAAAAAAGAATTTCGCGTCTTTTGCCACGTACGTAAAAATAAAATTGCAGACCTTCAAGTGGGTCTGTATCCTCCGGCCTTCTGTCACTTCGTACGGTGGAAAAACATTTCCATCTGTGTTTGCATACTCTTTACCTTGTGCACCTGTTCATGACCGCAGAGAAACTATTGTTGCTCTCGTTTCAATAAATTAAGCAACAAATGGAGAAATCGTGATAACTCAAAAAGAATGCAATCGATTCGGATGAAATTTGGTGGTAAGCTATAGCACACCAATGGCAACAACAACAAAAACGTAAAATCATGTGATACAAAGCATTTCCATTTTGTATGAGTGTTGCAAATATGAAAACACAGAAATATAGGTATCAAGATAAAATAGTAAAGGAGATTTCAATACGGAGTGTGGTTACCTCGAACGACAACACAGGACGGACTGAGATGTTCCATGCTGTCAATTATGGCGTCAAGGAGTTCCGAGGGTAGCTGCGTCCATTGCCCGAGCACAGCATTGCGTATCCTCTGTTGAAGAGTTCCGGAAGAGAGCTGGATGCCAGCAACACGCTTCCTGAGAGCATCCTAGAATGCTCATTGCGATTCAGATCGGGAGAGCATGCAGGCCACTTTTTGATATTACCTGACTTACCATTTTTGTCATATTTAGACCAAAAAACGGATCGACATCTTCAAAAACGGATCGACATCTGTTATATGGTGTAATCCCGTATTTCATTTATGAATTAATAATGTCTATTGTGTGTCAAAATCAGAATTTGATTGAGAATTTTATAAGGTTCAATTTCTTTCATAATTTTCTTATGATCTTACGACTCCTCTGCTTTTAATGGGAATAAGGGCAAAAGTCGCCTACACTGTGGACGAATGACGCGGATGTTGGCTTGCAATCATTTTCCCCAAATGAATCGACTTCTTTTTCCGGGTGAAGCAAGAATTATGTGTTTGTACCAGGGCATTGCCGTACATCTTTTCCAGTAACCACTGGCCGAGATGTGTGCAGATCTTAGAATTCTAGAGAACCTCTCTGATGCCGTGGAACATATGGTGCGTGTCACTCTCCGGGCGAAATAAGTGCACTAGAATAAATATAGGATTTCGTATCTCAATGAGCACATAGCGTATCAAGTACATATATATGTATATATATTGTTCGCTCACTGGATAGGCATGGAGACATTAGTGGTATTCAAACATCCATTAACGGAAAATTTTGCTTAGGTGGCTTGACGTTTGCCGTTTACGTGGTACTCCATCCATTTATCATCTGACCATCGATGTAAATGTCCCTTCCTTCTCATTCTTTGGTAAAATTTTTAGAACGAGGATATACGTTAATCGACAGTGGCATGGGTTACCCGTACCGGAGAGCAGTATTTGGAAAACCCAAAAAAAGTGACATTTTGAAACAGGCAAATCGAAAAGTTAGTGGGAAGTTCGGTATATATAATTGTTAATAAGATAAAATTAAATTCTGCTGTTCGAATGGGAAAAAAAGACCAATTGAGTCAGTACAAATTATGTCACATGTGCGAAAAAAGTTGTTTGAAGCAATATCGTCGCTGACTGCATCACCATTTGCAAAATGTAAAATACGAGCCACCAAAAGACAAATCCCGTGAGACACCAGGTAAAAGATATTAGTGAAGAAATTGCTGATTGAATTTCAAATTTAAAAAATGAAATTTCAGAGTGAAGAAATTTGGTTTCATAATTTGCTGTATTTCTTATGTGAAAAGTTCTTCATTATAGTGTAGTATTCAATCTGTTTTTTTCTCCTTGTAAGAAGTGCACAGCTCTGACAGATAATTAAAAACCGAATGTATTGCTTACTTTTCAGGGCAAGGCGATAATGAGTCGTAAAATATTTTGGATAATAAAATCTTTCCGTTGTTGAAAGCAATCATACTTATTTGAATTTCATATACTGTAATATTTATATCCTTGCAAAAAAAATATCCATTGCCAAGGTCGGAAGTCCATGTTTTCTTTTACCCTATCAAAGGTCTGGGACGCTCAAAACCTTTTGATTGCTATTTATAATATCTTTCGTAGGAAAAAAGTGTTTTAGTGTTATGGTTAACCCTGTTTGTCCGTCAAATTCAAACATATCTATCCAATTTGGAAAATTCTTTTTGCCTTCTAAAGTGAGAAATATGCGTAGAACACTTCCAATTTTATGATATTATGATCCATAGCTCCTTTGCTTTAGTCAGAATTCAGTGCTACCGCAGTTAAAATGTATTTTATTTCGTGCATTTGCTGCTAAACAAGGGAGTAAAACGATTACCTTGTTCTTTCAACTCATTTTATATAAAATAGAATCTTGCGTTCATTTCGTCATTTAAATAATGCAGTTCCGTCGCTTATGGGCAAAAACAAAATTGTATTTTCTACGATAATTCTACTCCTGTAATTACGAATGGAGAATAACATTTATGCCACGGATTTAATTTGTGGTTAAGAATGCTTTGCATGCAATTTCTAGCTTTTGATAACCATCAAATATACAATTATTAAGGATAAGTGCAAATTTGAGTGTCCAGTATATGTAAGATAGTATCCAGGTGTCCGAGGATTCGATTGAAAAATTACTTTAGGTCATTTACGGTTTAAAATGGACAAAATTGTTATTGTTTCTAACTCATTCTATTTAAGAGTGAAGCCAACGTTGTTTTTAATTTTTATTTAGAGAAAGGAAGAAAGAGCACTCATTCCCTAGAATATGAGTTTTGTTCGCGTCATCTGCAAAATTGTTTAGTACCTGCCAAATAAAATATCATCTGAGGCTATGTTCGGAGATTACTTTAACGAGCGCGAAAGACAAGCGTACAGAGAAAAAATGTCAAAAACCTACAAATGCCCAGCTATTATGGACGTCGTTTAGATAAAATACATAATCAAAGGTACAATCTAAGTACTAACGGCTTCTCATTTCATATTTACAATTTTAAATGGAAACGGTATAGTCTGTATCTAAGTGTTTGCTTTTTTATTTTCATTTTTATTTATTGAGAAATACTTTTTGTAAAGTTGCTCTTTATTTTCTGATGATCAATCTACACCTTCAAAATTAGAAATCTTATTTGAGACGTTCTTTGCAAACAATTTTGATAAACTAAAAT
The DNA here is from genome assembly GCA_039090855.1 of Macrothele yani. NCBI lineage: Eukaryota > Metazoa > Arthropoda > Arachnida > Araneae > Macrothelidae > Macrothele > Macrothele yani. The sequence continues at coordinate 43,762,368 of CM076999.1, read as the reverse complement.
TTGATAGTAACGCAAATTTCTTTTTGTAACCAATGCATACAAATCTGAATTACTTCCAAAAAATTGCTAGTCATTTCAATACGACTATTCATAATGATTTGGCTGCACCGTATCATAAGAGATCACGTAATCAAAATGTTATGTCATATCATGTAATCAAAAAGCTGAGGGCAGAAACTCAATCTCTGATTCAAAGAACATTTGAGTGGTTACTACGAACAACAGCTTTTGTGAAATTAAAATGGAGCTCCAAAGATCTTTAACAATATTTTGACATGGTCAGAAAACGTAGACAAGCAACAATGCGATTAATGATTTCCTTTTCTGTTTCCTATGCCCGACACTAAAGATGAATTGGGGATAGAGATATCCTCTACGTGATTAGTCACCTGCTATTTGGAAACGTAATTTGCTTTCCATTTCTAACACTTCACATTTTCTTCTAGCATCATTTACTCATGTGCCAATACCTTGGCAAAATGTTTTACTCCGTGAGAAAAATAGGAAATGTTTTGTACATTTCGAATGATCAACTGAGAAACGGAGATCACACATTAATCAATATTGCGAAATATAACAGTAATGGGTTTTTACATTTCATGAAGTATATACACTCACTTCCCAAAGTTAAGCACGCATAGGGATAAGTTAATTTCCGGAAGCCAATCGGAATTGGAGAGGCTGCAATTCGCCGCAGCGGTAGATGGAAGTATGCAAATGTGGTAGGTAACAGCGAATCACGGTGTCTTGCCGAGAAATATGCAAAACAGGCAGTCGTATAAGAAGCCAGCACTTTGAGGGGGTACAGGAGTTACATGCAAGTGCTGCTACAAGGTGTTGAGAACTGTCGGAGGATTTGTTTTGAAGACAGACTTGATTTTATGGCTTCCAGAAGACGATTGGAAGATTCTGAGCGCTGATGTGCCGTCGGACGCATTGAAGCAGGACAGTCAATCACAGATGTTGCTGGTTTCTTTGGCGTGAATTATTCCGTCATTTCACGTTTATGGAAACAATTTCTAACCAGCCAAACAGTTGTCCGCAGACCTGTAGCCGGTCGCCCAAGGGTTACGACCACCGCGGAAGACCGATATATTGCTGTTGTAGCCAAGCGGAATCGAAGAGTGACGTCCGCACGTGTGACATCTATGGTTACGGCGGCCATTGGTAAGACGATATGTGCTACTACTGTGCGTCGAAGGCTACACATGAAAGGACTGTACGCCCGGGTACCACTGGTTTGTGTTCCTCTATCCTTCCAATCCAGAGGGGCACGATTAAAGTGGTGTCATCAACATGTCAATTAGACTGTGTCTGACTGGGGCAACGTTATGTTCACGGATGAGTCCAGATTTGCCCTGCAACCCCATGACAAGCGTGTACGGGTGTGGAGGGAAGAAGGCACACGCAATCGACCCCAGAACATTACCGAACATTATGCATTCCGAGGTGAAAGCATCATGATCTGGGCGGGAATTTCGTTGGGATATCGCACCGACCTCCACATCCACAGACGGGATTCTGTGACGGCTGTACGGTATCGGGATGAAGTCCTAGACCCCACTGTGACATTGTACGCTGCAGCAGTTGTTCCTGCCTTCGTTTTAATGGACGATAATGCGCGTCCCCATAGAGCTGCCATCGTCGACGAATACCTGGAGAGTGAGGGGATTGCACGTATGGAGTGGCCGGCGTACTCGCCCAACCTTAATCCCTTTGAAAATCTTTGGGATGCCTTCAGCCGTGCTATGTGTTCACGTCTCCCGCCCCCAACCACTCTCACAGCTTTGGAAACTGCTCTACAGGAGGAATGGCGATTACTGGACTCTTCGGTGGTTCATCACCTCATAAAAAGCATGGTCAGACGCTGTAAACTTTGTATGCAGGTGAGGGGTGCTCACATACCCTATTAATGTCAGGTTTTGTTGTTTGTTGTGACTTTATTACTCACTTTGTAAATGACTCCAATTTGACGTCATCTTATAATTTCTGAAAATTCAATATTATTTTCATCTATGTCTGTATTTCTTTGTTTTGATTCATTAATAAACATATTTCCTACGTTCCTGCCGCATTTCGTGCCAATCCAAGCAGTATTTCATTTTTTTCACATCTTACTGCTCCGTGCTTAACTTTTGGAAGTGAGTGTATTTCCTGCGGTGGAAAAGAAAAAAAAATGTTATATCAAACTTCATTTGCAAAACATTTTCTATATTTTTAAAGAGAAACTTTGTACAATATATTACGCAATATTATGCCATTTAAAATACGCTGGATTTAAGGATTTCCAATGAAAGGAAGAGATTGAATTTCCCTGTTCTTTAGCAAATTTGCGACTTTTGTCAAAGGACACCTACATTGTATGTTGGACTTCAAAGTCACTCATCCAAGTTCTCCACGTTTTATTAAAATTAGGTACCATAATAAAAGGTCAGTGTACGTATGGCCGCTGTGTGTATGCAACATTTTACAATTCTGAATCACAAGTGGGGAAATAGAAACATTACATTTTCTATTACGGAGGGTTCTGATTTTCATTACCTGAAATCACCGGATTCATAATACATCAATCAAATACTTGTTATTATAGAATACGTGTTGTATTTAATATTTTGATTTGTAGAGAGCGGCGAAGAAGAAATTGGTCATAAAAATGAAAACGCCGTAGTTCTTGGGTATTTTTCTAGTCGAATGACGTTTGTCATACGCTCTACGGAAAAATAAGATGAATATCGTATTCTATTCCTTCAATGTGTATTATAAACCAATTACGATATCATATTGTCCTTGTTATATTTCTGGAGAATGTTAAACAGCAGTCACATACTTAGAACAAAAGTCACTGACAATATGAATGTACCTCTGGAATAATCGTTTTCCATATATGCGACGCTGAAAAATGTCTTTCTCTTAAAGATTATAACAACGATATGGATATATTTTATAAAAAAAAAATTATCGGAAGAAAAAAAATTTTCGAAATAATCAACTAAAGAAACGAAGTTATCAAAAGTGAAACTCAGGAACAAAATCATAATCATATTAATATTTAAAAAGTAATCCAAAAAGAAATTCCCCTAAAAATGATTTGTTTTTATCGAAATCTGACGTACATTTTGTTTTCAGATTTTATTCCTAAAACTTTATTATATTTAATTCAAATTAAACCTTTAACCGGAATCGTTAAATGATAAGTAGTGTAATATATCTGAAATGCTTGTTTACCGTATGTGAAATTAAAAATATATTTAGCTTAACCCTAAACCTGGGGTTGGAGCCTTTACTTGAATTGGAAATTTGTTCCATTGCTTCATTTTGACAATAGTACTAAGAAATCTATTATGATCACGATGAAAAAACATGTCCTCACTTCCTCAAATGTCTGGTGAGACAAACAGCATTTTCGAAAGAAAAAACCCAGACATTGCCACAGGAAATTATTCAGATGTTTAGCCTGTGATTAAGATTTAAGAGAATAAACCTGGAGATTCACATTTCAAAAGTTAAAGTTCCGCGTCAGCAATACATAGTCGACACCGCATATCTTTATTAAACACCTATGTGCCTAAATTATTTAATGGCTCTGTATCTCTGGAACAGAGTGAAGTATATTAATCTCCTTGTTCTGTTCGTTAACCTACTTCGTTTACCTAACTAAAGATGTCGTTAACGCCTTAACTTGCAAACTCAGGTGCATTTATTTTTTCAACGTGCTTTATTTTACGTTGTCTTCTGGCTTCCGATGCATCTAAATCATGTACAGTACGCTTAAAGGTTATATGGCAAGTTTTCACTGCGAGAAGCTGTAGTAAATTTTGTGACAACTTTGCATATGAGAAAATGCAAGAAATCACGTTTCAGTTATGATGAACTGATTCTTTCGTTAGAGAAATACATTTCAATCAACTTATCAGATATTTTTTTATGAACGGGCTTTTTATGACTTGAAAGTGTTCAATTTAATCTGTATCATTGGATCCAGATAGTCCGATGATCCGAAATAACGGGGTCCCGAGAATCGGGGTTCTATCTGCATATACAAATGTGCCGACAAATGGCATTAATTGTGATAACTGGGAATTTTGGACAATGGTCAGCTGTGAAGTCCTGAGTCCAGCCATTCATTCATATGAACATATGACGTCTAACACCTGCTTAAACATCATTGAAGACCTGATACGCGCTTTCATAGCAATGGTATTCATGTGCAGTATTGCTTTCTGTCAGCAGCATAGTGCACCGTGGTTACACTGTCCAGATTGGTGAAGAATTGATCGCGGAACATGAGGAAAAAATTTAGGTGTTGCGCTGGATGTAAAATTCACCACATTCAGATAGAAATCTGTGGTTTGCAATAGAACGGCATATCCGATCTGAGGAGTCTGAACGCCATTCAGGGTAGCAACATGGTAAGCAACTGAGTCTTTTACTTGCACCATTAAATCCTGGCTCTACAAGGAGAAATGGAGCCATTTTAAAATTTATTAGTTGAAGGCGTAGCGAGAGCAAACCTGTCGGAATACGACGTGTTATGTATGATATGATGGATGGGCCGGAATTATAATACACGACAGTCTACGTGATTTATTCTCTATCGTGAAAACAAGTATGGAATCATCTGTCCTTTATTGGTATCTAGAATAAAATTACCTTCATGTTAAAAACGGGTGCTGATGTTCATGGAAAATTAAGCTTTTTTCATGTGACCTTCATCACAATTATTAAATCACCTCTTAATACATAAATGACAATTTGAAACCCTGCGTCAGTATGATCTTGATCTTATAGAAGTATAATCGTGTTTTGATTTTCATAGATATCTCTCTAATCATATTCTCTCTGAGATTGTGTGCTTGGATTCGGATTTTGTTTTTGAAGTAATCCCAATTAGCAATATTCACGTTCTCTTGTTTTTTGTACATTCCTCTAAATTTTGTGATGAATTGTGATTATGAAGACTGATTTGTGCACCGTGCAGCCAGCAATGACAGATCTTTTTATTTTAAAGTTAAGCCCCATTTGCAGCTGTATCAACGCGTCGTCTGAGATGTGTGAATGGGATTTCAGAAATTCTTTTTTAATTTTTGTTCTTTGTCCTAAATTTTCGGATGCAAAAATGTGGTGTATCCTAAAAGAACTTCAGAAGCAGCGATCCTAGTTGAACGTCCTGCATGGGGTTCCAGGATTTCCCAGCTATCTGAAAGTATTTTCACTCTTATTAATGTTTTTAGAATTATAGAAGTCGCCTGCTAAACTGTTCTCCCAGGGATTTGCAAGCATTCTGCCAAAATGTTTATGGCAATTAGATTCTCGATCGTGTTTTTCAGGATGATCCGACCTCGTTGGGAAAAATCATATTAACTTTGAAAAAAAAAAAATGATCATATGTAGAGGATTTTAGGAAGAGAGTGTCTGACCCCAGGTCTTAAACAACCCTTAGAAATAGGAAGCTAGGAGATTTGGGCTAGATTGCCCGATAGGAAAGTGACACGGAAGCGAGATAGAAAGGGGTAGTAAGACGCTCTTATTTATTACCAAGTGACCAGTGCCAATCTGACGCATGACGAATACTTAGTGGATCAAACCTGAGTCACTTTCACTGGCAGTCACGAACGTTGCCCACTAAGCCACACGCGGACCTATTTTCCCCTCCAAAAAAAAATCCTTCATACGATATTTATATATACAGTTTTTTTAATGGAATAGTGTAAAATATTATGTAATCTGTATTGTAATTCTCTTCTCGTACGTCATGTAATGCTGAATATACAATATTTGCATGAAGGTGTTATGCTCGTACCTAAATATTATTCCTTCAGATTTCGCAGTTAACAGCTATCTTGGTACGGGTAAAACTTAATTAAAAGGCGGATGAATGAAAAGTATGTGAAAAATAGAATACGTTTTTTCACATACATTGTTATCTTCGTGAATGAATTTGTAGAATGCCTGTTCCAGGGAAGGGAGAAAGCCAGTGCCGTAAGAGAAACACAGCATTCTTGCCTCACCGGAATTCTAACCCAGACACATTTCGGACGAATGATCAGAAGCTATCAGTCAGACCACTGCGCCACGGGGCGTCTCATCCCTAATTACTTTCCAACGATAAAACTCCATGGTTTCTGCGTTCCTTTAAGTGCTTAAAGCAATTATGATGAATATTTTCAGTGATCGAATTCACAAAATCGTGAAGGTCCCTTGTCAGTAGCAATTACCATCGCCACACTTCTCGACACACACACGCACACACAACAGCTTGGATTTGCTCATGATTTTTACGACCAAAAATTCGAAATACCAATAAAGTGTCAAAGTAGATACAGGATTTTTCAGTGTTATAAAATCTTGGGATTAAGGCAATCTTGAAAAATTAGTTGACAACGGAATTTCGATATTTTAGGTTAACAAAAGTTAAATTACACTAACTTTTGTCAAAATTGCAACACCATAAAGAACTGCTGGTTTTATGTTGAAACTTACAGCACATATAAAACCATTTAGGACATGAAAGTGACTAAAATGTCAGTGAAAATGTTTATGCCTTTTCGGAGGAGCACCCTCTGAACTGTCCACCCTTGGGTATAAAGCGGTGGCTCGAATGAGATTCTGCAAACAGTGAAGAGCCCAAATTGAGTCGAAAAGGTGTTCGTCGTGTGTCAGTACGCGCCGTTGCGGAAGCAGTTAGCATCATGAACCCTTGACGTACTTTGAGCATGGAAGGCTTTTTTCGGATTGATTGGAATGTCGACAAACATCTCTGTCGAATGGCAGTGACCGATCTCACAGCGACATCCACGAGGATATGACAGCAGTACAGCATTGTCACAGGTCAAGCTTTGCCCTTCTACACAGTACGATGTCGTCTTCATAATAGACGACTGATCGCTAGCAGGCCATTGATGCGCTTTCTTCTGACCCTCAACCATAGATACCTTAGGCTGCGATTGGGTCACAACATAGACTTGGCGCGATGATTGGAAATAGTTCGTGTTTCCTGACGAATCACAGTTCACCTTGATGTACCATGGCGGTAACAGACCTATTAGAAGCATCGGGATGAACGCACCTTGCAGATTCACAACTGCAGAATGCCGAGCGTCATGGTTTGGGCGCCAATGAGTTCAATTCGAGATCTTGCTAGATACGAATTAAGAAATCCTGAACAACCAGCGATACATCAAGAATGTTTTAGAATACGAGGTGGTACCATTCCTCCAGAGTTATACTGGCGGGATATTCCAGCAAGATAATGATCGCCCACATGTGGACCAGAACGTACAAGATTTCTTTCATTCACGGAAGATTCCGCTTCAACTTGACCTGCCCGTTCGCTGGATCGGTTCCCGAAAGAACATGATTACGACAAGGTAGGTAAGCAACTGGCTCGTGAAGTATCTTCGCCAGTCCCCACAAATGAACTCTGGCCACACACACAAGCAAAATAGTAGACTGTTTCACAAGACGATATGAGAAACCTCTTTCAGTCAGTGACATGCCACGTTAAGGTTGTTATCGTTGCTGGAGCAACACACTGTACTGATTTTTGAAGCGATTGTTTTTATCGCTCTATAAATGCAATGTCGTCTCTCCCGTAATATCAGGAATGTGAGATATAATTTTTATCTGCATAGCTAGATTTTTTCTTCCTGATGCAACTTTTCCAGAAAAAACTGCAACGGCATTGTTTTCACTATTTTATTGAAACAAATTATCTCAATCATTTTTGTGCAAACTGATTTCCGCTTAAATTTAAGTGACTTGTAAGTGCAAAAGACAAGTCAGTCCTGGTGTAAACTTTCACAATGGTCAGTGTATTTGTCGGACACTGCGTTTTGTAAATGCTTTGTTTTTTTCCTCATCTGACACAGAAATCAGTAGAATTTACAGAAGTTATACTATATTTAGTACAGGACAAAATTACCTAACAGATTCTCTTTGTTGCAACAAGTATCGTTTGCTGAATGTCAGGTTATAATTCCTCTGTTTAATCTAACTTACAAGGATTGATAAATATATTACACTCGGTCTTATCACGATAATATGACCACGCTCGAAATCACAGTGTTCCCGCGCAGCGGCGTCACTCAGTGCACGTCGCAAGGTCGAATACACGGGATATCAGAGGCCGGGCAGAATGGATGAGCTATACTGCGTGACGTGACCACGTGGGCAGAGGTAGTGATTTGATGGACGTTTATCAAGGAGTGTTCATCCGCTACAGCGCCAAGGAAGGAAGCATCTCAGAAACAGCAAACTTCGTGGGCTTTTCACGAGGTGCTGTAGTAAATATGAACAAAAAATGGACCGCTGGCACACCACGTTCCTCCCGTCGTCATAACTGTGGAGTCCCAAAGGCTATCGGTCGCAGAGGAGAACGTCTCATTCGCCGACTGGTAAACGACAATCGACGCGCAAATGTGCAGCAATTGATAACGCAGATGAACGCTGAGGCAGCTAGGTACGTATCCCCGATATCAGTAGATGGAACCCTGTTACGCACGTGTCTCTTGAATCGACGCTGCGTCAGCGAGCCCATCTTAACCCAGGTTCATCTACAACCACATCTGCAGTTTGCATGCGACTACCGTCATTAGACGGTGAGAGTGGAAACAAGTTTCCTTCTATGACAAAGGTATATTTCTACGAAATGACAGGCGATGGAGGATATGGCATCAGAAACCCGAGACGTAACAATCGGACACGCTTGTCTGTCAAGTACAGGCAGGCGGTGCAGAGTGCATGTTTGGGGATGTTTTTCCTGTATGACCTGGGACAGCTGGTACCACTAGACGAGCCCCTGAACGCCAATGACTAACTGCCCATCCTAGCAGACCACATGCATCCCTTCATGCTGGATATTCACCCTGGTGGTGATGGTGTCTACGAACAGGACAACGCGCAGTGCCTCGTCGCTAGGAGGGTGCGTGAAAGGTTCTACGAACACGTGATCTATGTCTCCGTTCCCCCTTGGCCGGCAAAATTGCCCGAACTCAATCCCATAGCGCACGTATGGGACTATTTTGATCGACAGGTTCGACGTCTCGACCCACAACCACATTTTCTTCGAGACCTTCGTCGTCTTCTGAACTCCATATGGGCACGTATGCCTCAGGCAACCATCCAGGACCTCACTGCGTCCATGCCACACCTACTCGCCCGTACCATCCGCGCCAAGGGTTTTTACTCCCATTATGAGGTACGTGGTCATGTTATCCTGATACGACTATGTACATAAAAATGCGACAAACAAAATTCATCACTGATGTAATATATGAATCGTTTGCAGTAATTAGGTTTGAAACTGCGGATTAGCGATTCGTCAAGAGTAGGTAGTTTACTCGTGCAGTAAGCAGCAAACTGCGCCGCTCGTACGTTTCTAATACTTTTCATATCTGTGTAATGAGCTCCTATCTATAATCAATAGACTTTTTCGTTTGGAATTTCTCATTTCGGTATCAAGGACATTAGAAAAACATGAAGATTATTTTGATAATACCCATAAATTAGAATTGCCAGGGTTCTTGTACAATAGAGTACGCAAGTATTTGAAATTCTATCCATTAGCAAATATTCTGATAACCAGCGGTTAAAGCTTTGACTTCCATTTAAGTTTAAGCAAAGAACAAAAGTAAGATGTTTGTTTCTCTACGTGCAAGCGTTGCAATCATCTTCCCAAAATGCTAGTTTTGTCATTTATGAAGTTGGAAAAGCCTGTTAGCTCATCTTTGAATGCTTGAATACATTTTTGCGTATCATCATCATTATTATTGTCAACCATTATCAATCCACTGCTGGACGAAGGTCTCCCCAAGTTTCCTCCACAACGGTCTGTCTTGTGCCAGTCTCCTCCATGTCACTCCCGCATACTTTCGAATTTCATCCACCCATCTTCCATGTGGTCTTCTTCTGTATCTTTTCCTGTCCCTTGGAATCCAATCTAAAATTTCGGCTGTCCATCGATGGTCAGTTCTTCTGGCAGTATGTCCAGCCCATTGCCATTTCAGGGATTTAACTCTGATCATGATGTCTTCCACTCTTGTCATTTTTCGGATCCACGTGTTCCTCTTCTTATCTCTCCTGGTTACACCAAGCATGCACCTCTCCATGCTACTTTGAGTTGTCTGCAGCCTTTGTATGTCTCTTTTAATTAAGGTCCACGTCTCTGCACCCTACGTAAGCACGGGAAGGATGCATTGATCAAACACTTTTCTTTTAAGACATAATGGCATATTGCTCTTGAAAATTATGCTGTTTCTTCCAAAAGCTCTCCAGGCAAGTTTTGTACGCGGATTAATTTCTTCATCAATGTGACCCTCACTTGATATCTGCTGTCCAAGATAAATGTACGTGTCTGTAATCTCCAGCTTTTCTCCATCAATGGATAAATCTTCATTTCTTGTAAAAGCATTGTACATCACTTTTGTCTTCTGAGAGTTCATTTTTAATCCCACTTCTTTACTCTTGTCAGCAAGTTCCTGGATCATACTCTGTAGCCCTGATGGGGTAGTTGCAAAAATGACTATGTCATCAGCAAAACGAATGTGGGGTAGATAATCTCCATTAATCTTTATCCGTTTGTTTTCCCAGTTCAGTGATTGAAAGACATTTTTCAATGTGGCATTAAAGAGCTTCCGAGATATGGTGTCACCTTGTCTCACTCCTTTTCCAATTTTTATGTGTGTTGTATTTTCAAATAGCAGAATCTTTGCACTTGCATTTTCATAGATGTTATTAATAATATTAATGTATGCATCTTCAATACCGCAGGATTTCAGAGCCATTGCAACTGCTGATGGTTTCACCGAATCAAAGGCTTTTTCATAATCGATAAAAGCCATGCACAATGGAAGTTCATATTCCCTCGCTCTTTCAATTAGCTCTCCCAGTACGTGGATAAGATCTATTGTGCTGTAGCCACTCCTGAATCCAGCTTGTTCTCTAGGTTGAGCAATGTCCAGTGTCACCTTCAAGCGGTGTAAAAGAACTTTAGTGAAGATTTTATAAACCACTGATAGGAGGCTGATAGGTCTGTAGTTCCTGAGATCCTCAATGTCACCTTTATTATGTAGCAAGATCATTGTAGCGTTGTTCCAATCCTCAGGAATTTTCCCTTCATTAAGGCATCGAGTGAAAATTTGGGCGAGTACTGTTTCAATTTCTCCACTTGCTTCTTGTATGATGTCTGTAGTAATTCCATCTTTTCCTGGAGCTTTTCCCCGCTTAATGTTCTTGATTGCATGTGCAACTTCTGCTGGAAGGACTGGAAGAACTCTGGTACTGGTACCTTTCATGATGTCTGGAGTACATGTATTATCCCTTTCATATAATTTGGAGTAGAAATCTTTCACTCTTGTCAAAATTTCGCCTCTATTTCTTGTTACAGAACCATCATCTTTTCTCAGTGCAATAATCTGTTTTTTTCCCTTACTGAGATGTCCCTTTGCTATCTTTAGGCTTTGGTTGTTTTCAATTGCTTTCCTTACTAGTTCACAGTTGAATTTCCTTACGTCTTCAGTGATACTTTTTCGTACTGTCTTGCATAGCTCTATATATTCCACTTTGGAAGTCACATCTTCTTTAGTTGTCCTCATCACTCTTCTTTTTTGCATCAACATTTTGGTTTTTCCTGATAATTTGTTCACATGCAATTTGTTCTTAGACCCAGCTAATTTTGTTGCTGTTTCCATAAGAGCTTTGGTTACTTTTCTGTTAACTTTAGAAATATCAACTTCTTCCAATGTTAGGCCTTCTAAAGCAGAGAACCTGTTCTTCAGTTCCAATTTGAAGGTATTATGGTGTTTTTTAAGGTCGGTTATGTCAATACATTTTGTTTGTCTTATGAGCTTGCTACGTTGGGGTTTAGTGTTGAGGTGCATCTTACATCTCACCAATCTATGGTCACTGCCTGTGTTGAACTTGTTTAGCACACTGCAGTCTTCTATAACAATTTTTTTGTTACACATAATAAAATCAATTTCACTTGTCGTCCCATTTGGATGACTCCATGTCCATTTCCTGTGTGGCTTTTTCTTGAAAAAGGAGTTCAAGATGAAGAACCCTTCTGCCTCTGCAAACTCTACGAGAGTATTTCCACGCTGGTTTCTGTTGCCGTGACCGAATTTACCTACTGAAGTTTCATTCTGTTGCCGTTGCCCTATTTTTGCATTGAAATCTCTCATAATTATCTTCAAGTGCTGCTTACCTTTATTATTTAGATCACGAATTTCCTCATAAAATTCTTCAATTTGTTCTTTAGCATGACTTGTGGTGGGTGCATAAGTTTGAATAATCTGAGCCTGGTATCTTCTCGAGAGTTGGATAACGAGTCGTGCAGCTCTGTCAGAGGAACTTTCAACTTCTACAACTTTATCCTTCAGTTTCTTGTTTATTATAAATCCAACACCACTAGTTCTGCCAGTATCTGTCCCACGATAGTAGAAGAGATGTTCACTTTTCAGTTCAATGAGATCTTCTCCTTTTCTCCTTACCTCACTTAGCCCGACGATGTCCCACTTGATCCTTTTTAGTTCCTCTTCCAATTCAAGAAGCCTTGAATCAGAAGATAGGGAGCGTCCGTTGTATGTAGCCAAGGTCAGCATCAGATGGCAGCCTAGTCCGGTCCTCCGGGGATTCTTAGCACCCTCTGCCTTCATGTCGCACTGGCCGCTGCTTTGGCCAGGTACATTCCAGCTGCCGGAGACTGAGGGCCAAGATTTAAGTTGTGGAGTCATTTTGGAGGGGTTTGGCCATAACTCACCACGCTGGCCAAGCGGGTTGGTGAGTGTGGGATAGCATTTCCTCTAATCCCGATGGTATAGTTATACCGCTATTGGCGGTCGTCAGAGCCCCTTTAGTGGGAACAGGATGTACCACGAGAAGGCGGGGTTGACATTCGTCAAGGAGAGGCTGTGATGTTACGCATCACCTCACCTTACATCCCTTTTGCGTATATACTGTAATAATTTCTGCAGTTCATCGTTTTCCAACTTTTCTCCTGCAAGATGATGACCTGCACTTGTTAAATAACAAGATAACGCCTTTTGCACAAGACATTGTAGGCTATTAAATTTAAATTAATATTAAATTTATTTTGAGGTCAGGGTGCATTTTGTTTCTTTGCTAAAAGCCACATATAACCTTGCAGAGGTCAATATTCCTACTACATGCTTTTAAGCACTACATTTTATCTTGTTGATCTTGCAGTTTTTATTGCATAAATTGTTATATAAAATAATTTTGTTTTACAAAAAACTGAAAATAATGGTTTTTTCATGAAGCTCTTTATGCAATCTCATGAAACTATTAGAAATTAGAAAAACTGTAGATTCCGGTTAATTGGAACACCCGAGGACTAAACCACTTTCGTCCATTTAAGCGGCAGCCGCAATTATGTGAACCATTACCCCAAACAATTCATTTAATATTTTTTCAAGAATTGTCAAAAATAAATTGCTTCCCTCTTCCTATCAATGGTACAACTATTCTGAATTTTCTGTAATTCTAAATCAATGAGAAATTACATTGATAAAACAAACACATCCCTACAATTTCACTGATTTCTCAAAACATTATTTATGGTTTGCGTGATATATTTATTACTAAATAATAACATTATGGTTGAGATAACAGTCTTGAATCGCAGATATTAATGTGCATGTATCCTAAATAAACCTGAAGCAAGGTGCATTCCTATGCATACGCTTTGCTTATATTAGCTTTAATGACAGCTTAAACCGTGATATATATTTTTTGGAAAACAACGGTATTTTGGTAACTAAAAGAAAGGAGATAATTTTTTCCAATTAAGATAACTGCTTTTTGTATAATATAACATAAATGACTACTCGTGTTTATTTTAATTAATATTTCAAGAGAAACATTCGTGACAGGAATATTTCATGAATATAATGAGAATATTTTTTTTTTTAATATTCAAGAGAATAAGAATGCATAATTTTTAACGACACTTCCACCTATTGCCTAACAAAAACTATCATTTCTTAACAGAATTATTCTACTTGCCTATTTGAAATATATATATATCATCATCATGATCATCATTGTCAACCATTATCAATCCACTGCTGGAAGAAGATCTCCCCAAGTTTCCTCCACAACGGTCTGTCTTGTGCCAGTCTCCTCCATGTCACTCTCGCATACTTTCGAATTTAATCCACCCATCTCCCATGTGGTTTTCTTCTGGGTCTTTTCCTGTCCCTTGGAATCTAATCTAAAATTTCGGCTGTCCATCAGCGGTCTGTCCTTCTGGCAGTATGTCCAGCTCATTGCCATTTCAGGGATTTACCTCTGATCATGATGTCTTCCACTCTTGTCATTTTTCGGATCCACGAGTTCCTCTTCTTATCTCTCGTGCTTACACCAAGCATGCACCTCTCCATGCTTTTTTGAGTTGTCTGCAGCCTTTGTATGTCTCTTTTAGCTAAGGTCCACGTTTCTGCACCATACGTAAGCACTGGAAGGATGCATTGATCAAACACTTTTCTTTTAAGACATAATAGCATATTGCTCTTGAAAATTATGCTGTTTCTTCTAAAAGCTCTATAGGCAAGTTTTGTACGCCGATTAATTTCTTCATCAATGTGACCCTCACTTGATATCTGCTGTCCAAGATAAACGTACGTGTCTGTTATCTCCAGCTTTTCTCCATCAATCGATAAATCTTCATTTCTTGTAAAAGCATTGAACATCACTTTTGTCTTCTGAAAGTTCATTTTTAATCCCACTTCTTTACTCTTGTCAGCAAGTTCCTGGATCATATTCTGCAGCTCTGATGGGGTAGTTGCAAAAATTACTACGTCATCAGCAAAACGAAGGTGGGTTAGATAATCTCCATTAATCTTTATCCCCTTGTTTTCATAGCTCAGTGACTGAAAAACACCCTCCAATGTGGCATTAAAGAGCTTCGGAGATATGGTGTCACCTTGTCTCACTCCCTTTCCAATTTTTACGTGTGTTGTATTTTCAAACAGCCTAATCTTTGCACTTGCATTTTCATAGATGTTATTAATAATATTAATGTATGCATCTTCAATACCGCAGGTTTTCAGAGCCATTGTAACTGCTGATGGTTTCACCGAATCAAAGGCTTTTTCATAATCGATAAAAGCCATGCACAATGGAAGTTCATATTCCCTCGCTCTTTCAATTAGTTCTCTCAGCACGTGGATATGATCTATTGTGCTGTAGCCACTCCTGAATCCAGCTTGTTCTCTCGATTGAGCCATGTCCAGTGTTACCTTCAAGCGGTGTGAAAGAACTTTAGTGAAGATTTTATAAACTACTGATAGGAGGCTGATAGGTCTGTAGTTTCCGAGATCCTCAATGTCACCTTTCTTATGTAGCAGGATCATTGTAGCGGTGTTCCAATCCTCAGGAATCTTTCCTTCATTAAGGCATCGAGTGAAAATTTGGGCGAGTACTGTTTCGATTTCTCCACTTGCTTCTTGTATGATGTCTACAGTAATTCCATCTTCTCCTGGAGCTTTTCCTCGCTTCATGTTCTTGATTGCATGTGCAACTTCTGCTGGAAGTACTGGAGGAACTCTGGTACTGGTATCTTTCATGATGTCTGGAGTGCATATATCATCCCTTTCATATAATTTGGAGTAGAAATTTTTCACTCTTGTCAAAATTTCGCCTCTATTTCTTGTTACAGAACCATCTTCTTTTCTCAGTGCCATAATCTGTTTTCTTCCCTTACTGAGATGTCCCTTTGCTATCTTTAGGCTTTGGTTGTTTTCAATTGCTTTCCTCACTAGTTCACAGTTGAATTTCCTTACGTCTTCAGTGATACTTTTTCTTACTGTCTTGCATAGCTCTATATATTCCACTTTGGAAGTCACATCTTCTTTAGTTGTCCTCATCTCTCTTCTTTTTTGCATCAACATTTTGGTTTTTCCTGATAATTTGTTCACATGCAACTTGTTGTTAGACCCAGCTAATTTTGTTGCTGTTTCCATAAGAGCTTTGGTTACTTTTCTGTTAACTTCAGAGATGTCCACTTCTTCCGATGTTAGGCCTTCTAAAGCAGAGAACCTGTTCTTCAGTTCTAACTTGAAGGTATTATGGTGTTTTTTTAGGTTGGTTATGTCAATAGATTTTGTTTGTCCTATGAGCTTGCCACGTTCAAGTTTAGTGTTGAGGTTCATCTTACATCTCACCAATCTATGGTCACTACCTGTGTTGAACTTGTTTAGCACACTGCAGTCTTCTATGACGAATTTTTTGTTACACATAATAAAATCAATTTCACTTGTCGTCCCATTTGGATGTCTCCATGTCCATTTCCTGTGTGGCTTTTTCTTGAAGAAGGAGTTCAAGATGAAAAACCCTTCTGCCTCTGCAAACTCAAGGAGAGTATTTCCACGCTGGTTTCTGTTGCCATGACCGAATTTACCTACTGAAGTTTCATTCTGTTGCCGTTGCCCTATTTTTGCATTGAAATCTCCCATAATTATTTTCAAATGCTGCTTACCTTTATTATTTAGATGACAACTTTCCTCATAAAATTCTTCAATTTCTTCTTCAGGATGACTTGTGGTGGGTGATATATATATATATATATCTACATTTTTATTTTGAAGCTAGATTACATATCAAATCCGAGGAGTCAATGTAAAATAATGATGTCATCGCTCTGCCAACGTTATTATTTTATTAACAAGGCATAGCAACTGAAAAATTGTTGTTCCGACATCGCTGGGATCGAAATTAAGATCTCTCGATGGCGCTGAGAATTGTTGGCACCGTAGCTTAAATGCGAATGCACTCGACTACTGATCCCGAGATCTGGGATTCGATCCTAGCGGTGTCGGAACAGCAGTTTTTTAGTTCATATGCGTAGTTTAAAAAATAACGTGTACAGAGCGATTACATCGTCCATTAACATTTCCATTTTTTTTAATTAATAGCATGTCTGTCGTAGAATAAATAATATTCGATATTGTAAAGTTTTACTCATCTCTCGTAAGAACGACATCTGCATATAATAGGTCGTGTTCGCAGTACGACACCTGCAGAAGATCGGTACATAGTGCTATCAACAAAAAGTCACCGGCGCAGCACAGCTAGTGAGGTAGAAAATCAGTGTATGGCTGCTACTGGCAAGCGCATCTCCAGAAAAACTGTCGCCAGACGTTTGCATGAAATAGGACTATACGCCCGCCGTCTTGTCGTGTGCATCCCATTGTCCAGACGTCACCGTACCGCCCATTTGCAATGGTGCCATCAACATCGCAATTGGACTGATAACGACTGGTCTGCTGTCTTCTTCTCAGATGATAGTAGATACAGTCTATCGTCTTATTGTCGACGACAACTGATCTGGCGTGATAATGGTACTGTATATTGTTCAGCAAACATAAAGGAAAGGGACCGATATCCGGCATTTAGTGTCATGGTATAGGCTGGCACCATGATCAATGGCCGTACGTCCTTCTATGTGCCTCCAACTGGGACTATGACTGGCCAACGATACATTAATGATGTTTTGCTACCTCATGTTTGCATGTTCCGTGGTGCTGTCGGTGATAGATTCATTTTCATGGACGACAGCGCAACATATCATCGAACAGTCGCTGTCCAGGAGTGTCTTGAGAGCGAGGATATTCAACGCATCGTATGGCCAGCACGTTCTCCAGATCTGAATCCCATTGAAAATGTGTGGGATGCTTTGCGGAGGAGCCTTGCTGGTCGCCAATGCCCTCCAATAAACAAGGACACCCTCATCCGTGCACTGACAGAGGAATGGAATAAATTACCCCAACAGCTTCTTGATAATGTTGTGCAAAGCATGACACGACGTGTGGAATCTTGCATCGCCCTCCATGGTGGCCATATCCCGTATTGACATCTTACGCCGGAACACCTGCGGACGGTAATTGCATTTTTTTCACGTTTACGTATTCTGCACAAAATGGCCTGTTTGTCCCTTGAACACGTGCCAAAGCTTTCTGGATTTCAGGGCACAATAAATTGTCTTTCTTGTAATGTCCTGGCATTCTGACATTATTTTATTTCACTTGGCATCCAACCACACTTACTTTTTTATGCGCTATATAGCCGTTTATGATCCGTCCATAGCAATTGTCAAGCAGTGTATGTAAATACACATTTAGTCTATATATAATATAGACCATTGCATTGTGGGTAGCATTATAAGTTATTAGCCAATAGTAATCTACATGCGCCTAAATGTTGCGTATGCTGTCGGCATAATGGTCTCAAGGAAACATGGAAATGTATTTTAGAAATAAATGGTGTAGGGTGGGGTGAACATTCTTTTTTAAGTTTATATTGCAATTTATAATTTACTGTTTTAATAAGGGATTTCCAAGCGTTATGTAACTCATAGGGGGCATGTTCATTACAACATTGCTCACCGGAGGCCTCTATATACACACTTTCTGCAATTAAAAGGTCACCAGGTTTACTAGGAGTATTAATTATTCTTACATTTCTCCAGTAATGATTAGGATCATCTTGTATAACAGATTTGGCTAGGGATGTACAATACTTGCCTCTTTTGATATTGTATTTTTGTTCTTTAATTCGTAATGCAATATTGCGTTTTGTAGAACATACATAATTAGAAGCTGCTTGTCTTGTAGTTTCCTTAACCAGAGGGATATTGTAAATACCCCACTGTCCCATTTTGCTGTTCTGTTAACGATGATTACGACCGAACTACTGAATAAAGAATAAAGTGAATCCACAGTATAAATGGCTAGATATTGGGCCAAGGCTTTTTCTAAAGGTCTGGTGGGGCTAACATAGCCTGACACCAGAGGACGAATGGGAAGATTCTCTTTATGCAATTTACCCGTCCGAACATATCAGGCACACGATAGCCAGGGGGAGAGGGGAATGCATGTGAAAAACCTTCAGGAAAAGAATAAGCCCTTTTTAATCTTTGAAGAGCAGCTACTGTGGCCTGACTAGGATCACTTTGAATGGTTTTGTGTGGAATAGTGTTAATAACTTCATGCAGTTTTGAACATAATCACATGTATTCAATAACACAATCTGACTAGATTTGTCTCCAAGCAAAATAGACAAGTCATTATTTTTTGGAGTTCAACTAATTGCTTTTGCTCTTGAATAAGATCAGGCTGTGGGATAGGGTAACAAGAATCATGTCATGTTGTAAAGACTTGCCTATTGTGCTTGCAGACAAATCTAGTCAGATTGTGTTGTTGAAGAATTGTGACTATGTTAAAAAAATGCATGACGTTATTAATACAATTCCACGCAAAACCATTCAAAGCGATCCTAGTCAGGCCACAGTAGCAGTCTTCAACGACTAAAAAGGCTTATTCTTTTCCTGAAGGTTTTTCACATGCATTCACCAGTCGCCCCGGCTATCGCGTGCCTGATATGTTCGGACGGGTTGAATTGCATAAAGAGAATTTTCCCATTCGTCCTGTGGTGTCAGGCTATGTTAGCCCCACCAAACCCTTAGAAAAAGCCTTGGCCCAATATCTAGCCACTTATACTGTGGATTCACTTTATTCTATTAAAAGTTCCACAAAGGCTATAGAAAGACTGCCATCGCTTCAGCCACAATCGCAGCACTTCATTTTTGCTTGATGTGGTCTCATTGTACCCTAATGTACCTGTTGAGGCCACACATCAGATTACTGAGGCAAAACTTGCTGATTCCCATATCCTGAGTTCAGAAATTAATGCTATTATGAACGCACTTCGTCTTGTTAAGAAACGTTCATATTTCAAATTTAAAGACAGCATTTATCAACAATTGGAGGGCTCCTCAATGGGTTACCCCCTGTCTGCTGTTCTAGCTGAAATTTTGTTACAGCACATTGAAAATCATGTCCTTAGTTCCTTCCCTCACCGCCCGTTGCTTTATTTAAGATACGTTGACGACATCCTGGTTGCATGGCCTCACAACCGGGATGATTTATACTTATTCGCGAACGAACTATAATCCATGTTCCCAACTATCAGGCTCACGATAGAATTTGAAACTAATAACTGCTTACCTTATTTGGATATTCTTATACGTAAGGACAATAGCCTTAATTGCATTACCACTTGTGTATATAGAAAACCCTGTCATACACGTATTTTAATACCTTATTATTCATCACATCCTAAACAACATAAGTTGACAGCTTTATTGTATTTGTTTAGAAGAGTTCACTCACATTCATCAACTACTTAATCATTTCAGCAAGAAGTTAACTACATTTTTGGTTTGGCTGAGCAATATAAGTTCCCTAAATATCTGATTAGGCAAGTGTTTGGCAAGGTCAAATATGCCCTACATACTACCCTGTTAAGAAACTCCAACTGCAATTCCATATATGTTGGCTCTATGCAATACAATCCACATTTAACGAGAGCCTTAACACAACTATGTAAACCATATGGCTTGAAATTTGGTTCACGAACACGAAACTTATTTTAAGTAGTTCGTAACGATCGTGAACAGAACAGCAAAATGGAGCAGTGGGGTATTTACAATATCCCTCTGGTTAAGGCAACTACAGGACAAGCAGCTTCTAATTATGTCGGTTCTACAAAACGCAATATTGCATTACGAATTAAAGAACACAATTACAATATCAAAACAGGCATGTATTGTACATCCCTAGCCAAATGTGTTATACAAGATGATCTTAATCACTACTGGAGAAATGTAAGAATAATTAATACTCCTAGTAAACCTGGTGACCTTTTAATTGCAGAAAGTGTGTATATAGAGGCCTCCGGTGAGCAATGTTGTAATGAACCTGCCCCCTATGTGTTCCATAACGTTTGGAAATCCCTTATTAAAAAAGTAAATTATAAATTGTAATATAAACTTAAAATTGAATGTTCACCCCACCCTACACCATTTATTTCTAAAATATATTTCCATGTTTTCTTCAGACCATTGGGCCAACAGCATACCCAACATTCAGGCGCATGTAGATTACTATTGGCTAATAACTTATAATGCTTTCCACAATGCAATGATCTATATTATATATAGACTAAATGTGTATTTATTTATTACATCTGAAGAAGAGGCAGCAGCTGCCTCGAAAGTGCTCATGGTTTTAATTGTATATATTTCTCATCTTTTAATCATTAAATCGTGCTAAAGACGGAAATCTTTCATCGTTTCAGTGATTAATGTCCCACGAGTCTTCAATATTTGTTGCTAAAACATAAAATAAACAAGTAATATCTGTTTCTAATATTCCATGCATTTTTATTTACATATTCAATGAACTTGAGTTCACCAGAAGAACTGAATATTTTTGAAAAAGTGTGCAAAGTTTAGAAAGCTGTTTTCTGTACCACCAACTAGAAAACTCAGAGACCTTGAACAAGGCTTTTTATAGGTTATCTGTTACCCAACTATGAAATAGGGGAAATCCATTTATAATGTGAAAAATTGTCTTTCCGAATAATGTTTGAATGGTTAAAACGCTCTTCATAACTGTAACTCTCAGGAGCTCAGGTTTATATGAGACCTTCTGCCCGCTGGTTCTTAGAAAAAGAAGTAGATATGCCCGTGAGAATATAAAATGTATTTAGAAGATATGTCTTTAAGTCCATTACTAAACGTAGCAAAGGCGATATGTCCTGATACTTTCCATTCGACAACATCAGTGTAAAATATTTCACTGGTAAGATACATCGCTCCGAAGCACTGCGTTCATAAGAGCTCAGAATACGAATTTAACGTCCTTGGCAGTTGTTGACAATCATCATCATCATCATTGTCAACCATTATCAATCCACTGCTGGACGAAGGTCTCCCCAAGTTTCCTAAACAACGGTCTATCTTGTGCCAGTCTCCTCCATGTCACTCCCGCATATTTACGAATTTCATCCACCCATCTCCCATGTGGTCTTTTTCTGGGTCTTTTCCTGTCCCTTGGAATCCAATCTAAAATTTCGGCTGTCCATCTATGGTCTGTCCTTCTGGCAGTATGTCCAGCCCATTGCCATTTCAGTGATTTAACTCTGATCATGATGTCTTCTACTCTCGTCATTTTTCGGATCCACGAGTTCCTCTTCTTATCTCTCCTGGTTACACCAAGCATGCACCTCTCCATGCTACTTTGAGTTGTCTGCAGCCTTTGTATGTCTCTTTTAGTTAAGGTCCACGTCTCTGCGCCATACGTAAGCACTGGAAGGATGCATTGATCAAACACTTTTCTTTTAAGACATAATGGCATATTGCTCTTGAAAATTATGCTGTTTCTTCCAAAAGCTCTCCAGGCAAGTTTTGTACGCCGATTAATTTCTTCATCAATGTGACCCTCACTTGATATCTGCTGTCCAAGATAAACATACGTATCTGTTATCTCCAGTTTTTCTCCATCAATCGATAAATCTTCATTTCTCGTAAAAGCATTGAACATCACTTTTGTCTTCTGAAAGTTCATTTTTAATCCCACTTCTTTACTCTTGTCAGCAAGTTCCTGGATCATACTCTGCAGCTCTGATGGGGTAGTTGCAAAAATGACTACGTCATCAGCAAAACGAAGGTGGGTTAGATAATCTCCATTAATTTTTATCCCTTTGTTTTCCCAGTTCAGTGATTGAAAGACATTTTCCAATGTTGCATTAAAGAGCTTCGGAGATATGGTGTCACCTTGTCTCACTCCCTTTCCAATTTTTATGTGTGTTGTATTTTCAAACAGCCGAATCTTTGCACTTGCATTTTCATAGATGTTATTAATAATATTAATGTATGCATCTTCAATACCGCAGGATTTCAGAGCCGTGGTAACTGCTGATGGTTTCACCGAATCAAAGGCTTTTTCATAATCGATAAAAGCCATGCACAATGGAAGTTCATATTCCCTCGCTCTTTCAATTAGTTCTCTCAGTACGTGGATATGATCTATTGTGCTGTAGCCACTCCTGAATCCAGCTTGTTCTCTCGGTTGAGCCATGTCCAGTGTTACCTTCAAGCGGTGAGAAAGAACTTTAGTGAAGATTTTATAAACCACTGATAGGAGGCTGATAGGTCTGTAGTTCCTGAGATCTTCAATGTCACCTTTTTTATGTAGCAGGATCATTGTAGCATTGTTCCAATCCTCAGGAATCTTCCCTTCATTAAGGCATCGAGTGAAAATTTGGGCGAGTACTGTTTCAATTTCTCCACTTGCTTCTTGTATGATGTCTATAGTAATTCCATCTTCTCCTGGAGCTTTCCCCCGCTTCATGTTCTTGATTGCATGAGCAACTTCTGCTGGGAGGACTGGAAGAACTCTGGTATCTTTCATGATGTCTGGAGTACATGTATCATCCCTTTCATATAATTTGGAGTAGAAATCTTTCACTCTTGTCAAAATTTCGCCTCTATTTCTTGTTATAGAACCATCTTCTGATTTTGCGGTTTTCAAAAGAACGTTAAGCTCTTGTGGCAGTAAATAATAGCTCACTTAATTAATTCCAAAGGTCCTAATAAAAAACTGAAAGGAATCTTACCAATCGCTTTAATTTTGATAGTTTAAAAAAATATTTTCCTTTTGATATGTCTGCCTTTGGGTGTATATTGTGTTCGGACGTTCTTTATTCTCAGTAAAAAATTGTTACGAAGCCCTGATTCCAAATATCTTTAGTTGATAACTGGAGATACAGATGCCCATAGATTCAACAATTAAACAAGAAATATGGCACCATTGCCGCAGGCAAGGGGTGCGTTCTCTTGTAGCAATTTCAGCACTTTACTTGTTTTTTAATACTTTTTTTGAAATTTGCAACACAGCGAAAGGTTCCCTTATTCAAATAATATTTGTATCACAGATTACTCAAGTTCAATGATATAATTTACAAGAGTTTTACCCTTCTAAACGCAGTCAGTATTGTGTGAAGCCACATCCAGCCAAGGGCATTGAACGGCAGACGTTTTTGATATCAACCTAGAAAACAGCTTCCTGGGCTGCTTTTATGTGACACCAGAAGGCGGAGGAGATTGACATGTCAGACGCTCAGCTACCATGCCCCAGATATTTTAATTTCGGGACATATCCAGGCGAACGTCCAGGCAAAGGAAAAAACAGTACCTTTCGTGCATGGAAGGGATTTTGCATAATCCGGGCAGCACCTTGCCGAGATTTCTACGCCCCCGATATATCACAGTTTCTTAGGTTCTTGATGGTTCCCTTAATTCGTGTAAAACGATACCCAGAACTGAACTCAATGCCACCCCAAAACATGACACTTTGTATCGCGCCAGTAAGACGCTACAAGGTGCAGTTCAACACGATATCTTCGAATACGTATCCAACCCATCATTTCTTTAAAAAATATATAATACTATTCCTGAAGGACAATTAGATAGCACCCCTTCCTTAAACTACAATATATAACGAAGCAGCCAGCTTACTTTAGTGCAGAATTCAAATATGTGTGTAAAACTGTACGTCGCATTAAAAGGATATAAATGATTAAATAAAATAAATATCCGATTTTGTTAGAACAATCCAAATTCTGCACATTATTTGTAAATAAAGAAAAGTATCTATTTTATAATAAAAACGTTTAGTTTTTTATTAGAAATTTTAATTATAAATACGGGAAAAAATTTGAAATTTCACTTTTCTTTTTCCTAAATATGAAGTGCTTTATGAAGCGTCCGATAATGTAAAAACAAAACTAAAGCGTGGCCTATTTCGGATGTGTGTGCCATTAACGCCACAATTATTTAGGGCGTTAATGAGATTTTGGTTTAGAAAAATCACAACACAAGGAATTTCACATGTTTTCACTAATATGAAACACAGCAGTTCACAAGACCTCCTGATTGAATGTGAAACATATGAAATTTGTTCGAAAGAATACTGGATGCTTTCTGCACAAAAATTAAAGATGCTTTGGATATATATTTTTATTTCACCTTTCTCTGTTACAGTGGCTGTGTAGCACATCATATACCACACAGAAGATTTGATCATTAGAATTCTGCGTAAAATTGCGTAAGCGTCTTTAAAAGCAATTGTGCTTTTGCTGTTTTATTTATTTTTCTGCTACAGTTCTTGAAAATTGGTATATACTCAGGAAATCTTAGCTTGTTCAGATGTGTACAGACATAATAAGTTACGTGAATGTTTCGAAAGGAAATAATATTGAAAGTACGAAAGAAATATTCCCATAAGAATCAAAATAAGATTTAAACTTGCAAACCGAGCACTCAGCGGGTAATTCTCATAGAACGAAGTGATCAGAGTGAGAAACAATTTCCTAATACAAATTGTTCTCTAAACCGGAACAATCCTCAACGTAAAATCGATTCCGTAGACATTAATTGTTTTATAAACCGGAAGATCCCCTAAGGAATCTCTTTAGCGAGCTGAATGGAAAGAAAAGATTATTTAAAAATAATCGTTTTGCCCATCTTATTTGCAGTTGTGTTTGCCAAATAATTATGCACTAGACTAAATCAAAGCTGAAACATGCTGTGAAGTGCACATCGCTCAGAGAAAATCTGCTGTCACTTTCAAAGAATTTCGTAAATTGGAGGAAATCTCCTTTTGAACCTAAAGCATTAAATTCTTGTACCTTTAACTTTTCCCCTAAATTATATTATATTAAATAAATTTTTTCTGAATTAAATACTGTACGATAATCAGCCTTCAATTTTTGTCATGAATATTTGGATAAATAGGGACTTAATGCTAGTCGTGTTTTTACTATTCAATGAATAATATAAATTTCCGGAAACAGAACATTTTCTGCATTGTTTTATTTTTTTTTAAATACAGAAACTCCAGAAATTCAACGTTATAAAAAATTTGGGGTATTTTTATATAAACAATAATCTTAAACTTAGACACAATATTGTTTGACAATTGGAAGACCAAATTTCATATGATCAAGTGATTATGATTAAGTGATCCATAACTGAATATACTAAGTGCAACTTCAAGAAAAGAATCCCTAAAAAAGGGTGCCGCGCTTTATGAAATAGAACATCAAATTAAAGCAAAAAATCTGCAATTTTAAAATTAATTCTTGATATTTATTGTAAAAAGTATATCTGTTGGGCCTTGATTTCAAATGCTATTGTGCCGTGACCAACTTGTTCACAGAGTAACTGAATTAAATTTTCTTCTAAAATATTAATGATGAGTTGAACTGATAAAAGATAAGTAAATCACTTCAGTTCCTCCGATTTTTTTCTAACGTTTATTTGAGTTAAAGTGGTTATTTATAATTGTTCAATTGATGTATGTATATAGATACATTCTTAAGTTTTATACTACGTATGTAAACACAAAGTAAGAAAATATCAACTGTGCACAATCAAATTACGCAAAATATTTTGTAAACATTAATTTAGGTGCTTCAAAGGGGAGCAATATTCGATAACCGCTAATTATTTGAGAATATTTATCCATATTTAAAACTCTTTGTTAAAGGTAAAATATCGGTGCACGGAATATCAGACTCTAAGTTCTATTGTTTGCAGCAAATAAAATTCAGATTGTTTTGGAGTATAATCGCTCAGGTTCCTCATTGTTAAAACTAGAACTTCGTCAAAACTAGAACTTTGCGCCATCAATGTTGCCAATATTCCATTTTATTGTCAGTTATTATAAAGAAACCCATATGACACTAAATATAAATTCATTATGAGAAGTGTCAAAGTAAAGGAACCTCCTTCAATTCATATTATCACGCTCACCCAATCACAGTAAACTGCTGAAAGAAGCTATTGCCAGGTTTCTTGTACAGGTCTTTATTTTGAGTCACCCCCATCGATACCACTCAGGCTTTCACATATCTGTTTCCATGACGTCTAATTCTTTGTGTCTTCTTAACCTTCCGAATGTAATCTGAAATTCTAATTATTTTCCGATGTTCAAAACCTGTGGTATTATGTTCAGCACTGGAGTTCGAACAAAAAGGCAGTGGGTTGGAGAATATTTTCAAGAGTAAGTGATAACAAACATTAAAAATGGTCTGACTTCGAAGTTCAGGTTGTAATTATGTTGAATGATATAGATCACTGTACCCATACAAATACTTCCATTTGAAGAAATCTGACGCATAGTCACACGCCTATATTTTTTAATAAATCTCCAAGCACGCCACATTACCGTGCATTTTTGACTTTGAAGTGTTGTATACCTTTTTTATTTATCAGTACATTATCCCAGTTCTGGAATTCAAACACCATTCTTATACGAAAGTTACAACCATGTCTTTAGGATCATAAACGCTATACACTTTGGGAAGAGTGTATATTCGGTCTAATACCGCGCCTGGAGAAACTTTAGTGTCTGTTTTACGTAACGGTTCTTTTTGTTTTCTGGTTAAAATCATATTGCCGTATTCAAAATATGCATTTAGTTTCTAACTTAATTTAAAAGACTACGTGTGTATTCTGGCTCGCAAAGTAGTAGGGGAAATCCAAGCAAGCAGGTTTATCGTAACCTAAACTCAGTAAAACTGGCTTATAACGAAAAGTACGGTGGAGAGGAAATCTTTTCCGAATCCGTTCTGTGATGATTAAAACCATGTTTCCGTATTCAAAATATGTATTAAGTTTTTAGCTTAATTTAAAAGACTACGTGTGTTTTCTTGGGCGCCGAGAAGTAGGAGAAATCCAAGCAAGCAGGTTTATCGTGACCTAAACTCCGTAAAACTGGCTTATAACGAAAAGCACGGTCCAGAGGAAATGTTTTCCGAATCCGTTCTGTGATGAAAAATAATCGATTGGATTAAACACACACACACAGACACACACACACACACACACACACACACACACACACACACACACATATATATATATATATCATCATTGTCAACCATTATCAATCCACTGCTGGACGAAGGTCTCCCCAAGTTTCCTCCATAACGGTCTGTCTTGTGCCAGTCTCCTCCATGTCACTCCCGCATACTTTCGAATTTCATCCACCCATCTTCCATGTGGTCTTCTTCTGGGTCTTTTCCTGTCCCTTGGAATCCAATCTAAAATTTCGGCTGTCCATCGATAGTCTGTTCTTCTGGCAGTATATCCAGCCCATTGCCATTTCAGGGATTTAACTCTGATCATGATGTCTTCCACTCTTGTCATTTTTCGGATCCACGAGTTCCTCTTCTTATCTCTCCTGGTTACACCAAGCATGCACCTCTCCATGCTACTTTGAGTTGTCTGCAGCCTTTGTATGTCTCTTTTAGCTAAGGTCCACGTCTCTGCACCATACGTAAGCACTGGAAGGATGCATTGATCAAACACTTTTCTTTTAAGACATAATGGCATATTGCTCTTCAAAATTATGCTGTTTCTTCCAAAAGCTCTCCAGGCAAGTTTTGTACGCCGGTTAATTTCTTCACCAATGTGACCCTCACTTGATATCTGCTGTCCAAGATAAACGTACGTGTCTGTTATCTCCAGCTTTTCTCCATCTATCGATAAATCTTCATTTCTTGTAAAAGCATTGAACATCACTTTTGTCTTCTGAAAGTTCATTTTTAATCCCACTTCTTTACTCTTGTCAGCAAGTTCCTGCATCATATTCTGTAGCTCTGATGGGGTAGCTGCAAAAATGACTATGTCATCAGCAAAACGAAGGTGGGTTAGATAATCTCCATTAATCTTTATGCCTTTGTTTTCTCAGTTCAGTGATTGAAAGACATTTTCCAATGTGGCATTAAAGAGCTTCGGAGAGATGGTGTCACCTTGTCTCACTCCTTTTCCAATTTTTATGTGTGTTGTATTTTCAAATAGCAGAATCTTTGCACTTGCATTTTCATAGATGTTATTAATAATATTAATGTATGCATCTTCAATACCGCAGGATTTCAGAGCCATTGCAACTGCTGATGGTTTCACCGAATCAAAGGCTTTTTCATAATCGATAAAAGCCATGCACAATGGAAGTTCATATTCCCTCGCTCTTTCAATTAGTTCTCTCAGTACGTGGATATGATCTATTGTGCTGTAGCCACTCCTGAATCCAGCTTGTTCTCTCGGTTGAGCCATGTGCAGTGTTACCTTCAAGCGGTTTGAAAGAACTTTAGTGAAGATTTTATAAACCACTGATAGGAGGCTGATAGGTCTGTAGTTCCTGAGATCCTCAATGTCACCTTTTTTATGTAGCAAGATCATTGTAGCGTTGTTCCAATCCTCAGGAATTTTCCCTTCATTAAGGCATCGAGTGAAAATTTGGGCGAGTACTATTTCGATTTCTCCACTTGCTTCTTGTATGATGTCTACAGTAATTCCATCTTTTCCTGGAGCTTTTCCCCGCTTCATGTTCTTGATTGCATGTGCAACTTCTGCTGGAAGGACTGGAAGAACTCTGGTACCTTTCATGATGCCTGGAGTACATGTACCATCCCTTTCATATAATTTGGAGTAGAAATCTTTCACTCTTGTCAAAATTTCGCCTCTATTTCTTGTTACAGAACCATCTTCTTTTCTCAGTGCCATAATCTGTTTTTTTCCCTTACTGAGATGTCCCTTTGCTATCTTTAGGCTTTGGTTGTTTTCAATTGCTTTCCTTACTAGTTCACAGTTGAATTTCCTTACGTCTTCAGTGATACTTTTTCGTACTGTCTTGCATAGCTCTATATATTCCACTTTGGAAGTCACATCTTCTTTAGTTGTCCTCATCTCTCTTCTTTTTTGCATAAACATTTTGGTTTTTCCTGATAATTTGTTCACATGCAATATGTTCTTAGACCCAGCTAATTTTGTTGCTGTTTCCATAAGAGCTTTGGTTACTTTTCTGTTAACTTCAGAAATATCCACTTCTTCCGATGTTAGGACTTCTAAAGCAGATAATCTGTTCTTCAGTTAAAATTTGAAGGTATTACGGTGTTTTTTAAGGTTGGTTATGTCAATACATTTTGTTTGTCTTATGAGCTTGCTACGTTCGAGTTTAGTGTTGAGGTGCATCTTACATCTCACCAATCTATGGTCACTGCCTGTGTTGAACTTGTTTAGCACACTGCAGTCTTCTATGACGAATTTTTTGTTACACATAATAAAATCAATTTCACTTGTCGTTCCATTTGGATGTCTCCATGTCCATTTCCTGTGTGGCTTTTTCTTGAAAAAGGAGTTCAAGATGAAAAACCCCTCTGCCTCTGCAAACTCTACGAGAGTATTTCCGCGCTGGTTTCTGTTGCCGTGACAGAACTTACCTACTGAAGTTTAATTCTGTTGCCGTTGCCCTATTTTTGCATTAAAATCTCCCATAATTATCTTCAAGTGCTGCTTACCTTTATTATTTAGATCACGAATTTCCTCATAAAATTTTTTAATTTCTTCTTCAGCATGGCTTGTGGTGGGTGCATAAGTTTGAATAATCTGAGCCTGGTATCTTCTCGTGCAGCTCTGTCAGAGGAACTTTCAACTTCTACAACTTTATCCTTCAGTTTCTTGTTTATTATAAATCCAACACCACTAGTTCTGCCAGTATCTGTCCCACGATAGCAGAAGAGATGTCCACTTTTCAGTTCAATGAGATCTTCTCCTTTTCTCCTTACCTCACTTAGCCCGACGATGTCCCACTTGATGCTTTGTAGTTCCTCTTCCAATTCAAGAAGCCTTGAATCAGAAGATAGGGAGCGTCCGCTATACGTAGCCAAGGTCAGCATCAGATGGCAGCCTAGTCCGGTCCTCCGGGGATTCTTAGCACCCTCTGCCTTCATGTGGCACTGGCCGCTGCCTTGGCCAGGTACATTCCAGCTGCCGGAGACTGAGGGCCAAGATTTAAGTTGTGGAGTCATTTTGGAGGGGTTTGGCCATAACTCACATCTCTGGCCAAGCGGGTTGGTGAGTGTGGGATAGCATTTCCTCTAATCCCGATGGTATAGTTATACCGCTATTGGCGGTCGTCAGAGCCCCTTTAGTGCGAACAGGATGTACCACGAGAAGGCGGGGTTGACATTTGTCAAGTTGAGTCTGTGATGTTACGCATCACCTGACCTTACATACCATATATATATATATATATATATATATATATATATATATATATATAGTAGGTACGTTCAGTAGGTAAATTCGGTCATGGCAACAGAAACCAGCGTGGAAATACTCTTGTTGATTTTGCAGTGGCAGAAGGGTTTTCCATCTTGAACTCCTTTTTCAAGAAAAAAGCTACACAGAAAATGGACATGGAGACATCCAAATGGGACGACAAGTAAAATTGATTTTATGTATAACAAAAAATTCGTCATAGAAGACTGCAGTGTGCTAAACAAGTTCAACACAAGTAGTGAACATAGAATGGTAAGATGTAAGATTCACCTCAACGCTAAACTCGAGCATGGCCAGCTCATAAAACAAACAAAGTGTATTGACATGACTAACCTAAAGAAACTTCCTAATACCTTCAAATTGAAACTGAGGAACATATTATGTAATCTAGAAGATCTAACATTGAAAGAATTGGACATCTTTGAAGTTAACAGAAAATTAATCAAGACTCTGATGGGAACAGCAAGAAAAACAGCTGGTACAAAGAACAAGTTGCATGTAAGCAAATTATCAGGAAAAATCAAAATGTTGATGCAAAAAAGAAAAGAGATGAGGACAACTAAAGAAGATGTGACTTCCAAAGTGGAATATATAGAGCTATACAAGACAGTACGAAATAGTATCACTGAAGACGTAAGGAAATTCAACTGTGAACTAGAAAGGAAAGCAATTGAAAACAACCAAAGCCTAAAGATAGCAAAGGGACATCTCAGTAAGGAAGAAAACAGATTATGGCACTGAGAAAAGAAGATGGTTCTGTAACAAGAAATAGAAGCGAAATTTTGACAAAAGGGAAATATTTCTGCTCCAAATTATATGAAAGGAGTCATACATGTACTCCAGACATCATTGAAGGTACCAGTACCAGAGTTCTTCCAGTCCTCCAAGCAGAAGTTACGCATGCAATCAAGAACATGAAGCGGAGAAAATCTCCAGGAGAAGATGGAATTACTTTAGACATCATTCAAGAAGCAAGTGGAGAAATCGAAACAGTACTCGCCCAAATTTTCACTCGATGCCTTAATGAAGGGAAGATTCCTGAGGATTGGAACAACGCTACAATGATCCTGCTACATAAAAAAGGTAACACTGAGAATCTCAGGAACTACAGACCTATTAGCCTCCTATCAGTGGTTTATAAAATCTCCACTAAAGTTCTTTCAACCCGCTTGAAGGTAACACTGGACATGGCTCAACCGTGATAATAAGCTGGATTCAGGTGTAGCTACAGCACAATGGATCATATCCACGTACTGAGAGAACTAATTGAAAGAGCGAGGGAATATGAACTTCCACTGTGCATGGCTTTTATCGATTATGAAAAAGCCTTTGATTCGGCGAAACCATCAGCAGTTACAATAGCTCTGAAATCCTGCGGTATTAAAGATGCATACATTAATATTATTAATAACATGTATGAAAATACAAGTGCAAAGATAACGCTGTTTGAAAATACAACACACGTAAAAATTGGAAAGGGAGTGGGACAAGGTGACACCATATCTCCGAAGCTCCTTAATGTCACATTGGAAAATGTCTTTGAATCACTGAACTGGGAAACCAAGGGGATAAAGATTAATGGAGATTATCTAACCCACTTTCGTTTTGCTGATGACATAGTCATTTTTGCAACTACCCCATCAGAGCTGCAGAGAATGATCCAGAAACTTGATGATAAGAGTAAAGAAGTGGGATTAAAAAGGAACTTTTAGAAAACAAAAGTGATGATCAATGCTTTTACAAGAAATGAAGATTTATCGATTGAAGGAGAAAAGCTGGAGATAAAAGACACGTGTGTTTATCTTGCAAAGCAGATATCAAGTGAGGGTCAGATTGATGAAGAAATTAATCGGCGTACAAAACTTGCCTGGAGAGCTTTTGGAAGAAACAGCATAATTTTCAAGAGCAATATGCCATTATGTCTTAAAAGAAAAGTGTTTGATCAATGCATCCTTTCAGTGCTTACGTATGGTGCAGAGACGTGGACATTAATTGAAAGAGACATACAAAGGATGCAGACAACTCAAAGTAACATGGAGAAACGCATGCGTGGTGTAACCAGGGAATACAAGACGAGGAACTCGTGGATCAGAGAAATGACAAGAGTGGAATACATCATGATCAGAGTTAAATCCCTGAAAATGGCCGTGGGCTTGACATACTGCCAGAAGGAGAGACCATTGATGGAGAGCCGAAATTTTAGATTGTATTCAAAGGGACAGGAAAAGACCCAGAAGAAGACCACATGGGAAATGGGTTGATGAAATTCGAAAGTATGCGGGAGTGCCATGGAGGAAACTTGGGGAGGCTTTCGTCCAGCAGTGGATTCACAATGGTTGACAATGATTATATATATATATATATATATATACTAAAGAGCAAAGCCGAAAACATAAAGGAAACTTTAGAATTTAAAAAGAAACTTGCAAAAAAACCTGAAGATCAAAACGCTCAACGCAGCAGTTATGAAAATTCAGAATTCACATTCTATTAAGATGAGACTGAAGCAAAAAACATTTTTGACTCATACCAAGTACAACATGGAAAAGGTTATGTATTGACCGGTGTGAGAAAATAGATAAAAAAATAGAACAACTGAATGTAGAAAGTGTCGAGAATACTGAGCCTTGGCTTTTTCAAGGACCAGCAAAAGCTCTGCATTTTCTCACTTCCACAAAGACCTCTTTGGAAATGGGTTTCTGCAAAGTCATAGATGCAAGTAATAAGCCCACAAAAAAAAAATTAAAAAATATATATATGTCATGACCTCCGCAGAGTTGTATGACACAGCTTTAGTTAACAATTTAGCTTGCATCCATAACTTTCCTGGCCCGACCCATGCTCTTCATCTGTTACTATTAAACAGAAAGAAGATGATTATAGAAAACTCAAGTTGTAAGAGCGACATAATGAATCAGAAATAATGCTCTCAGGCGAATTTGGCAATTTGTTATTGCTGAACATTATTTCTGATTCATTATGTCGCTCTTACAACTTGAGTTTTCTATAATCATCTTCTTTCTGTTTAATAGTAACAGATGAAGAGCATGGGACGGGTCAGGAAAGTTATGGATGCAAGCTAAATTGTTAACTAAAGCTGGGTCATACAACTCTGCGGAGGTCATGACATATATATATTTTTAATTTTTTTTTTGGTGGGCTTATTACTTGCATCTATGACTTTGCAGAAACCCATTTCCAATTAGGTCTTTGTGGAAGTGAGAAAATGCAGAGTTTTTGCTGGTCCTTGATAAAGCCAAGGCTCAGTATTCTCGACACTTTCTACATTCAGTTGTTCTATTTTTTCTCTTTTACTCACACCGGTCAATACATAACCTTTTCCATGTTGTACTTGGTATGAGTCAAAATGTTTTTTTGCTTCAGTCTCTTCTTAATAGAATATATATGTATACTATATATACTTAACAAAATGATATATTTCAAAGAAAAATAGAACAACAACAGTAGTTTAAATTAAAATTAAATATGCATTTACATGATTAGCGCGGAATCCTGTAGCAGACATCGCGTGAAAACATTTAATAGAAAGTAAGAAATAGTGTTTGTTTGTTTAACTTTCTTTAATTTTCTATAAATATAACTAAGCCCCCAAAAAAGTCACCGACATTGTCTGTTGCTTCAATGAAAGCTTTAGGTTTTCTAACCGGACCCTACAACTTTCGTCGAATGTACTCTTCGTTGCTTTGTTCTCTCGACTCAGTAGTTTTTCTGAACTTGATTCTTTACGATACCGTCCGTAGAAAGAATGCAGGGAGTGTCGAATGTGATCTTTTTCGCTAGTTCACTCGGCTCAGAAAATTCTGACGACTTATGGTTTTACGGATCATCCGTAGTAAAAATGCAAGGCATGTCGAATGTACCAGTGTTGGCTTGTTCATTAACCTCATAATTTCTTAGGACTAAAGTCTTTATTGCATCGTCAGTAGAATTAATGCAAGGTATGTCGGATGTTCGATTCTACGCTTGTTCGCTCGCCTCATAGTTTCTGATGACTTAAGTCTTTATGGTATCGTCCGTAGAAAGAATGGAACGACTGTCGAATATAATCGTTTTTGCTTGCTCAGTCGCTTCAGGAGCTTCTGGTGACCAAATTCCTTATGATATCGTCCGTAAAAAGAATTCAGTGTGTTTCGAACTTACTGTTCTTCGCTTGTTTACTCGCCTAAGGGGTTTCTGACGACTTAAGGTTTTACGATATCGTCTGTAGAAATAATGATAAATGTGTTGAGTCGTCTGATATTAACAAATTCGTTATTTGCAGGAAAATCAAATATGTAATAATCTGGCATCACAGCGAAACAACGTGAGTAGTCATCTGTTACATTATCAAAGTTGATTGTGCCGCCCAACCCTGCGTTTCTGAAACATTGCTGGATGAATGACTGGGATAAGCGTGCCCAAACATCAACTATCAATCAATTGACGTCAAAACAAAAAAAAATGGAGTATCCACCTTTCTCTTTTCATTTTTTTAACTGTTTTAGAATAAACTCGCGTTCGTAATTGTACTTGAGGCTTCAAATCCGAAGAACTATGAATTAATACGCTGGCCATGTAGAGAAATAGACGTGCTTCGTTAGTTGGGTTTTGCAAAAAATATTTGGTGTCATACATGACTTCGAATACAGAAATACTACGCACATAAGATGACTTTTTTGCGAAATATTAATTAAATAGGAAAATCTAACAAACAAACCCTTCAGAAATTTTAATTATCACATAAGGATATGTTCTTAATACTTGAAGTTTAGCTGGATAAAACATACGTATTTTTCAAATGAAGGAAATTGTTAAGTGATCACTGAAATCGTGTTTGCATATTGTAATCATGTGTAATACCTGAAGTCAAAGCACAGGAATAGTATGAATTACACTACTATGAAAAAATGACTTCGACTTCCAACGACAGGGATCGAAACAGACGAAAAACAAATTTTTGTAAATACATGTTTATCCCGCCCCATGCTCTTACAAATATAACTTGATTTTTGTCTGGAATTTTAAATTTCATCTGTTCTAATATTAATTAAAAGAGCTAAAATGATGA
The DNA here is from genome assembly GCA_039090855.1 of Macrothele yani. Classification (NCBI taxonomy): domain Eukaryota; kingdom Metazoa; phylum Arthropoda; class Arachnida; order Araneae; family Macrothelidae; genus Macrothele; species Macrothele yani. The sequence continues at coordinate 43,726,312 of CM076999.1, read as the reverse complement.
ATACATCAAGCAGAATATCTTAATACAGTACTTATATGGCAATGTATATAATTAAAAAAATATTGCCTTCCATCAGAGTCCTTTAGAACACTTTATACATCTTCGCTGCAATAGCTCGGCAACACTCCCTTGGACGAATTCTAAAATTTCAGATTCTTCCAACTATGTCGTATTTTGGGAGGTCAGTCATTCCCTTTCCGGATGTAAAGACATATCCTTTCACCTTAGCTATTATCGTGATGCGTGCTTTGCAATAAATTTCTGACAGACTTGGACGAGTTGTTTTTTTCTTTCAACCAGTTGTTTACATGATAACGAAACCTAGTGTTTTCATTTCATCAGGCTAATGGAAAATGTATCTGCTTCTGTCGATTTCCCCTTTCTTCTTCGCACACACTTAGTAGTTTTCAATCTGTACAGTTATTTAAAATGAACTTGGGCATGTATTAGCTTTCGAACATTTCCTAAAGCATGTTACCCGCAGTGCTTGCATTTTGTATGCGTACAATTGCTTTTGTTCATATATCATGTTTAACAGAATATAGATAACTTTTCTTTAGTGTGTTAGTGTGTTTCGGGTACAAGTTACATTGGCACGTATTCTCAAAAACGTTTCTTGCTCTCTCCTAAAATTACGCTTAATATTATGAAACATGATACTTTTGTTTTCAGATTCATTTCATACAGCTGAACCCGTAATGTAAGGATCTGAAATAATCCCAATGTCCCATTCCCTAACTCAAAAGAGCCGCTGTTTGAATGCTTAAAGTAGAAGCACATGCAACACTTCCCTATCGTTTCAATCACTGACTTAAAATGATCCAGTGATCGGCTAGAGGGATAAAAATAGTGCAGCAAAAGTATTTAAATTAAAAAGAAAGAAACTAGGCCTCTAAACAACTCCTGGAAGGGAAGGAAAGACGAAAGGTCTATAAATAAAAATAAACAAACGCCAGAGGCAGACTTCGAGTGGGACAAGCCTTACAAAATATTAACGAAAAACACCAAAACCAGTTGCATGAAAATACGATAAAACAAAACTTGTAGTAAGATCAGCACTATCAGCATGTAAGAAACGGATTACGTTTTCATCGATTGACAACTGCAGTAAGTTATAAAAGATATCAGTGAAGACTCAACAGGGAGAGAGGTGTGACCTATAAAAAGAATGTAGGCACGAGATAGCGAAAATATTCATCCAATCAGCAAGCGTTGCGGAGCTAACAAAACAATTCAGTTGGATTTCCGCAGCTTGAAAGCAGGAGTTGCGGTTTGCGCATCCACCACTACCACAAAATATGAATTCCAAACAACCGCGATTAGTGAAAATGGAAGACGTAGAACTGATATGTACAATGGGAGTCCTCTGTCTGGGGGAACGATATTCATTTACAGTGCAATACGTGATGCAAGGGAAATTATGCAAACTCACTGTACAATTTTTTTGCTTTAATTTAATATTTTAAATTTATTAAAACCAATATACCTCTCAGTAACCATATCTACGTATATTTTCTTGCTAAGCTACAGAACCACTGATAATGAATTAATCAGTTTCAGTGGATTCATTGCTGAATGTTTCTAATTATAATTTTTTTTTGGACTTTCCCCTTGTTTTACTCAATTACTCCAGCTTCACACAGTAATTCATTTTTTAGTGTATTATCTTACATCCATTTTTGAAGGACTTATGCTTGAATTCCTAAATATTTATATATATCACAATTTCTGTAACGTTTGAACATAAATTGCGTTTTAGAAATTGGAATCCTTTTGCCCCGCTTAGTAAAAAAAATCATAATTGACGGAAATGGCCTTAAGTAGATGTTTATTCCTTTCTAATTTTGGTTTAAATACTTTTTCTTTGAGATGCACAAGGTTTACGTGCTTTTTTTGTGTGTGTTCAAGAAACTTTTCATTCATTGATTTTGAAAACAAAATGCTTTGTCGATGCGTAAACGGTTCACATTGTGGGCTGAGATCTGTCTTTGTATCGGCTATAATTTCATTCCTAGAACTCTCTGCGCCACAGAGAGTTTAGCGCTGTCAAACTGGCCTATTCGAAAGGTAAAAGCACTTATCATATCTGCTGATTCTGTTTCGAAACATTGAAAGCAGATAACAAAAGGCACCTTTTGACATCCTGTAGCTGGATATGAACTGCTTTGGCAGAACATAGAGCTGGGAAAAAATAAGTGGTGTCGCATCGCAGTTTGCGATGCACACTCATATTTGAATCGCAAAACCACGATTCAATGCTTAAAAATGGAATTTCTGTTAAAATGTTCAATCCGTATTGCAACTCGTTGTTTATCGAAGTTACGATTTTGCTTACACGTGAAAAATAAATAATAAAATTCACGTATTCATAACTTTACGAATATTTTGTTTGCTTTCAACTGGAAAAAGCTTCTTCGTGTGAGGTGGTCATGGTGCGAGAGCAGAGCGTCTGTGATTGGTTCCACGCTCCTAGCTGTCTTCCCAATGCGTCATTTAAGGACATGTGCTCTTATCGCTGTTTTGGTTTCGGTTTGGCTGCCACTTAATTTTAGGGGAATGTGAGTGTTTTTGGTTTACTCATTGTTATTTGAAATCATCGCTACGAAAGTGAAAATATCAACCATGAAAAGATGGATGGAGGAATTAGGTACAAAAGTAGTTGATTACGCTATGATGTTGACGCCGATAAAATCTCCCTCCGGTCAGTATATTGCAAACTTTGTCGAAAGAATGTTGACAGCATAAAACTTTTTCCGAAATTTCAATTTTTTTTATTGATGGAGTTTCTGGATTTATTATTAAAAAGATCGATGTGGTAAAGCACAGCAGATCAGAAATTCACCGTTCCAGTGTCTCCAATGCAGAGCATAAAAGAAAATCGCTCGCTGATTTTTTATCAAAAAACATCTATTGGTAAGTCAATAATTTTTGATATAGCATATATGATTACGAAAGAAGAAATTCCATTTCGAGATTTCCTAAAATTATTGAGTTAGAGAGACGCTATTGTGTTCATGTACGGCAAACTTACCATCATCTGTGATGTGTGCTCAGTTCACAAAGTGCATTACCAATATTTTTGAAGGTGATTTCTGCAAAAACTTATGGGAGGCAGACTATTTTACCTAATTTATTGATAGCAGTACAGATGATGTCAGTGTATCTTATAATGAAAATATTTGTATCAGGTACGTCAATGAAGTAAGAAATATCAAATTCCCATTCCTGTCTTTAAACGAACTAAAATATTTTCATGTTAATGGTATCAGAAATACAGTTGTAGAGTCCATTGTAAAATTTAGAATAGTCAATTTTGAAAATAAATTATTTGAATTTTTACCTGACGGAGCAAATGTTAACATGGGAGAGAAAAAGGGTGTCGTAGCTCTTTTGAAGAAATCTTGCCCTTGTTTAGTGTCCGTACATTGTTTAAGTCATCGCTTAGAGCTAGCTCTAAAAGGTTGTATGCTATCAGCATATTTTCAAGAGGTACATAAGTTGATGGAAGGCATTCATCATATTTATGAAAAAAGTGCTAAACGAATTATTAGAGAATTTCGTGAGTTGTGAGCTCTCAACAACCCTCGATAAAGATATGTCAGATATACCAGGTTTGCAAGTCCATGACACCCGAGTGGTTTCACCTATGCACAGAGCCACTAACACACTGACTAAATTACTTTGTTATTGTACAACAACCAGAAAATATTGATGCAGATCCATTAAGCAAAGGAGTAAAAAGCCAGGATTACAGGCATTTTGAGAAAAATTAAGACAATCAAATTTGTAACTTGGCTGCTGATGCTTTGCAACATTTTAAATTATTTGACCAAATTATCTTTGTCTCTCCAGTTGGATAATGTGGAAGTATTTTGTATTTTGAACGCATTTGAAAAATTCTATGATCCTACCGAAATCATGAAGAAAATAATTTTTTTTTTCTGCCGACCTGTCAAAAATTTTACGAGACTTAGCAAACGCATCAGCTTGTGATTCCAGGGACTGTGATTCAGTGAAAACGGTAGAATTTCGTGGCATTGAACTGAGCTGTAGTTTTACAGTAAGTTTGTTCAATTAAAATTGTGAATATCGTTTAAATCATATTCATCCGCGTGTGTGTGTACCCAGCTTTGTAACGCACGAAAATCAGGTTTTTAGCGCTGCCAAGCTGTTAGAACCTAAACAACTTTAACCAACAGACAAATCTACTTTTGCAAATTTTGGTTACGATCAAATTACTATACTAACTGAACAATTCAGTGAGTTGTAGACTGCCAACAACATTGACAATGATAAAATTCAAGACTACTAGGATTACTTTAAAACCTTTTGGTTAAGAAATCTGCAACACCAGTCAATGCAACAGTTATGAAAATGTTTGAAAGAAAAGTATGCGAATGAATTCCTAAATCTAAGCCACGTGATAAATATCCTGACATAATTGCCGTATCCAGTGCTAAAGTCGCCAGAGCATTTTCTGCAATGAAAATAATCAAAAACAATTTCCATAATCGGATGAAGTCTAATGCTTTGAACCATCTATTGCGGATAACGATGAATGGACCAGAATTAGGCGAATTTCACCCTGAACAAGCAGTGGAGGTATTATTTGAAAAAACAGCACCGACGCACAAGTATGAAGTCTTACGAAAAAAGAAAGATACAGATGCAGAACCTGAAGCTACCACAAGTTCAGGAGTACTGTCAGTGTCAAGTGACAGTAGTCACTCAAATCAAAAGAAAATTAAGTTCCAAAAGTGCTCCACATAATTACTCAATTGCTGCGCAATGCTAAATTTGAGAAGCAAAATTGCTCCCAAAAGAATTTCAGTTACTTTTCAGCCTGGCACCCACCAAGTTAGTTATTATAACTAGGTTTTTTGTGTCTGCACCCAGTTATTTGCAGTCTTCACAGTAAACAGGGAAGCCATCTAAGTGAGTGCAACAATGAAAAATGGTATTTACTAAGAATTGATCGTATTTTAGAATCGAGTGACTTGAAACAACAGCAAACGTAATTCTTATAAGATTCTAAAACTTTGGTAAACAATTAATTTCACGAAAATTAATAGCAAATAATATTGGACAATACGTCGTGGGTATGCATGTTCTTCTTTATGGTTAGTAATTATGATTATAAATGTCTTCGAAGAAGTGAGGAAATTAAAAAAATTATCCATCATCAGGATTAAACGGTTAGGTAGAATTTTAAATCAGATTGTTAGTTTACGCACTACGGAACAAAATCCTAATTAAAGCAAACAGAAATGTGAGAATAACATTAAAACGGTTGGTTGTGAAAGTAGCTGTATCTTCAAAGTCATGTTTGCGACAGTAAAAATCTATTTGTAAATGGGATTTAGCCCGCGTATAACCAGTGCATCCGTAAACGATTTAGAACTGAATTAAGAGCATATAAGTCTCTTTTCATGGCGCAAAACATTATGCTTTGAATGAACAATTCTCAGCATTTGCCTTCTTCATTTGTTATTTATTTTAGCGTTCTTTCTCCGTAACATTTCCAGTCGCACAATGCAAATCAGGATTTATGACTCGGTGATCTTGAAATAGCGTCTCATCTAAGAACTCTTAGTAGAACATACGTTAGTACATGAATTCCATTGACAACATTGTTTTATATTTCATTACTGAAAATATAAACTGCCCGAAGTACCAACAGAACAACATGAATCTTTTTGGGTGATCATGTTAGAATGAAATGAAACGAATAAGGGGTTCCAAAAGAAAATTTCATTTCAAAGTGAAGAAATAGGCATACAAAATTGAGGTTGAATCACCATTCGATATTATCATAAGTCACTTTCGTTTCATTTACATTTGTGATTTCTAAGGAAATGATATTACTTTGAGAAAAAGTTACACTATCAGTTGCCAATTACAACATATATTTTTCTATATCTTGATTTCATATTCTCCTAACATACCGATAGATCTTGATCACAGTTTGATGTTTTGAACATTAAGTATTTACATTTCATGTGTTCATCCATTTCTCTCTTATTTTGCTAAAAACATGTATCTCTTTGGAAGCTAGAAGGCAAATCTACTTCCGGTTGACGTTTATAGATACAAGTAGCGTACGGGTTTTTTTAATTATGCTTGTTCCCATTCCATAATATAACGGTAGCCAGGTAATTTTTCATTACTTCGTAACTTTTCTTTACAATTTATCTTCAAGCAAGATATTTGTCTTGTAAATTGAAAACATGACGTCGGAATACCCATGCAACTTTTTTTTTAATATTGACAGGGGAAAAACCACTGCCTTTCCTATGTAACTGACTGAGAAGAACTAAGTAGATTTTGAAATGCTGCAGTTAAAGAAAGTATAGTTGTGGGTTAAAAATTGAGCATATATTCTAATGGTGCTTTCCAGAAATCTAGAAATTTGCGGTAGTTTTGCTAAAACGTTCCAGATCTCGTGAGATATTCTGTCACCGTTTAACTTCAACATTTTCGAAGTAAATGATCAATGTCGTTTTTAGAAATACAACCTAAATTTTAAGGCACACTGATTAGCATCATTCAAAGTGATTAGTTATTTACTGAACACTCACTCGTAATTGATAAAGAGTTATTCCCAAGAACTATACACAGAACTTCAAAATTAGGATTTTACAGTTTCGTATTCATTAGGCATTTTATCACTTTGGGGAATTCAAAATTTTATCTACGAAATAAACGAATGTACTTTAAAGTCTATGACATGTGACGAATCAAGTTGTTCCTATTTTTTGTTTTATTTACAACTGTTAATAATATTTCATGTTTTCTGCCATATTTCTTTCCTTTTCAGAGTATTGTGTTGATGAATATTTTATTGACTGTTTAAGGTAGTTTGGGTCATTGGGCTATGTAAATATCAAAGTAATACTTTGCTTTCATGCGCCTTAAAATCGGAGAAGAGATGTTTTAAAATCCCAGGCTAAATTACGCACGACTCGTCAAAAATAGCGGTTATGGATTGCAGAATTCGATAACTCTCAATAATTGCATTAATGATTTTGGAGATGCAATACTGATGTTTTATAAGACACCTCATTACAAATGCAGACACTTGGGAGCTAATTATTTACGACGTCAGGCTTCCCTTTTTTTGTTTTCGGATAGGTGCTCGGAGTTTTGACAATGATCAGCAGTTGAAATTACCTTAAGGTTCGACGTAATAATTCTATGACGCTGAACGGGTAATATGTTTACCGCTATTTTTATCATTTTGTAGAATTGAAATAATCTCACGTAATAGTAAATCAATAGGTATCCACAATAAATTGATCCACTTAAAAGTAACCAAACATTTCCATCGGCATGTTTAATTCGTTTGTTCTGACTACTATCTGCCTTTATGTCGCGTGCGTCCTTCTGGCAGGTACGTCACATCTCCAGGTACGTTACATCATCTCCCCCTTATTATTTTTTTTTTCGAAGTGCTGGAGAAGGGATTCTCTTATTTTTTCTCTCTCGCGGTGTGGAAAGAACGTCACACCAATGCGAGATTTTGAACGGTCGGGTCATCCGGATAGGTCGGGCGCCATTATAACGAAGTAAATTTCTCGCGTGGACGTGTAGTGCAGGGAAATTTTCGTTAAGTCACGTTAGGGTTATTGGAAGGTTACTTGACGTAGCTAAAGTGTACCTAATCTTCAAAGTGCTAGAGTTTGTTTAGGTAAGACTCGCACGTGCAATAAATACATCGAATATGGAACTTCTTTTTACTCAGCGTTCCTCATTATCTTGAATATCAGTACTATAACTTCGGTTTTAGTACATTAGTACCTTGAAGGCTCCTTATTATAGCGGTAAACACAATATAGCCTAGACTTAAATGGAGACACTTAATGAAAGAGACTTAAAGGCCAGGCAGAGGTCTGACAATAATATGAACTGAGAAAACGTACTCACTTTAAACCTTTTATTGGAGAACTCCTGGTATTATCAAACACACACTCAACAAATCACACTACTACTGAATATCCGAACTTTCGTAGAATCGGATAACAATTATTAAGAAGAACCTATCACATAAAACGAAGCTTCACTGGTATAGGTGAGCGCGCCTATATATACTGCATACCACACGTCATGACTTACACTCGTTGCCACATATCATTCAGCGAGAGAAATAACATCTCGTTAAGTGACAAGATAATTTGCATAGGAAAATAAAATAACAAGAGATAGTAAAATCAAAAGGAAACTGAATCTAGAGTATACGTTACACTTTTTTGTGCTTCCAACACTCTCAAAGATTCTGTTGTTGTTTTATCACTCACATAAAAAATCTTCCCTAACAAACCTTTATTAGTCAAAACTAATATCGTAGCAACAGTCTTCTTGAACATCAATGCCAATAGCGAGAGTAATGAAGGCATTTCACCGAGGGTTAACAGCCACAGATGAATGGGGGAGTTACTAAGTTAGGTAAAGAGACCCGAACCCACAGCACTTTGCGCCTTTTGTCAGGTGAAAGAGAATCTAAGAGAGTTAGGAGCAGATTGCTCTGATAGAATAGCACGAAAGAAAAGTATGGAATTATTAGAGCACAAGGAGTAAACGGTTTCCCGTTAAGTAGTGAAATTAATAGCTGCCCTACATACTTATCTGCAACAACAAGCCGTTCCGAGCGATATTTCTCTTCGCAGAAAAATGCCCGGTACACCGCTGCCCCAGATGAGTACACGGGGAAAGGAAGGGAAGGACACTGGAAAGGAGGAACCTGAAATTGAAATAAAACAACACACACAGAATAAGTTTCCCAGAGGAAAATCGAATTTCAACACCGGATAAAACAAAACTGGCAGTTTGCTTAGTGTTCCTATCGGGTCCGCTATTTGTTTCGTTACTCATCAGCCAATGCGAGAAAAGATTTTTTCCCATTGGTTTAAAATTTGTTTTTCAGGTTTACTTTTGCTGATTCTAGCCTGACATGTCAGAGTAACGATAGCTGAGGTGGTGTGAACACAAGATTACACCGATCGAGGCTTCAGTTACAAAATTTGAGTAAACATCAGAAAAACAAAAATATAAAAACGGCCACAATTACTTTATTATTATTTTTTATTCCTTATTTAAGGAGCCGGTATTATAAGGGCCAATCATGTTTTCCCCTCCCTACTTATCGGCTTGTTGCACATTTGTATGCGACAGCGGAAAAAATATAGTCCTGTTCTTTATTGTTTTTTTCTTCTTTTTTTAGTCAGAACTAATGCGTAAATAAATTTAATATAGAAGACAAGACAATCAACACCTTGTTTGTCAGAAGCAGAGATATTCAGTACAAAAAAGATAAATATTGTATGCAACATTTTGCTCTTTTTTTCTTTTTTTTCCCCCAGAACTCCTGATATTCAGTTCTTGCTTTCTCCCCATGTGTGAAGAGTATCTTCAATCTAGTCCCAGTTATTTCAAATTTATTTGGAAGTATAACTGTGAACTTGATTCATTTCCGGAATTTCATTTAACATAGCCTTCGGTCTTTTAAATTTTTCAGTATCATTGACAACATAATTAAGGGCCTTCCTGACAAGAGGATTGGGATATTTCTTGGCTTTCTCCTTATACCTTTGCGATAGATCGTACATAGTATGATGTATCGAGTTGATATTTAGCATACTACGGATAGCATTATTTGATGTTTTACCATCGAGTCCTGCCATCATACGAAGAGTTTTATTTTGAAACGAGGTAAAATTATTTTTTGCTGCTTTCTGCAGTTACCCCAGATAGGACAGCCATGGGTAATCACCGGGCTGAAGCATGATTTCCATAACAAGGTTTTATTTTTTTGCTAAGCCTTTTATTTTTAATTATGTTTTGCAGACATCCTCTTATTTTAAGAGCTTTAGCCAGGGTTTCCTTAATATGTTTGTTCCAATTCATATTATAATCCAATACGAGGCCTAAATATTTAACATCCTTTACCCAAGGTATTTTTTGCCATACAATTCAATTTCAAAGTTAGGATTGCAATTGCGTGTTTTACGGGAGAACATAATTGCTTGGGTCTTGTCAGTATTAATTTTTTCAAAATCTAGGAAGTAATTCCCCAGTTTTTCCACATAGTATTGCAACATAAATGTTGCTTGATTTTTATTCATGGAAGTATGGGCAAGTGCAGTGTCATCAGCATAAAGTGCTGTACTCAGATCTTGTTGTTAAAATTTGGAATATCTGACGTAAAAATAGAGTATAGCGTAGGAGCAATTATACTGCCTAGTGGAACACCACCTTCAATTATTTTTTTGGAAGATTTCTTCCCAATAAATTTTGCACAAAATATTCTGTTTTCGAGATAAGAGTTGATTATATGAATTATCCAAGATGGGAAGTCATGTGCTATTAGTTTGTAGACAATTGCCTTGTGTGGACATTTATCAAAAGCCTTAGCTACATCCAGGAATATAGCCGCTGTATGTTTCTTATTCATTATTCCTTCTGCACATTTTTCAGTAACTCTCGAGAGCTGGTGCACTGTGGAGTGTTTGTCACGAAAACCTCCTTGAATAAATTGAATAACTGGGTATTCTTCACAGAACGGTTGCATCCTAAAAAGTTTAATTTTTTCAAAGATTTTTCCCATGGTTGGGAGCAAAGAAATCGGTCTGTGATTTTAAGGAATTGCCGGGTTCTTACCTGGCTTGTGTAATAATATTACTTCTGCTGTTTTCCAATCACCATGGAAATATTTTAGCTTAATGGCATATTTGTAAATTTCGGTAAGGCTTTGCACATACTCTTCCGGTAATTTTTTCATAATTTTATTATTAATGCCATCTTTGCCCGGTGCCTTTTTATTTTCAAGATTATTAATGTGAAACCTAACACCCTTTCACTGATGAGTAGTGGTTTATTAAAGTCTGGAAGAACAAAATTTTTTTTGGCCCTTAAAAGGTCTTGTTTTTTCTTATTTTATTCAGTTTCTGGCGTTCCGGACCCGAGAGAGGTCGTAGCACCTTTAACTTGAAGTTGATGTTCGACTTTTGCATTTGAGCCGCGGAGTGATTCAAAATATCGATGCAAGGTCCCCAGGTTCAAACCTGAACTGATCTTTCGGAGATGGTGTGATTTACTAACAATCGCTGAATATCCGCCGTACATCGGACGAGCACATTAAGCGACGGCCCCCAGGCTGGACCCACTGGTTAAATGGGTAGCCTTTCCTATGTTCCCCAGGTTCAAACCTGAACTGATCTTTCGGAGATGGTGTGATTTACTAACAATCGCTGAATATCCGCCGTACATCGGACGAGCACGTTAAGCGACGGCCCCCAGGCTGGACCCACTGGTTAAATGGGTAGCCTTTCCTATGTTCCCCCTGAAATTCTCTCACCCCTCTATGTGCAATATCGTACTTGTACGGTGGCGCCATCTTCTGTACTCTAATTTCACTACAAACTGTTCTGTCAAAGTCGCTAAACTTGCTCTCATTCCTTCCGTTTCTGTGTCCTGCCCAAAAGGCGATCTCGCTGTAGGTGGCTGGGATCTAAACTCTACTCACTGTGGACGGAAGTCCTACAAGAAATGGAATACACTATCGAACGGACGTAAGACGACTTTTGCATTGTTTTGGTTTCCGGACCCGAGAGAGGTCGTAGCAACTTTAACTTCAAGTGGATGTTCGACTTTTGCATTTTTTTTATTTCCGGACCCGAAAGAGGTCGTAGCACCTTTACTTTGAGGTTGCTGTCAATCGGACGTACGAGAGGCCGTAGCATTTACTACTTTTTGGCTGCTGCTTCCTGTGCCTTGTTCTCCGGTTTTTTTTAAAAAGAACCTCTGTGTTTACTTTTAATTAGGGATGTTAACACAAGTTTTTTTTACTAGTAAATTCTTCTTAGAGTTGTACACTTTGGGTGATGACTCTAGAATTTTCTACATCCTCCGCATATTTAAAATAAGTATCCAGGGCCTTTTGCATTTTAATGGCTACATCAGTGTCAGGAATATCATTTATTTTACACAGTGTTTCAAGTGAGTTTGCAAAGATTTCCGCTTTTTCTACATCGGTTCTAACTACCGTCCCATCTACTTTCTGGAGGGGTGGGAGAAATCTGATATTTTCATTTTGCAAACTTGAAGTAAGGTTCCACAAGGTAATTTTATTTTTTTATCCGAGTTTTCGGAGTAGTCAATATGTGCTTACTCTAATAACTGTCCCCATGAACCGTTTTAAAACTTTCTGAAATCTCTTTTGATTTGCCTGTTTAGAGAGCAATAAAGGTCATAGAACGTTTTATTTCTGGTTCTTTGCCATTTAATGCGGTACCTACTTTTCTCCTTAATAAGCTCCAAAATTTGTTTGGGTAAAAAATACGGGTTTCCTTTTTCTTTGGCAGGAGTTTGACAATCTTCCATAACCTCTTTAATGGCAAGGTTAAAGGTTTCAATAGCATTGTCAATTTCTTCTTTCCTATTGCAATCTCCGATTGCTGGAGGTGGTACTGGCTTAATTTTTTCTTCAAATTGCTTTAGGTTCGTGACTATTTTGGGTGCTACCATTACAGTTTTGTCAGTAAAAAGCTGCAGATGGACGGGGTTATGATCAGAGGAAAGCGCTGCTGCAGTATAGATTTCGTAATAATTACTATTATTTTTGAATAGCGCAAAATGTAGCACATTACTAGTTCCTTTTAACGCCGTTCTGGTGGGTTCGGAGGGTGCCCCCAGATCAATATTTTTATTTAAGAGATATCTGAAAATATTGTTCCCACTTTTATTAGCTCTGGGACAGTACCAATAACGGTGTTTGCTATTAAAAATCCACGCTACTATGGTGGGGATGTTTTCTTCAAAACGTTTGTCCAGAGCTTCACTGGTAACCGTGTGTTTAGGATGAATATACAAGGCCGTAAAGCCGCCCCGGTGGCGCAGTGGTCTAAGCGATGGCCTCTGATCATTCGTCCGAAAGGGGTCCGGGTTCGAATCCCGGTCTGGCATGGATGTTGTGTTTGTCTTACGGCACTGGCTCTCTCCCTTCCCTGGAACCAGTGACCCTAAATTAGGGACGGGCGACTGCTTATAGCCCATTGAGTTGCTCACGGTGGTCGTTAAACCTCCAATCAAAAAAAAAAAAAAAGGCCGTAAACTTGATCGGATTATTTTTAGTTTTAATTATAACCGAGTGCGCTTCTAGACCGTCTTTAGTATTGCAAGGTGTTTCACTTTGCTGTAATCTATCAATAGCCGCAATGAAAATTCCACCGCTTTTGGTGGTTTTGTCTTTTCTAAAGACCTTGTAATTGGGTATTCTCAATTTAATTTTATCACTTAGGCATAACTCATAAATAACGCAACGTCAATTTTTTTATACTTTAAGTAGGCTAAAATTTCTCTGTGTTGTCTTTTTATACCCTGCGCATTCCAAATTAGAATGTTAAGGCCATTTGTTTCAGTTACTAAAACTTCATCCTCAGAAAAAGAAATGCCCTTAAAAGGGCCCTTTTTTTCTACCTCAGAGAAAAAAGAAGAGGTGCCCTTGTAAGGGCCCCTGTTTTTGTTTTTTAAACTGTCTTCCTCTTCGGCTATGCTGCTAACAGTAATACTATCTTTGGCATTAGTAACAGCATTTCACCGAAGCATTTCTTCACTGTTGTTACTTACATTTTTAACTGCAATGTTGTACGTGTAACTTGGGGAAACTTTTTTTCTGCTTCCTTTAATTCTTTGCTAAGCCTTCCAGTGAAGTAATTTACTTTTCTTTTCTTTATAGTTTTATTGGTTTCCTCTCTTTTGCAGTTTTTTTCATCCTCAGAAAAAGAAATGCCCTTAAAAGGGCCGTTTTTTTCATCCTCAGAAAAAGAAATGCCCTTAAAAGGGCCTTTGGTTTTTTTTAAACTGTCTTTCATCTCGGCTATGCGAAGCATTTCTTCATTCTTGTTACTTACAACATTTTTAACTGCAATGTTTACGTGGAATTCGGAGAAACTTTTTTTCCGCTTCCATTATTTCTTTGCTAAGCCTTCCAGTGAAGTAATTTACTTTTCTTTTCTCTGTAGTTTTATTAGTTTTCTCTCTCTTGCAGTTGTTTTTACCTAAATATTTTTCCACATCTGCATTCATTTTATCAAAAAAATTTGTGTTTTGATAATTCGAGAGATGTTTTTGTATCCTTTGCTCTAACACAGAATTTGGTAAGTTGCTTTTAAATGCAACCTTTTTTTTCTCTCTGTGTAATAAATTAATATCACGGAACTATTTATTTGAGTCTGTTTTTAATAATCCTGTGTCTTTTATTGCTTCCTGTATTTTGAAGCTGTCACTGCTCTCTTGCAGTGCGTGAGGTTGTTGCATACGAACCTCTTTTTTTTTTGTGTTTTTTCCTCTTTTAGTGAAACTTTTTTGTGTTTCAATTTTTTTGTCGTAAAGCTGCGCTTTACTCATGTGAATTTGTGTTCCAGTCTTTTCAAACTGCGTTTCCTTCTCCTGCAATGTACAAATGGCCGATTCCCTTTTAAAAAAAAATTTCGTCTGCCTTAAAAAACGCAGGGTTTTTTTTTCCGTAAACTGACGCAGATTCACACTCTTTTGACGAAAAGTCTCACAGGAATATCTTGATGCCGCAGCACTGTCAGGTCTATTCAAATAGTCAGGTCCCGCAGGATTTACTGATCTATTTTTTCAACAATACGATCCCCAGAGGGGAATCCGTCGGTATCTCCACCCGACAAACTAAAATAGTCAGGTCCCGCAGGATTATCTGATCTATTTCTTTTTCCAAAAAAAAACCTCATCCCCAGAGGGGAATCCGTCGGTATCTTCACCCGACAAACTAAAATAGTCAGACCACGCAGGATTATTTGATCTATTTTTTTAGAAAAAAAACATCCCCAGAAGGGAATCCGTCGGTATTTTCACCCGACAACTAAGGTTATAAAGACCTCATACTTACCTTCTTATTTTTTCTAGTCTTTTTTTGAACACTGTTGTTCAACTCAGGCGGTAAAAACCTTATATTCCTGGATCTTTTCTACCTGAGTTGTGGTACACATTCCAGTTATAGGGGGGATGAAACGGTCAACTTCTTGTTCAGCATTAGATCCTATTCCTGCATCCTTAGTGTCGGCAAACCTTTTGCGCAACGAAATTTTTAACGGTGTGCTAACAGCAATACGAAAAAAGTGGATTCGGAAGATTTTTAACAGAGCTTTAAAAAAAGCTTAGCTACTAAAAGATCTCCCAACCGGACTGATTACAATATACTAGTAACCCAGAAACGATCTGAGATGCGACGAATAAAACCTTTCGAGGAAACAAAAAGTTGCAGAGACAGATAACTAGCGGGAGACCACACCAGCGTGCGACTGTGCCGTTTGGAATCCAAGCAGCAACTGGTGATATTTTTGATTAACCGCCACAGTCTATCACTTAGCGCTTTTAAAGGCAACATATTTGCACATATATCATTGTTTACATGGATGTAGGGATGTAAGGTCAGGTGATGCGTAACATCACAGCCTCTCCTTGACAAATGTCAACCCCGCCTTCTCGTGGTGCATCCTGTTCCCTCTAAAGGGGCTCTGACAACCGCCAATAGCGGTATAACTATACCATCGGGATTAGAGGAAATTCTATCCCACACTCACCAACCCGCTTGGCCAGCGTGGTGAGTTATGGCCAAACCCCTCCAAAATGATTCCACAACTTAAATCTTGGCCCTCAGTCTCCGGCAGCTGGAATGTACCTGGCCAAGGCATCGGCCAGTGCGACATGAAGGCAGAGGGTGCTAAGAATCCCCGGAGGACCGGACTAGGCTGCCATCTGATGCTGACCTTGGCTACGTACAATGGACCCTCCCTATCTTCTGATTCAAGGCTTCTTGAATTGGAAGAGGAACTACAAAGGATCAAGTGGGACATCGTGGGGCTAAGTGAGGTAAGGAGAAAAGGAGAAGATCTCATCGAACTGAAAAGTGGACATCTCTTCTACTATCGTGGGACAGATACTGGCAGAACTAGTGGTGTTGGATTTATAATAAACAAGAAACTGAAGGATAAAGTTGTAGAAGTTGAAAGTTCCTCTGACAGAGCTGCACGACTTGTTATCCAACTCTCGAAAAGATACCAGGCTCAGATTATTCAAACTTATGCACCCACCACAAGTCATCCTGAAGAAGAAATTGAAGAATTTTATGAGGAAATTTGTCATCTAAATAATAAAGGTAAGCAGCACTTGAAAATAATTATGGGAGATTTCAATGCAAAAATAGGGCAACGGCAACAGAATGAAACTTCAGTAGGTAAGTTCGGTCACGGCAACAGGAACCAGCGTGGAAATACTCTCGTTGAGTTTGCAGAGGCAGAAGGGTTTTTCATCTTGAACTCCTTCTTCAAGAAAAAGCCACACAGGAAATGGACATGGAGACATCCAAATGGGACGACAAGTGAAATTGATTTTATTATGTGTAACAAAAAATTCGTCATAGAAGACTGCAGTGTGCTAAACAAGTTCAACACAGGTAGTGACCATAGATTGGTGAGATGTAAGATGCACCTCAACACTAAACTTGAACGTGGCAAGCTCATAAGACAAACAAAATCTATTGACATAACCAACCTTAAAAAACACCATAATACCTTCAAGTTGGAACTGAAGAACAGGTTCTCTGCTTTAGAAGGCCTAACATCGGAAGAAGTGGACATCTCTGAAGTTAACAGAAAAGTAACCAAAGCTCTTATGGAAACAGCAACAAAATTAGCTGGGTCTAAGAACAAGTTGCATGTAAATAAATTATCAGGAAAAACGAAAATGTTGATGCAAAAAAGAAGAGAGATGAGGACAACTAAAGAAGATGTGACTTCCAAAGTGGAATATATAGAGCTATGCAAGACAGTAAGAAAAAGTATCACTGAAGACGTAAGAAAATTCAACTGTGAACTAGTGAGGAAAGCAATTGAAAACAACCAAAGCCTAAAGATAGCAAAGGGACATCTCAGTAAGGGAAGAAAACAGATTATGGCACTGAGAAAAGAAGATGGTTCTGTAACAAGAAATAGAGGCGAAATTTTGACAAGAGTGAAAGATTTCTACTCCAAATTATATGAAAGGGATGATATATGCACTCCAGACATCATGAAAGATACCAGTACCAGAGTTCCTCCGGTCCTTCCAGCAGAAGTTGCACATGCAATCAAGAACATGAAGCGGGGAAAAGCTCCAGGAGAAGATGGAATTACTGTAGACATCATACAAGAAGCAAGTGGAGAAATTGAACAGTACTCGCCCAAATTTTCACTCGATGCCTTAATGAAGGAAAGATTCCTGAGGATTGGAACACCGCTACAATGATCCTGCTACATAAGAAAGGTGACATTGAGGATCTCGGAAACTACAGACCTATCAGTCTCCTATCAGTAGTTTATAAAATCTTCACTAAAGTTCTTTCACACCGCTTGAAGGTAACACTGGACATGGCTCAACCGAGAGAACAAGCTGGATTCAGGAGTGGCTACAGCATAATAGATCATATCCTCGTGCTGAGAGAACTAATTAAAAGAGCGAGGGAATATGAACTTCCATTGTGCATGGCTTTTATCGATTATGAAAAAGCCTTTGATTCGGTGAAACCATCAGCAGTTACAATGGCTCTGAAAACCTGCGGTATTGAAGATGCATACATAAATATTATTAATAACATCTATGAAAAATGCAAGTGCAAAGATTAGGCTGTTTGAAAATACAACACACGTAAAAATTGGAAAGGGAGTGAGACAAGGTGACACCATATCTCCGAAGCTCTTTAATGCCACATTGGAGGGTGTTTTTCAGTCGCTGAGCTGGGAAAACAAGGGGATAAAGATTAATGGAGATTATCTAACCCACCTTCGTTTTGCTGATGACGTAGTCATTTTTGCAACTACCCCATCAGAGCTGCAGAGTATGATCCAGGAACTTGCTGACAAGAGTAAAGAAGTGGGATTAAAAATGAACTTTCAGAAGACAAAAGTGATGTTCAATGCTTTTACAAGAAATGAAGATTTATCGATTGATGGAGAAAAGCTGGAGATAACAGACACGTACGTTTATCTTGGACAGCAGATATGAAGTGAGGGTCACATTGATGAAGAAATTAATCGGCGTACAAAACTTGCCTGGAGAGCTTTTGGAAGAAACAGCATAATTTTCAAGAGCAATATGCCATTATGTCTTAAAAGAAAAGTGTTTGATCAATGCATCCTTCCAGTGCTTACGTATGGTGCAGAGACGTGGACCTTAACTAAAAGAGACATACAAAGGCTGCAGATAACTCAAAGCAGCATGGAGAGGTGCATACTTGGTGTAACCAGGAGAGATAAGAAGAGGAACTCATGGATCCGAAAAATGACAAGAGTGGAAGACATCATGATCAGAGTTAAATCCCTGAAATGGCAATGGGCTGGACATACTGCCAGAAGGACAGATCATCGATGGACAGCCGAAATTTTAGATTGGATTCCAAGGGACAGGAAAAGACCCAGAAGAAGACCACATGGGAGATGGGTGGATGAAATTCGAAAGTATGCAGGGGTGACATGGAGGAGACTGGCACAAGACAGACCGTTGTGGAGGAAACTTGGGGAGACCTTCGTCCAGCAGTGGATTGATAATGGTTGACAATGATGATGATGATGACATTTATGTAAGAGCCGCCTCTCGTAACATTTTTGAACTGAACAATTTTTGGCGCTCCAGGAACCATGTTCTATGCAACGTTGAGATTCAGTTTTATCTTATGATATGCAGTTAGCGGTTCATTCAGCATGGGCGAATTGCAATAACAACCAATCACATTATGCTCCCAATAGAATGTATGTTTTGATGCCGTAGTCCCAAAAACTGCGGACACCTCCGAAGGCAAATATCGGGCTGTCTAGAAACTGTGTCCTCGCGCGGTTAAAGCTACATAAGATTTCTCACGGGTTGTCGTACGCCTTCGACGACATTGTTTAGTCTTCTGCGAAACTCTACTGATATTGTAAAATTATTTCCGTGACACTGAAACCACGTTGGTTCGGATATTCAATTTCCTTGTTCCCTGGGCATGAGCCCGCATATTCCTAATGGTTCTATCGCTCACCAATGTTCCACGTCAGATAGATGAGTGCGAGTCATAAAAAAAGGCATCTATGTTAAATTTTCTTAAACAATATTTTTCTTACAGCCACAAAAATCAGGAGATGTTACAGATCGTGGGTACTCTCCCTGTATCATGTAAAGGTGATTTGGTTTTCCATTTAATAATATGTAAAATTCCTGTAGGCTGTATTTAATAGAAAACAAAATTAAAAATTCATTAAAATTCAGCCTTTTTCCTGCTTGAAAAAGATAATTCCATGCGAAAACCAAAAGGAAATTTAAAACTTGTCATTCCGCATTAAGTCAGGCAAAGTGATAATATTTTTTCTCGACGATATAACCTGCAAATAAAATGTATTTTCTTCATTACTTAAATGTTGTTTAATACATATTGATGAACGTATTTAAGAATATGCAAATATGCTTAATCTGAGCAAACGATGAAACTCACAACAGCGTTCAATATTCGAATGAAGCCATGTATTTTGTAATCGATCTAACGGCAAACGTTTTACATTCTTTAATAACCTACTCATCTGACTTGTGCTGACGATGGTTTCGCTTTCAAATTAGGCGTGTTCCTATATTCCCCTTCAAAACCTCAATCTGATTCGTAAGATCTAAGAAGGCATCTGGATAAATGATGGAATTTTCTCGTAAAGTGTCGTCGATTGCATTAGTAAAACGTGCCGATGAGCTGGCGTGTTCTCTTTAATTCTAGTTAGTCCAAGCTAGAAGGCCATGTACCTCATTTACGTATATACACTTGCGGAAGGTGAAAAAAGAACACCAAGAAGGAATTGGCGGACGATCATGAAATTTACATATGTTAATGGAGTCGAGTTTACGTAGGTGTGATGTTAATTTCGGGACCAACCGGGGAGCGCTTACGCCACAGCACGGCATAATATGCAAATTGTCGTCGGTGGTATTTAAGGAGTACGGCGAAGTGAATGTAATCAGTCGTCGGCGTACCGACACGTGCGGAGACCCTGAAGAAGCTGCAATGCCTGGATATGAAAGACGTGTACGATATTCAGCAAGGTTATCTAGACTATTGAGCAAGGTCGTCTAGTCTTACTCCGCGAGGCCGGGTGTTCGTATCGTCGTATTGCGGAGCGAATTGGACGGGAAGGTGGTGGTACGATGGTGGCACAGATAGTCCGAGGAACATTCCCACACGAGAAGACGTGGAACAGGGAGTCACAGACGTACTAATGAGCGGTCCGATCGACGCATAAGAAGAGCGGCGCTGTCAAGCAGAACATCCACTGCGACGCAAATCCGAGCTGACGTTGCATCTGAGGTGACTGTGCGAACAATCCGCAACCGTCTACTAGATGCAGGACTACGTTCACGTTTGCCGCTGGCATGTGTACCTCTGACTCCAGCCCACCGACAGGAACGGCTGCAGTGGTGTCACCAACTTCTGGACTGGAAGACGCAATGACGATCTGTCGTGCTCAGTGATGAAAGAAGATTCTGCTTAGGATCCTCCGACGGCCGTATGCGCGTTCGCAGACGCACAGGGCAGCGTCTCCACCCTTCATGCATCTGCCAGCGACACACAGGGCCTACACCTGGTCTCCTGGTGTGGGGAGCGATCAGCTATCACTCCCGTACACAACTATGTTTGTACCGGGTACGTTAAACAGCACCTCCTACATCAACAATATCAGTCAGCCCGTTGTTGTGCGATTTGTAAGGTCGGTCAATCGTCGTGTTTTCCAGCAAGATAACGCACGCCCACACACGGCACGTGCAACGCAACATGCACTTCAGGGTGTGAGACAACTTCCATAGCCTAAACGTTCACCGCATTTGTCCCCCATTGAGCACGTGTGGTATTTTATGGGACAACGACTTATCCGGTCTCCACGGCCAGCCACGACCAGCCACGACCATCCCCGATTTACGCGTCCAGGTTGAGGATGCTTGGAACTCAATACCCCAAACTTACATCCAACATCTGTACGACAGACTCCATGCCAGAATTGCACAGTGTGACGCAGTTCATGGCGGTTCAACCTCGTACTAACCATGTTACATGGGAATGTTATTTTTCAGTTTACCAGCAAATACAGCTGTATTTTGCCATGATGTTTTGATCACGTTATCCTCACTGTTCCGTTATTATGCTGTATAAATTTTGTTGGTATCAGACGTCTCCTTCTTGGTGTTATTTTTTTCAGTTTCCGCCAGTGTATACAACACTGGTCAACAAAAAAATCTGGCCTGGACTTTTGCAGGCTGTTTTAGACTAATTTTAGGCTTCTGATTCCAAATCTGATCTCAGATTTGCTCTATCACATCTCATTTTTATGCTATTGGCATACCGCATTGCCATTGATTTTACCCGAAATTAACTTTTTGTCACTTATGATTGCAAGCTGTTGCGAGTCAGTGACTGCTTTAGTGTTAAAATATGGTGTTGTATTTTTAGGCTAGTGTGTTTATAATATCATTTTATGTAGATATCCACATTTATTTAATATTTTGCTTCTGCAGGTCGTGATCTAGCAATGTCTACAACATCCGAAAGAAGGAAATGCAGTGTTAACCCAGATATCTTCTGCTGCATCTGTGACAGCCTTACTTTGCAAGATCAAAGACGCAACATCAATACCTTTGTCTAAAAGGTTCATCTTGCCTACTTTAAAGTACGACTTAGAGATCAAGAGAAACATTGGGCTCCTTACAAAGTGTGTAAAACCTGTGTTGAAACTTTGCGATCGTGGTCTAAAGGAAATAATTCTAAGCTGAAGTTTCAACTGCTACTTCTGGTTTGTCAATGTAAAAGGTTTCAAGAAGAAAAAAAACAACACTTACAATACCCAAATATCCCATCTGCCAGACGACCAGTTGAGCACTGTGAGTAAATGCCTGTTCCTGTATTTACTGAGCTACCAGAGATTGATGTTGAATCCCTCAGTTTACCTGCTTCTACAGATGATGATGATGATGATGATGATGCTCAGATCGAATTACGCCATCTGATGCAGATTGTGATAAAATTTCTCTGTTTATTCAGCCTGAATTGAATGATCTTGTATAAGATTTGTATTTGCCGAAGCAGTCAGCTGAATTGTTGGCTTCCAGGCTGCAAGAGAAGGAACTACTCAGACATGGCACTAGTGTCCCCTTTTATCGTAACAGATAAGCAGCACAGCGTAAGTACTTCCATTCAGATGGTCAACCTGTTTATTGTGATGATGTTGAACGGCTTCTTCTCAATATGGGATTGCCCGCCTATGATTCAAGTGAATGGAGACTTTTTATTGACAGTATTAAAAGGAGTTTGAAATGTGTGTTACTTCACAACAGAAATATATATGATTCAATCCCAATAGTACACTCTGTAAAAATGAAAGAGAATATGCCAACATCAGGATTGTTCTGGATAGAATGGAATACCATATTCATGGATGGGTAATTTGTGTTGATTTGAAAATGGTTAATTTTCTGCTGGGTCAGCAAGGAAGTCACACCAAATACCCTTGTTCTCTGTGTTACTGGGACAGTAAGGCTACATTAGAGCACTGGGTTAAAAAGAACTGGCCATCAAGAATCAGTTTGACGCCTGGTGACAAGAATATCAAGAATTAGCCTCTGGTTGATAGGAATAAAATTGTATTTCCCCCACTGCACATAAAACTTGGGTTAATGAAGCAATTCGTCAAAGCTCTTGATCACACTGGAGACTGCTTCAGCTATATATGTTCTACCTTTTCAAGTCTCAGTGCCAAAAAGAAAAAGACAGGAATATTTGATGGCCCTCAAATAAGAACACTCCTCAGGGATCCCCACTTTGTTACAACAATGACTGCGGCAGTGGCTAGAGCTGGGAATGCCTTCTCTGATGTGGTGCGGAATTTCCGTAGAAACAGGAAAGCGGACAACTATCGAGAGATTGTGCATGAGCTGCTCTTGTGTTTCCAAGCACTTGGATGTAGAATGAGCATCAAGGTTCACTACTTACATAGTCACTTGGCCCAATTTCCTGAGATCATGGGTCACGGGAGCGAAGAGCAAGGTGAACGCTTTCATCAAGATATTAAAGTTATGGAAGAACGTTACAAAGGCCGATGAGACTCAAACATGATGGCAGATTACTGCTGGTCTTTGATGAGAGACATTCCACAAGCTGTACATCGGAGATCGTCAAAGAAGAGGGAGTTTATGCAGATGTAACATCACTATTGTTAATAAACTTTTTTTACATATTTTCCTTATCTTCACAATGCAATTCTTATATGGTAATATGCATTCACTCACATTGATATGCAGTCACTCGCACAACTTTGTGCTACGGCTAATTAAATGTTTGTTTCATTATTATTGTATATTGTATCTCAACTTATTCTTGTATGTATGTCTGTTTAGCTATTCGTATATGAGCATAAAATGGCTGTTTTTATTAAAAATGCAATATTTGATATCTCAAAAACCTGATGTGATAGACAAAAACTGATGACAGATTTGGAATCAGCACCCCAAAATTACTTTAAACCCGTTGGAACACCTTATGCCAGAAAAAGTGTTTTGACCAGTGTAATGTTTCTTGGTGGTTTATATATGCCTTTGACTTGCTGATTCCAAAATCGTTCAGTGCCAGATGCTAAAGCTTGAGCATTTTTGTCAAAATGGTGGAATTCAAGATGGCCGCGAAGTAGAAAAACGTAACATTTGAATTGAAGGTTTGAATAAGTTCCCAAACATTAATGTAAATGAAAATCGGTATTCCGACTAATATTAATGCTGTCAATGTTATAGATATTCACAGAAAGGTTTAAAGGTTTGTATGTGCAGTTTAACCTACTTTGCTTGAGGACTTTAGCGCAACGTTATTGTGTAAGATTGTATTTCTAATCTGATGTATATTTTATTTCTCTTTTCACTTTGTTGCAAGATTCTACTAATGTAGTGCAGCAGTCATAAGACAATAGAATGTTTCAATTGTGATGGCACAGGGCCTACTGTTAAAGTTTCGAAGAGGATGGAGACTCGGCGTCGTTAAGTCTTCAACAGGAGAATGGCCTCAGGGACTAACTGCCGGAGGGTGTTACAGACTTCATGCCACATGTGAACTGTGTTAGTGCATATTGCTTGAAACACTACGTTGAACGTGTTGAGGGAATCATCATTTATTTTTTTACAACACTGTTTACTTTGCGGACCTGATTGTGAAACTCAACAACCAAAGAAGAACCCAAGGCGATGGGAGATGTAATCGGGAGATGTTTGGTTCGATTCCTGCTGCAGGACGATTGAAACTTTCAAGTTTTTTGAGAAGTGCTACATGAATGACCAGTAAGTGGTAGAAGCAAATGCAGTTTGCTTTTCTTAAATATTCGATGGAGGGAGTCCTTCTTTGTATAACTAGCGACAGAAGTGGGAAGACAAAATTCAAACAGTCCATCATTCGGAAACCAAACAGCTTGGTGATACCTGGGGCCGCCCCGGTGGCGCAGTGGTCTAAGGCGTTGGCCTCTGATCATTCGTCCGTAAGGGGTCCGGGTTCGAATCCCGGTCAGGCATGGATGTTGTGTTTGTCTTACGGCACTGGCTCTCTCCCTTCCCTGGAACCAGTGACCCTAAATTAGGGACGGGCGACTGCTTATAGCCCATTGAGTTGCTCACGGTGGTCGTTAAACCTCCAATCAAAAAAAAAAAAAAAAAAAAAAAAAGATACCTGGGAAGCAGATGTTGCCTTCAGAGTAAATGGAGTGCTGAGTGACTTACATGCAGCAGATGGCAGATATAATAAAGATTGTATGTCAAAGCTATTCAGTAAAAAACCTGCCAGCACATGCTGTTTTTCAGTAACAGACCTGCCAGCACATGCTTTTTTTCAGTAACAGACCTGCCAGCACATGCTTTTTTTCAGTAACAGACCTGCCAGCACATGCTTTTTTCAGTAACAGACCTGCCAGCACTTAGAGTATTTGGCAAAATGAAAAATGATTTATAATCAATGAAGAACAGCGACGTACAACAAGTAATTTCTTGCCATGCTGATGAGCGTCATACTCGTATTTCTACAGATGCAAAAGACAGGAAAAAGATTCGTGAATCACTTTCCAACTGTGTTGATGTATTTGACGGCACCAGCCACTCTGAGAAAGGAGTGATTAACATTTATTCTGAACTGGTTATAGATGATACCACCTCTAATGCACAAGACTCTGTTACAATTGGCAAACACAGTAGTATGCATATGGGCGAGACTGGTCTCAAGCATTCCATCAAACATTAAAGAATACTTAAGACAATGGCTACATTCACAAAAAAGATGAATAAACTTGGTAATTCACATTATGTGTTGGATATAGGACTTATAAGGTAGAGTAATTGGCATAATGGCATCATCAAGGGAGAAACTCTCCTTACAGGCATTATTTAGTCAGGAACTGGATCCTCATCCTACTGCTTTATTCAACGATGACGGCAACATGAGAAATCCAAATAAATCTGCATTGAAGTCGAAGTTGCCGGTAGAATGTGTTATACGAAGTAAGATCAGTCCAGAAGCTATCATTCTTGAAGCACGCGCCATACTGTGGGCTGTTTCTTGGCCGGTAAAACCATTCAGGGTGAGTCATTACATCGATGCTGTGGAAAACAATATCAAGCGACGGATACAAAATATACCAGTGGCACCCACTGTGCTTTACAGATACCATGAATTAAGCACCAAGTCACAACGTCGATCGTCACGAGTGAAAGGCTTCTGTCGTGTGAGTGAAAGGCTTCTGTCACCTTACCGAGGATTCGCCACTAACCAGTCAGAGCATTATGTTGAAAGTAACAGTCAACAAAGAAAAAGTCATAAATTTAGTTGTGAAATGATTGTGTTTGATGAAGGTTCCAAAAGGCCAAAAATTAATCGTTACCGGTGCTGATCGTTTTCCAATCGAAATTGGTGTGTGACCTCAACATTTCCTGTGACTCATGAAGAATCTGATGTGACTATGGCATACCACATTATCCAAGAAGCTGCAAAAGGAAAGTCACATATAACAGTTACTTAAGATAACACATGTTCTGTGAATCTTGGCTCATCATCTCCGTGAACAAACTGGTAGAATGCATCAAGAAACTGAGTTGACAATGGAGGTATGCCACGAGGTCGAAGTGCCAATCCTCCAAATACGTGGCGTCAGTGAATAAACAAAGACATAGCTCTTTCCACGTTTTCGCAAATGCTAAAACGTGGAAAGAGCGATGTATTTGTTATTAGGGTAGAAGTGCCATTGATGTTAATGAGGTCGTAAAGAAACATGCAACTATCATGCCAAACCTTCTAGCAGTGCTTGCTTTAAGTGGATGTGATACAGTGTCATATCTTTCTAGTATTGGAAAGGCAACAATCCTGAAAAAGCTAAGTTTTCA
Source organism: Macrothele yani (assembly GCA_039090855.1). Lineage (NCBI taxonomy): Eukaryota > Metazoa > Arthropoda > Arachnida > Araneae > Macrothelidae > Macrothele > Macrothele yani. Next base: position 43,699,849 of record CM076999.1, on the reverse strand, counting down.
CAAAGACATAATCTGCTGTGGTGATCCAAAGGTCCCAACGGACGCTGTTACCCTTTCAGCATCCAAATTTCTCTCCACACTTTATGGCCATAATCAGGATGGACCACCTCCAGACAATTTGCTTTCAATCATGTTTCAAATGAAGGTTGCTGGAAAAAGGCGTTTGGTGGCATGTGGCGCAGTGGTCTAAGCGCTGGTTTATGAGCATTCGTCCGAGAAGGGTTTGGGTTTAAATTCCGGTGAGGCATGGATGTCGTGTTTGTGTTACGGCAGTGGCTCTCTCCCTTCCCTGGAGTCAGTGGCCCTAAATTAGGGACGAGCGACTGTTTATAGCCAATTGAGTTGCTCGCGGTTTTCGCTAAACCTCCAATAAAAAAAAGGCTTTTGTTTTCAAAACTTAGCAGCCTACCAGCTACTAATGCTGGCTTTCATCCCAACTGCCAACGTGCACATTACCAAACAATATTATGGAAATCAGCTGGTTTGCCTTCACCACCGCCTCTGAACCCACTTGAATAGGGCTGGGAAAAGACAGGAAATATATTACAGCCTTAATTTGGAGCAGGTTGTCCCAGGACAGCTACCTGCTCCTAATGAAGTCCTTAATCTAATCAGCTGCAGGTGCACTATTGGATGCAAAAGTACACTGTGTTCATGTAGAAAATATTTCATGTCATTCACTGGATTCTGCAATTTGAATGCTTGAATCCCTAAACGCCATCGAATGACACAGTGATAGTGATGAAGAGTTACAAGAACAGTAGGCACAAATAGCTAATAACATTTTATAGTTTAAGAAACATTTTTATTAACGGTGACGAAACTTAAGTTAGCTCATTCATAGAAGTATTTTGTTCGATTTATTACAAAGTATTATCTTTGCCATACAAGTCAATACCGTCATATGATACGTTCATAAATGTACTGTTGTTTTCTATGTATCTTGCATAAGGATTTGATATCGAGTAAATGTTGATTTTTATAATAAGCAGCAACATTTGGACGTTCATAGTGGGATTCATTGAATACATTTATTCATTATTATATGTTGCACGATTTCTGTCGGCCCTCTTGGATTCCGCCATTTTGGCAAAAATGCTCCAGGTTTAGCGTCTGGCCTTCAACGATTTCGAAATCAGCAGGTCAAAAGCATACAGGAATCAACAAAAAACATTATATATCTACAAAAATAAGGTATTACGGTATTTCAATGGACACTAGTTTGGACTATAGCAAATTTCATAAAAGAAAACAGAGGGTGGCAAGAAGCAAAGTCGTAAATTTCTGGGGATGTTCCACACTTAGGTTTTTGATGAACTGAAATCATATAGCCTACAAAGCAAAACATAATATTCTTTCGTGATGAATCTGACTGGACACTTGGAACTAACATTTATGTTTTTGACAGTGTGCAAGAAATTGTATAAGTATTATTTGTAAATTTCCGCACAATACTGATGATACTGAAATGCTCGATTACTTTGTAATGTAATAAAATTTGCTGTTACTAAGAATATATTATATTTAAAAGCCACATTTCACCCATTCCAGTTATATATTTACGTTCGGCTTCTTTTATTTTCCATAGTAACGTTTGTTGTAATCATTACAAATTTAATGTATTTAGTTCTATCCTAAGTGTCACAAATCTGCATAATATAAATATATAAATTTTATATTTTTTTCGTTATTATCCTCGAAAATATTACAATAAATATTTTCTCTACTATATATTGTTCAACAATACGTACAAGACCTATATCTGCTGTTTCTTAAGAAAATTTCAGAACTCAACAGAAGCCATATGCGTAATAAGGATGCTCGAGAAAATTAATAGGAAGTGGACTATTCATACTTCCGTCTTACCACATTTGCCAAAGGGTTTATGTTTAAGGAACTGTTATTTTCGCTCTTCCAATTTCATAACCGGAAAGTGTTTCCCATTTTGTGTCTCATGTAAAAAAGCTCAATACTTTTTTTCTTCATATGTAGAGGATTTTAGGAAAGGAGTGTCTGATCCCAGGTCTTTAACAAACTTAGAAATAGGAAGCTAGGATATTTGGGCTAGAGTGCCCGATAGGAAAGTGACACGGAAGCGAAGGCGAAAGGTGGAGGAAGACGCATTTGTTTATTACCGGGGTCCGACGGCTTAACGTGCCCATCCGACGCACGGCGGATATTTAGTAGATCGAACCTGAGGTCCTTTCCGTAGCACTCACGTATTTTGCCCACTAGGTTACCCGCTGCCTACAAACTCCATTCTTCTGCTTTGAACGTTATACATAGTATCTTATTTTGGTAATGTACTGCCAACAAAATTAATTTCGTTATCACTCTAGCTTTCACATTTCTCTTCAATTTTGCTTTGTTTGTTTCAAATAAGAGAATCAATAAACTACCACCAGCACACAAGAAACACAAAGTGAAATCTCACAGTGGAAACTGAAAGCCATAAATCCGAACATTTCACTGTAAAATTTTCTACATTATTTTTAATTATAGCACACAAGTTTTCTTGTTAGACTTTACATTTTTGTGGATGGTTAATCTGCAGAAATAGCGAATAAATAGAAAAAAAGAGAAAACCATTGCCTTAGATGGTAATTATGTTTACATAGTTTAATTGCTGGAGAAAAATGCATATCTATCAGTGAGCTGTTTAGATCCATCAGCAAATAAAGTAGAAATAGTGTGACTTCCCTGTTCCTACCATTACCCTACTCACCTGTTTCTCCACACCTGATTCCGCAGTCACTAGAGCAAGTGAAAATCAGTTGATTCTATATCCGGTTAATATGTTGTAGAGAAGATATCTAAGCAAAAGTAACACAGTATTTATCAGAGCTACTTGCGGTCTAGGGCTCAGGTGAGCAACCTATTTTGCAATGCACCCACAAGTGTGGCGAATGATAAGAGAAATTCGACACACCAAGTAACGACTAAGAAATGCGTTCTTTTAAATGATATAAAACATTCAGTGTCTGATCAAGTTTATTCTGAACATATACACTTTGACTCCACAGGTACAACTGCTTTAAATGCAAATTATTAAAATTGTTCAATTTAAAATGTAAGAAAATCTAAAGAGAAATATATTAACTGTCTGACCAGTTGCAGAATAATAGGCTTTATATTTGCCGACAACAATATACTTAACGTAAAACGACATCTGTTAGAGTTGCGATCAAATATACGAAACATCCCGAAATGTTTAAACCATATGTTTCACCCAAGCTGCACATTGTTTGAAGGCCAAAACGCATTAAGTCACAATTTAAGTCACTATCTTTACGTCACTTCACCAATTTAAGGAAACCTGTTAGACTGTTTTATCAACAGTAGCACGCTCTGGGCTATATAGTAATTATAGATCAGTCGATATATGACAGCATGTCAGCGTTCACGAACAGGTGTTATTATCCGTAATTGGGTGTTTAACGACCAACCTGACCACTTCCTTAGGCTATCAGCAGTCGCCTGTTCCTAATTAAGGACTACTAGTTCCAGATAAGGAAGACAGCCAGTGTCGTAAAAGAAACACATCACACGTCTCCCCAGGGTTCGAACCCGGACACAATTCCGAAGAATGATCAGAACTCAGCGCTCAGACCACGGCACCACCGTCGCTGCTAATAAGAGGCGTTATCTCCGATATATAAAAATTTTCGCTGTACACAAATTGATGGAATTATATCAGAGTTTACTTTGAGTAAATAATCAGTAAGTTTAAGTTCATTGTTAAGGGAATATTGCAGGTTCTTGCCAAATTTGAAGATTAAGCTGAGCGATGCTGACGGCTACCCAGAGGTCTTATTTACTTTATTTACAATTTATGATTTTAGGAAAATGGGGAAAGCTTATTTTTAAGAAGTAATTGAAAATGTAGTATTGATTACTTTTATTGCAATTTTGTATTGACACATTTCCTAGGATTCGAACATTAATATTCATAAACGGAAGAAGATGTATATCTCACAGAGGTTTAAAGTTTCCACAAAAATTCATGGCGCTAATAGGTGGATACAATGTCTTATTTATTTTTCTTAGAAGTGATTAAGAGCGCATCATAATTCTCAAGCGAGCATTTCCAATCAGTTACCGCTAATGGTCCCATTACACATTAGTAGATTTTTGCTGATAATGGAAGTATTATTTGTTGAAGTTCAGCAGCAATTTTCACAGCACATACAGGCGAAGATGTGTGTTGTAGTAACATGCCTGTAAATCAAATTTTGTGAATTGACTTACACTGAAGATGACCTCCTTCAAGAACTGTGATAGAAATGATTATTTTTATCACATAATATTATGTGATAAATATAACACAATTCATAATTCTATGTGAAATTTTTATTACATGTTTATGTGATGAGAACGTTTTTTGTGTCAATCGTGTTGAATTTGGTAGATATTCATTTAAATTTGATTTCCAAATATTGTTGAAACCACATATGATCATCCTGCATAATACGAAGTTCCGCATAAACCGAAGTTTTTATCTCTCACTTGAATTTCATAGAAGTCTCCCTTTTTATTTTAACCGCATAATACGAAAAAATAATTTTTAGTGAAATCGCCTCTATCGAAGTTCAGCACGGCTATCGGTAAAGTAAATAAGTAGCATTCACTCAGGTGATATCGTTTCCTCTCTCACCTAAATACTAGGTATAACGTGCGTGCTATCTACAACACATTGGAATTTTCCTTACATGTTGATCTGCATAGAAACCTGGTTCAGTTCTTTTCTTATTTAATATCCTCTCCCAACCTGTATCATCACCAGCCCCACGAAGTCTGGTACCTGGTCGTGGGGTGGGGGCTCGGCTGCACTGCCGTCGCGAAATCCAGAATATTTCATATGGGTGAGTGGTCGATTATTTGCTTGATGCAAGTAATACGTACTACATAACCCCCGTGTTTTGTTTTCGTTGCTGGTTGAACTTCAACATTTATTCCCTGGATCAAATACGAAAATAAAAAAAATATGAATTTCTTCCGCTGATAATTTATTTCAAACTACTATTCCCCCCTATTTAATCATTTAATTCAATACCCCGGCCAGACTATCTAAAGTAAATAATGCAGAGTGGTTACTACAAGTCTGGATTTGTTCCGCTTGCTTCATCACTTAGCATTCAGCTTTAGCGATGCATATACTCTCATTCTCTCTTCACCTTCTTTTCATTCTAAACTTTCCTGTGGAGCAGTTGGTCCTTCCTCCTTTCTAAAGGCGGCTGGACCTACGGCGTCACGTCTTTTCCTGAATGCCAAAGCTGTCTGCAGCCTTCATGCAGTCGACTAATTGTATGGTTAGGGGCAAGATGCGTCAACCGTTTGATAGGTTCTGAAAGATATGGGTTGCCCCAATGTTTGAACCTTCGGTTCGTGTTTTTGTGTATCGAACTTGTATCAACTCCAATCACTTCTCCTGTACAAATGTTGCTTTTATCGTCCCATGACCTTACCCTTAACTAATTTAATCGATTTTCATGGAATCCGTCGTATCTGTTCACACAAGGCTGAACACTGGCGTAATGACGATATTCTAAAGATGTGACTATAGAGTGGTATTTCTTATTATTTCGTGGATGTCTTAGGCTGTCCCACGGGCGTTTCGCAAATCGAACTCGCATAGGTAAAAGTTATTTGGTCTGGTGACATTGGTTACATTTACTTGGACTTCGACTGCTCAGTAGTTCATGCAATGAGCTTTCGAAAATCGAAAAATCATGCCTTCAAACAAGCAAAATTCCTGAAAGCTTGGTAAGGAATTCAGAGTTGTCAGTTTAGAGGGAAAATGAGTTAAAAACCTCGATTTTGCCAAAAATTTGGATTTTTCACCAAATCCTCTTTCAAAAATTTTAGAAAACGAAGATGAGGTCAAACCTAAATTCAATGGATCGCCCAGGGTTGAAAAAAATTATCGGGAGGAAATTTACAAGGATGTGGACATAGTGGAGCTAGTTCACGGTAGAAAGAGGGGCAGTGAAGCGAAGAAAAACGTGTAGCTGTAGAAAGATAATAATTTTAAACTAACTTGCGATGAAAGCTGAGAAAATAATATGATTTATTTTGCGTCTAGAGAAAACACAACAATTGCGTTAGGGAAGTTAAAAATTTAATAATTGATATTGTAACAAACATATAACAAGCAAAAATTGACCAATAATTCCTACGTAACGGGTAAACAAGCAAATGCAATAGGTAAAATTTCTGTGTGTATTTACTTTACTTTTAAATTTAATAAAATGTTTTGCTTACTGAAGATGCCACCATACTTTACTTTTATTTATAGTTTCAATTAATGAGTATTATATTTCACTTCGATTAACAGATAGAAAGTTAGTATTTGTTTCCTTTTACCATAATAAATTATTCCAAAAATTGCCATTCTTTTATCTGCTCATCCATAACGAATTTGTTTAACTCTCCCTTCAACTTCGTAATATATGGGCCTCACTGTATTAGGCAGATATAGTTTAATGATAAATTTAGCAATATCTCCAAAAGGAAAGAGTTGACTTTCAATTGTTATATCTATTGCAAAACCTTTAAACCTATAAGTTGTATTTATTGCTGAAATTTTAGACCTATTTGTTATGTTTATTGCATAACTTGTAGAACTAGTAATTTTTTGGCAGTTTGTATATAAAAAAAAATAAAGAAGATGGTAACTTATATTTGAATATGGTAAGTTTGAAGAATTTTAATTTTAGCAGCAGTTGCTATTTTATTTGAAACTAAATATTGATAAAATTTATTAACAAAGTTCTTTTAAAATTCCTTCTGTTTTACATACTGATTTCCTGAAAGAGGTTTGTTCTTCCTTACAAGCAATGCATTGGATGATTTGTTTTAAAATTTAAATGAAAATGTCACAGAATGATTCCGATTAAAAGTAGATTTTTGTTTCATGTTGTCACAAGTTAGAATAATGTGTAAAATATAAGGTAGTTATTGAAAGATTAACTCACGAAATAGAAGAAAAATAACACAAATAGAAATTGAATCGGAAAATATATTTGTCTTAAAAAAGTTTGCTAGAAATGTCATTTTCAAATACAAACTTGCATATAATTTTTTATTTAAAAAGTCACAGACCACCTAGTTTCTCATCAAATATATAATCAAATTTCATATATATTATTCTTGATAACGCAAAGTCAATTGATTGAGGTTTACATTTCTCTATTAGTAGCGAAAAATACATCAGTTATAGTCTTGAGTTGCCCATACAATTAGTAAGGGAAACAGATTTTCGTTGTTTATTTCAGCATTATTGAAAAGTCGTATTAGCCTATCCTGAACGACGGTTTGCTATCTTAGGAAAGTAAAATAATATATTGACATTGGTGCTTTAGGAAAAAAACACATACTAATTGACTTGAGATGAATGATTTTTCTTCACATGGACATAGTTCGGGTGAATTGTAATAGCTTACGTCCTTCACGCAATGCGTAAATTAAATTATACAAAGATCTGCTGTAGAGCCCAGTATTAGTTTAAGAGAACTACTCCAAAACTATGGCACGGAAGAGATTACTACTTTAATATACCATGCAGCTGCCACAATTTAAACAATCGAAATTTTTGCAACAAAAACCTGACGGAATGGGAAGGTATGTAGAACTCCTTTAAACTAAATATTCCACGTGAGATCACAATATATTATTTTATTAAAACTGGTGAAACTGATTTTTACGCTATTTTGGTAAACCTGTGATAGCATAGTTCATATATAGAAAAGAAACTGGACCACAGCACTGAAGGTAAATGATATTCCGACTGTAGTTCCCGGGAGCAGAAGTTTCATAAAAAGCTGAAAGCTCGTTTTTGTGTAGTATGTGACTTTTTGCAGAACAGAAGCAGAAAGTAATGTGAAATTTAGTAGCTAATAAACGTGCCTTGCTGGAGTGAAAGTGGAAAAAACTAATTTGGCATCGAATTTCGTATATTTTGCGTTTCAGGTCTTTGTGAATTTTTCCCTTTTATGCTGTTTGATTTGACGATTTATCAAATAAGAGATGGTAATGGTTCCAAAATCATTTATGCGTCCAAATTGCCATTTATAGAACTTTTTATTAAATGCACGTTATTTTCGAGTCATGGTGGAAAAATACAGTGAATTATCGTTAATCCGGATCACAGTAGTCCCGACTGCACCTAATCCTGGGAACCTCCCCCCCCCCTAAAAAAACAAACTTGAATTTGATTAAACTTGAGACTAAATGCGAGAATCAGGGTCACGGGAGAGAGTGGTGAGGTGAGTTTCTAGAAGCACTGGTTTAACTTAGAAATAAACCAGTGCTTCTTTAAGTAGCTTAGTTTAAGAAAGCACTTGGCTCCGTGATGACTTAATACATCGTTCGGCCATTTCTGCCGTCCTGAATCAAAGACACTCTAAGAGGGCTCATCGAAAAGCAAAAAATAAAAAAAATAAAATATATTGTATATGTTTGATTAGACGATACAAACTTTTTATCTGTGTAGCACCCATAGCTTCATTTCCAAAACCCCTGTTTATTTTCCATTTGTCTGTGATTTTCGTATTTCCAAATTTGAGGCAGAATTTGATGTTAATTTTTTGCTCAGAACGTGCTGTGATTTTGGCCCGAAACACGAATGCAATTAACACAGAGTATGCGTGGACTATCATCGCTGTTAGGTAGCGAATGAAGGGCCGTGCGATCTTGCAAAGAAAAGAGAAAAGAAACTTGCATGAGTAGTAGGTTCAAAGGTCACATGCTGGGTTACTCAAATTTTCAGACTGCACTGGTTGGCGCACAAAATAAAGTCGGAGACGTTTTGATCAGTCTACATATTGTTCCATTTGTCACATCTAACATTCACCACCTGCAGACAGTTGGTACTTAGCTACGTCTGGAGGAAATGCAGTGTCAACGAATGAAGATGATTACTGTACTGTTATCATTGAATAAAGTTTAAGAATATCAAAGAATTTTGTTGACTGCGTAAACTTCGTTTACCGTGTATAATGTTTCGAAGTGACACTTCTGCCAGACAAAATCACAAGCACAAACTTTTTCTCAGCATGAAAACTTAGCTGTAAAAGAAAGACTTGAAAACAGTTTTCCGTGACAAACATTTGTGCGGAGTACGGAATCGCAGAACAAACTAGGTCAGATATAAGGAACAAGAGAATGAACTCTTAAAGTTTGTGCCTAAATCTAATGCGTAAAAAGTGAAAAATGAAGTCAAGCGAATGAGAATGGTTTGCACAGCTACGTTCAGAGGATTGACCGTTATAGAAATTAAAATGTCAAGCAAGTGTTTTGCACAGTCGAAAAAATGGTCTGCACAGCTACGTTCGAGTGGATTAATCGTTGTAGAATTGAAATTCAAGCTGCTACGGAAAGAGTAGCTAAGCTGTTAGAAGAAAGTGGGTTTTCAGCGAGTTCAGTGTAAATTTTTAGATTTCAAAGACGCTACATCATGTCAAAATAAAACAAAAATGTAATATAAGTCTCAGTGCAAATGTTGAAGAGATTGAGCTTTTTAACAAACAAAAATATTGAATTTATTAAGCAGGAAGTTATAAATTTATTAAGCAGGAAGTTATGAATTTATACCAGTTGTACAATGTCGACGAAACAGACCTGTATTGGCGAGTTTTACCTTAGAATACTCAAGAACGTAAGAATGAAAGAAATGTTCCTGAATGTGAGATTTGCGAAAAACAGATATCCGCCTTATTGTGTGCAAATGCCGACGAGAACCAAATGTTACACCCGTTAATGTATGGAAAAATAAGCAACAGCGAGCGTTGAAGGACATAATACCCAATTCATCTGTGCATTACTAAAATTAAAAAAAAAACTTGCTTTATTGGAAAAAGTATGGTCGATTCGTTTTAAAACAAAGCAGTGTCAGAAATCAGAATGTATCAAGCAGAACATTTAAAAGTACCAACAGAAGAAGTCATAATCTCACTTGATAGCAGTCCAGCTCACCCAGATGCCAATAAACTTACTAGCAATGATGGGAAGATTAGGTGCGTGTTTCTGCAACCAAAAAACCACTTCCTTCATACAAATTGAAGACTAAGTCATTATGTACACGGCCAAAGACTGTATAAAAAAAGTGATCATTAAATGAATTCTTGGAGATCGAAGAGCCAAGCACTGTCGAAGAAGATAAAGCAGATCATCGAACTCCACAAAACTTAAAACTCAACAATGTGAGGTACATTTTTTCTAATTTTGCAGCTGCCGTAAAAGATAAAATCTTCAACACTAGCCAATTCCTGAAAGACAATTTTATTGAATGAAGATGTCGAATCAGAAATAACTGAATGTGAGACGCATGATTTTCACGGAACTCTACGTCGAAGGGTGAACAAGAAGTTAAGTTAGAGGATCTTGTGCTGGGTGGCGGTTACAAGAAGCTGACGAGAGATGTGATGACCCATGTCATAAATCTTTGACAGAAGAAGAAATGGTGGACAGCGTGTCAGCAACGGAAAGTTCTGAGGACAAAGTAGATGACATCAATTTGCTAAACGTGAATATGGGTGACGTAAAAGAACGTTTGAAACATGTGATTGTGTTTTTTTGAGAAAAGCGAAAATGAAGAAATATCTGCGTTCTAGGACCACTTACGACACTTTCGTGAAATATCAATGAAGGAAATAAACTCCGAAGCATCACAGCAGAAGACAGACGCATTTTAAAAACAGTTTTTAGATTAAATGTTTTGAGTGCGTCCGAGCCAAGTCTGTTAGACAAATGCTCTACGCCGTAACTGTTCTGTATCTATACATGGACAGTACTTTAATTTATATCACGTGTGCATGCTTTAAATGTAAACCAATCATGTAAGTTTTTTAATGAACGTGTGTTTAATGTGTACCTCGTGCCATTTTTTTGGTTTATTTCAGTTAATCGGAAAACGTCTTCCTAATAGAATGCATTAACGAAGTTTCGCTGTTCATCGAAATCTATGACAAGTGTGGCACTTGTAAAAGAACGACTTCACGAATATGATAATTTAAAAGTGTCCAGACAGGAGTACTAATAATTTTCAGATGGCAAAGAATACAAAACAAACTTTAATATAATATTCATAAATATAATTATTTTAGTTATTAACTGAGAAAAAAGTTTCAATGCCTGTTCAATTTGAAAGACACTAACACCTGGAAAACTCATAACAATTACCGGACGCATTTACCTTTTATTAAACTGTTTAAATGTTCCTATATTTCTATGCTGAATACTTTGTCTTTACTAAATACTTATGACAACAATTTTACATGCTTTAAGTTATGTAAAACTGAAATGCGAGCGATTTCATTTCGTAAACTTATGAAGCTGTGCTGCCTTCTAATGTTACATATGTTGAAACATCTCTTAAAGTAATCTTTCATACTGAACGGTCCACCTATGCCGTAATATATGGTAAAATACACTGACGGAAAAAAAATCCCAACACCACGAACAAACAGTTGTAAAGGAATGAAATGGCGGCAATACATTTGTATAGGTTACATATTTAATGGATTAAGGTTTTAAGATCACAGCTTATTGTAAGCGCGAGAAGAGCAATTTTAAATGTGAAATGCTGGTACATTAATAACCGGTGTAACCTCCAGAATGTTGAATGCAAGCACGCAAACGTTCATGCATTGTGTCGTACAGGTGCTGGATGTCAGTTTGTGGGATGGAGTTCCACGCCTGTTGCACTTGGTCGGTCAATAAAGGGACGGTTAATGCTGGCTAGGGGTGACGCTGGAGTTGTCGTCCAATGATGTCCCATACGTGCTCGATTGGTGAAAGATCTGGTGATCTAGCAGGCCACGGCAACATGTCGATACTCTGTAGAGTATGTTGGGTTACCACAGCGGTATGCGGGCGAGCGTTATCCTGTTGGAAAACACCGCCTGGAATGCTGTTCATGAAAGGCAGCACAACAGGTTGAATCACCAGACCGACATACAACTGTGCCGTCAGGGTGCGTATGATAACCACGAGAGTGCTCGTGCTGTCATAGGAAATTGCTCCCTACACCATAACTCCAGGTGTAGGTCCAGTGTGTCTAGGCCGCAGACAGGTTGGTTGCAGGCGCTGACCTGGCCTCCTTCTAACCAAAACACGGCCATCACTTGCACTCAGGCAGAACTGGTTTTCATCAGAAAACACAACAGAACTCCACTCCATTCTCCAATGAGCTCTAGCTTGAAACAACTGACGTCGCAAACGGCAGTGGTTTGGAAGTAAGTGGAATGCACTCTACAGGGCGTCTGGCTCAGAGATGTTCTTCAAGTAACCGATTTGTAATAGTTCGTTGTGTCACTGTGGTGGCAACTGCAGCTCGAATTGCTGCCGCAGACGCAGTACGATGCACTACGGCCATACGCCGTACACGGCGGTCTTCCCTCTCAGTAGTGCCACGTGGCCGTTCGGATCCCGGTCTTCTTGAGGCAGTACCTTCCCTTGACCACCGTTGCCAACAATCATGCACAGTGGCAACATTCCTTTCAAGTCGTTCTGCAATATTGCGGAAAGAAAATCCACCTTTTCGTAGCCCTATTACACGACCTCGTTTAAACTCCGTGAGCTTTTTTATAATGGCTTCTTCGTCTTCTTAAAGGCATTCTTGACTAACATCAACACCCTACGTAGAATCTCAACGATAAATAACGCTCACGACCGTTACAGCGCGTATTTACAGCAAACCTGCTTTTAATGTTCCGAGGGGGCTACTAGCGCCACACATATGCGTCGAGCGCGAAATTTGCATATACGTCATCTTACAAATGTACTCTCACTGCCAACCAACTGTCATTTATCTAACATAAGCCCTTCTTGGTGTTGGGATTTTTTTCTGTCAGTGTATTTTCCGTTCGAGGTCGCGGCAAGACCAAGTACGATGTAAAGGTTGACTAGAGTCAGGCCATGTAAATTGAGTTAATAATCTGTAAGAGTAACAGTCGAATACTCCACCTTCTACCATTTACCAGCGAGCTGCGCAGGCGCAGGCTGTAGTGGTGTTGAGTCCGATCAATGTAGAATAGTGTCCAGTGGTGTCGTGTTTTCTTCAGTGATGATTCGCTCCGTTTGTACTTGGCGCCGATGAGCAGCGCAGAGGTTTCAGGAGAGAAGCCCGCCTGCGCACGGATCCTGCCTTAACCGTCAAATGGCACACATCTAGCACACCGGGAGTGAATCTATCGGCAGCCATTTTCTACGAATCCCGGACACCCTTGGTAGTCCTCCGTACCACATTCACCGCTCAACGGTACGGTACAGTGATGATACTTTACGACCTGTTTGTATGTTGCCATTCCTGTCGCAGAAACACCTAGCAATTTTTTTTACCGGATAGTGCCCTGTCTCAGGCGGCACAGCTGTCCGACGTGTGCACCCGTAGTGTCGACACCTTTTCATGGAAAGCCCGATCGCCCGACTTCGCACTAGTCGAACATTTTTGGAAACCAAATACCGAATCCTGGAACTTGGACAACTGGCCCGCAATTTGGAGACTATCTGGCATGTAATACCTTAGGAGAGTATTGATGAACTGTATGGGTCTATTACGCGCAGGGTATCCGCTTGTACATTTCCATGCGCACTGACAATTCTAATGACCCGTTCTGGAACACATCTTTCGTTTATAGCTCAAACGTACGGGATTTTACTTCTTTTGAAAACAGCAGCTGTAGAAGCGTCAGATACTCAAGGCAAAAGTAATGACAGTCAAATTTTAGGATTTACTGAAGAAAAACAAGCCAGACCTTCACATCGGAGGATCTCTGAGATTTTTGTCAGCTTTGCAAAAGGCAGCTTCATGAAAGATCTAACAGACCCAATCAAAAGCAATTATTCATCTTCCATCTGAGATTTATTCATGCTTTGTAAAATACAGCTTATAAAAGTAGAACAAACCCAATGAAAACAATTCTACAAAAAAGAAATTCTAATAAAGTATCATCTTTCAAACGCATTACAAATAATATTCAGTTAAAACCATTGCTGACAAGTAATGATCCCGCAAAATAATTACTTGAAACACCAAATAAAAGACATACAAAAATTCGTTCAAAGCGGAACATGAAACTTGGCTTTTTAACTATTTAGCATTTGGCCACTAGCAATGCATCATTCACTGTAACTCAAATTTCTCATTACTTTGAATTTGAAGTTTTCGCATCTAAACAACTGTTCATTCGTAATTTCAAGACGGTGGGACCTACGACGTTATGTCTTTCCCATCTGTGAAGATTCGGTTGAATTGCATACGGTGACGTATTCTTTTAAAGGACTTGACATCGAAGGCGGCTTTCAAAGCTACTGAAGCCTAGCTTGAGAATGTTGGATCTTCGATTCATGATCTGTGTAAAGCAAGTACCATTTGCAATGTTTCTGACTTGACGGAGCGAATTCGGAATAGTTATTGTACTAAGATATGCATAACAATTATTATTCTACACCTCTTAAAACTGAATCATATAATTTCCTACGATTCAGCTTAGAATTCTGAAATTGTCATCATATTTAAGAAATGTATTCAATTAACAATAAGTTATAATGAATACAGCTTCTTCTAAGCTTCTCCTAATGGTTGTTGTTTGGTAATTATATCATGAATAAACTTTCCTGCTAGTAGTGTAGTAATAATAATAATGAACAAGCTTTTAACTGCTAGTAATGTTGTAGTTGTAATTAAGATGAATAAAGTCTTAATGCTGGTTGTTAATAATAACAACTAATGAAATAAACCTAACAGCCAGACAGAGATCTGACAAAACTATGAACTGAGAAAAACGTACTTACAACACAAGCTTTATTCAGAGAAAGTCCTGGTATCCTCCAACATACACGAAGCTCTACTCACATAAACGAAGATCTCTTTACACATAAAAGCTCTCTCACGTAACACAAACAAAAGCTCTCCTCCACATAAACAAACGCTCTCTGGAACAAAAACAACAGCTCTCTCTACGCACATCAACAAAAAGCTCTCTCGCACATAAACAACCGCTCTCTCTGGTATCGTTGAACGCGTCTATTTATACTGGCTACCACCACGTCATGACTTACACTCATTGCCAGATCTCATTCAGCGGGAGAAATAACATCTCGTTCAGTAAGAAGATAATTTACATAGAAAAATAAAATAACCAGAAATAGTAAAATCAAAAAGAAAGTGAATCTAGAGTATACGTTACATCATCTCCCCTTTAATTTTTTTTTCGAAAAACCTATCAATTTTGGAGTGTAAGTCTTACACTTCGTTGATTGACGTTTATCGATCTCCTTTTTGCTGTTGTTTTGGTGGCAGCAGTATGTACAATCTCAAACTTGGCATGACAAAATCAAGAAATCTGTATTCGTCTGTGAAACACTTTGTATACTTGAACAAAACAAACCTGCATCGGCATACCTTCCTTTTATTCTGCCTAGCAGGAATCACTTTTTTAATTTCAAATTACGTTCTCATATTATCGTTGAATACACACCAACTGTATCAGCAGCGAAGATTGCCTGGAGCTGCCTAACAGTAACAATTTTTATTATTTAACCCCTAAGCACATATATATAAAAACAAATTTGGATTAGTAGATGGACATAAAAGAAATATGAAAAAAAACACATTTATACACAAAAAGAATACATAGGCCCACACGAAAAAAAGGAATTCTGACACGCCAACTGGTTGTGCAGGAAAAACAACAAACGGAGAAAAGAACCTGTCCACGAGAACTTACTTATCTCGAGGACGCATAAAAAACTCTAGTACGATAACGTTTTCCAGGCCTCATCGGACTGGTAAATTCAGGTGGCGTAGATCTCTTTAAGGACGTGACTGGATCATCTGTAGTCTGTCGGTCAAGAAATCCCGGCGGCTGACAGGAACGGTTGACGTCCGTCGGTCAGGAACGGCTGAAGTCTGTCGGTCAGGAAATCCCTGCGGCTGACAGGAACGGTCAGGAACGGCTGAAGTCTGTCGGTCCGGAAATCCCTGCGGCTGACAGGAACGGTCAGGAACGGCTGAAATCCGAGAAAGCAAACTCAGCCTCCTGTGTTGGCTTTCTCGGATCATACCAAGGAATTTGATATTTATACTGACGCATCCGGAGTGGGTCTCGGTTGCGTTTTGTCACAAGCTGGGCATCCAATAGCTTTTGCGTCTCGTAATTTAACCAAAGCTGAACGCAATTATTCAGCTACGGAACGTGAATGTCTTGCTGTTGTGTATGGTCTTGACAAATTTCAATGTTATCTTAACGAATTGACAGTTTACATAATTACGGATCATTCTGCCCTTCAGTATTTTAATTCTGCTAAGCATCTCTCTCAAAGACTTATGAAGTGGGCTCTGAAGTTACAAGAGAGCAATATCAAAATTTCGTATCAGCCAGGTCATAAGAATCAATTACCGGACGCATTGTCTCGCGTCCCGGTTAGTGGGGTCCTCAATGAAACTACTCCTGGATGTCAGCCTTTACTTCTAATAGCTGATATAACATCCAGAGAGCAGATAATGGCAGAATTAATAAATGATCCAGATTTTGGGGATATCTATAATTTTTTGCTTGCGGGTTCGCCCCTACAAAGTGATCCTTCTCTGGCTGGGATGTCACAGCAGTTTGAAGTCATAGAGGGTCTTCTTTACTATACGAAATCTAGGACTACTAGGGCAGAGTTTCGCCCATGTATTCCGCGAACCCTTAGAATGGACCTTTTAAACGAATTTCATGACAAACCTCTTGCAGGCCATTTAGGTATTCGCAAGGCCCGTTGTAAATTGCGGGATGTTGCCTATTGGCCTGGCATGTACAAAAGTGTGCTCGCATACGTTCAATCATGTCACTTGTGTCACATTAATATTACCGTAATGTAAGACCGGCCGGTCACTTGAAATCTAGTTCAAGTTCTCATGTTTTTGACATTATTTCAATAGATTTATTGGGACCTTATCCTTTATCTGTTAAAAACAAAGCTCGTTAAGTTTTAGTATTACCTGATAATTTTTCTAAATGGGTTGAAGTTTTTCCCATTAAAGCCGCTACGGCAGAAGTTATTTGTAATGTATTAATTAATGAAGTATTCTCTAGATATGGTGCACCTAATAAAGTAGTTTCGGATAATGGTCCGCAATTTATTTCTGACATTTTTGAAAGAATTTGTGCGAGACTACACATTAAGCATAAATTCATTTCCCCATATCATTCCCAGAGTAATCCTGCGGAACTAGTAAACCGCACGCTTGTTAAAATGATTGCTACATTTGTCATGGATCATCACGAGCGATGCGATGAACATCTTGAGCTTTTTTCGTTCGCCCTCCGCTCGTCTGTTCACGAATCTACTAAAATTACTCCTGCAGAACTTTTTCTGGGTCGCAAAATTAAGACCCCTTTTGAAAATTTAACGGGGATTATCGACGAACTAAACCAGCGAACAACTCCGCAATCAGTACGAATCTTGGCAGAAAAAAGCTCGTGTTGCAATGTTAGGAGCACAAGCGGATCAAGCAAGATATTATAATACTAGGCGTAGGGAACCAGATCTTGTCAATGGAGATCTGACTCTCGTGGAAACACACTTCCAGTCTTCTGTTTCTCATACTTTAGTGAAGAAATTTGCACCCAGCTACGAAGGTCCATATCGGGTGGCAAATGTGTTTGAAAATAACATTGTTCTTGAAAAACCTGACAATAAATTTCAATACGTACACTTTGCTCAGTGTCGCAAGTATCATGAACGGAATATAGATTTTATCATCAACCCTACTCAACCTTCTGTTCCACAGACTCAAGAGTCTATATCTCACGATCAACCTCCAGAAATTTTGGACGAACCAACAAACAGTTTTGAAGAATCTCCAGTGATTTTTTCTTCACCCTCCCCTACTCAAGACGGGTTTCCAAACACGCAACCTGATTATCCCATGAGACGAAGGTTCGAATCAAGTTCTTCAAATACTAGTATCGTTCCTTTCCCTCCAACCATTGCCAACACTATTGCTGCACCGTTTGCTGATAACTCTGCACCAACACAAGCTCCTACTTCCTTGAATACCTCGTCAGAGTATATTCCTATAGGAAGAAATAAACATCGCCCTGCACGACCACTAAATTACAGCAGCGACTCAGAGTCTTCAGATATTTCTGATTTATCAGTTATGGACCATAGTTTGACGATTCCTAAACGTCAAACACCAATTACAAACCGTCCAGCAACACCAAAAGCTGGTCGAAAACGTAACTTGTCTCCACAATCTGCCTTGCCGCAACAGCGTTGAAGGCAGAGATCCTTGCATCCGCCCGGGTTTCGCCCCTGAAACCTACG
Organism: Macrothele yani; assembly: GCA_039090855.1. Taxonomy (NCBI): domain Eukaryota; kingdom Metazoa; phylum Arthropoda; class Arachnida; order Araneae; family Macrothelidae; genus Macrothele; species Macrothele yani. The sequence continues at coordinate 43,681,534 of CM076999.1, read as the reverse complement.
CTCAGGGCAAACAGGGCCGATGTCTGCTTCTACTCTCATGCCACGAGGAGAAAGCAAAAACAAACGATGTGGCCGGAGCCACGTCCCTCCAAAAGAATGCTGGAAGGACAACACGGGACCCAGCACAAAGGGACTACATATCAAAAGCCTGGGGGAGCCCGTTCCTGTCAGCCGCAGGGATTTCCTGTCCGACAGACTTCGGCCGTTCCTGATCGATGGACTTCAGCCGTTCTTGTCCGTTCCTGTCAGCCTCAGGGATTTTCGGACCGACGGACTTCAGCCGTTCCTGACCGTTCCTGTCAGCCGCAGGGATTTCCGGACCGACAGACTTCAGCCGTTCCTGACCGTTCCTGTCAGCCGCATGGATTTCCGGACCGACAGACTTCAGCCGTTCCTGACCGTTCCTGTCAGCCGCAGGGATTTCCTGACCGACAGACTTCAGCCGTTCTGACCGACGGACGTCAGCCGTTCCTGTCAGCCGCCGGGATTTCTTGACCGACAGACTACAGATGATCCAGTCACGTCCTTAAAGAGATCTACGCCACCTGAATTTACCAGTCCGATGAGGCCTGGAAAACGTTATCGTACTAGAGTTTTTTATGCGTCCTCGAGATAAGTAAGTTCTCGTGGACAGGTTCTTTTCTCCGTTTGTTGTTTTTCCTGCACGACCAGTTGGCGTGTCAGAATTTCTTTTTTCGTGTGGGCCTATGCATTCTTTTTGTGTATATATGTGTTTTTTTTTTATATTTCTTCTATGTCCATCTACTAATCCAATTTTTTATATATATATCTATGTGCTTAGGGGTAAAATAATGAAAATTGTTACTGTTAGGCAGCTCCAGGGCAATCTTCGCTGCTGATACAGTTGCTTTGTATTCAACGATAATATGAGAACGTAATTTGAAATTAAAAAAGTGATTCCTGCTAGGCAGAATAAAAGGAAGGTATGCCGATGCAGGTTTTCTTTGTTCAAGTATACAAAGTGTTTCACAGACGAATACAGATTTCTTGATTTTGTCATGCCAAGTTTGAGATTGTACATACTGCTGCCACCAAAACAACAACAAAAACGATTTCGATAAACGTCAATCAACGAAGTGTAAGACTTACACTCCAAAATTGATAGGTTTTTCGAAAAAAAAAAAAATTAAGGGGGAGATGATGTAACGTATATTCTAGATTCACTTTTTCTTTTGATTTTTACTATCTCTGGTTATTTTATTTTACTATGTAAATTATCTTCTTACTGAACGAGATGTTATTTCTCCCGCTGAATGAGATCTGGCAATGAGTGTAAGTCATGACGTGGTGGTAGCCAGTATAAATAGGCGCGTTCAACGATACCTAAGAGAGCGTTTGTTTATATGGAGAGAGCTGCTGTTGTATGGTGAAAGCTTTTTGTTGATGTGCGTAGGGAGAGCTTCGTTTATGTGAGTAGAGCTATGTTATTTTGTGCCAAGAGCTTCCTTCTATGTGATTAGCTTTTTTCTTCATTATTGTGATACGATTAATGTGACTACTGTGTGTGTGTGTTGGAGGATACCAGGACTTTCTCTGAATAAAGCTTGTGTTAGTAGTACGTTTTTCTCAGTTCATAGTTTTGTCAGATCTCTGTCTGGCTGTTAGCTTTATTTCATTAGTTGTTATTATTGACAACCAGCATTAAGACTTTATTCATCTTAATTACTACTACAACATTACTAGCAGTTAAAAGCTTGTTCATTATTATTACTACACTACTAGCAGGAAGTTTATTCATTATATAATTAACAAACAACTACCATTAGAAGCAGCTTAGTAGAAGAAAGTTGAATTCATTATACCTCCGAGTAGCTTCGTCAGGCATTTAGTAGCTAAAGATCGCAGAAGAAACAGGAAAAAAATATTTCTAAGAATATAATTAAATTCAAAATAAGTAAAACACTTGCACGATGTCACGGGTTGTTTGATCCCAGGGCCGGGTGGTCACGTGTAACGTCAAGAAGTCGGTGCCATATGAAAGGAAGGTTCGTGGTTACATCCTTGTTACACATATTCCGCTGAGTGGTGATCTCAATGGTTTCGCGAAGCACAGTAGCTCTTGCGCTGACGTAGGGCGCTAGTTCTTAAAATCTCTCCATCTGGGAACTGCCCTTTCAGGTGCAACATCACGGGCTAGATCGGCGTGAGGGTACCTAGAGCTTTGTCAGATATCCTCGCTGCAGAACAGCGCGCATCACCTTCTACGCTCACGGAAGCCGGAGTCTATGCTATTCCTTTGGATTACCCTGACACATCCGTTAAATCCAACATCGGAATGACGAAAAGATCGTTCCAGATCCGTATTTCTGAACACCAAAGAGACGTTAAGGCCGAAAAGCTTACGACTACACTAGCCGGTGATGTTACATCTGAAAGGGCAGTTCCCAGATGGAGAGATATTAAGAAACTAGCGCCTTACGTCAGCGCAAGAGCTACTGCGCTTCTCGAAACCATCGAGATCATCACGCGACGGAATGTGTGTAACAAGTATGTAACCACGAGCCTTCCTTTCATATGGCACCGACTTCTTGACGTTACACGCGACCACCCGGCGCTGGGATCAAACAACCCGTTACATCGTGCAAATGTTTTACTTATTTTGAATTTAATTACATTCTAAAAATACATTTTTCCAGTTGCTTCTGCGATCCTTAGCTACTAAATACCTGTCGAAGCTACCCGGAGGTAGTGAAAACTAGCATCTCTTGATCAGTTTATTTTATACGCCTAATAAACGGAGTTCACGTTTTATCGTCTTTCACATAAAATTTCTTTATATAACTAATTAACGTCTGCGTTAAGTTTCAACGTACATATAAGTGCTTGAAAAGATTCATTTTTCTAAATTTATATTTTCAAACGTCTCATGCAGTTCTCCATTGATTGTACGGTTATGACTGTCCAGGCAGTATGACATGATGTGTTCATTCCCCGAATATTCATCATTCCTACTAATGTGCTCTTCAAATTTAAAGGAATTCAGCTTCCAGTGCACTTGTGGTTCACTATGAGGATCAACAAGGCTCAAGGATAGTCGCTCAAAGTTGTTGGCAAAAATCTGCAAAGCTTTTACTTTTCCCATGGACAACTTTACCTTTACGTTGGATATCCCAGTGTTCGCAGCAAGCAAAGTCTCTACACTTTTAGCGCGACAGGGGAGAACTCAAACATTGTTTACCAAGAAGCCTTGGCTTAGTATCCATTTTTTTCACCACTAATTTTTTTTAAAATTAAAAACAACTGGGCCTGTTTAACATGATGCTTATTAAAGATAATGTTTTACCCTGTCCTTACGATTCACTGTCAAACATTTCACCCATCCAAGAGAAAACTACTTGCAGTTAGTGAACATAAAATCAAATATGTTTCAGCATAATATAAGTTTTTCGCTCGCATTTATCTGCTCGAAGCCATGATAAGTCGCCGACGAAACTTATCATTGAATTCCATTCTCTATCTAAACAAAGCCTACACCAACAAACAGCGTCAGAAGAGCGAAGGGCTGAAAGCTAATAAAGAATATCCTACCAATGTTTTCCTATTTTTTTTAGAAAATAATAATGAATTTAACACAGGAACGCAGGCTAACGTCTCATGGCGGCTGAGTTCTGAATAATAAAAAAGTAGGAATCATGATAAAATCGTTTTACAGCAAGAGCCAGAAGGAATAGTAATTTTTCAAATACGCCTTCTGTTCTCCGAAGAAAGGGAGAGAAGAGAGAGACTTTTGACATTTACAATTCTATAGGGATAACTCTGCATTTCAAATAAAGCAATTATCCTAATATACACTGTGGCGAAATGCATACATTAAAGTATAAATCCTTCAAACATTCTTAGGAGCGAAGATTCACTTGAAAACATAAACATACTAAATTTACATGGCGCCAGATCTGGAAATTTCAAATAGCTCAGCAGTATATGCAAAATATTTAATAAGCTAAACTCAATCTGGTTCTGAAAATTTCTTAAATCGAAGATTTAGAAGCGATATTAACAAGAAACTCATATTAAATATTTGCATCCACTAATGGGAAAATTGTGTACTATTTTGGGCACGGAATGGAGATATCATGTTATCATAATTAGTAGTATCTTATAGAAAAATTGTTTTCTATATCCGATATTTAGATATGTAGATACTGCTGCAAATATGCTGGAAATGGAAAGCGGGCCTCCAGTGGAAAACATGTCAGTTAAACAAATTGGAAATTACACTCGCGGAAAGTGAAAAAAGAACACCAAGAAAGAGACGTCTGATACGAACGAAATTTATACAGCATAATAATGGAATACAGAGGATAACGTGATCAAAACATTATGGCAAAATACAGCTGTATTTGCTGGTAAACTGAAAAATAACATTTTCATCTAACGTGGTTAGTACGAGGTTTAACCGCCATGAACTGCATCACGCTGTGCAATTCTGGCATGGAGTCTGTCGTACAGATGTTGGATGTAAGTTTGGGGTATTGAGTGCCAAGCATTCTCAACCTGGATGCGTAAATCGGGGATGGTCGTGGCTGGCCGTGGAGACCGGATAAGTCGTTGTCCCATAAAATCCCACACGTGCTAAATGAGGGACAAATCCGGTGAACGTGCAAGCCATGGAAGTTGTTTCACACCCTGAAGTGCATGTTGCGTTGCACATGCAGTGTGTGGGCGTGCGTTATCTTGCTGGAAAACACCACGATGGACCGACGTTACAAATGGCACAACAACGGGTTAAATGATGTTGTTGATGTAAGAGGTGCTGTTTAACGTACACGGTACAAACACTAGTTGTGTACGGGAGTGATAGCTGATCGCTGCCCACACCAGGAGACCAGGTGTAGGCCCTGTGTGTCGCTGGCGGATGCAAGAAGGGTGGAGACACTCCCCTGTGCGTCTGCGGACGCGCATACGGCCATCGGAGGCTCCCAAGCAGAATCTGCTTTCATCGCTGAACACGACAGATCGCCATTGCGTTCTCTAGTGCAGACGTTAGCGACACCACTGAAGCCATTCCTGACGGTGTGCTGAGTGAGAGGTACGCATGCCAGAGGTACACGGGCAAGTAGTCCTGCATCCAGTAGACGGTTGCGGATTGTTCGCACAGTCACCTCTGGTGCAACGGCAGCTCAGGTTTGCGTCGCACTGGATGTTCTGCTTGACAACGCCGCTCTTCTTATGCGTCGATCGGTCCGCTCATCAGTCCGTCTGTGAATCCCGTTTCACGTCTTCTCGTGTGGGAATGTTCCACGGATCATCTACGCCACCATCGTACCACCACCGATACTTACCGTCCAATTCGCACCGCAATACGACGATACGACCACCCGGCCTCGCGGAATCTGACTAGACGACCTCGCTCAAAGTCCGATAACTGCTGAAACCGTACACGTCTTCCATACCCAGGCATTGCAGATTCTTCAGGGTCTTCGCGGGTGTTCGTACGCCGACGACTGATTACATTCACTTCGCCGTACTCCTTAAATACCACCGACGATAATTTGCATATTATGCCGTGCTGTGGCCTAGCCGCTCACCGGTTTGTCCTGAAAATAACAACACACCTACGTCAACTCGACCCCATTAACACATGTAAATTTCATGATCGTCCTTCAATTCCTTCTTGGTGTTCTTTTTTCACGTTCCGCCAGTGTATATGCATATCGTTCCTATGAGATACGCTGTCCGACAAAGATAGAATTTTCAGATACTACTTTTAGAAACAGTGATGCAGAAAAAAAAACGACATACATCTATCCCACCCTGGAAAGACTCTGTAATATTTTAGTAAGGATTTGCGAATGAATTTCACTTGGTCAGACATTTCTCGCAATTAAACAGCAGCATAGTTTCAGAAAAGTCACATTCCTGTTGAAATAGCGACGAGCCCTCTATTGTGATCGCTATAACTGCTAACAAGTCAAACGCAAATGACAATATCGAAAAGAGGTCAACCGGCCGTTATCCAATCTTTGCTGAGCAATTTGATAAAAACGGAAATTAATATCTGGAGCAAATTTGGACAATTAAAATGTCAGGACCAAAACAATTTCAGGAAGCACTTGTTCCTTCCGTATCCTATTCTTATCACTTTAGCAAATATAAAATAAATATAGTGCCTGCAGTGCCCATTTCCAGAAAGTGACAGTGTCATCTTTGGGATTGTGAAGCTGCGAAAAATCGGAAAATTATACCGATTGATTGAAAGGAAAGTGACATCTGGCGTGATCTGCCAGACACCAATGTACGTTCTCGTTAGCTGAATAATAGGGATAATATTTCTGTTTCAACATTTTCCCCCTCCGTCCGATGTCAAGTAGTTAAGTATTTCCAGAATATTTTTTTTTTGACAAAAATGGAAAAAGCATTTCGCATTGAAATAGAAGCCATTTCATGATCATCCACCTTTTCCTTCCCATCTTTTGCCTAAATCTGGCGAACCACCACTGCTGCTTCAAGCTCCTTACAGCGATATTCATCGTCCGAAATTCTACTTTGTAACATCCCGAATATGCGTCCTTCTTTCTCTTTACTTCTTTAATCTCACTGTTCCACAAAGCATCACCTCTAAAGGTACCCTCCATTGCAGTAATACAGACCTCTTTAGTTGCAGTGACAATACAGTTATTAACACATTTCCACTTCTTTTCTACATACCTCTCACACTCCTTCAACTCATTCAGACGTTCACAGAGTAAATCAGAGCAACGCTGGTTTCCTTTAAAGAGCCCTTCAACCTTTATTCTCATCACAGGAATCTTCCTGTTCCTCCTCCTCCAACCAACATTCAGTTTTTCTGTTATACTAAGAGGATATTAACAAAGCAAACAGCTGCACTTCTCATCACACGGTTATAAACAACTGTTTCAGACACTGATCATAAACAACAAAATCTATTATACACTTTAGTCCCAGAGTACGATTTTTCAAAGGGTATTCGTGGATTTATCGTTGGTTAAAAAACGTATTCGGTACCCACAATCCATTTTCGATGCAGAGTTAATTTAATATTTTCGCACTATCATTCACGCCAGTGTCATTACACTTACCCAAAACGCTTTCAGAATTCCCATTCCAAACACCGATTTTAGCGTTGAAATAATTTGCTATATTAACTTTCTCTTTAGTACCTACATAGCTAGCTCAAAACAGCTTGTAGCTCATTCCAAAGGTCTTCCTATCAGAAGGTTCAGAATCATAAAGTTATTACACAACAACAGGGGTGGCCAGACTTTGAGGAACCAAGATTTACCTTAAGCTATCATTCCCTACTGCGACCTACCATGGTTTATCGCAGTGATATAGGCATATTTATATAAGAATAAGCATATATCACGAGTGTTTTGTTAGTGTATGTGTGGTTTTGTAAGTTAGGAAACAACTACAGAAAACTAATATTTAAATCACTTTTTGTTACTGAAACACTATTTTCAAAGAAATTACAGAATTTTACTTAGAAATTCTTCATTTACAGTATTTAATTCTTAGATTTTGATGCGTGACACTGCATGCCCTCACACAGTTTACAATAATAAAACACAAATTCAGGGAGGCAGAGTCGGAGACACTTTTCTAAATGAGCATCAGTCAGGCAGCTCTTGTATTTCGATTTCATTATTTTCATTTCTTGAAAAGCTGCTTCACAGAAATATGTGGATCCAATAAATGATCGACCATGCGAGAGATCGCGATCGATCGTTTGGCTACCCCTGCACTAAAACAATTACTATTATCTAAAGTTTCTCTTTGAACCGAATCCAAAGAATCATCACACTTATGCAGCTATGGAGAATCAAGTTATTCTTCATCTTTTCTCTTAAAATCACAACTACACGAGCCTGACTTCTCACATTATCCAACACTCAAGACCACACACTCACCGTTCACTTAAATTCTTCTGTACCAATTTCTTCCTCATTAGTTTCATTTTTACACAGCACTTCCAACCTATGCTTTTTCATGTCTTAAATCTCACCCCATTTATTTTTCCGTTTGTACTTCTAGTAGTCCGTACACCAATCTTACATTCAGTTAGCCGAGATGTCTTTCTCATACGCTGTTTTTCAGTTTCCAGTTGTTCCGTGGCGGACCATCCTTCTCAAGTGCAGTAGGTCCAACATGCCCCACACTTGAGTATTTTAAATTATTTCGTGGTTTCAAAAAAATTATAAAAGTATATTAGTCTCTGTGATCAGTCTACAGCTCACGGTTCCAGTTGTTCATTGCGCCTAAGGATTCTGGAAAAACACCCAATCAGTTAGGGCCTGTTCGCTAAAGTCACAGAAATCTAACAGGTACTTCCGCAATATTTAAACTAGAACTTAATTTTGTGTCTAGTTCCAAGATTCATAGAGGCCCTTGTTGCTGTTGTGGGTGGTAGTGTTGCCCAGTGGAGCGCCCAAAGGAGGCAAACCCATCTCTCACTAAGACTGCCCTCCATTTGTTGAATAGTAAATAATATAGTTATTTAAACTACAGTAGACCAAATTTCGTTTACCCCGCTTAAGGGACTACATGACTAGCTGATACTCGAAAATCTAACCCGGAAAGCATTTCAAATAACTTTTAGAGAAAATTGCCGTCTGTAGCTTTTAACAAGGGTTTTTTGGGCTTCTTTCCATGTATGGCAGACAATAATTTCCAAAACTGACAACTGGAGGCAGCGCGTCAGGGATCATTGATTTCTGTGTTTTCCTGTTCTCATGTTGCGCAATACGTGTTTGAGCTAGTGATTTTTATAGCCGGAATCAGAAAGTTTTTCGGGCTGATTTTTGTATTTGCTCTTCCCTTGGTGTTTTGAAGAACAAAAAGCCGTAACAAATTACTTTTTTCGTTGAATTTTTTCATAACATTATTGTATTTATTGTCGGCTTGCTTGTTATGTCCTCAGTTGTATCAACCCCCAGAGTACAACACATCTGATGATATAACTCACAGATCAGGAGACTCAGAGGTTAATCTTCCATAGAAACTCATGGCAAGAATTTGACCCGGAAGGTTTTAATAGAACAGTGTGCCAGTTGACGGACATGGCACTAAAACTTCGAAATCGTAACACATAGAGTCCACCTTAAATGTTTTTCAACGTTTTACAAGTATGTCCGCGCTGCAACATATCTGGCCACTGGTACCGTTTCACGTCACAGACGCTATCGTAGTCTCATATCTGACGACTCTCTTCCTCTGTGATATATCTCATTCAAAGTTAACAATCCGTGTTCTAAATCGTAAAGGCGACGATCTCAAACTTAGGTAAAAAATTGGCAAACGCCACGGAAGAATACAAGTCTCATTCGGAAAGTTGTTGAATAACTTAGGGGCCGAACAAGGAATTTTTTCATATCGTTGTTGTCTCATTTCATATAAACTAAATTACAAAAAAAAAAAGGAAAAACGTTCTATTATTTTCAGAGCTGGACTGTTTAACAATATTACAACAGGGTTCCACAACAGCTGATTATTCATATATGACCATAAAAAGGCTTGAATACCGGAGGGGGCAACCCCGATTTATTTATGCCATTACCTATCGTCAACTATTTTGTTACGGGCAAATAACAGACTATCTCATGATACTCGAGCGCCTTGGTTTACTGAAATTCTCCCCGCAGTTAGGAATAATAATTGGCATTTAAAGTGAGTGATGTGATTGTTCTCCTAACGTCCAGATGTACAAATTGCGATTTATCAATGTGCTACATCAGATAGGAGGAGCACTTGAAGAGTATGGTTGTTGTTGAAACAATACATAAACGCCTATCAATGAATCACAAAGATACTTTTTGCGATCTATCATTAATTTTCAGAACTACTTGGCGGCTAAGTAGAGAAGGATTGCTGTTTTGCCATCATGAATCTAATAGGCTTCTTCATTAGTTAAGTTGGTCATTCTAGCTGAATAAATGATATGTCACCATAAATAGGCATGCTAAAAATTCAAGCAATCGATAGTATTATATAAAGGTTCACGCAAAAATGTTTTTAGAATGTGATTACATCAAAATACTCTGTAAAAATGTAATGTGTATTTAAATTATCATACTAAATGATACCGAAATAAAATGTATCACAAATTTGTATTTGCTAATAACAATTCACGTCACGCAAAATTTTACATTTCATCTTGAACCATCACATGGTTTTTCTTCATGGTTGAAATATACCATGCTGTTAATCAGTTGAGTTGTTCTCTTATTCAGTTTTCCATATGTATTTATAGTATGCTTAATGATATGTGACCATGAAATGTTTTTCCCTTTTCCCCTGATTTATATAGTACTTCATGTTTTTATATGGGTTTTAGTTACGTTTCCTTTGTTTTACGATGGTGTATGCCGAACAGAATCTGAATCATTTGATTGAATTTCGTTATAACATCTGGTACTTTTGTTTTTCTTTCTGTTTGTCTAGATGTACCACGAGATAATCCAGGAAGATATTCAACAGAAAGCTACAGCCACGTACAAGTACAAAAAGGCAACGTGTTTCTCATTAAAAAAAAAGAAAGCAAACGGTTTTACGTTTTTTTTCTTGAATGGAGGGTACGTTTTACGTGAATTACTTACATTTTAACAAACGAAAAAATCAAACATGAACTCGTGCAACTGCTAAATATCTTGACTAGAGATCTCCGGTTTTCGGTTTTTAGTTAACAAAAGAAAATATATGAAATAACACCCAAAAGGTTCAGCTACTTTACTATTTCTTTGGTATTTATTCTATTTTAAAATGCATCAACCGTGTACGGGAGGTGCTATAAATTTGTGCAGTTTTGATCTGGTGAAGTTGTAATAAACCAAAATTTAGGCTCATATGAGTAAAGCCTAAAGTTTGTTCATCGAGTCTCATAATACACAGGGAACTGCGTTATTGTTCTTGGGGGAAGCCAGTCACCTGGGAAAACATCTCATAATAATTGGCGTACTTCTCTAGAGCACGAATCGCTAATGTCTCGATCGATGGATTCCCATATTAATGTGCTCACCTACATCGTCCTAGATTCCTTGTGGAACGAAAGTTTAAGAGTTTAAGATACACGGAATGATGTATGTTTCAAGGTTGCTAGGACTAAAAACTGAGCAGCGAACACTAAACTCATTGGCACAAGTAATGCAATACGGAGATAAAAAAAACGACAGCAACATTATAATTCGGTGAGTGAAACGAAGTGGATTACAATATTTCGCTGCCGAAAAGAAAGCGATTAATTTCTGGTATAATTTAATACTGAACTAAAAGCCGTAAAATGACCATGTCCTGAATTCATTCTTATTCAGAATGTTGAAAGGTGATTTAAAAAATTAATTCCTGGCTACACTTTCGGACTCAGTGGAGTGTCCTTTTAGTGATGTGCACAGATACTCATGAACAATTAGCTTGCTGAGTGTTTTTGGAATTTACCCCTTTTGCAGTAGCTTTCCTATCAACAATAATCTACTATGATTCCAAGATTTTCCTGCGCTTTTGCAATTTCCTGATGCACGACACCAATTCTATTTCTATATTCCACGGCACTGTGCAGCAGACTTTCTCTGACACATTTAAATATGATATTTCTTTTAATTTCGTTATTTTACTTGATAAAAGAATCGTCTTTTGTTTACCAATGTGAAATACCGGGTTTCGTGATTTTTTTGTTTTTTTTGTTAAGGGCAATCAAATCCATTTGTATTGCCATTATACCAAAAACTTTTCTCGATTGCTCATTAAATCCGAGAACTCAGTAAATACGTGATCCTTATAAGCCGGTTCTACTACAGCTTATTACTTGCACCGTCGACAACGAATATCTGCATGTTTTAAAATAATCAAAAATAACATTATTCTCAAACGGATACCCATTTTTATACAATAATAACATGTATAGTATGATATAATCTGCGGATCAAGAATATTTGTAAATTTAAGGAAAACTTAAAGATCTGGATTCATGTAAGAATATTTTAAATTGCAAAGAAAATGTATTCTACCGAAAATTTTAAAATTAGGGATTCGGATTCAGAGTAAAGTCTTTTGTTGTGGTTGTTGTTGTTTTATAGCTTAACTACAACAGTGGACAATTTAATAGACGAAAAGAAGTCGTCTGTTTCTAATTTAGGTCCACTGGTTTCAGGAAAAGGAGAGAGCGCATATAGTTAGGCAAACACAACATCTATGCCTCACGGGGATTGACATCAGAACCCACTGCGGTCGATCTCTTAGCAGTCAGCGATCAAACCATTGCTTCACCGGAGCACAGATTGATATTCATGAAAAAACATATGTATGTGGTATGCAATTAAAAGCGTATGTTACCCAACTTCTACAAGCATGGACTGTGCATTTATTTTTTCCAAACAAAAAATTAATTTAATAACTCCATGTTGTTCGGCATTTTAAAGATATCAGCTTTTCCCTGTACCTGTAGAACAAGATTATAAAATATGTTGTATTTTCACTAGTTCTTTCCATGAGGATCAGCCCTCTTTCGTGATTAAAAATTCAGTTCCTAATGTAATGTGCAGAATTTTTAATTATAAATTATATATTATAATATTTCCACATTTTTTACTGCATATATTAACTTTTAAAGTATATAATACATCCCTTTTAATATCAGGAAAACTTCCACAAACGTATTTGTGCTAAGACGACATAAATTTTGCGTTCTATTACACCTGATATTTTCGCATTCGGGTTTTTGTTATCATAATGAATAATTAATGCAATTACTATAAATTCGGTGTCGAACAAGATATATTGTACACCAATTCCATAAATTTGGAAACCAATGTATTCTATTCCAAATAATCTCAATTTTTATGCGATTATTTCAAACAGAATTGAAAATACGTGAAACTTGGGTATATTTGTGAAATGCAATGAGAAGCACGGTATAGTTCGCAAACTGGTGGTCAAGGCATTAGTTTATGCAAAATGAGCGGCAGCGTAGAAAGAGTTGTTGCGGAACTGTGCCTCTTATCGTTTGTGGACTGTAAAGCAAGGTTACTGAGATAGCATATTTGCTGTAGTGTCTCCAACATGTTATTTAACAGATGAACTCAGGAGAAAAGCGATTGCAAGATTAAAGGCTGATCAAAATCCGGAGAAATTCCGCGAAGGGCTGCACGTGAGTACTTCTGTGTTACACAGTTTGTCTGTCCATCTGCTATTCAAAGAACGAATTAGATTTCCGATGATACAGAGAAGGAAGACCTGTGGTTCCACTTCATCTGCAACTGGCAACAAAAGAAACACGGCAAAAAAAGGACAACAATAAAACTGATAATGGAGACCAGTGAAAGTATGGCAGATCTGAAATGACTTATAAGAGTACGGAAATGAACAAACACCATTGGGAGAGTACGCTTCATATAATAATTATGAAAAGCCCTCAAGAAGGGTTATATATTGCACTCCGATCCTGCGACAAAGTACGGACCAACCACAGCTTATCTGTGCCACAGTTTAGCGAATGTTATCCTGTATAGTACGAAACAACAGAATCGATATTGTAGCGATTCTCACCGGGAATTTGAATGCTGGGGAAGGGAGTGCTCTGCCATAGCTCACAGTACATTGAACTCTTGTAAAAAAAGGGCTACGTAGCCACTCAGGTTGCTGATAGTTCCCGTATTGACCTCGATTCGCCGTTAAAATCGCCTAGAATGGACACATAAGCTTCAAAACTTGACCATGAATGATTGGAAGAATGCCGTCTGGTACGATGAATCTCGTTTCCATGTTGTGCATGGAAAGTTTGGGTGCAACCGTTCATGTGCAGGAAACAACGACGTCTATTACCCATCTAAAAACATCATCGTAGACCAGGATCATTCTTTGTTGGAAACGGTATTCCTCACCAGCAGTGCTTTGTTTCATCAACACAATGTTCCATGCTACACTGCCCGGATTGTTTGAGAATTGTCGGAGGATCACAAGGAAGACTTCTTGGTATTACTCTGGCCTCCAAATTACCCTGACATGGATACAATCTAGAACATTTGTTTTTCTTTTTAACAGCAAATCCGATCAGCGACGACAAATTCAGGTAACTTACAAAATTTAAAGAATTTGGTAAATAAACTGATTTAAATCTAATTTTATAGGATCTGCTGGTCACATGTTGGCACGGGATACCATAAGACACCTTTAGATATCTTGTGGAAGTGTCCATGCCTCGTTGGGAAAAAATTCTGTTATGGTGGCACGTGGAGGACGAACATGGTATTAGGTAGATTGTGAAAATATTTTGGCTCTTCGGTGTGGATGCAAAATGATTAACATGGATATGATTCGAATGTCATTGTCAACAACCGGACGGGTGGAACAGCTCTGAAATGCAGAATGTCGTCAAAAGTTGGAAAGTGATAGCCGTTTTTTTCTCGAAGAAGCTTATCCAGAAAATATGGAATTCTGAATTTTAAAAAAATCCTTCGATATTGGTCGAACACGCCAGTCATCTTCTTCCAAGTTCCGAATGAAAACGTACTACAGTGGTATACGTTAAAAACATTTCAGTAACTTTATTTTGAATTTGAAGAGCTGAAATAGAGGAATGTATGAATTTAAAAAGGGCCATTTACTTTTCTTTGCCGATAGATTATATTTATTCCGTAAGACACTTTTTCTGAAATTTCTTTAAGAGAGCGGAGTTCCCTGCTTTAGAGATTTCACTCTTAAACCAAGGCTTCCTTACGACTGTTTTCCACCGCTGTTGTGTGTGACGCAAACACGCCACGGACGTATAAGTTCGTGTAACATGAGAGTGACATCAGAGAAAAGTAATCGCTCCTTCCACGTTTATAATTGAGTCAGGGAAAAGTTACCATCGGCCGCCACCTGGAATCAAACCCAGGGTCTTCTAGTTTTGCGCCGGACATGCTGCCATTGCATTACAATGGCCTCGAATTACTCCAGACTCACTTACAAATAACAGCCGAACCACATGTCAGGTTGCTTCTTGGAGCACCGCCCAATGCTGGGGATTCTCCGAATAGGGTAAGCAGCAACTGAACAAATAACTAAAAGGCAAGAAGAAGCAACCTGCCATGTGGTTTGGAAGTCAGTCGCAAGTGAGCTTGGAGAAATTTGAGGCCGCTGTGGTGCAGTAGTAGCATGTCCGGCGAGTAGCTAGAAGATCCTTGGGTCGATTCCCGGTGACGGCCGATATGAGTTTCTCAGTGACTCAATTATAAATGTGGAAAGAGCGATGACTTCTGTTTAATGTTCCTAATCCAAGTCAGTTGTGTGTATTATATAATGAGAGTGACGTCACAAAGGAATGAAACTTCCCCCTGTAATGTCATGGTATTGTGATTTCTAGATCGCCTCGCTACAACTTGGAATAGCTTGTTGAATCAGAGTCATCACAAATCCTTGGAACATTCCAAATTAAAAAAATGTGTACACATGAAATATGAATTTACTGAAATAGGTGCGTATGAAAATATTTTACATTCCCTTATCATTAAACAACTTTTGGAGAGTGTTACATATGAAATATTAAGGCTGATATTGGAAAAGATGCCATTTGCATCGCATGTTATTTTCGACTTCTCAATAGTATAACATGTGTCGTATTTTAAATAGAAACAGAGAAAAATAAAAGTTAGAAGAGACACTTTTACAATAGCTTCTTAAAGGTGCTCTACAGCATAATAGTGTATTTTTCTTCTCTTTTGTTTGCAGAAGCCGTAGAATGTAATATAAATGAGTATACCCAACCGCCCAGATATTTGTAGATATGTAAAACACAAATTTAGGACTTCAAATATATTTTGGTTCTTGATCCTTTATTTACTATTGCGTCCGTTAGTAGGAAGATTTGCTTTAATACATTTTAAGAAGATGGAGAATCTTTCAAATGAACTTTACTGAAGATATTCGCGAAATTCAAATCTAATATTTTGGAGATTCGAAAACCCAATAGAGCAAAATTAAATTACTGTTGCTATTCCAAAATAAGAAACGTCAAGTACAATGCTGCAAAACGAATTAGTACAGAAAGACAGAAATTTGAAATTTAGACATCTATGAAAAATGAACGTCCATTTCTATTTCTGATTTAACATCCACGATTAATCAACAAATTTGCCGTTTTAAATTGTAATTCCAATTTGCCGTTTTAAATTCCAATTCCAATTTGTCGTTTTAAATTGCAATTCTGCCCTTTTAAATTATTCAACAAATATGCTGCTTTAAATTGCAATTCTTCAGAAAAAAAGAAAGATACAGATACACCTATAACATAATTTCTTCACAGATTTATGAATATGGTCCGACTTCTGTTTAACAGCACTGCGGCTCATATCGATAGCGCGCAGGTGGGATGACGGCGTATACCTCAAAACACATCTCTTTAAACTTTCGGCATCTTCTCAAAGCGTAAGCTTTACATCTGGGAATTATTTGCTCTTTTACGTTGTTTAGGTTGCAATTCCCCTCCATAAAACCATAACGCCTTCTGTGATCATAGTAGTTACAAGTCATAGCTACTGTCTGGTACACATACTGTGATTTTTAATATAGAACGTAACGTATTCTATGAAAACAAATGGACCAACACATTGCATTATAAAAGAAGGGGAATTTATACACCGAGCATATTCACAGGTCAGGCTTACTTCAAAGCATGAGAAATTTGGGAGAGAACAAATGAGGTACCTGACGTGTTCATAAACACAACCTTAAATACCACACCCTATTTATTATTTCCGTAATTGAACATCCGAAAATATGAAACAATATGCCACGGGTGTCATTTCAGGACACACCAGTCAAGTGACGTAATACTTATTTTGTCTTCACCATTTTTTGGATGTTCAGAAGAAAAATTATCGACGTGGTCTTTAAAACTTTAAATGGCACATTTCCCATGTGAAGTGTTGAAAACACCATGGCTTTAAAGACTATGTTTGTCGTTTTCTTTCCGAAGGGTGTTGAAGTGGAAAGTAGTTCATATTTGTGTTACACGAACACTATGAAACTTGTGTTTCTAGTGAGTGTGTTTTCCAACAACAGCTGGTTGGTTGTTTTGAACCTTTCTTTTACTCAGTTTGCACGTGTTCTTTTGCTGTAAGGTGTAGAATTGGAAGAAGTTTTTAAATTCATAGAAACAAGGATACATGCATTTCGTGTTGTAAATGGCAGGGATTGCCTGTACCGTTTCAAGTGTGCCCAAATGATTATCCGAGTAGGATTTGTCTTATCGTGTTGGAAAATTAACGTATCTGAAGAAGAACGCTTTGCAGATATGTGCTCCCATAAACTTGGAACGTGGTGCTATAATCCTGATATTCTTCTTGATATTGTATGATGAGGATAATAGTAGTTCCCTTTATCTTAAATGTATTACAGAGAGGAATCCAAAAATTATTTTGCAGACCACATTCGAGAATATTTATTCCAATGGAAATGTCCTCTTTCCTCAGAGCACTGTTCTGAAATGTTGATTCGGATGATCAGAAAGTTCTTCCCTAGGACGTTATCCATGTTCTAGATATATTCTGCTAGATCAACAGTTTCTAGTTTATGAGGACACAAAATTTGTTTTATCGTACAAGATACTTTTAAGGACTTGACGAAACAGTAAGCTAAAGAGATCGATAGAGCTCCTATGTTGTAATTTTTTAAATCAGCGGATAGATGGCAGCACGTCAGTACAGATTCTCTATCGCTCAGATAGGACCACGGATGGAAGTATAACCCATTTCTTAAGCATGTGACTCATAAGTTCTCTGCCGCCTCGGTGGCGCAGTGGTCTAAGAAATGGCTTCTTATCATTCGTCCGAATTAGGTCCAAATTTGAATCCCGATGAAACATGTATGTTGTGTTTGTCTTAGGGATCTGGTTATCTCCCTTCCCTGGAACCAGTGGCCCTAAATTAGGAACGAACGACTGCTTATATCACATTAAGTTGTTCACAGTGGTCGTTAAACCTCTAATAAAAAACACTCTCTAATATCTAATACATACTTAAATGGAATTTTTGTTAATGGCAACAAATTTTGCTTTCCTAGAATCATACGTAAAATCTCAAAATATGGGAATTTGCTATCGGATGGATAGTCGGGTAAAACCACGGTATTTCAATAACGTCGTCTTATACGGATCGACACGATAGGTATTATAAATGAACAATATTACTTAGGAAATGGATTCGAAATTAACTAAAAGTATTGTAACTGTAAGTGAAAAAAGGGTGTACTTCCTTATGCAGCTCTCTTTGTCTTCTACAAGAGACGCAATGCTAGTATCGTGTTGCCATTTTTCAGTCGACACAAAATACGTGGCGTGGGTTATTTTTTTTTTTTTTTTTTTTTTTTTTTGATTGGAGGTTTAACGACCACCGTGAGCAACTCAATGGGCTATAAGCAGTCGCCCGTCCCTAATTTAGGGTCACTGGTTCCAGGGAAGGGAGAGAGCCAGTGCCGTAAGACAAACACAACATCCATGCCTCACCGGGATTCGAACCCGGACCCCAGACGGACGAATGATCAGAGGCCAGCGCTTTAGACCACTGCGCCACCGGGGCGGCTGGCGTGGGTTATATCTGTAGCGAATGTATTGTGCAGTACTTTGGCTGGTCCTTAAAAGGACCTTTATTCAATGTTCATTTTGTACCTGTTCTGAAACGTTTAGTAGGACACAAAATATCTGTTTCCATCAAAACGGAAACATGTCTTTCTGGAACAATAATTAAATTAGATTTATTACGTACCAGAAAAGAACTGTTTAATGATGCGAAACATCGCGTCAAAGCAGTGTTGTATGAAAAGACGAGCATTTTCTCGGAATAGATATTCCAGAATATGATCTTCCAAATAATTAATTTTTGAGTCCCATCTAAAAGTCTGCGTATTAGGAGCCGCCGGTTACTCTCTACGCTTTGCTTGTTAGCACCAGTGTAAGAATCCATCAAATTGAGGGAGTGATTTACTGTCAGATGTTCGAATCCACAGCTTGGCAGGTTACGGTATGTAGCCCACTGATCCGTCATGAAAATACTCCCAGGTTGCACACGTTTCTCCATGAGAGGCAGCAATGTCTGCTCAGACCTCTCATTCTGAAGTTCTGCCCAACGATTTGTCAGATCGTCAGCCTGTATCCCTTGATATCTCGTTCAAATTACCAACGATCCAATTTGCCCTTAACGAGACGACCACAGTGGTATTTTCGCATTCCATCCGTGGTTTCCTCCTCTACAACGATTATTTTGGTGCCACCAAGTTTTCCTTCGTCTACTTTAAAATTGTATTACAATAGCATTCCTTAAAATTGTACCCGCACGTCAGACGTGTGGAGCAGTCGCCCTACGCTCTTCTTCCTCCCTGGAGCTAGTAAAATGTTAAAACTAGAAACGAACAAAGATACATGTACTTGGAGTGCCACTTTTCCAAAATAAGAAATCAACGCTGCCAAATTTTTGTACTAGTTTTGTACAGTTTTGTCCACCCAAAAGAAAAATTTGTACACCACCGGAAGTGGTACTTTTCGGCTCTCTAAAAGTGGCACTCCAAGTACATGCTGGAGTGCCACTTTTTCAAACTCGAACATAAATACTACCAAAGTTTTGTACTAGTTTTGTACACCCAAAAAAATATTTGTACACCACCGGAAAGGGGTACTTTTCGGCTCTCTAAAAGTGGCACTCCAAGTACATGCTGAGGGCCACTTTTTCAAAATCGAAAATAACTCCTGCCAAAGTTTAGTACTAGTTTTGTACAGTTATATACACCCAAAAGAAAATTTTGTACACCACCGGAAGTGGTACTTTTTGACTCTCCTTTGTGCCCTTCGACCATGTACTTGGAGTGCCACTTTTTCAAAATCGAAAATAACTACTGGCAAAGTTTTGTACTAGTTTTGTACAGTTTTTATACCCAAAAGAAAATTTTGTACACCACCGGAAGTGGTACTTTTTGATTCTTCTTTGTGGCCCTCGAGCATGTACTTGGAGTGCCACTTTTCCAAAATCAAAAGTAAACACGGCCAAAATGTTGTACTACTTTTGTGCAGTTTTGTACACCCAAAATAACATTTTGTACACCACCTGAAGTGGTACTTTTTGACTCTTTTTTGTTGCCCTCGAGCATGTACTTGGAGTGCCACTTTTCCAAAATTGAAAATAAACACTGCCAGAATGTTGCACTAGTGTTGCACAGTTTTGACCACCCAAAACAAAAATTTTGTACACCACAAAAGTTGATTTTATTGGATCACCAGCACGTACTCATTGTTCCACTTCTTTGAAAATCGAAAATAAACCCTGCCAGGGTGTGTGCATCCTAAAGAAAATTTGTACTCTACCGGAAGAGGTTATTTTTACCTGTCATTAGTGGCTCTCCGGCTGGCGCTCTTGTACTGCCCTTTTTCTAAAATCGAAAATGAACACTGCCAGGGTGTTGTACAAGTTTTGTACGGTTTTGTACACAATGTTTTGTACACCACCGAAAATGAACCGGTCACTTACTACGCCTAAGCAAACTAGCCTTTGTTTTCCTAGAAAGCCAACGTAGAAAAGTTTCTCCAAGAACGAAAATAGACATCACTAATATTTATTATGTTCTACCTTGAAATTTAAAATTATTTTCCGGAACAGAACAGTAGTAGAACTTTTCTATTTGGTGTACCGCTAAACTTGTACTTGCTGTCCAAAATACAAAAAGTCGACGTATTTTATTTTTTTCTGCTCGAAAAGATGTTTTGTACTTTACCAGATGTGGTACTTTTCATCCGTCTTAGTTCAGTACCAGACATAAATTTCTTGTACCATTCCACAAATCCGAAATATTCACACACGTTTTCTACTAGTTTTCAAAGTGCAAGAAACGTGCTTCATTTTGAAATATAACAAATCATTTTATAAGATTCCTGAATGGTAAAATTTGATGATCTCGGAGCATATGTAAGCAGATTACAGTTCTCAATTTCCAACTTTTGTCTTAATGAAGTTATTTCACCTGACTTTTATCTTTTTTTTATTTTTGAATTACAGATTTGTACATTTTGGGATTATATAACGGCTATCCTCAGTTGTGGATACCCCCATGACTGCATTAAAAAATTACTTGTAGAATTTCTGATTTTCGAAGCAGTAGCTTAAATGGTTAACTAATTCGATTAATATTGCTAGTTTGTTGCACATAAAACACACTTTTGTAATAACCCAGTAGCCAAACGGCCAAGTTGAAAGAATCAGCAAAAGGATTTATGTTTAAAATCTTCTTTCCTTAATTTTCCACTCAATAAAAAATCGAAGGCCATCTATACAAAATATTGTCACATTGGGAATCATCATTTGACACATAGTAGCTCTTAGATCAACAGATAGCAATAATACGTATTTGTTTAAATCTCTTTCTTTATATCAGTTCCCCACAATTATTTGCAATCTTTCTCTCTCAAAACTCCCCCCCCCCATTATTTACAATCAAGGTTGTCTCTATAAATTTTGCTGTGACTCACTGCCAGTGTCGCTAAAATTTAGAAGCTGTTTGAGAAATAACGAACTCTTCTGTGGGCAAATGTTTGGTTTAGAAGCAACTCGAAAGGAAGGTTAAGTTACAGGTATACGTCACAGAATGAAATTCAAGCAATTTGAATTTCTGCGCAATGTTTTTTCAATCTAGTGGTTTTCACTTTAAACAAAATTTTTAAATTTAAGCATTGCTTTATAGAAATAAAAAGATAGTCAGTGAAACTTCGGCTATGCGTACTCCAGTTATATTTTTTGACATTTATACGTAATTCTGCATTAGTCCCGATATTTTACTGTAGTTTCTAAGCTTTTTCAATTCGATTATAGCTAATTAATTCCTTTATACGCTTTTTTCGATGTAGATAAATTTTGTAAATTCAGATTATCACAAACTTACAGATCTTTTTTCGTTAGCGTATACGTAACCGGTATATCACAAGTTTGAGAGAATCGAGACAGCGTTTTTGAGTTCTTGGTGCAGCCAAAGTTGAACCTTCATCCCATCAGAGAAGTGTATGCTGTTTACTTTCGGTCAGCGTTGTTGTGTTCCTTCTCGATGCAAAGTTGAACCTTGATCTCATTAGAGAAGTATATGTTGTTTAGTTTCGATTTGGATGAAAAATTTATTCGCAATCGTTGCTCTGAATAAAACGTGTACTTAGGCAAGCTACAACTTTTGGCATGGTGCGGACGGTTTTTTTTCTTGTTGTAGTTCAACCATGAAATAGATGGTGCAAAACTTTATACCGTTCATAGTTATGTTTTTCTCTGACTTTGGCAAATTTTAAACAAGTAAAGATTAGAGAATATTTTACTCAAAAACTATTGAGAAATCAACTTGTAAACAATTTGCTTTGAAACGAGCGATGCTAATAAAGGAGGAGTAATAGGGGTATGAATATAAAACAAAATAACATTCGGATTTACTACAAAGTTTTTAAAAAGTAAAAATTTTTTTTCACGTATTGAAAATGCGAAATTGTACAAAATGATTTTGTCATGTAGTTTTTAAAATATTTGGCCAAACTTTGGGAACTTGTTTTACCGCCATTTTGATGATAAAAAAATCATATAAAGGGCCGGAAACTTCTTCCCGCAGCGATATCCCCCATGTGCATGGGCATCCGCTACAACGTTTCCGGTGGAGCGGGCAAACGGGTATACTCCCACTATCATAATTATTGCTTAAATTTATTGTACCCATGCGTCTTTATATGGCATAGTGGGGGTTAGGTCAGGCGAGTACAACGAGTCCTTAAAGCTAGGGAGTGGGTTCGGAGCACTATTAGCCCCCTTCCCACCCGGAAAAGTTTGACAACTTGGACACATCTTTTTTTCTATAGTCAATATTTAGTATTGAAATAACGGACAATAATAATAACTATGTCATTTACCAATTACTGGCCATTGATTATTCATATCTGAGTCAAAATTTCAACCTTACTGTAGGCTTCTTGGTAAATTTAATAATCAACTTAATACAGTCTTTTTGTATGGAAACATTAACTGGGGGTTACATAAAACGATTGCACTGATCCATCGTACTTAATTGAGTATGCGTACAAACCCCACTTTTTTTTTATAGACATTGATCTGTTTATTTTTCTACCCCTTCAATTTTCTGTTTCTTGCACTTTAGAAGAGATACTATGAAATAAAAACTGCAAACGTCTTGGGTTGTGTCCAAATCTATCAATCACATTTTGAATGAGTTCATGTTTATTCTCAAAAACCTTTTCTTGATGAATACTCATCATGCACAGTCCAGATAAACGTCCATCTGCCATTTTTAACCTTAACCAAGTTTTTAACCGTTCTCATAGTGCTGAAGGACCTCTCCATTGGGCAGATTGTTACTGGTAATGTTTGAACAATAAGAATAGCCTGTCGAACAGAAGGAAACAGATCACTGTGTTTGAGCACGCGTAAAGTTCGTCTTCACATCCATCATCTTGTTTCTTCCTTCCTGACCACATTTCAAACTGTTATGGATAGATTTTGCTCATGTGTGTAATCAATAGCAAAATTTAGTAAATGTTAAAATTTAGGTATATATTGACTTTAGGTGAAAATTAAAATTTGGGAGACGAGTGGACGCATTTCGAAACAAAAAGTAAATTCAATCAATTAAGGCCATGATAAATTAAAATAAAATGCAATGGAACACTAATATTAGGACATTCCAAAAGTTATTATTAAAAGTTGGCGTTGTTTGAATTTACGATGAGCTGTGACACCTGCAAGTGTAAAATAAGTAATTATTGTTTACATGTGAACCAAATTTGTGAACACTAAAAAATGGATGGTATACAATGTACACGTGTAATAACTTTTGGAGGCGGTGATGATCAATTTTAGTGGTTAGGACAAAATGCATTAATTAAATAAAAACAAAACTCCAAAGAGGTCTCCTACTTTAGGCAAGCTAAGGTGGATGAGCATGTGACCCTGAGAGGAAACTCAACTGAGTAATCTAATTATTCACTGCACAAAGCTTGGGTTTTTGAAAGACCACTTGGCCTGCATTTATTGTACAAACTTAACCACAATAACAAAAAACACAACAAAATGTTTTAAGTAGTCGGAGACTCACCAAGACAACACAATGTCTGCAAAATTTTACTGCTACAATTTAGCAGATGTCCAAAATTGCTAACTTTGGCCCCGGGCCTAAAGAAACATTCAGATGACACCTTTAGATTAATGGCTTCACAAAAAACAGAACTTCATCCACAAATGAAAATAGAATGTTTACTAAATAAATGTGAGATTTTGCTTTACGAAAGGATCTTGCTTAACAAGAAGTTACACCCAAATTTTAGATTACCATAGCAGGCCTAATGCAGCACATATTTGAAATTAATAAATTATACAACACTCTTTAGCTTGCATCATATGTTGCTGAAGTGAAGAGTCTCCTCACTCTCCCCTCAGTGTTATAATATAAGAATATGTACTATAGTTTTGATTAGCCTCTTTCAAACTAACCCCTCAAACCAGTTTTCTTAACATATGTTAATTTGAGACATTACAACCACTGAACAAAATTCACAAATAAAAGTTATATTAAAAAATGGTTCTACTCTCCCCAGGAATATTTGCCTTACAATTAAATATACTCAACATTCTAGCATTACTTGATACAAAATCACTCTAAACACTCTACTAAACATAGTGCACTAAATACCTTACTTAATTATATCAAAAGTTTTCATTACAACACAATGCTGACAAATAAACTTAAAATTCACACCATCATCTGGAAAAATCAAAATACTTCATTAACACCAACTTGCTCTGAATACTGAATATCCTACCACGTAAATAAAAGGCAAACACTAACTCTCAACACTCCTGGACTTAGATTAATATTTATCTGCATTCCTACTGTTCATCACAATTTAAAATTACACAAGTAATTCTGGCAAGCAACTTATAAACAAATGAATTCAAATTCTGGCAAGCAACTTATAAACAATTAATTCCAATTCTCAAAATTACACAATGCAAGCTTTTTCTAATTTTAACAACCAGTATAGTAAACCACTGAGGTAACGGCTATGCAAAACATCTCAGTTTATCAAACTCACTTTCTTTAAAAACAAAATTTAAATCCCGAAGAAAATATCAATCAGGCTAAAGGCGAGGAATTGGGTAGTGAAGCCAATTCAAGCCTATGCAACGAAATGGTAAGTCAATATGTGTGACTCATTAACTTTGTAATTTCTTTCCTCGCTCACTGTCTTTGGGACAACACTCGAACGCATGCAACTTGACAGGAGCTGATCCTTACTGGGTGACGAGTGTATTCGGAGCCGAAGACGAATCCCCCAATTCATCCTCATAAGCACCCTTTCAATACCGGAAGTATGTCCACGTAAGGAAAAACCTCCTGCAAGAGATCTCTTGCCCGCAAATTTTCTTACTCCAGTCACAGAGCTCCCAGAGAAAAACTATCAGAAAACTCACAATATCTCTAGAAAAATTCACATAAATCTCACTTTCCAGAAAACACATCATATCTCTATTTCCAGAAATCATTAACAGCTCTGACATTTGCCGACTTTTGCGTTAAAATTTGTGCTTTCATCCTAATTTCTTTACGTATTTTGTAAAGGGTTTATAATTTATTACATACCGGGATGGTAAATAACGTTTTTTTTAACTCCCGATATGCTCACTTCCATTTTTGTTAACTACCGGTATGCCATACCGGCCGACTTCGAACACAGAGTATAGTACTCGTATATTTGTAAACATCACATACCTGTACATTGTATTTCCACCCGCACACTTTTTTTCCTGGCCTGCATTGAAGTTTTGTTGTAAATGCAAATTAATATCTGCAGCTACGAAATCCATATTGCATTCTTGCAGTGTAGAATATTGAATTCCCTGTTTGTAAACAACCATATCCAAGAACGATCACTAAAGTCTCATAGTTGTTAACCTAAAACATTTAAATATATCTTACCGAATTCGTTTCATTGCGATAAAACGTATGTTCGTGATTATGCATCTAACAGCTCACCGTGCTAAATCTGACTGGCTGATTGATAACCTTACATTATGTACTACTGTTCCAAAATTTATTTTAAAAGTTAAAACTACAGAGCTCTATAGGTAGTTCCTTTACTTTATCAGACAGTCTCCCTAACTTCCTGACATCCCATTTTCCCAAAACAAACACCGTGAAAAACACATCCTCCCTAGTGTCCGAAATCCTGGAAAAATAATTATGCTTAGGGGTGCTGAAATGAATTTTCCAGGGTTGCACAAGTGATGCTAGTTACGCCACTGCGAATGCGCCGAGGTGTTTGGCAACTCTCCTCTACCACAACCTTGCTCGGCATGGCTGCTAGACTGGAAGAAAGAGATGATAAGCGCTGACTTAAATTCCTTTTCCTCGCGTTTTCGAAATGCTTTCGCTGAAAGTATTGCTTAACAAAGAAACAAAAAAACTGTTTCTATTCTCCTTTTACTATAAAAATGAAGGCTCCGACAATTTCTTAGTTTATACAAGACAACCGCACGAAAATTTGCGACCTTGAACAAATAAAAGTTGCGTATAATGAACACGAAAACAGCTGGTTGTGTATAATGAACAGGAGTAAAAGGATGTAATGAACTGGAAAAAGATAGCAGTATATTATTCCGAATTTCGAAAGATGACACCCTAAGAGCATGCTGGACAACCAAAGAGAACCATCGCCGGAGGGGTACATAACTATTTTGTCTGTACACAACTAGTACACCATTCTAGCAGTGTTTATTTTCGAATTTGGAAATATGGCACTCCAAGTACATGCTCGAATACCACAAAAGGAGAGTCAAAAAGTACCACTTCCGGTGGTGTACAAAATTTTCCTTTGGGTGTACAAAACTGTACAAATCTGCGACAACACACTGGCAGTGTTTATTTTCGTTTTTGGAAAAGTGGCACTCCAAGTACATGCTCGAAGGTCACAAAGTAGAGTCAAAAGGTACCACTTCCGGTGGTACACACCATTTTCTTTTGGGTGTACAAAACTGTACAAAACTAGGAAAACACTCTGGCAATGTTGTTTTTTTCAATTTTGAGAAAGTGACACTCCAAGTACATGCCCGAGGGCAACAATGGATAGTCAAAAAGTACCACTTCCGGTGGTGTACAAAATTTTCTTTCGGGTGTACAAAACTATACAAAACTAGGACAACACTCTGGCAGTTTTATTTTCGTGTTTGAAAAAGTGGCACTCCAAGTACATGGTCGAGAGCCACAAAGGAGAGCCAAAAAGTACCACTTCCGTTGGTGTATGAAATTCTCTTTAGGGTGTACAAAACTGTACAAACTAGTACAACATGCTGGCAGTGTTTATTTTCGATTTTGGAAAAGTGGCACTCCAAGTACATGCTCAAGGGCCACAAAGGAGAGTAAAAAAGTAGCACTTCCGGTGGTGTACAAAATTTTCTTTTGTGTGTACAAAACTGTACAAAACTAGGATAACACACTGGCATTGTTTGTTTTTCAGTTTTGGAAAAGTGGAACTCCAAGTACATGCTTGCGGGCCACAATGGATAATCCAATAGTACCACTTCCGTTGGTGTACAAAATTTTATTTTGGGTGTACAAAACTGTACGAATCTAGTACAAGACTTTGGCAGTAGCTATTTTCGATTTTGGAAAAGTGTCACTCCAGTATGTACATGGTGTACCACCTTAAGAGAGCCGAAATGTACTACTTCCGGCGGTGTACAGAATTTTCTTTTGGGTGTACAAAACTGTAAAGAACTAGTACATAACTTTGGCAGCGCTGATTTCTTATTTTGGAAAAGTGGCACTGCAAGTACATGTATCTAACGAACCGTGGCTTAGGGTAAAAGCAATTTATCACAGTGGTTCGAAAAGAGCTTCCAGGTTTTACGTTGTCCTTTTCACAGAGGTAAATTCCTGTGTATGACTTTCAAATTGGAACAGCCCTAAAAGCATCATAATAATTTTTCTTTGAGTAGTCCTTATGTACAAGAAATGCATATCTTAATTCGTAAAGGTCATAATTAAATGAGGTATCACAAACTCAAAATGCACTCACAAAAAAAAAGAAAAAAGAAATAGGGAATCTTTTAGAATTATGTGCAGGAAATAAATTTTATATAATTAATAATTAGATTGCTCCTCAATTAAAATGATCGTTAAGTTGGTTCCATCTAAAATTTGTGCCTTATATTTCCAATGGTAAAACTTGTTTACTTAGTTACTTTGCAATTGATTTATTCCCAAGGATAAAACTTTGCACATCAATAAAACTAACTTCAAATTATAGCATGAGATACTTATATTACTTGGTGAAATATAACAATAATTAAGCAATACAACATTTGTTTTTCTACTGATGTCATGAATGCACATGTCGCGCCGTCTCTTAACAAGTCTGAACATAACTCAAAGAAAAATGATTGATATTTAATAAAATTATGGTTATGTTTAAGCAAAAATAAAGTATCACATGCAATAACGTAAATTTGGTTTTATCGATGTGCAAATTTTCGTCCTTGGGAATACATTAATTGCGAAGAATATATGTAAAGAAGTTTTACCTTTGGAAACATAGGGCGGATAGTTTAGGTGGAACCACATTAAACAAAATCTATCTCGCCTTTCGGTCGGCATCCTTTTTAATGAATATATGATCTGTCGTACGTGCAGTGAAGACAACAATTCAAAATGAAATTTCTTACAAAACCTGCTAAAATTACCCATTTTACCTAGAATTTTCCACACCAGAACAGTTTATCTGACAGTTATCCGTGCGTACCGTCAACATCCTGAATCTGTCCACTATCGTATAGTATGAAAATACTACTAAACATTTATTAATGAGCTTCATTCCTGAAATCGCATTCAGTTATATGTATTATTTACACTATATCCAAAATTTGCTACATCCGTTTTCCAGCAGAAGTGAAATACCTACAACGGCTTTTGTTTTTAGGTTTAACTCTCGAAAATGCCAATGTCTAGTGCTACCCCAGTTATGTTCGATGGTGACACCACTGTGTTTTTGATTTCCCAGTTGTTTGGTTGCATCTGGTTCTATTTATCTGAATCACTGGAAAATATTGAGGACGAAACTGTGATCCGAGGCACTACTGTACAATATTCAGGAGTTGCTGGAGCGTACAGTGGATTCTGTTCTGCATCAAACTATTCTGTTGAATCCTTTCGTTTTATTCCAGGATAAAGTGCCTTCAGTGAAAGAAAGTATGACCATTTTATGGACACACCAACGGCATAAACATTTAATATTGCTTCAGGTTTTGACGGACGTTGAACTGTAAATGATTGTTTCATATGTGTCGTAAAGTTTTATAGATAATTCTGGTTTAAAAAATCAAATTTTAAACGCTGCCGCTCCCTATGCTCTTCAGAATGTTTAGAACCTCATTGTATGCTATTGCCGTTTAAATTTCTTATGATGCAGGACATTATGGTTTTCAGCTTTTGGACAAAACACTAAAAGATTGTTTTGCTAAAAAACTAACTTGAAAGTGGATCGTTCTGTCATACAACATAATGAGTCCTTGCAATGTCAAAGGTTTTTCGAAACCATTTTGCTATATGCATTTCTAGTCGCTTCCCTTGACCTTTTCCCATGATGTCTGCACATGTTATTTTAGAAATACGAAAATAATGGTACAATAAGTGGTTTGGGCAATTTAAATGAACTTGGTTATCCGCATAGTTCTGAAAAATGTAGAGTGTTAAATAGATAAATTGCAAACAAGGTTTTTTCGATGTACCGTAAACATTTTCCTACATTTGCTGCATCGCAGCAGCAGAAGTTTCCGTCAGGGAATTAACATTTTAAACTCATAGCGGTAAGTTTGATCAGAAATTCATACAGTTTTATTCCTTCCTACTGAAAATATTTCCTTTAGAAGGATGCATTTTCCCATAATAATCGAATTGGAAAGAATATGTGTTAGAATGTTCTATCTGCACCCGAAACACTACAACGAGGTTTGAGAAAAGAAAACTATTTTTAACAAGTCATTTTCATGCCTATTCATTTTCTATACAGTTTCATAAATATGTACTTAATGAATAAGCACTTGATTCAAAATTAAAAGCTTGCATTTTTGTTTATCATTATTGATCAGTTAGCAGCACACATTGAGTGAAATTGTGTAGTCACGATTTTTCAAACAATTTGCTGTAAGCGTTCTTTTTTTTTTTTTTTTTTTTTTTGCTGTGTCCTTAAGAAGAACATACACTTTCCGCCTTTGTTTGGCAGCAAACCATATTCATTTCACACATGATTTTTATTATTAGACACAAACAGTTTAGTGACAATACTAAATTTTCTCCAAAAACCGCTATGTGCTGTAATTTAAATACTGGACATGTTATTACGGTTAGTCCAATTTTTGAGAAAGCATTAATCTGATAAATCCGAATATTTATCAGATCGACACTTCTGAGTGGTGTATTAGTTGAACACACGCTCCTGGGCCTCAACATTTATAGACACGGCAAAATGATCGAAGGTTTGCTATGCGCAGATTGACTTATGTACCTCATTTCCATTGTTTGTTCACCTTACCCATTCATTATGCAATTTGTGCATATACTAATGTCTGAGAGTTTGTGTTCAGTAATATGATTTGTGTCCCTAAGAAATGTATCGTGAAATAATCTTTTTTAAAGAATTGTTTTTCAACTTTCCAATATGAATCAATATAATTTAGCTACCCCAAGAAACAACAGAAGCAGCCAAGCGCCAGAGCTTGGTAGAGGAAGACTTCGACTTTTCAGATAAGCAAGTTTTAAGTACAGTAGGTTTTTCTTGTAAAAAAAGAAAATGATATTACCGTACTTTCTCCAGAATCGAAAGCGTTGTTGTGAAGAAAAATAGAGGGAATATTGTCTTCTTACAGGGACTAAGAACTTCAACTTATCCTTGTTTAAATAACAGAACTAAACCAGAAGTCATCTTCAAATCCCTGCTGAGTATTTGGCGAAATGTGCATTCACGCGGATCGCATGACTGTTTTCTTAAGCAAACTTTTGCTTTTTCAATCATCCTGAAATATATAGACAAGCTTAAATCAAATGAGATTTTTCTGCTCTTTAATTCAATATTTTTCCGTAGAAATACTGCAAACAAATATTATTTACGGGAAGGATTACGTTAGGCATCCTTCCCGTAAATAATATAATAACAACCAAACCCAAATAAACATTACGTCGTAACATACGGCCTAGAAGAAAAAATACTGGTAATTTCCCTGAACATTACAATGCACAGAGAACTACTGTGTCTGGCTAATACTCATATAAAAGTTGTTGGATGGTAAAAAAATTCCTTGACACTGATTTTTTTAAAGCTTAATATCTGAAAGCAACGCATTTAACTATTCGGGATACACTGCAATACATTTTAGACATCTGTGCGGAAATTTTAAGTTGAAGTAAGAACTCCGAATTTCTTTAAAGGAAGTTTTCTTTGGATACTGCTAAATGTGTTCCATAACTGAGGGAAATATGTTACTTTACACTTAATGAAATTCTGTGATCACTTGTTTCTTGTGTGTAAAATTACTTTTGCAAGAAAATAACTGGTAGCGCTGTGCTTGTCTGTCTGTCGTTGAAATAATGACTGAATGAATTGTCTGACACAAATCTATTTTTGGCTGTGAAATATTGAACATGGAGACACATATCATTATTTGTTTCATATCTTGCGATAATGCGGTGCAATTTCAGAGGCAAATGGCAGAAACATATTTTATTTAATACTTAACGTTTTCAGGACATGCATTTTTGAAGCAATTTCTATGTCCACCGAAGAAGATGTAAAACCCAGTATTTTGTTTTAGTATACGCACATTTCTCAAAAACGTTTTTACACATCTGTGTATTTACATCACCTTGACACAGTATCAAAACAACTGATTTGAAAATAAATGAAAAAATAGAATACGTGTTTCAGTACAATAAAATATTTAACTGTATTTACTTCTTCCATTTGGTTTAATAACATTACATTTTTATAATGCCTGGTGTTAAATTATGAATAAAAATCTATTTGCTGCTCATGCTATTAACGTTTTGGAAGATTACGTAAAAATATAACTCAAAATAACACAAGGGTTTACCGTTAGGAGTATAGTTGCGTATTTTGTGTACCGTGCTACTTCTTCTGATAGAGGTTGTTGATAGACTAATTTTCGTAATGCAGCTTTCCCGTGAAAAACACTTTGCACATTCGTTCTCCACTTTCATACAAAATTTTGGCCAAACTGGGGTGCCACATTGTGCTTTCCTTCAATTCGGAACGGAATTTCCGGTAATATAGATCGGAGTAAATTTATCTTTCATTAAAAAGACATAGACGTTGCAATTGATGGAAACTAACGGTACGTATTTTCCACAACAACGCGAATTTTATCCGTTAAGGCTTCAAGAACTTTTTTGGCTATATGCCGCATGAACATCACTCAGAAAATTACTTCCTACGTGTGTGATATTCCACTTTAGGAGATGATCTGTGTCTGTCATCTGAATATTTGCACAACACAGTTCGATCGCAGTGTTCAGAAATTTCGTGTTCTTGTTTCACATCATGTGCATTCTAAAATTTGGGTGGAAACATTATTTTTTGTAACAAATATTTATTAACTACCAAACTAACTGCGTACACCGATAATTTTAAGTAATGTGAACTTTTAGTGTTAGATATTTTTTTATGTTTTTTGATTACTTCTTTTTCAAAAAATCGGCTTTGAATATTTTTCTTCAGAAAGATCCATAACGCATGGTTCTGCGCAAAATATGGAAACGAAACTCACATTTGTAGGGATATCCTAGGTTTGGTTACGCAAACACAGTTTGTAATATCTTTTGAATTTCTCATGAATAATAACAAGGTAAAATGTTCACAGATGCTGAAACACTGGAGATCTAACAACTGATAAAACATTTCCAAGTCAGTACATAAATGGTCGTTTTGTACCTCCCTCTTTCTGTTACATATTCCACGCTTCCAGAATCCGTTTGAGATATATTTTCCAAAAACTTATCCATGAGCAATCCGGTGAAAAATGTAATACCCAAATTATTCGGAAAAAAAGTAATGGATATTTTATGAGAAAGTGGAGAATGTATGATGTTTGGCAAAATATCTCCCTAAAAATTGTAAACAAGCAATGTAATCCTAAATTACTTAATTAAAAAAATATTGTCCAAAACCCAGTGCACTTTCCAATTGCAATTTTAAAAATTACTATCTGTTACTCTGCTATAAATTAGGGAATCTATGTATTTACGCCTTAAAAATATATGTAGGTCACAGAAACAATAAAATAAATTTATAGCACATTTCTGAACAACAAAATGAAAAATGTTTTCCTTATCTCTAGATCATGTTTTGTTATAAACGGCAACGGATTTAGGGGACTAAAGTTAAACTGAGCCAGTAGATTATTAATAGTAAGGATTTCCTGGTGCTGAAATACAGAAGTTTGGAGATGTATAAATCATCCCAATACAAAATAGTGACCAAGCTGAGAACCATAAAAACATGCACGTTTACATGTGAAAAATCTGTAAGCGTGTAAAAGGCATTTGTTTTGTACCAAAACTTTTATGTTTAATATTCCATATTTCTAAGTGAATAAAGAATACATTTTTTGGGATAAAAAGCGCCGCTATCAATTTCTTTGAAGGTTCTGTGCCTTTTAACATGAATTTCGAAATAGAAAAATGCACGATACGTTAAATAGATTTGTACGAGTAACTTTAGATAGACAAGTAATGCAATTCGCAAAT
The DNA here is from genome assembly GCA_039090855.1 of Macrothele yani. Taxonomy (NCBI): domain Eukaryota; kingdom Metazoa; phylum Arthropoda; class Arachnida; order Araneae; family Macrothelidae; genus Macrothele; species Macrothele yani. The sequence continues at coordinate 43,647,751 of CM076999.1, read as the reverse complement.
GAAAAGTATGCTTATTCTCTGTTACTGGAACACACAATCTTAATTTTCATTCCACCAACCTGATATTATGATTATATTTTAATACTTTGTTTTAAAAATTAAGAATATTCCTTGGATTTGCTTTAAGAAATCGCTGTTATACGGATGGTTCTCATGTTAATGTAAGGGTTTAAAATATCCCAATGAATCAAATTTGAGAGTCCATGTTGGCAGCAACCTACACAGGGAGGTCAGTTTAGCTATTTTGTCTCCAGATCGGGAGGTTTCAATTTACCTGTAGTGACAAAATTATTTCTTACGCAATATGTCTCAATCCTAGATACACATCCTTTCGCATCTATCAATATATGGAGGAAATATGTCTTAGCATCAGTTTTAGCCTAATTGCGGCGAAAACGACCATACACGAACACTTTGGAGATCCAACTTCCAGTACCTCGAAGGCCGCATCGGTGGGGCTGTGTTCTAAGAGTTGGATCCTGATCATTCGTTCTAAAGTGCTCCGGGTTTGAATCCCGGTGAGGCATGAATGTTTTGTTTGTCTTAAGGCACTGGCTCTCTTCCTTCTCTGGAACCAGTGGTCCTAAATTAGGGACGGACGACTGCTTATAGCCCATTGAGTTGTTCACGGTGGTCTTTAAACTTTCATTCAAAAATAAAAAGTTCCGGGAAAGCTGGTCAGGTACTTTCGGGAATGATGTGTCTGTTAGCTTCACAGCATAAGTGTACACACTTGGACACACGACGGCAATAATTATCATCACTTGACTGTAGTCATTTTGAAGTCCCAGATTATCTGTTTTAAACCACGCATCTAATTTTGTAGCTAATTTTAGACTAAATCGCACCGATTGTAGAAGAATTTCGGCTCCACCTTCCAATGCTGAAAACAGCAAAATTATATCTCAGTAAGGAAAGAAAACATATTATGGCACTGAGGAAAAAAACTGGTACTGTAACGAGGAATTGGGTCAAACTTTTGACAACAATGAATGATTACTACTGAAAACTAAATAAAAGCTATGATACATCTTCTCCGCACATTATGAAAGGTACCAGTACCAAAGTCCTCCCAACAGAAGTTTCACATGCAAATAAGAACATGAAATAACGAAGAGCTCCCGGAGAAGACGAAAATACGGTTGACACCATAAAAGACGTAAGTGGAGAAATTGAAACTACAATCGCCCAAGTTTTCACCCGATGTCTCGATGAAGGAAAGTCCCCTGAGGATTGAAAGAATGTTACAATGATCCTGTTTCATGAAAAGGGGATACTGAGTATCTCAAGATCTACAGACCTATGAAAATCCTATCAGTGATTTATAAAATATTCACTTAAGTTCTTTCACATCGTACGAAGATAACATTGATCATGGCTCAACCAAAAGAACAAGCTGGATTCAGAAATGGCTACAGCACTTTTGGTCATATCCATATACTGAAAGAAATAATTGAAAGAACGAGGGAATATGAGCTCCCATTAGTATTGCTTTTATGGATTATGAAAAGGACTTTGATAGCGTGAAACCATCAGCGTTTAATGGGCTTCGAAATCATACTGTATTGAAGATGCATACATTAGTATTATGAATAGCATCTATAGAAATAAAAACGCAAAGGTTCGGCCATATGATGATATAGCACCAATGAAAATTGGAAAGGAAGTGAGACAAGGTGACACCATATCTCTTAAGCTATTTAATGCTTAATTGTTTAAAAAGGCTTTCAATCATTGAACTAGGAAAATAAGGGGCATAAGGATTATTGGAGATTATTTAATTCACTATCGTTTTGATGATGATGTAGTCATTTTTGCAACTACCCCTTCAGAGTTGCAGAGTATGATGCAGGAACCTGCTCACAAGAGTGAAGAAATGGGATTCGAAATGAACTTTCAGAACACGAAACTGACGTACAAAGCTTTTTCAAGAAAAGAGAGTTTTGGGATTGACGGGGTAAGGTCGAGGTAACAGATACCTACATTTACCTTTAACAACAGATATCAAGCAAGGGTCCCATTGATGAGGAAATTTATCGACGTATAAAACTTGGCGAGAAAGCCTTTTGAAGAAACAATATAACTTTTAGAGTAATTTTAATATATCATTATATCTTAAACGAAAAGTGTTTCTTCAATGCATCCTTCAGTGCTCATCAATGTTTGACAACTACATGTTGTAAAGTTGTTTTTCTACAAATGCGAGGAAAATTCGACTGATCTCTGGAATTTTCAAAAAGTGGGAGGTAATAGGACGATAACTTTTTCCGTTGCTGAAAACTAAGATGTCCCATCAGCCCATATTGGATATAAACTTAAGAAATTTACATCATTATATTCGAAAAAATAAATATAAATAATTCTTCTAATTTTTTTACAAAGCTTGTTCAAACTGGATTTTAAAGAGCTTCATTCCTCTAATAAAAAGGATGAATTGAAATATAACCACAGGCAGAGGTGGAGAACTATCGATAGTTTTCCACAGTCAAAAATAACTATCGATAGTGTGTTTGCAAACTTTCTCGGGGGAAAATTTGTTTTCCGGGATGAAAAATTATTTTTGACAAGAATTTTATTTACTTTTTCACGCTGTCAAAAAGCTAAGCTCCGATAATCTTTGAAACTAACTATTTTTAAATAAAAACGGCATCGCTCTTTCCACGTTTAGCAACGCACAGCAACCGAAAAATTGTTATTTGACCGCCGCCGGGGAATCGAATCCCGGATCTCTCAATATCTAGCCGAGCGCGTTAACGTTACACTATGGGGCTAACAATTCACGCCGCTATGTGCGGTTTTTTTCTTTCAGCATCTGACCTTATAAATCCCTAAGATTGGCTCAGCTACGGAGACGTCTCCATCTGGTGGGCATTATCGGCACTGGCTATATATTAATTATAGCAGTTAAATCCAAAGGGCGAGATCCAAAGTGAAAATCCTACAAATACGTGGCTTCAGGGAATAAACAAAGACAATGCTCTTACCACGTTTAGCAACGCACAGCAACCGAAATATTGCTATTCCGCCGCCGCCTCCGCCACCGGGGAATCGAATCCCGGATCTCTCGATATCCAGCCGAGCCCGTTAGCCTTACACCACGGTTGCTATAATTAATATATAAGCCGTTAGCCTTACACCCGTGATGCTATAATTAATATACAGCCAGTGCCGTTAATGCCCCCAAGATGGAGACCTCTCAGTAGCTGAGCGCATCTTACGGATTTATAATGTCAGATGCTGACAGAAGAAAAAACGCACATAGCGACGTGAATTGTTGGCCACCTTGGTGTAACCCTGATTTAGGGCCACTGGTTTCATGGAAGGGAGAAGCCAGTGCTATAATACAAACACAACGAAAACATCTATTCCTCACGGGATTCAAATCCGTGCTCATCTCGGACGGATGATCAGAAGTCAGCACTTAGACAACTGCGCCACGGGGAGGGGAATCTACGTTTTGACGATTTTCTGCCGAATTCAGTGAGCAAAGGACACGAATAAATGTTTTGCCTAAAGAACGAGCTAATTCGTGGCTCCTCAATTCTCATTTTCTGTTTGTACTGTATGATTTTTTTGTTTCTGTTGACAAAAGCTAAAGGAGAAAACTCTGCAGTTTTGTAGGCAAGAATAATTTTTCTATAATGTTTAGGAAAATTCTGGTAATATTTCGTGAGAAATTCAATAAATAAAGTTTTGAGTAGGGCTGTTCCTCAATTTTTTCGGGGGGGGGGATCATTTAAAACGACAGCAGTTGGATGTTGTCGTTTTAAATTCTGCCTAAAATTTGACGCATTGCCCGACGTTTTGTAATTCTTTCTACAAAGGCTACATGTAGCGTAGACCTTATTCTTACCAAAAGAAAAATAAAGTTGCAGAAAAGATATTTTTATGTTTACCCATTATTTCTGATTACTTACTCTCAACAAACAACAGTTTCAGCAACGGACGTACCTTTAAATTTCAAGTACAAACAACAAAAACAATGCTTTTGACTTCGTTTTTATCCCACTGAAATGTGTAACACAGTGCAAAAACCAAATACCCTCACCGTTTACTGTTTTGAATACACTTAACTTTAGTTTCGCATTGTCATCATGTATCAATATGGCTGGTTTCAAGGTTTTCGACATCAGTATAAATGAGGTGAAAATGAGCGTTTTAGACATCAAAGCCATAGGTGGAAGCTGAATAGTGCAGTTCATCGTGATTAACACTTACAGAATAGAAAAACGTGAAACTATCGATAGGGACAAAACACTATCGATGCACTACCGATGTACTGAGTTGGACGAAACTATCGATATTATCGAGAGTACAATGGAAAGTATCTCCACCCTAGCCTCAGGTGTAACTACCGTTTATTCAATAATTTAAAATTTTGAACACTGGACTCGTTTACCTTTGAAATATACCTGACCCTAAGTTTGGGATGCGCATTTGTTACAAAGTGTGCAAACTAAATGTCATGGAAAGCTTCCAGAAACATGAATTTTGATACTACGCTTCATGCTTTAGTATTTTAGATATTTGAGGAATGTCTGTATTCAAGGTAAGGAATTTTGTGAAGAGCTAAATTTAAAATATTACCGATGAAAATTACACTAAAAAATCTCTCGTAAGCTAAAACTTTCTCTCGTAAAATTGGAAAAGATTTAAAGTTTTTGTAAATGTTTTGAAATTTCTTTAGGATTTTATATGAAATTACGCTTAAAGGAGAAACCTTTGCACGATTAACCATAAAAATGAAATAAAGGAAGTGACTAGTATCTCGGCACGTTACTGCGAGACATATGCATATTTATTTAAAATGAATATGTTTGTCTCAAGAAGATGTATATATTGATAAAGCAGTCATAGGCCCATTATGTGGCACATTCTCACTTTCCTTGTCCAAATCCTTCCTCAGGGCCCCAGTGATCGAGGAATCAGAGGCACGAGGTAACTGAGTCGTGGCTTTGTTTAGTCAAATGTTAAGACGTCGCGCATTTCAAGCTCCTGATTATATCTGGAACAAATAGTCCTAAATTACTGACGGGCGCAGTTGGATCTTTCAACCCTGAACTCTACAAATTCATTGTTAAATGCAGAATTACTTTAATAATACACATGCACAAGAATAGACAGGAAAGCCATTTATTCATGAAAATAAAATAAATTCTGCGTAACCCAATTTCTGAATTTATAAAACCCTTCCTTTATAGTTTACCAAGCATCTGCCATGCACAGATTTTTTGGGTTCATTCCTGTGTAGTCACAGCAGAGTTATTATAGTGTAACGTTATTCTAATGACAAAAGGGTCCGAAAGATAAGAGCATAAAATAAGTAATATACAGTATATATAAAAAGATGTGTTCGCATGTTTGTATGTATGGCAGCAATTTTGTATCGGGAAATCGCAAAGATGCTTAAAAATCGTTCAGATTGTTTTCTTGTTTTACCGAGTGTCAGTGACCGATATCACGTCAAAATATCGGCAGAGCAGCAAAGCAGTTTCCATGATTCAACATTTCTTTTGGTTACAAAAGGCTATCAATGACATAATAGAGAACGATTGTATCACTTCTAGCATGGGTAAATGCGCATATATCTTATTTTAAACCAGGAATCAAGACTTACTGAAACCAGTCTTTCACAGAACTAATTATATAATGCAAAGTATAAATTACATGGGACCACAACTTTGCAAATCACTACCACATAAGATTACTGATTTAAATAACTTTAATATTTTAAAGATAAAATAAAAACTTCTACTGTTATATAAAATTTAGAAATGAGGGGGAGGTAACGGGCAGAAGTAATATGAGAAGGTAGGGAAACCTGAGCGATATAGCGAACATAATGGGTGATTAGGGAGAAAACTTTTGCACTAACATCTCTTTTTTTTATTGTTTTTTTTTCCTAATTAGTATCTGTTCTGCTTTCCTCTTGAATTAATTAACATGTTTACTAACTTACACTAAAAATTCGGATGAAGAGTTCCGATGGATGGTGTGGCCACTAAATTCGCCTGACATAAACCCAACAATCTATGTGATCCTTCTCAGATCGTTTAAGTGCATGGAAGCTATGTGTGTGAGTATTGGACGTGGTCGAAAGGTATATTTGCACCCAAGATCTTGCTCCTACAAATACCAGAAACTGCGGGCGGCCTTTCAGCTGGCATATCTCAACATCCCTCCAGAAGTATTCGGCCCAATTGTAGAATCAATGCCACGTCAATTTGCTGTACTTCGCCGGACTACTAGAAGTCCTACACGATACTAGGTACGAATCCCAAGACATTTAGCACGTCATTGTATTTATTACGTATGTGGTATGAATTGCGCATTGATCACAGTAAGCAGTATTTTATCGTTAATTTTTTTTATATAAAGATTATTATAGAAATAATTGCTTAGTGCATGAGAATTGAAAAAAGCCATTGTTTAAGGCTCATTTGTTAAAATTATATTGAACGTCTCTGCATCATTACAATGTTGTATAAGAGCTTCTGCAATCGTTGTTTTTTTACTTGTCATGTTTGTTTTAGCGGAGAAAAGCTGACATTCTGTATGAAGCATTTTGTGACTTTTATTAGGGCACTGAAAAAATAACGCTACCGCCCAGGTAGCGCAGTGGTCTGAGGGATGGCTTCTGATCATTTGTTTGAGATGGGTCCGGATTCGAACTTCGGTGAGGCATTGAGTTGTGTTTGTCTTACGGCGCTGGCTCTCTCCCTTCACTGGAAACAGTGGTACCAAATTAGGGATGTACGAATGCTTCTAGTCCATTGAGTTGCACACGGTGGTCGTTAAACCTCCAATAAAAAAAATGCTTACAGCTCCCGGTGATCGTTAAGCCTCCAATAAAATAAAAAAAAACTTCTATTCACTTAAAGGATCTAGCCTGTATGACAAATTTAATTTGTGAGGACACTCCCATAATTCTACTTAGTAAAGAACTATAGAAAATAGGTTATTTTGTGACAAATAGATAAGGGGCGGCTGCAAATGCTCTTATACGGTAATGTAATAATAAAAAGATATGGATTACAAGTCTTACATTCATAGGTTTCTTGAACTTTGGATTCAGATCAATGCTCTCATTGTGTAACCTTAATTAGCTATGAATTGCCGCTCTGCTGCTATACAACAACAAAAGCTAGAGATGAGCTTACCTGTTACTTGGTGTTCACGGCGCTAACTGTGACTGCTACTCAAAAGTAACAGTGATTTTTAACTGTGATTGGAATCACAGTTTAGGACCTATTACTTGTTTCACTTTCGTGAATCCGTGCGCAGTAACGACTAACGAACGAGTAAAGTAACTGATAGCAGAATCACTTAATGGAACGGTGGGTTGGCCATAATACAGCGGATCCTGGGTTATATGTTTTTTTACTTTTATACATAAATCTGCGTTAACCCCGATATTTTGCTGTAGTTCATAATGGCTTTTTCAGTTGGGTTATGCGTAATTCTTGTATGCGATTTATAGGTTAAATTTTGAATTCAGATTATCAAATATACAGTTCTTTTATACCTAACATGGTGCTACAACTTTGAAAAAAATAAGACTGCATTTATCTTTCAGCCTTGAAGTGGACGAAGCAACAGAAAAAATACCCAGCACTAATGGTAAACAAACTAGTGGACAAAATTCTTCGAAAAGGGCCAAGTAATATAAGTAAATATTGTGTTCTAAGAGTGTTGAATATAAGACAACACATTCGGATTTACTACCTAGTATTTCAAAGGTAAGAGTTCTTTCATATATTGAAAATATGAAATCATGCAGAATTTCTAACCTTGTTTTATAATGTAAAAAAAAAAATTAAAGGTCAAAATAGACAGGCAAGAACAAAGTATTCACTAGCATAATCTAAAATTGCGAGCCTTCTCCCTCTTTTTTTCATTTTGGAAGCATTTAAAATTGTACAATAGTATTTAATTCTTTGAAATTTCAGTCATATGTTTTTAAGCCATTCCATAGTAAAATGTATAACTGAGATACTACTGTCTGCCACAGATTACAAAATTATGAATTTTATAATTTTCCTACAGAACATATGGACACAGCCCACGTAAAGTTCTCTGACGGAAATTTCAGTCGGTAGTCATAGTCATAATATCCTTTGTAATAAGTCATAATATCAGGTTTTGTAAAGTGGTTAATACCTGATGATTTTTGTAGGGAATGGAGGGTGGGGGTCATTAATTGTGGACAAATATAAGACTAAATTTAAGCAACTGATTACCTCCCTGTTGGGGAAATTTCTGTGTAGGTATATCTATAGTTTGTATGTGTGTGCATTATTTGGAGGGAATCGCCACACTGGCACAAAACTAAATCGGAAGTTAATACACTCTAATAGTACATACTTGAGCCTTACAGTAGAGTTAAAGTCAGAAATCCGCCCGTTGGCGCAGTGGTCTAAGAGATGGCCTCTGATCATTCGTCTGAAATGGGTCCGGGTTCGAATCCCGGTGAGGCAGAGATGTTGTGCATGTCTTATGGCACCGGCTCTCTCCCTTCCCTGAAACTATTGACCCTAAATTAGGGACGGGCGACTGCTTATAGCTCATTGGGTTGTTCCCAGTGGTCGTTAAACTTCCAATAAAAAGAAAATCTAGGCTTCCTCATAAACTACACCATAGTAGATGTTGCCATTCGTGAGCTAAATTCCAGCTTAAGGTTGAACACCTACTCACCTAAGGGGAATTTAGCTCATGAATGACAACACATACTATAGTGTAGTCTTGAGGAATTGTAGGGATGCTACCTGAAAATTCGACTGTAAGTAATATCGTTTTATTCCCAAGTAAATCCTATAATTTAATGAAATTTATAATACATCAAGTCTAGAAATAGCCATGACATCAAATTATTACCTGTCCATCAGGTTCAGGGGGAACCCTGAGCTGAACTACTTTTTTTTAATTTTTGAATACAGAAAAAGAAACAAAATAAGAAACTGTGAGTACTGATATTATGATTGTAAACCTCACAATACAGTATTGCAATAATTAAGCACGAAAAAAGACTGTTGTTTTTGGCATTGACTTTGAGATCAACACGCATCTAAAAAAAAAAATATGAAAACACAGTTTACTGTAAAAACTATAATACCTATGAGTTTATTGATATAATTAAAAATGTAAACCAAGATCTATAGGATTATAGCAAGTATGGATGTCAAGGCCCTTTTTCCAAGTACCACTGTACCGGAAGCAATTGTAAACATTATTAAAAAAATTAAAACAGGACACAAATCTTAATAAAACACAATTTCAAGAATTAAAAGCAGTTTTATGATACATTTATGAAAACAATATTTTCAAATTTGAAGAGAACATTGCAAACAAAATTATGGAGGCCCAATGGGTTCCCCTCTGTCAAATCTATTTGCAGAAGTGATTATGAGCAATATTGAACAAATAATCTGTACAATGGAAGAAATTCCTTTGGTTTACTGTAGATATGTGAATGCTATTTTTATTTTGTCACGAATGAGTATTTATGAACTTGAATAAATAACTCAGCAATTTGGTAATATCTATCCAACGTTGACAATAGAACATGAGGAGGAGAATACTTTGCTCTTCCTTGATGTTAAAATAATCAAGCAAAGAAACCAACTACAATACAGACTACATAGAAAACAGTCATTTATTACTCTTTTGATTCCATATACAATGACGAAAAAAATTCCAACACCAAGAAGAGGTTGTGTTAGATAAACGACAGTTGGTAGGCGGTGAGAGTACATCTGTAAGATGACGTCTATGCAAATTTCTCGCTCGGTGCATACGTGTGGCGCTAGTAGCGCCCTCGGAACATGCAAAGCAGGTTTGCTGTAAATACGCGCTGTAACGTACGTGAGCGTTAGTTATCGTTCAGATTCGACGTAGTGTGTTGATGTTAGTCAAGAATGCCTTTAACAAGACGAACAAGCCATTACCAACATCTCACGCAGTTTGAACAAGGTCGTGTAATAGGGCTGCGAGAAGGTGGAATTTCTTTCAGCAATATTGCAGAACGACTTGGCAGGAATGTAGTCACTGTGCATGATTGTTGGCAACGGTGGTCAATGGAAGGTACTGCCTCAAGAAGACCGGGTTCCGGCCGGCCAGGTGGCACTACTGAGAGGGAAGACCCCCGTATACGGCGTATGGCCGTGGCGTATCGTACTGCGTCTGCGGCAGCAATTCGAGCTGCAGATGCCACCACAGTGACACAACGAACTATTAAAAATCGGTTACTTGAAGGACATCCTCGAGCCAGACGCCCTGTAGCGTGCATTCCACTTACTGCAAATCACTGCCGTTTGCGACGTCAGTGGTGTCAAGCTAGAGCTCATTTGAGGACGGAGTGGAGATCGGTTGTGTTTTCTGATATTAGCCGGTTCTGCCTGGGTGCCAGTCATGGCCGTGATTTGGTTAGAAGGAGGCCAGGTGAGCTCCTGCTACCAACCTGTCTGCCGCCGAGACACACTGGACCTACACCTGGAGTTATGGTCTGGGGAGCAATTTCCTATGACAGCAAGAGCACTCTCGTGGTTATCCCACGCACCCTGACGGCACAGTTGTACGTCGCTCAGATAATTCAACCTGTTTTGCTGCCATTCATGAACAGCATTCCAGGGGTATTTTCCAAAAGGATAACGCTCGCCCGCATACCGCTGTGGTAACCCAACATGCTCTACAAAGTGTCAACATGTTGCCGTGGCCTGATAGATCACCAGATCTTTCTCCAATCAAGCACGTATGGGAGATCATTGGACGACATCTCCAGTATCACACCCAACCAGCATTCACCGCCCCTGTATTGACCGACCAAGTGCAACAGGCATGGAACTCCATCCCACAAACTGACATCCAGCACCTGTACGACACAATGCATGAACGTTTGCGTGCTTGCATTCAACATTCTGGAGGTTACATCGGTTATTAATGTACCAGCATTTCACATTTAAAATGGCTCTTTTCGCGCTTACATTAAGTTGTGATCTTGAAACCTTAATCGATTAAATATGTTACCTATACAAATGTATTGCCACAATTTCATTCCTCTACAACTATTTATTTGTGGTGTCGGGATTTTTTTCCGTCAGTGTAATTTAACACATCCATACACACCGAAATACAATAGTATTAAAACTTTAATCAAATGAGCAATTACACACTCCTCAAAAGAAGAGTTCTTTACACCCATTCCATGAAAAAGTGGATAAATAGGGAAAAAAATTAAATTGTATCATATTATTATTTATGATGTATCAAATTGAAGGTATGAGTACTACATGGAATTTGAATTCACAACAGAAAATGCTATATAAATAATTGTCTCCTTGCATTTCAGTCTTAAACATCCAGAACAAAAGGTAGAATTTACATTTAGTAATTACACATTTCTAATACCAGTTCTGGAAATGTTTTGACAACTGTTTTTCACTTGCAGTTGTATTTGTTAGATGTAGCAGTCTCCAAACCACTTTGTAACAGCATATTTTACACTTAAAAATAATTGAAAATTTAAAAATATTTTTTATAGTATGCTGACTGTCATTTTTTTGGTCTGCTGACTGAAATGACCATAAAGATAGTTTATACTAACATACCCTTTGTGTAGAAATTTAAAACTTTGTGGAAGTTTCACTGATAGCAGTCTGAACAAGTGTAGAAAAAGTCATGTAGAAAAAATTAATTCTTGGACCTCAACTGAGGTGTGACGTATGTGACATTATTGAAAGTCTCACTTATGTGTCACACTTTGGTACTGAGCTGTGGCCTGACATTGCCACAACTCTGTTTAAATGAAAAAAGACTTCACTCTGTATATCAGATAGCACAAAAAAAAATATATTTTTATGCCATAATGATATATTGTAAGTAGACAGGTACCAGGAAATATGCGAAATCAATAAAGGACTCACTGTCAGGGAGGCACAATTTAATACAATAAAAGACACATGCTGATTACTATAAGTGATGCTTTCACACAGTTCAAAAATGAAAACTAGAACGTTTTAATTAAAAAAATTAAGTTTTACGACCTGTGTCCTGGATATGTGACATTGGTTTCGTAAACACTACGGAATTGTGCGCTTGCAAATATCATGCAAATGCAAATTTTTTTATACAATCCTTGGCCAGCAAAATTACAATTCCCCAAAGTTTCCTTCAAATGAAATAGAAATTTTGAGTGCTTTGTGCTGCAGCATTAAAAATTAAAACTGCATAATTGGATTTTGCACAGACTGTAAAAGGGATGTTTGCATGTGTGTTGAAGAGATACATATAGACACATTTGCAACATGGAAAGATATAGATGGTTTCGAAAAAGGGGCTGAGATTGATGGTTCTGTTTGAAGAACTGTGCTTCATAATCAGTTACATTATTATAAAATCTATTCTTTTGTAAGAACAGTTCAATCACCAAATGAAGATCTGCTCCAAATTGATTTTTTTGAAAATTACAGTACTATCTTCCAAGATGAAATCCAGAGTAGACACTGGAGGCACCAGCAAATAACTACTGTATATTTACCAGTTGTGCATGGAATATTAAGCATACTTTAGCTGTAATACGTGATGAGCTCAACCATTACAAAAATGTTGTGTGGGCGTTCCTAGAAATTGCTATAGCTACATTAAAGGCCGAATTTTCAGAAATAGAAAAGTTAAAAAAAATTTCTGATCGAAGTGCAACTCAATTTAAAAACCAATTCACTCTGTAAAATCTTTTTTGAAGCAGGGATCTGATGTCACTGGAGAGTGGTACACTGAAACGCAAAGTAGAGACAGTGAAATCTAAGGTGATGATTGTCAATTCTGCAGGATTTTTTCTAATGTGTAAATAAATACATTATATGAGTTTATTCTTTTCAAAAAAAAAAACTAATCGTCGATTCCGATGGGTTTCGTCTAGTCTCTTTTTATCTAACCATTTCTTCATTATCAAGCAATGACGACAAATTAAGTATACGATTGGACGAAAATTCCCATTTTCATCTGACTTATTTCCGCAAATGCCTGGCCAATGTTTTGGCAACATCAAATAAAATACTTAAAATTTTAGTATAAAATTCTTTATCATGTTCTTCTTGAAAATTACACTAGCCCTTTTACTTTTGTCTAAAAGAATATCGACGTGTTTATCTTTTTGTGAAAAATGGCAACAAACCACTAGTGCAGCTTTGTGAGCTTTAAAAGAGAAATGCTGGGATAATTTTCCTAATTTATATTTACCCACTCTCTTCATTTTGTGTCATTGCCTTACACCTGTTTTATTCCAAGTACAATCTCATTTCTCCCTGTTTGGACCTTCAGGGAAAAGAAAACAAATTCAAAGCAATAGGCAGTGTCTTTAACATCGCTTTACTCTATATCAGGATATTGTTTATGCCACGAAGGAGAAAAGTGTCTCGAATTATCGGACGACATCTGCTGCCTCAGGAAACCTGTCGGGGTGAGGGCGGATACCAAAATTGTAAAAAATAAGGAATCTTTCGTCCGATCGGGAGATTTTTGGCATTTACAAGCTACAAATAGACACATTATCTGAGGGCATTAGGCTATTCAGCAAACCTGTCGGGGGGGTGGTTAATACCAAAAGTGCAAAATATGAAGATTCCTTGTCAGATTGGGAGATTTTCAACATTTACCAGCTACAACTCAGCAAACTGTCAGAGGTGTACCCACTCAGGAAGCCTTAGTGTATGTGAGTGGAGAGGGGGGGTAATATAAAAAGTGTATTATATGGCACATGCGCTTAGATAATGTGTCGTGTTGTAGCTGGTAAATGCTGAAAATCTCAAGATCAGACCAGAAATTCTTCATAGTTTACACTTTTGGTATAACCCCCCTCCTCCTCCCCCTCGGACAGGTTTCTAGAGTAAGCACATACGCTCAGATAATGGGTCGAGTTGTAGCTTATAAATGCTGAAAATCTTCCGATCGGACGAGAATTTTTATTTGAATTTTACAATTTTGGTAATACCCCCCCCCCCCCTCTCTGATAGGTTTTCAGAGTAGGAATATATGTTTAGATAATATGTCGACGAGTTGTATCTTTGTAAATGCTGAAAATCTCCCGATCAGACAAGCACACTTTTGGTATACCCCCCCCCCCCCAAGTTTTGCTGAGTAGGCACATGCGCTCTGATAAATTTCAGACTTGTAGTTTGAAAACCCTGAAATCTTTTGTTGAGATGCAGATCAAACATTTGTTGTAAAGATTACATTAATTATCGCAATTAAGAAAAGACGATTACATGACTTAGATTACCAACCTCTGTTGTGCGGTCGTGGCCACGAAGCGGTCAAAAATGTAATTTTTATACGGCCCCTTAAAATGTTTGTGGCCAGTTATCCTTCACCCAGGCCGCGGGTGACCTAGTGGGCAACGTTCGTGACTGCCACGGAAAGGACCTCAGGTTCGATCCCAGCAGGTACGAACGCTCGATCCACTAAATATCCGCCGTGCGTCGGATGGGCACGTTAAGCCGTCGGACCCCGGGTACTACCTACGAACGCGGACCCCTTTCGGACGAATGATCAGAGGCCATCGCTTAGACCACTGTGCCACCGGGGCGGCAAAAACTCATTTTAACTCGCAGAAGAACCACATACATTGCATTAACACATTGAGTGGATTAGGTTTTCGAAGCATTTTGATTTTATCAAATGAAAGCATCTGAGGGTTTTACATTAAAATACTGAAGTGGCAGCCTGTTTAACCTTTACTCCCTCTCACGAGATCGGAAACAAATTCCGAATAATAATAGTTATTTTGAGCATTAATAAGACTATACTGTTTCGTGAGCGTGAAAATAGAAGTTGTCTCAGAAATATGCTGAATCTTAAGAATGAGAGGGAAAGATATGTGAATGTCAGTCGATTAAATTTTGTGAGCGATTATTTAAGACATATTTCGACTTATTCGTGAAGAAACGCTGTATATGTCAATGGTGAAGGAATGAGCTGATATTTTTGGCTGTTTGCAGATTTCCACTTGGCCTCGTACTTGTAGGCTCTTTAAAACAAGGCATAGTTTGTTCAGTGAATGCAGTGCGACAACCGGCCGTGAGTGTATCCAAAGTAAATGGCCAAATATTCCATTGAGCATCCGTAAACGACCATTTTGCTTAAACATTGAATAAACTTCCAAGAATAAATTACTTTTTTGATCGCTATGTTTTTATGATTCATTTTCTACCAGCTGTCGCCTCGGTGGCGCAGTGGTCTAAGTAATGGCTTCTGATCATTCGTCCGAGAGGGGTCCGGGTTCGAAACCCAGTGAGTCATGGATGTTGTGTTTTTCTTACGGCACTGGCTGTCTCCCTTCCCTGGAACCAGTGACTCTAAATTAGAGACGGGAGACTGCTTATAGCCCACTGAGTTGCTCACGGTGGTCGTTAAACTTCAATAAAAAGAAAAAAAATTCTAGCAACTTTCAGCAGAAACCTGCGGGTTTTTTTTGCGACATTCTTCAAACCGATGTGCATGGAGTTTTGCCGTTCTGAAACTTTTACCTTAAAAAATTTCCATAGGTCTGGAAACTATGTCAGTAATTCACGGGACATTTTATAGACGATAGTTTTTATCAGCCCTTGCAAATGTTTCGAAAGCAACGCCTTCATGATAGAAACGACGCTACACCCTCCAACAATGCATCGGGGTTGAAATATTCTTTTACATTCAATCTTACGTTTAATCTCAAAGCTCTCATAATGGACCCTTTATTGAATTCAATCTACATACATGCTTTTGTTTTCCTTGCAATTTACTATTTTCCAACGTATTCATAACGAATACGTTGGGAGCATTTTTTAGTAACACTTCAGAAAAAACAGAATAATTTCTCCTTTCAAAGTAGTTACAGTACTTAAAAAATCCCCAACGTTTTCATGATGAAGCGTTTGATCTCCAGAAAATAAATGCAGCTTGACTGAGCTTTTGGATTCGCGGGAAGAGATCCATCTTTCTGCTTAAAAACTGAACTTTCCAAAGTGAAGAATTTTCACTTTGACAGAAGATTATTTACGCAATTTTGAAGAAAATGCAAAATAAATGAACAAGCATTTTTGAGATATAGCACAGTTATATTTTATTCCACTTATTGCCATAACACTGTTGTTACAGCATTTTATATTCCAAGAATGAAACACGATTATGCCTAATTGAGTCACGCAGCGTTTTGATTACATAAAGGGCATATTGATTGATTGAAACTAGTTAAAAATTTGCAAAGTCTGTAATTACATGTGAAGGGCCGAAAATCAGAAGAAGGTAAATTTTGTCGTCAGAAGTGTAAAATTGCATTCCAATCGTTCCGGAATTCGGGAACAAAGTGCTTTCGGTGTCAATCCTGTTAAACATGTTGCGTGAAAAAGGCATTTTGTAAGTTGTATTTGAAAACACGCAATGTAGGTATGCAGATTCTAATGTCCGTGGTGTCTTTCCCCCAAAAAGAGACTTTGGGCAATAGCCCAAGTGAAATTTTTTTGTAAATAGGAAATGCAACATTACTACAAATTTCACGCGTTCCTCTTTATTTGAAAACGAATGCAATGTTTTACAGACAGGAATAGTTCACAAATCATCCCTTCAACCGACAGGTGCGATGTACATGAGTATGAACAAAATGATTTAAAAGTACTGGAAGGAATTTATTTACGGTGCAAGAAGCGATAAGTTATGCTGAAGGAATGCACCTGGGGAACGGAAGCATTGCTTTCGCCATAGCTTTGTTACTCAAAGCAGTCATTTAAGAAAGACTATTTACACTGATTTTTTTGGAATAATTATATGCTAAATGTATTACGACGAACGTAAGAAAGGTGAGACAACATAGAATATTTTAGTCATTTTCTTGTGCCGAAAGGCATTTTACTCGTGTCGGGGAATCTTTCCTTTCCCAGAAAGTGGTGAGTCTGGGATCGGGGAATGAAGGACTAGAGGGGAGCACTTTTAACACCAGTATAATTTTTATTATGGGTTTTTCTTTGAAAGGAGTAAAAGAAATGATTTGCAGTAATTTTCGTAAAACCTTTTCATACCATCTCTTATGACTCCCAACATAAGTGAAATTTATTCGGTGCAATCTCGTACTTATTACCTTATTTTACTTTCACAAATACATATTCCCGATATTTGGATACCCCACTGTTGCAGTTTCTTCACTGAATATTATGTTAGTTTTCTTGATATTCCTTACATTTGGATGCCCGAAAATTCTAAGGGTTTTCTTACTGACAGAGCGGAAAATATAGAAATTTCAGAATATTCGTCGTTTTTGTTCACTCACTGTGAAAATGTTTTCGGAAAAAAGAAAATATCCAATAATTGAAGCAGAAAAATGACCTATTATCAGGAACGTTTGGTGTGAAATTCAAAAGCGCACATCTCGAGCATTCGTGTTCTTTAGGTTATGAGTTAAGTGTTTGTGGGATAATTTTTTCAAAATGCAAAAAATCAATGTTGTGCCACATGGAAAATGTGAAAACAAAAATCATACATACGCAAAGGTTCTAATTCGCAGACAGAAAAATTGAAAGTTTGGGCTCTTGCAAGCGTTCCGTGGAGTGAATACCAAGCTGCGTAGCACAAACGATTCTGCACCACAGAAATGTAATATACTAAACGCGTCTTGGTGAAAAATAGTACTTGCCCGAGAAAGTATCGAAAGCATTCGTTCTTTAGAAATCGATCCTAAATGTGGCTTTGAACGGATGATGACATATATACATATATGTTGATATTGGCAAATGACAGAATTTGAAATGTGGAAAATCATATCCCATTGAAAAACATCGCAGTGGCTGCACAGGAAGATATCAAATGGAGTACCTTCATCAAATACATGTATCGCTGACCTTCAAGTTACAGCGCACAACGCAAATTTGCAAAAATATTTCCACTTAATACTACTCTTTCGCTCATTATATACTTTGTTCTTTTCTTGCCAAAACGTGCACACATCATTTAGACTGGACCTCAAGACTGTTACCAAATAACCTCACTGAGTGAGAACAAAATAACGTTAATAACGGCTGAAAAGATTAATGAGAACAAATTAAAAATTTACAGAGTGAAAAACTAAAAATGAATGCTAAATTCTAATATATGTACGTTATAAACCTAATACCTTATTCTCAGATTACATTGCATCTCAAAGTTTTATTAGACAAACATAAAAAGGATAGCACCGGAATTCTTATTTTCATACAATTAGTGAAAATAATGTAGCTTGAATGTACAATATTTGAAACTATTAATTCATGCAAATAACATTTAGCTTATGTCTTTAAAAATATGTACATTTTTATTTATTGATTACAACAGCAATACACAAAAAAATCTTAAGATTGAATAATTCATCGTTTTCTAGTTAATTCCCATCCTTTGATTGCTCTATGTTCGTATTTGAGCATTTTTTTATTTTTAAAAATTTCAGTTCAATGTGAATTTTATTAAAATTATTTTTTAGATGTAATGCTGAAAACTTCCTTAATAATTCCACAGTATCTTAAAATCATGACATCGGAAAATTTGAATAAATTTCTAAGAAAAAAATTATGTCATTATCAGGTAAGTATTGCCAAAGAGCTTGAAATGCAGTGTACTATACATATATTAAACGTACATTATTTACATATAAATTCACAGAAATAAAACGAGAGAAATCATGGCAAACATTTCAAGTGAAACTCTCAGCTAAGTTAAAAAAAAACTTTAACAGTTGACGAAAAAATTTTGAAGCTCACCCTGCATATTTGCCAGAACTTTAAAAATGCGGAATTTCTGTAACATACTTCCGTTCTGCATATCAAGCATACCATACCATTTTAAAAATAATATCAGAGCCTCGTCTTTTACACCCATTAAATTTCCAATAATTTACATTTGAAGACATGTTTCCCGCGTAGGTATTTTCGTGTAATTTATTGTAGAGGGATTTTGTTGATTTTGCGGAAAAAATTATATAAATCTCTTTGCTGAAAATGCAACACGAAGAAAAGCATGAGCGAATGGTTTGAAACTGGAGGAAAGGTTTGGCCACGTGAGTATGCGCAAATGCTTACAAAACGCAGCTAACATGCACATTGTTTTGTGCTTTTGACGTCCTCGTAGATGGCCCACAAGAGCTATAAACGAGGGACACGAAAGACAAGCTTCAAACTCGATTTATTGTAATTGGGGCTTTAATCTTTTAATAATAATTCTGACCCAACGTAGAAGAGTAGAAACGAGTTTTCAGTGGAATACCTTTGAGCTAATCAGATGAGTTGGACTGCGATTAAGTGGATGTTGCTTCCGCTACATCATCTTTCATGTTTGCTTGATGCGAGCACAGATATTCATATATAGCTTCAATGGGAAGCAGAAGGTCTGACGCACAGATATGAGGGGATTGTAGTGCAGTGACAAACGAACTAAAAGGTAAGAAGTGACCTCCACCG
This sequence comes from Macrothele yani, assembly GCA_039090855.1. Classification (NCBI taxonomy): domain Eukaryota; kingdom Metazoa; phylum Arthropoda; class Arachnida; order Araneae; family Macrothelidae; genus Macrothele; species Macrothele yani. Next base: position 43,628,303 of record CM076999.1, on the reverse strand, counting down.
TATTGCGTTAACGGACCGAGCAGCCAGGTCTCGAGGGATTATGAAAATTAGAAGAGAGTATTTTGTTAAGCGACAACGAGAGGATATATTTAATTTTAAAATGCTTTTAAATATGCGAGTTAGTGTTATTAATGCTAGAATGAATCCAAACACCATAAATCTCATTATTTTCTTATTATTAAGGCATACAGCTTGCGAAGAACATTAAACAAAAGCGACGACACGTAATTATTGCTTGCAATGGGCACGACTTCTGAATAATATCCCATAAGACTAAAATCAAGAAAATATCAAAGTTATTCATAGTCAATGGTACAGATAAAAAAAACCCGGGACAACTGTATTTTTGCAGTCGATAAGACATCCGCAAATGGAAAGAACCATTTACTCCCACGAGCGGTTAACAACTATGTTACGGAAATTAACAAATGCTGCACAACATGTTTCTCATAGCTAAGGAAATTTCTACAGAAAAATAGATTCTTAAATCATTCAGTTAAAAGAAGAAATATTTCAAATCGATCAGAAGAAAAGAAGAAATATTTAAAAGAAGGAAACGTGATATGACACTACGCAACCTTGCGAGGATATAATGGAAAAGTTAAAAATATGATAAAAGTGCACATTTCATTAACATACTTTTATCGTGGCAAAAGGAATATTTAAATGTTCTCCTGCCGGCAGCAAACTTTAAAGGAACAGTTTTTTCTTTTTACGTCCCTAGTTGGAAAGGTATTTATTATGTATAGAGAATAACGTTTCTAATTCTGTATTGTATCAAATGGCATACAGCAGAAGAAAGGAATTTTTCAGTGGCCTTTAAAGAATCGGAGATTTAGGTGCCAACAGAACTGCACGAACACCACCCAACGACAGAACTCTGAACTGTAACACTCTCCTCAAGAATAATCCCAAAGTGTTTCACAAGGTAAATGTTATCCGGAGTTAAAAGTTGTGGTTATTTTAAATCGGACATTTAGAAGCAGAATTATTAAGAATAACAAATCAAAATATGATCTCCTGGCGGCGAAATCGTGCATCATTATTGAAATGTTATACAAGCTATTAAAGTATAACTGTACTAATAATCCGAATTTCTTGGCGTAGAATGGAAATCAAAGTTTCCAGGTTTTTGTACATCAATAAGATGGCTGTTTAAAGGAAGGTAGACAGCAAACTGCAAACTTAATAATAAGACACTTCAACAATTTGAACGCCGTGACTTAACTAAACACTAAATGAATAGGTGCAAATGGGATTTTTCATTCGAAGAAAGGAGGAGTCATGTTGGTTGGGCACACGGTATCACTTTAACTGGTGCCAGTTGCACGTGATAGCTGCTATTCAAACTTTATGTATTAGTGATAAATGTTATAAAATACACTGCCGGACAATTGCTAAGGACGGATGACAATAGCAACGATAGCAACCATAAAATGGAAGGCAGGAAAATGTAGAAATTAGCATAAGTGCGGGATACAGTAGGACGTGTTGTGCGAATTTTGGATGCAAATTTTGGATTGCCGAACTTGTTCGTGACGTCATAGCGCTGATAAGAGATATAAAAGGTTTGACGCGTATTGACCGTTGTTGTTCAAACGCAAAGTTGAAAGGGAAAAAATCAATTGACGAACTTGCAAGTTTCAGTATGTCTTCCCGACATCACCTAGATGATTTTACGCGTGGCCGTATTATTGGCAAGATTGAAGTAGGGCGAAAAATAACAGATGTTGTCAGGGAGTTCAACGTCAGCCACAGTGTTGTTTCAAGGCTTTGGAAATCATTTCAAACAAATGGAGAATGCAGCAAACGTCACGTGGGAGGTCGTGTTCGCAGTACGACACCTGGAGAAGATCGGTACATAGTGCTATCAACAAAAGGACACCGGCGCAGCACAGCTAGTGAGGTCGCAAATCAGTGTATGGCTGCTACTGGCAAGCGGATCTCCCGAAAAACTGTCGCCAGACGTTTGCATGAAGGAGGACTATACGCCCGCCGTCCTGTTGTGTGCCTTTCATTTTCCAGAGATCACCGTACCGCCCGTTTGCAGTGGTGTCATCAACATCGCAATTGGACTGATAACGACTGGTCTTCTGTCCTCATCTCAGATGAGAGTAGATACAGTCTATCGTCTGATTGTCGACGACAACTGATCTGGCGTGATAGTGGTACTGCATATTGTCCAACAAACATCCAGATAAGGGACCGATATCCGACATGTAGTGTCATGGGATGGCCTGGCATCATGATCAATGGCCGTACGTCCCTCTATGTTCTTCCCACTGGGACTATGACTGGCAAACGATACATTAATGATCTTCTGCTACCTCATGTTCGCATGTTCCGTGCTGCTGTCGGTGATAGATTCATTTTCGTGGACAACAACGCAACATGTCATCGAACAGTCGCGGTCCAGGAGTGTCTTGAGAGCGAGGATATTCAACGCCCCTTATGGCCAGCACGTTCTCCAGATCTGAATCCCATTGAAAATGTGTGGGATGCTTTGGGGAGGAGGCTTGCAGGTCGCTAATGCCCTCCAATAAACAAGGACACCCTCATCCGTGCACTGACAGAGATATGGGATAAATTACATCAACAGCTGCTTGATAATGTTGTGCAAAATATGACACGACGTGTGGAATCTTGCATCGCCCTCCAGGGTGGCCATATCCCGTATTGACATCTTACGCCGGAACGCCTTCGGACGGTAATTGCATTTTTTTCACGTTTACGTATTCAGCACAAAATGGCCTGTGTGTCCCTTGAACACGTTCCAAAGCTTTCTGGATTTCAGAGCACAATAAATTGTCTGTCTTGTAATGTCCTGGCATTCTGACATAAGTTTATTTCACTTGGCATCCAACCACACTTACTTTTTAGGCGCTATATAGCCGTTTATGATCCGTCCTTAGCAATTGTCCAGCAGTGTAATAAAGATTATACAATATACTTAAATATTTATTCATTGGGACATTCTAGTATCAGATTCTCTCGATTCTATAATACCTTACTGATTTAGTGACTAGTACGTCGTATGAGATATAGCTGGCGGTGATTGACATCTTCCGTTTTGTGTCAAATATCCTTTGAAGTTCACCACCTAACCAAGCAGCGGTGGTCTTGAGATTTTTATCCTTTGAAGTTCATCACCTAACCTAGCAACGGTGGTCATCTGTTCTTAAAAACATCGGCTTACTTTCTTCTTACGCTCAAGTAAATCGATAAAATTTTTAATCAGAGCTTATATCATATTTATTTTGGGTACGTCTTTATACGGTGCTACTATCGTAACCAACATATAATCATCTATTTTTTAAAAAGTTGACACCTCGTAATTTGTTCGCAAAAGCTATTCAGCTACTATTATCAGGATATAAATGTTGTTTCTTTATACAAAGATTAGAAGCTACATCGTATCATGTGTAGGTTTTTGCATTTAGTTGTGTTATTCAACGTGAACCCAACTTATTTCCGGTCATTAATGTTTGTATTTTGGCTCATTAATTCAGTAAAGAAACTGTAACAGTAGGGTATCCAAATATCAGGAATATGTATTTGTGAAAGCAAAATAACGTAATAAGTACGAGATTGCACGGAATAAATTTCACTTATGTTGGAAGTCATAAGGATCCTATGAAAAGGTTTTACGAAAGCTACTGCAAATCATGTCTTTTACTCCTTTCAAAGAAAAACCCATAATAAAAATTTTACTGGTGTAAAAAGTGCTCCCCTCAAGTCCTTCATTCCCCGATCCCGGACTCACCACTTTCTGGGAAAGGAAAGATTCCCCGACACGTGTAAAATGCAATTCGGCACGAGAAAATGACAAAAATAATGTATGTTGTCTCACATTTCTTACGTTCGTCGTAACACATTTAGCATATAATTATTCCGAAAATATCAGTGTAACTAGTATTTCTTAAATGACTTCTTTGAGTAACAAAGCTATGGCGAAAGCAATGCTTCCGTTCCCCAGTTCAGTTTATGTTGTATTCAAAAACGTTGGCTGTATTTAAAATAATTTTAAGTTTCATGTGACGCAGTAAACATTCTTATTTGTCCTATATAGGTTCATATTATATTCAATAGGATATACACGGACGGAAAAAAATCCCAACACCACGAAAAATAGTTGTAGAGGAATGAAATGGCGGTAATACATTTGTATAGGTAACATATTTAATCGATTAAGGTTTCAAGTTCACAGCTTAATGTAAGCGCGAGAAGAGCCATTTTAAATGTGAAATGCTGGTACATTAACAACCGGTGTAACCGCCAGAATGTTGAATGCAAGCACGCAAACGTTCATGCATTGTGTCGTACAGGTGCTGGATGTCAGTTTATGGGATGGAGTTCCATGCCTGTTGCACTTGGTCGGTCAATACAGGGACGGTTAATGCTGGTTCGCGGTGACGCTGGAGTTGTCGTCCAATGATGTCCCATACGTGCACTATTGGAGAAAGATCTGGTGATATAGCAGACCACGGCCACATCACGACACTCTGTAGAGCATGTTGGGTTACAACAGCGGTATGAGGGCGAGCGTTATCCTTTTGGAAAACACCCCTGGAATGCTGTTCATGAATGGCAGCACAACAGGTTGAATCACCCGACCGACGTACAACTGCGCCGTCAGGGTGCGTGGGATAACCACGAGAGTGCTCCTGCTGTCATAGGAAATTGCTCACCATAACTCCAGGTGTAGGCCCAGTGTGTCTCGGCCGCAGACAGGTTGGTTGCAATCGCTCACCTGGCTTACTTTTAACCAACACACGGCCATCACTGGCACCCAGGCAGAACCGGCTTTCATCAGAAAACACAACAGATTTCCACTCCGTCCTCCAATGAGCTCTAGCTTGACACCACTGACGTCGCAAACGGCAGTGGTTTGGAGTAAGTGGAATGCACGCTACAGGGCGTCTGGCTCGGAGCTGTCCTTCAAGTAACCGATTTGTAACAGTTCGTTGTGTCACTGTGTTGGCAACTTAAAGTTGTATTGCTGCCGCAGACGCAGTACGATGCGCCATGGCTATACGCCGTACACGGCGGTCTTCCCTCTCAGTAGTACCACGTGGCCCGCCGGAACCCGGTCTTCTTGAAGCAGTACCTTCCCTTGACTACCGCTGCCAAAAGGATGCACAGTGGCTACATTCCTGCGTAATCGTTCTGCAATTTTGCAGAAAGGACGTCCACCTTCTCGTAGCCCTATTACACATTCTCGTTAAAACTCCGTGAGCTGTTGATAATGGCTTCTTCGTCTTCTTAAAGGCATTCTTGACTAACATCAACACACTACGTCGAATCTCAACGATAACTAACGCTCACGAACGTTACAGCGCGTATTTACAGCAAACCTGCTTTGCATGTTCCGAGGGGCGCTACCAGCGCCACACGTATGCGCCGAGCGTGAAATTTGCATAGACGTCATCTTATAGATGTACTCTCACCGCCTACCAACTGTCGTTTATCTAACACAACCCCTTCTTGGCGTTGGGATTTTTTTTCCGTCAGTGTAGTTGGTACTACAACAGCATTGCTTTCTTCAGTGAGATATGCATATTATATATTGTATATCATGGAATGTAAACATGGTAATTGAGTGTGAATTGTTCTTCATTAGGATTTGACATAATTATTAGCTTAGGATCTCAATTAGGTGTCAACAAAATTGTTTAATTTTCTACTAAACCAGTTTTTTGGGTTGTATGTGACGATAATAACGGTACGTTTGAATCCGAATGTAACCTTTAAAGGGTTCTATGGTTTGATATTTGGTTCTCATTACAGTTATAGTAATATGGCAAAATTCATGTTCAAAATTTGCGTGCTAGTAAGAGCTGTTAAATAGGCATATCTATTTTACTCCTTCCCAAATTTCTAACATTAACTTAAAAGTTATTATCAGCGAACATCCGTGAAGTTCTGTGCTGCAATTAACATGAGCGAAAGTCTCATGAAAAGTGAAGTTCTTAGAAAAGAACTTTGGACTTTTAAAGGGAAGCGCGGACATTCTGCCCACAGAAGTGAAAACATGTGAGTGAAAATAGTTTTAAATCCTACTTTTGCACTGAAAAGAATATATATTATGACCAGTGCTTTTTTATGCAAATCAAAGCCACTGCATGTAAACGATAGTGCCTGTGAAGGTCATGAAACTTAACAAATAGCACCTGATCCTGAAATATTTTAATCATCGTTATTGTCTATCTTTGTATGAAAAAGATAGTGGATTTAAGTGAGTTCGCCGAAGACCACATTGTAACTGCCAGACGACTGAGTCCAAAGACTTCCGAGCTGCAAATGCATGTGAGATATTTACAGTCGGTCCTAATTTGTTCCTTCAAAAAGTGGTCCCTGGAGGATAAAACGACGAACCTCAGACAAGTTGTGGTCCGCACAAGGCCCATCTATACTAGAGGTGAGTTAATGTAATCCTGTACAGTACGTGTCGATGCTGTTGATGAAAACAATGTGTCAAAACACACAAGTGTACTGAACTCTGATATGAATGTGGTTGCGAAGCAGCAGGCCGCTTGGGCTGTCCACGCAAACTTTTGTTACCCGTGGAAAGCCCTCAAAGAGGAACAATAGCATCAAACCTGAACTTTGAAAGGTTGAAAGGAAGTCGTCTGGCCCGCTGGAGTTCATTTCTTGTTGCACCACATTGTAGACAGCCGGGTACGTGTGCGCCTTTACCTCGGGAAGTGTTGGTACCAGAATTGAACGTGGAATTAAATAAAAGCGATGGAAGGAGTGTAATACTTTAGGCAGTATTTTGCTATAAAATACTGGATGCGGTCATTCATATGCAGGAAACTGTGACGTGTACCACATACTTAAACATCATTGCGCACCAGGTGCATCTTTTCATGTCAACGGTATTCCGGTCTCGCAGTGCCTTCTTTCACAAAACAATGATTTACGCTATAAGGTATAGATTTTCGGAGAATTGACCGTGGAAGACGAGAGAGACATCCAGGTATCACCCTGGACCTCAAACATCCCAGAGATCAATTCAATCGAACACCTGGGGCAGCTCTGCCACGTAACCTATAAGAGTTATAAATTCTTCAAGTAATATGTTTGTACCAGATATCAAAAGAGACCTTCAGAAATATTGTAGTGCCCATGCCTGCTTGTGTAACAGGTTTTTGTACGGCTCACGGCGGACATGTATCATATTTGCCAGGTTGTCATAGGGTTTGTCTCTTTGTCTCTTTTGCCTCTCCATGTTTTCACGTCGGGGAAATATTAAGTGATTTGATCGTGAGGGATATCTTCCACAATGGTAAACATACTTGGAAACCATTGTGCGAGTAATTATATTCGCAAAGAATGAAGATATTTGTACCAATTCGTCTGAACACAACCTAGTTATTCACTTTTTTACCTCTTTTGTGTTGGTTTGTGGTTTAATGAACACGGTGTGACACGCAAGGGGCTAAAATCAATCGTCCGTCCCTAATTTAAGACCACTGGTTCCAGAGAAGGGAAAGACCTACTGCCCTAAGAAAAACGCAATACCTTTTACTTAATCGGAATTCAAACACTGACCCATTTCGAACAACTGTTAAGAGGCCAGCATTTATACCACTGCGTCACCAAGACGACCTTGCAGTTTTCTCGTTCAGAAAAAAAAACTTTCTCACAGAAGAACCATTAACTCTACAATTAAAGGTAACGATGATTTCATTTTTCGCAACCCCGTCCTCTTTCTTCTCATTCGCTCTCTCAAAGTCACCATAAACTTTTTGTAATAATTATAGCTCAATGTTGCAACCACGGCAACCCATTCTGCCAAAATTTATCCGTTAATGTCAAGGGAAATAATTAAAATGGACATGAACTGGGATCTGTTTTTCCGTGCCACCATAATTTTTGGTCACGGTGGTATTGTGACACTCATGTGCAGTTTTGTTTAGTGTGGTGTTTAATGTACCTTGTTTCAACACAAGTGATAACCCCTTTTAAAAAATTAGATGTCACTTAAATTCACCAAAAACGTTTGGTAAAGACCCCCATGCGATGATTTTTGGAACCACGTCGACGCAAAGCATTGGCATGCTCAGATTTGCAAATAAAGTTTGCATCTATCATTATCGATGTTATAATTTCTGCTAAAATTTATTGTTAGTTGTTGATCATTTCGAAAATCTGAACAGATTTTATCCATATTGTCTTGTATTTTTGAAGTGCTTGGGTATCCCGGACGTTAGTTGTCGTGATTGCCCTCATGACATTCACTGATACCCTTATGTCACGCAAAAGCACAGTCACGTGACATACATTATTCCCTGTATGCCTCATTCAACATGCGAAGAAATTTCTAACTCCAGCAGAAAATTCACCTATATTTGTAGCTGGAACTTGTCTCTTAGAAAATGTCTTACCTCATTCGGCTCATTCGGCCTTTCAGCGGGTTATTAATATGATGAAAATTTGTTTGTTTGACCTATAAAATCCGAACACAATGGTTGACGTATGCATTATTCCTAAGGTATATGTATCTGAGTAGTATAATTATTTTTACTAACAGAGCATTCATTATCTTTAATCTTTACGTGTAGTTAGAAGCAATCGGAAACTGTGAGACCCGCAATTAAATCAAATATTCACTGCAATATTTCTATTTGCTTTTCTGCACAAAATCTTTCTTTCGGTCTAGCAAAACAGTCACGAATCACTGTAATACCATTCATAACATTTTCTTGTTTTGTTTGGTATTTATTTCAAGTCGTTCCTCTGATATGAAATATATACTTTTGTCCCTCCTATTTGTGATAAAACCTTTGTTAGTGAATATTGCAAAGATAGGTGTCAGTGAGATATTACTAAAGCAAAATAAGTGATTAATTTTTCAACATGTATATCCTGTTTTAAAGATACTGGATTTAAAGCTCTTTCAATTTTGCAGTGTTTGGTTTTATATTTAAAAAATTAAATTAATATGTAGTTAAATTTTGTTCAATTTTAAACTTAACCCGTTTCTGGCAATTGAATTTCACCTTTTAATAGGTTTGTTTACCGAAAATCGACTGCTTTTATCACTTTAGTCGGCAAGAGCAAATTTTTATATAAGTTAGAAAAGTGATCTAGAATCAGCACGGACGAATGTATTCTCTGTCTAAGTGGCCGGAACACGTCTAGAAAAAATGTGAGTGAACCTACGCATCAGAAAGCGTTTCTCCAAAAATAAGGATTTATTGAAAGTGAAAGATAATTGTCATTAATCCTTTCTGCATGATTACCTTTTCCCCTAAAAGAACTATAAAAATGGAGAAGAACCTTACGAAGGAAAGAGAATATGTTTGAGTTCCTTGTTTCTACCCAGTGACATGACGTCGATATCAGGATGACAATCCTTTCTCAATCATGCTTTGAGTCACGGATCAGAGAATAGGGAACTATAACGAATCAGACTGTAATATATAAGACTAAGAACTATGATTATCAACGACAGATTTATAGTCAGCAATGGGGAGATCGAGTGGAGATAAAAATTGTTCTAATATAGCATTCATATAACCCGACGTTATTTAAACACTTCTTTTTGGAGAACACAGAACATTTCGAGAACCGCTTTGTTCAGGTATATCGGCCCCTTCAAGTGTTAAAATGTATGTTAATTCCATAAAGATGCTGTAAAGAATTACTGAAAAGGGTTTGTTTTACGGCACCTACACTCTCCCTAATCTCGGTCCATTGATCCGAACTTAGGGATGGGAGGTTACTTTATACCACCGAGTTGCTCACAATAGTGTTTCAACCCCCAAATGAAATAAATTACAGAGAAGGAAAATTCATGTTTGTAAATACATTATATCTCAATGCATGTTGAACATATTCATAAAATATCCCTATATTGTCTATAGAATTAAGCAATGAAATGACCAAACGAAGTAACTATTTCTACACTGATCATAGTTTTTGTTCCTCTCGCAATGTTCGTTCTGTCTATGCATTGCTTAGATATTTGTGTCTCAGCTTGAAAACTGAGGCAACAATTTCCAAAATGGAAATTAGATGGAGCTCAGTAATCGTTAATTTATTTTTCTACGATGCATTTTTTGCTCTGTACTGTTCGTAAATGTTTTACTCCATTATTACAGTAAAAACCCCATATAATAAACTCAGATATAACAGCTGTTGGTCCCGTTCAAATTCCCTTTAACCCAATGCTAAATGAAGTCTGTTGTAACGGTGATGGAAATAAAAGCAAAACTGCCTCTGACAACCATCTCAAGTAAAAAAACGTTTCTGAAATTGGATGTCATTGAAAGCCTGGAGAACAATGTGTCAAACAGTATTTGTGGTACTTAGTGGTAGATCAGTCTTTTTATCTGCCTGATCTGCAAATGAGTTGAAGAACTTGTTTAACCCACGAAACAGAAATTTCCGCATGTTGATCTGGACATTATTTGTAAGGTAGTTCTGTCAGCGTAGTCGAGTTATTTCTCGTACAGCAGTATTATTATTATATTTTACCTTTACGCGCGACTAGAAGCAATCAGAAGTTGTAAGACAAGCAAGTAAGGAAATATTCCCACTGAGACAATTCCTTATCATTGCTGGCACAAAATCTCTTTTTCTTACAAAAGCAGTCACTAATTTTTTATAATATCCTTCAATATATATGTTCCTGTTTTGTTTGGTATTTATTCCGAGGTCTCCCTTCTGACACGAAATATATGCGTTTCGTCCTTTTTAACGGTATAGAAGTATACACTTTCATATTAGCAAAAACATATTTTTAATATAAAATAATAAATTTCTTTTGGGACTGCCATTGACTGTAACTTAATCTTTCACCTTTGAATGGGTTTGCTTCTGAAATTCGTTGCTTCTAAGATGCAAGTTGATTCAACAAATGTACTGTATCAGTTTTTTACCAGAGGAGTCCTTTTTCTAAGCAGCCAGCTCTTTCGTTTTTAAACAGAAGTCCTGGCCTTTTTTATTATATTTTGTCCTTCTTCTTTAGATGCCGTCGGGAACTAAAGTCCGTTGTAATATCCTTCCGAAAGTATGCGAACTTTTTCAGCATGCTTTCGGAAGTATATTACAACGGACTGGCTTCAACGGTACAAACACGTTTAAGAAGAAATACAAGCGTTGACTAACATATTCGTCTAATCTGTCCTGGTAAAGCTTTGAAAATTTGTGATTTTAAAAGCTCATATTTTTTCTTAAACATATGTGCAAGCATTTATATTTGTCTGTTTGATAACGTTCTTCATCGTGTTCATATTTAGCTTCCCCTGCTTTACATTCTGCACTGCAAAAAAATTAAAAGAAAACACCTTGTATTACATTCCGCCTATTAGTATAATTTTGTTTTATGTTTAGTAGGTTTCAGTTTTTGAAAAATTGATCATTCATTACAATGGTTTGTGGATACATACTGTATATTTTGCTTTTATTTATTTGCTTTAGCTTATTACTTAGTGCTTTGAATTTGTAGTAAAGTTACAAAATCTGAGTTTTAACATAGGACGTGCTGACATGTCTACGAAGGCTGCACCGAAATATTTGAGAATAGTGTATATCATGTAATAAGATCAGTATTTACAACTGACACATGTTTAAAATAATTTGTAATGAGACAACTGTAAAACATGAAGGTAATCGTCTCTGATTTAGCAGGAATTTATGGAAAACTAAAAGAAATTAATAAAAGTGCACAAATGCCATGTTTTGTGCATGTAAATATTGCTGATTACTCATATATTATAAAAAGGCTTAGAAGTATAATCTGGATATCTCCTAAACATTTGTTTTTTAAAATGTTCATGATAAAAGAGAATAATTGTTCTTTCTTGTTGATTTTGTTTTTATGTGCAAACATAATTCCACTTCAAGTAAGGCTTACGGGAATATATTACAGTTTAGCTTTGCCCCATTATTTCTTAAATTTACATTCTTTCAGTGGCACAGAGATTATATGTAATTCTCAAGCCCTATTTCTTTGTTCTTGACTTCCCAGTAATTTCATAAAGTGCACATATTCTTAGAAATTTCACTCATAGAAATTGTGTCCGTTGTGATAGAGGAAAACTTAAAGCTTTTTAAGAGTACGTTTAATCTAAAACACGTTTAAATCACTAATTCACGTAAGTCCAAGTGGTTGAGTAAACCTTTTTCAGATCACTTTTTCATCATGAGAATACAAGGTTTTATTTCTCAAATATTCCTACATATCTGACCAAGAGTTCACTCCAACAGTTCCCATGTATATTTCAACTTCATTTATAATTTGAAATAATCTAAAATCTTTAAAACCAAACAAGGTTCGTTAATACCTTCCTACGAAAAATCGTTTGCTTTTGCATACCGAGGATATTCTCGCAAATGCTGGAGGGAACTATTTTCCCAGTGGAAAGGTATGAACCTGGATTCACTTTATTTGTGCGGGAGGCGTAGTGAGCAGCGCCTGCTCTCAGTTTCTGTTTGCATGATCTATAGCTGAAACTGGCGAGGGTGCATTCGGATGTTTGTATCCCATTACGGAAATAAGCAAATATATGAAGAAATGCCATATTACCTCCTTAACTTAATTTTCATAATATGTAAATCCGAAGAAATCAGCACATAAAGTAAATGAAATATAAATTACTTTTTTCATAAGAGCCATACATACATAATTACTTTTTCATTAGAGCCACACATTAGAGCCATACATTAGAGCCATACATTTTTGTCTGCATGGTGACAAAATGTTTGTATTTTTCTTTTAATTGTCCTAGTTGGCTCTCTCTCGTAGCAAGATTAATGAGAAATGTAAAGTTTTATCATTTCTTCAATACAAGTAAATGTTATTTATGCAAATTGTTCGTAAAGCCTCCTTTAAACATAAACCCTTTATGTCAAGGTAACCTGGCACACTTTTATTTAAGTCCTTTTTCGGCTTTAATTTTATTTTACACGTGTCTTTTCCTATCAGAACCATCTAGCAGTCTTGCTGTATATTAGAAATGGGCAAACTGAATGTTTGGAAGAATCTATTCGACTCACTTAAATGATTCCTTCGGGCCGATTCGTTCGTTTCAGTTGTTTGATTATTCTGTTTTAGTGATTTCGATAAGCTAAACTCTTAATCTAAAAAATATGAGATGGATTCAGCAAATTCTGAAACTCAATGGGGAATTAAAGCAGGCGCGGCCCCACTCTTTAGTGATGCGTAGAACAGAGTGCAGACTTTACAATGATAGCTTACGAAAAACAGAGATTAGTTAAAAAGCAAAAATGTCCTGATTTAGAACAGTAAATACAACTGATGGTTGACAGCTGAATTTCTGAACTGCAAAAAAAATAACAGCAATGTGATTTGTAATTCAAATACACGAACAGTAGTCGTTGCATTTCAGTATTGCTCACTGGAATTGGATGACCGCATAAGAATTTGAGCAATTATTTAATAAGTCATGCTGTAGGTGATTTCAGGAATAACCCTAAAAACGCCTTTAAAAGCTGATTAGTGTTTTAGTACGCTGTAGGAAAGAAAAAAGAATATTCACAATTACAGTGAAATGTAACAGCACAGTTAGCAAGCGCTAAAAAGTTATAACACAACCAACAAGGTCCGAACAAACAGACACAACCGCATATTTCAAGTGCTGTTACCCAGCTCGGTTTCGCAGATTTCAACCGCATTATTCAAGCGCTATTACATACAGAGGTCTAGAGTTCGTATTAAATAATTTCCCCTTCATGTCGAACTAAACTTTAACATTTTCCCTTTCACATGATCATTCCAGTGGTTCTGCATTAACGCACGTTCTGCTTTCAAACAGACATTTGCTTTAGCAAATATTTTTGCACTAAACTGGTCCCTGTAGTAAAACCTTCCCAAAGAATAGCCTCAAATCATAAGCAACAGAGTTTCTTTTGGTCCTCATGTGGGATTGACAGCAGTATGTAAAAAGCTTTGTTAAGAGATTTCGTCATTACGCAGTTATCGTCGCTTTGTAATTTATCAGCAGCTGTTCCGTGCGAACCATGTGTTGCCTTTATCTTTAAGTGCCCTCGGACGTTGTTTCGATATATTAGTTTCATAAATAAGTGAACACCTCCTTACTAATTGCCTGTGAGGATTACGTTGACATTTCCTATAGATTTTCGTCTTCATATTTCAAATGATTTTGATGCACCTTCAGATTCCCATAGCAGAAAAATTTGAAATACAAGGTGTTTTGCTTTAGTTTAAATGGTATGGTGCTTCTCGAATATTACTCGAAGTCCACATATCATATTGAATAACATTACACATTTTGTCTTTTTCATGATTTCACACTTTTGAGTCAAAAGAAAAATGTGGCTCAGAAGAATTTCTTTCAATTTGCAAATTGTTAAAGCAAAATCTAGTCAAATACACTGACGGAAAGTGAAAAAAGAACACCAAGAAGGAATTGACGGACGATCATGAAATTTATATATGTTAATGGAGTTGAATTTACGTAGGTGTTCTGTTACTTTCGGGACCAACCGGTGAGCGCTTACGCCACAGCACGGCATAATATGCAAATTATCGTCAGTATTATTTAAGGAGTAAGGCGAAGTGAATATAATCAGTCGTCGGCGTACAGACACGTGCGAAGACCCTGAAGAAGCTGCAATGCCTGGACATGGAAGACGTGTACGATTTCAGCAGTTATCGGACTTTGAGCGAGGTCGTCTAGTCGGACTCCGCGAGGCCCGGTGGTCGTATCGTCGTATTGCGGAGCGAATTGGACGAGAAGTATCGGTGGTGGTACGATGGTGGCGTTAATGGTCCGAGGATTATTCCCACACGTGAAGACGTGGAACCGGGAGTCACAGACGGAATGATGAGCGGACCGATCGACACATAAGAAGAGCGGCGTTGTCAAGCAGAACATCCAATGCGACGCAAATACGAGCTGTCGTTGCACCTGAGGTGACTGTGTGAACAATCCGCAACCGTCTACAGCATGCAGGACTACTTGCACGTGTGCCTCTGGCATGTGTACCTCTGGCATGTGTACCTCTGACACCAGCCCACCGTAAGGAACGGCTGCGGTGGTGTCGCCAACGTCTGTACTTGAGAATGCAATGGCGATCGGTCATGTTCCGTGATGAAAGCAGATTCTGCTTGGGAGCTTCCGATGGCGGTATGCATGTTCGCAGACGCTCAGGGAGGCGTCTCCACCCTTCTTGCATCCGCCAGCGACACACAGGGCCTATACCTGGTCTCCTGGTGTGGGGAGCAATCAGCTATCACTCCCGTACACAACTAGTGTTTGTACCGGGTACATTAAACAGCACCTCCTACATCAACAACATCATTCAGCCCGTTGTTGTGTTATTTGTAAGGTCGGTCCATCGTGGTGTTTTCCAGCAACATAACGCCCGCCCACATTGCACGTGTAACGCAACATGCACTTCAGTGCGTGAGACAACTTCCATGGCCTGTTAGTTCAACGGATTTGACCCCATTGAGCAAGTGTGGGATTTTATGGGACAACGACTTATCCGGTCTCCACGACCAGCCACGACCATCCCCGATTTACCCGTCCAGTTTGAGGATGTTCGGAACTCAATACCCCAATTTTACATCCAACATCTGTACGACAGGCTCTATGCCAGAATTGCACAGTGTGATGCAGTTCATGGCGGTTCAATCGCATACTAAGCATGTTAGATGGAAATGTTATTTTTCAGTTTACCAGCAAATTCAGCTGTATTTTGCCATAATGTTTTGATCACGTTATCTTGTGTATTCCGTTATTATGCTGTATACATTTCGTTGGTATCAGACGTCTTCTACTTGGTGTTCCTTTTTCACTTTCCGGCAGTTATATTTGGATGGATAATCGGTAAAATAGTTTATTTATAGATCGATCTGCTTAAAAATATTACATTTTAAAGACAGTTCTTTTGAAATTGGAGAAATACCCATCGCAGGTTAAAAACGTACTACATAAGGCAGAAATAGAGATACCCTTGTTTCAAGTAAAACATTGAATGCACACCATTATGGAGACTGTGCCATAGATGAATCATTTATAATTCACATTCTTTCCTATTAATGATTTGCACTTTGTTAATTGATCGGGGAAATATTCGTTCAATTTCGAAATCATTAATTATTTATAAAACACGAGCAATAAATTATTAGGTTTGCTCAAAAGGAGTTTTTCCGTTTAAAATATTGATTATAAGCCTATTGATAAACAGATATTATGAAAATTCACATGACCTTATTGATCAAGCGTAGAATTTCAAAACAAGCGAATAATTTGGCTTCAAAACCATTCATATAAAAAAGCCTTCCTACTGATAACAGCTATGATCGCAAATAATGTTCATATAATCCGACTGATAGTTTGTTCAAATAAAAGTCCTAAAAGCTCTTGTTTAAAATGTAAAACGTTTAAATAAGTTTTAATAGAAATATTTATGAACATAAATTCAATATAATGTGCGATAATCCGAATTTTAACAGTATGCGGTGTGCAGGCTTCATTTTACTAATTTCTTAATATTTTTGCACACAATTTCTTGGGGCAAAAGAAAAATTATTACCGCTTTTTTATTTATAAAAAGGATTTTGTTTGTAATTGTGTTTTAGAATGATTTAAATTAGTGGAATTTGTGCTACAGCAAACTATCTATATACTGAAACTCCATTTACCTTAAGATTTTTAAATGTACAATATGTGGAGTGTTTAGACATTTGGCTTGTTAAGATAATTGTACAAATTACCGAAATCTGTTTAGATCCTGAAATTACATTTCCATTAAGGTACATACACTGGTGTGGAAAATTTAGCATAACAGCGGAACGAGCAGGCAGAACGGACCGAAGGTCACTCAGAAGATAGACTAGGGTCCAGTACGGTAGGGCATGCGCATATGTGCTGCATGACGTAGGGGGGAGGGGACTGTCGGAAGCGTATAAAGTACACGGGTGGTGTACGTTAAGCAATTCGGTGAAAGCTATTGCACGGCGTACATCGGTTTGAACGACGTCGAGTTGCTTCACAGTGTCGGAGGAATCTGCCCTTTGTCCACGTCGCCAAAAGACTCTAACCTGCAATCATCCGTGGTGAGACACAACCGCGAATCATCGCGGAACACAATACTGTTCCATTTGGCACCCCATGCAGCTCTGGAGCGACACCACTCCAAACGGTGACAGCGATGGCTTGCTGTTAAGGGTAGCCATCGTAACGGACGGCTGGACAGCAAACCATTAAATCGGCGCGACATTGTTTGCGGCAATATCGGAGCATCCAAGCTTCCCGTACTCTCCGAAAAACGTCGCCCGTTATGGCCAGAGGGTCTGCTATGGCATGAAGTCGGATGCAACGATCGGTGAGCTGGGACATCAGTACTTCAGTCCCCCTACGAAGTTGCACAGATTCTTCTTGGGAGCTCTGTCTCCAAATGCAACCAATGGTTGTGGCATCACTTTCCGTTACTCCCGCAATACGACGCAAGGACCATCCTGCTGTATGAAGGCCTACAATACGACGCAAGGACCATCCTGCTGTATGAAGGCCTCTAGTGAAGTCATCCATTTGAAGACATCGTGTATGACAGCCTCTCAACTGCATTGGCACTCCTTGTTCGTTCTCTAGACCCGTTACAGCAGAACCATTCACTTCTCGTGGCCGTAACGACGTTTCGAATGATGACCTCACAGCTAAATCAACCGCAGAAACAGAGGGAAATATTATTTCAATAATTAGGGTAAATGTTTTAAGGAATATCAACAGTACAAATTTGAGAGTTCGAACAATATCATAATGATGTTCTTCCCTGACTCCAAGTTTTTCAGTAGATCTAGTCGTTGAAGCAATCTGTCATCTTGGAAGACCAGACGTTTCTTATTTGGTACTCATTTTCCACACGTCAAGCAGCGGTCATCGCTCTTTCCAAGTTTATAAGTGAAACACGGAAAAACTCTAATTGGCCGCCACCGGAAATCGAACCCAGGGGTCTTCCGAATTTACATGACGGATGAATCCTAGTCCACCTCAAATGTCTATTAATTTTCCACACAAATATTTAAATTTCTTTCTCTCGAATCAATGCCTTCAAAAATGTGAAAAGAAAGGGTTTGTGTCACTGGCTGCATATGGAATTCTTCCGTATAAAATAAATGATTCATGAACTTTACATTCATATATTACATAAAAGTAAATCTTGCAAAAAAGATATTCTGCATTAAATAGGACGTACATCTTTCATTTTTATGGATCAGAATTTCAAGGAAGTATGCCTTGTCTGACGCAAATGAAGTGCAAATTCCCGGAAATCTCTTAGGTTTGATGTTTCAAGTGCAGGTTAAGCACATCCTATTATTTGATGATTCTTTTAAAACAATTCAGTTGATCGACCGCACGGACAATAAATTAATTTCACAAATACGTACTCATGAAAGCAAAATAAAACAATGTTGTCCACTCCGTTCATTCTAATTTATTGAAGAAATTCTGACATTTGCTCGAAACGTAAGCGGATTGGTCATACACTTTGATTGCTTACCAACAGGTCGGTTCTTTTCGAGTCATTGCACCACTTCAGGTGTACCTTAAAATAGACAGCAAACTTTTTTATCAACGAATTTATTTTTTGTTTTATATATAAATTTAGTTTTTCGAATTAATGACTGCCTTTGGATTTACAAGTTTTGCAGTTGTTAGTGCATAAATGAACAATAAACTGGTTTTGAAAAATCTTGTACATGGTATTGAAAAGAAAGATGCTACTTTCGTCCACTGATGTGTTCCGAATTTATATGACGAAAGACAACCGAAGTTTCTTTCATTTAAATGTCATCTTAATAACTAAAATTTATTTTAAACGCTAGAAATTAACATATTCCGATATGAGGCAAACGTTTCAGTGAAAAAAAGACATCACGCGAAAGGTCTTCCTATTTGCACTGTTTAAGCGCAGAATGTTAGATTGGTATGATATTTCCAAAGAAAAGGCCATGTTTTCGAAAGAAATGAATTTCTGCTATATCTCGGGAAAATGAAAAAAATTACGGAAGTAAATCTTGAAGCAACTATATATTAATATACACTGCTGGCCAAACAAAAGGCAACACCAAGAAGGACACGAGATAGCAAAGCCAGATTTAGAGGACACATAACAACAGATACAAAGATGAAACGATTGAGCTTACAGGCTTGTGCTTCTTGCGGATCATTCAGACGACAATAGTTCGTGTGGCCCCTATGGCTAGCAATAACGGCAGCTACACGCCGCGGCATCGAACGAAAGAGGCTTTAGATGTGTGCTTAGGGTATATCGGTCCAAGCTGCTTCCACACGTTGCCACAATTCATCAGGCGTAGCTGCGGGTGGTGCTTGATAGGCCACTCGGTTGCCGATCAGCGACCAGACGTGTTCGATGGGCGACATATCGGTAGAAACGGCTGGCCATGGCAGCAGTAACACCTGGTGAGGCCTGAAGAATTGTTGCACGATGCGTGCCACGTGCGGGCGCGCATTGTTCTGTTGAAACGTGGCCGCTGGCAGGTCCTGCAGGTAAGGGAGGACTACAGGTTCCAAAACGTAAGAGATGTAGCGGTAGCATTTGAGTGTGCAGGCGATGCCTACCAGAGGGGCGCGGGTGTCATATTCAATTGCGTCCAAACCTCCTTAACGCCAGGCGAAAGACCGGTATGGCGATGGATAATGCAGGTGTCATACAGTCTCTCGCCGCGGTGTCGCCACACGCCGATCCGACCATCGTAGTGTTGCAGGCAGATGCGGGATTCGTCGGAGAAGACAATGTCGTGCCATTCCGTAGTCCAGGTGCGGCGTTCAACGGTCCACTGCCGCCGCACTCGTCAGTGGTGTTACGTCAATGATAATCGGAGCAATGGGTGCCGTGCAACAAGACCCCGCTCTTGCATACGACGTCGAACGGTACGTGCTGACACGGTTGTTGCGCAACACACCCTAATTCCTGCGCTAATGTTCATGATATGGCGGTGCGAGACGTCAATGCCCGCCTCACAACATGGTTGTACTCTCGCTCGGTGGTGTGTGCGGTTGCGGCAATCGCTCACATCTGTTCGTCCGTCCCTCCTGCATTCACCGAATCCATACGCGCCTCACTGTGGCTGGGTGTCGTCCCACACCGGCTTCGATGTCTTGGTACGATAAACCGCTGTCGCGATAAGCCACTATTCGTCCTCTGTCGAACTCCGAAACGTACCGGAATGACTGCCGTATTCTGCGATGAGGCATCTGGAAACTTTCCGCGCACACGTCCGGCAGTACAACACACTTGCACTACTTACACCTCGCCTTCTTTGCACCCTTCTTATACTGCTTCTCTGTGGCGTGCCGGGCGCACATGATTTGAATATGCCTTGCAATGCTAATCGTTTGCATGTCCTCTTACGGGCGACGCATGCTACGAATTTCAGGCAATCCGGATGCTTCCTTCTTGGTGTTGGATTTTGGGTGGCCCGCAGTGTAGAAAACTGAAAGAACAAAACGGAACCAATGCATATATATTTATATTATTTAGCTTTACGGAAATATAGTGTTCATTTACATTCTACAATTTAGATTTAAAATAGGAGAAACATGAAAGAGTGAATATTTTTTTGATTTTTTTAAATGTTTTAAATTTTTTAACCCGTTTAAAGAAATTTAAGTCAAAACTTCTGAATACAAACAAAAAACTTCTAAAAAGTGAACATACTGTTACGCATTTTAATACATGATGAAGCAGCAGACCAAAACCCGTAATCTTTTGCCTTCTTAGAAAAGTAAATATTTGCATTTCTTACAGTAATGAAAATCTGGATTTCTTCGTCGAACAAAAAAGATTTCTGAACATCTTACTAACATCATTTAAAACTTTCTAATTATACCAAACCACAGTATTTTGCACAGGTTTTGGATTTATTTCTTTTTCCAAATGATTTTTACTGTCTGCATACTTCCTTATTTTTTCGTTGATTCCATGTTGCCTACATAGTATGGTAGCCGGTATGCCTAATTTCAAGAGGTAATAAATATATCCTACGTTGGGTAAAAGTGCTTTCAAACCGAAGTAATACGACAAAATTAATATTAAGTTGAAACTAAACGGTTAAGCAACTAAAGAAATTTCTGTGAAAATAAGATTTTGAAATACAAACTAAATATTATTACTGTAAATGAGTTTTTTAAAATTTATCAATGTTATATTGCTGATTGGTTCTGATTTTCCTTATAGATTGTATGAGTGTTATTACAACTATTTAAATCTATCTCCAGATCAGATTTAGAGGATTTCAGGAAGGGAGTGTCAGTAGAGGTAAATGACCGATCCGAGCTTAAAGTGGAGCCCATAGACTTAACATTAGGCTCCTTCTGGAGCAGGTGGAGCCAGCTGGAGCAAGCTGCAGCAGAGCAAACGGATGGGGGCGTGGTCAGTGGCAGCCTCCAATTCCCCGCTGCAATTTTTCCCCCTCGACCGAAGTGTGTGCTTATCTCCGAAGATAGTAGTATTTATTGGACTTTGTCGAATTTTTGGGGGGAATCAATGAAGGTTTATTCCTTTTTTTTTTTAATTTAATGAAGGTTTATTCATTATTTATTTTCCCCTCTCTCGACCCCATCCCCTTAGGTTATTGTTATGTAAAACGTTTTTTTCCTCGTAATTTGTTGATGTATTTTTTTTCAATTAATTTTCATGAATTCCTCATGTGTCTTCCCTAATGAAAATTATGTAGGGTAAGTATTAATTAATCATTTCTCTTTTTTTTCTCGAATAATACGGTCATGTCCTCATCTCAAGAAATGTTATTATGATATCTTATTTTTGTTCATAAATGTTTGATTTTGAGGGATGGCAACGCCCGAGTGGGAAAGGGGTTGGATATAGGGGGATGGCAACTCGATGTGTTGCCCCCTAGCGGTGCTTCTTGGAACTTTCGATTGATCTTTGATTTTGAGGGATGGCAACGCCCGAGTGGAAAAGGGGTTGGATATAGGGAGATGGCAACTCGATGTGTTGCCCCCTAGCGGTGCTTCTTGAAACTTTCGATTGATCTTTGATTTTGAGGGATGGCACCGCCCGAGTGGAAAACGGGTTGGATATAGGGGGATGGCAACTCGATGTGTTGCCCCTAGCGGTGCTTCTTGGAACTTTCGATGGATCTTTGATTTTGAGGGATGGCAACGCCCGAGTGGGAAAGGGGTTGGATATAGGGGGATGTCAACTCGATGTGCTGCCCCTTAGCGGTGCTTCTTGGAACTTTTGATTGATCTTTGATTTTGAGGGATGGCAACGCCCGAGTGGGAAAGGGGTTGGATATAGGGGGATGTCAACTCGATGTGCTGCCCCCTAGCGGTGCTTCTTGGAACTTTCGATTGATCTTTGATTTTGAGGGATGGCAACGCTCGAGTGGGAAAGGGGTTGGATATAGGGGGATGCCAACTCGATGTACTACCCCCTAGCGATGCTTCTTGGAACTTTCGATGGATCTTTGATTTTGGGGGATGGCAACGACCGAGGGGAAAGGGCACTGCGTAGGTGTTAGATATGATGATGCTTCTTGGAACTTTATTATTTCGATGGATCTTTGATTTTGAGTGATGGCAACGACTGAGTGGGGTCCGTTGGGAATTTTTGCATTTATTCCTGTGGTTTGCAAGCAAGATTTCCCCCTTCTTCAATACTATTTTCCCCCGGAGGAAATTTTACGTAACGATGCTGGGGAATTTTCTTTCCAAGGGAATAAAAATGCTCCTAAGGTCTTAGCGAGGTTCTAACTCACGATGATTTGGTTTTCAAAAATAGTCAGGGGGTCAAATGGTTTTCGTGTACTACGTATTCCCTATATATATATATTTTTAAATTACTTTTACGTTATTTCTTCATGTGTTTTTATATATTTTTCGTATGTTTTGAGGAGTTTTTTCGTGTAGATGTAATGAATTTTCTGGGGAACTTTTCTTTTTCCTCCATTCAATTTTATTTCAGACCATGAGACGAGGAAATGCTTCTTTAGAAATTATTTCGTTCTTGTTCGCAGTAATTACTGGACATAGACTTCATGTTAATTCTGAGTCTTTCACCCTGCAATAATATTTTCTCGTAATTTTTTCGTATGTTCAAGAACTCTACAGATCTTTCCCAGTTAAAATTCTGCTCAAACAATATTTTCGGTCTTTATTTCCTTATAGCTTCCCAATTTCCGATATTTTTCTTCCTCTATCTTTGAAATTTCATTAAACTTCTCAATAGGTCAGGATTCTTTTTTTTTTTTCTTGGACAAACTTATGAGTCCTTTTATTTACACTATCTTTTTTTTCCATTTCATTTCAGCAAACGATTATTTTAGATGCAACAAATCGTCAGATTTTGGTTTCCTTATATAGCATATTTTCCAACTTGCTTAAAAAATATTCCTCAAAACTTGCATGTATGTCCAATATACATTTTTTTTTCTTTCGTAGTTAGCCATACTTTTCGTGGACTGCCTCGACAGGAAAGCATTCAATGTCAAGACATACAATCTAAAACCTTTTTCTTTCAATAAAATTTGTATTCTTTGGGCTGAATATTTTTCCATCTCGTCCGAAAAACATTCATTCTAGAGGCAAAGCGACTAATTCCGTTCTTCCCATAAACATTATTTTTTTATTTATTTGATATTCAGAGTTGTATACATTTACTATCCAAAAAAGAGATATATTTAATGTAAAGGTATATTCTTCCAAGCTGGGGAAATATATGTATATATTAGTTCATTTTCCAGTTAAAGGAAATGCATCTTTATATTTCAATATGAAAAAAGAAGCCCTATAAGTGAAAGCTCAACCTAAAGACGGATAGATTGTTCCCACTCTCTCTACTCTATGACATTTCTTTACTGAATGAACCATGGCCTTTTTTTTTCATGAACTGCTTTAAAATCTTCGTTCTCACTTTACTATTGTCAGATTCCATGTCCCTTCAGTTCTTTACTTATTCAATCTTAATATATTAAGAGAGTAGAACTCTTTTAGGCTTTCGAACTCTTTTAGGCTTTCGAACTCTTTTAGGCTTTCTATTGACAGATTCCAGGTCCCTCCAGTTCTTTACTTATTCAATTTTAATTTATTAAGAGAGTAGAACTCTTTTAGGCTTTCGAAGTACTTTCAAGTCTTTCATTACGAAAATTTTCACTGTCATGAAAGAAGCCATAATCGAGATGATTTACTATCGTTTCAATGAAAGTGTTTACGCATTCATTGCTATGATGTCAGATTTCATTTTCTTGTACTTCGAACAGAAATGAGTTTGAATCATTCGTCGAGAAAACATTTTTCATATATATATATATATTTTTGCCTCCGAATCAAACGAACTCAAAAAATAAGAGACGCACTTTAATATTTTTTTTTCCTCTTATGAGAGGAATACGGGAACATGATACCAAAATTAAAGAATATAGAATATCGACTTTCCTCTCAACACCTTTCATCTACGTTTTTTTTTTATTTTTTTTTATTTTCAATAAGCTGTTTCTATATTTTTACAACTGAATAGAATTATTTATTGAAAAGTTCTAAGTAAGACGAAAAATGGTTTTGTTGATTTCCTAAGAGGATGATTTTGGAAATTTTCGTTTTCTGGTAATTGTAAAAATCTCATAGAATAACATGGGAAAACTAGCATGCATAAAAGACTGTTTTGGATCGAGTAAATTGAAAGAATTTTACAAAGTTCATTTCAGAAAAGTACATTCCTTCCTAGTGTCAAAACGAATCACTTCGTTTTTTTCTAAGATACACTTTGGAATCTTATAAAAGTGCATAGGGTCAAAAACGATTTTGATGATTTTACTAAGATGACAGATTTCCGGATTTCTTATGATAGAAAATACAGTGAATTTCCCATTGAATAACATGGGAAACTGCGAAATTTAAGAAGTACGTTTTCGTTCAAGTAAAATATTTTAAAAGTCTTTTTCGAATCAGTTGAAAACAGACAGGGTGTGTTTCTGAACAGCTCATTATTTCCCAAGATCAAAACGAATCACTTCGTTTTTTTTTTTTTGTTTTTTTTCCTAATGTGCGTTTCTGAAAGAAGTAAAAATAGTTTAGCTAGAAAATTGGAAAGATATTTTTATGAATCCTAGACTGGTTATTTTCGTATAGCTAGAGGGGTCTTCAGTGAGAGCACTTATTCTCTTTACAAACTAAGAGAATGAAGTGTAGTCAGTTTGAAAAAAAAATTCAAACTCCCCTAAATTTAGCCTTTTGTCCTGGTTTCGACTCAATACTGTAAAGCATTGCTCTCAGACCAGTTGAATTCCTGGCCCTTAATGAAATACATTAAGCCTTTCCCTTAAAAATAAGCAATCTCTTCTTCAATACCAGATCCCCAATAAATTTCTTTAAGAGTTATTCATTCCCACTTTTACTTTTAAAAACTTAAAATTCATTATTATTTAACTCATTACAAAAAATGAAACTCATTCATACAGAAAAAATATAAATGAATAAAAATAAATAAAGTAGTCCTGAAAAGGACTGTTTTTCTGGGTCCCCTTCATACAGCTGCTCCATGATCGGTATAAGGAATTTTTTTTTTTTTACCTGCTGATATCTCAGCACATTGACTTCACAGTCTCTAGCAAGTTCTTTACAATTATACTTTCCAAGAACGCTTTGGACGGGACATGGTCTCCAGTGACTGCAACAAAAGATTCTGCTAGAATCTTGGGGTTAAGCAATGCAACGGCATCATCGAAATACTTTTGCCACTTGGATTCGGGGGTGGCATATGCACAGCTGTGGGCCGTGATGTTTGCGAATATGCGATTTGGGGGTTGGTGGCACTCCATACAATAATATAAGTTATTGACATGTTCCTGAAGGCGATCCCTTACCATGTCAGCAAGCATGATGAAAAACTCTTCATCTGAGATGGAAGCAACAGGGGAAGAAATCCTTGGATGGTGCAAAACAGCCTTTCTAAAGACAGGTCCAAATAGTAGTTGAGTAATGCTGTTCCATATTTTTCCACATTGATCAATAAGAGTTCCAAATTGTTGACAAGTCAGCTTTATCAGAACAGGATTCAATCGACGAAAACCATGAATTCTGGGGGAAAGCACTTCTAACGTGTAACTGCCAGAAGCATCTAAGAGGGAAGGACAGCAGGAAACGATAAGTTCACGATTAATCAAGATGTCACAATTCATGCCTTGAATCCAGTGTGATTTTCCCATGAATTTTCGGAACGTTGAAGCTGACATTGTTATTCCATTCTTAGAAGGGTAGAAAGATTCCCCATCTTTCCTATAACTTCGAATATGAACTCGGACCGTGTTGTTAAAATCGCATACCTTTGCAAACGTGTTTTCACCTAAATAAAAATGATGAGGTGCAAGATTTTTCATAGAAATTCTTGGGAGGATAACTTCTCCACACGATTTGGGCTTTAAAGGAACGGACTCACATACCTTCTTAGCGAGAGTAGCAGAAATTTCACCACTTTGCTTCATCGTGGAAATGGAATCGGTAGCGCTCAAAGCAACAGACAAAAAAGAAGTGACTCGTTTGAAGACTAAAGACAAACTGAAGGAACAGCTCTTATTCTAAGTCAAAACTGAGAAGAGGTTGGAGTTCGTCACTTGTTTACTGCTTGAGAGGAAAAGAGCAGAGTCATGGGGTAAAGAACACTCGGTTATCTTCTTTCTAAAAGTCAAATTCAATCTAATGTTTGGAGCATTCTTTTGTCGAGGCAGACCATGACTCCAATACGAATTAGTTGGTGGCAGGATCTGTAGTAAAGTTCCAGATCTCAAAGATAAGGAAACTGGTTTAAACCCGTTTCGCTTGAAAACAAGAGTCTCTTTCCTGTCCGAGAGATACTGATGTAATACAAGACAAAGGATCTAATTCAGCTTCGTCATCATGGTGATCACCGATTTGGTTATCACCATTTCTTATAAAAGTGCATGGGGATCAAAAAACGATTTTGATGATTTTACTAAGATGACAGATTTCGGATTTCTTATGATAGAAAATACAGTGAATTTCCCATTGAATAACATGGGAAACTACGAAATTTAAGAAGCACGTTTTCGTTCAAGTAAAATATTTTAAAAGGTAATCAGTTGAAAACAGACAGGGTGTGTTTCTGAACAGATCATTATTTCCTAAAATCAAAACGAGTCACTTCGTTTTTTCCTAACGTACGTTTCTGAAAGAAGTAAAAATAGTTTAGCTAGAAAATTGGAAAGAATTTTTTATGAATCCTAGACTGTTTATTTTTTTATAACTAGAGGGGTCGTCAGTGAGAGCACTTATTCTCTTTACAAACTAAGAGAATGAAGTGTAGTCAGTTTGAAAAAAAAAATTCAAACTCCCCTAAATTTAGTCTTTTGTCCTGGTTTCGACTCAATACTGTAAAGCATTGCTCTCAGACCAGTTGAATTCCTGGCCCTTAATGAAATACATTAAGCCTTTCCCTTCAAAATAAGCAATCTCTTCTTCAATACCAGATCCCCAATAAATTTCTTTAAAAGTTATTCATTCATCCTTTTACTTTTAAAACTTGAAATTCGTTATTATTTAACTCCTTATAAAAATGAAACACATTCACACTTTTACTTTAAAAAACTTGAAATAACTTCATACAAAAATGAAACCCATTCCCTTTTTTACTTTTAAAATTATAGAAAAAATAGATGATACAGAACATAGGTTCACTTTCTCATTCACACTCATGCATACAGAAAACAAAATTAAATAGTGCTATTTGAGCTGCATGGAGGTGTCAAGATGGGTGGGAAAAACTTCCATCTATCATTCAATTGGACTAAAACTGTTGAAGGATGTGAGCTATTCTCACTAGCTCCTCCATGCAAGCTGTCTGTCTCGAGGTTGGCCATCCCAGTCGATGATTTTATTTCAATCATTTCCACTTCGGAATCTGAATCCCAAGTAAGATCAATAATTTCAACTTCGGAATCTGAATCCCAAGTAAGATCAATAATTTCCGGATCTTCAGAAGTTAAGTCAACAACCTCCGGTTCTTGGGTAGAGTCTTCCACAACCCAGAAGTTTTCCCACTGTGAGGGGGGAGGAAGAGACCTAATCCACTGATTAACGTAGAAATCGTCTCTAGATTCCTGGAGGAGAGAAAAATATATATATATATATATAATAAGAAATAAAAAAAAATAAAACCCTACATCCTAGATAAAGCAAAGAGAAAAATTAAAAATATTCTTACCGAGTCGAAGTCCAGGGGACGTGTAGGGGAATTATTTCCTTTCAACATCTGTGATTCTAATAGCATGCGTTACTTCAAAGAAAACTTCGAGAAGCTGTGAGAATCTGATATCTCTCTTGCTACTATTATACTAGCAGAAGAATTGATAAGGAGGGATCATGTGATAACATACACGGAATAGAATGGTCTTTGAGGTCAACTTAAATCGACAGATCGCTCTATTTTATAAACTTTCCATTGTACAGGAAATAACATCTTTCTCAAACACCATAGTTCATGGGACCTTCTAAGGAGGTAAAAATATTCTAACGCGTATCTAATCAATGTTCTGTATACTTAAGACCAAGCGTAAATGGAATCGATAGCACTCTTCCTCCCTGAAGGAAATGACGTCTGCATACATCTCAAAATCCTTTGTTCCCTAAGTCAAACGCATGGAGGGAAAATCAAGTAATCTTATCTGTATTCCTTCGTTGAAAGTGTAATGCTGATTCGAATTTAACTTGAGAAAGGAAATGTTTTGTATCTTTTCTAAACAAAGAACCGGAGGTTGTTGACTTAACTTCTGAAGATCCGGAAATTATTGATCTTACTTGGGATTCAGATTCCGAAGTTGAAATTATTGATCTTACTTGGGATTCAGATTCCGAAGTGGAAATGATTGAAATAAAATCATCGACTGGGATGGCCAACCTCGAGACAGACAGCTTGCATGGAGGAGCTAGTGAGAATAGCTCACATCCTTCAACAGTTTTAGTCCAATTGAATGATAGATGGAAGTTTTTCCCACCCATCTTGACACCTCCATGCAGCTCAAATAGCACTATTTAATTTTGTTTTCTGTATGCATGAGTGTGAATGAGAAAGTGAACCTATGTTCTGTATCATCTATTTTTTCTATAATTTTAAAAGTAAAAAAGGGAATGGGTTTCATTTTTGTATGAAGTTATTTCAAGTTTTTTAAAGTAAAAGTGTGAATGTGTTTCATTTTTATAAGGAGTTAAATAATAACGAATTTCAAGTTTTAAAAGTAAAAGGATGAATGAATAACTTTTAAAGAAATTTATTGGGGATCTGGTATTGAAGAAGAGATTGCTTATTTTTAAGGGAAAGGCTTAATGTATTTCATTAAGGGCCAGGAATTCAACTGGTCTGAGAGCAATGCTTTACAGTATTGAGTCGAAACCGGGACAAAAGACTAAATTTAGGGAGTTTGAATTTTTTTCAAACTGACTACACTTCATTCTCTTAGTTTGTAAAGAGAATAAGTGCTCTCACTGACGACCCCTCTAGTTATAAAAAAAATAAACAGTCTAGGATTCATAAAAAATGCTTTCCAATTTTCTAGCTAAACTATTTTTACTTCTTTCAGAAACGTACGTTAGGAAAAAACGAAGTGACTCGTTTTGATTTTAGGAAATAATGATCTGTTCAGAAACACACCCTGTCTGTTTTCAACTGATTACCTTTTAAAATATTTTACTTGAACAAAAACGTGCTTCTTAAATTTCGTAGTTTCCCATGTTATTCAATGGGAAATTCACTGTATTTTCTATCATAAGAAATCCGAAATCTGTCATCTTAGTAAAATCATCAAAATCGTTTTTTGATCCCCATGCACTTTTATAAGAAATGGTGATAACCAAATCGGTGATCACCATGATGACGAAGCTGAATTAGATCCTTTGTCTTGTATTACATCAGTATCTCTCGGACAGGAAAGAGACTCTTGTTTTCAAGCGAAACGGGTTTAAACCAGTTTCCTTATCTTTGAGATCTGGAACTTTACTACAGATCCTGCCACCAACTAATTCGTATTGGAGTCATGGTCTGCCTCGACAAAAGAATGCTCCAAACATTAGATTGAATTTGACTTTTAGAAAGAAGATAACCGAGTGTTCTTTACCCCATGACTCTGCTCTTTTCCTCTCAAGCAGTAAACAAGTGACGAACTCCAACCTCTTCTCAGTTTTGACTTAGAATAAGAGCTGTTCCTTCAGTTTGTCTTTAGTCTTCAAACGAGTCACTTCTTTTTTTGTCTGTTGCTTTGAGCGCTACCGATTCCATTTCCACGATGAAGCAAAGTGGTGAAATTTCTGCTACTCTCGGTAAGAAGGTATGTGAGTCCGTTCCTTTAAAGCCCAAATCGTGTGGAGAAGTTATCCTCCCAAGAATTTCTATGAAAAATCTTGCACCTCATCATTTTTATTTAGGTGAAAACACGTTTGCAAAGGTATGCGATTTTAACAACACGGTCCGAGTTCATATTCGAAGTTATAGGAAAGATGGGGAATCTTTCTACCCTTCTAAGAATGGAATAACAATGTCAGCTTCAACGTTCCGAAAATTCATGGGAAAATCACACTGGATTCAAGGCATGAATTGCGACATCTTGATTAATCGTGAACTTATCGTTTCCTGCTGTCCTTCCCTCTTAGATGCTTCTGGCAGTTACACGTTAGAAGTGCTTTCCCCCAGAATTCATGGTTTTCGTCGATTGAATCCTGTTCCGATAAAGCTGACTTGTCAACAATTTGGAACTCTTATTGATCAATGTGGAAAAATATGGAACAGCATTACTCAACTACTATTTGGACCTGTCTTTAGAAAGGCTGTTTTGCACCATCCAAGGATTTCTTCCCCTGTTGCTTCCATCTCAGATGAAGAGTTTTTCATCATGCTTGCTGACATGGTAAGGGATCGCCTTCAGGAACATGTCAATAACTTATATTATTGTATGGAGTGCCACCAACCCCCAAATCGCATATTCGCAAACATCACGGCCCACAGCTGTGCATATGCCACCCCCGAATCCAAGTGGCAAAAGTATTTCGATGATGCCGTTGCATTGCTTAACCCCAAGATTCTAGCAGAATCTTTTGTTGCAGTCACTGGAGACCATGTCCCGTCCAAAGCGTTCTTGGAAAGTATAATTGTAAAGAACTTGCTAGAGACTGTGAAGTCAATGTGCTGAGATATCAGCAGGTAAAAAAAATTCCTTATACCGATCATGGAGCAGCTGTATGAAGGGGACCCAGAAAAACAGTCCTTTTTAGGACTACTTTATTTATTTTTATTCATTTATATTTTTTCTGTATGAATGAGTTTCATTTTTTGTAATGAGTTAAATAATAATGAATTTTAAGTTTTTAAAAGTAAAAGTGGGAATGAATAACTCTTAAAGAAATTTATTGGGGATCTGGTATTGAAGAAGAGATTGCTTATTTTTAAGGGAAAGGCTTAATGTATTTCATTAAGGGCCAGGAATTCAACTGGTCTGAGAGCAATGCTTTACAGTATTGAGTCGAAACCAGGACAAAAGGCTAAATTTAGGGGAGTTTGAATTTTTTTTTCAAACTGACTACACTTCATTCTCTTAGTTTGTAAAGAGAATAAGTGCTCTCACTGAAGACCCCTCTAGCTATACGAAAATAACCAGTCTAGGATTCATAAAAATATCTTTCCAATTTTCTAGCTAAACTATTTTTACTTCTTTCAGAAACGCACATTAGGAAAAAAAAAAAATGAAGTGATTCGTTTTGATCTTGGGAAATAATGAGCTGTTCAGAAACACACCCTGTCTGTTTTCAACTGATTCGAAAAAAGACTTTTAAAATATTTTACTTGAACGAAAACGTACTTCTTAAATTTCGCAGTTTCCCATGTTATTCAATGGGAAATTCACTGTATTTTCTATCATAAGAAATCCGAAATCTGTCATCTTAGTAAAATCATCAAAATCGTTTTTGACCCTATGCACTTTTATAAGATTCCAAAGTGTATCTTAGAAAAAACGAAGTGATTCGTTTTGACACTAGGAAGGAATGTACTTTTCTGAAATGAACTTTGTAAAATTCTTTCAATTTACTCGATCCAAAACAGTCTTTTATGCATGCTAGTTTTCCCATGTTATTCTATGAGATTTTTACAATTACCAGAAAACGAAAATTTCCAAAATCATCCTCTTAGGAAATCAACAAAACCATTTTTCGTCTTACTTAGAACTTTTCAATAAATAATTCTATTCAGTTGTAAAAATATAGAAACAGCTTATTGAAAATAAAAAAAAATAAAAAAAAACGTAGATGAAAGGTGTTGAGAGGAAAGTCGATATTCTATATTCTTTAATTTTGGTATCATGTTCCCGTATTCCTCTCATAAGAGGAAAAAAATATTAAAGTGCGTCTCTTATTTTTTGAGTTCGTTTGATTCGGAGGCAAAATATATATATATATATGAAAAATGTTTTCTCGACGAATGATTCAAACTCATTTCTGTTCGAAGTACAAGAAAATGAAATCTGACATCATAGCAATGAATGCGTAAACACTTTCATTGAAACGATAGTAAATCATCTCGATTATGGCTTCTTTCATGACAGTGAAAATTTTCGTAATGAAAGACTTGAAAGTACTTCGAAAGCCTAAAAGAGTTCTACTCTCTTAATAAATTAAAATTGAATAAGTAAAGAACTGGAGGGACATGGAATCTGTCAATAGAAAGCCTAAAAGAGTTCGAAAGCCTAAAAGAGTTCTACTCTCTTAATAAATTAAAATTGAATAAGTAAAGAACTGAAGGGACATGGAATCTGACAATAGTAAAGTGAGAACGAAGATTTTAAAGCAGTTCATGAAAAAAAAGGCCATGGTTCATTCAGTAAAGAAATGTCATAGAGTAGAGAGAGTGGGAACAATCTATCCGTCTTTAGGTTGAGCTTTCACTTATAGGGCTTCTTTTTTCATATTGAAATATAAAGATGCATTTCCTTTAACTGGAAATGAACTAATATATACATATATTTCCCCAGCTTGGAAGAATATACCTTTACATTAAATATATCTCTTTTTCGGATAGTAAATGTATACAACTCTGAATATCAAAGAAATAAAAAAAATAATGTTTATGGGAAGAACGGAATTAGTCGCTTTGCCTCTAGAATGAATGTTTTTTCGGACGAGATGGAAAAATATTCAGCCCAAAGAATACAAATTTTATTGAAAGAAAAAGGTTTTAGATTGTATGTCTTGACATTGAATGCTTTCCTGTCGAGGCAGTCCACGAAAAGTATGGCTAACTACGAAAGAACAAAAAAATGTATATTTGACATACATGCAAGTTTTGAGGAATATTTTTAAGCAAGTTGGAAAATATGCTATATAAGGAAACCAAAATCTGACGATTTGTTGCATCTAAAATAATCGTTTGCTGAAATGAAATGGAAAAAAAAAGATAGTGTAAATAAAAGGACTCATAAGTTTGTCCAAGAAAAAAAAAAGAATCCTGACCTATTGAGAAGTTTAATGAAATTTCAAAGATAGAGGAAGAAAAATATCGGAAATTGGGAAGCTATAAGGAAATAAAGACCGAAAATATTGTTTGAGCAGAATTTTAACTGGGAAAGATCTGTAGAGTTCTTGAACATACGAAAAAATTACGAGAAAATATTATTGCAGGGGTGAAAGACTCAGAATTAACATGAAGTCTATGTCCAGTAATTACTGCGAACAAGAGCGAAATAATTTATAAAGAAGCATTTCCTCGTCTCATGGTCTGAAATAAAATTGAATGGAGGAAAAAGAAAAGTTCCCCAGAAAATTCATTACATCTACACGAAAAAACTCCCTCAAAACATACGAAAAATATATAAAAACACATGAAGAAATAACGTAAAAGTAATTTAAAAAAATATATATATAGGGAATACGTAGTACACGAAAACCATTTGACCCCTGACTATTTTTGGAAACCAAATCATCGTGAGTTAGAACCTCGCTAAGACCTTAGGAGCATTTTTATTCCCTTGGAAAGAAAATATTCCAGCATCGTTACGTAAAAATTTCCTCCGGGGGAAAAATAGTATTGAAGAAGGGGGAAATCTTGCTTGCAAACCACAGGAATAAATGCAAAAATTCCCAACGGACCCCACTCAGTCGTTGCCATCCCTCAAAATCAAAGATCCATCGAAATAATAAAGTTCCAAGAAGCATCATCATATCTAACACCTACGCAGTGCCCTTTCCCCCTCGGTCGTTGCCATCCCCCAAAATCAAAGATCCATCGAAAGTTCCAAGAAGCATCGCTAGGGGGTAGTACATCGAGTTGGCATCCCCTATATCCAACCCTTTCCCACTCGAGCGTTGCCATCCCTCAAAATCAAAGATCAATCGAAAGTTCCAAGAAGCACCGCTAGGGGGCAGCACATCGAGTTGACATCCCCCTATATCCAACCCCTTTCCCACTCGGGCGTTGCCATCCCTCAAAATCAAAGATCAGTCAAAAGTTCCAAGAAGCACCGCTAGGGGGCAGCACATCGAGTTGACATCCCCCTATATCCAACCCCTTTCCCACTCGGGCGTTGCCATCCCTCAAAATCAAAGATCCATCGAAAGTTCCAAGAAGCACCGCTAGGGGGCAACACATCGAGTTGCCATCCCCCTATATCCAACCCGTTTTCCACTCGGGCGGTGCCATCCCTCAAAATCAAAGATCAATCGAAAGTTCCAAGAAGCACCGCTAGGGGGCAACACATCGAGTTGCCATCCCCCTATATCCAACCCCTTTTCCACTCGGGCGTTGCCATCCCTCAAAATCAAAGATCAATCGAAAGTTCCAAGAAGCACCGCTAGGGGGCAACACATCGAGTTGCCATCCCCCTATATCCAACCCCTTTCCCACTCGGGCGTTGCCATCCCTCAAAATCAAACATTTATGAACAAAAATAAGATATCATAATAACATTTCTTGAGATGAGGACATGACCGTATTATTCGAGAAAAAAAAAGAGAAATGATTAATTAATACTTACCCTACATAATTTTCATTAGGGAAGACACATGAGGAATTCATGAAAATTAATTGAAAAAAAATACATCAACAAATTACGAGGAAAAAAACGTTTTACATAACAATAACCTAAGGGGATGGGGTCGAGAGAGGGGAAAATAAATAATGAATAAACCTTCATTAAATTAAAAAAAAGGAATAAACCT
This sequence comes from Macrothele yani, assembly GCA_039090855.1. Taxonomy (NCBI): domain Eukaryota; kingdom Metazoa; phylum Arthropoda; class Arachnida; order Araneae; family Macrothelidae; genus Macrothele; species Macrothele yani. The sequence continues at coordinate 43,593,108 of CM076999.1, read as the reverse complement.
TCATTGATTCCCCCCAAAATTCGACAAAGTCCAATAAATACTACTATCTTCGGAGATAAGCACACACTTCGGTCGAGGGGGAAAAATTGCAGCGGGGAATTGGAGGCTGCCACTGACCACGCCCCCATCCGTTTGCTCTGCTGCAGCTTGCTCCAGCTGGCTCCACCTGCTCCAGAAGGAGCCTAATGTTAAGTCTATGGGCTCCACTTTAAGCTCGGATCGGTCATTTACCTCTACTAGTGTCTGACCCCAGTTTTTAAACAACCCTTAGAAATAGGAAGCTAGGGGATTTGGGCGAGAGTGCCTGATAGGAAAGTGACACGGAAGCGAGGTAGAATGGGGGAAGACCCCTTTATTTATTACTGGTGGTACATAACCCGGTGTCCGACGGCTTAACGTTCCCGTCCGACGCACACGGGTATTTAGTAGTTCGAGCGTTCGTACCTGCCCAGGATCGAACCCGAGGTCTTCTACGTGGCAGTTCGGAAACTGACCACTAGGCCACCCACGGCCCTAATTCAAGAACGTTGAAGTAGATGTATAACGCATCTTTTATAAGAAAATATTTCATTTAAAAAAAAACGCGTCCATAAAAATGCACAATTCTTTAATTTCTGTTTGTATGTTTTCCAAGAAAAGAAATCTGTATTTTTTAGTAAACAGTGTTGAAAATGGATGACATATTAACCAAATTGAAACATAAAAACTTACATAAAAAGCTGCGAATTAGAGAACATGTAAATACCTTGTAAATACACAAGTTTCGATCTCTCAATGTTGTAAGTCCTAAGCATGAGGGCAGTGTATATATGCGTGTAATTCTTTGTTGTCAATAAAGGGAAATGATTCCCCTAAAAAAATAAAAGCTATTCGAGGGGTAGACAATCTCCCAGTCAACCCTTAAAATTTAACGGCCTATTCCGCCAGTCAGTGCGGGAACCCAGGCAAAGTGGGCTAGGTCGTCTGCCAGTAGAACATCGCGGGCTGGTATCTGGACCACTGGGGTGGTCGAGGCCCGAACCAGCGTCTCAAGACAGGAACACTCTCGCAACATTTCAAATAAAGTCCAAAGAGTTCCATTAGTCCCCGTTGATCCGAGCACATTGGCGGAACGGGACAAAGAAATCAGTAAATAATGCCTATTAGTCTATATGTTACACCAATATATGTTTTAATTACAATTACTATATGAATAATTCTTCTACATTCTGGGGGACTGAAAGCACAACTTAGCGTTCTGTATAGGGAAGACAGCCGAAATTTTAGATTGGATTCCAAGGGACAGGAAAAGACCCAGAAGAAGACCACATGGGAGATGGGTGGATGAAATTCGTAAATATGCGGGAGTGACATGGAGGAGACTGGCACAAGACAGACCGTTGTGGAGGAAACTTGGGGAGACCTTCGTCCAGCAGTGGATTGATAATGGTTGACAATGATGATGATGATGATGATAGGGAAGACGTATCCCTCATTCATTTAAGCCTACTGAAAGGCGAAATCAAGACTGAAAAACTAAGGAAGTTCTCAACTATTGTTTTCAATAATTTATTTTATTAAGAAATAACAGAAAGTTTAGGACACCATATTTACTCTTTAAGATTTCAAAACTGAGTTTGTTAATACCAATTAACATCAGTGACGCACCCAGGTGGAGGGCAGATGCCTCCCCCCTCCCCTTAAGAGCTGACAGAGAAATAAAATATTACGTGGAAGTTTGAAAGAAAAGATTACTTTGGGCGATCTACATAACTTCTTAATCATACATACATACATAACATTAAGCTGTTCTCTGAGATTCAGAGATTAGCTCCTCAAAGAAAGGCCATGTGCGAAGTACACATTCAACTGATAGAACTAAAATTTACTTATTGTTGGTGTATCAAATGTCTCCATTTGCAACAATATCTAGTCACGGCTTGAGCTTCATTAACATCCATCACACGCCCTCACACAAAACCTTCTGTACTTCATACTCATAATATTTTTCTCAAGAAGACATTCCTGAATCTGGTCCTCCCAGATTCAGGAATGGGAGCGATCTTAGTGAGAGATGGGTTTGCCTCCTCGCGGCGCTCCATGGACTACAAGGGCACACAGAGCAACAACAAGGGCGTCTGTGAATCTTAGAGAGGCACCAAAAAGTTATGTGTGACATTTTTGGCAAAAAGACCACAACTCACTGGGCTATGTTCCAGAATCCTAAGGTAGAATGACCAACTAGAACAGTCAGCTGTGCGTTAATTCCTTACAATGGTCTATTTCCCTGATTACAAAGACTCAAAGAAAGCCGTCTTAATCATGCACCGTATAATTATGACAAACAATAATTATAAGGGAGTAGTTCAGTTAAATAAATATAGGAAAGTCAAACCAGAAAACGAATTTCACCTATTGCACCCTGTAATCATTTAACTTCTTTGTACTGTAACGTTACCAATAACCGGATAAGAATAAATGTGCAAAAGTCAAGCTCCTTGTTAATTGTTCTGTCATCTGACAATTTTTCTTCTTAAATTTAGGGGCGTCACCCAAACCTTTGAAAAATTCTCTGCGCCACGGAAAATGGGCCTCCCTTCGGAACATTATCTGCGACCCCACCCCTCCCACTCTTGGAAATATTCTGGAGGAGGTACAGATTAATATCTGTATTTCTAAAATAAATTGTTAAGATGTTATGTGCCATGTCACGTTGCATAATCTTTAAACCTCTTATATTTCTAAAATTTGGAACTACGTAATAATTCAATTAATCTACGAACAACCGAAAATAATATTTCACAGTTGCAGAAAATCAGTGTTCACACACAATTACAATTCAGAAATTCAAAGAAATAGTTGCCCGACAGCCAGAATTAGCGTCTGATTCTATATAAATAAAATTTTAGGTTCCACCAAATTACAATTACCGAATCAAAAAAAGAAATACACTCACCATTTTATATGGAGCTCTTGCTCTTCTCATGCTGCAGAATAATAAACATAATTGTCCTTTTGAAGAAAATTAAAGACAAAATTAGAAATGTGATTGAAATTATGTTGTGGAACAGATTGTTGTTGATTACTGAATTAATCTGACACAAAATGTAGGTAGAATTGCTTGTTTGTTAAATGCTGCTTAGGATACAATTCTTTATGTAGTAGTTCCAAATACTCATTTATTGTTATATTTGGTTTTATTAATTACAAACAAATGTTTTTTTGAGGGATAATCTTCCATGTTTTTACCGAAACTTAAATTGCTTAAACTTGTTCTTTTTGAATAAATAAGTTCACTTAACCATGAGATGCTACCGGACAACATTCGGATGAAAAATATTATAAAATCTTCGCTGTTCTATACTGAGGATAATCAACTCAACGGAAAATAAAGTCGTAGCTGTTTTTCTGCACGCTTTGCTGCATTTGAAATCATTTTGCAGTGTTTCCAGATTTGCGTCATTATTAGGCTTGCCACACATTACTTCGGAACGGAAACGAAACGTCAAAACTGAATCGCCAAAAAAAGTTGGTGTTCGGAAAAAAATTATAATGTCCCATTAGATACAAGTGATGTGGGATATTTTGGAATGGTCATTTATTACATATATGACACTGGAACAACATCATTAACGACAACGCACGCCCGTACATGTGTGTATAGTGTTTCTGATGCAGAGGGTTAATTCTAACTGTAAAACACGCAATGCCTCAAAGCTTGGATGGTTACACCGTTGTTCTAAGGATCATAGTTGCTTCAAATTCTTGAAATGGCCACACGGCCTTCCCACTTAAAACCAATTGAACTCAAGTGTGATGAAATACAGAATTCAATTAAAACACAGAATTTCCTCCCGCAAATATTTGCAGACAAAACCCATACCATCAGCTTTGCTGGACACACCTGTAAAACGGTATAAGCACCTAAGCCTCGTGGAATTCAAACCAAATCGAATCAAAACAGTTCTGAAAAACAACAGCTGCCGAAAAGGTTTTTAGTTCGGAGTCGTAAAATTGTTCTGCTTCAATGCATATAAGTGTTGTGAATACCGATTGTTTGATTTTACATAACGTCTTAAGATTCGAAATATTTCAGAAATCAAAAATTACTGCCATCGAGTTTAAAAGCATATGTTTACTAAAAATAAAATAAAATAAAATAAAGTCTTGAGGGAAATTATAAATGGGATGCGTGGATGACAATAATTACTTTTCAGTTTTTTGTTTGTTAAACTAAATATAAGAAAAATTAGGATCACTTGTCATCTAATTTGTGAGTGAATATTAATTGTTTAACAATTTAGTAAAATTATGCAATGCATTGATTATAATACGCTTTCCATCATTACAGAAATCATTACTCAAGTTATGAGAATAATGTCGGTGGAATAAATCTCGGTCCTGTGCCCTGACCTTTGATCACATTTCGATGATATTCAACAGAATCGGCTTGGTATACCTCCGAAAAACATGATAAAACTTTGTCACAATCGAAGCAGTTTTACGTAAGTTATAATACATAAGAGCTATGGAGTATATCCCGCTCCTGTGTCCTAATCTTTGACCCCATTTCGCCCATTTTCAATAAGGTTTGTTGCCAGGTAGTCCCCTACCACATACTAAAATTTCATCGAAATCGAACCTTTTTTACGTTAGTTATGGCGCATAAAAGCAGTGGAATTGATCCCTCTAATATGTACTGACCTTTGACCCCATTTCGTTCACTTTAAATAGGGTTCCTTCCCAGGTGATCCCCTACCAGATACTAAAATTTCACCGAAATCGAACGGTTGTTACGTGAGTTATCGTGCTGACGGACATACGCACACAACACGCGTGACGCAATGAGGCAGATGGGAATCGCGACCATCTGTTCGCCGCAAGAGTGTGACGTCATAAATCTTTAATAAGATCCACACACAACGCGTGACTTAATAAGAGAGATGGCGTGACCGCGCGCCGACATTCTCAAACGCGAGTTGTGACGTCATAAGATTTCTAAGCATTGGTAACATTAATGGAACAACGCCATCACTAAAAACGTTATAATTCGTAGTGGTTATTTAACCCATTAAACGAATTCTTCTAAAGTCGAGATCAAGCTAAATCGATTTCAAGTACCAGAAAACGGTAGGTTAACGACTTTCATCAAAATTCTGAGAGCCGTTTTCAAAATAAAATGTACATACATACATACAAGAATTGCTACTTTAAGGTGGAGGTCATGTAACTTTGCTTCCTATACTTCCAATGGGAACACTTTTGTGCACATTTTCTTCACAATTAATGCGTTCCCAAGGATAAGAAATTGAACATCGATTAAAATATCTTCATTTTATAACTTGCAATACTTAATATTTTCTAAAACATAACCATAATTATGCAGTTCAACATTTGTTTGTCTACTGACGTCAGGAAAATACAGGTCGCTCCATCTTTTTTCTGGACAATTAATGCGTTCAAAAGGACGAAAATTTGAACATCGATTAAAATAGCTTCATTTCATAACTTTGAATACTTAATATTTTCTAAACCATAACGGTAATTATGCATTCCAACATTTTTTTGTCCACTGACGTCATCAAATTACAGGTCGCGCCATCTTTTCTCTTGTTTCAACACGACCAAAGGAAAAGTTATTGATTTTTAATATAATAATGGTTATGTTTTAGAACATATTAAGTTTTCCAAGTTATAATATGAAGTTATTTTAATCGATGTTCAAATTTTCATCCTTGAGAAAACATTAATTGTGAAGGAAATGTGTACAAAAGTTTTTCCATTGGAAGTATAGGAAGCAAAATTACTTTACTTCGACCTTAATAATATGGAATAAGGACAATGGAATGGATCACAATCCCATGTCCTAACCCTCGACCACATTTCATCCATTTTCAATAGGGTTCGTCCCCAGGTGGTCTCCTACTACATACTGAAATTTCATCGAAATCGTACCATTTTTACGCACGTTATGACGCTTAAGGACAATGGAATGCATCCCGATCTTATGAACTGACCTTTGACCCCACTTCACCCATTTTTAATAGGGTTCTTCACCAGGCGGTCTCCTACCACATAGTAAACTTTTATTGAAATCGAACCATATTTATGCAAGTTATGACGCATAAGGGTAATGGAATGATCCCGCTCCTACGTCGTGACCTTTGACCCTATTTGTCCCATTTTCAAATGGGTTCGTCCCTAGGTGGTCCCGTGCCAACTATTAAAATTTCATTGAAATCGAACCATTTTTACGCCAGTTATCGTGCGGACGGACGGACGGACGGACGGACAAAACTGGAACATATACACTTCTTCAACCTACGGTTGGAAAGCGTAAAAAACACCTTTAAGAAGACTTGAAATATACAAAAAGTCAAAAATGGCCGCATTCTAATCTGTTGCCTAAAATTAAAGACTAGCAGCAAGTGAGGACGCTTGTCATATAAAGGTATACAAACATATGGGTAATAAACATTTCGTAAATAAGAAAAATTTGAACAAGATTTAGGTGTTCATTGTCACGTCGGCTAATGTCACGAAAGAGAGATGCAAGAATGTAACATACAGATGTATTAATAACCTGGTTACCTAGTACGACAGAAATCCCATACAACAACTATGCATACTCATTAATAAGTTGTTGGTGAATTCTGGAGACAAAGAAATTCATTCCTCGATGAGAATGGTGCGCAGCTCCTGAAGAATTCTTGGAGGATTCCGAAAAGCTACTACTAGTTGTCCCGCAGCATTCCAGGAATTTTCTGTCGGGTTCAGGTAAGGAGAATTAGCTCATTACAGAAACGCAGAAAATACATGCTCTGCAAAAATGCATCGTGAAGATGAACCGTTGCAGGCAAGTGTTATCATCCATTAGAATGAAATGACAGCAAGCAAGACCCAGAAAAAGATTGACAGAGGCCACTGGTACCTAATTCCTATTATAGGGTTCTGCATTCGCATTGCCTCATGCAAACACTTGGTGTTGTGTTCGGTAATTTAGCAGGATGCTATCCATAAAAAAATATAAGCAGTATCGCATCACAGTTTGCGATTCAAAATTAGAAGTTTGGGATGCGAACTCACATTTGAATCGCAAAGCCACAATTCAAAGTTTAAAAATGAAATTCCCATTAAAATGTTCAACCCATAGAGCAACTCGTTGTTCATCGAAAGTGCGATTTTTTTTACGCGTGAAAAAAAATTCACGCATTCATAACTTTGAGAATACTTTATGTTTGCTTTCAACTGGTAAAAGCTTCCTCGTGTATCTCTAGTTGTGCAGTGATGAGGTGGTCATCGTCCAATCGCAGAGTGTCTATAATTGGTTCCACGCTCCCGCGTGTCTGCACCATGGGTCATTTGAGGACAGATGCTCTTATCGCTGTTTTTGTTTCGGTTTGGCCGCCACTTAATTTTAGATGTATGAGAGTTTGTTGTTTTACTCTTTGTTATTTGAGATCATGGCTACCAATGTGAAAATATCAGCCATGAAAAGGTTAATGGAGGAATAAGATCCAAAATCTAGTTGGTTACACTATAATGTTGACGCCGATAAAATCTCCATCCAGTCTGCCTGTTGCGATATTTGTCGGCAGAATGTTTACAGCCTAAAAATGTTTCAAAATTAAATTCTTCTTTAATTGATGGAGCTTTTGGATCCATTATTAAAAAGGACGATGTGGAAAAGCACACCAGATCATAGATTCACCGTGCCAGTGTCTCCAAGGCAGAACAAAAAAAAAGGCGCTCGCTGATTTTTATTAAACAGCACCTATTGGTAAGTCAATGATTGTTGCTCTTAATGCATCTAAAGATCGAATTGGAAAATTAATCGATATAGCATACATGATTCCCAAAGTGGAAATTCTATTTTTGATATTTCCAAAAAAATAGTGAGTTAGAGAAACGCCATGGTGTTGATGTAAGGCAAACTTACCACTCGTCCGTGATGTGTGCTCAGTTCACAGAGTGTATTGCTAATGGTTTCGAAACTGCTTTGCGCAATCACTAAAGAAAGACAGCCTATTTTATCTTATTTATCGATAGCAGTACAGATGTTAGTGTATCTGAAATTGAAATTATTTGCACCATGTATGTCAATAAAACAGGATATACCAAATTCCCATTCATGGCATTAAAATAACTGGAAAATACTGATGCTAATGGTATAAAAATGCCGTTGTAGAGGCCATTGCATAATTTGGAATAGCCATTTTTGAAAATAAATTAATTGGATTTTAAGCTGATGGAGAAAATGGTAACATGGGACAGAAAAAATGAGTTGCGGCTCTTTTGAAGAACAACTGCCCTTTAGTGTCAGTGCATCGTTTTAAGTCATCGCTTACAACTAGCTCTAAACGATTTTATGCTGTCAATATATTTTCAAGAGGTACATAAGTTGATGGAAGACATTCATAATTTTTATGAAAAAAGTGCCAAACCAATTAAATACTTTCGAGGGCTTTCAACAATACTTGATGAAGATGTATCAGATATACCAGCTTTGCGAGTTCATTGCATCCGATGGGTTTCACATATGAGCAGGGCCACTAACACGCTGATTAAAAATTATTTTGTTATTGTACGACAAATAGAAAATATGGTTACAGATCCATCAAGCAAAGGAGAAAAAGCCAGGATTACAGGCATTTTGAGAAAAATTAAGACCACCAAATTTCTAACTTGTCTGCTGTTGCTTTGCAACATTGTATATTCTTTGTCAAAATTATCTCTGTCTCTCCAGTTGGAAGATGTGACCATGTATTTTGAACGCATTTCAAAAATTCTATGATTCTATCGAAATCATAAAGAAAAGAATGTTTTCGGCCGAACTGTCCGAAATTTTATAAGACTTAGCAAACGTACCAGCTTGTGATTTTAGAGACTGTGATTTAGTGATAACTGTAGAATTTCGTTGCATTGAACTCAGCTGTACTTTGACAGTAAATGTATTCTGTGAAAATTGTGAAGAACGTTTAAATTATATTCATCATTGTGTGCATACACGGCTTGGTGACTTGCACGAAAATTAGGTTTTCAACGTTGCCAAGCTGTTGGAACCTAAGCTTTGGCAGCTGTTGGAACAAAAGCTTTGACAAATCTACTCCTGCAAATTTTGGTGTTGATAAAATTACTGTATTAACTGAACATTTCGTTGAGTTGTTGACCGCCAACAACATTGACAATGATAAAATTCAAAAGAACGGATTATTACAAAACCTTTTGGTTAAGAAATCTGCAACACCTGTCAAAGCAACAATTATGCAAATGTTGAAAGAGAAGTTTGCGAATGAATTCTCAAATCTAAAGCACATGATAAATATCATGGGATTGTTGCCCGTATCCAATGATCCATAAAAAGTTTCCATGGATATATAAATTTTCTTCATATAACCATAGAAAGAAAATTTGTACTTTTTACATATCTGTTATAATATTTTTAAATTTTACTTTTCATTACTGATTAAAACATTTTCCATGGATATTGAAAGGTGATAGTAAAAGTTTTATTTGATAATAAATTATTAGACACTTAAGTCAAAAGGAAAATGTATCAAAAGTGATCCACATAATTACTCAATTGCTCCGCAATGTAAAATTTGAGGAGCAAAAATGCTCCCCTAAAACTTAAGTTATTTTTCACCCTACACCTTAACGAGCTAATGGGTTCTGAATATCATAAAGTTTGTGCTATGGAAGTAATTTTGTAATAATATCCATAGCAGAATTAATCGATCAATGCAATCATTACACCTATGAAGAGGAACAGGAAGCATTTTCACGTATACCAAAATGTTGAAGACTATGAGTTTCTGCGTGTAGGAGAGTGATAGAATAACTTAAACACTCTGAATTTGAAACATTTTATTCATCTGTTAAGTACAAGCTGTCTCGCGAAATGTAATTTGATTTATAATGGCAAAAAAGAACCGATTATTAGTAATATTATATGCCATAAATTATTTTTCGAACTTTTGACTGCACAGTGTTAGAAAATTCAAGACATTACCTTCACACATTTCTCAAATTTTGTTTTAAGTTGCGTCCTATCATCAGAACTTAAATTGTTATCACGTAAGTAATCCATTTAAGAAGAAAATAATATCCATACGTTTAATTGTTTAATCTTCTCTTCCACGTATGTTGGTTGACGTTTTCTTTACACGGCAACAGAGCGGAAAATAAGCTCGGCAAGATTATGTGTTACGAACAGAAAACTACTCATAGCTTCTATTAGCGGTTATACACAGTACTACTCATTTTTAGAATTTGTTTTATTGTTAAATTTTGCTGATCAATTTCCAGCACATATTGTTAAACCTTTACAATTTGTATTGGATAATTTGAGTGGAAAGGAACACAAAGTAATCAACGATAGGTTCGTTCCCCTTAAAACTTTCACCTTATTCATTGTAAAAAATATTTCCATGTCAAAAATGATTAGCAAGGGAAATACTAAGGAAGTCAATTCCAAGTTACGCATATTTCTTTTACGTTCAGAACCATAAATGAATGGTAGTCGTTACGCTTGCATATAAAAACGATATTCATTTGTACTTTCACTTGCTTCAGAAATGTGTAAAGATATTATGATGCAATGTGGCTCTGTGAGTCTGGTCCAAATTTCAGATTATCTTGGGGTGAAAGGTAAACCGAATGCAGAAATACATATAGTGATAGCATGAGTTATATTATCAGTTTCAAATATTTTGCTTTTGCACCACTGTCGTGGTCTTTGATTTTTGAAAAACCTCTAAGTCATGTGAAACGAAAGACTCGGCAGTCGTTAGCTCGACATATATTATATTCATAAATGTATTTGAACAATTTTTCAGACCTGCACTCTTATTAATGGAGTATAGTTTGCGTGTGTTTTACATCACATCCAAGGAGCAGGAAATGTAAGAAACATTCGAAAACCTGATGATTCACAAAGGTAATTTTTAGTTCGCTGAAAGAAGGAAACATTTTACCTATGACGCCAAATATATAAATGGTGCAATACTCGGTATAACCAGTTTTTTCAAAGTATCCCTGCCTCCAAAAAACAAACAGGGGGCTTTGGTGATGACACACAGAACTACACTTTTTCGGAAAAATAGCAGCAGTAACATAAAAAATATTTCACTCAAGTCATAGTAAAAATGATAGTATAATCATCGTCAGGTTAGTAGTCATTACAAGTCACAAAATTTTATTAACAAAAAAATAAATAAATTATATTTCCATTACGTCAAAAATAATTGCCATTTGACGCCAGGTAAGTTACTTGTGTTACACAAGCTTTACTGCTAAAGAAACGGTTCCTAAATAGATCCCAGGGAAGTTAGGGAGTTTCACATTGAGCATTTTAGAAAAAGGATCCGACTTCTCAGGTCTAAAAGAGATTGAGGCTAGCGTGCCTTGGAAGTAGAAATCCTCCTACAAGCAGGAAGCCAGTTTATCTGGGCTTGAGTGGCCAACAAGAAAGTCATACGGAAGCGACTTAGAAAAGGGCTGGGGAAGGCCACATTATTTATAGCAGCGGGAAAGTACCCGACGGCAGACGGGTGCTGCCCTTCGGTACAATGACTACAGTGACGTAACATGCTCATCCCATGCACAGTGGATATTCAGTGATTCGAGCGTTCGTACTTGCCTGGAATCGATCCCCAGACATTTCCCCTGAAAGTCACGAATGTTGACCGCTAGGCCATACTCGGCCCCTCAGGCACTTTAGATGTGTTGAACCACAAAATATTTGCCGTGTGTTCTAGTGGACACGTTAAGCCATCTGTCTTCTTTACAGCCCCACCGTTTATAAACAACGCGGTCTTCCTCCTTCATTCGTCAGATTTGAGTTATGGAATTCCACTTCGTGGTGCATAAGACAGCAATGTCTTCGATTTCTGGTAATTTTGCTATAGCTTTTGATAGAATAAAAATCAATCAACACAGTTTTTTACACAACGTTCTTCATTAAACTATTTTAATTATGATATATATAGATTCATGTAGTCATTGTAAAAGTCACAGATGTTATGAGTCATCAAACCTTGGAAATACAAGTGTTCCTAAAGGTTTCCACAATTTTGGACACAAGTGTAATTCAACAATGAACCGTGCATGAGGAAAAACTTCATCTACTGTAAAAATATTGGACAGCATCAAAGTAATTGTTCGTTGCGCTAAGCTTATGCCTTCAGACCACTGGCCTGCTTTCCCGACTTCTTTCAGCTCCCTTAGTGCGACACACAGCCTGATGATGGAGGAGGAATTTAACGGCTTCGAATCGTAAGCGGAAATACACAAAAATACAGTTTCGCAGATTCTGAGAAAACAATTCATTTTTTACCGTACTAGGGCCTGTGTCAGCTGTGAGTAAACATGCGCAGTTAAAAACGTCAGACAAGTGACTTAAATTCCTTATTTATAAATTCAATTTAATCTACTTCATATTGAATTTATACAGACGCACATTAGGGATTCATAAGACAACCACTATGAAAGAGGAACAAACATGTCCTCCCCAAAAACCTGTTCATTCTGTTTGGATTGATCTTCGTTTTCCGTTACTGGTCATATAAAATAGGTCGCTTGCAGCAGACATGAACTAATTAAGAACTGGTAACGGCAAGGGGCGCATTTAGAATCATGACCGACTGCCTCCTCAAACCCCCGCCCAAGTGTTTCATTATTTATGTTCTGAGTTAAAATGCGACATGCATTAAAAATGACTAAATTTAATCGAAATGCATCAAGTACATTAGAAAAAAAGATACTTCATCTTTTTCCTATATTTTTCATTAAATTTTATTTTGTTCTGGTTGATTTCAAAAACGTTCATGTTTCGTCCACCTACCCCCCAAATATTTCTATATACGCCTTTCAATGAGTCTGATTTCCGTTGTGTTGTAGTACGTATTTTCCTCCAAGGAGTGCTTTGTTTACTTCTCCGTAGAAAAGTTATCAAACTTGCACTCGTTGGGCCATGAAGATTTAAACAGATATCCAATCTTCCAAATCGTTATTTAAGGCCTTATCTTGTGTTATTATAGCCAAGGCCGAATGAGGAGGATAGATCGGAATTCACTGACGGCGGCGATTAGAAATAGCTTACGTAATAACGTGTGCTACTGCGTAGAGGATTCCAACACGAAATGTGGGGTCTAAAGCTATGCCATCGCTCTTAAGCCTGCTTCTGGGTAGTGGGGGAACAGGACGTGGTTGACGACTGCGTTGAAAGAGATAAGTGCAAGACCAGATTACTGGCTTGAAGGAAAGCTGTTAAGGAAGGTGTGGATATTGTGTCTGCGTGCCTTTATTTACCACTACTTTGGAAAAGATGAGTGCAAGGCAGTGCTGTTTGCTTGAAGGAAAGAAGTTGAGGAAAGGGTAGGTATTTTGTCTGCGTGCCCTTATTGCGCCTCAAGCCTAATTCACGAAAACACTTGCTTTAAGTCCTTTCTCCTAGTAATAACATTGTCTTTTATTCAGCACGTACTACTGCACTAGCTGTCAGTGTCATGTTTGTTATACAAGTACGTAAATTTCAGGACTTATTCCTTTTATTAAAAATGGAGAGACGGAATGTTTACAAAAATGTCGGCAAAACTTTATGATACACTGTGTTCCAAAAAGTGCTAAAACTTTGTGACAGTTCCAAAATTAAAGAGCATAAATCGGTGGGTGGGTATTGTGTGCACAAACGCCTTCGCAGCCTTTGGTATAAATCACAAAAAATTCTTCATTCAGTGGTTGGTAAATTAAGTTTCCGTGAAACTTGTCTTAGCAAAGGCAATACATGCCCAAACGTTGGCCAACCTGATTTCTCACCGACGTCCCTGACACACATGCATACCCTTCATGGCGCCGCAAAGCTTTTCAAAATTTTCCAATAAAAATTGTTCGAAATTTTTAAATTAGAAACTGCGAACGATAACTGAAAATTCAGCACGTTTTCATGACATTCAACTGTTGTCTGGTCATCGAGGAAACCAGCTTGATGATTTCTAAATCTCATATCTGTGCTACATTTCCAAAATAAAGCTAGATCTCACTTATTCAGAAGGGTTCATTTAGTACGAAAAAATTCCAAATTCTTAATACCTTATTAGTTTAGTATTTATGGCCCAATCTAAACGCACTTAGCTCTGTTACCTACACTATCTCACACACGCTTTAAAGTAATCTTTCCCACACGGTGACAGGGAAAGTGTAACAGGAGAAAGGGGTAAATTGGGAAGGGAATGTGGTTTCCCACTTTCCCTGCCTATTCTGTCTGCGTACCTTTATTTACGATTTCTTCGGAAGAGATGGGCGAAACCACTCTCAGTGAAAATGGTTTCACTTTCCCTGAAAGTGGTGAAACCACTTTCACTTTCAGGGAATGTGGTTTCCCACGTTCTTTTCATTAGTAATTGGGTGCAGGGAAAGTGGGAAACTACTTTTCTTGCACCCAATTTTTAATGAAACCATACGGTACTAAAGGAACAGAGAAAACCTCACCCTTTGCTTCTTATGAGGAGTCAAATCTCTTTTCACTTTCGGTATCTTCTTTCTTAGCTTCGGAACGCCGAATAATTTTTTTTCCTGAAGTTAAAAAGGAAAAGCACGTCCGCTGGATCCGATACTTTTAGGGATTGCAGAACGCACGTTGTGTCAACGATGTATCGACTGTTGGCTAATAACGGAATATAGTACAAACAAATGAATACTTCTCGAATGATGTTTAGAACTTGTGACAAGGAATGTTATTCGTTCAATTCCCAATTTTTTCTAACAAAAGGTTTTTTCCCAAGGGTTGTGAGTGTGTATTTCTCTTTCTAATGTATGTGCATAGAAACATTTTTTTCGCGGTCACTGCTAACAGTAGCCGTTTTGAAAAAAAAATTCTCGCATAGTATTTTTATACGAAGAGTTTTCTTTTGCACATATTTTCTACTTTATCACTATTTACAGTGCTTCTGCCAGGGAACGTGTGCATTTCAACATTTGAAAGAGCAAGTCTGATTCCAAAACTCCATTGGAAAAATCATCTCTTTGTAGGATACCCCTTATCGGGGGCATTGGAAATATTTTTTCGCAAGGGGGACAGGATATCAGTATTTGTATTTCTTGTTCAGATCATAATACGCATTGTGGTGTTTTAAAACAGGACACGATGACATCGTTTGATCAACAGAGAAAACGAATATATCATTCAGGTCTAAATTAATATAAATATCGATAGGTAAAACAACCTGAATGTCTTCTTTATAAATAGCTCATGTCAAATAGAATGTAAATACAAAATGGTTTATATTCAACTTGACCGGATATTAATCTATTCCGGTTGGCTAACGAAATGCAGTTGAGCTTCTCTCACACACGGCATTATTACTTTTTATTCTCTGTAATTTTTACGCTTTCCAACCGTAGATTGAAGAAGCGTATATGCTCCAGCTTTGTCCGCCCTTCCGCACGATAACTGGCGTAAAAATGGTTCGATTTCGACGAAACTTAAGTATGTATTAGGGGACAACCTAGGGACGAAACCTATTAAAAATGGGACAAATGGGGTCAAAGGTCACGACGTAGGAGCGGAATCATTTCATAGCTCTTATGCACCATAACTTGCACAAATATGGTTCGATTTCAATGAAACTTTACTATGTGGTAGGGGACCACCTAGGAACGAACCCTATTGAAAATGCGACAAATGGGGTCAAAGGTCACGACGTAGGAGCGGGATCATTTCATTGCCCTTATGCGCCATAACTTGCGTAAATATGGTTCGATTTCAATGAAAGTTTACTATGTGATAGGAGACCGCCTGGGGACAAACCCTATTAAAAATGGGTGAAGTGTGGTCAAAGGTCAGGACATAAGATCCGGATGCATTCCATTGCCCTTATGCATCATAACTTGCGTAAAAAGCGATCGATTTCGATGAAATTTCAGTATGTAGTAGAGGACCACCTGGGGACGAACCCTATTGAAAATGGACGAAATGTGGTCAAAGGTCAGGACATAGGACTGCGATCATTTCCATTGCCCTTATCTCATATTATTAAGGTGGACGTCAAGTAATTTTGCTTCCTACACTTCCAAGGAAAAGGTTTTGTAAACATTTCTTTCACAAATAATGTGTTCCCAAGGATGAAAATTTGAACATCGATTAAAATAACTTCACATTATAACTTAGAAAACTTACTATGTTCTAAAACATAACCCTAATTATATTAAAAATCAATAACTTTTCCTTTGGTTGTATTGAAACCAGAGAAAAGATGGCGCAACCTGTACTTTGATGACGTCAGTGGGCAAAAAAATGTTGGATTGTATAATTACGGTTATGGTTTAGAAAATATTAAGTATTCCAAGTTATGAAATGAAGCTATTTTAGCCGCCCCGGTGGCACAGTGGTGTAAGGCGATGGCCTCTGATCATTCGTCCGAAAGGGGTCCGGGTTCGAATCCCGGTGAGGCATGGATGTTGTGTTTGTCTTACGGCACTGGCTCTCTCCCTTCCCTGGAACCAGTGACCCTAAATTAGGGAAAGGCGACTGCTTATAGCCCATTGAGTTGCTCACGGTGGTCGTTAAACCTCCAATAAAAAAAAAAAAAAGCTATTTTAATCGAAGTTCAAATTATCATCCTTGGGAACGCATTAATTGTGAAGAAAATGTGTACAGAAGTTTTTCCATTGGAAGTATAGAAAGCAAAATTACTTGACATCCACCTTAAAGGAGCAATTCTTAAATTTTTGTATGTACATTTTATTTTGAAAACATCTCTAAGAATTTTGATGAAACTCGTTAACCTACCGTTTTCTGGTACTAGAAATCGATATAGCTTGATCTCGATTTTAGGAGAATTTGTTCATTGGGTTAATTAACCACCCCGAATTATAATGTTTTTAGTGATGGCGTTGTTCCATTATTCCATTAATGTTACCAATGCTTAGAAATATTATGACGTCACAATCTTTCCGCGTTTGAGAATGTTGGCGCGCGGTCACGCCATCTGTCTCATTGCGTTACGCGTTGTGCGTGGATCCTATTAATGTTTTATGACGTCACACTTGCGGCGAGCGATGGTCGCGATTCTCATCTGCCTTATTACGTCACGCGTTGTGTAATTGTTTCCGTCCGCACAATAACTCGCGTAACAATCGTTCGATTTCAATGAAATTTTAGTATCTGGTAGGGGATCACCTGGGAAGGTACCCTATTTAAAGTGAACGAAATGGGGTCAAAGGTCAGTTCATAGGAGCGGGATCCATTCCACTGCTCTTATGCGTCATAACTAACGTAAAAAAGGTTTGATTTCGATGAAATTTTAGTATGTGGTAGAAAACCACCTGGCTACAAGCCTTTTTGAAAATGGGCGAAATGGAGTCAAAGGTCAGTGCATAGAAGTGGAATCACTTCCATCACCATTATGCGGCGTAAGTTACGTAAAAATGCTTCGATTTGGATGAAATGTTAGTATGTTGTAGGGTCTTGCCTGGGGACGAATTCTATTGAAAATGGGCGAAATGGGTTCAAAGGTTGGGACACAGGAGCGGGATCTATTCCATAGCCCGTATGCATCATAACTTACAAAAAATGCTTCGATTGCGACAAAACGTTATCATGTTATTTCGGAGGTATACCACACCGGGTCTGTTGAATATCGTCGAAATGGGATCAAAGGTCAGGGCACAGGACCGAGATTTATTCCACAGCCATTATTCTCATAACTTGAGTAATGATTTCTGGTATGTTGGAAAGCGTATTATAATCAATGCATTGCATTATTTTACTAACTTGTACATTTCAAGCTTCTGCCCCAGGGGCGCAGTGGTTTAAGCTATTGCTTCGGAGCATTCGTCAGTGACGTGTCCGCGTTCGGATCCCGTGAGGCTAGCATGTTATGTTTGTCTTACAGCACTGACTCTCTCCCTTCCCTGGAACCAGTGACCCTAAATTAGGGATGGGCTACTGCTTAAACCCAATGTATTTGCTCATGGTGGTCATTAAAGCTTCAAAAACAAAATCAGACAAACAACATTTCAACCGCAAATGGCGAGCATTTTGAAAAATTAGGATAGAAATTAAATTCATTTATAAATTAGCCAAAATTTCCAGGTTGCAACCTATGCATTCTTTTACTTCAGTGACAGGAACTTTTTGCTTAGAACACTCAAGAGTTTTTCTTTTAAGCACTTCATTTCCAAAGATTCCAGAACAGCTTTTGAAGAAAACAGTTATAATAGAGGTTTTCTTTGGAAACTTAAATACAAAATTGCGAATACTACACTGTGCAACATGAAGTTATGAAAAATTTGTCAATAAAGAAATCCGAGAAATTGTATGTCCCATGAGCTATATGTGAAGAAGACAGTCAATTTTTCTTTACAGCTTAATTTGTGGATGTCTCAACACACGTTTGGAACGTTTTTATGGGTGCAGCGACAATTCTTAGGAACCAGAGGATTCAGCCGTAACTCCAGGCTGGAGTCTGGAAGTACGGCTACCTCATCCATTCCGAAAGAAAAGCACTCCATCAAATAACATGATTCACGATAGAAGTAGAATAATTAGTCTTAACGGGAACAAAAAAATGTGGTTTTTTGAGCCACTCCTGACTACTGCCTGAACGCAATTTTCCAGAAATGATAGCAAACGTTCACATTCAAATCTTGTCAACAAATCTCCCCACGATAAATTTCCAGATAAAGTTTGAACACAACATTGCTTTTCCTAAACTGAATGTAAGCAAAAATAAAAGAACTTTTCAATAGTTTCTTATATTTTATTATTTTCATGATTTTACGGAGCAAAACGTAAAATGTCATGAAATTATTCCAACAATTAACATTTTTTCAAGTTTTTGATCCATTGTATTAAACCTTTGCGAAAATACTTTCTAAATACTTCTTAGCACTTGGAATGTTTTCGAATTCTAAATTTCTAATATCCTTCAAAACTATATCCAGTAAGATGAAATTTGAAGTTCAAGGTATAGTTGCAAAAGTGAAATAAATGAACTGCATAATACCGAGGGCAAAAAGCGATAAAATCTACAGAAAATTATCGGGAATTTTGCCCAATCACGTATAGATGTGAAAAACATATTACCGATGGTCACTGTAGGTTGAATCAAAACTTTAACATAACGAAAACGCTTTCGCTAACGCTCTTTAATAAATAAAATTTACAGTTGCTAACATCTCTGTTTTATTGGTTGAATTTACGCCCATCATGGCTCAATCCGCATGATAGATTATTGCCTTCTAACACGCTGTCACCTGTCGGCCTGTGTGAAAAAAGACAACACGTGAGATGTGTTTCTATCCCTTTACGTTATATTTGGCTAATCCTTAAAAATACCGCCAGGAATATTTATTACATGTCTACAGCAAATACGTATTAAGAATGAAAACTTCGTCACATCATGAATTCGAACCTGTCTATCTAGCAAAATAAATCAAGTACGTTGTTAACAGGCTAAGGAAAAAATGACTGATAATGCAAATCAAAATTTCAACGTACTGTTCTGAGGAAAGACGACATTTCCATTGCAATAATATTCAAGGATGCGGCGTATCAAATATTTCGAAGTTCACTCCTTAACTTCCGTATAAATGGACACCCACATTGTGATGATATCCCCATATTACGGTAATATCAAAAGGAATATGAGGAAAAGGGAACAACGTCCCAAACAAACAGGAACACTCAACTCAAAAATGTTTAAAACGTTATTCATAGGAAACCTTATTGGTGATCTAGGAGCACCATTTCCTTGTCGAAAGCAACGCTGATATTCACACTACGAAATGCGCGTGTCCTCGTCTTTAGAAATTTCATGGAAAAACATGTTCTAATTCCAAATATTATAGCAAAAGAAGACCAGCAATCTGAGCTAAAAAGGCGTAGAATCATCGTACGGTCTGCCTCAAGCACTACAAACACACAGGTGAAAATACGTAACTGTGATCTCTCACATTCTACGGTCCATCGGCCAATCTGTAATAATTAGGCCGCGTAGAGTGGTCCAAAACACTGCGGTCATATTATTTACACGTTTCTCTTATAAAATAAATTAAAATCAGTGAAATTTTGTTTTTCATATGATTTTCGCATAGTCAGAATAGCATCATTAATTACAAAATTAAGTCCCCAATTTAATCGTTTCTGTAAATTCAAACTAGTGCAGATTTTCAATTAAAATGAAGGAATCGCATTAGGCAGTAAACGTCTCTCAACTCGAAAAAGGAGGTTTTAGTGTCTTTCGCTCGAAAGAAATCCGAAATGTTTAATTTTGAAGAATTCCACGTTTTGTAGAGTCTTTTCAAAGCAATTTCGGAAAGTTTTCATGTAGCGGATCTTAGCTAAAGTTTTAATTATTTAAATGATTTTTCAATACACTTTCGACATTTTGCCCCCATAAAATTATTTTATAAAATATATATAAGGTCTTATTGGAATTTAGGTTAGCTTTCTAACAGATTTTCAGATTAAACTAACGTGAAGTTGTCTGGTTTGATAATTTGACGCATTACTACAACAAAGCAATGTAGAGTTGATAATTTCTTTTGTCCATTGAATTTTGTGTAGTTGTCCAGCTCCCTGCTTTCCGTTTATTGGCGAAGTTTTGGTCTGATAATTAAATGATTTTTTCTGTGCAGCTGGGAGGGTTCTTCATAGCTCGTGCTGATCTGAAGGTTAATTCTTGGAAAGTCCAGGGGATGAACAATACGTTTTGTTTATATCTGGACATAGACATGTACTGGCTATCATCCCTCTAATAACCAGGAAAGGGACACCTATAGTGATTGTAATGTTCTGGGGTGGGCAGGCGTAATGTTCTGGGGTGGGCAGGGATATTGTTAAGTGGCCAGACGGACCTCTATGTGTTTCCACATGAAAACCTCAATGCTTAGAGCTATAGAGACGACATCCTGGAATCTATTGTTCGTCTATACGTGGCCGCAATTAGTGATACATTTGTACTGTAGGCTGATAAACCGCCGCACTCAAAAAGCTCGCTTCGTACACGAATACCTGTAACAGGATATGGTAGTCGGTGTGGAGTGGTCAGCACGCTCTTCCGTTTTCCCGAATCCCATTGAGCATGTCTGGAATGCTCTCAGGAGGAGTGTTGCTGCCCTCCAGCTTCCTCATATAACCATGCAGAGGCTCATCACTGCTTTGCTCGAGAAATTGACGCAGCAACCCACGGGACTGCTCGAAACCCTAATTAACAGCATGGAACATCACTGTCAGGCCTGTATATCGGTTCGGAGTAACCACATACCGTATTGAACTACCTTTTCCTATTTCATGCTATCTATATTTTTGGATTTTCATATTTGCATCACTCAGACAAAATGTAGATGTTTTGTACAACATGTTCTTTCGTTTCTCTTGTTGCATTTCTTCTGATAAAGCTTACCACCAAATTTCATCCGAATTGGTTGCATACTTCTCGAGTTACCACGATTTTTCTGTTTGTTGCTTCATTTGTGGAAACCAGTGTATTTTCTCTTTCGTTAATTTCCACAACCAGAAACATTTTGGCATCTTTAATGTTTTTCAAGTATTACGTACATCGTTCTTCGGAAGGTATGTTGATGTTTTCCAATATATCTGCTCCTAAATGTCAGTTATTAAAAATATTTTTATGCAAGACTTTGGACTGAATTCTCGGTTGAAAATGTTTTGCGTATAATTTTTAAATTTCGGTGAAGAAAGGTTTTTACATCACAGGCCCCAAGATATCAATCTGTTTCCGACATATTTACTATAGTAACTCCACACTTGGAGCAACGAATTCCACCTGGTAAAATTCCTTGCAAGACTTCTCATTCGAACACGGATTCAGCTTTAAGATTATATAGATTATAAGGTTTAAACGTTTTGACTATTGTTTCATTCATTGTTTCACTCCAGAGATGGTTAAAGCAAAATGTTTTCTATGTGTGTCTGTAGGTTGGTTGCTCACGAACCTTAATCTATACGTCACATCTTTATGAGGCAAAATATGTGTACGAAACTGTACAGCGCAAGATTATTGGTCTTCATCTCATTAGGAGGAAAGCTTCAAAACAGCAATGGCATAAACAAAGCGACAGAAAGGGTGTTCTTTTGAGATGGATCAGCTTTAAAAGGTTACATACCCTTGTGTCAGTTCGATTTACTTGCTGTAGATACGTCCACCGTTTGCTGCTCGTATACGCTGAGAGGGCAGGTATCATGTAATACGTGGGTCCTGGATAACGCGAAGCTGTCACCGCTCTGGCTAATGGACAGATTCACCGATTGGCGGTTTTGTAGGTAGGATGGCATCAGTGCATGCTCATACATTGCAATACGTTTATATATAAATCAACGACCCGATCTAACAGAGTTTGAAAATAGGGTGACAGTCGGTGCCCGAAACATGGGTATCTCTACCATGGAGATAGTACAGGAATTACAGTATCCCCCTTCGAGAGTATCAATGGTATATCAAGAATGCGCCATTCCCGGAATAACATCCATGATGGACAAAGCTGTGAATTTAGAAAGGTGTGGGACGGAGGGTTTTTTTAGTTGTAGGTTTAACGGCTAACATGAGCAACGCAATAGGCTACAAGCAGTCACCCGTCCCTTATTTAGGGTCATTGGCCACTGGTTCCAGGGAAAGGAGAGAGCCAGTGCCGTAATACAAGCGCGACATCCATGCCTCAGTGGGATTCGAAAACGGACCCCTTTCGAACGAATGTTCAGAAGCCTTTGATTAGACCACTGCACCACCAAGGCTGCGTCGGATGGATGTGGCCGTAGACTCCTGTCTCAGGCATTTAAAACCAAGGGGAAGGCATTGGAGGAGCAAATCATCACCAAATTCAAAAGGAGTTGCCAGAAACGCCTACATTAAGACCATCAAGCGATCATTATCCTTAATATTGTATGGGAGGCGCTGGCCCACCAAAGAACCATTGATAACGTCACATCACCAGATTGTACGTCGCAACTGTGTAAACGAGCCTCGACGCTAGACCTTCGATTACTGAAAGGAATCTTCTGGTCAGAAACATAGGAGTCGTCTGTGTGCTGGAGAAATGCATATTACTTACGAGAGGTTTCTAGCAAGGCACGATCTGATAATGTGAGGAATGAAGGTGTGTTGCAGTTGTGTAATGTAAAGTAAAATGTTTTTTTTATTGGAGGTTTAACGACCACCGTGAGCAACTCAATGGGCTATAAGCAGTCGCGCGTCCCTAATTTAGGGTCACTGGTATGGGAGGCGGTCACTGGTATGGAAGGGAGAGAGCCAGTGCCGTAAGACAAACACAACATCCATGCCAGACCGGGATTCGAACCCGGACCCCTTACGGACGAATGATCAGAGGCCAACGCCTTAGACCACTGCGCCACCGGGGCGGCAAGTAAAATGTTGATAGCATGGTGGAGACTAATATGTTTCAGTGGTTTGGCCACGTTGACCGAATGAGTGAGGAGATG
The DNA here is from genome assembly GCA_039090855.1 of Macrothele yani. Lineage (NCBI taxonomy): Eukaryota > Metazoa > Arthropoda > Arachnida > Araneae > Macrothelidae > Macrothele > Macrothele yani. The sequence goes on along the minus strand of CM076999.1, from coordinate 43,569,668 downwards.
TTTACTAAGAAAACCTTTTTTAGCCCAAGTGACTGGAAGGAAAGGCAGAGGAAGGCCGAGGAAGTCATGGGAGGATAATATTCATTAGTATCTGCATGAGAAACAGATTATGAGTATTAAGTATAAAAGATCTTGTGTACGGTGTTATGGATGTCAGTGAACCTCGAGTTTTATGGTTGGTTGGTTGGTTAGTGGATTTTATTGGCGCAAGGGCCAGGTTTGGCCAAAGAGCGCCAGACAAAGAACTATCAGCCACAGATTTTTAAAAACGTGGAAAATGATTAAGAGCAGACAGGCTTGGTAAAAGTTGAAAAAGAGTATGATGAAAGCTGTGAAGACAAGGTAGTTAATTAGGTTTATATAAAAATTTATTAATTTACTATTATAATTATATATATATATATATATAATTATAATAGTAATTATATATATATATATAATTATATATATATATATATAATTACTATTATAAAATATATATATACAATTACTATTATAATATATATACGGTGTTATGGATGTCAGTGAACCTCGAGTTTTATGGTTGGTTGGTTGGTTAGTGGATTTTATTGGCGCAAGGGCCAGGTTTGGCCAAAGAGCGCCAGACAAAGAACTATCAGCCACAGATTTTTAAAAACGTGGAAAATGATTAAGAGCAGACAGGCTTGGTAAAAGTTGAAAAAGAGTATGATGAAAGCTGTGAAGACAAGGTAGTTAATTAGGTTTATATAAAAATTTATTAATTTACTATGAGAATTATATATATATATACACTGCCGGACAATTGCTAAGGACGGATGACAATAGCAACGACAGCAACCATAAAATGGAAGGCAGGAAAATGTGGAAATTAGCATAAGTACGGGATACAGTAAGACGTGTTGTGCGCATGCAAATTTTGGATTGCCGAACTTGTTCGTGACGTCATAGCGCTGAGAAGAGATATAAAGGATTTGACGCGTATTGACCGTTGTTGTTCAAACGCAAAGTTGAAAGGGAAAGAATCAATTGACGAACTTGCAATTTTCAGTATGTCTTCCCGACATCACCTAGATGATTTTACGCGTCGCCGTATTATTGGCAAGATTGAAGAAGGGCGAAAAATATTAGATGTTGCCAGGGAGTTCGACGTCAGCCACAGTGTTGTTTCAAGGCTTTGGAAATCATTTCAAACAAATGGAGAGTGTAGCAAACGTCACGGGGGAGGTCGTGTTCGCAGTACGACACCTGCAGAAGATCGGTACATAGTGCTATCAACAAAAAGACACCGGCGCAGCACAGCTAGTGAGGTAGCAAAACAGTTTATGGCTGCCACTGGCAAGCGGATCTCCCGAAAAACTGTCGCCAGATGTTTGCATGAAGGAGGACTATACGCCCTCCGTCCTGTTGCGTGCATCCCATTGTCCAGACGTCACCGTACCGCCCGTTTGCAATGGTGCCATCAACATCGCAATTGGACTGATAACGACTGGTCTGCTGTATTCTTCTCAGATGAGAGTAGATACAGTCTATCGTCTGATTGTCGACGACAACTTATCTGGCGTGATAGTGGTACTGCATATTGTCCAGCAAACATACAGGAAAGGGACCGATATCCGACATGTAGTGTCATGGTATGTGCCGGCATCATGGTCAATGACCGTACCTCCCTCTATGTGCTTCCAACTGGGACTATGACTGGCCAACGATACATTAATGATGCTCTACTACCTCATGTTCGCATGTTCCGTGGTGCTGTAAGTCATAGATTCATTTTCATGGACGACAACGCAACATGTCATCGAACAGTCGCTGTCCAGGAGTGTCTTGAGAGCGAGGATATTCAACGCCTCGTATGGCCAGCACGTTCTCCAGATCTGAATCCCATTGAAAATGTGTGGGATGGTTTGGGGAGGAGTCTTGCTGGTCGCCAATGCCCTCCAATAAACAAGGATACCCTCATCCATGAACTGACAGAGGAATGGGATAAATTACCCCAACAGCTGTTTGATAATGTTGTGCAAAGCATGACATGACGTGTGGAATCTTGCATCGCCCTCCATGGTGGCCATATCCCGTATTGACATCTTACGCTGGAACGCCTGCGGACGGTAATTGCATTTTTTTCACGTTTACGTATTCTGCACAAAATGGCCTGTTTGTCCCTTGAACACGTTCCAAAGCCTTCTGCATTTCAGAGCACAATAAATTGTCTTTCTTGTAATGTCCTGGCATTCTGACATTATTTTATTTTACTTGGCATCCAACCACACTTACTTTTTTATGCGCTATATAGCCGTTTATGATCCGTCCTTAGCAATTGTCCAGCAGTGTATATATATAGAATTTTTTTTTTTTTTTTAAACACAACTACACAAAGGATGAGTCACTCTCCTCCCCCACACTCCTCTGCAATGCTGGCAGAGGGCGGGGACGAACTGTCACTCTCCTCCCCCCATGTTCCTCTGCAATGTTGTTTGAGGCTGGGGACGAACTGTCACTCTCCTCCCCCTATGTTCCTCTATAATGTTGGTTGAGGGTGGGGACCTCGCTGAGGCCGAGACTGTTGGATGGACACTGCACACCTTTGCGGATTGAGGGCCGGGTCTTCCGCACGTGCAGGCTTTCTGCTGGAAACTGGAAGAGACGGTCGGCAGCAAAAGAGAAAGCCCAGAATCAGGTATTCGAAAAATTTCGAGCTCCGGGAAAAACACCTGTGTCGCTTGGTCAGCTGTAGATCGCTTGGCAAGGGCGGCGAGAGCTACAGTGCGCGGAACAAAGGGCTGCACGGGTTGTGGCAGAGACTGAACTACTGCGGCAAAAGTACGCTGTCGGGTGGTGGGTATACCCAACTTGGCCTTGGCAGCAGGGTACGAGAGGCCTTCCAGGGTCTTCAGGCGCTGGATCGCCATCTCGTCCTTCCATTTCATACAGTTGCGGGAGTAAGCTGCATGGGCCTCACCACAGTTAACACAGCAGGCCGCAGAAGTGCAACCTTCCCCGTCATGTTCACTGGAGCCACAATTAGCGCAACGAGCGGAACTCTTACAGAAACGTTGTGAATGCCCGTACCTCTGGCATCTGAAACAGCGCAGAGGACTGGGAATGTACGGGCGAACTCCACAGACCAAGTAGCCAGCCTTGATTTCTATCGGAACTTTCGGGGAGTTAAAAGTCAAGATGACATTTTTTGACTTAATCATGGAACCATCACGCCGGAACATCATACGACGTGCAGCAATAACACCTTGATCAGCAAGTTCAGTCACGAATTCGTCTTCACTGCATGGCAAGAGATCAAACTCCGAAATAACACCCCGAGAGGTGTTAAGAAACGGGTGAGGTGTCAAGATCGCTGTAAATGGAGAAGTATGGTACGGCAAAAGTCAGTAAAAATTACCTGATAATACGTATTTCTTTGTGGAGCAAACCTCTGAATCTCAGAGAAGAGCTTAGTGATATGCATGTATGTATGTATGTCTTTTGGTTCAATGAGTTCCGTTTCCAGTAATTTCGCGCACGCGAGACGATGAGGATCTGCAGGAAACTGTTCACGCGTATGGGGGCTCTATTGCAGTCGACACTACATTCAACTGGCAAATATAAGGACCTCTGTTACGTCCACATGCGTTTCTGAAATGTTCCCGTTAAATGTCCATCCTTATAAGCTATGGGCTTTGTTCACAGTCATCATGCGAAAACGGGCAAATGTGTTCTTCCAGTAGAATAATGGCATTTCACCAGAAGGGCGGTGACTTGAACGTGGTTTAAAAGGCATCTCATAGAAGACCCCAACCTGTAATTGCATCCACTTTCATCGTCCACGTACTCTGTTAAAATCTCTGAGATACTGACGAAAGGCCCTTTTTAATTTTGGAACAATAATCCAGAAACGGACGAAATTACGATTGCGCTTCAGCCAGCATCGGTGGAGACACCTCTAGAGCGCTTTCGTGACTTAGACGACACATTGATTCGTTGTGTTACTACACTTTTCCTGGTGAAGGTGAACATATCCGATTCTGCGTAAATATGCCTTGATTACTCACTACTCATTGCAAATCGTCCTTAGGATGTATCAACTTAGTAAAACAATATGCCCCTGTTGCCTATTTAAATAATTATGGAGATTATAATCTTCACAGTGGAGTTTATTCCCTAAGGTTAGCATACGGGAGCAGATTGTTCAGTGCGAAAAAGTTCATGTTCTTAATTTAAGGATCAATATTAATTCGGCATCTTGTTTACCCCTTATCTTTTTTGTTTTAAATATGTGAAGTGGCATTTTCTCTTCTGGTTTAAAACATTTAAAAGATTTTTAAAACATTAATTTAATGAAATTCACTCAGTTCCTAAAGCGTGCCATTTCTTTTCCTCGCAGTAGGTAATGCGGAACAAACTTTACAAGCGCTTTTCTCTTATACTAAATTTTCGTAGAAAATTCTCCGGACAGTGTCTTGTTAATGTTTAGTTCTGCCTTAAATATTCTCAAACTAATACAATGATTCTCTGCAATCAACCGTCGAACTTCAGTGGTGACAAAATTTGGACTGCCTCATGGGCATGCATTCTATTTGTCCCGTAATCATTTCAACTTACGATATGTTGAACCTGAAAAAGAAGCATTGTTGTGTGTGCTTTGGAATCATTTCACGAGAATCATATCACATTTTCCCAATAAAGTAAAAAACTTATCGGGTCGTCCAGGTGGCGCAGTTGTCCAAAGAACCGTTGGAGTGAAACTGGGCTTGAGCCCAAGAGGACGCATAGGTGGTGCACCAGTCTTTCTGCATTGGCGTACTGCCTTAGCTGGAAACAATGCCTGCAAATAAGGGACGTTAATTTTAAAAGAAAAATGAAAATTACTGGTAACCTAGTGTCAGCGAAAGTCACACGCGGAGACCTATTTCATAGCATCCAATGCTTTATATATATATTTTAATTTACGGTTCCCCAACAGTTGTATTTACGAGTACTTCATACACAAAAATGCCTGGGATAGTTTTGGACAGCAAATACCTGTTGCTAAAGTACAAACATTAGTTTTCAAAGCTCTGCAAGTAAAGCTTTAGTTTTAGAACTAACAAAATCACGTAGCCAAAGATACAAACAAACGATAAGATGTGAAGTTAGCCTCTGGAAAACCGAATCCGGCTAATTCAAAGTGCATGGTTAAACTTATCGAAATTCGTAGTGCATAATCGATGTCTCGTATCCCGGAAAGGCAGTGATACCCTGGTTTCTCATTTGCTGTTCTCCTTTTTCGCCGCAACTACCGGCTATGAATTTTCAACGGTCATCACCGTTGGAAATTCTTAGCCAATACTTGTGCTAGGATTAAGGGATTATTAACCTTTAATGGACGACATAAAAAATACTGGCGTTATAAGTGACGTAGGGTAAAATTATCCCAACATCTTAAGAAAAATTAAGTTATGACAGGTAAGTGGAATTGACTTGTTGTTTTTGTTATGCGAACTTCACACAAACTACTACCAATGAAGTCAATAACACCAGAAAGTATATGAAAATTTAATTATTATATGAAACCTAGGTATCCCTCTCGTCCCTAAAATAAATAAAACAATTTATGATATTTGCATATCATGATTTTACATTAAAACAGTAAAAAAACACACAATAATATTCACCAATGAAAATGTAACCTGAGATGTTACAAAAATATTTGTTTTATGTGCTTGTCAAGAAAATGCATTATTTAAATAAAAAAATGGCGTTAATTATATGACGCTCAGTCTACGTAAGCAGTGTTTGAAAAATCTGAAACAACTGGGTTTTTCGCAGGCATAGCAGGCTTTGAAATTTTTTCGGTCTGTTCCTCTTCCGCATAAGGGAAAATCCTTTTTGTTCCCTTTCTCAACCGCTGAACTGATACTTGAGATTCTTTGGAAACTATTTTTCCTTGGATGCGGTAAGTACTACAACGTCTGTCACTCCTAATTCTCTTCTTTTCTCCTCGTCGTTCTACTGAGGTTCTTGTTTTTTCAAACTTTGACCAAGTTATGTTTGTACAATTTAATTGGTAAGCTTTTTCACTTCGGAAAAGCTTTCTTACAAAAGGCCTGAAATAACACGGGCCTTGTTTGCACTGGTATTCAGCATTTTTTGAAAATACTTAGCCTATAAGCGAATTTTGGTCATTTTGATGCCGAATGTTATGATATAGGTGTAAGATAGCGAGTTTTCCTATTTAATTCATATGAAATTTAAAGAAGACGTAATTTTATGAAAAGTCATTAGAAAACATTAAATTTCAATAAGGTTGAACATATTTTTTTCAAAACGTTTGGCTTTGCTGGTGTAATTATGTCCCACGTCGCCAGTTATATTTTAAATATTCTCACAAAACATAACACAAAAGGAACAAAATAAAATAATTTGCATAAAAGCCGCAATACGATAAAAATATATATTATTACAAAAAACTTCAAATTTGAACTACGGCCTCCTACTTTGAAGTTTTTTTCAAGAAATGATATTTGGAAAGAAATGAAAAATTACAAAATAAATTATTAAAAGAATAAATTTTACAGATATGAAACTAAGAATAATTGAAACGTTTTGAAATATTTTAAATCAATAATCAATTATTTTTAAGCAAACAAAGAACAGAAATACATAACCAATGATTTACGGAGAAAATTGTTCATTAGGAAATATATTAACTCAAACATAGGTTATCATTTCAATTATGAGGAAGTTTAGTAAAAGTTTGATATTAGTAAATAAATTTATTTTCTAGTTGACAAATGGATATTTTAGTAATTACGAAAAAATTGCAATCTGAAAGGAACACAAAGTGCTTCCTTTCAGATTACCACTGCCCTAAATTAAGGACGGGCGACTGTTTATAGCACAATGAGTTGCTTACGGTTGTGGTTAAACCTCCAATAAAAAAAAGGGTCCCTCACTGAATCGTGACAATGTTTAGCTATCAAAGACTGAATTTATGTAGTCATGTTTAAACTGTTATTAGGCGTTGCGAAGGAGTAAACTACGATTCAACCTCAGCGAAATTGTCTAAAAGAGAAGACATTTCACAAATAATTCCTGAGAGGAGGATGTCATTAATACTGAGGGCTAAAAGACCTAATGTAATGAAATACTTATTCCAAAGCGAATAAAAAAAAGCCTGCGACGTCCAGGCTTGCTAATATATTGTATATATATATATATACTTAAGAGCAAAACTGAAGACTAAGGAAACCTTTTCTATGTTGTACTTGGTGTGAGTCAAAATTATATATGTATTTTTTTGCTTAGGTATCTTCTTAATAGAATATATATATATATATATATATATATATATATATATATATATATATATAGGGATGTAAGGTCAGGTGATGCGTAACATCAGAGCCTCTCCTTGACAAATGTCAACCCCGCCTTCTCGTGGTACATCCTGTTCCCACTAAAGGGGCTCTGACGACCGCCAATAGCGGTATAACTATACCATCGGGATTAGAGGAAATGCTATCCCACACTCACCAACCCGCTTGACTAGCGTGGTGAGTTATGGCCAAACCCCTCCAAAATGACTCCACAACTTAAATCTTGGCCCTCAGTCTCCGGCAGCTGGAATGTACCTAGCCAAGGCAGCGGCCAGTGCGACATGAAGGCAGAGGGTGCTAAGAATCCCCGGACTACCGGACTAGGCTGCCATCTGATGCTGACCTTGGCTACGTATAACGGACGCTCCCTATCTTCTGATTCAAGGCTTCTTGAATTGGAAGAGGAACTACAAAGGATCAAGTGGGACATCGTCGGGCTAAATAGGTAAGGAGAAAAGGAGAAGATCTCATTGAACTGAAAAGTGGACATCTCTTCTACTATCGTGGGACAGATACTGGCAGAACTAGTGGTGTTGGATTTATAATAAACAAGAAACTGAAGGATAAAGTTGTAGAAGTTGAAAGTGCCTCTGACAGAGCTGCACGACTCGCTGTCCAACTCTCGAGAAGATACCAGGCTCAGATTATTCAAACTTATGCACCCACCACAAGTCATGCTAAAGAAGAAATTGAAGAATTTTATGAGGAAATTCGTGATCTAAATAATAAAGGTAAGCAGCACTTGAAGATAATTATGGGAGATTTCAATGCAAAAATAGGGCAACGGCAACAGAATGAAACTTCAGTAGGTAAATTCGGTCACGGCAACAGAATGAAACTTCAGTAGGTAAATTCGGTCACGGCAACAGAAACCAGCGTGGAAATACTCTCGTAGAGTTTGCAGAGGCAGAAGGGTTTTTCATCTTGAACTCCTTTTTCAAGAAAAAGCCACACAGGAAATGGACATGGAGACATCCAAATGGGACGACAAGTGAAATTGATTTTATTATGTGTAACAAAAAATTCGTCATAGAAGACTGCAATGTGCTAAACAAGTTCAACACAGGCAGTGACCATAGATTGGTGAGATGTAAGATGCACCTCAACACTAAACTCGAACGTAGCAAGCTCATAAGACAAACAAAATGTATTGACATAACCAACCTTAAAAAACACCATAATGCCTTCAAATTGGAACTGAAGAACAGATTCTCTGCTTTAGAATGCCTAACATCGGAAGAAGTGGATATTTCTGAAGTTAACAGAAAAGTAACCAAAGCTCTTATGGAAACAGCAACAAAATTAGCTGGGTCTAAGAACAAATTGCATGTGAACAAATTATCAGGAAAAACCAAAATGTTGATGCAAAAAAGAAGAGTGATGAGGACAACTAAAGAAGATTCGACTTCCAAAGTGGAATATATAGAGCTATGCAAGACAGTACGAAAAAGTATCACTGAAGACGTAAGGAAATTCAACTGTGAACTAGTAAGGAAAGCAATTGAAAACAACCAAAGCCTAAAGATAGCAAAGGAACATCTCAGTAAGGGGAAAAAACAGATTATGGCACTGAGAAAAGAAGATGGTTCTGTAACAAGAAATAGAGGCGAAATTTTGACAAGAGTGAAAAATTTCTACTCCAAAGTATATGAAAGGGATGATACATGTACTCCAGACATCATGAAAGCTACCAGTACCAGAGTTCTTCCAGTCCTTCCAGCAGAAGTTGCATGCAATCAAGAACATGAAGCTGGGAAAAGCTCCAGGAGAAGATGGAATTACTGTAGACATCATACAAGAAGCAAGTGGAGAAATCGAAACAGTACTCGCACAAATTTTCACTCGATGCCTTAATGAAGGGAAAATTCCTGAGGATTGGAATAACGCTATAATGATCTTGCTACATAAAAAAGGTGACATTGAGGATCTCAGGAACTACAGACCTATCAGCCTCCTATCAGTGGTTTATAAAATCTTTAGTAAAGTTCTATCACACCGCTTGAAGGTGACGCTGGACATGGCTCAACCGAGAGGGCAAGATGGATTCAGGAGTGGCTACAGCACAATAGATCATATCCACGTACTGAGAGAACTAATTGAAAGAGCGAGGGAATATGAACTTCCATTGTGCATGGCTTTTATCGATTATTAAAAAGCCTTTGATTCAGTGAAACCATCAGCAGTTGCAATGGCTCTGAAATCCTACGGTATTGAAGATGCATACATTAATATTATTAATAACATCTATGAAAATGCAAGTGCAAAGATTCGGCTGTTTGAAAATACAACACACATAAAAATTGGAAAAGGAGTGAGACAAGGTGACACCATATCTCCGAAGCTCTTTAATGCCACATTGGAAAATGTCTTTCAAACACTGAACTGGGAAAACAAAGGGATAAAGATTAGTGGAGATTATCTAACCCACCTTCGTTTTGCTGATGACATAGTCATTTTTGCAACTACCCCATCAGAGCTACAGAGTATGATCCAGGAACTTGCTGACAAGAGTAAAGAAGTGGGATTAAAAATGAACTTTCAGAAGACAAAAGTGATGTTCAATGCTTTTACAAGAAATGAAGATTTATCGATTGATGGAGAAAAGCTGGAGATAACAGACACGTACGTTTATCTTGGACAGCAGATATCAAGTGAGGGTCACATTGATGAAGAAATTAATCGGCGTACAAAACTTGCCTGGAGAGCTTTTGGAAGAAACAGAATAATTTTCAAGAGCAATATGCCATTATGTCTTAAAAGAAAAGTGTTTGATCAATGCATCCTTCCAGTGCTTACGTATGGTGCAGAGACGTGGACCTTAGCTAAAAGAGACATACAAAGGCTGCAGACAACTCAAAGCAGCATGGAGAGGTGCATGCTTGGTGTAACCAGGAGAGATAAGAAGAGGAACACGTGGATCCGAAAAATTACAAGAGTGGAAGACATCATGATCAGAGTTAAATCCCTGAAATGGCAATGGGCTGGACATACTGCCAGAAGAACAGACCATCGATGGAGAGCCGAAATTTTAGATTGGATTCCAAGAGACAAGAAAAGACCCAGAAGGAGTCCACATGGAAGATGGGTGGATGAAATTCGATAGTATGCGGGAGTGACATGGAGGAGACTGGCACAAGACAGACCGTTGTGGAGGAAACTTGGAGAGACCTTCGTCCAGCAGTGGATTGATAATGTTTGACAATGATGATGATGATGATGATGATATATATATATATATTATTTAGATTGGAGGTTTTACGACCACCGTGAACAACTCAATGGGATATAAGCAGTCGAACGTCCCTAATTTAGGACCCCTGGTTCCAGGGAAGGAGAGAACCACTACCGTAAGACAAGCACAACACCCATGCCTCACCGGGATTCGAACCCGATCCTCTTTCGGACGAATGATCAGAAGCTATTGCTTAGACCACTGCGCCACCTGGGCGGAGATAATATATCTAGCGGTTCGCAAATGTTAAATATTTTGAAATTTTAAATTGAACAATAAACCCATGGCCTTTAATATGTAGTTGTTATCTCAGTTTTCTTTCAATTTCTTTATACATTTATGAAATAATTATTACAGAGATATTTGAGATGACGTGTCCTTACTCCCGTATTTCTCCCTTTCAATTTGCTCTTGGCCGCCGTGGTAGCACAGTGGTCTAAGCGATGGCTTCTAATCATTCGTCCGAAAGGGGTCCGGATTCTAATCCCGCTGAGGCATGGATGTTGTGTTTGTCTTACGGTACTGGTTCTCTCCCTTCCCTGAAACCAGTGGAACTAAATTAGAGACAGGCGACTGCTTATAACATAATGAGTCGCTCACGGTGGGCATTAAACCTTCAATAAATCAATCTCCCTGTTCTCAATAAAAGGGTTCTGACGACTGACACATAGCGGTATAACTGTAGCACTGGTATTAGAGGAAATGCTATCACAACACCACGCTTGGTAAGCGTGGTGAGTTATGCTGAACCCCCACCCCCACCCCCACCCTTAAATCATGATATCACAAGTAAAATCTTTCTTCTCAGGTTTAAGTTCCACACTTCCTTTACCGGACCATACTGCTTTAATCAGTGATATTATACTTAAGAGGTGTTGCTTGTGTAAATACATTTGCGAACATAGTGCAAACAATTAAGACCTGTGTGATTGGAAGATGTGATGGCAACTTGTGTGATTTAAGACCTGTATGATTTGAATCTAAGCGATGGCCTCCGTTCATTCGTCCGAAAGGTGTTCGGGTTCGAATCCCTGTGAGGCGATGTTGTGTTTGTCTTACGGCACTGGCTCTTTCTTGTCTCTGAAAGCAGTAACCCTAAATTAGGGAAGGGCGACTGCTTATAGACCACTGAGTTGTTTACGGTGGTCGTTAAACTACTAATCAGAAGAAAAAGAGTTGTGGAAGTTTCTAAAACGTTTTCTTACATCATCCCGGTCAAGAACACAGTGGAGAGAATAGTAATTCTACCAGTGGCCGAGGTAAGATAAGTGATAACATTTCGATGTCCAAACCAAGTACAAGTTGAGAGCACTGAGAGTCGGGAGGTAACAGACTGTAAAGAGAATTGCCATTAGTGTGAAAGCTATATAGCAATGGGTTATACTCGGTCTTGTGATGAACGTTGTTCCATTCCATTGGGTATTACTTGTGACAAAAGCTAATTAATGAACTTCATGATAAAATTTGCTTTGGAATCCATGTTTGCACCTTTTTCCATTCCAGTCAAGTATTACTTATGCCATTTTACTTGTTCTTTTTAGAAAATGTGATAAAATAAACTAAATATCAAGAAAATGGCTTAACATTGTGTAGGTCTGGCGTAATTATGAGAGCCGAGCTTCCGCGATATCTGGAAGTTTACTTCAAGGTTTCCTCGAACTAAAAAACGTTGGGAAACACTTTTCCAAATCTTCAGAAATTAAGCGATCGTATCGCGTGTGTGATTTCGTGGCAAGGTTCAACCACCAGAGAAGAGGCTTCTGTTAAAGTGGACTACGGAGACAGGCCACGTACGTATGACTATTTTGAATGAGTTTTTATTGTCATTCCGCGGGTATGGCGGCCAAATCATTAAAGAAACAAACTGAATAGGTTAATGCAAATAAACCCACTGTATGCCAAAGGTTCGCAAATTTCGAAGATCGAGAAACGTCTTCTGCAAATGCGCTTCGCATTCCTGCACCAGTCGCGGTAACCGATGACTTACTGAACAATATAGTGGAAGTTTTTCCATTGCGACATTTCCGTAAATTCAGAATGATCGTTCGTGTGGATCAATGAGCGGCTGTCAGGAACTTGGTAGATATGGATAAAGGAAAATAGGGTGGACTTCTGTTGGATAAACGAATTGTCATCAGCAAATAAAACACGTCGTCTTCCGGTGTGGTATGCCCTGAAATCCAGTTCCGGTGTGTGTCGTCTTCCCTTCAATCCAGTCGCAAACTGGAAGGATTCCAACTTTTTTTTTTTTTAATTGGAGGTTTAACGACCACCGTGAGCAACTCAATGGGCTATAAGCAGTCGTCCGTCCCTAATTTAGGGTCACTGGTTCCAGGGAAGGGAGAGAGCCAGTGCCGTAAGACAAACACAACATCCATGCCTCACCGGGATTCGAACCCAGACCCCGTTCTGACGAATGATCAAAGGCCATCGCTTAGACCACTGCGCCACCGGGGCGGCATTCCAACATTCAACCGTGCTTTGTTATGGTAATTGTTTCATCTACTACAATCCTAAACGTACAACACAATAGTTGTATATAAACCATTGAGCCACCTGAACTCTCTCTAAATCCATCCGGAATTTCCTGATTTTCGTTGGGGAGATGCCTGTGTCTTATATGAAGTGGGTAACTGTTTTAACTTAGCAGCTATGTGTTTATGGAAGTATGTGGGTGGCACTTTCATTTCGGGTATGTTATCTGCATCAATACAATATTTCATAGCTGTGTTGTGTTTTTTTCACACAAGCAATATGAGCCCTCCATTGCAGAATAATTGCATAACAGCTTACATCAATGCTGAATCTTGTGAAATTCGATTTTATGTCTGGAGCAAAGACCAGTGACAGATTAGCCAACTGGTACCAGAAATGTTGGTAACTGTGAAGAGTCACATTTTCTTAAGATCGAGTGATAGGCACACTTTCATTTAACTTTTTGAAACCTGGCACAAAATTCTTATGATCGTGAAAAGATACTATTTGTTTATTTACTCAATGCTATGCTTATTAGAGTTGTTGAAAATATGTACGTACGTGCGGCGCTTTGAAACTTTAAGCACATAATTCAATGAAAGCTAGAGAAACGTGGCACACTTGAACGTGAAAAACACTAAATACCATAATTAAGCCTGTTCAAAGGCTTCCCAGCATTGTAATTCTTCAAGAAATGTGGAAAAAATAGAAGTTTTACAATTTTATATTTAATTTATTTTTCGAATAATAAACCGAAAACATTTCACATTACTATTTTAATATAAAAATGCTATAACGAAAAAAAATCGCTTTCCAAGGTGTGTCTTAATAAACCAATGATATTTTAGGTGAAAATTTCAGACCTTTCCATAAAGCTCTTCTCACACATTTTCATTAATATTGAGATCTGGTTTGTTGAGGTGGCCATGATAATTGCCGTAAATCATGCTTTTTCTTTGCAAACCACAAATGTACTTCTTCAGAACATTTCACCTGTGCATATTTTGATATATTCAAGTAGCGGTCATAGAAGAATAATGTCTGAAACACTGGTGTCAAGTGAACCTCGAGAATGTATTAATATATGTACTTTGCAGAGTTGATGTGATCCTGCAGAATTATCATTGACCCTTAAGCATGCCTTGATATAGCACTCTACCCCATCAAGAATCCTCCTCAACGTTTCGCAGTCGCTTCCGAATAGTCAAGGTAATACGCTTGTGCAGGATTATTACGATATGAAAGACTTCGTTGCGCGTCGAAAGCTTTATTTTCTTTATTTTTGCAAAAAAAGGTATCCGTAATTACTAAGAATAAAGCAGAAATGCGTAATAAAGATGATGACACTTTCCAAACTCAAGCCACTGTTGTGATATACAGAATTCTTCAAGATTTAGTGAGATATTATTCTTAAGAGACAGGAAACAGCATTATAAAAGAACATCTTAAAATAAGTACAAGAACCGTTGCATTAAAGGTAACTCATTTTCGGCCATTTATACATTAATTACGCTGTAGTTATTTTGAAATGACATTCGAAGGAGAAGAAGAAATGTGCATGTGCTGAAAAGAAATGTTAAATCTGTATGTTTTATGAGAAATTTGACAAAACTACTGCTGTATTAATGTTACTAAATCATAGTGACTAACTCCTTTCTAAGATCATGTCAAAATACACTTAAGAATGTTATCATCTATAACTTTTTTACACAAATCACTATTGTAGCTAAACAATTTTTCAAAATTGTGTTGAGTCTTGCATCAGAGTTATGAGGAGATTTTTGTTTATGGTAAACACAAAAATTAAAACAAATTACTTTAAACTCAGGGTGGGCAAGCACACTGCTCACAAAAATTTGGCGACATTGCATGAAATGGAGGATGTATGTATCTGACTAAAAAAGAACGCATTGAAATAGCATCAGTGAGACTTTGTAACACAAACGACAAAGAGTGCGTTTAAGAAAAGAACTTATTGAGCAATTTGTGCACACAACAAAGTTGCACTGCAAAATAGACAAAATGGTAAAATTCGTAGAATGCCATATCTCTGGATTTCTGTACCAGCTGACACCCCTTTGGTATTGAAATACATCTTGACACCTACGAGACAAATTTGCATCGATATTATTGATGAGAGTAACTCGACGACAACACGTTATGGAAGTCTGCCAGTGTACTGACGAATGGAACGTGGTTGCCCGAACGTCTCCTTACAGCGTCTTAAATGTTCTCAATAGGGTTAAGCTCCGGAGACCTCTGAGGTTGATGTAACGATTCAATCGCATGGTTTTCCAGGTTCGGAAACTTACTCCTGGCACCGTGACTTGTTGAATTGACATCGAGTGAATGGAATTCATGTCCAATGGCAGCGCGATACAGTAACACAATGGGCACAACGATAGCGTTTAGATTCACTAAGGCATGCATGTTGGCTTGACAAACATACACGGAAGTACGGCCATTGAAACACACTCCTGCCCAATATCAACAATTTTTCGTTGGTTCAGTGTGTATAAAAAGTTTTGTATAACATACAATAAGGATAATAATGGACCATGCAGCCAAAATTGAAAAGTAAAATTATGTCAAAGAGAGTGAGCATAAAATATATGTAGTCTCAGATATTCAGCTGGAGTTATTTTGAAGAAGAAGAAATCTCGTAATGATAGAAGCGCAATAAAATTATGGAATTCGTAGTTATTCTCTACATTCAACTGTTTAGCAGTTGAGATTAAATTAAATTATCATGGTAAAACTAATGGAAGGAAAAAACACAAAAAGTCTTAAACTTATTATCTAGTAATATTTCTATACACACTAAATACTCAAGTTAGTGTTTAGTTGTATAGAATTATTACTGTCGTGTTACATTTGATAAATATAAAGTAATAATGGAACAGGATGAGCTTCGCATAAAATTGGAAACGTTTGATCTCAATAGCAGCTTTGGATTTAACGTACATTTTCGCCAACGTTCTAAATAGTTCAATCGTTACTGAATTGTTTTTAATGTTTATTCCTGCAGACATGCTTACCATTTATATTTAGACACCACTCTACTGATACTGAAGTCGGTATTAAACAAGCACCAGGACACATAACTATCTACATGATATTCCAGCAAGGGTAAAATGAGACAATAACACAACTATGAGTATCAATATACCTTGATTCTCAAATTTAACGAATTAACTGCGCGTATTTATTATACGGAGACAAATAAGCAAGTAAACTGAGTGAGATATTTCAGCGGGGCTGGGAGTACTCTTTATTTATTTCTATTTGGAATTTAGCGGCCAGTGTGAGCAGCTCAATGAGTAATAAGCAGTCTCCTGATCCTAATTTAGAAGTATTTGTTCTAACTAGGTAAGGGAGAGAGCCAGTGCAGTAAGATAAACAAAACATTTATGTTTCACAGGGATTCGAACCCGAATCCGTCTTGAAAGAATGATTAGAAGCCATCGCTTAGAATACTGAACCACCCGGACGACTGGAGTAAATAAGCCAATCTTTTGTGTTATGAAACTTATCTACATATGGCAGATGTGATCAAATGTAACAAGAAAAAACCCGAAAACCTCCGAAACTAACAGTACGTGAAAGGGGAGCCCCAAACATGTCCACAAAAGAGAAATACGCATGTAAAAAAGAGATCCATGTGATCAACTGTCAATGTTAGGGAACGATTTGTATCTGGAATACACAGATTCCCAGAGCGGAGGTATTATGCTTAAAAATCACACTTCGCAGTATATCAGGACCAAATTGCTACATATTCCCGGAATATTTTACGTTACAATTTTTCTGCAATGATTTAGATTCCACATACGCTCAATGAAAAAAACATTTGAGACACCTATCTAACAGCGTCTTGGTATTCCTCTAGTGTGTCCTGTGCAAGCTAAGGAATGGACTTCCACAGGCGATGAATGGTTCCGGGAGGTAATGCCAGACATGCATATGGCAGCATTATGCACAATTTTCTTTGTGCTGTCGTACACACTCGGGTTTTAAATCCGGTGATCTCGGGAGGGCACTGCATGGTTCCACACCAAGATGAGTGTTTCTCTTTCTATCTAGGTGGTTGCGGCATGGCGTGGCGACATTGTCCTGATGGAAGTTTCCTACTGCCGCAGAATTCGAGAAAGCCATCAAAACGTGAGGTAATCAGCTATCATATGCTGGAGATCATATGTATAAATCATAGGGAGATGGGGACTCTTCTATTGAAATCTTCTTTTTTAGTTTTGAAAGATAAAGATTCTGAGCATAGGTCTATAATAATAAATAGTGAAATTGAAAGTTTTAGAGAAGGAGAGAATAAGAGCATTCTCACGACATTCTAATGTGTCCCATGATAATGCTCCCCAAATCTTCACAGAGTCACCCCCGTCCATCTTGAATAGGTCCAACGTGACATGTCTAGCGCATGACTTCATGCAGTAGACGTCACGTATGCACTCTTCTGTCAGATAAGTACGGCTTGAATTGGAACTAATCTGACTACACGTTTCTGTGCCACTCTGAAGAGGTTGCGTTTTGGTGTTCCTGGCAACAGACAAGGTGTAATTTCCATCGACAAGCTGTCAGCAGCGGCCCACGTCGTATATGTAGCTAACTGAAAACTTTTATATAATGCAGAATTTAAACAGCTACCTACTAAGAAGGAAAGTTTATCATGTATCTCGACTGTTTCTAAAGTACAGCAAAAGACTATACATCGCTTCTGTGAAAACAGATTTTATAAATGATTCATGATTCCACACGCTTGTTTGCTAGTTTATTTAGGTGGTGCTATCCATCGCCTTTGATCTAAATTGATATCCATTCAAATGAACTCACCAAAAGAATTTAGTCAAAAACACAAGAAATAACCTAATTACAAATGAACAAGCATATCTTATTTCAATGCTTTTGTAAGTAGCGAGTGATACGAAAGGTACATTCAATGTATCTGGCAACATGTATCTTTAAAGAGTTTGCTATTAAAAATCCTTTATGTAAATTAGAAATTTCCGATATTCAGCAAAACACTTTGGAAAATACGTTACAGGAAGACTTAAAATTTTCTGTTGAGCAAAATTCTTCCCGCGCGTGAAAGATTAAAATAAGATGTAGAAGATTTGAGTTAGACATAAAAGATTAAAATAGGACATGAAAGGTCAGAAAAAGACATGAAAGATTGGAATAAAATATGTAACATTTGAATAGGATATGGAGGATTAGAATAAGACATAAGAAATTAAAATACCCTTTGAAAGAATAGAATAAGGCATAAGATATTAAAATAAGCGTTGAAAGATTAGAATAAAACATGAAAGATTTGAATAAGGGTTCGTTACAATTTGCTAGCTTTATAACCGACGACGACATACTGCCAGGTTGAAAAACGCATTCTATTTCAAATACGTTAGCTTCATGGAAAAGGTTACCAAGAACCTTTTGTCCAGCAGCATTAAAGACATTTACGATTTAATTAAGAAAATATGTGTTCAAACTAGTGACATGGTTTTATCCAATATTCGAAAATGCATCTCCGCATGCGAGTGTTCTGTGCGTGAATAGGATGTCATATGATGATAATTAACTTTCGATCAAAAGTTCCGACGCACGTCGTGAAGAATTATTTTTGCAGGTAGAAGGTTCTATCATCCCGAATTTCTATGGCAATCTTTCAGTTTTGGAAACGGTATGATGTGAAACGTGTTAAAAGAGTAAATATACGCGATTGGTTCTGTAGTTTTCATTGATAGTTTTTCGAGTTCTATCGCAATCTTCAATTGTAGTTTTCATTCATAGTTTTTCGAGTTCTATCGCAATCTTTCAGTTTTGGAAACGGTATAATGTGAAACGTATTAAAAGAGTAAATATACGAGATTGGTTCTGTAGTTTTCATTCATAGTTTTTCGAGTTCTATCGCAATCTTTCAGTTTTGGAAACGGTATAATGTGAAACGTATTAAAAGAGTAAATATACGAGATTGGTTCTGTAGTTTTCATTCATAGTTTTTCGAGTTAAAGAGTTCAACTACTGATGAACTCTGTTTCCCCTACCCTCACCATCCGAAGCCATTTTTTGTGTTAAGTAATAAAATATATACGAAAAAAGTAAAAGAACGTAAGTCTTAATATTCAAGACGATGAGGTATGAAGATGAGTGGCCACTTTATTATGATCATCCCCTCAGTACTTCGTTGTGTCACCTTTTGCCTTTAATACTGCGTTGATTCTTCGTGTCATGGACTCCACAAGATGTTGATAGGTGGTTTGGGGAGTCTGAGACCAGGCTTGATTAACGGCACTTTCCAGGAGTGTGTGATTGCAGGGTTGTGGCTCCAGCTGTCTGATGGCTCGTTCAACTTAATTCCACAAATTCTCAATAGGGTTGAGATCTGGAGATTGTGGAGGCCACCTTAGCAAAGTAAACTCACCGGCATGTTCCCGAAACAAATCCTGTACAATACGAGCACTACGGCAGGACGCATTATCTTGTTGAAAGTAGCCATCGCCATTGGTATAAACCATCCACGTGACAGGATGCACTTGGTCCGGAACGATATTTAGATATGATGTGCCAGTCACACGTTTCTCAACACGAATTAGAGGACCGAAAGCATGCGAGGAAAACATTCCCCAAACCATAACGTTGCCTCCACCAGCTTGAAGGTTTGGAGCAATGCCTTTGGGGTCCATGTTTTCATGCTGTTTCCGACAAATTCTCACTCGGCAATCGGCATGGTGCAACTGAAAACGTGATACAATGGACCACAAAATTTGTTTCCAACTATCGACTGTCCAATCCTTGTGCTCCTGTGCCAACTGGAGACGTTTTCTCTTGTTAATTGCAGACAGCAAAGGTGTTCGAACAGGCCTTCGGCTTCTATATCCCATCCGATGCAGTGTACGGTGAACAGTGCGTGCAGAGATCATTTGAGGGGATCCTTGATTAAAATGGTCTGCAATTTGCTGCACTGTTGCTTTTCTGTTGTCTGTTACAAGTCTGGACACTCTCCGTTCCGCCCGAGCAGTCACTATTCGATGACAACCACACGTTGCACGTAGAGACCCAGTTTTTTTGCTGACAGTCTAGTCCTTAAATACTTTAACAACAGCTTCTCTAGAACATTTCACGAATGTGACGGTTTCGGTGATATTCGATCTATGGCTCCGAGCGTTTACAATCATCCCACCTTAAAAGCCCGTCAAATCGCATTGTATACCCATCTTGTCACCTAAAAATCACTTCTGCTGCTGTCGCAAGCACTAAGCTTTCCCTTTTGTACTAGCCTCGCCCTCTGGCGGTAACAGCATGCAGCCATAGCACATTTGCTTAAAATTGTCAGGTGGTCATAATAAATTCGCCACTCAGTGCATATGCCTATAGTTGTAGCAATCACTAGAACAATCCAAATAATCAAATTGCAGTACTGAGGATCGCATATAGATTTTGTCCGGGTGAGGCCAACGAAATATGGAAGTTTTTGAAATCCACCAGAACAATATAAAAATTATAGGAAAAGTATAAAGAAAATTTGAGCAATTTTTCTGTTGTCAGTTGTTGCCTTTTTAATAAATAAAAGCATTATTTTTTCTAAAGTATGTCGTATTTTATCCAAAAACTTAAAATATAAATAACGTTCTTGGAGGGCAAGGAGCCACAGCTCCCCCTACATATGCTCGAAGACTATTGTTACCATTTAGTGCAAAATGGAGCCATACTTTTGACGTTTTCATCAGGATCAATGCCAAGGAATACTAATTTATAGCATATACCTTTCACATGCAGCTGAAGAACTGTGCAATATATCCCCCACAAAAAAAAATTGGTAGAGGTTGTGAACAAACACTGTAACATCAGGCTCCACCTGGCATAAATCCGGTTCTTAAACTTGGGATGCTTTGTTAAAGAGCGTTTTGTTCGAAAAGAACGAATCAGCAAACTGAGTCATTGGCGAACAAATCTTTCATGGAAAGTATGGATTCCGTAAAACAGCCTACTCCCAGAATGCATCAGTCAGAAATATTTTTCCCTAGACATTAAAATTTTATGATGTCTTGTTGAGTTTCATGTTCTGATCTGAAAACCTTACCGTATTCAGAGGTGTACAAATGCAATAACTTATGTGAACGTTTCGAAACGAAGTTATATGAAAACCAGGGATAGAAAACATTTCTGTACTAATTAAAAACAAATTTAAACTTAAAAATTGTCTCCTAAATAAGGAAGAGTAGCCCCACGATGTTTATAAATCTATGGTATTAAATGTCAGCAAAGGAAATCATTAGAGTAAGAACCGATTTCCTTCAGAGAAATCGTTGTCTAAACTGGAAGCACGACCGTTTAAGTAAGTTGAGTTTGAATAATCGATTATTCCAAAAGAAACGGTTTGTCCATTTTATCTGAAAACATTAAAACTTTGAGACAACCAACCAGCGCAGATTGCTTATGTGTGTGCGTTTGTGTGTTTTTGCGTGTATCAGAACGTGTTTCAGCTTGTACTTATTTAGTCTCAATATAAATTAATATTAGAAGTGCATTTCCTATATTCCGTGTGAATTTTATTTTATTAGGTTATTATTTTTTGTCGTTGAGAAATATAACAATATGAGACATGCATCAAAGAAATAAAAGGCTAAAGCTTTTACACTTATCTTCAAATCATTTAATCTTAGTTTATAGGGTAGTTCAGGCAACAGATGTTAAAGTACATACATCTTTTGAACCTAAACGGCTACTGTTGTTCACATGGAGAAACAACTGATCACGTATATCATATTTTGTTTGGAAAATCGTAGAGATGTGAGACTTCTTTAAATACAGCATACTGCCACTATGGAAGCATCGTCCATTTTAATCTCTGTGCTATTTGTCTAGTTTGTAGCAAGGCAACCTGTGTTGAAAATGGAAATAGATAGGGAAACAGGTTGCACAACACCAGGGCGGAAGTGACCATCGTAAAATCGTCATTAATATGGAAGCAACATTTCGTGAAATGTTAAACATATATCGAACTGAAATATTTGGCTTGTTATATTTCGGGTCACTGAGGCTTTTGTATACAGTGGAATCAGTATCATATATTTGAATTGTGTAGTTTGCTGCTTCAATTGCACAGGTCTTCGAAATAATTATTTTTTCTTCTGCACCGTTTAAGGTGTTTCTAATTTTTTCAATACGCTGAGTTCAGAAATGCTGAGCTTTTGGCTCTATCACGTAAGGTTTTCCCACAAAGTGAGGATGAGGATCCAGGAAAGTCACACAGAAGATCTAGCAGAGTTAAAAAACTTATTTACAAAAAACCTAAAAATAAGTTTCGTTTTACATTTTACTAATTGTTATGTTTGTTATAGCTACCACAAAGTCAAAAATCTTTATAATGAATTTTCTTCTTTCCCCTCGAAGCTCCGTTTGGAACTTTTTTCTCTTGTACGCTGCTTGCGCACAAGAGAAAAGTCTGCTATCATGTTCACATTCCATCGGTTCTGATACCTCTGCTCCATTTCCTTTATGTCCTGTGGAATCTCTCTCCTTGTTCTTCACTCACAGCGCTTACATTTTCTGGGAAACAGCCAAAATGGGAGTTCAAGAAAAGAATCAACAAACTCATTGAGCAGCCCAAAGCTTTAAAGTCCTCCAGCATGTTTCCTACGATGATCTTGAATTCAGGGTCTTTCTGGTTATCAATAAACGTCTTTACAACTTTTATAAAGGATACCCAAGCTGATCTCTCAATGTCATCCATTTTGGTTTATAAGATTTCCTCTTCATGAGTTTTCGAATAGCATGGCAGAAGAAAAATACTTCTTTCAGCTTCGTTTCGTACAGCTGGGGAATCTTTCTTGCCAAGTACTTGAAAGTATCGCCATCTTTTGGCAGGGCTTTTACAAACTGCTACACGATGCCAAAGTAGATGTGTAGTGGAAGCAGGATAATTTTTTGGGTCCATAAAAGATTCGAAGTGCACGTTCTTTTCCCCTACATTGAGCGTCCTACTTTGCTACACTTTCTGAGTCCAGTGCTGGGCTTTAGAACGACTGTCCAATTCGCAGAGGAAACAGGGGTACTTGGTGTAGCCACCTTGTTGACCAAGGATCATTTAGAGCACTTTCAGATCGCCACACATGGCCCATTCGTATTCTTTGTAGTTAAACTTGGTCAGTATCAAGGCTAAATTATCACACCTCTCTTTCAAATGAACGGAACTCCAACCGGTATAGATGCGTATTTGTTGCCGTTGTGAAGAAGTACACCTTTCAGGTATCTTTGTGATGAGTCAATGAAGAGTCTCCAATCTTCTGCCGCATGCTAAATTTTGAACATTTGCATCAAACCGGGGACATCGGAGCAGTAAACAAGTTCACCGCATTAAGAAAAGTAAAGCACGTAGTCTTTCTCTCGGTTTCGAAACCAATAGAAAGAAGTTCCAGGGGTTAACAAGCTCTTCTCCTGGAGTCTAGAGCCTAGCAACAGAGCAGAATCTTTTGGAAATACCAGATCTCAGATCAAGTAGTTCAGTTCTGATTTGGAAAACATCTGGGGCTCACTGCAGTCGTCGACTTAAAAATAGTCATCAGCATTTTTGTCTGACTCGCTCCCTGAGGGTGCAGGCACATGGTCTAGCCTTTCTGGAGGCAAAGGTATGGGAATGTCAGGTTCGTGAGCCACAGGGCGCAGTGCATCAAGGTTCGGGTAGAAGATTTATTTTTTGCTTTTTAAGCTGTACCCCTGTATGTTGCACGAACAAAAGTAGCAGTCATCGCTCTCTCCATATCATAGGCACTCCAAAACGAAAATATTTCACCCTTAGACCACATGCGGAGTCCTTCCATGCAACTTGAATACACTCGATGCGCAACTTGAATACACTCGATTTTATTCATTAGAATTCGTTTGAATGCAACTCTTGCAACTGCTTTCAACAGTGGCCTTTGATAGGTAAAGTAATCTGGACACTCAGACTGCGTGAAAAAATAACATTGTTGAAAACCGATTATGATTGGTTTGAGATCAGGAAACTGTTGAATCATCCTGCTGGTTGCGAAAAATATGAAATTGGACAAAAATATCGAAAATATAATTAATTTGGAACATTCCGATAAATTTTCTCATTGAAACGTCAGTCTCGGGCTTTAGTAAAATGGTGTCAAAACTAAATTATGTATTGTGTCAATTCTTTAAAATATTACATTTTAAATAAGTGCATTTTAATACCTGTTCCGATTGGTTGAGCCCATTTCGTATTATCCCGGCTTATGCAGCTTGATTCGGACAGTAATATTAATTCCTTAATATCTTCATTTCCATACACATACCTTATTTATTTTGCATTACACTATTTATGTCCTGTTATTTACCCAAACTGGTATTATTTGGTTCTTTTTGAAGCCGCAGCGCCAAAAACGACCGAATGCTAATATATGCAAAGTTTAAATACGAATCTACTCTAAGAGAGGACTCAAACAAACACGGGCTCCATATGCCCAGGCCCCTGGAAAACTGCCATTGCCTCCAGAAATGTTACTTTTCCTTCAGATTTCGTAAATTTCAGTAAATACCGTTATTTCTGTAGTATAATCCACGGATTATCTATTAAAAATTATGTAAATATTTGTTTCTGCGGGCAATATACCCGGAAATAATAAAAACAAAAACATCTGAGTTTTAGAAATTCACGGAGTAACTGTTAGGAGTGTTGGTGTAATTGGAAGAGTACAGAAAATGCGCTAGCAGAAACAAATGAGACGGAATTGAAATAATACACGCACTTTTTATTATTCACGAACATTCTAACAGAAATTATGAAGCAACAAAGGTACAATTTGAGGTCGCTAAGACCTGCGTGCTGTTAGAAGCCAGCTCATCTATTCTATAAAACGTAAGCATATTATGAATCACAATCGGTAGTTCTGCAGCGCTAATCGTATTAGCTAAGGTTTTTGTTCGTTATTCAGTTGAAATACATTAAGAAAAGAGACAAATACGACAGATTTTCTAGATCTAAATAATGAACTACCGTAGTGCTGCAAAATCCAAGGATTTCAGTTTTTATTTGCTTGAAAGTTAAAGTGAAACGCTTAAAAATCAAAAGGTTCCTTCTTAATGCAACGACCGTTTTTTTCTTACTTTGAACTTACGGTTCGATCATTCTGTGAATAGCGGCTTTTCAATCGGAAATTACTTTCCAGATCAACATGACACTTTAGTATAATACGACGATATTTTTCTACTGAATTTCATGATTTGCGGACACACCGCCGAAAATTAAACGAATAAGAAAATGTTTTTCTCTCAGAATTTCCCGACCAACAGATTGAACGCCTTCACGAATTATGAGTCATAATTGTTTTAACGGTCTGTGGATTACACGCCTCATTGAAGTTATGGAGAAACTTTTTTTGTAAATGAAAATAAAAAGAAATTGTGAATAATATGTACAAAATCAATTAATATGTACACATTTTGAAGATGACAATCCGTTTTTTGGCGTAAATGTGACAAGGATGGTAAGTCAGATAATATCCGAAAACTTGAAAATTTCATCGTCCTGCAGCGGGACTTACCATACTTGTCACATTTACACCAAAAATCAGATTGTCATCTTCAAAATTTGTATTATATGGGGTAATCCAGTGTTTATTTCATGACTTATTTGCTCCTCCGCGCAATCACGGGATATGATTCTTAGCCTCCAGATTCGCTAAACATGAATGCAGGTTGTTTCGACTAGAGAATCCTGTGATGGTTAAATTCAAATTGATCGGAAACTTGAAAATTGGTTGTTCTGGGAGGTGTAGTGGCTAGCATACCTGGGCGTTTTCTGGGAGACGCGGGTTCGAGTCCCGCTCCAGGACGATGAAAATTTCAAGTTTTAGGATATTATCTGACTTATCATCCTTGTCACATTTACGCCAAAAATCGGATTGTCATCTTCAAAATTTGTATTATATGGCGTATTCCCGTATTTCTTCAATGAAATATGTACAAAATCTGACCCACGAAATTTATTTTAATAAATCTAAAATTTTAATTTTTTTCGAGGACCAACTGAAAGAACGGTAAAGAAAAATCATGGAATAAAACCGACTTTTTATTTGCAGCAAGTGGTTTGGGTAAAGAGAATAAATTGACAACGAATATACTTATAATGTTTCTCTTCAGTATCATCACCATACGTTGCGTTCATTAAATCTTCTTTGAAATTTGACTTTATTTCACATGGCTTCTACATCTAGAATATATTTGTGGCACTCTACTCTTTAACGACCACAACACCCGTGGATACCAACGATCATAGCCGCCGGAAACGCTTGTCTTGAGTGAGTCAAATTTCCGTTCCTTACCTGTTCTTTAAATTCGCACGTCCTATCAGGGGTCAGCAGTAGTCACCGTCAGTCACCATTGTTGTTACTAAATAAAGTAGTGAAACAACAGACAGTTTCCCGCGTAATGATATTTAGAGTAATACCAGATTTTAGAATCATGGTTGTTAAAAGGTTAAGTCCTGCCTTCCGTTTCTAATACGAGATGAAGGCGTAATCATAAGCGTTTCCAAGCAACTTGTAATAACGAATCAAGTGTGAAGCTTTATGTAATTTTATTTCCAAATAAAGAACTGAATGATATTTCAAAATAAGGTATTTTTCAAATATATTTAAAGATGTGAGAATATTTAAAAAACTATCAGAAAAAATTGCGAAATAAGTTTTAAATAAATCTCAGCTTGGAATTTAGGTGATGTAACTGTAAATAAACATTATATGGCATTCATAAGGCTCTCAAGGTTTAAATAAAGATGTAGCTTTAAAGTTATAGTAAATTAAAATGCAAACACATCAATGAACTTGTCATTGACGTTTTAAAAATATCAAAGTCAAAATTCCACACAGGAGTTCTACTTAAAATATAATTTCAAAATGCGGCTATTAGATTTAACTGCAGGTTGCGTAAGACGTGGAAAATATAGATAAACCGAAGAGAATGGGATCTCTTCTAAAATGGACTGAGAGGCAGTCGTATTGGAGCTATTTATTCACATTTCGCTTTGCAAACGTAAATGACCCACTGGAAAATGTATTCCCATGTATCGTTATTGCTTAAGTTATATTATACATTAAGATGATAACAAGTGAAACACATTAATGTAATTGTAAATACACAATTCACTATGGGTTATGCACTGCCGGACAATTGCTATGGACGGATGACAATAGCAAAGATAGCAACCATAAAATGAAGGCAGGAAAATGTGGAAATTAGCATAAGTGCGGGATACAGAAAGACTTGTTATGCGTATGCAAATTTTGGATTGCCGAACTTGTTCGTGACGTCATAGCGCTGATAAGAGATATAAAGGATTTGACTCGTATTGATCGTTGTTGTTCAAACGCAAAGTTGAAAGGGAAAGAATCAATTGACGAACTTGCAATTTTCAGTATGTCTTCCAGACATCACCTAGATGATTTTACGCGTGGCCGTATTATTGGCAAGATTGAAGAAGGGCGAAAAATAACAGATGTTGCCAGGGAGTTTGACGTCAGCCAAAGTGTTGTTTCAAGGCTTTGGAAATCATTTCAAACAAATGGAGAGTGTAGCAAACGTCACAGGGGAGGTCGTGTTCGCAGTACGACACCTGCAGAAGATCGGTACATAGTGCTATCAACAAAAAGACACCGGCGCAGCACAGCTAGTGAGGTAGCAAATGAGTTTATGGCTGCTACTGGCAAGCGGATCTCCCGAAAAATTGTCGCTAGACGTTTGCATGAAGGTGGACTATACGCCCGCCGTCCTGTTGTGTGCATCCCATTGTCCAGACGTCTCCGTACCGTACGTTTGCAATGGTGCCATCATCATCGCAATTGGACTGATAATGACTGGTCTGCTGTCCTCTTCTCAGATGAGAGTAGCTACAGTCTATCGTCTGATTGTCGACGACAACTGATCTGGCGTGATAGTGGTACTGCATATTGTCCAGCAAACATACAGGAAAGGGACCGATATCCGACATGTAGTGTCATGGTATGGGCTGGCATCATGATCAATGGCCGTACGTTCCTCTATGTGCTTCCAACTGGGACTAAGACTGGCCAACGATACATTAATGATGTTCTGCTACCTCATGTTCCCATGTCCCGTGGTGCTGTCGGTGATAGATTCATTTTCATGGACGACAACGCAACATGTCATCGAACAGTCGCTGTCCAGGAGTGTCTTGAGAGCGAGGATATTCAACGCCTCGTATGGCCAGCATGTTCTCCAGATCTGAATCCCATTGAAAATGTGTGGGATGCTTTGGGGAGGAGTCTTGCTGGTCGCCAATGCCCTCCAATAAACAAGGACACCCTCATCCGTGCACTGACAGAGGAATGGGATAAATTACCCCAACAGCTGCTTGATAATGTTGTGCAAAGCATAACACGACGTGTGCAATCCTGCATCGCCCTCCATGGTGGCCATATCCCCTATTGACATCTTACGCCGGAACGCCGCGGACGGTATTTGCATTTTTTTCACGTTTACGTATTCGGCACAAAATGGCCTGTTTGTCCCTCGAACACGTTCCAAAGCTTTCTGGATTTCAGAGCACAATAAATTGTCTTTCTTGTAATGTCCTGGCATTCTGATATTATTTTATTTCACTTGGCATCCCACCACACTTACTTTTTTATGCGCTATATAGCCGTTTATGATCCATCCTTAGCAATTGTCCAGCAGTGTGTTTCCTCCCTCCCCCTTAGTTAACTGTGCCGTATTTCATTTTCCGGTTTGTTTAGTTTTCCGTACTGTTGATTGACACTGCGTTTCCACTTGGAACTTCATCTATTAAAGATATGATGTATCCTTCGAATTTGTCAAGTAATTTGTTAAAGACAAATTATTATTAAAAGAATAAACTAAATCATGAATTGGGAAAAATATTTCTTACTGATTCCAGTCCCATGAAATTAAAGAAGATCACATTCTCTTCTTCATATAAAAGTAAGGTATTCAATGTGGAATGGTTTATTTGACACTTCTTTTTATTAGCTCGAACTGTCCTGGAAGTAAAAGTCATACATAAATCGTATGGACATATTTTTACATGCGTTTATGAAATCCCTTGGTATAATATTTCAAACTAGGTTCAGCATGAAACGATATGTAAAGTTATCCATAGGACCAGAATTTCCTCATCAGGATACCGCGTAAGATGACCTATGATCCTAGCCAGTGAGGATACCGAGGCTTGACTATTGTTGTAGTTTTCCTTTCTGTTTTATTCTCATCTCCATTGGTGGGTAACCGGACCCTCGCAATCCTTGCTTTTATTTCCAGACAGGGGATATGCTGGATCCAGCTAAGCGCGTGCTTAGCTGGATCCAGCATATCACTAATTCAAAACTCCATGAAAAACACAAACACCATTCACATGACTTTGCAATGATTACACATTTCTAAAATTGGAGGCCAATTAAATAGCGAACTCAAAGAAGTCACTATCTTCAATATAACTTAGCTCAGTGAACTAAATTAAATTAGTGTAATACATCTTTTAAATTTTAAACTTACACTGTTTACACATGATGAATTGGTGTGTCTGCAAATATTTAAACAACGCATCACTGAAGAAAATGTCAATCCCTTCTTTGTTACTAAGCATATCCCTTTAAAAACTGGTGGTTTGAGCTTGGATTAAAGAAAAAAGTATTTAAAATCTTTGCTCCACATTTTCATTTTAATGAGAAGAATTGCAGGTATATCCGATGAATTTGCATTAAATCAATTGACCTAAGAACCATTTGATCTTCAAAACGACAACAGAAAGTCTGCTGTGTTATTAAAAGGGTAGTTAGGTCTTTCAGGCATGGAAATAATAATTGCAATTTATAAAATGGACTTTTAGTAGAATTCAACCTCCCGATGAATTAGAAATGATCAAAGAAAATGCTGTAATTTTTTGCATGTGCTGAATAAATTTTACATCGAGAGGAATAAAAATTTAGATAAGAACACGTGGGTGTCTTTGCAGATGTAATCGTGCTCATTTTTTTTAAATGTGATCACTGACGCACTGCTAAATGTAGACATAGTTTTTCATTTTTCATCAAATGTGGATAGGCAGAAATAACAGATGTCGCCAGACTGTTGCAATACGCAGTGAAAATTCTATTTTTTTTTTCAGTCTTTTATGTTGAATCTGAAGTAAAACCGAGGCAATATTTTAAATTTATATAACCTAGTAACAAACCTTGAACAAATCAGATTTACATGACGCATATCATTTGGTATAAGCATTGATGGCTTTTATATTACCAGGAGTATGTTCTGATTTCAATAGCAACATAGTTAACAATTGTTTAAGTTCCTCGATTTTAAAAAATATGCCGTTCATGTGTTTTCTTTGAAAAGTTACGCAAGTGACTTTAATGTTAGCAGGACTTATTTCACATGTCAATGTCAATCAGTGAAAGCAGTTCTTCATATTCACTCCCGTTTAGAAACAAAGCTGCTTGTATGTTTCCACTGAGATACTATTGAACCGACTTTAATTTTATAGAAAGTATTTTTTCATACAGCATAATTAAGGCCATATAAATAATGCGGTAATATTTTCGAAATTTTGCGGCTCTCATGCGGCAACTTATTAAAATAACACGAAAAATATGCGGACTGGGAAAAGTAATGTACTAGCATACACACATACTGAAAAAATCTACTTAGTGTGGAATATATATTTGACAACAAACTCAGTATTTGCTTCCTTCTTAGGGTTACAAAAATAGATTATTTTAGCAATATAACATTTCCGTCATTACAGTAATCCATACTACAGCGATAATTGCAGTTTACGAAAATAAAGAGATGTCAGTCCAACAGTCTAAAATACCTGTAATCTCTGTCTTTGTTTTGTAAGTACTTTTAAAGTAATAGAACACGGCTCTCCTCAAAGTTTACGGAATTAGGTAGCACCCAGAAAACATGCACTGCTTTTGGTGTTACCCGTAGAAATCTCTCCGAAACTATCTCTGAATTCCAGAATTTGATTGCATCAGGAAACATTCATTCTTTATGTACCCCATGAATGCAGAAAACGTAAGTCTTACACACGGGTCATCAATTTCTGTAATACTTTGAACACTGATTTGTCATCAGTACTCACGTTGAAACATTTGATCTGGCTGAAAACACACGGCCAGCCAATTGACAACAGCTCCTCAGGCTTCAGGCAATGCCTTACGAATATGGAAATTGATTTGAACAAAGCCTTTGCAAACTTGATCGACAATGCGAACTGCATGACACTCACGTACGAGGAAGTGCTATGCACTTTACAGCCTAATTCGGTGCATATGACTTGCAGTGCTGATATTGCAAACTTAGCATCTGAACAATATTACTCATGCCTGTGCATTTTGCTAAAGTAGAGAAGTTTGTAAAATGCTTTAAGAAGTTGTTCAAGCATTGCTTTGAGAGAAAGCGGCGTGATCTACCGTTGTTAACACGAAGAAAGGAACAAGACAAGCTATTCCCAGTATTCGCGATAAAACGCTGGAATTCCGGGTTTGATATATAATTCCTGACGTTTACACAGATTTCTTCTGCTGTGAAATGGAACTTGTTCCTTGCAGTGACAGTCTCAATGTGTGAAAGTCACAGATGGAAAGTAAAACTTGGGTCCTCGCGTTTTAGAGATCATCACTTCTGGGCCCTAGTAAATGTCTAACATTGCGACAGTTTTGCGAAACACTTCGTGCAATAGGGAATTACTTGAAGCTTTTCGAGAACAGTTTGCTTTCGACTTTCGCTGTAATTTAGATTCCAGGTCAAGTACATTGTTGTATGCCTTGTGAATAGAAACTCCACATGTTTTAAAGAAAAAACAGGGTGTCCATCAGTATTTGATCCTGCTCCGCAATGAACTGGAAATCTTTACACATACGTTTACTTTCCATCTATGACTTTCACACATTGAGACTGGCACTGCAAGGAAGAAGTTCCATTTCACTGAAGAAGAAATCTGTGTAAAGTCCCTTTCCGTAGTATGGTACTGAAACATTTCGAACCAGGAATTCCAGCGTTTTATCACGAATACCGGACATAGTTTGTTTTGTTCCTTTCTTCCTGTTAACAACGGTAGATCACGTAGCTTTTTCGCAAAGGCGATACTTGAACAACTTCTTAAAGCATTCCACAAACGTCTCCACTTTAGCAAAATGCACAGGCATAAGTAATATTGGTCAGAGGCTTAGTTTGCAATATAAGCACTGCAGGTCATATGCACCGAATTAGGCTGTAAAGTGAATAGCACTTCTTCATACATTAAAACAATGCAATTCGCATTGTCGATCAAGTTTGCGAAAGCTTTGTTCAAATCAATTTCCATATTCGTAAGGCATTGCCTGAAGTCTGAGGAGCTGTTGTCGATTGGATAATTTCATGATGGATGATGTTCCGTAGGTAAGGAAGCAACACTGCCGATTCTCTGAATTGTGGAATAGCGATAACATGAAAAGCACAGTTGAATTTATCGTTGTTGCCTTCAAGAAAACCAACGCAGATCGAGTCTGCTGAATTGACAATTTCTTTTATTTTGCGTCTTCTCGTCCTCAAAACTTTTCGGTAGATAGTTCTGGAGTGGACAACTTTGACTTTCTTAGTAAGGAATTCTCTCACTTTAAGATGGTTTAGAATACTGGCATGTGCAAACGTGTCGCCAATTCCAAAATGCAGGGCACTAGGCGTTTCGCCATATCCTGTTTGTTTTCTGAAAATGGTGTTTAATATTAAATTATTCATTGATTTAACTTGCACAGGCATAAGTTCATATTTAAAAGCTAAGGGCAAATGAACCACTTACAGTATTATCGGTCTAATTTTCTCGTAACACTGGAATTTCGGATAGCTAGTATACTAACTCCATAATTTTTTAAATTAGGCAATTTCACGGCGAGAAGAGGGAAGACTTCAGTTACTCACATAAAATCCACTTTTATTGTTTTTCAGGAATAGCATAACAACGCTACAAGGAATTTCAATTCAACACTGCGTAAAATATAATCAGCCGCAGCATAACAGATAAGTAGCAACTATTCAATGATTGCGACAAATTGAACCACTAAAACCTTAAGTTCAGCATGTGTACATCTCAATACAACTCTTGTCCAGAACACATCTAGTCTACAAATTACAACACAATGCTGCAATAATCTGCCCACATCAGGCTACACTCTTTCCTACTTGCCCCATACATTATATAGCTTGTTCTTATTTTTTCAACACGCACTCGCAATTCACCATTGCCGCAACAAGGCTGCCACAAGTACATTCATTTTGTGAGAAAAACATGCAGTTCATATTTAAAAGCTAAGGGCAAATGAACCACAGTTTACATAGAGAAAGAAACTTAAAATGAAAGTCAAATTTGTGTTTACGTCATAGATGATATAGACCACTGACGCTTTTTCTCCATGTCAGAATTTTCTCGCTCGGCTTTCGTCTTCTTTACTTCATGACGAGTACTTTTCACATTTTAATAGATAACAGACTTTCTTGTGTGATCGAGGGAAACTTTGCATATAGTACAGAACATTATGCCATTAGAAACGTGTAAAGTACGTGTACATACCTTGCCCATATATCGGGCATAAATATTACATTCTTCATGGGTTTTCATACAGACACTTTACCAGCGTCTGTTTACAAGCTTAGAAAGCGATAATAATTAATTTGGTAAATATGTTGTTTGTATGATTTCCTCCCAATGGAAGAAAAGGTGGCAGCCTCTGTAGCTTTGTGATTTAAGCACTGTCTTCTGATCATTCGTCCGTTATGGGTCCGCGTTCGAATCGCGGTGGGGCACGGTGGCTGTGTTTGTCTTATAGCTCTGTAGCTCTCTTTTCGCTGGAACCAGTGGCTATGAATTAGATAAAGGCGAATACCAACGACTAACTGATTTGCTCCTTAAACACCTATGCAAAGCAAAGAATCAAGAGACACGAATAAGAACCAGCAACTGACGCGAAGATGACTTTGAAGCAACTTTCTGTCAGGTTCCATAAAGAACAAAGGCAGAACCGATTTGCAGGTTGGAACGTTCATTAGACTTCTTGGAAGTCCGTCACTTCTTTTGACTTCGAAGAATTCATTGGAATTCTTGGAAGTCAAAAGTAGTGACGGGCGATTTCGACTGAAAATTAATTAACTTAGTCGATAGTCCTGAGCTACTGAATTAACCGGTTATTTTACACATTCGTCCAATAAGTCGAATTTATCGTTATTCACACGCTCTTCAGTCAGTCACTTTTGCTGCTAACCACTTACTTCTCGAATAAACCGATCTGATTCGTTGTCGCTTTCTTGCATAGAAACAATTGCAGTAGTGCTGAATGGGAAGTGTGCCTTGGCATAGCACGGGCAGAAGACCGTTTACGTGAAAATCCAGACTGTTTGTGTGTCTGTGCGTACCTTTTGAGCTGAGCCGAATATTCAGTCGATTGCCGAATGAGTGTTTTAGTATTTACGGTAGCTAAACGGCTACAGAGCAAAATTGTTTCGCATAAAAATCATAACTTAATTCAGCCAATAGTCGAAACAACTAGCGACTAATCAATCGATAGTTCCATTAAGCAATTCCGCCCGTTACTACCTGAAAGTAACTCTTCAGATTAAAGAAAAGGAAACATGTTGTGTAAAAACGCTATGCACTGTGTAGGAGGCGGACGGTTCTGACGGGTATTCGAATCCTAATCCTGCCGGCCATCTAGTCTCCGGATTTTCCGTGGTTTTCCACAGACTCCACGTGTTTGGGGACGTAAAAGCGTAGATGATTACCTCTGTAGACGGCCCCGGACGCACCATGCCGTTGGACACCATTTAACACGATGCCGTTGTTTACCCGATATGTGTCGACGCGCTGGTAGTAAAATGAACAAACGATTGTAATGTGTCCACTTCTGGCGTTAGACCCCTGATGAAAGCAAGGGACATATCAGTAACAGAAAAAAACAGATTATGTTACTGAAAAAGAAGATGATTCTATAACAAGAAACAGAGGTGAAATTTTGGCAAGAATGAAGATTTCTACACAAAGATATATGAAAGGGATGATACACCTATTCCAGTCGTTAAAATAAGTACCAGTACTAAAGTTCCTCCAGTCCTCCTGGCAGAGTTGCATATTCAATTAAGAACATGAAACGGGAAAAGCGCTCCATTATAAAAGAGGCAGGCGGTGAAATAGAAGCACACTCGCCGAAATTTTAACTAGATTTCTCAAAGAAGGAACACTTTCTGAGTATTCGAACAATACTACGAAAATCCTGCTACATAAAAAAGTGATACTGAAAATCTCAGGAACTGCAGACACATCAGTCTCCTTTCAGTCGTTTATAAAATCTTCACTAAGGTCCTTTTACATCGCTGGAAGGTAACATTGGACATGGCCCAACCGAGAGAGCTAGGTGGATTTAGGAATTGCTAAAGCACCATAGATGGTATTCATGTACTGAGAGAACTTACTGAAAGAATGAAGGAGTATGAACTTCCATTATGCATGACTTTACTGAATAAGGAAAGGCCTTTGAAACTTTCAGCATTTACAATGGATTTGAAATCCTCCGTTATTGAAGATGCATACATTAGTACATGTATTATGAATAGCATCGAATGAAAATGCAAGTGCAAATGTTCGGCAATTTAAGGATACAGCACCAATAAAAATTAGAAAGGTAGTAGAAAAGGTGACAACACCATGTCTCCAAAGCTCTTTAATACCACATGGCAAAGTCTCGTTAAATCATTGAACTGGGAAAATATAGGGATGAAGACAAATGGGGATTATTTAAATCACCTTCGTTTTGCCCATGACGTAATCATATTTGCAACTAGCTCTTCAGAGCAGCAGAGTATTATTCAGGAAATTGCTGACAAGAGTAAAGAAGTGGAATTAAAAATGCCCTCTCACGAGACAAAACTGATGAATGAACAATGCTTTTTCAAGAAAGGAGGATTTTGCGATTGATGGGGAAAAGCTTGAGATAACCGATACCAACTTTTACCTTGGACAACAGATATCGAGCAAGGGTCACATTGATTAGGAAATTAATCGGCGTTTAAAATTTTGGTGGAACGCTTTTGAAAGAAACAATTAAATTTCAGTAGCAATATGTCATGATGTCTTAAAAGAAAAGTGTTTAATCAATGCTTCATTCCAGTGCTTAGAGATGCATACTTGGTGAAACCAGGAAAGATAGGAAGAGGAACTCATGCATAAGGAAGATGACAGGTGTGGAAGACATCATGATCAGAGTGAAATAATTGAAATGGTAATTGGCTGGACATGTCAGAAGAACGGACCTCGGATGGACAACCGAAATTTTACACTGGGTTCCAAGGGAAAGAAAAAAGTTCCAGAAAAAGACCAAATGGGAGATGAATGGATACAATTCTAAAGGATGCCGGATTAACATGGAGGAAAGTGGATCAAGACTGACAGTTGTGGAAGAAACATGGGGAGACCTTCATTCAGAATTGGATTGAAAATGGTTGATATCGATGAGGATGCATAAATAATGCACTGATTAATCTGACTTAAAAGCTGTGTCTATAATGGTACAATAGGAACAGACGTTCTTTCACGTAGCTGACCCGAAGGATATCGTTGCCTCAGATACTGCTTTATTTTGGGCATCAGCTGTGGTCTGCGTGCTCCCTTTGGAAAAAATCTCTGCCTTCCTCGAATAGAAATGCAGAAGCCAGTCGATTTTAAGCAGCTATGAAGCGTTACCGGGAGTCATGATCTTGAGAGCAGGTGTTTTTTTCACATTTGCGCGATGTATTAGCTGTTGTAATAGAGACTACTTAGAGAATCGCCTTTCAGGAGTTAACATTTTCTAGTTTCAGACTTTTAGTAAAATTCGTGTTTAAACTTATAGATTTAATACTCACAAATTAAGAATTAATTCTCTATTTGAAACTTGTTGTTAACAAAATTTACGAATCGCAATGTGAATTTCTGAATTTCATTTTTCATGTATACAGTTAATGGTGTAATATATCTGACATATGTAAATATTTTCTTTATGGGGAAAAATTTCTGCTGAGGCTGCGCGTCTCTTGCCTTATCGGAACAGATGATCATGATAGCCAGTTCTGAAATATTTATTTAAACGTAAGCGTCAAATTAAGATAAATCACTGCTTTAAGGGTTATTTTGCAAACAGTTCTTTACTGATATTCCATTTGCCTATTTTTCTGGAAGATAAACTGCTTCGCCCTCTGAAGGAAACCACATTTTCCCGTCACAATAATTATTTCGGTTTATGTAGACAATTAGCCTTACCCTCGAACCGTTCAACGGCCATCGAAATAATATACTTACGTTTAGGCACTTCCGTGTCCCAAAAAATCGTGTTGGACGAGATCTAATGGGTTATTATTTATTAGCCCATCTTCGTAAAACTATTGATTTTGATAAATAATTTACACTGAATTCTCTGGACAACGCAATACATAAATTGCCTGGCCCTTGAATGGTTCGTGGGTAAATTAATTTATCTCTTTAAACCGAAATATTTATTGTATTTCATTTTAAGCGATTAAGGATTTGTTCTCTTTATAGTGTCTTAGGATACTAGATATCGTAGTATCGATTACAAAGACTAGTAAATAAATTAATCATGATGCGTAAACAAGTAATTGAAATAACGGTATTTGTACCAGGCGAATCTGACTTTTTTTAAGGGTGGATCCTAATCTAACATTTTTCTCTGTGACTCAGCTGAATTTCGGTTTTTAAAACTTGTTTTGGAAAACCGTAAAGCAATCAGGCAGATGCGTGTTGGTTTAAACAACTGAAAAATGTGCAACAGATATATTGAAAGCTCTATGAATTGCGAAATTGTGTTTCTTTAAATAGATAAAAACAAATCACATTCAGTAATAAATTTAAATAATAAAATTATATATATTATTAAATAAAACACAAAATTAGTGACTTGAATATTATGTATGCGTGTTAAGATATCATGTTGACTCCTCCGAACTTCGTTTCGATTGAGTTCTTTGTTACCAATGCATAGATTATATGCCTCACTTGCGTCTAGTGACACGTAAGGGATTGATCTAGTCCTTATCTAATTGGACGCTTGGCGTTAACGTATTGAATCGCTCCATTTAATGTCATTTCTTCCAAAGTAGAGACAGCCTTTTACATATGTTTGATGATCCACCAGACAATCTACGCAGTAAATGCTTCAGTCGAATGATTAAGAAGGGTAGAACAGAGGGAGAAGTGTTCTTGTTCCAAGCAGAAAGGCATTGAGCCCTGGATTGAAATCCCTTTCTGTCCGGAATCAACTATGGCAGTTACTAGATTACAGGACTGTAGTACAGCTTTTTGCGTTTTCACAGTGTTCTCCCTGCCTTTTAACAAGCTCATGTTGTTGTTTGATGCCTTTTAATGTTGTGAGCTTCTTTTACAAGTTTTCAAGTGAGAATTTATGACACTACGGATAATAAGAGCACTGAGAATGTAGGTGAGAAAACGAAAAGTTACATTTCAATATGGAAGCGAAATAGCGCAAAGTCTACCCGGTTGAAAGGTCATGAATATGAAAACTAATTGTTAATTGCCAAAGTATTATGCAAAAGCACTGCAGTTTGAAAAACATCTTCAATGACAATAAGTAGAGTACAAAAGTTTCGTTTTGGAAGTAGTACTCTAATGCGTTTTAAATAGATCACGAAACTTATAGGGTGTGTATTTTCCACTCAATTTATTGACAGCATCGTGTATCATACTATTAGACTAATGCATCAGGGGCAAACTATACGAGAGCTAGGCCGTAGCTGCCGGGGTGGCACCGAGAGTGCTTGCCCTCCCAAAATGGTCATACCAGGGGCGTAAATTGATACTGTGAAAGGCACAAAAAATACAAAGACATAAATTCTGAATAAATTTACTGGAAATTGTATCTAACAGACGAAAGTTATACACCTTAGTATATTATATAAAAATGTCACTTCTGCTAATTACCGATCTGTCCAACGTGTCTACGACGCAGTCCCATTTGCACATGCGTTAAGTCACGTGCTAATTGTACTTGTATATTTTTTATGATTCTCTCACTATTTGTCGTTTCATTGACCTGAGGGTGGGTCTATAGTGCACCCAAAAGGTATCATGCTATTTTAAACCTTCATCATTTCAACTTGAATATGCAGAATGCTTTTAAACCTCCATCATTTTAAACTTGTATAAATACAGGCATAGTAAAAATACGCCGAATTAAGTGTGTCTTTTTATGCCAGTTGGAATGAATACATCGTGCCGTGGATGTTAGCTGTCATATTATCCTGTGTGGAAAATAAAATCTGTGCGTAACTTGAAATAGTGACTATACCTGGAATAGTCTTCGGCATAAATGGAATTCAAAAGTAAGAAAAAACAAAATATTCACTGGGTTGTTTAGAAGCCATTATATGTATTTTGAATTCGATATCATCTGCTTTTACGCCCTCTAGCGGCGAAAATTTGCATCGTAGAAAAAACGAAATGTAGGATCATCTTTCTCTCATTCCAAGCTTCCCAATGCAAAAATAATTTTTCAAATCGGACTAATAGTAGCAGATATATATTTGTTGTCCCCAAGCGGACGGATGGACAGACAAACAAACCGGTTAACATTAGCACGATCGTTTTTACAAAACACATGCAAAAAAGTATAAATAAGTATTGAATTTAACTGCCGTGAGAGAATTCTCATTCGTTCAATACTTCCATGCCACAGGTCTATCGTGCACTTATCAATTCAATGCTTACGCTGTTTATTGATGTTATAAGCACAGTTTCAGATTCTACTTACATGTTGGTGGCCGTCCAATGTAATTTACATTCTTGGGATTAAATAAACACACGTAAAGGCATATGAAAGCAACGTTGAGAAGATAGCATTCCAAAGCGTCAAGATAGCTAGGAAGAATGTGGCCCAAGATTTCACTTCCAAAAATTATTTTTATGAAGAAAGGGTGGAGCTTAACTACTTTATCACAAGATAATTTCATCAGTACGATTAAGGTGTAGAAACTAAATCGCTATCTCCCTCCTTGCCATGAAGGGAAAAGCAATGTCATATACTATAAAACCTTGGGATCACCAGATTTGGATGCCATCCACATTTGACCTCTGCATTTCTTAGGTAAAGCCTACTTATTTTAGTGTTCCTGACATTTGTCAATACTGTCAATAATAATAGTTTGCTTGGATAAGGCAAATGTTTGACTTACAGGACAATGGACATTGTTACAAAATTATGTTCATTTACACCATTACAGTTCCCTAGAATAATTCCAGTTTATTTCCTTGCAAGAGCTAAATACCTCTTATCGGCCGTCGTATCACGATTATAATATTTCGCCCTTTTGCGATAGAAAATGCAACATCTCCTAACAATGTTATTTCACAAATACAGAAAAGTTTTGTGCAGCAGTAATGAAAAGATGAGAATGCTCCATAGAATACACAGTAGACTCACATTATTGTGACCACCAGCTAATATCCAGAGTAACCGCCGTGTGCAGCGCGGACAGCAGCTAGGCGGTCTGGAAGTGACTCAATAAGGTGCTGGAAGGTATTCATAGGTATGTAAAGCCATGCTGACTGCAGTGCAACCGACAGCTGCTGGAAGTAGCGTGGTGGAGGATCCATAGAGCGAACAACACGAACGAGATGGTTGCCAAATGCTCAATTGGGTTTTAGTCTGGGAAATTAGGGAGACAGGGAAGTACTTTAAAGTCTTCGTCGTGCACTTACAACAACTATCGGACATTTCTAGCTGTGTGACACGTCGCATTTTCATTCTGAAAGATAACGTCCTCCCCAGGAAAGACAAGCAGCATATATGTGGGTGCGTGGTTGGCAAGGATGGGTTTATAACGAATTCGGTACATAGTGTCTTCCACATGCATGAGTGGACCCAGAGATGGCCACGAAATATTCCCAAGACCAAAACGCTTATCCCACCGGCTTGTGTTCTTTAAGCAATGGGTGAAGAGTGTTTGTTGTCCGCTGTTTCTCGCTTTATATGCCAACGTCCATCAGTTCGTGAAGCAGAAAACCTAACTCATCGGAGAAGGCAATCTTTTGCCAATCAGCGTAGGTCCAATTCTGATACTGCCGTGCAAATGTAAGCTTTTTCTGTAGATGCACTTTCGTTAGCATAGGTGCAGTGAGCATCCGTCACCATCGGAGCCATATACGCAGCTGGATTTGCTGAACTGTCGTTTTAAACACATTTCCGGTAACCCCCAGGTTCATTCGGCCATTGAGTAGTTCCACTGTAGCGTGTCACGCACCTTCGCAGCCGACGTTCACCTCTCACATCAATGGCACCTGGTGCTCCGCAGTTTCCACTTCGATTATTTTGCCATTGCGCAATTTCTCCAATCACGATAGATTTTAAATACAACAGCACGCGAACAGTTCACAAACAGCGCTGTTTCAGAAATACTAACACTCTTGGCACGAAAGCCGGTAATTATCTCTTTTTTGCAAATCTGATAAATCGTGCTTTTCATCCATGACAGGAACGAGTGATATGTTTTCAGATTGCCTGCAGCACACCTTATATGAACTCCAAGCCAGATCACTACACGTGTCTTCTCTTATTGGTTACTCGCTGTTGACGTCAAAAGTAGGAGGTGGTCACAATAATGTGACTCGACTGCGTACACTATAACTCTATATTCTGCAAAACTTGCAGTGCACGTTGTCACGTTCATGGTAATTCTTAATATCATATTATTGCTCAGTAACCTTTTATGCAAATGTAGGATTGTTTAAGACGTGAAACATGCTTGTGGAAAAAAAATATTTCGCCCCAAACAGTTCCTCTGAAAAATATCTTTTTTCTACATGTGACCGAAATAACGATGTTTCTGTAGAATTTTCAGCAAATCACTCCACCTGTCACTGTTGGTTGGAACTCTGTAAATATTTTTCCGTCACACATTGCTTCGGGTATGCCATGCAACTCATTTCCAAGTACAGCTTTTTCTTGTAACTCAGAGATATTTTTTGTGTGTGTGATTAAAGGTTTAATGAACAAGGTGGCCTACTCAATGGACTATAAGCAGCCTCCCGCTTATAATTTAAGGTTACTTGTTCCAGGGAAGGAAGACGGCCACGACGTATATGCCTAACAGTTCATTTGTTATTTCATATTGTTTCACCAATGGTCTCCCCTGTTCCCTTTCTGTCCAAATTTACTAACACGTTCAGCCATCACAGAGATCGTCCATTTATTTTCATATTGCTTTGACAAAGTTCTTTTTCTCTATTTAATTCCCTTTTTCTCTGTAGAAAATATAATTCATTCCTCCCATCTCTTCGTTATTTCTATAAACAGTTTCAAGTCGACTACAAAAAATTCGTTTTTAAAGTAAACTCCTTTCGGATTTAAACTGACTTTTTTTTTTCATTATTATTTTAGTTTTTATATCGTCCTTTTTCGCCTGTTCGTTCGAAATTATTAAAACATATTCTTACTGGATAAGGTACCAAATCGTTCACAAATTGACCCAAGACCCAGAAACACATGCCTTTCCTTTCGTTTCATTTCATAGCTGTAATAAAGTAACTATCACATTTAAGAGAACGCGAAAGTACGGAAGCTATGTGATAATTATATTATTAAATGTATTAAAAACGATTTTATTTTTGCCTAATTTCCAATTCCTAAGAAGATAAATTGTGTATATTTTCTGGATAAGTATTTATTATTTTTGATATTCTGCCACGATTTATGTTTTATAAACCAAAAATGTGACAAACTGTCCTAATGTTTTCACCAAATTGCTTTTTTCCTGCCAGCTTTATTCCGACAATAATCTTTGGACTACTGAATTTTGAGGGGCTCCATATCTGAAATTTCGAATTCCTTTTCGTTAAATGCAAACGCATGATATATATGGATCTATTTATTTATCTATATATATATTTATTTATTTATTATATATGGATACTGTATTTATATATATATTTATTTATTTGGATTCGGCTGACAGTTTCTCACAGGAAATCCCCCAATCTTTTGTGTTTTCCGCCGCAATGCAAATTCCTTTCCCCCACCAGATGGTGTGATTGTGCACAAATTGCATTTTACATACAATAACTGATGTGTGACAGATTTCCGGAGTCACCATTTTTATATTTTACCCATTTCTGAGATGTGAAGGGCTGTGTAAAATTATGTTGATGTTGTAGAATTCCTCCAATGTGGATGACTATTCTTTTTACTTTAACTAAGCGATCCTTTTCTGTAAAGCATTACATGCTTAATCTATATTCCGGTCTGTTGTCCGGTTATGTAAATGGGTGCAGTCCATTGCCGTTTTCAGTGATCGTACTGCGTGGCGATATTCGCCCTTCCCCTGGCTTTTTTTAAAATTTGAACTAGAATGTAAGGTTATTCAGCTTCATATGAAGTACACATAATATAAGTTGTATTTATATTTTACTTAACCTTCTTCTTCAAAACTCCACATGTATCTGTTTTGTAATAACAAAACTACTGAGATAAAAAGAAATTCATTTAAGTTTCGAACTTTATTTAAATAAAAGACCAAAATT
Source organism: Macrothele yani (assembly GCA_039090855.1). NCBI lineage: Eukaryota > Metazoa > Arthropoda > Arachnida > Araneae > Macrothelidae > Macrothele > Macrothele yani. The sequence continues at coordinate 43,526,020 of CM076999.1, read as the reverse complement.
ATAAATTGCAAGTTTCATTATGAGCAATTTGACACACTGTACACAAAATTTGTTGCAAATGACTTCTAGTATTTTATTCAAAATTATATATCTATATCATCATCATCATCATTGTCAACCATTATCAATCCACTGCTGGACGAAGGTCTCCCCAAGTTTCCTCCACAACGGTCCGTCTTGTGCCAGTCTCCTCCATGTCACTCCCGCATATTTACGAATTTCATCCACCCATCTCCCATGTGGTCTTTTTCTGGGTCTTTTCCTGTCCCTTGGAATCCAATCTAAAATTTCGGCTGTCCATCTATGGTCTGTCCCTCTGGCAGTATGTCCAGCCCATTGCCATTTCAGGGATTTAACTCTGATCATGATGTCTTCCACTCTCGTCATTTTTCGGATCCACGAGTTCCTCTTCTTATCTCTCCTGGTTATACCAAGCATGCACCTCTCCATGCTGCTTTGAGTTGTCTGCAGCCTTTGTATGTCTCTTTTAGTTAAGGTCCACGTCTCTGCACCATACGTAAGCACTGGGAGGATGCATTGATCAAACACTTTTCTTTTAAGACATAATGGCATATTGCTCTTGAAAATTATGCTGTTTCTTCCAAAAGCTCTCCAGGCAAGTTTTGTACGCCGATTAATTTCTTCATCAATGTGACCCTCACTTGATATCTGCTGTCCAAGATAAACATATGTATCTGTTATCTCCAGTTTTTCTCCATCAATCGATAAATCTTCATTTCTTGTAAAAGCATTGAACATCACTTTTGTCTTCTGAAAGTTCATTTTTAATCCCACTTCTTTACTCTTGTCAGCAAGTTCCTGGATCATACTCTGCAGCTCTGATGGGGTAGTTGCAAAAATGACTACGTCATCAGCAAAACGAAGGTGGGTTAGATAATCTCCATTAATCTTTATCAGTTTGTTTTCCCAGTTCAGTGATTGTAAGACATTTTCCAATGTGGCATTAAAGAGCTTCGGAGATATGGTGTCACCTTGTCTCACTCCCTTTCCAATTTTTATGTGTGTTGTATTTTCAAACAGCCGAATCTTTGCACTTGCATTTTCATAGATGTTATTAATAATATTAATGTATGCATCTTCAATACCGCAGGATTTCAGAGCCGTGGTAACTGCTGATGGTTTCACCGAATCAAAGGCTTTTTCATAATCGATAAAAGCCATGCACAATGGAAGTTTATATTCCCTCGCTCTTTCAATCAGTTCTCTCAGAACGTGGATATGATCTATTGTGCTGTAGCCACTCCTGAATCCAGCTTGTTCTCTCGGTTGAGCCATGTCCAGTGTTACCTTCAAGCGGTGTGAAAGAACTTTAGTGAAGATTTTATAAACCACTGATAGGAGGCTGATAGGTCTGTAGTTCCTGAGATCCTCAATGTCACCTTTTTTATGTAGCAGGATCATTGTAGCATTGTTCCAATCCTCAGGAATCTTCCCTTCATTAAGGCATCGAGTGAAAATTTGGGCGAGTACTGTTTCAATTTCTCCACTTGCTTCTTGTATGATGTCTATAGTAATTCCATCTTCTCCTGGAGCTTTCCCTCGCTTCATGTTCTTGATTGCATGAGCAACTTCTGCTGGGAGGACTGGAAGAACTCTGGTACCTTTCATGATGTCTGGAGTACATGTATCATCCCTTTCATATAATTTGGAGTAGAAATCATTCACTCTTGTCAAAATTTCGCCTCTATTTCTTGTTATAGAACCATCATCTTTTCTCAGAGCCATAATCTGTTTTCTTCCCTTACTGAGATGTCCCTTTGCTATCTTAAGGCTTTGGTTGTTTTCAATTGCTTTCCTCACTAGCTCACAGTTGAATTTCCTTACGTCTTCAGTGATACTTTTTCGTGTTGTCTTGCATAGCTCTATATATTCCACTTTGGAAGTCACATCTACTTTAGTTGTCCTCATCTCTCTTCTTTTTTGCATCAACATTTTGGTTTTTCCTGATAATTTGTTCACATGCAACTTGTTCTTAGACCCAGCTAATTTTGTTGCTGTTTCCATTAGAGCTTTGGTTACTTTTCTGTTAACTTCCGAAATATCCACTTCTTCCGATGTTAGGCCTTCTAAAGCAGAGAATCTGTTCTTCAGTTCCAACTTGAAAGTAATATGGTGTTTTTTAAGGTTGGTTATGTCAATACATTTTGTTTGTCTTATGAGCTTGCCACGTTCCAGTTTAGTGTTGAGGTGCATCTTACATCTCACCAATCTATGGTCACTACCTGTGTTGAACTTGTTCAGCACACTGCAGTCTTCGATGACGAATTTTTTGTTACACATAATAAAATCAATTTCACTTGTCGTCCCAATTGGATGTCTCCATGTCCATTTCCTGTGTGGCTTTTTCTTGAAAAAGGAGTTCAAGATGAAAAATCCTTCTGCCTCTGCAAACTCAACGAGAGTATTTCCACGCTGGTTTCTGTTGCCGTGACCGAATTTACCTACTGAAGTTTCATTCTGTTGCCGTTGCCCTATTTTTGCATTGAAATCTCCCATAATTATCTTCAAGTGCTGCTTACCTTTATTATTTAGATGACGAATTTCCTCATAAAATTCTTCAATTTCTTCTTCAGGATGACTTGTGGTGGGTGCATAAGTTTGAATAATCTGAGCCTGGTATCTTCTCGATAGTTGGATAACGAGTCGTGCAGCTCTGTCAGAGGAACTTTCAACTTCTACCACTTTATCCTTCAGTTTCTTGTTTATTATAAATCCAACACCACTAGTTCTGCCAGTATCTGTCCCACGATAATAGAAGAGATGTCCACTTTTCAGTTCAATGAGATCTTCTCCTTTTCTCCTTACCTCACTTAGCCCGACGATGTCCCACTTGATCCTTTGTAGTTCCTCTTCCAATTCAAGAAGCCTTGAACCAGAAGATAGGGAGCGTCCGTTATAGGTAGCCAAGGTCAGCATCAAATAGCAGCCTAGTCCGGTCCTCCGGGGATTCTTAGCACCCTCTGCCTTCATGTCGCACTGGCCGCTGCCTTGGCCAGGTACATTCCAGCTGCCGGAGACTGAGGGCCAAGATTTAAGTTGTAGAGTCATTTTGGAGGTGTTTGGCCATAACTCACCACGCTGGCCAAGCGGGTTGGTGAGTGTGGGATAGCATTTCCTCTGATCCCGATGGTATAGTTATACCGCTATTGGCGGTCGTCAGAGCCCCTTTAGTGGGAACAGGATGCACCACGAGAAGGCGGGGTTGACATTTGTCAAGGAGAGGCTGTGATGTTACGCATCACCTGACCTTACATATATATAAATACATAAATAGTTTTAAATTTAGCTGTTCGAAAATGTTGATTTAATTTATTGAAAACGATGGTATTCCTGGTGGAATATGCGTATACTTTAATGAATATTGTTGCCAAGAATTTCCCCGGAATTTCGACCTTTTTAGCGTGGGAGCGAATCACATGATCATGCGGGTCTCGGTGGTTTCCGGTTTTTTGTCAGCAGACGGAAGTGTTACAATAGAAATTCCATAATCCGAACGTGCCATATGTTTTCATTGACGTGTGTACGTAACTACCGCTAGCGTACAGAGACAGATGTTACATTGCTGCAAATGAGAAGAATAAATCTCGCTGCCATGCCTTGCATTAGGAAGCGGGAACAAGTAGAATAACCGGTTACGCATCTACTTTCACAAAAAGAGGGGGAGGAAAACTCGCCGTCTGACTCACAAGCCCTGCTGTACCGTATTTCCCTCTCACGCGCCTATTCGGGCTTTGTCTGCTTGCCAAGGTGAACGTTGCTCCGTTGCCTGTTCCAAGAGTGTTTCTGTACGGAAGACTGCTTTTGTGTGTATTTGTGGGTTTTGTGTGTGCTTATACTGTACTTAAACAGTGCGCGGGTAAATTATAGTGGCATCAACATATCTTAAAAGGAAACATACAATTGTAAATATACAGACTAAAATAGAAACTTTAAATCGACTTGAAAAGGTAGAAAATGATGGTTCTTTAGCGAGAATATATGGCGTAGGATAAGCGACAATGAGTGACTTGAAAAACAAAAGGTAGACTCTATTATAGTATGTTTCCAAACTGAATTTTGATGAAGAACCAAAAAATTAGGAAAACATTTAAAACAGCTAAAAATACAACCCTTGAAGACACCGTTTATTTGTGGTTCACACAAAGACGAAGCTTGGGAGAACCGATATTGTGCCCATTGATTTGTGAAAAATCTCTACACCAACTAAAAATTAAAGCCCCCCTGACTTTAAAGCTAGCAGTAGTTGATTGCAAAAGTTCAATACGCGTCATGGTATCAGAGAACTTCAAATTGACGGCGACGGTTTATCAGGCGATGTTATTGCATCAGAGGAATTCAGAGTGCACGACTTGTTATCCTCTCGAGAATTGGATAACAAGCTGCACGACTTGTTATCCAATTCTCGAGAAAATACCAGGCTCCGATTATTCAAGCTTATGCACACACCACAAGTCATCCTGAAGAAGAGATTGAAGAACTTTATGAGGAAATTCGTCATCGAAATAATAAAGGCAAGCAGCTCTTGAAGATCATTATTACAGCTTTCATTTCGAAAATAGTGCAACGGCAACAGAACAAAACTTTGGTAGGTAAATTCGGTCAAGGCAACAGAAACCAGCGGGGAAATACTCTCGTAGAGTTTGCAGAAGCAGAAGGGTTTTTCATCATGAACTCCTTTTTCAAGAAAAAGCCGCAAAGGAAATGGACATGGAGGCAACCCAATGGAATGACAAGTGAAATTGGTTTTATTATGTGTAACAAGAAATTTGTCATGCAAGACTGCAGTGTGCTAAACAAGTTCAACACAGGTTGTGACCGTAGGATGGTACGATGTAAGATGCACCTCAACGCTAAACTCGAGCGTGGCAAGCTCATAAACAAACAAAGTGTATTGACATGACTAACCTTAACAAACATCAAATTACTTTCAAATTGGAACTGAGGAACAGATTCTCTGCTCTAGAAGGTCTAACGTCAGAAGAAGTGAACTTTTCTGAAGTAAACAGAAAACTGACCAGGGCTCTTATGGAAGCAGCAACAAAAATATCTGGTACTAAGAAGAAGTTTCATACGAACAAATTATTGGAAAAAAACAAAATTCTTATGCGAAAAAGGAAAGAGATGAAGACAACTAAAGGAGATATGTCTTCCAACGTGGAATATATAGAGCTATGCAAGACGGTACGAAAAAGTATCATTGAAGATGTAAAGAAACTCAACTGTGAACAAGTGAAGAAAGCAATTGAAAACAACCAAAGCCTGAAGAGAGCAAAGGGACATCTGAGTAAGGGAAGAAAACGAATTATGGCTCTGATGAAAAGAAGATGGTTCAGTAACAAGAAATAGAGGTGAAATTTTGACAAGAGTGAAATATTTATGCTTTAAACTATATGAAAGGAATGATATATGTACTCCAGACATTACAAAAGGAACAAGTACCAGAGTTCTTTCAGTGTTCCCAGCAGAAGTTGCACATGCAATCAAGAACATGAAACGTGGGATAGCTCCAGTAGAAGATGGAATTACGTATACATCATACAAGAAGCAAGTGGAAATTGAAACAATATTCGCCCGAGTTTTCACTCGATGCCTTAATAAAGGAAAGATTACTGCAGATTGGAACAATGCTACAATGATTCTGCTACATAAAAATGGTGACATTGAAGATCTCAGGAACTAAAGACCTATCAGCCTCCTATCAGTTGTTCATAAAACCTTCAGTAAAGTTCTTTCACACCGCTTGAAGGTAACATTGGACATGGTTCAACCGAGAGAACAAGCTGGATTCCGGAGTGGCTACAGCACAATAGATCATATCCACGTACTGAGAGAACTAATTGAAAGAGCGAGGGAATACGAACTTTCATTGTGCATGGCTTTTATCGATTATGAAAAAGCCTTTGATTCGGTGAATCCATCAGCAGTTACAATGGCTCTAAAATCCTGCGGAATTGAAGATGTATACATTAATATTATTCATAACACCTATGAAAATGCAAGTGCAAAAATTCGGCTATTTGAAAATACTGCACCCATAAAAATTGGAAAGGGAGTGAGACAAGGTGACACTATATCTCCCAAACTTTTTAATGCCACATTGAAAAATGTCTTTCAATCACTGAACTGGAAAAATAAAGGGATAAAGTTTAATGGAGATTATGTAACTCACCTTTGTTTTGCTGATGACGTAGTCATTTTTGCAACTACCACATGAAAGCTGCAGAGTATGATCCAGGAACTTACTGACAAGAGTAAAGTTGTGGGATTAAAAATGAACTTTCAGAAGACAAGTTTGATAAATAATGCTTTTACAAGAAATGAACATTTATCGATTGATGAGGAAAAGCTGGAGACAACCAATACCTATATTTATCTTACACAGCACAATCAAGTGAAAGTCACATTGATGAAGAAATTAATCGGCGTAAAAACGTTGCCTGGAGAGCTTTTGGAAGAAACAGTATAATTTTCAAGAGCCATATTCCATTATGTCTTAAAAGAAAAGTGTTCGATCAATGCATCCTTCCAGTGCTTACATATGGTGCACAGACGTGGGCCTTAACTAAAAGAGAATACAAAGGTTGCAGTCAACGCAAAGCAGCATGGGGAGGTGCATGCTTGGTGTAACTAGGAGAGATAAGAAGAGGATCTCGTGGATCAGAAAAATGACAAGAATGGAAGACATTGTAATCAGAGTAAAATCCCTGAAATAGCAATGGGCTGGACATATTGCCATATGGACACCCAGAAGACCACATGTGCGAATAGTGGATGAAATTCGAAAGTATGCGGGGATAACATGGAGGAGACTACCACAAGACAGGCCGTTGTGGAAGAAACTTGGGGAGACCTTCATCCAGCAGTGGATTTATTATGGTTGACAATGAAATGAGTGATATTCCAGCACCACATGCTGCAATTATAGAGATAAAGAAATGTAGACTTTATGGGAAAAACCAAACATTAAAGAAATCATGAAAAAAGAGGATTATTGTGTTTGTATTGTTTGTCGTTACCCAACCACGAGGAAATTATTATTAATCTCGATGTGTTTCAGAGAAAATTGCAAGTCTCGTGAGCAAAAACTGAGCATTTTATATTTATTTTTTCAATAGCGTTATGACCAAATGTGGATAGGCACCATCACACCTTAAATCTATGGATAGCACAGAGAAACATATTCAAAACCAGCTCTATGATATTTCCTCATTATACTGACAAAATGACTGTGGATTATATCTTGGTCTGAATCTTACGTATTGTCTTTATACACTTAAGTTAAAACCTACACTAAAAGGCAATGTTTGATAAACAACAATTATTCACACATTCCTCTTTTCATATTAAACTAGTATTCCCTTAGCAGTACTTCCATATCATCTCGCAGATAGAACGATATTCAAGCAATTTCCCTACGGTAGTTGTTAAGATATTTTATTCGAAATTATTCCGTGTAAATATATAGTTCCGGGAGTATATTTCAAGGAATATTTTTATTATTTCCCTAATTCCTCCGCATGAATACATTACAAGGAGGCAGTTTTTATTCCTTGTTATTGTAATATCTATTATTTTAAATTTGATCCTTAAAAATATTTCCAGGGAGGAGCTTTATGATTTATTGTGATTACTGTTATTACCTGTGCGTTATTGATTAGCATGAACAGTAAATGTATGGCTAACATTTTTAAATTTCCAAATTATGGACGATGTTGGATAATGCTTAAAATTCCATGCCGTAAATATTTTTATACTATTTTTAAATTTTCAGTTAAGATCAATGTGTGATATTCTATGCCATGCACATGTCTTAGCAAAGTCAGACGTTCAGATATGTGAATTTTCTTTGTACGATTGTTACTTCTATCGTGAAATGCTTAACACGGAACTAAAGTCACCCCGGATCGTTCTTCTAATGTGCTATATTATTTTTGGCAGAGTATTATTGAAAGTTAGTGAGGATTTTATATTCTGTTGGCCAAATCGTTAGATAAACGCACACAACTTATTACAGTGGCAATGGATCAAACTAAATTTACAGAATCTCGATATTCCCGTTGTAACTGATTGTAAATTTTCCTATCTATTTTCAAATGAGGTAAGGTGAAACTAGCACCAGAAGAAGGCGAACAGTCTATATAAATGTATTCACTTTACGAAAAATTGTTTAGGTGGAGAAAAATGCTTTTAAAACTTTGATTGCATGTTTTTCTTTTTGCTTTTTCATATTTTCCCACATGCTTTCATGAACCTGGTTTTAGTTGACAGAAAGGAAATAAAATTGCCCACTGTCTGAATTAACCACCAATATCAACATCAAAACGTCAACATATTAACATTCTTCTTTCTTTTATTCAAATTTTATTTAAAAAAATGATTCCCAATTGAATTATCCAGTGGAAGTGTACTTTGCGAAACGTTAATATGGTAATCTGAAAAGAAGCTTTGAGATGTTATTTCAGGAATTATACATAAATATGTGTCTTCACAGAAACACTGGAACCGCTTTGTTACTTTACCGGTCAATATGGTGTTATCATTTATCGCAATAACCTAAAGGGTAAACTACTAGGTTTTTCGAGAACCAAAAGCTGAAACACTTACCACGAGTATCGTTCTATCCATTGAGAATATTACTGTTCCTTCATTATGTCTAGTACATCCTAGAAGGTGATTCCTACAAATTAATAAGGATTCCCACCAACTTATTCAGGTGAAGAATATCATGGAAAAGATAAAAAATAAATTAGAAAACATTTACATATCGATTAACTGCGTAGTTTATTTGTGAAGAACGGGCAAGAATAAATTAGATAAGTGACAATAATTGTTGCAAGCAAATAGTGTTGATACTGAATGGGCCAACTGTAAAAGAGTTAAAAAAGAACTCTCGTCCTGATACAGTAATACTTTCAGCTTCTGTACTAAAACAAACAAGCAACTGTCAATTCTAATAATTGCTCTGAAGAGGTTTTGACTAACAATTATGTTGATCCTATATTTTAAGAGATGAATGATGGAGACATATTGCATTTCTTGTTACAGCTGCATGACAATACGCCCAAAATAAATTGGATATTACCTGTGAAGAAACTTTCAGAGATCTTAAGTCGGTAATCTGGAAAAAAGCTCTCGAGAGCGAGGTGAAATAAATCCGCTATTTTTAAGAACAGTAGACCACCGCAAAGAAGATCATGAACACTATTCCTTAATTAGAACGTGAACTTGAAAGAATATGCGACTCCTAAAGGGAAAGCAATAAAAAACAATAGCTATTTACGATGCGTTCAGAGCTAAGTTATAAATTAATAACGTATTATAATGTATAGGAAATCAGATGTTTGAATGAGTTCATGAAAATTATGTAAACATTTTATATAGCAATTATTTCTTCATTAAAGGTATAACTAAAAATTAAATTTTGAATTGCTGTAATTACATAACTTTGGCACCAGTAACTACAGGGACCGAGGTAGGTTTCATATAATCTTGAGTCAAACAGGAAAAATGTTTTAATTTCACTGTCCGAATGTATATTGATTCTGGCAAAAATAGAATTATCTTTCATTAACTTCATATAAAGATGAGTCTTTGCCAAAACACATAGACACCTCAATAACGTTATTTAGGAATTGCAGACATTGTCTTTTACACTCTTCATATCTCCTCTCTGGTTGACTGGAAGAAAGAATGTATGAAGGGAACGTTGGTGGATTTTTAAAGCGGTTCAATAGTATATTTCTGATTTTGAACACCATTTTGAGTAAAACAATTCTGTATTTGACACTGCCTGTGGTTGAGAGACAAACATAATGTTCCTTAAATAAGGAACAGTTTACCCGCTAAAGAAAACTATGGAAACATTATTTTATCTCCCTTTTTGTGCTTTTGTATATAATGTATAAAACTTTATTAATCCATTGCATAGCGTATGATATAAATGCTATATTCACATAAATATATTCTTTTCATATTTTAATTCTGCTGCAGAAGGCGTCAACGAGCAAGAGGCGTTTGGTATTTGATAAATTATTTGTAAAATTTCTTCTTAAAATCTTCTTCTTCGTTTTGAGGATTCGTTTACAAGCGTTTTCTTTTTTAACAGATACACATCATTCCGACCTGGCGCGGAGAATTATATCGTATATTGGTCCATGAATCTACTTTTAGCTGTTTTACTCGTGAAACACCCTGTTTCTCGGAAAACTTTCGCTACGATGAAGATTTTCTCTACAATTTATGAAATTGGGTAAGTCAGAGTTCTGAAACCAGGGAGCGTAAGTAATTATTTGTATTTCCTACAGTGTTAAAAATCATACAGAAGCGGTGATTTTTTTCAGTAATCTGTATGTGTTCCATCAATTACAGAAACCATTCCTTCAGTAATGCGATTTTTTCCACAAGGGACGTAAGCATATTCTTTTATGACTGTATATCTTCTGTTTCAGGAAATCTTAAAATATTTGTATCGTGTCGGAAATGATGCAAAGTACAGTAGTGGCCAAAATTGAGGAAACCTTTTGGAAAAAGGGAATTTTTGAGGGTTGATGCCTCATAATACCATTTTTTTGGAGTAATACCATAAAATTATATACCAATGGAAAGATAATTCGATCGAAAATGTAAAGCAATAAAGTGTGATCAATTTTTAGTATTCTATGAAAAGTTATAGCCAAATAACCAGAAAAACGAACCACAACTTGCTTAGGTTGATATGAAGTAGCTTTCCGTCATTTAAATGTAGCCAATGAGTGTGAGTGTTTAGAGAGCCAGTCAGGTGTCATCTTGTTTTGGCAATTAGACAGTCAGGTCACAGTAGGATTCAGCTTTGGATGTCATGCATTTTAGCTGAGAGGAGGACATCTGTCAGTGTGCAATGTGATTGCCATCAAGCCTTTTTTTTGGTTGTGTGTTCTTTATTATAGTGAGCTTGTTAAACGTAATAAAACTAAAGAAACGGCGAAAAAGGTTACCCAGAAAGCGATGTAAAATAGTACTTTTCACTGAACAAGTATTTAGTTACGAAGAAATTAGAAGAAAAATTGGTGGAAACGTAACCAAAGTGGCATTTCTAAATTTTTGAAGAGGTATAGCGAGATTCTGTCACTACGAAACCGGACTGGTAAAAATAGGAAAAGGTGCACAACAGCAAGTAGTGATAGAAGAATTAAGAGAATATGCCTAGGCGACATAAGAAAATTACCTGGATGAATACAAGGTGAAATGGCGCAATGCAATGTGAAGTTGAGTGCAAGGACTGTTTGGCGCAGACTGCAGGAATTTGCTCTAAAAGCTAGAATTCCACGAAAAAAAGCCATTTTTATTTCTCAAACAAAGGTTGAAAATATTAAACTGGGCTAAATCCCATGTTAACTGGAGTGCGGAACAATGGGGCAGTGTTATTTGGAGTGATGAGATCAAAATATCCCTGTCTGGTAGTGATGGCATAAAATACGCGAGGAGAAGAATCGGAGAAGATTTACATCCTGCTTGCATTACATGTAACGTGTAACACCCAATTAGTGTTATGATCTGGGGTTGGGTGGGCAGAATTTGCGTAATTAATGGGAATATATATCGCCAAAGGTACGTTAATGATATACTTGAGCCCAAATTGCCTTCCACACGTTATCTTTTCCAATATAATAAAGCATTTATATTTCAACAGGTTTCAGGTCCATGTCATGTGGCTTCTGTGTGCAAAACATTGTTTCAATGTTATCATATTCGATTGCTGGAATGGTCTGGGAATTGCACAGAACTTAACCCTATCGAAAATCTATGGACCCGACTAAAGAAGCTTGTTAGTCAGAAGCAACCCAGCAATAAAACCTAATAAATAGAAGTAATAATTCAATCTTGATTTCACATTATAACAGCTGCAGAACTAAAAAATTTGGTTCACTCTATGGGAAGGCGTTGTAAGGCCATAATTAACGCTAAAGGTTACCCAACTAAGTATTTACTGACATGTCGAGAATTTTTGTATATCTCATTTTTTTTATGTGTTTCACTTTTCTTCGTTATAATTGCTGCTTCAATACCAATTCTTTCATAAACGTTATTGAATTACATTTTGATGTGATGAAATTATCTTACCATTGATATATAATTTTATAGTAATACTTAAAAAAAATGGTGTTATGAGCCCTCAAACCTAAAAAATACACTATTTCCGAAAGGTTTCCACAATTTTATCCACTACTGTATGTATTGCTTTGGCTTTAGAATTCACTTTTGGCTTTGTTGATACCTTTCATTTTCGTTTAATGATGCGTCTTCCACATTTTTTTAGAATTATAGAAGATTTACAGTAAAATAAAATAAAAAAAGAAATATTTACATAATTGCCAAAATATCTTTAGCATCTACAGAGATTTTTGTGTAAGAAATAGCTTTTCAGTAGGCATCTGGTTGTAACATTGTTATCGTATTCTACTACTATAACGGATCGTGCAGAAATCACCGCAAATGCCATGCTAATAGTATACCCTACAATTATTAAACGTTGTTTTTCACGAATGACGTAAAATTTTGCTGATGTTTGCTCATAAATTAAAGCTCTTTTTTTAACTTTACCTAGAATTTTGAAAATATAGACATTGACCTGAAAGAAGGGTCGTTCGTCCATTTTTACCGAAACATTTTAAAGGTTTTCTCTTAAACGTCAGAGGTTTAATTTGTGAACAAACGTATGTCATCCTTCTTCCATACTAAAGCTCACGGATCGATATAATACCAGAAAAGCAGCTTCACACCCTCTACAAATGTCTCAAAGAGGGTTTTTGCGCCAGTAGCGGTTAATACAATTCCGCAAGTTTACATGCAGTACAAAGGCTATAAAAGTGCTCACTTGCCCAGTTTTTATCAATATATTTGTGAGAGAGCTTCCGTATTGACACATTTAAATTTTGCAGGTATTAACACTATGGAAAATGTTTAGTACAGCTGAAAAATTGGTTCCAATATGTTTACGTAAGCTTTCCACGAAAGAATGCTACTCGCAATATTATTTGGAGTCAGGCATTATTTTGAAATTGATTATACGTCAACACAAACGCCGAATTAATACTTAAAATAAATAGTTTTTGAAATTAACTAGCATATTTATACAGATTAATTGCTTAATGTCTACGGGAGCGTTCTCATGAAACAGAAGCTTATTTTGAACGATTTTAAGATTTTTTTATAAAAATCGCTTGTAGCTAATGGAGGGAATTAAGCAAAAAAGGGACTTTTTATGTTTCTTGAAACACCTGTAAAGAGTGCTATTTTTTTACAACCGCAACACAATTATATTCCCCAAAAATGTATGTTCCACTGATCTCAAAACTCAGTTGGTCACACTTTCGGGTATGAAATTAAATAACGATATATTGTATAATTATTAAAAGTTTTCTAGCTGTTATATGCGAAAATGATGACTGCAATAATTAAAACTGTCGGTCAAGGGGAAAACAGAGATATGAGAATATACATAACAAACATTTCTGGGACCTTTCTTTGATGTGATATCTAATACATGTAGAACTGGTAAATATGATTATGTACCAAAAGATTTATAATCTAACAGAGATACCTACGGATAGGTTGATAAAAATGAATGATATGTTTCTTCGAATAGCAAAAAATTTCGACGAAAGTGAGAGGATATCTCATTCCCTTTCTCTCTCTCTATGTGTCTGCAATAAAACAACTTATAATACAAGAAGTTTTAAACTACTGAGCCCAGAAATGCTTTTTGCAATATTAACGTTTTCCATCAACTCGAAATTCCAATTTCCAAAACGGGATATTTTAAAATAAAACCGTTGAGCTGGTAGCCAAATATGAAAACATGAAATCCAAAACATAGCTAATTTACTTTAAATCCCTATTCAGAAGAATTTTATGTGATATCTGTCCCAGCCGTCTGTGTTTCGAATCCAGTTTTTCTTTCTCGAATTAATAAGTTCAACTACTTTTGGCTCTTAATTTTACTCCCGGTAGGAGGATTTGTCAATGACAAAAGATTAGGTTTTGCCTTCATCCGGTGGGCTCTTTCGAATCACAATTAGCCGCATACGGTAATAGATCGCGCAGAGCCAGATAAGTTGTAGAAAAAAAATCTTCAGCATTTGATTGACTATATTCGTCTCGCTTTGACTCCTAGTTGTTACAGAGAACCAATAATATTAGCACCACTTTCTTATCGGACGACGTTAAAATATGTAAAGAGACAGGATCCTTTGCTAACACAGGTGTGCCAAGTCTCAGCGTTTCAGAACTTTCGGGAACTCAATGTCTCCCTCTCCTGATTTGGGAAATCATATTTTAGCATAAAACCTCAGTGATAACTTTTTCTTTTAAATTACGGTATTTAAAGAAAATCCTAATTAGAAGTATCACGTCAATCATTTGGAAACGTTTTTTCCTCAAAATTTTCATTAAATATTTCAGCTTACTTAGTTGTTAAAGTTCAAGTTTCGATGATTTCGTAATTTAAGGAACGCTGGCATATATGCAAAGGACTGTCCCACTAGCTAAAAAAATAAAACCAAATTGAAAATGCATAATTTTGGATTTCGAGTGGAACTTTCGCAAGCTGGACTATTTGATACCAGAATTTACGTTTTCATGCTGACTTGACCACCGCTTTGGCAGCCTCAGCATCAGAAGTCTGAAGATTTTCAGACCACTTATGTTTCTCACCATAGATTGGTGAGATGTAAGATGCACCTCAACACTAAACTTGAACGTGGCAAGCTCATAAGACAAACAAAATCTATTGACATAACCAACCTTAAAAAACACCATAATACCTTCAAGTTGGAACTGAAGAACAGGTTCTCTGCTTTAGAAGGCCTAACATCAGAAGAAGTGGACATCTCTGAAGTTAACAGAAAAGTAACCAAAGCTCTTATGGAAACAGCAACAAAATTAGCTGGGTCTAAGAACAAGTTGCATGTAAATAAATTATCAGGAAAAACGAAAATGTTGATGCAAAAAAGAAGAGAGATGAGGACAACTAAAGAAGATGTGACTTCCAAAGTGGAATATATAGAGCTATGCAAGACAGTAAGAAAAAGTATCACTGAAGACGTAAGAAAATTCAACTGTGAACTAGTGAGGAAAGCAATTGAAAACAACCAAAGCCTAAAGATAGCAAAGGGACATCTCAGTAAGGGAAGAAAACAGATTATGGCACTGAGAAAAGAAGATGGTTCTGTAACAAGAAATAGAGGCGAAATTTTGACAAGAGTGAAAGATTTCTACTCCAAATTATATGAAAGGGATGATACATGCACTCCAGACATCATGAAAGATACCAGTACCAGAGTTCCTCCAGTCCTTCCAGCAGAAGTTGCACATGCAATCAAGAACATGAAGCGGGGAAAAGCTCCAGGAGAAGATGGAATTACTGTAGACATCATACAAGAAGCAAGTGGAGAAATCGAAACAGTACTCGCCCAAATTTTCACTCGATGCCTTAATGAAGGAAAGATTCCTGAGGATTGGAACACCGCTACAATGATCCTGCTACATAAGAAAGGTGACATTGAGGATCTCGGAAACTACAGACCTATCAGCCTCCTATCAGTAGTTTATAAAATCTTCACTAAAGTTCTTTCACACCGCTTGAAGGTAACACTGGACATATCTCTACCGAGAGAACAAGCTGGATTCAGGAGTGGCTACAGCACAATAGATCATATCCACGTGCTGAGAGAACTAATTGAAAGAGCGAGGGAATATGAACTTCCATTGTGCATGGCTTTTATCGATTATGAAAAAGCCTTTGATTCGGTGAAACCATCAGCAGTTACAATGGCTCTGAAAACCTGCGGTATTGAAGATGCATACATTAATATTATTAATAACATCTATGAAAATGCAAGTGCAAAGATTAGGCTGTTTGAAAATACAACACACGTAAAAATTGGAAAGGGAGTGAGACAAGGTGACACCATATCTCCGAAGCTCTTTAATGCCACATTGGAGGGTGTTTTTCAGTCGCTGAGCTGGGAAAACAAGGGGATAAAGATTAATGGAGATTATCTAACCCACCTTCGTTTTGCTGATGACGTAGTCATTTTTGCAACAACCCCATCAGAGCTGCAGAGTATGATCCAGGAACTTGCTGATAAGAGTAAAGAAGTGGGATTAAAAATGAACTTTCAGAAGACAAAAGTGATGTTCAATGCTTTTACAAAAAATGAAGATTTATCGATTGATGGAGAAAAGCTGGAGATAACAGACACGTACGTTTATCTTGGACAGCAGATATCAAGTGAGGGTCACATTGATGAAGAAATTAATCGGCGTACAAAACTTGGATGGAGAGCTTTTGGAAGAAACAGCATAATTTTCAAGAGCAATATGCCATTATGTCTTAAAAGAAAAGTGTTTGATCAATGCATCCTTCCAGTGCTTACGTATGGTGCAGAGACGTGGACCTTAACTAAAAGAGACATACAAAGGCTGCAGACAACTCAAAGAAGCATGGAGAGGTGCATACTTGGTGTAACCAGGAGAGATAAGAAGAGGAACTCGTGGATCCGAAAAATGACAAGAGTGGAAGACATCATGATCAGAGTTAAATCCCTGAAATGGCAATGGGCTGGACATACTGCCAGAAGGACAGATCATCGATGGACAGCCGAAATTTTAGATTGGATTCCAAGGGACAGGAAAAGACCCAGAAGAAGACCACATGGGAGATGGGTGGATGAAATTCGAAAGTATGCAGAGATGACATGGAGGAGACTGGCACAAGACAGACCGTTGTGGAGGAAACTTGGGGAGACCTTCGTCCAGCAGTGGATTGATAATGGTTGACAATGATGATGATGATGATATAAAAAAACATTAAAGTTAGGAAATACTACATGGTTGTATGACATACTGTTTAACTTCTGCAGGAAATCCTATGTTCCAAAGGGACAGAGAGATTCTTTTTTTAAAACACACATTAGATCCAAATGAGCTGCTAAAATATTTGCAAATAAATCATAGTTAACATTAATGAAAACCTGTGAATTTTTCCTCAACGGAGGTTTCAAAAATTTAAAACGGTGAAAGATAAAATTAACATCGGCAGCTGATGGTAACATGAATAAAAAGATGTGTAAAACCTCACATCAAGCTAGTTGAAGTCTAGGTAAGGCTGGTAACGAGCTGGCTAATTCGAAGTGTCTTGTAAAGCTATGCATAATAAATGTGTTTGAAACTACGTTCGGCGCTCAATTTAGAAGTATAATAACAATGATGCTGATCTCAAAGGATGCTGTTTCACGGCAGATTCATGAAATGAGGACAGAGATTGATAATGATGTTTTTGAGCGTACAAAAAAAAAAGCAAATGTTACGCATTACAAGTTCACGAGAGAACTGGTGTCGGCGAAATCGCAGTATATCTCCCTCTCGCCCAGTGCACAAATAATAACGCAATTAATGACAAACCTTTTTTTTATTCCTCTGCAATCCATAGAGCAGTTGGAGTACAAGGAAAAGTAATTTTAACGTGATTGTATCGTATGTCAAAGAAGGGGACGTTCATTGGACGAATGCTTTCAGATGTCCACTGATGGTACTAAGTCAATGACCAGTATTCATGGACACCTCTCACCCAAAAAGTGGACATTTAATTATTGCAAGAAAGCCATTGCAATAAATGTAGAGTTAATGGCATTTTTAAAATTAAAACAACGTTTTTGACCATAGGCTTCAATGAAATGTATCCTTGATTTCCTGAAACACTACAGCTTTCAATTTGGTATTTCGTTACAAATTAAAGTCGACTTCTGTTTCAAAATTCACATTACAATAACTCTATGATGGCCAACATTCCGTTCACATAAATGCTTCAACAACTATGATAAACCATGTGTTAATATATCTTAAAATCGCGTAGACATCTTTCGCTTACACAAATATGCAGATGAGAGTAATACATGGTAGTTGCACAATATATGGTTTAAAGTCCTCTTTCGTTGGTATAACAGGAGACAAGTTTTCTAAACTTTGGTATTTTTAAAAAGTATTTCCTTATTATATGATATTTACAAGGTTTCAATAATATTCATTCACAAACTTTCCAGAAACAACAAATAAAAAGGTATATCCTTTATCTCACATCTAATTAGCAGACGATTATAAATGTTTCATTTGATATATTCATGAATTTTTTTGCTTCTGTGGAAGTACAGTAGCGAACAAAAGTATTTGGCGAAACACTTTTTCGACCATATTTTTTATCTGCTGGACCAAATCGGGTCATTTTGGGATATGATATGTGTTGAGTCGTGGGTTACATGGCGCGTAGTTTGTATTTCGCTCAGAGAGAATTTGCCGTTCGAAATGGGCCATGTTCAAGAATCGCCAATTATTACCCATTTGTTTGCTGCATGTATTAATGTTTTTCTTATGACTTTTTTAGGTTTTGTGATGTGTAGTGTGATAATAAATCAATCTTAGGTTTTCAGACATGGGTAAAAAAGGCGGATATCCCTGTTAGAGCTTGCCAGGCGGCCGTGAACATGTTGGAATCTCGAATGCGCGTCACCGACATTGCGAGGGCCCTGAAGATCCGAAACCAGTCGATTTCAGCTATCCTGCAACATTATAAGAAGACTGGGACCGTCGAGAACAGTCCGGGATGTGGTAGGCCTCGTTCCACTACGTTGCGTTAGGATAGACGTATCCTCCGTTGATTTCGTGCTGATCCCACCTTGACTGCTGTGGACATCGCCACCGAATTCCGCGACAGCGAAGACATGAACGTCAGCCAAATGACCATTTCCCGTCGTCTCATTGCTGGTGGATAGAATGGAAGACTCCCCGCCAAGAAACCACTCATCGGAGCCAAGAATCGACGAGCAAGAGACGCGTTCGCGCGCCGTCATCGACACTGGACAGCGGCGGACTGGAGTAAGGAGCTTTTCACCGACGACAGCAAGTTCAACTTGTTCGGAGGTAATGGCATCTGATACGTACGACGTCCGTGTGGCCAGAGATTCAACCCCCAGTTCATCCAGCCAAATGTCAAGCACGGAGGAGTATCGCTCATGGTTTACGGCGCATTCTCTCGCAATGGAATGTGCCCCATCATCAAGATTGACGGAATAATGACCGGCCAGATCTACATAAACATGCTCATAAACGATGTCTTCCCATGGGCAAACCAGAACATGCCAGCCGGATGGATCATGCAGCAAGACAACGACCCGAAGCACACCTCCAGAGTAGCGAAGGCAGCCTTCCAGCAGCAACAGGTCACACTTCTAGACTAGCCAAGACAATCTCCAGACATCAACCATATCGAGCACATGTGGGAGGAGCTGGAGAGACGATGTGCGAAGAAAACCTGCCGGAATAGGGACCAGAAATTTAACCAGCTGTCTGCAGAATGGGCGCGAATTCCTCAGGTCACCGTCGAGAAGCTAGTGGACTCGATGCCGGCCCGTTGTGCAGTTGTTATTATGTCTCGTGGTTATCCCACTAAGTATTAGTTATTCTTTTGTCGTTTTCCCGTACTTGTTTTCTGTTATCGTTGCATTAAATGAATGTAATACACACCTCCTTTGTTGGTAAATTTGTATGACCTTTGCGATTAAGCTCGATACCTGATCTCTGTTAAGGTTTCCGATCCATGTGCATATGTGTCATGTTTACAACTGAATAACACATATCATATCCCAAAATGACACGATTTGGTCCAGCAGAAAAAAATTATGTTCGAAAAAGTGTTTTGCCAAATACTTTGGTTCGCTACTGTTCGTATAATCGCAGGCACAGTTTACGATCTTGAAATATATAGAAATTGCATGTTCAAA
Organism: Macrothele yani; assembly: GCA_039090855.1. Taxonomy (NCBI): domain Eukaryota; kingdom Metazoa; phylum Arthropoda; class Arachnida; order Araneae; family Macrothelidae; genus Macrothele; species Macrothele yani. The sequence continues at coordinate 43,506,185 of CM076999.1, read as the reverse complement.
TTTAATAAACTCCTTATCAGCATTTCCTTGATTTCCTTGGTATACGAATCAATGATGTTGTTTAAAAGAATAGTTTTCTTTGAAGTTTCTTTTAGGCAACTTGAGTTCGTCTATTTCTTCTTTCCTTATGCACATGGTACAGATGCCGCAAATAGTCTTCTCTAGAACGATTGACTAATTTAATCATTTCAAACGAACATATTTGTAAACCCATCTTCGATTAGTAAATATGCGTACTGAACCAAAAACTGCAAGTAGCTGAAAAATTATTTACTGAATATATGTATCTAATGATGAACCCTGTTTTCAATTTTTTTAAATGCTGTACACTGTAAGGCTTTCTAAAACCTTTTACATGATTTTTATCTTGAGCTGGATCAGTTACTTTTAATGTATTGGAAATTCTGTGCTACAATGCTATTCTGTTAAACCCTCTTTCAAGATAGATTATTTTTCCGATCTTACTCAGAGAAAAGTAATGAAATCTCGTCTACTATATATCCATATGTTTCCAAAACGGAATTAGACTGCTTTGGGGTAATGGATAATTTAAATAAACCTGATTTCTCTCAAATCTGCAATATATTTTTGGTAATGTACTAACACAAGGAATTTTCAAATGCGCCGGTAGGTACAAAGAAATCACGGCCGTGGATCGCAGGTCAGTCAGCAGTTTTGTTTGCTGATGGCCGTCGGCTTTTGGAACACTAAGGAGTCCGACTACGATTTGCGTTCGTAATAGCAACCTTGGAAACACATTCGGGTTTGTCAGATGGCTACAAACAAATTATAATAAGACTTACTTCGTTTACAGAAAAGCATCTACATTTTATCGGAACGCAATAACATCTTCCTCCGTATCCCCGTACATGCACATCTCTTTTCTCATATTAACAAGATTCCGTTTTTATAGCACAATTTTTTTATCTACATATTATTGGGTCATATTTACGATTCCTACCTGGGTTTATTTTCGCTACTACTGTGCCCTTATTCTATATACAAGAACTGTTGACTTGCAAACACTTGCGTTTTTTTTTTGTTTGTCACTATATCCACTGGAGTTCTAAGTGACATGCGCCCATAATTATTAGCATAAGGTTTGCAGATAAATAAGTTTACAAAGTTTAGAGATTATTGTATATATACAAACCAGGAAAATGGATGTTATGAAAATTGCTAAAATAGTTTATGATGTTTGAACTAGTTCTTTGTATGCTATGTGCTTAGATATTCTATCTAACTGCTAGTATTACATTATAAAATATAAGTTCAGAAGCAGTTTCATTTTCACCAGTTGCCTCACTGTTTTACCTGCTTTCAGGGTAATGTCATTCCTTAACTTCTTTGGTGTTAGCCCATGGTCCATACAGACAATGTATTAGAGATAAAATTTCTTCTAAGCTTTAGAGCAAGTAGTATTAGATTTCTGTAACTTCATTAGTTCGGGAGGTAACCCTTGCTATCGGCTCATTTGCATATATGACTTCGTGTTTTCTCATTTGGGCTCCGGCTCCTTTTTCTTGCTTCACAATACTTTGGAAGAAGTGGCTTTATTCTGCGGCAAGCATTTGATGGAACACAAGGCATTTGTATCTGTAAGCAAGGAACGTGACAAAAACATTGCCAGTGATGAAAGGCATAGGTGATCCACCTAATTATCCATGTCCTTCTTATGGGTATCATATGTGTATTAGCAATTACACGTCTTTCTTATGTATACCTTAACAAGCAGTTGCAGCTTCTCAGGATTCACCACGGGTTGTAAAGAAGGCTACTTGTTAATATGACAAAAGAGAGATATTTACAAGGACGAAAGACGTCATCGCAATAAAATAGAGTGCAAATACTTTCTTGTCTATGTAATAAGACAGATATGAATTTGTATGCTCCGCTTGACAATCCTTGCTGTTTCCTAGATAACTGTTTAAAACGCAATTTGCCGACGGCCCCTTACGAGTTCTAGTGTAGACGGTTGTCATCCGAAAGACTATTGACTGAAGAAATTGACTAAGTAGACTTTCGTTTTGCTTGCATTAAATGAGCAATGTTAGACATGCCGTACTTATCATGCAGCAGAAGGTCAGGATTCTTCTAACTCAGTGAACAAAATTGCATCTGATCTTTTTAAAAGACATACTACAACCTCATCGATTGTATTTGTATCGCTTCTAATTTTCGTACAGTTGTGAACGTCAGCTCACTCAAATACTATTTACAGAGCTACACACCACACCAGAAAATGCAAAATGTTTTATAATTATATACTTCTTCTTACAAATAAAAAACCGCTTACCACCTAATAAAGGTATATTTTACAGAACATTACAGAAAAAAGCCTTTGACATAAAAATCCGAGAAATGTGGCAGAATAAAACCTTACATTTCCAAATATTCGAACTTTCGCGTTGTCATGATGTATTCAGGTGTATATGGATTGGAAGTAGTTCACACCGTCCTTACTTTGATTTTCTAGTGTTCTATAAAAGACACTGGAAATAATCAGTATGTTTTGGTTACTTCATCCTTATCTTCAAATGTCTTATTTGGGGCAACCTTTACTAGGTTAATGCATTTAGTATAATGATCTGTACATACACACGTACACTGAGGCTTTGAAAAATGTTGTTATGTTTGATTTTCATCTTTATATCGATGGGTATAAAAACTGTACGTTAAAGGAACAGCAAAATAAAAAGGTACAAATGTAGATCTCAAAATGATTTATAATTTGTGTATTCTCGAGGAAAATTTCTTAAGCATACATGTATGTGTTGTCATGAATGAGATCCCTTATTAAGATAAGAGTTGTCAGCTCCCTCAAGAATATAAGTATTATTTTATTTTTGTTTCTTTCAAAATATTTGTACAACGAAGGAAAACCTTCCAAACAGAAAGGGTTTCGAATATTGTAAGCACACGAACGAGACATTCATCAAGTGTATTTAAAGCGAAAGCATATCATCCAGATACGCTGTACAACAGCACTGTGTCTGCGAAACGGTACTGATGAACCTCGGAAGTTTTCCCGAAACAATTTTTGACCTAATGATATACATACATATTCTTATATTTCAAAAGACGGTTTTGACAGCTGTTTCGTGGACTTTTTATTGATTAATCAGTAGTTGATAATAAGCTTTGATCAGAACCAGGGTTTAAAAAAAGAATTTGAAGATAGAAATTGAGTGTAATTTTGAATGTACAAAGCTGTATGTCCGTTTTTAAAGGTAAGAGCATCTCAATACCTAAAGTATTCCCAATACGTCCAATCAGCTGATATTTTCGGAGCTAGGTGAAACGAACCACAGATTCCATGAAAAAAAGTATCTAATCAGTCATCTATCGATTGGCTGAGTCTCCATTTGCCGAATGGAAGTAAATCATACTCAACAAATATCAATAAAATGAAAAACATTTTGACGCATCTGTATGAACTTCGGAAGTCCGAACGATGTGGCCCACGATATTGAGATTTGCTACTGTATCAACAAGTTGATAATTTTTAATATCCTCAAACAATCTGGTATACCGATGGAAATCTGCTGTAAACGGAAGTTAAGCTGATACAATCGCGAAAGTACATGAAAACATTGATCATAATTTTGTTGGGTTTTTTTTCTTTTGATTGGAGGTTTAACGACCACCGTTAGCAACTCAATGAGTTATAAGCAGTCGCTCATCCCTAATTTAGGGACACTGGTTCCAGGGAAAGGAAAGAACCAGCGCCATAAGACAAACAACATCCATGCGTCATCGGAATTCGAACACGGACCCCTTTTGGACGAAAGATTAGAAGCCATCGCTTAGACCATTGCACCACCGGGACAGCCCATCATAACTTAAGGACACCGTTAGCAATCACACGTCATTCTTATGCGTATCTTATCAAGCAATTGCAGCTTTTTGAAATTCATGAGCTTTGGGACGAAAATTGAGAAAACAGAAATATCAGCTCTTGGTTGACTAAGTATTTAATACTGGTAGACACCATGGTCCGGAAAACTGTTTACAGTTCGCCTTTTTTCCATATATGACATCCGAAAAGGATGAGTTTGGTGTTTTACATTTCCCACCGTCTCGCCGAAGTACTGATGATATAAACGCTTCCTGCTGGGACGTTTTGTTTCGCCCGGGTTTCCAAAGCTGACGTCTGTTAATGAACGATGGTACCTTTGTTTTCTGTTTTGCGGAAACGAGATCGGAGGTACCTGGCAACTTTGGAAGAAAATTTATCTACCTTAGCTTCATACCGTGGTATTTGTTGCTCGATAATAGCATTTGACCCAGGAGATGAAGACAAATCATTGCGTAAATTGCTGTCGAGGGATCACTAATTCCGCAGATTTTGTCAGCCATACGGTTTAAATGTAGCAGGTTATCGCGGCTGACTCTGCTGAACTATCTCAAGTAGGCAACGTAAATAAAAATACTGAGAAGTTATCATATATTGTATTTATGTACAATTCCCCAATTGCAAAACATTAATTAGTCGAGGACAGCCAATCTCCAATACCTGAAATAAAGGTTTAACAAGCTTCTTTTGGACTCAAAAAACTGTTCCTGATGCCTTAGGTCATTACTCCTACAGTTGTCACGATCAGATGACTCATAGTAAAATTTGAATTCATGTGTATGTATTCCATGGGTAAACTGTGATTCAGTCTGAGCGGACTGTTATTCCGTGTCCGTGTTCTAAAATAGAAGGCATCGCCCAACCAGGGTTTAAGCTGGTTTTCAGTATTTAGCAGCAATTTAGCTACTTTCCAATAAATAGTTGCAGCAAAATTTTTAAAAAATTAGCACATTAAACCATGCCCCACCTCAACATATATATACACTGCTGGCCACCAAAAATTCAACACCAAGAAGAAAGCATCTGATTAGCCTGAAATTCGCAGCATGCGTTGCCCGTGAGAGGACATGCAAACTATTAGCATTGTGTGCCCGGCACGCCACCGAGAAGTCTTAAAGATGGGTGAACAGAAAGCGGGGTGTAAGTAGTGGCAGTCTGTTGTGCTGCAGGACCTGTGCGTCGGAAGCTTCCTGATGCCTCGTCGCAGAATACGGCAGTCATTCCAGCACGTCACGGAGTTCGACAGAGGAAGAAAAGTGGCTAATCGCGACATCGATTTATGGTACCGAGACATCGGCGGCCGTGTGGAACGGCATCCAACCACATTGAGGCGAGTATTTATTCGGTGGGTGCAGGAGGGACGGGGGGACCAACGTGAGCGATTGACGCAGCCGCGGCACACCTCCGAACGAGAGAACCGGCATGTAGTGCGGCGGGCATTGACGGCTCGCACTGCCACATTATTTCTCATATTGTACATCAAAGTATAATTTATTTAGTCAAGACTGAAGATGGCGAAAAGGAATTAACACCATCATCTCTCATAGTGAAACTGTGATATAACGAACGCAAAGCGTGAAATATGTGTAGGATACAGTTTGCTGATCCAAATTTTAATTTTTCTGCATTTCCTTTAAGACATATAATGATGATTCACTAAGTTTAACGCGTCGATCTATTCAATAATAAACAATGGTGTAACTACGAGTTATACAACACGAAAGCTATTTTATAGATTTGTGGGACAAAAGAGTGGCGGGTTTGTTCCAAGCTTGGATTCACAACGGTTGATTACGATGATCATCATATTTGCCCTCACAAAACGTACGTAATTATATACTTTCGCCAAATGTTGTCCGGTGTAAGAATGAAAGGGAAAGTTTTCCTTCCTGTTCTTTCGGTTCCACGTAATTTTATTTCATTTCTGCGAATAAAAACGGATGTGATTGCGTTCTAGTCTCAGCGAAGTTTGTGTAGGCGGAAAAAAAAGTAAAGGACATAATGGAATGCTACGTTACTTGGAATGTAACAGACAAAAGTGGATTAGCTTTGAAAAACATCGAAACTTTTACATTGATAACGTTTTCTGTTGATTTGCTGTGTGTGCATTGTAGAACTGCTATTTGTCATTTACTTTCTAGTTTAACATATTGTTGCACTCTGGGGTGCCGAGCAAACCTGAAGAAACACAGTTAGAATTTAAACTGATAGCATGTATCGCATTAGCTAACGACACGTTGATATGCATAGGACATTAAATTTTTCAATCTTCATTCCTTTTCCGCAGAAATCTTACTGTTTGGAGCAAGAGGGTTATGCCTAAAAATTGAACAAATAAAAACAAAATTCCACAGACACTGAAAACTAGTAATTCAATTTTAGGGCTTGCAAGTTCCCTAAAGAAACAGACACTGATAGGTCTCAATTTTTCAAAAACACTTTGCAAACTCAGTTCACGGGACCCTAGTCCTTTAAGCAGTTCATTTAGGAACTGAGCAAATAAAATAATTCACATAAATTACAGTTCAATTAATAAATAATGCAGTCATGAGTCATATCGAAATGCTAGGAAATTTAACCTATAGGCAGAAATAGACATCGTAATGACAATCGTCCAGCTGTATTTACAGTTTTAGACAAAATTTCAATCCAATTTGTTTTTCAGGTTTGCGGCACTAGGTCAAAACGTAGATGTTTACAAGTTTAATTTAGCGCACATGGGTCTCCTATCATATCGGTAAGAACAAACACAAATACGCATGTGTTTTTCGTGAAAACGCGGTTTACATTCGATTTTTCGACTATCAGATGGGGGAGAGCAGCTTTTTCCTGTTTTCCTTTCCCCGTTGTCTTTATGTCACCTCGACGTGGAGGACAGTGAGTCTCTCTCTCTCTGTCTGTTTCATAGGTCGATTCGACGTCTTTTCATCGATAGCGGAAATTATCGTCTTGATTCACTTTCGAAAGTGTACCGAAGGATTTTAATTGTTTCTAAACATCATGCAAGGCCCCTTGATTACACTTCACTTTCTTGGCCACATTAATTTATTTTCGGTAAACTTACATATCCAAACACTGAAAAGAGTTGTTCTGGATTTTCCGTATACCCGCTGACAAAAAAAAAAAAAATATTGGTTTACCAAGACAAAGGACACCATTAGTCCCATTTGTTGCAAGAGATCACTATTTGCTGTCGTTGCCCATGCGACACAACTTTCTTTGGGGTATAATGATGGTTTAGATTTTTTGACGGTATTTCGCAGAAGTGCACCTCAGAATTCACAGATAAGCTGCATAACTTGCATCGATTTCCTAAGCAGACGTCAAGGGGTCTTCATACCCCGGATCAAATCTAACAGGCCTCTTGGGTTTGGCTTCTGTAATAAGCCTGCGTAATATTACCCTCTCTATTTATTGTTTTCTTCTAACTTTATGCAGTTTTTATTCAATTTCAAAAAATGTTAACGAAGTGTGATAAGCTAGCGTTTCATTTCTTTTAGCAAACTGAATAAGTCTCTACGTCCTCACACTTGTTATACCATCTATAAGTCTTTTCATCTTTCGGGCATGACGATCTATTTAGCATGGGCGATGTGACTTTTTTTCACCTTCTTTACATAGTTGAAAACAGTTCTTTTGGAGAAAATACGCGTATGATATTAATATGAGTGTAATCTGTTCTCGCGCTGTTACTGACAGCTCTTTTGTACGTTGTCGCAAAAGGCGCTATTGGTAATTTCATTTGTAATTTGTACATGCATCTTTATAGGGATGAAATTCAGTCTGCCCAGTTTAGATACTTCTCTCTGAAGTGGTTTAGGTATAAATAGGTCATTTATCTTCGGCCACTAATCCTGCCTTCCCACCCTTCTTTTAGTAGCCACCAAATAACAACATGGCCCATTATTCGCACAACCCTGTGCAAATTTTCCCATTATTTATTTACAAATATTGTATACTTAACCCGTCTTCCGTCTCCCAATAATATATTAAAGATATCCCACAATTACAGATAAGAAGTTATGCAGGATTACGCACTGAGATCAATTCTTATACTTGTTGTGTAATTGTGATTTATTTATTTCCAGTTTTATACATGGTAATAAATTTATAAATTGTATAGCATTCAATGAAATTTATAATCTGGAAATGACTCCAAAAAATTGTTTTCGCCTTTCAGTGGGCTTATAATTCTGAGCAGTTAACTAAGTACAAAATTATAAAGTAACAGAATCTTTAATAACAGGAGACTACACCAAATCATACAAATTTAAAAGATGACAATCCGTTTTTTGGTGTAATTGTGACAGGATGGTAAGTTTAATAATATCCGAAAACTTGAAAGTTTCTTCGTCCTGCAGCACGAATCGAACATGCGTCTCCAAGATAGCGCGCGGGCATGCTACATCCAGATTCACTAAACATGAATGCTGGTTGCTTCGACTAGCAAATCCTGTGATGGTTATATTAAAATTAATCGGAAACTTGAGCCTTAGTCGTTGGGAATGGTGTAGTGGGTAGCACACACGGGCACTATCTGGGAGACGCAGGTTAAATTTCCTCTCCAGGACGACGAAATTTTTAAGTTTTCGGATTTTATCTAACTTACCGTCCTTGTCACAATTACACCAAAAAACGGATTGTCATCTTCTAAATTTGTAACAAACATTTCCTTAACTTTAAGCAAATAACTCTCAGTAACTTTTATAAACGTTCATTTCTTCATGAAAATACGTAAATATTTCCCATATGATTTTGTACTTTCATCCTAGTAGGATAAATGTGGTATCTATTACAAGTTTTTTAAATACATTTCTCTGTCATATTACGGTATGCAAAAGTTTCCGTCGCCCACGCTAGGGGGCGCTGGTAGGCAACTCGTGCTGTCGGTTCGTACATGAAGCCAAGCATGGTGGTCGAATAAGCTCATTTGCGGCTCTGTTTGTTATTTATGTTTAATTTAGGGAAACGTGCGAGTGTCGCATACGGTTCAATATGTCAGGCGTATGGCAAAACGGTAATGAACGAGCGGACGTGTCGACGCTTCCGGAAAAGTACTCTTTTTTTAAGTGACATAAATATATAAAAGGACTACTTTCCTGTTCTTCGTCAGTAGACAATGAATTAAAATGTATATGAATATTTTGTAATTTCATTCTTTGTACCATTATGTTTGTTAGTTCCTTTACTTTCGAAACTAGTATTCTGCAGTAGTAATATAAGACGGTAACTGTCTCATTGGACGTGATATCAACAGCCTGTGTCGATTTCTCGATTGCGTCCTTGTCAGATAGACTTTGGTGGAACGATACACCTGAATAATTACGATATCATGAGGTATATGAGCATTATGGAACCACGTCCAAAATGTACGTGGACACACATCATTCTTTCCTGAAACGTGCTTCTTCCAATATCTGAATTATCCAAAAACATTGAGGCATATCCATTCTGAAAGTCATTGGGTGATTCTCTGAGCATCTCTTTGAAGCAAGAAACAATTCCTATCGTTCACTCCACGGAAAACACGAAGCCTCATCCCAATAAATTTCGCGGAAATATCTCTTCCAAATCTGCATTGGAAGAGATATTGGTAAAACCAAAATTTATAAAAAAATAATCCGTATGTAATATCTTCTGTCATTTATGCATTTTTATTAAAAATGGCTTTTTGAAATACAGAATATGTTTTTCGGAACTTTCAGTTATATGGGTGAATTGGGAGGAATTATTTTCTAATTACTAAATTCTCCGTGGGTAGCCTTTACTTATATTGAAAGGTTTATTTGAAATCCGGCGTGCAATATTCATAAAACTGTCTAAAACATAAATTTCGAAGTAATTTATAAGAAATATTGAACCCTTTACGTATTAGATGTTGTAGAGCCTAAAGGGGGACTTCTGGGAAATGTGTGCTAAACAGACATACCAGTACATATGTTTTCGGTCGTTCTCGCTCTGCAAACCAGCGGAATGATCATGATCTGGCCATAATAGCAAAGTCGATTAGATAAGATCCTGTTTGACGGTTGAATGGGTTTCGCAGAGTGTCAAAACTTCTAAATGCACAAGGGATACATTTCCGGAAACTAGTGTCGTTCCTCAATTATCCGGAGCCTTTGTGGTGGTGCTCACGTTGACCTATTTTCATGTCGATGGAATTAAAATAGGATGAACTCAGGGTTAGACTTAACATTTGTAAAAAGTATGCCATTATCATAATATCCGTATGCTTGATTTCAACTTCTCTTTATTTGCGTTCTTCCTGTACAGTCCTGGATTTTAATGTACACGAGTAGTTACCTACTGTGCAATACGTTTTATATTCCGAAGAAGCCATTGTGTACCTGAATTATTACATTCTGCTTTAAAAAAACTGTTCGCAGCCCACAGTATCAAGTGATAGCAGTTTTATTTTTTCGTCGGATATACAAAGTGGTAATTCATTTGGCTCTTAGGACGGCGTATGGTGATACGAAACATCGCTGTAAGGACGGACACAGAGGTCGCGACATTATAGTGCGGGCGAGTATCATGGTCAAAATAAGTTCCGAAGTGCAGGTAATTGATCAAGAGAAAATCACCGGGCAGTGATACATCAGTGATAATATTCTTCGCCATGTTCGTCTTTTCAAAGGTGCTATTGGAGCAGATTTCATTTTTATGAACAGCACCATCCGTTTATACATTGAGTGGCCACTTTATTATGACCACCTAACAGTTTAACGGAAAATAAGCTATGTCTGCATGCACTTGGCGCCAGAGGGCGAGGCTAATCTAAAATCGAAAAGCTTAGTGCTTGCGAAAGTAGTAGAAGTGCTTTTTGGGTGACGAGAAAGGTAAAAATTCGATTTGACGCACTTTCAATATGGGATGATTGTAGGAGCTCAGAGGCATGGAGCGAGTATCACCGAAAACGCCTGATTCGAGAAATGTTCCAGAGCAGCTGTGGTTAAAGTGTTTAAAGTCTGGACTGCCAGCCGAAAAACTGGATCTCTACATGCAACGTGTGGTCGTCATCGACTGCTCGGGTGGAACAGAAAATGTCCAGACTGGTAACAGACAACAGATAGGCAACAATGCAGCAAATTACACACCATCTTAATCAAGGATCCCCCTCAAATGATTTATACACGCACTGTTCGCCGTGCATTGCATCGGATGGGATATGGCAGCCGAAGGCCTGTTCGAACACCTTTGCTGTCTGCAGTTAACAAGAGAAAACGTCTCCAGTTCGCACAGGAGCACAACGATTGGACAGTCGGTAATTGGAAACAAATTATGTGGTCCGATAAATCACGTTTTCAGTTGCACCATGCCAATGGTCGAGTGAGAATTTTGCAGAAACAGCACGAAAGCATGGACCTCAAATGCACTGCTACAACCCTTCAAGCTGGTGGAGGCAACGTTATGGTTTGGGAAATGTTTTCCTGGCATTCTTTGGGCCCTTTAATCCATGTTGATCAACGTCTGACTGGCACATCGTATTTAAACATCGTTGCGGACCAAGTGCATCCTGTCATGTGGATGGTTTATCCCAACGGCGATAGCTACTTTCAACAAGATAATGCGTTATATTTGTAGTTCCTGGACCACTGACGTGTTAAACATATCGTGATTTTCAATGGCGCCCTAATTTTCTTTCTTTACAGTTTACTTTCCATTCCCATAGCAAAGGATTACTATTCTAGAATTCAGAATGACGGATAGAGTATTTTAGGCACGATAGGCTGCAACCCATTACTATAATTATTTCTATTCTCATACTTAATATGTTTCGTGGTTAAAGAAAGCATTTCAAATATTTGGATTTTTTGTAAATTATTGAACACTCTATATACCTCTTCACCAAAAATAATATGACTTCAATTCCAAATTCTAGATATGTCTTATGAAATGTTTGATTATACAGGCTGATCCATTTAAACCAGTACCCTGAAAAAACCTAACATTTTTGCAGAGGATCGCGCAAGGAACTTCTTTTTTCAATAGAAGCAGCAACTCGTGGAGAATGAAAACCGCCACCGTGAAGAAGATTGTTAACCGTAATTGTTACTGAGCACGTGATTTGTTTGTTGTTGCGTTGTCATTCACTTGCGCGCATTCGGAAACATGCAGTACTATGTTCCAGAGCGTGGTTTTTAGTGAAATCGTATTGGGTAACCAATTCTGTCATCAAAACGCAACGAGCATTTCGAAGAGAGTTTGGAGTTTGAAAAGTGCGAAGCAAGTCAACAATTCTATCGATGGCAAAAAAACGGAAGCAAACCGGCTCTCTTCTCAGCAGTAGCGGTAGACATCACCCTCCGATGCCCCTAACGCGTGTGAACGATGTTCTGCAACGTTTACTTCGATCTACGACGAAATCGTTGAGAAGATTAAGCCAACAGACAGGATATGCAGACGGCACTTGTCAAAGGGCAGCAAAAAAGCGAATATTCGACCATTTAAAGTAAACGTAATCTATCAGCTGCAGGAACCGGACAAGGGAAAGAGAGTAAGTTACTGCAAATGGTTTCAAAATTTTCTTAATTTGCGAACTGATATTCTCTCCATCAAATGGTTTACGGATGAAACCAGGTTTCATCTTTCAGGCTACGTCAATTCGCAAAACAGCAGATACTGGGCTGCCGAAAATCCAAACGTTTTGTGTGAAACATCGATGCATTCACAAAAGGTTGGTGTATGGTGTGCGGTTTCGTCTACGAAAATTATTGGCCCCATTTTTTTCTCTGAGACTATTAACTTTAACGTTTATTGCCTCAATGAATTTGTGGAACAACTTGATGACATTGAATTCACAGAGGGCTACTTTCAGCAGGATGGCGCTACGTGTCACACATCGAAAGTCTCAATGGAACTCATAACCAGCTTCTTTGATGACAGATTAATTTCAAAAAACGTATGGCCTCCCCGATCTCCGGACTTAACGTACCGTGACTTTTTTTATGGGGTTATTTAAAGCATAGAGTTTACAAAACCCATCAAAAACATTAGATGCATTGCGTGAGAAAATCACGACTGAAATTGGCAATGTTACTGCTCGTACTGTACATGAGACATCACTAAATATGGTGCGGCGTGTTCAACTGTGTTTACAAGAAAATGGAGGACAATTTCGACATTTGCTTTGATAAAATACCACATGTATAATTCTCAACTTCCTGTATGATTTTGTTGTTATTTATAAAAAAGTTATAAATAAATAACGTGGTACTGGTTTAAATGGATCACCCTGTATTTATCAGTACATAACCAAAACTTAATTTATTTTTCTTTTGAGACCATTTAAATTTTAATAGTGAACGTCTAAGAAGAACTTGAAAAAACTGTGGGAAACAAAAACAATAAAATTTGGAAAGGCAGAATTTCTATCAGCGTTTTACTAAAATATACGCTGGTAGGAAACATCGTTTTGATCTTTACGATGCTGTGGTTTTAGTGATATGGCCTTTGACGAGTGATTTCGCAAGTGATTTTATTACTTTATTCTTTGCCGGAAAATTTAATCTAATAAATGTTTGTGTCAATCCTACAATTTCAATCTAATGAACAGTTCTACTTTTGCAGACAGTTCATTAGATGATCTTTGTCTTTGATAGGTTAATAAAGCTAAAGCAAAGGGCAGTGTTAAAAGCAGAAAAATGAAGGAAAAATCATTTGAACTTAGTATTGCGCGGAACTGTAAAGTATACAAGTATCTTTATATTTCTGTGCTCAATTTGATATTCCGTCGCTTTCTTCTCTGATGTTGGTTTTACTGCTTATGATTACCTACAGCAAAATATATTTTATTTACCTAAGTACCTCCTTGTGTGTTTGAATTACCGCCCAACCAAAAGAATGTTCTAGAAGATCATGAAGCAGAACGCATTGCAGTGAAAATACTGGGATACCCAGCTCAATACCTTGAGAACCACTAGTTGCCTAAAGCCTTTTTAAACACGAATGACCGGTTCACCTTTGAACGTGAATACTCCAATGAAGACCTGCGTAATGGCGTGACAGAAGGGTTTCAGTTTTTCTTTCCGCCTACTGTAAAATTAAGCAAAACTAATCTTTATGAAGAAGAGGGAAAATAGCATAACATTTTTTTATCTGGGTTGAAACTTTGTAATAATTCTTACATATTTGTAAGGTTCTTAGTGTATACTTTTTTATTGAAAAATTTTTATATATAAAATATTTTTAATTTTAAATCTGAACTTTTCAAAACCAATTATCTATGTGTTAAAAGCGCACTTACTAAGTTGAGTGGGGCTGTAAAACCATGTGTGCTATTCCGATCTCGCGGTCAGTACCGATAACATTGAAACTGAACGATTATTTGGATTTTACTTTCGCCATTTGTAAATCTTAGCTTAATGTCTTTGTTCAAATAATTTGCTGACGATTTTGTCTATATTTTATCGCCCAAAGTTTGTTTTTTTTACGTAGCACGCCTTTCTTTCATTTCTTTCCCTGCGATTTTGACATAAAGTCCCAAGGCATTTCAATTTCCTTTCTACGCGTCCATCTTTGGGAAAATTCAAGAAATGCGTTTGAGGTATTTCTGGCTCATTCGAAAGAATGACATGCTATCTAAAAAGGCAATATTCTTAATAAAGGCAAAAAACTGGGCTAGTTTACAGGATTAATCGTGTCAGCTTTCGGAGCTTTTGCGTTTTGACTAGTTCGTCGAACTAGCTTTAGTCCGCTATAATTCCCAACGGAAGAGCAAGAGTAACAGTGATTAGGAGAGCTCAAAATCAGATGTTATTTAGACTCGATCGTAATCTGTCCGCCGACAGATTACGATTGCGCATATTTTAAGGAAACAAAAAATAAAAAGGAACGAGTACACAACTTCTATGCTGCGATTGCATCTACAGTCATGCAATAGAAATTTAAGTAAATGTGTAAATTAGCGTTTAAACTATTTCGTCGGAAAAATGTTAGTACCTGGAAAAAGTGCAACGTACAGATTTTAGAGTATGCAAACTAAAGGCAAAAGCTGCAGAAATTTAATATTTTAAAAATCTTTGAAATATTGTTATCGTATTATTTACATGTAAGTGCGACGCTATGAAGAGAAGCTGCGGTACCCATCGCTTCGGCGTCGATGTGAAGCTTTGCTCCGTTGAAAGGAAAGTTCGTTTCTGTGCCAAAATGACGGGCGGAAGAGTACAAGAGAAAGCGATTATGTTGTTGGCAGAAGAGCGATAAATGTTGTAGTGATACACTACAAAAAATAGGTCCACATCATCCACCCGTTCTTTGTGGTATCCTGTAATTTGTTGGCAGGAAATACCGTGTAAAAAACTCTTTGATTTACGAAAGATACGTATCAGAGAGATAGAACTGATTTGCGAAGAAGGTATTAACAGTAGAACCAAAACTACACTGGCACAGCAAATCAGCTACGAATGGAAGCCGTTCAAAACAGAACCGAAAGTTATACTTTCCTAGTTTTCTGTACAACGTAGAAAGGCATATTAGTACTTTCTATTTCGAATCAGGGAATCGTATGCTAAAGAAGGAAACATTTATCGACATTTGCTTTAAAAACAATGACAAAACATGAACGAACTATATTTTGCAGCGTGTGAGTACAACAATGGTTTCTTCTTCTGGCAGGAAAGTATGCGGTTGCACTTGTAGTAGTCCGTGCGTCAATTACAAGCGGCATCGAATTTTTTTTTCAACGGATCAAATCTTCATATTGTCGTCTACCGATACATTAGTCCTACCGCAGAGTCTCTTCAGAGTATCGCACTTTCAGATAAATATCACGATAAAAATCTTTAAAAAAAATTTAATCTATGAAATTTCTGCAGCATTTGCCATTAGTTTCCACACTCTAAAATCTGTACGTGGCACTTTTTCTAGGTACTAACATTTTTCCAACGAAATAATTTAGGACTCAAATCTACACATTTACCGAAATTTTCTGTTTCAGCCTATTTTGTTTTCGCAACACAGGACGTATATCAGCACTGTTGTATTGCTACGTATCCGCTTTAGCGCCAACTACTTTTTCAATAGAAATTTTGCATCGTGTTTAAAACGAAATTAATTGGAACATTCCTCATCTTGAAAAATCAATGGACAGTAAAAGTTTATTTAGTTCCCTGTTTAAGAAGTACAGATTTAGGGAAAAGCAATATGCATTTCCCTCCTGTATGGAAAACCAATGATTTCTCTAAAAGAAACTACAGGCAAAATGACGTGTTCCGAACGTGATGAAAGGAAAAAGAGTGTCTGTTTTTGGAAGTAATGTTTTGAATCTGGATTTTAGTGTAGGAATAAAATTTTTATTGAATTCCATAGCATTTATTTTCCCGCAAACTAGAGGCAAAAGTTTGTATATGAATTATAGAAATATGCAAGAATCATCGTTCTCGCTCATTAAGTACCTCACACAAATATATTTTTTTTTAAATCGGACTCATTAGTTTGTAGATATAGTGCCTACAGACGAACGAACAATGGATTGAGAGAAATATGGAAATAGAAATAACACACACATTCTATTTTACATATTTTTTGAAAGGCTTTCTAAAACAAGCTTCGTTCAGCGGCGAAACTGGATCGTTAGTGCGTTTCAGACACCTATTGACCAAGGCAATACATATAACTGTCGGTTGCAAAAGGCTTCTATAAATGGACAGATGCAAACAATTTATCAGTTTTTTTGAACAGATTAATGTTAATGATCATATTACTCTCAAATTAATTAAGTTAAAATTAAGCTCAAGGATACTGACTAACTTGTAACAGCTAAGTAAAAAAAAATTACAAAATTTTTTTTTTTTTGCACGAAATTAATCTGATTATAACGAAATTTAATTATTGCTTTTATCAAAGTACGAGATTACTACAAACATTGTTTCATGAAAATAGACAGATTAAGATGAACAAACTTTAGAGTGAGCAGTATAAAATTACCTTGCCTTCTTTGATTCCTATGGCAGTCTACTTGTGCTGTACAAGAATGGTGTGCTGCTGTCGATTTCGGACAACCGATACTATTCTTATATAACCTGCTCAATACAAAGGATATTTCCTTGCAACAAATCAGATAACCTACAGGCGTTGTATTTGGGAAGCCAATATTGGAAGCCTTCTGAAAAGTGCTCTGCTAAATTCTTAAGTTATTAATATTAAAAATTATAATTTATGATTTAAAAATTTTATATTATTAAAATTAAATGGAAAAATTCTATTACGATTTTTTTAGATTTTGAGATATCCAAGAGTCTTACAACACACAAACAAATAAATAAATGAGTTTAAAGATTAAAAAAATATATTTAGTTACAATATTAATTAATGACACATCAGGAATCACAGAAAGGACCCTTTTTCCCTATACAGTTTAGAATACATTTTCACCACGGTAGATTTTATTAGAGAAAAATATTTTATTTTCATTAGACGATCATATGACGGAAACATGTGATTCACTCTTAATTCCCTTTACGTTCCCTAGCATCAGCTTGGACCTCTGTTATATAAGTCTTCTACTGAATTATTTTATATTCCGTTTTGTTAATTCTCAGCCTGGGATCTCCGGCTTCCAGAGTTAAATTTTTGCACAAGTTGTTCGTACTTCTGAACTTTCTTCCTGTGCAGTTGGATGAAAATACAATCCCTCTATTTCAAAGGACATTCATTATTCCTTCATATATCGAAAATTATTGTAGCAATCATTTGCTACAAATTCATGCATCGTGGTTTATAATTTTCGCAATGAACTTCGTCTTGAAATCTTCTCGTGTGTGGTATTTCTTTTCAAGTTATGTGAACATCGAAGAAGAGCTATAATTAAAGGCGCAAACGCAGTTATTGATTGAGTGGAGGGCTTTCAGCGGAAGAGTGACGAGCTTTCAAGCGATGGAGAAGAAATCATTCTAAGAAATGGAACAATTTTGAAAAGAATTGCTTTTGAGAGTTTGCAAAATATTTGAGTGTATTTTGAGTTATAAACATCTGGAAAACTTAGAGAGATTTAAAAAGAAAATAACAGATGCTATTATATCCTGTACAAAACAAGCAACAATCGACTCGTATTTCCGTCGCGACATTTAAACAGGAAAACCGCAGACAACTGGGAAAATCTCCGAGTTCGAAGTTAGTTTAAATATTTATATTAAAATATTAGGGTTGTTATAAGTGTAACTGATAGTTTTATTGCTAAATACAGTTTTAAATTGATGGGTGTTACTACCTTATACTAATTGATTCACAATTTGGAAGATTAGCAAGCCGTACTTTAACATAATGTAATATGCTAAAAAAATATTTTTTTCCTTTGTTTGGTAATGCAACTTTCGTTCGTAACGGATGTTTTAAACTCTTCCTTCAACTTTGCTGTATTTGGCTTGGACGACTACATATACACTGAACAGGAAATCATTACGAACAGGACGTTGTTATGCAAATCCAAATTTCTGCAGGGACAGCGGCTGTGAAGAACTTGAAACTTTAAAGATAACAGCAGATACTAAACTCTGTTAATCAGTGTTATTTTTGTTCTTCAGTTGATAAAGACAGAAAACATATTCAAATTTGATAAAGGCTAAATGGTAATGGCCAGACGAGCTCTCACGCTAACTTCGGTTCACCGTGAAAAGCGCCTACAATAGATGCGCGAGCATCAAAATTGTGTAGTATTTCTTTTCAAGTAGCAATCATTTGCTACAAGAAGGTCGTCTAGTGCGATTAATACCGTTTCATTTTTGGCCATGTGAACAGGTGGGTAGGTGTGCTTCGCTTACTGGGGAAGTATTGACACCAGAATGAACCATGGGTCGGAAACAAGCCGACAGGGGATGTATAAAGCTGTTGCATTGCTGGGAAACACTGGGTCCAGTTATTCATGGACCGGAAGCTAAGTATAATGTCCGCCACCTACGTAAACACCATTGCAGACCACGTCATTCCTTTCATGGTAACGGTTTCCTCTTCTGAAGGTGCTTTCTTTGACCAGAATAATGCACAATGCCACACTGCCCGGTTTCTTTGAGAATGGTTCGCGTAACATGAAGCCCTCAGATATTGCCCTGGCCTCCACATTCCCCACATATCAATCCAGTCGAGCATCTGTAGTTTGTGTTCAATCAGCAAATCTGATAGACAAATCTGATATACGGCAACTCAGCCACGTATCTTAAAATATTTAAAAGATATACTGATAACGTGTTGGTACCAAATATCACAAGACAGCTTGGAAATCTTTTAGCACGATGCCTGTCCGGGAAAAATCTGTTTTGACGGCACGAAGAGTGCCAAAATCATATCCGGCAGGTGGTCACACTGTTTTGGCTGTCCTGTGTATGTTAGAAATAATATATATATATATATATATATATATATATATTATGCTGGAGTAGATATGTCGCACCCTCGTGGCACAGTAGCCTAAACGCTGGCTTCCGGCCATTCAAGCAAGCGTGGTCCGAGATTGATCCGGGTAAGGCATGGATTTTGTCTTTGTCTTAAGGCATTGTTCGCTTCTTTCACTGGAACGTCCAAATTGTAAATTAGGAGCAGGACATTGCTTGCAGACCTTTGAGTTTCTCATCGTAGTGTCGTGTAATTTTAAATGTTTTAGTAATGGTAGCCCATAATTACGTGTACCTGACTTGAATGCTCCAAATCCATGTAATGTCGTTATGAAGTGCCTTCATTGGGTGAAAATCTGACTAGGAAAAGAATGCCTTCTCCAAGGCGTCTTAGAGAGGATTATTCGTTGTCCCAAGTTTAGGATTTAAAATCAAATAAATCAAAGAAAAGCGAGGAACAACGATTAAATATGAATTTACAGATCGAAAATAATTCGTGAAGCTCGCGACGACAGGTAAGATATTTTCCAAAATTCCAGCTTTTTCTTGAAAGCTCAAATTTAATGCTGGGCAACAAATACTGTTAGCGGTTTCTTTGAAGCCGCAGGCTCACGTTTTTCAGTTTGGAGAATATGTCGTTCTGATCCGTTCCACATTCCACAATGCTACTAACTGTTTATCCGTTAATTTTAGAGCCTAACCTGAGGTTTTTGTCCAGTTTTTTCCTTTTTGCCTCATGTCTGATTTTATAGCATGCTTAAATACCAGTAAGTTTGAAATATCTGGCTTAGTGACTCATACAAGTCCTATATTTACCAAACATCTTTCAGTACCTGCTGATCGTTAAAACCTCATATCAAATCAAATGTTGAATATGTAAACCACAGTTCGTTAACAAAGATGGTGTTAAGTACATGTATTGCAACATAAGAAACTTCTGTAATTTTTTGTTCTTACAAACATTTATATCAGGAAAAGTTTTACATGATTTTTAAATAACTGCTTCTTTCTCACAAAAATATTAACTTATATCTCCATTCCAAAATGTCTTCTATTTTTCTTTCAATTCTTAATTTAAATTAGCAGATATTCTGCAAGAAATCTTGAACAGCTGAAACCATAAAGGTAAAGCTGAGTTTTGACGTGCTTCACGGTCCTTATGGATCTTGATTCAGGCAGGAAGTCAATCACACCCATTGTTGGTGGAATTCATGTGATCGAATATCTCGATATAATGGAAACATTTGTTTGAAAAAAAAATGAGTAAACGAAGTCTCTCCGTCTAGCAACATTGCTGGATTTCGTCGCAGCATCCAAGTGTTTTATGAGGCATTCTTTACTTTTTTCAAAAACGTTTTTGACTACGGTTTCTGTCCCGGTTGAAAAAGCACACACGTTTCTGACACTCACTTTCACCAGGGTATTTCATTATCATCCTTTCTGTTTCATTTGAATTGAGAGTAAGAATATGGCTGATTATTCCATCTAATACTTGGCTGTTCCAGGTATGAAAATTTGCTCTTCTAAATATAATCGCAATTAACAATAGACTTTTGAAATCAGCATCATACTGATACTAAAACATTTGTCTACTTTAGAAACGTTTGTGATAGAAAAGTGT
This sequence comes from Macrothele yani, assembly GCA_039090855.1. Classification (NCBI taxonomy): domain Eukaryota; kingdom Metazoa; phylum Arthropoda; class Arachnida; order Araneae; family Macrothelidae; genus Macrothele; species Macrothele yani. The sequence continues at coordinate 43,485,382 of CM076999.1, read as the reverse complement.
TTTCCTGTAACGCATCCATAGGTAACAACGAATGAACAAAATAACAAAAACAATTGCTGAACAAAAAAGGGATTTAGAAAGAAAGTTCACAAAAGGAGCGAAAAGTTCACAAAAACACAAATTGAAAGTTCACAGTAGGAGCGAAACGTTCACAAAAAACACTAATAGGAAATTCACAATAGTAGCGAGAATTTAGCAAAAACACTAATAAAAAGTTCACACAAGAAATTTCTTTCTAGGACATTTCTATTTATGTTAATAAAATAATATTTTCGAGCGAAAATCAGAATGCAGAAATAGAAACCAGAGACACAAAATGAGCAAAACTAAGTTTAAAGGTCTTAGTTCCTCTTTAGAAGCAATCGAAAGAAAAATGAAAGAAGATAAAAATGACGTTGGAAAATACAATTCAGTTCTTCGACAAAGGGACACCTCAACAGGCGGCAGAGAAAATGCATTATTAAAACTACATCACAAAAAATTATATACTTCATGGAGTGTAGATATGAACAGATTCATAATGTTTGTCAACAGAACAAATTTTTAATACAGGGGCGAAGTTTTTTAATAGCTTTAAAACAGCGGATAGGTGCAATTAAGAAATGCTAATTTCACGGCTCGAAAAAGAAATCCAGGAACAATTGAAATGAACTTACCGAGAAGAATTTGAGTTGGTGTATTTGCATGCGTGAATTCATCCCAGCCTAAGTTATGAAAAATCAAGCACTGTTTGGTGTGAAATTGAGAATGTCATAAACTCCCGGCCTTTGACATATATTTTGAAAGATATAAAGGACTTCAATCCTCTGACTCTGAATATGTTTCTGAAAGACAATGTAGGAGGTCCTACAGCTGATCTCGGTTATGCTGAACAAGTGGAGTTCAATGAGTGGTGGCAATATCGACTAAAACAGAAAGAAGATCTTAAGAAAAGATTCAGAATAAAATACTAAGGACAACTTAAACATTCTAAGAAAAGTTGCCAAAATAAGGACACCTTAAAAGTACAACAGTTGGTTTTGCTAGGGAGTGATAAGAGCAAGCGAGCGGAGTGGCCACTTGGTAAAATAGTGGAACTGTATAAACGGAAGGATGGACAGGTACGGGAGGTCAAAGTGAAGACGAAGGCAGGAGAAATGATCCGGCACACACAACGTCTCTTCCCAGTGGAGGCGAGCGATGAGAAGGAAAGATTACGGAAAAGAAGTGTGATTCCATCATTTAAACAGGAGCTCCTGAAGGGAACATCGTCGAGAAATTCTTTACGAGTCGTGACAAGAAGTGGACGAGTAACAAAGGGCCCCACGAATCTCAGTTTGTGATTTGCTGAGTACAATCAGTGATACTCAAGGTGGGGAGGATGTTGCATTTGGCGGCTTGCCAAGTAAGCTGGATGGAAACATTTCGCAATAACAGCTGGAGTTGTTGATCTTGCGTTTTGACACGACTGACCGCTAGAGGGAGACAGCGGAGAGAAATAAAGAAAAAAAGGAGTTTTTTTTTTTTTTGTTATTGTTAAAGCTTCGTGGGAAAGAAGGGGGATTATGGCGGTGATTTTGTAAAAATTTGGTGTGTATTGTGGTAAGACCAAAAGTGTGTATCTTAAGGCTGTATTAAATAAACGGGATTTTTTGTGAACTTACAGTGCTTGATTATCTCGGAATATATAACAGTTCTTCGACAGTTTTAAGGTGGAAGATTTCTTCTTTGGATAACTACTTGCAGCGGCCTGAACGAGATACGTAAGTACAGGTTTATCGTTTCGAAATCTTGTCTTTCGTAATGGCGGTCGTGCGGCTGCTGATAAGCCTTTCATCTCCACTCGGAATGCTACTCCTCGTTTACCATGGTGTAAAGAACATTTATCGTAGACTGTAGATCAATGGAAATGGGTCCTAAGGATTTATGAATCCAGATACACCATCCAGCAAGCTGATGATCGTGTGTGGGTATGGCGTCAGTCGGGGGAACGCAATGTACCACAGTGTATTGTTCCTGCGATCAAGTTTGGAGTTGGAACGTACTCATGTGGGGGTGACTCAATAAAGTAAGATTTACATTTAAAGATATATTAAACATACTAATTTACCGATCCTATTTCTTTTTCATCTAGATTAAACATAAGCTAATACGAAAAATATTTGCGAATTGGGAAAAGAAAAAAAAATGACAAATTTCGTGAAACAAGTTAAAATTCCATTACAAGAAACCTGTGCGTCGGAGGTATATGCCGTTTACAGATTAGTACCTACAAATGTATCCGACTATTTTGATATCATGAGAACATATAGTCCAAAATATCGATAAGAGGGGCGTTGCCGAAAAAAGAAAAGTGACCTAGTACATACGATAAATTCATTTTTATGCTGAGTTATGGAGGCACCGTTTATTTGAGCACTATCTGCAGTTTCAACTGTTCAGTGTGTAAATAACCACACTCCAGATTTGAGGGCGGTCTTCATATCCCGTTTTATATTGGATTCATTAACATGTCCGAAGGGCAGGGAGAGACTTCCATGGCACTCGGTAAGTTTCGGCTGAGGTAAAAACTAGGTAATCTCTCGAGATGCAAAGAAGTTCAAATATACCGCAACTAGAAGTCAACGAGAGATAGATCGGGTGATATTAATAAGCCGTTGATGCCTCGATGTGCAGAAGATAGGCGCGACTGGCTGACGTCTGGCATTGCAACATCGGCGTCGCTGTGTATAAGGGCATCAACCGGGAAAAATATTATATTGTTCAGGACAGTGCTTTCCTAAATGAACGAAATCACACGTGTGGCGTAGCAAGTGTCATATTTCTGGACGTGGCAAGTTTGCAATCCTGTGACACAGCGGTCTTCAAGGAAGAAAGGACTTATGATGAAAAGAATGTACGCATTAGGAACTTTCCATTAAGAGAATTAAAGTGATTCTTTATTTCTAACGAAACAAAATAGAACTAACGAAATTCGAAACGTATCGGCACCATTTTCGACTGAAATATTTACTGAATATCTCAAAAACTTTTGCATATGTTAAAAATAAGTCTATGTTAAATGCTAATGAGGCAAAGAGAAACATAACCAACTGTAATGTTTTCAGTAATTTATTAGAAAACTTGATTATGTAAATTCGAGCTTCTCAAGTTTTCTTGGGTTTCATGGTTTTTAAAACGACAAAAATTCACCAAGGGAGAATGAAAGAGTCACTAGTATCACTAATCCACTACAGGAACAAAGTACTCAAAAGCCTGATCGTATTTGTACATTAATGTGGGTTTGCGCTGCTGCTACATTTTGAGCAACTTTGTTTTTGTGTTTTGTTTCCTCAAATTCGTAAGGAAGTTCGAAAGCAATTATTTTTAAACATTGCAGTGATTACGTAATCGGTTACACCCCAGTAATTTCTTCCTTAACGGAGTCTTTCCATCACGGAAATATGTTGTAAAAACATAACTTCTTGGCTTGTTTCCTGATTGGTAATAAAATAATTTGTTTAGACAAAAATGAATAGGGTGCATTCGCGTTTCTAACAAAGATTAGCCAAATGACATTACTTGTCTATAACCTGCATCATATGCACGAGCCAAAATAGGAAGCATTAGGACATATACATGTGCGATCAGTTCATTTTGAATCCTGCTGGTGGTTCAAATTCCACTCTTAGAAGCGAGTCAGGATCGAGTGTTTTCAAGCTCGCGAGTTCTTCATTACGCAAGAACTGAGTTTTGTATTCAAACTCCAGGTATGCTTCTGTCACATATTCACAGTGCAAAAGTTGTAAAGCGACAGACAAAATAATATCACTTGAGGATCATTGGGTAAATGAATCTCTGTTGTCTAGCGGTTGAGCTCTGCAGAGGCAATATTTTTAGGCCCGAGCTCGGTCCCGGCCCACCAAGTTAATGCCAGGCAAAACCCGGCCCCACCATTCCGATCCGGCATAAGTTTCATTTGCGTGACTGTCACTTTGCTTTAACACAGACGTTATTTGTACTGTAACATTTTGGACTAACTCGAAACTTGTGCAAAAAGAGGGCATAATTAAGTTAACTAACCCACCAGTAACCAGAAATACGGCAAATGCAATAAATATTATTCGGTGAACTTAAATTAAGTTATCGTCATTTCATAATCGAACCTTTTGTAGGGGTCAGATCACTGTTTATACAAGTCAAGAACTGTCTCCTTTGATACTTTTGCCCAGAACATAATATAAATTGATGTTCAGTTACACACACGCACCCACAATAACATGCTTAATGGTTAATAGTTAATACAATAAACTTTCGTTCGCAGAATATGATTACGTTCTGTTGGTCCGACATCTTTGATTTTCATTCTTCAGGTTTAGGATATAACTCCCAAAATCCAAATGTAACACAATTTTTCGATTGTTTTGGACCTCGAACCTCTAATTTAGACAAACCAATATTCATCCATATTTAAAACAAAGCAAGTAGCAAATCAAAATCATAAAGACAGAGCCTAAGAATTGTTTATTAGCGCATATTGAAGCTTTAATTAATTCCTATCCCTATAAATGCAAAACATCGTACGGAGCAAGTGTTTTTCTGGTGTAAACTTCCGAAATAAATGGATTGTGGATTGAAAGGGGAGTTCGATTGCCAAAGATCAAAGACGAAAAGACGCGTGCAAAATAAATAAATAGATAAATAAATAAAAATAGTACAAGGCAGGAGAGAAAAATGATTGCCAGAAACAAGAAATATGATCACGGGAAGGAAAAGACAGATACTTCAAAAACAGAATAACCTAAATTTATCAACAACCTGACTACACGGTACACATGCAAGTGCAGGCCGGTCCAAGCTCGCCAACGAAACTGTAGGCATGGCCCGGCCCGTACGTTTTAAATTACAAGGAGGCCCGGCCCGTGCAGGGCTCTAACTAGCGGTGAGAAAACAAGTGTTATCTCCTTACGTTCATGTCAAAATGGTAAGTTCTAAGAAACTATGAAACATATTTTATTATGCATCACGTGCTTTGCAAAATATATATATATATATAATAATTTTAAGGATTTGCACGATCAGTTTCCCGGTATAACATTATAATATCTTTGAAATATTAATGCTCTATTGTTATAATTTTGCTTGTCGCACGGGTAACGCTATATTCTATGCGGTGGCTTCTGACAGTTCATCCGAGATGGATGAGATTTCGAGTCCCGGTGAGGCATTGATGTCGAGTTCGTCTTATAATATTGAGTCCCTTCCTTCACTGGAAAGTGTAACGATCCAAATTAGGGACGGGCGACTACTTCGATCCCATAGCGTTGTGCACGGTAGTAGTTAAACCTATTAAAATCAGTGTTGTTTGATATTAGAAGACATATGAGGCCAAATAAGAGCGTCTATTGTAACATTTTATCATAACTACAGTCCAGTACAAATATTTCGAAAATGCATTCTCACCTTCGCTTCAGTTTCAACGTTGACTGTCTAATGGCTCCTTCCGCAGTTGTTTCTTTTCTGTGGATGTAAGGCCAGAAAAATACTTTTAAATGAAACACGCTTGGCGACTTTATTTGAACTGGAATACTTCTTGAGTCTTTGTCAAATGTTCCGTTCCAATAAAGACGCGCGAAGTATTCCTTGCAACAACAGCACAGTTAAGCAGAGCATTTTCAAGAAGCGAAAAATTTAAAATATTTTTTTCATTTTTAGAGCAAGATGTATGCATCTCCTTGTCTTCTAATATTAAGTAACTCATGAATTCCACTGCAGAGAGAATTCCTGTGAGGATCTCAGAAGTCCTCGTATCTCTCTCCCGGAGGCGAAAGTGACAGAGAGGCGGCGATCTGCTTGTGAATGCATTATACAATATAAATTTTAGGGGCATCCCAGACGTATTGTATACAATTTCAGAAAGGGGATTGCAATAATTCAGCTGCTATCATTGATAGCTATTTCACAGTTGCAACCATTCATCGGCGTTCGAATGTTTACTAATCATTTGAAGAATGCCATGTAGTCTTCTGAATTCACTGACTTTCTTTCAGATGAGGAAAATCAATTGACATTATACTCAGTGCTGCTGTTTACTTCCTGGTCGGATGCAAATTAAAATTACATATAACAGCTAAATAGGGGTCATCTGATATACTTCACGCTTATCTTTCGTCTAATTTATTCTACCACAAAATCAGTGTTTCGCTTTTAATGGGTAGATATTTAACTTTCAAATTCCGCCTCTCTGTAGTGCGTCTGTGGATGGGTGTTTTTATCCGTATTTTGAAAAAAATCTAAGTTCAAAATAAAAAAAAAATTATCATTTCCAATTTATTTCGTAGAAAAACATTTGTTGTTTTACTTTAAACACTGTAGTTTGAAGAAAGAATTAATTACTTTTTAGAATTTTTGTATTGCATTGATCCGAAATACGATTTGATTTTTAATAATGTTACTGCAGTTTTTGATGGATCATCCTGTGTATAATGTTCAGTAAAGAACTTCATAAGTTGCTCATTGTAAAAATATATTGTTAAAGGTATACAGACAATTATATATCAATATGAAACACATTTTGTTTCACAAACACAGATGGATTCTCTTGTTTCATATTGTCCACGCTGCTGTTTATCTCGGAAATTCAAAAGCCCGCGGGAAGTTTCTAGGTAATTGTGATCTATTTAACGCAGATGTAAGGAAAAAAGTGTACAGTTCTTAACAAGGCAACAAAGATAGCTGTTATCAAAATAATATTATAAAAGTCACGAATAAATTCACAAGGAATTTAAACATAAAATCCAAATTCTTGAAGAAGAGGGCAAACCAAATTTCTTCATAGGTAGATACAAAAAGACATACACAGTGCGTCAAAGAATTTTTAAGACTGGGTCTGTAAAATGAAACTGAAACAAGAAATTATAATTCGTTATGGTTTGTTATTCAAAATACGTCCCTCCGGCTTCAATACACTTGTTACAGCGATTTAATAGTGATTCGAATGCCTGTTCCATTTCAATTTACGGAATTGCCTCCAAAGCACGCATCGAAGCTGTTTGTATGGTCGAAATATCATCAAAATAACACTCTTTTAACGTCAATTTAAGTTTTGGGAACAAAGAAAACTCGCAAGGGTTTACATCAGGTGAATATGGTGGATGATTAAACACACAGACGTTATTTTTCGCCAAACATCTACGAACAAGAAGTGAGGTGTGAGTGGGTGCATTATCGTGCAACAAACACCAACTGTTTTCATCTCGATATTCTGGACGAATGCGACGAATTCTGCCCATCAAACGCCTCAAAACATTTAAATAAAACTCACCAGTAATTGTTTGCCCACTTGGAACAAATTCTTTGTGGATAATACCCTTACTATCGAAGAATGTAATGAGCATTGTTTTGATTTTCGATGGAACATTTCTTGTTTTTTTTGGCTTGTGGCGAGTTTTTTGACTTCCATTCCGCACTTTGTCGCTTTGCTTTAGGATCATATTGAAAACACCATGTTCTTTCGTCACCAGTAACAATTGAATTTACGAAGTTTGGATCATTTTCAGCGGCTGAAACGATATCTCTGCAATGTGCACTTCTCCTTGATTTTTGTTCATTGGTTAACGTGTGTGGAACAAATTTAGCACAGACTTTTGTTTTGCCCAAATCTTCATGCAGGATGGTTCGAATCGTTTCTTTGTTGATGTTTAAAGACTCTTCCATCATTCTTAGTGACGCACATCGATTGTTTGCCACAAAATCACGCACTTTTTCAATAATCCCAGGTGTCCTAGTTGGACTTGGTCTTCCGGTATGCTTATCATCTTCTATCGTCTCTCTTCCGTCCAAAAAACGTTTGTGCAACAGGAAAACATTTGATCTACTTAAACAAAACTCACCGTAAACTTGTTTCATCATTTGGTAAATTTCCGAGGCACTGTTACCAAGTCTTGCGCTAAATTTAATAACAGCTCTTTTTTTCATCTTAATAATTCAATACGAAAAAAATTTACTTCTCTAATGAACGCCCGTTTCGTTTGAGTTACTTTAACAACTTCGCAGTACTTGTGGCAGAAAGCAAGCAGATGGTCACGGTTTATAACGCATTCGCGATTACACTGGTGGCGCCACCGTAGGCTGAAATCTAGCGCCAGTCTTAAAAATTATTTGATGCATGTGTACATTCAAAATTTTTAAAACATAATTTTCTTTTCCGTCTTTGCATTTATTTATTATTTTTTTGGCAATAGTTCAAAGGCCAACCACAAAATTTTATTAAGTTTCTGAAACTGCAATTTTGTATCTAATCTTATCAAGCCTCTCGTAAATCCGTACTTCCAGAAAAATCAAACATCCGTTAAAAACTTCCTGGGTTGGATATGTGTCATTCGCCTTCATCAGTAAAGACGAATATGTATAATCCGAAGACTATATCATTTTATTTGTGCAAATCGTATTTGAACTATGATAGGCATGATTGAACACTGCGCCAAATTATTATTGACACATAGAGAAACAAGAAATTAAAGTTAACGATATTTCTTACAATTTGCCATGCGGTATTTCGATTAGATTGACCACGTAAATCTACGGTAGTTTCAGATACTCAAACGCCAGTAATATATGTTGTACATGATTTTATCCTATAACTTACAATACTTGAATTGATGTATTTTAAATAAATAATTCAGAAATATAATTCAAAATATATCTTTTGAAATAATCTCTCTGAACACGTTATTCATGAAAAATAGAAATTGTTTTTCTTTCTTTTTGAAAGATAAACAATAGGACTATGGTGTTACAGGGAATCTACTTAATAGTGTAAATACCATGTGTTCTGGCAGTAGAACGTGTGTACGAGTGAACGGTGTTTTACCAAAATGGTTTTCTATTAGTGCTGGAGTCAGACAAGGTTGTGTAAAGTTACTATGGCTGTTTAATATACCTATGGATGCGTGCATGCGTGATGCCAAAATACATAATACTGGTTTATGTCTTTGTGATATCTGTGTGGGAAGGTTATTCTATGCTGATGACAGTGTCCTGTTGGCAGGGAGCAAAAGTGAGTTGTAGAGTATGTTGTCCCGGATGTACGAGTTTGCATGAAATTCAAAGTGAGTATAAAAAAGGAAAAGCAAAAAATATGTTTTTTGAAAGAGGAACTGATAGTACTGAATGTAATATAAGTCTAAATGGCACAAGAATTGATCAGGCGAATGAGTTTGTGTATTTAGAAAGCATATTTTGCAGAAAGAACAAATTGGATGGTGAAATTAGGAAGCGAGTGAATTCTTCGTTGAAAGTCATGGCTGCTTAGGGAGGTTTTCACAGGAAAGATGAGTTTTCAAAAGAGTTCCGCATGGCTGTGTATGAAAGTGTAATTGTCCTACTCTGATGTATGGCAGTGAAACCTGGGTACTGCAGACGAAACATAGGATTCGTTTGAGTACCGGAGTAACGCGCTACTTACGGAGGGTTTGTGGCTAGAAACGTTCTGATTATGTGAGGACTGAAGATGTGTTGCAGTTGTGTTACATGAAGCAAAATGTTGTTAACAAGGTGGAGACAAATTCGCTTCGGTGTTTGGCTATGTTGAAAGAATGAGTGATGAGATGCTTACTAAGAAAATATTTTTAGCCCAAGTGGAAGGAAGGAAAGGCAGAGAATGGCCAAGGAAGTCATGTAAAGATCAGATTCAGAAGTGTCTGCATGAGATAAAGATTACGAGTATGAAGTATAGAAGATCTTGCTACGGCATGTCATGGATGTCAGTGAAGCCCGAGTTGTATGTCAAGATCGTTTTATTTGGAGAAGTTTGGTACAGCAAGAGTCAATAAACATTATCTGGTAGTTTGTATTTCTTTGTGGAGCTAACCTCAAAATCTCAGAGAACAGCTTAGTGATATGTATGTATGTATGTATGTATGTATGTATGTATGTATGTATGTAGAAATTGGAAACCCATTTTGTGTCTGCAATGCGTCTTTACAATTTTTTTAAACCTTCTCCTGTCTCAAACAGACAAATGTGTCATTGCATGTATTTTTAAGCTGTTATCTAGATATTCATGTTTACAAATGTGATCATATATAATGACTAGGTTTCGGCAAAATAAAAATTTCTTTTAAATGTTTTTTTGCTTTTGCTGTCAACCGAATATGCTAGTACTTTTTACTTCTACGTCACAATGAGATCAGAAGATATGCGTTCCTGGGTGTGTTCACACCAGTTTGCGAGTTCATACGGATTATAGCGTGTCCAGAGCGAGCGCTATATCCATTGTCAAGAAAAGTAAGGCCACAAACTTGGGCAAGGCTTCCACGAAAGGAGGTCCCGACATCGATTAACTGTATGTTTTCCTCTTTAATTTTGTAAAATGGCTCAAATAGTCCATTTAATTCAGATATATGGTACGGTACTCGTGGCCGCGCTAAAAAAGATTTAAACACATAATTGCAGATTAATGACTTTTTCGGTGAACCTTGAAAGAAGAAGGAGATGATCTAAACTTTCGCAAAAGAACTTTCTGAAAACAAAAACTTTTGAAAATTTGAGATAATCGTATCTGTTGATCTTTCAGAAAAAAATACCTTCTGAAATTTGAGATAATCGTATCTGTTGATATTTCTGAAAAAAATATCTACTGAAATTTGAGTTCTTTCAGCATTGTTTTCGAAAAGAAACTTTTATGAGTTGATAAACCTTCATCAGTCGCACCTGTTGATTTTTCACAGGACAACACTAAAGTTACAGGAAATTTGTAACTGATTTTAAATATTTTGCACTTGTCGTATGCAGTCGTACTTCAACTGGTTTTCTAATGGATGAGGCTTTGTTTTGGAAATAAACGGTATTTTGAAATGTTTACTTTAATTTTTGAATAAGAGAATATATGTGCGCATTACATAAGGCTCTGGTATTTCCTTCATTCGTAAAAAGGTTGTTTCTTGGATAGCCTTTCAGTAGTCCTTTAAATTTTCTAAGAAATGAGGCTTTGTTTTTGAATAAAAGGAATGTTTAGTTTAACTTTTGAAAAATAAAGTTTATATATTTATGTCACATTTCATATTTCCTGCAGTTTTCCGCTTCTATGACAGATTAAAGCTTTTCAATAAGTTCTTTAAATAAGAATCTTTATTTGTGTGTTGAAGTTATATCATTAAGTAAAGAGGTGTAAATAGCTCACTGAACAACAATGATTTTAGTTTCAAAGAAAACTGTAACGGTTCTGTATGTATGTACGGGTGCTAAAACCAAATATGAAGTCACAATTGCTCCACTGGGCTAACATTTATTTTAATGGAACTCTATATTCGTGTGAATTTCGTGTTACTTAAAGGGATTTATCTCTGTTTCCCAACAGAGACATTCTGCAGAGAGTATAGCTAAGTCTCCGAGAGTTGACATATAGGGGCCTGTTGTGCAGTTCCTTTCGGGAAGGGTGAACAAAGCAGAATATTTGTCATTCGAATGCATTTAATCAGTATTGAAGGTCGTGCATTTTCTCGTGATTTTAAAAATTAGTGTCTATTGTGTAAGGTGTACTTTAAATAATGCAGCGTACTAGTGTGAACCGTCCAAATAGTTTCTGCTGCATTTGTGGACAATTTACTTTAAAGTCTCAAAGGCAACATTTCACACAGTTTATTAGAAAATCGTATGCCTTTATTTCCTGTGCGAAATGGGTAAGGAATATAAATCTTGGGCGCCCCAAATTTGTTGTAATTCATGTGTAACTTTATTGACTGGCTGGTAGAAGAGATCACGTCAAATGTCATTTGTGATACCAATGGTTTGTAGAAAACCGGAAGACCACTGAACAGACTGTTACTTCTGCCTCACTAAGATATCTGGAATTACAGTTAAAACCCAAGACACGATTCAGTATCCTAGTATTTTCTCGGCCATAAGACCTGTTCCTCATGGTCTAGATCTTCCTGTTCCAGTACCTCCACAGTCATGGAGTTTAAATAATAGTGATACTGATAAGATACATCCTCACAGAAAAGAAAATATTGAAATACAGCAAGACCCTGACTTCTCGGAAGATTCTGTGCCTCACCTTTTAAGTCAGGAATAATTAAATGATCTGGTTTATGGCCTTCATTTAGCAAAGGTCAGGCCTAAATATTGGCTTCAAGATTGAAGGGGTGGAATCTTTTACAACCAAGTACAAATGTATGTTGTTTTCATCGACGACAGCAAGAGGTAGAACACTTATCTTCAAAGAGAGGTGATCTTAAATACTGCAATTATATAGACTTATTGTTTGAAGCCTTAGGACAGCAATACAAAACTGAAGAATGGAATTTTTTATAGATTCCTCAAAAATAAGCTTAAAAGCTGCCCTTCTTCATAACGAAACGTGTGTCCGTCAGTACCTGTTGCATATGCTACATACCGGAAAGAAACATATTCAGGTATGGAGCTGTTGCTTCAAAGTATAGTATACGAAAATCCACTCATGGAATATTTGGGGCGATCTTAAGGAATAGCTGTATTCCTTATTCTACAACTTGTATACACAAATACTGCTGCTTCATCTGTGAATGGAGCAGTACGGGCATCAATTCTCATCACATTGAAAAGACCTGGCCTAAAAGAGAGTCCTTAATTCCTGGTATACAAATGTTGTTACTGAGCCTTTAGTAATTCCTTAGAACGTGCATTCACCACCGCTTTATATCAAACTGGATTACATAAAAAATATGTAGAGGCATTGTAGGAAGATGGCGAAGCCTTTCGTTTTCTAATAAACAAGTTCCCCAAAATATCTGAAGCCAAAATTAAACAAAGCATTTTAACGGTCCACAAATAAGGGAACGTATGCGTGATCTTGCATTTGAAGGCACTATGAATGAAGACTGAAGCTGCTGCATTGAAGTCCCTTAAAGATGTGGTACTGAACTTTTTAGGTAACCGGAAGGCAGAAAATTATACAAAACTTGTTACTGAGCTTCTAGAAAACTATAAGGCTGTTGGATGCAACATGTCCCTTAAAATACATTTCCTTCACTCGCATCTGGACTTTTCCCCACAGAACTTAGGACCTGTAAGCGATGAGCGCGGAGAACGTTTTCATCAACACATATGTAACATAGCTACAAAAGAAAATGGAGCCCTAAAATGCTAGCTGATTACAGTTAGACTCTAAAAAGGGTTATAGTACAACCAGAGTACAGAAGAAAATCTAAAATAATTACTTTTTAAGGTAAGTGTAATTAATTGCTTGTAGCGAAATGTGCATGCCAAAATGAAGAGTTATTGTACTCTGAAACAATAGGTTACTCGAGAGCTATGCCCGATGGCAAAGTTTAGCAAGCAGATTTGTAATCAGCATGGCAAATACTGTATGATTCGGCATCTGCGGTCATTGTAACAAACAAACGTTTAGTTTGTTGTTCAGTGTTAAAGAAACGACAAGAGAATTAAGGCCGTCGTGATAGGCATATTTCTATTACTGACCACCGTTGCACAATTGAAATACTAGGTTGGATACCAAGTTACAGGAAAACATCTAGACGAAGAACACCTGGGAAATGGGTGGATGAAATTCAAAAGCATGATAGAATGACTTCGTAGAGACAGATTTAAGTTAGAAAGCTGTGTTAAACAGTTGGCGGGGGGACCTTCATCCAGCACTGTAATAAAAAGATGAATGCTACCCACACAGACACAGACGACGGCGTTCACATAAGTGCACTATTGGGATTTGAGAAAATGCTATCTCGTACACTCCAAGCCGCGGTTACGCAGTGATCCAAGCGATGGCTTCTGATCATTCGTCCCAGATTGGTTCGTATTCGAATCCCGGTGGGGCATGGACGTTGTTTAAGTCTTATGGCACCGGCTCTCTCCATTCCCTTGAACCAGTGACCCTAAATTAGAGACGGGCGACTGCTTATAGCATACTGAGTTGCTCACGGTGGTCGTTAAACCCACAACAAAAAAACAATACTTTCCAAACCGCTTGGCTAATGTGGTGAGATGTAGCGCCATCCCACCTCCTCCCTGAAATGTCCTCCTTAGAGATGGCTGGGTGAAATTTGAAAGCATGCGGTAGACTGTCTTAACACAGAGTCGTGGGAGAAACGTTCATAAACCGGTTCGTGACCAAACGGTTTAATATCACTGTAAAAATGTCTACAACAAAAACTTCCACAAAAAAATGCCCAAATCGCAAAACCGCGCACTATTCCTACATACATAATATTGTTTAACTTCCATTCTCGTCCTGGTATGCTGTATTGGTTAATAAAATAGAGAAATAAATATGTCAGTCTTAAGATAAGCACTATTTTGAGAAAGGCGTAACTCATTGCAAGAGATTGAAAGGTCATATGAGAAAATTTTAAGTACCTTCTCGTTTAAGATGTATACCAATCTGTGCAATATCAGCACATTAGAGAACAATTGGAAATATGCGTTTGGATTTACGAAGTCAAAGTTATTCGAATTAGATGAGCACCGCTTTACTATTCTATCTCTCTCAGATGAATTACAGCATATGAAACAAATGCGACAGTGTAAGAATGTGGGTTTGCAGCCGTCATTGATCGTAAACTGTTTTCAATGCTTTGCATTTTCCCGAAACATATGTTTTACAATAAATTGTAACGATGTGGTACTGGGTGGGGGGAATGAATGAGCATATTTCCTTAAAAAAAAAACGTTGGAGTATTTCAACGTTTATTTTCGTCACGTTTTAAGCAACTTGGTTTTTTTCGTCGTCGAAACGCCTTTAGATATGTTATCACTTATAATGGCGTTTATATGGATTCCCTCTCCGATGTTTTAAACTTTGGTATAGTTTTTAATATTTTAGAATGGGTGTGTACCTGGCAATCCTCAACCACATACAGTAAAACTCTCTTGTAACAAGCTCGGATGTAACGAGCACTCGACTGCAACAGCCAAGTATTGGTCCCAGCAAAGTTACCTTTAATCCAATGATAAATGAGTTCTGTTGTAATGGAGATGGAAATAATGTTCAACTCACAAAAACGGAGATCTCAAGGCTGGAAATCCTTTTTTAAAATCGGAAGTAGGATCATAGAGGCTACAGAAATACAGTGTTTTCTTAAACTTTTCAGATGAATGCCCTGCTGGAGAAAAAGAATTACCTTTTATTCAGTTCAATGCACCCTGATTTCCCAAAGGGATAAGATTTGGAGCTTATATTAACGGATAACTTTTTTCTCTTCCATGAAAGAGAATACAAGGCTCCACACCAGCTAAGGGCAAAAGAATTGGGTGGAGGAGGCGGCCCTTTAAGCTCATACACATCCGCTGACCGATATATAGTCACCTTTAACAACGACCTAAAAGATATCTCGAAGCTTGATGGGGTGCACGACTTAGTAACTCTGGAAGGGGTGACCAATATTTTCTTTTGCGCAGTACAACTCAGTTTTTCTCAACCAAGAAACGTCTTTTCGTTTCTAATATCGTTCTGACATATACAAATTTTACGTGGATACCCAAAGCAGCAGTTCAATTACTAACCATTTTGATGCGACATAAGGATTATCTAACATCATCCTAGCTGCTATCATGACATCGAAAAAAATGAAAGCATTTCCGATTGAGGAGAAGGTTGCTAATACGCGGGATTTCGAAAGGGGTTTGTCAAATGCCGGTGTGTTAAAAAAGCATAGCATTTGTTTTAGGTACGTAACTGATGAGGCAGGCAATGTACATGAACATATCACAACTGGTTAAGTTAGGCCCGAATAATATACGACTTACAAAGGGGAATACATCTATAACGCGGATGAAGCAGGGATGTTTTAACAATAATCTCCAAACAAGACGCTAAAATTTATTGGAGAAAAATGTGTAGGAGGAAGATTCTCTAAGGAAAGACTGACTGTCATGGTATATGCACATATTAACGGGACAGATAAACAAAACTTTTTGATGCAGGCAAGTAACAACCCCCAGGTGTTTCAAAAATGTGAAATCACTCCCCGTTGAGTATTTTGCTAATATAAAAGTCTGGATGACTTCAGAAATTTTGAGAAGGCATTGAGGAAGAAGGATGCAGAAATGCGGCGGAAAAAGAGGCAAATCTTGTTGTTGATTGAAAACTTTCCAGCTGATCAGACAGTTCACAAAATGACTAACATAAAATTACTGTTTCCTCTTCCTAATTCAACATGAGTTTTCCAGCCAATGCACCACAGTGTCATTTGATCATTTTAGTCGCACTTTCGGAAACTTGTGATACTGAAGATAAAAACAATAGAAATTGTTTTCGATATGCCCGCTTTTCAACAACTGAAGCACAGAAATTTGACGATGAAGATAATTTCTCACTATCAAAATAGGTTTAAAAAAAGATATTACGCTTGCCAAAGACATTGAAGGAGTAATGCACGAATTGGAAATTATAAGCCGGAATTCGCCCTCTAGTGAATCTCTTTCAGTAATATCGCAGCCTCAGTTGTCATTAGGCTCAGATTATTCAAACTTATGCACCCACCACAAGTCATCCTGAAGAAGAAATTGAAGAATTTTATGAGGAAATTCGTCATCTAAATAATAAAGGCAAGCAGCACTTGGAGATAATTATGGGAGATATCAATGCAAAAATTGGACAACAGCAACAGAATGAAACTTCAGTAGATAAATTCGGTCAGGGCAACAGAAACCAGCGTGGAAATACTCTCGTAGAATTTGCAGAGGCAGAAGGGTTTTTCATCATGAACTCCTTTTTTAAGAAAAAGCCACACAGGAAATGGACATGGAGACATCCAAATGTGACGAGAAGTGAAATTGGTTTTATTATTTGTAACAAAAAAATCGTCATAGAAGACTGCACTTTGCTGAACAAGTTTAACACAGATAGTGACCATAGATTGGTGAGATGTAAGATGCAGATACATGTACTTGGAGTGCCACTTTTCCAAAATAAGAAATCAACGCTGCCAACGTTTTGTACTAGTTTTGTACAGTTTTGTACACCCAAAAGAAAATTTTGTACACCACCGGAAGTGGTACGTTTCGGCTCTTTAAAAGTGGCACTCCAAGTACATGCTGGAGTGCCACTTTTTCAAAATCGAAAATGAATACTGCCAAAGTTTTGTACTAGTTTTGTACACCCAAAAAATTTGTTTGTACACCACCGGAAGCGGTACTTTTCGGCTCTCTAAAAGTGGCACTCCAAGTACATGCTGAGTGCCACTTTCTCAAAATCGAAAATAACTACTGCCAAAGTTTTGTACTAGTTTTGTACACCCAAAAATGCTTTTTGTACACATCCGGAAGTAGTACTTTTCGGCTCTCTAAAAGTGGCACTCCAAGTACATGCTGAGTGCTACTTTCTCAAAATCGAAAATAGCTACTGCCAAAGTTTTGTACTAGTTTTGTACAGTTTTGTACACCCAAAAGAAGATTTTGTACACCACCGGAGGTGGTACTTTTTGACTCTCCTTTGTAGCCCTCGAGAATGTACTTGGACTGCCACTTTTCCAAAAATGAAAATAAACACTGCCAGAGTGTTGTCCTAGTTTTGTACAGTTTTGTACATCCAAAAGAAAATTTTGTACACCACCGGAAGTGGTACTTTTTGACTCTCCTTTGTAGCCATCGAGGATGTACTTGAAGTGCCACTTTTCCAAAAACGAAAATAAACACTGCCAGAGTGTTGTCCTAGTTTTGTACACCCAAAAGAAAATTTTGTACACCACAGGAAGTGGTACTTTTTGGCTCCCCTTTGTGGCCCTCGAGCATGTACTTGGAGTACCACTTTTCCAAAAACGAAAATAAGCACTGTCTTAGTTTTGTACAGTTGTGTACACCCAAAAGAAAATTTTGTACACCACCGGAAATAGTTCTTTTTGACTCTCCTTTGTGGCCCTTGAGCATTTACTTGGAGTGCCACTTTTCCGAAAACGAAAATAAACACTGCCAGAGTGTAGTCCTAGTTTTGTACAGTTTTGTACACTCAAAAGAAAATTGTGTACACCACCGGAAGTAGTATTTTTTTTTATTTTTCTTTGTGGCCCTCGAGCATGTACTTGGAGAGCCAATTTTCCAAAATTGAAAAAAAAAAAAAAACCACTGTCAGAGTGTTGTCCTAGTTTTGTACACCCAAAAAAAATTTTGTACACCACCGGAAGTGGTACTTTTTGACTCTCCTTTGTGGCCCTCAAGCATGAACTTGGAGTGCCACTTTTCCAAAATTAAAAAAAAACACTGCCAGAGTGATGTCATAGTTTTGTACACACAAAAGAAGATTTTGTACACCACCGGAAGTGGTACTTTTTGACTCTTGATTTTCGAAGCAGTAGCTTAAACGGTTAACTAATTTGATTAATATTCCTAGTTTGTTGCATATAAAACACACTTTTGTAATAACCCAGAAGCCGAACGGCCAAGTTGGAAGAATCACCAAATGAATTTATGTTTAAAATCTCCTTTCCCGCAATTTTCCACTCAATGAAAGGTCATGTTTATAAAAAATCGTCACATTGTGATTCATCATTTGACACAAAATAGCTCTTAGATCAACATAT
Organism: Macrothele yani; assembly: GCA_039090855.1. Taxonomy (NCBI): domain Eukaryota; kingdom Metazoa; phylum Arthropoda; class Arachnida; order Araneae; family Macrothelidae; genus Macrothele; species Macrothele yani. Next base: position 43,466,909 of record CM076999.1, on the reverse strand, counting down.
AGCAACAATACGTATTCGTTTAAATCTCTTTCTTTATATCAGTTCCCCACAATTACTTGCAATCTTTCTCTCTACCCCCCCCCATTACTTACAATCAAGGTTGTCTCTATAAATTTTGCTGTGACTCACTGTCAGAGTCGCTAAAGTGTACAAGCTGTTTAGAGAAGTAACGAACTCTTTAGTGGGAAAATGTTTAGTTTAGAAGCAACACGAAAGGAGGGTTAAGTTACAGGTATAAGTCACAGACTGAAATTCAAGCAATTTGAATTTCTGGGCAATGTTTTTTTAATCTAGTGGTTTTCAGTTTAAACAAAATTTTTATATTTAAGCATTGCTTTGTAGAAATAAAAAGATATTCAGTGAAACTTCGGCTATGCGTATTCCAGTTATATTTTTTTACATTTATACGTAATTCTGCATTATTCCCGATATTTTACTGTATTTTCTAAGTTTTCCCAATTCGACAATAGCTAATTAATTCATTTATACGCTTTTTTCGATGTACATAAATTTTGTAATTTCCGATTATCACAAACTCACAGTTTTTTGATTCGTTTACGTATACGTAACCGGTATATCACAAGTTTGAGAGAATCGAGACAGCGTTACTGAGTTCTTGGTGCAGCCAAAGTTGAACCTTCATCCCATCAGAGAAGGGTTATGCTGTTTACTTTCGGTTAGCGTTCTTGTGTTCCTTCTTCGTGAAAAGTGGAACCTTGATCTCATCAGAGAGGGATATGTTGTTTAGTTTCGGTTTGGATGAAAAATTTATTTCGCAATCTTTGCTCTGAATAAAACGTGCACTTAGGCAAGCTACAACTCTTGGCATGGTGCGGACGTTTTTTTTGTTGTTGTAGTTCAGTACATGAAATAGATGGTGCAAAACTTAATAACGTTTATAGTTATGTCTTTTCTCTGACTTTGACAAATTTTAAACAAGCAAAGATTAGAGAATATTTTACTCAAATACTATTGAGAAATCAACTTGTAAACAATTTGCTTTGAAAAAGAGCGATGCTAATAAAGAAGGAGTAATAGGGGTATGAATATAAAACAAAATAACATTCGGATTTACAACAACATTTTAAAAAGTAAAGATTTTTTTTTTCATGTATTGAAAATGCGAAATTGTACATAATCATTTTGTCATGTAGTTTTTTAAAATATTTGGCCGGACTTTGGGAACTTGTACCGCCATTTTGGTGATAAAAAAAATCATATAAAAGGCCAGAAACTTTTTCCCGCAGCGATATCCCCCATGAGCATGGGCGTCCGCTGCAACTTTTCCGGGGGAGGAGGCAAACGGGTATACTCCCACTATCATAATTATTGCCTAAATGTATAGTACCCCTGCGTCTTTATATGGCATAGTATGGGTTGGGTCAGGCAAGTGCATCGAGCCCCTAAAGCTAGGGAGTGCGTTCGGAGCACTGTTAGCCCCCCCGCCCCCAAAGTTTGGGAACTTGGACACATCTTTCTTTCAGTAGTCAATATTTAGTATTGAAATAACGGACAATAATAATAATTATGTCATTTACCAATTACTGGCCACTGATTATTCATATCTGAGTCAAAAGTTTAACCTTACTGTAGGCTTCTTGCTAAATTTGATAATCAACTTAATAAAGTCTTTTTGTATGGAAACATTCACTTGGGGTTACATAAAACAATTGCACTGCTCCATCGTCCTTTACTGAGTATGAGTATAAACCCCCTTTTTTTAGAGACATTTATCTGTTAATTTTTATACCACCTTCAATTTTCTGTTTCTTGCACTTTAGAAGAGATACTATGAAATAAAAACTACAAACGTCTTGGGTTTTGTCCAAATCTATCAATTACATTTTGAATGAGTTCATGTTTATTCTCAAAAACCTTTTCTCGAAGAATACTCATCATGCACAATCCAGATAAACGTTCATCTGCCATTTATGACCTTAACCAGGTTTTTAACCGTTCTCATAGTGCTGAAGGACCTCTCCACTGGGCAGGTTGTTACTAGTAATGTTTGAACAATAAGAATAGCCTGTCGAACAGAAGGAAACAGATCACTGGGTTTGAGCACGCCTAAAGTTCGTCTTCACATCCATCATTTTGTTTTTTCCATCCTGACCACATTTCAAACTGTTATGGATAGGTTTTGCTCATGTGTGTAATTAATTGTTAAATTTAGCAAATGTTAAAACTAAGGTAAATATTGACTTTAGGTGAAAATTAAAATTTGGGAGACGTGTGGATGCATTTCGAAACAAAAAGTAAATTCAATCAATTAAGGCCATGGTAAATAAAAAAAATGTAATGGAATTACGACATTCCAAAAGTTATTACGACATTCCAAAACTTAATATTGAAAGTTTGCGTTGTTTGAATTTACGATGAGCTGTGACACCTGCAAGTGTAAAATAAGTAATTATTGTTTACATGTGTACCAAATTTGTGAACACTAAAAAATGGGTGGTACACTTTGGAAGAACTGATATCCGAAGTGAAAATCCCCCAAATACGTGGCGTCAGTTGAATAAACAAATACATCGCACTTTCCACGTTTTACCAACACACAGCATAACAATTTTTCGGTTGCTGGATGTCCTACCCATTGAAGCTATTCGACACTTTGGCTGCGGGTTGTAATACGATCGCTCTGCAATCACCTTATTGGTGCACTGCTGCAGGAACGTGCGAGGAAACATGGAGATTCCTCGTGGAGGATGTGGATCCTACAATTGTCGGTGGTTGTACTAAACTATGTATTTATTGCCTTGATGTTTTTCTTAACACTCACGGCTACCCCTCACAGTAGCATCTGTAAAGAGATCGTTTTCCAAATTAAAATTTGTAAAAACTATTTGAGAAGTATCATGTCACAAGATAGGCTGCAGGAGTTGTCACTGCATAGAAAGGCAGTTTGCCAAAAGAATGGACCTCAACGCTTAATAATTTCGCCAAAAAATGAAGGCTAGAAAGAAAGACTTAGGCCTAAAAACATGAAAATTTCCACATCGCATAATTAATTTTCCACTTGTATTTTAGTCATATAATTATATTTTATATTATATCTATATTATGTAGTTATGTGGTATACTCAGTGGTCGAAGTGGCACTGAGATACTGCCAGTATGGTGTAGACCATAGATCCACATAGTATAAATAGGAGGTTTCGAAAGAAATACATTCCATTCCGTATAATTGTTTTTCTTTTTTTGTTTTTTTTTTGGTATTGAAAAATTAATGTATATAATTTTGTAAAATTAATGTAAAAATTAAAAAAAACTTCATTGAAGGGTTTGTGGTCGGTCTCTTTCAGTCGCTGCTGCTAATTATCAATTTTATCCGTTAAAAATGCCATTTGCCGTTTTTTGCGTTAAAATTTGTTTTTTCATCCTAATATCTTTACGTAGTTTGTAAAGGGTTTATAATTTATTACATACCGGGATGGTAAATAACGTTTTTTATAACTGCCTGTATACTCACTTCCATTTTTGTTAACTACCGGTATGCCATACCGGCCCATTTCGAACACTGGGTATAGTACTCGTATATTTGTAAACATCACATACCTGCACATTGCATTTCCACACGCACTCTTTTTTCCTGGCCTGCATCGAAGTTTTGTTGTACATGCAAATTAACTTAATTTAATATAAATTAAGTTGCGTATAATGAACACAAAAACAGCTGCTTGTGTATAATGAACAGGAGTAAAAGTATGTAATGAACTGGAAAAAGATAGTAGTGTTTACTTCCGAATTTCGAAAGATGACACTCTAAGAGCATGCTGGACAACCAAAGAGAACCATCGCCGGATGAGGTACATAACTCTCTTTTGTCTGTACAAAACTAGTACACCATTCTGGAAGTGTTAAATTTTCGATTTTGGAAATATGGCATCCAGGTACATGCTCGAGTGCCACAAAAGGAAAGTCAAAAAGTACCACTTCCGGAGGTGTACAAAATTTTTGGGGTGTACAAGTCTGTACAAAACTAGTACAAAACTTTGGCAGTATTATTTTCGATCTTGAAAAAGTGGCACTCCAGCATGTACTTGGAGTGCCAGTTTTAGAGAGACGAAAAGTACCAATTCCGGTAGTGCACAAAATTTTCTTTTGGGTGCACAAAACTTTACAAAACTAGTACAAAACTTGGGCCGTATTTATTTTCGATTTTGAAGAAGTGGCACTCCAGCATGTACTTGGAGTGCCACTTTTAGAGAGCCAAAAAGTACCACTTCCGGTGGGGTGACTAGCGTATTCTTAATATCATTAAATAATAAAAAAAGGAGTTACAGTTTCAGTACATGGGGATTCATAATAATGAAATGTTCAAATTGTTAATCAGTTAAGGTTTTCCTTAAAAGATTATCAACATTATGGAAAATTTATACGAAGACTTAACAACTACCCAAATTTTCGGTGACAGCCTAACAAAAAAGAAAAAGGAATTCGGGGTGTCAGACAGGGATGTTCTTTATCGCCTGTCCCTTAGGTATTATATTAGTGATGACTAGCGTATTCTTAATATCATTAAATAATAAGAAAAAAGGAGTTACAGTTTCAGTACATGGGGATTCATAGGAATGAAATGTTCAAATTGTTAATCAGTTAAGGTTTTAATTAAAAGATTATCAACATTATGGAAAATTTATACGAAGACATAACAACTACCCAAATTTTCGGTGACAGCCTAACAAAAAAAATGTTACTCGGGGTGTCAGACAGGGATGTTCTTTATCGCCTGTCCCTTAGGTATTATATTAGTGATGACTAGCGTATTCTTAATATCATTAAATAATAAGAAAAAAGAGTTACAGTTTCAGTACATGGGGATTCATAGGAATGAAATGTTCAAATTGTTAATCAGTTAAGGTTTTCCTTAAAAGATTATCAACATTATGGAAAATTTATACGAAGACATAACAACTACCCAAATTTTCGGTGACAGCCTAACAAAAAAAATAAATGTTACTCGGGGTGTCAGACAGGGATGTTCTTTATCGCCTGTCCCTTAGGTATTATATTAGTGATGACTAGCGTATTCTTAATATCATTAAATAATAAGAAAAAGAGTTACAGTTTCAGTACATGGGGATTCATAGGAATGAAATGTTCAAATTGTTAATCAGTTAAGGTTTTCCTTAAAAGATTATCAACATTATGGAAAATTTATACGAAGACATAACAACTACCCAAATTTTAAGTGACACGCTAACAAAAAAAAATAAATGTTACTCGGGGTGTCAGACAGGGATGTTCTTTATCGCCTGTAACTTAGGTATTATATTAGTGATGACTAGCGTATTCTTAATATCATTAAATAATAAGAAAAAAGAGTTACAGTTTCAGTACATGGGGATTCATAGGAATGAAATGTTCAAATTGTTAATCAGTTAAGGTTTTCCTTAAAAGATTATCAACATTATGGAAAATTTATACGAAGACGTAACAACTACCCAAATTTTCGGTGACAGCCTAACAAAAAAAAAGGAACTCGGAGTGTCAGACAGGGATGTTCTTTATCGCCTGTCCCTTAGGTATTATATTAGTGATGACTAGCGTATTCTTAATATCATTAAATAATAAGAAAAACGAGTTACAGTTTCAGTATATGGGTATTCATAGGAATGAAATGTTCAAATTCTTAATCAATTAAGGTTTTCCTTAAAAGATTATCAACATTATGGAAAATTTATGCGAAGACATAACAACTACAACATTATGCAGGATTAAGGTGGAAGACCTAGGTTGCCAATTCACACCGACAATGGTCTTCTATGGAAGATGTTGTTGTACCAGCAACGCTATATGCGGACGAGCGTTATCGTCTTCAGGGAGAAATGTATCTCCTATGGCACCGATCATGTGGGCCCAGGTCATTACTCCTGTAGTACTCATGTTTCCTCTTGGAATTACACAGAGGTCTGTTCTCCACACCTAACGAGATGCACCACACGCCATCACTCTACCTCCACCATAAGTGTCCCTTTCACTGGTAATGGAGAGCTGATAGCGTGTCCCTCACTCTCTGCAGATCAGAACACGCCTGATATCTCTCTGTAAAACAAACCTGGACTCATCTGTGAAGATTACTGATCTGCATGGTTTTTAGTCCACTTGGCGTAGTTTTTCCGAATTCAAACCTATTTTGTAAATTTAAAAACTGTTTTCTGATAAAGGTTTTGGGATTAAAGTTTACATGCCAGTCACATTAAAACAGGTGAATAATCTTTCATTTTAGGCAAAAGCAGTTTAAATAGAAGTTTAGTGCCATGCTAAAATTTTGCCTTCCAAACATGCAAAAAAAAAAAAAGTTTGGCAAGGATTTTTTTTCGGCTCATGCGCCCCACCCCGCCCTCGTTGTATTTGCAGAAAGTCAAGTACAAAAGATAGTCTACTGATGATTCCAATTTTTCCAGTCCTCTCTCTGATCTAAATGTTTGCAGTCAGAATTTTTTTCTTAAATGTTTTATGTGTAAAAAATTCGAAACTCACATGAAGAATATTGACTTCTGCCCTGTGTTAAAGACCCCCCCCCCCACCCATACATTCATGTTTACTTATATGATCAAGGAACCTAAACAAAGCACACTGTTCAGTGAATAACGATAATAATAGGAACGTTGGGATAAAAAATTGGAGCAAGATGCAAACTAGCGAATAATTATTTGTTGCATCTGCTTTATTTCCGCTTTGGTCAAATGAAGATCACGGAGAAACAAGATACAAACCAGTATTTTATATTTGCATGTGCTTTGTTTCCGCATCAGTTACACGAATTTTCTGACTGCTACAAAAAACACAATGTTTACAGCTTCTCTGCCCGTAGTGATATTATATCGGTTTATCGATATTAAGGATACATCATCTGTGACGTCAGCATGGTGAACTGGCCATGTGAACTTAACATCTCCCAACGCCGCAGTGCTACTTCGGGAATCGCACGTTTCATGTTCTTGTCAACTGTCAAAGCCCTGTAAAAGTGATGGCCTCTGATCATTCTTTAGTAAGGGGTCCGGGTTCGAATCCCGATGAGACATGGATATTGTGTTTGACTTACGGCACTTGCTCTCTCCCTTCCCTGGAACCAGTGACCCTAAATAATTAGGGACGGGCAATTGCTTATGGCCCGTTGAGTAGCTCACGGTGGTCCTTAAACCTCCAATCAAAAAAAAAAAAAAAAAAAAGAAGAAAAAAAAGCCATCTAACAGCAAGAAGAGGCCTGGGTGCAGCCGACGGAAACAGGGGTCCAAATTTGCAGCGTTGCTTTCTTCAGTGACCAAACCAGTCCTCTTTTGGAGGTCACTTCTTTTTTAACCACCGTGAGTAACGCAGTGGGTTATAAGCAGTCGCACATCCCTAATTTAGGGTCACTGGTTCCAGGGAAGGGCAAGTGCTGCAAGACAAACACACCATCCATGCCTTGGAGCTTTGGGAAAAAGATACATGTAATAGAACCCGGACACATTGGAGCTTTGGGAAAAAGATACCATGTAATAGAAGACCCTATGTAATTTTTTGAACACGTAAAATAATATTTTCGAATGTTTAATTTGTGACGAACGTCTCTCTTAATCTCATTGGGGCTTTGGGAAGAAGTCACCATGTAATAGAAGACATTATATCAGACACTATGTAATTTTTTGAACATGTAAAATAATATTTTTGAAGGTTTAATTTGTGACGTACGTCGCTCTTAATCTCCTTGGAGGGGGCTTAAGCCCCCAAAGCCCCCTCCGTGGGTGCGTCAATGGTTGTATCAGATGTAATCTAAACATATACAGGGTGTTCATAAAGTATTTCCCACATTACAAAAATTAATATAAAAAATGCATTACAAGTACAAGAAAGGGGTTGCACGACAATGATGGTGCACAAGTGAAGTTTTTTTCTAGTGTCAATACACCTCCACATGGGCGCCATTTGTGGCCCGGAGGACATCTAAGCGATATCCGGTTTCACGCCATGTTTTGTTTAGCATCTCAGCAGAGACAGAACCAATGACGTCCGTTATTCTCCACTTCAACGTCTCAACATCCGGAACACCGCTAGAGTAAACTTCATCTTTTACGATTACCCGATAGGAAAATGTCTAGAGCGGTTATGTCGGGCGATCGAGGTGACCCTGTCATGGGACCATTGCAGCCAATCAATCTGTCTGGAAATGACGAACTCACAAACCATTATTGACCAATGTGATGCGGCACCGTCTTGTTAGAAAATAACCGAAGGGTTTTTTTTATTTTGTTCGGAGGTTTAACGACCACCATGAGCAACTCAATGGGCTATAATCAGTCGCCCGTCCCTAATTTAGGGTCACTGGTTCCAGGGAAGGGAGAGAGCCAGTGCCGTAAGACAAACACAACATCCATGCCTCACCGGTATTTGAACCCGGACCCCTTACGGACGAATGATCAGACCCAGCGCCTTAGACCACTGCGCCACCGGGGCGGCACCGAATGTTGGACTGCATGCAACTGAGCTACTACAAAAAGCTCCAGCATGTCCAGGTACATATTACCGTGGGTTCTGTCAAGAAGAAGGATCTGATGATTCGGTCATACATCAGGCCGCACCATACGTTCACTTTAGGGCTAGCCCTCTGTCGTTCGATGACATAATGAGGATTTTCTGTTCCCCAGATTCGCACATCGTGCCTATTTACTGTACCAGAGACGTGGGATGTGGCTTCATTTGCGAAACAGGCACGGTGTACATAATCACTATTATGAGCTATGCGCTGGAACATCTCAGTTGCAAATGCAGTACTGTGAGGCCGGTTATGAGGCTGAAGAGCTTGAACGATCTGTATCTTATAAGCATACAGATGAGGACGTTTGTGTTAAATTTTGTGAACCGTGGGACGAGGAATCCCAGTTTCCAGTGAAGCACGACGAATGGATTTGCTGGGGCTCTGCAGAAAAACCTCGTGAACAGCTGCAGCTGTCTCTTTGTAATTAATACAGACAATTGACGGGGATTAGGAACATCAAATGGAAGTCATCGCTCATTCTACGTTTATAAGTGAGTCACGGAAAAATATCATCGGCCGCCACTGGGAATCAAACCCAGGGTCTTCCAGTAACGCGCCGGACATGATACCACTGTACCACAGCGGCCTCGAATTATTCCAGACTGACATACAAATGCAGTCCATTTTGGAGAATCCCCGGCACTGTGCGGAGCTCCAAGAAGCAACCTGCCAATTGGATTGGCAGTTAGTAGTACGTGAGTCTGGAGGAATTCGAGGCCGCTGTGGTGCAGTGGCAGCATATCCGGCGCGTAACTGGAAGGCCCTGGTTTCGATTCCCAGAGGCGGCAGATGATAATTTTTCTGTGACGTACTTATAAACGTGGAATGAGCGATAACTTCTACACTGACGGAAAAAAATTCCAACACGAGGTTAAAATAGTTGTAGAGGAATGAAATGGCGGCAATACATTTGTATAAGTAACATATTTATTTGATTAAGGTTTCAAGATCACAGCTTAATGTAAGCGCGAGAAGAGCCATTTTAAATGTGAAATGCTGGTACATTAATAACCGGTGTAACCGCCAGAATTTTGAATGCAAGCACTCAAACGTTCATGCATTGTGACGTACAGGTGCTGGATGTCAGTTTGTGGGATGGAGTTCCATGCCTATTGTACTTGGTCGGTCAATACAGGGACGGTTAATGCTGGTTGTGGATGACGCTGGAGTTGTCGTCCAATGATGTCCCATACGTGCTCGATTGGAGAAAGATCTGGTGATCTAGCAGGTCACGGCAACATGTCGACACTCTGTAGAGCATGTTGGGTTACAACAGCAGTATGCGGGCGAGCGTTATCCTGTTGTAAAACATCCCCTGGAATGCTGTTCATCAGTGGCAGCACAACAGGTTGAATCACCAGACCGACGTACAACTGTGCCGTCAGGGTGCGTACGATAACCAGGAGAGTGCTCCTGCTGTCATAGGAAATTGTTCCCCAGACCATAACTCCAGGTGTAGGTCCAGTGTGTCTTGGTCGCAGACAGGTTGGTTGCAGGTGCTCACCTGGCCTCCTTCTAACCAACACACGGCCATCAGTGGCACTCAGGCATAATCGGCTTTCATCAGAAAAACCAACAGATCTCCACTCCGTCCTCCAATGAGCTCTAGCTTGACACCATTGACGTCGCAAACGGCAGTGGTTTGGAGTAGGTGGAATGCACGCTATAGGGCGTCTGGCTCAGAGCTGTTCTTCAAATGACGGATTTGTAACAGTTCGTTGTGTCACTGTGGTGGCAACTGCAGCTCGAATAGCTGCCGCAGACGCAGTACGATGCGCCACGGCCATACGCCGTACACGGCGGTCTTCCTTCTCAGTACTGCCACGTGACCGGCCGGAACCCGGACTTCTTGAGGCAGTACCTTCCCTTGATCACCGCTGCCAACAATCATGCACAGTGGCTACATTCCTGCCATGTCGTTCTGCAACATTGCGGAAAGAAGATCCACCTTCTCGTAGCCCTATTACACGACCTCGTTCAAACTCCGTGAGCTGTTGATAATGGCTTCTTCGTCTTTTTAAAGGCATTCTTGACTAACATCAACACACAACATCGAATCTCAACGATAACTAACGCTCACGAACGTTACAGCGCGTATTTACAGCAAACCTGCTTTGCATGTTCCGAGAGGCGCTACTAGCGCCCCACTTATGCCCCGAGCGCGAAATTTGCATAGACGTCATCTTACAGATGTACTCTCTTCTCCTACCAACTGTCGTTTATCTAACACAACCCCTTCTTCGTGTTGGGATTTATTTTTCTCCCAGTGTATTTGATGTCTCTTGTGTAACCGGTGGTCGGCCCGCTTGGGGTAGATCGCCGACACTACCCTTCGCTTTAAACTTTTCATACCAAGCTTTTGTGCTTTTTTGTTCTGGTGGCGATCGTTTGTACTCTTTTCTGAAATGACGCTGGACAGTAACTGCCGATTTGGTCTCGTTGAACCACAACACGCACGCCGCTTGTTCTTACATGGAAGCCACTATTGATGAAATGCTCTTCTTATTCAGTAGTAGCGCTTACCTAAAGAACAGAAAAACACTTTATGAGTGCTGCTATATTATGCTGCCAACCATTGTTTTTAACTTACATAGATTATTTTATATTGATTTTTGTAATGTGCGAAATATTTTATGGACACCCTGTATCTCTGAATGCTTCCCTTTGCCATAATAAGAATTTCTTGAAGGTTGTTCTGGTGCAAAATATTTAAAAAAGCTTTTTGTACTTGCCTTTAACTTCAGTCTCACTTTTAAAAATAAAGAACCTTTTATCTTCGCAACACAGAAGAACTTTAAAACCTAAACTGGGCAGCATTTTCATAAAATGTTCGCATCGAAGACGCCGTCGATGAGTTTCAGGAACCCGTTGGTCAACATTCTATTAAAGGGGAAAAAATTAAGAAACAATGTATCTCTTTTGTTGTTCTGTTATACACTAAATTCCAAATTTATTAGAAACACCAATCAAACAACGTGTTGGTGTCGTATATAGGCGTCGACTGTGGTGGGGGATGAATTTGACCCCAGCAATAACTTCACTGGGGGGCGGTTCTTACCCAATATTTTTCGTCCTGTTCAATTAAATAATCGCTTTGGTCTCTTAAGGTGGACCAAACTTCACCTTGTGAGGAAACAGCGATTTATTTCCAAAAAAATTATAAATGACAAAATAAATAAACTTTTAATAAACAGGAACTGTACACCAACCGTACTCAAAATAGTATAACTATACTAATGAAACGAATTTCTTTGTGTAGAATAACAATCAAAGTTTCCAAGCTTTCGCACATCAACCAGATGGCTTTTTCAAGGAAAGTAGACAGCTAACAGAATAATAGAACACTTCAACAGTTCAAAAGCGTTATCGAATTGGCCACTGAGGCAGGAGGATACGACGACAACACGGTACATACGTAGATACTCTATATCGAAAGAAACAGAAAGGGTCATGCTAATCTTCCTATGCTGCGGCTACGCTATCTGGGCTCTATTCCTTACATATCAAATATTTCTTATAAACTCGAGAATGCACTCAAGGAGATGAACCTCGGTGCCAACATAAGATCACCGGCATCTTTATATGCTATGCTTAAGCGAAATGTTGACAAATCCCCACTTACCAAAGAGGCGGGTGTTTATGCCATAACTCTACAATATCCGGACGGCTTCAAACCAAATTACATTGGAATGACCAAACGTTCATTTAAAATTAGAGTCAACGAGCATAAGAGGGACATAAAGAGAGACAAATTAGCCACTGCCCTATTCAGAGAAGTCCAGTTCAAGTCCGCTGATCCTATATGGGATGACATAAAGAAATTATCTTCCTCCTGTACTCCTAAATCCACTGCCATTCGGAAACATAAGAGATCATTACCAACAATGAAACCTGCAATGACAGCGTCTCGCTCGAGTTACCAAGAATTTGTAACCAATCCTTCAAATAGTGAAGGTCTATTGTTTTCCTCCAAGGTTTCCGCGTGCAGAACGAACATGATGCCTCGTGTCTTAAATTGTCTAATTACATTTGCATCTGTTCGTTTATTGTCAAGTCAAATCACCGCGTTTAAATTGTTGAAGTGTTCTACTATTCAGTTGGCAGTCTGCAGTCTACCTTCCTTGAAAAGCCATGTTGTTGATGTGCGAAAGCTTGGAAACTTTGATTTGTATTCTACGACAAGAAATTCGGATCATTAGTATAGTTACACTATTTTAACTAAACTTATTTTCACATTCATCATTGCTCATTTGATAAGAAACTGGATTACCAGTTACGTATTGTCTTTGACATGTTCTCGTGATGTGTGGTAAATGTTTTAAACAAGTTTCAAAAAAAAAAATACAGAAAGGTGTAATTTCTAGTGCCTTCATTTATCTATTTATTTTTTTACGCTTCTTGTTCTTCGTTTAGAAACCCAGCTGATTTCTCATTTTTCTTTTATAAACGTTTGGAAATAAAATCTCTGTGGATATTTTTACAAAAAATCACGGGCTGAATTTTATTTTTTAAAATATTAATATTCAGGAAAACAATATTTCTGTTTCCTTGTTCATTTGCTGATGAACAATTACAAGTGCATTTTCAAATGTCTAATCTCGTAGTTTATCTTTTTGCAATTTTTTTCTTAGATTTCGGTCTGACTTATTAATTATGATTATATTTTATTGTTTTATAAATAAAAAACAAAGATAGAAATTGGGAAACAGGGTAGGGAAAAAAATGTGGAAAAATGATGTGAAGGGACAAATAGGGGAGCGAAAAGGGAATGAGGGAGAAAAGGGAATACTCATATGAATAGATACTGCATAAGAACATTTTATTATCCTTAATACATGATTCATATGGTGATTATATTTTCGCAAATTTGCTGTTTATCTCTTGCCTAATACGTAGTTGTTAGTCATCAGTTTTTGTCTTCTCAATGTTCAGATTATCATGTTCAATGTCATGTACTACCCATTGTGATTCCATTGCAAATTTTGTTTCTTATACAAGGCTGGACAGTGATTGATATGTTTATCTTCTGTTTATTGTATTTCTATGTTTGGTGATTTATCATTTTGTAATTACATGTTAACGTTTTCTTTGGCATAGTGAATGGGTGTCTAAGAAATGGTTTGGACACCCGTTCACTAAAAAGTGGTTTGTATTTTATGAGATGATACCTTGTTTCCTTGAATTTCATAATCTTACTCCCTATGGTTTTAATAATGGTGAGATGGTGAGTAGTAGGATGTGGCTAGATACTGGGATGTATAATTTTAGTAAAATGTGACAAGGGGTGGCTTTTGGTATTTTGTCTTTTTCTTTTGAATTAGATTAATTCAAATATTTTATTTTTATTTTTTTACGTAGTATATTATAAATTGTACTTGGGGGTTCTGTTTATTGATGTTTGGTCTTCATGTATGGCCTGTGTTTGTCAATAATAATGAGTGACATATATACACTACATCAAGTTTCTAATATGTTGTCTGGCGACTTTAATGATTCCTTGAAATTAATTCATATAAATGCCAGATCTCTTATGTCTAACATTACTCTTGTTGAGACATTGATTCAGGCGACCGGATCGGGGATTGATATAATCTGCTCGAGTGAGATATGGCTTCCAACTCAAAACTATAGTATTGATATGAATGGTTATAAAATATTTTTCCATAACAGAATTAAAACAAAGGGAAGTGGAGTGGCAATTTATGTAAATAATATTCACCAAAATTATTCTTTGATAACAGACTTAACTGTTATTGACCCTTATATTGAAATTTTGACAATTGAAAACGAATATTATATAATGATGGTGTGTTATCGCTCTCCGAGTTCTAACTCATTATTAATTATTAATAAACTATTTGAAATCCTTAATTATGTCAACTTGACAGGCAAAAGGGGTTTCTGGTTGGGAGACCTGAATATTGATATTTTCCAAAATAACTTACAAACTCAACAATTCATTCAAATGCTAAATGCTGTCGGGTTTAGCAATACAATTACATCCCCAACGAGAATAACACCAGAAACTGAATCTACCATTGACTTAACTCTTACGAATACTCCTTTAGAGTTGACTCTTTCCGGAGTTATAATTTATGATATTAGTGACCATCTACGAATTTTTACATTTTACAAACATACACATGCTGTAAATAAAAAAATAATTAATAATTTAACTCGATTAATAAACAATAATACGTTAAATAAATTTTATAATCTATTACAACATATAAAATGGAAAAATGTTTTACAGATGACTGATCCAAATATTTTATATAACAGCTTTGCAACACTGAAAATGAATTATACATCCAAGCCTTTCCAATTTTACTTAACAAGAACAAAGCTAAAGAGCAACGTAAACCATGCATCACTAGACATCTATTAAACTGAATAATAAAAAAAATCGCATATACTCGAAATTTGTAAAAAGTAAACTACAAACTGATTTTCAAATATTTAAAACATATAGAAATAAATTAAATTCTGATATTAAGAAATTTAAAACAGAATATTATACTAATATCTTTTCTCAAAACGATTCTAAATTACCTTGGAAACATTTAAACAGATTACTGGGTAAATCTTCGGGTTCAATTACAGCACAATACCTAACTAATTTAACCCAAAAAAATTACATCCAAAAAAGATATAGTCACCCAGCAAAAACAGTATTACTGGGCCAACAGTGGGCCATTGCTGGCAGCCAACACTGCCAGCAATGGCCCAGCACTATGTTGCCGCTGCCGAACCGTCAATAAAATGTCCGGGCGGCCAACAGAAGGGCCAGCAGTTCAGGCCAACAGCTGGCCAACAGTTGGCACCCCATCAGTTGTCATATGCCACAACTGGGCCATCATTGGTCCATCACAGGCAGTAGCTGCCACAAGTGGCCGTTCAGTGGCCCTGCAAGCACGTGCCAGAAATGATGGCTAGCCTAATGTGGTCCACTAGTGGGCCGTTAGTGGTAGCCAGCAACCAAGTTTTCCCAGTAGTAGCAATAATAAAAAAAGCAAGGATAACCGCAGTTTCCTAAAGCTACAAATTTTTTTTTCTACCCTTACGAAGCTTGTGTATTAACGCACCTTGCTGGGGAAATTTTCTCGACAGACCGGAAAAACGCCGTTTGCGCATGACTAGATTCGATCCTGGGCCATTTACGTGGAAGCCGCGCTCGCTACCGACCGGACTAATTCACAACGCGCAGGTACGTGCTGGAAGCTATCTGTTTGGTATGCAATTTGTAATCGAATGCTTCCCTCTTTCATTTTGTAATATTGCGAGGTATTTTTCATAAAAATCAGTTTCATATAATTGATAAATTAATGTTTTCAACGTAACGATAGTTTCTTTTTTTTTTACCCTAAGGGAACTTCACTCATTTTCAAGGCGTGTACATATTTACCCGGGTTCATGTCACATTCTGTTACATTTTTAACGTTGTGTCTTTCCTTTCCGTTGTCCGAAACTACATTTGTTTTAAAGAGTAAAAGATATTTTATTTTACTTCTCGTTATTTTTAGAAGCGAATTCCTCCCAGTCTTGTGTATTCAACCCATGGATGAGTGCAGCACATAGCGTTGCTTTTTCTCTTTCTTTCAAATAATTAATAAGTTTTGTACGCGTATAATTCTTTTTTTTTCCTAACAAACGCTATTTTAATGGTTTTCCAGGATATGTGTTTCAAGCGGTTTCAAATTTTTTCTTGTTATTCATCCACTCCATTCCATGAATTGTTATTCATGGGAATGGAGTGGGTGTATTTCATGGCTGTAATCTAGTATTTCACGGCTTAATCTGATATCTTCGTCGACGTAAAATTTCATTAGGAAATTAATTCGCCTCTCCACATATGGATTTTTTTCTTAACATCCACTAAAATAACACGATGGCGATAGCGTCGTCTTCAACTAACTGGTACCATGAGAGACACAGCAAGTGTTGCTTCTGCGCATGCGCAGTCCCGATGCTTCCACCGGCTGTAGGGGGTTGCATTGGCTGCCAGCAGCGGGCCACTAGTGGCACTTGCTTGGAGGCCCACAATTCACGGCGATGCTGCAGGGCCATCAATGGCTCGCCAACTGATAGCGCTGCCACCAACGGACCACTACTGGGCCGTGAGCGGCAGATTTCAGCCAGCAGTGACCCATCACTGCCAGCTGGTGGCCAGCAGTTTCCCAGCACTTGTGTTTTTGCTGGGCAATGAAATCAATAATCACTTTATATTAGCTCCGCAAATTCTTAAACAGCAAGTTTTAATTACAAATTTCAATTCCATCAGTACTTTCAGAATTCACACCAATCAAACACGTTTCACTTACTTAAAATTACACGATCTGGACTTTTACACTTGTTGTGGCAAAATAATGTCAATAGTGGATCTGGATATGATGAATTTTCAACATTGGTTATTAAACATGTGGCTCATGTTATTGTGGAGCCACTTTTGTTGATCTATAATTCTATATTTACTACAGGCATATTCCCAAACGCTTTAAAAATAACTAAAATCACTCCCAAATACAAGAAAGGTTCGGTTAACGAAGCAAATAATTATCGGCCAATTGCAAATTTTACTATTTTTGCTAAATTGCTAGAAAAATTAATTTACATTAGATTACTTTCTTTTTTACAAAAATATAACATATTTAACAAAAATAAATTTGGCTTTTTGCCAAATAAATCAACAGAGCTTGCAATTTCATTTACACATAATGTAATCTAACATAATTCTATAAAAAAATCAATCAACAATTGCAATTTTCTGAGATTTATCTAAGGCTTTTGATACGTTAAACCATAATATTCTACTAACCAAATTATTTTCTATTGGAATTAGGGGTTCTAAATATAATTTATTCAAAATTTATTTATGAGCTAGGAAGCAATATACTATGATTGATATGACACAATCCACAATAGGAAATATAATTTCTGGAGTGCCGCAAGGTTCGGTCCTTTGTGCTATATTATTTACTTTGTATTACTGTATAATGATCCCTTTACAGTGGTAAAAGATATGATTTAATTTTATATGCTGATGATGCAACAATCTCATTCAAGGGTAACAATACTTTAGATCTTACATCTAGAATAAATGCACAACTTGTGTTGGTGACAGATTGGTTAAATAGTAATGAATTGATTATTAATGTAAACAAGACCAAGGCTATGATCTTTTCAAAACTACAAATACTACAATCTATGAGTGACGTGGTGGTCTTGAATGGAGCTAAAATTGATTTTGTGAATAGTCATTCTTACTTGTGAGTAATGATTCGAGGTGATTTGAAATGGAATATGTATATTGACAATCTGACTAATATGTTATCTAGAAACATTGGGGCAGTTAGTAAGATTATGGTAAATTTGTCCCCTAAAATAATGATACAGTTATACTACACACTAATACAAACACATATAAATTCCTGTATACTAACATGAGGACAAACAACAAAATATAACTTAAAAACAATACAGGTTTTGCAGAATAGATACATAAGATTATTTTCACAGTTATCAGTATAACTGCTAAATCCTTAGTATAATTGCGGAAATAATATTACATACAACAATTAATGAATCGTGAGAAATATCCAAATGATCTAGAAAACAAGTTTGCAATTAGTTCGGCGCATGCGTTGCCCATGTTTCGCACTGTGTCATTTGTGAATGTGCTCCCATGGTACATTAGCACCACCTGCTCGCATGTAATTTGCTATTGTGTTACGTCTGAGGATGATCTTACAGTAATCTCGAAGGTTTTATGTGTGTGTATATATTTTTTAATCTGTACTATGCTTTTAACTTAAAACGTTTATAAAAGAGTTCGTAAAACGGCACTGCTTCTTTTAACTTGGAGAACTTGGGTCCCTTCCACAGTTATCAGGTTTAAATCTACATTTAGGCCTAAGAAATATGTTAAAGCAAACTTTCAAAGAATGATTTTAAAACGAAAATAATTCCAAACAAAAACTTTTTGTTAATAACCATTGGATTACCTTGGCGCTCCTATTCAAAATGCCCGTGGACGTATTTTACTGCTTGAGAGTGACCCTACAAAAACAGGAAATAAATGTATGCTGTTTAGGCACTCTCTTTAGAAATAAACTTTGTAATAATGTGATACTGAATATATTCAGGTCAATCATTGGTGTATAATGAAAAAGTTATGAACCGCGGCTGTTACAAACATGTGCAGCCAAATTACAGAATGCAGGAGAAACTCGTTATTGAACAGATTTTTGGGTAAAGTGAACCTAAAGTGTTTTGTAACAGTATTGTTACTTTTCTACTCCTAATACGTAAAGTAATATTATTTCTCTGATAACAGATATTTCTTGCCCAAATTTCGAAGTGCTGAATTTTATTTTGTTTGGCTTGATAACTGACTGAAATATTGATAAATTATTATCTTGTACCAAACGTTGCATACATAAGTGCAAACGACAGTTAAATGAGGAAGAAAATTCAAACAAACTAATTTGCCTCCCCTTCTTATTCTTTTAGACTGAATATCCATAGTTCCGAAAGAACTTGGTACGCAATGAATAATTCAATATCGCTATAGAAAAGGAAAGTAGGGTAGAGAAACGTATGTTGTTTCACATTGTTTAGAAGAACTCGTTTCTATGAATTGAAAATACAATCTTTGCCAAAAACACATAGCACACAGAAGGAATCATCCAATCGAGAGGAAAACTGGTATGTGCAATGTAAACATATATATAAGGAAATTAATTCAGTTCTAAAACAGTTTGTCATCTTTTCAGAGGAAACAGCTGCACGAGTTTACGCCGCTGATCGCTTATATCTGAGCCAGAGCCCCACTTCTGGCTCGGATATAAAGGTTAGACGGCGTTTCGTAGATGATATAGTTTACGGATACTATCCTGAGATATGGAATGCCAGCAAGTTTTAAAATTGCAAGCTAGTTTGACGACACTCTCAGATGGGTGTTGATGGCGTCCCGTCCTTCCTAAACATTTTATCGGGTATGCCGCAGTAGGATGTTGATATTACAGCTACAGGCCTGGGAGAGACGTTCCGTGTGTAGCTGGCTGTTACCGTGTGGGAAAAGTGCTCTGTGGTGGTGTGTGAGGAATAGCAACACAGCAGGTCTTAGGATTTCGCCTACTTACCGTTGAGAAATGAGTGAGTTACGGAGTTCCCCAGACAGTCACTCCTTCTGTGATAGCCGTGTGCCGTTCCACTGTAAATGCAGGTTCCCTGCGTTGTCCAGCTAGTCTCCGCACACGTATGCCCTGATAAACGGCGCCATCTAAATGCCATGGTATATCACTGAAGACGCAATAACGGCGCTGGGCACTATGCCACATTGATCGAGCCCGATACCACTTCACCCGTTGTCGGCGATGCTCGCTGGTCAGTGGCAGGAGCCGGAGTGGTCTCCTAGAATGTAATCCCCGTCTCACAAGTCGTCTGACAACTGTTCGAATGTCGAATGGACACTTCCGTACCTTCAGAAGAGGCAACAAGGCTAGGGCAGTTTGAAAGCAATGAATTTGGTTCTGTACGTGCAGCTCTCACAAACTCTTGATTCTCGCGTTCTGCCATTTCTCTCGGACGTCCACTCCCCGCGTACCACTAGTTGGTACCGTCCTAGACACATTAGCGACTTCATCATCCGATTGTCGCTTGGCTCAGACACAAAGGCCTTGGGTTCCGGCGTTTTGATCAACCAACATCTCTGAGCCCAGTTATACGTACTCACTGAAACTTACTCAGCTTCTCGTATCAGGACACTGAATGAGAAATCCTTGTGTGTTTCTAATTCATTGATTTCTTATATAAACGGGCATACTCGAATCCAAAACGTAAAAAAAAAGCCACTGAAGTTTATAAAACACAGTCGGATTCAATTATTACCTAAACAATATTGTAACATAATTATTTGTGTACTGAAGATAAAAAGAAAAATTCAAAAGAAACAGCAAGTACAACGGAAACAAATGAAACTTACGAATCTATAATGGAGAATTATTCCAATTTATAAGCCAGACTTGTTAAGCATTTGCAGTCTCTTATCTAGTGAAAAAGCAAAAGAACATTATAGTCATGTATCTCAAAATTTTGATTTTCAATATCTCAAAAATATTAATTTTGGAGAACTACCAGAAAGATTCTGATATACGGGATGTTCTCGAGATTCTTCCGTGTGATCGAATTACGGTATATCTTGATTGCAAGATCATTCAAACGATCATCATACGAATGATCTCCCGGAATAGTACACTGCTGGACAATTGCTAAGGACGGATCATAAACGGCTATATAGCGCATAAAAAGTAAGTGTGGTTGGATGCCAAGTGAAATAAAATAATGTCAGAATGCCAGGACATTACAAGAAACACAATTGTTTGTACTCGGAAATCCAGAAGGATTTGGAACGTGTTCAAGGGACAAACAGGCCATTTTGTGCAGAATACGTAAACGTGAAAAAAATGCAATTACCGTCCGCAGGCGTTCCGGCGTAAGATGTCAACACGGGATATGGCCACCATGGAGGGTGATACAAGATTCCACACGTCGTGTCATGCTTTGCACAACATTATCAAGCAGCTGTTAGGGTAATTTATCCCATTCCTCTATCAGTGCACGGATGAGGGTGTCCTTGTTTATTGGAGGGCATTGGCGACCAGCAAGACTCCTCCCCAAAGCACCCCACACATTTTTAATGGGATTCAGATCTGGAGAACGTGCTGGCCATACGAGGCGTTGAATATCCTCGCTCCCAAGACACTACTGGACAGCCAATGTTCGACGATATGTTGCGTTGTCGTCCATGGAAATTAATCTATAACCGACAGCACCACGGAATATGCGAACATTAGGTAGCAGAACATCATTAATGTATCGTTGGCCAGTCCTAGTCATAGAGGGACGTACGGCCATTGATCATGATGCCAGCCCATACCATGACACTACATGTCGGATATCGGTCCCTTTCCTTTGTGTTTACTGGACAATATGCAGTACCATTATCACGCCAAATCAGTTGTCGTCGACAATCAGACGGTAGACTGTATCTGCTCTCATCTGAGAAGAGGACAGCAGACCAGTCGTTATCAGTCCAATTGCGAATTTGATGGCACCATTGCAAACAGGCGGTACGGTGACGTCTGGACAATGGGATGCCACAACAGGACGGCGGGCGTATAGTCCTCCTTCATGCAAACGTCTGGCGACAGTTTTTCGGGAGATCCGCTTGCCAGTAGCAGCCATAAACTGATTTGCGACCTCACTAGCTGTGCTGCGCCGGTGTCCTTTTGTTGATAGCACTATGTACCGATCTTCTGCAGGTGTCGTACTGCGAACAAGACCTCCCACGTGACGTTTGCTACACTCTCCATTTGTTTGAAATGATTTCCAAAGCCGTGAAACAACACTGTGACTGACGTCAAACTCCCTGGCAACATCTGTTATTTTTCGCCCTTCTTCAATCTTGCCAATTATACGGCCACGCGTAAAATCATCTAGGTGATGTCGGGAAGACATACTGAATTTTTTTATCGGAGGTTTAACGACCACCGTGAGCAACTCAATGGGCTATAAGCAGTCGCCTGTCCCTAATTTAGGGTCACTGGTTCCAGGGAAGGGAGAGAGCTATTGCCGTAAGACAAACGCAATATCCATGCCCGACCGGGATTCGAACCCGGACCCCTTACGGACGAATGATCATAGGCCAGCGCCTTAGACCACTGCGCCACCGAGGTGGCTACTGAAAATTGCAAGTTCGTCAATTGATTCTTTCCCTTTCAACTTTGCGTTTGAACAACAACGGTCAATACGCGTTAAATCCTTTATATCTCTTATCAGCGCTATGAAGGCACGAACAAGTTCGACAATCAAAAGTTTGCATACGCACAACACGTCTTACTGTATCCCGCACTTATGCTAATTTCCACATTTTCCTGCCTTCCATTTTAAGGTTGATATCGTTGCTATTGTCATCCGTCCTTAGCAATTGTCCGGCAGTGTATATTCTAACTCCCGGAATAGTATTTATATCCAATGTAATATCATATGAATTATCTCCTGGAATAGTATATTCTAACCTTAGGTTACTTGTATCTTCGGTAAGCCAATTTAAAGCAAAATGTTCATGGCAATTTTGAAAAAAACGTTACAGCTTTGATTCCTTTTTTCTGGTAAATGGCTGTTCTCTGTATGTAAGAGATCTAGCTGATGACCTCAGCCTGCACCGTATAAATGCGGACGGCACAGGGTTAAAAGAACTCCCTTAAAAGGTAATGTGACGGCGTTGCGCGAGCAATCCTGCCAGGATCGAGCGGTCATTCACCCGGACAGGTTCAGTCCAAAGACACGCAGCTTGCTGCTGCCCCGTTGGCCGGCATCCCCAAGTCTCCGTCATGGGCCGTTCGTGCGTGCCATTAGGCAGGGGATAGAAAATTCCTCTGCCTCTGCCTCGGAGATCTGATCGCTAGCGCAAATTGTTTGTGGCATAAGCCCTTTATTAAAGAAAATAAAATAATACATGCACATTGATACGCTGAGGGTCTCATTTAGCGGGAAATAAATCCTATATCCAATGAGCCCTCTCACACAGAAATGAAAAAGTAACTATTTGCATGGTATTTACACTGCTGCAGGACTAGGTCCTGTTCTGCGGTAATGATGACTCAGCGCCGGAGTCATTCGGATCCTCTTCTATGCAGTCTTCTGTCTTCTGCTGTTGCCCTTCGCCCAGGTAAACGAACTGCTGTTCCACCAGGTGCTAGACCAGCTGGATAAGTCCCTGTCTCGCTCTTGGGTGCACGAGAAAGATTGAGAATTCTCTTGTCTTCGCCAGTTTTGGCGCCAAGGATTTTCTCATACCTGAAAGAGAATCGCATTCAAGAATCATGGGTGTGACAACTGCAGTCACTCTGTTTGTAAGAACTAACTGATGTCTTTTTCCCTGTACCGTCAAAATGCGGTCTCCATAGGGTTAAAATAACTCTCTCAAAAGGCAATGTGACGGCGTTGCGTGAACAATCCTGCCAGGATCCGGCGGATCTTCACCCGGACAGGTTAGGGTCCAAAGACCCGCAGCTTGCTGCCGCCCCCGTTGGCCGGAACCTACCACCTATCCGTCATTGCCCGTGAGTGCGTGCCATTGGGCAGGGGCTAGAATATTCCTCTACTTATGCCTGGGAGAATCGATCGGAAGCGCGAATTGTATGGGGCTATTGCCCGTTATTGAAAAGAATAGAAACACATGCACAATGATGTACTTAGAGTCTTATTAGCTGGAAATAAATCCTTTATTCAATGAATCCTCTCACACAGAAATGAAAAAGAAACTATATACCCGGTATTCACACTGCCGCAGGATTAGGGCCTGTCCTGCGGTGATGAGCTGACTATACTTTGAGTGTGAAATGCTGCCCTCTTATATGGCCAAACAACAGATTCAAATATGTGGCACCAGGATGGGATACAATTTCATGTCCATTTGTAGATTTCTTAATGGAGATTCTGTAATTAAAAGCATTTTAGAAAATTTTAATTTTGCTCATAAGTCCGTAAGAATAATCTATCATGAATTTCAACGGATCTTCAATTTCTTCATTTGAAATCTGCGTATTTAAAAAGAGAGAGAGAGAGAGACTGGGTCTTCATATTAAACTCCAAAAAAAGAAACAAAATGTAATGACATATATAGAAACGGAATGATGATATATCAATGCCCACCAACACAATAGTCAAAAACTTCCTCGCTATTTAAAGATGAATGTCTGATAAACAAATTGAAATAATTTTTTACACAATTTCGTTCGTAAATATTTTTACGAAATGGCAGCTAAAAATTGTCATTTTCAGATAAGTATTGGTTATTGAATAAATTTTTGCATTTAGTATAAAAATCGAAAAATAACCTGTTGGACTCTAGTATATCTTTGAGGACATTGAGCTGATGTCAACGCAATACATCTCAGCGGCCTACTTGCTCTGACTCCGTACTCGTGAAGACGGTATTGAAACTTTTGCATACATACTGTGACAACCGAAGCAATTGAATTTCTTTTCCGAATTAGGCTATTTATGATACTGAGCAATCTGTAAACATTTACTCTCAGGTAACAATCTTACTTTCTTGTGAATATCCTAGTGCCACCATTCTTAGATTGGTCTGCAACATTTTCATGCTGCACAAATCTTGTGCGTAGAGATACAGTAAGTGCTGTTTTTAATAGACATGTAGATTTTACCCGAAGCTATAATGTTAACTCCCATAAAAAGAATGGCGTGGGGGAGATTTCAGGTGCAGACTGTACGTACGTGGTATTTACTCAATGCACGTAGCAGCAGGAACTAAGAATGTAAATCTGCACGGTGGCAATTCACGATTTATTTCCCAGTTTAGCTTACTTACGTCGTTTATAAATTATTTATTTGTTTTTGTTGCTGTTGTTGTCATAAGGCTGCAACCTGACAAAGAATCTCTTTCTCAGTCTGTCTGTCTCTCTCTCTCTCTCCCTCTCTCTCTCATCCCTAACCAGAGTCGTGCGTATTGTACAGAGCATTTATATACATGTGTCATGAATTTAAAACCATCAGGGTGTTTGGGCTGGCATTTTCATTTTTACGAAGTACGATATACACATTTTAGTCATATTAGTGTAACCACCTCCTAGGTTTGATGTCAACAGCACGTAGCCAATGAATAAAGAAACGTGTCGTGATATGGCTTGGAGGGTGTATAATGTGTGATGTATGCATTCTGAAAACATATCACATGAATAAAAGAAGCTATTTATCATATTTGCAAAAAGGGATAATTATCTGCTTTTGGGTCAAAGGGTCGCAGTGTTTCCGAAAAAGCACAGTTTGTGAACTGTTCGGGTGCTATTATCTTTAAAGTGTATTCTGATTGAAGAAGTGGCATCATTGCGAAGGAACGACGTGGAAACTGTGGAGTACCACGTGTCATTGATGTGAAAGGTGAACGTCGGCTTCGAAGGTGCGTGAGGGCCGTTCTACACGCTACAGTGGAGCAAACCACTGGCCCAATGAACCAGGGAGCTAGAGGAAGTGTGTCTAAAACGACAGGTCAGCAAACCCTGCTGCGTATGGGGCTCCATGCAGACAGATGGTCATTGCACCTATGCTAACATAAGTGCATCGGCAAAAAAAGGCTTACATCGGCAAACAAGGCTTACACGGCAGTATCGGAATTGTACCTCCGCTGATTGGCAATTGATTGCATTCTCCGATGAGTCACGTTTTTTACTTAATCGAACGGATGGACGTTGGCGCTTAAGGTGAGAAACATCGTTGAACAAACACTGCTGTTTAATTCGTTATATATCCATCATTGCAGACTACCTAGACTCATCATGTTGATTGTCTTACCTGGGGCGGATGGGATCTTCTAACACGACAATGTGACGTGTCACAGAACCAAATATGTCTGAGAGTGGTTGGAAGAGAACGATGAAGACTTCAAAATACTTATCTGGCCCCATAATTTCTCAGACGTAAACCCATTTGAGCATATGTGGGTTCACCTCGATCGTGTTTCTCCCTCTATGGATCCTTCACCACGCACCCTCCGGCAGCTGTCAGATGCACTGCAGTCAGCATGTACACCTTCCAGAACCTTATTGAGTCCTCTCCTAGCCCGTCTTGCTGCTCTCGGCGCTGCACGCTGCGGTTACTCTGGATATTAGGCGGTGGTCATTATGTGGCTCGACCGTTTATTTATCCTGCAGAATTGTGTTTTCAATAAATTAGATATCCATTGCATTTTACCTCATTAACACAACATGCTACCAGGAACTAACTCCAAAGGTCATTTCATTTTAATGGGAAGCATCCCTCAGTGGCCAATACTTTAAACGAAATGAAACAGGGTGGATGTTCTTCATTTCCTACTAGAGTGAATGTACATCCTGTATTTTCGTCTATTTTCCTCTTTAGAACTGCATAGATCACGTTTTATATTTATATTTAAAAGATTACCCATACTGACAGAAAAACAGAAAAATCACAAGACACAAACAAGACTTAAAACGAACTGCATTCGACAAAACTAACCTCTAAACTCATTTTAATTACGCAAATACGAACGTGGTTCGACTCGCAGCGCAGTTCGTCATAGCGAGCCAAACTACTTCTGTCAAAACAGCGACGTTCCTAGCAGAAGGCCGTAACGCTCCTGGGAATGACGACGCACAGTTTGAAAACCACGGCCATAGAGAATCACGCACACGACTATCGGACTTTTGGTGCAGGCCATCATCTGCCTCTGAATACCTCTCTTCCGCGTATCTTGAAAACGGAAGAGAATTCGCGATTCTGAAGTTCATATTCTTGATCAGCATGTCCAAATAAGTTGATATTAGCTACATTTGTCTCAAATACGTTTTGGCTAGTGTGCACTGTCATTAAGACTAACTATTCCCACGAACACGGTTCTTTAGGACAGGGAAAAAACTATTCCTACGAACACGGTCCTTTAGGACATGGAAAAAATTGAAAGGTTTAGAGTTCAGAGAAGGAGCCATAAAAAATCGTAAATCATAAAATCATGCAGAGGACCTCACGACAGCTATTATTTTATAAAAGAAATCCCCTGTGACTTGGAAATACTATTGAATTCTCGGGAATGTTCTGTGTCTGGTAACCTTCATGTCTCCCTACCCCAAAACGCGCTTAGCTGTCATTCAGAGCGAAAGTCATTCTCGAGCGCTTGGTTGACCGATGCAGATAAGTCGATTGATCCCTCGTCTCGGCACATGATAATGGTGTTGACCATTGAACAGAGAGTGCTTTTGATGGAACATGTCTTTCGCTATGACGGCAAGTACACCGGCGAAGTGTAAAAACCGTTGGCTAGGAAATTTCGTGAAGCAGACGTCCCCCACCGTAATGCGGTACATCAGCTCATATTGAAGTTTCTGGAAACTGGCAGCGTTCTGGATATCCCCTGCTATGGTAGGACATCCAAGGCAAAGGAGGCCGTATAGTATATCCATGACAGGATACAGAGGAGTCCACACAATTATGTGAGGCGGCTGTCACAACAAGCTAACATCCCCAAGAGTACAGCCCACGCTATTCTGAAAACGAAGTTGCTTTTCCACCCGTTAAAAGTGTCTGTCGTGCATCAGCTGAAAGAAAAAGACGACTAGGTCCATGTTCAGTACTGCAGGTGATTCCAAATGCTCCTGTCTGAAGATTGTGAGGACATTCTGGAAGCCATTTTCATTACATATGAGGCATGGTTCTAATTTCCGGGTACATTAACTGACGGAACACTCGCCTGTGTGGAACTACCCCGTACTCTTCAAGAGCTACCAGCTACAATTACTGACTACCCACATCTAACAAATCACACCACGTACTATGAGAAGGGCCTTCACCAACATGCAGAATCGTGTGGAGACATGTGTGGACGTCGGTAGGGGGACCGTTTTTAACATTAATTCCTTATTTTTCGAACACCGTCTATGTATTTTATAAAAGTCTTTTTTTCTTGGAATTGAATTTGCAGACATCATTTGTTTTACGATCTTAAGGATACGATAATACAAATAATTGTGTGTGTGTACTTTTTGCCTATTATATGTGAATTTTGCAAAGACGCAAAGTGCCGTGACTTGCTAGAACGGCTTTTACACAGTTAATCGAAATGCATAAAATCCAATCATGATTACTAAGGACATCTTACAACTAACGTAATCGTTTGCTTAAGATAATTTTGGGTGATATCTGTTATTACGAGTTATTTTGTGAATCAAATTGAAATCTTATCCAGCTAAAAGTTCAATGTACAGTGATGCCTAGGAATATTATTAATTTCGCATAGGAATGATCACCTTTTTTTATTCAAGAATAAAATAAATTATATATATTTTCAAATCGTTTGTTACATAGAGTACATATTTCCATAGTTAAATTTCTAAAAAAACTGGTGAAATTGCCTTTTCGCCAAAGAATTTTGTTCACGAATCAGCATATGGCATCGCCGGTCAGTGTTTGCCAGCTCGTCTTGATTTGTGTGAATCTGTCAGTGTTCGTCTCATTTCCCGATGCAAAATTCGCTAAAGAACTCCAACTTTGCAGAAATCGGCTGGCTACAATTACTAGCTATCCACATCTAACAAATCACACATCGTACTCTGAGAAGGGCCTTCACCAACATGCAGTAATGATATAGAAGCCCTCCAACAGTGAAATTTGTGACTTTCTGGCAAAGAATTTCAACTATAAAAGTAGTTGCAACGCAAGTAATTCATTAACCATTCCAGTTTAAACTACGGATAGTCCTACGTTCTGCGTATCCTCTTCTGTAGCTATCGCTGTTAGAAAGATTTTCTTTAAGTGTGGGATGGCACCAACATGTTTTTATTCGAAATCACGTCAAAGAACGATTCCTACCGTTTTGTATTTTTATTGAATTCTGGTATGTACATTATTTTCTACTCAACACTAGGTATTTCAGGTAAAAATCTTCTCTCCGTAAATACAACAGAACCAGAAAACCTTGTTTAAAATCAGATTCTGTAAAAGAACATCAGTATAACGGTTTTATTGAGTTTAAACAGGAGTTTTTCAACGCTGACTGAATATTCTTTTCCCGTTTCAAAAATCTTAAAGCAATTCAATTCAGTTTTGCCGTAGTTTCGGTGGAATCTTGAGTTTGACAGAATCGTTTGTTCCAGATGGAAAGAAATGTAAATTTAAAGGCGTTTTGATTCCTTATTTATGTTCCTTTCCTCTGGTTTGTAAGAGGAAACATGAAAAGCTTCGTTCATACAGCATTCCCTTTAAAAATAGAATTGAAATGGTGGAGAATGAACCTCATGAGCACCAAGTTCATTGATGGCAAAATTATGGCCAGGGTCTTCTGGAACTCTAATGGCGTACTGTACGTGAAATTCCTCGCAGATCGTCTCAAAACAAATGCTGAATATTAACCGATACTTTTCAAAGTCACAGTAAAGACAGCCACCTGGTACAAGCGAAAAATTGTGTAAACACGTGGGCGTCTACGCCTATCCACACAAGCCTTAGAGGGACAAAAGTTTCTGGATGGTGTAACGTACCAGGAGATGTGACGTACCTGCCGGAATGACGCACACGAGGGAGATGATGTAACGTACCACGAGATGTGACGTACCTGCCAGAAGGACGCACACGACATAAAGGCAGATAGAAATCGGAATAAAATGTCCGCGTAGCTCAACTGGTAGAGTGACTTATTCCGGAATGAGGGGATCCGGGTTCGAATCCTAGCGCGGATAAAAATGACGGAGAAATTTACTTCGTTATAATGGCGCCCGAACTATCCGGATGACCCGACCGTTCACAATCTCGCAATAATGTGATGTTATTTCCACACCACGAGATAGGAAAAATAAGAGCAGCACTTCGAAAAAAAAAAAAAAAAAATAAGGGGGAGATGATGTAACGTACCAGGAGATGTGACGTACCTGCCAGAAGGACGCACACGACATAAAGGCAGATAGGAATCAGAATAAAAAAAAATGTCCGCGTAGCTCAACTGGTAGAGCAACTTATTCCGGAATGAGTGGACCCGGGTTCGAATCCTGGCGCGGATAAAAATGACGGAGAAATTCACTTCGTTATAATGGCGCCCGAACTATCCGGATGACCCGACCGTTCAAAATCTCGCAATGGTGTGATGTTCTTTCCACACCGCGAGATAGGAAAAATAAGAGAATCCCTTCTCCAGCACTTCGAAAAAAAAAAAAATAAAAAAATTAGGGGGAGATGATGTAACGTACCAGGAGATGTGACGTACCTGCCAGAATGACGCACACGAGGGAGATGATGTAACGTACCAGGAGATGTGACGTACCTGCCAGAAGGACACACACGACATAAAGGCAGATAGGAATCAGAATAAAATGTCCGCGTAGCTCAATTGGTAGAGCAACTTATTCCGGAATGAGTGGACCCGGGTTCGAATCCTGCGCGGATAAAAATGACGGAGAAATTTACTTCGTTATAAAGGTTTTCCTGGTCCGAGCAGCCACGTGTGGATAGGCGTTATTTCCAGGATAACGACTATCCACACGTAGCTACTCAGACGATTAAAACCACCTAGAAACTGAAATGGAACATTCTACCACATTCTGCACACAGTCCGGACCTTGCACTTTCGGATTATTACCTCTATGGCATTCTAAACGCATATCTGGGCGGGAAAAAGTTTGGTAGTAATGAAGATGTGATACAGGCTGATCGGGAGTGGCTACACCGACAACCAAAATATCTCCTCCTGAGCAGCATCAGCCAGCTTCCGGACCGCTAAGCTTGGCGCAAACCATGGGATTATGTTAAAAAGTAGCAACTTCAGTTTTTGACAATGTGTGAACATTTATTATTCCATTTTCAAATTATGAGTCATATTTACCCAACTTGGTAACTATTTTTGAGGAATTTCGGTAAATGTTTGTTCCAGACTTTTGTTCTATTTGCCCGTAATTACCTTGAATCTTACAAATGCAATATACATTCACATGAAATTCTGAAATTGGATAGCTTTATTTTCTTCAAAACGCATATTTCGAAAAAACTATGTTTTTAAGTTGAAAGTTAAACGACTTATTGCAATGCTAAATACACAGTCGAGTCACTTTAATGTGACCACCTCCTAATTTTGACGTCAACAGTGCGTAGCCAATGAAATAAGTCACGTGTCGTGAGCTGGCTTGAAGAATATATACAGCGTGTTGTAGGTATTCTGAAAACATATCACCCGTTGCTGTCATAGGTAAAAGGAGCGATTTATCATTATGCAAAAAAGGGATGATTATCGGCTTTAAGGTTAAGAGTGGCAGTATTTCTGGAATAGCCCAGTTTGTCCACTGTTCGCGTTCTGCTGTGGTTAAAGTGTATCGTGAGAGCAGAAATATAACCTTTGCGAATAAGAGACGTGGAAACTGCGGACCACAACGTGCCATTCAAGTGAGAAGTAAACTTTGGCTTTGAAGATGCGTGAAGGCGAATCGTTACGCTACAGTGGAACAACTCACGGGCCGAATCAATATGGGGGCTACCGGAAGTGTGCCTAAAAGGACAGTTCAGCGAACCCTGCTACGTATGGCGCTCCAATGCAGACGGATGATCACTGCAACTATGCTAACGAAGGTGCATATGGCAGAAAAGGCTTACATTTGCACAGAAGTGTCAGAATTGGACCTCCACTGATTGGCAAAGGATTGCTTTTTCGCATGAGTCACGTTTTCTGCTAACGATGTACGTTGTCGCATAAGGCGAGAAACATCGGGGAACAGACATTCTCCAATTGTTGGAATAATACAAGGTGGTGAGGAAAGCCTTATTGTCTGGGGATTACTATAGTGACATTCCCTGGGTAAACGTATACCTGTGGGAGGAACTATGGATGGAATTCATCATGAATCCATCCTTGCAGATCACGTACACTCATAAATGCTGACTGTCATCCCTGGGGCGGATGGATTTTCCAGAACGACAATGCGACGTGTCACCCAGCTAGAAAGGTTCGAGAGTGTTTGGAAGAGCACAACGAATACTTCAAATTACTTCTGTGGCCCACCAACTCGCCAGACTTAAACCCAATTGAACATCTTTGGGACTACCACGATCGTCTTGTTGCTTATATGGACTCTCCACTACACACCCTCTAGCTGCTGTAAGATGCACTGCAGTCATCATAACTCACCATTCCTGTTAACACCTTCCAGCAGCTTATGGAGTCACTCCCAGCCCGTCTAGCCGCTGTCCGCGCTGCGCACTGCGGTTATTCTGGATATTAGCTGTTAGTTCCAATAATGTGACTCGACCGTGTATTTCTTGAGCAATCCAAATAATTTCAAACTGAAGTGAAACTCTACTTACTATTGATTCGTATAAATATACACCACACTGGTGCAGAATTTATCGTTAATCTACGGGGGCGGGTCGAAAAGTAACGTACACTACACTTTTTACAACAGTTTAAAAGATAGGCAAAACAAAACATATGCACAGTGAAACACCATTTCTTAGCTCTTTTCCAGCGTAAGAACCGAAACCTCGTGACATGTTTCCCAGCGTGGTACCAGTTTTTGTATATCTTGTTCATGAAAGTCCGTTTTCTAAGCGCATAGCCATCTGCGGAAAACCTATTTAACTTCGGCAGCCGAATCAAAACGTTGGCCACCCAGAAATCCTTTCAAGACGATCAAATGAATGAAAGTCCGAAGGAGCCAGATTCGAACTGTACTTTGGGTGTTAGAGCACCTCTTTGACAATTTGCGTAATTTTCTCTGCCCCTTATGGTCGCCTATAAAGTTCCTTGGCAACCATCGAACACTGATTTTGTGAAACTGTTTCTTGTCATGCAAATTATGGGACGTTATAACATACGAAATGTTTAACTTCTGCGCGATTGTACGCAGATGGATCCACAGCTTACTCTGAATTGCCTATTCAATGCCTCTCATAGTGGCAGCTGATGACTCTGTTACAGGTCGACAGGAACGTGGCGAATCGGTAAGGTTGCCATGGCCCTCTGCAAAGAAACTGCACCAGATAGTGATAATGCTGTGGTCCCGGTAATACCACCATTTTCGGCCATTTTTTCGTGAAATTCCGGGACAGTTTTCCGTTTATCCTTCAAAAATCTGCCTACACCGCGTTGCTCTTCATTCGTAAACGACGCTAAGAAACGGAACATCTTTGTTCGGCCGTTCACACCGTCTTTCATCACAGCGATACGTAATCCGGCCAAACCGGTCTGTAACGCGATATTCAAACTCGTCTGCCAAACATCAACCTGCTACTTGTAACTTGCAAAGAGGAAAAAAATTGCTGTCCACTATTTTTCGAACCTCCCTAGTAGTGAAGATTTGGCAACTCTTCCAAGTTTGTGGTGTATCATTTGTTTATTAAAAGGTGGAATAATCCGCACCAAATGAGATACTTTGTTTTCAGTTGGTAACTTTATTAAAACTAGTTTTCGAGCGAAGAACTTCTAGTACTGAATGCATGTTAAGTCTTAACGATACAGAGATTGACCAGGTGAATGGGTTTTGTAATGTATTTAAGAAGCATGTTGACAGAGAGAACAAATTAGTTGACGCAATTAACAGGCAGTGAATTGTTCTTTGAAAACAACAGCTTCATTAGGAAGATTTTACGGGAATGATTTGTTCTCAAGAAAGTCCTAAACCGCTCGCGGTATATAAAAGTGTAATTGTTCCTACAGCGATGAACTGCAGTGAAACATGGGTACGCCAAAAAAAAAAAAAAAAGACATAGGAGTCGTTTGTGTGCTGGGAAGTTGCGTTGATTTCTGGTAGTTTGTGGCAAGACATGCTCCGATCATGCAGTGAATGATGTGTTGCAGATGTGTAATATCAGGCATAATGTTATTAGTAAGGAGAATATTTTGGGTGGTTTGGCTATGTTGAAAGAATGAGTTACAATGTGTTGACTTAGAGAATTTGTTCAGCACAGTTGGCAGGAAAGAAAGTCAGAGGTAGACCACGGATGTCATGGGACGACTAGATTCAGGAATGTCTGCTTGAGAAAGAGATTATGAATATGAAGTACAAAAAGTCATTTGTTTGGCGTGTGATGGATGTTTTTCAAGCTCGAGCGCTGTGTGGAGATCGTTGTAAATGGAGACATTTGATACACCAAAAATAAATGAATTCTATTTCCGTCAGTTCAACGTTTAGTTGACTAACGGTTTTTATTTGAGGAGCTAACTTTTGAATCTCAGAGAACAACTGAATAATATATATGTATGTATTAAAGCTACTACACTGACACATTGCACAGATATACGGATGCACTCAAAAATTTTTCGTACCCAGTGTTGAATCCTTATTAAATTTTGCATAGTATTAAGAATGGAATCCTTGTTTTAATACGAAAGTGAGTGGCTACAGCACAATAGATCATATCCATGTACTGAGAGAACTAATTGAAAGAGCGAGGGAATATGAACTTCCATTGTGCATGGCTTTTATCGATTATGAAAAAGCCTTTGATTCGGTGAAACCATCAGCAGTTACCACGGCTCTGAAATCCTGCGGTATTGAAGATGCATACATTAATATTATTAATAACATCTATGAAAATGCAAGTGCAAAGATTCGGCTGTTTGAAAATACAACACACATAAAAATTGGAAAGGGAGTGAGACAAGGGGACACCATATCTCCGAAGCTCTTTAATGGCACATTGGAAAATGTCTTTCAATCACTGAACTGGGAAAACAAGGGGATAAAGATTAATGGAGATTATCTAACCCACCTTCGTTTTGCTGATGACGTAGTCATTTTTGCAACTACCCCATCAGAGCTGCAGAGTATGATCCAGGAACTTGCTGACAAGAGTAAAGAAGTGGGATTAAAAATGAACTTTCAGAAGACAAAAGTGATGTTCAATGCTTTCACAAGAAATGAAGATTTATCGATTGATGGAGAAAAACTGGAGATAACAGATACGTATGTTTATCTTGGACAGCAGATATCAAGTGAGGGTCACATTGATGAAGAAATTAATCTGCGTACAAAACTTGCCTGGAGAGCTTTTGGAAGAAACAGCATAATTTTCAAGAGCAATATGCCATTATGTCTTAAAAGAAAAGTGTTTGATCAATGCATCCTTCCAGTGCTTACGTATGGTGCAGAGACGTGGACCTTAACTAAAAGAGACATACAAAGGCTGCAGACAACTCAAAGAAGCATGGAGAGGTGCATGCTTGGTATAACCAGGAGAGATAAGAAGAGGAACTCGCGGATCCGAAAAATGACGAGAGTGGAAGACATCATGATCAGAGTTAAATCCCTGAAATGGCAATGGGCTGAACATACTGCCAGAAGGACAGACCATAGATGGACAGCCGAAATTTTAGATTGGATTCCAAGGGACAGGAAAAGACCCAGAAAAAGACCACATGGGAGATGGGTGAATGAAATTCGTAAATATGCGGGAGTGACATGGAGGAGACTGGCACAAGACAGACCGTTGTGGAGGAAACTTGGGGAGACCTTCGTCCAGCAGTGGATTGATAATGGTTGACAATGATGATGATGATGATATATTGAATTAACTTGTTTGAACTCTCTAATTACAAAAATTCGTTGACCAGTTTTTTTATTGTTAGGTTGATATCATCTAGCACAACACTTCTGATAAACTCGAATTTCTCCTATATTTGGAGATATATATAAAAATATATAATTGATTATAAAAATTAATCAGTATTTTCTGTAATTAAATCTTGAATAGATGCTGATTATCATATATTCAAGTACTTGCTTTCGAAGAAGGTATACACTCAAAGCAGTAAATCTTGATAAATTCAGTTTTCGTCGAGCGCTAAATGGTCATAAACAGTTGTAAAACGTAAAAGAAAGGTCGCTAATGGTTCGGTTAAGCATAATTTACAAAGATTACACTGAACTGTCAAATGCCATGGATTAGAAGTAGGCAAATTTTCAACTAGCGTCGCCGTCGTATACAGACTTCGAAGAATGCCATGATTTT
Source organism: Macrothele yani (assembly GCA_039090855.1). Taxonomy (NCBI): domain Eukaryota; kingdom Metazoa; phylum Arthropoda; class Arachnida; order Araneae; family Macrothelidae; genus Macrothele; species Macrothele yani. Next base: position 43,430,861 of record CM076999.1, on the reverse strand, counting down.
CATCACCTGCGAGGTGTATTATCGTGAGTCAGGTTGAACAACCACCAGTAGGATTATGGCAAGATGATGTATATTATCGATTTCTGAATGAGGCATGATAGTGTGAACCAGATTGATGGGACCTTCAATTTCCTAAGTTGTGCAAACATTCAACATTCTTCGATCAAATATGTCACGTTTGTACCAAAAATACCTAATGGAAGTCAATACAACTCACCGTGGAAAATGCAGTGGCCGACCAATCAGTATTTTTGTAATTAAATCTTAAACTGCGGTGACCGGCGGCGTCACGAGCGGCGTCTGACCAGGAATTCAGTGACCAGCGGCGTCTTACTTGGAATGGCAGTGACCAACGGCGTCACGAGTGGCGCCTGACCAGGAATGGCAGTAACCAGCGGCATCTGACCAAGAATTCCTATGCTAACAGACAATCCACACTGGCTCAAATAACATCCGCATTCATTGCAAGAGGTACCAGATTCATATCCATTAGGTCGGTGTAACTCAATTTAGCGTCCATGGGGTATGGGAGCAGAGGATCCACCAGTGTGCCTTTATTGAACACCACATCATAGAACACAGCGCCTCAACTTGGCTCATGAACACGGTAATAGTGCCCTGGAAGACTGGCAACATGTGGCGTGGTAAGTTGAGTCCAGAGGCCAGTTGTTACGAGCTGATAGTGGGTTTCGATTGTGGCTCAGACCCTATGAGGCCATGGACCCAATCTCTCAATATGGCACTCTGCAAACGGTTGGTTGTGCCATACATATGTGGGGGTCGTTACGTGGCACTGTTTCGTTCTTTGTGTCTTCGTGAACACGTCATAAACGGGTAATCACTTTCTTGCTCTGCTGGGTGACCATTTGCAGATCTTCATGGACTTCGCGCGCCCCAACAGCGATGGGATTTTCCAGGCGGAAAATGTGCCATGTCATCGGGCTCACGTTTTCCGAAATTGACTCGAGCAGCATTCTGGATAATTTCGAAGAATGGTGTGGCCACCAAGTTCGCCCGACATGAACCAATATAGCACTTATGGGGCTTGGTGGATAGGTCCACTCGCAACCAAGATCCCGCTCCTACAAATATCCGGGAACTGTGTTCGGCTATTCAGACGGCATGGCTCAACATCTCTCCAGAAGACTTCAGGATACTTGACGAATCGATGCCATGTCGTGCTGCTGAACTTTACCGGGCTAGAGGATTTCTAACATGATACTAGGTACGTATTCCATGACTTTTGTCACTTCAATTTATATGATGTACATATTGTCGAACATTTCACATTCTGAATTGCAACTAAGTGAATTCTCTATTTATACTGAGGGCTTCTAAACAATTACTTTCAATTACAACAATCTTAGAAATGTCTCTAAAGGTAGCACTTCCTATGATTTGCTTTGAAGTTTGCTGAAAATTTTATTGTTACCACATATTTGCTGTTGAGCAAATTTAAGAAGATGGAGGAATCCACAATATGCATGACTTAAAAAGTTACATTTGTGAACGTTACTGTAAAAAGTTACATTTGTGAAGAAAGAATTGTGCAGTGCTATACAAATGGCTATCCATTATGAGTTCGGGTAATTTTTTTGCCAACATCGTTCACTCCAACACGTTAAAAGGCACACCGTCGCGTTTTTCAATAGTACGTGCCGATCAGGTGAAAATATCAACTGGAATTAAATTTAGGTTATAAATGTGTAAAACAAATAATCTGAGATAATTCGAACAGGGCAAGAAAGTTGTCCATAGGTTTTCAAATTCGACAATCTCCTGGACATTCCACATACAACCCGAGGATACGTGATTTCTACCACACTACAAACCATCATATTATGTGCGATCTCGCGAATGACAATGGTCAGAGGAATTATACAAGATTTATTAGAATACAACATGATAACGAACGGGTCACAACTGGGCACTTCCGTTCAAAATTCAACGTTGATGTTGCGGGGTACACTTCTAAACCCGGTTCGTTTAGGATCCTGTTGGAAAGATCTCAGAATGGAGGATGTTCTAATCACCAGACTTTGGTTTCCCGACCATTTGACACACCAGAAAAATACGTCTACAGAATCACCGATTCCCGGTTTTTCTGGGGTGTGACTATTACCAGCATACCCTTGCTGCCTTGCGCACAAAAAGTGCATGAGGACGGCCGTTTGGGAAATGAAGCTACAAGAAAGCGAGGCGCGAACTGCATACTACGACCAATGTCTTCCATATCATTCGTTTTGCATATCCTGACCCTTAAATGAAAGCTGATATTGGACAAATTGGTTGACTTTTTCATATCGCTTACCGCGTTCCTGTGTCCTCCACACCCTGGGTAAACCATTCACGAGAACTGAGGTTACACGTAACATTGCATGGCAGGTCATATTTAGCAGTTATGGGTTTAAGGTCTGAGCTCAATTAAAATGTTCTGTCTCATGAGTGAAGAATCTTTAATTTGCGCCTTTCAAAAATACATTCATTTTTTAAATCAATGTGTTTCTTTATGAATATTTTAGCATTTTTTAAAGCGATTAGACTTATATGTTTCCTTATTTTCATCAACTTTTATTCCAATACACTTGTTCATGTAAGCCAAGCACTAAATAAAGTAAAGGATCCTATCTGCAGAATTATTTTTTAAAGTATTTTCACCCGGTAAATATGATTGAGTATCTGTTATTTTTAGCAGAAGAGCTATTCGTACGTTAATATATTTGGTACAGGATTTGAATGGTACGTGGTATCTTAACTACACGGCAAACCAGGCGCATCCTTACATTTTCAATATGCTTCTTGATAGCGAGGCTACTTCTGGCCGGATAAGGGCCATACCATAAGACTTGTATCAATACACCGTGATTCCATCAGCACGACAGTTTACCTTAGTTCCCAAAATGGAATACACATCCTTGTATCTCATCCCAATTTAACACTTTCGGGCTGATATTGATAAAAACATTTGGAATAGGGTTCCCGCTCTACGAGTACGAAATATCCTTTAGTACAAATTCATCGCGCTATTGAACCCATACTACATTAAATCCAATATTTTATGAAGGCTAATAGCGTCCGAGATTAATATTAGGTAAGTGTGCAGTACATTTTACTGCTTCAGTTTATACATTCATATATCTGAAAATAACCCGAATAAATCCAACACGTTTCTAATTACTTTTAATAATTTCTCTTCAAAATTAAATATATATTTATATATTTAAAACAATTGTTTTGCATTTGCATTTTCATTTCAACTGATACTTAAAGCCAGTCTCCATCTTCAGGTGAAAGTCTGAAATAATGAAGTCGTACCTAACCTGTCAATGATTATATCCAAAACTGGAACGGGTTTTTGAAAACAGCGCATTTTATGTTACTGCCTGTTTTTTTTTCAAAACTTAGTCATCCCTAATTATGTGAAAATGAAGGAAATTAATGTTCTTGTTCTTATGAAAATGCTCTACAAACGTTTTATTAAATATTTTATTCATAAAAAAATCGCCTAAAAATACTTATGTACACATCAATAAAACAAAAGTGTCAAAATGGTTTTTTGAGAATCACAGTACTGCACGTAGTAAACTGTTTTCCCTTAAGAGCGCAAATCAACATTATACTATTATGATTTCATATAGACGTGTGCCATTACTTTTTTGTTAGATTACTAAAAAACATGCACTCTGTCAGCAAATTATTAGGAACACCGAATGGCAGTCACACATGTAGCATCAAATTTTAGAAACCTAAATATAGCGTGTAGATCTTTTTTTATATAGTTCACCTCAAGGGTCGCACACGCGACATCAAATTTTAGAAACCTAAATATAGCGTGTAGATCTTTTTTTATATAGTTCAACTCAAGGGTCGCACACGCGACATCAAATTTTAGAAACCTAAATATAGCGTGTAGATCTTTTTTTATATAGTTCACCTCAAGGGTCGCACACGCGGATGATATGGTACTATCAAAGAGGCATTTTAATGGGCTCTTGGCATTTATGTTACTAAGTATAACAACAATTGTGACGTACTACAGAGAGTCGAGACAAAAAGTCTACAGGTACATATTCCGTCGGTGTAGTTTATTCGGCTAGACCCAACTCTACGGAGCGAGGAGACTCGTGTTCGATCCCTGTCTCCGAAAAATTTGTGAATTTCACATTAGCGCCCGCACGTAAAATTGAATCTCTTGGCTGTTGTGTTCTTCAAAACATGTGTGATGTTAGTATCGCACATCGTCTGGAGTTAACGAAAGGTTTCTCCTTCGCTTCAAAAAAAAAGTTTAGTGGGAAGTAATGTGACGTGCTACAGAGGGACGACGTGATAAATCTGCATCGTTATATTTAGCGCGTGTAGGTTATTAGTTTAGAGAAACTTACTCCGAAACGAGGACTTTCTTCGACAATTCGGTGAAATTTCGCACAGCTGTACGGAGGGTTTACTAGAAAGAGTGAACAAACAAATAGTCTGTGGTCCTTTTCCGACAGTAAAGGTTGGTGGAGAGGACTGTACGATGTTGAAAAAGCTCTTAATTGCGTCAAGTAACCGCACATGTACAACAGTATTATAGAGAAGTTAAGCATACACTGCTCAGTGCATAAGGTTCAAAGGGCTCTAAAAGCACACACATTCCTCTCATGTACCCCTCTTCTTTGTAAACCAGCGGTAAATATTTCTTCACTAGGCACTAAGGCACTAAATGAGACCAGATCGACCCGCACGTTTCTCTTTAAATCAGACATACCCTGGAGGAGAGAAAAAATCGTTTGCTCAAATGAATTATTTTTTCAGTTTTCACACACCAATGGACGCGCCACAATACGCGGTCATCAGCACGAACTTACAGAATTCGCCTGCCTGGTGACTAACGTTCTAGCCGATGGAGGCAATTTCTTGTTCTGGAAACTGTTCCTGCGGAGGCAGGTTTATTTAGGACTGATGTGACTTCAAAGTACCTAAATGTCTTAAACAGTCCCCACATGGTAACACTATTAAAAAACCTGTGGTAAACAAGAAAGTGCACTATTCATAACACAGATCATCCTTCAGAGATTGTCCTCTTCTTGACGCATTCTACGATACCTGCTTATTTAACAAATCGGTAGAAATATATCAGATCCTCGTTAAATTCATGATACAACAGCACACCCATTCCAGGATAGCAGAAGTCAAATTTCTACAGAAATTGTGGGTCGTAGGCAAGTGATAACTTCGAAATGACGCATTGCATTTTGAGGCACCTTTTTCATGGGATCTTAAAGAAGAATGTAGTGAAACCTAAGGAACGTAGTCTACAACATAAACATATCTTCCAGAAAATTGTTAATGAAAAAGCAGGCACAGGGACTTACAAAATGATTGCTCACAATTTTGTGAAAACATAATACCACCTTTTCATGAAAGCTAAGTGACCAGACACACTGAAGCCTACGAAATAATCCAAAGAAAGAGAATGTGGGATTCCACATTCCAAATTATTTGGCGACTCGAAATAGACAAATTAAAACTGAAAAAATCGTACACGTCATAGAAATGGTTCTATCAGTTTGCGCTAGACACATACAGGTGGTCTTGGACCGGAATTCGAGTAATGCTTCTGAAAGGGGTCGGATCTTTGGGGAGCACTGGTCGGGAAAGGAGGCCTGTAGTTTCAACGTGCTCTCCAAGGCATAGCAATTATTTTGCCACAGCTGAAGTGGAGTCCACGACCAACTGATTACCCGCCATCAGTTCGAAAAGCAAATCTTCACACAAGACTTGCCGTTTAGTTCAGAACAGAAAGTCCGTGATTAAAACATAGGAACCATCGTTTCATAGATAATAAGAGGGAATTTGATAAATCATGAAATCATGGTATGTGAGAAACGATGCTGTTCTCAGCTAAAGTCACGTTTTCGTTCTATTTATTTTATATTTTTTCTACTACTTCCTCAAAAAACACGAAGTAGATGACGTATTTAGATTCAGAAGAAATTGCATTTCCGAAATGATAATTTTAAGAGAAATGTGAAATGAAAAATCCTAGCAATAACACAGATTGATATCTTGTGGATTCAGGAATTTTGATTTAATAATTTTCTCACATCAAGTAAAAATAACTGGATCAATTTATTTTGTAACTAAGCAGAGCGACATTCTGGGCTAGTTTCGTGGCCCTTAAGAACTTTGACTTATCAATCGGTATGAAGTATGAAACGGGGTGATCAGAATAAAACTGGAGTTCGGATACCTACGGTGAAACATCTATGGGAGGAAACGCAAATAATCTTGGTAAAATTGTGGATTTTTTCCCCTATGTTTTGAGGAAGGGGCCTTTTCCCCTTTTCTTACTGGTATAGGTTTTTTACCCATTAGGAGCTCGTTCACTTGTAGGTCGAGCGTACAGAACTGCCACCTGGCTATTGACATGGCCTCGAAGATCTGTGTTCGAGCCTTGTGTGAAAGTCTGTGCGAAGATTGTACGAATTTTGTGGTATAAATATTTTGGGTTGAATGGCAGTATGAAAAAAAATTGTGTGTGTCGGAATTTGACTCTCCAGGCTGTTCCACATATTGAATTGCTGAGAGAGATTTACTTGTGTTCTGAACAGTAATCTTCGTGCCTCCCTCTCCGCCATAGGACAGGGATCCCCACTGAGGCACACTTTGTAGTTTGTCTTGCGGGGTATCTTGAACTTAAAAGGCAAGTCTTCGTACTAAAACTCAAGCGAATATGTGAATCTGATTTATGATAAAAAAAGTTCGTTTCTGAAGCACTACGAGTTATGGCGAGGTGCATACACCAGAAAAACGTACATGGGTGATCACGATGCCAGGAGGGGTATTCAAGTACAAACATATAAGCTTTGGTTCAAAAGCAAATTGAGATGTATGTCTACATTCAGGAACATATCTCTTAGCTGTAATAATATAACGCACATCACATAACGTCCAATCAAGATAGCTTATCAAATTTTGTGATCGTCCCAATAATAATTATTATTAATGAGGTGTAGCTACAGAATAGAAAATTTGAAATGATTAGCGGACTTAACCACTTTAAGAAAAACGATAAAATTATTATTCTTAAACAATAAATGAAGTGTCAAACTAATATGCCCTTTTATTCTGATAAAGTACTGAACGAAAAACGAACGTAAATCTACAGAACATTAGTAAGCAATTATTTGGTACATGTAATTGCTATTTAACTGACATTAAACTACGTTTTGCATGAAATTACAACATCGATACGATTCCATTTCTTACTTACAGGAAACTTACGCAATTTGATGGTTTCTTTCATTCTCTGTAGCACAATTCCTAAAAAGGTTATGCATGGATGTGCATTGGGTACAGCAACCAATTAATAGTAGCCGTCCTTACGTTAGTAAATCAAAAATCATGATCAGGAAACAATCAGGCATGCTTGGCATATATCAGATTACGTTTCTATTAAGAACTGCGTACCTAACTGTAATAGCACTGATGATATGCGACTGGGGTATACCACCTTTTAAGTGCTCGGTCATTTTAGTGCTATTTTAATCATCTGGGTAAAAACAAAATGCTAATTTCGGTTTTAGCGTCTTGTTCTATCCCACTCAAATATGTGAAACATTTTAAAAAACAAATTTAAAAATAGAAATTAGCAACATTTCTTTTTCTTTCTTTTCTTTATATTCCATTTTTTTTTTTCGAAAATGATTTTCCAATGTTTAAGAACTCAAGTGAAAAGAATGCGGAAACATAAAACACTCTTTCAGGTTCTCTTCAATTTCAACAAGGAAGAGTTTTGTTCAAGATTTTTCTAATAACGCTGAGCATCGCAAAAAGAATAATTCGAGGACAGAAACACTGATTACTTCAGCCGACTACCAGTTATTTTTACTCCTTCCATCAAAGAATCATCATCAGAGATCATTTAAAACTTATGTTGGAAGTCGACAGCGTTTTATCTGTTGTTGCACCCTTTATGGCAATGTTTGAAAGTTTAAAGCTCTTTGAATGATAGATATTTAATTGGAAAATTTTGAAAATCTCGAATATGTGGAGAATTGGTTTATTCGCCTGATTAAAAAAAATTGTTGAACAAAGAGCTATTTTTTTGATCCCCAGATTTTACGAAAATCGTGGCTAAAACAACAAATTAGCGAATGTATTCAGAAGAATAAAAAGCCGCATTTATAGAGCACATGATGCCCAATAAAACAAAATCTTCGTTTGAAGAAATTCGAATTTCTAGAAGACGATCTGCTAAATTTTTTTAACTCTGACCTGAAATAGTTAATTTTGCACAAATATTACGCCGCAACTGCCATAGCAGCACTCTAGTGTAAGACCAGATTTCATATTACTTGTGAAGTAAATGACATTGCGTTAGATGAAGATTACGTTGCAGATTTAAGTCTTACTTTAAATATAATTTTATATTCCTTCTGCACCATTTTCTTTTCAAAAGTTTCAACGCTACGTTGTTTTTGTTGTTTTTAATTGTGGTTGGTAGGACGTTTACTTTGCAGAGGAATCTCCTTAATCTGATATTGTGTTGCCGATATCTCTGTTTTTTATTGCAAATTTATTGCAGACCACTAACAAATGAGTACTGTGTATTAGCGCATTTTAGTTAATATGAACTTCTCCTGCTTGCGTACAGTTAATTCTGAATTATAATTTACTTCTTGTTAAAGTTATATTCTTGTATATTTCATTCTTTTGTATTAAATTCTTTTGCTTAACTGCTTTGTTGAGTTTTGGTATATTTGATAAGAATTGTACAATATTTCATTTTTTCAAAAAATACTTTTGATGTCTGTTTACAATTTGCTGAATATATGAGAGAGTGCATGTTTTATAATAAAGTAAAAGTGCAATTCAAAGTAATTTAATACTACTGGAATGATTTACAGAGTAAGATAAACATTTTGGTTTTTCTTAGTAATTAAACTGAAAAAATAATATATAATTTTAAATCCCTAGTTCAGAAACTAGAAAAGCAATTTGAGAAAATTAAGCTAATGAAGGTGAGAGCCACTGAAACCATAATAAGTAACGTTTTGCCATTCACCTTCGAAATCAGGCCTTTTCACCTGATTTCGAAGGTGAATGGCAAAACGTTACTTATTATGGTTTCAGTGGCTCTCACCTTCATTAGCTTAATTTAAATGTATATATTTCATACGATTTCATCATATAAACAGTCAGCGGTCGGAAGATGCTAAGTATCACCAGTAGCCAACTTCCAGGTATAATTTCGACCAGCTTCTGGTGACACATTATATACCCAAGCGGAACGAAACCGCCTTCACGAGTACAGACGCAGAGAAATTCGGCTTGACCGAAAATCACTTCACCGAAAAGATTATTTCAACTAAAGGTCACTTGATCAAAACGTTCATTTGACATCAATGACATCAGCACACCTTCGTCCAGCGGCAATGCCATTCAATACAGCGTGACATCATATACTTTCACAAATGTATGTATCCCATTTCTATCTTTATCCTGATATATGGCAAGGACACGTGTGATAGAGATCTAGCACACGAACACAATCCCACGCTTTGTGAAGTCCGTCTACATTTAGGGGCCATCTATAAAGTCCGTCCGAGATTACAAGGGGAAGAGGTTCCTGACAGCCAGGCCAAATTTTTCATGGGGGAAGGTAGAGGCTTAGCAATTCGGACGTCCAGCAGCAAAAAAATAGAAGAATCGTAATTTTAAAAAACTCCCCGTTCGTTCCATTGAAATATGTTTAGAGATATGTCTTTATATCATCGTGGTGAGATAATATATATTTTTTGCAGCCCTTATCGACGGAGTCTGCAGTACCTTTTATATTCCTCAGAATTATGCTCTTTCAACTTAATTTACTGAGAGAACGCAATTCTGAAACATCGGGCAAATGAACCAGACCCGGTGGCAGACCGGGTCTGATTCATTTGCCCGATGTTTACTTCACCGAAGTAATTAACTTGACCGAAAATCACTTCACCGAAAAGATTATTTCAACTAAAGGTCACTTGATCAAAACGTTCATTTCAGCGAAGGGTCACTTGATCGAAAGGTAAGGTACATTTCACCGAAGGGTCACTTGATCAAAAGGTAAGGTACATTTCACCGAAGGGTCACTTGATCAAAAGGTAAGGTACATTTCACCGAAGGGTCACTTGATCAAAAAGTTTATTTTACGGAAAGGTCTCTCTACCTAAAAGTTCATTTCATCGAAACGTCATTTCACCGAATAGTCAGTTTATCGAAAACTTTGGATTTTATTACAGGATCTGTTGAAGCATGGTGCAAGTTCGGCAGACATCAGACCACCGAAACCTTAAAGGATCATACTCAAACTGCACTTTTGATTTCTTCGTATCACAGAGAACTCAAGGATTCAGTTTTAAGACAAAAATATTTAATTTTAAGTTTTAAGGCCTTGGCTTACGACTTTTTAGCAATTTTTAATCATGTTGGTAAGCATTACTCAAAAGTCAAGTTCAGTGTTCATATTCATAAGGTTTACATAAAAAGTAAGAATAATAATGTTGCACATTTTTCCAGGTAAAAAGATTCAATATTAAGGCCCTAGGTTTCGGCTTAAGCGTTTTTAGCAAATCTTAACATGCGTGCTCATGTTCATGGGATTTACATAAAAATTTACTTTACATTTTATGTAATGCTTATGAATATGAGTTGGGTTAAAATCTGTTAAAATGGCCTGTATCTAGACCTACGGTAAAAAAATTAATATTTTGTGGTTGAGTAAAAGTGGAACATCATTTACTTGATATACTATGTAACCCTTATGAATATGAGCTCGGATGATTAAAATTTGACAAAAATGCACAGATCTAGGCCTTAAAATTAATGTTATATTTTGAAATACATACTGATGGGGAGGTGTTTCATAGAAATTAAAAGCGTATTTTTATACAATCTGATAATGTTTAGGTGGCCAGTTTTTCAAAAACCCGCACCTCACTGCAACACAATTCTAACAACAAAATTTTAAGTTTTCGATAAACTGACCATTCTGTGAAATGATCTTTCAATCAAATGAGGCTTTAGGTAAAGTACTCCTTCTGTGAAATGAACTTTCCGGTCAAATGTATTTTCGATGAAATAAACTTTTATGTGAAGTGACCTTTCGGTGAAATGACCTTTTCGGTCAAGTGATCTTTCGGTGAAATGTACCTTTCGATCAAGTGATTTGCCGCGAAGTAATTTTCGGTCAAGTCACCTTTCGATTAAGTGAAAGATACCTGCGTCCGACAACACGCCATTGCTTACAGGGGCGGTATGAAATATGGAGGCTCCTTCAGGACGACCGCTTGACAACGGCGGCGCTAATAAATTCATGTTAAAAGCCGTTGGCCATAGCTGCGTTAGGGAACAAACGGTACGCCAAAAGCTGAACATACCCTGAGCTAGTAGAACCGACACCCCATACCTGCACCACTGCCGACTGCTCGACATCGGACATTACGCCTCTCTTGGTGTAAAGAACATCATAACGGGACCTTTGTAGAGCGGCGCCTGTTTGTGTGGTCACCGGAGTCCCGTTTTCAGTACTTATCCGTTTTAAAACTCCGAACAGATCGGTTGCTTTAATGTAAGTTCTTCTTGATAAAGCCTCTTTTGGAAGACGAAAGCTTGGCATGATTAAATATTTTGATATACACAATTCACACGAACTACACTGGCGGAAAGTTTAAAAAGAACAAACAGGAGGAGGCGTCTGATACCAACGAAATTTAAACAGCATAATAACGGATTACAGAGGATAATGTGATCAAAACATTACGGAAAAATACAGCTGTGTTTGCTGGTAAACTGGAAAATAACATTTGCATGTAACATGGTTAGTACAAGGTTGAACCGCCATGAACTGCGTCTCACTGTGCAATTCTGATATGGAGTCTGTCGCACAGATGTTGGATGGAAGTTTGGGGTATTGAGTTCCAAGCATCCTCAACCTGGACGCGTAAATCAGGGATATTCGTGGCTGGCCGTGGAGATCCGATAATTCGTTGTCGCATAAAATCAAACACGTGCCCAATGGGGGACAAATCCGGTGAACGTGCAGGCCATGGAAGTTGTCTCACACCCTGAAGTGCATGTTGTGTTGCACGTGCTGTGTGTGGGCGAGCGTCACCTGGCTGGAAAACACCACGATGGACCGAAATTACAAAGGACACAACACCGGGCTGAATGATGTTGTTGATTTAGGAGGTGCTGTTTAACGTACCCGGTACAAACACTAGTTGTGTACGGGAGTGATAGCCGATCGCTCCCCACACCAGGGCGACCAGGTGTAGGTCCTGTGTGACGCTGGTGGATTCAAGAAGTGTGGAGACGCTGCCCTGTACGTCTTCGAACACGCATACGGACATCGGAGGCTCCCAAGCAGAATCTGCTTTCATCGCTGAACACGACAGATCGCCATTGCGTTCTCCATTGCAGACGTTGGCGACACCACTGCAGCCGTTCCTGACGGTGGGCTGGATTCAGAGGTACACATGCCAGAGGCACACGTGCACCTAGTCTTGCATCCAGTAGACGCTTGCGGATTGTTCGCACAGTCACCTCAGGTGCAACATCAGCTCGGATTTGTGTCGCAGTGGATGTTCTGCTTGACAACGCCGCTCTTCTTATGAGTCGATCGGTCCGCTCATTAGTCCATCTGTGACTCCCGGTTCCACGTCTTCTCGTGTGGAAATGTTCCTCGGACCATCTATGCCACCATCGTACCACCACTGATACTTTCCGTCCATTTCGCTCCGCAATACGACGATACGACCACCCGGTTTCGCGGAGTCCGACTAGACGACCTCGCTCAAAGTCCGATAACTGCTGAGCTGCAGACGTTTTTGAAGACCAATCTACTTATTACACGAGGGAGTTGGCCGAACAGTTGGAGACAACCCACACAAGCAATATCTCACACGTCCGTCAAATTGGAGAGGTGCGCATAAGGGAATGTGGGTACCTTTTTAACTCACAGTGGAATAGAAAGGAAATCGCATGACTATAAGCGTTTCCCTGTTTGAACGTGAAAAAGGCAAAGCGCTCTCGGACAGTTTTGTGAAAGGTGACGACAAATATGTCCTGTATGAAAATTTCAGCGCACCGAAATAGTAGTTGTACCCGAAACAAAGCCCATGCAGACCCTTAAAGCCGGCTTACAGCGACGCAAAGTCGTGCTTTTTGTTTGGTGAGGTATGCACCATGTCTTGTTTCTCCAGCTGCTTCAGGACAACACAGCTTTACTTCCGATGTGTCCTGCCATCTGGTTAAAGAACTGCCAAATTGCTTTCGAAGAATCGACCATCACTGAGCAGCCGCAAGGACGTCTACCCAAAGCTGGATTGTGCGAGAAATCAGACAGCACAAGTGACTTGTCACAAGATCCGGAACCTAGGCTGTGTGCTGCTGCCGCAACTAGCCTATTCCCCGAATATTGTACCCAAGCAAGCACCACGCTTTGCGGTCGCTTCAGCGTTTCCTGTACCGACAGCGGTTCATCAGCTGTGGCGATGTCGACCGGACTTTACTCATGTTTTTTGCGTCAAAACTGTCACACATCTACGAGGACAGTTACCAACAGCGGCGCAAACAATTGAATCAGGTAGCCCTCAAACGATGATGACTATATTTTAAGCTACTTTGTATTTGTAGATGCGATAATAAGCTCCTGTAGCGTTTTTATCGTATTAACACTTTTTTCAGCGTTTTGAAGCTCAAATACCTATATTAATATACAGTGAATTCCAAATAGTTGGCCGTCGGTTGGTCGGGGTAGAATTGTTGAAGAACATCACACATAAAATCTTTTGAAAAAAATTTCACATAATTAGGGCTACCGATCAATTGAGGCAAGATCTTCTCTCTTTAGGTGACCTTAATTAATCGAAATCTACTGTATTTTTAAAATGTTAGTTTGTCTCTTGAAAAGTAGAAACCCCAACAAACCAAGTGCTTACAATATTAATATTTTAAGTGTCCAAAGTAGATTAAGTACAACTGCTTGTTATGGTTGTTTTAAATAGGATACTTTAAAGATTGAAAAAAAATAACCTAGCCCGCAAAATAACATTAAAGTACGTGCCCACATGCAGTAGGTAGTATGTAAAATAATGGTTGTAAATTCACTGAAATCAAAGAAGAAAATAAGAAAAAATATTCTAAGGTCCACCGTGTAAGCAAATCTTGATTTCTGTATTATTTGGGGGTTTAACGAACACTGCAAGTAACTCAGTAGGATGCTAGTGGCCGCCAGACTTTAATTTAGGCCCACTTTGTTCCAGGTAATAGAGAGGACCTGAAATACAAAACGAATTCAGAAGGCATTGGTGCTGAATTTGCATACCTCACCTGCGTTAGAATCCTGACCCATCTCGGAAGAGTGGTTACAATCCAGAGCTCAGGCAACTGCGCCAACGTGGGGTGGAGGCTGCGCTCAAATCCTGTGATATTAACAGGGAAAATATGCTCTGTGAGTTAGACACTAACTCAGTGCTCACGCATTCGGTTCGTCAGTAGGCAGAAATTTGTTACCCGCTATCTAACGTGGAAGCACAGGCTCCTAATTAAGCTCAACGTCTGAACTATTTACTAAATAACAAAGCAAGTGTAAATGTATGGTCTTCCGGTGGTGATTATCGAATGAACAAATTCAATATATTTTGCATCACTCAGCAGATCGAGATTTGAATAAAAAGTGCGGCTCATTTTGCTATTTCGAGGATTAAAACTGAATATCAGCACTTTTATCGCCTTTCCAGAACTCGCTATAGTAATTGGGAGAAAAATATCACTTACAAAGTGCATTTGTGCTGTTAAATTTGTGAAATGCAGAAAATATAATCACCAGTAAATGTGGTAATACGTTGATCATCCAAATCGATACTCAGGAGCCACTGCTTCACAAACCTTTACGCATAAGTACGAAAATAACCCTCAATCAGGATATATCCAAAAAGCCTGGTCGCGTGAGTCCCCAATTGAGCTACGCATATATCCATATCCGCTTATTTTCTCATATTGTCAATAATGTTGATCACAATGGGAAAAACAAAGTATCTTTTGGAGTTCGACAAAGGGCATCTTTTGAGTGTCCGTCTGCATGGAGCGACGATTTTGAAAACAACAGAGGTAAACGCTTTCACAGAAGCCGAGATTTCCGGTGTCTTTAATCAAAAAAAGGATACTAATTGTTACTTTTCTAAGATACAAAAGTGTGCGGCACTTTCTGTTGTCAGAAAATGGCCGTCTTCTGAGAAGGCTTATGTGGAGAAACAGAACTTTCTGTGAGCAGCAATTGATTGAATCAATGAAGGAACAGTGTTCCCGACCCATATTTTAGTGAATTATGCGCAGTATATGGACAGTCGCATGCTGTACGGAAAACGAATATTTCTTTAGAGAACCGGAAATTTCTTTTACGGTGGTATTAGAAACACCATCATTGGGCAGTAGAGGACATGTGGTCCAACTCGAGGCGGTAAATCTTCTCATGTACCGATGGTTTGCAGAGAGTTTAGGATTACCATAAAAGAGTAAAACCAGCTTGCCCTGTAAACACGACTCAAGATTGTGAAAGTAGTATCATGGTATGCGGAATGTTCTGTTGGCACGAAACGGGTCCTCTCATAATGCCGAATTGTCGTGTGCCATCTACGGAATACCTGAGGATTGCAGCTTTTCAAGTCAATTTTAAAGTTTTGACTTTTTAGCACAGCAGGTGAGGTGTCTTTCACGGATACCAGTGTTATGTTCCCTTGCGAAATATCTGACTGTCGAGTTGTGTTCAGTGAGCACACTGCGATTTCCACCATCATCCCTGGACACCGCAAAACCTGAATCCGATGCCCACATAATATATATGCGATACGGTAGGAAAACAGATTTTGGAGCAAAGCCAGCTACTGTAAAAAATGAGCAAATTAATGCGCTGTCTTGTGAAAGCCTAGTTTGCTGCAGACGCAGATAAACTCGAAACCATATGAAACCTGCGCCAAATCGCATATTAGGTATAATTTCGGCTAAGAGAGGCCCAAACCTGTATTGAATAACAGTGTCTAACTAAGTGGCTGTCATGTGTACAATTTTGTCAAACAAAAAGGAGTCCGAAATAATGTTATGAAGTTACCTCATTTTTTTGGAAATGTACTTCTCTGATTATGCACAATTAGACGCAGTAATAAAATAATAAAAATTAATATTAAAAAAAATGACACAATTTCCAATTGGTGTTATCCATCTTGGTTTTTTGCAACATATGAGATTATTCTCACTCGCAAAGAATTCTGTCTATTTAGTAATCGTAGCTCTTGGAACAAATTAAAACAGAAGTATAAAACATTTTCGGTTACATTACAGAGACTAACGTCTCGAAAAGGTCTTGGTATCTCTCTATCTCAATAGTCCGCGCACTAGTAATTCGGGCGAATCAGGTAACCATGTGGCGTGTGCTGGAAAGAAATATCCGTTAAGTCTGAAAATAAGGTATACGTAAAACCTGAAAACATGGTATCCGTAAACCATGAAAAAAGTTATAGTTTTTTTATCTGTAGCTGTATTAGTATATTTTTACCTTCGGTATATTTTGACTTTTTTACTACACATGATTTCTGAAAAGCAGTGTTGATATCAAGTTGATTAGTATATGATTTCCGTTCATGTCCATGTCAAAATGAAGAGTTCTGTCTTTCCTGAAGACTATAAATACGAACGTCGGCCATTGAAGTTTGAAAATGCCGGTTGTTTTCCAGGATACAGCAATTCATTTTGCGAAGGTCTAATCGCATTCTTTCATATCAAATATTTCTATTTTGCGTCGTTCATTCTTGCCGATGTGGGCAGAAATGCAGATTTTTTTTTAATTCTCAGTTTTGTTGAGAAAACCTCCAGTTTATATTTTAAATATTATTCTTAATGGAAATTTAAATCAGGAAAAAAATTGAAATTGAAAACTGCTCAATCATTATTACTCTATTAGGTTTTATAATAACACGATTGGTGTAACAGAAAAAACAAACATTTTAAAATTGCATTTGCAAATATTTAAAAATAGACCCACCTTGGGTTGAAATTGTGTCAGCTATGCTTGATATTACCTAAACAACACCAAACTGAACCATCCTAATGGCGGTTCCCTTACGTAATGGCGGCTCTGGACTAACTTTTAAGGCTTGCTGGGGACGCATTGCTTTTCTGATCATTAGTACAGGATCGGTCCGTGTTCGAATTCCGGTGAGGCATGGATGTTGTATTTGTCTTACTGCACTGGCTCTCTCCCTACCCTGGAACCAGTGTACTTAAATAAGGGACGGTCGACTGCTTATAGTCCCCTGAGCTGCTCAGCATGGTCGTTAAACCTACAATAAAAAAACTTGTAACACACCCAGAGGATCACCTGAAGTCTTACCCTAATCTTCTAAGTTGATGTTCATCATTTTTCACAAATTATTAGGCTAAATTTTGAATTGAATGGAACTCTGCTAGCTGGAATTATTACTATACCTTTTAATTAGCATTACAACATTTATTCGCAATTATCATATGAAAAAGAACAGTACAAATGCAAATGTCTCTCTATTTCGTACTGCATAAATGTCCACTGATTTTTTCTTATTTCTTGGAGTACTTCGTAATATTATTTATCTTCGGCTATATAGCGAATCTGTCAATAAACGTGTGCTTACATGACGTACCAGAGTTGAATCCTACGTAAAAATAAGGTGATCACCTCCGTTCCCAGTGGTAGCGTAGCGGCCGTATTCCAAATGTGTCTTGACTTTAAAATCAGGCTGCACAAATTCGTATTTCCATGCCTTCCACTCTCGTACCTAACAGGTAGATATGTACATCAAGAAGGAAGTCGGGTCTAAACCTAACATTAGGAGGAATCCTTATCTGAAAATCATGCATGAGATTTCTGATGGGAAGCGGCTTCTTGGCAAGAAAGTGTAATTTAAAGATAAGACTTCAAATTCTAAGTCAAAAGGGTCGACGGAAGGCTAAACTCTCATATTGATTCATCATTCTCTCTGAACTTTAATTAAAGAATAACCCATTGTCACCGTTATATTGTAGGTAAATACCTCTAACATGAAACCAAATAATCCTTTCTAGTTGATAACTGAAGGATATTGCTGTATTTTTCATTTTTGGACTGCTTGGGTAAATGAAAATATTTCAATTTTTAAGCACGACGAAAATTAATTATGTCTTAAAACCAAAAAGTAACGGTCTATAAAAACTGTCGTGCAAATGAGGACAACAGGTATATGAAAATATTTCGTGCACGAAATAGAACGTTTTCTTTCAGGCTTTAACAATCACGTGAGCAAATTTGACTTCTATGAGTCTTAATATAAGGCCAAGAAGTGTACGAAAGATACACAGCCAGTGTCACTGGGCGAGTGCCCTTCTCATGTCTCCACCAATACAGGAACCCTGTAATGCGCATTGCTCTTCACTTGAAGCGAAAGTTGAATACCATGGCAATCCGTACAAACAAACTATAGAATGAGTTCAGTTTACATACCTTGTTTATAAATCAATGTTCGTTGACGTTCAATGGAAAATACCAACAACGTTTCTTTTTTGCATGAAAAAATAATTTAATTGCAGGTTTTGAATGCTTTTTTTAATAGAACGAATGTTTCTTTTATTAGAACAAAACTACTACAAACAAGATGTCAGCTTTATTCTTAACTGCTGTAATACACTGAAGAGCAATTGAATTAGAGACAGCTGGCGTTATACAAATGTGGCGCTGTGGGCGGCCCTGTAAACGGAAAAGACATCACGTATGCAGCGATCCGACTATATAAGGGGTAATGTGACAGGAATCACTAAGAGTCGGACGCAGTATGTGTAAGACGAAGAATCTAAGCGCATTTGATCATGGGCAAATTGTCGGGGCCCGACGAATGGGTCATTTCATCTCGGAAGTCGTGCATGCACTGGGATTTTCACGTGCCACTGTGTCACGGGTGCACCGTGAGTACATCGAATCCGTTAAAACATCCTTGCAGGGGCCAACTGCCGCGAACAACAGCGTGTGTATGAGCTACACGATCTTCGGCTAGCTCGCATTGTAACAGCGGATAGACGGCACACAGTGCAATAAATCACTCGGCAATTTAACGCTCGTGCACAAAAACGTGTAAGCACCCACATCATCCAGAACCATCTCCTGGCTATGGGGTACAGAAGCCATCGTCCTACGAGGGTAACGCTGCTGACCACACATCACAGGGTGCAAAGATTAGCATGGGCGCGGGAACTTCGCCACTGGAACTTAGATATGTGGAAAAATGTTGCCTAGACTGATGAGTCGGGATTCACGTTGCTACATGCGGATGGCAGGATACGAGTACGGCACAAATCACATGAAGCGATAGATCATTCTTGCCAGCAGGGTACTCTTCAAGCTGGTGGGTGTGGCATTCTCGTCTGTGGACTGTTTACGTGGACTGAAATGGGACCCCTGGTACGTGTGACATCGTCCCTTACAGGTCAACGTTACTGAGATATCCCGGACGACCATTTGCTCCCGTTTGTACGTCTTCAACATCCCACTGGGGACCTCATCCAGCAACAAGACAATGCACCGTGACATCGCTCCCGAATTGCATCCGAATGGTTAAATGAACACTCCACCGACGTGACCTCGCTTCCTTGGCCAGCTAGGTCACTTGACCTCAATCCCATCGAGCGCATATGTGATGTCATCGAGAGAGTTTTTCGAGGCTCTGACCACCCACTATCAAATCTTCGTGAACTGTGGGAGCTTGTTAAGTGGTAGTGGATCCGTATGGCTTCTCAACGTTTCCGGTGTCTTGTCGAATCCATGCCGAGACGAATCGCCACAGTCATCAGAGCGAAAAGTGGTGCTACACGTTACTAGACGGGTAAATTGCTCTTCAGTGTGTAATACATTTTTTGAAATAATGTTCTGGAGCATACAGTCAGTGTTACTCGTTTAAAATCGTTGAATTCATTAGGACGCATTGCATATCAAACACTTCCTAGGTTTGTTTTTTTCAAATTGAACCGTGTAGAGGAACTGGAGTGTAGTAAGTCTGCACTGAATGCAAAGTGCGAAATTTGAGTGAGCCTGCTCATCCTCAAAAATGTACATATAAATATTAAGGAACCTTCCTTACTGAATAATAGACAGATAGTGGGTGAAAATTCAAAGAAAGTCAAAGAAAAGGTTTGCAAGCACCTGTACTGCACGTGAGGAAACGGTATGCTGGTGTGTGGGTCCGCGGTTGGAAAATTAATTTAAGAAGAAGAGGAAAGAATGGAAGTCGAGAGTTGAAGGAATTTTTCTTGACAGTTTTTCTCGCTGAGTAGATAGAAATCCAACGTGAATGCATGATCTTCAGTAACTAGGACATGTAGGGAATAGGAAATTTAGAGAGAAGTCGTAATAATAATTTGAAGGAACAATTATTTTCATTTTAAAATAAATTAATTTGCAAAACATGAAAAGACTTATAAAAATATACCAGTGTTTAATTTTTATTGAAAAAAGGTGCTTTCAAAATTGAATTAATTTCATATATAACGTATATGTGCATTTAAAACTATATTAACGCAGATCTGGTTTGCCTACACTGCACAATTATATGTGTTTTAAGATGAATCTTTTTTCAATAGTTTCTTCCTATAATCTCATGTTTTGTTTAACAACTTCGAAATAAATTACATCTATCTAATTATTGGGTTGTCGGAAAAATCATGACGTATTTTAGCCATGTTTTGCAAAGGTCATTTATTGATAGAAAGAACAAAGATCAATCAATGATATAATGCCCATTTTGTTCGATGACCTTTTGTAATCTTTCAGTGAGCTGCAAAATGCTTCGTTCATAGAAGGACCTGTCTTTCGTGCCGAAAAACTGTACAAGGTGCTGATTTACAGCTTCATCTGAATTGAACGTTATTCTACGCAAGAACTGTTGAAGAAAGCGAAACAAGTGGAAGTCTGACGACGCAAGGTCAGGCGAGTATGCTGGGTGTGGCAACACATCCCACCCAAGCTCCAATAATTTTTAGCGGGTGATCAAACTTGCGTGTGGTCTCGCGTTGACGTGATGGAACACAACACCTTTACGATGAACGAGCACTGGACGTTTCTGGATGATGGATTCTTTCAAACTGTCCAATTGCCGACAATACATATTCGAATTGATTGTTTGGTTCCGTGGTAGGATCTCGAAAAACACGACACCTTTGAAACCCCACCACACTGAGACCAGAACCTTCCGCAGATGAATGTCTGCCCTTGATGTCGTTTGAGGCAAAGCAGCACGCCGTGACCAAAACCTTTTGCGCCTCACATTGTTGTACACAGTCCACGTTTCGTCAACAGTTATCAGTCGCTTCAAAAAAGGATCGTTTTCCTCACGTTTAATGAACATATCGCAGATATTTATACGCGCCTTCCATTGAGCTTCTTTGAGTTCAACAGGAACCCACACATCGAGCTTGCGTACGTATCCCAGCTTCTTCAGGTGGTCATGAATGCTTGAATGATGGATGTGCAATGTGTCTGCAATCTCTCGTGTCGTGTAACGTGGGTCTGACTCGATCAATTCCTTGATTTGGTCATCATCAACCTAGGTGGGCCTTCCGGACCGAGGAGCATCGTTGAAGTCAAAATCATCAGCACGGAATTTTAGAGCATTATCACCGTACACTTTAAGCAACGTTTCACAAGCTTGACGCGCGTTCTTCCCTTTTCGGAAGTAAAAGAGTAAAACATTGCGAAAATTCACACTTTGGTCTTCCATCTTCAACTTGATGTCAAATCTCCGCAAATCAACCAAATCGCTCACTATTCCATTTAGACTGCAGCTAGAACTGGCTCCTGTCGAATGCCACAGAAATAACATAGCTGCGCATGCCTCTAGTACTTCCAGTACTGCCCAACCGCCACCGAGTGCTAAAATACGTCATGACCTTTCTGAAAATCCAATATTTTCGCGGAAGAAAAATGCTGAAGTACTAATGCTGCTTTAAGCTGCTCAAATACTGCTCAAACATTTTGTTTTCATTAGAACTTCAAATTTTGTGTACGTTAATAAAGAATATATTCTTTCAGAAAAATAGACGGCAATTTGTTTAAAAAATTTGATTATTATAAAATTTCGTCCGAAAAGTTTTGGGTTCTCAGAAGCGATACAAAAAGTACATAAAACGATTTTCTATTCGCTGAAATCAGCATTATTTGGAGATGTGGATGGGCGTGCCGTCGAATTGAGTTCAATTCATTATAGTGTTTCTCGTATAATTTTCTTACTTTCAGAGCTGCAAATGTGGATATTTTGGCTGTAATTCATAGAAAACATTTTTAACAGGTAGCTGATAAAGTGTCAAAGAGATTAGGGATGTAATGGCTGAAATTTATGGAAACCAAATTAAAAACTTCACAAGATTATATCGCACTTTAGTGTATTTACCACACTGGTCTGATCGACTTAAGAGATAAACATTTTGTTCCAATCCAATAAAGATGACACACGTTCAAGTATCTTTTCTTTAGATCTTCGTTTTAGATAAAAGGAAATGACACCTCTCTCTACGTCATGAAAGAGCCAGATAGAACTGATCGTTTTTAATTCACATATTCAGTATGCAAGGTCAGGTGATGCGCAACAAATTACAGCCTGCCCTTGACAAATGGCAACCCCGCCTTCTCGTGATGCATCCTGTTCCCACTAAAGGGACTCTGACGACCGTCAATAGCGGTATAACTATACCATCGGGATTAGAGGAAAAGCTAACCCACACTCACCAACCCGCTCGGCTAACTTGGTGGGTTATGGCCAAATCCTTCCAAAATGACTCCACAACTTAAATATTGGCCCTCAGTCTCCGGCAGCTGGAGTGTACCTGAAGAATTTAATAAGGAAATTCGTCCTCTAAATAATAAAGGCCAGTAGAACTTGAAGATGATTATGGGATATTTCAATGCAAAACTAGGGCAACAGCAACAGAACAAAACTTCCGTAGGTAAATTCTGTCACAGCAACAGAAACTAGCGTGGAAATACTCTCGTAGAGTTTGCAGAAGCAGCAGGGTTATTTATCATGAACTCCTTTTTCAAGAAAAAGCCGCAAAGGAAATGGACATGGAGGCATCCCAATGGTTTGACGAGTGAAATTGATTTTATTATGTGTAACAAGAAATTGGTCATGGAAGACTGCGGTGTGCTAAACAAGTTCAACACAGGCATTGACCATAGAATGGTACGTGTAAGATGCACCTCAACGCTATGCTCGAGCGTGGCAAGCAAATAACATAAACAAAGTGTATTGACATGGCCATCCTGAAAAAGCATAATAATACCTTAAATTGGAACTGAGGAACATATTCTCTGCTCTAGAAGGTCTAACAACAGAAGACGTGAACATCTCTGAAGTTAACAGGAAGCTAACCAAGGCTCTTATGAAACATCAACGAAAATAGCTGGTACTAAGAACAAGTTGTATTTGAACAAATTATCAGGAAAAACCAAAATTCTGATACAAAAAAAGAAGAGAGATAAGGACAACTAAAGAAGATGTAACTTCCAAAGTGGAATGTATAGAGTATGCAAGACGGTACGAAAACGTATCACTGAAGATGTAAGAAAATTCAAATGTGAACTAGTGAAGAAAGCTACTAAAAACAACCAAAGCCTGAAGAGAGCAAATAGAGATCTGAGTAAGGGAAGAAAACAGATTATGGTTCTGTGAAAAGAATATGGTTCTGTGAAAAGAATATGGTTCTGTGAAAAGAATATTGTTCTGTTCAAAGGAATAGAGGTGAAATTTTGACAAACGTGAAAGATTTCTTCTCAAAACTACATTAAAGAGATGATACATGTACTCCAGACATTACGAAAGGTACCAGTACCAGAGTTCTTCCAGTCCTCCCAGCAGAAGTTGCACATGCAAATAAGAACATGAAATGGGAAAAACCTCCAGGAAAAGATGGACTTACAGTAGGCATCATACAAGAAGCAAGTGGAGAAATTGAAACAGTACTCGCCCAAGTTTTCACTCGATGCCTTAATGAAGGGGAGATTCCTGAAGATTGGAACAATGCTACAATGATCCTGCTACATAAAAAAGGTGACATTGAGGATCTCAGGAAATACAGGCCTATCAGCTTCTTATCAGTGGTTTATAAAATCTTCACTAAAGTTCTTTCACACCGCTTGAAGGGGACAATGGACATATCTCGACCGAGAAAACAAGCTATATTCAGGAGTGGCTACAGCATTATAGATCATATCGATGGACTGAGAGAACTAATTGAAAGAGCGAGGGAATATGTACTTCCATTATGCATGGCTTTTATCGATTATGAAAAGACCTTTGATTCGGTTAAACCATCAGCAGTTACAGTGGCTTTGAAATCATGCGGTATTTAAGATGCATACGTTTATATTATTCACAACATCTATGAAAATGCGAGCGCATATATTTGGCTATTTGAGAATACAGCAAAAATGAAAATTGGCAAGGGGGTGAGACAAGGGGACACTGTATCTCCCAAACTTTTTAATGCCAATTTAGAAAATGCCTTTCAATCACTGACCTGGGAAAACAAAGTGATAAAGATTAGTGGAGATTATCTAACTCATCTTCGTTTTGACGATGACGTAGTCATTTTTGCAACTACCCCGTCAGAGCTTCAGAGCATGATCCACGAACTTGCTGACAGGAGTAAAGAAGTGGGATTAAAAATGTACTTTCAGAAGACAAAAGTGCTGTACAATGTTTTTTTCAGAGACTGAAGATTTATCGATTGATGGGAGAAAGCTAGAGATAACTAATACCTACATTTATCTTGGACAACAGATATCAAGTCAGGGTCATATTTATGAAGAAATTAATCGGCGTATAAAACTTGCCTGGGGAGCTTTTGGAACAAACATTATAAATTTTCAAGAGCAATATGCCATTATATCTTAAAATGAAAGTGTTTGATCAATGCATCATTCCAGTGCTTAATTATGGTGCAGAGACTTGGACCTTAACTATAAGAGACATTCAAAGCCTGCAGAAAGCTCAAAGAGCATGGAGAGATGCATGCTTGATGTAACCATGAGAGATAAAAAGCGGAACTCGTGGATCAGAAAAATTACAAGAGTAGAAGACATCATGATCAGGGTAAAATCCCTGAAATGGCAATGGGCTGAACATATTGCCAAAAGGACAGACCATCGATGGACAGGTGAAATTTTAGACTGGATTCCTAGAGACAGGAAGAGACCCAGAAGAAGACTATATGTGAGATGGTTGGATGAAATTCGTAAGTATGCGGGACTGACTGGCACAAGACAGATCGTTTTGGAAGAAACTTGGGGATGCCTTCGTCCAGCAGTGGATTGATAATGGTTGACAATGCTGATGATGATTCAGTATCTAAATCTTCTACCGTACATAATGATGACCTACCTTGAAAATAGATTAATCTGAAAAAATACGAATAACGCAAATCAATTAAAATGCACATCTTCGTATCTCAAATATAATGATGTACAAATGAAATGAAGAAATAGTTCCGATTTTTCGTTTTCGTGACTTCTGTTTTATTCCAAAAATGTAAAAGGACTTTCCTTTGAATAAAAGAATTTACATAATTGGGTTACGTTAAAACCTTATGATCTTAGCCCAACAGTTGACATGAATGTTTGAATGAAATTTCTCGATATTAAATTTTTGTAACTATAAAAAGACAATGGACGTTTCATGTGTTGCTTAGTAGAAATTCCCCTAAAATTAAAAAATATATATATATTAGGTGCTTTAAAATCAACCTTTCATAATTTTATTTTATTTTCTGCTCCGTAAACAAAAATTTATCGTGCCTCTGCTTCATCTCTTCATTCATTGAGCAGAATGGAATAACTGCTTCGGAATGTACCACTACATTCCGAAACTGTTCTTCCATTCAGCTGTTATTCTCTCCTTTTCATGGAAATGTGACCTTTAAATAACGGATTCACGATCTTCTTACGTCTTTGAAAGCAGTGTTTCATTAATATGTTTAAACAAAGAAAAAAATATGTTTCTATGTGTTTCGTCTGTGTTGTTCTCCAAATGCGTAAACACACTAGATTTTAATGTACGGTTTACCATAGCTCACTGTTGGGTTCTGTTGAGTTCTGTTCGAGTCTTGGTGTCTGTATGAATTAACGCTAGTCTCATATTTTGTTTTCAGCAATATCTCGCAAAACTTTTGGGGTCGTTCCGCAATCGTATTTGATTCCGTCCAACCATCTTGTGGTCCGGCTTCCCCCTCTTCTGCTTCCTCGAACCTTACCAAGCATAATAAATTTTTCAAACCCATTATATACATGCACCACATATCCAAAAAATATAAGTTTTCTTTACAGATTATTATCTTAAGGGAACAGTTGACATTGCTGTAGACCCCGAAGCTGTCCGGAGGTTATATTTATGTCCTGCCAATTAACAGTTAAGAACCCGGATGTTGAGCCGACATAGATTTTGAGGGGGAAGGACAACAAAATAAAATCTATGTCAGCTCAACATCCAGGGTTCTTAAATGTCGATTGGAAGAACATAAATATACCCTCCAGACATCTTCGGAGTCTACCGCAATGTCAGGACTTTGTTTACAAGGTGATTACACACATTTGTGGGATGATTCTTACAAAGGAAGCCTTTCAACTGCCACTCTCCAAAGTTGAAGAAATGTGGCCAGGAGATAGTACTAATGGCAAAAACCAATAGGTGTGTTCCCGTTTTCGCCCAAATGAACTCACAAAGGTGAACGAGTGATCCCAAAATGTCCTTAGAGCACAAGTGGGGAAAATCACACCACCTCTGCTCACCATAGCACCAAAGACAACAGGTTTCATTCAACCTCTCGATGTGTATTTTTCCGCCAGTATAAAATACATTCACATGAAATATCTGAATATGTAACACTTCACAGTATCCATGATTTTGAACTCTATCACCGAAATAATATCATATACCTGCATTCATTCATACAAAATAAACTGCAATCAGAAAAAATCAACATGTTGTTATATCCATGAAAAAAAAATTGGATTACTGTGAAAGTGATGAAGCTTCTTTTGATAATGTTCAATGTATTTGTTTTCCAGATATCAATGAGAATTTTCAGTAGGGTGATAAATTTGGGACCTTGCGGTGTTCTCATTGATTCAAATTACTTTGTTTCCGTCATGTGCTCAATGCAACAAATGTTCATTTACACCTATAATAAAGGTTTTTGTTGCTTTTTGTATGACATAAGCTTATTTTGAATCATGGAGACAAAACGTATACTTGCGGTTACATATCACGCACCACACCACATGTTAGATGATTTTCCCCACTTGTGCTCAAAGGCCTGTTTCAGACCACTCGTTTAATTCTGCGAGTTCATTTGGACCAAAACAGAATTACACTCATTGGTATTTGTCCTTAGTACTATCTGCCGGCCAGGTTTCTTCAATTTTGGAGAGTGACAGTTGAAAAATTTTCTTTGTTAGTAAACCAAGAAGAAAATCAACTTATTATTATGCAAAAGTACCTATGTATAAAAGTTACAACATCAAACCTGTAATGAGGACTACCTGTGTATTATTGCAGAACCATGGAAACGGTTGTTCGACTATGAAGGACCACTTGTGTAACTTATTTGTCTTCACAAATCTTTTAACACAAGCACAAATGCGCAAACCTTAATCATTGTAATATCCTGTGTATGTAAAATTGTAGCATTTAAGTCCACTACGTCTGAAGAAGGGCCTAAAAGGTCTAACGTGGTGTTTTTATCTATGAGAGAGTGTTTTTAATTAGTAAAAAAGTGAAGTATCTTTAGCTTGTAAATATTTTAATTGAAGTTTTTTACCGTAACGTGCATAAGACGGTAAATTTATTTTCTTATTAAATATCCAGGCTCATACAGACACCGCTTGGGAACAAGGGCGCACATCACATCTGTGTTAAATATCGGAGGCCCTCGTGGAGTCAGCGAACAAACAGTACGAGGCGCACGTTGAGTACCCTGAGTTACGCAGGCAACACTTCAAACGTATGCCACTGTTCGCTGCTCGTCATTGGATATTATGACTGCCCTGGTCCAGGGATTATGAAACCTGGAACTCTGCAGGATGGCACCGCGTCGTGCGTTCAGACGAACCCCGTCTTCATCTGTTCCGAGAAAACGGGTGTGTGCCGTTATGTTGTTGACAGAATCAGGCCATGTGACCGTCGTAACAAGTCTCCTCTGTTGAACGAAGTTTTGGCTTTGTGAGGATTTGGGGACCCTTTTCATAAAACACCCCATTTCCCTTAGTTTGTTTGTAAAATTTTTTAACAACTGAGCGGTACAAGAATTTGCTTGCTGTTCATCTACACACGTTCATGGCCTTCATGCATATTGTGGCGTATGGTCTCTTTGAGAAAGAGAGTGCAACGCCCCCCGGGCCACAACGCCTAAGCCGTCGCTAGCGGAAAACTCATCCAAATTCGGAACAACTCAGTGGATTCCGATGTCCCTGGCCTTAAAACCTCGGTCGCCCTGTAGGTTGCCGTGGGGCGTAAAATTAAATCCATTGATCCTGAGAAGACACCTTGGACGAAATTTTGGACAATACCGTAACCAGTATGGCTGGCATAACCTCCAGAAACCATCCGACATTTTGTGTAGTCGATGTCGTAGCGTTTGCAGGTTATTTTGTTCGCCTGAGGAGGGCCAACACAAACTTACGTAGGAATCTCTTTTGGCATCTGGTTTGAGTGTATTATTTCATTCAAAGGGAGTATCTTCGAAACCTCAGTTTGAGATTCCACCTAATATAATCGTAACTATGAATTTCTTTCTGGAAAATGTGATGGTATTATAAATACTTCCCTAAGTGTTCTATGAAGAATATATCAGGTACTTCAAATTATATAAAATTTCGTTAAATTCCTTTTCAATCATCATTGAAAATCATTGAAATAACAAAAATACTAAAGTTTCCTTTGATTCAGGTTTCAAATTATAGTTTTTCGCACGTTCGTTTCTACACGTCTGTTTAGGTATGTATATCTTATGTGTCTCTAGTATTGCGTAAAGTAAATGGTTTTGCGACGAGATGAATTTTCGGTAAATGTTAAAAGTACTTGTGTAAATTTAATATCACTTGGTGTCGTCCGATTCTCGTGTAATTAAATACAAAAAAGTACGCCAGAAGGCCAATAATTTTAGGAAAACAACTTTTTTTTTGATTAAAGGTTTAACGACCACCGTGAGCAACTCAATGGGCTATAAGCAGTCGCCCGTCCCTAATTTAGGGTCACTGGTTCCAGGGAAGGGACAGAGCCAGTGCCATAAGACAAACACAACATCCATGCCTCACCGGGATTCAAACCCGGACGCCATTCGGACGAATGATCAGAGGCCATCGCTTAGACCACTGCGCCACCGGGGCGGCAACAACAATTTGCGTCGAAGTTGTAGTTTTCCTAAAATTTAAATTTGTATTTCCCAGCAATCTGTGGAACTTACATGAGTACACAAGTTACCAGCAATCTGTGGAACTTTAATGTGTACCTTAGTTAACTGCGCAAATCTGTGTGTGTGTATGTCCTCATTACCTCAGAAAATAAAACATATGAAATGAACACCTCTGTCTTGCACCAGAAGAAAACATTTCGAAGACTTGCGGGATATTCCCATTAGCTTGAAATGGAATAATCTCGGAAGACAGTGAGATCGCAAAATTGCAAACCGCGAATTTTGTGAATTTTCCAAGCATTAAAAACAGCAATTGCTTGCTCATTGTACAAATTATGCACAATCTGAATAGATTAGCAGAGCACGTGTAATATTAAAGTAGGAATTCTATAAAAGATAAATATCAGAGAAACAAGAAGATCCTTGTGACTCCGATGTTGAATCCAGAAGATCCTCGAGACTCCAGTGTCGTACGACATTGTCAAATGTATTCAAAGGTCATCTCAAAGATGTAATTAAGGCATTCACCTTACAAACAGTATATACATGCCGTGGCTCGTAACCTGAATATTAAACAAGGCCTTTGTGAAATAAAAAAAAAGAATTAAAACTAATGAGACGGCTGCATTTTTCCATAAACCTGTTCCAGAACTAAGCGGAGATTTTTTAAATTCACTTACAATTAACGCTATACTAAATGAAGTTTAATAAAAAAATTTCAGTTCGACGTGACAATCCAGTTTTGCTAGGATAACAGTAAGACAAAACATTTAGACATCAGTTATTTTTCTAAAATTATAATTATGTGCCTTTGAAATATTATTCTACAACGCGCGGCCTTTAGGGCGAAGGATATTTCAAAAATATTCATAGTTTGGTATTCTTTCAATTCCGCTCGGAATAACTGAACACTCAAAATGGAATTACATGAAATATATTGCAAAAGCATTCGGACACCACGACGTTGGAGGAAAAATGGCTTTTTTACATAAATTAGTAGTAAGTCAGAGCACCTTCTGATCATGTGACAGCAGCAACAAGTCGAGGCATACTATGAAGAAGTTTGCAGTAGGTATCGACAGAAATGGCTGCACATACTTCATGCAAAGTTCCTGCCAATGTGGAACGCGAAGACTCTTTTTCCGGTCGACTTCGAGTCCGTCGCTGCAGTTCACCTCGTCGCTGCAGTTCACCTCAGACGTGTTTTACGGCATTAAGATCTCGATTCTGAGCAAGGTAGCTTGAACATTCCACCTCATTTTCAAGAAACTCTTCATGCACAAGCCGTGAAGTGTTTCAGGGAAATCGATTGTTTTGAAAGATACAACCTTCATTTCTGTAATACTATCATACCTTTGGTAGGACAGAATAATCCAGGACGTCGAGTTGCACTTCAAAATTCATGGTTTGGGCTAAAATAACGAAAATTTACTCTATAACATAAAGGATCCTCTGCCGAAATTTAGCTGATGAAAGGACATATTCGAACTTAATGGTTAGCCGAACTGTCACCAAATCCATACACCCGCATCATTTTAGAAGTATGAAAAGCGTGACTCATCACTCCAAAGAATAGATTTCCAGTCGCCAACAATCCAGGAAGTACGGGATATACACCCACCCAAAACGGCCTTTCTCATTCACTGTAATGAAGTGCTGCTTGTGTGCCGCTGCTCTACAATAATAACGCCTGCCGTAAAACCCTCTGCAGATTGTAATGGTACTAGTCGAGCCATTACAAGCATTTCCTATTTTATCAGCGATGCAAATGGCAGAGAAAGAACGGAATTTCTTAATATTTCTTTTAAAGGATCTTCCGTCATGTTCCACCAGCCTGTGAGGCTTTCCTAGACATTCTTTTTCTTTGTAGATGCACCGTCGTGCTTCTATCTGTTCACGACGTTACGTAAAGTCAATTTGGGCATATTTAGTTAGCTGCAATGCTTAGTATGGAAACGTTACTAAAATGACATCTTACGACCTGCCCACGCTGGAATTCGAAAGTTCACGTCCACGCAGGGTATCTCTTGGAAAGTTACTGAAAACATGAAAATCCAATCGAAACGATGCATCCTATTCTAGATATAGAGACCTGAACCCACAGCGCGCTGGGCCTTTTGGCAGGTGCAAAATAGACATAAAGTGAATAGGGAAAAGAGGGCCATGATAGGAAAGCCCGACAGAAAAGTACGGAAAATTAGAGAGCAGGGAGTATAAGATTTCCCGTTAAGCAGTGAAATTGTAAGCTACCCTAAATACTTACCTGCAGCAGCATTCCTTGCAGCAACAACCGCAGCCAACATCCGGCCGCAGAAAACGCGGAAAGGATAGGGGAAAGGTGAACCTGAAAAGAAGCAGACATCACACACGACAGAAAAACTCACAGAGCAACAACCCGTTTTTCTCACAAAACCAACTATTAATTTTTTTTTAATGCTAGGCACCTCATAAAACAAAATTGTCGTTTGCTCAGTGTTCTGGTAGGTGTCTGTTATTTGCCTTGTTACTCAGGAGCCAACCAGGGAAAATATTTTTCCCATTACCTGGAGATTTTGGTATTATTTTTTCACAACTTAATTTCTTCAAGCATGTTAAGAATACGCTCAGCCCTCTAGTCCCAATTATTATTTTTTATACTAGAGTACACTGCTGGCCACCCAAAATGCAACACCAAGAAAGAAGCATCCGATTGGCCTGAAATTCGCGGCATGCGTCCCCGCGAAAGGACATGCAAACGATTAGTATTGCAGGGCATATGCAAATCATGTGCGCCCGGCACGCCTCAGAGAAGCACTATAAGAAGGGTGCACATAAGTCGGGGTGTAAGTAGTGGAATTGTGTTGTGCTTCCAGATATGTGCGTGGGAATCTTCCTGATGCCTCGTCGCAGAATACGACAGTCATTTCAGCATGTTTCGGAGTTCGACAGAGGTCGAATAGTGGCTTATCGCGACAGCGGTTTATGTAACCGAGACTTCGGCGCCCGTGTGGGACGACATCCAGCCACAATGAGACGAGTATGAATTCTTGGGGTGCAGGAGGGACGGACGGACAGAAGTGAGTGATTGCGCAGCCGCGGCACACCACCGAATGACAGGACCGGCATGTTGTGCGGCGGGTATTGACGGCTCGCACCGCCACATCACGAACGTTAGCGCCGGAATTAGGGTGTGTTGCGCAACAACATGTGTCAGCACGTACCGTTCGATGTCGTCTGCAGGAAACGGGACTTGTCGCACGGCGCCCACTTCATCGATTACCATTGACGTTACACCACCCGCGAGTGTGGCGGCAGTGGGCATTTGAACACCGCACCTGGAATACGGAATAGCACGATATTGTCTTCTCCGTCGAACCTCGCTTCTGCCTGCAACACCACGATGAACGGATATGCGTGTTACGGCACCGCGGCGAGAGACTGTATGACGCCTACATTATGCATCGCCAAACCGGTCCATCGCCTGGCGTTATGGTTTGGGGCGCAATTGGATATGACACCTGCACCCCTCTGGTACGCATCGCCGGTACACTCAGAACAGTCACCGCTACATCTCCGACGTTTTGGAGCTCGTAGTTCTCCCTTACCTAAAGGACCTGCCAGCCGCTACGTTTCAAAAGGACAATGCGCGCCAGCACGTGGCACGCATCGTGCAACAATTCTTCACGTCCCACCAGGTGTCACTGCGGCCGTGGCTCGCCTGTTTTTCCTATATGTCGCACATCGAACACGCTGGCCGCTGATTGGCAAACAAGTGACCCGGCAAGCAACACCCGTGGCTACGCCTGATGAACTGTGGCATAGTGTGGAAGCAGCCTGGACAGACATACCTCAAGCCCACATCCAAAGCCTGTTTCGTTAGATGCCGCGGCGTGTTGCGGCCGTTATTGCCACTTATGGGGACCACACGAACTATTGATGTCTGCGTGTTCCGCAAGTCGCACGGGCTTGTAAGCTCAATCGTTTCATCTTTGTTTCTGTTGTTATGTATCCAGTAAATCTAGCTTTGCTATCTGGTGTCCACCTTAGTGTTGCATTTGGGTTGCCTTTAGTGTAGCTGTGAATTGGGTTCTTCTCAGCTACTTTATTCAATGTAGCTTTCGGCGTTTTATATCTGTCAGTATCACTAACAGTATAAGTAAGGGCCTCTTTGAGAAGAGGATTGGGATGAATTTTAACTTTATCATAGTACCTTTTAGCTAAATCATACATAGTATAATGAATGGAATTGATATTTAACATGCTGCGGATAGCATTACTTGAGGTTCTTCCATCGAGTCCAACCATCATACGTAGGGTTTTATTTTGAAGCGAGGTAATATTATTTTTTTTGCTGCTTTTTGCAGTTATCCAAGGTACGACAGTCATAAGTAATAACAGGAATGAAACAGGCTTTCCATAGCAAAGTTTTATTCTTTTTGCTGAGCCTTTTATTTTGTAATATGGTTTGTAGACAACCTCATAGTTTTAGGGCTTTGGCCAGGGTTTCTTTGATATGTTTGTTCCAGTTCAGGTTGTGATCCATAAAAAGGCCTTATAATTTAACATCCTTTACCCAAGGATTTTTTTCTATTAAATTCAATTTCATAGTCAGGATTATATTTGTATGTTTCGCGAGAGAACATAATTGCTTGGGTTTTTTCAGTATTAATTTTAATTTTCCAATCTAGGAAATACTTTACCAGCTGTTTCACTTAGTGTTGCAGCATAAATGTTGCCTGATTTTTATTTTTGAAAGTATAGGCAAGTGTAGTGTCATCAGCATAAAGGGCTGTAGTCAGATTCTTGTTATTGAAGCTGGGAAAGTGTGACGTAAAAACGGAATACAGCGTCAGCGCGAGTACATTGTTGATTTCTTCCCATTAATGTTTACACAGAAAGCTCTGTTATCGAGGTATGATTTGATTATATGAATAATCCACGGTGGGAAGTCATGTGCTATTAGTTTATTAATAATTGCCTCATGTGGGCATTTGTCAAACGCTTTAGCCACATCCAGAAATATGGCTGTTGTGTGTCCTTTTTTATTTCATATTGCACATTTTTCAGTTACTCTAGAGAGCTGATGCACCACGGAGTTTTTATCTCTAAAACCTCCTTGAATAAATGGAATTACTGGGAATTCTTCACAGAATTGTTGCATTCTAATAAGATTAATTTCTTCAAATGTTTTTCCCATAGTTGGGAGCAACGAAATAGTTCTGTTATTTTCTGGAATGGCCGGGTTTTCGCCGTGCTTGGGAAGTAAGATTATTTCAGCAGACTTCCACTCATCCATGAAGTAATTTATTTTAATAGCTTTATTGCAGATTTTTGTAAGTGTCTGTATACATTCGTCCGGTAATTTTTTTTATGATTTTGTTATTAATACCATCTTTACCAGGTGGCATTTTATTCCTGAGTTCATTTACATTATACCTTACTTCCCTTTCACTAATAGGAAGTGGATTTTCAAAGTCTGGAGAAACAAACTTCTTTCGGCTTTTAAAAGGACATTTTATATTTTTCTTTTTTACAGTTCAGGTGATGTCCGACTTCTGCAGCTTGCGATGGGTTTGCGAACCTAATAGAGGTCGTAGTGTTCGCTACTTTAGACTTTTGCCTTTTATGCCACTTGTTCATTTTTTTTATTCACATCTTTCTGATTGTTTTTTGACGGGGATGTTTGCACAGTTTGTTTTTTACTAGTAAATTCTTCAGAGAGTTATGCATTTTGGGCGATCACTCCAGAATTTTCAACATCCTCAGTATGTTTAAAATAAGTATCCAGAGCCTTTTGCATTTTAAGGCTGCATCAGAGTCAGGGATATCATTTATTTTAAACTGAATTTCGAGCGAGTTTGCAAAAGTTTCTGCTTTTTCCTCATCGGATCTTACCATCGTCCCATCTTCTTTTTCTAGGGGCGGGAGTAACCTGATATTTTTATTTTGCAAACTCGACGTAAGGTTCCAGAGAGTCATTTTATTAATTTTTTTCCGAGCATTCAGAGTAGACAAAAACAACCCTTCCCTTCCTCTAAAACCTTCCCCATGAACCGTTTTCAAATTTTCTGTGTTCTCTTTTGATTTGTATGTTTAGGGAGCAATAAAGGTCGTAGAACGTTTTATTTCTTGTTATTTTCGATTTATTTCGGTACCTATTTTTTTCCTTAATAAGATCCAAAATTTCCTTGGGAAAATATTGCGGATTTCTTTTTTCTTTTGCACGAGTTTGACATCCTTCCATATTTTTTTAATGGCGAGGTTAAGTAGTTCAATAGCATTATCAATTTCTTCTTTGCTTTTGCAATCTCCAATTTCAGTACGTGGCACTAACTTAATTTTTTTTTCAAACTGCCTTAAGTTAGTAACCATATTATGTGCTACCATCACAATTTTATCAATAAAAACTGAAGATGAACGGGACTGTGGTCAGAGGAAAGAGCTGCTGCTTTGTGGATCTCATAGTAATATTTATCATTCTTAAAGAGCGCAAAATCTAGTACATTGCTAGTTTCTCTTAACGCCGTTCTGGTGAGTTGAGTTGGTGGCCCCAAATCAATGCTTTTATTTAAAATATATCTGAAAATATTGTTTCCGCTTTTATTTGCTCTGGGGCAGTACCGATAGCGGTGTTTGCTGTTAAAATCTTCCGCTATAACAGCTGGAATATATTCTACAAGTAGGTTATTTAGAGCTTCTCTGGTAATAGTGTGATTGGGACGGTTGTAAATGGCCGTTAATTTAATGGGGTTATTTTTAGCTTTAATAATTACCTAGTGCGCTTCCATGCCATCCTCAGTGGTGCATAGTGATTAACTCTGCTCTAGACTGTCTTTAACGGCAATCAAAGTTCCACCCCTTTTGGTACTTTTATCTTTACTTTAAACTTTATAGTTGGGAATTTTGAATTTGAATCTGTGGGTTTGCCAGCATTTATTAATTAGCGCAATGTCAATTTTTTTTAAGTAGGCTATGAATTCTCTATGCTGTCTATTGATACCCTCCGCATTCCAAATTAGAATATTAAGTTCATTTGTTTCAGTCAGTATGATTTTTCCTCAGAAATATGTGAAGTGCCGTTAACAGGGGCCTTTTGTTTTTGCCTCATTTTTAAGGCATTTTTTTATTATGTTGCTAACGTATTATCATCTTGGGTATCAGTAGCAGCATTAATACGCAGCGTTTCTGTGTTTGACAATTTTAGCAGCTAATTCTGCTATTTCATTGATGTACTGTTCATCAACACCATCAATTTTTTATTTCAAATTCACTCTTTTTTTGGGTGTTTCTCAAATTTCTCCCCCGGGTGGTTCCCCTGATTTTATTAATTAAGAGATCCATTTTGCTTGAGTGAGTTTGTTTATTATTTATACCTTTAGTATTTTCTTTATTAAAATTGCTGTCGCAGGGCTTGTTGCTCAGTCCATTGGATATATTTTTAGTAACATGTGTGAAGAATACTCCCATTTCACTTTCCTGTTCACCGCTTTCTACATTTTGCTTCACACGTGTGAAGAATACTGCCATCTCTTATTGAAGATCTTCACTGCTTTCTATTTTTTTTTTTTGCTTGTTGGCTTACTATTTCAGTGTGGTTATCTTCCACATTAGCATTTAAAGGAAGCAGTTCAATTTGTGTGATATTAAGTGTAAT
This sequence comes from Macrothele yani, assembly GCA_039090855.1. Taxonomy (NCBI): domain Eukaryota; kingdom Metazoa; phylum Arthropoda; class Arachnida; order Araneae; family Macrothelidae; genus Macrothele; species Macrothele yani. Next base: position 43,393,753 of record CM076999.1, on the reverse strand, counting down.
GTTTTGTTTGTTATGAACTGTAATTAATGTTTCCCTCTGTACTGTTTTGTTCTTCATCTGAGTCCAGACTGTACTCCTCTGGTGGGTTCGGTACAGGCAGATCAACCCCATACGGCACTGGTCGGATAGCTGACGGGATGTTGAGGTATTTCATTCTCAAATTCCTTCTTCTTGATATACAATATTCAATAGGAGGTACCATGCAGAAATAGCAGTTATCTACATGATTTGTCGGCTCTCTCCAAACCAAAGGATGTCAAAGGGCATTGAGCGTCCCTTTTTACGGATCCATCCACGTAGATTCACAGAACAAGTATTACAGGACACATGAGGTGCCCACGTTTTGTCTTGATCCCCTAGTTGCATAACAAAATAATGGTGGTAGTCTCTCTTCACGAGTGAAGTAATTGAGCGTTTCTTAGCGGCAAATGTCACATCACCACAAAAATAACAAAAATTGTCAGATTAGTTCAAACATTGCCGTGCCATACTGGCTTTTCAAGTTAAGTATGACCACAAAATCAACCTGCAACAAAGAAAGGAACGACACTCTAACTTTCACTCCAAGCAAGCTGTAAACAGACAAAAAACTAGTTATTAATGAATAAAAGAATATCTACAGTAACTCTTCATTTCCGCTCTCAGGTTTGCCAACCCCTATATTTGCTTTACGTACTACCTTAATTAACCACTCGGAGCGCCACACGCTTCATTTCATATACATATCCAAAAACATCATAAATAGGCTATATCTCAAATTTGAGAGCGAACTAAGCGTTTTAAATGTCATATTTTTTTAACAAACTGAAATCAATACGAAATAAGTTTTATCACTTCAGAAACATTTTCATTGTTGACCAGTGTACTTTATTGGAAGACTGCAATACGACTTCTAAACATAAATCCAAACAAGTGACCTGCAGCTCATGAAGAAAAACACTTGATCTATATTCTCAGTTACTGACAGGGATGAACAATATTTTAAATTAATTATACGACATTATTACCGTAACATATTGCCGAACTCGTTGGTATTCTAGCACATTATACCATGTTTCAAATGGATTTTACTTAGCCCTGAATAAAAACTTTAAAATGTCGTCTTCTGAGAGCCTAATTAATTCTATCCATCTGTAGTTTTTTAGGAGCCATGGATCAAAATAATAAGCTTAGCAAGTGTGAAAATAGCCTTTATTACCTACTAATGTTTTTTAAATTTCAGTTCGGAAACATTATTTCGTTAAATTGTCTTTTACTATTTGGCATTTTAAATACGGTCATTTTAAGATTAAAATAAAAATAATAAAAGACGAAAAAATATATATTCACAAAAATAAGAGGATTTGTCTTGCAAAATGTGGATTCACATAAAAGGACGGCGGTTTTCCACGCTTGGCTTGGCGATAGTTAGGACAACAGGCGATATCGGCGATATTTGGACAACCACTTTCAAAATCCTCAAAAAAGGATACCTTTCCAAATCTTACTGCTGGTAATGACTTCCACACGTTCATGAACTCCTTTAAATTAAAGGATGGAGTAGGAATTTAATTTCTTTATATCATTCCAAAGAGGAGCAGCGAATTTGAATCTGATTTGCTTGGATAAGTCGTTGGTTACTTTGCAGTCCTTTTTGTCTCTTTTTGTTTCCTTGATTTAATTATGAAGAAAAGCGTAGTCGTTCCGGTGTAGTATTAATTGTTTGTAGGCATCCGGATATTGCAAAACATTAGAATAAATACCCGACTCGTTTAAAAGTGGAATATCATTAATGGTTTTTGTAATCATGGTGTACAGAAATGCAGCCCTCATGCCTGCACCTTAGTTCATTCACTAGAATGTGTTTTTCATTATGCAGGTAACATTTCGTATGTAGGGATATCAGCCCAAGTAGCGTAGTTGCGCCACCTAAATATTTAATATTCCACAAATGCATTAACCCCCGGAGAACGTAAAACAATACGAAGATTTATTTCGCAAAAGAGATCAGTTATCAGATTTTTTGATTTTTTTTATGAACATTTGAGAGAATATACGATGCAGCGAAGGCTAAATAATTTGCTCATGGGAACGATAACATGCTGTGGAAATTTCAACATCACTAACATCTAGAAGTGCTGCCGGCTTATTACGGAACGGCATCAAGCGCAATCTATCGAATAAATTCTGGTAATGCTGCTAAAACTGTTGACCTCTGCTCTTTATTCATTTCATAGTAATAGAAAGTCATTTAAAAAGCTACAGCTTTTTTCTTCAATATTTTCCTCTTACGTAATATTTCCCCCAATTTCCTTGGATTGCTGCGTTGTCACAAGTTTGTAACGTATACTCTAGATTCAGTGTCCTTTTGATTTTACTATATCTCGTTATTTTATTTTCATATGTAAATTATCTTCTTACTTAACGAGATGTTATTTCTCCCGCTGAATGATATGTGGCAACGAGTGTAGTCATGACGTGGTGGTAGGCAGTATAAATAGGCGGGTTCAACGATACCTAGGAGAGCTTTTGTTTATATGAGGAGATATTTTGTTTATATGAGGAGAGCTTTTGTTTATGTGCGAGGAGAGCTTTTGTGTACGTGAAAAGAGCTACGTTATTTTGTGCCGAGAGCTTCGTTCTATGTGATTAGGTTCTTCTTCAGTATTGTGATACGATTAGTGTGACTAGCAGTGTGTGTGTTGGATGATACGAGAAGTTTCCTAATAAAAGGTTTGTAAGTAAGTACGTTTTTCTCAGTTCATAGTACTGTCAGACCTCTGTCTGGCCGTAAGTCTCTGTCATTAAGTGTCTTCATTAAGTACCACCAGTAAAACTTTATTCATGATATAATAACAGCATAACTACCAGTAAGAAAATTAATTCATTATAAGTTATATGAACAATACTTGGGTGCGAGATGAACATCCCTGTCACGATTACATGGCGATGTTTTTCTCAATTTCAGGGTCCGGATAATGCACCGTCATGTACGACAGGAAATAATTATTTCTTCTTTCCTTAATTTCACACTGTATGTAATATAAAAAGAAAAATACGGTACTCGAGGAAATCCAATAACTCTACCTTTTTTCGTTGAAACTTCAATAATTTTTGAAACCATTCCCGATAATGTTTTATGAATTTAATGAGATATTGTAGTTGTTAACTTAGGTCATATATTTGGCTGTGATTAAACATGTCAGGGATTTCAGGAAGAAGGTAAGTTTATTTTAATTAAAATCCACAATGCTGGAAATTTTAATCAAACACAAAATCAAAGTTTCAGAAAAAAACAACAACATAAGTTGTGTTATTTTGTGGACAAATTGTTAAACCCAAAACAAATTAATGAGGATCTACGGAACACTATAAAGCGATTCTACTTTGTCAGAAATTGAGCCTACACGTTTCGGTTTTCACGACATAACTCTGGTGCCAAAACTTTACAAGTATCCCTATGTTAAAAACAAACAAATTAAATTAGTTTGAAAGTTTTCAAACAATTCCTGATAAGGGTAATCAGCTGAATGAGGTAGTACAGTTTAGAATGTAGTTTCTGTAGCTTGGCAGTAATTTAACATAATAGCAAATTCGTGTTTAAATGTGTAATTTCTTTTCATGAAAAAAATGATGTTCTGCCGAATGTGTTAGTGATCTACGCAAAGTTTCAATCAGAAACACAACTAATGCATCAAGAAGAAACGGTCTTCATTGTGAGTCCAAACAGTATCGCAAAAATTAGTGATCAAGAATCACGGGACGGCAATACAAATTTGATATGCAATCAAATGTTTTTTAAATTGTTTTGTTTTCAAAGCAGATTAATTCCTGAAATATAGTCCTTTGTACCAGAAAAATAAGTAACAACATTTCCTAAAAATGTAAAATAGATATGCAAGTTTGGATAGGTTAGATACGTGTAATTTTCTGTACTCTATAGAGTTGTATATGTGACAAATAAATTGGTGTTTATTCTTAGGTTAATTTATACGATTCTTTTGAAACTCTGTTTTGAATATCTTATTATCTGCACTAAAATATTTGTAAAATTAAATTTATTACAATATGCTTAAGACGTATTCCTAAAACTTTGATAAGAAATATTTGAAACTCGTACGTGTTTGTTGAAACACTTAAACTGACTATACGGAATGTACTAAGTAATGTTATGTTCAAAAGCACAAGATTATTGAAAAAGCTCCTTAATCATTCTCTCTTTAGCATGCATAGATTAAAAAATACATTCCTAGGTAGATAAAATTACTTCGAGGCTCTCATGAAAAAGATACAAGAAGTTTTGCTGTCGCTTGTGTAGTACACCCACATTATCGGGAATGCCCTTTCGAACTGTTTTAAATGTAGCCATCACCCACAGCTCCCGCAGTAGCAATCAATTAAATATGGGATAGGTAAGATGCGTGATCTGGGTGCTTATAAAAAGGGCAGAGTTTAAGGGGCCGCAGTGTGCGTCATCTTATCTCGGAAGACATCATCACACTGAGATTTCCCGCGCTGCAGTAGCCTGTGCAATCCTGCAATACGGACATTCTGGCAAAAAAACAAACTCCGGAATGAATTGTAGACATATGCTGGCCTTGAAAGCTCGCAGTACACCGCAATTTTTCTGAATTGCATGATCATCACCGATTTGAGCACTGTATGTTTTCGTCATTCAAGTTTAATTGCAAGGTAAGTGAAACATATTTTTGAACCTATAGGCGTTGGAAACTTTAATTCACGTAGATGCGTGCTTGACATTAAGGAATTTGAGGTAGAAGTCTGTTGAAAAATAAAACAGGAATGCAGTTAGACTATAATGATATTTATTAAAGGACGATGATATGAGAGGTAACCATCATATAGCATACAATTTACATTCATGTTTCGTACAAATGTTAAGTCGATGTAAGTATTGCCTAAGGTAGTTGTTGGAGAATTTACATAAGTCAAGCTGAAATTGTCTTTCATGAACTTGTTTAATTTGATGCTTCGTTGCACATCATTGTGAAAGTCAGAAGTTAGAACGGTAGGCACTTGGGTATCTGGTACCATACTTGATATGATTTTCATGATGTTTTCGAAGTAATCCAACAGCGTACGAAACATATAGACTTCTAGTGATGTTTGTGAAACGTTAGGATGAATGTAAACCGAACCAAGTGTGAAGCAAGTTATATCAGACACTGTCACATCAACAAGATATTTGTTACTAACATGGTTAACTTCAATTCTCAATCTGTGGTTGACGGAGACATTTAGGGGTTGGTAATAATCTGTTAGATTGTTGATGTTTCCGCATATCTCAACTCCCCCCGCATTTCGTTTTGTGAGCGAAGTACTACCGCTTGGAAATGGATGATTTGTGTTGGGATATAGCCGTACTTCTTTTCTTCTTCAATTCGAAAAAGGGCCAACGTATGGAAATAAAATTCTTCATTCAAGTTTCTCTCGCTGCTAAGTAGTCCATCGGTTCACATATACTAGATGTAGAAGTTCTAGGTTGTTGCTACACGCGTTGCGCCAGCTGCGGCTTTGTTCTTCCATCTATAAGCCCTACATCGTTGTGCATTAGTCGTTTTAGACATCTTGGATTTCCTTTTGAGTTCTTTCTTCTCATTTGTAGTATTTTGAGTCGGACCATAGCTTCAAATATTAAGATATTTTGATTTTCTCACAAATATTTTTTCGTTTATCAATTAAAACTTATTAAATACTTGTTTTTTCGATAGATCTCATCCAGGCAAATCGTTTCAGATTAATATCACGATACTACTTCTAGGCGATCTCGAGTTATACTGATTTCAAGGCACTTGACTCAGCGTATTCAACACCAAAATAACGGATGCCTTCCCCTCTCCCAGCGCATGCGCATGACATTGAAGTTCATATTTTTAGAATCATTGGTCATCATTCTTTTTATGACAGTTATTAGATTTTAGCTATTTGTTTTAATTTATATTTTATAAGCATTTGATCATTCTTAAGGAATTACGACTGTCAAGGTTTCCTATATGGTACCGATTTTAAAGATGTATCAATGGAACCGAATTTAAAGACGTATCCATGTCAAAAGGATATATCATTTACAATACTGAAGTAATTTTGTCATGAGCTTAATATTGTTAAATAGAATGTATAGAAATGAAATTATAGTGTTTAGTAATATTTGTGAAAATTATATTTTATTATTAAATTACGTGCATTTATTTTCCTCTTTTACGTTTTCGTGTTCAGCTAAATTTAGTAGAGACTGATTAGTATCAGACTACAAGTCGTGTAATACCAGAAAAGCAATTCTCTTTTTGATGATTCCTGTTTGATCTGTATCTCGCTGCTGCTTATTACGTATGTCCCTAGAGTTTGCACTATTCATGCTAATGACAAAACGATTTTCGCCAGCCTTATAAACGTGTATGGATGAACGATAGATATAAATATGTTATCATACAATATTCTTTCCAACATTAATCCAATCGTATGATACCTAGGCATTATAAAGATGCTGCACAACCTACGAACCTGTCTCCGTCACCTAATGTTTAGCGCTTCGTTTGGTATATAAATGTTGTGGTTTTTTTGTTATTTTTTACAATTAAACTTACTTCCTCTGCATTGATGACTAATACATGAATAAATATTTTTTACTCTATATTCCAAATAGGATCTGGAAGATAACTTAGTCTAAACTTTAATTTCAAAATCTTGATCTTCATGATAGTGGGAAGAAATATCGAGATTCACAGGTCATGAAAAAAAAAATAGTTGTCTGAAGAAATAATATGATTATTATTTGAAATAAAATAGCAATGACACATTTCAATTCGTTTTCCCGGAAGTTTTGTATTACTTATTAGACACTCTGTATAACCGTCCTTTTATCGACCTTTTCAATATAAAAACAGATTACTGAAATCTCATACTCATCCCCATAGGACACATTTCCTCTCCGTATGACGAACTCTTCAAGTTTAAGTCTTTCTTTACAGCTACCCTAGTAAAGAAGTTCCCGTAACATCAAACCAGTCGAAATTCCCTTGCTATTTTTAGAATATTAGGACACTCTTACTAGACCTGTATGCACCGTGGATGGGTTAATGGTTCTTCAGTGCATTGTTCTAAATTAGAAAATCTATTGTGGGCTACTTCAAACTGTGTCGGATAGGGAAACGGTCGTTATCTGCTCCCGGGAAAGTCAGTTCACTCGACTGACTATTCTTACTTACGGAACCTTCATCTTGTTTATTGTGCGCAGCCCTAAATATTTACCTTCTGATAGGGATTTTGTATACGTGCTGTGGTTTACGCTTTGCAATGCATGCCCCGACAAAACGGAGAATTTTGCTAATTGATAAGAAAGTTGAGATTTTAAACGCAGTTCACCAAAATCGTCTAAGAAAACTGAGATTGATAAATTATTTGAGGTTCTGTTTTCACGATTAAAAAAAATCGGCATAAAATTAAAAGAAACAGCATATTCACAATCTTCGTTCAAGAGGTGAAGAATACCCTATTTTGGAGGAAATACTGAGAGAGAATAAATGAGGTGCGATCTTCCAACACGGCTATAGGTGAAAATATGCTGACGAAAAAGTCCCAACGAGTAGCATTGAAATTCAGTATTAATGAAAATTTTCAAGGCTTCAGGTCCTGACATAGAAATTCAATCACAATACGGACGTTTCTTCAAAAATACTTCATGGCACAAATACATCTGTTAACATTGAAACTGTGAAAATTTGGAAGGAAGCCAAAGTAAAAGAACGTGTGCTTGAATATCACGCAAAACAGGTTTTCATCCCTGACGAAACCATATGTTTTTAACATGCTTTATTAAAATCATTGCTTTTAAAAATGAAAACGCAACTGCTCACAATATGTTCGACAAGGAATAACTGTCCTTGACATATATTTTTGTATTCTTTTCTTTATTTGACATATCTGCAAATATGTCAAGGAATGAAAATTGACTTTGCGTAATCGGTAAACCTGAGAAACATCGTTGTTTCAAAATTGTGAAATATCGACTCATAAGATATAATGCTAGATTTTCGAAATGTGGGAGCTGGATTTCTACAAAAAATGGAAAATAATGGATGATTATCTTTAGTATTGCCAACTGGCTGTGTACAACCTAAAACCAGGAATTTAAAAGCTATTCAAATATAATTTATTTCACCTAATTTAACTTCCGTACTTAATGCTCACTCAATGCTACGAGCATTACCAAAAAATTCTAAATAAACGCATCTCTACTGAAATGGAAAATAATACACAGTATGCGATTGACATTTTTGCAGCGATTCATTTGGCAAATACAGCCTGACAAGCAATAAGCTGGGAAACAGTTGCCAAGTGTTTTCATTACTCGTTATTGGCATTGGAAGGAAGTGCTGCCTCATATCAGTTTTCTTCTAGAGATACCCATCTGTCAAATGAGAATGTAGGTGCTAAACAAACAAAAATTATGAAAGCTAGAGTGATGAATTAATGCAGACGCATATAGAAGAGGTGTATTTACCAGAAGATGTAAATGTATTTATCAGTACATTAGTGCTGATGCAAACGTGGAATGTTCACAGGAGATCAGAGAAGAAGAGTTAAAGTTTAGACCCTAATTCATACAGAAACTGAACAAATTTCGGATGGCAGTTGAGCTGAAGATGAGCAAGGATACATTTTTCCACCTCCTCGATCCAGGATTAAACAAGCATCTGAAGCATTTCAAGAGACAAGTAAATCGTGATAACCTACAATTCGGAGATGTAAAGGAGTACTTCTCAAGGGTTACTGACTTTGAAAATAAAGTGTTACACATTCTTGTAGAGCCTTCGAAGCAGTTCACCATAACAAAATTTCTCAAGTGAATACTTTATTGCTGTTCACAACACTCTTTGAAAAATGAAGTAAGCTTTTGAAATTACTTATTTTATTAATCATTTTATTTTGGTTGGAGTTTTACCAGCACCGTGATTAACTCTAAGTGCTTTAGACAGTCGCCCGTCACTTATTTTAGATCAATGGTTCCAGGAAAGGGAGCGTGCCAGTGCCGTAAGCCAAACACAGAGTCCATGCACCGGGATTTGAACCCAGACCCACTTCGGACTAATGGTCACAATCAGTGTGTAGACCACAGCGCTAAAGGCCGGCGACTTTTGACGTTTTAAACAACAGTGTCAGGCTATGTTTTATTGACGTGCAATTTTTTTTTTTTCAAATCGATCTTTAAAACGACGTTTCCATATAACGCCCCGTATTTGCCCACAAAGTTGAGGTCGCCTTACTGGGAGTTCTCTGTAGCATGATTATTCTATTTATTAATTGTTTTCAGTCTGAATCTTCCAGAAAGTGATCTGCTGAATACTTCCAGTGGAGCAGGTGCTTTCGTCACCTAGACCACGGATATCCTTTTTTTACTCTTATTACCCAATCCTTTTGTACATACGGTTTAATGTAGACCGTGTGTTTGTTTTGACGACATGGGAGCCAAAACACCAAACTGAAAATATTAATTATACCTCGAAGGCTTACGGTATGTCCTGTTCACTTACAAATGGCAAGAGAAACACAGTAATTAATTTGTGGAAATACAGGAAAGTTAACGAGTTTGTCCCTCAAATTTTAAAATGTCAAACGGTCGTTTCTTTAATTTAATTCAATAACAATAGGAACATGGAATGTAGTTATGGAAAAACGACGAAATGTTGAAAGATTGAAAACAATAAGCGCCTTCAATGAGAAATCCGTCCACACAATTACCTCAACTTATCTAATAATAATTTCTAAAAACACAATTTCAAAGGTTTCTAAAATAGATATTTATAATAAACCTGACGGTTAGTACACTGATTGAGAAAAGAAACTCCTAGCATATATTTCACGGTTTAAGCACGGAAGAAAATGTCTGACAATTTGTACATTTTATCTACAATCATGTGATATACTGAATTTAACAATTAATCGAAATGCGGCAGGTCTTATGCTTTTTTATTCAGAAAAAAACTTATCATCTGTATAAGCTTTCGGTCGGCAACAATCTAAGAAATTATCGCAATAGAGTCCCCTTACTGAGACAGTATCTACCCTTAAATGTGCGCTATTAGTATACTTAGAGACGTTTTTGTGAGCCCTGTTCCTCAGCTAAAGATTCAAGCGTTATATTCTTCATGATCTAACCCCCTGTCCTTAGGCTTGTCAAGTGCATTTCGTTACGGCAGAAACTGAATTGCTACTGCAGTTCCATTTGAATTGCATACGCCAGCCGTTCTATGGTTAGGTAACGAATTTCTTCAAGATCAAGCTTTAATTTGGAAATATTTTGATATGCATATTTTTTCAAATATATTAGCGCACGATCTGTTAAGATAGTCAAACTTGGCATCTTCATATTTTCATAAATTCTAGGTGGACATGAGGTCATTGTTTAGCTCTGAAATATACGGCCTAGAAGATAATTTTTCTAATTATGGAAAGCGTGATAATTTGATGGCATTTCTTGAAGTATTGAGAAAAGTTTCACTCTTCTAAATGAATTCAAAGAAGGCTTTACTCCGATATTCTTTTAATTTTTACTTCCACCAAGGAAGTTTTCTGTCCTTCTAACAATACAGAAATAAAGGTAAACGCGTTGCATTGTAAACCGGAATAAGTACAAATGATATGCGTGAGTTTGTAACTCACATACCCTAAAATACTGAACACCGGTTTTCGTACACTTTCATTAGATATCGCAAACGTGAATTCCTCCAGTGGCCCTTTCATCACAAAAGTGTTATTAAAATTCTGACGAGTATTTTACGTAGAAAATGTATGCACAAATGCAGTCGAAGCTAGATATCGTAAAAAATGAAACAAAATCAATTAATGTATTGGATTTAAAGCTTAATAATCATGGCGTAAAAATCAAGCTGCTGCCCCAGTGGCGCAGTGGTCTGAGTGATGACTTATGACCATTCGTCCGAGAAGGCTCCGGATTCGATTCCCGGTGAGGCAATGATGTTATATTTGTCTTACGGCAATGGTTCTCTTCATTCCATGGAATTATTGGCCCAAATTTAGGAACGGGCAGCTGTTTATAGCCTGTTGAGCAGCTCACGGTAGTGGTTAAACTTTAATAACAAAAAACCAAATCAAGTAAAAATTCATAACTTTTTCACAGAGAGCAAATTATTCAATTGCACAGCAAAATTTCCCGGAGTCCTTCCATATAATACTGGAAATAACGAGGGTATGCCGCATTACTTTAGCGTGGTATGGAGGTTTTGTGGATGGAATCAAATTGGAAAAAAAATTGTGCAATTCCTTTTCCACAAATTTTTAAAAACATAATATATCCATTAGCACGGTGATTCAGACTGAAAGATTCAGACTGAAAAAAATTAATAAATAGAATAATCATGCTACAGAGAACTCCCAGTAAGGCGACTTCAACTTTGTGGGAAATACTGGGCGTTATATGGAAACGTCGTTTTAAAGATCGATTTGAAAAATAAAAAAATTGCACGTCAATAAAACATAGCCTGACACTGTTGTTTAAAACGTCAAAAGTCGCCGGCCTTTAGCGCTGTGGTCTACACACTGATTGTGACCATTAGTCCGAAGTGGGTCTGGGTTCAAATCCCGGTGCATGGACTCTGTGTTTGGCTTACGGCACTGGCACGCTCCCTTTCCTGGAACCATTGACCTAAAATAAGTGACGGGCGACGGTTTAAAGCACACAGAGTTACTCACGGTGCTGGTAAAACTCCAACTAAAATAAAATGATTAATAAAATAGGTAATTTCAAAAGCCTACTTCATTTTACAAAGAGTGTTGTGAACAGCAACAAAGTATTCACTTGAGAAATTTTGTTATGGTGGACTGCTTCTAAGGCTCTACAAGAATGTGTAACACTTTATTTTCAAAGTCAGTAACCCTTGAGAAGTACTCCTTTACATCTCCGAATTGTAGGTTATCACGATTTACTTGTCTCTTGAAATGCTTCAGATGCTTGTTTAATCCTGGCCCGAGGAGGTGGAAAAACGTATCCTTGCTCATCTTCCACTCAAGTGCCATCCGAAATTTGTTCAGTTTCTGTATGAATTAGTGTCTAAACTTTAACTCTTCTTCTCTGATTTCCTGTGAACATTCCACGTTTGCATCAGCACTAACGTACTGATAAATACATTTACATCTTCTGGTAAATACACCTCTTCAAATATGCGTCTGCATTAATTCATCACTCTAGCTTTCATAATTTTTGTTTGTTTAGCACCTACATTCTCATTTGTCAGATGGGTATCTCTAGAAGAAAACGGATATGAGGCAGCACTTCCTTCCAATGCAAATAACGAGTAATGAAAACACTTGGCAACTGTTTCCCAGATTATTGCTTGTCAGGCTGCATTTGCCAAATGAATCGCTGCAAAAATGTCAATCGCATACTGTGTTTTATTTTCCATTTCAGTAGAGATGCGTTTATTTAGAATTTTTTGGTAATGCTCGTAGCATTGAGTGAGCATTAAGTACGGAAGTTAAATTAGGTGAAATAAATTATATTTGAATAGCTTTTAAATTCCTGGTTTTAGGTTGTACACAGCCAGTTGGCAATACTCAAGATAATCATCCATTATTTTCCATTTTTTGTAGAAATCCAGCTCCCACATTTCGAAAATCCAGCATTATATCTTATGAGTCGATATTTCACAATTTTGAAACAACGATGTTTCTCAGGTTTACCGATTACGCAAAGTCCCTTTTCATTCCTTGACATATTTGCAGATATGTCAAATAAAGAAAAGAATATGAAAACATATGTCAAGGACATTTATTCCTTGTCAAACATATTGTGAGCAGTTGCGTTTTAATTTTTAAAAGCAAGGTATTTAATAAAGCATGTTAAAAACATATGGTTTCGTCAGGGATGAAAACCTGTTTTGCGTGATATTCAAACACACGTTCTTTTACTTTGGCTTCCTTCCAAATTTTCACAGTTTCAATGTTAACAGATGTATTTGTGCCATGAAGTATTTTTGAAGAAAAGTCCGTATTGTGATTTAATTTCTTTGTCAGGAAACTGAAGCCTTGAAAATTTTCATTAATGCTGAATTTTAATGCTACTCGTTGGGACTTTTTCGTCAGCATATTTTCACTTATAGCCGTGTTGGAAGATTGCACCTCATTTATTCTCTCTCAGTATTTCCTCCAAAATAGGGTATTCTTCACCTCTTGAACGAAGATTGTGAATATGCTGTTTCTTTTAATTTTATGCCGATTTTTTTTAATCGTGAAAACAGAACCTCAAATAATTTATCAATCTCAGTTTTCTTAGACGATTTTGGTGAACTGCGTTTAAAATCTCAACTTTCTTATCAATTAGCAAAATTCTCCGTTTTGTCGGGGCATGCATTGCAAAGCGTAAACCACGGCACGTATACAAAATCCCTATCAGAAGGTAAAAATTTAGGGCTGCGCACAATAAACAAGATGAAGGTTCCGTAAGTAAGAATAGTCAGTCGGGTGAACTGACTTTCCCGGGAGCAGATAACGACCGTTTCCCTATTCGACACAGTTTGAAGTAGCCCACAATAAATTTTCTAATTTAGAACAATGCACTGAAGAACAATTAACCCATCCACGGTGCATACAGATCTAGTAAGAGTGTCCTAATATTCTAAAAATAGCAAGGGAATTTCGACTGGTTTGATGTTACGGGAACTTCTTTAGTAGGGTAGCTGTAAAGAGAGACTTAAACTTGAAGAGTTCGTCATACGGAGAGGAAATGTGTCCTATGGGGATGAGTATGAGATCTCAGTAATGTGTTTTTATATTGAAAAGGTCGATAAAAGGACGGTTGTTATACAGAGTGTCTAATATATAATACAAAACTTCCGGGAAAGCGAATTGAAATGTGTCATTGCTATTCTATTTCAAATAATAATCATATTATTCCTTCAGACTACTATTTTTGTTTCTTTCATGACCTGTGAATCTCAATATTTCTTCCCACTATCATGAAGATCAAGATTTTGAAATTAAAGTTTAGACTAAGTTATCTTCCAGATCCTATTTGGAATATAGAGTACAAAATATTTATTCATGTATTAGCCATCAATGCAGAGGAAGTAAGTTTAATAGTCAAAAAAATAACAAAAAAAACACACATTTATTTATATACCAAACGAAGCGCTAAACATTAGGTGACGGAGACAGGTTCGTAGGTTGTTTAGCATCTTTATAATGCCTAGGTATCATACGATTGGATTAATGTTGGAAAGAATATTGTATGATAACATATTTACAAATATCGTTCATCCATACACGTTTATAAGGCTGGCGAAAATCGTTTTGTCATTAGCATGAATAGTGCAAACTCTAGGGACATACGTAATAAGCAGCAGCGAGTTACAGATCAAACAGGAATCTTCAAAAAGAGAATTGCTTTTCTGGTATTACACGACTTGTAGTCTGATACTAATCAGTCTCTACTAAATTTAGCTGAACACGAAAACGTAAAAGAGGAAAATAAATGCAAGTAATTTAATAATAAAATATAATTTTCACAAATATTACTAAACACTATAATTTCATTTCTGTACATTCTATTTAACAGTATTAAGCGCATGACAAAATTACTTCAGTATTGTAAATGATATATCCTTTTGACATGGATACGTCTTTAAAATCGGTTCCATTGATACATCTTTAAAATCGGTACCATATAGGAAACCTTGGCAGTCGTATTTCCTTAAGAATGATCAAATGCTTATAAAATATAAATTAAAACAAATAGCTAAAATCTAATAACTGTCATAAAAAGAATAATAACTAATGATTCTAAAAATATGAACCTCAATGTCATGCGCATGCGTGGGGAGAGGGTAAGGCATCCGTTATTTTGGTGTTGAATACGCTGAGTCAAGTGCCTTAGAAATCAGTATAACTCGAGATCGCGTAGAAGTAGTATCGTGATATTAATCTCAAACGATTTGCCTGGATGAGATCTACATAAAAACAAGTATTTAATAAGTTTTAATTGATAAACGAAAAAATATTTGTGAGAAAATCAAAATATCTTAATATTTAAAGCTAAAGTCCGACTCAAAATACTACAAATGAGAAGAAAGAACTCAAAAGGAAATCCAAGATGCTTAAAACGACAAAGGCAGAACGATGTAGGGCTTATAGATGGAAGATCAAAGCCGCAGCGGCGCAACGCGTGTAGCAACGACCTAGAACTTCTACATCTAGTATATGTGAACCGATGGACTACTTGGCCGTGAGAGAAACTTGAATGAAGAATTTCATTTCCATACGTTGGCCCTTTTAGGAATTTAAGAAGAAAAGAAGTAGGGCTATATCCCAACACAAATCATCCATTTCCAAGCGGTAGTACTTCGCTCACAAAACGAAATGGGGGACACTTGAGATTTGCGGAAACATCAACAATCTAACAGATTTTTACCAACCCTAAATGTCTCCGTCAACCACAGATTGAGAATTGAAGTTAACCATGTTAGTGACAAATATCTTGTTGATGTGACAGTGTCTGATATAACTCGCTTCACACTTGGTTCGGTTTACATTCATCCCAACGTTTCACAAACATCACTAGAGGTCTTTATGTTTCGTACGCTGTTGGATTACTTCGAAAACATCATGAAAATCATATCAAGTATGGTACCAGATACCCAAGTGCCTACCGTTCTAACTTCTGACTTTCACAATGATGTGCAACGAAGCATCAAATTATACAAGTTCATGAAAGACAATTTCAGCTTGACTTATGTAAATTCTCCAAAAACTACCTTAGGCAATACTTACATCGACTTAACATTTGTACGAAACACGAATGTAAATTGTGTGCAATATGATGGTTACCTCTCATATCATCGTCCTTTAATAAATATCATTATAGTCTAACTGCATTCCTGTTTTATTTTTCAACAGACTTCTACCTCAAATTCCTTACTGTCAAGCACGTATCTACGTAAATTAAAGGTTCCAACGCCTATAAGTTCAAAAATATGTTTCACTTACCTTGCACTTAAACTTGAATGACGAAAACATACAGTGCTCAAATCGGTGATGATCGGGCATTTCAGAAAAATTGCGGTGTACTGCGAGCTTTCAAGGCCAGCATATGTCTACAATTCATTCGGGAGTTTGTTTTTTTGCCAGAATGTCCGTATTGCAGGAATGCACAGGCTACTGCTGTGCGGGAAATCTCAGTGTGATGATGTCTTCCGAGATAAGATGACGCACACTGCGGCCCCTTACACTCTGCCCTTTTTATAAGCATCCAGATCACGCATCTTACCTATCCCATATTTAATCGATTGCTACTGCGGGAGCTGTGGGTGATGGCTACATTTAAAACAGTTCGAAAGGGCATTCCCGATAATGTGGGTGTACTACACAAGCGACAGCAAAACTTCTTGTATCTTTTTCATGAGAGCCTCGAAGTAATTTTATTTACCTAGGAAAGTATTTTTTAATCTCTGCATGCTAAAGAGAGAATGATTAAGGAGCTTTTTCAATAATCTTGTGCATTTAAACATAACATTACTTAGTACCTTCCGTATAGTCAGTTTGAGTGTTTCAACAAACACGTACGAGTTTCAAATATTTCTGATCAAAGTTTTAGGAATTCGTTTTAAGCATATTGTAATAAATTTAATTTTGCAAATATTTTAGTAAAGATAATAAGATATCCAAAACAGAGTTTCAAAAGAATCGTATAAATTAACCTAAGAATAAACACCCATTTATTTGTCACATATACAACTCTATAGAGTACAGAAAATTACACGTATCTAATCTATCCAAACTTGCATATCTATTTTACATTTTTAGGGAATGTTGTTACTTAGTTTTCTGGTACAAAGGACTATATTTCAGGGATTATTCTGCTTTGAAAACAAAACAATTTAAAAAACATTTGATTGCATATCAAATTTGTATTGCCGTCCCGTGATTCTTGATCACTAATTTTTGCGATACTGTTTGGACTCACAATGAAAACCGTTTCTTCTTGATGAATTAGTTGTGTTTCTGATTGAAACTTTGCGTAGATCACTAACACATTCATCAGAACATCATTTTTTTCATGAAAAGAAATTACACATTTAACCACGAATTTGCTATTATGTTAAATTACTGCCAAGCTACAGAAACTACATTCTAAACTGTACTATCTCATTCAGCTGGTTACCCTTATCAGGAATTGTTTGAAAACTTTCAAACTAATTTAATTTGTTTGTTTTTAACATAGGGATACTTGTAAAGTTTTGGCACCAGAGTTATGTCGTGAAAACCGAAACGTGTAGGCTCAATTTCTGACAAAGTACAATCGCTTGATAGTGTTCCGTAGATCCTCATTAATTTGTTTTGGGTTTAACAATTTGTCCACAAAATAACAAAACCTATGTTGTTGTTTTTTTCTGAAACTTTGATTTTGTGTTTGATTAAAATTTCCAGCATTGTGGATTTTAATTAAAATAAACTTACCTTCTTCCTGAAATCCCTGACATGTTTAATCACAGCCAAATATATGACCTAAGTTAACAACTACAATATATCATTAAATTCATAAAACATTATCGGGAATGGTTTCAAAAATTATTGAAGTTTCAACGAAAAAGGTAGAGTTATTGGATTTCCTCGAGTACCGTATTTTTCTTTTTATATTACATACAGTGTGAAATTAAGGAAAGAAGAAATAATTATTTCCTGTCGTACATGACGGTGCATTATCCGGAATCTGAAATTGAGAAAAAACATCGCCATATAATCGTGCCAGGGATGTTCATCTCGCACCCAAGTATTGTTCATATAACTTATAATGAATTAGTTTTCTTACTGGTAGTTATGCTGTTGTAATGATTATATCATGAATAAAGTTTTACTGGTGGTACTTAATGAAGACACTTAATGACAGAGACCTAACGGCCAGACAGAGGTCTGACAGGACTATGAACTGAGGAAAAACGTACTTACTTAAAAATCTTTTATTAGGAAACTTCTCGTATCATCCAACACACACACTGCTAGTCACACTAATCGTATCACAATACTGAAGAAGAACCTAATCACATAGAACGAAGCTCTCGGCACAAAATAACGTAGCTCTTTTCACGTACACAAAAGCTCTCCTCGCACATAAACAAAAGCTATCCTCATATAAACAAAAGCTCTCCTCATATAAACAAAAGCTCTCCTAGGTATCGTTGAACGCGCCTATTTATACTGCCTACCACCACGTCATGACTACACTCGTTGCCACATATCTTTCAGCGGGAGAAATAACATCTCGTTAAGTAAGAAGATAATTTACATAGGAAAATAAAATAACGAGAGATAGTAAAATCAAAAGGAAACTGAATCTAGAGTATACGTTACAAACTTGTGACAACGCAGCAATCCAAGGAAATTGGGGAAATATTACGTAAGAGGAAAATATTGAAGAAAAAAGCTGTCGCTTTTTAAATGACTTTCTATTACTTTGAAATGAATAAAGAGCAGAGGTCAACAGTTTTAGCAGCATTACCAGAATTTCTTCGATAGATTGCGTATGATGCCGTTCCGTAATAAACCGGCAGCACTTCTAGTTGTTAGTGATGTTGAAATTTCCACAGCATGTTATCGTTCCCAAGAGCAAATTATTTAGCCTTTGCTGCATCGTATATTCTCTCAAATGTTCATAAGTAAAATCAAAAATCTGATAACTGATCTCTTTTGCGAAATAAATCTTCGTATTGTTTTACGTTTTCCGGGGGTTAATGCATTTGTGGAATATTAAATATTTAGGTGGCGCAACTACGCTACTTGGGCTGATATCCCTACATACGAAATGTTTCCTGCATAATGAAAAACACATTCTAGTGAATGAACTAAGGTGCAGGCATGAGGGCTGCATTTCTGTACACCATGATTACAAAAACCATTTTTGATATTCCACTTTCAAACGAGTCGGGTATTTATTCTAATGTTTTGCAATATCCGGATGCGTACAAACAATTAATACTACCCCGGAACGACTACGATTTTCTTCATAATTTAATCAAGGAAATAAAAAGAGACAAAAAGGAACTGCAAAGTAACCACCGACTTTTTTTTTTTTTTTTTTTTTTTGATTGGAGGTTTAACGACCACCGTGAGCAACTCAATGGGCTATAAGCAGTCGCCCGTCCCTAATTTAGGGTCACTGGTTCCAGGGAAGGGAGAGAGCCAGTGCCGTAAGACAAACACAACATCCATGCCTCACCGGGATTCGAACCCGGACCCCTTTCGGACGAATGATCAGAGGCCAGCGCCTTAGACCACTGCGCCACCGGGGCGGCTAACCACCGACTTATCCAAGCAAATCAGATTCAAATTCGCTGCTCCTCTTTGGGATGATATAAAGAAATTAAATTCCTACTCCATCCTTTAATTTAAAGGAGTTCATGAAAGTGTGGAAGTCATTATCAGCAGTAAGATTTAGAAAGGTATCCTTATTTGAGGATTTTGAAAGTGGTTGTCCAATTATCGCCGATATCGCCTGTTGTCCTAACTATCGCCAAGCCAAGCGTGGAAAACCGCCGTCCTTTATGTGAATCCACATTTTGCAAGACAAATCCTCTTATTTTTGTGAATATATATTTTTTCGTCTTTTAATATTTTTGTTTTAATCTTAAAATGACCGTATTTAAAATGCCAAATAGTAAAAGACAATTTAACGAAATAATGCTTCCGAACTGAAATTTAAAAAACATTAGTAGGTAATAAAGGCTATTTTCACACTTGCTAAGCTTATTATTTTGATCCATGGCTCCTAAAAAACTACAAATGGATAGAATTTATTAGGCTCTCAGAAGACGACATTTTAAAGTTTTTATTCGGTGCTAAGTAAAATCCATTTGAAACATGTTAATGTGATATAATACCAACGAGTTCGGCAATATGTTACGGTGAAAAGCCTACTTCATTTTACAAAGAGTGTTGTGAACAGCAACAAAGTATTCACTTGAGAAATTTTGTTATGGTGGACTGCTTCTAAGGCTCTACAAGAATGTGTAACACTTTATTTTCAAAGTCAGTAACCCTTGAGAAGTACTCCTTTACATCTCCGAATTGTAGGTTATCACGATTTACTTGTCTCTTGAAATGCTTCAGATGCTTGTTTAATCCTGGCCCGAGGAGGTGGAAAAACGTATCCTTGCTCATCTTCCACTCAAGTGCCATCCGAAATTTGTTCAGTTTCTGTATGAATTAGTGTCTAAACTTTAACTCTTCTTCTCTGATTTCCTGTGAACATTCCACGTTTGCATCAGCACTAACGTACTGATAAATACATTTACATCTTCTGGTAAATACACCTCTTCAAATATGCGTCTGCATTAATTCATCACTCTAGCTTTCATAATTTTTGTTTGTTTAGCACCTACATTCTCATTTGACAGATGGGTATCTCTAGAATAAAACGGATATGAGTCAGCACTTCCTTCCAATGCCAATAACGAGTAATGAAAACACTTGGCAACTGTTTCCCAGATTATTGCTTGTCAGGCTGCATTTGCCAAATGAATCGCTGCAAAAATGTAAATCGCATACTGTGTATTATTTTCCATTTCAGTAGAGATGCGTTTATTTAGAATTTTTTGGTAATGCTCGTAGCATTGAGTGAGCATTAAGTACGGAAGTTAAATTAGGTGAAATAAATTATATTTGAATAGCTTTTAAATTCCTGGTTTTAGGTTGTACACAGCCAGTTGGCAATACTCAAGATAATCATCCATTATTTTCCATTTTTTGTAGAAATCCAGCTCCCACATTTCGAAAATCTAGCATTATATCTTATGAGTCGATATTTCACAATTTTGAAACAACGATGTTTCTCAGGTTTACCGATTACGCAAAGTCCCTTTTCATTCCTTGACATATTTGCAGATATGTCAAATAAAGAAAAGAATATGAAAACATATGTCAAGGACATTTATTCCTTGTCAAACATATTGTTAGCAGTTGCGTTTTAATTTTTAAAAGCAAGGTATTTAATAAAGTATGTTAAAAACATATGGTTTCGTCAGGGATGAAAATCTGTTTTGCGTGATATTCAAGCACACGTTCTTTTACTTTGGCTTCCTTTCAAATTTTCACAGTTTCAATGTTAACAGATGTATTTGTGCCATGAAGTATTTTTGAAGAAAAAGTCCGTATTGTGATTTAATTTCTTTGTCAGGAAATGAAGCCTTGAAAATTTTCATTAATACTGAATTTTAATGCTACTCGTTGGGACTTTTTCGTCAGCATATTTTCACTTATAGCCGTGTTGGAAGATTGCACCTCATTTATTCTCTCTCAGTATTTCCTCCAAAATAGGGTATTCTTCACCTCTTGAACGAAGATTGTGAATATGCTGTTTCTTTTAATTTTATGCCGATTTTTTTAATCGTGAAAACAGAACCTCAAATAATTTATCAATCTCAGTTTTCTTAGACGATTTTGGTGAACTGCGTTTAAAATCTCAACTTTCTTATCAATTAGCAAAATTCTCCGTTTTGTCGGGGCATGCATTGCAAAGCGTAAACCACGGCACGTATACAAAATCCCTATCAGAAGGTAAAAATTTAGGGCTGCGCACAATAAACAAGATGAAAGATGAAGGTTCCGTAAGTAAGAATAGTCAGTCGGGTGAACTGACTTTCCCGGGAGCAGATAACGACCGTTTCCCTATTCGACACAGTTTGAAGTAGCCCACAATAGATTTTCTAATTTAGAACAATGCACTGAAGAACAATTAACCCATCCACGGTGCATACAGATCTAGTAAGAGTGTCCTAATATTCTAAAAATAGCAAGGGAATTTCGACTGGTTTGATGTTACGGGAACTTCTTTAGTAGGGTAGCTGTAAAGAGAGACTTAAACTTGAAGAGTTCGTCATACGGAGAGGAAATGTGTCCTATGGGGATGAGTATGAGATCTCAGTAATGTGTTTTTATATTGAAAAGGTCGATAAAAGGACGGTTGTTATACAGAGTGTCTAATATATAATACAAAACTTCCGGGAAAACGAATTGAAATGTGTCATTGCTATTCTATTTCAAATAATAATCATATTATTCCTTCAGACTACTATTTTTGTTTCTTTCATGACCTGTGAATCTCAATATTTCTTCCCACTATCATGAAGATCAAGATTTTGAAATTAAAGTTTAGACTAAGTTATCTTCCAGATCCTATTTGGAATATAGAGTACAAAATATTTATTCATGTATTAGTCATCAATGCAGAGGAAGTAAGTTTAATAGTCAAAAAAATAACAAAAAAAAAACACAACATTTATATACCAAACGAAGCGCTAAACATTAGGTGACGGAGACAGGTTCGTAGGTTGTGCAGCATCTTTATAATGCCTAGGTATCATACGATTGGATTAATGTTGGAAAGAATATTGTATGATAACATATTTACAAATATCGTTCATCCATACACGTTTATAAGGCTGGCGAAAATCGTTTTGTCATTAGCATGAATAGTGCAAACTCTAGGGACATACGTAATAAGCAGCAGCGAGTTACAGATCAAACAGGAATCTTCAAAAAGAGAATTGCTTTTCTGGTATTACACGACTTGTAGTCTGATACTAATCAGTCTCTACTAAATTTAGCTGAACACGAAAACGTAAAAGAGGATAATAAATGCAAGTAATTTAATAATAAAATATAATTTTCACAAATATTACTAAACACTATAATTTCATTTCTGTACATTCTATTTAACAGTATTAAGCGCATGACAAAATTACTTCAGTATTGTAAATGATATATCCTTTTGACATGGATACGTCTTTAAAATCGGTTCCATTGATACATCTTTAAAATCGGTACCATATAGGAAACCTTGACAGTCGTATTTCCTTAAGAATGATCAAATGCTTATAAAATATAAATTAAAACAAATAGCTAAAATCTAATAACTGTCATAAAAAGAATAATAACTAATGATTCTAAAAATATGAACCTCAATGTCATGCGCATGCGTGGGGAGAGGGTAAGGCATCCGTTATTTTGGTGTTGAATACGCTGAGTCAAGTGCCTTAGAAATCAGTATAACTCGAGATCGCGTAGAAGTAGTATCGTGATATTAATCTCAAACGATTTGCCTGGATGAGATCTACCTAAAAACAAGTATTTAATAAGTTTTAATTGATAAACGAAAAAATATTTGTGAGAAAATCAAAATATCTTAATATTTAAAGCTAAAGTCCGACTCAAAATACTACAAATGAGAAGAAAGAACTCAAAAGGAAATCCAAGATGCCTAAAACGACAAAGGCAGAACGATGTAGGGCTTATAGATGGAAGATCAAAGCCGCAGCGGCGCAACGCGTGTAGCAACAACCTAGAACTTCTACATCTAGTATATGTGAACCGATGGACTACTTGGCCGTGAGAGAAACTTGAATGAAGAATTTCATTTCCATACGTTGGCCCTTTTACGAATTGAAGAAGAAAAGAAGTAGGGCTATATCCCAACACAAATCATCCATTTCCAAGCGGTAGTACTTCGCTCACAAAACGAAATGGGGGGGGGGGGGGACAGTTGAGATTTGCGGAAACATCAACAATCTAACAGATTTTTACCAACCCCTAAATGTCTCCGTCAACCACAGATTGAGAATTGAAGTTAACCATGTTAGTGACAAATATCTTGTTGATGTGACAGTGTCTGATATAACTCGCTTCACACTTGGTTCGGTTTACATTAATCCCAACGTTTCACAAACATCACTAGAGGTCTTTATGTTTCGTACGCTGTTGGATTACTTCGAAAACATCATGAAAATCATATCAAGTATGGTACCAGATACCCAAGTGCCTACCGTTCTAACTTCTGACTTTCACAATGATGTGCAACGAAGCATCAAATTACACAAGTTCATGAAAGACAATTTCAGCTTGACTTATGTAAATTCTCCAAAAACTACCTTAGGCAATACTTACATCGACTTAACATTTGTACGAAACACGAATGTAAATTGTGTGCAATATGATGGTTACCTCTCATATCATCGTCCTTTAATAAATATCATTATAGTCTAACTGCATTCCTGTTTTATTTTTCAACAGACTTCTACCTCAAATTCCTTACTGTCAAGCACGTATCTACGTAAATTAAAGGTTCCAACGCCTATAAGTTCAAAAATATGTTTCACTTACCTTGCACTTAAACTTGAATGACGAAAACATACAGTGCTCAAATCGGTGATGATCGGGCATTTCAGAAAAATTGCGGTGTACTGCGAGCTTTCAAGGCCAGCATATGTCTACAATTCATTCGGGAGTTTGTTTTTTTGCCAGAATGTCCGTATTGCAGGAATGCACAGGCTACTGCTGTGCGGGAAATCTCAGTGTGATGATGTCTTCCGAGATAAGATGACGCACACTGCGGCCCCTTACACTCTGCCCTTTTTATAAGCATCCAGATCACGCATCTTACCTATCCCATATTTAATCGATTGCTACTGCGGGAGCTGTGGGTGATGGCTACATTTAAAACAGTTCGAAAGGGCATTCCCGATAATGTGGGTGTACTACACAAGCGACAGCAAAACTTCTTGTATCTTTTTCATGAGAGCCTCGAAGTAATTTTATTTACCTAGGAAAGTATTTTTTAATCTCTGCATGCTAAAGAGAGAATGATTAAGGAGCTTTTTCAATAATCTTGTGCATTTAAACATAACATTACTTAGTACCTTCCGTATAGTCAGTTTGAGTGTTTCAACAAACACGTACGAGTTTCAAATATTTCTGATCAAAGTTTTAGGAATTCGTTTTAAGCATATTGTAATAAATTTAATTTTGCAAATATTTTAGTAAAGATAATAAGATATCCAAAACAGAGTTTCAAAAGAATCATATAAATTAACCTAAGAATAAACACCCATTTATTTGTCACATATACAACTCTATAGAGTACAGAAAATTACACGTATCTAATCTATCCAAACTTGCATATCTATTTTACATTTTTAGGGAATGTTGTTACTTATTTTTCTGGTACAAAGGACTATATTTCAGGGATTATTCTGCTTTGAAAACAAAACAATTTAAAAAACATTTGATTGCATATCAAATTTGTATTGCCGTCCCGTGATTCTTGATCACTAATTTTTGCGATACTGTTTGGACTCACAATGAAAACCGTTTCTTCTTGATGAATTAGTTGTGTTTCTGATTGAAACTTTGCGTAGATCACTAACACATTCATCAGAACATCATTTTTTTCATGAAAAGAAATTACACATTTAACCACGAATTTGCTATTATGTTAAATTACTGCCAAGCTACAGAAACTACATTCTAAACTGTACTATCTCATTCAGCTGGTTACCCTTATGAGGAATTGTTTGAAAACTTTCAAACTAATTTAATTTGTTTGTTTTTAACATAGGGATACTTGTAAAGTTTTGGCACCAGAGTTATGTCGTGAAAACCGAAACGTGTAGGCTCAATTTCTGACAAAGTACAATCGCTTGATAGTGTTCCGTAGATCCTCATTAATTTGTTTTGGGTTTAACAATTTGTCCACAAAATAACAAAACTTATGTTGTTGTTTTTTTCTGAAACTTTGATTTTGTGTTTGATTAAAATTTCCAGCATTGTGGATTTTAATTAAAATAAACTTACCTTCTTCCTGAAATCCCTGACATGTTTAATCACAGCCAAATATATGACCTAAGTTAACAACTACAATATATCATTAAATTCATAAAACATTATCGGGAATGGTTTCAAAAATTATTGAAGTTTCAACGAAAAAGGTAGAGTTATTGGATTTCCTCGAGTACCGTATTTTTCTTTTTATATTACATACAGTGTGAAATTAAGGAAAGAAGAAATAATTATTTCCTGTCGTACATGACGGTGCATTATCCGGAATCTGAAATTGAGAAAAAACATCGCCATATAATTGTGCCAGGGATGTTCATCTCGCACCCAAGTATTGTTCATATAACTTATAATGAATTAGTTTTCTTACTGGTAGTTATGCTGTTGTAATGATTATATCATGAATAAAGTTTTACTGGTGGTACTTAATGAAGACACTTAATGACAGAGACCTAACGGCCAGACAGAGGTCTGACAGGACTATGAACTGAGAAAAACGTACTTACTTAAAAATCTTTTATTAGGAAACTTCTCGTATCCTCCAACACACACACTGATAGTCACACTAATCGTATCACAATACTGAAGAAGAACCTAATCACATAGAACGAAGCTCTCGGCACAAAATAACGTAGCTCTTTTCACGTACACAAAAGCTCTCCTCGCACATAAACAAAAGCTCTCCTCATATAAACAAAAGCTCTCCTAGGTATCGTTGAACGCGCCTATTTATACTGCCTACCACCACGTCATGACTACACTCGTTGCCACATATCTTTCAGCGGGAGAAATAACATCTCGTTAAGTAAGAAGATAATTTACATAGGAAAATAAAATAACGAGAGATAGTAAAATCAAAAGGAAACTGAATCTAGAGTATACGTTACAAACTTGTGACAACGCAGCAATCCAAGGAAATTGGGGGAAATATTACGTAAGAGGAAAATATTGAAGAAAAAAGCTGTCGCTTTTTAAATGACTTTCTATTACTATGAAATGAATAAAGAGCAGAGGTCAACAGTTTTAGCAGCATTACCAGAATTTCTTCGATAGATTGCGTATGATGCCGTTCCGTAATAAGCCGGCAGCACTTCTAGTTGTTAGTGATGTTGAAATTTCCACAGCATGTTATCGTTCCCAAGAGCAAATTATTTAGCCTTTGCTGCATCGTATATTCTCTCAAATGTTCATAAGTAAAATCAAAAATCTGATAACTGATCTCTTTTGCGAAATAAATCTTCGTATTGTTTTACGTTTTCCGGGGGTTAATGCATTTGTGGAATATTAAATATTTAGGTGGCGCAACTACGCTACTTGGGCTGATATCCCTACATACGAAATGTTTCCTGCATAATGAAAAACACATTCTAGTGAATGAACTAAGGTGCAGGCATGAGGGCTGCATTTCTGTACACCATGATTACAAAAACCATTTTTGATATTCCACTTTCAAACGAGTCGGGTATTTATTCTAATGATTTGCAATATCCAGATGCCTACAAACAATTAATACTACCCCGGAACGACTACGATTTTCTTCATAATTTAATCAAGGAAATAAAAAGAGACAAAAAGGACTGCAAAGTAACCACCGACTTTTTTTTTTTTTTTTTTTTTTTTTTTGATTGGAGGTTTAACGACCACCGTGAGCAACTCAATGGGCTATAAGCAGTCGCCCGTCCCTAATTTAGGGTCACTGGTTCCAGGGAAGGGAGAGAGCCAGTGCCGTAAGACAATCACAACATCCATGCCTCACCGGGTTTCGAACCCGGACCCCTTTCGGACGAATGATCAGAGGCCAGCGCCTTAGACCACTGCGTCACCGGGGCGGCTAACCACCGACTTATCCAAGCAAATCAGATTCAAATTCGCTGCTCCTCTTTGGGATGATATAAAGAAATTAAATTCCTACTCCATCCTTTAATTTAAAGGAGTTCATGAAAGTGTGGAAGTCATTATTAGCAGTAAGATTTAGAAAGGTATCCTTATTTGAGGATTTTGAAAGTGGTTGTCCAATTATCGCCGATATCGCCTGTTGTCCTAACTATCGCCAAGCCAAGCGTGGAAAACCGCCGTCCTTTATGTGAATCCACATTTTGCAAGACAAATCCTCTTATTTTTGTGAATATATATTTTTTCGTCTTTTATTATTTTTATTTTAATCTTAAAATGACCGTATTTAAAATGCCAAATAGTAAAAGACAATTTAACGAAATAATGTTTCCGAACTGAAATTTAAAAAACATTAGTAGGTAATAAAGGCTATTTTCACACTTGCTAAGTTTATTATTTTGATCCATGGCTCCTAAAAAACTACAAATGGATAGAATTTATTAGGCTCTCAGAAGACGACATTTTAAAGTTTTTATTCGGTGCTAAGTAAAATCCATTTGAAACATGTTAATGTGATATAATACCAACGAGTTCGGCAATATGTTACGGTAATAAGTTCGTATAATTAATTTAAAATATTGTTCGTCCCTGTCAGTGACTGAGAATATAGATTAAGTGTTTTTCTGCATGAGCTGCAGGTCACTTGTTTATATTTATGTTTAGAAGTCGTATTGCAGTCTTCCAATAAAGTACACTGGGTAGCCTTCCATCCCCGCAAAATGATGAACTGTGGACTCGGCTAAACATCACATGATCCACTATACCCCAGGACTCTATTCGGGCTTTCATTTCTTCCGTGCCACGCCGGTTTTAACGCTGAATCGCCCAAAATGCGGGCCACACTCGATATTGATAATCCTGTATATTCGACCACTGTATCCTTGTATGTATGTGACAATTAAATCATTTCTCCAGTACGGACTTGGGTATCAGTGTGTGCAGTCTGGTCTGTCTTCCAGCATTCCTTCATGATGTGGCATTTTGTCTGTCAGGCAGTATACCGTATTAAAAAAAGAAAACCGACAAAGCGGGTAAAAAATCAGAGAATCATGCTTTCATTTAAACTAAAATAATAAAAAAAGGAAGAAAGAAAAAGCCAAATGCATCAGTACAGGAATTCTAGATTTGCATAAAATGCACACACTCGTGTTCAGAAGAAAATAAAATAAAATAAACAGAAGATGTAAGAGGATTCGCTCTACGAAATTTATTTTTGAAGGACATTCTAATCCTGCAATATCGTAGAACTGATTAGCATCTCAGCGTCATAGGTCCATGCGTACCTCATGTAGACAAAGCAAAGCGAGCAAAGTTACAGACTTTAAACCTGCAGTTTTTCTGTTAAAACCACTCTCTTGGCTAGGTGGATATGTCACTGCTTCGATGCCAGTGGGAAAGGTTGCCCTGTTGTCGTGTAAAACATTCGAATAGTCACAGCGTATTCGACAATGTCGCATTACGGTATGAGAGATTGCAATATCTCTTTTCGGGTGATTGCCAGTCATCTGGGGCGTAGTGTGTCTGTCGTATTAACAGTCCGCAGATAATGATAGCCGCATATCTGCCAGCCGAGGACATGAGAAAAGGCGTCGGGAAGAGTGTACTTCCATCAAGCGTTACGCACCAAAAGGAGATAATACGGACTGGTGCGCTATCGGGTTCATGAGCAGACCATCTCCCGGCCGACGACGTATCACCATAACGAGTGCAGGTTACGTCAATGACATTCTACTGCCGGTCGCACTTTAGTACCTGCAGGACTTTTTCCAGGAACTTATTACATCAGGAGACTACCGCATCGTATGTTTCAGCGGCAACACCTTTTAAATTCAGGGATAACAATGTTCATCTTCTGCCGTAGGGCACTGTATAATCGGAATTATTGCTCATATAAATTCCATTGGACATGGACAAACGACAAGTGCAGCCCTACGATCGTTCATCAGCAACTCCTGATGAGTTTGGACGCGGATCAATACAACCTTGATGGCAATTTTACAGGAAATAGTCGCACATTATTTGATCAGATGCCTCAGCTGGTACAGCAAGTGATAGAAGCCAGAGGTGGCCACATCGATTATTAGATACATCGAAGTACCTGCTATTGTTCATATGACACCGATATGCTAATATTTTGATCTGTGTTGCTCAATGAACATATTCTGAAGGAACCAAAATTTGTGCCGCTGGATTTTGTATCTTATGCCAAAGATAAATCAAAACATCAAAGAGCCGAGACTATAAAACAAATGCACAATACTTAATGAAATAACAATCATGGTCCTTTATACAGGTGTGTCCATACAATATCTTCTAAGCTTTTGTTCGCCAAAGTGAGGCTTTTCAAATCACTAAAATAGGAATTCCCAAGCGGTGTGCCTGGAAATTTTGTCATCTGAATGTAAACCTGCGCGTGCATGGACCCCAAGGTTATACTACAATTACCTCGACAAACAAAATGAAAGGTTTTCAGAAGAAACTCAGTTCAAATAACTGTATTCAAAAGGAGATCTATCGAACTTCCCTACACTCCACAATTTGGTTTCAGGAAATGAAGCTGAATAATTGAAGCAATTAAGCGCCGAGCATATTGTGAACCTGGAAGTAAAATTTTATATATATTTTGAATCGCTGTCAAAACGAAGCCCAGACTGGATTATGTCGCTTCTTGACCTTGCCGACAAAGTTCATTTGGATCTGACGGCAGTAAAAGGAGACCAACTAAGTGATATGTGCTGTTATTCTACATTGAGAGTTCAATCAGTTGATCGCCTGGATTCTTTCTGCCTCTGCATGACAGAATATCACACGTCTACACTCACGGACAATAAAATTTGCGCACAAAGAAGAAATAATGCTAAAACCGCGAAACTTTGCAAATACCTAGAGTGTGTGTGCTGGTATGCAAATAGTCTACTTTTGGTGCGATTGCGCATCACGGCACACCCTCTGGTGGCGCTCCAAGCACGAACAGCCAGCTTTATAAACCGGAGGGCAGTCGACGACCCACTAAAGCTTAAAGCACAGTCCTACGCAAGCAAGTGTACAGTGTGTCACGAATGCCGGCTGGATGCCAGTGACGTTGATTTACACAACTTGCGGACTTTGAAAGAGGCCTGAGCAACGCTCTGAAAACCGCATGGAGTCGGCGACCCGTATAACCCGCCACGTGGATCGTGCTGACGACCATACCGTACAATAGTGTAAGGAGCAGTGGACACGTGACGGCACTGCTTCACGGCGGAGCGGCTCTGGACAGACCAGAAGAACCACCGGTAATGAGGATCGACGGATCGTGCGCCAGGCACGAAAGGATCTCACTGGGACCCAGTCCCCTATACAGGCAGATGTAGAGGCTCCTATATGCCCATGAACCATTTATCGACGCCTCGCGGGACCGGGTCTGAAATTCCAGCGCCCTTTACGTTTGCTTCCATTAACACTGGAACGTCGCCGGCTCCGTTTGTAGTGGTGCCACGCAAGAGCGACGTGGAACGTGACAGATTGGCGACGTGTGGTGTTCAGCAATGAGGACCGCTTCGCTTTAGGGAGATATGATCATTGTGCTCGGGTGTGTAGGTCCCCGGGTCAACGGCACTGTTCCAAACCATCAATCGAGTACCACCCTTCTTCCGCTGCAGGCATTATGATCTGGGGAGCCTTTGTTTTCTGTAGCCGATCAGCTCTAGTAGTAATATGTGGATCATTGACGTGACAATTGTGTGTGGATGAGGTCCTTCGGCCTCATGTGCTACTATTCCTCGCCAATATCCCAGGTGCGCTACACCAACAGTTTAATGTCCGCCCGCACACGGCTCGGGTTGCCCAGGACTGCCTATGATATTCCGAGACTATTCCATTGCCTGCGTGCTCTCCCGACATGTCCACTATCAAGCACGTGTGGGACCAGTTGAAACGCCAGCTGTCTCAGTGTCTCACTGTCCGGGATGTGAAGCACACCGTCCAACACGCGTGTGCCAGTATGCCATCAGGCGTCTGCCGCTTCAATACCGAAACGTAATTCAGCATGTATCGCCGCATGAGACGGAGCGACGCGCTATTGAAATTGACCGGACTGCGTACCACAGATCCCTCTGTAATTGCCCTGCAGCTGTGTTTTTTCCATCATGTGTATCGTTCATCTTTATCATTATGTCCGTAAAACTTCAGTTCAGTCCGATGATTCCTTCTTCGTGCGCAAATTTCATTATCCGTGAGTGTATATCAAAAAGATGTATTACATTGTCGGAACCTTTCGCAACATCGTACTTGTGTGAACAGGCATCTTCGGTATTGGACAATATAAAATCAAGTTGAAATGTTCGTCTGTGTAACGTTGAAGCCGGTCTACGAATTGCATGTTGAAACATTTGACCCAGGATTGACATGATTTGCAAGCTACGTGAATTTCAAGTGTCGCATTACTGAAACTATGTTTGTTTCAAAATAAAGCCCTTAAATTTTTGGTTATTTTGTTGCAATACGATAACAAATTCAGTTTCTGCTAACTGCATCTGGACATTAATAATTTTAATTCAAACTTGAATTTAATAGAAACCTGTGGCAACGTTATTGGTCTGACATAGCAGCCTTTAAGCAAGTGTGCCGCGAAAATGTTTCGTAGTGCACTAGAACGACATCAAACAATTTAAACTGTAAAACGTAAACAGAATAAAAGGTTAATAAAATCAAAGCAAATATACAGTGGACACGCGAAATTACATCAACGTAATTTGTGGAATACACATGGTAAAGCTACTTTTTGTTAGGCTTTAAAAGGGCAATCCATGCACCTGGTAGATCCATCAAAACAAAGTCATGGCACGCGTTACGGCGAGATAGGATTTCTGTAGTCTTCTAAGTAACGTTCCGTTTACTGTGGTATATCCGAAACTAACCTAAAGCTTTCGGTTTTCACTGATAACGGAGCAAGTACGAATTGAGTGTATGTACTTGCACCCAAGTATTTGTAATCGTAAGTGCGTTGTGTAACTAAAAAAGTCGGTCACTCTTACTCTCAAAACTATTTCATCAGTTTCAGCAAATTACATTGCGCACACTTACTTCGAACTTAACCCATTTTAGCAATACTCCCTCTTCATACCTAAACAGAAAGACTCTTCAAGCTCAGAAAATAAAGCAGAATCTCAATATGTGTGACAAATACTTACAGCAAATAAAAATAAATGTCGTTCCAATTCAGAGGAATATGTTAGAGAAAATAAATTTTATATAGAGAGAAATTACACGAAACTTACGCTGTTACCAAATTACCTTAGACAAATAAGAACCAGATAAAGAACATGAAATAATTTTTTAAGAAACAATTTCATGTTTTTGATATTTTGTTTTAATTTTACTGCATCTTCAGACGTAATTGTGATTATAATCTGGACACCAATGAAATTGCTTCTGACGGGAAAGTGTGCAATTCTGTATGATATTAACATACTGAACACGAATATCGCCATGAAAAACTTTCATTGGCTCTTGTTTCGGAAATACAGCTAATGGAACGTTAAAAAATTGTGATTTTTTGTAAAAAAGTAGATATAATGAGTAATAATTTTTTTATGTTACATATTAATAATGTTTTGATAAATATAATAAATGTTAGTAAATGTATATTAAAATGGTACGGAAATAAAAATATAGTAAGAACATCAGATTCGTACTGCGTTTTCCGTACTCTTAGGCACTGTCAGACCAGGAAGTATTGCATCATTCGGTTAGAAGTCCGGAGTTCCCGCTACATCCGGTGTAGTATTACCCGATGTGATGCAATCCTCTCCAGTTTTAACAGCCCAACGGTAAAGAGTTCTGTCCATTTGTTTATTTCCCTTCATTGGTAAGTTTACGCTCGGGATAGCAGCCTGTTAAAGTGATGTTTGTATTGTGACATTACGTAGCTATGCCGCGTGCATGTGTGAATAAGGCGGATAACTTTTGCTATATATGTGGTAAAGTGACATTTGCTGCACAGAAAATGTCCAACACTTCGGTTGTTAAAAAGGCTTATCATTTGTATTTTGGCTGCAGGATAGGCGACGAGGATATGGACTGGGCTCCACATGTATGTTGCCGCACGTGTGCAACAAATCTGTCACAGTGGCTTAATGGCAAAAGAAAAACGATGGGTTTTGCTGTTCCCATGATTTGGAGGGAACCCACAAATCACATAAATGACTGTTATTTCTGTATGGTGCCACCAGTGGCTGAAGGTATCACAAAGAAGAAGAAATGGACTGTGGAATATCCAAATATACCTTTTGCTGTACGACCTGTACCTCATTCTTAAGAACTCCCCGTTCCCAAGCCTCTGACAAATTTTGTTATCGATTTAGATGAGGTCCAGGAAGACGATTTGTGTAATCCGAAACCGTCGACGTCACTGATTAATGAAAGCGATAACGAATATGCATCTTCTCAGTTTATGCCACATAAAATTACATCAGAGGGACTGAACGACCTTGTTCGCGATTTGAATTTAGCCAAGGTTAAAGCAGAGCTACTGGCGCCAAGGCTTCGTCAATGGAATCTTCTAAAACAAAATGTTCGAGTGAGTTCGTTTTGTATCCGTCACCGACAATTCGAGCAATTCTTCCAAAAAAGTGAAAGCTTTGTATTCGGTTGCAATATTGATAGCCCAATGCAAGGACTAGAAATACAACATGTTACGCAAGAATGGCTTCTATTTATAGACTCCTTCAAGTTGAGTCTTAAGATAATTTTACTGCATAACGGGAATCAGCTACCGTCCATTCCAGGTGCGCATGAATGAGACCTACAACAACCTTAAACAGCTGTTGGACAGACTTAATTACAAAAATTATGGTTGGCTTATCTTTGCTGGCCTGAAGGTAGTGTCTCTGTTGATGCGCCTTCAGCAGGGATACACAAAGCACTGCTGTTTTCTTTGTCACTGGGATAGCCGAGCTACATTTCTGCACTTCATCGATAGAGGTTGGTCTTCTAGGACGTCTTTGACACCTGGACAAATGAATTTTTAGAACCCACCACTGGCAGATCCTCAGAAAATCATACTACCACCTGTGCACACAAAACTCGGTCTTGTAAAGTAATTGGTTAAAGCCATGGACAAAACTAAACCAGCGTTCAAGTACTTGCATGACAAATTTCCTCTACTGAGCGAAGCAAAAATAAAAGAAGGAATTTTGTGGGGGCGCAGATCAGACAGCTCTTTCAAGATTCGCAGTTTGAAGACATGCTTCACTGTGATGAAAGAGAAGTGTGGGATGCCTTTTGTCAAGTATCAACAAACTTCCTGGGAAATTCCTGCGTTGAAAATTACGCAGATCTCATTACCGACCTGCTTGCTCTGTATCAAAAATTTGGCTGTAATATGTCCTTAAAACTCCACTTCCTAGATTCTCACCTGGATTTCTTCCCGGATAACTGTGGCAAATTCAGTGATGAGCATGGTGAACGGTTTCATCAAGATATAGCCGTAATGGAGCAACGATACCAGGGAAAGTGGTCCACTTTAATTCTCGCAGACTACGTTTGGACAATTTTCAGAAATGCCCCTCTGGTGGAAAACAACAGAAAGGCAAGTAAAACGTCATGAACTGGTAACTGATTTCTATCTATGCATGAAAAACTTATGTACTCAAAAATACATTTAATACAAATGTAAACAAAAAAATAATTACACTATCTATTTTTAATTGTACTATAAAAATTACACTTACTGTTGTGATTGTATTTACTTCAAAAGAAGTGTAATGTAACGCATGCAATATACTGTAGATATATATATGAAGACGTACATAAACACTGGTTGCAATTGTTAAGGAACACTTGCATGCTATTTCAATAGGAGGGTTTTGGTATAAAGGTTGGCAGACTGAAATCAAAATGTCTTAAAAACTGATTTGGAATAATAAATTTCCTCATATACACATGGAAAACTTGTTAGAAACCCATATGTTAATTATGATTTTTGATTTTGTTAAGTGTTTGAAGCTAAAGAGCTTCAGAAACTTAACAATATTTGTTATGCTGCTAACTGAAGAATTAGCAGCATAAACAAATATTCATAAGGGAAGCGTATCGAGAGTTGCAGGGAAATTATATGCTTCTCTCCCATTGAAATAGCATGCACCTGTTCCTGATCAATGATCAACCAGTGTACCTGCATATTACAAACAAACCGTAGCCAAATCAATTTTTTATGGTCATATTCTGTTTCAGCACATCGAAATGATTAAGAAATGGCTATTTTAATCTCGGAAGCATGAACTTCATCGAGAATTGTTGTCCTGCATTATGTTATAAAATTCTGAATTCGAAGACAATTGAACTTAGTAGATGCAGTTAAATATTTGAATAATTATATTAATATATATTTTTTACCGAATTTAGTTTCCAACTTTAGACACTTATTTCAGTTTCTTCAAGGGAGCTTGAACATTAGATGTTTTAATAAACCTTATTACAATTAATGCCGTTATCATCTCTCTGTACTTGTTCAAACATCTTTTGCAACAAAAATTGCTATTCGTATTTATTCTTGGAAGATGGCAAAATAAACATCAGCGTCAAAAATAAAAATATTAAGA
Source organism: Macrothele yani (assembly GCA_039090855.1). Taxonomy (NCBI): domain Eukaryota; kingdom Metazoa; phylum Arthropoda; class Arachnida; order Araneae; family Macrothelidae; genus Macrothele; species Macrothele yani. The sequence continues at coordinate 43,357,667 of CM076999.1, read as the reverse complement.
ATCGGTGATGAAAACTACAGCACACGTTGTAATGGTAAAGCGGCAGTTCATATTACTCATCTGACACATTAATTGGAAATTCAAAAGAATTCTGTGAAAATGGTCATTGTGGCTCATAACTTTCTGCTGAAGTCTTCTTTATTTGTTTTCCTTCAAATTGGAAAAACGAGAAAGCCATTCACTATTGGTGAGGAGTTGACAAAACCAACCACCTTTGAGGTCAAGAGCTAACATTTGGGACGTCAGGCTGCTAAGAAACTGAAGGCTATTTCTCTGTCGGCCAACAATATTAATCGAAGAATTGCTGCCATCGCCGCAGATAGTTAAAAAGCAAGTGACAGAAGAGTTGACCAAATCGTGATCTTTTGTGATTGAAATTGACAAGTCAACTAAAGTCAGCAACCATGCCAATATCCTCTGCTGCGTGAGATATTTCGAATATAACGATATAAGGGAGCATTTCTGTGCTGCATTGGCTTACCTACTCGGACTTCTAGTTGGCAGATATTCATCAATGGCTTGGACTGGAGCAATTGCTTTGGGGTATATATCGACGGCTCCACGTGCATGACTGAATGTTGATCAGGCTTAGTGGCAAAGAATAAGATTGTCGCTCATTCCGACATATTGTACATTCACTGCTCTCTCCATCGGGATCCATTAGCGACAACAAAGTTTTCTGCTGAACTAAACACAGACCTGAACAACACTAAAAATTGTAAGTGAAATTCAATGTCGAGCCCTTAACTCCAGACTGTTCATGACGTTGTGTGATAGGACGGGCTCACAACTCCAGAACCTCTTCCTCCACAAGAAGAGCTGAAGCAGTTCCTTCGAGAGTAAAACTCGGTCTTGGCAGAACTGTTGCAGGATGAGGAATGCCTGTCGACGTTTGCATACTTGGTGGACATATTTTCTCTAATAAAAGAACGTAATCTGTCCCTTCGAGAGATTATAACAAATGTATTTGCTCCCAGGAATAAACTGTAAGCATTCAAATAGGAACTGAGTCTTTGGGAACAGCGCCTGCAAGAAGCATACCTTGGAATGTTTCCACTTCTAGGTGGATTTTTGATTGTTGCCGACATCAACCGACAGGTAAGTTACACTATTGTAAGTCAAACTCTGAGGGTATTGGCTGAAGGATTTGATCGGTATTACCCCAAGGAAGAGGATCCTCGGCAAAGGAACCTTAGGATCGCTAATGCCTTCGCAGAAGATCCCGACACCTTCAAGCTAACATCTCAGGAAAAGAAAGAAAGATTTGTTAAACATTCTCCTGATGTCAGTTTATTATCGATATTCACATTGAAGTCTCTCACTCAGTTTTGAGTATCTATGGAGAAAGGATAACCAAGTCTCAGCGATAAAGCGCTGAAATTATTAGTAACTATTCAGTCACGTATTAATGTGAGAATTACTGTTCATCCGTTTCGGCAATTAAACCAAAATACAGCAACCGAATGGACATTAGAGCTGCACTGGGCCTTGTCGAAACCATGCCACAACCGCAGCTCGAACAGTTTATGGCGAAGCAACCGACGTCGCATTGACCCTAAAAGATGATATTAATGGTATAGATAATCCTAGTTATATTTATTTTACCGTCTATACACGATGAAGATTTTGAATCTATACTGGTGGTATAGATAACATTTTGGATTACTGATTATGAATTGCACTTATTAATCATTTAAGAATATTAACAGTTTAAAAGGTATTTGTTGTAAGGAGGTAACGTTTTATAATCTTATATATAAATTATGGATCATTAAAATATTAGGTCGACGAGTAGTTGATGTAATCTGTGCGAATGGAAGACTTACTCTGCCACTGATGTAGAGAAACAACTATTTAATTTTTTTCCTATGGTGTCCAATTACTTTTGCCCACATAGCGCATCACTGACTATACGTGTTCCGTCTATTCGTTTTGTTCTTAAATGATTTATTTAAAGCAGAAATGTAGAGAATAGTTATTGCAAGTTATTTTAGAGAATCATCATATTTCGGTTTGTCTATGAAATGGAAACCAAAATTCAACTTTCTGTACAGCACAAATGTTAAAAAAAATGACAACGTTGTTATATTTAATTAATAGTCCGATCATTGAGCAACAATAATGCAATTTCAATATTGTCAATGTCATTTCCAAGTTGAAGTTCCAAAATTTCTACAGTCAACAGGTGACCTGATGTTCTGAATAAAATAATATCAATTCATCACAACAACCTTAACTTTCAGCCTTTTTGAAACTATTGCTGAATTAATTGTGCGTATTAAGAGCGTGAGCGTACATTTTATTGAGACCACCATGCTCCTTGTTTAATCGTGTAACATTGCGAAAAGTTCGACAGAGGAGAAAAATATTTTCTCAGTCGAGTTGCTATACATGGAATCTGAAAGTTAACTACAGCGTAATACCGTAGAGATTTTTAAGGAATAATCACGAAAAAAAAAAAAAGCATTTATCTGGTGTGCAAAGGCAATGCATGATCTTGGTTCGTAAATACATTCATATGGATCCAGGTATGCATAATCTTGACGTTCGCAGAAGTGATTTCACATGAATTCGATTGGGACTCATTGTACAATTAGGTTCACTCAAATGTTTAATCAGTTTAATTGAAAATGACAGCTACATTTCGGTTTAACCACCAATTCTAGTTTTTATGGAAACCGGTTATTCCGAATTCAATAATTTGTATTTTAATATTGCTCGCATTCATTGTTGAGCTAAGATTTTTTGTGATATTATCGTATTACAACCACCAGAAAGCGACGATTCTAGTTATACTTGAAGATTCAACAAACTCAAAGCTGTGGAATCATTTTTATATTGAAGACAAGGAAAATACATTTCATGGCCTACAGCTATGAGGGACGTATGTTCCAGATTTCAAATAGAAACAGTTTCAGTGCAATGTATTAAACTAGGTCTCTGTTCAGTAGCGATATGTATCATTTAGAATCCGTACCATATTGACACTAAAATGATGATTTTTCAAGATATCTGCATTTCTTCGACAGATAAGTTGAATTTTACATTTTACCAGCGTGGCTCTCTCTCAGATATTTTTACATGATTTAAAATAAAGTAAAAAACATAAATAAAACACCAGAATATCCCTTTTTTTAAATGTGTGTGTATGTTGCTTCTGTGTTTGCGAGTGTGTTGTATAACCGTTTTCTTAGTTTTTTACTAATGAGTCACAATAACGATGATATCCTAGATTTTGTGTATGATGTGGGATTTAAAATTTGAAGTCTGCAGTAATAATATTATTAAAATATATTTAATACCTATTTTACGCTTAACATTTTGATTATTGTGTCTGGTATTCAATTCCTAGAAGCGTTTAAAATCGCTGTGAATCAACCGAGTTCATGGGCCGTATGAGATGCAAACCCGTGATTTGTGGATAATTCGAAGTTACCGTTTTTTTTATTTAACTGTAAATTAGGTTAGGTTCACCGTTGCAATATTACCAATTCACATAGGTTCATAGTTGCAATATTGACAGTAGAAATTATAACTGCACATAAAAATATTTTAAAGCAGAGGGCGTAATATCCAGTTGGAGCAGCTTTATCATATTTTTGAGTATGTTTCGTATGTACAAAGTGCGGCAATTAAGAATTGAGAATGAATTAAAAATATGAATCTCACGTGACATATTTTATTCAAAGTACATTCATCTTGCGTTAATACGAGAAGAAGCATAATCAGCCCACGAAAGTAGACTTGCAGATGCTATCATTTGGTATGGGGTGAATAGCTGATGTCACAATTGTTTCTGTCTTTAATGTTTTAAAAAGGAATTCTTTTAAATGCAGCTTTATTTTGTGGAATAGAAGGCAGTTACACGCTTACAAATCTGGAAAATGGTGGTGATGGTTTCGTACACACATTTGTTTTCGCGCCAGAAATTACTGTAAACTAAATGTTCGGTGTGTGGGTGAGTTATCGTAAAAAACGAACGATTGCCCGATTTTGTACTCAGGCCTGACACGAAAAACCCAATTCAACAATCTTTTCAAAATGAATGTGTAAGCATTTCCAGTGGCAGTTGTTCCTACAAGAAAGAAATCGGTATTCAAATTCAGTTGCTATGCTAAAAGCACAGAAGCAAACTTTTGATTTTGGACTTCTACAAATTGTTCTTCTTTTATTTGGGTGACAGTGGCGACTTCCTCTGAGCACATGAACACTTCGTTTCAGGAACATAAGGAAAATATCATGTCTCGGTACCTGCCACAAAGCTTTTAAGAATGTTTTCTATTGTTTTTGTAGTATCCAGGATGTTTTTTGAGTACTCCACCCGTGCATGTTCATGGTGGTCTGAGGAATCATTCAGAAACAAGAATGATGACACCGAATTTTCGGATGTAATATGCACGTCTATTGAATACGTTCTGACACAAATTAAATTTATCAAAGCTATTCAAAGTCAATGGAACCTGCATGGAAAACAATAGTATCTGACAGAAGAAAGAAATTTTTAAATCGGGTTTTTAATCCCTCAGATATCGCTGTAAACGGAATCGTGAGCTTACGCCCTGTGGTTGCAGACTTGTGCGTTAAGGAAAACATATGAGAAACATTTCGCACCGGAAACGCTCTCCAACACAGAAATAATTTTTAAATTGGACTCTTAGAAACAGACATATAGACACAAATAAAATGTGACTTCACGTCCCCTGGTGGGAAAAACCTGCATTATTTTGGGAAGAAAGTATTCTCCAAAGTTTTTTCAATGTGAGCGGTATCGGTACAAGAGAAAAAAAAATCGTCGAGTTTTCAGGAGCCCAGATTTTGCTACAATTACATCAGAATCAGAAATTGACGCATATGCCACCTTGTGGCCAAACCATTCTTTACCAGACATTAAAAATTATATGAAAAATATTTTCCAGCAGGTGTTGTATGCGATGCAGGAAGAATTTTTCCAATCAGAGTTTTAGAAGAAGAAATAACGCAGAAAACACAATTTACCCTTATGTCCCCTAGCGGAAAGTCTATGATTTACTTAAAAATCTTGATTTTATAGGAAAAACATTTTGCATCGGAAACACCATCCAACAAAGAAGGCATTTTTAAAGTCAGATTCCTAGAAGTAGAGATACTGATAAAATAAGAAATGCCTCAACGCCCCCTGAATTAGAAACCATGCATTATTTTAAGAAGAAAATGTTTCTAAAAGATTTGTTGACATGAGTAGTATCCATCTACCGACGACTTTTTTTTCAATCGAGAATTTAAAAGCTCATATTTTGCTGCAAATACATCAGCAGCGGAAATTAAGACTTGTGGCCAAACCATTTTTTTACAAAAAATAGAAATTATGTGCAAACGATTTCCCATCAGGAGCTGTATCCGGAGATTTAGAAGCAGGGATATAGAAGGAAAGGCAGTTTACCCTTACGCCCCCTACCGCTAAGTCTATGAATTACTTGACAATTTTGAAATTATATGAAAAACATGTCACACTGAAAGCACTATCCAGCAAAGAAATAATTTTTCAAATCGGACTCCTAGAAGTAGAGATATTGAGAAAAAAAGATATACACCTACGTCTCCTGGCGGAAAAACTATGGAACATTTTAAGAAGATAATATTCCGGAAAGGTTTATCGATGTGAGTAGCATCAGTCTACGAAAGAATTTTTTCAATCGATATTTTAGGAGCTGAGATTTTATGGCAAAATACATCAGAAGCAAAAATTAAACACATACGCCCCCTGGTGGCGAAAGTGTTTTTTACCAAAAGTTTGAAATTACATGCGAACGATTTTTTTTTTGGTTGGAGGTTTAACGACCACTGTGAGCAACTCAATGGGCTATAAGCAGTCGCCCGTCCCTAATTTTGGGTCATTGGTTCCAAGCAGTCGCCCGTCCCTAATTTTGGGTCATTGGTTCCAATTTTGGGTCATTGGTTTCAATCGAGAATTTAAAAGCTCATATTTTGCTGCAAATACATCAGCAGCGGAAATTAAGACTTGTGGCCAAACCATTTTTTTACAAAAAATAGAAATTATGTGCAAACGATTTCCCATCAGGAGCTGTATCCGGAGATTTAGCAGCAGGGATATAGAAGGAAAGGCAGTTTACCCTTACTCCCCCTAGCGCTAAGTCTATGAATTACTTGACAATTTTGAAATTATATGAAAAACATGTCATACTGAAAGCACTATCCAGCAAAGAAATAATTTTTCAAATCGGACTCCTAGAAGTAGAGATATTGAGAAAAAAAAGATATACACCTACGTCTCCTGGCGGAAAAACTATGGAACATTTTAAGAAGATAATATTCCGGAAAAGTTTATCGATGTGAGTAGCATCAGTCTACGAAAGAATTTTTTCAATCGATATTTTAGAAGCTGAGATTTTATGGCAAAATACATCAGAAGCAAAAATTAACACATACGCCCTCTGGTGGCCAAAGTGTTTTTTACCAAAAGTTTGAAATTACATGCGAACGATTTTTTTTTTTTGGTTGGAGGTTTAACGACCACTGTGAGCAACTCAATGGGCTATAAGCAGTCGCCCGTCCCTAATTTTGCGTCATTGGTTCCAGGGAAGGGAGAGAGCCAGTGCCGAAAGACAAACACAACACCCATGCCTAACCGGGATTCGAACCTGGACCCCTTCGGACGAATGATCAGAGGCCATCGCTTAGACCACTGCGCCACCGGGGCGGCGCGCGATTTTTCATCAGGAGGTGTATCCGCTGAAGAAAAAGTTTTCAAATATGAGTTTTAAAAGAAGAGTTATCATCGAAAATGTAATTTACTTTTGCGCCCCCTAGCGGATAATCTATGAGTAATCTGAAAATTTAACTATATTAAAAAAAATCTTCGACGTAAATGGAATCGAAATATAAAAGAATTTTTTCAATCGGATGTTTAGAAGCAAATATGTGGAATAAAACGTATGTTTGAATTCGACATCATCTGCATTTACGCCCTCTAGCGGCGAAATCGTATATCGAAAAAACGAACTTAAGGATCATCGTTCACATATTTCAATCTTCCCAATGCAAAAAGTATTTTTCAAATCAGACTAATAGCTGCAGAGACATCGTGTCTACAGACGGACGGACAAACCGATATAGATATATATTTTTTACAAAAGACGTGCTAAAAATAATTTTATATATTTTTATTGAAATTGTTCATTAAAATGTGAAGAATGGTCTCCTTAATATCACAGGGTTCAATTCCATCATCCTCGATGGCAGGCATTGGTGACTTTTTTCTTTAGCGAACTTCCTCAATGATTTCAGACATCTGCTCTGAAGTCGGGCGTCCGTGCCTTTTGGAATTTTTCAAATATTTCCTGCCATCCTTGAAGACTGCATTCCATCGTAATAATTTCCTATGATATAAGCAATTAGCGCCATACACATCCTGCAATATGTCAACGGTCTGAGATGGAGTTCTACCGATTTTCGAACGGAACCGGATTTTCTCTGTGTTCCTGACACAGCAGTGACGAAGTTCTTCCGCCCCTAAACGACGTCAGGCACGGAGTAAATAACCTTATGCACAAATCCCTCACCCCCACTTTTACACAGCATAGGTGACAAATGGCTTATCAAAAAGCCATGAGGTGCCGACTCGTGGCTTTTACCAGAATTAAAAAAAAAGTCTCATTACTAAATTTCCGCATTGTGTAAATGCACATCAAAAATGTAAAACAATTGACAAAGTATTTTAAATATAAAAATAAACAAAATATTTTTAACGTATTTTAAATGCAAAATTGACGAAATGTTTTTAACATATTTTAAATGTAAAAATTGACAAAGTATTTTTAAGTATTTTTTTCCACATGTACATCTAAATGTAAAAAAATTGGACAAAGTATTTTTAACAATCTTCAACTATGTTCTTAGAATGCTGCAAATGAAAAAGGTATTTGAAGGATTTACAAAAATATAAAACAGACATAGCATTTATTTCTTGCACTCCCTGACTGACATTTCTACTTCAGGGTCATCATTCTTTCCTATGTTTTGTTATTTTAGTAATATCTTTTGGATTAGTACTGATATTAAACTTCATATGGAATCACAAGGTTGCAGAACATATTTTAAATTTTGCCTTTTTTGACCACGGTATAACAGGAAAAATGTAGTTCTGTTTCAGCAAAAGGAAAGCAAAATAGTTTAGTTAAATGAACTAACCGCAAGCAATGCCAATCAGGAAGGAAGTTATAGTTTGGAAAAAGAAATACATGTGTTCTGCCAAGTTGCATCGAAGTACCAAATTTTAAGTGCAAAAATGTATGACTTTGGTTTTCGCAAATAAAGGGAATTGGTTTGAATTGTTCACACATTTTTGTTCTTTAATAGATCAAATACGAAATAAATTTCACCTACCTTAATGTACACAATCATTTTGTATACAAGAGCAAGTTTCAGCTTACAAAGTCACTTTGAAATCTCAGAGAAGCCCCCGGTGGACTAGTTGTCTAAGCTTTGGTATCACCATTGGTCAGAGAAGGGTCAGTGTTCGAATCCCGATGAGGCTTGGGGTCTATGTTTGCCCTACGACACTAGCTCTCTCCCTTCCCTGAATCCAGGGCTCCTAAAGTTGGACAAGAGATTGCTTATTGCCCACTGATTTGCTCAAGGTGGTCGTGAAACCTTCAATCAAAAAAGAAAAAAAATCTGAGAATCTCTTTAGAGAAGGCAAATTAGGAATCACACGTCAGTAGAAAAGTAAACCTTAGATGTCAGATACTAAACGCATATCTGCTTGCCCTCCGACTTTATGGAAACGCCAGCTAGCTTTCAAAATGAACGATACCTTGAAACAGCTGCTCAGTCATTTACACACGCTGCATAGGGGGATGAAGCAGTCCTTACGGACTTGCATATTTCCATAGAAAGTCGAGGTTCAGCTGACAGCACAGGAGAACGTTGTTAACTTCTGTAAACGGACCGTATTTCTAACATGGATTACAGTTTTGTAAAGGAAAAATAAAGATCTCAGAAATATTCAAATAACAAAACTTACTAAAGAAAATAAGCTGATTTTTAAAAGACAACATGAGATATTCATTCACGACAGTTCTGTTTTGCATTGGGTAAATCACATCCACATAAAAAAAAATGATGGGTTACAAAACGCCACGGTAATACTGACTGAAGAAAAGAAAAAAAGGCATCAAATAAGATTTTACGCTATTTAAATATAATTATGAAATCTAAATTTTACTATCTGGAATTTTGTAATCTCTAAAATTTAATGTAAATTTGAAAATTTGTATAAATTTGTCTGCAAAATTCCTTATTAAATTTCTTCATTGAGCAAATGTTTTTGAATATAATGTAATCATAGTGAATTGCATTCTTAATATAACGCATTGCATGACGGGAGATATTTAACGCAAAAGAATAATTATATGCAAATTTAATTTCGGTGATAGAATTCTTTATCTGAAAAAAGTTTGTAATACTTAGTACAACAACAGAAGAAACACAATATAGTACTACATTTAATGTCGCATCTGCTTCACTTACTCATTTATTTTTTGTTTGTAAAAACAATAAAGTGAAAATGCTCTCTCACACCAGTATGATGTGAAAATTTGTTAGAGAGCTGTAAAGTTCTGTAAATAATTTTCACCACATACGAAATATTTCTTGCTGATATATTGAATTTTAGAGATTAGGAAATATCCCCTGCTGATATATGTAAATCGTTTTTTTTTTCATTTGTGTAGAGACATTTGTAAGGGAATCAGTTTTTAATGACATTTGTTGTCTTACTTATGACAGTTATAATTTTCGTTTCTTTCATCCATTATCAGTTCATCAGAGATTAAAAGAGGTACAAAATGGGTCTTGGATCCAATGCTGTTTATTGGAAAATTCAGTAAAACACAGAATGACGCAAAAGAAAATTATGATACCCTCTACTGTCTTTCTTCTTAGCCTAACCGAAAGAAAGCCCACTTGGCAATAAACATTCGAATTTGAGAATGCACTTAGTAATGTTTTGAAATGTGTGGTTGCAACATTTTGGGTTCTGAGTCATATATTTTATTTCCTCTTGAATATCGAAAATGTATGTATTTGTATCATATAATCATTTTGTGAAGCGCTCTTACAAAACATTTAGGTAGAATCCCTAAACCCACCGTCTAGTACCCGTGGAATTCGCGAACCATCAAACTGAAACCACTGCTCTTATACTGTATTTAAGTGATTTGTTATCACATGTTGCTAATCATTTATATCACATATATGTTTTCCAGAAAATGCACATTATTCACACTACTCCTTAATTCAAGTGATGCAATCAAAAATATTAATAGATAATTTTATTAGCATAATCAACGAGTGAGCTGGAATGTAGCATGACAGCATAATGAAAAAATATGACCAGTAAAAAAATTGAAAAATACATTTTATAAATCCATTTAAATTTTGTTAGTAGTTTGTTTTTGAAATGTGTTGTGCTTGTAAAGCTCGTCTGCATATTTGCTTGGTTGAGCTTTTATCCTATATTATTAAAGGAACAATTTTTGTATCCATGAAAATTTTATTTTGAAAACGTCTCTAAGAATTTTGATGAAAGTGGTTAACCTACACTTCTGGTACTAGAAATCGATTTAGCTTGATCTCGACATTGGAAAAATTCGTTTAGTGGGATAAATAACCACGTCGAGTTACCACGTTTTTAGGGTGATAGCGTCGTCCTATTAATGTTTCTCATGCTTCGAAATCTTATGACGTCACACTCTCGCGATGGAGATGTTGGCGCGCGGTCACGCCGTTTGCCTCATTACGTCACGCGTTGTTTGTGGATCCTATTAAAGTTTTATGACGTAACACTATCGCGACCATCTGCCTCATTTCGTCACGCGTTGTGTGCGTATTACGCATTACTACTATTTTCTTCTAGAACAAAAAGTGAGTTATGCCAGCTGCTTGGAGTTGATGCGTAGTACAGTATAGGCAGCGGAACTCTGATTTCGTGCGTTTTCCCTTCAAATAGAAAACTGTTAATACAGCATTTTTTTGGTTACCCTTTTGAACAGTCACTTGATGACGAGCGTATCTGCTGTGCTAAAGTATGATTAGTTCATTTTTATTAATTACTACACTGCCGGACAATTGCAAAGGACGGATGACAATAGCAACGATAGCAACCATACAATGGAAGGCAGGAAAATGTGGAAATTAGCATAAGTGCGGGATACAGTAAGACGTGTTGTGCGTATGCAAATTTTGGATTGCCGAACTTGTTCGTGACGTCATAGCGCTGATAAGAGATATAAAGGATTTGACGCGCATTGACCGTTGATGTTCAAACGCAAAGTTGAAAGGGAAAGAATCAATTGACGAACTTGCAATTTTCAGTATGTCTTCCCGACATCACCTAGATGATCTTACGCGTGGCTGTATTATTGGCAAGATTGAAGAAGGGCGAAAAATAACAGATGTTGCCAGGGAGTTCGACGTCAGCCACAGTGTTGTTTCAAGGCTTTGGAAATCATTTCAAACAAATGGAGAGTATAGAAAACGTCACAGGGGATGTCGTGTTCGCAGTACGACCCCTGCAAAAGATCGGTACATAGTGCTATCAACAAAAAGACACCGGCGCAGCACAGCTAGTGACGTAGCAAATCAGTTTATAGCTGCTACTGGCAAGCGGATCTCCCGACAAACTGTCGCCAGACGTTTGCATGAAGCAGTACTATACGCCCGCCGTCCTGGTGCGTGCATCCCATTGTCAAGACGTCACCGTACTGCCCGTTTGCAATGGTGCCGTCAGTATCGGAATTGCACTGATAACGACTGGTCTGCTGTCCTCATCTCAGATGAAAGTTGATACAATCTATCGTCTGATTGTCGACGACAACTCATCTGGCGTGATAGTGGTACTGCATATTGTCCAGCAAACATACAGGAAAGGGACCGATATCCGACATGTAGTGTCATGGTATGGGCTGACATCATGATCAATGGCCGTACGTCCCTCTATGTGCTTCTAACTGGGACTATGACTGGCCAACGATACATTAATGATGTTCTGCTACCTCATGTTCGCATGTTCCGTGGTGCTGTCGGTGATAGATTCATTTTCATGGACCACAATGTAACACGTCATCAAACAGTCGCTGTCCAAGAGTGTCTTGAGAGCGAGGATATTCAACGCCTCGTATGGCCAGCACGTTCTCCAGATCTGAATCCCATTGAAAATGTTTGGGATGCTTTGGGGAGGAGTCTTGCTGGTCGCCAATGCCCTCCAATAAACAAAGACACCCTCATCCGTGCACTGACAGAGGAATGGGATAAATTACCCCAACAGCTGCTTGATAATGTTGTGCAAAGCATGACACGACGTGTGGAATCTTGCATCGCCCTCCATGGTGGCCATATCCCGTATTGACATCTTATGCCGGAACACCTGCGGACGGTAATTGCATTTTTTTCACGTTTACATATTCTGCACAAAATGGCCTGTTTGTCCATTGAACACGTTCCAAAGCCTTCTGGATTTCAGAGCACAATAAATTGTCTTTCTTGTAATGTCCTGGCATTCTGACATTATTTTATTTCACTTGGCATCCAACCACACTTACTTTTTTATGCGCTATATAGCCGTTTATGATCCGTCTTTAGCAATTGTCCAGCAGTGTATTAAGAGAGTGTCACGTGGATGGTAAAACAACATGAAAAAAATATGTCTGGTCGACCTCCTACAAAACGTGGACATTTCGACTTAAATAAGAAATTAATTTTTCTCTAATTCGTCTATCATTATTAACCTTGATGGTTTAGATTTAGCATTACAATACTTGGAAATAACAAATCAAAAATGCATTTTTGTGCTCTCATCCCCCTTTAACCGAGCGATGCTCGGTGTTCCTGATATTATATAACTTATCTGTGCATCTTGTAAGACGATGTGCAACGTGTTATATAAGGTACATCCGGAAATCTAGAATAACGTAATCCGGCAGAAATATTTTCTCACAACTGAATGATTTTACCGTTTAAATAAGCCTGATACTTTCTGAGCAGCGGGTTATAATAATAGTCCCCGTCGTAGAATACGATTCAGAAATCAAGAGATGAAGTAATCGGGAAGATATATTTTCTGATAATTGGTTGGTTTTAGCTTTAAAACTGTTCTTCTAGAAGTTGTTCCCCACCATTGGCTTATTTCGGAATTCACTTAACCGTCGTTCCAATCTTGTTGATTAATTTTGGTTTAAAAAACACACAGGAAATTATATTACGGATATTTTTAAGCTTCACCGTCACCATTCTGGTTAGTTACATCACTACTTTTGGATTACATTTGCAAACATTTCAGTCCACATGTTGGTATTAGAATATTTCTGCCGATTGCGTCAGTTACTGTTGTATTGTTCACTTTCCTTTCGGTGTTACAATATTCTATAGGGACAGCTGTTGCTAGAGTTGGAGGAAACGTGTGAGCGTCAGTTTGCTTATAGTTTTCAGGCTGAGAAGTTTTGTACGTATTTTCTAAATAGCGAAAAATGGGAAAAAAGCGTCAATATGTGTTATTCAGAGGGCACAAATAGTGACTTTATATCATGAGTGATACTCCGAAAGTGACATAAGCAGAAAGGTGAACGTGAGCAAGAATGCTGTTCATAATATGATGATTAAATATCGAGATATAGGTGAATTTAGCGACTGAAAGAGAAGTGGACATCCAAGGAAAATAACCTCACGTGATGACAATATCACAAGTTGAATAGTTATGCGTTCTTCGAGGAGTTCGTGCAAAAAAATCAAGGACTTTCCACATTCAAAAGGGTCTGATATTAGTATCAACACTGTTTTCCGACGTTTCAAAAGGTTTTGGAATAAACTCTTATAAACCTCACATAAGCTTAGGCTAACCTCTGTCATGAAAAGAAGAGACTCTAGTTTACGAAGCGTCATTAGTCGAAGACTGCTGAAAATTGAAACCAAGTGCTCTTTTTTTCTTTTTTTTATTGGAGGTTGAACACCCACTATGAGCAACTCAGTGGGCTATAAGCAGTCGCCCGTCCCTAATTTAGGGACACTGGTTCCATGGAAGGCACGGACCAGAGACGTAAGACCAACACAACATCAATACCACGCCAGGGTTCGAACCCGGACCCATCTCAGACGAATTATCAGAATCAATCGCTTAGACCACTGCGCCACCGGGTCGGCTAAGTTTTTTTTTCCAATGAATGAACTGTGCGTCACTTTGCATCACGCAATGCATATGTTCGACGACCAAAAGGCAAAAGATTAATACACCGTTAGCACCGTGAGACATTCGCCTAGTCAGAAGGTACCGCGTGCTATGTCAAAATCCGGCACTGCTTTATTATCCTTTTTTACGACAAGCACTACCCTGATTGGTCCTTTTTATGTGCAAATGTTGCGTCAGAAGCTATTCTCTCATATGAGGGTGCACAGATGCACAGTCGTTATGCATTATGGTGCTCCATGCCACAGATCAAAGACAGTAAAATACTACACGCAGAGGAAAAACATAAGTGTGGTTGACTGGTCAGGTAATAGTCCCGACCTTAACGCCATCGAAAATCTGTGGATCATTTTTAAATACAACGTAGCAGAAAAACAGGAATCAAAGTCCCAAGCTTTGATTACGTGATTACGTGTGGTGACTACTGCCAAGTGACTACTGCCAAACCCTCATTGAGAGTATTCCACATCGTATTCTGTGCGTTAAAAAATATAAAGGTGGCCATACAAAGTACTGAATTCGGTCGTTTTGTGTTCTAAAGAACTTAATTATTTATCTGTGGTGTCATTTTTTCAAATCTCTGACTAGGAATTAATTGTTTCTTTAAAAAACTTAATTTTCAAGTAATTGACAGGAAATCTTAAAGTTTTGCAAATTACTATACTTTGTAAAGAACGCGTAACGAAATCACTGATTCTCAAAATCATGTCTTTCTTTTGTGTCTGGCCTTGATTAAATATTGTGTTTATTTAGATATTTCATTATTTCACATTTGCACTTCGGTTTCATGTGGAGTTTAAGGCACTCAGCAGGAGGTAGATATCTGGTGCTTTTTGAGCTCTGCCCTATGTTCGAAAATTAATAAGCACTTTTGGTGGAATCAAGTGTCCTTCATATGAAACAATAAAATTCGAAGATTCAAAATACTTACGATCATGTGAAATGAAAAGCTCAATATATCTAAAAATGAAATATATTTCTCTAGCAGCACCAACACTTCATTAAGGGACTATCATCGATGCAAGTGGAATGATACCGGCATTGAAGGCCGCATTACACACAGTGTGGTTGGCCACACCACCCAACAGGTTCCGGCATCTTATTGAATCGATGGTACGTAGGACAGCTGGAATACTGAGAACCAAAGGAGGACTAACGAAGTATCACGTAGGTGGTCATAATTTAAGGAGCCTTCAGTGTATGTGTCAACTTGGAATTTCAAAAGAATTTAGCATTTTGAAATTTCCATCTTACATTTAAAGGCATATTTTCACATGAATATTAACTCTGATTTGTCCGAGTTCGACAGGGGATTTGACTAAAAATTGATATTTTCATTCTGGTTTTCAGTCGTACCGATATTAGTGTAAATATGATGCAGGTAAAAATAGGAATTTGGGAACCCTATTCCCAAATTGCGCGTTTCGAAAAATTAAAAATTATAGGTACATTCCTAAACAAACGTTTTTTGACAAAGTAAGGATTTAGCAAATCGTATTGTTTGTAGTAGATATGTTGAGGGAAATGTGACTTACCCTACGTCTGCTGGTGTAAAAAGTGTTCACTGTTATGTGCATAAAATGTGGGCAAAATGTTTTCCGTTGTGAATGATATCTGAGAGAAAAAATCAGTTTTAAATGAAGCTTTCAGGAAGGCAGATATTGCTGAAATACATCGAAAAGCAAAATATCCAAACACAACTCCACTAAAGAAATGCCATAAGAACCCTTTCTGGACGCAATGAAATAGGTCAAATGGAATACATTCTCGATAAACCGAGTTCTTCTTAATCCGTGGTCATTCGCGATGAGACATAAAAGAAAAGTGAGCATCATAAAAAAAGTATAATAAAACGTTCGGGCGATTTGCGCGTGAAATCTTTTGAAACAGACTTGAAATATCACCTTTTCACGTAATTTAGAAGCGAATACAGAGGCCCGCTGAAAGATTGCCAATGGAAAATCGAGCAACCCTGACGGTGTGAAACACTGGAAAACCGTTGAAGCTGGAGACCGTTCCAAAAAAAGGAAAATTGAATAAATTTTGATGCCAGCTGGAAAAACCAAAGGGAATGAGATACCCCTAAAAAGAAGCAGAAAATAGAAGACACGGTTTGTTTTAAAGTTTCGGCACGCTGGTGCCTATCTGGCGGCGGCTGTCTGTCTGTCGCACAGGTGTGTTGTCTAACCTATTTAATGAGTGATTCATTCGTCAATGTGTTCTGAGAATTTGATGCAAGAAGACGACAAAATCTAAAACTGAAATCAGTGGTGAAAGAAAACACGTTGTTGTTCCTCTTAATGTGAAGATCAATGGCTTGAAAGGAATAGATGCGGGACACAGTACATAAACAATGGCGAATGAATTAGGAGTCGAAGAAGTCATAGTGAGAGATTGGAAAAGGAACCGGATCAAAAATGAGAAGAGGGGTTTCCAGAATTTTTCCGCTGGAGAGTGCGGGCTGTCGAGGAAATGCTTGCGAAAAAGTGAATAAGAAAAGACCACTGAAGCACTTTTCCTCTGGCTTTCCCAGGAACGACTGAAACGCATCCCGAGATCTTGTCCGACGCTGTAAGAAAAGTCAATGCATTTTGGGAAAGAACTAAAAGCAGCTGACGATTTCTGTGCCAGTTTCGGATGGTTAGACCGACGGAAAAACGGTTCGGAGTTCGTCCGCTAACCATGTGTGGCGAGAAACTTTCTGCGGATTTTAAAGCAGCAGATTCCTCTCTCACAAATCTCAAAGACTTGATGCTAAAAGGAGATTTTACCGCTGAATATTTGTACAACTGTGACGAAACGGGCCTTAACTTTAAAATGTTACCTAGCAGATCTTTAGTGTCTCAATTGGAAATATCAGCGCCCGGCTTCAAACAAAGCAAGGAACGAATAACAGTTATTGCTTGTTCCAATGCGTGAGAGAACTTATGAATTACCCTTAGTGGTGATCGGGAAATCTACGAAGGCACGAGTTTTTTCAAACGTCGCAATTCAGACTAGACAGAATCTTACAAAAACCACAGAAAAGCGTGGATAAGCAACGAAATATTCAATTAATAATTTTCTGAACAATTTGTGCCCGAAACGAGAAAAAACATTTCAAGGAAAACAACCAACCTCGGAAACTGACATTTCTAATTGATAAGGCCCCAACACACCCTCATATCGAAGATTTACCTATCGGGGAGTAAAAGGAAATGTCTTTCCTGCCAACGTTACCAGCTTCGTGGTAACGTTGGCATGATGAATAACCTCCAACAGAAGTACCGAAATTACTGACAACTTTTTTTAAGAAACGAATGGAGAAGAATCATTGCCAGTTCGTTTACAAAAATTTCGACCAAGGATGTGATTTACTGGCTGGCCTAGTCATGAGCGCAAATGTTATCTGAGAGCTCGAGAAATTTGTTGGTGTAATCTGCTCAAAAATGGAGAAGAAAATGATTACTTGGATAAAGGAAAAAAAACGCTGCAAAAGACAATGATGACTTGGATGATGAGGCAAAGGAAACCTAGTTTCACAGATAGCGGATGCGAGAATGCACCAGAAAATTGCATGAGCGATTGGCTTTCCTGCGATGATCTAGATGAAATTACAGATGAAGCAATTATTCGCATAGTTACTAATGAAAAGGATTCGGAATCGGATAAAGAAGGAAAAGATTGTGCACAAGAGAAAGAAAAATTCTCAAGCGTACGGCTCTAGAGACGACCCTTAGATACGTAGATCATCAACCAGTATCATCGCTAGGTGTTGTTAGTTTTCTAAATATATAGCGCTGCAAAAAAAGGTTGCTCCGCCAAAAAGCAGAAGACATTAGATGACCATTTTCGGTCATTAATATGATGTACGTTATACTCCTTGTTTTTATTCATTTTTGCTAACATTTAGATCGAACATTAATATTTTTTTACTACTTTTAGGTTCACATTTAATTACCTCCGTCGAGAATGGTGCTAATGTTTTTAAATTTCGCAAAATCCGATGTTTTCTGTAAACCAATTTGGTTCCGGTCCGTATCACCTCGGATTCTCAAGAGTATACTGTATAGATAATATCAGTTTCCGTGAGAAAATACTGTCATTGTAAGAAAGTACTGTACATGTTGTTACTATTTCTATGATACACTACCGAAATGATAAAAACGTGTTAAACATTTATGGGAAATTTACCCATGTAATGCTTACAATAGGTTTTCCCAAATTTCCACCAACATATAAAACCTGAAAGAAATATCATGAAAGAAATACGGGATTACGCCATATAATACAAATTTTGAAGATGGCAATCCGATTTTAGGCGTAAATGGGACAAGGATACCCGGGCATTTTCTGGGAGACGCGGGTTCGAGTCCTGCTCCAGGACGATGAAAATTCTCAAGTTTTCGGATATTATTTGACTTACTATCCTTGTCGCATTTACGCCAAAAATCGATTGTCATCTTCAAAATATAAAACCGATTTCACAATCACTAAAGTGAAAAACCAAACTTTAAGGGAATTAAGGCGGTTTTTCTTGTTTCTTACCAAACAAATTTAACCAAGATTTCGAAAAAATTTTATATAGAGACGCACATTTCAAATTCAAAAAGCTAAAATAATTCAAGAGGTTCTCATTATAGTAATAGAAGTAACGACAAAGAAAACTTGGAAAACTACATATACATGTTCGTTCCAACCATGACTGAACTGCTAAAGTATGTGTATCGTGCTTGTGTAAGAGACATTGCATGAACACAGAGTTCTAGCTCGCTCCTTCTCTATCTTTTACGACTTGTTAAATCATTCGTTTTATGATATTCCTGAGAAAAGCAATGTTTTATTAGGTTATTAACTTCTATCATGAAGTTTTTCTTGTTTTTTAAAGATTCCGTAATGGCTTTGTTGTTCTGTGGAAACCAAATTGTGACTTCGTTTAGTCTCGTTAATTACGTACTTAGTTCAAAACATTTGACTTTCACAAGCGGAAAACGTCATGAACATCTAAATTATGTGAATGGCACAAAACAGCGGAAAACGATAATGCGCGTACATTCGTGGTTCCTTAGGTTGCATTATAAATTATTGAAATACGTAATTTTTTTTACGCTGCATTATATTTACAATAATTGATTGAATTTATTTTCTCATGCGCAAATGCCATTATCAATGTGCAATAATAGTGTGTGCAGTAATGTACGGCAATAAAATTTTATAGATATAATTATTACTAACTTTTGTTCAAATACTACCTTCGTTTCAAAATATTCCTGAAAGCAGCATGAGCTGTACTTGATAAACCTATCATCATGGTATTTTACACTGCTGGACAATTGCTAAGGACGGATCATAAACGGCTATATAGCGCATAAAAAAGTAAGTGTGGTTGGATGCCAAGTGAAATAAAATAATGTCAGAATGCCAGGACATTACCAGAAAGACAATTTATTGTGCTTTGAAATCCAGAAGGCTTTGGAACGTGTTCAAGGGACAAACAGGCCATTTTGTGCAGAATACGTAAACGTGAAAAAAATGCAATTACCGTCCTCAGGCGTTCCGGCGTAAGATGTCAATACGGGATATGGCCACCATGGAGGGCGATGCAAGATTCCACACGTCGTGTCATGCTTTGCACAACATTATCAAGCAGCTGTTGGGGTAATTTATCCCATTCCTTTGTCAGTGCACGGATGAGGGTGTCCTTGTTTATTGGAGAGCATTGGCGACCAGCAACACTCCTCCCCAAAGCATCCCACACATTTTCAATGGGATTCAGATCTGAAGAACGTGCTGGCCATACGAGGCGTTGAATATCCTCGCTCTCAAGGCACTCCTGGACAGCGACTGTTCGATGACATGTTGCGTTGTCGTCCATGAAAATGAATCTATCACCGACAGCACCACGGAACATGCGAACATGAGGTAGCAGAACAGCATTAATGTACCGCTGGCCAGTCATAGTCCCAGTTGGAAGCACATAGAGGGACGTACGGCCATTGATCATGATGCCAGCCCATACCATGACACTACATGTCGGATATCGGTCCCTTTCCTGTATGTTTGCTGGACAATATGCAGTACCACTATCACGCCAGATGAGTTATCGTCGACAATCAGACAATAGACTGTATCTACTCTCATCTGAGAAGAGGACAGCAGACCAGTCGTTATCAGTCCAATTGCGATTTTGATGGCACCATTTCAAACGGGCGGTACGGTGACGTCTGGACAATGGGATGCACACAACAGGACGGCGGGCGTATAGTCCTCCTTCATGCAAGCGTCTGGCGACAGTTTTTCCGGAGATCCGCTTGTCAGTAGCAGCCATAAACTGATTTGCTACCTCACTAGCTGTGCTGCGCCGGTGTCTTTTTGTTGATAGCACTATGTACCGATCTTCTGCAGGTGTCGTACTGCGAACACGACCTCCCCCGTGACGTTTGCTACACTCTCCATTTGTTTGAAATGATTTCCAAAGCCTTGAAACAACACTGTGGCTGACGTCGAACCCCCTGGCAACATCTGTTATTTTTCGCCCTTCTTCAATCTTGCCAATAATACGGCCACGCGTAAAATCATCTAAGTGATGTCGGGAAGACATACTGAAAATTGCAAGTTCGTCAATTGATTCTTTCCCTTTCAACTTTGCGTTTGAACAACAGCGGTCAATACGCGTCAAATCCTTTATATCACTTATCAGCGCTATGACGTCACGAACAAATTCGGCAATCCAAAATTTGCATACGCACAACACGTCTTACTGTATCCCGCACTTATGCTAATTCCCACATTTTCCTGCCTTCCATTTTATGGTTGCTATCGTTGCTATTGTCATCCGTCCTTAGCAATTGTCCGGCAGTGTATAAATATGGTGCATATAAGTGGACTCACGTAACAAGTAAGTGACATATCATTTTCATCTATAACAAAAATATTTATTAAATTACTGATAATTTTCTACTCAAATATTACTTTTGTTAATGACAATTAACAAAATACATATTTGAGTAGAAAATTCTTGGTTTACTATTGAAAAACACCATAAAGAACACGCAATGGCAATCAGACATGTGCCATCTTCACTTACGCATGCAACTGTTATCTTCGGAGACAGCTCATTGAAAATAATTAAGAATCGTACGTAGATTGAAGAGTGTCAGTATTCGAAATAATGCAGATTTAAATGTTACCTTAAAAGATACTTGATAGTCGGACACATTGTGACGTTACGAGTAATAAGAGAAAAGCATTTATGCGGTGTTGAATAAAATTTAAAGGCCTCAAGACACATTTCTTTTGGCACCTCTTCTTCGATTCATCGTCTTCGTGTGTATATTCATAATCTTGGATGCACGTTCCTTGGTTATTGTTTGAAGTAAGATAAAAGAGCACGCAACAAAGTTCCTTCGCTTCCCCGTGTGGCCTTTGCTGCGGTATTTTTTATGTTGCGAGTCAGCCGATCAGCCGATCTAGCTGCAGTTACCAAGTTGGAGGAATATAGGATAGGCTGAGTATAACTTCTTCGTACCGACTGGGCTCCTGCGACTGCTCCTTGTTGAACATTCGTTCTCATCTGTCTGCCGTTAAGTGCGTCCGCCGTGGAGAGATGTTAGGGCCAAGTTATCTGCTTTGCACCGAAAGGAACTGGATTGACTGCTTCTTGTACCACTTCCGTTCTCATCTGTTTCCCTTTAAGTACGTCGTCACGCGTTGAGAGGTGTATGGGCCAAGTTAACTGCTTTGTGCTTCTTCTATAATGTAAAGACCGCTCAAGGTAAATGTTGCTATCTGATTCAAAACTAATTTTCTCTGGATTTAAACAGTTGAAATCTAAAACATTGGGTTTGTGTGATATATTGTGCACTGTCGGTATCTTAATTTAGCATGTCAACTTAATTTTAGACAGTCCTTCCTGTGGAGTTTAAGCTAGTTGGGCCGAGTGAAAGAGCTAGGCCGGTTGGAACTCTGTTGCAACATGCACACATAACAAAAACAGAAAACATTTTGGGATATGCAAAATCAACTGTATTCAGTGTACATAGCGTGATACATAAACGACAACATTAACAGATATCGATCTATCTATGTGATGAATTTTTTTTACTGTGTTTGGGGACAACAGCTGTTGGAAAGCGACGTGACAGGCGAGTTCCGTGCACCAAGTTAGAACACAGTGCAACAGCGGTCTTAAGAAGAAAATTTTAGCTTAAACAGCTAGACGCTCATATGTTTGAATGCCTGTCACATTAGATGCCCCATTAGGAAGTGCTAGCAACATATCCTTAACAGGGAGTTGGTTTCTCAAAAAGTTTGAAATATTAGAAGATGGTTCTTATAAGATAGATTAAAAGCCTAAAAGACAACTCCATCTGATTTTCTTTAACAGTGCGTTCTTTCACTCTTGAGATTAAGGATAACCGCTTAGTGCGGAAACACCATACAGAGATTAGATATTTTGATATAAGCCAGACGACGCCAAGAATACTACATTACAGATAATGTATAATTCAATTGTATGATCCTCTATTTACGATTACAGGGAATCTCAGACTCTTCGTGAGCATCATATTACATGTCCAAGGTCGGCACTCAAATGAATAGTAGGATATATTCAGGAACGGTAAGTAAATCCTCGTCAATTTTCAGCATAATTTTCAAAGTTGAGACCAGCTCGCAAAATGCCTTCTGAAATTTCTGCTTGTTTAAATTCTATAAATCTGTCATTTGGAATGTTACAACTAATAGTACATCTTTTCAATTGATACTCAAGGCAAACCTCAAAATTTAAGGATAATTTAAGAAACTCTAAAAGCAGTAAATACTGAGAAGAAATATATTAGGGAAACCACAAAAACTCTAAAGTTTCTGTAGAATTCTATCCATTAAAAATAATACGATCTTACGGATGTCAGATCCAGCTATTAGACACTCACCGATAATGAGATTAAGTACTGTTTATTTAAGATTCTCTTTTAATGCAATTTTCCATAGTGTACGAAAGTGCCGGAAACTCACTCAGGAACGGAACGCCTTTAACCCAGATTAGTCGAAATGAATACAACGAAAACTGCTTTAACTCAATTAACTTTATTTTTGACTTCGTAACCTTTAGACTGAATTCTAAAATTTCGTTCTTCAGTGTCACGTGGTATTTTATTATAATACACATTTGGAGGATAGGCGTAGGGATCTCGAGCTCACTCTCTACCAACTTATGGATTCGTGAATGGAAGACAGCAAACGACTGCACAAGTGAATAGGCACTCCGAAGGCTTTCGTCCAAATGTTTCACATACCACACAATGGAAACATTTAAGAGAAGGCGTATTTGATTTCAAGCATTTCCAAGAAGTGCAGTATTAGTTTACTTGTCACGAATGCCAACAACATGTAATAATATCCTAACTTACGTTTCGGTATTTCTTTAGCTGCAGGTCACTCAGTTTCGGTGCATCTAAAATAAAGGTTGTATGGGATCTTAGAATAATATTTGACCAGACATGTACAACTTCATCTACCGAAGATTCAAATGAAAAAATGTCACAGAAACACATAGGACCCAAAACGGTTCCCTACAGAGATATTCAGTGTTAATGATAAAATCAAAATCTAGCCTCATCACAGGCGAACGGAGTCTCGTTACTTAGGAAAGAAAACTGGATTTTATTGAGTGTCACAAGGTCAATCTCATCGAGTGTCACAAGGTTGATCCCGAAGTCAGCGCTTATAGCAACATATTTGAATTAGAAAAAATATCATATAGTGTGAAAATCCAAGTTGAAAAGTTGGAGGATATCGTGCTTTGCAACTAATCAGTCATTTAACGTTTGATGCAACAGGTCAACTTCGGCTGTACATTGTGCACGCCAATGCAGGAAAGTGATACAGGAATTACCTAAACAACACATGGTGGCTCGTGGCATTCAAACAAAGGAAACTATGTTCACTGCTTTTCTTTTTTTAAATTGCTAACGACAGTTACAAAGATCATGTACATTTCACCCAAAACGTAGATTTCGACATGCGAGTGGACGGTATTACAAATAACGGAAACAAGCCGGCCGATTATCCCGAAAGATGAGGGTTGAACTGTAATGAGATGATCCGCTCATACGTTTAGGGATCCGCTCGTCTTTAGACAAGATTCCAGTGATACTGCCCAAATAAGAAATACCTTGGATGCTTTTGTTTCTTCATTTTCAGACTAAATTCACAAGATTATACCTATATTTATGACCATTTGTCGCAAACGAATGATACTCTGCTCCGCTGCAATACATATACTTTTTTTTATTTTTATCAGTGTCTGTCACATTCGATGAGCTAAGTTTAAGAATACGCCGCAGGAATAAGCTAGTCTAAATGATGGGATCAATCCTCCTAGCAACAATGCCTTTAAGAAAAGAAAACAACAAATGTCTATTCCGATCATGTGTTAACAGGAAGTTTATACGTTCCTGCAAATAAATCATTACCGCAAATAAATCTTCTAAAATTTTGATCTTCAATAAAACCTAACTAGTCGAGTATCAAATTAAATTACACTGCTGGCCACCCAAAATGCAACACCAAGAAGGCCACGAAATAGCAAAGCAAGATTTACTGGACACATAACAACAGATACAAAGATAGAACGATTGACCTTACAGGCCCGTGCGATTTGCGGAACACGCAGACATCAATAGTTCGTGTGGCCCCCATGGCTAGCAATAACGGCCGCTACACGCTGCGTCAACGAACGAAAGAGGCTTTGGATGGGGGCTTGGGGTATGTCGGTCCAGGATGCTTCCACACGTTGTCACAGTTCTTCAGGCGTAAACGAGAGTGGTGCTTGCCTGGCCGCTTGGTTGCCGATCAGCGACCAGACGTGCTCAATGGGCGACATATCGGAAGAACAGACGCGCCACGGCAGCAGTGACACCTGGTGGGCCATGTAGAATTTTTGCACGATGCGTGCCACGTGCGGGCGAGAATTGTCCTGTTGAAAATTGGCCGCTGGCAGGCCCTGCAGGTAAGGGAGGACTACAGGCTCCAAAACGGCGGAGATGTAGTGGTGGCTGTTGAGTGTACCGGCGATGCGTACCAGAGGGGTGCAGGTTTCATATCTAATTGCGCCCCAAACCATAACGCCAGGCGACGGACCGGTATGGCGATGCATAATGCAGGCGTCATACAGCTTCTCGATTCGCCCATCGTGGTGCTGCAGGCAGAAGCAAGATTCGTCGAAGAAGATAATTTCGTGCCATTCCGTAGTACAGGTGAGTCGTTCAACGGCCTACTGCCGCCGCACTCGCGTGTGGTGTAACGTCAATGGTAATCGGAACAATGGGAGCCGTGCGACAAGTCTCCGCTCCTGCAGAGCACGTCGAATGGATCGTGCTGACAGAGGTTGTTGCGCAACACACCCTAATTCCTGCGCTAACGTTCGTGATATGGCGGTGCGAACGGTCAATGCCCGCCGCACAACGTGCCGGTCCTCTCGTCCGGTGGTGTGCCGCGTCTGCGGCAATTGCTCATGTCGGTCCGTCCGTCACTCTTGCACAGACGGAATCCATACTCGCCTCACTGTGGCTGGATGTCGTCCCACACGAGCGCAGATGTTTCGGAACGATAAACCACTGTCGCGATAAGCCACTATTCGTCCTCTGTTGAACTCTGAAACGTGCTGGAATGACTGCCGTACTTTTCGACGAAGCATCAGGAAGTTTCCCACGCACAGGTCCGGCAGCACAACACACTTCCACTACTTACACCCCGCCTTCTGTGCAATCTTCTTATAGTGTTTCTCGGTGGCGTGCTAGGAGCATATGATTTGCATATGCCCTGCAATGCTACTCGTTTGCATGTCCTCTCGCAGGCGACGCATACTGCAAATTTTAGGCCAATCGGATGCTTCCTTCTTGGTGTTGCATTTTGGGTGGTCAGCAGTGTATATTATGAATAATTTAAATCTCATTCATTGATCTATATGAACTCGTGATCATGATAATTGCTTTCGAAAAAGTATTTCACTCATTAAATTTTAAATATATTTCATTAAAAAGTTTCAGGGAAATTTTCATCTGCAGAAAAACCTATTTTATGCATCTCAGTATCTGAGCGCAAATGTATAACAAGAAAATGCAAATGCGTATCAATTCCTAGTTTGTTCGACCTAATTATGAACGTCTGAAATGCGTTTTAATTTTCTTCGCAAACCAGCAGGTTATTCACGTTACCTAAATGAATTCAATTTCTCGTGAGCAAACGTTGTTGTGCTTATTATAATAAAATAATTTAATCAGTAATGTACCGAAATAAATCTAAATATGTACTATAAATTAGGTTTATTTCTTTTTTGTGACAATACATTAAAAATCTTTAAAGCAGAAAATCGCGTAATAGGGCCTTGAATGTGTTGCATTAAAGTGGGATCTGATAACAATTAAATGGCGTAACTTTTACGTGAATAAGTTAAATATACATTAAATTACTGAAAATTTTGTATTCAATTTTTTTCTATGGATGACACGCCTGATTTGCCATTGAGAAACAATCGTGGTACATCACTGTGACCACCCATTGGTGATCAGACTGCGCCATCCTCACTTATGAATGTAACGATCACGTTCAAATATCTATATAGACAGCTCGCTGAAAAGAATTCAGAAGCGTGAAGAGTGTCAATTGAGTAATTGTTGTTTAACTGACTCAGAAGGATACTTGATAGTCGGCGTTAGTTGGGAACATACAATCATCTCAAAAATACAGAACATTCTTGGATGTACAAAAACAACAGTACGTTCAGGGTGTAAAATGTGTGATGCATAAACGACAACACAATTAGATCGAGCTCTTTCTCTGGGATGAAGCATTTGGATGCTGCTAACAGCCGCAGTTGGAAAGAATTATATAATATGACAGAAGAGTTTCCTTTCTTCAAGTAAGCTCACAACGCAACAGCTGCCTAGAGAAAAGAAATACAAGTTAAACTGCACGACGTACATGTGTTAGAATGGGCTATGACGAAGGTGTGGAACCTCTGGTCTTCCAAGTTGTTAAGTGCGACCTTTAATGTGAATTCAAATTTTGCAGCACCAATCCTTTAATTTTTATTAATATGTTTTGTTTTTCTTTAACTACTTTTATTTTAATCTTATAATGACCGTATTTAAAATACAAAAGGGTAAACGATGAATCAACGAAATAATGCACAGCGACTGACGACTCCAATTAAAACATCAGTAAGTCATGAGGGCTACATTTTGACACCTGTTAGGGTCATGATTTCTTTCTATGGCTGCTAAAGAACTACAGATGGAATGGATTGTGATCTCAGAAAACGAAATTTTAAACTCCTTATTTGACGCTAAGAAAGATCCGATTAAAATACAGAAAATGCAATAGCCACGTATTAGGCAGCATGCACGAAAAATGCTTTTTCGCTTTTCAACCACTTTTTCCTGCGAGTCTATTTTCTCTTACCGAACCCAAATCGAGACGCCCTTAAGGTAACAAATACGGATACCTATGCAGAGGATGAGCTGAAAGGGCGGACCTCCATGTTCCAATGAGAGGTTCAAATGCGTTCCAACAAAAAGCAGTCAAAACATAGTTGTTAAAAGGTAAGTTAACCTTAGGATTAACATTTGATTTTTAATTTTTTAAGTTAGGCAGTATATGGTAAGATTTTTACAAAATAATATATATTTAGAATATACACTGAAGTGCCAGAAAAACTGGTACACCAGTCTAATACTTGGTAGGTCCCCCACGGGAGCGCAGGACTGCAGAAGTATGACGGGGCATGGGCTCCACCAGCTTCTCGACATATGCTGTAGGCAATGCACACCATACGTCCTGCAGAGCGTTCCACAATTCGGGTTTATTCTGAGATTTCGGATTCCTGTGGTCGATAGCGCGTTGCATGTCATCCCAAATGTGTTCTATCACGTTCAGATCTGGAGACTTGGGTGGGAATAGCCACACCCCAAACTCAGATGAATGCTCATTCAACCATAATGTAGCGTCCCGATACTTGTGTGGAGGTGCATTGTCCTGTTGGAACAGGCCCAACCCTTCAGCATGAATGTAGGACATGAACGGGTGTACCTCGTCAGAAAGGATGCGCACATAGCGTTGGCCGCTCACAGATGTTTATGGACGTACCAGGGGTCCCAGCGACGTCAACTAAACACACCCCAAACCATTACGAACCATCCACCAGCCAGTACAGTTCCCTGTAAAGAGGCGTGATCTACGGCTTCACGGGGTTTTTGATACACACGAATCCTTCCATCTGCCCGATACAGTTGAAAATGCTATTCGTCAGACCAGGCTACTTGTTTCCAATCATCAAATGTCCAGTTGCGGTGTTGCCGTGCCAAAGCGAGGCGCATAGCTCTGTGTCGTGCACCCATCAAGGGACCTCAAGTTGGGCGTCGGCTCCCAAAGCTCATATCGTGCAAGGGACGTTGCACAGTCCGGACGCTCATGCGTGTTGAAGCTCCAGCATTGATTTCCGATGATACCTGCGAGAGTGTTATACGCCTATCACATGAAACGATTCTTGACAGCCGACGATGGTCACGTTTACTCAATGTCATTTTACGGCCATACTGGTGTCGTAGGTTGGAGGTTTTGCCGGATTTCTCGTAGTCACGGTACACCTTTGGAATGGTCGTCCGTGAAAATCCGAACTTCGTTTCAACCTTCGAAATACTGTGGCCCATCTCACGAGCGTCAGCTATGACACTACCTTAAAAATCGCCTAAATCGTTATTATTTGATATTCTCATGCCAAAAACGGCTCTGACAGTTGGCAAGGATGTCTATCGCTTTATATACGTACTGGCAGACGCAACCGAGTACGCGCATAGGTAAAGTTGCTATGTATTTTGCATAAGCTCGTCTGTTTCAGTTTTTCTGGCATTTCAGTGTATATCTAATTGATGTTGGTTAAATTTGACCATGTTAGATTATAACTAAACTAAAGCTGCCTTCTAACATGAAAAGGTTCCTTACTTGCGGACTATGACATCAGAGGCACAATTCGTGATCAACTCTCCTCAGCTTGAATCCGACACTTTTGTCTGCTATGGATTCAGAAAAGAAAACCTGGACCCTTGAGGACTGGGTAACGGCCACCTGATTCAATGAAAAAGTTCAGTTTCTACATTCTTATGTTATCCTAAAATATGGCGTAAAGTTCTACCCATGTACGTATAAGAATTGAAAGCATTAGAGTACAAGCTTATGGAAGCACTGTAATAATCTGGGTTTTGTTTTCCTGCAGCGAATAAGGTAACTTTGCACCCCTGAAGCACCATACTAATGCCATGATCTATCTAAACAGTACGCAGTACTGCATACCAAATAGAGACGTATTGGTTTTGAAATATAGTAATGTTTGTAAATGCAAAGCAGCAGAAAAGTGATAATTAGCGTACATAGAAGTACAAATCAGTCCCAAATATAGTTACCATCGTTTGCCATGATCTGCTCTCACCATCTATCAAGGTGTTGGATATCATCGCTATGGATTTGTGGCGGCTTGGATGCAATTAATTGAGTGCGTTTAACATCGTTCCGATTTGTGAACTCCTGCCCGACCAGGAAATGTAGCAACCATCGAAAAACGTTGTGGTCGCTTAGGACAATGTCTGGGCAATAGGCTGCGTGTGGCACTTGCTCCCAACCCAGGGACGTAATCTTGTAAGAGGTCACACGTTTGTAAACAGGTGTTTGTCCTAAAAGTGCTGCAACGACCCTAAAGGATGCCGATTCTTGGGGCAATGTCCGAGCAGTAGGATTGGTTATTCATCAGTTCTCGGCCCAGGTTCCAAATCTTGTGACAGGTTACACGTGTTGTGCGCGGTCTGGCTCCATTCCTATGTAGGCCCTTGCGCTTCAGCAGTGCTTATCGTTACGACCTGAGATAAGCGTGCAAATCGTCTAGCTGAAGGTAGTACACACCGACGGTGGGGTTGGTAGTGTCCGGCAGCAACACTAAATGCGCAACACCTTGCATATCCCACCAAACAGAAAGCTGAACCTTACCTGGATGCAAGCTGGCCTTGGGAGTCGGCATTGTCCTCTGTTTCGGGTCCAAGAACAGTTTTCCGATTATGACATTGTCATACAGAACTGATTTCTCATCACCTGTCCAGTAACGGTTCAACTTAGTCACAGGCAAGCAGAGAAATGCATTCACTCTTTTGATTTGCTTTCTGCTCCAATGTGAGTTGATGGGGTGCACAAACTCCTCTCTTATTGAGGTACGTGATAGCGCTCGTGTGGGTGGTCCCATGCTGCTCTACCAACTCTTGAGAGGTCACACATGTGTTTTGGTCTCTACTAATGTCCTCAGCGTGACCATATCCATTGTTGTGAGTCTTCTAGCTTTAGGACGGTCTGAGAGGTCAAATTTTCCTTTCGAAAACGTTGGAACGAAAGACAGCACAGACGATGTGATATGGCATTGGGGCACACACTGGTAATGTTCTTTACAGCACTTGCTGGAAAGCCAGCGGAACGAAACTCATACAGCATACAATGGCTGATATGCATCTGTTCAACTTCCATGTTGGCTAGCGCTTACACTCTTCGCTTTCGAAAGGCTAACTGCCACGGACATAAGCCACCTACCTGCTGATGTAATGCATGTGTGCTGCGTAATCTCAGTGGTTAATGTGTGTGGTGGTCAGTACTTCGAATTCTGACATTCTTTCATCGGGCAAAACTTTCTTTACAACGGAACATTTAAAAAAATGCAATTCATCTGTAGACTACGTATTTATTACTTTTCAGTTGAACGTTTGATCTGTGACAACGGTAATACTTGACTTTTGCGTTTGTTCCACGCTGAACGTTTCTTCCAGGAAATTTTGTGGTACGCTATGCCGGTAATGTTAAAGAAACTCTGAATCACGGTAAACCTGAACTCAAGAATAGAAGTTTACTATATTTGTCACCTTGGAAGAAAACACGAAATAATAGGGAACTCGCTCTCATGATCCTCTGTCCTTCAAAAGCAAGCTACGGAATAAAAGCACGCGCAGCACTGCTACACATTTTTTTATACATTAAAGAGCTTCGCTTTGCGTGCTTCACTCACTTCCGGATAAAATAATTCGTAAATCTAAATCAGGAGCGCGAGTTGTTCATTATAGTAAAAAAAAAATCTTCGTGCATGAATAAGTAAAATCGTTATAATCAGGGCGGTAGTCAGAAGTAGTTTTTCCGGGGGTTTCTGATTTTGAAAATTAATCTTCAGTGCACGTTATTCATGTATATGCGAAGTGTATGGAAAATTTCTTCTCTGTCACATTTTACTTGCATATGAAATTCTTCTCTTTCATACTCCCGATTTTTCAAATTCTAAGTTACATGCTGTACAATTTACACAACAAATACATAGATTAATCTACCCTCTGTTTACTTAAGTACAGCTTTCTGGAAGTGTTTAAAACCCAAAACTCCTCCATGGCTACTGCCCGCGGTATAATGAACGATGGCGTAGACATTTTCGGAAAACTGCTGCATTTTAAACGAAATCTTCGGTACTTAAACCAATGTGACGCTGTCTCAATAAGGTTTTGGCGTCGACTTGTTTAAAAGCAGATGGAAATCCTAAACACACTGTTTACTACATACATGCTACATTTAATTACACGTCGTATTCAAACGACATATATCTTGAAGTTATTATGGTATGGTTAGTGGAGAGTGACACGTGTCACGCTTTTCCAGATGCGTTATTTGTCAGCACATTTATTCTCGTTTCTTTTAATTTTAGTAAATCATATTGGATTCCGATATCAAATATCAATACCGAATAGTTATACCGTACTGTTTCCACGCGATAAAAAACGCGATAGAAGTACAATCCTTACGAGTTGAAATAACTTTACTGAAAGGTTAAAAATAGATACAGGTCGAAAACGCCATGAGATTTTTCGTGTTCCACAATACTCTCATCTTCAGATTGAATATCTAGCAATGCCTGTGTACGGGCTGTAAATATTACAGTGATCCATATCATCATAATGACGTGCTGAATCTCATGCACGCACGCTCAACAAACCGTTGGGAAATCACTGCATGCATGAAAGGAATGCAGTAACGAGGCTATGGATATTGGATTCCGATCTTGGACTCATATTAATGGTCCCATTTTAGTTGAAATCAATCTGACTTTCTCTATCAGTGAATATCTAATTCTGGGAAATATAAATCATGAAATCATACGCTGTGTGCGTTGAATAGGGCTCAATGGTTCTGATCTTAATAATAGCATATTACCATATGTAGAAATTTTAATGATATCTTTTCCATTAACCAACTTTCGATCCCCATGTTCTGAGATGATTATTTTCCTTGTACTCCTGTGCAGGCTTACGTTATTTTAAAAATGATGACAACATCGGCTGTTTAGAATTTATGTACATACTTTATACGTATATATTTCATTTTCCTACATGTATTTATACTGAAATGCTTCAAATAGAGGAAATGTGTAAATTTCCGCAACATTAACCCTTTCTTTACTTCAGAATATTTTATGCCCTAACGGAATATGAAATACTATGAAAGAGGATCCTACGAAACTTTACCATTTTTAATGCTATAAATTTCCTGCTCTTTCGGATATACGAGTTGTGCCACTCTCCCTAAAAGTGGAAGTAACCTTAATATAATGGATATAACAAAATGAAAAAACAGCACTGCTAAATGTATGGAAGAACAAAGCGATAGCGAAAATAACGGTATAAATGTTTCTGGAAACGTTTAAACAAAATACATTCGAAATAGGAAGCTAGTGTTTCATAATAATGCTGGCAACATTCCGAGTTCATTATATACGCACTGCATTTAAACATTTCCAATTAGTATAATTTAATCAGATTATTTTCCAATAGGATTAAACAGACCTAATGAGACATCCAAACTTCAATGAGATCTAAGTTTCTTCTCCAAAAAATTCCGAATGATACCGATAGTGGCACTGAAAAAAAGAAATTTCAGAAAGCCTACAGAGACTTTTTTTTTGAGGGGGTGTTTAATGACCTCAACGATCAACTTCATGGAGTACAAGCAGCGCTCTTCGATCCATCATTTAGAGTATCTGCTTCCAGGGAAAGAGAGTGTTGCATTGATATCGCGTATTAACACGCAATATCAATGCAACACCGATATCAATAGATATTCTGTTTTTCTAAAGTTTGTCATTCGTTCCATCTCCGACAAAACTTCAGAAGCAAGAGCTTCGACGTTTGAGCAAAAGGTATGACTATTCAGTCCTTCAGCAGTGTTCTAGAAGCCATTAACAGCGACACGGACTGGAAAATGAGGTCATAAGTAAACAGAATTGTCCAGTACAGATGCTGGTTGTAGTCTCATCTGGCAATGCTGTGCAACTCTCTTGTCTTATTCTGTCGTTGCAGTTGCATAACCTTATTTTTTATGAGCGATCTCGAATTGCATCGCTGAAGGACGCTAATACTTTAATAGGTCAGCAGAAATTACGCCTGGCATCAATTTAAATACAACACTATAAAATTATAACCAGTTATGAACATTATTGGGCCCCAGGACAACGGTATTTAATTTAACAAATGGTGTGGATGCTAAGCTAACGTTGTCGGTAAACAATCTAAATCCTTGCGTTTTTACTCTTAGAAATTTCAGTATATTTTGAAAATAAAAATATATTTTCTGTAATGCAAATTACTTAAATAAAACATTAAAATTAACTCTGTTTGCACATAAGCGGTTAAATGTTCTGCCGCGTCTTCCCTTATTCACTCCAGTTAATTTCGTTCCGTGGGTTCATATCTAGTTGTTGTGTTGCAGGGAAATAAGAGCGTCTCAGGCGTTGATGATTGTTGGACACGGATAGATATGAGCCTAAAGTAACACCAACAAACGAGTGAGTCACTGGAAAAGAAGCAAGTGCCACAAAACCCAATTTGTTCAGAAAAAAAGGCATTTTTCCTAAAACTGTTGTCTTGTAAAAACTAATTGTAAACATGTAGTTATTTTAACGGCACGTTAAAATAGATACTGTGGGATGCCTGTTTCCAAATCTTCGCTGCAGTGTCACCATTAATAATATAAAAATGTAAATACAGTGAAGAATCATGGGATGGTCAGAGTGAAATGTACACACTGGAAATAAATTGTGAAGTTTGGTATCGAAATTACATATTTCATACAAATAAGAGTTATTAGAAGACCACAAATAATGTAAACCTCAGCAGGTGGCATCGGTGTTTATCTTATTTAGATATGGAAGAATGTCATAACAATGACATCAGAAAAGTATCAGTGGTGTACTGTGCTTGTATCCAATGAAAGCAAAGAAATGTACCTGAAGTTTCAAAGTTTGTCTGCATCCATTTCTTCATCAATGTTTTCTGTTTCTTCTGTAGTCATTTTTAACACATCATAAAATCGAGCATAAACAGGTGGTATAAACTGCATCTCGACTTAGTACGTCACAAAGTTTTGCTGCCTTTATCAGTCTTCCATTAGGATATTTCACTGGCAAAACACAGTTTCCTAAATTCGATGGATGACCACGCCCTTCATGAAGACTCACTTTCACTTGTACTTTCATGGGAATATGAGTATACTTGATGTAAACAGACAGAATCTTCAATACCCACTAATCGCGGAACCGTAGCTTTTCTAAGATTAAAACGTTCTTTATCAACAGTCACGCTTCTCTTCACAAGAATAGCCACTATTGGAGCCAGTGAAAGGAAATCTGCGGTTTTCATTTCCACTAAGGTGAATGATTTCTTTTGTTTGCTTTGTCGTATCAGTTCCGCCCATTTCCAAGGAAAGTACACTGCTTAGGTACATCTGCGTTTCTCTATGAGTCCAAAATCTCGGTCTAAAAGCATGAGTGTATGTCCAGGTACAAAAAAATCGGTGTTCTATGGTAGCAAAGATTTTCTTGTCCAAGAAGTACAACCAAAGCCCCAGGATGATGTAATCTTGGTTCTGTCCAACACACGAATCATAGTATACGATTAAGGTACGGTGATGAAATTGTTTGAGAAGCTGCAGTGCTTTCAAACATCAACTTCCAACTTCATCAGCTAACTTTGAAGCTTCGTCTTCTGAATTTACACACATTACTGCCCTCTCATCATAGCAACAGTGAACACCGAAGTTATACGTTAAGAGTTGTCTCTTATAAAATTCATTTTCAGTGAAAAAATACGGAGTCGAAAGATCTTCCTGCAAATCGATACACAAAACCAGTGTGTCACTACCATCCTGTTTTGAATCGTTTGTTGCTTCCTTCAGGCTGTTGTAAGCAGATCCAGGTTTACGCAAATGCCATTTAAAATCTACTAATTATAGACAATTTCCTGCATTTGCCAAATCACAAGTATTGGATGTGTCACTTGATGGGAGTTTAAAGCCAATACTAAATTCGCTGTTAAATGTATTTTGACAAACATTCTATTTCACTAAGACTGCGCTAGTAATAAGAGTATCACGGTACAAACGGTACAAACGCTTCATTTCTGCAAGTGAATGTACCGAAGTAATGTATGTCCTGCCCCAGTTATGCTTTCGATTGTAGTGTGAAGTGTATCTTGGAAACATTCGAATATGTTTTCGTACTTCATCTCTCCTATCAGAAGAGATTGTTTGGGTACTGTTGAAATGCATACCTCTTTTGTCCTGCGTTGGATAATGAACTAGATCATGTGGAGACATGCTTTCGGATAGAAGAGGACAGGAAGCATGTTGTGTTTCTTCTGCTTCACAATCCTCACTGACTTTATTAACACCTCTCGAACCTTTCTTAAACGTTGTACAATAACACCACGAAAGAAACACAAATTCCATTCTGCACACTTCGATTTCACTATGTTTAATGCAACGAATGAAGTACTAGAAAGAAACATTCCTCTGGCTTACTGTTGCAACTTTCCTTTTATTAATGCAAGCACGCTTGCACTTGTACGGCCTGACTATTCCGAATAAATAAGCATTTTGCTGGATGTAGTCTCCAAGGCCGTAAAACTCCATACATATGCCTTATCTGTGTTGCACTAAAAGTGTCGAATATTTATAACTTCGTTTACAATACTGATCTAAGTTTTCGAGCACTTTAGCAGGTGCCAGAGTCTTATTTCTTCCAACATATTCTTAGCTAGTTTCGTAACCTCTTTCTTTCGTTGTCTTTCCGTTTATCAGGAT
The DNA here is from genome assembly GCA_039090855.1 of Macrothele yani. NCBI lineage: Eukaryota > Metazoa > Arthropoda > Arachnida > Araneae > Macrothelidae > Macrothele > Macrothele yani. The sequence goes on along the minus strand of CM076999.1, from coordinate 43,321,249 downwards.
TCCTAAAACGTTTCTTCCCCGAAACGTTTGCACTTCCTTCACTACTCACATTTACATCAACTCCCTGTAATTACATCTCTACAACACTGAACTAACACAGCTTTGTCTCACACAACAGCTGTGATTGTTTGTGTAAGTCACAGCCACTCAGAGACAACTTGCACTTTCTTCACTACTCACATTTACATCAACTCCCTGCATTTACATCTTGAAAACACTGACATAACACAGCTTCGTCTCACACAACAGCTGTGATTGTTTGTTTGTGTTCATCACAGCCACTCAAAGACAACTTGCACTTTCTTCACTACTCACATTTATATAAACTCCCTGTATTTACATCTGGACAACACTGACATAACACAGCTTCGTCTCACACAACAGCTGTGATTGTTTGTGTACGTCACAGCCACTCAGAGACAACTTGCATTTTCTTCACTACTCACACTTACATCAGCTCTCTGTATTTACATCTTGAAAACACTGACATAACACAGCTTCGTCTCCCACAACAGCTGTGATTGTTTGTTTGTGTACGTCACAGCCACTCAGAGGCAACGCACTATACTGCTAGTGAGCTGCGTGGTATGTTCCCTTCTTCCACTAGAGGTTTCACACGTTACTGAAAACACGATCCTTTAATCGGCTGTGGATGTGCGTGAGCATGGGTCACATGATCAATTTTTAGTGAAATAGACTCTAAATAGCAGCAACTATCAGATACCTACCTTAACTCAAATTTGACACTCGTATGTGGCATGTGTCTCTTTTCCACTGGGCCACTCAATTGCTGAGGAAAGTCACTTTTTACAGTAAACAAAATATGAGTGCAAATCTTGTGGCTAAAATACAAATAGAAACAATAAAGAGGCCACGTATTTTTTATTCACGCTGACGAACAGATAAAATATTTAAGCAAACACAAATATAACAAGTTCAATATATATAACCCCGCACGGGGATAACTGGTTTTCCAGTTATTTGGGGAGCGGCGCCCCCACGGCCCGAGCTGACCTTGTGACTGGTCAACATCTGATGTCATGCCACAGCTTGTTTTTTTCTTATTTTGGTGCTGTTGGTGTTTGCAGGGACGGCTGTTCATCCAGCTGTTGGGGAGTCGCGGCCCCACGATCCCGAGCTGGTCTTGTGTCTCGCTTTTTCGTTTTTATTTAGTTTCTCCACTGGCTAGTTGCCCGTGTTGTATACTTTACCTAATCGCTACCACGTTATGCACTAACACCCCGGTCTTGTGGTTTTGTTACCCTCCACCACTAACTGATTTATATTAACCGCTCAGTTTGTAGGTTGCTGAGATTCCGTTTAGGTTCCCTGACAGGATTTGTCTTCTTTGGATTTCTTTTTTTTCCTTTTCGCTGGTTTGGGTGCTAGACCTACCTGCATGTTTGCCGCGTGCGGAGACCCGTGAGGCGGAAATGGGATGTCTGGCGGCTGAGGTCGCAGGAGACCGGATAAGTGCCTCCTGTGTACCAACACTCCTCTTCGACCCCGGCTTCGCTGTAAACGGGAGGCTAGAGACTAACCCACCTCTAGTCAGAAGTCTTGTACCAAGTTGTGTACACGGCTTTAGCGGCTTTTTTGTCGTATAGCACGGCAGGGTGAGCCCGGGGGCTGTGGGATCATGCCAAAGGCGTTGGCATGACGGTACCCGGAGGCCGAAGTGTCCGCCGAGTGCGTGTGATCACAGCCAACGGACTATATCTGCAACGTATAAGCTCCAGAACTGTGTCCAGCGTCATTTTCTTGGCTTGCAGACCTCCAGTTCTCTCTTGTAGGGCTCGGTGGTGGGTGGAGTAGTCTGCAGACGAATCTTCCTCCTTTTTTTCCATGGGTAAAAAAGAACAAAAACTCCAAATTTAAGTCACCTGACAAAATGATAGTTGCCAACGACACTCCTTCGTCTTCTCAACCTACCAAGTCTCATACCCTTAAACGGTCTTTAGACCTTGACCTGGACCAAGAATGTGGAACCTCTTCTTCGGCAGCTGTACCAGTCGCTCCGAAGCGTCGTCTCCCCTCAATTGCTGTGACTACGCATGCTACTCACTTGCTTGTAGAATCCATCGATCCGAATGAGAGACTGTCCACCAGATCTCCCTTTTTCATTTCTAAAGCTTTGGACGCTGCGGTTGGCCCCTTGAAGTCTGTGAGGAAGCTTCGCTCTGGGGACCTGCTTGTCCAAACTTGCAGTGTTTCTCAGAGTAACACTTTTCTGAACCTCACTAGTCTTCAAGGCATTCCTGTCAAAGTGACACCTCACCCGTTTCTTAACACCTCTCGGGGTGTTATTTCGGAGTTTGATCTCTTGCCATGCAGTGAAGACGAATTCGTGACTGAACTTGCTGATCAAGGTGTTATTGCTGCACGTCGTATGATGTTCCGGCGTGATGGTTCCATGATTAAGTCAAAAAATGTCATCTTGACTTTTGACTCCCCGAAAGTTCCGACAGAAATCAAAGCAGGCTACTTGGTCTGTGCAGTTCGCCCGTACATTCCCAGTCCTCTGCGCTGTTTCAGGTGCCAGAGGTACGGGCATTCACAACGATTCTGTAAGAGTTCCGCTCGTTGCGCTAATTGTGGCTCCGGTGAACATGACGGGGAAGGTTGCACTTCTGCGGCCTGCTGTGTTAACTGCGGTGAGGCCCATGCAGCTTACTCCCGCAACTGTATGAAATGGAAGGACGAGATGGCGATCCAGCGCCTCAAGACCCTGGAAGGCCTCTCGTACCCTGCTGCCAAAGCCAAGTTGGGTATTCCCAACACCCGACAGCGTAGTGTTGCCGCAGTTGTTAAGTCTCTGCCACAACCCGTGCAGCCCTTTGTTCCGCGCCCTGTAGCTCTCGCAGCGCTTGCCAAGCGATCTACAGCTGACCAAGCGACACAGGTGTTTTTCCCCGAGCTCGAGATTTTTCGAATACCTGATTCTGGGCCTTCTCTTTTGCAGCCGACCCTCTCTTCCAGTTTAAAGCAGAAAGCCTGCACGTGCGGACGACCCGGCCCTCAATCCGCAAAGGTGTGCAGTGTCCATCCAACTGTCTCGGCCTCAGCGAGATCCCCACCCTCAACCAACATTATAGAGGAACATAGGGGGAGGAGAGTGACAGTTCGTCCCCAGCCTCAAACAACATTGCAGAGGAACATGGGGGAGAAGAGAGTGACAGTTCGTCCCCGCCCTCTGCCAGCATTGCAGGGGAGTGTGGGGGGAGGAGAGTGACTCATCCTTTGTGTAGTTCTGTTTAAAAAAAAAAAAAATTATAATTATAATAGTCAATTAATACATTTTTATATAAACCTAATTAACTACCTTGTCGTCACAGCTTTCATCATACTCTTTTTCAACTTTTACCAAGCCTGTCTGCTCTTAAACATTTTCCACGTTTTTTAACAATCTGTGGCTGATAGTTCTTGGTCTGGCGCTCTTTGGCCAAACCTGGCCCTTGCGCCAATAAAATCCAACAACCAACCAACCAACCAATATATATAAAATGTGAGCTTTTGAAATGTTTAACTCGATGACAAAAACAAAATCATTAAACGATATTGGCTATCAACAATGTATTGTCAGTAATTGGTATGACCTCCTCTGACCTGAATACACATATTAAAACTTTTGACATGCTTAGTAGGAGATTATTTAAATGTTCTTTTGGGATTTTGTCCCACTCCTCGTTGCATGCCATCTTCCGCTGGTGGAGACTCTGAGGTGATCATAGGAATAAGGCTTCCAAAAATTATCCTATGCGTTCTCTATCGGGTTTACTTCTGGCAAGTAGTCAAGCCAGTCCATTCAGCAAATATCCTCTCTATGCAGTACTTCATGTACGTGGGTCATTCTGCGAGGTCTGGCATTATCATCCATGAAGAGGAAGCTAGGATCCACTGCGCCACAGAAGAAGATAATATGGCCTGCTTGGGTAATAAGCATGGATTTCGTCGGTAATAAACTAGCCTCATTACAGATCTTTATCAAAATAATGCTGAAACTAACTTGAAAAATATAGCAATAAGCTACGTTTAAATTTACGTATGACCATATGATTAAGGGTTTGTTGAACTGGTACTTTAATGCGATTTAGAGGATCCCTAACATAAATGAAATAGATACAAACTTTTAATATGCGATGATTCATGGATAATTTTAACAACGTACTCTTTAACAATTTTTCGTGAATTTAAAAGTAAAATCTAAATAATAATATGTTGTTTTAGATATTTCAAGACGTCCATGACAAGGTTGATTTCTCTTCCAGTTATATCAAATTTGGTATTTAAACAAATGTACAAGGAATATCGTTGAAGTTATACAAGATTTACAAAAGTTTTGGCTTTAAATAAACATACGGCATTTTATACGTTCTTTTCCGTTAACATGAATTCATAGAAAATATTCACTTCCTTCTTTCTTATTTTTTGTGAAGCAATGACATTACTTTCCGCTTTCCGACTTTTAACGAGCAGTAATAAAAAGAAATCATTATTTATAAATAATTTTCAGATTTCTTATTAATTTGTGTATGGCGTTTTAATGCTGATCTTTTCGTGAGCCTCAGCTCACCTACTAAAGTAGGCAATCTTTGCTGTGTCATATCATGTGTATTCCATTCATATGTTTGGGTACAAGTTAGGTGAGGTGTTATCAGTGCTGTGTTAAGAAACAAGTACCAACTTGTTTATGCCATGCTAGCTATACTACCCGTCTTTGCCCGGTACAGAATGTATGGAATCTGTAGCATCAAACGGACCTAAAGTGTTACGAATTATTTATTACACGTCCAGAAGACACATAATTAGATCACTGACTGAACAAAACTTGTTAACAATTTGTTATCGACGATCAAATGCATCACGTGTTTTCGGGGTTTCAGACGTCTTTGAGGGGCGAATCTCTGGGATAAAAAAGTTAAAAACTTATATTTGAGATATTTTATCAAACTGGCTGAAATTTTAATGAACACCATAAATCGTTATTAGGAACATATTCTTCAAATTTCGCCTGAATCGGTAAATAACTTGTTTAAATTAGCCGTCAAAAATGTATTAACCTTTCTTGCGTATATATTTTTGTTTACCGATAAATTAAAAATTCCATGCCTATTTTAAAAAGTCTTGACCGCATTCCGGTGAAATTTTGAGGTACTCCTGTTATTACCAAATCATGGTGTTGACAAAAATTTCAGCCCGTTTCGTTAAGATTTCGCAAAGTTTGTTTTTGCATTTTTTCATGCACAGGTCTCAGAGAATAGAAACACCTGTGAATCAATGCAGTCATGTGCTTTCAGATTTGGAACAGATAACGATGACGTAGTAAACGACGCTGACTTTATTCATTAGCTTATTAATTAATTCCTAACTCGCGAACGGAACCACTTTGAGATCTTAAAATAGTTGCGTTGACCTAGAAATTCAAGTATTAATAAGCTATGCAAATTTCACGATGCCACAGTTCGGGGTTCGAGTGTTTTTGCTGCTTTAGACAAACAGACGTTTTGTGTTTTATATATAAAATATTTAGTTAGCTCATAAAATGGATTAAGATGAAAACAGCTACGGGATAATAACAGAGGATTTAAATAAATATTAGAATTCGATAAGAGGCTACAATTAGATCTGCGGAGTTGAAACTCACGTATTCTCGTTTTACGCATTATTTAACGATGGAAGTCAGTGATTAGTGGATCATACTTTCTTTGGAGATTTTTCATTATTCATGCATTCGCGAATGATAATTCAAATGAATGGCCATTTAATTTCCACCTATCTCTAATGTCCCTCTATCCTTACTAAGTATATTATCCCCTGCAGGTATCTGTCTTTACGTCCTAATCGGAAATTGTCAACTGCTGAGAAGTGCAGGGGATTAGTTGAAACCAATTCACCGTTCACGAATGGATATTCCATCGTGATAAACATACATGTATCATCCACACTGATCCCCATGTGAAACTCTACAAACTCCTAAAAGAGGCTAGCTAAGTACGTATTTATCTTTGCAAATGGATCACAGCTGGTCGCGAACTTACTATTCAAAATTTAAATACCATTCTTAAGTTTAACCATTATTTCTAGCTGTTAGTTATAAAAAATTACAAAAGTTCTTATTAATTCTTATGACCAGAATAAAGAATCGTAAAAATGAACAAACTTTGTTTATTTTTATTTAACAGAAATGCCTACATAATCGTATCAGATTAATATGCAACCTACCTAATAATCAGAATAACCAATCTAAACCCGGATGACAGCAAGCAGAGGGCGTGGGGCGTGACCTTCGAACACAGGCCTGAGGAGGAACTCCGGTCCCACCTCTGACGTCCTCACCCTCAGGTACGTCTTGCCAAGGAGCTGCCCGGACGTGACCTTTGACTTTAAGTGACGGCCAAGAAGGCCCATGGCACGCCGACAGGAGCAGGACACATTACCGTAGCAAGTGGTTTCATTAATATTTTATTTTGTTATGCGTGAGGTTATAATTTCTATTTTAGTAGTCACCAAGATGCGGTACACATGCAGTGTATCAAAGTGTAACAGCAACTATTGAAATGTTCGATAAGCTCGTTGTTTTCATTTAGAAAGAATACAGCACTTTGAAAGCAATGGATTAACCCGGCAAAATTTAGTAAATAATGTACAGATTTTTTTCTTTATTTCTTTAACTTAAGTTAAAATCATTAATGTGTAAGTTCAGAAACTTAACAAGTAAGTCTCTCTCATATAGGTACATATTTGAAAGTTGTTCCCATAAGCAGCATTCCTTAATAAGAAATCATTAAAATTGCTTTGAAAGATGGGCGGACGTAAAACACTTAGCTTGAGTTGTGTTGCAAATAATTTTTGGTAATTTAGAAGTACTATCTATATAATAGGAATTACAAATGTTTTCAGTGCCAATTGCTAATTTCGGCATGATGTATCTGGACAAACATTGTTAGGCACAATGAAAGGTGTTATTTCTGTGTCATATTTCTCACCCTATGCCATTTTTATTAATTCTGTTGCTTAACACAAAGTTGATGGGGTACTGTATGATTACATGCCTTAACATATGTACTAGCTTCCAATATAGCCTTTAGAACTCTCATTTAGAGACTGTCTTAGTGACATAGCCTGAAATTTTTATTTCAGGCAAAAGTTCCAATACAGCTTATAATTTTTATTTTAGTAGTCACCAAGATGCTGTACACATCTTGATATATAGGTTCAAACGTATAATTCAAACACTGGCTAATAAAATACCACAACAAAATTAAAATTAAAGAGAACGTATCAAAAAAATATTGTTTCTCATTTAACACTTGTTTGCTTCCTTTAAACTTTAATTAATACCTACTGAGGTAAAGCATTTTTATTAGTATTGTTGTTAACTAACTTTCGTTGCATATTGTTTAAAATAATGAAAGAATAAAACTGTAAAAGAAGCAATGCTACCTTAACATGTAGTTTACCTAGTTGATCTCTGAAATACTCAAGACAAATAGCAATTTTTTAGGTGTGTGAACTTCACTTTATCCTACTGATATCGAACGCGAAACAATTGCTTTTGGTGAAATGCATAGTTGAATTACATTGAAGAACGTTTTTGATAATTTCGATTCAAAACATTTTCTATGACTTTTAAATAAAACACCTTTATTGGTCTTTTGTAGGACCCCCAGCTCGGCAGGCGTAAGCGTTCTCGAAGAAATGTTCACAATAGGTATCGATAATTGCTGCTGTGTGCTTGTCCTGGTGTGTTGCTCTGCTAAGAGCCTTTCTATCTTCTTTCGGTAACTAGTGGTGTGAAACCTACATTGCCGGCTTGTCAACATGTCAATCCTGCTGAGCATCGCATCAAGTTCAAGCGGAGCAGTTTAACTTGCTAGCTTCGAGTGAAGGTAAAATAATTTGGATGCCAGTTCCATGATCAAAACCCTTTTTAAACGAATGAGGTGCCTAAGCTTTTGCTGCTGGAAGCTTATCTTTTTTCGCCAGAACCATGGATTGTCCAATGCTGATTTAAACTTCAAGAAGTTTGGAATTAGATCATGCGTTCTACAATCATTTTGGAAGTCAAAGTGACATCCTTCCGTCACAAGTTTGATTCCAAGTTTCCTAAGTTCAAAATACAAACCCAATTCAATGCCCGAAAATACGAACCCATTTCAATGCCCAATGCCCGGATGTTTGCCATTTGTCTCCAAAATGAGAAACATCACCCTAGGTCCAGAAGGGTTATTCTGGAGCTTTGATGTCATACATCTATATCCCTGGGACCCTGTGGCAGGAGCGACAAGGAATATCAAGCAATCACTATCTCAATCCACCATATACTGCCAAGAATCTCTGAAAGATATTTTCAAGACATAGACATTGCTACGAATTAATTCGAGTTACTTTCCCTACGACCCGCATGTTCACAAACACTCCAAAGAGGTACCGATGTGTTCAGCATTGTCTCCTGTGCTCGCAGATGCTGTGATGAGACCACTTGAGGACACCATACTCACAACTTTATTCCCCTTCCGAGAACCTCGAAATAATGGTTGCGCTATGCGGATGATGTCTTTTCTTGTCTGGGAACATATAAAGAATTACTTGCAAGACTTTATCGTTGCTATGAACAAAGTGCATGGTGACATAAAATTTGATGTTTAAATTGAAAACCGAGGAGAATCACCTTTCTTGGATATGCTCGTGAAGAGATTAGCATCAGGTACAATCAGTACCGAAGTGTACTACATGGTGTGCCATATAAAAGTGGCCCTAGTATATTGAACAACAATAGTCCGACAATGTTACTATACATGGTAAAGAACAGTAGAAATGAGAGTAAACAGGAGTAATTTACAGGTGTTTACAATAATTGCTGAAAGTGCAGCCATCCGACATCAAGACATATTTTTCATATTTTCCATTACGCACCTCAACTTATCGGTCGTAATCTGGGCTATGGCATCCGTAATGTTAACTTTTAATTCATCAAGGATGTGCGGATTAGTTGCGTACACTTTCCCTTTCTATCATTTAAAACCTTGTATGAATTATTTCTTAAATACTGTTCAACAATAAAAATCCGCTGTTCCGTACTTAAACCTATTTCCGTTTCCTCTGTCCTCTCTTCACTTACTTTTATGACAGCGTACGTACACGGATCTGGCAGTGCCTAACCACACCGGAGAATTCCTTTGCAGCTGTACACGCAGAAATCTGTTAGAAGTGGAACAAAACGGTTTTAACTGGAAACCCGCCAAACAACTTTAACCCGCCTAAAAAACGTCTGGCCCCGAGGGCTCCTTTACATGGCGCACCCTGTATAAGCCCACGCACGTGAATAACCCCATTCTGCCCATAAATACGCACTGTTCAAATACAGAGCTAAAAGGGACAGGGAGCAATCTACTGAGAAGGAGGTTATGAAACAGAAATTGGAGCTCTGAAAGATCTCGCCGGAGCTGGTCGATTTGACACTTCCAGAGTGAAAAACATCACAGCAAAAAAAGAGGCAAGCAAACGAAATGAGGTAAGTGAAAAAGCACCATTGAAATTTGTTGGAACTACTGCCCAAATACCATGAATTTCATATTTCATGAAGAACCTTTTTCGAAGGAGAGGTCTGGGTGTAGGTTTGAAATCACCTAAACCAATGGCGGCCGGACTGTGCACCGAAAGAAGTGAATCCACAAGCCTTACGGACGCAGGCATCTATAGCGTTCCACTACAGTGCATGGACTCGTCCACTAAACATTATATGGGACTCACTAAAAGGTCCTTTAGTGTGAGAATGGCATAACACAAAAGGGACGTGAAGCAAAATAAACATAACACAGCGCTTGCCAGGAAAGTAGCTATCCAGGAAGCGCAACCGCAATGGCAGAACATCCACAATATTGGCAACCATTAGAGAAACAATTGAGATATTAACACGCTATAATGTGTGCAACACAGGTCTCAATTGCGCTTTCTGTGGCCTGGAGCCATCTGCTTGACATTATAAGTAGGATGCAATGATTCTGTACACATTAAATACTTATTACGTTTTGGTCATACATCATATACTGTAGCATTTCAGTCGTTACCCGCGTGTTTGGCTTGCGCGAGCGTGGTATTCTAAGTGTCATATTTATTTAGTTATTTATGTGTATGCGTGTTCATTTAATAGTTTAATTCTGATTTACTTTGTAACCACCTGAAAAGGCCGTCCGTTGACGGAGAAAGCTTGCAGGAAGTTTACTTTTTTCTACACCAATAAATACGGATTGTATTATATTTGTTTTGGTTTTGCTTTGGTGTTCATAACCCACAATTTACTCATTGCATAATTTTAATTAGCATTCAGTATTAATGCCAGAAATTTATTTTAAAATATTAATAACTATGCTGGTTTCAGTTGTTTATTGTGATGCAATTTGAATGTCGCAAAGCTGAGCTTCAGCTCTTACTGTAAATTCCCACCTATTTGGTTTAAATTGTAGTGATAATGCAATCCTTTTTAAGCATTGTAACAGGTCGTTCGGAAAATGTCCGCTTTTCCGAGGTGCGACATTCATCTCTCTCACAGTTCCTGCAGGCCAACCTGCTCGTAACGACGTACGAGCATAAAGGCGACTGAAACGCCAAGTACACGTCATAATCGGCTAAACTGTAGTTGTTGCGTATCGCGTATCGTGTGGGAATGGTCCGTACAACATGTTAGAAAGGACTGCGAAGCAGGTGATTCTACTTCATGCGTTTACAGAGAACCGATGTCGACTGGTTCTGTTGCGAATGTTACCTTAATACGAAATTATGGATTTTGGATGATCACTAAAATGACCTTTAGCATTGAAAAGTGTCGCTCCACACCGAAATATGTTTTCTGACTGTACTGTTATTATTTTTTTTAATGAATGTGAAGATCTCTATCTAGCAGGAATTATCAACTAAATTGATGTTCTGCCAGGGAAGAACTGTCTAATTAAAAGTAACTCATGAGCAATATCCTGTAGAAAGCCACACTTCCATTCCCTATTAAATATTGCAGAATATGATCTGTCGTTTATTATGTCTGATAAAATAGTATGCTGTGTGTTACATTATATATTGCTTCAATGTTAAGGAAATTCCCCTTATTTTCGTCGCTACAAACTTCATCAAAAATTATTTGAACTCCACATCTAAATTCACTCCCTCCACACATCAAACGAAAAGCAAATACCGTCGAAACACCTTATGCGCTCTTCCTTGCTACAAAGCTCACAGGTAGTGATCTGGAGCCAACGGGAATCATAAAAAAATGGAGTAGGCGCTAACGTGCTGCCATCACTCGGCGTTGTGAGAACTAGATCGGGGTGGGGCTAATTCGAAAGATCCGTCAAGATACGTGAAATAAATCACCTTAATGTACGTGAAATAAATCTCCAATATACGTGAAATAAATCTCCAAGATACGTGAAATAAATCTCCAAAGTTCGCTTATAAATTACCATCTCCGTTCACTTTTATCTCATTCCTAGAGTACGGGTTGAACAAGTAAAGATGGTCAAGGTCGCAAAGAAGACGCCAAATCAAAAATTACTTATCATAGTACCGCAAATACAACATGTTCACGTTAAGAAACTCGCATTATAGTCTCCGACTATACACAATTTCCAAAACAGCTCCTAACCAATCGCTTCTTCAGAATCACCTCTGTCACGATTCCGTATATACATTTACGACATAGGAGTGTTTATTGTTCGGTTCTGGCTCTTTCTTATTCCTGTAACCATTGCCTGCAGATTTGGGACGGACGACTTCTTATAGTCCTTCAAATTATTCACCGTGTTTTTAACACCCCTACAAAGAATCCCTAGCACTAAATCAAAGTTTCTTTCTGCAAAATATAGGTAATTATATCAGGAGAGCTTTGCCCCGCCAAATTAGCTCAGTGGGCTAAGCGATGGCTTTTAATCATTCGTCCGAGATGGGTCCAGGTTTAAATCCCGGTGAGCATGAATGTCGTGTTTGTATTACGGAACTGGCTCTCTCCCTTCTCTGGAACCAGTGGCCCTAAATTAGGAACGGGCGACTACTTATAGCCAATTGATTTGCTCACGGTGGTCGTTAAACCTCCAAACAAAAAAATGCTGTGCGCGGAAGAGAAGTTAGTACCGAGTTAAAGGATGATCCATAATAAATATATTACGAAATATATCACATTTCTGCCTCTAGCTCATACGAGATACGTCGATTTCATCAAATATTTAATTTTACCACGTTATTCTCTAAAAACATATCGTTATTAAGAGGAACCCTCTTTCCACAACGGCGAGTAGTACAAATAAATTATTAGAAGGTATCATTGAAGTATTTGGACTTTAGGCATTAACTGAAATCCAAATTGAATAATAATGTTTCCTTTTCAAAAAATTCTTCATGACGATAAGTTAAGCAGAGATACATTTAAGAAATACAGAAAAATAATTACCATTAAAGGACAATTTTTCTGCTTTCATTTACATGGGAAAATCAGGGACATACTGAAAATAATGTCTACAAAAGACCATCTTATTTGAATTTATGGAGAACAATTTGGAAAATATATTTAATATCAGCATTCAGGTGGTGGAAATAGAAATAGCACAACCGATAAAAAATTAGAGAACGTTGTTCACATTTCTCGTGAGATCAGTATAGAGAGCATTTTGAGGAAGAGAATCTATTTTGGCTGAATAATCCATTTAATGAACACAGACAGCATTATAGGCATCTTGTGTAAAGTTGTTTTAGTTACATTCAGTTTTCAAGAGAAGTACGAAGTGAAGGAAGGCAGCAAGTTCCTCCTTCACTTCGTATGTCATAATGTCGACACCTATCTTTCTGATAATGTTTTTTTTGTTCCGATTGGAGGTTTAACCACCATGGTGAGCAACTCAGTGGGTTATAAGCAGTCTCCCGTCCTTAAATCATTGCCGCTGGCGGCACAGAAAGTAGAGAGCAAGCGCCGTAAGAAAAACACAAATTCAATCCTTAACCGTGATTCGAACGCGGACCTATCTCAGATGAATGAGCAGAATCCTTTGTTTAGACAAGTGCGACCCCAAGGCGGCAGCGCTCCGTTAAGGTAGAGCAACTCAGTGCGCTATAAGTGGTCGCCCGTCCCTAATCTAAGGTCACTTGCTCCAGTGAAGAAAAAGAATCAGCGCCGTAAGACAACACAATATCCATGCCTCACCGTGATTTGAACCAGGACACATCTCAGACGAATGATCAGAATCCATCGCTTAGAGCACTGAGCCACCTGGCCGGAATAGTTCCGTTAAGGAAGTGGAAAACCCCTTAAGGACGGAGGAAAACTGGTTGAAGAGAATAACATAGCTTGATTTAACAGGTTCCGTAAACGAGAACTGGGTTTTTCACGGAATATTATGTCACACGCATGTACAATCTGAAAAACAGAGCAGAAAACTAAGGACTGCCTGTACGCAAGAAAAACGTTTCCTTTCTTTGGTACATTATATCGATTATTCGCGTTCTTGGTATTCACCAGAAACATTCGTCAAATTTATAGCTTTTGAGTGCTGTTTCCGTAATTTTATGATCATTAGCATGTCAAAATGGTTAGTACAACAGTCGTGATGTATTACAGTGTTGGTTGGTTGGTTGTTGGATTTTATTGGCGCAAGGGCCAGGTTTGGCCAAAGAGCGCCAGACAAAGAACTATCAGCCACAGATTTTTAAAAACGTAGAAAATGATTAAGAGCAGACAGGCTTGGTAAAAGTTGAAAAAGAGTATGATGAAAGCTGTGAAGACAAGGTAGTTAATTAGGTTTATATAAAAATTTATTAATTTACTATTATAATTATAATTTTTTTTAAGCACAACTACACAAAGGATGAGTCACTCTCCTCCCCCCACACTCCTCTGCAATGCTGGCAGAGGGCGGGGACGAACTGTCACTCTCCTCCCCCCATGTTCCTCTGCAATGTTGTTTGAGGCTGGGGACGAACTGTCACTCTCCTCCCCCTATGTTCCTCTATAATGTTGGTTGAGGGTGGGGACCTCGCTGAGGCCGAGACAGTTGGATGGACACTGCACACCTTTGCGGATTGAGGGCCGGGTCTTCCGCACGTGCAGGCTTTCGGCTGGAAACTGGAAGAGACGGTCGGCAGCAAAAGAGAAGGCCCAGAATCAGGTATTCGAAAAATCTCGAGCTCGGGGAAAAACACCTGTGTCGCTTGGTCAGCTGTAGATCGCTTGGCAAGGGCGGCGAGAGCTACAGGGCGCGGAACAAAGGGCTGCACGGGTTGTGGCAGAGACTGAACTACTGCGGCAAAAGTACGCTGTCGGGTGGTGGGTATACCCAACTTGGCCTTGGCAGCAGGGTACGAGAGGCCTTCCAGGGTCTTGAGGCGCTGGATCGCCATCTCGTCCTTCCATTTCATACAGTTGCGGGAGTAAGCTGCATGGGCCTCACCGCAGTTAACACAGCAGGCCGCAGAAGTGCAACCTTCCCCGTCATGTTCACTGGAGCCACAATTTGCGCAACGAGCGGAACTCTTACAGAAACGTTGTGAATGCCCGTACCTCTGGCACCTGAAACAGCGCAGAGGACTGGAAATGTACGGGCGAACTCCACAGACCAAGTAGCCAGCCTTGATTTCGGTCGGAACTTTCGGGGAGTTAAAAGTCAAGATGACATTTTTTGACTTAATCATGGAACCATCACGCCGGAACATCATACGACGTGCAGCAATAACACCTTGATCAGCAAGTTCAGTCACGAATTCGTCTTCACTGCATGGCAAGAGATCAAACTCCGAAATAACACCCCGAGAGGTGTTAAGAAACGGGTGAGGTGTCACTTTTACAGGAATGCCTTGAAGACTAGTGAGGTTCAGAAAAATGTTACTCTGAGAAACACTGCAAGTTTGGACAAGCAGGTACCCAGAGCGAAGCTTCCTCACAGACTTCAAGGGGCCAACCGCAGCGTCCAAAGCTTTAGAAATGAAAAAGGGAGATCTGGTGGACAGTCTCTCATGCGGATCGATGGATTCTACAAGCAAGTGAGTAGCATGCGTAGTCACAGCAATCGAGGGGAGACGACGCTTCGGAGCGACTGGTACAGCTGCCGAAGAAGAGGTTCCACATTCTTGGTCCAGGTCAAGGTCTAAAGACCGTTTAAGGGTATGAGACTTGGTAGGTTGAGAAGACGAAGGACAGTCGTTGTCAACTATCATTTTGTCAGGTGACTTAAATTTGGAGTTTTTGTTCTTTTTACCCATGGAAAAAAAGGAGGAAGATTCGTCTGCAGACTACTCCACCCACCACCGAGCCCTACAAGGGAGAACTGGAGGTCTGCAAGCCAAGCAAATGACGCTGGACACAGTTCTGGAGCTTATACGTTGCAGATATAGTCCGTTGGCTGTGATCACACGCACTCGGCGGACACTTCGGCCTCCGGGTACCGTCATGCCAACGCCTTTGGCATGATCCCACATCCCCCGGGCTCACCCTGCCGTGCTATACGACAAAAAAGCCGCTAAAGCCGTGTACACAACTTGGTACAAGACTTCTGACTAGAGGTGGGTTAGTCTCTAGCCTCCCGTTTACAGCGAAGCCGGGGTCGAAGAGGAGTGTTGGTACACAGGAGGCACTTATCCGGTCTCCTGCGACCTCAGCCGCCAGACATCCCATTTCCGCCTCACGGGTCTCCGCACGCGGCAAACATGCAGGTAGGTCTAGCACCCAAACCAGCTAAAAGGAAAAAAAGAAATCCAAAGAAGACAAATCCTGGAAGGGAACCTAAACGGAATCTCAGCAACCTACGAACTGAGCGGTTAATATAATACAGTTAGTGGTGGAGGGTAACAAAACCACAAGACCGGGGTGTTAGTGCATAACGTGGTAGCGATTAGGTAAAATATACAACACGGGCAACTAGCCAGTGGAGAAAATAAATAAAAACGAAAAAGCGAGACACAAGACCAGCTCGGGATCGTGGGGCCGCGACTCCCCAACAGCTGGGTGAACAGCCGTCACTGCAAACACCAAAAGAAAAAACAAGCGGTGGCATGACATCAGATGTTGACCAGTCACAAGGTCAGCTCGGGCCGTGGGGGCGCCGCTCCCCAAATAACTGGGAAACCAGTTATCCCCGTGCGGGGTATTACAGTGTTCCTACGTTTATATGGTAAAACTGACCTCTGAAATATATAACTCCAAGTATTATCCGGGTTCTCGGTGCTGTCGCCTTTTGCTTACTCTGGATATTTCTAAAACATTTATGCAACGATAATTTACTTGGAGACCAAGTATGAGTAATTCAATTCAGGCACTCATAAAATTTCATCTCCAGTCTTTCAAATAATACTGGGTAGACGTTGAAAATACAATGGTAAATTGCAAAAAGTTCTCGAACACAAGAATACATAAACTATCGTCCTAACTGCCTTTGTACATTTTTGTGTAAATTTAAATCATGTAAAATTTCGGATTCTGTAACCACAGCAGTTTTTAATATTAAATATGAAGGTACAGGAACGTACCTCAAGAAATACTGTCTGGCCAGGAGGATAAATTTTTGGTCCTGTTGCAAGTGCATAATATCGAAATCAATCAGACTCATATAACTTCAAGTAAAAAACTACTTTAAACGTTTAGTTTTAAGACTTCTCTCAGTGTGACCCTGAGAAATGATGAATGCTAATTATTATCTGTAAATATTTTCACTGGAATACGGAAACTGCTCTACAGGCCTTTCTATGATTTTTCTTTTTTACTAAGGCTCAATAGATAAAATTATGGAATTATCATTGTTTTTCGATTTCTAATTTCTAATGTTTTCTCAGGTAATATATTGATGATGAACGAAAACGCGAATGAATTTATTTTCTTAAATCAATGATATTTTAACGGTGTGTTCTCGATTTAACATATAAAAGTAATCCAAACTCGTTTTAACTTTGAGAAAATTATTTTATTTTTATTTTATAAAATATTTTAATTAAATGCAGAGTTAACTCAGTCTTTCACTTTAGAAAATTAAAATAAGTGAAATTCATTCGCGTTAACAAAACTTCTGATGGCCGATGAGTAAGTCATTCCTGTTAGCGGAACGGTACGATTTGCAGAGTGATAGTAGGTGGGAAAGGAGAACATGGTCTCAGTGAAACTATGGAATATGTCAATGACTACGCAAAGTACAAAATAAAAGAATTATCTATATTTTCTGAAACTAATATGCCTTTATAAATTTTTATCCACTGACATACCGAAAGGTTACTTTTACAGTTTACAAAGATAGTATGAAACTTCGAAATGGAAGAGCAGAGGAGAAAACAAAATTGAAAAAAATGTAATTGCGACAGTACTGAGCTTGGAGGTGGAGATATTGAAAGCTCAACACTTGTCAACAAAACCTTTCAATTTCAAACCAGCCGCAATTTTTCCATAACGAAAACCATCAATATTTTCCAGAGCAACCTAGAAAAATTGAACTCTAGTCTATGTAAGAAAAGAGGAGATAAATAATAAAGAAAATTATGTAATAGTACAGTTGATGGAGGCGAAAATACTAAAATTTCAACACTTGACACCATATCTATTCGATGTGAAAGGTACCCCAGAACTTCCATAACCAAACAAATCGGTTAGGGTGTGTCAGAACACTGCCGCAAGGTTTTACGTGAATACGTGTCGTTACCGCGTAGTATATACTGTATAAAGAAAATATGGTAACAACAGAGTTAAAAGATCAAATACTACGATGTTCTGACAATTTGGAAGTGCAGTGGATGTAACAGCCACTTTAAGAGAGAGCCAGTAAATAGCTAGATCCAACGGAAACCAACGTTAACGATATATATATATAAAGTATTTTTTTAAAATATATTATTGTAAAAGATTCTCTAACAGGGCAAAAACATCGCAATTTCTAAAAACATCATGAAATACTACATCGGTTTGCCAAAACACCTTAGTATGAAATATTAAAAAATCAGCTACTTAAAAAAAACATTCTTCAAAAGATTTTTTCTGTCCAATCTGCTGAACTTGATTGCACAGAAAATACCTTGGCGTGATCATCGATGCTGCAGGCTTCCAGTGATGTCCCATTCTTGATGCGATGTCATAGAGCCACGTGCCATTCAGGAAGAAACAGTAAAACACGCTAGTTCCGAACCATTTGGCTGACGCAATCTTCGACTGAAGTTTCTGGATCACAATTGAGAAAGCGTGTGTATTGTCGAAGTGGATTTTGCTTAAATACACATTAAAACGTGGAAGAGGATAGAAGTTGTGATCTATTCCACATTCCGGAAGATGAGAAGAATGAACTCCATTGATCCTGAATTCTCAGATATATCTGATATTGATGATGAGCCGAAATCTTTAGAACGGTATACATTTAAATGCCTAAATGATCCGCTTAATGACGCACGTGAGCAGCCTTGTTATAAATTTGAAAATAACTACAATATTCATCCTGTAGTCGTTGTTGGAGAACTATCAACACCTGGAAAGTCTTTTGAAGCATTTTTTTTGCATCGAGTTAAATATTTGTGTCCATGCAGTAATAACACAGCCGATGTGGAGTACACAATATCGGATTATCCAAAATTCCAAGTTTATGGCTTAACATGGCATTCAGTAACAGTCGAGGAAATGTATACATTTGCTGCTTTTATGTTCTTTATGGAGCTAACCCATTGCCTAAAAATTAGTCATTCTTGGTGCATGGAGGATTTACGTAGTGGACTTCCTAGGTTAATAGTCGAAATACATTTCAATCTATTTTGAATTTTTTTGAGATTTTCTGACCCTGAGATTGCAAAACCAAATCTCCAGTGAATTGGCTAGATCAGTACATGGCTTTTGTCTAACTTCTAACAAATTCCATAACACTCCGATAAAGAAAGATCTAATGATGTACAATTATCACGCATTGGGATTGTCTACTGATAACCAAAGTGACTTTCTTATGCGTATTGCCTTCAATTTTTAAGTAAAACCCTGTATGTACACATTGCTCGTTGCCCTTGTATATGCATAAAATTAGGAACAACTCCCTGTGTGGCAGTTAGAACAATACGGGTACAAGAGTAACTGCCAATTATAAAATCATTTTTAACTGAGGACGTTAGATTCGCCTCTGTATGTCCAAATTGTACCACATTTCTTGGGATCTTCAGATACAACCTCATCTGGCAATTCAAGTTGGAATAATCTGACATAAAATCTGTTAATTGTTTTGCCGGCTCTTCCAGCCGTAAAGAATTTGACTTGTTAGAACTGGCAACATGAATTTCTGCTTCTCAATAACTCCAGCAAGAAGACTTACCCATAAACTGAATATCTTTCTGCAAATGTCAAGTAATATTTTCTATTATAAAGAACTTGTACGGAGACAAATAAGTCCCCGGAAATTTTCGGAGAAACTGTCAGATTTTCCATCCCACCTCATTAGAACTGATGACTGCAGGGTGAAACGCAGTTGTACTACCTTTTCTGCCTAACGGCATTGCGATTTTTCAAGTTTTGCGATTAACACGGCCTTCAAAACTTAATTGGTAAAACATTATTTACTAAATTCGAGAGATGCTGATAACGAAGAGCAATACAGATATAATTTCTTACGTAACACTGTTGAGACACTTTAAATATAGCTCTGCACACCACAGGAACAAAATTCACGTTTCTCTAACTTGTAGATCGATTCTGGCAAATTTCACGAACTACGATAAAGAAGCGCACGCACTCTCAATTATAAAAAAACGATTATTATTCAGTAAACGTTCGTCGCACTAAGTTGAGCATTTAGTGAAATCGCACACGGCGTTTTCTAGATACGGCACTTTTCGCTCACTGCCACAACATTTTCTTCGACTTAGACCACTGGGAAAGTGGCTGCAGATCACTATTTTCTTCGTAATGCACAATAAACACCATGTGGATATACATGTATGTCGCATACACACTATATTTTACTAGCACGCACGAAACACATGACATACTTTATGGTTACGAGACACTGCAACGATGTCGAAACAAAAACTAAAAGTTAATATTCCGACAAAGGTTCAGTACTTCCGTTCCCTTTTCAAAAGTCCGGGGGGGAGACTGGAAGACAACCAAAAGCACGAGACGGACTCAAACCCCGTGGAACACAGTTCAAAACATGATAACTTCGACGAAAGAAAAGAATCTCCGTACCCTTCATAAATGTCCGTTAGGGAGGGTGGATGACAACAGCAACACGAGAGGAACTCACGTACCAGGAATCAAGCGCCACATCAGCATTTTGTGAAATAAACAAGCTCTCTATCTCCTACAGAAATGTCCGTGAGTAGGAGACATCTCCTACACAAATGTTCGTGAGGGGTACTGGAAATAACCGTTAACAGCAGAGAGATCAAACACCTCAGCAACACACTGAGCAGCGACCTAATCAATACACTGAACAGCCGGTTAGCCCTGAGATACTGTTAATCGAATACAACATTCAAACAATGAACCTTTCCTTTACTTATTTAGCCCAACTTGAATTAAAGCCGACTATGAGATTATTTCACTGTAGCCTTTACCCCAGTTAGTGGATAAAAACGTTCGAAAATGTAGTATTTAACTTTTGAAAGCACTCGATTAAAACTGTTAAATTAATAAAGTTCATTATTTCAAATTATTACTGCAAACTGAAAATGCCTCCTGGTAATTTCAGATATTTGTAAAATACTTTTAATTACCATATATTTCACATTTTATCCTATTTACTATTAATTTGTCATGTAATGGTACATATTAAATTTTATTTTTTAAAACTGCGAAATTCGGCATAACTTCGATCAAATTTACTAAGCAGCACAAGGAAATTAAAAAAAGGACATAAGATATCTTAACAGGTGTCTTTCATTTTAATGATAATAAAAAATAAAAAAAAAACTCATTGATGTAGTTTTCGTGAAAACCGTGTGAATGGTAGCAAAAAGGTTTTTTATGAACTACCAATTTCTAGTTTGGAATAAGAAATGTATTGCATCTAGAATGTAAGAATAAATTTATTTTTATAT
The DNA here is from genome assembly GCA_039090855.1 of Macrothele yani. Taxonomy (NCBI): domain Eukaryota; kingdom Metazoa; phylum Arthropoda; class Arachnida; order Araneae; family Macrothelidae; genus Macrothele; species Macrothele yani. The sequence goes on along the minus strand of CM076999.1, from coordinate 43,300,228 downwards.
TGGGAAAATTAAATTTCAAATGCACTGACACATAATTTTAATTATGCCTGAATAACTTGGAATGAGGTTGGCTATTACTTAGACGTGAAAGTTTGACCGATAAGAATAATGCTGTGCAAAACCCTTGTAATTCGAATAAATAATTTCATAATTTGAATATTTTAAATTACCACACTGAATTCAGATGTAGACTCGATTCTGAAGTTTGCTACCACATATGGCTTTCCAGACACTAAGTTCTACTAAATATTACCTTTTTTAGATTCCATCGAGAAATTTTATCAAGATTTTTATTTTTTATTTTTATTAAACTGATTTAATTTTTGTACTCTTGCAATGGACATGAAACATATTTTCACATTTGGATATCACAAGCAAAAAGAATACCTGGTCCTTAAAAAAATGCTCTACGTATCCAATTTCCCCACTTGTTATTGAAAGGCTTTCACCTAGTGTAAATGTATCTGAAGAATTTGTTTAATATACTCTCTTTCATGAGCCGAAGGTGCAAAATTTCGAAGCACACACTTTCTGAATATGGACATTAATTATATACTTACAAAAACTTGATATATAGTAGGTAATTTTGTTAAAATTCATGGAAGTTTTTCTTAGTGTATATTGTGTCAGCTACATACACCCAAGAACAAAAAAATTATCACCAACGCATCTGAGTGCGAATCGATGAAAATGCAAGTAAAGGACAACGACTGTGAAAAGCAGCAGACTTCTGCAGATGTGAAAAGCAGCAGACCAGTGAGTTTAACGAAAGTCAAATTGTAATGGCCAACCGACTGCATCAGTGCATTTTCAAGACGACAGTGGTTGTGAAGTGTTCACGGACAGCCGTGGCCAATACTTTCAAAAGTGGCCAAAGATTTGAAAAGACCACGAACTTCAGGAAAGATTTAGGCCGACGACGGCTAATTAATGCTAGAGGTGAACAAAGCTATTTCGTATGGTACAAGATAACAGAAGGGATACATACTGTGACGCAGCTCAGCGGTTATTTGAAAGATAGTGAGTGGATTAATGTGTCACAAGAAACAGTACATCAAACCCTGATGAAAATGGGGCTTCGTTGGTGGAGGCCGCTCAAATCGCCCATGCCAACATCGGTTCACCGTCGAAATTAGCAAGCCTACATACAAATTTGACCATGAATAATTGGAAGAAAGTTATCTCGTCCGAATAATATCGTTTTCCGTTACACATTAAACACCGCTGAGTACGTGTTCTTCCTAAACCTTGAAAAATGTTGGCACCAAGATAGATCATAGGGCAAAAAGAAACCGGTGGAGCAAGAGTAATGCACTGGACAATGTTATTTTGGGAAATCTCAGGAACAAATATTTATGCACAGGGGATAATGACATCTGCCACCTCCATAAATATTACTGCAAAAAAGGTACATCCTTTCATGATAAGGATGTTCTCCTCTAGTTGTGCTTTCCTTCAGCAAACTGGTGCGTCCTGCCACACCACCCGGTTTAGTAGTGAATGGTTGGCGAAAAACTTAGAGGACTCCCAGGTATTGCCCAGGCTTTCAAATTCCCCAGACACCAATCCAAGAGGGTACATGTGCTTTGTGTTGGAAGAACGAATTACATCTCCGGCAGCTTAACCACGTAACTTTAAAGAGTTAAAGGATAGTATGTTAAATGTGTAAGTACCAGATACTTAGCACCATCACCAAGTCAACTTTCTGAAGTCTTGTATGAACCCCACTTCGCCGGGTAAGAGCTGCTTTGGTGGTTCCAGGAGCACCAACATCATATAATGCAGGATGTCATAATGTTTGACCCTTCTGTTTATATTCAAACAAATCCGTTAAAATGAAGTTATCCTCACTTTATTAATTACTTCCATTTTACACGAGGGATTGTAGGCGATCCTTACATATCCGTGTCTTTGTCACGCTCGCAGCTAATGCGCATTGGTTGCAGCATATGCTGTAAGAGAGCTGAGCACCTGATTATCTTCTTCACACTCCAAGTTCAGTTCCAAAAGTCACCGTTAATATGATTGAATGCTTGCTTCGCTTCATGTAAATCAATGTCCCTTACGCAATGAAAACTTGAGTGTACACTATTGCTATAAAGAGATTCCAAGACAACGCATCGAAGCTTTAGCCTGCAATCAAAATTCGGTCTTTCCTATATTTAACATAATCTCACTTTTGTTTAAAGAATACGCTTCTCAAAGTCCGTTTGAACAGCGAAACTACTGACGAAGGTGTGCGAAACTCTGGACAGCGATGACATCATATGACGGAAGGTCTTTCATTGTGTAACATTAGTCAGACACATCTGTACGCCTCAAAACATAGTGCAATTCTTGAACTGTCATGTAGTCACATAGGGCCGAAATTGGTTAAGCTCAAAGCTGCCACTATGAAATTTAAGTCATGTGGAAAAATCAATTTGTAACGCTACGCGAATGAGGAGGAAAATCATGTTTAATTTTAAAACGGAAAATCAGAGATTCTCACATGAAAATAAAAAAATAAATACTGACTAACTTATGAATCTTGACTTTTCCAATACGTTACTTTTATTAAAATTTAATATGGTTAAAACCTAAAATGGAGAATAAATCGATACCTAATGGTGAAATTTGTGGCCAAACAAAAATGAACTGAAGCTATTCATTTAGGAGTTATTCAATACTTTGTTCGTAAAAGGATAATTATCATACTTCATGTCTACTGTTTTCTTACATCACAATCGTAAAGGAGCGTGGGTTCCAGCAGTCAGTGAATAAGTTGAGTATGCGTATTTCGTCACAACGCATCATGTATGTATCCCCTGCTGACAAAGCCATGAAGCGACGCACATCGATACGCCTTTCATTGGTTTGAGAAAATGAAAGTACCCATTTCAATACCTTTTTAAATAAGGGGTTTTAAAGCTTCAGGGGACATCTCATTTTCTGCGCAAATTTCCACTCGGAACTGAACGAAGTGCAAAACATGATTTGGGAGCTATTTTTTAATGGAATATAATATAAAGATGATCGCCTATAAACATCATTCGATAATTAAAATCACTCGTTTGGCTATCATTTTAAGCATATTTCTTTCAAATAAAACCATCTGCGTAATAATGTAAAAGAAATAATTTTTATCAGAGCGAAAAGATTAGTAATATTAGAACATGTGTTCCCAATGAAATGTATTGTGTGTGGTATTACAATTCGTGCGGAAATCATGCAATTTCTAATATGTCCTTTGCTGTGTAGTAGTTTATGCGGACAGGCTGTATGACAGTCTAAATCAGCATTGTTAGAAAAAGTGCTCTTCATGAAGGGTATATGGAACTAGTGCATTTGCTGTGCATTAGTGTATGCTAGTGTTTCTCTCATTAATAAATAATATGAAGAAATACATGTAACTACTTGGTATGCCTGAAGATCGGAAGTTGAGTCTATTTGAATGTGGGGATTTGTAAAATAGGCTCACAAGTGGTATTAACAAACTTTCTAATAACCTGGAAATATGTTTCTAATTTTTAAAGCTTTGAACATCGAAAAGTTTACATCTATCTTATTTTTCAGAAATGGAAAACTTTCTCTTAATGGTTTCTAAAGATCTCTTACATTTTCAGACAATCTATATTTCTTCGTTCCAACGAATAGCTACTTACTTTAGAATAGTATCGCGGTATGGTAATGAACAATAATTCGTACTAGAGAGGTAAACAAATGTACACGGATTGAGTTATACATAAAATATTGCAAATAGCTTTACACGAGAAAACAACTTTCGATAATTTATCCGTATAAAAATATTAAACAAAAATTTTTGTTTTAAGAAATTTTACAATTTAGCAATTCAAATACATGTCAAGTATCTTCTGCCTTGCTTTGGTTGATGATTTAATAATATGCAGGAAAGAGATACTGAAAGTTGTTTTTCCACCGATTTTTCAGGGTGCTTATTCTCGAATTATAAATTTGGTAAGACTTTTTAAAAAGTGATTGGCTATGTTATGAAAAATTGATTTTATTTTCATGATTCTGAGCATCTGTATTCAGCGATTAAAGAAAAAGACGACACTTAATTCCCTCAGACAACGAGCTTCTATTTGGAAATGTTAACGACATTCAAGAGTTACATCCAATAAAATGCTCAAAAGAAGAAAAATTTCCGTCATCCAATGTAAAAACTATATATTATTAGATACACAACACATGTTTAGTATGCACATATGAAGACTTATGCAGTAGATACAAAATTGCATCTTAAACCGTGTTGTATAAATTTAGGAAAACATGATTAATGTTTATGTTGTCTTAAGGTTAAGGTAAATTATTTAGAAAATTATCATATAGTATAAAGAAGTCTTGTGACCAAATCATCACTTCTATGTACTCTTATTTTTAAGATTACGGTACAATTTCGGCGGCATAGGTTTATTTCTCAATTTATGATTTTTTAAACCTGCGGCAGGTTCTTGCATTTAATGTAGCAAGACGTACAATAGATAACATATGGTTTTATGTTAAAATGTAATATTTTTATGTACACAATGGTGAATCATGTGAATAGCTTTGTTATTCTAGTAGCACTGCGACAGAACCAATTCAAACCTTTGTATAAGGATAAATGAAGCGATTGATCTTTATTGCAACTGCTTACTTATTCATATCCCTTAGTCCATCTTATTGATCGATAATAAACAATACTTCGGCGGGCGTTGATTTCTTCAAGATTTTCATAATACGAAAATACAGTGTTATATATCGTAATTTGATTCATCAGAAGGAGCTCGCAATTTTTATTGCCTGCCTCTCTGAATTGTCGGAATTCCGTAATTTTAGTAAATTATACATACCCGGGTCAATTAAGCGGCACTACAGGTTAAAGTTAACAAAATGTACCGTGGAAGTATTTATTGTCTATAATATTGCCCTAACTTCCTTATGCTCGTCTTCTAGATTTGCCACTCTACGCGGAGGATACCCATGTCAATTTCTCCTCATCCCTATATCAAATGTTTTGTACAGTGATTACAGATTACTCATTCAAAGTTATGCTGCATTTCAACGGATTGTAGCAGCATTTATGCGAAATCAGTGTGTGAGTTCGCAGCAGCGAATTGTGCAAATGGAGAAAGTGGCCCATTTTTCTTCCTACGGAGCGCAGTTTCATTTAGCTGTACGTATGGTAAACTATAGGGTAAAAGTTGGCTTGATGATCTTACATGTTATCATAAGTCAACCTTCCATGAAACGAAATTTGTAGATTTACGATTTTTACAAATATTGTACTGGTGCATTAATGTTCACCAGGGTTCGTATTTATTTACACATATTCTGCGGCACTAAGCATAAACATAATACAACTTATACACGGCTTTCCAAAAATGTGTGCACTCAATATTGCAAGATGAAAAAAAAATATTTTCCCCCATCTCCTCTCAGCAGTACAAATCATAAACCTTTTAAATGATGATAACATCTTATTTCTAATTCTTTATTCTCTAATCCATGTTCTAAAGAACGATGGAGAAGGGCTAGTCCCGCTAACACGGAGATCATAATACTGAATAGAAGCAAATGCCTCTGCTCCCTCCTTTCTTATGTTCGTTGCCCTTGTCGTAGTCGTTTTAGCTCTTAATCGGGCAGAAAGGATAAGGTTCAATTATCCTGTTAAAATGGCCACTCTGAATAAGGAAGCAACACCTTGTGATGCTCAGGTTCACTCGTTCCAACCACGTTCGGCGCACGTCTCAGACAGCTATGATATTCCTTGAGCTAATTTAAGCCCATTCTGCAAACTCCTAATAAATCCTTTCCAGCTGTTCAAACGGTTGATCATCTATATGAATTTATACGTAATATTGCTAAAATATTTTTATTTGTACTATCTGCAAATGTAAAATACAGAAGTGTGAATCTCCCTCAATAAGGCATAATATTTCATATATTACTATTTCTTTAGCTGATTCATTGGAATATTCGATGGTGTTTCAAATGTTCCTTACCATTGTAATACGAATTTCGTAACAACCTTACCATTGTAATACGAATTTCGTAACAACGATACGTTGACTTATAAAGATTGTTGAATGCGAACAATTACTATTATACATTTCTTTCTTATGTGGAAGCATGACAGATGGGTTTGCTAACAAAGTAGCATTCACGAATAATACAGGCGCTGTTCTTCACAGCAGAGAAAAAAAGAGGCAGCTTTTAATGATTTTATTTTGTCGTTATACATTTTTCACTCGTCAGTTTCTTTTATTTGTATGTAAAACAATTGTCTCCAAACGAAATATTCCTAATTTACCTTAACGCTGAACTTTCCTTGTTTCGTTTATACGATTTTTCAAATTACGTTAATTTTTCTTGTTCTCCTGAAAAACGTATAAACCAGGTTTCATTGCGTAGTGCATTAAATACAGATACCTTGTAAATCGATCGATCGTCCCTACACCTTTTGTGGTGATGAACACGTAAGCACCTCATGGCTGCTATCAGTTAACGCATTTCTAGCAAATTTCGACGTCGTTCTGCTTGTTGCTCCAGCGGCTTTTTGCAAAAAAATTTGGTTGGGGAGAGCAGAAAATTATGCGCATCATTTTGTTCAAGATCATCGGTCGGTTATAGGGGTAAATTATGAAAATAAAACTTTCTACCCTGCAATATCAAGCCTATGTAAAATTATACAACTGATCCAATCACCTCGAACTCATTTTCTAATTACAGGCAACAGATACTTCGGAAATATCTATACAAGTCATTACTTTTTTGCAAAGGTATTTCATGGAAAATTATAATTTTTTTAAACATATGAATATGCAAAGTTATCTGACATAACATTTGTAGATTTTCTTCTAACACCCTGTACTTTTAAAAGAAAATTGCGTTTTCTGCTTTTGTTTTTGCAGAAAACAAGAACAAATTTGTTCATATTCGAAAAAATTATGTTCAGTACATTTTACACTCGTGTGCAAAAATTCAGGACGAAGTAGAAAAATTAGCATAACAGCGGAACGAGCAGGCAGAAGGGATCGAAAGACCACTCAGGAGATAAACCAGAGCCCTAGACGGTAGGGCATGCACATGTATGCACATGACATATGGGGGAGGGTAGTGCCGGTTGAGTATAAAGCACACGGGCGGTGTACGCTCAGCAATTCGGTGAAAGCTATTACACGGTGTACATCCGTTTGAAGGACGTCGAGGTGCTGCCACCGCGTGATATGGCCAACAGGCAATCCAGTAGACGACATCTGGATCCTTTTACCCTAGGTCGCGTCATCTGGAAGTTGTAAAAAGATCGAAGTGTGATTAGTGTAGCCGAGGAGTTCGGAATCGCTCATAGCATCGCTTCACGAGCTTAGAGAGCATTTCAAAAGACAGAAAAAAAGGTGTCCCAGAGTTTAGCAGGGGTCGTCCACGAGCAACCACCGCGGTGGACGACCGGTATTTTGTTCTACAGGCGAGAAAAAACAGACGGTAGACGGCGGGAGGATTCGCAGAATTCGCAAGGCACATGCAGCAGATAACTGTACGTCCGTTATCGTGTTTTACCGTAGCCAGGAGGCTGCACAAAGGTGGTCTATTTGCACGATGACTAGAACGGTGTGTGCCATTAACTCCTGCTCATCGGAGACGGCGGTTTCTGTGGTGCCAGGAACACAAGAACTGGACACATCAGCAATGGGGTCGAGTTCTCTTTACGGATGAGAGCCGATTTAGTCTGACGAGCGATTCTGGACTAGACACATCTGGAGCGAGCAGGAAACATGCAAACACACCTCCAATATCATCGAAAGGGACCGATTTGGAGGTGGAAGAATTTTCGTTTGGGGCGGTATCATGCTTGGTAACCGTACGGATCTCCACATCTTCCAAGCAGGTTCAGCCATTGGTGTCCGCTATTGTATCGAGGTTCTCCTGCCTCACGAGCTTCTGTATAGAGGTTCTGTGGGTCCTGAGTTCCTCTTCATGGACGCTAACGCTACACCTCATCGTACAGTGGCTTTCGCAGAGCTGTTGGAGAGTGAAGATATTCAACTCATGCATTGGCCCGCAAGTTCCACGTACCTAAATCCAATCGAACACGTGTGGGACCTTCTTGGGAGACGTTCGGCAGCACGTCACCAGCCGCCAGCAACGAATCCGCGGCTGCGATTGGCGCTGCAAGAGGAATGCGCCGCCATGCCTTAACAGCTGCTTGACAACCTCATCCTCAGCATGGACAGACGTTGTAAATCCCCCAACGCAGTCAGGGGTGATCATATCCCCTACTAAAGACTGGATTTTTTGGCAGTCGCCTGTCACATGGACGTTTTTGTCTTCTGTCCAGTTGTGCTCGAAGCTACCTTTACAATAAAGTGCCATTTGCATCCTTTGGATTTCTTGTTTGGACGGTTTAGCTCACTTGTCCCATATTCTTACATCTTGGGGATCTTATGGTATGATTTGAATCGATTTGCAGCACTTCTGCACGACGTTACATTCGAAAAACCTTCTCGCCGTTAATTCTGCACGCCAGTGTAAAGGCAGATAATTTCGCACCCCAGTGTAAAAGCCAGATAATTTTCCAGGAGTGAAAATATTTTCCTTTTTCGACACGCTTGAAAGCATAAAACCTTTGGCTTCAAAGAAACGTTCTAATAATATTCTAGTGAAACTCAACGAAAACTTGCCCAAAAATTTCAGTAAAATACTATATCTCATGAAAAGCATATAATTCATGGATAGTCCTGAATTTGCAAATGTCATTGTCTGTGCATCTTAACCTGTTATAGACAAAAGTAAAAATTATATGGTTGAAATTACAAATATGCAATAATGCATATATATAATACAAAACAATGTGAATTGAATAAACTGCCGAATATCTTTTTTAAATTTTGGCTATATGTCTAACCATGTCAAGGTAAAGATGCATCTTTTTACGTTCAAATCAAAATTGTTCTTTATAAACGGGTTTCTGAGATTCTAAATTAACGAAAAAGTGACCCAGACTTGGGAAATACTGCTTTCAAATGTTTATAGCATATGTCACATCGAAATGAAGACAGAAGAAAGTTTATTTTTCAGGAAAGTTTAAAAAAGCTAAAATATGTTTCTGCCTTAAGGATAGCAAAAACATGCCAAGGAATTCTGTGTGGCATTGCATAATAATTTGTGAATAAAATTAGATTTATATATTTAAAACATTTTGGAATATTCTTTTATGATTACATATTGTTTAGACAAGTATATCATGTGAGACTTTCTTTAACAATTGAAGTCTTAGTAGGCAAAAAATAAAGACAAATCTTCCATTAAAAGGTCATGAATTACTTATTCTAATTTCGTGGAGATAAAATCGAAAGTTAAGGGATAGGGCTACCTTTAACATAATGCTATTCAGTTTTATGTACGTAACCTAAGAAACTGTTCGGGTACCATTTGAAATCAATGTTTCGTGGTTGATTTTAGTATACCGTTTTATTCCAAAACAAAAGTTATATTCTTTTTAAGTGAGTTAGGGAAGAAACTCAAATCTGAACTCACCAAAGAATTCATTTTTTAATTATCTAACATATTTATCTTTGAATCTTGACACCATGAATTCCTATAAAACGAGAAGTGTATTTATTGGTCAATACTCGGTTGTACCTCTACAGTTGTGACCACGCTGAGTATATAATACGGCTGTAATTCCTCGGATTGTCATTATTGGAGTAATCTTCATTATCCCTGATATGGTAATTAAAAGTTGCCTTCTTTGGTTGTGTTTTTTTCCAAAAATAATAATATATTAAGAAGTACCACATGCCACTTTAGATTGACTTTAGATTGCAATATATTCCTTGTCGAGATACATGAGCTTAGAGAAGAAGTTTCCAAAATATTCTGCTGGGAATAGAGTCGTTCGAGTTACTCCGCAGAATTATGCAATTACACGAATTGCACGTTAAGTAAACAGTTTAAATAGAAACATAGAAACAACAAATAATTACTTCAATTCTTTCTGATACTTAGGAGATAATTAATCTTTCGAAATAATCTTCCTTACGTAAAAGGTATCTTATCTTCAGTTTTCAAATAAGGTTACAAATGTAATTAGTCGAAAAAAATTCAGTTTATAGTCGGATTTTTTTTTTTACTTGGCACTTGATGATAATGTAATTGCTTATTTTTGGGGCTGCAATCCTTTTAGATGCAACCTTTCGAAGGAGGTGATTTCTGATGCTCAGAGACAACAGGCGAGAATTTCCCTAGTCACTTGCCTCTGCGGTACTAAGAAAAAAAAGCATAAAAGCTAGAAATCTCACTAGAAACATCAAAATTAGAAATATCACTAGAGGCATCAAAACCAGAAATATCACTAGAGGCATAAAAACTAGAAATATCACTAGAGGTATCAAAACTAGAAATATCACTAGAGGCATCAAAACTATGAATATTATGTCATTAATCAAAACTGATCGGGATTCTGTTGAAGTTGAACATAAGTTTGGAGTATATTGTATTCCGTTAAAAGCTTCTGATCCAGGAGAACAAACTTTGGTATACATAATATCCACTAAGTGTTCCTTGGGAACAAGGCTGAAAGAACATATTTATATTACCAGGACTGGAGCTATGTCAACTGCACTATCCAGACTTACAAAGAGTGGATCATATTATCAACTTTGGAAGGAAGCCATGATGTTAGCTACACCAGACAAGAAAGCATTTCGGCATCTCGCTGAAAGCTTATGTATTCATTGTTACGGGACTTCATGCTGTTATGATTATATGCACCAAGTAACCCCTCAACCATGGATTAATGCAATGACAAGTTTCCATCGTCACATCCCTAATGCTGTCTACTCGTCTGTTCATGATTAAACATAACTGTGTCATACTCCCGGCTATGGTGAGGTGAGCTTCGCACTAGTGTCCTTTTAGGTCATTTGAACATTATTTAAGATCTCTCAGCACCATACTTTAATGTATTGCCGTCTAATGATGCTGCCGATGAGGCTTCGAAAGATCTCACGGCTTTTAATTGAGGGATTTTAGTGTATTTTAAGACCCATTACCACGACAGTTCTACCCTTTGGTTCATCCCTCAACCACTCCATTGTAATCTCCCACATTGTCTCATATCGCTTGCTGGGGAGGCAGATCGCAGATCTCACTGTTTCCTTAAAATGGATCGTTTAAAAGACAAAGAACCCTACTTCCCCTTCCAGATCAAGCAATGTGTACTTCCATGTTTTCCACAAGAATTCCGCCCTACGTAGAGATTACAACGGAAACCTTAGCCTTCTCCCTTCCTGCTGCAAATCACATGTGTTTCGACCCGGGAACTGCTTGCTGCAGACGAAAAATTAGGCGATTCCTTAATCCTCAAGTGCCAAGACAAAAACATCCGACTATACATTTTTAATATACGTAACAAAAGAGGATATTTAACTCTTACTTGAAAGTTATCTTTTACTGGATTTGGGTATAACAATATTAAATGCGCCGCCGTGTGCAGCACGAAAAGGGAAGGAGAAAATTTATAAACTCATTAACAACCATATTTATTCATTAATGCATATACATATATGCGGGCATTTGTTTCATAAGTGACTCCTCGTATCAATAAAAAATTTGGCGTCTGAATTTTAATGAATGGTACTCCAGCTTCATTGCTTTTGCATTTTTACAAATTTATGTTTAATATGGATTCTGCGCTATTCCCCAAAGAAAGACCTAAGTTTAATTCCGGTAAAAAATTAAAAACGGAAAATAATTAAAATAAAAGAAAATAATTTAAAATGCAGAAGGAAAGTCCTTCCTTTAGAAGAACTGTATGACGCTATCTGGAAATTGTTTTTTGAGCTGAAATACATTTTCCCATGTCATGTGGGTTCTTCGAGGGTAGTTCCTTTGAAACGCGGAGACATTAAAGTAGTTTATCCTAATAACTCGACATAATAATTTAATTTATCTGCTTTTCAGCACCTTTGACTTTAACTTCTCATGATTTCCAGTTGCGGCTGATCACTGCTGGTAGTTTCAAAGCTGGAGTGGGAGTGTCCTGTGGAGAAGAATTTAGGCAACGTCATTGACAATTGAGGCTTGTTGGGCACCGTTAAAAGCTATATTACCTTTACAAGTCACATGTTAATCGCTGCAATAATTCTTCAACCATTCTGTTTCTTACTACTTCGACTGAAATTTAATTTATCGCAAATTCTTCAAATATTTATTCGTTTTTCTGATATACCATCAATGAGCGCATAGCTGCAAATTTTCTGATGGTATTTTAAACAGTTTCATTAAGAATGGCTAATTTGTTGATCCAGAGGCGGCGGAAAAAAATAACTGGCTTTCATTCAGTCTTATGGATTTAAATGAATTAGAAAGGTAGAAAGTAGATAGCTTGAAAAGAAGAGGTGTACTGTCAGATTGTTAAGGGATTTCGAATATTCCAGAAGAAAGTTAGCAAGAATGAAACAACCGGCAGTCACTTAATTAAACAATGTTTAACTGATATATGGACTTGTGACAAAAAGCAAACAAAGTAAAATTCTCTTAAGGAGTTCTTCAGAAGATCTACTTAATTTAACACAAACAAACTTATGAATCGTGACTATGTTGGATAACTAAATCAGGAAAATTCATGCTCTTGTACAAACACGTGACTTGAGCTCACATCTTGAACAAGAATAAATGAATATTTAAGTAGGAGACTGAGATAGAATAATTATGACAATAGATTGATTTCCAACCTAACTAATATAGAAGTAAAGTTAATATAAGGTAACTTTATGAAAAACAATTAAAACACATGATTGCTTCTGCAGCGATGCAACATATAAAAAAAATATAATCAAATGATTTAAAATTAAAAAAAAGAATAAGAACATGCATGGAGTTGACTAAGTTTAGAAACTCTACTTTACAATACTATGTATTTTTTTCAAACTCGCATTTTAAATGAGAAGAATTTGCTTTGTGATATGTTTTATAAGAAAAACATTTCGGCATTAAATGTTGACTGCAGTTTAAAAAATAATGACGAAACACGTGGGAGACATTTTATTTCATAAAAGGCAGAGGTAAGTTTGCGAAATAACTCTCCAAAGCTATTTAAAATGAAATTAGATTTAGAACACGCTCAGTTCACAAATAAGTTCTTTTAGGAGTTACATTGTGTCTCCTACTTTGAACGATATATGATTTCTCGTCATCGGTTGCACAACTGACGAAAATGATACCTGAAGGTATTTCTAGAAAAACATCTGTTAAGATAAACGTGTATTTATATTTCAACTTGTAGTAGTCCCGATATTTAACTTTAAACATATTGTACGTAAATTTTTAGAAAAGACTCTATCCTACTTAATTTTAATTCGAACCATTGCATATCGTGTTAAGGAATTAGAATAAATGATTCAAGCATAAGACAAGACGACCACAGCTCGTTCCTCAAAAAATTTATGAACATTCTATGAGTTTAAAAGCCAAGAAATGTTTGGTTAGAATAAAATAAGTTTAATTTTGTTTCATGCTTGAAGAAAATATTTAGGATATTCAACATGCATTTTACCGCTACGTTCCTGTTACGTTAATTTATGCCCAAAGTGTGAGTGGTGAATTGCCGGAGTGTTTTACCCGCTTTATTACCATGATCAAATAAAGCTAGTAACTCACTGAGTGGGTTTACCAAAAGGTATCTGATTATTATGGAGCAAGAGTTTCACAGTGTGAAGGAAAGTATGATTTCAATCCATCCCAAATCAAAAGACAATTGTCTGACGTTTCAGTAGTTCTGCGATCTAAAAAGAAACCAGACTATTGATCTTGCATTGGAGCACTGACTCTAAAAATTGAATTAATACATATACATTGTAAACCAAGTTACAAAAAGTGGGGAAATGCAAAATGTTATTATGAGTTTCGGAAGACATTTAAGTTCTTTAAAGGTATTATTCAATAATTTAAATTTATTAAAAAACCTTCAGAAAATTAAATTAACAAAAAACATTTTGAAATTACAGAAAACATTACATGATCGTTGCCAACCACATGCACTCACATGTTAATAAAAATTTACTTTCTGCCGAATATAGTATTGCAATGTAAATTTTGTTGACTGGAATTGGTTACATTAAAAAATAACTTTGCACGAGCAAATTATGTTGCAGAATATTCTTTCTTATTACAGGTAGGATTTCTCATATTACATAACATCATTTCAATTAGTTTTTTTCTTTTTGGTCGACTTAGAGTGCCTTAAATAACAATCAGTGCGATTACGTTTCTTCTCAATAAAAATAACGTTGACACTAATTTCTCTTGACAGTTTTTCACATATCAAATATAATCAGTTGTTAATTGTTCTACTAAAACTACCTTTCTAGCAGTCTCTGGAAACGCTTGGTCAAGCGTATCATTAATAGAATCGAGAGTATGCTAAATTGGAATTCATATTTTTTCAGCAATCTTTCAGTAAAGAAGAACAAGCTTTAATAAAGAAAGTTATCTGTTTTTCTTTAAATTCAAATTTGTCACTATGGCTTCAAGTACGCTTTATAGATGTTACGGATTTTTAAACCGATACAAGTGTAAGGCAAGAGAGTATAATGTTTTTTGTCAAAAATCGAATAACGAGAAAGAAATTTCTGGAATACAGATGCTCCTTTCTTTAGAGAGAATGTTTATGTTCTTAATGTATGAAAGTGCAGACTACGTGAAACGTCATATAGCTAAATTTATTTGATGAATGTACACTGCTAATTCTACAACTACTTAGTAAAATTGGAATAACTTAATATCTAATCAACGGAAAAATATTACTTCAGAAGGATCAGTAAGACGTAATATGGAATTAAAAAATAATACGGCTTTGTGAAATCCTATGGTAATACGGCTTTTATGAAAACCATATGTCCGCGAAACGCAAAATAATTTTCACCTTCTCTATCTGATAAATGGGATACTGTTAAAACGAACGTCTCCATGGCTCTAGGTTTCTAATTGACATAAGACAAATAAATTTATTCTTACTCAAATTTAAGTCTTGAAAGGATAAAATGTTTTAATACTCGTTTTATAAAAAAATGCACACTTTCCTTCGCTTAATCTAGCTTCAGAATAAGGATAAATTGAGCTAACTAAAAGGATCCGGATCCACAAATCACAATTAAAGAAAAGAAAACAAAAAGTGACATGCAAAAAGCAAAGACAGAAGGGCTGCTTGCAAGCGTAAGATACCGAATCACTAGCAAGTATAATGAAACTTATCCATAATATCTGAACAACGTAAGCGAATATCGTAGTTAAAAGAGCAAGACAGTGAAAGCCATATAATGATGCCCATTCAGAAAGCTTTATAATGGATGAAAACCACCAGCCACTGACTAAACAAAGTAACCAATCATAGCCACTCATGACAAAACTAAATATGATAAATTAAAAAGTTTAGAGCACGGACGCTAGCGTAGCGTTTAACCAACTCAACACGCATCCTTAGGCAATGCATATACTCTACCTCTAATTTTGCGTTGCTGTTCTTTAGTGCTTTCTTGTTTGAACATCTGTTGATTCCTACTTTCGAGACGTTGGAACCCATGACGTCACGCCTTTTTCCGTCTTCCAAGGCTCCAAGGGGCTCGTGTGTTGGCGACTATATCTTTTGAGGGAACCAGTAACAAGAAGGAGTTTTTCACAAATTATTGAAGTGTGGGCTTCATTGTGCAATCCTGAATATCAGGTTAGATATAAATATCAGTTTAAATCACATAGCCAAGAATTGGGCATCATTACAAGCCAATAAATGAAATTTATTTGTTTCCCACGGAAACAGCTAAATCATTCAGCAAGTGAAGCATGATATTTCTTGAAGAAAGTTGGATAGCATTTTGATGCTGAAAGTTACGGAATTTTTATAAATTAAAGCGTGTTTTAAAATTCAAGGGAAACCATACATTTGACATAGACAAGGTGAAGATGTTCTAAAATGAAACTTTGCAAAACGCAATCTTCAAAATGACAATGTCTTTGTGATATATTTCAAATACTCGACAGATATGAGCACAACTATCACATCCACATTTACTATGATCGAATTATTCCTTATAACAAAGTTAAATGGCCGATATTATTGTGAAAAAGATTTGATAACTTTGTATGACAAATGGTAGTGACATTTTTCATTCTTCCTGTGTAGGGAATCATGTTTTTTTTATGATGAAGAAAGCCTTAACCAAACAGGGGAAACCAAGGTACATGTCTTTGTATTGACAAAGCATTTCCGATACTGGCGTTTTTTGAGACTGTAACGCAGTTCTAAGCATATTTACTTCTATACCCTTAATACCGGATTTTTTTTCACTATCCGAATTATGTCAGTATAATAAATTTCGAATAATACTATTTAACACCAATACTCTTGTCTCGAATTGAAAATATTTCCAAGTTTCTCGTCCCCGCCTTTAACCGGCTGGGACGAATTAACTCTGGGTTCGCAAACTGGGCTCAAATATTTTCCAAAGTATACATCCGCTTTTTTAAAAGTCGGCTGGAAGAGGCTAGGACAACTAAACTTCTACATCAGAGCTTCGCTTTTTCTTTAGCAAATTTTACTTCAGAGCAATCATTTAGGATAATTATTAACTCTAATCTTTTCTGCCCGATTACCTGCTAGAAATGATTTAATGCTGTTTTAGAATCTAAAAAAATCAAGTCATTCCTTTATGCCTCTTGGCACGATGTTTTTCCAAAGCAGGCCAACCCTTCGCATCTGGTTTTGGTTCATAGAGCAGAGAATAAATAACTAGAAGCTCACGCGTGTCGACAGTGGCAGGTTTATGGTCGGTACTTCTGAGGCATTATGACGAAAGGAAATGCGTTGCCTTTGCTTTTGTAAAACACGATCGCTATGTGAGCTTTTCTCTTTGAAGTGTGCAGAAACGTTTGGGTGTCATTGGCTCACGTACATCGGCAGCTTAAAGGGTTAAAACACTTGTATTCAAAATCTTCTGATCTCTTAACTGTGTTTCTCAAAGCAGCTTCAGGTTTACACCTTTACTAGATCATACAATTGAAGCCACTGCGGCCTATCGAAAAGTAAATCAGGGATTTAGAATTTTTCAGTTTCTTCAAGAAGAGGAATTACGGTTGCTTCTGATTATTGTGGGCATTAGATAATTTTTCTATAGTACATTACGTTTGGGAGTTTCAATAGAAGGAAGTTCAGAAAACCCTACGGTTGGCTCAGTTTGAAAGACTAAAAGGCAAATAAAAAGTGCTTTTAGTAGAGGATAGCCAATTTTAAAAATCATTACGCACACTTTACAAAAAATAAGAAAAGCACCATGAGAAAATGGTTGGATCTTGATGAAACTCTGCATGCAATAAGTAATCCAGTTCCCAATTAATAAATGATTAAAAATAACGACCATTGATTAAATTGCGGCCGGACATATTGCATTGGGTTCTCTCATCGAGGGGTATATCAAGAGCCGAGCTTTTACTCAGGGACAATTATGACAATAGCTGTTTTTGAATTAACCTGAGTTGGCTGTGAGGATGACTATACGTCAGATTCGTGGACACTATGACAGTTGAGTGGGTTTGAGGGAGGATGAATAATTGGGCTGAGACAGGTCGGTTGATCAAGTCGCTGTATCGCCAGGCATTTGTGTCGGAGCGACGCGGAACTTGTACGGTGTTGGCGCCAGTGCGTCGAGTAGGAAACAACCCAGGGACACGCGGGCAGGGACGACAGAGGGCAACGACCCAACGCGACGGTCGAGCCACTGTGAGAGCCACACGAACAGGACCGAATTCGTAGCTCAGAATCCTTCGAGGTCATGTTGCGTCGCCTACATTTACGGAAGTTGCATCCGGACCGTTGCCAGACGATATGCGTCACTGAAACTACATTGGAGAAGATCACCTACCATTGACCAGCGTGCATCGCAGACACCGTTTGAAAAGGTGTCGGGCCCGGTCAGCCTGGAATAGTGTCCAGGGGCGTCGTGTTGTCTTCTTCGAAGATTCAAGTATTTATCACTTTGTACCGATGACCAGCGCATACGTATCTGAAATGAAGCAGGCCTGAGCACAGATCCTGCCTTAGTTTTGGAACAGCACACTGCTCGCACACCGATATTGACTGCTAAGGAACCGTTTCGTACGATAGCAGGACACACTTATTAGTCCTCAGTACCACGCTCAGGGCTTAACGGTAAGTCGACGCCTTTCTATGGCTTGCGGTGTTGCTATTCCTGTTGCAGCATCACCGATCATTTTTTTAATGAGGTAATTTTTGCCTCACGCGGCACGGCTCACTCAGTCCTACCTCCGTAACGTCAGTACACTTCCATGGCCAACGGATCTCCCGACCTTTCACCGATCGAACATGTTTGATACATGACGGGACGCCACCTGTTCCCATTCTAGAATGCATGCGAACTGTCCAGCAATTTGGTTACTATATGGAATGCTAAACTTTAGGACAGTATCAGTGAACTGTGTACGTCTATGCGTCGCCGGGTGACAGCTGAGATCGAAACCAGACGTTCCGATACAACGTAAGGACTCGTTCCATACAGGACTAAATGCCCCAACTGCTGTGGAATTGCCGTCATTTCTTCTCGTATATAGGTGCATTGCGCATGCCAATTTTTATCTGGATTTGATGATTCGTTCTGGGTGTTCAATTTTATTTTTGTTCTGTTGTTTTACTGGAAAAGAGTGTATTTCTTCAAAATAAAATAAAGACAACGCATTTCTCTTACCCTTTGTTGTTATTACTCTTGCATCCGTTGGCGCAAATAAAAAACAGTTGCAAAGTGATATTTAAAATCTAAATTACACTTCAATAGAAGTAAATCCCCAAGAGAAAGAAAAGGAAGTAATGAGGATTAAACCGTACATTTTAATCTTTCACTGAAACCATGATCCTGAATAAAATAGTGAAGATTGTCTTTTGTCACCACTTAATCTTGTCCTATTTTGCATTTATACTTTCCATATTATTGTTAGGATAGGTATTCTGCTGTTCAGCAGAATGTTGAGAGAATGTATTATTAAGGCTGAAAAATGAATACAATCATGTGAAACATGATTCTATTTCCAATAATTTTCTGTGGAAATGCCATCATTTCCTTTACATTACTGCGCAAGTAATTTTTTTTATTTAATGGAAAATATCGTTTTAAAGCGATTGGCCTAAATATAGATGCTTAACGACGGAAACAAATAAAATTGTCTGATATCCATCATCAGTCGCACACTGAGTTTTTAAATTGCATGAAAATATAATTTTATTCATAATAATAATATTAAGTGTGTTTTTAATTAATGGAGATGGAAAAAGCATCTCCAGATTTCAGTTCGAGAATGCTACTACTATACCTGCGAGGACAACGAAGTATGAAGCCTAGGAGATGTAGTTTAGAAATCCAAGCTACTTTTGGGATGTGAACTAATCGAAGCAATATGATATGAAATGCTGCAGATAGCCTACTCTCTGCACTGAAACAGTGGAGAATACCTGCCCCATAATATGAAGACTGAACATACAGCGACCGTTATCGTTGTATGAATGAAACATGGTCGTAGACGCTAGGGCAAGCGTGATTTCATATGACTTTATATCATCAGAAGAGAGTAGCAATCTCCATCCAGGTAGGCGGTTGATATTCGTTTTTGAAAAATAAATATTATATACTTAGTGTTCTTACCTTTAAGCTAGTGTTTAAAGGACATGACAATTTTGATATACTATTTTCTCCATTTGATAACATTTCGTTGTATTTTATAAGCGCCAAATCATCACAGCAATTAACAGAATGCAATGACAAAAGCTTCAAACATTTTAAAATTGCAATTTGGCTCTGCAGATGAAAAACATTTTAGAATTATAAATCAATATCTTTTTGAAGAAGCCAACCT
The DNA here is from genome assembly GCA_039090855.1 of Macrothele yani. Classification (NCBI taxonomy): domain Eukaryota; kingdom Metazoa; phylum Arthropoda; class Arachnida; order Araneae; family Macrothelidae; genus Macrothele; species Macrothele yani. The sequence goes on along the minus strand of CM076999.1, from coordinate 43,280,332 downwards.
TAATGCATTAAGTTAAACCCGTTTTTTGACACTAATGTGTGCTTTGAATCAAAGCTGCAAATAACTTATCTCCTGTGTTTGCTTTTGATGTTAAACCAATCAAATGCTCCTCCAGTCAACAGTTTCTGATTTTGTGAGTAATAGTACTCAGTAGTTGTTCGAAAAAATATATATATATTTACCTATTATTCAAAAAAAAAATCTGAAAAAATAGCTCCCATTTTAAATAAATAGTTCATGAAATTTTACAACCGTAATTACGAAAACTACATGGAAACTCTTGAATATTTTATTGAGATAGAAAGTTGCTTGGCTTTAAAACCTTGGAGGCTGAATTACCTTCAAACCGAACTAAATCACAGCTCCAGTATCTTCAGCGACATAGGACAGGTTAATAGCGCTGGGTTCTGTTCTCTATCTACTTACCGTACTGCTAAGTATGATTTGGGTGTCTTCTTTTGTTTTTGGCTACGTAAGTAGTTTAAAACAATAGGATTGGTGGCAGCATGTCAGCGCTCAGCCCTCCCATCCGAATTCGTGGATTCTCCTTCACTGCAGTTGCACAATACGTGTTAGCTCTCAAGTGTTCAGTTTTCAGCCGCAGCCTGTATGTTTTTTCGGTGTACTTCTTGTTTTTTGTTTTTACCGAAACTTCTCGAGCTCGCAAGGAGACATAACTTTATCCAAAAGCGTTTTTCCCCTGGATTCTATTTCAAATGTTATTGAGCGAGTGTCTTAATTGTCGGAAGAGCCCACGTTAACATTAAGCAAACTAGGCACTCTCTTTGGGCGTAGACTTCAGGCGGAAGCAATGCATAGTGGCGTACAAGAAAAATCATCCCCCCACCCTTCCTCCCCGAAAGAATAATCTTTAAGGGATTTTTGAAAAAATTATTATGTTTCAATTACAGAATTTTTTTGAATTCCATATTATTAACAAGGTTTCATGTTTTTTTAGTAATTTAAGTTCTTTGGAACTTGAATATTAAAACTCCCATAAAACCTAGTAATGAATGGAACGGTGAGTGTGTGGTCTAGAGTATTGGATAATGTGAGAGGACAGGTTGGTGTAGATGTCATTTTAGGTGAAAAGATGAAGAACCATTTGATTTATTACAGTTGCATAAATGAGGGAATTCTCTGGATTCGTTCGAACATGAAACTTCAAAAAATAGTAATTGCTGTAGTGTATCCTCCTTGTAACTCGGAACATTCTCAGAAGAACGAAGATTTCTTGAATGAGCTGAAATTCGCTTTGAGACAGTTTGGTGCTAAAGAGAAAGTTATAATTTCAGGGGATTTCAGTGCTAGATTAGGTGTGCAGAATGCAATTTCTGACAATGTTCTCGGTACGTTTAATGATATTTGTGTGAATGATAATGGTGAAAGATTAATATAAATCTGCATTGAGAATGGTTTGGTTGTACCTAATACGTTTTTCAACCACAAGAATATCCACATATGTATACTTGGTAAAATAGCACTCTTAGCCAAAAGATTGTGGTGGATTTTGTTGTTTACGATCAGCATCTGAAACACTTAGTTGTCGACACTCGTGTGATGAGAGGTGTGGATGTTGGTTCTCATCATTACTTGGTAATGTCAGGAGTAAAACTAAATGTTGTTTGTAGGAAAAGGAATAGGAAGAGGTCCAGGATGGAAAGAATAAAGGTTGAAAAGCTCCCTTAAGATCACCAGCGTGATTCTGACGTGAACACAGAACGACTGAAGGAGCTTAAGTGACGTAAGAGGCATGTAGAAAACAAGTGGGAATGTTTTAAAAACTGTGTTGTCATTGCTGCTGTAGAGGTCTGTGGCACCACAATAGGAGGTAACAATAGATGTGATGATTGGTGGAATAAGGGGATTGAACATGCAGTAAAGAGAAAGAAGGGAGCCCTTTTTGGGGATGTTGCAAGGTGCAGTATCTCTGGATGAATATCCCTGTAAGAAGCCTGAAGCACTTAGGCTGGTGCGCCAGAATACGGCAAAAAATAGGAAAGTAAATGTGCAAAGGCATAAATTGGCTTTTTGCAAAAATAGGTAAACTTACTGGAAGTACATGAAATTCCAAAAAATAGGAGAAACAAAGTTTTAAGTTGTGTGAAGAATAGGGTTGAGGAAGTGATATGGGACCCCAATAAGTTAAGTGAAAGATGGAGTAAAGATTTCTGTGTGTTATTAGATCACGAACGCAAAGGGGATTCTGAGGCAAGCTCAGATGATGTCACAGTGAAGCATCGATACACAAGAGGGATCTCAAGAGAAGTGGTGTGTAAAGCTCTAAAATCTCGTCAAAATGGTATGGCTCCCGTAGTTGATGGCATAAATGCCGAGATGATGAAATATGGTGGTAACTCTGCAATTGACTGGTTAACTGAAATTTGCCAATTGTGCTGGGAGTTAGGGATGGTCCCTCGGGATTGGAAGGATGCTATCATTGTTCCATTGTATAAGGAAAAATGTGATCAGACTGACAGCTAGAACTGTCATGATATTAGCCTACTAAGTGTTGCAGGGAAAGTGTTTGGTAAGGTTGTTATTGAAAAAATACGCGGTCTTACATCAAAGAAAGTTTGGGATGTTCAGAGTGGTTTTATGCCTGGTTGGTTGGTTGGTTGGTTGATTTTATTGGCGCAAGGGCCAGGTTTGGCCAAAGAGCGCCAGACAAAGAAACTATCAGCTACAGATGTTTAAAAGCGGGGAAAATGATTAAGAGCAGACAGGCGTGGTAAAAGCTGGAAAAGAGGATGATGAAAGCTGTGAAGACAAGTTAGTGAATGAGGTTTATATAAAAATTTATGTATGTATTAAATAACTATTATAAGTATGATCAGGAAACACAACTACACAAAGGATGATTCACCAGGAGGGTGACGAACCGTCACTCTCCTCCCCCACACTCCTCTGCAACGCTGGCAGAGGGCAGGGACGAACCGTCACTCTCCTCCTCCCCATGTTCCTCTGCAATGTTGGTTGAGGCTGGGGACGAACTGTCACTCTCCTCCCCCCAAGTTCCTCTATAATGTTGGTTGAGGGTGGGGATCTCGCTGAGGCCGAGACAGTTTCAGTGGTGGTCAGGCGGACCGCGACAGTGGGATGGACACTGCACACCTTTGCGGATTGAGGGCCGGGTCTGCCGCACGTGCAGACTTTCGGCTGGAAACTGGAAGAGACGGTCGGCTGCAAAAGAGAAGGCCCAGAATCAGGTATTCGAAAAATCTGGAGCTCGAGGAAAAACACCTGTGTCGATTGGTCAGCTGTAGATCGCTTGGCAAGGGCGGCGAGAGCTACAGGGCGCGGAACAAAGGGCTGCACGGGTTGTGGCAGAACTGAACTACTGCGGCAAAAGTACGCTGTCGGGTGGTGGGTATACCCAACTTGGCCTTGGCAGCAGGGTACGAGAGAGGCCTTCCAGGGTCTTAAGGCGCTGGATCGCCATCTCGTCCTTCCATTTCATACAGGTGCGGGAAGTAAGCTGCATGGGCCTCACCACAGTTAACACAGGAGGCCGCAGAAGTGCAACCCTCCCCGTCATGTTCACTGGAGCCACAATTAGCGCAACGAGCGGAACTCTTACAGAAACGTTGGGAATGCCCGTACCTCTGGCACCTGAAACAGCGCAAAGGACTGGGAATGTACGGGCGAACTCCACAGACCAAGTAGCCAGCCTTTATTTCGGTCGGAACTTTCGGGGAGTTAAAAGTCAAGATCACATTTTTAGACTTAATCAAAGAACCATCGCGCCGGAACATCATACGACGTGCAGCAATAACACCTTGATCTGCAAGTTCAGTCACCAATTCTTCTTCACTGCATGGCAAGAGATCAAATTCCGAAATAACACCCCGAGAGGTGTTAAGAAACGGAGTGAGGTGCCACTTTGACAGGAATGCCTTGAAGACTAGTAAGGAGCAGAAGAGTGTTACTCTGAGAAACACTGCAAGTTTGAACAAGCAGGTCCCCAGAGCGAAGCTTCCTCACAGACTTCAAGGGGCCAACCGCAGCGTCCAAAGCTTTAGAAATAAAAAATGGAGATCTGGTGGACAGTCTCTCATGCGGATCGATGGATTCTACAAGTAAGTGTGTAGCATGCGTAGTCACAGCAATCGAGGGGAGACGACGCTTCGGAGCGACTGGTACAGCTGCCGAAGAGGGTTCCACATTCTTGGTCCAGGTCAAGTTCTAAAGACCGTTTAAGGGTATGAGACTTGGTAGGTTGAGAAGACGAAGGAGAGTCGTTGTCAACAAACATTTCCTCAGGTGACTTAAATTTGGAGTTCCTCTTTTTGTTTTTGCCCATGGAAAAAAGGAGGAAGATTCGTCTGCAAACTACTCCACCCACCACCGAGTCCTACAAGGGAGAACTGGAGGTCCGCAAGCCGAGAAAATACCGCTGGACACAGTTCTGGAGCTTATACGTTGCAGATATAGTCCGTTGGCTGTGATCACACGCGTTCGGCGGACACTTCGGCCTCCTGGTACCGTCATGCCAACGCCTTTGGCATGATCCCACAACCCCCGGGCTCACCCTGCCGTGCCATACGACAAAAAAGCCGCTAAAGCCCGGTACACAACTTGGTACATGACTTCTGACTAGAGGTGGGTTAGTCTCTAGCCTCCCGTTTACAGCGAAGCCGGGGTCGAAGAGGAGTGTTGTTACACAGGAGGCACTTTATCCGGTCTCCTGCGACCTCAGCCGCCAGACATCCCATTTCCGCCTCACGGGTCTCCGCACGCGGCAAACATGCAGGTAGGTCTAGTACCCAAACCAGCTAAAAGGAAAAAAAAAGAAATCTAAAGAAGACAAATCCTGGCAGGGGAACCTAAACTGAATCTCAGCAACCTACGAACTGAGCGGTTAATATAAATATGTTAGTGGTGGAGGGTAACAAAACCACAAGGCCGGAGTGTTAGTACATAACGTGGTAGCGATTAGGTAGAGAATACAACACGGGCAACTAGCCAGTGGAGAAAATAAATAAAAACGAAAAAGCGAGACACAAGACCAGCTAGGGATCGTGGGGCCGCGACTCCCCAACAGCTGAATGAACAGCCGTCCTGCAAACACCAAAACAAAAAACAAGCGGTGGCATGACATCAGATGTTGACCAGTCACAAGGTCAGCTCGGGCCGTTGGGGCGCCGCTCCCAAATAACTGGAAAACCAGTTATCCCCGTGCAGGAGGTTTATGCCTGGTAAAGGCTGCACTAACTAAATTTTTGCAATACGCATGACGATTGAAGAGTATGTGGCTGTTGGTAAGAAAGTTTTTGCTGCCTTCAGAGATTTAGAGAAAGCTTACGACCGAGTAAATAGGACACTTTTGTGTAATGTATTGAATGAATATGGTTTTAGTGCGAAAGTACTTAATAGCGTAAAAGCCATCTGTGCAGGCAGTAGAACTTGCGTACGAGTGAATGGTGTTTTATCAAAATATTTTTTCATTGGTGGAGGAGTCAGACAAGGTTGTGTAATGTCACAATGCCTGTTTAATACATTTATGGATTCCTGCATGCGTGATGCCAAATTAGTAATACTGGTTTATATCTGAGTGCTATCCGTGTTTACAGATTGCTGTATGCTGATGACACTGTCCTGTTGGCAGAAAGGTAAAGTGAGTTGCAGAGTATGTGACCCCAAATGTACGAAGTTTGCGTGAAATTCAAACTGAGTATAAATAAGGGAAAAACCAAAGTTATGGTTTTTCGCTGCGGGTGGCCAAGTGGGCAACGTTCATGACTGCCACGGAAAGGACCTCAGATTCCATCCCAGGTAGGTATGAACGCTCGATCCACTAAATATCCGCCGTGCATCGGATGGGCACGTTAAGCCATCGGACCCCGGGTACTGGTCCCCCGGTAATAAATAAGGGCGTTTCCCTCCCCTTTTCTACTTCGCTTCCGTGTCATTTTCCTATCGGACACTCTAGCCTAAATCTCCTCGCTTCCTATTTCTAAGTGTTGTTTAAGTAATGGGGTCAGACACTCCCTTCCTAAAATCCTCTACATTTAATCATGATTATGTTATGGTGGTTGAGAGAGGAACTGATAGTACTGAACGTAATATAATTCTAAATGCCACAGTGGTTGACCATGTGAATGATTTTGTGTATTTAGGAAGCATGTTCGACAGCGAGAACAAATCAGATGGTGACATTAGTAGGTGAGTGAATTTTTCATTGAAAGTCATGGCTACTTTGGGGGTTTTCAGAGGACTGATAAAGAAATGACTTGATTTTTTAGTTTCTACAACGGTATCAAATCAGTGAGCTCCAGGTGAGACAAAACAATTTTGATGCTAATTGAAGCACATAGTTTGTGATTAAGTGTCCTACGTAATAAAGTTGGTCAGATATGGGCATTAGACTTCTGTTTTCATTGTACGTGTATGTTATCTGGTATACGGTAAATATCAAGACGTCGAACCGTAACGTGTTTATGTTGAATTATTTAGAACAAAATTGTTTTTATAATTGCGAGTTTCATGGAAAAACTTATAGCATCAATAATGTTCCAGAAAAACTTATAGCATCAATAATGTTCCAGAAAAACTTATAGCATCAATAATGTTCCAGAAAAACTTATAGCATCAATATACGTTCCCCTCTAATCATTTGTGTACAGCCAAATTACTTCGTTTAAATTGTTGAAGTGTTCTGTTCTAGATAATACGGTTTCCTTTTTACCCTCTGAAAATCTATATGGTACATGTTCTAAATATTGTAAACGTTTAATTCCATTTGTATTCCAAAACACTGGATTATTAAGGCAGTTTTTGCTATTTTATGTAATATGGTATCCAATTGCTCGTAATAAATAGGCTACTAAAATTAAATGAGATAATTAATTTTGTAAAACAAAGGCAACATACAAGCCGCACGGTTGCTCTCACACTGATACAAACCTCAGAGTCTGAGACAACATGTTGTGTTTTCACTTCTCTCACTTCTGTGCTCAATGCTGTATTGTTTCTAAGGCTGACACGTTTGTGGTGTTAAAAGGTCTTAAACATATACTTATTTTAGTTGTACGTAGTTTTTTTTATCATTAAATAAAGTTTATCATGCGAGAGACTGCATTTATTCCCAATTTAAAAGCTTTTAAATTCTTTTCGGAATAAATGAACATGTTTTTTACAACAATTAACTCAATACAAATATCGAAAGCATAGTATCAAATGCATATCTTCTAAGAAAGATTGCAATGAAACTGTTGCCCAAAAATTTGGACGAGAACAAGAGAAGTCGGATTTTGGTATGGAAACGTTGAATAAAAATGTTCATTAGCTGGCGAATTAGCTGATAAAGTTTTAGATTTAGACTCATTTATGGAAAGATGATTGAAATTTAATACAGGTGTATGAAACTTACTCGAGGCTTGTCAAGCACTTCCCAAAGTGCTTGAAACAGGAGGAAACAAGCTTCAGTCACAAGTTATTCGCCTCATTGGTTTTCCCGCGTATCAGCGGTTTACCGTGTGTACCTCGGTAAGTGTCTCTCACAAACACGTTTTTTACTAAATGTTACCTTCTAGGTTGATAAATGTCTAAGTTGGTCGTAACGTTTTTATTTTATCCTACAATCTATAGAAAAAATATATACAAAATATTCTGCTATTTACATATGAAGTGGAACAGTTTACACACGTACTCGCTGTTCTTGTATTTACCTTTCTACTCTTATTATTCTCGGGTATCTTATCGGCAGCGTTCTGGCTGAACGTAACCCTCAAGGATAATATTGTATTCCAATGAGCTATCTTCGTACAAATTTACGTAGCCACGGAATGCCACCTTGAATGTTGTAAGACATCATAACCTGGGATTTAGAGAAAATGATGAGGTAATGCTCATTTATTCATGCTAATCAATACGTATCCAACACCTTCATCAGCAAAACAGCTCATTGTCTTTACATATAATTCCTTTTTTCAGAATAATTCTAAAAATACTTTTTTCGATTTGCAATTTTATGTGATATAGTCAGTTTCTTGAGATAAATAATTACTGCACTTTAATGATTATCGAAAACATAATTGAAGTCAGCCTTAAAATCCAGTCATTTGGTTCAGGATTATGGCACATTTCACCATCATTGAAAGGAAAAGAACTGTGCAGAATATGAAGATTATGTTCTCTGTCCTTCCCTTAGAAAATGTTATACCGAACAAAAATAATATTTTCGATTGGAGTTGGAGAAGCCGATATACAGATGCAATCACAAATACACACTAACACATTTTGACATCTAAACTATGCAATATAAAAATCAAGTCGAAGTATTTAGGCAAAATATTTCATAAATTAATGACACCCAATTTTAAACAAAATTTTGAAATCTGGCATTTAAAAACAGCGATATTCGGCACTTAATTCAAAACAGCAGTCGTAGTTTTATGTTCTAAAAAATTTGGTGATATATATAAAAATACTTGCTGTGAAAAATTGACGAACGACGGAAACACAGAAAATTATCGTTAGCAAGATTTTTACCAATGGCATATTTTTGTACCTGTAAATTTTTTTTATTAAAATCAACATTTTCAGCTCTTTTCTGTCACACTGAATTCTGCTTTACAATAAAAAAATTTGTAAAGCAGAATTCAGTGGATATCCTAGATGATATTCATGATCTACAATTTACAAAGGTGTGTGTGATACAGTATGACTTACCGTAAAAAAAAATCCTTATCCCGAACCTCGGAAGAAACCAAGCCGAATTTCAAAATGCATGCCATCATGTTCAATAGTTTAAACCCATCTGTGTTCCAGGTATTTAATTCCTGCAAGGTACGGTGCTTTCCGTTTAGAAGCAAATCACTGTTGTCACTCGCCTTCGACATCTTCCACATTAGTCAACCGCTTACCATGGAGAAAATGCGATAACAGGGAACAAGTGGTCGTCTGAAGGGGGTAAGGTTCGGGTTGCATATATTGAATAGGCTGCAGTTCGATTTCAACCAGTACTCGAAGTTTCACTTTGGCGCGAAAAATGGTATCAGGTTTTGTACTAGCATGTTGCAACCATGCTCGCTTTCTGTTGAATAAGTTCCGATAGTTTGTAGTATAACCTATCCTATTACTGAGAACATAGATTGATCCTGACAGACCGATAATTCGGAATCAGCCAGCTCAAATATGATTATACCTTAAGAATTACATCAGGCAGAGAGAGAGCATAAACTGACAGAATGGTTCCACAGTAAAACTTCAATTTCACCATCAAATCGATTTTTTTAAGTTTCTAAAATTTTATATTTTACGGAAATATAATTTTTCTGTCTTGTTTTCTTTACTAAAATACTTTCAGGGGTTTACAAATCCTTATTTGAAAACTTTCTGCTAGGATCATAAAATCATGAGTCCCATTTGGGTGCAATGTTTATCAACAATCTTGCAGTTTAAATTAGTGTGATATTTACGTTCGGCAACATCAAAAATTTTTTTGTAGTGACAACTGTTGTCTGGCATGATATGCTACTGCATACGGTCAAACAAATGCGCTAGAATTGCACTAAATGTCCCTGTCGTTGCATTTTGGAGTACCTGCTGGAAATGTATATTCATATGTATGTTTAAAATGTTCTTGAGTTTCCGGTTAAAGAATGATAACGCAACGAGAAGCCCAAATTTTGAATAGAACAGAGAAGAAAGATGTAGAAAATTGCAGGAATTTGTACGAGGATAATATGGGTACGTTCTAAGCAAAATAGTCACCATATTGTTCCTTGTAGCATTAAAAATATTTTATTTTACTGTTAACGATTTTAAAGTATTACCTTCCATTTCTGCAAAACTAACGGAAGCAGCTACAACTAGTTCCATGTAGAACAGAAATTAGAATTTTAATTTAACAAAACCATAATATTATTGAAAATTTAAGCGTAATTTTAATGCTTGTGAGAATTCTACAAAACCGATATAAAATATATATCAATAGACGTCTAATCAACGTAAGGGTTCCTAAACTATATAATTAAAGATTTATCAATATTTTTTTCTGAATTTCTTTCTAAATTTATCGGAGTTATAAATATTTATATTAATTATTTATAAAATTTATAATTTCATAAGTAATTAAAATAAGTATTTATAACGTTATCTTTTTTCCAATAGCTATTTAATGAAAGGGCTTTCAACTCTCTATTCGCGAATTAGCATCATTCAATTTTTGCAATTGTTTCCGTTTAATTTCTTTTTACGATATCATTGCAATAAGGCAAACTTCTTGACAACATGCTGTCACTTTATGACTCCTAAAACAGATTTAAAAAAGACAGCCAATGCAATACACGTCCAAATGGTTCTTTGGGTTTCCAGTTTAACTCTGATCTTATTTAGATTAGTGTAGGCATACATATAGTCTGGCGCAGAGAATCTTGAGTACGCTCATCTCCATTACGTATCCTCTGCTCATAAACACACATACCCAGAATTCACAGGGAATAGTTTTCAGTTGAAGAAAAAGCGGTATATTTCAGTCGTGAATTCGAAATTTATAGCTGGCAATTAAGTATTTTTGGCCCATTGTCTCAAATGGCTTAATAGGAAGAAAAAGAAACAGAAACACAAAAACCTGTATTACGGAATCTCTATTATTCAGCAACACGTAATAAGAAAGCATTTGATGCAACAAAGGTTATTGTATTGCTTTAATTTTGGAGTTCTATGCATTATGGGGACTCCTTCAAGTTTAGAAGCATATTTTGATCTGCAAAACTGAAATTGATATCAATTAAGAACAAATGATTGAGCGAAAGCTGAAAAACAAGAACTGCGTGACCCTTTCCTTCAATGCCTTCTCATGAACAAAATCACACCAGGATTTTAACAGGAGTACATATCACTAAAATCGTTATGTCTAAATTGCTGAAATAAGGTAATAGCGTGTTTATCTGGCAATCAACATATATAGTTGAATTTCCGGCAATTGTTAATTTCAATCCATGGGAAATCGAAATGGTAAGTGGTACTTTGACGCATTTTAGAGTTATTTAAATTTCAAATACCTCTTAGCATAATTAGCAAAATCTCAGATGACGAATCATGCAAAACAGTGAAATTTTGCAACTAATCACAAAAAAAAGCTAAACTAATGACGTCAATCTGCACAGTAGCTTTTTTTTTCACTAATGAAAAAACGGCAACTACGCCCAAAGTATTAGTCATAAAGAACAAAAAAATGGGCTATTTATATAATCACTCCAAGGGAATTTGAATTCCACACGGGTAGTACAGGAAATAGCTCTTTTTAACAAAACGTGCCTCGATGCGCCATTCAAGAAGCGCAGTCTTAACTGTGCGTATGTTAAAACCCCTTTATACGGTTAAGCGTTTACGCGTGGATTGGCAGAGACAATTTATTGCAGTACAAACCTTAAGACTGATTCGTCACCGTGGAATACTATTATCTGAGGAATAAATGGATGCAGCTAACAAATTTTTTCCTCTTTCGTGAAAAATGGACGTTGTTCCATAGAAAAGGTAGATAACATAGGGAATTTAAATTTCAACATATAAAATTCCTTATCTTACTATAAAGCGCAAGTAAGGATTTTAAGTGGTAAGTGGTTTACAACGTATTGTATGTAAATGCTGTTGGAAATATATACATGCTTTTGGGAAATATAAATGCCGCGTTAATAGTACGCGCCAATTCAAATAAATGAAATACAAACGCAGAAAATCTTCAAGTAACCTATCCTATCTTATATTCAATTGTCACCAAAAGTTAAGGATGTATGTTGCTGTTTTTAAAGGAAATGTGGTGATATGGAAACTCAGCTACTACTGGAGATCGGTTATCAGGTTGGTTAGCTACGCCATATAAACTCGCATCAGGACAGCACAGCACGTAGCTTGAGAGCACCATGAGAGATGTGGAAAACGGTTCCTTTACCTGCTTAGCCTAAACATTGTTAATGTATTTCCTTCAGTGTGGCATTAACCTGAAATGATGCCAACACGACGTTTAAGTATTGACACGAGAAACAGGGTTGTTGGTATGTTACAAGGAGGTGTACAACAGATTGAAATGGCTCCAGCTTTAGAAGCTTAGCAAAGTGTATTAAGTCGGTATCACACAAGATTTCTACGGTATGAAAATGTTGCAGATCGAAACAGAATGGCCGCACGAGGATAACAATCAGGAGGCAAGATCGCTACCTGAAAGTAAGTGCTCGAAGAAGGCCTGGTACCAATAGTATCCAATTCTAAAAGTCACTTCGAGCTGCGTCCGGTGTCACAGTATGTATTAACACTGGACGAAGCAGTCATCACGAGTATGGATTTAGAGCAAGGAGGCTGCTGTGACATATAGCATTGATATCAGCTTATCATCGTCAAAAATGTACCTTGATTTAGCAGTACATATCATGGAACGCAGATTGATACCACGTACTTTCCAAAGATGAATCTCGTTGACCTCTCTATCCTGATATTCGACGAGGACCCGTGTGGGGTAGGTCCGGCTCATTATCGCAACCACACTATGCGCAGTTCGTCCATCCTTAAAATCGGTAGTCATTTCTAATCAGAGCAGGATTGTGTTATAAAGGCCGTACTTAGTTGTATATTTGTCAAGGCAACTTGCGCGTGCCATTTGCCCGAGATTGGTCCGGGTTTGGATCCCTTTGAGGCATGGATGTTGTGTTTGCCTTACTGCTCTGGCTCTCTTCCTTCCCTTGAGTGAGTGGCTGTAAATTAGGGACGGAAAACTGCTTAATTCCCATTGAGTAGCTCAGCGTGGTCGTTAAACCTGCAATAAAAAACCCAAACAAACTTGAATGCCTTAATGCACCGAAACGAGATCATTGTGTCTATTGTGAATTCGCCTCGTGCTGCTATTAGACATGCATACCACATTATGGATGACATTGGAACCAGACATCGTGCATGTAGTGTGCTTCAGAAGTTGGAAAATCATGGGATTGAATCGCTGTAACATTCTGCGAGGTCCCGTGATTTAAATCTTATTGAGAACATTTTGGACGCTGTTACGCAAAGTTTGGATATTCCATACGTCAATACACTAGCAGCTTTCCGTAACGTTTGGCCGTCGCGTTACACTCATCAATAGTATCGCTGCAAGTAGGTCTCGTAGGTGTCAAGACGCTCTTCAACATTGAGGTGGTGTCATTGGATACTAAAATCCAGGGATGTATCATGCTATGCATTAATATTTTTATATGCATTGCAGTGTTAGCTTTGTATGTACACAATATGCTGCAGAAGTTCTTTTTGCAAACGCACTGTTTATCTTTTTGGTTTAAAGTCTCACTTATGCTATTTATACGAGTTCTCCTTGAGTCAGATACATACATCCTTCATTTCATATAATAACCCTTCATTTCGGAGACCAGTGTATTCGTCCTCCCTGAGTTTAAAGTAATTTGCTTTAATTTTTATGTTTACCATTTACAATAATATCTGTGCCATGCATATATCTCCCATACAAGACTCAAAATATTTTACACTAAATTTTTATCGACAATGGGGATTTTTACAGAAAAAAATATTGATAGTGATATTATTATGCCTACTTTTACATGATCTTATAAAAGATTGAGTCAGACGATTTAGTGAAATTCAAACAACAGTAGCTTTGTCGATTTTCGCTCATAAAAAAATACGGAGATTTAAAATTTCATTTCAGCAGATGCACGCTTCTTTTTTCCCTTAAAATGATATTTCAAAATATGTACCTACAGCGCAATTAGTGTTAAATCGGACGAAAATGCATTACCTTTTAAGCAACGCTTCTTGTATTTCGTTTTAGATTTTCCGTCTTAAAGCTGTTCCCTGTCTCTTAAGAATAATATCTCACTGAATTTTACGGAATTTTGTACATCACAACAGTGGCTTGCTTTACGAAACTGTTTTCATCTTTATTAAAAAATATATTTTATTCTTGGTAATTGCGGTATACCTTCGTTTGCACAAATAAATTGTTTGACGCACACCAGATCTTTCAGATCGTAATATTACTGCATAACCATATTATCTTGACTTTTTGGTAGTGACTGCGAAACGTAGAGAATGCTCCTTCATTATTTAGAGTGCCACATCATGGAATTCTCAAAGGCCACTTACTGGATATTCTGCATTATCATGTCAAATCTGCAAATTAATCATCCGTTATATGGGTTCTTCTGCACCCAATGTTGCTAACATTGTTCCAGAATGACTTTACTTTGTATTTATGGATATGTGCAAAAATGAATTGTGAGAAACAAATAAAGTTGTGGTTGGCAAAGAGTTACAGAAACTACCATGCCTCCGCACCCTCAGACCTCAATACTATTGCAAATGTGTGAGAATAACTTTACGGAAACGACAAATTAATCTTGCCACTCCAAAATCACTGGCGCATTTGGGACATATCTTGGAAAACGACATTTTTTCTCAATAATGTCAATTTATAATATCACTATTCAAAACGACTTCGTTTGCAGTTTATTATTCGTAAAATAAGTTAATTATAAAATTGTAAAATGTCAATTAATTACATTAGCTACACATCTGGACAATTGCTAAGGATGGATCATCAACGGCTATATAGCGCATAAAAAAGTAAGTGTGGTTGGATGCCAAGTGAAATAAAATAATGTCAGAATGCCAGGACATTACAAAGAATACAATTTATTGTGCTCTGAAATCCAGATTGCTTTGGAACGTGTTCAAGGGACAAACATGCCATTTTGTGCACAATACGTAAACGTAAAAAAAAATGGAATTACCGTCCGCAGGCGTTCAGGCGAAAGATGTCAATACGGGATATTACCACCATGGATAACGATCCAAGATTTCACATGTCGTATCATGCTTTGCACAACATTATCAAGCAGCTGTTGGGGTAATTTATCCCATTCCTCTGTCAGTGCACGGATGAGGGTGTCCTTGTTTATTGGAGGGCATTGGCGACCAGCAAGACTCCTCCCCAAAGCATCCCACACATTTTCAATGGGATTCAGATCTGAAGAACGTGCTGGCCACACGAGGCGTTGAATATCCTCGCTCTCAAGACACTCCTGGACAGCGACTGTTCGATGACATGTTGCGTTGTCGTCCATGAAAATGAATCTATCACCGACAGCACCACGGAACATGCGAAAATGAGGTAGCAGAGCATCATTAATGTATCGTTGGCCAGTCATAGTCCCAGTTGGAAGCACATAGAGGGACGTACGGCCATTGATCGTGATGCCAGCCCATACCATGACACTACATGTCGGATATTGGTCCCTTTCCTGTATGTTTGCTGAACAATATGCAGTACCACTATCACGCCAGATCAGTTGTCGTCGACAATCAGACGATAGACTGTATCTACTCTCATCTGAGAAGAGGACAGCAGACCAGTCGTTATCAGTCCAATTGCGATGTTGATGGCACCATCGCAAACGGGCGGTATGGTGACGTCTGGACAATGGGATGCACACAACAGGACAGCGGGCGTATAGTCCTCCTTCATGCAAACGTCTGGCGACAAATTTTCGGGAGATCCGCTTGCCAGTAGCAGCCGTAAACTGATTTGCTACCTCAGTAGCTGTGCTGCGCCGGTGTCTTTTTGTTGATAGCACTATGTACCGATCTTATGCAGGTGTCGTGCTGCAAACACGACATCCCCCGTGACGTTTGATGCACTCTCCATTTGTCTGAAATGATTTCCAAAGCCTGGAAACAACACTGTAGCTGACGTCAAACTCCCTGGCAACTTCTGCTATTTTTCGCCCTTCTTCAATCTTGCCAATAATACGGCCACACGTAAAATCATCTAGGTGATGCAGATAAGACATACTGAAAATTGCATGTTCGTCAATTGATTCTTTCCCTTTCAACTTTGCGTTTGAACAACAACGTTCAGTACGCGTCAAATCCTTTATATCTCTTATCAGCGCTATGACGTCACGAACAAGTTCGGCAATCCAAAATTTGCATAGGCACAACACGTCTTACTGTATCCCGCACTTATGCTAATTTCCTCCTTTTCCTGCCTTCTATTTTATGGTTGCTATCGTTGCTATTGTCATCTGTCCTTAGCAATTGTCCAGCAGTGTATATAAGTGGCAGTTTCATTTCGGATATATCACCAGCACCAATCTAATAATTCACAGTTGTGTCGTGCGAGATTTAAATTTTTTGAAAAATTTAAATCGTTATATCAAATAAATAACTAAGGCGAGACTCATGCAGCATGTCTTTCTGGATTTTCCTTCTCGGGCACATTCCCGTACACTCTGTTCACATGACGAATGCTGTCAGCCAGAGTAAATGCAAAAATTATCTTGTACACGTACACAGTCATAACCTAAAAGTGGTGTTAATCAGCATATTAACATTGTGCAAATGTGAAAAGATAGCGATTTTTTTCGGGGGGGGGGGACATAAATTCCTTATTTGTTTGGGTAAAATGTTGCGCTTTCAACCTTTTTTCGGTCTTGCATGTGGCAAATGGTGAAGGCAAATCTTTTACACATATAATTTAATAATTCGTTGTAAAACAAACTTATGTATTTCAATTTTCTTTAGTAATTAAGTGAAGAAGTGCCAAATTCACGTGGAAAAGATTATATTTTACTTATATAAACTTTTAGTTAAGTATTATCATAGCTGTATAACGCTGTCAGATGAGAGAGGAAACTAGAAGTACATTCGCTCCATCACAATGCCATCATATGAAATAACAAATGAAAGCATAAGTAATTCGTGCAATTTACAAGCATAACAGAGGCTTCTGTGTTATTGAACGCTCCTACTTCATTCCTCATAACGATCATTCTTTCGTGACGCTCTCGGTGCTTGAAGTCTACTTTCACGACTGTATCCAGATGAAAGATATAGGGACGACCTTACTTGCGCTAAAGGATTCTTCCGAGCGTGACACAATGACGTCAAGGAATGGTTAGCAGCAATTATTTTCAATTTCTCGCAAATATCTTCAGGAAAGTTTTAAACAGTTTTTAAGTTAATCTTTGATCTGGCACACCCAGAGATCCTCCATCTACACATCAATTTTGTTTTCTGTAAATTCATTGATAATCAATCTTCTTCAACCTTACCAGCTAGTTCCACTTAAATACTCAAGAGATCTGAGAAGCAATTTTCCGAAATGACTGTCTCGTCATCAACACGATGGAGGGTTAATTACTGGCCATTGATTTTTATCTCTTGCATTCCTAGATCGCTTACTTAAACAAAGTCTTCAATGCCACATTTAATACTTATGAAAGCAAAGTCTTCAATGCACATTGAAGTGCAGAGGAGATATGATATAACATTTTCCAATTGGATTTCAAAATTTTGTCCGTTCTGTTTCCTCGAGCAGGCCAACATTTGCATTGTTATAGATATTAACAACATATTGAGGTATGTATCATTCAGTATCGCACGATTTGAAAGACCTATGGATTTATCTCAGCTGATTCACCGAAGTAAAAAGCGCTTTCAAAAGAAATAAAGGCCACAGAATAGGGAGACGTTTATGCTATAATATATTGTAATGTAAAGACATAATTTCTATTATGCACGGGGCTAACCCAGGTGCTATTTTTTATAATTATGACAGAATATTGAGAACTGTAAATCTACATATTTAAATCGGTTTTCAATATTTCCTTTCACTGCATATATTTTTCACTTTAAGTTAGAAAACTTAAAGATAATATTTTTGAGGCTTGCTGTTTTATCGCTCCACACAAAATGTTCCGTTAAAATATAGAGGAAAATTGTACTTCAATTAAAAAATACACAACCATTCTCGATGCGAAGAAATAGCCGTCCCTACGAGAACACACAATACAGAACAGTCCTTTCTTCCTTCTCCGATGTTGCAGGCAAGGATAATGACGTGCTTGGTTTCAAACAGAAAATGCCTCTGTGCGCTGTGCGGAAGTTATCGACTTGAGTTCTGCCCAGCATAATGATGTGCTATAATATTTTCCCTAGTCCCCTCAATTTCTGATCTCAACAATTTTGAACATTTCTGAGGAAATCTGGAGCGAAGGGTGATAACACACTTTCAAACTCCAGTATCACTAACATAGTTGGGAAATATTTTGCAGGAAGTCATCAACATCATTGTCAACCATTATCAATCCACTGCTGGACGAAGGTCTCCCCAAGTTTCCTCCACAACGGTCTATTTTGTGCCAGTCTACTCCATGTCACTCCCGCATACATTGGAATTTCATCCACCCACCTCCATGTGGTCTTTTTCTGTCCTTGGAAATGCAATCAAAAATTTCGGCTGTCCATCGATGGTCGGTCCTTCTGGCAGTATATCAAGCCCATTGCCATTTCAGGGATTTAACTCTGATCATGATGTCTTCCAGTCTTGACATTTTTCGGATCCACGAGTTCCTCTTCTTACCTCTCCTGGTTACACCAATCATGCACCTCTCCAGGCTTCTTTGAGTTGTCTGCAGCCTATGTATGTCTCTTTTAGTTAAGGTCCACGTCTCTGCACCATACGTAAGCACCGGAAGGATGCATTGATCAAACACTTTTTTTTAAGACATAATGGCATATTGCTCTTGGAAATTATACTGTTTCTTCCAAAAACTCTCCAGGAAATTTTGTACGCAGATTAATTTCTTCATCAATGTGAACCTCACTTGATATCTGCTCTCCAAGATAAACGTATGTGTCTGTTATCTCCAGATTTTCTGCATCACTCGATAAATCTACATTTCTTGTAAAAGCATTGAACATCACTTTTGTCTTCTGAAATTTCATTTTTAATCATACTTCCTTACTCTTGTCAGCATGTTCCTGGATCATACTCTGCAGCTCTGATGGGGTAATTGCAAAAATGACTACGTCATCAGCAAAACGAAGGAGAGTTAGATAATCTCCATTAATCTTTATCCCTTTGCTTTCCCAGTTCAGTGATTGAAGGACATTTTCCAATATGGCATTAAAGATCTTCGGAGATATGGTGTCACCTTGTCTCACTCCCTTTCCAATTTTTATGTATGTTGTATTTTCAAACTGCCGAATCTTTGCACTTGAATTTTCATAGATGTTATTAATATAATTAATGTATATATCTTCAATACCGCATGATTTCAGAGCCATTGTAACTGCTCATGTTTTCACCGAATCAAAGGCTTTTTTTATAATCGATAAAAGCCATGCACAATGGAATTTCTTATTCCCTCGCTGCTTCAGTTAGTTCTCTCAGTACATGGATATGATCTGTTGTGCTGTAGCTTCTCCTGAATCCAGCTTGTTGTCTCGGTTAAGCCATGTCCAGTGTTACCTTCAAACGGTGTGAAAGTACTTTAGTGAAGATTTTATAAACCACTGATAGGAGGCTGATAGGTTTGCAGATCCTGAGATCCTCAATGTCACTTTTTTATGTAGCAGGATCATTGTAGCGTTGTTCCAATCCTCAGGAATCTTCCTTTCGTTAAGGCATGGAGTGAAAATTCGGGCAAGTACTGTTTCGATTTCTCCGCTTGCTTCTTGTATGATGTCTACAGTAATTCCATCTCTTTCTGGAGCTTTTCCTCGATTCATGTTCTAGATTGCATGTGCAACTTTTGCTGGGAGAACTGGAAGAACTCTGGTACTGGCACCTTTCATGATGTCTGGAGTACATGTATCATCCCTTTCATATGATTTGAGGTAGAAATCTTTCTTTCTTGTCAAAATTTCCCGTCTATTTCTTGTTACAGAACCATCTGCTTTTCTCAGTGCCATAATCTGTTTTCTTCACTTACTACGATGTCCCTTTGCTATCTTTAGGCTTTGGTTGTTTTCAATTGCTTTCCTCACTAGTACACAGTTGGATTTCGTTACGTCTTCAGTGATACTTTTTTGTACTGTCTTGCATAGCTCTATATATTCCGCTTTGGTAGTCATATCTTCTTTAGTTGTCCTCAACTCTCTTCTTTTTTACATCAGCATTTTGGTTTTTCCTGATAATTTGTTCACATGCAACTTGTTCTTAGACCCAGCTAGTTTTGTTGGTGTTTCCATAAGAGCTTTGGTTACTTTTCTGTTAACTTCAGAAATATCCCCTTCTTCCGATGTTAGGCCTTCTAAAGCAGAGAATCTGTTATTCAGTTCCAACTTGAAGGTATTATGGTGTTTTTTTAAGGTTGGTTATGTCAATACATTTTGTTTGTCTTATGAGCTTGCCACTTTTGAGTTTGGTGTTGAGGTGCATCTTACATCTCACAATTCATCTTACATCTCACAATGAGCTTGCCACTTTTGAGTTTGGTGTTGAGGTGCATCTTACATCTCACAATTCTATGGTCATTACCTGTGTTGAACTTGTTTAGCACACTGCAGTCTTCTATGACGGATTTTTTTACACATAGTAAAATCAATTTTACTTGTCATCCTATTTGGTGTCTCCATGTGCATTTCCTGTGTGGCTTTTTCTTGAAAGAGGAGTTCAAGATGAAAAACCCTTCTGCCTCTGCAAACTGAACGAGAGTATTTCCACGCTGGTTTCTGTTGCCGTGAAGTAATTTTCCTACTGAAGTTTCATTCTGTTGTCGTTGCCCTTATTTTGCATTGAAATCTCTCATAATTATCTTCAAGTGCTGCTTACTATTATTATTTGGATGACGAATTTCGTCATAAAATTCTTCAACTTCTTCTTCAGGATGACTTGTGGTGGGTGCATAAGTTTGAATGATCTGAGTCTGGTATCATCTCGAGCGTTGGATAACGAGTCGTGCAGCTCTGTCAGACGAACTTTCACCTTCTACAAATTTTTCCTTCAGTTTCTTGTTTATTATAAATCCAACACCAGTAGTTCTGCCAGTATCTGTCCCACGATAGTAGAAGAGGTGTCCTGTTTTTAGTTCAATGAGATCTTCTCCTTTTCTCCTTACTTCACTTAGCCCGACGATGTCCCACTTGATCCTTTGTAGTTCCTCTTCCAATTCAAGAAGCCTTGAATCTGAAGATAGGGAGCGTCCATTATACGTAGCCAATGTCAGCATCAGATGGCAGCCTAGTCCGGTCTTCCGTGAATTCTTAGCACCCTATGCCCTGCAGGAAGTATGATCCCAAATACATTTATCGTATGTGCATGACTTGAACAAGTTTATTTCAAGACGAAGTACTTTTAAAATGAAAGCTGTAGGTGAGACGAAAACGTATTTATAAAATCTTCCGGAAACAGTAGTTTCATTCTGCTGATAAACATCTTCACACAGTTATTTCTTTACAGATGCCTAATCAAAAGCGAGATCGAACTTTACAAGAGCCTAAAAATTATATAGTTTCGAAGGTGCCTAATCAAAGGCGACATCAAACTTTAGAAGAAATATACCATTATAATTGTTTAAGAGGTGCCTAACTAAAGGCAAGTTCTAAGTTCTCAAACAATGGTTACGATTAATGAAAGTCATTTTTAATAAATTTAAATAATATGTTATTCTAATAAAAAAGTAATAGCTTCTTGAAAGATTAGATATACATTTGAGTTATTATATATAAAAAAAATTACTATGTACCAAGCTGCGAAAGGAAGTGATCCAATAATTTAACCAAATTTCAGTTTTATTTATTAACCATTAACATTCCTGAGGAACTTCATTAAGGTTCGACGAGAAAACTTCAGCTTTATAACGCACGGGATAACAACAGACGTTTTCTTCACCGGTGCGTTGTACGTTTCTTCGCATGCAGCAGGGTTTGAGTTACCATTCAAAGGATCTTTAGTTTTGCTTACCGTAAGATAAATTGAAAAACATATTAATAATGCTAACAATTCCTTGTTCATCTCTTTCCGACCTTGTAGCATTGATGAATGGTGCAGACAAAACATTTTAAGGATGAAGTTTCTGACATGTGATCTAAAGTTTCGATTATAAATAGAAAACAGCGAGATTTGTCCAAGTGCTCTGGACTAGTAAAAAAAGTACGAGCAACATAGACCTACAAAAGATTTTGTGATTGGAGATAATCTAATAAGGAGTAGGAAAAGGGAAGCTTTAAATTCTGTCCTGATCCACACATGTGGCGGACACCATTTGGTAAACGAACAGTCTTATGCCTCGTTTTGATAGCAAGATGTCGTAAAATAAAAGATCAGTTTGTGTGAGATATAACTTGTTGAAATGTAGCTGGAATACGCGGCTCTGACACCTGAAAGGAACACTGAAACGTAAAGAAAAGCAACCAAAATGTACTGTGCGCGATAAGGTTCCTGCAGAATAGATGTAATACGAGAATTATGAAAAAATGCTTGTCTGAAAAAGTGATATAGGGACAAATATAAAAATATTGACTTGTAGCCTGCAATTCATTATTATTCTGATTAATAGTGTACATATTGCTTCTTCTTAACCTTAAATTCTAGGATAGCTTTTGTTACGCTATTTTATGTTTATTGCTATTTGTTTTACGACAAGAATATGCTCTTCGTAATGCCAAAATTATACAGAAAATCTTTTCGATATCTTGAATCAAAAAGGTACCACAAACCGTATTACTGTTCATGATCCTGCAAAAGACATATGCTCTCGGCAAGAATGAAAACGCCCAAGACTGTTTCTTCCCGTTACTCATTTTATAGATTGCAGTACTAAGCTGATTTAATGTTCTCAAAGTTTTGCCCAATCTGCCTGTTTGTTGCACAAATATCAAACAGGAAGAAAACACTTTTAGAGCCGAGCCGCGAGTAGCCAGGGGATTACTACTTTCAGACATGACATAAGTGGAATCGACTCCAAGTAAATTGAGTTTCCCCAACCACTAAATACTTGCTGAACCTTGGTTTCTCACAAGAATCATTGATACTCGGTATATCCGACACTTTGCTCCCCATAAGCAAACAGTTTTTGGACACCATTTTCTCACCCGACGCATTTCCTCAGACGTCTACTTTGGTAAACACAGCTATGTCGGTCCGCACAAATCTTCTGACACGCCTGATTCTCCCAACTGTTTACTGTTTGTGAGGTCAGAGCCTGTAGTTCAACCTAATATAACTTCCTTTCCGACACGAAGTACCAAATTACCCATGTAATGCTGATATTTGCGTGTAAACCTTTCCGGTGGGCCTAAAACCTACGCTACATAGCAAAGGAGAAAAAGAAAAGAAAAAAACACTATAGGTTATAATCATCCTTAATTATTGCTAAGGATTTCCCTATATAAACGATTAGAATGCATATAACTGTAAGAAATTTGTAAAGTAACATCAGAATTTAAAATTTTATGTGAGGAATAAATTCAGGATAGCTTCCATATAAATTGTACACATTTTTCACTTATTTCCTTGAAAAATATATTTTCTAATATAATTTTGGAATAACCCTTCTCAGGCTTGATATGGACTTCACAAAATTGGTTTAATAATTTTTATTCGTTTGACATCAGATACTCAGTGGACAGTATATACCGAATATTTCTAGAATGCTCGTTAGCTTTTCTTAGCTTTCAATCGTTCACATAAGTTTCGTGAATAAATTATATAGCATTCTACAGAAACGTGTAATCTAATCGGTAAGATATACTGTATTTGTTATTTGTTTAACAAAGAATCTTACGTTCTCAAAGGTTCTTTCGAGTTGCTGCATTTACGATTCAATGCGCCCAGTTTTACCTGGAGTGTTAAAGGAACAGCAATAGGAAAGACTGTAGAACACAAACACACTACATTTAGTGCATTCTATATTTTATTCAAGATATGATGATATTCTTTAAGCCCCAAACTCTGGCCATTGTGTCGTCAAAGACATTCCACCGTGGTTCACGTAATTCTT
Organism: Macrothele yani; assembly: GCA_039090855.1. NCBI lineage: Eukaryota > Metazoa > Arthropoda > Arachnida > Araneae > Macrothelidae > Macrothele > Macrothele yani. The sequence goes on along the minus strand of CM076999.1, from coordinate 43,256,597 downwards.
TAAAGGGATATTTCTCAATTATTCTGAAACATTTTTTTTTGCACAATGCTTTAAAACTCGTTTACACCTCACTTAATTGGGTGTTTTTAACAGAAAATACTATTTGACTGCAGCACTAGAAATCTATTTTGAAATGTATTCCCTCACATAAATGGCAATGCAAATTCATTTTAAACATATTTCTTAAATTATTTGCTTTATCATAACGATGTCACTTATTGATATATTGAATTACACATGCCAGTGCTTCGTTTTACCTGGACATGTGGAATTTTTAATTTGTTCTTCCGTGTGAAAAACAACAAAAATCTTTTGAAAGCGCACGTGTAATTCCCAAGAAACCGGAGGCCTGTTTTATAGCCATCCGCTGAGCAGACGTTCGCAGCATGATGCTATAATTTCTGCTTGTGTAGCGTTGTTTTTGACTTAATTTTCATGGCGCGATACAAGTCCTACAAATGGCTTACGGATTCTGAAATAAATTTATTTCCTGGTCTCAGAATTTTAAGTACGATATTATAGGTACAAATGTCTCCATTTTTATTATTTTTGCCAATTACCAATGAATTCAAAATCGGTTTCTCCTAAATTTTTCATGATCGTTTAAATAGCATGGAAATCATTTCAGTAGAAGATTGCACTAACAATGAAATGTAGGATTTTTGTACATGAATCTATACTACGAAAAAAACAAGAGAAATACTGTTTATCTGGATCAGTGAAAACACTGCTGTTGGACTGCCATAGCACATGTTCACATGTCAAATATAGTGATATAGAAAAAAAGCTAAATAAAATCCCAAAATTTCAGTGAAACATTAGACTGCTCCATATTGGTAGCGCGTGTTATCATTGGTGTTTCATTGCTTTAATATAACCCATACGTAACTCTCTACATACGAAATTCTTACAATCCTCGAATAGTTTTTTCCTCGTTTTTGATAGAAACATAAATATGCTCGCGTGCAGTTAATTAGATCCAAAAAAGTACCAGTTATTTTTCTGGAGTAGTTACGCCATCCATGCTCCAAAAGTGAAGCGGCAATGGCAGTTCGTCCGTCAAAGACGAAGCACTATTGATGAAATAGAACAGTTTAAACGAAAGGCAGTTACTACTCTTTTTAACTTACACACTATAAAACTTTCGCGCAAGAATTCGTCGTAGAACGTGTCGGGATTTTTCTCTTTCTCTGAGACTTTGTCGACAAAATCTTTACTGCTCGGTTTGCTACTAAGCTTTTTGAACCATGTCATGTACATTTACTGGCGTTAGAGGACTGGTTAAATGTTTTAACACTCAAGAAGTAAAAATGTGTTATTTTCAGTAACTAACACATAATTCGTTACTCCTTTGTGTTAAACATTGAATTTGAATTTCAGTAAAAAATGCAGTATGTTTGTTTCGCACAAATATGATATTCTACTATACTTTAGCTGAAAACAGTTAATATTCTAGTGAGATTTAAAATTTTGGGAAATCGTAAAGGGTTTGGCTGCTCTTTCACGAGGAACTTGTATTAAGGGTGCATGAGTTTAAAGAGAGGTACGGACTTTTCCTTGAAATGAAGAATGAGTATCACATGTTTACTTCATATGAAATAACAACCAGTTCAAATCAGCGAAGGCAATTTTTTAATATGAAAAATGTTGAAGAGAAGTATGAAATAAGTACTTTATCCATTAAATTTATGCCTAATCTTTAAGAACTTGCCCATTCTGAAAAGTTTTCTTTCTCCCTATGAGATCATTGCTTTAAAGCAAAATAACTACGCAGTTCTTTGCCTAGTTTTCCACATTCTGTAATGAGGTGATTTATATCATATGGTCAAAGGAAATATTGCAGGTACTCCAAAGACGGAAACAAGCTTGTAGAATACTCTTAATATCCAGCTTTCCAAACAGTTTTGAGTCGAGCACATCATGCTTGTCATCGAATGTTTTGGCTTGCAGAGCCAGACCTAAGTCATGCTTGAATGCAGTTATTACATTTTTTTATCAGCCCATTATTCTGATCAATCTCTTTAAATTGGGTGACTAAGTTCAGCAAATTTTGAATATCGGTTTTCCGAATCTACTTTATATCCCCCTCACGCTAATTGCTTTGGTTTTAATTTTTCCCTTAAAATCTTCCCCTATCTGGCCATTACTCACTGAATTTTCAATTTTAAACAGAATTTCTCAAGATCATTTATAGAATTTTTTTGCAGAAACGAGTAATATTAATTTGTTAATGAAATAGCTTATTTGCTTTAAATTTTAGGTCAAGTTCCACTTTTACAGAATTTAAGAACCCTCTGTATACTGAAACTTATGTTTTTTAATTAATTAGCAAAAATACGTAATACAATCTTGAATCATGTACCTTGCGGACCACACCTAGTAATAATCGTTTCCACATCCATCTGCATTTTCCTAAGAACTAAAAAATAACCTGCATTATCCCAAGTATTAAAAAAATAGTTTTTTTGAAATGTAGGTTTGAAAGTAGATTCTTTTCTGGTTCGCAACGGAACTTTGGGATCTGGAAATGCTAGTACTTCCATGTCTACCTACCATATGAATTATATTTTTTGAATATATATATTAATGCAGATCCGTAAGAAAAGAGTGAGTTGTAATTGTAGGAGTGTAGAACAGATGTACATGGAAGTTCTTATTATGAAATACAAATTTAAGTCTTAGGTATCTTCTTTGTGTATTTGATTATTAAGACTTTAAATATAAATTCAGTATTAAATCTAGGGATGGAACATTCGAATTCTCGAATCTCCCGAATCTTGAAAAAGATTCGAGATTCGAAAACTCGGATATTCGGGCTTGTATCGTCATTCTGTTCTTTCGAATCTTAACCTAAAGAACCTGACGTTTGGTGCTTTTTCTAAAGCGATATTTGTTCGAATTTTAGTCAACATAACGAGTTTTGACATTAGAAAACACTCGAACAAGTTCGACTACATTTTAGATTGTTTTCGAACAACACTTCGATTCACACTGCCATAAAGAGACAGAAAAACAACTCCAACGTTGGGCTGTATGAGGACTATACGCGATTCCGAGCGCAAACAAAAATGACCGGTGGTGCCTTTTAATGCGCTCACACACTGAGAAGTTTTCGGGCGTGCGTTGAAACAACGAGACCATAAAAATGTGAGCTGCTACACCATTCGGAGAGCTTTCTATCACAGCTGCTTTACGTACCTAGGGGTACACTGATTACAAAGCACACCTGCAACTGCGAAATATCACTTACCATATTGGTTTGCTCAACAAAGCAGCGAACCTTCTCCTTTTTACGAAAGTATTGTATAAGGGAAGTAATTGTAACTACCACGCGAAGCTTTAGCACAAACGTTGGCGAGTTTTGTTATCCAAAAAATAATATGACAGTAACTCACATCAACGGTGAACTGCGTTCCGCCAAGGGATTGCCAACGGTGCTTTTTTCGGAAGCATACTCTGAGAGATCAGCTGTATTGATTGGGGAAATAAAAATGTGACCTGTTGCTCCATCTAGGGAGCGCTTGTACCACAGTTGCTTGAGCATCGTTGAATTGCAAGTGGTGTTCTTCTTTCCAGCACACCCTGAGAGATCAGCTGTAATGTTTGAACCAAAAGTATATAAAAACGCGACCTGCAGCGCCATCTGGGGAGAGCTTGTATCACAGTTGCTTGACATGGTCCGACATGCGCTTGGTAAATAGTACACCCGAAGATCTTAGCGCGAATGCTGTATTCATGCTGAATGAACCTTCTCCGCATAATGAAAACATTTTACTGGGGAAAACCATTTTAACCACCAATCGAAGTCTTAGGGCAAACTCTGGAGAATTTTATTAGAATTAAATCCGAAAAATAATCGCAGCATGCCTAGCACACGCCAAATTTTCGCATTGATATTTATATATATACATATAGTGCATTTTTAATAAACATAATAAATTTAAAAAAATTAAAATTACAAAATTGAATTCACAATTGAAATTCAGAATCGAAAACCAAAAAAAATTATATAAAAAAAACAGGTTGACGTCGTCAGTATAGCATCAACCTGCGTGAGTGGACTTTCTAGTACCAACAAACCTCAAGGAGAATAAAAAATGTCGGTTCCTCATGCTACCAAGGCCGCCAGACCAAACACAAAACAGACCTAAGTTCTCATATTGAAATAATGTAAACAATGATAAAAAGGCTTACCGGTGGACCAAAGTGGTCAACGCCACGAATAAAAACTAAACGCTAGACCGACGATCAACAAGAACCCAAATTTATACTGAATCGTAAAAGAAGTGGCCGCGGTTAAGAAACATCCTAGCAAGCCAAAAAAGTATGGGAAATTACGAGATGCCAAACTCTGTATGTAAATGAAAATCTTCAGCCACTAGGGACCTACCAAGTGGCACTTTATATAACTTGGTTTACCTAATAGTGTTAGGTCCTAGATTGGGAAAGCATGCCGTTGTTTAATTTTAAAATCTTTGAAACTAAATTGAAATTCGAAATTAAATGTTTTAAATAGTATTTTAGGAAATGTGTAGGAAAATTATTTATTTTATTTCCCCTTGGTAATGAGAGGAAGTTGGTGACCTGTTATCGATACGAACAACCGCATGGTCGCCGAATTTTCAATTACAGGCATACCGACGCTAATCAGTACTTCTCACAGTAAAGAGGATGACAGCTGTCAATGTCATAACGACAGATTTAAAAAAAACTTGTTGATCCTCACCATGAACATATCATTACCGGTGACCTCCAAATAATGTGCCTTTTCAGGAGTTACGTTTCCTTTTGTCTTTGCGCAACAAGTACAGGTTGACACCTCGTTTCAATATAAAAAGCTGTGTGTCCATTTATGTAGTTATCTTTTGCAATGTGTACTCAAACTTTTTTATGAGTTCGGTCGGCCTCTCGAATCCTTCAACGAGTGGTTAAGTGGTGTACTTTGTGACATTCGTCACCAACGTTTTAAACTAAAACGCTCTAAGGTTTGCACCCAGGAACCATATAACCTATTGTTGATTAATTCACAAATTTGTTCACTCCAAAAGTTATTCACTGTTTCTCCAGTACATAAAACTAACAATAATTTTGCCATTATCTAAAAATAGTTTCACCATAGTCTTCTATTGCAGGATATGAATATCACGGATACATACATCCCGGCTTCTCAAAACCGTAAAGAAATTATTAAGAAAATCACTGTTCTACATAAACGATTAAGCTCAATGCCTCTAAAAAAGTTTCCGTTTATTTATGGCATTCCAAAGGTTCATAAGAAACCTGTTTCTTTTCGGCTTATAACCAGTGGACGCAACTGCTACAATAGTAAAGCGGAAGGTTTGCTTCAGAGGTAATTGTTTGCAGTGCTTTGTAAACTAGATTCGACCCAGATCATCAGGAACAACGACAGAGTTAAAGAAGAGTTGAACTCTTCAACAACACCATGAGCACTTTCGAGTCAGCGGCTGCCTCGAAAGTGCCCATGGTTTTAATTGTGTATATTTCTCATCTTTTAATCATTAAATCGTGCTTAAGACGGAAAACTTTAATCGTTTCAGCTATTCACTTCTATTTCATTGAAGGTTTTGTGGCAGGTAGTCTTAAATTTACACACGAAGCTCGAGTCCGAAGTTACAGAACAATTTTGGCCCTTTTTGTGGATTTCTGTCTTAATAACAATTTTGTAACTGTGGGCGATGGGCTATATCTCCAAACTCGTGGTATTCGAATGGGCAGTCGCTTCTCAAGTAGCCTAGCCAACTTTTATCTGCATTATTTTGAAGTTGGATTTACTGCTGCTTGCCCTTTGCTTGGTATCTTTCTCAGGTATGTTGATGACATTATTTTCATTAACATGCCGGACTTTTCGCGATGTGCTGCTGACTTGTATCCTGGGGACCTCAACTTAGAAAAAACAATGCCTCGTCTGCTTGCGTTTGTTACTCGATTTGGAGAAGCAGGTGCACGGGGGGGGGGGGGCTGAATCTTTACGATAAAATAAGTGCTTTTGATTTCGATGTCATTCACTACACACATTGGTCCTCAATCATTTCTAAAAACGTACATCGTAACTTAATTCTTTCTGAATTCCACAGAATAGCAAAAATATGTTCTACACAGGTTTTCATGATAAAAAACCTTATGACACTTCTAACAATATTGCAGTATAAACATTTTTCCATAAATTTTCTAAGACACTATTTAAAACATTTTATTCTGAATTTCAATTTTGTTTCAGAGAGTTTCAAATTAAACAACAACATGTTTTACTAATATAGGACCGAACAATATTAAGTAAATCAAGCAATACAAAGTGCCAATTTGTAGGACTCTAGTGGCTGAAGATTTCCATTTACAGACATAGTTTGGCATCTCGTCATCTCACACCCTTTTTCAGCTTGCTAAGATTTTATTTAAATGCGACCACTTCTTGTACGATTCAGTATAAATGTGTGTTCTTGTTGATCGTCGGTCTAGCGTTTAGTTTTCATTCGTAGCGTCGACCTCTATGGTCTGACGGTAAGCCTTTTTATCATTGTTTACATTATTTCAATATGATAACTTAGGTCTGTTTTGTGTTTGGTCTGGCAGCCTTGGGAGCATGACCAACCGACATTTTTTATTCCTCTTCTGGTTTGTTGGTACTAGAAAGGCCACTCCCGCAGGTTGATGTCTTGCTGACGAAGGCAACTTGTTTTTTTTTTATATATATATTTTTTCTCAATTATGAACTTCAACTATGAATTCAATTTTGTATTTTTAATTTTTGTTTTTAATTTTATTATGTTTATTAAACGTTAACCTTATATGTGCTATTACATGAGGTACAGCTGCCTTTGTCGTTTCTCATGTACTAGTTTTATTTCTTTCGTTCTGTTTTCTTATTTAAGATGTTTTAATTTAGATATCCGATCTTAGTTTGCAAATTCGATTATACACTGAAGAGCAATTGAATTAGTGATACCTGTCTAGTAGCGTGTAGTACCACATTTCGCCCTAATGACGGCGGGGATTCGTCTCGGGATGGACCCGACAAGACACCGGAAGCGTTGGGAAGCATACGGATCCACGACCCCTGAACAAGCTCCCACAGTTCACGAAGATTTGAAGGAAGGGGGTCAGAGCCTCGAACATCACTCTCGATGGCATCCCAGATGTGCTCGATGGGATTAAGGTCAGGTGACCTAGCTGGCCAAAGAAGCGAAGTAACGTTGGTGGAGTGTTCATCCAAACCATTCCGATACAATTCGGGAGCAATGGCACGGTGCATTGTCTTTTTCCAGGATGAAGACGCGCAAACGGGAGCAAATGGTCGTCCAGTATATCCCGGTAACGTTGACCTGTGAGGGACGATATTACACGTACCAGAGGTTCCATATCAGTCCACGTAAACAGTCCCCAGACGAGAATTCCACCCCCACCAGCTTGAAGAGTACCTGCTGGTAAGAAGTATCCATCGCTTCATGTGATTTGCGCCGTACTCGTACCCTGCCATCCGCATGTACCAACGTAAATCTCGACTCATCACTCCAGGCAACATTTTTCCACATGTCTAGGGTCCAGTGGCGATGTTTCCGCGCCCATGATAATCTTTGCACCCTGTGATGTGCGGTCAGCAGCGGTACCTTCGTGGAACGATGGATTCTGTACCCCATAGCGAGGAGACGGTTCTGGATGGTGTGGCTACTTACACGTTTTTGTGCACCAGCGTTAAATTGCCGAGTGATTTCCCTCACTCTGGCCCGTCTATCCGCTGTTACAATGTAAGCTAGCCGACGATGACCTCGCTCATCCACACGCTGTTGTCCACGGCAGTTGGCCCTTGCAGGGATGGTTTTACCGGATTCGATGTACTCACGGTGCATCCGTGACACATTTGCTCGTGAAAATCCCAGTGCCTGCACGACTTCCGAGATGGAGTGACCCATTCGTCGGGTTCCGGCAATTTGCCCACGATCAAATGCGTTTAGATCCTTCGTCTTACCTATACTGTGTCCGACACTTACTGATTCCCGTTGCATCACTCCTTATACTGTCGGATCGCTTCATACGTCATGTCATTTCTGTTTACAGGGCCGACCACAGCGCCACATTTACATAACGCCAGCTGTCTCTAATTCATTTGTTCTTCAGTGTGTATACTATTGACCCGTTTTCAATTCTTGTACATTCTAGTGGTGCACATGTTGTAGATACGAATGTGTCTTGCCAAAATGCAATTACAGAAGGGAATTTAAAGGGATTTTGAATTATAGCTTGTAAGGAATACTTCAAGAATACCACGTTTACCCAGCTCTATTCCTCAACAGTTTCAATTTTCTTTCGGTGTGAATCTTTTATCGGAAATTTCTAATGATATAAAAGAAGAAATCGATAATCTCCAGACGACAAAGGGCAGTTGTTGTATATATTATTCCTATTACTAAATATTAAAGTGAATTATAATTAAACCAAAATGATATAAGTGAAAGTTTTTACCTGCAATGTGTCCTAATTTCGGCATTCTTTTGTTCATGCGCTTACGCTCAGCTAAAGGCGGGCAAAATGATTAATCTGTGGAAAGTTCACGACAAAATTTGAGAACTTGGAATTGAAAATATAATTTTAACCAGAATATAAACTGATCATAATAGCAATGTTATTATCAAATTTATTAATCAGTTTTCGCAAATACTGAATATCGATGAATTAAAATTGTAAAGTACATCCGGTTATATCAGGTAACAGTCCTCTGGCACTTTCGGATATATCATTTATATGGGCTAGGGTGACGTCAACGGTGTATTAATTTGGGCAGTGTGAACTCTGAAGCCTTAAAGCAAAGTTTTCTAAAAGACCCGTCAAACAGTGTTATGGATTTTTCCAGATATTTGAACAAAAACTCTTTCCTTTGTGTATATTTTCTTTGTTCTAAATATTCCACAAATACTTTTAAATGGATACATTTCTGTTGGATAAATTAGTAATGCATCAGAAAATGTTGGGCAATGAAATTCTGAATTGTTTCAATTATATCATTTGCCTTCAACTGGAGCTTTAGTTTATTCAGGTGACAGAACATTTCGCCCCAAAACGGAAGCTATAGTAAGATTTCATCCACAGTCATTAAGACAAAATATATTGTGATTTAGATCATTCTTATTTTGCACAAATACGACCACTGCTTCTTTCAATTCTAATAATCTCTCCACTATCCTTCATTTCATAACCACTGTACGTCATTATGCAACGAAATATCGTATTGTTCAACACATATGCTGAAAAACATTTGCCTGAACAGTCTGTGTTAAAAGCTGGAAATGAGACGAACAAAATTACTTACTATAATTACTTGATCCATCGTTATTTAAGTGCATGATGTTATTTAGCACACAAAACGGTGAATCAAACAGTAAACACATTAAATTTTAGGGACATTAGTTTTTAATCTACAAACAAATCGCTTTCAGTTACCTACCATGGCCTCAACGCCATCACTAACTACACAAATAGTTTTGTGCAAATAATATCCATTTGCATTAAACAAAATACAAACTTAATGCAGATATCAACGCAAGTAGTCGTTTCAAGAAGTGAAATTAAACATAACTAATCCTCTCAAAATATGCGCCGTGAGAAAACCCAGTATATTCGGATATTTTGTTAATGTCTGTTAATTCGTCAAGGTCATCTGCTATGAAATCACATTTTTTTAACTCTTATCAACGTTTCAAATGCATTTCCACTTAGATCCTCCATACGACGAGATGTTGCGTCATTTGAAAAAGCAGTCTGTATTATGGACTGAATAACTTTACCTTTGATATTTTCGTCACATGTTCTGTCCACTATAGCATGAGCGCACTCTTCTACAATAACCGCATCAGAGAAAGGTTTCTAATGCTACAATGGTAAAATCGCAGCCTTGAGAGAGGTAAGGTGAGAGCTTGTTCTCAGAGCGGTAGTTGACTGGGTTAGAACAGAAGATTTTCAATAACTTGCAGTTAAAGAAGAAATTTCAATTTTCCTCTTGTCCGATCAAGGAGGAAATTTCTGAATAAAACTCGCACGTTTAGTCTGTAGTGGCATCTCATACTGTATTCTTGTATACAGACTCCGTTGAGTTGCATATTAGGCATAATGGAATAGCCCTTTTTCTCTGTGGTAAAGTAAACAATGTCCAGTCACTGTCAAACTCCCGATTTTCACCGTCATATTTTCCCTAATTTTGTGTTGCGAATGACATTTTGAACGATCACAATAATTAGATCTGTTGTGCTCGGAGCTGCACGAAGCACGATACGGAATAAACCGCAGGAATAGTTGATTCCAAACACTGCCAGCGATAATTTTTCTTCTGATTGAACTTTTAAGAACCACCGTGAGCAACTCTATCTGCTAGAAGCAGTCGCCCGTCTCTAATGTAATGCCAATGGTTCCAGGGAATGCAGAGAGCCAATGATGTTGGACAAACACAACATCCATGCTTCACCGGGATTCGAAACGAGACCCTTCTCGGACGAATGGACATAAGCCAACGTTTAGACCACTGCGCCACTGTGGGGGCCTAGCGAGAATTCAAGGATGTCGCGTCGGGTGGAGACTCTAACACAGGAATATGCGAGTTTTGCTTTTTCTCTCCAGTTACGCCTAGCAGAGCGTTGGATAGGAACGTCATAGAAACCTTCAGAAAACTATTAAATTACGTTTAGCATTTGTCCTCGTGTGAGTGTACGTTCTGAAGCCGCTAAATACAGTCACAGAACTACATCAAAGAAAAATATGTACAGAGTTTTATATTATAATATCAATAAACATTCTTATATTTCGGCCTGCGGATTTCATACATTTTTTTCGCTTTAATTTTCTACAGCGGGTCGCACGAAACAGTGGTCTACAGTGTACCGTCATCCGAAATCTTGAAAAGAACCAAAACAAGTGCGTTACGCTTTTTCAGTGTTTGTCTTTCTGCCGTCTATTTCCCTCACACTGGACGCAAAATATTCACATATTAGTGCACACTATCAATAGATCTTTGTGTTTATTTGTTTTATGGAAGTGCGTTCGAAGGCGTTGTTCATCTGCAGTTGACGCACAAGTACAAACCAAAAAGCCAAATACTTTGACTAGCGAATCTTACGCAAATCGAAGCAACTGCAGGGAAATTGCGACGCGTGCAACAATCATGATACTCACTTAATAACACATGATATTCAGCTCCCTTAATCAGTGTTATTACTGTCCTTCGGATAGGAACGGTGGTGGAATTAAGCTAGTCGGACAGTGGCCAAATAATAATGGCCAGACGACAGACTGGATTACAGTATTTCCGAGGCGGTAATATAAGAAAATATCGATTTCTGTGCAAGTTATCAGCCATACTTCACTAAATATTATTGCACTGAGCTGGAATCATTTGTTTAAGAATACCACAGTAGTTATTCAATGTTACAAAATTTGAAAATCATGTGATGATAAAGTCCTTCAAAAGTATGTCTAGGAATTTGGGCATTAAAATATCAATAGACATTTAGCTTCCCTAATGTGCACTTTTTAATACAAAATAGGAGAAATTGTTAGGTTTTAAGGAAATGATATGCTGGTATCTGAAAATCTAATTTCAGGTCACAATATTTAAATGCATACCTTATTGATTTCGTAAGATGAAGTATATGATAACGTATCCGTCTCATTTAATTTGGCGTAGTGCGATTTAAATCGTGAGATGCTGCCGCCAAGGTTCCTGTGTGGTAAATACAAAATACTGTGAAATATAACGAAAAGGTTTCACCAATCGATGTATCGAGCTTCTGTTTTATTTCTGCATAATGTGTGGGATAATTTCAATCAAGTGGGATTTACAGATTGCTGTCTTTCTTTTTAAGGTATCTCAGTCTTCTTGATAAATTTTCCACCTGCAAATTATCTATATAATATTTTGGTAAGTAGTATGTTTAAGAAATCTCCGTATTATTGGGTCAAAATAGGTAGCACTCAAATGAAAAAGAAATAAGTAACCGACCATTTCTTCCGATCATATTTTTTTTCCTTACAGGTGAACGTTGTTTCTGGAATTGAAATTAGCTCTGCGTTGAAAAAAAAGTGAACACAAAATCATTGCTTCTCGTTTTGAATGAATTTAAGCAAAAAATAATTTTCTTTGATAAAGTTCCTATTTTTCTGAAAAACAAATTTCCATTTGCTTTTCCAATAGACTTTTATCGCAATTTCTCAAGTCTTCCGAAATGCTATGATTTTTGTCCAATGATTTTAAGAAATCCCTTGGGGGTGGGGGAAAATGTGTTTTCACTTCAATGATGTCTCATGTGATTGGGATATCAGAGTGTGCATCACGTAAGTATATATATTTTTTTATGGACAAAGGTTCTAGAAATAAAAATTGTAAAGCCCAGACTTCATTAAATGTGATTCAATTTAAACATCACTGCAGGTAACACGTATTACAATGGTTAGTGTGTTTTCGAATTAATTTCTGTCACGTTTCGCGATTTTGCAGATTAAACTGTTCTAAAATTAATATTGCTGCGAATACGAAAAGGTATTTCACAAAGAAGAAAATTATGATAATGATGCATCAGGTCAATGTTGCAGTGCATACAGAAATTAAAGAGGAAGAATGGGCATATCATCATCGAAGTCTCAAACTGCTGCAGCAAGTGGTGCGAAATTCCATGAAAGGGATTAGAGAGGGTGATTACCAGGAACAGCGATATAACTTTTACAACTTGCCAAAACATTGTTTACATGGATGTGAATCAGGTTTTGGGGAAGTAGGAACTACTCATCCACCAAATGACGTCGTGGTCCCGGGAGGCTTCTGGGAGCGGGCTGCCGGCCGCGATTTATCCCTCCATGGCGCTCCCGATATGCTCTATCGGGTTCATGTCCTGACATCTTGCGGGAAATTCCATCTTATGAACATCCTCATTCTTCAAGTGCCCATCGACTGCCCGAGACACATGGAGTCGGGCGTTTTTGTTCATAAAATGGAAAGCTACCAACAGCTCCCACGAAAAATTCGTATTCTTTTTTTTTTTGTTCTTCAAGCTGAGTTTCAGCTGAACGTGAATATTTACTGAGATGAATCCTTCGAGATCTATTCTATATATATATTTTAGAGACCATAAATGTAAAGCTCGAAAATTTATTTTGTTCAAATAGGGTCATGTTTTAAAATAAACGCATAAACTATTCTTAAAGCAGGTCTCTATGTAAGAAACCCGCATCAACTTAGGAAACAAAAATCCATTTCCTAAATAATGTAAAAAAAAAAAAAAAAAAGGCGTCAGTTAGTTATCTTCCTCTAGCAAGAACGTTTCTGCATGAATATAATCACTTTCGGTAGCAAATATTACGTTAACGCCACTTAATGTTGAATTCCCACTCCTCCTATTTGACCTCCATTAAAATAATTTATTTCTCAAAGATGCGATCACATTGCCCACATTTTTCGATCCCACTTGCTCTGTTATTCCAGACTGCGAGCATAAATTCTCAAACTCCATTTACGCTGTCTTGTCTGCCAGAATCTGTCCAGATATAAAAAAAATATATAATTTTCGGAACATCACTTCTCTATTTTTTAATTTTACCATTAATTGCTTTTACTCATTACGCAACTCTGAAATTAATGTTCCGCATCTCCATTCAAGGGCACCACATTCTATATTCGCACGTATTTATTTGTGTACCACAGCAAATGCCTTTAAGAAATCGGAGAGATTTGGTGGGGGACGGGGTGGAGTGGGAAATTAGTTCTTACTTTGAAATGTCGTTTTCTTTTAAATAAAGTAATTTTAGGTGCTTAGGTTATTTTAATATATAGTCTCCCGAAACACTGATACCTGTTCATCTGAACGGTTAACTTGTCAACTGCAGTTCATTGGTAGCTCCATTGCTTAAAAATACATGACGGTGAGTGAAAGTAACTGTTTTTAAAAACGTTGATACGTTCAGCGTTTGAAATATATGGAACAGGGTAGAATATAACTCTGCGACAATAGTACCAAAATTTCCACAAGTGGCATATAAAATATTACTATGCAACTTTGGGTATGATCATTCCAAGAAAACATTTCATTGGTCAACATATGGGAATATGTCGATATCGTAAAATTTAAGTAAAACTATGAACTTACAGGTCATTAAAATTCCCGAGATTGAATTTTTTATTCAGCTAAGCAAGAACAAAGCATTTTCTCTGTCCGATCTCTCACATAGTTTTTTAAGTAGTGAATCCGATATTGTTACTTCCAACTTTTTTAACTTCCCCAAACTGTATCAGTCCTCAATTAAAAAAAATGTCATATGTTCTAATTTCTTTTATTCTATCTTTGGATACGTTTTAGAATTATTCAATAAAGATGAAAAGATATATTCCATCGTTATAACGGAAATATCTTAAATATTATTTGCAAACGATGTATATTTCTGTTTTTAATCAAACATATATTGGTGTAATCTATACAATATATTTTTAATCGGACATTTAGCAAATGTGTTCTATCTGTAGTTACGTATTTAAAAGTCCTCCTGAGAAGTTCATCAATTTAAGCTGAATATATCCGAAAATGTTCGGATGGTAAATAAATTGCTTAATGCGCCATTCATTTCTTAATGTGATTGCCTAAAGACAGATTAAAGTAAAGTTACAAATTTTATTTTAGGGATGACTAATTTGACAAACCTCACTTTCCATGATGTACAGTTTTTTCATTAAAAAATGTGTTTAATAAATTAAAATGTAAGTTAGTGCTACTGGTAATGCACGTCGTAGATTAATTTTTGGAGCAGTGTATCACTGCAAATACGTAAAAAAGGAAATGAATTTTCATTTAGCATATAATTAGCTTATTCGTAAATAAGCACAGTAGTTGCACCTGTCAGATCTACACTAATAATTTGTTTTGCGAAACGAAGAGTTCGCGTGCAATTTATTATAAAAAAGTGTACCGTACTGAATTGTTCCTGCGAGCACTACAAGGGCACTGAAATTCGAGGGTGTAAAACAGGGTAACAAGAGCAATATTAACCAAACTTCTGCTTGTATGATCCTGATCGAACGTTTCGCTTCAGTGTTGTCCCCAAGCCCCCCATTTATGAACAACGAGTTTTGCAAAACCGGATCTGAAATCGCAACCCTACTGTAGCTTTTAGTATGAAAATTCGCTTAACTTTTCTTTTTAATGAAACTGCAAAAGTTAGTTTTCGACAAATATTTACTTTTCCCTTGCACGTTAGTGTCGAATAAAATATATCTTTCTGAAAATTAAGGAATTTCCGAAAAAAAAAAAATGAGAGAACTTTTAGAACTTGTCACTTCTTTTTGCTCTTTTCTTGTACTTTTTGTTTTGGGGTTTACGTTCTTGCATAGTCAAATCACAGGAGTTTAAGCACACGCACTCCTTTAATAAGGGTCACTGGTTCCAAAGAAAGGGCAAAAACAAGGCTATTAAAAAGCACAAAAACCAGGCTATTTACGGGTTTCGAATGAGTGGTCAGAAACCAGCTTTTCACACAATAACTGATATGTTTGGTTAATTCAGTTTAATTTTAAGTATGTAGTGAAATACGCTTATATTTTATATTAGAATGTGTTTGGCTATGGTGGGTTGGTTTCCAGGAACGTGCAATAATTCCTGAATATCGTATCTACTGCTAATGCCAGTGCCAGAGTTAATAACTTCCAAACATGACAGCGTCACTAAAGTTAAAAGAAGAACAAATTAGTAACTACTCATCTATTTTTTCTCCTTTGATCTCATTAACGTTATAGAGAAAACTGTTTGCTCGGTGGATTACACAAAACATTGGCTGTATTTGTTTCCTAGCAAATAAAAGGAGAGAAGGTATGGAAATCATTCTACCATATCGTTGCACCATTTGTAGAGCTTGTGATGGTTTAGAAGGAAGTGAAACATCGGAAAGATTATCTACCTTATAATTGTTAGATATAACATCATTGATGTATTATTGGATGGTATATGTGATGATAATTCACAAATGAAACGACCACAGAGTGATAAGAATATCAAAATTGGCTCAACAATCATTTGGGGAATGTGCTCCCTGCAGCATACTTGGTCGTCGTGAATTAGTCGTGTTAATACCAGCCAGTTTTCTAATCCCTTTGCAGTAGCATATGTCCTACGCATCTACTGAGATTGACAGTAGCTGAAAAGCAGGCTAGTTTCAAGAATTTACCTGCAAAATTGACGTTGCGATCTCTAGTGAGCTCTTGGGCAAACTCAGCCGTAATCGTTTAAGTAATACTTGAACAAAAATTCTAAACCCAGACGTGGAACAGTCTTTCATATTTTCCAATATGTTATGTAAGTCTTTAACTCCATGTTCAACACAGGATGTCGCGTCCCCTTTGTTATAATTTTTCAAATGTATACGCATAAACGTTCTCAAAGTTTCTGCCAACATGGAATTAGCACTGAGCAAAATTAATTTTTACCTATCATAAATAATTTTCTGAATGAAAAACATATAATAAATTTGAGTTCCATAATAGAATACAGAAAAAATCCTGATATTCAAATTAACAAAAGATAAATTTAAAAAATGCACTAACTTTCCAATAACTAATTAACTAGAAACGCTACATCTATGCTGTTGTTCATTTTTTCCAAAACAAACAAAATGAATAAGCGTATCTTTAATACTAATGAATGGTAATTGTTATTACAAATAGAACTTCAATTATATTATAAGCTTAGTATACATAAGATTTGTACAAAATGTTGAGAACTAAATTTCAAGAATTAATTTAAGGATTCATACCCATTTATTTCTAGGTCGGCTGAAAGGAAAAGGAGATAAATAAATAAACTATGCTATAGAGGCAAATCATTATGGCTACCGTGTTATCGTCCAAATCAAAGTAAATGGAGGTTCGATGGTAAGTGTGAAGGTGATGAAAAGCTATACGTAACACCAGTACAGAGTTCTGTTAATCAGAGTTATTCTGGTTCTTTAAATCGGAATATCAGAGAATTCGAGCGAATTCGACAAATGTCAAACTGTAATGGCTAAACGAACTCGTCAGAGAATTTTCGAGACGGCAAAACTTGTCGAACGCCGACGGCGAGACGTGATTAGTTCTTTGAAAAGTTGTAATGGCCAAACGACTTTCTCAGAGCGTGTCCGAGACGGTAAGACTTGTCGACTGCCTACCGCGAGCCGTAATTAGTGCTTTCAAAAAGTGGTCCGAGGAAATACAAATTACCATCCGCCGGCTATATAAAAGCCGTATATGCCAGAGTTGACTGAAAGCTATCACGGATGAAAAGAACAAACAGGAAGGAATATAGTCGAGACTCTGGGGTAATTTTAATGCTGGTGACGAGAGTAATGTGTCATAACACAAAGTTAATGGAACCCTTCCGAAATTTAGGTTGATGGCCATGGTAGCTTTGAGTCCCAGGCAGCGAGCTATGGCCAGTAAACTCACAGCCATAGGTCGCTTTGAGTTTGTAGACGGATTCAACGTTTAACCTCATTTCACTGTTGAAAGCGCATACAATGGGCATACGAGCATTACACCAGAAGTTGGAGTGGTTGAAAAACATCATCTGTTCCGAAAAAAATTTCCCGTTGCACCATGTGAACCGCCGGATATTTGTGCTACCTTTACCTGGAGATGTATTGGCAACGGCATGCAACCTACGTGCGAAAACCGGTGGAGGAATTGTAATGCATTGGATAATATTATGCTTCTAAATCCCGGATTTAGTCGAACATGTGCAGGAAACTATGACGTCTACCACGTACGTAAATTTCATCGCACTCCAGGTATATACTTTCACAACGGTATTCCCTCTAGTAGTGGCTTTCAGATGGATAATATGACACACTGTCCGGATTGTTTGAGAGTAATTTGCGTAAGACGGGAAGGATTTCTAGTTATTGTTCTGACCTCGAAATTCCCTAGACATGAATCCAATCGATCATTTGTGGTTTGCGTTGGACATCATATATAATCCGTGAGCAATTATCCGCAGGACTTACCAGAATTAAGATGATTTGCAGGTGACGTGTTGGTACTAGATACCACAGGACAACTTCAGAAATCTTAGAGCGTTCGCTTTTTCAAGCGTTTTCAAAGTTTATGCATGACCACTCTGTCCAACGGTAACAAAGATTTCAAAAAAAATAAAAAACAACAATTATGTATAAAAAAATCTTTAGCAAAGTGAATTTATGTTAGAGCATACAGAAGAAATCTTGAAATTCAAATTCACATATAACGCTGATAAATGCAGCTTTTGTTCAATGAAGCATTATTGTGTTTCTAACGTTATATTTTACGCTGAATAAAAATGTGATTAGATTGTTTTTATCACCAAATTTTTTTTTGGACTTTTACATCAACAGAAATAAAGTACATAAAGTTTTTAAAATGTTGTTTTCGTATTTTATTTCGGATATATTATTTGAATAACAATCCATCATTGATTGTTCACGAGTGGATGTGCCTTCCGCACAGTTAGGGATTCTTCATGCACAAAAGCCTTAAGACAATCTCGTAGCGTTCATTGTTCCGCCATCTGTAAGTTGACTTACGCAGTGTAGGGTTTGCTCGTGTTGTGTTATTATTTTTAGATGTTATCATTTCTAATATCTAACGATTGAAAAATTATCAGAAATGTTTTCCATACTCAGAATAACAGTAGATAGTAAAACGCATGCTTTTGGGTTTATCACATATTTCGACGAATGTGTACGACATTGCCCATCCGCAAGAAATCGATCGGCTAGAATGGCTTCATTATTTTTTTCCTTGAACATCACAGATATGAACCTTTCTTAGAACGATTAGTTACGGGTGATGAAATAAGTGCCCTTTGCGGAAATTTTAAAAGTCAAAGGACTGTATCCCCGAGTGAAAGAGTTTAGTCAATTGATTTCAAAGGATGATATCAAAAGGGAAAGGCCCTGTTAAGTTGTTGGTGGGATATCAAGGGGATAATCCACTGGAAAGGGCTTGCCCCTAATCAAATGATAACTGCCGACCTGTACTGCCAACAGTTGAATGGGAAGAAACAAGCCACTGAAATTTAAGCTTCTAGAACATGTTAATCGCAAAGGTGTAATCTTGCAAGATGACGACGCGAGACCCCATACTTCTTTAGACACTCAGAGAAAATTTGGGAAGTAGAGACATCTAAATCAATTTAAAATAAATATTGTTCCAAGAACCAGAGGAATATATTTTTTCGTTGCACTCAAAACATGCAACAGTAAATATTAAAAAAACGAATTAGTCTGAGGGAATGCGTGAACAATTTTGAGGTATTCTTACTGTACGTGCTAATGTTACAAAGTGACGATTGCCTACACAAATTTTCATTTAGGCGTTTATGTGGAGATCCGTGCTTTATGGACCTTTCAGAAATAAAAATATATTCAATCCCCATATTTAGAAATACAGGTATTCAGAACACGGAAAAACGAGATCCAGTACCAAAACTTCACATTTTAAAAGATACCAGGCGTATGTAGCTTTTTGGTAGTGACATATTTTGCACAAAAGAATTGATTCAGAAAAATTTCAGAAGGAAAGTAAAATGGGAAATCACCTCAATAGCAATCAAAAGATGTTCTACAGGGTGTGAACAAGTTCTGCTTACTACTTAAAATATTTATTACGAATGCAAGTGAACATGATGAGGAATAAATATCAGGTTTTTGTACGCGGTAAATAGTAGCTGCTCACGTTGGATACACCAGCACTGTACTGTTGAATTTTAGCGGTACAGCTTACGGGAAATTCGACCACAGCGAACATGACACTTTGCTAGTACAAACATCTAAAATTTATTTGAATTTTTTTCGAACTAATTTTTCTGATAAAATACCTCACACAAGAGAAATATATCATTTGAAATATAATTAGCAAGGTGTAACCCATAATGCGCTCACGCTTTCTTACGATAGTTTTTTGTGACGATAATCGTGATTTTTAGAAACACCTAAACCTAAAAGATTTTGTTCGATCAAACACTAATTATGAAATGTTCAGCATTCGTTAATTTTGTAAGCGACACAACGTTTTAAAAAAAATCATCTCTGCAAGAATACTTTCAAAATTTTAACATTTTTAGTACTTCAGTTTTAGAAATAAATAAAACTATTTTCAGACGAAAATTAAATGCGATATACAAAAACCCCTGTTTATCAGCATGGCTTCAGGAGAAACACCCTACCGTAATGCCCAGTTTTCTGAATACGTGCAGTGTAAGAAACTTTTTGAAACTTATTAAAAGAAATATTTTGCAACACATAAAAAAGTGTATTAATATTTATGATTTTCTTCCCATGTGTTATAGTGATAGATCGGTGTAAAGATGGCAGCACATCATCCGTTTCTCTGTTTATCTTCAGCGACAGATCTCATTCGCAGCACGGATAAGATCTGTCGCTAAAGATAAGCAGAAGAACGGCTGACGTGACACCCATGATAAAGAAAAGCATAAGTAGTGTTGAAAAATCTGAGAAAATCAGATAAAACCTGAGGAATTTTCACAAGCGAAGCGGAAATAGTGATCAATCTCGCGGATTTCTGACAATCAATGACAAAGACATTTTGTTTATTTAATAATTTTGATACGCCACTGAAATGGTTGGGAGGGCAGGTAAGATTATATCTCTTGGTAGATATATCACTCAGAACAAATCTCAGCAGAGCCAATGGTGTGAACTGAACCTTTTTTAATATTGTGAAAGTATAGAACACATGCTGCCTAGCCCAGTAACTATATGAAACATGAAATGATCGAATTGATAATGCATATTTGTTATGTTTGAAATATATTTTGGGTGATGTACAGTGAACAAACAAGGTTCGGGAAAAATTAGCGCAGATGTCACTTACTGTTCGGAAGATCTCTTCCTATTTGTTAAAATCCCGATAAAAAAGGTATAAATGTCCGTACCGGGAGCCAGCTGCTCTGGGATGTTGGTTTCTGATAAGTCCAGGTTCAACCGTAGGTCGCGATTCAAGTTCCGGGTAAGGGATGGTTGGTGTTTATGTCTAATGTCTCTCGCTCTCTCCGTTACTTGGCAACTATGGTTATAAAGTATGTGTGGGTGGTTTATTATGATCGGTGGATCTACTCGATGTGGTTGTTAGACCCGAAAATACCAGAAAGAGTTGCACTTTCTTAGTCCTGATTGCAAATAATTTCGGGATATGACAACATACAGGGAAATGAATTTTAAACTTCTTTACCGGACGCAAGGCGAAAAAACTGTGAACATTTATCAGCAATCGTTGGATTGATTTGAATGCGCATTTATTAGAAGAAAGTTAGTGGTTCCGTGACAGACAACATGCAGTTGCTTAGAACAATATGCGGATTCAGAGTCCAGGAAGCTTTGTGTTTGATTCGATAACCTAAAAAGATATTGATAGGCTTTTTATCATTGATAATGGAATTCTTAGTACAACTAAATGCTGCTTTTGTGAAGTAGGAGAACGAAACAGTTTTGGGTTGAAGTAAGGCTCTACTTCCGAAGTGCAACGTCTTTCGTCCTCACTCTCCGTTTACTAATGCGCGATATAAGTAGAACCGCATTTTTTAAGTACATATGCAAAAGAACGCGTGCGTTAATGCAAATAGAATAGCAGACTTTCAAAACGTCAATTGGCGTTCCCTGTTTGTTAGGATAATCTTTAATAAGCAGATAAACTCACTTTGCAAACTTGTCCGGGTTTAGAAGGATAGTGTTGTAAATGTGTAGTTTAGCGTCCTATATTATTTGGTTGAAATTTTCGAAACCAAAGGATGTAAGCTACATTTTTTAAGTACATATGTATTTTTATGAGAAATTGTAATGAAAAATCAGCTTAACGACGCATTTCAAATATTTTTACCATAAAATTTACATAAAAGTACGGGCATGCAACACACGCTACGGCGAACTAAGTTTACAACTAGCACCGACCCAACGTCGTCAGATGCTCCAGCGAAGAGATGAAATTTACGTCGTGATGCGGCAGCCACTTCGTGGATCTCCAGAAGCAAAACAAACTCTTCTTTCTTTATTATTAATATTTTTTTTGTATATTTTGCTTTTTGTAATCCACTTTAAAACAGAGTTGTAACGCCCTTTCTATAGATAATAATGGTAAATTTTCAATTCATTTCCAGTGCAAAGCAAATTGTTTTAATTTGCAAAGGCTTGCACCGTCTCGTTGTTTTCCGCCGATAAAATGGGCGGCCTAACACGAGTCGAATGTCGTTTCAACAACGCTGCGGTGCTGGTGGTAAACTCTTCCCAGCGAGTGTTTACATCCCCATACTCGCAAGTAAATTCTACGGTAAAAATATTTACAATGCGTTGTGAAGCTGAATTTTTTGGGCGATTTTACATCAAATTACGTACACTAATATTTGACATTGTGTATCCTTTTTTTCGAAATTTTCCGAAAATTTCAACCAAACAAATTAGAAACTTGAAGTACACGTTTAGCAAGTAGCGTCTTTTTCTTTGGATTGGGTAGCTTTTCTTTAGAGTATTAAATGGTTTCTTGCAGCAAGAATTTGTTTTATGATTGGATGGTGCTATTTAGGACGTATTTATATTGCATTTTCTCGAGTTATATCAGCACCTGTCCGGATGTAGCTCACCTCAAAATTACCAATACGCGGTTAAACACGAAAAAACCAAAATTTCAAATCTAAACAAATGCTGGGGAGAGACACATGTCGCACTTCGGAAGTGCTCAATATAAATACATAAGAGAAAATACTTCCGAATCTCTTGCACAGATAGCTATTATGCTCTTGATCCCACTTTATTCTACCGTCGATGTTGCAGATGTTATAAGAAAAAAATGCCAAAGTTAAGTGCAAGCTACATGACTAAAGATGCAAATAATTAACTTTGCTTTAGCTGTGTGATTAACTTTGCTTTAACTTTGCTTTTGCTTTAGCTGTGTGATTGACGCATGATTTTGGTAAGCTGTGGACATGTGAAGAAATTTTCAAAAAATTCGACCAATTTCTTTATTGTCTGCTACGTCTGGTAATTCCTATTAACGAATACTTTTCACAATGAATTTCCTTTGAAAATATCTTATTTTGTAGATGACGGTATTTGGACTGCATTTCATGTACGTGATACATATATTAGGAAAACTGAAACTAAAACGTTGGAAAGTTTCGTTGGCGTTACTACTTCTTTAGCTGATACCAAACTGTACAGAATTTAGGAAGGCCAGCTTGAAATTTTTAGTTTCCATTGATAATTAGTTTCCTGATTGTGCGATGTATTGTAAGGTAAAGCTTAATTTAAAAGTTTGATTTCCAGTATTAAGAGCGTATCATTAACAAGAAGCAAATATTTTACAAAATACACTGGCGGAAAGTGAAAAAAGAACTCCAAGAAAGAGCCGTCTGATACCAACGAAATGTATACAACATAATAACGGAACACAGAGGATAACGTGATCAAAACATTATGGCAAAATACAGCTATATTTGATGGTAAACTGAGAAAAAACTTTTCCATTTAACATGGTTAGTACGAGGTTGAACCGCCATGAACTGCGTCACACTGTGCAAAACTGGCATGGAGTCTGTCGCACAGATGTTGGATGTAAGGTTGGGGTATTGAGTTCCAAGCATCCTCAACCTGGACGCGTAAATCGGGGATGGTCGTGGCTGGCCGTGGAGACCGGATAAGTCGTTGTGCAAAAAAATCCCACACGTGCTCAATGGGGAACAAATCCTGTCAACGTGCAGGCCATGGAAGTTGTCTCACACCCTTAAGTGCATGTTCCGTTACGTGCCGTGTGTGGGCGGGCGTTATCTTGCTGGAAAACACCACGATGGACCGACCTTAAAAATGGCACAAAAACGGGCCGAATGATGTTGTTGATGTAGGAGGTGCTGTTTAACGTATCCGTCGCAAACACTAGTTGTGTACGGGAGTGATAGCTGATCGCTCCCCACACCAGGAAACCAGGTGTACGCCCTGTGTGTCGCTGGCGGATGCAAGAAGAGTGGAGGCGCTCACCCGTCCGTATGCGAACACGCATACGGCCATCAGAGGCTCCCAAGCAGGATCTGCTTTCATCGCTGAACACGACAGACCGCCATTGCGTTCTCCAGTGCCGACGTTGGCGTCACCACTGCAGCCGTTCCTGACGGTGGGCTTGAGTCAGAGGTACACATGCCAGAGGCACACGTGCACGTAGTCCTGCATACAGTAGACGGTTGCGGATTGTTCGCACAGTCACCACAGGTGCAACGGTAGCTCGGATTTGCGTCGCAGTGGATGTTCTGCTTGAAAACGCCGCTCTTCTTATGTGTCGATCGGTCCGCTCATCAGTCCTTCTGTGACTCCCGGTTCCACGTCTTCTCGTGTGGGAATGTTCCTCGGACCGTCTACGCCACCAATGTACCACCACCGATACTTCCCGTCTAATTCGATCCGCAATACGACGATACGACCACCCGGCCTCGCGGAGTCCGACTAGACAACCTCGCGCAAACCCTGATAACTGCTGAAATCGTACACGTCTTGCATGCTCAGGCATTGCAGCTTCTTCAGGGTATTCGTGCGTGTCCGTACGCCGGCGACTGATTACATTCACTTCACCGTACTCCTTAAATACCACCGACGATAATTTGCATATTTTGCCGCGCTGTGGCATAAGCGCACACCGGTTGTTCCCGAAATTAACATCACACCTATGTACACTCGACCCCATTAACATATGTAAATTTCATGATCGTCCGCCAATTCCTTCTTGGTGTTCTTTTTCCACTTTTCGCCAGTGTATATGCATGCATAAACACATAACTTTAATTATAGAACACACGTGCGTATGTTTGTTCTTACACCAATCTAGTGGATTAATTACATTGATGCGCAAGGGGAAAATGTCGTTGATTTATTGTCATAAAGAACAAAAAGGAGTGCATAAAGTGAAGTAAAGGAATAAATTTGCGCACTGGTAGTATTCATGACGGACATGAAACACGTTCTTGAATAATAAACAACTCATTCGATTTTCATATTGTACTTGAATCTGCAATTTACATGGATTGCCTGCCGCCACTTAAAGATCTTCAAACGGTATTAAATAATTTATTAAAATAAGTTCCTGGAAATACAAGAGAAGTGGAAGCTATGAAGTTATGTAGAAGAACATACTCACAAATCATTGGCTCATTGCTGAGACAAGAACCGGATAAACTGTCAACTAAACCGATCACTTCAAAATAAGCAATAAATACATTTGTTTTTCTGTCTGACTTCAAAAGTAAACATAAAGAAAGAAAAGTTATTTTGTGAGCCATGTGGATGAAACCTTTTTAAAGAGTGATTTAAAAAAAGAGGAACTAAAATATAATAAAAAAGAACATACAGCAAATGTTTGAAAAAGAACACACAGAAAAGTAAAGCATAACTGATCCACCTTTAAAACGGGAGCGATGGTACCATCTAGTGAGGAAAAATAATTTGGATTGCTACCTAATATAGATCTCCTTTGCTTCTAATTCTGTTTTTCCTTTGCGGAGCATTCTGGGACTTCACTCTCTTCGATTCTATTTCCAGACAAGTGATATTGGTAAGCCAGCTTCGCATGTGGTCCTCCTGGCTGTCAGACAATCGAGTGATGAAACAAACAATTAGAAAATATACTGTAAATACTAGTGAAAAATAACCCAGACTGTCCTGCCACCTGTTATAGATTTTCTTTGCTTCTCGTCCTGATATTGCTTGATGAACATTCTGGGCTATCGCAGTCTTCGCTTCTATTCCGAACAGGAGATGTAGTGAAGCCGTCTAGGCATGTTGTTCTTCTTCCTAAGAGGGAAAAGTCTGTTTAAAAAAATGAAGCA
Organism: Macrothele yani; assembly: GCA_039090855.1. Classification (NCBI taxonomy): domain Eukaryota; kingdom Metazoa; phylum Arthropoda; class Arachnida; order Araneae; family Macrothelidae; genus Macrothele; species Macrothele yani. The sequence continues at coordinate 43,230,732 of CM076999.1, read as the reverse complement.
CTGTGAAACGAAATATTGGGAACGCAAAGAAAACCGACTCCGACTCAGCAAATTAAACTCAACACAGAAAAAAATTACAGAGTACCTAAAATCTTGCATTTTAAAAATATAAACGAATTAAGACACTACAAAAAGTTTTGTTTAACTAGAGAATCGTAAACAGATGACGGTTACACAAATTTGGAATCACAAATTTAAGTAAATGACACTTGCGAGCCTTCCTAGAAAAAAAAACACACTCAATAAGAAAAACAAACAGCAAAAAAAAAAAAACCGCACTTTTAAGAATCGAGTGAAGAAAGGTTGACATTTAATTTGTTTTTTTGAATCTTTTTTTAACAAAAGATTCATGAAACAAATGACACGTTAAACTGAATAAGAATCTTATATTAGAACGCCAGATGACTATAGAGGCAACACGGTGAGGTTGTCACATTATTGGAAGGAATGCATATTGAGGAAGGTATCGTACAAGCGTCTAAATGGAACAATGCCTTTTAGAAAGCAACAAATATTACAAAAGGCGCAAATAAGGGGGAGGGTGGCTCGAGCCTCCTAGCCGTTGGTATAGCCAAAAGTTCGATAAATTTGAAACATTAAAATAGACGAAACCGTTTTTTAAAGCATTTTTGAAAATAATAAGATATTAATGATTGATTTTATCAATTATTTTTTGTTGTATTTTAGTATTTGTACATTTCCAAAAATGTTTGACAGCCTTCAATAAGGTAAGGATTTTCTTACCCACCCCCATTCCACCCCACACACACTCCCTAAAAGTAAGCATACGGGCGCCACTGTGTGATACTGAATGTTTTAGGTAAGCGGAAGGAAGAAAATTATAAAGAACTTGTTACTGAGCTTCTAGAAAACTATAAGGTCAAGGGATGCAATATGTCCCTTAAAATACATTTCCTTCACTCTCATATGGACCTTTTTCCGCACAACTTTTGTAAGCGATGAGCATGGAGAACATTTTCATCTGGACCTACACGATATCAACAAAGGTCACCGAGCACACGTTCAAAAGCAAAAGAAGGGATCCGCTCCGTTGTTAAGATGCGCGGTACAGTTGCAAACGGCATAAAAACAAACCTGCAGCTGACCGGGATCATATTGTACTGTGAAGTTGAGTGAAAATGTCGTGGCGGGAGAGAACTGAATTTGAGAAAGGAAAGAATATTGGGTGTCATATTAGTGGGTTGAACATAAGAGAAACCCAGAGGCGTTTTAACATGCCCAAGTAAACTGTTTTGGATTTACTGAATTAGCAGAAGACACATGGTGTGACTGAAGCAGCAAAACGTACCGCAGACCAAAGAAAATCAGTGAAGAGGACGTCAAAGTCTCAGGAGTGTCGTTACAGCTAATCGACATAGTACTGCACAAGACCTCAGTGTACAGGTGAGTAAAAATACTGGAACCTCGGTATGTACACGTACGATTCACAGAGAACTTCATTCCATGGATTACCGTGGCCGTGCCGCTGCTCATAAGCCTTTACTCTCTACTCGAAATGATACTCCTCGTTTAGCATGGTGTAAAGAACATTTATCGTGGATTGTAGATCAATGGAAATGAGTCCTATGGATTGATGAATGCAGATACACGATCCATCAGTCTGATGGCTGTGTGTGGGAATGGCGGCAGCCGGGAGTACGCTATTTATCACAGAGTACTGCTCCTACGGTCAAGTTTGGAGTTGGAACTGTACTTGTGTAGAGGTGTTATTCACGGTATGGCCGCTGCCCTTTGGTTATAGTTGACAAACCTGTTTACACTGGCGCCCATATGAGTACTTTTTAGGGGGGGGGAGAGCTGTGGCGCTAAGAAAAATCCTTACCTCCTTCAAGGCTGTCAAACATTTTAGTAAATGTGCAAAATACTAAAATAGAACAAAAATAATTGATACAATCAATAAAAAGGTTTCGTCTATTTTAGTATTTTAAATCTATGAAAACTTTGGCTATACCAACGGTTAGGGGCGTCTCAAGCCTCCCCCTCCCTTCCTCCCTGATGAGGGCTTTGGTACCACATCCTAAAAGGACTTCCATGCAGCAGCTTTAGTCTCATTCAAAGTACCTTCAATTGCAAGATCACGCAAAAGTTCCCTTATTTGTGGAACAATAAAAATACCTTGTTTAATTTTCGCTTCATATATTTTGGGAACAGTTTCTTTAGAAAACGAAATGCTTCTCCGTCTTTATTCAATGTCTTTACAAAACATTTTTTCAAACCCAGTTGATGGTAAGTAAACTTTCTGAGGACTTACTAAATGCTCAGCAACAACACTTTTATTACCTATAATGAATTAAGGACTCTCTTTTAGGCCAGGTCTTTTTAATGTAATGAGAATCTCTGTCTCTACTGTTCCATTCACAGAGGATGCAGCAGGTGTTTGGGTATCCAAGTCGTAGACCAAGGAGTAGAGCTATCACTTTAAGATCGCTACAAATATTCCATGAGTGTGTTTTGTAAACTATACTTTGAAGCAGCAGTTTCATATTTGCATTTGTTTCACGTATGCAGCATATGCAACAGGTACTGACGGATACGAGTTTCCGTTATGAAGAAAGACAACTTTTAAGTTTATTTCTGAGGAATCTATAAAAATACACATTCTTCAGGTTTGTGTTGCTGTCCTAAGACTTCAAACAATAAGTCTACATCATTGCAGTACACAAGATCACCACAGTTCGATAATAAGTATTCACATTTTTGCTGTCGTCCACGAAAGCTACATACGTTCGTACTTGGTTGTAAAAGATTCTATCCCTTCAATCTTGAAGCCAATATTTTGCCCTGAATTTTTGCTAAATGAAGCTCACGAACCTTCTCATGTAATTCTTCCTGACATATAAAACGAGGCACAGAATCTTCCGAGAATCAGGGTCTTGATGTACTTCACTATCTTTCTCACTGTGAGGATTTATTTCATAAGTATCACTATCATCTAAACTCCATGACCGTGGAGATATAAAAACAGGAAAATCGGGATCATGAGGGATAGGTCTTAGGGCGGAAGGAATATTTGGGTATTGAATCGTATCTTTATTCTTAGCTGTAATTCTTGTTATCTCAGTGAGGTAGAAGTAACAGTCTATTGAGTGGTCTTCGGTTCTCTCCAAACCATTGGTACCGCAAATAACAGTTGACGTGATCCTGTCAATCATCCAGTCAACATAATTACTCATAAATTAAAACAAATGTGAGGAGCCCAAGATTTATCTTCATCACCCTTTTTGCACCGGAAATAAAGTTCATAAGATTTTCTAAATCAACAACGGTGTGAAATGTCGCCTTTGAGACTTTGAAGTAAATTGTCCACTAATATAGCAGAAACTGTTTGAATGGTTCACATAAGTGCGCGGCATTATTTAACGTAATATTTGCACAATCTACACTACCTTTAGAAACCACGAGAAAATGCACGTCCTTCAATACCGATTAAATACATTCGAATGGCTAAATTTCTGCTTTCCACCTCCTTTCCAAAAGAAATTGCACAAAAGGAAGTAATCGCGCCAGGCCGCCCCGGTGGCTCAGTGGTCTAAGCTCTAAGCCATGGCTTCTGATCATTCGTCTGGGACGGGTCAAGGTTCGAATCCCGGTGAGGCATGGATGTTGTGTTCGTCTTTCGGTGCCTGATCTCCCCCTTTCCAAGAGCCAGTGGCCCTAAATTAGGGACGGGTGACTGCTAATAGCCCAATGAGTCGCTCACGGTGATCATTAAACCTCCAATAAAAAAAAATTTCGCCAGTAGGTATACTCTCAGAGACACAGCTATTCTGACTGCAAACAGATGTCTCAGTTGGGAAACATAGGAAAATTCATTTGCAGCCCCCGTGGCGCAGTGGTCTAAGCGATGGCCTTTGTTCATTCATCCGAAAGGGGACAGTGTTCGAATCCCGGTGAGGCATGGATGTTGTGTTCGTTTTGCGGCGCTGGCTCGCTCCCTTCCCTGGAACCAGTGGCCCTAAATTAGGGACGACCGACCGCTTATACCCTAATTGGAGGCTGACGGTGATAATTAGACATCCAATAAAAAATGGCGCCAGTATGTATACTCTCAAAGACACAGCTATCCTGACTGCAGAGAGATGTCGCTCTGTGGAAACATAGGGAAATTCGTTTGCAGCCCCGGTTGAGAAGTGGTCTAAGAGATGGCTTCTGATCATTTCTCTGACAGGGACCCGGGTTCGAATCCCGGTGAGGCATGTATATTGTGTTTATTTAACGGCACTGGTTCTCTTCCTTCCCTGGAAGCAGTGGCCCTAAATGAGGAACGGGTGACTGCTTATAGCCCATTGAGTTGCTCATAGTGGCTGTTAAACCTCCAATCCAAAATATATATATATACTTAAGAAAGTTGATTATTTCTATGTTAGCTTAATCTAATGATCAATGAGGGTATTTGCGGTAAGTATCCGAATTTTCAGTCCTATCGATACAAAACCGTATGTATGATCGTATGTATGCGTGAAACTATCACGACTACTTTCAGTGAAGCGACGTAAAAGCGGAACTGCTTGATATTAATGTTAGTTGGCGCTGTCGATCTAAAAAAGGGGCAGCTACATTAAGTGTTCAGTTCCATCCGTGAGCAATAGTGAAATTTTTAACGAAATAAAGCGTAAAGGCCGGGGACATTACGAGAAGTCTACGGAGGGTGTATATTGATCCAGCAGTCTCTCGTTCCAGAGTTTATGAATGGGTAACGAGGTTCAAAGCTGGCCACGAGAGACTTGAAGGCGTGGCCCAGTCTGGTAAGCCTAACACGGCGGTGACTGATGAACGATTAAACTGGTTGACGACTTCACAAAAGGCGACAGTTGCATTCGTGTTCGGAATATTGCCATGGAATTTAATATCAGTAAAGATTCTGTTGGACGAACTATTCATGAACATGTAACCTATAGCAAGACATGTACTAGATGGGTACCCAGACTACTTACAGCTGTGCATAAGAGCCAAAAGCTGGACATTTGAAATGAACTGGTACAGCGCTACGTTGAGGAGGGTGACGCATTTCTTGGATGCATAATCACAGGCGATGGAACGTGGATTCATCAGTTCGAACCGGAGACAATGTGGCAAGGTATGCAATGGTATCACCCAAATTTGTCCCCATAAAAGAAGCTTAAAGTTGGTTCGTGGGCGCCCAAGGTAATGACTACTGTCTTCTGGGACAAACAGGGCATACTTCTGGTTGAGTACTAAGCAAAAAATGAAAAAAAATGCGAAAGCATATGTGAAGACACTGAGAAAACTTACGCAGCATATCTGGATCATACGGCCGACATTGAAAAATAATCAAGTATTGCTTCAGCATGATAACGCTCGCCCGCATACTTCTAAACCAGTGCAAGCAGAAATCGCAAAATATAGGTGGACTGTTCTTCCGTACCATGCGTACAGTCCGGATTTGGCACCATCTGATTTACATATTTTCGGTCCGTTGAAAGATAGTCTTCGCGGCACCACTATAACAGCATGGAAGACCTGCGAGTGGCCGTCCGTCAATGGTTTCAATCCTTCGCTACCGGAATTAAACTACTTGTTGACCAGTGGTGGGAATGCATTATGCTTAACGGAGAATACGTGGAAAAGTGACTACGGCTGTTCGTACCTCTGTATTACATATGTGAGTAGCATATTTATGCATCCTGTACTTTTTATTTCTTTCTTGTAATTGATAGGAATAAAAATCCGGATAATTATCGGAAACCCCCAATAGTAATTTACTGTATTTTGGATTTCTGAATAAGGCACCAATTTGGTCTCGTTTCGTGCGAGCAAATCTCCTGGGATCGGTGAATTGTTTTAGGGGTGTCGTGATTCTGGGAAAGGTGATTGGGTAGCCGTGTGCTGAATGTCCGACTGGGGGGGGGGGGGGGTAATGGTACAATTGCTTTCGCAATTTCTTTGAAATATTCCAATAATTCCTGTTGTGCTCTGATGAGGCGGCACAAGATCGGTTATATGAGTGTAGTTACCTGGTCTTAAGCTGTTAAATATTTGGGGATAGGTTGCACCAAAAATTGGTGCTACAGCAGCTGCACAACTTTCTCAGAAAAGATGCACCATTTTGTGGTGCAAACAAAACCCAGCAATATGGTGTATGGGTGCACCATGAAATGGTGCAGTCGTACATCATCAAATGTATGGATGTACCATTTTATAATGCTAACTTACTCCATAATCTGATGCAAAGGTACACCACTTGTTGGTGTACCTTTCCCAAAATGTGGTGCACCTGGTGTAGTTTCATTTATTGATGATGAAAAGATTACACCAGAAATGGAAAAAAACTACAACAAAATTAAGTGTAGTCTTTTTACATCACTACTTCATGGATAAAATGTTTTGAAAACACGGTTTCTGTGTACAGTTCCAAAAAGTTTGTGTTTACTTCATGAATTTAGGAACAAAATATTTCTCTTTTTCTTTTTAAATATTTTCTCGCATATTCGGAAGATTTTGATCTCCATTACTTATGTCAGCACATATAATTTCAATTTCAAAATCAATAAACTAGGCCAATTAATGCCGCAATTTGAGCTTGTTATACTACATTAGAAGCTACTTCCATGTAAATAACCTATACAGAATATTAAAATTGTATTGTCCTACACATGGCTGGGCACATATATAATATCAGAAAGTTCAAAGTGAAAATAAAAATGTTAGGAACACCAGATATATATGTGCTGCAAAAATCATTTTCATCACTTACCTTATAAACTTGAGTGAGCTCTTCTTTAAAATTTTCCAAACTCCCAATCACTGTGACGACAAAATCAGCAAGGCGGAAAACACAACATTTCCCTCCTTAGGTGACTTGATGACAAAGACGCTTGCGCCATTTCCTCCAACATCCCAAATTGTGATGCAATAAAACGCCGTTCTGGCTGCATTTGGTAATTTGCATGAAAACGTAGTGCAAGGCAAACGTCTTCATGCACCACTTTATGGTGCACGTGTAAAAATCGACCAGATCATGGAGTAAGTATAAGATACTGCACGACTTTCCGGTGCAAAGTTGAACTGATATTTTCAGCAGTGTTCTTGGATGGACTTCCGGTTAACACCATTTTAAAGGATTTGCAAAATTCGCATGTATCGCTGCACAATGTTCACGTACGCTGAAGTGTTAAAAACAGGGGCAAGCGCTGGCTTCTGACCATTCGTCCGAGAAGGGTCCGGGTTCGAATCCCGCTGAGGCATGGATGTTGTGTTTGTCTTACAGCACTGGCTCACTCCCATTCCTGGAATCAGTGTCCCTAAATTAGGGACGGACGACTGCTTATAGCCCATTGAGTTGCTCACCGTGGTCGTTAAACCTTCAATGAAAAAAACAACAACAGGTACACCTCTCCTGCAATATATTTGTGGCCAGATGCAACAATAACCAAATATTTATACTATAGAAAGGAAACAGTTACCGAAATTACACTTTACAAGAATTAAAATTGTTGCCAAACAAAATAATTGTAATTAGACATTTTAACAATGCTCATAATTGCTAAACAATATGATTTGCGCCTTTAAAAAGGACGTGCAAATGAAATTACTCATTCCGGTTTTGGATCCCCTGACGGATAGTTCACTTATTTCCAGTGCTAAGCCATATTGCAAGTCCAAGAATATTTACTTTGTACCATATCCAGTTGTTAGTAATGGAATAGAATATAATACTTCATCTTCGAAGAACGGTCCTGTGATCGTGATACGCTTATTGAACTAAAGGTAAGAACAAATATTTTTTAATATCTTAAAGATATACATTACTTTCAACATTTTGATTTTGAGTTTGAATATCTCCCGATAAATGTGAAAAACTAAAATTTCCCAAAACACTTTATTCCGTTTTTCTTCATTCCACAAATCAACATTAGATAATTCTCGGAAAACCAATTGCGGGTTCGGTGATTTTAAAAGTAACTGAATTTCAATTTTTGTGCCATAAAAGTGAACGTCCTAATGCTAGTAAGTGCCCGCTGAGATTGTTAGGCATTTTCGTTGCTCAGGCATTCCAGCTCAAATTTTTGGAATTTTTTGAACTATTTTCAACAACATTTTCGATCAACTTGTTTTTTAGTTAATACAGATCATATTCTTCAGGAAAGAACAGAAACCGTTTTTATTCTGGATATGTTATAAAATGAGTTTTCTCTAAAAATAGAATAAATGGAAGTTCAAGTCATCAAAAGCTAAATAACGGGTTAGCTTCTTAAGATAGTCTGAATGAAAAGAAAATTATTCAAGTTTATCAAGTTCATGGAGCAAATACTGAAATAAGCGTCGAGATTTGCCGGGAAATGAAATCGTTCGATTTGACAACATTAATTGAGCTGTATTTAACTGTTAAATGGGTAGTTAATTGAACTATATTTTTTATATTAAAGTACAGCACAAAGTTCTTAGATATTTCTCTAGGTTCATCCGTTTCGGATAGAAGCTGCTCTTGGCTGACGAAATGGCGTCACACAGGAAGCAACGCAGCGACCGGCGAGAGCCATTACTCCTACAGGTTGTACGTTAGCAAGGAATACAAACAATAAATGCGATGGAAAATCTTTTGAATTACTTGTAATTTCAAACTCCAAAGATGAGCATATTTATCAGCGATCTCTTTTTTCTTGTTTCATGGATAAATTAACTTAAAAAACAAAATAAATTAACATTCGTGAATAAAGAAATATAAGGTCATTCCAGTAAACAAACATATTGCTGCAGTCCGTAACTCAGAGAAAGTTACATTTACAAACATTTAATGTTAATGTGAATATAAATGTTTAAAGTTCAAACTATTTAAAGGCTAACCTTGCGATTATCAGAGCATCAGGTAGTCCCGTTAACTGGCTGAACAAACCAGAAGTATATAATATGTAATTTATTATTCAACGTCTCATTTCTACAAATCAAATCTTATTACAAGCAGAATGTAATTGAGCGAAGCGAGGCCGAAGACATAGCTGAACACTCTTTACGAGACTCGAGACAATTAGTTATTCGGGCATAGGTACGAGATGACACATCCGATCACGGTGATTTTTTTCATGCGACTGGACATCGTCCACGGTCAGGGTTTGACGCTTTCCGATTCCCAAACTTCCGCGTCAATGAAGTATAATCGTCCAAGAACTTGCATTTTTAGGGTTTTGTCTGGGTTTTGAGAAGGGGTTTGTTACCTATCTCGTCCAAAGTTCTTCAGCCGATCACGGTGACACTTGCCACAGGGAACGGGAAGGACGTGTTGAGTAACATGGGGCTAGAATCATGATGGTTGGTCGTGTCGTATAAAAATTAAAAATTCTGACCAATTTTAATAATATATTGAAAACATCCGCTCTCTATATGAGACTCGGGACAATTACGTGTTCGGGCATAGCTACGACATGACATATCCGATCCCCGTGATTATCTGCATGTGATTGGACATAGTCCATGGTCAGGTTTTGACGCCTTCCGATTCCCGAAATTCCGTGTCATTGAGGAATTTTAATTGAAACTAAATGGCCTTTTACTTGAACCGTTTCACGAAAGTCGGCTAACTAACATTAATTTAAAAAAATCGTTTGAATTGGAAAACGAAGAAATGGAAAAACTCCATTCGTCTGTTAGTTCAACACTTACTTAATCTGTTATAAAAAGGTAAGTTTGTGTATGTGTGTGTGTGTGTCTTTCGCGATACAAAATAAAAAAACTGGTTCCCGATTTGTGTGTGTCTTTCCGCTTTGTTTACATGCAGCTTGATTACAACCAACGTGAAGGCGAGAAGAAAAGTAATTCATGATACATTTTAGGCCTTTTTCTTTAAGAATGTTTCGCACTTTTGTTCTGGAAGTCATAAATTTTACGCGTTCGTTCTTTAGAATTTGTTTTAATAGATGCTTGAAAGAGCTTAGATTTTGCAATAGCTTCCCTCAAAAGTGCCAACTGTACCCGAATTACCTGTTACCTTTGGGGTGTGTCTTAGGTATAAGTAGTAGAACACTAATAAGTAGAATTCTTTAGATAATTCTACTTATTAGAATTCTAATTCAAACAAATATTCTGCCAAAATGTCCAGAAATACTTGATGCGCTGACAATCAGAATGTTAGGCTATTGGATGCAAAACATTTCCAAAGCTCGTATTCTCACTTCAAGTCCATGTAATCTGTTTGCTGCAGGACTAACATTTACAACACTAGAAATGAACGGTTACGATTTATGAGGATTAGCAGTTGTAATATGCTTACGGCTAATCTGACCTGGAAGGTTGAGTGTGTAAGTACAACATCTGTTTCAAAATTTCTTTTTGGCAGGTAATCCAATTATATTATTTTAAGTCAGGATAATAACTATGAACAGTATAATGTTTAGAGCAAATTCGCGTTTTTTACTTTAAAATAATCATATCGTTAACATTTCAGTACCCAGATTTTTTCCAAATCAGAATCCGCAGAAAAATATTGATAAACAATATCGGAAATTTTAGTCACCCGGTCGTAGGATACCCAGATTGAACTAGAATGATATAAGAAAATAATAAATTATGAAGAAAAGTAACGATTTATGAAAACACAGAAATTGCGAAATATCCACAGTTCTATTCACAGAAACGAAATGCTTTTCTAAGCACGTGAAGGAGTTTGCGGCTTTGTGGTTGTATCCACAAAATTTCTTTGTCGGCGTAGTGTTCGCTTCCTGTGTGACGTCATGCGCAAATCTGTGAAAACGGATATTTTAACTGCGCACTGAAATATAGACCCCCTCCCCCTTCCGCCTTCAGAACAACTTTTTAAAATCCATCACTTTTTTATGTTATGTTTTCATGATAAAATGCTACATTGTTTAATCAATAATAAAAAATAAATTATAAATTCTACATTGTTAAAATTAAAATTTCCTAAACTAAAGACAATATTTTATGTTAAAATACATAGTATTTTATCACATTCTTAAAGACAATATATTTTAACTATTATTAAATACAATATTTTTATGTTAAAATACAGTGTATTTTTATCACGTGTTAAGTGCTCTGTACTTTTATTGCGTTTTTCTAAAAATAGAATAAATGGAAGTTCAGGTCATCAAAACTAAGTAATGGGTTTGCTCCTTAAGATAGTCTAATTGAAAAAATATTTATTTAATTGTTTAAAATTCATGGAGCAAATACTTAATTAAGCTGCGAGATTTGCTGGGAAATAAATATGTTCCATCTGACAATATTAATTGGGCTTTTAATTGAAATACATTTTTAAATTAAAGTTCGGCCAAAGTAAAAGTCAATCTCAAATTTACATTATAAATACCACATTATTAAATACTATACTTACTGTATATATGCTACAATTAAATACAATATTTTTATGTTAATATGCAGTGTATTTTTATCACACGTTAAAGCGCTGTATTATCATTGCGTTTTAAGTAACGCACAAATTTAGTGAAACACGATTATTTGTCAACAATGGGATGAAGACTGAAATGGGGTCTGAAATCAGACTTTCCATTTTCTTCTTTGGGCAAAATCCTGATGTGTGGAATTAGTATTTCATAGCCAAAGCAGTTATTTCTGCAAACTACATTCCAATGGAAATGTGCCCGCATGTGTAAAATTTCGGTGGCCACGCCATCGGGGATATTTAGGATTTGTATAAGTTGGTGTATTCCATAATCGAATGTAACTGGGAGACGACGAAATTCGCGTATAAAAATAATATGCATTGATGTCCAAGAAATGGAGAAAGGGTTTCTTTCTTTTATCGTCAAATAGGGTTAGTTGGTAAATTGGTTAAAGAGCGTATCCCGTCCAAGTTTAAAGTGTTCTATTTTCTTCTTCGGACACCATGTTGATGTGTGGAAGTGGATTTTCATAGCAAAAGCAGTTATTTCTGCAAACCAAATTGCAGTGGATATGTGCCCGCATGTGCCAAATTTCGGTGACCACGCCAACGTGTTCATTCAGGATTTGCATGTGTTGGTATGTTCCATAATCGAATGTAACTGAGCGAAGAGGATAGTCGCGTATGAAAATACTATACATTGATGTCCAACAAATGGAGAAAGGGTTTTTTCTTTTATCGTCAAATAGGGTTAGTTGGTAATGGGTATTCCGTCCAAGTTTAATATGTTCTATTTTCTTCTTCGGGCACCATGCTGATGCGTGGAAGTGAATTTTCATAGCCAAAGCAGTTATTTCTGCAAACCAAATTGCAGTGGATATGTGCCCGCATGTGCCAAATTTCGGTGACCACGCCAAAGTGTTCATTCAGAATTTGCATGTGTTGGTATGTTCCATAATCGAATGTAACTGAGCGACGAGGATAGTCGCGTATGAAAATACTATGCATTGATGTCCAAGAAATGGGGAAAGGGTTTTTTCTTTTATCGTCAAATAGGGTCAGTTGGTAATTGGTATTCAGTCCAAGTTTAAAGTGTTCTGTTTTCTTCTTTGAGCACCATGCTGATGTGTGTAAGTCGAGTTTCATAGCCAAAGCAGTTATTTCTGCAAACCAAATTGCAGTGGATATGTGCCCGCATGTGCCAAATGTCAGTGACCACGCCAACGTGTTTGTTCAGTTTATTTTTTTGCATGTGTTGGTATGTTCCATAATCGAATGTAACTGAGCGACGAGGATAGTCGCGTATGAAAATACTATACATTGATGTCCAAGAAATGCAGAAAGGGTTTTTTTTCTTTTATCGCCAAATAGGGTTAGTTGGTAATTGGTATTCCGTCCAAGTTTAAAGTGTTCTATTTTCTTCTTCGGGCACCATGCTGATGTGTGGAAGTGGATTTTCATAGCCAAAGCAGTTATTTCTGCAAACCAAACTGCAGTGGATATGTGCCCGTATGTGTCAATTTTTGGTGACCACGCCAACGTGGGCATTCAGGATTTGCATGTGTTGGTATGTTCCATAATCGAATGTAACTGAGCGACGAGAATAGTCGCGTATGAAAATACTATACATTGATGTCCACGAAATGGAGAAAAGGTTTTCTTCTTTTATCGTCAAATCGGGTTTGTTGGTAAATTGGTTAAAGAGCGTATCTCGTTCCAGTTCAAAATTTTCTATTTTCTTCTTCAGGCACCATGCTGATGTGTGGAAGTGGATTTTCATAGCCAAAGCAGTTATTTCTGCAAACCAAATTGCAGTGGAAATGTGCCCGCATGTGCCAAATTTGGGTGACCACGCCAACGTGGGCATTCAGATATTGCCTGTGATGGTATGCTCCATAATCGAATGTAACTGAGCGACGAGAAAATTCGCGTATGAAAATACTATATATGATGTCCAAGAAATTGAGAAAGCCTTTTTTTCTTTTATCGTCAAATAGGGTTAGTTGCTAAATTCATTACAGATATTCGTAGTATGTATTCTTTGATGAAGGAATGTGACACTCTCGACGCTCCTTTCAACCTTGGTAATGAATGTAATGACAAGAAACCAAAAATTGGGAGGCATTCAGCTTGTGATACGATATTATCGATTGAAATTTGGAAGTTTAAAAATGGCAACTGCATAATTTCAAAACTGTTCCTGCATACTTGCAAAAATGGCAACTTTCATTATTACAAGCTCTTCAGGAATTGGTATACCATTTGTAGAACTAACATCGAAATGCATAAAAAATTGTTTCACCGAACGAAAGGGATGTATATGGTGTACTTCAGCTACGGCATACCTTAATAGAAGTATTCCCAAAAATAAGCACAGGTTTCTTTCTAGCAGAAACAAATAAACCAGAAAAACTCACCGACTTTCTGTGTAATATTCATTTTAATACTAAAGTAATTAAATTGAGAAGAGCCATTTCTGTGTTTTGAGTAGGGAGTCTTCAACTTTTTCTGATGCTCCGAGAAAAAAGCGAAATATAATAAGCCTGAAGGGCCACTTTAAAAAATTCTTAAAGAAGCATGCGTTTATTATGAACTTAGAGAGATTATTTCTGAAAGCCTTTGAATCATAAAACTTACGTCCAGGAGAGAGAAACGACGCAGTTCACAAACTACCTAAAGGAGTTTCACAGAATAATGCGAACACTTAGTTAAAGAGGTTTTTACGTACCTAATAGGGTGAAGTACCACCTTTGGCCTTCAAAACCACCTCAATCCTCCTTGCAATGGGCGCAAACTAATCCTGGGTGGTGGTTTGTGGGATGTTTCACCATTCTTCATGCAGAAACTGCTCCTCGTCTTTAAGAGATGTAGGAGGAGAATAACGGGATCGTACTCTGTTTTCTAACACAGACCAATGTTTTTCGATGATGTTTGAGTCTGGTGATTGAGTCCGCCAAAAAAGGTGTGAAAGTCCGTCGTCATCAAACCATGATTGCGCATTCCGAGCTCGGTGAATTGTGGCGTAATCAGCTTAATAGATGACATCCCTGCAGCAAACAATACTTGCGCCATTGGAAGGACTTGGTCGAATAAAATAGCTTCATACGCCCTGCCAGTCATTCGTCCTATCCAGGTAATCAGGAGACCTGCTGAAAACAACGGTATGACCTCCCATAGAATGGCAGAACAACCACCATGCTGCACTGTTGGGAGCAGGCAGTCTGGGTTGTACGCTTTTGACATTTTTATCCACGCGTAAACATGTCCTGCAGTGGAGAATAGTGTGAATGTAGATTAATTAGACTATATTGCATGATTCCTTGCATCGGCGTCCACGTTGTATGCTCCTGGCTGTCGCCGTTGTGCAATGCTGTCGCCGTTGTTCATTCACTTGGTCACCAGACCTTTTGCAAGAGAAGCTTTGCCATGAATGTCTTGTTTGTGCAGTTCCTTCTGCACTGTTTTCGTTTATCCTGGGGTGTATAGATTCAGATTGAGCTCCGCACGAATTTTCTACGCCATGGTCTTCTTATTACGGGTAACAATCCTTTTTAATGTTCCCCTATATCTATCAATCAGGGTCATTTTCCGGCCGATTTTGTGTTTCGCAGACAAGGTTTTGCCCCAAACACAGTACGCTGTCATGATGCTAGACACAGTAGCTCTTGTTACTACCACTCTCCTGGAGTTTGTTGTCAGGAAGGCACCAATTAGCTGGTCACCAACAATTATCCTTCTTTCGAAATCCGTTAGGTCACTTATTTCGTCGTCACCCTGAAATAAATTTTACATGACAGTTCAAATGAACTTAAACACAACCTTGAAGTTCTAAACAAAGTAATTAAAACCAAAAAGTGGTGGATACCTTTGCGTATTGCGACGTACGCTGCTGCACTAAAAGTCACGTCTCTGAGAGTGGGACTCACATTCTGCCCAACCTCTATATGTTACAAGTAAATTCAAAGTAGGCATCTGATTTCCTATATTTTTTATTAAATTTTAAAATCCTCAAATATATAACGTATCGCCGCTTCATTCATAGAATGTTAACGAATTCAAGTATCGTGCGCTCAAGGGAACTGGGAATCCATCCTTCAATTTTGAAAACCTATTTCGCTTATGCAAAGTTTCTGCAGCCCATGCTAGTGGGAACTGTTGGGTTTCCAACGGGCCGGCTACCCATGCTGTCAGTCCGTATATGACCCCAATCATGGCGGACGATTAATTTCATTTCCGGCACTGTAGGTTATCCATATTTCATTTAGGGAAAAGTGCGAGTGAAGCTGACGGTTCGAAAAGTCAGGCGTATGGCGAAAGGGGTACGGGTGAGCGGACGTGTCAAGAATGGCTTGCCAGGTTTAAGAAAAGTGATCTAAGCTTGCAAGAGAGCCCAAGTGCAGGGAAACCGCACGAAATCGCAGATGAGGATCTGGAATCGCTGCTGCACGAGGATTCCACACAATCGACCACGCAACTGGTGAAACATTTGAAAGCGGCTCAATCGACAGGTGGTACTGCGTCTACAGGTGTCGGGAAAGATTCACAAGATTGGTAAGTGGGATTCCACATACTTTAACGGAGCGAAATATTGGTCAAAGAATAGGCATCCCCATGTCTTTGCTGAAGAGGTTTCAAGAGAAGACTTTCTTGTCAAAAGTTGTCACCGGGGATATAAAACGGGTCTAGTGCGACAACCCAGTACGCAAGCGATCCTGGGTCGACCCAGGCCAGCCATCAACATCCACTGCATAAAAGGATATCCACGGGAAAAAAGCTTTGTTGTGTGTGTGTGTGGTGTGATAAACATGGAGTGCTGTACTTTGAATTTTTGTAACCGGGCGACACAATCTCTGCACAATGATATAGCGATCAGTTGATGAAACTGAACGCCGCAATCAAGCAGAAACACCCATGAACAGGTAAAGGACGCATCGTAGTCATCGTGTTATACGATAATGCCAGACAACATGCCGGTGCCACCATGAAATCAACCCTTGAACAGTTACACTGTGAGGTTTTACCTCACCCGGGTGACTCCCCGGACATTGTACTCTCACACTTTCATCTGTTTCACTTTATGTAACATGCCCTAGCCCAGCAGCTGTTTACCACCGTTTCAGAGGTGAAAGATTTCTTCACTGCGTTCTTTAGCTCAAAACCTGAGTTCTTCTACACCGAGGCATTGATTTTTGCTTGAAAAATGGCAGAAGGTAATTGATGCTAACGGCCAATATTTCGTTGAATAAATGTGTATTGGTTCCCTGATTGCCCCTGTCTCCTTTCTCCTAAAAACGGAGGAAGCTTTTTGCATACCCCTAATGTTTTCTGTTTCATAAGTTCCGTTGTGGACACCGTCTCGTGGGGTATTAAAATTTGGTCCACGGAAAATGTGTAGGTCCGTTTTCTAAAGGAAGCTTTGTGTTATTCACTACAATAGACGAAGAACGCTTGGTGAAAGACTGAAGTGGATCTGACCTTACAATTTCTAGCCTTGGACGGGCTTTCCAAATTTAATCCAATGCACACTCTAATCTTCCTTTTATTCCACTCTAATCTTCCAGTATGTAGCATTGTACGATACGAAAGAACTACTCCTGACGTTTCTGTCAGTCTCATTATTGTCGAGTAAAGGACTGCTGACACAGATTTTGCGTTGCGATCAAGGAACATCCGTGCGTGGAGAACAAATTTTGGTGTAGCATGATTTTAATTTTGTCACAGTGATTTATACACAGTCGTGTCAGAATAATATGACCACACCCGGGATCACAGTGTATCCACCCAGGCGCGTCACCGAGTGCACGTGCCAAGGACAGATACAGGGTGAAACCCAATTTACCTCATCGCCCGCTAGCGGAAAGTTTGAAATTTTGTGAACATCATAACACACGGGAAACAATATCCAACAAAGAAGGATTTTTTCAAATTGGACTCCTAGAAGTAGAGATATTGACAAAAATAAGATATACATCTACTCCCCCTGGCGGAGAAACTGTGGAATATTTTAAGAAGAAAACATTCCGAAAATGTTTATCGATGCGAGTGGCATCAGTCCACGAAAGAATTTTTTGAATCGATATTTTAAAAGCTTAGATTTTATGGCAAATACATCAGAAGCAAATAATAACTCTTACTCCCCCTGAGGAGTAAATTATTCTTTACCAAAAATTTGAAATTATATGCAAAAATTTTCCATCAGGAAAATCTTTTATCCGCTGAAGAAAAAACAATTTCAAATCGGAGTTTTAGAAGAGTTATCGGGAAAAATGTAATTTACTTTTATGCCCTAGCGGAAAATCTATGCGTAATTTGAAAAAAAGTAACTATATTTAAAATATTCTTCGACAAAATAAAAACGAAAGATAAAACCATTTTTTCAATCGGATGTTTCGAAGCAAATATATGGAATAAAAGTTATTTTTGAATTCGACATCATCTGCATTTACGCTCTCTAGCGGCGAAATTGTACATCGCAAAAAAAATAAAACGAAATGAAATATCTTCATTCGCATATTTCAAGCTTCCCAATTCAAAAAGAATTTTTCAAATCGGACTAATAGTTGCATAGAAAACGTGGGTACAGACGGACGGACGGACTAACCGGTAACATAAGCACGATATTTTTTTACAAAAGATGTGATAAAAATTTCAGCAGAAATTACTCAAAATCCATATCTCAATGTTTAGACAGTGGCATGCTGCTCCAGAATTATCGCAAATGCCTAAACTGAACATTTATGTACAAGTGGTTGGATTATCAATAATTGCCATTTTTGAATATATGTTAGATTAATTAAAGCCCAAATAAACCTGAAAAAAATAATAATGAGTTAATTCATTTATTTTCAATATATTTGCTGTGCTCTAACATAATATAGTAAAATATGGAAATCCAAAGTGTTGTTTTGACACTGGCAGTAAATTAATGTATGTGTCAATTTATTTCAAATTTCTTGCTTCAGTATTATGTTCTGAAATATAGTTTTGCCTAAAATTGCTCCTTAAAAGATGTATTACATTAAATCTATAACTTATCCATGCAGAAGACGTTGAATCATCTACTAAAACACAAAATCCTGTTCCTGTGTACGAAGCCTAGTATTGCTGAGCAAAGAGTTACTGCTTAAAAGATTTTTTCCAACGTACTAGAGATCTCATCCATTTTGGAGATTTGCTTAAAATGTTTTTCTAACCGAATGGAGATCTTATAGGAATTACTGCTAAAAAGAGTATCTAACCCAAATAAGATCTTATCCATTCTATAAAAACACAAAAACCTGTTCCTGGATACTAAGTCGATTACTCCTGGAAAATCTAGCTCTCAACACCACTGAACCATTGGTTGTGGAAACAAAACCACACCCACGAAACGAGATCTTTCACTCAAGTGCTGAACGTGTTCATGCATTAGAAACATCAATATTCTTGCATTAGGGTTTCGTTTCAGAAGGGAAGTCTGTTTTGCTTTAGAAATGTCTCGAGTGTATTTCCTTTTGCTTTAATGTTATTTTCTTTCCTGAACTCGAGGCTGCCCACGTTATGAAATTCTCTGATACACTATTTATTTAAAACAAATTATTTTAATCGCTACTTGTAATCCAATTTCATTTGCGTAAGATCATTAAATCGTGTATACGACACGCAGGTATCAGGTTTCCGATAAGATAAATGTTTTCAGACTTCAGAAAAATACATTTCCTCTTTGTTATGAAATTCAGGTGATATATTTTGAAATTTCAGACAACGTTTAACATGCTACGTATTTGTATTGAAATATTAATCATAAAATATTTCGTTTATAGCTTTCCTTATGTTGACTTTCATATAATGTTCTCAGTAATGGTACCGAAATTAGCTTTTGCTTTTTAATTTGAAAAATGAATTATATATAAAAAATTCCTAGATTTTTTCTTTAACTGCAGCAGTTTTGGAATTTATGAAACACTTGGAAAAGCTTTGATATTTACTCTACAGGTTATCCTACGGAAAAGCTTTGATATTTACTCTACAGGTTATCCTACGGAAAAGCTTTGATATTTACCCACTGTTAAGGTACCGACAGCTGTACAGGGTTGTCCTACGGTCTTGCCCTTGTTAAGAAAACATTTGTTAAAAAAATTATAGGTAAAAACAAGCGGTGTGTAGTTTTCCCAGAGTGTAGTACGCATACACTTTGTAATGGGTACGCTGCGATTGAGTGGCGAGCAAGTGCTGATTTACTCACACTTCACAGAGAGAGAGGGCACAACGATAAAGACCCGTTATATCAGGGACGGCGCCTAGTGCAACACAAGCAGTTTATTGTCGACTATTGCAGGGAACATACAGGTCTCTTAGGTAAAGTGTGATACTGTTTATTCTTAATAGAAAAAGTTTCTTATTATTTTGTGTTAACAAATAAGACCCATACATTATGACAATAGTTACTATTTTTTTCCCTTAAATTAAAAAAAAAAGGATCACTTGTTGAAAAGTGTGTCTCTCAAACCGAAAGAAATCAGTGTTTGTAGTAGCAAACAGGAAATGATGAAATTGCCGAGGATTAGGCATCTTTCATTCCAAAAGGGCCTGTTCAGAAAAAAGCAAGAAAAAATCCTAAGTGCGACAAAAGTTATCTAAAATTTGTATTCTCCTAGACTGGAGATGAAGAAGTCCCTGTTCCACCATGCTTCATTTGTCCTGAAAATCTGACGAATGAAAGCATTAAACCATCCAACTTAAAGCACCATTTTGAGACAAAACACAATCAGTGCGAAGACAAACCCATTGAATTCCTTGAAAATAGACTTAACGGTTTAAAGCAGCCTGAAAAATTATGCTGGGCTTGACAGGAGATGACAATCAGAATATATTAAAAGCTTCGGATCGCATTTCACTTTTCATTACAAAGTGCGGTGCAGCTGAGACGAGGTGACGGATCACTTTGTCCATGTTCATTTCGTCCACGCTCACTTCGTGCAGTTCATTTCGTCCAACGTTCACTTTGTCCACTGTTCACTTCGTCCGCTGTTCACTTAGTCCAATGTTCACTTCGTCCACTGTTCATTTCGTCCACCGTTCACTTTGTCCACTTTCATTTCGTCCTCAGAATGAATGAAATGTTACGAATATGTCGTACTTAGAATAAAAACAGCGGAAAAAAGGCTAGGCCTAGTGCCTATGAAGTAATATTTAGTGCCTGAGCAAAAGCGCAATATTATTACCTTAATTTGATGTGAAAATTTTAGAAATATGACGTACTCAGAATAATAACAGTGAAAAAGGCTTTGGCCTAGGTCAAATAATATTTAGTGCTTGAGCGAAAGCGTGATATTATTACCTTGACTTGATACGTAAACATTATGAATACGACATCCGTAGAATAAATATTGCAAAAAAGGCCTAGGCCTAGGGCCAATGAATACGCAGTATTATTACCTTGATTTGATATGGAAATATTATAAATATGACGTGATTAGAATAAAAACTGTGAAAAAGGCCGCGCCCTAGGGCATATGAAATAATATTTAGTGCCTAAGTAAAAGCGCAATATTATTACCTTGAGTTGATAGGTAAACGTTATGAATATGAGATCCGTAAAATAAAACTGTGGAAACGGCCTAAGCCTAGGGATTTTGAATTAATATTTCGTGCCTCAGTAGAATCGCAATTATTACCTTCAGTGGATACGTAAACGTTTTGAATATCACATCAGCAGAATAAAAACTGTCAAAAGGCCTACACATGAGGCATAGTAATTAGTATTTAGTGCCTAAGTAAGAAAAAGATAAATATTAATAACTTGGCATCTTATGTAAATATTTAGTGCCTAAGTAAAAGCGCAGCGTTATTGAAAAATCCCACCTTATAGTATTTTTCCGAACATAGCGTGAGTCATGCTGTAGTGATTGACATCGTACCACACAAAAGTGTTAAAAAGCACTTCAAAGTTAAGTTCCTTGTTTTACTTTAAATAACATTTAAAATCGTTATATTTTAATCGAGAAACTCTGACAGAAAAATAAATCGCTTGCAAGCAATGTCCACTGACCTTTTCTTCTGCCTATAACAAAAGCTCCATGAAAACAAAAAATTTCGACGGTAATCCATTCATTCTGAGGACGAAATAAACGTGGACAAAGTGAACGGTGGACGAAATAAACATTGGACAAAGTGAACATTGGACTAAGTGAACAGCGGACGAAGTGAACAGTGGACAAAGTGAACGTTGGACGAAATGACCTGGACGAAGTGAGCGTGGACGAAATGAACACGGACGAAGTGATAGGGAACCCTGAGACGATTGGCGAAACTTTAGTCAAGCCAGCAGCCGAAATAATGGCAAAAGTAATTATAGGAGAAAAGGCAGAAAAACCATTGGACAGGACTCCTTTCTCAGATGATACAGTACGTCGACGAATCACTGATATGTCTCATAATTTAAAACAAATGTAATTGTCTGATATTTCTCAAAGTCGTTATTAAGCATTATAGTCAGTCGGTCAAGAACCGAAGGTTCAAAATTTTGAAGCACGTACTTTAGTAATTTGGAAAAATCTTTCTGGTTACTGGTTCCCTCAAAAGATTTAGTCGCCAACACACGAACCCCTATGGGCCTTGCAAGACGGGAAAAGACTTGACGCCATAGATACAACTGTCTTGAGAGGAGGAATGAACAGATGTTCAGAGAGGAAAGCATTAAAGAAGCGCAGAGATAACTTAGAGGTGGAATATATGCATTGCCTAAGGCTAAATGCTAAGTTGGTTAAAAGCTAAGCTAACATCTGTGCTCTAAATCTCTTAACTTGTGATATTTAGTTTTGTCATGAGTAACCATGATTGGTCATTTTTTAATCAGTGTCTGGTGGTTTATATTAATTAAAAGGCTTTTTGTATGGCTAACTTTGCAAGACGATAAATCCACTGATATTGCAATTCTTACAGATCTTAATAGTATTTGTTAGATACGAAAAAAACAAACAGGAAATTCGTTATACTTTATTTTGCCGATCTTTAATAGAACATACAACAGGAGAAGATATCCTTAATGTGATGAATACATTTATTCGATGCAACAAACTTTATTGGAATCATTGTCTTTGAATAAGCACAGATGGGGCAAAAATCATAGTCGAATCTAAAACAGTACGTTTTGCAAGTATTCAGACTGTTGCACCAAATGCCAAATCAACACATTGTTTCATACACAGGAAAGCTTTGGCAACACGTAAGACTCCTCCTGATCTAAAGAATGTTCTGGATGAAAGCGTTAAAATATTTAATTGCATTAAAGGCCGTCGTTTGAATACCCGGCTTTTTCGAAATTTTGCGAAGAAATGAGAAATAGTCATACTCAACTTCTTCATACAGATGTTCTTTGGCTATCACCAAGGAAAGTTTAAACCCAATTATTTTAACTTCGGAACGAGTGCTTCTTAATAAAAGCATTGAGCTCAAAAACTGTGTACACGACTGGGAATGGATATGTAAATTGGCATACTTAGCAGACATATTTTCCGTTTTAAGTAGTCTCAGCTTATCCTTAGAATGCAAAAAAAGTAATTTCACCGTTTCAGATTCAGTATAAAGTGATTACTACCATGGAAAATTTTAATTTGTTGCAAAGGAGAGTTTGTAATGGAGAAATAAATGGACTCGTTTCCCTCTCTTCATGAATTATTGACAAGTACGACTGGTAAAATACATGCTGATACTCTGAAAAGTACAGCACAGCATGTGCAGAATTTACAAGAAGAAATGCAACACTGTTTTCCTGAATCAGAGAAAGGTTTTGAATGGATAAGATATCTGTTCAACATTAATACATCATCCATGCTCGAGGGTCTAACACAAGCCGAAGAAGAGCAAGTGTTGGAATTAACTTCAGACGGATACTTGAAAAATAATTAAAAGGAGTGTCGTTTAACATCATTCTGGTTGCAAATGCCAAATGTGTATTCAGCTATAACAGAGAAATTCCTGAAGTACATCTTGCGTTTTCCAACTTCATATATCTGTGAAGTTTGTTTTTGGCGTTTATAAATGCTAAATAAAAAAAGGAACAAGATTTTGGATGTGGAATTACATATCAGGTTAAAATTTACCACCTGGGAGCAACATTTTTCTGAATTGCCGTCTCAGCATGAACGATTTCATCCTTCTCAGTAACTAAATAAACTTTGGAATTAAATGCCTACTGTCGCTATCTACTTTTAGAATGTGTAACAAAAATCTAGTCATATTTTTTAAGATATTTTGCTTTCACTTTAATTTTTGAATTATTTCAAAATTTTTTATAACAAAAATTATTTTAAGCCTCCGACCGGCTCATGAAATCTGATTCAGCAGCTTTGAATACGCCACTGAGATCCGTAGCAGCCACGTCAAAGACCGCATTTTACGAGTGAAAGAGGCAAATTCTGTCAGCGCGGTATCCAACTTTCAACCCTGAAACTTAAACCCGTTTCTACGGTCGGCTTCACTGCACGACGCTAAATTAGTGATTCGGTAAATTGTTGTTTTTCCTAAAGATCACATGCTGTTGTTCTTCAGGAAAAATACGTCCAAAACACATATTAGCATTCAGTCAATACACAATTCAGTAAATTAAAATTTAACGTATCACTTTATATTAATGTCTACAATGTAATTTCCACCTCAAAACATGAAATTAGAATCCTGTTATCTGAAATACCTAAGTGAAACACTTATATTAATTGTGATGATAATATTTTAGCATTTTCTACCCAAAATTCTGAAATACCTTTAATTTATAATATACTTTACTTAACTTTCGTATTCTACTATCAAATATTCGTAATTAATACAGCCTTTTGTTATATTTAGTTGCGATAACACTTTTACCAAAATAGTACCACACAACCTTAAAATAAAAAGGACATAAATTTATATAAGCCTTAGATACTTTTTAGTGATTTATCATACGTCCTGGAAATAACTACGATATGTTCGAAGATTACGTTTGTATTATATTTATAGACTGTATTGACAGCAGGTATGTCATTAGCCCACTTTCAGAACCAAACTGACTTTGTATTTATCACATGAGAAACCTGTAATAAATTTCATCAAAATGAAAGCATAGAAAACTATGAGAATATAGTGAAATCAACCTCTCGAAGCTGTGTTACTCATGCGAATTTTAAGAGGTTTTTCAGCTGAACCAAAACTCTTCCTCACTTGAAGAATGTTTATGAATTCAATAATATTTATTATTTCAGTTTAATAAAATTAAGTTACATGAAATGTGTTTGAACAATATATGATAAAATGTAAAATGTAACTTCAATTTAAAAAATTCGTTCTCCTGTGGTATATTTTGAAGCATCCTACCGCACATAGTCCAAAGTCACATTCTTTGCAATAAGTCCTGGTTTCCTTTCTTATTCCTTTTCCATTCACATTCCGCTGGGAGCAACACACGACACATATTCTGCAAGGATCAGATCTCTTGGCAGTTGGAGGTATATAATCAGGGAAATGACGTTCTGTCATTCTCATGGGATTTCCTTCCACTAAATGTCTACCATGAATGAACTGCTCCAAATCTTTTGGATACGTTTCTAATAACTTTTCCACTAAGCTAAGGCGAAACTCCGAGTGATCCATTTGCCCTAAATATTTGCTATAGATAGTGAAACAATTTAAAATAGTTTGATCCAGTAAATTCTAATTTTTTTTGTAATATTTTCGCTTCTGCTTACGTACAGTTGGATAGTAAATCATACACTGTTCAGCTTTATCTATTCCTTCCATAGTGCTGTTGTACTCACACATTGCTTTCGGTTTCTGCACCAAATGATTTCCTTTTGTGAAGCCTAATAGGACAGCATTGTGAACTCTTTAGCATAAAACTGGATTTTTGTACATCTATTTTAGAGCCATAATGTTTCTTCGCTGAAACGCTGTAAATTCTCTTTTTTTCAAATTTTTGGTCTTTAATTCTGGTGGCATATCTTTCTTGTTGGACCTTACAGTGCCGTGCAGATCAGTTTTATGCTGAACAAGCAGATCAGCTAGTTCAGGAGAGTTATAAAAGTTGTAAATGATTAGGCAATAACCTTTGTCGCGCAGTGGGTGTATTAAGGACATGACTGATTTTATTGGTACGCCAAAATTATCATAAGCACTATTAAACTTCGTATGTTTACCAGTGTATATCATGTTGCTCCAAATATATCCACTTCACGATTCGCGCAGCCAAAATGATTTTTTTCCACATCGTGATCGCTTCATTGGGATGTACTGCTTCCAACTTAAACATCCCTTGTACGACATAAGCGATTCATCGATTGTAATATCCCGTTCTGTAATAAAATTGAGCTAAATTTATTCATTAGTTTAATAAATATATCCCATATCTTTTTAGACTGTGCATGAGGATGAGTTATTTCATCAAACGTTTCGTTGTTTGAAAAGTGAAGAAATTTCATAAGCAAACTGAACTTTCGTGCACTCATTACTCTTGAGTGAACGAAGGTTCAGTTTACTTATGAAATTCCGCTGGATTTGTTGGAGTTCACTGGTGTGCTCGGGAAAATGTTTTTAGCGCATTTCCCTTCAGAAATTGATCAGCATATCTCTTAGTTTCAGTTACGATAAGATTTACAATGTCGTCACTAAAATGTAGGTTGGCAACTCCAAAGGGTTTTCTTTGTCAAAAATCTCTCTCTTAATCCACTGGCGCCTAAGAATGGGAATCGCGGAGATGGAGGTATCAGCATTGATTCATTTTTTACACCATTTCCTAGCCTCTGAAATTCCACTTATTTCTTCTGAATCAGTTTTTTTCCCTTACTGCTACTACTGTCGCAAGAGCTGGAAGATAAATTCAAAAGATAATCTGAATCACTGTCGCTCTTCATTTTTTCGTCAATCTTTTACAAAACTTGTGTACGCCTGTATCAAACTAGAAAAGGAGAAAACTCGTGATCTGAAAAGCAGAAATGTTGTTTTTCCCCGGGAAAAACGTTTGATGGTCTTTCTATGCGGAGGCAAAAGTGGAATAAACTGTAAAACAGGTGCTCGCTAAACACAAAGAATATATTACAAATTGACCCACACATATGCAAAAGCAGCTTTTATTTAAACGAATTTAAATTAAGGCGACTGGGGAAGCAGCATTTAGATTACAAAAGAGGAATTAGAGATTGCGAGTACCCTACCCTAAAAATCTCTGCCCCTAGGTTTGAAACGCACCCATTGCGTTCCAGTCGTTCATCCATGGGATGACAATAAACGCATTACACGCGTGCTAGACGTTTCGGGAAGAAATCATGGCAGTCACGCTTGATGCGGTCAAACCGCTTTAAAAGGAACAGCAGATAAGGAACGAGTCACACGCGATTTAGCCGTTTTCGGCAAGGACGACCTTAAACGCGCTGGGTGCGAACAAACCGGTCAGAGGGTTAAAGTTTATGTAAATTTTGAAAAGAAACGTGTATAACCGATACCTTCAATATACTGTTATAAATACGTACGTGTACCAAAATTTTAAATAATAAATATTTTTTGATTGTTGATAAAGTATATGCAATTTTTTCCTACTTAGGGGAAGGGGAGAAATACTCAGGGTTACGAAAATTTTAGAAGGGGTGCACAGATGTCGAAACTTTGGGAAACGCTGCTCTAGATGGGTACCCGTCAGTTGTAACCTTAAGGGCGTCTTGATTTGCGTTAAGTAGGATAATGCAGATACGCAGCAATAAATGGTTGAAAAGCAAGAAAGCATTTTTCGTGCATGTTGCCGTGTGGGTCAGTATTTAACTCATATCACATTTTTTAAATAACTTTAACGGGAGAAAAACTCTGTGCTTTTACACTAGCGGAAAGTGAAAAAAGAACACCAAAAAGGAGAGGTCTGATACCAACGAAATTTATACAGCATAATAACGGAATACAGAGGATAACGTGATCAAAACATTTTGGCAAAATACAGCTGTATTTGCTGGTAAACTGAAAAATAGCACTTCCATGTAACATGGTTGGTACGAGGTTGAATCGCCATGAACTGCGTCACATTGTGCAATTCTGGCATGGAGACTGTCGTACAGATGTTGGATGTAAGTTTGGGGTATTGAGTTCCAAGCATCCTCAACATGGACGCGTAAATCGGGGATGGTCGTGGTTGGCCGTGGAGACCGGATAAATCGTTGTCCCATAAAATCCCGCAAGTGCTCAATGGGGGACAAATTCGGTGAACGTGCAGGCCATGGAAGTTGTCTCACACCCTGAAGTGCATGTTGCGTTGCACGTGCCGTGTGTAGGCGTGCGTTATCTTGCTGGAAAACACCTGATGGACCGACCTTACAAAGGCACAACAACGGGCTGAATGATGTTGTTGATGTAGGAGGGGCTGTTTAACGTACCTGGTACAAACACTAATTGTGTACGGGAGTGATAGCTGATCGCTCCCCGTACCAGGAGACCAGGTGTAGGCCCTGTGTGTCGCTTGCGGATGCAAGAAATGTGGAGACGCTTCCCTGTGCGCCTGCGAACACGCATACGGCCATCGGAGGCTCCCAAACAGAAATTTCTTTCATCGCTGAACACGACATATCGCCATTGCGTTTTCAAGTGCAGACGTTGGCGACACCACTTCAGCCGTTCCTGACGGTGGGCTGGAGTCAGAGGTACACATGCCAGAGGCACACGTGCACGTAGTCCTGAATTCAGTAGACTGCTGCAGATTGTTTGTACAGTCACTTCAGGTGCAACGGCAGCTCGGATTTGTGTCGCAGTGGAGTTTCTGCTTGACAACGCCGCTCTTCTTATGCGTCGATCGGTCCGCTCATCAGTCCGTCTGTGACTACCGGTTCCACGTCTTCTCGTGTGGGAATGTTTCTCGGACCATGTACGCCACCATCGTACCACCACCGATACTTCCCGTCCAATTCGCGCCGCAATACGACGACGATACGACAACCCTGCCTCGCGGAGCCCGACTAGACGACCTCGCTCAAAGTCCGATAACAGCTGAAATCATACACGTCTTCCATGTCCAGGCATTGCAGCTTCTTCCGGGTTTTCGCACGTGTCCGTACGTCGACGATTGATTACATTCACTTCGCCGTACTCCTTAAATACCACCGACGATAATTTGCATATTATGCCATGCTGTGGCGTAAGCGCTCACTGGTTGGTCTCGAAATTAAAATCACACCTACGTAAACTCGACCCCATTAACATATGTAAATTTCTTGATCGTTCGCCAATTTCTTCTTGGTGTTCTTTTTTCACTTTCCGGCAGTGTATATTAACTAACACAAGTTTTCTTGTGCGACTTCGGCGATAAACAGCTCAGGAAATCACAGTGTGTGTGTGTGTGTGTGTGTGTGCGTGTTTCGTTTTCGATGGCTGCCCAAGAATTTAGATTCGGCTGATACTTCAGATTCTTTAATGTACGTTCTTTTGGTGTTTTTTTAGGGGGGGGGGGGAGAGTGTGAGAGACAGAAATTCTTGCTTAGTGTAGAAATCCTTATTTAATTTCTCTTATCCCACATAACATGCAAAAGACGTCCTAATTCATAGTACTCACAAAACAACAATGAAGGTATATCTTCACCTTGTGTATGTTACATTCGCATGATTTTTTTCAGATCTCGATTGAAAATACCCTTATGCTCGAAACAGAACTGAATTTTACTCCGTTTTACTTTCAGGGAACTTTCATTAGGCAAATTAAATTCGAAATTTTATTAGAAAGAAAAGAGCATTTTTAAGGTCTCAACGTGTTACTAAATCCGATATCACGCAAACGTTTGAAAAAAAATAAAAATTTATATTTGAACGTTTCAGAGCTGTGTAAAATCTGTACGAGATGGGTATTTATTTTTGTTTCATGATACTTTGCTAGTATGGTGGAAATTCACATCGAAAGTATTGGAAAGTTGAATGAATTTCAAACGGTGCACAGTATTTCATTTAAAAAATAATATTTTGGTATTTAAAAGGTATATTTTAAATGATTTTTACTAAACATTACTCTTCTGTTTGTGTCATTTCCAGCTCAGTATTGACAGTATAGCTAAATAAGGTAGCAATTGTTGATCATTAAACTTCTGTTACGCATCGTGATGTTTAATTTTTTAACTGCTGTTTTCCATATAAATCACTGACGGTTCAACGTGATAATAATTTAGTCATAGCTTCGATAATTTCCCCAGAAATATTGCGGATTAGACGATCTGCCATTTCGGGAATGCTAAGCTAGTCATGTTGATTTAAACCTCTTTACTACTCGACACAAATCAAATGGCGACAGTTTTCGCTTCCCACTTTTTGTATGATTTCCGATTATATATTTCCGTTCAGCATAACCATCAAGGTTTAATCCTATAAACGCTAATGTAGATTATTTTTGTGTTGTTGCTTTATGTTTATTTTGAGGTTTAACGACCACCATAAGGACCTCGATACGCTATAAACAATTCATCTTTTAATTTAGAGCGAGTAGTTCCAGAGAAAGGGGATATTCAAAGTCATATTACAAACACAATAGCAACGCCTCACTGGAATTTGAACCAAGACCCTTCTCCGACGAATCTTCAAAAACCAGAGCTTACACCATAGCGCCACCGGGTCTGCGCGATAATATAGAAATCGCCACTATAAATGAACCTTTGGAATTACAATTTTTCTTCTAACAATTATTTTTAAAAGCAAGACGTATCGAATTAACTTACAATGCCACGATTAGATATGACTTTCTCAGCCTAAGTGTCATGTGTCAGAACAATGAGTGCGGTGCGAGTAATCGGTTTGAGCACCCTCACTAAAAACCCGAACGATTATGATAATACTTTTAGCGGTTCTATACCAGCGTAACTACCTGATTTGTATCGCCGTAAAGGTCTAAACAACCATTTAAACACAGATGTTATTTCTTTTTACCCTGCTGCTGAATCTAAACCTGCGACCATTTATGACGATCCAGTTGATGTAACGAAACAGCTAAACGTAGCTATTCAAACTTTTCTCCGCCGTGCCGGTGGCGCTGTGGTGTGAGTGATGGTTTCTGGTCCTTCGTTCGATGTATATCCGGGTTCGGATACCGGAGAGGCCTCAATATTGTATTTGTGTTACAGCACTGGCTCTTTCCCTTCCCGAGAGTCAGTGGTCCTAACTTAAGGACGGCGGCTGCTTATAGCTCACTGTGTTGCTCACGGTGGTCGTTAAACCCTTGATAACAAAAAAAGAAAAAAAGAACAAACATTTTGCTATTTCATGTGCTTTCAATACTCTCCTACTTCTATTTCGTGTTTGTTGCTTTTTATTATTCTGAACATCTACCTAAATGTTGCGGTATTTAATTCAAATACATGAATATTGATAATATTTCCCGACTTTTTAGTTCTATGTTTGTCCATATATGATTTTTAATTTCCAAAAAGGACTTTCGTTATTTCCGTAGGATTTAAAGTTTAGGCTTCTCATATATTTAATACGTTTTAGGGGTCCAATGGCTATTTTTCTGCTAAACAGACAAACTTCTATTTAAAATTTACGTTAAACCCTTGGAAAATTAAACATCAGATTAGCTGTTTTACTTTGGATTTAATACTTTAATACTGCATTTTGTTTTCTGAAAATCATATCTGTATTGAAAAACATCCCTTTTTGTGCTGTACTTTATATCGAGGCGAGTGCCGTCCTTTCTTTCTCAAAAAATAATCATTATTACTGCTTTTATTTTTTAGACACGTATTCTGATGTCATAGAAACATTCAATTAATTTTGCCTGAGATTGCTTTGTTCAACATTTACGTTTATCGTTTTGGTAGTCTAGTTTCCAGATTACAGATAATCATAGATAAGGAAATAATGAAACTATTGCAGAGAACATTTGTATAGGCAAACTAGAGAATTATTTTACCGCCTCAGATGGGAGGAGTATAGATTAAAAACTCTATGAAGCACTCAGAATGCTACCATTGAACAAAATGCTTTTTCAGAAAGAGAATCGGATCTCTGGTGACCTCACTATTTGGCAACTAAATTATTTGGAAAATTCTATATAACTGTTAAACAACATTTATGGCAATAATAGGATTTTCCAAGACCACGATTAAAAGAATTTGTCGCACAATGTGGATATTTGACTGAATGGGCAAACTATTACTGTATGTACAACTAACTATTATCGTAAGCCTAAACTTTTGCCTTCAAAATACACTCCTGGAAAATGAAATTTGCGGATCAAGAAAGAAGCATCAGATTGAACTGAAACTTTCTGGACATAATGGTACAGATGAATCATACACATGATGGCTAAAGCAGAGCTGCAAGACAATTACAGAGGGTTATGCTGCACGCAGTCCGGTCATGTTCAATAGCGCGTCGCACTACCTCGTGCGGCGATACATGCTGCAAGACGGTCCACAATGGAGGCGAACAGACGCCTAATGTGGCCCTGCGGCAGACTAGCCCACACTTGTTGTTCGGTGTGCTCCAGATCCCGGATAGTTCGGCATAACGGCAGCCAGCGTTTCAACTGATTCCACACATGCTCGATAGGGGACTTGTCCGGTGAGCGATCAGGCCATGGAAGTGTCTGGACATGACGTGACAATCCGAAGACGTGTGCGGGCGGGCATTATCCTGCTGGTATAGCGCACCTGGAATTCCGGACAAGAATTGGAGCACATGGGACCGTATGATCTCATCCACATAACGCTGGCCTGTCGATGATCCACGTACCACTACTACAGTTGATCGGCTATAGTAGGCGATGGCTGCTAAGACCATAATGCCTGTCGTGGGGGAGGTTGGGATTGCGCCGTTGATCTGGGGTTCTCCACACCCTGGCAGGATGATTATCTGTCGCCAAAACGAAAGGGCATTCATCACTATTCACGACATGTCGCCAGTCTTTGGCGGTCCTCGTCAATATGTACTGGCACCACTGCACATGGAGCCAGCGATGTTCCTGTTGTAATAGTAGCACACTTACGTAGCGCTGGGATTGCAGATTTGCTTCCGTCAGGCATCGGAAAAAACTTCTTGGGCACACAGGAGCCGCTCACATCTTCCTGTATAGTGAGCCGTGTCCCTGTGAGATCCGTTGGTGCCTGGCGAATTTGCCGTCGATCCTCTTTACATGTGGTCCTCCTGGTATATCCGGAGCTGCTCCGCCGTGTGGCAGTATCGTCACGTGTCCACTACTCCGAACACTGTCGGACGGTATGGTGAGAACCATCCACGTGGCGGGCTATACGGATCGACGCCCACTCTGCGGTTTCAGCTCGATGATCAGGCCTCTCTCAAGGTCCGTAAGTTGTGTAAATCGACGTCTCTGGCATTTATCAGGCATTTTTTTCACTCTGTACTTTCTCTTTCTTCGACCGGTGCTTTTCGGTGTTACGGGAATCGACTACATGGCGGTTTATAATGCTACCGGTTCATGCTTACAGCGCACCCACAGCGTGTATGGTAATGCGCACTCGCACCAAACGTGGACCATTTGCATACCAGCACGCACTCTACTTATTTGCAATGTTTCGCAGTTGTAGCACGCTTTCCTCTAGGCGCACACATTTCAGTTTCTGTGAGTTTGGCAGCAAGCGCCTTTGCAATTTTTCACTGAAGTGTAAACACGTAGATAATAAGGAGATTCATGGGGCGAGATTTGCTTGTCGTAAAGCATTAACATCGGCCGGTGGTGTTTGAAGTTCTCAGACAGATCTTCCTAATTATATCCACAAATTGTGAATGAAGTTGAGCTGAAATATTCAAGTTGGCCATTTGAGTATGTTACATTCTGTGGAGTTATGCTGGAAGCCCTTTCTACCGACCCAGAAAGCGTGTGCCTTGCGTTGTACTTTTCAAAGAACACGTCACTGAGCATCAAGAAAACCGTTACTATGAGGTGCCAATGTTCGGCGATGGTTTTCACATACATTGGGCCTGTCTGCAACAGAAATTGCTACTAGAATGAGGGTCGCCTAAAAAAAAACATTTAGTTGCTACCAAATGGTTACATTGTCTTCATTTGCCTGTGCATTCCCAACGTGATGAGGTTTACACCACACTGGCATCCCATCGGACTGATAAAGTTGTAACCTTGTTTTGTCAGAAAAATTAATATGTGTGAAACAGTTTCCACTCCAGTGTAGAATCGATTGCACATTTACGGACGCATCTCGCCCGTTCATTGGAAATCTGCCGTTTTTCACATAGACTTGCTATAACACATGCAATGGTTTGACGCGGAAATGTCATTAGTTCAGAGGATATGGTAGGTAAAAAACTGGCCTTTGCTGTCACTACTATCTCACCCGATTCAAACTGCCTTACGTCCATTTTAAACGATGAAACATTTTACAATTGGCTGCTCGAGGTATTTCTAGTTGGAAAATGTTTTGTCGGAGTATACATAATAATTTGTATACTCGGTTTTTATACAGTGCACAGCCTTTCTTGAAATTAAAAAATGTCGTTATTACTGTGTTGTAGCACATATAAGAACTGCAAATGAAAACACTTGAGCATTACTCCTACGCCACACAGTTTCTTTCTGATATAACCATTACTTGCTTCTAAAGTGCACGTTTTTGCTGTTATAAATATGTCATTAACCAAATAAAGTCAGAAATGCCGTATGTTTTATGAAATATTTATATTGAAATGAATAGCATTTTGGTTAAAACCTCCAAGAAGATTTGGTATTTTGAATGGAGTACTGATTGTCTGTTTTAGCGTGCAAAACATGTGATAGAAAATGGAGTATCGTTTATCGGAGAAAAACAGTCGTTCCTGTCAGCTAGATTCTACAGTAAATGTCACAACGTGTGGTGTCTCCTTTTCTTCGGGAAACGTTCCGGCTTAGTTTGGTTTTCAAGTTTTGAATTCGCCATTTCACAACTATCAAAACACTTTTTGATAATATCTGGATTAACGTCCCTCCAGGCAGATTTCATTCACTCTGCAGCGTCTGCAACTGTGATTTTCTTGGCCAATTCCGAAACAACTGCGCTTTCATCAATTCGAGCGAGGATCGATAGCAATACAAAACTCCGTTATTCATGTTTGAACCATTTAATCATACCATGAAAAAGTTCTGTAAATCAGCCATACTGTTTGGGGGTAAAAATAGTAATTTTACATTTCTGAGACTTGCTTCACGTCCTAGGCATGTGGCGTTGTCTAACACAAGCGCGACACCTCTTCCTTGATTTCTCATCTTTTGATCAAAATTTATGAGCCACTCTTCAAATATAGGGAGAGTCATCCACGCCTTTGAATTTGATTTCCAAATCACACCCATAATTACAATGTTTTTTCCCTTAAAACATCTTGTTCTTTCTTATTTGCAGATCACCAACGGTTTCTCTTTCTCGCCTGGAGCACTAACACAAAATGCAAGCGTTAAGCGTTGTTTTGCAATTTTGCCTCCTTGGGATTCTTCCAATATTTTCATCGTCGTTAGAGCACGGAAAAAAGTCCGGTTTCATCCATATTGAAAATGTCCTGGACTTCATAACCGGCCAAAAGTAATGGGAGTCTAGTAGTCCAGTCCTCACGCAATTGCTGAACTACGTCTGCCGCTTATACGATATGTCTGATCCGAAATTTTTTCAACCGTCCACTCTAGTAGAAAAGCCTTTAATTCCGAGAGCATCTGCTATCTCGATAGCATTTTGCTTAATCAAAGGTCCACGGCTGGGAGCGTTCTTTGCCCTTGCGATTTTGAACCAATCCAACATGGCTTCTTTGATATCCGAAAATTTGCGAGGCGAATCCGCTTGACTCCACAAATATTGAAGTCCTGCCATTCTTTTAAAATTGTAATGTTGTCCTTGATAATCTTGTTTATTTCAGTCTTACCGCAGTTAAATGATTCTGATAACTGTCTTTTAGGTAGTAAAGTTTCATGCACTTTTATGACTTCAAAACGCTGTTCAAGAGATTAAAAATAATCGGTTTATGGACATTGCAAGAAGCGAAAATTATCGACGTGAATTCGTGAGTGAACATTAAATTCACCACTGGCCCGTGACGCAAGAATGTCTTTCTTTCGTCCGACAAAGCAATGTTCGAATGCTCGCCTTCGAATGAGCAATCGGCGGTCACACGTGTACACGTGAAAGTCAGACAGCTGTCTCTTCTCCATTGTTGCCCCACGTTCAAGCGGGTCGAATTCTTTTTGTAGTGAGGGAAAGAGGGAATACCGGTCGCTCGTGGAAGTTTGCTTGGTCGTTCTTACGGGGCTTTTGAACATTACGTTTACGGTCTATAATTCCGTGCCTGAAAAAATCAGTAGTTCGGGGGAATCTGTCGATAATTTCGAGAGACAGTCCTATCTCTGGATTATTTTCGAAAGGCATGCCGGGGTGGTCACTCTGAGAAGTTTCACTGTACATATTTATATTGGCGGTCGGACTTTACGAATGACTACGTTAGACGTGTAAGAGGTTTCTAGTTCATGCAGTACTCAAGATCGTTTGAGAGATGTAAATGGACACTTTAAGTTCAAGTCCCGATAAAAAGTTATTCCGTTTTGCGTGGTATGGAAACTAAATTTTTTCCTCAGAGTTTAAGTTATTTTTTCTCGAAACTTCAATACGAAATTCTATTGATTATCAATGAACTCATTGACAGTCATTGAATATTAGCCTACTCGGGAGATTCGGATTCCATTTCCGCTCCAGGAAGACGACATTTTCAAGTTTTCGAATATTATCTAATTTAACATCCATGTCATATTATACCAATAAACGGATTCGGATTTTCCATTGAACTTTTGAGAGCTGTTTGACTTTTCGTATAGCCTACGAAGCTTCTTGGTCCCTGTAATATCTGGCGATATTTTTCGAAACACATGCCGGGGACACGCAATTTAATTTCTTGCTGCAAAGAAACAAGTACCAAAATTATTTCATATTTATCAAGCAAATTTTCAGTTGTATAATTGCTCTGGCATTCCATTTGCTTTTCTGAATGAAATGCAACCACAAAAAATTTAATTACGCATTTGAGGAATTGCTTCACGTTACATCCACAGAAATACTAATGAATAAGTAATAAAAACTACCTGGAAAATCCTAAGTTTTTAAGAATACAGTTACATTAGTTTTCTAGTACAGGTAGTTTTTCATGTCTACTTACAGAAACTTAATTGCGTTGATAGAGGTAACACCCCACCAAGAACTTTGATATTAAAAGAAGTCTAAATATCCCTTTCTAACAATGACTCAAAACATTAAGTTTGTAAGAATCTCTCTCAATTTCTGAAGTTGCGTAGCCTAGGTTTCCACAAAGTTTTCTATAAGAGTGACATACAACGTCTTCTTTTCCAACCCTTAATGTCTTTATTTTCTTTCATAAAAAGAGAACCATATTTAGGTTCTAAGATGTCCGCAGAATGTACAATGGAGTATTAAAAGAAGTTTCATGATATGTAAATAAATTAATCTAAACATAACACCTGTTTCATTATTAATCCTGTTGAATTTCAAACAGATATTAGGAATTTGAAACTTTCGCATTAATGCGAGCCAATCACATGTTTTATGACTTTTTATGATTTAATTGTGACAAATATTTTACTGGCAATCCAATATAACAAATTTATTGTCTGATACCTGGACAATAGGGAATTGTAGATGGAAAACACTCTACGCTTGAGCAATAGCTTTTAAGCAAAAGGCCACAGCCTCGTGTACGGAAGTCATAAATTTAAATTAATTTCACAAATAAACGCTGAAAAGCAAGTCGCTAAACGTTTTGTCACTGACACACATAACAAAATGAAATGTAAGAAATTATTTTCATCGGCCACGATCTTATATTTCAGTTAGTTTTTTAACACAGGGTATAAAACGTTTTCTCTATTTAGTTTGGGAATTGTATATTCGGTGTGAAATTCAGGGAATTATGCATGAGAGATGAGCCGTAGGATTTACCTATTCCTACCTTTTCTACTAAACATTTAAGGCCCGTAAATCTTTACAATATTTTTAAAAACATTAACACAAGGAACGAATGCGTTATTCTCGCACTTGAATTTGATGTAAGCAAAGTTTTAATAAAACTATTTCTCTGTCTTCAAAATGTCACTCTTATCAAATTTAGGGGATTGCTTTTCAAAAGAAGTGCGAATTGCATGTTGAAACAACATTCCAGCATAAAGTGTGTATGGTTAGAAAAAGAAAACAAATCAACTGTCACTCCCTAGTTAGTTAATATGCTTAGTATTAAAATAATAAAAACCCAAAA
Source organism: Macrothele yani (assembly GCA_039090855.1). Lineage (NCBI taxonomy): Eukaryota > Metazoa > Arthropoda > Arachnida > Araneae > Macrothelidae > Macrothele > Macrothele yani. Next base: position 43,193,180 of record CM076999.1, on the reverse strand, counting down.
TGTATACTGTGTTTTGAAGCCTGTAAATTGTTTTCAAACAGGATCTTGGCTTATAGTTTTCATATTTACATTAGAAAAGTGCACAAGTTGGGGGGAAATGTTCAAAATTGGGAAATATCGAAGGGAAACAACACGATATTGCACTTCTCTAAGTTTGCTTCTTTGTTTGTTAGATTTGATCTTTCTTTCAGTCTACAATCTAAAAGATATATTACTTAAATGTAACATCTGAGAATTTTTTGTGCTTCAGTGAATCCTCTGAAAAAATGTAGTTGAACGCATTTTGCGCGGGTATATTTCAAAAGTGAAAGTTCCCTTTTTTTTATTTTTTTTATTTAGGGTCACTGGTTCCAGGGAAGGGAGAGAACCAGTGCCGTAAGACAAACACAACATCCATGCTTCATCGGGATTCGATCCCGGACGCCGTTCGGACGAATGATCAGAGAATATCGCTTAGACCACTGCGCCCCGGGGCAGTGTTCTCTTTTGAAGGACACATTTACAGCCCAATGCAAAACTGACACCACTGATGCAGCGAAAAATTAGGTGAGCCGATTCGTTCTTTTTCAGATGGAATGAATCCAAGTACGCAATTGGAGATGAGCAATGGACAGAGCTAAAAATTAAAAAATAAATATAAATTAGGATGTCAAAATTTTTCTTAACTGTCAGAAATTTATCCTCTTAACGCATCTTAAAATTTTGCTCAATTCTAGATATGAGAGTAGTCCGCTGATTAGATGATTTTAGTAAAGGAATTCATGATTGCAGCAGGGGTCATACAAATACACGCACACTTACCTCTCTAACGGGAGCATTACGTTTGGAATATTGTTGTTCTATTAGTGTCATATGAAAATATGATATCTCTACACTTGCCTTCGGTGCGCTTATAGCGTTGTGTTCGGAAGGACGGACTTGATAATTTGGAAACCACTGTATCCAAATAAAGATGGCTCACCTAGAACAAGCTTATCCAATAAAAGGATAAAGATGATGAGGCACGTAAAAGGAAATATATTTATTATAGGAACACTACCGGGAAATAGAAAAAAATGGAGTTTATAAATATAACACTTAGAAATAAACTTAGAGTATCAGAGAACAAGCACAACGCGCTCACAGATTGCGAAAAACATCGCAGTTCAGAAAGATGAACAATCATCTGTGAAAACATGAATTTGTACGAGACGGGGACCCAAGCCGCGTATCCTCGCTCCGGAGGGAGTTGTTCGAATCGACTAAGCTACAACAACGAAATGTATCGTTGCACATTTGTCGTCTTGACACGTGCCTCACCTCTGTATTACGTCATATACGATACCAGAACTGTTGTTACAAAGGGTGTGAAAATTGCGGGTCCTTCTTTCTCACAACGCTTTTTTTCCATGAACTGATAAAAATAAAAATAAGAAACAAGTGATAATGTAAGCATGCCATCTCTTTATTAAATATCGCTCCATTTTAGCCCTGGAAACATAACAAGTGGCATTATCGATTTGGCAAAAACAATCGTGATGTCCGCAGAACTACCACTACTTTGGGAGTATTGAGTTATTCTAGATATCTATACACAGCACAGCTTTAATATTGCCATGAATACCAAACAGTGGACCCACACCGTAATAGCTGAAACAGCCCCAAATCCTAATTCCACTGACTACGTACTTCCTAGTCGGCACTGTATACTTCGGATGCAGACGTTCTCCGGGCAACCACTAAATCCAGACACGTCCTCTCAATCAGAATAATATAAAGTGGAATTCGTCGTTCCCTAACACCTTGCGCTATTGCTTCATTATCAATTTTTTTTTGCTGTCGAAATCATCGTCGATGCGTAAATGTATTAGTCTTTGTGACGAGAGGTTTACAAGCGGCTACTCGTCATTGCTATACGAGTGTATGGGACTCTCTCTCACGTGTCTTGGTGGAGAATTTAACTTTTGTGGCAATCTAAAACATATGTGCTATGGCGTGAATTAGTCGGAACCTCGTTTTCCGGATTTCACTCTGCAGCATCCTCTTGTTCCCTGGGTTGCATTTTTCTGGGTTTTCCAAGACTAGATGGAATGCGACAATTTCCAGTCTCCTTCCACTTATTGAGGATAATGTCCACAGTCCACATTTGCCCATATAGTGTTGATATCAGCCTTTCATCCTAGACACCAAAAGTTCGGCCTGTGTTTTGGAAAATTTCAAATCCCCGACAAGGTTGTTTAAATTACCTTGAGTCCACAGATGTGGGTCCAAAGAAGAGGTACTTGCTTCAAAATTAGAGTCATGTTATTACTCATGCTAAACTATGCCCGTTGGGACGTTTTACGAGTTTTCATCTATTACATTTACGTATATGTGGTATTGGTAAATCTTCACTGTGAGGAACTGGCCTGATAGCAGATGGCAAATATGGATACTTCGCTGTGTGTTTGGCTTCATTTCTTATCCTTTAAATGTTTGCTACTCAAAAATCCCAGTCTGGTGAATGTTTTCGGGTTTGCTACAAACTATGAGAACTAAAAAGCACATATCCGGGTTACACATTACCCATTCTGTCAGACAATTCACACAAGTCGAACAGAAGATATGAGGGGCCCCGTTCTTATCTTGCTCACGTACGTTACAGCAAAAATTTAGCTCATAACATTTTTTATTGCGAACCGAATACATGTGTATATTAAAAATATATATCTGTGGAAAACTACGTATCCAATTGTGACAAATAAGTCAAATTTTTCAATATATTTGTCAACGAAAAGCTTCATCACAGAAAAACTGTGAGTGATAGAAAACCTTAGGTTGTATATTTGAATTAAGTGTAAAAATTTATGTTAGAAACATCTTCATTGTTCCATGTAACAAAATCGTGTGGACCAGGGTTATCAGTTTTCCACAGAAAATGCTTCAGAAAGTGAGACGCAATGGCTTACAAATATTTCCAAACAAACGTTCTGAAATCAAAACATGGGAAAATATGCAGCACACTTAAGTGCCATTAAAATTGTTTGAAAATTATGAATGGAACACAGTATAGTTAAAAATTTATTTACCACAAATTGCAATAACTAATAGTCAAATTTAGCGATGATGTGCGTCTCCTTTTATTCTGCAGTATTCCTTTTCTTTATATGTTAGAGAAATTACTTTGTATGAGACAGTAACCACCAGTAAAGGAACTTTAAGGGGGCAATATTTTTCGCCTTAAGTAAAATCTTTACTAACCTTTTCGAAAAAGTATTTGACTTGGACAAACTCGACAGATTCTTTAAATTATGGTAACACAAAAACGTATGATTCCTTTGAAATTTCACTCTTAAAAAGAGTCAGATGGAAATCGGTTGCAGTATAAAAACCTTCATTTAATTTCCCTAATCACATATAACACTCGACATACAGTAGTATATCATAATAATAAAAAAACGCTTAAATATCTGTGTTTACTTTGTTGATAGCGTTTTGCACATTTTTTAAGATCCCAACTTTTGAAAAGTCCTTATTCTCGAAACAAAACTGAAATTTATTCCGTTTTACCTTTACACAAGTTTATTAGGCAAATTTTTATGAACATTTTATTAAGAGGAAATACAGTCTTTCAAGTCTCAACGTTCGATTTCATTCGATAATATGCGAAAGCTTTCAAACATGCTGGATATCACGTTTTATTAATTCAATGATGTATGAAGATATGCAGTTTTTTTACGTTTCGGGCAATGCAACCAGTAAATGCAAAATGTTTCCCTCATATGCATATATTTCAAAGGGGATTTCAAGTTGTTTAAAGTATTTAAATTAGAAAATTTATTTATATTCATTTAATAATTTGAACTTCGATTCCATTGCAACAAACATTTGAATTCCTTACGTCGGTGTTCCTTTCCAGGTAGATACCGACACCACAGCTGTTGAGGCAGATTTTATTTTTACGTTTTGTGGTTTATGAGAACTGCATAAAAATTTCACCCACTCTTCAACAGCGTGTGGCGTTAATTTTTTAAACGCGGTTTACCAATTAAGTTTGAAATATTTATTTTTCTAACTGTCCAATCATTGTTTTTTCAATATGGAAATGATTAAGACATGACGTAGGTACTTTGTTTCTCGTGAAAGGCAAGTATAATTTCGTGGAATCGGTCCCATTTCACAAAACTTGAACTAGGCAACGGGCTTATTCAAATTTCTTTACTATTCGGATCAAAGCATATGGCGACAGTTGTGTCTTCCCGTTAGCGGGCTATACCGAAGGATAATAACTGACACGTATGATAAATAATGTGATCAGGTTTTTATGTGGGAGTTTTCGTGCACTTCGTGAAGTTGTCATCGCGCGATATTCATGTACTGCGCCAAAATATCATAGAGAAAGGCACTTATTCCATAAGACAAATGGATAACATACTACGAAACAGAACGTCATTATACATTTTGTTCGTCAATGGTCTTCGACTTTTGCCAGCAGGTAAGCCTTCATAGTCTCTCATGAATCAAAAATTGATCACGTTATTAATCATACGTGTCAATTATTATCCTTAGTTTTCGTGTCATTGGTAACAATACTAACCATTGGAATATGATTTACAGCATTACGGAATTTGTGTTTTCCTCTATGTTTGGAGTAGAAAATTTCTAACGCAATATGCTAATTCAGAAACGTAGAAGAATTAGCCGAGTGAAAAAAATGAACACATTACTAATAATAAGAGCAATTTATTATTCAACTTACTATGCAAGTCAAAGTGACTACATAAGTGCCAGGATTTCAGAAACTTTATAAGTGGTGCGTAGTTAGTGCTCCGCTCGATCGAAATGTTCTGAAACCCAAGATACCGAGAGATGGCTGCACAAGTTAGGTACAGCGTGAAGGTGACCTCAGATTTTTGTAATCCAAACCACTCGGTTTTAATTTATTTATTTATTTATTTATTTATTTATTTATTTATATTATTTATTTTTGTTGTTACATGTTCTTAAAAGAAAAGAAAGAAAAAATAAAAATAAAAGCGAGTGGTAAAAATATTGACAGTACATAAAAGATGAAGGTAGATTTGGCGAATCCAGGTAAGTGTTGCAGAGGCAGTCGCCGAGGCGTCAACATCAGAACCTTTTGTTTTAATAATTTTTCGTTTCACCGAAACGTTTCAGCCGGATTTTTTCATTGTCTCAACTTAATATCTATATGCTCGAAGTTATGTCAAAGCATAAAATCTTAAGTGTGTATTGTAATAATTTGCCAGTCTCAAATTCAGAGTTGCTTACACACTGTATTACCCGAGAGTACACAGGCGCAGTCACCTATTTTGGCAAGGGAAGAGAGTTATTATTATTTTTATCAGTTCTTACGTGTCTTTTCTTTCATGCATTTAACTAGCTAAAGCCTTTCCATTTCATAATTCTGAAGCGTTTGAATAATATTTTCTCAGTATATTTTGGCAAAATATTACTTACTTTTGCAATATATTACAATATATTACTACAAAATATTACTTACTTTTGTTTATCAGTCAGATGCTGACTGATAAACCACGCATGGCGCTGAGAATTGTTGGCGCCGTAACGTAAATGCGAACGCACTCGACTAGTTATCGAGAGTCCTGGGGTTCGATCCCAGCGGTGCCGGAACACAATTTTTCAGTCGCTATGCGTTGTTTATAAAATAACATGACATCGCCCATTTATATAACAATACACTTTTGGAAATCTTATATCTCCCATCCTTGCAATAAATTCTGTTATATCAGCACGTGGAAAACATTATGTTAGGTGGGGGGCCATATTATTTTAACTTTTCGGAGCATTTATTGATTTTTAAGTTTATTGAAAACAATTATTTACTTTATTAATTTGAATAGTTAGCTATTAGTAAGAAGCAAAATTATTCCTGACTTATTCAGTTGGCAACACGTTGAGCTTTTAAAATATAAATACTTGAAATTTTGACCAAACACCTTCTCCGAAGCGCGAATGACAGTTCCTGTTTTCTCTCACGAACATGCTAAATTTATTCACACTGTGCAAACGATATTTGTCTGATTTTCAATTATGAAGCTTAGCTAACTAATTAAAATTGGAATTAATCAACACTTGTGTAACATTTTATAAAAGCGCAATTCCACTATAATAGAACTATGATTTTTCACTTTTCTCATGTATACAAATAAAACAGTTGTTCATATTTTGGGTCACTTGTCATTCGCGTTGTTAAACATTTCTTCTTTAGAAAGTTAGGACCTGCAGAATTTTATTTCGGATCTAGAAGTTTCTAAAGTTGAAAAGGTGATTTAAAGCAATTATGTTGAGGCAAATGCGTGTTACACAAAACTCCAGAAAATGCCTTTTACGATCAGGAGTGCATTTACCGATGAGAGCTACACAACATCATTTGAAAAATTACGTTGCTGTAAATTTATATACTAATCTTTTCCCGACATGTGTCGCATTTACAGTACAACAAAAAGAAACAAAGAACAGGCTGCGTGGCATAGGCAAGAGCAAGAAACAACAAGAAGTAAGATTTCAACTTGCCGGATTAGTCAGTTAAAACCAAAGCGAAATACGATGCGATAGAAAGGATAACGATTGTAAATTCTGGAGAGCGGAATTTGTATTGTTACAAAAAAAAGACAGGATATTTTAACTTTCTACGGCGGAAACCATATTCCAAAAAAGTTAGCATTGTTCTTTTAAGTAGTCTGTACTGAAAACAAAAGTCGTCTTAAAGTGATTATTATTTGAACTTAACTTTGCACTTCCATGGTCTGCAGACCTACTTTTCCTAACATTGTCGGTGTTTAGGCGTTCCTGGAAATGTATTAAACCACAAAAGTATTACAGCAGAGGTGGATGTACTATCGATAGTATCGATAGTTTTCTTCAACTCAGCAGTGGCGGCTCGTGGTTGAAAAAATTGGGTGAAGAGCTACAAGAGCAATATGTAAAGATATCTACTGTCTTAAATGAAAATCACTATATCAGCACTGACCTATTTTTTGTATATTAGATCAATTCTTCTTTCTTTCAAAGCTGCAAATTTGTCGATTATGTCGTCATAGAATGGTTGTTTCTTCGTGAGCATCAATAAATTATCTTTCTGAATAGAAATATTTGCCAAAGAAGCAAGTCTATCTTGAGATATAGTGTTCCTTGAGTAAGTGTCTGTTCTTTTAAGGCAAGGAAAACTTCTTTCCACTGACACACTTGTAGATGGAATGGGTAAAATGAGGGCAACCAATTTATAAGCTTCTGTAAAAATGCCTTTATCTTCATGAAGCACTCGAAGAAGATCTTGAGTCGATATATTCCTTAATATTTCATTGGCATATACAAGACTCAGTTCATTTTTAAGTCGCTGGAGTTCATTAAATATTTTTCGGTAAAAATGTTGTAAATTTTCAAAACGCGAGAACGAAAACTTGAATTAAATTGTTCCAATTTGGTTGTGTCAGCAAGACAAACAAATTGAAGTTTTTCACAGTCTTGAAATCTTATATCCATTTCCATAAGAATGTGGTCTAAAATTTCAAAATATAATTGTTAAAAATTTTGAAAAATTGTTTCTTGTGTAAGAGCAGCATATTCCTGTTTAGATATGCTTATTTCTGTGATTTTGCTAGTTTTTCCAGCTTTCAAATACTTCAAAATTTCACGAGAATTTTTAGTTTGAGTTACAAAGTAGTTTAAGGTCTAGTGATTTTTTCTCCGAAATTTTGATAAATAGATGGTGGGGCCAAACATTTCAATACATAATATAGCCAAAATTGTAAATTCAAAAGTGTTCATATCGTTTAAAAACCCCTTGGCAAGTTGAATTGATTTTTTTTCTGACTGTTCACTATTTGTCAGAAATTCTAATACTTTCTTCAATTTATCCCAAACTTCAACAATTACACTTACTAACTTTGACGTGGAGGACCAACGAATTTCGGCTATGGTTGGTATGCGTATTGCTGTTGTAGATGTGAGTGTATAAGATCGCTTCACTGAGTGGTGACACGGCTAACTTTGATCATCAATTATTGATGCTACTGCTCAAGGCTTCGTCATTCCTTATCCGTCAACGTACAGGTGGTGTTTTATTTTTCTGCCACCGTGGCGCTGAACGCCGACCATTAACGATTCTTGTCGGGAAAATTTCCAACTGAAATTTCGTGGGAGCGGAATCTCATCCAGTAGTTTCGTAGGTCTTGTGTGGAATTTTTTCACATGTAAATAAACCAGCGTTAGATGAGAAGTCATTTGATTTGTCTTGCTATTAAATTTTTTCAGCTGTTTAAAAACAACGAATTCGTAATTTTACAAAAGAGCTAACCAAATGTTCCATGGGATGGAGTAAAGAAACGGATAGATTAGATAAACTAATTTGTAATTACCACAATAGTAACGAACTCTCGCAGAAGATTGTTTTTAATTTTATTACAATAATATGTTTATTAAGCAGCCAAATTTTTGTAGTTCAAAAGGTGTTAATTGCGTAGTTCGTATACCCTTAAAAAACCATTAAAACTGTATTTCGGGAAATATGGAACAGATTATGCAAAACATCTGCAGAGAATTATTAGAATTACTGTTTATATACAATTCAAATTCTGACATTGGCTTCTCATTAAAAAATGGTGATGGGAAATAGTGGCAATTTACTTGAATCTCTTACGCAGAATTTTAAAGAAAAAAGTGTATAACATATCGTTTAGGAATCTATAAATCTTTTATCTAATTTTTCCATTAAAATACACATTCATACATCCTTTTAGTATATTAGGACATTAAGTGGATACTTTTATTATTATTATTATTATTATTATTATTATTATTATTATTATTATTATTATTAAAGATCCTTTAAAAATGGTCATTTTCTCAAATTTCCAGACAGAGCAGACACCCAACTTAGAGGGTGGAAGCCTGCACATGAGTTTCCGCTTGTTACAGGAAATATACATTTTATTTAGAAATCACCATTTTGAACACTCTACACGTATTTAGTAAGAAGTTCTTGGTAAAGGCATTTCACAGATAAAAAAAATGTCAAAAATTAGAGTAAACAAAATAACTTTTTTTTTAACATCAAATAATAGGAAAGTGGTGTTACGCAATAGTACTGGAAAGACTTAATATAAGATGGAAAAACACCAGTGGATACAGTTTTTCTTTAATTATCTTATTACAAATTAATTTATTTTTTATGTACAATATTCCATTATGGTTAGCTATTTCAGTGAATACATTATTGTATTATTCTGTAAATTATTGAAATCATCAACATATGGTTAAAATTGATTTCAACATTATACTTTTATGTTTCTAACAGAATACTGACATCATATCGGGAACAAAAATGATATGTGTTTAATATATGTGAAAAGTTTAAATTAGTTTACTAATTTATACTTTTCAGTTTTATTATATTTCACATTTTTACCATTAATATTTTAAATGCTTTATTCCATTATTTTATTTAGCACTTTTGTTCCTTTTTTATATATTACTGATGCGAATACTTTCCATTTCTTAAAAGTTTTGTGAGCTCTAAACGTTCTAGTTTCAAACTCCAGTATTCTTCTGAGACCACATTTAATAGCTAATTTAATGTGGTCTGTATTTTTTTATTTTTGTTCGTAAGATAAGTCATTTCCATTTTTCAATATATAACGTTTTGTTATTGCTAATAAATAATGAGTTTTTAGGTTTTTAGATACAGAGCAGTCTTGAATTACATGGTACAAAATGGTGTACAGTAAATGTATGTCAATAATTTAAGTATTGTTGTAAACACTTCCAGATTTTTTTTTCAAATATGCAATCTACAAATAAATATTGAAGAGTTTCTTCTGAGCCACAGTAGTTAGAGTTAGGATTAGATATTAGTTTCACTCGATACAACCATTTTCTTTTCGAGATAACATTGCGCGATATTTTAGAAAGTCGATCTCTAATATGAGTGCTTAGTTTTATTTTTGATTGCAGTGTCCAAATAATATGTACTATATTGGATTGCAGTGTATCCACACCCAAGGCTGGTACAGATAATATCTCACTAGCATTCTCTTCCTCCTCCGGAGTCACAGTAATTTTAACGAATGGAAAACATATACTTTTACAGTTCAAAATAATATTACTATTGAAGCAAGTCTGGCATGGCAGGAATTCAGAATGTCTCAGAAAAACCTTTTTAGGGAATGTTTCCCTTGGAAATTTCCCATGAAGACATTTTTTCTCAAAATGTGAAACAAATCGAGCACTTTTGTCGTTAAATGTGAGAAAATAAAGTTTTATCGGAATTTCAAAATACAGAAAGGTAAACAATATTTTTCCTGAAGCGACTATTTTCTCGAAATACAGCATTGACTACACAAAAAACTCTAATTTATACTCGATATTTCATTAATAAACGACTTACCTATTTTTCAAAACCCAAACCAGAAAAATCCCAATCACAAAGTTTCCAAATCATGTGGTGAAGCCACACGATAAAACATACAGAAAAAACATTCAAAGTAAGGCAATCACGTAAAAAATGTATCGGAAATAATCGAATTAAAAAGAAATTGCAATAGAAAACGTCGCCCAATTAATGTGTGTGATCGAACCGATAAGCCTAACTGGAACGCCAACTCAGCAATCTCGCAAATCCAAACTTTCCTAACCAGAAATTCTCCCCTGGGTCTAAGGTTATTGTTCTATTTCTTTTTATTCAATCAAGAAACGTTTTGCAATTTGAGTACGATATAAGCTATAAAATAAATTCTGCAATTTATTTTGCGTTCATACAGTTGCCCAAGGCTCGATTTATCTCGCTATAATGATCGTTTAAACAGGACGGCACATGGAAATCTAATTACAATCAGCCAAAAAAAAAAAAAAAAATAAATAAAAAAAAAAGTAATAGCTTGCACCCACTAGCGACGAAAAGTGGCATTTTTCTTGAACGCGAATCCCGGTAGAGATCGCCAAAGTGACAGAGCCTTGAGCAGTAACAGTTACAGTTCATAATCCTAGTTAGCCGTGGTGGTGAAAAAACGGAGGAATTCCACTGAGGCTTGCATAAAATATACGACACTATGAAATTTTAAAAAACTCTGCTGTAATACAAGGTTCAAACGATGTGCTTGGCAATGAACAAAAACGGCTTTGAGAAGCTTTATCCTTGATTTTTTTCTGGAGCACATTCAAGTGTCCAGACATTACATTTGCCCCAACGTAACATTGTCCTATTAATTTGTGTTGATAATCGAATTGTTCCAAAATTTTGTCTAGTATTTTGTTTAAAGCTTCTGACGTTCGATCTTCACTCACGTCGTGGAAACCCAAAAATTGCGCAGCTAATGCACCTTCCAAATCAACAAATCTTAGTATTAAAGAGCACTGATAAGTCTGATTTATGTCTGTGGTGTCATCTACTTGAATAGCAAAAGCACTGAATTTCATTTAGGCCGCCTCGGTGCGCAGTGGTTTAAGCGATGGCCTCAGATCATTCGTCCCAAAGGGGTCCAGGTTCGAATCCCGGTGAGGCATGGACATTGTGTTTGTTTTACTGCACTGGCTCTCTCCCTTCCCTGGAACCAGTGACCATAATTAGGGACGGGCGACTGCTTATGGCCCATTGAGTTGCTCACGGTGGTCGTTAAACCTCCAATAAAAAAAAAAAGAACATTTATTTCATTTTAAACGTGATCATTTATATATTCAGAAATACATTCAATTAATTCATTTTGAATAGTTTTTGAGTAACCTGTGAAGACATTTTTGTCTCTTCGCATTGATTTTGAATACCTAAAGGAATTCTTGATATCAACAATGAAAGTAATTCTTAGATATTTCCACGATTTATCGAGTCCATGCTTTCGTCATGGCCACGAAATGCTAGTTCTTGTTTGCTCAAATATAATACTGCATCAATCACTGTCTGCAGAAAAAGTCTATTTAAACAAACGCTTTCGTTGAAATGCATTTTCAAAAGCCTAGCATTCTCAATCAGGACATCGGCAATTGGGTTCTGATTTTTTCAAAATTCCTTAGCATTAACTCGCATTTCAGGTATTCGCTAGGATCACCATGTTTATGAAGCGAACGTGTTATATTTAATAAATTTGAGAATCCGTCTTTATTCCATGCCGAATGTTTATCACTAAAGAGTAAGCAAAGCCAACCAAATATTATTTTAACACAGAAGTACTACAAAGTCATTTGCATTCAGTAAACGAACATTTTTTTAAAATTAATATTGTAAGATTTACCGCTCTTCTTGGTTTCTTTTTTGGCAACAATTGTCAGTGAAGTGAGGTCGGTCGTCCTTGAAAAAAAAATGTCTCTTTTACCTTCATCTTTCCACCGATTAAATGGAGTTTGTAATAAATTACAAGCAATGTCGTTTACAGGATACATACTTTAATTAAAACTGCCACTAACTATTAAACTGTACACGAAACTACAGTAACAGCTAAACTGTTTGACAAATAATCACAAAGCACGAAAAAACAAATCCCTTTCGGAAAGCATGTACCACAAAACCGCAAGGAAAAAGCCCTAGTGGATTTCAAGGTACCCTGGATAAAGCGTACCGTTTCACTGTGACCTTCTTCGAAAGTCACGACTCCAGATGCAGAGCCTCAGCCCCGAAGCTAAAGCACTTCACTTGCACCCCAGATAGGGAGGTTGACGTCACGGTTACTATAGCAACTCGGTCGAAAGCTGCAGACTTCCAAGGGTTTTGATTTCGGCTCTTCATTTGCACTGTTTTGCGTATGAGAACTTGTATTGAACGCGCTATGTGAATTGATATCTAATCAAACTTTTGAGTATTTTGTAACACAATAAAGGCAAAAAAGAACATATCATACAAATTACTGAATAAAACTTTATTTTAAGTAAAATAAAGTAAGAGGCTCTTCACCTACTTCACCTGAAAAGCCGCCACTACAACTCAGTACATTGATATTTTTGTCCAACTTAGTACATTGATAGCTTCATCCAACTCAGTACATTGATAGTATTTCCTAACTATCGATAGTTTTGCGTTTTTCAATGCTGCAAGTTTAAATCACGATGGTGCAAACTATTCAGCTTCCACCGATGGCTTTGATGAGTGGAACCCTCATTTTCACCTCATTTATACTGGTGTCGAAAATATTGAGCCCAGCCGTATTGATACATGATGACAAAGCGAAGATAAAGTTAATTGTAATCAAAAGAATAAACGGTGAGGGCATGCGGTTTTTGCATTCTGTTGTTCTTCAGTGAAGCTCAAAGCGAAAGTGTACGTTTCAGTCAGATAAAGACTAGTTGAAAAGCGTAGCTTATTTTGTTTGTATTGGAAGATTAATGGTGCGTCAAGTTCTTAAACAGTTTTTTGTTGAAGATAAGTAATCAGTAATAAAGGGTAGCAGTAAAAAATATATTTGTGCAACATTATTTATCTTTTGGTAAGAATAAGGTCTACGCAGAATGTAGCCTTTGCTGAAAGAACTTCAAAATGTCGGTAAATATGTCAAATCTTAGGGATAATTTCAAACGACTGCATCCAGCTGCTGTCTTTTAAAATGACCCTAGAAAAACAATTGAGGAACAGCCCCACTCAAAACTTTATTTATTTAATTTCTCTCGAATTCTTACCACGATTTTGCAAACATTATAGAAAAAATTATTTTTGCATACAAAACTGCAGTGTCTGTTCTCTGATGTTTCTTGTTTCATACGCCAACGTCCATCCGTTCGATGAAGCAGAAAACGGGACTCATTGGAGAAGGCAATCCTTTTACAATCAGCGGAGTTCCAATTCCGATAGTGCCGTGCAAATGTAAGCCTTTTCAGTCGATGTACCTCCTTTAGAACAGGTGCAGTGATAATCCGTTTGCATCGGAGCACCATACTCAGCAGGGTTTGCTGAACTGTCGTTTTAGATACACTTTCGGTAGTACTCTGGTTTATTCGGCCAGAGAGTTGCTCCACTATAGCGTGTCAATTGGCCGTCACGCACCTTCGAAGACGACGTTCGCCTATCACATCAATAGCTCATGGTTCTCCGCAGTTCCCGCGTCGTGTATTCGCAATGGTGTGATTTTTCCAATCACGATACTCTTTAATCACAGCAGCACGCGAACAGTTCACAAACTGCGCTAATTCAGAAACACTGCCACCCTTTGTCCGAAAGCCGATAATTATCCTTTTTTTAAAAATCTGATAATTCGCTTCTTTTATTAATAACAGCAACGAGTGATATGTTTTCAAATTGCCTACAGCACACCTTATATACCCTCCAAGGCAGCTCCCGACGCGTGGAGCTCTAGGAGCTGTTGACGTCAAAATTAAGAGCTTGTCACTTTAATGGGACTCGAATGCGTATTTTTATAAATGCAAAGGGGTTACGCTGTTTGAGGATACAGAACCAATAAAAATTGGAGATTGGCTGAGACAAGGAGAACCTATACCTCCAACACTCTTTAATGCCACATAAAAGAGTGTTGGAGATATAGTTTCACATCACTTTATATCTATGTTTTCCCAGTTCAATGATTGCAATTGTCAATCAAAGCAAAGAGATAAAGTTTAATGGAGACTATATAACTCAATGTCGTTTTGCTGAAAACATAGTCATTTCTGAAACTGTCTCTTCAGAACTGCAGGGTATGATATAGGAACTTGCTGTCAAGAGTTAAGATGAGAAATCAAAAATGAGCATTCAGAAGACAAAACTGATGTACAATGCTTTTACAAGAAATGAAGATTTATCGAGTGTTCGGGGATCTGGAGATAGCCGATGCCTACATACACATATACCACGGACAGTAGATATCAGGAAAAGGTAGCAGTGATGAAAAAATAAATCGACGTATAAAACTTGGTTGGAGAGCTTTTGGAGGAAACAGTACAGTTTTTAAGAGCAGTATGCCATTGTGTCTTAAAATGTTAAATGCATCATTCCAGTGTTTACATACGGAACAGAGACGTGGACTTTAACAAACAAAGAAGTACAAAAATAGCAGACAACTGAAAAAAGCATGGAGTGACGCACGTGTGGTATAAACAGGAGAGATAGGAAGAGGAACTCGTGGATTAGGAAAATGAAAACAGTGGAAGACATCATGATCGGAGCAAAATTCCTAAAATCCCAATGGGTTGGAAATATTGGCCGAAGGTCGGACAACCGATGGAAAACCTACATTTTATACTTGTTTGGAAGAGACAGGAAAAGATGCAAAAGACAAAATGGGTGATGGATGGATGAAATTCGAAAGCATGCAATAATGGCATGAAAGATTCTAACCGAATACAGACCGTTTTGGAAGAAACTTGGGGCGATGTTCATTAAGCTGCGGATTAATGATTTTTGAGAAATGATGTATATATGTTGGATTTCTGAGAAATGATGTATATATGTTGGATTTCTGCTTTTTCAGATAGACTAACTACTTGCAATGACAATTCTCCCTCAACGATGGCGGCACAGTACGCTGTACAGATCTACGCACTAGTTGCAAAGAGACAGCATCCAAAATGAGCGAAAAAGTGAAAGAGAAGAATGTCGATGGTCGTAATTGTTCGTTGTGTGATGCACATATTGACAAAAATAGAGCTGCATGATTATTACAGAGGAAATCTCTGGCTCGCAGTTCGGTCATCTTCAATAGCGAGTCGCAACCCCTCGTGCGGCTATAGATGCAGCAATACTTTACCGCGTGGAGGCGAACAACCGCGAGTCCATTGTCCTGCGGCAGACTGGCCCACAAGCGTTAGACGGTGTGGTCCAATAGTCGGCACGTCGGCAGCCGGCATTTCACTGGTCCCACACATCCACGATATGGGACATGTCCTGGGAGTGGGAATGACATGGAACTATCTGGACGTGACGGAGGCAGTCCTGGTCAATCCGACCCGTTTGCGGGCGGACATCATCCTGCTGGTACAGCGCACCTGGAATCCATGGCAGTAATAAGAATACATGGGGCCGTAGGATCCTATCCACATACCGCTGGGTCGTCAATGTTTCGTGTACCACTAATAGAGCTGATCGGCTGTCGTAGGCAATGGCTCTCTAGACCATAATGCTTGAAGTGGGAGAGGTGTGGCGCGATAGCGAAGTTGGGATTATGTCGTTGACACAGGGACTACCATGCCCGGACACGATGATCATCTGTCCCCAAAACGAAGCGGCACTCATCGCTAAACACGGCATCTCGCCAGTCTGGGGACTTCCACGTCGCTCTAGCTTGGCACCACTGCACACGGAGCTGTCGATGTTCCGGTGTTAATGGCAGCACAAGTAAGCAGCGGTACGATCGCAGATTCGCTTCCGCGCGGCGTCGTTAGACGGTTGGTGGGCACAGAGGAGCCTCTACATCTGTCTGTATGGAGACCGGGTCCTAGTAGGAGCCGTTTGTGCCTGGCGCACGGTCCGTCGCACTTCTCTACGGCGACCCTCCTGTTCTCTGCGGAACCACTTCGACTTATGGCAGTGTCGTCACGTGTCCACTGCTCCCAACACAGTCGGAAGGTATTGTCAGAACGATCCACCGGTGGGGTGAGAAGCTATAAGGAGCGCCTACCACCCTGTGGTTTTAAGTCCAATGCTCAGGTCTCTGTTCAAGTCCGTAGATTGCGTAAATCGATGTCTCTAGCGGCTACCCGGCAATTTTTCATTCTGTACTGTTGTTTACGCCGGCCGGTGCTTTTCATTTTCGTGGAGGGTCGACTACACCTGGTTTGTGCTTGTTGCGCCACCACAGGGTGTGCGGACATGCGCACTCACACTAAACGTGGATCACTCTAGCAATTGGAATGTTTCGCGGTTTGTAGAATTTTATCTTCTAGGTGCGCAAATTTCATTGTCCGTGAGTGTACATCCTAATTAAGCATGTGTCCCAGATGAATGCATTTATTTATTTCTCAGAAGTTCAAACTGAGAAAAATAGCATTCCAGTTTTATAATTTTTCTCTGTTACATCCTCAAGTTAACTTATAAGGTAATATTATGTGCCACTTCAGTAATATGGCAACTCTATTTTCAGTTCGGTCATTGTTAAAATATTATCGTTTACAATTACATGTGAAACGTTTTCTCAAAATCATTGAAATAATGTTTTACCAAATGTAAATCTAGCAATGTTTCATAAGGTTATTAAAATCCCGAAGTTTCGTATTTGTGACACACATGTTGTAAGTAAGGTATTTTCAAACACCAGTGCTAAAGGCATACCTTCTACTTCTTGGATCATCAAAAATTTCCTCTGTAAACCTTCTGGAACACGGGTGTCTTGAATTCTGCCTGTTCTTTGCGATGAATGAAGTGCAAGCAATCTGGTTTACCTAATCTACTAAATTCGCCATAAAGATCAAAAGTAACATTTATTCATCTGTATTTTACTCATCAATTAGCAAAAGCAGAAATTAGTTAAACGGGTATATCGAAAAAACCTATTCTTAAGAAAGGAATGTAAGACAAAGACAATATCTGTCCGCCCAAGGAAAGGGATAAACTTAAAAAAAGAGCATGCAAATTAAAATTGAAATGAGAATACCCTGACATCGTTCGTATCAAATATCCTTCGGTAATTGAAAATATTTCACTGTTAGGTTTTGTACCATATTCATTAGATTCTGCTCAGTTGTAAAGGATATCCTTTTACTCGTTCTTTATTAACTCGACTTATCGATATTTTCTTACTTTCTGCATTATTTCATGATACAAAATTATCATTACATATCTGCGTTAGTTTTCCAGAAATGCAAGTGAACCCGAACGCATGTCAGTGTGCATGAGAGCAGAAGGTAATTTGCAGCTCAAATTTTGTTCTCTCTTTTTGTATCATATAATCTTCTTCTAAGGTATAATATATTCATTATCATTTACAGAAGTATTTCCTACTCTCTCGAGAAATAGTTTTCGTCTCATTGTGAAAAGTTTTCACAAGCTTTTATAGTATTTTCGAAAAAAAATTGACTATACGATATTAATTAGCTTTCATAGTTTATCAAGCTGGTATGAGCCACGAGTTTCCTGCTTCAGAATGAGGGGGCGGAATGGCGGAATATTGATAAATTATATTGGGTGTTTCCAGAAGTACAACCTGACTTTAAAAACTGGAAAGCAAATGAGAACAGAAAAACAGAGGCAGCGGGTATAAGTAAGATATGATGTGATATATGTAAGGGAAGTGTGAAAGACCTCAACGAACTCAATATTTGGGGGTCCCGGCTAGCTGTCTCGAAAAGGATGCAAGTTCAGGAAAAAAATTCCAAATTCAAAGTTGTACAGCGTTCTTACCTCAGTATAAAACCGCATAATATGTCCCAATAACTTTCAATGTTTCGGCTGTGCTTTTCTGAGCTATAGCATATTTATCAGGAAAAGTTATTTTCCCGCAAATCCTGAAATGTTTCTGCCCTGTCCTGAGCTTCGGACGAAAAAGCATCTGAGGGGATGATTTTCGCTCATATGCAAAAGAAATTAAAAAAAAAGTCTAATTAAGGGATGTCTTTGAAATCCGCATTTGATTAACATTGTTTTCACACCCTGTGTGTTTACCATGTGATTTCCTTTTTGAAGCTAGAATAATTTTTATAACGCCATTTAAACTATATATGGAAATCGTTACGTAAGACTAGAACTTATTATTTTACTCGTGCACAGTATGTATCTAGGACGCAATAAATATCTGTCTTAAGCACGATTACAAAGATACTCTACAACTGCACATACCAGTCCTCAATGAACACTTTTATTCGAAATTAAAAACATCTATGTACAGCTTAGAGCATATTAAAAAGTTGAAAGTTAAAAGGTGAGCACTTTCGGTCGCCCCAAGGGGCCATTATAAAGCCAACAAGGGAGCTAAGATTTCCTGTGAGTGGGACTATAATACATACAGGGTTAGTCACGTGTAGTTACCATAGCAACGCAAAGTAGTAATAACAACGTGGTAAAACATATATAGTTTTTTATATCTTAAAGTCTTTAGGTTAAGTTAAGAGTTCTTATGTGGTCTAAGTGTTCGAATGTATTGTCGCCATGGGTTTGGTACATAACATGGTAAATCTTGGTTACAGCATGGATTATCGTAACATAGAATAAACAAGGTTTCATTGAAAAAAGTATTTTGGCCGCACACCATTGAATTACTTCGATCTTTTACCTAGGAATTGTCATCAGTATTCCCAACCATTAATTGTACAATACAATTCGAAGAACATTTAGCACTACCTTTTTTCGATGTCCTGTTCTCTAGGCGCTCAAAAACTAATAATATTTCATTTGAAGTTTATCGTAAACCTACACATATTCCGACGTATATTCCTTTTGCATCCAAACACTTATTACAGCACAAACTAGCAGTAGTGCGGTCACATATCGCAAGAGCGTTTACACATTCCTCATCCATACATTCACGACAAAAATAACTTTGTTATATTCTACGGACCATGAAACACTACGGGTACCCAGAAACATATATCTCACAACTTATTAAGAAACAACAACGCTGCAACATACTACGCTGACAAGAGAAATAGTACATAAAACATTTGTTGGATCATTATATTATAACCCTAACATTAAAACTGCTCTGCATGGTTTCTGAAATAAACACCAAGTACATTTTGGACTACGAACAACACATATTTTCAATATGGTTCGTTGTGATCGTGATCAAGTTAAAATAAATGACAAATATGGAGTATACTGTATACCGCTTTAGTCTCCTACACATGAAGTTCAACCTTGTTATTATATAGGCTAAACCCTCAAGACGTTGGGTTTTAGAACGTCTGAACAAAAATACGATATTTCTAGAAAGGCGATGTCGACCTCCTTAGCTAAGAAAGTTAAAGTGGAACATTTTGTTAAAGCTTGGGAACAAATGAGACATTTGGCATATACTTGAAACAAGACTGATACCTTTTTCAATGAAGCCTTATTTATTCTATGGTACCATAATTCATGCTGTAACCAAGATTTACCATTTTATGTACCAAACCCATGGCGACAATACATTCGAACACTTAGACCGCCTAAGAACACTTAACTTAATCTAAAGACTTTAAGATATAAAAAACTATATATGTTTTACCACGTTGTTATTGCTACTTTGCGTTGCTCAGGTAACTACACGTGACTAATCTGTATGTATTATAGTCCCACTCACAGGAAATCTGAGCTTATTTTTTGGCTTAATAATGGCCCCTTGGGAGGACCGAAAGTGCTCGCCTTTTACTTTTAACTTTTTAATATGCTCTTAGCTGTACATAGATGTTTTTAATTTCGAAAAAAAGTGCTTGTTCATTGAGGACGGGTATGTGCAGTTGTAGAGTATTTTTGTAATCGTGCTTAAGACAGATATTTATTGCGTCCTAGATATTTACGTAGGACTCTTTTAAACATTTTGCACATTCTGTTATTACTGATAGGAAAAGGAAAAAATGTTTTAAGAGAAATAGAAAAAAAAACTGTTTTTTCAGAGTAGAACAACTTTTTCTGTATTCTCCTGGCTTTTTGATTTGCTAAATAAGAACAGTGAAAAAACTCAGCTCTATTTAGTGATTGGTTCCAGCATAAGTTAAAAATAATTACTGATACAAGATTTCGTTTTGAGGACGTTTCAGAATTTATAAATAATTGCCGAATTCTCTAGCATTTGTTCAGAAAACAACTACAACGCTGACCAGGTGATCATAACAAGGGTTTTGTTTTGTCTCTCTTTTCGGTCTCTAATATTTAGTTTCAGTAACATCCTTACTTTGAATAGACGATTTCCATACAAATCTCGTCACGTTTCAAAAATATTTAAACCTTGATGCATCAGGAAGATGTTTCGTTACGCCTTTACGGAAACATGTCCATATACACTGAAAAAGTATGCACAGATATGTTATCTGAGCCGACAAGTATTACTCATTACATTTATTATTTTCTAAGAATTATCAGTTTGATGTACAACTTCAACACTTAGGAAATAGGAAGCAAAGAGTGTTTCCTCCATATTTTGTTTTAAGAAACGTTTTATGAAAAAAACAAAGTTGGATCTTTTTTTCCTTTTCAGAAAAAGAATTTAGTATACATATTTATGTATGCAATTATTTTAGCAGAGATTGGTGATTTTTCCATTAATATTGTAATACATGTAAAATTTATTGAAATGTTTTATATTCCTTGTGATTCATGAGCATGGAACAAATTAATTTTAAATAATTTAAATTATTATTTTTTGTGCAGTATATATTCAGAAAAAAGATATATATATTACGCTAATTCCTTGAAATTGTGATAATTTTGACCCAGATTGTCAAAGTTTCGGAAGGTCTTTCGTAGACCACTTGAATTCACTAGCACATGATTGTATATAAATTAAAATCAACAGTCTTTTGGCTTTAATGATACAGGGGTATGATACGCAGTAGAATATTATTTCTTTGTACTATAAACAATGTCAACTAACAAAAAGAGTATTTTGTTCCACTGCATCCGGAGTGTAAGTATAGTCGACAGGCAGGTTTGCTGACTTTCACTTTCACTGAGTTTCTTCTCTTATTTCCCCGAGTGTACAAGCGCTACGTCTCACGGGATGTGTATTTTCCTTAAAAACCTGTGTTGTGAGTTTATGATTATTGTTCTTTTCTGTGGTAAACATCGGAATTAGTAGAATTTAAGAAAAGCAAGATTGAGAGTGAAATAGGGCTTATAAGGAACGTTGGGAAAGTGATTATTTAATTACGAACAAAAACAGGAAGTTGCAGGGTATTGTAAATAAAGCAAATCTTATTCGATTTTAAGGAACATAATGTGAAAAGACATTATTCAACAATCCATAAAGTAAACAGTAAAACATATTGTTACGACCGGGTCTACGGTAAGTAAAAGAACTGAACAGTTAGGACTTTGCCAGTCAAAGAAAATTTGGTAGAGTTTAAAACACAAAAACAAACTTCTAATGCAGGTTTTTAACGTAATCTGTTGCAGATTCCTTTCAGGATGGTATATAAATACGTATCGGTTGGGGTTTTGAAATGTTATGTGAATGCTGATTTACCAGCCGGTACTATTTTTTTAGGCAAATTACCGTTCCTACTAGGCAGTAGTCCTACTGAACTGCTCCAAACGGAGGAATGTCTGGATTATCGACTTTGAGTTTTGCTCGCCGGACGGCGACTACAAATATGTCCGAAATAGAACTTACATGCTGTCCTTTGCCCAGGTGACCCAGTGCATGCTCCCTATTCTGGTGAGTTTGGTTGTTTAATTCACGCTGTTTCCAAGAATATACACTGCCGGACAATTGTTAAGGACGGATGACAATAGCAACGATAGCAACCATAAAATGGAAGGCAGGAAAATGTGGAAATTAGCATAAGTGCGGGATACAGTAAGACGTGTTGTGCGTATGAAAATTTTGGATTGGCGAACTTGTTCGTGACGTCATAGCGCTGATAAGAGATATAAAGGGTTTGACACGTATTGAACGTTGTTGTTCAAACGCAAAGTTGAAAGGGAAGGAATCAATTGACGAACTTGCAATTTTCAGTATGTCTTCCCGACATCACCTAGATGATTTTACGCGTGGCCGTATTATTGGCAAGATTGAAGAAGGGCGAAAAATAACAGATGTTGCCAGGGATTTCGACGTCAGCCACAGTGTTGTTTCAAGGCTTTGGAAATCATTTCAAACAAATAGAGACTGTAGCAAACGTCACGGGGGAGGTCGTGTTCGCAGTGCGACACATGCAGAAGATCGGTACATAGTGCTATCAACAAAAAGACACCGGCGCAGCTTAGCTAGTGAGGTAGAAAATCAGTTTATGGCTGCTACTGGCAAGCGGATCTCCCGAAAAACTCGCCAGACGTTTGCATGAAGGAGGACTATACGCCCGCCGTCCTGTTGTGTGCATCCCATTGTCCAGACGTCACCGTACCGCCCGTTTGCAATGGTGCCATCAACATCACAATTGGACTGATAACGACTGGTCTGCTGTCCTCTTCTCAGATGAGAGTAGATACAGTCTATCGTCTGATTGTCGACGACAGCTGATCTGGCGTGATAGTGGTACTGCATATTGTCCAGCAAACATACAGGAAAGGGACCGATATCCGACATGTAGTGTCATGGTATGGGCTGGCATTATGATCAACGGCCGTACGTCCCTCTATGTGCTTCTAACTGGGACTATGACTGGACAACGATACGTTAATGATGTTCTGCTACTTCATGTTTGCATGTTCCGTGGTGCTGTTGGTGATAGAATCATTTTCATGGACGACAACGCAACATAACATCGAACGGTTGCTGTCCAGGAGTGTCTTGAGAGCGAGGATATTTAACGCCTTGTATGGCCAGCACGTTCTTCAGATCTGAATCCCATTGAAAATATGTGGGATGCTTTGGGGAGGAGTCTTGCTGGTCGCCAATGCCCTCCAATAAACAAGGACACCCTCATCCGTGCACTGACAGAGGAATGTGACAAATTACCCCAACAGCTGCTTGATAATGTTGTGCAAAGCATGACACGACGTGTGGAATCTTGCATCGCCCTTCATGGTGGCCATATCCCGTATTGACATCTTACGCCGGAACGCCTGCGGACGGTAATTGCAATTTTTTCACGTTTACGTATTCTGCACAAAATGGCCTGTTTGTCCCTTGAACACGTTCCAAAGCCTTCTGGATTTCAGAGCACAATAAATTGCCTTTCTTGTAATGTCCTGGCATTCTGTTATTATTTTATTTCATTTGGCATCCAACTACACTTACTTTTTTATGCGCTATATAGCCGTTTATGATCCGTCCTTAGCAATTGTCCAGCAGTGTATTAGGCTACACTACTTTCAAGAAATCAGGCAACAACACTGGAGCTTGTCTCCGGTCATTCTGTTATATAGGAGCACACGAAATTTCCCTTTACCGTAAGTAAGAGTACAGGTCCTTTTCCGGTTGTAGAAGCGATGTCGTGCGATCCATAATCAATCTCGCTCAGCCATGACGGTTTAAATGTAAAACTACTCCTTCGTGAAGGGAGGAGGAGAAGTTGAATTTCCTCACCCTTGATGCTGAAAGCTAGTTCCTCGAGATAATTCTTCCTTGGCAGCCGTGTCCAACCCTTTCTCTGGTTTATTTCTCCTGTGGAAATTCTGTCGGGAGACTCTAATAGTCGATTTGTGATTTATATGATGAATATATTAGGCTACACCACTTCCAAAAAATCAGGCAACAACACTGGAGCTTGTCTCCGGTCATTCTGTTATACAGGAGTACACGAAATTTCCCTTTACCGTAAGTAAGAGTACAGGTCCTTTTCAGGTTGTAGAAGCGATGTCGTGCGATCCATAATCAATCCCGCTCAGCCATGACGGTTTAAGTGTAAATCTACTCCTTCGTGAAGGGAGGTGGAGAAGTTGAATTTCCTCTCCCTTGATGCTGAAAGCGGTGTTCTTCCTTGGCAGCCGTGTCCAACCCTTTCTCTGGTTTATTCCTCCTGAGGAGATTCTGTCGGGAGACTCTAATAGTTGATTTGTGATTTATTTCCATGAGTGGTGTCTCAAAGGTTTTTATAGATCAAAACTTACTTTCGTTCGGCCTAGTATCGCTACTTTCTCAGCTTTGTTGAGGGAAACATCTGTTCGATCTGCTCCTTAACTTCTCTCCACCAGCTTATTTCCAATTTTTGCCCAGAAAATGATCGGTCTGTGGTTTTCTGTCTGATGTTTTCAGTTATACAGGAGAGCCAGCTCTCGGCGAAGTGGTTTCTATAATTGAGGGTCAGGGGGATTCCTATTGTGGACATGTATTTCCTCTCTCCTTACTTTCGCTAATTCTTTCGCTGCTCTCTCTCGAGTGAAATGTGAATAACAAAACACTGGAGAAATAGTTAATAACATATATGGCAGGCCGTCAAGTGTCTATCTGGCACTGATCTAGTTCCTCGAGTTAATTCCAAACACATTCTTTCTGAGCGAAAAGAGGGTTACGAAGAATTTGCTGGCATTGTAAGTAGGAATTAATATTTGTTCCGAAATTTCGTATTGAAAAGGCCCGACAATGAAAAGTATCTCTCTCTATTGCGCTACTTTACCATTCTTAGGATTGTCTCTGTCCCTATTTGCACATCATATGACTGGATTGTTGGCGTTAAATAATTCTGTCTTTATAGAAGTTTCACGTGTTCTAGATATGTTGTCATTTGAACAAAATGTGCCATATATCTCTTCATTTTTGTCAAAAGGTTATTACCTCTACACAGCGTGAAAGAGAATATAATTTAGACACTGAGCTTGACTTTTGAATAATTACTTTTGGCAACAAAAGAATGATTTCTTTTGCGGCTGCGTATCGCTCAAATCATATATTTATGAAAAGATATAATACTTGGAAATATAAATTATTGCGAATTTACAAAGATGACACCGGAGATGCTACGTTATATTGCTCCTCTTAGACTTCCCAGTTCGTTGGTAATTCAAAGTCCAGTGCAAGGAGTGGATTATTTAAACAAATACTTTACATTTGCACTTTTTCGACAAATAAATATTCTGCATGGAATCAACTGAATGTATATCTTGGTGGTCCTATAATGCTGTAGTTAAAATCAAACTTTCAGAGATTCTAAACTTGTAAACTACTGATTTCAGACGTAAAACGATTATTATTGCTATTATTTCTAGCCCAGAAATAAAACTGAACTAATGTTTGGGTTCGACAAGAGGGAACTTAGATAACAAAAACTACTTTCCCATGCCAATGTCCAAATTCTAATAGAGGATATCACCATTTATTGCTAAATGAAGCGTTCTCTGAAACTTTTCAACAAGACAATGGAAGTTAACTCAGTATTTAGCATATTCAATTTATTGTACAAACAACTGAACAGAATTTGTAATTTTATCAATGTTTAATGTTTTTGAATAATAAGCTCACAAATTAAGAAAGAGTACCATATTATGCATATGGTTCTTCAAACGGAAAGAACTTCATTTCTCAGATTTCTTTACCATTTCAGAATGTCGAGATACACTTAAAATTTTATGGTTTTCCATCCACGAAAAACAACTCTTTGCCATTTTGGAGCATCCACCGAACACAGTCGCCAAAAGTAATTATCCAGGGTGATTTCATGTCTAAACATGTTCAGCAGTTTAAAATAATGAAGCATGACTGATCACTATAAAGGAGAGATATCCAGTCGCATTTAATCCAGAAACGACGGAGACACACTACCCCAAACGGCGCTTCGCATTCATGGTAGTAATGTGTGGCTTGTGTACCGGTGCTCTTCAATAATAACCCACACTTTGCAACTCTCTGCGGATAGCAATGGCACTGAACGAATCATTACAAACACTTGCATCAGAGGAAGAACGAGATTTCTTAACATCTCCTACTATGGATCTTCTATCATGTCCCGTCAGTCTGTCAGGCATTCCTGCACTTTTTTCTTGCTGTAGTTGCACCGTACTGCTTTCACTTCTACATGACATCATTTACATCGATTTTGTTATGTTAAATTTAGCTTCAATGCTGCTTATGGAAGCTTTAGTTAAACGACATCCCATAACCAGCCCAAACTAGAACTCAGAAAGTTAATGACCAGGCAGCATATCCACTTCCAAGCTACTGATAACACGAGAGAACGTTTTAGCTTTATATACGTATCTCACTACAAACAGCGCATTTTTCTAACAAACTATTCTTTGCACTCCTGCTAATATTTGGAAGTGCTCGAATACTTTGATAATATAGAGTGTGTCGTCATTTAGATAATCATTGGCTAAAATATAGAAAACTAGGTAGGAAATTGGATTGTACGCCACTTACAATAATACGATACAACACACTAATGTGTTTTTCTATTCCGTTAATAGGCATGAAATTACAAACGTTTAGCAAGCCTTCACTGACAACGGATAGC
Source organism: Macrothele yani (assembly GCA_039090855.1). Taxonomy (NCBI): domain Eukaryota; kingdom Metazoa; phylum Arthropoda; class Arachnida; order Araneae; family Macrothelidae; genus Macrothele; species Macrothele yani. Next base: position 43,166,309 of record CM076999.1, on the reverse strand, counting down.
TTCTTCAGGTTTCTGAATATAAACATGTCTCATGCTATGCTATAATGATTTTAAATTTTACATTTGCATTTATTCTTTGTCGTTTTCTGTTAAGTGTTTATATTCAAAAGCCTGAAGAAGCTGTCCGTTGGCAGTAAACGCTTGCGAAACTTTTGCAATTTTACGCCTATTAACTGAAAAAAAAATAGTGTGTTATATCATATTCATCATCATCATCATTGTCAACCATTATCAATCCACTGCTGGACGAAGGTCTCCCCAAGTTTCCTCCACAACGGTCTGTCTTGTGCCAGTCTCCTCCATGTCACTCCCGCATATTTACGAATTTCATCCACCCATCTCCCATGTGGTCTTTTTCTGGGTCTTTTCCTGTCCCTTGGAATCCAATCTAAAATTTCGACTGTCCATCTATGGTCTGTCCTTCTGGCAGTATGTCCAGCCCATTGCCATTTCAGGGATTTAACTCTGATCATGATGTCTTCCACTCTCGTCATTTTTCGGATCCACGAGTTCCTCTTCTTATCTCTCCTAGTTATACCAAGCATGCACCTCTCCATGCTTCTTTGAGTTGTCTGCAGCCTTTGTATGTCTCTTTTAGTTAAGGTCCACGTCTCTGCACCATACGTAAGCACTGGAAGGATGCATTGATCAAACACTTTTCTTTTAAGACATAATGGCATATTGCTCTTGAAAATTATGCTGTTTCTTCCAAAAGCTCTCCAGGCAAGTTTTGTACGCCGATTAATTTCTTCATCAATGTGACCCTCACTTGATATCTGCTGTCCAAGATAAACATACGTATCTGTTATCTCCAGTTTTTCTCCATCAATCGATAAATCTTCATTTCTTGTAAAAGCATTGAACATCACTTTTGTCTTCTGAAAGTTCATTTTTAATCCCACTTCTTTACTCTTGTCAGCAAGTTCCTGGATCATACTCTGCAGCTCTGATGGGGTAGTTGCAAAAATGACTACGTCATCAGCAAAACGAAGGTGGGTTAGATAATCTCCATTAATCTTTATCCCTTTGTTTTCCCAGTTCAGTGATTGAAAGACATTTTCCAATGTGGCATTAAGGAGCTTCGGAGATATGGTTTCACCTTGTCTCACTCCCTTTCCAATTTTTATGTGTGTTGTATTTTCAAACAGCCGAATCTTTGCACTTGCATTTTCATAGATGTTATTAATAATATTAATGTATGCATCTTCAATACCGCAGGATTTCAGAGCCGTGGTAACTGCTGATGGTTTCACCGAATCAAAGGCTTTTTCATAATCGATAAAAGCCATGCACAATGGAAGTTCATATTCCCTCGCTCTTTCAATTAGTTCTCTCAGTACATGGATATGATCTATTGTGCTGTAGCCACTCCTGAATCCAGCTTGTTCTCTCGGTTGAGCCATGTCCAGTGTTACGTTCAAGCGGTGTGAAAGAACTTTAGTGAAGATTTTATAAACCACTGATAGGAGGCTGATAGGTCTGTAGTTCCTGAGATCCTCAATGTCACCTTTTTTATGTAGCAGGATCATTGTAGCATTGTTCCAATCCTCAGGGATCTTCCCATCATTAAAACATCGAGTGAAAATTTGGGGAATATGAACTTCCATTGTGCATGGCTTTTATCGATTATGAAAAAGGCTTTGATTCGGTGAAACCATCAGCAGTTACAATGGCTCTGAAAACCTGCGGTATTGAAAATGCATACATTAATATTATTAATAACATCTGTGAAAATGCAAGTGCAAAGATTCGGCTGTTTGAAAATACAACACACATAAAAATTGGAAAGGGAGTGAGACAAGGTGACACCATATCTCCGAAGTTCTTTAACGCCACATTGGAGGATATTTTTCAGTCGCTGAGCTGGGAAAACAAGGGGATAAAGATTAATGGAGATTATCTAACCCACCTTCGTTTTGCTGATGACGTAGTCATTTTTGCAACTACCCCATCAGAGCTGCAGAGTATGATCCAGGAACTTGCTGACAAGAGTAAAGAAGTGGGATTAAAATGAATTTCAGAAGACAAAAGTGATGTTCAATGCTTTTACAAGAAATGAAGATTTATCGATTGATGGAGAAAAGCTGGAGATAACAGACACGTACGTTTATCTTGGACAGCAGATATCAAGTGAGGGTCACATTGATAAAGAAATTAATCGGCGTACAAAACTTGCCTGGAGAGCTTTTGGAAGAAACAGCATAATTTTCAAGAGCAATATGCCATTATGTCTTAAAAGAAAAGTGTTTGATCAATGCATCCTTCCAGTGCTTACGTATGGTGCAGAGACGTGGACCTTAACTAAAAGAGACATACAAAGGCTGCAGACAACTCAAAGCAGCATGGAGAGGTGCATACTTGGTGTAACCAGGAGAGATAAGAAGAGGAACTCGTGGATCCGGAAAATGACAAGAGTGGAAGACATCATGATCAGAATTAAATCCCTGAAATGGCAATGGGCTGGACATACTGCCAGAAGGACAGATAATCGATGGACAGTCGAAATTTTAGATTGGATTCCAAGGGACAGGAAAAGACCCAGAAGAAGACCACATGGGAAATGGGTGGATGAAATTCGAAAGTATGCAGGGGTGACATGGAGGAGACTGGCACAAGACAGACTGTTGTGGAAGAAACTTGGGGAGACCTTCGTCCAGCAGTGGATTGATAATGGTTGACAATGATGATGATGATGATGAAATGTCCAGCATTAACACAGTGTCATTCGAATGCTAAATCATGATATCCCGAAAACTTACGTAAATACGCCTTAATCACATTTAGTGTAAAGTATGATATCGCTTAGACAATGGATTTGCGCATTCTTCGATTGGTCAAATCTTTCTGTACATGCCGTGTGTTACTGTCTCAAAACTTGCGACATTAAATTTTTTTGAAACTGTTCTTACATTACTAAGGCATTGAAATTTAGAACCCATAGCAAAAGCAAATTTTCTTTACATATAGGTAAAACGTAAATTTTTCGCCTTTGGTCCTCATTTAATGGGAGATGCAGACCTCCTTCCGTAAAATCTAACATCGATCACGTGCTGCACTTGGAAATAAATGTCTTATTTGATGAATATGATAAATTTTACGAAGTAATAAGTGAAAGCTACTTGAGTAGACCTTTGTGGTATTTTACAACATACTTTATGTAATTTCTAACGAGCTTTCACAAATTCAGACTAATTCTGCCTACAAATGATAATCCTGAAAACACACTATTTGTATATATACTTTCCATAGTTTCGAAATCTCGAATTCAAGTTTGTTATTTGTTTTTATTTTGTCCAGGGTAATAATTAATCCATAAAGTCTCAAAGGTTTCGATGCGATAATTGCTCCTATGTTTTTCAATGAAAATTTCAATGGGTGGCAAATCAATCGTATCGAAAATCCCTATTTAATAACTGTTTTCTTGGTGACCCAAGAAACTTCACAAGAATGTTACCTCATTCAGCTATTTTGCATTTACAATTGCCATTTACGGATATCAATAGGTGCTGTCTTTGTGAACATTGTGACATTATAGTGGAATAACAAAGACTTGGAAAAACATTCGCTTTTCTCTCATTGGATACGCCGCATTTGCTGGTGTCACATATTGGTACAAAATTTGCGAAAACGCCCATTTCCCTTTCTTACATATTTTTTACTAATTCTTTTTAAATTATACAGACAAACCAAAGCACATTCCTCATTTCTATCGCCGATTTGTGGTTCACCACGGTGGGATAGACAAAGTACAACATTTGCATTCAGTTAAACAGTTCAGTCCCTAATACCACAAATTCCATTAGGCTGTGCTTCTGAATCTAAATATTCTAATGAACCGCTATCTTTGCCATCCACTTGGAGCAGTGGTCTAATCGATGGCTTCTGATAATTCTTCCGAGATTGGCCCGGGTTCGTTTTCGGATGAGGCATGGATGTTGTGTTTGTCTTAGGGCGCTGGCTCTCTCCCTTCCGTTTAACTAGTTGCCCTAAATTAGGGACGGGCGACTGCTTATAGCCCACTGAGTTGCTCACAATGATCGTTAAACATATAAAAGAACCCTACTAATAAATCTTTTGCGCACTGAGTTCCTGAAACAAATCATGCAAAGACTCCACTTTCATCAGTTGAGTTTTTTCGTGCTACTCATACTGATGATTGCTTTGGTACGTTAGTTACCGGATTTCCAAAATGAAAGCACGGAACGGGATCATTCCTAATATGAAATTTCCTTTTTTACATAAGTGAGTTACCATATTTTATGAGATGAAAATTCTCTTAAGTTCAAAGAAGAAAATATTTGCTTAAAAATTTAAGTGTCGCTTCATTCTGTACGTTTACGATCGTGTAGTGCACAATACAATGAACATTTTTTTCAAAATGCTCACAAAAATTTGTAATCTATCGGTTCATAAATATAAAATTTATAAAATTGAAAAGTAAATAGCAGAGAGAAGGTAATTTACTTTTTCCCGTACGGCAATTATGGTGGATTGACTAATTACGAACAAACGCGAGTGCGAATCTTCACGGTGTATAGCTATTCGTTTTTTGGAAGTGAAAAAATATATCAAACAGGGAAACAGTGGGGAATATTGGAACATTACATGGTTGTCTTTAGAATGTGTCCCAATTCCCGCATAGCACGGTAGTGCTATTCAATACAAATGCGTCAGTGGATGCCTCACTTAATACGCAAACTGTTAAGCCCCACTGCTGAAACCTTCTAATGGGAAGGAGTAGAGATAGCACGGAAAACAGTGAGATATTTATAATATTTAAGAAATTACCCGCTCCTAATCAAAAATGAAAGTATTCCTACCCACAAAGAGCGCACATGTGGCCTGTCATTACTCGACATTACTTCGTCCTATGAGGTGTTCTTGCAGATGTGTCAGACGATCACATCTTTACTGCCAAATACTTACGAGAGGAGTTAAATATTATTGGTATTACCCCAGTGTGTTCGTGCTGACACAGACTTTCGTGCCTTACATGACCGTTTTTCTTTTCTTTTCTTTTTTTATGTATTTTATAGAATTCTGAAAATACGAAGGTCGACGGTAGTTGGAAAACTTATTTCTTGGTCTCTTTGAAATTTATTTGGGAATTTTCTAGTTTGAATAGCATCCAAACCGGTGAAAGTTCAAAAAAAGTATGGTGCACAAAAAGACACTGGTGATGCATTATAATTGGGCACAAATTTCATCGTGGGAAAAAAAGGCAAAATTTGTTTTGCGGTGGCATGGTAAATCGAGAAATTTCCCCAAAAATTCAAGGCCGAGGATTTGCACTAACCTTTCTAAAAAAAAGTCTACCAGTTACGAAGCAGTAATACAAATACCTAGCACGATGCCTAAGTAAGCATTACAATTTTTTAAATTGAAACTTACGTTTATAAACCAATCAAAATCTGGAAATGTTATCAAAGCCGTTATATGAGATCAAGATTAACATTTACGTGGACGGCGGTTTGATGTACTATATTGTACATACACAGATTTTCTTCTTTATTGCAGTGTCTTGTCCTGAAACACGTTTGTAAATTCGGAAAAGGTTGTTCGGCATCGATAGTGTATGTAGTTACTGACATAGAGTGGAGATCGAATTTATCTAGCTTAGGAAAACGACCTATTTTCGTATTCCACAAGCCCAGCAAACGTTCGCGAAATTTATTTACACTTGCTTTATGTGAACGAAATTCACTTTTTAGTTGGTCCTCATCTTCGAACACAGGAATATGACTGGAAACAAACAAGTTTTCTCCGTCGTCTAAAAGATCCAATGACTTAAATTGATCGGGATTAAACGCCCAACATGCTTTCAAACAATTGGCTGCTGGCTGACATAATCGATACGTTTATTGTCCAAAAATTAATACTTAATTTTTTCATAACAAGTGGAATTATCCGTCATGCTATTTCGATAACCGTCTCTTCGTAATGAACAATCTTTAAGGGTAATTCAGTGTTTAAAGTTGTGGTTTGGACATTGGATTAATATTACTTTTTGGTACATTTTTCACATAAATTCTAATAAAGGAGGTATTAAAACTTTTGAAATATGAAACATAACTTAAAAATTATAATAGAAATTACGCAAAAATAAGAAAACAAATCTGATAGTCACTGATATAAATGATATTTGCGAAATTACAGAAAAAGCTCTAAAATTTGCGAAGCGAAACAATTACTAACCTAATTATAACCAAGAAAAAAAATAATATCTTCAATGAGTGTTTTACAAGCAAAGATATGGAGTTATGTAAATATGAATACCGATGCCAATTCCGTTTACTCCACTTTTGGGATACGCTTTTCCCCAGAAATATGTCTAAATCTATGGATTATTGGTCTCGCTGCCGAGGATTTCAAATGTAAACGAAATTTCTCGAGTCAAACTCGATGTATCGCACATTTAATTTTCATAGGCAAAAATGCACACGCACATACGTACCTAATATAGACAAATAAGGGAAAACAATATATACCAATACACTAGCATTAATTTTTTTCCAAAATCCATGCTAAGTTAAAAGGTTTCCTCTTTTTTCCTCATGACTCGGAGTGGTATACACTGAAGAGCAATTGAATTAGAGACAGCCGGCGTTACGCAAATGTGGCGCGTGGACGGTCCTATAAACGGAAATGACATGACGTATGCAGCGATCCGACAGTATAGGGAGTGATGCGACGGGAATCAGTAAGAAACGGACGCAGTATGGGCAAGACGCGGAATCTAAGCGCATTTGAACGTGGGAAAATTGTCAGGGCCCGACGAATGGGTCACTCCAGCTCGGAAGTCGTGCAGACACTGGGATTTTCACGAGCCACTGTATCACTGGTGCACCGTGAGTACATCAAATCCGGTAAACCATCCCATCAAGGGCCAACTGCCGTGGACAAGAGCGTGTGGATGAGCGGTGTCATCGTCGAATAGCTCGCATTGCAACAGCGGATAGACGGGCCACAGTGCAAGAAATCACTCGGCAATTTAACGCTGGTGCACAAAACGTGTTAGCAGTCACACCATCCAGAACCATCTCCTCACTTTGTGGTACAGAAGCCATCGTCCCACGAAGGTACTGCTGCTGACCGCACATCACAGGGTGCAAAGATTAGCATTGGCGCGGGAATATCGCCACTGGACCCTAGACATGTGGGGAAAATGTTGCCTGGACTGATGAGTCGAGATTCACGTTACTCCATGCGGATGGCAGGATACGAGTACGGCGCAAACCACATGAAGCGATGGATCCTTCTTGCCAGCAGGGTACTCTTCAAGCTGGTGGGGGTTGCATTCTCGTCTGGAGACTGTTTACGTGGACTGAAATGGGACCCCCTGTTACGTGTGACATCGTCCCTCACAGGTCAAAGTTACCGTTATATCCTGGACGGCCATTTGCTCCCATTTGTGCGTCTTCAACGTCCCACTGGGGACCTTATCCTGCAACAAGACAATGCACCGTGCCATCGCTCTTGAATGGTATCGAATAGTTGGATTAACACTCCACCGACGTGACCGCGCTTCCTTGGCCAGCTAGGTCACTCGACCTAATTTCCATTGAGCACATCTGGGATGATATCGAGAGAGATGTTCGAGGCTCTGACCCCCCTCCATCAAATCTTCGTGAACTATTGGAGCTTTTTCAGGGGTTGTAGACCCGTATGGCTTCCCAGCGCTTCTGTTGTCTTGTTGAGTCTATGCCGAGACGAATCGCCGCCGTCATCAGGACGAAAGGTGTGTGCTACACGTTACTCTCTCTAATTCAATTGCTCCTCAGTGTAGATCAGTGAGAGATTCATCTGTTAAAAACAATACGTTGACATGCCGCTGCTGTGAGGCGACAAAGGCAGTCAAAAGGCTCTCGATGTGTGCATAGCAGAAACTTTCTGACGTCTACCCGTGATAGTGAGCTGTTACCGTAATGTGTTGTACCGCATCCGGGTACACACAGCCTAGCAATCTAACGTAAGCCCAACACTGAACCACTGTTCCTAAAAGACGGTGGCTCAGTGTTGGGCATACGTTAAAATGCAAAGCTGTTGTTTAGAGTGCTGTGCTGGGCATAATCGCTCCACGCGTAGTATTGACAAGGGAATTAACGTAAAAACCTTTTAAAAATGACTCTCTCATTCTTATTTTGTGTTTATGTCATTTTTTATTTCATAAAAGCAAATATTTTTTGTAATTTTCACCTCCCTTAAATTTGAACCAAGCTTTACATGTCAACAAATTAATCTCCTTTCTCGTTGTATTGTGTGAAATTTCGAAATTCAAATTGCAGTAAAAGTGTAGTGACTTTGAGGAATATGTTGCTCATCACGTTATGGGATCTTGGACAACCACATACATTACCACTGCGCCCGACTACCTAAGCACGGTTTGCCTCTTCGCATCCTAAGCGTATTATTTGCACTGACAAATAGTAGTAATGCCTTTACTCTCTTTCTCACTTCAGATATTAATATCAGCCCATGGAACCTATACTTAGCAATATGATAAAACCAACTTTAAAACACGGAGTTCAAAATATATGGAATTCGATTCGGTAGATTCACATTCTTCACAAATAATTGCTTTTTGATTTCTTTTACTTATTAAGTGTTATTAATTTCCGTACATGCACTTGCACTTTTCTGCATTTGTCAGAGAGAAACTCGGGGAAAATAGTAAATTTTTCTATAACTTGTTGTTCAAAAGACGTCCGGCGCTCAAACAATTTGGTTACATTCGCATGTAAAAAAAATGAACATTTTAGAAAATGTTTGTACTTACCTAGGAAATGTAATAAAATAGATATTTTCCGATTAAATCGTGTAGTTTATTTAAACATTTATCGTAGTGTGGCACGAGTTTGTCAATCCCTTTTTGAAACAAATGTCGTCCAACTTGGGATAACCATTCTAACGTCGCATGTTTGTCGTCTTCATCAGAGTGATATCACAGCTTTGAAATGCCATTTTTCATTAGGGTTGAATACATGTAAATTACAAAGCGAAAGATCTCGTCTATTGGGAGAAAGTTCACGTACCTCCCATTCGAACTTGTCAAGAACGGTCATCGTAATGCGTGCTAAATGTGGTGTCGCTATGCCATGAAGATCGACAATGAATCTTGATAGTTTTCCTGGTCGTTGATCTTTAATCAACTTCCGTAGTGACTTAAGAGTTTCAAAATATGATGCCGCATTAATTGTGATGCCCTTCGGCATGAATTCGTAATACACAAGACCTTGATTGTCTGAACGTCAACGCCCATCAATAATACCACAGATCTGAAGCTTCGTGTGGTGATCGACAACTAGACTTCCTTTGTTAATTTCTAAAGTGGAACGAGGATATTCTGATAGGAGCAACGGATAGTTTAATGTGATATGGTATCCTGAGTGACAAAATATTACAGGACGCTGGTCGTTAAATGGTTAAAAGACAAGCAGGGGGGCAAAAATGTTAAAGCAGCAAGGCACAGTACTGAATAGTATAACTGCATTGAAATCATTTATGTGTATTTTCATGTACACTGACTGCCACGTTTTGTTTACTAATTAAGAACAGTAACTCCGATTCGAGTACAAAATATCAAAACTGTGTTTCTGATGTCCAGATAATAGGACTTCAAAATGCGACATGAAGAATATTCTTCGGTACATGAATGATAATTCATGTAATTCTCTTTGGAGAATACAGTCGTCTCATTGCCTGCTCTCTCCCCGTCTAACAGAACAGAGTTTTTAATTTTATATCCCTACATTCGAGTCTCTGAGAATTTTCCTTACTCGAAAATCCGCCATTTTCCTCAGGGTGATAGAGAGCAGAAAATTATAAGTTTGACAGATAATATCCATTGCAAAATTAAGATATGTTTTGTCAAAGTATACTGTGAAAATGTTATTAAATTACTTCAGAATTATGAAATGGAAGGCTTTCGCGATTCAAATACATGAAAGAAAAGACACGTAAGAACTGATAAAGAACAACAATAACTTTCTCCCTTTGTCAGAATAGGGGCCAGCGCCTGTGCATCCTCGTGTCATACAGTGACTAAGCAACGCTGAATTTGAGACTGCCAAATTACATCAATACAAATTTATTATTTTATGCTTTCACATAATTTAGAGCACATAGATATTAAATTTAGGCAATGAAAAATTCCGGCTAAAACGTTTCGGTGAAATGGAAAATTATCAAAACAAATGGTTCTGATGTAGACGCCTCTGCGATTGCCGCTGCAACACTTACCTGGATTCGCCCAATCTTCCTTCATCATTTATGTACTGTTAATTTTTTTCCCACTCGTTTTTATTCCTTTTCTTCTAAGAGCATGTAACAACAAAAATAAATAAAATAAATAAATAAATAAATAAATAAATAAATAAATAAAAAACGAGTGGTTGGTAATTACGAAAATCTGAGGTCACCTTCACGCTGTACCTAATTTTTGTGTTGCCATCTTTCGGTATCTTGGGTTTCAGAACATTTCGATCGAGTGGAGCACTAACTGCGCACCACTTATAAAGTTTCTGAAATCCTGTCACTTATGCAGTCACTTTGACTTGCATAGATGACTGAATAATAAATTGCTGTTATTATTAGTAATTTGTTAATTTTTTTCACTCGGCTAATTCTAGTACGTTTCTGAAACTAGCATAGTGCGTTACAATTTTTCTACTCCGAACACAGAGGAAAACACAAATTCCGTAATGCTGTAGATCATATCCCAATGGTTAGGGTTGTTACTAATGAAACGAAAACTAAGGATAATTACTGACACGCATGATTAATAACGTGATAAATTTTTGATACATGAGACACTATGAAGGCTTACCTACTGGAAAAAGACGAAGACCATTGACGAACAAAATGTATAATGACGTTCTGTTTCGTGGTATGTTATCCATTTGTCTTACGGAAGAAGTGGCGTTTCTCTATGATAATTTGGCCCAGTACCTAAATATCGCGAGATGACAACTTCGCAAAGTGCACAAAAACTTTCCCGTTAGAAAACTGATTACACTATAATCACACGTGTCATTTATTATCCGTAAGTACATCCCGCTAACGGGAAGACACAACTGTCGCCATTTACTTTGAGCCGAATAGTAAAGAAGTTAAAATAAGCCTGTTGCCTAGTTGAACTTTTGTGAAATGGGAACAAGTCTACGAAATGATACTTGGCTTTTCCGAGAAACAAATTACTTATTCTATTACAAACATGTCTTATTCATTTCCATATTGAAACATCAATGATTTGACAGTTAGAAAAACAAATGTCTCCAACTGAATATGTAAACCGTGGTTAAAAATTAACACCATACGCTGTGGAAGAGTGGGTAAAATTTGTATGCAGTTTTCATGAGTCACAAGACGGAAATTTAAAATCCACTTCAACAGCTGTGGTGTCGGTATCTACCTGGAAAGGAACACTGAGGTAAGGAATACAAATTCATCTCATAATAGAGTTTTAAATCTTAATTATTAAGGAAACATAAAAACAATTTTTATTTAAATACTGCACACAACTTGAAACTCATTCAAAATATATGAATATGTGGAACATGTTTTGCATTTACTGGCTTCATTGCCCGAAACATAAAAAATTGCATATCTTCATACCGCATTGAATCAATAAAACGTAATATTGCGAATGTTTGAAATATTTGCATATTATCGAATGAAATCAAATGCTGACACTTACAAAACTGTGTGTCCTCTTAATAAAGTTTCATATAAATTTACCTAATAAACTTGTGTAATAATAAAACGTAAAAAAATTGAGTTTTGTTTCGAGAAAAAGGACCTTTCAAAATTTGGGAACTCGAAAATGTGCAAAACGTTATCCACCAGGTAAACATAGATATTTAAGCATTTTTTTTGTTAGGACATATGTCCAGTGTTATATGCGCTAAGAGAAATTAAATTACGGTTTATATACTGCAATCGATTTCCCTCTGACTCTCTCTCTAAGAATGTAAATCCAAACTAATTCAAACGTTGTTGTGATACCCTTCATTGAAGAATTTGTCGATTTTGTCCAAGACAAATACTTGCCCGAAAAGCTTAGTAAAGATTTTACGTAAGGCGAAAAATGTTGCCCCTCCCCTTAAAGTTCCTCAACTTGTGGTTTCTCTTTGATATCTAGTCATTTCTGTAACATGTAAGAGACAAGACATATTGCAGAATAAAGAGAAACGTACATCATCGACAACTTTTGCTGTTAGCTACGGCAATTGTTGTTACAAAACCTTTACTATACTCTGTTCCATTCATAAAATACGAACAATTGTAGAGGCAAGTAAGGTTGCTGCGTATCTTCCCATGTTTTGATTTCTGAACGTTCGTATTATAAATATTTGTAAATCATTGCGTCTCACTTTCTGACAGATTTTCTGTGAAAAATTGTAAACCCTGGTCAACACGATTTCGACACATGGAGCATTGAGGTATTTCTAACATAAATTTTTACACATAATTCAAATATGCAATCTGTATTTTTCTATCACTCACAATTTTCTGTGATGATGCTTTTCACCGACAAATATATTGAAAGATTGCACTTATTTGTCACACTTGGTAACGTAATTTTCTCCAGATATATATTTCTAATATACATATGTACTCGATTCGTAAAAAAAATGTTATAAGCTACATTTTTGCTGTAACGTACGTGACCAAGATAATAATGGGGCCCCTCATATTATTTGTTCGACTTGTGTGAAGTGTCTGACAGAATGGGTAATGGTTAACCGGCATATGTGCTCTTCAGTTCTCATAGTTTGGAGGAAACCCGAAAATATTCATCAGAATGTGTTTTTTGAGTAACAAACGTTTCAAGGGCAACAGCTGAAGGCAAACTTACACCAAAATATCCATATTTGCCATCTGCTATCTGGCCAGTTCCTCACAGTGAGGATTTACCAATACGACAGCCTCCAATATACGTAAATGTAAATGATGAGAACTCGTAAAGCGTCGCAGCTGACATAGTTCAGCATGAGGAGTAACATGCCTATACTTTTGAAGCAAGTACCTCTTTCTTTAACCCGTATCTGCCGACTCGAGATGATTTAAACAACCTTGTCAGGGATTTGAAATTTTCTAAAACACACGCTGAACATTTGGTGTCTAGGTTGAAAGGCTGGAATCAACAATCTATGGACAAATGCCGAGTAGGGGCTTTATCATCAATAAATGGAAGAAGGCGGGACATTGCTGGATTCCATCTAGTTCTGCAAAACCCACAACACTGCAACCCAGTGACTGGAGGTAGCGGCAAAGTGAAATCCGGAAAACGTGGTTCCGACTTATGCACGCCATAGCACATGGGATTCAGATTGCGACAGAAGTTATGGTCTCCACCAAGACACGTCAGAGAGAGTCCCATGCACTCGTATAGCAATTACGAGCCGCTGCCCGTAAACCTCTCATCACAAAGACTAATAAATTTAGGCGGATACGATGATGTCGACAGCACACAAATTTGATAATGGAGCAATAGCGGCTAGTGTTAAGGAGCGACGAAACCCACTTCATATTATTCTGTTTAGGTGGACGTGTCTGGGTTGGCGGTTACTCGGAGAACGTCTGCTTCCAAAGTTTACATTGCCGTCTGGGAAGAACGTAGTCAGTGGAATTATAATTTGGGGTTGTTTCAGCTACTATGGTGTGGGTCCACTGGTTCATGGCAATGTTAAAGCAGTGCTGTGTATAGACATCCAGGAAAACGCAATTCTCCCAATGTCGTGGTAGTTCTACGGAAACGATTATTACTTTTCTTAGGACGACAATGGTACTTGTCATGTTCGCAGGGCTACAATGGAGCGGTATGCCGAAAAAACAGGTCGCACTGATGGACTAGCCTTCTTAGAGCAAGGACCTCAATCGCATGAAATATATAAACAGTTGATTCAGACCTAAGGTTTGGTCTAATTCAAAATCACTGCTCAAATAATTTGGTTTTTAGTTTTTTAACAGAAACAAAAGTTATATTATAAATTAATAACATTGTTGGAAATACCAAATTTCGAAACACCTGTTACTTCAAGGGAATTTTCTCCCATTAAAGTGTGCGCTAACAAGGTTATTATCCAAATCTCTCTTTTGTTATGTCTACAAATATACACTGAGTGGCCACTTTATTATGACCACCCCTCAGTACTTCGTTGGGCCACTTTCTGCCTTTAATACTGCGTCGATTCTTCTTGGCATGGACTCCACGAGATGTTGATAAGTGGTTTGTGGAAACTGAGACCATTCTTGATGAATAGCACTTTCCAGTAGTGTGTAATTGCAGTGTTGTGGATCCAGGTGTCTGATGGCTCGTTCAACCGCATCCTACAAATTCTCAATGGGGTTGAGATATGGAAGTTGTGGGGGCCACCTAAGCAAAGTAAACTCATCGGCATGTTCCTTAAACCAATCCTGTACAATACGAGCACTATGGCAGGGCGCATAATCTTGTTGAAAGTACCCATCGCCATTGGGATAAACCATCCACATGAAAGTATGCACTGGTCCACAACGATGTTTAGATATGATATGCCAGTCAAACGTTAATCAACATGAATTAAAGGGCCCAAAGCATGCCAGAAAGACATTCCCCAAACCATAAAGTTGCCTCCACCAGCTTGAAGTGTTATAGCAATACATTTGGGGTCCATGCTTTCGTGCTGTTTACTCCAAATTCTCACTCTGCCATTGGCATGATGTAACTGAAAACGTGATTTATCGAACCACATAATGTGTTTCCAACTATCTACTGTCCAATCCTTGTGCTCCTGTGCGAACTGGAGACGTTTTCTCTTGTTAACTGTAGACAGCAAAGGTGTTCGAACAGTCCTTCGGCGGCCATATCCCATCCGATTCAGTGTACGGCGAACAGTGCGTGCAGAGATCATTTGAGGGGATCCTTGATTAAGATGGTCTGTAATTTGCTGAACTGTTGCCCTTCTGTTGTCTGTTACTACTCTGGACACTCTCCGTTCCGCCAGAGCAGTTACTAGTCGATGAAGACCACACGTTGCACGTAGAGACCTAGTTTTTTTGCTGACAGTCCAGTCTTTAAGCACTTTAACAACAGCTGCTCTGGAACATTTCACGAATGCGGTGGTTTCGGCGATACTCGCTCCATAACTCCGAGCTCCTACAATCATCCCACGTTGAAAGTCCTTTAAATCGTATTTTCACGCATTTCGTCACCTAAAAACCACTTTTACTACTGTCGCAAGCACTAAACTTTCCCTTTATTAAATAGCCTCACCCTCTGGCGGCAACAGCGTGTAGTCATAGCTCATTTGCTTAAAACTGTCAGGTGGTCATAATAAAGTGGTCACTCAGTGTATATCCAGGTCATATGGAGGTATATATACTAATATATAATTGACAATAGTGCAAAAAAACATCTCCGTAACTCGCCATGTAATATTTCCCGCAGGTGCCCTTCAGTCTTTGCTCTACCTAGTAAGTGAGAAGGGATGTAAGGTCAGGTGATGCGTACCATCACAGCCTCTCCTTGACAAATGTCAACCCCGCCTTCTCGTGGTGCATCCTGTTCCCACTAAAGGGGCTCTGACGACCGCCTATAGCGGTATAACTATACCATCGGGATCAGAGGAAATTCTATCCCACACTCACCAACCCGCTTGGCCAGCGTGGTGAGTTATGGCCAAACCCCTCCAAAATGATTCCACAACTTAAATCTTGGCCCTCAGTCTCCGGCAGCTGGAATGTACGTGGCCAAGGCAGCGGCCAGTGCGACATGAAGGCAGAGGGTGCTAAGAATCCCCGGAGGACCGGACTAGGCTGCCATCTGATGCTGACCTTGGCTACTTACAATGGACGCTCCCTATCTTCTGATTCAAGGCTTCTTGAATTGGAAGAGGAACTACAAAGGATCAAGTGGGACATCGTGGGGCTAAGTGAGGTAAGGAGAAAAGGAGAAGATCTCATCGAACTGAAAAGTGGACATCTCTTCTACTATCGTGGACAGATACTGGCAGAACTAGTGGTGTTGGATTTATAATAAACAAGAAACTGAAGGATAAAGTTGTAGAAGTTGAAAGTTCCTCTGACAGAGCTGCACGACTTGTTATCCAACTCTCGAAAAGATACCAGGCTCAGATTATTCAAACTTATGCACCCACCACAAGTCATCCTGAAGAAGAAATTGAAGAATTTTATGAGGAAATTTGTCATCTAAATAATAAAGGTAAGCAGCACTTGAAAATAATTATGGGAGATTTCAATGCAAAAATAGGGCAACGGCAACAGAATGAAACTTCAGTAGGTAAATTCGGTCATGGCAACAGAAACCAGCGTGGAAATACTCTCGTTGAGTTTGCAGAGGCAGAAGGGTTTTTCATCTTGAACTCCTTCTTCAAGAAAAAGCCACACAGGAAATGGACATGGAGACATCCAAATCGGACGACAAGTGAAATTGATTTTATTATGTGTAACAAAAAATTCGTCATAGAAGACTGCAGTGTGCTAAACAAGTTCAACACAGGTAGTGACCATAGATTGGTGAGATGTAAGATGCACCTCAACACTAAACTTGAACGTGGCAAGCTCATAAGACAAACAAAATCTATTGACATAACCAACCTTAAAAAACACCATAATACCTTCAAGTTAGAACTGAAGAACAGGTTCTCTGCTTTAGAAGGCCTAACATCGGAAGAAGTGGACATCTCTGAAGTTAACAGAAAAGAAGTAACCAAAGCTCTTATGGAAACAGCAACAAAATTAGCTGGGTCTAAGAACAAGTTGCATGTGAACAAATTATCAGGAAAAACCAAAAAGTTGATGCAAAAAAGAAGAGAGATGAGGACAACTAAAGAAGATGTGACTTCCAAAGTGGAATATATAGAGCTATGCAAGACAGTAAGAAAAAGTATCACTGAAGACGTAAGGAAATTCAACTGTGAACTAGTGAGGAAAGCAATTGAAAACAACCAAAGCCTAAAGATAGCAAAGGGACATCTCAGTAAGGGAAGAAAACAGATTATGGCACTGAGAGAAGAAGATGGTTCTGTAACAAGAAATAGAGGCGAAATTTTGACAAGAGTGAAAGATTTCTACTCCAAATTATATGAAAGGGGTGATATATGCACTCCAGACATCATGAAAGATACCAGTACCAGAGTTCCTCCAGTCCTTCCAGCAGAAGTTGCACATGCAATCAAGAACATGAAGCGAGGAAAAGCTCCAGGAGAAGATGGAATTACTGTAGACATCATACAAGAAGCAAGTGGAGAAATCGAAACAGTACTCGCCCAAATTTTCACTCGATGCCTTAATGAAGTAAAGATTCCTGAGGATTGGAACACCGCTACAATGATCCTGCTACATAAGAAAGGTGACATTGAGGATCTCGGAAACTACAGACCTATCAGCCTCCTATCAGTAGTTTATAAAATCTTCACTTGAAGGTAGCACTAGACATGGCTCAACCGAGAGAACAAGCTGGATTGAGGAGTGGCTACAGCACAATAGATCATATCCACGTGCTGAGAGAACTAATTGAAAGAGCGAGGGAATATGAACTTCCATTGTGCATGGCTTTTTATCGATTATGAAAAAGCCTTTGATTCGGTGAAACCATCAGCAGTTACAATGGCTCTGAAAACCTGCGGTATTGAAGATGCATACATTAATATTATTAATAACATCTATGAAGATGCAAGTGCAAAGATTAGGCTGTTTGAAAATACAACACACGTAAAAATTGGAAAGGGAGTGAGACAAGGTGACACCATATCTCCGAAGCTCTTTAATGCCACATTGGAGGGTGTTTTTCAGTCGCTGAGCTGGGAAAACAAGGGGATAAAGATTAATGGAGATTATCTAACCCACCTTCGTTTTGCTGATGACGTAGTCATTTTTGCAACTACCCCATCAGAGCTGCAGAGTATGATCCAGGAACTTGCTGACAAGAGTAAAGAAGTGGGATTAAAAATGAACTTTCAGAAGACAAAAATGATGTTCAATGCTTTTACAAGAAATGAAGATTTATCGATTGATGGAGAAAAGCTGGAGATAACAGACACGTACGTTTATCTTGGACAGCAGATATCAAGTGAATGTCACATTGATGAAGAAATTAATCGGCGTACAAAACTTGCCTGGAGAGCTTTTGGAAGAAACAGCATAATTTTCAAGAGCAATATGCTATTATGTCTTAAAAGAAAAGTGTTTGATCAATGCATCCTTCCAGTGCTTACGTATGGTGCAGAGACGTGGACCTTGACTAAAAGAGACATACAAAGGCTGCAGACAACTTAAAAAAAGCATGGAGAGGTGCATGCTTGGTGTAACCAGGAGAGATAAGAAGAGGAACTCGTGGATCCGAAAAATGACAAGAGTGGAAGACATCATGATCAGAGTTAAATCCCTGAAATGGCAATGGGCTGGACATACTGCCAGAAGGACAGATCATCGATGGACAGCCGAAATTTTAGATTGGATTCCAAGGGACAGGAAAAGACCCAGAAGAAGACCACATAGATGATGGGTGGATGAAATTCGAAAGTATGCAGGGGTGACATGGAGGAGACTGGCACAAGACAGACCGTTGTGGAGGAAACTTGGGGAGACCTTCGTCCTACAGTGGATTGATAATGGTTGACAATGATGATGATGATGATATAATTGACAATAGTGCAAAAAAACATCTCCGTAACTCGCCATGTAATATTTCCCGCAGGTGCCCCTCAGTCTTTGCTCTACCTAGTAAGTGAGAAAGGAAGCAGTAAAGAAATAAAAGTTATCTTATTGTACAGGACGATGGTTCAACTTTGAGGTTGTCCCCTGATATCATTGAAGTAATGGTATATTATACTTCATATAGCCGCGTGAGAAGCATTTTCACATGCAAATGAACAATAATAGTAAAAGTTCTGTCAGTAAATGAGAACAATTGGAAATGTTCAGAGAAGTGTAATAAAACTCGGAAGTTGAAAGAAAAATTGTTTAATCATTCCTCAATAACTGAAGAAGTTAAGAATATGCAGGTTACAAGAGAAAATGAAACACGTTTTTTCTACAGAGTAACATTCTGACAAAACGATTTCGGAAACATTACCAAAAATAGAGGAAACCAGATATAAACAAAAACTAAGCGTTAAGAAAAAGAATACAGACACAAATATAAGTTCTAAACAATAATTATATAAAAGCGCACCTTAAAAAAAGAACGCAATCGTATCTTTTTTTTTTCACTTTGGTTTGGGAGATACAGTAATTATTTTTTTTATTAGAAACAAGTTATTTCCATTCTTACTCATTTTATAAGTAAATAATTTTATTTTTTAACTGTCACTAAATTTTCAAAGGATAATTTGTTGGAAAATAACTAAATAATTAAAATAAAATTGATACACACTAATTTTTACTTTCCTGAGAAAATAACGGGTATGGAATCTCTCGTCTGCCTCGTTTCTTAATTATTTTTGTTCAATTTTCTTGTATAAAGTTTAGTACAATAAGTGGAAAGTTGTGGAATATAGAAATTTTCATATTTTTGACAATCTTCATTTACTATTGTAGTTTGTGCACAAATATTTCTTTAATGGCAAATCATACTTACACTAATAAATACTTTTTTTTACGTTCTGCGGAGACTACATACACCTGGACCAAACTGCGAAGTCTACATTCAAACCTGCGTTTCATTATCACTCCATAACCTGGGAAAAAAATATCAGCAACAAAATATTTGGTACTTCACTCTTCTGCTCTCATGCTTGATACTTTGCAGAATAATACACTAGCGTTTGTGAAATTTTCCACACGATGAAGGACTGCCAGAATTAGCTTGAAACTTTCAGAGCATGTTCAACAGGCTTTAATGTGCAAATGATTAAAAAGTTAATTACATTGCGCACGCGATGTTATTCTATTAAAAATGTTAAAAAGTGCTAATCACCAATCAAGAAAAAACATCATTTGCATTAATACGAAACTATTTGGAATATATAAGAAATAACAACTGCACCGGTAATAAATAATATAGAACATAGAATAATAAAAAGGAATACATAACACCACTGCATAAAAATTCTAAGGGGCGTATTTCGTAATTTTGGGAATTATATTCGCACCTCTACTAGAAACCAAAATGTTAAAAAAAATTAGAATATAAGCCTTATTCTATTCTTTTATAAACATCTGAAGCAATAGAAATATTATGTCTGCTCAATCATTCCGTTTCTTGACACAGATTGTCCTGTCTGCTTCACAACTTTAAGTTCAATTCTGGAAATCGTCAGGCGAACAAACCTTTGACCTTAAAAATATATAAACTATCACAAAGTTTATTTGTAAACTTTGTGATAGTTTATATATTTTATATATATATATATTCAAAGTTTATTTGTAAACTTTGTGATAATTTTATATTCCATTATCCGCAACGATCGTGACAAAATTAACAAAGGGAAAAAATGGTGTGTGTATGTTATTCCTATGCTGGACACTACTTCTGGTGAACTAAATAATCATTATGTGGGTTCAACCAAAATAAATTTGGATTTGAGATTAAATTTGCAAAGATATAATTTAAAAATGAATGATCAAAGCACCTCTTTTGCAAGAACTGTAAGTGCTGTAAAATCCATCCCAATTATAGTGTTTTTCCCAGACTGGGACAACGCTAAGATCATAAACACACCTAACTCTGTTTATTCCTTCCTATTTACAGAAAGCATCTGCATTTCGGCTTATAATACACGTTGCTGTAATGACTATTATCATTGTGATTTACCTGAACCCTACAGCAATATGATTAGAGAGGACAGCACAATAACTATTGTTTCTGTTGAGTAATTTTCGTTTGGCTAATTATGCTTTTTCGACTGTCATGTTATCTAGTAAAGCATGTTACACTGACATTGCCTTTCGCATGATGCATCTGCTCCACGTATTTAAGACCAGCATGTAACCACATGATGGAAATCACATCTGTTGAAGGTATTACTGTGACACGGAAAGAGCTCACGTTTTTTATCCTGTACATAGATTTGGTTTTTTCGCTGAATAAATATGATCTTGCAACAAGGCGGATCCCTTTTAATACTAGTATTTGTGCACGAATTATAGTGTTTACCGTTATTCGTAAATAATAGGTTGGTGCAAATGAAATGTCCGGCAAAGGCTCAGCTCACGTGGACGGCTAGAACGGAAAACTAGGACAACTTACCTAGGCAAAATAATCCCCCTCGGCATTGACACGCAGTTACGATCTGTCCGTCCAAAGTAATTATCCCGAAACGAAAAACGTCTTGTGGCTGGTATTGGAAGAAGTCATCTACTGCCAGTTGAGCGTCATTGTTTGTGGTGAACAGTTTCCCGGACAGGAAGTGATCCAGGAGACGAAACAGATGATAGTCTGTCGGAGACAAGTCCGAAAAATCGGTAGAATGAGGCATTGTGCGTCATAGCCCAAGGCCAGTACTGTCAGCATCGTTCGTTGTTCGACATGATTTCGGGCGTGTCTTGGAGCAAAAGAACACAAATTCTGTTGACCAAAGCTGTATGTTTCTGCAGCAATATCAGGTGTATCTGTTGTACTTCAGCACAATAATATTCTGCTGTTATTGTGTGACCACTTTCCAAGAACCTCGGATGAATTATCCCGGCTGTAGACCACCACACAAGGAGCACCACCTTCTTGGTGTGTAGGGGTGGCTTAGGTTCCATCCAGCAGACTGTGCCTTGCTTAACCACTGTGCAGATCGTTTCCGATTATCATACATGACCCACTTCTCGTCGTAGGTGACGATTCGATGCAGTAGAGTTTCCTGTTTATTCCTGGCAAGCAGAGACATGCAGATTTCCAAAAGCCAACTGTTGTTGTTAGTTGTCAACTCATGCGGCTCTACATATAAATTTATTGACCTTACCCAGCGCAGCCCGATGCCGAACAAATGTCAAGTGCTGGACACCAATCTCTGCCGCTCACGATAATTTTTTCGCCACAAGTAACAGAACATCGTCAGAAATAGCAACAGGTCAGTGACCATGTACTTCGTTTTGCCGCTCCGTATATCCGCGTCGAAACTTGGCAAACCTTCGCTGAATGGTTTGTTCGTTAGCTGTATGCTCCCCAAACGCTTTGTTAACGCTTCGAGAGGCAATACCTTCAGAATGTCACATTTTAAATTCGAGGAATATGTCTCTTAAACCTGGCGTCTGCATACTTCATTTGAAAGCCACGTTACGTCCGAACAAACCACGCCTTAACTTTGTTCTTCACTTACTTGATAGCTATTTGTATTAACTCTGTGACCTACTAACCGCAACACCTGTGGGTGGCTCTATTTCGCTGTGGTGGAGGCTTTTCTCCTCTGCTCGTTCGGGCCGAACATTTCATTCGCACCAACCGTTACATAGGATTCACTTGATATTCTAATTTCACAGCATAGTTATTTGGATTTGCGTCACAAGAGTTTCCTGTTGGAATGTTGATAATTATATATGATACAAAGAATAGAATGTTTATAAATGTACACTGTATCGTTAAATCCTTTCTGAAGCCAGTAGCGCTCCGTTCCAATGGCAGACTTATAACTTCGTTAAAGAAAAACTAATGTATGCATGAACGATACAAATTTTAAATAACTTCATCTAGAGTCGAATAAAAGGAACGGTATATTTAATAGAAAAAAAGTAGTAGATCACTATATACAGAACTAACGAGATCACTTTCTCTATCTTTCAAACATGGCAGCAACTGATGAACAATTAATTACATCAAAACATAATATCATTATTAGTTATGTCTTAGCTTAGCGTGCGTGAGTTCACGTGATGGACCACGAGTTCGATACAACAAGGTTTTGAAATAATTCTTTCTCCTTTTCCATTGGGTGCACTTTAACCATAAGACTGCTGCGAATCGCGTCATGTCTTTTCTCGTTTTCCTGAATTTCCATCCAGCAAAGTTAAATGCCCGGAAAATCCTGCAAAACACCTTGTATACTACTTGTAATCTATTTAAACTACTGGTTGTCAAATCTCACAAGTTTACTGCAGTGTACCTCTAAATGAATGAATTGTTAGTTATTGTTATTATTTCTTTTAATAGTAAATTGTTAAACAAAAGTCACTATATCAGTTGCAAGGAAAACTCATCCTCTTGAAACCAGAAAACAAATTTATATAAACAAAAAGATTCTATTATTTTCTATATATAAACCGTTTTCCGAAATTAATCGTGAAAAATCTATAAAGTGTTATTGTATTTAAGTATGCAAGCCTGATTTAGTAATTAAGATATTTGAATTTGAATGTTTTAATTTAACAGGAAGAAAATACAGTCCGTATAACGAATGGCCAAAAATTATCTTGCTCTGCAATAGTAAACTTTATGGGATTCTGGACTTGAAGTACTTATATCGTTTATATCTCAAATAATATCTGCGTACGGTAAACTGAATTATGCTTGTCTGGTAGGGAACCAATTTGAAAAATTATTTTGTTCTATCGATTTCTCTATGCCATGGTACTGTATTGCCCAATCAAATTTGGTAGCATCTTGTTTACAAACAATTTATGTTCTACTTTTATTTCTGAATTAAGGGATTTTCCGTCTCACAAGGGTGCTTTATGGTTTGAGGAAAGAAACGAAACGTCTTCCTGAGGCTGAAATCTTTTTCATAGTTCTCATATTTTAGTCGATGCTGGGACTACACTTCCGTACTTTATCTATAAGGTCACAAGCTTCAAACCTAACATGCTACAGTGTTCTGGAAAGAGTAGCACTCTGATGCCAGCAAATGTCTACGAAAGACTTTCATACTTTCCGAAATTAATTGTAGAATTCATGATGATCTCGCTGTAGTTGTAGGGAACAACTAAATGTCGTCATTTAGAAATCTCGATGGATGTTGAAGTTATTACAGGTACACGAAAAGCAATTCTTCTAGGCTATTTCTAATACGCCGGATTAAAGTTATGAAAAATTATTCACAAGGAATTTCGGTGTGGATGTTTTACCCAGATATTGAGGATACTCTGTTACCCCCTTCACTATTTTTGCAAAGCAACTGACCCATGAGCCAATGACAGTTGCAAATCATCATTGAACCGCTTGTATTTTCTTTTGCAAATTGTGTGATAGAGGGACATGACAGTTTTTTTTCAACAAATTTAAATGTGTTAATTTTTAATTTTAGATATCGATATTTGTCTTCAGTAAATCGCTAGTCCGAATTTTTCAAGAATATTCTGAAATTTTAAAACACCGTGTATTTAAAAAATTGCGGTTACACATTTTAAAAGACACATAAATATCGAAATATTGGGCTTTGCTGCTTTAAATATATATAAATATTTAAAGCAGCAAAGCACAATATTGAATATCGTTAACTCCAATATTCCTTCGTATTGTCAGGCACACTAAACTTCACATTTTGATTGCTAATTTAGAAAGGTAACTCCTATACTAGCATTGAATATTAAAATTGTCTTTCGTGATGCCCAGATAACGCGTTTCCAAATGCTATATGGAGAATTATTTTCGGCACAAGAATGGAATTCAATATAATTATCTTGAAGAATACCGTCGTCTCAGTACTTAGGGCACCACAATATAACAGAACAGATCTTCCAAATTTCATTCGTTCTTTTCAAGTATCCAATCAAATATATATACTCATAAAAATATAGCGCAGATACTTTACTCGAACATTCGCTATTTACCTCAGTTTAACATAAAGAAGCAAATTTGAAGTTTCACAGATTATTTCTGTTGCAAAAACAAAACATCTTGTGACAAAATACACTGACGGAAAAAAATTCCAACACTAAGAAGGGTTTGTGTTAGATAAACGACAGTGGGTAGGAAGTGATAGTACTTCTGTAAGATGACCTCTATGCGAACTTTGCGCTCGGCGCTTACGTGTGGCGCTAGTAGCGTACCTCGGAACATGCAAAGCAGGTTTGCTGTAAATACGCGCTGTAACGTTCGTGAGCGTTAGTTTTCGTTGAGATTCGACGTAGTGTGTTGATGTTAGTCAAGAATGCCTTTAAGAAGACGAAGAAGCCTTTATCAACAGCTCACGGAGTTTGAACGAGGTCGTGTAATAGGCCTACGAGAAGGTGGATTTTCGTTCCGCAATATTGCAGAACGACTTGGCAGGAATGTAGTCACTGTGCATGATTGTCGGCAGCGGTGGTCAAGGGAAGGTACTGCCACAAGAAGACCGGGTTCCAACCGGCCACGTGGCACTACTGTGAGGGAAGACCGCCGTGTACGGCGTATGGCCGTGGCACTTCGTACTGCGTCTGCGGCAGCAATTCGAGCTGCAGAAGCCACCACAGTGACACAACGAACTGTTACAAATCGGTTACTTGAAGGACAGCTCCGAGCCAGACGCCCTGCAGCGTGCATTCCACTTACTCCAAACCACTGCCGTTTGCGACGTCAGTGGTGTCAAGCTAGAGCTCATTGGAGGACGGAGTGGAGATCTGTTGTGTTTTCTGATGAAAGCCGGTCCCGCCTGGGTGCCAGTGATGGCCGTGTGTTGGTTAGAAGGAGGCCAGGTAGGCGCCTGCAACCAACCTGTCTGCAGCCGAGACACACTGGACCTATACCTGGAGTTATGGTCCGGGGAGCAATTTCCTAAAACAGCAGGAGCACTCTCGTGGTTATCCCACGCACTCTGACGGCACAGTTGTACGTTGGTCTGGTGATTCAACCTGTTGTGCTGTCATTCATGAAAAGCATCCCAGGGGGTGCTTTCCAACAGGATAACTCTCGCCCGCATACCGCTGTTGTAACCCAACATGCTCTACAGAGTGTCGACATGTTGCCGTGGCTTGCTAGATAACCAGATCTTTCTCCAATCTAGTACGTATGGGACATCTTTGGACGACAACTCCAGCGTCGCCCCAACCAGCATTAACCGTCCCTGTTTTGACAGACCAAGTGCAACAGGCATGGAACTCCTTCCCACAAACTGACATCCAGCACCTGCATGACACAATGCATGAACGTTTGCGTGCTTGCATTCAACATTCTGGCGATTACACCGATTATTAATGTACCAGAAGTTCACATTTAAAATGGCTCTTCTCGCGCTTACATTAAGCTGTGATCTTAAAACCTTAATTGATTAAATATATTACCTATGCAAATGTATTGCCGCCATTTCATTCCTCTACAACTATTTTTTCGTGGTGTTGGGATTTTTTTCCCGTCAGTGTATATTAATAGAGTATTGCTCAGGCATTTCAGATCTGTCAAAGGAAAAGATTTTCCTTGTCTAAAACACATGAACAAAAAGGCAGCTAAGAACTAATAAAAAAAAGAAACTCCGCCTTTGGTATAGAATTCTGATATAGAATGTGTGCCAGCACATGCGCACTTTCGGTTCATACGGCGAGTATGCTCCCTGCATTTTCTGCTTTTCACAGAATTGGGATAGAAAATTGAGACAATGACAAATTTCTTCTCAAATGTTTTCGGAAAATGTGAAAATGATTACAAAAACATTTTGACTTCGCAGGCGACTGTCCCTGCAGCACTACCCAGGATGTCACTCACAGTTTCCTTGTGAAATATAGTGGGATTAAATACAAAGAATCTGAGGCCACCTTCTGATTATACTCAGATTATGAGTCGCCATCTATCGGTATCCTCTGTTTCAGAGCGTTTCAAATAAGCGGAGCAATAACTTCGTCAGCCGCTAATAAACATTCTGAAATTCTAGTTATGTAGTAACTGCGACTTGCCCAGTTAAAGACCGAAAATTACCTAAAACAAATGGCTCATTGGACTAGTGGTATGATAATATTTCTTAAGGGGTTAGTTTTTCTATGGCCGTGAATTAGCATAGAATGTTACTATATTTGTACTTCCCAGATAGCAGAGAAAAACACAACTCTCGTATTGCTGAAGATTGTATTCCAATGGCTGGGATTGTTGCCAATGAAACATGGTGCAGATATATGGAAAACTGATCAGGCGTAGCTCCTAGAAAAGGACGAACAAAGTGCATTGACTGAACAAAATGTTATATCACAGTTTATGTCAGCGATGTAATCCACTGGCTGAAGGAAGAAGTGGAGTTTATGATATTTTCGGAGCAGTGCAGCGTTATCGTGTACTGCTAATTTCGGAAATCGCAGTATACCTCTTCCTAACAAAACTCATCATGTTACTAAACATAATGCACGTGCCAGTAATTATCCTTAGTTCTACCCCTAACGTGAAGGCAAAATTGTCGCAGTTTGGTGTGACGCTAATAGTATGAGGTTTGAATAAACATGTATCTTAGGATAATGCCACTGTACTTGCCTTTCACGAAAAACAAATTATCGATTAAATGTCTTAATCATTTCCATGTTGAAGTGTCAATGTTTGCAGGATTTTAACAAAGAAATGAGTAATTAAGGTAAAATAGCAGATAAAAATTGTTAATATGCACACGCTGCGTGACAATCTCAGTTATGCATATGGATTTCTCTTAAATCCCTGTAAAGTAAATCAAATCTACCTTATTTATAAATACCAGTACTTTCGTTCGAAGTGACAGCACTATTCAAAATATATCTTCCCTTTCTTTCTATGAATTCAAAAAGTGGAATGATAAATTTATATAATTTAGTTTTTCATTAAACACTGAAATAATGGACAGTTCTTGGAACTCTTTCAATTTTGCAAGAATATCAGGGCGAATATCAATATTTACCATCAACTTTGCTCGAAACAAAAAAAAGTATCTCGTACAGATCATAGAGAGAACTGTATCGCTAAAACGTTATTTGTTTTGTTTCCAAAGGTTTTCTCGATATCAGGGCCAATCATACCTTGTGACATTTGAAAATACATTTCTTGTTTAGAAAAACATTCCAAAAAAGTTACCTAATATAGTTCGGCAAATGTACACGTAATGGCTTTCTCTTATGTTTAAAAGCGAAATGACCTATTATATCGGAATCTGGAAAAAATGTGACAACACTACACACAAGGTGGACACATACATTGGAGATTTTTAAAGATTTTTTAAGTGATGTGTGTCAGAAAAGCCATTCTTTGTTTTTCGTTCTAAGAAAAATTAAATAATGAATAATATACTGCAAAAACAATTTCTTTCTGTTTCTCTCCTGGAATATTGAAACAAAGGCATCGTATACTCTTGTGATACCTTAAATTAAAGAATCCGACCAATAAGTGGAAATCAAAATCTTGGGCACTAATCAGAAAGAAATATTCATCTGTAGAGAGTGATATCTTGCACACGTTATTACACAAAATGAATGATAAGATTTGATTTAGCTCCCTGTAGTGGAGGCAAAAATGTTTCTTCATTTACAGTTCGCTAACTTGCGGCGTTTGTTTCGTATTCTGCTGATTTACCTAACATATGAATAAGATTTTGAAAACGAAAATGTTGTCACTTATCATCGCGAAATTAAAATGGGAAATATTGATGTTTGTGGAAACTGAACTTTTACTACGCTGATTCCATTCATAATTTACCAACAATTTTAATGTCATCTAAAGACAAATGTAAGTTTGCACATTTCCAAC
This sequence comes from Macrothele yani, assembly GCA_039090855.1. NCBI lineage: Eukaryota > Metazoa > Arthropoda > Arachnida > Araneae > Macrothelidae > Macrothele > Macrothele yani. Next base: position 43,137,778 of record CM076999.1, on the reverse strand, counting down.
TTGTGAATCCTGCACTTTGGTTGGAAATAATTTATTAAATACTGGGTTCTCTCTTCTAGGAGTATTTTCTGTGATATGTTAAAATTCAGTTTTTCTGGGTTCCGGATGTACTGAAATTAAAACGTTTCCGAAATGTAGAAAATACCTGAATAAACTAATTTGAATATTCATCATTACATGATGTTTTATACTTTTAAGTGAAATTTGCTTAAAGGTGTTTTTCTCATTGTGTTAAACTAAACTGCTGTTTCTTGGTGTTACACTACATCATTTGCTTAAATACACAATGCAGCAACTTGCGTTTCTCTAAGAGGTTAGTCACTGAACTCTAATAAAAATGATCTAAAGAATTAAAAGTTGGACTGTAGCTGGAATCATCAAATACCTTTGACTTGGTATATTTGAATGGGGTTACTCAATATTCTTTCAACTTACTCGAAAAACTAAGTTCCTCTGGTTCATTTTACATGTTACCAAATTCTGATATTTCTGTCTTATTAATCCCAAGATATGTATATACTGTACGTGTTACAGAAGCATTTAGTTTCTTACGCGTCGGTACTGTTTGTACGTTATCATCATCATCATCATCATTGTCAACCATTATCAATCCACTGCTGGACGAAGGTCTCCCCAAGTTTCCTCCACAACGGTCTGTCTTGTGCCAGTCTCCTCCATGTCACCCCTGCATACTTTCGAATTTCATCCACCCATCTCCCATGTGGTCTTCTTCTGGGTCTTTTCCTGTCCCTTGGAATCCAATCTAAAATTTCAGCTGTCCATCGATGATCTGTCCTTCTGGCAGTATGTCCTGCCCATTGCCATTTCAGGGATTTAACTCTGATCATGATGTCTTCCACTCTTGTCATTTTTCGGATCCACGAGTTCCTCTTCTTATCTCTCCTGGTTACACCAAGCATGCACCTCTCCATGCTTCTTTGAGTTGTCTGCAGCCTTTGTATGTCTCTTTTAGTTAAGGTCCACGTCTCCGCACCATACGTAAGCACTGGAAGGATGCATTGATCAAACACTTTTCTTTTAAGACATAATGGCATATTGCTCTTGAAAATTATGCTGTTTCTTCCAAAAGCTCTCCAGGCAAGTTTTGTACGCCGATTAATTTCTTCATCAATGTGACCCTCACTTGATATCTGCTGTCCAAGATAAACGTACGTGTCTGTTATCTCCAGCTTTTCTCCATCAATCGATAAATCTTCATTTCTTGTAAAAGCATTGAGCATCACTTTTGTCTTCTGAAAGTTCATTTTTAATCCCACTTCTTTACTCTTGTCAGCAAGTTCCTGGATCATACTCTGCAGCTCTGATGGGGTAGTTGCAAAAATGACTACGTCATCAGCAAAACGAAGGTGGGTTAGATAATCTCCATTAATCTTTATCCCCTTGTTTTCCCAGCTCAGTGACTGAAAAACACCCTCCAATGTGGCATTAAAGAGCTTCGGAGATATGGTGTCACCTTGTCTCACTCCCTTTCCAATTTTTACGTATGTTGTATTTTCAAACAGCCTAATCTTTGCACTTGCATTTTCATAGATGTTATTAATAATATTAATGTATGCATCTTCAATACCGCAGGTTTTCAGAGCCATTGTAACTGCTGATGGTTTCACCGAATCAAAGGCTTTTTCATAATCGATAAAAGCCATGCACAATGGAAGTTCATATTCCTCGCTCTTTCAATTAGTTCTCTCAGCACGTGGATATGATCTATTGTGCTGTAGCCACTCCTGAATCCAGCTTGTTCTCTCGGTTGAGCCATGTCCAGTGTTACCTTCAAGCGGTGTGAAAGAACTTTAGTGAAGATTTTATAAACTACTGATAGGAGGCTGATAGGTCTGTAGTTTTCCGAGATCCTCAATGTCACCTTTCTTATGTAGCAGGATCATTGTAGCGGTGTTCCAATCCTCAGGAATCTTTCCTTCATTAAGGCATCGAGTGAAAATTTGGGCGAGTACTGTTTCGATTTCTCCACTTGCTTCTTGTATGATGTCTACAGTAATTCCATCTTCTCCTGGAGCTTTTCCTCGCTTCATGTTCTTGATTGCATGTGCAACTTCTGCTGGAAGGACTGGAGGAACTCTGGTACTGGTATCTTTCATGATGTCTGGAGTGCATATATCATCCCTTTCATATAATTTGGAGTAGAAATCTTTCACTCTTGTCAAAATTTCGCCTCTATTTCTTGTTACAGAACCATCTTCTTTTCTCAGTGCCATAATCTGTTTTCTTCCCTTACTGAGATGTCCCTTTGCTATCTTTAGGCTTTGGTTGTTTTCAATTGCTTTCCTCACTAGTTCACAGTTGAATTTCCTTACGTCTTTAGTGATACTTTTTCTTACTGTCTTGCATAGCTCTATATATTCCACTTTGGAAGTCACATCTTCTTTAGTTGTCCTCATCTCTCTTCTTTTTTGCATCAACATTTTGGTTTTTCCTGATAATTTGTTCACATGCAACTTGTTCTTAGACCCAGCTAATTTTGTTGCTGTTTCCATAAGAGCTTTGGTTACTTTTCTGTTAACTTCAGAGATGTCCACTTCTTCCGATGTTAGGCCTTCTAAAGCAGAGAACCTGTTCTTCAGTTCTAACTTGAAGGTATTATGGTGTTTTTTAAGGTTGGTTATGTCAATAGATTTTGTTTGTCCTATGAGCTTGCCACGTTCCAAGTTTAGTGTTGAGGTGCATCTTACATCTCACCAATCTATGGTCACTACCTGTGTTGAACTTGTTTAGCACACTGCAGTCTTCTATGACGAATTTTTGTTACACATAATAAAATCAATTTCACTTGTCGTCCCATTTGGATGTCTCCATGTCCATTTCCTGTGTGGCTTTTTCTTGAAGAAGGAGTTCAAGATGAAAAACCCTTCTGCCTCTGCAAACTCAACAAGAGTATTTCCACGCTGGTTTCTGTTGCCATGACCGAATTTACCTACCGAAGTTTCATTCTGTTGCCGTTGCCCTATTTTTGCATTGAAATCTCCCATAATTATTTTCAAGTGCTGCTTACCTTTATTATTTAGATGACAAATTTCCTCATAAAATTCTTCAATTTCTTCTTCAGGATGACTTGTGGTGGGTGCATAAGTTTGAATAATCTGAGCCTGGTATCTTTTCGAGAGTTGGATAACAAGTCGTGCAGCTCTGTCAGAGGAACTTTCAACTTCTACAACTTTATCCTTCAGTTTCTTGTTTATTATAAATCCAACACCACTAGTTCTGCCAGTATCTGTCCCACGATAGTAGAAGAGATGTCCACTTTTCAGTTCGATGAGATCTTCTCCTTTTCTCCTTACCTCACTTAGCCCCACGATGTCCCACTTGATCCTTTGTAGTTCCTCTTCCAATTCAAGAAGCCTTGAATCAGAAGATAGGGAGCGTCCATTGTAAGTAGCCAAGGTCAGCATCAGATGGCAGCCTAGTCCGGTCCTCCGGGGATTCTTAGCACCCTCTGCCTTCATGTCGCACTGGCCGCTGCCTTGGCCAGGTACATTCCAGCTGCCGGAGACTGAGGGCCAAGATTTAAGTTGTGGAATCATTTTGGAGGGGTTTGGCCATAACTCACCACGCTGGCCAAGCGGGTTGGTGAGTGTGGGATAGCATTTCCTCTGATCCCGATGGTATAGTTATACCGCTATTGGCGGTCGTCAGAGCCCCTTTAGTGGGAACAGGATGCACCACGAGAAGGCGGGGTTGACATTTGTCAAGGAGAGGCTGTGATGTTACGCATCACCTGACCTTACATCACCTGACCTTACGTTATATGGGTTTAAAAATTATTACACTACAGCTTCCATTCTGTGCAAGGGTACTCCAGAGTGGAAAGTAAATATTCAGAATTCAAGGAAATTTCGATTAAATAATTGCCGCGTGTGGTAAAATCCTGCAATGCCTTGATTATGATACGCTTTCCAACATAGTAGAAATCATTTCTCCAGGTATGAGGAAAATGGCTGTGGAATAAATCTCACTCCTGTGGCCTGACCTTTGATCCCATTTCGATGATATTCAATAGACGTGGTGCAGTATATCTCCGAAAAAGCATGATGAAGTTTTGTCGCAAACGAAGCAATCTTACGTAAGTTATTATGCATTAGGTCTATGGAATAGATCCCACTTCTGTGTCCTAAACTTTGACCCCATTTCTCCCATTTTCAATAGGATTCGTCACCAGGCAGGTCCCTACAACATACTAACATTTCATAGAAATTGAAACATTTTTACGTAAGTTATGTTGCATAATGGCAATGGAAGTGATTCCGCTCCTATGTCTTGACCGTTGACCCCCATTTCGCCAATTTTGTATTGGGTTTGTCCCCAGGTGGTTCCCTACCACATACTAAAATCTCACCGAAATCGATTTTTTTTACGTTAGTTATGATGCATAACAGCAGTGGAATGGATCCCGCTCCTATGTACTGATCTTTGACCCCATTTCGTTCACTTTCAATAGGGTTCCTTCCCAGGTGTTTCCTTTCCCCGTACTGAAATGTCATCGAAATCGAACGATTTTTACGCGAGTTATCGTGCGGACGGACATACGCACACAACGCGTGACGTAATGAGGCAGATGGGAATCGCGACCATCTGCTCGCAAGAGTTTGACGTCATTAAACGCTTTTAGGATTCACACACAACGCGTGACGTAATGAGACAGATGGCGTGACCGCGCGCCAATTACTAATGGGGAATATTTTGTAGAGACGTTCAGTTAAAATGGAATACAACCAAAGAACGCATAATAACGAGTACTATGAAAGTGTGGTTCCACGATTTTGAAGTCAAGAATATGTGCACTCAATTAGTGGAGTCAATGTCAAAACGAATGCAACAGGTCATTTCTGCTAGAGGACATACTTCATACTAATGCAGGTATTTATCAGTGTATATCAAGGCATAGAAGTACATAAAGGCATAGTTTTGGAAAAAAGAGTGATATTTTACTTTGTCCCAATTAATTTGCACAGTATAGTAATACGATATGTAGCAAAAATTGTATCTACGACTTACTTTATTCTGCAGCATACTACGGATACAATAACACTTTTTTATTTGCAGCTATGCTATATGCGATGCAATAGAAAACTCGGTGATACAGTAGCAAAGTCCTGTGTAGCGCGCAATTTGATTTCACTACCAAGTTAAGTCATTAATACAATGCGGATGAATCAGAACAATTTCTTATGACCTGAATTTAAGCAGCTTTTATTTTTTTCAGACGCGCAATTCGGTGATTTTTCTAGTTCAGCAAAGAAATAAATTTTATATTTGGAAGGCTTATTAAAGGAAAATGTCAAATACAATTCTTCATGGAATTCGTTTAATGCAATTTTCTGCATTGTCGATTCTCCTGCTTTGTATGATAGACAAATAAAACTATCACTCTTGAAAGTAGGAGACCTAAATTGCCAAATTTCCAGCATTTTTAAATCATCGTCCTAGGCTTGCTGAATCTACTTTAAAAAATGCTTTCCTTTTTACAAAAGAAGTTTTTTTCCGTTACCCAATAAAAACGTATAGTTTTCCAAATAGAGAAATGTAATATTTTTTCTTCAAATGATAATATTAACGCTCGGGAAAACATTTCATTCAAACACTCTTCTACCCCTTGGAAACCTATGCTTTTCAAAAGAAAATTGGTAAATGTATGCTTTCAAATACCAGTCTTTGATGTTGTCTGTTGTCTGCACCTGTGTGACATGAACCCTACTAAGTTGTTCTTGAACATATCTATTAGAAGGATAAAATAATTTTGAACAAAGAATTCCCTTTCATAAAGATTAAAAATTTTCAGATTAATTAGTGAAGCCTGTTGATCAAGATCTTGATTTAAAGAGTTGTTTCATTGGTTTCCATTATTGTTATTCAAATTTCATATTGGAAATAAACACATATTTCTCGACGTATAAAAATGGCTGTTTTCAAATTAAAATCAGCGTACACGTGGGTATAATGAAATTCAATATTACGAGGTTCTTCCTCTTTCTTGCACGTAGGATATCATAAGACCAGCGCGGAACAACCGATGCTATCTAAATCTGATGTACTTTTCTCTTAATGACTTTCCGTATTAGAACGAGTTCCCGATTACAATTCAAAACAATGAACCAACATATTTCTTAAGAATATGAATCAGGCCCGAAATAAAAATGTTTCGAGAAAGTATTACAGATATCCCCTAAGGATTGGAAAGAACAGAAATCTCCGGGTAAAGTCGTGCCCATGAAAATTTAATTTTGTGTGCGTGTGTCTGTGTATGTGTGTGATCGATTACGGGTTAGTGTTGTGGTGAAACCAAAGAGACATCGATAAAGCAAATGGAATATGTTGCTTCGCGTTTACACCGTTGAAACAACAAAGGGAGTCTCTAATTTGGAGACGAGGTACTCCACAATACTATATTGTTAGTTATCTCTATTGAATATGAAAGTTTCAGTAAAAAGGAATTCACAGGTAGGAGAGTGACACGTTTGTTTACAAAATTTGAGCATGCTCTCATACTGAGAAATGAAATATCTCAGATTCGAAATACAAATATGAGAAATGAATTTAAATAGAACAGCACGTCTACCTCCAACAGAACGTTGATTTTTACTCCTTGTGTTTTGCCACTTTATTATGTAATGTTCATATATACATATATCGGTACGTAAAGTGTTCCTTGGGATGTAAGGTCAGGTGATGCGTAACATCACAGCCTCTCCTTGACAAATGTCAACCCCGCCTTCTCGTGGTGCATCCTGTTCCCACTAAAGGGCTCTGACGACCGCCCATAGCGGTATAACTATACCATCGGGATTAGAGGAAATTCTATTCCACACTCACCAACCAGCTTGGCCAGCGTGGTGAGTTATGGCCAAACCCCTCCAAAATGATTCCACAACTTAAATCTTGGCCCTCAGTCTCCGGCAGCTGGAATGTACCTGGCCAAGGCAGCGGCCAGTGCGACATGAAGTCAGAGGGTGCTAAGAATCCCCGGAGGACCGGACTAGGCTGCCATCTGATGCTGACCTTGGCTACTTACAATGGACACTCCCTATCTTCTGATTCAAGGCTTCTTGAATTGGAAGAGGAACTACAAAGGATCAAATGGGACATCGTGGGGCTAAGTGAGGTAAGGAGAAAAGGAGAAGATCTCATCGAACTGAAAAGTGGACATCTCTTCTACTATCGTGGGACAGATACTGGCAGAACTAGTGGTGTTGGATTTATAATAAACAAGAAACTGAAGGATAAAGTTGTAGAAATTGAAAGTTCCTCTGACAGAGCTGCACGACTTGTTATGCAACTCTCGAAAAGATACCAGGCTCAGTTTATTCAAACTTATGCACCCACCACAAGTCATCCTGAAGAAGAAATTGAAGAATTTTATGAGGAAATTTGTCATCTAAATAATAAAGGTAAGCAGCACTTGAAAATAATTATGGGAGATTTCAATGCAAAAATAGGGCAACGGCAACAGAATGAAACTTCAGTAGGTAAATTCGGTCATGGCAACAGAAACCAGCGTGGAAATACTCTCGTTGAGTTTGCAGAGGCAGAAGGGTTTTTCATCTTGAACTCCTTCTTCAAGAAAAAGCCACACAATAAATGGACATGGAGACATCCAAATGGGACGACAAGCGAAATTGATTTTATTATGTGTAACAAAAAATTCGTCATAGAAGACTGCAGTGTGCTAAACAAGTTCAACACAGGTAGTGACCATAGATTGGTGAGATGTAAGATGCACCTCAACACTAAACTTGAACGTGGCAAGCTCATAAGACAAACAAAATGTATTGACATAACCAACCTTAAAAAACACCATAATACCTTCAAGTTAGAACTGAAGAACAGGTTCTCTGCTTTAGAAGGCCTAACATCGGAAGAAGTGGACATCTCTGAAGTTAACAGAAAAGTAACCAAAGCTCTTATGGAAACAGCAACAAAATTAGCTGGGTCTAAGAACAAGTTGCATGTGAACAAATTATCAGGAAAACCAAAATGTTGATGCAAAAAAGAAGAGAGATGAGGACAACTAAAGAAGATGTGACTTCCAAAGTGGAATATATAGAGCTATGCAAGACAGTAAGAAAAAGTATCACTGAAGACGTAAGGAAATTCAACTGTGAACTAGTGAGGAAAGCAATTGAAAACAACCAAAGCCTAAAGATAGCAAAGGGACATCTCAGTAAGGGAAGAAAACAGATTATGGCCCTGAGAAAAGAAGATGGTTCTGTAACAAGAAATAGAGGCGACATTTTGACAAGAGTGAAAGATTTCTACTCCAAATTATATGAAAGGGATGATATATGCACTCCAGACATCATGAAAGATACCAGTACCACAGTTCCTCCAGTCCTTCCAGCAGAAGGTGCACATGCAATGAAGAACATGAAGCGAGGAAAAGCTCCAGGAGAAGATGGAATTACTGTAGACATCATACAAGAAGCAAGTGGAGAAATCGAAACAGTACTCGCCCAAATTTTCACTCGATGCCTTAATGAAGGAAAGATTCCTGAGGATTGGAACACCGCTACAATGATCCTGCTACATAAGAAAGGTGACATTGAGGATCTCGGAAACTACAGACCTATCAGCCTCCTATCAGTAGTTTATAAAATCTTCACTAAAGTTCTTTCACACCGCTTGAAGGTAACACTGGACATGGCTCAACCGAGAGAACAAGCTGGATTCAGGAGTGGCTACAGCACAATGGATCATATCCACGTGCTGAGAGAACTAATTGAAAGAGCGAGGGAATATGAACTTCCATTGTGCATGGCTTTTATCGATTATGAAAAAGCCTTTGATTCGGTGAAACCATCAGCAGTTACAATGGCTCTGAAAACCTGCGGTATTGAAGATGCATACATTAATATTATTAATAACATCTATGAAAATGCAAGTGCAAAGATTCGGCTGTTTGAAAAATACAACACACGTAAAAATTGGAAAGGGAGTGAGACAAGGTGACACCATATCTCCGAAGCTCTTTAATGCCACATTGAGGGTGTTTTTCAGTCGCTGAGCTGGGAAAACAAGAGGATAAAGATTAATGGAGATTATCTAACCCACCTTCGTTTTGCTGATGACGTAGTCATTTTTGCAACTACCCCATCAGAGCTGCAGAGTATGATCCAGGAACTTGCTGACAAGAGTAAAGAAGTGGGATTTAAAATTAACTTTCAGAAGACAAAAGTGATGTTCAATGCTTTTACAAGAAATGAAGATTTATCGATTGATGGAGAAAAGCTGGAGATAACAGACACGTACGTTTATCTTGGACAGCAGATATCAAGTGAGGGTCACATTGATGAAGAAATTAATCGGCGTACAAAACTTGCCTGGAGAGCTTTTGGAAGAAACAGCATAATTTTCAAGAGCAATATGCCATTATGTCTTAAAAGAAAAGTGTTTGATCAATGCATCCTTCCAGTGCTTACGTATGGTGCAGAGACGTGGACCTTAACTAAAAGAGACATACAAAGGTTGCAGACAACTCAAAGAAGCATGGAGAGGAGCATGCTTGGTGTAACCAGGAGAGATAAAAAGAGGAACTCGTGGATCCGAAAATGACAAGAGTGGAAGACATCATGATCAGAGTTAAATCCCTGAAATGGCAATGGGCTGTACATACTGCCAGAAGGACAGATCATCGATGGACAGCCGAAATTTTAGATTGGATTCCAAGGGACAGGAAAAGACCCAGAAGAAGACCACATGGGAGATGGGTGGATGAAATTCGAAAGTATGCAGGGGTGACATGGAGGAGACTGGCACAAGACAGACCGTTGTGGAGGAAACTTGGGGAGACCTTCATCCAGCAGTGGATTGATAATGGTTGACAATGATGATGATGATGATGAAAGTGTTCCTTATGATGTTAAGTAACTTTTCATGCTGAGGTACCATTACTTGCTCAGGTTGTATGATGGAAAGCGCTACATCAGAATTATGTAAGATTGTCGCTCTTTCCCCAGTTTCTTTCCAGTTAACTTATTTCTGCACTCCTGTTCTTATCTGAATCTGTTTTACGAAACGTGCATGTTAGAGGTAAAAAATGATGAAACTCATTCTTGTATATTTGCATTGTTTGAAATGTTTGACCCTGTGTATTGAGCTAATCACTTTTTTCCATTTGTTTTTCAGAAAAATGATTAAAAGATTGAAAACAAATATATATACTTAAACCCCAACAGTTTGACTTGTACCTCCGCTATTAAAAGTTTTTACATTCCCAAATGTAGTGGAGTGTAATACTGAAATCAGAATAAGCTGAACATTGCAGGAGCATAAAAAATGTACCACAGGTAGTACATAAAGTCGGAAAAAATATTTGAAAACAGGTCAATACTTCTAATTTTCTATATGTTTCAACCTTTGAAAATTCCCTTCTGTCATGATTAAAAAAAGTGTTTTAGGATCTGTTTGGCTTTAGTACTAAAAGATGATTATTTCTGGAACTCAGGGTGTGTGAAAGCTCAATGTCTCAAATATAATTATAAGCTGGTAATAGAATATATAAATAGCAATGGAATCTTGCATGTTGTGATTCTGAAATGTATTTAGGAACACTCAAATTGTGGAAATGTAAATGCAAGTAATTTTATAGTGAATTTAAGTAACATGTTGGTAAATACCCATATAATAGAAACATTCTGTAGACGCTAGTATTTTGTTTAATATTTTATGCATACCTTTCAATAAAGTTTCATTTTACATTCCGAATATTGAAATAGGTTTATAGTTATCCATCCGCTTTTCGCGGAAAACAAAGTGAATGCTGATCGTAAGTCATTAGTCCTCTTTATCACAGAGGGCAATATACTTTATAAAGGTCAGCTACACCATTTTTTCTTACACGTTGACGGTAAAACTTAGCAAAACGAATTTGCTGCTGATTTCAAATACAAGGAGTAGAAGACATACTCAGGTAAAAGGGTTAGGCTTTCTACTTGTGCAGTTAGCTTTACCTTGTTACCTAATATTTTGCAATGTACTTTTATGACTTTGTCGTTTTTACTATGATAATTAGTTGATCAATTATATAGTTCACATCGATTTCTTTCTTTTAGGAGCTTTCTGCGTAGTAACAGTTAACCCTACAAAACAACAACACATTACTTATTCCATAATTAGGAAAAACGCTTGTCAATGCTTACACTTATAGTTAATGACAGAATAATCATAATATGAGTAGCAACGGAGACAAGATTATTGCCAAAATGTTGGCATCGCGTTATGGGCTTACTGTTTTGTTCCGCCTGTATTAGTGCCCGTAGTCATGGTTACTATATTTATGTGTTTGCTATGATTCCAAAACCAAGAATGGAAACCAATCACGCTGGCTGAAGCATGGTTTAGTGGCTTTTCTTTATTGCCAACTGAAAATGAATGTGCACGGAAATTGGACGTTACCCAGATGATCGATTTCTTTCCGTAAAAACTTCAAGAAGAGATCGTTCCTTTAGTGTTGATCAGTACACTGGTGTGAGAAGACAACCTTATATTATGTATTCTTTATTTACAATTGCTTGATAAGCAACAGGTACAGTACGGTAGGAAACGCAGTATATAATATGAAATACTCAGCAAAATTGTTGGATATATCTCACATACCTATGCATTACTTCAACAGAACAATGGGACTTACTCCATTATTTTACCTCAGGGACCAACCTTACTGGGTACAATATGTCCATTTGCAATCGTTATACAACAATGTCTTTGTGTCATTATTTTTTTCTCTTTCCTTTATCTAAGGTATCGTGAAAAGTGGTGTTTTTTTAAAAAGTTTTTCTGCTGTAAATATTCTACGATACAGATTTTTAGAATCGAGATATTCTTGAAAATACCATTTTGATTTTTCGCAACATTGACTGATATTTCTTTCAATAAGCCAACACAGTTCGTACTCCACTGATTTTCCGCTACTGCGGTACGAAATATTTCGCGGGGTAATTCGATTGACCTGAAAACATGTGTTGAGTCCGCGCGCCTGAATCGTTTTCCTGGAAATTTATTTCCTTACGTCATATAATTTTTCTGCAGCATACCGATTTTTTTCTTTCTGGAAGAAATTCAAAACATTTCTGCAGTTGGCGACATACGAGTGTCTTTTGATATGTGTAATATTTTCTTCCAGTACTTACTGGCATTTTCGTTTAAGCTACCAATATGTGCGTTGCGGTACGAAATGAAACCATGCGATGTTACAGAACACTTAATCAAAGGTGAGTCACGTGCTCTAGTGCAAAAAATATAAAGCAAAAAAATTCTTTTAACACTTGATTTTATATCGCTTTTTGAAGATTATAACTGAAAACTTCCATCTATTCACTTACTAACTTTAAAAAGCACAGGATAATTTTGAAAAGTAACGGAAAAGTTGATTTGCTATAATAACATTTATATGCGATATATAGATTTTCCAAAAGCTAGGAGCAAATACAGCATTTAAATCTCCCTTAAGTGTGTAAACAGGTCCAAGAACTGCTATGTTCCCCAGAAACATCAGCTCATGAATGGTCGGGACCATTCTGCTATCGGAGTAACTAAAAGGTGGTCTAAAAATGATCCCTAAACCAAAATACAAAAATCCAAAGAACAGCCCGAGTAATATACAAATTGTAATATAAAAAAAAAAAAAAAGAAAAATGTACCTAGATCCGAGAGAATCCAGGAATCTGACTTAGCTATGTGGGAACACTCTGTGGGAAGGAAATCTTAATATGAAGTAACAGGTCCTCCCAAAGTCAAAATACTGAAGTTACACAACAGGAGCAATACCTGAGCTAATACCTGAAAAGAACAGTTGAGAGTAAAGGAATACACACCTTGCAATAAAGAAATGTAGAGCGCGTATTAAGTTACCAAAACTGAATAATATAACACCCCGAAAGTGAAAATTCTTCCCAAAAGGTACCTGAATTATCCAATATTCATTAGGAAGTAGATAGCTGTGGAATTTAACAAGAACGAGAATACTTCAGATACCCTATGAGTTCCATATTTCCAAAAAGAAACTCCAGTAAGAAACATTTTGCAGAACCTATCAAATTCATACAACAAAAAATCTTACTAATAATTTTCTGGAAACATGCTGAAGGTACCAATTTGTTAAAACAGTTGAATATATTATTAATTATACAAATTACATTTGTTAAAACCGTTGAATATAATAAATTTAATTCCTTCAGTGCCTGGCTTTCTACTTCGTTGAAAGCCAGGCACTGAAGGAATTAAATTTATTAAATTTTGAAAGTTTTAAAAGGGAAAATTCAAGGTAAGAGAGGAAGAGGACGGCCAAGGAAACGTTTTATGGCACAGTTACTCCAAGACACCAATACTAGGAGATAGTATGACTTGAAGAGAACAGCGGAGAATAGAGAGGAATGGAAAGACAGAGTACATCTCGTGAACAACCTGTCCTTTAACTGAGTAACCAAGATGAAGAAACACAATTTAGTCTAGAAAAATGATTGACGTTAAACGGAGGAAAACACAAACGAACACATCCGATGATGTACGATTAGTAACTTGTCACAGTCTGAAATTTGCACAAGTAAAAACTTTGTTAAAATTACGCAAACGTTGAGTTAAAAAAGCATAAGATCTTTCGATCTTGAACCAGAATCGTGCTCAGTTGAAGTGTCAAAACGCACAACTCGAAAGGGGTTTTTAATGGTCTAATAATGAATCACTGCTGACGTAGTACAAAAACACACTGCAGTTCAATTGGTATCGAAGACCTCCACGGAGAAAAATCAGTCAATTGGTATCACAGAGTTATTAAATGTTTCGTATACCCAAAAATTTTCAGATATCCGATATTTCCATTGGTTTGCTATAGGGTGTAGGGGATGATATTTCCTCATTACAGCAACTCCTGTAAAGTTTAGAATACATACGCTCTCAGAAAGCAAGCAGGTAAACTTGGTATACGGGGAAGAGAGTAAAGTTGTATCGTTCCAAATTTGACCTCTTGCTGATCGTGACAAGGCCGTCAACTTTGAAGTCTACACCACTCTAGAAGTCTTAAATTTATATGCATGCATTAGGTATAAAAATGTGTTTATCTGGGAAATGAGAAATAAATATAATCAAAAGCATACGAATATGTCTAATGCAAATAAACAAAACTAATTGTTCGAATTAAAGTATCGCAAAATGTTTGACTTTTGAAACAGTCGAGTAAGGGTTTATGTTATTTGCCGTGCAATTTGTAATTTGTATCAAACAGCACTCTTATCTGATGAGGTTTTTACCTGAAAATGCCGAAAATGACCATTTCCCCAAAAAGGGGAAAAAATCATTGACATGTCATCTTTTTAAAAGAACAAAAATCCGTATTCCCTCCCCTCCCCTTCTCTTACATGCTATTTCTAAAATGTGAGAGCTTCAGAATTTTGAGGCATTGAAAATATTCCATTGTAGTGTTCGAGAAGCAATATTTTTTACCTGTTAACCCACAATCAAAAATTAAATTCAGATCACACCACTACAAAACAGTTACCAGCGATAATTCATTTCGGCTTCGGCAACACAGGAAGCTGAGTTGCGTAATTGTGGTATTAAACATTTTGCATATTAATTGAAACTTTGATTAAACTTTTCCTCAGAATGGAGCAGGCTCCCTCCGTGTCATTCTGACGTACTTTCGAATTTCATCCACCCATCTCCCACAAAGCCTTTTTCCGCGTCCTGTCCTGTTTTTTGGTATCCAGTCGGAAATTTCGGTTCTCGATAACTGGTCCGTTCTTCCAGCGATACATCCAGCTCATTACCATTTCAGGGATTTCACTCTGATGATTGTCATTTTTCGGATCCACGAGTTTCTCTTATCATTCCTGGTTATACCAAGCATACATCTCTCCATCTTCCGTTCAGTTGCTTGCGGCCTTTGTATGTATTTTTTAGTTATGCTTCATGTCCGAAATTCGCAAAAGTTCCCGTGACAAGGATGGGAACCCATATCCTTCTGCTCGGGAGCCAAATGTTTTCCCATTTAATTTATACCGACACAATTTATCGTGCAACTTTGCCATCTTGATATGCGCTTTATCTCTGTAATATGGCACACAGATTTTTATTTCTTAAGAATTGGAAGGATGCTTTGATTAAAAACTTTTATTTTAAGACATAATGTATTTTACTCTTGAAAATAGTGCTGTGTTTCTTTAAAAAGCACTTAAACAAAGTTTTATACGCCGATTAATTTCTTCATCAATGTGACCTTCACTTGATATCTGTTGCCAAAGGCAAATGTAGGTATAGGTTACCTTCAAATTTTCCCTATAGATCAATAAATCGTCATTTTTCGTAAAAGTATTGCACATCATTTTTGTTTTAAGAAAGTTCACTTTTAATTCCACTCCATTTCCCTTGTCGGGAATTTCCTGCATCATATTTTTCAGCTCTGAAGGAGTAGCTGCAAAAATGACTATGCCATCAGCAAAGGAAGATGAGTTAAACAATCTACGCTAATATGGATCCCCTTGTTTTAACATTTTAATGATCGAAAAACATTTAGCAATGTGGCAGTGAAGAGTTTGGGAGATATGGTGTCACCTTTTCTCACTCCCTTTCCAATTTTTATTTGTGCTGTATTCTTGAACAACCGAACCTTTGCACTTTCATTTTCATAAATGGTATTAGTATGTATGCCTCTTCAATACCACAGGATTTCAAAGCCCATGTAACTGCTGATGGCTTCGCTAAAACAAAGGCTTTTACATAATAATCAACAAAAGCCATAAATAATAGGAGTTCATATTCCCACGTTCTTAAAATTTGTTCGTTTAGTACTTGGATAAGATCTATTAAGCTGTAGGCACTCCTGAATCTAGCCTGTTCTGTTAGCTGAGCCACGTCCAGTGTTGCCTTAAAGAGATGCGAAAGAACTTTAGTAAAGATTTTATGAACTAATGATGTGAGGCTGAATTACGCACATACACAGACGCACTGACGCTCCTAGCGGTATAAGTGTATCAATTAATAAAAATGTTATCTCATACGCACCAACCAGCTAGACCGGCGTGTTGAGTTATAGTAACGCCTCCTTCTACCCTTTCTCCAAAATGTCCACGTGGGAGATGGGTGGATAACATTGGAAATCAGGCTGTATGGAGGAGACTGGCTGAAGACTGACGGTTGTGTTAAACGACATGGTGAGACCTTCGTGATGATATTGATTATTTCTGATGATTACACGCACACACACACACACACACACACACACACACACACACACACACACACACACACATAAACTACGCCTGCCCTGTGGAGTCTTCGTCTAAGCCCTAATTTTGAACCTTTCGTCCGAGATTGGTCCGGGTTCGAAATTATGATGAGGCATGGATGTTGTGCTTCTCTTACGACAAAGGCTGTCCATCATTCCCTTTTCCACGGAAGTAGTGGCCCAAAATAAAGTCGGGCGACTGCTAACAGACCATTGAATTGCTCAAGGTGGTAGTTAAATTTCAATCGAAAAAAAAAAAGATTTGCGAGAGTGCCCCTTTGCTATTCTGGCTGACTCAAATGGGTTTCCGCATATCCAACTGATTTGTAGTGGTGAATTCAGAATTTAATTTCCGGGGTTGAGTCGACAATGTATGGATACCTATCGGTTTGCAAACGCGTCATTGAGGGTAAACTTTTTCCAGTACTTTAAAATTTCCTGAAACATACGTTTTTCAAGAAATTAGGTCGATGCGAGAAGGAAGGCTCCTGGATTTGAATTTTTTATTTCAAAATCAACGTTTAGTTACTTTTCTCTGTCTTTTTTATTTATTCCTCTTTTAAATGCGTATTTTGTTCACTGTGTACACTGTTTAACGTCAATTTCACAGTACACTTCAGTGTTTTTCCACTTTTATCCACATTTCTGCTGTTTATAATTTAAAATGTCATTTGTCTTTCCTTTCCGGAACACATGTTTGACGAATCTGTTCCTTTCTTCCCTATCCATGTTTGAGAGTTCGTTTGACCGTATTCCCAAGATTTCTATCACGGTAAATCCGCACTTTATCAGGAACAACATACCGCACTTTCATCATAATCGCGACGCATTTACATGCATTATCACTCAGAATGGCGTTTATATGGATCCCCGCTCATACGGCTAGATCTTTGGTGTAATTTTCAACATTTGCAGTTTGAATCGTCCCCAGGTAACATATTTAAATTATGTCGTAATCGCACCCTCTTCCTGCTGCTGACGGAAAAATTCAAAGATACAAGATTCTTCAGTGTACGGTTGGAAAGCATAGAAAAAAGTGTATGGGGAAAAAATGCCCACTTCTTGAAAATAGGAGAAAATGTCCACAGGAAAAGTTATGCCTTTTTTAGTTTCATTAAAAAATATCTTAATTTAAACTAAGCAACCAAATAACGTTACCTAGCTAGCATTATGAGGACATCGTAGTTTGTTTCCAAAATGGCCGAAGGCGTCCATTGCTCAAATCAACGCGCGTGAGTGCGTGTGTTAGGCTCTTCTAAAAAAAGTAACTATGCTTAAGGCAAAATATCTCCAGCATTCTTTTCACAGGGGGATTAGGGAGTGGTGCATTATAGGGAAGCGGATTTATGTAACACCAAACAGAACACATCTTAAGTCCATGGCAAAATAAAAAGCACTCACAAGTTATCACATAGGCTAAGTAACGCTGTCTTGGTGCATCAGTGTAATAAGTCTGTAATAAGAAAAATATTTTGAAAATGTTAGTTCATAGACCCACGACGTTCAGTGTCCCAAATGGAAAAATTACAAAATAACTACAATGGGGACTGCATCCTGGCCCCATTGTAACATTCAATTACTGATATATTGTCTCCTACGTACTAGTTCTTATCGTTTTCTTAAGCATATTTCACTGTAAACCGCCACACAGGAAAACGTCCACACATGTTTCAGCAAGTTGGAAAACTGCTACACATCTTTCAGCAACTTGGGAAACTGCCACAGGTTTCTTTATTAAGTGGACGGGCACAAATTGCTGTTCCTCCAAGGAACTTTTTGAATGTGTGGCAGTTTTTCAAGGTGCCTAACGACGGTAAGGAGCTCTTTTGTTTGTCTGAATTTTAACGTCGGTTGAAGCCAGGTTATGGCACCTGGCCGCAAAGGTTCAAGGAGAGGGGGAGGTATAAAGATTACTGTTTCTGGCCTTATATTGAGAAATAAATTGGAAACTTCAAACAAATTTCGAGAAACCGTTCTGTGGAAGCCAAGTGTGAATTCTACTTTACTTCGAAGATATATTTATTTTGCCTTCGCTCAGTATATTACTTAAAACTTCAGTGTTTGGCGAAACAAAGGAATCACAGCACGACTCATGCTGTGTTCAGAAAAGGACGATAAGGTGGGATTTTTTTAAAACACTGTCCTTGTTCTTAGGCACAAAATATTTACATAACATGTCAAGTTTGTAATATTGTTCTTTTACTTAGTTATTTCATAGGCACTAAACCTTGGACTTTTTAACAGATTTTAATCCGCCGACTTCATATTCATAACATTTGCGTATCAAATCAGGTCAATGGCATTGCGCTTTTACTTAGGCACTAAATATTAATCCATAGGCCCTAGGCGTAGGCTTTTTAACAATTTTTATTCTACCAATGTAATATTGACAGCGTTTACACGTCAAATATTTATTGCAAACTAGTCAACTGATTAACAGAACAGTACACCCCTCCAGTTGTTGGCGATAACATTCGTAAAATATCCCTTTTAAACATTCAGCATCCACACAGAAGATCCAAAACATTATGGCAATCTGCCTATTTCAGGTTCTTCCTCCGCGTGCCAAAATAACAGAACTTTTGCGACAAGGCATGGACACTACTACAAGATTTCTAAAGGTGTCTTGTGGTATCTCTTACCAACATGTGACCAACAGATCCTATAAAATTAGATTTGTCTGTTTGATTACTAGATCCTTTAAGTTTTGTAAGTTACCGGATTTTTTCATCGCTGATCAGATTTACTGTTCCAAACAGAAACCACAGATGCCAGATTGAATCGCTGTCAGGGTTATTTGGAGTCCAGGTCAATACTTAGAAATCTTCGTCACGGTCCTCAAACCATTCTCAAACGATCTGAGCAATGTAGCGTGGAACATTGTGCTGATGAAACAAAGCGCTTCTGGTGGGGAATATCGTTTCCAAAAAGAATGATCTTTGTCAACGATAATGTTTAGATGGGTAGTAGAAGCCGTTGTTTCCCGCCCATGAATGATTGCACCAAAAAATTTCCACGCACAATAGGGGAATGGGGGTCATCGTATCAGACGACATTCTTCCAATCATTCAGGGTTATGTTTTGACGCTTGTGTGTACATTGTGGGGGATTTTAACTATTAAACTAGGTTAATATGGGCACCATTAGCAGCCTGAGGAGCACCGCAGCCATTTTTCAACAGGGTTTGATGTTCTGAGGGTTGTGGCACGTTACTCCAGTCACCAGCATTCAAAGTTCCGGTGAGAATCGCGACAATATCGATTCTCATGGTTCGTACTAAACGGGACAATATTCGCTCACCTCTAGTACAGATAAGCTGTGGTTGGTCCACACCTTGTCGTAGGCTCGGAGTGCAATAATAACTTTTCTTGAGGGCCTTTCATCATTATTATTTAAAGCGTATTCTCCCTAAGGTTTTTTTTCCATTTCCGAACTTTTATAAGTCATTTTCAGAGCTGCGATACGTTCACTGGTCTCCATTATCAGATTTATTATTGTTCTTTTTTTCCGCGTTTCTTTTGTTCCCAGTTGTGATGAAGTGGAAGCCTAGGCGTTCCTTCTATGTATCATCGGAAATCTAATTAATTATTTGAATAACAGATGGACCAACACACTGTGTAACCCAGAAGAACTCATGTGCAAGTCTCAGGGGAGTTTCTCCTGACTTTGTTCAGACTCTAATCTTACAATCGCTTTCCTCATGAGTTCATCTATTAAATTATACCTTGGAGCCACTACAGCAAATCTGCTATCTCAATAAAATTTATTTACAGTCCACAAACGATTAGAGGTACAATACCGGAACAATTATCTCTATGCAGCAGCTCATTTTGCATAAACAGGTGCCGTTACCAACAGTTTTTGAACGATACCATGTTTAACAGTGCATTTCACAAATATACCCAAGTTTCACGTATTTTCAATTCTGCATGAAATAATCGGAATAAAATTGAGATTATTTGGAATAGAATACATTGGTTCCCAAATTTATGGAAACCGGTGTACAATATATGATATTTGACACCGAATTTATAGTAATTGCATGAACTCTTTTATTATACCAACAAACACCAGAATGCGAAAAGTTTAGGAGTAATAGATCGCTAAATGTATGTCGTCGTTTCACAAATACGTGTGTCGAAGTTTTCCTGATATTAAAATGAATGTTATATATACTTTAAAAGTTAATATACAGTGAAAAATTTGGAAACATAGCTGGATATAATTTATGATTAAAATGTTCTGCTCGCTTTTTTTTGAATTGCATATTTGATCACAAAAGAGGGCTGATCCTCGTGTAAAGAACTGTAGTGAAAAAACTGTTAACATATTTTCTTGTCTTGTTCTACAGATACAGGAAAAAGCTGATATCTTTAAAATGCCGAACAACCTGGAATTATTAAATGAATTTTTGGTTTGGAAAAAATAAATGCACAGTCCATGGTTGGATAAATTGGGTAACATACGATTTTAATTGCCTACCACGTATATATGTTTTTTCATGAGCATCAATCTGTGCTCCGGTGAAGCAATGGTTTGATCGCTGACTGCTAAGAGATCGTCCGCAGTGGGTTCTGATGGCAATCCCCGTGAGGCATAGATGTTGTGTTTGCCTTACGAGATGTGTGCTCTCTCCTTTTTCTGAAACCAGTAGAACTAAATTAGAAACAGGCGACTTCTTTTCGTTTATGAAATTGTCCACGGTTGTGGTTAAGCTACCAAACAACAACAACCACAGCAAAAGACTTTACTCCGAATCCAAATCCCTAATTTTGAAATTTTCGGTAGAATACATTTTGTTTCAAATTTAAAATATTCTTGCATGAACCCAGATCTTTAAGTTTCCATTAAATTTACAAATATTCTTCATCCGCCGTACTATATCATATATATCTGTTACTATTGTATGAAAATAGGTATCTGTTTGAAAATAATGTAATATTTGATTATTTTAGAACATGCAGATATTCGTTGTCGACGGTGCAAGTATTAATCTGGTGTAGAACCGGCTTATAAAGAGCAAGTATTTACTGAGTTCTCGGATTTAACGAGCAAACCATAAACTTTTTTGGTGTAATGGCAATAAAAACTAATTTGATCGCATAAAACAAATAAAAATCGCAAAATCCGGTATTTCACATGGGAAAACAAAAGCTAATGCTTTTATCAAGTAAAATAACGAAATTAAAAGAAATATCATATTTGAATGTGTCAGAGAAAGTCTGCTGCACAGTGCCTTGGAATACAGGAATAGAATTGGCGTCGTGCATTAGGAAACTGCAAAAGCTCAGGGAAATCTTATAGTCATAGAAGATTGTTGATAGGAAAGCTACCGAAAAAGGGGTAAATATCGAAAACGCTCTACAAGCGAATTGTTCATGAGTATCTGTGTACATTACTCAAAGGACGCTTCACTGAATCCGAAAGGATAGCCAGGCATTAGATGTTTTAATTTCTTTTAAACATTATGAAATAGAATGAATTCAGAACATGTTCATTCTTACAACATTTAGTTCAGTATAAAATTGCACCAGAAATTAATCGCTTTCTTTTCGGCAGCAAAATATTGTAACCTACTTTGTTTCCCTCACGGCATTATAATGTTGTTGTCATTTTTTTTATCTCCCTATTGCGTTACTTGTGACAATGAGTTTAGTGTTCGCTGCTCATCACAAAGATGGTCATCAAAACTGCACACATTTGTAGCACCTTCCGAACATGGCAGGCACAATTTAAAATATAATAAATCACAAGAAAGTAGTGAAGTAACTGAACGTTTGGGTGTTCATTAATATATATTCTTTTTTTAACTGAGAACCGGTGGTCTCTAGTCAGGAAAGTTTGTAGTTGCACGAGTTCACGTTTTTTTTTCCTTTTGTTTAAAGATAATTACTTCACGTAAAACGTACCCGCCATTCAAGAAAAATAAAACGCGTAATAGCTTATGCTTCCCTTTTGTTTCAAATGAGTATCACGTTGCCTTCTTTGTACTTGCACATCGCTCTAGCTTTCAGCTGAATATCTTACTGGATTACTTG
This sequence comes from Macrothele yani, assembly GCA_039090855.1. Classification (NCBI taxonomy): domain Eukaryota; kingdom Metazoa; phylum Arthropoda; class Arachnida; order Araneae; family Macrothelidae; genus Macrothele; species Macrothele yani. The sequence continues at coordinate 43,115,494 of CM076999.1, read as the reverse complement.
GTTGCACATCTAGACAAACAAAGAGAAAAACGAAAGTATCAGATGTTATAACGAAACTGAATCAAAGGATCCGGATTCTGTTCTGCGTACACCATAGTAAAAACAAAGGAAACGTAACGAAACCCATATAAAAACATGAAGTACTATAGAAATCAGGGGAAAAGGGAAAAAACATTTAATGATCACATATCATTAAGGATACTATAAATACACATGGAAAACTGAATAAGAAAACAACTCAACTGATTAACAGCACGGTATATCTCAACCATGGTGAAAAACCATGTCATGGTTCAAGATATAATGTAAAATTTTTGCGTGACGTGAATTGTTAATAGCAAATACAAATTTGTGATACAATTATTTCGGTATCATTAAGTATGATAATTTAAATAAACATTACATTTTTACAGAGTATTTTGATGTAATCACATTTTGAAAATATTTTTGGGTGAACCTTTATATAATACCACCGATTGCTTGAATTTTTAGAATGCCTATTGATGGTGACATATCATTTATTCCGCAAGAACGACCAACTTAAATAATGAAGAAGCCAATTAGTTTCAGTATGAAAAACAGTAATGCTTCTGCATTTAGCAGCCAATTAGTTCAAAAAATTAGCGATAAATGGCAAAAAGTATCTTTGTGATTCATTGATATGCGTTCATGTATTGTTTCAACAACAACCATACCACTCAAGTTCTTCTCCTATCTGATGTAGCACATTGCTGAATTGCAATTCGTAGAACGGCACATAAGGAGAACAATCACATCACTAACTTTAAGTGACAATTATTATTCCTAACTGTGGGGGAATTTCAGAAAACCAAGGCGCACGAGTATCATAAGAGAGTCTGTAGTTCGGACGTAACAAAATAGTTGACGATAGGTAATGGCATAAATATTAATCGGGGTTCAATCTGCGCATTAGCAAATATTTAGAGCTCCTCTCCGGTATTCAAGGCTTTTTAACGTCATATATGAACAATGCTGACCTTGGCTACGTATAATGGACGCTCCCTATCTTCTGATTCAAGGCTTCTTGAATTGAAAGAGGAACTACAAAGAATAAAGTGGGACATCATCGGGCTAAGTGAGGTAAGGAGAAAAGGAGAAGATCTTATTGAACTGAAAAGTGCACATCTCTTCTACTATCGTGGGACAGATATTGGCAGAACTAGTGGTGTTGGATTTATAATAAACAAGAAACTGAAGGATAAAGTTGTAGAAGTTGAAAGTTCCTCTGACAGAGTTGCTCGACTCGTTATCCAACTCTCGAGAGCATACCAGGCCCAGATAGTTCAAACTTATGCACCCAACACAAGTCATCCTGAAGACGAAATTGAAGAATTTTATGAGGAAATTCGTCATCTAAATAATAAAGGTAAGCAGCATTTGAAGGTAATTATGGGAGATTTCAATGCAAAAATAGGGCACCTGCAACAGAATGAAACTCCAGTAGGCAAATTCGGTCCCGGCAACAGAAACCAGCGTGGAAATACTCTCGTTGAGTTTGCAGAGGCAGAAGGGTTTTTCATCTTGAACTCTTTTTTCAAGAAAAAGCCACACAGGAAATCGACATGGAGACATCCAAATAGGATGACAAGTGAAATTGAATTTATTATGTGTAACAAAAAATTCGTCATCGAAGACTGCAGTAGTGTGCTAAACAAATTCAACACAGGTAGTGACCATAGATTCGTAAGATGTAAGATGTATCTCAACACGAAACTTGAACGTGGCAAGCTCATAAGACAAACAAAATGTATTGACATAACCAATCTTGAAAAAAGGCATATTACCTTCAAGTTGGAACTGAAGAACAGATTCTCCGCTTTAGAAGGCCTAACATCGGAAGAAGTGGATATTTCTGAAGTTAACAGAAAAGTAACCAAAGCTCTTATGGAAACAGCAACAAAATTAGCTGGGTCTAAGAACATGTTTCATGTAAACAAATTATAAGGAAAGACCAAAATGTTGATGCAAAAACGAATAGAGATGTGGAAAACTAAAGACGATGTGACTTCCAAAGCAGAATATATAGAGCAATGCAAGACAGTACGAAAAACTATCACTGAAGACGTAAGGAAATTCAACTGTGAACTAGTGAGGATAGCAATTGAAAACAACCGAAGCCTAAATATAGTAAAAGGGACATCTCAGTAAGGGAAGAAAACAGATCATGGCACTGAGAAAAGAAGATGGTTCTGTAACAAGAAATAGAGGTAAAAGTTTGATAAGATTGAAAGATTTCTACTGCAAATTATATGAAAGGGATGATATATGTACTCCAGACATCATGAAAGGTATCAGAGTTGTTCCAGTACTCCCAACAGAAGTTGCACATGCAATCAAGAACATGAAGCGGGGAAAAGCTCCAGGAGAAGATGGAATTACTGTAGACATCATACAAGAAGCAAGTGGAGAAATCGAAACAGTACTCGCCCAAATTTTCACTCGGTACCTTAATGAAGGGAAGATTCCTGAGTATTGAAACAACGCTACAATGATCCTCCTACATAAAATAGGTGACATTGAGGATCTCAGGAACTACAGACCTATCAGCTTTCTATCAGTGGTTTATAAAATCTTCACTAAAGTTCTTTCACACCGCTTGAAGGTAACACTGGACATGGCTCAACCGAGAGAACAAGCTAGATTCAGCAGTGGCTACAGCACAATAGATCATATTAATGTACTGAGAGAACTAATTGAAAGAGCGAGGGAATATGAGCTTCCATTGTGCATGGCTTTTATCGATTCTGAAAAAGCCTTTGATTCGGTGAAACCATCAGCAGTTACAATGGCTCTGAAATCCTGCGGTATTGAAGATGTATACATTAATATTATTAATAAAATCTATGAAAATGCAAGTGCAAAGATTCGGCTGTTTGAGAATACAGCACACATAAATGTAGGAAAGAGAGTGAGACAAGGTGACACCATATCTCCGAAGCTTTTTAATGCTACATTGGAGGGTGTCTTTCATTCGCTGAACTGGGAAAACAAGGCGATAAATATTAATGGAGATTATCTAACTCACCTTCGTTTTGCTGATGTCATAGTCATTTTTGCAGCTACCCCATCAGAGCTGCAGAGTATGATCCAGGAACTTGCTGACAAGAGTAAAGAAGTGGGATTAAAAATGAACTTTCAGAAGACAAAAGTGATGTTCAAGGCTTTTTTAAGAAATGAAGATTTATCGATTGATGAAGAAAAGCTGGAGATAACAGACACGTACGTTAATCTTGGACAGCAGATATCAAGTGAGGGTCACATTGATGAAGAAATTAATTGACCTACAAAATTTTCTTGGAGAGCTTTTGGAAGAAACAGCATAATTTTCAAGAGCAATATGCCTTTATGTCTTAAAAGAAAAGTGTTTGATCAATGCATCCTTCCAGTGCTTACGTATGGTGCAGAGACGTGGACCTTAACCAAAAGAGACATACAAAGGCTGCAGACAACTCAAAGCAGCATGGAGAGATGCATGCTTCTGGTAACCAGGAGAGATAAGAAGAGGAACTCGTGGATCCGAAAAATGACAAGAGTGGGAGACATCATGGTCAGAGTTAAATCCCTGAAATGGCAATGGGCTGGACATACTGCCAGAAGGAGAGACCATCGAGATGGACCGCCGAAATTTTAGATTGGATTCCAAGGGACAGGAAAAGACCCAGAAGGAGACCAAATGGGAGATGGGTGGATGAAATTCGAAAGTATGCGGGGGTGTCATTTAGGAGACTTGCACAAGACAGACCGTTGTGGAGGAAACTAAGGGAGACCTTCGTCCAGCTGTGGATTGATAATGGTTGACAATGATGATGATGATGATGATGATGAACAATCAGCTGTTGTGGAATCCTGTTGTAATTTTGTTCAGCAGTCCAGCTCTGATAAAATATAATTTTTTTTTCTGTAATTTAGTTTATATTAAATGAAACAACAACGATACGAAACAAAATTCCTTGTTCGGCCCTTAAGTTGTTCAACGACTTTCAGGAAAAGGCTTGTATTCTTCCGTGCCACTTACCAATTATTTACATAAGTTTGAGATTGTCGGTTTTAGGATTTAGAACATGGATTGTTAATTTTAGATGACATATATCCCAGAGGAAGAGAGTCGTCGCAGATGAAACTACGATAGCGTCTGTGACGTGATACGGTACAAGTGGCTAGATATGTAGCTACGCAAACATACTTGTAAAGCCTTGAAAAAAATTAAGGTTGACTCTATTGTAGTGCAGTGGTAGCCAAACGGTCCATCGCGATCTCTCGCATGGTCGATCATTTATTGGATCCACATATCTCTGTGAAGCAGCTTTCTCAGAAATGAAAATGATGAAATCTAAATGCAGGAGCTGTCTGACTCATGCTCATTTAGAAGAGTGTCTCCGATTGTGCCTCAATGCATATGTGCCTGATTATGGTAAACTGTGTGAGGGCATGCAGTGTCTTGCCTCAAAATCTAAGATTTAAATACTGTAAATGATGAATCTATAAGTAACATTATATAATGTCTTTGAAAAGTACTGTTTCAGAAAAACAAAATGTGATTTAAATATTAGTTTTCCGTATTTGTTTCCTAACTTACAAAACCATACGCACACTAACAAAGCACTCATGATATTGGCTTATTCCTATATAAATATGCCTATATCATTGCGATAAACCATGGTAGGTCACAGTAGGGAATGATAGCTTAATGTAAATCTTGGTTCCTCAAAGTCTGGCCACCCCTGTTGTTGTGTAATCTCATCATGACTAAGAACCTTCTGGTAGGACATTTTTTGGAATGAACTAAAAGCCGTTTTGAGTTAGCTAGGTGCTAAAGAGAAAGTTATTATAGCAGAGGATTTCAACGCTAAAAATCGGTGTTTGGAATGGGATTTCTCAAAGCGTTTAGGGTAAGTTTAATACGTATGATAATGGTAAAAGATTAAATGAATTCTGCATCGAAAATGGATTGTGGGTATCAAATATGCTTTTTAACAACCAATAAATGTCTGAAAGAGTTTTTGATACCCGTGTGATAAGAGGTGCAGATGTTTGCTCTTATAATCTCCTCTTGGTATCATGGTGAAACTGAATGTTGGTTGAAAGGGAAGGAATAGAAAGATCCCTGTGATGAGAAGAACAAAGGTTAAAAAGCTCTTTGAAGGAAACCAGCGTTGCTCTGATTTACTCTGTGAACGTCTGAATGAGTTGAAGGCGTGTGAGATTGATGTAGAAAAGAAGCGGAAATATTTTAAGAATTGTGTTGTCACTGGCGTGTGAGAGGGATGTATAAAAGAAGCGGAAATGCTTTAAGAACTGTGTTGTAACTGAAGAGGTCTGTGGTACTGCAATGGTGGGTAACTTTAGAGGTGATGCTTGGTGAAACAGTGAGATTAAAGAAGTAAAAAGAAAGAGGGACGCATATTCGGGATGTTACTAGGTAAAGTTTCTGACGATGAATATCGCTGTAAGAAGCGTGGAGCAGCAGTGGTGGTTAGCCAGATTCGGAGATAGAAAACCATTCTGAAAGTACATCTAAGAGAAGCTGCAATCTAACTTCTATTTCAATGGGAAATGCTTCTTCCGTTTTGAGAAAAAACAATATTCTGGAAATACTTATCTATTTGACATCGCACGGAGAAGGAAAATGTAAGTGTTGAAACGAAAATATTATTCTTATTGTTCAGCTAACGTAAACGTACATTGGTGTCTGGCAGAACACGCCAGATGTCACATTCTTTTCAATCAATTGGTATCATTTTCCGATTTTCCGCAGCTATTATTCCCCTGTTTAAATGTTTTAAAATCCCACGGACGACGCTGTTTCTTTCTGGAAATAGGCACTGCAGACGCTATCATGATTTTATCTTTGCTAAATTGATACCAATAGGATACGGAAGGAACATCTGCTCCCTGAAATGGTTCTGGTCCTGCCATTTTAATTGTCAAAACTTGCTCTAGATATTAATTTCCGTTTTTACCAAATTGCTCAGCAAAGATTGCATAGCGGCCGGATGAATTCTTTTCAAAATTGTCATTTGTGTTTCACTTGTTAACAGTTGTAGCGATCTCAATATAGGGCTCATGGCCATTTCGACAGGAATGTGAGTTTTCTGAAACTATGCTGGTTTATGAATGCGAGAAAATTCAGACTAAGTGAGATTCATTCGCAAATCCTTACTAAAATATTAGTCTTTCCGCCGGGTGGGATAGATGTACATCGGCTTTTTCTCTGTATCACTGTTTCTAAAAATAGTATCTGAAAATTCTGTCTTTGTCGGACAGCGTATCTCATAGGAACGATACGCATATAATTTCCAATTTTGTTTAACCTACCCGTTTGCCACCAGAGAAACGCTTTCCATTTCCAGCACATTTGCAGCAATATCTGCACATCTAAATACCCGATGTACAAATCCATTTTTCTGTAAGATAATAATAATTATGATAACATAATATCTTCATTCCGTGCCCAAAAGAGTACACAATTTTCCCGTTAGTGGATGCAAATATTTAGTATGAGTTTCTCGTTATTATCGCTTCTAAATCTTCGATTAAAAAAAAATTCAGAACCAGATTGCATATAGCTTGTTGAACATTTTGCATATACTGCTGAGCTGTTTGGGGTTCCCAGATCTGGCGCCACGTAATTTTAGTATGTTTATGTTTTCAAGTGAATCTTCGCTGCTAAGAATCTTTGAAGGATTTATACTTTAAGGTATGCATTTCGCGACAGTGTATATTAGGATCAGAGCTTTATTGGAAATGCAAAATTTTACCTCGAGGAGTGTAAATGTCAAAAGTATCTCTCTCTCTCTCTTCGAAGAACAGAAGGCGTATTTGAAAAATTACTATTCCTTTCAGCTCTTGCTATAAAACGATTTGATCATGATTTCTACTTTTTTATTATTCAGAATCAGCCGCCATGAGATATTAACCTGTGTTCCTGTGATAAATTTATTTATTTTTTCTAAAAAAATAATTAAGAAAATACTGGTAGAATAATCTTTATTAGCCCGTTGCTTTTCCGACGATGTTTGTTTGTGTAGGCTTTGTTTAGATAGAGAATGAAACTCAATGTTAAGCTTCGTCTGCGACTTATCATGATTTTCGAGCAGATAAATCTGAGCGAAAAACTCATCTTGCGCTGAAACATATTTGATTTTGTTTTTACTAACTGAAAGTAGTTTTCTCTTGGATGGGTGAAATATTTGACAGTGAATGGTAAGGACAGGGTAAAACGTTGTTCTTAAAGAGCATCAAGTTAAATAGGCCTAATTGTTTTTAATTTTAGAAAAATTAGTGGAGATTAAAAATGGATACTAAGCCAATGCTTCTTGGTAAACAATGCTGTGAGTTCTCCCATGTCGTGCTAAAAGTGTAGAGATTTTGCTTGCTGCGAACAGTGGGATATCCGACGTAAATGTAAAGTTGTCCATGGGTAAAGCAAGAGCTTTACAGATTTATGCCAAACATTTTCAGCGACTGTCTTTGAAACTTGTTGATGCTCATAGCGAACCACAGATGCACTGGAAGCTGAATTCCTTTAAATCTCAAGGGCACATCAGTAGGAATGTTGGATATTCGGGGACTGAACACATCATGCCCGGCTTCCTGACCAGTCATCACCGTACGTTCAATGGAGTGCGGCATCAGACGTTTGAAAGCATCACTTTAGAAGAGTGAATGTTTTCAAACATTTATATGTACGTTGAAACTTAACGCAAACGCTCATTATTTAAATAAGGAAATCTTATTTCGTATTATTTGAAATAAATATACGTGAACTATAATTTGATGAAATCCAATGAAAAGAGCTTGTCCACCCCATCTTGTGAGAACATGCTGAACGTCATTATTTGAGTATTTCATCAACATAGCTAGACGTTAATATCAACGTAATTCAAAACTGCATCGTCAGAAGTGAATGAATTATATTTATTCGTAGCTCACTTTTCGTTGACGAAAGTGCTAATTAAATTACAAAAATACGGCTGTACTACCGAATCAGAATACTTTCAAGTAGTTCCCGATTTACCGTGTATCGTTCTGCTTTGTTTACATAAAACCAGATAACACCCAACGTGAAAAAGTAGTTTACGATAATATATGACTTATTTTCTTCTATTTTTATGAAATAATCTTAGTGTAATGAAATATTATTTATTTTATTATGGGAAACAATAAAACGTTCTAATTCATGTCAAAAATTTATGCATCACAATTCTGTCTCGTGCCCTTCTAACATATACTTTCCTTTTCGGTGGAAGGCCATTAGTTCAGCCTACTTAATATCTGTCTTCGAATCTTTGGCTGCTTTCCGCAGCAATCGCGGCCGATTCCGCATCGGCAAAATTTATAAAATCCGAATAAATACTATCAAAAAATGAGGCGTCAGTCTTAGCCACTTTATCTTCCAGAACAAAAGTTCGAAAGACTTCGCTTAAAGAATACGCTAGTTCCGGATAAAAACAACATAAAAAAAAACGTAGTACAGTTATTCGTTATATTTTCTTCATAATATGTATTTACAGCTAAAAATAGTCATTAAGGCGTCTATTATAACAACATTCTAAAAAAGGAACGCCTTAAATTTATCCTGAACTACTTTTCGTTGGGTGTGATCAGGTAGTAAACAAAGCGGAAGAATATACGGAAAATTGGAAACCAGGTTTTTCATTTTTTGAAATATTTAAAACTCAAAATTCGAAAATCTAAGCCTGAGGTGCACATCCTCGCCATATAAGCTACCTTCGTGCAAAATTTCAACTTTCCAGGTTCAGTAGTATTTTTGCATTGCGAAGGACACACACACACACTTCGTTTTGTTATTATAGATGATAATGAGTATATTATTCCCAGTTTCTCCCCTAAATTATGCATACATTTTCCGCTATGTTGCCTAAATTTATTTCAGGTTATACTCCAAGCCTTTTTGTCTAATGGTTCAAATTGAAATTCCCTTTGCATTATATATCTTTAGATATGTAGAACCTCTGTGCACAGTTAGTTAATTTTAGAAAAAGTCTTCAGCTGCTTGTGGGAGTAATCAGATATTTGTATTTCTTTAAGGTACATCTTTTTTTGTGTGTGTGTGTGTGTGACCGGCTCTTTTCGCTATGAATGATTCAGCTGACATCGTAGTTTAAATTCTGCCAGTTTTTTCTTAGGTGGTGTAAGAATATTCGTTTTTTAGCGGAATGTTTCCGCTTTGTAAGAATACTCATTGAAGTACTTGTTTCGTACCTGAAAGCATTCAAAAGACGTGCTCATTACATTCAAAATTTAAGTTTTTACGTTCTTTATATACGTTATTTTATCATTACTACCCAGAAACGTTCACAGTAAGAAAGTTCACCTGATTTTTAATTTTTGCACTTTTCTCTAATTAAAAATTGTCTTCCACTTTGTGTTTTTCTTCCCCAATAGTAGACAATTCTTAGGATATTTCTTTGTGTTTGTTCTTTTCATACCATCTGTATGAAACGTCGCTTCATAATGGGTTTAAATAAAGAAATTATCTTGAAAAATTGCAAACTTGTTTTTTTATATAAATGCGATATGCTATAAATATGTGAAGGGCCTTTCCACAGTCCGTTTCACATTACTATACGTATGGAATTTTGAGTTATTTTTGCAGAAAATCTGATATTTTGCGAATTAAGTTAAACAAATACTAATTGTTAATTGAATACATTACTTCAGTATGCTGACAGGTTCAGAATTCTAAGCTGAATCGTAGGAATGTAGATGATTCAGTTTTAAGAAGTGTATAAGAATGATTGTTAGGTATATCTTAGTACAATGATTATTCCGAATCCCTCCTTTAAACCAGAAACATTGCAAATGGTACTTGCTTTATGCAGATCGTGAGTCGAAGATCCAAAATTATCAAGCGAAGCTTCAGTAACTTTGAAAACCGTCTTCGATTTCTGGTCTCCCAAAATAAATAGTCACCCGTATGCAATTCACCTGAATCTTCACAGACGCGAAAGACGTGACGTCATAGGTCCAACCGTTTTTAAATTACGAATGAACAGTTGTTGAGATGCGAAAGCTTCAAATTAAAAGTAATGAGAATTTTGAAATACAGTGTATGCACTGCTTTTGGGTAAATGCTAAATAATTGAAAAGCTGTTTCATACCTTAATTTAAACGACTTTTTGTATGTTTCTAATTTGGTATTTCAATTAATTAATTTCAGTGATCATTTCTTGTCAGAAATGGTTTTAACTGAACATTATTTACGATGCGTTAGCAAGATGATACTTCGTTAGCATTTGTTTTTTGTAGAAAAGATTTTGATTGGGTCTGTTCTAGCTTCATAACTGTCATTTGCAAAGCATGAAGAAATCGCAGATGGAAGATGAAGAATTGAGTTTGCTTGGGTCTGCTAGATCTTTCATGAAGCTGCCTTTTGCAAAGCAGAAAAAAATCTCAGAAGTCTACGATGTGAAGGATTTGACTTGATTTTGTTCAGTAAATTCTAAAATTTTACTGTCATTACGTTTGTCTTGCTTTTGACGCTTCAACCGCTGCCCTTTTCAGAGGAAGTAAAATTCGTATGTGTGAGCTATAAACGAAAGATGTGTTCAAGGAGGGATCATTAGAATTTTCAGTGCACACGTAAAAGTACAAGTGGATACCCTGCGAGTCATAGACCCATAAAGTTCATCAATACTCTCCTAAGGTATTACATGCCAGATAGTCTTCAAATTGCGGGCCAGTTCACCAATTTTCCGGATTCTGTATGTGGCTTCCAATCATGTCCCAAACATGTTCGATCAGTGCGAGGTCGGGGGATCGGGCTTGCCATAAAAAAGTGTCGGCACTACAGAAGCACGCCTGGGACAGCTGTGCCGTCTGTGGCTGGGCATTATCCTGTAAAAAACGTTGCTGGGTGTTTCTGCGACAGGAATGGCAAAGCAGCAAACCGGTCGTAAAGTATCGTCACCGTACCGTACCGTGGAACCATGAGGATGGTACGGAGGACTACCGAGGGGGTCAGGTTTTTATAAAAAATAGCTCACTAGAGAGTCACTCCCGGTGCGCGAGCTGTGTGCCATTCGACCGTTAAGTCAGGATCCGTGCTCTTGCCGGCTTCTCTCCTGAAACCTTGGCGCTGCTCAACGTCGCCAATTGCAAACAGCGACTCATCACCGAAGAAAACACGTCACCACTGGACACTATTCTACATTGATCGGACTCAAAACCACTGCAACCTGCGCCTGAGCAACTCGCTGTTAAATGGTAGAAGGTGGAGTATTCGACTAATACTCTTACAGATTATTAACTCAATTTACATGGCCTGACTTTAGTCAATCTTTACGTCGTACCTTGTCTTGCCGCGTCCTCGAACGGAAAATATTTGTTCATATATTACGGCATAGGTGGACCGTTCAGTATGAAAGATTACTTTAAGAAAGGTTTCAACGTATGTTGCATTAGAATAAAGCACTGCTTCATAAGTTTACAAAATGAAATTGCTTGCATTTCAGTTTTATATAACTTAAAGCATGTAAAATTGTTGTCATAAATATTTGGCAAAGACAAGGGATTCAGCAAAAAAATATAGGAACATTTTTAGCAGTTTAATGAAAGGTAAATGCGTCCAGTTATTCTTATGAGTTTACCAGGGGTTATTGTGTTTGAAATTGAACAGGTATTGAAATTTTGTTCTAAGTTAATAACTAAAAAAATTAAATTTATGAACATTATATTAAATATTCTTTTCTTTTTGTCATTTGAAAAATTTTGTACTACTGTCTGGACCCTTTTAAATTAACATGTTCGTAAAGTCGGGATTACATACTAGTTTAGAAATTGTTCTTTTACCGTTGCGCTTGACATAGATTTCGATGAACAGCAAAACTTCGTTAATGCATTCTAGGAGGAAGAATTGTTTTCCGGATTACCTGAAGTAAACCAAAAAGATGGCACGAGGTTCATTAAACACCCGTTCATTGAAAAAAAAATTACATGATTGGTTTGCATTTAAAGCATACATACATACGTGATATAAAATATAAATTAAAGTACTGTTCATGTATAGATATAGAACAGTTACGACGTAGAGCATTTGTCTAACAGATTTGGTTCGGACGCACTCAAACATTTATTCTAAAAACTGTTTTAAAATGCGTCTGTCTTCTGCTGCGTTGCTTTGGAGTTTATTTCCTTCATTGATATTTCACGGTAGTGTCGTAAGTGGTCCTAGAACGCAGATATTTCTTCATTTCCACTTTTCTCAAAAAACACAATCACATGTTTCAAGCGTTCTTTTACGTCACCCAGCTTCACTTTTAACTAATTGATGTCGTTTACTTCGTCCTCACAACTTTCCGTTTCCGTCACGCTGTCCACCATTTCTTCTTCTGTGAAAATTGTTTACCGTTGATCATCATCTCTCTCATCAGCTTCTAGTAACCGCCCCCTTTCACAAGATCCTCTAACTTAACTTCTTCTTCATTCCTCGACGTAGAGTTCCGTGAAAATTATGCGTCTCACATTCAGTTATGTCTGGTTCGACATTTTCATTCAATAAAACTGTTTTCAGAAATTTGCTAACGTTAAAGATTTAATTTTTTACAGCAGCTGCAAAATTGGAAATACACAGTGCGTCAAAGAATTTTTAAGACACGCTCTACATTACAGCCTACGGTGGCGCCACCAGTGTAATCGCGAATGCGTTATAAACCGTGACCATCTGCTTGCTTTCTGCGAAAAGTACTGCGCAGTTGTTAAAGTAACTCAAACGAAACGGCCGTTCATTAGAGGAGTAATTTTTTTTCATCTTGAATTATTAAGATGGAACAAAGGGCTGTTATTAAATTTAACGCAAAACTTAGTAAAAGTGCCTTGGAAACGTACCAAATGATGAAACAAGTCTACGGTGAGTTTTGCTTAAGTAGTTCAAATGTTTTCCTGTGGAACAAACGTTTTTTGGACGAAAGAGATACGCTAGGAGGTGATAAGCATACCGGAAGACCAAGTTCATCTAGGACACCTGAGATTATTGAAAAAGTGCTTGATTTCGTGGCAAACAATCGATGTGCGTTACTAAGAATGATGGAAGAGTCTTTAAACATCAACAAAGAAACGATTCGAACCATCCATGTGAAGATTTGGGCAAAACAAAAGTCTGAGCTAAATTTGTTCCACACACTTTAACCAATGAACAAAAATCAAGAAGAAGTGCACATTGCAGAGACATTATTTCAGCCACTGAAAATGATCCAAACTTCTTAAAATCGATTGTTACATGTGATGAAACACGGTGTTTTCAATATGATCCTAAAACAAAGTGACAAAGTGCGGAATGGAAGTAAAAAAACTCATCACAAGCCAAAAAAACAAGAAACGTTCAATCGAAAATCAAAACAAAGCTCATTTCATTCTTCGATAGTGAGGGTATTATGCACAAAGAATTTGTTCGAAGTGGACAAACAATTACTGGTGAGTTTTTTAAGTATTTTGAGGCGTTTGATGGGCAGAATTCGTCGCATTCGTCCAGAATATCGGGATGAAAACAGTTGGTGTTTGTTGCACGATATTGCACCCAGTCACACCTCACTTATTGCTCGTAGATGTTTGCCGAAAAATAACGTCTGTGTGTTGAATCATCCACCGTATTCGCCTGATTTAGCACTCTGCGACTTTTCTTTATTCCCAAAACTTAAAATGGCGTTAAAAGGGTGGTATTTTGATGATATTTCGACCATGAAAACACCTTCAACGCGTGCTTTGGAGGCGATTCCGCAAAGTGAACCGGAACAGGCATTTGAATCATTATTAAATCGCTGTAACAAGTGTATTGAAGCCGGGGGGACTTATTTTGAATAACAAAGCAAAACAAAATATAATTTCTTGTTTCTATTTCATTTTACAGACCCAGCCTTAAAAATTCTTTGCCACACTGTGTAATGTACATCACATTGTTGAGCTTTAAGTTGTGTGGAGTTCGATGACTTGCATTTTCTTCTTCGCCAGTGTTTGGCTCTTTGACCTCCAAGAATTAATTTAATGCTCTCTTTTTTATACAGTCTTTGGCCGTGTACATAACGACTTAATCTTCAATTTCTATGAAGGAAGTAGTTTTTTGGTTGCAGAAAGACGCACCAAATCTTCCCATCATTGCTAGAAAGTTTCTTGGCATCTGGGTGAGCTGGACTGCTATCAAGTAAGATAACGACCTCTTCCTCTGTTGGTACTTTTAAATGTTCTACTTGATACATTCTGATTTCTGACACTGCTTTGTTTAGAAACAAATCGACCATACTTTTTCCAATAAAGCAAGTGTTTTTTTTATATTTTAGTAATGCACAGCACAGATGAATTGGGTATTATGTCCTTCAACGCTCGCTGCTGCGTATTTTTCCATACATTAACGGGTGTAACATTTGGCTCCCGTCGGCATTTGCACACGATAAGGCGGATATCTGTTTTTTGCAAATCTCCCTTTCAGGAACATTTCTTTCATTCTTGCATTCTTGAGTATTCTAAGGTAAAGCTTGACAATACAAGCTTGTTCGACGACATTGTACAACTGATATAAATTCATAACTTCCTGCTTAACAAATTCATTATATTTGTTTGTTAAAAGGCTCAATCTCTTCGACATTTGTACTGAGACTCACATTAGGTTATTTTTTTAATTTGATATGATGTAGCATCTTTGAAATCTGAAAAGCCACACTGAACTCGCCGAAAACCCACTTTTCTCTAAGAGCTTAGCTACTCTTTCCGTAGCAGCTTGAATTTCAATTCCTATAACGATTAATCCACTCGAAGGTAGCTGTGCAGACCACTTTCTTGACTGTGTAAACCACTTGCTTGACATTTTTAAGAGTTTATTCTTTTTTCCTTATATCTGAAACAGTTTGTTTGGCGATTCCGTACTCCGCACAAATGTTTGTCACGGAAGCATTATTTTCAAGTCTTTCTTTTACAGCTAAGTTTTCATGGTGAGAAAAAGTTTGTGCTTAGCTTTTGTCTGGCAGAAGTGTCACTTCGAAACATTATACACGGTAAACGAAGTTTACGTAGTCAACAAAATTCTTTGATATTCTTAATCTTTATTAAATGATAAACAGTACAGTATTCATCTTCATCCTTTGACACTGCATTTCCTCCAGTAGTAGCTAAGTAGCAACTGTCTGCAGGTGGTGAATCTTAGTTGTGACAAATGGAACAATATGTAGACTGATCAAACATTTTCCGACTTTATTTTTTGCGCCAACCAGCGCAGTCTGAAAACTGGAGTAACTCAGCATGAGACCTTTGAACATACCACTCATGCGAGTTTCTTTTTCTTTTCTTTGCCAGATCGAAACGGCCGTTCATTCGCTATCTGGCAGCGATGATAGTCCACGTGTACTCTGTGTTAATTGCATTCGTGTCTCGGGCCCAAATAACAGCACATTCTAAACAAAAAATCTACATTAAATTCTGCCATAATTTTGGTAATACAAAAAATCACAGACAAATGGAAAATGAACAGGGCTTTTGGAAATGAGGCTATGGGTGTACACAGATAAAAAAACTTTATCGTCTAATCAAACATACACAACACATTGTTTTTTGGGTTTTCGATGAGCCCTCTTAGAGTGTCTTTGATTGAGGACGGCAGAAACGGCCGAACGAGGTGTTAAGTCATCATGAAGCCAAGTGCTTTCTTTTAAACTAAGTTACCTAAAGAAGCACTGGTTTAACTCTAAGCTAAACCAGTGCTTCTAGAAACTAAGCTAACTACTCTCTCCCGTTACCTGGATTCTCGCATTTACGCTCAAGTTTAATCAAATTCAAGTTTGTTTTCTAAGGGGTTCCCCGGTTAGGAGCAGTCCGGAATACTAGGATCCGGACTAACGAGAATTCACTTTATTTCTCCATCATGACTCAAAAATAACGTGCATTTAATTTGAATTTATAAATATTTATTTATTTAATAATTTATTTGGATGCATAAATAGTTTTGGAAAAATTTCTATCTTTTATTTGAAAAATCGTCAAATCAAAGAGGATAAAAAGAAAAATGAACAAAGACCGTAAACGCAAAATAATGGGTGGTCCGAAGTCAAAACGTATCTTGGCACGTGATGACGGTTGGGCGGTTTTGGAAGTACTAGAGGCGTGCGCAGCTCTGTTACCGCAATGGCATTCGACGGGTGCCAGTTCTAGCTGCAGT
This sequence comes from Macrothele yani, assembly GCA_039090855.1. Lineage (NCBI taxonomy): Eukaryota > Metazoa > Arthropoda > Arachnida > Araneae > Macrothelidae > Macrothele > Macrothele yani. Next base: position 43,099,311 of record CM076999.1, on the reverse strand, counting down.
CTAAAAGGAGTAGTGAGCGATTTGCTTGATTTGCGGAGATATCACATCAATTTTAAGATGGAAGACCAAACTGTGCATTTTCGCCATATTTCACTGTTTTACTTCCATAAAGGGAAGAACGCTCGTCAAGCTTGTGAAAAGTTACGTAAAGTGTGCGGTGATAATGCTCTACAAGAACGTCAGTGCCAGCGGTGGTGTGCAAACTTCCGTGCAGGTGATTTTGACCTCAACGATCCTCCTCGGTCTGGGTGGCCTACCATGGTTGATGACGACCAAATCCAGAAATTGATAGAGTCAAACCCACGTTACATGACACGAGAGATTGCTAACACATTGCACATCCATCATTAAAGCGTTCTCGACCACTTGAAGAAGCTGGGATACGGAAGCAAGCTCGATGTGTGGATTCCTCATGAACTCAAAGAAGCTCAATTGACGGCGCGTAGAAACATCTGCGATATGCTCATTAAACGTGAGAAAAACGATCCTTCTTTGAAGCGACTGATAACTGGTGATGAAACGTGGGTTGGGTAAAACAATGTGCTGCGCAAATGGTCTTGGTTCCGACGTGCTGCTTCGCCTAAAACAGCATCCAAAGCAGACATTCATCAGCGGAAGGTTCTGGTCTCAGTGTGGTGGGATTTTAAAGGAGTCGTGTTTTACGAGCTCCTACCACGGAACCAAACAGTCAATTCGAATGCGTACTGTCCGCAATTGGACAGTTTAAACGAATCCACCATGCAGAAACGTCCAGAGCTCGTTCATCGCAAAGCTGTTGTGTTCCATCACGACAACGAGAGACCACACACAAGTTTGATCACCCGCCAAAAATTGTTGGAGCTCGGGTGAGATGTTGTATTGCCACACCCAACATACTCGCTTGACCTAGCGCTGAGAGACTTCCACAGTCCTGGCGTGACATAACGTTCAATTCAAATGAGCCTGTAAATCAGCACTTTGTACAGTCTTTTCGCCACGAAAGACAAGTTATTCTATGAACGAGGCATTCTGCAGATCACTGAAAGATGGCAAAAGGTTATCGAACAGAACAGGCATTATATCATTGATTAATCTTTAATCTTTTGATCAATAAATGACCTTTGTAAAACATGGCTAAAATACGCCATGACTTTTCCGACAACCCAATATATGAAATTCGACGCCAAAGTTGTTTTTCCACTTTCACTCCAGCAAGGCACGTTTATTAGCTACTAAATTTCACATTGCTTTCTGCTTCTGTTCTGCAAGAAGTCACATACTACGCAAAAACGAGCTTCCAGCTTATGAAATTTCTGCTCCCCAGACCTACAGTCGGAACGTCAATTACCTTCAGTGCTGTGGTCCAGTTTCTTTTCTACATATGAACTACGCCATCACAGATTTTCCAAAATAGCGTAAAAACTAGTTTTACCAATTTGAATAAAATAATATATTGTGGTCTCACGTTAAATATTTGGTTTAAGGGAGTTCTACATAACTATCCATTTCGTCAGGTTTTTGTTGCAAAAACTTAAATTGCTTAAATTGTGACAGCTGCATGGTATATTAAAGTAGAAATCTCTTCCGTGCAATAGTTGTGGAGTTGTCCTGTTCAACTAATACTGAGCTCTACAGTAGACCTTTATATAAATGAATTTACGCATTGCGTGAGAGACGTAAACTATTACAATTCATTCGAACTATGTCCATGTGAAGAAAAATCATTCATCTCAAGTCAATTAGCATGTGTTTTGTTTCATAAAGCACCAATTTTAATATATTATTTTACTTTCCTAAGATAGTTTACCGCCGTTCAGGATAGGCTAATACCACTTTTCAATATTGCTGAAATAAAAAACGGAAATCTGTTTTCCTTACTAATTGTATGGGCAAGTCAAGACTATAACTGATGTAATTTTCGCTACTAATAGATAAATGTAAACCTGAATCAATTGATTTTGCGTTAACAAAATTAATAAATATGAAATTTGATAATTTATATGATGAGAAACTAGGTGGTCTGCGACTTCTTAAATGAAAAATTATATGCAACTTTGTATTTAAAAATGAAATTTCCAGCAACACTTTTAAAGGTAGTGAAAATATTTTCCGATTCAATTCCTATTTGTGTTCTTTTTCTTCTATTTCGTGAGTTAATATTTGAATAACAACCATTTATTTTACACATTATTCTAACTTGTTACAACATCAAACAAAAATCTACTATTAATCGGAATCATACTGGGATATTTTTGTTTTAATTTTAAAACAAATCATGCAAAGCATTTCCTTGTAAGCAGGAACAAACCTCGTTGAAGAAATCAGTATGTGAAACGGAAGGAATTCGAAAAGAACTTTCTTAATAATTTATCTGTATTTATTTTCAAATAAAATAGCAACTGTGCTAAAATTAAAATTTTTCAAACTTACCATATTAAAATATAGGTTAACATCATTTTTTTCTTTTTTTTTTTTTGATATACAAACTGCCAAAAATTTACTAGTTCTAAAAGTTGTGAAATAAATATAACAAATAAGTCTAAAATTTCAGCAATAAATACAACTAGTAGGTTTAAAGTTTTGCAATAAATATAACAATTGAAAGTCAACGCTTTCATTTTGGAGATATTGCTAAATTTATCATTAAAGTATATCAGCCTAGTACATTGAGGCACATATATTACGAAGTTGAAGGGAGAGTTAGAAAAATTCGTTATGGCAGAGCAGGTAAAAGAAAGGCAATTTTGGAATATTTCATTGTCCGGGTAAAAGTAAACAAATACTAACTTTTTATCTGTTAATCGAAATGAAATAAAATATTTATTAAGTGGAACTATAAATAAAAGTAAAGTATGGTGATATCGTCAGTAAGCAAAACATTTTATTAAATTTAAAAGTAAAGTAAATAAATACAGAAATTTTACCTATTGCATTTGCTTAGTTTACCCGTTACTTAGAAATTACCAGTCAATTTTGGCTTGTTATATGTTTGTTACAATATCAATTATTAAATTTTTAACTTCCTCTAACGCAATCGTTGTGTTTTCTCTAGATGTAAAATAAATCATATTATTTTCTCAGCTAACCATAATTATGCAATTCAACATTTGTTTGTCTACTGACGTCATGAAAACACAGGTCGCGCCATTTTTTTCTTGACAATTAATGCGTTCACAAGGATGAAAATTTGAACATTGATTAAAATAGCTTCATTTCATAACTTGGAATACTTAATATTTTCTAAACCATAACCATAATTATGCAATCCAACATTTTTTTTTTTTGATTGGAGGTTTAGCGACCACCTTGAGCAACTGAATGGGCTATAAGCAGTCGCCCGTCCCTAATTTAGGGTCACTGGTTCCAGGGAAGGGAGAGAGCCAGTGCCGTAAGACAAACACAACATCCATGCCTCACCGGGATTCGAACCCGGACCCCTCACGGACGAATGATCAGAGGCCAGCGCCTTAGACCACTGCGCCACCGGGGCGGCCAACATTTGTTTGCCCACTGACGTCATCAAAGTACAGGTCGCGCCATCTTTTCTCTAGTTTCAACACCACCAAAGGAAAAGTTATTGATTTTTAATATGATTATGGTTATGGTTTAGAACATATTAAGTTTTCCAAGTTATAATATGAAGTTCTTTTAATCGATGTTCAAATTTTCATCCTTGGGAACACATTAATTGCGAAGGAAATGTGTACAAAAGTTTTTCCATTGGAAATATAGGAAGCAAAATTACTTGACGTCCACCTTAATAATATGGGATAAGGGCAATGTAAAGGATCGCAATCCTATGTCCTGACCTTTATCCACAATTCGTCCATTTTTATTAATGTTCGTCCCCAGGTAGTTCCCTACTACATACTGAAATTACATCGAAATCGAACCATTTTTACGCAAGTTATGACGCATAAGAGCAATGGAATGCATCCCGATCTTATGTCCTGACCTTTGACCTCACTTCACCCATTTTGAACAGGGTTCGTCCCCATGCGGTCTCCTATCACATAGTAACCAAACTTTCATTGACATCGAACCATATTTACGCAAGTTATGACGCATAAGGGCAATGGAATGATCCCGCTCCTAAGTCGTGATCTTTGACCCTATTTGTCCCATTTTCAATAGGGTTCGTCCCTAGGTGATCCCCTACCACATAGTAAAGTTACTTTGAAATCGATCCATATTTACGCAAGTTAGGGCGCATAAGGGCAATGGAATGATTCCGCTGCTACGTCGTGACCTTTGACCCCATTTGTCCCATTTTCAATAGGGTTTGTCCCTAGGTGGTCCCCTACCACGTACTAAAATTGCATCGAAATCGAACCATTTTTACGCCAGTTATCGTGCAGACGGACGGACGAACGGACAAAGCTGGATCATATACGCTTCTTCAACCTACGGTTGGAAAGCGTAAAAACATGGGCAATGATAAATACTATTGGAAATCTAGTGTTTAAGGGTTATGTCTAGTGTTATTCCCTTACGCACCAAAAGTTTTAACCTGTTATCTCTTCTTTTCAGTATTCAATCTAGCAGCTCGGAAATGAAGAAATTCAATCAAACCAGCAACTGGAAATGCAGATTTACAGCATATTCTTGCTTCTGTTGATGTGCACATGTGTGATATAATTGGGATGTGTGTGTCTTTGAAGAAACACGCACATAATACAACCCACAAATAAAAAATATAGTTGTAGCTTTCATTAAAAAAAATCAAGTAAAATTTCCGTCAGAGCATTTTTTCCTTTCACCCATTTTCCATAGTTCCGAGAAATACATATTGTGTTTAGCTTTGACGTTTTCTGCCAGTGATGTAAAAAGGATGAGAAATAGTGGGAGTAAGAATATAGAAAGCAATGCGAAAACCTGTAAAATATAAATGAACATAATTTAAATAAAAGGTACACAGAAAAGCAAAAAGCCAAAAGTGATTATGTACGTAGCAGGATAATATTAAACGGATATTGAATTGTTCTAATAACAAGATTATAGCAAAAATACCTTCTGTTATTGTAATCATCAATTTAGTTCATCAAATTCAAGCGGATAAGCGTCACGCTGACACAATTCCGGAAAATATAATTATTTATTTAGATAATGACACATATTTATTTCAAGTGTTAGAATTCCAGTAATTTGGATAACTGGTATGCGCATTTTCACGGTATTTCATTTCTTTTTATTTCCTGCATCAGTTGAATGTGACTGACTTCGTAATTCAAAATAGCCGTTATCAAAAAGCCTGGGTTGCTGGATTAGCATCTCAAAGGCTCAAAACGTTTTTCTCGGTAATGGAAATGTATTTGTGGTGTATGATTCAAATTTAAAATTCTGTTTTGATTTTATGTAAATCGTTAAATACAATTACCTTCAAAACATTTACTGGATTGCATAGTAACAGATAAAAAAGTCACATAATATTTTAGTTTTTTTGGCTTTTTCTTATTTCAAGGATTATTTTTTGACATGAATAATTTATCTATTATACGAGTAATACAATTCCTCTATGAGCAAAGTTAAACCAATAATAAATATAAAAAAAAATAGGTATTTATGTATTAAGTGTGATTTGAAGGTTCGACCAGAAAGTTGGGTTTCAGAGATGAGAAAGGTGTTTCCATAAGGAATCTCATTTGCGGCAGAAAATACAACTTCCTATGTACTCACTGATATTAATTAGCCTTTAGTACAATATTTGATTCAGTTCTGTGTGCTAGAGCAGCCTCTTTTTTTCCGCCATAACCAAATAAGCATTCGTAACTTTTATTTCAAAAAAGTGGTTTTTTGATCGATCTTAATTTATCACTCATTTTGTAGCATCAAGATGCCAAAGACTGTGACTGAATGTGCCTTTCAATGGTGGTAAGAAACAGTCCAGCATGTCCCTATACAATAGTTAAAATACTTCCGAAAATTTTCGGCTGTGCCACAGTTTCAGATTTGTAGGTATTTTTGGCACAATGAGTTATTGACTGTTTAATAACCATTGATGCGATTTCTTACAGAAAGTTAAACGATCTAGAAAATTATCGAAGTGCGTTTTAGCACAATCAAGCCAAGAATACACCATGAACAAAATTAATCGGGCAGTGAAATTACATCTCCCGGTGCTGCGTCGCGGAACGTTTAACACACGGGGGCTTCGCGAAAACCGCTGCACTGAGAAAGAGTGATTGACAGCTGAAAAGTATTTCACATTAGAAAAAAATAGGTGATCAATCTTTGATGATATTAACGATTGTTTTATGGAATGGATACATGAGTAACAAACTAGCGGATGGTTTAATCTCTGAAATGAGGTGTCGGGCTATAATATTATATTTTTGGGATGTAATTACATTTCAGTTACCTCAACAATTATATAGCTATCAAATATTATATACCGTATTAAAGAATCACGACCAGACGAAATGCCACATGGATATAACATGAGCCAAGTAGAGGGTTTCCGCAAGTCAAGTAACCAATTGTCATTATTCTACAGAGGACTATGAAAATTTTAATACCGCTATTGTTTTCCACATTTTACTAAAAGCTGTTTGATGTGCTTTATAATTGTCTGTACACAAATTTTTTGTGTATACGATGCCTTAACAATAAAAATCGGCAGCAGTACAAGGATTATACAACTAGAATGTGAGCTTAGCATAAGTTTAAAACTAAAATTTAAATAAAATTATAAATCATTTTGAAGTACATCATATTATTATTTTAAACCATACTTGCATCAGAAAAGGAGACTTGAAAACGGAAAGTTACTTTGATTTCCCCGGTAAGTCAAATGTATTTATGAAGTTTTTATTGATTTGCTTTTGATGAAGAATGGACACTGATTGTTTATTTGATTTTTTAATAGCATTCCATTGATTTGAAATTCCTTGTTTTGATATGGATATAGTAATATAAAATCTTGTAATTTTGCCTGATTTAAAAATAGGTCTCTCTTGGAGAGTGTTTCTTAAAGTTTAGTCCGCGGACTAGAGATTGTCCGTTGGGGCCTATCAAATGAACCACAGGGTATTCAGGAAATTTCAGAAGAAAAATTAATCAAAGAACATGCAACCTACATCCAATAAGTTCCAGCACTTGCTGCATAACTGATACAACAGTAGTGGGATTAAACAAACCCCACGTGTATGCCAGAAGACAACAGATCTTTGCCAATCAGCGAAATCAGTGAGCAGCTGCAAACCGGTTTATACCGATAGTGACAGGGGCAGACGGGCATTAAGTGGGTCATAGCAAGCGTTCGACCCTATTTCATTCTCGCCGTGAGAAAGTAAAAAGTAAAAAACAGTTTTCGCTGCAAACGTGGTAAATTAGTTACAGAAACTTACAGAGTATTAACGGAAGCGTATGGAGAAATTATGCTGCAGCAGAATATCCGAAGGTATGCAAGGTTTCACAACGGTCAGTAATCCTTCGATGATAATCCGAGATCTGCGCGTCCTTCCAGTGTGGGTACAGGGGAAAAACGAAAAGGTCAGGATCAACAGACTAATATCGCCGAACTACAGTGAGACATTTATCTTGTTCGTTAGGTATGAGTAAAGCAATCATTCATGAGGTTCTACGCGAGGACCAGGGAAAATAAAATCTTGATGCCAGGCTAGTACACCATATTTATGCCAAAAAAAAAAGGTTCCTTCATCGATCTGTTCCAATTGCTTCGACACTGTAGCTAAGGTAACTGATTTTTGCTCCAGAACAATTGCGCGAGATGAAACATGGTGCTTGCAGTATGATCCACAAAGCAAGTGACAAAGCGCTGAATGGAGATATACCTGCTCACCATCGATCAAGTAATTCCGCATGCAGTCATCAAAGACAAAGAGATGCTGATGCTCTTTTTGAATTAGAATGTTATAGTACTCAAAGGAATTTGTTACAGTGGGTCAAACGGTATATCAAGAATTATACAAGAAAGTCTTACGAAGTTTACGCAGCAATATTCGTGGCCGTCATCCCAGTTATGGGAATCAGAGAATTGGTTATTTCTACATGATAAATGAAAGTCATATACTCCGTTGTTAGTCCAACTGTTTCTGGCTCACCTTCAAATCACTGTGTTGCCACAGGCGCCGTATTCCTGTGACATATCGCCCTGTGACTTCTTCCTGTTTCTCACGATAAAAGAGGCACCAAAAGGACAGTACCATGCAGACATTACATTTATGGAAGCCGCCGTGACAAAACACTTTTCGCTGCATTTACCTACATTTAGTGCGTTGCAGTTTTACCTTCTTAATTTGTTTGGAATACGGTTCACCTAGAACAACAGCTAAAAAACTTGTATTGCAAATAACAAAGCAACTAAACTGAAAGTTCCGTGTTCTTTTGCCCATCTATAAGGCTTGTGAAAGTAATTCCGATATCTTGGAGTCCTTTCATACATGAGAATAATGGTATAGTGTTATTATGCTTAATAATTTTCATGTGATCCATTAAATTACTCCGATGTGTTCCGATGCAAACCTATAGTAAGCTCGTGTCTCATCCTCATGCACTGCCCTGGTCCAACCTAAAACATACAATAACCCATTTTTGTCCACTACTCACTTTTTTTTTAATTTTGGAAATTATTTAAACATGAAATTTTCAGGAAAACATGTGTTATGCATTTTTTTGTTAAACGCTGTTAAGATTTATTTCAAATCACACGGAAATTAAAATGTAGTATTATTCCGCGAAAAACTATTCATAAAATAAAATATATTTCTCAGCTATGAAATTACTCAAAATGCACTCTCGGCAGCTTCGATGCTCAGCAGCAAATCCCATCCCTACATGGAAGAGCGCCGGCGTGCGCACACCCAACCACCCACACTAGTTTAAGATTACTGAAATTGCACTGTGTAACAATTTTAATGCTAATAAATAACCCAACTTACCCTTCAAAAAAGGATCTTCCTCCCATTTAGTAGAATACTTTTTGCCAAACTTCGGTTACTGCCCCATGTGGCCGTATTTTTCTACACACAACGCATATGACGAAAGGTTAAAAGCAGAATAAAAATTATTTTGTAAACTTGAAAACGTAAACACGTACTCATGATGTACAAATGCGAGAGTCGATGTCTTTTTGCTATTCGTTTTTGCCCAACAAATACGATAAGTTTACACTAACAGTTATGATCAGTGGTGCGTATAGAAATGAGAGCGAGTACAGGGTTAATAGGTTAAAGTGCAATTTATTCAGAAATTAGTAGTCGTTTTTTTTAATTATTAATGGGTTAAAAACTGTGATTCATTATATGGTCCTTTAATTTCTTTTTGAAAAGGTTAAAACAATAAAGTATTGTAAATTTTGTTGACAATAAATTCCCGGTAAGAGGTCCAACGTAATTTAGACTTTGTTTCATAATTTCCGTTTTTGGCTGAATCTGTCGAATATGTGTTTTAGTTCGTGTTTCCTGTCGATGCGTTTGTGAAGTAATTTTTATTATATCGCTATGCAGATTTTTTTTGTTTTTTTGAACATGATTTTTCCAATATTGAAAACGCAAAGTTGATTGATTATGAAAATATTATATTTATTCGGGTAAACTATTGTGTTGAAATATAACGATAACCGTGTTCCTATATTAAAATTAAGATCAATCAATCTGATACATTTATTTTACAAAGTTTGAATTTTTTTTTAATTATATTTTGTAGTCAGTCCCCATATTAGTATGTCATAGTTTATGTATTTTTGGAACACAATGTAGTAGAAGGGAATCAGAGTTTTGGTGGAAAGATTTGTCAATACTGACTCCAATATTATTAGATAGTTTATGAGTGAGGTTATTCACATGTTCCACTTAATATCCTTATGAATAGCAATACCGAAGTAAAGTAAAGTGAAGTAAAGTAAAGAACTGCCCTCCTAAATTACTTTGATATTTGTGGAAAAAGTAATATTTGATAATTGTATGAAATGTTGTTCAGTAAAAATCAAAGATTTAGTAAAAGTGGTATTCAATAGCCGATCACTAGAATTTAGCCAATCTCAAATTTTACTAAATTGAGTGTTAAATGTCTGTATGGTTTCAGAAATATTATTACATGCTGTAAGAATAATTACACGTAGTGCGATTAAAAAGTTCGGAGACTAGGTACCTTGCGCGCCAACAGATGGCAGTACGCGGATGCGCGAGCAGCGGTCGATGGAAGGGACCTTCATGAGTCATTGTGCCAAGTGGCGTCGTTCTGTGAAGATCGGGAGCTGTGCTACACGATATTTGACAAAAACGTGCTGAACACAGCTGCGAGTTCGGTATGGACTGCAAACTAGAGCAGCGAGCGAATATCAAATTCGGCGTCGAACTCGGCAAATCGGGAACGGAGGTGCATTAAATGTTGCGGCTGGCTTATGGCAATGAAGCAATGAATCGTGCAGGGTGTTTTGAGTGGCACTCGCGCTTTAAAAGCGGCAGAACGGCACTGGAAGACGACGAGATGTCGGGGCGACCGACCACGAGCAAAACCGCCGAAAATGTGGACAAAATTAGGGAACTGCTGCATGAGGATCGTCGGAGAACCACTCAAGACATTGTTACTGTCATCCATGTATCATACAGAACACTGCAAGGAATTCTGATGTCGGTTTTGAACATGCACCGCAGTGCTGCAAAGTTTGTGCCAAGGATTCTGAACCCTGAACAGAAGGCGCTCCATGTCGAACTCTGTCAACATATTCGTCAGCAAGTGGTGAATTATGTAACGTTCCTGTCGCGGGTCATCACTGGGGACGAGACTTGGGTCTACGGGTAGGACCAGAAGAGCAAACAACTGTCGACGCAGTGGAAAATCTCTCTCTGCCGCTCCGGTGGCGCAGTGGTCTAAGGCGTTGGCCTCTGATCATTCGTCCGAAGGGGTCCGGGTTCGAATCCCGGTGAGGCATGGATGTTGTGTTTGTCTTACGGCACTGGCTCTCTCCCTTCCCTGGAACCAGTGACCCTAAATTAGGGACGGGCGACTGCTTATAGCCCATTGAGTTGCTCACGGTGGTCGTTAAACCTCCAACCAAAAAAAGAAAAAAGTCTCTCTCTCTCTCTCTCTTTCTTTCTCTGACAGCTTCTTTGTCCACTGCACGGAAGAAGCCGTTTTCTTTATCGGGTAAAAGTGATATCAACCACATGAAATGCTGGAAAGCACAGAAGACTGCTTGGTTTTCCGAATCAATATATGAGTGTCTGAAATGATTTTGTGACAAATATAACGCATGCCAATGAACTAGAGGAAAGTAAAGCACCACATAATTTCGGTGGTTGATTGGACACTATCATCCTATTAATTTGAGAATGTCCAATACAGAGCAACACATGAAAAAAGACCCTGCACGAATAATTTTATTCGTCAATTTATAATAAATTAAAGCTCCTGGGAAGTTTGTTCCACATCGGCTACTGCCGGAGAAAGAAATGGAGCAGGCTGGTAATTGCTTCCAATTGAATAATTTTGGTGATGAAGACCACAGCACCACTCCAGTGGCACACTGAACTAAGTGCTTGCTTCGGGCAATTCGCATGTGGTGTGTCCGAGTTTGAATCCCGGTAAGGCACAGACGCTATGTATATCTTATTATCGCACTCTGTCTCTTCTCCCTTCCTAGGAGAAAGTGGCTCGAATTCACGAACAGCCATAATAACTTATATGGCACCGAGTTTCTCACGGTAGTCCATGAAAACCTCTCTCCCCCCAAATCAAAACCAAAAAAAACCAATTGTAATGAACAAAATTTCAGTCCTCTGTTAGGGTAGCGTTTTCGCCCCAACACCGATCCTGCCTAATGTAGTAACTCAAATTAGTTCCAAGATGTTCCAGAATGCCCCGCCCCTGGTGGCGCAGTGGGCTAAGCGTTGAATAATGACTATTCTTCCGAGAAGGGTCCGAATTCGAAACCCGTTGAGGCATGGATGCTGTGTTTATCTTACGGCACTGGTTTCTCCCTTCCCTGCAGTCAGTGCCACTAAACTAGGAACGGGCGATTGCTTCTAGCCCATCGAGTTGCTCACGGTGGTCATTAAACTTTCAATCAAAACAAATATTCCAGAAAAGCTTCAGGAGTTTGTACAAACGTAATAAAACACTTTCATTGAACGTGAAGAACACCATGCTAAGCACCACTAATGCAAAACTTCTCCGTCGATATCCGTGAATTTTTATTATTGTAATCATAGAACGTTTGTAGCGACTGTGTGAATGAAAATTTTACAGAGGAGCCCTTCATCTCCAGTCTGCTTGCGAGATATATCTTCATTTACAATCGCAGAGACTACATTTAGGTACACAGAAAAACGTCAGCATGAACGCTTTGTCATAGGAATATGAACACTTAAGAACGAATTATCCTGTCGCAAATTAAAATATCCTTATCAAGGCTTAATGAACCCTTCCAGAATGTATGGAAATCTTAATTTCATAACCGTACTTACAAAAATGTTGCTTTTACTTTTATGTCGGTATCCTGAAAGAAAGAAGCTTTGATTTCATCTTTTTATGCTTTACATACTTTTTTTTCAAAAGAAAAATAACATTTTAAACAAACTGCCGCCCCGGTGGCGCAGTGGACTAAGCGATGGCCTCTGATCATTCGTCAGAACGCGGTCCGGGTTCGAATCCCGGTGAGGCATGGATGTTTTGTTTGTCTTACGGCACTGGCTCTCTCCCTTCCCTGGAACCAGTGACCCTAAATTAGGGACGGGCGACTGCTTATAGCCCATTGAGTTGCTCACGGTGGTCGTTAAACCTCCAATAAAAAAAACGCAAAATACTGCTAATGATCTACACTATAACCTTTAAAAGGAAATCTAGCCAAAATGATACCAGCTCTATGATCTCATATTGCAAAACATGATGTCATTTCGATGATCTGTCATCCTTCTGTGGATAACTTTGGCATATATGTCTCATTACACCAGAAATCAGGGTAAGCAGAATATCCTGTGTTCTATTTAGAAATTACTATACAAACAAAATGCATTAGAAGTAGTAATAACACCTGTCTTTTATTTTCTAATACATTATAAATAGGCTATGCTTTATCCTGAACTAAGCTCCAACGAAATGTAAATACTATTTAATACTATTTGGGGAGTTGGAAGATATCCCAATACTTAACTCTGCAATTAAATAATCGAACACAAGAGAACCTGGCAATGTAGCTCTGTCAAACTGGTATTAAATTTTGATCGTTTCTGTGTATCTTGCCGTAGATCGAGTGTTCTGCAATGAAATTTCTTAAATGACGTGTGTGTGTGTGTGTGTTATGAGACTGAAATAGTGAAAGGAATAGTCGCGTTCGTTTCTTCGGAATTAATAACGATGAAAAATATTATAACATTTTTAACTGAAAGAAGGGAATCATTGAACAATAGAAGGAAAACACTGCAAACGCTACTTTGCAACACACAGGCGTTAATTCCTAGACGACGAAGTAGTTTTGGGGATTTTTTTTTAAAATAAAGTGCTGAAAAATTTCAAATCCATGCTTTCCGAAATTTATATTAACTTATATGCAGTTTTTGATATCAAGTGTGTGACATTTATTTACATAGTGCAATACTTAGGAAAAGCAGTTTACACATTTTTTGTTATGAGGTGCTTTAACGATCACCGTGAGTCAATGGACTGTAAGCAGTCTCCCGTACTTAATTTAGGGCCATTGCTTCCAGGGAAGGGAGAGAGCTAGTGTAAGAAGACAAACACAACATCATGCCGCACCGTGTTTCTAACCCAGATTCGTCTCGGACGAATTATCAGATGGCAGCGTTTAGACCACTGCGCCACACTAGTGTGTCACGCAGCTTTCAACTGCTATTTCAACTTGAACTATTAAAAACACTGGAAATAAAGAGTTGTCTCACATAAGGTTCATCTGACATTATGTTCCCTGCATTATTTCTGGGAATAAAATGCGACTGAACATTTGCATATCATATTTATTTACGCGAATAAAATTTTGTGGAGGTGTTGTAAAAATACTGCAAAATGTTACTGACTTTGAAATGTCATGCCATACTCTCAACCGAATCTTTGCTATCAGATCAAATATTTTTTGCCTCTCTTTTAAATCGTATATGCATCCAATTATTGAGACGCAGATTACTCTCTGAAAATTGGTTAAATATCTCATATAGGTCAACTTATTTGTAAGCATAAAAACAAAATGTACAATTAAGACACGCCGCCCCGGTGGCGCAGTGGTCTAAGGCGCTGGCCTCTGATCATTCGTCCGTAAGGGGTCCGGGTTCGAATCCCGGCCAGGCATAGATGTTGTGTTTGTCTTACGGCACTGGCTCTCTCCCTTCCCTGGAACCAGTGACCCTAAATCATGGACGGGCGACTGCTTATAGCCCATTGAGTTGCTCACGGTGGTCGTTAAACCTCCAATCAAAAAAAAAAATTAAAAAAATTAAAACACACTGCTAAGGGCAAAATATATCTGATTTTTTGTTAAAACATTTTAATAAAGTTTCGAAAATTGGGCATCTTTAGTTATTTTCAATATATAACCCTATCTTTATGAGGGCTATTAAATTCAAACACCTGAATTCGGTGGAAAATTTTCATCTTCTTTCTTACTTGGTTACAAACATTTTTGCCTTGTATGTTAACGTTACGCGTCTTGAGAGTTGCCCGACCAAATAAATGCGCTTGTGTTGAGCAAACACGTTAAAGCCAATCCTACCTCAAGTACAATGTTCTTAGTTTAAAACTTATCCGCAGATGAGTTTCCAAAAATTGGTTTAATCTCATTTCACAGCTTCCCTCCACGGTAACCTTTAGTAAAAGGCGAAAGATTATTTCTTATTTTGAAGGGAAGCTTAAGCTTACCACAATTGATTTGCTTTTATTATATAAATAAAATTATTTTCACAAATTACTAAAGATAAGGTAGCGATAGACGTACAACATTTTGCAGGCTATTTATGTCTGATATAAATTATAAGATTTGATATCAGTTGATAGATTTCATTAGCTCATGCAAAAAAAAAAGAAAAAAAGAGCTGTATACGTGATACGTGGAACACATTGTAGCAGCGAATCATTGTAATCAATTACCTTGTGGTCGTAGGTCCTTGGCAATTTGTCACGGTTTGGCCAAGCAATGAATGTTGAGCCACTTGAGTACCACTAAGTAACCCGGTTGCTAAGTCGTTTACAAGTAGGTTTCTGACAATTCCTCTGCAATGCGTCCGGCTTCGAAACCCACTGAGGAATGGATGTTGGGCTCGTCGTACGGCACGGGATGTCTCCCTTCCGTGGAGCTACTAGCCCTAAATAAGGGACGGGCGATTGCTTGTAGCTCATCGAGTTATCAATAATTGTCGTAAAATCTCAAAGCAAAAGTCCCACAAAACAGCATACAGATGGCCCATTACATATCGATATAAGTGATCCCCGTAACGCGGCCAATATCCATTACACGTGTAATGTCCGTATGTTGTAGCTTCCGATCCAGTGTACCACATTATCTTCACTCTGTTCATGCAAGGACACGTGTGCTGCCATGTGGTAGTATTGAAGCAAAGCTTGTCTTACTACAAATATTCCTGGGTCATATGTGTTGGCAGAACTATCCGTACAGCAGTCTCGTTGCCGAAATAAATCTATCAGTCTGAAACCTGGTACGTAATGATGGAGAGTTGATCTATAACGTTCAGGTGACATTGCACCACTTTCAGGGGAGTGAATGTGTTTTAGAAAAATATCCGCCAAAATTTGAGACACGGGCACATGGCTTTCCCGTCGTCACGACATCTAATATTATTTTCATCACAGCTGTTCGTCTTATCCTTGGCAGTACAGCCATTTTATACGGTAGTAAACGTTTGTGACAAGAAAAAGCCACTAGATTCCAAACTTCCACTTTTTGACCAGAAAAAGAAACTACCTTCCGGATTTCCCATGCCCATTCTCGATGTTTTTCTGCGAACTTCGGTATTTCTAAATGATGTACTGAGATGAAGTGTGCAAATGTCATAGTTTTAATTTGTGCGCGCATAGAATAGATGGAGTATTGTGCGTTTGCTGTGGCTCCACTCTTCTGAGACCCCTGGTTACAGACAATGGTTGACTGCACAAATGCATCAAACTTATTACTCCGAATAATACAGCCGGGACGACTATCACACACAACAGTAATGGAAAATATAAGCACTCGGCGAAAATAAAACTGCAGTGCTGTTTTGGAGAATTTGTATATTTATGATTTTACCGAACAATGTTGTAATGAAGAAACCCCACAAATCATACCTGCTCCTTGGAAGTTTCTGCTTGACAATCCCACTTCTACTGTAAATATGTTTTGATTACTTACTTACTGCCATCTGTATTTATGTTCATGCATTTGTACATATTTTCATTTTGTTACTTTCTGTGCGAAGCATACTCGACCTTGTAGTACGGCGCACGCGTTGTATCTCGCTGAGGCACAGAAGTGTGTATATAAGCCAGCGTACCCCATGTGAGTTTTTCGTTGTGTCTGAGGATGGGCCTGTAAAGACAGACCCGAAAGATCTCGCACATTGTTTTAATCATTTTAACCATTTAGACAAGTTTTAATTTTCGTAAGTAAAGGTGTTTTCACGGCTTGCGATGATTCGGCATGGTTTATCTTGTGTTGAAATCGGTTTCGTCTTGCTCTTCGTGTTTCAGACAGCAAATATGATTGTTTACCAGTGAATATAATACTGCCTGTGACAAACAATGTCTGCAAGTCAGTATACGAGTAATTCTTTTAAGTGTCATATTATTCATTTCTCGTACGGGAGATATCCTTGTCATGCTCATTTTCGAAATTGCCTCACATGTAGTTGAATTATTTGAAGTTTAAGAACAAGGTCTTAATTGAAATACGTCAGACAAAGATTTCCAAAATTATTGATTACACATCCAAATATTGCTGGACTTATATCAATTTATTCAACGGAAATATTTTACAGGAGTTGTACCAAAACAACGGCCAATGTTTTTACTGAAAACTATGCGTACTTTAATTATAAAGAAAGTGGTCATATTTTTGAAAATATATTGTATCAGATGCAAGCCTCCTAACGTTCCTCCCACTTTTTGAATGTCCTCTGGAGTTTTTCTTCGAAAATGCTCTTGAAGCACACCTGCGCAACTGTAATAAGTTGTTGAACAGTCTGAAATTTGTCTCCGTAAAGTATTTTTTAAAATGTGGAAAAATCAGCCGTCGCACGGCAACATAGTCTAGACAATATGCAGGCTGTGTTATCAACTTAATTTTTATTTTCCCCAAAAAAGGAAGGATATTTCTTTTCATTTGCGGCACAATGCTGGCCTCTGCTGCATTCCATTGGGCCGCACATGAAAAGAAATAGAGAACCCAAGTGGAGCAAATTTATTTCATGCCCAAATGCTTGCTTAAAATTCTGAGAATTGATGATATTTTATAGTGAATCATATCTACTATATCTCTAATTGATAGGTGTACGTCTTCCTGTGTAATAACATCGATTGAGTTAAATTTTACCTCTATGGCACTTGTTCAAGAAGGCCTTCCTCCCCGCGAGGTTAAATCCAAGTACACACTGCCATTTGTAAATTCTTTATGCCATCTGTAAATTATTGATTTTCCTAGACATTCCTCTTTATAAGCCTTTTGCGTAAGACCGAAGGTCTCTCCGTCAGACTTCTTAAGTAGAGAGCAAAACGTAATGGCGCATCTTTGTTTCTCTTTCACAACCATTTTTCCGGGGAAAAAACCCAGCGCGAAGACACCTGTTAGGCGTTCACAAAACAACGCTTATTAACCTGGATTGTAAAACATTTTCTGAAATTCGCGAGCCACTTTCCGTCATTTGTGGGGTGAATTAATATGGCATAAAACATTTTCTGTGAAATGACGCAAATAATCCTTAATTTAACGGATTTTTCGTACCACTGGGAAATTCTGAGTTTTCACAAATTTTTCTGCAATTTCTTTATATATTGACTGTAAATTAACGTTTTACAGATGTGTCAAAGGAAAATTCTGATTTTTCAGAAACATTTCCGCAGTTTCTTTCATATGTTAACGGAAACATTGGTTCTCACTTTTTCCCTATTCGTCTGACGCGAAATTCCTGGTAATAGGAGCGACAGATGAGGATATTTGAGGTTTCTTTAAATTTTAAATTTCAAACATCTGTCGAATTTTGTAGTTCTGTAGCGAGATTGGATGTTGTGGATAGCATATCGCATGCATTTGTTTTTTGGGCACAGGATATTTCTTCACCTCTCCAATATTTTGTGCACAAGCTACTAATACCTATTTATTACTCTAAGAAACTGAGTACTTAACTTATTCTATAGATGGTTATACGATATCTATGTATTAGTCTTTTTATTTTTCTGTGAAATAATACTATAAAAATGTACATTTCAACTTTTTATAGGTCACTTAAAGTAATTGTCTGCTTAAAAAATCATGTTGCAAATCATTTGGTCATTTCGAAAAGCTAGGATGAAAAATGGTTAATTTATAAATAGTCCTCCTACAGTAAAAAATTGTACAAACCTACTCAGCAAAATAATAAACTAAAACAGAAAATAAAGTAAATAAATCACTCGTATTAATGACAAAAAGATTCATTGTCGCGCAATTTGTTTTACGATGTACGTGATTGGAATTCCCAGCGACCTATGAAAGCGAAAAGCACCAGTCGACGCAAGCAGGATTACAGAGTAAAGAAATGCCTGGTATACGCCAGAGACATGCAATTACGCAACTTACGGACTTCGAGAGAGGCCTGATCATAGGGCTGAAAACCGCAAGGTGGTCGCACACCGTATAGCACGCCACGTGGATCGTTCTGATCATACTGTCCGACTGTTTTGGGAACAGTGGACACGTGACGACCCTGCCACACGGTAGAGCGGTTCGGGATGGACAAAGAAGATCACCGCTAAAGAGGATAGAAGGATCGTGCGCCTGGCACGAACGGATCCAACATGGACCCGGTCCACTATTGAGGAAGATGTAGCGGCTACTGTGTGTCCACGGACTATGTCCCGACGCCTCGATGAAGCGAATCCGCGATTCCATCTCCCCTTGCGTACGCTGCCATTAACATCGGAACCTTGCCTGCTCCGTTTGCAGTGGTGCCAGGATGGAACAACGTGGAACGCCACAGACTGGCGACGTGTGCTGTGTAGCAATGAGTGCAGCTTCGTTTTGGAGACAGATGATCATCGTGTCCGAGCGTGGAAGTCACCGACCCAACGGCACAATCCCTACCTCGTTATTAAGCGTCGCACCTTCCCAACTGCAGACATTTTGGTCAGGGGAGGTAATCTCTCCCCAGACCAAAATCTCGGCAGTTGGGGAGGCTGCCGATCAACTCTAGTATTAGTACCTGGATCATTGAGGAGGTAGCAGTATGTGAATGCGATCCTACGGCCCTATGTGTTCCCATTCCTGACTGAGACTCCAGGTACGCAATATCAGCAAGATAATACCGCCTGCACACAGATCCGTCTACCGAGGACTGCCTACGTCATGTCCAGACATTTCCATGGCCCACCCGCTCCCAGATATGTCCCCTATCGAGCATGTGTGAGACTAGTTAAAACTTCGGCTGCCGACGTGCCGTATTATCCGGGATTTGTAGCACACCATCCAGGACGTGTGGGCCAGTCTACCGCAGGATAACATCAGGCGTCTGTTCGCCTACATTCCAGACCACATTGCAGCATGTATCGCCAAACGAGGCGGTGCGAGAGCTATTGAAGATGGACGGACTGCGTGCCACAGATCTCTCTGCATGTGTCCTGCAGCTCTTTTCCTGCCATCATGTGTATCATTCATCTGTATCATTACGTCCATAAAATTTCAGTTCAATCCGATGCTTCCTTCTTGGTGAGCAAGTTTCCATTGTCCTTGCATGTAATCTGATAATAGCAAACGAAGATCTTTGGAACCAATCTGCCATTATTAAAAATCATTAGTGAAAAATACGTTTTTCGAAGAAAGCTGCAGGAAAAGAAGCACTGTTTGAAAAATTCTTTACTGAGTATATGAAGAAGAGATAAGCACTGTTTCTGATGCTGTAATATGCTACATTGAAAGACTTTCCAGAAACGTTTCACACAGTTCTTTTTTTCCTTCATTTTCTTTTTTTTTTCTTCTTTTCCTGCATGAATTGCTTTCAGTATATTGGAAATTTTATGCTAAATTGCTATTCTGTTAAATTCATGTAAGACAGATTTATTTTCCTATCTTCTAGTTATTCAGTAATAACATTTCCTCTATCTTTAATTCAATCTTTTTCCAAAGCAAAATTAAACTGCTATGGAGGAATAAAAACGTTATACAAAACTATTTGCTTTCAAATCAGCAGTATTAATCCTTATTTTCGTGGTAATGTCCTAATAAAAGCAAATTCGAAATCCACCGACAGACATAATACAGTCTTGCGGCGTGGGTCAGGGGAACGCACGGCAGCCTTTTTTGCGGGCGATCGTCCACTCTAGAAATTTAAGGAGCCAGTCTTCAGATTACGTTTGTAAAAGTAATCTAGCTTACACCGTCGGATTCTTACGGGGAGGCATGCAAATGAAAATGCGGCGACTTACTATGTTGACAAAAAGACATCTTCAGTCTATTATAAAACAATAACGTCTTCGTCTATACCCTTATACGTGTACCTCTCGTTTTCATATTAACGACACATGAGGTACTTACAATTGATTGGGTAACCTCTTGTTATTCTTGGCTAGCGAGTACTGTTTTGTAATGGTGCGCTGCTCCTGTGCCCTCCTCTATATACAACTATTGTTGACCTAGGTACAGACATCTTTGTATCTGCTTCCACTGGAGTCCGAAGAATCATGCTCCCATAATTCGTACCCTACAAAGTACAGATGCATTTATTTATGAATTTCAGAAAAATTGATGTTATGCAAATTTTAAAAATATTTCCTGTTGTTTGAACTAGTACAAACCTGTGTGCTACGTGTTCTTATCTTCCATTTAAGTGCTGTTATTACATTTTAAAGACTTTTAGGTTCAAAAGTAGCTTTATTTTCCATAGTTGCATAATTGTTTCACTTGCTGTGAAGGTAATAAATTCTAATAACAACTTTAATGCTACCTTATGGTCGATACTGGCGATGTATTGCAAATAGTAGTTGCTCTATGTGTTTAACAAGTTACTAAAATCATGCAATGCATTGATTATGATACGCTTTCCAACATACTAGAAATCATTACTCAAGTTACTGCTCAAGTTATGATGAAAATCGCTGTGGAATAAATCTAACTCCTGTGCCCTGACCTTTGATTCCATTTCGATGATATTCAGCCGAATTGGTTCAGTATACCTCCGAAATAACATGAAAACGTTTTGTCGCAATCGAAGCAATTTTACGTAAGTTATGATGCATAAGGTCTATAGAATAGATCCCGCTTCTGTGTCCTAACCTTTGACACATTCGCCCATTTTCAATAGGATTCGTCCCCAGGCATGTCCTTACAACATACTAACATTTCATCCAAATCGAAACATTTTTACGTACGTTATGACGCATAATGGCGATGGAAGTGATTCCGTTCCTATGTCCTGACCTTTGACGCCCATTTCGCCAATTTTCAATAGGTTTTGTCCCCAGGTTATCGCCTACCACATACTAAAACTTTATCGAAATCGAACCATTTTAACGTTAGTTATAACGCATACGAGCAGTGGTATGGATTCCGCTCCTATGTCCTGAAATTTTACCCCATTTCGTTCACCTTCAATAGGGTTCGTTCCAAGGTGTTCCCCTACCACATACTAAAATGTCATCGAAATCGAACGATTTTCACACGAGTTATCGTGCGGACGAACATACGCACACAACGCGTGACGTAATGAGGCAGATGGGAATCGCGACCATCTGCTGGCATAACTGTGAAGTCATAAAACTTTAATAGGATGCGCACACAACGCGTGACGTAATGAGACAGATGGCGTGACCGCGCGCCAACATCTAGTCGGACGACGCCATGACATTACACTAAAAACGAGGTAATTCGAGGTGGTTATTAACCCACTAAACGAATTTTCCTAAAGTCGAGATCAAGCTAAAACGATTTTATTACCAGAAAACGGTAGGTTAACGACTTTCATCAAAATCCTTAGAGCCGTTTTCAAAAAAATTTACATGCATACAAGAATTTCTCCTTTAAGGTGAACGTCAAGTAATTTGGCTTCCTGTGGTTCGAATGGAAAAATTTCTGTACAGATTTTCTTCCCAAATAATGCGTTCCTAAGGACGAAAATTTGAACATCGATTAAAATATCTTCATTTTAGAACTTGCAATACTTAATATTTTCTAAACCATAACCATAATTATGCAATTCAACATTTGTTTGTCTACTGACGTCATGAAAATACAGGTCGCGCCATCTTTTTTCTGGACAATTAATGCGTTCACAAGGATGAAAATTTGAACATCAATTAAAATAGCTTTATTTTATAACTTGAAATACCTAATATTTTCAAAAACATCTCCATAATTATGCAATCCAACATTTGTTTGTTTACTGACGTCATCAAAGTACAGGTGGCGCCATTTTTTTTTGGTTTCAACACCACCAAAGGAAAAGTTATTGATTTTTAATATAATTATGGTTATGTTTTAGAAGATATTAAGTATTCCAAGTGATAATAAGAAGTTATTTTAATCTATGTTAAAATTTCCATCCTAGGGACACATTAATTGTGAAGGAAATGTGCACAAAAGTTTTTTCATTAGAAGTATAGGAAGCAAAATTACTTGACGTCCACCTTAATAATATGGGATAAGGACGATGGAATGGATCGCAGTTCTATGTCCTGACCTTTGACCCTATTTCATCCATTCTCAATAGGGTTCGTCCCCAGGTGGTCCCCTACCGCATACTGAAATTTCGTCGAAATCGAACAATTTTTACACACGTTATGATGCATAAAGGCAATGGAATGCATCCCGCTCTTATGTCCTGAACGTTGACCACAATTCATCCATTTTGAATAGGGTTCGTCTCCAGGCGGTCCCTTACCACATAGTCAAATTTCATTGAAATCGAACCATATTTACGTAAGTTATGACGTATAAGTGCAATGGAATGAATCCCGCTCCTACGTCGTGACCTGTGACCCCATTTGTCCCATTTTCAATAATGTTCGTCCCCGGGTGGTCCCCTACCACATACTGTAATTTCATCGAAATTGAACCATTTTTACGCCGTGCGGACAGACGGATGGAGAAAGTTGGAGCATATACGCTTCTTCAACCTACGGTTGGAAAGCGTAAAAAATGTGGGATTTGATTCCTGTACCTCCATTAGTTCGGGAGATAGCTCTCGGTGTCAGATCATTTGGATACACTACTTCGCATTTGAGCACTGACTTCGCATTTGACCAGTCAGGGTCTTCGCATTTGAGCTGTCACTCATGTTCCTGCTGAATAAGTCTTCTAAACCGGTGACTTCAGCCTGCAACATGTATTTGATGGTGCATGCTGCATTTGTAGTAGTCAGAAGCGAAGCAACGAAAAACAATACCAGGAATTAAAAGCAAAATGTGACATACATAATTGCATGTAATAACACTACGCGTGCAAAGGGTGTAACGTGGTAAGGTAATAAAGAAAAGTACATTTACAAGAGTATGAACGAATGACATCCTTGTACCACATAGAGTGCAATTCTTTCCTGTCTATGGTGTAAGTCAGAATTGAATTTGTATGCAGCCCCTCAACAATCCTAGTTGTTTCCTAGGTCACTGTTACAAACGCAATTTTCAGACGGGTTCCTTAGCGATACAGGTGTCGACGGTCGACAGCGAAAAATGCTGCAGTCTCTTGTATTAGGACATTACCATTTTTTCCTCTCAATGATGTAGGATCTAAATTGACTTGAATCTCTTTTCGTTTTCTTTGCAATGAATCATCAGAATTAGACATGCGGTATTTATTATGTAGTGGTTCAGAGTTTGGTCTAAAATTTTACTTATGCAACCTGTGTGTTTTGACTTTTAATGCAGTGACTGAACCTTTCTGTTTAGAAAAGTGAACAAATCATATAAACAAATTCATTGCCGACGATTCGTAAACTGTTTATTTAAATCACGTTAATAATCATCTCAGCAAAGTACGAGTACTTAGAGCAAATTCTGGGATGCTTCACATTTAAATCTTTTCGTTGATAATTGAGTATTCGCATTTTTTGCAACATACGATCACTTGGGAATACATGATGTCAATGAATGCATATTGTCACCAAAACAACCATAAATATTTGTTGGAAAACGCTGCGCTCATTGATAAACCTTTTTCGATTATCACGCTTAATGTGTTGGAAGCTTACCACATATAGCGGAGCACTTCACGGCTCTTCAACGACATGACGTGGACTCCATCTCTATCAACCGCGTAGAAACAACTCACCAAAGACTGTGACTGTCAGACCTCTGATGACATCACAATAATTTGAATGGTTACGCTCCATTCGGCTTGATGATGCCGAGTCTAACGCTCTGCGGAACTATAGTCGATAAATAATAAGCCGTTGATTGTAGTAAACATTGTTTTATTCATTATGTCTCAACACCACAAGTGCTGTATTCATAAATTATATATATCATCAAGTTTGTTGGTTGATTCTGGCTTGTCAGTTAGCTTTGCTTCTTTAAAAAAATGTATAGTCCTCTTCGTAACAGTGTTTAGCCATCGATGTTTTAGCTATCTGCTTTAGGTCGCAGTTATGAATATAGGCCTTGTGTTTTCTTCAAACGAAAAGGCAAGGCTCTACAGGTCTGAACCAGGATTAATGTACCATTCATCCTGACGAAGCTAAATTAGAACCCAGCGAACCTTTGTCGACTTGAAAAAACAAAATATTAGAAACAAACCTTGTATTACCGTAACATATACTGTATAACCGTAACACGACTGTAGTCTCTGACTTCCCGAATAATTTTCTCTATTTAGCATTCCATGTTTCTTAGTATACCGGAAGGCTTCGTGCCGATTACAGAAAACAGGGTGACAAATATCTACAGAGAAATCAATCAGCAAATCGTTATAACTTGAACGATTTTTATGATGTCTTATGATTTTTTCTATAACTTCTTGCACTCTTTTATGTGAAAAATATTTTTCTCAGTAAAATTTCAAATTCACGCTGTTATTTTCGGCAGTATAAATGCTTAACAGCGTGCCTTTGAGTAGGATGAAAACAGAATGAAACACTATACGCGTAGGAGCTTTTTATTTTTTTACATTCAAAATAACATTTATTTAAATAAATATATCGGGTCTTAAACACATAATTTGTGGAATGCTTGCCTTTCTCTAAAAATCGATATTTAATCTATAGAAGAAACAAATCTCAAAATATTTCACGAGGTTTCAATATTTACAAGTTTGTCATCGTATAAAAATGTGTGCTCTTCGGCAAACAATGGATGTAGTGGTGCAGTAATTCCTTATTTTTAAGGTCAGACTATCAATTTCCAATTGAATGCTGAATGCAAAAGGATTTTTAACTCTCGAATTAAATAAATTTCTGTTCAGGATTGCGTATCTATATGATCGATCCAGCATCCACAATGAAAAGTAAGGACTACTTTCGACGTCTTCCTTACTTTCTTACGGGGATTTACATTCTTTTACTTTTAGTTGGTGTCTTCATTACTGTTCTAGATGTTCAACTGGATACATTAGGTCAGAAACAATACGCACGTGAGAATCAAGTTCATTTTAAAAACTACGTAAGGGATTATGATCTTCTGGATATTTGACAGTTATAAAACATTCTGTGTCGGGGTTGACCTGGAAAGCACAGGACTTTGTATTCACGAAAGATAAACTCATTTTTTATAATATTGAAATTATTGAGAAAAACTCTTCAAATCTTTTCATTTCTGAAAATTTAATTTTAAATTGGAGAATAACAATCAATGCTACTGAATTCCATAGGAACAAATTGCTCTGCAAAATAAATTTGTCACAGTTGTTGATTGAAGTTCTTCAAACAGAAGTTGAAAGGCATTTCTTAGAATAACATCAGGGAACAGGGGTTAAACTTGAAAATTGAAAAAAATTAAGAAAAAGTAGGAGTATGCTTCAATAAAAAGAGTAAGACAGAATAAAAGATAAAAGAAAAGAGAAGCTTCAAGAAGATAAAAGGAAAGAGCACCGCTTTCTCAAAAGCATGGTGTGTACTTGATTTGACTCTTGAGTCGGTGCAACAGTTTAGAAAAAATCGCTGTTAGTGACCTACAGATCGAACAGAATTACATTACTGCTACATTTCAAAAGAAAAAGAAAGAAATACAGAGCAATGAGATTTTCCTTAACATATGTTAATAAGCAAAAACAATTCTGAAACACAGTGAAACATATATATAATTAATACTCATTTCTATTAAAGAAAAAAATGAGGAGGTGTCGAAATTGAGAGTTTTTTAGAACTGCCGAAAATCCCAGAGGTTGATATAAAATAATGGGTTTCGCCAATTTCTACTGCAGAAGTAAGGAATGTGATAAAGAAAAGAAATAAAATTTATAAACGTATAGAATTTTATAAACATTATGAGAACAGCATTTCCATTTTCTATCTCAAATGTATAATGAATTAATGGAACCAGAAAATGCATCTCAGGATTTTAAAGAAAAAGTCGTTATATATAAAAACCGAATGTGGATGAAGTCGACTTTAATGAAATAATAGTAGTTTTGTTATTGACCGTGGATTACAAATCATAAAGTCAATTATTAATAGTAAGCTACACGGTGTAATTAAAAAACCTAATTTGCCACAAACGATATTGGGCAGTGAAAAATAGAAATATTTATTAATGTCTTGACGTGAGACGTTTTACAATTGGTTACAGAGACAACGAGTAAATTTCGGATTTTTTCCTGAATCAGGAAAAATTATTTGACTCCGTTGATCATGAAGCACTACATCAGATTACAAAAGAATATTTTAGTGTAAAATTCATAAGTGTATAGCATATTATGAATATTAGTTCCTACTCTTGGGTAGTAGTTTGAGGAAATACAACAGGAAATTATCCTTTAGGAAATGGAATGGAACAAAGTTCTCCCATATTCAGCTGCCTTATTTGTTTTTTTTAAGAAAAATAAATAACATGATAATTTAAGGTTTCCCATTTCGTGGGGGAAGCAGTCAGGGTACACAGCAGATTCAGATGATGTGCTCTTATGCATGAACCGTGAACAAACTATTTACGCACCAGTACAAGACTTTAATGCATTCGGAAAATCACTGCAGACGAAATCAATGTAAGAAACTGAAGTGCACTTATTCGGGAACTTTGGTCTGAACGTAAGGGAATGGGTAGTCACACAAAAATCAAGATTTTTGAGTACACGTTTTCGTATTTTAGTTACAAAAGGCGATTTTCTATTTCGTTCGTTCATATAAAATTTCCAGATGGTGCAAGCCTGTTATCGGCTCTATTTACAGTAAAGATAAAATTAAATTTGTTATTAAAGGTTTTCAGAATGATGTTGAAGACACATTCTTCTGCCTAGACAAGAAAGGGATGTATCAAAATTAAATTTACATGCCGCATACTTTACAAATCTTACAAAATTATAATTTGAACTTTGGGTTACTCAAATATTTACACATTTTATAAAACTGCTTTAACTGGCTTGCAAGCACATGCAAATTTTGAAGGTACATTTCAAAATTTAAAATAAGTAACAAACCGATTGAAGTTAGCTATGAAGCAAAAGGTTCTAAAAATCAATTTTTCTTAGCAATGAAAGTGGGTATCGTTTTGAAGTTTACTTTCTTTTTCTTTAATAAAATAAAAGTGTACAAGTATGCAATATTTCGATGCCAGATCTCTTTTCCTTTTTTTAACTTCACTAGAATTACTTCACAAGTATTTAAATATTAAATGCGTGCCATTTTGTTTCTATGCTTATCTTTGATAGATGTAGTACTCGATTTGATCTTTACGTTGTAATTTCATATAACTGGAATTCAAATGTTTGATTTTTAAGTAACATGTTTTAAAATAATTAGTCATTGAATACAATGCTTTACTCTTTCCACTTCGGAAACTATTTTTTTCTATTTAGTATGTTATGTTGTATATCATCCCTTGAAAAATATAGTATATGAATAAAAAATGTTTAATAAATTTGTTTTAACTGATTCTATTAGTTACTTTTTTCGAAATTCTGCCCACCGTTTCTTCGGTTGTGGATTCTTACATCGTTTTATCTGACAAACACTGTTATTGATCTGTGAATCGCAAACAAGCTAGTCGACATTTTATCCGTACGGTGAATTTAAGATTAGCAGTGTGATATTCATCCAACATATTGCTGTGAAATTATTAGGTAAAAAAAGATATCGCTGTAATTCTTATACGAACTATACTCTTCATATTTTGTTTTCAGGTTATCACCTTTAGCTCTTTAACCTAACGATAATTTTTGCGCTTTAAATAGGATCATTGATGGTAACTGTAATGCAATTGAGATGGAATCTCATTTTCATTTGCACGCAAATATATATGTACATCAAGCAGCCTCCTACGTATATACATACATATGCGTGGAACATCACAAGTCACAGATAAAAAACACCGAAACATGTTAGACAATTTGCAAACATTGGGAAGTGTGTTTCTGATCGGTAATAGTATTGTAAATGAAATCGGTGTCACATGCATTTGCACCAATATTGTAACCATTACAACGCGTCGCTGAAAAGAAAAGTCCTTAACCGATAAATATTGTTCTGAACACACATTTTGTTTCCGTGTATATGTTCCACGACGTATTTATTATTGGGCTTTATGTTGTGTTTGACGAGGTTATTTTTAATTTTTCTACCATAATTCCATAATATATTCCTACGATGAAATAATACATAACGGTTCACATGCCACTGACAGACTAAACCAAATGATGAATAAAAGAAGAAACTGAGCTTTAGTCTTTGTAGGAGTTACGGTGTTGTGACCTCGACTTATTCGCGTTTATGGTAGTAGCTGTTTCTTATGGTAATGGTTGGCAAATTTATTAAACTGATTAGTGAGTAACATTCATGTAATGTTCTTCCGTAAGCTGCAGGGCTCTACGTGTGAAAATTGTGTAACGGATTTCTGCAAACATAAAGATATTTTCTTGAATTCTGCGTCGCGTGTGATCTATACGCTTCTTTATGGGATTAAGAGCATTAATAACTGAGACGAAAGTGAGTCACTACCAAAATAATCGTTAATTCCATTGAATTTCACTTTTATGTAATTGTGAGGGAAAGAAACTAAGGAAAGATGAAGGTGATAGAAGTAACAACATGAATAAACTGTGTCTAAATTCGTGGGATGGTATCTCGAGGTGTTACTTGTATCCCACTGACCGGCTTGCCTGCGTTTAGTTTGCGTTTTATTTCAAACCAGGGTTCTCCATGTGATATCACACGTTACAAATATGTTCACTATTTAATAAAATAGGTCCACGTTTTCGGGGCTGATTATATACGTCAGCGAAATGCAAATGGAATACATGCAATTTAGCACGAGAAAAATGGGAGTTTTATCAATTCTTCTTCTGCAAATCCTTACATTGCTAATGCAGCGTTATTGTATTCTGCTCACTTATCTGATTATTTGTTTATTTCATTTTGATGGATGAATGTTTTTCCTAGATTTGATCTCTGAGGGTCATTTGCCGATGTGGTTTCAGTATTTTTACACGCACCATAGAAAACTAACTTTAGTTTCCAACATTTAATTCAATAATAACATGCTTATTTTGGATATGTGTTTTCGATTTGTAATAGGTAATTCATATGTAATTACCTTTTTATGTAAGGGCATTATGCTCGGCACGTGATAGAGTCACTTGCGTAAATTAAATCCATGAAATAAATCCATACAATGAAAAGCTTCCTCACAAAGAAAAGAATTAAACAACGTGAACTCAAAAGATTAGGCCAGCATGTTGAGAACAGCAAAGACCAAGTGAACCACAAAATAGGCAGCTAGAACACGTTCCGTTTCGTTCCGAAAGAACAGAGTTCATTCAGAGAGCATAGAGCTACAGCGCAACAATTCCGCACACGACATAGCAGAAGCATGAGCAGTCAAAAGAACAGAACAGATGAAGAAGATAACTGAACTTCCCTGCCTTAGCGTCGTGATTTGTTAGCACGGGAAAACTGAGTCTTCCACTTTTCCCATCAGCGAGGTAGAATCCATTTTGTCGTTCTAATCGCCGAAGCCAAGCGCGAAAGGAAACGCAGAAGACTGAATAGAGTAGATAGCACTACCACAGTAATTGTTGGTTGGAAACCCTAGCTACAAAGCGAATTTCTCATTGGAATTGTCTCCTATTCCGGTCTTACCGCCAAATAGAAATGAATATGGATTGATTGGAAGATAAGTTGGAGCTGCTTTTCTTCTCAGAAGAAAGAGTAGAGCAGAGACTGAAAGCAGTGATATTTTCAACATAAAATTAGGTTGTTCCTGCTCAGTAGGAGAACCTGATGAGGAATGCGACGTTTGGTAACGTATTATTTTTGGAAAGTAATTAAACGGGAACTCCACTTCCATTTTGTGCTGTTGAAGAAGCACTCCAAGAATTCGCACAGGTGTACACGAAACACACCAAATGTCTAAAGTTCTCTGTTTATCTAGGAAGTTCTTCTAAGAAATAACCTACATATGATGAATTTAAAAGAAAAAGCCTCAAATTTCAAGACCTCCATTACATATTTGTTTCTGATTAAATTTTGTACTATTCTATGAAAGTACAGATCTCTGAAATAGATATAAAATTATAATATTACCCTCTGCTATGTTCGCCGACGTGCTGCTCATATCCACCATTAAGAGACAAATCAAGAAACTACACCGCAAAGGGAAAGCAATGTTAAAGTAAAGGGAAAATGAAATCGGCACAATTAGCTTTCTTTTCTCTTTAGCTTTAAACTTTTGCACGTTCTGAAATTTGTCGTACATTTCTATATAAATGATGAGATGGCTTTTCTAAAATCTGTCAGAATTTTGGTATGGTGGCAGAGTTTGAAAACAAAGGGATATTTATTTCTGCTGTTTCTAAAAATTGAGAAGTAATGAGTGAACTGAATTTACAGCAAAGGAGTGCAGAACAAAAGGTAGCATTTAATCCAAAGATATTAAATCTATGCATACATTTCTAGGTTATAATGGTCGCGTAGATGATAAAAGTCCCCATGCTTACACTAATAGGTCGCATTTAATCGTCATCGATGTATGGTATGTAGAGGGAAAAACAACGAGCTGTCAGCGAGGTGTGGGCTGAATACAGCTCAAGGATACTAGAGATGAGGGAAGGCTATTCCGCATGTTAAGAGCCAAGAGAATGGATGCTGTGGTGCAACTCGCACGTAATTTTAATAAAGACAAAGTGAATACCTACCGATACTTGGAAATCTTTAATGAGCTTGTGAACTAGCTGCACGATTAGTAACTTGTAGCTGGTTACTTTCAACAGGACTGTGCAACGTGTAACACTTGCCATGAAAGCATGGCAGAGATTCGCAGCTTTTCCAGGAGGGGATTATCTACGTATACCAGTAGTTACCTTCGTCTCTAGATCTGACACCCCGAGATTTCTTTCTATGAGGACGTTTAAAAGGCAAAGTATATGCTAACAAGCCAAGGTCGATTGAGGAACTGAAAGACAATATCACACGTGAAAGTGCTGCTATCGAATTCGCTAAACTACATCGCAAATTCGCCACAGGAAACCTAAATACTAATGCCAACAAAACATCATGCTGCTGTTGTTTATTCTACATCGTTGTTTTTCGGGTAAGTGATTAAATCTAGAAACAATGAAAGTTAAACCCACATATCGAGGAAATAAGATAAATGCTATTACCTTAAATTGAACACAAAACGAAGAAGCCTAATATTATGCAACTTAGGTAAAAAGTAACATGCTTAGTAACATGCAACTTAAGTACAAAGCTTTCAGAGTTGAAAAGCATTTCTCACCATAAGGATGTGTTTGCGAACCTGAGCCATTTCTTACAAATGGTTCATAATTACAAATGGCTCCATAATTTCTTACAAATGTTTCCATAATTCTAATTTCCTACAAATGTTTCCATAATTCTAATTTCCTACAAATGTTTCCATAATTCTAATTTCCTACAAATGTTTCCATAATTCTAATTTCTTACAAATGGTTTCATAATTTTAATTTCTTACAATTGGTTCCATAATTCCAATTTCTTACAAATGGTTCCATAATTCTAATTTCTTACAAATGGTTCTACAATTTATTACCTGCAAAAATCTGCAGATCGTAAAAATTCTCTGAAAAACTGCATGCGTTTATTCTGAAGCTGCGAAAAATTTCCTTAATAAAAATAAGAAAATTGTTACCACACCAAGAGCGTGTCCATTGCGAATGAAACAGCATTTTTTGAATCTCAACTACTTAGAGCAGCAAAGTAGAGAAACTAGCTACTAAATTTAAAGCAGCTGAAGATAAGGCGTTCCGCTTGGTCTATGCCAGCGCAGCAGGTTACTCACATTGCTCTAGCACACTAAAAATACCTGTGCACTGAAAAGCTGAAGCAGTGACTTTCTACCCTTTTACTGTAAAATAAGCAAAATGTCTTTAGTGGGTATCCACGTCTTTGAAGGTTATACCACACATCAGTTTGCAGTTGCAAATGAAGAATATCGACGGGAAAATTACCCTACTTTTAAAACATTACTCATTCTTTATAAGGATCTTGACCACAATCAACACTTATATACTCGTAAGATAAATTCAAATATTTTGGAATGTTCTTGCTCCCAAAACGACTTCTGTAATCGCACCACTAGGCTACGAATGCATATCAAATGTTTAAACATATTAATTACCTGTACAGGATCATGTCCCAATCTTTTAAGACACTGATGAATATGAAAGTCTAGGGCACAAATCTATATTTGAAATGGTGAAAATGCTGCAGTCCCGAGAGTGCTAACTAAATTATTCAGGTATCTTGGGAAGAGGTCATAACATCCACACGGAATGCATTCAAGAAAACGGTAGAAAGTAATCTTTGATATCTTCAAATGTTTCTCTAATTTCCAAGCGACACCCATTGCGAATATTAAAATTTAGTTGGAGGCAGCAGCTTCTCTGATATGAAAGAAGGTGACGTGATGGAGAAGATTGTTATCATGGAGTTACATTTGACGATCTGTAGAACATAACTCAGGAAGAAAAGATGTAAATGCAAAGACTCCCAAATGAAAGATTTGTGTATTGAGAGATTGGAAGAATTGTTTTCGTAGATGAACAATATTATGGAGCTGTTTCGAGACGACTATATTCTCTTGGTTTGCGAGAGTTTAACGAGCACAATGTGCAACTCGACGGATTATAAGTAATCCTCTATCCCTAATTTGCTGCCACTAGTTCCGCGGAGGCGGAAGAAACTGTACCTTCAGACAAACACAACATACACACCTCAACGGGACTAGAATCCGGAACCATCGTGGACGAATAGCCAAAAGCCAGCGCTTAGACAATAGCGTCACTGGTGCGATATAAAATTAAGACGTTTTGAGAGAAGTCTGTTGCTCAAGTGCGGTCTTAACGACATTTATACATCTTACAATGAAATATGCATAAAATCAAAAACTGACGAAGCAGATGTTGTCTGATATACCACTTCAGACCATGGCCTGCCTCTTCAATTCGTTCTTCTTTACAACACGTCCTTTAAAGTCAACAAACTTCTTTCCTAGACATGAACCTGGTTATTCTTCGACGGCTTCAATTTGCCATGGTGCTCCTTCCTGATAAATGCCCTATAGATATTTCTCGCATTAATGAAATCTCTTCTGCATAGATTAATTCTGGCCTCTAAGGATATCACTTTTCGTTGCCATTATTATGAATTCAGTAAGCTAAGATCCTCCATTTTGATTGCAGCATGGAAAAATACGCAAGTATAAAGGAAACTGGAATTTCAAAAGGAGTTTACTGAATACATTGAAGTCCAAGTGAATTCCGCGTCGTCAACAGTCGGCAAAACCGACGTTCATCGAATGAACTTTAAGGAGGAAATTGTACTTTTACAAAAAAAAAATAAATCATATATTATTTTCTGAAGTCGATAGCAAACAAAACTGAAAACTTTACATCAACATTTGTGTTTTGTCATTGGTGTAAGGTTGGGAAACATGAAGAATGATTTTATACACAAATCGTTTGATTTATTATTTACGATGTTTAGTAGTTTTCTGTTGATTAAGACTCATTTCAGATTTACATTTAAATTTTACATAACATTCAATAGACCAATGTTTCAAGTTTTGAAAGTTGCTTGACCAGAATTTTGCCAGTTATCGCTAGCTCATAGTAAATTTTAATAAAGTACCGTTTCTAGCCTGCGGAAGCATCATGTAGGAAATTGGTGAAACCATGACAGCAAAGATTTTCAATTATCGCAAAAATTACGTTTAAGCAATATTGTCTTGTACTAAAGTTTTAACATTTGGTTTCTACCGTAATATTCCAAAGGCAGTCGATATAATCGATGAATTATG
Organism: Macrothele yani; assembly: GCA_039090855.1. NCBI lineage: Eukaryota > Metazoa > Arthropoda > Arachnida > Araneae > Macrothelidae > Macrothele > Macrothele yani. Next base: position 43,064,766 of record CM076999.1, on the reverse strand, counting down.
TTTTAGGTTTGGTTGTAGTAATATTATTTTCTTTAGATAAATTTATATTAGAGTTTTTCCCAGGACCTATTGAATGGGCGCCACTGTTCTAAGTAGATGTTCAACCGATTATACAATTGTATGCTCTCAAGGACAGTGCTGCAGGAATGGCCACCAAAAACGGCTGGAAATGTAATCGAAAACCGAAATAACGCTTGAACCGGGCTTGCCAGTACGTAAGGCAACAACGCACATATAGATTATTTGATCATCAACTTTAGGATTGCATAAACTACACCATTAATGTACTGTGCAGTATTTTATTAGGAAAAAGTATTATATTATGAACATTTTTCGCGATGTGCTTTTCACCTTTACTTCTAACAACAATCTGTTTAACGAAGCTAAGCCTGAAATGTTTGGTCAACGAGTAAGTCGTAAGCCCACTGGTTATGAAATGTCACCTTAAGATAGACTATTTCGGATACGAGCTGTTATTGGCTGGTGAGATAACGTCACACAGGAAATTAAAAGGGAGATGTGAGACCCATCGCTCAGAGAGATTACACGTTAGCAACAAATGTAAACAACTTATGCGATGGAAAATAACTTAAAGTACTTGTATTTTAAAACTACAAAGATTAGGCCATTTTTCAGCGATCCCTTGTTTGCCGTGCCATGAATTAATTCAATTGATAAACAAAGTAGGAGCTTTCGAATAAAGAAACATAAGGGCGCTGTTGTAAACAGATGTGTTACTGCACTTCGCATTTCCCAGGAAGTTAGATTTACAAAATGCCATGTCTGTGCGAATGTAAAGGCTTAGGAACGCAAATTATTTATAGGCTAGCCTTTAGATTATCAGCGCAACAAGTAGTTTCGTTAATGGGTTGAAGAAACAGTTAGTAGATAATATGGTATTTAAAATTCAACATTTCATTTCTGCAAACAAATATTATTATTTTTTAAAGGATTCAATTTATTAGGGTTATAATTCAAACAACACTTCGCAGGAAATGTACGGAAATACTTAATGCGCTGACAGTCCGTATCCTAGCCTAATTAAACATTCAACATCAGTTAACAAGTGATGTGAAAATGAGAGTTTTTAATTCTATTATTATCATTTTACTTTGAAAAGTGGTCTTGGTAACATATCTGGCATAAATGTTCGTTTCTCAATTTATTTTAATTGGTGGTATTAAAGCAATTCACATTAACAACTATTAAAATTACATAATACCACTCCAATGACAGATAGAATTTAGATTAGAATAAAAACGTATATAGTGCTACCAATCTTTGGTGCAAAACATTAGGTTACTTTCATCAACCCGGCCACTGGTCTTTCCTAAAAATCCCACAAACTGTTTTATCAGTTTGTGCTATTAACATGTACTTGATAAACGCGGAAACAGGATGTAGTCACTGGATATAGAAGTCGCAAAAAATATGGAAACGAAGAGATCCGAACATAAGGATGGGCAAGTTGTATGAAAAGGAATTAACGTTTGCTAATCAATATGTTATGAAGAAAAATTCATGTACCAAGAGCATGTGTTTTCTTCAGGTACCTAACCGTTATTTATCGGTAGTGTTTTTCAACTATTGGTAACTGACGAATGTAAATATGTGTTAAACTGTGTTTAGCAATGCAATAGGTATCAACCGAATTTCCTCAAATTGTAAATAATCCGTTATGTCATTGGTAGATAGACAAGCGTAAAGCATTTATCGCTTTGATAAATTTATTAATACGTTTAACAAATACGGAAGAACAATTACAGTGACTTACAAACTTATTGAATCGCATTATTTCGCATCAATATCGCTTCTTAATTTCAAAGCGGACAGACTTAATTTATTAATCATTGCAGTAATTCTTCATGTGCCTTTGCAACATAGAGGACTTTCTGAATTACGAACATAGAAACAGGATTAATCAGAAATGTATTTTCGTGGAGTGTGGAAATGTGATGGCCAAAATATTTTCAACTACTATAATACGTTGATTCTGGCACACATTTAATGCGTATCAGCAATGTACCTCATTTCTTCAAAAAATGCAAAGGAATACACAATTTACAATAAGATCTCCTTTGATTATTTTGATATAAGGCCAGCAATAGTTGAAAGTATAATCAATTTTGTCGACACACTTTTTCTGGTGTATTTATTTTAAAATCGTTTTTGTTCCTAATTTTAATTAATCAATTACATAGGAGGTCATTTCGGAAATACGTTTGGGAAGGATATCTTTCGTGTGAAAAATATATCATATAACAGGAAAAAAATTACTCGAACACTGACACCGAAATATTTTTTGGCGCAGACAATATTATATTTGCTATTAATAATTTGAGTGACTAGGGGTTTCGGCTGTATTATCCAGAGTAATAAGATTGCTGCCCTTGTACAGCTCATCATTATCAGAAATCAGGGATTACAGAAGAGTGTAGCCACATCAAAATTTCTACAATTTCTCTATCCTATGCGCTCACGTTTTAAAAGTGTGACAATAACACACTACATTGCAGTACATCGAAAGTGTCAACTGACATTTGCAGGAAGACAACAGGAATGAAGTCTGGAAGATTTGAAGTCTTTTCTGACCAAAACGTTTACTTCTGTATCAAGCTGCCAGATGTTCCGTGGATACAACCTACAGCTCAGGTGAAAATAGTATAAGATGTCATGTCACCACAGGCAAGGGAATCTGACCGTGGATTATATTTTATTGGATGTTTACATCGTACACAGCCAATCCCAAGAAATAATTACATGGCAACCTGAACGTTATTGCGTAACACTGCCTCGTTTCAAACCAGATTCAGTATTTCTCGCTGAGACTTTTTCCTGCAAAGAGACGGGTGCTCAGATAGTTGTGTCAACACGTATGATCCAGCAATATTTGTAGTAAGACCAGCATGTCTTCCACACTGCACTACTGCAGAGCGCGTAGCTTGGAATGAACCCAGTGAAGAAAATGTGGGACACCGAACTGGGAACCGCAGCCTATGGAAACTGCATCATGGACATTGGCTCGCGCTACGAGCATCACCAATACCAATATATCACGGCTCACCTGCATACTCTTTCGGGGGACTTGTTCTTTGAAGATATAAATTCAGCCATGGACAACTAGATGGGCTATAAGCAGTCATCCGTCCCTTATTTCGGGTAACAGGCTCCAGGGAAGGGACAGAACCAGTGCCTTAAGACCAGCCCTTCTTCCATTTCCTCAGCGGAATTCGAAAACAGACCCACCTCAGACGAGTGATAAGATATCTATGATTAGAGAACAAAGGCAATGGAGCTACTCGACGGGCTCTATGAGCTCATGCCACGTTGCTTAGCCCAAATTCTGGGAAATTAGGAAAACCCTACGCAACACAAAGTAATGGATTTTAATGTTTTACTGCTACTATGTATTCCACTTGTCATCTTGTACAACTTTTTGCATGAGCTACTGAAATATATCAACTGGTGTCTAATATGAAAATTTATATTAGAAAAAATATGTCTTGTAAAACATTGTATGGCTATCACATCTCTATCTTTAGTACTTAATAAAATAATTGTTTTTAATATAAGAAAAGCGCGCCTAAACTTTGTTTATTCAGGCTATCCTTCAAAGGTTTAATCATGTTCTTTAGAGATTTTATCCAGTTTTAGATAAGGTTTAATCTTTCTCCCTTAAAACATTTTTTGGTGCGTCTTCTTATATTGAGAAATTATATAGGTAATATCGTGGAGGGGTGCGAATAAATGAGTTTAATCCAATTTTTGGAAACTCGTCTGCAGATGGGTTATAGCCTAAAAATTCTGTACAGTAGGACACGACTGGTTTGCTTTATTTGCTGTTGACAACCCAATCGCATTTGCTCTGGCAGTATTTTCCATTACCAAGAATATACGTAAAATTAATAGGCAAGCTAAAAATATTTGTAGCTAACAACGGAAAACAGAAGGTGCAAATTACTTACCACGCTGAAGTATTTAAAGGTAATGGTACTTGTAAAAGTAGGATTTTACACTGGTAAAAATTAAGGAGGCCCAAGTTCTGAACTCCTAGTCTTTTGTTTTCACGGAAAATTAAATACATTTTGCCGTAAGAAATGTATTCGTATCACAGATTTTGTTTTTACATTTACTGATCAGTTGACCTGGGTAAGATGTAGAGAAACTGCAGGTGTTTCCCTGGGTCTCAATAATTGAAAGCACATACGTGCAGCGAAGAAAATATTTGATGTCGTATCAAGGATTCGGTAACCAGAATAGCATGAAATTTCACAGTCAGTAAAATTTTGTAGTATTTTTGCGATACGTCCATAGAATTTCAATGGCGTAAATAAATATGACAAGCAGACATTTAGTCGAATTTCATTCCTATACATCATGCAGGAAACATAATGGTAGAAAATCCTTAAACGAGACAACATTTTTTACTCAGAAAATAATATAAATTTTACCAGTAATCCTATTTACTAATGAAGGAATATAGAAATAAGCGTTTCCATGCTTTTGCAAATCAACCAAATGGAGTTTTCAAGGAAGATATACTGAAACGGCAATTTTTGTAATAGAAGCCCTAAAAATTTGAATGCAGTGAGTTGACTTGACAATAAATAGATCCGACGTAATATTCATTTAAAGACGCGAAGTATGAAGTTGATTGTGCTCGCGGTATCCTGGTAGGCAGTAGGCGTTCCTTGAAAAAATGACTTCAGATTCGGGGCATTTCCAGTAAAATGCTTCCAAAAACGAGTGTAGCTTTAAGTGATGATCTACAAGGTTTCTCGAATAGCTCTACATTTAGCTGTACAGTAGTTAGTTAATATCTTTATATCATCCCATATAGGAGTAGAGGACTTGAATTTAACTTCTCTGGATAAGGCCGTGATTACTTTACCATATTTTTGTCTCTTTTATGCCCGAAGACTTGGATTCTGAACCAACGCTTGGCCACTCTAATATAGTATCGCTTAGAGCCGTCCGGATATTTTAGGGGATCATATAAACTCATGTTTCGCTGGAAAGAAGTGGTTTTTCAGTATTTCTCTTTAGCATAGTATGTAAACATGCAGGAGACTTTATGCCGACACCGTAGTTCATCTTCTTGAGGGCCTTCTATAGTTTGTAAGATACATTTCGTATGTGAAGAATTGAGACTACATAACGAAGCTGGCGCACAGGAAGATTAAAATATTTGACCCTGGCTTTTTTGATAAAGTACTGTATCAGATTTAATAACTATTCTGCATCAGTGACCAACTCGATCACCCTTTCAATTTCGTATTTTCTAGAATTGGTATCGGAGGAGACGGCGAAGGCTCATCTAATTCGAGAACGGAAGATAACCTCTTTCCATTCTGCAGTTCAGAAAGAACTGGCGAGCATTATGTTTAGGAAGGAATTGGGTTTATATTAGACTTGTGTACATGGTTAGTTTTCAGGAGTTTGCTCAATAAATCATCCAGATAGAGTAAAACATCTTTGTGTTCAAGCTCAATGGAAAAATTGATCGTATGTGTATCATTGATTTTATCGAGGAATTAACGAAGAGTCTGTTTTCCGTGAGGCCACACGAAAAATACGTCGTCCGGATAATGCAGCCAGAGGGAAAGGCCGTGGGATGATGCTTGAGAATATGTTCTTTTCAACTGGGCGAAGGCCAGTTCAGAAAAACATTCTGCAAAGGCGGCTGGAATGGATTATATCGAGTTGACCACTGATGCGGGATATTTACTGAATCAGATACATAACTTTATCCAAAAACCAATGTAAAACTTTCTAATCTTCCTGTACCGCAGCTCCGTTACTTAGGCTCAATTATCTACATACCAAATACGGTGTCGGCATAAGATGAGCATCTTTATATATTCTACTAATGAGAAATTCTGAATAAAAAATCCCTCTCTCCAGCGAAGCGGGAGTTTGTGCAATCCCCCTACAACATTCGGACGGCTCTAAACGATACTACATTTGAATGACAAAGCCGTCATTTAGAATCGGAGTCAATGAGCATGAAAGGGACATAAAATACGATAAAGTAACAACGGTCCTATACAGAGAAGAATAATTCAATTCCGCTATTCCTATATGGGATAATATAAACACATTAGTTACTTACTGTACCTCTAAATGTACAGCCATTCGGGAAACCTAGTAGATCATTACGAAGAGTGATACTTGCAATGATAGCGTCTCACTGGAGTCGTTACGAATTTGGAGCCATGTCTTTAAGTAATGCCTTCTCTCCACCAGGATACCGCCTGCACAGTCAACGTGATGTCTCGTGTCTTTGAAGGAATTTTGACCTACTACAGAGGTGAAAACGTGAATCACAGCGACAAATCTGCTGCGAGATATTGTATCGGCGTAGTTCAGTTTGGAGAGCGACTTATGCCGTAGTAAGGGAACACAGATTCGATGCCCGTCGCGGAAAAACGTGTGTTTCTACAGAATATAACATCGTATTTATTTATTGTTATGTCAAATCACGGCTTTCAAATTGTTAAAGCAGAAAATTCCATTCAAATCCTAAAGCGTTGGAATACTGTATGCACACGAATAAGATATTCATCAAGTATATTTGAAGCGAAAATAGTAACTCCCAGACTCGCTTTGTAAAAGTCAACAGCTTGCAAAACGCTTTTGAAGAACCCCAAAATCAAACGAACAATTAAAATTTTTAAACCGACAGTGAAGTGGAACTGCGCAGTTAGCTGGTCGCTCGCCAAAAGGTAGGAACATAACCCATAGGGACCAATCAAAGATATGCTACCGCCAACGGAAAACATTTCACGGAACTTACTGTCCTCTCGCACAAACACACACGCCCGGGTTGCGCAGGCACAGGAACTAGAGTACACCGCATGTAGAACTAAAGTTGAACTCCTTTCGTTTTCAGTAAAACACACCATTACATGTGCCGTAGTCCTTTCCATCGAGCTCGAGGCGTAGTAGTATTCTTAACTCTTGGTAGCATTTTTTGTTCCTATTTTATCCCTTTTGCCGAAGTGCCGAAGGATGTGTGTAAAATTCTAATGGCCAAGGCATCCATTAGATCTCTTCCGGGACAGACTTTGGAGTCTGTTGGCGTTGTTAAGATTACTCACTGTTTGGAGGTTATGGTTAATGTTAATCCTACGACAGCTGTTTTGTACAGATCAGAACTTGCCGTTGCTAGGATGTTACCGTTGTTCGAAAGTGTCCGTTAATAGAGGTTATATTGTACTTACTGTTCTTACAAAGCTGCGTAAGATCAGCTAAAAGATATATTCCGCTGTAAAATATGAATCCGCTAGTTCCTTACACATACAAATTATCTACTGCAATGTGGAATAATTCTTCATACCCAGAAATCGTTGACCTGATGGCTTATCTTGTTCGCTCAGCATGGTTGGTTGGTTGGTTGGTGGATTTTATTGGCGCAAGGGCCAGGTTTGGCCAAAGAGCGCCAGACAAAGAACTATCAGCCACAGATTTTTAAAAACGTGGAAAATGATTAAGAGCAGACAGGCTTGGTAAAAGTTGAAAAAGAGTATGATGAAAGCTGTGAAGACAAGGTAGTTAATTAGGTTTATATAAAAATTTATTAATTTACTATTATATATGTATATATATATATATATATATACACACATACATATATATATTTTTTTTTCTTTAAACACAACTACACAAAGGATGAGTCACTCTCCTCCCCCCACACTCCTCTGCAATGCTGGCAGAGGGCGGGGACGAACTGTCACTCTCGTCCCCCCATGTTCCTCTGCAATGTTGTTTGAGGCTGGGGACGAACTGTCACTCTCCTCCCCCTATGTTCCTCTATAATGTTGGTTGAGGGTGGGGACCTCGCTGAGGCCGAGACAGTTGGATGGACACTGCACACCTTTGCGGATTGAGGCCCGGGTCTTCCGCACGTGCAGGCTTTCGGCTGGAAACTGGAAGAGACGGTCGGCAGCAAAAGAGAAGGCCCAGAATCAGGTATTCGAAAAATCTCGAGCTCGGGGAAAAAAACCTGTGTCGATTGGTCAGCTGTAGATCGCTTGGCAAGGGCGGCGAGAGCTACAGGGCGCGGAACAAAGGGCTGCACGGGTTGTGGCAGAGACTGAACTACTGCGGCAAAAGTACGCTGTCGGGTGGTGGGTATACCCAACTTGGCCTTGGCAGCAGGGTACGAGAGGCCTTCCAGGGTCTTGAGGCGCTGGATCGCCATCTCGTCCTTCCATTTCATACAGTTGCGGGAGTAAGCTGCATGGGCCTCACCGCAGTTAACACAACAGGCCGCAGAAGTGCAACCTTCCCCGTCATGTTCACTGGAGCCACAATTTGCGCAACGAGCGGAACTCTTACAGAAACGTTGTGAATGCCCGTACCTCTGGCACCTGAAACAGCGCAGAGGACTGGGAATGTACGGGCGAACTCCACAGACCAAGTAGCCAGCCTTGATTTCGGTCGGAACTTTCGGGGAGTTAAAAGTCAAGATGACATTTTTTGACTTAATCATGGAACCATCACGCCGGAACATCATACGACGTGCAGCAATAACACCTTGATCAGCAAGTTCAGTCACGAATTCGTCTTCACTGCATGGCAAGAGATCAAACTCCGAAATAACACCCCAAGAGGTGTTAAGAAACGGGTGAGGTGTCACTTTTACAGGAATGCCTTGAAGACTAGTGAGGTTTAGAAAAGTGTTACTCTGAGAAACACTGCAAGTTTGGACAAGCAGGTCCCCAGAGCGAAGCTTCCTCACAGACTTCAAGGGGCCAACCGCAGCTTCCAAAGCTTTAGAAATGAAAAAGGGAGATCTGGTGGACAGTCTCTCATGCGGATCGATATATTCTACAAGCAAGTGAGTAGCATGCGTAGTCACAGCAAACGATGGGAGACGACGCTTCGGAGCGACTGGTACAGCCGCCGAAGAAGAGGTTCCACATTCTTGGTCCAGATCAAGGTCTAAAGACCGTTTAAGGGTATGAGACTTGGTAGGTTGAGAAGACGAAGGAGAGTCATTGTCAATAATCATTTTCTCAGGCGACTTAAATTTGGAGTTTTTCTTTTTGTTTTTACCCATGGAAAAAAGGAAGAGGATTCGTCTGCAAACTACTCCACCCACCACCGAGCCCTACGAATGAGAACTGGAGGTCTGCAAGTCAAGAAAATGACGCTGGACACAGTTCTGGAGCTTATACGTTGCAGATATAGTCCGTTGGCTGTGATCACACGCACTCGGCGGACACTTCGGCCTCCGGGTACCGTCATGCCAACGCCTTTGGCATGATCCCACAGCCCCCGGGCTTACCCTGCCGTGCTATACGACAAAAAGCCGCTAAAGCCCTGTACACAACTTGGTACAAGACTTCTGACTAGAGGTGGGTTAGTCTCTAGCCTCCCGTTTACAGCGAAGCCGGGGTCGAAGAGGAGTGTTGGTACACAGGAGGCACTTATCCAGTCTCCTGCGACCTCAGCCGCCAGACATCCCATTTCCGCCTCACGGGTCTCCGCACGCGGCAAACATGCAGGTAGGTCTAGCACCCAAACCAGTTAAAAGGAAAAAAAGAAATCCAAAGAAGACAAATCCTGGAAGGGAACCTAAACAGAATCTCAGCAACCTACGAACTGAGCGGTTAATATAAATCAGTTAGTGGTGGAGGGTAACAAAACCACAAGACCGGGGTGTTAGTACATAACGTGGTAGCGATGAGGTAGAGAATACAACACGGGCAACTAGCCAGTGGAGAAAATAAATAAAAACAAGAAAGCGAGACACAAGACCAGCTCGGGATCGTGGGGCCGCGACTCCCCAACAGCTGGATGAACAGCCGTCCCTGCAAACACCAACAGCACCAAAATAAGAAAAAAACAAGCTGTGGCATGACATCAGATGTTGACCAGTCACAAGGTCAGCTCGGGCCGTGGGGGCGCCGCTCCCCAAATAACTGGAAAACCAGTTATCCCCGTGCGGGGACGCTCAGCATGGACTTCGGCTGTTCAATTCCTATTTTGGCATTTCCCATTCCTAGTGGATCCTGAGGAGTTTCAATCTCTTTTACATCGAAATTATAGCGTGCTTTTGACATAAAAGATCGCATGTTTTCGATTATCCCAAGAAAATTCTGATTTGTTGAGAATATATTTCTTGTGTTTAAAGAAAAATAGTTGCGGGTTCGGTTATTACGATAAAAGGACAGCGAAGAATATTCTGCTGGAAATAATGAAAATCATTATTCCCCAGAATACAACTCGCGCGCAGCCTACATGGAGCACATAATTTTCAGAAAACACCAACTTCGAATGCAACATAATGCACTTCAGAAGAGTAGGTGTTTTACAAACGACGATTACACGAGAAGCTCGTAGGAGAAATATTTTTACACTCTGTGGAGCGAAGATCAGAAAATCTCTGCTCAGAGTAGAATGATGCAAGAATCATGTGTATTTTTTTTATTTTTAAGTACAAGCATATGATACCTATATAATTATGACCTGTAAAAATATAAAATTCATTACTATATTTTTGGAAACAAAATTTTAAAAAACTATGTAGGTGACCAAGCCTTAGAAATTTGTGAATAGGTGTATAGCAGAAAATTAACTTTATTATGCCAAGTTTTCGCCATTGAACGGGAGCCTTGATCAAGGGGATCTTACATTAGAAGTGCATTACGTTTGGTGTGTAGAAATCAAATACTGGGGTCGTCCAGAAAGAAAAGAACGTTTTGGTATAAACAAAAACAATAAGTAGTTATTAACAAATAGTTATGTGACACTTACAGGAAGATTTCACCTACTTTTCGACAAAATCACCATACAAATTGAAACACTTATCATGGCGTGGTGCCAATTTTTCAATGCGGTGGTTACAGTGCACTGGCGCAAGTTGTGTAACCATGCAGTGAAAACGTATTTCAGATCGTCGTCATTGTGAAAGTGACAGCCATCTAAAAACTCTTTCAGCTTAGGAAACAGATGACAGTCACTAGGCGCTAGGTCAGGGCTGTATGCCTGGGTGGGCTGTACGCTAGGTCAGGGCTGTATGAGTAGGCCTCAGAGTTCATTATCTGTCCTCGTCACATGAAATTAATCAAGAAATCGCCCATTTGGTCCCAAAATACCTTCGCCATCACTTTCCGTGTGCTGATTGTTGATTTGTATTTTATTGGTTTCGATGGAGACTGGGAATGATGCCATTCCATTGACAAACTCTTGGTTTCCGGTGTGTCATGCGATACCCATGTCTCGTCACTAGTCATAAAGTCCATGTCTCGCCACTAGTCATATAGTCCAAGAATTTGTCTCCATCTTCCGCATATCGACTGAGAAATGTCAACGCAGCTCCTATTTGATTTTCTTGTGTTTCGCAAACAAAAGTCGAAGCACCCATGTGGCACACATTTTTTTGTACCCAAGATAATTCGAAACAATACCATGCAGCAAAACCCTTGAAATTTCGGGAACGAAACTGTGTAAACTGCCTAAGGTGAACCGTCTATCCTCCTGAAATTTGTCGTCAATTTTTTCTCGACTGCTGCAGTGACGACAGAGTGTCGCCCAGAACATTCTTCATACTGAATGTTTGCTCTTCTTTTGTTAAACATGATGCACCATTTTCGCACAGATGCTGCATTCATAACCTCTTCACGATAGACTTCCGTTATGTGTGTGTGAATGTTGATAGGGTGAACCTTTTCAGTGTTTAAAAAGCATATCACACTCCTTACTTCACACTTCGCGGGATTTCCGATTTTGTCACACATTTCAATGGCCTCTAACGAAAAGTCAAACGTCCGCACCACCTTGATGCTGGGCTCTGACTGAGGTTTCAGGCCTGGGTGTCAGATACCGCCACGATAATGGGGGAGGAGGGTCACCCGCGTCCTTCGCCAAGGTCAAACGTTCTCTACTTTCTGGACGACCATCGTGATAGCACGAGTATTAAACCTAAACACAATGCATTACGAACACGTGGATGACATTAGCAGACTGCATGGTCAGATACTCACGCAAACTAACATATGACATCAAGTCAAATTTTATCCTAGCCTCCAAACATGGAGATCCACGTTGATAGCAGCTCAGTAAATACTCTTTTATTGCATACGTCGCTTCTTGTGACTTTAAAAAATAATTATCTACCTCATTTATACTAGAGTTCGGATAAGAGACACACAAAAGCAAAAGAACACGGAAAACATTAGCAGTAATGTGTTCCACAAAGCTATATCGAAACACTACACACAAAAATCAGTCGTAAATAATTACAACTCCAGGGTGCTAATGTCCAACCGGACATGAACAAGATTTACTGGTCATTTTGAGATAAGGATAATGTCGCGAATCTGAACCTCTCTTCTTTCCGATTTTTTCTTTCAGTTTAATATTTGTAAAATTGAAAAGATATAATATGCAACAAGCAACTTGATTTCGCGTTCATTGGGGTACAAAGCTCTTAAATTTGCCCGTAACTGGGCCTTAATTGAGAAATCTGTCTGTTGGCAAGTACCATACAGGGATATTCCTTGCTCACCTTTACATAAGTGAGCCGTAGTCCGCCGATATCTTCTTTGCGACTCATGGTTTTTAGCTCCCCGGAGCTTTTTTTGAAGATACTACTCGTAACAAAGGCTGAGCGCAGGGCTCGCAAAACAAGCCGCCTCGGAATTATTGAATCCCAATCGAGTAGCCACTACAGTTTGGCATATCAGAAACTGGATAAACATCGCTGTCCTACCCAACTGAAGAACAAATAATATGTTCTCGTTCTCAATGGTATAAACTGCAATATACCACATACCCTTCCTTTCAGCGTATCACATTTACACCTCTCTTGCATAGAACGACATGGTGGAAATAAATATCTTTTAATTTTACCAAAAAAGGTTGCATTGCTTCGATTACAAAGCATAACGTATTTCTCCTTTAATGCGACGCATAATCATTTGTTTCGGGTTTGTTTCGATTTTTATGTGCGAGTTTTGCTTCACTTCATCGCTGGTTTAATACTACCGTTAATCTGAAATAGTGGGGAAAAGTTTGCTGTCTCTTGAAATCAGGTTTCTTATTTCTATCTTTAAGTATTGCTTATTGAATGATTTAATCTAAAACACAAAATGAGTTTATCTCAAATAATATTTTATAGCAAACCGGTGTAAAAGATATTAAGAAGCATAATATTACATATTTATTGTATTTTTTCAATGAAACTGGAGATGCATTATTTTCACCGTTTAATTTTGAGAATTATGGCAAATATTAACACTGCGCAGCAGGTACGTTTTTGTTCCTAAACACATTATCACTGACTAACTTTTTAGGGAAAGCGGTTTAGTTCGCCTTGTTTGCAAATTATACTTAGGTATATTAAACTCTACGTATATTAAACTCTACGTATATTAAACTCTCATTTATCATGTTTCGTTCCTTTCCGAAGGTATCCAGAAACGCGTACATATGCCACCGGCATAGTGTGAAAAACAGGCATTGTACGGAATGCCTGTCTGTCTTAGGCAAAGCATGAAATGCTTATGTTTTTTTTAATATATTATATACTTTTCCTTGGCATTTTATAAAAATCCTGGGCAATATATAAACCGACAGGAACTATTTAGGCAAAGTATGAAAATATTATAATGAAAAGGCCTTTATTGAAAACACATATATATGAAAAGAACTTTATAGAAAAGACGTATGCGAAAAGCCTTTATTGAAAAGACATGTATATGAAAAGAACTTAAGACGTATATGAAAAGACCTTTATTAAAAAGATGTATATGAAAAGGCGTATATGTGAATCAAGGAAGTAATACAAAGTAAAGTGAACAACTGTCTTACTGAAAGAACAAGAGGAAAAGACTGACACTGACCTACCTTCTTAGTGGTCGTGATAGCCTTTTTCGCATCACTCACTAACTTTTGGTAAGTGCTTTCATTTAGAAAACCACAGTTTTTAGCAGCATTGGATCGCACTTTACATAATAATTCTTCATAGAATTGTCGTTGCATGTCAACCGGCCGTGATTCTTTTCCTGACAATACGCTTTACTCCGCCATCTCATACACCACCTAAGGGCCAACTTCTGCTGCGTAAATTGGAAACCACGTGTTTCGTCTCTGCCGAACAAACACATAATTGCAGATGGCGACAATACTAAATACTGTCCGCTTGAACCGATCGTTGAAAGTTACGTGCTTCGCAAAGTGAAGAAAACAAAATGTCATAGGTGGTGCTTTTACGGCGCCTAACACGACCATTGAAATTCAAGTGCCACGCCACGTGAAAGCAAAAAAGTCACTGGCGGGAGTATTTTATGCTTGGCCTCTTTGCCTTTTGGCATTGCATAAAATGCCTGGGAAGTGTGAAATATTAAGCGTTTCATACTTTGATGTCCGATTTTGGACCTTCTACAGATTTCCTAGGCATTCTTTACCGTGCCCAAATTCAAACATTGCCGGTAACACATTCAATGAGAACTTGTCTAAGGCAGAATAGTGCTACTTCAATTCTACTACTCCCACTGAAATTTTGAAATTTCGAATATGCATATTTTTGTACGACATTTATATCTCTTCGGGATCAGATCTTACAATGGAAAGTGCTCAGGAAAGGGATGTCCCTACATTGAAATTCAAAATTTTCAACCTGGCTTTACTTTGTAAAACGTTAGTCTCGGATTGCACCACAAATACTTTGTTTTGTCGACTTCCGGTGCCGAGTTATTCACAGTGGGTGCTCTGTGTATGAAGACCAGACGGAAATTTAAAAACGAGGGAACGAACTCAGTTACAACCAGGTTTGAAATATTCATATATTGCAGATGTTGAGATTTTTATGAATTTATTCACATAAAACTAACTACAAATATTTTTCTTTTCCTCATGGCATTCACATTAGAACCAAGTTTTGTTGTGAATTTATTCACATGGAACAGTTTATAATGGTTTTGATAAGTAGTTTTCTTTTAAACATCCGGGCTAAAAATTGGTTGGGCTTATTTATATTATCTGTCCACGGCCGATTCGGTGATGAGCACGTACCCGGGATTTTCAATGGTAGAACCCGTGGTTACCTCCCGCAATCTTATCTCAGATTTTCAAGGGTGGATCCCGTGGTCACCTCCCACACACTTATCTCGGATTATCAAGGGCTGAATGTGATTTCAGCCGGTTGACTACGGATAACAAATAAAAATAAAGAACGTCAGAATTTTTAACTTTTGCATCTTGACTGATCAAAAAAAAAATATGTTGAAATCCCTTTTTGTTCAAACACAGTGTTCGAAGTTTGCCGGTACGACATATCGGTAGTTAACAAAAATGAAAGTGAGCATACCAGCAATTAAAAAAAACATTATTTACCATCCTGTTGCTTAATACATTATGAACCCGTCACAAACAGCGTAAAGGAATTATGGCGAAAGCACAAATGTTAACGCAAAAATCCGCAAATGACATTTTTAACGGACAAAATTGATAAATGGTTAGCACCTGAGACTGAAATGATGTGGAAGCAGAATCATGGTGTAAGAATTCTTGTTAATACGAAAAAAGCGGGTGAAAAGTGAAACAGTACATCTCACAGGAAAAACACTTCATTTAGTTTTTTATTTGCGGAAAATAGAAATATTCAAGGCTTATTCGGCGTTACGATAACCCCAGGCATGGCAAGGAAGGTACCTTAACAGAGGGACTTCCCGAAATCTTGATTTTTTAGAAATTTTCTAAGACCCAGTGAAATCCCATTTTCAGCACAGGGCAAGAGTTTGTGGATTACCCACCGTTATGGGTGGGGCATCGCGTTGGGTGATATAAAAGTTTAATAAGGGGATTAAATTGATAACCTGAGTTTCTCTCTCCGTAACACTTCTCCCTTCTCCCTAGTCCCTCCTTAAATGGGCCAAGGTTAATCCGTCTGTTTTTAAGTTTGCTTACTGGAAAAGGCATTGGCAAGGAATTTGACCTGTGACGGACCTGCCGCTAGATTAATTGCAACATTTAAAGCTGATGATCAACCTTTGCATGTGCACGTATCTATAATTTCAGTTTTAGTGTAGCAGCAGAGTACTTAACATACTGAAGCAGAACAGCTTTGAATTTAAAATCTTGGTAAAAGAATGGGAAGTTAGAAATAGAGCTTAAAGATGCTGAAAAGTCACTTTTTGTTGGTGATCACAATTCTAGTTCAACAGAAGATGAAAGCAAGAAACAAAACTCGATGATGATTTATTTTCTGTACCTATTACACATGAGGAAATAAAAGAAGAAAATAAAGACTTACCTGACTGTTTCAACAATGACATGCTATTAAGAAAAAGAGAGGAATACGAGTTGCTGCTGGTAAAAAATAAGAAATTTGGCTGCAAATGATGCAGCTCTATAAAGAAAATATCATCCGGTAGCAAATTTGTAAATTCGAACGGCTTTAGAATTTTGCTAGAAGCGGTCTGCATTTAAGTTTGTGCTTTTGAAAGTGATAAGTCGAAGTAGCACCAATCTCTGAGGAAGAAAATACATGACCACAGAAACAGTGAATTTCATAAGGAGGCATATCGAATTCTTGAAGCATCCAACAAGGAAAAGTTGGAGAACGTTTTAGCATCACAGTGTAACTAGGATGTTTAAATTACTTCACGCGTGTTCAGAAGAGTGTACAAAATAATCAAGAAAGGGCGTGGTTCATCTGACATTCCAGAAGATGTTCTTTGCAAGCAACTCAATGGATTAAGAATGGGCAGAAAGAATCATTGTGATCACGCATGTGCTAAAATTGCAACCTACATAGCAATCGAAAGGAAGCAAAACGTTATCAAAGGAAATGTAAATAACAATTCAAAATTAAGTGTACTGATAGAAGATTCGATTTCCGTTAGTCAAAAATCAGCCCTTGTTATATGTGGCAGAGAGTCTAAAAATCCTAGTAGTGAACCTAATACATTCTTTATGTCACTCATCGAACTCGATAATACTTCTGCAGAGCATGTGCCCACTTAGGTACTGGAAGATATGGATAAAAACGGATTTACCGATGACTATCTCTCTCGGAACTTAATATGCTTTGCTACAGATGGAGCGCCGAATATGATATGATACAAAGCCGGTGTAGCTACACTGATGTCAATTAAATACCGTAGCATAATAACTTGGCATTTCTCAAACCACAGATTGGAGTTAGCAGTAGACGATGAGCTAAGAGAAGCTCAAGGTATTAACAGTTTTAAAATAATTTTGGAAAAACTACACTCATTACAATCGTCTGTACAAAATCGTAACGAACTGTGCGAGAGTGCGAAAGAAGTTAAAATTAGGTTGCTATCGACTGGTATTATATTAAATAACCGATGGGTATCGTCTAGCAGGAGAACAGTGCAGACAGTGTGGAACAATTATCCAGCCCTTTATACGCATCTTGATGAGGCTTCTTCTTGCAAACCACGTGCTTCAAAATAACGTTCTATGTTCAAAGGCCTGAAAACTAAACTGACTGAACTAGCATCTGTTCAAAATTTATGAATCATGTATGATGCCCTTTGTGAATTATCAGATGTTTCATTGCACGTACAGAAGAGAAACATTACACTTCCCAGAGCACACAAAATTCTTAACAGATTAATTCGATTTTGAGTCCTTTGCTGAAAAACCAGGAAATTTTCTGTCAAAAGCACAAGTTGCTGCAGCTTAGATGGAATTCAAAGGTGTTTATCTGATCGATAGGAAGACACAAATCATAAGATATGGTCAGTTTTCCCCCGGTTTGGCTGTGAATTTAAAGGCAAGAATGGTTACTACCAGGTCCTCTCACGTGTCAATGTCAGGAAACTCAGACGCAAGTGACTATGATTCACTTTTAAACAGTGTCGAATTACTCTATTCAACTGTATGGTCTTTGGATATACGAATCACAGATGGTGACACTGGAATAATTGCACTGAACAGACGCTTCAGAATAAGTACGAGAGAAGGCAGAAATGGTACTAGGGAATTTGCGAGAAGAGTGGAACCACCGTGCCACAAAATATACGACCTTTAATGACAGCAGTTAGAATTCTTGAGATCTCCACGAGTGAATGTGAACGGTTGTTCAGTTCAATGAACGCTGTCCTTTCCCCATCAAGAAATTGTTTAGAAATAAATAATGTATGTGCTCTGTTATTTGTAAAACTTGTTTTGCTAAAGGAAACAGGAGCGTAGAACACACTGCATGCTGTGCAAAAGATACGAAACATGTGAAAGCCTCCCTGCAGTCAATCGGGGATTATGTTAAGGTAAGCGAGAGCTTAACTTAACATAAAAAAGTGTCACGTCTTATTTTTTTTCGTATTCTTATTACTATAGTGCACGACATATATAATATGCTCTTAGTCTTACTCTTACAGTATATTTTAGCACAAAATAAATAAAGTAGTTTAAAGTATTTAGTATTTTTTTAATCCAATCTACACAGCAGTACCCGTATTTGAACACTGATGACTATGGCTCAGGCAATCTATAATCCAATCATGTTATAGTTCCTTCTAGTACAACTGCATTAAACCCATACAAATTTTGTAAAAAAAAATTAAGTACAGCATTTGTGCTCCCAGATTCGTGTGTTTGCCATTGTACTCTCTGATATTCAAAATTAAAGTACACTACAATAAAAAAAAGGTAAACATGTGTTCAGAATTTAATTTATTGATTTATTTGTGCAGTGGTCCAAAAATCGAGAAATTGCAATATAATTAATGTTGAAAATTAAGCTGAAACTGAGAGTTCACATACCCTTAACTAAAGGTCTCTTTTTTATTATTACATTATTTTTTTAATATTATGTACATTACTTTTTAATACCAAAAATAAAAATATATTATGCGGAATGATATGTATTTCTTTCGAATCCTACTATTTAAACTATGCGAATCTATATTCGACAGGATACCGGCAGTAAATCTGTGCCCCTTCGACCACTGTTCAAACATGTATTTCATGAAAATGAAATTTCAAAAAGAATTTTGAATTGTCACGCAAATAATTAAAGCATCAATTTGTCGCACGAAAAAATTATGCTTTGTCATAGGTTTCGAACTGCTACTGTACGCGATGCCTAATACCTCGGTATTCTCGTAACATTCATTAAGTTTAGTACAGAAAATAAAATCCTATCTTAAAGTATCAAACATAAAAGAGTAGAATTATCGTGAAACTTAAAATGAGTTTATCTTGGAATTCTCAAAAAAAAAAAAAAAAAAAAAAAATATATATATATATATTATTTTGATCAGAAGAAAAAATATCTGATAAGTGTGCGTACATCTGAACTGGCATAATGACAAACTCATTATTAAAACGAAAACGCCTGCAAATTCTTTCAACAGACTGGATTTTACTTAGGATTCATAACTGTGCCGTGTATTTCATGAGTTTTGCTCAAATCTTAACCCCTCATCTTTCCTTCACTTTTTTCAATCCGTTCAACTTGATATTATTAATAATTTTTTTCAGCAGCTGTGTTCTACGTCTTTGCTTTCCTGGATAACAATCTGTTTTCTACTGAAACAGATGGCGAAGCTCCCAGTACAATTGCAGGTAAAGCGTCAGATTTTTTACTTTGCATTTTGCGGCTATCTATGGTTTTAAAAGCTACTGAAAGGTTTTACATTGAAGAAAACCGTGCGAATGTAGGAAGACGAACGTGAGGATTACTATTTATGACGTCATACTTTTGTCGTTCTGAATCAGTAAACGTTGTGGATACTGGCTGCTTTAGCAATTAGAATATCTCTCGCGGTGCAACTCAGTAAAGTACTCACGTGAAGTATCGAAAGATCGTTACTAAACGTAAAAGGGTTTGGCTGAAATTAAATCAGAGGAATACTGCAAACGCACATGTCCGTATGTTAATGTCTAAGGAAATGCAGAGAAAGCCGTAGTTGTTGGAGTTTCATTAGAGTATATATTGATTTTATTCTGCAAATAAGAACTACATTAAGAAACGCTTCACACTTCTAAATTCATGAAAAGATGAGAACAGTTCTACTGGTTTTTGATATGTATTTTTATACTTCTGCGCTGAATTGGATGTCGCGTTCTCTTAACCTCATTCCGATTAAAAGTAATATCCCGTTCACTTTATAAAAATATTCCATAGTCACTTTTTCATGTTGAGCTCCATGATTTGCTTAGATGAACGATCTTTCTGGAAGTCCATAGCCAGTAAATTTCAACTGCGCTTACCAGTACGTAATTCCTGCAGACGTGGTCATATACAGTGAGAAATAAAACCTTGGTTGTATTTTTTTCTTATTGTGACATATTATCATGATGATTTCGGTGTCACAGCTTGTGACTCATATCGTAGACAGATGTGATAATTTTTCATTATAAGAGTGAATGTTACGTTGTCCGAGTTCCATCGCTAACGCATAACTGGTTAAATCCATAATGCTTTGGTAAACACAAACGCTGTATGTATGTTACATTCAAAATAAATCTCATCTGATATTTCCTCCGATAGTGAATTTTACGGAAGGCGTTCTTCAAATCTCACCGGAAAAATCGAAAGCACACAAGCACAAAAAAAAATCATAAAAGCCAATCACAAAAAATCGTATAGCAGATTTCATCGGTTGTCAAGCTGTCCATGACCATATACAAGTAGGTTCCATTGAAGTCGTATTTTGATATACTTGAAGTTATATGAGGTTCATAGTTTCCTTGTCGAATAATACATATGTGCTGTTGGGAGGATTTGTGTAATTATGTTGACAACCATGGTTATCTCCTTAAATGGAAACGTAATGAGAAATTGTTTCATTAAAGTTTCATTGATATTGTTCACTAAAGAAACACATGCAATTACAAGAAAATCTTTCTATTCATTCCGTAATATTTGTGTTTCTTATTTGCTTTACATCTACGATCAATAAATTTCCTTAAGAATTGCCGAAACCTTTCTAAACCAGTTTTACGAGAACTGCCATTTGTCTTCCAGCATCCCTGAGGTAGAAAAAAATATGTTCTCGATTAAAGGATTTAAAAAGCTTTACCTAAAATAATGTAAACGAATACAAATACATTTCCCACGTATCTGCAGTATAATTCTCTACAGAAGAGCGAAACAAAATAAAGAGACCATTAGACTTCTTTCAGAGTGTGCAAATTATGATTGAGGAGGCATTGTCCTTCTCGACAGTCATTCGAAATTTCAGCAAATTTGGGCCTCCTGTTGAGCATCAGAGTTCATCATTTTGTGATTATGAATCGTAAAAACTGGATACGGTCTTGAAAAATGTTGTATATTTTAAACCTGAATAAAATAATATTAGATCTTCCTCATTAGTCATCGAGTTATATCAAAATATTAATTAAAATTTCATGAAATCAAGCCCAATATTAAACCCTGTTATATTTATATTTTAAATAATTACGTACGATGATATTTGACTCGGTAAAAAATGGGGTTCTGTATTCAAAATTATTTACTATATTTGTATACAACGTGCTCATATTTGATTGCAGTAAATCATTTGCAAAATAATTTAAAATTACAATTCCTTTTACAAGTCTGAATGCGATGTAAGTAAAATTTAGATGAAACACAGCTACTTTAGGTAGGCTGATACCAGGCTCGTAGATCTCGAACAAGGAAACTGCAAATCATGGTTTCGTTATTGATAAATATACATCAATGCCTTTAATTCCACATATGTGCTTTAACAGATCAGAAAAAAATATTTAGGACCATACCTATTATTATTCGCATAATTATTGGAAAACGCATCCGCAATGTTTTAGAAAAGTCGAGGCGGACGTTCGTTTGTATTATGTCTCATCGGTTTAAGAGTTGAATGGAAAGTTCATTTTCGGTCCCTCAGACATAAAGTTGAGTTGTTTGGAAGAACTATGCTTTCGTATTCTGTTTTCGAACGTTGGCTCCAAAGAAATGGTCATGTTCAAGATAAATGTCAAACTCATATTTGTTTTTATATAACAATATCAAAGGGCCAAAACAGTATAACTGCCTAACAAACATGATTGGGGTGAAACAGCTCTTACAAGACAATGCATTGACGCTGCAAGATTTCTGATGGTGTCTTCTATCGAATTAATCCCGGATGGTGAACCGCTATCTGTCCAGGAAATGCAGTAACGACCAGTAAGTTAGTAGTCGTTTGGGGCAATGTCCGAGGAATAGACTGGGTGCAATAGCAGCTCCCAGTCATAGTCCCTGATCTTGTGAAAGGTCACCCGTGCCGTGTGAGGTGTCGCTTCATCCTGCTGTAGAAGAACGCCCTTGCATCTGGTGCAAAAAAGTTTCCAGCAGATCCTTTAACACTTGTAAGTTACGTAGTTGATCCACCGCAGGTCAAATTTGCTGATCCAACACAAACCTCAGGTGCTAGATTAGTTTGATGTCTGGGAATTCGGAGGCCAGTGCTTACCTGGAAAATTTACTCATGCATACGATCTCTACTCGAACAAAGAGAGAACTGTAGCATGGCGCATTACCTTGCTAAAAGAAGGCAGTATTGGAATTCAAGAACCGGTGTCGTGAAAGGGTATACCTGGTCTGCATTGATGTGCAGGTAGGAAGTAGCTGTCACTATTTCCTTCATATGAATGAATGATCCCAGGTTGTCCCGTCAGAACATTGCCTAAAGTTTTACACTTCCTCAACTGGTTGGCTTTCGTCCCACGGTGCGTCTTGGTACTAATACGTCTCCGGGTGAAAAACGCACACGCACATGGCCTTCAACGGTTTGCAACACGAAACGAGACTCAACGGAGCAGACAAATTTTTTCCAAACCTTCATTGTCTAGATTTAATGCTCGCGTGCCCATTGCAGATTCTGTCGACGATGTACCGAAGTCAGTATGGGAACTCGTAAGGCCTGCTGCAAAACACCTGGATTTTATTCAGAGTTCGATGTACTACCATATCTTGTGCCTAATTACACCTGTCCCTAGCATTCAGATTCTCGCCCAGTTGAGCAGAAGTATCACTTTTGTTGGACTTTTTCAGCTGTGGTAAGCCTTGCAGACGGTTCGTGGTTTTTTCCACATCGGATCATTTCCGAAGCTTTTAAATAGAGCTCTCCGTGAGTGTCCCACAAGCTTTGCCGCAGGTTCAAAGATTTGGTTGCTTGACGATACACCACCAATAAACATTGCAAAGGGAGTGAGAAAAGGTGACATCATATCTTTCAAGATATTTAATGCAACATTACAAAATGTATATCAATAACTTGACTGGAAAAACAAAGGTATAAAAATTAATGGAGATGATTTAATTCACCTTCGTTTTGCTGATGACGTATAATTTTTGCAACTGCCCCTTCAGAAATGCAAAATATGATCAAAGAACTGGCTGATAAGAGTAAAGTGGGAATAAAAATTATCGTTCAGAAGACAAAACAGATGTTTAATGATTTTACGAGAAATTAAATTTATCAGTTGATAGGGAAAAGCTCGAGGTAACCGATACCTACATTTATCATGCACAGCAGATGTCAAGCAAAGGTTACATTGATGAAGAAACAACAGCACGTATAAAATTCGGTGGGAGAGATTTTCGATGAAAGAGTGTAAGTTTTCAAGAGCAATATTCTATTAGGTCTTAATAGAGAAGAGTTTAATGAACGCAATCTTCCATTGATTACATACGGATCACATAATTTTGCTTCTTAAAATTCATTCGTTTTGCCGCTGGAGTTAAACAAAAATAACAATCAGTTACATGATCTCTAGGTTCCCTTCAGATAATCCGTATGACAAAAGACATCGATGTTCTCGTTCCTCTAATACACTCTGTACGCCGGATCCGATCAGCGTTCACAGAAGGAGTGTGGCGCCCATGGGTTGTCCTGACCGCCAATCTGGCTGCATCCTTTGTAGTTTTAAGGAGACAATTGAATGTTGCCTTTGATGGCGAACGAAGCACTTTAAGACCACATGGGATCCTATTGCCGTTGGGTTTGTTCCGTGCCCTCAAAGGGAAGGTCCCTCATTATGCTGGAGGTAACAAATTCGTAAATTTGTTTTGCTTTTCTTGGCGTGACAATTGCTAACACATATGGTGACGCGAAGGGGCTCCAAAGACGGAAACAATTAAAGGTGAAAAGTACTGTAATTCTAAATCATACAAAACACAATCTGATAGTTTTACTGACTTCAGCAGTTTTGTCATGGGAAGTTTTCTCATCAACAAAATCTCCTCGCCCATGTTGCTTTTAATTGCCGTCTGCCGGACAGACTAGAATCTTTGTGAACCGTGCTTCGTGTAGTTGATTTTTCCGTTAGCTGTTATCTTAAGGATTCAGCTGAATTATTTTATTTTTCGAATTTTTAGTGTGAGCTATTTTTATATGAAAAATACGTAGTAATTCGCAAGCACGCAAATTCTTCAATTTCTCCATTTAAATCTTCAAAACATTCAGTGACATTAAAGGGTTCAACTCAAAATTCTGGAGAGAGTCAACCACAGAAATATGTTGTTGACGATATTTCGAAATCAGGCGAAAATATCAGACAAGTGATACTTGAAAAATATTCCAAGAATTCGTCAGGAAGAAGTTTTCAGAGTGATTCGTTCAGGAAGTTTAAATGGGTGGAATATTCCCAATCACTGGATGCCGTTTTCTGCTACGCCTGCAGACATTGTCAGCACTGCGGCAGTAAAGAAAATGCTTTTACTGTAAATGGATTTAAAAACTGGAAAGCTGCTCCGGAAAAGGGAAACGGATTGCATATTATAAGAATTAAAAATCACGGTTATGGAAAGTACGGAACTGAAGAAGTTTTAAATACAACATTTTAAATGTTTGAAACCATAAATGTAAAAAATTACTGAACATAAATGTAAAAAGTTACTGAAATCGTTCAAACCATTATAAAATCCGCTGAAAAAGTCATAAATCCGAAAAAAAAAAGTCTGCCACTAACTCCATTCTGAAGTCTCCGGAATTTAGTGAATGTCTCCCAAGTCGGCAAAACTGCGTGAGCGACTGCCCTCTTTCCCCACGCCAAGCAAAAATTTGAGCCCCCCCCTTCACGCTGAGACCCGAGCCCCCCATGGTTCTGGGACCTAGCTACGGCTCTGGTGTGGGCGATACGTAAATGTGTAGGTGCAAACACAGGAACGACACAGACGACAATTAAAGATCTTTATTCAAGACTAATTACAAAAAAATTCTCAAACAAGCGACCGCTAGCCATAGCACACGCCTCACAGCGTCGACGTAGGGATTACCGTAGATTCTCGTACGCACCAAGAATCCCGCCGATGTCTGGTGTGACTTATTGGTGTTGTATACCTAAAGAGCTGCGGCAATTGGAAAATATTTTAGAGAAGATTGATGTGCCAGTTGCTGGCACGAAAGATCTCGTGTGATGTTTTAACAAATATTCATACTATTATTATTATTTTATAGTAAAATTAAAGTGATTCTCGTCATTCACTTTGACTGAAGACTATGTTAAATATCGTGCTGAGATGGCGTCATTACTACACCTACATATTTCTGCAAGTAGTTTTTAACAATATTACGGGATTTTGCCGGTAATTAGGGTTAGTAACTTTAATTACCATTTCTTATTTTATGGAACTTGCTGCAAGGACTTTCAATTGTTCTAAACGAAGATTAGCTCTGCGCCCCGGTGGCGCAGTGGTCTAAGCGATGGCCTCTGAACATTCGTCCAAAAGGGGTCCGGGTTCGAATCCCGGTGAGGCATGGATGCTGTGTTTGTCTTACGGCACTGGCTCTCTCCCTTCCCTGGACTCAGTGACGCTAAATTAGGGACGGGTGACTGCTTATAGCCCTTTGAGTTGCTCACGGTGGTCATTAAACCTCCAATCAAAAAAAAAAAAAAGGGATTACCTCTAGAAACAACACACCTGAATTTCTTATTGAATTGTACGGACTTGTCAGTAACACCTAGATAATTAGTTTTTAAGTGTCAACCTGTTTCAAGATAGGATGCTAACATTTTAGCCACTGCACATATCAAGAGTCTGTCGCCGGAAATAAAGCTAAAACGTGGACTGATTGGCTTTATTAACCGTAAATCATATCTAGCTTATTACCACTTGAACAAAACATAACATAAAATTATCCTGAACCGTTTACTTATTAAGTGGCCAAACTTGCAATACAGAGGACAAACAATTTGAATCTAGGCATATTAAAACACTTAGAACTTTGGCATCGGGCGAAATACAATCCAGGAAATTTCAACAGGGACCAACAAGTGACGTTCATCGACATCAACAGCATTTAACCTATCTCAATCTAAGTTCTTGTCAGCTCAACGATTTGCAAGTTTCAGCGTTACAAAAAGGGCCACAACACCTTACCCTAAAACAAATATCAAAAAATTCCAGTTAATACCTCAGATTTAAAACAATGTGCGTGCCCTATCTGATACAGAACAAGATCAGGTTAGGCTTAAAATAGCTGGAGCTATGTCGAAGCAAATGCCAAAATTTGAACATCGAAGACTTAAATCTGAATTGGCCCATCTTAATCAGCTACATGTTCAATCCGATATTGCAATAGTGACAGCAGTAAAAACTAACCAAATTGTCATTATGAATGCTGCTGATTACCAGTTAAAAATTCTGGAAGCAATTGCAAAACTACCACACCGTATCATTAAGACGGAACCTTCTCCTGCCACTATTGGGGGGCACATAGTAATCTGAAAAAAAACCGGAAATCTTCCCACTTGGTTCTCACGATCGTTACACCATCGTAATGGTCCACGAATTCCAAACTTGTTTGGGAAGGTAAACAGCGGGATTACCTATTCGACCTCTTGTTTCATAATATGCCAATGTTTTAAGACCTCTCGGAAAAGCACTGGCATCTTTTCTAACACCGTTAACCAAATCATCGAATTACTGAGTAGCCAGTTCCACAGAGGTAGTATACAGGATTCGGAACTATGCACCGATAAGCTGTCCGTTTGTTTTTCTTCACTGGATGTCGATTCACTCTTCCCAAGTGTCCCAGTGAAACTTGCTCACGAAATTATCGAATCAAAACTACTTGCACAGAACGATCTCCCAACGCCAGAGGTCCAAGCTATTTTAAGCGCCTTACGATTGTTTTTTAACAGAACATACTTCACCTAACAGTAGAAATTTCAAATGCATTTCATTCTTTTTTTTTTTTTTTTTTGCAAACGCAATGTCACTTAGAAAGTCTAAAAAAATTAAAGTTATAAACAGCTGCATTCTTCTTCAATAAGACTCCTGCCATTTAAATTTTCAATAACCTACTGAGTTTGTTATTTAAGAGTATTAATTCAGTAAAAGTTCGTTTTAAAATTTCGAGTCTGTAGTTAAAGTAATTAGCTATTGTTATTTTATAATTACAAGTGAACTGCTCTTGTATCCAATGTAATTCTTTGTCTTCGTATTTTGTTATAGCTGAAGTTAAAGAGCTATAACAAAGTAACTGTAATTAAAACCCAAATTAACACTAACTAGAAATTGTAGAATCATAACGTGAAATATTTGAGACGCCGTGATTTTCATATGTTAAACTAAAGATGTGCTGCTTGCGTTTTCTTTTTAATAATCTGTGAATCAGACAAAGTTTACATAAAATATTAGCAATATAAGAAGATTGTTGGATTCTTTGGTTACCGAGTACGCAAATCCTGAGGTCAGCAAATCTGCACATACCTCCACTGTCTCTGTTCGTCTGGTTAGACAAGTCTCTAATTAGTGTAACAGGAAATTCCATTCTGTGCTTTTCGTTAATGAAATCTGCATTTGCTAGAAAAGTGTGAGCTTCATATTAAAAAAAAATCAACATTTCACGATTGCGATTTGTTAAAAGCAAGCAAAAGTTTGAAGTAAAAATTTATTTCAGATATCAATACACTACTTTCAGTTTTAAAATATTGTCATGACCTCCGCGTGTACATTTCGAAACTTCAGAAATCAGAGGTCGCGCTTTGCTAATATGCACCTGTGCAGTACATGGCAATATGTTTACCGAACTAATTGCCCGTTTTTGGAATACGCTTTTGCGGTTGGAAAATATGAAATCAAAAACAATTTTATTTATACTCAGGAGACGCATACAACGTATTAATTTCGTTTATTTTTGTGTTGCAGTAAGCATAAAGATTCGCCATGTTTTACATATTGGCTAAATAATTTATTACGTAAATACAACATAATAATGGAAATGAAGTCCCCAACCCTGTTATCAAATATAATATCAAGTGTCAAAGCAAGGCAGTGTCAGAAAAAAAGTTAGGTGTGCACGTTATAAATTTGGTATATCCTGACAACACGGAAAACATTTATATAACAAAACAACAAAGCAATTCTTGGACACTACATGTAAAGAACACGTGAGAACTCTCAACCAGGACATGCAGAATACAGGCCTCGCGAGAGATTTGATGCATTCATCTGCCGTTTCTGTATGGAATAGTATCAGAGGAATTGTCCCTTACATAAACTTAAAAGAGACTGCCAAGAGGGAAACATTCAAATGCCTATCCAGATATAGTTTCTACTGAGCTACCAAAGGTTTGGCGTGCAATATCAAAAGATGGAAATACTTCGCGACACACCGGATAATTGCGTGATAAAAATTGATGTAATATGCTCGTGATGTCACCCTCGTTATTTTCAAAAAACCTTCTTTGTTCCTTACGTGTTCCAGTTCCTTGCATTTTTATGTCTACCATTGCAATGAAGAAGCCTCCCAGTGGAGTACGGAAGCTTCGCGAATCTTCGTACTTATTACGGCACAAAAATAAAGGAATTAATACCCTATCTGCTTCTCTTGAATATTCACAGTCTGTTGTATTAACAGTAACTTTACCGATGCTATATACCGGCATAGAGTCATCGACGTTTTAACTTTTCCAAAAGTCCCGCATGGGATTAGCCAGAGAAACCGCAGTCCTGGAACACTTAATGTCCTGTAAGATATCATACTGACGTTTCTACAATTTAAGTTAGTACTGAATGAAAACGGGTTCCAGCGGCGTAAGAAAGAACTACTCGAAAGAACACTGTAGCACATTGTGAGGTAAAGAAATTCAGTTAATGAAATTACATTCCAGAACTTTCAGACATTACCAGGCATTAAATGTATGGTAACTCCACCCATTTTTTAATATACTTCTCCGAAAAGTCAGTATCCTTATTTTAAGAGAGGAAGAGATCATGAGTAAGAGACATCATACAAAACTAGAGATTCTTCGATCAACTCAGATCTGAACCAATAACTATAAAGTCCCCTTCTTAAATGAATCGCCGGTAAGAATGGCGGAAGAACAAGTTAAAGGTTTGGAGCGAGGGCCAAAATATTGCCCACCATCGAGGCTTAGAATTAAACAATTAAGATGTGAGTTAGAAAGTTTAAATTCCCAAGGACCAGCAGAAGATCGTGATATGACAAGGTCGAAATTAACCAGCGTAGTAAGATTATATCGAAATTAACTAACCAGTGTAGTGAGTTCTAAAAGGAGGAATATTGCAAAAATGAATCTTAAGAAAAGTAACAGTCAGATTAAGAAAGTTTCAAAGAACCTGCGTAATGATTCAAGATAATCGATTACTCTAACCGACAAGACGAATCAGGTTGACTTATGAACAGGTCTGATTATATTAGTAAACGTAAACAATTTGCAAATTAATCGGACTCAATTTTGCAGTCCAAAAATCCTCTAAACAGCATAATATGAAGACTTGAAGTTGTAGCCAGGGACAGAGATCTCCCAGGGACTATTAAAATGTCAGTTAAGTTTCCTCTGGGCACTACAATTCCACCACTCTTTGGACGACTAAAGAATCATAAACCTGGATCTTCCTTTACATCTATTGCAGCAATAAACAAATGTTCAACGTACATATTAGAAAAATCTCTAGCTAAATTCTCTGAATGTTTAAAAAACTCTAATTACGTTATCAAGTCAACAAAAGAATGTTTGGAGCGCGCAGAAAGCTTGAATACATTTGATAGTGATATAATGGGAAGTTTCGACATTGTGTGTTTATATCCATCTGCACCAGAGGTTGTTGCAACCCTAGAGGAAATAATCGATACTTCCCGTGAATTCACATCAACCCAAGGAAACAAAATTATCGGCGCTTAAATCTGGTTACTAACCTCAACTACTTCAAGTTCGGTTTAGGCATCTACAAAGAAACAAAAAGAGCACCGATGGGTTCACCTCTACCTGCAGTATCTGCGGAAGCAGTACTTAGACCGTTAGAAGATCTCATCTTTATAAATTTTATCAAGAAACCCCGGGTGTGGATCCGCTATGCTGAAGCCATACTCTTCATATGGGTACAGGAAGTAGGCGAATTAAATGATTTTATGCAAAAGATAAACAAACAGCACAATACGATAAGGTTCACCATGGATCTTGAAGTGGATGAGGCGTTGAATTATCTTGTAGTCGCTCTCAGGAGAAATAGAACATCCAACATCGGTTTTAACGTTTATTATAAACCGATCGCATTACCGAACATTGTTCCTCCTGATTCCTACTACACGAAAGAGTAAAAACATTCTGCGTTTAGAGATTGATTCTATCGAGCATATAAAGCATGCATACCCGACTACCTAAATCATAACGAAATTGATAATATTTATAGCAAAGTTCTAAAAGCTAGATATAATAAGGATGACATACACAGAACTGTAAGAAATTATAAAACATGAGGAACAACATTACCTACTAAAACGATGAGATACGCAGGATACAACACATATGTCCCAGGCTTTACATATTATTTAAATAATATATTAGGCAAATACAATCAATGAAGCAATGAAATCCCAGAGCCTGGTATTAGATATAATATCAAGCTGTATGGAGAGACTGTGTCAGAAAGAAAAGGTAGGTTATTATGCTATGCCGTTAGTATATCCTGACAACGCTGAAAAGATATACAGTTCGTATATCCTGACAACGATGAAAAGATATACAGTTTGTATATCCTGACAACACGGAAAACAAGAAAATATATATGTATAAGGTCAGGTGATGCATAACATCACAGCCTCTCCTTGACAAATGTCAACCCCGCCTTCTCGTGGTGCATCCTGTTCCCACTAAAGGGGCTCTGACGACCGCCAATAGCGGTATAACTATACCATCGGGATCAGAGGAAATGCTATCCCACACTCACCAACCCGCTTGGCCAGCGTGGTGAGTTATGGCCAAACACCTCCAAAATGACTCTACAACTTAAATCTTGGCCCTCAGTCTCCGGCAGCTGGAATGTACCTGGCCAAGGCAGCGGCCAGTGCGACATGAAGGCAGAGGGTGCTAAGAATCCCCGGAGGACCGGACTAGGCTGCCATTTGATGCTGACCTTGGCTACCTATAACGGACGCTCCCTATCTTCTGATTCAAGGCTTCTTGAATTGGAAGAGGAACTACAAAGGATCAAGTGGGACATCGTCGGGCTAAGTGAGGTAAGGAGGAAAGGAGAAGATCTCATTGAACTGAAAAGTGGACATCTCTTCTATTATTGTGGGACAGATACTGGCAGAACTAGTGGTGTTGGATTTATAATAAACAAGAAACTGAAGGATAAAGTGGTAGAAGTTGAAAGTTCCTCTGACAGAGCTGCACGACTCGTTATCCAACTATCGAGAAGATACCAGGCTCAGATTATTCAAACTTATGCACCCACCACAAGTCATCCTGAAGAAGAAATTGAAGAATTTTATGAGGAAATTCGTCATCTAAATAATAAAGGTAAGCAGCACTTGAAGATAATTATGGGAGATTTCAATGCAAAAATAGGGCAACGGCAACAGAATGAAACTTCAGTAGGTAAATTCGGTCACGGCAACAGAAACCAGCGTGGAAATACTCTCGTTGAGTTTGCAGAGGCAGAAGGATTTTTCATCTTGAACTCCTTTTTCAAGAAAAAGCCACACAGGAAATGGACATGGAGACATCCAATTGGGACGACAAGTGAAATTGATTTTATTATGTGTAACAAAAAATTCGTCATCGAAGACTGCAGTGTGCTGAACAAGTTCAACACAGGTAGTGACCATAGATTGGTGAGATGTAAGATGCACCTCAACACTAAACTGGAACGTGGCAAGCTCATAAGACAAACAAAATGTATTGACATAACCAACCTTAAAAAACACCATAATACTTTCAAGTTGGAACTGAAGAACAGATTCTCTGTTTTAGAAGGCCTAACATCGGAAGAAGTGGATATTTCGGAAGTTAACAGAAAAGTAACCAAAGCTCTAATGGAAACAGCAACAAAATTAGCTGGGTCTAAGAACAAGTTGCATGTGAACAAATTATCAGGAAAAACCAAAATGTTGATGCAAAAAAGAAGAGAGATGAGGACAACTAAAGTAGATGTGACTTCCAAAGTGGAATATATAGAGCTATGCAAGACAACACGAAAAAGTATCACTGAAGACGTAAGGAAATTCAACTGTGAGCTAGTGAGGAAAGCAATTGAAAACAACCAAAGCCTTAAGATAGCAAAGGGACATCTCAGTAAGGGAAGAAAACAGATTATGGCTCTGAGAAAAGAAGATGGTTCTATAACAAGAAATAGAGGTGAAATTTTGACAAGAGTGAAAGATTTCTACTCCAAATTATATGAAAGGGATGATACATGTACTCCAGACATCATGAAAGGTACCAGAGTTCTTTCAGTCCTCCCAGCAGAAGTTGCTCATGCAATCAAGAACATGAACCGAGGGAAAGCTCCAGGAGAAGATGGAATTACTATAGACATCATACAAGAAGCAAGTTTAGAAATTGAAACAGTACTCGCCCAAATTTTCACTCGATGCCTTAATGAAGGGAAGATTCCTGAGGATTGGAACAATGCTACAATGATCCTGCTACATAAAAAAGGTGACATTGAGGATCTCAGGAACTACAGACCTATCAGCCTCCTATCAGTGGTTTATAAAATCTTCACTAAAGTTCTTTCACACCGCTTGAAGGTAACACTGGACATGGCTCAACCGAGAGAACAAGCTGGATTCAGGTGTGGCTACAGCACAATAGATCATATCCACGTACTGAGAGAACTGATTGAAAGAGCGAGGGAATATGAACTTCCATTGTGCATGGCTTTTATCGATTATGAAAAAGCCTTTGATTCGGTGAAACCATCAGCAGTTACCACGGCTCTGAAATCCTGCGGTATTGAAGATGCATACATTAATATTATTAATAACATCTATGAAAATGCAAGTGCAAAGATTCGGCTGTTTGAAAATACAACACACATAAAAATTGGAAAGGGAGTGAGACAAGGTGACACCATATCTCCGAAGCTCTTTAATGCCACATTGGAAAATGTCTTTCAATCACTGAACTGGGAAAACAAAGGGATAAAGATTAATGGAGATTATCTAACCCACCTTCGTTTTGCTGATGACGTAGTCATTTTTGCAACTACCCCATCAGAGCTGCAGAGTATGATCCAGGAACTTGCTGACAAGAGTAAAGAAGTGGGATTAAAAATGAACTTTCAGAAGACAAAAGTGATGTTCAATGCTTTTACAAGAAATGAAGATTTATCGATTGATGGAGAAAAACTGGAGATAACAGATACGTATGTTTATCTTGGACAGCAGATATCAAGTGAGGGTCACATTGATGAAGAAATTAATCGGCGTACAAAACTTGCCTGGAGAGCTTTTGGAAGAAACAGCATAATTTTCAAGAGCAATATGCCATTATGTCTTAAAAGAAAAGTGTTTGATCAATGCATCCTTCCAGTGCTTACGTATGGTACAGAGACGTGGACCTTAACTAAAAGAGACATACAAAAGCTGCAGACAACTCAAAGAAGCATGGAGAGGTGCATGCTTGGTATAACCAGGAGAGATAAGAAGAGGAACTCGTGGATCCGAAAAATGACGAGAGTGGAAGACATCATGATCAGAGTTAAATCCCTGAAATGGCAATGGGCTGGACATACTGCCAGAAGGACAGACCATAGATGGACAGCCGAAATTTTAGATTGGATTCCAAGGGACAGGAAAAGACCCAGAAAAAGACCACATGGGAGATGGGTGGATGAAATTCGTAAATATGCGGGAGTGACATGGAGGAGACTGGCACAAGACAGACCGTTGTGGAGGAAACTTGGCGAGACCTTCGTCCAGCAGTGGATTGATAATGGTTGACAATGATGATGATGATGATGATAGCAATGACAAAGCGATCCTTGGACGCTAGATGTAAAGAGCACGTGCGAAGTCTTAATCAGAACATGCAGAATACACTCCTCGCCAGAGCAGTCACGCAATCATCGTCCGCTCCGGTAGGGAGTAGTATTAGAAGAATTGCCCCTTACACGAACTTCAAAGAGAGTGCCATCAAGGACTCTATCCAGGAAACTAGCGTACAATGATAGTTTCTACTGAACTACCAAAGAGTTGGCATGCGTTATTGAAAGATGGAAACACATCTCTACGTACCGTATAATTAATTACCTTATAAGAAGTTCGTGTAATATGCTCGTGAAGTCACCCACGTTAGTTTCAAAAATCATCTTTGTTCCTTACGTGTTCCAATTCCTTGCACTTTTATGTCTACCATTGCCTAGAGAAAGCTTTCCAGTGGAGTGCAAAAGCTTCTTTTCTTACTACACCACAAAAAAAAAAAAAATAATATGCTGTATGATCACTTGAGTATCCGTGGCCCGCCTGTTCTCCCGATATGTCGCCCATCGAACACGTCTAGTCGCTGATCGGCACCGAGTGTCCCGGCAAGCACCTCCCGTGGCTACGCCTGATGAACTGTGGCAACGTGAAAAAGCAGCCTGGACCGACATTCCCCAAGCCCACATCTAAAGCCTCTTTCGTTCGATGCCGAGGCGTATAGCGGCCGTTATTGCCAGCCATGGGGGCCACACGAACTATTGATGTCTGCGTGTTCCGCAAGTCGCACGGGCCTGTAAGCTCAATCGTTTCATCTTTGTATCTGTTGTTATGTGTCCAGTAAATCTGGATTTGCTATTTCGTGTCCTTCTTGGTGTTGCATTTTGGGTGGCCAGAAGTGTATAATAGGATTTTCTTTTACCTAATATGAGTAAGAAAACATTTGTTTACCAGTTGAGTTAACAGTACTGTCAAATCAACAACGATTTAGCTTCCAAATATTAAGTTAGTGAATTATTATTATACGGCAAATATTCATTTTTAATTCAATTAATATTCCTGAAAGCCGAAGTGTAACATGTAGAGAATTTTTAATACAGAGTGTATGACATTAATATAATAAATTAAACACTCTTCAAACCACATTAGGTTATAAACTAGAAACGACGTGTACTTGATGCAGGTGGCGATAACGCAAGATGTAAGAGCGATGAAATTCAGAGGAGAACTCACCGAAAAAGGAAAGGTGGAATAATAGAATATTGCATTCCTCCTAACAGGTCAATATTTATTTGAAGATTACTTAACTGACGACGTTTTCGTCAAGCGATTTTTGCATGTACACATATCACATTGTTATGCCCATTAAAAGAATCAGTCATTAATTCCATCTCAATAAGCGGAGATACATTTGCGGTATTAAAGAGTAAAACACTAACCGTGAATTAATTTTCATTCTTCAATTTGTATAGCGAAAACTACAAGATATATTTCTTTTACAGAAACAACAAGTTTTAAACACAAACAAAGCGCATCACCCATAATTCTCGAATAACAGCTCTCTAAGTATATGGAAAAGGAGCTTCTGATTAAAGGAGGTGTGAAAACATTGTATGCGCTTGGAAATTTGTCAAAAATATTTCCGGACGAAATGATGAAAAACGCAGTTGTCATTAAAAATTAGGCATACTTCTTATGTAGGGTATTAAACTAAACTAATATGTACACATAAATTATTCCTACTTTTCAGATGTCATTAGCACTTTGCAAAATAGTTTGAAAATTTAATATATTTAAGCGTAGATTTTTCAAAATCCATAAACGTATCTAGAAATTTGAAACGGCTCGTGCTTCCAGTTCCAACTGATTGAACGAATCAGTTGGGGAAAGTTTTGAGAAATAATAACGCCTAATTTGATGCAATATTTCGAGTCATACTTACTATCCTACATTTCCAGGAATTGTTTATTCATGGGCTGTAACCATTTTGTTCCAAGTACATTCATAAGTATTCCTTGGTTTACGTAACGATCTAGTGTACAAAATCAATTTTGTATACTTTCATTATTGCTCAACTTTCTTTTGTTCCTGTGAGCAGATTATTTACTTTGGTTTGATGTAATATGCGACATTTCACAAATAAAGTCTGATGTAATAAGGGTGTTTACAATAGGTTTGCTGTGCTGCGTACGAAGATAATTTGTCATCCAGAAATGCAGGTTGTTAACGAAGAACTTATTTTTATCTTGTAGACATTGTTCTTCTATTAGGTTTTAATAAAGATAAGAGATGACATGATAAATGAATTTATCAATATTTAATTTTGAGGAAGTAAATTTACTGAGTCAAGAAAAATACGTAAAAATAATGAACACCCTGCCTGTTAAGATATAACTCAATGATCTCTTATTCAATTTATATTCATAAAAACTATTTTTCCACACTTATCACCGAGGAAGAAACGTGCGATGTGCATGGGATAATGAGATGAAGTTGTCCACTGGTTGTGTTAAGGAAGTAGTATAGCATGAAAAACATTCGATTTGCCCAGAAATTTGAAATTATGAAAGCAAACGGCACTATCTAAAATGATTAAATCTTGTCATCGGAAAACCATAAGCCTGCCCTTTGATAGTTCCGTATTTCGGCAACAAAAACTTACGGAAATAGTCCTCTCGAATTTCTTGAGATGGTGTAATTTGTATCAGAAAAGAATCGAAATTTGAGTGGAGTAGTTTATTTCGTTGACTTCCTTAATCATTGCTCACACAAACGATTTTCGCAGATCGGTCCATGATCATTAGAATAATTAGTTCGTGTATCTGCTTCCTTCTCCGTTAAGGCGGCGGTGTTCATCCTTCTTTTCGAACATATGCCGTTTTGATTTTATAGAAAAAACAACGGCACAAAAAGATAAAAAAAATAACTTACAAATTTCTTAACGTATTGGATGGTGAAACGTTCGGGAATTTATACTCCAATTACTGAATAAATTATTTTGGTAGCATACTACACACGTTGCATTGTTGCTCTGCTGGAAATGAGGATTGAATGACATTTCGAACTTCCTTTCAAACTAGGTCATACTAAATTTAAAGCATAAAATTGCGAATTCAAAAATTTCTGATGTTAGTCACAGTTTTTTATTTGGTACGGAATTGTCCTTTCGGAATCAGATACTGAAAATACACTGGCGAGCAACAATTAAGGACGAGACAGTTTTTCGAATGGAACGTCGTGCAGAAGTACTCCACTTCGACTCAAATCATACCATAAGATCCCCAAGATGTAAGAATATGGGACAAGTGAGAAAAACCGTCTAAACAAGGAATCTAAAGGATACAAAGGCTCTTTATTGAAAAGGTAGCTTTGGGCACAACTGGCACAGAAGACAGAAACGTCCATGTGACAGGCGGCTGCCAAGAAAAATCCACTCTTTAGTAGGCGATATGATAACCCTGACTGCGTTGCAGGATTTACAACTTCTCTCCAGGCAGAGGACGAGGTTGTCAAGGAGCTGTTGAGGCATCGCGGCCCATTTCTCTTGTAGCGCCAATCGCAGCTGCGGAATCGTTGCTAGTGGCTGGTGACGTGCTGCCAAGCGTCTCCCGAGAAGCTCCCACAAGTGTTTGATTGCCTTTAGGTCCGGGGACCTTGCGGCGCAATCCATGCGTTGAATATCTTCACTCTCCAACAGCTCTGCCACAGCCACTGTACGATGAGGTGTAGCGTTGTCGTCCATGAAGAGGAACTCATGACCCAGAGCACCTCTAAACACACAAACGTGAGGCAGGAAAACATCGGTACAATAGCAGACACCAGTGACTGAACCTCCTTGGAAGATGTGGAGGTCAGTACGGCTAGCAAGCATGATACCGCCTCAAACGAGAAATCCGCCAACTTCAAACCGGTCCCTTTCGATGATGTTTGAGGTGTGATTGCGTGCTCCCAGCGCTCTCCAGATGTGTATACGTCTAGAATCGCTCGTCAGAATAAATCGGCTCTCATCCGTAAAGAGAACTCGACCCCATTGCTGATGTTTCCAATTCTTTTGTTCTTGTCGCCACAGAAACTGCCTTCTCCGATGACCAGTCGTTAATGGAACACACCGTACTGGTTGTCGTGCAAATAGATCACCTTTGTGCAGCGTCCTGGCCACGGTAAAACGCGATAACGGACGTCCAGTTGTCCGTTGTTGCATGAGACTATGCGAATTCTCCCGCTGTCGGCCGTCTGTCTCTTCTCGCCTAGAGGACAATATACCAGTCTTCCGCCGCCGTGGTTGCTCGTTGACGACCTCTGATAAACCCTCGGACAGCTGTTCCTGTCGTTTGAAATGTTCTCGAAGCTTGTGAAACGATGCTGTTAGAAATCCTGAATCCCTCGGCTACACTAGACACACTTCGATCTTCTTCGAACTTCCCATTGACGCGACTGCGGGTAAAATCATCCAGATGTCGTCTACTGGATTGCCTGTTGGCCAAAGCTCACGTAGGCAGCAACTCGCCATCTTTCAAACTGATGTACACCGTGCAAAAGCTTTCACTGAATTGCTGAGCGTACACTGCTTGTGCGCTTTATACCCTTCAGACACTCCCCGCCCCCTACGTCATGATGCATGTATTCGTATGCCCTACCGTACCAGACACCAGTCTATCTCCTGAGTGGTCTTTAGGTCCGTCCTGCCTGCTCGTTCCGCTGTTATGCTAATTTCTAACCAAGTTCCAACAGTTCACGAATATTTGATGGAGGGGGGTCAGAGCCTCGAACATCTCTCTCGATGGCATCCCAGATGTGCATCTCTCTCGATGGCATCCCAGATGTGCATCTCTCTCGATGGCATCCCAGATGTGCATCTCTCTCGATGGCATCCCAGATGTGACCTAGTGGCAAGGAAGCGAGGTCACGTCGGTGGAGTGTTCATCCAACCATTCGAATATAATTCGGGAGCTATGGCACGGTGCATTGTCTTGTTGCAGGATGAGGTCCCCAATGGGATGTTGAAGACGCACAAACCGGAGTAAATGGTCGTCCAGGATATCCCGATAACGTTGTCCTGTAAGGGACGATGTCACACATACCAGAAGTCTCATTTCAGTCCGCTTAAACAGTCCCCAGACGAGAATGCCACCCCACCAACTGAAAGAGTACCCTGCTGTCATGAAGGATCAATCGCTTCATGTGGTTTGCGATGGACTCGTATCCTTCCATTCGCTTGTGCCAACGTGAATCTCGAATCATCAGTCCAGGCAACATTTTCCCACATATCTAGGTTCCAGTGGCGATATTCCCGCGCCCATGATAATCTTTGCCCCCTTTGATGTGCGGTCAGCAGCGGTACCCTCGTGGGATGATGGCTTCTGTACCCCATAACGAGGAGATGGTTCTGGATTGTGAGCTGCTTACACGTTTTTGTTTAACAGCGTTAAATTGACGAATGATTTCTTGCTCTGTGGTCCGTGTATCCGCTGTTACAATGCGAGCAAGCCGACGATAACCTCGCTCATTCACACGCTGTTGTCCACGGGAGTTGGCCCTTGCAGGGATGGTTTTACCGGATTCGATGTACTCACGGTGCACCCGTGACACAGTGGCTCGTGAAAATCCCAGTGCCTCCACGACTTTCGTGATGGAGTGACGCATTCGTCGTGCCCCGACAATTTGCCCACGATCAAATGAGCTTAGATCCTTCGTCTTACCCTCACTGCGTCCGACTCTTACTGACTACCGTCGCACCACTCCTTATATTGTCGGATCGCTACATACGTCATGTCGTTTCCGTTTACAGGGCCGCCCAGAGCGCCATATTTGCGTAATGCCAGCTGTCTCTAATTCAATTGCTCTTCAGTGTGTACCCGTTCAAGGTCATTGTCTTGTCAGCAAGACACACATATTAAAATACGTACATAACGTTTGGAGATTTTTTTCCAGAAAGTTTGTCACACAGTCACGCAGACACTTGTGACTGCAGAAGTTCAGAGCAACAACATTGCGTCGCAAAGCTTTCAGCTGCAGTTGGTCTTGTGTAGGGCACCCAGAGGTCAACAGAGTAAAGAAAACTTGAAATTAATTACTGTATGTTTGGCGTGCATTATGCCAATCTTAGAGAAAAACCCCAAAAAAATTCGTTACTGGGAAAGAAATACATTCAACCCTGACCAAGGGGAACTTTTAATGCCGACTAATAACTGAATATCTGCGACATACCAGCCACGTAATTTATGAGGCAAAGGATCTTCTGGTAACTTGTTTGTACCAGACATCTAAAGACTCTTCTAGAAATTTTATAGCGGTCAATTGTGCTTCGCCGGGTGGGAATAGTTTAGGCAATACGTACAGGACCATAATCATATTAGGCAGACAGTAATGATGTTTTGGCACTTCGGTTCATAACTCCAATGTATTTTGATTTATGAAGTTTTTATTTCTACGCCAAAAGGAAGCTGCAGTGTGAACAATTACAAAGGATATACACTGAGTACCAACTTATGATGACCGCCAGACCATTTTATGCAAAGTAGGTACGAAGCAACTGCTTCTGATATAAGATTACCGAATCGGTATAAAGACTGCCCCTCTCCGTTAGCCATTTCTGTCAGCTACGAGAAGAAAAAAAGGCTCCATTTCTCTTTGGTGCGCAAGATCTGTGCAGGAAAGGAGTGTAAAACTGTAATGTGGTTCGATGAATCACGTTTTCAACTAAACCATGTAAATGGAAGTGGGACAATATGGAGATAGCAGTACTAAATGCATGGGCCCTTTTTGCATCGTCACTGAGATTCAAACTGAAGGAGGAAAGGTTTTGGTGCTCTAGCATGTTTTCTGTGTTAGAATAAGAATTAGGAAGTCAAACAAAGCATTGCATGTGATATTCCTAAAAAATATAATATTTGCATGTATTTTATCCAAC
Organism: Macrothele yani; assembly: GCA_039090855.1. Taxonomy (NCBI): domain Eukaryota; kingdom Metazoa; phylum Arthropoda; class Arachnida; order Araneae; family Macrothelidae; genus Macrothele; species Macrothele yani. The sequence goes on along the minus strand of CM076999.1, from coordinate 43,023,747 downwards.
TGTCCATGAGAAAATATCATATTCCTGCGTTTTGCAACTTTATTATGCGTGATATTTTGATGAAAAGCTAAATTACTATTTATGTTAATCATAACCAAATGTTCATTATACCATTATATGAATTCAAAAGAAACATAACTGAAGTTTAACAAATTGACAGTGCATTATTTACAAGATGTAAATAATATATTTTAATCAAATGGTATCCTGGGAATTTTCCTGCCCGAGGAGAACAAAAATAAAACACCTTAGAGTAGGTTTACATTTTGTTCAACATCTATTTTTCGTGCTATTAAATTTGGTAGTCTGTAATTACTTTACCTCTTCAAGGAAGAGAGGGTTTGTGTCTCTCACAAAATGTCCGGCAGGATAATGAATATAACTTGAATGTTATATACAAAATGACTCATATACCAGTGTCCTAACCTAAGGCAACAAACTCAAATCCAAGTTGAGTGACTTTCGATTTTTTCCGAAAGTAGTTGTTTTGACCCCCTTAGATTGATTTTGTTTAAAAAGTATTTCCACTAAAATTAAAATCCCTCGTACGTGCAATTAAGCAAGATTGTTAGATATCCAATTAGATCTGTTGATTATTATTTCGGTTCTAACTTTCCTGAACTTGTGAAGGCTTTGAACTGTGATCCATTGTTCGATATGTTTCCTCGAAAAAATATTTAAAAATTTGATTTTGCATAATGGTAACTGAATTGTGTTACTTGTATTTTTTTCTAATGAATTTATCACCAACGTCTTCAGAAATAGTTCAAAAGGACGATACGTCACAACATTCTTTTGCCAGGTTAACGTAGCATCAGGAAGACACAGATGGCCGAGGCTTTTCAGTAGGTCCGAATTAGAAGAAAAGTTTGTTAGTACGAAATAATTAAACCTAGGTTTATTTTCCCAGTCAGAAAAACAATTCTCCTCTGACTCTGCTGTTTATCCCAACTAAATATGGCTTTGATGCCAAAATCGCTTACAAGTTCGTTTCCTATATAGCAATTGTCACCTGCTTTACTTGCTTTAAATGCTTAAATTACGTGCTTTAAATACGGGGAAGAAAGTGATGGCCGTCAGTCAAAAATAAAGATTGGAATAGTTTGAAACAGCAGCCGGTGTAATAGTAACTGTATCATTGTGGCCCATGTCAAACTGTCAATGAGCACAATCTGAACTGCTAAGAGTAAAAATGCTAAATTCTAATTATACGTTCCTATTTTTCTCACCATGTAGTAGCATAGGTGTCATAGAAACGTTCATCGAAACTGTTCGTGTGAAGCCAGTGCCTAAATGTTTTAAATTAGGATAGATTTCGGACATTCTTTCAGCTGCAGTTAAGCTGCGTAGACCTACGTCAAGTAGACAACAAGTATGGATAACAATTGCCGTTTACTTTCAGTAATTTTGTTTATTTTTCGTACGTGAAATACAATATGAGCTTTGCGAAATGGGCGTTATACGGTACATATTTTTGCTCTCCTCTTCTCAAATCATCATTGAAAAACGCCATTTCGTTGGTAAGTTAAAGGGATACGTACGCCGCTGGTGGTCACCACGATGAATCGCGTTTCTCCAGCGAAAACCCTTCTTTGTTGAACAGCAGAATCATTCCCCACGTATTGCTGACTTATCGCTCTCTATCGGTATTTTGATGCATGCAAGCAATTCATATGATATAGATCTTTCGAACCAAAAACGACTCAGAAGAAAATGTTAGGCGAGGAAAGTCAAACACCAGGACAATAATGAGGTAATTCCCATAAATTCGAACTGCTGATTTATTTTTTTGACAGTATCCTTAAACTCTTAAATACAGAGAGCGCAAGGGAAAGGTTGTGTCGAATAAGGATCTGGTGACAACTCTTACCCTTTTGCGGGTATCATTGCTCTGTGGCTCACAATGAGCACAGCAATTCAAAATTAACGCTGATTCCGTGTCAGGTGAAATTTTCTCCATTGCATTTAATTTCAATATATTTCCCTGGGCATTGAGTGTTCTACCTTTTGAATTAAACTCTTTCTGGACCTCATCTTTGTGGGTGATTTAGGTCTCGGAAATTTGCCATTAGTACCTACATAGTGCGCTCATTGAAAAATTTAAAAAGGAGTACAATTACCACAGTTAAACGAGCCAAACTATCGGTTAAGATTCGAAAGAAATGCAGCAGCTTTTTTCCTAAAATAAGCGCACCCATGTAGAAGGCGGATGGGCGTACCGAACTTCAGTGTCTGTTTTTTTAACAGAAATATAAAGTTAATTCCGGGGCATAAAACGATAACACTTTCATGCATACAGTGTGAATAAAAATGTGTGGAACTTGCTGTAAGGTAAATGTGTGCATACAAGCATATTTCAACCTTCTGCATCGAAACAGAACTGTTCGTTAATATATGTATGTTCGAATAATATGTTCGATAAAAAGTGATTCCTTTTAGTAACAGAGAGAATAGGTGAATATATATATATATAGAATGGGTTCGAAAAGGAAGTGAAGCCTTGAGTAAATTAAGAACAAGGATAAACTCGGAAACGTCTGACAGAATAAGGTTTTGAAAAATCAGCGTCGATGGTGATTAGAATATATATTGTTTCCTAAATTCACGGTGTGTAAGAATAAGCTAAGTTTTAAAGCCGTAGCACACTATCAATTGAATCATATTCATAAATATCAAAGTAGGAGGATACGAAACGTTGTGGAATGTCACTAAGGTTCTACTTCTCTTTGAAAAACATAATTGAAGTAGATGGAAAAAATTGGCAAATAACTTTTTGGTAGCGCAGTTTTTTTATTTTACGCCAAAGCTCAACAATGCTGGGTATAATGTTAAAAGAAACTAAAAGGAAATCAAGCGACATAAGTTACTGCTTCTAAAACAGGGACACACTCTGTCACTACGGCAATATAAAGCCATGTGTGGAGACTTTAGTTCTTATGAAGGTAATGCATTTAATTGAAAAATATAGAGATACTTATTTGCAAGGATGTTGAGCATTTATATCACCGAACAACGAAAATGAGACAATCTTTCGAGTGTAGTTTAGAGTCAAATTTCCTGTAGTGGCTGGAACCCGATGTAGTACTTTGATCCATAGATATAATCTGATGTTTTCAGAAAAAATGGTGATACTTCACAAAACAGACTGAGAAAAATGGATATTCTGTAGACACGTAAGCCATTGTGATAATGAACTTGGAATTTAACCAAATCTAGAGTTGCTAGGGACAAAAATTCATTGAGAATAAATCTGGTCAAAAAGAGAGCTGCCTGACAGAAAGTCTAAATGCCTCATCAAACAGATCGGGATTATGACGTAAACACAAGACCTCATACTCAGAGACAATAGGGAGGATATGTGTACCACACTAAAACACATAATGACAGGCACATGAAACGATATTCAATGCACTTACTTCCATCCAAAATTATGTTGCATGTTTTAAGGCCAAATAGAACTGATCCTAGATTGACTAAGCACTGTCGGAGAGTATTATTATTGAATGTGGTTGAGAAATATTTGAAGCCACTGCCACTCAAGTAGCTAGAGCCACAGAGTCTATTATACAGGGGATATGACCGCCAGTCGCTACAGTAAAGAACGGTTAACCCACACCGTTCATTAATTCCAGAGCCGCTTATTGCAAACACAAGCAGGTTCATATTACGCAGAATTGCCTTAAAAACAAATTACCTGTACAAATGTTTGTTTACCATATACCGATTTAGACTTCCTAGACGTTCGGATTTTTTTCCCACCTTCTCTCCCATAAATTCCCATGTTGTTATACAAAACGCTCTGTTAGTACACCCGCTTTGGTTTTCAAAGTTGAAGCAAATCTGTTTGTAATACCGACAACCGAAGGATATGGTGGATGCTCTCTCGGCCATCACCGTGTGATCTTCACAAAATACTTACCTATACGTGCCTCACAGGAAGGAAAATTTCTCGTAATGTTTTCAGAAAGGAATATATTTTCGCATTCCTTTTTAATTCTCCATAATTTTTATAAAAACGTTGTGTCAGTTTTTTAAAACCTGCCCATCTTTAAAACTGTTACTCTTCAGCTGCTTTTGTACAGGATAAAAACAAAGCATGCAGTAATTTAACATTAACAGTAATTATATTTATAATTAAACAAAATAAAAATTTACTGTTTAAGTAACTTTTTTAAAATTTGAAGAAACCTCTTTTGTAAGGTTCAGTTTCATAGACAGTACTTAGTGTACGTCCACCTTATAGCAATAACACTATCCCATTTAGGTATGGCAGTTACTGTAGTCACATGGCTTGTTCATTTTTTCACAACTACATCACATTTTCATGGCTCTATCGATACTAGAAGAGTTTATAATGTTGGTAAAAAGGAGATCCAGAGAAATATTAGAAAGCTGTTGGACCCAAAACTCTCAATAAAACATCGCACCACGCGATTAGTGTGCAATTGGTAGAACCTTTTTTTGTTTTCAGGTGCACCAACTTTCTTTGCGATTATGCTTTTATATACTCTCGTTTCGTAGCACATGACAGAAGTTACTGTAGTTTCCGATCGAATCACTTGAGTGCTAGGGAAAATTACAAGCTGTGCCACTGTATGTTCTTTTCTGGGAATAGTGGTTCACCTGAATTGCTCATGGTAACTATGAAATAAATAAAAACTGAAAGGTGAAATTGTAGTCACAATTGAAACTACCGAATATGCTAAACCTTGGTGCCTCCTTTAAGGATTTCCTCCATGTTGAATTTAAAGAACATATGCAAATTACAAATTGTACATTTTATATTTATTTTATGAACAATAAAGTGTAAGATTACTAATCTTTATTATAATATTTATCATTTGATACATTCAAAGAATATGACACTGAAGTATTCCTCCCAAATTTCATTCCTTATATTTATTCAAAAATTTCAAACTTGTTGCAACACAATAAAACTGGGTGAAGTTCAGAAAATTGTGACTTTTGTTACAAAACGTATTGATGAAAAATATTGCTAATTTTTCAAAGCAACAATTTTGAATGGTATTGATCAAATGGAAGACCATTAGAGCATCCTTTAATATAGGCATGAAGTGAATGAAAATTTTGACAGAAAAAACGTTCGCACAGTTACGTGTGGGGAGTGGGAAAGAAGAACGATTTCTACAATTCCCAAAAACTGCTCTGTGATGTTTATCAAAACCAGGTGAAACTCATTTAGAACTAAACCATTTGTTGTGAGTCAAAAAACTTTCGAACGTCTTTCTACTTTCGAAAGCCAATTTACTTGAAAATATCATTGAAAAAAATAGCATACAATGGAACAGATAACGTCAGGAATGGTCATTATGGCAGTAGAATAAAGTGATATGAACAGAGAATAACACTATACATTCACTCCTTTGTAGAGTCGACTGAGATTGTGCAGAAAACCTAATGAAATAATGATAACGGAAGGTTTTACGAAATGCAATCCAATCACTGGATATGCCATCATGCAATGGGGGACATTTTCGATTTATGGAGAGAATCCGCTGTTACCAATGTGTTTTAAACATCCGGGGAATAGCTTATTGTCGTAGAAGACTATGTGCACTTTGCAACACGACACAGTTATCGATTTGGTGAATTGATCATAGATTTTGAGAAACACCTGTTTGATTAATGTTCTCTTGGTTTATGTGGTACAATTCGGCGAACGATCGTATCGTTGCAAATTTTGACCTTTCCCTACTTGTAAACGTGTTTGTGTCACACTCTACGCAATAATGTGTTTTAAGTTTTTATTCGTAAAATAAGTTACATGTACATTTTTAACAATATATTAATTGTTATTATTCACCTATTCAAACGATTGGTAAAACTCCCTTCAGTGGGCTTTAAGACATATTATCGCTTCGTGTTAGTTTGCGGTTCTGTAATTTTATCTGCCCATACTTTATTGAAAAGGGGCTAAAGGAATAATGCTGCGTTTTCTTAGTTCAGAGCATTGCACTTACCAGTATAATTCCCAAACCTATATCCATGCATCAACACAGATGTCCCTGTTACAACATAACCCCCGTACGGTGTTATTTCCAACCTACATATAAGGTGTTTTGGTGAAAAATGATCGCCTCCCCGGTGGCGCAGTGGTCTAAGCGATGGCCTCTGACCTTTCGTCCGAAAGAATCGAATCCCGGTGAGGCATGGATATTGTGTTTGTCTTACGGCACTGGCTCTCTCTCTTCCCTGAAACCAGTGATCCTAAATTACGGACGGGCGACCGCTTATAGCCCTTTGAGTTGCTCACTGTGGTCGTTAAAATTCCAATAAAAGAACAAGTTAGTAAAATCATGCAATGCATTGATTATGATACGCTTTCCAACATACGAGAAATCATAAAATGGCTGTGGAATAAATCTCACTCCTATGCCCTGACCTTTGATCCCATTTCGATAATATTCAACAAAACTGGTTCAGTATACCTCCGAAATAACATGATAAAGTTTTGTCGCAATCGAAGCAATTTTACGTAAGTAATGATGTATAAGGGTTATGGAATAGACACCGCTTCTGTGTCCTAACCTTAGACCCATTTCGCCCATTTGCAATAGGATTCGCCCCCAGGCAGGCCCCTACAACATACTAACATTTAGACGAAATCGAACCTTTTTTACGTTCGTTATGTCGCATAAGAACAGTGGAATGGATCCCGCTCCGATATCCTCACCTTTAACCCTCATTTCGCCAATTTTCAATAGGGTTTGTCCCCAGGCGATTCCCTTCCACATACTAAAATTTCATCGCAATCGAACGATTTTTACGCGAGTTATCGTGCAGACGAACATACGCACACAACGCGTAACGTAATGAGGCAGATGGGAATCGCGGCCATCTGCTAGCAAAAGTGTGACGTCATAAGACTTTTTTTTTTTTTTTTTTTTTTGATTGGAGGTTTAACGACCGCCGTGAGCAACTCAATGGGCTATAAGCAGTCGCCCGTCCCTAATTTAGGGTCACTGGTTCCAGGGAAGGGAGAGAGCCAGTGCCGTAAGACAAACACAACATCCATGCCTGACCGGGATTCGAACCCGGACCCCTTACGGACGAATGATCAGAGGCCAACGCCTTAGACCACTGCGCCACCGGGGCGGCAAAACTTTAACAGCATCAGCACATTTGTTTGACTCCGGACATCATGAAAATACAGGGCGCGTAATCTTTTTTCTTCCCAATTAATGCGTTCCCAAGGATGAAAATTTGAACATCGATTAAAATAGCTTTATTTTATAACTTGCAATACTTAATATTTTCTAAAACATAACCATAATTATGCAATTCAACATTTGTTTGTCTACTGACGTCATTAAAATATAGGTCGCGCCATCTTTTTTCTGGAAAATTCATGCGTTCACAAGGATGAAAATTCGAACATCGATTAAAATAGCTTCATTTCACAACTTGGAATACTTAATATTTTCTAAACTATAACCGTAATTATGCAATCGAACATTTTTTTGTCCACTGACGTCATCAAAGTGCAGGTCGCGCCATCTTTTCTCTGGTTTCAACACCACCAAAGGAAAAGTTATTGATTTTTAATATAATTATGGTTATGTTTTAGAAAATATTAAGTTTTCCAAGTTATAATATGAAGTTATTTTAACGGATGTTAAAATTTTAATCCTTAGGAACACATTAATTGTGAAGGAAATGTGCACAAAAGTTTTTCCATTGGAAGTATAGGAAGCAAAATTACTTGACGTTCACCTTAATACGTAATATGGGATAAGGACAACGGAATGGAACGCAATCCTATGTCCTGACCCTTGACCACATTTCGTCCATTTTCAATAGGGTTCGTCCCCAGGTGGTCCTCTACTACATACTGAAATTTCATCGAAATCGAACCATTTTTACGCACGTTATGACACTTGTTGCATCACAATAAAACTGGGCAATGGAATGCATCCCGATATTATGTCCTGACTTTTGACCCCACCTCACCCATTTTAAATAGGGTTCTTTCCCAAGCGGTCTCCTACTACATAGTAAACTTTCATTGAAATCGAACCATATTTACGCAAGTTATGACGCATAAGTGCAATGGAATAATCCCGCTCCTACGTAGTGATCTTTGACCCCATTTATCCCATTTTCAATAGGGTTCGACCCTAGGTGGTCCCGGACCACATAGTAAACTTTCATTGAAATCGAACCATTTTTATGCACGTTATGACGCATAAGGGCAATGGAACGATTCCGCTCCTACGTCGTGACCTTTGACCCCATTTGTCCCATTTTCAATAGGTTTCGTCCCCGGGTGGTCCTCTATCACATACTAAAATTTCATCAAAATCGACAAATTTTTACGCCAGTTATCGTGCGGACAGACGGACGGACGGACAAAGCCGGAGCATATACGCTTCTTCAACCTACGGTTGGAAAGCGTAAAAAAGATCCGTCAGCTGTATAAGGCAAAAATGTAAAAATGTTTCATTATTTTTTGTTAAAAATTAAACTATATGGATTCACATAAATTATTGCAAATACGCTAGTAATTTGAAACCAATTTAAAAAATTGTTATTTTCCAATGTTTGAACATTATTTCCTAATTTGCATTTTTCAGCACAGTATACAATAATTGTAATCATATGCCATGCTTATTCGCAATTTTTGGAAATGCTTTAAAAGACGGTTCTTTCAAATAGACTTATATTGCATAAGCTTGACTAAAAACTCTATAGCGTTATTCCGTCATATTTAATGACTCTTCGTATGTTTCTTCCTTCTTCATGTTGAGTCGCCTGAGGACAACTATACTTCAGGTATAGGAATTGTTTGATCGGTTCATCGCCGAAATTCTCCCAAAAGAGTGTTTTCCTATAAAATAAATTTTGTTTCCAAGGATTGATTTTGGAGAATTGTAGAGGACAACGATTTTACCTAAGATATCAGCCGCTCCTTTTGTGCTGTCACATTAACAAAGTTATTTGAGGTTGGCTATGAGGAAAATCCAGTTGTTTTCCCTTTAACTTCATACAATATGCAATTGGGACGTAAGTCACCTGCGGGGCACACAGTTTATTTCTAATTTTTTCTGATTTTTACAGTCCTGATAACTTTCCAAACAGTAAATAAATCGTGGATTATCTTGTTTTATCGTTTATCACTTTATTAAATGTTTCTGGTATATTTACAGTTAGTTAGTTATCGAACAGAAGCGCTGCAACCTAAAATATCGTTCAACAAGAGATTTATTAGCTTGAAGTTTATTAATTGTAAGCAAAGTTATGTATAAAAAAACATGTACTAAATCATGGGAATTACATGTAAGGCTTTAAAGAACTGAACACATTTCAGCATTTCGTTTTGTGGTCAATTCTAAATAAACACCCATGTACGTATGGGTAAAACAGATTCTTTAAAAGAATCGATCTGTTCCGAAAAATTCGGTCGATTGATTCTCCGGATTAGAGATCGATTTATATCTAGGGAAACTATTCTGAGTCGGATACTTTCGTTCACTGATACGTTCCGGTTTTTTAGTGGCCGAATTTTACGTTTAAATTTGCTTTAAATTCTCACGGAAAGCTTTCCCCTCTGTTATCTCATAAGTTCATTTCGAAACGTTCACCTTCCCTATTGCATTTGTACACTTCTTTTTTTACGGTAAGATTTTCTGACTAAAACATAACCCTCAGCGAGACAGCGAGACACCATGTTGAGATTTCCCCTAGTGAGAAGCAATTCTGACTGCAAAATGAGCACGGCGTTCTTCTTTGTGAAGTAGAAACACATTTTGTTTTTAAAAACATTTGAAAATTGATTAATCATTACTCTTACTGCGGAAATCATATTTCGAAAGATTAGAATTATAACAAAGATATCCTACACCGGTTTCGAAAATCTTGCACCATGCGTGCTTATATTATTCTTAAGGAACTAGTGTGTAAACTAGAGGTGCCTAAATGGATGTTTTGAACATGCAGTTCAATCTTGCTAGGAACTCACACAGAAACATTATTTCGTACAGGCCACGAGATGATTATTACAGCGCGGTACCAATTTCCATAGGACGACAAATTAAGTAAGAATTCTGGAAACACTCCGTAGCCTAAACATTGTTACTAATGTTAAAGTACTGTACATCCAAGTGTCACTACAAAGTGTAATCCAATGTTGACTAAAGAAGTCTCTGAAAATGAATTGCGATCAGAATTTATGTGGAGTACACAAGCTGAATTACACAACAAGAGAGAATGGTGTTGAAAATCTATAAATTTTGGAAAGCCTCTAAGTGTCATTCACCCGATGGAAGGCATTTAGAATCAATCAGTTCATACCAAAGGTCTTTATACACTGGCGGACAATTGCTAAGGGCGGATGACAATAGCAACAATAACAACCATAAAATGGGAGGCAGGAAAATGTGGAAATTACCATAAGTGCGGGATACAGTAAGACGTGTTGTGCATATGCAAATTTTGGGATGCCGAACTTGTCCGTGACGTCACAGCGCTAATAAGAGATATAATGGATTTGACGCGTATTGGCTGTTGTTGTTCAAACGCAAAGTTGAAAAAGAAAGAATCAATTGACGAACCTGCAATTTTCAGTATGTCTTCCCGACATCACCTAGATGATTTTACGCGTGACCGTATTATTGGCAAGATTGAAGAAGGGCAAAAAAAAACAGATTTTTCGAGGGAGTTCGCGTCTGCCACAGTGTTGTTTCAAGGCTTTGAAAATCATTTCAAACAAATGGAGAGTGTAGCAAACGTCACGGGGGAGGTCGTGTTTGCAGTACGACACCTGCAGAAGATCGGTACATAGTGCTATCAACAAAACGACACCGGCGCAGCACAGCTAGTGAGGTAGCAAATCAGTTTATGGCTGCTACTGGCAAGCGGATCTCCTGAAAAACTGTCGCCAGACGTTTGCATGAAGGAGGACTATACGCCCGCCGTCCTGTTGTGTGCATCCCATTGTCCAGACGTCACCGTACCGCCCGTTTGCAATGGTGCCATCAACATCGCAATTGGACTGATAACGACTGGTCTGCTGTCCTCTTCTCAGATGAGAGTAGATACAGTCTATCGTCTGATTGTCGACGACAACTGATCTGGCGTGATAGTGGTACTGCATATTGTCCAGTAAACATAATGGAAAAGGACCGATATCCGACATGTAGTGTCATGGTATGGGCTGGCATCATGATCAATGCCCGTACGTCCCTCTATGTGCTTCGAACTGGGACAATGACTGGCCAACGATACATTAATAATGTTCTGCTACCTCATGTTCGTATGTTCCGTGGTGCTGTCGGTGATAGATGCATTTTCATGGACAACAACGAAACATGTCATCGAACAGTCGCTGTCCAGGAGTGTCTTGAGAGCGAGGAAATTTAACGCCTCATATGGCCAGCACGTTCTCCAGATCTGAATCCCATTGAAAATGTGTGGGATGCTTTGCGAAGGAGTCTTGCTGGTCGCCAATGCCCTCTAATAAACAAGGACACCCTCATCCGTGCACTGACAGAGGAATGGGATAAATTATCCCAACAGCTGCTTGATAATGTTGTGCAAAGCATGACACGGCGTGTAGAATCTTGCATCGCCCTCCATGGTGGTCATATCCCTTATTGACATCTTACGCCGGAACGCCTGCCGACGGTAATTGCATTTTTTTTCACGTTTACGTATTCTGCACAAAATGGCCTGTTTGTCCCTTGAACACGTTCCAAAGCCTTCTGGATTTCAGAGCACAATAAATTTTATTTTCGTGTAATGTCCTGGCATTCTGACAATATTTTATTTCACTTGGCATCCAACCACACTTACTTTTTTATGCGCTGTATAGCAGTTTATGATCCTTCCTTAGCAATTGTCCAGCAGTGTATTATTAAGCTTTCATGCTCACAGGAGAAACTATAAATACAGGAGCATTTTATAATGGAAAGGAATTAAAGAAGGCGAAGTAGAATGAGGCATCTGCCTCTCATATAAGAAAACACATCATTAGTACTCACGCTATTCACTGAAAGTAACTGCATTTATTTCTAAAATGGTGCAAAGAAGAAACATTATCACTCCTCTCAATCACTGAAGAAAAAAACACAGAAAATGTAGCTTAAGTTTTTAAAATGATTTTTTGAGAAACCCTCCTAAAATATATTTTTCGAACACTGTAGCAAAATTTGATCCTCGTTAGTCATCTACATATACATTCATTTTAAATTCAACAATCTGCTTGTAATATTTGTCGCTAACATGTTAACATATAGGATATATGATACTTAAATACGTAGACATTCAACAAATGCAATGAAAAGCAAATGGTAGAAGAAGAAAATTTCTGTTAATCAGGCAGATTTAAACATTGAAAAAAGTTAGATTCTATATTCAATGTTTCAATTTGCCTGATTAACAGGCAAATTTAAATAGGTTTATGAAAAACTACCCAAATTGTTCTGCAATTTCAAACGGACAGGAGACATGGATATATTTTCATGTTATTTGTAAAATTTATTTTGAATTTCTAAATTTCTATGTCATATTGTTTTACTTTCATCCTCTCCATGCACACAGTTCTTGAGATCAGGCCATATTTCACACAAAAAAAATGTCGAGTGTTGAGAGGACTTTTCACTTTAGTTAAATGAAATCACTCCACCTATTTTCAAACGTAAAGAGAGGAATATGAAAATTTCTGTACGACAGATTTCATCTCTTAAAGGCGACATAAAACAATGCGCTGCGTTCCTTCATAACCCAAGAGAATTTATGTTTGTGACATAGTTCTTTTTCCTTTATTATAAATTTGTAGATGTTCAGATTTACTGGTATTAAAATGTTATTTGAAAAGTCATTCTTCCGTGTTGTGAAATAATATTACTTTTAACTGAAACAAACAATAGTTTCAAGAAACCCCTTAACATTAGGATTCCAAGTATGATTCAAAAATGTTTGCTTCCAATTTTTCAATCTGCATTCAAAAATTATATTATTTGTATTACTGAATTTGAGAAAATTTCCTGGAAGCCGTTGTAAAATAGTACCAAAGGTGACACAGAAATTCTTGGAATAACCACGACTAAACGAAAGCATTTAAACGAACAAATTAAAATTCAAGATTTTATATGAAAAAGTCAACGATTATCTGAAGATCTACGAAAATTGAAAACAAGGGAAATTCTAAATTAATAAAGGGGTCCTAAAATTTCAACTGAAAATGACCTAAAAAAATTAGCTTTTCTGAATAATTTATTGTGTGTGTGAGTGTGCGTGTGATCCTTTCAAGAAATACATGGCTAAAACAAGGGGCAAGAGTAAAACCGGTAAATAAGTTGTTTCAAATTTTACTTATGTTAACGCTTCGGAACAGGTATCAGAGGCAACCCGTCTTCTCAGTACCCCTAAAATGGACATATTGCTTATTCAAATCCGCAACGATTATGCGACGATGCTCAGTAAACATCTGCTTAGAATATGTATAAGAACAATTGAATTAGAGATACCAGTCTGAAAACGTGTAGCATCACCTTTCGCACTGATGACGGCGGCGATTCGTCTCAACAAGGACTAGAAAAGACACCAGAAGCGTTGGGAAGATATACGGATCCAAGACCACTGAACACGCTCCCACAGTTCACAAAGATTTGATGGAGGGGGTCAGAGACTCTAACACCTCTCACGATGACATTCTAAATGTGCTCGATGGGATTGAGGTTAGGTCACCTAGCTGGCCCTGGAAGACAGGTCACGTCGGTGGAGTGTACATCCAACCATTCGGATACAATCGGGAGCGATGGCACGGTGCATTTTCTTGTTGCAGGATGAGGTCCCCAGTGGGATGTTGAAGACGCACAAACGGGAGCAAATAATCTTCCACGATATCCCGGTAACGTTGACCTGTGAGGGGAACAGCTGGAAGAGTACCCTGCTGGCAAAGAAGATCCATCGCTTCATGTGGTTTGCACCGTACTCTTATTCTGCCATTCGCATGTACCAAAGTGAAACTCGACTCATCAGTCCAAGCAACATTTTCCCACGTGTCTAGCATCCAGTGGCAATGTTTCCCGCGCCCATGCTAATCCTGGCACTATGTGATGTGCGGTCAGAAGCGGTACCCTCATGGGACGATGGCTTCTGTACCCCATAGCGAGGAGATGGTTCTGGATGGTGTGGCTGCTTACACGTTTTTGTTTACCAGCGTTAAATTGACGAGTGATTTCTTGCTCTAAGCTCCGTCTATCCGCTGTTAAAATGCGAGCAAGCCGACGATGACCCCGCTCATCCACACGCTGTTGTCCACGGCAATTGGCCATTGCAGGGATGGTTTTACCGGATTCGATGCACTAACGGTGCATCCGTGTCACAGTGGTTCGTGAAAATCTCAGTGCCTGCGCGACTTCCGATATGGAGTGACCTATTCGTCGGGCCCCCGACAATTTGCCCAAGATCAAATGCACCTAGATCCTTCGTCTTACACATAATGCGTCGACTCTTACAGTTTCCCGTTGCATACGTCATGTTGTTTCCGTTTACATTGTCGCCCACAGCGAACATTTGCATAGTGCCAGCTGTCCCTAATTCAATTCCTCTTCAGTGTAGTTTACAGTGCTTTCTATACAGAATGAGCTAATAACCAGGAATTGGAAATGCCGCATTTAATTATTATTAAAGTTTGTAGACAAAGTTACCAAATAACCAGGAATAATCCCACAAATGATGAGCTAAGGTCCACGAAATTACATGGCTGAAAAACGTGCTACTATCAACAACTACAGATAACAGTATATCTGATGAATCTTTTGGTGTTTTTGCTAATCTTTATAGAGCAAAATTTAAATGCACTAGTGTAGAATGCTTTTGTAAAATAAAAGTGTTTAGCTGCTTTTAATTATTTTCCAGGTACTATTTTAAGATCTGCCCTTAAAAAATATCATCCACGTCACGTTCTCTTTTTATTTTTGAGTTTGCGTCCTCTTAAGGCCTCTTTATACCAACAACGGGCAAATGGAATCCTTGATATTTTGCTTTTTGTGACTGGCAACACTGATTGCCAAGTGGATGAAAAGATATACCCATAACCTCACCTCAGACCCTCATTCGTTTGTTTTAATTGTGGAGGGACCACGTATTATACGTTAAAGAGTGCAATTAGGTGCTAAAATAGTACAAAGGCAGCATCGTGGAATACTTTATGTGCTTAATACGTTTTTCAAGGACTCTTTCAAACGATACGAATTCTTGCAAAACGCCGTGAGCCGTGTCCCACACGGCGCCGTGCATACCAAAGAACGCGCCCTTGTACAAACGGCGTTTGGAAGAAAGCCGCGACGCAGCTTCACGCTATGTTTTCCTGGCGAAATTTCCTGACACCATTGACAATCATGAGAAATTGTTGTATAATTTCTATTTGTATATCAAAGGTAAAGAGCGTTCATGTGTCAGGAAGTGGGTTCATCCTTTAAATCTGCACAGGCCAATTGCTGGTGCTTACCTACTTTATACACTGGTGTGCAAAAATTAAGGTCGAAACGGTTTTTCGAATGTAACGTCGTGCAGAAGTGCTCCACATTGACTCAAATCATACCATAAGATCCCCAAGATGTACGAATATGGGACAAGTGAGCAAAACCGTCCAAACAAGGAATCCAAAGAATGCAAAGGCACTTTATTGAAAAGGTAGCTTGGAGCACAACTGGCACAGAAGACAGAAAAGTCCATGTGACAGGCGGCTGCCAAGAAAAATCCAGTCTCTATTTGGGGATATGATCACCCCTGAATGCGTTGCAGGATTTACAGTGTCTGTCCATGCTGAGGACGAGGTAGTCAAGGAGCTGTTGAGGCATCGTGGCCCATTTCCCTTGTAGCACCAATCGCAGCTGCGGAATCTTTGCTGGCGGCTGGTGACCTGCTGCCAAGCGTCTTTCGAGAATGGACCCACACGTGTTTGATTGGATTTAGGTCCGGGGACCTTACGGGCTAATCCATGCTTTGAATATCTTCGCTTTATAACAGCTCTGCGACAACCACTGTACGATGAGGAGCAGCGTTTTCGTCCATGAAGAAGAACTCAGGACCCACAACACCTCTAAGCAGACGCACGTGAGGCAGGAGAACCTCGGTACAATAACGGACACCAGTAACTGAACCTCCTTGGAAGATGTGGAGGTCAGTGCGGCTACTAAGCATGATACCGTCCCAAATGAGATCTCCGCCACCTCCAAACCGGTCCCTTTCGATGATGTTGGAGGTGTAATTGCGTGTTCCCTGCTCTCTCCAGATGTGTATACGTCCAGAATCGCTCGTCAGATTAAATCGGTCCTCATCCGTAAGGAAAACTGGACCCCATTGCTGATGTGTCCAGTTATTGTGTTCCTGGCTCCACAGAAACCGCCGTCTCCGATGAGCAGGAGTTAATGGTACATACTCTACTGGTCGTCTTGCAAATAGACCACCTTTGTGCTGCCTCCTGACCACGGTGAAACGCGATAACGGACGTCCAGTTGTCTGTGGCATGTGCCTTGCGATTTCTCCCACTGTCTACCGTCTGTCTCTTCTCACCTGTAGGACAATATACTGGTCGTCCGCCGCCATGGTTGCTCCTGAACGACCACTGCTAAACTATCGGACTGCTGTTCCTGTCGTTTAAAAAGCTCTCCAAGCTCGTGAAACGTTGCCGTGAGCGATCCCGAAATCCTCGGCCACATTAGTCACACTTCGACCATCTTCCAACCTCCCAATGACGCGACCTTGGGTAACGTCATCCAGATGTCGTCTACTGGATTGCCTGTTGGCGATATCACACGGTGGCAGCAACTCGAAGTCGTTCAAACCGATGTACACATTGTGTATACCGTGCAATAGCTTTCACCGAATTGCTGAGCGTACACCACCCGTGTGCTTTATACCTTTCCGACCCCCCCCTCTACATCATGTTGCATATATGCACTTGCCTTACTGTACCGAAACCTAGTCTATCTCCAGAGTGTTCTTTCGGTCCGTTCTGCATACTCGTTTCGCTGTTATGCTAATTTTCCTCTTCGTCCTAAATTTTTGCACACCAGTGTATCAACATTTAAGAAAGGATGTAAGAAAGTTTGTAAACTACCTCAGGATGTCAATCGCAAGTTTTGATGAGCTCCCCAAACGACTCAGTTCGCTACTCCTAAAGAAGAATGGCAGGATGAGAGAAATAGTCTTACCAGCTGAAAGGCTTGCTGTATCTTTAAGGTAAGAATTCTTGAGTGTTACTTTTTAATTTAGCGTAGTATGTGTGTGGAAATTTGGTACAAACAATAAAGCCTTTAGAATACAAATAATGATTTATCTTATATTTTAGAATGCAAGAATGATTTATTTTACAATCTTTACAGAATAAATAATAAAAACGCAAATGTAATACAAATAACCAGGGCAAATGTGGCTTAAATATGAGAATATGAAAAACTAGTTTTTTCTCACTAACTTTGAGAAATGTCTCAAAAAGTTTCACTGCAGGCAGATTATGTTGACTCATCATGAGTAGTATTCTAATGAAGTAGGGAAATATTTGATCCTGCTGAAGGAGATGAAACGAAATGTTGACTTGAAGCCGTGTTGCATGGCTCAGAGCTACCCAGCTGGCTGAATCCGCTAGTCTGTTCGATTGGCATACCAGGCCTTACCATTTTTGGTTGAGCTGAAGGTTCTTCCCCATACACTACGGGAAGTGCTTGTTAGTATAAATACACTGGCGGCAGATATTTGGCGGAGGTTGCGTCTATAATTGCTGCTATGTTCGATATGAAACACTCGAAGGATTTGATGGAGACCTATAAATATTTTGAAGAGTGTTCAAGATTTCAACTTGGAATCTCAATTTTTAACTATCATCAAGATTTTGAAGACTGGGAAGAATGCAGTTAAAGAAGTTACCATGAAGATTTCAGGCTGTTGCAGTTTCTGTAAAATACACTTTTAAACATATGTAATTCCAACTTTCTGTTTTTCCGTTTCTAAGAAGTTGCAGGTAATGGTGGGAGGTGGAATGTTTGAACATCAGTCTTGTCATCACTGTTTAAATTTCCGTCGGGCCCTTCAATCTCTGATTCCTTTTCAGTAGTATACTTTGTCTCATTATCCAGACTAGAAATTGTCCCTTTTCCTCTCGGTGTTCATCTTCAAGAAGCCAAGTCGATCATTGTACACTAAAGAGCAATTGAATTAGAGATACCTGTCTAGTAACGTGTAGCACCACCTTTCGCCCTGATGATGGCGGCGATTCGTCTCGGCATGGACTCGACAATGTACCGGAAGCGTTGGAAATCCATACGGATCCACGACCTCTGAAAAAGCTCCCACAGTTCACGAAGATCTGATGGAGGGAGGGTCAGAGCCTCGAACATCTCTCTCGATGGCTTCCCAGATGTGATCGATAGGATTGAGGTCAGGTGACCTAGCTGGCCAAATAAGCGAGGTCACGTCGGTTGAGTGTTCTTCCAACCATACGGATGCAATTCGGGAGCGATGGCACGGTGCATTGTCTTGTTGCAGGATGAGGTCCGCAGTGGGATGTTGAAGACGCACAAACGGGAGGATATTGGTCGTCCAGAATATCCTTGTAACGTTTACCTGTGAGGGCCGATGTAACAAGTACCAGGGGTCCCATTTAAGTCCACATAAACAGTCCCCAGACAAGAATGCCACTCCACCTGCTTGAAGAGTACCCAGCTGGCAAGAAGGATCCATCGCTTCATGTGGTTTGCAGCGTACTCTTATTCTGCCATCCGCATGTACCAACGTGAATCTCGACTCATCAGTCCAGGCAACATTTTTCCACATGTCTAGGATCCAGTGGTGATGTTCCCGCGCCCATGCTAATCCTTGCACAATGTGATGTGCGGTCAGCAGCGGTATCCTCATGGGACGATGGCTTCTGTACCCCATAGCGAGGAGATGGTTCTGGATGGTTTAGCTGCATACACGTTTTTGTGCACCAGCGTTAAATTGCCGAGTGATTTCTTGTACTGTGGCCCGTCCATCCGCTGTTACAATACGAGCAAGCCGACGATGACCCCGCTCATCCACACGCTGTTGTCCACGGCAGGTGACCCTTGCATGGATGGTTTTACTGGATTTGATGTACTCATGGTGCACCCGTGACACAGTGGCTCGTGAAAATCCCAGCGCCTGCACGACTTCCGAGATGGAGTGACCCATTCGTCGGGCCCCGACAATTTGCCCACGATCAAATGTGCTTAGATCCTTCGTCTTACCAATACTGCGTCCGACACTTACTGATACCCGTCGCATCACTCCTTATACTGTTGGACCGCTGCATACGTCATGCCGTTTCCGTTTACAGGGCCGCCCACAGCGCCGCATTTGCATAACGCCTGCTGTCTATATTTCAATTGCTCTGCAGGGTATATCTACTTCTTAATTGATTTTTCTCAAATTTCAGTTCATTTTGCATTTTTAAGTTTGTTTAAGAACTTCACCTCCTGGTCCCGGATATTTTTCTACTAAGCAATTATGGATTTACCTGAAAACAAAGAGAAATACTAATAAATTTAATTTTTACATTTCAACATTTCAGTTGCACTTGGTACACGATGTATGTTTTTGCACAATCGCTTGTGTAGGAATTTGTGTGTTGAGTTTCAATTTTCTATGGTTTTAATGCCATTTTTTTATTTCAGATACCTTGCAAGTGATACTACCATCACGGACCTTCACTATATTTATCGAATTGGAGTGTATACCATCTCTTGCATTGTCGGTGAAGTTTTTGATGCTATATGAGAAATTCGGCGACTTGAGTGAATGCCTCCATTAACAGAAGAAAAACTGCAATCTGTCGCCAATGGATTTTAAAAGAAACTCAGTTTCTATATTGTATTGGGGCTGTAGACAGAAAACACATCCGAGTCATGAAGCCTGGAGTTAGTGAATCGTTGTGTTATAACTACAAGGATTTTTTTTTCAAATGTACTGCCTGCTGTAGTCATGATTTTTTTAAATCGTATTTTTTTGTCATCAAGGCCTTTTTTTCAAATGTACTGCTTGCACTGAATATCGTTTTATTTTTGTTGGCATTTGGGCGTACGGAAAAGACCGCGATTCAACAATTTTCAAGGAATCACTGCTTTGGTAAAGCATATGTAATAATAATTTACCCCTTCCAAAACCATCTCCCTTGCCGGAATGTGGACAACAAGACATTCCGTATGTGTTTATTGGAAACGAAGGTTTTGGTGTTCACCAACATCTTATGCGGCCATACTCAGGAAGAATCCTGAATCAACAAAAGCGAATATTTAACTATCCTTTGAGTAGGGTGAGAAGATATGTCGAATGTGGTTTTGGGATATCTTCAAATAGAGGATTCATATTTCATGGGCCACTCAACGTCTTCATGGTAATCTCCATGAAAATAGCGAAGGCATGCTGTATTATGCATAGTTTTGTTAGAGAAAGACACGGGTTTATCTTTGAAGACACATTCACAGTAGTGGGTTTTGAGGGCATTCGTGACATGGAGTTTGAACGTGGAAACAGGTCGGGAAATGATATTAGAAAAGTACATCCTGACTTCTTTCTGACACAGAAAGTGTCACTTCAATGACAGTCGAAAGTGTAGATTGAAAGTACCCATGTGAAAACCATTATATTGTTTTAAAAGGTATAGGGAAGTGCAACTAATAGCCTATTGGATTAATAATTATTTTATTCTAACAAATAAAATATGACATGAAGTTTTTTCGCAAGTTTTTGTTATTGCATACAGGTATTTAAATGTGGAGTCTTAAATGATAAGATATTTTCTGAAATATTAATTATAACACATTCCTCATATTTTGGATGCTTGAATAATAGTGCAAACTCATAAGGATTTAATAAAAACCATTTTTACAAACATAAGTTTTACGTACCATATTTATTCTTTCGTTCGTCACTCGTTTCCTGGAACTACTCGTTCAGTTCCATGAACACTTACCTCCATGTTCCTAAAGTTTATGAGGCTTATCAATAGCTCAAAATCTACTTTACAAACATTCATTCTGTAGAAACCAAATTAAACGGATTTTAAAAATCGCGAACAAAGCTCGACACCTATGTGATACTCTCAATGCATGTACTGAACTGGACTGGCTCTGAAAGCCGGACGGCAAAAAGTCGGCAAATCTGAAGACGTATATTTTGCTCCATGTATATTTCACTCTGAGGACGACAAGGCGCCGGGCCGTATTGAAATGGACGGGTGACAACAGCGGCCGTCCGTGGAGAAAAGCTGTAAACAATGGAATATGAAGCGTATGAATTCATCGATTGCGATACATTTTTATTTCTACGCACGGCGCCGCGTCGTACACAGTACACGGCAAGTAGTCGTATCGTCTGAAATAGGACTAACCTTTTGCCTAACCACAAGTGTATGCATGTCTCTTTAGATATTGCACTTGTACAGTTGCAGTTTATTTATTGAAAAATAAATTATAGATACAATCATTAAACATTCTAATTGTCAGAATAACGTGATGGGAATAAAATTCATTTCGGCTTTTAGTAGGCCTTAAATTAAAAGATTTAAGATTTTGCTGCAGTCACGCGTTCAGAATTGTCAACAGCGAGACTGTGATATTCATATCATACAGCATATGCATTAGATTTATCAGGTTAAATATCTTCAATTCTGCTGAATGATCTATTCCTCCTAGACGTGTAAATTAAGCACTGGTAATTATTTTTTAATAAGAACACTCTTGATGAATTTCTAATCTTCTTAACCTAATTAGGATTTGCATTCGTTAGAATTAATGTGGCATTATATTTTATAAAATACATAAGAATTTATGTGGCAAGGGTGAAATTCCAGAAGTTTAGAAAAACATCTGAATACCAAGCAAGCGTTTAACCAAACTTTTCAAAAACAGTGAATCTTGCGTTTGCGACATAACAATTTCTGATCACTACAAGCAGTTCAAAATGTGTAAATGCTTTAGAGCAGAAACTAAAGATATGCTTGCATTCTGACGATTTATGTAGAATGTTTATCAAGAAAACGGATATCCGACACAGAGAAGTTCAGAATTTTTTTATATTTATCAGTAAAGTGTAGCATTCACGTGATATGTTTAAACTGAATTTTGCATTCGGACTTTATTTAAATACGTAAATATCATTGACGAAAAGTCATAATTTGATGCATATTTTCTCCTCCCTAAAAACGAATCATTTCTGTGAAAGTTTGAATACATCTACCTAATTGTATTCCACCATAACCGGCGCTATTATAAGTTCTTTTTACAATTCGTCTGATTGAAAACTAGGGACAAGCGATTTTCATACGTTCAGCCGCGTTCTTTTCCAACTTCTTTCCTGGTTAAGTAAGCGGTTTGGACTGAAACGAAAGTGTAAGCATCTCGGGCTGAAAATGTACCTTCTGAGATATGTGAAACATCAGGCAAATGCATATAAACTTATTTACGTCCCATAAACAAAATTAATTTGTGGACTAAAATAATTAAAATTTATGGAATTTCTGTGTTGTGATTTTGTTCCGTAATATTTCTCACTGTATTTTACTAAATTTTATACAGTGCTCTTGTGCCACATGGTGCATATGCATTTTTGCATTCTATATAGAAAATAAGAGAAAATATTGTTACCACACTCTCTGAAGTTTGGAATGCTTCCTGCACGGCGATGAGTGCGTTTGAATATCAAAGATGAGTAAGGCACGATATGCGATATATGCAGTACCAGTTGCAGGTGAAACGGTAATGAATGGGTAAGAATAAAGAACTAGTCCGTTGAAAATACTTGATCACTTCATATAGAGGAAAATGTGGAAATATTCGAGAAATGGCGGACTTGGTTGGCTGTTCGCTAACTGCTGTAGTTCAGCTGCAGGAGAGTGAATGAAAAAATTGCCTTACGGGCGGGTGGAACTGCACGGCTACTACAATTAATGATTAGTTGACAACTAGCTTGGACCTATTATCCAGGGAAATAAGTTTTCTGTCTTTGTAGAACTCGCCATTGACTGATAACTGGTATTTCAGAAAAGTAAAACCACATCAAAAGCACAAAACCTCTACCGTATGCACTAATGTTGTAGAAGAATGAAAACAGCAGCAAAGTTCATCGCAGTAGGTCAACGGCAACTACTGAAAATTGCTGGACCTTGGAGGACGGAAGGAAGTTGCCTTTTCTGATCAAAAACGTTTTCTTCTGTATCAAGCAGCTGGACGACAGATGCATAACTCGAACAGCTTACGAGAAGATAGTACAAGTTGTCGTTACCCAGGGACAAAAATCATGTGTCCGTGTTTTGATTTTTGGAGGATGTTTTCCTAAGACACACTGACTGCCCTGGAAGGGATGCATGGGAACCTGAGCGTTATTGCGTAACTCTTCACCATTTCAGACCAGGTTCAAGGTTTTATACTTACGGATTTTTTCCTCAGCGAGACTGGTATTTAGATAGTTGTGCCATCGCATATGATCGTGTAATATTTGCAGTAAGACCAGCATTGCTTTTGCAATACCCCATGGCCCTACACCTAGCCTGGCATGAACGCAGCGAAGGAAATGCGGGAAACTGGATCGGCATCTGCGACTTACAGGCATGGACACTAGCCGTGCAACGGGCATAGCAAAGAGCGATATGTCAGGGCTTCCCTGCGTACTCTTTCAGGGGTCATGTTGTTTAGGGATTTAACGACAACCGTGAAAAATTCCATTGGTTACAAGCAGTTTCCCGTCTCTTATTTAGTGCCACTGGTTCCAGGAAAGGGAGATAGACAGTACCGGTAAATGAGCGCAACATCCATTTTCTCAGTGGAATTGCTACCCGAACCCAGCTCAGACGATTGGTCATACACCTGCCCTTACAGCACCTAGCCACCGGAGCTCCTTGGTGGACTCTGGGAGCTCATGGCAAGTTTCTGGGACGACGTGGTGGCAAATTACGAAGGACGTACGCAACACAAGGCAATTCATTCTAATGTTTTACTGCTCCAATGTGTCCCACATGGCATTTTCTTTGACGTTCTGCATGAGCTAAATAAATCTATCAAGTTATGTAAAAATTTATATTAAACTTAAGTACACTCATACCCTGACAATGAAATTTTCGCACCTAGGCGAAAACATGCTGCAACCGCAAAACTTTGCAAATAGCTAGAGTGCTTGCTGATATGCAAATGATCCGGGTTTGGTGCGATTGCGCATGATCGCGCATACCATGTGGTGGAGCTGGGAACACAAACCCGCAGCTTTATAAACAGTCGTGTAGTCGATGCCCCATGAAAGCGAAAAGTACCAGCTGACGCAAGCAAGTATACACAGTGCCAAAAATGCCGGGTAGACGTCAGAGACGTCGATTTACACAACTGATGTAGGTTGAGAGAGGCCTGAACATCGGGCTTAAAACCGCAGGGTGTTCGACGCGCCATATAGCCCACCACGTCGATCGTTCTGACCATATCGTCCTACTTAGTTGGGAGAAGTGGACTCGTGACGTTATTGCCACACGGCGGAGCGGCTCCGGACGGACCAGGAGGGCCACCGGGAAAGAGAACCTTCGGATCGTGCGCCTTGCACGAACGGATCGCATTGGTACCCGGTCCATTATACAGGCAGACATAGCGGTTCTGTTGCCTGTATAGTGATGGTTCGTGGACACACAGGGCACTAGGAATCACTTCCCGACGCGTCACGGAAGCGGATCTTCGATCACAGAACCTTCGATCCCAGGAGCCAACAGATTCCGTGAAAAGATGTTTAATATTCAAAATCATACATCGCTTTATGTGAGAACAAATATGATACACATTGCTGGATTATTTCTCATTTCAGTCTTCTCACTAATAACTTAAGTATCAAATACAGTACAGTCAACCCTCGATTTTAGTTGCCTCGATTTATGGCCAACATTGTACAATGCCACCCCTTGGGTCTGAACAGACGCTCTCTATGAAAACATGTCTTTATCCCTTGACCTATGGACACAGTTTTGGCATTCGCGAAGCCAATAAATATACCTGCACCAACCTACATTTTCCA
Organism: Macrothele yani; assembly: GCA_039090855.1. Classification (NCBI taxonomy): domain Eukaryota; kingdom Metazoa; phylum Arthropoda; class Arachnida; order Araneae; family Macrothelidae; genus Macrothele; species Macrothele yani. The sequence goes on along the minus strand of CM076999.1, from coordinate 42,998,715 downwards.
ACACAAAAAATACTTGATATATCCCACTCGGATGATGAGTGTGAATTGCTTTCCCGTTTTTCGGATCATGATTCAATTGTGGCGCAAATTTTCTCGGAGAAAATGGCAGACATTGCTATGAGCAGATGTTTGCTGCTCCTTTGGAAAGCGTGCCACAATGAGGGTGCGGATCTGGCTTGCTCCCGCTCTTTCAAAGTGACACAGGAGTCAAAAGGTAAGGTATACGTTACAGAGAGTTATCAGTTTTAGGTATCATTTCTGCCTACGTTCATTGCTATCAAGGGATTGCAAGTAACTGCAATCTATTGCTAGTTATTTGGACTTAATGGATGTATCACGAACTGTTGCCCCTTAATGATGTCTTCCATTTGCGTATAGAGAAGGTCGAGCTGAAAGTTTCTGAAATGGGCTAGGTTAACTTTAACGCAAGAGCCTGTCTTGGGAGATGGGTTGTTGTATTCTTCTCACTTCCGCCCTGTCCTCTTTGGCGGAAGAAAAGCGCTTGTGCTCTGTACCCTCTACAAAATATCAATTAAGATGACAAGTGAGCTGTCACCTTTTTCCAGGGACACAGATTTTCTTTTACTACACAAGAAATTGTTGTTTTTAGTTCGTCTTCTTGGCTCTGCAAATCATTCTGCAACTGAACGCAAGTATCGAAATCAGAACCGAAAAAACGAACCTTTTTATGTTGTCGTTTGCTGTTTGAAAAACAAATGTAGAAAGAATGGTCCTTACGATAAAACAGAAGCTTGTAATATGCAACTATGGAAATGAAATCATTGAAATCAAAAAGACAATAAAAGTAGACAATCTTTGTAAAGAAACTAAGGTGTGTTAAAGGAGTTTGTGTAATAATATCAATTCTCAGATGATAAAGTTTCAGTATCGGAGCTTGATTTTCAGTCATTGTATATATTGAAAAGCTAATTTTGTCTTTTTACTTTGCAAACTGGATTTCAGAATTTAATTAGCAAAAACTTCCGAGAGAGAAACGGGTACTTCAAACTACAATGCGCGTTAGGTTTACACTATGGGATGATATATTTTTCTAATTTTCATAATTTTGATTAAATGTTACGATTTCGAGGAATCAAAATTTATAAAATCTCGATTGCTTAAAAATTTGATATAACGCACAATGTAAAGGAACAAACGTTAGCAGCACATCAAGTCCTGGCTGTATTATAACCGTGAACTAACTTATACTACATATGCACTTTTGAAATCGAAAAAGCATACTGAAAGCCGAAACGTAAACACCTTAAAATGAGAATGTGAAACTTTAAATATATATGTCAATTAAATATATAGTTTCGTCATTTTCTAATCTTTTAAAAAAGCCTGTTGTTTTTTTGCAATAAGTGCAAAAAAGCTTACGCATATTTTTGCACTTTATTGTTATCTACGGTCTCAAACTTAGACCGTAGGTTGGTTAGTTGGTTGGTTGATGGTTTATGGTGCAAAGCCCTCAAAGGACCAAAGAACGCCTTAGAACGTAGATAGGGTATAGGAGAGCTGAATTATGTTGCAGATCTTAAGAATTAAAGACGGAATTTTTTACGAAAATTTTGTGCCCCCTTGACCCCGGGCCCCGACCCCTTCCAAAAACCGTCTACCGTCTAAGTTAGATAACCATGAGATAGTATAACAAATTTGGTGGTTCTAAATTGAAATCTGTAGATTTTACATTTTTTATGAGGGGGGGGGACTCTTACCCACCGGGCTCCAACCCCTTCCAAAAACCGTCTAGCGTCTAAGTTAGAGTACCATGAGATAGTATACCAGATTTGGTGGTTCTGAATTGAAAACTGTAGTTTTTAAGAAAACATGAGTTAGTATACCAAATCTGGGGGTTCTAAATTGAAAACTGTAGATTTTACGATTTTTTTATTAGGGAGCGGCTGTGAACCCCCGTGCTCGAACCCCTTCCAAAAACCGTCCAGCGTCTAAGTTAGAGTTTCATGATACCATATTTGATGGTTCTGAATTGAAAACTGTAGATTTTACGAAAAGTTTATGTGGCGGGGGAGGGGGAGAAGCTCTGAACCCCCGGGTCTTGACATGTTCCAAAAACCGTCTACCGTCTAAGTTAGAGTACCATGAGATAGTATACAAAATTTGGTGGTTCTAAATTGAAAACTGTGGATTTTACGAAAATTTTGTGGGGGGGGGCTCTAACCCCCGTGCCCCGACCCGTTCTGAAAACCGTCTGCCGTGTAAGTTAGAGTACCATGATATAGTATATCAAATTTGGTGGTACCAAATTGAATGCTGTAGGTTTCACGAATAAAAAAAAATTATGGAGAGGGGGTGACTGAACCCCGGGCTCCGACCCTTTCTAAAAAACCGTCTACAGTCTAAGTTAGAATACCATGAGATTGTATACCAAATTTGGTGGTTCTAAATTAAAAACTGTAAATTTTACGAAAATTTTTTAGGGGGGCTCTAACCCCTGGGCCCCGACCCGTTTCAAATACCGTCTCCCGTCTAAGTTAGAGCTTCATGTTACCAGATTTGGTGGTCCAAAATTGAAAACTATAGATTTTACGAAAAAATTTTAGGTGGGGGCTCTTACCCCCGGGCCTTGACCTAATCCAAACACCGTCTACCGTCTAAGTTAGAGTACCATGAGATTGTGATGTGATGTGTGTTTTTTGAGCTCTGTCTTTTACGTGCTTTCGAGTAGTTAATCGAGTGGTGTACTTTTTCTTTTCGCGTGCATCTTCCAGTTGAAGATCAGTGCTTTCGTTTCGTTTGTCTCACGAGGTGGTGAGTGAATTACTTTATTCTTTATCGTTAGTTATATTTTTCGAACGAGTTGGTCTTGTTCTTCGGTAAGCCTCGCCGTTGACATGGCGGCATTAGATAAGGGTGAAGCTCACGCCCTTATCTTGGAAGAGAAGCCATCTTCCTCCTCTTCTTCCAACCCAGCTGCTGACACAGCTTCGTTGGTCGCAGAGATCTCTAACTGCCTTACTGACGTCATGAGTTCCTCTGCCTTGCCTGCGCCTACTGCCTGCCTTCCCACTGAGGGTACTGCCGTTACAGGTTTACTCTCTGTCCCTGTCGCGGATGCTATGGAGGTGTCGGGTGACGTCGCTTCTACGGCCACCACTTCATCTCAACTGCCAGATTCCCCTATAACAGCTGGAGTTTCGCCCTGTACATCTAGTAAAAGTACTGTTCCTCCATCATATGCGACTGCCATGTCTAGTGGCTCTACGTCACTCCTATCGTCTGATACTCTCCTTCCCGATTCGTATCTTCATGTCGTGGGATCAACAGCAACGATAGATATTCCCGAAGACTCACCAGCCGGCCGTCAACTGCAATCAACGATGGACCTCGGCGTATGTTTTGATGCGCTGCCGGATACAAAGCTTCAGCTCTATAGCCGAGCTCTTAAATCCATTTTACCGGCGGATGCAATAGATTATGTTGCTCGAAAACCACGATCAGTGCTGGTTTACTTCAAGAAAAAGGAACATGCTGACCTTGTCTTGACAGCAGGACTGACCATTAATGATGTACATCTACTACCACAACCAATCGCGCACCGCCCCGTTCAGGTGACTTTCTACCCTGTCCCGCCAGAGGTATCTGATACAATTCTTTGCACGTTACTCAGTAAGTTCGGCCGAGTAGTCGGTCCCATAACAACCCTCTCGGCGGCACCCAGAGACCCAGAAGACAAAGCCATTCGTGGCTTCCGTCGCACCGCTCGTGTGCTCTTTCCGTCTGATACTCATCTTCAGGCCTGTCCAACTGTCCTTCACGTGCGCTGTGGGCAACAGCGACGTCGTATCGAGATCATCACTTCTCAGCATTGCACCCTTTGTCAAAGTGAGAGTCATGTGCGAGCCAATTGCACTCGTGCTGTTTCCATAACCGTGCCAAGTGCTGTGGCACCTTCTGTCCCTCCTGTTACTGCTGTGTCAACGTCTCCACACGAGTGGAAGGTTGCAGGACCCAAATCTTCCCGACGTCGGCCTGCAGACGTTGGTCGACAAACGTCTTTGGCAGACTCACTTTCAGTTACAGATCGGAATTTTCCCACGCTTCCTATGGCACCCCCGCAGCGTATACTTTCTGCTCCTACAGATTTACCTGCTGATATGTCGTCGGTGTTTACCGTTGGCGCTGCAGATCCAGCAGCCGAAACCCTTTCCAGCACAGAAACTTCTATACCAGCTGGTTCCTCCACGATTTTTGGCAAACGCAGTGTCTCCTCACGGAAGAAGTTGAAGAAGTCTAAAACGTCCTCATCCCAGCACTTGTTCACTAGGCGGTCTAATCGCCCGGTTACTCGCGCAATCTTCTCTCGACGTGGCATTTCGTCTTCTCAAGTACAAGCCTGGACTGAACCAGAGACGGAGGATGTTTCTCCCTCGTTAGAGGACTTCACTAATCTCCTTCAAGAGGATGCTTTCCCCGCTGAGCCGCTGCCTTACGTAGATCTTCTTGAATATTTAGTGAGTCCCACCAGCACGGCCACTGCCCGTGCTTTTTTACTAAAGTATGAAGCTGCCCTACCTCGGGTTCTCAGTCAACTTGATTCTCTTTTGCACACTCTTCGGCGGAACGTCGATGACATTCCGTGGGGTCTGGGTTTTATCCAGCGCCTACATGTTCTCGCTACTGCAAGTCAACACATCTTACATCCGCCGACGGACCTAAAAGTTCAAGGTCACGTCACTTAATTGTCGCGGTTTTGCGACACCACTTGCGAACGCCTTAGCCTATGAGGACCTTTCTCCACTGAGTGCGGACGTGCTACTTTTACAAGAGACGAACTGTCATCCTACCACTTTGTTTACCCGCTGGCGATCATGGAATTTTGCTTTCCACCACGCATTCAGCTGTTCATCATATGGTGGTATTGCCGTCGGGGTACGCTCGACTTTTCGCTCTACGATGACTCTCTTCTCTGTAAAAAATCTCTGTCGTGATCTCTTACAACAAGTCACGTTCACTATTCAAACGGAGAGGTTTCATATCTTTAACATCTACGTGCCAAACACCTCCACTTATGTGTCGGAGCTTTTTCTGTGCTTTCGCGGTGCTCTCTCTGGTATACCTGCCACCGACCGAGTTCTCGTTGGTGGCGACTTTAATTGTACTCTACACCCTCAACTTGATCGTTCCCCGCCTTCACGCGAACATCGTGCAGACCTTGTACAGCAGCTACAGTCCCTCGTTTTTGATTTCTTACTGATAGATGTCCATCGACACTTATATCCGACTACACCCTCCCATACCTGGCCACGGCCAGACTTGACAGATTTTATACCACGCCCATACTTCTTCCAGCGATCTCTGCATCCTGTTGCCAGCCCACTGCGTCGTCCGACCATTGCGCCATCACTCTCACAGTGTTCCACACTCATGCACAGCACAGGACAACCCGGCCGTGGACATTTGATGCCGCTCTTTTGGATGACGCCGGTTTTTGCTCTTCAGTCCGCCATTTCCTCTCCGAATGGCACACGCAACTGCAGTCTGCGCCGTGTGCCCTGACTTTCTGGCTGGAGGTAAAACATCGCCTCTTGCTTCATGTGCGAAATCAGGCTTTTACGATCACGACGCTACAGAGGATGCGTTTGGATCACATCCGTACGATGCTTTCCCTTATAAATATGGCTGACCCTCTTTTTGCTGTGTATAAGGCTGAACTGAATTCTCTCCTAGTCCCACTCGCGCAACAGGTCATTCGGCGGCTGAGATTACAGCATCTCGCGCCCGATGCCTGCACTTATGAGTTACTTTCCAATCTTGAATCTAAGCGTCATGCCTCTGCTTCAATTCGCCATCTCCGCCTCTCTACTGGCGAGGTATCCTCTGACCCAGTTACTCTTTGCTCTGTTGCCCGCAGCTATTTTACAACGAAGTTTTGTGAGACTCCTCCTCCTTCCAGCACTGCCTTATTTGGTCTACACTCTGCTTTACCTCAAGTCCCCTCTTATTTTTCTGATTCTCTCCTCCGGCCTCCCACGCTAACAGAGATTTCCGTGACGTTTTCTTCTCTAAACTCCAAGGCCGCACCTGGCCCAGATGGACTTCCTTTCTGTTTCTACAAAGCTTTCCTCCCAGCCCTCCTTCCTTTTCTGCTTAGTGCTTTCTCCGCTGCTTTCCACCTATCCACCCTTCCGAGGAGTTTCACAATTGCCCATATAGTCCTCTTCCCAAAGAAGGGTGATCACCTAGACTTGGGGAACTGGCGTCCCATCTCACTTCTGAATCTTGATTACAAGCTTTATTCTAAACTACTCTCGCGCCGTATTAATCCAATCCTCCCCCACATCCTGTCCTCTAACCAGACCTATACTGTCCCAGGGCGCTCCATCTCGCATAACATTCAACTTCTCAGTGACCTAATCCATCTCGCTCGATCTCGCTCTGAACCTCTTGCTCTGCTGTCTCTCGATCAACAATCCGCCTTTGATAATATTTCTCACGCTTACCTCTCGTCTACACTTTATAGTTTCGGGTTTCCACCTCCTTTTGTTTCTGTTCTCCTCTCCCTCTATCAGGACGCCACTTTCCATGTCAGGTTGCCCACCCTTCTCACAGCGCCAATTCCTTTCCGTCGCGGCGTCCGGCAAGGCTGCCCCTTGTCTGGACAGCTCTTTGCTCTTGCGATCGAACCTTTTCTCCGCTCCGTTCACAGATCCTTCTATGCTTCTCTGCCTCCAGTGGTCGCCAGCACTCGCCATCATATTGTCACCTATGTTGCCTATGCTGATGACGTGACTTTTTGTGTTCGACAAGATGCACAATTCTGCAAACTTCGCCACCTCTACGCTCGGTATGCCTCTTGTTCTAGTGCCACGCTAAACGAGTCAAAAAGCACTGGCTTGTGGTGTGGGTCGTGGGCTAGTCGAACCGACTCTCCATGGGGAGCCGAATGGTTCACATCCTCACAGCGTTTTCTAGGAGTGCACCTGGGCAAACCTCCTACAGCCTCGACGATAACGTGGAATGCACTGCACCCCCGCCTGCTGCGTACGGCTGCCAACTGGAGAAAAGCACAGTTCTGCACTTCTCTGTACCAGCGTGCCCAGATCACTCGAACATATTTGTTATCCATGTGCACGTTCTCTTGGCTTGCGTCCAAACAACCTGTCTATCGTCTTCTTGCAATCACCCAGTGCCAAACCAATATCGTGTGGGCTGGTCATCATTGGGTTAACGCTTCACTTCTCAGCTTGTCTCCTCAGAATGGCGGTATTGGACTGCTTGACGTGCGGTTATACTATCAGGCATTCCGAGTGTCTGCATTTCTTCGCCTTCTTGCTTCACCTGTTCTGCCTGCGGAGACAACCCGGGACGTCACTGTCTCCCCGCGTAATCCCCACCTTACTTTTCTTTCCTATCTATTAATGGATCACTGCCCCCTCCTTTCCAACTTACCTCCTGTCTATCGGGAGGCTATCACCTTGCTTCGCTCTTTCCCTCTGTCTCGCTCTCCACCAGCTACAACCTCCGAACTACTCTCAGAACCTCTATTTTTCTCCTCCGTCATTCATCCTCCGCACCTCCCCTGTTTTGCTTTCCCCACCTGGCTCCGCGCCGGAGTAGTCACAGTCCGAGACCTTGTCACCCCTGATTTTCTTTGGCGCTCCTTCTCCGACTTTCCTCCTGCTATTCGTGCTCTACCCCATGCTCTTCAGGTTCACACCTCCTTACTCTCATCCCTTATTTCTCTCTTTCCCGATCTTGCTTCCCCCGCCGGTCTCGTTCCCGTTCTATCCGCGTCTCTCCCCCTCCCCTTTTCTTGTCGGCTCACGGCATAGATCTTCCGATTTTCTCCTTCACCACATCCGCTCTTTACAGATTTCTCTCTCTCTCCCGCTCTTCTACGCCTACACCTATCCCTGATATCCCGTCTTCCGCTCTCTCTGCTGTGTGGTCTGCCACCCTCTCTCCTCTATCTACACCCCCAGAGATCAACACCCACTGGTTCTTCTTACATAACCGTCTTCCCGTACCCTCAATCTTGCACCAGATGACCCTTCTTTCCTCCCCACTCTGCCCTTTCTGCGCCGGGGAGGCAGATGTGAGTCATGTCTATCAATATTGCACTATACTGCTACCAATGCTGAATCTTGCCTTTTCGATTGCGCAAAGATCCTGTACAACTGATCTTTCCTTCAGTGCTTACCGAACGCTGTTGCTCAACCTTGTGCCTCCAATCAGACTCGCTGTAGTCTGCACCTACATTTTTGCGCTAGTGAAACATGTTATATACGTCTATCATCAACAGTGTCGTGCTCGGGAGGTGCCTCCTACGGTACTTCACGCAAGTGCCGCGTTGCTCAGTTTTTTCGGGAATGTCTCCTTTCTCGATTACGCCTTGAGTACCACACCGCCGTTGCTCGACAAAGTGAACCAAGCTTCTTCTCTACATGGTCCCCAGCGGCCCCATGGTTCGCTGGGACACCGACTTCATTGCATCTTACAGTTGGTGCTTGTATGACTATTTAACAGTTAACTCAGTGACTCTTTATCCGAACCTTCGTCACACCTGCTCATCAAGGTATGTCTTATCTCCACGAGATTCCTGAACATCTATTTCCATCTGAATGTCATGCAACTATAATGTCTCTTTGTTTCTACAGTCATCTGTACATATCCCATTTCTATGTCACAATTATCGGTCATTCTACTTTTGCTCGTCTCATGTACATGTACTTATCTTGTTTTCATAACGGTGCCGTTGCGTCTTCAAGTGAACCCAGCTTCTTCTCTCTATGGTCCCCAGAGGCCTTGGGGTTGTTGGGACTCCACCTTCGCTGCACAGTACAGTTAGTGCTCATAAGACTATATTATAACATTTTACTCTGTGCTGCTCTACCTGAACCCTTGCCATATCTACTCAACCTAGTGTGTACGATTTCCTCAAGATTTGTTTACATCTAAATGTCATGTATATATTGTAAATAGGTATCTACTGTCATCTGTAAATAGTGCATTCATGTGTCACTGTTTTTTTTTTGAGACGTTTTTCTCTTGCTCGTCTCATGTACATTCCTTGAATAAATACTTTGTGAACACCATGAGATAGTATACCAAATTTGGTGGTTCTAAATTGAAAACCGTAGATTTTACGAAAATTTTGTATGGGGGTGGCTCTGACCCCTGGCTCCAACTGCTTCCAAAAACCGTCTACAGTCTAAGTTCCCGCTTCTTGAGATAGTATACAAAATTTGGTGGTTATATATTGAAAACTGTATATTTTACGAAATGTTTGTAGGGGGTGGTGGGATCTAACCCCGGGCCCCGACCCGTTCCGAAAACCATCTACTATCTAAGTTAAAGTACTATGATATAGTATACCAAATTTGGTGGTTCAAAATTAAAAACTAGATTTTACGAAATTTTGTGTAAGGGGGGAGGCCTCTGAACCCAGGGCTCCGACCCTATCCTAAAACCGTCTACAGTCTAAGTTAGAATACCATGAGATAGTATACCAAATTTGGTGGTTTTAAATTGAAAACTGTAGATTTTACGATAATTTTGTACGGGGGGAGGGAAGCTCTAACACCCCGGGCCTCGACCAGTTTCAAAAATCGTCTTCCCCTAAGTTAGAGTTTCATGACACCAAATTTGGCGGTTCTGATTGAAAATTATAGATTTCACGAAAATTTTGTATGTGGGGGTCTCTTACCCCCGGGCCTTGACCCGTTCCGAAAACCGTCAACCGTCTAAGTTACAGTACCATGATAGAGTATACCAAATTTGGTGGTTCTAAATTGTAAAATAGATTTTACGGCAATTTTGTAGGAAGGGAGGGGTCTGACCTTCCGGGCTACAACCGCTTCCAAAAACCGTCTACACTCTAAGTTAGAATACCACGAGATAGTATACCAGATTTAGTGGTTCTGAATTGAAAACTGTAGATTTTACGAAAATCTTGAATGTGGGGGCTCTGTCAAACCGGGCCCCGACCCGTTCCAAAAACCGCCTGCCGTCTTACATTTTTAGTGCCAAAGAAAAAGCGTAATATTCCTATCCTATCTGAGTGTCCAAACTTTATAAATTTGATCAGGGAGGAAGACGTTCGAAATCGTACTTTTTCGTGCATTCGTTTTGTATGTAACCAACATTTGTAAACGCGACGAATTGGTCCGCGACGAATTGACTTACTCGACGAATTTGTCCACGACAAATTGACGCTCGACCAATCGTCGTGGTCGACGAATTGTCGTAGTCGAAGAATTGACGCGAAACCTCGGTTTATACCGGTACGACGTGAAACCTCGGTTTATACCGGTACCTACCAGCGGCACCCGGTATTAAGGACTCATAGCAAGCGTTCTCGTCGCAATTCAATTTAGCCATGGAAGATGAGAGTAAACATCCGGTTTTGATGGAAACTTGGTAAATCAGCTACGGAAACTTACAAAATGTTAACGTTTTAACGACTATAACGCCCAAAACGCCCGTACATACAAGCGACCATAGACGCCCGAAACGCCCACCATAGACGCCCGAAACGCCCACCATAGACGCCCGAAACGCCCGTCTAGAGTGAGTCAGGTTTCCTACCCTTACGTGATCATCAAATTTGCATGACCTAAGGGGGATCAGCAGGTGTCATCCTCAGTAACTATTGTTGTTACTAAACAAAGAAGAGAACCAAAACAGACAGTTTCGCGCGTTATGGTATTTAGAGTGATACAAAATTTTTGGGCCATGGTCGTTAACCCTTTAACCGGCTGGAACGACTTCACTAGGGGTTAGAAATGAGCGGAAATCCGGTCTAAAGAATATTTTGCTATTCTAAGAAGTGGATAGTGAACCTGCGAATTAAAAAGTGTTGCTTATTATTTCCCTTAGCTTTACTATTCAAAGTAATCATTTAAGGAAATGATTTATACTAATCCTTCTGACTGATTACTTGCTAAAAAGACTGCATCAATAGCGATGAACAAAGGAAAGGAGAGAGAAGATATTTGAGTCTCTTGTTTCTCTGCGTAGTGGCATGAAGTTGGTGTCAGGGAGACTTGACACTGACACCATGATATAGGAAAGAAGCGAGCCCTCTTCCTCCACTCCACAGGTCATAGAGCAGACTAGAAGAGAGCGCTGGAAAGCAGGACTAGAAAAGAGCGCTAGAAAAGGGGTCTAGGTGGTCATTTCTGTTTCGGAAGCTTAGTACATTTTAGGCAGCATTTAGTTCAGGTACATCGGCCGCTTAAAGGGTTAACGGGTTAAAAAGAGCGTATGAAGACACATCATTCTTCTGCAACAGTGTTTTCGATTGGTGTGAACAGTTTCCTGACAGGCGGGTATCTTTTGATGATGATCCGAGATCTGGGCGTCCCTCAAGTGGTCTGACAGCGGAAAAACTCTAAGATGTGCGGATAAAGTTAAATTGAGATCGTGGAATTACAATGAGACAGCGAGACATTTTAAACTGAGTCGGTAGGCATCAGTAAATCTCTCATGAAATGGTAAGCGAGGATCTCAAAAAACGAAAACTTAATGCCAGTTTTGTACCCGAATTCTGAATGACGACCAGAAGGAGGCCTGTTCATCGATTTGTTTTGATATGCTGTGCATTGATGCTACGTATTCTGCTTTTTGCCCAGAATTATTGCAAGAGATTTATCATGGTGCGGCAGTATGATCCATAAACCAAGCGGCAAAACGCTGAATGGAGGGGCACCCATTCACCATCAAGCAAGAAAGCCCGCATTAGAACATCAAAGACAAAGACGATCCTGATAGCCTTTTTCGATTCGAAACGTACAGTCCACAGTCCACAATGAATTTGTGTAGTGTGGCAAATTGTAAATGAAGAATTCTACAAGCAAGACTTGCAACGTTTACGCAGCAGTGTTTGTGCCGTCGCCCATAGTTATAGGAATCCGGAAATTGGTTATTGCTCCATGATAACGCATAACCACATATTGAGCTGTTTGTCCAACAGTTTCTGGCTCAGTACCAAATCATTGTGTTGCCACATGATACATATTCCCCTGATTTATCTCCACGTGACTTGTTCCTGTTCGCCAGGATATAGTTACGCTAAAAGGACAGTATCATGCAGACATTACATCTATCCAAGCAGTCGTTACAAAACAACACAGGGACATCCCGGAAAGTGCTTTCCGGAACTGTTTTAAACGCCTTCATAAACTCATGAAAGATGTGTGTTGATTCAGAATGGCTGGATTTTGAAGATGCTGGGTATTAATGGTGAGTATGTTGCTCTTTTCATACCCTTTACTGAGTTAGTTCGGGAACGGTTCGGAGGTATACTATAATTTCGGTTGCAGTGTTTTTCAAACATACCTGGGCCGTCCATAACGCACATATAAGTACAAACTTATCTGAAGTTGTCCATACTGTTCAGTCATTTTTAGGCCTTGTTGAATGCTTTTCCAAAAAAAAATACTTCAAAGCAGTTTTACAAAAAATTCATTGGAAACAAAATTTACATAAATATTATTTTCTGTAAATTACTGCAAGCAAGAAATACGTGTATTTGGATTACTTCAACATTCCGGAATCAAACTATGTAAGATAAGAGTGAAATATCAGTGTCGAAATGTGTAATTTCAACAAAGTCCATATGGACATTATCTATAAATGAAAAAGACAAATTTTGGGTAAATAATTATATGTATATAGACGATGCATTTGCCATCATTTCGTTTAACTAGAAAAACAAACCTTCTTAGATTCCTGAAGCTTTATAAAATTCCGGTACAAAAATTTGAATATTCTTGCAGCTACCATCTTTCCAAACCCTCAAAGCTGATAAGGTATTGGAAATGGAGATATGAAGCAGCTTAAAGTGTTTCTGAAATAGTGAAATTTAAAACGAATGTTATTGAGATAAAGAACATTGACCCACGCAATGAACGCATGATCTGTTGGCGTTGATTGACAGATTTGGGGATTTCATCTTCTGCATTTCTTTTGTTTCTTATGCTTTTCACACACTAACAATAGTTGCTAAATATTTGTATTGCAGTAACCCTGGTACTTTGTTCCATTGCTCTGGTAAAGACACTGGGAAACGGGCTACCGTTTCCATTGCATGCCACCACACCAATGCAGAAATTGGTATAATCCGCAAACAAAGTATATACAGAGATAGATATCTACGAAGACTCAGGAAGCAGCATTGACAATTCCGATGGCGGTTTATCAGGATTTAAGCGATTAAAATGTGGTATGATAGTCGGTGCAAAGGAAATGGGTCATCATGATATCTAGTAAATAACCACGAAATTTGGATTTACCAGGTGAACAATTTCAAGGGTTTACCTGGAATTCACAAAATCAGGGGAAACATCCAAGTACGAGACAGATGTCGCCGTCGAAAATCCCTCGACGAACATGGAAAGAGGCGCATGGCACGCATCGTAGCATTCGTCCTACGTGCAGCATTGCCGCAAATCAGAGCGCAAATCAATGCTAGTGACAGTAATAGCATTAACATTCGGACATTGCACCGTTTCCTTAGTTCTGTGGGGTTTCGGAGCCGGCGGCTCAGCAGGGTACAAATGGTGACCTGACAACAGAAGGCTGTGCGCCTTGAATGAGCTCGGGATTATCACCATTTAACGCAAGATGACACGAAACACGTAGCCTGGTCCAACGAATCGCGGTACTAACTGCTTCTGCCAGATGGAAGATTCCAGGTGTAGGGACCATGCAAAACGCAATGGATCCCGTACATCAACAGGGATAGTGCAAGCAGGCATTCGCTCTGTCTTTGTGTTCGGTGTTTTCAGCTGGTACGCATTAGGACATCCCATACGTCTGCAGACTGCTCTGACCGGTGTAGACTATGTAACAATCCTTGGGGATCGTTTGCACCCGTTCACGCCATACAACCACTCAGACCGGTGCGAACTCTCTTAACACTAGAATGCGCTAACGACCATATCCATACATGTCATATACCTGTTAAACCTATAAATATAGTAGCTGAGAAACAAACGACCCTGATATAGCCCTATCTAGAAAAAACGTGAACTTAGACCCCAGTCGATATCATCAGGAGAACACAGATTGGGCGGAATGGCTTTTCTTATTCAGCAAATTAGCTGCCATGCGAATAAAGCTACGCCGAACGTGTTCTCGAAAGCACACAACTGAAAAGAAAAAACAAGAACAGAAGATTAGATAAAAAAACAGCAAGAGTAATCGCATCATGCTATTTATTTATTTTATCTCAGAAGGCAAAGGTCAAACTAATCAAATACGGTTCAGTGGAAATGCTGGCAAAATTGTACGATAACGAGGTTCACAAGCTACATCACAGAAGATTAGTGGGTGTCAACTACGTGTAAGGTAAGCTCGCATTAGTATTTACAGAAGGCCTTGAGTGGTTGGTTGGTTGGTTGGTTGGTTAGATTTTATTGGCGCAAGGGCCATGGATGGCCAAAGAGCGCCAGACACAAGACAAAAAAAAAACCGTGGCAAAAATCGCAAAATCTGGCCGACCAAGTAAAACCGAAACATGAGTACGAAGGGAGGGCCAAAAAAGACAATGAAACAAACAGCATGAAAAACATAGTACAATGGTGAGAAACAAGCCGATTAAGTAAAACTGAGGAATGAGAATGATAAAACACAGTACGAATTCGAACACAACTACACATAGGATGAGTCAAAAGGAGGGGGCTGAGCTGTCACTCTCCTCCCCCACACTCCTCTGCAACGCTGGCCGAGGGCGGGGACGAAATGTCACTCTCCTCCCCCCATGTTCCTCTGCAATGGAGGGTGAGGTTGGGGACGAACTGTCACTCTCCTCCCCCCATGTTCCTCTATAATGTTGGTCGAGGGTGGGGACCGCGCAGAGTCCGAGACAGTTGCAAAGTCGGCCATGTAGGCCGCGACATGTGGATGGACACTGCACACCTTAGAGGATTGAGGGCCGGCTCTCCAGCACGTGCAGGCCTTCCGCTGGGAACTGGAAGAGTCGGTCGTCTTCAAAAGAGAAGGCGCAGACTCAGCTGGTCGAATAAGCTGGAGCTCGGTGAAATCCACCTGTGTCGCTTGTTCAACTGTAGATCGCTTGGCAAGTGCGGCGAGAGCTACAAGGCGCGGAACAAAGGGCTGCACGGGTGGTGGCTGAGACTGAACAACTGCGGCAAAACTACGCTGTCGGGTGTTGGGAATACCCAACTTGGCTTTGGCAGCAGGGTACGAGAGGCCTTCCAGGGTCTTGAGGCGCTGGATCGCCATCTCGTCCTTCCATTTCATACAGTTGCGGGAGTAAGCTGCATGGGCCTCACCGCAGTTAACACAGCAGGCCGCAGAAGTGCAACCTTCCCCGTCATGTTCACCGGAGCCACAATTAGCGCAACGAGCGGAACTCTTACAGAATCGTTGTGAATGCCCGTACCTCTGGCACCTGAAACAGCGCAGAGGACTGGGAATGTACGGGCGAACTGCACAGACCAAGTAGCCTGCTTTGATTTCTGTCGGAACTTTCGGGGAGTCAAAAGTCAAGATTACATTTTTAGATTTAAGCAAAGAGCCATCACGCCGGAACATCATACGACGTGCAGCAAGAACACCCTGATCCGCAAGTTCAGTCACCAATTCATCCTCACTGCATGGCAAGAGATCAAACTCCGAAATAACACCCCGAGAGGTGTTAAGAAACGGGTGAGGTGTCACTTTGACAGGAATTCCCTGAAGACTAGAAAGGCGCAGAAAAGTGTTACTCTGAGAAACACTGCAAGTTTGGACAAGCAGGTCCCCAGAGCGAAGCTTCCTCACAGACTTCAAGGGGCCAACCGCAGCGTCCAAAGCTTTAGAAATGAAAAAGGGAGATCTGGTGGACAGTCTCTCATGCGGATCGATGGATTCTACAAGCAAGTGAGTAGCATGCGTAGTCACAGCAATCGAGGGAGACGACGCTTCGGAGCGACTGGTACAGCTGCCGAAGAAGAGGTTCCACATTCTTGGTCCAGGTCAAGGTCTAAAGACCGTTTAAGGGTATGAGACTTGGTAGATTGAGAAGACGAAGGACAGTCGTTGTCAACTATCATTTTGCCAGGTGACTTAAATTTGGAGTTTTTGTTGTTTTTACCCATGGAAAAAAAGGAGGAAGATTCGTCTGCAGACTACTCCACCCACCACCGAGCCCTACAAGGGAGAACTGGAGGTCCGCAAGCCAAGAAAACGACTCTGGACACAGATCTGGAGCTTATACGTTGCAGATATAGTCCGTTGGCTGTGATCACACGCACTCGGCGGACACTTCGGCCTCCTGGTACCGTCATGCCAACGCCTTTGGCATGATCCCACAGCCCCCGGGCTCACCCTGCCGTGCTATACGACAAAAAAGCCGCTAAAGCCCTGTACACAACTTGGTACATAACTTCTGACTAGAGGTGGGTTAGTCTCTAGCCTCCCGTTTACAGCGAAGCCGGGGTCGAAGAGGAGTGTTGGTACACAGGAGGCACTTTATCCGGTCTCCTGCGACCTCAGCCGCCAGACATCCCATTTCCGCCTCACGGGTCTCCGCACGCGGCAAACATGCAGGTAGGATTAGCACCCAAACCAGCTAAAAGGAAAAAAAGAAATCCAAAGAAGATAAATCCTGGCTGGGAACCTAAACGGAATCTCAGCAACCTACGAACTGAGCGGTTAATATAAATCAGTTAGTGGTGGAAGGTAACAAAACCACAAGACCGGGGTGTTAGTACATAACGTGGTAGCGATTAGGTAGAATACAACACGGGCAACTAGCCAGCGGAGAAAATAAAGAAAAAAAAGAGAGCGAGACACAAGACCAGCTCGGGATCGTGGGGCCGCGACTCCCCAACAGCTGGATGAACAGCCGTCCCTGCAAACACCAATAGCACCAAAATAAAAATCAAGCGGTGGCATGACATCAGATGTTGACCAGTCACAAGGTCAGCTCGGGCCGTGGGGGCGCCGCTCCCCAAATAACTGGAAAACCAGTTATCCCCGTGCGGGGAAAGGCCTTGAGTGACCTCCCCCAAACGGAATATACTTTGACCTAATAAATTAATGTTGTTTTTCACCAACCTTGTCTATCGAGTTTACTTGTATCAATTTTACTATTTGCTGAGTCTGCTGCTAGGCGCGTTCTACGTTGCATTACGTTTTATTTATGAGTTGGTTTATAATATCGTAGGATTTCCCAAACTAAATTAACACTCAAGGGGTTTTCAATTTGCTCCGAATGGGCGTTCGACAGGTTGTGCCACTATGTAATTTTCTGTAGTGGTTTGTTAGTTTCTCATCTGCTCAGTACTTTGGTATTTATAATATTTTGAGTTTTTGGTGTGGTTGTACATATGTACACAAATACTGAAGCATGCCGCAGTAACATCGAGGAGAGAGGCTCAAGACAGGCAGTATGGAAGGAACCTACATATGCAGTATACTGTATACACATATTGAGTCATCAACCGTTATCAATAAACTGCTGGAGGAGGTTCACCCCAAGTTTCTTCCACAAAGGTTTATCTGGCGCCAATCACTCCCGCATCTTTTCGATCTTCTACCATCCATGTTCCATGTGGTCTTCATCAGGGTCATTTCCTGTCACTTGGAATCTAGTAAAGAATTTTGGTTGTTCATCGGTGGTCCATTCGTCTGGCAACATGTCCAGCCCTTTGCTATTTTAGGAATTTTACTCTGATCGTGACGTTTTCCACTTTTGTTCTCCAGGCTCTTTGAGTTGTCAGCAGTCTTTTTATGTATCTTTTAGTTAAGGCTCAACTCTCTGAATCATACATAAGCATTGGTGGGATGCATTGAACTTACACTTTTCTTTTAAGACATAGTGGCATACTGCTTTTAATAATTGCACTATGTTTTTCAAATGCTCTCTAACCAAGTTTTATACGTCGATTAATTTCCCCACCAATGCGTCCTTTGCTTGATATCTCCTATTCAAAATAAATGTAGGTATCGGTTATCCCCAGGTTTTCCCAATCAACCGATAAATATTCATTTGTTGGAAAAGCATTGTATTTCACTTTTAACTTCTGGAGTTTCATCTTTAATCCCATTTCCTTGCTATTGTCAGCAAGTTCCTGGATCATACTTTGCAGCTATGAAGGGGCAGTTGCAAAAATGACTACGTTATCAGCAAAAAGAAGCTGATTTAAAGCAGCCTAAATTAATCTTCATCCCAGTTCATTGACTGAAAGAAACTTTGCAATGTGGCATTAGCGAGATTTGGAGATATGGTGTCACCTTGTCTCAGTCCCTTTACAATTTTTTTTGGTTCTGTGTTCTCAAAAAACCGAAACTTTCGCACGGATTACAACATGACTATACGATTTATGTCTTTAATATTTATTCTTTGAGAAGATCGTTAAAAGGCTTTGCTTGTCATTAGTTGCATACGCTCATTTGCCTCTCGGTGTGTCACCAAAGAAGAATGTCCTTAATTTAGAACAAAAGTCAAAATTATTGAATTTCATGAAAAACAAATGTGTTTCAAGCAATAGCAGAAATGTCAAGTGCCGGAAAAATACAAATTTATAGCATTTAAAAAAAGGAGAGATTGCAGATTATTTAACAACTAGTTTTGCATAGGTCAGTGGATAAGATTCTATAAACATCGACAGAAACTTTGAGACCGATTCTTGTAACTAAGATTTCGAAGTTATTAAATTCAAGAAAAAACCAATGGCGGTAAACTTGATGAAATAGAGAAGATGAATGCAGAAACTGCATCTAAGATAAAAACTTATATTTAAGAAATACAAACTATTCAGCATTTTTGAGATTTTGGTCTTCTCAGAGGGGAAGAAATTGTTTCAGTTGATGAGCAGCTCACATGTTCTCACTAAGCGCCACTCATTAAGTGTTACTGTACAGAGATCAATCTTCAATTATTTTAAAAAATTAGAGGTTTCTGATTCTTAATTGATCAGGGTACGCACGAACAATACATTCTCGTAATTTAGTACTATTTATGTAGAGTCAGGTATTTGCATGACAAAAATGCAAATGTTCACATTTCAGAGATTTCAATGAGTGCACCTCTATGGAAGAAAAACCTGGCTAAAACGGAAAATAACTCCGTTACCTTGAAAAACAGATAACGGAAAATTGGTATTTTACACGATTTCGTATACCAGATGCACAGAAGGTTTTAAGGCTTTATTGGTTAAAATTCGCCGAAAGACAAGACATTGTAGAGACTATATTTGACATTTGTATATGTTTCAAACGTTGTATTTTTATCTCTCCAGTGCAGAAAGAACTGAAAGCAAATTTAAAATGTACTGAAATATTTATATAAAATTGTATTTAAAATAAAAGAATTAATATTTTAAAACTAAATTTATGTTGATTATAATACACCGTGAGTAACGGCTTCTAATTCAAAAATATTTTCCAATACTTAATAAACAAACTCCAATCACTTCAAACTATAAGGTTATTCATATATGGAGGGCATCATTTTAAAGATGTAATCCCAAATAGAAAATTAATTGACAAAATGTATGTACATGATTTTAGGGACCTCATGCTGTTGGTTTTGCCTTGATACTTCCTGAAATGCCGTCCTTTGTTGAATGTGGGCCCACTACGTGCGGCAATTGAAACATTTAGACGTCTTAATTCTTACACAAATGTGGTTTTCGTACTTTACCAGCTTCAAAACAATGTCGCTATTCGGTTCATAGTTGGTGCATCTTGATGCATTTCCGCGGCGGTGCGACGAAATAAATAACAACCGTACATGAACCTATGAAAAATACCATGGTAAAGGTGTTCGTGCAATGGTATCTTTCCCAATATCATTGCATAGCAAATTTGACTTAATATACGTGCTTTCGCCGTCAGTATCACTCTGATGCAGTTGTTCGCACTCCCAGTTGAGGAAGACCAAACTGAACAACGTCCAACCGTTTACCTATTTTAATACTCTCACCTATCACGTTACTGGTTTGGAACACGCAATTACCTAATTGTATATATATAAATGCTTTTCTAATATTTCATGTGAGATTTATATGTAATTATTTTGTGTGCAACTCGTCCATGCAAATTAACGCAAAAAAATTATACCAAAATCACTCTCTCGTGAATAAAAGACTACAGAACAAAATAAAGCAGGTCCTAAGTTCAGGGATGAATGTTACCAGCTATTTAGTCGAATAAATGATCATGTTGCTTATTATGAACCTGGCATTAGACTCTTTTGTAGTTCAAGTGAATTACTGCTTGCACGAAGGAATGTTGGTTCAAGATTTAAGTCCTGACACAAGCAGGATCTTGCTGTAATCGAAAGAGTGACCCCTACACAATTATGAACGCTAAATATGGAGGGTATCTTTCTCTTTCAAGTTGAATGACAGTATATGGAAATCAAATTTAAAATAAAAAAAATAATTTCGCAATGCGGTTTTGCCCAAATGACGAGCTCAAAAACCCGAAAACACTTTCCGAATTCTGTGCCTAGTTTTCAGTTCCGATATGCTGGATTTTTTAGTCTGCCTGTCACCTGCCCTAATACGATGCACGCAATCTCCTTGAAGAAGCTTCTGCTAAAAGGCGTTTCTGGAGCTGCTCTCTCAAATTTTGCGAGCCGGTCGGACGGCTAAAATAAAAACCTAATTTTATGGATTCACTAAACATTTAACAACGACAACAGGAAAAGGATAACGGCTTGAAGACCTGTTCATGTCTCCAGTACAGAATACATACCAGCCTTGTTTTCAAAGATTAAGGCTCCTCGTGGGACACACAACAAAGTGTGCCCCGGTTAGGATCTCTGAAGTCCACGTAGCCCTCACCCCCTAAGGCGAGGGGGCCACAGAGATTAATACTCAGAAACACAAAATAACTCTGTCCGCCATTCAACACATGAAACGGCTTCTAGAGTCTGAACTCTGAAAAATAAACATTTATTCTTCCTTTTACCGACTTTCTTTCTCTTTTACTCAACACCATCAACCATACACACACCTTACATCATTTATTCACCCTTCTTTTCCTCTTTCCGGCCGATGGGAAGCAGGCAGGCATCTCCCGGTTGGCAACCTGGAAAGAAAGCAGTTCCGAAGTTGTTTAAGAGGCAGATTTGGAAAGCAAATGAAAAACAACCAAACATTACTGAGGAGAAGGCGCGCCCCCTTAGTAAACCATGAGGTCAAGCCCTCATGGCATGGCTGAACTACTACTCTATATTCTCAAATTGTCAAATTTTATCAAGGTGACTTTCATGAGAGGTTTACACTAAGTACACTTCTATATTCAAAAACTAACAAATTTTAAGCAATCACTCGTAAAACACTATACTAAATTTAGTTAACTATTATGTTACTTCTAAGGCTACAGAACTATGAATATCCTAAATCTTGTACACATTCGTTCAGGACGTTCAACAATATTATTTAAATACAACTGTGCTAATTTACTTTACATAGGTAGAGGCAAAATTAATCTCCTTCACTAAACAACGATCTTACATATTTCACTATCGTACAACTAACCTTCATAGAACTCCTTCAAAATTTTATTTTTAATTTTAACCACCGAATTATATTAAATCTAACTACAGGCTGAACACAAATAAACCTTTACATTTTGGCCCATTCTCCCGAGGTCTCATATTGACCTGTACAGGGTGGAGAAGCCACAATTTACTTTTACTTCCAAATGATGTTTAGAGCTTGCTGAGAACCTCCAGTGATTCTCCGCCAAGACATCCAGAAAAGAACGAACTGTGACTTAGATAATCGGACGTGATCAGTCATCATCCGAATTCTAATCATATTCTTTATGTGCCAAATTACTTGCTGAGCATTACCCTTTGCTTTTTCATTATGGAGAACTCTATTCCTTTCCTGCCGTATCTGGTAACTTGTTTCTACAAGAATGATTAAATACACAGTGTTTTTCCCTGAGGGGATTGGATGCAGTTTACTTATCTGAGAGGCACCCGGGGAAGCGAAGCCGGCCCACGACGATGCTCCCGTCCAGACGCGTTTGACTAAACGACAGTTCTCAAAAAAGTGAAGTCTATCTTCTACAAAACCACAATTCCAGCAGATCCCCCAGCCCAACGGCAGGTAATCTGTCTGGTCGGAAGCATATCGTGTGCCAGCTTAAAGACAAAGTCCCTTCTTGTAGAGTACAAGAAGCCACCTGCCACGTTTTCCCAGGCTTTCTCATTACAAAATGTCGGTGGAACATGAAATTCATGAATACAAATATCACTTGAAGTAATCATGAAAAAATATAACTTTTTAACACTTTAAGCACTTTCAAGGTTATTACACTGTGAAAAACCAAGTTCTTCCCAGTAAAATACAGGAAAAGGGTTTTCAAACAATCCATGCCACAATTCATCCCATAGGCGCTCTATTCCTCTAATTTACCCCACAGGCGCTCTATGGGAATACGATAAGAGCTCTGTGCTTGCTAGTCCACACACGATACGTAATTATCGTCAAACCACGCCGTAAAAATCCTTACTTTATGGCTCGGTGCATTCTCTGCTTGTACCAACAAAGCTCGATTTCCTAGTATTGCCACAGAGTTGGTAGGGCATAATTGTCCAGAATAGCAAGGTAGACATTCTGGTTAACAGGTTTGTCCACGATAACAAATAGGCCGGTACCATACCACGAACCCCCTCCCCCCCCCAGAAGTGCACTGCCAGCTCAAAACTTGATCGTAGGAATAGTACACTGTGGTAATTAGCGTTCCGCCGGCTGCCGCCATAAAAACACCCGGCCATCAGACAGATGGATCGTGTATCTGGATTCATCAGTCCATAGGACCCGTTTCAATTGACCTACTGTCCACGACAAATGTTATTTACACCATGCCAAACGACGAGTAGCATTAAGATGAAAGGCTTATCAGCAGCCGCACGACCACGGCAGCCCATTGAATGAAGTTCCCTGCGAATGGTACGTGTACATACCGAGGTTCCAGCATATTTACTCACTTGTACACTGAGGTCAAGTTCAGTACTCTGTCGATTAGCTGTCACGAAATTCCTAATGCGTCTACGTCCTCTATCAGCAATTTTCTTTGTTCTGCCGGTACGTTTTGGTGCTCCAGGAACTCCACGTGTCTTTCACTTATTCAGTACATCCAAACAGTTGACCTGGGTGTGTTTAAAAGCCTCTCTGTTTTTCTTATGGAGAACCACTAATACAACACCCAACAATCTTTCAGCAAGATCCATGCTGCACCCTCGTTTGAAACCGGACGTATCTCAAACGAATGTTTAGAAGCCGACACTTTCTACCACTCGGCCACCACCCTAGGAGGTGGCCGAGTTACCAGGGAAGTTAATTTGAGGTTGGTTATCTCTTATTATTTTTTACGCTTTCCAACCGTAGATTGAAGAAGCGTATATGCTCCAGCTTTGTCCGTCTGCCCGTCCGCACGATAACTCCCGTAAAAATTGTTCGATTTCGATGAAATTTTAGTATGTGGTGGAGACCACATGGGGACAAACCCTATTGAAAATGGGTGAAATGGGGCAAACGTCAAGACATAGGAGCGGGATCCATTCCATTGTCCTTATGCGTCATAAGGTACGTAAAAATGGATCGTATTCGATGAAAATTTAGTATGCGGTTGGGGACTACCTCTAAACAACCCTATTGAAAATGGGAGAATTGGGTTCAAAGGTCAGGACATAGGTGCAGGATACATTCCGTTGCACTTATGCATCATAACTTACGCAAAAACGCTTTGCTTGCGACAACACGTTATCATGTTGTTCCGAAGAAGTACTGAACCAGTGCTGTTTAATATCATCGAAATGGGGTTAAAGGTCAGGAAACAGGAGCGGGATTTATCCCACACCCATTATCCAAATAACTTGACTAAGAATGCTTCTATCCAGACAAAACTTCGGTATGTTATTCCGGAGGTATACTGAACCAATTCTGTTGAATATCATCGAAATGGGTTCAAAGGTCAGGACATAGGAGCAAGATTTATTTCACAGCCATTAACATGATAACTTGAGTAATGCTTTCTGGTATGTTGGAAAGCGTATCATAATCAATTCATTGCATGATTTTACTAACATGTTTAAAATTATGTTGTAATAAAATTTACATTTTGCATAAAAGTGACAATCAATATAGTCCTGAATATTTACCTTCTGCATAAAAGTGACAATGGATTGCGATTAAATTCAGCAGCAATGGGGAAAAAACCTGGAGTGCTCAAAGAAGAGATTGAATAATTGTGTGTGTAATAAAAAAACACACTTGAAAACAGCAATGTGTTACTGAATTTTTTTTTATTCAATTTATTCGTGAAATGTATTAGCAAGGGGAGCATGAGTGAAACCCTAAGCGGAAAAAAGTGAGAGCATATGGTTGGAAAAACCGTTTCAATTAATAGCAAAAGGAAAATTGAAAAGATGAGAAAACCGAGGAAGCCGTAGTATCATATGTAGAATAAGTAAAAGCAAGGCCTTCCTTACAAATAAACGTATTTGCGGCGTTTTACCTGTGGCTGGTAAATAACATTTAGTAAATTTCTTGGTATTACTCCAGGATCCATTCTGCCAACGTATCCCGACGCGCAATTATTCTATGCTTTAAAATCAGTGTTATTAGTTCAGGACTTAGCCCTCTGTGTCAGATCGTCTGCCGACAATGAACCCTTGCGTTTACCATTGGGGCTGTCACTCGTTTTCCTGCTGCACAAGTAATGGGACCAGTTTTGCAATTAGCTGCATGTATAACTGCATCTACCAGAAGTGCATGTGTACGTACTTATACTAGAAATTCATGTACAAACCTACAGAAGAATTACTCTGTAAATGGATCTCGTGCACGAAACACAACATTTAAATGGGAGCCGTCGTTGCCCGAAGATTAATGACAAAAGTTTGTTAGCACTAAAAACATGTGATCAAATTAGAAGTAGTTAAAATATATTCAAGCACTTTCAAACCGCCTTGTGGATATAGCACATCTCAAGGCAAGGTTCGAAACACAATATGACAATATAGTTCCTTAAGGAATCTATCGCTGAATGTTCTTGAAGAATTATTTATGAGGCATGCGCAGATTTGCACGGACAACTGTAAGAAATCGCAATACAATTACATTGTGGTTTCTTTCAGTTGTACAATTGTGATTTTCTCAAGTTGTCCGTCCACTCCTGCGCATGCTTCATAATTATATGGCAATAAACCTTCGGGAATAGATTGCTTAAGGAACTGGTTAGTTTTAGTGTTACTGTCGATTTTTACTTGAAGATGAATCACATGGTGGTTTGAAAGTGCTCGTACAAATTTTAAGCAATTTTGGTTAAATCACATATTTTTAGTGTTTGCAACTTATCATCACGCATCGTGCAAATACGGCTCCCATTCAAACCTTGTATGGAATACCTACCTCATCACACTTCAATGCAGTAAAGACGACTTTTTGTCAAAGATGTATATCAGATTTCAATTTGAAAACAACCCATTGACAATCGCAGCGGTGTTTTCCATGACTCTGTTAAAAATAAAATTCGCAAACGGTCTCATTAGTGCTGAAAGCATCGACTGACGAAAATGAGAATGTCTGCGTGTTAGCCTGCCTTCTACAACCGAAGACGTTCCTGCACCTCTCGTGGATTTCAAAGTAGCTTATGTTAGCACGTTACCAGAACTCCTACGTAGAGTGAGTACGATTTCTTACTGACACAAATTCTTCGAATTTACACGACTTGTACGAGATTCGCAGAAGTCACCCTCAGTCAAGGTGGTCGGCTTTGAAGAAATAAGAGAAGAAGGAGTTTTGTTCCTGCTGTGACCCAATTTCCTGAAATATTCCGGAGAGTATTCCCATAAAAGTACTGTTAATCAAAGCATATGAAGACTACAGAACAGAAGTTTCATTTGGTTCCTCTGCCCTGATTCTTCCCTCTTTAACCTGTAAATCGAAAGTGATGTAGGTGTAAAAAAGACAGGTATTACCCCATTCCGAATTACCTGCATGGTTTACACAAGAGTAGAGAGCTTCATGGTATTCTGAGCCGCACAATAATTTACGGTCCTGGACGCTGAAAGTTTGGAAACATGAGCATAAAGCAGTGTGTTATTTATTTGGTGAGCCACCAAAATGGCGTGGGAGACATATGCATTGATGTAAGGTAACGGCTAACTGCCTTGGATGCGAAAGTAAGGAAAAGAGGAAAACCGTGCCGTTGTTTCTTTATAACGAGAATTCTCGTCCAACTGATTTGAAGTTCAAAATGTTAGCATCGCGTATATTTTTTGTTCTTTTGTGTTCTTGTACTACGACTTCCCTGTGTCAACCACTTCACCAACTAGACATTTTCAGTTTTAAGTCGTGAAAAGAAGCTTTCTGTGCATTAACACATTTCAGCAATGTATCCAAACAAATCAGTTTAACATCTTCTAAAAACCGTAGGAGTTCGCAATATATATCAAAAGCTGTAGAAAACGTAGCTAACAGTGTATTATTCACTGTTTCAGAAAGGTAGGCATTTTTTTTATTTTAACAAAATGAAGCATCCGCTCTCAATCCAGAGAAAGATTTAGGCGCTATTTCCGAAATTATGTGTCCAAACGTAGAAGGAAACACAAAGTTACGACACATAATTAGAAAGAAATGTTTCATTAGAGTCCATCAACTCTGAATTGAAGAGACTCAGCAGCACATGCCTGTGTTCATCGCTTAGCAAAGAACGGGAGGAAATTATCTGAGGAAACATCAGATGCAGTTGTAGACAAACTGCGTGACATCACTGATGTTGAGTCGATGAGACGTCGACTAAAAAACGCTGAATCGATGCAACATCGACTAAAAGACGTAGAATCGATGAGACGACGATTTCTGGCCGTTTTAAAGGCCAACGACGGCCAATACGTTAACGGGAAGGTGTTCCTAATTGTTTGCTATTTCAGTGTATATTACAAGTGTTATAAGAAAAGAAATATTCCACATTAGTTATTTATTTATCGTGTTCGAAAGAATTCCTACTTACTCACTTTATGTTGCTAAGAATATGAGTTTCTAATCGCGACTGCAAAAGTTTTGTAAAACTGAAATATATTTTTGACATAAGACGTATTTCGCAGACTCGGAAATATTACTTATATCAGTGAAATATTTAACTGATTTTTAAATTAGTAGGATTGTCGTGTGAGTTAACACGGAAAGGTAACTCTCTAGCCGCGTTTCGTATATGAATTGCGCTAATCAAATATTTCGGTACTCTGAACGCCACTTCATTAAATACATAACAACTAGAAAGAACAGGCCCTGAAACGAAAGGTCATGTGATCAACTTAGTCCCAATTTTCAGCTTACTATCTGTAATTATTTATTTTTTCCTACTACTGCAAACAAATATAGTAATCTAAACCTTACTTGTGAGGTCAGGTGATGCGTAACATCACAGCCTCTCCATGACAATTGTCAACCCCGCCTTCTCGTGGTGCATCCTGTTACCACTAAAGGGGCTCTGACGACCGCCAATAGCGGTATGACTATACCATCGGGATTAGAGGAAATGCTATCCCACACTCATCAACCCGCTTGGCCAGCGAGGTGAGTTATTACCAAACCCCTCCAAAATGACTCCACAACGTAAATCTTGGACCTCAGTCTACGGCAGCTGGAATTTAATTGGCCAAGGCAGCCACCAGTGCGACATGAAGGCAGAGGGTGCTAAGAATCCCCGGAGGACCGGACTAGGCTGCCATCTGTCGCTGACCTTGGCTACGTATAATAGACGCTCCCTATCTTCTGATTCAAGGCTTCTTGAATTGGAAGAGGAACTAAAAAAGATCAAGTGGGACATCGTCGGGCTACATGAGGTAAGGAGAAAAGGAGATCTCATTGAACTGAAAAGTGGACATGTCTTCTACTATCGTGGGACTTCTACTATCGTGGGAAGAACTAGTGGTGTTGTATTTATAATAAACAAGAAACTGGAGGATAAAATTGTAGAAGTTGAGAGTTACTCTGACAGACTGCACGACTCGTTATCCAACGCTCGAGAAGATACAAGACTCAGATTATTCAAACTTATGCACCACCCACAAAGCATCCTGAAGAAGAAATTGAAGAATTTTATGCGGAAATTCGGCTTCTAAATAATAAAGGTAAGCAGCACTTGAAGATAATTACGGGAGATTCCAATGCAAAAATAGGGCAACGGCAACAGAATGAAACTTCAGTAGGTAAATTTGGTCACGGCAACAGAAACCAGCGTGGAAATACTCTGGTTGAGTTTGCAGAGGCAGAAAGGATTTTCATCTTGAACTCCTTTTTTAAGAAAAAACCGCTCAGAAATGGACATGGAGACATTCGAATGGGAAGACAAATGAAAATGAGTTTACTATGTGTAACAAAAAATTCGTCTTAGAAGACTGCAGTGTGCTAAACAAGTTATACACAGGTAGTGACCATAGATTGAAGAGATGTAAGATGCACCTCAACACTAAACTCGAACGTATCAAGCTCATAAGACAAACAAAGTGTATTGACGTAACCAACCTTAAAAAACACCATAATACCTTCAAGTAGAACTGAAGAACATATTATCTGCTTTAGAAGGCCTAACATCGTAAGAAGTGGATATTTCTGAAGTTAACAGAAAAGTAACCAAAGCTCTTTTGGAAACAGCAACAAAATTAGCTGGGTCTAAGAGCAAATTGCATGTGAACAAATTATCAGATAAAACCAAAATGTTGGTGCAAGAAAGAAGAGAGATGAGGACAACTAAAGAAGATGTGACTTCCAAAGTGGAAAATATAGAGCTATGAAAGACAGTACGAAAAAGTATAACTGAAGACGTAAAGAAATTCAACTGTGAACTGGTAAGGAAAGCAATTGAAAACAACCAAAGCCTAAAGATAGCAAAGGGACATCTCAGTAAGGGAAGAAAACAGATTATGGCACTGAGAAATGGAGATGGTCCTGTAACAAGAAATAGAGCCGAAATTTTGACAAGCGTGAAAGATTTCTACTCCAAATTATTCGAAAGGGATGATACATGTACACCATACATCATTAAAGGTACCAGTACCAGAGTTCTTCTAGTCCTCCCATCAGACGTTACACATGCAATCTAGAACATGAAATGGAGAAAAGCTCCAGAAGAAGATGTTGTTACTGTAGACATCATAAAAGAATCAAGTGGAAAAATCGAAAGAGTACCCGCCCAAATTTTCAGTCGATGCCTGAATGAAGGGAAGATCCCTGAGGGTTGGAACAACGCTACAATGATCCTGCTACATAAAAAAAGGTGATATTGAGGATCTCAGGAACAACAGACCAATCAGCCTCCTATCAGTGGTTTAGAAAATCTTCACTAAAGTTCTTTCACGCCGCTGGAAGGGAACACTGGACATGGCACAACCGTGAGAACAACCTGGATTCAGGAGTGGCTACAGCACAATAGACCATATCCACGTATTGAGAGAACTAATTTAAAGAGCAAGGGAATATGAACTTCCATTGTGCATGGCTTTTATCGATTATGAAAAAGCCTTTGATTGGGTGAAACCATCAGCAGATACAATGGCTCTGAAATCCTGCTGTATTGAAGATGCATGCATTAATATTATTAATAACATCTATGAAAATGCAAGTGCAAAGATTCGGCTGTTTGAAAAAACAACACACATAAAAATTGGAAAGGGAGTGAGACAAGGTGACACCATATCTCCGAAGCTCCTTAATGGCACATTGGAAAATGTCTTTCGATCACTGAACTGGGAAAACCATTGGATAAAGATTAATGGAGATTATCTAATTCAACCTTCGTTTTCCTGATGACATAGTCATTTTTGCAACTACCCCTTCAGAGCTGCAGAGTATGATCCAGGAATTTGCTGACAAGAGTAAAGAAGTGGGATTAGAAATGAACTTTCAGAAGACAAACGTGATGTTCAATGCTTTTACAAGACATGAAGAATTGTCTATTGATGGAGAAAAGCTGGAGATAACAGACACGTACGTTTATTTTGAACAGCAGATATCAAGTTAGGGTCACATTGATGATGAAATTAATCGGCGTATAAAACTTGCCTGAAGAGCTTTTGGAAGAAACGGCATAATTTTCAAGAGCAAAATGCCATTATGTCTTAAAATAAAAGTGTTTGATCAATGCATTCTTTCAGTGCTTACGTATGGCGCAGAGACGTGGACCTTAACTAAAAGAGACATACAAAGGCTGCAGACAACTCAAAGTAGCATGGAGAGGTGCATGCTTGGTGTAAACAGGAGAGATAAGAAGAGGAACTCGTTGATCCGAAAAATGACAAGAGTGGAAGACATCATGATCAGATTTAAAACCCTGAAATGGCAATGGGCTTTAAATACTGCCAGAAGGACAGAGAATCGATGGACAGCCGAAATTTTAGATTGGATTCCAAGAGACAGGAAATCACCTGGAAGAAAACCACGTGCGAAATGGGTGGATGAAATTCGAAACTGTGCTGGAGTGACATGGAGGACACTGGCACAAGACAGACCGTCGTGGAGGAAACTTGGGGAGACCTTCGTCCAGCAGTGGATTTATAATGGTTCACAATGATGATGATGAAACCTTACACAAATTTAATATTACACCTACTTAAATTTTTTTCACAAAGTTGGCAGAAGAATATAGCAGTTTTGACTGGAAACCATAATGCAATAAGGGTTTTTAACAAATTTATTCACAAAAATAATAATTGTATTCTCTTCCAGTAAAAACTTGAAGAAAGTTCACAAAATTGAGTCCTCTTTGGTCACATAACAACAGTTTGTTTCAGAGCCTTCTCTTTCTAGTGGGCTATGATTAAATACCTTGCAAAAGGCTTATATCTTACAGGTAACCAGTGTTAGTAGCCTGTGCTGCACTTCCATTTTAGATCATAAAGTATTTTGTATTAACAAAAAACTGAAACCCTAAGTTCATTAGTGAGTTGATAATCTTACACACTCAGTAAAGTAGCGAATTATTACTATCACCAAAAAATTCAGTCACAGAGGGAAGCACAAATGACGTTCAGAAGCCTTAAAAGCAGTTTACATACCCAGTAGTGATCAATGCATAGGTAGCGATAATGTCGGAAATACTCCTGATTCCAGGAAACTTGAATGGTGCATTATAACAGGCACTACGCTGATCGCTTCAAGCAGCACATAAACGGCAAACAATCCCATCTATGCAACGACCACTGACTAAATGTCGTACAATTAGTGCATCACAAAATTCCAAACACAACCTAAATTCTTCCTGTGACTGGAAATGATTGGTTGGTATTTTAGAGGAACTGGAGAGAATTTCACTAGCAACAAACGAGCGTTATTTTGTCGAGTAACCGGACAGTTAACTGTAGCATCGAGAGAAGTCATTCAGCATGCAAGAGCAGCCTCAAGTAGCTCGAATCAGCTGTATGAGAGGATGTCCAATTTGCTTAATACACCTACTCACAGTAGACCGACTTCTTCCACATTGGCGGCCAGAGTTCCAAAACTGGTCATTTGAGAAATGAAAGAAAGTTCTTTGTGGAAATTGTGTTCATTTACACCTCCGCAGTTACATTTGTGTTCCACGAGGCACCTCAGCATCATTGTGCATCATGGACACCAGAACATGTGCATATTGTTTTCTTATTAAGAAGGCTAATTTCAGCAGGATAATGGCTTTTTCCACGAGCCTCGGATTATCAGACTGTAGTTTGAGGAGAACTTTATTACAGAATAAAAGAACTTTATAGAAATGGTATGTTTAACAATAAATGAAAGTTGGGGGGACAGTGACTTCAAACGGCTAAAATAACTTATGCATTTCTTAGATTTTAAGCCAATTGAACATCTGTCAGCTAACGTTAAGAGAGCCATTTGTAGCATACATAATCCTCCCCAAAATATTTCGCAATTTGGTACGACATGGTGTTCGGTCACGGCAGGATATATCAGCATTAGAATTTTGTTAACTCCTTGTAGCGTTCAAACGACGCTTTTTTTGTGGCCACAGAAGACCGAATACGTTCTCCGCTTTTTGTTCCAAATAACATGCTACTTCAGCCTGTAGTTACGGAAACCGTTGAATTTTATAAACTTTTGCAGATCATTAGAGATTTTTAAGAATACCTAATCACAACTTGAAAAAACAATGACAGTGTTCTACAACACAAATTACTAAGTAAATTCTGCTGATGATTTCACTTCAGAATAAATTTGATTTGAATCAATGAAACACCAAATTGATGCATTATGTTTTAATAATGCGTTTCTAAACCAAAAGTTTGTTATGAGCATTTTGCGAATGTTTTGCAATAGCCAAGTATAACATTTGTTTCTGGTGCTGTGTTGTTCATTGTCCAGAACTTCAGATCAAACAGAGTTTATTAAGCTGCCTCGGTGGCGCAGTGGTCTAAGCGATGGCCTCTGAGCATTCGTTGGAAAGGAGTCCGTGTTCGAATCTCAGTGAGTCATGGATGTTGTGTTTGTCTTACGGCACAGGCTCTCTCCCTTTCCTGGAGCCAGTGACCCTAAATTCGGGACGGGCGACTACTTATAGCCCAATGAGTTGCTCATGGTGGTCGTTAAACCTTTAATAAAAAAAAAACAAATAAATAAAGAGTTTATTAATATACACTTAGTTCTGTCATGCAGTTTACATCTTTTGAAGCCATACATTCTTTGAACGTAATCTCGAATTAAAGCGAAAGTGTTCTCTCTAAGAGAAATATTAGAAATGAAATACTAACGCTCTAAGTTAGTCCAAACTTTGTTTCCATGATTTTCGACCATTTATATTTCTCTAGCTGTTTTGTGCTGGTGAAAATTAGCTCTCAGTTGGTCGATATAAAAGAAGTTAAAAATTACTTTATTAAAAAATAATAATAAAAAAATATACGCTAAATTTTAGGAAGGGATATTTTAGATCAGCGCTGATTTTACTTTTGTACCTAATATCTGACCGACAATTATCAGAAATTAAATTTTATCCTGCTATTTTGTAGCACATAAGGGATCTGGTTAGCAAATATTTTACGTCTCTCTTTCCGTAAATGAAAGATGTGTTTGTTAGCCAGACCTCATCTCCAGTTTCTCTGATCTTTCAGGTTAAAAGTGGAACTCTCCGGTAACTTACTGAATTGATTTGTTTTTTCCTTCATTGGGTTCTAAGAAATTGGAGAACATTTTCATGGATATTAGGAAATTGGAAAAATACAGTCTGATTAACAGTGTGAACCGCAATTGTATCAGTAAATCATTGAGTTCGAAAAAAATAACTCATTTCATAAAATGATCCCATTTTCCGAAATACATAATATTAATTATTTTTCGACATCAAGATTAAGTCCATGAACGTGTAGTTAACAGGAATTTTTCAACATCAAGTTAACAGGAATAATTCAGCAACTCAAAAGCATATACATTCCTGTTTTAAAACAAAAGAAAAGGTCTTCAAGTTGGTAATTTAAAATTCAGCTGCAGATTGCGATTTACTCTAAAAGCAAAGCTTTCGTATGATCAGCCCCAGACATGAAAATTTCACAAACATTATTTGGGTAATATACTCATGGTACCCATAGTTTCATGCAAATGTTTTTGCATAAAATAAAGCGAATTTTCTCATTTTAGTACTGAGCAACCTTAGTCAAAGGAATACTGAATTTTGTCACTCATCCATATCAAATTCAAATCATTGAATTTTAAAATGTTGAATAAATACATTTTTCAATAATAAACAAAAATCTACTTACATCCAACTTCGGTAAAAGAAAAAATCCTAAATATCAATTCAAAATATATCAAAAATAAGATGGACCAGAAAAGAACTGCTGCTAAGCATTTTCACCATTACAATGAAGGTTGTTGATTTCAAAACCTTTAATACTATTTCAAACAGACGCAAATTTAACACTAACATCCAAATTTGAGATACCAAGAGCGAAAAATAGATTATCAAATTACCTCCTGAGTTACAATCTCCATTTGGTGACATCAGAATAAGCTGCAATGGTTCCTTACCTACATACGACGCTGTAACGGGATAAATATTTAGATTTCTTTTAGTGCTGTCTCTTAGAGGAGCTGCAAGGTTTAGCGTGAATATCTCTACTTTGAATTTCTTTTGAAGCTGTCCGTATTTACGCATGTGGAGTTATAAAAGTTACGATGGCTATCCTTCTGATTATCAGCGCATAAAGTACGTTTTTTTGTTTGGGAGTTTAACGACTACAGTTAGCAACTTGACTGGCCGTCACCGTTCCTAATTTAGTTCCACACGCTACAGAGAAGAGAGAGATGTATTGCTGTAAGAGTGTAAGAGAGAGACAAATCTTCCATGCCTCACTAGAATGAGAACATGGACACATGATATTTGACCACTGCGCCACAGGCGCAGCACAAGAAACTCGGTTTTTCTGTAGCTCACTTATACTACCAGATTGAAGATCCAAATCTATAAGCTAATGGAAGAAGGACTTTACAGAGATTATGTAATAAAGTTCTGCATATTCTAATTGGAACATATTCATATTCATATATTCATATATTGACATAATCATAAGTACCACATTTGTATAGTAATATTAGATTTTACAAAAATGGAATGTTTAACAATAAATGAAATGAATATTTATTGCTAGTTTCTTTGCACCTTTATAGGAATGATTCCATGCGTTGATAAAGTTCGTACATTTCGTGCGAATTTTATTTGAATTGGAATGATATTCAGTACACGGCTGTAAATTAAATAATTGATATTTATTACCACTGCAATCACAATAACATGACAATCACGATTCTGGTGTCATGTAAAAAACCGAAGCAAAATTACTGTCTGCGTTACTAATTCGATGGCAAGCAGTTACTCGTAAATCGTTAAATATTAACGTTTCACTTATATATATATACACTGAAGAGCAATTGAATTTGAGACAGCTGGCGTTATGCAAATGTGGCGCTGTGGGCGGCACTGTAAACGGAAACGACATGACGTATGCAGCGATCCGACAATATAAGGTATGGGACGGGAATCAGTAAGAGTCGGGCGCAATATGGGTAAAACAATGGACCGAGGCGCATTTGATTGTGGGCCAATTGTCGGGGCCCGACGAATGGGCCACCCAATCACGGAGGTTGTGAAGGCACTGGGATTTTCATTATCCACTGTGTCACGGCTGCACCGTGAGTGCATCGAATCCGGTAAAACCATCCCTGCAAGGGCCATCTGCCGTAGACAAAAGCGTGTGGATGAGCGGGGTCATCGTCGGCTAGCTCGCATTGTAACAGCGGATAGACCCGCCACAGTGCAAGAAATCACTAGGCAATTTAACGCTGGTGCACAAAAACGTGTAAGCAGCCACACAATCCAGAACAATCTCCTCGGTATGGGGTACAGAAGCCATCGTCCCACAAAGGTACCGCTGCTGACCGCACATTACAGGATGCAAAAATTAGCTTGGGCGCGGGAACATCGCCACTGGAACCTAGACATGTGGAAAACTGGTACCTGGACGGTTGAGTCGAGATTCACGTTGGTACATGCTGATGGCATGATACGAGTACGGCGCAAACCACATGAAGCGATGGATCCTTCTTGCGAGCACGGTACTCTTCAAGCTGGTGGGGTTAGCATTCTCGTCTAGGGACTGTTTACGTGGATTGAAATGGGACCCCTGGTACGTGCGACATCGTCCCTCACAGGTCAACATTACCGTGATATGCTGGACGACTATTTGCTCCCGTTTGTGCGTCTTCAACATCCCACTGGGGACCTCATCCTGCAACAAGACAATGCACAGTGCCTTAGCTCCCGAATTGTATCCGAATGGTTGGATGAACACTCCACCGATGTGTCCTCGCTTCCTTGGCCAGATAGGTCACCTGACCTCAATCCCATCGAGCACATCTAGGGTGCCATCGAGATAGATGTTCAAGGCTCTGACCCCCTCCATCAAATCTTTGTGAACTGTGGGAGCGTGTTCAGGGGTCGTTGATCAGTATGGCTTCCCAACACTTCCGGTGTCTTGTCGAGTCCATGCCGAGACGAATTGCCGCCGTCATCAGCGTAAAACGTGGTCCTACACGTTACTAGACAGGTATCTATAATTTAATTGCTGTTCAGTGTATATATGATACTGTGTCAACAAGCAAGCCACCAGTAAAAAAAAAGGAATCAAAATGAAATTTACGTCATACCTCTCATATAGACGGACGGAAGAACAAAGTCATGCGTAGGATTGACGAAAAGATCCCTTCTGGTAAGCATAAAAGAGCATAAAAGGGTGGTAAAAATGTGAAAACGACAGCTGCTCTATGTAGAGAGTTCATCGAAACAGGAGCTTCCCTGCTATGCAATAGGATGAAAAGACAAGCACCCAACACGAGCTACGTTAGCGCGTCTGTTCGAGAAAGTGTTGAAATCATGACTCATCGTCAACAGTGCAATGAAAGCTTCGCCTTGGTACTGTCAGATGTCTGGAGAAATCTTCTTAACAAACACCGACTCTTTTTATATTACGCGATTGTGTCCCAACATGGAATTTCACATTAACGGAACAGCTGTTTTATTCCAAATAGTCCAATTTTTTTAATAATTTTAGAATTGTCTGTTACAGTTCTAAGACCGTTAATTTTAGCACACACGAAGCCTTCCCGTCGAGCACTAAAGGCTGGAAATAATTGAGTGAATGTCATTACACGTCATTAAGGAAGATTTTAGACTCACATGAGTTATGTGTTATTTCTTTGATAATTAGCTTGTTCAGTCATATAGTACCAACTGTTGAGGTCATTGTGTAAAATTTGTGAGAGTACCCTAAAGTCAAAACGCTTTTGTGAATTTGACATTTCCGTTAGTGAAATAATATATTATTAGAAATAATCCGTGTCTTTTTCTTTATGCTGATTCTTATCTCCGGCTGTTTTGTCATTTCTTCAACGAAGTGGAGTGTACGTGCAATTCTCAACAACATTTGCCAGATGGTTTTTAATGAACTTAATTCAAAGTTAAAGACATAAAACTCCACAGAACATTTTATAAATTGAATGGTATCAACTCTTTGCCATTGCAAAATTACAAAGTCTGCAGTAGGTACGATTCGAGTGGTAAGTTCCCAGGAAATGAAAAACGAATATTATAAATTAAGGAATTTAATCTGCATGGATTTGGGGTTATTACCCAAAAATGTACGATTGAAGGCACGTGGCATCTATTAGATAACAATTTCTTATATGTGGTGCACAGAATATGGATAAACGGAAAACTGGTAAGCGAAGAGATAACCAATGCAGTCAATGAATCTATAACATTCGTTATTCCTTACACGTTGATAGCTTCTGGGGGTGGAAATGGTGTTGCTCATTTAAAGCAATAATTGTTTCCTTAGAAAAACTTTAGATTTAAGGGATATCGCTGAAATTGTTTGTTGTGACACAAACTGACGATAGACGGCGACACATAAGTGATGTTGCGGAAATGATCACGTAATACAAATATCATTGGATACATGATGCAATTAAATTAGGGGCTACACCATTAGCGCACGAACATGTAACGAAGGGCAAAAAAAAAAAAAAAAAAAACGGGCGCTTCTCGGCTGTCTTGGCTAGCTTGCTTGCTTCGAAAACAGGTACAGCACGAAAAAACATTGAACTTTCCGGTCAATCAACTTGGGCTGATACGTATGCTCCTGAGATATTTTTACAAAGCATGTTTCAGCTCCTCGAAGAAAAGACTACCCCTATAAGAAAGTGTTTAATGTCGATGAACAGGGTTATCATTTAAGCAGACAACAAAGCGCACGTATCACAAACTCTTCATCTGGATCCCGGCTTTGAAAGTGTCTGCAATTTCCCGACCTGCTTTTCTGCGTAAATGGAAGAGGTGACCGCAAATGTAAGGTTATGATGGTGTTCAGGGTCTTAAGGACTCGTGCTCTGAAGGGAAAACATTTGAACAACATTACAATGC
Source organism: Macrothele yani (assembly GCA_039090855.1). Lineage (NCBI taxonomy): Eukaryota > Metazoa > Arthropoda > Arachnida > Araneae > Macrothelidae > Macrothele > Macrothele yani. The sequence continues at coordinate 42,960,810 of CM076999.1, read as the reverse complement.
GTTTGAGAAGGTCACGGAAATCTTGGATACCATCTGAAATACTCTGTGATTCGTTTAACAACTGCTTCATCACAGAAGTTTAAAAACACCATAACAGCAAGTACCTTGCATTAAGGGTTCTTCTGTTCATGAGCAAATCATTGGTTCACGCTCTTGAGGAGCTAAAGATGCCAACTCAAACGTCGAACTGATTTATACGTCACCAAAGAGCCCGTTTCTGATCCAGCTATTGGATCAAACAAGCATTATAGCTTTTAAAATCCCCTGCAACTCATGCAAAGCTTCTACTGCGGACCCAGAAACGAAAATGGTGGACTTTCCGAAACTCGCACAATATTTTGCGTTATTCCCTCTATCACCGTAGCGTGAAAGTTTTTTTGTCTCAGGCTAAAATAAATAACTGCTGAAAAAAGATTTTACCTTACTGTGTGAGAAAATACGCAGGTAAAATTTATAGTACCAACAAACATATAAAAATGTGCAAGTAAACATACGTTTAGCACAGGAGATTGGGGTCGGAAATTTAGACGAAATGCTAGAAGAGGAAGGAATACAGACATTTTGAATGAGCGTAAGGTAGAGCTAACCATTGAATATATATAACAATGAAATTACACTATTTTTGGGAGTATAAGGCGCAATTTTTCCAAAACATTTAGTGTCGAGATCCACTAGCGTCTTATATACCGAAGGTCATTACAGTTGCCATCAATACCCTAGTTTATGCATTCATGATGATGTAAAGGCATTTAAACTAGTTCAAAGTATAATAGCTTTATGTTAGGAATAGTATTAATATTCAGCACTTTTCTTAAAATGTCATTATATCGTGAAGGTTTGTGTTTATCGTTATCCGTTTTTAACTGGGCGAGTGTGTTTTTTATTATCGGGGTCAGCTACCCGGCTAAGCATGCATATTTGTTCTTTTGTGCATACCAGTGCTTTCCTGGGTTAATTATGTAAAATATAGTTTCACCACGTCTCCTATGTTTCTACATAATACGAAACGGATACCTCATATGTATCCACAAATCTATAATCAAAAGAAAAGGGAAAGAACCGAATATCAAGTCAAGTAAGCCTAAATAAAGGACAAACCTTAAAAATATTACTAACAAATTCAAGTGGACAAAGAGGAATTTTAATTTTCTTCCATGTATTTTTTCAAATAATAAACTGATATAAGTCGTGAAAATTTGTTTCTAATAATGGATATCGCATGAGAAGTAAATAACTTAAAACTTCTTTCAATGGTTATATTTATAAAAAAGATAAAAAAGAATATTTTATTTTTGTTATGGAAAAGGTAAATGCATTAGACAAAAATATATGTTTAGTATCCCCAAATTTAAATTTATCGTTGTTCAGAGGGTGCCTATTTTCTACTGATATTCCTTTCTTTCTGTATTGGGTTGGAATCAAAATAATGTTACGAAATTTACAGAATTTACTTACGGAAAACGAAATATCTGGAAATATATGCTGGACGTTTGAACAATATTTGAAAATGGAATGATAAAACAAATATCACAATGTAGCAAACTGCAGCAAAGTAAAAAATAAAAGACGACCAATTCTTTTCTTGTATTTCCTTTTTCACCGGTCAAATTTAAGTTCAAACTCAAATTCAGCGCATCGGATCCTGGAGTTTCCAAAGACAATACCAAAACGATTAACCGTGGCCCAGGTTAGAGCACTGTCACTATACTTATTCCCTGCATCAACCAGATCTTTCTCTTTAAGATGGAGTGAAGAGGCTGCTCATCGTGTTGTAAAACAGGCGAGAAAGACACATTAAAGCTTTCGCGTTTTATTCACATTTGCGGTGGCCCCCTGGTTCATTCTTTCAGTGAGTTTCTCCGCAGTAGAGTGTCGATCGGCCCTCACGTTTCATCGAAGCGGACGTTCATCTCTTACATCAATGGCATATGGTGCTCCGCAGTTTTCACGTCGCTTATTCGCAATGGGGTCATTTCTCCAATTACGAACACTTTAACCACAGAAGCACAAGACCAGTTCACATACTGCGCTGTTTCAGAATGACTGCCACACCTTGTTCCGAAAGCCGGTAATCATTCCGTTTTGAAAATATGATAAATCTTTTCTTTTATCATGACGGCAACCCATCTCACGACACGTGCATACTTTCATTGGCTACGCGCTGTTGACGTCAAAAGTAGGAGATGGTCACAATAATGTAACTCGACTGTGTATAAAAGTACCCTGGCCGAGGATTTACTCTTACCTCATTTTGGTCTTTAGATAAAATGCTGCTCGTTATCGTATGCACTTTTTGTAGTATCTAAAACGTTTTTATCAAATATTTCCTTTCATATGCGCGCAAATAATCTAAATCCAAGTTCTACAACTTGTTTTTTACAACATTTGTCCGCAAGGAATTATTCATTTCGTGAGTGTTTTCTTGAGTATTCATATGACAACTGAAAGTTGATTGAGATTCTGAAATAATGACCTTCTATGTAGATTATTATTTCATATCAGTTGCGTAAAGTCGACGTAGGTTAAAACAAAATACTAGCGTTTAGTTCGCAGTGATATTTGAAATCGCAAATTGCTTATACGAACGGAAAATGTGAAAGAGTGGTATAGTAATTCCGCCACTCAAAAATTTTTATGCTTGATTCTCGTTCATATATAGAGCTTTTGGAATTCAATAAGACCCTGATCTAACTACTAAATTACTGGCTGACGTTTTGTTTAACCTAGTATAATGTAAATGATATCAGGTTTGAAAACTAATAGTGTTTCACATAATTCACTTGTACGTTTTTGGACATTTTAAGGTCGTTGGTTCGAAAATTGAGATTCTGACCCTAAATTTGTAATTATATGCACTAAGCTACATATATGTGTTAAGGAATATAATTATAATGATTGTCATCCTGATTGATAGCTGTAGAGAAGAAATAAAATATTGGCATGTATATGTAAAGTTAGGTGAAACGCGGAATCTCTTACTCTGATTTTGCTTCAGATGGAATCATTTAATGTTCTTTACTAATTATTGTATCATTTAATTATAGGTTTCTAGGAATTTGTGACACATGTATAACAATATCAATTTACTCGTAAGGAGATCTTCAGTTCTGTTACATGAATTAAAGCAGCTCCTGGAATTGATTCAAAAATCAAGAACGGCAATCTTTAAACTTTTATTATTTTCCATAAGAAGAACTATAAAGTAATACAAAGGAAAATACCTATTTTCTGTCCGATTCTATTTGCTGTTTAAATCCACCAAAAACGTTGGAAAGATTGAACTTTCCTGAGTTGCATGTAAATAAGTAAAAAGGAAAAATTGCGTTTAACTAAAAGTTCGTTTTAACATGTCTATGAAATTAAAAAAAAACGACAACGAAGTTACCTTAAAAGTTTACTTTTGTACCTTGTTTTAATGCGTAGAAGAACACAATCCAATGAACATTATTTTCAAAGAATGAACATCGTGATACATATGGCTATTAAGATGCAATCATAAAGATGACATAAATTTCGGCAAATTTTTAAAATCTTTGAAAATTAAAAATACAAAAAAGTGATCAACATTTTCCAAAAATGCACATCACGAATGCAACGAATTTATGTATCCTGAGAAGACTATTTTAACAACATATATATTTTGCGCTGCAGCATTACACGGAAGTGCCTGAAGTCATGAGATAGCAGTTTTTAAATATTTAACCGGCCTTGATTTTATCATTTGCGTTATTGGATCTCGTAAGTAGGTCGAACAACCGCCAATCAGATTACGGCAAGCCAAAGTGAACTAACGGAGTATCAACGACGCATGTTAGTGGTAGCGACACGAAAGAGACATTACATTTCCGAAATTGTTCGAACATTCAAAATTCCTCGATCCACGGTGTCATTTGTGTTGGTAGAATACAACATGGAAAGCTTTACCACCCAACGTGGACAGTGTAGTGGCCGACCACGGGCGCCATATGACAGTGACCGGAGGCGTATCATCAGGACTCCCAACCTAACAGACACGCGACACTGGCTCACATGACGTCCACATTCAATGCAGGAGGTACCAGTGATATATCCATCTTGTCAGTGCAGTGTAATGTAGCGTCCATGGTGTATGGGGGCAGAATAACTAACATAGTGCCATTGTTAACACCTTGACATCGAACACAGCGCCTCACTTCGTTTTGTGAACACAATAATTGGACCTTGGAGCAGCAGCAATAGGATGTGTGATCTGATGAATAACGTTACCACTTGTTACGTGATTATGGCAGGATTCGGGTGTGGCGCAGAGCTCATGAGGCCATGGACCCAAGCTGTCAAAAACCACTGTGCAAGCTTGTGGTAGCTCCACGCATGTGTGAGGTGTCTTTACGTGGCCCGGTTTGGTACCTCTAGTCCTCGTAAGCACATCATTAACGGGTAATCCCTTTTTTGCTTTCCTGGAAGAAAAATTGCCGCCCTTCATAGACTTCATATACCACAAAACGATTGGATTTTCCAGACGGACAACGACCATGTTTTCGGGCCCAAGTTGTCCAAAATTGGTCCGAGGACCATTGTGGACATTTCCTGTTACGAAGTCCGTGCAATATCTTTTCAAAATCATTTAGTAATTCACAAAGTATAATTTTAAATTGATGTCGTGTAAAAAAAACTTCATAGATTTTCATGTACTTATAAACCTATTTCGAAACGTAGTGGGACGAATTGACCGAAACCGTATTTCATAATCGGCTCATGTTCTGAAAATATCTTTGCAGTATTCTCAGTACACTTTAACTACAGCTTTTTTATTTAGATCCAACATTTTCAGTTCAGTATCATTAGGAAATACTACATAAATTGGATGTTGTTACTTCTAAGCTTATGCGCGCTGGACAGTATGACTAAAGTACTCGCATTTCAGTAGGCTCAACTAACTTGCGCTACCTACTGAAGCTTCAAATCAGGATTACTTCTTGAATTAAGATTTACGATTTTTCTAAGCTACCAAGTGGGCATCAGAGAGGAAATCCAACTTCAACTGTAGGCAGGCTCTACTTATAGATACTCCATGAAATATAAATTAAAGATATAGGCTGTCTTTAATTGCTATTTCATTGGATTTTAAATTAAGGTACGGTAATTACAAGTGCGTATGCATTTACCAGAAATACAGAATTCCGATAACTTTATTTTTTCTCAAAAATATGCTCATAGCAAATCAAATAGTTTCCTTGCATGCTTATACATTCAGATTTAGATTTGATGTTTGTACATAGAACTTTTTTGCAAAGCCAATGTTTGTTCTTTGCTGTTATATGATGAACGTATCACGAATTTGTATTCCGAATTCTTAATTCTTCGTACGTTTCCATAAATTTTTCTATATCTTTAATTGAGCTGCGCGTTTCCAGAAATACACAGTCGGGTCGCATTATTGTGATCACCTCTACTTTTAACGTCAACAGGGCGTAGCCAATAAAAGAAGGCGCGTGCTGTGAGCTGGCTTGGAAGGTACATAAGATGTGTTGTAGGCTCCTTATGTTCCTTCCAACCAGCTCACTAATATCTTGCACAACCGATTTGTTGAGTTTTGACGTATTGTCTGCCCCCACTAATTGCTTTAGTGTAATCATTCTTCATTCATCCAGCAAAACAGAGATATTCATTTGAACTGTTGCAATCTCGCCCAGTATGTCACCATTTTTGTTCCTCCATCTGCTGGACACTGTTCCATTCGATGACAGTGTGCAGTAGACTTATGAAATTAATATTTCACTGTGAGCCTCAAAATGCAAAGATATGCAAGAACTGTCTAGCTTACAGGCCCAGCAAATGTAGCCATCCCAATATATTCATACCACAGTAGACACTCTCATTCGTAACAGCACTTATATCCTATAAGAGGCTAAAATCAATACGTTAGCTTTAAAAATAAAATAAAAGAAGTCAATAATACTAAAATATTTGCATCGCAAACATTCATGCATGTTGTGGATGCAACAAGTGTTTATTTACAATGAGCAATAGCCCAAATATTTCATTTTTGTATTTTTACGACACAGTGTTCCTTAATAAACTAAATTTCTAAACAAAAAGTAGGTTTATATTCTTCTTTACTTAAATACGCCAGCCTAGAAGTCACCCAGGTGTAAAATCTAATTATGGCATATCCCTTGAATATTATTTTCGGTCACATATTTAAAAATAATCATTTTTCACTTGTTTTAATCCTTCGTAGCACAAAATCTTATTTTCGAATTGGAGAAATGATTACAACTTTTCCAAAAACACTGGTGTAGAATATTTAGAATATCTTAGAGAAGATAGAGAAAGGTTTTATTTTTATTTCTTAATTTATATTTAAAGCCGAATATGCCACCCCGGTGGTGTAGTAGTTTAAGCGCTGACTTATGGCCATTCGTCCGAGAAGGGTTCGAGTTCGAAACCCGGTGAGGCATGGGTGTTGTGTTTGTCTTACGGCACTGGCTCTCTTTTTTCTCTGGAACCAGTGACCGTAAATCAGGGACGAACGACTTCTTGTAGCCCATTGACTTCCTCACAGTGGTCGTAAACCTTCAATCGAAAAGAAAAGCCGAATATAATTTCTGAAAAATTCAAACATCTGCATTTGAAACGAATGATTAAAATGTTTCACAATAGATTTTATTGGTAAAAGAGATTTTATTGTAAATGGAATATCATGTTCAATAAATTATTAAGCTTTACGTCTTCAACACGAAAAAAAAATTAAAACACTAATTGAAGTGCACTATGTTTGACTTATTTAACAAATATAAAACTAAATAATTTATATGATTTGTCTTATGCATGACCTTATCTAAAGTAATTAACATCTGAAATAACACATTGGAGGAGGGTCAAATAATTGTTTTCTATAAAACATATAAGGAAAGAAATCTTAAAGTATCAATTACAGTAACCATACTACAGAAATGGGCAATTTGTAATTTCCTCTGAAATTATTTGAAGTGACAGAAGTTTGGAAAAACAAAATATTAAATTGTGCAGATTTTAAGATAAAATTGAATACCGGTAATAATAATCATCAGTTTCATATCTACAACATCATAATAATTAAAACAACTGTCACCCGTATGAGCTTTTCTGAATCGATTGCTGGATGAAATTCTCTGTAAGCGTTCTTTACAGTATCACTCTCTATCTTCTGCAGCTGTTTTCAGCAGTTCTCATGCATGTCACTGGGCTTGCTTTCAGATTTCATTCACACACATTCCATACTGCAGGTTTCTTCTTTGTCTCTTCATGTCTGTTCTCTGCCCATCCAGTATAACAGTTTACCAATAATGATCAGCTCTTCTAGGAACATTTCTGATATATTGCGAATCGAAGATCGTTATTTGGTTCATAATGGCTTCCATTCTGCAGAATTTCAAGGTCTCTGAGTTCCCGTTTCTGATTTTCATAGTTTCACCAATAATAATTCGAAACAATACATTCTTATGGACCTCGACACATTTTAGTAGTTTGTGAATAGTGATTTAGTACAAACTGATGCAATTGATTTTTCACGTGAGACTTTATAATCGAATAGATACATTTTTGAATCACAATATATAGCCATCAGGGACGAAAGATAACACAAAAAGCCATGCATGCATTTCCCACACCTTGGCAAATGTACAAACTTTAAACACAGGAACATTGTTAGTACTGATTTCTAACAATTTGATCAAATTATATTCTAAGAATTTGAAATGCGGGGATTGCATTTGTGTCATCTGTCTGGCGGAATGCATGGAAAATGTCCTTCCGCCACAGTGACATTGGCACATGCACGAAAATATTCGCTTTTAATTAGACTTTCTTTCAAGCTAACCAGAAAGAAAGTCTAATTAAAGGCGAATATTTTCAAAGGACCTGTTACAGGGCAACTCTAAAGTTTTAATACAATTTTTATGGAAATAATTTTTTTCTAAAGAAATGATTGCAGGTTCTTAATGATATATTCATTTTTCTGCATAGTACTTGTTCCTGTTACATATCATTCATTTTAAGAATACATTTGCTGTTTAGTACTGTGTTGCTTTCATACAAATTTTGCTTTTCGTTCCTACGCTCAGGTTTTCAAATTTGGGAGGTAAAGTGACAATTCATTTAAACTTCATATACTGCTATCCAGAATTGAAGGGCGAGCTACATTTGGACCAGGCGAAATCAGAAGCTTTTTTCCAAAGATATGTGGTATCGATTTCATTATCAACACTAAAAAGAAACGCACGGAATCAGCAATAGTACCTAATATATATTTTAAATAGCCCCGGACTGTGGGGGCTCCGGTGGAATAATTATTATCATCTAAAAACACACAAAATTGGGACATGAGTCCCAAACAAGAGCTCCCATTGGGTACAGACATGCCACTATGGCAGTTTGAGCTTGCTGAACTTTTGCCCCTTGGGTCCTGATTTACCGGATGACAATCAGTGTTGCCTATAAGCAAATATTATATCATAACAACGGAAATGTAATCAGAGACCTTTCGAATTTGAACCGAACAATACGGTTTTAAATGCAGTATGTTATCCGAGAATTGCCCCTAGAAATGAATAAGCTGAAGCCTCTGTGTCAAAGCTTAGCAGAAAATATTTAGTAGCTGTTCAGCTGCAAGAATACAATACATACCTCATCTAAAGGTGCATGATCAATTCATATCGTGTCTGCATGACAGATTAAGTGATGCTAAGGTGAATAGCGAATAACAGTCAAGTGCAGAGTACTGCTGAACACTCAGATGATTTTCCATTCGCCGAAGAATCGAAGATGAAGTTTTGGAAATATGGACAACTAATTAAGAGTTCGCCAGTTTGTGCATAGTAAAAAAAACAACCTCTTAGTTCGAAGAAAAATCCCTTCATTTTTTGGCGTAAAAAGACATAGAAAATCAGTATAAAGTCTTTTCTACATTCAAGTCTTAAAATGTCTACACAGCAGAATTCGTCTCCGTTGTACCCAGTTATCGGAATCCCAAAATTGGTTTTTGATCTATGATAACGCAAGACCACATACCGTGTTATGAGTCTCACAGTTCCTGGCTCACCGTCAAATCACACAGTTGCTACATGCGCCCTATTTTCCTGATTTACCGAACTCTGACTTCTTCGTGTTTTTTTAATAAAGAAATAACTCTGATAACCTAATTTTTTATCAATCAGTAAATTATGAGTACCATAAATATTTTCAATACGCTTGTAGTATTTACGTTTCAAGTTATTTACGTTCTGGCTGGGGGTTCCTTATCTAATTTCTTGGGCAGTATCCGGAAGATTGTGGTAAACCTACCACAGAAATGATACTTCTGTATATCCATCTTATTTCTTTCTGAATTGAGTGTCCCTGAAAGGATTAACTAAACTGTATAATTTACGTCAATTGACGAATTTCCGGAGCGTTTTCATTAAACTTTACCAACATTGTATTATTAGTGCCATAGCAACTATTATGAGCAACTGTACGGCCTGTAAGTTGTTATCCAACCCTTACTTAGTGCCACTAGGATGGGGAACGGGAGACGATGACCTACGTATTATAGACAGGCTAACCAGAAAGAAAATCACTGGCTCCTTCCAGATGAAAAAAAAACTGAACACCTGATCACACGCCCACAAAGTCTTCCAAACGTGCTCTTAAAGTTATTTACAAAACCCCACGACACAGTTGAAGTTCTCGTGCCTGCACTGGAAATAAATTATTCACTCAACTAGAGATCAATAATTAAAAAAACAAAACTTTGGTATCAATCTTTACTGCGCATCGTATTAGAATCTGCAATGGCAGTTTTCTGAAATAAAAGGAACTGTGAATTTCTCAAGGAACATAGAATATTGGAATTGACACCTTGCCCCGAAGGAGATGATGTGTTCCTTTCAGGGTAATGGTGGGTAGTGTGGTGTACCCATTGGGTGACGAAGGATCCTGACCCTGAAGGTACGTGTGTTTCTTTATCACAGTGACTACAAAGATTTGCTTTTTGACACCAAAGGCATATAATAAATTTTGTCTAATTTGCAGTGGAATGCTTTAGTGTATTAAGTGCTCAAAACATCTGCCTAAGGAAAGGCGAATCACTAAGAGTAATAGATTATTTATCTTCACAATAATTAAACAAATAAATTGATATTAAAGAAAATTTTCCAGAACATAAACTAAAAATAGTTAAAATCGAAGTTTTGACCAAGAGACCCTATTTCTTATATTCTACCCACCAAATATATTTCGTAGGTATTAGCTACCAAATGTTCTACGTTTAAAATGATACAGAGATATTACAGGAAAATGAACAGATTAAAATCAAAAAGTATTTGGGTTACATAGCCGCTTCCATGGTAACCGGTAAACGAAAGGTATTAGTCTTCCCAAAGTGATTTTAAAATTATTTACAAAACCCCACGACACCGTTGAAGTTCTCGAGCCTGCACTGGAAATAAATTATTCATTCAACTAGAAATCAATAATTAAAAAAACAAGACTTTGATATGAATCTTTACTATGCATCGTATTAGAATCTGCAATGGCAGTTTTCTGAAATAAAAGTAACTGTAAATTTTTCAAGGAATATAGAATATTGGAATTGACACCTTGCCCTGAAGGAGATGATGGGTTCCTTTCAGCGTAATGGTGGGTAGTGTGGTGTACTAACTGGGTGCCGAAGGGTCCTTACCCTGAAGGTACATGTGTTTCTTTATCACAGTGACTACAAAGATTAGCTTTTTGACACCAAAGGCATATAAAAAATTTTGTCTAATTTGCGTTGGAATGCTTTAGTGTAGTAAGTGTTCAATACATCTGCCTAAGGAAAAGCGAACCACAAAGAGTAATGGATTATTTATCATCACAATGATTAAACAAATAAGTTGGTATTAAAGAAAATTTTCCAGAACATAAACTAAAAATAGTTAAAATTGAAGTTTTGACAAAGAGACCCTATTTCTTATATTCTACCCACCAAATATGTTTCGTAGGTATCAACTACCAAATGTTCTACGTTTAAAATGATACAGAGATATTACAGGAAAATGAACAGATTAAAATCTAATGGTATTTGTGTTACATAGCCGCTTCCATGGTAACCGGTAAACGAATGGTATTGGATTAATTGGCTTATGTATCAACTCATGAGAGTTATATATTAGAAATTGCGACGTGCCTGCCCAGCAGGATGCACACGACATAAAGGCAGATAGCAGTCAGAACGAACGTTTGCCTAGCTCAATAGGTAGAGTAACTTATTCCGGAATGAGGGGACCCGGGTTCGAGCCGCGGCGTAAACAAAAATGACGGAGAAATTTACTTCGTTATAATGGCGCCCGAACTTTACGGATGACCGGGCCGTTCAAGATCTCGCAATGGTGTGATGTTCTTTCAACACCGTGAGATAGGAAAAATAAGAGAATCCCTTCTCCAGCGCTTCGAAAAATAAAAATGTGTGATGTTGCATTCCACATACTAGATTGACTGGGAGTTCTCGAGTGCAATTTATGCAGCGGATAGCTGCCTGCGACAATTCATGGTCACGGCTGACCCGTGGGCCATACCCCTGGCCCTCTTTCGAAGGGGGCGGGGAGATGTGACGTGCCTGCCCAGCAGATCTCACACTACATAAAGGCAGATAGCAGTCAGAACGAACGCCCGTGTAGCTCAATTGGTAGAGCGACTTATTCCGAAATGAGGTGACCCGGGTTTAAGCCCCGGCGTGTACAAAAAATGACGGAGAAATTTACTTCGTTATAAAATCTAAAATTGAAAAAGAGAATCCATTTTATCTTTTTCAAAAAAAAAAAAAAGAAAAGAAAAGAAAAAAGAAAAAGCACTATGAGCATCATTGTCTGGAAATTTCTTTCTAGATATATGGAATGATAATTGTAATGGCGTAATTATTGTTTTTCTGGAACTCGACCTGACCTTAATTGGCCAAAAGTTTCTACTTTGAAACTTTGATATAAAAAATCACATTCAACGTCAAACAAGCTCAGAAAATTAAAATTTTTACAACCATATCGTTGAATTTTACGATTCTTCATAAGAAACTAGCACTCCGAAAATAAAAATTTACTCAAGAGTTTATTGCTTTTTTGCTGCTTACAATATATCTCTTTTATTATGGAAACCATATTTTACGGATAAATTTTTTTCGTTAAAATTGATATACTTGTGGTTTTAAAGATATCAAAGATATAAAAATTTCTAATCACTGCAAGTCTTTATTAAGAAATCCATTGGTGATACGCCAGTGTGTTTTTTGTGTACTTAATACTTTCTTACTTGCAGTGATGAATCTCTCTCCTTTGTGTCAAACTTAACAAAGCGAAATTTTAAAGTGCTTATAAAGCTCCGATTGCTGTCATAGGCAAACGAAAAGATGGAACTCCAATATAAAAAGGAACCGTTCACAAATATTTCGAAACATGTTGCTGTCTCGTTTGAATTTGGCATTAGGATAACATGGACGTTTTCCCCAGGGGCCGCATATGGCAATTGTGTGCGCATCAGATTGGTCGGATAAGAGATAAATCGAGTTTCTGGAAAATATTGCTGAGCTTACGTTTTAAAATCCATACCGCCTGTTTCTGCAAATTATTTTTGAACATACACTGAAGAGCAATTGAATTAGAGGCAGCTGGCGTTATGCAAATGTGGCGCTGTGGGCGGCCCTGTAAACGGTAACGACATGACGTATGCAGCGATCCGACAATATAAGGAGTGATGAGACGGGAATCAGTTAGATTCGGACGCAGTATGGGTAAGACGAAGGATCTAAGCGCATTTATTCTGGGGCAAATTGTCGAGGCCCAACGAATGGGTCACTCCATCTCGGAAGTCGTGCAGTCACTGGGATTTTCACAAGCCACTGTGTCACTGGTGCACCGTGAGTACATCGAATTCGGTAAAACCATCTCTGCAAGGACCAATTACCGTGGACAACAGCGTGTGGATGAGCGGGATCATCGTCGGGTAGCTCGCATTGTAACAGCAGATAAACGCGCCAGAGTGCAAGAAATCACTCGGCAAAGTAAGGCTGGTGCAAAAAAAAAACTGTAAGCAGTCACACTATTCAGAACCATCTCCACGCTATGGGGTACAGAAGCCATCGTCCCACGAGAGTACTGCTGCTGACCGCACATCACAGGGTCCAAAGATTAGCATGGGCGCGGGAACATCTCCACTGGAACCTAGACATGTGGAAAAATGTTGCTTGGACTGATGAGTCGAGATTCACGTAGGTACATGCGGATGGCAGGATACGAGTACGATGCAAATGACATGAAGCGATGGATCCTTCTTGCCAGCAGGGTACTATTCAAGCTGGTGGGGGTGGCATTCTTGTCAGGGGACTGTTTACGTGGTCAGAAATAGGACGTCTGGTACGTGGGACATCGTCCCTCACAGGTCTACATCACTGGGATATCCTGGACGACCGTTTGCTCCCGTTTGTGGGTCTTCAACATCCCACTGGGGACCTCATCCTGCAACAAGACAATGCACTGTGCCATCACTCTCGAATTGTATCCGAATGGTTGGATGAACGCTCCACTGACGTGACCTCGCTTCCTTAGCCAGCTAGGTCCCCTGACTTCAATCCCATGGAGCACATCTTGGATGCCGTCGGGAGATATGTTCGAGGCTCTGACCCCCTCCATCAAATCTTCGTGAACTGTGGGAGCTTGTTCAGGGGTTGTGGATCCGTATGGCTTCCCAACGCTTCCAGTGTCTTGTCGAGTCCATGCCGAGACGAATCGCCGCTGTCATCAGGGCGAAAGGTGGTGCTACACGTTACTATATATGTATCTCTAATTAAATTGTTCTTCTTTGTAGTGGAAATCAACGCACGAAATGACACCATTTCAGGGTCCCGACAATTGAAGTAGATACAGAGATTCAATAAACGGCATCTCAATACAGAAAATTTCTTTTAAAATATTTTATGTAACCAGTGAGGCTACTGCGAGAGTAAGCTTTCGCATAGCGCAAGAAATGGCATATTTAGATCTCACGTTCCTCGACGATACCATTTTTAAGAAAGGTTATTATTTAACCATATTTGAAGGAAACCCTATTTCGGAGAATAATATCTCAGGAATCCAAGTCCTAGCTTTAAACCCTTTCCTCCGAATCACTGGGAAGAGTATGGATGTTTAAATTGTCTTCCGGCACTGGATCGTTAGTTTCCTTGGAACCGTTGGCTTTAAATTAAGGATGAGCGATTGTTAATTGCCACTGGAGTTCCTCGCGTGCTCACAAAGATTATTAAATCCCAATAAATTAAAAACAGAGAACGGAAGTAATATGCGAATAGCAAGTCTAACGTTTTTTCAAGGAAAATCAGGTTGATTTTGGGGGAGGAATGGGAATTAGCCAAAGAGCATTGATGGCCATGAGAACATTTCGTTCCATACATATGAGTAAAACGGCAGTATAACATAGCCACGTTTAAAATTTGAAATTTCCGATGATATACGCTTCCGTTTTGCTTCAGCTTTCTCTTTTGAATATCCCATAAATTATTTCAGAACAAGCCAAATTTATTTCGGAACAGCGGAAATGCTAGCGCTCTCTGGAATAACATGATCCTGGAATTCGAGCACAGACGAATGAAATGTTTCCAGTGTAAAATTCTTAGAACAAAATTTTCAATTTATAAAATATGAGAATTTCTCCCATTAAGAATGGTTTTTGGCGTGCTTCTAACATTCATCTGTTTTTTACCCTTTCAAACCGTATATTGAAGAAGCGTATATGCTTCAGCGTTGTCCGTCTATCTGTCCGTCAGCACGATAACTCGCGTAAAAATGGCTGGATTTCGATGAAATTTTAGTATGTGGTAGAAGACCACGTGGAGATGAACCCTACTGAAAATGGGCGACATGGGATCAAAGGTCACGACAGAGGAGCGCGATACATTCCATTGTTCTTATGGCTTATAACTTGCGTAAAAATGATTCGATTTCGATGAAAGTTTAGTATGTGGTATGGGACTACCTGGGGACGAACCCTGTTGAAAATGGGCGAAATGGGGGGGCAAAGGTCAGGGCACAGGAGCGAGATTTATTCAATAGCCGTTATCCTCCTAACTTGACTAAAAATGTTTCTATTGCGACAAATCTTTAGTACGATGTTCCAGAATTATACCGAAACATTTCTGTTTAATATCATTGAAATGGTGTCAAAAGTCAGGGCACAGGAGCGAGATTTATTCCACAGCTGTTATCCTCATAACTAGTTTATAACTTGAGTAATGTATTCTGGTATGTTGGAAAGCGTATTATAATCAATGCATTGCATGATTTTACTAACATGTTAAAAATATCTAGTTTGTTATAATTGCGTAGGTTACTATATGAGCGAAATAAATGTTGTCGAGGAAACAATAAAACTGTACTTAGGTATTAAGGAAGCGCCTGTATTCTGTCTCATTCACAGCGCACAACATTAGTAGCTTTGTGTAAAGGATTTTCTCTGTCATGCTCTTTAGATTACAGGATTTGGGCACAGCATACAAACATTCTCTATAGGTATAAATTATATTGTGTAACATTTTATTTTCACCGAAAGAAAATCAAAACGAAGAAAAAATCCTTAGAACATGTCGTTACCCTGAAACAATGTCATAGTGAGACTGTAAATTACTTTTGTTTATGCTGAGCTTTGATGAAAATGAGTCAGGTTGATAAAATGTGAATCATATAAATTAACTCAACTAACAGGTGAGAAAAGTGTAAAAGAACATGTAATTGCAATGTGCGTTCAGTTAGAAATCCCGTGAAAAATTTTTGTTCAGTTAGGAATCCCTTTCAGTTAGAAATCGTGTTCAGTTAAAAATCCCGTGAAAATTTCGTGGCCTAACTACAGCCAATAATTATAGGGTAAAGACACTAATCGTAATCAGTGTCTTTGCTCAAGTGTCTCACAAGACTAAAACTGACCTGTATATTTATAATTACAATGTTACAGGTAATTTCTTTTTTTATTTAAATTCACTTCCACGTCAATTTCTTAGCAGTGTATCAGCAACACGCCGGTTATTGCCTGTATAAGAACGTTTTAAAAGTAATGTTCCGCAAGCTGTTTTTTCGACAACACTTTAATTGCGGGAAAAACCTGTTGGTAAATACGGTAACATAATTCATTTGAATAATACGAAAATAGGAATCTAGGAATAATAGCAAACAAAGGATGGCGACGTTAATAAATTTAAAACCGAATGATGTTGGAAACTAGGTAAGCTCAGATAAAACTGCTTTGCAGTGGGGTAGCAATGACTTTCTGTACATGTTAATTGCATCAACGTTAATAGCAAAGATCTGTTTACATATGATTTTAGGCTAGTAGGCGATATCACATGTGTATCTTATATGTTTGAATAGAAAATAGAAATTTGTATTTCGATGTCACCAAGGAACATCAGAACAAGAAAGGGATAAGTTTAAATTAGGTATCAATTTACGACAGATGATACCATAATGAACCTGCAATCCCTCCTAAATCAGTTTCTGGTAGTACTTGAAACTCGCCTACCTAAAGGAGCCGACTTTAAAAAAAAGAAAGTTATTTCGGCTAAACTACTTACGGATTTTTCATTATAAATTTGTTTACAGGTATTAAACTGCAAGCTGTGCAAAATGTCTTCCTTTAAAACTTAAAAAATATATATCTATTTAATAAACTAGTAACATATTATGATAATCGCTTTGAATCGTTTGCAGCATGTATATAAGAAATAACCCCTCTTCAATAAAATTGAATACCTTATTTAGAATGAAAGAACGGTATTGCAACCCCAATCACTGAACATCGGCCCAGCTTTATCATAAAGGATAAAAGCAAAGAAGTTTTAAAAGGAATTCAATATTAAATTTCATAACTGCAGAAAATCAGGGTTATCCAAAAGTTTACGTATTAAACGGTTTCGTATCTTACTACTTTTAAATAGTTTATGATATGCAGTATAAGCAAACATATGAGAAAATAATTTCAATAGTAGTTTTCAAATTTGTTCTGTTACATCATTTCCTTAGCTAAAAACAGTTTCTTCCTGACCCGTTAGCCAAATGTCACGGAAACAGACCTTCTAGTGATTCGTCCGAAATGAATCTGGTTTCTAATCCCGTGTGTGGCATGGGTGGTGTGTTTTTCTTACAGCACAATCTTTCTTTTTGCTTAGAACCAGGTACTTCAGAATACATATATACATTCCGGCGTTTACTGCACTGTGTGGCTAACTATGGTAATTAATCCTCAGAACCAACAAAATGTTTCTATTGGGGAAATTCTACTTTTAAGGTAGAGAACACTACACTTAGCAACAAGGCTTTAAAGTAAATTACATTATAGCTTTCAACACGATTTTACTGTATTACATTGTAACTATGTGGCCAAATAGAAATTATGACACGGATCACATAAATCAATTCAAGGGAAGACAGGTTTGTTCACGTTTTGAGATAGAAACGTTTTTGCTGAATAATTGCCGTTATATTTACCAACAAATTTAAATTAGTAGCTTACATATATATCCTTTCGTCTTCTGCGGATCAAGCTGAGCTGTTTTGGAAGTACAATAGCCTCCTGTGGTGATATTTTGAAATATGAAGGAAACAATCAACGGTGTCTTAATTTTAAAAAATGGAGAAACACATTGAATAAATATCAACACAGCTCTTTCTTCCTTGTTCTTAATATATTGTACGAAAATTTTGTCTTCATATTTCAACATAAAATCACGATTGTTCAGCATTTTCTAAACCTTAAACACTGTATGTCAACGGTCACGAGGATTAACGGACTGTCACAAGAATTAAAAAAACAAATCAAGCTGTTTTATTAAAGTTCAGTAATTATCCGTTCCGAAAGGTGTTTTGGACTATAAATTTTGTAACATCTATTAAAATTAAAAATAAACTACTCAAAATATGCATTTGAATCACGGAAGTAATGTTATACAACATGAAGAAAATGAAGCTTACCGGTTTGGATAGTCATTTTCTGTGCAATTATCCATTTTTTAATACTGCAGATTACTTTCCTTTGAGTTTTAAAGGCAGGTACTATAAATCCTCTCTTTTGTTACCGTTATTTACACGTATTTGTCTAGACAAAATGAAAAATCTGCACAACACGTCAATTTAGTGATATAATAAAAAATAACCTCTTTTGAGTTTAAACCAGAACTCAAAGAAGTGATTAACATTTACCAGTTAAAAAAATTCATTTCGTGTGCATTAATTGTTCTCATATGATTGAATCAAAATGTTTATGTGCGTAACTGAACATACTTTTTTCACTTTAAGTAAAATTGCTTGATAAGAACAAAGATGCAATTTGAAAAATCGAAAGGAAAATGTATCTTAAAAAATAGTTTTGTTTTATAACTGAAATCTCCCCCGACGGAACTGCTAAAATTGTGTTCGGAATTGGCAGTCGCATCTCACCTAGCGTCGACGCAAACGATATGTATAATACAGTGGTAAAACAATATCATAGTAAATTGCATTGAAGGACATTTCAAACACATTATGGCGACCAATCATAGGGGTACAATGTATATACTTTTGCTTAAATTACTCATCGGTTGAAGAATAGATATAGCATTAAAATTTGTAAGTACTCCCAAATTTGAAAAAAATTAAAACAGAAATTTATCAATGTATATACTTAACAGGGAAAAAATGATGTTTCAATCAAAATTTCAGTGATCTGGTTTATTCTTTTCAATAAATCTGTACGACATTTGTCTTTCGGTAGAATTACCACTAAGTACTCACCTTATATATGTCGTTCACCAACCAGGTAGGTTAATATTTGCCTTTAAGTTGTCATAACGCCTATCAATCACCAAGGAAAAAAATATTATTTCTGAGCGTAATTGGCCTAATTTTCTAAATATTCAAGTTCTGCTCTTCTGATTTTCTAATTAACTTAATTTACGAGTCCTTAAATGTTTTAGGAATTTCATTTTGTAATGTTATTGATATATTTCTTCTAGAACTCTGATGTAATACCATCAGGTCCGAGAGACCTCTGATGTTTTTGCTTCTTAATTCCATTTTGTACCTCCACAGCCGTAATATCTGAGTAAATAAATTCGATGTCCAGCTCATCCAGTTCAGGAAGCTGTTCAAAGTTCTGAATATCTGTTAGCTGTTCACCTTCTGAATATCTGTTAGTTGTACAAGGAATTGTAAAATTGACAAGCCATCCGCAATGTGACACAAGTTTGATTTTGAGAATCTGTATACTCCAAAGTTAGGCTCATAGTCTTGTATTATTTTTTACTTTTTTTGAAAAGTTTTCACAAAATTTTCTTCCATTTGTAATTCAATAATTGCGATTCTTCCTCAGAAATTCAAACCAACTTCCGATATAATTTCCAAAAGATCCTTCTCAACCGCTATTATTTCCTGCAGGTAGTAGTTTTAAATACTCCATTTCATTCATGCTTTAAGCATATTAGTCAGAAATCTATATTCTTTCCTTTCATATTAGTCAGAAAACTATATTCTTTCCTTTCATATTAGTCAGAAATCTATATTTTTTCACGCTTTTCAACCGTAGGTTGAAGAAGCGTATATGCTCCAGCTTTGTCCGTCCGTCTGTCTGCCAGTCCGCACGATATCTCGTTTAAAAATGGTTCGATTTCGATGAAATCTTAGTATGTGGTAGGGGACAACATGGGGACGAAACCTTTTGAAAATTGACAAACTTGGGTCACAAGTCAGGACATAGGAGCAAGATCTATTACATCGCCCTTATGCGTCATAACTTATGTAAAAATGTTAAAATTGCGACAAATCTTTATCATGTTCTTCCGGAGGTGTACTGAAACGGTTCTGTTGAATATCAACCCAATCTGGTCAAAGGTCAGGTCACAAGAGCGAGATTCATTCCACAGCCATAATTCTCCTAACTTCACTAAAAATGCTTCTATTGAGACAAACCTTTAACATGTTGTTCCGGCGGTATTCTGAACCAATTATATTTTTTAATATAATCGAAATGGTGTCAAAAGTCAGGGCAAAGGAGCGAGATTTATTCCACAGCTGTTATCCTCATAACTAGTTTATAACTTAAGTAATGATTTAGGGTATGTTGGAAAACGTAGCATAATCAATGCAATGCATGATTTTACCAACTTGTTTGTTCTGCGATATATTTTCCTTTCTCCTGTAGAAAACGTTTAAGATTATTTTTAAAGTATGCCCAAGCATGCAATTTTCCTTCTGTAGATGTAAGTTCTCCGAATGACTTTCAATTTCTTTATTTATTGTGTCATTAGTTAACAGCGGTGGGTTCATTCTCCAATTTTTCTATGCTCTTTGCATTGTATTTGTAATTTTAATGTTCCACTTAATCAGTTTGTGGTCCGATATATGTGTATTCCGCACATTCGGGTCAATTATTTCAATGCCCTCTGGGAGACATGTATCTTGGGTAAAGATGTAGGGAATTCTAGAGGCATAGCCTCTAGCTGTTCAGGTAAATCCGGGATTGTTGCCATGGAGGCTTCTTCATGTATCATGTAATCTATTAGCAGAGACTCAATTTTTGAAATGTGTTCTGCTTCTATCAGAGTAATTGGCTGAACTTAGCCTATCCCAATGCACATCAATACAAGTATTAAAATCACTCTCGACAAAACAATAATCAAAGTTTCCTGTCATATAGTATGGCAGGGACGAAAATAAATATTTTCTCTCATTTTATGTGGAGTGGGCATGTACACTTACTACCTTAATTAGGCACTGATTTAATTCAAACATCGTCGAGACAACACGGCCTACGGCATCAAACTGAAAACCAATTGGAAAGAATCATAACTTTTTGTACAAAATCATAACTCCGCTATACCCGGAGTATACGATGATAATGCTTTGAATTTCTTAATATCTCCAAACGACTTTAAATATTTTTCTGGTAAATAGCAACTGTCAATGTTATTCAAGTATAAAAATGCCCTCAAGATAATTTACCTTTTCTGCCTTTCTAAGTCTAGCGATGCTAAATGAGGGAAAATTTATAATGAATGTTGATATAAGAATTAAGGCTGCAACGCTGAACAAGCAACATTGACGTAGAATGAATTATACGCTTTAATGCATATATACACCAAAATTTTATGAACTGAATTTTCTGAAAACTTTAGGCATTGGAAAATTTTTCACACACTTTGATTTCCTTCATTCCATTGAATCTCTGTTTATCTTACTTTCTGTATCTTGAATAGGATTTACATATATATTCGTTCTCTTGTTCGTCCGTTGTGCCATCACTAGATTCATCCAAGTGATTTTTTAAATTACCTCTTTTGTGCATCATCTCAGGACTTGATTGTGAAGACTGTGAATCTAAGAGATCTGTAACTGTAACTATTTCCTGTATTTTTTGTTTTTCTTCTTTACCTCTTGTGTAGCTTTTTGCTCTGCCTTCTTGTGTTTTGTGTTATCTTTGTTCTGCATTGCCTTATTAATAAACTTTTTCTATGTATCTTGTAATGTTTTTTTAGAATGATTTCTCCCTTTTTCCTTGAAGAATTCCCCTCTTTTTTCCCCGTTGTGTATCCGTGTACATCGCCGTTTCCCCTTGAATCATTTACTCTGTGTTGCACGTCCTTATTTTTGTTTGTTTGGGTTTGAGAACCCATTCTTCATAAGGATACAGATCTTTAGTTGGATCTGAGACTTCTATCATTACCTGTATTATTTTCAATAACACTAGCTAAAATATTTTTCTACCTCCTTTTCTTCTGGTATTTCCTCAACATTATCTTTGGGTACATTTGACACAGTGCTATTTGAAAAGCATGATTCTTTTGATAAATTTATGTCATAAAAAATCTTATGAACTGTATTTCTACTCTTAACTCGAGAATCTGTTGTGGTATTAACATTTGATACTGGATTCATTTCCTCTTCAAATTATCTCTCATACTCTGCCTTTTCCTCATCTATTATCTGTTTCTCTGATGTATTAGCCCTTCAAATATTCATAGTGTAAGTAAGCTTGCTGCATTCTGGGCGCATGTGTCTATCTAATCCACAAATCCCGCATGGCAATTCGCCCTCTTCAAATCTATGTCCTTGTGATCTACAGTTTTCACAGATATTAACATTGCACTGAAGTACAATGTGTCCTGGATAATTGAAACGCCTCCACATCTTCACTAGTCCCGCATGTACACACATAGCTCTCAAACCCTTGATGTTCATGAAGTTCCGGATTGATTCCTTCATGGCCATAGTTACTATGCTAATGCCGGAACAGGCATTCTTCAAAAATTCATCCCTCTCATGAGGTCTCAACTTCTCTTTGAAAATGCTAAGCACTGTACCATATCTTTGCAGTGATTAGTAAGTACTCTCTATGTCTGTAAACTCCGGAGGGCGCAATTTAAGATACACTCTCTTGATGTTGTTTCCCGCCCTTGTGACGGTAAAGAAAACATCCTTTACCTAGAAATGTTCCTGTTTTACAACTTTTTCAACAAGACCCTTGAAAGTATGTTTTCCGGACAGAAATTACCTGTACAGTAGAGATAAATCTCTTGGGGGTTTCCCTGAAAATTCCCATAGTACTCGTCCCACATCTCTGGGCTTTACCCCATTGGGGTGAACCACAAAAATGCAGTAAGGTATTTGCATTATCATTACAATTCCCTTCCAAAATTAAATGGGTAGAAAAAGTAATTACCCGATTCCATAAGCATGTATTCCACTATTATATTCATTTATCACTTGAAAAAACACGCTGCTACTAAATAAGAACACTCGCACTATGTTGAAGGGTAGCAATAGCACAGACAAAATTGAAGCCTACACTTTGAAACACTTTTTTGAAGATCACACTGAAGATATAAATACAATGTAGTGAATAGTGAGCTGAATCACGTATAAACTCAACACTGCTATTTAATACACCGACTTTGATGACACATACTGTTGTTGTCATCTAGTTCATTAACAATGCACCACGACTTCAAAATGCGACGTAATCAGAATTTTCGTAAATCGCACAAAGACACTGTATTCACCGGAAACACACCGTTGTAATAAGCACACAGAAGTAGCACTTCACTTAGTAGAACACTATGGCGTTAAGAAATCACTACCTCTCCGGTGAAAATGACGTTTTCTTATGTAATGTCCCTAAGGGTGCGCGAAAGCCAACCACCTTCCGAACTGTTATGATATTCATTGCCCGGCCTGAAAAAGGAGTTTCTTATAATAGGCTGAAACCGCTAAGCACTCCAACGGCTATTAGAAACGTAACTGGCTCAAAAAGCTGAATCACGACTTTACCGCTTGGTTGTGGAGGCATTTCTCCATGTTCCGCCGCGGATTTGTTATTTTACTTAGTCCGCACCCATTGGTTGACGTGCATGTACTGCAAGAGATAAAGTCAAAAACAATCTTAAAATTGAACAGAAAACATAGCGTTAACTTATTATATTTTATTTTTCTAATTCATCGCTGGTTACTGATGAGGTTCCAGTTACATATGTTTCATACTGAATACCTTTTCTAACGTAAGTAACATTTTAAAACTTAAACCCGAGATTTCACATAATCCGATACTTATTTTTTTTCAAATGACAGGGCCATGTCGGAGAAATTATGTTTTTATTATTTATTTTATTTAAATGGAGTTCAGTTTTCCCTACGCGTTAATGTTTAAATTGCACTGGAAGGTGTAACGGTTTCCAATTAAAATACAGTGATTTATCGTGAGAACCTAAAAATGTTTACAGAGGTAAAAAAAAGAATAACATATATAGAGGTAAATATAGGTTTTTAATGTAATTGCAACATTTCCGCATGACATGCAAAATTACGTTTACAGATAAATTAAGTATGAATTATTGAAAGGCAATAATATGCGTTACTGCTCTGTTTATTTCAATGTCTTCAGTGTATTACCTACATTTTACGGCGATTCTTCCGTATTGTAAAACACCTGCGGACATGTGAAAAGTGATCTCGCACCGGGCACTAAGTTCACGTGCCCAGTGCGAGATCACTGTGCGAGATCATAATTATCCAAATATGATTTGGATAATTATTTCACCGTTAGAAAGCTTATTTCTTCCCGGTGAACATATGCTATTTCCAGTACTTGCGTATTAAACCGAGGACCTCAGAAGTGACCTGCGACCATCTTTGTTCTGTAGTTCGTTATGGACTCATGACGTCACGTGAGAACGTCCTTTCATATATCATTCGATATTTTGTTTAACATTCGTAGTTTGTTTCGTAACCTGTGGAAGGCAATGTGGACCGCATTCGTTAGAAAACCATCGTTGCAGACCACGTACACCCATACATGTTGCTTGTATTCTCTGGTGCGGATGGTATCTTCCAGCACGACAATGCTACGTGTCACACAGCTAGAAATGTCCGACAGTTGTTGGGAGACTAAGATGAAGACTTCAAAGTACTTCCCTGGCCCCGTAATTCCCCAGACGTAAACCCAATTGAGCATCTGTGAGATCGCCTCGATCGTGTTGTTCGCTGTATGGATCCTCTATCGTGCACCCTCCAGCAGCTGCCAGATGCACTACAGTCAGCATGGCTCCACATACTTGTAAACACCTTCCAGTATTTTATTGAGTCACTACCAACCCATCTAGCTGCTGTTGGTGCTGCAGACGGCGGTTACTCAGGATATTCGCAGGTGGTCACAAAAATGTGACTCGACCGTGTATAAACAAGCGTTTCCAACGTTTTGCACATCATCCAGATGGCTTTTACAAAGAAGTTAGATAGAAACTGCAATCTGAACAACAGAACGCTTTTACAATTTGAACACGATAACTTGACAATAAATACGACGTTATTTTCATTCAGAGGTGCCAGCTATCATGTTGACTGTGTACGCGGTATCCTGAGAGGGATGAAGCGTTTATTGAAGAATTGGTTCCAAATTCGTGGCAACTCGAGTGAGAAGCTATCATTTCAAGTATCACTTTTGGTAATGATCTCCAAGTTTTTCCCGAATGGCTATATATTTAGCGTTAGAGTATATAGCTAATTTCTTTATATCATCCCACATAGGAGAAGCGGACTTGAATTTAACTTCTGTGGATAGGTCGGTGGCTAATTTACCGTAATTGGTGCCCCTTTTATGCTGGTTGACACTGGTTCCAAACGAATGCTTGGTCATTCCAACGTAGTATCGTTTAGAGTCTTCCAGATACTGTAGGGAATCGCATAAACACCTGCTTCGCTGTAGATAGGGGGTTTCTCAGTATTCCTCTTTATCATAGTACAAAAAGGTGAAGGAGATCTATTGCCGACACCATAGTTCATCTGCTTGAGGGCGTTTTTGAGTTTGTAAGACACATTTTGTATGTAGGGAATTGAACCTAAATAATTAAACTGCGCCGTAGGAAGATTGGACTGTCTGACCCTAACTTTTTGGATAAAGTTATGTATCTGATTCAATGAATATCCTGCATAATTTCTTTAAAACAGCCATCTGGTTGATGTGCGACAGCTTGAAGATGCTTATTCATATATTCCTACGCCAAACAATAGGATCACTAGTATAGTTTTAATATTTTCTACATGATTGTTGTACTGTTCCTCGTTAATGATATGAGTGAAGAGTTGTTTGAATAAAAATTTTCTACCCAAGGACCCGATGTTAATGTAATCGGAGACCAGACCTTTCCCGTCATGCCTTTCGCCACGGAGTAGAATATTAAGGACTAAAAGACAGCTCACCTGTGATAAATCTATATTGAGTACTGTCGAAATGTGAAGGGTAGAAGAACTATTTCATTGTAGGTTTCATAAAACTTAGCCGTTACATAAACATGGGTGTTTGGAGATCGTAGAAAATTTTGGTGGCCACATTGTTCAGCTATGCACGCCACTTAGAGTAGAAAAACACATAATGGCACGTAAGTCAATGGCTATTGTATATATATAGTGCGTCACGTAAATATAGAGACATAACAAATTCTCGAATAAAAAAGAAACAACAACGAGCTGAAATGTAAACCTCATATATATAGCAGAAATAGCATAGACACGCAGCTGCACAATTGTTTGACGGAAACATAACAATTCCAACGCCAAGTACAAGAAAAAAACAGAAATACGCTGTCTCAAAAATATAAAGATTTACTAGATATGAGCACCTCCGGTACGAATAGTTGAGCCGTTGTTCCGAATAACACTGAAAACCTGATTGGCATGCTGTCCAACAAGTGATGTAAGTGTTCTGGACGGAGTGCGTACCAGCTTCGTTCAATCTGCACTTTCAACACGACCGCACTTGAGAACTGCCGTCCATTCGCATACACATCACGAACGAGAATACCCCAGACTTTCTCTATAGGGTTCAGATCTGGACTGAGTGCTGGCCAATCCATTACGGTCTCATGATGAGTGTTAAACCAGCTTTTCGTTGATGCAGGCCGATGGATAGAGGCATTGTCTTGCTAGAACAGATAATAAACACCTGCTTGAGTTCCGGCAAACGATAGAAGGTGGCTGCTGAGTATGTCCTGATACGTTTTGGAGTTTTGCCTGCCTTGCAGGAAAGCGATATCCGTTGTCCCATTGAACTCAAAAGCTCTTCAGACCATCACAGAACCCCCTCCTTTCGGTCTGCTGAAGATGGTGCGTGGCTCATGTCGTAAATCATGCCAATAGCAGTTACAACCGTCAGGGCCGTCCAGGGTGAACTTTTTCTCATCGGTGAAAATGGTTGTGATCCACTCGTCGGTCCATTGCATGTGGCTGCTTTGCCCATAACACTCTAGCTTTCTTGTGGCGCCGCGTGAGGTGTGGCAGACGGCGCATTTTACGGAGCACAATGTTGCGACTTTCCTTGATTCGTCGATGAACTGTGTCCTTTGAGACGGTGACACCAACAGCCCGAGAAACTTGACGTAGTGATAACCTTTGGGATGAAACTAATGGCATGATGGCACGATCATCTCGTTTGGTTGTTATTCGTGGCCTTCCAGGCCGTTTTCTGGCAGTTAACGCACCGCGTTTCGATAATGACTTATAAATGACTGCCCTACTCTTCCCCATGGCTTTACAAATTTTAGCTACAGGCAATCCGTTTGCTCCCTCTTTCCAAATCTTGTGCACCTCCTCACCAGAAAGTTGACTGTTCCGTGGCATTTCGGTAAATGAATGTCTGACGGCAGTCCGCTGTCTTTTGTAGGCTGGACCGAATTACGGACTATGCGCGTGAATACAACATGCTAATTTGTACATCTCATTTGCATGTGGCTACTTTACATAGTTGTCTTTATATTTATGAGATACCTAAATTTACACTATTTTACTTAATTACACTATTTTACTTTGTGGTCTTCTTTTCACACAATCCGGTCATCTCAACGGATCGAAATGTTTGTTGTAGGGTTATGACTAATGAGGAACGACTTCAGCTTCCTACCTGTATTCGCATTGCGTTCACGGCGCAAAGTAGACTGCCTCTATATTTATGCGACGCACCTTATACTCTATGTTATTAGGCACAGTAGAAGGAGACCAAGCCAAATCAATACCAAGTAGAAATGGCAAAAGATAACCCAGCCGATCCTAAGTAACATCGGCATATGATCTAAAAAATGTAAATTGTATATGTGCAACAAAAACGACACGCAATTTCCATGCGGTCCCCTTAGGTGTTTAGAAATCGACGGTCTTAGCGAAGAAAACTGCCGTATCTGCACGTGATGTAAGTCGGGAGATTCTGCTGCATCTACCGGTCCATTAAAAATTTTTAAGACATTACCTAACCTTTTTTATTCCCAATGTGAATTTCAGAGTTTTATTTAGCACATATACTGAAAGAATCTTTATATCTTACATAATTATAAACTTTCTTCATGGGCAAAAAATTGCAGGTGGGGCTGATTTGTCACATCTGACGAGCCCCCGATAACAGCACATTCTGAAATATTTTTTTCGACGTAACTTTCATGTTTTCTCAAACCACTGCTTTTACGAGTTATTTTTCAAACAGTTTTTCTCTGATACATTATCCATTAAGTTCATTCGTCTTCTTTATAAACAGCTTCACACTCATGAGAAAACAAGTCTTTCCGTTCAAAATATATAAGAACATTATATATTTAGGCATTTAGGTTTATGGAGAAAATTTAACTTATTAAAGCACGTTTCAATGGCCATCCAACTTCCATAGTCCCTTATAGGCACTGTTGTAACGAATGGAATCGTGCTCGATAAAGATCAGACGGCTTCCATATATTAGTCCACTTCGAAGAGACAAGGGATTTTTATTAAAGTAAATGTGTTTGTTCCCTTTAGGTCCTTTAGGACGCTGGATGTCGTAACGTCGGTTACAATCAGTTATATTTAAATTACTCTGAATACGCAAGGAAATCATTGAATTGTTATTACATAACTTAAAGCTGATCTGTTTTAACAGGTTGACTCAGGTATCTATTATATTCTTTTTTAACGTGTTGACGATGAGTTTAATCTCGGTTTAAAAAAGGGTTCCGCAATCCAAATATAAATCTGACTAACGCCTGTTTTGTTGATACAAATAAAAATATGTAACAGTTAAGTTTAATGGGGCACTGAAATGTGAACTAGTAACGCAGCCTCTCCTTGACAAATGTCAACCCCGCATTCTCGTGGTGCATCCTGTTCCCACTAAAGGCGCTCTGACGACCGCCAATAGCGGTATAACTATACCCTCGGGATTAGAGGAAATGCTATCCCACACTCATCAACCCACTTGGCGTGCTGGGTTACGGCCAAACCCCTCCAAAATGACTCAACAACTTAAATCTTGGACCTCAGACTCCGGCAGGTAGAATGTACCTGGCAAAGGCAGCGGCCAGTGTGACATAAAGGCAGAGGGTGCTAAGAATCACCGGATGACCTGACTAGGCAGCCATTTGATGTTGATCTTGGCGACTTTCAATGAGCGCTCCCTATCTTCTGATTCAAGGCTTCTTGAATTGGAAGAGGAACTACAACAGTTGCGGCTTTTCAGGTGAAGTAGGTGAAGTGCTTCTTCACCTATTTTACTCAAAATGAAATTTTATTCAGTATTTTTATAATATATTATTTTTTGCCTTTATTCAGTTCCAAATTCTCAAAATTTTGAACAGATATTAATTCACATGGCGCGCTCAATACGGGAAACAAATCCTTATACACAAAGCAGTGCAAGTGAAGAGCCGAAATGAGAATGCTTGGAAGTCTGCTGTTTTCCGCCGAGTTGTCATGGTAACCGTGACGTCACCCTCCCCAATCTGCTCGCTCAAGTGAAGTGTTTTAGCTTCAGGCGCCTTACCTCTGCATCTTTCAGTTTTTTGAGCGTAAAGTCGTGAGAGATCACGATGGAGCTGGCGGACTACCAGGGTACCTTGCAATCTGCTAGGGCTTTTTCCTTGTGGTGCTTTGGTACATTATTTTTCAAAAGGAATTTGTTCTTTCGTGCTTTGTCAATATTTGCTGAAAGCATTAACTGATATTTTAGGTTTGTTTACAATTTTACTTATAGTGATAGTTTTTAGTATGCATCCTGTGGACGACATTGTGTGTAATTTATTGCAAACTCCATTTAATCTATAGAAAGATGAAGATAAAAGAGACATTAAGCTTCAAGGACAACCGACGGATTCACTGACAACTGTTGCCAAGAACGAAATCAAAAAGAGCGGTAAATCTAACAATATTAATTTTAAAAACTGAATATAAATGGATTTGCAGCACTTCTGTGTTAATTTTTTTTTGGCCCTGCTTACTTTTTAGTATTAAACATGCGGCGTGGAATAAAGACGGATTCTCAGATTTATTAAGCGTAACACGGTCACTTCATAAAAATCGTGATAGCCGCTCCTGTGGCGCCGTGGTCTAAGCGATGGCTTCTGATCATTCGTCCGAAAGGGGTCCGGGTTCGAATCCCGGTGAGGCATGGATGTTGTGTTTGTCTTACGGCACAGGCCCTCTGTCTTCCCTGGAACCAGTGACCCTTAATTAGGAACGGGCGACTGCTTATAGCCCACTGAGTTGCTTACGGTGGTCGTTAAACCTCCAAAAAAAAAAAAAAAACATCGTGATCCTAGGGAACACCTGAAATGCGATTAATATTAAGGAAATTTGAAAAAATTCAAAACACCATTGCCGATGCCCTATTTAAGAATGCTAGGCTGTTGAAAACACATTTTAACGAAAATGTTCGTTTAAATAGACTTTTCCTGCAGACAGTGATTGATGCAGTATTCGTCTATACTGTATTTGAGCAAACGAGGACTAGCATTCCATAGCCATGACAAAAGAATGAACTCGATAAATCGTAGAAGTTTCATTGAATTACTTTCATTGTTGATAGGAAGAAGTTCTTTAGAAATTGAAAATCAATACGAAAGGATAAAGAACTATTCAAAAGGAATTAATTGAATGTATTTCTGAATATATAAATGATCACGTCAAAAATTAAATAATTTTTGATTGTTGATTCGGAAATTGTATTGGTTGAGGGATTTTTGTGTTTCCATGATGTGAAGGAAGATAGAACGTCATGAGCTTTATACAAAATTCTAGACAAAATTTTGGGACAGTCTGATTACCAACACAAATAAATAGAACAATGTTACGATGCGGCAAGTATAATGTCTGGTCACGTAAATGGGCTACAGAAAAAAAAAGTCAAGGATAAAGCTTCTCAAGCTGTTTTTGTTCATTGCTTAGTTCATCGTTCGAAACTTGTATTACACCACAGTTTTTCTAAAATCTCTAAGTGTCGAATACTTTTTTGCAAGCCTCATAGGAATTGCTTAGTTTGTTCACCATTCTGCGAAGAGGTCTTATACACTTATATCTACAACCGCAAGATGCAGACAAACCATAACAGTAACTCGATGGTCCTCGACTTCGAAATTAGTAAGTGTAGTTGTTGAAGATTGGGATAAATTGAAGGAAGTGTTCGGATTTCTGACGAATAGCGAATAATCAGACAAAAAATCAATTCATCTTGCCAAGGGGTTTTTGA
Source organism: Macrothele yani (assembly GCA_039090855.1). NCBI lineage: Eukaryota > Metazoa > Arthropoda > Arachnida > Araneae > Macrothelidae > Macrothele > Macrothele yani. The sequence goes on along the minus strand of CM076999.1, from coordinate 42,929,802 downwards.
ATGATATGAACACTTTTGAATTTACATTTTTGGCGCCACCGATCTATAATTAGAACTTTTGAAGAAAAATAACTAGACATTAACTACTGTGTAACTCAAATTAATAATAATAAAAAAAACCGCGTGAAATTTTGAGCCATAAAAGGAAAGATGAGTTATTTGAAACACAGTTTGGAAAAGCTAGCAAAATCACAGATATAAGCACGGGAATATCCTGCTCTTACACAGGAAACAATTTTTTCAAAATTATAAACAATTGTATTTTGAAATTGTGGACCACATTCTTATGGAAATGGATATAAGTTTTCAAGACTGTAAGAAAATTTAAATTTGTCTGACTTGCTGACACAAACAAATTCGATTAATTTAATGCATGCTTTCCCTCTCGAGCTCTTGAAAATCTACAATTTTACGGAAACATATTTACTAAACACCAGCGCCTTAAAAATGAACTGAGTCTTGTATATGCCGATGAAAAATTAAGGAATATATTGACTCAGGAACTCCCTCGAGTGTTTCAAGGAGACAAAGACATTTTTACAGAAGATTATAAATTGGTTTTCCTCAGTTTAACAATTCCATTTACAAATGTGCCAGTGGAAAGAAGTTTTGTTAAAAGAATACAAACTTGCTCAAGAAACACAAGTTCCCAAGATAGACTTGATTCTTGGCAACTATTTCTGTTCAGGAAGACATTTTATTGATGCTCACGAAGAAACAACCATCTAACCATCTTATGACAACATAACCGACCAATTTTCAGCTATAAAAGGAAGAAAAATTAATTTAATATACAAATAAATAAGTAAGTCCTTATCAAGGGCTTTTCGTTGTAGACAGTAGATATATTTTCATACTGCTCTTGTACCTATTCACCTATTTTTCCAACCAAGAGCCGCCACTGAACTACAAAGGATCAAGTGGAACTTCGTCGGGCTAAGTGAGGCAAGGAGAAAAAGAGAAGATCTCATTAAACTGAAAAGTGGACATCTCTTCTACTATCGTGGGACAGACACTGGCAGAACTAGTGGTGTTGGATTTATAATAAACAAGAAACTGAAGGATAAAGTTGTAGAAGTTGAAAGTTCTTCTGACAGAGCTGTAAGACTCGTTATCCAACCCTCGAGAAGATTCCAAGCTCAAATTATTCAAACTTATGCACCTACCACAAGTCATCCTGAAGAAAAGATTGAAGAATTTTATGAGGAAATGAGTAATCTACATAACAATGGCAAGCAGCACTTGAAGATAATTACGGGATTTGTCAATGCAAAAATAGGGCAACAGCAACAGAATGAAACGTCAGTAGATAAATTCGTTCACGGCAAGAGGAACCAGCTTGGAAATACTCTCATAAAATTTGCAGAGGCCGAAGGGTTTTTCATCATGAAATTCTTTTTCAAGAAAAAGCCACACAGGAAATGGACATGGAGACATCCAAATGGGACGACAAGTGAAATTGATTTTATTATGTGTAACAAAAAATTCGTCATAGAAGACTGCAGTGTGCTAAACAAGTTCAACACAGGTAGTGACCATAGATTGGTGAGATGTAAGATGCACCTCAACACTAAACTGAAACGTGGCCAGCTCATAAAACAAACAAAATATATTGACATAACCAACCTTAAAAAACACCATAATACTTTTAAGTTGGAACTGAAGAACAGATTCTCTGCTTTAGAAGGCCTAACATCAGAAGAAGTGGATAATTCTGAAGATAATAAAAAATTAACCAAAGCTCTTATGAAAACAGCAACAAAATTAGCTGGGTCTAAGAACAAGTTGCATGTAAACAAATTATCAGGAAAAACCAAAATGTTGATGCCAAAAAGAAGAGAGATGAGGACAACTAAACAAGATGTGACTTCCAAAGTGGAATATAGCTATGAAATACAGTAAGAAAAAGTATCACTAAAGACGTAAGGAAATTCAACTGTGAACTAGTGAGGAAAGCAATTGAAAACAATCAAAGCCTAAAGAATAGCAAAGGGACATCTCAGCAAGGGAAGAAAACAGATTATGGCTCTGAGAAAAGGAGATGGCTATGTAATAAGAAATAGAGGCAAAACTATGACAAGAGTGAAATATTTCTACTCCAAATTATATAAAAGGGATGATACATGCACTCCAGACATCATGAAAGGTACCAGTACCAGAGTTCTTCCAGTCCTTCCAGCAGAAGTTGCACATGCAATCAAGAACATGAAGCGGGGAAAAGCTCCAGGAGAAGATGAAATTACTGTAGACATCATACAAGAAGCAAATGGAGAAATTGAAACAGTACTCGCCCAAGTTTTCACTCGATGCCATAATGAAGGGAAGATTCCTGAGGATTGAAACAACGCTACAATGATCCTGCTACATACAAAAAGGTGACATTAAGGATCTCAGGAACTACAGACATATCTGCCTCCTATCAGTGGTTTATAAAATCTTCACTAAAGTTCTTTTACACCGCTTGAAGGTAGCACTGGATATGGCACAATCGAGAGAACAAGGTCGATTCAGAAGTGGCTACAGCACTATAGATCATATCCACGTACTGATATATAAAATTGAAAGAGCGAGGGAATATGAACTTCCATTGTGTATGGCTTTTATCGATTATGAAACGGCCTTTGATTCAGTGAATATTCTGTTACAGACTATGACTCATTAAAGTTCTTTAATTTGTCTCTTCCACAAGTGGAACCCTTTTTAAAAGAGTTAACTTGATATTACCAGTTTGCCTTTAAACTAAAACATGCGGAATGTTGTTGTTTTTATTATGTGAAGTTTTATGATTCAACGTATATTATTTATCTTTCTGCTATATGTGATTCACAGAATATAATTTAATAGTATTGGCACTTCGACAAAGAAAACAAAAAGAAAACAGTTAGTTTGCTGAGAAAGCATCGTTGGTTTTTGCTGTTTATTATGCCTCTACCTGCTGCCCAGAAATTGGGAATGATAATAAAAATGACATCAATTTGTCTCAATGAAGTAACACGAAGATGTGCGAAAGCTTGGTAATATCAGTTATGTACTGCAATAAAAGCAGATTTTGTAATAGATATCATTCGATTCAGTATTATATTGTTCGCAAAATAATATAGGTATGGAAATACTTGGACCTATAATAGATGTACTTTTTACTCAGAAACGTTTTGGTATTAGTAAAAATTTTAGTTTGGTTTCGAACGTAGGCGAAAGCACGTATTTGTACTCAGAAATTGAGAAATGTGTGTGGATAAATCCTCAAGCACATGAGCACTTCTTTGATCTGACTTATAAGCCGAGATAGAAATGTGGAATGTGTAAATAATGCTGTAATATAATAACGCCCATACCTTTTAGTTTATATTCAAAAAGTTTACTGTGAAATGAAATGCAGTCGTCAATAGGTAATACATAAATTTTATTTTTGATGTTTGCAGTTCAATAAAGTCCCAGGTAGAAAAGTGTTCCCACCCTGTTTGAACTGAATTATAAAAATTCCATCAGAGAGCTTCCTTATTTCCAGAGTCCATGGGTTTAAACGTATACTGCAATACCAAAATTAATATGGCTAAAAAGTTGGGAAGGACGAGGAAACCCCTATTTCATGCTTTGAAGAACAGGGTGTGTTTTCTTCCTCTAAATAATATTCTGAGGGCCATCTCATGACTCTACGTGTCGATGCGTCCTGCCAAGCTCTGGCTACACTCATTTGACTGTCAACTACTCCCTCAACTTCATTGTTCCCATCACAGGAGCGCATACACAAGGAGTAGAGAGCAATTGGCGTCCCCTGAAACATAAATTAACATAGGGGAACCACAAAATGTACTTGGCAGACCATATTCTGGAATACTTATTCCGACGGAATTGCCGTCTTTATCAGAACATTGCTTTGAAATCCTGATTCGTGCGATCAGACAATTCTTCCCTGGCAGATAAAATTTTACTTGCGTTTATTCTGATAGCTAGACAGTTTCCTATTCATGAGGAAAAACTATTCTTCCGTCCTAATAAATATTTCTCACACATGCCAAACTGTACATCCGAAAATGTCCTTTTAAGGGCCACCTTTAATCCATATTATTCACTTCTTTTTCCACTTTCACAACGTAATGCTTCACGATGTTGCGATAAGGTTTTGCCATCTATTGTTACTTCATAAAAATATTTTTGAGCCGAACGTGGAAGGTTTACCATTGATATTTGTTATTCAGTGCCTGAAATTTGTTTTAGAACATGCAGGTGACGCATAATACAACGTTGCACAAGAAATATCTAGAAAATGTATTATTACCATTTCACTACGGAATGTATTGAGAAAATGTTTTCTTTAGAAACTTCGTAAAATATTCTTTTACTCGGAAAGCATATTAAAAATAAATAAAGTGGAGGGGAATTCAAATTAAATGAAAAATGTAAATTAGGAAAATGTATTTATAATAATATAAAATTTTAATCTCTTAAACATATCCTTTGGGAATGAATATTTTTGCTGTCAGTGATCATCAATATTGTGATTTCATGTATAACATTAAGTTTTGAAGAAAAAAAGAAAAAAAAAAGACTTTTGACTTACGAACAGCAGTCGGCATTAATGATTCAACTGTATTTTTCAGTAATTTTTTTTGTACCTTGCACGTCACGAGAAGAATTTCCAATGCAATTTACAAATGCAAAATGCAGACATCGTATTCTACGCTTTAGAAATACATGTAATCATCTGAGATATTAGGAAATCAAATTGTTTTTTCCCTGTACCTGTGAGAACTCCGTGAAAATATAGGGTTGGTGCGAATGAAATGTCCGGAAAAGGACTAGCTCACGTGGACCGCGAGAACGGAAAAGTAGGAATACATACCTAGGCAAAATAATACTCCACAGCATCAACACAAAGTTGCCATCTGCTCGGCAAAGCCATGATGCAGGAACGAAAAAAGTCTTGTGGCTGGGACCCGAAGAAGTCATCAACTACACGTTGGACCTCGTTGTCTGTCGTGAATTATTTCCCGGACGTGAAGTGGTCCATGCGACGAAACAGATGATAGTATATCGGAGAAAATACTATCATAAAAAAGAAAATACTATCACGAAATAGCGAGGATGGGGCAGTTCTTCATAGCCCAAGGTATTTAGTATCAGTATCGTTCGTTGTGCGTCATGAGGGCGGGCGTAGTCTGGTAGCAGAAGAATACCATGTCTGTTGAATAAAGCCGGTTGTTTCTGCAGCAATTTCAGGTGCATCTGGTACAATTCAGCACGAAAATGTTCAGCAGTGATAGTTTGGCCTCTTGCCAAGAAAAACTGATGAAGTTTCCCGGCTGTGGACCACCAGAGAAGGATTATCATCTTCTTGTTGTGTAGGGGTGGCTTAGGATACCGTCCAGCAGGCTGTGCCTTGCTTAACCATTGTGCAGATCGTTTCCAATTTTCATAAAGGACTCACTTCTCTTCGCAGGTAACGATTCGATGCAGTAGAGGGTCCTGTTTATACCTGGCAATCAGCGACGTGCAAACTTCCAAACGCCTAGTTTTGTCAACTCATGCGGCAGCCACAAGTCCAGCTTTTTGACCTTACCCAGTGCATCCAGAGGGCGAACAAATGTCGTGTGTTGGACACCTACAACTGCCGCTATCTCACTACACGTTTTCCTCGGTCCGCTTCAACCGAACGTACGAGAACATGGTCAGGAACAGCAACAGGTCGTTGACCACGTGCTTCGTTTTGCAGGTCCGTATCTCCGCTTCAAAACTTCACAAACCATCGTCGAATAGTTCGTTCGTTGGGTGTATTCTCCTCAAACGCTGTGTTAACGTTTCGAGCGGCAATTCCTGCAGAATGGCCCAGTTTAAATTCATAGCGGAAGATGACTCTCAGATTTGGGGTCTACATGTTTGCTTTGCAAGTCAAGTTACGGCCAAACAAATTACGCCTGAACCTTGTTCTTCGCACACATGCTAGCTATTTATAGTAACTCTGTGACTTAATACTCGCAACACCTGTGGGTGGTTCCATTTTGCTATGGTGGAGGCCTATCTCCACTGCTTGTTTGCGTTGGATATTTGATTCGCATTAAAACACTATGTATAAAAATATTAAATACAGGAATCTTTAGCAAAAACCAAAGGAAGTGTTGCGTTGAAAATAAAATTTCCAGTTGGTATTGTATGCAATTCTCAACAACTGTAAACTTGATTTCTAGAAACGAAATACGGAAATAGAAAATATGTACACTTATGTTTGTTAAAATTCCAGCACCCTGAATGATTGCTGCTGTTAGCTTAAAACTTATACGATATGTACAACAGGTAGGGACATGTAAATGACTGAACCCTATGTACTTTGCAAACAAGGTTATACGGAGCTGACTCCGACGAGATTTCGCAATCAGTGATGTGTCGAAAGTTGTTTCAAGTGCGTCATTATGCCACGTCTTAGAAGATCTCATCATGCACACATGACATACTTCGAGCGAGGAAGGAGTGTTGCGATGTGAGAAACTGGATTTTCCTGTCGCTGGATCGCCAATCGCACGGGACGAACCTCCAGTGCAGGGATGCTAACTTACTGTCAGTAGACAGTCGATGCTCGTACGAATAAAAACCGGGAATGGACAGCAAAATTACACGACAGCATGAAATGAAACACATGTTTACAGCATGGCAGTCACCGATGACACCGCGACATCCACTGTGTTAGTTCAGCAGTGGAGCACTGTTACAGGTCAGTCTTTGTACTGCAACAGAGTTTTACGTTGTCTGCTTACGAGAGGACAGGTTTCTTGAACCCATTTCTGCATAACCCCCACTACAGACTGCAATAGGGCTTAGAAAACAGACACTGGCACGTTGATTATTAACAGGTCGTGCTTTACGACGAGTCACCGTTTAGCTTGACGAACCATAATGACCGCATACGTGTTCGAAGACATCACAGTGAAAACCACTATGAAATGTGTATTTTACCGTCATGCAGGTTCAGCAAAAAGCGTCGCTGTTGGCGGCGCCATTTGCTTGAATTCTTGATCTCGGGTAATATGAATTGAGGGAACCTTCAACAGCAATCGATACATCAGGTGAACCCCTTTCCTTCACAGTTGTCCTAACGCTATACCCAACAGGACAATCCTGTGATACATGCGGCACGGAATGTCTGACCTCTTCCATGCTTAGTAGATACTGTTTCTTTCCAAACCTTCATGTTCGACGGATATATCCCCGATGGAATAAATCAGGGACTTGATACCCAAGCAACTAACCTGTTAAGACCGTTCGCCAGTCACCACAAATGGATTATGGTCACGCATGCAAGCATTCTGGCTGGCAGTTATCCAGGACGATATCAAAAATCCCTTCCATTGAATGCAAAGCCATGTAGAAGCTGTTACTTTCTCCGAGCTGGCTTTACACGAAACTCAGTTTTTAAGTGAAAACATCATGTATAGCTTTACAAATTTGATCAGTTATCTCTTGTAACATGAGGAATATGTAATATCAGTTATATTTGAACAGCGGGATTTTTTCGTGTTGCAATTTTCAGAAATTGCGGACTACATGCGATGTTAATTTCTTTCCCCAGGAATTGCGGGTGTACACTGGATTATATCAAGACAACGGAGATACCCGTGCAAAATTGGGAACTACTTGTAGGAGTCGAGATTCAGAAGTCGGCGTAATTTTTATATCATTGAAAATTAAATTAATTTTGATAAATTCTCCTATGTTGTATTTTCTGAAAAGGTTCGGCATTAAATACCAGAAATATTATTACTGCAGTATTAAGGAACAAACCACACAAATATGTTATTATATCTTGAAACACTCTTGACACTCTAAACCAAATTCAACGTGCAAAGCATCATCTTGTTACAAAGCTACGCAAAAATTGTGGAACGCTTCACAATTTTGCGTGTCATCCTTGCGCAGAGGCCATGCTTATCTTCTCTGTATCGTTCCAATTTTGGTATATGTACTGCCGAAGCAGTACAATTTGGCTTCTTGGTTACTTGATATACACTGACGGAAAAAAACATCGCAACACGAAGAAGGGGTTGTGTTAGAAAAACGACAGTTGGTAGGCGGTGAGAGTACATCTGTACGATGACGTCTATGCACATTTCGCGCTCGGCGCATACGTGTGGCGCTAGTAGCGCCCCTCGGAACATGGGAAGCAGGTTTGCTGTAATTACGCGCGGTAACGTTCGTGAGCGTTAGTTATCGTTGAGACTCAACGTAGTGTGTTGATGAAAGTCAAGAATGCCTTTAAAAAGCCGAAGAAGCCATTATCAACAGCTCACGGAGTTTGAACGAGGTCGTGTAATAGGGCTACGAGAAGGTGGATTTTCTTTCCGCAATATTGCAGAACGACTTTGCAGGAATGTAGCCACTGTGCATGACTGTTGGCAGCGGTGGTCAGGGAAGGTACTGCCTCAAGAAGACCGCGTTCCGGCCGTCCACATGGCACTACTGAGAGGGAAGACCACCGTGCACGGCGTATGGCCGTGGCGCATCGTACTGCGTCTGCGGCAGCAATTCGAGCTGCAGTTGCCACCACAGTGACACAACGAACTGTTACAATTTGGTTACTTGAAGGACAGCTCCGGGAAAGACGCCCTGTAGCGTGCATTCCACTTACTCCAAACCACAGCCGTTTGCGACGTCAGTGGTGTCAAGATAGAGTTAATTGGAGGACGGAATGGAGATCTGTTGTGTTTTCTGATGAAAGCCGGTTCTGCCTGGGTGCCAGTGATGGCCGTGTGTTGTTAGAAGGAGGCCAGGTGAGCGCCTGCAACCAACCTGTCTGCGGCCGAGACACACTGGACCTACACCTGGAGTTATGGTCTGGGGAGCAATTTCCTATGACAGCAGGAGCACTCTCGTGGTTATCCCACGCACCCTAACGGCACAGTTGTACGTCGGTCTGGTGATTCAACCTGTTGTGCTGCCATTCATGAACAACATTCCAGGGGGTGTTTTCCAACAGGATAACGCTCGCCTGCATATCGCTGTTGTAACCCAACATGCTCTTCAGAGTGTCGACATGTTGCCGTGGCCTGCTAGATCACCAGATCTTTCTCCAATCGAGCACGTATGGGAAAACATTGGACGACAACTCCAGCGTCACCCGCAACCAGCATTTACCGTCCCTGTATTGACCGACCAAGTGCAACAGGCATGGAACTCCATCCCACAAACTGACATCCAGCACCTGTACGACACAATGCATGAACGTTTGCATGCTTGCACTCAACATTCTGGCGGTTACACCGATTATTAATGTACCAGCCTTTCACATTTAAAATGGCTCTTCTCGCGCGTACATTAAGCTGTGATCTTGAAACCTTAATCGATTAAATATGTTACCTATGCAAATGTATTGCCGCCATTTCATTCCTCTACAACTATTTTTTCGTGGTGTTGGGATTTTTTTCCGTCAGTGTATATAGTACGAACAATATTTTGTGATATTTTACTGTAAACTAAGCATTTTAAAGTCAGATTTTTAAAAGTAGTAATAATACTCAAACTTGTTTCGATCAGTTATAGGAAATTATACATTATATTAAACACTAATATGAAAGACAATTTCATACTCTTATTATGGTATCTATTATAAGGGGCAACTAAAGTAGCAAGTTTTTGTTTGAGATGGTTGGATGAAAGCTGATTGACAAAGTAACTGGACACGCGCTGTATCTCGGAAGAATAATTTAGTGTCTGTCATAATGGTCCTGCCATAAAGACCTGTTGGATCTCCAGTTTTCAAATAGATAAGAACCCAGCAAAACCACAAGTGCTGGGAAACTGCTGGCCACCAGCTGGTAGTGATGGGTCACTGCTGGCTGAAATCTGCCGCTCACGGCCCGGTAGTGGTCCGTAGATGGCAGCGCTATCAGTTGGCGAGCAATTGATGGCCCTACCCTGTAGCATCGCAGTGAATTATGGGCCTACAAGCAAGTGCCACTAGTGACCCGTTGCTGGCAACCAATACAACCCCAACAGCAGATGGAAGCAACGGGACTGCGCATGCCCAGAAGCAGCACATCCTGGGTCTCTCATGCTACCAGATAGTTGAAGACGACGCTATCGCCATCGGGTTATTTTAGCGGATGTTAAGAAAAAAAGTCCATACGTAGAGAGGCGAATTAATTTCCTAATGAAATTCCACGTCGCGGAAGATATCAGATTACAGCCATGAAATAAACCCACTGTTATTCATGGGAATGGAGTGAATGAATAACAAGAAAACATTTGAAACCGCTTGAAACAAGTGTCCTGGAAAAACATTAAAAAAAAAAAAACTTTTGTTGGAAAAAAAAAGAATTATTCGCGTACAAAATTTACTAATTATTTGAAAGAAAAAAAAATCAATGCCATGTGGATTTAATGTACCCATCCATGGGTTGAATACACAAGACCGGGAAGGATTCGCTTCTAAAAATAACGAGAAGTAAGATAAAATATATTTCTTCTTTAAAACAAATGTAGCTTCGGATAACAGAAAGGAAAGATACAACGTTAGACATTTAACAGAATGTGACATGAACCCGGGTAAATATATTTTACTTCAACAATAGCCTTTCAAGGCGACAAGGACAGTACAAAACTTTGGAAAGCGAATTTAAGTTAGTACACACCTTGAAAATGAGTGAAGTTTCCTTAAGGTAAAAAAAAAAAACTATCGTTACGTTGAAAAAATAAATTTATGAATTATTTTAAACTAACTTTTATGAAAAATGCCTCGCATTATTATAAAATGAAAGAGAGGACCATTCGATTACACATTCCACACAAAACGGACAGCTTCAAGCACTGGCTCGCGCGTGGCAAATTAGTCCGGTTGGTAAAGAGCTCGCCTCCCACGCCGAAAGCCCTGGTTTGTATCCATCTAGATCCAAACGGGCGTTTTTCCGGTCTGTTGAGAAAATTTTCCCAGCGCAGTGCTATAATTAACAAGATTCGTAAGAGGAGAAAAAAAGTTGTAGCTTAGGGAAACTGCGGTTATCCTTGAATTTTTTATGGCTACTACTGGGAAATTGGCGGACAAGATTTGGCAAGGCATCAGTTACGTCACGTGGTTGCCGGCTGCCACAACCGGCCAACTAGCGGACCACATTAGTCTAGCCATCATTTCTGTAACGCGCTTGCAGGGCCGCTGAAGGGCCACTTGTGGCAGCTATTGCCTGTGATGGATAACTGATGACCCTGTTGTGGCATATGACAACTGCTGGCCAGCTGTTGGCCTGAACTTCTGGCCCTTCTGTTGGCCGCCCGGACATTTTATTGACGGTTCGGCAGCGGCAACAAAGTGCTGGGCCAGCAAGACTGTTTTTGTTGGGAAGTGTTTGCTATATTTCTATGGACGCTCAGTTTATATGCGACTGGTATAGTAATGCTTCGTCAACGCCTAATTACTTATCCTTAAGGAGCTAAGATTTTCTACTTTGATGAAAACATTCACACTGATTACCATTTCAATATATCGTGTGTGAGAAATTTTGCATTCAGTGACTTCAAAACTGTTCAAAACACCTCTACATCCCTCTGCATTAATTCAAGTTGCACAGTTAGGGCTATAGGCGTGTTTAAATTGTTACTAGTCATAAGAACCCCGGTAACATTTATGGAAGGGTTTCCATTATTCAGTAGGACACATGTAGTCATATTCATATTTTCAAGCTAATGTTTTCGTTTTCATTGACAAATGTAATTCATATTTACAGGATAACCTTGGAGTTGTCAAAATATATGCACTTGAGTCTGGAGAAAACGGGCATCGAAAGTAAAGTTAACAACAAATGCCAAATATCACTTACACTGAGTAAATTCACATATTTAGAAATTCTTACAAATAATTTTTGAATATTGTTCGAAAATGCTAGTAACTCATTTAACAGATTTCACAAGAAAACAGCAACATATTTGTATCACCAAACATATGATTTATATTTATGTTCCACAAAAGAATTTTATACGATGACAGCTTACAATATCGATTCAACACAGAGATGCAACATATTGTTATGACGAAGCTACCATAAGAATCTAGAATTAGAAAACAAATGGGAAGTCTTAAAATTAAATGCAAAATGATTCTAGAATTACAGAACAAATGGAAAGTCTTAAAATCACATTTAAAAGAAGGGGAAATTTCTCTGCCGCTATTGCATTTAATAAAATGTATTTGCCCTTTGTAAGAACTTTTAAGAAGTAGCCACCAGAGAGAACAGTAAAATGCCCAAAAGTTGGGTAGTGTTTAACGATGACGACTTTATGGAAATGCCTGTGGTTTGTCATACATTACTGAGAGACTGATTCATTCTGCAACATAACTATATTCTTGTGCTAAATATCACATAATAGTGCTTTTAGCGTCTTCCGTGCTATTTTCACAAATTTAAATATGTTCCACACCTTTAATGATTCCATTTGTTTCACGTCTTACCTCCTATCAATAATATTTCTTTCATGATTTATTTCTTTCATGATTTATTTCTTTCATGATTTCTTTCATGAAAAGGTTGGCAATTTGTATCTTGCACCAGTATGGAGACTACTTGATACAAACTAACAGAACCTGCAACGAAAAAATTTAACACACGTTTGTAATTTTTTCCTGTGCACGACAGTGTAACAACTTCAGTGCAACATTTGAAAGACTGATATTTTTTTATATAAAATTTCTACTGCAGCAGGGGTAATACGTCCTTTTAAGTTTTGCATTTCTTACAGTGTTAACGCCTCAAATTATTACTGGTCGGAGGATTTTGCTATGAAGTTAAAGGTTTTAGGGTCATGTTCTTGATAGATTGTGCAAGCAAGAATGATTATTTACAGGTCTGTGTCTTTTCTTTAAAGGAAATAACTTTTCAGGTTAAACATATGATCAAAAGGATCCCAACACCCATTTTGGGTACTGGATTGGCCCATAAACGTCACAGCAATGGCCCACGCAGGTACAAAAAGACGTACGAATTCTAACAAACGTGATAGACAGTCCTGAACAAGAGATTGATCTGTCCGGCAGATCTGTATGAATTTTGTCATGACACAAACATAGGACACCATTTTCACAGCAAGCCATTTGCTCAAATGTTTGACCTGTTACAGATACCCAGATAAAATATAGTGAAGTTATTTTGACGAGAGAATGCCTATAAGCAATAACAACTCTATTGTGAAATACAGGCACGAAAAATAAAAAGCTGGATCGCCGAGTGCTGAATCGAGAGGTGAGACCAAATTATCTGTCTTTAGTTGGGACACTCACCGAAATTCCTCTAGAAGTAACGCCAGCGTCATAACAGTTCGATTACATCTGAAAGGAACGTGGTTCTACGGAAGGCAGGAGCATCGTATTCTAACTTCAGCAATCAATGCCAACCAAATGTTGGACTTGTGCAAAGCTCTTCATCAGTTGACTCTGGAGAAGAAGAAACACGTTCTCTGACATGAATTACGCTTCCCGAAAGGGAAGTCATACGGTCCAGCATGCCTCTCGAGTAGGTAAAGTTAAAACTCTCTCTCCGAATGTCATGTGTAAATTTGAAGTTTGTCGAAGACATGCTGAGGATTTCTTTCATGGATCTGGCGGGCCCGGTTTTCATTCAGCTTCCAGAAATTTTAACGCTTCCATATATAATTCCACTCTACAGAAATATGTGCTGATAAAATTGTGATAATAGATCAATAGAAGTTATATCTTTTCCAAACTGGACAAGGCTCTCCCCCACAGAGCGAGGTCTGCGCATGATTGGTTTGACAAGATTTCTCTGAATGACCTTGACTAGAGGGAGTGCAACCCCAATCTCAAACCAATTAAACATTTTGAGATGAATAGGAACGTTGGCTGTGAGCCCAGCCAGTCCAGTAAACATCTGTAACCGGCCTCCCGAATGTTTTTGTAAAAGAATGATATGCAGTCCACCCAGCAAAATAACAAAATCGTGGCAGATTTTAGTATGTGATAACCGTAAATTGTGGTCAAACTCAATATTACTTCGTTCTCCTCTTTCCCCATGCCTAAGTGTCCAGATGCTTTTTATGAGATTATGTATTGTTTTAATAACGAATAATTCCCAGAAATATGTTTTCACGTAAATATCAGAACGAAATGCAGTTTTTAACTTTGCCTCAATCTATAAGCTAAGATTTGCACCGTTTATAATGTGCTTGCAGACCGTATTTGGAAAGATAGTAGTATTCCTTATTTCACTCGTTGTTCGAAAATATAAACTTAGCCATCTTTTTAAGTAATTAATGTTAGAATGAAAAACGAATAAATGTTTACTTTAATATTCATAAAATTATATATATATATATATATCATTCTCAATTTAAATTGAAATTCCTTTGTTATCTCTTCTTTTAAAAAATCACCTTTCAGTAGGTTACCCAGCTAAAATCAAATGTCCGGAAATATGCAGATGTACTACAATCATGGGGATCGTCAATGTATATTGGATAGCAGTTATAATTTGTATGAATTGTGGAGGGAACACCCTAAATACCCTCCACACACAGACTAAAGCACAAATGCAGGTGTGTTGGTAAAATATCTCTTCTAAATTGTACTATATATTTTGTGATGTAGGCCAATGAATATTTTACTTTCAGTCGTTAGCTTAAGTGATATATTGTTTGAAGTCGTGATATTCTGTTTTATCCTTAAAGTCATTCCTTTGCCATTTACAAACTGATTTCCTGACACAGTCAATTCGTTCGGCACAGTTTCTTCCTCAGAAAATATCTAAGGAATAACTGTCAGTTCTCTTGAAGTGACTGCTCTTAACTATTATGGACGATTTCATGATTTTCATTCTATTAAAAATTGTTCACCGTATTTTATCCAAGTTTCTGCAATTGCGAAATGGCATTTGAGAATGTATTCCGGTTAGCGTAATTCAAGCAAAATAAACGGGAAGCAAAATTTCTGAAGCAAGTTTTTATTTGCTGAAAGTAGAATAACTGCGATTTACTAAATATTGTTTACATACCGAAATATACAAAGATTTACTGTAGCTAAAAATATACAAATATATATATTTTTTTATTTTTATCCCTACTTTTTGATTACCGAAGATGAAAGAAACCTGTGAATAACTTGTCCCAGATATAATGTTTGAACGTTCGTAATTTCATTCTTCAATTTAACGCAACCAGGAAACTTACGGATGTTTCAAACCTTACACATTTTTGGCAATTTGCATTTTTTCCAGATTTCATAAAAAGTAGAATCACTAAATGTGTTTTAATAATTGTATCAACCGGAAAGTGGAAAACTTTGTTGCATCCACGAAACATACTTTAAAAGTGGGAAAATATGGCAGAATTCACCGCGATGCGGCGCAAATGTTAATTTGATTTTCTGAATATCTCTGCTACTACATGTGCGATTTAAAAACTTCTCTCAACACCGGATGCCATTTAGTTTGTGCAATACTTTAAGTTGTATTTGAGGAGTTTTAAAGTTCATAAGTTTTTTCGGGAGGCTGTGATTTTGTACTTTTTTCCAGCTGTATATCAGCTTCTAAAATCATTTATGAGAAATCTCTGATGCACGGAATTCCCGGTAGGTGACGTAAATCTCAAACCTTTCTCTCTATGTATCAGTTTCTGGAAGAGGGATTTCGAAAGTTATTTTATCTAAACATATCTTTTGCCATATTTGAAATTTCCCATTATTATTTCCCATTTTCCTTCGGCTAGAAGGCGTACAGTTATACGACGTTTCCTTCTATATTTCTTCATTCAACTCTTCGATTTTAAAATCGCTTTGTCTCTGACGAGATCCTTAAAGAAACGTTTTGTGCACCATTTCTTGTTTGTGGAAATAGTAGCCATATGCTCGAAGTCCGTACTCTGGCTTTCATTATCCATACCTTAGCTGTTTGATCTGTTAGGTGATATATAAACAACGGATGGAGGATTGTAAGTTTAGGTATGGATAATGATAGCCAGAGTACGGGCTTCTGAGCATATAGCTGAGCAGCACATAGACAACTTGACGAAATTCAGAACGAAATTCACACACCTGTTCTTGTTGAAAGACAAATAAGCTCGGACTTCCACTTACGTGATAGCTAAGTAATGGTGATTGTGCTGATGTGAACCGTCATACAGCAAATTATAAGGGAGTAGTTCTGTATTTCGTGAACGATAACGGATGCTCGACTTTTTACTCTGCGATACTACAACGATTTTGGCTACGCCATTCATAGACCACCCATTTCCAAACACGTATTTAAGATAATATACACTGGCGGAAAATGAAAAAAGAACACCAAGACGGAATTGGCGGACGATCATGAAATTTACATATGATAATGGGCTCGTTTTTACGTAGGTGTGATGTTAATTTTGGGACCAACCGGCGAGCGCTTACGCCACAGCACGGCATAATATGCAAATTATCGTCGGTGGTATTTAAGGAGTACGTCGAAGTGAATATAAATCAGTCGTCGGCGTACGGACACGTGCGAATATCCTGAAACAGCTGAAATGCCTGGACATGGCAGACGTGTATGATTTCAGCAGTTATCGGACTTTGAGCGAGGTTGTCTAGTCGGACTCCGCGAGGCCGGGTGGTCGTATCATCATATTGCGGAGCGAATTAAACGGGAAGTGTCGGTGGTTGTACGATGGTGGTGGTACGATGGTGGCGTAGGTGGTCCGAGGAACATTCGCACACGAGAAGACGTAGAACCGGGAGTCACAGACGGACTGATGAGCGGACCGATCGACGCATAAGAAGAGCGGCGTTGTCAAGCAGAACATCCACTGCGATGCAAATCCGAGCTGCCTTTGCACCTGAGGTGACTGTGCGAACAATCCGCAACCGTCTACTGGATGCAGGACTACGTGCACGTGTACCTCTGGCATGTGTACCTCTGACTCCAGCCCACCGTCAGGAACGGCTGCAGTGGTGTCGCCAACGTCTACACTGGAGAACGCAATGACGATCTGTCGTGTTCAGCGATGAAAACAGATCCTGCTTAGGAGCCTCCGATGGCCGTATGCGTATTCGCAGACGCACAGGGGAGTGTCTCAACCCTTCTTGCATCCACCAGCGACACACAGGGCCTACACCTGGTCTCCTGGTGTGGGGAGCTATCAGCTATCCCTCCCGTACCCAACTAGTGTTTGTACCGAGTACGTTTAACAGGACCTCCTACATCAACAACATTATTCAGCCCGTTGTTGTACCATTTGTAAGGTCGGTCCATCGTGGTGTTTTCCAGCCAGTAAGCGCTCGCCCACACACTGCACGTTCAACGCAACATACACTTCAGGGTGTGAGACAACTTCCATGGCCTACATGTTAACCAGATTTGTCCCCCACTGAGCACGTGTGGGACTTTATGGGACAACGACTTATCCGGTCTCCACGGCCAGCCACGACAATCCCCGATTTACGCGTCCAGGTTGAATATGTTTGGAACTCAATACTCCAAACTTACACCCAACATCTGTACGACAGACTCCATGCCAGAATTGCACAGTGTGACGCAGTTCATGGCGGTTCAACCTCGTACTAACCATGTTACACGGAAATGTTATTTTTCAGTTTACCAGCAAATACAGCTGTATTTTTCCATAAAGTTTTGATCACGTTATCCTATGTATTCCGTTATTATGCTGTATAAATTTCGTTGGTATCAGACGTTTCCTTCTTGGTGTTCTTTTTTCATGTTCCGCCAGTGTATGCGTGTGTACATCAATGTGGAGGTGTGGGTGTGCAGAAAGAATTGTTACGAGACCAACGTCTAAACTTTAGAAATTATTTTGCATTTGTCGAACAGTATGAACTGTAGAGCACGATTATATCTCGAGCGCTCCCTTTTGATAATGACAAGAATACTAGTGAATGGCCATACGTAAGGCATGTGGCGAATAGGAGCTCTCCAAACCACCAGGAACGGAATAGGTTGTAGGTAGGTATGCCATCACGATCTCCTTCGGAACGGACATACTACATTAGCTAACAGAAAGAACTGCTTTTGTGTAAGACGTCTTGAGCACAGAACGAAGGATCACAAAACGAAAATTTCTCAAAGCAACTAACTGCAGGAAGAAAACTAACGGCAATAATAATCGTTGGTGACAGTCATTATTTACAGCTCTAATCCCTAACGGAAGAAAACAACTGATGATTGATCAAAAAAATTTTCCGAAGGAGATGTTAATCCATTGATACGGTAAAAGTAGTCTGAAAAAACGCTTATGAAACATTTGCTATAGACAGACATAGTCACAAAATGGGATACAATGTAGAGTACTAATTTCTTTTGTTGTACAATCATTAGCGCATTTCTGAGTGGCGAAGCGTTTTCTGACATTTATTGATGTGTTTTTTCTTCTTTTTTTATGTAAGCAGAAAAGTAGGAAGTCAGCAATATTTTTTAATTCCTATCAACCGTGAATCGTATTATATTATTAATATGAAACGTGAGAGCATATTAATTTAAAAACGGCCATCCACTATTGTTTGTTCAAGAAATACACATGCTGATTCAATATTTTCGGTGTAGATTAAATTCTCAGTAAAGATAACTCATATTAATATTACTATAAAAATGTATTTATTTAGAGTACAGCAAATCCACTAATTTACTGCAAAAAATATTTTTAAAAATTAGCTTGATTGTGAACCATTTAATGTAGAGTTTTCAAACTATCTACTCTCAGAACTAACCTCATCCTTTCGGTTTAGAGGTTACCGAGTTTCTAGAAGACACCAAAGAGTTAGCTTAACGACATCCTGTACTGTTAGGTGACACTGCTGTCACATGAACGAAATGGAATTTACGCAACCTAACCAGAATTTTATCTACTTCAAGTATTTTAACTTGTTCAATAAACTGTGGTCTTGTTATCAGCTATTGCCAAACACATTTATTATTTAATTCACTTCTCTTCAATAATTCTTAGGTAAAAATATCAACACATTGTAAGTAAATATGTGGTTAAATCTTTACTTTGAATAACACTCCGTATTTATTATTTAATTTCACTTTTCAAAAAACTTTGCACTAGCGAACCTGTAGATATATCTGTCAGCCGGGAAGTCGTAGTCCGATATTGTTCTCGGTATGAGTATTTTGTATCATTACGTCTTTTTGACCTCGGTATTAATGATTCTGGATACCGTGTAGTTTGTTGATCGCTCCCTCTCAAAGATCGCAGTTCGATGCCTACCATTTTAAAACGCTAACCCTGGCGTACAATATGCTCAGAGTGAATCTCATTTTAATCTTGCTGGAACAGCAACAGTAGTATTCAAATTTTAAAACATACCCTCACCCTTTGGTAGCTAAGTATTGTCACAAATCAGTGAGTGATTTACGCTCGTCAGATTCATGTAAGTATCAAAATAGTGAGAAATAGTATATGGAACTGATATCTGAGTCCGAAAAATGTTCATGAAATTTTCATTTCCGGTATTGAAATCGGTCAGAAACGTCGTACTGAGATATTACAATTGAGGAAAATTCCCTTAAATACAATACACGATAACTTGCTGAGGTATTTCCAGCTACATTGCTTACCTACGATAGTGCAATTTACATTCAGTAACGATAACCTGGGAGATTTAGCCATTACGGCAGATAAGGTTTGCGTAATTAGTGATTTCGCAACTTCAATTTATCCACTGATATTCTTACATCATCTATAGCACTGGCTGTGTTAGCGCAACCAAAGTCACAGCAAGTATTGAAGGTAGATGAACTTTCTTCCAAAGTTGCCACGTATCTCCGATTTCGTGGTTATTGAAACATATGTCAAAAATATAATCTTTCAGCACCAACTCTCAGTGCTCTAAACCCAGGCGAAACTCAAAGTGCCGATGTAATGGTTCGTTGTCATTTATCAGTCAGCGAGAAGGTAAGAAATGTTAAAAACCAAACTCAGTTTTCTTGGAGGTATTACAACGATGAAGGCCGATTTGTAAACATGGTTCCCTTGGCTGTCATACCTACCTGTATAATATACTTAGTCGACCAACAGCTGATATTTCTGTTATTCCAGTTTTATTCCCGAAGCTAGTGAGGACTTAAAAGCTGCAAATATTTGTTCAGCTACACATACGAAAGGCAAGTAGTTGCTATCGGAGCTCTTATTTCATAATGAATGTTTTCAGGAACTTTCGTGAAAGCATCGTCTTCACATCCGATTAAAGCAGATTTCCTTTACAATATGGGATTACTGCTGAATAATAAAAATAATTTTTGATACAATAACAAACATCAATACAATTAGCCAGATTGCACCCACTTCCGTAAGTGTGATCAAATCTGGATCTTGAAATTTAAGAGCTTGATTTACTCCGTAAACTTTTGGAACCCATCCAGTTGTACAGATATTCTAATATTCACTCAAGACAATAATAGTCTTCGGACATCCGATTTACTTCGAACGATAAATATTTCCATTCCACAAATTGGCATCCTGGAAAAAACCGAAGATTGATTACTTACTTTTTTCATGGAATTCGTCGACTTTTTAGAAGTTGTATAACTAGTTCCCTCCACATGGATCTAAAAATATCTGGTAATTAGAATGCACTATAGGTGTCTGAATTGTCTCAATTTCTAAATCATTATTCAATTCTGTACATTCAGAATAAAACTCAAATTCTATATTCAAATACAGTTGTTAAACCGAAGTCGAAAGGTACTCTGACAAAAACTTTTCAGAGTACCTTTCGTTTTCTGCGAATCCGCCAATATCTTTTGGACTTAGACGGTCTGGGTAAACATTTTAGAGTAAGCCTTTTGCAATTTCTGGAATTTTGAAAATCGCAACTGAAAGACATTATTTTCGCTTTAAATGTACTTGATGAATATCTCATTCATGTGCATACAATATCCCAACGCCTTAGGATTTGAACGAAATTTTCTTCGTTTTACAGTTGTTTCAAACGTAACAGTAATTAAAAGAAATGCTCATATTTGAAAAAGAAGGTCACGCTTATCTTAATCAGAAATCGTATTCTTGATAATACATATGTTTAGGAAATATCTCTCTAGAAGTCACAAATTACAATTCATTATGAGATCAACAATTTCAGCCTTTTGACTTTAACTTTACGTAGTTTTGCACTCATCGGTGGAAATAAGAAAATCTAACGTTTTCCTAATGCTCCAGTGTATGTCAGTGTGCACCAAACATTATTCTGAATGCACTAATGTAATAAATTGTGCCATGGATCATACGCTTAATAATAGCGATATAACCAGCACATACATGTTGATTATTTTCTATGTGCAATTACACCATAAGAAGGAGCGAGCCTTGAAAAAGCCTCCCAGTGGAGTGTGAAAGCTTGGCAAATCTCTGTGATTACCACAATATAAGAAAAAAAACGGATTTAATACGCTATATGTGTTTCATGAGTACCCAAACAGAGATTGAGTTATGAACTGGTTCAACTCAGAATACACCACAGAACATAATGATTGAAAGGAATGCCGAAATTATATAAATTTAAAGTTTCATTGTTGCATATTCCTGTGATATTTATGTTATATTCTCAGAATCTTTTACGTTCATTTGATGTTGTGAAATAACCCTCTATTATAATAGTTAATCGTCGGTGTTATATTTACAAAATTACATCTATTTTAAGAACAATTAGAAAGTTTGTTAGAAAATGGACCATTAACTCAGTATGTTAGTGAGTGAAAACTCACATTTTTACGGTAATTTCAAATAAGGTAAAAGGCAAAATTAACCGGATACCCCTTAAAAACCAAATAAATGGATACGCTGCGTTGTTAAGTACACGGTACAGCTTCAAACGATATAAAAACAAGCCTGTAGCTGACCGCGATCATATCGCACAGTGAGGTTGAGTGAAAATGTCATGGCAGGGGAGAAGTGGCTTTGAGAAAGGAAAGATTGTTGGGTGTTATATTAGTGGGTGTAAAATGCTGGAACCTCGGCATTTACACTTAATATTCTCAGATAACTTCCTTCCACTGTTTACCGTGGTCGTGCGGCTTCTCATATGCCTTTTTATCTCCACTCGGAATGCTACTCGTCGTTTAGCATGGTGTAGCGAGCATTTATCTGGGACCGTAGATCAACAGAAACGGGTCCTTGGACTGATGAAACTAGATGCACAATCCGTCATTCTGATGGCCGTGTGTGGGTATGGCGGTATCTGGTGAAACGCTATTTACCACAGTGTACAGTTCCTACAGTCAAGTTTGGAGCTGACAGAGTACTCGTGTGTGTGGTGGACGGGAGGTTCTTTTTATGGTCCTGGCTCACTGGTTATCGTAGACGAACTGGTTAACCAGCCCGCCTACATTTATATAATTTTATTTATTTATTTTTTATCCAGAAAAAGTCTACCACTATATTCTGAATAAATAAATAAATAAATAAAAAAGTTATGCCCTGTAAACTGTGTAGCAATGCTTTAGAACCAAGCCTTGTTTATGACAGCGGAATAATGCACCAAGCGATAAAGCAAGGACTGTTACGATGTGGTTTGATGAGAATTCCGTGTCATGTGCAGACTGGGTAGCACAAAGCCCTGATGTTAATCTGATAGAGCACCTATGGGACCAAAGCCTACTGCAAAGCAAGAGTTTGCGGCAGCATTATGTACTGAATAAAAGCGCATACCTATCGCTGAGTTATAAAACCTTGTCGAACGCATGTCTATAAGGGTCAGTGCATGCATGCATGCATTAAGGCCAAAGGTGGAGAGACACCGTACTGATGAATGTCAATAAATGCTATGTTGTGTTTCTCTTCTAGGTGTCCGGTGACATTTGTCAATATAGTGTACGTCTTAGAGAATGATCAACTTTATCTTATCATCTGAATCACAAGGAACTGAACATTCGTTGGATGAGACATTTCACGTGTTTGACGATGCTCATATAATGCATTATAAATGAATAAGTACTCAACTAAATTAGCTCATGCAAAAGAAACGGAACTGAGGATTACCATCAAGGACTCAGTTCTTGTCATAATTATGTTTAAGGATAATTTTCTGCTGCTTTTGAAATTACTTCACTTTCCCGATAAGAGCATAAACCTCAAGGAAGATGATGTACAAGCATAAATGTATGATTATTTATTAAAAATAAGGATGACATGATTGTATTATCCACTTTCATAATGATGACACAATTGTGGCTTTGAAGATTTAGTTAATTTTAAAGCATTGCAATTCTTCCAATGGAGATGGTTTTAGAATAAAAGTGTTTGTCTTTCTTTATGACTGTGAGACAGGTTAGATACTTGAAATTATGGTTTATGGTGGTTAGATCACTTAAGTAATATACTGTATCCGATTGGAAAAAAATGTTCAAATGGGATGGGTGTGTGCTTAGCATGCAGGAGAAAACCACACTAACGCCTACAAAATGTACGTAGCACATGGTACCTGTGGAAAACACTTGACGGTAACTATCTCATGATGTGAAGAAACGTGTTAACTAAGCTAATATAATATGATTTTTTTTTATGGGAAGAAATTTACCTGAGGGAAGAAATATAATTCATGTTATGTTATTTAGAAACATAACATGAAATATATTTCTTCCCTCAGGTAAATTTGAAGACCCAAAGGGAGGTAATAAACTTAAGAAGCAGTCTTTATACCGACTTAATTATTCTGGGCATAATTTCGCGAATATTAATATTCAGACCGGAAAAACATTGTGCCGAAAAGGAAATACTTCCAAAAGAACCTTCAGCAGGTCTTTCGAAAGAAGTACGCCTTCGTTTCAAAAACATGTCAGTGTACTTTACTCTCAGGATACCCCGTCTCTGCACTTGCAAGTAATCTTTCAAACAAATCGTTGTATTGTGAAGACCGAAATGCAAAACCGTGGTTCTTTCATATCTACTGTTTTATGAGACAACTTCGCCGCTATAGAGAGTTCAATCTGATGATTTCGAATTCGGAATAAATTATATTCGTTCTAAACCTTTGCAACTAAAATGTGATTGAAATAATTACTTTTTCCTTCAAAACCTATTCACACTAAGACCATTTATTATACAGTTTCTTCCACAAACAGTGAGTAATTTTGATGCTAGAGGGTCTACGGATATACAGTTTTTCTCCCGAAAACTATACATCTACGTGTTTATTTAAAAAAATTCGGACGGACATATTTAACGGTCAATAATATTTCCTTCGATTTCGAGTTTGTCGTAAATCTGACGAACAATTTAACCATGGGTGCGTGTAGAAGGAAGAGAAAGTGAAGGGGGAAGTGTAATGCCAGACTTGACGTTCACCAGAAAGAAGAGGGGGAATATACCAAATTATTAATGATAAACATTATTTATATTCGTTCTGCAGTTTATCAGGTGAAATTCCTATTTAATTCGCATTTCTCAAAATACACTGGTGTGCAAAAATTAAGGACGAAGATGAGATATTAGCAAAACAGCGGAACGAGCAGGCTGAACGGACCGACAGACCACTCCGGATATAGACTAGGGTCCGGTACGGTTGTTAATACGCGTATATGCAGCATGGAGTAGGGGGTGAGTCGGAAGGGTATAAAGCACACGGGCAGTGTATGCTCAGCAATGCGGTGAAAGCTATTGCACGGTGTACATCGGTTTGAACGACGTCTAGTTGCTGCCACCATGTGATATGGTCAACAAGCAATCCAGTAGACGACATCTGGATGAATTTGCACGAGATCGCGTCATTGGGAAGTTGGAAGAAGGTCGAAGTGTGATTAGTGGGGCCGAGGAGTTCGGGATCGCTCACAGCATCGTTTCACGAGCTTGGAGAGCATTTCAAGCGACAGGAACAGCTGTCCGAGAGTTTACCAGTGGTTGTCCACAAGCAACCGCGGCGGCGGACGACGGATATATTGTCCTACAGGCTAGAAAAGACAGACGGCAGACAGCGAGAGAAATCGGAAGAAACATGCAACAGACAACTGGGCGTCCGTTATCACGTTTTGCCGTGGCCAGGAGGCTGCACACAGGTGGTCTATTTGCACGACGACCAGTACGGTGTGTGCCATTAACGCCTGCTCATAGGTGACGGCGGTTTCTGTGGTGCCAGGAACAAAATAATGGGACACATCAGCATTGGGGTCAAATTCTCTTTACGGATGAGAGCCGATTTAGTCTGACGGGCCATTCTGGACGTATACAAATCTTGAGAGAGCAGGGAACACGCAATCACACCTCCAACATGATCGAAAGGGACCGGTTTGGAGGTGGCGCAGTTCTCGTTTGGGGCGGTGTCATGCTTGGTAGCCGTACTGACCTCCACATCTTCCATGGAGGTTCAGGCACTTGTGTCCGCTATTGTACCGAGGTTATCCGGCCTCAAGTGCGTCTGTTTAGAGGTGATGTGGCCCCTGAGTTCCTCTGTATGGACGACAACGCTGCACCTCATCGTACAGGGGCTGTCCCAGAGTTGTTGGAGAGTTAAGATGACCGGAAAGGTCCCCGGACCTAAATCCAATCGAACACGTGTAGGACCTTCTCGGGACATGCTTTGCAGCACGTCATCAGCCGCCAGCAAAAGATTCTGCAGTTGCGATTGGTGCTACAAGAGGAATGGGCCCCGATGATTCAACAGCTCCTTGACAAACTCGTCCTCAGCATGGATAGACGTTGTAAATCCTGCAACGCACTCAGGTGTGATCATATCCCCTACTAAAGACTGGATTTTTCTTGGCAGCCACCTATCACATGGACGTTTCTGTCTTTTGTCCAGTTGTGCTCGAAGCTACCTTTTCAATAAAGTGGCTCTGTATCCTTTCGATTCCTGGTTTGGACAGTTTTACTCACTTGTCCCACATTCTTACATCTTGGGGATCTTATGGTATGATTTGAGTCGATGTGGAACACTTCTGCACGACGTTACATTAGAAAAACTGTCTCGTCCTTAATTTTTGGACGCCAGTGCAATAATTCGTTTCAACAATAAATTTGGCATAAGAAATTAGTGAAAAATGTGCCTCGTACTTTCGCACGCTGACTGTCCATCTGGTAATTATAACTTTTTAGTGAGACAAGACGCGATGGAAAGGATAGAAGACACCTCACATCATTCGAAACACTGTGGCAGTACGTTAAAAATTTGGTAATTTCGTCGGAGTGTACTTAGTCAGCCGTAGAGAAAATGTTTCTACGAAGTATGAATGTAAATGAAAGGGATTTCTGTCAATACCAGAACAATGCTTGGACCCAAGGACAGGGCAAGATTAGAATGTGGCCCGGATTCACACTGTTCTTGCATTCACTCTAGGAGCCGGCTACCCTAATTTTTTCATTAGTGCATCCTTAAGTTGACTTGGAGTAAAACCTACCCGATGCTAATAATTTTGGAGAAAGCGGTTAGAAATTTCGTCAGTACGGCTGATAGAAACCACAGTATAACCAAAAGCGTCGGGTCTGTCTGAAAGAATCTAAATTTAAAGCTGCAGTCAATTTTTGCCCACACTCCATTCCCAAGAAGCACGACTGACTTTCAAGATCATTACTGGGGCTACGATTTTTACGAACTAAACATTGCTAGAAAATGCCACATAAAATGCATTTACTGCCCAAAGAAACTAAGAAGAATACCATAAAAACGAAAAAAAAATGCCTAACAAATACACACTTTTTTAATTTTCTTCAAAAAATAATTATTAAAAAAGGAGACATATCATATCGCTAAGCTGTGCTCTGTTATTCAGGCTAGCTTCACAAAGAATTACAAATTACCAGATAATTTTTACTAACTGTTGCCTTATCAACCTTTTTCCATTTACAGCGATATGGACATACAACTCGGCTTTCACTCACCTCCATCACACGTCGTACACAAGCTCTTCTGTACTTCATACTCATAATCATTTTCCCATGCATGCACTCCAGAAAATGATTCTCCCACGACTTTCTTGGAATTCCTCTACCTTTCCTTTCTGCCACTTGGGCTAAAAATGATTTTATTAGTAAGCATCTTACCATTCATTCTTTCAAAATGGCCAAACCACCTAAGCATATTAGGCCTCCTTGCTAACAACATTTTGCTTCACATTACACAACTGCAGCATATCTTCATTCCTCACAAATCAGAACGTGTCTTGCCCCCAAAAAATGCGTAAGTAACGCATTTCTCCAGCACAAAAACGACTTCTATGTTTCTTCTGTAGTACCCAGGTTTCACTGCCATACATCAGAGCAGGGATAATTACACTTTCATACAACGCCATGCGGGAGTCTCTTGAGAAACCATAATTTCTGTGAAAACCTCCCAAAGCAGCCATGACTTTCAATGAAGAATTCATTCGCCTACCAATTTCACCATCCAATTTGTTCTCTCTGTCCTACAAACTTCCGAAATATAGAAAATCATTCACCTGGTCAATCATGGTGCCATTTAGACATATATTGCATTCAGTACTACCAGTTCCTCTCTCAAAAACCGTAAATTTGGTTTTTCCCTTATTTATACTCAGTTTGAACTTCATGCAAACTTCGTACAGCAGCGACAACATATTCTGCAACTCACTTTTGCTCTCTTCCAACATTACAGTGTCATCAGCTTACAGCAATCTGGATGTCACCAAGACATAAACCAGTATTATTTATTTTGGCACCATGCATGCACGCATCCATAAATATATTAAACAGCCATGGTAACATTACACAACCCTGTCAGACTACCGCACCAATAGAAAACCATTTAGATAAAGCACCATTCACTCGTACACAAGCTCTACTGCCAGCATACATGGCGTTTAAACAGTTAAGTAGATTCCCAGTAACACCATATTAATTCAATACCTTCCACAAAAGTGTCCTATTTATTCGGTCACAAGCTTTCTCTAAATCTATGAAGGTAGCAAAAAACCTTCTAACTAACAGCCAGATACTTTTCAAGCATGGTGCATAATGCAAAAATCTGGTTAGTGATCTGGTTAGTGCTGCCTTTACCAGGCATAAAACCTCTCTGAACATCCCACACTTTCTCTGATGTAAGATCCCGTCCTTTGTTAAACACGACCCTACCAAACATTTTTCCTGGCAGAATCAAGTGACTGATACCACGATAGTTTTTGCAGTCAGTCTGATCACCTTTTTCTTTATACAAGTTAACAATGATAGCATCCTTCCAATCCAGAGGGACCGTTCCAAACTCAAAACACAACTGTCAAATTTCAGTTAACCAGTCAATTACAGAGTCACCACCATATTTCAACATCTCGGGAGTCATGCGATCAACTCCCGGAGCCTTACCATTCTGTAGAGGTTTTAGAGCTTTACACACCTCTTCTCTTGAGATCCCTCCTGTGTTTCCATCCTTCCCCGTGACATCATTTGCTTCTGCCTCTGAATCCCCTTTGCTTTCCTGATCTTATAACTCACAGAAGTATTTACCCCGTGCTTCACTTAACTAATTGGGCTCGCATATCATTTCCTCGATCATTTTCTTCACACAACTTACAACTTTGTTTCCCCTATTTCTCCTGATTCTCACGTACTTCCAGAAAGTCTTCCCATCTTTCCAGAAAGCCAATTCATGCCGTTCCACCCTCTCCTTCCTATCTTTTGCTTTACTCTGGCGAACCAGCCTAGCTGCTTCACGCTTCTTACGGCGATTTTCATCCACAGAAACTCTACCTTGCAACATCCCCAAATAGGCTTCATTCTTTCTATTTACTGCCTTTTAAATCTCACCATTACACCAATCATCATATCTTTTGTTACCGATTATTGTGGTGCCAGAGAACTCTTAAGCAGCATTGACAACACTGTTCTGAAAACATTCCCATTTATTTTCTACATCCCTCTCACAAGAATTCAGTTCCTTCAGTCGTTCTCTGAGTAGGTCATAAGAACGCTGATGATCTTCAGGGGGCCTTTCAACCTTTATTATTTCCATCATGGGCCTCTTCCTATTCCTTTTCCTCCAACCAGCATTCAGTTTCACTCGTGACACTACCATGTAAAGATCAGAACCAACATCCATACCTCTCATCACACGAGTGTCAACAATTAAGTGTTTCAGACGTTGATCGTAGACAACAAAATCTATCACAGTCTTTTGACCAATAGTACGATTTTCCCAAGTATATGTATGGATAAACTTGTGGTTGAAAAACGTATTAGATACACGCAAACCATTCTCAATGCAGAGTTTAATTAATCTTTCGCCATTATCATTCATACAAGGATCATTAAACTTACCTTGAACATTGTCAGAAATTGCATTCTGCACAACTACTCTAGCATTAAGTTTCTCTTTAGCACCAAACTGGCTCAAAACCGCCGAGTCACAAGGAGCATACACTACAACAATTACTATTCTCTGAAGTTTCACTTTCAAACGAATCCAAAGAATCCTCTCACTTATGCAGCTATGGTGTTTTAAGTTGTTCTTCATCTTTTCAATTAAAATCACACCTACACTAGCCTGTGCTCTCACATTATCCAATACTCCAGACCTCACACTCACTGTTTCATTCACTAAAAAAAAGAAGAGGTACATGAAATACAATAGAAAGAATCAAATAAATATATTTTAATTTTTGACTCTTGCTGTGTCAAGAGATATTCTTTATTTTTCTAACCAACTAGAGGTTGAGAACTATCGATAGCTCTCGATTGTCAAAAAATAACAATCGATAACTATTGATAGTGTGATGGCAATGCTCCTCGGGAGAATATTTGTTTTCCGGGTTGAAAAATTATTTCTGACAAGGTTTTTCCTACCTTCCTACATTATCAAAATGATAAGCTCCAATAAAATACGACGCTAACATTTTTTTGGTTTCGGGTTTAATGACCACCGTGAACTCGATGGGCTGTGAGCAATCGCCCATCCCTTATTTAGAGTCACTGGTTTCAGAGAAGCGAGAAGCCAGTGCTGAAAGACAAACACAACACAAAATTATATGCCTCACGGGATTCGAACCCGGACTCATTTTGGGCGAATGTTCACAAATCAACATTTAGGCCCACCGGATCTAACGTTTAAGAACGTTTTGCATGAAGCCCAACTAATTCGTAGCTCCTTAATTATCACTTTCTGTTTGCATTGCATGCCTTTTTTATGTCTCCGTCCACAAAAGCTAAAGAAGAGAATTCCGCTGGTTTGTATGAAAAATATTTTTTTCTACATGTATAATGTTGGGCAAAATCATGACAATAATTCGTGATAAATTGAACAAATAAAGATTTTAGTGGGGCTCTTGCTCAGTTGTTTTCTTCTGGGATCATTTAAAATGACAACAACTGGATGATGTCGTTTTAAATGATCATTAAGATTGGACAGTATTACCGCTTTTTTGCAGTTCTTCCCAAAAAACCTACCTTTTGTGTAGACATTATCCTTACCAAAAGAAAGGTAATGCTGCACAAAATATGCTTTACCTGTCAGCATTGTTACTGATTACTTACTTTAAACAAATATTTGTTTCAGTACGATACTCACATTTAAACTTCTAGTTCAAATCACGAGAACAACGATTTTGGCATTGTTATTATCTTATTGAAATGTACACTTCCGGTTTGAGCTTGACTTAACGTGAAGAACAACAGAGTGGAAAAACCGCATACCGTCACCGTTTACTCTTTTTGTTACAGTTAACTTTAGTTTCGCATTGTCATCATGTATCAATACGGCTGGGCTCAATCTTTCCGACACCAGCATAAATGAGGTAAAAGTGATTGTTCCAATCATCAATGTCATCGGTGGTTACTGCATTGGAAAAACGTCAAACAATCGATAGTTTAAAAAAATTATCGATGTACTATCGATATACTGAGTTGGGCAAAACTGTTGATAGTACCTCCACCTCTATAACCAACACATGACCTGTAGAACAAAACAAAGAATAAACAAGAAGAACAATTTAATTGTTTTACAATTTCTCCGCCAAACTATAATTAAAAGATAAATTCATCAAACTAAATTCATTGATTTATCTGTGGTACTGGTGATTACCAACCTACATCCATCCTGGATGGGAGTTGTGTCTAATCGCTATCAGGAAGCAACGATGCTACAAGTAGCCAAAGTCTGATGATATTCAAATTCCTAAGCTAAGCTTGCTTAGTCTCAGTTGCTTGCAACTTCACTGTCCTGTGTGGTGTAATGTATATCTAAAGTACGTTCAGAAATTCTAAGCTAAGTTTGCTTAGTCTAAGTTTTTGGAAATTCACTGTCTTCGGTGGTGTAATGGATATCTATAGTATGTTCCGATTCCTAAACTAAGTATGCTTAGTCTCAGTTGCATGGAACCTCACTGTCCTGGGTGGTGTAATGGATATCTTAAGTAAGTTCAGATTCCTATGCCAAGTTTGCTTAGTCTCCGTTTCCTTGGAACTTCACTGTCTTGGGTGGAGTAATGGATATCTGAAGTATGTTCAGATTCCTAAGCTAAGAATGCTCAGTCTCAGTTGCTTGGAACTTTACTGTCCTGTGTGGTGTAATTGATATCAGAAATATGTTCAGATTCCTAAGCTAAGTTTGTTTAGTCTCAGTTGCTTGCAGCTTCACCCTCGTGGGTGGTGTAATGGTCAGCATACTCTAACGAAAATAGGGAGATGCTGGTTCCATTTCTGCTCCAGGGCGAATAATTTTTCTGAGAAGTGTTGTATTTATGACTAGTAAGTGTTACAGGCAAATTCAGGATTTATATACTGTTTGCGCTCGCTATTCGAATATTTATTCAGTTAAACTATGAGGGAAATGCCTTAATTCATATATTTTGAAACTATACCATCATGACGTACACTGAGTGGCCACTTTATTATGACCACCTTCTCAGTACTTCGTTGGGCCACCTTTTGCCTTTAATACTGCGTCGATTCTTCGTGGCATGGACTCCACGAGATGTTGATAGGTGGTTTGTGGATTCGGAGACCATGCTTGATGAATAGCACTTTCCACGACTGTGAGATTGCAGGGTTGTGGATCCAGCTGTCTGATGGCTCATTCAACTTCATCCCAAAAACTCTCAATGGGGTTGAGATCTGTAGACTGTGGTTGCCACCTAAGCAAAGTAAACTCACCGGCATGTTCCTGAAACCAATCCTGTACAATACGTAATCTATGGCAGGACGCATTATCTTGTTGAAAGTAGCCATCGCCATTGAGATAAACCATCCACATGACAGGATGCACTTGGTCCGCAACGATGTTTAGATATGATGTGCCAGTCAGACGTTGATCAACACGAATTAAAGGGCACAAAGCATGCCAGGTAAACATTCCCCAAAGCATAACGTTGACTCCACCAGCCCCCGCCCTCTGCCAGCATTGCAGAGGAGTGTGGGGGAGGAGAGTGACTCATCCTTTGTGTAGTTGTGTTTAAAGGGAAAAAAATTATAATTATAATAGTAAATTAATAAATTTTTATATAAGCCTAATTAACTACCTTGTCTTCACAGTTAACTACCTGTCTTCATCATACTCTTTTTCAACTTTTACCAAGCCTGTCTGCTCTTAATCATTTTCCACGTTTTTAAAAATCTGTGGCTGATAGTTCTTTGTCTGGCGCTCTTTGGCCAAACCTGGCCCTTGCGCCAATAAAATCCAACAACCAACCAACCAACCGACTCCACCAGCTTGAAGGGTTGTTGCAAGGCATTTGGGGTCCATGCTTTCGTGCTGCTTCCGCCAAATTCTCACTCGGCCATCGGCATGGTGCAACTGAAAACGTGATTCATCGGACCACATAATTTGTTTTCAGTTATCAACTGTCCAATCCTTGTGTTCCTTTTACGAACTGGAGATGTTTTCTCTTGTTAACTGCAGACAGCAAAGGTGTTCGAACAGTCCTTTGGCTGCCACATCCCATCCGATGCAGTGTACAACGAGCAGTGCGTGCAGAGATCATTTGAGGGGATGCTTGATTAAGATGGTCTGTAATTTGCTGCACTGTTGCCCTTCTGTTGTCTGTTATCAGTCTGGACACTCGCCGTACCACCCGAGCAGTCACTAGTCGATGACGACCACACGTTGCACGCAGAGAACCAGTTTTTTGGCTTACAGTCCAGTCTTTAAACATTTTAACAGCAGCTGTTCTGGAACATTTCCCGAATGCGGCGGTTTCGGTGATACTTTCTCTATGGCTCTGAGCTCCTACAATTATCCCACGTTGAAAGCCCGTCAAATCGCATTTTTCACCCATCTCGTCACCCAAAAATTACTTCTACTACTGTTGCAAGCACTAAGCTTTCCCTTTTTATACTAGCCTCGCACTCTGGCGGGAACAGCGTGCAGCCATAGCTCATTTGCCTAAAACTGTCAGGTGGTTATAATAAAGTGGCCACTCAGTGTATATATGTCACTTAAGCGATAGAGAATGAAACAGTTTCCCTGGCGTCGTTCCATAATTATCCCTGTTTTTCCTGCTTAGATAGCAAAGCTTCGTGAAACCTCCATAGTAGGAAAATGTAAGATGCGAGATGTAATTTTATTGACTAAAGTAACAGGTTTCACGAAATGAATTCAAAAATTACTCAAGCACTCTGCATTCGTCTAAATGTGTTCAGGGAGCAAAATTCAGTGATATTTCTTAAATACGATTGAATCCTTACTTGGATAATTAAGAAACTTGGTCAAAGAAGTATACAACAAGCAAACTTAACTTCAATTTTTCTCGCCGTTTTCTTTTAATGGCTTCACACAATCATCGAAATATCGCGGCATAATAAGCAACACTCAAAGCTCTTTTGTGAGGTAAGTAATAAATTAACAGGAATCGTTCATAGTCTGAAAACATGGTGACCGTAATGTTCCGTGCATATTGTTTTATTTTGAACACTTTTGGTGTATGTGATCCAGGATTATTAAACTTCATGATCTCTTGCTTAGTATCAGGTTCCCACTGATACTAAGCACGTTTCACCCAGGACTCTAGATCTGCCTAGTCCTGGTTGAGGACTCACTACTTTGGTTGACTGAATGTGGTTGGGCTTAAGGTTGGAAGGTACCTTTTCAGACCCCTCGGCTACAGAGATAGAAAAACAAAAAACAAAAAACAAAAGAATGCAACTTGAAATCAGGAGGATACCACAACCCAGATAACTTTTACTTTTTGTTTACTAACAGCTTGTTGGAGGAGGGCAGGGAAATTTGATAACCCCAAAAGAGCCTCTCAGGTTTTGAAGTTTCTGCCGTCACAAACTTTGGACCACTGCTTCCAAGAAAGAGGCACATGCAACCCGTTAATTAAAAATGTTGCAGCTAGTTTCTAATGGAGATTGAACCTGAAAGTTAGACATTATATTAATACACTCGCCTGCAGAAAACTTAATATACTCGATTAGGAAATATTTATGTTTTTACAGATAATCACTTCAGTCTGAACGACATTTTTCAAAAAATAAAAAATTCGAAATTAAAGCCTGTTTAAAGGCGAATTCATGTTACAGAATAATTGATATTTCTTCCAAAGCTTCCCTTGCTAACCATTATTTAAATAAATTATAATAATAAACAAATTTGAGATTCTGAAATCTTAAAAATTGTAGCCATTGTTAAACTCTAAAGGATATTCAAAGAAACGTGTTTAACCTCTTATATCTGCGATTAATCAGAAAACGCAAGAGTACTGCTTTTCACAGTATCAGCCACTCGTATTTTTGGCTTCATTGTAATGTCAGAATTAACAGAGTGCTATTGATTATAGTTTTCTGACAGATTAAGGTACAAGGTTATAACCCAGGCGATGTTGGATATTTAGTCACATGATTTTCACAAAGTTCTTTGCAACTACACAATTTAGAGCAGCAATTTCTAAGTTTATTCTTTTATATTAAAATTACTATTTTCAAGACAAAGTGAAGTCATTTTGTATTTGATGTGTCCAGTAGGGAGGAGCGAAAAACACTTTTTTTTAATTTGAAACGTCACCATGTGCAATAGTTGCGATTTTATTACTGAAATGACCTCCCGAAATATGGATGACATTATTTGATATCTTAGGCTGCCCCAAGAACCTCGAAGTTTGAAAGTTATAAGGAAATATGGTTTAAAAAACACCCGCTTTCTCCATTTTGTAAATATAAAAAAATACTGTGTCACCATGTTATTAAATATCACCTTTGAGTGTATATATACGAGTAAAAATTCAGCTGACGTGAGTTTATTTCTTAGGCTTCCCCAAAGAGCTCAAGATTTGTCATATTTCTCCAAAAATGGCATAAGTTAAGTAAATATGATAGACACCAGCCTTATCTAGTAGCATAACTTGAGGAGTGAGTTTATTTCACTTGGAAATCAGCCTTTTTTTCAAAACTTGGCATCAGCTTCCTATCCAAAATTTTTGCTCTGATGAATCCATCTCTTGCAAGAAGGCCGCACACATGAGCAGAAGAATATGTTACAATCTTAACCATCCTCTCTACTGCCGAGAATGGCAGGGTATTTTTGTAAATTCGTAGCAACAACTTGGATATTTATCTGACTGTAGTAATTCCAAAAGCTCATCGTCTTTCCATTTCCGTGTGATGGGAGGCTCAGTCTCTTGCCAGTCGATTACGTCGATGTAATCATTGCTCTGGAAATTCAGCTTAGGAATCCGAAACTTTCTAATGGTAATTGTTTGTTTGGAAGATTTCCTGGCCTTCAGGATACGTCGAACAGCAAGCTCACAGACATACCTTCTGTCGTCAAACAACATTGCACCGAGCAAGTTTTCTGCATGGGAAAAATACGCGTTGTCTTGGACGACTCTTTTTACAATATCCTTTAAATTATCTATAATATACTGAAACCGAGATATAAAAAGCTGCAAAATTCTTGGACCATCTTTACAGGTACCGTTACATTTGATCGTGAACCACGATGGTGCATATACTTTCATTATGAAGGTGGCTAATGACCCAAGTTGTGGTGTTGGATCACTAGTTCCAACATACAAACGCAGAATGCGATTGGTGAGTGTCAGCCAACGGGAATGTGCAAGTGCTCCAGGATCCCGATTTGCCAGATCTTGTGGGCAATCACCTGAAGAGACTGCCTTACAAATTTTCCACCAATAAAGTTGATCCGGCTAAGATCTCAATAGTGAATGTTGGACTGAAGCGAAAATTCAATTTTCTGGAAATTTACGATAGGAAGGTTTGCGCACGTCTTCAGCCGCTTTCCAATCAATCCACTAAATCCTCTTGGACCTGATGTTTTCCCGTCAAATGCTTAAGTGAGGTGGCGTAGAGTCAGTTCATTAAAATGAAGTTGACATATAATCCAGTGTGCTGAAGAATTGAGCTTCTCTTAAAGGCGCCTAATTACACCTTCATTTGTGCCGGTATTAGTCACTCCCCATTCACTTCCAATAAAGACTAACTCCGACAAGTCAAATACCTTCTGGTTCAATAAGCTGAAGATTCCGTCAAAAATGCCCCTTGCACTCTTGCTCATCGATGCAAAATGTCCCAAATAGATTGATCCGGTTTCTTCGACAAGTGTAATCTTTTCGCTTGTGCCATCATCTGTCTGTGTATTCGTAAGAGTTTCATCCCTTCTTCCGTACAAAAATAAAGCTACAATTTTGCGACCAGTCAAGTTTACCTTATCTTGAATTGTTTGACGGGTCTTTTTCCCTTCTCGTCGTGTTTTATGCCGGTCAATAACAGATGCATTACATTATTTCGAATGAACCGGTTCACTTACATCATGAAGCGACGCCGACGCAAGATCAGCTACCGCTCGGTCGCTCATGTCTCGCCTATCGCACTTTCTAGAAAATGCAGACAGTGCCATCTGACGCCTAGGTTTCGAAAAACGACGTGGAGTGAAATCGAAATCTTTTTCCGAGGTCAACAAATGACTAGGACCCGGCTCGTCTGATTTTTCTGCAGAATTGGTATTTGTATCCTCTTCTGAAGGATCATCCTCGACTCGCAGGGCCGATTTCTGTAATGCAGTTTTCTGTAATTTCCTACGGACATGCTCTTCCCTATCACTCTTTCGAGCTGATCTTTTCTTCACTACACTGGTGGTTTTTGGGTCAAGCCCCCTTACTATCATTCTTCTGTTTGTTCTCTGGTCCATCAGAAAGTCTCGCTCTTTCACGGGTAACTTTTTTTGCAGAGCTGCATTTGCAGGTTCTAAAACATTTGCAATTGCATGAGCAATAAAACGTTTCCAATCTGCACGAAATTGTTCAATCTTCTTTTGGTAGGTTTAATCCATTCTTGCAGCGTGTTTTTTCATCTTTCGGATTTCAGTGTTGTATGCGGTATTACGCTTTGGAACAGATTTGTGGACTGATGTCGGAAAAGATGCTTTTTTCCATATACTTAGCACTTTGTCCTCGACAATACTTGCTACTTCTGCTGCAGCAGGCTCATAATTTGCACCTTCCTGCCTAAGAGTATTCCTCACAATGTAGTAATGGCGCATTACATCTTCGTACGTAGGCAATACATTTTCATGCATCTCCTTATAACCCCCGAGGATAGGGCAATCAGCTTTATTTCTTGTTTCAGCCATCTTAAGTAGCTGGACGACAAAACTAAAATGTCAGTACGATCCAATACGCGTCACTAGGAGTGAAAGAAACTGTTGCATCATTATGACGCAAACCCGCCAACACTCTCTCCAAAACGACCTGTGCGACTGTGATGAGATGACTCAGCTAGTTCGCAAACAGAGTTCCGCTGTGAGGGAGGGGGTGGGCTGAGATGAAAAAGGTAAGAAAAACAAAGCGGAGCGCAAAACAGCAAGCTATGTTTTTGAAAATCAACAAGAGGTTTCCAGAAAGTATGAGAGAGAGAGGGGGGGGGGGTATTGTTAATGTTAAGCCCAAATTGGTAACAATAAGGCTGCTGTCGAACTTAATGCTTACGCAACTTATCATGCCATTTTTGGCAAAAATTACATACCTTAGGGGATCTGGGGAAGACTAAGAAAGTAACTCATGTCTGCTGAACTTTTACCCGTGTTTATACACTCAAAGGTGATAATAAATAAAATGGTGACACAGTTTTTTTTTATATTTACAAAATGGAGAAAACGGGTGTTTTTAAACCATTTTTCCCTATAACTTTAAAACTTCGAGGTTCTTTCGGCAGCCAAAGATATCAAATAATGTCATCCATATTTCGGGGGCCATTTCAGTAATAAAATCGCAACTATTGCACATGGTGACGTTTCAAATTTAAAGAAAAAGCGTTTTTCGCTCCACCCTAATATCCAATCGAGGTTTCACGTAATATTCAATAGTAATTCAGTCAAACATTTTTAATAAGCAACATAGATAAAATAATGTGATGAACAGAATGTAGTGTCCCATGACGAGATACCCGAAGCCGAAACCCCGGCCAAGGCACAATTCAGATTCCGCAGCACACAGGGTTGTCATCCGCAGATAGCTAAATTAAGGCAGTAGCACTTAGCAGTCAGATGGCGAAAAGCGTAAGGGCGAGCCAACATGAAAGTGGACAAAGAGCACGTCCGCCATTGAATGCTGTATGAGTTTCGTCGTGGCAGCACCCCGGGCGAACTGTAAGGAACATTACCAGTGTGAATTCCAATTTTATCATCATCATCATTGTCAACCATTATCAATCCACTGCTGGACGTAGGTCTCCCCAAGTTTCCTCCACAACGGTATGTCTTGCGCCCGTCTCCTCCATGTCACTCCCGCATACGTTCGAATTTCATCCACCCATCTCCCATGTGGTCTTCTTCTAGGTCTTTTTCTATCACTTGGAATCCAATCTAAAATTTCGGCTGTCCATCGATAGTCTGTCCTTCTGGCATTATGTCCAGCCCATTGCCGTTTCAGGGATTCAACTCTGATCATGATGTCTTCCACTCTTGTCATTTTTCGGATCTACGAGTTCCTCTTCTTATCTCTCCTGGTTACACCAAGCATGCACCTCTCCATGCTACTTTGAGTTGTCTGCAGCCTTTGTATGTCTATTTTAGTTAAGGTGTGGCGTACCTGCCAGCAGGACGCACACGACATAAAGGCAGATAGTAGTCAGAACAAACGTCCGCGTAGCTCAATTGGTAGAGTGACTTATTCCGGAATGAGGGGATCCGGGGTCCATTCCTGGCGCGGATAAAAATGACGGAGAAATTTACTTCGTTATAATGGCGCCTGAACTATCCGGATGGCCCGACCGTTCAAAATACCGCAACGGTGTGATGTAATTTCCACACCGCGAGATAAGAAAAATCAGAGAATCTCTACTCCAGCGCTTCGAAAAATAAAAAAAATGCGTTACGTTGCTTTCCACGCACCAGAATGACTAGGAGTTCTCAAGTGCACGTTCTAGAGTGGATGGCTGCCTGCAGCGATTC
Organism: Macrothele yani; assembly: GCA_039090855.1. Classification (NCBI taxonomy): domain Eukaryota; kingdom Metazoa; phylum Arthropoda; class Arachnida; order Araneae; family Macrothelidae; genus Macrothele; species Macrothele yani. The sequence continues at coordinate 42,890,558 of CM076999.1, read as the reverse complement.
ATGGTCACGGCTGATCCGTGGTCGATGCCCCCGGCCCTCTTTCGGGGGGGGGGGTAGATGTGACGTACCTGAGAGCAGGACGCACACGACATAAATGCAGATAGTAGTCAGAACAAACGTCTGCGTAGCTGAATTCGTAGAGTGACTTATTCCGGAATGAGGGGATCCGGATTCGAATCCTGGCGTGGACAGAAATGACGGAGAAATTCACTTCGTTATAAAGGTCCATGTCTCTGCACCATACGTAAGCACTCTGGAATGATGCATTGATCAAACACTTTTCTTTTAAGACATAATGGCATATTACACTTGAAAATTATGATGTTTCTTCCAAAAGCTCTCCAGGCAAGTTTTGTACCCCGATTAATTTATTCATCAGTGTGACCCTCACTTGATATCTGCTGTCCAAAATAAACTTACGTGTCTGTTATCTCCAGCTTTTCTTCATCAATCGATAAATCTTCAGTTCTTGTAAATGCATTGAACTTCACTTTTGTCTTCTGAAAGTTCATTTTTAATCCCGCTTTCTTACTCTTGTCAGCAAATTCCTGGATCATATTCTGCAGCTCTGATGGGGTAGTTGCAAAAATGGCAACGTCATCAGCAAAACGAAGGTGGGTTAGATAATCTCCATTAATCTTTATCACTTTGTTTTCCCAGTTTAGTAATTGAAATACATTTTCCAATGTGGCATTAAAGAACTTCGGAGATATGGTGTCACCTTGTCTCACTCCCTTTCCAATTTTTATGTGTGTAATATTTTCAAACAGCCGAATCTTTGCACTTGCATTTTCATAGATGTTATTAATAATATTAATGTATGCATCTTCAATACCGCAGGATTCCAGAGCCATTGTAACTGCTGACGGTTTCACCGAATCAAAGGCTTTTTCATAATCGAAAAAAGCCATGCACAATGGAAGTTCATATTCCCTCGCTCTTTCAATTAGTTCTCTCAGTACGTGGATATGATCTATTGCGCTGTAGCCGCTCCTGAATCCAGCTTGTTCTCTCGATTGGGCCATGTCTAGTGTTACATTCAAGCGGTGTGAAAGAACTTTAGTGAAGATTTTATAAACCACTGATAGGAGGCTGATAAGTCTGTAGTTCCTGAGATCCTCTTTGTCACCTTTTTTTTGTAGCAGAATCATTGCAGCGTTGTTCCAATGCTCAGGAATCTTCCCTTCATTAAGGCATCGAGTGAAAATTTGGGCAAGTACTGTTTCGATTTCTCAACTTGCTTCTTGTATGATGTCTACAGTAATTCCATCTTCTCCTGGAGCTTTTCCCCGCTTCATGTTCTTGATTGCATGTGCAACTTCTGCTGGAAGGACTGGAGGAACTCTGGTACTGGTATCTTTCATGATGTCTGGAGTGCATGTATCATCCCTTTCATATAATTTGGAGTAGAAATCTTTCACTCTTGTCAAAATTTCGCCTCTATTTCTTGTTACAGAACCATCTTCTTTTCTCAGTGCCATAATCTGTTTTCTTCCCTTACTGAGATGTCCCTTTGCTATCTTTAGGCTTTGGTTGTTTTCGATTGCTCTCCTTCATAGTTCACAGTTGAATTTCCTTACGTCTTCAGTGATACTTTTTCGTACTGTCTTGCATAGCTCTATATATTCCACTTTGGAAGTCACATTTTCTTTACCTGTCCTCATCTCTCTTCTTTTTTGCATCAACATTGTTTCCTGATAATTTGTTCACATGCAACTTGGTCTTATACCCAGCTAATTTTGTTGCTGTTTCCATAAGAGCTTTACTTCTCTGTTAACTTCAGAAATATCCATTTCTTCCGATGTTAGGCCCTCTAAAGCAGATAATGTGTTCTTCATTTCCAAATTGAAGGTATTATGGTGTTTTTTGAGGTGGGTTATGTCAATACATTTTGTTTGCCTTATGAGCTTGCCACGTTCGAGTTCAGTGTTGAGGTGCATCTTACATCTCACCAATCTATGGTCACTACCTGTGTTGAACTTGTTTAGCACATTGCAGTCTTCTAAGACGAACTTTTTGTTACACATAATAAAATCAATTTCACTTGTCGTCTTATTTCGATGTCTCCATGTCCATTTCCTGTGTGGCTTTTTCTTGAAAAAGGAGTTCAAGGTGAAAAACCTTTCTGCCTCTGCAAACTGAACGAGAATATTTCCACGCTGGTGTCTGTTGCCGTGACCGAATTTACCTACTGAAGTTTCATTCTGTTGCTGTTGCCCTATATTTGCATTGAAATCTCCCATAAATATCTTCAAGTGCTCCTTACCTTTATTATTTATATGACGAATTTCCTCTTAAAATTCTTCAGTTTCTTCTTCAGGATGACTTGTGGTGGGTGCATAAGTTTGAATAATCTGAGCTATGTATCTTCTTGATAGTTGGATAACAAGTCGTGCAGCTCTGTCTGAGGAACTTTCAACTTCTACAACTGTATCCTTCAGTTTCTTGTTTATTATAAATCCAACACCACTAGTTCTGCCTGTACCTGTCCCACGATAGTAGAAGAGATGTCCACTTTTGTGTTCAATGAGATCTTCTCCTTTTCTCCTTACCTCAGTTAGCCCCACGATGTCCCACTTGATCCTTCGTAGTTCCTCTTCCAATTCAAGAAGCCTTGAATCAGAAGATAGGGAGAGTCCATTATACGTAGCCAAGGTCAGCATCAGATGGCAGCCTAGTCCGGTCCTCCGGGGATTCTTAGCACCCTCTGCCTTCATGTCGCACTGGCCACTGCCTTGGCCAGGTACATTCCATCTGCCGGAGACTGAGGGCCAAGATTTAAGTTGTGGAGTAATTTTGGAGGGGTTTGGTTATAACTCACTAAGCTGGCCAAGCGGGTTGGTGAGTGTTGAATAGCATTTCCTCAAATCCCGATGGTATAGTTATACCGCTATTGGCGGTCGTCAGAGCCCCTTTAGTGGGATCAAGATGCACCACGAGAAGGCGGGGTTGACAATTGTCAAGGAGAGGCTGTGATGTTACGCATCCTTTAAACTTACATCCCTCCAATGTTATATCAGATCATAAATGCTGTTGCTTGCCCGAACGATTTCAGCAAATAAATTGTGACCTGTCCAACAATCCCAAAGTCGGAAGACAGTGGATATACACATGCTGAAAACCATAGCGGAAACCGACCAATTTTTCAGCACTCTGGAGTTGGTCGAAATGCTGGGGACTATCCACACCAGCATTTTCATGCACCTGTGTCAACTTGGGAAGGCGCACAAGAGCGAGTTTTAGTACCCCATTAACTTATACTCCAGCAGAAAGCAAATCGCATGATCCCCTGCGTTTTCCTGCTTGCACGTGACCAAATTAAACCGTTCTTGTACGGCTTTGCGACAGACGACGAAAAAAGGGTACTGTATGACGGCATGGATTTCTGTTTTCCATCGAACCATTGCTGGAAACAGTGGTTCGATGGAAACCAGAAGTCAATGCCGACCTCGAGTGCTCGCTTACACTCACGCAATGTACTGTTGTATGTTTCGTGGCGTATAAGCGGTGTCGTTATTTTGAGCTGTTGCCGGACAACGCAACGATCACCGTTGATGTGTACTATCGTCAGCTCGATGATCTGTACGCATTGCTTACGTCAAACCCACTATCGAGATCCTGACTGGTCCTGATATCGGCAATGAGAATGCCATACGTATTGGCGCATCTCCATATAAATTATGTATAGTTTCATATTATATTTCTATGTGAAATCGTGATTTCACATGATACCTAATATGCGATGGCACGCGCTGAATGTTTTCAAAAGCTGTAAGCATGCCAATTAATATCGTTGTGTTTAGAACCTTAAGACCGTCCGGTAGACGTGTGAGATTTCGGTATTGTAGTGATTTTCACAAGGCGCCACCTACCGTCCTTTTTGAGTGAATGTGTGTTTTTTCCTGCAATGTGATCTACTTTTGAGACCTTTCCTTCTCTTGAAGAGTTGATTTTTTTCCATTTCTATGAATTCACTGTAGCGATCTCTCTGTCCTCCTCACTATTTGATAGAAAGAGATACAGTGACTTCTGATACCCTGACTGCGATGTACGTTGAAGTGCATTTCATAGGGGTGCCTTGCTTTTCAGAAGAAAAGATATTTTGATTACTATTATTTATTTACAAAATGCGTGATGATGTTGAAGGAAACGTTTCTGAACACTGCTTCAAACCTTTTTTGTAATTATCTAATAGTAGTAACTTTGAAATCCACCGGGAGATGCAGAAAAGTCTTGCTGCTGGCAGAGCCGGCTCCTTTTTCGCTGACGACCGTCGACCCTGGAAACCCTAAGCTGCTTGTCTACAAATTACGTTCGTAACAGTTATACAAATTGGATTACACCAAGGTATATTTCCCAAAATAAGGGAGATACAGTAATCTGACACCTTTTGTTTTAAAGATTTGAACAATGCTATTTCTAATGCATTGTCAGAATAGACACAGGGCTAACAAAAAAACCTGTTTTACCCTGACATCAGGTAAAACAGTGATGCAATAAATAAAAAGCATGTTATTTCTGAAAGTTTTATAAAGTAATGATGACACTTAAATAAAAGCTCTGATTACATAGCGAACAAGCAAGTGCTAGGTTAAGAATACGGGTACGTTTTAGTGATTTGCATAACATCTGTTTTGCTAAATTGCATAAATAAATAGATCAATGCACTTTAGGTTAAGAGTCATCACAACATGTAACTCAGTTCCCCAGAGGAAGGGGAGACAACAAAGAAATGCAAGTGAACCTAAGTAAAAAGATATTTTATATAGTGAAAGTCACATGGATAGGGTACAAGCCAGAACAATCCTAGGGAGGAATGGCAGAAAGTGGCGCGAATCCTAAGAAATATCGCCCTATGTTGTGAAGAAGGCCACGATATGTAGTACGTTGAAGTGCACTTTATTATAGTGCGATACATCTTTCGTCCATACCTCGTACATCATGCACAAAGTCTATGCAAAATACGTCATCACACTACAGTAGAGTGCAGAAGCTTTTCTTTCGACGTAGTAGGTAATATTCGAACTTGTATGCCGCCCGCAGACAATCCCGTCTTTTTTGTGTAGGTAAACACTGTTAGCCACGCAATTTCCATACGGGGCTTCGTCACATTGATTCAGAAATTAATTGGAGTGCAAAACTTGTTTGAAGAGCTTTTGGAAGAAACAGAATAATCTTCAAGAGCAATAGGCCATTTTGTCTTAAATGTGCTTGATCAACACATCCTTCCAGTTCTTACACATGAAATAGAGGAATGTAACTTAACTGAAAAAAACATAAAAATGCTCCAAACTGAAAGAAGCATGGAGAGATGCATTCTTAGTGTAACGAGGAAATAACAGAAGAGGAACTCGTTGATAAAAAAATGACTAGAGTATAAGACATCATGATCACAGTAAAATTCCTGAAATGAGAATGTGCTGGAAATATTGCTGGGAGAACGGACCACAGATGGACAGCCAAAATTTTAGTCTGGATTCCAAAGGATAGGAAGAGATCTAAAAGAAGACCACGTGGTAGATGAATGGATGAAATTCGAAAAAATGCGAGAGTGACAAGTATGTCACTAGCTCAAGACAGTCCGTTGAGGAAGAAACGTGAGAAGACCTTCATCCACCAGTTGATTGGCAATGGCTGCAAAAATGATTATGATATATATGGATGTGAAACAGCTTGTGAAATCTATGGTGTTTTTTAAATAGAGTAGTCTTTCCATTTTTCGGCCAGATGGCTACTAGTTCTTTAGAAAGAAAGATCGATATTCAGCCTGCTCGAAAAACATAAAGCGCTTTTCACTTCGTTTTATTTTAAATACTCATGTTAACGTTCCTTTTTGTATATAATATTTATAGCTCACCTTTGTCATTTCTTGTGGCGAAGCTAAATTACATTTAAAATTATCGAATTTTCAGTAATCTCATTGAAACTGGGAAAAAAAGCTTTTCAAAATGGTCTATATCTTTTCGATGAAAAAAACTGACAATTCGAAAGATGAATTACTAAATATTGGCAGGAATTTTTATGCTATGAATGCAAATTTGGGCACACTCAAATTAAATTACTTCTTTGTTAAAGAGTCAAACATCAAATATTCTATCACAATTTGCACCATTTTTGTGAGTTTGCATTACAATAGTCAACATTTTACGAAGTGTTCATACCTGAAAGAAGGACAATTTTTTTTTATTCTTTTTAAATGTTACATTTCTGTATACTATACATACAGAAAGTTAAAACTCATCACGCTAAAGATAATTTTTACATTAATTCAGAAACATTAAAAACACAGGAAAGAAATCGAATTCGAGTATTTTCGTACCCCTGCAGGAACAGAAGCATTTCTTTTCCCAAGAAAACTTACTTATCAGCTAAGGCATTTCATGATATTCTACACTATAGTCTTCTATTTCTCTTTAAATGAATGCGTTTTGATACCGAACTGAGTGGATGCATTATCAGTTGTGTTGAAATGCTTGAAAAATGAATAAGCGTCCACGAACATTTTGATATATAAATAGGATACTTTACGAAACACAGAAAATATACGGAGCCCAAACAAGTGAGCTTATCAAATACTTGATCATCACCATTATCCTTGGAACAATATACCAGCTGCCTAAACTACATCTCTTCTTGAACCACATCAAAAACACAAGACAAACAAATGCAAATTTTATCCTGCCGATTTTAAAAGTTAATGTACATATTATCATTTCTCGTAAGAAAGGAAAACTAGAAGATAGAAAACTGACTAGGAATGAGCAAAAAAATTGATTTCGCTTTGTATTGCAATGATTTGCGTTATGGCATGAAAAAGAGATCTGATGTTATGAATATGGCACCAAAGAAAAAAAGAAAATGAAAGAGGACATACTTTTGCAATGGCTCCATCTGTGTCTCAATTACTCCAGGAACTAGTATTTGAAGAGTTCAAGGTTATAATCATTATGGTAGCTGGCTGCTCACTCGTTAGTTTCATTTCTACCACTGCGAAATAAAAGAAGCACAAACAAATCCTATCTAATAACGAAGGATGTATACAAGACTACAAATTAAAATAGCGAGTGGCAGTGATGAACGAATAGATATTCTCTCTCGGATTGTTTGACTTCAGGAAACTGTGTGAGGTGATATTTGAAAATTACGTTTTTTCTGAAATGCCCTCTTTCCCAACGAAATGTGTTGCTCTACTTTGCTTTCATCTTCGGCGGTACGTACTGTGATGAAATCTATTTCACATTTATCCTGTTTTTCAAATTTAATTTGGAAGTCAAGAATACTTTATTTATTTCCGTAAGGAATAAATTTTATGTAAACATAAATAATAATTAATAACAAATGGTTGTACTAAAACGAACTTGCATGATTACTTGAAATGAGTCAACCTTAAAATTATCGTAAGATGAATTTAAAACCATATCAATACGTATTGGAAAATTGTATCTGACAATAAGCACCAATCCTTCATGTGTTCATTCTCGAATTAACAAGTGATTTTAAATAATTTTTTGCAATACCATGTTTGGAACAAAACGCTCTCTTTACTACAGGATCCGCAAGAATCTAGACGAAATCTGTTTCCTTGAAATATATTCTTATTTGGCAGCATGTTTTCATGAGATTTTAGTAGTTGTGTATAGACCACCATAACTAGGGTTAACCATTAACAGTCCACTGCTGGATGAAGGTCTCCCCAAAATTTTCAGCAACGGCCTGTCTTCAGCCATTCTCCTCCATATCGATTCGATACTTCCTGCGGTACCGCAGTGGGATTAGCGCTGGCTTCGGACCATTCGTCCGAAATGGGGCCGAGTTCGAATCCCGGTGATGCTTGGATTTCTATTTGTATTACAGACTTTGTATCTCTCCCTTTCATGCAACCAGCCTTAAATTAAGGACGGGAAACGAACTACAGCCTACCGAGTTGCTTACGGTTGTCATTAAGCCCCCATAAAAGAACATGTCACTCCCGCAAGCTTTCGAATTTTATCCACTAGTCTCCCACGTGGTCTTCTTCTGAGTCTTTTTCTGCTCCTTGGTATCCAGTCTAAAATTTCGGTTGTACATTCCTGGTCTGTTCTTCCGGCAATATATCAAGCCCATTGCCATTTCAGGGATTTTGCCCTTATCATGATGTCTTTCGCTCTTGTCATTTTCCTGATCCATGAGTTTCTCTTTAAATGTTCCCTGGTTTCACCAAGCATGCATCTCTCTATGCTTGTTTCAGTTGCCTGCAGTCTTTTTCAAATTTGTGTATATATACGTACTAACATACAGAGCTCCAATTAATTTGCAACTTACTGTAACAAATTTCTGTATTTAAGCGCAAATGGCTTTGTACGTATTCGCATTTCGTAAGGCTTCAAGAAACACGTAGAAAGACCATTGTTCTGTCAAATTTTTGTAGACGTTGCATATTTATGACTGAATTTTTCTAAATTATCGAAATAAATAAATGGGAATCTATTCTCTAGAATGAGTTCCCTTTCGCTTTTGTTAGTTGAAATGTCTTTAAATAAAGTACAATTGTCTTTCTTTAATTTTAGTAAAATTATGAAGCCTGTTGATTGTTATAATTTTAGTTATTCACCTTAAAGACTCCAGAATGTCATATTCACTTTTAGGTGACAGATTTAAAATTAGGTTCTACAGTATATTTCTTACACAGTAAAAATATTTGTGGTAGATTGCACCAAACAGTGGTGCTGCACTTTCTAGCAAAAGTCACACGGATTTATGGTGCAAACAAAACTCTATAACATGGTAGCACCTTGCACCATAATGTTCTTCAATCTTGTATTATAACGTGGTGTAAAGTTCCACCGTGTTGTTGGGTTCGTTGGCACCACACAATGGTGTATCTTTTCTCTGAAAGTGGTGCAGCTGGTGTAGCAACCCTTTCTGGTGCACCCTACCACACAATTTTTAACAGTGTAGCATAAAACTTAAATGAAATTTTTGCAGCCACATTTTTTAGTGGCAAATGCGTTTCATAGACCGATTTTTTAAGTTGTGAATTTACATTATTGCTTCAATTTTCAAATATGCCTGTAAAAAAACCCTTGATCCCATATAAGGTTTATCACGGGAATTAAATTTTAAAAAATGGGGAAAAGATACTGTGCATTCTTGTAACTTGCATTGTATCTTCTGTCGATGCTTTATATGTTTCGTTTTTGCAAATTTAATTTCTTGATAATTTTAGTGATTCTGGCAAAAAAAAGAAAAAATAAATAAAATCAGAACACTGTCTGGTAACAAATCATAAATTCCTGCTCCTCATTCCTAGTAGAGACAATTATTGATTCTGATTTTAGATCACACTCCAAACTGGGGTATCACGCTCCAAACTGGGGTAGAAGCTTCAGTAGACTGTATAACATCCAGAAATATAAAACGAATTGCACAATTACGATGGTGTATGAGTGTGAAAGTGGGATAAACAAACGCTCTAAATTCTTTCACTACAGTTTACAGTCTGGTTCTTAAATGGACATTACAACACTCACAATCTAAGTTAATCTCTTGCATTTTTTATTTAATCAACTCCCTTTTCAGCACGTTTTTTGTAAAAAAAGATCGTGCTTATATTACTGGTTTGTCCGTCTGTACCAACGATATCTCTGCAAATATTAGTCCGATTTGAAAAAATATTTTTGCATTGGGAAACTTGAAATATGCGAAGAATGATCCTTCATTTGTTTGTTTTTTTACAATGTACAATTTCGCCGGTAGAGGGCGTAAATGCAGATAATGTCGAATTCAAAAATACGTTTTATCCCACATATTTGCTTCTAAACATCCGATTAAAAAAATATTTTATCTTTCGATTCCATTTATGTCGAAGAGTATTTTACATATAGTTACTTTTTAAAATTACGCATACATTTTCCGCTAGGGGGCGTAAAGGAAAATTACATTTTTTCCGATAACTCTTCTTCTAAAACTCCGAATTGAAAATATTTTTTTCTGCGGATACAGCTCCTGATGAAAAATGTTTTGCATATAATTTCAAGTTTTTGGTAAAGAAAACTTTCGCCACCAGGAGGCGTAAATGTTAATTTTTGCTTCTGATGTATTTGTCATAAAATCTAAGCTTCTAAAATATCGATTGAAAAAAATATTTTCGGGACTGATTCCACTCACATTGATAAAACATTTCGGAATATTTTCTTCTTAAAATATTCCACTGTTTCTTCGCCAGGGGCGTAGATGTGTATCTTATTTTTGTCAATATCTCTACTTTTAGGAGTCCGATTTGAAACATTCCTTCTTTGTTGAATAGTGTTTTTAGTGTGACATGTTTTCATATAATTTCAAAATTTACAAGTAATTCACAAACTTTGCGCTACGGGGAGTAGATAGAAATTGCGTTTTCCCCTATATCTCTGCTTCTAAATCTCCGATTTGAAAAATTATTTCTGCACCGGACACAGCTCCTGATGGTAAATCGTTTGCACATAATATGTAATTTTTGTGAAAAAATGACTTGGCTACCAGGGGGCGTAAATCTTAATTACCGCTTCTAATGTATTTGCAGCAAAATATGAGCTTCTAAATTCTCGAATGAAAAAAACGTCATCTATATACCGATACTACTCATGTCGACAAACCTTTTAGGAACATTTTCTTGTTGAAATGGTGCATAGTTTGTACGCCAGGAGGCGTAGACGTATATCTTATTTTTGTCAATATCTCTAATTCTAGGTGTCCGATTTGAAAAATTCCTTCTTTGTTGGATAGTGTTTCCGATGCGAAATGTTTTTCCTGTAAATTCAAAATTTTCAAGTATATCATAGACTTTCCGCTAGGAGGCACAAAGGTAAATTGCGTTTTCTGCGTTATTTCTGCTTCTCATACTCCGATTTAAAAACTTCTTCCTGTATCGCATGCAAGACCTGGTGGAAAATATTTTTGACATAATTTCTAATGTTTGGTTTAGAATGGTTTGGCCATCAGGGAGCATAAGTGTTAATTTCTGCTTCTGATGTATTTGTAGCAAAATCTGGGCTCCTGAAATCTCGATTAGATTTTTTTTTCTTGGACCGAAACCGCTCATATGGAAAAAACATTTGAGAATACTTTCTTCCTAAAATATTGCATATCTTCTCCTGGAGCTTTTCCCCGCTTCATGTTCTTGATTGCATGTGCAACTTCTGCTGGAAGGACTGGAGGAACTCTGGCACTGGTATCTTTCATGATGTCTATAGTGCATGTATCATCCCTTTCATATAATTTGGAGTAGAAATCTTTCACTCTTGTAAAAATTTCTCCTCTATTTCTTGTTACAGAACCATCTTCGTTTCTCAGTGCCATAATCTGTTTGCTTCCCTTACTGAGATGTCCCTTTGCTATCTTTAGGCTTTGGTTGTTTTCAATTGCTTTCCTAACTAGTTCACAGTTGAATTTTCTTACGTCTTCAGTGATACTTTTTCTTACTGTCTTGCATAGCTCTATATATTCCACTTTGGAAGTCACATCTTTTTTAGATGTCCTCATCTCTCTTCTTTTTGGAATCAACATTTTCGTTTTTCCTGATAATTTGTTTACTTGCAACTTGTTCTTAGACCCAGCTAATTTTGTTGCTGTTTCCACAAGAGCTTTGGTTACTTTTCTGTTAACTTCAGAGATGTTCACTTCTTCCGATGTTAGGCCTTCTAAAGCAGAGAACCTGTTCTTCAGTTCCAACTTGAAGGTATTATGGTGTTTTTTAAGGTTGGTTATGTCAATAGATTTTGTTTGTCTTATGAGCTTGCCACGTTCGTGTTTAGTGTTGAGGTGCATCTTACATCTCACCAATCTATGGTCACTACCTGCGTTGAACTTGTTTAGCACACTGCAGTCTTCTATGACGAATTTTTTGTTACACATAATGAAATCAATTTCACTTGTCATCCCATTTGGATGTCTCCATGTCCATTTCCTGTGTGGCTTTTTCTTGAAGAAGGAGTTCAAGATGAAAAACCCTTCTGCCTCTGCAAACTCAACGAGAGTATTTCCACGCTGGTTTTCGTTGCCGTGACCGAATTTACCTACTGAAGTTTTATTCTGTTGCCGTTGCCCTATTTTTGCATTGAAATCTCCCATAATTATTTTCAAGTGCTGCTTACTTTTATTATTTAGATGACAAATTTCCTCATAAAATTCTTCAATTTCTTCTTCAGGATGACTTGTGGTGGGTGCATAAGTTTGAATAATCTGAGCCTGGTATCTTTTCGAGAGTTGGATAACAAGTCGTGCAGCTCTGTCAGAGGAATTTTCAACTTCTACAACTTTATCCTTCAGTTTCTTGTTTATTATAAATCCAACACCACTAGTTCTGCCAGTATCTGTCCCACGATAGTAGAAGAGATGTCCACTTTTCAGTTCGATGAGATCTTCTCCTTTTCTCCTTACCTCACTTAGCTCCACGATGTCCCACTTGATCCTTTGTAGTTCCTCTTCCAATTCAAGAAGCCTTGAATCAGAAGATAGGGAGCGTCAATTATACGTAGCCAAGGTCAGCATCAGATGGCAGCCTAGTCCGGTCCTCCGGGGATTCTTAGCACCCTCTGCCTTCATGTCGCATTGGCCGCTGCCTTGGCCAGGTACATTTCAGTTGCCGGAGACTGAGGGCCAAGATTTAAGTTGTGGAATCATTTTGGAGGGGTTTGGCCATAACTCACCACGCTGGCCAAGCGGGTTGGTGAGTGTGGGATAGAATTTCCTCTAATCCCGATGGTATAGTTATACCGCTATTGGCGGTCGTCAGAGCCCCTTTAGTATGAACAGGATTCCCCACGAGAAGGCGGGGTTGACATTTGTCAAGGAGAGGCTGTGATGTTACGCATCACCTGGCCTTACATCCCACTTATATATATATATATATATATATATATATATATATATATATATATATCATCATCATCATCATTGTCAACCATTATCAATCCACTGCTGGACGAAGGTCTCCCCAAGTCTCCTCCACAACGGTCTGTCTTGTGCCAGTCTCCTCCATGTCACTCCCGCATATTTACGAATTTCATCCACCCATCTCCCATGTGGTCTTTTTCTGGGTCTTTTCCTGTCCCTTGGAATCCAATCTAAAATTTCGGCTGTCCATCTATGGTCTGTCCTTCTGGCAGTATGTCCAGCCCATTGCCATTTCAGGGATTTAACTCTGATCATGATGTCTTCCACTCTCGTCATTTTTCGGATCCAAGAGTTCCTCTTCTTATCTCTCCTGGTTATACCAAGCATGCACCTCTCCATGCCTCTTTGAGTTGTCTGCAGCCTTTGTATGTCTCTTTTAGTTAAGGTCCACGTCTCTGCACCATACGTAAGCACTGGAAGGATGCATTGATCAAACACTTTTCTTTTAAGACATAATGGCATATTGCTCTTGAAAATCATGCTGTTTCTTCCAAAAGCTCTCCAGGCAAGTTTTGTACGCCGATTAATTTCTTCATCAATGTGACCCTCACTTGATATCTGCTGTCCAAGATAAACATATGTATCTGTTATCTCCAGTTTTTCTCCATCAATCGATAAATCTTCATTTCTTGTAAAAGCATTGAACATCACTTTTGTCTTCTGAAAGTTCATTTTTAATCCCACTTCTTTACTCTTGTCAGCAAGTTCCTGGATCATACTCTGCAGCTCTGATGGGTTAGTTGCAAAAATGACTACGTCATCAGCAAAACGAAGGTGGGTTAGATAATCTCCATTAATCTTTATCCCTTTGTTTTCCCAGTTCAGTGATTGAAAGACATTTTCCAATGTAGCATTAAAGAGCTTCGGAGATATGGTGTCACCTTGTCTCACTCCCTTTCCAATTTTTATGTGTGTTGTATTTTCAAACAGCCGAATCTTTGCACTTGCATTTTCATAGATGTTATTAATAATATTAATGTATGCATCTTCAATACCGCAGGATTTCAGAGCCGTGGTAACTGCTGATGGTTTCACCGAATCAAAGGCTTTTTCATAATCGATAAAAGCCATGCACAATGGAAGTTCATATTCCCTCGCTCTTTCAATTAGTTCTCTCAGTACGTGGATATGATCTATTGTGCTGTAGCCACTCCTGAATCCAGCTTGTTCTCTCGGTTGAGCCATGTCCAGTGTTACCTTCAAGCGGTGTGAAAGAACTTTAGTGAAGATTTTATAAACCACTGATAGGAGGCTGATAGGTCTGTAGTTCCTGAGATCCTCAATGTCACCTTTTTTATGTAGCAGGATCATTGTAGCGTTGTTCCAATCCTCAGGAATCTTCCCTTCATTAAGGCATCGAGTGAAAATTTGGGCATGAGTACTGTTTCAATTTCTCCACTTGCTTCTTGTATGATGTCTATAGTAATTCCATCTTCTCCTGGAGCTTTTCCCCGCTTCATGTTCTTGATTGCATGAGCAACTTCTGCTGGGAGGACTGGAAGAACTCTGGTACCTTTCATGATGTCTGGAGTACATGTATCATCCCTTTCATATAATTTGGAGTAGAAATCTTTCACTCTTGTCAAAATTTCGCCTCTATTTCTTGTTATAGAACCATCTTCTTTTCTCAGAGCCATAATCTGTTTTCTTCCCTTACTGAGATGTCCCTTTGCTATCTTAAGGCTTTGGTTGTTTTCAATTGCTTTCCTCACTAGCTCGCAGTTGAATTTCCTTACGTCTTCAGTGATACTTTTTCGTGTTGTCTTGCATAGCTCTATATATTCCACTTTGGAAGTCACATCTTCTTTAGTTGTCCTCATCTCTCTTCTTTTTTTGCATCAACATTTTGGTTTTTCCCGATAATTTGTTCACATGCAACTTGTTCTTAGACCCAGCTAATTTTGTTGCTGTTTCCATTAGAGCTTTGGTTACTTTTCTGTTAACTTCCGAAATATCCACTTCTTCCGATGTTAGGCCTTCTAAAGCAGAGAATCTGTTCTTCAGTTCCAACTTGAAAGTATTATGGTGTTTTTTAAGGTTGGTTATGTCAATACATTTTGTTTGTCTTATGAGCTTGCCACGTTCCAGTTTAGTGTTGAGGTGCATCTTACATCTTACCAATCTATGGTCACTACCTGTGTTGAACTTGTTCAGCACACTGCAGTCTTCGATGACGAATTTTTTGTTACACATAATAAAATCAATTTCACTTGTCGTCCCAATTGGATGTCTCCATGTCCATTTCCTGTGTGGCTTTTTCTTGAAAAAGGAGTTCAAGATGAAAAATCCTTCTGCCTCTGCAAACTCAACGAGAGTATTTCCACGCTGGTTTCTGTTGCCGTGACCGAATTTACCTACTGAAGTTTCATTCTGTTGCCGTTGCCCTATTTTTGCATTGAAATCTCCCATAATTATCTTCAAGTGCTGCTTACCTTTATTATTTAGATGACGAATTTCCTCATAAAATTCTTCAATTTCTTCTTCAGGATGACTTGTGGTGGGTGCATAAGTTTGAATAATCTGAGCCTGGTATCTTCTCGATAGTTGGATAACGAGTCGTGCAGCTCTGTCAGAGGAACTTTCAACTTCTACCACTTTATCCTTCAGTTTCTTGTTTATTATAAATCCAACACCACTAGTTCTGCCAGTATCTGTCCCACGATAATAGAAGAGATGTCCACTTTTCAGTTCAATGAGATCTTCTCCTTTTCTCCTTACCTCACTTAGCCCGACGATGTCCCACTTGATCCTTTGTAGTTCCTCTTCCAATTCAAGAAGCCTTGAATCAGAAGATAGGGAGCGTCCGTTATAGGTAGCCAAGGTCAGCATCAAATGGCAGCCTAGTCCGGTCCTCCGGGGATTCTTAGCACCCTCTGCCTTCATGTCGCACTGGCCGCTGCCTTGGCCAGGTACATTCCAGCTGCCGGAGACTGAGGGCCAAGATTTAAGTTGTAGAGTCATTTTGGAGGTGTTTGGCCATAACTCACCACGCTGGCCAAGCGGGTTGGTGAGTGTGGGATAGCATTTCCTCTGATCCCGATGGTATAGTTATACCGCTATTGGCGGTCGTCAGAGCCCCTTTAGTGGGAACAGGATGCACCACGAGAAGGCGGGGTTGACATTTGTCAAGGAGAGGCTGTGATGTTACGCATCACCTGACCTTACATCCCATATATATATATATATATATATATATATGTGTGTGTGTGTGTGTATATATATGTATGCAGAAATGATCGGAGACGTTGTAGAGCAAAATCGTAATAATAATAAATATTATGTGTAAGGTATTCTTAACGGCTGCACCCACGCACTTGGTAACTTAGTGTTCCCAACTCTCAAGTAGTAAACCAATTTTATTACTTCCACATAAGATTCCTGTTTGTTTTCCTTATAACCACACAAGACATAAATTAAGGTATGCGAAAACTAAGATATGTGTTTATGTTTCTAATTTCTTTCACGAGCGACACCTTTATTCCCCCATTATTCCAATGACGGGATAAAGGTGAATCATAACGCCGTGCTTTATTATATGCCAGTACATATAAGGGGCACGTTTTTGTCCATATACGATCAGTGTAGAACAAAATTCAATTTAATCGGTAAATAATCTGTAATCGATGCACATATAATTTGTTCATAATAATTAATATATCATAGCTGCAATTAACCCATTGTATTTAACATTGGTGACATTAACACGTGTTCCATTGTTCATAACATTAACACGTATTTCATATTGAATATAACTTTGGTACCGATTAACATTTGAATATAACTTTGGTGAATTGTTTATAACTCTGGTGCAATTGTTTCATTTGGTTATAACAACGCTAAAAATCTCCGGATCGGACCAGAAATTCGTTATATTTCATATTTTCGTCATTACCTTCCTCCCCCCTCCGACAGTTTTCCTGCGTTAGTAGATGCTCGTAGCGAATTTATTTAGCTGTACTTTGTAAACGCTGAAAAGCTCCCGATCGGTCTACAAATTCTTTATATTTTTGCCCCCCCTACAGATTTCCTGCGTTAGCATATGCCCGTAAATAATGTGTTGAGTTGTATTGTTTGTAAATGCTAAAAATCTCTGAATCAGATCAAAAATTCTTTATATTTTACATTTTTGGTATTAAGTCTTCACACCCTGCCAGGTTTCCCGAATTAGCACATGCTCTCCAAGAATTGGTTGAGGGTTGTTTTTATACCCTGAAGTTCTTTTGTTGGGTTGTAGGTTATAAACATTCTTTTTAATAAAAAATTACATTAAATATCGCAGTTAAGAAAATACGAAAGTGTGGAAACTTTATGTGATTCAGATAACCAACCTGTGGGGACGTGGCCACGAAGCAGTCGAAAACGAAATTTTTATACGGCTCCTTAAAACTTTTTGTGGTCACTTCTCCTTGGGTCAGCTCTCCGCTTTGTCTTTGGGCCGAAAATCATGTAAATGTCTAAATTTCATATTAAGAATGAAATATTAAAAATAATGCTTTGTGAACAATATTTGCTCAAGTAGTGGGAAATATTGCCACACGATATTTGTTTATTCATTACAATTTTATTGCACTGAAATTTCAATGTGGTCAGTTCTCCGTACCCTGTGAATTTTTTTAGAGAGGGTGATGCTCCACATCTCTATTGTAGCGAATGGCATACAGTAAAAAATACAAAATTCTCAGTAGGACGTTTGAAGCGAAGATACAACTCTAAACAGAACTACATTAGCACCACCTAGTGACAGAGCTGTGAACCACAAAATTTCTCAAATACAAACCCATAGTGTTCCACAAGGTAAATGCGACAAGGTGATAGCATAAGCACGATCTGTTTTTACAAAAGACGTGCTCAAAGACGACTTAAAAAACAAAACTAACCGAGATGTTTTTCATTTACGTACTCCCCCCCCAAAGATATGGGAAAAGACATAGTCGCTTAATAATTATTACTTAGTGCATAAGCAAAAGCGCAACATTGATACCCTGACTTGATATCTAAACCTTATGAATATTAGATCTGCTGAATAATAACTGCAAAAAAAGGCAAAGGCCTAGGGCCTACAAAATAATATTTAATGCCTAAGTAAAACCGTAGTATTGTTAACTAGAGTTGATATGTAAACGTCATACGAATATCACACATGGTTAGAATAAAAACTGTGAAAATGGCCTAGGGCGTATGAAATAATAATTAGTGCCTGAGCAAAAGCGTTATATTATTACCTCGACTTGATACGCAAACGTTATGAATGTGACGTGGTTGGAATAAATTGTGAAAATGGGCCTAAGGCATATGAAATATTTAGTGCCTAAGTAAAAGCGCAACATTGAGTTGATAGGTAAAAGTTATAAATATGACATCTGTGGAAAAAAAAAACTGTAAACAAGGCCTAGACATAGGGCCTGTGAAATAACATTTAATGCCTAAGCACAATATTATTACCATGGCTTAATACGTAAACATTATGAATATGACATCCGCAGAATAAACAATGTAAAAAGGCTTAGCGCTCAGGCCTATGAAATAATATTTAATAACTGAGCAAAAGCGCAATATTAACACCCTAATTTCATATGTAAACGTTATGAATACGACAGCCGTAGTAAAATACTGTAAAAAAGTCCTAGAACTGAGGCTTATTAAACAATATTTGGTGTCAAAGTAAAAGCGCAGTATAATTAACTTGAATTGATACGTAAACGTTACGAATATTACATGGTTAGAATAAAAACTCTGAAAAAATTCTAGGCCTAGGGCCTATTAATGTATATTTACTGCCTGAACGGAGCGCAATATTATTAGCCTGACTTGACACGTAAGCAATATGAATATGACATCCGTAGAATAAATACTGTAAAAAAAGCCTAGGGCCTATGAAATATTATTTAGTGTCTGAGCAAAAGCGCGATATTATTAAATTGATTTGATATGTAATCGTTACGAATATGACATGGTTAAAATAAAAACTGTGAAAATGGCCTAGGCTTAGGGTTCATGAAATAATATTTAGTGCCTACCTTGAGTTTATACGTAAACATTATGAATGTGACATCCGTAGAATAAGTAGTACTTATTCTATTAAGTACTGTAAAAAAGGCCTAGGGCCTATGAAATATTATTTAGTGTCTGAGCAAAAGCGCAATATTATTAACTTGATTTGATATGTAATCGTTACGAATATGACATGGTTAAAATAAAAACTGTGAAAATGGCCTAGGCTTAGGGTTCATGAAATAATATTTAGTGCCTACCTTGAGTTTATACGTAAACATTATGAATGTGACATCCGTAGAATAAGTAGTACTTATTCTATTAAGTACTGTAAAAAAGGCCTAGGCATAGGACCTATGAAATAATATTTAGCGACTGAGCAAATGCGCAGTTTTATTACCTTGATTTGATGTGTAAATGTTATGAATATGACGTGGTTAGAATAGAAACTGTGAAACACGCCTAGACCAAGGGCATATGAAATAATATTTAGTGCCTAAGTAAAAACGCAATATTATTACCTTGAGTTGATAGGTAAACGTTATTAATATGACATCCGTAGAATAATAACTGATGAAACGGCCTAAGCTTAGGGATTATGAACTAATATTTCGTGCCTCAGTAAAAGCACAATATTATTTTATTATCTTGAATGAATACGTAAACGTTTTGAATATGACATCGGCAGAGCAAAAACTGTCAACAGGGCCTACACATGAGGCATAGTAATTAGTATTCAGTGCCTCAGTAAGTAAAAGAGAAATATTAATGACTTGGCATCTTGTGTAAATATTTAGTACCTAAGTAAAAGTCCAGCGTTATTAAAAAATCCCACCTCATAGTCCTTTTCTGAACACAGCGTGAGTCATGCTGTAGTGATTGACAATGTACCACACAAAAGAGTTAAAAAGGTCTTAAAAGTTAAGTTCCTTATTTTACTTCAAATAACATTTAAAATCGTTATATTTTAATCGAGAAACTCAGACAGAAAAAAGAATCGCATGCAAGGAATGTCCTCTGACCTTTTCTTCTGCTTAGAACAAAAATTCCATGAAAACACAAAATTTCGACCTTATTCCATTCATTCTGAGGACGAAATGAATGTGGACATAGTGAACGGTGGAAGAAATGAACACGGGACGAAGTGAATATTAGACTAAGAGAACGTTGGACGAAATTAACACGTACAACATGATCCGTCACACGTAAAAATATGTTTTTTGGTTACGCGCTTTTTCCGGAAATTTTCATCTGGTTTCAGTTATGTTCTTCGAAACTTACGTACAGGAGCCTTCAATTCCGTCGAAATTTCAGTTTTTTTGAAGGGACACCTACGATGCGAAATTTTACTTAAAAACTCCATGGAGAAAAAATGGTGCACATCGAAGGAATGTGTTGAAAATGGCTGAAATCTGATTAATACGCAATGCGCATGAACTTGATCAATTCTTCCACAGATTTGCACGCCGCTAACAGCTATGAAATAGGTGAATTCCCCTTAAAATAACGTCTGTTCTAGCAGGCAAAGTCCCCCCCCCCTTTTATTGGCGTAGTATAAAACCGTATGGGAATAAAGCAGATTGGAAAAAAGGAGTATGGGAAGAAGCGTCGGGAGATCTGGGCGCTTGTGGTCGTCTGAATGTCCAAGCATATTGTGCGTTGGGGTAGAGTAAGGGTTAAAAGCCCTATCCCGAGGAGCCCGAAGTATGTCAGCTCAAGCGCGCTGGAGCCCAAATTTTTTCATAGCTTTTTGACCCCGAACAAGGCAGTCCTGCATAACTGCCATGGGTGAGGTAGCCGTAGTCCCACAAAGGGAAATCCAATTGTGCTGAATCAGATAATAAGCTGGTAAAGTGTTGTAGCCAATGCTGGTTGTAGCAGGGGGATGACGAAGGACTATTTAGAAAACAAAGGCTAAAGGGCTAAGCCATCCTTCCCTTTTGGAGTCAACTTCTCCGAAAAGGAATTTCTAATCCGCACACCTGTCTTTGGGATATACCTGCTTTTGTAATCAACAATTTCGCAAAACTGAAGGATTCCAAGTGAACAGCGATGCAGTCGAATGGGACCTCATCATTATTTTTCATCAATGGTTGTTCATTTTCTTTTTTTCGGTGACTATAAAAAAAAAAAGAAAGAAAGAAAGAAACAGTAGACCTTTTGTTTAGCCAAAAAATGCCAAACTTTACAAATTTTTAAAGCCCGTGGATATCATGAAAACTCGAAGTCGATATGTATTTTAATTGTCACACTTTTATACTCCTCTTTTCTAGTGCTTACAATTTCAATGAGAAAGTAAAAAGCAGCTAAAATTTATAATAAAATTTCTCGGGACAAAATAGCAGATTTCTGTCTCGGGCAACAACGATAATCTAATACGTTACGTCGCCCCCCCCCCCCCCCACGAAAGTGATTGTCAATAAAAAGGTTATTATACAAATATATAGATCACTGGTTCTGAATTTCGGGACAGGAGGCGTAGTGTGGGAACACTTGTTTTTGTAAATGTACTTATCGTACTAATACTCATATAAACATTTTTATTTTATGATTTATAAAAGCTAAATATGAAAATTTTAAAATAAAGCTTACGTAGCTCGGGCAAATGGGAAAATAGAAAAAATTTCAGAAGTTAGTTATTTGAATTAACGCAAAATTGCAAACGTTATATTTTAAATCTAATCACAAAATTAATGAGAATAATGAAGGCGATGTCCTTGAAAAATTATAGTTCCCTGATTTCTACTAAAATTTCATCAGAAACTCCTAAATATGAATTTTTGTGTTGATAAGTATAATAATTTATCAGCAACATAGAAAAATCATAAAAGTGGAGTGTGCACTGCAGTAAACGTACAATGCGCGTGGATATGTGCGCACACCGTTCAACCGGCCACTCATTGTTGCAGGGCTATCGTAGCCATGGCAAATCTAATTTTCAGGGTCAAGGCCAAATTTTTTTATGATTGACAGAATTGAAACCGCTATTCCAACAAATCTAAGAAATCTTTAGAACAAATCCTAAAAAATCGGTTCTCACAGATTTGCTCGCGCTGTCTACCTAACGAACGCATAATGACATTTGTTCCGTACAAGAAATGCCCGTCGTTTCGTCCGTAAGAATGGCAAAATGCTTTTCTGCCTGAATTTTGTCTTCAATGTATCCCTGTATGATTTGGCTGCATATTTCGATGATTTCATTCTGTATATTTGGGCTGGTGTACGTAGAATTTTCCTCAGCTGTTTCAAAATGGTTCTAAAGAAAAATATCTCCCGAATCCACTCGAAACCTTAACAAGGATCTAAAAATTCCATCATTCACTTCTGTGTGTGCATATCGCCACTTAAGCACAAATCCCCTTTATTTTTTTACGCTTTCCAACCGTAGGTCGAAGAAACGTATATGCTCCAGCTTTGTCCGTCCGTCCGCACGGTAACTAGCGTAAAATTGGTTCGATTTCGATGAAATTTTAGTATGTGGTAGGAACCACCTGGGGACGAACCCTATTGAAAATGGGACAAATGGGTTCAAAGGTCACGACGTAGGAGCGGAATCATTCCATTGCCCTTATGCGTCATAACTTGCGTAAATATGGTTCGATTTCAATGAAATTTTACCATGTGGTAGGAGACCGCTTGGGGACGAACCCTATTCAAAATTTGTGAAGTGGGGTCAAAGGTCAGGACATAATATCGGGATGCATTCCATTGCCCTTATGCGTCATAACGTGCCTAAAAATGGTTCGATTTCAATGAAATTTCAGTATGTAGTAGGGGACCACATGGGAACGAACCCTATTGAAAATGGACAAAATGTGGTCAAAGCTGTGGACATAGGATTGCGATCCATTCCATCCCCATTATCCCATGTTATTGAGGTGGACGTCAAGTAATTTTGCTTCCTATACTTCCAATGTGAAAACTTTTGTACACATTTCCTTCACAATTAATGTGTTCCCAAGGATGAAAATTTGAACATCGATTAAAAAAACTTCATATTATAACTTGGAAAACTTAATATTTTCTAAAACATAACCATAATTATATTAAAAATCAATAACTTTTCCTTTTGTGGTGTTGAAACCAGAGAAAAGGTGGCGCGACCTGTACTTTGATGACGTCAGTGGACAAATAAATGTTGGATTACATAATTACGGTTATGGTTTAGAAAATATTAAGTATTCCAAGTTATGAAATGAAGCTATTTTATTCGATGTTCAAATTTTCATCTTTGGGAACGCATTAATTGTGAAGAAAATGTGTGCAGAAGTTTTTCCATTGGATGTATAGGAAGCAAAATTACTTGACGTCCACCTTAATGTAGCAATTCTTGTATGTATGTATATATATTTTATTTTGTAAACGGCTCTAAGAATTTTGATGAAAGTCGCTAACCTATCGTTTTCCGGTACTAGAAATCGATTTAGCTTGATCTCGACTTTAGTAGAATTCGTTTAGTGGGTTAAATAGCCACCATGAATTATAACGTTTTCAGTGTCATGGCGTTATTCCATTAATGTTTTTAATGCTTAGAAATCTTATGACGTCACAATCTCGCGTTTGAGAATGTTGGCGCGCGGTCACGGCATCTGTCTCATTACTGTCTCATTACGTCACGCGTTTTATGACGTCACACTCTTGCGAGCAGATGTTCGCGATTCCCATCTGCCTCATTACGTCACGCATGTGTGCGTATGTCCGTCCGCATGATAATTTGCGTAGCAATTGTTCGATTTCGATGAAATTTTTGTGTCTGGTAAGGGATCACTTGGGAAGGAACCCTATTTAAAGTAAACGAAATGGTGTCAAAGGTCAGTACACACACTGCCGGAGAGTGAAAAAAGAACACCAGGAAGGAATTGGCGGACGATAATGAAATTTACTTATGTTAATTGTTTCGAGATTACGTAACTGTGATGTTAATTTCGTGACCAACCGGTGGGCGCTTACGCCACAGCACGGCATAATATGCAAATTATTCTCGGTGGTATTTTAAGGAGTACGCCGAAGTGAATGTAAACAGGCGTCGGCGTACGGACACGTGCAAAGACCCTGAAGATGCTGCAATGCCTGGGCATGGAAGACGTGTACGATTTCAGCAGTTATCGGACTTTGAGCGAGGTCGTCTAGTCGGACTCCGCGAGGCCGGGTGGTCGTATCGTCGTATTGCGGAGCGAATTGGACCGGAAGTATCGGTGGTGGTACAACGGTGGCGTAGATGGTCCGAGGAACATTCCCACACGAGAAGACGTGGAACCCGGAGTCACAGACGGACTAATGAGCGGACCGATCGACGCATAAGGAGAGCGGCGGTGTCAAGCAGAACATCCACTGCGACGCAAATCCGAGCTGCCGTTGCACCTGAGGTGACTGTGCGAACAATCTGCAACCGTTTACTGGATGCAGGACTACGAACACGTGTGCCTCTGACATGTGTACCTCTGACTCCAGCCCACCGTCAGGAACGGCTGCAGTGGTGTCGCCAACGTCTGCACTGGAGGACGCAATGGCGATCTGTCGTGTTCAGCGATTAAAGCAGATTCTGCTTGGGAGCCTCCGATGGCCATATGCGTGTTCGCACACGCACAGGGGGCGTCTCCACCCTTCTTGCATCCGCCAGCGGCACACAGGGCCTACACCTGATCTCCTGGTGTGGGGAGCGATCAGCTATCACACCCGTACACAACTAGTGTTTGTACCAGGTACGTTAAACAGCACCTCCTACATCAACAACATCATTCAGCCCGTTGTTGTGCCATTTGTAAGGTCGGTCCATCGTGGTGTATTCCAGCAAGATAACGTACGCCCACACACGGCACTTGCGACGCAACATGCACTCTAGGGTGTAAGACAACTTCCATGGCCTGCACGTTCACCGGATTTGTCCCCCATTGATCACGTGAGGGATTTTATGGGACAACGACTTATCCGGTCTCGACGGCCAGCCACGACCATCCCTGATTTGCGCGTCCAGGTTGAGGATGCTTGGAACTCAATACCCCAAACTTTCATCCAACATCTGTACGACAGACTTCGTGCCAGAATTGCACAGTGTGACGCAGTTCATGGCGGTTCAACCTCGTACTAACCATGTTACATGGAAATGTTATTTTTCAGTTTACCAGCAAATACAGTTGTATTTTGCCATAATGTTTTGATCACGTTATCCTCTGTATTCGGTTATTATGCTGTATAAATTTCGTTGGTATCAGATGTCTCCTTCTTGGTGTTCTTTTTTATTCACTTTCCGCCAGTGTAGGAGCGGGATCCATTCCACTGGTTTTATGCGTCATACCTAACGTAAAAAAAGGTTCGATTTCGATGAAATTTTAGTATGTGGTAGGGGACCTCCTGGCAACAAACCCAATTGAAAATGGGTGAAATGGGGTCAAAGGTCAGGACATAGAAGCGGAATCACTTCCATCGCCATTATGCGTCATAACTTACGTAAAAATGCTTCGATTTGGATAAAATGTTAGTATGTTGTAGGGGCTTGCCTGGGGACGAATTGTATTGAAAATGGGCGAAATGGGGACAAAGGTTACGACACAGGAGCGGGATCTATTCCATAGCCCTTATGCATCATAAGTTCCGTAAAAATGCTTCGATTGAGACAAAACTTTATCATGTTAGGTATACCGAACCGGTTCTGTTGAATATCATCGAAATGGGATCCAAGGTCAGGGCACAGGACCGAGATTTATTACACAGATATTATTCTTATAACTCGAGTGATCACTTCAGTAATTATTTCTGGTGTGTTGGAAAGCGTATTATAATCAATGCATTGCATGATTTTACAAACTTGTTTTGTTTGTTTTGTTTCTGTGATCTTCAATCCCCCCCCCCCTTCTTGGCTGCATATTTCCCCTAGTTAAACAGTGTGAACTTTTATGTCATTTAGAGGGGGGTCATCCACTAACCCTCCACTTCGGTACGACCCTGATTACAAGCACATACAAAAGGATAAAAATTCCAGAAAAAGAAAAAGCACTTTACGTTTTTTATTAAAGCAAACTCAAGAAAAATGTTAAAATACGGTATTTTGGGATTCTTAACCCTAACTGAAAGAAATGAATGACACATGAAAAGAAAAATCTTGCAACATAGATTGAAAATTCTTGCTTGTAATAAAAAAAATTGGATGAAAAAAATGGGCAATAATCCAGTTTAAAATGTTGCAATAATCCTGTTAAAACAAACAAACAAAATGAATTTTACAGAACTAATAAAGCAATAATTCATAATGTGTGTTAATTCCTAAAAAAGGTTTGATTCGTGAACAGTTTTGAAATTTAAAAATGAGGGTCTGTCATTTCGTCAGGCCCTATTTTATAAGTCGAATAGCTCCTTACTGGTACCTGTAGAGACAAAATAATTTTTTTGTAATACAAATTAATAGGATAGTCAAAATTTTTAAATTGAGAGGTTGGCATGGAGGCATGTACAATCCAGAGCAAACGAAAGTACAAACGAATGGCAAAATTAACATTTCGAAATTGGAGACATGCCAGAGTTCCTCTATTTTTTTAATCATTCTTCTATTTGTTCTTCTACTTTTCACTTAGGTTAGGGGGATAAGCAGTATTGAACTAATCTTCAAATTCCGGGAACCACAATTACAATAAGAAACTTGTGTTATGAAACTCTCATTTTGATAATGCGTGACACAGATCGTCGTTGGTATGTAGTGTAATACATTATGGCCTCGTTTTTATGGTGCGCGATAAAGGTCCTCGTTTTGATATGGTGTGATATAGGTCCTCGCTTTGATGGAGTGTGAATATGTCCTCGTTTTGATGGTATGTGATATTGGTCCTCGATTTGATGGAGTGTGAATATGTCCTCGATTTAATGGAGTGTGAATATGTCCTCGATTTGATGGAGTGTGAATATGTCCTCGCTTTGATGGTGTGTGATATAAGTCCTCGCTTTGATGGTGTGTAATATAGGTCCTCGCTTTGATGGAATGTGAATATGTCCTCGTTTTGATATTAAGTGATATAGGTCCTCGATTTGATGTAGTGTGAATATGTCCTCGTTTTGATGGTATATGATATAGGTCCTCGATTTAATGGAGTGTGAATGTGTCCTCGTTTTGATGGTACAGGGTAAAGGTCGTCGTTTTAATGGTTAATGATATATGTTTAAATATGTAGAGAATTAGATTATATTACAAACTAAAAATATGTAGAGTATAGACTAAAAAATTTGTTGCTACTCTATATATTTTAAATGATATATAGAGAGAGTAGGAAATTGGATGGAAAATACACCCAAATTTCCACTGTTACCTACCTTCGCTATGCTTTTTCTCTAGATTGTAGTACGTACGGGGAAATACGGAAAGTGATTTAATCATCCATTTTTTTATGTTAAAATTATCCATTTCTAATAAATATTGCAAAAAATACTAATCTGAAAATAAGTTGCGAAACTTGAGATATTTAACATGCATCTGTTTTTTGATATCCTGTCGCATTTCCCGTTTTCCGTTTTGTTCATTTTATAACAAATTTATCTTTTTTTTCTGCCTTAATTGAAAATTAGTCACCACTAAGGTTTGAAAGGTGAATGTCAGATGTATAAAAGGCGTATGACAAGATTAAATACTGTGGCTAGGGCTACTGATGAGACTTTATTAGTAGAAACAGCGCTGTCCAGTCCATCCATAGTGCATTTTCCTCTCGTACGATGTATGTACGATTCGTGTGTATCTTATGGCGGGACTATGTGACGTAGTAATAATGGCTGTCACAGAATCTTTGATTTATAAATTAAAATATTTTAAGTCATTTTTTAGGGAAATGATTTTGATGTATGAAATGTATCTGTTCAGTTTCAGCATAGAAATCAGAAGTCTGTTATTTCTTAATACCGATTCCCTTTGATTAAATGTTTGAATTCCAGTCCTCGTTTTGACGGAGTGCAATCTAGGTCCTCGTTTCGACGGTGTGTAACGAAGTCCTCGCTTTGAAAGTGTGTGTACTAAGGGGTGGGTTACACAGGTCCTCGGTTACATTGAGAAAACACATACTTTAAATATTAATATTGCGCAAATATAAATTGTCCCACTAGATTATGGAACCCAATAAGATGCCTAATTGATTCATCGTTTCAAAGAAAAGTGATTATTTCAACGGGTTTTTCGGGTCCTCGGTTTGATGGCATAAACAAATAGTCCTCGTTTTCCACGTCTTGCCAACCTGTGTGTGTGTGTGTGTGTGTGTGTGTGAGAGCGCCATCCCAAGGCTGGTTATTGCTACCCAGTTCCTGAACATGTGGATTACCGAAACTCATGAATGTTACCTATCCGAAAGTACTGTAAAACTTCTTACTTTCGCATGCATCTAGCAGAACTGTGCCCAAGCAGGGCGGACTGCCTTTTAAGAAGCGCGGATCTGAACTTGTGAAATGCTATTGCGTTTATTGGGCCACGATCTTGCCCTCTTCGCTCCCAAAACTACATGAGCGGTGTAAATAATTTGCCGATAATTTCTGAAAAGTTGAAAATAATTAAATGTGCTTGTGTTGTCCTAAATCCTGAGCTTGTCTGTGCTAGTCCCTTGATCTCTCTCAAGGATCCATGGCTCGGAGCTATCCCTCCGACCAATTCTTGGTTTTTATAAAGAGGGATTCGCATACCAGGGGCCACGAAACAATATGTTATCTGTCCTAGTGTTTCCCTTTTCTTTTTCTATCCGTTGCAATTTATTTCACTGCTGAATAATTAATTACTCAAAGTACATGCGCAATATATTAAGAATGTTTAATTTGAATATAAATTATATTTAAAGGATCAGCACTACTTAATTGGAAAAATTAAATTCAGCTATGAAATTATGAATTGTTTCCCAATTCCAGGATTTGCAATGGAAAAATTATTTCGTGCCCAACTGCACATTGCGCTAGTTGCTTTGGTATGATGGTTGGGAATCTGTGAAAGACTGTGCCGACTGTATTAGCCTTCAGCCCTTCTGACGTGATGGAAGTTCTTCCTGCTACCGCTTTTAGTTTCCCTGCAGAGAATAACTTGAAGCAGACGTACTTTCATATCCGCCCTAGACCCAGAAAGCAGATCATCGAGTTCGATGTTTATAACTTCGATAAGAGGGAGGCATGGATGTGTGTCCATGCTGGTGGGGTTCAGGAAACTGCAGAGTATGATGTGCTGCTGTTACTGACAGGTGTATTTCCGGCAAACTTATCGAAGATTGTACCACTTGTTTTTTAGTTGCCCTATACCAGTGCAGGTTTGGCGGTTGCTCTGAGATTGGGCCGGCCTCCTTCAGCATGGGTTCTACCAGTATCCCGGTCCCAAGGCGGGAACGGATGTCTAGAGTTAAATCATTACGGAGACGACATACAAAATCTGGAGAGAGATGAACAGAGTTATTCATTGTAATGTGGAATTCCGCCCTTTGAAAGTTGCATGGCAGGTTAAGTGCGAGCTCAGCGACAGAGTTGAATTGGACACCCGCACCCATTCTGACCGTGCTTTCAGGTTTTGGTGGGTCTTCTGACCTCGGATTGTTACCGGTACGAGAGTATTACTTCCACTGGGGAACTTTATTTCCCCTTTGTTTCGGCTTGCAATTCTGCATTACAGGATCCTTTTGATTTTTTAGTGAATGTTTTGTTTCGTGATTTGTGTTTTGTGAATTCTGCTTAATTCTGCAATCGAGCGTGAGGGGTTCCGGGGACACCGTTCCCCGGATTCCCGATCTGTCGATTCGGTGTTATTTTGTTTCGTTTCAGTCTCCTATGCTTTACGATAAGGAATCAGTTTCGGTTTCTGGATCTCTGGATTCCGCGTTCAGAGTTCTGGCTTCGGGGGTGTTGCTTGCGGAAGTGTGTGTTTATTTATTTATACATTTGTTGTTGTTGTTGTATTTCCTTGTACGTGTGTTTGTGTTTTGGGGCAGCGGATGACTTGAGGAAGGGGGTATTACTTTGTCTTCTGTGGTTCTGGCGTGTTCCGGTTCTGTGTGTGCTTGTAGAGGGGAGGCTTTCTCGTTTTCGGAGAAGCCCGTTGGTCTCCGCCGTTGTCTCCTCTGATGTTGCCATCCGTGGGGTGACAATGTCACTCGGTCTCCTCCGAGGGAGAAACTTCTTACTACAAGTACGTTTCGGATGGCTTTGTCCCTCCGTCTTGCTAGGAGACTCCGCCGTCCGAATGTATGGGGTTGCTTCGGGGGTGTGACTGTAATTGCTTGTAGAACCGTGGCGTGTGTTAAACACCGGTGGAACCGATCCCATGTTATACATGGCAGCGGGGATACAAGTGTGTTGGTGTTTCTGGGCAACAAGGGTTCGTAATGAGAGAGAGGTCTTCGTGCGTGTGCAACATAGCCCAAACGCAATGGGGTGCACATTATGACGTCACTTCTTTTAGTTTCCAGTGAATGTTATACGAAGACATTGATTTGATTGTTGGGGATACCTGAAAGACTGTTTCTACTTTAATGGTGTTTAGCCCTGCACTAACTAGAAGCAATGAATATTTAACAGCGAATAAGTTACTGCTGGGTGATACGTAACAAGTGCCGACATATCGTGCGATGGAAAATGCAGTGCACAGAAAGCAACACTCAGGCTGATGTCGCAAAAGACTGCGCATGCGTGTTTGTTTTGTTTTGTTGACTAATTCTTCACTCTTCTAGCTCTGGGTTTACTGCTAACAGTTTTTTCAGTGATCTGAAATTTTACAAGTCGACTTACAATTCTATTTTGGTAGTCTGTATCAAGCAAGGTAAGTCTTTGACGGAAATAAATCAAATCTACTACGTGAGCAATTACGTTTTTTTTTTTCATTCCGTGTTAAGTGTTATTAAAGGAAACATTTTGAGCCTTGAGAACGGAGAGGATTTTAGGTATGTGAAGAGAAAAAAATGTTTTCCTCTTTACCTATAATCATTCTCAATAATATGTTTTCTTACGATTCACAGCCATTAAGCAAAGGATGTAACTAAGGTTACAAGCTACATGTAAACCTCAAAGATTCTCCTACTTAATATTTACGATTTGTAGGAACCTATTCTTGTGCTGGGAATTACACAAAAAGAAATTTTAATATTTCAAGGTAGTACGAACCCCATTGAAATTCAAAAATTGCCCGATCATATTTAATTAACATTTGAATTATACTGTAAAAATTAATTTCATTGCAAGCAACCTGATATTACTATAAAGTGTTTATCTTTAGGTATTTCCGTGCAAATTGCACATGTGCAATTACTCTGGATCATGTGGCTGATGCACCAGCAATGCAATATGCAAAATAATATTTATAATGATTCCGTACAACCGCCCGCCATATAAACCAAACACCACTAAAATTGAATTTAATGAAAATTAAGTACAGTATATTTTAGTTAATATTGAAAACGGGAAATTTGGGTCAGCTGTTTAAGACGTTAACTTTTTTTTAGATTTTATATGAATCCTTGATTACATTACGGTAGCTAAAATACAAAATATTTCTAACTGTGTTTAAAACGACTTCCTGTTCGGAAACAAACATTGGAGAGAATTTTAAAGTTGTAAGAAATACACCAAACAGAAGTCATCGCTCTTGCCACGTTAATAAGTGAGTCATGGAAAAATTCTTATTGGCCGCAACCGGGAATTGAACACAGGGTATTCCAGTTACGCGCCAAATATGCTACAACTGCACCACAGCGGCCGCGAATACTCCAACTCACATGAGAATAACTACCAAACATCATAGCAGGTTGCTTCATGGAGCCCCGTACAGTGCTGGGGATTCACCAAACATGGAAAGCAGCAACTGAACAAATAACTAGGAAGCGAAAAAATTATTAATTCATACACTCGAGGGGGATCAGAAACACCAAACACAAGTCATCGCTCTTTCCAGGTTTATAAGGTAGTCACGGAAAAATTCTCATCGGCACATACCCAGGGTCTTCCTGTCACGCGCCGTTATGCTACCACTGGTTTGGCAGTTAATCGAATATAAGTCTGGAGAATTCGAAGCCGCTATGGTGCAGTGGTAGCATGTCTGGCGCGTAACTGGAAGACCCTGGGTTCGATTCCCGTAGCGGCCGATAAGGATTTTTCCGTGACTCACTTATTAACGTGGAAAGAGCAATGCCTTATGCTTGGTGTCTCTGATCCACGTCGAGTGAATAAATTAGCTCTAAGGAGTTTGTTTATTTACCCATGACATTAATTTTGAGGTATTTTACTACGTGTAAATATTCAATATCAAGACAGAAAAAGTTACTATTTAAAGTGAGAATAAAAACTATTTCCTAAAATCTAATTAGAATAATAATATTAATTGCTATTGAATGCATTTGTTTCATTAAAATAACGGAGAGAAGGGATATCAAGAAAAAAATGCTGTATGAAAACTGTCATCACATCGCAGGAAACAATAGCGGATAGAAGAAAAGCTCTACTTCCATGGTCCCACAACGCTTTTTGCGCCTTAATGTTAAGTTTCCGGTAGAGCACATAGTCTCTTAGCTTGTGGTGGCGATGCTCACGCGAAGTTTTATATTCTTTTCTAGAGGCAAAGAATATATCTAACTGAGAAGAAGTTAAGGCTGGGTGAGACGTAACTGGTGCCGCCATATATTAAGAGTTAAAATGCAGTGCTTAGAAGCCAACATACAGGCTGATGCCGAAGCAGCCTGCGCATGCGTAATTCTGTTGACTTCAATTCTTTGGGTAAAAAACAATCAGCCGAGCTACTCACAGCATTTGATTGTTACCTTCTTTGTAGCATAATCACTTCGCAAATCGGATATGTTACCTTTGTCACACCAATCGGGTTAGTTAATTATTTTGTTTATTTTTCAGTTTTCCTGAAACGTTTACAGTAATGCCAAGTATTAGGGAATGTCTGCATTTTGTACAGATCCTTAGGTCTAACTATAATATATGCTTAAATTTAGTTAAAATATTTTTACTACTGTTATTGCACATATCTCTCACCAAAAGAAAGGATGGGCGGGATATCAGAATACAACAACAACAACAACAACAGCAACAAAAACCTTCTCTAACCAAATAGTTATCAGATCAAAAGAAACCATCGTGGATCAAAGAAACGCTTCACTGGCGTAGTCTCCATAACGTGTTTTGCTCCTGAATGTCAACTTTTCCACGTCTTACCTCTTAAGATGTGGTGGCGCTCTTGTTGCCCGTTTTACGTTATCTCTGTGAGAGTTGCCATTCTTCACGCGTTATATGTATTTTTTTGCTAAAGGTGAGAGCTAAGGGGACGGGTCGATTGATACCAAGGACGACAAACCTTTTACTGGGGTAATTTACCTACTTAGTTTCGACCCTTGTAGTCAGAGGGTCTACTCCGGAGGTGTTGGACGTTTTCTTGTATTTTGTGTTTGTCATTAGCATGATGGAGCGTGATTCTCCTACTGAAGTTGCCGGCGTGGGCCGCCTTCTGAGATAGCCCCATTATGTGTGCGTTGGGGGTGTGGTGTTTTTTAGCCTCTCCTGTTTTTTCTTTCGAGTGGAGTGAACGAATTGTGAGGGCAGGGAGTGTATTGTGTGTTTGCTGCTTCTGTTGTGCCGGTTCTGTCTGTTTGAGTGCAGTGTGAGTCGCCCTTCATGGATCGTGTGAGTGCCGATTGCGAACCTGTCTACGCGGCGTCCTCTCTGACACTCTACCGTCCGGGTCACTGTCACTGGGGTCATTTCTGAAGGGGAATTTGTCCGACTACATGCACATACCGGGTGTACCTGAGGGTGCCATCCGCTGTTCTAGGGGATTCCGCCGACGATATGTGAGTGACTCAGTTTGAATTTTTCGGCGGAACAAAGTGTCTCGGGTGTTCGACTGGTGTTGGCTGTGGAGCCGCAGTGAGTGTATCAGGGAGTAAGTGTAAACATCAGTGAACCAAGGCCATGTGTGTACATGTGACATAGGGAACAGTATGAGACTGATGCTTGCCAACAAATGTTCGTGTACTGGGCTGAGGACGTCCTGCGAAAGCACAGGATGGTGTCCCTCCCTTCGATACGAAAACAAGAGATCCGATTCTGAGGCGTATCCTTTCGTTCGTTTCGTTTAGGAATTTTTCGGGTGAAGAGAACAATCCGTATCTATGGAAACGATTCTTAGTCTGATCCTTTCGTTTGTTCATAGTTTCCGGTTTGCTAGCCAATTTTTAAGTTTAAATTTATTTTAAATTCTCCAGGAGAATGTTTTTCTCGGTTTTCTTATAAGTTCATTTCGATACGTTCAGGTAACTTATAGCATTTGTACACTTTTGAGTAAGGTAATATTTTTTGACTAGAACATGAACCTCGCAGAGAAACCGCAATGGAATGTAGATGTCTAGGAAAAAGTTGTTCTTTCTTATTCATTTAGGGAAACGAGCCTTTTGCGAAATTGGTTCTTTTCAAGATTAATTCGCCAATGACTCAGTTTGCTGATTCGGTCTTTTAGAACGAATCGTTTGCGAACGACACATCTCTAGTTATTTAAGACATTTACAAAAGAAAAATCTGTTTTTAGGGTAACTCTCCACCAACGACCTTGGAGAGAATAGATTGGCCAACTTATTGCTTGCCCTTCGTAGGCAACGAGCAGCAATTGAGACAACAGCGCCATCTGTAACCGCGAGGAGTTGGTGGGAAATGCATAACTATTGGAAAGGTACATACATTCTTTAATTCAACGGATAATATATCGTATAACTACCGCAGAAGGAATATTCGGGAGCGAATGCGAGACAACAAAATTCTAGATTAAAATTTAATTAGCAAGTTCTCAATTTCAATGAAAATCGGTTATGAAATAGAAAATACGCCGCTACGTACCACGAACACCTGATACGTGAAGTTGCAGCAATGCGAATTTTTATATACCGCATTATCGTTCTTTCATATTACCGTAAATAACCCGATTTGTTTCTCAAATTCTTTTACTGAAAAATAATTTTACCACATGGGCTCATGAAAAATGTGTATCCCATAAAACAAAAAAGGGGGTCTACAGATATGATGTTTACAAAACTATCTCTGCTTTTCTTCAGACATGCAGAGCTCTTTATATCTAATATTAATTGCAATGCCATATTCACACTCAATAAACTAATTTTAAAAGCTATTCTTACGTATAATGTGAAATAATAACACAGCACTTTATCTCATCTAATTTTCTAAACAAGCACTTCTATGCCTCAGTAAGCACTGTATGTTCTTATGAAGCAAATGAACAATTAATACATCACTTCCTCTAACTAATACATGCACGCAAAAATACTTTTCTTATCTTAATTTTTGCGATTGCAATTTCTTTGTCACTTGGTAGCTCTTCCTTCCTCTCCAAGCTGTACAGCATCAACCGAAAGTGCTGCTAGCAATTCAGAGAGTAACTTCCCATATCGAATTTATTTCTGAAAATGTCCTGACGTTTGAAAAACGTGTTTTACATAGGAATTTCCTCCAAAAATCAGTTGACCAAAGAAATAAGGATTCTGAATAGTCTTTGTGTTGCTTTTTGCTCTTACACTAGGGACTATTTTCTGTAGTGGAGGTAGCTGTTTCCGTTAGCGGCAACAGCAAGGAGCAATGGCGTCTAGTTCAGGCTTTGCAGTGGCTTCACCAAAAATCAAAAATCTATGACGTTGTGAAAATTGTTTTACATCGCAATTTTCTCCAAAAACTACTGAGCAAAGAAAAATTGATTCCAAACAGTCCTTGCCTGGCTTATTTGCTTTTAACACTATTTTTCGTAGTGGAGATAGCTGTTTCTGCTGGCGACTCTGGCTGAGGCGAGTCTGTGGCTGCACTAAAACACTTATATCGCGCGGGTTCCCCTTGTTTTGATTTTCGGCACTTGTGCCCGTCACAATGCACACGGCTCACCCCGGACGGTGAAACGTCATCCTCGCCGCTGACTGGATTTCGGCGTCCCGTATAGATAACTAAATTTTAAAACTGTTTTCAAAAATGACCTTTTTTTTTTTTCATTTTACATTATTTTTTATTTCAGAAAGAATGTACGTCACAGTGTTTAAAATTTTTCGTCCCTGATTTTTTGCACCATAATTTACAAGTTAACGCTGTTTACGCAGATAGCCTTCGAGGCTTTTCATTATAATTTGGGCAATCTTATTCAAAAAATGTGATTAAAATTTAAAATCATAGGAAAAAATAGCTTCCAACTGGTTTTTTTCAGCAAATTAAAAAAAAATTTGAGCCAATAAATATATTTGATCTTTCTACAGGGAAAGAACGGCACGTAGCTTTTTACAAGGGTGATTGTCGAGGAACTGTATTACCTGTGAAAAGATATGTTTTGTGTTGGCCGTTATGTTATATCCATGTTGTGCATTTTAAGTGCTCCTAGGCACATTTCAGAAATTCTAATGTCTCGAAACTCAGTTTCTGATATTTTCAGTATCCCATATTCGAAAACTTCAATTGCCAAAAATCCTTAGGCCCAGAATGTTACTATTTGGATGTCGAACATGTGTTTCGAGGTTTGATTTCTTGAACATGGAAAACAAAAAATTGATATGAATAAGAGCGGGCGTTCAAAAATTGTTAACATTCAAAGCACAAAACATTGTTCTATAGATAATTATTATATTTTGAACATGACGGTAAATGTTTACTTTGGCCTCCTAAATTATTTCGTCGGAAAAACTTTACGGTGTGAGAAAAGTGTGACGTACGATCTTTTAAGCATTCTAAATAATGGGGGAAAGTGCAGAAATATAGTATTTTTAGATAAAAGAAATGATTTTTCCGAAGTATTTACCTGGGAGTGCGATGGTTAGGAAGAGTACGTGCGGTAGGACTAAGACGACTGAGCGGCGACTGCGTCAAATTTGTCTCCGGTGAATGGAAGCTTCGTTCAGAAGGGCAAGTAATAGGCGGAAGAATACAACACAAACCGGTTGAACAGTACGTAGTCATCGAAGCGTCTTGTACGAATATGCTGAAGGAAAGAGGTTGGTCTTACGAAGCATTTTAATTTTTTTAAGGGTAATTGTGAGAATGCGTAAGTAGAAAATCGTCAGTATCCACCCTTCATTTTGGATTTTTTCAGGTGTTAAACGTTCTTTATCCGCCACAACACGACAAGAAACTGCAGGCCTCCCAGTGGTAGTACGATATCTGAATTGAAGAAACTCCTTTGTTATGAAAAATATCCGTTTCACGAGGGTGAAATGTGAGCTACGATGTACGGAATAACAGCAGAACTACAAATGAATTGCTTGATGAAATCACCTGCTCCTGCAGATCTTCGAAACCATAACCAAATCATTGGGTTCAACTGGAACCAAAACTTCTTACTCAAAATTTCTGTCATACATAAATTAATTTACATTCCTTCATTTTTTTCCATTCGGAGACATTGGGAAACTAATAATAATGACATTCCGCACACATATTTCTTAAAAATTATTAAAATACATTTGAACTACATCTACTTGCACACGATTACACGATGCATCACACTCTTCTGTAAATTACACCCCACTCCTTTTGTATCCTTCCGCGCATTCACTGCCAACTCCGTTCCGACACATAGAACTGTCACGTGGTGGCTGTCAGCATCATTTTAGCCTCCCGCACAAACTACTGCAAACCATCGTACTCGCAGTTTTATAATTCCGAAAAATATTTCCTTTTATCTAAAAATACTACATATTTGCACCTTTCCCCATTATTGTGCATGCTTCAAAAGAGTAGTCGAACTTTTCTCACTAGGTGACATTTCTCTGACGAAATAATTTAGGACGCTAAAGTACACGTTTACCAAGATGACGTAATGTCCGTATATTCCTTCATACTTAAACCATATATTACTTCATACTGGTAAAAAGCAATCTTCTATGTAATTACAGCCAAAGACATTATGAGCAACAATGAGCAAAATATTTATTTTATTTGTGAAAAGTCCATTTTTTTATGTCGGCCGTTATGATATCTCCATGGCTATCACAATACCTGACCCAAACCTGACAATATTTATTTTTTCTGAGAACTATATAAAGCACGATTTGCAACACGCACGCAACCAGCATATCTTCAGGAATAGCTTTCAGTCCTCGCTAATGGCGGAACATATGGTTTTCAAAAACTGTCAAAAGTAGCTAGGGATTTGCCAGTCTAATCTACACAGGGGCTTTGGTTTCTCCTAAATTACATCTACATATCTGAGAACAAATCTCTACTTATGCAATTTAACTAAAAGTGAAACAGTAACTACTAGAGGACTTGTAAATACACCATGAAAAAATAAGTAAAGTATTTTTATTGGAAATATTTTACAGATATTAAACTGAATACATTGAAAATTGTAGTTCTCAAATGCAAATATGTAAGACGTCAGCGAAACTCTTCGAAATACATGGGGACAATGTGAATAGACAATATTTCGAAGATATATTACTATTTGGAAGATTTAATTTAAGTTAAGATGTATCTTGAAGATGATATATTATTTGGAAGACTCAACTTATTTTTGACACTTACATGAACATTTTTCACTATTACTCTCGCACTTTGGATTTATTAGCTTCAGTTTAACAGCATGTGCCATTAAGCCCCACCAGATGGAGAGGTCTCTGTTGCTAAGCCCATCTCTACTGATTTCTGAAGTGAGATGCTGAGAGCTAAACGTACATTGCGCCTTGGATTTTGGCCACCGTAGCGTAAAGCGAACGTACTCGGCGAGATATCGAGAAATCTGAGGTACGATCCCCGCGGTTTCCGGATAGCAATTTTTCGGTTGCTGTGTGTTAATTAAAAAAGCTTGGAAAGAGCAAAGACTTTTTTGATTTTTTTTTTGATGGAAGGTTTAACGACCACCGTGAGCAACTCAATGGGCTATAAGCAGTCGCCCGTCCCTAATTTAGGGTCACTGGTTCCAGGGAAGGGAGAGAGCCAGTGCCGTAAGACAAACACAACATCCATGCCTGACCGGGATTCGAACCCGGACCCCGTTCGGACGAATGATCAGAGGCCATCGCTTAGACCACTGCGCCACCGGGGCGGCCAAAGACTTTGTCTATAAGACATTATAATTTAAAAAGAAAACAGTGTAAATATATTAACTTTGCAGCATATCTGAATATAAGATTCGAAATATGGTAATGAATAAATAATTCCGAAACTCACTTCTTTTTGATCTATTGTATAAATAAAACTCAGTATTTCTTTGAATAATATTTGAAGCAGTAACATTACATTCCGTCTGAAGAAAGGCCGAAATGTTACAAAATATTAATAGCACTAGCATAAGCATTTCGTTTTACTTTAAGGTTCTGTGTTACAACCAGTTACAATTTTTCATTAGATTCGTCTCCGCTTTTGAACACACCTTTTTAATTCCGTAGGATTGAACCTTCTTCTAACACTGTTATTACTCAAAGGCTCTCTATTTTTCAACCCAATTTTCAAAGGAACACTCCATGCAACTTCCCTCTCCAGTTATGTTCAATAAACATTCTCCGATATAAATTAACATTTACCAGTAAAAGAAAATATATATTTAAAACAATATAGCAAATGTAACGGGTAAGGCAACCCGTGTAAAATACAATAGGCACGATAAAAAGCCAGAACAAATATATCTGGGAATCAGCAAATAATTCCAGTTAGAGTACACTTTAAACGTTCGCGTTTCCTGACCAACAGTGATGGGACTCTAGTAGAAGGAAAGATGATCGAAAACAGATCAGATGAACAATAGAAAATTATCTTGAAATTATGATTTCCTTTTACTTGCAAGTTGTGCCATAATTAAACTCTACCGGGTTGGTAGAAGAAACTACATAAGGTCATTCGAATCAAATTCCCACAGTTTAATTAACGAGGGAAAAAATATCCCACACGATCAAAACTTATGAAAAGTACGTCTGGGATGCAAAACTAGCAAAGTTATAGGAACAAAGCATGTGCGAAACACATCACTATTTTTTTTATATCAATAAAGGTTATACATACAGGGGGAATAAAACTAGTAAAAGGAGGAATAATCCACTTTCTGAAAGGAAAATAGCAACAATAATAATTTAATCTAACTCTCCTAATAATGACGAGAAACTTTCGCTTAACAAATTTGATGACAAGCTGCTTCTTACTAGAACACATACTCTACAGAAAAAAAAATTAAAACTAAAGAAAAAAGAACATACATCCGCCTATTGACGGAATGAATAATATTATGAACGATAGCCTAATTAAAAAGAACAAGCTTCAAGATGTATAGATTTGGTATTCTACGGTGCGGCAACTAGTGTCATCCTATATTACCGAGAAACTCTGCACCTACGTGAACAATAGAAAAGAGGCAAATGCGGTTTTAAAGAACCAAAATGGCAGTTACGTTAAATAGAATAATTGAGATCTCAGCACGGAAGTACGGGAAATTAAATAGCAGTGAACAAACGAGAACACGTAAAACCAGTTAGATATCTCAAATAAATATTTAAAAATCAAGCTGAAAACAATACGATGAGCGGCATGAGGACAAAATGATAGTGTCTGTGATGAAATAAATAAACCGTTAAAAGAAAAGTTATCTAGACTGGGGAGATATAATAAAGCATTTAGGAGGAGAAAGCGAAATAATGTTTGTTTCCTAATCTTAAATGTATTACCGTGTAAGATCTATAATTCGGTAACTGAAAAATGCCATCAGAAAAATTAAACACTAGGTGTGCCTTTTCTATTTTTATTTTTAATATTCTTCTGTTTATTGGTTTCATCATTCTACTAAAGCTCCATCGAAGGACGTACTGCATTTAATATTGGGAAAGAGATTATATTTCAGGTTCAATTTCAGAATTAGCGAAAAATGATCATAATCTATTTGGGGAAATGGTTTCTTTCTTTGTACGTAGCAAAAGCTTTTAAAATTAGATTCACCTGTTATTTAAATCCTGTTTCATCTCCGACGAATGATTAGTATCTTGCGTCGCGTGCCAATCGGACAGGTGATATAGTTGCGAAGTTTACAAGTGAAATCAAGATATGAGGAAAGAAATTTTATAGAAAACTGGGTCTCAAATATATATTTAAATTATGCTATTCAATAATGCAGTTCTTAAGACTGAAAGGGTATTCCATTTTATCTTCTAAAAGAAACGATATACAAGTTGGCGAGATTTCGCTCATCTACGGATGGCTTTTTCAAGGTGAGAACGTAAACAAATTTAAATTCTAGAACAATTACAATTTAAATATAAGAATGGTGACACGCGAAACATAAAGAATAACTAAACAAGCAGCGTTGGGTTATAGCTAGGGCTAATTTCTAAATATCTTCCCACATAGGAAACACGGACTTGAAACACACTTCTCTGGATATAGCTTTAGATCATCTTCTATACTTTGCGTCTGGTTTGGGTCTTCTGATTCTAATTCGAAATGAGCGTTTTGTCATTCCTATGTAATATGTTTACGTTCCGTCAGGGTATGATAAAGTACGGCATATACACCAGTTTTTTTGGTTATTTTTTTTTTTTTGATGATCAAAGGTCAGTCAGATAATTTGGAAGTATTTCGTGGCACATATAACCACACAGATATCATACAGTTATCATATTCAAATTGTATTCTATCTAATATTTCAGTTCCTTTACTCGGTCAGTCTTGCAAAAGCCATCCGTAGATTACCCAAAGCTTGACAAACTATATTTTTACTTCTAACGCCGTTTAAACGGAATATCACTTTGAGTGTTTTTTTGAATACATTCAGTAAACTATTCGAAAAATAATTTTATTAAATATCTCATAAATTTAAACTTCAATTCATCAGAATTGGGTGATGTAGTACGACAGTTTTGCAAATTAAATCTGTCTCAACGCGATAACTTTGGAAATATCTTGCCGCACGAAATGGATGATTATAACATAACCCCTGTTGATTGAAGTAATGATATAAGAATAAACCAGATAATAAAAGATTTATTGCTTAAAAAATAACAACGGTTTCTTAAAAATATTTTTCCGTTAGTATAATGTTGTATGATTCAAAAACGTTAGATACGTTTAATTAAAATTTATTACTAATTTCTTTTACCTTTTAAGGTAGAAGAAACAAAGACATTTTCATCTTTAGGTACTCTTTAAGACGAAACTGAAATTTACCAAAATATAAATTGGTGTCATGGTTAAAGCAAAGCAGTGATGGAAGGTCTACTGGAAATCCAGTAGATTTTAGTGCATCTACGAATATAATGGCAGATTTTCTAAAGTCGCGAAATTCTTCTGATTTTAGACATTTTATTTCGAGTTCAGTGTTTTAAGTTACTGTGATTCAATCTATGTTGTTCATACCAAAGTGGGTACGAGAAACCCTTCAAACGGGTTTGCGATTTCTTTTTAATTTAGTAAATAAACAATATATGTACACTGGTGTGCAAAAAGTAAGGACGAAGAGGAGAAATTAGCATAACAGCGGAAGAAGCAGGCAAAACGAACGGAAAGACAACTCAGGAGATAGACTGGGATCCGGTACGGTAGGGCATGTGCATATATGCAGCATGACGTAGAGGGGGCAGGGGAGTGTCGGAATGTTATAAAGCACACGGACGGTGTACGTTTAGCATTTCGGAGAAAGCTATTGCGAGGTGTACATCGGTTTGAACGATGTCGAGTTGCTGCCACCGTGTGATATGGCCAACAGGCAATCCAGTAGAGGACATCTGGATGACTTTACCCGAGGTCGCGTCATTGGGAATTTGGAAGTAGGTTGAAGTGTGACGAGTGTGGGCGAGGAGTTCGTGATCGCTCACAGCATCGTTTCCCGAGCTTGGAGAGCATTTCAAACGACACGAACAGCTGTCCGAGTATTTAGCAGTTGTCGTCCACGAGCATCCACATCGGCGAACGAACGGTATATTGTCCTAAAAACGAAAAGAGACAGAAGTCAGACAGTGGGAGAAATCGCAGGGCACATGCAACAGACAACTGGAAGTCCGTTATCGCGTTTTACCGTGGCCAGGAGGTTGCACAAAGGTGGTCTATCTGCACGATGACCAGTGTGGTGTGTGACATTAACGCCTGCTCATCGAGGACGGCGGTTTCTGTTGTGGCAGGAATACAAGAACTGGACACATCAGCAATGGGGTTGAGGTCTCTTTACGGATGATAGCCGATTTAGTCTGACGAGCGATTCTGGACGTATACACACCTAGAGAGAGCAGTTAACACGCAATCACACCTCCACCATCATCGAAAAGGACCGGTTTGGAGGTGGCGGAGTTCTCGTTTGGTGCGGTATCATGCTTGGTAGCCGAACTGACCTCCACATCTTCCAAGGAGGTTCAGTCACTGGTGTCCGTTACCGTACCGAGGTTCTCTGCCTCACGTGCGTCTGCTTAGAGGTGCTGTAGGTCCCGAATTCCTGTTCATGGATGACAATACTACACCTCGTCATACAGCGGATGTCGCAGAGTTGTTGGAGAGTGAAGATATTCAACGCATGGTTTGACTCGCAATGTCCCGGACTTAATCCAATCGAACACATGTGGGACCTTCTCGGGAAAGGCTCGGCAGCACGTCACCAGCCTGCAGCAACGATTCCGCAGCTGCGATTGGCGCTACAAGAAAAATGGGTCGCGATTCCTCAACAGCTCCTTGCCAGCTTAGTCCTCAGCATGAACAGCGTTGTAAATCCTGCAACACAGTCAGGAGTGATCATATACCCTACTAAAGACTGGAATT
Organism: Macrothele yani; assembly: GCA_039090855.1. NCBI lineage: Eukaryota > Metazoa > Arthropoda > Arachnida > Araneae > Macrothelidae > Macrothele > Macrothele yani. Next base: position 42,846,968 of record CM076999.1, on the reverse strand, counting down.
TTTTTGGCAGCCGCCTGTCACATGGACGATTCTGACTTCTATCCAGTTGTGCTTGAAGCTACCTTTTCAATAAAGTGCTTTGGATTCCTAGTTTGGACGATTTCACTCACTTGTCCCATATTCTTATATCTTGGGGATCTTATGGTATGATTTGAGTCGATGTGGAACACTTCTGCACGACGTTACATTCGAAAAACCGTCGGGTCCTTAATTTTTTCACGCCAGTGTATAATATAAAATCTAGTTAAAATTTTATATTTAGGTTTTATTTATAATTTGGCTTTTAAAAAAATCCGACAGTGTAAAACATGTGTTAGATGCAAAACCATTGCAGCCATAGGCTATGAACGTTTGTTACATGAACTGGGCTTGTGCACTAAGATAAATAATCATCACTGACTGGGTGTTCAATGCGTCGTTTGTTACAAATAGTGTAATTCAGGGTGCTCCTCTCAAAATAGAAAATATACAAGCGGGAGCCTCATTGCCCACCACCACAAGGGAATCTGAAAGTGAAAGCAAAGCGAACATTTTTTTTTTTGATTGGAGGTTTAACGACCACCGTGAGCAACTCAATGGGCTATAAGCAGTCGCCAGTCCCTAATTTAGGGTCACTGGTTCCAGGGAAGGGAGAGAGCCAGTGCCGTAAGACAAACACAACATCCATGCCTGACCGGGATTCGAACCCGGACACCTTACGGACGAATGATCAGAGGCCAACGTCTTAGACCACTGCGCCACCGGGGCGGCAACGCGAACATAGACAGTGGTAAAAAAATGCATCCTACCTATTGAGAAGCCAGCTACCGAATACATTTTATGATCGAAAAACAATCGAAGTTCTCACGTAATTTTCCTTGCATCCGCCATTTTCGCACCATGTATTTTCTCACCAGTTTCTCCTTGAGCTGTGATATTAGAGCTACAACATTTTTTGAAATTTCTTTCTTTTACTGTAACTACATTCAGTAATACTGTATTTTCGTTTGTCATGCATAACTTCATTATAAAAAGGAAGCACGATGGTGAAAATATAATTTGTAATTGATCAAATACAAATTATATTTTCACCATTGGCTTTTTAAAAACTCCGACAGTGTAAAACATGTGTTAGATGCAAAAACATTGCAGCCATAGGATATGAACGTTTGTTACATGAACTGGGCTTGTGCACTAAGATAAATAGTCTTATCGTTTTTTTGCCGACTCGTCGTGACGACACAATTAAAAATGGTGTAGTTCAATACAAATAACTAAACCATAAATCTAAAAAACTGTGAAGTGAACAGTATGGTGAAGTGTGGCTTTTATGACAAATTTTACATTAAATATGGATTACTTTCAAATATGTATGATTCACCTCTCCCAATATATGAACTTTTGCAAACAAATTTTACAATAGAACAGTATGAAACCGTCTTTTGTACAACGGTCTTAATTGAAAGTCATGGTAAGTTTAAGGAAAGCTATTTGACCAAGAGCTAAAAATAAGAAATCATATACAGCAGAAATATCTTTCTATTCCTTGTGCTTTAATTATCGCCAATAAAATGTTAGATACTAAATCTGCAAATATAATAAAATTCAATATGATGTCTGAAGTTCGCTGAATTCATGCCATGTCACAAACTCATGTGGAACACACCCTGGAAAAATACATTTGATAAACGATTTGCTCTCAAAATTGATGAGTCAACCGACATTTCTATTGATGCACAAATGATTGTGTACGTTCGTTCTTTTAATGTTAAAAAAAAGAACTACAACGGCACAAGGAGAAAATATTTTTCAAACACTTGACAGTTTTGTAAGAATTAAATTAGGATTAGAGTGGGAACCGTGCATCAGTATATTCACGGAGGGAGTCGCTTCAATGACAAACCAAAAAGTGGTCCTCTTGAGTAAATTCTCGCAGTTAGCTGCAAAAATTTCGCATATGTTGCAAAAAATATTGAACAGTCATGCAAACGTAGTGTATTTGATCAAGTGCGAGCGTTTAATTTCCATCTTTTAAAGAGAATAAGTGCGGATATGAGATCTGCACATAGAAAACTATGATTAGACACATAGGTACCCTGGTTATCATGAGGACGAGATTTAACCAGCATGTTTGAATGTCTGAGGGTTTGGTCCCAAAATTTTTCAGGCACACAGCAAGGTCAAGCGATTTTGTATCAAACTTTTGTGTTGGTTAAATTGCATTAGTGATAGAAATACTGCGATTTTTTTCAACTCTTTATTAAGTAACTGAACAAAATGGAGTCTCTCTTACTGACACCGTCGTAAGAATCATTAGAGTCCACTTGGTTCGGCTGAGCGAAGTATTCATGAAACACTTTTCACTGTTTGAAAATGTGTACAAAAGAAACGATTGGATTGCAAATACCTTTAACACTATGGCATGCACTTCATCTAAGGTATCAATTTAAGACTATCTGCAAAATTAAGGATGCAAACTAAAACGCCTGCTTTTTGGACACTAAAAACAACACTCGACAACTTTCAATATCAGATTATTAGACGGCAGCTCGAAAAGTGTTCATGGTGTTAAATGATCTTGCAATATCAAAGCTTTTTCAATCTCCTTTGACTTGCACGTGTGAAAAAGTTTTCTCTACAATAAACTAAATAAAGCAAATGCCTTGATCCAGAGCCAGGCTCATCCATGCACTTACTAATATTCCTCCACGAACTGAATTTCTATCTTCGAAAAAAAAACCCTATCTTTCTCAGTAAATGGATATATCAAAATGAGATTGATATTGCGGCATTATTTGTATGATTCAAGATATACATTGCCGTTTCCCATTTCATACATATATGCATAATATTAAACAATGTTGTTTATTAATTGACATGTAGTTTTATTGTGAAATAAATCCATCTTGCAATTCATAAGTTGTAAAAAATATTTCAGTTACAAAGTTAAGAAAATGTGTATTGGGAGGTACGTTAGCAAAGAAATGTTTCATAGCACTGATCTAATCAAACAACTTCAGTTAGTCTTGTTCTAAAACCTGGCTATGGTAAATTTAAGTTAATGTACTCCAAGTTGTATCAATACTAAAATAAATGACAGTTGAACAAATTTGTGCGTATCACGTCACTTGTTATTCTTGAAATCATTTCTTAATTTTAGGAAAACTATTGATAAAATGTTGTAATGCAAAATCTACGCCAAAATCAATGACATTAAAAACTTTCTGTTTCAACCAAACAAAATAACGTTACTGATATTTATTCGTTTTTCATTTTTTAACTGGAATCATATACGTAGCACTGTAATTCCTACTTCGGTAGCATGATGTTATCGAAAGTTTGTGTATGTTCTGAGATTTACACACCATCTTCTGTGTCAAACTTCTTTCTTGGTTTAACGGAGCATCAGGTTTCGGGAATCTGATTACTCGGAGATGCTTTCGGCTGAAGAGGTAGAGCTTGATCTTCTCCAGAATAAGATATTATAACAATTCAAGATATAACCAAGTTCTATTTCTCTAAGCAACAATTTTCATGGATGAAGAAAGAATGGCTTTGCTTGAAGTTTTGAATATCTATTTGCTAGTAAAAATCCTACTTTTTTGAGGATTAAATCTGACAAAGTAAGTGAAACCAAGGATTTAGATTACTAGCTGCTATTTATTAACTTTGCAAAAAAATACACAATCAAATGATATACGAAGCCACTCACTCCAACATAGTTCAGGAATAGAGTAAACCACATAAAACTCCTTATACAATTCTCACTTCGCAACTAGGCATATTTTCTTCTTCGCACTTCGTTTCTTTCTAGCACATCGAGACAAACCAGACATCAAACGACCAGAGCTCCTACGTTGCGGTTTCTGCCTTTCCCACTAAAAACAAAACAAAACAAAATAACAATCGCTAATGGATGGGCTGCCTTTACTAAGTCCAAGTTCCAATAGATGTCGTCATAGAGGCAGCAACTTGCGTGCGTTAAAAGTGAGCTATTCCGTAAAAACGTTTTGATGCAAAGGGGCTTCTTAGAATTATCCCTTCGTTGGTTGATGCTGAGGTTGGTATGAAATCCTTTCTGTTCTTGTTAGCTGCCGACTGGCTCCTCCGTGAGAATATAACCCTTCGGAAAAGTAGGCAAAAGTTTTATAGAAAACAACGGCACGTACTTTGCAATATGAAATCAATTCTTACTGCTCGAGCAACAATTTTCAGAGCTGAAAGCTTTACTGCAGAATTTCTAGACTGCACGCACGTCCTGTATTTCAAATTATGAGAACAGATGCGTCTAATTTATTTGCATATCATTGTATATATAATATACAACTTCCGTTCTTAACGTTCCGCGTTTAGAATTAAATCCCACGTGCAAAAGTCACTCCGATACTTTAGTGTGAAAATGTAAACTCATGAACTGCAAACTACAAGTTACAGACCAGGTAATATGCGTTGTGTGAAGATGGAACCTGATAATCTGTTGGGATCAACAGCTCATGTGTATGTTAATTGAATTTGAAATGATGAATACAATCGTAAAAGACCCTCCTTAAATCTGGATCAAAGAATCATATAACACTACCTGTCTTCACCTTTGCTCGCATGTTACCAAAGGCTCTCTAAAGTGTAGGACCTATTCTGATGCGCAATATTTCTTTGACTAAAAGTAAATACTCAGTACAACAAGATAGAATTTTATCTAAAAGTTTGCGTTTCGAGGGCCTCTCGGAAAGAATAGGGTTTTGCATATAGATATATACATCGATAATCGCACGTCTAGTAAAAACAGTCGCAGGTTTCTTTTCTTTTTTAGTTGTAAATTGAATAACCACTGTGAGCAACTCAAAGGGCTATAGGTCCCTAATTTAGGTCCACTGGTTCCAGGGAAGGGAGATAACCAGTGCCAGAAGACAAACACGACATCCGTGCTCCACCAGGATTTGAAACCGGACCTTTCTCGTACGAATTGTGATAAGCCATCGTTAGACCAATTTGCCATCGGTACGTCTGTCATTTTGTAATGTGGGAGACGAAAAATTAAATTTAATCTGTTTCACGTTGGAAGGAAACACAAATATATTCAGATAAGAGATTAAACCTGAGTAAAATTTTACCTTACAAAACATTTTTATGTATGCATATCAATCTTTAAGTGTTGAAAGTATTTCAAAGAAATCGTGTGAGTTTTAAGTCATTAAATGTTGAAAGAATTAACAGTTTATTACTGAAAAATAAATTTATATATATTAGAATACTCTTGTTTTCGGAGAGTTTCACCGACGTCTGGTACCTTGTCGTGGTGAGGGTGCCTGGCTGCGCCGCAGTCGTGAAATGCATATTGTTTTTTAGCGGGTGAGTGGATGATTATTTGCAAAAAGCAAGTAATACTGCATAACCCATGTGTAATGTTTTCGTTGCTGGTGGAAATTTTTTCTGCCGTCTTTTATTACTTGAAAGATTGTGCTTATTTTTCCTGGATGTCTTTCATAACTTGAAAGACTGAAAAAACCTTTTGTTTTCACGTCTTTCATTACTTGACAGATTGTACTTTTTCTTAACACGTGTGAATCTGAAACCCACATAAGACATTTCCTTACTGGAATTTGCTGTTCTCGAGATTTAAAAGAAACAAAAAAAAAAAAAAGATTTTAGCACGCCTTTCATAACTTAAAAAGAAGAGCACTTCTTCTTCACTCGTGTCAACCTTACAATGAACCTAAAACTCATTTTAAACATTTCCATACTGGAATTGATTTTCTTTACATGTTCCACATAAGACATTTCCTTACTGGAATTTGCTGTTCTCGAGATTTAAAAGAAACAAACAAAAAAAAAAGATTTTAGCACGCCTTTCATAACTTAAAAAGGAGAGCACTTCTTCTTCACTCGTGTCAACCTTACAATGAACCTAAAACTCATTTTAAACATTTCCATACTGGAATTGATTTTCTTTACATGTTCCACATAAGACATTTCCTTACTGGAATTTGCTGTTCTCGAGATTTAAAAGAAACAAACAAAAAAAAAGATTTTAGCACGCCTTTCATAACTTAAAAAAGGAGAGCACTTCTTCTTCACTCGTGTCAACCTTACAATGAACCTAAAACTCATTTTAAACATTTCCATACTGGAATTGATTTTCTTTACATGTTCGATTTTTTTTTAATTTGTATCTTTTTTAGTAACACATTTCTATCCTACAATAAGTTATAAAACCAAAAAAAATTATTAAAGAAACTAGCGTAAGCCTAGAACCATAAGAAAGCAGTGAAAGTCATAAATTTAATACTGCGGTGAACTGCAAATATAAATTGACTCTTGACAATCAAAAGTGAAATAAATTTCACATTAAACATGGTTCTGTTGCTGAAAACAATTGTAATTAATTTTTAAGACTTGTCCTGATTTGAAAACTGTGTGGCGCTAAAATTAAAGTGGCACTAAAATATATTAAAATATAATAAAATAAAATTATATAGTAAAATAAAATAGAAAATTGTTGGAGCTTAGATTTTTAAAATAATTAAGAAAATCAGGTGAATCCTGCTATTTTTTGGCCCTGCTTTTCGAAACGTTTGAAAAATTTAGAAAATTTTGCTCTGCTGGTTCATTTGGTGTGCATTCTTAGCTAAGCTGCATATACTATTTACTTCTACTTTCTTCCCTGCTTTTGCATTCTGGCGTATCATATCTGAACGTCTGCTCATTTTTAGTTTCAAAGGTGGTTTGACCTACGGCGTCACACCTCTCTCGTGTACAAAGCTCCTAGGAGCTAAGGTATAGGCGAGTAAACCTATTAGGGAAACCAGTAACCAGGAGGAGTTATTTCAAGACGGTATGTGCCTCATTTGTTTTGAACCTTCGGTTCATGATTCAGTGATTCAATGGTTTCTGATAGTCTTAAAAGTTGGGTCGCTCCTAAATCGCTTTTCAGTAGGCTTTAAGTAAAAGTGAGCTGCTCTTAATTTAGGAAGTTACTATTTATGTATTTTGTTTACCTTTCATAACGCTTAATATAAACACTGTTCATTTGGAATTTAATATCCTATTTTAATCTTCCCCACGGAGCACTTTTAAATTGTGACCTGCAACTTTATCTAAGTAACCTTTTAATAAAAACACCTAAAAGGTCTGTAGGAAAATTTATTCTGACATCTATATAATTTTTATTGTTGTAACGAGCACAAATATTTCCCTTTTCAAATGAAATTCTGGTGAAAATGATCGGTTGGGTAAATGTACTCAATGTTAATTCTATGAACACCCGAACATACCGTGCATTGTTTTGACGCACGTTGTCGGGTACGAGAACAAATCGTAGCACATGATATCTCAGTACCTATGAAATAATTCTCTGGAAATTATTTATACAGCTTGGATAATATAATGACGTTTTATCATATCAGGGTGCCATAAAAAGGGAATTCATGCTAAATACCAATAAGAGTTTATTCTCATGTAACTCTGAGCAAAATTACGCAGCCACGAGCGTACCGCATTAAACCTGGGACTGTGACTGATGTTGTTTCAGAATACATATTATTCCACCGAAATTGATTCAAATCACAGGACCTTTGTGGGCATCCTACTATTGCCACTATATCAAGCAAGGCCATACCGTTCAATTACGTAAGAAAAATGTTTATATTGTGATGTTCTGTTTGGGCGGTGACCACGTCGGTAGTTTGTTCGAGAGGCTTACATCTTCCGTCAGCACGGAAGAAACCTTTGCCTGAGGGACTTCCTGTTTTGTTAAAATGTCACTTAAAACTCATCCTTCGTAACTGATCTAAGGTCCTTTAAATGAGCCATTTGGTTAATTTTCTTGAAGAGAAAATCAGCCAACCCCGTACCTTTGGGTATCTTTGAGTGATGTACAAAATTATTCAGTGCACCGCAGTTTTCTGGAAGACGTTTTGAAATACTGCTGTCTTCAAAAGATTTTATGCTTCGAATACAGAAAAGAACAAGAAAGTTGACTCCGAATTTTTGGATGTAATGACACGAATTGGATTTACCAAAGCTATTGAAAGCCAATGAAACCGGTTTCGAAGGCAATAGTATCTGACCGAAGAAAGAAGTATCACGATCGGATTTTAATCCCGCAAATACTGCTGTAAACGGAATCGTGAACTTACGGTCTCTGGTTGCAGATTAATGCGTTCAGATAATTTTGAAATTTTACGAGAAACACTACGCGGCGGAAATGCTCTCCAACAATTTTTTTCAAATCGGTCTCTTAGAAGCAGGGATATGGACAAGTATATGATATGCATCTACGTCCCTTGGCGGGAGAACCATGCATTATTTTAGGAAGATGTATTCTCAAAAGATTTTTCGATAAGAGCGGTATCAGTCCAGGAAGAAAAATTAGTCGAGTTTTCAGGAGCTCAGATTTTGCTGAAAATGCATGAGAAACAGAAATTAACACTTATGTCCCCTGGTGGCCAAACCATCCTTTACCAAATATTAGAAATCATATGCAAAGTATTCCGATCACGAGCTGCATCCTGTCCAGAAATAATTTTTCAAATCGGAGTTTCAGAAGCAGAGATATCGGGCAGATATATTTTTAATTTTTAATTTAGATATATTTTTATTTTTTATTTAGAGCAAAATATTAACAGAGCAACTGATGAAAACGATCGTGAACGACTTTAGTTTTAGAAGGCCCATGTGGAGTTGTATTGATTTCGCATGTATTCCGTTTCAATTATCCCCTGTTAAGCGACGGATCCATTATGTATATTAATTACAAATACCACAATAATAATATCAGTGTTACACAATATTTATGTAAACCTCCCCACACACAAAACAAGTAAGAATAACTAATTGACGAACGTAAAGGCACTTCAGTACTACTGATGCGTCGGAAATTATGTCACTGATATTTTGTCACTTATACAAGAATACCAGCGTCACCGGCTGCCACTCGTTTGCTGCAATATCAGAGGAGCAATCACTGTCGGGACCACTTGTCGCTGTCACTGGCCGAAATCTTCAGCTCCGCTATTCCTGCTCTTTGGAGAGGGGTGTGGCGCCACTGAGATGTGACAGTGATTTCCGCGGAAGATCCATGTTTCTTTGTTTCCATCACTGTAACTGCATTCTGCAGCTACTGAAACTACAACATTATGGTAAGTAAGAGACGTAGACAGCGCATTTGATCTTGGTGACCTGAGCGACATGGCGGTGATTTAGATACACTCCTATCTTGGTGCGATAGACCACTGCACACACCGCTTATCCTAAAGTTGCTTTACTTGCGTGTTACCATTACAGATTTTCCGTAAAAAATTTTGAAAATTTTGGGACCACCTACGACTTAACCACAGACCACATGTGGTCCGCGGACCATAGTTTTAGAACCACTGCTTCAGACCATCTTTGAAGCAAATCTGGTGAATTGAGCCTCCTGTTCGCCAAACTTAACTTTCTGACCACACTGTCCTGCCTTGTTGTAGTGGATCTCGGCCTTCAACTGCTATGCATTTTTTTATATCAGCAGTGTCTTTTACCTTTTTCAGTAGCATAATAACTTAAGATTGATTACAGCCCACTCTTTCAGCGACTTGCCTTGAAGCTACAGGAAAAACTACGGCATAACAACTATTTCTACTCTGTCCTCTGTTGATACTTCTGCAGTTTTAGCCATTATTGAAAATGCAGACGAATTGTACTCTAATACCAATAAGAAGCGACCACTACAGTGATTTAGTAGCTCTGCGTCTACCCTTACACAGGCTGGAGTTGGATTCGAATAGCCTTAAAAAGCAGCCAGTCAGGTAACACAATGCCAATGATTGGCTGTAGCATCTGATACGCATCAAACAATGATCTATGCTCTTTCCACGTTTTTATAAGTGAGTCACAGAAAAATTCTCATTGGCCGCCGCCGGGAGCCGAACCCAGGGTCTTCCAGTTACGCGCCGGATATGCTTCCGCTACACCACAGCGGCCTCGAATAATTCCAGACTCACACACGCTAACTGCCAAGCCAATTTGGCAGGTTGCTTCTTGGAGTCCCGCACAATGCTGGGGATTCACCAAAGATGGTAAGCAGCACCTGAAGAAATAATTAAAAGGCGAATAAATTATTAATACAGACATTTAACGTGGACCAGGAACATCAAACAATGCTCTTCGCTCTTTCCACGTTTTTATAAGTGAGTCACGGAAAAATAGCAGTTAGCGTGTGTGAGTCTGGAGGAATTCGAGGCCGCTGTGGTGTAGCAGAAGCATATCCGGCGCGTAACTGGAAGACCCTGGGTTCGACTCCCGGTGGCGGCCAATGAGACTTTTTCTGTGACTCACTTACAAAAACGTGGAAAGAGAGAAGATCATTGTTTGATGTTCCTGGTCCACGTTAAATGTCTGTATTAATTATTCATTCGCCTTCTAATTATTTCTTCAGTTGCTGCTTACCATCTTTGGTGAATCCCCAGCATTGTGCGGGGCTCCAAGAAGCAACCTGCCAAATTGGCTTGGCAGTTAGCGTGTGTGAGTCTGGAGGAATTCGAGGCCGCTGTGGTGTAGCGGAAGCATATCCGACGCGTAACTGGAAGACCCTGGGTTCGACTCCCGGTGGCGGCCAATGAGAATTTTTCCGTGACTCACTTATAAAAACGGGGAAAGAGCGAAGATCATTGTTTGGTGTTCCTTGTCCACGTTAAATGTCTGTATTAATTATCTGATACGCAGTTACCGTGAATTACAATGTGTTTGTGAAACTCCATATTTTATGTAATATCTTAAAAAGTAGCTACAGCAAAAACTAAGACATTTTTAAAATGTCACGGAAATTTCGAATCTGCTGTCATATAAACAATGAAATAACTGTGAAAATTAGGTAGTTAAAAGAGTTAAACTTAAAAATTCCCAGTTTTTCCAGATGATGTAGTACATTTGTACACTACTGTATGCATTTTATTTGAGTTTTGAGTTTTTCTGGTTCTTTTTCTTTGTGCTAGGGCCCTTGGATGTAAAGGCTAGGGGTGCGAGCGTACCCAAGCAATCCAAGACATTCCGCTCATAGTTCGAAAGGATGTAAGGATCGAAAAATCTGATATCTGCAAGATCAATTGCATCTAAGGTTTACAATAATTGCTCTATAACTAACATAACAAGCAGTCAGTGGTCTTCCTGTGGACAAAAAGAACTGGTCGTTAATCGAGGGTAAAGGCTACTGGAGTCGTCTGTACCAGGTACCAACAGCGGTAACGAGAGGACAATTTCGGCATAAACATCGAGCTTTACAGTAGAGCAAATGTTTTATAAGAGCAGATAAGTGGCTCCTTTAGGTTTATCCTCGGTCTGAGCCCCACACACGCGGTCTGCGCCCCCGCCCCGACTGCGCCCCACACACGCGGTCTGCGCCCCCTCCCCCCGCCCCGACTACCACAACAGGCCTTAGGAATTGTGCAATGGGATCATCTTCTTCATCGGGGATTACATATATATATATACGGATTTTGGTGATTACATATAAATTAATATGATTATTCATTTTGTTCACCTCTTTGGCGTTAATGGTTAAATTTATAATCGTACATTCGACACAGTATTAAATTTAATATTTGCGGAATATATGGCTTGATTAATGTGACCCGACTTCAGTTGCCTAGAAAACATTACTCATTTATTTTTATTAATATTTTATTTATTTATTTTGAAAATCGGTTTTTATTCAGTTTCATGACTTTTTACGCACTTTCCTGCATTTCTTCGTCTGAGCTATAATCAAATCTGGTGTTGGTCGACCTAAGGACTTTACTTCAATTTTTCCCTCTAAAGTTCTTGAAGAAAATGGTGGTTTCAACAAAGAATCTATTGAATTAATCGCAGTCTACATTCGTAAAATTAAAAGATTATGAAAACCACAGAATAAATTAAAAAAAAAGCACGGATAGATTTGAGCTGACTGTTCAAGCAAACGGTATGAGAGCACAGAAAAAAAAACAATCAGATAAGTTTTCCTTCTATTCTATTGGTCAGCTGCCCTGCTCCCAGTTCCGATAGGAGAAAGAGGGGGTGGGGGTGTTTTGTTTCAACACCGTTTGCTGCCGCGGATCTTATATCGTGCTGAGAAAAATACAGCACGCTGGAAAACCTTGTTACTGAATTGACAAGAGGACCCCTAAGAGGTGTGTGGTGTAGGAGGAAGGAATGACACGCTGTTGGGGCTCTGCTACTCGGTTTGCAGCACGGATGACCGAACGGGTAGGCGACAGCAGAACCACGCTGTTGTTCCCGTGTGCTAACCGACACCACAGACCGAATGACGAACAGGAGCCTTGATTACGGCCCGTCTAATAATCGGATTTTGGGCAGGAAGCAAATCATATGCATGCACTTTCAGGCTTTTAGCTACAATAAGCAATACGAATCTGATTTCAAATAGTTTTAGCATGCTGCAACACGGCAGCACGTAGTCACCGGCCGCCACTGCCAACTACACACATTGGTACATAGGCATTGTCTTTCCTGATGGAGATGGATATATCCCACCCGAAAATGCTCCACACCACAAGGCCTAAATATATACTCAGTGGTACACTAAAGTTATATTCAATTTTAAGGTTCAAACGGCCCGGAACGTAGCACATTTAAATACACGTGGGATTAGACTGACAAAGCTTTTGTACCAGAGAACTTTCTAAGAACATACAACATTTAAAATATATCATATCATCCTCATAGCTGAACTTAACTATAGAACGATATCAGCACTTCGCTGAATCTTTGCTACACTGAAACAAGACTTCTTTTAATGCTAAGCTCGACACACTACAATTTTAGGCAAGTTTTACTAAAAAGTTGTTTCTTCAAAGAGCGCAAAACGATTTTATTATTTAATAAACGGTTATGGATTATTAGATTTTTAAAGCATAGTTTAAGGGAAATGCCATGTCAAAGTACTAACAGTAAGGGGAAAAAAAGCACAGCTTTTAAGGAATCTTTAATATTTGAAAAAACAATAAAAATAAAAAGTTTTCAGTACAGTAAAATTTGGTTAGGTGTATCTTGCTTGCTTTTGCATGTTGCCTTTTAATAGGTGTCACCATAAAAGTGTGTTGAAAACAAATATAGCCACACCACGAGTTACGTAACACCGCCATACGTGAATTCGCAGTTACGTAATAATTGCCGGCTCTTTATCTGCACTTGCTGCCTCACCCTTGACTTTCATCTTGACGTAAAAAATGAAAATTCTGAAAACTACTTACTAGTGCGTATGAACACGTTTGCGGTTTGGGGCAGCTGCGTCTTTGATAGCCTTGTCCGAGTAAGCACATTTCAGTTATCTGGAGTTTAAGAAAAACTTTGTTTTTCTGAGATGTGATGTGCTATACCCATATTCTTTCCAGTCCTCACCCAATAGTATTAATTAGATAACATTTTTCATAAAAAAAAAATCTCTAAAACTATAATTTTGTTCCACCAACTAATACTGGCATAAATTATTGATACAGGGAAAAAATGGTTAAGTATTATTATTATTTACAGATTTGTCTCCACGGAAAGCAACTTCATAGCGATGTCCTGTCGTACTGGAGCATTGTTGCTTTAGACTACAAGTAATAGTTTTTCATATATGCAGGGTGATCTGCTCGGTGCGCAACATTTCAAAGGCGAAATCGTTTGGAATATTCGCTGTTCAGAGAATTGCAAAGCATTTCATGTCAGTCCTTAACTTGAATAGTAAATTGTTGAAGAGAGTCGTGAGTCCCCGGAAAAGAAGTGGGTGGTTGGCAGACAGTTGAAAAATAAATAAAAAGGACATGTGCATTCGTCATTTATCGAAGGAGCGTTGATGATGGCGGATGGAGCAGTAAGCAATCACTTCCGCAGCGTTTATTTATTGTTCGAACATAGCTGGTACATGTTCCTTTAAGAAAAAAAAAACAGAAACGATTCATAAAGAAATTCTAATGTTCCCAACAACCAAAAAGGGCAATAATTTCTCGCCTGGTGAAGAAGTTGCAGAGAATAGAAGTGCTGTGAATATCTACACCAGTGAGTGACCACCAATGCTTATCATTACCAAGCAGTAAGCAGGACGGAGTTTGTTGGTTTCTTCTTCAAAACCTTTGCGTAGGCTTTCTCAAGAAATAGAGCGATCCTATGGCATTTTCCAGAGAGCAACCAAATATTCGCATTTACATTTATATCGCGTCCCGGTCGTCCAAGGGTTGCGGCTGACACATTGTGAAAAACGTTGTACTTATTACCAGTGGCTCCATCATTTGTTGACTGTCAACCCAACCCTATACTACTGGACATCACGTGGTTCACAGTTAAAGCCTGGTACTATTTGGGTGGAAACAATAATTGTCTGAATACACGGATATGGGCTACAGACTATCCTGAGCTGTTCATCCACACGTAGAATATTCTTCCAAGATTGGTATTCCTTGCGCATTTACGGAGACAAAGATTTACTTTATTATTCAGAAAACGTATTATAAATATAATTGTGAAATATGTTTCTACTACTTATCCGCCAGACAATCCTTGCAATTCGCCTTTTAATAGGCATCACGTTTCAGGAAAGCATTTTAAGGCATGTTGTGTCGATAACTTTTATTCGAAATACAAAGTGGCATAATCTGATTTTTTCTATTTGTACTCGTTCGCCTTTTGTGTTTAGCAAAATAGTACTAAAAAACAAATTCATTCCAATTATGATTTTGTGAGCCCAATATTTAACGGTTTGCTCTTTTTGATTGAAAGACAGCTAATCTTCCCTGCAAACTATTTCTAATATAGAATCCGAATACTTTATGTTTACGCGCAGCGAATTTTTGTGACATCCTTTTGATTCAGGAACAATACGAGCAGTGTCGGAGCTTTTGCGTAAATAATTAATGTAACACCATTCAGGGGCAGGGTATTTTAGATCCTTGTTCTAATAAAGGTGTCTGATCGCTAATTCACTAGCAAGCTGTTCTTGTGTTACATATTTATCGTTAGAGAAAATACCACATAATAGAGGAATGCAAAGAATGAAATGGAACCTGATACTGAGAGAAACAGGTGTGAAAGGTGCTTTTAATATCTGAAAGATTACACGAATACGTTAGGTATAAAAACATTTTAATGCAACTTTATTTAGTAGGTCACCTGACAGCTTTTTTGGACTATACACTGAGCAAAAAGATGATGCTGAGAGTGTAACGTCCTCAATAGGTGTCCTGATACGACGTACGAGCTTCTCATGCGCCGTTGACCTGTGTTCACTTCTCATTGATAGGTGTTTTGTGCATAGGCTTCAAAGGTCTACTAATGGCATACCACAAGTCCTCTATTGATGACAAGTCTTGTGGAAGTCTTGCGCTGGGCATTGAAGAACCTGGACACTAGGCTCTCACTGTCTGCTGTTGTTGTGAGTGTGTGTGCGGGAGGCTAGCGGGCGTTATCTTGTTGAAATTAGAAGTCAAGAATTCCCCTACACGAACAATTAGTTGGATTTCTTGATTCTCTCTCTCTCTCTCTCATATTAGGACACTTTCAGTTTGTTTCATATTTTCTTTTTTTCTTTTTATTATTCATTTGATGTGTTTGACTTTTGATCACGTAATTCAAGTATTTAATACAACATGGTAGAACACATGAGTAATGCGGGTAATATTCAAGCTTAAATAACTACTGCAATTTTGCCATCAATAAATGTTAGTGCACATTAGATTTCCTCTATAAGTCGAACATCATGTCGCCTTACCATATCGTTATTGTTTCATTGTGATCTAAAAACGTGAGGTTCGCATTTTTAAACTCACCTTCGAAAAAATACTAAATTTTAAAAAATAGATGCTGATACTTCGTAAATGAATGCATAAGAACTAATCGAAACCTGACCTTTAATAAGGTAGCCCAACTTATTGAGATGACATTTGTATATTTCAGAACCTTCTTTCCATGTGAACGCACAGCACATTAAAGGAAGATAAATTGAGTTTTGGTCTTGTTTGAAAAAAAAACCCCACAGAGCACAGAAAAGCACACAGTACTTGTGAGAATGACACCATCAGAAATTCAGTAGGATGTTTTACACAGCCTGAGTCCAGCTCTTACATGTGTTTGCTCAGCGACAGAACTTATGACACAGCTTTGTCAAAAACATCATAACTTTCCCAGAAAAACATTTCAGGATAATACCAAGTACTGGAATACAATTTTTTTTTCAAACATATTAATTTACTTACACAAAATATTGTAATTCCGATATAGCATGAATTATAAACTTACCAAATAACTGTTTTGCTGTATCCATGAAAAGGAAAAAAGACGAACATTTTTGTCTGTAATTGGCCTACACCGGTATAGATGAACTGTTCCAAAATCTTTCGATTTAAAAATTATTGCTGCGCCGTTTGAAGAAATCTAAATCCTGCTCGAAACACTATTTCATAAGGAAATTTTACGAGTAAGTCTTGATTTTGTGGCATCGAGAATTATCCTTCCAAGTTTTATTAAATTTCCTGAGTAATTTAACGAGTTTGAGGTTTGAATGACGTGATTGCACTCGTAAGCTAATCTAAAAATGTATTTGTATTGTTGAATGTAACTGAAAGTTCTGAAAGATGGTAACATACTAAATGAAAACAGAGAATGGACTGAGTTGAATTCATGATCAAAATTAATGTAACTTACTGCAGACATTTCAAGAAGAAACTAATCTTTTTCATGCATCTGTCGGCACATATAATGATTTCCTTGTGAACTATTCCAACGAGTGATAACCCGCTTTTCCCAAACTTTTGCGACCTTAGTGCCTATAGAAACAATTTCTACAATTTAGATAAACTTAATGTACTTTGATTTTCGCATAAATTACTGTAAACTTACATAGGCAATAAAATTAATAGAAAAATGATTTAGCTCAAAAAATTAAAAATTCAAGAATATTTGAGAGACATGCATGGCAATATCGGAATGTAGATGCTGAACAATTCACGCTTTCGCCGCAGCCACTCTTCCGAAAACTTTAAAATTACATTGCCCTGGACGGAATTCAACGCGCATCTCCCGATTTTTTTAATATTAGTTGCACACACATTTCAAAGCGGTGCAGTGTTCAAGCTTTGTTCAGGATTGATACATGGAGAAAAGTAAAGCTTATGAAATACATATGCCGTAAATTGTTAAAATCATACCAAACTGATTCTATGTTAATACTAACCAGGAATAGAAACAGCGTAAAAAGGATATTGACTTATCCAGGAGCTGATACTGATACAGACGACAATGTAATTGTTATGGAATCAAGAATACGTCTATAAGAACAGACACATTAATTTTCATAAATTATAATGAACTGAACATTATGCTACATTTTCACAAAAAAAGTAAGACAGTACAAAGCCCAAGAAGGCAATAGAAGGTTCGAAAAAATTTTCCGTTGTCGATGGACTCGGACAAAGAACCTCAGTTTTCTCACGCCTTAAAAAGGGAGAGGCCTTTCCAACGAACTGATCAACATCTTCAATTATACCGAGACATTCGCCGTACATTGTCAGCGTTGCACTGACGCCTAAAAATCTGGAAAACCATCCATTCACCTTTGTGTAGATATAATAGTGTATATGGTGTTATTGTAAGAATGTACTTCGGCGGTAGGATTACTTTCTCAAAGGGTGCTCTTCCTAATGGATAGACCTGACGGGCCGCAGCGGCAGGAAGGGTGTGATTAAAACCCAACAGTTAAGTACGCCTCGCCGACGCCAAGAATCAGCGGGAGCGTGACGTCAAAGGGAGAATGCCACATCAGCAGGTCGGCGAGAGAGCAAATTTGGCGCCTGGAGCTTCGCGGATGCAAAGTGCGGAGGAGGTGAGGAGAGCGGGTCTCTTAGGAGGAACCTGTTAGTGAGTCTGCTTTCGTCTAGCGGAGAGAGTAGTTCTCCGTTAAGGGGACGCGAAGCGTTTTCCTTTTTTGTGGGGGGAGCAGGCGGACGCTCCAGTTATACGGAGGTCCGAGGCTCTGGAGGAGGTTAGCCAGCGCACTATCTTTGGAGAGATAATGTTTTTGATTGCAGCGATACAAGTCCCGATCAGGGAATCCCGGTTGCGTTATAGATATTCCTCAATTACAAGTCAATTAATAGTACCGGGTAAGATTGAATTCGTAAAGACAGGGAAGCACGAGTTAGGCTAATAATAATATTCTCAGAGATACAGAACTACCTAGTAGTAGGTAGATTCTTTCTGGAACGTCAACACCGAAAGCTAGGAATTATATATTTTTCTACGGAAGTGATTCTCCTAGACCTCCTATCTACGAACCCGTCATATCTAAGCCTTAGTGAAGCCTGATGCTAGAGAAATATTAATCCACCGCTGTCGGAACCTAACTGACTATTTAATAAATGTTTGTGTTGTGTTGATAAATCCTCTCGAGATCATTATGTCGTAGTTGTGATTATTATTCTGTTCGTTCAGTTGTTTTGATCCGTCTTCCTGATCCCAGATATCATAACAAAGTGGGGGAGGCTTCGCTCATTCGCACGAATAGAGTTTAGGGAGTGTTTCAGAGAAACAACAGAAACGCTTCCTTGTGACAGTGAGAAGCACCTGTAGCATTGACGCCTCAGAGTCATAAGTAGGAGGCGGGGCCACGGCACGTGACCAGTACTTTCGCTCTCACAATGTCTAAAGATTATAATTAAAGAAAAAAATAATTTAGAGAGGTGGAGCTTAGAAAATCTCAGGGAAGATGATGGCAAGAAATTTAGAGAAGAACTGGAAAACAATATGAGAAATAAAGAAAATGCACTTGTAGAGATTTTGGACGCTAATGCAAAATGGAATCAATCGAAGAACGTAATACATAGAACAGCTGCTGAAACGGTACCCTCTGTGGAGGGGGAAACAATTCAGAAGTTATGGTATGCGAATAAGATGATAAGAAAAATAGATACAAGAAGAAAACGGAAAATTGTAAACACTGAAGACGAAGAAGAAAGTTCAAAGTATTAAACAATGAATTAAGAAGAGAAACTCATAACAAGAGAAGAATGGCTAAGCGAAGAATGCAAGGAAATTGAAGAAAGGGATAAATAGGGGCGATATGATAAAATGTTTGAGAAAGCAGAAAAACTTACAAATATTAAATCTGTCCAAAAAAGATGAGCGAGGAAATATAATTTTTAATACTGCAATGCAAAGTTCAAAATGGAAGAAAAACATTTAGCAACTCTATGCCAAAAGTGTAAGGACGGAGGAAATCGAATTAGAAGTACGAAGCGAAATATCAATAAAACATAGAGGACTTGAAATACGAAAAGGGTGAAGTAGAAATAACAATAATGGAATTCAAAAATGGAAAGATGGAAGTAGTAGATGGAATACATATTGAAATACTTAAAACAGATAGATGACAAAGGTATAACAGAAATAATGAAATTATGCAACTTTACAAACAAAACAGGAATATCCCCTAAAGATTTCAGATAGCATTTTTACACCAACTTCAAAGAAAAGTAATCCTAAAATGTGCAGCGACTATAGAACTATAAACATACACTCGCCCTACTACTAAAGTACTGCTCAGAATATTTAATCGACGACTGTATAAGAGATCGTAATATTTTTTAGGGCTGATCAATTTGGGTTCAAGAAAAGCAGAGGAACTTCAGATGCAATCGGAATGGTGATGACCATATGAGACAGGAATATAGAAATAAGCAAAGCAGTTTACATATTTTTCGTCGACCTAGAAAAAGCGTTTGACATGATGAATTGGGAAAAGCTGATGAAAGTGCTAAGAAAACTAGGTTTAGATTGGACGGACCAAAGGCTAAAATCTGTAAATTATATATGAATCAGATTACCATAATAAACACAAATTTAGGAAAAAATAAGAAAAAAATGTGTGATTAGGTGTTGTGTATGACAAGGTTCCTGTCTGTCATAAACGCTCTTCATATTTTTGTAGAAGAAATGATAAAAGAAGCATTTGAGAAGAAAAAAGAGCAATCACTATTGGAGAAAGAACAACACAAAGCATTAGATTAACAGATGACCAAGCAATATGACTAATGCTGAAGATAACTACAGAATGTATTGCAAAAATTTTAAGCAGTATGCAAAAAATACTGTATGAAATAAACACAAAGAAAACAAATATGATGTGAGTGTCCAGGAAACCAGGAAATTTTAAGGTGATGATGAATGGAGAAAATGCAGAATGAGTGAAACTATAAAAATACCATGGTAGTATTACGTGACCCAAGAAAATGGAAAATGTGACATGGAAAAGAAAGAAAGAATTTGCAAAGAAAAATATTCATTCTATAACGAAAAAAATTTGTTTATTGATGAAATGAATAAACATTTAAAAAGGCTTATTATGTGCTATACTTGGAGTATAATTTTATTTGAGGCGGAAACGTGGACAATCGGGAAGAAATGTGCTAAAATGTTGGCGGCAGTTTAAATGTGGTTATGGAGAAGAAATGGGAAATGATTGAAAAATTACCAATGATGAAGTATAGCAAAAGAGTTGACGAAGAAAGGAATTTAATAAAGACCACAAGAGGAAGAAAATGTAACTGGATAGGACATGTGTTAAAAGAAGACAGGCTATTATTGAATAGAATGGTAAGAGGGAAAATTGAAGGAAAGCGACTAAGAGGAAGGAGACGACTGATGATGCTTGATGATGTAATGCGCACAGGAGGCTCTCACGAAATGAAGGTGGAAGCAAGGGACAGAGGACACTGGAGGACGAGAACCTGCTGATATCCCGTTAGACGTGTCAAGAAGCGCAACACTAATGAGGATGACGTGGGATTTCAAGCCAGTTTAACGAAAATTTAAAACAAGTGAGGATACATACCGGACCAGTCAGAGTGCAATGAGAGGTAGGATAACTGTATCATGTAGATGTTCTGCGCCAAGATTATGGCTAGCCTGCGTATAAAAACTCTTGAATATTGTTAAGTTATAAATTTGTTCCTTTAGTAAGAAGTACTAGAGTATCCGAAATGTTTGTACTTAACTAGGTAACAAACAGCGGATACAGTACTGCATGACAAAGCGTAAGAAAAACGGTCATGACCACTAGCGCTTCTTCATCTTGAGTACAGAAAAGTGTTTTTTTTTCTTTTTTTTTTTTTTTGTTATTAGAGTAACGGACAAAAGTTATTAACGTTGTTTTTTTGTAATAAGTTAAAAAATTATAAAAGCAAAATACTTTAAGTTAATAAGTTCCTCACAATGAGAAACAGAGTTCTTAACCTAGCGGTGCAACACAAATAGGAACATTTCCTTGTGCTACAAAACTTCATAGCAGTAGCAATGAGTAAGTTCTAAATTCTGTTCATTTTGTAACAGCAACCATAGTATAGAAGTACATATGTTAATAGCTAAATAAGTAATCCACATAAAGTATGAAGTAGCGCAGGACCGGTTAGAAAGCCATCAAAGATTAACTGCAAGTCCATATTTGGATTGCTAAAAAAATGTAGTTTTTAATTGAACTAAAACATTTTTCATTATATTGCTCAATCTTTAATATGTATTATTTAATTTTAAAACTGAAACCCAACTAATCGTGGAAAGTAATTCACACACTCCACACAGAGGAATCAACAAAAAAAACAGAATTTTAATAATTTGCCTAATAAAAGGCTAATTTTTTAACCAAGCGCGCCTCAACCACATGAATGTTAAAAATAGACATGTGATTTGAAGTTTACTTTTCGAATACAGTGTTCAAGATTAATTTCATTTCAGCCTTTCTTCTTTTGATTACAATGATCAACTTTTAGCATCTTATACATTGAAAATGTTTACAACAAAGTACTGTGAAATACTGATTACGTTGAAGTTCAGCAAAGATTACTTATTTTTAAACTTCCATTCTAAGAATATAACGTCAAGCCACGGAAAGGTAAAAGAAGCGCAATGCATATTGCAGGTTGGGTGACGACATTCAAATTATGCAATTGATTGCATTTGCAGAACAATGGCATGAACGGTCGGCGGGATGTAAATGGACAACCAGCACGTGAGGCCATCAGTCAGAAAGTCGTCAAAGTGAGCTGTTCTGCTGTAACCGCGCCTGCAGAACGTACAAGGGGTGTCAATGCGTCAGGACGCCGTCATACACGATGTTTTCAAATGGATGAGTTCACGAGAGGTGTCATCGTAGGCCTTTTACCACCGGATGATTTTCGCATCGTATTGAGGAAGAAACACAACGTGTTGCCACAACCGTCGGTCGCATTTGGAGACAGTGGTCCCAAGAAGTATCTGAAAAACGTCGTAGGTGTACCGGAGCACGGAGACTGACTTCCGCGCTCCCCGATCGTCGCATCCGACGTCATGCTGTAGCGAAACCACAGGCCACAACGGTCGATATTTAGCGGAGTGTACGGGGAGCCACCTATGCTCCGTATCGAAGATGACAGTGTCGCTCCGATTGTCTGCATCTAGTTTGCTGTTCAGCTATCCGTTGCGAAGGCTACATTTAACAGCGATCCATCATCGCCACCGCATGGCGTTGCGTCGTTTCAGATCTACATGGGTTTCCGAATGGAACAGTGTGGTGTTTAGCGACAAATCTCGGTTCTGACTCCTCACGGATGATCGCCGTGTGTGAGTCTGGAAACGACGTGGCCAACGGGCGGATTGTTCCGCCGTATTTGAAGCTCTACACGGCTCGGCGAGGTGGAATAATGGTGTGGTGCTATCAGCGCCAACTTCCCCTTAACGCTGGTACGCATTATGGGCACATTGACGGCACGCCGCTATATTGACGAGGTGCTGCGGCTCGTGGCACTACCGTAATTTTAGGGCATTTTAAAAGCCTTTTTTCAAAAGGATAACGCCCGGCCGCATACCGCTCAGATCAGCCTGAATGTTTTACACGGTTTCAGGATGCTTCCGCTGTCAACGCAATCCCAGGACCTCTAGCTCATCTAGCCTATCTGGATCGCGATTGGACGTCGTTTGAGTACCATCCTACCCCCGCGAAATTAAGATGACCTGTGTACTCGGATCAACACCACATTGTCAAAGATACCCAAGGTTTCTATTCGGACACTCATCGCTTTATCCCACTTCGGATTCAATGCTGTATTGCCCAAAATGGGGGCCACTCTCCCTATTGATCATCTTTTATATTCGGCCACTGGAGCCTAGTCTGTATGTGTGACAAATAAATCATTTGTTCAGGAACTACGATATTTGTGTGTGCAGTTTGGTCTGTTTTCAAGCATTTCTTAATTGAGTGGAATTTATTCTGCCAGGCAGTGTATTAAAGAATCATATATATGTTCCACTTACATGGTGTAAAAAATTCATTAAGTTTTGTAGAAACGCGTGTATTGCAAAATCATATTAACAACCTTTCAAGCAGAATAGAACGATAGTCAACGAAAATTTTGTAGGGACAATTGTCTTTCTTTTGTTTTCTTTTACTTTCATGTACAAATTGAATGAACACTAAGTACTGTAAGCACATGCTTTTTGCTGCTCTCTTAGAAATTTTGCAAGTGGAAAATACATACAGAATTTAAATTCAACGGTTCTGCGTGGAAAATTTTCACCGATTTTGCTTACGTATACATTTCAGTGTAATATTTTAGTCCACATTGTAATGCTTTCAACTAATTATGGTATTATTAACGGAAGAAATATTCCGAGCGCAAAGATCTGGCAGTCTGCCTGACGTTCCTTGAGCCGTAGGTTGGACCAATGCACTAACCAATAGTTTTTTTTAAACCTCAAATATTGTGGAGCAACATGTTTCCCCTTAACACAGTATCGAAGTTATGCTTTTTGTGTTGTAGGCGGGCTATCTACGAAATGCACGGAAAAATCATAATATGAACTAGCAAAACCATGCAATGCGTTGATTATGATACGTTTTCCTACATACAGGAAATCATTACTCAAGTTCTGAGGATAAGGGTTGTGTAAAAATATCGTTCCTGTGCCCTGAACTTTGACCCCATTGCGATGATATTCAACAGATCCGGTCCAACATGCGTCGGAAACAACATGATAAAGTTTGGGCGCATTCGAAGCATTCTTACGTAAGTTATGACGTATAAGGGCGATGGAATGAATGCCGCTCTTATATCCGGACCTTTGATCTTATTTAGTCCATTTTCAATAGGATTCGTCCCAAGATTGTCCCCTACCAGATACTAAACTTTAATCGAGATCGAACCGTTTTTACGCGAGTTACCGTGGAGACAGACAGACAGTCAGACGGATAAAGCTGAAGCATAAACGTTTCTTCAACCTACAGTTGGAAAGCGTGAAAAACACTAAAGGAATAAATTATAACTATGCAAGTATCGTTTTCAGTGATTCTCTGGTTTGTCGGCCACGCTGGAAGAGATGTTATGACAGAGAGTGAAAATAGAAGTTCCAGATTGCAGGTAACATGAGAGAACACAAGTTCCTGATTGCAGGTAACATGAGAGAACACGGCATATAAATAAAATAAAATTTTGCGATAATAATTTTTTATATTTTTCGTAGAGTGTTTTATTTGTCGAACGATAGGCACATTTGAGTGGTAAAATAGGAATTGCGTGTCTGGTTGTTTGCGACGTGTTTACCTACCTGATTTTTACCGTTATTTCTAGGTAGATTTCAAAGCATATGTAGTTGGGCTCATCAGCAAATTTCATTCTGCGTGATCCTTAGTCTTCTACATAGGAGAGCTTATGATAAGCTATTACAATTTATGCCTTATGGAAAATTCAATAGTTCCTCTCACACCTTCCCGGATGGACGTAAAACCATGATTACTGCTCAGTACTCATAGGAAGCTTCAACATTTTACCATAGTGACAGAAAAGAGATGTGGCAACATACACCCTTGCCACAGCTGCAATCGCTCTGTTGTGAAAGGACCCCTTTTTTACCAAACCTCCAGCAAAGACCTTAAGATGACTTTTCTTACTCGGACATAATAAAACGGAATTAATTTTCTACGTAATAATAATAACATATTTTCCCATTCGCTGATGCAATAGAGTAATCAAAAACCTCCGATTTATTTTACTTAGATTGTACGTTTGCTTTCATAATTTGAGTTTCTCCAGTTGGTCGACAATTTATTTCGTATATCGCTCTATTGAACGGCTTCTCGAATTTTGGCATAAAATGCTTCGATATCATTTCAATTTTCCAGACTTCAATCTCGTGTTCCTTTTATTTCTTAAACTGAAAGTAAATTTCGGTATTAGCTTTTTTCAAAGCTTTTTCAAATACTGTAGGTCAAAGTTTTCAGTAGATGTGTTTTTAAGCTTCATCATATGTTTTAAGGAAGAAGTTGCAGTTGCCAGATTTAATTTTAAAGCGTTCTTGGCAGTATTTGAAAGAAAATTAATGATTAAAAACCGAGATTTATCTTTTAAATCATATACATGTGCCAGTTTTAGTAATTGTACGAAACAAAATTGTGCCGCATAATATAGGCGATATTAGAGAAACGCATTACTAGACATAGAAAATGCATATCTGCAAAAATTGGTGAGTTTATGCCGAGAATGGAGCAAAGTAAATAACACAAACCAGTAACATGATAAGTCAGAAGGACAAAACTTCTAGGAAGATAGAAGAGCAAAACTTATCCTGGTGCCTAAGTTTTGTCGTCCACACCTAGTCATGTGGCCCACTGGAACGGTTTGATCTAACTGGCGAAAGATCAGGTTAGTAGTTTTCGTTCCTAGGCGACATAATCGGAAATCGATTACAATAACTATCGAAATTCCAATCACAGAGAACAAATATAAACGAATGATTATCAGAAAAATAACATGTATCATCCACAATTCAGTATGTTCTAAATGGTTTTCACTACATTAGCACTTATTAGTACTTCTTGTGGAACGTTAGGAACCTGATGAGTGAGAAGAGTGTGCATTATTTTATATATAAATTTCTTTCCAAATAACATGCCGCAAATATTATTACATTTCCAGAATTTTAATCGTATTTTCTGATCGAGTAACTTATTTACATTACTTTAATTTTGCTATGCGAAGAGCAAAACAATTATTTGATTTGCGACAGTAATCTTAAATTCGTACTGAGATGCTGAGAAAACATATTCTTATACATAAAGACAAAGGACTATCATTGTAGATTATAGTATTTGCCTGGGAAAAATAAAATTATTTCTGACAAAGCAAAAATACCCGTTTTGAAATACTTGGGTAAAAGGATGAATACAGTTCTACAGAAATTAAGAAAATACTTTCAACGTTACTTGAAAAGTTTGCTGCAAAGGCTAGAACAAAGCATCCCAATGTTAGAGGATTTATATTTACAGGGAGGACTATTGAAAAATAGGACACACCGCTCTAGAGAATGCATTTAATACCTTGTAAAAATTGGGAGGTAGATTGGTAATATTTGATGCATTAGGAAGAATATCTGCTTTTGAAAATCAAAATAACTCGCTTTTATCATTGCGTTCTCATATATTTAACATGCATGTAGACAGTCACAGCATAAGTATCCTTTCCTTCAAGAGGTCCAACAGTGAAAGAAACAAATCATATGCTAAAAAAATTATTATGTTGCTCAATAGCTGATGGTGAGGAACAGGGATATAATACGTAATACATTAATAAATACACACAATAATTTGAATTTCGAAAATGGAGCTGAGCTATTCTCATTGGCATTTGGTACTAAGTTAGCAAGAGTTGACGTCGAGAGTCATACATTTTACAATTATAACGGTATTAATAGGCACACAGTATATCCAGTCACATCAGAACATATCACTAAATAATTTAGCATGCTTGAAAAAATTGTTTTCCAGATACGTGCACAGTCGTATGGGAATAGTATGACCACGCACCTAATAATGGGAATAGTCACCCTTTTTCCAGATGACAAGGGCGAGGCAGCGTGGCATGGATGCAATGAGGCGTTGGAAGGTAGCGACAGGCACACGTCGGACTGCAGCAGAGCACGGAGGTCCCGGAGATGTCTTGGTTGTGGGCCGGCATGACAAATATGTCGATGTAAATAGCATCATAAGTGGTCTATGGGATTGGGGACGAGAGATTTTGCCGGCAAAAGGAGAACGGAGACATTGCTGTCGTGTTTGGGCAAAAGGAGAACGGAGACATTGCTGTCGTGTTTGTGGAACTAGTCGTGTACTACTATAACGACATGGAAGGGCGCACTTCCCTCTTGACAGAAATCATCACTATTGTGGTATACGTCCAACATGAAGCGATACATGTAGTCAGTGAGGATGGACAAGTATCCCTTGGCGTTCAGGGACACATTCAGAGGTACGAGCCATAACAGATCATACCACAGGATCATCTCCCAGAAATGCACATTTCCACCACCCACCTGTACTTGACCGACAAGCTTGTCTGGGTGTTGGTTCTCGTGTGTGTAACGCCTTATTCTCCAGCCGAAGTCAATTCTACGGAGTGGAAACCTCGATTCGTCGGTGAAAACAAGCTTTTCCCATTCTTAAACAGCCCACTGACGGTTTGGAAATCGAAAGCTTACCATAAGCACTATTGTGTATAATAATGCTATGCGACCATGATTTTATCAACACATTCGCCAGTGTTAATCTTGTAATACGAGAAACCTGCTCACTTTTGGTAAGGGCAAATCGATATTGGCGAAATTTTGTTCTTTAAAATGGAAATAATAATGTTTGCTTTGAGTAACACACGTTGTTCAAATACAACTGATGGACAATTACTAAAACTTGGATGGAGAACCTTGGAAGAAACAGTAACATTTTTAAGGACATTATATCTTTAAAAAAAGTGTTTAGTTAATACATCCTTCGAGTGCTTACGTACGCAGCAGAGACGCGGACCTTAACTAAAAAGAATATAAAAAGACGGCAGACAACTGAAAGAAGCATGAGGAAGTTCATACTTGGTTTAATCAGTAAAGATAACAAGACCTCGTCGATCAGGAAAATAACAGGAGTGGAAGACATCGTGACCAGAGAAAAATCCCTGAAATGGCAATGGGCTGGGCACATTGCCTGAAGGACTGACAACCGAAATTTTAGATTGGATTGCAAGGGACATAAAGAAACATAGAAAGAGACATGAAAGATAGGCGAATGAAATTTGAAAGCTAACAGGAGTGAGATGGAGAAAATGTGCACATGACAGTCCAGAACGGTTTGTCTTGGTTACTCTCCTTCATATTATAACGGCGTGTTTTCGAATTGCATCAATCCATTTCCCATGTGGTCTTCTTCTGGGTCTTTTTCTGCCCTTTGGTATTTATACTAAAATTCTGGTTGTGCATCGGTGGTCCGTTGCTCCTGTCAACATGTCCAGCATATTGCCTTTTCAGGGATTTTACTCTGCTCGTGATATTTACCACTCTTGTCATTTTCTTTATCCACGAATTTATCTTCTTATCTCTGCTGATTACTCCAAGCATGGATCTTTCCGTGCTCTTTCAATTGTCTGCAGTCTTTGTTTGTCGTTTGTTGTCAAAGTACATGTCTCTGCTACATATGTAGGAAATGGAAGGATGCATTGTGTAAACACTTTTCTTTTAAGACATAATGTTAAATTGCTCTTGAAAATTGTTTTTTTTTCTTCCGAAAGCTCTCCAGACGATTTTTGAACACCAATTAATTTCATCATCAGTGTGACTATTGCTAGATACCTGTGAACCAAAATAATTGTAGGTATCTTATCAAAATGTTCCTGGATCATACTCTGAAGTTCTGAAGGGATGGTCGCAAAAACTATAACGTCTTCAAGAAAACGAAAGTGAGTGAAATAATCTCTATTAAACTTTATCCCATTGTTTTCCTATTTCAAAGATTGGAAGGCCATTTGTAATGTGGCATTGCAGAGTTTGGGATATATGGTGTCTTTGTCTCACTTCCTTTTGAATTTTTGTTGGTGCTGTATCCTCAGATATGTTACATTTGCACTTGGTTTTTCATAGATGTTATTGATAATGCTAATGTAAGCATCTTCAATAAGGTACAATTGCAGAACCATTGTAATTTCTGATGGTTTTACGAAACATAGGTCTTTTTCATTATCAGTAAAAGCAACGAATCACATTCGCAAAGCCATAAGAGAATATTTTATGGATTGGCTTTATGTTTTGAATAAAAACCCTACTAATTTTCGTGTTTACAATAACAAATTTGGTTTAGATTGCCCTATTTTTAAAATTGATTAAAAGAGATGGAACATTCTTGGGTCTATCACTTTTCATCTAAAATGCCAAATCTAAGTCTAAAGGAAAAAAAAAACTTTAAATCACATGTGCTCAAGCTCTTCAGTTATAATATTCTTATTATAAAATACATGTATTTCATGATTAATATACTGACAGCTTCAAATTTTCTTTTGCTAAATTATTCTTGACCTTATATGAATGCATAGATTTCAAACATAATTTCGACCACTGAGTTGCGGGATAATATTAAGATATCAGCCTTATTCCTGGAACTTCTAATTGAAAGAAGAATGCTAAAGATATACGTTTATAAAGTAACAAAATTAAACTTTTATACATCTGAAGAAAGAGGGAGATGACCGATAAACGCTTGCCACCAGGTGGAACCACAGGCGTTGGAAGTTGTGTGTTTCTGCACTTAAAAATGTAAGCACATCATTCTAACTCACCCAGCGTCAGTTTCTTTTCTCGTTGGCATGGGATGATTGTCCCATAAGATATGGCCACCAGGTGACAGCACAGTCTTAAACAATGGAAAGATTCGACACATAAGAATATTATCACATTATGCTATCCCACTTGGGGTCAGATTATTTCACATTCACACAGGGTGAGTGACTTATAAATTTTACGAAACTCCAAAAAATATTTAAAGGCAACGCGTGGTTCTTTGCTGTTTCATGTAAATGTATTGCGTGACAATGGACACAATTCCCGTTAAACCGTTCGGAAGCAGTTTTAAGACAACAGACAAAGAATTATTTTACACTTTACGCTTCTGAAACTGCAAGCTGGAATCAAAGCGCCATCCGAAGGTTTCATTCAACATAATATATAAATGACATGACAGCCATGTTTTGGCAAAAGACAATCTCAGTGCCGCATTCGTACACCACTACCAAATAGTTTTTGTAGTTAACGTAAAGGAAAGTAGCATAACAATCCGCTTCACGTGCATCATAAAACGAGTTCGGTGCCGATGAAGTTATGTTTTTTGTCATCAATACGAGAGGTTTAGTCATTTTATTTCCTGGTGGAGCTTGTTATTTTTCTGAATAGGTGTGTAAAATTTTTTTGTAGGAGGACATTTCCCAAACTCAGCATTTTTCATCCTGATTTTTCGAAGCAACAAAATGCTTTCACCTTGATTTTATTAAACTGACAAATGACTTTTAGTTGACTTTAAAAAAGGTGGAATGTGCATTTTTATAGTATTATCCCCCTCCCACACACACACACGCAAAAATTAATTATATACTTACTCTTGAGAACTATTGTAGATTTTGCTGTAAGTTGCCCAATATCTGATACACATATATCGTATAAACATCTGTTCAATAACACAATATATACTAATTAGCTAGTGCGCCAAATATTGTAACGGAGAAGAAATATTCTATGCCACAATAAACGAAATCCATGCGATATTGTATCAACAATATCCGATATCCCTAGGGATCTTCAAATTTCGACACACGATTGAAATTTAAAAGTTATCCAAACCTCAAGCATTCTGAAGAATCGATCCTAATACCAGTAATTTCCGTAATAGGGATACTGAAAAAGTGAGATCGGGATTTTCGGTTAATATACGAAAGGAATTGCAAAAAGGTTTCTGAAATTTCAGAATTTTTCGTTTACACATCTCTAATAAGGTAATTTGCCGTCAATATAAAAATTAAACTGTGAAAAGGTTTCTGAAAATTTAGAATTTCCCCGTGGTATACGAAAAATGCGTGAAATTCAGGTTTCTTAAAGTCATTTCACGGAAAAGGTTGTATCAGAAATATGCTTCGTTAATTCATGAAAGAAATGACGAAAAGTTGTCCTTGAATTTCAGAACATTTTTACAATGTTCTGTAATATTTTAATTTTCGGTTCAGAATGCAATATTGAGATTTTAGTACTTTGCTTAAAAAGAAAGACATCAAATTCCAAGCGCTACGAGTAACCACAAATGTTACCTTCTGTGCTCTAAGTACTTCTCATTCTTTTTATTTTGTATTTTTTTTTCATGTAATAAAACGCAAAGATTATCCATGGAGTCAAGCTTCGGAACAACTTCTTTCGGTCAAAGAAATTGCCATTGCCTCAGGAATTCTCATTTCAAATTTGATGTGATTCCAACCAATGGTTACAGCAACAGCGCTCGCAAATAGGAACACTAACTCTAGACCAATTGTATCACAAATTTAATGCAAACAATAAAATAAAGAGACCAATCATAAAAAACTCTTCAATTTTAGTAGAGTCGTTTGCAGAAATTGACAGATATTTTCTTCCAAATCTCCCAGCCCCTGAAAAGGAGGATAAATAGAAGCTAGTTAAAAACCGTCCGGCAGACGAAAACAAACTGCCAGTTATAATGATGTATAGAATCTCATGATTCGACTACAGATTCTCATATCACAACATTAAGTGGTCACATTACGCAGTTTCAAAACACCTATTACACCTTGTTTTCTAAGATCAAGATACCTCATAAAATCGACCTCAGAATGAATTCCGGAGAGGATCTCACAAGTGCCAGCATCCCTCTCCCCCGGAGGCGATTCAGACAAAGGGATTAATACTCAGAACTCATGTAACACTCTCTCAACCATTCAACATAAGGAACGGCTACGAAAACATTAACTCAAAAGAAATACACAGTACCTTGCACATAACAATTCACACTGTATTTCAGCACCTTTCTGTCCACATATAAGCTTTCTCACATGTTTACACATTGCTGTGGCTTCTTTTGCTCCTACCATGAAGAAAGCCGGTAGGCGCAGACACCAAGGAATCAGCAAATATACGAAAAGAAACACGGTTCCAAAGTGGGTCAAAAATCAATAATAGGAAGCAGAGAAAAAAAAACACATTCCCATGTAACTGCAAAATCCCCCCCCCCCCCCAACAAAAAAAAGAAACTCTACAAATATTACTGCTAAAGTAATCTCCCTACTCCTAAAGTACATTATTTAATCAAATAATATTTGTTTATACTGCCCATAAATGTGATGTTGATTGAAAAAACTCCAGCTTTTACTATAATTACACAAAAGTTAAACAGTGATAATAACAATAATTACTTTTCTCATTACTTTAACCATCTGTACTTGATATATATTATTCCTATTATACTTCAGAACCAAATTCAATTTGCCATTAAAAATTTGAATTGTAAGACAAAAAAGTACTACTTTTGAGTCTAAAAGATTCTTCAAACTTTAAGTTCATATTATGAAACACACACACAGCACTCTAAACTCCGGAATCCACATTAGTCATTACATTATTACACAATTTAGAAACTAATTGTCAGAACAGGCGGTATTTTCAGGTGTCAGAGTTCTAAAGAAAGAAAGAGATCTCCAGATTTTCAAACTCCAATGGAAGAGAGGTACATCTGTAATGCCAGACATAATCTATTTCCAGAGTAACTATCTTCATTGGAAACTGAGTATCCGACAGGATTCTGTAATCTTTCTAGATTCGGCTTTTAGTCATTCTTTTTACTTTCCAAATAACATCTAGACAATTTCCTCTGTTTTTTATCATGGATTATAATATTTCTTTCTAGTCAAATTTGATAACTTGCTTCGTCCTACAGTTGCCCACAACGTTTCTATGAGCATTTCCCAAAATATTTTAAATGAACAGACATAAAAAAAAAACAAAAAAAAAACAAAAGAAAACGAGCCACCCCCCTTAATTTTCGAACCATTAGCCACAGATAAACTAATAAGGTACCGTTGGAAAGCACTCGAAGGGAACTTTCATGTGATGCGAAGAAAAATGCTAATTAAGCTAATTAACTTGATAATTGGCTCACTATCTGCGGATTTTTCTATATAAGGGGTATGTTATTTTATGCGCATTCTATTTAGCACATGGAAATAACCCTAAATCTTAAATATCGTTCGAAATCGGACGATTAATAGCAAAGATATTTGCAAATAAAGTTAGAGGGGCATCCATATATCTACACCTGGGAAACACACCTGGAGGAGAGTGGTAATGTCCTTTCCTGCAAGGAGAGTGGTAATGTTGGAAAGCCAGCGTCTTGCCCGAACCTCAGAAAAATTGAATGCATAGTAGAGACGATCGCCCTGACAGTGATTTGCACGATAATTTGGGCCATCTAGGGACGGTGTTCATTTATTCTTACCGTTTCCTTTATAACAACACAATTTATTTGTGCTAATGACTTTAATTAGTGTTAGAATGAACAGTATGTATTTTTCTAATAATGGAAAACCCTAATCTCTGCAAGCTGAAATTTGTTTTGAATATTGTTGTTTCCGATCTTTATACTTTCTCAAGGCACTGAGTATTCGCGTAAAACTGAAAAGTTATCTCATAATAGAAAACTGAAGCAGAACCACCAAATCCGATTTTTTAGAACGTCTTTTGCATAAATAGATCGTATTTGTGTTATCAATTTCTCCGTACGTCCCTCTGTGGACACAATACCTTTGCAGCTATTAGCCCGATTTGAAAAATTCTTTTTTCATTGGGAAGCTAGAAATGTGCTGATGATGATTCTTCATTTCGTTTTTTTTTTTTTTTTTTGCTTTTTGCATGTGTTATGTTTCCTATAGAGAGCGTAAACGTGGATGACATCGTATTCAAAACAACATTTATTACATACTTTTGCTTCTGAAAATCCGATTAAAAAAATTATTTTACTTTTCGATTCCATTTATGTCGAAAAGCATGGCAACCAAGGGTGTAAGTTTTAATTTCTGCTTGTGACGTATTTGCAGCAGAAACTGAGCTTTTAAAATCTGGATTGAAAAAATTCGTTCGTGGACCGATACCACTCACGTCGATATTTTTTTTCGGAATTACTTCTTAAAATAATGCAAGGTTTCTCCGCCAAGGAGCTACCAGTATATCATCATTGTCAACCATTATCAATCCACTGCTGGACGAAGGTCTCCCCAAGTTTCCTCCACAACTGTCTGTCTTGTGCCAGTCTCCTCCATGTCACTCCCGCATATTTACGAATTTCATCCACCCATCTCCCATGTGGTCTTTTTCTGGGTCTTTTCCTGTCCCTTGGAATCCAATCTAAAATTTCGGCCGTCCATCTATGGTCTGTCCTTCTGGCAGTATGTCCAGCCCATTGCCATTTCAGGGATTTAACTCTGATCATGATGTCTTCCACTCTCGTCATTTTTCGGATCCACGAGTTCCTCTTCTTATCTCTCCTGGTTATACCAAGCATGCACCTCTCCATGCTTCTTTGAGTTGTCTGCAGCCTTTGTATGTCTCTTTTAGTTAAGGTCCACGTCTCTGCACCATACGTAAGCACTGGAAGGATGCATTGATCAAACACTTTTCTTTTAAGACATAATGGCATATTGCTCTTGAAAATTATGCTGTTTCTTCCAAAAGCTCTCCAGGCAAGTTTTGTACGCCGATTAATTTCTTCATCAATGTGACCCTCACTTGATATCTGCTGTCCAAGATAAACATAGTTATCTGTTATCTCCAGTTTTTCTCCATCAATCGATAAATCTTCATTTCTTGTAAAAGCATTGAACATCACTTTTGTCTTCTGAAAGTTCATTTTTAATCCCACTTCTTTACTCTTGTCAGCAAGTTCCTGGATCATACTCTGCAGCTCTGGTGGGGTAGTTGCAAAAATGACTACGTCATCAGCAAAACGAAGGTGGGTTAGATAATCTCCATTAATCTTTATCCCTTTGTTTTCCCAGTTCAGTGATTGAAAGACGTTTTCCAATGTGGCATTAAAGAGCTTCGGAGATATGGTGTCACCTTGTCTCACTCCCTTTCCAATTTTTATGTGTGTTGTATTTTCAAACAGCCGAATCTTTGCACTTGCATTTTCATAGATGTTATTAATAATATTAATGTATGCATCTTCAATACCGCAGGATTTCAGAGCCGTGGTAACTGCTGATGGTTTTACCGAATCAAAGGCTTTTTCATAATCGATAAAAGCCATGCACAATGGAAGTTCATATTCCCTCGCTCTTTCAATTAGTTCTCTCAGTACGTGGATATGATCTATTGTGCTGTAGCCACTCCTGAATCCAGCTTGTTCTCTCGGTTGAGCCATGTCCAGTGTTACCTTCAAGCGGTGTGAAAGAACTTTAGTGAAGATTTTATAAACCACTGATAGGAGGCTGATAGGTCTGTAGTTCCTGAGATCCTCAATGTCACCTTTTTTATGTAGCAGGATCATTGTAGCATTGTTCCAATCCTCAGGAATCTTCCCTTCATTAAGGCATCGAGTGAAAATTTGGGCGAGTACTGTTTCAATTTCTCCACTTGCTTCTTGTATGATGTCTATAGTAATTCCATCTTCTCCTGGGGCTTTCCCCCGCTTCATGTTCTTGATTGCATGAGCAACTTCTGCTGGGAGGACTGGAAGAACTCTGGTACCTTTCATGATGTCTGGAGTACATGTATCATCCCTTTCATATAATTTGGAGTAGAAATCTTTCACTCTTGTCAAAATTTCGCCTCTATTTCTTGTTATAGAACCATCTTCTTTTCTCAGAGCCATAATCTGTTTTCTTCCCTTACTGAGATGTCCCTTTGCTATCTTAAGGCTTTGGTTGTTTTCAATTGCTTTCCTCACTAGCTCACAGTTGAATTTCCTTACGTCTTCAGTGATACTTTTTCGTGTTATCTTGCATAGCTCTATATATTCCACTTTGGAAGTCACATCTTCTTTAGTTGTCCTCATCTCTCTTCTTTTTTGCATCAACATTTTGGTTTTTCCTGATAATTTGTTCACATGCAACTTGTTCTTAGACCCAGCTAATTTTGTTGCTGTTTCCATTAGAGCTTTGGTTACTTTTCTGTTAACTTCCGAAATATCCACTTCTTCCGATGTTAGGCCTTCTAAAGCAGAGAATCTGTTCTTCAGTTCCAACTTGAAAGTATTATGGTGTTTTTTAAGGTTGGTTATGTCAATACATTTTGTTTGTCTTATGAGCTTGCCACGTTCCAGTTTAGTGTTGAGGTGCATCTTACATCTCACCAATCTATGGTCACTACCTGTGTTGAACTTGTTCAGCACACTGCAGTCTTCGATGACGAATTTTTTGTTACACATAATAAAATCAATTTCACTTGTCGTCCCAATTGGATGTCTCCATGTCCATTTCCTGTGTGGCTTTTTCTTGAAAAAGGAGTTCAAGATGAAAAATCCTTCTGCCTCTGCAAACTCAACGAGAGTATTTCCACGCTGGTTTCTGTTGCCGTGACCGAATTTACCTACTGAAGTTTCATTCTGTTGCCGTTGCCCTATTTTTGCATTGAAATCTCCCATAATTATCTTCAAGTGCTTCTCACCTTTATTATTTAGATGACGAATTTCCTCATAAAATCACCAGTATATCATATTTGTATAAATATCTCAGCTTCTAAGAGTCCGAATTGAGGAATTTCTTTTTTTTCTTTGTCGCATATAGTTTCTAATGCGAAATCTTCTTTATATAATAACAAAATTTTTAAATAATTCATAGACTTTCCGCTAGGGGCGAAGAGGTAAATTGCGTTTTCCCAGATATATCTGCTTCTAAAACTCCAATTTTAAAACTACTTCCTGTATCACATACAGCTACTGTAGGGAACTGTTTTGCATATAATTTCTTATATCTAGTAATGAATAGTTTGGCCACCAGGAGGCGTAAGTGTTTAATTCTGCTTGTGATTTACACTCACGGGCACGGACATTTGCGCACCAAGAAGGAAGCATAGAATTGAATTGAAATTTTGTGGATGTAATGGCAGAGATGAATGATACACATGATGTCAAAAACAGAGATGCAGGACAATTACAGAGGGATCTGTGGCACGCAGTCCGGTCATCTTCAATAGCGCGTCGCACACCCTCGTGTGACGATACATGCTGCAATACGTTCTGGCATGGAAGCGCACAGGCGCCTGATGTTGCCTTGCGGCAGACTGACCCACACGTGTTGAACGGTGTGCTGCAAATCCCGGATAGTGGCGCACGGTGGCAACTGGCGTTTCAAGTGGTCCCACACATGCTTGATAGGGGACATGTTCGGGCCCAGGTAGGTCATTGAAGAGTCTGGACATGACGTAGGCAGTGCTGGGAGTTGGCCAGGGGCCATTATCCTGCTGGTAGAGCGCACCTGTAATCTCAGCCAGGAATGGGAGCATATGAGCCGTATTATCTCATCCACTTACCGCTAGCACGTCAATGATCCAAGTACCACTAATAGAACTGATCGGCTAGAGTAGGCAATGGCTCCCCAGACCATAATGTCTGCAGTGGGGAAGGTGTAGCGCTCGATAGCGAGGTTGGGATTGTGTCGTTGTCCCGGTGACCTCCACACCCGGACAAGATGCTCATCTGTCCCCAAAACGAAGCGGCATTTATCGCTAAACACCACGCGTCGCCAGCCTGTGGCGTTCCACGCAATTCTCGCCTGGAACCACTGCACACGGAGCCAGCGTAGTTCCTGTGTTAATCGCAACACACGTAAGTAGCTCTGGGATCGCATATTCGCTTCCGCGAGGCCTCGGGAAATTGTTCGTGGGAACACAGGAACTGCTACATGCGCCTCTGTAAGGGATCGGTTCACCGTAGGATCTGGTCGTATCTGGCGCACGATCCGTTGATCCTATCTACCGGTTGTCTTATTGGTCCGTCCGGACCCGCTCCGCCGTGTGGCAGTGTCGTCACGTGTCCACTGCTCCCAGCACAGTCTGACGGTATGGTCAGAATGATCCCAATGGCGGGCTATACGGCGCGCCGACCACTGCGGTTTTCAGCCTGACGATCAGACCTCTCTCAGAGTCCGTACGTTGCGTAAGTTGACGTTTCTGGCGTCTACCAAGAATTCCTGTCACTCTGTACTCTTGCTTGCGTGGTCGTGCTTTTAGCTTTCATGGCATTGATTACAAGCCAGTTTATAAGGTTGCAGGTTCGAGCTAGCAGCTCCACCACAGGGTGGATCCTAAATGTGGATCATTTGCATACCAGCACGCACTCTAGCTACTTTCAAAGTTTTGCGGTTGTAGCATGTTTTCTTCTAGGTGCTGAAATTTAATTTTCCGAGAGTGTATTTGAACCTAAATCTGAGATCTGAAAACTCGATTGAAAAAATAATTTCCTGGACCCATTTCGCTCTCTTTGGAAAACACTTTCCCAATGCCCTCTTCTTACGATAATGTGTAATTTTTCCGCCAAGTGGGGTAGATACATATTTTTATTTTTGTTAATATCTCTGCCGCAAAAAGTCCGATTTTAAAAAATATTTCTTTGTTCGAGAGCATATTTGCTGCAAAATGTTTCTCATATATTTCCAAATTTTTCTTAACGCAGAAGTCTGCCACGAGAGAGCGTAAGCTCACATTTGCGTTTACAGCACTATCTGAGGGTATAAAACCCTGCTTGAAAAACCTATTTCTTTGGTCAGATACTACTAAATGTGCAAACTCTGTGAACGCATTTTCTTACTGAAATAATGCAAAACGTCGCCGCTAGGGGACGCCTATGTGTTTCTTAATATCTCTGCCTTTAAATGTGCGATTTAAAAAATTCGTTCAACATCGGATGCCATTTACCTTGTGGAATACTTTAGGTAAGTATTTGAGGTGTTTTATAGTTCACAGTTCTGTCGCTAGCTGGTGCTTTTGTACTTGTGTTTCCATCTGTATCTTCACTTCTAAACACTTTATAGAGGATTTGCTTTTTTACTGTATGCCATTCACGACAATAGAAATGTGGAACATTATCGTCTTTAAATAATGCACAGATTTCCCGCTAGGTGGTGTAATGGTCATTGATTTATTCTACATCTACATCTGCGAAACACACGTGGAGTATTTCCTTTCTGCAAGAAGATTGCTAATCATGGAAACTTTGCATCATGCCCAAACCTTCGACAAATTGAATACAGATTACACCTAAGCAAAGGCCCATACGTGCTCTGTACGATAACCTGGGCCGTCTAGGGACTTGGTTAATTTATTCTTGCCGTTTTCTTTCTAACAACTTCATATATTCAAAACCTTTCCCATGGGGAGCTGTTTTTGATGCAGGAAAATTATTTCTACATCAAAAATAGCTCCTCGTGGGAAAGGTTTTGAACATAATCTCTAAGTTTTGATAAAGAATATTTGCAGCAAAATCTGTGCTTCTGGAAACTCGATTGAAAAATTCTTCCGTTGACTGATACCGTTCACCTCGGAAACATTTCAGAGAATACGTCCTGTTTAAAATAGCACATAGTTTCCAGCCAGAGGGCGTAGATGTATATCTTATTTTTGCCGATATCTATGCCTGCAGGTGGTCAGTTTGAAAAAATATTTTCTTGTCGGAGAGGGTTTCTGGTGTGAAATGTTTCTCATACAATTTCAAATTTTTCTTAACGCACAAGTGTACCACAAGGAGACGTAAGTTAACGTTTCCGTTTGCAGAATGTTGACAACAATATTAGTGGGCCTAAAATTCCGACTGCAATAAACGGAAATATATTTTTGTTATATCATGTTTCTTTCTATATTTCTTCTTTTAGCTGTTCGATTTGAAAATCTGTTTGTCTCCGATACCTTCCTTCTGCTATAAGAAACTTTTTGTGAGCCACTTGTTATGTTTCGTAACATACGTTTTAGCGGTGGTGGGTGTAAGTAGCTGTTTCTGTTTCTCAATGTTTTATCAATTGTAGAAATCCATTTTAATTTTTTCTAACCCGTTGCATTCATTTGGAATCACTTTGATAAATTGAATTGGCGTCCGAAAGAATTCTAGAGATCCTTTCGAACGCGTTCTTTCGTGGACAATTGGTGTCATTTTCTTGTCCATTCCAATATTTGGATAATCACAAATACAGAATCCGTGGATGCAAATAACAAATATAACTAGAAATAGGTATAACACTATATGCTACTTGTCATTAGTCATCCATTACGAAAACCAGCTGAAAAATCCATATTTAAGCCGCGCACAACCACGCATGAACAAAGAGTCGAAATAATCTAAATTCGGGGCGGAGCTCGGTCGACTTAATGAAATAAAGCCGCAAACCGAAATATAATGTATGCTTTACTCTAATGTACCGAACTGTGAAAAGGTTCTTTATTACAATAATAAAAGTTGTAACCTGTAATATATACACTTTGGAATATACAAGGACCGGCGCTGTTGTTACCCTACATAATGGACAGGAGATGAATGTCTTCAGTATGAGACCTAAATAACACATGACTTGTTTGAAGTCAAGTTTCAGTAAACCGAAACCCACTATTTAATTAAATCAGGGCATCATTACAGTTAAAATGATGCAGATGATTCATCCAAGCCTTATTGTGAGATTTTGTTTTCAATCCGTCCGTGGCACTTCAAAATATATAGATAATTACCGTATATCTAATATTACACCAAATAAAAAAACGGGCATTTTAACAATTTAAGAAACAGCATCACGTTGCGGTCAGAATGTATTTATAGCGACTAAAATGTGAAATATGTATACATAATTAAAGCCAAAAATGCAATATTTACAAATTTTAATGAACATGATGGAAGAACATCCGTCAAACTTTCACGAACAGCAATTGGTCAGAAGTAAACAGAGGATCAGAAGAACGTCAAGAAGTGATATAACTTTTGATAATTAAAAAAATGTTCTGTATATAATGAATGTTATCTTGACAATCTAAAATTATATCAAAATATTTTTCACCGTGAGAATATAAAATTAAATCAAAATCCACACTCTGCGTGAAGTGAAAAACAGAAGTTCGAGTCACTTTTGTACTAAAAAGCAGATGAGGTGGTTTAATGTTGAATTTCCATATCGATGACCGGTTACTGAAAAGACGACGTGAATTTGAAGATGAAGTGGAGATTAGAAGCTCTGAAGCTATATTGCAGCTTGGGTTAACATCTGAGTCTGATCCTGTTGTGATGAACAGAAAGCCAACTGGTACTAGTGGACCATTTGCAATGGAACTATGGAAGAAATGATAGGTGTTGCGCACTATTGTGTTTACTTTGTAGATGGTATTTAAGGATCTTACGGGATGTAGTCCAGATAAATCTGCTGGGTGTTCTAGTTGATAATCGGGAAGTAGCAGTAAGGTATTGCACTTGAAAATCATAGATACGACTTCGTGAAAATAAATATAAAAGGACAGATGTCAGATGGACAGTTAGTTACTGTAAAATGTATGGATGAGTCGGGACATCATCTGACTCAGAGGAACGATGATGGGACAGATTTGGAACGTATGGAGTAAGTCAGCAGGGATATGACAACAGCAGGACGTTGTCCACTAATATGAGGAGAAACGTCAATTCCTTGCTATTACCTCCTGAACTCGACGAGGCATTGAATTTAATAAGGAAGTCACAAGATCTAGGTCTCCCTTCATCTGGTTCCACGCTGTTATTGTGGCAGACCATAAATCTTCGCCAGTTCGTATGTCGGTGTACTGAATGGACAGCTTGAGTCGTGCCGAAACCTGCTCCGTTGGATTGAGGTCAGCACCATTACTTGGCCATGCTATGACAAAAAATGGCTGTTCGGTCAACATGTTTCTGACAACTCTGCTGGTGTAGATAGCTGAGTTATCGTGTTGCAGATAACAATAACCGTCCGGAAAGTGGCGGTCCAGCACGTCGTTTCTCATAACATGCTCAAGGATGTCGCAATATGAGTCGCCAGTGAGGCGTCCGTCAATTCTGTGCAGTACACCAAGGCCATTAGATGACATGCAACCCCACACTGAAATGGAGTCGCGACCACTGACCCTCATATTTTGAACGTACCGAGTGTTGTACCGTGCGCCATGCGGCCGCCAAACTCTGGTACGACCAAAATAGTCGAATGCAATGCATGACTCATCGGTAAAAAGGACCTCATTCCATTCTGTTGCCCACGATTCATGTTCTTCACAGAAAGCCAGTGGGCCTTGAATATGGGCTGCAGTCAAGTTGGGCTTACGAGCAGCAAAACAAATCCGGAGACTGGCGTCATGCAACCTGTTTCTGATGGTCTGCTGTGTCACCTAAATGAGGAAAAGAAATTAATATCTTATTCATCACAATATCGAACAACAAAGAGTACCACATAATATGATATACGGTAGAACAATATAATATTTGTACAATTCATAACAAATAGAACTCAATATAATACTTTACAATTTATAAAAATATCGTGAGGGTGTTAAGATTGTTTTCAACCCCGACATCCAAAAATTCCTTTTCATAATGTGATTTTTTTGTCATATTAATAAATTGGTTTCCTCAATTTCATAGGTAATATTGATACGCGCCAACTGTTGGCGGATGCCGCGCATATCGGGGGTTCAGGAAACAGCAAAGATCGCAGGTAACTCATAAGCAAAAAGAAATTTCCCGTGATTCCACTCTCGGAGGAAGAACTGCGTGCGCGCGCATCATCATCAAGAAAAACACCTGTGACCCGCTAATGACTCAGGCCTTTTTTACACAACTTTGCGCTTCTTTTAGAAAGGGGTTGTGTGTGTAGCCGCGATGTGAACAAGAAAAAACATCACAACAAATCGAATGAAGCGGTTGCTTTATAATTGTTTTTTCATAAAGTAAAGTGTCGTCATTCTGCAACTCGGCAAATTATTTCTCGAATTTACATACACTCCCCTACCTGTCATTTTCGATTACTGTTGTTTGTCATATTATATTTTGCTTTTTTACTATTACTAATAGATTATCATCGTATATGTATCAAGATTAAAAGATTACATGTCAAATTTTGAAGATGACAATCCGATTTTTGATGTAATTGTGATAAAGATGTAAGTCAGATAATATCCGAAAACTTGAAAATTCCATCGTCCTTGGAGAGGGACTCGGATCCGCGTCTACCGGACAGTGCCCGGGTATGCTACCCACTACACCACCCAGAACGACCAAGTCTCTAGTTTCCGATTAATTGGAATATAACCATCACATGATTCGCTAGTCGAATCAACCGGCATTCATGTTTAGCAAGTCTAGAGGTTAAGATTCATATCCCGTGATTGCCCGGAGGAGCAGAAAAATCATTAAAGAAATACGGGATTACACCATATAATACAAATTCCTCAAATCCGACAATCCGATTTTTGGTGTAAATTGAAATTTCCAAGTTTTCGGATATTATCTGACTTACCATCCTTGTCACATTTACACAAAAAATCGGTTTGTCATCTTCAAAATTTGTATTATGTGGTGTAATCCCGTATTTCTTTCATGGCCTTTGATCAGGTGAGTTCTAATTTACACAGTGTTTGCTGAATCATTGCTTAAAAAAATCACGTTGTTTATGCATCTATCTGAGACTATCATCGCTGTCTCCTATCCCACTATCGAGCCAGTGGGTCCCGCTTACGCTAATGATACCTTGTCTCATCCAAATCAACAGCACCAGTCATAGCGAAGATGTTCGGGTTTTACATAGCACAATTCTTCCCTTCAAAGCCCAGAAAGTTAGCTCTGCCCCTTCGTGAGTCACGAGTTCCACAATTTGTAGTCGTGCTTCGTCTGACTGTTAACTATAACTAAGAGGTATCCTCGGCGTTTTCCCGATTATGTAATCTGGTGTGCAAAAAATACTTAGCGTACCCACTTAAAAGCCTATACTCCTGCCATTTGTTTAAAATATTCAGTACATTTACATATTTTCTTTACTTAAGACGTAGACAGTGTTTATTTCGAGGAGAGGGCCTAAGTTACAAATGTCCTCGGTCATTTGTTATGGCACCTAGCAAAATGTCAATGTGCAATAATTTACATCTATGATACTGAACAGTGTTATATTAGCTTCCCCCAGCAAGAAGATCTGACATTGCATACGTATCTTACCAGTGTCTACCAATTGGGGACCTAGGTCTTCCTCGTCGCCAACAACATACATTTCAAGTTGGATGCGCATCATAACTGGGTGCGAGATTTTCTTTGTGACTTGTTAATACGCATATTGTAACATTATGTTTTTCTTTAATTATCGTGGCAGGACCTCCTTTCCCTCCTCTGACATTTCACTTGAAACTTGTAATACGCCTCCCTGGTGGCGTAGTGGTCTAAGCGATGATTACTGGTGAAAATATTCCAAATACGTGGCGACAGTTAATAAATAAATACATCGCTCTTTCCACGTTCCAGAAACACACAGCAACCGAAAAATTGTATTTCAGCCGCCGCTGTGGAATCGAACCAACAGAACTCTCGGTATCGCGCCGAGTGCGTTACCTTTACGCCACGGGGGCCAACAATCCACGGTGCTATGTGTATTTTTAAAGTCAGCTACTGACATCATAAATCCGTAAGATGGGCTCAGCTACTGAGACGTCTCCATCTGGTGGGCATTAACGGCACTGGCTATATATATTATAGCAGTTAAATCCAAAGGGCGAGATCCAAGGTGAAAATATTCCAAATACGTGGCGACAGTTAATAAATAAATACATCGCTCTTTCCACGTTCCAGAAACACACAGCAACCGAAAAATTGTATTTCAGCCGCCGCTGTGGAATCGAACCAACAGAACTCTCGGTATCGCGCCGAGTGCGTTACCTTTACGCCACGGGGGCCAACAATCCACGGTGCTATGTGTATTTTTAAAGTCAGCTACTGACATCATAAATCCGTAAGATGGGCTCAGCTACTGAGACGTCTCCATCTGGTGGGCATTAACGGCACTAGCTATATATATTATAGCAGTTAAATCCAAAGGGCGAGATCCAAGGTGAAAATATTCCAAATACGTGGCGACAGTTAATAAATAAATACATCGCTCTTTCCACGT
This sequence comes from Macrothele yani, assembly GCA_039090855.1. Taxonomy (NCBI): domain Eukaryota; kingdom Metazoa; phylum Arthropoda; class Arachnida; order Araneae; family Macrothelidae; genus Macrothele; species Macrothele yani. The sequence continues at coordinate 42,802,041 of CM076999.1, read as the reverse complement.
TCCAGAAACACACAGCAACCGAAAAATTGTATTTCAGCCGCCGCTGTGGAATCGAACCAACAGAACTCTCGGTATCGCGCCGAGTGCGTTACCTTTACGCCACGGGGGCCAACAATCCACGGTGCTATGTGTATTTTTAAAGTCAGCTACTGACATCATAAATCCGTAAGATGGGCTCAGCTACTGAGACGTCTCCATCTGGTGGGCATTAACGGCACTAGCTATATATATTATAGCAGTTAAATCCAAAGGGCGAGATCCAAGGTGAAAATATTCCAAATACGTGGCGACAGTTAATAAATAAATACATCGCTCAGTTAATAAATAAATACATCAAGAGTTCTGTTGGTTCGATTCCACAGCGGCGGCTGAAATACAATTTTTCGGTTGCTGTGTGTTTCTGGAACGTGGAAAGAGCGATGTATTTATTTATTAACTGTCGCCACGTATTTGGAATATTTTCACCTTGGATCTCGCCCTTTGGATTTAACTGCTATAATATATATAGCTAGTGCCGTTAATGCCCACCAGATGGAGACGTCTCAGTAGCTGAGCCCATCTTACGGATTTATGATGTCAGTAGCTGACTTTAAAAATACACATAGCACCGTGGATTGTTGGCCCCCGTGGCGTAAAGGTAACGCACTCGGCGCGATACCGAGAGTTCTGTTGGTTCGATTCCACAGCGGCGGCTGAAATACAATTTTTCGGTTGCTGTGTGTTTCTGGAACGTGGAAAGAGCGATGTATTTATTTATTATTATTATTATTATTAATTATGCGATGATTACTGATCATTCATCCGAGATGGGTCCGGGTTCGAATCCCGGTAAGGCATGGATGTAGTGTTCGTCTTACGGTCCTTGCTCTCTCCCTTCCCTGGATCCAGTGACCCTCAATTAGGGACGGGCGACTGCTTATGGCCCACTGAGTTGTTCACGGTGATCGTTAAACCTACTATCAAAGACAAAAAGAAACTCTTAATCCGTGGGATGCTTTCATGGCGCGTACTCAACCGGGTGGATTCGCACCTGGCGAAAATCACTGCGGTTTAAATTTGTTATCTAAAGTAGGACATTACTTGTCGGAATTGTTTCAATACAGAGCTATTCTTTTTGTTTGTTTGGTTTATTTACCACATTTCAGGTAGCAGCACGTAATTCACACGTCAGACGTAAGATGTGACTTTAAATGTAATAAAATAAACAACTTCCCGTGTCTTGCATTTTCATTCAGCGGTAATAAAAACATTCGAAACACTAAAACGTTATTCAGAACACACGTTTAACCACTTTGCACTCATATTATACGTTCGTCAATAACTGCATACTTTTAAGGAAGTTTAAAGACACTTTAGTCATTCATCATTAAAGTGACTTTGTGTTATATTTCCTGTATTAGGAAATGCTTTATATGTGTTCCATTCCGTTTTTGATCTGACCATAAATACTAATTCATACAGAATATTCAACACATGAATATATATAGTTAAACAGCATAAAAAAATTGTTCACTACATTCATAAAAGGGATATTTTTCTTGTTTTTACTAAGTTTTTTTTAATGCTCCGAACTGTGGAACATATAAAACCTTTTATTGCCTTGAAACACATTTTCAGAAGTACCTTATATAATGAACTTCGTATATGTTGCTCGAGTCGTGTAAACCACATCTAAGGCCAGGGAAGCTATAATTTTTGACACTTTTAGCGTAATATAAAAACAAAGCCGAAGCTTTTGGCATTTCTAACGTGGCGTAAGGATTTAAATATATGACACTTATTAGTACTTCAGTAAAGTTTGAATTTCACTATTTAAATACAACATAAATTTCACACATTCTTCACGAAAACATTTTAACATAAATATAATTAAATATTTCTATTATATCATTTATTCGTTTGTCATTGAAATTTTTAGGTGCACATTTTGGGACATTAGCATCTGCTTTCTGTTTCCAGATGTAGAATGCAGTGAGATCGTGTAGAGCTGTGGTGCACAATAATAAAATACAGTCATAAAAAAAAACGTACCTTGTGTCCCATTTCTGCTTCAGAATAGTTAACCAATAAAAACAGGATTGTTTGCTATGTTCAACATATATCCTGCTGCCTATACTTCTGTGTTCCATTCGGTTGAACTATTGTTTGGTTTTGAGAACGGTTTAACGCCATTGATTTTTGATACCAGTTAAGGCAGAATTTTCAACTAATTCTGCAGAAATAGATATTATATATATATATTTTTTCCATTTTCATTGTAAAAATCAAAATGCTTTTCCATTTTACAACATGCCTTAGGGACCATAATTAATATGAAATAAGTGTAATGATGAAATCCGGATCTAATACCCTTTAATTTTTTTTATGAAGCTATCTCAAAGATAAGGCCTGCTTTTCTCCCTTTGTGTTAATTTAATAGATCTGAAACATCGAATCACAATAAGTAGTTCTGGAGATGAAGAAGTTATTTTAAATCGTGTTTGACGGGGATTGAACTACAGCGTTTATATATGCCGTGTGACAGAATGTGCACACGTCGAAGTTCTGGAAGTTGCGGCGACAAACTTCAAGTAGTTTCCTACAGAACTGTTTAAAGTGAGCGTCAATATCTAAAATATTTTGTTTTATAGATGTTGAATTTGGCGCTTTTATTTGTAATAAGCTTATACATAAAACTTTCGCAATAGTTTTCGTATTTCATTTTTGTTTGCAATCGCGCTAATGGAATTCCATCAGGACTGCATAAAATTTATTTTAAAATCATTAAAGAATTACGGGAAAGCAGAAACTTTTCTTGTAAGGTAGACGACACGCACCCTGGACGCCCTTCAAAGTTTACTCGTGGTGATCTCAGAAGCCACTGTCCCGCACTGTCAGGATGGAGTGACTTCTATGGATTGCATGTAAAGTACTCTAGTCCGAATTCTTGCCATCATTCAACAAACTGGAACAATTTCAAGAATCTGAGACTATCACTCTTTCGCATCTTCCAAGGTATAGAAATAAACACAAATAAAATGTCTCTACTTCATGCACACTAGAACGAAAAATGTATCTTAAGAAATACCACTAAAAGAATATTTCTTTACTCAATTTCTTTTCATGCTGTTTTTAGCATGTCTTTTGTAAAAAAAATCGTTATTATGTTATCGGTTTTTCCGTCCGTCAGCCTGTAGACACGATATCTCTGCAACTAATAGTCCGATATGAAAAATTATTTTTGCGTTAGGAAGCTTCAAAATGTGCGAATGATATCCCTTTATTTTGATTTTTACGACACACAATTTCGCCAGTAGAGGGCTTGAAAGCAGATGATATCAAATTAAAAATACGTTTGATTCCATACATTTGCTTCTGAACAACCAATTTAAAAAAATTCTTATTCCTTTCGTTTCTACTCATGGAGAAGTTTATTATAGGTATAGTCACCTTTTCAAGTTACGCTAGGGGGCGTAAAATTAAGTGGCGTTTCCCCCGATATCTCAGCTTCTAAAACTCCGTTTTGAAAAAATTCCGCAGCGGATACACCTCCGCATGGCATATCTTTCGCGTACAATTCTTAATTTTTGATATAAAACGGTTTGACCAACAGGGGGAGTAAGGGTTAATTTCTGCTTCTGATGTATTTGCAACAAAATCTGAGCTTCTGAAATCTCGATTAAAAAATTATTCCGTGCAGCGATACTAGTCACGTAGACAAACAGTTTCGGAATATTTCGTTTTTAAATAATGCGTGGTTCTCCGCCAGGGGGCGTGAGACATATCTTATTTTTGTTGACATCTCTGCATTTAAGAGTTCGATTTGAAAAATCTCTTCTTTGTTTGATAGTGCTTCCAGTGCGACATGTTTCTCATATAATTTCCAAATTTTCAAGCATGTCATTGACTTTTCGTTAGGGGAGTAAATATAAATTGCGCTTTTCCCTATATCTCTGCTTCTAAACTCCGATTTGGTAAATACTTCCTGCACCGGATATAGCTCCGGGTGGGAAATATTTTAATTGTATTTCTAATTCTTTATTAAAATACGGTTTGCCCACCAGTTGTTGTAAGCGTTAATTTCAGCTTCGTAGTGTTTCTATCAAAATCTGAGCTTCTGAATCTCGATTAAGAAAATTCTTTCATGGACCGATACTGCTCAGGTTAATAAACATTTCATAATATTTCCTTCTTAAAATCATGTTTGGTTTCTCCGCCAGGTGCGTAGAAGCATATCATATTTCTGTCAATATTTCTTCTTCTAAGAGTCAGATTTGAAAATTCCTTCTTTGTTAGATAGCGTTTCGGGTGTAAAATGCTCTCACATAAATTCAAGCTTTTCAAGTAATAAATACACTTTCCGCTAGGGGACGTTTAACAAATTGCGTTTTCTTTTTCTTTTTTTTTCTTTTTTGATTGGAGGTTTAACGACCACCGTGAGCAACTCAATAGGCTATAAGCAGTAGCCCGTCCCTAATTTACGGTCACTGGTTCCAGGGAAGGGAGAGAGCCAGTGCCATAAGATAAACACAACATCCATGCCTCACCGGGATTCGAACCCGGACTCCTGACGGACAAATGATCAGAGACCTGCGCCACCGGGGCGGCAATTGCGTTTTCACTGATATCTATGGTTCAAAAATTCCGAATAGAAAACTTCTTTCTGCAGCGGACACAGCTTCTGATAGGAAATGCTTTGCCTATAATTTCTAATATTTGATACAGAATGGTTAAGCAACCAATACGCGTAAGTGTTAATGTCTGCGTCTGATGTATCTGCTGCAAAATCTGAGCTCCTGAAAATTCGATTGAAAAAATTATTTCTTTTACCGACACCACTTAAATCAAAAGACCTTTTGAGAACATTTTCTTCTTAAAATAATGAATGGTTCTTCTGTCAGACATATCTTATTTTTGTCGAAATGTCTGCTTCTAAGATGCCGATTTGAAAAATACTTTTTTTTTGGAAAGCGTTTTCAGCAGACCGAAGCATTCGTGTAAGCGGTCTGGTAATATTCAAAGCGGAGGCTTATGAAAAGGCGTGCAACAAAAGTCATTCGGTTAAATTTAAGTACACTAATTTATTCTTCACTATTACTAAAGCCCTATTTTACAGATAAAAAACTGAAACTTGTCTCCAAGCTGTGTATGAAGACATTAAGCATTATAAAAAATATCTCAATAATTTATTTGACAATCAATGTTTACTAAATTCCTATATTAGAATTACACGAAAATTCTTTAAAATCGAGGTGTGGGATGGAAATGAATTTCTTAAAATGTATCACTCAGAACGATAAGTTTAAACCTGGGAAAGTATAAATTAGGATTATTCAATGGAAATAATCAATCTGAGTATTCCGGGACACTTCTGAAATCCGCCACAATGTAATTTTAACCAGAACTGTGAACTCTGGAGTAAGGCAATTCCTACCAAATGAGTACATGTTCAAATCTAGGTGATACATGGATGTTTTGCTGTCTCATGGTAATTGTCCTTTAAAATCCCAGGAACTAATTTTCCAAAATTAAGCACCGGTGACTGCTTCTATCCCACCGAGTTTCTCTGTGTATTCGTTAAACCCCAAATTATATACACAGGACAAGTCCCAAACTTTCCGCAGTTAGTGCACGTAGCAGTTTTCAACCTTTTGGAGTCGAAGGGAAGCTTTTGCGTGAAAAAATTGAATTGCTGAATTTTTCCACGCAAAAGCCTCCCTTCGACAACAAATTTCACGGTTATCTTATTTCGAGTGGCATTAATGTCTAACAAATTTTAGAAAAACTAAAATATTAATTTCCAATTGAAGTTTGAGTGTTTCAACGGCAAATTAAAATTCCTTTACTGTAGCAAAAATTAACAATCCTTGATATGAAAAAAATATTTCTGCTTTCTTTACATTTTCTGTGTCATTTGATCCATTGAAGGAAGATCATCTCACTCACCGTTTTACAGAGGTGCTGCTGTTTCCATATGTACGTGTATGAAATCTACTTGTGCTTCGTTTAATTTAATCGTAGTGTTAAACAGGAATTCGTGTTTGGGCCGTGTGTCAAAACACCAACGGAAGTTCTGATATTTCCTTCTCCCATAAGCTGATTCGACCTTCTATAAGTTGGGAAATTGCCTTAACCCTTTAGCAAGTAGTAAACTCGCCGTATCCTGCCGTAGCTATTGCGTTATTTATTTTCAGGGAATGTTTAAGAGGAAATCAACTTCTTTTGTTGCAAAGCTTCGAAAGTAATTCCTTTCCACGCAGTTGAAAAATTTCGCAGTATGACTTTACTAGAAGTATATACACGGTCGAGTCACATTATTTTAACCACCAACTAACATCCAGAGAAACCGCCGTGTGCAGGGAGGACAGCAGGTAGACGCGCTGGGAGTGACTCACTAAGGTGATGGAAGGTGTTCACAGGTATGTGGAGCAATGCTGACTGCAGTGTTTCTAACAGCTGATGGAGGGTGCTAAGTGGAGGATCCATAGAGCGAACAACACGATCGGGATGGTGCCATAGAAACTCAGTTGGGTTTAATTCTGGGGAATTAAAAAGCGAGGAAAGTACTTTCAGTTCTTCATCGTGCCCTTTCAACCACTCTCAGACATTTCTAGCTGTGTGACACGTCGCGTTGTCGTGCTGTAAGATCCCATCAGATCCAGGGAAGACAATTAGCATGTATGGGTGTACGTGGTCTGCAAGAAGGGATTTTAAGTCAGTATTCTTTTATTGCTAAAAGCATATGCGCCCTTCAAAACAACAACATACTTTTAGGATTAGAATGTAGGATTTTTATACAAATGCAGGATCAAAAATGAATGTAGGATTTTTTGTTACAAATGTGGGATATTTTGTTACAAATGTAAGATATCTGGTTAAAAATGTAGAATTTTTAGGTTACCAATGAGTGATCCATTCTGTAACGTGCCTGAATACGGCCGCTAGTAGCTATTTATTCGATGCAATATAGCAATATGCAGACACTATTATAAATTGACTGCGTACAATTAGCATTCATGAGGATATGTAAAAATGCACATTATAGATCAATTATTTGTGCGAAATATGTGATTGAAATACAAATTTATTACAACAACTTCAATGTAATAGTACTTTAAACGTATACGTACAAACACAAAAGGGGAAAAACGAAACTTTGAAAGAGTAATGTTTCTAAAGTATAGGAATCATAAGCTAACAAGGTAAAAATAGATTTGTGTCCTGCATTACTCTATTCCGGGTTTCTCTTGAGACATTTTCGTTATGTTTCAAATACATGTATCATTACGATAATGAATTACTTGTGATAGGGATTTTTACAGTGCATGTAGATCATTTAAATTCTTCCATAAAACTCACATGATAACAACTCCTTGAAAGAAGTTTGTTCTGCAGTATTACACATTTTGTTTTTAACTTACACGTCACAGATAAGATGTGAATGCTTTGCAAAGTCCTATTTACCTTTGTAAAATAAAGGAATTATAGGGCAGAGTCAGCTAAGGATTTTACGATTAATGCCCAAATTTGAAAACTAATTTGTGTAGAAACGCTGGGTGTCCGAATTTTGGAAATGTTTAGTTGTTTTTTTTGAAAATTTTGTTTTTAAACAAAGTTTTATTGTATTTATATCATATTTTATAATTCTTACCGAAAATTTTGAACTTCCAAAAAAATGTCATGTTTTCGTGTTTTAATTTTACGCAGTGATATAATAAACTGAGATATGGAATAATGCAAATGTGATATTGCCGACGTGCTATTATGTATTACTGGATACTGTGTAAATAATTTATTTAGGAAACCTCAGTTTGGATCTGCACTGAGAATACTTTGTTCTGTAGAAGACTTTTACCTACTAAGAGCAGACGCTCCAGGAATCTACGTCATTTCTCTCCTCATACGTTCAGAGATGAACACAAAATGTCGATTGTTTTACAATACCGTTTTAATAAGTTGTGTAATTTGATACCTTGCATTTTAAATAGTTTTAAACTCGCCATATCGTTACTATTATTCTGGTACACGTGTGGCATATGCAATCAATATATTCTGTTTGATTACCGTAAACTAAAACTGATTTTTATTGAAGTGAGGTTTTTTGGTAATATAACCGATAACACATTCAGGATACACTTATGTGCAGGCTCAAAATATAACTAAACTTTTAGCCTTAGGGTAATATTTCATTGCTGTGACCTTTAAATGTAACGAGATTGGGAACGTGTCATCGTAGTATTTATTGATACAGGGAAGATATCACAACGCTACAACTCCACCGCAGTTTAAACGACAAAAATTACCATTGATCAGTCCATAACATTAAAACAAATACAGCCAAGAATAAGTTGTTATTTGTAACGAGATTTTAACCAATTAACTTCCCGGTTAATGTAACTGTGACAGCCATATTACAATACTTTGATGTAGCAATGTTATTCCCTGTTGTCCGAAAAACGTTTTCTAGACATGACAATGAGAAACTCCTCCACATACCAGGATCGTACAGCGAAATCAATCAGTGTTATTTTGTATGTACGAGTTAACCCCAGCCTGAATTTCTTCGTGTTCCAGAGGGAATTTTAAGAACATGCAAAAAGGGTCCGTCTGTATCTACGCTTTCGGAAAATACATTATTGTGTCCATCAGAAGAAGCAATACTTAGGATTTCTATAAAAAACAAGTTTGAATTTGTTACGTTGATAAAATTTTATTTATCGGGCCGCATAGAACGCATGATCTAAATAATCTTACCGACATGATCAAAAATGGACATAGGAATAGTACCTTTACTACAGAAATAGAGGAAAATGGAGAAATATTTACCCTGGAAATCCCGATTATCCAGAAATTGCAGCCATACATTGGACATGGTGGCTTAACGCACATACGTACGGCAATTTTTAACATCACCTTACCCAACAGCGTGTGCTAGTGATTTGGCAAAATTGACATGAACAAGCGAAGTGAATTGTGGATAAGCAGAGCTCTGGTGTTAGGCTCCACTGGAAAGTTGACAAATGAAGAAATCTCCAATATATTTAAAACAGGAACATTCGCCGGTTTCCAGCAATACGAGCTACTTGTGATACTTCACGTGAAAAAAAATCTTTTGCCAAACGATAGAAGGAAACAAGACAATATTCGATACCATAGATTTCTCATTTTTAGGCACAATATTAGACATCACAGAATTTTGATTTTAATCACAATATTAGACCACAGAATTTTAATTTTCAGGCACAGTATCAGACATCACAGAATTTTGATTTTGAGGCACAATATTAAGCATCACATAATTTCTTTTCTTTTTTCAGTGTTGTTTAACCCTTTAACGACATTAACGCCCAAAACGCTCTTACATACATAAGCCATATCTGCCCGTAACTCCTCTCTAGAGTGAATCAGATTTCTTACCCTTACTTGTTCTTCAAATTTCTCGACCAATGAGGGATCAGCAGGAGTCACCCTCAGTCACTATTGTTGTTAGTTAACAAAGAAGTGAACCAACTGACAGTTTCGGGCGTAATGGTATTTACAATGATAGAAAATGTTTGAGTCATGGTAGTTAAAGTGTTAAAGAAACATCACATTGGAGATGGACTGACTACAACTTTACCAATAGCACAATTTTATCTGCTAGCTCCACTGACGCAGAAGAAGACTGCGATGCCGGTAACGCTATAAACCCTAGCACCAAACCTGATAGCAAGGAAAGGTCGTGCGTTGGCATGAACAGTATACAAATTTATCGATCCGCATGAACAATTCGAATCCGAAATCAAATCATATCCAATTACTCCGCTTTAGTGTAGAGTGATAGATTTCGATGAATAGTTTAGGAAGCAGCTACTCCTCTTTTTAAATTATCTTCACTTTAGTGTAAGTAAAAGATCCTACATCCCCGTTATAACAATAATTCTACACTTAAAAAGTGAATACAAAGTTATGTGATTGGGGAAAAGCCTTTTGAATATATACAGAGTTCGACTATTTATTGTCGGATAAAAGATTTAAGGGCCGCCCAAATGAAAATGCAATATGCTGTATAATTACGCAGAGCCATGCTTTTGTGCCAGTAGATGGCGTGTCATGTCAGGAATCACGCTGTTTGCAGCGGCACGTGTCAATGGGCTGTTTGCACGTGCGGTTGCAAGATGACTACGTATGATCGTGACATGGATTCGTCCAAAGAGACCCAGTGGGCAATTATGCAGTTTTCGACAGCAGAACGTGTTAGTGGAGCCGAAATTTATCGTCGTATAAAGGATATGTATGGAAATGAGTGTCAGTCATGGTGTCCAATGTTCCGCTGGTGTAGTAAATTTCGTAAAGGAAGTGTGAGCACGGAGGACATGCCGAGACCTGGACAAGATCCCTTGGCCATCAATGAGGAATCGATTGTTTCTGAGGACAACCTTTTGAAGGAGAATCGCAGAATCAACACCCGCCAGCTTGAGGCAACATTGTCCGTGAGTAAGGGACCTTTATTACAATTATCCATCGCCGATTGGGGGCAGCAATGTTTGTGCACAGTTGGTCCTAAACCATCTCCAATAGTAGCAAAACACTCGGCGAATGGGTGCTTGCCTGAAGCATATGCATTGTTACCACGCAGAGGTAGGACAGTTTCTTACCAATGTTGCGGCCCCAGATTAAATTTGGGGTCACCACTCTGATCCAGCCACAAAACGGATGAGTATGGAATGGAGACATCCCAAATCACCACGCCCAAAAAAGCTCAGTCATCCTTAACAGATGGAAAAGTGATGCTCACGGTTTCCTTCGATGAGAATGACCAATTGCTGTTGGATTGGCTGCACGCAGGCAGTACGGTCAAGGCAAACACATATTGCGATACCTTAAGCAATCACAAAATGGCGATCAAGCCTAAATGACAAGTCATATTGTCAAATGGGGTTATTCTTCCGCACGACAACGCTCGCCCGCATGTAACGAACGACAGTGTGAAAGGATTTGCTGCAGAGCTTCCCCTGAGAATTCTTCGACCATCCATTCTATAGCCCCGATCTGTCGCCCTGCGACTACCACATCTTCGAGACACTGAAAAAAGCTCTCAAGGGCGGCCGGTTCGATAAGGGCCCTGAAGTTCGTGACGCCGTTGAACACTGATTCCGCAGCCAACCATGGACGTTCTTCGTTCAGGACATCCGCAATCTGGTGCTGCGCTGGGACACTTGCTTTAAACAACAAAGCGACTATGTGTAGCAGGTTTGTAGCACATGCATCACTCTTTCTTCGTGGATGGTCACATATTCCAACTTTTAAACCCTTACGGCAAATTCTCTGTTGTCTCAGTGACTGTCGTAAGGTTTCATAAGTCTCAACTTATAAACCCTTACGGCAAATTCTCAGTTGTCTCAGTGACTGTCGTAAGGTTTCATAAGTCTCAACTTATAAACCCTTACTACAGTCTTAGTTTCATTTGGGCGACCCTTATAAATAAATTCAATGTTCTCTACCCAGTTCTGGTCATTGATGTATTTAAAATATTTCCGGGTTTTTTTTTCGTATTTTTAACTTTTGCTGTACAAATTACAAATTTTATAGGACGTTACTTATTATGCTCTCGAGAAAGCTCCTACCAATTCCAAGCGCATTTGTAATTCGTAACCGTTACTATACAACCTGAAACATAATAAGTCAAACTTTTAAAATAGTATGTCGCCTGATTACCTATAATTTCAGAAGTAATACATTAACTTGTGAAATCAGACATTTTTAAAAACCTTCGTGGAATGGTGTGTTTCAGATATATAGCAATCCGAAATTCTTTGAGTATAAAAAGAGTTGCGTTTACCTTACTGTAATGTCCGTGATTTAAAAGCCGGTGGAATTTTAAATCTCCTTACGAACTAAATCGTTTTATTTACTTGATTTACTTATTAACCCTTGAACGGTCTAAACTCCCGAAACTTCCTTACAACCAAACTATCACGACGGTCTGAAACACCCGTCTAGTGTGAGTTCGGTTTCTTACCCCGTCCTTTTTTTTTAAGTTACACGGACTCTACGGGATTAGCAGACGTCACCCTCAGCATTGTTGCAGCTAAACAAATAAATAAACAGGCGTTTGAATCTTGGAAGAATTTAATGATCGCTACGGGAAACGTCTTAAAGTAAACGCACAAGATCAGAATTCCCGTGCAGTGACAGAGCACTAATTCTTTTTTTTTTTTTTTGTACTTTGAAACTGGAGATGGGAAATTTGGAAGAAGAAACAGACCCTTCGTGTATTGTAGTATTCTGAACGGACAAGATTTCAGGGCTCTGTTCGATAAATGCTTAAATTACCTTATGAACTGAGATAAGTCTTCGTATAAACCAAGAGCTGTTGAATGTTATCTTATCAACTAACGTTCAAAAGAAACTGGTGAAATAAAAGGGAGGAGCAGCGTTGGAACTTCGGATGCAAAGTTGTTCATATACCGATTGAATCACCGCATTTCCGTCTTCCATAGACGATGGTATATATCGTCATTTTCACTTGCCTTCATCATAAGATACTGTTGTGCTTGTAAGTGGTTTCTTTAATATTCCTAGTGAAATACTCCTTAAAAGGAAAAAGTGTGTCTTTCTCTCTTCGTTGCTCAGTTCGAGAGTCGTGACCCAATTCACATCCTGTCGGCAGTCAAGGTTTGGCATCCCTGTCTGTTTTCTGCAAGTTATTAAAACTGCTTAGTTTTAACAATGGGCAATTTTACCTGCAGATTTTATAGACACCATAATTAACAGCCCGGGGCATCGCTTTAGAGTCTATATTGCTGTTTGTGGGACAACACTCCATACTGAGACACTTTTTAATTTTTGGAATACTGATTTATGTTGTTTTTCATCTAAGCACAGATGTAAATGCTTTGTATAAAATGTTATTGCGAATTTCTGTAACATGTGGTAGAATGAAGATTTTCATTAATTTTCATTTAAATGGTTTGCATGTGCATTGGGTTATAACCATTTTTCTATCTGTTCCTTAATTTATGAAAACCAGTGCTTTATGAGCGTTTTGAAGGTATCGTATAGATATCTTTTCAAAAACAGATTCAACTGAAATTTGCCAACGTAAACTTATTGGTCTTAAACTAGATGCACGAAATGTTTAAAGTTATATACTGAAAATGTTTCTAGTACTCATTTTTTTATCGGAAAGCATCACGGCTTTAATCATATGACTAAGTTAATGACTTGCCACAAGCATTTCTGTGTGAAGTACGTAAAATTAAATTTCTTATATTACAATGTTTTGTCTTTAACAATTATTCCCTGAAAGCAACCGATTTATACTGTCAGCAAAATCAATGTTGTTCAGTATTTTCGTGTTATTTTTGAAAGGAGGCCATTCGGATCTTTTTGTGATACAAAACAGTGAAAATATATTTTTAATTCACATGATTACTGCCCACGAAAATAGGACAATTATTGCTGTATTTTTCTAAACGACAGACGAAAATAATGCGTAAGAATGAACGAGGCAAGAAGAAATCGGACTGTACCAGAAGCAAAATACTACCAGCAAAAGCAATGTTGTGTTAGTATATTTGTGTTGTTCTTGAAGAGAAGACAATGATATCTCATTCTGATACAAAACAGAGAAAATTTGTTTTTAAATCACATAATTACTTCACACGAAATTAGGACAATTATTCCTGAAATTTTCTAAACGACAGACAAAATCAATGCCTAAGACTGAAAGAGGCAAGGAGAAATCGAGTTGTAGCAGAAGGTAATGATAAATTAGTGGCCTAACAAGAGACCTCCGTTTCAGCATAGCTGAGAAAATTAGATATATATCAAGCAGCACAGCCCACAGCGCTACAGTTTTTCCAGCAGCTCAAGAATTCTGTTCCATATACAGGGTGCGTAGAATTAGTGTCAAAGAATTCAGGTGCATGTTCTTATCGACGGAACAAACAAAAAATGTCCGATAAAAATGGGTCCGGAAGCGCTTAGTTTCGGAGACGTGAGGGATTTAATGTATCATAAATGCAAGCAATGGGGACACAAACCAAAACGCATAATAGTACAATTACATGAGGACACGTTAATACTGTGTACTGTACAGTAAGAAAACAAAACAAAACACGTGTGTGTTACAATAAATGCTAAAAATTGACGCCTCCGGCTTCGATGCATGCGGTAAGCTACGTTCCAAACTTTGTCGCACCCTGCTGAAAATTCCTGCAGTGTTGCATATGTGCTCCTATCTATTCTGGATATGCTCACATAGACTGCAATATCCAGCAAGGATTTGCGTACACAATAGCCTTTAAATTTCGCCACAGATAAAAATCTATTGGGTTGAAATCTGGTGAACGAGCAGGCCATGGAAGGGATCCTCCTCGATCACTCACTCTGTGAGGAAAACGTTCATCCAAATACTGACGAACACTCCGACTGAAGTGAGGAGGTGCTTCACCGTGAATGAGTAACATGCGGCGGACTATGGCCAGAGGTACACCTTCCAGTAAATGTTGCAATTCGTTATAAAGAACTGCAGATAAATGTCGCCCTTCAGCCACCGAGAAAAGAAATAGGGGCCTTTCAAATGGTGATGCACCACTCCAGCCCACACGTTGAGGCTGAAATGCTGTTCATGTTTGTCCTGTCGCACAGCATAAGGGTTGTCGTTGCTACAGATGTGATTGTTATGGTAGTTGACAACCCCATCACGTGTAAAACCAACTTCCCCACTGATCAAGCCTCATGTCAAAAAATGGAAGACCGCAGCACACTGTTGTTTATTGCATTGGCAGAATGTTCATCGTGGCACAAAATCCACCTTACCGAGTTCTTGCACCCATTGTTGGTGATAGGAGTGCAGAATACTTTAATGGATAATTTGCCAAATTGTCATATGGCTCACCCCTTCCCTTACGGAAGTGTATCTCGTATGGTCGGATGGATTTTCTTCCGCTATCCAAAGTACTCGGTCCTCCAGGTCAGTATTGCGGACCTGTCGTGGTCGTTCAGCCACAGTACACGAAACGCGAAATTAACCCCTCTCTTGCAACCGCTGGTAGAGTCGTGTGAATGTTCTGGTACAAGGTAAACGCCTGTTGGGGTACCTCTCAGCAAAACATTTACTTGCTGTTAACGCATTCACATCCGGCAGACCATACATGTAGTGCATCTGAGCCATTTCACTTGCCGAATATTTCATTTTCGTTCTGCTGTCCTGACGCCAGTGTAATCAGTGCTATCTTCGAAACCTACTACAGGTGTCCACACACCCAGGAGAAATGCAAATGTCGCCAACCTGCAAAAAAACCCGACACAGTTTACTGCGAACTCTAAAAAACAACTGTAATATTGCGTATAAATGTAACCGTTCATATCTCTGAAACTAAGCTCTTTCGGACCCATGTTTATTGTAACGTTTTTGTTTATTCCGTCAATAAAAACACGCCCCTGAAATTTTTAACACGAATTACTATACACCCTGTATATTGGTCAGTTAAGTTTATATGCAATTCCCGAATTCTATACAAACACGGAAATAGATGATGGAAAATGTATGACACATATAAAAGTAAAGTACCCTTTTAGTCATCAGATACTGTGGTAATGAAAGAACACCAGCTTAGTAAGGAATATCTTTACAAGAATTTAGAGTCAAAGCCCGCGCCATTAAATTTTAACATATTTCAGTGACTTCAGCCGTTCAGGCATAGAGTTGTAATTTTTTATAATGTTCTAACTGACTTCGGCTACAATTTTCTCCAGATTCAGATCTACATTCCTGTTTTTCCTCACCTTAATTACTTTGCAAAATAACTCAGTTTTCTGTTACTGTTAATACTTAGCTCGGTGTTCTGATAACTTAGCTCTCTAGAGCAAGCCTTCGGGGATTCTCGGACTCAAAAACATTTGCAATGGGTTTATTTCCCGGTACATGAAATATAATTTGCAGACGAATCCTCCATCAATCGGACGTTCTATAAAATTTCAAAAAACACAAGCTGAGGTATAATTTAAAAACATAGTGTAACATATGTGTGTCCCAAACGGCCAAGAACGAAAATTTTGAGCTTCCGTGGATCGCAAGGTAATTTTTGCCCGCGGTAAGCATAATTTCCGTCTAAGGGTAAATCAGAAATTATTATTTATAATTGAAATTGTCCTATAAATAATATGTGCTGTCTTAAAAAATTCTTAAGTAAATTATGAAACTCTTGTAACTGTAAGACGAATGAAATGTCGTATCAATGGAAAGCAAGTATGTCATCCGTGCTGTAGAATTTTAAGAGATCTCTTCGTCTTTTTCATTAGTAATTGAGCATTCGTGACCGCTTCAGTCACAAAAATTTAGTAGTGGAGCGTTCATCTGTGAATGATAGGCTCTCACTACTGTGAGTGATAATTTAATCCTTCATTACTGCGACACACTAAAGTCTCAGCGCGTTTAATCTTTTTTAGTTCAGAACATTTCTGAAGAGAAATTTTCAATTAAAATAAGTAGTTTCAGACATAAATATAAGAAACGTAGTGTGAACCATTATGCGAGTGTACAATCACCAGTCAGCTAGGCAATAATGATCAAACTTAAGAACGGGAAAGGTAAGATAATGATTTTCAATTGAATTGTATACCCGAACCTTTCTTCTTGTATACCCGAACCTTTCTTCGTCCCGAATCATTCATGGTGAAGTGTGACTGGTGTAGAGTACTTGTTCTTTTGTACAACCTGCCCAAAAGAGCTGAGGATAATCATTAATTCCGCCATTACTGGGACTCTCACACATAAGTAGTAGAGCGTTCAACTTTCTATTACCCACATGCGTTCGGTAATAATATTCCAGCAACTGCAGTAATGTCTAGAATTGATACATGTCAATAGTTGAGTGGGAGGACAATCAGCAAGCGGCTAGGGAAAATGTTAAACTTAATAATGGAAACTATACGTATTTTAAAGCAATTCTTTTGAATGGTGTGCCGCTGTTATATATCAGGTAATGCCTCCTGGCTAATCACCCATCGTGAATTGTTATTATGTGAAATGCTCGCGCTGATTTAAAACAGTTTACAAAATAGAGCTCTTACTTTAAAGCGCAACATGAGATCACTAAAACGAATGATTTAGTTATTGAGCACGACAACAACATGCAATTTGAATCATTCGTGAATGACTCTTTTGGGTGATTGATGACTAATATTATAAAAAGGCATTTAGATGTTAATAATAGTCACACAATAATGCCTTGCTTCCCAGGGCTTAACAACGAGATGAGGTTTTCGCAAACCAAAAATGGTGTCCAGTCGCCTCTGATCAAGAGGCAACTGGACACCGTGAAATCAGTTATAGCTATTTTCTTTAACACCATCTAAGGGCAACTGCACAAACCACAATATATGTCAGCGTATGCGTTAGTGCGTTTTTGGGTACTCGTGTCACTGAATTTCAAGGAATTATTTTCTGTTTAAAGGCGAGATGCTCAGTTATTTCCTTTTATACCACACTGACATTTTTTTCTAACTTTCAAAATTAAATTATTCTCAACTGTATAAACAAAACACTTAAACTTCAAAAGCCTTGTATTTCATTCATTACAAATAGGTATATAACGACATAGTGAAATACACACATTTCCGAAAATTAATGATCTTTAGAAAATAGGGTAGCAAATCGTCTTGTTGGAGCCGAAAATATAGTAGTACGTTTCCGTATAACTGTCATTAAGATTTCGAAATTTCAAGAAATAATGATCTGGAAAGCACATATGTTTAACCTAATCATTTCATTAACAGGATAATTCGTCGTTCAACAGAATTACCTGCCTCAACCCTAACCCGAGACAGAAACCCTGTTAAGTACATAGGATCTATGCAATACGTTCCAGCTGTCTGCGATATTCTCAAAAACATTTGTAAGAGGTCTGATTTGAGTTTCGGTGCAAAAACCTGTTAATTTAATATGGCAAATCAGAAACGACAAAGATATAATAAATTTGGAATACCGTCACGGCGTTAATGCCATTCCGCTAAAGGCCATGGATTATAAGAAAGAGACTCTGTATAGGTGCTTCGTAACCTAAAATGCCGAATCTATGAATACAATTTGAAAACGAATTCTTCTGCTACGGCATTATGGAGATTATGCTCGAAAGGTAATTACGAGGCAATATGGAACCCTACTACTATCCTGTCGGTCCAGCACGCTTTGCTATTCTATTTTCTGAAAACTACTATCCTGTCTGTTAAGCAAGCTTTGCTACTCTATTTTCTGAAAACTATTATCCTGTCGGTCCAGCACGCTTTGCTACTCTATTTTCTGAAAACTACTATCTTGTCGGTCCAGCACGCTTTGCTACTCTATTTTCTGAAAACTTATGGATTTACAAGTATGGACCAAAATCTTGCAATGACAATTCACCTGCTCAGATACCTCTTCCTTGGAAATTTCTTCTAAAACCGGAACCATATTTCCAGTTTTTCAGAACTTTAATTGGTTTTCTACTGTTTGTACATTTCATATAGTAGAAAATCAAATAAGGTTGTGTTCTTCTGTGTTTTTAACATGATTTTTAAAAATTATTTTTTAATATTGACAGTGGCATTATTTAGCAATATCGTACAAAAACAGCGATTACAATTTATCAGCAAAGGGCTTTTACAAAAATGTTCTGATATCACATTATTTGTGGAGAGAGCGAACATTTTTAAGCATGTGTTCTGGAATATGATCAGACGTTATGCTTCCAGTAGAGCAGTAAAGAGCATTTAAGAAGATGTGAGGTCATGTTAATTCTGGAGAGAAGGATGCCTTTTTAAAAATGTGTACAGGTATGATGCAAGATCTGTTTTCGGTAATGCCGCAAAGGCTGCTACAAAAATGTTTTGAGATCATGCTATATGTGGAAATGAAGGGGCATGTTTTTGACACAACAATGATTAAAACGAAATTTTTTTAGTCGACGGAGAATAAAGGTGATAATTTTTTATGTTAAAAGCAAGAGTTAATGCAAATGACCCAGAGAGAAGGGTAGAACTGTTGTGTTTTATGTAATGAAAAAACAACAATGCAAAACTATCGCGACACACGAAAGTGAATTTCTAAGGAATAGATAAAAATATAAGTGCTAGGTTTATGTGCAAGATTCACCAACGCAGTTCCGGAAACATTTTTTTTTATTTATGGCATTCAACAGTTTACCATGCTGCAATAATCTGTAATCACCGATCTGAATTATTGTGAATCTATAACCTGGCATAACGTGTGTTCAGAAAATCTGACTTTATGCTTAAGAGATTTGGGGAGCTTCTACGACATATCTGTGAATTATTTCATTATTTTCTCAGACTTAAAATAAATATAGAGTGAAATTTATCAGCTTCAAGGTGGTGAAATTTCTTTGCACGTTAATCATGTCCAAACCTTCCTCAAAATGTGTAGCACTTAACTGATATTCGTTGTCCTTTGCAAGTACAATTATGCTTTATAAAATTGCCAAGAAACAAAGAACCGGTTATGAGTACACGGAGGCGCCACAGTCAATGCACCAAGTCGTGTAATTTAACATGTAATGTTTTGTCACCGAACTTGAGCTCAGCAAGCGCAGTAAAGAATAAAGCCTTCCCGATCTCGAGATCTGGGACACATTGGTTCCTGTTTATGAGGCAACTTAAAACACGGCTTACTTAGACCTTATATGCAACCATTTCTATCGCTTAAAAATCATCAGCTCCGGTGGACATCTTGCTCAGCTCCGTATCAAGAATAACACACGTACTTCCCCCAACATTGCAGTTTTGAGATGGACCCGCAGAGTGACTAAAACTGCAAATCGTGCTGAACATATATCTTTGATTGTTTTTATCTTTCTGTAGCAGAGCATCCTAATGGAGAGATAGCGCACCATTACACAAAATACTCCCATTTTCAATATTCATGAGTAAACCGTATATATCTCCAATCTCTTGGATCAGTATTTTCTTTCCCAAGTTATTAAAAAAATCAAAAATCGAAGTTTAACCGTACTAAATTGAGTATATTCAGAAGTGGTAATATATACTGATTTCATTGTCCCGTTCCGCCAATCTGTCTTGGCTCCACGGGGACTTGTTGAGCACCTTGGATGTTATTTTGAAATGTTGCGACAATTATCCTGCCTTGAGACGCGGTTCGGACCCTGGCCACCCCAATGGCCCAGAGACCAGCCCGTGGTGACGTGCTGGCAGGCGACCTAGAATACCTTGTCTGGGTTCCCGCTCTGTCTGGCGGGATAGGTCGTTTCTTTACTTTTTCGCTGACTGGAAGATTCCTTGCCCTCGAACTTTTTTTTGGGGAATAATTTCCCTTTATTTTCTTTTTCAAACACCTACACACATGTATACACTGTCCTCATGCTTAGGACTTACAACATCAAGAGATAGCAAAATGTATTTACAGAATATTTACATTGGTGGTTTCTTCGTCTGCTTTCCCACAGACTTCTACCCTCATTCATCTTCCGATTCGCTTTCGGTGTGCACGTTCACCTCCTGCGTTTCGGTCCCCGTTTGATTGGGGAAGATGGTATGTTGCTGGAGGGTTAGCCTTTCAACCAAGGCTAATATCCCCCTCCTGTTAACGGAAGATTGGATGAGCAGATCCAATCTTCGCGTTCTTTGCACACCTGGGATCAGTGTGTTTCTCCATTCGGCGAAGCCACTGCATTCAAGTACGCAGTGTTCTATGCTTGCCGTTCTCTTTCCACAGGGACAAGTGCAGTTCCTGATGGCAAATCTGCCTAGGTATTCAGGGCTGATGCCATGGCCACTGAGTACTTGATTCAGGAACTTATTTGTCTGTGCTCGTTTGGTCGAGACTTTCGGAAACACTCTGTGTGTCTTCCGCCCTGTCTCTCCCGTGTCCCATCTGACCTGCCATTCGGTCATGGTCCGACGTGCTAGTGCTGCGCGAATGCACCTTCGCGGCGTTCTGCATTGCACGTCGACCGTCTCTTTCAGCGTGGCTGCCTTCGCCAGCTGATCTGCCCTTTCGTTTCCTAGGGTTCCGACATGGCTTCGTACCCAGTGGAAACTAACTGCCCCATCTCCTCTCTGCCCTCAAGAGGGTTTTGATCCTCTGGACGATGGGGTTTCTTCCCCTGAATCTACTCAGAGCCTGCAGTGCTGCCTCACTGTCCGAGTAGAGTTTTATTCTTTCGTCACTACGCCTGGGAAGTGCCCAGGTGAGTGCCATCTCTATCGCCAGAAGTTCAGCCTGAAAGACCGAAGCGTTCTGCGATAATTTCACGCTTCCTGCAGTGGCTTCGTTCCCGTCCGAGAACGCACAGAAGCCTGCCCCCACTTGTCCCTTCAACTTTGAGCCGTCCGTGAACAGCTCATGCCCAACTCCCGTGGGTTTCTCCTTGTCCCACGGTGGGCAAATTTCCTCGGCAGGGTGGATCTGCCAGTCCACACTTTCCATCTCCATGTCGGAGGCTCGATGCGGCGCACCGAGAAGGTAGGCGACCTCGCCTGACCTTAGGCAGTGCATTGCTGCCTCCCTTTCCACTACTAGGTTCGCCGGCTCGCACCCCGCCAGCACTTGGAGTGCTAGGGTTGACGTTGTGCGAAAACAACCGGTTATCCCCAGTAGGGCCAACCTTTGGATTTGGTTTATCCCCTTCTTCATTCTGACTGTGGGATTCCACCATGCCCCACTTGCATACGTCAGAATTCTTTCAATTCCTCTCTGATAGATGGCCTTCTTGGTTTTGCCCGTTAACCTCATGCCATTCAATCTATTGAGAATCATCGTGCACCTTGTTCTAAGGTGCCTCAGGTGTGGCAGCCCTGATAGACTCTGATCCAGGACCACACCCAAGTATTTCATTTCACGCACCGCCTTGATAGTGCACCCTTGGAATCTGCACTGGGGTGGTGTTTTCATTACTCCACTCTTAGCTATTGCTAGCAGAGTGGTCTTCTCAGGAGCGAAGCACAGTTTGCTTTCTCTGCTCCAATTTTCTAGCACATCCAAGGCCCTATGTGCTTCTCTTTCGATCACGTGTCTCCCTGAGGCGGAGACCACGAGAACGAAATCGTCCGCATAGGCTTGAATCTCCACTGCGGGCCCCAGGTCTAGGTTCAGTGCTGAATCAGCAACTATATTCCACCAGAGCGGCCCGGAGTTGGATCCTTGCGGACACCCTCTATGGTACGAACGCGAGGATTGCCCATTCCCCGCTTCGAACTCGACTCTTCTATCAGACAGGTAGCTGCTGATCAGTTTGAACAGGTTCCTTGGACAGCCAAGTTCTTTAAGTCTGGTTAAAACCATTGGCCACCAGACACTGTTGAATGCCCCCTCACGTCTAGTGAGATGAAGCAGGTATGGAGCCCCTCCGCTTTGTTCCTCTCAGCCCTCTCTCGGAGGCTGCGAATTGCCTGCGTTGCGCAACGCCCCGGAAGGAAACCAAATTGGTTCCTGTTTAGCTTTCCCCTGCTCCATGAGGAAGCCAAGCGCTCTGTTCGTTATGAGCTTGTCCAGCACCTTGCTCCACGCCGAGAGGAGGCAGATGGGCCTATAGGCTGCAGGGTCATTTTTGTTCTTTCCGGTCTTGTTGAAAAGAACTAGCACCGCTGTTTTCCACAAGTCTGGGAAGATTCCCCTCCCGAGGCATTCGTTTAGGAGCGCCACAAAATACCCGGGATTTGCATAGTAGATTTCTCTGACTATGCTGAGGTCGAACCCATCCTTGCCTGGTGCTTTGCCCGTATTTAGACTGGAGAGGGCATTCTCCACTTCGTCTCTCGTGAAGGGGGGGGGTCCTCACCAGTGTCCGGCGGGATCCGACTTTCTTCCCTTATTTCTTTTTTGTTGAGGGGAGTCCCCTTCTCCCTCGTCTCCTTGGAAGTGGTAATCCAAGAGACTTTCTACGGTACTATCAAGAGTCTTTGATAGGCTACCGTCTGCCCTTTCTACCGCTGCTAGTTTTAGCGGTTCGGTTATGGATCCCCTCGAGATCTTATAGGGGATCCCGAAAGGGTCAGCCGGAGTTTGAAACTCACACAGTTTTCTCCAGTAGGAGATTTTCGAGAGATTCAGTTCTCTCCTGTATGCTGAACGAGCCTTTTTATGCACTTCTGTGCACTCCCCTGTCTTGCGGAGTAGCTTTTGCTCTTTGCAGAGCTTTCCTACTCCGCCTAGCTCTCGCCCTTAGAGCTTTTAGTTTCTCCGACCACCAGGGGTGGGGGTCCTTGGCTCCCCTTTTATTTCCCCTACTACTCTCGCATAGCGTTGTTATTTGACTGGTAAGTTCTTCAAAGAGGGAGTTGAGGTCCGACACTTCTGCGGCCTCTTCTTCCCTCCTACCTCCCAACAAGATAGTTAACTTGGCTTTAAAAGCCCACCAGTCTAGATTCTTCATTAAGAATCTTTTGCGCTTGGGTCGGATGGGCTTTTCCGATCCCAAAACGAAAGATAGCGCTAGGTGGTCACTGCAGCTCTCGTCGTCCAGTACTTGCCAATCCTGGACAAGGCTGCGCTTTGAGACTCTGACGAGAGTCACGTCGATCCAAGAGGAGCCCCTCGCCCCTTGGAAGGTCGGGGTGCTCTCTGGATCGTTCAAGAAACTCAGGTCTGCCGCGTTGGAAAAGTCCACTAGTAGCTGGCCGCGTTCGTCCTCGTTCTGATTGCCCCAGAGAGGACTCTTCGCGTTGAAGTCGCCTGCTATTATTATCTCATGACTGGGGAATTCCCTAATAGAGCCATTAGCTCATTCAGCGTTTCTCTCAAATTGCCTGCCGGAGAACTGTATACGTTCACCATTAAAAATTTCGCATCACCACATTCCACGCCGAGGGCGACCACGTTCTCGGAGCATTTTATCTCGAGAACCGCTAGGGACGGGTCTTTCACGACCGTGGCCACCCTGGGCTTTGCCACCCTAGGGTGGTAGATCCAGTAGGAGTTAGGGAAGCCCACCACTCTTCCCCCCTGTTCGAATGGTTCCTGCAATAGCAGAATATGAGCTTTTTGCTCAGTGGCTGTCACCAGGGCCTGTGTCGTTGCTGCCCGTGCGTGGTGCAGATTGATTTGAAGCACCTTAACGCCTCTCTTTGGTTTATTATCCATAATGAGTGCGTTCTTTTAGCAGAGCCAGTTCTCTGACAAGGCTTGGGCATTCCTTGTCTAGGCTCGAGTGGCCTACATCCACTCGACGCCTGAATCTCTTGTTGTTTGCCAAGCAGTTAGTGCAGACCGGGCTATTGCTGCACTCTTGGCGCTTGTGCCCGGTTTCCCCACACCGGGCACATCTATCCTGCTCTTCGGTGCACCTTGACCTAAAGTGCCCGAACCCGTTACACCTGTAGCAACGGACCTCCCTCAGATATTCCCTTACTGAGTGGACGGTCCATCCCACTCCGAGCTTGCCTCGCTTCATTACTTTTTTGAAGGTCAGTGGGTCCGCCTCTGCTACCCAGTGGCGTTTCCACCCTTCACCTTCAACGAGAACTTGAGCTGGAGGCTGCTCTCCTCCAACTCTGGGTTCTGTTCCGCGAGACATTGCTCGACCTCTTCCCTTGACAGGTTTCCGTCTATCCCGTAGACGATAAACCTTGGATTCCTCTTAGCTGGCAATCTGGACCGAAGGTTCTCCTTCGTCACTGCATTGCTCTTTAGCTCCGAATCCAATTTCTCTATTTCTTTGGCGGAGGAGCATTCCACCATTACTCCTCCCCCATTGACCTTTCTGACTCCCTTAACCCCAATCTGGAGTTTGGCGGGGCAAATCTGAGTTTGCAGGACCGCCTTTACGTCTTCCGACGAGGGAGAACCCTTGTCTGTTGCGGGGTAAACGAGAAGCACGTGCCTCTTCTCGACCCTCTTGGGTGCCACCTTCTTGGCTACCCCTTCTTACCCGTTTTTTTGCTTAGGGGCCGTATTCCCCTTGCCTGGCTTCGCTCGAGCCGCTTCGGCATATGTCTTTGGAGCCGCGCTAGCGTGCTCACTTCTTTCCTGGAGTCTCCCTTGGATGAGACTCATCTCTATCACTTGCTTGGTGCAAGCTGCTTGTAGCGAGTTCGCTACTTTCCTTATCTTGGTTCTGGTGTTAACCAGAACCTTGTTTGAAGGATTCTCTAGAATCCTCTCCAACTCTTGGAAGAAGGAGTTGACTGCGCTTGCGAATTCCGACGGAATTTCTAAGTCGCAGTCTGCCTCAACGGGCTCACTTGGACCGGGGTTGAAGCCCCCGCGTCCTCTGCCATCTCTCTACTCGGGTTGCTAACCGAGTGTAAGCCCTGGGACCTGTGTCCCTGGTCGGTCAGACTTAGAACGTTCGACAGTCAGGTGCTCAGCGGTACCCTGGGGTCCTTCCGCTGTAACCTGCACCTGACCCCGGTTGAGTGGTGGATTTGGCCTGATCCGTAGATCAGGGGATCGGCACGACGACGACGTTCCAGAAGTGGTAAGAATGCTGCACGAAATCATTATTAAGGTAAATGGATCCAAAATAAAAACTTTCCATGGTGATGGAAAATCGATTATTTATTAAACACAATCCATATATTCAGCACTGGAGAAAGATTTCCTAAGTGTAACACACTGATTGATTGTTTCATAGCAGGATTATTTCGTAGTATTTCTAGAATTCGCTGAGAAATGTGTTGTGATTTTTGTCAGCAGCTTTCCGTATTTTTACCTGCAACTCAGGGTTTAACTTAGCATTGGTGGAATGTTAATTTCTTTTTATACCCATTTTTTCCTGAATGACTTTCCCAGCTGTCTTGTTTGAAATGCTTGTGTGTGTTTTGTTCTTTTCGGTGTTCAAAATTTTTACTAAGAGTCTCTCCGTACCTCACACTTTCCTACTTACTTTTTTGTTTCAATGATAAAAATTAATGGTGTTTTATAAAGCAACTTTTACGGAAATAACATAATCAAAATATTAATAGCAGGTACTTGCATGCGAAGGGAAAAGCTTCATTGCAAACATGTTCAAGAAATGTGTATTGCTTTCAGTGTACTGTTCATTAAAATAATACTAATTAGGAAACCTTTTGAATTTTAATTGTTATTGGATGAAGTTCACTCAAAATGAATTACTCTTTTAATTAGGCTGTTATTTGAGATAGAATTCAATTCAGCTTAGGTGGTAAACCTGTTAAATTCTTACTTCATTATTGATTTCAAAAATATTTCGCTTTGCTGGTCTCTGTTCGTCGTTACTATACTCACACTGAACTGGATGAACATGTTCTAGTAGATGTGAGAGAAATATAACAAATTTTAAAACGAGAACTCCCAAGCCCTAGATTATCTGGTCGAACTTTGTTTTATCAATACGATGGAATTATTAGATTCATTTTCGGAGTTTAAGATCTTTATCAGTAATGAGTTTTTTATTTTTTATTTTGAAGACAATGTTTTTTTATTTGATTTTGTTGTCTACCTCGGATATTCAAAGTACGCTTACAAAGTTTCAGTTCTACATTAATAATAAAAACTTCGACAGGGTTCATCATTACATATAATTTCACTTTCCAAAAAGACAACCACCCATTTCTTGAAAAGGATAACCTAATAACCCCTATTTTTTCAGGACAGTGTGACTTAATCATCAATACCTGAAAGCTGAGGAAGAGACAGACAGAAATAGATCAGACGTAACGTAGCATGCATAAGCTTTGCCTACCCCTTCCCACACACAAAAAATACGAAGCACTCCGAGAATGTCGTTCTATCCTGATAAAAATCCGCATGCAAATACTGCAGTGCTGATTATAGAAGTGATAAAAAATAACGTCCGATTACTAAATAGTAGTCGGCCACAGCGTATATGAACCAAAGAAAGCGCTTGCCTGCTGGTACAGTTGTGACAGTAAATTGTCTGTACAATAACCTCCACTAACCGTGAGGATACCACGATGTCGGATCCGAAGAAATAACGAGCACTTTACAGTTTCACAGAGGACGTGTAACTATGCTACACATTGGAGGCAATATCGTTAGATTTCCACACAGCACCGACGCAAATGCCTGATGATATGTCCTCTCTGAAACTGAAAACTGCTCGTTGTTTGTTCGAATCCGACGTCGTGGCATCCTCACCGTCCGTGGAGGTTATTGCAACCACAATTCGCTGTCACAACTGTACCGGGGTGCAAGTGCTTTCTTTGGTTCATATGCGCTGTGGCCGACTACTACAGTATCAGTTATTGGTCGCTATTTTTTGTCACTTCCATATTCGGCACTGCAGTATTTGCATGCGGATTTTCATCAGGATCCGACGTCATGGCATCTTCACCGTCCGTGGAGGTTATGGCAACCACGATTTGCTGTCACTACTGTACCGGCGTGCAAGCGCCTTCTTTGGTTCATATGTGCTGTTTTATGGTGATTTGGCCAAGCGCCTTCCCACCATAATTACACGTCCTCTCTGAAACTGTAAAGTGCTCGTTCTTTGTTCGGATCCGACGTCGTGTCATCCTCACCGTCCGTGGAGGTTATTGCAACCACAATTTGCGGTCACAACTGGACCGGCGTGCAAGCGCTTCCTTTGGTTCATATGCGCTGTGGCTGACTACTATTTCATTATTGGTCGCTATTTTTTGTCACTTCCATATTCGGTACTGCGGTATTTGCATGCGGATTTTCATCAGGATGGAGCGACATTCTCGGAGTGCTTCGTACTTTTTAAGGGAGGGAAGTGGTAGGCAAAGCTTATACATGCTGCGTTACGTCTGATATATTTTTGTCTCCGTCCTGAGGTTTGAGGTGTTGATAATTGACTCACACTGCACTTAAAAAGGAAGGGTTATTAGGTCATCCTTTGCAAGAAATGGATGCTTGTCTTTTTGAAAAGGGAAATTATATTTAATGATGTACTCTGTCTAAGCTTTTTTTTAAATGTAGAACGGCAAACTTTGTAAACGTACTTTGAATATCCGAGGTAGACAACAAAATCAGATAAAAAAAACATTGTCTTCAAAATAAACAAAAAAAAATTATTTACTGATAAAGATCTTAAACTCCGAAAATGAATCTAATAATTTCATCGTATTGATAAAATAAAGTTCGACCAGATAATCTAGTGCTTGTAAGTTCTTGTTTTGAACTTTGGTATATTTCTCTCACATCTACTAGAACATGTTCATCCAGTTCAGTGTGAGTATAGTAACAACAAAGAGAGACCAGCAAAGCGATATATTTTTGAATTCACAAATGAAGTACGAAATAAAGAGCTTTACCACCTAAGCTCTATTGAATTACATTCCAAATAACAGCCTAAGTAAAGGCGCAATTCATTTCCAAGGAGTTTTTCAAAGATCTATTAAAGTTCAAAAGGTTTCCTAATTAATATTGTTTTAATGAATACTAAACTGAAAGCAATACGCATTTCTTGAATATGGTTGCAATGATGTTTTTCCTTTGACATGCAAATACCTGCTATTAATATTTTAACTACGTTATTTCCTTAAAAGTTGTTTTATAAAACACCATTAATTTGTATCATTGAAACAAAAAAATAAGTAGGAAAGTGTGAGGTACGGAGAGACTCGTAGTAAAAATTTTGAACACCGAAAAGAAAAAAACACACACAAGCATTTCAAACAAGACAGCTGGGAAAGTCATTCATTAAAAATTGGGTTAAAAAAGAAATTAACATTCCACCTATGCTAAGTTAAACCCTGAGTTGCAGATAAAAATACGATAAGCTGCTGACAAAAATCACAACACATTTCTCAGCGAATTCTAGGAGTGCTACGATATTATCCAACTATGAAACAATCAATCAGTGTGCTAGACTTAGGAAATCTTTCTCCAGTGCTGAATATATGGATTGTGTTTAATAAATAAACGATTTTCCATCACCATGGAAAGTTTTTATTTTGGATCCATTTACCTTAATATTGATTTCGTGCAGAATTCTTACCACTTCTAACTAAACTCTATTTAGTACGAATAAACCTCGATTTTGGATTTTTTTAAATAACGTGGAAAAGAAAATACTGCTAGAAGAGATTTATACGTTGGATATATACACATGTGTACGATTTGCTCATGAATATTGAAAATGGGAGGATTTTGTATGATATGGAAAATGTAGTGCGCTATCTCTCCATTAGGATGATCTGCTACACAAAGACAAAACAATCAAAGAGATATTAATCAAGTCAGCTGTACTTTAAATGATGAAAATTTAATATGTTTCAGCACGATTTGCAATTTTCGTCACTCAGCGGGTCCACCTCAAAACTGCAATGTTGGGGGAAATACAGGTGTTATTCTTGATACAGAACTGAGCAAGATGTCCACCGGAGCTGGTGTTTTTTAAGCGATGGCAATGGCTGCATATAAGGTCTAAGTAAGCCATATTTTAACTTGCCTCATAAATAGGAACCAATGTGTCCCCGTTCTGGAGATCGGGAAGGCATTGTTGTTTATTGCGCTTGCTGAGCTCAAGATCGGTGACAAAACCTGACTTGGTAAATTACAAGACTTGGTGCACTGATTATTCATAACTAGTAAGCCTCCGTGTATTCATAACTAGTACGTTTTTTCTTGGCAATTGCACGAACATCCTACCAAAGGAAAGCTGTTAAATGAACAAAGGATATAAAATATGCACACCATTACGTTCGATGGCTCACGGCAGAATTGATTTATGACACACATAAAGGCTAGCAGTAGAGAAAATACTGCTGTTATGGGAGATAATCTACATTTGTCTAGAAATGACAGCTTTATCCTTCCATATCCATAAAATATTTCATAACACATTCTCATTTCCTCCTTTCATAGACTAGCAAACTACGAAACAGGTGTGTAAAAAACCTTTAACGCATGTCCAGCATGGGGTTCTGGAAATCCCACTTTTTCTAGGGTCATACGAAGATCAGCGGCTTGGCCGTTTTGAGTGGATCAATAAGTATTATACCTTTATACTGGCAACTGCTGAAGTTTTCGCTTTGTTATTTAAAAATTGTGTTTTATATATAACGAAATCCCTGAAATGGCAATGGGCTGGACATACTGCCAGAAGGACAGACCATAGATGGACAGCCGAAATTTTAGATTGGATTCCAAGGGACAGGAAAAGACCCAGAAAAAGACCACATGGGAGATGGGTGGATGAAATTCGTAAATATGCGGGAGTGACATGGAGGAGACTGGCACAAGACAGACCGTTGTGGAGGAAACTTGGGGAGACCTTCGTCCAGCAGTGGATTGATAATGGTTGACAATGATGATGATGATGATATAACGAAAAACATCTAGAATAGCATTAATGAGTAAAGTATTTCCCATTCTCATTGTGACTTTGAACAGCCGTCCCTTCTTAAACTAGTTCACGAATCCAGCTCGTTACCGGCGGAACAGAAGAAATATAATGTTTGAAAAATCTTCTTTTCAAATCCTTCGTAAAGAAACCATTGTAATATTGCTATAATTGGCTTAACGACAGAATTGTTTTTCGTCACATAAAATAATAAATAAAGAAAGCGAAAACAAAAGGTAAACCGAAAGAATTATATATTAATTACACTCACCAAAAAAGTGGATCCATTTTTCTCTTCTGCAACAGCAGGAGCACCTCATAAAATGAACCCTAGAGGATTTTGGAGACCTTCAACTAAAATTCAGACCCAAAGACAGCTATTTTTTTAGAAGTCTCTAAGATTGTCAAATGTGTGTTTCGATCTCTAGTGAATCGCTCCTCTTCGTCCCATATTAATTTCTAGGTTCACTTCAAGATATAGAGAATTTACTTACAATCATCACTTGCGAAATAAATAAAATTACCAACTGACTAATCTCTCAAACGGGAGCAAAAATATTAACCGGGTATTTTATTGACCGAAGGTAGTCTGCTGCGGAGGAGCGAGATTTTGAGCGGGTGTTGTTATTCGGCGGTTACGTCAATTCATTGTGGTACGATAATTCTTCTCCTAGTGATACAGTGTGCCCACGTAAACAAAAAATAAGGCAGTCTCACGATATCTACAGCCGTAAAATATTCCGTTTCGTAAGTTGATGTCAATTATAGCCTGTGTTGAAAGCCAAATATGTCATTGTTTTACTGCTTTTAAATCCTTCGCACCGAAAATAAAACATTCTTTCTGGAAGTTGGGCTTGGTAACCTATTAATTTTTGTTAACTGAACAGACGAATCATTAGTAACTTTTCTCATTTTACTACAGTTTTAAATGCCCTATATTTCCCGAAGAGGAATGTCATTTGCATTCTAGAATTTTGCAGAGTAACGTTGTACATCCCAAATGTATATTGATCACCACACTTCATATTACAAAAATTGGGCAAATGAATTGCATTTTGTTAGGCGGATTCATAAGTCGCAACTCATTTGCAAAAAACAATTTAACATGAAATAATTTTTTTAGGAAATGCTTCCTAAATATCATTATGTCTTCGAGAAACCAATTAATACTGTATTTTATCTTGAGCTGGAAAACGAGTGGACCATTTTGAAATGCTTAAACACAACAGAAAACTATTCTCGAACTGACCAGAGAAAAATATATACCTTTTCCCGGATAAAGTTCCAATTTCATTTTGAAACACCAAACGCAACAGGATGATTCACAACTGAACGTATACTAAGAAGGTGGTTCCGAACATTTTTGCATTCGCAGACCGGTAAAACGTTGAGGAAATTATCGCCAAACGGCGATGGCAAAACAAAATGGTTTTGGCTATATTCGAGCATTTAATCTTATAATACTCCATATTATAATGATCACTGCATTCAATCTATAATTTGTGTACCAGATTATTTTCCATATCACCACCTTCCTGTTATTATAACTCAATCTGTTAATATTCATTAATTATGAATGTTATAATTCATCACTAATGAATATTGATTATGGATTGTTATAAATCCATGATCAATATACCACAACACTCTCCTTACCGTTAATACCAGTTTCTGAGGTCAATGCGACGTCTGTTGCAGTTACATCGCGATAATCTTCTAGAGTCGTGGTACGTGTTCGAAAATGTTATCGGCACTCTCAGGGCTTTGTCGCTGATACTTAGTTATTCTTAATCCTAAATATTTATACTGGCAGAAATAGTTTGAAGTTTTACCGTATTTAACGTAGGCTTAGAATATGCGTGCGAATTAATGACGTTTAAAACTCAACAATTCAGCAATTGCGGTTACTGAAGAACCGGATTTCCTCGCATAGTTTATGAGGATACGATCAAAATCAAGTGGTTTTAATTGTCCATGGAATCTCTTCGGTGACTGTTTCAAACACGTAGAGACAGGATTCGCAGGAATTCCTAGTTTCGGCGTAGCTGTATAATGTGCTTTATAAAAGACGTTTTCTAGGCGCTTTAGAAACCACGATATTTTATACAAAAATGGCAAGTCCGAATTTTACGTGAATATCAAGACGCCACGTAGAACTCATTTTTGAAGAGGAGAAGGAACATAATACTACTTAAAATTCCACATCGGCAATTCGAAAATTTGAAATAGAGTGTAACATGTTAGAGAATTTCGGTTGATGTTATTTTTTTATTTCTTTTCACTTCCATTCAGGTGTAATGGAATATATGTATTATTGTTCTTAACCAATCCCAATATCATCAGGTTCTGTTATCATAAATGAAACGAGCACAGATGCAGAACTCAACTCATTTACCAAATATATTTATTCTTTGAGGTTTATTTTTCGCTTGCAGATTCAAGGTTATTTAGTAGGAAATACGCGTACTAGTACTACTTTACTTTTGAACAAAAACTGCTTGCGAGCAATATTAAGGTGTGAATTTTCGATTTACATTAAACATTCAAAGACGTCGTTTTCACACATTTTTGGTTTTCGTACTCTGACTATATTGGAAATGAATAATTAACTACTGTGAAAATATATTGGCCACGAGTGAATTGTCACTATATGCTTACAATCTTACGTGCAGAATGTTCTCGTTAATTCGCAGTGAAGCAACCGGAAGGACGTATTTCTTTGCTGATATCCCTCTTTCTTTAGTTACATCAAACTTTATTTCTGTTTCTCTTATAATTACACCATTTTTTGTACTTGTTTAGATGGGCATTTCCAGAAATAATTTTATTATATATATATTATTGAGGAAGTGACAGGTTGAAATTACATTCTTTTAACTTAAGCCTTTATAGCTGCGCAGAAAGATTAGCCAAGAAATATTTCAGTTTCGGTAAATTATTTGTCAAATAATTAAATTATATGAAATATACCCTTTTCATTCAACTTCCCTCAATGCAAATGCTCTCCATTTAGACTTTAAAAAGGCATTTAAAAGCAAGGAATTAGGTATCTAAATAGTTCTGCTTTTAATAGTGTTCCGCATAATCGATTAAATTCAAAACGAAAGGTTATGATACAAGAACTGACAAATCGTAATGTTCATTGAAAAAAATCGTTCAAACAAAATCGGGTTTATGATTCATCGGTAGATGACGCGATCGATCAGACCCACTATCCGAATTTCACGATCCGGGATTTCAATAGAAATAACTATTGCAATGATTTTTAATTTTACTGTTTACCCGTAGACTTCCCTTTCCCACCAGAAGTAAGGAATCCATGCTACAAATTAAAAACGAACACGACATTTTTTTGTAATTAGCTTACCAAGGTAGAAGTAACCCATGGTTTGCGGATCCTTCGGTCACACGAGAAGTACTTCGGGAACACCTCAGGATCTTTCAAATAGTTCTCAGGATGAGATGAGTGATTTTGTAAAAGAGAACACGAACAATGATTGGCTAATATTTTCTCGCCTTTCGGATGCATTCGTAAAATCGAAACAGCGTAGGAGAAGAAAAAGAGTTTTCTCGAAAGGTATCTTTACAATCGAATTATTTTGACATACGGCAGTTAAAATCGCCACAGACACCACGAGAATTGTACCATTGCTTGATGATGATGATGATGATTCGCAAAAGAGAACTCGAACAATAATTGGCTAATATTTTCTCGCCTTTCGGATGCATTCGTAGGATCGAAACAGCGTAGGAGAAGAAAAAGAGTTTTCTCGAAACGTATCTTTACAATCGAATGATTTTGACATACGAAAGTTAAAATGGTTGGTTGGTTGGTTGGTTGGTTGATGGGTTTTATTGGCGCAAGGGCCAAGTATGGCCAAAGAGCGCTAGACACGAGACCAACAAAACAAAGACGTTAAAAGCGTGGCAAAATAGTTAAAATCAGGCCGATGCAGGAAACAATTTTAAAAGCTAGATGAGTTTTAAAAAGTCAATGTGTTTAAAAAACGAAAATACAGCGAACGTATCGCACCGGTCCCCCAAAATCTTCCGCAGCGTAGCTGCGCTATCATCCAACAGATGAGTACGGAAATGCTGAAAACGATGCAAACGAAAACGAACACAAACACACAAAACATGAATGAAAGTAAGGCGGCAGTTGCACGTCTCACACATAGGGCCAGTGTCACCACACAGCAAATAGCGGTGAGTGAAGCAACAATGCCCAATGCTGAGACGTGCCAAGATAACTTCCTCACGACGATGAACACGAAGACTTGATTTCCATAAACCGATCTCTGGCTTCAATTTAAAGAGTTTGTTCTCTGTCTGTTGGTTCCACCGATTCTGCCACTTAAGGCAAACGTAGTGTACAATGGCTGACTTCAAATCCTTGTGAAACAGGGGTAGACTAGTGATGGGCAAAGAAGACACTGACTTAGCAGAAATGTCCGCCAATTCATTTCCCCTTGTGCCAACGTGACCGGGAATCCAGCAAAATCGAACATGAAAACCACTCGCTGTTAAAGTCCGCAAAAGCCGTCTCACATGATATACGCTCGGGTGGTCGGAAACAGACACAGATGAAGATGTCTGTAGAACGCTCAGGGAATCCGTGTAGACAACAACTCGGTGATGGGTTTTGCTTGAACGTGACGAAGACGCAGGAAAATGGCATGCAACTCTGCTGAAAACACGGTCGCCTCCGAGGGGATACGTTCAGCGCATACCTCGTCAATGCACACGAAGGCAGAACCCACTACGCCTTCGGATTTTGAACCGTCGGTGTAAACCGGAACAAAATCCGGATGACGAGACCGGTGTTCGGCGAAACGTTGAGCATATTCAGTAGCAGAGCAAGACGATTTTGGACACGTGTTAACGGACAAATCGACATCAGCCACCACAGGAACCCAGGGCGGCTGGCCAATCGTCCTGGTCTCGCCAATCAAGGAAACATCATGCCGCGCATCCCGCACTGTAGTCTGCACACGGATTCCTAAAGTAGGTACACATGAAGGCCGGTGTTCAAAGAGAAGGACAAATTGTAGTTGAAAGACAGATTCTTTGCAAAGGATGATCCCGGAGGGCACTCAGTTTCGCATAAAACTGGAGGGACAGCTGAAGACGACGCAAACACAAAGGCGGCTCATTAGACTCGACATACAAACTCTC
The DNA here is from genome assembly GCA_039090855.1 of Macrothele yani. Classification (NCBI taxonomy): domain Eukaryota; kingdom Metazoa; phylum Arthropoda; class Arachnida; order Araneae; family Macrothelidae; genus Macrothele; species Macrothele yani. Next base: position 42,766,654 of record CM076999.1, on the reverse strand, counting down.
TACAGTGGAGGTTCGGAACGCTCCCATGCAGAGACGCAAAGCCTGGTGATGCACAGGGTCAAGTAGCTGTAAGACAGATTTCCTGGCTGAACCATACACCACACAGCCATAGTTCAGTTTTGATCGAATGACCGCATGATAGATTCTGAGCATTGTGCTTCTATTGGCTCCCCTCGTTGTGCCAGAGAACATCTTCAAGATACGCAATGCTTTAATGCATTTAACTTTTAACATTTGCACATGTGAGCGGAAATTCAGAGCACGGTCGAATGTAATGCCTAAGAATGTGGTCTCTGGGAGAACAGGAATCTCGACAGAATCCAACCGCAGAACAGGGTCCGGGTGGAGGCCACGCTTCCGGCTAAAGTGCACACAAACGGTTTTATTCTGGGAGATGAGAAAGGCATTCTTGTTTGACCGAGAACAGATGCTGGTAATGCCGCACTGCAACTGCCGTTCTATCATACGCATACTGGAAGAAGCACAAGAGATCTGCAAGTCATCGACATACATTGTTCTAGAAATTGTCGAAGGAAGTTCTCAAAATGCCTGGTTAATGCATAAAATGAATAGGGATGTAGACAAAATGGAACCCTGAGGTACGCTTTGCTCTTGTCGAAAAGGAGCAGAGAGAGTCGTGCCGAGATGCACACGAAACACACGATCGTGGAGGAAACCAACAATGAAAATCGGGAGATTTCCCCGTAACCCACACTGATGTAGTTCACGGAGAATTCCATAACGCCATGCACGATCATATGCCTTTTCGAGATCAAAAAAGACCGAAACAAAGTGCTGTCTCTTAACGAACGCCTCACGAATTGACGTTTCAAGGCGAGGCAAATGATCACCGGTACAGCGATGACGTCGAAAACCGCTTTGAGATGATGATAAAATCTTGTTGCTCTCTAAAAAGAAAAGGAAGCATGCATTGACCATTCGTTCCAGGACTTTGCACAGACAGCTGGTAAGTGCAATAGGCCTGTAGCTAGACGGGAGTTTGGGGTCTTTACCCGGCTTTGGTAAGGGAATGACAAGGGCGAAACGCCAAGAGTCGAGAAAACACTGCTCACACCAGATTCGATTAAAGAGTGTTAACAGATATTCGAGCGACGACGGTGATTGCTGCAGTAGCATTTCGTAGTGGATCTCATCATGGCCAACGGAATAGTTCCCAGATTGAGTGAGGGCACTCTGCAGTTCGGTGATACTGAAAGGTCTATTATAATCAGACTGCTGATGACACGCAAAATTTAGTCTTTGCCTTTCAGCACGCTCTTTCACACCACGGAACGATGCTGGGTACGCAAGATTCCTGGAAACTTAAGCAAATGTTTCCCCCAAACAGTTCACGACACCGGGAACGTCGGCAACGACTTCGCCGTCGCGCTGAAGAAATTCAATCTGGCTAGAACTAAAACATCCCCTAACCTTACGTATACGGTCCCAGAGAACCTTGGGACCAAGACCGGCACGACTGGAGGAAATATATTCCCGCCAAGAATCCCTCTTACTGCGTCGCCGAACCAAACGGACATAAGACTTTGCATGTTTAAAGGCTAGAAGGTTCGTTTGGGTTGGGTAACGGCGAAATTTACCCCATGCCTGATGTTGCGCTTTTCGAGAGTTTCGACATGCATCCTTCCAATAAGGTTTCGGTACCTTTGGAAGCTTACCTGAGGTCTTAGGGATGGCAAGTTCAGCTGCATGTACAATACTTTCCGTGACCGCTGTTACTGCAGTTTCGATCGATTCCTGGTTCACCATGTCCTCAGTTATATTCGCTGAAGCAGTGAAAACCTCCCATTTGGCTCGATCAATCCGCCATCGGGGCGGACGAGAAAAGTGATGGTATTCGTCTCGGCACAGAGAAAGATAAATGGGGAAATTATCACTGCCAAGGGGGTCCTGCGACACTCTCCAGTTCCAATCGGTAGACACCGATGGAGAACCCAGGGCAAGATCAATGGCAAAGAAAGTTCTGCTAGGCTCGTGAAAGTACGTATGGTCTCCCGTGTTGAGCACACAGAGAGAACTGGAGGACAACAAACTCTCCACCCTACGACCTCTACCATCAGTCCGATCACTGCCCTACAATGGACTGTGGGCATTAAAATCCCCCACAAGGAGAACGGGAGAAGGTAGTTGGGCAACAAGGTTCCCGAGATCTGCGAAGCTAAACGAATCGAGCGGTGGTAAGTAAAGGCCGCAAACAGTGAGTACAGTATTAACAGAAAGACGAATCGCTACCGCCTGCAGGGGCATATCGATGTGAAATTGTGAGGCTGGAACAGTGTGTGGGACAAGAATCGCCACTTCTGCACACGCAATGTCACCACTGGAATTTTCTTTCTGGAAGCAGCTGTAGTTCTTGACCGACAGCGAATCGCCGGGTCGAAGCTTCGTTTCTTGTAAGCACAGACACACAGACGAAGAAGAGGGAACTGGAGGACAACAAACTCTCCACCCTACGACCTCAACACGGGAGACCATACGTACTTTCACGAGCCTAGCAGAACTTTCTTTGCCATTGATCGGTGTCTACGGATTGGAACTGGAGAGCAGATGCTTAATGTCATCGAAATTGGAGCCGAAACACCGACAGTTCCATTGGATGATACACGCAGCCATGAAAAGAGAGCAACAGAGAAAAAAGGTGAGCAACAAAAAACAAGTTAAAACTATTCGTCGCTCTTCACATCCAACGTCTGGTCGCGGTCAGGAGATTGTGACAAGGGCCGAGAAGTAGCACTTCCATCGTCCAAGTTTTTCCCCACTACAGTGGCTGAGGTTGGGGAACCTCGACACGTCGAGCAAGTGTTCAGGACTTGTCACTGGGACCTCAAGTGTAGGGTGAAGTCTGCAGGTCTTTACAGATTTTGGCCCAACTTTACCACAGGTACAGGCGTTCCTCCCAGAACTGGAGGCGCTGCTCCTCTGTGGAGAGCATGTTGCATTTTCAGCTGTGATTTCCATGCGAATGTCCGAAAAATCGACCTGCGTGATTTGCTCTGCCGTTGTCTTTTTGGCAGGTTGACTAGGTCGTTGGAGAAGCAAAGGACGTGGTACTAATGTTTGTGCACTGGTAGTTTGAGATTTTACCACGGCAGCAAAGGTGCGCTGCCGATCATTGGGAATGCATAACTTGGTTTTAGCAGCTAGGTACGAGAGCTCTTCCAACGTCTTAACGCGCCGGATCACCTTCTCGTCTTTCCACTTCGAACAGGACCGGGCATAAGCAGCGTGGGTGTCACCACAGTTAACACAGCCCGGCTCTGAAGTGCATCCAGTCCCTTCGTAGTCTCGGGATCCACAATTTGCGCACCTCGCAGCACTGTTACAGGACCGCTGGGAATGTCCATACCTCTGGAACTTAAAACAGCGTAGAGGATTTCGTATATATGGAGGAACTGCACATAACAAGTAACCAGCCTTTATTTCAGTAGGTACCTTTGGTCTGTTAAAAGTCAAAATAACATTTCGTGATTTGATCAATGCGCCATCGCGCCTGAAAGTCATGCGTCTGGCAGCTATGACACCCTGATCAGCAAGTTCACACACAAGTTCGTCTTCATCACAGTCCAACAAGTCGGGCTCAGAAATGACTCCCTTGGAGGTATTGAGATACGGATGTGCCGTCACTTGAACTGGAATATCCTGATTTTTGGTCAACTGCATAAGAGATTTGCTCTGAGAGAGAGTGCAAGTTTCCACAAGCAGGTCTCCAGAGCGTAGCTTCTTTACTGACTTCAAAGAGCCAGCAACACCCGCAAGTGCCTTCGAGATGAAAAAAGGAGACTTTGAGGAGGAAAGTCTCAACGTCTGGTCAGTAGAAGTAATGACAAGAAAAGGAGCTTGAGTTATTGAATCTGCAAGTGTAATGCGACCTTTCTGAGCAGACGGCTCAACAGCTGGATCTAAAGTTACGTCGCGGTGATGTCGTTCTTCAACTAAAGTTCTCTTCAGTGTGTTATGTTTGGGAGGCGGTTGAGGCAAATTTGGTGCCTGATCAATCACCATATCCTCTTGTTTTTTCAATTTTGAGGAGGGTTTATGTTTTCCCATGGGAGTAAGAAATAATTCGTCTTCAACGTACTCCGCCCACAATCGAGCCAAACAAGGGACAACTGGAGGTCCTCAAGCCAAATACATGACGCAAGACACAGTTCTAGAGCTTAGCTACAAATATAGTCCAATGGTTGTGTTCACATGCACTCGGCGGACACTTCGGTCTCCAGAGTACCGTCATGCCAACGCCATTGGCATGATCCCACAACCCCCAGGCTCGCCCTATCGTGCTATACGACAAAAGCCGTTAAAATCCTGCACACAACTCGGCACAGAATTTATTGACTAGTGGTGGGATAGTCCCCAGCCGCCCGTTTACAGCGAAGCTGGAGTCAAAGAGGAGTGTTGGTACAGAGGTGGCACCTGTTCACCACCTGTGACCTCAGCCACCAGACAGCCCATTTCCGCCTTACGGGTTACCACACACGGCAAACATTCAGGTAAGCCTAGTATCCCAAACTCAAGAAAAGAAGAAACGAAACACAAAACAAAAACGAAACCCTGAGAATGGGGCACCAACAAAAGGTCTCAGCAACCTAAGACTGAGATGTTAGGGTTACGGTTGAATACATGAGAAAAAACGCAGCAAAAAAACGGAGTTAGGACAAAAGAGATTAGTACAGGACGGGGTGTGCAACACAGGAAGAGTCCTGGGACGAAGAAACAATATAAACAGAAACCACGATGTTAGTCACATCATCAGCTCGGGAAACGTGGGGGCGCTGCTCCCCAACAGCCGAGTGAACAGACGTCCCGGGGAAGTAAACGGTGTCGAACTAGAAGCCAAAGTTTGAAAACAAAAAATAATTTCTTCACCACAAGATGTTGACCGGTCACAAGGTCAGCTCGGGCCGTGGGGGCGCCGCTCCCCAAATAACTGGAAACCAGTTATCCCCGTGCGGGGAGTTAAAATGGCAACAGACACCTACGAGAATTGTACCCATTCTTGATGATGATGATATCGCAAAAGACAACTCGAACAATGATTGGCTTATATTTTCTCGCCTTTCTGATGCATTCGTAGGATCGAAACAGCGTAGGTGAAGAAAAAAGTTTTCTCGAAAGGTATCTTTACAATCGAACGATTTTTACATACTGCAGTTAAAATGGCAACAGACACCTACGAGAATTGTACCCATGCTTGATGATGATGATGATGTATTACACGACTGTAATAATATGGCAAATTACTTGATAAAAGATAATGTATATCACAGATACAGAATATAATGGATCCTAGTTCTCTTACCATGATGACGTGAATTGGCTTCGATTTGTATTTTTGGTATTTTGAAATTCAGGATTTATGGAATTATCATATTGCCAAGAAATGAATGCTGTATACGATACCGAAGATGTGACAGAAAGTACAGTAAAATATTTGCACTGGCGAAGAATTCCGTTGAAAAGTGAAAAACGTATAACTTTGAAATGGATAGCTGAGGTTCGACTGTCGTTTCGTAAAGTTTTCGCTTCGACGTCTCCACACATTTAAACCAAATTGCTTCACAGAATAATAAGTGGCATTCTACTGAGGTCAGGTATTTATTTCATTATATTGGTATTTCAGTTATTATTATATCAGCGCGCGATTTTCCGGCACTTATACATTGGAATAACTACCGTACATAATGCAGATTCATTTTAATCATCACCGAAGTTTAGCCAAATTACTGAGGTTTCTAAGGTCGATAGGGCTACATATTTTTTCAAAAGAGTTCCACATCTTCTCTTTACCTCTCTTTTGGTGTATGCTACGTTGGTTTCCCTCCATTATGCGTTAAGTAATTCGGAACCTCCCAAACCCGTCATAACTCATGCTTGCTCTTATAACTTTCTGTTTTCGTATGCCAAACAACATCAGTCTCATGTTTTTGCTGTGGTTTTCCCGCAATTAAGCAGGAACAACCTGTGACTAAAATGCACCATTTTGATTCTTAAATTAAATAACAGCCGGTGTCTGCTGTCTGCCATCGACCGTTATTCGACACAGTGTTGCCACTTGAAGGCCACAGTAAAAACATTTTAATAAACTTGCAGCCGTTTTTCTTTCATTGCCAAGTCCGTGGTGTCGGAAAATTACTCATATATTTAAGACTTTAAAGACTACATGCAAACTATTATTTCTTATGCGAATACATATCTGAAAGGGTCAAAATTCAGTTTAGATACCAAGAAAAACAACATAATAGATGAAAGCTTTTAGATTACAGTGCTTCCTTTGTTTAATGTCAATGTGCCCAGTATAATAAGTTACACCGATTAATATGTTAGAATATAAACAGCACAGGTAACGGTATATCTTATCCTGCATTTACAGCCTACAGATATTTATACAGTGGCAACAAACGTTTGCCCAGAATAATTAGTCACACCGATTAATGGGGTAGAATATAACCAGCAGAGATAACGGTGTATTTTATGCTGAATTGACATCCTACAGATATAATACAATGACAAGAAACATTTTCATAATTATAAGACCTAAACCATGCCGAAAATGAAGATTAAAACGATTTTTGGGGAAAAACAAAAGCACAGCATTAAATTTAGTACAATAAATCTTGCTCATAACAAAGTGCAGATTGCAATTTAATAAATATCTTTCAAAGCTCTTTATTATTTAATAATCGAAGAACATGGAAAAATTTTCTGAAAGCTTTTGTTTTAATATTCAGAAAACCACGTATAAATAAAATTAGAAAAATTTGGTCATTTTGGCTGAACTGATTGCTAATTTACTGTAACATGTCGCCTTTCACCAAGCGTCAAGTTTAAGGAGAGAAATATTTTTAACTAAAGATTTTTTTTTTTTTTTTGATTGGAGGTTTAACGACCACCGTGAGCAACTCAATGGGCTATAAGCAGTAGCCCGTCCCTAATTTAGGGTCACTGGTTCCAGGGAAGGGAGAGAGCCAGTGCCTTAAGACAAACACAACATCCATGCCCTACCGGGATTCGAACCCGGGCCCCTTACGGACGAATGATCAGAGGCCAACGCCTTAGACCACTGCGCCACCGGGGCGGCACTAAAGTTTTGGAGAGCTGTGCACTGAAAACCATGCACTATTTTAAAAAGAAAATGTTTCTAAAAGGTTTGTCGACATGACTAGTATCGGTCAACAAACGACGTTTTCTTCAATCGAGAATTCAGAAGCTCATATTTTTTTGCAAATACAACATAGCAGAAATTAAGATTTACTCCACCTGGTGGCCAAACTATTTTTTTACAAAAATTAGAAATTATGTGCAAACGATTTCCCATCAGGTGCTGCATCCTGTGCAGAAAGAATTTTTCAAGTCGGAGATTTAGAATCAGGGATATAGGGAGAAACGCAATTTACCGCTACGCCCCCTAGCGGAAAGTCTATGAATTATTAGAAAATTTCAAAATTACATGAAAAACATGTCACACGGAAAACACTCTCAAACAAAGAAGGAATTTTTCAAATCGGACTCTAGAAGTAAAGATATTGACAAAAATAAGGTGTACATCTACGCCCCCTGGCGGAGAAACTGTGGGATATTTTTGGAAGAAGATATTTCTAAAAGGTTTATCGATGTGAGTAGCATCAGGCCAAGAAAAAAATTCAATCGATATTTTAGAAGCTCCGATTTTATGGCAACCACATCGGAAGCAAAAATTAACACTTACTCCTCATGGTGGCCAAAGTATTCTTTACCAAATATTAGAATTTATATGCAAAAGAGTTTCTATCACGAGGTGCATCCGCTGATGTACAAATTTTACAATTGGAGTTTTAGAAGAAGAGTTATTAGGGAAAATGTAATTTAATTTCACGGCCCCAGTGGAAAATCTATGCTGAATTTTAAAAAAGTAACTATATCTAAAATACTCTTCGACATAAATGAAATCGAAAGTTAAAAGGATTTTTTCAATCGGATGGTTAGAAGCAAATATGTGGAATAAAACGTATTCTTCAAATCGACATCATCTGCCTTTACCCCTCTAGCGGCGAAACTTTACATCGTAAAGAAAAACGAAATAAAGGATCATCAGTCGCATATTTCAAGCTTCCCAATGCAAAAAAAAAAAAATTCAAATCGGACTAATAGTTGCAGAGATATCGTGGGTACAGACGGAAGAACGGACAGACGGATAAACCGATAACATAAGCACGATCTTTTTTTACAAAAGACGTTCTAAAAAGGGCAACGAAGTTCAAAAATTCGGCCATGTCCCAACATGCCTACAACGTTTTGTGGTCTTTCGCTGTTAGTGTGTCCTTCCGGGAACGCCAACTGATAATACTTTTTTGCTTACCTTAATTTTGAAATACAATAACTCTTGAAGTATCGCCAGAATCGAAAAACGGTGTATTTGAGTGTGTTTTCCGAAATATTATCTACAAATAAATTTCATATTTTTGTGTTCAATGCTTTTTTGCGCTGCGAGCTACAAAAGCGCGAGTGTCGCGAAATTTCTCAAACAGTGGCGCCGGCAGCGGCAGTTACTTTTTTTAGAATAGAGAGAAACGTCAGCTAAAGTAAAAACGAAGTTCTTGAAAAAAGTTGAAGATATAGTGCAAATCACATATCTTACGCACCCCAGATAAAAGCTGCATTTTCAAAATACCAAAGTGTTTGATATATCGTTCTCACAATGGTTGCTGCAAAGTTTAAGAACGAATTTTACTGCACCTGGAAACAATACAATGTAGTCAACCAACTAAAATCTCGACACTCTAAATAATTCGCAGTGGTGCTGATAGTGTGGCAATGAAACAACCTTTATATTGTTTTGCAACCTTATTTCTTAAGAAATGTATTTATTTCACGATAACCTACAGATGTAAGAGCATCTAGACGAAAAGCTAAATATATATACTATTGAACTCACTGTTAAACTAATTGATTATTTGATATGTTGTTATAATTATTAGTAACATAAAAAGTAATAAACCAAATTGATTTCACAAAATCATCATGGAAGCAACAATTTTCCCAATTGCAAATTTTCCATATTTTAATCTCGGTTTCAAATTAAAACATACCCCAAAGTTCCGTGTCTGGCGAAAAACACCTTTGGTACATTTCTTCAAGTAGTTGTTTTGCATAAACAATGGACATTCAGAAGTGCAGGTTTCTGATGTGAAGAAAACTATATTTAGACCTTTACGTTTATTAATCAATACGCCAGTAGGGGACATTTATCTTTACTGAAGTACTCCTGAATAATCTTTGGTTTAGATTATTTTCGTGGGCTAAAACTTCAAATTTCAGTAAACAGTTGTCGTAATAATAACTGTTTGTCTTATTGTGTGAAGAAAAGTATCAAAAATATGTCAAATAAAATTTCTAATTTTCTCTCGATATCAATACGCTGCATACAAGGTTAGAATCTGTACATAATGTAAATTTCCTCTTAATTCTTTCTCATAGATCCTTGATTTCGATTTGTCAAAACTATCGCGGTTTTTTAAACATAAATCTATTGTTTCCATGAATAACGAATAGCCATGAATTACAAAAAAAAAGTTTACTATGAAAGTATAGAAACGCATAAAGCATATGCTTAATCTCTTTAATTTTAAAATATACAATTATTAAATGGCGTGTTTTTAAACAACGTTTGGTAGAGAAATCAATACACGGTCGAGTCAGATTATTGTGAGCACCAGCTAATATCCGGAATAACCACCGTGTGTACGCGGACAGAAGCTAGACGGGTTGGGAGTGATTCAATAAGGTGCTGGAAGGGGTTCACAGAAATGTGGAGCAATGATTACTGCAGTGCATCTGAGAGCTACTGCAAGGTCCTTGGTGGAGAATCCAGGAAGCGAACAACCCAATCCAAGTGCTCGCACAGATGCTCAGTTGGGTTTATGTCTGGGGAATTAGGTGAGCTAGGGAAGTCTTCATCGTGCACTTCCAACATATATCGGACATTTCCAGCTATGTGCCACCTCGCATTATTATACTGGAAGATCTCATCCACCCCAGGGAGGACAATCAGCATGCATCGGTGCGCATAGTCTCCAAGGATGGATTCAAAAGGAATTTGGTGCATAGTTCCTACCACAGGTATGAGTGGACCCAGTGAATGTCATGAAAACATTCCCCAAACCGTAACGTTGCCCCCACCAGTTTGCGTTCTGCCAGCAATGGTTGAAGAGTGTTTGTTCTCCGGTGTTTCTCGCCTTATACGCCAACGTCAATCCGTTCGATGAAGCACAAAACTTTACTCATCGGAGAAGGCCATCCTTTGCCAATCGGCGGAGGTCCAATTCCGATACTGCCGTGCAAATGTAAGCCTTTCCGGCCGATGCAACTTTGTTAGCATAGGTGCAGTGATCATCCGTCAGCATCGAAGATCCATATGCAGCAGGGTCCGTTGAACTCAGGTTTTAGACACACTTCCAGTATCCCCCTTGCTCATTCGGCCAGTGAGGTGCTCCACTGTAGTTTGTTAATCGGCCCTCACGCAGGTTCACAGCCGACGTTCACCTCTGACATCAATGGCACTTGGTGCTCCAAATTTTCCAAGTCGCTTATTCTCAATGGGTTCATTTCTCCAATAACGATACACTTTAACCACAGCAACACGCGAACATTTCACAAACTGCTCTATTTCAGAAATACTGCCACCATTGGCCAGAAAGCCGATAATCATCCCTTTTTGAAAATCTGGTAAATCGCTCCTTTACCCATGAGAGCAACGAGTGATATGTTTTCAGTATGCATTCAGCGCAAGTTATATGCCCTCCAAGCCAACTCAAAACAAGTGCCGTTTTTCATTGGCTGCGCGCTGTTGACGTCAAAATTAGGAAGTTTTCACAATAATGTTTCACGACTGAGTACTGCGTATATTGGCTATTTAACCATCATTGAGTTCGTTCTAAGGTAAATAAATGTATATATCATCATCATCATCATTGTCAACCATTATCAATCCACTGCTGGACGAAGGTCTCCCCAAGTTTCCTCCACAACGGTCTGTCTTGTGCCAGTCTCCTCCATGTCACTCTCGCATATTTACGAATTTCATCCACCCATCTCCCATGTGGTCTTTTTCTGGGTCTTTTCCTGTCCCTTGGAATCCAATCTAAAATTTCGGCTGTCCATCTATGGTCTGTCCTTCTGGCAGTATGTCCAGCCCATTGCCATTTCAGGGATTTAACTCTGATCATGATGTCTTCCACTCTCGTCATTTTTCGGATCCACGAGTTCCTCTTCTTATCTCTCCTGGTTATACCAAGCATGCACCTCTCCATGCTTTTTTGAGTTGTCTGCAGCCTTTGTATGTCTCTTTTAGTTAAGGTCCACGTCTCTGCACCATACGTAAGCACTGGAAGGATGCATTGATCAAACACTTTTCTTTTAAGACATAATGGCATATTGCTCTTGAAAATTATGCTGTTTCTTCCAAAAGCTCTCCAGGCAAGTTTTGTACGCCGATTAATTTCTTCATCAATGTGACCCTCACTTGATATCTGCTGTCCAAGATAAACATACGTATCTGTTATCTCCAGTTTTTCTCCATCAATCGATAAATCTTCATTTCTTGTAAAAGCATTGAACATCACTTTTGTCTTCTGAAAGTTCATTTTTAATCCCACTTCTTTACTCTTGTCAGTAAGTTCCTGGATCATACTCTGCAGCTCTGATGGGGTAGTTGCAAAAATGACTACGTCATCAGCAAAACGAAGGTGGGTTAGATAATCTCCATTAATCTTTATCCCTTTGTTTTCCCAGTTCAGTGATTGAAAGACATTTTCCAATGTTGCATTAAAGAGCTTCGGAGATATGGTGTCACCTTGTCTCACTCATTTTCCAATTTTTATGTGTGCTGTATTTTCAAACAGCCGAATCTTTGCACTTGCATTTTCATAGATGTTATTAATAATATTAATGTATGCATCTTCAATACCGCAGGATTTCAGAGCCGTGGTAACTGCTGATGGTTTCACCGAATCAAAGGCTTTTTCATAATCGATAAAAGCCATGCACAATGGAAGTTCATATTCCCTTGCTCTTTCAATTAGTTCTCTCAGTACGTGGATATGATCTATTGTGCTGTAGCCACTCCTGAATCCAGCTTGTTCTCTCGGTTGAGCCATGTCCAGTGTTACCTTCAAGCGGTGTGAAAGAACTTTAGTGAAGATTTTATAAACCACTGATAGGAGGCTGATAGGTCTGTAGTTCCTGAGATCCTCAATGTCACCTTTTTTATGTAGCAGGATCATTGTAGCATTGTTCCAATCCTCAGGAATCTTCCCTTCATTAAGGCATCGAGTGAAAATTTGGGCGAGTACTGTTTCAATTTCTCCACTTGCTTCTTGTATGATGTCTATAGTAATTCCATCTTCTCCTGGAGCTTTCCCCCGCTTCATGTTCTTGATTGCATGAGCAACTTCTGCTGGGAGGACTGGAAGAACTGTGGTACCTTTCATGATGTCTGGAGTACATGTATCATCCCTTTCATATAATTTGGAGTAGAAATCTTTCACTCTTGTCAAAATTTCGCCTCTATTTCTTGTTATAGAACCATCTTCTTTTCTCAGAGCCATAATATGTTTTCTTCCCTTACTGAGATGTCCATTTGCTATCTTTAGGCTTTGGTTGTTTTCAATTGCTTTCCTCACTAGCTCACAGTTGAATTTCCTTACGTCTTCAGTGATACTTTTTCGTGCTGTCTTGCATAGCTCTATATATTCCACTTTGGAAAGTCACATCTTCTTTAGTTGTCCTCATCTCTCTTCTTTTTTGCATCAACATTTTGGTTTTTCCTGATAATTTGTTTACATGCAACTTGTTCTTAGACCCAGCTAATTTTGTTGCTGTTTCCATAAGAGCTTTGGTTACTTTTCTGTTAACTTCCGAAATATCCACTTCTTCCGATGTTAGGCCTTCTAAAGCAGAGAATCTGTTCTTCAGTTCCAACTTGAAAGTATTATGGTGTTTTTTAAGGTTGGTTATGTCAATACATTTTGTTTGTCTTATGAGCTTGATACGTTCCAGTTTAGTGTTGAGGTACATCTTACATCTCACCAATCTATGGTCACTACCTGTGTTGAACTTGTTCAGCACACTGCAGTCTTCGATGACGAATTTTTTGTTACACATAATAAAATCAATTTCACTTGTCGTCCCAATTGGATGTCTCCATGTCCATTTCCTGTGTGGCTTTTTCTTGAAAAAGGAATTCAAGATGAAAAATCCTTCTGCCTCTGCAAACTCAACGAGAGTATTTCCACGCTGGTTTCTGTTGCCGTGACCGAATTTACCTACTGAAGTTTCATTCTGTTGCCGGTGTCCTATTTTTGCATTGAAATCTCCCATAATTATCTTCAAGTGCTGCTTACCTTTATTATTTAGATGATGAATTTCCTCATAAAATTCTTCAATTTCTTCTTCAGGATGACTTGTGGTGGGTGCATAAGTTTGAATAATCTGAGCCTGGTATCTTCTCGAATAGTTGGATAACGAGTCGTGCAGCTCTGTCAGAGGAAACTTTCAACTTCTACCACTTTATCCTTCAGTTTCTTGTTTATTATAAATCCAACACCACTAGTTCTGCCAGTATCTGTCCCACGATAATAGAAGAGATGTCCACTTTTCAGTTCAATGAGATCTTCTCCTTTTCTCCTTACCTCACTTAGCCCGACGATGTCCCACTTGATCCTTTGTAGTTCCTCTTCCAATTCAAGAAGCCTTGAATCAGAAGATAGGGAGCGTCCGTTGTAGGTAGCCAAGGTCAGCATCAAATGGCAGCCTAGTCCGGTCCTCCGGGGATTCTTAGCACCCTCTGCCTTCATGTCGCACTGGCCGCTGCCTTGGCCAGGTACATTCCAGCTGCCGGAGACTGAGGGCCAAGATTTAAGTTGTAGAGTCATTTTGGAGGTGTTTGGCCATAACTCACCACGCTGGCCAAGCGGGTTGGTGAGTGTGGGATAGCATTTCCTCTGATCCCGATGGTATAGTTATACCGTTATTTGCGGTCGTCAGAGCCCCTTTAGTGGGAACAGGATGCACCACGAGAAGGCGGGGTTGACATTTGTCAAGGAGAGGCTGTGATGTTACGCATCACCTGACCTTACATCCCAATGTATATATATATATATATATATATATATATATATATATATTGAATTTTACCAAATTTATGGGTATCATAATAAATACTTTGATGTACGTTTCCCTTTTTGTAAGGGTTTGGAATGAGAAGTTGATACCTGTGTACGTCAGATGGATTCTTAAACGTAATTATGCACGTTGATTAACCGAAGTCATACTTGTCAGTGTGTATAAAATGTATACGAGTGTTCGTGATCAGGGTTCTTCTTCCATAATTATTCACGTTGATTAGCTGATATCCTATTTGTCCATATGGATATAAAAACGCAAATAGCTGACTGTATTGACCAAATTCAGTTTGAAACCTAAATCTGTGGTTTGCAGCCTCTGGAAATAAGTGGTAAGGTCAGCTGTTTTCCAGGCGTCAGAAACGAAAACAAATCTATTCGCAATTGCGAAATATAATAGTAAAACCATTTTCTAATACAGAAGTGCAGCATAACTCCTAATCGAAATACACTAGAGTCGAAATTTTAGCATAGTTAAAAATAAGATATTCTAGAACAAATAAATGGTAGAAGAAGGAAAATAAAATGTAATACAGAAGTGGTGGGAATGTGGAAATCAAGACAGTACAAAGTGACGAATACTAATTGGCATGAAAAGCAAATGAGAAGATTTGTGTTATTGAGAAAAATTGCAAATGTACGAAAAGCGACATGTCCAGTCGTTATGACCGCCTCTTATAAGTAGACTTATGATTTTCATCCTAATGTAAAGTACGTATCGTGTGTCAGTAGGTCAATCCTAAACTTATTTATTACTGTACGTAACACCTTACCGGCGTAATTTTCCCGCGGGTTAAATCATATTTCCTTTTTTCAATTCTTTTTTATGAAGTTGAGTGTATATTCACCATGGCAAGTAAGCTACAGCTGCTTGCGTGTTAGGAATGTAATATTAAACTAATAAATGCGGAATGCAAATCTGCCCCTGCCAAATTTTATTTGGGATTTACAAAATAAGCCTATCCAACAACATTTCTTGCTATGTTTTTCATCCAGTGATTTTTCTGTTCTTCTCGTTCGAGCAACGCTTAACAAAAGCTGAATAAAACGCTAAAATGACGCTCTTGATATTATACCTAAAGTGACATTTTGTTATTATACCTAAAGTGTATGAGGATGGAATGGAAAGATATTAGTCGGCGAAAACTTATGTGGGCATTCAAGTAGTTAATTTAAAATATGTCATCTGCTCCAAATATTATTGAAAGGGTCGTGCATTTTCTACCCTTTGACTTCAATGTGAGCTCAAAACAGAACTTTCGTGAGCTATAAAAGGCATCAGTTAAAATAAAAAATGCACATTTCACATGGACAGTTAAAAAATTCATCTCTGGGTCATCAAAAATTGTAAATCACTTCTAAATTGATTTTAATGCAAGAAAACAGTTTTTCATATTAAAATGATCGTAAGTAAAATAAACAACTCAACGACAAAAATTAAAATTTCTCATAAAACTCTGTATCCCCTTCTTAAATGATGTGAAATGTTGAATAGGTCAGTGCGTTGGGAGTCTCACAATAGCATGTACTATGAAACATTACGCAAATTTATCCCGCGGTGGAACTTTCAAATTGAACAGCATTTTCTGCATTCAGGTTCAGGTAGAAGAAATTCATCCGTACATATACCCCTATTCAAAGGAACTTACGACAAATAGTTTACATACCGGTAAAGTAAAAAAAAATAGCTACTAAATGTACTTGTAATAATTCTGGCCCTAAAATGAACTAATATAGCATTTGGAGATTCCTATACTTGCTGCCTTGTACAAATGTTGAGTTTACTTCCTCCAAAGATTTCCAAGCTCATATATGTATTTCAAAAACACCGGCATAACTTTTAAGGAAAGCTGAAATTTAAATTATTACGGAAGTCCCGAAAACTATGCCTGATGAAATTTGTGAATAAATCAAAATATGAATACATCTTTAAAACTTACATTAAACCTTATTGATGTAACGAGCCGAACGGTGTCGTGCAATTAAATGGACACACACCATTGGTCTACGTGCATAACAGGTACCCTGGTAAAATCAACTGCTGATAATTTGAGTTGATAATCGGCATCACGTTGACACGAGTAGCTCTCTTTGGAGCTGAGTATTATTTTATAACCTTTCCAACGGGCTGTTAACAACAGTTAACTGTGGTCCTTTCATGTAGGTTGCTCGTGGAGGGCCTAGATGTTGCATCCTTTCAAGATTTTCCGTATCCGAGAATAATGTCCACATTCCAGAAATGACGCTTCTGGACATTCTAATGGCTTCTGCTCTCAGATGCAGTGGTGCATAAACCCAGGTTATGGCGACCAAATTAAAGTACTGGCACGACATTTTTCCATATTATTTCCTACCCCTCTCACGGGACTCGTTCCCTAGGGTTCTCATTTCTCAATACCCGCAAATTACCATGGAGCTCGAAATACTTCCTTCTGGGACATTTTTTATAATGTGCAGTGTACATCTGTTATATTAAACATACCATTCTTAAAACACTTTTTCTGTTATATAATTAAAACCTTGTATATAATATTTTGTACATTTCTTTGTTGTAATGACTGAAATACTTCATGCAGGCAAAAAATGTATGATGTTCTTTGGCATTTGCGAATCCCGCACGCGTATTAAAAGTATAAACGATAGATAACAAGTTAGATTGGGATACAAATTTATTTCAATACAAAAAAATATCTTTGTCTTTTGTTTTTTAAAGTGATCCGGAGGTGTTTCTAAATACACGCAGGTATGCACATACATTTTGTGTTCCAATACAGCGATGTTGGCTAAATTGATACAATCAATCTGTAGTTATTACCCCGTTTCAACCGATTTACTTCTACAATGACGAATAATAATACTGTTTTTCTGAACTATTTGTTAAGCTTGTAGGCCTCGCACACATATTTTTCGTAATATATTTATTGTGTTTACCGAAATTTCTATACTTATATTTTGAGCTTGAGCGTATGGATGAAATTGAATATTTAGCTATTCGAAAATTTAAAACATCTTCATTCCCCGATATATTTAACTGGGATATTAATTTGCCTTTTAGGTTTTAGTATTTTATTATTGAAAAGATGTACATTAGCTATTCATTTGAGAAATTTCTGGACTTGATAAACTAACAATATGGTTCTTCTTGCGCCTTTAAATAGGTTTAGCGACGATCGGAAATGTATAATAATAATAATTTTGTTTATTTATGGTGTTTTATGACAATAGTAAGTTACAATAAATTATGCATAGAAAGGCTATTAATTGAACAGCAAAGAGAACAAGGGAGAAGGCCTCTTAGGAGTCCTAACAAGCCCTTCGTTCCCTCAAATTTTAAGACAAGCGAATTTGGTCTTTTAAATCGGTTGAAACGGGGTAGATGAATCCAATTCAGAATAATAAATTTAGAAATGACTTTGTGTTATTAGTAATTAATTAGTATTGGTATTTGGATTTAATTAAGGAAAATATTTTTTTATTTTCTAAATCAGTAAGTGTTTTTTTAAAGAGTTTGTTGGTCATTGATATTTGTTAAGTGTGCATGTAATGATTTTTAATAATCCGGTACAGAGTAATTCAAGCTTTGCTTTAATAGCTGAGTTTTAAGCTATATTGGACGAAGCGGTAATCTATTTCTTGTTTTGTAGTTTTGTCTGTTGCAGTTAATTTCAATTAAGTTTACATATAGATTAACCTTCAATCTTTGAAATATAATTTCACCTAGGTTGTAATGAAAAAGTTGATCTATTGTTAAGATTCGGAAATCATTAGGATAAACTGGAGGGTGTAAATATAGATGTATGTGTGTTGTCATAACAGTACTTCCTTTTGAAAGTAGATTTATTAATCTAATGAATTTATTTTGTAATACCTGTAATTTATTTCAGTTTGTTTTAGTTGTTTGACACCAGGATAAAAAGCAATCGTTAATGTGAGCATGAATTAATGAGTGATACAGGAGAATTAGCGTTTTAACTGAGAGAGTTGTTAATAGTTTACTTATGAGTTCAATATTTCTTGATAATTTATGCGAACGTATTTCTAGCAAAATCTCTGCGCCAATTGAACAATGTTGTTAATTTGAAATCTGAAACTAAACTTTATTATGTAAATGGGCTTCCGAAATCTGAAACTAAACATAGTAACTTATTTCCCCTAGAAAATCCACATACGCAGTTGATTCATCAACATATTAAGTCCGAGCCTCTTCAACCCAGGGCCATACCATTTTATGATAAGCGCGGTATGATGGTGGCCTCATTTCCTTCTTCAAACTATAAGATAATGTAACTTCTTAGCTCAGGCGCCTCGCGGGCCAGGGTGGCAGGCCCAGCCATTTCACGTCACGTGGCAAACTTTTTATCAGGGGCTGCAATTCGTTTGGTGCAACGAGATTGGTATGTTCCCAAATCCCCAATAGAGAATAAATGCAATGTTTGCGTGAGGGGTGGGGGAGATTGGGTTTCAAATAAATGACAACGGTTGCGAACACTATTAGTAATTTTGTGATATTCAAAACAAAAATTTCCATAAAATTTTGCTACGCGTAATTTAACAGACCGCCGACATAGCGCAGTTGTGGTAGCTGACGTCTCTGACAGTTGTTCGAATCTCGGCGCTGCGCCGTTGGCTCAGTGGTTTAAGCGCTGGCTTACGATCATTCGTCTGTGAAGAGTCAGGGTTGGAACCCCGGTGAGACATGAATGTTGTGTTTGTCTATCGGCTGTGTCTCTCTCCCTTCCCTGGAACTAGTGACCCTAAACTGAGGACGGGTTAATGCTTATAATCCATTGAGCTACTCACGGTAGTCGTTAAACCTTCAATAACAAAATCCTGGTCCTGCTGTCTATTAAGTCTGCGGTTTTAGCGCGGTTTTCTGCCGAATACCCGTGTTTGGGGATGTGAATGCGTGTAGTTTCCCTCTAAAGCCGGTCCCGGATATGCTTTGTTCTTTGTCCCTATTTCCATAAGTTGCCTGGGTTTACCATATGAATGTCGATGCGCTGAAAGTAAAACAATGAAAAACGAATGAAATCCGATGCCCCATGACGTCAGACACCTACCGGAATATTATCCATGGTTGTTGGTGATGAGTGTCGATGCGCTGGAAGAAAAACAATGAAAGACGAAAGAAATCCGATGCCCCATGACGTTAGACACCTACCGGAATATTATCCATGGTTGTTGGTGATGAGTGTCGATGCGCTGGAAGAAAAACAATGAAAGACGAAAGAAATCTGATGACGCATGACTTCAGACACCTACGGGAATATTATCCGTGGTTGTTGCTGATGAGTGTCGATGCGCTGGAAGAAAAACAATGAAAGACGAATGAAATATTATGCCCTATGACGTTAGACACCTGTGGGTATATTCCTCATGGTTGTTGATGATAATGGATTTAACAAAATGTATTTATAATTTATTGGAGTCGTAAACGCCGGCTGCTAGTGTCTGGAAGAAGTGAAAAGTGTCAGATAGTATACGTCCACTTTTTTTATCGCATATGCATTCTATTCCAAAAATATTAACGCTTTCCTATTAAGAAGAACGTATGCTAGGAGGAGAACGTTTGCGTGATCCTGAGTTTAAGAAGGGAAAAGGTGGATTGTACGTCGCGATTCGTTGCCGATAAGAAAAGCGCCCAGCAGTTCATCTGAGCCGGATAAAATACTTCAGTCAGTAGACGCATCCAAACTTAGGCGTTTTTGCACGATGAAACAATAAGAAACCTAGTGATTAATTAAAACTTTTAATGAGATAAAAAAACAATATAAATATGAAATGAAACCATAAAAGTAAAATAAAATGAAGTCCCATATCAGTAGACTTGTGATAACAACAGTTAGTGACTAATATCATTTAACAAAAATTTCCAGGATTTATCAACAAAGGCAGGTAGGTAATCATTGAAACAGATATTCGAAAAAAAGACAAATGTACATACTCTGGGCAAACAGTCGAGAGGCGTTATTGGAAGGGCAAGCAAGGATGGCTGTCTCTGTCCATGAAGGGAAATGTGAGCCCTTATTAGTAAGTCGAAACAGGGCTGTGGAATGTGAACCAGCTTTTACGTTATACACATGTTCAGAAATTCTTGTTTTAAGTCTCTTTGATGCTGATCCAATGTAAACTAAGTCCCTAGTATGTACATCCAATGTTTTGAGGGAAACACATTATACCGCATGTTAGCCAGTAAGCTCCACGTCGCGGTCAACTTTAAGCAACA
Source organism: Macrothele yani (assembly GCA_039090855.1). NCBI lineage: Eukaryota > Metazoa > Arthropoda > Arachnida > Araneae > Macrothelidae > Macrothele > Macrothele yani. The sequence goes on along the minus strand of CM076999.1, from coordinate 42,746,254 downwards.
CTAAAATGTTTTCTGGCTGTTATGCCAAAATCTAAATGGTGTCGTCGGCACATGCTTTGTTTTAATGTTAACACATTCAGGAACAAACGCCATCGAACTCACAAACTTGCGTTGAGTACTTTCAGGAGTCAATATCGTGAAAGTCATCCCTGGTTGGTCCTCGTTGGGTGCGTTTTTTCTTTGATTGCGTGCACAATGGTGAGCTGCGATGCTAAGGGGAAGAAAGTTAGAGACAAAGACCGATTTTTTGAAGAACATTGGTAGTAACATTACTTTTTTGCGGGGCATAAAAATAAGGCAGTTTGTGTTACTTGCAATGAGAGCGTAGCAGTAATGCAGGAATGCAACATGAATTGACATTATGATACGAAGCACAGTGAGAAATATTCTGAATTGGAGATACAGTTTTAAAGTAAAAAAGTTAATGAATTAAAAGAAAAGGAAATTATCAGCAGTCGCTATTCTGCAACGTAAATGAACAGTCTAAACCCAGTATTGCCTTATCTATATGATAGCAGAAAGAACTGCAAAACGCGGAAAGCCCTTTATTGACGAACAGTCTCTGAAAGCATGTCTTCAATGTGCACTTGATGTGCCCGTCACAGGTTCAAGTTGTTTCGAATATTGACTTGCTGGTGTGACATCAACGAAGTGTGTCGAGGATCTGGCAGCAAATGTATTCAGCAATTTTAAATCAAAGTACAATGAGTTGGCGTATTTTTATGTAGCGATGGATGAATCTACAGATGTAACCGATACTGCACAAGTGGCCATTTTCTTTCGTGGCTTTGGTAGAAACTTCCCGATTGTAGAGGTATGAATCAGTGTATTTGCTCTTAAAGACATGACGCGGACTTCAGATTTGTATTCAAGTCCAAAAGATGTCTAGGCGAAGTGTAATTTGGACTTGAACACCATTTCTGCGTAAACACAAATAGTGCGCCTGTTATGTACGGAAAGAAGGGAAGAGTGACAACTTTAATGAACTCTGACCTGAAGGAGTGCTCTAATACTACGATTATGGCATTCCACTGCATCACCCAATAAGAAACTTATTGTGCGAAGTCGACAAACTTTGATCATGTGATAAATCTTGTTGTGAAAGTGATGAATTTTATCCGGTCGAAAGGTGTAAACCATAGGCAATTTCGAGACTTCATGCGTGAATTGAAGCTGAACACGGTGACGTTTAAAATTACGAGAAAATATGAGCTGCCCGAAGGCGTTTCATCACTCTTTTTCTTTGAAGGACGGCGTTTATAAATTCACAAAAAAACAAAAAAAAAACCCCAAGGAAAACCCGTACGCGAGATCCATTTTGAGAGGTGGTTAAGTGATTTGTATTATTTGTCGTCATTATTGGTCACCTCAATGAACTGAACTGCAATTTACTTTCAAAAGGTCAAATTGTTCCTAATGTTTATCGCTATGTGACGGCTTATGAGACCAAACTAATTATGTGAGAATATGAACTGAATTACAAAACGTGCAATCAATTTGCAACATTAGCATCGTTTTTCTATGAAAATACAGCATGCAGACCAGATGGTAATGTACAATGCGTTAAAAATCCGAGATAGGAGTGCAAAAGCAGATTTTCTGACTTCAAAGAAAACGAAATTTTCACGGAACTGTTCTCCTCGCTCTTCTTGGTTGATATCGAAAGTGTTTCACCTCATCTACAATAAGAATTTCAAGATCTGCAGTGTGACGGCAGTGAAACGCAAGTTTTTACAATTCACTGCAATAACTGACTTTTGTTCCAAATATCTGTCCAACGAAAATTTTGTAGAAATGCAGAAACATGCACTGCTCATGTCTTCTGTCTTTCGCAGTACCTACATGTATGAGCATATCAGTCAAATGAAGAACACAAAATCGGAAACAAGAACACGTTTCAGAGATCAATATATGAAGGACTGCTTGTGAATAGCCACAACACGGATAACAATTGCTATTGAAGCTTTATTCAAGCAAAAACCAATGTCAACTTTCTCATTAAGACGGCAATGACATCCGTCCCTGTTGTAATGCAGTTCCTTATTTTCAATGAATTTTTGTAGTATTCTCAGTGTTGAATAACATACAAAAATATGTTGCTGCTGACCGTACTTTGGATGAACTAAAACGAATCATCTACGATTTTCTATCAGTGTCGATGGACGACACTGATAGAGAATCGTAGATGACTCGTTTTAGTTCATCCAAGTAAAATGAGCTTTCGAATATTAAATAAGCTTTCCAAGTAATACGCTTTCGAATTATTTGATGTGGCCCTCTTTCATTGAGGAATTTAGTAAAAACTTGACGGAATTCGGTTCTTATTTCTCCACTGCCTGCTCTACGATAATTCTATCATCCACTGGAGCTCTTCTTGATTTGAAGTTTTTAATGTGATGTGTCAATTCTACTGGAGAAAGCGGGGAATTTTGGTGTTGGCGCATTCCTTTGTGTCTGAAAAAGATGCATCATCCCTTTTGTATAGTTTTAGGCAGAACTCAGAATTCCACTTTTTCTCAGCGCCATAATCTGTTTTCTCTGTTTCTAAAGTGAAACTTGGTTTTCTTCAGGCTTTGTTTGCTTTCAATTGATTTCTCACTATTTCACAAATGAATTTCCTAATGTCTTCAGTCATACTTTTTCACGCTGTCTTGCATAGTTGTGAAAATATCCCACTTCGAAATAATATTTTATCTTTACGGTCCTTTTGCTTTTGGTTCACAAATTTTGTTCTCTCATACATATGCAAATTGTGCTTAGTACCAATTTTTGTTCTCTCATACATATGCAATTTGTGCGTTAGATCTTTGTGATCAGAGAATGGGTTTTTTTCATTTCTAATTTGAAGGTAAGATGCTTTTTCAGATTTCTCATGTCAGTGCCATTTGTTTGCTTCATGACTTTGCAACAATCAAGTTTTGTGTTGAGGTACATCTTACACCTCACCATTCTACGGTCACTTTTTATGTTGAACATCTTAATCGTATTGTAATATTCGATGACAAATTTCTTCTAACACAAAAATAAATTAATTTCACTCATCATCCTATTGGGATTCAACCATGTTCATTTCTTCTATGGGTTTTCCTTGAAAAAGGAGGTGATCTTCAAAGAGCTTTCTGCCTCTCCAAATTATTCAAGAAAATTTAAACAATGTTTTTGTCTCTGACAAAATTTACCTACTGAAGGTTCAGTCTGTGGCTCTATTTACGCACTGAAATCATCTACAATGATAATACTTGCTGATTGCCGTTATTATTTAGAAGCCGAATTGCATCTCCTGAAAATGCTGAACAGCTGAAACTTTGAAGGTGACAATTTACCACAAATGCGTAATTAAAAACAGACTATTGTTGTCATCCAAGGGAGAACTTCGCACATAAAATCTAATATGAAATTTGCGCGCACATTAAGTTTGAGATTAAAATGAAATCTAATATTCTCGTTTGTCGCCCAGTAGCTTAAAGCTCTGTCATCTGAACGAGCTGGATTTAGGTTATAATCCCGGATGTCACAAAAGTGAAGTTGTTAGCCAGTGCTTCTGACTCTTCGCGGAGACTTGTTTTGTCAGTTTGTTCCGTAAGAGATTATCAATACAGTCCTGAAAACCCAAAACGAAAAAAAAGGGAAACCCGAGAAATGCAATGAAATAGAGTAGGTTCAGATTTCATTCCCGCACGGGGATAACTGGTTTTCCAGTTATTTGGGAGCGGCGCCCCCACGGCCCGAGCTGACCTTGTGACTGGTCAACATCTGCTGTCATGCCACTGCCTGTTTTTTGTTTTGGTGCTGTTGGTGTTTGCAGGGACGGCTGTTCATCCAGCTGTTGGGAGTCGCGGCCCCACGATCCCGAGCTGGTCTTGTGTCTCGCTTTTTTTCGTTTTTGTTTATTTTCTCCACTGGCTAGTTGCCCGTGTTGTATACTTTACCTAATCGCTACCACGTTATGTACTAACACCCCGGTCTTGTGGTTTTGTTACCCTCCACCACTAACTGTTTTATATTAACCGCTCAGTTCGTAGGTTGCTGAGATTCCGTTTAGGTTCCCTTCCAGGATTTATCTTCTTTGGATTTCTTTTCTCCTTTTAACTGGTTTGGGTGCTAGACCTACCTGCATGTTTGCCGCGTGCGGAGACCCGTGAGGCGGAAATGGGATGTCTGGCGGCTGAGGTCGCAGGAGACCGGATAAGTGCCTCCTGTGTGCCAACACTCCTCTTCGACCCCGGCTTCGCTGTAAACGGGAGGCTAGAGACTAACCCACCTCTAGTCAGAAGTCTTGTACCAAGTTGTGTGCAGGGCTTTAGCGGCTTTTTTGTCGTATAGCACGGCAGGGTGAGCCCGGGGGCTGTGGGATCATGCCAAAGGCGTTGGCATGACGGTACCCGGAGGCCGAATTGTCCGCCGAGTGCGTGTGATCACAGTCAACGGACTATATCTGCAACGTATAAGCTCCAGAACTGTGTCCAGCGTCATTTTCTTGGCTTGCAGACCTCCAGTTCTCCCTTGTAGGGCTCGGTGGTGGGTGGAGTAATCTGCAGACGAATCCTTCTCCTTTTTTCCATGGGTAAACCCAAAAACAAACGCTCCAAATTCAAGTCACCTGAGCAAATGATCGTTGTCAACGATTCTCCTTCGTCTTCTCAACCTACCAAGTCTCATACCCTTAAACGATCTTTAGACCATGATCTGGACCAAGAATGTGGAACCTCTTCTTCGGCAGCTGTACCAGTCGCTCCGAAGCGTCGTCTCCCCCTCGATTGTTGTGAATACGCATGCTACACACTTAGTTGTAGAATCCATCGATCCGAATGAGAGACTGTCCACCAGATCTCCATTCTTCATTTCTAAAGCTTTGGACGCTGCAGTTGGCCCCTTGAAGTCTGTGAGGAAGCTTCGCTCTGGGGACCTGCTTGTCCAAACTTGCAGTGTTTCTCAGAGTAACACTTTTCTGCACCTCACTAGTCTTCAAGGAATTCCTGTAAAGGTGACACCTCACCTGTTTCTTAACACCTCTCGCGGTGTTATTTCAGAGTTTGATCTCTTGCCATGCAGTGAAGACGAATTGGTGACTGAACTTGTAGATCAAGGTGTTATTGCTGCTCGTCGTACGATGTTCCGGCGCGATGGTTCCTTGATTAAGTCTAAAAATGTAATCTTGACTTTTAACTCCCCGAAAGTTCCGACCGAAATCAAGGCTGGCTACTTGGTCTGTGGAGTTCACCCGTACATTCCCAGTCCTCTGCGCTGTTTCAGGTGCCAGAGGTACGGGCATTCCCAACGTTTCTGTAAGAGTTCCGCTCGTTGCGCAAATTGTGGCTCCAGTGAACATGACGGGGATGGTTGCACTTCTGCGGCCTGCTGTGTTAACTGCGGTGAGGCCCATGCAGCTTACTCCCCGCAACTGTATGAAATGGAAGGACGAGATGGCAATCCAGCGCCTCAAGACCCTGGAGGGCCTTCTCGTACCCTGCTGCCAAGGCCAAGTTGGGTATACCCACCACCCGACAGCGTACTTTTTGCCAAGGTAGTTCAGTCTCTGCCACAACCCGTGCAGCCCTTTGTTCCGCGCCCTGTAGCTCTCGCCGCCCTTGCCAAGTGATCTACAGCTGACCAAGCGACACAGGTGTTTTTCCCCGAGCTCGAGATTTTTCGAATACCTGATTCTGGGCCTTCTCTTTGCAGCCGACCGTCTCTTCCAGTTTCCAGCCGAAAGCCTGCACGTGCGGAAGACCCGGCCTTCAATCCGCAAAGGTGTGCAGTGTCCATCCAACTGTCTCGGCCTCAGCGAGGTCCCCACCCTCAACCAACATTATAGAGGAACATAGGGGGAGGAGAGTGACAGTTCGTCCCCAGCCTCAAACAACATTGCAGAGGAACATGGGGGGGAGGAGAGTGACAGTTCGTCCCCGCCCTCTGCCAGCATTGCAGAGGAGTGGGGGCGGGAGGAGAGTGACTCATCCTTTGTGTAGTTGTGTTTAAAATATATATATATATATATATATATATATAATTCTAATAGTAAATTAATAAATTTTTATATAAACCTAATTAACTACCTTGTCTTCACAGCTTTCATCATACTCTTTTCAACTTTTACCAAGCCTGTCTGCTCTTATTCATTTTCCACGTTTTTAAAAATCTGTGGCTGATAGTTCTTTGTCTGGCGCTCTTTGGCCAAACCTGGCCCTTGCGCCAATAAAATCCACCAACCAACCAACCAATCAGATTTCATTAAAAGTAAAGATTAATTGATATATTATAAGTATAATATTAAGTCATTGAACTAAACGATACAGTTTTGAAAAGTTTCAGTTTCACTCTCAAAAAAATAATTATTAGTATTAAATCAAATTGTTTTCTTATTGGACTTTTATATCAGATTTTATTACACAATTCCGGTAGGCCACACCGTCACTAAAAGCATTTATTTTGTGTTATGTTAAGCTTCTGTCTTTGTACGTGTTTTGAAATTAGCACCCACGGCAGTGACCTACAATTGAGCAGCTGCCACACACGTATATCTAGTTGACTACACAATTTTCACTCCCAGTATGCATCGATAATCTGACAAGGAAGTATAATAATGCTGAATAAACTTCTACGATTTGATTTTCATTTACTTCAAACTAACAAATAATCTTTTAAAAATGATAATTATTTGTGCAAAGAAGAAAGTCTTTATGTCCCATCCTTTTTTTTTTTTTTGTCGATTCGCTCCTTCTCTGTTCGACGTTTGTGTTCCAAATTAACATGTCCGGTTCGGTTCGTTTGAATATTCCTACTGGACAAATCTCTCTCTAATACGTTTAATTAGTCCAAGAAGGGTTCTTGCACCTCCTTTCCATTCACTGAAATATTAGCACTGATATTACGCACTTTCACAACTGAGAACAAAAAAAAGATGCACGTTCTGTCGACGTTTTTGTTATAATTTGCATATATTAGAAACGTCATTATTGGCAAAAAAAAAAAAGAAGAAGAAAAGGCTACTGATTCCCAGAAGGCTGAAATTAGTGAAATTCTCTCGCAAGTTCCAGATTGTTGATAACTGGTTATGAGTATTTTGTTTCACACACACATAGATATCTGCGATGGTGGTTTTTACTCGTATTGTTTCAGAAAATAATACTGATTCCTAGAGGCAACGTAACCATTGGAATGTCTTAGAAATTGTGCAGAAATTATGTTTCACACTCCTGCTTTAGCATTCTCAATATCATCTGCTAAAACAACGAGCAAAGATATCAGTTTCTGGAGGACAGAGTACGTGTAAACTCCTGAGACATTGTCACACCATATCATACAAGATCTTCAGTGGAACACTGCAGAAATGCATTCTTTGAACTATGAAGACACAAATATAGGGTTTCAAGGAGGTAGTTTAACCAGGGAATCGTCCACTAAATTGCTAAGTAGAGTAAGCAACGCAAACCTTTCTGTTTGACATGCCCTGCTTAAAAAGAACTGAAGATTTAGACGTTGATGAGGAAAATGTTGAAGTAACTGACGCCACAATATGCCTTGGAAAACAAATATCAAGTGATGGCCACAGCAGAGAAGAAACTGTATTTCGCTAAAACCTGTGTATGCGTGTGCGTGAATGGGCGTGTATGTATTAGTATACAACTTTTCAGTTTAGTTTCAGCCCGTACAGGTGGTCTGATTTTTGATTGCTTAGCCACCTCTAATGTGCCCTCACTCAATGTTGCTGAGTAAAATAAATTACGTTAATTCCTCAGACATCCGCTTTTTAAATTTGCATCAGCAGTTTCCATTTAAAACATTGTTTTTCTGCAAGCGCGGAAAGATGAAATACGTTCCTTTTCTCTCTGTCTGTTCTGGCGGATAATGTCCTTTCTTTAGAAAAGCTAAAAAGATTTGCCGGAAAACTATGCTTGAGAGTGAGTTATAAACACACTCATTCTCAAATAATGCGTACTCTAATATCAGGCATCACTCGCTGTCTTTTCGGTAACCGAACACTCAGGAGGTACGTTGATAAATGGAAGGTCTCTATCGATCATGGACTTTCAATAGAAGATGTCTATCGATCATGCACCTTCAAATTTAAACTATTCTGGATGTCTTCGCCATTGTCTTTGTCTTCATAACACAAAACGCTTGCATGGTGAGAAATCCTTATTCGTTTAGTGGAAAAAGAATTGTGGGGCATAACTCGTCAATGATTAAACCAGCATTTCACCAAGTTGATAATATGAAAATACCAATGTTCTCTTAGGAATTTTAGTTTCCAATCGTGTTCAGTCAAATCGAAAATGACATTACTTGTTCATAAAAATGTAATCATTGTAAAATTGTTGGAATATTTTATTTTAATAAAGAAATGCAGAAATTTTTTTGTGCGTTAAACAAATGAGTAAGAAATATAATGAGCTTTGTTAACAGTTGGCTCTACCAAAGCTCATTGGAATTTATTTTTGGAGGGATACAGGTCGTACCTGTGCGGCTCGCCTACTTCAGCAGTCTGCCGGGTTGTTGTATCTAGCGCCTTTGCTGTGTCTTATATTGTATTTTGCTGAGATCTGTTCGAGACATAAATTGTGAACATAAAATTCAGCTTCATAGATAGCTCACAGATTTTAATATGAAGACACAAACTCTGAAAATGAGAGATAAATTATATGTTACACAATCCATCTGCATGGAAAGCATACACTAATTTTTTAAAGAAAGGTTGGCAAAGCTCTTAAAACATGGAAACGAAATCTGATTGCCATTTAATCATTTGTTACTCTTCCAACCATGGCCCCCTCTGACTTTTATACTGAAGTGATTACAGATCGGCTGACAGGACGTGAGTGTTGTGTCCATTGCGTTTTGTTCTTGAAAGCAGTGTTCTGAGGAAAGACATGTTTTGGTGGAATACAGATTCCACAATGTGTCTATGAAATGTATTTCTTGAGACCAGCCCCACTATTTCAGAATGCGGTCTCTCAAATGAATTTCTTGAATCTCCTGCGTTAGGTTACGTTTGGGTGGACGCCAATTACTGTTCGCATCGTGACGGTATGTGGAGAAATATGAAGATTACGAAACCACTTACAAAGTGTACAGGAATACAAATCATCTCTCTGTGAAACGTGCTTATTATCACACCTGAGTTGGTCAAAATGCTAAGACAAATCCATTCTGAGAGTAACATCCCAGCAAAAACAGTATTGCTGGGCCAGCAGTGGGCCATTACTGGCAGCCAGCACTACCAGCAATGGCCCAGCACCATGTTGCCGCTGCCGAACCGTCAATAAAATGTCCGGGCGGCCAACAGAAGGACCAGCAGTTCAGGCCAACAGCTGGCCAACAGTTGGCACCCCATCAGTTGTCATATGCCACAACAGGGCCATCAGTGGTCCATCACAGGCAGTATCTGCCACAAGTGGCCCTTCAGTGGCCCTGCAAGTACTTGCCAGATATCATGGCTAGCCTAATGTGGTCCGCTAGTGGGCCGTTAGTGGCAACCAGCAACCACGTGACGTAACTGGTGGCTTGCCGAATCTTGTCCGCCAATTTCCCAGTAGTAGCAATAATAATAATAAAAAAAAAAAACAAGGATAACCGCAGTTCCCTAAATCTACAATTTTTTTTTCTACCCTTACGAAGTTTGTGAATTAACGCACTGCGCTGAGGAAATTTACACGACAGGCCGGAAAAACGCCGTTTGCATCTGACTAGATTTGATCCTGGGCCGTTTACATGGAAGCCGCGCTCGCTACCGACCGGACTAATTCACGACGCTCGAATACGTGCTGGAAGCTATTTGTTTGGTATGCAATTTGTAATCGGAATGCTTCCCTCTTTCATTTTATAATATTGCGAGGTATTTTTCATAAAAGTCAGTTTCATATAATTGATAAATTAATTCTTTCAACGTAACGATATTTTTTTTTTTTTTTTTACCTTAAGGGAACTTCACTCATTTTCAAGGCGTGAACATACTTAGAGTCGCTTTCCAAAGTTTTGTACTGTCCTTGCCGTCTTGAAAAGAGTTGGTTGGTTGGTTGGTTCATTGATTTTATTGGCGCAAGGGCCATGGTTGGCCAAAGTGCGCCAAACAAAAGACATAAAAGAGAACAAAATCAATAAAACACGTACACAAGGCTAAAAACAGGATGAAGCGGTAAAAGTGAAAGATGGAAATGAATACGGTAAAAACTACAAGACAGACAGACAAACAAACAGTATTAAAAACGTGCGATGAAGCTTAAAATATGACTGATCAAATAAAACTGAAGAATGAGAACGATGATAGGGCTAAAAGAGATAATGAAACAAACAGTACTAAAAACATGATACAAAGATTAAAATCTAGCTGATTCAGTAAACCTGAAAAATGAGTATGATGATAGGGCTAAAATCTAGATACGTTCAAAATAGTCAATTTGTTTAAAAAATGAAAAAACAACAACAGTATTGCAGTGTTCATGGAGGAGCCGCTGCAGTGTAGCGGCGTCCTCTTTCAACAAATGAGAATGAAAGAAATGAAAACGTACATCACGAAAACGAACACAGGTACACAAAAGATGAGTGACGGTGAGTCGGCAGTTGCACGTCTCACACATCGGCGCAGTGTCGCCACACAGCAAAAAGCGGTGAGTGAAACGACAATGCCCAATGCGGAGACGCGCAAGCACCACTTCCTCCCTGCGGTTCCGACGAGATGAGGAGTTCCAGATTTCAAGAATAGGTTTTATACGATGCAGTTTATTTTCCACCTGTTGGTCCCACAGACCCTGCCACGTTCGTTTGATATGATCACGAACAAGAAATCGAAAATCGCGATGAAAGAGTGGCAAGGGTGTGACGACCAAAGAGGAAGCAGATCTAGCGGCCGCATCAGCACACTCGTTACCCGAGATTCCAACATGCCCAGGAATCCAGACGAATTGAATCTGGACACCAGCCTCAAGCAAGGAACGAAGAAGCCCTCGTACGTTCAAAAGAAAAGGATGATTAAAATAGTCCAGCGATGACAAAGACTGCAGGACACTTAAGGAATCCGTATAGACCATAACACTATGATGAGAACTCGACTGAACATGAAGAAGTGCAAGATACACAGCATGCATCTCCGCCGAAAACACCGTGGCCTCAGCTGGGATCCGCGCTACTGACACGTCATCAACACAGACAGCTGCGGATCCAACGACTCCATGCATCTTGGAGCCATCAGTGAAAATGGGAGTGTATTCCGTTTTGAGGGCACGGTGCTCAGCAAAGAGCTGCTGGTACACTGACGCAGGGGTTGAGGATTTGTCGAAAGACGTAAAGGTGGTATCAACCATGACACCAAGTGGGTGCCATGGAGGATCCCCAAAGCCCCTGGTCGCTGCAACAAGCGACAAGTCGAGCCCTGCATCACGAGCTACGGCCGCCATACGAAGACCGAAGGTTGGAACGCACGAGGGCCGGTTCGCAAATAAACGAGCATGCTGAGGATGGAAAACTGCACCGTACAAAGGATGGTCTGGAAGAGACCGAAGTTTTAAGTAAAAGTGGACAGACAGCTGCAGACGGCGTAATTCAAGCGATGGTTCGTTCGCATCAGCGTAAAGGCTGGGAATCGGAGATGTTCGAAATGCTCCTGCACAAAGACGCAGCGCCTGATGATGAACAGCGTCCAAAGGCCGGCGAACGGAAGGACGAGCCGAGCCATACACGATACAGCCGTAATCCAGTTTCGACCGAATTAAGGAGTGGTAAATGCGAAACAAAGAGATCCTGTCTGCGCCCCACGAAACTCTCGAAAGAATTTTTAGAATAGAAAGAGCACGCAGACAGGAAATCTTGAGCCGCCGAACGTGCACACGGAACGTAAGCGCACGGTCGACGGTCAGTCCAAGGAACTTGGTCTCCAGCAAAACTGGAATGGCTGCACGGTCTAAATACAGCTCGGGGTCAGGATGGAGGCCACGCCTCCGGCAGAAATGAACACACGCTGTCTTGTCGGGAGAAAGAACGAAACCATTGCTATTCGCCGCTTTAAAAATATGATTAATACTAGACTGCAACTGCCTTTCAATGAAACGCATGCTCGATGACGAGCAGACGATGTGCAAGTCATCGACATACACAGTAGCCGAAACCGCAGGAGGAAGATTTGTGAGGAGACAATTAATGCGAAGGATGAACAATGTGACAGATAAAATGCAACCTTGAGGAACACCTTGTTCTTGATGGAATGTTGCAGATAGCGTCGTACTCAGGCGCACCTGGAACACCCGATTGCGAAGAAAATTTACAATAAAGGTCGGAAGACTCCCTCGCAATCCGCATGCGTGGAGGTCACGGATAATCCCGTGCCGCCACGCAGGATCATAGGCTTTCTCGATGTCAAAGAATACAGAAACCAGGTGCTGCCTACGCACGAACGCCTCGCGCACAGATGTCTCAAGGTGCAGGAGATGATCGTGAGGTGAACGATGACGCCGAAAACCGCTTTGTGATGGTGAAAGTAATTGATGATGTTCTAAAAAATGAATTAATCGTGAGTTAACCATGCGTTCGATAACTTTACACAGACAGCTGGTGAGAGCAATTGGGCGATAACTAGAGGGAGACTTAGGATCCTTGCCAGGCTTCGGAAAAGGTAGAACAAAAGCCTTTCGCCAAGACTCCGGGAAACTGTGTTCTAACCAGATGCGGTTGTATAAGATTAAAGGTTCTCGAGAGACGACTGAGAGAGATGACGGAGCATGTCGTAGTGGATGTCATCGGGACCGACAGAAGTAGTCCCGGACCGATGCAGAGCCACCCGAAGTTCACACATCCTGAAGGGGGAGTTATAACCAGTGTCGGTATACGGCGCAAAGAGATTCTCTGGCGTTCCGCGGAGGATTGAATCCTATGAAAGGAGGCCGGATACGCCAGATCACTCGAAACGGAGGCAAACGCCTCCCCCAAACAATCTGCAATCTCCCCGACGTCAGCATATGTGCAGCCGTTACTCTCGAGAATGGCAATCTGGTGTGAACTGTAGGTACCCCGGATCTTACGAATCCTTTCCCACACAGTTTTCGAATTGGCACGTGAGGTAAGAGATGATACATACTGGATCCAAGACTCCCTCTTGCTACGTCGACGCACCAACCGAGCATAGGATTTAGCACGTTTAAAAGCAACGAGATGAGCCTCTGTTGGATAACGCCGAAAAGTAGACCAGGCCTTGTGTTGAGCTCTCCTAGCCGCTGCGCATTTAGGGTTCCAATAAGGTTTCGGAATTCTGGGGAGCTTCGTAGATGTTTTACGAATTGAAAGATCAGCTGCCTGAAGAATACAAGTTGTGACTTTAAGTACAGCTGCGTCAATTGACCCCTGGGTCACCATTTCAGAAGATATCACCGCGGACGATGTGAAGACCTCCCATCTGGCACAATCCATCCTCCATCGAGGTGGGCGGGAGGCAGAATATGGCACGTTTGCATGGTGCCAGAGGACGATTGGGGAAGTGGTCGCTCCCGTGGAGATCCTTACACACCGTCCACGACCAGTCAGCAGTGATCGATGGTGAACCCAAGGTCAAATCGATCGCACTGAAAGATCTTGTCGGCTCATGGAAGTAAGTGTCAGCACCGGTGTTTAAAAGGCACACAGAGGCCGAGCACAGAATAGACTCTATGCGACGACCTCTAGCGCTGGCGCTGACACTACCCCACAAAGGATGATAAGCATTAAAGTCACCCAAAAGAAGGAAGGGTGAGGGCAGCTGATCAATCAAGCTCTCCAGAACAGAGACGCTAACATCCTCATCCGGTGGTAGATAAACACTGCAAACAGTAAGAGGCACAGGCATGGAAATACGAACCGCCACGGGCTGCACAGTTGTGGAAACCGCGACGGAAGATACCGGAACCCTGTGAGGGACTAGAATAGCGACACCCCCACAGGCTATATTTCCAGACGAGTGGTCTGTCCGAAAAACACTGTAGCCTCGAACTGAAAGCAGGTATGATGGTTTAAGCTTTGTCTCCTGAAGACAAAGGCACACCGGAGAGTACAAATAAAGCAGATGTTTCACGTCATCAAAACTGGTGCGAAAATCTCGGCAGTTCCACTGAATTATTGAACCCATGGGCAAAAATGAAATGAAAAAGGAAATGGTTAAACTTGGTCAGCCTCCATTTCCTCTGGTGAGCGTTCCCCCAGAGTTGGTGGTGTGTGACCAGGGGCCAAGATTGGTGAATGCTTTGTCCCAAGTGTCTTAGCGGGATTTTCTCGCCGTTGATTGTTTGGCTGAGACTTTGAAGGAGAAGAAATGCTCTTCTTATCCTTGACCTTGGTGTTGGTGTTAGTGTTGGCGTTTTTGCCAGAAGAAGTAGCCTGAGTTCCCTTGCTGGTGTTGGAGTGAGTCTGCTTCGGTGAAGTGGCGGGTGCCGCTTTCAGACCCCCTAGCTCGCGACTGGAGTGCCTCCAGTCCGGCTGCGATGATTTCCTCCATATTGAATGGACAGTTAGGGGAGATCTGAACGTCGGTCTGAATGCCAACCGTAGATTTGGCAACCACCACTGAAGCGTATGATCGCCGATCAGATGTAACGGGAACCACTCTTCTTCTGGCCTCAGGATAGGAAATATTTTCCACCGTTTTGAGCCTTTGGATTTCCTTCTCCTCCTTCCACTTGGGACAATCTTTGGCTCATGCTGGGTGTGAACCCTTGCAGTTCACACAAAACTCGGCCTCGGCCACACATTCTGAGAGTTGATGCTCTGTGGCACCACAGCGTCCACACCTAGGAGTACTCCTACATGACTGCTGAGAGTGGCCGTACGACTGGCACCTAAAACATCTCAACGGGTTAGGAATGTACGGTCGTACCTCGAGGTGGAGATACCCTGCCTTGATGGATGTAGGCAGGGAAGGGCAGTTGAATGTCAAGATAATGTTCCAGGATGGGACAAACTGCCCATTCCTTCTGAAAGAAATACGCCGCACACCCGTAACATGTTGGCTCCTCAGTTCTTCGAGAAGTTCCTCCTCAGTGCAATCAATAAGATCCCGTGAGGAGACAACACCTCGAGATGAATTTAGGTAACCGTGTGGTGTTATTTTGACCGGAGTCTCAAGCAGCATGCTGGTGTTGATAAGTGTGGAACTGTAGGCCACAGTAGACATCTCAACAAGAAGATCTCCAGACTGGAGCTTCTTGACGCTTTTAGGAGAGCTTGCAATTGATTGCAGTGCTTTATGGATCCAAAATGGACTTTTGGCACTCAAAGGCTTTGAAGGGTCCAATGAGTGCACAAAAAGAATCTAGCATTGGAAACATCAGCGACAAATTTTTTGGCGGAAGGACCTGAACCTTCCTCCATACCTCTTTTAGTTTTGGGTTCATGGGAAATTTCATTGAGAGCCATGAAAAAATTTAAAGGATTCATCCACCGACTTCCCCACCCACAATCGAGCCCAACAAGGGAGAACCGGAGGTCCGCAAGCCCAAGTGGACGCAGGACACGGCTCTAGGGATAGCAAGCGGATATAGCAAGTTGATAGGGCAGACATGCGCTCGGCGAGCACCCAGACTTTCCCATGCCTGGGGAACACCCCTTTGGCATGCCCACCCTATCCCCAGACTCACCCTGTCGTACGAGACGACAATCCGTTAGAGGTCTGGGCTCCACTCGGCCACAGACCTCATTGACTAGGAGTGGGTTAGTTCCCAGCCGCCCGTTTAGGGTGAAGCAGGGGGCAAAGAGGAGTGTTGGCAACTGGCGACAACAACACCCAGGCCTCCAGAAACCTCAGCCTCCAGCATCCCCTTTTCCACCTTACGGGTCACCACACACGGCAAACGTGCAGGTAGGTCTAGCTAACCAGCTCGGAAAAACAAAGAAAGAAACATGAAATGGAGAAGACAGGAAAGAAAACGAGAAACTAAAATCCTGAGCTGGCGCATAATCACAACCTCAGCAACCTACAACTGAGGCGGGTTCATGTCAAGTGAAAAAACATAAAAAATGTGAATATCATCACATATAGTACATGTTAGCTCGGGCCGTGGGGACGCCATCCCCCAGCAGCTGGATGAACAGCTGTCCCTTCGGTGATGTAATCGTTAAAGCCTCAGAGGCAAGAGAAACCGTCACAAGGTTAGCTCGGGCCGTGGGGGCGCGCTCCCCAAATAACTGGAAAACCAGTTATCCCCGTGCGGGGGTCTTGAAAGAGATTGTTGAATAAATATATATTTACCCGGGTTCATGTCACATTCTGTTACATTTTTAACGTTATGTCTTTCCTTTCCGTTGTCCGAAGCTACATTTGTTTTAAAGAGTAAAAGATATTTTATTTTACTTGTTATTTTTAGAAGCGAATTCTCCTAGTCTTGTGTATTCAACCCATGGATGAGTACACCACATAGCGTTGCTTTTTTTTTCTTTCAAATAATTAATAAATTTTGTACGCGTATAATTTTTTTTTTTTTTCAACAAACGCTATTTGAATGGTTTTCCAGGATATGTGTTTCAAGCGGTTTCCAAATTGTTTCTTGTTATTCATCCACTCCATTCCATGAATTGTTATTCATGGGAATGGAGTGGGTGTATTTCATGGCTGTAATCTAGTATTTCACGGCTTAATCTGATATCTTCGTCGACGTAAAATTTCATTAGGAAATTAATTCTCCTCTCCACATATGGATTTTTTTTCTTAACATCCACTAAAATAACACGATGGCGATAGCGTCGTCTTCAACTAACTGGTAAAATGAGAGACACAGCAAGTGTTGCTTCTGCGCATGCGCAGTCCCGATACTTCCACCTGCTGTTGGGGGTTGCATTGGTTGCCAGCAACGGGCCACTAGTGGCACTTGCTTGGAGGCCCACAGTTCACGGCGATGCTGCAGGGCCATCAATGGCTCGCCAACTGATAGCGCTGCCACAAACGGACCACTACCGGGCCGTGAGCGGCAGATTTCAGCCAGCAGTGACCCATCACTGCCAGCTGGTGGCCAGCAGTTTCCCAACACTTGTGTTTTTGCTGGGATAGTGATCCTCCGAACTCGATCCAGAATTCTAAACATCCACACCCCTAATTGCATGTACACTCGTTCTTAGAAATTTCAATAGAAAACTTTGTCCAAATCCGTATCTTACAGCAGAAAAACGAACGCCTGCAAACTAAGAAAAACAAGTCTTCCGAACAACACACGGCAAGCAAAAACATCGGAGATCTCA
This sequence comes from Macrothele yani, assembly GCA_039090855.1. Lineage (NCBI taxonomy): Eukaryota > Metazoa > Arthropoda > Arachnida > Araneae > Macrothelidae > Macrothele > Macrothele yani. The sequence goes on along the minus strand of CM076999.1, from coordinate 42,729,070 downwards.
CGAAATAGCTGTCGTGCTGCCTTCTATTGGGCGATCTGCAATATCTATGTTCCGAAAATTTGTCCAGGGTGGGGAGGATAGCCGAGGATTATATGAGAGATGGGTATCGGATGGCATTCGAAAACATGCCGGTTTGATAACAAATATATTTAAGCACGACATGGCTATAAGGAAGATAGGGAAAGTCACCTTCATAAAAAGCAATGTACTGGCTATTTCTGATTAAGAATTTTAGTCATTTCCCATGCACCTGGATTTCACGAAAAAAATTAAGAAAAACATAAAAGAAAAAAAAAGATCACATTTCCTCTGAATTGGGCTGTCCTTCATTTAGTGAGGATTCCGTGCTCATTTTTTGAATTGGCTTTACCTGTATCCCGTTTAAAGGCGAATAACACAACACCATAATTACAAGTTGCAAGCTGATCCTCCAGAATATCTGGTATCTGATTATCTGTCGGAATTTCAGGTAAATTGAAACGCGAAGTAAAACGATAAGGGCAAAATCTTAGACCTAAAAATATCGCAAATAGTTAATTTAAACTTATATATATAAAATTAATTTTGATTTACTTACTACTGTTTCGAACTCTAGGTACACTTATTTGACCTAAAATACGTGAGTACCGCTTTTCGAGAATATTTATCCGCGGAATGATTAAGTAGATGAGGACAATTATTAAGTCAGAAAACAGATGTAGATGGAAGAGTTTATTCTCTCTACCACTTTCTCTCTCTCTCTCTCCTTTTTCTGCATTTTCAATTGTTTTCTTAGCTTGCCTTGAAATAAACCAGTAAACTTTCTTCGACTTTTGTGTTGTTTAGATGTTATATATTCTCAGCTATTAGCAGCAATATGTTAAATTGTACATATTATTGAGTCTACTCGATTACACACCAACAGGCATTCAACCTTGTTCGTGATCTCTGAGTTTTCTTACCGTTCATTTTAATTTTTCATAGTAGGAGGCAGGAACAGGATTCTGGGAAAAACAGGTTTCAACGATATACATTCAAACATTCGAAACAATGTTCGGCAAAAAAACAGTGTTTTACATATGTATGGCATCTTTTAGGAATAACATTTTTTTGTAGGACTGATTTCATGTTCAGAATTATATTTGTAATTTTAATAACTTTCAAGGTCGTAATATTCAAATTTCATGAAATGTAAATACCCAGCAAAAACAGTCTTGCTGGACCAGCAGTCTGCCATTACTGCCAGCCAGCACTGCCAGCAATGGCCCAGCACTATGATGCCGCTGCCAAACCGTCAATAAAATGTCCGGGCGGCCAACAGAAGGGCCAGCAGTTCAGGCCAACAGCTGGCCAACAGTTGGCACCCCATCAGTTGTCATATGCCACAACAGGGCCATCAGTGGTCCATCACAGGCAGTAGCTGCCACAAGTGGCCCTTCAGTGGCCCTGCAAGCACGTGCCAGAAATGATGGCTGGCCTAATGTGGTCCGCTAGTGGGCCTTTAGTGGCAGCCAGCAACCACGTGACGTAACTGGTGGCTTGCCGAATCTTGTCCGCCAATTTCCCGTAGTAGCCATAATTAAAATAAAAAAAGCAAGGTTAACCGCAGTTTCCTAAACCTACAACTTTTTTTTTTACCCTTACGAAGCTTGGGAATTAACGCACTGCGATGGGGACATTTTCTCGACAGACCGGGAAAATGTCCGTTTGCATCTGACTAGATTCGATCCTGGGCCGTTCGCGTGGAAGCCGCGCTCGCTACCGACCGTACTAATTCACTACGCTCGGATATGTGCTAGAAGCTATCTGTTTGGTATGCAATTTGTAATCGAATGCTTCCCTCTTTCATTTTATAATATTGCGAGGTATTTTTCATAAAAGTCAGTTTCATATAATTGTTAAATTAATTTTTTCAACGTAACGATAGTTTTTTTTTTACCTTAAGGGAACTTCACTCATTTTTAAGGCGTGTACATACTTAGAGTTGCTTTCCAAAGTTTTGTACTGTCCTTGCCGTCTTGAAAAGAGATTGTTGAATAAATATATATTTACCCGAGTTCATGTCACAATCTGTTACATTTTTAACGTTGTATCTTTCCTTTCCGTTGCCCGACGCTACATTTGTTTTAAAGAGTAAAAGATATTTTATTTTACTTCTCGTTTTTTTTAGAAGCGAATTCCTCCCGGTCTTGTGTATTCAACCCATGGATGAGTACACCACATAGCGTTGCTTTTTTTTTATTTCAAATACTAATTAAATTTTGTACGCGTATAATTCTTTTCTTTTCCCAACAAACGCTATTTTAATGGTTTTTCAGGATATGTGTTTCAAGCGGTTTCAAATTTTTTATTGTTATTCATCCACTCCATTCCATGAATTGTTATTCATGGGAATGGAGTGGGTGTATTTCACGGCTGTAATCTAGTATTTCACGGCTGTAATCTAGTATTTCACGGCTTAATCCGATATCTTCGTCGACGTAAAATTTCATTATGAAATTAATTCGCCTCTCCACATATGGAGTTTTTTCTTAACATCCACTAAAATAACACAATGGCGATAGCGTCGTCTTCAACTAACTGGTACCATGAGAGACACAGCAAGTGTTGCTTCTGCGCATGCGCAGTCCCAATGCTTCCACCGGCTGTTGGGGGTTGCATTGGTTGCTAGCAACGGGCCACAGGTGGCACTTGCTTGGAGGCCCACAATTTACGGCGATGCTGCAGGGCCATCAATGGCTCGCCAACTGATACCGCTGCCACCAACGGACCACTACCGGGCCGTGAGCGGCAGATTTCAGCCAGCAGTGACCCATCACTGCCAGGTGGTGGACAGCAGTTTCCCAGCACTTGTGTTTTTGCTGGGTATTAATGCGTAAATATAACTATGGAATGTAGACTATATAGATATAATCATTCCTCAAACAGTTTTGTAGTGCTGCTCCCATTTACGGTTGAAAATTCACAGTTCTTTATCTTTTGACTTTTTTCACCTTTTTTGCAGAGAAAAAAATCCTGGAAATCAAGGTATTTGAACTAAATTGCACTACATTCTTAAAAGTATTAATTTTTTTAAATACATTCTGGAAGGAAATGTAGTCAAATTGTATAAAATATTTGCATTTCCACAATTTTTAATTCGAAAAAACAATAACATTTGAATTGGAGTTATGCAGATTACATTGGAAAAAATTTAATAATTATTGAGTATTTCCAACTGCTACTACTGGACCACATGCCACATGTCAATTTAAGGCTAAGCAATAGCAGTAATTAATTTTCTGAAGGAAATGCACATATCCTTTGTCCGGATATATAACCGTAGTGTGTTACAGCCAAGGAAAAATTTCAAAGAAAAATCACAATGACAAGCGAAGGACTAGGTTTTACATTATTTAAAAAAATATAGTGAAACATAAATGTGATTTATTTATATTTCGAACCAGTGAATCAGGGATGTGATTAACGAGACGACACTTTTATTCTTAAAAAACACACATCTTCAAGAATCACATCTTGAAGATGTGTGTTTTTCTTTAGAAATAAACATTTTTAATCTACAGGAATCTCGAACATGTAAAAGAAGTTAATATGCACGAAAGTATTAAAAATATGCAGAAGTCCTTTAAAGCAAATTCACATTTTACGATTATGAATTGATTTCCGTAGTAGAATCGTGCTATCAGTATCTAGGCATTTCTCACTAATTACATGATTATAAAACCTGAAATAAAGGACAGTATCGTGAGTTAGCTTCCCTTACGGTAAGACAGCCAAGGTGTTCTCAAAGAAAAATCAATATAAAAGGGCAGTATCAATGTAAAGGGCAATATATATTTTCAAAAGGCAAATATTAACAGCTTTCACAGTTCTGTAAAAGTAACTGAAAATGTAAATGTCTTATAGTTTGAAAAGACGATAAATAAATAGTGAATTAATTAAAAAATAAATTGTATTATCAAAGTTAGGAAATTTATAAGTTATTCACGAAGAATCCCTTTTTGTAGTTTTTCTGTAGTTTCAATTTTATAAAATACTTGTTTTTATTAGGAATGCATACCAAAAATATTCCCTTTTTGCAGTAAGTGCGACGTAGATATATACAAAGGAAAAGGTACCTCACTGTAACATTCCTAATTATTTTCGTTCTTGTACACACACTTATAGTTTCCGTTTACAATTATAAAATATAGGTCTTCTTTAAATCCTCCTTTCTTAAAGATATGGTTACTATTTCACGGGAATAAGAAAAGAGGGCCTAAATAAGGAGGCAAATCTTTTAATTATTAGAACGGATAACGAATAGGACATTATCGAGAATATATATATGCATCTTCTTACAAATATGAAAACAAAAATCTTGCCTTGATGCAGGATTTTTTGAAAAAAAATAAACCCAATGACGATAGATAGATAGATAGATAGATAGATAGATAGGTGGGAAACCACGGTGATATCGTGTAATATGTCTTCTGCAAAGCGATTTCTCTTTAGTCAAAAGCCTCGTGAATACTTCGTTTTTCATGGCCTCCAAAAGGCGAACTTCTAAAACGCGAAATTCATCCAGTCTGTTCTTACAGCGGCTAGTCTACAGTACACTTTATTAATTAGCTACAGATTTATTCATCTGGGCTGTGCTTTGAACGCAAGATGCTGCCGTAATATTTTCTAAAAATAGTGATTTTAATTTTGTTTTTTTGTAAATTCTTGGATTTCTTTTCAGATATCCAAACAGCTTGTTCGATTTTCTGATTGAACAACCACAGTAGGTTTATTGCGATGTACAGTAATCAGGTAATTTTGGAAGACCCAGGTATGGCGTAAAGGTGACGGAAATTTGTTAGCTTCGACGGTGTATTTACATTCATTCACTATTTCAGTTTCGGGTACTTAGTAGTATTTGATTGGTTCATTGTCATGGAGCGCTTTAGATTTTTATTGTGTCAGGAAAATGTAAGAAATGTCTAATAAAATATAAACGTTGTGGTAAAAAAACATGGAATATGTTATTGAAACTTGCATCTTTTTTTTAAGTTCTGAACAGCTCTTTTGCTGTGATTGTATGTTAGGAAAATATAAAACTTCACTATTCTGGGATGTCATTTCGCAGGAATGATGGTGAATTGTGCTGTTGCTCTGTACCCATCTATGTACGCGGTACAGTAACATTAATGTGACCACCAGCTAAAAACCACAGTGACCGCCGTGTGCAGCGCGGACAGCAGCTAGACGGGCTGCGAGTGACTCAATAAAGTGTTAAAAAGTGTTCACAGGCATGTGTAGCTATGCCGATTGCAGTGTATCTGCCAGCTGCAGGAGCGTGTTAGGAGGAAGATCCAAAGAGCGAACAACACGACCGTAGTGGTCACACAGATGCTCAATTGGGTCTGGGGAATTAGGGGTCAGGGAAGAACTTTGAATCTTGATCTTGTTTTTCCAACCACTGTCGTACATTTCTAGCTGTGTGACACGTCCATTGTCGTTCTGCAAGATCCCATCCGCCACAGGGAAACCAATTAGCATGTATGGGGTAGTGACTGCTAGGATGGATTCGTAATGAATTGGGTTCATACTACCTTCCAGAGGTTTCAGTGGATCCAGCGAATGCCACGGAAACATTCCCTAGACCATAAACCTGCCCCGCACCATCTTGTGTTCTTCCAAAAATGGTTGAAGCGTGTTTGTTCTCCGTTTTTCTCGCCTGATACGCCCACCTTCATCCGTTCGATGAAGCAGAAAACTTAACTCATCTGAGAAGGTAATTATTCGCCAATCAGCGGAGGTCCAGTTCCGTTACTGCCGTGCATATGTAACAATTTTCTGCCGATGCAACTTTGTTAGCATAGGCGCAGTGACCATCCGTCCGCATTGGAGCCCCATACGTAGCAGGGTTCTCTGAATTGTCGTTTTAAACATACTTCCGTTAACCCCTGGTTCGTTCTGTCAGTGAGTTGCTGCCTTGTAGCTTGTCGATCGGTCCTCACACATCTTCGCAGCCGACGTTTACCTCTCACATCAATGGCACTTTGTGCTCTGCATTTTCCACTTCGCTTATTCGCAATGGTGCCATTTCTCCAATCACGACACCCTTTAAGCACAGCAGCACATGAACTTTCCACGAACTGCGCTATTTCAGAAATACTGCCCCCTGGCCCCGAAGACCGATAATGATTACCTTTTTTACATCTGATAAATCGCTCTTTTTATCATTTACAGTACCGTGTGATATGTTTTCAGAATGCATACAGCACACCTTATATATCTTCCAAGCCAGCTTACGACACGTGCCTACTTTCATTGGCTACGCGCTGTTGACGTCAAAAGTAGGAGGTGGTCACAATTATATCACCTGACCGTATATCAGATAAAGAAAGGAACTGAAATAATTTATCACGCATTTCCAGTAGATGGAAAGTTTAAAAGAATGTAGCTTCTGATATGTAAACGAAATACGCTCTCATTGTAAAACATGCTAGAATTTGCCCTATGCATTTAATTGAAGGTGAATATGAATGCGATTAGAAACCAGAATCACGGGATCTTCCTCAGTGTAAGCATGAAAAGTTGAACTGATATTTCATTCTTCCATGAAGCTCTCCTCTAGTAACAGCACTCTTGCTGCAGCTACCCTTGTTAGTGCAAACGCCTCGCATTTTGCCAGTAGTAACAATACATGTCGAGATTTCGGAAATGTGTTGCACAATACATAATCTGTCCGACTAAGTCGTAGAAGCGCCAGTGCAATTGGTAAGCATGCCATAGAAACAATATCCAGTTCCTTACTAAAATAAAAGAAAGTAGAGAGAGGCACACAAATTGATAATTAAAACTACTCAGTGGAAATTCTGCAAGTATTACTGAATATGACCCAATAGAAACTGAAGATCAAAGACTTATAGCTGCTTGTGCTAAATTAAAATCTCGAAATAAAGTTTTCAATGGTTTGCTCCGAGAAAACCATTCAAATCTTTATTCAAACCTTTTAAATCGATGGTCACGCTTTAACTCGTACTGGCCCACAGTTTGGACACCATCTTGTATGCTATACCTCAAGACAATATTCATGAACTGTATGTGTCTATGCCACGAGGCCTCACTGCTTCTATCGGAGCCAGAGATGCAGCTACAACGTACGGACTTGTACGTTGTACAGAGTAAATAGGCTAACTTCACTGGAATTGCAATTATTTGCTTTCACAGACATGTGTACATTGCATAGTCATATTTTAATCTCGATAAGATTATTCCCTTGCGTAGTAATATGTATGTTCGGATATTTTCTTTATTGCAAAGGGTTAACTCGTAGGTATATTGTTTTATATGAAAGAATTAAACATTTTATCGATTTTGGAAGATTACGTATTATACATCAGTAATCATTCCCTTGAGACAATTTACAATGATAAATATATATTGCTTTGCACTATTAAATAGAAAAACATATTTATATTAAGAATATGAAATTTATTAACGAGTATATTTAATGATTGTTGAATTTGTTTTAAAGGGCCATAGCCCATCCACAAAATTACCGCATCACTATGTACATTGGTGATCATTACGAAAACCAGAAAGGCAGCACAACATAGCACAATAACCAATCGTGATCGGCTAATTTTAAAAAACAAAAGCAACATAATACTAGGCAGTTTAGGTTTTTTTCTGACGAATCCGTGCTTTTAAGGGCACTACACATTGAGAAGGTGTCAATATATCTCCAGCCTGGTAATAGAAGTGTGAATGTCAAGATCCCGAAGAAGATCATAATAAGACAAAAAATATGATACTTGAAATTTTCAAAATTTTTTTATTAAATCTTACAAAGAGGAAACGCAATAGTTATAGTGCGCTTTGAACAACACAAATCCGAAAATTGCTGTATTTATAAAACATAACTGATACATAATTATTACGCCACCCTAAAAGTGTCAAAAAACTGCAGCTCCGTTACTAATTTCTCTGCCAGAAATCATAATACTATCCAACCTTCTCATCAGTGTTTAAGTTTCTAATGTTTCTTAAACGCTTCGGTATTTTAGAAAACCTTAATTTGTCGGCAACATTTTCATACAATTTGCGATGTTTTTAAACACCGACTCACTTGCGTTTGGTAGACTTAAATAATTCGAGATATATTGATGTCCGACAAAGGATTTTTTTCGGGGAGGGGGGGGTTCTCTGCCAGTTCGCCACGGTGAACAAATTGAACTCGTGCACTTTAAGTAAACATATTTTTAAGCGAAAAGATGTAAATGCACTTTTATTTTGGCCCTTGCTTTAAATTTCTTCCTTTTTCGTTTCAAATGATATTTGTTTTTTGGAATTTTCCAGCATACGTATTCTATATAGATAGATACTTTTTGTCATTTCGGATGTGTGTGTGTATCCTGGGTTCATACGAATCAGGTAGAAACTCTGAGTGAGTGAAACTGATCGGTCATCGGTAAACATGAGGAAATGCGTGCTGTTACCAGTGTTGCAAATGCACGTGGAATAGATCACAGCTTTGTGTCAATGTTGTGGTCAATGTGCCAATCAACTGGGTATGGCCCCAGACGTGTTGAGACAGTTCGTCCTCTATTCAACACATCAAAATACCGTTATTTGGTACTATTTCTAAAATGAAATCGTCGAAGGCAATTGAGTAATCAGCTGCTTGCTAGTACTGGGACAGGTGTGTCGCGTCAAATCGTGGCAAGATGGTTGATTGCTGAGGGGTTCTATCCAAATAAACTTGTTAAACGTGCATCTGTGTCGATAACATAGTACGATGTTATCGCGACGGTGTCGATAACATAGTTGTTGGACGAATGAGTAATGATGCAGAGTTTCATTTACAAAAGCAGATTCAGCTTAATGACCGATTCTAGGCGTCAATACATCAGACGGAGACTTGATACACACTACGGCGAAGAGATCATCTCTGAAAAAGAACAAAAGTTTAGAAAATGCGGTTTGGGACAGCATTATGCACAATGGCCGTATCGAGTTGCAGCGCAGAACTACTGTCCATCACCGGTAAACTATACTGTAATGATGTTATCATCCATCATGTTCGCATGTTCCTTGGAGCTTCCTGGCCGGAGTTCATTTCTGTGGAAGAAAATGCTCTCGCACATGGTCCAGCGTCTGTGACTGAATCCCTTGCGGTAGAAGATATAAATCGAATATAATGCGACCAGCATACGCTCTTGAACTCAACCCAACACATAATTCTTGAGATGGGGTTAAATCAACCTGGAATTCAGTAGAGCACCGATGCAGCAGTAGAAATGTCTGTTGTAGTAACCAATCAACAATCTTGTTCTGAGTATTCCACACAGGTGTCAGGCTTGCATACCTGAGTATTCCACACAGGTGTCCGGCTTGCATACCTGAGTATTCCACACAGGTGTCCGGCATGCATACCTGTTAGATCATGGCATACCCAGTTTTTATTTACTTCTAGGTGTTCCTGGACAGTAAATCTATGCGATACTCTAGATTTCGGCGATACAGGCATTTCCCCAGTTGCTTCTAAAAAATGCTATTCGCATCGGAACGGATCCAAAAGGCGTACTCATTACAATCGAAAATCCGGTGTCATTTTTCTTATTTAATCCTACGATTGAAATCAAGTGATACCTGCAATGTTTCTAAAAAACGTAAAGATGAAATAAGACTAATGAAAAAACGTAAAGATGAAATAAGACTAATGAAAAAACGTAAAGATGAAATAAGACTAACTATGGAAATTTTGAAAGCAAAAATATCCTAAATGTTTAGTCGCCTGAATGATCACTGAATCAAGTTCTCTCAGACGGGAAGGGCTTGATGCCGTAGGTCCAACCGCCGCTCAAAGAAGGAATGAACAGGCGTTTACAAACGACTGAGTGTAAAGTAATATGTGATGAAAAATAAGATCTGTCGAAAGTATACATTGCCTTAGGCTTATGCTAAGTAATGAAAAGAGGCTATGATGTTGCAATGTACTTCTTTATGAACAACGTGGCTGATGTCAGGAGTGAATTTAATTTGTTCAGCAAAGGTTTCTGATTTTTATTTGATTTGATTTAGGAAGAGGACATCCATTATTATATTTCAGAATATCATGTTTTATTTTTATGAATTTCTTCCTCTTTAATTGCTATTTTATGTCGGTATTATATATTGAGCTATAGTTGTATTAGGAACTGTAGACCAAGAGCTCACTTTGTCACATATATGCGTCTATTTATATCGTTTTTTTGCTGTTGATTTTATGCAAGCAATAATCACTAATACTAGCTGCTGTAGTATTAGGTTTTATCTCTGCCAGAATTTTGTGTTGAGGTTTTAACGATCACCGTGAGCAACTCAATGTGCTATAGCAGTCTCCTGTTCCCTGTTTAGGATCACTGGCCCAAGAAGCGGGAGAGAGCCAGCACTGTAAAACAAACAACACCCATGCCAAACCGGATTTCGAACCCGGACCTATCTCGGACGAATGACCAGAAGGCTTCGTTTAGACCACTGCATCATTGATGGCGGCCATAATTTAAGCATCTGTCCTGAAAAAAGCGCTATAATGCACAGATTTGGAACATTGTGCTCTTTCTGGTATACCGAAGAAAAGCCAAAATGTAATATATAAAATGGGTTGTTTTTCGATTTATTGAATACGTGCCCTCTCTCTGGCATGCAGCGAAAATAAAAAAAATGATGTAGAGTAGTGGAATGAAGCTAAAATACATAGTTATTGGATGTTGTGCTCTCTCCGGAATACTTTGCCTTGAAAATCTTAGCCTAAAACAGTCATTTCCAAACAAAAAATAAATCGCAGGTTTTGCTTTGTTTTTATTACACTTATTAGCAGTTCTTTGCGAAAGAACGATATCAAATCCTAGTTGAATTCAGGGTGGTGCTTTTGGTTTGAGTCTCTTTCTCCTGAAATCCGTGCAAAGCATTAAATATTATATTTTTGGTTCTCTCTCTAATTTTGACGACTGCAAAAGTTTGCATGTTTCCTACGCCCTAGGGATGCCCTTTTCAAAGAAAATTTAAACGCAGGAATTTTACAAATACTAGAATCTCTTCAAAGACTGGAAGCAGGGAGAACAAGTGTGTACTACTATTGTCAGAACAATAGTGAAATTCTTAAGAAGGTTTAAAGCCAATATCAGCTCAAAAGTGACTTTTCCCACTGGACCAACGTATTAGTCCACAATGGGGTAAAAAGTATTAAATCCAATCTTTCTACTAATTGGTTTATAGTTTGAAATTTTAACAGTATTTTTTGAATTTTGTATTGTAAGCAATTATAATTTACTTTGACAACTCTACGTTTCTTTCCAAAGTTTATAAAAGCATTACTAATGAACGATACGCACTAAATCCTATATATTGATCAATGTTTTCAGCCATCACTTTGCTTGGATTTGCTATTTTTCTCTTTCGGTTGGTTTTAATCAATTTTCGCTGTTTCCACACAATAAATCCTTCCTCACGATATGTAATCATACACCCATATCTGAATGATCTGCGCTCAAAATGTAAAATATCTATGTACATTACAAATGGCGTCAGATTTGTATTTACGTAGGGTTTTGAATTAAAATAAAATACTTTTTCTTCATATTAAAAAAATAATAAGGGTAACGCCCTCGGGGATATTAGTCACTCTAATTTTGCGTCACGTTCCATTTTATTTAAATTGCAAACCTGTTAATCCGTTCTTATCCCCCTGATGTGGAATACAGGGTGTCCGAAAAAAACGGGCGGGATTTATGCTATTGTTATTCAACACATGGTAAGCTTCATGGCTTCAAAATTTCGGGACTCAGAATTAAGTAGGCAATAAAGTTTGTAGCAGACGCCTCGTTGCGTAGTCAGGCAGTAATCTGCTCACAGAGGGAAGCGCCCATTATAATAGCTGTTTATTGGGGCAAGTAGCGACGTTGCGGATATTTCGGCAGTGATGCCCATGCGAAAGAAACTGCAAGTGTTTGTGTTTGGCGGAATGCCACTCTGTATTCCTAGTACAACGGCGTTTCAGACGGGAATATCATAAGCATTCACCACATGAGACATTATCAGCAGATGCTTTAGACAGTTTCATGAAACAGACAGTATGTAGAAAAGTAAACGTCCAGGATGAGTACGGACATCGAATGATATCATAAAAACAATACTGCTGTCCTATATTCGAAGTCCGCAGAAGTCAATTCGCTGGCGTAGTCGATAATTTGCTCTTTCCAACGTTGTACTGAAACTGCTAGAATTTCCCACTACAAAATTGAACTCCTGCATTTAATCGAGCCCAATCACAAGCAAAGAAATCTGAAATTCGTTGTCGATATACTACAGAGTTGTAGACGATGAGCCAGGATTTTTAAATCAGATCGTTTTCGTGAGTGAGGCAATATTCCGTCTTTGCGGGTGTGTAAATCGTCAAAACTGCCGTATATGGTCTACGAAACATCCAACCCTGATAAATTATCATATTAGAATCTCTTTGAAGGCCAACATTTGGTGCCGTTTATTAGAAAATATAATTTTTAAAACCCTTTTTTACTGAAATTACTATCAACGGCAGTTTGTATCTAGATGTGCTTCATATTTTTTTGTTTCCTCAACTCGGAGACACGGACGAACCTGATCACATTATGTATCAACAGTGTTAAGCACCACCAGACTTTGTAACGACTGTGCAGAATGAATTAATCGTTCGCTTTTCACTGCGGTGAGTTGAGTGAAGTGGATCAATTCCTTGGACCCCATGAAACCCGTACATCACCCCATTTCTTCTTTTAGAGTCATGGGAAAACATAAGTTTACCGTGAAATCATTCAGAAACTTACTTGTCCCTCTAAAAGAATCTTTGTAGCAATTGCAAGCATAAGTTCGCATGTTCTTGCTCGAGGGAGAACTAAGGTTGAATATCGTTTGGATGTGTGCAGTGTTTTTAATGACGCACACATAGAAACAATGTAATACTTTTAAAATTTTATATTAGTTATTATTTGCAATAAAATATTTCAGAACATGTTGAATAAATTTTATTCCCATATAAATAAACACCAGCCCCTCCATTATTTTTGGGACACCCTCTGCTTTAATTTCTTCCTGCCTCTTTGCTGGCGTAGATGTTGTCTACCTACTAATTTACTCAAATCTTCCCCGAATGACTGTACATGAGATTTCTCCTGTATTTCCTCTCACCAGTAAGAGTAATGAAACTTTTGTGTGTTCCAATCTACCATATGTCGTCTTCTTCAAACTTTTCTTGCTACGGTAGGACTTCTTTCGTATTTTCCGTGCCTATTGCACTTTCTTTCAATGAGTCGTTCTTCACTTCCTAACCGTCAGAGCTCTACGAACTTATTCGCATGGGCAATGCCTACCCATGCCTTATTTACTTCTTCCGAAATACCACCCTTCTCTTCTGGGGTGGAATGCTTATCATCACAGGTTAGTCACTCCAAATAAATAACAATCACTGGCATTAACTCAAAAACCGATTTTCCGTCGTTTTGCCATCTTTCAAATAAAGAGCGTTTACCCCACAAGTTGACTCTTCAATCATATTCCAAGGGTCACTGCTCACAATATTTACTACTGCCCAATGTCTCTCCTGTTTCAGCTTCTACAAAGGAGGCGCTTGGTCTCAAATATATACGTACTTTTGATTATCAATTTTTTATCCGATAACTTACTCAGGTGCTACATCGACTCGTTTTGTGTTTATTCACTCTTTATCTGAATTCAGCATCTCATTTACGGATTTGTTTTACACAGCTGCAACTAAATCTTAAATGTCAACCCATGCTGCTGAATGTATTCAAAAGCATTTCCGAAGCTGCATTATTCTCAGAATTCAAACTTTTTTTTTACTGAAACCACTAGATTTCCACTATTCCTACAATTGAAATACATTTAGACCGCTCGTTCTCTTCGAATCTATGTTAAAAATTATTGTGTTGTTCTTTTTATCTAAACGCCATAGATACGCTGTTCTAAATGTATTTTACGTAGATATGTAGATATGCTTTAATAGTTTATTTTTTTAATGCACGGTTAGTAACAATTTCAACCTATTTTTTTAAAATGAAGTTAATTTGGCATCAATCTGCTCTTAATGTCTATTGGAATATTATTTATTTCTGAAGTGCACTTTCTTCTGGAGATTCGTGCACTTCTCGGGCACCGCTAAGATGAAGGATCATATATGTTTCTTTTTGCTCAAGACAAAGCTTAATATCTGGGTTCTAAAACACATTCTCAGTTGCACACATTCTCATTATGTCTGCGTTCTAAAACACATTCTCAGTTGCTTGGTGGCTCCTGAAGTTGAAGAAGGAACTGAGAATTTTCAATGATCTTTAATATTATCAGTTCGTTCTTCACTCATGAAGCAATTCAGATTCACTGCAAGTGAGAAAACAAATATTATGCACCGTATATATCCAACGTCTATGGATCTGGAAAACATTGACGAAAAGGTCCCAATACAATCGTTAAAAAAGGTCAGCTTTATACAGAAGGCGAGTAATTTTGCATTGGAATTCAGGATCGTGCTATCGCAGCCCAGAACTACAAGAAACACATAATAAAAGTTGCAGACCGTGACACCTGTAAAATGCGTGGAAAATACATTGAAACCATAGAACGCATTTTAGCCGGTTGCTCTCTTCTTGTTTCAAAATATTACCTTCACAGACATGACCAGGTAGCTACGATCCTACATCAACAGCTTGGCGTCAGATATGGCCACATGTATAACTATATTCTACGAACCACAAGTGCCAACCAGAACCTATTCTCGAACATCATAGTTACATTTGAAGGTATGAGCACCTGCGAATGGAAACCCAAAGGATCTGGAAACTAAATATCACACAGGTCGTATCAGTTTTCATTTCGCCAACACCATTGGTACCAAATACATTTCTGTAAAATCTAGAGGAATTAGGATTGCTAGAAAGACTGCTTCATGGATTCCAAATGGTGGTCATTTTACAAACCTGCCATACCACTACAAACTTTCTGATTTTCCAGGTTTCACATGAATAACTCTACATTTTGCACACAAGCTCTAACCAACAAGGTCAACAACTAAAGAAATAATAATAATATGACAGAAGCATTGCTTCCCGTTGTCATTTTTGCGGAGCAATGAAAGAAAAGGGATGTAATATTTGCTCAATGATCGATTACACTTACGCTTACGCAAACATTCTCTAAAATCTCTCAGAGCAAACTTTTTTAGCACCTTCCAAATTCAGAATAAATAACTCTATTGGCAGCCGGCATAAATCTTCTGCCTTTTTTTAGACTATACGGTCTTCTGCCTTTCAAACGCAGAAGAGCCATATATTCTAAAAAAGGCAAAGATTTATGTGAAGTATTCGACGCACTTCGTTCAAATTATCTGGTTTTTCCAATCTTGGATGTTAATGATATGCACTTCAAAGGTGTACTTCCACAGTCATTTTCAAAGGTTCTACATTTATTCATTTATTACATGGTTGCAGTTTAGTATTTAACACATATCAAGATAAGAGCAATAACTTTACTTTCAGTTTATAATTCTAAAACATTACAATATTAGATATAAAATTCGTATTGTTGAGATTATATTACCCATGTCTGTATGACGCCTTAAAAAGGCTTGAAATAAACTGCAAAAAATTAAGAAGCTAATGCTAACAAAATACTTACTGTGGGCGTTAGGTGCAAATTTTGTGAGCCTGTTAGAAGTTAGGGTAAGTGTAACGGAGATCCTAAACACCCTATGTTAAAAATTTCCGTGCCCGCTTCCTGTTGAGGAGGCTGCGTAGTTAGTGAAATCCAAGATTAAGGGAGTGTAAAACTTATTCCATTCCTAAGTTGTGATTGATCACTGGTTTTTCTATAACAGTGCAATCAGATGGTGTATCCTTTATTTATAATACTGTTAGTGTCGTAATAAAATACCACCTGCCAAAGAAATGACCGTTTTAACCATTTAATAACAGGCTGGAACAAATTAACTCGGTGTTAACAAAATTTGGGTATAATCTCAAGCTCATGAATTCTCTTTCTAAAACGTTGTGCCAAACTCATCTCAAATGCTTGAACGTGCTCGTCAGAGAGAGATTATTTATCCTTAGCTTCTCAAAGTGGTCATTTAGGGGAATGACCTTTCGTCTTCCAAATTGGTTATTTAAGAGGATGATTGACACTAATTATTTCTAAGTTTTTATCTTCTAAAAGGGCTACAACAGTGTCGACTAACCTAAGAAAAGAAAGAGAAAATCTGTTTGAGGCACTTGTTTCTATCCAGTAAGACGTTGTCCCTGTCACGGGAACAAGCTTATCCCCATCATGTCTAAGGTCATAGAACAGAGGACTATAGAAGTGAGATCGTATCGCTAGCGACAAGTTTATTTTTGGTACTTCTGATGTGAGGGTCAAAATTATTGTTTCTTCGTAGCTTTCAGAGAATCAGGCCGGTATGTGAACAATTTCTGTTTGGGAAACTTAGAAAGGTTTGAGCATCATTTGATTCAGATACATCGGCCGTTAAATAGTTAAAGGAGATGCTTCAATTGGTGTTGCTATGGAATAATATCTGAGTGCAATTTTCATTTTTACAAAGGGAGGGCATCTTATTTACATATCGTAGGGTTGCAGAAAAAAAGTGGTATCTGATTCAAATGCAGTTTCAAAACCAATTTTAAATCATATAAAACACATTACGTTAACGACAAATGAAATTCCTCAAGAAAATATGATGACTGGTGTGTACTTTAGGTATCTATGGAGATCAAGGTTTAGACTGAGATTCAAGAATAAGTGTTTTTATTTTTGTGTAAAGTTTGAAATAAAATATGACAGGGCAAGATCGATATTTTATATTTTATAAGATAAACCAAAAATTTCCACCGCCTAATAATAGCAATAAAATCCAAATGAAGATACAATTAAATATGAATTTAACACTTTCTATAGATAAACATAATTTAAACATGAAAGGAGGAGCTAGTTTGTTTCTACTTTTCAGAAGTTGGGAGTTCCTTAAAGAGAGAAAGAAAACTTCTTTTGGACGTTTTAATGTGTAATAAAATTTCCGTTTGTATTCTACAATTCCTATTTCTTCTTCTACTGAAGCATGGCAAGTTTGTTTTAAAAATGCAAACCTTAGGACCCTGCACCACGGAAGCAGCCTTAAGTGTTTATCATAAATTATAGGATCGGCGAGTACGACAACACCACTATCAAAATTTTTCGCTGCAGCTGTCCACACTCTGTGAACTCGTTAGGTATCAGGCCTTGGTACTGTAATCAGAGATAGTTGCCAGGAGGAGCTCCTTTTCTGATTGGAACATCTTAGGAGGCGTGTAACCAAAGTGGAAAAAGATCTCCGGACATCAGATTCCGGAACAAACATGGAAAATGCTAATAAATCACGTGTGCTATGTTTTATTTAAAAACTGCAGGTAAGCTCCAGATAAGTCGTATATCGTCTACACGTGAGACATGGCTACACGTTTTAAGCTCACTGATTTCCAAGGTGTTATTATAGTGTTCGATATCAGCAACGCATCCTTAGGTCCGATTGGTGAACATCTGAAACACTCACCATCAGTAATTAAAGACGTTAGCGGGGACCTACTAATGACAAGAAAAGATCACGAAGGCCAAATAAATTGACGGAAAGGGACAAGCACACCCTTAAACGTATTGATTGGGGCACCTTAGGAGATCTGTAACCTATGTGGAAAAAGATCTCCGGACATCAGCTTCCGGAACAAACATGGAAAATGCTAATAAATCACGTGTGCTATGTTTTATTTAAAAACTGCAGGTATGCTCCAGAGAAGTCGTATATCGTCTACACGAGAGACATGGCTACGCGTTTTAATCTTACTGATTTCCAAGGTGTTATTATAGTTTTCGATATCAGCAACCTGGCCCTAAGTCCGATTGGTGAACATCAGCAACACTTACCATCAATTATTAAAGACGTTAGCGGGCACTTACTAATGTCAAGAAAAGATCACGAAGGCCAAGTAAATTGACGGAAAGGGACAAGCACACCCTTAAACGTGTAATCCGTGGGTACCGCCATCCCTCTGCCCAAAACATCACCAAACAATTTCAAGATTCAACATTAGTGAGTGTGTGCACTAAGGCATTTCGTAAGAAACAGTACAAATTAAATTTGGATTTTAGCGTTGCCGTATACAAGCCGTTAATAACTTGTTGGAATAGAATAAGCCACTTGCTTGGTGCAAAGCACACGGTGCATACATTCTAGACCAGAAGAAAGGAGTGCTGTAGAGTTTCATATCACGCCACACCGTTACTAAATACGATGATCGTTGATTGGTGTGGATTATGTCAGATGACATGTATCTGCCGCAATGTGATATCCCAAATGTTAAATGTAGTGGTGGCAGCAGTGAGTTTCTCAGACGTTTGTAGAAACTAAATGTCCTAGAAACTCAAAAAATGTTAAATTTAAACTCAAAATGTTGAATTTAGTGTGGCACTGAGTTTCTCGTTCTAGGGACGTTTCTCCTGGTGTGGAATCGGTCCGTTGGTGGGTGTGAATGGAAAAATGAACGCCACGAAAGGCCTGCGACTTTTTTACAAGTCTGAGCTGCATACATTTTACTAGTTTTACGAAAACGAGTCATTCTTTTGTCAGCAACCGAACACGTTGTGACGTACAGTACTCTGCATTGTGACATGGGTGCATATAAGTTGGAGTAGCAACCTCAAAGCCACCACCTCAATCCTACAGAGGCCCTTTGAGATGAATTTGAAGGTCCGATACAGAGTGCAATGCAGGTCTCACTTGTATGTCTGAATAGACCACTGCTTTACGAGAGAAACGGAAAAATATACCTCCGATTACTCAGCAAAAAATCTCATTGAACGTTTCCTAGGGACAAAGTAAATTTGGTCAAAGGTAGATTGACATTTTATTGATTTTACCACAAATGCAGCCCATCAAAAATACCGCTTGTGTCGGAAAAAAATTTCTTCAGAGTAAATTAGCTGAAATTCATATAAATTTGTTAATATGTTTCTTAAAAAAATAGTGAAAACTAACAAATATTTCCATATCAAATAAAATTTGCGTTTCAGTGCAATATACAAGTTCTTTAGTTTTATTTACCTTTCGTTGTTTCATTAAAATATCATTATTGAGATATAAACAACAAAGTTCAGTGTGAAGAATAATAAATAGTTTCCACCAATTCAGTATCTAATTTAGGCGATACGGAATTAAAAATTGGACTTCAAAGAACGATACCTAATATCATTGAACTCAGTGAGAACTGAATATCTTTGTGTAGGTACGTATATACTGTTTTTGTTTCAATGCAACATTCAATTTACTCAGTATTTAAGCCCTTTAGATACAAAGGCACAGATACGCAAAATATATCGGAACGTGAATTGTACACTAATTAACCGTCCTGTTTGATCTGTGGAGGATTTTTAACTTTCGGACCGATATATTAAGAACTAGTGAAAAGTCCCTTATGTATGGTTTTCTATTTTGCTTGTACTGATTTTACCCTTGAAAGACAAAATCGATGTGCAATTGATTTCCTCTCATGCTTGTCCGCATGTGATGCATTTCAATGTATACAAATACAGTATGTTTTCAAAAAGCAGATTAAGTTAAATTGTTTCCAGCTTTTTCTTTTTTTCAAAATGGATTTTGGAAGTATTATATGTACACATGAACTACATGGTCGTTTCGTAAGTTTATTTATTTTCATAGCACCAAAGAAAACATAATATTTCAACTCCACTAAATGAATATTAATATTTTTAAATATAAGGTTGTTTTAACAACAATCATTGCATTTTCAAAAGTAGAAATTTTAGAAGTACTGAAATGAGGGAACGTTTAAAATGTTATCCATCTGAAATTAAGAATTTAGCATTATTGTTGAGAGAAGAAAAACTATTTTTAGTCAATACTAATCAGGTAAATGTCTCCGTGGGCTCTAAACAGTCGCCCGTCCTTAATGTACGGTCACTGGTTCCAGGGAAGGGGAGAGATAGTGCCGTAGGACAAACACAACATCCATGTCTCAACGGATTTCGAGCCCGGACACATCTCGGATGAGTACTTAGAAGCCATCGCTTAGACCACCGCGTCACCATTTCGGCCTTTTGCCATTTCTATTCAAAACTAAAATAACGCAGCTCTTGTTCCAATGTTTCAATCTCTCTTCGATTTCACTACCGTATGAATGAACGTTTTAGGATTTCAGACTTCCATTAATTTTCTAATTATTTAAATGCAATTGTTAAGTTTTAAGTTACTAATTGCTGATATATTCAATAATTCTGAAAATAATTTAACAGGTGACACACACACTTTCTATAAGATCAGTTTTGCATTTCAAGCAAAGGATTTAAATTTCCTTTCAGTTTTATATTCAGAAAATAAATTATATATATTATTAAATTTATTTCAGTGACTAATAAATGATTGCTTGATAGTGTTAATAAAGAAGCAGAACCCTTTACAGAAATAAAATAAAAAAATCGATAAAGCACAAATTTCAATTGACATTTTTAATGATTTCATATTCTAATATATTTTTGCAAAGCAACATAAGTATCCTAATCTAATCAAGAAGTCGATTCATTTGTCACTTTCCGGGTAAGATGAATCTGTACTGTAAGATGGAAATGAAATAAAGGAACACAAATATGTGCATGAAATTAATATTATGTTAAAGAATTTCAAATTTACGCGTCAGGTGCCAAAAAGGCTCTTATTGGAAGCAGTTCTGCTCTGAGAAATTATATCTTTTCATTAAACGCCAGCACCTCATTTTGTGATTGATTGCAGCTTTAATGTGTTTTAATTCTTAGTCATATTGTAGTATTTTTAATGTTGAGCTGTGTCTTGTGAGATATGATATTTGGAGTAATACTTTTATTCACCAAATACGTATTATTTTATTAGTAAGATCAAATTTTAGGGCAAGTACTTCTGTCGTAATCGAAGCTTCTTTTAGGATAATTTAAGCTGCATTCTTGGTAAGAGCAAAGCAATGTCTGTGGTTGAAATGTACAGTGTGTCAATACGTTTTAACCACAGACATTCGGAACTTAGAATAGATGTTTACACTACATGGTCAATATCATAAAAATTTGAAACGCAAATTCTCAGTTACATCTGACGTTGATTTCAGTGCATGGTAAAATCGTTGTAGAAAAAAAAAATTCGACATCTGTTGATATTTAATATTCAGATTTAACTAAAGCAAATTCTCCATCCTAGAAATGTTTCATCCAATGGTACAGAAATATTCGCAGACACGGAATTATTCAAATAATTGTCGCACAAACACTTTTTTATGCGTGATTACATGGATGGTTTGCCTAAATTAAATCACTAGCTTGATATTGGAGATTTCGCAGACAATTTTATTTTCACCATTACATAGACGGATTCCCTCAGAAAAGCAATATCGGGATTTTGAGGTATACACTAACGTTTGCATCTGAATTATGGGGACGAGCAAGGTTAAAGACTTGTGATTTGGTTTGGAAAATATTTTTAGTAAAAGATTGAGGTGTTGAAACTCCATTTTTTCAAATAAAAGAATCGAAATATATTTGATACAAGTTGAAGATTATTACAAGCACCATTATCAGTCAATCATCAGTTCGAGGAGAATTCTGGACAGTTCCGATGAATAGTGTGGCCACCACGTACGCCCTACATGAACCCAATACAGCACTCATGGGGCGTGCTGGAAAGATCCATTCGCACTCAAGATCCTACACCTACAAATACCACAAAACTGTGCTTGGCTCAACATCTCTCCAGACGTCTTCCGTCCATTTGTGGAATCGATGACACGTTACATTGCTCCACTTCACCGGGCTAGAGGATGTCCTGCACGATACTAGAAACGTATCCCATGACTTTTGGCACTTCAGTGTATGAGCAGATATATTTTGGGGTGATGGCAGCAATTTAATAACATCGCTGAGGTATCATAAAGGCCATACAAGAATCATAGAAAATATATAACACCTCGTGAGGACTTGCTTCACGCAACGTCCTTACAAATCATATCACGTCAATTGCCTTCGTTGAACTCCTCCTTCACCGAGGCTGTGTTGTCAAGATAAATTATATATCGATGGTTTAATAGAATTGGCCTTTATGCGGCGAAACCTATGGCTTGTTTCGCGCTAACCACATCAGAGAGGAACGAACCTTTGAACTGGTGCAGGCAGGATCGTTAATGAAACCCTGTCGAATGGACGTACGCAGTCGAGACATACATTATTGTGACCACCTCCTACTTTTGAGGTTAACAGCGCGTGGCCAATGTAAGAAGTCACGTGTCGTGAGCTGGCTTGGAAGGTATTAAATGTGTAAGGTATGCTGCAGGAAATCTGAAAACATATCTCTTGTTGCTCTCATGGATAAAAGGAGCGATTTATCAGATTTGAAAAAGTTATCGGCTTTCCGGATAGGAGTGGCAGTATTTCTGAAACAGCGCAGTATGTGAACTGTCCGCGTGCTGCTGTGGTTAAAGTGTTTCGTGATTGGATAAATTGCACCATTGCGAGTAAGGGACGTGGAAACTGCAGAGCACCACGTGCCATTGATGCGAGAGTTGAACGTCGGCTTCTAAGGTGCGTGTGACCCGATCGACATGCTACAGTAAAGTATCTCACTCGGCGAATGAACCAGGGTGCTACCAGAAGTGTGTCCATAACGACATTTCAGTGAACCCTGCAAGCGTATGGGCGTGCGATGCAGACGGACTGTCGCTGCACCTATACTAATGGAGGTTAATCTGCAGAAAAGGCTTATATTCGTACCGCATTATCAAACTGGACTTCCGCTGATTAGCCAAACCTCTGTGGAGCCCTTCTCCGATGGGTCACGTTTTCTGCTTCATCGAGCAGATGCACTTTGGCCTATATGAAGAAAAGCATCGTAGAACAAACAGTCTTCAACCATTACTGGCAGAACATAAACTGTTGGGGGAAGCGTTATGATTTGGGCAATGTTTTCGTGGCATTCTCTGCATCCATTCATATCTGTGAAAGGCACTGTGGACCAAATTCTTAATGAATCCATCCTTGGAGACCAGATACACCCATGCTTACTGATTGTCTTCCCTCAGGGGGGGGTGGATCTTCCAGCACGACAGTGCAACGTGTCACACAGTTGCAAATGTTCGAGAGTGGTTTGAAGACCACGAAGGAGACTTCAAAGTACTTACCTGGCTCCTTAATTCCCCAAACGTAAACACAATTGAGCTTCTGTGGAACTACCTCGATCGTGTTGTTCCATCTATCGATCCTCCACTACGCATCCTCCACGAGCCGACAGATGCACTCAAGACTTCACGGCTTCAAATACCTGTGAACACCTTTCAGCACCTTATTGAGCCATTCTCAGGCCGTCTAGCTGCTGTCCGTGCTGCACAAGGCGGTTATTCTTGATATTTGCTGGTGGTCACAATAATGTGAATCGACCGTGTATTTTTTTACTGAGAAGGTGGCGACAGGAATGACAAAATAGTATAAGTGGAAGAATGGAGGGTCTCAGGGAGTGGACGTGTGAAAGAAATGTAAAGAACTGCTCAAGAAATGCATTTAGAAAAGTATGGAAAATGTCTCAAACACAGTTAATCTCGTTTACCATAAGCACGTCATTTATGCACAGAGGATCACAATTCTGTAATTTTTAGAGACCCTCCTCACAGATGACTGGATTCAAACTTGTGATTAGAGAACCGCTGTGAGATATTCTGACCGGCTTCTAAAAGTTTCGTGTATTTCTAGTGCCTCACTTTTGGTTTTAAAGCACGCACAGCTATTTACTTACGTACTAAATTTCTGCAAGTTCCCTTATACAAATAATAAAATATTTGAATGTACCTGTTCTTGAATATGTATATATATGTTGTGGGATTTCCCGATGCGGATAATAGCCTAAGATCGTTCTTTAACAAAAAGATAAATATTAACCCCACTTTGCCTGCTTATTTGTGAAACCAAATATAATTCAATAAAAGTATGACTTTGCACAATACGTTGAATGAAATGAGAAACTCACCGTCTATGTTCGATATTTAATCAAATACGAAAGATATTTACAGTTAAAATACCCCACTAGCACTTTCGGGGGTTTTTAACTGTAAATATCTTTTGAATTTTATTAAATATCGTACATAGACGGTTCTATTTCATTTAAATATAATTCATTTCATTTCTCATTTCATATAAATATAATTCATTTCATTTCTCATTTCATTTAAATATAATTCATTTCATTTCTCATTTCATTTAAATATAATTCATTTCATTTCTCATTTCATTTAAATATAATTCGGTTTGTATAAGATAAGATGACAGGATGCTATCCTCATAGTGAAAGGAAGCTCAAGGTTATTTGTGTGTCACAAGTGTTCACAATGCGACTGTGAATAGGAACAAACAGAAAAATTTAGGACAAAGTGTTCGTTCATGAACCTAACTGGCAATTGGCCGTAACCATTATTTAATGGCATGCAGAAATCGCCGACTAAATGGGTGAGATTAGTTGTTCATTTTATAAAGCCAACGACTCTTGCGTTTGCATGACCTCACTACACGGACCGCCGTTGGCCTGGTAGTCAGCACGGTTACCTGCCAAAAGGAAGGTCTAAAGGATCAACCGTATTTAGGTCAGATGCGTTGAACTACAAAATACAGACCTTACGTCGAATGGCAGGTCAATTCGCCGAACAGGAGCTATTGGTTCCCTGTTTAAAATATGGGCGTATATCCTCCCCCTATCCCGCACATCTCTCTCCCCGATTACTAGCGTGTGCTTCTGACTTCTCTCTGCATAACAACTTTCCAATCGTGATCTTCAAACTTCCGCCTAGTATGCCTTCGTTTCAAATACACGAATGAAATGCTTCTTTCGTGGACCGGACATAACAAAATAAATCCTGCGTGAATTATTGTGGACTCAATTGTGGCGCTTTCCTGGTGGCCAGCAGGATGTCACGGTTTCGTGATTAGCATGGATATTTAAATTTGCGTAATAAGGAAAATCTATGCAGTGCCCAAACATGCTCACCATGTATGGATGTCGAGTATCACTGTAATAACTTGTCAATTCACAGAACTCACAGAATGTGCTGACGAACATTCCGATTGCAGAAGTAACAATTGCTGTCAGTTTGATTCAATGACCTCTTTAGCGTTAAGTCTAATATATCCACGAGTTCCCGTTTCAGGGGAACGTGAAACACACAGTATGTTCTCCTAGTCTATTAGCGGCATCATTTCTGCGATGCTTTTCGAGATGCGTTACTTTCTGTAGGATTACATATTTATATCATTAAGTATGAATTTCTGAAAGCAACACGATATCGAAATAAGACAGTGGGACCAAATGTTATTTCTTATATATTTACATACAAAGTTTCAGATATCTTTCTTGATGATATTTCTGGGCCTTATGAGGCCAGATCTTCATCATGGCTGAGGATGGCTTTGAATTGATAGGTTGGCACGAGTCTGACCGTAACCCTGAAAAGCCTATTTGGGAATTTATACGAACACAAAACTCATCTTGTCACACATCTCCAAAGAAATATCAATTCAAAATAGTATAACTATAAAATAGTATATATATAGTTACACTATTTTGAGTTTAATTTGGTGTACAGTTCCAACTTTTTGAAATACCAATTGCTGAAACTGGCGTTCGTATTGCTTAATACATGCCACGCGAATAAATTGACGTGTTAGCAGTTACCCGTAACACATAGCCTACACGATAAGCTTGATCTGTTTATTTCATTAGTTCCCCAAGTTTGGTGTTTTATCATACAGTTAAATGATATTCACCTTTTGAACGACAAATCATCATGTGCTTTTCCGCATTCGGCATCACGTTTTCTCCAAATTGGTTCAAACAGTGTATGTTGATATACGTTTTATGATATTTTGATGTAT
This sequence comes from Macrothele yani, assembly GCA_039090855.1. Classification (NCBI taxonomy): domain Eukaryota; kingdom Metazoa; phylum Arthropoda; class Arachnida; order Araneae; family Macrothelidae; genus Macrothele; species Macrothele yani. Next base: position 42,703,126 of record CM076999.1, on the reverse strand, counting down.
GTAAAAACGGTGATTTCGAAATACGTGAAGCATAGTTTGACAAACTTCAATTTTTGCGTCTAGTCAAAAACTGTATGCTACAAATAGTGTTTAGTAAAAATATGCAATCACCAGATCAATCAAATTTATACAAAAGCGATTTTTGTTATATTAAACTGAATGATTTATAAACTGCATGTTTTTTTTTTTTTTTTTTTTTTTGCAAACTAAATTGTATAAATAAGACACAAACCTTTTAAAAATTAAATAATTTCAGAAAATATAACACTTTATCTAATACAGTAAAATAAGCAACTAAAGAAATATGAGATAGTATATACCTTAAAAGAACCTAGCGGATTGCTTTTTCGTTTCTTATAGAATAAACACTAAATTCTTGTAACAGCAAGTTCTGAAGCCTTCTCGCTGTTAAAATTATAACAATTTGACACAAGCGTCACGTTTTTCCCAAAATTTTTAACCTTCCGCAAGACGTGATATCATCCAGTATTAACCGCGTGGAAAAAAAGCCGCTGACCCGGAAACGTTGAGGGGTTGTGATATTTTTGGCCACCATTGAACAACTGTCGAACCAGATGCGACAAGCCATCCGTTACGTCACGTGATTGCTGGCTGCAACTGCCGGGAAACTGGCTGACCACGTTCTACCCACCACTAATGACTAATGGTCATTGCACGCAGGACATTTAAAGACAGCTTGTGGCAGCCAAGGTCTATGATGAACAACTGAGTAATGGGTTGTGGCACATGAGAACAGGTGGGTCTTCCCACAGTTGATGCACTGCTGGCGCATGTGCAGTCCAACGGGAGATTTTATTGATTTAGGGTCACATAACCAATACTCTGGGCCCATGTTGTTAATGCTATCTGCCAGCGTTCTGTGTTCTAGTTATCCGTATAGGCAACAAGCGTGGGCGCGTGGATCACCACAATGTTTTGGCAACTATCTAAGACTGCTGTTTGTCAGTGATCTTCAGTGGTTTTGATTAAAATGGGAAAACAAAGGTTATTTTGGAGATCGATAAAAGGATTATTGTGGGTGTCCGTCGGGCAGGAGCTATGATTTTAAAAACACAAAGCTGGCTGGTTTCTCAAGAGGTTAAATAACCGGGGTCTTTTGTCAGAAGAAAAATAACTCTCATTGCTCGTCTAAGAGACGTAACTATGGAACAGCAACAATCTCTCAGGAATGACATCGCCGTCGTCTGAGAAGACTTGCACGTGGAAACGTGACATTCTGTGTGCAACAATTAACCATGACATTCAGTGAAAGCTGCTGACGACCCATAATTCAGGGAAATATAGGAAGGAAATCTGTAGGCACGACGTTTGGCGGCAAACCCATGTAACTCTGGACGCAACTTGCCTTGTGAACAGATACATCTTAAGATTCTGTACGTGGTGTTATGGTGAAGGGTGCAATCAACTACACTGGTGTGCAAAAATTAAGGACGAAGAGGATAATTTAGCATAACAGCGTAACGAACAGGCAGAACGGACCGAAAGACAACTCAGGAGATAGACTAGGGTCCAGTATAGTAGGGCATGCGCATATATGCAGCATGGCGTATGGGTGGGGGTGTTGTCGGAAGAGTATAAAGCACACGAGCGGTGTACGCTCAGCAATTCGGTGAAAGCTATTGCACGGTGTACATTAGTTTGAACGACGTCAAGTTGTTGCCACCATGTGATATGGCCAACAAGCAATACAGTAGATGACATCTGGATGACTTTACATTAGGTCGCGTCATTGGGAAGTTGGAAGAAGTCCGAAGTGTGACTTGTGTGGCCGAGGAGTTCGGTATCGCTCACAGCATCGTTTCACGAGGTTGGAGAGCATTTTAACCGACAGGAACAGCTGTCCGAGATTTCAGCAGTGGTCGTCCACGAGCAACCACGGCAGCGGACGACCGGTATATTGTCCTACAGGCGAATAGAAACAGACGGCAGACAGCGTGAGAAATCGCAAGGCACATGCAACAGACAACTGGACGTCCGTTATCGCGTTTTATCGTGGCCAGGAGGCTGCACGAAGGTGGTCTATTTGAACGACGACCAGTACGGTGTGTGCCAGTAACGCCTGCTCATCGGAGACGGCGGTTTCTGCGGTGCCAGGAACACAAGAACTGGACACATCAGCAATGGGGTGGAGTTCTCTTTACGGATGAGAGCCGATTTAGTCTGCGAGCAATTTTGGACGTATACACATCTGGAGAGAGCAGGGAGCACGCAATCACACCTCCAACATCATCCAAAGGGACCGGTTTGGAGGTGGAGGGGTTCTCGTTTGGGACGGTATCATGCTTGGTAGTCGTACTGATCTCCACATCTTCCAAGGAGGTTCAGTCACTGGTGTCCGCTATTGTACCGAGGTTCTCCTGCCTCACGTGCGTCTGTTTAGAGGTGCTGTGGGTCCTGAATTTCTTTTCATGGACAACAACGCTACACATCATCGTACAGTGGCTGTCGCAGAGCTGTTGGAGAGTGAAGATATTCAACACATGGATTGGCCCGCAAGGTCCCTGGACCTAAATTCAATCGAACACTTGTGGGACCTTTTCGGGAGACGCTTGGAAGCACGTCACCAGCCGTCAGCAACGATTCCGTAGCTGCGATGAGCACTACAAGAGGAATGGACCGCGATGCCTCAACAGCATCTTGACAACCTCGTCCTTACCATGGACAGACGTTGTAGATCCTGCAACGCAGTCAGGGGTAATCATATCCCCTACTAAAGACCGGATTTTTCTTGGCAGCCGCCTGTCACATGGACGTTTCTGTCTTCTGTCCAGTTGTGCTTTTAAATAAACTGCCTTTGTCTCCTTTGGATTCCTTGTTTGGACGGTTTTGCTCACTTGTCCCATATTCGTACAACTTGGGGATCTTATGGTATGATTTGAGTCGATGTAGAGCACTTCTGCTCGACGTTACATTCGAAAAACCGTCTCGTCCTTAATTTTTGCACGCCAGTATAGTATGGAACGGATCACCTGATACTACTGAAAAATTGTGTGTCCTGCAGAGTTTATATGAATATTGTTGCCGATCCAGTCCATCCTGATTGCTGTCGGTCGCGCAATACGTGTACAGCAGTGGTTCAGATAACATTACAGTGATTTCATCATTTCTTTGGCCACTACAAAGTCCTGACTTGAGCCGAACCGAGAATAAACGAAACATGTTAGATGAAAAAATCCTCTTCCGTCAAATCTCAGTAAGTTAAAACATTGTCTTCGGAAAGTGTGGTATGTTGCAGCCTCAGATGCACTGCTAGGTCATGTGTAGTCAATACGTGATTTCATTCGTGTTAAAGAAGTTCCAATCCGGTATTGCATAAAGTTTTTATTTCAGTAGCCAGTATGTGTATGAGTGCGGCCCTAACATCAAACATGTAGCATAAATTGCCATTTGTTTCTCTAGATATTTGTGCTCGCTAAGTTTTACATCCAATAAAATTGGAGTGGAAAGTACTAATTATTACAAATGTGTTACTCCAATAACTCCGTATGAGCGTCTTATTATACCGGCTGATTACAATCAATGAGGAGGTGCTTAAATAACTGAAGTGGAACATCTATAAGACGAAATGTCATATTACTCTGTAGAAATACTCGCAAGAGATACTCGCAAGAACATGCGCTCACGATTTATGACATAATTGCTTCTTTTTATGTTTTCAAGAGTTATGTGGAGCTAAAGGTGCCAAAATATCCTACGAGGGTGTATAGAATGCCACTGGCGATGTTCAGAGCCCTTTACTGATTTTTCATTTGAACGAAAAGCAACCCAACGTGGTAGGATTACACTGGTGAACATGCAATCTTTCTGCAAGAAACTAAAAATTTAATACTTATTTACCAAGGCGTGATGGTTACAGAAAATACTAAATCAACCAACTGGAAAGCTCCATTGCCTTTTACTTTGATACAAAATACAGATGTTATTCGATGAGTCCTACATTCAGTTATTTTGATTTATGTACGGAATTAGTTTCCGCTCTGAGCACGAAATTGAAACCCAGAAAAATGGTGCTCATTTTTTAATTTTTTTCTCACTTTATGGTTTAGAACTTTAGCACATTTTTTTCGATGGAAAAGTATTCTTAAAGAGCAGTGCAGTACCTGAGATGGACTACCCCAGTTTGCGCGCGTACGTGCGTGTGTATGACTTTTCGACAAAATCACTTTATCAGGCTTTTTGTTAGGCTAGAGTAACCGCGTTGGGTATGGCAAGTCTCTCGTTAGTAGTATATGGAGGGTACTATGGCACACACCTAATTCGCATAAAAACCTCAAAATCAGGCATTTTTTGATTTTTCAGACCTCAATAATCACGAACATTTTAAGGCTTTTTATGATCAAAAACACCATATTTTCATTAAAAATCATTGATTTTTGGGCATAAAATAGTCAAAAACATCAGATTTTTGAAAACTGAAGTTTTTACTCTGTTTTTTCATAAAAACAGACATCATAAAAACACGCATTTTTGATGATATTTGACGACTTTTTTGAACAATTGCAATCATTTTGAGCTTTGAATAGCTTTGAATAGCTTTGAAAGTGATGAAATGATGGATTTAGTGATCAATAGAAAAGTTGTAAAACAAACTACTTTGCAAAGTCCTTTTTAAAAATGCATTAAAAAAAGGGGTACCCAAAATGGATACCCCTTATAGAAAGATTAAAAATTTAGGAAGATTAAACAAATTCAAGATTTAATTAAAAATATTACAAAGATTTAAACGAATTCAATAATATAAGGTTTTGTTATGTAGTACTTCATTTCTATGTTTCTCTTTAAAGATATGTCCTATTTTATTTTCTGTTTCGGTAATTCTTCTTTTGAACCTCTCTCGATCAACTGCATATGTTTCCCATATACCTTTTCATTTCCTACATATATGACAACAACATTAGGATCGAAGTGAACTTTCATTTTAATAGAATTCGTTTTTTTAAGTTTTTACTAATTCATAATCATAATATAGATCATCAATTTTACCTCTGAATCTGAATATATAATTACCTTTATTAATTTTTTTAATTGCACTGTCAGATAGTTTTCCGTGGCATTTTCTAAGATAATATTCTCTTTCTTCATCATTGACTTCTATTTTTGCAATAGTTGCATCTCCGAATTTCGTTTGGATTTTTTTCAGTGACATCAATTTATAATCTCCAGGATTCAAATCTTTTAATTTCTGTGTTTCTGTAAATAATCTGATGCTATTGAACTCATCCATTTATAAGATTTTATTTTTTTAAAGGTTTTTGAATACATGTGATGAGAACTGTAAATTACAATAACTTACAAACTCATTTAAAATTTCTAATCCTTTGCTTTTAATTTCCTCGTTTTTTTCTTTTTTATCAATTATTCTTTTTACCTTTTTTAAATATTTATAAACTATAGTTAGAATATCTGAAAACTTGTAATTATCTCTATACATATGAATCAAGTCATCACAAAAATGAGCGAATTGAGATATTTCGTTACTATATTTTTTATCTGAAGAACAGTATAGAGCTCTTAGGTCACCCATTAAATCCATTTATAAGTTTTCATTTTTTGAAATATAATTCTTATAATGCATACATCTATACATAGAGCATCCGGGGCCTAAAACTCTTGGACATTTAGGTATATCTAAATCAACAGATGGAATATCTTCAAGCATTTCTTTTTCCATTACTCCTCCTTTATATGCAAATGTACCACCATAAATATGGTACAGGTTTTTAATATAGTTCTTTACCTCACAATTATTAATCCATAGTTCTTTGCTATTTGGATATCTTTTAAATCTCAGTCCATGCACATCTAAAACACACTTACGTACGATATTCAATTCTTGTTCATCTAATTTGCAGTCAGGTGTGAACACTGATATTGTTTCACCAATATTCAGTTTTGAGTGTACCCAACTTATCTCTCTTGCTATCTTACGATTTGGGAGCACAAATCCTTGAATATTTATAATCACAATTATATCATTCATTGTTTATATTTACTCACTTTTTTTAAATACATATCCAAAAGGTACAGTATTCAAATCATCTAGAATTCTTCTTTTATCAAATCCAAACATGTATTTCTTGTTCAGTGTATCTACAGCTATATTTCTATCTTTTTGTATCTTAAACTGATTATTTGATATTTCTAAGTAATCTGTTTCACCTGTTATTACTTTCATTCTATCATTGAAATTCAAAATATTTTCATTCTCATAGCTCATTTTAAATCCTTTAACTTTACCTTTTACAGTTCCATCATTTAGTATGTATCCATAGTCTTTTGGTGCACCAGCTATCCAGGATTTCATATATTTGTCCTCTCCCAATTCATCTGTCCATTCTCCTAACATGCATCCTGTTTTGATTTTATTAGTTCCATCATCTATAAACACAACACTATCTGTGTCTTTATAAATCACTTTTTCACGTAATTTATCAAGCATTTTATATAATCTAATTCTAGCAGAACTAGTGGTGAAAGCTGCTATATAAACGTTAGTATTGAAGTTATTTTTAACATATTCATCTTTCATTTTATAAGTCATTTCTACACAGTCATCATTCATAAATATCATATTTAATTCTTTGAGATTATCATCTAATATAATTTTATAAAATTCATCTAAATCCATTACGTATTTAGTCTGTTTCATATTTTTTCTCTGTCCAAACTTACCCCATAATGAGTTCAAACATATCTTACTTATAAATCTCATTCCTGGATTTTTTCTATTTTTTCTAATTTTATATCTAATTTCTTGTAAACTGTCTTCTTATATTCTTTTTCATTTTTAAAGTTTTCAGACCATTTATCATCTGTTTCTAATTTGATTTTCAAAAACATTTTAACGTAATCTCTAAATAGTTCATCAGTTTTATTTTCAAAATTCCAAACCTCATATATTCTTAAAATTTTATATCTTTTTTTAATTGCTAAATTCATTTCATCAGTAGTCCATGTACTAGTGAAACATCTTTCGTCTCTTTTATGATTACACTCCTTATTTCTAATTTCAAAGCATTCTTTACGTTTCTTTTTATCTACAACAGTTTTAAAGTGATTACATTTGATAGTTTTAGAACATGATTTACAAAGAGCAAACATCAATTTTTCATCTTTAATTGGCAACACTGGATGATATAAATTTCTAGGTGGTAAGACCTTACATTTGATGAAACCATACCATTCTTTATCAAATTTTTCAGGATTAAATATCTTAACAGGATGACCAATTGGATAATTATCAAAGTAATTTACAGTTGGATACAGTGAACATACATCAATATATCTACCTTTTTCATTATTTTTAAATTCATATTTCAATTTAGTAGGCTCACACCTATCCCCATAAAATGCATCTCTAGGATTTAAAGGTTCCACGAAATCTCTATTCCATTCATTTTTTATATATTTTTTAATTTCTTTATTATTATTAAAATCACATTCCCATATAACAATTAATTCATATCCAGCTTTTAAAATCTTCTTTTGAATCCTCTTAGTTCTTTTATATAAGTCTTTCATACATATCTGATTCTGTTCATTTATAGTTGATTCTCTATAACATCTATTACATCCATGCCAGTGACATCCATGAAATTGAAACACTGTGTTTTCATAAAATCCATCTACTTTATAAATTTTCTTACCTAATTTTAATTTTTTCTCTCCACCATTTAATGCATGTTGAATATTGATATTATTCTTTTTAGACAGATAATCTAACCAAGCAATTGATTTTTTACTATATTTGTCTTTTTGAATTGTATCATCATCTATGGCAATTGTACCTTTTTTTAAGAATGTATCTCTATAAATACTCATGCATACACCTGCTAGAGTTACATATTTAAATGGATCGATATTTGCGATTTCTAAGAATAATCTTCTCAATTCTAAACATCCTCTTCTTAAAATATCTACATCTGATCTACAGTATTTAACAAATTCTTTTTGAAAATCAAACGTATCGTTTTTAACAGTTTCATACCATTTTAAGAATTCATTTCTCTCTTCAGATTTCATAGAATCACATCCATAGTAATGTTTTTCAGGGTATTTGCCTATATAATTTTGATTACATTCTTTATTAAAATAATGAGGAAAATAACCTTTTGCCATCTCTTCTAACCCAAATGTTTTTGGAAAATCTCTTAATGGAATCATAGTAAAATTGATTGAATCTATGAATCTTATATTATATCCAGATGCCTGCATATAATTGAGTTTATTTCCATTATATATAGTAAACACTTCTATTTTGTTTTTAAAACAGTATTTAGCTAAGAATTGAAAATCAAAGCCTTTACCATAATGAGCTAGTACAGTATATCCAAAATGTTTTTGTTGAAATAACCAATTACAAAAATCATTTTCATTTTCAAATATCTTTTCACTACCATCATACATTTGACATACAACTAGATTAACTTCATGAGTTCCTGTTTCTTGTTTAGTTTCAACATCAAAGAGTATATATTTCTCAGTATATTCATATCTACATTTTTCACACCAATCTTTTCGATTTCTTGTTAACTTAGGACAATCATTTTCACATTTACCACCTTTAGCATCTTTACGTTTCATATAGCATTTATGATCATGTAATACATATTTCCAACAATTTTTACATCTCTTTTCACCACATACATGCTCTTTGGGTTTTCTCTCATATCGATTAATAATTCTTTTACATTTTAAACATTTCCATAGACATTTACATACACTAACACCTTTCTTATTTTTTCTTTTGTGGTTATCAAAACACTCCTCACCTTTAAATAATCGATTACATTTTTTACAAAATATCTCTGTACCATTACAGTTACTATCTGTTTTAAAACATCTATCACATTTGAGAGGACATCTGTGTTGATCTGATCTTTTATAGCTTATTTGACAATAATCACAGTAATTCTCTTTTCCTAAAAATCCTTTAACAGAAGTAATTACATCGAAATGATTTCTATTTTTCAATATGTAAATACATGTAGATTTATATTTACCACTATATATACGTTCATTAAAATTCTCTCTGCAAAATATATTTATCTGAATATCTAAGAATTCTTCAAATATTTTAACCTCTTCTAAGCAACATATTTCTAATGGAATATTGCATAGTTCATGTAATTTTACAGCTAATGATTTTTGTAAAACTCTACCCATTTTGATGTATCTAATATCATTTTTGATAATTCATTATGATTCAATTTATCACATAATAGCTTAGGATTTTGAATAGATAGAGCAGTTACAATTGATCTAGCTAAACATATGTTATCATCATTTTTTATCTGACAGATACTTCTTTTATTTTCTATTGTTTCATCATTAATTATCTTTATATGTTTACCTCCTGAAGGTAATTCAATTACATTAAAATCAAATATACAATCAGTTATTTCTAATTCCTTATATTCAATTTGATCAGATAATTTATAAATATATAGCTCATAGGCATCCTTAGTATACATCATTTTATCATGAAATGGTATATTCAGTTTAGGATTATATACAATTATATCTACTTTACCTTGAATTTTACCAATTGCTTTTCTAAATATATGTTGTAAAATATTGAAATATTGTTCAGGTTTAATGTTTACTCCAGCTACTCTATAATTCTTTCTATGTACCATATATTTTTTAATATATTTTCCTTTTGTTTCAATAATTTCATAATCAGGTTTAAATAATTTTTCAAGATTTACATCTGTTTTAATTTTCTTTTCTTTTCTTGGTTTCAGTTTGTTATCTTTGAATTTTAAGTTAAAAGAATCAAATAATTTTTTAATTCTATTTCTTCTCTCTGGATGATTAATAAATATTTTTCTTTTTCTATCTAAATATTCTGATGTATCTAATCCAAGGATATCTACTAAAACAGACTTATAATCACCTGTCTTTCTAATATATTTTATCAACGATTTAATTAAATCACCTTTTTTTACATTTCGTTTTTTGATATTTAATCTTTTTAAAGCATTTCTAAGTTTCTGAACACTAATAGCATTCAGAGCACTTTTAAGATGCACAATAACAGGCTTCAGATTTTTTAACTCCATTTATTAGGATGTAAATTTATAAAGGGATTTTAAAAAACAGGTTGCACACGTTTATTATGATAATTACTTCTTAAATGTCTTTGTTTATGAGTTACAGTGTATTCTCTTCCACAGTCACAAATTCTCTTTTGGTACTTTCTTTTGGAATCACAAGTCTTGCAATAGTGCTGTCTATAAACGTAACCTTTAAGACGTTGAATGTAAAATTCATCTATAGGTTTTGTTTGTTTACAACTTTTGCATATTTTGTTCTCCATTTATAAGGAAACAAATTTATAAAATACTTTTCTTTAAGCTTGCTGGTTTAAAGTCTTCCCAGATCTTTTCATTTTTTGAATTTATATTAATTTTAATATCATTTGATATATTAGAATAGTCACAAAATTTTTTAATAAAATATGCATATTTTAAATTTTTCTCATAGTACATAAAATCTAGTAATTTTAAAAATAAATCTTCTGCTTCCTTATTAAATTTAAGGTTATTTTTTTCTTTTAAACTGATTAAAATATCTTATTCTACTAACATATCTACTTTTTAAATACTTATTATAATCTATATAATAACAGTCTTCCTCTTCATCATATTTCATTCTTTTTATTTGTTTCATTACTTTTTTAAAATTTTCAGGAATTTCAATTTGTTCTTCTTCTGAAGATGAATAAGAAAAGTAATTCGCTTCTTCAATATCATTATCCATTTATTAGATATCATTTTATTAAAAACTTTTTAGAACTTAGTTATTCTTTTAATAGCCTCTTTTAAATTATCAATAGTATGATCATTAACAATATTAAGATGATTAAATTTAGTTTCTATGTACGATATATTTTCTTTAACTCTGTTAAATAAATTAATAGAATAGGATTATATTTTATTTCATATACTGTATTTAAATCTGGATACTTTATTCTTAAATTACCAATAGTTTTATTCATTTTATCTCTTTGACATCTGATTACATAATAAGGATAATCAGAGTTTTCTTTATTTTTCTGTATGATAGTAAACATATGAAGCTTTTTAGAATTAGCAGTTTTAGGTGATATATCCTCTTCTACTTCTTTATATTTTTCATTTTCAAGTTTTAATTTTTCCATTTTCTTTTTTATCTTATTTAATTTCTTATTTAATTTTTCATTATCATTCTTGTATTTATCATTGAATTTTGTAATGTAATAGTCTTTAACAATCTTGTTAACTTTATCATAAAAATCGTTTGAAACCCAACAAGATATATTTAAAATTAATTCCTGCTTAACATATGTTCCATTAATAATATTCTTACCTGTTCCTTCTCTTATTTCATACATTTGATCATTTTTATGGCGGCCCGAATTCGGGCCACCACAATTTTTATAATATTTTATTAATTCTTGAGATTGTTTATTCTCTAACCATTTTTTAAATTTTTTACCACCTTGTTTGCATAATTTTGTAGCATTAAAGTATCCAGTATTTTTATCTATTATAATTTTAAAATCTCCAAATAGACCATACCAGTAATTATCTTTGATTTGTTCAAAACATACATCTTTTAATGAAGCCATTTATTAGATATCATGTTATTAAATACTTTTTCACGTATATCTTATTTTAAATCGTTAATAATTCCTGCCTAAGAAATTATATCTTTAAATACTGAAATACAGTTTTTTCTTTCACATATAGATGGTAGCACAAGCAATTAAATCTCTTTCTTGCTTAGATGTAGTCATTACTGATAAGCTGCGAGCGAAAACGTTTACATAACCAGAGTTGAACAGCTGCCAAAATACTCTCCGCGGCGCGCGATTATGTCCTCGGAAAGAAGCAGTTCTTCGTTACGTAACAACTTTGGATCATCGCCAAGTTACTCTTGCTTGAAACGTAAATATATGTTTCAAGCAAGAACTTATCGGCCTGTGTTGGCCGATTGGTAGCGAGTCAGGCATGCATGCAAAAGTTCTCAGGTTCGAATCTCGGTACGGTAGAATGGCTCCCTGTCCCAAACTTTGAAATCAGAGTTTGGGTTCACGGTAGAGCGTTTGAGCATCTAAAAAGTTCTGTGTGTGGTGGAGGGTCTTAAGAGTTAACGCCCACCTGGCTGGCCAGGTACAAATAAATAAAAAAAAATGAAGCATAGACCCTCCACCGAAGGGGCGTTTTGCAAAAATTTTTCAAATTACAACCCAACTGTTAAATTCATCAGGATATCCCAACCATTTAACTAAGTATTTATTTCCTTTCTTTCTAATAATTTTTTCAATCTTATAAACCTCATCTTTCTTATCATATTTAACCAGTTCCTTTTCATAAAATGTTCCTGTAATTTCTTCATTATTTAAATCTTTTATTTTATATGTCGGAGGATCTGTGTTCAATATATCGGAAATTATAAATATTTCTTCTGTAAATGTTGGAAGATAACCTTTCTTAAATTCTCTTTTATATTTTGAAATTCTTATTTTATCTCCTTTTTGATATTTTGGTTTATTTTTCTCTTTTTCTTTATACAAATTATTATAAACTTTTAATTCATTTTCTTCCTTACTTGCTTCTATAGGTGTCATTTTAATGGATCTATGATAAGAATTATTATAATTCTTAATTAATTTATCTAGTACATTTAACCACTTTCTAGTATTATTTGCTGTGAAATACTTCCACATTTTAGTCTTTAAAGTTCTATTGAATCTTTCAATAACAGCACATTTAATCTCAATATTCTCAGTTGTAAACCAGTGAATATTTTCATCCTTGAATAACTTTTGAGTTTGTTTATTTATAAACTCTGTACCCTTATCTGTTTGAAGTTTTTCTGGTTTTCTTTCTTTAAATATTTTTTTAAATGCTCTAGTTACCTCTTCACCTGTTTTTCTTTTAATCGGAATTGTCCAAGCATATTTACTGAATATATCAATCACTGATAAAATATAATTTGTGTCATTATTTAAGGATTTAAATTCTTGCATATCTATAAGGTCAGCTTGAAATTGGTCATTGACATGAGAAACAAATTCTTCTTCTTTTAAATCTATGAATAAGTGGTTTATGTTTTGTATATACATCTTGTTGATGTAAAAACTCTTCTATATCTTTCCTGGGTAATTTAGTTTTTCTTTGTAATTCATTAATACCACAATAACCAGTTTCTGGTGTATAATAAATATTTTTAAGGTGTTTCACGACGTCTTTAAAAAAACACTCTTTTTAGTTCCACAAACTTTACACTTTCCTTTTGCCATGGGTCTTCCATTTTTAGCTACTGTTTCTTGAATATCTTTAGTTTCAGTTTTCTGTTTGCACTTTAAGCAATACATATTTATATAGGATGAAATTCCTAAACCAAATGTTTTCTTTGCTTTTATAATTGGTTTTATAACAGCTCTAGCTTGTTTCTCTCCTAATGGATAGAATCCACTTGTAGTATTTTCAATTGAATCTAAATCGTTTAAGAGTTCTTGTTCAGCAATATGTCTCTGTTTAGTATCTTTAGTTTTACTATAAGCTACGTCATGTTTTTTACAAGCTTTATCAACTCTGTTAATTCCTGGATCACCTCTTTTTAATCTCTTTTCTAATTTTGTAAATGGGCCACAATACTGGTACCCTGGTATATGCATTTCAGGTGGATTTAATTTATCTTGTAACCATCCTACTATATCACCTCCTGTTATTATATAACCAGTACCTTTAATTTCTTTGAATATATGAATCATTTATTTATCTGTAAATCTATTTTTTAACTACGTATCTATAACCATTTAGCTGTGTTTGTTTTACATATTTTTCTAAAGGAAAATACTTAATATTTTTTATAAAATCTTCTTCTCTAATGTAAGCATCCTGTTCTGAAATTGAATTAGCGTTTATTAAATTTAATATCTGTTTATAAAATTTGTAAGCTTGTTTATATTCTTCTTTTCTTTCTGAAATATTTAGAGTTTTATCAACACCTTCAATGACTCCTGCTCCTAAAGAAAGTGCTGCTAAAGGAATAAATGCAAAAGCTGATAAACCTGAAGCACTAAATATAAATTTGCCTACTGATAGTGATATACTAATTTTATTATAGTAATTAAAACATTTTCTGTATACATACATTTTCTTTTCTAAATATTCTTCCATTTATATAGGATCAAAGTTATGTCTGTATCTCATATGAGGATTTTTCAAATCTAACATGAAGAAATCATAAGGTTTTTTAATACTTTTTTGATAAGGATCTATATTAAAATCACCATCAATTTCTCTAATAATTTGTTTAATTTCTCTGTGCTGAAGTTTAAAAAATATAAAGTAATCACAGTTTTTTCTTATATCAATAGGTGTTGAATAATAGGTCTGTGATAAATAAATAATGGATGCATTTTTCTTCCTTCCTCTTATAAAAAAATTTTCAATTTCGTTTTGATCTTTTTCTTTTACACAGTCATCAAAAATAACTAGATTTTTTAATGAAGGATCTAAGTCATCTACAGTAATAAATTCATTTATGTCTGAACTAAATAATGTTTCTTTCTTAAACTTTTTAAATAATTTTAATAACTTATTTTTATTCTTTCCCTTTATTTTTAAAATGTCTTCCTCTTCTATATCATCAAACATTGAGTAATTTTCTTTTAATTTAGAGTATTTAGGTTCGTTAATATCTTTTGCACATATGAATAATGCATCAAAATTTAAATGATCATATATTAAATTTAATAGTAAATTTGTTTTTCCACATCCTGAAGATCCTGTTATTAAAAGTTTAAAAGGATGAATAGGTAATATTGGATTTTGATTTGGATCTATAAATTCTTCTGGTTCGGAATAATCTTTTAGTTTAATGCTGCAACCTTTCGGTTTAATCATATTTATTTAATAGAAATTCAGCATCTTCAATAAACATTTCAGCTTCAAATAATAAGCCTTCAGCTGGTATTCCTTGAGATAAATAACATTCAGCTAGATATAATGCCATTTCAGCAAAAGATAAATATTCTTCAATTTGTTAAAAATCTTCCATTTATATAAGTAAAATAATTTGCTTGGAAGTAAAATAATTTGCTTGGAAGTAAAATAATTTGCTTGGAAGTAAAATAATTTGCTTGGAAGCAAATTTTCAGTTAAATAAATGAGTAAAGTGATACAAGATTTATTAAAATTAGCAAAAGTAAATGCTGAACTAAGAAAACGAAATAAGGAAAAGCAATTAGAAGATTTAGGATATGAAGAGGCAATCACAAAATTTCATAAACCTATAGTTGAAAAATTAGAATATCAAGATGTATCTAGAAAAGAAAATTTAAAAGCTATTCAAGATGCAATTGAAGAACTTTCATTTCAACCAATTGCAGAATCTTCAAGATTTCCTGCCTTAGAAGATGTTGAAGAACCTATTTCAGATGCTAAAGAAATGTATGAGAGAGAAGCAGGAATTCATAAAATTAACTTAAACAAAAACTTGAATGTATCAGTTATTAAAAAAAGTTAGGATTTAATTTACCTTCAGAATTAGTTAATAAATCTGATGAAGAGATTGATGAAAAAATAAAACAAGCAAATGAAAAAATCAGTGAAATCGGACGTCTAAAAGGTCCTCAAGTAAAAGCACTTAATAATGCTAAAGATGAAGAAAAAAAGAAAAAATTACAGAAAAAAATTGATCGTTTCGATTATAAAATGGCTGAGGTGCGAAAATATATTAGAGCATTAGAAGCTCTCAAAATGGGGAATTACTATATGGGTGAGGGTCTTAATATTTTAGATAAATTAACAGATAAAATATGTAAGGGAACTAAAAATAAGAAAGTATATAACCAAGTAGTTCAAATACTAGATTTATTATTGAAAGAGGGTAAAATGACTAATGAGCAAGTAAAACAATATTATTCAAAGTTTCTATCTTAATAAATGAGTAATTATATTGTATCAAGAATTTATTTGAGTGAAGGTCAGAAAAACAAATTAAAATCAGCAGTTAAGAAAGGTGAAGAAATTACATTGCAAATTGATAAAACTAAAAGTGCTAATCATGATATGTATTTAACAAAAACTCAAATTAATCAAATTAAAAATGGTAAACGAATAACTATAAGTAAGACACAATTAAAGAAAAACGGAGGTATTTTACCCTTTTTGATCCCTATCTTAGCAGCTCTTGGTACTGGTGCTTTATCTGGTGCTGCTAGTTTTGGTGTGAATAAAGCTTTAAGTAAAGTAACTGGATCAGGTTGTAAACCGAAAGGTTCACACCTTAAAAAAAAACATTCTGGAAAGGGAGTTCTTCAGAATTACGAGGTATATCCAATAAAACGATAGAACAAAATATGAAAGATGTAAAAGGATTCAGAGGTGTATTTACATCAGATTTATTACCTAAAAAGATTAAGAAATTTGAAAGTGGAATTATTAATTTAGATATATCTACAGGACCTGGGACTCATTGGGTCTGTTATTATAATGATCCTAAATATAATTTTGTGGAATATTTTGATCCATTTGGAGAATATAAATATAAAGACATTAAATTGAATAACATTTTCATACCTAAAAATATTGTAAAATATCTTGAAACATCTAATAAAGGAATTAGATATAATTCGAGTTTTTTACAAGAACCAACATCTGTTAAATGTGGTTTTTATTGTATGAAATACATAACTCAAAGGAATAAAGGTAAATCACCTGTTGAAGTTTTATATTCTTTTACCCAAGAACCAAGTGGTTATAATGAAGATTTTGTGCTTAATAAATGTTAATTTTAGATTCAAAAAATTTTGAGAAATCAGAAGATTTTACAATTGAATATGTCCCACCTATTCCTGTTAATGAAAATTCAAAAATAGCTTTAAAATCTATGTCTATGTGGGTTTCATATAACAATATTGATGAAGAAAATAATACATTTAAGTATTTTGATGGTAGTTTATGGCATGAAATAACTTTAGATAATGGAAATTACACATTAAGGGAATTAAATAACTTTTTAATAAAACGATTTGGAGATGAACCACCAATTAAATTTAAAGCTAATTTCGCTACACAGCGCTTTATAATTGAATTAAAAGATGAATATAAAATTGATCTTAGAGAGGGCAAATTACATGAAATTTTAGGATTTGAATCAGAAATATATGAAGATAATCATCAGGAAGGAAAATATATGGCAAACATTTCTAGAGGAGTTGATGACATACACATTCATTGTGATGTAATTACAGGAGCTCTATATAATAATATTAATTCAGATATTTTGTATTCCTTTACGCCATCTAATCCTCCTGGTAGTTTAATAAAAATTGATGAAATAAATCCTTTATTTTTACCCATTAATAGACGAAATTATATTCATAGAATTCGAATGTATATCACGAATCAAGATAATGAACTGATAGACTTGAATAATATGAGAGTTTTATATAGATTAATTTTAGCTTAATAAATGAATTATAACAAACATAGATTATATGCAAAACGATATGGTGGTAATATCTTCACTGAAGGAATTAAAACTTTTGGAAAAAAAATGTTAGAAGTTTTAGGTAAAACAGCAATTGAAGATAAAGCTAAAAAAGTTATTCAAAATAAACTTGAAAATATATTATCTAAACCTCCTGTAACTGTTAATGATATATTAGCTAAAACGAAAATTCAGGATGGATCTGGTTTGAAACGGTATAAATGAGTTTTTTATCCTAATAAATGGAAAAACTTTGGGACTTAAAAGCTATTCCAGATTATTATAGTAATAAAATTGCTAAATATGAATATATAAAACATAATGAAGATAGTACTAATGTAAAAGAATCTGATCAATATAAGTTTACTATTAAAGATACAAATTCACCTATATTATATAGTAACGGTTATATATGCTTAGAAAGTAAAATAGTAAAAAATAATAATGATACTATAGGAACTGATAATGTTACATTTGTAAATGGTGGGAATCTGTTTAGATCCGCTTCATTAACCATAGGAAAATAACAAACTGATTCTAATATTGAATGTGCTTCATTAATTCATCAAATTAATGGACTTATAAATTTCACAAAAGATTATTCCACTTCAGAGGCTACAAATATGATGTATTATGTTGATACATCAGAATCAGCTGATATAGATAAAATAGTAATAGATGATCCTAATAAAGATGTAAAGAAAGGATCAGATATCAAATTAAAAGAAAATGCCTCTTATAATAAAGGATTTAGACAGAGATGGCTTTTAACAAAAAACAGTAATGTAATAAAATTTTGGATTCCTTTAAGACAACTGTTTGGGTTCCTCAACGATTTTAGAAGATTAATTTCTGATATAAAAGTTACATTTGAATTTCAAAGAAATAGTCATAATGATATGTTATACACAGATGTTGCAAATCCTAATTATAAAGTTATTATATCTGATTTTCAATTATGGTTACCTTATGTAGAGTTGTACCCATCCATTGAGGCTGAATTTAAAAGTATAGCTTTGAATTCTACACCTATTGAAATTACTTGGTGTTCTGCTTCAATTGAGAAAAGTAATCAGCAAACAACATCAAGTGGTGCATGTCATATAAGAACTACATCTGATGAGGTGTTAAGTGTTCTTGTCATTCCACAGTATGTAGAAAAAGAAAGCAATCAAAATCAGAACAATATGGTTTTTGATAATTTAGATCTCCTTGAATGCTGGATATTATGTAATAATAAAAAAGTTCCAGAAGAAATTTATAAAACGAATTTTAAAGATGGGCAGTTAGATTATAATAGATGTTATTCTGAATTATTAGCAGCTGGATTAAATACTCATAATACTGAAAGTGGATGTCTTATAAGTTATGTAAATTATGCGAGATTGTATCCAATCTTTTATTTTAATTTATCTAATCATCCAGAGTATACTAATATCTCGAATTTAAGACTAGAATTTAACTGGAGATTAGGATCAAATCCAGGTAAACCATATAGATTTTATTTCATCGTGAATGAAACAAAAAGAGGATCACTTAATATGGCTAATAAGGAATTTAAAACTTTGAAAACTTTAGATTAAATAAATGAATTGGTACCCTTTTGGTTCGTCTTATGAAGAATTTGGAATTGGACCATCTGGACCTCCTGGAAATGGATTTAAATTAACAGATGATGGTAATTATGATATGGAAGAAAAAAATTTAAAAAATTGTAAAGAACCTATAGATGAACATGATGTTACTACAAGAGAATATGTTTTAAAACAAATGAGAGAGAATAATCTGGAAGTTAAAAGTGAAATAGAAAAAAATATTAATGGTAGTTTTTCAGATTTTGTTCAAGAAACTGCTGTAAGAATAAGAGATTTAGATGCTGTACTTAAAGGTGAATTAAGTAATGTGGATCAAAAATATTTACATATTCAAGATGGGAATGTAATTAATGCAAAAGGTAAAAGAATAGGAAATGTTGCTGATCCTACAGCAGATAAGAATGCAGTGAATAAGAGGTATTTAGAAAACAATGTTTTAATTTTAAAAGATGAAAAGTTTGATGTTCAAAATAAAAGACTAGTGAATATTCCATCTCCTCAGGATATGTATGACGCAGTTAATAAAAATTACGTGGATAATCAAAAATGTTATGCAACAATTCAAGAAGATAAAAAAGCATATAATACTCTTGGTGCTATGCGTTACTGGGAAACAGTCGTTTTTATGAAATTTAGTAGCAATCTCCTTGACAGAAATATGAAACTGAGTGAAAATATGGATATGAAAATTACATTTTATTTACGTCCTAATTATACTAATGGGAAATCAGAAGTTTTAATTACACTTGGGGAGAATATATTATTTAATAGTGATGCCTACACAGATAAACCTTTAATACTCTTTGCATCAGGAAAAAAGAATGATGAATTAAGCATACAAGTCATGTCTTATTTAGAATTAAACATTTTTAAACCTTACTTAGAAATTGAAAAAATAACATTCCATTTATAAAAATTCACTCTATATAAATGGATAGGTTAATTAGGAACAATATTAATTGGGATTCATTTTCTAAAGATAATGAACTTTCAGAAGATATAATTAGAAGTGTAAAAGATGCGGTAAATTGGGATTTAATATCAGAATATCAAAAATTATCTGAAGATTTTATTTCAGAATTTCATGATAAAGTGAACTGGGATAAAATTTCTCAATATCAGATTCTTTCTGAATATTTTATGAATAACAATAAATTAAACTGGTCTTTGATTTCTCAATATCAAACACTTTCTGAGAGTTTTATATTAATGAATATTGATAAATTAGATATGAGAAGAATTTCTATGTATCAAAAATTAAGTAATGATTTTATAAAAGAAAACTTTCGATTCTTAGACATGTCAATAATTCCAATAAAACAAAAATTAAGTGAAGAAACTATAGATTTTCTTAGTGATTTTATTGATTGGAAAGAAGTTACAAGAAACCAAGAATTAACAGAAGATTTCATTATGAAATATAAAGATAAAATTAACTGGTGTGATATTGTTATCAACAGAAAATTCTCTGATGATTTTATAAATGTAAACTATAAAAAACTTGTTGTGTATTTACTTGCAAAGATATGTCATAAAATTTAAATATTTTTTAATCTTCAACAATTTTTAATCTTCCTATAAGGGGTATCCATTTTGGGTACCCCTTTTTTTTAATGCATTTTTAAAAAGGACTTTGCAAAGTAGTTTGTTTTACAACTTTTCTATTGATCACTAAATCCATCATTTCATCACTTTTAAAATCAAAGCTATTCAAAGCTCAAAATGATTGCAATTGTTCAAAAAAGTCGTCAAATATCATCAAAAATGCGTGTTTTTATGATGTCTGTTTTTATGAAAAAACAGAGTAAAAACTTCAATTTTCAAAAATCTGATGTTTTTGACTATTTTATGCCCAAAAATCAATGATTTTTAATGAAAATATGATGTTTTTGATCATAAAAAGCCTTAAAATGTTCGTGATTATTGAGGTCTGAAAAATAAAAAAATGCCTGATTTTGAGGTTTTTATGTGATTGTGGTGTGTGCCATAGTACCCCCCATATACTACTCTCGTTTCCCGGTTTTACTGACATCATGCTGAAATAAAATCATTCTGTTGGTTTCTAACACTGTCGTGTGTGGTGCCAAATACGATACGGACAAATCAATCCATGTAAGATGACAGTAACGCAAAAACAGAGGGAACTCATCACTGTAATGTCATGGCCTTGCACTTTATTATTGGTCTTCTTCCACAGTTGCATAAGGAAAGGGAAATGCATGAAACTGACTGTTCCATTTTCTGAAGATTTCGAAGAATGTCACCCATCGGGACATCAAGTACAGTATGTCGCAAGCAGGATCCTGCGCAAAGGCAGCAAATGAAACTGATTCTTTAGAAACGAATCAGTACTACTGTTTTGTGGATATAAATTGCACGAAAACATTTTTCCACATTTTTTTATCTTTTCCTTGTTTTCAATGGTCTGGATGTTATTACTAATTTAACAGAAAATTATATAGCACATTTGCCTTAGAAGTTTAACCAGAGGATCCGTCGCCAAAATGAACTTTGTTAAGATGCAAAAAAATGATTTAGTTAGCATCATCATCATCATCATCATCATCATTGTCAACAATTATCAATCCACTGCAGGACGAAGGTCTCCCCAAGTTTCCTCCACAGCAGTCTGTCTTGTACCTGAGTCTTCCATGTCACTCCCGCATACTTCTGAATTTCATATACCCACTTCCCATGTGGTTTTCGTCTGGGTCTTTTCCTGTCCCTTGGAATCCAATCTCAAATTTCGGCTGTTCATCGATGGTCGGTCCTTCTGGCAGTATGTCCAGCTCATTGCCATTTCAGGGATTTAACTCTGATCATGATGTCTTCCACACTTGTCATTTTTCGGATCCACTAGATCCTCTTCTTATCTCTCCTGGTTACACCAAGCATGTACCTCTCCATGCTTCTTTGAGTTGTCTGCAGCCTTTGTATGTCTCTTTTAGTTAAGGTCCACGTCTCTGCACCATACGTAAATACTGGAAGGGTGCATTGATTAAGCACTTTTCTTTTAAGACATAATGGCATATTGCTCTTGAAAATTACGCTGTTTCTTCCAAAAGCTCTCCAGGCAAGTTTTGTACGCCGATTAATTTCTTCATTAATGGGACCTTCACTTGATATCTGCTGTCCAAGATAAACGTACGTGTCTGTTATCTCCAGCTTTTCTCCATCAATCGATAAATCTTCATTTCTTGTAAAAGCATTGAACATCACTTTTGTCTTCTGAAAGTTCATTTTTAATCCCACTTCTTTACTCTTGTCAGCAAGTTCCTGAATCATACTCTGCAGCTCTGATGGGGTAGCTGCAAAAATGACTACGTCATCAGCTAAACGAAGGTGGGTTAGATAATCTCCATTAATCTTTATCTCTTTGTTTTCCCAGTTCAGTGATTGAAAGATATTTTTCAATGTGCAATTACAAAGCATCGGAGATATGGTGTCACCTTGTCTCACTCCCTTTCCAATTTTTATGTGTGTTGTATTTTCAAACACCCAAATCTTTGCACTTGCATTTTCATAGATTTTATTAATAATATTAATGCATGCATCTTCAATACCGCAGGATTTCAGAGCCATTGTAATTGCTGATGGTTTCACTGAATCAAAGGCTTTTTCATAATCGATAAAAGCCATGAACAATGGAAGTTCATGTTCCCTCGCTCTTTCAATTAGTTCTCTCAGTACGTGGATATGATCTATGGTGCTGTAGCCACTCTTTAATCCAGCTTGTTCTCTCGGTTGAGCCATGTTCATTGTTATTTTCAAACGGTGTGAAAGAACTTCAGTGAAGATTTTATAAACCACTGATAGAAGGCTAATAGGTCTGTAGTTCCTGAGATCCTCAATGTCACCCATTTTATGCAGAAGGTTCATTGTAGCATTTTTCCAATCCTCAGGAATCTTTCCTTTATTAAGGCATCGAGTGAAAATTTGGGCGAGTACTGTTTCGATTTCTCCACTTGCTTCTTGTATGATGTTTACAGTAATTCCATCTTCTCCTGGAGCTTTTCCTCGCTTCATGTTCTTGATTGCATAGGCAACTTCTGCTGGTATAACAGGAAGAACTCTGGTACTGGTACCTTTCATGATGTCTGGAGTACATGTATCATCCCTTTCATATAATTTGGAGTAGAAATCTTTACTCTTGTCAAAATTTCGACTCTACTTCTTGTTACAGAACAATCTTATTTTCTCAGTGCCATAATCTGTTTTCTTCCCTTACTGAGATGTCCCTTTGCTATCTTTAGGCTGTGGTTGTTTTAAATTGCTTTCCTTATTTGTTTGCAATTGAATTTCCGTACGTCTTCAGTGATACTTTATCGTACTGTCTTGCATAGCTCTATATATTCCACTTTGGAAGTCACATCTTCTTTAGTTGTCCTCATCTCTCTTCTTTTTTGCATCAACATTTTGGTTTTTCCTGATAATTTGTTCACGTGCAACTTGTTCTTAGACCCAGCTAAGTTTGTTGCTGTTTCCATACGAGCTTTATTTACTTTCTGTTAACTTCAGAAATATCCACTTTTTCTGATGTTAGGCCTTCTAAAGCTGAGAATCCTTCCTTCCCTTCCAACTTGAAAGTATTATGGTGTTTTATAAGGTTGGTTATGTCAATACATTTTGTTTGTCTTATGAGCTTTCCACGTTCGAGTTTAGTGTTGACGTGCATCTTACATTTCACCAATCTATGGTCACTACCTGTGTTAAACTTGTTTAGCACACTGCAGTCTTCTATGACGAATTTTTTGTTACACGTAATAAAATCAATTTCACTTGTCGTCCCATTTGGATGTCTCAATGTCCATTTCCTGTGTGGCATTTTCTTGAAAAAGGATTTCATGATGAAAAACCCTTCTGCCTCTACAAACTATACGAGAGCATTTCCACGCTGGTTTCTGTCGCCGTGACCTAATTTACCTACTGAAGTTTCATTGTGTTGCCGTTGCCCTATTTTTGTATTGAAAGCTCCCATATTTATCTTTAAGTGCTGCTTACCTTTATTATTTAAATGGCAAATTTCCTCATAAAATTTTTCAATTTCTTCTTCAGGATGACTCATGATGGGTGCATAAGTTTGAATAATCTGAGATTAGTATCTTCTCGAGAGTTGGATAACGAGTCGTGTAACTCTGTCAGAGGAACTTTCAACTTCTACAACTTTATCCTT
Organism: Macrothele yani; assembly: GCA_039090855.1. Lineage (NCBI taxonomy): Eukaryota > Metazoa > Arthropoda > Arachnida > Araneae > Macrothelidae > Macrothele > Macrothele yani. The sequence goes on along the minus strand of CM076999.1, from coordinate 42,678,844 downwards.
CAGTTTCTTGCTTATTATAAATCCAACACCACTAGTTCTGCCAGTATCTGTCTAACGATAGTAGAAGAGATGTCCACTTTTCAGTTCAATGAGATCTTCTTTTCTCCTTACCTCACTTACCACGACGATGTCCCACTTGATCCTTTCTAGTTCCTCTTCCAATTCAAGAAGCTTTGAATCAGAAGATAGGGAGTGTAAATTATACGTAGCCAAGGTCAGCACCAGATGGCAGCCTATTCCGGTCCTCCGGGGCTTCTTAGCACCCTTTTCCTTCATGTCGCACTGGCCGCTGTCTTGGCCAGGTACATTCCAGCTTCCGGAGACCTAGGCCCAAGATTTAAGTTGTGGAGTCATTTTGGAGGGGTTTGGCCGTAACTGACCACGCTGGCCAAGCGGGTTGGTGAGTGTGGGATAGCATTTCCTTTAATCCCGATTGTATAGTTATACCGCTATTGGCGGTCGTCAGAGCCCCTTTAGTGGGAACAGGATGCACCACGAGAAAGTAAGGATGACATTTGTCTAGGAGAGGCTGTGATGTTACGCATCACCTGACCTTTCATCCCTTAGTTAGCATACGGAGAAATAAATACAGAATAGTCAAGTGATCATGGAAGAAGCGGAACCGTAAATTGTGATTAAACTGAAATCCGGGTTTCGCTAATTGCGCTCAAAAATATATCATAAAATATTACTATATTAATTATTAATTTAAAAAAAACATTTTCTGTTATTGCATCAAAAACTTTCTCATGCTCTAACTTCGACTACCATTTGGCGAAGCCTCTTTGTGGTAACATTGATCTGTTGATTGTTGCACAATTTCTGATTTTTTTTTTTTGTGCTGTGTATTTGAATATGAAATTGCGTTTAGTGGCTGTCACGTGTTACAAAACAAGGGGCAAAACAATCAGCATACGCAAAAGCACAGGATGAGTATATTCAGGTAAAGCAATAGCTAGAGAGTATTAGAAATACACCTAGAGACAGCCAAACGTTCTGTCATTGTAATGCTCTGGAAGGAATTGCTAGCTTCACCGAAGAATTCGCCATTGCGCATTACTACAGACAGGGGGAAATTATATAATGGAATATACTCCGTTAGGACACCAAAAAATATTTAATTTCTTTTAGTCGGCATAGAAAAAAATTAACTGTGAAATACTCTGGTGATCTCGACATAATCTGAAATTGAAAGCTTGGTGGCAATGGTGCACTCAGTAGGTGATGCCCAGGTCTCGGGCCTTCTTTATGATGTATCATTCGATCTTTCGTTCTTCGATATTAGCTTCCTATCTTTAAATACATTTTTATATGTTTTTAAATAAATATTTTAAGAATCATTGCAAACGCACTTTTATATGAAGGAGGTATTGCTTTTTGCTTTCCAATTTCTTGTGAGATATTTTGACCGGTTTTTCTTTATTTGCAGCTAAAATATTTTGTACATGCCCTTAGAAAAATTGTTGATGTGCCACTGTAGTACCGTTTTCAGACCTTCCAAGGCCCTTCGCACTTTTATTTATTTTTAGAGATCTCTGCCGAAGTTTTTACTCATTTCTATATTGCGCCTTACACATGGGCCACAATCCAAAACGAAAGAATAGGCAAAACATTAAAAACGTCAAGAGCTATGAATTTTGTTGTAGATATTGTGACTACTCCTATGTCCATTATATCAAAACAATTTTTGATATAATGGACATAGGAGTTTTTCGACATGAGAATGACAAGTAATGACGATTTAAGCGATTTTCAACGCGGTGTCATAGTTGGCGTTCGTGAGATGGGCCATAGTATTTTGGAGGTAGAAAAGAAGTTCGAATTTTCACGGACGACCATTGCAAGGGTGTATCGTGACTACAAGAATTCCGGCAAAATCTCCAACCTACGATTCCAGTGTGGTCGTAAAAAGACATTAAATGAACGTCGGATGTCAAGAATCCATCGTAGGCTGTCAAGAATCGTTTTAGGCGATAGGCGTGCAACACACTCGCAGGTATCATTGGAACTCAAAGCTGGAGTATCAAAAAGCATCAGCGTCCGGACTGTGCAACGTAACAAGCACGATATGGGCTTTGGGAGCCGACGCCCAACTCGAGTCCCCTTGATGGGTGCACGACACAGAGCATTGCGCCTCGCTTGGGCACGGCAACACAGCCACTGGACACTTGATGACTGGAACACGTAGCCTAGTGTGAGGAGTCGCGTTTCCAAATGCATCGGGCAGACGGAAGAATTCGTGTGTAACGCAAATCCCATGAAGCCATCGATCCCGCCTGTCAACAGGGAACTGTACCGGCTATTGGGTGGTCGGTAATGGTGTGGAGTATGTTTAGCTGGACTTCACTGGGACCTGATGTCCGTCTACAAACATCTGTGACTGGCCAACGCTATGTGCGCATCATTTCTGACAAGGTGCACCCGTTCATGTCCTGTATTCATGCTGAAGGGTTGTGCCTGTTCCAACTGAACAATGCTCCTCAACACAAATGTCGGGACGCCACATTATGGTTAGAGGAGCATTCTTCTGAATGTGGTGTGTTGCTATTCACATCCAAATCCACAGATCTGAACGTGATAGAACACATTTTGGATGCCATGCAACGCGCTATCGAACACAGGAATCCGAGACCTCGGAACACACCCGAATTGTGGAACGCTTTGAAGGAAATATGGTGTGCATTGCCTCGAGCATATTTCCAGAAGCTAGTGGAGTCCATGCCCCACTAGCTTCTGGAAATATGACTGCTGAAATACGACGGGACATATTTCCATGCCCCGACGTATTTATGCAGTCCAGCGCTCCCGTGGGGGACCTACGAAGTATTAGACTGGTGTACCAATTTTTCTGGCACTTCAGTGTATATAAAGCACAGTGGAAAAATGCAAGTGTTTCCATTTGCGAACTGTTTGAACACTTCTAAACGACCTAGAGATTAACAAAACTGGCTGCTGATAGTCCTTAAATTCCGAGTACCTAAAAAAGACTGAAAACTAAAATAATTAGAAAGACAACTTTGGAACATTGTCTGTTTGAAACTTTTTGTGAATATTTCGACTACTTCTAATTAACCTATAGTTCTTAAAATTGGCATTGCGATAAGCATCAAGGTAGGATACGTAAAAGTGTCAGGAAACCAAAATGTAAAATGGCGGCTTTGGAACATTGCCTGCTTGAATTTTTCATTAATTGTTCGACTAAATAGGACCTATAGAAATGGAAAATCGGTATGTTGACTGACAGTAAGGTCCGTATCCCATGACTTTTGGCACTTCAGTGTATGAGCAGATATATTTTGGGGTGATGGCAGCAATTTAATAACATCGCTGAGGTATCATAAAGGCCATACAAGAATCATAGAAAATATATAACACCTCGTGAGGACTTGCTTCACGCAACGTCCTTACAAATCATATCACGTCAATTGCCTTCGTTGAACTCCTCCTTCACCGAGGCTGTGTTGTCAAGATAAATTATATATCGATGGTTTAATAGAATTGGCCTTTATGCGGCGAAACCTATGGCTTGTTTCGCGCTAACCACATCAGAGAGGAACGAACCTTTGAACTGGTGCAGGCAGGATCGTTAATGAAACCCTGTCGAATGGACGTACGCAGTCGAGACATACATTATTGTGACCACCTCCTACTTTTGAGGTTAACAGCGCGTGGCCAATGTAAGAAGTCACGTGTCGTGAGCTGGCTTGGAAGGTATTAAATGTGTAAGGTATGCTGCAGGAAATCTGAAAACATATCTCTTGTTGCTCTCATGGATAAAAGGAGCGATTTATCAGATTTGAAAAAGTTATCGGCTTTCCGGATAGGAGTGGCAGTATTTCTGAAACAGCGCAGTATGTGAACTGTCCGCGTGCTGCTGTGGTTAAAGTGTTTCGTGATTGGATAAATTGCACCATTGCGAGTAAGGGACGTGGAAACTGCAGAGCACCACGTGCCATTGATGCGAGAGTTGAACGTCGGCTTCTAAGGTGCGTGTGACCCGATCGACATGCTACAGTAAAGTATCTCACTCGGCGAATGAACCAGGGTGCTACCAGAAGTGTGTCCATAACGACATTTCAGTGAACCCTGCAAGCGTATGGGCGTGCGATGCAGACGGACTGTCGCTGCACCTATACTAATGGAGGTTAATCTGCAGAAAAGGCTTATATTCGTACCGCATTATCAAACTGGACTTCCGCTGATTAGCCAAACCTCTGTGGAGCCCTTCTCCGATGGGTCACGTTTTCTGCTTCATCGAGCAGATGCACTTTGGTCTATATGAAGAAAAGCATCGTAGAACAAACAGTCTTCAACCATTACTGGCAGAACATAAACTGTTGGGGGAAGCGTTATGATTTGGGCAATGTTTTCGTGGCATTCTCTGCATCCATTCATATCTGTGAAAGGCACTGTGGACCAAATTCTTAATGAATCCATCCTTGGAGACCAGATACACCCATGCTTACTGATTGTCTTCCCTCAGGGGGGGGGGGGGTGGATCTTCCAGCACGACAGTGCAACGTGTCACACAGTTGCAAATGTTCGAGAGTGGTTTGAAGACCACGAAGGAGACTTCAAAGTACTTACCTGGCTCCTTAATTCCCCAAACGTAAACACAATTGAGCTTCTGTGGAACTACCTCGATCGTGTTGTTCCATCTATCGATCCTCCACTACGCATCCTCCACGAGCCGACAGATGCACTCAAGACTTCACGGCTCCAAATACCTGTGAACACCTTTCAGCACCTTATTGAGCCATTCTCAGGCCGTCTAGCTGCTGTCCGTGCTGCACAAGGCGGTTATTCTTGATATTTGCTGGTGGTCACAATAATGTGAATCGACCGTGTATTTTTTTACTGAGAAGGTGGCGACAGGAATGACAAAATAGTATAAGTGGAAGAATGGAGGGTCTCAGGGAGTGGACGTGTGAAAGAAATGTAAAGAACTGCTCAAGAAATGCATTTAGAAAAGTATGGAAAATGTCTCAAACACAGTTAATCTCGTTTACCATAAGCACGTCATTTATGCACAGAGGATCACAATTCTGTAATTTTTAGAGACCCTCCTCACAGATGACTGGATTCAAACTTGTGATTAGAGAACCGCTGTGAGATATTCTGACCGGCTTCTAAAAGTTTCGTGTATTTCTAGTGCCTCACTTTTGGTTTTAAAGCACGCACAGCTATTTACTTACGTACTAAATTTCTGCAAGTTCCCTTATACAAATAATAAAATATTTGAATGTACCTGTTCTTGAATATGTATATATATGTTGTGGGATTTCCCGATGCGGATAATAGCCTAAGATCGTTCTTTAACAAAAAGATAAATATTAACCCCACTTTGCCTGCTTATTTGTGAAACCAAATATAATTCAATAAAAGTATGACTTTGCACAATACGTTGAATGAAATGAGAAACTCACCGTCTATGTTCGATATTTAATCAAATACGAAAGATATTTACAGTTAAAATACCCCACTAGCACTTTCGGGGGTTTTTAACTGTAAATATCTTTTGAATTTTATTAAATATCGTACATAGACGGTTCTATTTCATTTAAATATAATTCATTTCATTTCTCATTTCATATAAATATAATTCATTTCATTTCTCATTTCATTTAAATATAATTCATTTCATTTCTCATTTCATTTAAATATAATTCATTTCATTTCTCATTTCATTTAAATATAATTCGGTTTGTATAAGATAAGATGACAGGATGCTATCCTCATAGTGAAAGGAAGCTCAAGGTTATTTGTGTGTCACAAGTGTTCACAATGCGACTGTGAATAGGAACAAACAGAAAAATTTAGGACAAAGTGTTCGTTCATGAACCTAACTGGCAATTGGCCGTAACCATTATTTAATGGCATGCAGAAATCGCCGACTAAATGGGTGAGATTAGTTGTTCATTTTATAAAGCCAACGACTCTTGCGTTTGCATGACCTCACTACACGGACCGCCGTTGGCCTGGTAGTCAGCACGGTTACCTGCCAAAAGGAAGGTCTAAAGGATCAACCGTATTTAGGTCAGATGCGTTGAACTACAAAATACAGACCTTACGTCGAATGGCAGGTCAATTCGCCGAACAGGAGCTATTGGTTCCCTGTTTAAAATATGGGCGTATATCCTCCCCCTATCCCGCACATCTCTCTCCCCGATTACTAGCGTGTGCTTCTGACTTCTCTCTGCATAACAACTTTCCAATCGTGATCTTCAAACTTCCGCCTAGTATGCCTTCGTTTCAAATACACGAATGAAATGCTTCTTTCGTGGACCGGACATAACAAAATAAATCCTGCGTGAATTATTGTGGACTCAATTGTGGCGCTTTCCTGGTGGCCAGCAGGATGTCACGGTTTCGTGATTAGCATGGATATTTAAATTTGCGTAATAAGGAAAATCTATGCAGTGCCCAAACATGCTCACCATGTATGGATGTCGAGTATCACTGTAATAACTTGTCAATTCACAGAACTCACAGAATGTGCTGACGAACATTCCGATTGCAGAAGTAACAATTGCTGTCAGTTTGATTCAATGACCTCTTTAGCGTTAAGTCTAATATATCCACGAGTTCCCGTTTCAGGGGAACGTGAAACACACAGTATGTTCTCCTAGTCTATTAGCGGCATCATTTCTGCGATGCTTTTCGAGATGCGTTACTTTCTGTAGGATTACATATTTATATCATTAAGTATGAATTTCTGAAAGCAACACGATATCGAAATAAGACAGTGGGACCAAATGTTATTTCTTATATATTTACATACAAAGTTTCAGATATCTTTCTTGATGATATTTCTGGGCCTTATGAGGCCAGGTCTTCATCATGGCTGAGGATGGCTTTGAATTGATAGGTTGGCACGAGTCTGACCGTAACCCTGAAAAGCCTATTTGGGAATTTATACGAACACAAAACTCATCTTGTCACACATCTCCAAAGAAATATCAATTCAAAATAGTATAACTATAAAATAGTATATATATAGTTACACTATTTTGAGTTTAATTTGGTGTACAGTTCCAACTTTTTGAAATACCAATTGCTGAAACTGGCGTTCGTATTGCTTAATACATGCCACGCGAATAAATTGACGTGTTAGCAGTTACCCGTAACACATAGCCTACACGATAAGCTTGATCTGTTTATTTCATTAGTTCCCCAAGTTTGGTGTTTTATCATACAGTTAAATGATATTCACCTTTTGAACGACAAATCATCATGTGCTTTTCCGCATTCGGCATCACGTTTTCTCCAAATTGGTTCAAACAGTGTATGTTGATATACGTTTTATGATATTTTGATGTATGTAAAAACGGTGATTTCGAAATACGTGAAGCATAGTTTGACAAACTTCAATTTTTGCGTCTAGTCAAAAACTGTATGCTACAAATAGTGTTTAGTAAAAATATGCAATCACCAGATCAATCAAATTTATACAAAAGCGATTTTTGTTATATTAAACTGAATGATTTATAAACTGCATGTTTTTTTTTTTTTTTTTTTTTTGCAAACTAAATTGTATAAATAAGACACAAACCTTTTAAAAATTAAATAATTTCAGAAAATATAACACTTTATCTAATACAGTAAAATAAGCAACTAAAGAAATATGAGATAGTATATACCTTAAAAGAACCTAGCGGATTGCTTTTTCGTTTCTTATAGAATAAACACTAAATTCTTGTAACAGCAAGTTCTGAAGCCTTCTCGCTGTTAAAATTATAACAATTTGACACAAGCGTCACGTTTTTCCCAAAATTTTTAACCTTCCGCAAGACGTGATATCATCCAGTATTAACCGCGTGGAAAAAAAAGCCGCTGACCCGGAAACGTTGAGGGGTTGTGATATTTTTGGCCACCATTGAACAACTGTCGAACCAGATGCGACAAGCCATCCGTTACGTCACGTGATTGCTGGCTGCAACTGCCGGGAAACTGGCTGACCACGTTCTACCCACCACTAATGACTAATGGTCATTGCACGCAGGACATTTAAAGACAGCTTGTGGCAGCCAAGGTCTATGATGAACAACTGAGTAATGGGTTGTGGCACATGAGAACAGGTGGGTCTTCCCACAGTTGATGCACTGCTGGCGCATGTGCAGTCCAACGGGAGATTTTATTGATTTAGGGTCACATAACCAATACTCTGGGCCCATGTTGTTAATGCTATCTGCCAGCGTTCTGTGTTCTAGTTATCCGTATAGGCAACAAGCGTGGGCGCGTGGATCACCACAATGTTTTGGCAACTATCTAAGACTGCTGTTTGTCAGTGATCTTCAGTGGTTTTGATTAAAATGGGAAAACAAAGGTTATTTTGGAGATCGATAAAAGGATTATTGTGGGTGTCCGTCGGGCAGGAGCTATGATTTTAAAAACACAAAGCTGGCTGGTTTCTCAAGAGGTTAAATAACCGGGGTCTTTTGTCAGAAGAAAAATAACTCTCATTGCTCGTCTAAGAGACGTAACTATGGAACAGCAACAATCTCTCAGGAATGACATCGCCGTCGTCTGAGAAGACTTGCACGTGGAAACGTGACATTCTGTGTGCAACAATTAACCATGACATTCAGTGAAAGCTGCTGACGACCCATAATTCAGGGAAATATAGGAAGGAAATCTGTAGGCACGACGTTTGGCGGCAAACCCATGTAACTCTGGACGCAACTTGCCTTGTGAACAGATACATCTTAAGATTCTGTACGTGGTGTTATGGTGAAGGGTGCAATCAACTACACTGGTGTGCAAAAATTAAGGACGAAGAGGATAATTTAGCATAACAGCGTAACGAACAGGCAGAACGGACCGAAAGACAACTCAGGAGATAGACTAGGGTCCAGTATAGTAGGGCATGCGCATATATGCAGCATGGCGTATGGGTGGGGGGTGTTGTCGGAAGAGTATAAAGCACACGAGCGGTGTACGCTCAGCAATTCGGTGAAAGCTATTGCACGGTGTACATTAGTTTGAACGACGTCAAGTTGTTGCCACCATGTGATATGGCCAACAAGCAATACAGTAGATGACATCTGGATGACTTTACATTAGGTCGCGTCATTGGGAAGTTGGAAGAAGTTCGAAGTGTGACTTGTGTGGCCGAGGAGTCACGAGGTTGGAGAGCATTTTAACCGACAGGAACAGCTGTCCGAGATTTCAGCAGTGGTCGTCCACGAGCAACCACGGCAGCGGACGACCGGTATATTGTCCTACAGGCGAATAGAAACAGACGGCAGACAGCGTGAGAAATCGCAAGGCACATGCAACAGACAACTGGACGTCCGTTATCGCGTTTTATCGTGGCCAGGAGGCTGCACGAAGGTGGTCTATTTGAACGACGACCAGTACGGTGTGTGCCAGTAACGCCTGCTCATCGGAGACGGCGGTTTCTGCGGTGCCAGGAACACAAGAACTGGACACATCAGCAATGGGGTGGAGTTCTCTTTACGGATGAGAGCCGATTTAGTCTGCGAGCAATTTTGGACGTATACACATCTGGAGAGAGCAGGGAGCACGCAATCACACCTCCAACATCATCCAAAGGGACCGGTTTGGAGGTGGAGGGGTTCTCGTTTGGGACGGTATCATGCTTGGTAGTCGTACTGATCTCCACATCTTCCAAGGAGGTTCAGTCACTGGTGTCCGCTATTGTACCGAGGTTCTCCTGCCTCACGTGCGTCTGTTTAGAGGTGCTGTGGGTCCTGAATTTCTTTTCATGGACAACAACGCTACACATCATCGTACAGTGGCTGTCGCAGAGCTGTTGGAGAGTGAAGATATTCAACACATGGATTGGCCCGCAAGGTCCCTGGACCTAAATTCAATCGAACACTTGTGGGACCTTTTCGGGAGACGCTTGGAAGCACGTCACCAGCCGTCAGCAACGATTCCGTAGCTGCGATGAGCACTACAAGAGGAATGGACCGCGATGCCTCAACAGCATCTTGACAACCTCGTCCTTACCATGGACAGACGTTGTAGATCCTGCAACGCAGTCAGGGGTAATCATATCCCCTACTAAAGACCGGATTTTTCTTGGCAGCCGCCTGTCACATGGACGTTTCTGTCTTCTGTCCAGTTGTGCTTTTAAATAAACTGCCTTTGTCTCCTTTGGATTCCTTGTTTGGACGGTTTTGCTCACTTGTCCCATATTCGTACAACTTGGGGATCTTATGGTATGATTTGAGTCGATGTAGAGCACTTCTGCTCGACGTTACATTCGAAAAACCGTCTCGTCCTTAATTTTTGCACGCCAGTATAGTATGGAACGGATCACCTGATACTACTGAAAAATTGTGTGTCCTGCAGAGTTTATATGAATATTGTTGCCGATCCAGTCCATCCTGATTGCTGTCGGTCGCGCAATACGTGTACAGCAGTGGTTCAGATAACATTACAGTGATTTCATCATTTCTTTGGCCACTACAAAGTCCTGACTTGAGCCGAACCGAGAATAAACGAAACATGTTAGATGAAAAAATCCTCTTCCGTCAAATCTCAGTAAGTTAAAACATTGTCTTCGGAAAGTGTGGTATGTTGCAGCCTCAGATGCACTGCTAGGTCATGTGTAGTCAATACGTGATTTCATTCGTGTTAAAGAAGTTCCAATCCGGTATTGCATAAAGTTTTTATTTCAGTAGCCAGTATGTGTATGAGTGCGGCCCTAACATCAAACATGTAGCATAAATTGCCATTTGTTTCTCTAGATATTTGTGCTCGCTAAGTTTTACATCCAATAAAATTGGAGTGGAAAGTACTAATTATTACAAATGTGTTACTCCAATAACTCCGTATGAGCGTCTTATTATACCGGCTGATTACAATCAATGAGGAGGTGCTTAAATAACTGAAGTGGAACATCTATAAGACGAAATGTCATATTACTCTGTAGAAATACTCGCAAGAGATACTCGCAAGAACATGCGCTCACGATTTATGACATAATTGCTTCTTTTTATGTTTTCAAGAGTTATGTGGAGCTAAAGGTGCCAAAATATCCTACGAGGGTGTATAGAATGCCACTGGCGATGTTCAGAGCCCTTTACTGATTTTTCATTTGAACGAAAAGCAACCCAACGTGGTAGGATTACACTGGTGAACATGCAATCTTTCTGCAAGAAACTAAAAATTTAATACTTATTTACCAAGGCGTGATGGTTACAGAAAATACTAAATCAACCAACTGGAAAGCTCCATTGCCTTTTACTTTGATACAAAATACAGATGTTATTCGATGAGTCCTACATTCAGTTATTTTGATTTATGTACGGAATTAGTTTCCGCTCTGAGCACGAAATTGAAACCCAGAAAAATGGTGCTCATTTTTTAATTTTTTTCTCACTTTATGGTTTAGAACTTTAGCACATTTTTTTCGATGGAAAAGTATTCTTAAAGAGCAGTGCAGTACCTGAGATGGACTACCCCAGTTTGCGCGCGTACGTGCGTGTGTATGACTTTTCGACAAAATCACTTTATCAGGCTTTTTGTTAGGCTAGAGTAACCGCGTTGGGTATGGCAAGTCTCTCGTTAGTAGTATATGGAGGGTACTATGGCACACACCCAATTCGCATAAAAACCTCAAAATCAGACATTTTTTGATTTTTCAGACCTCAATAATCACGAACATTTTAAGGCTTTTTATGATCAAAAACACCATATTTTCATTAAAAATCATTGATTTTTGGGCATAAAATAGTCAAAAACATCAGATTTTTGAAAATTGAAGTTTTTACTCTGTTTTTTCATAAAAACAGACATCATAAAAACACGCATTTTTGATGATATTTGACGACTTTTTTGAACAATTGCAATCATTTTGAGCTTTGAATAGCTTTGAATAGCTTTGAAAGTGATGAAATGATGGATTTAGTGATCAATAGAAAAGTTGTAAAACAAACTACTTTGCAAAGTCCTTTTTAAAAATGCATTAAAAAAAGGGGTACCCAAAATGGATACCCCTTATAGAAAGATTAAAAATTTAGGAAGATTAAACAAATTCAAGATTTAATTAAAAATATTACAAAGATTTAAACGAATTCAATAATATAAGGTTTTGTTATGTAGTACTTCATTTCTATGTTTCTCTTTAAAGATATGTCCTATTTTATTTTCTGTTTCGGTAATTCTTCTTTTGAACCTCTCTCGATCAACTGCATATGTTTCCCATATACCTTTTCATTTCCTACATATATGACAACAACATTAGGATCGAAGTGAACTTTCATTTTAATAGAATTCGTTTTTTTAAGTTTTTACTAATTCATAATCATAATATAGATCATCAATTTTACCTCTGAATCTGAATATATAATTACCTTTATTAATTTTTTTAATTGCACTGTCAGATAGTTTTCCGTGACATTTTCTAAGATAATATTCTCTTTCTTCATCATTGACTTCTATTTTTGCAATAGTTGCATCTCCGAATTTCGTTTGGATTTTTTTCAGTGACATCAATTTATAATCTCCAGGATTCAAATCTTTTAATTTCTGTGTTTCTGTAAATAATCTGATGCTATTGAACTCATCCATTTATAAGATTTTATTTTTTTAAAGGTTTTTGAATACATGTGATGAGAACTGTAAATTACAATAACTTACAAACTCATTTAAAATTTCTAATCCTTTGTTTTTAATTTCCTCGTTTTTTTCTTTTTTATCAATTATTCTTTTTACCTTTTTTAAATATTTATAAACTATAGTTAGAATATCTGAAAACTTGTAATTATCTCTATACATATGAATCAAGTCATCACAAAAATGAGCGAATTGAGATATTTCGTTACTATATTTTTTATCTGAAGAACAGTATAGAGCTCTTAGGTCACCCATTAAATCCATTTATAAGTTTTCATTTTTTGAAATATAATTCTTATAATGCATACATCTATACATAGAGCATCCGGGGCCTAAAACTCTTGGACATTTAGGTATATCTAAATCAACAGATGGAATATCTTCAAGCATCTCTTTTTCCATTACTCCTCCTTTATATGCAAATGTACCACCATAAATATGGTACAGGTTTTTAATATAGTTCTTTACCTCACAATTATTAATCCATAGTTCTTTGCTATTTGGATATCTTTTAAATCTCAGTCCATGCACATCTAAAACACACTTACGTACGATATTCAATTCTTGTTCATCTAATTTGCAGTCAGGTGTGAACACTGATATTGTTTCACCAATATTCAGTTTTGAGTGTACCCAACTTATCTCTCTTGCTATCTTACGATTTGGGAGCACAAATCCTTGAATATTTATAATCACAATTATATCATTCATTGTTTATATTTACTCACTTTTTTTAAATACATATCCAAAAGGTACAGTATTCAAATCATCTAGAATTCTTCTTTTATCAAATCCAAACATGTATTTCTTGTTCAGTGTATCTACAGCTATATTTCTATCTTTTTGTATCTTAAACTGATTATTTGATATTTCTAAGTAATCTGTTTCACCTGTTATTACTTTCATTCTATCATTGAAATTCAAAATATTTTCATTCTCATAGCTCATTTTAAATCCTTTAACTTTACCTTTTACAGTTCCATCATTTAGTATGTATCCATAGTCTTTTGGTGCACCAGCTATCCAGGATTTCATATATTTGTCCTCTCCCAATTCATCTGTCCATTCTCCTAACATGCATCCTGTTTTGATTTTATTAGTTCCATCATCTATAAACACAACACTATCTGTGTCTTTATAAATCACTTTTTCACGTAATTTATCAAGCATTTTATATAATCTAATTCTAGCAGAACTAGTGGTGAAAGCTGCTATATAAACGTTAGTATTGAAGTTATTTTTAACATATTCATCTTTCATTTTATAAGTCATTTCTACACAGTCATCATTCATAAATATCATATTTAATTCTTTGAGATTATCATCTAATATAATTTTATAAAATTCATCTAAATCCATTACGTATTTAGTCTGTTTCATATTTTTTCTCTGTCCAAACTTACCCCATAATGAGTTCAAACATATCTTACTTATAAATCTCATTCCTGGATTTTTTCTATTTTTTCTAATTTTATATCTAATTTCTTGTAAACTGTCTTCTTATATTCTTTTTCATTTTTAAAGTTTTCAGACCATTTATCATCTGTTTCTAATTTGATTTTCAAAAACATTTTAACGTAATCTCTAAATAGTTCATCAGTTTTATTTTCAAAATTCCAAACCTCATATATTCTTAAAATTTTATATCTTTTTTTAATTGCTAAATTCATTTCATCAGTAGTCCATGTACTAGTGAAACATCTTTCGTCTCTTTTATGATTACACTCCTTATTTCTAATTTCAAAGCATTCTTTACGTTTCTTTTTATCTACAACAGTTTTAAAGTGATTACATTTGATAGTTTTAGAACATGATTTACAAAGAGCAAACATCAATTTTTCATCTTTAATTGGCAACACTGGATGATATAAATTTCTAGGTGGTAAGACCTTACATTTGATGAAACCATACCATTCTTTATCAAATTTTTCAGGATTAAATATCTTAACAGGATGACCAATTGGATAATTATCAAAGTAATTTACAGTTGGATACAGTGAACATACATCAATATATCTACCTTTTTCATTATTTTTAAATTCATATTTCAATTTAGTAGGCTCACACCTATCCCCATAAAATGCATCTCTAGGATTTAAAGGTTCCACGAAATCTCTATTCCATTCATTTTTTATATATTTTTTAATTTCTTTATTATTATTAAAATCACATTCCCATATAACAATTAATTCATATCCAGCTTTTAAAATCTTCTTTTGAATCCTCTTAGTTCTTTTATATAAGTCTTTCATACATATCTGATTCTGTTCATTTATAGTTGATTCTCTATAACATCTATTACATCCATGCCAGTGACATCCATGAAATTGAAACACTGTGTTTTCATAAAATCCATCTACTTTATAAATTTTCTTACCTAATTTTAATTTTTTCTCTCCACCATTTAATGCATGTTGAATATTGATATTATTCTTTTTAGACAGATAATCTAACCAAGCAATTGATTTTTTACTATATTTGTCTTTTTGAATTGTATCATCATCTATGGCAATTGTACCTTTTTTAAGAATGTATCTCTATAAATACTCATGCATACACCTGCTAGAGTTACATATTTAAATGGATCGATATTTGCGATTTCTAAGAATAATCTTCTCAATTCTAAACATCCTCTTCTTAAAATATCTACATCTGATCTACAGTATTTAACAAATTCTTTTTGAAAATCAAACGTATCGTTTTTAACAGTTTCATACCATTTTAAGAATTCATTTCTCTCTTCAGATTTCATAGAATCACATCCATAGTAATGTTTTTCAGGGTATTTGCCTATATAATTTTGATTACATTCTTTATTAAAATAATGAGGAAAATAACCTTTTGCCATCTCTTCTAACCCAAATGTTTTTGGAAAATCTCTTAATGGAATCATAGTAAAATTGATTGAATCTATGAATCTTATATTATATCCAGATGCCTGCATATAATTGAGTTTATTTCCATTATATATAGTAAACACTTCTATTTTGTTTTTAAAACAGTATTTAGCTAAGAATTGAAAATCAAAGCCTTTACCATAATGAGCTAGTACAGTATATCCAAAATGTTTTTGTTGAAATAACCAATTACAAAAATCATTTTCATTTTCAAATATCTTTTCACTACCATCATACATTTGACATACAACTAGATTAACTTCATGAGTTCCTGTTTCTTGTTTAGTTTCAACATCAAAGAATATATATTTCTCAGTATATTCATATCTACATTTTTCACACCAATCTTTTCGATTTCTTGTTAACTTAGGACAATCATTTTCACATTTACCACCTTTAGCATCTTTACGTTTCATATAGCATTTATGATCATGTAATACATATTTCCAACAATTTTTACATCTCTTTTCACCACATACATGCTCTTTGGGTTTTCTCTCATATCGATTAATAATTCTTTTACATTTTAAACATTTCCATAGACATTTACATACACTAACACCTTTCTTATTTTTTTCTTTTGTGGTTATCAAAACACTCCTCACCTTTAAATAATCGATTACATTTTTTACAAAATATCTCTGTACCATTACAGTTACTATCTGTTTTAAAACATCTATCACATTTGAGAGGACATCTGTGTTGATCTGATCTTTTATAGCTTATTTGACAATAATCACAGTAATTCTCTTTTCCTAAAAATCCTTTAACAGAAGTAATTACATCGAAATGATTTCTATTTTTCAATATGTAAATACATGTAGATTTATATTTACCACTATATATACGTTCATTAAAATTCTCTCTGCAAAATATATTTATCTGAATATCTAAGAATTCTTCAAATATTTTAACCTCTTCTAAGCAACATATTTCTAATGGAATATTGCATAGTTCATGTAATTTTACAGCTAATGATTTTTGTAAAACTCTACCCATTTTGATGTATCTAATATCATTTTTTGATAATTCATTATGATTCAATTTATCACATAATAGCTTAGGATTTTGAATAGATAGAGCAGTTACAATTGATCTAGCTAAACATATGTTATCATCATTTTTTATCTGACAGATACTTCTTTTATTTTCTATTGTTTCATCATTAATTATCTTTATATGTTTACCTCCTGAAGGTAATTCAATTACATTAAAATCAAATATACAATCAGTTATTTCTAATTCCTTATATTCAATTTGATCAGATAATTTATAAATATATAGCTCATAGGCATCCTTAGTATACATCATTTTATCATGAAATGGTATATTCAGTTTAGGATTATATACAATTATATCTACTTTACCTTGAATTTTACCAATTGCTTTTCTAAATATATGTTGTAAAATATTGAAATATTGTTCAGGTTTAATGTTTACTCCAGCTACTCTATAATTCTTTCTATGTACCATATATTTTTTAATATATTTTCCTTTTGTTTCAATAATTTCATAATCAGGTTTAAATAATTTTTCAAGATTTACATCTGTTTTAATTTTCTTTTCTTTTCTTGGTTTCAGTTTGTTATCTTTGAATTTTAAGGTAAAAGAATCAAATAATTTTTTAATTCTATTTCTTCTCTCTGGATGATTAATAAATATTTTTCTTTTTCTATCTAAATATTCTGATGTATCTAATCCAAGGATATCTACTAAAACAGACTTATAATCACCTGTCTTTCTAATATATTTTATCAACGATTTAATTAAATCACCTTTTTTTACATTTCGTTTTTTGATATTTAATCTTTTTAAAGCATTTCTAAGTTTCTGAACACTAATAGCATTCAGAGCACTTTTAAGATGCACAATAACAGGCTTCAGATTTTTTAACTCCATTTATTAGGATGTAAATTTATAAAGGGATTTTAAAAAACAGGTTGCACACGTTTATTATGATAATTACTTCTTAAATGTCTTTGTTTATGAGTTACAGTGTATTCTCTTCCACAGTCACAAATTCTCTTTTGGTACTTTCTTTTGGAATCACAAGTCTTGCAATAGTGCTGTCTATAAACGTAACCTTTAAGACGTTGAATGTAAAATTCATCTATAGGTTTTGTTTGTTTACAACTTTTGCATATTTTGTTCTCCATTTATAAGGAAACAAATTTATAAAATACTTTTCTTTAAGCTTGCTGGTTTAAAGTCTTCCCAGATCTTTTCATTTTTTTGAATTTATATTAATTTTAATATCATTTGATATATTAGAATAGTCACAAAATTTTTTAATAAAATATGCATATTTTAAATTTTTCTCATAGTACATAAAATCTAGTAATTTTAAAAATAAATCTTCTGCTTCCTTATTAAATTTAAGGTTATTTTTTCTTTTAAACTGATTAAAATATCTTATTCTACTAACATATCTACTTTTTAAATACTTATTATAATCTATATAATAACAGTCTTCCTCTTCATCATATTTCATTCTTTTTATTTGTTTCATTACTTTTTTAAAATTTTCAGGAATTTCAATTTGTTCTTCTTCTGAAGATGAATAAGAAAAGTAATTCGCTTCTTCAATATCATTATCCATTTATTAGATATCATTTTATTAAAAACTTTTTAGAACTTAGTTATTCTTTTAATAGCCTCTTTTAAATTATCAATAGTATGATCATTAACAATATTAAGATGATTAAATTTAGTTTCTATGTACGATATATTTTCTTTAACTCTGTTAAATAAATTAATAGAATTAGGATTATATTTTATTTCATATACTGTATTTAAATCTGGATACTTTATTCTTAAATTACCAATAGTTTTATTCATTTTATCTCTTTGACATCTGATTACATAATAAGGATAATCAGAGTTTTCTTTATTTTTCTGTATGATAGTAAACATATGAAGCTTTTTAGAATTAGCAGTTTTAGGTGTTATATCCTCTTCTACTTCTTTATATTTTTCATTTTCAAGTTTTAATTTTTCCATTTTCTTTTTTATCTTATTTAATTTCTTATTTAATTTTTCATTATCATTCTTGTATTTATCATTGAATTTTGTAATGTAATAGTCTTTAACAATCTTGTTAACTTTATCATAAAAATCGTTTGAAACCCAACAAGATATATTTAAAATTAATTCCTGCTTAACATATGTTCCATTAATAATATTCTTACCTGTTCCTTCTCTTATTTCATACATTTGATCATTTTTATGGCGGCCCGAATTCGGGCCACCACAATTTTTATAATATTTTATTAATTCTTGAGATTGTTTATTCTCTAACCATTTTTTAAATTTTTTACCACCTTGTTTGCATAATTTTGTAGCATTAAAGTATCCAGTATTTTTATCTATTATAATTTTAAAATCTCCAAATAGACCATACCAGTAATTATCTTTGATTTGTTCAAAACATACATCTTTTAATGAAGCCATTTATTAGATATCATGTTATTAAATACTTTTTCACGTATATCTTATTTTAAATCGTTAATAATTCCTGCCTAAGAAATTATATCTTTAAATACTGAAATACAGTTTTTCTTTCACATATAGATGGTAGCACAAGCAATTAAATCTCTTTCTTGCTTAGATGTAGTCATTACTGATAAGCTGCGAGCGAAAACGTTTACATAACCAGAGTTGAACAGCTGCCAAAATACTCTCCGCGGCGCGCGATTATGTCCTCGGAAAGAAGCAGTTCTTCGTTACGTAACAACTTTGGATCATCGCCAAGTTACTCTTGCTTGAAACGTAAATATATGTTTCAAGCAAGAACTTATCGGCCTGTGTTGGCCGATTGGTAGCGAGTCAGGCATGCATGCAAAAGTTCTCAGGTTCGAATCTCGGTACGGTAGAATGGCTCCCTGTCCCAAACTTTGAAATCAGAGTTTGGGTTCACGGTAGAGCGTTTGAGCATCTAAAAAGTTCTGTGTGTGGTGGAGGGTCTTAAGAGTTAACGCCCACCTGGCTGGCCAGGTACAAATAAATAAAAAAAAATGAAGCATAGACCCTCCACCGAAGGGGCGTTTTGCAAAAATTTTTCAAATTACAACCCAACTGTTAAATTCATCAGGATATCCCAACCATTTAACTAAGTATTTATTTCCTTTCTTTCTAATAATTTTTTCAATCTTATAAACCTCATCTTTCTTATCATATTTAACCAGTTCCTTTTCATAAAATGTTCCTGTAATTTCTTCATTATTTAAATCTTTTATTTTATATGTCGGAGGATCTGTGTTCAATATATCGGAAATTATAAATATTTCTTCTGTAAATGTTGGAAGATAACCTTTCTTAAATTCTCTTTTATATTTTGAAATTCTTATTTTATCTCCTTTTTGATATTTTGGTTTATTTTTCTCTTTTTCTTTATACAAATTATTATAAACTTTTAATTCATTTTCTTCCTTACTTGCTTCTATAGGTGTCATTTTAATGGATCTATGATAAGAATTATTATAATTCTTAATTAATTTATCTAGTACATTTAACCACTTTCTAGTATTATTTGCTGTGAAATACTTCCACATTTTAGTCTTTAAAGTTCTATTGAATCTTTCAATAACAGCACATTTAATCTCAATATTCTCAGTTGTAAACCAGTGAATATTTTCATCCTTGAATAACTTTTGAGTTTGTTTATTTATAAACTCTGTACCCTTATCTGTTTGAAGTTTTTCTGGTTTTCTTTCTTTAAATATTTTTTTAAATGCTCTAGTTACCTCTTCACCTGTTTTTCTTTTAATCGGAATTGTCCAAGCATATTTACTGAATATATCAATCACTGATAAAATATAATTTGTGTCATTATTTAAGGATTTAAATTCTTGCATATCTATAAGGTCAGCTTGAAATTGGTCATTGACATGAGAAACATAAATTCTTCTTCTTTTAAATCTATGAATAAGTGGTTTATGTTTTGTATATACATCTTGTTGATGTAAAAACTCTTCTATATCTTTCCTGGGTAATTTAGTTTTTCTTTGTAATTCATTAATACCACAATAACCAGTTTCTGGTGTATAATAAATATTTTTAAGGTGTTTCACGACGTCTTTAAAAAAACACTCTTTTTAGTTCCACAACCTTTACACTTTCCTTTTGCCATGGGTCTTCCATTTTTAGCTACTGTTTCTTGAATATCTTTAGTTTCAGTTTTCTGTTTGCACTTTAAGCAATACATATTTATATAGGATGAAATTCCTAAACCAAATGTTTTCTTTGCTTTTATAATTGGTTTTATAACAGCTCTAGCTTGTTTCTCTCCTAATGGATAGAATCCACTTGTAGTATTTTCAATTGAATCTAAATCGTTTAAGAGTTCTTGTTCAGCAATATGTCTCTGTTTAGTATCTTTAGTTTTACTATAAGCTACGTCATGTTTTTTACAAGCTTTATCAACTCTGTTAATTCCTGGATCACCTCTTTTTAATCTCTTTTCTAATTTTGTAAATGGGCCACAATACTGGTACCCTGGTATATGCATTTCAGGTGGATTTAATTTATCTTGTAACCATCCTACTATATCACCTCCTGTTATTATATAACCAGTACCTTTAATTTCTTTGAATATATGAATCATTTATTTATCTGTAAATCTATTTTTTAACTACGTATCTATAACCATTTAGCTGTGTTTGTTTTACATATTTTTCTAAAGGAAAATACTTAATATTTTTTATAAAATCTTCTTCTCTAATGTAAGCATCCTGTTCTGAAATTGAATTAGCGTTTATTAAATTTAATATCTGTTTATAAAATTTGTAAGCTTGTTTATATTCTTCTTTTCTTTCTGAAATATTTAGAGTTTTATCAACACCTTCAATGACTCCTGCTCCTAAAGAAAGTGCTGCTAAAGGAATAAATGCAAAAGCTGATAAACCTGAAGCACTAAATATAAATTTGCCTACTGATAGTGATATACTAATTTTATTATAGTAATTAAAACATTTTCTGTATACATACATTTTCTTTTCTAAATATTCTTCCATTTATATAGGATCAAAGTTATGTCTGTATCTCATATGAGGATTTTTCAAATCTAACATGAAGAAATCATAAGGTTTTTTAATACTTTTTTGATAAGGATCTATATTAAAATCACCATCAATTTCTCTAATAATTTGTTTAATTTCTCTGTGCTGAAGTTTAAAAAATATAAAACAATCACAGTTTTTTCTTATATCAATAGGTGTTGAATAATAGGTCTGTGATAAATAAATAATGGATGCATTTTTCTTCCTTCCTCTTATAAAAAAATTTTCAATTTCGTTTTGATCTTTTTCTTTTACACAGTCATCAAAAATAACTAGATTTTTTAATGAAGGATCTAAGTCATCTACAGTAATAAATTCATTTATGTCTGAACTAAATAATGTTTCTTTCTTAAACTTTTTAAATAATTTTAATAACTTATTTTTATTCTTTCCCTTTATTTTTAAAATGTCTTCCTCTTCTATATCATCAAACATTGAGTAATTTTCTTTTAATTTAGAGTATTTAGGTTCGTTAATATCTTTTGCACATATGAATAATGCATCAAAATTTAAATGATCATATATTAAATTTAATAGTAAATTTGTTTTTCCACATCCTGAAGATCCTGTTATTAAAAGTTTAAAAGGATGAATAGGTAATATTGGATTTTGATTTGGATCTATAAATTCTTCTGGTTCGGAATAATCTTTTAGTTTAATGCTGCAACCTTTCGGTTTAATCATATTTATTTAATAGAAATTCAGCATCTTCAATAAACATTTCAGCTTCAAATAATAAGCCTTCAGCTGGTATTCCTTGAGATAAATAACATTCAGCTAGATATAATGCCATTTCAGCAAAAGATAAATATTCTTCAATTTGTTAAAAATCTTCCATTTATATAAGTAAAATAATTTGCTTGGAAGTAAAATAATTTGCTTGGAAGTAAAATAATTTGCTTGGAAGTAAAATAATTTGCTTGGAAGCAAATTTTCAGTTAAATAAATGAGTAAAGTGATACAAGATTTATTAAAATTAGCAAAAGTAAATGCTGAACTAAGAAAACGAAATAAGGAAAAGCAATTAGAAGATTTAGGATATGAAGAGGCAATCACAAAATTTCATAAACCTATAGTTGAAAAATTAGAATATCAAGATGTATCTAGAAAAGAAAATTTAAAAGCTATTCAAGATGCAATTGAAGAACTTTCATTTCAACCAATTGCAGAATCTTCAAGATTTCCTGCCTTAGAAGATGTTGAAGAACCTATTTCAGATGCTAAAGAAATGTATGAGAGAGAAGCAGGAATTCATAAAATTAACTTAAACAAAAACTTGAATGTATCAGTTATTAAAAAAAGTTAGGATTTGATTTACCTTCAGAATTAGTTAATAAATCTGATGAAGAGATTGATGAAAAAATAAAACAAGCAAATGAAAAAATCAGTGAAATCGGACGTCTAAAAGGTCCTCAAGTAAAAGCACTTAATAATGCTAAAGATGAAGAAAAAAAGAAAAAATTACAGAAAAAAATTGATCGTTTCGATTATAAAATGGCTGAGGTGCGAAAATATATTAGAGCATTAGAAGCTCTCAAAATGGGGAATTACTATATGGGTGAGGGTCTTAATATTTTAGATAAATTAACAGATAAAATATGTAAGGGAACTAAAAATAAGAAAGTATATAACCAAGTAGTTCAAATACTAGATTTATTATTGAAAGAGGGTAAAATGACTAATGAGCAAGTAAAACAATATTATTCAAAGTTTCTATCTTAATAAATGAGTAATTATATTGTATCAAGAATTTATTTGAGTGAAGGTCAGAAAAACAAATTAAAATCAGCAGTTAAGAAAGGTGAAGAAATTACATTGCAAATTGATAAAACTAAAAGTGCTAATCATGATATGTATTTAACAAAAACTCAAATTAATCAAATTAAAAATGGTAAACGAATAACTATAAGTAAGACACAATTAAAGAAAAACGGAGGTATTTTACCCTTTTTGATCCCTATCTTAGCAGCTCTTGGTACTGGTGCTTTATCTGGTGCTGCTAGTTTTGGTGTGAATAAAGCTTTAAGTAAAGTAACTGGATCAGGTTGTAAACCGAAAGGTTCACACCTTAAAAAAAAACATTCTGGAAAGGGAGTTCTTCAGAATTACGAGGTATATCCAATAAAACGATAGAACAAAATATGAAAGATGTAAAAGGATTCAGAGGTGTATTTACATCAGATTTATTACCTAAAAAGATTAAGAAATTTGAAAGTGGAATTATTAATTTAGATATATCTACAGGACCTGGGACTCATTGGGTCTGTTATTATAATGATCCTAAATATAATTTTGTGGAATATTTTGATCCATTTGGAGAATATAAATATAAAGACATTAAATTGAATAACATTTTCATACCTAAAAATATTGTAAAATATCTTGAAACATCTAATAAAGGAATTAGATATAATTCGAGTTTTTTACAAGAACCAACATCTGTTAAATGTGGTTTTTATTGTATGAAATACATAACTCAAAGGAATAAAGGTAAATCACCTGTTGAAGTTTTATATTCTTTTACCCAAGAACCAAGTGGTTATAATGAAGATTTTGTGCTTAATAAATGTTAATTTTAGATTCAAAAAATTTTGAGAAATCAGAAGATTTTACAATTGAATATGTCCCACCTATTCCTGTTAATGAAAATTCAAAAATAGCTTTAAAATCTATGTCTATGTGGGTTTCATATAACAATATTGATGAAGAAAATAATACATTTAAGTATTTTGATGGTAGTTTATGGCATGAAATAACTTTAGATAATGGAAATTACACATTAAGGGAATTAAATAACTTTTTAATAAAACGATTTGGAGATGAACCACCAATTAAATTTAAAGCTAATTTCGCTACACAGCGCTTTATAATTGAATTAAAAGATGAATATAAAATTGATCTTAGAGAGGGCAAATTACATGAAATTTTAGGATTTGAATCAGAAATATATGAAGATAATCATCAGGAAGGAAAATATATGGCAAACATTTCTAGAGGAGTTGATGACATACACATTCATTGTGATGTAATTACAGGAGCTCTATATAATAATATTAATTCAGATATTTTGTATTCCTTTACGCCATCTAATCCTCCTGGTAGTTTAATAAAAATTGATGAAATAAATCCTTTATTTTTACCCATTAATAGACGAAATTATATTCATAGAATTCGAATGTATATCACGAATCAAGATAATGAACTGATAGACTTGAATAATATGAGAGTTTTATATAGATTAATTTTAGCTTAATAAATGAATTATAACAAACATAGATTATATGCAAAACGATATGGTGGTAATATCTTCACTGAAGGAATTAAAACTTTTGGAAAAAAAATGTTAGAAGTTTTAGGTAAAACAGCAATTGAAGATAAAGCTAAAAAAGTTATTCAAAATAAACTTGAAAATATATTATCTAAACCTCCTGTAACTGTTAATGATATATTAGCTAAAACGAAAATTCAGGATGGATCTGGTTTGAAACGGTATAAATGAGTTTTTTATCCTAATAAATGGAAAAACTTTGGGACTTAAAAGCTATTCCAGATTATTATAGTAATAAAATTGCTAAATATGAATATATAAAACATAATGAAGATAGTACTAATGTAAAAGAATCTGATCAATATAAGTTTACTATTAAAGATACAAATTCACCTATATTATATAGTAACGGTTATATATGCTTAGAAAGTAAAATAGTAAAAAATAATAATGATACTATAGGAACTGATAATGTTACATTTGTAAATGGTGGGAATCTGTTTAGATCCGCTTCATTAACCATAGGAAAATAACAAACTGATTCTAATATTGAATGTGCTTCATTAATTCATCAAATTAATGGACTTATAAATTTCACAAAAGATTATTCCACTTCAGAGGCTACAAATATGATGTATTATGTTGATACATCAGAATCAGCTGATATAGATAAAATAGTAATAGATGATCCTAATAAAGATGTAAAGAAAGGATCAGATATCAAATTAAAAGAAAATGCCTCTTATAATAAAGGATTTAGACAGAGATGGCTTTTAACAAAAAACAGTAATGTAATAAAATTTTGGATTCCTTTAAGACAACTGTTTGGGTTCCTCAACGATTTTAGAAGATTAATTTCTGATATAAAAGTTACATTTGATTTTCAAAGAAATAGTCATAATGATATGTTATACACAGATGTTGCAAATCCTAATTATAAAGTTATTATATCTGATTTTCAATTATGGTTACCTTATGTAGAGTTGTACCCATCCATTGAGGCTGAATTTAAAAGTATAGCTTTGAATTCTACACCTATTGAAATTACTTGGTGTTCTGCTTCAATTGAGAAAAGTAATCAGCAAACAACATCAAGTGGTGCATGTCATATAAGAACTACATCTGATGAGGTGTTAAGTGTTCTTGTCATTCCACAGTATGTAGAAAAAGAAAGCAATCAAAATCAGAACAATATGGTTTTTGATAATTTAGATCTCCTTGAATGCTGGATATTATGTAATAATAAAAAAGTTCCAGAAGAAATTTATAAAACGAATTTTAAAGATGGGCAGTTAGATTATAATAGATGTTATTCTGAATTATTAGCAGCTGGATTAAATACTCATAATACTGAAAGTGGATGTCTTATAAGTTATGTAAATTATGCGAGATTGTATCCAATCTTTTATTTTAATTTATCTAATCATCCAGAGTATACTAATATCTCGAATTTAAGACTAGAATTTAACTGGAGATTAGGATCAAATCCAGGTAAACCATATAGATTTTATTTCATCGTGAATGAAACAAAAAGAGGATCACTTAATATGGCTAATAAGGAATTTAAAACTTTGAAAACTTTAGATTAAATAAATGAATTGGTACCCTTTTGGTTCGTCTTATGAAGAATTTGGAATTGGACCATCTGGACCTCCTGGAAATGGATTTAAATTAACAGATGATGGTAATTATGATATGGAAGAAAAAAATTTAAAAAATTGTAAAGAACCTATAGATGAACATGATGTTACTACAAGAGAATATGTTTTAAAACAAATGAGAGAGAATAATCTGGAAGTTAAAAGTGAAATAGAAAAAAATATTAATGGTAGTTTTTCAGATTTTGTTCAAGAAACTGCTGTAAGAATAAGAGATTTAGATGCTGTACTTAAAGGTGAATTAAGTAATGTGGATCAAAAATATTTACATATTCAAGATGGGAATGTAATTAATGCAAAAGGTAAAAGAATAGGAAATGTTGCTGATCCTACAGCAGATAAGAATGCAGTGAATAAGAGGTATTTAGAAAACAATGTTTTAATTTTAAAAGATGAAAAGTTTGATGTTCAAAATAAAAGACTAGTGAATATTCCATCTCCTCAGGATATGTATGACGCAGTTAATAAAAATTACGTGGATAATCAAAAATGTTATGCAACAATTCAAGAAGATAAAAAAGCATATAATACTCTTGGTGCTATGCGTTACTGGGAAACAGTCGTTTTTATGAAATTTAGTAGCAATCTCCTTGACAGAAATATGAAACTGAGTGAAAATATGGATATGAAAATTACATTTTATTTACGTCCTAATTATACTAATGGGAAATCAGAAGTTTTAATTACACTTGGGGAGAATATATTATTTAATAGTGATGCCTACACAGATAAACCTTTAATACTCTTTGCATCAGGAAAAAAGAATGATGAATTAAGCATACAAGTCATGTCTTATTTAGAATTAAACATTTTTAAACCTTACTTAGAAATTGAAAAAATAACATTCCATTTATAAAAATTCACTCTATATAAATGGATAGGTTAATTAGGAACAATATTAATTGGGATTCATTTTCTAAAGATAATGAACTTTCAGAAGATATAATTAGAAGTGTAAAAGATGCGGTAAATTGGGATTTAATATCAGAATATCAAAAATTATCTGAAGATTTTATTTCAGAATTTCATGATAAAGTGAACTGGGATAAAATTTCTCAATATCAGATTCTTTCTGAATATTTTATGAATAACAATAAATTAAACTGGTCTTTGATTTCTCAATATCAAACACTTTCTGAGAGTTTTATATTAATGAATATTGATAAATTAGATATGAGAAGAATTTCTATGTATCAAAAATTAAGTAATGATTTTATAAAAGAAAACTTTCGATTCTTAGACATGTCAATAATTCCAATAAAACAAAAATTAAGTGAAGAAACTATAGATTTTCTTAGTGATTTTATTGATTGGAAAGAAGTTACAAGAAACCAAGAATTAACAGAAGATTTCATTATGAAATATAAAGATAAAATTAACTGGTGTGATATTGTTATCAACAGAAAATTCTCTGATGATTTTATAAATGTAAACTATAAAAAACTTGTTGTGTATTTACTTGCAAAGATATGTCATAAAATTTAAATATTTTTTAATCTTCAACAATTTTTAATCTTCCTATAAGGGGTATCCATTTTGGGTACCCCTTTTTTTAATGCATTTTTAAAAGGACTTTGCAAAGTAGTTTGTTTTACAACTTTTCTATTGATCACTAAATCCATCATTTCATCACTTTTAAAATCAAAGCTATTCAAAGCTCAAAATGATTGCAATTGTTCAAAAAAGTCGTCAAATATCATCAAAAATGCGTGTTTTTATGATGTCTGTTTTTATGAAAAAACAGAGTAAAAACTTCAATTTTCAAAAATCTGATGTTTTTGACTATTTTATGCCCAAAAATCAATGATTTTTAATGAAAATATGATGTTTTTGATCATAAAAAGCCTTAAAATGTTCGTGATTATTGAGGTCTGAAAAATAAAAAAATGCCTGATTTTGAGGTTTTTATGTGATTGTGGTGTGTGCCATAGTACCCCCCATATACTACTCTCGTTTCCCGGTTTTACTGACATCATGCTGAAATGAAATCATTCTGTTGGTTTCTAACACTGTCGTGTGTGGTGCCAAATACGATACGGACAAATCAATCCATGTAAGATGACAGTAACGCAAAAACAGAGGGAACTCATCACTGTAATGTCATGGCCTTGCACTTTATTATTGGTCTTCTTCCACAGTTGCATAAGGAAAGGGAAATGCATGAAACTGACTGTTCCATTTTCTGAAGATTTCGAAGAATGTCACCCATCGGGACATCAAGTACAGTATGTCGCAAGCAGGATCCTGCGCAAAGGCAGCAAATGAAACTGATTCTTTAGAAACGAATCAGTACTACTGTTTTGTGGATATAAATTGCACGAAAACATTTTTCCACATTTTTTTATCTTTTCCTTGTTTTCAATGGTCTGGATGTTATTACTAATTTAACAGAAAATTATATAGCACATTTGCCTTAGAAGTTTAACCAGAGGATCCGTCGCCAAAATGAACTTTGTTAAGATGCAAAAAAATGATTTAGTTAGCATCATCATCATCATCATCATCATTGTCAACAATTATCAATCCACTGCAGGACGAAGTTCTCCCCAAGTTTCCTCCACAGCAGTCTGTCTTGTACCTGAGTCTTCCATGTCACTCCCGCATACTTCTGAATTTCATATACCCACTTCCCATGTGGTTTTCGTCTGGGTCTTTTCCTGTCCCTTGGAATCCAATCTCAAATTTCGGCTGTTCATCGATGGTCGGTCCTTCTGGCAGTATGTCCAGCTCATTGCCATTTCAGGGATTTAACTCTGATCATGATGTCTTCCACACTTGTCATTTTTCGGATCCACTAGATCCTCTTCTTATCTCTCCTGGTTACACCAAGCATGTACCTCTCCATGCTTCTTTGAGTTGTCTGCAGCCTTTGTATGTCTCTTTTAGTTAAGGTCCACGTCTCTGCACCATACGTAAATACTGGAAGGGTGCATTGATTAAGCACTTTTCTTTTAAGACATAATGGCATATTGCTCTTGAAAATTACGCTGTTTCTTCCAAAAGCTCTCCAGGCAAGTTTTGTACGCCGATTAATTTCTTCATTAATGGGACCTTCACTTGATATCTGCTGTCCAAGATAAACGTACGTGTCTGTTATCTCCAGCTTTTCTCCATCAATCGATAAATCTTCATTTCTTGTAAAAGCATTGAACATCACTTTTGTCTTCTGAAAGTTCATTTTTAATCCCACTTCTTTACTCTTGTCAGCAAGTTCCTGAATCATACTCTGCAGCTCTGATGGGGTAGCTGCAAAAATGACTACGTCATCAGCTAAACGAAGGTGGGTTAGATAATCTCCATTAATCGTTATCTCTTTGTTTTCCCAGTTCAGTGATTGAAAGATATTTTTCAATGTGCAATTACAAAGCATCGGAGATATGGTGTCACCTTGTCTCACTCCCTTTCCAATTTTTATGTGTGTTGTATTTTCAAACACCCAAATCTTTGCACTTGCATTTTCATAGATTTTATTAATAATATTAATGCATGCATCTTCAATACCGCAGGATTTCAGAGCCATTGTAATTGCTGATGGTTTCACTGAATCAAAGGCTTTTTCATAATCGATAAAAGCCATGAACAATGGAAGTTCATGTTCCCTCGCTCTTTCAATTAGTTCTCTCAGTACGTGGATATGATCTATGGTGCTGTAGCCACTCTTTAATCCAGCTTGTTCTCTCGGTTGAGCCATGTTCATTGTTATTTTCAAACGGTGTGAAAGAACTTCAGTGAAGATTTTATAAACCACTGATAGAAGGCTAATAGGTCTGTAGTTCCTGAGATCCTCAATGTCACCCATTTTATGCAGAAGGTTCATTGTAGCATTTTTCCAATCCTCAGGAATCTTTCCTTTATTAAGGCATCGAGTGAAAATTTGGGCGAGTACTGTTTCGATTTCTCCACTTGCTTCTTGTATGATGTTTACAGTAATTCCATCTTCTCCTGGAGCTTTTCCTCGCTTCATGTTCTTGATTGCATAGGCAACTTCTGCTGGTATAACAGGAAGAACTCTGGTACTGGTACCTTTCATGATGTCTGGAGTACATGTATCATCCCTTTCATATAATTTGGAGTAGAAATCTTTACTCTTGTCAAAATTTCGACTCTACTTCTTGTTACAGAACAATCTTATTTTCTCAGTGCCATAATCTGTTTTCTTCCCTTACTGAGATGTCCCTTTGCTATCTTTAGGCTGTGGTTGTTTTAAATTGCTTTCCTTATTTGTTTGCAATTGAATTTCCGTACGTCTTCAGTGATACTTTATCGTACTGTCTTGCATAGCTCTATATATTCCACTTTGGAAGTCACATCTTCTTTAGTTGTCCTCATCTCTCTTCTTTTTTGCATCAACATTTTGGTTTTTCCTGATAATTTGTTCACGTGCAACTTGTTCTTAGACCCAGCTAAGTTTGTTGCTGTTTCCATACGAGCTTTATTTACTTTCTGTTAACTTCAGAAATATCCACTTTTTCTGATGTTAGGCCTTCTAAAGCTGAGAATCCTTCCTTCCCTTCCAACTTGAAAGTATTATGGTGTTTTATAAGGTTGGTTATGTCAATACATTTTGTTTGTCTTATGAGCTTTCCACGTTCGAGTTTAGTGTTGACGTGCATCTTACATTTCACCAATCTATGGTCACTACCTGTGTTAAACTTGTTTAGCACACTGCAGTCTTCTATGACGAATTTTTTGTTACACGTAATAAAATCAATTTCACTTGTCGTCCCATTTGGATGTCTCAATGTCCATTTCCTGTGTGGCATTTTCTTGAAAAAGGATTTCATGATGAAAAACCCTTCTGCCTCTACAAACTATACGAGAGCATTTCCACGCTGGTTTCTGTCGCCGTGACCTAATTTACCTACTGAAGTTTCATTGTGTTGCCGTTGCCCTATTTTTGTATTGAAAGCTCCCATATTTATCTTTAAGTGCTGCTTACCTTTATTATTTAAATGGCAAATTTCCTCATAAAATTTTTCAATTTCTTCTTCAGGATGACTCATGATGGGTGCATAAGTTTGAATAATCTGAGATTAGTATCTTCTCGAGAGTTGGATAACGAGTCGTGTAACTCTGTCAGAGGAACTTTCAACTTCTACAACTTTATCCTTCAGTTTCTTGCTTATTATAAATCCAACACCACTAGTTCTGCCAGTATCTGTCTAACGATAGTAGAAGAGATGTCCACTTTTCAGTTCAATGAGATCTTCTTTTCTCCTTACCTCACTTACCACGACGATGTCCCACTTGATCCTTTCTAGTTCCTCTTCCAATTCAAGAAGCTTTGAATCAGAAGATAGGGAGTGTAAATTATACGTAGCCAAGGTCAGCACCAGATGGCAGCCTATTCCGGTCCTCCGGGGCTTCTTAGCACCCTTTTCCTTCATGTCGCACTGGCCGCTGTCTTGGCCAGGTACATTCCAGCTTCCGGAGACCTAGGCCCAAGATTTAAGTTGTGGAGTCATTTTGGAGGGTTTGGCCGTAACTGACCACGCTGGCCAAGCGGGTTGGTGAGTGTGGGATAGCATTTCCTTTAATCCCGATTGTATAGTTATACCGCTATTGGCGGTCGTCAGAGCCCCTTTAGTGGGAACAGGATGCACCACGAGAAAGTAAGGATGACATTTGTCTAGGAGAGGCTGTGATGTTACGCATCACCTGACCTTTCATCCCTTAGTTAGCATACGGAGAAATAAATACAGAATAGTCAAGTGATCATGGAAGAAGCGGAACCGTAAATTGTGATTAAACTGAAATCCGGGTTTCGCTAATTGCGCTCAAAAATATATCATAAAATATTACTATATTAATTATTAATTTAAAAAAAACATTTTCTGTTATTGCATCAAAAACTTTCTCATGCTCTAACTTCGACTACCATTTGGCGAAGCCTCTTTGTGGTAACATTGATCTGTTGATTGTTGCACAATTTCTGATTTTTTTTTTTTGTGCTGTGTATTTGAATATGAAATTGCGTTTAGTGGCTGTCACGTGTTACAAAACAAGGGGCAAAACAATCAGCATACGCAAAAGCACAGGATGAGTATATTCAGGTAAAGCAATAGCTAGAGAGTATTAGAAATACACCTAGAGACAGCCAAACGTTCTGTCATTGTAATGCTCTGGAAGGAATTGCTAGCTTCACCGAAGAATTCGCCATTGCGCATTACTACAGACAGGGGGAAATTATATAATGGAATATACTCCGTTAGGACACCAAAAAATATTTAATTTCTTTTAGTCGGCATAGAAAAAAATTAACTGTGAAATACTCTGGTGATCTCGACATAATCTGAAATTGAAAGCTTGGTGGCAATGGTGCACTCAGTAGGTGATGCCCAGGTCTCGGGCCTTCTTTATGATGTATCATTCGATCTTTCGTTCTTCGATATTAGCTTCCTATCTTTAAATACATTTTTATATGTTTTTAAATAAATATTTTAAGAATCATTGCAAACGCACTTTTATATGAAGGAGGTATTGCTTTTTGCTTTCCAATTTCTTGTGAGATATTTTGACCGGTTTTTCTTTATTTGCAGCTAAAATATTTTGTACATGCCCTTAGAAAAATTGTTGATGTGCCACTGTAGTACCGTTTTCAGACCTTCCAAGGCCCTTCGCACTTTTATTTATTTTTAGAGATCTCTGCCGAAGTTTTTACTCATTTCTATATTGCGCCTTACACATGGGCCACAATCCAAAACGAAAGAATAGGCAAAACATTAAAAACGTCAAGAGCTATGAATTTTGTTGTAGATATTGTGACTACTCCTATGTCCATTATATCAAAACAATTTTTGATATAATGGACATAGGAGTTTTTCGACATGAGAATGACAAGTAATGACGATTTAAGCGATTTTCAACGCGGTGTCATAGTTGGCGTTCGTGAGATGGGCCATAGTATTTTGGAGGTAGAAAAGAAGTTCGAATTTTCACGGACGACCATTGCAAGGGTGTATCGTGACTACAAGAATTCCGGCAAAATCTCCAACCTACGATTCCAGTGTGGTCGTAAAAAGACATTAAATGAACGTCGGATGTCAAGAATCCATCGTAGGCTGTCAAGAATCGTTTTAGGCGATAGGCGTGCAACACACTCGCAGGTATCATTGGAACTCAAAGCTGGAGTATCAAAAAGCATCAGCGTCCGGACTGTGCAACGTAACAAGCACGATATGGGCTTTGGGAGCCGACGCCCAACTCGAGTCCCCTTGATGGGTGCACGACACAGAGCATTGCGCCTCGCTTGGGCACGGCAACACAGCCACTGGACACTTGATGACTGGAACACGTAGCCTAGTGTGAGGAGTCGCGTTTCCAAATGCATCGGGCAGACGGAAGAATTCGTGTGTAACGCAAATCCCATGAAGCCATCGATCCCGCCTGTCAACAGGGAACTGTACCGGCTATTGGGTGGTCGGTAATGGTGTGGAGTACGTTTAGCTGGACTTCACTGGGACCTGATGTCCGTCTACAAACATCTGTGACTGGCCAACGCTATGTGCGCATCATTTCTGACAAGGTGCACCCGTTCATGTCCTGTATTCATGCTGAAGGGTTGTGCCTGTTCCAACTGAACAATGCTCCTCAACACAAATGTCGGGACGCCACATTATGGTTAGAGGAGCATTCTTCTGAATGTGGTGTGTTGCTATTCACATCCAAATCCACAGATCTGAACGTGATAGAACACATTTTGGATGCCATGCAACGCGCTATCGAACACAGGAATCCGAGACCTCGGAACACACCCGAATTGTGGAACGCTTTGAAGGAAATATGGTGTGCATTGCCTCGAGCATATTTCCAGAAGCTAGTGGAGTCCATGCCCCACTAGCTTCTGGAAATATGACTGCTGAAATACGACGGGACATATTTCCATGCCCCGACGTATTTATGCAGTCCAGCGCTCCCGTGGGGGACCTACGAAGTATTAGACTGGTGTACCAATTTTTCTGGCACTTCAGTGTATATAAAGCACAGTGGAAAAATGCAAGTGTTTCCATTTGCGAACTGTTTGAACACTTCTAAACGACCTAGAGATTAACAAAACTGGCTGCTGATAGTCCTTAAATTCCGAGTACCTAAAAAAGACTGAAAACTAAAATAATTAGAAAGACAACTTTGGAACATTGTCTGTTTGAAACTTTTTGTGAATATTTCGACTACTTCTAATTAACCTATAGTTCTTAAAATTGGCATTGCGATAAGCATCAAGGTAGGATACGTAAAAGTGTCAGGAAACCAAAATGTAAAATGGCGGCTTTGGAACATTGCCTGCTTGAATTTTTCATTAATTGTTCGACTAAATAGGACCTATAGAAATGGAAAATCGGTATGTTGACTGACAGTAAGGTCCGTATCCCATGACTTTTGGCACTTCAGTGTATGAGCAGATATATTTTGGGGTGATGGCAGCAATTTAATAACATCGCTGAGGTATCATAAAGGCCATACAAGAATCATAGAAAATATATAACACCTCGTGAGGACTTGCTTCACGCAACGTCCTTACAAATCATATCACGTCAATTGCCTTCGTTGAACTCCTCCTTCACCGAGGCTGTGTTGTCAAGATAAATTATATATCGATGGTTTAATAGAATTGGCCTTTATGCGGCGAAACCTATGGCTTGTTTCGCGCTAACCACATCAGAGAGGAACGAACCTTTGAACTGGTGCAGGCAGGATCGTTAATGAAACCCTGTCGAATGGACGTACGCAGTCGAGACATACATTATTGTGACCACCTCCTACTTTTGAGGTTAACAGCGCGTGGCCAATGTAAGAAGTCACGTGTCGTGAGCTGGCTTGGAAGGTATTAAATGTGTAAGGTATGCTGCAGGAAATCTGAAAACATATCTCTTGTTGCTCTCATGGATAAAAGGAGCGATTTATCAGATTTGAAAAAGTTATCGGCTTTCCGGATAGGAGTGGCAGTATTTCTGAAACAGCGCAGTATGTGAACTGTCCGCGTGCTGCTGTGGTTAAAGTGTTTCGTGATTGGATAAATTGCACCATTGCGAGTAAGGGACGTGGAAACTGCAGAGCACCACGTGCCATTGATGCGAGAGTTGAACGTCGGCTTCTAAGGTGCGTGTGACCCGATCGACATGCTACAGTAAAGTATCTCACTCGGCGAATGAACCAGGGTGCTACCAGAAGTGTGTCCATAACGACATTTCAGTGAACCCTGCAAGCGTATGGGCGTGCGATGCAGACGGACTGTCGCTGCACCTATACTAATGGAGGTTAATCTGCAGAAAAGGCTTATATTCGTACCGCATTATCAAACTGGACTTCCGCTGATTAGCCAAACCTCTGTGGAGCCCTTCTCCGATGGGTCACGTTTTCTGCTTCATCGAGCAGATGCACTTTGGCCTATATGAAGAAAAGCATCGTAGAACAAACAGTCTTCAACCATTACTGGCAGAACATAAACTGTTGGGGGAAGCGTTATGATTTGGGCAATGTTTTCGTGGCATTCTCTGCATCCATTCATATCTGTGAAAGGCACTGTGGACCAAATTCTTAATGAATCCATCCTTGGAGACCAGATACACCCATGCTTACTGATTGTCTTCCCTCAGGGGGGGTGGATCTTCCAGCACGACAGTGCAACGTGTCACACAGTTGCAAATGTTCGAGAGTGGTTTGAAGACCACGAAGGAGACTTCAAAGTACTTACCTGGCTCCTTAATTCCCCAAACGTAAACACAATTGAGCTTCTGTGGAACTACCTCGATCGTGTTGTTCCATCTATCGATCCTCCACTACGCATCCTCCACGAGCCGACAGATGCACTCAAGACTTCACGGCTCCAAATACCTGTGAACACCTTTCAGCACCTTATTGAGCCATTCTCAGGCCGTCTAGCTGCTGTCCGTGCTGCACAAGGCGGTTATTCTTGATATTTGCTGGTGGTCACAATAATGTGAATCGACCGTGTATTTTTTTACTGAGAAGGTGGCGACAGGAATGACAAAATAGTATAAGTGGAAGAATGGAGGGTCTCAGGGAGTGGACGTGTGAAAGAAATGTAAAGAACTGCTCAAGAAATGCATTTAGAAAAGTATGGAAAATGTCTCAAACACAGTTAATCTCGTTTACCATAAGCACGTCATTTATGCACAGAGGATCACAATTCTGTAATTTTTAGAGACCCTCCTCACAGATGACTGGATTCAAACTTGTGATTAGAGAACCGCTGTGAGATATTCTGACCGGCTTCTAAAAGTTTCGTGTATTTCTAGTGCCTCACTTTTGGTTTTAAAGCACGCACAGCTATTTACTTACGTACTAAATTTCTGCAAGTTCCCTTATACAAATAATAAAATATTTGAATGTACCTGTTCTTGAATATGTATATATATGTTGTGGGATTTCCCGATGCGGATAATAGCCTAAGATCGTTCTTTAACAAAAAGATAAATATTAACCCCACTTTGCCTGCTTATTTGTGAAACCAAATATAATTCAATAAAAGTATGACTTTGCACAATACGTTGAATGAAATGAGAAACTCACCGTCTATGTTCGATATTTAATCAAATACGAAAGATATTTACAGTTAAAATACCCCACTAGCACTTTCGGGGGTTTTTAACTGTAAATATCTTTTGAATTTTATTAAATATCGTACATAGACGGTTCTATTTCATTTAAATATAATTCATTTCATTTCTCATTTCATATAAATATAATTCATTTCATTTCTCATTTCATTTAAATATAATTCATTTCATTTCTCATTTCATTTAAATATAATTCATTTCATTTCTCATTTCATTTAAATATAATTCGGTTTGTATAAGATAAGATGACAGGATGCTATCCTCATAGTGAAAGGAAGCTCAAGGTTATTTGTGTGTCACAAGTGTTCACAATGCGACTGTGAATAGGAACAAACAGAAAAATTTAGGACAAAGTGTTCGTTCATGAACCTAACTGGCAATTGGCCGTAACCATTATTTAATGGCATGCAGAAATCGCCGACTAAATGGGTGAGATTAGTTGTTCATTTTATAAAGCCAACGACTCTTGCGTTTGCATGACCTCACTACACGGACCGCCGTTGGCCTGGTAGTCAGCACGGTTACCTGCCAAAAGGAAGGTCTAAAGGATCAACCGTATTTAGGTCAGATGCGTTGAACTACAAAATACAGACCTTACGTCGAATGGCAGGTCAATTCGCCGAACAGGAGCTATTGGTTCCCTGTTTAAAATATGGGCGTATATCCTCCCCCTATCCCGCACATCTCTCTCCCCGATTACTAGCGTGTGCTTCTGACTTCTCTCTGCATAACAACTTTCCAATCGTGATCTTCAAACTTCCGCCTAGTATGCCTTCGTTTCAAATACACGAATGAAATGCTTCTTTCGTGGACCGGACATAACAAAATAAATCCTGCGTGAATTATTGTGGACTCAATTGTGGCGCTTTCCTGGTGGCCAGCAGGATGTCACGGTTTCGTGATTAGCATGGATATTTAAATTTGCGTAATAAGGAAAATCTATGCAGTGCCCAAACATGCTCACCATGTATGGATGTCGAGTATCACTGTAATAACTTGTCAATTCACAGAACTCACAGAATGTGCTGACGAACATTCCGATTGCAGAAGTAACAATTGCTGTCAGTTTGATTCAATGACCTCTTTAGCGTTAAGTCTAATATATCCACGAGTTCCCGTTTCAGGGGAACGTGAAACACACAGTATGTTCTCCTAGTCTATTAGCGGCATCATTTCTGCGATGCTTTTCGAGATGCGTTACTTTCTGTAGGATTACATATTTATATCATTAAGTATGAATTTCTGAAAGCAACACGATATCGAAATAAGACAGTGGGACCAAATGTTATTTCTTATATATTTACATACAAAGTTTCAGATATCTTTCTTGATGATATTTCTGGGCCTTATGAGGCCAGGTCTTCATCATGGCTGAGGATGGCTTTGAATTGATAGGTTGGCACGAGTCTGACCGTAACCCTGAAAAGCCTATTTGGGAATTTATACGAACACAAAACTCATCTTGTCACACATCTCCAAAGAAATATCAATTCAAAATAGTATAACTATAAAATAGTATATATATAGTTACACTATTTTGAGTTTAATTTGGTGTACAGTTCCAACTTTTTGAAATACCAATTGCTGAAACTGGCGTTCGTATTGCTTAATACATGCCACGCGAATAAATTGACGTGTTAGCAGTTACCCGTAACACATAGCCTACACGATAAGCTTGATCTGTTTATTTCATTAGTTCCCCAAGTTTGGTGTTTTATCATACAGTTAAATGATATTCACCTTTTGAACGACAAATCATCATGTGCTTTTCCGCATTCGGCATCACGTTTTCTCCAAATTGGTTCAAACAGTGTATGTTGATATACGTTTTATGATATTTTGATGTATGTAAAAACGGTGATTTCGAAATACGTGAAGCATAGTTTGACAAACTTCAATTTTTGCGTCTAGTCAAAAACTGTATGCTACAAATAGTGTTTAGTAAAAATATGCAATCACCAGATCAATCAAATTTATACAAAAGCGATTTTTGTTATATTAAACTGAATGATTTATAAACTGCATGTTTTTTTTTTTTTTTTTTTTGCAAACTAAATTGTATAAATAAGACACAAACCTTTTAAAAATTAAATAATTTCAGAAAATATAACACTTTATCTAATACAGTAAAATAAGCAACTAAAGAAATATGAGATAGTATATACCTTAAAAGAACCTAGCGGATTGCTTTTTCGTTTCTTATAGAATAAACACTAAATTCTTGTAACAGCAAGTTCTGAAGCCTTCTCGCTGTTAAAATTATAACAATTTGACACAAGCGTCACGTTTTTCCCAAAATTTTTAACCTTCCGCAAGACGTGATATCATCCAGTATTAACCGCGTGGAAAAAAGCCGCTGACCCGGAAACGTTGAGGGGTTGTGATATTTTTGGCCACCATTGAACAACTGTCGAACCAGATGCGACAAGCCATCCGTTACGTCACGTGATTGCTGGCTGCAACTGCCGGGAAACTGGCTGACCACGTTCTACCCACCACTAATGACTAATGGTCATTGCACGCAGGACATTTAAAGACAGCTTGTGGCAGCCAAGGTCTATGATGAACAACTGAGTAATGGGTTGTGGCACATGAGAACAGGTGGGTCTTCCCACAGTTGATGCACTGCTGGCGCATGTGCAGTCCAACGGGAGATTTTATTGATTTAGGGTCACATAACCAATACTCTGGGCCCATGTTGTTAATGCTATCTGCCAGCGTTCTGTGTTCTAGTTATCCGTATAGGCAACAAGCGTGGGCGCGTGGATCACCACAATGTTTTGGCAACTATCTAAGACTGCTGTTTGTCAGTGATCTTCAGTGGTTTTGATTAAAATGGGAAAACAAAGGTTATTTTGGAGATCGATAAAAGGATTATTGTGGGTGTCCGTCGGGCAGGAGCTATGATTTTAAAAACACAAAGCTGGCTGGTTTCTCAAGAGGTTAAATAACCGGGGTCTTTTGTCAGAAGAAAAATAACTCTCATTGCTCGTCTAAGAGACGTAACTATGGAACAGCAACAATCTCTCAGGAATGACATCGCCGTCGTCTGAGAAGACTTGCACGTGGAAACGTGACATTCTGTGTGCAACAATTAACCATGACATTCAGTGAAAGCTGCTGACGACCCATAATTCAGGGAAATATAGGAAGGAAATCTGTAGGCACGACGTTTGGCGGCAAACCCATGTAACTCTGGACGCAACTTGCCTTGTGAACAGATACATCTTAAGATTCTGTACGTGGTGTTATGGTGAAGGGTGCAATCAACTACACTGGTGTGCAAAAATTAAGGACGAAGAGGATAATTTAGCATAACAGCGTAACGAACAGGCAGAACGGACCGAAAGACAACTCAGGAGATAGACTAGGGTCCAGTATAGTAGGGCATGCGCATATATGCAGCATGGCGTATGGGTGGGGGGGGTGTTGTCGGAAGAGTATAAAGCACACGAGCGGTGTACGCTCAGCAATTCGGTGAAAGCTATTGCACGGTGTACATTAGTTTGAACGACGTCAAGTTGTTGCCACCATGTGATATGGCCAACAAGCAATACAGTAGATGACATCTGGATGACTTTACATTAGGTCGCGTCATTGGGAAGTTGGAAGAAGTTCGAAGTGTGACTTGTGTGGCCGAGGAGTTCGGTATCGCTCACAGCATCGTTTCACGAGGTTGGAGAGCATTTTAACCGACAGGAACAGCTGTCCGAGATTTCAGCAGTGGTCGTCCACGAGCAACCACGGCAGCGGACGACCGGTATATTGTCCTACAGGCGAATAGAAACAGACG
This sequence comes from Macrothele yani, assembly GCA_039090855.1. Lineage (NCBI taxonomy): Eukaryota > Metazoa > Arthropoda > Arachnida > Araneae > Macrothelidae > Macrothele > Macrothele yani. Next base: position 42,638,007 of record CM076999.1, on the reverse strand, counting down.
GCAGACAGCGTGAGAAATCGCAAGGCACATGCAACAGACAACTGGACGTCCGTTATCGCGTTTTATCGTGGCCAGGAGGCTGCACGAAGGTGGTCTATTTGAACGACGACCAGTACGGTGTGTGCCAGTAACGCCTGCTCATCGGAGACGGCGGTTTCTGCGGTGCCAGGAACACAAGAACTGGACACATCAGCAATGGGGTGGAGTTCTCTTTACGGATGAGAGCCGATTTAGTCTGCGAGCAATTTTGGACGTATACACATCTGGAGAGAGCAGGAGCACGCAATCACACCTCCAACATCATCCAAAGGGACCGGTTTGGAGGTGGAGGGGTTCTCGTTTGGGACGGTATCATGCTTGGTAGTCGTACTGATCTCCACATCTTCCAAGGAGGTTCAGTCACTGGTGTCCGCTATTGTACCGAGGTTCTCCTGCCTCACGTGCGTCTGTTTAGAGGTGCTGTGGGTCCTGAATTTCTTTTCATGGACAACAACGCTACACATCATCGTACAGTGGCTGTCGCAGAGCTGTTGGAGAGTGAAGATATTCAACACATGGATTGGCCCGCAAGGTCCCTGGACCTAAATTCAATCGAACACTTGTGGGACCTTTTCGGGAGACGCTTGGAAGCACGTCACCAGCCGTCAGCAACGATTCCGTAGCTGCGATGAGCACTACAAGAGGAATGGACCGCGATGCCTCAACAGCATCTTGACAACCTCGTCCTTACCATGGACAGACGTTGTAGATCCTGCAACGCAGTCAGGGGTAATCATATCCCCTACTAAAGACCGGATTTTCTTGGCAGCCGCCTGTCACATGGACGTTTCTGTCTTCTGTCCAGTTGTGCTTTTAAATAAACTGCCTTTGTCTCCTTTGGATTCCTTGTTTGGACGGTTTTGCTCACTTGTCCCATATTCGTACAACTTGGGGATCTTATGGTATGATTTGAGTCGATGTAGAGCACTTCTGCTCGACGTTACATTCGAAAAACCGTCTCGTCCTTAATTTTTGCACGCCAGTATAGTATGGAACGGATCACCTGATATTACTGAAAAATTGTGTGTCCTGCAGAGTTTATATGAATATTGTTGCCGATCCAGTCCATCCTGATTGCTGTCGGTCGCGCAATACGTGTACAGCAGTGGTTCAGATAACATTACAGTGATTTCATCATTTCTTTGGCCACTACAAAGTCCTGACTTGAGCCGAACCGAGAATAAACGAAACATGTTAGATGAAAAAATCCTCTTCCGTCAAATCTCAGTAAGTTAAAACATTGTCTTCGGAAAGTGTGGTATGTTGCAGCCTCAGATGCACTGCTAGGTCATGTGTAGTCAATACGTGATTTCATTCGTGTTAAAGAAGTTCCAATCCGGTATTGCATAAAGTTTTTATTTCAGTAGCCAGTATGTGTATGAGTGCGGCCCTAACATCAAACATGTAGCATAAATTGCCATTTGTTTCTCTAGATATTTGTGCTCGCTAAGTTTTACATCCAATAAAATTGGAGTGGAAAGTACTAATTATTACAAATGTGTTACTCCAATAACTCCGTATGAGCGTCTTATTATACCGGCTGATTACAATCAATGAGGAGGTGCTTAAATAACTGAAGTGGAACATCTATAAGACGAAATGTCATATTACTCTGTAGAAATACTCGCAAGAGATACTCGCAAGAACATGCGCTCACGATTTATGACATAATTGCTTCTTTTTATGTTTTCAAGAGTTATGTGGAGCTAAAGGTGCCAAAATATCCTACGAGGGTGTATAGAATGCCACTGGCGATGTTCAGAGCCCTTTACTGATTTTTCATTTGAACGAAAAGCAACCCAACGTGGTAGGATTACACTGGTGAACATGCAATCTTTCTGCAAGAAACTAAAAATTTAATACTTATTTACCAAGGCGTGATGGTTACAGAAAATACTAAATCAACCAACTGGAAAGCTCCATTGCCTTTTACTTTGATACAAAATACAGATGTTATTCGATGAGTCCTACATTCAGTTATTTTGATTTATGTACGGAATTAGTTTCCGCTCTGAGCACGAAATTGAAACCCAGAAAAATGGTGCTCATTTTTTAATTTTTTTTTCTCACTTTATGGTTTAGAACTTTAGCACATTTTTTTCGATGGAAAAGTATTCTTAAAGAGCAGTGCAGTACCTGAGATGGACTACCCCAGTTTGCGCGCGTACGTGCGTGTGTATGACTTTTCGACAAAATCACTTTATCAGGCTTTTTGTTAGGCTAGAGTAACCGCGTTGGGTATGGCAAGTCTCTCGTTAGTAGTATATGGAGGGTACTATGGCACACACCCAATTCGCATAAAAACCTCAAAATCAGACATTTTTTGATTTTTCAGACCTCAATAATCACGAACATTTTAAGGCTTTTTATGATCAAAAACACCATATTTTCATTAAAAATCATTGATTTTTGGGCATAAAATAGTCAAAAACATCAGATTTTTGAAAATTGAAGTTTTTACTCTGTTTTTTCATAAAAACAGACATCATAAAAACACGCATTTTTGATGATATTTGACGACTTTTTTGAACAATTGCAATCATTTTGAGCTTTGAATAGCTTTGAATAGCTTTGAAAGTGATGAAATGATGGATTTAGTGATCAATAGAAAAGTTGTAAAACAAACTACTTTGCAAAGTCCTTTTTAAAAATGCATTAAAAAAAGGGGTACCCAAAATGGATACCCCTTATAGAAAGATTAAAAATTTAGGAAGATTAAACAAATTCAAGATTTAATTAAAAATATTACAAAGATTTAAACGAATTCAATAATATAAGGTTTTGTTATGTAGTACTTCATTTCTATGTTTCTCTTTAAAGATATGTCCTATTTTATTTTCTGTTTCGGTAATTCTTCTTTTGAACCTCTCTCGATCAACTGCATATGTTTCCCATATACCTTTTCATTTCCTACATATATGACAACAACATTAGGATCGAAGTGAACTTTCATTTTAATAGAATTCGTTTTTTTAAGTTTTTACTAATTCATAATCATAATATAGATCATCAATTTTACCTCTGAATCTGAATATATAATTACCTTTATTAATTTTTTTAATTGCACTGTCAGATAGTTTTCCGTGACATTTTCTAAGATAATATTCTCTTTCTTCATCATTGACTTCTATTTTTGCAATAGTTGCATCTCCGAATTTCGTTTGGATTTTTTTCAGTGACATCAATTTATAATCTCCAGGATTCAAATCTTTTAATTTCTGTGTTTCTGTAAATAATCTGATGCTATTGAACTCATCCATTTATAAGATTTTATTTTTTTAAAGGTTTTTGAATACATGTGATGAGAACTGTAAATTACAATAACTTACAAACTCATTTAAAATTTCTAATCCTTTGTTTTTAATTTCCTCGTTTTTTTCTTTTTTATCAATTATTCTTTTTACCTTTTTTAAATATTTATAAACTATAGTTAGAATATCTGAAAACTTGTAATTATCTCTATACATATGAATCAAGTCATCACAAAAATGAGCGAATTGAGATATTTCGTTACTATATTTTTTATCTGAAGAACAGTATAGAGCTCTTAGGTCACCCATTAAATCCATTTATAAGTTTTCATTTTTTGAAATATAATTCTTATAATGCATACATCTATACATAGAGCATCCGGGGCCTAAAACTCTTGGACATTTAGGTATATCTAAATCAACAGATGGAATATCTTCAAGCATCTCTTTTTCCATTACTCCTCCTTTATATGCAAATGTACCACCATAAATATGGTACAGGTTTTTAATATAGTTCTTTACCTCACAATTATTAATCCATAGTTCTTTGCTATTTGGATATCTTTTAAATCTCAGTCCATGCACATCTAAAACACACTTACGTACGATATTCAATTCTTGTTCATCTAATTTGCAGTCAGGTGTGAACACTGATATTGTTTCACCAATATTCAGTTTTGAGTGTACCCAACTTATCTCTCTTGCTATCTTACGATTTGGGAGCACAAATCCTTGAATATTTATAATCACAATTATATCATTCATTGTTTATATTTACTCACTTTTTTTAAATACATATCCAAAAGGTACAGTATTCAAATCATCTAGAATTCTTCTTTTATCAAATCCAAACATGTATTTCTTGTTCAGTGTATCTACAGCTATATTTCTATCTTTTTGTATCTTAAACTGATTATTTGATATTTCTAAGTAATCTGTTTCACCTGTTATTACTTTCATTCTATCATTGAAATTCAAAATATTTTCATTCTCATAGCTCATTTTAAATCCTTTAACTTTACCTTTTACAGTTCCATCATTTAGTATGTATCCATAGTCTTTTGGTGCACCAGCTATCCAGGATTTCATATATTTGTCCTCTCCCAATTCATCTGTCCATTCTCCTAACATGCATCCTGTTTTGATTTTATTAGTTCCATCATCTATAAACACAACACTATCTGTGTCTTTATAAATCACTTTTTCACGTAATTTATCAAGCATTTTATATAATCTAATTCTAGCAGAACTAGTGGTGAAAGCTGCTATATAAACGTTAGTATTGAAGTTATTTTTAACATATTCATCTTTCATTTTATAAGTCATTTCTACACAGTCATCATTCATAAATATCATATTTAATTCTTTGAGATTATCATCTAATATAATTTTATAAAATTCATCTAAATCCATTACGTATTTAGTCTGTTTCATATTTTTTCTCTGTCCAAACTTACCCCATAATGAGTTCAAACATATCTTACTTATAAATCTCATTCCTGGATTTTTTCTATTTTTTCTAATTTTATATCTAATTTCTTGTAAACTGTCTTCTTATATTCTTTTTCATTTTTAAAGTTTTCAGACCATTTATCATCTGTTTCTAATTTGATTTTCAAAAACATTTTAACGTAATCTCTAAATAGTTCATCAGTTTTATTTTCAAAATTCCAAACCTCATATATTCTTAAAATTTTATATCTTTTTTTAATTGCTAAATTCATTTCATCAGTAGTCCATGTACTAGTGAAACATCTTTCGTCTCTTTTATGATTACACTCCTTATTTCTAATTTCAAAGCATTCTTTACGTTTCTTTTTATCTACAACAGTTTTAAAGTGATTACATTTGATAGTTTTAGAACATGATTTACAAAGAGCAAACATCAATTTTTCATCTTTAATTGGCAACACTGGATGATATAAATTTCTAGGTGGTAAGACCTTACATTTGATGAAACCATACCATTCTTTATCAAATTTTTCAGGATTAAATATCTTAACAGGATGACCAATTGGATAATTATCAAAGTAATTTACAGTTGGATACAGTGAACATACATCAATATATCTACCTTTTTCATTATTTTTAAATTCATATTTCAATTTAGTAGGCTCACACCTATCCCCATAAAATGCATCTCTAGGATTTAAAGGTTCCACGAAATCTCTATTCCATTCATTTTTTATATATTTTTTAATTTCTTTATTATTATTAAAATCACATTCCCATATAACAATTAATTCATATCCAGCTTTTAAAATCTTCTTTTGAATCCTCTTAGTTCTTTTATATAAGTCTTTCATACATATCTGATTCTGTTCATTTATAGTTGATTCTCTATAACATCTATTACATCCATGCCAGTGACATCCATGAAATTGAAACACTGTGTTTTCATAAAATCCATCTACTTTATAAATTTTCTTACCTAATTTTAATTTTTTCTCTCCACCATTTAATGCATGTTGAATATTGATATTATTCTTTTTAGACAGATAATCTAACCAAGCAATTGATTTTTTACTATATTTGTCTTTTTGAATTGTATCATCATCTATGGCAATTGTACCTTTTTTTAAGAATGTATCTCTATAAATACTCATGCATACACCTGCTAGAGTTACATATTTAAATGGATCGATATTTGCGATTTCTAAGAATAATCTTCTCAATTCTAAACATCCTCTTCTTAAAATATCTACATCTGATCTACAGTATTTAACAAATTCTTTTTGAAAATCAAACGTATCGTTTTTAACAGTTTCATACCATTTTAAGAATTCATTTCTCTCTTCAGATTTCATAGAATCACATCCATAGTAATGTTTTTCAGGGTATTTGCCTATATAATTTTGATTACATTCTTTATTAAAATAATGAGGAAAATAACCTTTTGCCATCTCTTCTAACCCAAATGTTTTTGGAAAATCTCTTAATGGAATCATAGTAAAATTGATTGAATCTATGAATCTTATATTATATCCAGATGCCTGCATATAATTGAGTTTATTTCCATTATATATAGTAAACACTTCTATTTTGTTTTTAAAACAGTATTTAGCTAAGAATTGAAAATCAAAGCCTTTACCATAATGAGCTAGTACAGTATATCCAAAATGTTTTTGTTGAAATAACCAATTACAAAAATCATTTTCATTTTCAAATATCTTTTCACTACCATCATACATTTGACATACAACTAGATTAACTTCATGAGTTCCTGTTTCTTGTTTAGTTTCAACATCAAAGAATATATATTTCTCAGTATATTCATATCTACATTTTTCACACCAATCTTTTCGATTTCTTGTTAACTTAGGACAATCATTTTCACATTTACCACCTTTAGCATCTTTACGTTTCATATAGCATTTATGATCATGTAATACATATTTCCAACAATTTTTACATCTCTTTTCACCACATACATGCTCTTTGGGTTTTCTCTCATATCGATTAATAATTCTTTTACATTTTAAACATTTCCATAGACATTTACATACACTAACACCTTTCTTATTTTTTCTTTTGTGGTTATCAAAACACTCCTCACCTTTAAATAATCGATTACATTTTTTACAAAATATCTCTGTACCATTACAGTTACTATCTGTTTTAAAACATCTATCACATTTGAGAGGACATCTGTGTTGATCTGATCTTTTATAGCTTATTTGACAATAATCACAGTAATTCTCTTTTCCTAAAAATCCTTTAACAGAAGTAATTACATCGAAATGATTTCTATTTTTCAATATGTAAATACATGTAGATTTATATTTACCACTATATATACGTTCATTAAAATTCTCTCTGCAAAATATATTTATCTGAATATCTAAGAATTCTTCAAATATTTTAACCTCTTCTAAGCAACATATTTCTAATGGAATATTGCATAGTTCATGTAATTTTACAGCTAATGATTTTTGTAAAACTCTACCCATTTTGATGTATCTAATATCATTTTTTGATAATTCATTATGATTCAATTTATCACATAATAGCTTAGGATTTTGAATAGATAGAGCAGTTACAATTGATCTAGCTAAACATATGTTATCATCATTTTTTATCTGACAGATACTTCTTTTATTTTCTATTGTTTCATCATTAATTATCTTTATATGTTTACCTCCTGAAGGTAATTCAATTACATTAAAATCAAATATACAATCAGTTATTTCTAATTCCTTATATTCAATTTGATCAGATAATTTATAAATATATAGCTCATAGGCATCCTTAGTATACATCATTTTATCATGAAATGGTATATTCAGTTTAGGATTATATACAATTATATCTACTTTACCTTGAATTTTACCAATTGCTTTTCTAAATATATGTTGTAAAATATTGAAATATTGTTCAGGTTTAATGTTTACTCCAGCTACTCTATAATTCTTTCTATGTACCATATATTTTTTAATATATTTTCCTTTTGTTTCAATAATTTCATAATCAGGTTTAAATAATTTTTCAAGATTTACATCTGTTTTAATTTTCTTTTTCTTTTCTTGGTTTCAGTTTGTTATCTTTGAATTTTAAGGTAAAAGAATCAAATAATTTTTTAATTCTATTTCTTCTCTCTGGATGATTAATAAATATTTTTCTTTTTCTATCTAAATATTCTGATGTATCTAATCCAAGGATATCTACTAAAACAGACTTATAATCACCTGTCTTTCTAATATATTTTATCAACGATTTAATTAAATCACCTTTTTTTACATTTCGTTTTTTGATATTTAATCTTTTTAAAGCATTTCTAAGTTTCTGAACACTAATAGCATTCAGAGCACTTTTAAGATGCACAATAACAGGCTTCAGATTTTTTAACTCCATTTATTAGGATGTAAATTTATAAAGGGATTTTAAAAAACAGGTTGCACACGTTTATTATGATAATTACTTCTTAAATGTCTTTGTTTATGAGTTACAGTGTATTCTCTTCCACAGTCACAAATTCTCTTTTGGTACTTTCTTTTGGAATCACAAGTCTTGCAATAGTGCTGTCTATAAACGTAACCTTTAAGACGTTGAATGTAAAATTCATCTATAGGTTTTGTTTGTTTACAACTTTTGCATATTTTGTTCTCCATTTATAAGGAAACAAATTTATAAAATACTTTTCTTTAAGCTTGCTGGTTTAAAGTCTTCCCAGATCTTTTCATTTTTTGAATTTATATTAATTTTAATATCATTTGATATATTAGAATAGTCACAAAATTTTTTAATAAAATATGCATATTTTAAATTTTTCTCATAGTACATAAAATCTAGTAATTTTAAAAATAAATCTTCTGCTTCCTTATTAAATTTAAGGTTATTTTTTCTTTTAAACTGATTAAAATATCTTATTCTACTAACATATCTACTTTTTAAATACTTATTATAATCTATATAATAACAGTCTTCCTCTTCATCATATTTCATTCTTTTTATTTGTTTCATTACTTTTTTAAAATTTTCAGGAATTTCAATTTGTTCTTCTTCTGAAGATGAATAAGAAAAGTAATTCGCTTCTTCAATATCATTATCCATTTATTAGATATCATTTTATTAAAAACTTTTTAGAACTTAGTTATTCTTTTAATAGCCTCTTTTAAATTATCAATAGTATGATCATTAACAATATTAAGATGATTAAATTTAGTTTCTATGTACGATATATTTTCTTTAACTCTGTTAAATAAATTAATAGAATTAGGATTATATTTTATTTCATATACTGTATTTAAATCTGGATACTTTATTCTTAAATTACCAATAGTTTTATTCATTTTATCTCTTTGACATCTGATTACATAATAAGGATAATCAGAGTTTTCTTTATTTTTCTGTATGATAGTAAACATATGAAGCTTTTTAGAATTAGCAGTTTTAGGTGTTATATCCTCTTCTACTTCTTTATATTTTTCATTTTCAAGTTTTAATTTTTCCATTTTCTTTTTTATCTTATTTAATTTCTTATTTAATTTTTCATTATCATTCTTGTATTTATCATTGAATTTTGTAATGTAATAGTCTTTAACAATCTTGTTAACTTTATCATAAAAATCGTTTGAAACCCAACAAGATATATTTAAAATTAATTCCTGCTTAACATATGTTCCATTAATAATATTCTTACCTGTTCCTTCTCTTATTTCATACATTTGATCATTTTTATGGCGGCCCGAATTCGGGCCACCACAATTTTTATAATATTTTATTAATTCTTGAGATTGTTTATTCTCTAACCATTTTTTAAATTTTTTACCACCTTGTTTGCATAATTTTGTAGCATTAAAGTATCCAGTATTTTTATCTATTATAATTTTAAAATCTCCAAATAGACCATACCAGTAATTATCTTTGATTTGTTCAAAACATACATCTTTTAATGAAGCCATTTATTAGATATCATGTTATTAAATACTTTTTCACGTATATCTTATTTTAAATCGTTAATAATTCCTGCCTAAGAAATTATATCTTTAAATACTGAAATACAGTTTTTTCTTTCACATATAGATGGTAGCACAAGCAATTAAATCTCTTTCTTGCTTAGATGTAGTCATTACTGATAAGCTGCGAGCGAAAACGTTTACATAACCAGAGTTGAACAGCTGCCAAAATACTCTCCGCGGCGCGCGATTATGTCCTCGGAAAGAAGCAGTTCTTCGTTACGTAACAACTTTGGATCATCGCCAAGTTACTCTTGCTTGAAACGTAAATATATGTTTCAAGCAAGAACTTATCGGCCTGTGTTGGCCGATTGGTAGCGAGTCAGGCATGCATGCAAAAGTTCTCAGGTTCGAATCTCGGTACGGTAGAATGGCTCCCTGTCCCAAACTTTGAAATCAGAGTTTGGGTTCACGGTAGAGCGTTTGAGCATCTAAAAAGTTCTGTGTGTGGTGGAGGGTCTTAAGAGTTAACGCCCACCTGGCTGGCCAGGTACAAATAAATAAAAAAATGAAGCATAGACCCTCCACCGAAGGGGCGTTTTGCAAAAATTTTTCAAATTACAACCCAACTGTTAAATTCATCAGGATATCCCAACCATTTAACTAAGTATTTATTTCCTTTCTTTCTAATAATTTTTTCAATCTTATAAACCTCATCTTTCTTATCATATTTAACCAGTTCCTTTTCATAAAATGTTCCTGTAATTTCTTCATTATTTAAATCTTTTATTTTATATGTCGGAGGATCTGTGTTCAATATATCGGAAATTATAAATATTTCTTCTGTAAATGTTGGAAGATAACCTTTCTTAAATTCTCTTTTATATTTTGAAATTCTTATTTTATCTCCTTTTTGATATTTTGGTTTATTTTTCTCTTTTTCTTTATACAAATTATTATAAACTTTTAATTCATTTTCTTCCTTACTTGCTTCTATAGGTGTCATTTTAATGGATCTATGATAAGAATTATTATAATTCTTAATTAATTTATCTAGTACATTTAACCACTTTCTAGTATTATTTGCTGTGAAATACTTCCACATTTTAGTCTTTAAAGTTCTATTGAATCTTTCAATAACAGCACATTTAATCTCAATATTCTCAGTTGTAAACCAGTGAATATTTTCATCCTTGAATAACTTTTGAGTTTGTTTATTTATAAACTCTGTACCCTTATCTGTTTGAAGTTTTTCTGGTTTTCTTTCTTTAAATATTTTTTAAATGCTCTAGTTACCTCTTCACCTGTTTTTCTTTTAATCGGAATTGTCCAAGCATATTTACTGAATATATCAATCACTGATAAAATATAATTTGTGTCATTATTTAAGGATTTAAATTCTTGCATATCTATAAGGTCAGCTTGAAATTGGTCATTGACATGAGAAACATAAATTCTTCTTCTTTTAAATCTATGAATAAGTGGTTTATGTTTTGTATATACATCTTGTTGATGTAAAAACTCTTCTATATCTTTCCTGGGTAATTTAGTTTTTCTTTGTAATTCATTAATACCACAATAACCAGTTTCTGGTGTATAATAAATATTTTTAAGGTGTTTCACGACGTCTTTAAAAAAACACTCTTTTTAGTTCCACAACCTTTACACTTTCCTTTTGCCATGGGTCTTCCATTTTTAGCTACTGTTTCTTGAATATCTTTAGTTTCAGTTTTCTGTTTGCACTTTAAGCAATACATATTTATATAGGATGAAATTCCTAAACCAAATGTTTTCTTTGCTTTTATAATTGGTTTTATAACAGCTCTAGCTTGTTTCTCTCCTAATGGATAGAATCCACTTGTAGTATTTTCAATTGAATCTAAATCGTTTAAGAGTTCTTGTTCAGCAATATGTCTCTGTTTAGTATCTTTAGTTTTACTATAAGCTACGTCATGTTTTTTACAAGCTTTATCAACTCTGTTAATTCCTGGATCACCTCTTTTTAATCTCTTTTCTAATTTTGTAAATGGGCCACAATACTGGTACCCTGGTATATGCATTTCAGGTGGATTTAATTTATCTTGTAACCATCCTACTATATCACCTCCTGTTATTATATAACCAGTACCTTTAATTTCTTTGAATATATGAATCATTTATTTATCTGTAAATCTATTTTTTAACTACGTATCTATAACCATTTAGCTGTGTTTGTTTTACATATTTTTCTAAAGGAAAATACTTAATATTTTTTATAAAATCTTCTTCTCTAATGTAAGCATCCTGTTCTGAAATTGAATTAGCGTTTATTAAATTTAATATCTGTTTATAAAATTTGTAAGCTTGTTTATATTCTTCTTTTCTTTCTGAAATATTTAGAGTTTTATCAACACCTTCAGTGACTCCTGCTCCTAAAGAAAGTGCTGCTAAAGGAATAAATGCAAAAGCTGATAAACCTGAAGCACTAAATATAAATTTGCCTACTGATAGTGATATACTAATTTTATTATAGTAATTAAAACATTTTCTGTATACATACATTTTCTTTTCTAAATATTCTTCCATTTATATAGGATCAAAGTTATGTCTGTATCTCATATGAGGATTTTTCAAATCTAACATGAAGAAATCATAAGGTTTTTTAATACTTTTTTGATAAGGATCTATATTAAAATCACCATCAATTTCTCTAATAATTTGTTTAATTTCTCTGTGCTGAAGTTTAAAAAATATAAAGTAATCACAGTTTTTTCTTATATCAATAGGTGTTGAATAATAGGTCTGTGATAAATAAATAATGGATGCATTTTTCTTCCTTCCTCTTATAAAAAAATTTTCAATTTCGTTTTGATCTTTTTCTTTTACACAGTCATCAAAAATAACTAGATTTTTTAATGAAGGATCTAAGTCATCTACAGTAATAAATTCATTTATGTCTGAACTAAATAATGTTTCTTTCTTAAACTTTTTAAATAATTTTAATAACTTATTTTTATTCTTTCCCTTTATTTTTAAAATGTCTTCCTCTTCTATATCATCAAACATTGAGTAATTTTCTTTTAATTTAGAGTATTTAGGTTCGTTAATATCTTTTGCACATATGAATAATGCATCAAAATTTAAATGATCATATATTAAATTTAATAGTAAATTTGTTTTTCCACATCCTGAAGATCCTGTTATTAAAAGTTTAAAAGGATGAATAGGTAATATTGGATTTTGATTTGGATCTATAAATTCTTCTGGTTCGGAATAATCTTTTAGTTTAATGCTGCAACCTTTCGGTTTAATCATATTTATTTAATAGAAATTCAGCATCTTCAATAAACATTTCAGCTTCAAATAATAAGCCTTCAGCTGGTATTCCTTGAGATAAATAACATTCAGCTAGATATAATGACATTTCAGCAAAAGATAAATATTCTTCAATTTGTTAAAAATCTTCCATTTATATAAGTAAAATAATTTGCTTGGAAGTAAAATAATTTGCTTGGAAGTAAAATAATTTGCTTGGAAGCAAATTTTCAGTTAAATAAATGAGTAAAGTGATACAAGATTTATTAAAATTAGCAAAAGTAAATGCTGAACTAAGAAAACGAAATAAGGAAAAGCAATTAGAAGATTTAGGATATGAAGAGGCAATCACAAAATTTCATAAACCTATAGTTGAAAAATTAGAATATCAAGATGTATCTAGAAAAGAAAATTTAAAAGCTATTCAAGATGCAATTGAAGAACTTTCATTTCAACCAATTGCAGAATCTTCAAGATTTCCTGCCTTAGAAGATGTTGAAGAACCTATTTCAGATGCTAAAGAAATGTATGAGAGAGAAGCAGGAATTCATAAAATTAACTTAAACAAAAACTTGAATGTATCAGTTATTAAAAAAAAGTTAGGATTTGATTTACCTTCAGAATTAGTTAATAAATCTGATGAAGAGATTGATGAAAAAATAAAACAAGCAAATGAAAAAATCAGTGAAATCGGACGTCTAAAAGGTCCTCAAGTAAAAGCACTTAATAATGCTAAAGATGAAGAAAAAAGAAAAAATTACAGAAAAAAATTGATCGTTTCGATTATAAAATGGCTGAGGTGCGAAAATATATTAGAGCATTAGAAGCTCTCAAAATGGGGAATTACTATATGGGTGAGGGTCTTAATATTTTAGATAAATTAACAGATAAAATATGTAAGGGAACTAAAAATAAGAAAGTATATAACCAAGTAGTTCAAATACTAGATTTATTATTGAAAGAGGGTAAAATGACTAATGAGCAAGTAAAACAATATTATTCAAAGTTTCTATCTTAATAAATGAGTAATTATATTGTATCAAGAATTTATTTGAGTGAAGGTCAGAAAAACAAATTAAAATCAGCAGTTAAGAAAGGTGAAGAAATTACATTGCAAATTGATAAAACTAAAAGTGCTAATCATGATATGTATTTAACAAAAACTCAAATTAATCAAATTAAAAATGGTAAACGAATAACTATAAGTAAGACACAATTAAAGAAAAACGGAGGTATTTTACCCTTTTTGATCCCTATCTTAGCAGCTCTTGGTACTGGTGCTTTATCTGGTGCTGCTAGTTTTGGTGTGAATAAAGCTTTAAGTAAAGTAACTGGATCAGGTTGTAAACCGAAAGGTTCACACCTTAAAAAAAACATTCTGGAAAGGGAGTTCTTCAGAATTACGAGGTATATCCAATAAAACGATAGAACAAAATATGAAAGATGTAAAAGGATTCAGAGGTGTATTTACATCAGATTTATTACCTAAAAAGATTAAGAAATTTGAAAGTGGAATTATTAATTTAGATATATCTACAGGACCTGGGACTCATTGGGTCTGTTATTATAATGATCCTAAATATAATTTTGTGGAATATTTTGATCCATTTGGAGAATATAAATATAAAGACATTAAATTGAATAACATTTTCATACCTAAAAATATTGTAAAATATCTTGAAACATCTAATAAAGGAATTAGATATAATTCGAGTTTTTTACAAGAACCAACATCTGTTAAATGTGGTTTTTATTGTATGAAATACATAACTCAAAGGAATAAAGGTAAATCACCTGTTGAAGTTTTATATTCTTTTACCCAAGAACCAAGTGGTTATAATGAAGATTTTGTGCTTAATAAATGTTAATTTTAGATTCAAAAAATTTTGAGAAATCAGAAGATTTTACAATTGAATATGTCCCACCTATTCCTGTTAATGAAAATTCAAAAATAGCTTTAAAATCTATGTCTATGTGGGTTTCATATAACAATATTGATGAAGAAAATAATACATTTAAGTATTTTGATGGTAGTTTATGGCATGAAATAACTTTAGATAATGGAAATTACACATTAAGGGAATTAAATAACTTTTTAATAAAACGATTTGGAGATGAACCACCAATTAAATTTAAAGCTAATTTCGCTACACAGCGCTTTATAATTGAATTAAAAGATGAATATAAAATTGATCTTAGAGAGGGCAAATTACATGAAATTTTAGGATTTGAATCAGAAATATATGAAGATAATCATCAGGAAGGAAAATATATGGCAAACATTTCTAGAGGAGTTGATGACATACACATTCATTGTGATGTAATTACAGGAGCTCTATATAATAATATTAATTCAGATATTTTGTATTCCTTTACGCCATCTAATCCTCCTGGTAGTTTAATAAAAATTGATGAAATAAATCCTTTATTTTT
This sequence comes from Macrothele yani, assembly GCA_039090855.1. Lineage (NCBI taxonomy): Eukaryota > Metazoa > Arthropoda > Arachnida > Araneae > Macrothelidae > Macrothele > Macrothele yani. Next base: position 42,622,595 of record CM076999.1, on the reverse strand, counting down.
ACCCATTAATAGACGAAATTATATTCATAGAATTCGAATGTATATCACGAATCAAGATAATGAACTGATAGACTTGAATAATATGAGAGTTTTATATAGATTAATTTTAGCTTAATAAATGAATTATAACAAACATAGATTATATGCAAAACGATATGGTGGTAATATCTTCACTGAAGGAATTAAAACTTTTGGAAAAAAATGTTAGAAGTTTTAGGTAAAACAGCAATTGAAGATAAAGCTAAAAAAGTTATTCAAAATAAACTTGAAAATATATTATCTAAACCTCCTGTAACTGTTAATGATATATTAGCTAAAACGAAAATTCAGGATGGATCTGGTTTGAAACGGTATAAATGAGTTTTTTATCCTAATAAATGGAAAAACTTTGGGACTTAAAAGCTATTCCAGATTATTATAGTAATAAAATTGCTAAATATGAATATATAAAACATAATGAAGATAGTACTAATGTAAAAGAATCTGATCAATATAAGTTTACTATTAAAGATACAAATTCACCTATATTATATAGTAACGGTTATATATGCTTAGAAAGTAAAATAGTAAAAAATAATAATGATACTATAGGAACTGATAATGTTACATTTGTAAATGGTGGGAATCTGTTTAGATCCGCTTCATTAACCATAGGAAAATAACAAACTGATTCTAATATTGAATGTGCTTCATTAATTCATCAAATTAATGGACTTATAAATTTCACAAAAGATTATTCCACTTCAGAGGCTACAAATATGATGTATTATGTTGATACATCAGAATCAGCTGATATAGATAAAATAGTAATAGATGATCCTAATAAAGATGTAAAGAAAGGATCAGATATCAAATTAAAAGAAAATGCCTCTTATAATAAAGGATTTAGACAGAGATGGCTTTTAACAAAAAACAGTAATGTAATAAAATTTTGGATTCCTTTAAGACAACTGTTTGGGTTCCTCAACGATTTTAGAAGATTAATTTCTGATATAAAAGTTACATTTGAATTTCAAAGAAATAGTCATAATGATATGTTATACACAGATGTTGCAAATCCTAATTATAAAGTTATTATATCTGATTTTCAATTATGGTTACCTTATGTAGAGTTGTACCCATCCATTGAGGCTGAATTTAAAAGTATAGCTTTGAATTCTACACCTATTGAAATTACTTGGTGTTCTGCTTCAATTGAGAAAAGTAATCAGCAAACAACATCAAGTGGTGCATGTCATATAAGAACTACATCTGATGAGGTGTTAAGTGTTCTTGTCATTCCACAGTATGTAGAAAAAGAAAGCAATCAAAATCAGAACAATATGGTTTTTGATAATTTAGATCTCCTTGAATGCTGGATATTATGTAATAATAAAAAAGTTCCAGAAGAAATTTATAAAACGAATTTTAAAGATGGGCAGTTAGATTATAATAGATGTTATTCTGAATTATTAGCAGCTGGATTAAATACTCATAATACTGAAAGTGGATGTCTTATAAGTTATGTAAATTATGCGAGATTGTATCCAATCTTTTATTTTAATTTATCTAATCATCCAGAGTATACTAATATCTCGAATTTAAGACTAGAATTTAACTGGAGATTAGGATCAAATCCAGGTAAACCATATAGATTTTATTTCATCGTGAATGAAACAAAAAGAGGATCACTTAATATGGCTAATAAGGAATTTAAAACTTTGAAAACTTTAGATTAAATAAATGAATTGGTACCCTTTTGGTTCGTCTTATGAAGAATTTGGAATTGGACCATCTGGACCTCCTGGAAATGGATTTAAATTAACAGATGATGGTAATTATGATATGGAAGAAAAAAATTTAAAAAATTGTAAAGAACCTATAGATGAACATGATGTTACTACAAGAGAATATGTTTTAAAACAAATGAGAGAGAATAATCTGGAAGTTAAAAGTGAAATAGAAAAAAATATTAATGGTAGTTTTTCAGATTTTGTTCAAGAAACTGCTGTAAGAATAAGAGATTTAGATGCTGTACTTAAAGGTGAATTAAGTAATGTGGATCAAAAATATTTACATATTCAAGATGGGAATGTAATTAATGCAAAAGGTAAAAGAATAGGAAATGTTGCTGATCCTACAGCAGATAAGAATGCAGTGAATAAGAGGTATTTAGAAAACAATGTTTTAATTTTAAAAGATGAAAAGTTTGATGTTCAAAATAAAAGACTAGTGAATATTCCATCTCCTCAGGATATGTATGACGCAGTTAATAAAAATTACGTGGATAATCAAAAATGTTATGCAACAATTCAAGAAGATAAAAAAGCATATAATACTCTTGGTGCTATGCGTTACTGGGAAACAGTCGTTTTTATGAAATTTAGTAGCAATCTCCTTGACAGAAATATGAAACTGAGTGAAAATATGGATATGAAAATTACATTTTATTTACGTCCTAATTATACTAATGGGAAATCAGAAGTTTTAATTACACTTGGGGAGAATATATTATTTAATAGTGATGCCTACACAGATAAACCTTTAATACTCTTTGCATCAGGAAAAAAGAATGATGAATTAAGCATACAAGTCATGTCTTATTTAGAATTAAACATTTTTAAACCTTACTTAGAAATTGAAAAAATAACATTCCATTTATAAAAATTCACTCTATATAAATGGATAGGTTAATTAGGAACAATATTAATTGGGATTCATTTTCTAAAGATAATGAACTTTCAGAAGATATAATTAGAAGTGTAAAAGATGCGGTAAATTGGGATTTAATATCAGAATATCAAAAATTATCTGAAGATTTTATTTCAGAATTTCATGATAAAGTGAACTGGGATAAAATTTCTCAATATCAGATTCTTTCTGAATATTTTATGAATAACAATAAATTAAACTGGTCTTTGATTTCTCAATATCAAACACTTTCTGAGAGTTTTATATTAATGAATATTGATAAATTAGATATGAGAAGAATTTCTATGTATCAAAAATTAAGTAATGATTTTATAAAAGAAAACTTTCGATTCTTAGACATGTCAATAATTCCAATAAAACAAAAATTAAGTGAAGAAACTATAGATTTTCTTAGTGATTTTATTGATTGGAAAGAAGTTACAAGAAACCAAGAATTAACAGAAGATTTCATTATGAAATATAAAGATAAAATTAACTGGTGTGATATTGTTATCAACAGAAAATTCTCTGATGATTTTATAAATGTAAACTATAAAAAACTTGTTGTGTATTTACTTGCAAATATATGTCATAAAATTTAAATATTTTTTAATCTTCAACAATTTTTAATCTTCCTATAAGGGGTATCCATTTTGGGTACCCCTTTTTTTTAATGCATTTTTAAAAAGGACTTTGCAAAGTAGTTTGTTTTACAACTTTTCTATTGATCACTAAATCCATCATTTCATCACTTTTAAAATCAAAGCTATTCAAAGCTCAAAATGATTGCAATTGTTCAAAAAAGTCGTCAAATATCATCAAAAATGCGTGTTTTTATGATGTCTGTTTTTATGAAAAAACAGAGTAAAAACTTCAATTTTCAAAAATCTGATGTTTTTGACTATTTTATGCCCAAAAATCAATGATTTTTAATGAAAATATGATGTTTTTGATCATAAAAAGCCTTAAAATGTTCGTGATTATTGAGGTCTGAAAAATAAAAAAATGCCTGATTTTGAGGTTTTTATGTGATTGTGGTGTGTGCCATAGTACCCCCATATACTACTCTCGTTTCCCGGTTTTACTGACATCATGCTGAAATGAAATCATTCTGTTGGTTTCTAACACTGTCGTGTGTGGTGCCAAATACGATACGGACAAATCAATCCATGTAAGATGACAGTAACGCAAAAACAGAGGGAACTCATCACTGTAATGTCATGGCCTTGCACTTTATTATTGGTCTTCTTCCACAGTTGCATAAGGAAAGGGAAATGCATGAAACTGACTGTTCCATTTTCTGAAGATTTCGAAGAATGTCACCCATCGGGACATCAAGTACAGTATGTCGCAAGCAGGATCCTGCGCAAAGGCAGCAAATGAAACTGATTCTTTAGAAACGAATCAGTACTACTGTTTTGTGGATATAAATTGCACGAAAACATTTTTCCACATTTTTTTATCTTTTCCTTGTTTTCAATGGTCTGGATGTTATTACTAATTTAACAGAAAATTATATAGCACATTTGCCTTAGAAGTTTAACCAGAGGATCCGTCGCCAAAATGAACTTTGTTAAGATGCAAAAAAATGATTTAGTTAGCATCATCATCATCATCATCATCATCATGTCAACAATTATCAATCCACTGCAGGACGAAGGTCTCCCCAAGTTTCCTCCACAGCAGTCTGTCTTGTACCTGAGTCTTCCATGTCACTCCCGCATACTTCTGAATTTCATATACCCACTTCCCATGTGGTTTTCGTCTGGGTCTTTTCCTGTCCCTTGGAATCCAATCTCAAATTTCGGCTGTTCATCGATGGTCGGTCCTTCTGGCAGTATGTCCAGCTCATTGCCATTTCAGGGATTTAACTCTGATCATGATGTCTTCCACACTTGTCATTTTTCGGATCCACTAGATCCTCTTCTTATCTCTCCTGGTTACACCAAGCATGTACCTCTCCATGCTTCTTTGAGTTGTCTGCAGCCTTTGTATGTCTCTTTTAGTTAAGGTCCACGTCTCTGCACCATACGTAAATACTGGAAGGGTGCATTGATTAAGCACTTTTCTTTTAAGACATAATGGCATATTGCTCTTGGAAATTACGCTGTTTCTTCCAAAAGCTCTCCAGGCAAGTTTTGTACGCCGATTAATTTCTTCATTAATGGGACCTTCACTTGATATCTGCTGTCCAAGATAAACGTACGTGTCTGCTATCTCCAGCTTTTCTCCATCAATCGATAAATCTTCATTTCTTGTAAAAGCATTGAACATCACTTTTGTCTTCTGAAAGTTAATTTTTAATCCCACTTCTTTACTCTTGTCAGCAAGTTCCTGAATCATACTCTGCAGCTCTGATGGGGTAGCTGCAAAAATGACTACGTCATCAGCTAAACGAAGGTGGGTTAGATAATCTCCATTAATCTTTATCTCTTTGTTTTCCCAGTTCAGTGATTGAAAGATATTTTTCAATGTGCAATTACAAAGCATCGGAGATATGGTGTCACCTTGTCTCACTCCCTTTCCAATTTTTATGTGTGTTGTATTTTCAAACACCCAAATCTTTGCACTTGCATTTTCATAGATTTTATTAATAATATTAATGCATGCATCTTCAATACCGCAGGATTTCAGAGCCATTGTAATTGCTGATGGTTTCACTGAATCAAAGGCTTTTTCATAATCGATAAAAGCCATGAACAATGGAAGTTCATGTTCCCTCGCTCTTTCAATTAGTTCTCTCAGTACGTGGATATGATCTATGGTGCTGTAGCCACTCTTTAATCCAGCTTGTTCTCTCGGTTGAGCCATGTTCATTGTTATTTTCAAACGGTGTGAAAGAACTTTAGTGAAGATTTTATAAACCACTGATAGAAGGCTAATTGGTCTGTAGTTCCTGAGATCCTCAATGTCACCCATTTTATGCAGAAGGTTCATTGTAGCATTTTTCCAATCCTCAGGAATCTTTCCTTTATTAAGGCATCGAGTGAAAATTTGGGCGAGTACTGTTTCGATTTCTCCACTTGCTTCTTGTATGATGTTTACAGTAATTCCATCTTCTCCTGGAGCTTTTCCTCGCTTCATGTTCTTGATTGCATAGGCAACTTCTGCTGGTATAACAGGAAGAACTCTGGTACTGGTACCTTTCATGATGTCTGGAGTACATGTATCATCCCTTTCATATAATTTGGAGTAGAAATCTTTACTCTTGTCAAAATTTCGACTCTACTTCTTGTTACAGAACAATCTTATTTTCTCAGTGCCATAATCTGTTTTCTTCCCTTACTGAGATGTCCCTTTGCTATCTTTAGGCTGTGGTTGTTTTAAATTGCTTTCCTTATTTGTTTGCAATTGAATTTCCGTACGTCTTCAGTGATACTTTATCGTACTGTCTTGCATAGCTCTATATATTCCACTTTGGAAGTCACATCTTCTTTAGTTGTCCTCATCTCTCTTCTTTTTTGCATCAACATTTTGGTTTTTCCTGATAATTTGTTCACGTGCAACTTGTTCTTAGACCCAGCTAAGTTTGTTGCTGTTTCCATACGAGCTTTATTTACTTTCTGTTAACTTCAGAAATATCCACTTTTTCTGATGTTAGGCCTTCTAAAGCTGAGAATCCTTCCTTCCCTTCCAACTTGAAAGTATTATGGTGTTTTATAAGGTTGGTTATGTCAATACATTTTGTTTGTCTTATGAGCTTTCCACGTTCGAGTTTAGTGTTGACGTGCATCTTACATTTCACCAATCTATGGTCACTACCTGTGTTAAACTTGTTTAGCACACTGCAGTCTTCTATGACGAATTTTTTGTTACACGTAATAAAATCAATTTCACTTGTCGTCCCATTTGGATGTCTCCATGTCCATTTCCTGTGTGGCATTTTCTTGAAAAAGGATTTCATGATGAAAAACCCTTCTGCCTCTACAAACTATACGAGAGCATTTCCACGCTGGTTTCTGTCGCCGTGACCTAATTTACCTACTGAAGTTTCATTGTGTTGCCGTTGCCCTATTTTTGTATTGAAAGCTCCCATATTTATCTTTAAGTGCTGCTTACCTTTATTATTTAAATGGCAAATTTCCTCATAAAATTTTTCAATTTCTTCTTCAGGATGACTCATGATGGGTGCATAAGTTTGAATAATCTGAGATTAGTATCTTCTCGAGAGTTGGATAACGAGTCGTGTAACTCTGTCAGAGGAACTTTCAACTTCTACAACTTTATCCTTCAGTTTCTTGCTTATTATAAATCCAACACCACTAGTTCTGCCAGTATCTGTCTAACGATAGTAGAAGAGATGTCCACTTTTCAGTTCAATGAGATCTTCTCCTTTTCTCCTTACCTCACTTACCACGACGATGTCCCACTTGATCCTTTCTAGTTCCTCTTCCAATTCAAGAAGCTTTGAATCAGAAGATAGGGAGTGTAAATTATACGTAGCCAAGGTCAGCACCAGATGGCAGCCTATTCCGGTCCTCCGGGGCTTCTTAGCACCCTTTTCCTTCATGTCGCACTGGCCGCTGTCTTGGCCAGGTACATTCCAGCTTCCGGAGACCTAGGCCCAAGATTTAAGTTGTGGAGTCATTTTGGAGGGGTTTGGCCGTAACTGACCACGCTGGCCAAGCGGGTTGGTGAGTGTGGGATAGCATTTCCTTTAATCCCGATTGTATAGTTATACCGCTATTGGCGGTCGTCAGAGCCCCTTTAGTGGGAACAGGATGCACCACGAGAAAGTAAGGATGACATTTGTCTAGGAGAGGCTGTGATGTTACGCATCACCTGACCTTTCATCCCTTAGTTAGCATACGGAGAAATAAATACAGAATAGTCAAGTGATCATGGAAGAAGCGGAACCGTAAATTGTGATTAAACTGAAATCCGGGTTTCGCTAATTGCGCTCAAAAATATATCATAAAATATTACTATATTAATTATTAATTTAAAAAAATCATTTTCTGTTATTGCATCAAAAACTTTGGCATGCTCTAACTTCGACTACCATTTGGCGAAGCCTCTTTGTGGTAACATTGATCTGTTGATTGTTGCACAATTTCTGATTTTTTTTTTTTTTGTGCTGTGTATTTGAATATGAAATTGCGTTTAGTGGCTGTCACGTGTTACAAAACAAGGGGCAAAACAATCAGCATACGCAAAAGCACAGGATGAGTATATTCAGGTAAAGCAATAGCTAGAGAGTATTAGAAATACACCTAGAGACAGCCAAACGTTCTGTCATTGTAATGCTCTGGAAGGAATTGCTAGCTTCACCGAAGAATTCGCCATTGCGCATTACTACAGACAGGGGGAAATTATATAATGGAATATACTCCGTTAGGACACCAAAAAATATTTAATTTCTTTTAGTCGGCATAGAAAAAAATTAACTGTGAAATACTCTGGTGATCTCGACATAATCTGAAATTGAAAGCTTGGTGGCAATGGTGCACTCAGTAGGTGATGCCCAGGTCTCGGGCCTTCTTTATGATGTATCATTCGATCTTTCGTTCTTCGATATTAGCTTCCTATCTTTAAATACATTTTTATATGTTTTTAAATAAATATTTTAAGAATCATTGCAAACGCACTTTTATATGAAGGAGGTATTGCTTTTTGCTTTCCAATTTCTTGTGAGATATTTTGACCGGTTTTTCTTTATTTGCAGCTAAAATATTTTGTACATGCCCTTAGAAAAATTGTTGATGTGCCACTGTAGTACCGTTTTCAGACCTTCCAAGGCCCTTCGCACTTTTATTTATTTTTAGAGATCTCTGCCGAAGTTTTTACTCATTTCTATATTGCGCCTTACACATGGGCCACAATCCAAAACGAAAGAATAGGCAAAACATTAAAAACGTCAAGAGCTATGAATTTTGTTGTAGATATTGTGACTACTCCTATGTCCATTATATCAAAACAATTTTTGATATAATGGACATAGGAGTTTTTCGACATGAGAATGACAAGTAATGACGATTTAAGCGATTTTCAACGCGGTGTCATAGTTGGCGTTCGTGAGATGGGCCATAGTATTTTGGAGGTAGAAAAGAAGTTCGAATTTTCACGGACGACCATTGCAAGGGTGTATCGTGACTACAAGAATTCCGGCAAAATCTCCAACCTACGATTCCAGTGTGGTCGTAAAAAGACATTAAATGAACGTCGGATGTCAAGAATCCATCGTAGGCTGTCAAGAATCGTTTTAGGCGATAGGCGTGCAACACACTCGCAGGTATCATTGGAACTCAAAGCTGGAGTATCAAAAAGCATCAGCGTCCGGACTGTGCAACGTAACAAGCACGATATGGGCTTTGGGAGCCGACGCCCAACTCGAGTCCCCTTGATGGGTGCACGACACAGAGCATTGCGCCTCGCTTGGGCACGGCAACACAGCCACTGGACACTTGATGACTGGAACACGTAGCCTAGTGTGAGGAGTCGCGTTTCCAAATGCATCGGGCAGACGGAAGAATTCGTGTGTAACGCAAATCCCATGAAGCCATCGATCCCGCCTGTCAACAGGGAACTGTACCGGCTATTGGGTGGTCGGTAATGGTGTGGAGTATGTTTAGCTGGACTTCACTGGGACCTGATGTCCGTCTACAAACATCTGTGACTGGCCAACGCTATGTGCGCATCATTTCTGACAAGGTGCACCCGTTCATGTCCTGTATTCATGCTGAAGGGTTGTGCCTGTTCCAACTGAACAATGCTCCTCAACACAAATGTCGGGACGCCACATTATGGTTAGAGGAGCATTCTTCTGAATGTGGTGTGTTGCTATTCACATCCAAATCCACAGATCTGAACGTGATAGAACACATTTTGGATGCCATGCAACGCGCTATCGAACACAGGAATCCGAGACCTCGGAACACACCCGAATTGTGGAACGCTTTGAAGGAAATATGGTGTGCATTGCCTCGAGCATATTTCCAGAAGCTAGTGGAGTCCATGCCCCACTAGCTTCTGGAAATATGACTGCTGAAATACGACGGGACATATTTCCATGCCCCGACGTATTTATGCAGTCCAGCGCTCCCGTGGGGGACCTACGAAGTATTAGACTGGTGTACCAATTTTTCTGGCACTTCAGTGTATATAAAGCACAGTGGAAAAATGCAAGTGTTTCCATTTGCGAACTGTTTGAACACTTCTAAACGACCTAGAGATTAACAAAACTGGCTGCTGATAGTCCTTAAATTCCGAGTACCTAAAAAAGACTGAAAACTAAAATAATTAGAAAGACAACTTTGGAACATTGTCTGTTTGAAACTTTTTGTGAATATTTCGACTACTTCTAATTAACCTATAGTTCTTAAAATTGGCATTGCGATAAGCATCAAGGTAGGATACGTAAAAGTGTCAGGAAACCAAAATGTAAAATGGCGGCTTTGGAACATTGCCTGCTTGAATTTTTCATTAATTGTTCGACTAAATAGGACCTATAGAAATGGAAAATCGGTATGTTGACTGACAGTAAGGTCCGTATGCTTGGATTTGGGAGATAAAATCTGAAACGTGGAAGGAGAAAGTTTTTCGAAAAGTCGTGTTATATGAAATAACACCAATTTTCGAAAAGGTTTCTCTTCCTCGTTTTAGGTTTTACCTTCTAATACCATTAAAATTCAGTTAGTGATTTCGATTAGCGGCTTAAACTTGCAAGGTTTGGAACTGGAAATTAAGAAAATTAAATGATGACAATGAAGACAGTCGAAAAAATGTATTGTCATGATGTGAAGCTAAGAAATACTTGCATAACCGGTGCTCACAATCCGTTTTCCTAAATATGATGTTCGGACTGGGAAGTGGTCCTTAACGGTTTCCGTTAGAATTTAGCAAGCGGAGATGAGAAGATTAGGAAATCTCCAGGTTTATCTATTGATGAAAAATTATATGTTAAGGATTGAGACATGTCGCTGAAGGGATAATGTTATGACCAGATGTAAATAGAAATCTCAGATCTGGCGACAAAATCGCTAAATGGACAGAGCAAAGCTCCATTCCTGATGATTCAGTTCAAAAATTTTGAACATCTTACTTAGAAACATAGATAGTTGGTGCACTGTTTAGTAATATATTTCTTAAATCCATACATTTAAATATTACATTTCTGTTGATATAATTTCAATGTATTACAAAGTAAAAGAAATTAATGAGTTTTTACTATAATATATGAAAACTAAATTATATAATTGAAGTGAAAATAAAGGTTTACGAAATCCTTAGATAAATTTCCGTTCTTGTCTTTCATTAGACTTTACATTGTGCTTGTGTAAGTAAAATAAAAATTCAGCTTAAAAGAATCTTAACACAAGGTAGCATTAAGTAACATTGTCGAAGAAAAAGAACCGACGCTCTTATTTTGTGAAACAAGTACATGTTCACCTTACACACAGAATTGAATTTGCAATGAAAACCTAGTTGAAGGCACTTCCCTAGCACCGGTTACCCTTGAAGAAAGTGGAACGAAACTACAATGAGAATTCATATACATTTATTTTTAGTAACATCATAGTGCACAATCCTTTTTTTATTTATTAAGTGATTATTATTTTCGTAACGTTTTTGCAGCAACTAAATTTTAAAGGAATTTTCTTGTTAATCATTAAACATGTGACAATTGGTGGAATGCAAACTTCATGGAAAAACGTATTCTAAATGACACAGCGAATTATAAAAATAATAAGCGAAATTATCTTTGAAAAGGAATGGGCACCTGCAAGTTATTACTTAAAATATTGTTTTGCAGCTGCAGGTATTCTTTGTAATAAGGTTATTATTATACATAACAACGTTTAGCGAACTCGTCCCGTTTTATATTGTTTTCAATACAAATGTTTTAGGAATATCGATTCAGATAAAGACATCATCTTTTGTTTCGATTGTTTTCCAATTTAAACAAAATTAATCAAACAACAGGAAGGTTCCGATTACTGTAGAATATATTGAATAACCTTTTTCTTCGTTGAGTTTAGTCCAACAATATTGGTTCTAGACATTGTAAAAATATGGACTCCCCTGAAAAAAAAACCTTTTTCCAAAGAATAGGCAAAACAAAAATGTCCTGAATGAAATTTTTTTAATAAGTTATCTGGTAAAATTACAATTTCACAAAAATATTCAGAACTTTCACTTTCAAGAAATTCCGTGTGAAATATTTTTTCATTAATAACTATTCCATTGTTCAGGGACGCAGCATCATTACTGCCCTTCTTACAGTGTCATTTATTAAGTCAAATATTATTCCCGGATTCCCATCAAAGCAGCCGACCATATGTTGCTTCAAAACACATGTGTCTAAGGGTTTTAGCTAACTCATTTTATTTAGCATTGAACATAAGTCCGTTTGCAGGCGCACCCAGTTCTGCTGTAATAGAGCAGCAGTTTTCAAACTTGTGATACCGAGGAGCGCTTTTCAACAAAGAACGAGGCCGTGGAGCCCCAACATTGTTATCTATGCCCGTGTTTATATTCAGTGAAAAATGGTGTTTATACAGGCAATAAGGATTTAAGAATTTCATTTCCTAGAAACCTGAGAAATATTTGTTTAATTTTTGGCAAAAATTGGTTTTATTTAGCTAACAGTTTACATAACACTTTTAGTAATTCTGATATTCCAGTATCCTTTCATAGTAAAACCAACAGAGATCAAAGAAGGAAGAAAATGCTATCACAAATCGCTCCTGGAACAGTGAACAGTCATGGTCGCGCCACTTCACTGTTTCAGAAGTTATATCGTTCTTAATACCAACATGTTCGAGGCACACTCTATGCAGCTTCGCAGAAAATGATCCATTTCGACCACCGTTCCAGGACAACAAGCAGGTATGAGGGAAAGATATCGAAAGAAAGGCGGCAAGGGGCGACCTTAGACTAGCGATGGATGATATTTTTTAAAATTATCGGTATTGATATGATTCGATATCTGAGACCGAATATTGAATAGTAGATATGTCAGATCGATTTTTCTATATTATTGACCTGACGTTTCTTCAGCTCCTGATCTCAACACGGCTGCTATTCCAGCATATTCACTGCCTCAGGATGATCACTGAATCTGATACACTGAATATCGCTCCGATATGTATTGATTTTTCGTTATATAAAAAATGCGATATCAATACTAAAAACCAAAATATCGGCTAAAATCTTGATATTTCAAAATTTTGATGAATCGTGTCCATTATTACCTCACACTTTCATCAGTGCTGTCAATATATTGTGCTTTGTTGTGACTGTTTCGAAACTGCTGCTGTTGCGTCCGGAGGATACAGGACAACTACGTGCGGGTTTTAGTATCGGTCGGTCTTCAAGTCGATGCTTTGAAGGAAGCATTGTATCCATTTATTGTATAAGGAAATTGAGGAAGTGCATGGATTTCTTCAGTGTATTTTCGTTGTAGAACATGGTGGTGGTACGGAGAAATTTTCACGGAAGGAGTCGAGGAGCATTTCAGTTTGCTTGCGGAGCCTCAGGGCTCTGCGGAGCATTTCGGTTTGCTTGCGAAGCCTCAGGGCTCCGCGGAGCACACTTTGAGAACCACTGAAATGGGGATTCACTGACTGAGGGCCTACTCAGCATTATGATCCTTGCCAGACCGCTCCGTTTTTTTATTTTACCTGTGATCTGCGAAATTCCCATTCCGCTTGCAATTTGCCTTGCTGAATTATCACACGTGCGGTTAAGAACTTTGCAACTCCAGTTATCTCTGCCGGCTGGCGCGACTGTTGATGGACAGTTGACTTTCGATTTGCATTAGTAAGCTATCTTATCACGTGACGTTATATCTTTTATTGGCGATTTTGCATGGGTCTTACAAAACCAAAAACACACACAAAAACCACTCAGTGCCACCTTTCTTAGTAAGCAATTATGTTAACACTACGTCACGCAACTGTAGTGAACAGAAGCCAGCGATCTAGCAGTCAGCGAAAGCAGAATTGTTATGCAGTAGAAACGCTCCTCTTCGTTACAGTGTGATTCGGCACTTACTGGCTCAAGCAATGGTTACCACGGCAACAAATCGAAATAAAACTTTCATGGGTTTGTACTTGAAGCGTAGATGTTGCATGACAATATACAGCCGAATGTTCGAATCAATCGGTATCATATTTTCACAGTTTGAATAGTTCTGTGGAATTTAACTGTTTTCCGGTGTTCTTTCACATTCGGTAACTTCTTGTCTGTGCCATAATTTGTCACTGACAGTGTATCAGATTTGTATTAAGTCTAAAAATCGTATGTGTCAATTTTGCTGTATTTCTTTCCAATTAGAAATAATGTGTAAGTTCTGCATCTTGCAGTAAAATTTCCGACGCGTGTTCTACGTCCCCAGTTGCATGCAACATGATAATAGACGGTTAATACTTATGAATCCGCAAAAACAAAGTACGTTTTAAAAAACTCCATACACAGTTTCTGTCATTTTTGATAAATACTACAATTTTGACTTCTCTGTTTGTTTTGGGATTGTTGTAAATGTTCGTTCGGAGATCGGTAAAGGTTGAACCGAGCTACGTGAATGGAAAAAACAGAACGAGAAATGCAGTTTTTGTTAAATAATAATGTAGTCTCTGTTTCGCTCGTTGACAATGAATTGAGACAAAATACTTCTTTGCAGCCATAGATGCATTTAAACTTTCCGCCTATGAAGTTGATAACAAATCGCGAATCAATGCGCTACGTGAAAAGCAAAAATGTCTTTTTCACCAACGATACTTTCAGAGTGTGGTGGATGAGCGTAGCTGTTTTCCTAGGAGACAGAATGGAAGCAATAAGCAGAAGACACTATTAACAGAAAGAAATTTCGTAAGTTATTTTAAAACTATTTTAGAAGTTCTTAAAATTCATGAAATAAAAATGTTTACGTAACTGAATCCCACAGAAAGGACAGGCGACAGTAATCGTTGAAACATCACCACGTCAAAAAACATTGCCGAACATTTAAACGGCTTTGTTTGTTTTAGCAGTCTGTACTAAACCTCAATCTACTGGTTCGTGAACTAACACGCACGATTTACCCAATGGTTTGAATACCATCACTACGGAAGTTAACTTACTTATTGCGTAGCAATACAGAAAATAGTTTCGAAAAAACAATTAGAAAGACTCAAATACTGGTATATGGTTATCAAACAGAGCGTTGACGTACAAACATATTTCTGAATTTAAATAAATGCTTTAAAAACTGAAATCAAAAAACAGAGTTGTAATATATCATTCGTAATATATTTTGTCAGATTTGAGACACTAAGTGAAAGGTAAAATGCAATGCCAATGTCTGGTATGTTCTTCCTTCATGCTTTTCTACAGCTTTCACCATATCCTGGTGTTTTAGATACCTTTCGAGAAGTAACTTAGAACCACATACACCTGATACAGTTGTGGGAAATGATTATATTTCATATTTTTATTACATATTGTTATCAAAAACTTCTCAACACTGTTACGGGCTGTGCGAATTCAATTAACTGGATTAGTGTGGCAATAATTTGATTCCGAAGATAAAAACACGTCAGATACAAATAAATTTAGGAAGCAGGGATATTAAGTACCCTGAAACAAGTGATTACTAAATTTCTAAATCTTACTAACTTTCTGCTTTCCTGAAATGATCTGTTAATATCATCTTACGATAATAGCTCATCATTGTTGCAAAATCATACGCCCTATATGGTTCCAAATTAAAGATAGGCTTTTCCTTGATCGAGATTATAGTTTAACTTTGTTAACTTCCTTTTCTCGCCTATCTAATTCTGTACATACTCTTTGGGATTATTAGTGCTTCCTAATATTAATTCAGTGTAAATAAAGCTGTCAATTACCTTCTTGTATCACTGACTTTGGAACTGAATATGATAATACTCAATGGATATTTTTCTACTCATCTTTGGTTTTCTGAAGGCTAAGATATTTTGTATGAACGAACAGAAAAAAATTTAGTGTAACATACGTATACAATTGTTGCATATTAAGCAATTAGTGGGTGAAATTTTAAAGCGAAAGTGTCCGCATTTACACTTTCCAAGGAATATTAAGCAAGAGTCACGTCGAAAACGTTTGACAGATGTATAAATCCACCAGGAGAAGGAACAATATAATTTTTCAAGAGAAATTTACCATGATGATTAATTGGTTAACTGTATAGTGTGGTACATATGTATAATCTGGCACAATGGTTAACTGTATAGCCTAGCGCTTATTTATTGGTCACACAACTAGATCTTAATTACAGAAGGCCAACAAAATCGTTGAAGTCTCAACGTATAGAAATATTCATATTTAGTCGAAACAAATAAGATTGGAAAAGGAACTCATGGTATAACAGAATGACGAAATAAGAAATTCCATGATCAAAGCAATGAGTGTATAATGCAATCACATGGATAACCCGTAGAAAAACAGATTAAAGTTGGACAAATAAAATACTACCTACCCTTGATAATACGAAGATATCGTTGACCACAAGGAGATATAAGAGACCAGCCAGGAAAGATGAACCATAGTACGCTATGTGAGCACAATGGGCAGATGAAGTGATTTGATGGACGATCAAAAAGGAATTATAATCGGCTTCCACGACAAGGGTGGAAGCAACTTGGAAACGCCAGGTGCTGCATTAAGGGAGAACCAAAAATGGACAGGTAGTACACCGAGTATCGTCCGACGTAATAGCCGTGAAGCTTTAGAGGACATCGACCCCAGAGGAGAACGTCACCTAAGTCGAGTGGTAAAGTTCAACCGGCGCGCAAAAGGACAACAATTGCCCACGCAAATGAACGTTGAGGAACCTATGTCGTATCGCCGGTAATACAGGGGGACCGGCAAGTAATATCTTGTTTTGTGGTGCTAAGTTTGGGCTGAGGTTGTGAGGTGTTTATGAACGTTTAACGTAAAGTAAGTGTGTGTACAAGTGAGTGAACTCTTCTCCTTTAACTTATGAAAGTGTTTATGTACGTTCATCGTAAAGTAAGTGTATGTACAAGTGAATGAACTATTATCCTTTAACTTGTGTATGTGTTTTTATGTTCAGACTTGCAGAACAAAATCAGTGGCACAAAACACGAGCAGAGCCATGTCCGTCATTGTACGTTGTGTATATTTCACAGAGGGAACAATGTAACCGAGGGAATTGGCAACATTTGGGCTGTTTAACCGAATGCGTTAAATGTCCGCAAGTGGCAGTGTAGGTCCGCCCAATCCGGTTGGGCAATTTTGACTTCTTTGATGCCTCTCCTGCAGCTGGGCCATGGAGCTGTAACATTTGGGTTCTTTATCCGAATGCGTTAAATGTCTGCAAGTTCCAGTGTTGGTTCGCCCAATTCGGTTGGGCAATTTTGACTCCTTTGATGACTCTCCTGCAGCGGGGCCATGGAGCTGTATCATTTGGGCTGTTTATCCGAATGCGTTACATGTCCGCAAATGCCAGTGTTGGTTCGCCCAATTCGGTTGGGCAATTTTGACTACTTTGATGCCTCACCTGCAGCTGGCCCATGGACCTGTAACATTTGAGCTGTTTATTCCGAATGCGTTAAATGTCTGCAAGTGCCAGTATTAATTCGCCCAATTCGGTTGGGCAATTTTGACTTCTTTGATGTCTCTCCTGCAGCTGGGCCACGGACCTGTAACATTTGGGCTGTTTATCCGAATGCGTTAAATGTCCGCAAGTGCCAGTGTTCGTTCGCCCAATTCGGTTGGACAATTTTGACTTCTTTGATGCCTCTCTTGCAGCTGGGCCATGGAGCTGTAACATTTGGGGTGTTTATCCGAATGCGTTAAATGTCTGAAAGTGACAGTGTTCGTTCGCCGAATACGGTTGGGTAATTTTGACTCCTTTGATGCCTCTCCTGCAGCTGGGCCTTGGACCTGTAACATTTGGGTTCTTTATCCGAATGCGTTAAATGTCTGCAAGTTCCAGTTTTAGTTCGCCCAATTCGGTTGGGCAATTTTTACTTCTTTGATGACTCTCCTGCAGCGGGGCCATGGAGCTCTATCATTTGGGCTTTTTATCCGAATGCGTTACATGTCCGCAAATGCCAGTGTTGGTTCGCCCAATTCGGTTGGGCAATTGTGACTACTTTGATGCCTCTCCTGCAGCTGGCCCATGGACCTGTAACATTTGGGTTCTTTATCCGAATGCGTTAAATGTCTGCAAGTTCCAGTTTTAGTTCGCCCAATTCGGTTGGGCAATTTTTACTTCTTTGATGACTCTCCTGCAGCGGGGCCATGGAGCTCTATCATTTGGGCTTTTTATCCGAATGCGTTACATGTCCGCAAATGCCAGTGTTGGTTCGCCCAATTCGGTTGGGCAATTGTGACTACTTTGATGCCTCTCCTGCAGCTGGCCCATGGACCTGTAACATTTGAGCTTTTCATCCGAATGTGTTAAATGTCCGCAAGTGCCAGTATTCCATCGCCCAATTCGGTTGGGCAATTTTGAATTATTTGATGCCTCTCCTGCAGCTGGGCCATGAAGCTGTAACATTTGGGCTGTTTATTCGAATGCGTTAAATGTCCGCATGTTCCAGTGTTGGTTCGCCCAATTCGGTTGAGCAATTTTGATTTCTATGGTGCCTCTTCTGCTGCTGGGCCATGGAGCTGTAACATTTGGGGTGTTTATCCGAATGCGTTAAATGTCTGACAGTGCCAGTGTTGGTTCGCCGAATACGGTTGGGCAATTTTGACTTTCTTGATGCCTGTCCTGCAGCTGGGCCATGGAGCTGTATCATTTGGGCTGTTTATCCGAATGCGTTAAATGTCCGCAAGAGCCCGTGTTGGTTCGCCCAATTCAGTTGGGCAGTTTTTTACTTCTTTGATGCCTCTCCTGCAACTGCGACATGGAGTTGTAACATTTGGGCTGTTAATCCGAATGCGTAAATTTCCGAAAGTGCCAGTGCCAGTGTTGGGTCGCCCAATTCGGTTGTGCAATTTTGACTTGTTTGAAGCCTCTCCAGCAGCTGGGCCATGGAGCTGTAACCTTTTTGCTGTTTATCCGAATGCGTTAAATGTCCGCAAGTGCCAGTGTCTGTTCGCCCAATACGGTTGTGCAATTTTGACTTCTTTGATGCCTCTCCTGCAGCTGGGCCATGAAGCTGTAACATTTGGGCTGTTTATCAGAATGCGTTAAATGACCGCAAGTGCCAGTGTTCGTGCAGCCGTTGAGGCAGATCCCCGTCAAACCATTCATGAATTATCTCAACATCTTAATGCATCATACTCAAGAGCACCTGCGATAAATAGGGAATGTCCATGGACAAAGATTGTTGGTCTAACACAAACTTTCACCTGACAGCAAAGCTCAGCGTTTTACCATCGGCAAATGTTTGGTCAGCCGACAGTAAAAGGATTAATTTCTTTATCGCGTTATCACTGGAGATGAAACGTGGGTTCTTTACGTGAAAAACAAATGTAAAAACCAATTGCTTCCTCCAGTTCAGACACCAGTTCCTACGCCAAAACCAGGCTGTGCAGCACTTTCTTAATGGGAAAAGATTACCCAATACTGATGATGTAAAAACGGGGCTCTCGGACTTTGTATCATAGCAAGCGTATTTTTATGAAGACGGCACAGAAAGTTTGGTTTCACGATGGGCAAGTTTCACCGCTAATGATGCCAAATATATAATTGATTAAGAATTAAATTTCTTTCATTACAAACAGAGTTTTTCTTTTTTCCAAAACGACAATACTTTCAGGTCACCCCAATAGCACGGCGAACTCTGTTATTCATGGGTCTCCGTAGTCGACGCTGCATCAATGCGGCCAAGTTATCCTAGGTCCATCGGCAACGACGCCTGCAGTTCGTAAGGGACTACCGTCATTGGACAGTGGAAGAGTGGAAGAATGTTGCCTTCTCCGACCATTAGAGGTTTCTACTCCACAGAAGTGATTGCTGGTGGCAGATACGGCGTCTGGCGCACGAGAACCAAACCCGTTCACCCTTGTCGGTCAAGTATAGGACAGCGGTGGCAGTGTTCATGTCTGGACAACGTTTTCTTGGTATGACCTAGGACCGCTAGTACCACTGGATAGGTCCGTAAACGACAATGACTACCTATATGTCCTCGCTGACCACATGCAGCCCTTCATGTTGGACGTTTGTCCTGAGGGTAATGGTGTCTACCAACAGGACAATGCTCCGTGCCATTTCGCTAAAGGGCTTGGTGACTGGTTCTAGGAAAACAAGAACAAACCCACTCATTTCTAACGAAAAATCCCATGTGTTGTAAATAATGCCACATTTTAATATGAGAAAATAGAAGTACATGTACAAGGTATGGACGAAATATGCCATTGCATTATAATAGAGTGCAGATGCTTTTTATACCAATATAAATGGTTAGATCTGAATATGTATGCGGCAGCTTGTCAATCCTGGCTGTACATCTCGGGCTTCTTTGGGGTCGCAAAATTTATGGCGTCAGATAAGATCGCTTTGGTCTCTATTCGCGATCCATGCCTGATATTTCGCTGCACATCACGGTGTATTTGAAAGCTTCTTGCATTAGGACATACCCAAGGATTAAATTGACAAATACAACAAACATCTTGTTGTTGCAATACAGCGTTTTCGGCGTATGATGGTTGCACTTGCATTATCCTCTTGCTGGTGTTCTCAAACTGGACAAGACTGCGTTATGTCGACTTTTTTTTTACCGGCTAGGCATAACACTTTCCCTCAGCTGTGCTGCCACGTGGTGTATTCTTACATGTTGGTCTCTCTTTTCCTTTCTATACTTTCCGGTTTACTTCCGTTTCTATTTTAAGTTTATCAAATTTTTCTCTCCGGTTGCAAATTCCCATTGTATTAAATGCTATTAAGTAATTAACTGAAACAATTAGCTTTAATAATGTTTCTACGTAGCATTCAGTACATTCGGGTATTTAAATTTTAAATTTTCAGTATATTAAAAGTAAAAATGAGTTTTTATGTAAAATTTCAATAAAAAAAAGCATCAGTCGGCGTTTGGCAAAGTTTTTCATAACAGCCTTACATGAGGCTCCAAAATCTCAAATACCAAGAAGCTTTAATTCTATATACTGCTAGGGTGATCATTTAAAAAATCAGGACGTACTGTACGACAATTCTGCAGCCACACATCAAGTTAAACAACGAATTTTGTTTCATTGTTTTAAACGGAATCCATAGTTTTTAAGCAATTCATCAATAATTTTCTAAATCGAGGACCGGTATTTCAAATTTCACCATTGGAAACTCCGCCAACGTGATGTTGGGAAACCGACGTATGGAAGCATTTAGAAAAGGCTTCTTGTAAGTCGTAAAACACATTAGCAGAATTGTTCTCCTTATCGCTCTATTTTCCAATTCCACCCCCAGAAACTCAAAAACATTAATTGAGGTTTTTGTATCTGACATGGACGATATTTCCTAGTACCTTCGTTTTTCTTATCCTTTAGCCAATTTAGACATATCTCCCTTTCTATCTATTGGAGCATCGTGTTATATTGCAACTTTTGGGAGGAAGCAACACTTAGAAATTAAACTTCCACCGCCAGAATATTAAGGTATCCCATTTAAATTCTCGATTAACTTCATTAACGTCCGTTTAGTTCTACATGTCCTCCAGAGTATTTGCTCGTTTTCGGTATATACCCTTTTCTGGGTGTTACCAGCACAACGTTTTATGGCGTTTCATTCTGGATATGTCACTTTTTTCTACCATAAGGTCGAATATTTCTGCTAAGTCTGATTTTGAAAATTGCGATTTCTGAAGACAAATAGATGGAAGTGTCCTTCATATATACATATACTTCAGTTTGCCTACCCTCCTGAAGAGTTGCCACCAGAGGGGAGGGGGAACACGAATTTAGTGAATCTGGCTATAGAAATAATGAGCGTCTATTATCACATGATACAAACATCTCTGCAGGTTCTACGAGAAGCCTTCCTTTTTTTTCTTCTTAGATTTGAAGTTTGAACTAAGTGAGATTTAGAAGCTAGGAACACTTAAGTGCGAAAAACCCAATGCAAGACAAGTCACGCAGCTGACATAATGTCCATCACAAAAAAAAATCATATTGTTCTTTTTTTCTTTCTTTTTTTTTGTTTGGAGATTTAACGATCACCGTGAGCAATTCAATGGACTATAAGCAGGTGCCCGTCTCTTATTTAGGGTCACTAGTTCCACGGTTAGAGAACCAGAGCCGTAAGACAAACACAACATCCATGCCTCACCGGGATTAGACCCCGGACGCCTTTCGTACGAATGATCAGAAGCCATCACTTCGACCACTGCGCCACTGGGCCTGCACTGTGTGTTATATTGGTAACCCTTAGAAGCTAAAAAAGAAAAAGTATATATTGTTGGTTTCCTTCTTAAGTCAAATTTCCATTTGTGTGCGCCTCCTGACAATATGTTATTATTTCAAACGCAGTTTGCAGAGGGGCTGGCTGCTAAAGGGTCCCATTACGATCGACGGTTGTCACCGAAGACAGCTCTCTGCTCAGCCCTTGGTCTACAACGGGTGCACTTCGATGTATCTACCTGTGACTTTCAAATTTGCGTATTAGGATATTACCAGTTAGTATTGTAATGAGTACTATTTAAATCATTGCTCAACATCCCCCCACCCATAGAATGAATTCCTTAGCCGTAATTAATATATTCACCGCTCTCATAGCTTAAATATTGTAAATAAAACATTTTCGCGATAAATGACAGTTTGAAATTAAGATTAGGCAAATAATATGAGCCGTCCCAGTGGTTCATTGATGGAAGCGCTGGCATAATAATGGCCAGATGGGGTCACTGTTCAGAGATGGTTCTCTTTTGAAACGTCTGGTGAAAAATGGATAGTGTGCGCTCATGAGTCTTAACATTTTCCCCAACCACAACCTAGAAAAAATGAGCGTACCTGGAGACCGAAAGGGGCGCATACAAATTTCACACAGCAGTATATATACAACCTAAGTATCAGGTTTCGGTTAGTAGTGTTCGGAGTCAGAATGTGAAAGGCCGCGGATATATAGGAGTTTGATAAAGGACAAATTATTTTGGCAAGACGCTTCGCAACTACCATATCGGAAATGGCGATGCTTGTGAGTTGTTCACGTGCCACTGTAGTGGGTAGGAATCAAAAGTAATGCACAGATGGTCGTCCAGCAGTATGTAGTCCGCAGCTCATTGATGCCAGAGGGGAGGGGAGACTGTCGACCATTATTCAGAGCTATTGCAGGGTCATGGTGCGACAAATCACCCGAGCTACAACAGTGGTGATCAGGGCAATGTAACACATCACATAGTTCATCGCAGCCTTCAGCGCATGGGACTAAGTAGCCAAAGACCTAGTTGGGTCCACATGAACACCGCACGTCATCGCCAACAATGTATGAAACGGGCCCAGGATCATCGTGATTGGACCGTGGATGATTGGAAGAAAGTTATCTGGTCTGACGAATCCAGAATCCCGGTGCATCATGTAGACGGCCGAGCGCGGATACACCGATTACGAACGCAGTCTATAGAACTTGGATGCACTGTTGAGTAGAAACAGGACTGTGGCGGCGATGCTACGTTGTATGCGATGTTTTCTATGGACACTTTACCTCCCATTATCCCAAAAGCACAATCCCTGGCAGCTATTAGGTACCTGAACATCGTTGTGAACCAATTTCACCCATTCATAGCAATTGTGTTCCTTTCTGGTGATATCCATTACCAACAGGTTAATGCTCCACGCCATACGGCCAGAATCCCCAAAGAGTGATTAAAGGAACATGCTGATGACTTTCTATTAAAGCTCTGGCATCCACATTTGGCTGACATGAACCCAATCGAACATTTGTCGTTCGACTTAGAAAATAGGGTTCGCGATAAATCAACAACACCCCGAAATGAACGGGGACACTATGACCTGCTGTTAACATTAGGGTACCAGATACCCCAAGGCACCTATAGCAACCTTATCGAACCGAAATGAACGGGGACTCTATAACCTGCTGTTGGCATTAGGGTACCAGATACCCCAAGCCACCTATAGCAACCTCATCGAACCGAAATGAACGGGGACTCTATAACCTGCTGTTGACATTAGGATACCAGATACTCCAAGACACCTATAGCAATCTCATCGAATCGATGCCTCGCCGAGTGACCGCGGTTTTGAGGGATAAAGGGGGTCCTACAGCTAATTAGGTAGGTGGTCATAACGTAATGGCTCATTGGTGTATTTGTTTTGAGGCAAGGGTTTTTCCCTTTCGTAGAGTCGGTTGCCCTAAATTAGCATAAATTAGGAATGGACGACTAATTATGGTATTGCTCATGGTGGTCGTAAAACTCCCAATAAAAAAATCTGATTTCGAATCTTATATCGCGTTTACAAGGCTCGACATTCCAATGTTTTCTGATTGCTACGACGAGAATTAAAATTTGTACAAATTAATAGCGACTGTGCATACATTGCTATTAGGGAATAATAGCAACGTATCGGCAATTAAAAATAAAACTAATAAATTCGATAATGGAAATTCGGTATTATTTTGAAAGCAACCGATCTTTTACACATTAGGAGGAAAAACTTCGGTAATGTTCTAACAAAGAAAACTTTGAAATCCACCGGGAGTTACAGGGAAGTGTCTATGCGAAGATTGCATAGACACGACAATTATATTTCCGCACGGACAACTACAACTTCTTCTAAAACCTTTTCTGTAACTGGCGGATGTACATTCTTACCCGAAGCTATAACCAACTGTAATGTGTATTTAAAATTCCGTTTCATCATTTTCAACGTCCCGAGTGTCAATGTTCGGATTCGTCGTTACTGACGTCACACAGAATTAGCATTTCTCGGAGTTTGATTGTAACACTTTACCAACAGCGCGCGTTACTTCTTTACAAAAGACATAATGACTACCGTAGACTAATCATTGCTGCTTATGACGTGCCAGACGCAGCATGCAAACTTTTCACGTGAGCTACCTGTAATTACTGGATTTCAGCAGTGATTCTTCCGCTGTGCGTTATAGATAATCGCTTATGAAGGATTTCATATCGTACAGATTTTGTCCTGAGACGTTTGAACTTTCAATAAACAGCAAATTCACAAATGTGTCTCTCCCCTTTTCTTGCGTCTGCAACACCTTTGTTTGCCTAAACAAATTGTAACGTATTTTTCAGGCTAAATTGCTTTTGTCATTCCATGAATAAATAACCTACCAAGATCCGTCTCGATATCTGGGTTGGTCTGTTTTCTACAAACTCCAAAACAGGAATTCTTACAAGGTGAAAATCATCTAAATACGTGGCGTCAGTTGAATAAGTAAATATATCGCTCTTTCCACGTTAAGCAAAGCTCAGCAACCGAAAAATGGTTATTCGCCCGCCACCAGAGAATTGATCCCGAATCTCTCGATATCTAGCAGAGCGCGCTAGCTTTACACCACAGCGGCCAACAATTCACGGTGGTATGTGTGTTTTTTTTCTGTCAGCATCTGACATCATAAATTCGTACGATGGGCTCAGCTACTGAGACGTTACCATCTAGTGGGCATAAATGTCACTGGCTATATATAATTACAGCAATAATCCAAAGGGCGAGATCCAAGGTGAAAAAAGAATCTTGCAGATATTTTATCGAATAAAATCGGCAGCGCAAACTTACACGTTCACTTCAACCATTTCCAAAGCACGATTCAATAAGAGTACATTGTACCTTTCTTCTTAATGATTTCCACTTTGCAAATGAAAATATATTCGTACAGAGCAAGCCGGTGGAGAAATTTGTATCGTGTGCGGCATGTTTACCTGGCAGGAGCATGGACCTCTTGTGCATGCGCATCAACGTATGAATGGATCGGAATAGTTTGCTGACTCTGTACAACCAGCAGCGTTGCACCTTTTACCGAATGGTGACGATGCCTTCCAAGATGAATATGCACCAATACACAGGTCCATTGATGTGCAGGAATGGGTCAAAGAACACAATTAAACTTCCGGCACTCAAACTATTGGAGTCAGAACTCTCCCGATATCAAACCCGCAGAACCTTTGTTCGACACTATGGAACAGGATATCAGGAGTCTGGGTACACCAGTGAATTCCATACTTGCCTTGAAGGCTTGGCTAGCCATCCCTCAAAAATTGCTTCCGGCAATCATTGAATCAATGCCACGTCGGATAGCTGCTGTACTGAGCGCAAACGATAAACCTACGAAGTATTATGGTAGGTGGATGTAATTCAGTTATCATTCAATCTTTACTCTCTCTTAAATGGGTAACTTTGTGTTAGTCAAACTAAAACAACGGGTATACATTCTGTTGGCAAAATGAATTTGAACCAGTCGTTTTCATAAAAATGCTTATCCTAATGATTGGAAATAAGTAATTTGCAAACTTGATATACACTGAAGAGCAATTGAATTTGAGAAAGAAGGCGTTATGCAAATGTAGCGCTGTGCCCTCCCCCCCCAGTGCCCTGTAAACGGAAACGACATGACGTATGCAGCGATCCAAGAATTATAGGAGTGATGCGACGGCAATCAGTAAGAGTCAGACGCAGTATGGGTAAGACGAAGGATCTAAGCGCATTTGATAGTGGGCAAATTCTCAGGGCCCTGCGAATGGATCACTCCATCTCGGAAATCGTGCAGGCACTGGTAATTTCACGGGCCACTGTACAACGGGTGCAGCGTGAGTACATCGAATCCGGTATAACCATCACTGCAAAGGGCCAACTGCCGTGGACAACAGCGTGTGGATGAGTGGGGTCATCGTCGGCTAGCTCGCATTGTAACAGCGGATAGACGGCCCACAGTGCAAGAAATCACTCGGCAATTTAACGCTGGTGCACAAAAACGTGTAAGCAGCCACACTATCCAGAACCATCTCCTCGCTATGGCGTACAGAAGCCATCGTCCCACGAGGGTACCGCTGCTGACCGCACATCACAGGGTGCAAAGATCAGCATGGGCGCGGAAACATCGCCACTGGACACTAGACATGTGGGAAAATGTTTCCTGGACTGATGAGTCGAGACTAACGTTGGTACATGCGGATGGCAGGATACGGGTACGACGCAAAACCACACGGCGCGATGGATCCTTTTTGCCAACAGGATACACTTCAAGCTTGTTGTGGGGAAGCATTCTCGTCTGGGGACTGTTTTTTGTGGACTGAAATGGGGCCCCTGGTACGTGAGACATCGTCGCTCCACAGGTCAATGTTATCGGGATATCCTGGGCGACTATTTGCTCCCACGTGTGCGTCTTCAACATCCCACTGGGGACCTCATCCTGCAACAACACAATGCACCATGCCATCGCTCCCAAAATTGTATCCGAATGTTGGATGAACACTTCACTGACGTGACTTAGCTTCCTTGGCCAGCTAGGTCACCTGACCTCAATCCCATCGAGCAGATCTGGGATGCCATCGAGAGAGATGTTCGAGGCTCTGACTCCCCTCCATCAAATCTTCGTGAACTGTGGGAGCTTGTTCAGGGGTCGTGGATCCGTATGGCTTCCCAATGCTTCCGGTGTCTTATCGAGTCCATGCCGAGACGAGTCGCCGCCGTCGTCAGGGTGAAAGGTTGTGCTACACGTTACTAGACAGGTATCTTTAATTCAATTGCTCTTCAGTGTATTTTTCCCACTGCAGGACCGTTTTTGTATTTATCTTCTCTTTGTGGTTGCTCTACGGATAAACGTTGAATTTTTCTTTGGCAACAGAACAACTCAAAGCGAAACACTCTACTGACCATTGGCTGAAACACGTCCGAGCTCGAATTCCTGTAACGCATAGATGAAATATCCACTAAATAAAAAT
Source organism: Macrothele yani (assembly GCA_039090855.1). Taxonomy (NCBI): domain Eukaryota; kingdom Metazoa; phylum Arthropoda; class Arachnida; order Araneae; family Macrothelidae; genus Macrothele; species Macrothele yani. The sequence continues at coordinate 42,595,137 of CM076999.1, read as the reverse complement.
GTATGAACTGCAATAATGTTCGTAAATAAACAAATATTATCAAGTTTCATCCAGGCCATAATAGTATAATTCATCACCTGAAGAGAACTATTCAAGGAAAGTGATTTCAGCAGGGCATTTGATTTGCGCTTACTTTCTTGAGGAATCTGCGTTTGGTTCCATCAAAATTTGTGTTAAATCGAAACTCGTATTATGTAGCCGTAACACGAGATCACGCTAGTTCGCAATTTTTCTTTCGTTCGTGAAAATAAAAATTTACTTTAGTGCTGAACAGAGAATTCTGCATCGCTGGACCATAAATATGCTCATGTGTATACTGATGTATTGCTTATGGAATAATTGAAGCTTAAAAAAATAAAAATAATAATAATTGGTTTCAGATCGATTGTAAAATTCAACGAAAAAAGTGTAATTTTAAGTTTTACGTTATATGAATATTTAGCAAAGCAGCTGCTTCATGGGTTCTTGTTTGCAGCAAATTTTATGAAACAGTTGTTCCTCTACTTTGTGACAGAGAGGAAGTGACGCACCCTTACCAGGTGGGTATATTCCAAGACTTCCAAACTATTTATTTTTATGAAACAGTTGTTCCTCCACTTTGTGAGAGAGAGGAAGTGACGCACCCTTACCAGGTGCGTATATTCCAAGACTTCCAAACTATTTATTTTATGAAACAGTTGTTCCTCCACATGGTGAGAGAGAGGAAGTGACGCACCCTTACCAGGTGCGTATATTCCAAGACTTCCAAACTATTTATTTTATGAAACAGTTGTTCCTCCACTTTGTGAGAGAGAGGAAGTGACGAACCCTTACCAGGTGCGTATATTCCAAGACTTCCAAACTGATGTTTTTATGAAAAAGTTGTTCCTCCACTTTGTGAGAGAGAGGAAGTGACGCACCCTTACCAGGTGCGTATATTCCAAGAATTCCAAACTGTTTTTTTTTTTATGAAAAAGTTGTTCCTCCCTATTGTGAGAGAGAGGAAGTGACGCACCCTTACGAGGTGCGTATATTCCAAGACTTCCAAACTATTTATTTTATGAAACAGTTGTTCCTCCACTTTATGAGAGAGAAAGGAAGTGACGCACCCTTACCAGGTGCGTATATTCCAAGACTTCCAAACTGAAGTGGCACAAAAATATTCGACAGATAAAACTGAGAAAGAAGGAAATGTTGAGCTTTCCTTAGAAAATAAAAGGGCTTTCATTCATTCGTTTCTGCAAAAAATATTGAGAAGGAGAAAAAAGACATCAGATTAGAGTAAATTAATTTTACCCTACGCTTTTTCTTTGGTATTCGTCAAAAAGTGTAACCGAGACCATAAGGGAAAATTTACAGAAGATTTTCAGTATTAAGAGGTACTGCTAATATTTTAAGAATAAATGCAGACTTCAGAAAACACATATTTTAAACGTTGACTGTCTTCGTCTCACATACCTTACAGGACCCTACACTGGCACAGGTAATGCTAAAGGTTCTGAAAGACCGGGAATCAAATGAACATACGGCCCCAAGTAGCACATGATGTTTAAAGGACGTCCCATTTCGGTTGCAAAAGTTGATATTTGGTCTTTCTTACAAAGACTACGTTTCGTAAACGTTTGTAAAATGTTACATCCGTTACCGTTGCGATTTTGTCACATTCATTACGTTTGCTAGACGTTGCATTTTCGTCATGTTAGCATGGTCACAACTAATCTTTGGCGTGACGTTACATTCAGGCAAAACAGAACTAAAATATACTGTTGATAAAAGAGTAAGTTTGTGTATAATTGATAAAGATTATTGAATTCCTCCTTTTTTTGCCTATACGACTAGAAGCATTTATTCCATTGGTTTTAAAGCAACTTTTCGTCTGCGGCTGCGTCGTTCTCTGACCTGCTGTGACGTCACTTGTACTACGGATAGTGAGTTATGGCTGCCAGCGCTGCATTATAAGAGTTTCTACCTAATCGATGGATTGTATCGTTCTTAAAAGGTAAGTTCTTTTCCTGTTTCAATTCATAGGCTTCGATTTCGAACACAATTCGTGTATTCGTTTCATACTCGTGGAGATTCCCATAACACGTGAAGACATTCATGTATTCGTTTCGTAACTCGTGGAGATTCCCATAACACGTGAAGACATTCATGTATTCGTTTCGTAACACGTGGAGGGCGGTACGCTTAACACGTGAACGCATTCATGTATTTTGTTAACAGGTATATATATATATCATCGACTGCATTTTAAACTAGGAGTAGTAACGGATTTGTAAGATTTTTGGATCTAAACACAGCTGTTTTGTTTAAAATTTTGTATTTTTGTGAAAGAGTATCAAAAATATATTTCAAGGAAAAAGGGGAGGGGCTGCATGTCAAAACGAAATTTTAGACCTTTTCATTTTTATGAGCTACTGAATATTTGGTTAGATTTTTAAATAACAAATGCAGCTAGTTGTAAAAGAAATTCTAATTCTTCAAATGTCTAGAGAGCGGTATTGAATTTGTACCTTAATTTCTCAAATGTGCTTCCATGTGCCTCTGTGTAGCAAACATTGTTACAAACGGCAGCTTATTGGTAAGTGTTAGTTATAAAGGATACTCTATATTGCTGTTATCATATATTATATCAGCATTTCTTAGGGCTCATTCAGCCAGTTTTTTTTACAAGAAATATATTGGGTGTAGAGTAACGGAACAAGCTATTGAATAGATACTTATTAAATCCAGTAAGCTTCAAGGTTGAAAAAAATTCAAACCCACCCTGTACAGTCCTGTGGCCAAGAAGTAAATTGTCAATCACAATTCAAAGTCTACATAAGGCACGCACAAATTTAACTTTTTTTTATTTTAATTTTGAAAATGCACATTTTATACCAGATGTGAATTAAGCATACTGAAATCCTAATGTATCTGTATCCAAATGGAATATATACAAATATCCAATGCAATATTTTGTTAGACTGTGGGAGTACACACTTACATCCAAATGTGCCCATCTCTCCCTTCCACATATCAGAGTTGTGCCTATCAAATAATAAAGTAGAGGAATACTATTGAACCTGCCACAGGCCAGGTGGCCAGTTTCTTTGCTTTTCCAGTTACAGTTTAATAAATATTTGTTCAAATTTCAGGAATGGAGGGGTGGGAGAAGTTGGAAGCAGAGTTGTATAAAAATAAAATGTTTCTGTGTACACAACCATTGAAACAAAACTTGCTGCAAACCCGCATATCACAATAACAATAGAATAAGTTAATTTAAAGAAACAATAAAAAAATAATTATTAGGACAATTACAAATTCCGATGACGGCAAAATACAATTGAATATGTGTGTGAAACTGACCTTTATGGCAAAATATTGGACTATGAACCTCATAAAAACAAGAGAATTAAAAGAAACATTTTATACCCAGAAAACAGTTCCATTAATGAACCTTTGAAAATTATAAATAGTATTTTCAACAGCTTAGTTCAAAAATTACTGTCAACTTACAAAATACTTAAGGAAAATATTATAATTTAATAACTAGCTGCTGCAAGAGGAACCTGGCAATAAAATTTAAATTCCTTCTGTGTAAAGGAAACTTTTGATACAGTTCCTCTGTATTGAGAAATAGGCCTTGATAAAATCTAGAGGCCACAAACGTCTGTTAAAACAAAAGAACTGAGGAGATGTAAAAAATACTTGAACATTTACTTCAAGTTAAAATAGAATTAAGTATATTAATCTGAGTAAAGCCTTGAGTAAGTGTTTTAATTTCTGTAAATAACATTCTGATTTTTTTAATCTGCAAGCAAAAACGTATTGGCAAAAGCTGCTAATAATTTGAAAACTATCGGTGTTCGCACATACTTTTACATTCTACTACTTTGGTTGGAAGTATAGTTTTATGAGGATTTTTTTTTCTATATTGAATTAATTTTCTCTCAACAATATTGTTTTTGAACACATACCATTGCTCCTTTGTTTCTGTAATGCTTCAAAACCATCTTGATAGCTGTTTACTTTTGGTGCTACTGGTTTTGAATTTAATTTTCACTCTGAATTTTGTAGCTGTTTGTTCCCAAATGGCAAGAGTAATAGACCAATTTTTGTATTTGCTAGTTGAGTCTATCTTCAGATTTCTCTGAATGAATGATCACTTCTAAGCAATTAAATTAGAGAGCCACAAACCAATATTTCTATTCACTGTCAGATTAATACTTTTCCGATTAAGCCAGTGCTTCCTAATTAGCCTTTCTCTGAATTATGGATCTCTTCTATTATCAGATTGTTAAGGGCAACAGATTAAAGGCTGGATCACATAGCTACACTGTGTGGAAAAGCCATACAAACTTTCACAGTTTGATTGTACACATATTTTTTCAGCAATGTATGCATGTGTGTATATATATACTGGTCACAAAAAGTTAGAGCTATTGCATGAAGTGAAGCCACGTAACATGCCCGCACGGGGATAACTGGTTTTCCAGTTATTTAGGGGAGCGGCGCCCACACGGGTCGAACTGACCTTGTGTCGGATCATTATTTTTCATTTCGTCTTGTAGCATTATGTAACCGAAGGGACAGCTGTTCATCCAGCTGCTGGAGGATGGTGTCCCCACGGCCCGAACCGACATGTGCTATATGTGATAATTTTCACATTTTTTATGTTTTTTGTTTTTTTTTACTTGACACGCTCCCGCCTCAGTTGTAGGTTGCTGAGGTTGTGATTATGCGCCAGCTCTGGATTTTAGTTTCTCTTTTTCTTTCCTGTCTTCTCCATTTTATGTTCCTTTTTGTTTTTCCGAGATGGTTAGCTAGACCTACCTGCACGTTTGCCGTGTGCGGTGACCCGTAAGGTGGAAAAGGGGATGCTGGAGGCTGAGGTTTCTGGAGGCCTGGGTGTTGTTGTCGCCAGTTGCCAACACTCCTCTTTGCCCCCTGCTTCACCCTAAACGTGCGGCTAGGAACTAACCCACTCCTAGTCAATGAGGTCTGTGGCCGAGTGGAGCCCAGACCTCTAACGGCTTGTCGTTTTGCACGACAGGGTGAGTCTGGGGATAGGGTGGGCATGCCAAAGGGGTTTTCCCCACACATGGGAAAGTCTGGGTGCACGCCGAGCGCATGTATGCCCTATCAACTTACTATAACCGCTTGCTATCCCTAGAGCCGTGTTCTGCGTCCACTTGGGCTTGCGGACCTCCGGTTCTCCCTTGTTGTGCTCGATTGTGGGTTGGGAAGTCGGCGGATGAATCACTTATTTTTTTCATGCCTCTCAATGAAATTTCCCATGAACTTAAAACTAAAAGAGGTATGGAGGAAGGTTCAGGTCCTTCCGCCAAAAAATTTGTTGCAGATGTTTCCAATGCTAGATTCTTTTTTGTGCACTCATTGGACCCTTCAAAACCTTTGAGTGCCAAAAGTCAATTTTGGATTCATAAAGCACTTCAATCAATCGCAAGCTCTCCTAAGAGTGTCAAGAAGCTCCAGTCTGGAGATCTTCTTGTTCAGATGTCTACTGTGGCCTACAGTTCCACACTTATTAACACCAGCATGCTGCTTGAGACTCCGGTCAAAATAACACCACACGGTTACCTAAATTCATCTCGAGGTGTTTTCTCCTCTCTGGGGATCTTATTGATTGCACTGAGGATGAACTTATCGAAGAACTGAGGAGCCAACATGTTACGGGTGTGTGACGTATTTCTTTCAGGAGGAATGGGCAGTTTGTCCCATCCTGGAATATTATCTTGACATTCAACTGCCCTTCCCTGCCTACATCCATCAAGGCAGGGTATCTCCACCTCGAGGTACGACCGTACATTCCTAACCCGTTGAGATGTTTTAGGTGTCAGTCGTACGGCCACTCTCAGCAGTCATGTAGGAGTACTCCTAGGATGTTCTGTGGACGCTGTGGTGCCACAGAGCATCTACTTTCAGAATGTGTGGCCGAGGCCGAGTTTTGTGTGAACTGCAACGGTTCACACGCAGCATCAGCCAAAGATTGTCCCAAGTGGAAGGAGGAGAAGGAAATCCAAAGGCTCAAAATGGTGGAAAATATTTCCTATCCTGAGGCCAGAAGAAGAGTGGTTCCGGTTACATCTGATCGGCGATCATACGCTTTATTGGTGGTTGCCAAATCTACGGTTGCCATTCAGACCGACATTCAGATCCCCCTAAATGTCCATTCAATGTAGACAATATCATCGCAGCTGGACTGGAGGCACTCCAGTCGCGAGCTAGGGGTCTAAAAGCGGCACCCGCCACTTCACCGAAGCAGACTCACTCCAACACCAGCAAGGGAACTCAGGCCACTTCTTCTGGCAAAAACGCCAACACTAACACCAACACCAACACCAAGGTCAAGGATAAGAAGAGCATTTGTTCTCCTTCAAAGTCTCAGCCAAACAATCAACGGCGAGCAAATCCCGATAAGACACTTGGGACAAAGCATTCACCAATCTTGGCCCCTGGTCACAAACCCCCAAATCTGGGGGAACGCTCATCAGAGGAAATGGAGGCTGACCAAGTTTAACCATTTTCTTTTTCATTTCATTTTTACCAATGGGTTCAATAATTCAGTGGAACTGCCGAGGTTTTCGCACCAGTTTTGATGACGTGAAACATCTGCTTTATTTGTACTCTCCGGTGTGCCTTTGTCTCCAGGAGACAAAGCTTAAACCATCGGACCTGCTTTCAGTTCGAGGCTACAGTGCATTTCGGACAGATACCTCGTCTGGAAATATAGCCTGTGGGGGTGTCGCTATTCTCGTCCCTCACAGGGTTCCGGTATCTTCCGTCGCGGTTTCCACAACTGTGCAGGCCGTAGCGGTTAGTATTTCTATGCCTGTGCCTCTTATTGCTTGCAGTGTCTATCTGCCACCGGATGAGGATGTTAGCGTCCCTGTTCTAGAGAGCTTGATTGATCAGCTGCCTTCACCCTTCCTTCTTTTGGGTGACTTTAATGCTCATCATCCTTTGTGGGGTAGTGTCAGCACCATCGCGAGAGGTCGTCGCATAATCTCTTCTGTGCTCGGCCTCTGTGTGCCTTTTAAACACCGGTGCTGACACTTACTTCCATGAGCCGACAAGATCCTTCAGTGCGATCGATTTGACCTTGGGTTCACCATCGATTTGACCTTGGGTTCACCATCGATTATTGCTGACTGGTCCTGGACGGTGTGTAAGGATCTCCACGGGAGCGACCACTTCCCAATCGTCCTCTGGCACCATGCAAACGTGCCATCTTCTGCCTCCCTCCCACCTCGATGGAGGATGGATCGTGCCAGATGGGAGTTCTTCACATCGCCCGCAGTGATATCTTCTGAAATGGTGACCCAAGAGTCAATCGACGCAGCTGTACTTAAAGTCATAACTTGTACTCTTCAGGCAGCTGATCTTTCAATTCCTAAAACATCTACGAAGCTCCCCAGAATTCCGAAACCTTGGTGGAATCCTGAATGCGCAGCGGCTAGGAGAGCTCAACACAAGGCATGGTCTACTTTTCGGCGTTATCCAACAGATGCTAATCTCGTTGCTTTTAAACGAGCTAAATCCTATGCTCGGTTGGTGCGTCGACGTAGCAAGAGGGAGTCTTGGATCCAGTATATGTCATCTCTCACTTCACGTGCCAGTTCGAAAAGTGTGTGGGACAAGATTCGTAGGATCAGGGGTAACTACAGCTCTCACCAGATTGCCATTCTCGAGAGGTTAACGGCTGCACATATGCTGAAGTCGGGGAGATGGCAGATTGTTTGGGGGAGGCGTTTGCCTGCGTTTCGAGTGATCTGGCGTAATCGTCCTCCTTTCATAGGATTCAATCCACCGCGGAACGCCAGAGAATCTCTTTTGCACCGTATACCGAAACTGGTTATAACTCCCCCTTCAGCATGTGTGAACTTCGGGTGGCTTAGCATCGGTCCGGGGCTACTTCTGTCGGTCCCGATGACATTCACTACGACATGCTCCGTCATCTCTCGCAATCGTCTCTCGAGAACCTTTTAATCTTATACAATCGCATCTGGTTAGAGCACAGTTTCCCGGAGTCTTGGCGAAAGGCTTTTGTTCTACCTTTTCCGAAGCCTGCCAAAGATACTAAGTCTCCCTCTAGTTATCGCCCAATTGCTCTTACTAGCTGTCGGTGCAAAGTTCTCGAACGCATGGTTAACTCACGATTAATTCATTTTTTAGAAATCATCAATTACTTTCACCATCACAAAGCGGTTTTCGGCGTCATCGTTCACCTCACGATCATCTCCTGCCCCTTGAGACACCTGTGCGCGATGCGTTCGTGCGTAGGCAGCACCTGGTTTCTGTATTCTTTGACATCGAGAAAGTCCATGATCGTGCGTGGCGGCACGGGATTATCCGTGATCTCCACGCATGCGGATTGCGAGGAAATCTTCTGACATTTATTGTAAATTTTCTTCGCAATCGGGTGTTCCAGGTGCGCCTGTGTACGACGCTATCTGCAACATTCCATCAATAACAAGGTGTTCCTCAAGGTTGCATTTTATCTGTCACATTGTTCATCCTGCGCATTAATTGTATCCTCACAAGTCTTCCTCCTGCGGTTTCTGCTACTGTGTATGTCGATGTCTTGCACATCCTCTGCTCGTCATCGAGCATGCGTTTTATTGAAAGGCAGTTGCAGTCTGCAATTAATCAGATTTTTAAAGCGGCGAATAGCAATGGTTTCGTTCTTTCTCCCGACAAAACAGCGTGTGTTCATTTCTGCCGGAGGCGTGGCCTCCATCTCCTGACCCCGAGCTGTATTTAGACCGTGCAGCCATTCCAGTTTTGCCGGACACCAAGTTCCTTGGACTGACCGTCGACCGTGCGCTTACGTTCCGTGTACACGTTCGGCGGCTCAAGATTTCCTGTCTGCGTGCTCTTTCTATTCTAAAAATTCTTTCGAGAGTTTCGTGGGGCGCAGACAGGATCTCGTTGTTTCGCATTTACCACTCCGTAATTCGGTTGAAACTGGATTATGGCTGTATCGTGTATGGCTCGGCTCGTCCTTCCGTTCTCCGGCCTTTGGACGCTGTTCATCATCAGGCGCTGCGACTTTGTAAGGGAGCATTTCGAACATCTCCGATTCCCAGCCTTTTACGCTGATGCGAACGAACCATCGCTTGAATTACGCCGTATGCAGCTGTCTGTTAACTTTTACTTAAAACTTCGGTCTCTTCCAGACCATCCTTTGTACGGTGCAGTTTTCCATCCTCAGCATGCTCGTTTATTTGCGAACCGGCCCTCGTGCGTTTCAACCTTCGGTCTTTGTATGGCGGCCGTAGCTCGTGATGCAGGGCTCGACTTGTCGCTTGTTGCAGGGACCAGGGGCTTTGGGGATCCTCCATGGCACCCACTTGGTGTCATGGTTGATACCACCTTTATGTCTTTCGACAAATCCTCAACCCCTGCGTCACTGTACCAGCAGCTCTTCGCTGAGCACCGTGCCCTCAAAACTGAATACACTCCCATTTTCACTGATGGCTCCAAGATGCATGGAGTCGTTGGATCCGCAGCTGTCTGTCGGATGACGTGTCAGTAGCGCGGATCCCAGCTGAGGCCACGGTGTTTTCGGCGGAGATGCATACTGTGTATCTTGCACTTCTTCATGTTCAATCGAGTTCTTATCATAGTGCTATGGTCTATACGGATTCCTTAAGTGTCCTGCAGTCTTTGTCATCGCTGGACTATTGTAATCATCCTTTTCTTTTGAACTTACGAAGGCTTCTTCTTTCCTTGCTCGAGGCCGGTGTCCAGATTCAGTTCTTCTGGATTCCTGAGCATGTTGGAATCTGGGGTAACGAGTGTGCTGATGCGGCCGCTAGATCTGCTTCCTCTTTGGTCGTCACACCCTTGCCACTCTTTCATCGCGATTTTCGATTTCTTGTTCGTGATCATATCAAACGAACGTGGCAGGGTCTGTGGGACCAACAGGTGGAAAATAAACTGCATCGTATAAAATCTATTCTCGAAATCTGGAACTCCTCATCTCGTCGGAACCGCAGGGAGGAAGTGGTGCTTGCGCGGCTCCGCATTGGGCATTGTCGTTTCACTCACCGCTTTTTGCTGTGTGGCGACACTGCGCCGGTGTGTGAGACGTGCAATTACCGACTCACTGTCATTCATCTTTTGTGTAGCTGTGTTCGTTTTCGTGGTGTACGTTTTCACTATTTTCATTCTCATTTGTTGACCGAGGACGCCGCTACTTTGCAGCGCGTCCTGGATGACCGCTGCGATACTGTCGCTGTGATTTCCTTTTTAAAAGAAATTGACTTTTTTAAACGCATTTAGATTTTAGCTCTTCCATCACATCCTCATTTTTCAGTTTTAATGAATCAGCCAAATTTTAAACAGTGTATCATGTTTTTCATGCTGTTTGTTTCGTTGCCTTTTAGCCCTTTCATCACTCTCATTTATTACTTTTACTTAATCAGCCAGATTTTAAGTTTTCTACCATATTTTTAATACTGTTTGTCTGTCCTGTGTCTTGCCATGTCTTGTGTTTGGCGCTCTTTGGCCAGGCATGGCCCTTGCGCCATAAAAACTAACCAACCAACCAACCAACCAACCACGTAACATAAACGACAGAGTGTGTTTACAAAAACAATTTAATGGGCAATTTCTGCACACAACAAGCAGTACCACAATATAGAAAAAAGTGTATATTCAGAGAATGTCCATACCTCTGGATTTCGGTATCCAGTAACACTACTTATGTGTCGAAGAACGTCTTGACACCTACGAAGCATACTTGCAGTGACATTATTGATGAGTGTCTGGTGCAGTTAGTCCCATATTAGTCAACACATGGGTCTGCCAGTATACTAAAGGTCTGCCAGTATACTAAAGGTCTGCCAGTATACTAAAGGTCTGCCAGTATACTAAAGGTCTGCCAGTATACTGGGGTATGGAATGCGGTTATCTAAACGTTGCTGTATAGATTCCCAAATTTTCTTAATAGGATTAAGGTCAGACCTGAGGTAGCTGTAAAGATTCGATCTTGGGGTTTTCCAGCCAGAACTGGTCTAAGGGGTAGGCCAGGTGGTAAATGTGTAGATTAGCGTCCTAAATTATTTGTTGAAAAAATTTTAGTACCTGGAAAAAGTGCGATGTACAGATTTTAGTGAATGGAAATTAATGGCAAATGGTGCGGAATTTGCATATTTTAAATGTGTTTTAATGGGTTTTTTTTAGTAATATTGAGCTGTGAGTCTGACGCTGTGAAGAGAAGCTGTGGTAGGCCTAATGTATTGCTCCGGCAAAGAATGAGAAGCTTTGGTCCTTTAAAAGGAAGGTTTGTTGCTGTACCAAAATGATGGGCGGAAGAGTACAAGAGAAAGAGTGTTACGTTGTTTGCAGGAGAGCAATAAATGTTGTGATACGCTACAGAAAATAGGTCCACAGCATCCACCCTTTATTTTGTTGTATCCTGTATGTTGTTGGCAGGAAAAACCGGATAAAACCTCTTTGATTTGCAAAAGATACGTATGAGTAAGATAGAAACTGACCTGCGAACAAGATATTAACAGGAAAACCAAAAGTGCAGTGACACAGCAAATCAGCTATGAATGGAAGCTGTTCAAACCAGAACCGAAAGTTATAGTTCTTCAGTTTCCTGTACAACATAGAAAAGCATGTTAGTACTTTCTATTTTGAATCAAGTAATCGTATGCAAAAGAACGAAAAATTTCTCAGCATCTGCTTTAAAAACAATGACGAAACATGAACGAACTATATTGTGTAGCGTGTGAGTATAACACGGTTCGCTCTCGTGGCAACAAAATACGCGTTCATACTTGTAGTCGTCCGCGCGTGAATTAAACGCTGCAGCGAATCTTCCTTTCAATGAAGCAAAGCTTCACATCGTTGCCGTAGCAATGCCCAGAGTCGCAGGATATAGACGTACACGCGTACACCATACGTGTATAGTTTGCAAATTATTAGCAGATTTTGCACATAGTTTTTGCTTCTAGATTAAAAAAATAAAAATGTCATTACAGCAATTAAAACACTTACTCAAGGCTTTATTAAGATTAATATATTTAATTATATCTTAACACGAGAATGTTCAACTATTTTTCACATCTTCCGACAGAGAGTTATTTTGTTTTTGCAGAAGTTTCTTGCCTCTTGATTTTATCAAGACCTGTTCTCAATATATAGGAACTGTAACAAAAGTTTCGTTTACACAGAAATATTTTTTATTTTATTGCCAGGTTACTCTTGCAGTTGCCAGTTATTAAAATAAAATATTTTCCTTATGTATTTTATAAGTACTATTTCTGAATTAAGTTCTTAAAGATGCTATATATAATTTTTGAAGGTTCATTAACGGAACTGCTTTTCTTGATATAAAAATTAGTCTCTTGTTTTTATGAGGTTCATGGTCCAAAAAGTTTAACATTTTGGCCTTAAGGTCCACTTTTCACACATTTTTGCGGATTCAGTCGTAATGTCCTTTTGCCCTCTCTAGAATCTGTAAAGTTCTAATAATTATTTACTGTTATATTAATTTTTCTTAAAATTATCTCGTTCCATTGTTGTCGTGATTTGCGGGTTTCCAGCAAGTTTTCTGTTTCAATGGTTGTGTACGCTGTCACATTTTATTTTTATGCACCTCTGGCGATGCGTTAGACTTACCACAGCGTCTCTTCACAGCATCACACTCACAGTTCAATATTACGATAGGAAATCTTTAAAACACATTTAAAATATAAAATTTCTGCACCATTTGCCATTAATTTCCGTACTCTAAAATCTTTATGTCAGACTTTTTCTACGTACTGATATTTTTCCGACGAAATAATTTAGGACGCTAATATATATATTTACCGGCCAGGTAGGCAGCCACCAAATGGAAGGGATGCCAAATTAGCCTATGGATTTATAAATTTTCTTCCATAGTAAAATTATCTGCTAACATTTTTCTTTTTTCTTTTATGAGCTAGTTTGTATTTGCCACAAAAATGAAAGCTGAATACTCCTTTGTTGTTTCTCTGGCACGTGCAGAGTTCCTATATATATATACCACCACCAACAAGAAGAAGCATTTTAAATTCTTGTGTGTGTTTTTTCTGAGAATTCTTCTCTGCTGCTTTTACGCATTTGTGCTTTCAGGAAAAAAAAATTACATTTTTTTTGTTCCTGATGTTTTTTGACATTTTTATATACACTGAGTGGCTACTTTATTATGACTAACTGACAGTTTTAAGCAAATGAGCTATGGCTGCATGCTGTTGCCACCAGAGGGCGAGGCTAGTATAAAGAGGGAAAGCTTAGTGCATATGACAGTAGTAGAAGTTATTTTGGGGTGACGAGATATGTAAAAAATGCGATTTGAGGGACTTTCAACGTGGGTTGATTGTAAGAGCTCAGAGCCATGGAGCGAGTATCACTGAAACCGCCGCATTCGTGAAATGTTCCAGAGCCGCTGTTGTTAAAGTGTTTAAAGACTGGACTGTCAACCAAAAAACTGGGTCCCTACGTGCAACGTGTGGTCGTCATCGACTAGTGACTGCTCGGGCGGAACGGAGATTTTCCAGACTGGTAATAGGCAACAGTGCAGCAATTACAGACCATCTTAATCAAGGATTTCTCAAATGATCTGTGCACGCACTGTTCGCCGTTCACTGCACTGATGGGATATGGCAGAAGAAGGCCTGTTCGAACACCTTTGCTGTCTGCAGTTAACAAGAGAAAAGTCTCCAGTTTGCACAGGAGCACAAGGATTGCTCAGTCGATAATTGGAAAAAAATTATGTGGTCCGATGAATACCGTTTTCAGTTGCACCATGCCGATGGCTGAGTGAGAATTTGGCGGAAACAGTAAGAAAGCATGGACCGCAAATGCATTGCACAACCCTTCAAGCTGGTGGAGGCAACGTTATGGTTTGGGGAATGTTTTCTAGCATGATTTTGGCCCTTTAATTCGTGTTGATCAACGTCTGACTGGCGCATTATATCTAAACGTCGTTGCAGACCAATACATCCTGTCATGTGAATGGTTTATCCCAATGGCAAGGGCTACTTTCAACAAGATTATGCGTCTTGCCATAGTGCTCGTATTGTACAGGATTGGTTTCAGGAAAATGCCGGTGAGTTTACTTTGTTTAGGTGGCCCCCACAATCTCCAGATCGCAACCACATTGAGAATTTGTGGGATGAAGTTGAACGAGGTATCAAACAGCTGGATCCACAACCCTGCAATTTCACACTCCTGGAAAGTGCTATTCATCAAGCATGGTCTTAGATTCAACAAACCACCTATCAACATCTCGTGGAGTCCATGCCACGAAGAATCTACATCGACGCAGTACTAAAGGCAAAAGGTGGCCCAACGAAGTACTGAGGGGGTGGTCATAATAAAGTGGCAACTCAGTGTATAACAATAAGGCTTGAGTGACAAGCCTTATTGATATGTAGATCTTTGGAAATAAATCCCAAATTCCCACAGCCTAGGGTAAAGCGGAAAAAAACCCTTTTTGCTATGAAAACTGCAACAAAGCTCCTACAGATTGCGAACCATATATAAATCAATGGTTTTCTATCCACTCATTGATAGCGCATTGTTTGCCATTCAGGAAAGATTTACTCAGTTGCAAAAACTTTACAACGCTTCGGGTTTCCTTTATAATTTGAAGAAATTGCCTGACAGGGGATTCTTTAAAAGAAAAGTGTATTCAGTTAGAAAAATTCCTTATGGATTCTGTCAGTGAAGAAAAATATATCAATGGGGAGCAACTGTTTGAAGAGCTGAGGCATTTGCAAGCACTTATGAGCAAATGCAGCTCAGCTACTACAATAGAAACTCTAAACTTCATATTCCAGTATGATACGGTTCATTGTTATCCCAACAGTAGGATTTGCTTTCGAATATTGCAATTCCTGTCTGTAGAAAGCGGGAAAAGAAGTTTTAATAAATTAAAGCTGATGAAGACTTTTTTGAGATCTACAACGATGCAGGAACAGCTATCAGCTTTATCCATCGTTTCTATTGAAAACGATATTGCACAAAAAAAAATTCTGAAGCAAAGAAGAGGTTTTTGCAAAGTAAAGCCAGACATGAACGTTTCATGTAAATAACGCGAACAACTATGTATGATTCCATCATTTTGTGAGTAAAATTATCATTATTATATTGTACTTTTCATTTGTAGCATAGCATATAATAGTGAGTTAGTGACATATCTACTGAGCATGCTAAGTTGAGATTAGAGCTATTTGCTGTGTTTAGGTCCGTACTGCAAAAAAAGAAAAAAAAAAGATCAAAGGAGTCTTTCTGGCTGTCAGGAAAAAAGCAAACAAAAAAAAACAGAAAAAGTTGAATGCCATAATGACAGCACTCTTAATAGGTTTCATCAGTGGTTTAGCTTTTTTTCTCTTCCTTTCTTTTTTTAATTTTCATTCTAGTTAATTGTAACTGCAGCTTGGTGCTCATTTTGGCTTTTCACTTTACTAGTAACTTGTTTTTCAGTGTTTACTTCCGTTTTTGTTTCTTCTTGCTTGATTCTTAATATATATAAAGATAAATTAAAATTTGGGGGTGTATCATAACGTAATTTTATGAGCATAATTTAAAACGTTTCTAGCACTAATTAGGGCAAACTTTTGAGTGTGATTTACATTAAGAAATAAGAGGGCATTCAAAACAGTTGAATTATATAAATAAATTGCATAAATGATCTTTTTTTTTTTTTTTTAATTTTACTCAGGTTTGGTTATTCATGGCTCTAGTTAGGAAAGTTAGGGATGTTATGCAAAACACAGGTGAGTGTAAATTAAGTACGGCCTCCTGTAGCTTTAAAACTTGATCTTATATCCCTTATATCAGCATTTCCCCTCCTCCCAGTAGATCTCTCTGTAGAGTACAACTGGATCACCCTGTGAAAGTAAACCAACTTGGAGAATTCACCAAGTTGGAAAATATAATATTAATGGAACTAAAGGATTAAACCATGTGTGAAATTATGGAATAAATAAGCAACATTCATTCACAATTAAATAATTTATTTTAAGATTTATAGTTTTGTTGAGCCTTTAGCTCGGCTTCATCAGGACAAAAGGAGCATAAACATTCAGATGTGATATCATCAGGTAGTTGACGATCATGGATTTTGATGAATTGTCTCCATGTAATTGAAAGAAATCGAGTAGGTATCATGTTGTTGGCAAGTCATAAAGAAAAGTAATGGAAACAAATTGGTGTTTTCTACACATGCATATCGTGCAGTACATCTATGCGTTACAGAGGATTCCTTGAAGAAAAAGCTAGATTTTTACCGGCGCAGATGTCTAAGCACTGGCTTATGACTGTTCGGCTCTTCCAAGTGGGCTGGGTTCGAATCCCGATGAGGCATGGATGTTGTGTTTGTCTTACGGCACTGGGTCTCTCCCTTCCCTGGAACCAGTGACCCTAAATTAGGTACAGGTGACTGTTATAGCCCATTGAGTTGCTCACCATGGTCAGTAAACACAAAAAAATTAAAAATTAATAAAGCTCGATTTTTTTCAAAGAAACTGCGGCACACACAGGATATAGATTGTCCTTTTTGTTGTAGACAAAGCTGTCCAGAAATTTAGGAACTTTCAAAAATGTTAAAATTTCAAAGTTATTTTGAAATTTTAACATTTTTGAAAGTTCCTAAATTTCTGGAATGTTAAAATTTCAAAGTTATTTTGAAATCTATAAACAAGGCAAATTTTTATCGAACAAAAGACTACGTTGAAGATATAAGTTCCTGGGGATTATATCAGATCGCTTGCGAATGTGGACTTTCATGTATCGGACAGATCCGTAGGGCTTTTAAGTTTTCATGTAAAGGAACATATGACTTACGTATGGAACTGAAGAAGTCTTCAATAGCCCAACATTATCATGCAAAATAACCAGATTTTCTTTTTTAATGCTACGCATATTGATAAACCTGATTTGACTATCAAGTTTAATACACTAGAAGCTTTCCACATATAGTGCAACTGCTCATGGCTCGTCAACGACATGAAATCTACTAGATTTCTCTCAAACACGTGGAAACAACTTGACAGAAGCAGCGACTGTCAGAATGCTGATGATGTCACGATGATATGAACGTTTGCACTCCATTTGTCCTAATGAAGCCAAGCCAAATGCTTAGTGAAACTACAGTAGATTTAAAATCTTAAAATAAAATATTTAATTGTGAATAAACATTGCTTATTTATTCTATCTCAACAGCACAAGTATTGTAGTCATAAAATACTTTGACGGAAAAAAATCCCAACACCACGAAAAAATAGCTGTAGAGGAATGAAATGGCGGCAATACATTTCTATAGGTAACATATTTAATTAATTAAGGTTTCAAGATCACAGCTTAATGTTAGCGCGAGAAGAGCCATTTTAAATGTGAAATGCTGGTACATTAATAACCGATGTAACCGCTAGAATGTTGAATGCAAGCACGCAAACGTTCATGCATTGTGTCGTACAGGTGCTGGATGTCAGTTTGTGGGATGGAGTTCCATGCCTGTTGCACTTGGTCGGTCAATACAGGGACGGTTAATGCTGGTTGAAGGTGACGCTGGAGTTGTCGTACAATGCTGTCCCATACGTGCTCGATTGGAGAAAGATCTGGTGATCTAGCAGGCCACGGCAACATGTCGACACTCTGTGGAGCATCTTGGGTTACAACAGCGGTATGCGGGCGAGCGTTATCCTGTTGGAAAACACCCCCTGGAATGCTGTTCATGAATGGCAGTGCAACAGGTTGAATCACCATTCCGACGTACAACTGTGCTGTCAGGGTGCGCGTGATAACCCCGAGAGTGCTCCTGCTGTCATAGGAAATTTGCTCCCCAGAACATAACTCCAGGTGTAGGTCCAGTGTGTCTCGGCTGCAGACAGGTTGGTTTGCAGGCGCTCACCTGGCCTCCTTCTAACCCACACACGGCCATCACTGGTATCCAGGCAGAATCGGCTTTCATCAGAAAACACAACAGATCTCCACTCCGTCCTACATTGAGCTCTAGCTTGACATCACTGACATCGCAAACGGCAGTGGTTTGGAGTAAGTGGAATGCACGCTACAGGGCGTCTGGCTCGGAGCGGTCCTTCAAGTAACCGATTTGTCCCAGTTCGTTGTGTCACTGTGGTGGCAACTGCAGCTCGAATTGCTGCCGCAGACGCAGTACGATCCGCCATGGCCATATGCCGTACACGGCGGTCTTCCCTCTCAGCAGTGCTACGTGGCCGGCCGGAACCCGGTCTTCTTGAAGCAGTACCTTCCCTTGACCACCGCTGACAACAATCATGCCCAGTGGCTACATTCCTGCCAAGTCGTTCTGCAATATTGCTGACAGAAAATCCACCTTCTCGTAGCCCTATTACACGACTTCGTTCAAACTCCTATTACACGACTTCGTTCAAACTCCGTGAGCTGTTGATAATGGCTTCTTCGTCTTCTTAAAGGCATTCTTGACTAACATCAACACACTACGTCAAATCTCAACGATAACTAACGCTCACGAACGTTACAGCGCGTATTTACAGCGAACCTGCTTTGCATGTTCCGAGGGGCGCTACTAGCGCCACACGTATGCGCCGAGCGCGAAATTTGCATAGACGTCATTTTACAGATGTACTCTCACCGCCTGCCAACTGTCGTTTATCTAACACAACCCCGTCTTGGTGTTGGGATTTTTTTTCTGTCAGTGTATATTTGGGAATTACTTGGAGCAAAAATATACTATACAAGAGCATTAACCAGAAAAGAAATCATGTGTTTCTATGAAAAAAAAAAAAAGCCTTTAGCAGTGGGTGCTTTTTTTTTTAAAGTAACCCCCCACACACGCACACCTGTTTATTGAGAGGGTGAGGGGTGTAAGAACCCTGTTTGATCTGCAGCCTTTCCATTCGGTAGAAATTTTGTGTGTAGTTGGCTTGCAAAACTCCTAAAGCAGCAACTGCATCAATCTGCCGTACACTTGCATGTAACATGTCAACAGCCCTATTTCTGATGTCAATGCTTAAATGTCGTCTGGACATCTTTTCAAGTTAATCCTACTCTGAAGGAAATGCATTCAGTAAACTTGTAGTCCAAGCAGTGAGACGACCTGTTTTCCACTTCTCGGAAGGTACTTTTATCGGAGCTTGCACACACACACCACATGCTGTGTCATCATGATGCTAATTTATGTTGATAACCTATCTCCTGTATTCACTAAATATGCATATCATCATGTTTCCCCTTTGAAACCATAATATCCCAAACTTTTTGTGAGCACTGTATATATATATATATATTCTCTTATGATACAGAATACATGAATTGTGTTTGAAGCTTATGAAAATAATGAAATGAATACATGAATTGTTCATTTGTTTCATTATAACTTTTTGTGATCATCTATGAATTAAAACAGGAAAAGAATTTATACATTTTAAGAACTTAAAGTTAAATGTTATGTACAGAAATAGGGAGAAGAGCACAGCACATTGTCAGAGTACAACAACAAATGGCGTTAATGAAAAACCAATAGCAGAAAATATTTTTTTCTGGTTGGCCAAACAATGCCAAAGGGTTACTCTTGAAATGAGTATATATGTATGAGTAGCAACAGAATTTAACCAAGACAGAACAAACTAGATTGGGAGGCTGTTTTCATATCTTATTTGCATACAAATTCTTCAAAAAGGTGTTTCAATATGCATAATCAATTCATTCTTACAATTATTTATATGCTACGTACTGTTACACAATAGGACCCTCAAGCGGAAACTAAAAATTGCAATTTCTAAGCACAAGATAGGGACATTACACTAAACAAACTTCCTCAAATACTAAGACAATTATAACCAAAAATTAAGTCTAAATTTGCAAACTAGTGAAAAAAAAGATTAAGAACCAATTACACATGGGTTGAAAGAATACAAAGCAACTAACATACCAAAATAAAAGGCTCCTCTGTAAAAATACAGAAAAAATGATAAAGAAACGTAAACTGAGATATAAATACACAGATCTGCAGCAGAAACACAGATAGCCTTTAGCTACATCTAAAAGAAACATTAAAAACAAAGCTGTGAAAGTACTACTTGATTTATCTCCCAGCATTATTTCACCTCACATTTCTAATAACCTATCAGCAAAATTTCAGATGTGTCCGAAAAACTCGTAAATGACACACAACTGACTCAGTTTTATGTTGCAATAACTTAGATGTTAGTGTTATTAAAATGTCTACTTTATGTTCAGTTAAATATGAGCAACTGAATTTTCAAGAAAATTGCAACAGCCACGACGAAGCCAGTGACATGGACTTGAGTCAAAACATAGTTTGCGAAGTCGTATACCTTGTGAACAATAAATATGCAGGGTGTCTAATAATTATTGGACACAGTACAAAATTATGTGAAACAAAACATTAAACAGATGGAAAGAAACTGACTGTACTAACTTACAATGTAACGACACAATAAATTTCGATGTGAGATCCCTAGGTTGCTCGTAGTACGTCCAAGCGATACTCGATTTCATGCCATGTATTGGCAAGCATCTGAGGAGTTATGGAATTAATAGCAGCTGTGATACGCTTATTCAGTTCCTGCAAATCAGTACAAGGCGTCTGATAGACACGATCCTTTATATAACCCCACATGAAATAATCCAATGGAGTTATATCTGGGGTGCGAGGAGCTACAGAATGGAACCACCACGCCCAATCCATCTGTTGGGGAAATGCTCATTTAGGCACTTACGTACACACATTTACCAATGCGAAGGCGCGCCGTCTTCTTGGAAAATGACGTCATATCTTTTGATCTGAGATATAGGGAAATTTTCTAGCATATCCAAGTACGTGTCACCATTTATGTTTTTTTTTTCACAGAAAAAAGGGCCAAATCACTTCTCTTTTTTATAGGGCGCACCACACATTAACTTTTGGAGAATCACGTTCCAGTTCAATAGCAGTATGAGGCGGTTCACTGCCCCATATCCAAACAAAACATAGGTTTACGAAGTGAAACAATACCTGATATATGAAATGTGGTTTAATCACTAAAAATTACAGTACAGAGAAAGTTTTTATCGTTTTCCACTTGATTCAGTATATCCACAGCAAAATCGTATTGCAAAAGTGTAATTATTTACATGCATCTTTTGCACAGTTTGAATTTTATAAGCATGAAACTAATTTCTTGAGCAAGATATCTTCAAGTGTCTATTTTGGAATGCACAGTTCTCTGCTTGATTTATGAATGGATATCCTGGGGCTTTGTTGGAAACTTTCATAGCTTGGTCAACCATCTCACCTCTGACGCTAGGCATACCGGCTCCTCCACGATGTTCCATTTTGCCAGTTTCTTTAAACTGTTTTTTCACAGCTTAGTTGAATTTGTTGACGGAGGATTACAACCATACTCTAAACGGTACCGTCTTTTAACTGCAATGACAGACTTTAATTCCGCAAACCATAACACACACACATCGCCTTCTGCTGTATGGATGACATGACTACTGATTGCGCATTTCTCATACATTCCTCATCAGGCCACACCTAGCGCCATCTATCGGATTCTGGGAGTAACAATTCTGCAATACAAAAATATAGAAACCGTGTTAGTAATATGTGACATAGAAAAACAGACAATGCTCATATTTGTTTTTTTTTTGTACATAATTTTGTAATGTGTTTAATAATTCTCGGACACTCTGTATAATGGTGAGAGATTGTGTTGCACTGGTTACTATGATAGAAATGCTTTCTTTTTTATAACATTACTTTCCTAACAAAGTCATCCCTTATAAAGCTTCAACAAAAATAAGTGATAGTAAAATAACTATTAGGAACATGAAAAAGTTTTGTGAAGGGGCCTTCATATGATGAAAATGATATTTTATGATATGATGAAAATGATTGTTTAGGTTAGCCAAGAACTTCCTTTATTTACCCCCAAATTTTTGTAAACTGCAAGACTGTATACAACAGATTATCATGGTAGCTTTAAGATAAGCATTACCGTACGTCCCTCTTATGGATCACAAACGTTGCTAAAACGGTTTTGCTACATTATGGAAAAGTCGTTTAAACGTTTGTTTTCAACGTAAAATGCAAAGTAAAAAATTTGAAGAGTGATTCTAATGAAATTTGGTACATAGGTGGCCTCTATATAGATTAAGAAAAATATCAAATTTCATCGTCATATATCCACTGGTTTTGAAAATCTATATAAAATGTCCAAAAGCACCCCAAAATCGGAAGATTGATATGTTTTAAAATTGTGGTTGCAGTTCCCCTTGCCGCCCCGGTAGCGCAGTGGTCTAGGCGATGGCCTCTGATCATTCGTTCGTAAGGGGTCCGGGTTCGAATCCCGGTGAGGCATGGATGTTGTGTTTGTCTTACGGCACTGGTTCTCTCCCTTCCCTGGAACCAGTGACCCTAAAGTAGGGACTGGCGACTGCTTATAGCCCATTGAGTTGCTCACGGTGGTCGTTAAACCTCCAATCAAAAAAAAAAAAGTTCCCCTTATTAAGATAGAGAGATGGAAAACGTATCTTTTTGTAGTATTTTGTATTCTCTTTTATTTGATGTACAACACCATAGGGGTTAAGATTAATAAAAAATTAAATTTTAAAATCAAAATTTTGAATTTTTCAAAATGCAACACTCCAAAAAATTCGAATTTTTTTTTGAAACAATCTTTATATTTTTAGTATTTGATTGCGTGAGTTGTAACTTGGGATGATAATGGGTTTACTTAAAAAGCTATATTATAATTTAGCCTAACACAAGAGTTAAATGAAAAAAAAATGAAAAAAGCATGTAAACTAAAAATAATAAATTTGGGCTAAATCTAAAAAAGTTTCATTAATAACGATAGATATAGTATTTTTGTTATTTAAAACTATTTTTTTAAATAATGTTTTATTTTTAATTGATTTGTTTAAAATCTGAGACTACATGGGTTTAAAAATTTAATTAATTTCATTATTCAGCATTTGTAATAATTCACAATACATTATAAAAAAAAATAACAGACTTCAAAAAGTAATTTCAATTACTGCTCAAGAAACACATCAAAATAATAATAACATATGGCATTGAATTTTTTACATTTATGCAAATTATATTCCTAATCTTAAACTTAGATCGTCACTTAAAGCAGAATCTCCTAAAATAAAAAAAAAGTTGCATCATTGTTTTGAAGTGAAATCACACATGTAGATCCTTGATATAGTCTTTAAAAGCTTCAGTAGTTTGGTGTATTTCTGTTTCAGAGAGATTGTAGAGTCTTCCTGTCGGAACCAAAATATTTACTTTACACAAGACGTAACTTACAGGAAGCCATAATGCATCTTGTGGGCTAGGGTAGGAAAAGGATGTAGAAGGACCAGCTGGATGTAAAAAAGAGACCTTAACTTCATTCTCGCTCTCTTCTTTTGGTAGAACTACCCACCAGTTGTTTTCATAGATTATGGTTATGTAACTACTAATTTCTGTTATTTGCAGTCTGTCTTGTAATGCTGATACTTTTTCAGTAGCTGACTCGTTTGATTCTGAGAACATCTTCACTTTTATTTTTGAATTACTCAATGGGATAGGAATTAAAGCATGACGTTTCTGGGTACTTTGTATTGTTAGAGACTTGCTTAGGTGGTTTTCCAAAAATTGGTCTGTTTCTATTTATTCTTCTTGACTTACATATATAAAGTTTGCCAGAAAAATGTTCTCAATTGCCCATTCGTACAACTGAAATGGTGTTTGAAATTTGATTCTTGTAAGGGCGTTGTATGCTGGCTCGGGCAGCTAACCTATTCACCGTTCCACCAACGCCATCACATGGCCCCTTCCGGTGTGCTGTTGCTGAAAAATGCCATTCAGCATCAATGTTGAAGTCATCTTGATGGAAACATAAAAGTTTGTGAATTTTTTTCCGATTTTTGCACTGGGCTGCAGACCCGTCAGAGAAATAGTACATTTTGTTGACGCTGTTGTCCCCAAACTTACTTTTCAGTAAATTAATAAGTTTTTTTTTTGGAAGCAGTACAGTGTAATTGTGTTGTGCTCTAAACATTCAGAAATTAATACAAAACTTGCATGTTCAGTTTTTTCTGTTTTGTAATAGATGACAAATGGGTGGACTGCTGCTTACCTACTGGTCCAGTGATAGCTCTGGGCTTCATCTGGAAGAAGAAAACTATAATTTTCGGCAAAATCACAAATGACGATAAATTCTGAGTCCTTGAGGTTTTCCTTAGTACTATTCATAAAAGAGCTTTGCTGCTTAGCAATGAAGTCATGTCTGACCAAAGCAGAAAGTTTTTCGCAAAACAAATCAATAAAATCTGAAGTTGATTTTTCTAATATCGCCAAGTTGCATCTATCAACTGTAATCCTTTGGCGAAAAGTTAGTTTTACAACAAAGTTCTCCTCAAAACTGTGTTACCAGGACAGGTGGGACACTTCCCCAAATGACAATCTATGGAATCAGGGTTGCACAATACACCGTATGAATACCACTAAACCCTACCAGGACACAGTTTTTTGGTCTGAGCTCTGTGAATTTGGAAAAACACTTTCGTGCCTGCAAATTTATCTTTGAAATGATTTATAAGCTTCTGTCAAATTACATAAAATCAGCCTGTTTGACAATTTAAATTTATCTCCGTTTTCAGTCCTAACAGAAACACAATCTTACATTCCAGATAAAACCAGACTAATTTCATCACTTTGGTAAAACGATCGTACTACTTCAGAAGAGAGACTCTTACCTGGTTTTCTATTAAGGCTTTCCAAAATTCCTTTTTCCTTCAGAATTTTTTCTTATTGTCTTACCATATAATTAGGAGCATTGAATTCTTGCATGATTTTCCTCACATTCCATGACTCTGGTAAGCAAGTCAAAATCATCAACTGTTTATCTCTAGTGCAGTTAGAAAAATTACTTTTAAGATTGTCCATAAGAGAGTCATGAAGTAATTTCATCCTCGTCATCAGATGATTCTTGAATATTTGCAAAAATCTTTCGTTTCATAGCAGAACTGAGTTTTTGAATTTTGGTTGAAGCATAACATTTAGATTTTAGCTTTTTCTTATTGGCAGCTGATTCACCAATTCATGGAGCGAAGTATTCAGTGTTTCAATTACTTCTGACGTAGATGCAAAATGTTTCGTCCATTTTCTCATCAGCACAGGTTTCATTTTCTTCTTGACTAATTTTTAAAGGTTTCAGCTGCTTTCTGCAAGAATCACAAATTTTAGAGTCCTTTGATAAGTCATCAACATTTTCTAACATCCAGTCTGTCACATTTCTTAGCTTTTTTTTATCCCTTACTCTATGGTTACTTTTTTGAAATGGACTGAAACATTATATTACTGCATATCTTGTACTTTCCATTGTTGATTATTTGTGCATAAAATGTAAAATTCAAATAGTAAAATAACTGCATCCCATTACCTGTTCTTTTTATGTTTCCTAAAAAAATCCTGCACAGCTTCAATTTATAAAATTCTAGTTTTAAAACTGAAAAGGATATACTTTATTCAATTTAAAGTTCTCAACCACAAATGTTTTCAAACACATATCACTTTCATTGCAAGAAACAAGTATGATCACCATCAAAACCTAAAGCAGACTAAGAAGAACATCTGATCACCATCAAAACCTAAAGCAGACTGAGAAACACATCTGATCACCATCAAAACCTAAAGCAGACTGAGGTCTGCAAGGTAGGAATGCAAGTTGCTACATGTTGGGTCCTGTTACCAATGATCTAAACAACATAATCAGTTTTTCAAGTCAGAACATGATGGGTTTTGTCCAAAACAAAATGTAGCCTACAGTACAACTGCACAGTCTTATTTTTTTATATTGTATTGTGAATTATTACAAATTCTGAATAATGAAATTAATAAAATTTTTAAGCCCATGTCGTCTCAGATTTTAAACAAATCAATTAAAAATAGAACATTGTTTAAATAAATGGTTTTAAATAATGAAAATACTATATCTATTGTTATTAATGAAACTTCTTAAAGATTTAACCCAAATTTATTTTCAGTATTCATGATTTTTTTCATTTTTTTTTATTAAACTCTTATGTTTGGCTAAATTTGAATATAGCTTTTTAAGTACACCCATTATCATTCCAAGTTACAACTCACACAATCAAATGCCAAACATTTTAAATATTGTTTAAAAAAAATGCGAATTTTTTGGAGCGTCGCATTTTGAAAAATTTAAATTTAAATTTTAAAACTGAATTTTTTAAATATTAACCCCTATAATGTTGTACATCAAATAAAAGAGCATAAACAATACTACAAAAAGATACCTTTCCCATCTCTTTATCTTAATTAGGGGAGCTGCAATCACAATTTAAAAACCTATCAATCTTACATATTTGGAGTGTTTTTAATAATTTTATATAGCTGTATTTTCAAAACCGGTGGATATATGGCGATGAAATTTGGTATTTTTCTTAAACTGTATAGAGGCCACCTATGAACCAAATTTCATTAAAATCTGAGATGGTCAAGTCAAGTCGCTGTGTTGAGTTGATACGGAATGACCCTAGAAATAAATATAAACGTAGATAAAACGTTGTTCTACCGTTTTGCAACGGCACACGTAAAGCCAAAAAAAGTCTTGAAACCGGAATAGAACCTTCGATAAAACGTTGTAGCCGCCCTGACGGCGCAGTGGTCTAAGCGATGGTCTCTGATCATTCGTCCGTAAGAGGTCCGGGTTCGAATCCCGGTCAGGCATGGATGTTGTGTTGGTCTTAGGGCACTGGCTCTCTCCCTTCCCTGGAACCAGTGACCCTAAATTAGGGACGAGCGACTGCTTATAGCCATTGAGTTGCTCACGCTGGTCGTTAAACCTCCAAAAAAAAACAAAAAAAACCCGTTGTGGTAACGTTTTTTGCGACGTTTGAAAACGTTGTTTTGAAGCAATACACAAAGGACAGCAACGTTTAATAGAGGAAATTTAGACGTTGAATAAACATTGCTGTAACGTTTTTTTTTATTGGAGGTTTAACGACCACCGTGAGCAACTCAATGGGCTATAAGCAGTCGCCCGTCCCTAATTTAGGGTCACTGGTTCCAGGAAGGGAGAGAGCCAGCGCCGTAAGACAAACACAACATCCATGCCTTACCGGGATTCGAACCCGGACCCCTTACGGACGAATGATCAGAGGCCAGCGCCTTAAACCACTGCGCCACCGGGGCGGCCTGTAACGTTACCTAAACGTAATACAGAAAAGAAAAGTACGTTGTAATATCGAAAATGAAACGTCGCTAAACGGTTGTTAAAACCGTTTCTCAACGTAATAGAGTTGGAATATGACGTTTAAATAACGTCATTTAAACGTTGCTAAGCTGTTGTTAAAACCGCTTCTGGACGTCATAATGGAAGGAATATGACGTTTAAATAACGTCCCTCAAACGCTGCTAAATGATTGGTACAACCGTTCCTCAACGTAACAAAGGGAAGAATATGACGTTTAAATAACGTCATTTAAACGTCTTAAAAACGGTGCTACAACGTCATAAGAACGGTGGAAAAACCATTGAATCAACGAGACGTATTAGCGGGGTATTTTTAAACGTAATATTGTGACGTTTTTTCAACGTCATGCTGAACTGGTTTTAGGCCGCCACGGTGGCGCAGTGGTCTAAGTGAAGTCCTCTGATCATTCGTCCGAACGGGGTCTGGGTTCGAATCCCGGTGAGGCATGGATTGTCGTGTTTGTGTTACGGCACTGGCTCTCTCCCTTCCCTGGAACCAGTGACTCTTAATTAGGGACGGGCGACTGCTTATAGCCCAATGAGTTGCTCACAGTGGTCGTTAAACCACCAAAATAAAATTAAAAAATAATAACTGGTTTTAAAACGTTTTACAAACGTTTTTGTGCTACTTGGGGCGCAATCTATGAATGCAGCGAATTGTGGGTGAACAGATGCATCTTGAAGAGCAAGAGTGTTTGATTCAAATTGTATTTTAATGACATATCATATAAAAAGAACAGATAACTTTCTGCAACAAATAGTAATTATCAATTTCTCATATCTGAGAAAAATTGAAACGAAGCTAGTAAACCGGAAAATAGCAGACCATATTAGGGCCGGTAATATACACAGAAAAGAGAAATTAGAAAAAGAAAAAAAAATACAAATAAATAATGTAAAATTTCATCTTGAAAATCAATTGCTTTTAATATCGAAAACTGAAAGACTTATAACTCAAATTTCCGCACTCAAATCAGGTCAACATACTGGAAACTGCTCATAGTGGCGATTTTCAGTGTATGCCAGAAGTAGAATGCTTATTGCCAATCTCTTCCTCTTCATGTTTTTAATTCATCCATGAATTGAAATTATGGAACAACATCGGGTTGGTGATTATTTCTTTCTATATGACTGTTTATAATAATATTTATTTTTATTTCTTTCAGGAAGCATCATATACACAGTCGAGTCACATTATTGTGACCACCTCCTACTTTTGCCGTCAACAGCGCGGAGCCAATGAAAAAGGCACGTGTCGTGAGAAGGTTTGGAGGGCATATAAGGTGACTGTAGGTATTCTGATAACTTATCACTGGTTGCTCTCATGGATAAAAGGAGCGATTTATCAGGTTTGCAAAAAGGGATGATTATCGGCTTACTACCATGAGTGGCAGTATTTCTGAAACAGCGCAGTTTGTAAACTGTTCGCGTGCTTCTGTGGTTAACGTAGATCTTGATTGAAGAAATGGCGCAATTGCAAATAAGCGATGCGTTAAAATGCGGGGCACCACGGGCCATTGATGTTAGAGGTGAACGTCGGCTGCGAAGGTGCGTAAGTGCCGATCGACATGATGAAGTGGAGCAACTCACTGGCCGAATGAACCAGAGCTCCCGGAAGTGTGATTAAAGGACAGTTCAGCGAACTCTGCAGCATGTGCGGCTCCGAAGCAGATGGATGGTCACTGTAACCTATGCTAACGATTGTGCATCTGCAACAAATGCTTACATTTGCACTGCAGTATCGGAATTGGTCCTCAGCTCATTGGCAAGGATTGCCTTCTTCGATGAGTCCCGTTTTCTGCTTCATCGAAAGGATGGACGTTGGCGTATAAGGCGAGAAACATCGGCGAACAAAGTTATGGTCTGGTGAAAGTTTCCCTTCTATTCCCTTGGTCCACTCATACTTGTGGAAGGCAGTATGGACCGAATTCGTTATGAATCCATCTTTGCAGACCATGTACACCTATACATGTTGATTGTCTTCCCTGGGGCTGATGGAATCCTCCAGCACGACAATGAGACGTCTCACACAGCCAGAAATGTCCGGGAGTGGTTGAAACAGCAAAATGGAGACGTCGAAGTATTTCCCTTGCCCCTAATTCTTCAGACCTAAACCCAATTGAGCATCTGTGGGACCACTTTGATCGTGATTTTTGCACTATGGATCCTCCACCACGCACCCTCCAGCAGCTATTAGATGCAATGTAGTCAGCATGGCTCCACGTACCTGTGAACACCTTCCAACACCTTATTGAGTCTCTCCCAGCTCGTCTAGTTGCTGTCCGCGCTGCACACGGCCGTTACATTGGATTTTAGATGTTGGTCACAATAATGTGACTCGATCGTGTATGTTGCATGACGTTTTTATACGTTAATACAATCTAATGATAACCACGAAATATTTAAAACTCAAAAATACGCCAGCATAGTAAAAGATGTTTTACATAATGAATCAAATCTGTTAAAGAAATCTTGATGTTCGCTACCTCTTGGAATGGTTTAAATTTCATTTTTGCGCATTGCATCGACAATAATGCAATAATTCTTTGAAAGTTTATTTTTACAATAATAACAACTCCTTTAAGATTTTCTTTTGTGTCTACGTCAGGTTTTAAATTTGGGACTGTTGCACATGATTTATTTCGGATGTTTTGCCGATCTTAAATATTTCAGTTGAACGATGTTCTTCCTTTAGACAAAGCTTGTTTAACTATGCGTATTACACCATCAGACGCATATTTTCTTCCATATTTAGAAGCTGGTCACTAAATTGTAGAATAGCATTAGGTTGCAACAGCTATGTAAATGATTCTCTTTGAAGTATGAAACAGTTACCCAACGCAAGTAACCTATGCTACTTGGACGATAAAAAGCGATTATAAGATATTAAACCTAACGACAGTGTCCTATGCTACTTGGACGATGAAAAGTGATTATAAGACATTAAACCTAACCCAAGTGACCTACACTATAACTTTCACACGACTTTAAAATAATATGAATAAAATTAGCAGTATTTTATTGGAATTTTGTTTTCTATTAATATTTTGGTTTTAAATTTGAACTTAAGGAGCCGCGGATGGCTTAGTGGTTAGTGTTTCAGACTATCGATGCTGGGTCCCCAGGTTCAAGCCTGGGCTGATCTTTCAGAGATGGTGTGATTTACTAACAATCGCTGAATATCCGCCGTGCATCGGACGAGCACGTTAAGTGACGGCCCCCAGGCTGGACCCACTGGTAAAATGGGTATCCTTTCCTATGTCCCCCCTGAAATTCTCTCACCCATCTATGTGCAATATCGTACTTGTACGGTGGCGCCATCTACTGTACTCTAATCTCACTACAAACTGTTCTGTCAAAGTCGCTAGACTTGCTCTCATTCCTTCCGTTTCTGTGTCCTGCCCAAAAGGCGATCTCGCTGTAGGTGGCTGGGACTCTACTCCCTGTGGACGGAAGTCCTACATGAAAATCACAAATTCTGCATCCTGACTGTATATATATATTTGAACTTAAGGGCTCGAAGAATCCAGAGGTTACGTGAAAGGCACTGCAAAGTACCCAAAATGTCCAAAAAAATTGTATGCTGGTGTAGCATTAGTATTATAAGGTAGTGCTGTACATTTTTAAATACAACACAGTTTCATTCCGAAAAGTGAGTGAAGAAGTTTCCTTGTTCTTTCCAGAACCATTTGTTTTTACGTTAAGAGGACTTCATTTTTGAAAAAAAAGCACATTTTAACCAGGTAAATATAAACAGGAGGCTTAACAAAGAATGGAACACTAGGAGCCTCGAAGTTTCAGAAATGCCGTCATTCATGAACAAACTTCTGTTTGATTGTGCAAATTAGTTTGTTCTGGTTTAACGACAAAGACGGATATCAAAGGCCTAATTTTGCAAATAACTTTTACCAAATTCAGTGCGGTAGAAACCTAATTGCATTTTGAAAAGAAGGTACAATATTTCAGAGTTTGCATCAATTGAACTTTTCACATTAGTTCAATCATTACCAATACATATATATGTTTTTTTAAATTTATGACAAGGAACAGTACACCAATTAAATAGTAAATAGTAACACTACTAGTGATACGATTTATTAGCGTATAAGGTAGACACATTAGCGTTTCCAAGCTTTCGCACATCAACCAGATGGCTTTTTAAAGGATGTTAGGCAGAAACTGCCTAACTTCCTTTAAAAAGCCATCTGGTTGATAGACAGTTTCTGTCTAACTTTCTTGAAAAAGCCATCTGGTTGAAGTGCGAAAGCTTGGAAACGCTAATGTGTCTACTTTCTTCCCCAATAAATCGGATCACTAGTACAGTGTTATCATTTACTATATCTTTCTAAATTTGCGAAACAAATTTTAAATTTCTGACAGTAAGGAAGAAAAGAACATTGGAAATTTGTTGATTTTACTAGTTACAATTCTTTGACATAAGTCTTCTGCCTAGAACCTAGAGCCAATTGAATAGAAAATATTAAAAGCAAAATGTTACTGATCCAGTTACTTCAACAGACCAGTGTGATGCATCAGGACTTTTCCTGGAGTGGATCGATGACTAAGCGCATTATTTCCGCTAGAAATACAAATGTTTGCATGCTTCTCGTTGTTATGAATATGGCTTCAGTCTCAGTTATCTAAACATAATTTGTTTCCGGTTACAAATGTCATAAATAGTTCGTTGTGTAGACCTGAGTCGTCGAGTTAAAACTGTGGTGTTTGGGCGAATAATTGTTTGGTACAAATGAAATTTATATTAATCGAGGTAGAGCAAAATTTAGCTTTGAATTCATCTGTTTCAATGCACCGCAAAGTGATAATCAAAGCTGCTTCTCTTCTTAAATTCTATTTCTTTTCTTAGAGTTTATTGTAAACACTTTGCAAATCGCTTATCGCATGTTTTAGGAGATTAGTTTTTGAGACAATTTCCCCTGTAAAGCAAAATACCTTTTTTGTGTAGTTTTACTATTTTTGAAATTACTTCTAATGATTCAAACGGTGTGCAACACAACTTTTTTTTGCTTTACCAGAATCTCTGTTAAAATTCAAATTTTCTGTTAAAAAATTAAATAAAAAAATCGTAGCTTGGAAATGGAATCAGAACTAACAACATTCAGATTTCCACCATCAAAAAAATATTATTACTTAACTGTACAACCTGCAACGTTTTCTTACAAGTAAGAAGTCACTTCTGCTACACAGGTAGGGCAATGACATGAAGCGTTCTTCATGAGGTGGACAACGAAAAGCGACATAATGCATTTCAAAATCAAAAACATGGGAGAATTTAAAAAAAAACATACATTTTCTTTAAACATACAAATTTTTAAATATTACGTTGAAGACTAATTTTCATTCAGGTTTCATCTGCAGATTTCTCGAATGTAGTATGTACCTCAAAAATTTGTAAATCAGTAAAGGTCTGTCGCAAAATATCATAAAATTTAGATTGCCTGGTGTGATTGCATTAGTATCTTGTTGTCTTTCAAATTCTAAGGATATAACACAGTTGAGACATATAAGGATAATATTTATGTTCGGCTTCGAATGGCGTCCAATACTGATAACGTTTTGGGTAAACGCGGGTGTTTCTGAAGCATATCAAAAATTTGTCAGACAGAGGTGAACATAAATTTGGTAGGAACAATTTTCTTTTTTTTTTCTTCTTTTGCTTTCAAATATAAACTGCATACACTGTAACATTATAAACATAAGTTTCTCTCTGTTGGCTTAGAATATCTCCAGGTGATAAATACATACAGAAAGTGAACTGGCATTTTCTCTGTGGAACAATTCCATCGATTTTGCTTATGTATTTTAAAGCAAACTGCATTCATTGCCAATAAACATTTTGTTTTGATAGACTAGCTGTATTAAATGACCTACACATATATTTTTCATGCCTTACACATATATTATCTTCATAGCTTACATTCTAACAATGAACGTTTTAAAATCAACATTTCTGTACCTTCTGAGACGTTCAGTAGTGTACATAAATGTACACCTACATTACAAGAGAAAACATTTTACACGACTATGTTCTTCTAAATCCAGTATTTAAACTTTTTTTTGATAGGATATCTACCTTCAAGACGTTTTGTTTATGTATTTTTTGTTGTTGTTGTTCTTCCCCGTAAACGCGTGTTTCTTTTTCTTTTTCTTTGGTGTGTTACCCAAACTCTTGACTACAGAAACAAGAAAGGTATCACAGACTCTTTGAATATAAATAGCATATATTTTGAATCCTTTGCGACGAGACCAGAAAATTTTAAAGCATAATTTGTAAAACACGCACACACACACACACACACACACACACACACACACAAGGAAAGCATGTACGATCCTTACGGAGAAGCTGTGTGTGATTTGAAACACGCATTTTCAGCATGGTTTTTCCCAAAATAAAGAATTGCCCACAGAAAAGAAATTCACCGATATTCTATGATCAGTAAGATTTCCTAAATGTAAACAATTACTTACTGCAACTTGCTCTTCATATGCAACGTAATTAATTAGAAATTATGTTATCGTGGAAGCAGAAGCAAATTAAAAAAAATGGAAAAAGTAAGAGTAAAATAGTTTTCCATAATGAAGGGTGTTTTACGGTGACATGTTTTCTTCCAACGAAGTCCACGAGTGGTAGATAATCTTTCAAATGTATGTACATATTCAATGCGGTCGTATCATTGCGAAGACGAAAAAGCAACAAATATGAAATAAATATTTATGAATTTGACAAAATATTATTAAATAAATATTTACGAATTTTTTTTAAATTTTCCTGTCATAAAACATTTATGAAATTCATAGTATATCGTTCCTTAAAATTGTGTACAAGAACACATAAGACAAAACGCAAGAAAGGTTGAATATGCTCAAAGAATATTCCTGTACGAAAATTTACTGTACGTCAGACAGCAGAAACGGTCTTATATAGAATGTTAGTAGAGGAATTTGAAGCCATTTCAAGCTTTTATAAACATATATTGATCACTTTTCTGCATAAAATTACATTATCGAAAGTGCTGAAATTTTTGGCATAAAAATGATCCGCATTTTATTCGATCAATAATCGTATATTTTGCAAAATTTTGAGTAACGGTACTTTAATTCCAATACGTGCTTTAATACGTCGTGTTAGCCAAGTGATTGATCATCATTATTCTTAGCTTCTGCTGAGCACAAGCCGAATTGCGCGTTACACATTTTCGAAAAGTTTAGAACCGCCCTCTCCAGCAAATGATACCAACTGTAATCATAGTAAAACAAAAAACAAAAAAAACCGTTTACCCCATAGTGAAGGCAGGAACAATTCAACTCAATGGTAAAGAAACACGCAGCTTGAGTCCAAAATAAGGGGAGAAAAACCACATAATGGAAGCACTGAGTTTTTAATCTATCCATATTAAATTTATGTGGTTGTTAAATAATTCATGAGGTGAAACCACAGTTCAGCATTTTGAGACTTTCCTTCTGAAATGAATTTTCAACACCAAGACGATGTGTAGATCGCAGAATAGCAGAAGTCGCTTTTATTTGAAACATTACTTGAGGCTGTAGAAAACACACACACACAAGTGTGTGTTCTACAGCCTCAAGTAACGTTGGATGGAGTGCGCGCATGCACGCACTCCATCCAACGAGTGTTCGCCTCTGCGAAAGACACCAACAGACACGAGACCGCAACAACACCTGATACTCCACAAAAAACAAATGCAACTTCGCACC
This sequence comes from Macrothele yani, assembly GCA_039090855.1. Lineage (NCBI taxonomy): Eukaryota > Metazoa > Arthropoda > Arachnida > Araneae > Macrothelidae > Macrothele > Macrothele yani. The sequence continues at coordinate 42,560,153 of CM076999.1, read as the reverse complement.
AGATAATTTGCAAGGAGCAGCATAGACCGTGTTTCCGACAGAATTTTTTTATATCCTAAAGGAAGAAGGTTCGATTGCGAGGAAGAAGGTTGAATATTTAATTTCTGTATTATTTTTGGTAATCCCATGAACCACCTACAGAGGTAGCCATTAGGAATCCCGTTTACCCGTTCTTTGGTGGAAAATATTGACATATAAGAAAATCTGAAAAAAACAACTGTGAATCCAAAAACAATCCATTTCATCCTATACACTAATTACCGATACAGTTTTAATATTATTAACAATATTCTTAAAGTGACATGATTTGAAAATAATATTGTCGCATTTTATGAATAAGTATTTTATACGGTTGTAGTAACACTTTTTTGCTCTTTCTTTTTTTAGATTGTAAGTATAAATATACGGTAACATTTCCCTTGTGAACATCCACTTTTTTTTTCGTCATTATTTTTTTTTCAAAGGAACACGGAACAAACCATGGATAAAATTGCATATTTCTCTCCATATTAATAAGGCCACGATATCGGGGTTCCTACAGCCCATGAAAGTGGCTGTTACAAAGTTTCATGGGTCAAAAACGTGCTTGATGGTATGCACTTTCTAGCTATAAATTGCAGTCAGCAATACCAGCCAGGGTGTTAAGGAGAAACAATTGCAGTTATTAATTACATAGAACGTACAAACGCTGAAACTTCTTGAATCCGGAATTTTTTTTTTCAATAGAATTTTTGCCTTGGGAAAGGCGTGCAGGAATATAGTGAGATTTTGTGAAGTGATGTTAAGGAAATGTAAAGCAGTAATATCTAAAATGCATTCCATAAACATAAAACGGACGGCTTTAGGAATTTCAAACTTTAATTAACCAATTATACATAATTTCGATAAGACATTGTATATACTTCTTCATATGTAGAGTTTTGAAGAACAAATTTTTACTAAAATTGTGATGTGGAGCTGCACAGGATTATCACATTCTTGAGGTACAAAATGTAGATTTTAAATAACAATCTGTAGATAACGGTTGTTAAAAATTAGCAATGCCACTTGTTTTCAAATTGGCTCAGTCCCCAACTTTCTTTGAAAAAGAGAGTGTTAAATTTGGTTAGGCAAAGGTGCTTATCTGTTTTAGTGCGAGATAGTCGAATCATCCTGAAACGCAATAGATTTCAATGTCAGCTAATTCTTTTATCGGTATGATCTATCACATTGTTTATTTGTTGGGCTGTCGGACAGACATAACAGAATGAATTATGTCTTAAGACTAGTATAGTTTCATTACATCAACGACAGCGTAATCGTAAACGACATTTCGGAAAACACAATTTAGGTAACATACGCAGCATGACGACTGTTGGCGTGTTTTTTAAATCGTACTGGAGTTATAGCAGACTTTCCCTTCGCGATTTTAGCGGTATTCAACAACAATGAAGTGGGTCAAATGTACCTTTTCATACCTGATCTTACGTGATTTAACTTAGATTCTGATCTATTTTTTGTGTCTTAAAAACTGGATGTATAGTTCTCTTTGTTACAAATCTTTACTGTTCTGCTAACCCTGGGAACGTGGATGTTCAGTCTCTTAACGATATACGGTGTAGACGACTGGCTTTCTGCGCATTTGTCCATTCCTTGGCACCAAAGTTTTCATGTCGGAGCGCTAATATTTTTCTGCTCTGTTTTCTTGCAACACCTGTGGCGATTTATGGAACGAAAGTGTCCTTTCCCGCAGTCCAATATATCAACATCTCTCGTAGTCCTGCAACTGTACGTACGGTTCGTTTCTTCTGCGTTAGGGCATACCTAGGTACTACTAGTATCATGCAGCCACGATTCCCGTGAATAGACAAAAGCAACTTAACCAGGACATCCTGCCTTCATACTTCCTGAGGAACATGTACGAGGAAATGGTTGTCACTTATGCCATGATTTCCACCTTCTTACGTGACCTACCCATCCTTAGAATTTCAGTCCGATTGCATACGTATGTTCGATGTTGCTTTTCCAAACAGACAAAAGTGTGTACGTGTAACATAAAACGTTTCAACAACTGTGACGTTAGTGAGAAAGCACTTGACCATGAATGGTCGTGGGATTTCTGGTATCATGACAGCTGACCGAAGTGAACACAAAGTGATCTGGTACTGCTTCTGAAGCTACAAAAGAAAAGTGTAATGATCATTATTGATAAAACGTAAGCTATAGCAGAAAAATTAAAGAAAAACGTACTTACGTGTTAGAGTACTCAGTACTCTAACATCGATAGGTAGGAACACCCTGCGTGAAAGAAGGCTTAATACACGAAGTAACCAGTATATGTAATGTTGGAAGACCCATGTTAAACATACGCAGGGGTAATACCTGAACTATTACATAAAAATACAACGAGAGTAAAGAAATGCATACATTGCAACTATAAAGTGCATACTATTATATACTATAAAGTACGTATTAATCTATCCAAACGAAATAACAACAGCTTCTGAGGGTAATGTCTCCATACTTGTAGTTACTGGATTCACCTATCTTTATTAAGAGCTACGTGGCTGTGAAATGTACCATAAAATCTAGAACATTTTGATCAATTATTGATGTTCTAAATTTCTAAAGGAAGTCCGTTGAAAATCCTTTTGCAGCACATCGCTGCTTCGGTGTTCAAGGTTGCATCAAATTCGAATCAAGGCTGACTTTACATGTCACAAAATTATCTAAATATTTATTAAATCTTGAAAGTTATCGTTTGGTGGTTATACTATTGGTTTCGTAAAGGGTGCCTGCTTTGAGATTAAAAATGCGTTTTGTCTTTAAGGTTTTCAAATAGTGTAGCTGCACTCCTTCTACTGTTAAGATAAACAGAGTTTCGCATAGGAATCGGTGCAGCGTACGCTACGCAGAACCATTCGCTGGATGTATTGTGTGTTGTGACACATTACTGCCGCCGCATTACCAGCGAGTTGCAGCAGAGTTCAATTCAGTTATCAGAGAGTTGCGACCCAGCATGCCTTCTCTAGGCAGGAAACACACAGGGAAGCTTACACTCATCTGTATTATGAATTACACTTACTGTAGTCGTCCAACACCTTGTCGGTGGTTCGTTATGTTTCCCTAATCTTACCCTTTTTTTAAAGGTACTAATCACAGCTGTGACCGTAAGCACTCCACATGATTTGCCTTCTGAGAAATGCCCTAACCCTGTCGTATGTCGTTAAAATTTGACTTTTGTCAAACACCGTTAGGTACAGTGTTTTTCCCATATGAAAAACAAGAATAATTCAAACAGACCTCAGTATCAGATATTACTTATATCATTCCATGAGTTTTACACGATGAGTTATTTGCCTGCAGTATTCCTAGATCTGCACAAATGCCAGCCAGCCATAACAGTGCGACTCTTCTGGTTACGTTAACATAATCTAAAAGTACATGCATTAGATTGCTTTTATCTTTTCTTGTGAATTTCATACGCAAAAAAGATTTACTGTGCAATCAGCAATTTTACGAGTGTTTACGGCGTTCCCCAGATTCTAGTTATAATTGGATATCACTGTTTTTTACTTTTTTTATTGAAGGTTTAACGACCACCGTGAGAAACACAATTGGCTAGAAGCAGTGGCCCGTCCCTAATTTAGGGTCACTGGTTCCAGCGAATGGACAGAGCCAATGCCGTAAGAAAACACAACATCCAAGCCTTACTGGGATTCTAACCTGTACACCTTCACGGGCGAATGATCATAAGATAGCGCTTACACCACTGTACCTCCAAGGCGGCTCACTGTGTTAGGTGGGGATATATAATCCCACTCTTAACGTTTCTCGAAGTCATCAGAGTCTACTCATATTCCAAATTTCTTAAAAGTAGTTTGACTTTCTTTCATAGAGAAAACCATTTGTCATAGTATAACCGGAATTCCAAAACCATGTAATTTCTCATGATTTAATGAACATTCCTTTGTACTGGAGAATTTGCTATCAAAAGTGGTTTATATGTCTCAACAAAACTTTATCACGTATCGTCTGCTGGGAGTGAAGGTACATTAGTAGCAAATATCTAATTTTGTACTTATTTTTTGCGCTGAAACCAGGAAATCACAGCCATTTAAACAAAAGTCGACAGGAAAATGCTGTTTGTATGTAAATGAAAATGCAGAGCGATACAAATTGCCCCTGCGGAAAATAATTATGTTGAGATACAATATTTTACCTGAACAGGTTGATTTCAGATACTAGAAATTAAGTAACATCCCAAATCTTTTCTAACTTTTTATTCAACCATATATTTTTTTAACTCATTCGATACAGCATTTCTGATAGATATCTCTGTTTTTATTAATTCTTCAGTTTTTGAATGATACTTAACCAATATTAATTTGTTTTCTGATCCCTAATCATTAGAGAAATTGATGTATTTTTAAAAGTTTCATATCTTTATTAATATTATTGTTTCTGAATTCGCATCTTGGATAAAAAAATCTTTGTACGTAAATTCAAATATTCAGTTGTCCGATATCGCCTTTCAAAAAGCATCATTTATTAAGGTGTCTCTACTGTGGTTGCGCTTCCATCACTGGCCTTGTCTGAGCAATTAATCAGTTAGGGCTGACGTTCTGCCCTCTATCAGCTCATGTAAAAAGTTAAACCAAGAAGCATATGTATTGATCTAGGTTAATTACTATTTCAGTTGTACCTCAAAAGGCCAATTAAGCATGTGAATTGCGTCGCTGCTCCTGATTATATATACCGAAGTTTACGTTTTGTATCCTCATTAATCGAACCTTTCCATCTAGCACACTAAATCGAGTACATTGATTACCTGGCGAGACCAAAAACTGTATGATGATGCAAATCAATACATGGAAGTAGTATTTTAAGGAAAGACAATTCCTTAAATGTGTAGTTTAGTGTCCTAAATTATTTGGCTACACGTTTCTAAAAATGTCGAAAAAATTAGGTACACAAATGTTAAAGTATGTAATTTTATGGCAAATTGTGTAACAGTTCACGTTTAATATGCATTTTCAAGATTTTCGCGGTAAAACATACCTCAGAGAACGATGATATGAACACTCGCTGCGGCAGACCTAATAGAACGCTGCGGAGACCACGTCTGGCTTGATTGGCTGAATCGATGATCTTGTTTCGCCAGCCGAATTTGCGGAAGATTACAAGAGGAACTGTGTATGTTCTTGCTAGGAAAGCGTTCCATTTTGTAGTGCTACCCAACAGAAAATATTTCATCATTTCTGTCTTAATTTTTCAAACACATGATGAGAATTCCTTTGTTCTTACGCATGTGATTCGCTGATACGAAATAGAAAGTGTGTAGGTGTCTTTCTTCTGGAAGAGCGTTAAAGTAGATTTCTCTTTCACTCCAACAGAAGTTACATATAATCGGAAAGTGAAAGTGTTGGTTCTGGTATCGACAGTGTGCTCCGCAGTTCATTCAAATCGGATTACAAAAAATAACCCTGGAAGAAGTGAGTCCATACATTCCTCATTAAAGAGTCATACACGAAAAGTCTAAGAAATTCTCAGATTTTAATGTGAAAATCTTAGACAGATATAATGAGCTTCTTTCCGTATCGAAGCTTTACAGAATGGAACATTTTCCTGGAATGAAAATGCAAAATGTGCTGTGATTAAATAAATCCTTGGTTTTTCTCTGTCAGCTTACTTTTGCTTGGACACCTACCACTCTCTATATCATGACGCTGTAAAGAGAAAATATGAGAATTGTGGAACCACGTCCCAAGTGTACGGGAACGCAGGTAATCTTTCAATGAAATTTGCATCTTCCGATACCTGAGTTTTCAGAAACGAGCAGACATACCCGTTGTGAGAGTCATTGGCTGACCCATGAATATCAACTTGAAGATGATAGTTATACTTGCCGTTCACATCCGAAGAACCCCGTTACCTAAATCACGATATCAAGAGAAATATGAACATTATGGAAGCAACGCTCACCCTTCAACCAATATAATTTTATTCATTAAGTAGAGCATTGGCCTTTAAAACATTATTGATTCGATGTGCCATGATTTCATCCAGTTCCTCTTAGCATTTTAAACCTCAGTTCCGCATAGCAAGTCCGAAGACGCCTTTTGATTTTCTAATGTTCACTGGAGGGTGATATCTGTTATCGGTGACTGTCTTATCCACATTCCGCACAAGTTCAGTTAAGTTAAAATTTATTTGGGTATTGCGTGACCATTTTTAGCATTTTGGATAATTCGTTTTATTCCTGAAACCACTGAGTGATAATTCGAGTCCTTTTATATCACACATTATCCGGGCAGTAATAGCCTGCTATATACTAATAGCCGAGATATCAAATATAATTCCTGCCATTTGAATGTTTCTGCAGGGGTCCTAAAGAAAACGATGTCTATGATGAAAAAAAAGATTCAAGACCGATACATCGCCTTCACCAGATAGGACAGTTAACCCTCGGCAAATGGACACATAGATTCGTACCGTAGAATACACGTTTTGCAAAACTTGGTCGGCAAAATGATCTTGTAACGTAACACGGTAAGGATATTTTCTCTTTTAGTACAAAAGAAAATTTCGGAATTCTAAAATCAAAAGGAAAGAAAAAAATAGCTCATGAATAATAACCCTATCCTCTCATCTAAGAGAGAAAGCAGCGCCCTCTCTGATTGCGTTTTATCTTAAAATGGAGACAATCATCATTTTTTTACAGCACCGAAAACAACCAAAAGAGGGAATCATTCTGATATTGTTATGAATAAGAGTGAGGTGCACAAGAATACCGCCTAACGTGATAACTAATATATTAAACCACTGTGCGTGTCCGCAATGTCATGCCTACGGTCAAAACATTTAGTTACCTGTGTGAAGGTGGCTTTTCTATTAAAAAAAAATAATTTCATTGACGGAGTGTCACGATGATGACCTTTTCTTTAAGCACGTCCCGGCAGAGAACATTTAACCAGAAACATCCAAAATAGTTTTCATACGAAAGTGGAAGAGAATAACAGATAAATTACTAGGAATTTATATTTTGGGGGTATGCTTTTCCTGCTGAAGCTCTAATGTTTTCGTCAAATAATTTATTTCCATTTTTTTAGAACGTCTGTTTAAACAATTGCGCTAGTTCTAATGTGTTCATGATCTCCATAATTGCCGATTTCGTAACTTGATATTGGTCTTGAAATGTGCAAACAAATGTATTAACGAAGATAATAACTGGGACTTTTAATTTTCAAGGTTCTCACTTACTTCTCTTTCCCGTACGTGCACCGCTAAAACGTATGAATTTACCAGTCTGCTAGTACAGATATTAAGCAAGAGGATCCAGCAAAGGAGAGTTTATCAGAAACACCTTTGAATAATGAAACCAAGTTAAGTGTGTTTCAAGAAACTGATCTGTTAAAAGCTTAAGACTATTGAAAGGCATATATAATGCTTTCAAGACCAAATTTATCGAAAACGTCAATATATCAGTTAGGTTTGAAACACATAACTTTCAAAATTTAAGAAACCAATAAATGTTGAACATCTCAAACAAATTATATACATCGGGCAATGGAAATCAATGAAAAGTTTCGCCACTGATATTGCCTTGTAAATGAAAATTATCTCTCACAATACCCAAACAAACCTGAAAATATAGATAAAAAGTCACAGCTACATTTCTACTCATCTTGATAAAATACTGAAATCACAGTGTCGGCAGCCCCAGGATTAGAATCTGGTAACAGTTTAGGAAGCATGTATCAATGAATTCGTGCTAAACGTACACTAAACAATGCAAGAAAAAAGTATTTAAGTACCATACAAACAAATATATTTATTTTTTCCCCGTTAAAAGTGAAATTTATTTATAGCTAAAAACTACACAAGATAAAAGAATAAAACGCAAGATCTTTCGAGCTTATTATAATATCTCACTTAGCTTTTGTTTCCTTGCTTCAGCGTCTTCACTTATTTAACCATATTCGCCCAATCACTTGAAAGGACTGTGTTTACTGGTCTGTTTCGGTAAGGTCAAATGCTCTTTTTTTAGTTTATGTAGTTGCAATGGTTTCCAGTGCTCACTTCTGATCAGCACTGCCAAAACACCTAGCTTCTCTGCTGTGTACTGCAGAAGTCGATGCCATATTTTCAGGTAGAGGAATGTTCTGTGCAGTTTTATAGTACTTTAATCCAAAATCTTTGCTAAGATGTCGGGCAACAGTGATTATACTAATTTCAGACTTTTTTGAATGCACAAAATTCATTGATTTTCTTGCACGAACTCCTCGAAGAACGCCTAACTATTCGCCTTAAACATTGGTGTGCAAAAATTCAGTTCGAAGAGGAGAAATTAGCATAACAGCAGAACGAGCTGCCAGAACGGACCAAAAACCCACTCAGGAGATACACTAGGGTCCGGTACGGTAGGGCATGCGCATATATGCAACATGACGTTGGGGGGCGGGGGGGGGGGTCGGAAGGGTATAAAACACATGTGCGGTGTACGCTCAGCAATTCGGTGAAAGTTATTGCACGGTGTACATCGGTTTGAACGACGTCGACTTGCTGCCACCGTGTGATATGGCCAACAGGCAAGCCAGTAGACGACATCTGCATGACCTTACCTGAGGTCGCGTCATTGGGAAGTTGGAAGAAGGTCGAAGTGTGACTAGTGTAGCCGAGGAGTTCTGGATCGCTCACAGCATCGTTTCACAAGCTTGGAGAGCATTTCAAACGACACGAACAGCTCTCCGAGAGTTTAGCAGTGGTCATCCACGAGCAACCACCGCGGCGGATGATTGGAATATTGTTCTACAGGCGAGAAGAGATAGACGGTAGACAGCGGGAGAATTCGCAAGGCACATGAAACAGACAACTGGACGCCCGTTATCGCGTTTTACCGTTCCCAGAAGGCTGCACAAAGGTGGTTTATTTGCACGACGACCAGTACGGTGTGTGCCATTAACGCCTGCTCATCGGAGACAGCGGTCTCTGTGGCGCCAGGAACACAAGAACTGGACATATCAGCAATGGGGTCGAATTCTCTTTACGAATGAGAGCCGCTTTAATCTGACGAGCGATTCTTCACGTATATACATCTGGAGAGAGCAGGGAGCACGTATACCTACTTCCAACATCATTGAAAGGGACCGGTTTGGAGGTGGCGCAGTTCTCGTTTGGGGAGGTATCATGCTTGGTAGTCATACTGACCTCCACATCTTCCAAGGAGGTTCAGTCACTGGTGTCCGCTATTTTACCGAAATTCTCTTGCTTCACGTGCTTCTGTTTAGAGGTGCGGTGGGTCCTGAGTTACTCTTCATGGACGACAACGCTTCACATCATCGTACAGTGGCTGTCGCAGAGCTGTTGGAGAGTGAAGATATTCAACGCATGGATTGGCCCGCAAGGTCCCCTGACCTAAATCCAATCGAACACGTGCGGGACCTTCTCGGGAGACGCTTGGCAGCACGTCACCAGCCGCCGGCAACGATTTCGCAGCTGCGATTGGTGCTACAAGAGTATTGGTCCGCGATGCCTCAACATCTCCTTGACAACCTCGTCCTCAGCATGGACAGACGTTGTAAATCCTGCAACGCAGTCAGCGGTGATCATATCTCCTACTAAATACTGGATTTTGTTTGTCAGTCGCCTGTCACATGGACGTTTCTGTCTTCTGTCCAGTTGTAGCCGAAGCTACCTTTCTAATAAAGTGCCTTTGTGTCCTTTGGATTACTTGTTTGGACGGTTTTGCTCACTTTTTCCATATTCTTACATGTTGGGGATCTTATGGTATAACGTGAGTGGATATGGAGCCTTCTGTTCGACGTTACATTCGAAAAACCGTCTAGTCCTTAATTTTTGCACGCCAGTGTAGAATGATCATCACGTGGATTTGTTTTCCTTGGACGTCCACTTCCCTTCTGGTCGCCAAATTCACATGTATCTCAATAATTCATGATCGTATTATGAATAGCAGTCTTGCTCACATTCACCTTTCTGCTTATATCCAGTTCAGAGTATCCTTCATGAAACAAAGTCACTATTTGTGCCTAGTGAGTGACACTGAATGACGACTTTTGGCCCATATTTTGCTATGTAGAAAATACGTACAAAACCTCTCAGCAATGAAACCAGAAGCAAACTGAAGCTTGCACGCTTCCCCCAAATCTATCAGCATCGGCCGCTGTGGGATGATACAACACCGACAAGAAATTGATTAATACAAACAGTAGCGGCGGACGTAATCTGCCGAAATTTCCTAATACCAACAGGTGGTCTAAACCTTTTGCAAATGACTTTATATAGTTGTTCAGGCCATATGTATGCCACTATGTGAGACATAAACGTGCTATACGCAGTTTGCCACATAATAGTTTTCTTATTTCAGGTCGAGACATTTTCTTAAACTAATTTTTTGAAACTTATGGAACCTTCGCATATGTTAGTTGTCGCCGAGTTGTTTCTACTTCCCATGCTATTGGGTCCATACCGTGTCGTGAATAAGGCATGAACGGAGTGGCTGTTGCAGAGAAATGTTAGTTGAATGCTAAGTTTTAAACTTATCTTTAAACACGAGTAAACCAAAAACAAGGTGAATGTGATTAAGTTCGAGAGATAGTAAGCGGTCGAGTTCATCGACGTTGGCCGGTCATGACTATGACGGCTATTACTTTCTCCGTCGCTTGAACTTCCTTGGAAAAGAACTTGTCTGTAACACTCTTCCCTTTGAGTGCCAGACAGTTGATAAATTACGCCTTCTGTGGCATTTGTTAACGTTAACATGCCTCTAATAGTTGGAAAACACTCAATATTTATGAACGATACTTCCAATGCAACGCTCATAACGGAAATACAAATTCTATGGAGAATGAAAATTCACGAGGTGCATAAAACCAAAGAGGGAAGGTTTACAAAAAAATTTTCAACACGTATTTTGAAAAAATTAAAGGTTTTCAAGAAATTAGTAAAAGTAAATTAACTTTTATTTTAAAGTTATTGATTTTTACTGCAGACGTTTTTACATAAATGCTTGAAATATTAAAAATCATGATTGTGGTAAAACTACAACTATTTTGTGTTGAATAGTTATCAATGCGCTATTTAAAGCTCAAATACATGTTCTGGCATTAACATTTAAATTTATAAGATTTGTATAATACTACGTTGGCCCGTTATTATTAACTATGAGCAGAGATAAGCAGGCAAAACAAACTAGCATTACGATATGTGAATGTTACTAATACTTTTCCAAGTTTTTCAGATCTTCCAAAATTCTTCTATGACTGTTTGTTTTCTTGAATTCACGTTTACAGAAACAGAAATGTTTAATTAGAAAATATCATTTCGTTGTTTGTTTTTTTACATTTCTATAGCGTTTAACAATAGGTCACGGTATACTCTAAAATTAAAATGAACTCCGCGGTGTAACTGTTATTATCCGAATCCTCTGTAGGTGTAGGATTTCCGGATAGTTTCTCTTAAAAATCTAAAGATAAATGTTCGAGACATAGATGTGGATAATGAAACTTTTTGATTCGCAGAATTTTCGCTTGATTTTAGCATTACATTGAACACAAATCTCTGAATGTGATTCGACCTAAAGCGGTGAGAAATTGGATTTTATTCAGTAATTTATTTTGACGTTAGGCCTGATAGTTCTTGTACTACATATATATATGTCTTCATACACCGAGACGATAGTTCATCAGGTAAAACTGCCTTTGTTACATTAAGTCGCCCCCTCCTAACTATAAGGCACCACGTGGGAGTATAAATCAGGAAGACTAACTTTTTCTGTATCAGCTAACAACAGAGAATAAAACACTTCCACATGCGAATTTTCTAGCTGCTCTTTGCTCCAGTTTTAAATGCATACAGGGTTAGAGAAACAGTTCTGAACTTTACGCCGTCTGCCACAAGAATGTGCTAACGAAGAGTCGTCACGTGACTGACCCTGCAGTTCTTTTGACACATTCAGAAGCATTTCTCTGCGTGGGTTTGTTTTGGTGCTATGAAGATTATTTCTTTAATTTTTGAATGACCTACATACATAACAAAAACTTGTTCAGCAATTGTTTGCCCGTTATGCTGTATGTATCTAACTGATGACCGACAGCAAAAATACAAGTAGAATGAGGTATCTCAAATAACTATTTAGCATTTTATTTCAAATGCTGCCAGCAATGTATTATCTGTAAAGTAATGTACTTATACTATATTATAAGTTAATCTCTGATTGAATTTCCCCAGTATACTTCGCGACATGCCAGGCTGAACGTATCCTAAATAAATGGCATTGGAGGTAGCAAATTTATTTAGATGATCAGTCATGCTAGTCAACACTATAAAACTCTGTTTTCGTAACATGGGTCAAATGAGGTGCTTTTAACAAATTTTGGGGTGCTTAATTAAAATATTACTGCAAAACGTCTACGTCTCATACAGATTTTTGTGTATGAACGTTTACTATATTTCCAGATACATATATACAATGCAAGATGTACACATTACGGTTTCATATTGTAATGTATTACAGCTTCGCAAGATTCATGTATCTTATTAGCTATAAAATTAGTGTAACGTAGTATACCATATTCATATATCATTGGATATGAGATAGCAAAAAAAGAAGAAGAAATAGACAAAAAATATTAACACAAATGCAAATGCATACACACATTCTAATATACGAGCAGATAAACGTATATGCTAAGGGGATTTGTAACGTACCAGAAGATGTGACGTACCTGCCCGAAGGACGCACACGACATAAAGGCAGATAGGAATCAGAATAAAACGTCCGCGTAGCTCAGTTGGGAGAGTGACTTATTCCGGAATGAGGGGATCCTGGTTCGAATCCTGGTGTGGACAAAAAGGACGGAGAAATTTACTTCGTAATAATGGCGCCCGAACTATCCAGATGACCCGACCGTTCAAAATCTCGCATTGGTGTGATGTTATTTCCACACCGCGAGATAGGAAAAATAAGAGAATCCTTTCTCCAGCACTTCGAAAAAAAATAATAATAAGGGGGAGATGATGTAACGTACCAGGAAATGTGACGTACCTGCCGGAAGGACGCACACGACACAAAGGCAGATAGGAATCAGAATAAAATGTCCGCGTAGCTCAATTGGTAGAGTGACTCATCCCGGAATGAGGGGATCCGGGTTCGAATCCTGGCGTGGACAGAAATGACGGAGAAATTTACTTCGTTATAGATTCTACATGAGTGCCGAAGTGGAAGCTAAGGGTCAGTTGAGATCCCTGAGCGTTAGACTTGCCGAGGAGCCGCAGTTGATGCCAGTACGGGCAACAGTTGGAGTTTAAACAAATCCGTATCGCCGTGATGAGAGAGGCATTGTGAACGGCGCGTTGAAACGGATGCCATTTGGGCGAATTGGACAGTACGGTGGGATCGTGTTGGGAGCAATGGACACGAAAACGCATCCAGACAAGGCGAACTGGCTCTGGGCGTAACAGACACACCACAAGCACAGAATATCGTGAGAGAGGCACGCACAGATCAACGACGGCATTCTTCAATACAGACATGTGGCGTATGTACAATGGAGTCCTGTATTCGCCAGAAGCTTTTCCAGAGGACTGGCAGAGGCGAATATACACTCTCGATCGACGGCCCTTACGTTTTTTACAGCTGACCATCATCGGCGTCGATTGCAGTGGTATCGTCAGCGAACTACGTGGAATGCTACTGACTGGCGACGAAATGTTAAGCGACGAATCCCTCTTCTGTATGGGAAAATACGACCACCCTGTCAGAGTGTGGAGGACAGCAGGTAAGAGATACAATCCCAACCTCACTGTTTAGCGGGACACGTTCCGAACTGCAGGCATGATAATCTGGGGAGCCATCACGTATGATAGTGCAACTTCCCTCGCAGTTCTCCAAGGGACGTCAACCTGTCTGCTTAATACAGACATTTGACGTGGACCAGGAACCTCAAACAGAAGTCATCGCTCTTTCCACGTTTATAAGTGAGTCACGGAAAAATTACCATTGACCGCCACCGGAAAACGAACCCAGGGTCTTCTAGTTACGCGCCGAATACGCTTCCACTGCACCACGGCGGCCTCGAATTCCTCCAGACTCACACACACTAACTGCCAAACCAATTTGGCTACACTTTGAGGGCGAGCACTAGTAAACGGATCCACGAAATTGAGGGAATGGTTTACTGACAGATGTAGGAATCTAATAGGCGCCCACTGTCTATGACGACGTGGTAACACCACCCTGTGCTGATTGCTTTACTGCATCATCTTAGGGCGATCCTCTGGCGAAACAGTATACAAGTCATCATATACGAGGTCCATATGAGAGTGTGCATTTCAAGGGTCACCCGTTACTCTCTACAGCTTGAGTGTGAGCACCAGTACAAGAATCCACAAAATTGAGGGAGTGGTTTAGTATCAGATGTTGGAATCCACAGCTTGACAACTTACGGTATGCAGATCACTGGTGCGTCATGATAGTGTGGTGCAGTGGAAGCATATCCGCCGCGTAACTGGTAGACCCTGGGTTCTATTCCCTTTGGCGGCCAATGATAATATTTCCGTGACTCACTTATAAACGTGGAAAGAGCTATGACCTATGTTTGATGTTCCTGGTCCACGTCAAATGTCTGTAATAATTATTCATTCGCCTTCTAATTATTTCTTCAATTGATGCTTACCATCTTTGGGTAATCCTCAGCATTGTGCAGTGCTCCAAGAAGCAACCTGCCAAATTGGCTTGGCAGTTAGTGCGTGTGAATCTGGAGGAATTCGAGTCCGATGTGTTGCAGTGGAAGCATATCCGGCGCATTACTGTTAGACCCTGGGTTCGTTTCCCGGCGGCGGCCAATGAAAATTTTTCCGTGACTCACTTATAAGCGTGGAAAGAGAGATGACCTCTGTTTTCCTGTCTGCTTCTTACAACAATAGACCTCCTTGTAGGAGAAGAATGGGCTATTATCCAATATGCTCCTGCGATTTGCTTTAGAGTTTTAAAAATTCTTAAATGTTTTAATTTCAACGTTGTCTTCAAACTAATACATAATGTGAATTTTTAGGGATAAAATGTCTACGTCGAAACGATTTAAAGATTCCTTACAAAATGTAATATGTCAACCAGAAACAACTACCTGTAGAATAACACTTACTTAATATTCGCATTTCAACTGTAATCCCCCTTTTTTTTTTTGAGATTTAACTACAACCGTGAGCGACTCAATGGGCTATAAGCAGTCGCTAGTCCCTAATTTATGGCTATTGATTCCAGGGAAGGGAGGGAGCCAGCGCCGTAGGACAACCAAAACATCCATGCCACACTGGGATTGGGATTCGAACTGCGACACTTCTCGGTCAAATGATCATAAGGCATCACTTAGACCACTTCGCTTAAAATATTATAAGATGGGGGCTGAAATGGAAAAAAAAGCCAAGATTCTAATAAATATGTGTGGAACAGGAAGACATGGAATGCAGAGGGATACAGAAAGATGAATTTCATATTGGGTAGTGAAGAAAAGAACATAATGTTACTTCCCTACTCTCGACTGTGTGATGGGTAACACAGTAAATTGCATTCCAAACAATATTTTCGGCAAACTAGGTCAGAAAAGTGTACTTAGGTATTCCGTATATGGTATGAATTTGACGAAAATGTTCTGAAGATTTCAAATCCATTTTAATTTTTGTTCAACGACCAAAAGTTTGAAGTGGGCTAACATTTCTATAATCGCAGTTCATGAGAGAAATAGGTCGCAATTTATTGAAGTCTACTTCATCATGTGGTGAAGTATTTTTCTTTATGTCTTATAAAACCTTCATCGAACTCTTCAGGGGACATGTTTAATCTCTATGAATGAAAAGAAAAACCCTAAATTTATAGAATTCAGAAGATTTGATCTGCGCCTGGGGACCTTGTATTTTCCATTTATCTTAATTACTTTTGAACCATATTCACTAGGAATGCATATTAACCATCGAGATAAATAGAAATGATCACTAGAAATGCATATTAACCCTCCAGATAAATAAAAATGAGCAAGTAAATACCTGCTTTAATAATGACTAGAGTTTTTAAGGAGATAGAATTCAATTTGAAATGACAAGTTTATTTCATATATATATTTTTTAAATTATATTACTGCAAACGATTTTATTTGAACTTTAAAGAAATGATTACAGCGGAAACGGGGAACGTCTTTGCGAGCAAAACGTTCCGATTTGTAATGCTGTACTTAAGAAAGTAGTTCTTCATTTATGTCGCACTTCTTTTTAATATAAATGGTGACTATTGCTAAGATGTTACGCATATCGTTCCCAGGCACGAAATAGAAAATATGTATATGCCTTCCGTTCTTGTACAAAACCGTAAAAGTAGAGGCCGCTTTCTGTTCAACGAAACTTAGGTGGCATCCGAAAATCAAAGCTTTGCCCCTCCTTTGCCCTGCGTTGTCATAAATCACTCTAATTAAAGTTCGAAAAAAAACTGCTTTGGGAGAAGTGAGCTCATACGTTTTGCCTCACAGATTCAAGCGCGAAATAAAAAAAATATCAGATTTCGATGTCAAGAAATGGGACATAAAAGACCTATTTACCGAATAGGGAGCACTGCAAATTGGTAACCTTTCCTGGGAAGATCGTTAAGCGTTCCTCATGTACTACTCCGCCATAAAAAATGGCCGAAGGGACGAAATGATCGGTTTAACGAAGAAAATCTTCTTGTCGTCCCCGCGGCGTTCTCTTAGGGCCGCCGCAGCTTATGTTCACAACGTCGTACTTGCCCTTCAATAATACCATAAAAATCTTTAAAGTACACCATGATGATGTAATGTTTTCCCCATCTGCCATTAAATAGCACGGTGAAAAGATGTAATCTTTTAACCATGCTATTTTACTCACTTTTTCTAAATCCTTCATTTTTCTGACGAAGTAATTTAGGACGCTAAAATACACATTTACCAAATAGGCACATCATAGATGAACATTAAAGAGACAACCTTCAAAGCGTTATTTGAAATTTTCTTTAGGAGTTTGGTATCGCCGTGAACGCTGTCTCTTTAATTTCGGGTCTCTGTGGGTCAACCAATGGTTGGTATGCACTATTAAAAAATGCAGGTATGTCGGAACAGACGGTATAACCGTTTGACAAATGACAAGTAATACCACCCTTGCTTTCGTGCATTTCCTTCCAAGTCCCTTGAAAGTTTCCATTTGTCTTCTTTGCGCACTCACGCCTGAACCATTTCCTTCCAGGTCCCTCGAAAGTTTCCATTTGTCTCCATTGCGCACTCACGCCTGAACCATTTCCTTCCAGGTCCCTTGAAAATTTCCAATTTTCTTCATTGCGCACTCACGCCTGAACCATTTCCTTCCAGGTCCCTTAAACGTTTCCATTTTAGAATCACACAATGTCCTCATTATTACAGATACCTAGACAAAATGAGCCATTTTTAATACGAATGCTACTGAATAACATTCGCTCGGTGTCATTGTTCTTGTGATGTAAAAGGTTACGAAGGCAAAAGCAGGCACTATCGACGCATACTCTTTGGTCATATACCAGGCCTCATTGACGCATGCGCCGAGGCATATAATTTGCGGGTGTCATGTGGCACTGGCTTGCTTCTTTTTGCAGTGGCTTAAAATTAGGGACGGGCGACTGTTTGTAGCAAATCGTTTGATACAACGTGCACCAAACCGTTCACTAGCTCACGCTGATTGGCCTTCCAACATTTAACCTGGAAGCGTTTTGCGCGGCCGTTGACAAACGGTTGTCAACGGCCGCGAGAGCCGTGGTCATCAGTGGCGTGCAAACGGCCACCGCTTGTTCCCTTGGCGCTACTACGACAATCGATGGTATACTCACAGTACAACCTTCTTAGTTTTTCCCTCGGGAATCCTAGGCTTCTCACCTGTTTAACAATAGAATGACTCATCTTTCTTGCGCCCAAAATGTCTCCACCTTCGAAGTCGCTCACGTCACTACGTTTACCCATGTTGGTCGATTGCGATACACTACTGGAAAGCCTTGCTATCTGCATATTTATCGCTTGCGTTCGGTTGCAGCCTGTTCCACCGGGTGCGTAACGCCTTCAGTATGGCAACTGCCCGGCATCCCTAACTCTAATGTTTGTCTACTGAGTGTACATAAAACCGGCATGATTCTACATGTTGTGACAATTAATATTAATACATAGGTATTAATAAATTGGCCACATTATGTATTAATATCCACGTAATATGATATCACAGTTTAGAAATTCCCAAACGATTTATCAAAATCCTTTACTAAGGCTTGATTCTTTTTGCACATTTTAGTTTGTTTAAAAAAACTTAAAACGCAATGCAAAAAAATTATTTTAAAACTGTTGCTCAGATAAAATTTAAAGAGGCTCGATATAGTAGCCATAGTCTATTAATTACAAAGATACCTTTCCACGTAGCAAGAATTTGTTGTTTCTAAAAGTTAAACGGGTCGGTTACAAAAACGTAAAAGAAAGCAATTTAAAAATCAACTTGATGTACACTCTATGAACGATTATGCCAAACGTTCAGAAGAAACATTATTAACCCTTTGAAACTGAGTTTCATATAACTGCATGAAGGTCTGCAATTGCAAATGATTGAGACCGTTTTGTATGACAATGTTCGTAGTTTCAACGACAGCGGAAATGACGGAGCCAAAGTTTAACATTTTACCACATAAAGCTTGCACGTGAAAAATGCAACGGAATTTCATTGATTTTGGTAAACGTCGCTGCCTACATTCATTCTGAACCGGCATTGTTCCTAACTATGTTTTTTCGCGCCATCTATAATAACCCAGGTCAGAGATTCCAATCCCGAGTCAAGTTCGTCAGTAATCTCAGAAACTTATAACATTATATTTGCCAGACTATCTGTTTTTCAAGCTTTCTAGGGCGGCAAGATCTTCCGTTATTTCACACTTTGCATTGATACTTTGAAAGAAAAGTAGCAGCTGAGTAGTACCGCTCGCATCCTTCCTGTCATCAGTGAAGGAAAGAAATTTGGAGATGAATGATTTTTCCGATTTCAGTAAAAGCGCTTCATATCTGGCAAAACATGAAAGACAAATATGTATTTAAATTACAGCTAAACATTTGCTTTGTGCTAAAGCAACTGTTACTTAGTATTTCTTCAGATCCGCAATGTCTGACAGAGAAAATGCCACACCATGAAGGAATGCTCGAAAACAGAACAAACGTCACGCACAGATATCTAAGTAGGTCCCCAACAAATGATTTAATTGTCGCGCACAGACCAGACTCTAGTGGCCGAATATACAGGGCGATCAATAAGGAGTGTGGCTCCCATTTTGGGCTATACTGCGTTGAATCCGACGTGGTATCGATGCAATAAGAGACCGAATAAAGTCGTGGAGTATCGTGGACGAAGTGGTCTTGTTCTGAGTTAACAGCTGATCTTCATTTTGCGAGAATGGGAGGGTACACAACCGACGCCCAGTCGTGTCCCACAGATGCTCGATTGGCGAGAGCTCGGGAGAACGTGCTGGCCACGGATGCTTCCACACACCGTGTAAAGCATCCAAGCTGATCCGAGCGGTAAGCTGCAGGGCGTTATCCTCTTGAAAAACGGCGTTTGGGATGCTCTGGAGAAACGGTAGCTCCACGGGCCACAGACCTCGTTAATATAGCGGCGTGCCGTCATTGTCTCGTAATTCGTACCAGCGGTAAGCGGCTGTTAGCGCTGATTGCACCCCCCCACACACACACACCATGATTCCACGTTGCCGGGCATTATGGGTCTCAGAATACCGTAGAAATCCACCCGATGGCCATTTTGTCTCCAGAATCTCGTTGGTCACTTCGCCTCTGACTCGGCGGTCATCCGTAGTGAGACTGAACCACGATTAATCGCTGAACCCCACACTGTTCCATTCGGCATTTCACGCAGCTCTGGAGCGACACCACGCCAAGAGGTGACGACGATGGCTCACTGTTAATGGGAGCCCTCGCAGCGGACGGATGGACAGCAAAATCATACGCAGCTAATCGTCGTGATACTTTCCGCCTCGATATCGGAGCAATGCCTCTCTCGTCAAGCTTCACTCCGCAAAATTTCGGCCGTTGTGGCATGTGGGTCTGCTTCGGCATGACGTCAGACGTCACTTTCGTTGATCCGGTCCCCTTACGACGTTGCACAGATCCTTCCGGAAACCACTGTCTCCAAATGCCACCGCCGATTGTGGCATCACGTTGCGAGGCAAGGATTATTCGGCGGTACGAAGGCCTACAATGACACCTCTCGTGAACTTATTCATTTGACAAAATTGCATACGACGGCTTCTTAGAGCAATGACACCCATTTTTCGTTCTCTAGACATGGTTACAGCAGAAACAGTTATTTCTCGCGGCCGAGTCGATATTCCGTCTGGTGGCTCCTAGGGCTGGTTGTCCGCTTATATCGCTCTAGCCGTTCGTGCGATTGGCTTTCAAATGCAATCAGTTGCATAAGTTGCACGTATGCATACCTGCTATTTGTATGGCGCTTCGTACAAGTCTTAGTGTTGTGGAATTTTCCTTGTTAGGCAGTGTATTTATCAAACGTATTGTTCTCCTCAACGGTAACATTTCGTCTCATTTTAACTCTTATTTTGAAATCAAATATAACAACATTTGATTCAGTTTGGTACAGGATGTGATATTTATTGAGCATGAATTATCTTCCCTTTCCATTCAAGAACTTAAATACGAAATAAAAAAAAATCTACCTTTTTCTAAGTCAAAAAAAGAAATTTTTGTATTCCACCTTCGATTGTGATATCAGTGTGCGTAGTGCTGGTACAGTATTTTAAATTTTCTAAAATATATTATTTGCTAATGTTTCCAAGGGGCAAATACCGACCACAAGTGTCGGAAAATGACTTACAGTTTCTGGGCGACCGACGTGTTCCATGTCTTCCAAGCAAGGTGTTCGCCTTATTTATCGCTCATTGATCAAGTATGAAATGCGGTCTCTTACGCCTCTCTCGCTAGGCTTCACCGCCAGTTACGCAAGACGGATCCTGGGTACGAATCGAGACAGCATGTAATGACCTGCTGCAAAGGGACATCAGAAACCTCTTCCAGGCGATGCCACAACGTGTTTCCAGTTAACGTTACAAGTGATGTGTACGCAAGGTACTGTGTACACAGATCTAGTTGCTGTAACTGGTCACAGACACAATGTTCTACATCACTTGCAGGTCTGACCAAAAACGTAGTCTTGCAAGAGATATGGAATGTGGAATATTGTGTGTTCCACGTTACTTGCAGGATTGCAGTTTTGACACTTACATCTGATGTAATAAATGATGTAAGCTATAAATTTCACGTAAGTATTTTAGCTCTTTCTTGATGCTACATTTTCATCAAACTGCAGTTTAGTAAGTTGTATGTTTCCGAATAATAAATTTTTCATTTGCTCAGTCAACCTCGGTGATTTTCATATTGTATAATACACAATGGAAATATAGTCGTCGCTTTGCAGGTACAGATGAATAAATTATTGGAATGACTCCGAAATGATTATTGTTTTGTGTATTCGAAATTTAACATGCACCATGGGCTACTCGATAGTATAAGCAGTAATCCGTTCATAAATTTATGACTACTTCTTCCAGGGAAGTACTAGAGCCAGTGCTATAAAACGAACACAGCATCCATGCCTCAGAGAGATGCAAACCCGGATACATATTTAACGAGTTATCAGAAACCAGCACTTAGCCTACATCGCCGGGTTGGGAACGAATGCTCTTTTATGCCTAACAAATTTATACGTGTATTTGGAAATGAGTTTTTTATCCTAAATTCATAATAAATCTGTCTCCACTGTTCATACATTTTCTGTAATTGTTTTGCTCAGCGGCCAAATAAAAGGAGGATTAAACTACAGAACACGTCACTTTAATATTGATCTGGCTAAATATTTATATACATTTAAAACAAAACTAAGTTTTCAGTAAAGATTCTTGATGTCAAATACTAGTCTTGTGACGATTATTCGTATTAAGAGACTACAACGTGGTTTTTCACAAATATTTATTTTTTCAAGCCTACCTTGGTTTCGCTGGGTAATGAACTAGTTTCATCAGGACGAATGGCACGTAAATATTCAAATTGTATATCATATCATAAACGGTGTTTACATTCACGGGTTTTGTTTAGTTTCATCCACTCGCTTGATAGAAATGGGGTGGATGCCATTTCATTAAAATGTTCGGAATTTATCAGAAGTCTTCGCAAATTATCAGAAAATTAAATAATAGAAGTAAATAACGGCGCACTTTCTCCAGGTGCTCAACATCACTCGCGGACTCCGTCTTACTGCTGCTAGGTGTGATATCATCTGCCTGATCTTCGCCGAGCGCCCGTCATAAGAATGGAGTTGCTCTCTTCTGCGAAAGCAGAACGTAATGAAAATAAAGGAGCAAGGATAAGTTCATATCATCATCATCATTGTCAATCATTATCAATCCTCTGCTGGACGAAGGTCCCTCGAAGCCTCCTCCAAAACGTTCTGTCTTGCGCCAGTCTCCTCCATGTTACTCCCGTATAATTTCAAATTTCATCCACCCGTCTCCCATGTGGTCTTCTTCTGGGTCTTTTCCTGTCCCTTGGAATCCAATCTAAAATTTCGGCTGTCCATCAATGGTCTGTCCTTCTGGCAGTATGTCCTGCCCATTGCCATTTCAGGGATTTAACTCTGATCATGATGTCTTCCACACTTGTCATTTTTCAGATCCACGAGTTCCTCTTCTTATCTCTCCTGGTTACACCAAGCATGCACCGCTGCATGATACTTTGAGTTGTCTGCAGCCTTTGTATGTCTCTTTTAGTTAAGGTCCACGTCTCTGCACCATACGTAAGCAGTGAAAGGATGCATTGATCAAACACTTTTCTTTTAAGACATAATGGCATATTGCTCCTAAAAATTATGCTGTTTCTTCCAAAAGCTCTCCACGCAAGTTTTGTACGCCGATTAATTTCTTCATCATTGTGACAATCACTAGATATCTGCTGTCCAAGGTAAACGTACGTATCTGTTATCTCCAGCTTTTCTGCATCAATCGATAAATCGTTATTTCTTGTAAAAGTGTTGAACATCACTTTTGTCTTCTGAAAGTTCATTTTTAATCCCACTTCTTTACTGTTGTCAGCAAGTTCCCGGATCTTACACTGCAGCTCTGATGGGGTAGTTGCAAAAATGACTACGTCATCAGCAAAACGAAGGTGGATCAGATAATCTCCATTCATCTTTATTCCTTTGTTTTCCCAGTTCAGGGTCTGAAAGACATTTTAAAATGTGACGCTAAAGAGCTTCGGAGATATGGTGTCACCTTGTCTCACTCCCTTTCCGACTTTTATGTGTCTTGTATTTTCAAACAGCCGAATCTTTGCACATGCATTTTCATAGATGTTATTAATAATATTAATGTATGCATCTTCAATACCGCAGGATTTCAGAGCCATTGTAACTGCTGATGGTTTCACCGAATCAAAGGCTTTTTCATAATCGGTAAAAGCCATGCACAATGGAAGTTCATATTCCCTCGCTCTTTCAATTAGTTCTCTTAGTACGTGGATATGATCTATTGTGCTGTAGCCACTCCTGTATCCGGCTTGTTCTCTCGGTTGAGCCATGTCCAGTGTTACCTTCAAACGGTGTGAAAGAACTTTAGAGAAGATTTTATAAACCACTGATAGGAGGCTGATAGGTCTGTAGTTCCTGAGATCCTCAATGTCACCCATTTTATGTAGCAGGATCATTGTAGCGTTGTTGCAATCCTCAGGAATCTTCCCTTCATTAAGGGATCGAGTGGAAATTTGGGCTAGTACGGTTGCGATTTCTCCACTTGCTTCTTGTATGATGTCTACAGTAATTCCATCTTTTCCTGGAGCTTTTCTTCGTTTCATGTTATTGATTGCATATGCAACTTCTGCGGGGAGAACAGGAAGAACTCTGGTACTGGTACCTTTCATGATGTCTGGAGTACATGTATCATCCCTTTTATATAATTTGGAGTAAAAATCCTTCACCCTTGTCGCAATTTTGCCTGTGTTTCTTGTTACAGAACCATCTTCTTTTCTCAGTGCCCTAATCGGTTTTCTTACCTTACTGAGATG
This sequence comes from Macrothele yani, assembly GCA_039090855.1. Classification (NCBI taxonomy): domain Eukaryota; kingdom Metazoa; phylum Arthropoda; class Arachnida; order Araneae; family Macrothelidae; genus Macrothele; species Macrothele yani. The sequence continues at coordinate 42,536,016 of CM076999.1, read as the reverse complement.
TCCCTTTGCTATCTTTAGGCTTTGTCTGTTTTCAATTGCTTTCCTCACTAGTTCACAGTTGAGTTTCCTTACGTCTTTAGTGATACTTTTTCGTACTCTCTTGCATAGCTCTATATATTCCACTTTGGAAGTCACATCTTCTTTAGTTGTCCTCATCTCTCTTCTTTTTGGCATCAACATTTTGGTTGTAAATGATAATTTGTTCACATGCAACTTGTTCTTAGACCCAGCTAATTTTGTTGCTGTTTCCATATGAACTTTGGTTACTTTTCTGTTAACTTCAGAAATCTCCACTCTTCCGATGTTAGGCCTTTTAAAGCATATAAGCATATAATCTGTTCTTCAGTTCCAGTTTAAAGGTATTATGGTGTCTTTTAATGTTGGGTATGTCAGTACATTTCGTTTGTCTTAGGAGCTTACCACGTTTGAGTTTAGTGTTGAGGTGCATCTTATATCTTCCCAATCTATGGTCACTACCTGTGTTGAACACTGCAGTCTTTTATGACATTTATTTTATGTTGCACACTGCAGTCCTTTTGACAATTTTTTTCTTACACTAATAAAATCAATTTCACTTGTCATCCCATTTGAATGCCTCCATGTGCATTTCCTGTGTGGCTTTTTTTGAAAAAGGAGTTTAAGATGAAAAACCCTTCTGCCTCTGCAAAATCAATGAGAGTATTTCCACGCTGGTTTCTGTTGCCGTGACCAAATTTACCTACTTAAGTTTCATTCTGTTGCCGTTGTCCTATTTTTGCATTGAAATGTCCCATTATTATCTTCAAATGCTGCTTACCTTTATTATTTAGATGACGAATTTCCTCATAAAATTCTTCAATTTCTTCTTTAGGGTGACTTGTGGTGGGTGCAAAAGTTTGAATAATCTGAGCCTTGTATCTTCTCGAGAGTTGGACAACGAGTCGTGCAGCTCTGTCGGAGGAACTTTCAACTTCTACAACTCTGTATTTCAGTCTCTTGTTTATTATAAATCTAACAACACTAGTTCTGCCATTATCTGTCCCACGATAGTGGAAGAGATGTCCACTTTTCAGTTCAATGAGATCTTCTCCTTTACTCATTACCTCACTTAGCCCGACGAAGTCCCACTCGATCCTTTGTACTTCCTCTTCGAATTCAAGAAGGCTTGAATCAGAAGATAGGGAGCGTCCAATATACGTAGCAAAGGTCAGCATCAGATTGCAGCCTAGTCCGGTCCTCCTGGGATTCTTAGCACCCTCTGCCTTTATGTCGCACTAGCCGCTGCTTTGGCCAGGTACATTCCAGCTGCCGGAGATTGAGGGCCAAGATTTAAGTTGTGGAGTCATTTTGGAGGGGTTTGGCCATAACCCACCACGCTGGCCAAGTGTGTTGGTTAGTGTGGGATAGCATTTCCTCTAATTCCGATGGTATAATTATACCGCTACTAGTGGTCGTCAGAGCCCCTTTAGTGGGAACAGGATGCACCACAAGAAGGCGGGGATGACATTTGTTAAGGAGAGGCTGTGATGTTACGCATCACCTGACCTTACATCCCATAGATATATACACTATCTACCAACAAGTAATTGGACACCCCTGCAATCGACGATATATCCGGTCCTGACACACGTCACGGCCGCCGCCGTTAAATATCGTGTGGGAAACGACAACGCAACCAGTCGCATGCAAGATGCCGCGCAGTTCGGAGCTCTCTAATTTCGAGAAAGGTGTTATCGTCGGGTATCACAGAAATATCCGATCAATACGTGACATATCCAGCGAGTTGAAGTACCCAAAATCGACAGTGGCCTACGTGATTGGCAAGTGGAAGATGAGAGGTGACTGTCGGAAGGTGCCTCGACCCGGCAGACTCACAAAACTGGGAGTTAGAGACCGACAGGCGCTGACGATAGAAATTCGGAAGAACCGCACCAAATCGATGGGCCACCTCCGCGAGGAATTTTAATAGGCATCCGGGGGTGTTCTTTCGATGAATACCATCCGTAAGCAAGCCCATCTGCTCAGTTATCATGGACGTGCTGCCACTCACAAGCATTTGTTCACGAAGGTCAATAGCGCTGCTCGGCTAACGTGGTGACAAGAACGTCGACAGTGGACAGTTCAACAGTGGAAACATGTTATCTGGAGCGACGAATCAAGGTTCACCCTCTACCGTTCGGATGGCAGAGTCTGGGTTTGGCGTCTGCCCGGAGAACGCCTCCTGCCGGAATGTATTGTGCCAACTGTGAAGTTCGGCGTCGATGGAATTATGCTATGGTGGTGTTTATTCTAGTTTGGCACGGGACCCTTGGTCGCAATTCCTGGTATTTTCAACGCCGGGAGCTACTTCACCATTTTAGATGACCATGCGATTCCTACGTTGTGGCAGTTTTATGGGGTGGACCCATGTTACTTTCAGGATGACAATTCCACCTGTGATGTTGCGAGGTCCACCATGGCTTGGTATGGTGACAATGGGGTTAATCGAATGGACTGACCTGTGCAGAGCCCGTAGCTTAACCCTTTACAGCACCTCTGTGACGAGTTGGAGCGTTGACTTAAGGTGTGCCCCCACCGTCTCAAATCGGTGAAGGAACTGACCTGTCTTCTCCAAGCCGAGTGGAAGAAAATAACGCTAGCCGTCGCACAACGTTCGGTTGAGAGTTTGCCCTGGAGGGTCGCAGCTGTAATCGCCGCTCGTGGAGGCTCTACCAACTACTGAAGTTGAACAAACTTCGTTTTCCTTTTATATCACAGGTGTCCAATTACTTGTTGGCAGATAGTGTATATACACTGGCGGAAAGTAAAAAAAGAACACCAAGAAGAAGACGTCTGATACCAACGAAGTTTTCACAGCACAATAACGGAATACAGAGGATCTCAAAACATTATGGCACAATACAGCTGTATTTGCTGGTAAAGTGAAAAATTACATTTCCATGTAACATGGTTATTATGTGGTTGAACCGCCATGAACTGCGCCAAACTGTGCAATTCTGGGATGGAGTCTGTCGTACAGATTTTGGATGTAAGTTTGGGGTATTGAGTTCCAAGCATCCTCAACCTGAGCGCGTAAATCGGGGATGATCGTGGCTGACGGTGGAGACCGGATTAGTCTTTGTCCCATAAAATCCCACACGTGCTCAATGGGGGAAAAATCCGGCGAACGTGCAGGCCATGGAAGTTGTCACACACTCTGAAGTGCATGTTGTGTTCCACGTTCCATTTGTGGGCGTGCGTTATCTTGCTGGAAAACACCACGATGGACCGACCTTACAAATGGCACAACAACGGGCTGAATGATGTTGTTGATGTAGGAAGTGCTGTTTAACGTACCTGGTACAAACACTAATTGTGTACGGGAGTGATAGCTGATCGCTCCCCACAACAGGAGACCAGGTGGAGGCTCTGTTTTTCGCTGGCGGATACAAGAAGTGTGGAGACGCTACCCTGTGCGTCTGCGAACACGCATACGGCCATCGGAGGCTCCCAAGCAGAATTTGCTCTCATCGCTGAACACGACAGATTGTCATTGCGTTCTCCAGTGCAGACGTTGGTGACACCACTGCAGCCGTTCTTGACGGTGCGCTAGATTTAGAGGTACACATGCCATAGGCACACGTGCACGTAGTCCTGCATCCAGTAGACGGTTACGGACTGATCGCACAGTCACCTCAGGTGCAACGGCAGCTCGGATTTGCGTCGCAGTGGATGTTCTGCTTGACAACGCCGCTCTTCTTATGCGTCGATCGGTCAGCTCATCAGTCTGTCTGTGACTCCCTGTTCCACGTCTTCTTTTGTGGGAATGTTACTCGGACCATCTACGCCACCATTGTACCACCACCAATAATTCCCGTCCAATTCGCTCCGCAATGCGACGATACGACCAACCGGCCTCGCAGAGTCCAACTAGACGACCTCGCTCAAAGTCCGATAACTGCTGAAATCCTACACATCTCCCATGTCCAGGCATTGCAGCTTCTTCTGGGTGTTCCCACGTGTCCGTACGCCGACGGCTGATTATATTCACTACGCCGTGCGCCTTAAATACCACCGACGACAATTTGCACATTATACCGAGCTGTGGCGTAAGCGCTCACCGGTTGGTCCCTAAATTAACATCACACATACGTAAACTCGACCCCATTAACATTTGTATATTTCATGATCATCCGACAATTCCTTCTTTATGTTCTTTTTTCACTTTCCGCCAGTGTATATATATATATATATATATACTTTTTTCACTTTCCGCCAGTGTATATATATATATATATATATTCTATAAAGAAGATACCTAAGCAAAAAAATGCAAATATAATTTTGACTCACACCTAGTACAACATAGAAAAGGTTATGTATCTACCTGTGTGAGTAAAAGGAGAAAAGACAAAAAAATAAAATAAAACAACTGAATGTAGAAGGTGTCGAGAATACTGAGCCTTGGCTTTATCAAGGACCAGCAAAAACTCTGCATTTTCTCACTTCCACAAAGACCTAGTTGGAAATGGGTTTCTGCAAGGCCATAGATGCAAGTAACATTCCCACCTAAAATAGTTTAAAACATATATATATAAGTCATGTCCTCCGTAGAGTTGCATGACCTAGCATTAGTTAACAATTTCGCTTGCATCCATTAATCTTCATGGCCCGACCCATGCTCTTCATCTGTTACTATTAAACAGAGAGAAGAAGATTAAAGAGAACTCAAGCTGTAAGAGTGACATAATAATTAGAATAGATACATAACGTTTTCTATGTTGTACTAGGTGTGAGTCAAAATTATATTTGCATTTTTTTGCTTAGGTATCTTCTTTATAGAATGTGAATTCTGAATTTTCAAAACTGCTGCGTTGCGCGTTTTGATTTTCAGGTTTTTTTGCAACCTTCGTTTTAAATTCTAAAGTTTTTCCTTAGTCTTCAGTTTTGCTCTTAAGTATATATATATATATATATATATATATATATATAGGGGATGTAAGGTCAAGTGATGCGTAACATCACAGCCTCTCCTTGACAAATGTCAACCCCGCCTTCTCGTGGTGCATCCTGTTCCCACTAAAGGGGCTCTGACGACCGCCCATAGCAGTATAACTATACCATCGGGATTAGAGGAAATTCTATCCCACACTCACCAACCCGCTTGGCCAGCGTGGTGAGTTATGGCCAAACCCCTCCAAAATGATTCCACAACTTAAATTTTGGCCCTCAGTCTCCGGCAGCTGGAATGTACCTGGCCAAGGCAGCGGCCAGTGCGACATGAAGGCAGAGGGTGCTAAGAATCCCCGGAGGACCGGACTAGGCTGCCATCTGATGCTGACCTTGGCAACGTACAATGGACGCTCCCTATCTTCTGATTCAAGGCTTCTTGAATTGGAAGAGGAATTACAAAGGATCAAGTGGGACATCGTCGGGCTAAGTGAGGTAAGGAGAAAAGGAGAAGATCTCATGGAACTGAAAAGTGGACATCTCTTCTACTATCGTGGGACAGATACTGGCAGAACTAGTGGTGTTGGATTTATAATAAACAAGAAACTGAAGGATAAAGTTGTAGAAGTTGAAAGTTCCTCTGACAGAGCTGCACGACTTGTTATCCAACTCTCGAAAAGATACCAGGCTCAGATTATTCAAACTTATGCACCCACCACAAGTCATCCTGAAGAAGAAATTGAAGAATTTTATGAGGAAATTTGTCATCTAAATAATAAAGGTAAGCAGCACTTGAAAATAATTATGGGAGATTTCAATGCAAAAATAGGGCAACGGCAACAGAATGAAACTTCAGTAGGTAAATTCGGTCACGGCAACAGAAACCAGTGTGGAAATACTCTCGTTGAGTTTGCAGAGGCAGAAGGGTTTTTCATCTTGAACTCCTTCTTCAAGAAAAAGCCACACAGGAAATGGACATGGAGACATCCAAATGGGACGACAAATGAAATTGATTTTATTATGTGTAACAAAAAATTTGTCATAGAAGACTGCAGTGTGCTAAACAAGTTCAACACAGGTAGTGACCATAGATTGGTGAGATGTAAGATGCACCTCAACGCTAAACTTGAACGTGGCAAGCTCATAAGACAAACAAAGTCTATTGACATAACCAACCTCAAAAAACACCATAATACCTTCAAGTTAGAACTGAAGAACAGGTTCTCTGCTTTAGAAGGCCTAACATCGGAAGAAGTGGACATCTCTGAAGTTAACAGAAAAGTAACCAAAGCTCTTATGGAAACAGCAACAAAATTAGCTGGGTCTAAGAACAAGTTGCATGTGAACAAATTATCAGGAAAAACCAAAATGTTGATGCAAAAAAGAAGAGAGATGAGGACAACTAAAGAAGATGTGACTTCCAAAGTGGAATATATAGAGCTATGCAAGACAGTAAGAAAAAGTATCACTGAAGACGTAAGGAAATTCAACTGTGAACTAGTGAGGAAAGCAATTGAAAACACCCAAAGCCTAAAGATAGCAAAGGGACATCTCAGTAAGGGAAGAAAACAGATTATGGCACTGAGAAAAGAAGACGGTTCTGTAACAAGAAATAGAGGCGAAATTTTGACAAGAGTGAAAGATTTCTACTCCAAATTATATGAAAGGGATGATATATGCACTCCAGACATCATGAAAGATACCAGTACCAGTCCTTCCAGCAGAAGTTGCACATGCAATCAAGAACATGAAGCGAGGAAAAGCTCCAGGAGAAGATGGAATTACTGTAGACATCATACAAGAAGCAAGTGGAGAAATCGAAACAGTACTCGCCCAAATTTTCACTCGATGCCTTAATGAAGGAAAGATTCCTGAGGATTGGAACACCGCTACAATGATCCTGCTACATAAGAAAGGTGACATTGAGGATCTCGGAAACTACAGACCTATCAGCCTCCTATCAGTAGTTTATAAAATCTTCACTAAAGTTCTTTCACACCGCTTGAAGGTAACACTGGACACGGCTCAACCGAGAGAACAAGCTGGATTCAGGAGTGGCTACAGCACAATAGATCATATCCACGTGCTGAGAGAACTAATTGAAAGAGCGAGGGAATATGAACTTCCATTGTGCATGGCTTTTATCGATTATGAAAAAGCCTTTGATTCGGTGAAACCATCAGCAGTTACAATGGCTCTGAAAACCTGCGGTATTGAAGATGCATACATTAATATTATTAATAACATCTATGAAAATGCAAGTGCAAAGATTAGGCTGTTTGAAAATACAACACACGTAAAAATTGGAAAGGGAGTGAGACAAGGTGACAACATATCTCCGAAGCTCTTTAATGCCACATTGGAGGGTGTTTTTCAGTCGCTGAGCTGGGAAAACAAGGGGATAAAGATTAATGGAGATTATCTAACCCACCTTCGTTTTGCTGATGACGTAGTCATTTTTGCAACTACCCCATCAGAGCTGCAGAGTATGATCCAGGAACTTGCTGACAAGAGTAAAGAAGTGGGATTAAAAATGAACTTTCAGAAGACAAAAGGGATGTTCAATGCTTTTACAAGAAATGAAGATTTATCGTTTGATGGAGAAAAGCTGGAGATAACAGACACGTACGTTTATCTTGGACAGCAGATATCAAGTGAGGGTCACATTGATGAAGAAATTAATCGGCGTACAAAACTTGCCTGGAGAGCTTTTGGAAGAAACAGCATAATTTTCAAGAGCAATATGCCATTATGTCTTAAAAGAAAAGTGTTTGATCAATGCATCCTTCCAGTGCTTACGTATGGTGCAGAGACGTGGACCTTAACTAAAAGAGACATACAAAGGCTGCAGACAACTCAAAGAAGCATGGAGAGGTGCATGCTTGGTGTAACCAGGAGAGATAAGAAGAGGAACTCGTGGATCCGAAAAATGACTAGAGTGGAAGACATCATGATCAGAGTTAAATCCCTGAAATGGCAATGGGCTGGACATACTGCCAGAAGGACAGATCATCGATGGACAGCCGAAATTTTAGATTGGATTCCAAGGGACAGGAAAGGACCCAGAAGAAGACCACATGGGAGATGGGTGGATGAAATTCGAAAGTATGCAGGGGTGACATGGAGGAGACTGGCACAAGACAGACCGTTGTGGAGGAAACTTGGGGAGACCTTCGTCCAGCAGTGGATTCATAATGGTTGACAATGATGATGATGATGATATATATAGGGATGTAAGGTCAGGTGATGCGTAACATCACAGCCTCTCCTTGACAAATGTCAACCCCGCCTTCTCGTGGTGCATCCTGTTCCCACTAAAGGGGCTCTGACGACCGCCAATAGCGGTATAACTATACCATCGGGATTAGAGGAAATGCTATCCCACACTCACCAACCCGCTTGGCCAGCGTGGTGAGTTATGGCCAAACCCCTCCAAAATGATTCCACAACTTAAATCTTGGCCCTCAGTCTCCGGCAGCTGGAATGTACCTGGCCAAGGCAGCGGCCAGTGCGACATGAAGGCAGAGGGTGCTAAGAATCCCCGGAGGACCGGACTAGGCTGCCATCTGATGCTGACCTTGGCTACGTACAACGGACGCTCCCTATCTTCTGATTCAAGGCTTCTTGAATTGGAAGAGGAACTACAAAGGATCAAGTGGGACATCGTCGGGCTAAGTGAGGTAAGCAGAAAAGGAGAAGATCTCGTCGAACTGAAAAGTGGACATCTCTTCTACTATCGTGGGACAGATACTGGCATAACTAGTGGTGTTAGATTTATAATAAACAAGAAACTGAAGGATAAAGTTGTAGAAGTTGAAAGTTCCTCTGACAGAGCTGCACGACTTGTTATCCAACTCTCGAAAAGATACCAGGCTCATATTATTCAAACTTATGCACCCACCACAATTCATCCTGAAGAAGAAATTGAAGAATTTTATGAGGAAATTTGTCATCTAAATAATAAAGGTAAGCAGCACTTGAAAATAATTATGGGAGACTTCAATGCAAAAATAGGGCAACGGCAACAGAATGAAACTTCAGTAGGTAAATTCGGTCACGGCAACAGAAACCAGCGTGGAAATACTCTCGTTGAGTTTGCAGAGGCAGAAGGGTTTTTCATCTTGAACTCCTTCTTCAAGAAAAAGCCACACAGGAAATGGACATGGAGACATCCAAATGGGACGACAAGTGAAATTGATTTTATTATGTGTAACAAAAAATTCGTCATAGAAGACTGCAGTGTGCTAAACAAGTTCAACACAGGTAGTGACCATAGATTGGTGAGATGTAAGATGCACCTCAACACTAAACTTGAACGTGGCAAGCTCATAAGACAAACAAAGTCTATTGACATAACCAACCTCAAAAAACACCATAATACCTTCAAGTTAGAACTGAAGAACAGGTTCTCTGCTTTAGAAGGCCTAACATCGGAAGAAGTGGACATCTCTGAAGTTAACAGAAAAGTAACCAAAGCTCTTATGGAAACAGCAACAAAATTAGCTGGGTCTAAGAACAAGTTGCATGTGAACAAATTATCAGGAAAAACCAAAATGTTGATGCAAAAAAGAAGAGAGATGAGGACAACTAAAGAAGATGTGACTTCCAAAGTGGAATATATAGAGCTATGCAAGACAGTAAGAAAAAGTATCACTGAAGACGTAAGGAAATTCAACTGTGAACTAGTGAGGAAAGCAATTGAAAACACCCAAAGCCTAAAGATAGCAAAGGGACATCTCAGTAAGGGAAGAAAACAGATTATGGCACTGAGAAAAGAAGATGGTTCTGTAACAAGAAATAGAGCCGAAATTTCGACAAGAGTGAAAGATTTCTACTCCAAATTATATGAAAGGGATGATATATGCACTCCAGACATCATGAAAGATACCAGTACCAGAGTTCCTCCAGTCCTTCCAGCAGAAGTTGCACATGCAATCAAGAACATGAAGCGAGGAAAAGCTCCAGGAGAAGATGGAATTACTGTAGACATCATACAAGAAGCAAGTGGAGAAATCGAAACAGTACTCGCCCAAATTTTCACTCGATGCCTTAATGAAGGAAAGATTCCTGAGGATTGGAACACCGCTACAATGATCCTGCTACATAAGAAAGGTGACATTGAGGATCTCGGAAACTACAGACCTATCAGCCTCCTATCAGTAGTTTATAAAATCTTCACTAAAGTTCTTTCACACCGCTTGAAGGTAACACTGGACACGGCTCAACCGAGAGAACAAGCTGGATTCAGGAGTGGCTACAGCACAATAGATCATATCCACGTGCTGAGAGAACTAATTGAAAGAGCGAGGGAATATGAACTTCCATTGTGCATGGCTTTTATCGATTATGAAAAAGCCTTTGATTCGGTGAAACCATCAGCAGTTACAATGGCTCTGAAAACCTGCGGTATTGAAGATGCATACATTAATATTATTAATAACATCTATGAAAATGCAAGTGCAAAGATTAGGCTGTTTGAAAATACAACACACGTAAAAATTGGAAAGGGAGTGAGACAAGGTGACAACATATCTCCGAAGCTCTTTAATGCCACATTGGAGGGTGTTTTTCAGTCGCTGAGCTGGGAAAACAAGGGGATAAAGATTAATGGAGATTATCTAACCCACCTTCGTTTTGCTGATGACGTAGTCATTTTTGCAACTACCCCATCAGAGCTGCAGAGTATGATCCAGGAACTTGCTGACAAGAGTAAAGAAGTGGGATTAAAAATGAACTTTCAGAAGACAAAAGTGATGTTCAATGCTTTTACAAGAAATGAAGATTTATCGTTTGATGGAGAAAAGCTGGAGATAACAGACACGTACGTTTATCTTGGACAGCAGATATCAAGTGAGGGTCACATTGATGAAGAAATTAATCGGCGTACAAAACTTGCCTGGAGAGCTTTTGGAAGAAACAGCATAATTTTCAAGAGCAATATGCCATTATGTCTTAAAAGAAAAGTGTTTGATCAATGCATCCTTCCAGTGCTTACGTATGGTGCAGAGACGTGGACCTTAACTAAAAGAGACATACAAAGGCTGCAGACAACTCAAAGAAGCATGGAGAGGTGCATGCTTGGTTTAACCAGGAGAGATAAGAAGAGGAACTCGTGGATCCGAAAAATGACTAGAGTGGAAGACATCATGATCAGAGTTAAATCCCTGAAATGGCAATGGGCTGGACATACTGCCAGAAGGACAGATCATCGATGGACAGCCGAAATTTTAGATTGGATTCCAAGGGACAGGAAAGGACCCAGAAGAAGACCACATGGGAGATGGGTGGATGAAATTCGAAAGTATGCAGGGGTGACATGGAGGAGACTGGCACAAGACAGACCGTTGTGGAGGAAACTTGGGGAGACCTTCGTCCAGCAGTGGATTGATAATGGTTGACAATGATGATGATGATGATATATATAGGGATGTAAGGTCAGTTATGGCCAAACACCTCCAAAATGACTCTACAACTTAAATCTTGGCCCTCAGTCTCCGGCAGCTGGAATGTACCTGGCCAAGGCAGCGGCCAGTGCGACATGAAGGCAGAGGGTGCTAAGAATCCCCGGAGGACCGGACTAGGCTGCCATTTGATGCTGACCTTGGCTACCTACAACGCACGCTCCCTATCTTCTGATTCAAGGCTTCTTGAATTGGAAGAGGAACTACAAAGGATCAAGTGGGACATCGTCGGGCTAAGTGAGGTAAGGAGAAAAGGAAAAGATCTCATTGAACTGAAAAGTGGACATCTCTTCTATTATCGTGGGACAGATACTGGCAGAACTAGTGGTGTTGGATTTATAATAAACAAGAAACTGAAGGATAAAGTGGTAGAAGTTGAAAGTTCCTCGGACAGAGCTGCACGACTCGTTATCCAACTATCGAGAAGATACCAGGCTCAGATTATTCAAACTTATGCACCCACCACAAGTCATCCTGAAGAAGAAATTGAAGAATTTTATGAGGAAATTCGTCATCTAAATAATAAAGGTAAGCAGCACTTGAAGATAATTATGGGAGATTTCAATGCAAAAATAGGGCACCGGCAACAGAATGAAACTTCAGTAGGTAAATTCGGTCACGGCAACAGAAACCAGCGTGGAAATACTCTCGTTGAGTTTGCAGAGGCAGAAGGATTTTTCATCTTGAATTCCTTTTTCAAGAAAAAGCCACACAGGAAATGGACATGGAGACATCCAATTGGGACGACAAGTGAAATTGATTTTATTATGTGTAACAAAAAATTCGTCATCGAAGACTGCAGTGTGCTAAACAAGTTCAACACAGGTAGTGACCATAGATTGGTGAGATGTAAGATGCACCTCAACACTAAACTGGAACGTGGCAAGCTCATAAGACAAACAAAATGTATTGACATAACCAACCTTAAAAAACACCAAAATACTTTCAAGTTGGAACTGAAGAACAGATTCTCTGCTTTAGAAGGCCTAACATCGGAAGAAGTGGATATTTCGGAAGTTAACAGAAAAGTAACCAAAGCTCTTATGGAAACAGCAACAAAATTAGCTGGGTCTAAGAACAAGTTGCATGTAAACAAATTATCAGGAAAAACCAAAATGTTGATGCAAAAAGAAGAGAGATGAGGACAACTAAAGAAGATGTGACTTCCAAAGTGGAATATATAGAGCTATGCAAGACAGTAAGAAAAAGTATCACTGAAGACGTAAGGAAATTCAACTGTGAGCTAGTGAGGAAAGCAATTGAAAACAACCAAAGCCTAAAGATAGCAAAGGGACATCTCAGTAAGGGAAGAAAACAGATTATGGCTCTGAGAAAAGAAGATGGTTCTATAACAAGAAATAGAGGTGAAATTTTGACAAGAGTGAAAGATTTCTACTCCAAATTATATGAAAGGGATGATACATGTACTCCAGACATCATGAAAGGTACCAGAGTTCTTCCAGTCCTCCCAGCAGAAGTTGCACATGCAATCAAGAACATGAAGCGGGGGAAAGCTCCAGGAGAAGATGGAATTACTATAGACATCATACAAGAAGCAAGTGGAGAAATGGAAACAGTACTCGCCCAAATTTTCACTCGATGCCTTAATGAAGGGAAGATTCCTGAGGATTGGAACAATGCTACAATGATCCTGCTACATAAAAAAGGTGACATTGAGGATCTCAGGAACTACAGACCTATCAGCCTCCTATCAGTGGTTTATAAAATCTTCACTAAAGTTCTTTCACACCGCTTGAAGGTAACACTGGACATGGCTCAACCGAGAGAACAAGCTGGATTCAGGAGTGGCTACAGCACAATAGATCATATCCACGTACTGAGAGAACTAATTGAAAGAGCGAGGGAATATGAACTTCCATTGTGCATGGCTTTTATCGATTATGAAAAAGCCTTTGATTCGGTGAAACCATCAGCAGTTACCACGGCTCTGAAATCCTGCGGTATTGAAGATGCATACATTAATATTATTAATAACATCTATGAAAATGCAAGTGCAAAGATTCGGCTGTTTGAAAATACAACACACATAAAAATTGGAAAGGGAGTGAGACAAGGTGACACCATATCTCCGAAGCTCTTTAATGCCACATTGGAAAATGTCTTTCAATCACTGAACTGGGAAAACAAAGGGATAAAGATTAATGGAGATTATCTAACCCACCTTCGTTTTGCTGATGACGTAGTCATTTTTGCAACTACCCCATCAGAGCTGCAGAGTATGATCCAGGAACTTGCTGACAAGAGTAAAGAAGTGGGATTAAAAATGAACTTTCAGAAGACAAAAGTGATGTTCAATGCTTTTACAAGAAATGAAGATTTATCGATTGATGGAGAAAAACTGGAGATAACAGATACGTATGTTTATCTTGGACAGCAGATATCAAGTGAGGGTCACATTGATGAAGAAATTAATCGGCGTACAAAACTTGCCTCGAGAGCTTTTGGAAGAAACAGCATAATTTTCAAGAGCAATATGCCATTATGTCTTAAAAGAAAAGTGTTTGATCAATGCATCCTTCCAGTGCTTACGTATGGTGCAGAGACGTGGACCTTAACTAAAAGAGACATACAAAAGCTGCAGACAACTCAAAGAAGCATGGAGAGGTGCATGCTTGGTATAACCAGGAGAGATAAGAAGAGGAACTCGTGGATCCGAAAAATGACCAGAGTGGAAGACATTATGATCAGAGTTAAATCCCTGAAATGGCAATGGGCTGGACATACTGCCAGAAGGACAGACCATAGATGGACAGCCGAAATTTTAGATTGGATTCCAAGGGACAGGAAAAGACCCAGAAAAAGACCACATGGGAGATGGGTGGATGAAATTCGTAAATATGCGGGAGTGACATGGAGGAGACTGGCACAAGACAGACCGTTGTGGAGAAAACTTGGGGAGACCTTCGTCCAGCAGTGGATTGATAATGGTTGACAATGATGATGATGATGATGAAGGTCAGGTGATGCGTAACATCACAGCCTCTCCTTGACAAATGTCAACCCCGCCTTCTCGTGGTGCATCCTGTTCGCACTAAAGGGGCTCTGACGACCGCCAATAGCGGTATAACTATACCATCGGGATTAGAGGAAATGCTATCCCACACTCACCAACCCGCTTGGCCAGCGTGGTGAGTTATGGCCAAACCCCTCCAAAATGATTCCACAACTTAAATCTTGGCCCTCAGTCTCCGGCAGCTGGAATGTACCTGGCCAAGGCAGCGGCCAGTGCGACATGAAGGCAGAGGGTGCTAAGAATCCCCGGAGGACCGGACTAGGCTGCCATCTGATGCTGACCTTGGCTACGTACAACGGACGCTCCCTATCTTCTGATTCAAGGCTTCTTGAATTGGAAGAGGAACTACAAAGGATCAAGTGGGACATCGTCGGGCTAAGTGAGGTAAGGAGAAAAGGAGAAGATCTCGTCGAACTGAAAAGTGGACATCTCTTCTACTATCGTATGACAGATACTGGCATAACTAGTGGTGTTAGATTTATAATAAACAAGAAACTGAAGGATAAAGTTGTAGAAGTTGAAAGTTCCTCTGACAGAGCTGCACGACTTGTTATCCAACTCTCGAAAAGATACCAGGCTCATATTATTCAAACTTATGCACCCACCACAATTCATCCTGAAGAAGAAATTGAAGAATTTTATGAGGAAATTTGTCATCTAAATAATAAAGGTAAGCAGCACTTGAAAATAATTATGGGAGACTTCAATGCAAAAATAGGGCAACGGCAACAGAATGAAACTTCAGTAGGTAAATTCGGTCACGGCAACAGAAACCAGCGTGGAAATACTCTCGTTGAGTTTGCAGAGGCAGAAGGGTTTTTCATCTTGAACTCCTTCTTCAAGAAAAAGCCACACAGGAAATGGACATGGAGACATCCAAATGGGACGACAAGTGAAATTGATTTTATTATGTGTAACAAAAAATTCGTCATAGAAGACTGCAGTGTGCTAAACAAGTTCAACACAGGTAGTGACCATAGATTGGTGAGATGTAAGATGCACCTCAACACTAAACTTGAACGTGGCAAGCTCATAAGACAAACAAAGTCTATTGACATAACCAACCTCAAAAAACACCATAATACCTTCAAGTTAGAACTGAAGAACAGGTTCTCTGCTTTAGAAGGCCTAACATCGGAAGAAGTGGACATCTCTGAAGTTAACAGAAAAGTAACCAAAGCTCTTATGGAAACAGCAACAAAATTAGCTGGGTCTAAGAACAAGTTGCATGTGAACAAATTATCAGGAAAAACCAAAATGTTGATGCAAAAAAGAAGAGAGATGAGGACAACTAAAGAAGATGTGACTTCCAAAGTGGAATATATAGAGCTATGCAAGACAGTAAGAAAAAGTATCACTGAAGACGTAAGGAAATTCAACTGTGAACTAGTGAGGAAAGCAATTGAAAACACCCAAAGCCTAAAGATAGCAAAGGGACATCTCAGTAAGGGAAGAAAACAGATTATGGCACTGAGAAAAGAAGATGGTTCTGTAACAAGAAATAGAGGCGAAATTTTGACAAGAGTGAAAGATTTCTACTCCAAATTATATGAAAGGGATGATATATGCACTCCAGACATCATGAAAGATACCAGTACCAGAGTTCCTCCAGTCCTTCCAGCAGAAGTTGCACATACAATCAAGAACATGAAGCGAGGAAAAGCTCCAGGAGAAGATGGAATTACTGTAGACATCATACAAGAAGCAAGTGGAGAAATCGAAACAGTACTCGCCCAAATTTTCACTCGATGCCTTAATGAAGGAAAGATTCCTGAGGATTGGAACACCGCTACAATGATCCTGCTACATAAGAAAGGTGACATTGAGGATCTCGGAAACTACAGACCTATCAGCCTCCTATCAGTAGTTTATAAAATCTTCACTAAAGTTCTTTCACACCGCTTGAAGGTAACA
Source organism: Macrothele yani (assembly GCA_039090855.1). Taxonomy (NCBI): domain Eukaryota; kingdom Metazoa; phylum Arthropoda; class Arachnida; order Araneae; family Macrothelidae; genus Macrothele; species Macrothele yani. Next base: position 42,519,699 of record CM076999.1, on the reverse strand, counting down.
CTGGACACGGCTCAACCGAGAGAACAAGCTGGATTCAGGAGTGGCTACAGCACAATAGATCATATCCACGTGCTGAGAGAACTAATTGAAAGAGCGAGGGAATATGAACTTCCATTGTGCATGGCTTTTATCGATTATGAAAAAGCCTTTGATTCGGTGAAACCATCAGCAGTTACAATGGCTCTGAAAACCTGCGGTATTGAAGATGCATACATTAATATTATTAATAACATCTATGAAAATGCAAGTGCAAAGATTAGGCTGTTTGAAAATACAACACACGTAAAAATTGGAAAGGGAGTGAGACAAGGTGACAACATATCTCCGAAGCTCTTTAATGCCACATTGGAGGGTGTTTTTCAGTCGCTGAGCTGGGAAAACAAGGGGATAAAGATTAATGGAGATTATCTAACCCACCTTCGTTTTGCTGATGACGTAATAATTTTTGCAACTACCCCATCAGAGCTGCAGAGTATGATCCAGGAACTTGCTGACAAGAGTAAAGAAGTGGGATTAAAAATGAACTTTCAGAAGACAAAAGTGATGTTCAATGCTTTTACAAGAAATGAAGATTTATCGTTTGATGGAGAAAAGCTGGAGATAACAGACACGTACGTTTATCTTGGACAGCAGATATCAAGTGAGGGTCACATTGATGAAGAAATTAATCGGCGTACAAAACTTGCCTGGAGAGCTTTTGGAAGAAACAGCATAATTTTCAAGAGCAATATGCCATTATGTCTTAAAAGAAAAGTGTTTGATCAATGCATCCTTCCAGTGCTTACGTATGGTGCAGAGACGTGGACCTTAACTAAAAGAGACATACAAAGGCTGCAGACAACTCAAAGAAGCATGGAGAGGTGCATGCTTGGTGTAACCAGGAGAGATAAGAAGAGGAACTCGTGGATCCGAAAAATGACTAGAGTGGAAGACATCATGATCAGAGTTAAATCCCTGAAATGGCAATGGGCTGGACATACTGCCAGAAGGACAGATCATCGATGGACAGCCGAAATTTTAGATTGGATTCCAAGGGACAGGAAAGGACCCAGAAGAAGACCACATGGGAGATGGGTGGATGAAATTCGAAAGTATGCAGGGGTGACATGGAGGAGACTGGCACAAGACAGACCGTTGTGGAGGAAACTTGGGGAGACCTTCGTCCAGCAGTGGATTGATAATGGTTGACAATGATGATGATGATGATATATATAGGGATGTAAGGTCAGGTGATGCGTAACATCACAGCCTCTCCTTGACAAATGTCAACCCCGCCTTCTCGTGGTGCATCCTGTTCCCACTAAAGGGGCTCTGACGACCGCCAATAGCGGTATAACTATACCATCGGGATTAGAGGAAATGCTATCCCACACTCACCAACCCGCTTGGCCAGCGTGGTGAGTTATGGCCAAACCCCTCCAAAATGATTCCACAACTTAAATCTTGGCCCTCAGTCTCCGGCAGCTGGAATGTACCTGGCTAAGGCAGCGGCCAGTGCGACATGAAGGCAGAGGGTGCTAAGAATCCCCGGAGGACCGGACTAGGCTGCCATCTGATGCTGACCTTGGCTACGTACAACGGACGCTCCCTATCTTCTGATTCAAGGCTTCTTGAATTGGAAGAGGAACTACAAAGGATCAAGTGGGACATCGTCGGGCTAAGTGAGGTAAGGAGAAAAGGAGAAGATCTCGTCGAACTGAAAAGTGGACATCTCTTCTACTATCGTGGGACAGATACTGGCATAACTAGTGGTGTTAGATTTATAATAAACAAGAAACTGAAGGATAAAGTTGTAGAAGTTGAAAGTTCCTCTGACAGAGCTGCACGACTTGTTATCCAACTCTCGAAAAGATACCAGGCTCATATTATTCAAACTTATGCACCCACCACAATTCATCCTGAAGAAGAAATTGAAGAATTTTATGAGGAAATTTGTCATCTAAATAATAAAGGTAAGCAGCACTTGAAAATAATTATGGGAGACTTCAATGCAAAAATAGGGCAACGGCAACAGAATGAAACTTCAGTAGGTAAATTCGGTCACGGCAACAGAAACCAGCGTGGAAATACTCTCGTTGAGTTTGCAGAGGCAGAAGGGTTTTTCATCTTGAACTCCTTCTTCAAGAAAAAGCCACACAGGAAATGGACATGGAGACATCCAAATGGGACGACAAGTGAAATTGATTTTATTATGTGTAACAAAAAATTCGTCATAGAAGACTGCAGTGTGCTAAACAAGTTCAACACAGGTAGTGACCATAGATTGGTGAGATGTAAGATGCACCTCAACACTAAACTTGAACGTGGCAAGCTCATAAGACAAACAAAATCTATTGACATAACCAACCTTAAAAAACACCATAATACCTTCAAGTTGGAACTGAAGAACAGGTTCTCTGCTTTAGAAGGCCTAACATCGGAAGAAGTGGACATCTCTGAAGTTAACAGAAAAGTAACCAAAGCTCTTATGGAAACAGCAACAAAATTAGCTGGGTCTAAGAACAAGTTGCATGTAAACAAATTATCAGGAAAAACGAAAATGTTGATGCAAAAAAGAAGAGAGATGAGGACAACTAAAGAAGATGTGACTTCCAAAGTGGAATATATAGAGCTATGCAAGACAGTAAGAAACAGTATCACTGAAGACGTAAGAAAATTCAACTGTGAACTAGTGAGGAAAGCAATTGAAAACAACCAAAGCCTAAAGATAGCAAAGGGACATCTCAGTAAGGGAAGAAAACAGATTATGGCACTGAGAAAAGAAGATGGTTCTGTAACAAGAAATAGAGGCGAAATTTTGACAAGAGTGAAAGATTTCTACTCCAAATTATATGAAAGGGATGATACATGCACTCCAGACATCATGAAAGATACCAGTACCAGAGTTCCTCCAGTCCTTCCAGCAGAAGTTGCACATGCAATCAAGAACATGAAGAGGGGAAAAGCTCCAGGAGAAGATGGAATTACTGTAGACATCATACAAGAAGCAAGTGGAGAAATCGAAACAGTACTCGCCCAAATTTTCACTCGATGCCTTAATGAAGGAAAGATTCCTGAGGATTGGAACACCGCTACAATGATCCTGCTACATAAGAAAGGTGACATTGAGGATCTCGGAAACTACAGACCTATCAGCCTCCTATGAGTAGTTTATAAAGTCTTCACTAAAGTTCTTTCACACCGCTTGAAGGTAACACTGGACATGGCTCAACCGAGAGAACAAGCTGGATTCAGGAGTGGCTACAGCACAATAGATCATATCCACGTACTGAGAGAACTAATTGAAAGAGCGAGGGAATATGAACTTCCATTGTGCATGGCTTTTATCGATTATGAAAAAGCCTTTGATTCGGTGAAACCATCAGCAGTTACAATGGCTCTGAAAACCTGCGGTATTGAAGATGCATACATTAATATTATTAATAACATCTATGAAAATGCAAGTGCAAAGATTCGGCTGTTTGAAAATACAACACACATAAAAATTGGAAAGGGAGTGAGACAAGGTGACACTATATCTCCGAAGCTCTTTAATGCCACATTGGAGGGTGTTTTTCAGTCGCTGAGCTGGGAAAACAAGGGGATAAAGTATAATGGAGATTATCTAACCCACCTTCGTTTTGCTGATGACGTAGTCATTTTTGCAACTACCCCATCAGAGCTACAGGGTATGATCCAAGAACTTGCTGACAAGAGTAAAGAAGTGGGATTAAAAATGAACTTTCAGAAGACAAAAGTGATGTACAATGCTTTTACAAGAAATGAAGATTTATCGATTGATGGAGAAAAGCTGGAGATAACAGACACGTACGTTTATCTTGGACAGCAGATATCAAGTGAGGGTCACATTGGTGAAGAAATTAATCGGCGTACAAAACTTGCCTGGAGAGCTTTTGGAAGAAACAGCATAATTTTCAAGAGCAATATGCCATTATGTCTTAAAAGAAAAGTGTTTGATCAATTCATCCTTCCAGTGCTTACGTATGGTGCAGAGACGTGGACCTTAACTAAAAGAGACATACAAAGGTTGCAGACAACTCAAAGAGGCATATAGAGGTGCATACTTGGTGTAACCAGGAGAGATAAGAAGAGGAACTCGTGGATCCGAAAAATGACAAGAGTGGAAGACATCATGATCAGAGTTAAATCCCTGAAATGGCAATGGGCTGGACATACTGCCAGAAGGACAGATCATCGATGGACAGCCGAAATTTTAGATTGGATTCCAAGGGACAGGAAAAGACCCAGAAGAAGACCACATGGGAGATGGGTGGATGAAATTCGAAAGTATGCAGGGGTGACATGGAGGAGACTGGCACAAGACAGACCGTTGTGGAGGAAACTTGGGGAGACCTTCGTCCAGCAGTGGATTGATAATAGTTGACAATGATGATGATGATGATATATATATATATATATATATATATATATATATACTGCTGACCACCCAAAATGCAACACCAAGAAAGAAGCAAACGATTGGCCTGAAATAAGCAACATGCGTTGCCCGCGAGAGGACATGCAAACGATTAGCATTGCAGGCCATATGTAAATCATGTGCGCTATGCACGTCCCCGACAAACGGTATAAGAAAGGTGCACAGTGCATAGTAATTGGTGGAAGTGTGTTGTGCAACCGGACCTGTGCGTGGGAAGCTTCCTGATGCCTCGTCGTAGAATGCGGCAATCATTCCAGCACTTTTCGAGTTCGATAGAGGACGAATTGTGGCTTATCGCGAAAGCGGTTTATCCTACTGAGACATCGGCGCCCGTGTGGGACGGCTTCCAGCCACATTGAGGCGAGTATGGAATCGGTGGGTGAAGGAGGGACGGACGGACTGACATGAGTGATTGCCGCAGCCGTGGCACACCAAAGAACGAGAGCACCAGCATGTTGTGCGTCGGGCATTGACGGCTCGCACTGCCACATCCCGAACGTTAGCGCAGGGATTAGGGTGTGTTGCGCAACATCCTGTGTCAGCACGTACCGTTCTACGTCGTCTGCAGTAGCGGGAACTTGTCGCACGGCACCCATTGCTCCGATTACCATTGACGTTACACCACCAGTGAGTGCGGCGGCAGCTGGCCGTTGAACGCCGAGCCTGGACTACAGAACGGCATGTTATTCTCTTTTCCGACGAATACTGCTTCTGCCTGCGACACCACGATGGTCAAATCCGCGTGTGGCGGCACCGCGGTGAGACACGGTATGACGCCGGCACTATGCATCGCCATACCATTCCGTCGCCTGGCGTTATGGTTTGGGGCGCAATTGGATATGACACCCGCACTACTCTTTTACGCAACGTCGGTACACTCAACAGCCACCGCTACATCTCCGACGTTTTGGAGCCTACAGTCCTCCATTACCTGCAGGACCTTCCAGCGGCCACGTTTCAGCAGGACAATGCGCACCCGCACGTGGCACACATCGGGCAATAATTCTTCACGGCCAATCAGGTGACACTGCTGCCATGGTCCGCCTAATCACCTTATATGTCACCAATCGGACACGTCTGGTTGTTCATCGGCAACCGTGTGGCTCGGCAAGCACTACCCAACGCTACGCCTGATGAACTGTGGCAACGTGTGGAAGCAACATGGGCCGACATGCACCAAGCCCACATCCAGAGCATCTTTCTTTCGATGCCGCGGCGTGTAGCGGCCGTCATTGCCAGCCATAGTGGCCGCCCGAACTATTGATGTTTGCGTGTTCCGCTAGTCGCACGTGCCTGTAAGTTCAATCGTTTCATCTTTGTATCTGTTGTCCTGTGTTCAGTAAATCTGGCTTTGCTATCTCGAGTCTTTCTTGGTGTTGCATTTTGGGTGGCCAGCAGTATATATATATATATATATACAGAGAGAGAGAGAGAGAGAGAGAGAGAGAGAGAGAGAGAGAGAGAGAGACTGACTGTTTTCTTCATGTGGCAATCAACACGCACTCTGTTGATCGGATAACAGGTACGCCGAGTGTTATGTGTGTATATACACTGACAGAAAAAAAATCCCAACACCACGAAAAAATAGTTGTAGAGGAATAAAACGGCGGCAATTCATTTGTATAGGTAACATATTTAATCGATTAAAGTTTCAAGATCACAGCTTATTGTAAGCGCGAGAAGAGCCATTTTAAATGTGAAATGCTGGTGCTTTAATCACCGGTGTAACCGCCAGAATGTAAATGCACGCACGCAAACGTTCATGCATTGTTTCGTACAGGTGCTGGATGTCAGTTTGTGGGATGCAGTTCCATGCCTGTCGCACTTCGTCGGTCAACACAGGGACGGTTAATGCTGGTTGGGCGTGACACTGGAGTTGTCTTCCAATGATGTCCATACGTGCTCTATTGATGAAAGATCTGGTGATCTAGCAGGTTACGGCAACATGTCGACACTCTGTAGAGCATGTTGGGTTATAACAGCGGTATGCGGGCTAGCCTTATCCTGTTGGAAAACACCACCTGGAATGCTGTTCATAAATGGCAGCACAACAGGTTGAATCACCAGACCGACGTACAACTCTGCCATCAGGGTGCGTAGGATAACCACGACAGTGCTCCTGCTGTCATAGGAAATTGCTCCCCAGAACATAACTCCAGGTGTAGGTCCAGTGTGATTCGGCCGCAGACAGGTTGTTTGCAGGCGCTCACCTGGCTTCCTTCTAACCAACACACGGCCATCAATGGCACCCAGGCAGAACCGGCTTTCATCAGAAAACACAACAGATCTCCACTCCGTTCTCCAATGAGCTCTAGCTTGACACCACTGACGTCGCAAACGGCAGTAGTTTGGAGTAAGTGGAAAGCACGCTTCAGGGCGTCTGGCTCGGTGTTTTCCTTCAAGTAACCGATTTGTAACAGTTCGTTGTGTCATTGTGGTGGCAACTGCAGCTCGAATTGCTGCCGCAGACGCGGTACAATGCGCCACGGCCATACGCCGTAGACGGCGGTCTTCCTCTCAGTAGTGCCACGTGGCCGGCCGGAAGCCGGTCTTCTTGAGGCACTACCTTCCCTTAACCACTGCTGCCAACAATCATGCACAGTGGCTATCCATCAAAAACACAAGTGCTGGGAAACTGCTGGCTACCAGCTGGCAGTGATGGGTCACTGCTGGCTGAAATCTGCCGCTCACGGCCCGGTAGTGGTCACATTGGTGGCAGCGCGATCAGTTTGCGAGCCATTGATGGCCCTGCAGCATCGTCGTGAATTGTGGGCCTCCAGGCAAGTGCCACTAGTGGCCCGTTGCTGGCAACCAATGCAAATCCCAGCAGCAGGTGGAAGTATCGGGACTGCGCATGCACAGAAGCAACACTTGCTGTGTCTCTCATGGTACCAGTTAGTTGAAGACAACGCTATCGCCATCGTGTTATTTTAGTGGATGTTAAGAAAAAAATCAATATGTGGAGAGGCGAATTAATTTCCTAATGAAATTTTACGTCGACGAAGATATCAGATTAAGCCGTGAAATACTAGATTACAGCCATGAATTACACCCACTCAATTCCCATGAATAACAATTCATGGAATGGAGTGGATGAATAACAAGAAAAAATTTGAAACTGCTTGAAACACATATCCTGGAAAACCATTAAAACAGAGTTTGTTGGGAAAAAAAAAAGAATTATACGCGTACAAAATTTATTAATTATTTGAAAGAAAAAAAAATGCAACGCTATGTGGTGCACTCATCCGTGGGTTGAATACTTAAGACTGGGAGGAATTCGCTTCTGAAAATAACGAGAAGTAAAATAAAATATATTTTACTCTTTCAAACAAATGTAGCTTCGGACAACGGAAAGGAAAGACACAACGTTAAAAATGTAACAGAATGTGACATGAACCCGGGTAAATATATAATTATTCTACAGTCTCTTTTCAAGACAGCAAGGACAGTACAAAACTTTGGAAAGCGACTCTTAAGTATGTACACGCCTTGAAAATGTGTGAAGTTCCCTTAAGGTAAAAAAAAAAAAGAACTATCGTTACGTTGAAAAAATTAATTTATCAATTATATGAAACTGACTTTTATGAAAAATACCTCGCAATATTGCAAAATGAAAGAGGGAAGCATTCGATTACAAAGTTCATACCAAACAGATAGCTTCCAGCACATATCTAATCGTAGTGAATTAGTCCGGTCGGTAGCGAGCGCGGCTTACACGTAAACGGCCCAGGATCGAATCTAGTCAGGCGCAAACAGGCGTTTTCACGGTCTGTCGAGAAAATTCCCCCAGCGCAGTGCGTTAATTCACAAGCTTTGTAAGGATAGAAAAAAATTCTAGCTTTAGGGAACTTCGGTTATCCTTGCTATTTTTGTTTTATTATTATGGCTACTACTGGGAAATTGGCGGACAAGATTCGGCAAGCCATCAGTTACGTCAGTGGCTGCCACTAACGGCCCACTAGCGGACCACATTAGGCTAGCCATCATTTCCGGCACGTGCTCGCAGGGCCACTGAAGGGCCACTTGTGGCAGCTACTGCTTGAGATGGACCACTGATGGCCCTGTTGTGGCATATGACAACTGATGGGGTGCCAACTGTTGGCCAGCTGTTGTCCTGAACTGTTGGCCCTTCTGTTGGCCGCCCGGACATTTTATTGACGGTTCGGCAGCGGCAACATAGTGCTGGGCCATTGCTGGCAGTGCTGGCTGCAGCGCTGGCTGCCAGCAATGGCCCACTGCTGGCCCAGCAAGACTGTTTTTGCTGGGTACATTCCTGACAAGTCGTTCTGCAATACTGCGGAAAGAAAATCCACCTTCTCGTAGCCCGACCTCGTTCAAATTCTGTGAGCTGTTTATAATGGCTTCTTCGTCTTCTTAAAGGCATTCTTGACTAACATCAACACTCAACGTCGAATCTCAACGTTAACTAACGCTCACGAACGTTGCAGCGCGTATTTACAGCAAATCTGTTTTGCATGTTCCGAGGGGCGCTACTAGCGCCACGCGTTTGCGCCGAGCGCGAAATTTGCATAGACGTCATCTTACAGATGTACTTTCACCGCCTACCAACTCTCGTTTATCTAACACAACCCCTTCTTCGTGTTAGGATTTTTTTCCCGTCAGTGTATATATGGGAGCATAGTGGCTGAATATGTCGAATCGTTCGAACTTACGTTATGTCTATTTTGTACTTCAAGACGCTTTTTATTTAGCATCTTGTTTAAAGAAATACACTTTACGTAAATTAGAGTTTTTCCTTGGTGTACATGAGTGTATTACGCGCGAAATCACCATCGATTAATATCAAATTTAAATCTTCCGTTGGATTCACAACCTCACGTAAACTGCATTCTCAGATTTAATGTAATGCATTTTAGAAACAAAGAAAATATTTCTCCTGAGGTCTGTTTGCAGAAGACAACTTTTACGTGCAGGGTGTTGGAATAATTGCATCATCGTTTCAAAACATTCTAAATCAGTACTGTTGCACTAATGTTAAAACAATTTGTAATACTGACTTATGTTACACTGCATCACAGACTGACATGTCACAGATAAAAAAATTCACCTCTCATAACTCGCTGAAAGATAATAATCTATGAAAGGTGCACATGAACAGTGCTGACGTGTTACACCCACCTCTTTACAATAATAAATGATTTCTGATGAATGTTAAAAAAAATGCGGACGCAGAGGTACAGGGTTCTGCATACCAGGACCTGTAACTCGAGATTCTCCCCTGGTACTGTCATCGTTCAGGTGAAGTGTGAGCTCCGGAACAGAGCGAGGGTGGACGCCCGACGGTTTACCGACTGGGCCTTTAGGTTTCGGTGGGAACCTCGGCCTCGGTTCGTTACCGGAATTAAGAACAACTGAAAATTTCACTGCGGTAACTTAAACCCTTAGTTTCGGCCTTTGGACCCCTAAAGGGTTCACCAGGGGTGTTGGGCGTTTTCTTGTGTTTTGTAACTTGTGTTTGTTGTAAATATCGATGGAGAGTCAGGAAGTTATTATTTCATCTCTTCATCGGTAGTGTATTCGGCCTTGTCTCCAGTAGAGCTGGGCAGCGAGGGCCAACCTTTAAGTTCCCAGGAGTTTATATGTGTCGGGGTTGTAAGTGTTTTTGTTCAGCCTCTTCCCGTTTCCTTACGGTGTGGTGTGAACAGATGGTGACTGAAGGGAAGGTATTGTGTGCTTTTTGCTAGTGATGTGCCAGTTTTGTGTGGATGAGTGCTGAGTGAGGCGTACTACACGGGTCGTGTGAGCGCCGGTATCACACTTGTCAACCCGGGATCCTCTCATACAGTTTTCCGTCCAAGGCACCGTCACTGAGTCACCTCTAAAGCGGACTTTGTCAGCCTGTATGCACGTAGCGGGTGTACCTTCAGGTGGCTCTCGCCGTTCTAATTTACTCCAGTGTAGGCGTGTGAGTCAGTCCGAGTTCTTCGGTAGAACAGAGTGTCTCGGGGTCCGGCTGGTTTTGCCTGTGGAGCCGAAGTAGGAGTACCGAAGAGTATGTGTAAACGTCGGTGAACCAAGTCGATGTGTGTACATGTGATTTGTCGGACAGTGTGAACTTGGTGCTTAGCAACGAAAGTTGGTGTACTGTGGAGAAGGGGTGGAGGTCGAGCGAAGGCACAGGATGGTGTCTCTCCGTTTCAGCCCCTGAACGGGTGTCTCATGTGAAAACAAGAACAAATCAAATTAAAATAAAAGGTGTGCATTCTAGATTTACATTGTGGAGTCAGTAGACATGCGTCCTGAACGTTATTGTTTGCATAACGCAATTATTTTATCAACAATAATTTCTTTTAAGATATGATGTATTTAAGGAAATGCCTTTGTAGAACCGCAGTATGTTATATTAAATATATTTTACGACACCACGCGCTTAAAATCTTCATATACATGCCTTGGACATTGATGTCAAGTTCTGCATGGTACGCAACGTATCCGTAGGAAACCGAAAAATGTGTCCACCATCTTCCCCGTGACAAAAACTATTCACATGACGAAATGTAGAAGGCGGGGTCAGTTCCTTCTATTCGTAAGAACCAGCGTTGTAGTTCGTCAGAAAACCTACCTTTAAAACTATACTACCAATGGACGGGTCTCTGTTCGACGGGCTTTGCACTAATTTATTAGAAAATATTGAAATTCTTTAACCAGTTAACGAAAATAAAAAATCCAAATGCAATTTGTAAACAAAACGAACACAAATTTAATCAATATAAGTAATAAACATTCATTAGGGACATTTCATTTCAGCTAAGAATGTAAAAATGGTATCCTCACTTTACATGTTTTTAGCTACCAGTATTTGTTTTGATTAATATAATACAATTGACAATATTATGTTGAGCAATTAGTGTAGTCAGTGACTTATGTATTCTATCATATCCAGATGTCGGTCGATGGCCAAAAAACCAGACCAGAAAACAGCAGGAAGTTGAAGTGCATGAGAACAATATCTGTAAGCTGTTGTAGAAAACTTGCAATGGAAATTGTTTTTATATAAATAAAAAAAAATATCTGAATTGACTTATCCCACAAATTATTCATTTTCTTTGCGTTACCGAAATATTGTAGAGCACTGTATCAAACACATGGCATTACTACTGTTTTTTAATCTCCGTTTTACATTTCGAGCTACAACGATGCATCCAGTATGCGAGAAAATTCCGTTGGAAGTTTTATCTGCACCTGAATATCAACGTGGAGTTAAGCACGATCTATCTTATACAAGCTTTCTATTTCAGCTAAAACAATGCATATTCAATGTGAGGTAAGGAAGGGTCAGAAACTCGAGTGGAATAGAAGGGGATAGGTTTTTAGAAGATCCATTTTTTTTAAGTTCAACTTTTCCGAAATTTCTTATACTTATGCAGTATCTCAACCGACTTGCGTGGCCTTGAATAATGCGGAAGATTGGTAAAATCATATGTCTCAGTTAAGGAATTCCTTTTGTCCAGGTATGTAATGATATAATGCTTCAGAGAACAGGTTCAATAAATGTTGCTTTTGTTCAAATATCACCCCGGAATTTCACAAGAGGTATCTGACATATAATATGCACTTAGAGAATTAGTTTTTTTGTTTGTGTCAAAGTATCACTTGGAAATGTCGTTGTTGGAAATAAAAGTAGTTCGTCTGAGGTGACGATTGAACGCAGAGTGGCAAATTACTGGCATTAAAATACCTCTTTCTACTGCGCCAATAAAATGGGACAAACGTTCAGGTAAAGAAACCAGCAATTCTTTCGATTTTTGATCAAAGGAAACGGCGGAACGTTTGCAAGAACTTACTTCTTGTAATTGAAATATTGTCTTTCCTTAAATCTAGGTTTTTAAATAATCCCTGTATTAATGCAAATAATTGATATGTTCACTTTTACTTAAAATTCAAATACTTTCGGTAAAAAAATGAAATAATAAAATTTATTGAAACGAAAATTATTAATTTCTGTAATTTTATTCATATCCAGAGTTTCAAAGATGTACTGGGGTTAGGCATACTTGTATGAACAGAGATATAAGTTTAGTGGTTTCGTCCCTGAATTGGAGATATAAATGTACATGTAGTGACAAAATAATCATTTGATCCTGTTGTTCTGAGCCCCACAGATATTCTTTCTCATCTAGGGGTAAATCTCCAGAATTTTGGAATACCAACTCTTTCTGCCAAATTCTAACCACCAACGTAAGCTTCCACTTCCAAGTTTAAATTTCCAGAATCTGACCAGACGTACGCGAGATAAGTTTTATTGAGCTTCGCAACCGAGCAAGGCAAAATTAGATGTAGAATAATCTCTGTCCTCATTTTATTCTGGTTATTAGCGCTTCTTATCTTCCAGTTCTAAGCTTTGAAATTATGTACAGTAAGTAGCTAATTCTACACAACAATCACACGAATATCCAAAGAATTGTTTCCATGCTCGTTTTTTGCTTTATCTCCGAAAACTAAATTAACTAGGTTGGAACTCATTACTTTACGATGCTTATCCTGATTTGAACTGATGGCCGAATGGGCAAAAGGATGCTAGTGCCCCCAAATATTCTGGAAATTTTCTGAGAATTATTGATACATTCTGAAATCAAGCATTAAGGAAATATCTCGAAATCAAACCTGACAGTTTAGCGGGTGAAACGTTTGAAATAGCGAAACACTTCCTATTGTATGTGGCAATGGAAGAAATAATCGATTATTTCTTTCCTTTTCCTTCTGGAAGTGGAAAGAAATCATCAATTGATTTCTTTATTGCGCATATGCTTATCGATTTCAGTAGAAAGTAGGCTCACTTTATTTTTAGCACGTCTTTAGTAAAAAAAGATCGTGCTTATGTTACCGGTTTGTCCGTCCGTCTGTATTCACGATATCTCTGCAACTATTAGTCCGATTGGAAAAATTCTTTTCGAGTTGGAAACTTGGAATAGGCGAATAATGATCATTTATTTCATTTTTTTCCCGATGTACAGTTTCGCCGCTAGAGGCGTAAATGCAGATGATGTCGAATTCAAAAATACATTTTGTTCCTCATATTTGCTTTTAAACATCCGATTGAAGAAATTATTTTATTTTTCGATTCGATTTATGTTGAAGAGTATTTTAGATATAGTTACTTTTTCAAATTACCCATAGATTTTCCGCTAGGGGGCATAAAATAAACTACATATTTCCCGATAATTATTCTTCTAAAACTCTGATGTGAAATTTTTTTTCTTTAGCGGATACACCTCCTGATGGAAACTCTTTTGCATATAATTTCGAGTTTTTTGGTATACTTTGTCCACAAGGAGGCGTAAGAGATACTCTTTTGCATATAATTTCGAGTTTTTTTTTAATACTTTGTCCACAAGGAGGCGTAAGAGATATCTTTTCCTTCTGATGTATTTCCCATACAATCTGAGCTTCTAAAATATCGATTGAAAAAATTATTTCGTGGACGGATGCCACTCACATTGATAAACTTTTGCGGAATATTTTCTTCTTAAAATATTCCACAGTTTCTCCCCCAGTGGGCGTAGAAGTATATCTTATTTTCGTCAATATCTCTACTTCTAGAGTCCGATTTGAAATTTGTTTTCTTTGTTGGATACTGTTTTCAGTGTGACATGTTTTTAACATAACTTGAAAATTTTCAAGTAATTCATATACTTTCAACTAGGTGGCATAAAGGTAAATTGCTTTCCCCCGTATATCTCTGCTTCTAAATCTCCGATTTTAAAAATTATTTCAGCACCGGATACAGCTCATGATTGGAAATACTTTGCACATAATTTCTAATTTTTGTAAAAATGGTTTGGCCACCAGGTGGCGTAAGTCTTAATTTCCGCTCCTGATTTATTTGCAGCAAAACATGAGCTTCTAAATTCTCCATTGAAAAAAAAGTCATTTCTTTACCGATAGTACTCATGTCCACAAACCTTTTAGAAACATTTTCTTCTTGAAATAAAGCATGGTTTCTCCGCCAGGAGGCGTAGATATATATCTTATTTTTGTCGATATCTCTACTTCTAGGAGTCCGATTTGAAAAATTCCTTCTTTGTTGGATATTGTTTCCGATGCGAAATGTTTTTTCTAAATAATCAAAATTTTCAAGTGAATGATAGACTTGGATTTTCACAAGTTTTACTTTGAGTTATTCACAAGTCTATGATTTACTTGAAAATGTTGCGTTATTTCCGCTTCTGAAACTCCGATTTGAAAAATTCTTCCTATATCACATACAAGACCTCATGGAAAATATTTTGCACATAACTTCTAATGTTTGGTAAGGAATGGTTTGGCCACCACGGGGCATAAGTGTTAATTTCTGCTTCTGATGTATTTGTGGCAAAATCTGGGCTCATGAAAACTCGACTAAATATTTGTTTCTTGGACCGATACCGCTCATATGGAAAAATCTTTTGAGAATAACTTCTTCCTAAAATAATGCATGGTTCTCCCACCAGGGGACGTAAAGTCACATCTGAATTTTGTCGATATTTCTGTTTCTAAGAGTCCGATTTAAAAAATTATTTCTATGTTGAAGAGCGTTCCCGGTGCTGAATGTTTCTCATATAAATTCATGTTTTTCTTTACACACATGTCTGCAACCAGTGGACGTAAGCTAACGATTCCGTTTACAGCAATATGTGAGGGATTAAAAACCTGATTGAAAAACTTCTGTCTTCCGTCAGATACTATTGTTTTCCATACCGGTTCCATTGATTTTGTATAGCTTTGATAAATTTAATTTGCGTCAGAACGGATTCAAAAGACGTGCTTATTACACCTGAAATTTCGGGTTCATCTTTCTTGTTAATTACTGTTTGGTTCATTCACAGGTCATTCTCTAATAGAATAGCTGTGATGAAGTTAAATCCTATCTTATAAAAACAAGATTTTAGATCCTTAAGTGTTATACTTTTAAATATGTGAAGCTAGGTAATGCCTCATGGATACTGTAAAAACCTATAATGAAGTCCTCATCTTGGTGATCCTTTCTTCCTCCCCATCCATCAAGTAACATCATTATGCGTTGGTGATTAACGAGTCCAATTATATGAAACTGTGTTTCATCATTACATAGCCAACTACTGTATATTCGAGAAATATTACGAAGAATAAAGAGCCATGAATTTCGGGTCTGGTTCATTTGCCCGACGTTTACTTCACCGAAATGTCACTTGACCGAAAATCACTTCACCGAAAAAATTGTTTCACCGAAAGATCACTTGATCGAAGCGTTCATTTCACCGAAGGGTCACTTGATCGAAAGGTACATTTCACCGAAGGGTCACTTGATCGAAAAGTTCATTTCACCATAAGGTCTCTTTACCTAAAAGTTAATTTCATCGAAAGGTCATTTCACCGAAGGGTCAGTTTATCGAAAACGCTAGATTTCATTACAGGATCTGTTGAAGCATGGTGCAAGTTTGACAGACAGACCACCGAAACGTTAGGGGATCATACTCAAATTGAACTTTTGATTTCTCCGTGTCACAGAGAACGCAAAGATTTAGTTTTAAGGCAAAAATAATTAATTTTAAGACCCTATGCCTCGGCCTAGGCCTTTTTAGCAAGTGTTATCATGTTCATACGTTTTTCATAAAAATCATGTTCAGTGCTCATGTTCATAAATAGTTTACATGAAAAGTCAAGTTAATAACGTTGCACATTTATTCAGGCAAAAAAGAATCAATATTAGGGCCGTAGGCCTCGCTTAGGCCTTTTTAGCAAATTTTAACCGTGCGTGCTCATGTTCATAAGGTTTACATAACAACTCAAGTTAATGATGTTGTACACTTATTTAGGCCAAAAGAATCAGTCATAAAGCCCACGGCCTCGGCTTAGGCCCTTTTAGAAAATTTTAATCCTGCATGCTCATATTTATAAGGTTTACATAAAATGTCAAGTTAATAATGTCGCACATTTATTCAGGCAAAAAGAATCAATATTAGTGCCGTAGGCCTCGCTTAGGCCTTTTTAGCAAATTTTAACGGTGCGTGCTCATGTTCATAAGGTTTACATAAAAAATCAAGTTAATGATGTTACACATTTTTTCAGGCAAAAAGAATCAATTTTAGGGCCCTAGGCCTCCGCTTAGGCCTTTTTAGCAAATTTTAACCGTGCGTGCTCATGTTCATAAGGTTTACATAAAAAATCAAGTTAATGATGTTACACATTTTTTCAGGCAAAAAGAATCAATTTTAGGGCCCTAGGCCTCCGCTTAGGGCATTTTTAGCAAATTTTAATCGTGCGTGCTCATATTTATAAGGTTTACGCAAAAAGTCAAGTTAATAATGTTGCACATTTATTCAGGCAAAAAGAATCGATATTAGGGCCGTAGGCCTCGCTTAGGCCTTTTTAGCAAAATTTTAACCGTGCGTGCTCATGTTCATAACGTTTACATAACAACTCAAGTTAATGATGTTGTACACTTATTCAGGCCAAAAGAATCAGTCTTTAAAGCCCTAGGCCTCGGCTTAGGCCTTTTTTAGAAAATTTTAATCCTGCTTGCTCATATTTATAAGGTTTACATAAAATGTCAACTTAATAATGTCGCACATTTATTCAGGCAAAAAGAATAAATTTTAGAGCCCTAGGCCTCCGCATAGGCCTTTTTAGCAAATTTTAATCGTGCGTGCTCATATTTATAAGGTTTACGCAAAAAGTCAAGTTAATAATGTTGCACATTTATTGAGACAAAAAAGATTCAATTTTAGGGCCCTAAGCCTCGGCTTAGGCCTTTTTAGGAACTCTAAACGAATTTCGCGAAAACGTTCCATGTAAGCCAAGCGAGAATTGTGCTTTAATTTGAAGAAATTAATTGCCGATGATCCGAGGTACACTTGGTTTGAGGGAACTGTAACCCGAACTTCCGTAGTATTCTATTCTGTGCCGCTGGAGTCTGTCAGTGTATCCAGGATGTTCCCCTTGAAGTGTCTGCAAAGTCCGTGAGCTTTGGGAGGGGGCTTTCCCCCAAAATGTTAAAATGGACGTAGAGCTGTAAACATTAGAACCTTGCTTTATATAATGATTCTGTACACGATCACGAATTTTCAGCAGGGTGGGACGAATTCACCCTCCCCCAAGTTTCTAAGAGCGCAGACAGGTGTTCAAGGTAAGGGATTTGCTCGCAATTTCTATGCTTCATGTTGTGTTTAGTGCCAAACTATGTATGCCCTTCCACCCTCCCCCAGAAATTTGGTGAAGTCTGTAAAAGGGATACGAGGTGCTTGGTTTTGAGGGCTCTACCCCCAACTTCCATAATTTTATATTCTGGACCTCTGGAGTCGGTCATCAGTGTATCCTCGATGTTACCCCTGAAGAGCTCTTGGAAACGAGGGGGGGAGGTTCAGTTTCACTCCACATTCCTGAAAATTCGTGGTCGTGTACAGAATCATTATATAAAGCATGGGTCTAATGTTTACAGCTCTACGTCCATTTTAACATTTTGGGGGAAAGCCAACCCCCCCAAGATGACGGACCTCGCGGACGCTTCAAGGGGAACATCCTGGATACACTGACAGACTCCAGCGGCCCCGAACATAATATTACGGAAGTTGGGGGTACACCCTCCCAAAACTAGGTGTACCTCGGATCCTCGGCAATTTTTTTCTTCAAATTAAAGTGCAATTCTCGCCTCGCTTGGCTTACATGGACCGTTTTCGTGAAATGCGTTTGGAGTTCCCAATTCAGTTCTCAATATATGACCAGAAATGGCAATCTTTAACCCCCCCCCCCCTCTTGATTTTTTTAACTTGACCTTTTATGTAAACTTATGAACAAGCAAGATTAGAATTTTCTAAAAACGCCTAAGCTAAAAAAAAAAAAACAGCCCTAAGGGCAATAAAATTTATTCTTTTTTGCCTTAATAAATGTGCAACATTATTAACTTATTAACTTGACATTTTATGTAAACTTATAAACCAGCAAGATTAGAATTTTCTAAAAACGCCTAAGCTAAAAAAAAAAAAAGGCCTAAGGGCAATAAAATTGATTCTTTTTTGCCTGAATAAATGTGCAACATTATTAACTTGACATTTTATGTAAACCTTATGAATATGAGCACGCTCGATTAAAATGTTCTAAAAAGGCCTAAGCTGACCTTGGGCCCTAAAATTGATTCTTTTTTGCCTGAATACATGTGCAACATTATTAACTTGACTTTTTACGTAAACCTTATGAACATGAGCACGCACGATTAAAATTTGCGATAAAGGCCTAAGCCGAGGTCTAGGGCCCTAAAATTGATTATTTTTGCCAGAAAAATGTGTAACATTATTAACTTTACTTTTTACGTAAAGCTTATGAACATGAGCAAGCACGATTAAAATTTGCTAAAAAGGCCTAAGCGAGGCCTACGGCCCTAATATTGATTCTTTTTTGCCTGAATAAATGGGCGACATTATTAACTTGACATTTTATGTAAACCTTATAAATATGAGCACGCACGATTACAATTTTCTAAAAAGGCCTAAGCCGAGACCTAGGGCTTTAAGACTGATTCTTTTGGCCTGAATAAGTGTACAACATCATTAACTTGAGTTGCTATGTAAAAGTTATGAACATGAGCACGCACGGTTAAAATTTGCTAAAAAGGCCTAAGCGAGGCCTACGACCCTAATATTGATTCTTTTTTGCCTGAATAAATGGGCGACATTATTAACTTGACATTTTATGTAAACCTTATAAATATGAGCACGCACGATTACAATTTTCTAAAAAGGCCTAAGCTGAGACCTAGGGCCCTAAAATTGATTCCTTTTTTGCCTGAAAAAATGTGTAACATTATTAACTTTACTATTTATGTAAAGCTTATGAACATGAGCAAGCACGATTAAAATTTTCTAAAAAGGCCTAAGCGAGGCCTATGGCCCTAATATTGATTCTTTTTGCCTCAATAAATGTGCGACATTATTAACTTGACATTTTATGTAAACCTTATAAATATGAGCACGCAGGATTAAAATTTTCTAAAAAGGCCTAAAACGAGGCCAAGGGCTTTAAGACTGATTCTTTTGGCCTGAATAAGAGTACAACATCATTAACTTTAGTTTTTATGTAAACCTTATAAACATGAGCACGCACGGTTAATATTTTCTAAAAAGGCCTAAGCCGAGGCCTAGGGCCCAAAAATTGATTCTTTTTTGCCTGAATAAATGTGCAACATTATTAGCTGGACATTTTACGTAAACCTTATGAATATGAGCACGCACGATTAAAATGTTCTAAAAAGGCCTAAACCGAGGCCAAGGGCCCTAAAACTGATTTTTTTTTTTTTTGTCTGAATAAGTGTGTTTACATAACAACTCATTAACTTGAGTTGTTATGTAAACTTCATGAATATGAGCTCGGGGGATTAAAATTTGGCAAAAAGGCACAGGTCTATCTATGACTCGTAATTAATGTTATATTTCGAAAAACCTACTTATGGGGAGGTGTTTAAAAGAAATTAAAAGTGTATTTTTTATACAATCCAATAATGTTTAGGTGACCAGTTTTTTAAAAACCAGCACCATACTCCAACAGATCTATAACAACAAAATTCTAAGTTTTCGATAAACTGACCATTCGGTGAAATGATCTTTCGATATAATGAACTTTTAGGTAAAGTAATCTTTCGGTGAAATGAACTTTTCGATCAAGTGTCCTTTCGATGAAATGAACTTTTAGGTGAAGTGATCTTTCGGTGAAATGAACTTTTCGGTCAAGTGACCCTTCGGTGAAATGTACCTTTCGATCAAGTGATTTTCGGCGAAGTGATTTTCGGTCAAGTGACCTTTCGGTCAAGTGAACGATACCCATGAATTTCCATTATTAAAGTCACGTTCCTATACGAGACTCTTTTGTTTATCTAGGATACACTGTATTTCTGAAAGGGCTGAAATTTTAAATATTGATCTTCTCGAGAACCATTCCTTAGAAGTATTCAAAAGTTTCATAAAGTTACGTAAATAACTTTCTTTGAGATTTTCCTGTAATGTTGAATCCCTGAATGGAGGTGAAAAACAGCATCGTTCTTACACAAAAACCATATTTTGTGAAATTTCTTGCAAACAAGCCAAATCTGGTAAAACATGTGTTATTCGCTATTTTTTTGAGAGAAGGAGGTGTCGTTCTCTTTCTCGATATAAAACACTTGTTTGTTTATTGCACCAAGAATTATATACGTTAATTAATAGATATAATTAAAAAAAAATATAATTTACCGTACAGTTTTACTGTAGTTGGTATAGTAATTAGAATACTTTATAAACACAGTAAAATTAAACGTTGTTTTATGTTGTCCCTCGTTAGTAATTAGAATGGACACATTCATAATTGTGGCAGGCCGACCAAGTGAAAGTGAACAAAAACATTTAATAATGCTAGAACTTAGAAAAGCAGGTAAGTCGCGTCAGTGGGGCAGATGTTTAACTGCTGGTGTGTGATCATCCGACCCGTAACTGTGTATGGTGTTTTCTTATGAAAATGTTTATTTGCACATGGTAAAATGCAATGCCTTAAGACTCTGGTCGTGAGACAACGTTCTTGCGAATTACAGTGAATTGTGTCTGCTAACATTTTCCTCATAGTCACGAGATTGTTACCCAATTGAAAAAGTGTAAAGATCAGATTGAAAGATTCATTCATAACAGAGCTCCTCCTTCTACTAAAGTTCAGAAATTTGCTAACCCAGTAATATCCGCTTGGCATAACATGCCTGTAGAATGATATCAGTGCCGCACTGACTCCCTTTCACATCGAATTGAGCCTTTTTAATTAGATCAACGTCGAGTCAATGTGTTATTAGATAGGTTTTCTCTACTAGTTGCTACATCAATATAATTGGGCTTCCATTATTGTGCCCAAAACGCTGCAAATGTCGAGTAGCAAAACAATATTTAAATGGGAAGCCAAAGAGTTATTTGAATATAAACATTATCTTCAAATTTTCTTATACGAAGCAGACCCAGAAAATAAATGCAGGACATTAATGAACATGACGGATATGGAGAACACTCAAGACGGAGAAAAATGTTTACAACCATTTGAGCAAACCTATTGTTGAATTTTCACAAGTTTACTTTGAGTTATTCAGAATTTTATTTCTATGGATACTTCTAGAAAACAAGGTACACTTAGAAAAAATATGTGTTTTCACGCATTTTTACCACCCTCCAAGTAATTTTACTAGGAAGGAGGTAAAAATACTTTGTAAAGTTTATTCCTTTACAATGCGAAGCTGTAATACATTACAATGTGAAGTTGTAATTTGTACATCTTATATTGTACATATGTATCTGGAAATATTGCAAATGCGCATATACAAAAAAACTGCAAGTAATGGATAACTTTTAAGTCATTTTTAAATTCCGCACCCCGAAATTAGTTAAAAACACTTTATTTCACCTATTTTATGAAAACAAAGTTTCCAAATGTTGACTAGTGTAATTTAAGATAACTACAGTTAAGTACGAGGTTATAGTACGTGCTTCCTTTTATATACTAATCTAGTAAGCAATTTGAATATAGTACTTAACCGTAGTTATAGCACACACAAAGAATATAAATTCTTTGAGTATGTACAAGAAGCGTTTATATCCCTCTTTTATCATTTCATTAGTCGTATATTGCTATACATATATGTATATGCATAATTGTCGATTCGTCACATTCAGTGATTGCCGGGTGTTTTGTGTAAAATATGGAAAACATGATGGCGAACTTAATATTCGCTGAAATTCAGTAAATTTTCATTCGTGTCATACACTGACGGAAAAAAAATCACAACACCAAGAAGGGGTTCTGTTAGATAAACGACAGTTGGTAGGCGGTGAGAGTACATCTGTAAGATGAAGTCTATGCAAATTTCGCGCTTGGCGCATACGTGTGGCGCTAGTAGCGCCCCTCGGAACATGCAAAGCAGGGTTGCTGTAAATACGCGCTGTAACGTTCGTGAGCATTAGTTATCATTGAGATTCGACGTAGTGTGTTGATGTTAGTCAAGAATGCCTTTAAGAAGACTAAGAACCCATTATCAGCAGCTCACGGAGTTTGAACGAGGTCGTGTAATAGCTCTACGAGAAGGAGGATTTTCTTTCCACAATATTGCAGAACGACTTGGCATGGATGTAGCCACTGTGCATGATTGTTGGTAGCGGCGGTCAAGGGAAGGTACTGCCTCAAGAAGACCGGGTTCCGGCCGGCCACGTGGCACTGCTGAGAGGGAAGACCGCCGTGTACGGCTTATGGCCGTGGCGCATCGTACTGTGTCTGCGGCAGCAATTCGAGCTGCAGTTTCCACCACAGTGACACAACGAACTGTTACAAATCGGTTACTTGAAGGACAGCTCCGAGCCAGACGCCCTGTAGCGTGCATTCTACTTACTCCAAACCACTGCCGTTTGCGACGTCAGTGGTGTCAAACTAGAGCTCATTGGAGGACGGAGTGGAGATCTGTTGTGTTTTCTGATGAAAACCGGTTCTGCCTGGGTGCCAGTGATGGCCGTGTGTTAGTAAGAAGGAAGCCAGGTGAGCGCCTGCAACCAACCTGTCTGCGGCCCAGACACACTGGACCTACACCTGGAGTTATGGTCTGGGGATCAATTTAATATGTCAGCAGGAGCACTCTCGTGGTTATCCCACGCACTCTGACGACACATTTGTACGTCGGTCTGGTGATTCAACCTGTTGTGCTTCCATTCATGAACAGCATTCCAGGGGGTGTTTTCCATCAGGATAACGCTTGCCCGCATACCGCTGTTGTAATCCATAATGCTCTGCAGAGTGTCGACATGTTGCCGTGGCCTGCTAGATCACCAGATCTTTCACCAATCGAGCACGTATGGGACATCATTGGACGACAATTCCAGCGTCACTCTCAACCAGCATTAACCGTCTCTGTATCTTTTTTCTCTAATCTATATTTCTCTGGAGATGCTAAAAGGTCAATCTCCAAACTACAAGACCTATTTATTTTTACCACTACGGATAAAGCTAGCAATAATTTTGCAATTATCTGTAAGAAATTCTGTTTTGAATTGTTAATTATGGAACTCAATAATAGAGTAACCTACGAGCTCGTAAGTTATTCTACCAAACAATTAGAAAATCGTTTTAAGGCATTCTTCAAGAAACTTAAAATTCCACAAATAAGAAGATGTGAGCCTGAATTTCCCTTTCTCTTTGCAACTGTTAAGTGTCATAAAGATCCAGTGAAGTTCAGATTCATAGCTAGTGTAGTCAGGAGCCACATAAAGAAAATTGATCTAGCTTTTGAAGAAATCTTGAAGAAGGTTTTGAAACACATTAGTAACTGTACTAATTTGAAGTACAGAGATTTTTGGATTAATTAATAATAATGCAGAAGTAATTTCCACTATACTCGAAGTAAATCCCTTAAATATTAATAGTTATGATTTTGAGAACCTATATACTAATCTGCCTCTATCAGACATAATCACTACCTTTAAAGAGCTGTATGCAGAATTTAAACTAAACCAATTTGTTAATGTAGGAGCCTGGAACTCTTATCTCAATTGCTGCATAAAAAATAACCATATCTTATATAATAATACTCTCTATAAGCAAGTAAACGGCATCCCCATGGGAACGTCAACATCCACGAGTATTGCAAATCTAATCCTGTTCTTTAAGGAATATAAATTCATTAAAAATTTCTCCACCTGCTCCGATAACTACCTTTACACATTTAGATATATTCACGATCTGCTGTGTATAAATAATTCAGAAGTTATAGAGAGTGATTTTGATAATATCTATCCTAGCTCTTTTAACTTATGTAAAACCAACCACAGCAATCAGGAACTAGAGTTCCTAGACTTAAGCGTTAAGCTTAACAGAGGTAACCCATCTATTAGACTCTTTGATAAAAGAGTTAATTTTCCTTTCAAAGTAATTAAATATCTACACTGGAACAATAACATATCAACCAAAGTAATTGAGAATGTACTAATTTCTCAGGTGCTTAGAGGCTAGAGGATGCCATTAACTACAAAAATGAACCTTAGTGCTATGGATAAGAACCCCCGGTTAAAAATAAAAAATTAAATAATATAGACAAAATCACAAAAAAAAGCTTAAAAATATGTTTATAAAAGAAAATAAAAATAAATATAAAAGAAAACTAGTTATTCACTCACTAGAATAGCTATACTAAAAAATAGTAAAACTAACATTAAAATTAATAGGATTCTGAATAGTCTACAGAAGCTCACTAAGGTGATTAAATATATGCAAATATTATTAAATACACTACTTGTGTATTTCATAATATTTCTCATGTATTCTGGATAGTTAATTCTGCTCTTTCTGATCATACAGGTCCACAATCTTAATTATACTTTTTCTCTAGTTAAAATCTCCGCGAGTAGGATTTTTTCAGTGTGTGGAGGCATTCAGCCCCACCCACACTGCCCCCAGCGACTAGGGAGTGGCAGGGGTGTTTGGAAGTTTGGGTTAAAAGGTCGGCCATGTTTCCTCAAGAATGGAGGAAGTTAACTTGCATAAGAGGTAAGCTCTCTTCATTGTCTTTGGGTTTTAGGTTTTCCAAGTTCAATGTTTGACTTCTTGCACTTTTTTTTTTTTGCTTTAAGCATTTAGGCACTGGCAAGTCTAATAACTTTTTTGCGGATTTTATCTCTTTCTTTTCTTGGTAACTTTGTGCGTTTTTAGGGCAAGCAGCCGGCCGTTTCATTGTTCATGTAATTTGCGCTGTGTTTTCAATGTAGTTAAGTTCGTAATAACTACTTAATTATGCACTTAAAGCACTTCTGAAATACTTTGTACATATTGCAACTAATTGTTTATGTCATATAACCTTCACAAAGCATTTATTTAGTTAATTATTGTCTTTATTTTATTCTGGTTTTTGTGTTGTCAGAAGTTGTGGAGTAGGGGTTTTTTATAATCCAGTTTTCCTTCAAGAATCTGTGCTTTAAAAAAATTAATATTTCCTTTTTTTATTGCAATGTTAAGAATTTGTAATACTTTTGTATTGCTATTTAGGTTTAAATTCTCTCTCAGGCGAACTTGGCAATTTGTTATTGCTGAACATTATTTCTGGTTTATTATGTAACTCTTACAACTTGAGTTTTCTATAATCTTCTTCTTTCTGTTTAATAGTAACAGATGAAGAGCATGGGTCTGGCCAGGAAAGTTATGGATGCCAGCTAAAATGTTAACTAAAGCTTAGTCATACAACTCTGCGGAGGTCATGACATATATATATATATATCATCATCATCATCATCATTGTCAACCATTATCAATCCACTGCTGGACGAAGGTCTCCCCAAGTTTCCTCCACAACGGTCTGTCTTGTGCCAGTCTCCTCCATGTCACCCCTGCATACTTTCGAATTTCATCCACCCATCTCCCATGTGGTCTTCTTCTGGGTCTTTTCCTGTCCCTTGGAATCCAATCTAAAATTTCGGCTGTCCATCGATGATCTGTCCTTCTGGCAGTATGTCCAGCCCATTGCCATTTCAGGGATTTAACTCTGATCATGATGTCTTCCACTCTTGTCATTTTTCGGATCCACGAGTTCCTCTTCTTATCTCTCCTGGTTACACCAAGCATGCACCTCTCCATGCTTCTTTGAGTTGTTTGCAGCCTTTGTATGTCTCTTTTAGTTAAGGTCCACGTCTCTGCACCATACGTAAGCACTGGAAGGATGCATTGATCAAACACTTTTCTTTTAAGACATAATGGCATATTGCTCTTGAAAATTATGCTGTTTCTTCCAAAAGCTCTCCAGGCAAGTTTTGTACGCCGATTAATTTCTTCATCAATGTGACCCTCACTTGATATCTGCTGTCCAAGATAAACGTACGTGTCTGTTATCTCCAGCTTTTCTCCATCAATCGATAAATCTTCATTTCTTGTAAAAGCATTGAACATCACTTTTGTCTTCTGAAAGTTCATTTTTAATCCCACTTCTTTACTCTTGTCAGCAAGTTCCTGGATCATACTCTGCAGCTCTGATGGGGTAGCTGCAAAAATGACTACGTCATCAGCAAAACGAAGGTGGGTTAGATAATCTCCATTAATCTTTATCCCCTTGTTTTCCCAGCTCAGCGACTGAAAAACACCCTCCAATGTGGCATTAAAGAGCTTCGGAGATATGGTGTCACCTTGTCTCACTCCCTTTCCAATTTTTATGTGTGTTGTATTTTCAAACAGCCTAATCTTTGCACTTGCATTTTCATAGATGTTATTAATAATATTAATGTATGCATCTTCAATACCGCAGGTTTTCAGAGCCATTGTAACTGCTGATGGTTTCACCAAATCAAAGGCTTTTTCATAATCGATAAAAGCCATGCACAATGGAAGTTCATATTCCCTCGCTCTTTCAATTAGTTCTCTCAGCACGTGGATATGATCTATTGTGCTGTAGCCACTCCTGAATCCAGCTTGTTCTCTCGGTTGAGCCATGTCCAGTGTTACCTTCAAGCGGTGTGAAAGAACTTTAGTGAAGATTTTATAAACTACTGATAGGAGGCTGATAGGTCTGTAGTTTCCGAGATCCTCAATGTCACCTTTCTTATGTAGCAGGATCATTGTAGCGGTGTTCCAATCCTCAGAATCTTTCCTTCATTAAGGCATCGAGTGAAAATTTGGGCGAGTACTGTTTCGATTTCTCCACTTGCTTCTTGTATGATGTCTACAGTAATTCCATCTTCTCCTGGAGCTTTTCCTCGCTTCATGTTCTTGATTGCATGTGCAACTTCTGCTGGAAGGACTGGAGGAACTCTGGTACTGGTATCTTTCATGATGTCTGGAGTGCATATATCATCCCTTTCATATAATTTGGAGTAGAAATCTTTCACTCTTGTCAAAATTTCGCCTCTATTTCTTGTTACAGAACCATCTTCTTTTCTCAGTGCCATAATCTGTTTTCTTCCTTACTGAGATGTCCCTTTGCTATCTTTAGGCTTTGGTTGTTTTCAATTGCTTTCCTCACTAGTTCACAGTTGAATATTTCCTTACGTCTTCAGTGATACTTTTTCTTACTGTCTTGCATAGCTCTATATATTCCACTTTGGAAGTCACATCTTCTTTAGTTGTCCTCATCTCTCTTCTTTTTTGCATCAACATTTTCGTTTTTCCTGATAATTTGTTCACATGCAACTTGTTCTTAGACCCAGCTAATTTTGTTGCTGTTTCCATAAGAGCTTTGGTTACTTTTCTGTTAACTTCAGAGATGTCCACTTCTTCCGATGTTAGGCCTTCTAAAGCAGAGAACCTGTTCTTCAGTTCTAACTTGAAGGTATTATGGTGTTTTTTAAGGTTGGTTATGTCAATACATTTTGTTTGTCTTATGAGCTTGCCACGTTCAAGTTTAGTGTTGAGGTGCATCTTACATCTCACCAATCTATGGTCACTACCTGTGTTGAACTTGTTTAGCACACTGCAGTCTTCTATGACGAATTTTTTGTTACACATAATAAAATCAATTTCACTTGTCGTCCCATTTGGATGTCTCCATGTCCATTTCCTGTGTGGCTTTTTCTTGAAGAAGGAGTTCAAGATGAAAAACCCTTCTGCCTCTGCAAACTCAACGAGAGTATTTCCACGCTGGTTTCTGTTGCCATGACCGAATTTACCTACTGAATAATCGATATATATATATATATATATTTTATATATATATATATATATTTTTAAGATATATAATTTTTAAAAATTTTTTGGTTGGTTTATTACTTGCATCTATGACTTTGCAGAAACCCATTTCCGATTAGGTCTTTGTGGAAGTGAGAGAATGCAGAGTTTTTGCTGGTCCTTAATAAAGCCAAGGCTCAGTATTCTCGACACTTTCTACATTCAGTTGTTTTATTTTCTTCTTTTTTTACTCACACCAGTCAATACATAACCTATTCTATGTTATACTTAGTGTGAGTCCAAAAATTTTTTTGCTTCAGTCTCTTCTTAACAGAATGTGAATTCTGAATTTTCATAACTACTGCGTTGCGCGTTTTGATCTTCAGGTTATTTTGCCACTTTCGTTTTATATTCTAAAGTTTTGCTTATGTATATGGCTTTGCTCTTTAGTATATATATATATATATATATATATATATATATATGAAAGGGATGAAAGGGATGATACATGCACTCCAGACATCATGAAAGATACCAGTACCAGAGTTCCTCCAGTCATTCCAGCAGAAGTTGCACATGCAATCAAGAACATGAAACGGGGAAAAGCTCCAGGAGAAGATGGAATTACTGTAGACATCATACAAGAAGCAAGTGGAGATATCAAAACAGTACTCGCCCAAATTTTCACTCGATGCCTTAATGAAGGAAAGATTCCTGAGGATTGGAACACCGCTACAATGATCCTGCTACATAAGAAAGGTAACATTGAGGATCTCGGAAACTACAGACCTATCAGCCTCCTATCAGTAGTTTATAAAATCTTCACTAAAGTTCTTTCACACCGTTGAAGGTAACACTGGACATGGCTCAACCGAGAGAACAAGCTGGATTCAGGAGTGGCTACAGCACAATAGATCATATCCATGTGCTGAGAGAACTAACTGAAAGAGCGAGGGAATATGAACTTGCATTGTGCATGGCTTTTATCGATTATGAAAAAGCCTTTGATTCGGTGAAACCATCAGCAGTTACAATGGCTCTGAAAACCTGCGGTATTGAAGATACATACATTAATATTATTAATAACATCTATGAAAATGCAAGTGCAAAGATTAGGCTGTTTGAAAATACAACACACGTAAAAATTTCAAAGGGAGTGAGACAAGGTGACACCATATCTCCGAAGCTCTTTAATGCCACATTGGAGGGTGTTTTTCAGTCACTGAGCTGGGAAAACAAGGGGATAAAGATTAGTGGAGATTATCTAACCGACCTTCGTTTTGCTGATGACGTAGTCATTTTTGCAACTAGCCCATCAGAGCTGCAGAGTATGATCCAGGAACTTGCTGACAAGAGTAAAGAAGTGGGATTAAAAATGAACTTTCAGAAGACAAAAGTGATGTTCAATGCTTTTACAAGAAATGAAGATTTATCGATTGATGGAGAAAAGCTGGAGATAACAGATACGTACGTTTATCTTGGACAGCAGATATCAAGTGAGGGTCACATTGATGAAGAAATTAATCGGCGTACAAAACTTGCCTGGAGAGCTTTTGGAAGAAACAGCATAATTTTCAAGAGCAATATGCCATTATGTCTTAAAAGAAAAGTGTTTGATCAATGCATCCTTCCAGTGCTTACGTATGGTGCAGAGACGTGGACCTTAACTAAAAGAGACATACAAAGGCTGCAGACAACTCAAAGCAGCATGGAGAGGTGCATACTTGGTGTAACCAGGTGAGATAAGAAGAGGAACTCGTGGATCCGAAAAATGACAAGAGTGGAAGACATCATGATCAGAGTTAAATCCCTGAAATGGCAATAGGCTGGACATACTGCCCGAAGGACAGATCATCGATGGACAGCCGAAATTTTAGATTGGATTCCAAGGGACAGGAAAAGACCCAGAAGAAGACCACATGGGAGATGGGTGGATGAAATTCGAAAGTATGCAGGGGTGACATGGAGGAGACTGGCACAAGACAGACCGTTGTGGAGGAAACTTGGGGAGACCTTCGTCCAGCAGTGGATTGATAATGGTTGACAATGATGATGATGATGATATATATATATATATATATATATATATATATATATATATATATATATATATATATATACAGAATATAGGTTTCGAGAAGCAGAAGCAAAATTGCATAAAAAGCTACAATATCGCTTTAGCGATTGAGAAATCGCAACGTGGGCATAAAGTACATTTATAATAATATTGTATCACTTGTTATATTAACTGTTGTAGGAGTCTTGTAGTACTGTCGAAATTATGGCGCCTCGTCAATGTTCAGTAGAGATTTTATCCCTTGTGTGTACAATAAAATGAGAAAAATTTGCTGCAACAACTTTCAAAGGCCAAGACAAAAGGTGCCGCGATTCTAGAACTCACCCACCTGCATAAGCAAACTCTATATTTTTCCGCATTCCGATTCCAAGGCCACTGGTTTTAATTAAAGAAATCAAATTCGGCAAGCGAATGTTGAATCAAAATTAAAACTTGCACGCAATTCCACCTGTTTCCAAATTACTTCACATGTTGTAGAATATATTTTTCCTGGATCCCTAAAGTAAGAAAATCTTTAATATTGCTGAGAAAAAAAGATTAACCTAAATAATAAATAATGTATTTAATCTCTAGATAAGACACTCGTGCGTGAGAAGGATTAGAAACTAACATTCGTCTAGTTAGAGAACGCACATGGCCTCTGAAGCGCCAAAAGAAGTGTTTTGGTTTCTGCAAACGAAACCCAGGGTCCTTTATATCTTTCATGCCCGGCAATTCTTCTACCAAAAATAAAAGCACGTTTGTGTGTTATGAGGGTGCTCGAGAATTTTGAGATCGAAGTAGAGCAACCTCGAAGACAGAATAATTTCATTACTTAATTCTGCATAACATTCAAATTTGGCGCTTGTAATCAGAAACTCTTTCCTTTTAATCACAGTTATGTTAACGATAACTTTTTAGAAATTGAAGCGACAATTACCAAACTGCATGCGTTCAAAGATGCATTTATCCATACGTTGATTAAAAATGAAAATTAAAAATATTGCTAAAATCTTCCAGTTTAATATTCAGCAAATCGTATAAATATAAATAGTTCTTTGGATAAGTGTTTTAAAATGGCTGATTTGTTTCCACTTTGCTTTCCATTGAGCATTTATTATAAGAAAAACTAAAATATATTTTTTAGATGTTTGCTCGGGAAATTTTCTTTTATTTCACCTGAATTATTCTTTCTACTCAGAACTTCAGAGCTGAAAATTACACCAATAAATGTGAGAATTAATGTGTTTAGTTTGTAACGCATTTTGCTGAGCTCTAATTTGCTAGAATATTGCAATCGTACTACAATGGCCTTGAACATACTATGTTTTCCCAACTCTGCCTCATATCACTGGAATGCGATTTTAATGGGAGGAAGAGTACGAAAGTGATATATAATGTTAAAACAATGTATACATGTTTTGACATGACAGTTTTTAGTATAACATGTTTTTCAGAAAATTAGAGCTGCATAACGAAGAGATCTTGACCATAAAAGGGAGCAATAAAATGTGTCTAATGCCTCTAACTCGATTAGTTGTGGGTGGAGCAATATTCTCGTTGGAAATTCCACTGAGTTCACAGCCTCGTAACCTTTTATTTTTACTCCCACGCATAACTATCACAGATTTCAAGGCATGAATTGCGGTACACCTGATTTCTTTTTTATTCAGAAGCATAAAGTGCGTTCAATATTTGAAGATTACATTAAAAAGAGAAATACCATAAATCACATTTTAAACACCTGTTTTGAAATTAGCACTGTTTCAATCAACTTCCTTAGTAACTGAATACAGAATGTTACTGAACCTACAAAATTCTGTAATGCATAAGGTTTGCTTTTACATCCCGTTTTTGAAACGGCAAATTGTCAAATCGAAAAAGTCAGATATCGAAATTTATTTAAGCATCAGCTTGAATTCTGTATGATCATTATATTATACACATTTCGTATGTTTTCTACATTACATTCCACTCTGTGGCATATATAAATAATGTGAATCTCGTGATATTTTTCCCTCTACTAAAAATACAAACACCTTTTCAATTTCAACTTACGGAATTGTTACAACCGCAATACATACATATTTAGGTATAACATTACTCGCAAGTGCATCCTAATCTACTAAAGTCCAGACTATCCAATGTGATTGTGCTAATTTGATTTCAAATCATCATCATCATCATCATTGTCAACCATTATCAATCCACTGCTGGACGAAGGTCTCCCCAAGTTTCCTCCACAACGGTCTGTCTTGTGCCAGTCTCCTCCATGTCACTCCCGCATATTTACGAATTTCATCCACCCATCTCCCATGTGGTCTTTTTCTGGGTCTTTTCCTGTCCCTTGGAATCCAATCTAAAATTTCGGCTGTCCATCGATGGTCTGTCCTTCTGGCAGTATGTCCAGCCCATTGCCATTTCAGGGATTTAACCCTGATCATGATGTCTTCCACTCTCGTCATTTTTCGGATCCACGAGTTTCTCTTCTTATCTCTCCTGGTTATACCAAGCATGCACCTCTCCATGCTTCTTTGAGTTGTCTGCAGCCTTTGTATGTCTCTTTTAGTTAAGGTCCACGTCTCTGCACCATACGTAAGCACTGGAAGGATGCATTGATCAAACACTTTTCTTTTAAGACATAATGGCATGTTGCTCTTGAAAATTATGCTGTTTCTTCCAAAAGCTCTCCAGGCAAGTTTTGTACGCCGATTAATTTCTTCATCAATGTGACCCTCACTTGATATCTGCTGTCCAAGATAAACATACGTATCTGTTATCTCCAGTTTTTCTCCATCAATCGATAAATCTTCATTTCTTGTAAAAGCATTGAACATCACTTTTGTCTTCTGAAAGTTCATTTTTAATCCCACTTCTTTACTCTTGTCAGCAAGTTCCTGGATCATACTCTGCATCTCTGATGGGGTAGTTGCAAAAATGACTACGTCATCAGCAAAACGAAGGTGGGTTAGATAATCTCCATTAATCTTTATCCCTTTGTTTTCCCAGTTCAGTGATTGAAAGACATTTTCCAATGTGGCATTAAAGAGCTTCGGAGATATGGTGTCACCTTGTCTCACTCCCTTTCCAATTTTTATGTGTGTTGAATTTTCAAACAGCCGAATCTTTGCACTTGCATTTTCATAGATGTTATTAATAATATTAATGTATGCATCTTCAATACCGCAGGATTTCAGAGCCGTGGTAACTGCTGATGGTTTCACTGAATCAAAGGCTTTTTCATAATCGATAAAAGCCATGCACAATGGAAGTTCATATTCCCTCGCTCTTTCAATTAGTTCTCTCAGTACGTGGATATGATCTATTGTGCTGTAGCCACTCCTGAATCCAGCTTGTTCTCTCGGTTGAGCCATGTCCAGTGTTACCTTCAAGCGGTGTGAAAGAACTTTAGTGAAGATTTTATAAACCACTGATAGGAGGCTGATAGGTCTGTAGTTGCTGAGATCCTCAATGTCACCTTTTTTATGTAGCAGGATCATTGTAGCATTGTTCCAATCCTCAGGAATCTTCCCTTCATTAAGGCATCGAGTGAAAATTTGGGCGAGTACTGTTTCGATTTCTCCACTTGCTTCTTGTATGATGTCTATAGTAATTCCATCTTCTCCTGGAGCTTTTCCCGCTTCATGTTCTTGATTGCATGAGCAACTTCTGCTGGGAGGACTGGAAGAACTCTGGTACCTTTCATGATGTCTGGAGTACATATATCATCCCTTTCATATAATTTGGAGTAGAAATCTTTCACTCTTGTCAAAATTTCGCCTCTATTTCTTGTTATAGAACCATCTTCTTTTCTCAGAGCCATAATCTGTTTTCTTCCCTTACTGAGATGTCCCTTTGCTATCTTAAGGCTTTGGTTGTTTTCAATTGCTTTCCTCACTAGCTCACAGTTGAATTTCCTTACGTCTTCAGTGATACTTTTTCGTGTTGTCTTGCATAGCTCTATATATTCCACTTTGGAAGTCACATCTTCTTTAGTTGTCCTCATCTCTCTTCTTTTTTGCATCAACATTTTGGTTTTTCCTGATAATTTGTTCACATGCAACTTGTTCTTAGACCCAGCTAATTTTGTTGCTGTTTCCATTAGAGCTTTGGTTACTTTTCTGTTAACTTCCGAAATATCCACTTCTTCTGATGTTAGGCCTTCTAAAGCAGAGAATCTGTTCTTCAGTTCCAACTTGAAAGTATTATGGTGTTTTTTAAGGTTGGTTATGTCAATACATTTTGTTTGTCTTATGAGCTTGCCACGTTCCAGTTTAGTGTTGAGGTGCATCTTACATCTCACCAATCTATGGTCACTACCTGTGTTGAACTTGTTCAGCACACTGCAGTCTTCGATGACGAATTTTTTGTTGCACATAATAAAATCAATTTCACTTGTCGTTCCAATTGGATGTCTCCATGTCCATTTCCTGTGTGGCTTTTTCTTGAAAAGGAGTTCAAGATGAAAAATCCTTCTGCCTCTGCAAACTCTACGAGAGTATTTCCACGCTGGTTTCTGTTGCCGTGACCGAATTTACCTACTGAAGTTTCATTCTGTTGTCGTTGCCCTATTTTTGCATTGAAATCTCCCATAATTATCTTCAAGTGCTGCTTACCTTTATTATTTAGATGACAAATTTCCTCATAAAATTCTTCAATTTCTTCTTCAGGATGACTTGTGGTGGGTGCATAAGTTTGAATAATCTGAGCCTGGTATCTTCTCGATAGTTGGATAACGAGTCGTGCAGCTCTGTCAGAGGAACTTTCAACTTCTACCACTTTATCCTTCAGTTTCTTGTTTATTATAAATCCAACACCACTAGTTCTGCCAGTATCTGTCCCACGATAATAGAAGAGATGTCCACTTTTCAGTTCAATGAGATCTTCTCCTTTTCTCCTTACCTCACTTAGCCCGACGATGTCCCACTTGATCCTCTGTAGTTCCTCTTCCAATTCAAGAAGCCTTGAATCAGAAGATAGGGAGCGTCCGTTATAGGTAGCCAAGGTCAGCATCAAATGGCAGCCTAGTCCGGTCCTCCGGGGATTCTTAGCACCCTCTGCCTTCATGTCGCACTGGCCGCTGCCTTGGCCAGGTACATTCCAGCTGCCGGAGACTGAGGGCCAAGATTTAAGTTGTAGAGTCATTTTGGAGGTGTTTGGCCATAACTCACCACGCTGGCCAAGCGGGTTGGTGAGTGTGGGATAGCATTTCCTCTGATCCCGATGGTATAGTTATACCGCTATTGGCGGTCGTCAGAGCCCCTTTAGTGGGAACAGGATGCACCACGAGAAGGCGGGGTTGACATTTGTCAAGGAGAGGCTGTGATGTTACGCATCACCTGACCTTACATCCCAATACATGTAAAAAAATAAGTAAAACAGTTTCGAAACCTAAAGGTTTTACGCTTTCTCGGGAAAAAACTGCTCATTATTGTTAAATATGCAATGTATGCAGTGTTCATCATAGTGAAATCACGAAACGAAATGTGACGGATTGAAGACAACGGGAAATGATTTGAAAAAAGAAGCTGTTACGATTAGCACATCCATATACGTGTATGGGGATGCTAATCGTATTTTGGATAAATATGGAACCAACGTTATCTATTTAATTAATATTTGGAAGCCATGTGTCATTAATGAATTCCAATTTGAAAGACGAGTTTAGGACGATTTCAAAGGAATGATGGGTTATCAAGAAATTCCCGAATGGCTCTATGCCGAAGTTTAATTGTTGCTACTCAGATGTACGGCAGTGAAACCTGGATACCGCAGGATAGACGCAGGAGTCGCCTATCTGCTACAGAGTTGAGTTACTTACTTGGGGTTTATAGCAAGACACCCTCTGTTTATGTGAGGAACGAAGATGTGTCGCCAATATATCATGTGAGGTTAAATGTTGTTAGTAAGGTAGGAACAAATATACTTTGGTTGTTTGGCCATAATAAAAAAAACAACAACAGTGATTAATGCTTACTAAGAGAATTTTTCAGCTCATAATGCTGAGGTAAAGTAGAACAATGCCAAAGAAATCGTGGTAGATGAGATTCAAGAATTCACACATAAGAACCAGATTATTAGTCCAGGTTAATTCAAAATGATTGCCCCAATTATTAATGACAATAAAACGTTTATGAAGATAAATAAGCCGCTGATACCCCTACTCAACAAAAGAAGAAATTTAGATTGTTATTGGAACTTACTGCTACGTTGCTATGGTGACGTAGGGAAGTGAGCTGCCCGTGCGCCAAAGCCAGCGGGAAGAAACTAGGGACATGCTTCATAATGTAAGTCGTGAAATGGATTACCGTTTAGATGTTGTACACGTGACCCAGGGAGGTCACATAGAACATTTTAAAATTCTAAACTTTCTTCTTTATTGTGCAACAATATGCTCACTGTATCTATGTTCATAAACCAGGTATTGCCATTTGTAATCGGGCCAATCATTTTGAAATTCCCTGTATAAAGTGCAAAAGGTCTTTTGTGAGACGTGTGATGGATGTTAGCGACACTCGAGCTGTGTGCCGAAATCACAGGAAATAGAGAAATTTGATGCATCAACAGAAAGGTAAAAAAATATTTCTAATCAGTTAAACGTTAATTTGTAAGATGAAGTTTTCTTGAGGCGCTTACCTCTGAATTTTAGATAACAGCTTTTTGAATTAATATGTCTTTAATAAAAATCGTACGTTCATGTTTCGTCTTTCCTTTTAATTTAGCTATAAGTATTCCATTTTTTACTTTCTTTAATGTCCGTTTTTAATCATATCACTTCATGGTACAAGATTTCTTCATCGCCTAAAGCACCGTAATCGTGCCAAAAACTGCAATGTTGAAAAATGTGGATTCGATGATAAACTGATACTCAAAGGCAGTTTTTCCGCAAGTGCACAGTAAAATCTCTCGAGGTTCATGGCACAACATCTGCGTGGATTTGCGAATGCTTTTAGCGTTTCTTGTTGTTTCGATTTAGTAAGGTATAATTTTTGCTAACTGTGCATGCCTTGCTCCCTTAAGATCATCGGCCATTCTCGACTGAAGAAAAACTCGCTAACTTGGTTTAGCAACGAATTCCATCGATGGACAGAAGTTGAATTGACAAAACTTCATTGGTTTTGACGATTTCGAGTTCGTTTGTAAAAGCTCTTGCGATGGCTCCGTAGTCAACTTAACCTGGTGATATTCTACAAAGGACTAATTTAAGTTCGTATTTCTCAGAAGGTTTTTAGAACTACATTTTTTTAATTATTTTGCCGGGCCCTATTGAGCTGTGTAAATTATTTTTGAAGCTTTATTTATATAATTAAATGTTCGATTTATAGTATTAACTCTGTCTAGAGAATATCTGTATTCACACTGTTCTTTTTGTGTTTTCTGGTCCACAGTACGTAACCCACAGTTCCGATTCTTTCTTGTGTGTTGCTTCTGTAATTCGATTCTGAGTAGATGGTCAAAAACAACGAAACATTATTAACTTTTATAGTTACAATTTTCCTTAATCCCTAAAGATATAATTAGCTCCTTCAGTGTAGTTTTTTTCAGTTTTGGCATTTTAGTGGTTACATAAATTTACCATAACTATTCATGTATAGTTACAAAATTTCTTAGCATCTCCAGTAATTAAATCACTCTCCTGAGTCTGAATTTCTGTAACTACTAACAAGAAAACTACACTCCACCCAGTTAGATGAGGCCTTTTCGTAAAAAAAGTAAATAGTTTGGAATTTAATGAAATAAAATTTAACATGAATTTAGGCAATTGTCATAACCTTCATGAGGTCGTTACCTGTAGATAGATATTTTTAATTATTGATGCTAAACGTATTGCAGTTCTTTCAAAAAATTGAGATACAGACATTACATAAGTTGTAATACACATAAATGTTTGGCAGTTTAAACATCTATCATTCAAGTATGAATGTACGATTACCCAGCGCAAAGCACGACCTATAGTGTAAATCCACAAAAAATACACAGGGATTTTAACTAATAAATATCTAAAGGCCGGAACAATAACAAACCCAAGCAAGGTAATAACTGAAAATAATCATCAAAAAATAACACGACGTGCGTCTACTTCATTAAAAGCGTAAATTTCGAAGAAAATCTAGATAATGTAATATGGGTACAATTGCTTTGAGTAAGAAATTCGAAAAAGTATATAAAAGAAGAAAATGCAAATATGAAGGTCATCCTTACCTGGCACTTGGGACACGGTGATCAGCAAAGTCGTTCCCCCAGACAGAGGCTTCCTATTGCACTAAGGGTTGCCGACATCTGCCACATCCGCAAACTGCGGTTGATTGGGGTGCATACTTTTTGGTAGCTGGTGTTGCGCACGCGCGACCCTTATAATTTAAAGATTAATATACCAATATTCTTACCATAAATGTGCTGATTATATTAACATAATTAGTATCCCATTCCTGATTTATTTCTAACAGTTTTCGCAGTCAGAATGGGAAAAACTTCCGATTTACAGGAGTTTCATGAAGGACAAATTGCAATGGAACAGCAATCTCGGGAACAGTGCGGTTTGTGGGTTGCTCACGTACCGCTGTATTGAGTACCTATAAAAAGTGGTGCACAAATAACCAAAAATACTAACTGTTTTCTAGCTGTGTGTCGTCCGCAGATCATTGATACCAGATGGTAGCGGAGACTGTCGCACATTATTCACAGCGACCGCGGAGACACGGTGCGAGAAATCACCCGAAGCTACAAAAAATGGTAATCAGGGCAATGTTTCACAGGTCATTGCAGCCTTCTGCGCATGGGCCTGCGTAGCAAGGGAACCAGCCGGGTCCACATGCTTATTGCACACGATCGCCAATAACGCATGAAATTTGCCCAAGATCATCGAGATTGGTCCGTGGATGATTGGAAGAAAGTCCTTGGTCTGACGAATCATGATTCATGGTGCATCACGCCGACGACCGAGCGCAGATACGCCGATTTCTAATGGAGGTTATGGCACCTGGATGAACTGTTGTGTGGAAACGGGCCGGCGGATGCGGTCTTATGCTGCGGGAGATGCTTTCTTAGGACACGTTAGGCCCCATTACACCAACACCACAATCCCTGAAAACTATCAGGTATATGAATGTCATTGCGGACCAGGTTCCGCCATTCATGGTAACTGTGTTGCCTGCTTGTGATGGCTATTACCAACAGAATAATGCGCCATGCCACACTGCCAGAATCGTCAAAAAATCGTTCAAGGAACCTGCTGGAGACTTTCTGTCAGTGCCCGGGCTTTCAAATTCACCTGACATGAATCCAATCGAAGTTTTGTGGTGCGACTTAAAAAAGCGCGTTCAGGATAAATCACCACCTCCTCGAAATGCACGGGAACTGAAGGACATACTGTTGATATTATGGCACCAGATACCCCAGAAAATTTATTGCCAACTCATTAAATCGATGCCTCGCCGAGTGGCTGCTGTTTTGCGGGATAAAATGGGTACTACAGCTTGTTAGGTAGGTGGTCATAATGTAATGTCACATCGGTATATGTCATTTACTTATACGGGTGAAGAAAGTGACCCGAATCCCCAGTGCGTAATTTGTTGTGAAATGTTATCTAACGACTGCATGAAACAATATCTCTTCCAGCTTCACTTGTAAACAAAGCGTGTCAGTTTACAAATCATGAATGTGGAATTTTTCGATGGAAGGAAACATGGTGAATTAAGTTCAATAACGTGAAAATATCGTCTTTCTCGGTTGTAAATGAGAAGGTCGTTGAAACGTCATTATACACTCGTCAGAAATAGCACACCATTAAGGAAAAATTTGTTTTGCGAGCTGCGAAGGACATTGTTTTCTTAGTCGTGGCGGAATCCGCTGCGAAAAAGCTTGATGCAATTTTTCTGTATGTGCCATGAAAGATAAGTTCCATGGCAGACAATGTTAAGGAGCATGTGGTGAAAAAACTGAAGTTTAGTAGAACCTGGCTCTCCAGTTTGAATCGACTGTTGCAGCAAATTTTGCCCAGTTTATGTGTTTTGTTAGATTTGTAGATGGAGAGACCGTTCGTGAAATATTTTTATTCTATAAACCAATGACTGCTCAGACAACTTCGGCAGACATTTTTTGATAACTCATGGTTTCATCAGTATTGATGATTTGGACTTGGATAAACGTTGGGGAGATAGCACCGATGGAGCACGTTCTATGACAGCAAAGCTCAATGGCGTAGCAACAGGTATAAAGAAAGTTGTTCCTCAAACCCACTTTATTCACTGCAGTGTACATAGAGAACATCTAGTGGCCAAATATTTGTCACTAATCGTAAACAAATTTCGCGAAGAGGTGGTTAAAATGGTAATTTTTTATAAAATCCCAAGGTCTAGCCACGAGATTATTTTCAATATTATGTGATGAAATGGGAAGTTACCAATGTTAGTCTTTATGCGGAAGTACGTTGGCTTTTGAGAAAATCACGTTTTTTCAGAGTTTCTGAAGTGCAACATCAAATGCAGATTTTTTTTTGCTGATTTTAAAGAGAAGTGTCGACTTGGGATAGATTTTGTGATCACTTGTGGCTGTGTTAAGTCAAATACTTAGCGTATATTTTCAGCGTACTGAATAAATCCAACAGAAGCCTTTCAGGAAACAACATCACTCCCTTTCTCGTTCAAGATTAACTGAACGCCATGAAACGCAAGCTTCAGTTTGTGGATAGGGTTTACTGAAAAAGGTGAAGTGCCTTTCTTGTCATTCCTTTGAGGTTCCTTTCAAGAGAATTATACCTTGAAGAAGTGAAAAGAAATTTCGTTCAACTGAATTCCGATCTGCTGAAGGTCATAAGAAACCTCTGCCAAAATTTGATTCGGCTCCACTGCTTACTTGGAAGAAATTGAACTCTCACGACTGGAGCAGGGATCCATTTCATGACCAAGGTGCTTTGCTAGCAGCGTTACAAAATATAGAAGAACAGTTCAATTAACTTTCATGTACTACTTGACTGAAAAACATCTTTTCCAAACTTTCTGTTTCTGTTTTTTGGATAAAGCACGATGTGCCGACCCTGTGCTTGCCAATAGGGCAGTCAAGTTCTTTCTGGCCTTTTCTACGATATATTTGCGTGAGCAAAGATATTTTCTGCTTGTTTTCTTCAGAAACAAATGCAGAAACTGTTAGAAATTCTAAGTAGGTTCGCGCGTTGATCTCAAATGACGGATTCAACAAACGAAAGAGAATTCTTGAATTCATTGAACGAATGGTTGAAAGCATAAAAAGTACTTATCACTTTAAATAGATAATCTATTATCTTTAATCAAATGAATATATTCACATCGCATCACGTTGAACATCTAAGAATATTGAAACATCTAAGATTGAAAACACAAACTATCCAATTTTATATTGGTTTGGAACAACATCACATACCCATTACGTTCACACATAACTTCATCTTTTGCTTTCACTTTGGGTTCTCACGGAAACAGCTTTTCTCTTCTCATTTCGAAGGTCAGGCAAGCACTTCACTTCTTTTTTTACGTTCGAGTGAGGATGAGAGTTTTTCTTTTATTATTTACAAATAAGTTCCCTTAACGCAGCAACGCCATCGATTGTTCTTTTGTGTGGATCTTTGAACGGCCACATAGGAAGCACTCTTTCCAACAGAAACAGACTGCATGTGTACACCAACGTGAAGCTAAAACTGAGCAAAGCTCAGCCTGATTCAAAAACTGGTTTCAATAAAGCAAGCTGAAGGAACCCATTAATAATACGTTTGTCACTTCCATTCTAATCACATCTTTAAAATATAATTTGTGCAACTTACTAAGTCATTCAGCACGAAAGTATAATTTTTCACAATACGTTTCAGTGCTTAAATTTTTTTCCTCCAATAGCCTTTGGAATTTCAGGTATTGATGGTATGAAGATAATTAGAACATAAGAGGTTTTAAAGCACTGGTGTAAATCAATTACTTTAAGAAAATTCGCTGTGTTAAATCGCTTGATTTTTAACTGTCGTAAAACATTTTTAGCACTGAAATAATTTACTTCTTAAAAATCTCATTACATATTGGAATTATTTATTGCCTCAAGATCTTGAAGAAATGTAATTTTGTTCAGCGTAATAACTGAAGTCCTCGTTCCTCTTTCAGTGCATCTTCATGGCAACTGAAAACAGTTTTTGAAATGCTACTTTGAGCTTGCTGGACTTCAATTTTTGTAATTATAAGCACATTAGTTAAGATACCTTACAAATTCGGGGAATTATTTGTTTTAGGCAAAATCAAGAAGAAATACCGTGTAAGTCACAAGCAAGCCAACTAATGTGAGTAACATATTTCTGGTAATTGGAAACATCCTTAAGAAGGTCAGCCCCGCATCTTCTGAACAAACCAAACCCATGAGAACAACAAACTGTTCCTTCAAATGCTTTGACTCGAATGCTTTTTCATTCTTCATCATGATGCTTTTCATTAAGCTGAGGTTTCGTTCGTGCAGGCGACTGGCAAAGCCATCAGTGACAAAGGAACTATGACACCAGATGTCGTTACCCAGGTACTGTAACTGTCATGAAAAGTCTTTCCTAGAAAGACTTTTCATGACAGTTACATAACAGAAAATTGTCCCTATTTGTGAACAGAGGACCAAAAACACTGTTAATTCTGCCAGTGAGTTTAGGTTCCAGATATGCTGCTGGAGAGATTTGTAAATCTGTAATATATTGAGGTAATGGCTGGTTGAAAATGTGTTGTTTCGTTCTGATTTTACGTGTGTTTCCAAGACATTAATGATTTTGGTAGTTTCTTCGCACAAAGCAGATATCAGTAGTAATACATAAGCGTTCAATACACAGTTGATGTAATAATTTGATATGATAAACAGAAATGTGCCAAAGTATTTAAGGCCTGTTCCGGTTTCTATGCTACATGTAAAATCTTTTAACTCTAATGAAGCTTTTGCTCTGAAGATGTTTTCTTGCAATAAAACCCCCATAGCAGTGACAAATGATGAGAAACCAGACACTATATGTGTAGCAAATCTTATCCATCGCGTTGGAGAAAGACAGTTGTAACCTGATAATTATAAGGTGCGTTTCTTCAGCAAATGAAGTTCATCAATTGATATTTTATAGACAGTGACTCTAAGTCTCAACGAAACCTAAGAGGCACATGATAAAAATAATATGCCAAAAATTGACAGGCAACCTGCTGGTGAAGCTCTGTTTTTGAAGAAATAAAAGGTGACAGTACAGGAGTATATAAAAAACATGTAATGCAAATATTGACTTACTCTTGTAAATATATTCTGACAGCAGCTTTTTCTGTCGTTGGTATTCAAATCAATTATGCTTATGCTTGTGTTTTCCAAAGCTCGTAGGATTGGATGCACAAATACTCCAGGTATGAATTCCGGCGGTTGAAACATTTTAGATGTTATTTTTGAGCTGAGTGTTAAAAGAGATGAATATGGAGCCTAAACCGATGAAAGAGCAAATGGAAATAACCACACAAAATCAAAGATTCCGTTCGTAGTTCAAACAAGTATATCTTTCAGATTCTGTTTATCAGAGTAATCAAAACATTTAGCCCCATTAGTTTTTAACATTGCTGCTGCGAATAGTTATCTCATATTTAAATAAGTCTTTACATAGTATGCCTACAGAACCACACAAATATTTTCAGCAGAGTTGTAATTCTTCAATAATACTTTTAACTTAACACTTTTGTGATTCTGCTGGTTTTTTGAATGGCTTCCTTTACTATAATGTTGCAATACATATTTTAAAAACGACTGTTGCTTACTGATTAAATGACTGATTAAACTCTGAGATTTTCGTCGGATTTCCTGCTTTCTCTATAGATATATTTCCCTTGTTTACTAATTGAAGATATGAACCTTAAGCTACTATCACCATGAGTTCTTTAATACGATCGTCTGAGAATTTCTTACTTGTTATAACAATCTGTTCCACAATTGGCCACTTCCTCTTACCAAAACGAAATGTATGGGATTTTAAACAAAACAAAGTGTTGGACAGGGCAGCGTATTCTGTAAACCGTCTAGCGATGGTGATCTTTGAAGACCGAGGAAACGAAATCTGCTCTGAAATCTTAATAATTTTGAATGTTATCAAAAGCGTTCTTCTCATTTAACGAAATTCAATGTCCAATGGGAACGCGATTTTTCTGAATTTGAGACATGAAAGGAGGCTTTTTATTTTCTACCCCGTAGCATATAAAAAATAGCGGCTGTTTTAATCCATTTTCTGCCCCTCCTACCCTTGTAGCATATAACGAAAAGTAGCTATTGTATTTTATATTGAGTCTCTGTTTCACATTGGTGATTTTATGTGAGCTTCACTTCTAAGTATTATAAAAGTGTTGTACAAATCAGTAGCTTAAATTTGTTCCACGTGACCTTTA
The DNA here is from genome assembly GCA_039090855.1 of Macrothele yani. Classification (NCBI taxonomy): domain Eukaryota; kingdom Metazoa; phylum Arthropoda; class Arachnida; order Araneae; family Macrothelidae; genus Macrothele; species Macrothele yani. Next base: position 42,475,211 of record CM076999.1, on the reverse strand, counting down.
AAAGAGAAGTAAATTTACGCGTTCCGTAGCTTTCGCCTTGTAATATCTGATATTATTGAAAGTTCATGAAATATATCGACTCCATTTGCATTGAAATTTCAAAATCAATTTTCGTCATTTTCTTTATTTATATCGCAAAGCTGAGCTTATCTGAAATAGATTTCTCTCTTCACATAATCATAGTCCTTTTGATTTTTGTTAGTTTAACTTCTTTTTTTTTAATGGTTTTCGGGGAGCTCGATTAGGGTCTTAATCTAAATCATTAAACGAAAGAGAGTGTTTCCAAACCAGTATTAAATAGACGTTGGTGAAATTCCTGAATTTGAAATTATATGCAATAATATATGTGTTTCCATATTTGTTGAAACTGCTGCATTTCTGGTGGCAAAGTTTGACTTAATTTGTTGTTTGTACAGAGTTCTCAGCTGTTTTCATTTAACCGCTTTCACAAGAGATGATTACTGTTGGCTTTCCATAGAATAAGTATGTTACTAAAATAGTATTTACCTGCATTAAATCGTACTTCAGTTTAAATGGACATGAATAATGTATTTTTCTTTACACGCAATGATTAATATAAAGAGAACACGATGAATATAGTTGCCACATAAATGAAGACATGACCGACTATTTTCAGCTTTAATTCATCATCCCAAGCTGAGGTAATTATTTTTCCGTAAATACCAAATTTCCAGAAATAGAAATAAAACGTGCCAACAAACACCCATGAAATGTAAATAATGTTAAGTGCAATGTCTTTTCCTTTAAGTGTAAAAATTGCTTAGACTTGTTTCGTTCTAATAAAGGTAAAACATAAATTGCATTCCGTTCAATAATATAAAATGGGTTCTTCAATTGTTTTTCAATTTTTTATAAGAGATCCATAGGTGTTTTACTTAAAACAGATTTTTCCATTTTAGATGAATCCGCAGTCTGCTGACGTCTCCAATAAAAATCACTGAGATTTGCATATTGCATGCGTTTTCAATGCGTGACGCACCCTCTATCGATATAAATTTGATCATTGCATGTGTTGTTAATGCTTGAAATGCCCTCTCTCGACGAACATGTGAACTAAACTGTCTTTTCTCTACCAAAAAAGTTTCGCTTAGTGAGCATTAGTTTGTTGCAAACCGCATTCCAATATTCCATCGCGTTCAACTTTTATGAATTTTTGAACTGTTTAAGAATTTATGGGACACCCGGTATATAAATATATTTCAAAATCTATGTATTTGGCCATCGTAAAAAAAATTAAATCAACAGAAGAAGTAGAAGAAATTACTTTCACCTTAAAGTCCAATAAATAATTTATATATCTAAAAGTTAAAAAAGATTGTTCTGAGGTGGTCTTAACATAAGATTCCTGAGCAGCTCGGTGAACACTGAGCAGCGGATGTCTATTAAAGACGCAAGTGCAGGCTGCGCCACACACCTTCCTGAACTCAACGCCATAGGAACAAACATTTCCTTCTAAACTATGTCAGGTAAGAGTGCGATCGCCATTTAAATATTTCGTGGAATAGGTATGACCACATTTAACATGCAGACACAAAAAACTGCAATCAGAAGTTTGTTTTCGTACATGTTATAAATATTTAAGATAACTAAATACCATGTTCAAAAATGAAATGTACAGTAATTTCTTCTGTATTGTGTGTTTTCACAATTGCATTTCGATATAAAGCGGTTAATAAATACGAGGTGTGGTCAATAAATAATGACTCCGTATAAGGGATGCGCTCATGATTGATTGTTTAGCAACCTGTTGCACAGCAAACGATTCCTTGTGATAAAAGCTTCATTTTAATGCGTAATAAAACGCCATAAATCTATTTGATGGTATTTAGTTGTTTTTAAAATGAATGATCCTTTTCAACTGTGTCGGCGGGTGCCAAACAACGACTGCTCATGGTTGTCATTCAATCTCCATTAAAAAACAAATTTTTTTTTTAAGTTATAGAGGTTTTAAATCATAAAAATGTACCTCCCAAAAAAAGAACTCTACAAAAATGGCAGTTTGTTGTTCTGGAACTTTTGACATCAGCACTATCCCTCTTTTTATGAGATTATCAGAACAGTGGAGGGATGTTGTTTGTACAGGACTAGCCACTTAGGGTGGGGGTGGGGTAGGTTCATAACAAAAAAGTGAGATTTGAGCAGGCAAAAAGCCGAAGAGCTCATCAGGAAAAATCCAATGATAACTCAGATACCCATAACAGTTGAGCTAATCATTATATTGGGAAGTGTAAGTGATATTGCCGACGTTTAAGTGTTCAACAAAGTATGTGCTCTTTTGGTACCGCGTTACCTAACGACTGGAATGACAATAGCAAGAGCCAAATATTGCTTGCTTTCAATAAAGATGTGGAAGTAATTTTCTGTAAAGCAGTTTCACTGGATAACTCTCGCCTCTGGAGCTCCGTGTACTATCCATTATATGTACTACACTGGCCTGTGTTCTGACTGCTATTTGCCTTTATCTCATGTGCGTTCTGTGGAGCAGGCAAACCACATCTCCACCTACCCATAAAGAGGGCCGGGGCATGGCCCGCGGGTTATCATGGACCATGGGTCGCTGTAGGCAGTCATCTGATGAAGAACCATCATTTGAGAAATTCCGGACAATTTGGTGTGTGAAACGTAACATCACACAGATTTACTTTTTCGAATCACTGAAGAAGGGATTCTCATTTTTCGTATCTCGTGGTGTGGAAAGAGCATCACACCATTTCAAGAAACTTATCAGCCAGGTCATCTTTGAAGTTCGGGTGCCAATATGACGAAGTAAATTTCTCCATCATTTTTATGCCAGGGCGGGATTGGAACCCACAACTGTCGGTTCCGGAGCTCCGAGTGCTAACCACTAAACTACACTGACATGTGTTCTCACTGCTTTCTGCTTTTATTTCATGTGTGTCCTGCTGGGAAGGCCGTCACATCGTGATGAGTCATCAATTCACCATTTATGGCACATAAATGAAAATCAATCGCTGGAATACTAACACCCAACTTCTCCTCGAGCGTCGAAATTTGAAACTTAAGTTTCTGCCGGTAGGTTTATACTTACTGGGTTCTGAAATTACAGTAGCATTATACGTCAGGATTATATGGTCAAAGTCATGACTATCATCTCTGTGAGATAAGTGCATACCTTGAAAACTTTACAGCAATGAAAAAAAGTCGTGTATGCGGTAAAAGAGCCAACGACTTTGCAACACGTCAGCACCAAATCCCACACCAGTCTTCAACTTTAGAGACCATAAAGAGACACTGGTTTAAAGTTCTCAAACATTCTGCTTACGTCACAGATTCCGCGCCGTTAGACTTTTCTTTCTTTTCTGCCCTCAAGATACATCGGAAAGGAATTCAGTTCACCTGCGATGATTATATTCAGGCAGTTACGAGAAAATAGTTCCGAGAACAACCTGAAAATTTTAAAGAAAGGGGGTTTTTAAATCCTGTAAAACATTCGAGTATCTGTATTAAGCTTAAGGGGGCATTGTAGAAAAATGAAATATGTTAATTAAAGTAGAAATTCCGAGATTTGTCCTAGATTTGTTTCAGTTTCATACCTTGCTACATGGCTTGTACATAAATATGGAGCATTATTTTCTGAACAAAAAATGTACGTCATTCTAAAGTTCAGTTTAAGGAATCTAGCTTTAAAAGTTCTTATTTTGAACTTTTCTTCTGAGCTGCGCAGCACTTTTCTAACTCTTTTAAACCTATTATTAAAATTAATTTAGAGCAATGTCTATCTTATAGAAATTAATTTTTCAGGAATTCGAAGCACTCAAAAAACGTCGATCACCAAAATTCCTTCAGTAAAGTTCTCTTTAACCAAAATAAATGTGAACATTTCTTCGCGGTATTGTTCACTTTTTCTGAACTAGAAGTTTCGGTTTTTCCTAACAATAACTACTTTTCAATCTTCAGAAAATATTAAAGTTGCTTTGAAACATGAGACGAAAACCATCACCAAATTTATCTTATGACACAGTTTATTCAATGATGCTAATTTGATACAGACTCTATACTACGAATGAGTCTTCTACATAAAAATGTATAATGTACGCAACGTTATATATCAGTTTAATTACACATATGCATTAATTATTTGAACGACAAGAACTTATTAGCAAAGGGGCTGCTCCTGCTAGACAAATAAGAACTTTGGGTGCTGTTGATCACCGAGACTTTAGGGTCCACATACTGTGTTTCACGACCGTATGCCTGCAAACGGATTTTTCATTTGCGTAACATCGGCAACAAGTGTATTCATCCCGAAAGGAGTTTATCATAAATGATCGTGTTCAAACCAAGCTTTCAAAAAAATATATATAAATTAAAAACTGAGATTGCAAAGACAATCTGAACACATATGATAAGATGTATGCACGTGTCATACTCCTGCAATAGGGCCAGAAAATTCCCATCTGTTTATTTCATATAAACGACAAACTTTTGTGCATGTAGTTCTTTTTTAAATATCGCAACACAGTAATTTTGGCCCTATTTTGATCCAGCTTCTAGCGTATTGCAGATATTTGCCATAAGATGGAGTTCCTCTTGAAAGCAAGTACATTAATTAATATTTACCTAAAAATTTTATTTGAATATTACTTAATTTCGGTGGAGAACGAAAAATGCTTTCTGTAAACGAGTAGGAATATTTTAAATGCCATCAATTTTAAAAACCGTTCGGTTTGCAACCAAATAAAACTCGTACACATTTCATATGATAAGAGATTGCCATAGTTTAAAAAAAAGTTTTACATTGGGAAAACAAATGGTGAATAAGTGATGGTGAAAACAAGAAAAAGGTACTATATTTTGTGCGGAGGAGAGTGGATAAAATACGATGTATCATGAGTTGGTAAAATGCGATGTATGCGTCATAGGTAATATTACTCAGTTTGGCAAGTGGAAATCGGTTCTGTTAATTGCATTTGTCAGTTGAGGTGACTGAAGTTGGAATTTGTACTCAAACGTAAGCCTTGAAAATTTTAATTTCATCCTTATTTTCCTTTCAGAAAGTCTGACAAGCAATACTTTGAAAAAATATTTGTTCATTGACTGGGAACCACAGATGAAGAAAATAGTGTCCCCGAAACTCTGCAATAGATCGTGATGTGGTTAGTATTATGGCGTTTTATCATTTTTGCATATGAAGCTTCGATCGGTGAATAGTTAAGTTCGGATATGCATTTTGTTAGTAATTCAAAATGTCATCTTACAAACCACGCAAGTGGTTAAAAAAACAAACTTTTAAAATTAATATTATTTCCTGTTCGAAATTCTCTTCTTTTGCATTTCATAGTAGATTTACTGACTGGAAGTTCAAGGAAGCCTCGTGGCCCTAGCTGGTAGCGCACTGGTCTAAGCCATGGCTCGAGTTCATTACTATGTAACCTCTCTTAGTTCCAATAAAGTTCTGATCATTCGTCCGACTTGAGTGCGGGTCCGAATCCTGGCGTGGCATGGATGTTGTGTTATACTTACGGCACTAGCTCTCTCCCTTCAAGGAAACCAGTAACCCTACATTAGCGACGGGTGACTTCTTATTGCCCACTGGGTTGCTCACGGTGGTTGTTAACCCCTCAATAAAAACAATTCTTTAAGGTACATTTTTGTGTAAATAAGATTAATAGGCTCCGCACGTATTTACTCATCATGAGGGGCAGATATATTTCTTCATTCTAGATATGTTTTACACAATAAAGCAAACATTTCAAAACTTGGTCTGCCATACTCACAATTAATTCAAGGTGAAGATTATATCTCGAAAAGAAAAGAAAATAGTGTTCTGTAGTACACGGTTTTTCTCACATATAACGCATACATATCTAACGTATGATAATATACTGGATAACTGCATGGGCTGCTTTATTTCGTCTCCAGATCCCTATCACCTCAAGAAAACTTCTTAACAGGAGAAAATATCTTAGCTCATAGGTAGCTCTTTATGAGGTTTATATAGTTGGAATGGGCTCTGAATATTCTCAAAATTAGACTATTTATATGAATAACCGTTCAATTATTAACAATTATTTTTGCGTATATTTGAACGTAATACAGCTTTCATGGAACCCCAATTCAGATAATTCTTCGGAGGGTTTTAATTTACTTCAGTACTTTTAATATTCTTCAGCTTTACATAAAATAAGATATTTAGATAGCGTATAGTGCGTAATATGGTTCAACAATATTTCATTCATTGTATCTCGGTTTAGTAAAGGTCAGTTACGTTTAAATAAATTTCGCCACAAACACTCTCATCAATTTTGCTGAAGTAATACTTTGAAAGTACAATCAGTATTGCCATATTTCTCTTAACGTTGTATTACATTTCAGAGATATTTGAAATCTGAGGGAGATGCATCGGGCGTACCTTTTTCCTTTTTTAGCATCATTGTTTATTTAAATATGACAGACTGACAATGATTCCCTTAATCAAGGAAAAATGATTTTGGGGAACAACATGATTCACTGACGTGTAGCGTATATGGTTATGTGCGTTCTGAAAACTATCTGCATTCAAAAGGACGAGTTTTGAAAACAATCATGAAAGATGCACGTTTTTCCCGTGTTTACGATGGACATTATTTTAAAATAGGTGTTTACTATCACTACCAGTGTTTTCGTTCTTTTCCCACTATTGGAAAATAAGTGATATTTAAAGCAGTTATTCAGATTGCGTCCGAAAATCAGTTTGTTAAAACGGCTTAGAATAATATTTGAACTATTAATATTAAGTGTTCAAGACTTCCCCGATAGCCAGTGTTTATGCGATCGGCGTACATTACCCGAAAGGCTCCAAACGATATTGCTTTGAAATGATCAGGCGATCGCTTAAAAGCAGAGTGAACGAGCAGAAAAGGGACACTAAATACCTTGGAGTAACCACAGCCCTATTCGGAGAATTCAAATTCAAATTCCCAACTCCTAATGGGATAGTACAGCGAAATTAGCTGCTAACTTCACCCCTAAATCTACAGCAATTCGAGAAACTGGAGATCATTACTAACAGTGATACATGTAATGATAGCGACTTTGTATTGTTCCCAGGGATTTGGAACCAATTCTCCAAGTAACAGCTTTTTACTACCTAGGATACATCGTGCGTCATCAATGTGACGCCTCGTGTATTTAAATTAATATTTCGTTATATCTGTAGGTTGTCAAGTCAGGTCACCGCATTCACATTGTTAAAGCTGGTAATTATTCAGATTACAGTTTCTGTCTATCTTTCTTGAAAAAGCCATTTGGTTGATGTGCAAAAACTTTGGAAACTGATTTTCATTCGTCGACAATAAATCCTGATTACAAGTATAGATATAATAATTTGTACATATCTGGTGTGTAGTTCCTCGTTCTTAATTCGATGTACGTAATAGACATCATATCGTGGACTAGCCGTGAAGAGTTCCGGTAGCTTCTGAAAGCTTCTGAAACCGGGTGTTCCAAAATTCTTGAACATTTTGAAAAAGTAGTAACTCACGGAATTTTGAGAGTAGGGCGACGCTGTTTGCGTAGAAATGATCAGAATGACATCGGTTTTTTTATGAAATCACATACATTTTTACTCATTTTACTTACATTTTTCTTCGCGATATGGCGCCATAGGCTGACATATCTGCGATAGTGAGTATAAAAGCAGTAGTTGGGAAGCAACCACAAGTCACAGCGGTCCGTGTCATTATGCTGTCATTACCGGACAAAGCGCTCTTGGTGAAATTATTCCATTGCAACGCTGAATGTGCGAGTGCTGCGTTGAGACGCTATCGGTCATTGAAATGTGATCGCAGTGGGAAAGGACCGATGGAAAGTGCTGCCTTGAGAGCCTATCGGTCACTAAAAGGTGATCGCCGTGGGAAAGTGCTGTGATGCGGCGAGTGGTGAAAACAAATCGAAGAAACTGGATCTTTGGCAGTACACCCACGAAGTGGTAGTCATACTAACACGTGCTGCTGCAGCAGAGACGATTACGCAGTACATGGATGTGATTGCAATGTCATCGGCACATGAAGACTCCAATGCTCGCCATGTTTCTCGGCAAGCAGGCATTTCATACAGGACTGTATGGCAAACAATACGACGGATTCTGCACAGATACTCGTATAAACTGCAAGGGCGTAACCAAATGCAATTTGGCGATTACGTGCAGCGTCAGGAGTTCGCAGCATGGTTGTTTCGACAAATGTATGTCGAGGAGAACTGGCTTATGAACGTTTTATGCACTGATGAGGCACACTTTTCCCAAAACGGAGCAGTAAACACGCACAACTGCCGCATCCCGGACACAGAACATTCCCGAGCAGTCCTTGAAGCGGCATATCATCTGCCGAAAGTGACAGTGCGGTGTGGATTCACGGCATCCTTCATTATCGGTCCTTTTTTTAAGAGGTCTGCGGCATCTTCTTCGAAACCGTTTCAGCGACAGGTGCACGTTATGCGAACATGTTACGAACGTATGTTATCCCTAGCTTGCAGAGAGGGATGCAGTGAATCTGTGCACATTTATGCAGGATGGAGCACAACATCACATCACATGTTCCGTTAAGCAACTGCTGCAAGAGACTTTTGGCGAAATCGTATGTTGAGCCAACTTTTTCCGAAGGCCTGGCCTCCTCGGTCACCAGACCTGACACCTTGCGATTTCTGGCTCTGGGAGTTACCTAAAATCACAAGTGTCGCTCCGCTTCATGCTTCATTGGCTATGCAGAAAGATGACATTCGACACCAGGTTTCAGCTATACCACCGCACATGCTCTTTAATGCAGACCATGGTGTTTTTTCTTATCTACAGGCAGTGCTGAAACAGGACGGCCATCACATTGAACACCTGGTACAATGATTTGTCTGACCTGGTAAAATTAGGTGCTTAATTTTCTCAACACTTCGGTTGCTGTGCCATCTGGCGATGAAAAATGCAAGTAAAATTAGTACAATGTATGTGATTTCATAAAAAAACCCGACGTCATTCTGATCATTTCTACGCAATTCGTGTTACCTTAATCTCAAAACTACGCGAGTTATTACGTTTTCAAAATGTGCAAGACTTTTGAATCACCCAGTATATTAAGCTTGATTGTGGAATCAGGTTTTTTAATAATCGTAGCGTTAATTTTTGCAATAATAAAAAAATGTCGACTGATTTTCATTTAATGGACAGTGTTTTATTATTGTAAAAATTTATAAATATTTGCAATCTAATTTCTTTCCTTTCTGAACATTAAAGTTACATTATCTCGGCTTTCGATCGGCACTGTTTCATTGGAATTCCTTCAAAACAAAAAAGCTGCACTTAGTACATTTCACAAATCGCCGTCATCAAGAACGAAATCTAACATATTAACGACCACGTATCAGACATAAATATAACTGGCTCCATGTGGGGTCTCTTGCAGCTGATCAATAGCTGTGCATGCAGAGAAAAGTTATGACCAGCCTTAAAGTGCCGATTTGTTTTTAATTGGATAGATATACATTGGTATATACATTCAGGAGACAAAACTCTAGAGATACATGAGATGAGAAGTTTAGATGGACATTCTCCGCACAAGTGGAGCGGACCCAAATCGAAGGAAGGCCCTAAAAAGGGGGAGTGAAGGGGTTTTCCAACAGGACATCCCAATAGACGATCATTGTTTAACATGGTGACCTGACGAATTTGATCGTGGACACATTGTCGGCGTAAGAGAGATAATTCATTCCCAATTGGGAAGTCAATAGTTATCGCACAGGTGGTAATTCCTCTAGGTCTCTCGAGATCAACCGCATTACGGTTGTACCACCAAGATGCCATGACGGACATACTGTTGCCCAGAGAACAAGCGATGGCCGACCGCACGCTAATGATGAGCAGGGTCAACTTAGATTCTCCAGGCTCGTATAGATCAACCACTTGGCAAGGACGAAGAAAATAACATTAACATAAAATGTCGGAGGCACAAGCTGCGTCAGCGAACGAACGGTACGTCGCACGTTGTTTGACCTGGACTACGGGAGCCGAAGCTCAGCTCGTCTACCACTGTTGATTGCTCGTCATTGGACATAACCCCTCGTCTAGCGCGGGGAGCGTTGAAACTGGAACTCTGTAGGGTGACGCCGTGTAGTGTGGTCATGTGACTCGTTTTTCAACTATGCCAAGGTGCAAGTGATGTTTTCAAATCCGACATTTTCGGCTGTAATGTTTTTTTTTCATATTTAATGTCATTGCTTGTGTACTTCCTGCTACCGCCATAGAAGCTAGGCTAATCTTTGGGAAAATATTTTTTTCTCCGGAAACGCCCTATATTCCACTTCTTCCGAGCATTCTTTAAAACTCTCCGTCTTTGTACGGTTTCAATTTTTTAACTAAATTTTTGGACCCAACAATACTTGCCTTAATGATAATTTGCGCGTATTCAGCCTCTTTTCTGCAAATGATTTGTTGCTTTGTAAATAAAGGGTACAAATATTTTAAGAACTTCCTGGTTCGTTTCAGTTCATTGCTTACACAAAGGCTACCTGTTGTTTTATTTTAGGCTCATGTAGAACGAAATTATAAAAGCTAATGATAATTATACAATATAATTTTTTCTTAAACATAATTGCATGATTTCGGAAACCAGTGTTTAATTACAATAGATGCCTGGGTAACAGGTGAAACTGAAACAAACCTTTTAAAAACGAAATAATGTAAAACATTAGAACACGGTGTTTTAGACAAAAGTAATAAATCAATTTTCTTAATAACGTGGAACAACGCACCAACTATGTAGGAGGATGATATAAATAATTTAGCTACCTATTCCACACCTAAATCTGCAGCCATTCGTGAAACATAGTGGACCATTACTAACACTGACGCTTACAATGATAGGGGCTCTAGATTTGCCACGAATTTAGAACCAGTTCTCCAAGGAACGACTTTTTCCTACTAGGATACCGCAAACAAAACCAACGTGATTCTCGTGTCGTTAAAAGATAATTGCTTCCTATCTCTTTATTTTCAAATCAAGCAATCGTTTTCAAATTGTTGAAACGTTCTGTTATTTACAATGCATTTTCTGCCTACTTTCTGTTAAAAAACAATCCGTTTGATCTGCGAAGGCTTGGAAAACTGATTTTTATCCTGAACCAACAAATTCGGATTACTACTATAGTTATACTATTTTCTAGAAATAATAAATTTACGTATTGTAATATATTGTAATCTGTCTGAATTTGCAGTTCTTTTTTTTTCCCGCCATATTTTTTCATTTACTTTCGTTCGAAATAAGCCATATTACTTTCTGGAGGGAATCGCACTCTGCAAATTTTGGAAAACAATATTTTATAACTCCCAGATGTTGAAGATTCCGTTTTTTAGGAGGATATAGAGGATTGCTGGAAGACAAGCACAACAATCATGTTGCACCGGAAACTTGAACAGGAAAACCCATATACTTCTGTTCCGATATACCAATTTCTTTTGAGAAAAATGCAGTGAGTTTAAGTATCCTTAACAATTTTGTTACAGGGAACAAAGTGTTTGAAACAACGATATTTCATTTGTACCTGCAAAGGGAACTTCAAATTTTCTGCGCAATGGATATGAAATACTTCCGCAACGTAACGAAGAGCCTTTTAATTTATATTACAATTTTCCTTCAGCAATAAGGGTTGCTGGAGGCGACATACATGATCTAACTTGTATATTTACAGAATTTGCCTTAAACATTGTTTTTAAAAGATATTCTTTCGGAAAATTACTGTTAGCAATTGGGTAATTTTTGTTAGAATATTCATATTCTTTTTTCAAATAATGCAGTTGTCCAGAATTTGTCTCTGTTTCAATTTGCAAGCGCAATTCGTAATACGTTGCCTAAATTTCAATTTGTCGAAACTTTACAAAAATGAAGCGTGGCAGGCTACAAAGAACGTCAAAGCAGTTATCAGAAATGTTCTCTTGATAAATATGAACAAATGCAATTAACCCATTGTTTATTGCGATTAGTTTTACACACCGGTAGCGTGGTGACAAACAAGAAACTATTAAAAATTACTGATATTTCTTGAAATAGGTTACTTTTTCGGGGTAGTTTGAGGGGAGTAACCTACATTCTAGTTAGATATCTACTCCGGTACAAAAAACCGACGCAACTTCGAGAAATATTCGCGCAATAATGTTTGATTGCCATAAAAAATTATCTGATTTACTATGCATTCATTAAAATTGTTTTTGTCTTGTAAAAATCTGAAAATAATATTTTGTATTATTGCTTGTTTCCTACTGTACGTCTCTTATGAGGTTTGTTCGGAATTTGGTACATGTTTCCAGATATCACATGTTAAAAATTATTTTTAACTACTGTGAAACGATAGCGGCAGCTAACATTACTCTGCAGTTGAAATATTTTAAATGTAATAAAATAATGATAAACATAATAAAAAAATTCAGTGGGTTCCTTTTCATCGCTATAGTTTAATTTAGCGTAACAGTGCCGATCGATTGGTGTGCACTTTTCTATAAGACTATTGAAACTTTGTCAATAAGGAACTCTGTAATATTTTTTTAATGTTATTTAGGGATTCAAAGTTTGTGTTTGTGTATCCAATATTATAGGTTTTTTAAGAATTACATGGACATGAATATAATAATTAAGGAATATGAATGGAACTTCTGGACAGAAATATACATATATTGGAAACTGGAATTCCCTTCCTAAAAACTCCGTTTACCTAAAAAGGACATGATATAACAAACGAAATAGGTATTATCAAAAAAAATATGTTACGGACAATTTGTGAAAATAGTGTAACAGAAAACATGAGTGAACCCAAACCTGAATTTTATATTCTTTTTTTTTTTGGAGAAATTATTTAAAAAAAAAACGTGTAATTGTATTCACCTTTGGGCGAAATTCTCTTTGAGAGAAGTTCACCCAAAGATGCTTAAGTTAAAGTCCTAAGAGTGCAGCTGAGTATAATGAATCAAAAGATTGTCTTATACATGATTTATTGCATTTCGAGTTTCCAGTACAACAACAAAATATAATTTTTTATAAAAGCCGTTGTTTCAATTTGATAGGGTAACATGAAGATGGTATTTGTAGCTTAAGGTGCTGTAAACACATCTGTTTAAGGGTAATTCAGATGTATAAGAATATGCTAAAGTTTTACATTGGGTGTTTTGGAAATTGGCCAATGCAGATTGTTCGAGCTTCGACTTATTACGAGTTCTTTCGTTTCTTATTTTGTTCATCCTTAGAGGACGTCTTGCCCTACACATATTCCTGTAAACGGAACATACTGGATCGTCCTAAGCGCAAGGTACACCTCACGAGCTCGCAATATTTAGCGCAATTGGAGCACAAACTGATACATAGAAACAGAAATGATTTAGCGCAATCGGAGCATAAACGGATACATAGAAGCAGTACTGAATTGAAAACATTTCAAACATATCATTGTAGAAATGTTATTTTCTTTGTTTCGTCAATTTCGTGGCAGTTGACGTCAGCTGTTACTTTTCTCTTAACTGTTAAAAGTGCAATTCTCTTGCGCTCACTTTTAGCAGTATAAATCTACAACTCTATTTTCCTATTCCTCTTTCAAACTTTCCAATCAGGGGACCCTACCCCAAATCTATCTACTTCTTCTTCGCTCCATACAACTTAATGTGAATTGGACCTAAACCTTAAAAAAAAAAAAAAAAAAAAAAAAAAAAAAAAAAAAATTTGCTTTGTTTTGTTTGCGCAATGGTGCTTATGACTGCAACGGCAATACACTCTTATTTAAAATATTTTTCAAATTACTTCGAAAATAACGTCCTAGCTTCAGCGCATTCATCCTTTTGTTGACGTTTATCGGCATTTGCCCATTCTTTGAAGTCCATATTCATATACTGTATGAGCAATGGACTTATATCGGGTAACGATAAAAGTTTTTGTCGTTCCTCGACGGAGCAAAAGAAACATCTTGCAATCATTGAATTTGCAGAGAGATGGCGGTGCGCGAGCGGTTTATCGTCAGCTAAAATCCCAAGATATCCGACACATATGAATGAGATGAGTAAGCAGTTTAGTAGTGGAAATCCGTGCGCGGTTACAATAGCGGTATCAGTGGAGATTGCTGATGGGAGTTTATTATATGAACTTAAACTTGGTTCATCGTCTGCCGAAACAACTCGTCGCATTTGCTTAGCATTGGAGGCAGATGCTGTGAAGGAACCAACAACTCGTAATTAGTTTGGAAAGTTCAGAGTAGGTCATGAATACCTTTTAAACAGGTACGGAATGGTTGTCCTGTCAGCTTTGATAAGAAGCACTGAAAGTTGCTATTCAGTATGAAAGTAGCCAAACATGCCACGAACTAAGCCAGTCATTTGGTGTTATTCGTGAAATCGTTCGAAGACATCTGCATACAATTGGTAAGGCATACAACCACTTAGGCATTTTTCTGCAGTGAACAATCAGCAAATTGTCTCATCTTGTCTTGCATTGCTGTCTTGATATGACGAGGAGCCGTTTTTCGATAGGTACTCTCATGTTATGAGACGTGAGACCAGTACAGCACCCAAAAATGTTCCAGCCTTTGGTTGTCCACCAGTGACTGAAATTTTCACACATCGAAGACATCATTACATCCACGTAATGTAAAGTTTATGTCATACAGTTTACTCACCACATATCTCTCAATCAGACTATCACATATATCTTTGTCTTTTCATACTTTGATGTGTTACATTCTGCCCTCCAAAACTTGTTATAACAAGGAACCATTTTTCGATAGGTATTCTCATGTGATGAGAAGTGGGACCAGTACAGCACACAAAAGTGTTCCAGCCTTTGGTTGTCTATCAGTGACTCAATTACTCACACATCGAAGCCATCACTACATCCACGTAATGTAAAGTTTTATGTCATCCAGTTTACTCACCAGATATCTCTCAATCAGACTATCACTTATTTCTTTTACTAGACATTCATTTGAGTGGACACGTTTTTTCAAACTTTGTTGTGTCCTGCCCTCCAAAACTTTTTCTCTTTCCATGAGCCGGCATTTTATTGTACGGGTCATGAGAAGAGAAAACATCTATTATACGTTGTTAACACTTTGGCCGAACGTTGTTGATGCCCATGTTAATTATTTTGATGGCTAAATTGCTTTTCTCGTAATAATTTTGTGGTGACTGGATACTTTAAGAATGGATTTTGGTCTGAGTAATCTATAATGAGATATGTAAAGAAAAAGGAAATAGTGGGGGAAAAGTGGTCATTGGTAAAATGGAAAGAATAAATATCGCATTATCAGCGCTCTACTGTAAAATGATGACTGAATGTGTGTAAAGCGATCGTACACCCTCGAGCACCTATTGGATTGCCCATTCAAAACCCGAACACCCATTGGACTTCATTTGCAAAGCTCTGGCACTTTGTGGATTACTGGAAAGGCAGAGCCTGTGATTCTTTGCATAATCAAACTAGTGACGAATATATTCTTGGAGACCAATTTGTCAAGGGCAATTTTAAATTCTTGAAACTAAAAAGTTGAAAGAAAACACAGTTATATTATCTGATGGGCAAGTTAAATATGATGTGCGGTTGCTTCCATTTTTCCGAAATGTAAAGACCAATACGTATTGGTTTTGTGTAAGTAAATTGTCATTCAACTGAGTCTATATCACGAGATATCTCTGCTGTTCATTTGGTTTGCAGCTATCAGTCATCCAGTGGTGACAATAATATCCTTATATCTCATAATGAGAAAGAAACTTAAAAAAAAAGAGAAAAACGTGCGGACTAAAAGATGGCGTCGTTGTACTAAAAATTCAATTGTCCTCTCTAATAATTTCTTGAATTTCAGTACAAATTTCCTTCAGAGTGTTTTAACCTGAATACCGTACCGAAATCCTTAATAATGAGTGGTATGGATACTAACAACTTCTCTGTGGATTATATACAGGTCTTCAACTCACCTTTCAATTTTGTATAAGCTCCAAAAATATTAGAAAGCGTTAAATGTTTGTGTGAAACTAGTTATTCACAAGAAATGTCAAGTCGGAATGTGTCACAATGAAAAGTATGAGAAACCACGACATGGCCGTAAGGCGTCATAATGCGAAATCAAAACTGTACAATTCCATAAATTTTAGTGACTTCTCGTTAACCAGAATTTAAATCCGGCTCACAATGCAATTAACATTGGAAGATAAATTCAAATAATAAATGTATCAGGCATAACATGCCATATGTTTAGTAAATAGTTAATTTGCTCTTACAAGGCTGTAGGTACAACGTATGCTTACCACACATTGTTTAACTGCTTGGGTAAGCTGTATGTGCCAGCATTGTTCAGAATAGTCCGCAGGTTCCAGTTTCTGGTTGACTAAAGTCGGAATGCAAACCGCACTTTGGCCAATCAAAACATTCACTAGCATCGAGTGTTTCTAACTTTAAATATAATAAAATATTTTGCTTATGTAAGAAAAATCGAAATGAAACTTGTGGAACATGGAAGTGTATGTTTTTCTGTTCTCCAAAATTATATCGTTATTCAATGTAGCTTGCTTTTATATATTTGGTTTTGGCTCTGATTCACGGAATTTCTAATTTTCACGTTCTGTTTTAGATGTTACAATAACGCATTTTATTATATTTCCGAAAATAATAATTTATAAATCCCACATTTATTTATTTAATTATTTTCCATTTAGGTTTTACCAGAAGTTTAAGTGCTGCTTCCAGTGACATGTTCTAAATTCGATTCGACGGAGCCATTTTCATTACAGTCACACCGAAATATTCTCACGTGTCAAATGAAAATTAAACTGAAAGTTTGCGGTTTGATATCGGTAAAAAGTTGTGTATATAAAAGTAAATATAAATTTAAAGGAGACCTTTTGTTTTTGTTGAACAAATCGCCTTTCATTAGGCTAACATGTGTATGATATTACAGGTGAACCACCTGCACATCCTTCGACTAGTACAATGCTGTGAAATGGTGGAATTACGAAAATGTTTTTTATTAGCATTTATGTCGCCCGGAAAAGTTGCTTCTGGTATAACTAATGATAGTGCAATATTACAATTAGACGATGCTTTACGATCACGCATGGTGATTGAAATTGTAGAAATTTCCAAAATTTACGCAATTCTACTGATTTTTCCTGAGAACTAAAAGAGCTACAATCAAATCGTTATATTGTGCGGAACGTTTCTATCTATTAAATGAAGGCAATATTTTGGTAGTCACTCATGCATATCAAAATAATAGATATTTCATAAATTTAGACATTTGTAGTGATCCTTCCAAAATACCAGATCCTTCTTCTCTCCAATCACTTGCCGCTGCGGCACTTTGACCTTGACGTTGACAAGCCCTCCATATGCTAGTTCTAAATGGCAGAACGGTTTATCACGATCGACCCGTGTCGACCTAGAAAAACCGTTCGGCCAGGTAGAACTAGGTCGCATCTAGATCAGGTCAGAATTTGAATTGCATGCAGCGGCTCTACTTAAGGAAGCACTTATTTTTAGTTTGGGATATCACAGTTGAAGTGTGTGCTTTAAAATCATATTTTCTGACTTTCAAAATAAATTCACATTAACTTTAACTATCACAGTGGCATATTTTTCCACTAAAGCGATTCGATCCAAAATATTTCTGTATTTTTATCCACCCTAGAGTACATATCGTTCAATGTGGATTGTTATATCGAATAGTTATAATATTGTGCTTATAGTTTTTAAAAACGCGCTTATTTCGAAGGAGAAAGATTACTGTCTGTCGTTCTTAAACTAGACACATGTAGGCTCCATTAAAGAAGCTCCTTACCAATCAATACACTACAGTGTGTGATCGCCTGTGATCAATGAGTCTTCATGGTTTAATACAAGAAATAACAATGAAAATTAAAGAACATGTAGTTTGGGAAAATATTTGCAATGTAATTGATGAATCTGATGTGGCCAAATTAATTTTTTGAGTTAACACAGAATCACAATTAAACGAAAAGCAGAAAGTTTTGAGACTGATTAGGTTACTGTCCCTCTCCCACCTATAGAATAAGTTGAATTGGAACAACAGCAAAAAGCAAAGTAAAAGTAAAACATAAATTAAAGCTTGAAATGTGCTATCCAGATATTTCTTCAGACTAATAACTACTAAAACAGATAAAAAACATATATTGTTGTGAAATTTTACGATATATATTAACTGGACCCCTTTTGTTCAGTTTAGTAGGAGTCATGTCACAAACTAACGAGCACTTTTTGCTGGTGCGTTATGCTTCAAGTTCTTCTTTATTGTTAATCGCGTTTATGCATTATTTTATATGTATGTTCCCATTCTGAACTTTTTTTTTAATTTTTACTAAAGGTAATTCTTACCATATAAATTGTTTGAAATCGGTGTTTTTCCCTTGTGGAATTCAACAGCTCAGTGGAGTACTCGCATAGGCGTTAGTTAGGATCAGGAGCCGTATTCCTTGATCTAGCACTTGGCGTTTTCATTAAAAAAGAATAAAAACTTTAGCAGCAAAGAAATGCGATTTAAGTTTCTAAAATGTTTTCCTGTTTGATGGAAATGCAAAGTTTACACACACTTTCAGGAACCAAACTCAATTGAATTTAAAGTGCAAAATGTAAAACAACTATTCAATTTGATTTTTTTATTGATGGCGTACTGGGACAGTAGGATATCCTCCACAAGATGGCGACAAACAGCACACAGTCAACCACATCGCATAATGCAAATAAAACGGCATGTGATTGGTAAAACGGCTAGTTATTACTTGTTGGTAGTAAGAAACCTCCTGGAAATAGTAGCAACTTTGCAAGTTACTACCTAAAGTGAATGATCATGCACAACACTACGATGAATGAAAGCAAGTCTTCGAGACATATTGAAAGCATATTAAATTGATAAACAATATTAAATACGTAAAGAGATATAACGATTACAACTGATATAGTAGTTTATGAACTAACTAAAACTGCATGTCAAATTGAGTTCCGTTTGAAGCCTCAGGAAATAATTACTTCGCCTTGTAATGAAGACATTGCTTATTTTAACATTTAAGACTATGTACACGGTATATCGTTTTGGTGTGAATTGACTAAAAATTTAACTAATTTTTCAAAATTCGTTAGCCGATTGATTGGTTAATTACTCGTTCCTCAAACAAAGTGCCTGCAACACCATTTCTAGGAAGACTTTTTGATAAACAGTTCCCATATCAGCATCCTGTATACTCCACAGCAACAGTTTAACTAAAACAAGGAATATAAGGTTCAATTTATTTTTCAAAAATATTAATACAACGTAAGATATATTAATTTTCTTTAACCACTATACACATGTGTTCCTTACAAAAACGGCTTTCAGAAGGTGACAATTTCAGTAAATTTGAAGTTTCTATTCGAGAAATATGTAATAATTCGTAAACGATTTATTTGAAAACAAATGCTAAAGCTGGAAGATAATGTTCTGCTGGCTTAAATGAATTCATATAAATTAATTTTAATAATATGTGTACCTATAATTGTAAAGTGATTTTGAGCTTGATTTGAAGTTCTTGGAAGTCGACTGTGAACATGATACTGAAAAGCGTGGATGTCATTATTTTACATTAGTACATTTGTGGGTTCGACATTCAGAGCACTTGAATTTACGTTTGAAATGAAAAACACTAGCGTTTATTGGACTTAATATAAAGTATGCTATAAACTCACGCACACAACGCATGTCATTGAAATACTGTATATCGGTAATAAGATTTTGGAAAGGTTGTAATATGCACAAAAGTTGTAGATATTTTACAGCCTCCTCTAAGTTATGAATAATGTAACCCATGAGAAAAATAACTGGAGAAAATGACCTAAACAGTGCATGTCGTTCGCGATTATTTTTTGTCAGTTACACGTATTAATTTTTCAAAGTAAAACTTCTTTTCAGATTATTGACGTTTCTACCAGCGAAAACAACATAACATGAGAGGTCTCAATTAACTTTAAGTTTAGTGAAATACATATAGTTCTTTATGTTTTGGCGAAAATGTTTCACTAGTGCTTGTAACGAGTTCAAAAGTGAATTTTTGTTTGCGGGAGCGGAACTAATTGCTATCAGATGTTTTCAGGAATTTTTTCTGCCATTTCAAAAGTCAGTGTGCAAGATTGGTGTTCGGAGCAGATATACGTAATGCATGATAAAACCAGTCATCAATCCAAAATATCTTCCAAGTCTTCGTTTGTTGCCTTCTTTAAACTTTTCATCCAATAAATTCCGAATTACTTTATCAAATGTGCGTAGTGTAGGAGGAATAATGTACACTTGTTGTCAAACATTCCATGAAATGGAACAAAATGTCGAGCAGCCCGTTTTATACTGCGAATCATGGATTTCCCAGCTGTTGCAGAGCAGATGAATAAATAACACACAGATCCGCCATGATAGTTTTTAAAACTAGTTAGTAAAATCATGCAATGCATTGATAAGACACGCTTTCTAACATACCAGAAATCATTACGCAAGTTATTACTCAAGTTATGAGAATAATAGCTGTGGAATAAATCTTGGTCCTGTGCCCTGATCTTTGACCCCATTTCCATGATATTACGCAGAACTGGTTCAGTATACTTCCGGAACAACGTACTAAAGTTTGTCGCAATAAAAGCATTTTAGTCAAGTTAAGAGTAATGGCTGTGGAACAAATCACACTCCTGTGGCCTGACCTTCGACTCCATTTCGATGATATTAAGCAACATTGGTTCAGTATACCGCCGGAACAACGTACTAAAGATTTGTCGCGATAGAATCATTTTTAGTCAAATTATGAAGATAATGGCTGCGGAATAAATCTCGCTCCTGCGCCCTGACCTTTGACTCCATTTCGATTATATTCAACAGAACCGGTTCATTATATTTCCGAAACAACACGATACATTTTGTCGCAATCGAAGCATTTTTACATAGGTTACGACGCATAAAAGCAATGAATGGATCCCGCTCCAATGTTCTGACCTTTGACCCCATTTCGCCTATTTTCAAAAGGGTTCGTCCGCAGGTTGTCCCTAACTACATTTAAGAATTCGTTGAAATCGAACCATTTTTACGAGGCAGACAGACAGACGGATAAACCTCGATCATATAAGCTTCTCCAACTACGATTGAAAAGCATAAAAAAATTTCCATCTTGTCTCTACCATATTACAATAAGGCCCAAGCCACTGGACGAAGCATGTGCTTCATGATTAGAAGATGCCATCTATATATCCGAAGTTTCGGTTCTTAAATTAGTAGGTGTTTTATCAGAACGAATTATGTGCTTAGAATTCAATTTAAACTAATATGGACTGATTTCAAATAAATTTGAATACTTTGAAGAATACCGATTTGGGGTGTATTTTTCTGTCGAAAGAAATACAAAACGAGTGTAACACAAACTGGTATCCATAAAATCCCATTTATGTCCTTTTATGAATCATAATGCCTTAAATTTCGAGCGTTATCCAATAGCTACCATTAAGTTGTTTTTTTATTAACACATATTGTGAAAATTATGTGCATATCAAATCGTAAGTCCAATGGTCTGCCAATGCTCTCTCTATTTTTGCAAACCGTATAAGGATTTCTAATGATAATGAAATATTATTCATCATCTCGAAGTTTGGTATGAATTAATTATATGACAAGGTCTCTTGTGATGAGTTTCCTGTATTTGATATAGGAATTTACCCACAAATGCTTTTATTTATAAGTTGATCCTTTACACGAAAGAAATTCAATAAATATATTTGTGCACTAAGTTTTCCGAGAAATTTATTAAAAATAATTGTACAAAGACTTTTGACATCAAATTTGCCTACAGACAATTCTGCAGCTGATCAAAATATTTTTCATATTTTCGCATTTTTAACCCTTTTATATTACGTGAAAATTTTTATCTGAGGAACCGTCCTCATTCTTTTTTCTGGAATATTGTTCTGGACTTCAAACGTGTACAGCATTTTTTTTTATTTCAACATTTTTTTCCAAATGCAAGGTTTGTGCCTTTCACATAAATATATTCATTGATTTTAAGTGAATAAAATATGGACGCTGTATAAAAAGGAATGGAGTAGCGAACAAAATTATTTGGCGAAGCACTTTTTCGACCATAATTGTTTTTCTGCTGGACCAAACCATGTCATTTTGGGATATGATATGTATTGATTCGTGGGTTAAAATGCCGCGTAGTTTGTATTTCGCTCAGAGCGAATTTGTCGTTCGAAATGGACCATATTCAAGAGTCGCCAATTATTACCCATTTGTTTGCTGCATTTATTAATGTTTTTCTTGTGATTTTTGTGGATTTTGTGGGTTTTGTGATGTGTAGTGTGATAATAAGTTAATCTTAGGTTTTCAGAAATGGTTAAAAAGCCTGAGATTCCTGTTGGAGCTCGCCAGGCGGCCGAGAACATGATGGAATACCGAATGCGCGTTACCGACATTGCGAGGGCCCTGAAGATCCAACACCAGCGCATTTCTGCTATCCTACAACGCTATACGAAGACTGAAACCGTCGAGAACAGTCCGCAATGAGGTACGCCTCGTTCCACTACGTTGCGTCAGGATAGACGCATCCTCCGTCGATCTCGTGCTGATTCCACCTTGACTGCTGTGGACACCGCCACCAAATTCCGCGACAGCGAAAAACTAAACGTCAGCCGAAGGAATATCTCCCGTCGTCTCATGGCTGGTGGACTGAATGGAAAAAGCCCCGCCAAGAAACCACTCATCGTATTCAAGATTCGACGAGACAGGGTCGCGTTCGCGCGCCGTCATCGACGCTGGACCGCGGCGGACTAGTAAAAAGCTTTTTACCGACGAGAGCAAGTTCAACTTGTTCAGACGTGATGGCATCCGATACGTACCCCTAGTTCATTCAGCTGATTGTCAAGCGCGGAAGAGGATCGCTCATGGTTTACGGCGCCTTTTCTTGCATTGGAATGAGCCCCATCATCAAGACTGACGGAATAATGACCGGCCAGGGCTACAGGAACATGCTCATCAACTATGTCTTCCCATGGGTAAAACCAGAACATGCCACACGGTTGGATCATGCACCAAGACAACGACCCAAAGCACACCTCCAGAGTAGCGAAGGCTGCCTTCCAGCAGCAACATGTAACACTTCTGGACTGCCCAAGCCAATCTCCAGACCTCAACCCCATCGAGCACATGTGGGATCAGCTCGAGAGACGATGAGCGAAGAAAACCTGCCGGAATAAGGCCCAGCAGTTCGACCAGCAGTCTGCAGAATGGGCGCGAATTCCGCAGGTCACCGTCGAGAAGCTAGTGGACTCGATGCCGGCCCGTTGTGCAGCTGTTATTAAGTCTCGTGGTTATCTCACTAAGTATTAGTTATTGTTTTGTCGTTTTCTCGTACTTGTTTTCTGTTATCGTTGCATTAAATGAATGTGATACACACCTACTTTGTTGGTCAATTTGTATGATCTTTGCGATTAAGCTCTGTACCTGATCTGTGTTAAGGTTTCCGATCCATCTGCATATGGGTCATGTTTACAACGGAATAACACATATCATATTCCAAAAATGAACCGATCTGGTCCAGGAGAAAAAATATTATGGTCGAAACAGTGTTTCACCAAATACCTTTGTTCGCTAATATATGTTTTAAAATAAAATAAACCTGGTTTGCAAATGCAACTGTTAGGTACTTTTTTACAAAGCGAAAATACAGTATAATTTATGCTATGTATAAGGACATTTATACACGTTTTCCAATTATATTCATTATGAGTTGTTTCCTTAAAAACGTACATATTCAAAATACGTTTTGTTTCAAAGATATTCTATATACGTCAAGTCTTCCCTAAACACGTGTATATTCAGGATACATTGTTTTCCAAAGATATTCAATATGCGTTGAGGTCTACTTAGCCCTTCGTCCCGTTGGGGTACTAATTCTTTTTGGCTCCAGTTGTTTATCCTTGCACTTCAAAAAAATGAGTTCATTTATTATCACTTCATTGTAAGATGTTTTACAAGGCTTTAAACGTTTTGAAACTACATCAAAGACGTGTCTTTTAAGAGACAGAGAATTATTCATTTACTTTTAAATACATTTATATAGAGTGCAGAAGGAAACATGTGTGACGGTGTGCAGACATTGTAAAGAGGAGAAGAAATGCTTGCGTTCCTCTCTGGTGTTTCGTTAACAGTTAGTGTTCAAAGAGCAATAAATCTTCTTCCGACAGGTGGCTCGTCATTGTGCATTTATTAACAACGTTCGAATCAATTGGTTCCTCAAGCCCGGCTTATAACATTTGTTACCCGAGGTATTTGGCACAACAGAAATTCATTCCGCACGGCGTAAAATGTATGTCTCTTCGAAAGACTGTCACATTTTGTGGTATTAAAGCACCTCGTTTTATACATATCTGGTAAAACTAGAACACATTCGGATATTTATTAGAAAATATTTCACAAATGGTCTTTGTGGCTGATGGTCAAATTTATCTTTTCCAGTTTTCCAAATTCTGTATGATTAATTTTTCAAAGGCTGAATTTTCACTCTGTTCGGAAAAGAGGTTCGATAGTTCTTCAGTACGAATGGATGCTCATACGATTGGATTGCGTAAGAAGGCGGATTCCCTGCCAACCCGATCACCTCTTCTGGGGATGCAAAAACTCCAGATAGATTGAGCTGCACAACAAAGATAGCTTTCCCTTTTTTTCTCCAATCCTTGAAGTATTTGATCAAGCGGAAACTTACTGAATACCTTTCTAAATAGAAATGAAAGTGTCTTTAAATTTCTGGTTAGGACTTAAAATTAAGCAGAAATAAACTTTGCAAAGAATTCATCCAACAGAAGTCATTTCTGCAGGGAAAAGATAAATTATGAAGTTAATTGTAATAAATACCTGGGGACTTTTTCAGAGAGCGTTAAAACCAAACAATTCCGAAAATATAGAAGATAGAATTGGTACTACTAAATATCCTGACGGATAATCTAGCTGAAGTACTAATTAGAGTTAGGTTTTTGTACTTTACAATTTGTGAATTATATCATAAAATATAAGAAATAATAATGAATAAAACCTATCACCTACGCATGAATTTAAACTGAGCTGTTTGAGGAATACAATAATAACATATGCAATATGTTTTTAATAAATAATACATATGTTTTAATAAATACATCACACCCCATAATTACATTGAAAATTATAGTCTATCCACAATCTACAGGCGGATAACGCCATTTGATGGAAGTAACAGCCTCGGGGGTAAACGGTCTAAAGGTAAAAATCTTAAACATTAAAAGTTTTCTTTCCTGTACTTCCTTCATGCTTCCCACGCAAATTTTCGTGAAGTACTATTTCTTTTGTTTTCTGCTCCAATAATTTGGAGGTTGGTTGGTCCACGGCAATCTGAACCGGAATTTCTTCAATTCTGCGCACATGTCACCTAGGACTTTAAAGAGCGTCTCTCAATTTTTACCGACGTTTGTATTACAAAACTCTTTCTCAAAATATTCTTTTCTTCTGAATATGTTCCTTAAAATTCATTTGTTTTATCAATCTACTCTAATTTATATTCTTCTAAGTGCTTTTTCTTCTTTGATCCGGGTTGGTGAACGTTATGTCTTGCTCTCATTTTTTGATATATCTGTCCTCTTTTTTAAAGATTTCATCACCTTTGAGGAATTCAGATTACCACCTAGATATCTTCTCATATGCATGATTGAGAATAAATACTTTGCCTTTTATTTGGTGTGTTCATTCTCTATTGAAGAGCAACAATTTCCCTATCTACTGATATGACAACTTCAAAGCACAGCATCTAAGTGCAGAAAGTCTGGAAACAACTTCAGTCCACATTTTGTCGTTTCTGATTAAATGGACTAAGATATTTATGACTAACCAGACAAAGTATGATGTCCAAGTCGAACGATCAGATAGGAGTCCGTGGCTCATATTAGACAGCCAAAGAGGCGCAAGGTGCTTTGGATTTGAACGACTTCATTCCAAAAAATACTTGGTGAAAGAAAAGCAATGCCTCTTTCACAATTTTTCAAACCATTTCTTGGTTCTAATTATTTAATGCTATGAATGCTGTCGCTTTTGCTGGAAACAGCGTTTTGCAAATTCGGTGTTTAACCCAAAAATTATTGTTACTAATTTGACAGCAATATGAACGTAAATTTTAAATATAATATTTTGGTAAGAAACTATTGAGAAATTATTCATTAAATGAGTGGTTTAAAATATTTTTAATATTTTAAAAATCATGTCATTATGTTCTTGTATGTAAATGTAGGAAACAGTATAATATCTGAAAATATATATACTTTTATAATTCAAATGCTAGTGCTTGAAAGAGTTGTTTACGGAGTGTAAAACTGCTGTTTACTTTTAAAGGTCATGCCAAACTTGCATATCGCATTAATGATAAAATTTTCGGCGTCATAAGTGCCTGCGTAACGTGTCTAGACAAACCTAATGTAGCATTATCGAAGACAGGAAACCAACCGTTTTCCTGTTTTAAAGACGCGTCGCTGGTTCGGAAAGTCAAAGCTTGGTCATTAGTGGAAAAGGAGACCTAGCCATTGTAGTCGTACAGTCACATCAGAGAGTTCGACAAAGATCGCCTTATTGGCATTACAGATTGCAGGACTTACCTCCAGGAGATTGCCCGTCGAGCCAAGAGTGTGCTCGGAATGGTATGAAGAAGTGCATAGGACATGAAGGGATGGCTGTGCACGTCCTGCACTGAAAACGACGAGGGTCAACCGTCCTCTCAATAACTACATCTTTCGGTGACCGTTTTGAATCATCAACGGCGCTTGCGCTCCCATGGTGAACTGTGACGCATTTTTCCATGTCAGCTGTATTAGTATGTCAAATTAAAACAATGTTAATGACAATACCAATTTTATCTTTATTTTATCCAGCAGTACTCAACGTGCTTTTTTCCATACTATAAAACCTAACTGATGTTGTCACCAAATTTTGAATTGAAACCCCAAAAAAGTATTATTTTTAGCTAAAAGATTTCTTAAAACTCTAGGATCATAGCATGCCTCGCACACACAGCACTCTACGCTCCGAAAGCCACTCTAGTCATTACACTTTTACGCAATTTAGAAACTAATTTCAAAGTATTCCATTTACAAGTACCACTTTGTCAATACATGGGAAATTTTCAGGTTTTAAAGTTGAATAGAAAGACGTCCCCGGGTTTTATATCTCCAATGGAAGATTGGTGTATCCCTTATGCCAGACACAATCTTTTTCCGGATTATCTTGGCTGAAACTAAGTCGCCGACATGGTTCTGGAAAATTTTAACATGTATTTTAGGCCATTTGTTTTACATTAGAAACTATATCTCGACAGTTTCCTCTGTTGTTGTTTTTTTTTTCGTCATGAGTTACACTATTTATTTATAGACAGGTTTAATACCATTTTGTACCATTGAATTTAGATATATAATATTTCTTCCCGAAGGAACAGCGCACAGTGTAGAAACCACAGAGGTTCGACTATCGTTTTTTAAGCAGTACTTAGTGGTCGGACATGAAATGTACATAGCGTCTGTCACGTGATACAATACCAATGGCTATATAAGTAACGTCGCGGAGAGGGTTGGAACTCTTGAAAGAAAAAGTAGAACCTAAGGGAAACGGTTTCGAAGCTTTATTTCTATGTTCATCAACTGGCGGGCTGTTCTTTTGAGATCTTCATGGCCAAATTGTGGCCATGAGCCATTCCAGAAGCTGATACGGAACTACTAAGTGCACAAAACAAAACACACAAGCACCGTTGTTGGGTAAACGAGTGTTAGCAAATGATGACTACAATGATGACCACCCAGAGGAAAAACGCTCTTCCTCTGGGTGGGGTTGTTGATAACCGTTTATTTTTTTGCCCTGAATATACTTTCTATCGAAAGTTTTGCTGTCACCTTTGGTCGTAGTTGATGACTCATCCTTAGTTATGTGCTCTTTCAATTGGCTTCCCTTTGGTTTATTTTCAGATTTGTGTATCTCTTTTCTACCGTTTTAAAAATTCCAGAAATAAGTTTCTTATTTAGACAATGTTCAGTAATTAACGATTTGAAATCATGTTCTCTGGATTTTATAATTTTATCTAACCCTCGGCAGGTTCAGTAAAGAATAATTAATAGTTCACAGTATATTACCCGTAAAATAAATTATATTTATTTAAAAATGGTTAGATTTTAAAACAATCTCACAACTGAAATAAAACAGTTCTGCATTTATTTAGGCTTCCATTTAAAGGGCACATGGAAAATATTATTTACTACTGGCAACATACACTTAGACGCCATCTTGGCCGTAAAACAATCAGGAACATAAGGTAAATGTTGGTTATTAACCAGAAGTTTTAGAGATGTGTTTTTCAGTTCTGCTTGACAAAACCCAAAAATTATGTCGCAAGTTTAGGATTTTTAAAATGAAGCAGTAGGTATTTAGGCACTCTCCTTATGGCACGACGGACGATCGTAATTCAAAGGTAACCAGGACGATTTATTTCCAAATGTCGCTGTAAACAAACGACGATGAGTAAAATACGGATATACTGAATTTTCCGAAAGGAATATGGACCTATGACATGGCATGGCATGCTAGCGCTCATATGCTTCATTCCATAGCTTCTGCGAAACGATTTCGTAGAAGCAAATCTTTAGTATATCACACTATAAAACAAATTTAATTTCTTGCCAAACACAGTAGTTCATATTATTCCAAAACATTGTGGTTTAAAAATAGTTCATATTACAACATATCGATCTGCTCTTTTGGCGCATGTTGTCAAAACGATAGTTGAAAGGAAAAGTAATAATTTATAGCTATTATTAAACTTGACTTGTAACGCTGAACTTCTTTGAAATTTCAGATCTGAAAAAAAAATGTGTTCATTTTGGAGAACTATACACTAAACTCGAAAGTTGTTTCCATCCGAAATATTTCCAATTCTCGAAATATTATTTCTTATGGAAATGTTCACAAATAATGCTTACAAAAATTTCGTCACGTAATTTACTTCAAATTTAATTGAACTTCCAAAGAAGGATGATGAGAGGCTAATTTGATGTTTTCGCGAAATGAAATGTTTGCACTGATACACAGGTTCAACACTTGTAATAATACAGGAAGGGGTCCAAATAGTCAGGCAAAAAAACAAATAAGCGAGAACACCGTACAAAACTGACAATATTGTACCCTAAGCGACGAGACGTTTTTTCATCATAAAAGTAAGCACCGCAGTTTTCAGTAATGGGTGTAAAGGTTTGGCAAAAAAATCACATTTTTCAAGTTGAGTTAAATATAGTCCATGGTCTGCAGGTTTCATATTATATAAATATGTTAAGTAACACCCGCTTTTTCTTTTCTTGCATCGTTAAGGAAAATATCATGGTTTGATTTTAAAATATGTTGTCTTCCTTTCCGTCAAACCAACTGTGCCCTAAATCACAATTTTTGGCTTTAGAATTTACCTTCAAACTAGTGGTATGCTGAAAAATTACACTAAACATCTTTTTGTTCAAAATACAGGCTTGTTAAAACCCATGAGTACGTTTTTTGTTTCAATATAGTGGCATGTCGACGTACGTATTAATTCACATGAAGGCAATGATTTTTCAAACAAAATCTGTGATTTTTCATTCTCAAACCTTTTACGACCATGATCCAAAAATATTATATCACTCCAAATGTCATAACGCCCGAAACTGTCTGTTGGTTCACTTAGTATAATAACAACAATAGTGACTGCTGTACCTCATAGGTCGCGAATATTTGAAGAACAGGTAAGGACAGGAAATGTGACTCACTCGTGACAGGCGTTTCGGGCGGCTATGGCCGTTTGTAGGTACGGGCGTTTTGGTCGTTATGGTCGCTTAAGGGATAATTTCAATTTTGAAGTTTCACAGTTGAAAAGGGTCCCTAAACTTTAAGGGGGGACATATTTCCAACTCTAAAGTGCGTGTTTCAACAGAGCAGTAAATAGGAGACATTTTTTCGAAGAAGACTATTTCTGTTGTTTTTTTCCCTTATTTCTAAATGTGTTTTAATTATATGAAAAAGCCTGCTTTAGTAATAAGCTATTTTTAATACACTTTGAATATTATTTTCCAGCGTTTGTAGTATCTACATATTTTAGACACCGTTGAATCCCGTCGAACTGCATTACTGCCTTTAAAATGTAGCTGAAAACCTGTGGCCAAACAAAATAATGATCTCTGCTAATGAACTTGTAACGTAAGAACGGAAAGTTGTCACGCTCCGAATGCGATCAATCAGTTCAATCAAATTACTAATGTGTCGAAACACCCGTTTCTAAACCGTGTGAAATATGTCCTCGGCTTTCCAGTTAAACATGTCATTTTGGAATAATGATGATGAAGTTTTAGGTAAATTACTGGTACTTGTTTTATTTTGTGCTGATGATGCTACGTTATCAATCGCTGTCATTCAAAATCGAGTGTAGGACGACAGATTTAAGCATGAGTTGTTTTCCAGATACGTGTTTCATGTATGGCAGGTTTCGTGTCAGTTTGTTCATTCCTTCTTAGTGTGCTTTTTCATTGTGTCATGCAATGTGCTCAAATCTAAGTTCGGAAATAAAATTCTTCTTTACAGATAATACAGTTTACGAAGGACAGCAAAGAAAGGATGGCTTGGCGATGCTTATTCTTTTTAAGTTATTGTTTTCTTAAATGGGCTGGACAGTAAATCCACATTTGCTACATTTCATGTTTTGGTCCACATCAAGCAAAAGCTGCGTGGTTAGAGATTTTCTGCTACATTAGTGATGAAGTAAAACAGGTTGTGATATAATTGGATAAGCTACAGACCCAGGATTGTTACAAGCATTTTACACATTTTGAGTTGAACGAAGGCCTAAATGCAGAATATGCGAAGGGTACTATTTTGAACAACATCAATAGTTCCAACATATCAGAATGTGTTTTATACCAATACTTTTAAAATATCTCAACACATAGAGGAGTAATATATAAAGAGGCCTTACATTTAGCATAAGCCTGGTAGAAAATCTGTTACGAATCGATCGAAATAGAAAAGTTCATAAAGAGGTTTTATTAAACATCACTGTTGCTACCAAACTTTCGTGAAAAAAATTTAAAGTAATAATAACATGAAGTTCTTAGCTGAAGTGCACTAAGGAATTTCAGCCAGGATATTTGAGCTTACATTGTTGTTAGTGGCTGATACTAGAGGGTCCCTAATTAAAGGCGTAAAATAATATTCGAATCTGAAACAACTAAAGTTTTTTAATAGTGAAATTTTAATGCTTATACAATATGGATATTTGAGATTACAGTGGTGTTAGTGGTAAGTAGCTGCTACTAGAGGGTCCCTAATTGAAGGCTAAAAAATATTATTCGAATCTGAAACAACGAATATGTTTTTAAAAGTGAAATTTTAATGCTTATATAATTTTTTTCCGAATATTAAACTGCTGAATTTTTTAAACGCTTGCTGCTGCATTTCTGATAAATATTGTTTTTGAAACATATTACTTACTGTATACATCAAGGTATCATCAATTATTATTGTATTATCAATCAAGATATCATCGCATCATCACTCAAGGTATTATCGTTTCATTACTCAAATCATCATCTTTTTCAGTTTACTTTGTAGTTTGTCAATCCATGCTTATTGTTCTAAACCAAGAAAGTGAGGCAGTACACAGATTTGTGGAAATTAGATAGGGCACTTTTCAAAATACGATTAAATGTTTTAGATTTGGATAAAATCATAACATTGCTTATACAATATCTACTATTTGTATGCAATCCCGACCTGCTGAAATTTGATAATTGCAAAATTAGCTGCCCGAACATGTGCATTGGTAGACACGAAAAAAAATAAAGAAATTGCACAAATACATCAAATTCGTACAATACGAAGTCCGTTTTATTTTATTGCCGTAGAACAAACTGATGATGAAAAGCTTTTGCCCACCAATGGGTAATTTTTTCCAGACGATTTGCACTAACCTTGCAGAGAGATCTCATAGTAAACGTTATCTTTTGAGAGTCGATACTTTCTTTAAGTTAACTTCAAATTACGCATTTTGGAAAATCCTTACGTGAATCACACATCAACAAGATAAGTAAAGCCTTAGCTCTTAAGGACACCTATCCATAAACGGTGCAAAGCGCGCAAGGCATCATCATTGCACGCGCATTGTGTTGTGAGTACTTCTCTTGTCTATCTGATGACAGTCTCAAGTTGGGTAATGTATGGAGCTATGTATTTCAACGTGCCCATTGAAGTATTACATCCTTGCAACGTTCTTCTGTTTCAAGGGCTGTGTTAAAAGTTACTTTTTTTATATCAATTTTGTGTTCTAAACGATCGCTTAATCATACCATATATCTGAACGACCTCTTAGTTCGAAAACAGTCGACCTCTTATTTCAAAACGATCTCTTAGTAACACTTATATATCACTTCTGTGCTCCGTATGAGTATTCTAGCGTGATGGAATCAACACTGATTTTCCTGCTCAGTGTCGGTTTTTCCCTGAGAGAAAGGATATTTATAACTGAGGCGGTTTTCCGTATACGTATACTGAGGACTAGGTTCCTTGAAACGTTTCTTGAACAACAAGTAAAGCTTGTAATGTATGGAAGTGATCTGATGAACTTTAAGGAGGACTTACAGATCGGTTTATATCCATTTACCTAGTGTTTAACTTCATTTAGGACTGAGTTTGTAAGGTATATCCTGATACCTCATGAACTCAACCCGAATCTCGGCATTACCAGTTTGTTCTACACCAAAAAAAATTATAACGGGTTTCGTACTCTATATGCGATATACATTAAACCATTTCACAGTAAGAGGTCTATAATTTAAAAAAAAGGAAAATTAAAATTGCTTGATCCGTGTTTGCAGTACCGTCACATAAGAAATGTTATGCTTTCATTATTTCAGTCAGAAAAGGTTCACCATGGACCATTATTATGATACTTGTGTTAATTTTAAAAAATGCAAGTAAAATAGAATATTTTTCGATTTCTCTGTTTGATAAAATTCAAAATTCGTTATCTGTAGCCAAATGAACTTAGGTCGTTTCCGACCATATGCCAGAAACTTGCTCTTCTTCGAATTCTAGATGACGTATGGGTGGCGTGTTTGTCGAACGGTGTCTCTGGAAGATCTGTGGGTGGTGTGCTTGTTGAATGGTGTCCCTTAATGATCTGTGAGAGGTGTGTTTGCCTGTTTGGATCTGTGGTTATCCTGAAAAGAGTGCACCCAAATAAATGACTGGTGATAGCTCACAACATATGATTTGCTCATGTTAGTTGTTAAACTCTGAAACCAGAAAAAATAAATGTGTTGAATTATGCATGAAAATTAAATTCCAAGTTTTCATGTCATTTATTAAGCAGTCGTTCATGATTGCAGTGCAAATGTTCACATTTTAAACATTAACTCCGACATGAAACAATTTACCGAAAAACGCGTGCCGTACTTTGTGTGTACGGCACGCGTTTTTCGGTTAATTCCGAAGGTATGATTTGCCATTGGAGGATATACTGTAGATACTTATGTACAATGTTTGCGTATGTAGCGAGTGAGATCAGGTGTAGAAATATTTCATGCTACGTCAGTCGGTTTCCTGTCATTTTAAAGACATGCCTTATCTCTGACAGACATAGTATACTAGGTCCGTAGGACATGAGCAGCCACTGACAATTCAATAATTCAAGGTAGAAATGTTAAATAATTAATACTGAATCCTCATTAACCTTGCAAAATTCCAGATTCACAACTATGCGGAAAGAGGAACAATCATTGTATAGAAGATAAGATCGACGTATTGACCCTCACACTGTCTCCCCTAACTCAAAAATTGATTCATAGTCATAACTCCTGTTCGCTTGGAACTTTTTTCTGATTTTGCTCTATCCAGATATTTACACATGGTTTACCTAATTAAATAAATTATTTGTCCCTTCCCTTCTGGCGATTAATCAGATCGACATATCCGCCAAAATGACTTATATTGTCAAAAACATTAACGAAAAACCGAGGATGATATTTCCAACACTCTTTTTCAAAGAGGAAATAATTCATGGCTATTAACGGAGTTTTCCAACTAAACAATAAATCGTACTTCGAGGATAACAATATGTTCAGCTTAATAAATTTAATTTACATTGATGTTCCTTCTATGCTTAGATTATACCGGATTCGTAAGAAAAACGCATGCTTTCTAGATGCTAAAAACACCGCAACGTTTTATACATCTGTATACGAAAGCGATTTCTTTTTGAAAAAAATGTGAATTTAGAAGATTAGGTTAGCGACCATTTATTATTAAGATAGCAATTACTGTATTTTCATCTTCATAATTCCTTTCTTATGTTCATAACAGAAAAACATAAGGCAATACTAAATTGGAGATCAACAAACAGTTGGAAATAATATTTTTGTTCTACTTACGAGTATTTTTACAGATACTGTGTAAGTTGCAATGACGGCAACGTTATTTCCTCTAGCGGAAAATCACGATCTGGGGAAACATCGTCGCACACGTTCGTTGGTGCCGCGTGTTTAATTAAGCAGCGGATTACTACGTAATACAATGTTGTTTCTTTTGGATTTAAGACATAACTACCACCGTGAGAAACTCGATGGGCTTTAAGCAATGGCCTGTCTTAAATTTAGGGTCACTGGTTCCAATGAAAGGAGAGCATTTCACCTGAATTAAAGGATCAAGTTGACCCCATGGTTTTCGTGGCGATGTCTACCAAATTTGGGGTTCCTTCTGGTCTTAAAAGGCAATTGTTTAATTAATATATTCACACTTTTAGGTCCCATTCTGTTACATTTTCAACGTTGTATCTTTTTTGCCACGGACCAAAACTACACTTGTTGAAAATAGGAACTATATTTTATTTTACTTCAGGTTATTTTTAGCAGCCAATTCCTCCAATCTTGTGTATTCAACGCATAAATGAGTACATTACATTTACATAACGTTGCTTTTTTTCAAATACCAGATAATACTGTAACGAAAATATCCATTTTGTACACGTATAATTCTTATGGTTATTTATCTCACGGTGGCCCTGCGGCAGCTGCGAGCAATGTAGTGCAGTCTCCGCTCCCCTCTGGCATGAATGAGCTGCGGACGATATAAAGGTGGACGAATTTTCGTGGTTTATCCATCTGTGCACCACTTGTGATGTGTACTCTCTGCAGCTGCGCGTGAAGAATAGACAAGCCGCGTCATTTCGTAGATCGTAGTTCCGAGGCTCGGTGCCATCACAATTTGTCATTTATCAAACACCGATAAATCGGCAGCTTTTCTCATTCTGACTCTGAACACTCTACTAACCGAAATCCGGTCCTCGATCTGTATACTTCACCTGCGTCCCCGTTCACTATCCTCTGTGAACTTCACCTGTGTCCCAGTTCACTATCCACTCTGAACTTCACCTGCGTCTCCGTTCACTATCCATTGTGAACTTCACCTGCGACCCCGTTCACTATCCACTGTGAACTTCACCTGCGTCCCCGTTCACTATCTACTCTGAACTTCACCTGCGTCTCCGTTTACTATCCACTGTGAACTTCACCTGCGTCCCCGTTCACTATCCACTGTGTACTTCACCTGTGTCCCCGTTCACTATCCACTGTGAACTTCACCTGCGTCCCAGTTCACTATCCACTGTGAATTTCACCTGCGTCTCCGTTCACTATCCACTGTGAACTTCACCTGCGACCCCGTTCACTATTCACTGTGAACTTCACCTGCGTCCCCGTTCACTATCCAATGTGAACTTCACCAGCGTTTCCGTTCACTATCCACTCTGAGCTTCACCTGCGTCTCGGTTCACTATCCACTATGAACTTCACCTGCGTCCCCGTTCACTATCCACTGTGAACTTCACCTGCGTCTCCGTTCACTATCCAATGTGAACTTCACCTGCGTCCCCGTTCACTATCCACTGTGAACTTCACCTGCGTCTCCGTTCACTATCCACTGTGAACTTCACCTGCGTCCCCGTTCACTATCCACTGTGAACTTCACCTGCGTCACCGTTCACTATCCACTATGAACTTCACCTGCGTCCCCGTTCACTATCCACTGTGAACTTCACCTGCGTCCCCGTTCACTATCCACTGTGAACTTCACCTGCGTCTCCGTTCACTATCCACTATGAACTTCACCTGCGTCCCCGTTCACTATCCACTGTGAACTTCACCTGCGTCTCCGTTTACTATCCACTGTGAACTTCACCTGCGTCTCCGTTCACTATCCACTGTAAACTTCACCTGCGTCCCCGTTCACTATCCACTGTGAACTTCACTTGCGTCCCCGTTCACTATCCACTGTGAACTTCACCTGCGTCTCCGTTCACTATCCACTGTGAACTTCACCTGCGTCGCCGTTCACTATCCACTGTGAACTTCACCTGCGTCCCCGTTCACTCTCCAGGCGCGCTCATTTCTCTAGGCGGGGGTGGTCATGATGTAATGGATCATCGGTGTTTGCCAATGAAGAGCAAAAACAAGTGTCCAGAGTAAAATATGCTTATTATTGTGAAAACTGGTGTGCAATACGTAAACAGGTACATCATGTTACACATAAAAACCACCGCGGAAACGCATTGGCATTTTTCTTGAAAGGAGTTTTGAGAATCTTCCGTATTCTGAAAATGCATTTTGTTTGTCTCATACTTGAGTATCACATGTATGGTGGAAAACGATCAGAGGACAACAAATTGGCCAGCCTCAGATCCTTTTTACAAGAGATTCGATTATCTACTTACCGAATTTTTGCGATGGCGGTAGCAATTAAGTAACTTCGCTGACATGTCACTAAGGTATGACAAATATCATCCAGTGCATACTACGTCTCGTGAAGACCGTTATACAGCTTTACGGGGCGTCACAAATTCTATATACTTCGGCAATTGCCTTCAGAGCACTCCGCCTCCACTTGGGCTGTGATGTCAGGATGAAGGATATATCGAAGGCTTAATGCAGCTGGACTTTATACCGCGAACCGTGTTTTTTTTCCGCTACATCATTTGAAAGGAAAACTCGCTTGAGCTAGTGATGGCAGGATCTTTCTCTGAGTTCTGTCGAGTGGACGGAACATTTTACGAACAAAGTGGGAAAGGACAAAATAGAATATGTTGGCATCGAATTTCTTAGACAGCGGACGTGTGAAAGAAATACGAAGAACTGCTCAAGAAGTGCGTTCAGAAAAGTCTCGAACTTTCTAAAGAACCATCATTCCTGTATACCAGAAACACGTCAGGGAACGCATTTGTGTACAGGAGAGAGAAATTCTGTAATTTTTTACAGAACTTTCTCGCAGATGACTGACTTAAAACGTGTGCGAAGAAAACCACTGTCACATTTTCTGACTGATACAAAACTTCTATTATACTTTCCCGGTTAATAAAAATTTCGTGTTCTTCCAGGGCCTTACTCTTGTTTATCAAACATTAGCAGCTATTTCTTGCATACTCAAATTCTGGACGTTTCCACATACAAAATTTGAATGTACCTGTTTTTGAGTATACACAGTGAGACAAAGAATTTTTAAGACTGGGTCTGTAAAATGAAATAGAAAAAAGAAATTACAATTTGTTTTAGTTTGTTATTCAAAATAAGTCCCTTCGGCTTCAATACATTTGTTACAGCGATTTAGTAATCATTCGAATTCCTGTTCCAGTTCACTCTGCGGAATTGCCTGCAAAGCACGCGTCGAAGCTATTTGTATGGTCGAAATATCATCAAAATAACACCCTTTTATCGTCATTTTAAGTTTTGGGAACAAAGAAAAGTCGCAAAGTGCTACATCAGGCGAATACGGTGGATGATTCAACACACAGACGTTATTTTTCGCCAAAAATCTATGAACAAGAAGTGAGGTGTGACTGGGTGCATTATCCTGCAACAAACACCAACTGTTTTCATCTCAATTTTCTGGACGAATGCGACGAATTCTGCCCACCAAACGCCTCAAAACATTTAAATAAAACTCACCAGTAATTGTTTGTCCACTTGGAACAAATTCTTTGTGGATAATACCCTTACTATCGAAGAATGTAATGAGCATTGTTTTGATTTTCGATTTAACTTTTCTTGTTTTTTTACTTGTGGCGAGTTTTTTGGACTTCCATTCCGCACTTTGTCGCTTTGTTTTAAGATCATATTGAAAACACCATGTTTCTTCACTAGTAACAATCGATTTTAAGAAGTTTGGATCATTTTCAGCGGCTGAAATGATGTCTCTGCAATGTGCACTTCTCCTTGATTTTTGTTCATTGGTTGACGTGTGTGGAACAAATTAGCACAGACTTTTGTGTTGCCCAAATCTTTATGCAGGATGGTTCGAATAATTTCTTTGTTGATGTTTAAAGACTCTACCATCATTCTTAGTGAGGCATATCGATTTTTTGCCACGAAATCACGCACTTTTTCAATAATCTCAGGTGTCCCAGATGAACTTGGTTTTCCGGTATGCTTATCACCTTCTAGCGTCTCTCTTCCGTCCAAAAAACGTTTGTGCCACAGGAAAACATTTGATCTACTAAAACAAAACTCACCGTAAACTTGTTTCATCATTTGGTACATTTCCGAGGCACTTTTACCAAGTTTTGCGTTAACTTTAATAACAGCCCTTTGTTCCATATTAATAATTCAACATGAAAAAATTTTACTTCTCTAACGAACGGTTGTTTCGTTTGAGTTACTTTAACCACTGCGCCGTACTTTTGGCCGAAAGCAGGCAGATGGTCATGGTTTATTACGCATTCGCGATTACACTGGTGGCGCCACCGTAGGCCGAAATCTAGCGCCAGTCTTAAAAATTCTTTGACGTACTGTGTATATATATATATATATATATACATGTATATGTTGTGTGGTTTCCGGATCAGGATAATAACCTAAGATCATTCTTTAACAGGAAGATATATATTAACCCCATTTTGCTTGCTTATTTGTAAATAAAAATTAATTAATTTTAAACACCATGCTCTTTTTCAGAAGAAAAATATATTAAACATTATTTTACACAACTTTAGTCAGCTCATGTCGGCAGGGAGTAGGAACTGGTTATGATTTAATTCGTATCACCCAATAATTTGTTAAAAGATCAACCATAACATTAGTACAACAGTCACTTTCCCAGAAAAATCGAAATACATAAAAACAAAACTTTAACAAAGAACATATTTATAGTATTACAAAGAAGAAAGAAACCTTTAGGACAAAACACATTTTAGAAATCGCAAAAATGCTTCGATGTTAATTTATTTCTAATAGATGATCTTTGCACGTTTTTATCTATGTGTCATATTTCCATGATATTAACAAAGATGAACTAAAAAATTTATTTCTTATTCATTTTAAAGGGAAAATTCCAGTTTACGTGAAAGTGCAACGAAACAATGCGCAAAATAAACAGAACACTAATTTCTAAAACATCATTGTTTGCAAATTTATAAACACAGATATGGGAATATACTGCAAGATTTTGATGGAACACAAAATCTGAGAACAGTACTTTAATTAAACAGCAAATAATTTATCCGTTTAATTATAACATGATGTTTCTTGCGGTAATAAACTCAAATAAAATTTTATATGTAAGTAACTTTACACTAGCTTGTTACTTTATATTTTCCCAACAAAACGTTTTCTGAAACGCATGCTAACGCTTGGTTTATTTTAAATCTAGGTTGTGTAATGAAATTTACTATTCGTTGCAGTGTGTTACGGGCAGTAAATACCATGCATTAATCGTAAAATTATATATGTTCGGGCCCGGCCATTTGCTTCACAGCCATTATTAAGTGTGAGCTCTATAATGACGTACTTCTTATGCACTTTAAACTTTGTAGCAGTACTTTGAGGAAATCCATACATCTATCAGCAGGACAACGCACTACATCATGAGTCCTTTTAGGGTGAAACTAGAAGTACCTATAGATGGATTGGCATCAGATGCGACTTCTTTCTCGTTGTGAACTCAGTTTAGGGTATTTGTGTGTTTTATTTCCTAGTAGAAGTTTATGGATGGAATGTTTCTTAGTAAATTCGAAAAGTTTTTTTTTTCATTTACCTATTTAGTCATTGGATGACACTTCTTTAAAGTTCTTGACATTTCTTGCTGAACTTTCCATTGTTTGTGGTTCTTAACAATTTAGCGTTTGCTTTAGTTCCATTGTATATTTGCAGTTCTTTGCTGAGTTTTGCCAGGGCAGGCACAAAAATCTGGCCTCTTTGGTAGTAACTTCGACTGTTCCAAGTTAATTTCCTTAAAGATTTCGATATCCGAAAAACAGATCACAGATCTACAGTCTCTTAAAACTAGAATTCCAAATTTTCAATTCCGGCACTACTCAGCCTAGCTGAAATTTTTCCATAGCTTTGCCTTTTGGCTTTACATAGAAAACCACATTTTAGTGAGCACAGTTATTCGGAAATAACGCAACTGCTTTGGAAAAAATGAATTACTGAAACCTTAAAATCGTGAAATCATAATTACAGCAAAGAGAAGATAAAAAAGACAACGGAGGGATCCCGATTATTACTTTTTCATGAAAAAATTTGAAGCGCTACATTTATGTTTGCGTGAAATGATTATTTCAGAAATTTTTAATGAGTAGAAAGATCAAATACGTTGGTATTCCTTATATAAAAGGTTGTACATGTTTTCTTAGAGAAAGTTGTTTCAAATATCATGTCTTATATTTTAGCCAAAATGAGACTCGTAAATGAAGCACTAGACAGGGAATTTTTGAAAATTTCCTGGTTTCGTGACGAAACAAAATATTTGGTATGATTTGTGAGTAGAGTGGTGCAATATATCTGCTACAGTTTTGTTCATTTTTTTATGAATTTTGTTGTGAAAAACCTGCAAAATGTCACGGTCGTCCGGTCGCTGATTGTACATAAAGGGCGAAGCCATATTTTAGAGAATACAGAGTACATATAATTCCGTGGTTTTTAATTTTATCAAAGTATATGCACTGAAAAGCAATTGAATCAGAGACACGTGGCGTTATGCAAAAGTAGCTCTCTGGGCGGCCCTGTAAACGGAAACGAAATGACGTACGCAGCGATCAGACAATATAAGGAGTGATGCGACGGGAATTAGTAAGAGTCGGACGTAATATGGGTAAGACGAAGGATCTAAGCGCATTTGATAGTGGGCAAATTGTCGTGGCCCGACGAATGGGTCACTCCGTCTCGGAAGTCGTGCAGGCACTGGAAATTTCACGAGCCACTGTGTCACGGGTGCGCCGTGAGTACATCGAGTCCGGTAAAACTATCCCTGCAAGTGCCTGCTGTCGTGGACAACAGCGTGTGGATGAGCGGGGTCATCGTCGACTAGCATTGTAACAGCGGATAGACGGGCCACAATGCAAAAAATCATTCGGCTATTTAACGCTGGTGCACAGAAACGTGTAAGCAGCCACACTATCCAGAACCATCTCCTCGCTATGGGGTACAGAAGCCATCGTCCTACGAGGGTACGGTTGCTGACCGCACATCACAGAGTGCAAAGACTAGCAAGGGCGCAGGAACATCGTCTCTGGACCCTAGACATGTGGGAAAATGTTGCCTGGACTGATGAGTCGAGATTCACGTTGGTACATACGGATGGCAGGATACCAGTACAGCGCAAACCACATGAAGCGATGGGTCCTTCTTGCCAGCAGGGTACTCTTCAAGCTGGTGAGGGTGGCATTCTCGTCTGGGGAATGTTTACGTGGACTGAAATGGGACCCTCTTGTACCTGTGAAATCGTCCCTCACAGGTCAACGTTACCGGGATATCCTGAAAGACCATTTGCTCCTGTTTGTGCGTCTTCAACATCCCACTGAGGATCTCAAAGTACAACAAGACAATGCACAGTGCCATCGTTCCCCATGTGTATCCGAATGGTTGGATGAACACTCCACCGACGTGACCTCCCTAGGTCACCTGACTTCAATCCCATCGAGCACATATGGGATGCCATCGAGAGAGATGTTCGAGGCTCTGACCCCCTCCATCAAATCTTCGTGAAATGTGGGAGCTTGTTCAGGGGTTGTGGATCCGTATGGCTTCCCAACGCTTTCGGTGTAGTGTAGAATCCATGCCTAGTCGAATCGCCGCCGTCATCAGGGAGAAAGGTGGTGTTACACGTTACTAGAAAGGTATCTCTAATGCAATTGCTCATCAGTGCATAAATCCAATACTTTCTGAATCGCGATATGGTTCCATAATTATAGGTTCACATGTCGATTAAGTTACGCTTCTGAAAAACTGTTTAAGTAAGAGACGTAGTAGAAATAATTAAATTTACCGTGGTATTGAGTGTTTGATATACAGATGATTAAACGTTTTTGGAACGTTTT
Source organism: Macrothele yani (assembly GCA_039090855.1). NCBI lineage: Eukaryota > Metazoa > Arthropoda > Arachnida > Araneae > Macrothelidae > Macrothele > Macrothele yani. Next base: position 42,432,793 of record CM076999.1, on the reverse strand, counting down.
TGATAAGAAATTGCAGGAAATGAGAGTTCACAGAATTGAAACTTGCCACAGCGTTTTAGATGAACAAGAAATAAACATCTGCTGCAGTTAAATTTCTTCTGCTAAGAAAGTGGCGCACGTAAGTAAGCTGTGTATAAAAGGTTCTGCTTTTGCTCTTTACGAAAAAAATATTTCTTAACTGTAATCAAAAGGTGCTGTGAAATACATCAAATTAACATTTCAAAATGTAAAAATAAGCAGTATTTTTAATAATAAAGCGGAAAACCGCCAAGTATTGTTTGAACAGGAAAACGAACTTCAAACTGATAGCCAAAGAAGGAACGTACTTTTAAGACTATTTTAAAAGTCCAAGGCCTGAAAGGAAATCCATCCTGAAAGAGGTGTTTAAAGTCTCTGTATCAACACTAAATAAGGTAATAAACAGAGATTTCAGTCTGAAAAATATAAAAAGAAAAACATCATGTTCACCGTCATTTGCGTGGGCATATGGCTGAGCGCAAGATACAGTGTAGACTCTTCTATGAAAATGATATAAATTCAGATATATTAAGGAAATCACAGCATTTGAGATCTAATTATTCTATTTATATATTTATAATTCGTCTAATTTGATGTAATATGAACAAAATGAAATATAAAATATTTTAGGAAACTTATTCTTAATATATTACTTTAATATTTATTGTTAAAGGTTTGAGATGGTTTTTCACAATAAATACAGCATTAAATACACCAGTATTCGTTCATTCCTCTGTGCTTTACAGTAAATAAGGAAGTTGGATTGTTTACCACTAACTGAAAGTTAATCATATTCTGATTTTCCGAAGTCAACGGCTTGGATAGGATAAGAAGATAGAATGCTGTTCACATAGCGAAAGTATGCCCAATGGTCTTTTGTGTTTCACAAGTGTTCACAAAACGACTGTGGACTGGTTTCCAACAAACATGAACAAACAGAACAAATTCAAGGCAAAATGTTCTATCATACACCTTACGAGAAAGTGGCCGTCACTGTTATTTAATGGTATGCGGAAATCGCCGACTAAATTTCTGACATTAGGTGTTTAGTTTCTAAAGCCACCGACTCTGGCGTATGCATGCACTCAATACACGGAACGCCGTTGGTCTAGTAGTTAGCACGCTTACCTACCAAAGAGAAGGTCTCAAGGATCACCGTACTTAGATCAGATTTGTTGAACTACAAAATACAGAATTTACGTCGAATAGCAGGTCAGCCCGCCGAACAGGTACTACTGTTTCCCCCTTAAAAACATAGGAGTATATTATCTATCCCCACGCACTTCTCTTTGCCTGAATGTGTGCTTCTGACTTCTCTCTGCATAACAGCTTTCCAATCGTTATCCTCAAAGTTCCGCCTGGTATGCCTTCGTTTCAAGTACTTGACTGGAACGCTTCCCTTGTAGACCTGGCAGAACAAAATAAATCCTATGTGAATGATTGTGGAATCAGTTGTGGCGCTTTCCTGGTGGACAGCAGGATGTCACGGTTTCCTGATTAGCATGGACATTTACATTCGCGTAATAAGCAAAATATATGCAATGCTCAATCATGTTCACCATGTATGCATGTTGGGTATCCTTTTAATAACTTGTCAATTCACAGAACTGACAGAATGTGCTGACAAACATTCCGCCTGCAGCAGTAACAATTGTTGTCAGTTTGATTCAGTGACGATTTGCTCTGAAGCGTGGAGTCTAATATTTCGACGAATTCCCATTTCGGGAGAACGAGGAACACACAGCATGTTCTCTTATTCCCACTAGTGGCATCAGTTCTGAGTTGTTTTCGAGATGCGCCACTATCTGTGGGATTACAGAATTCTACATCATTAAGTATGAACTCCTCAAAGCAATACGACACCGAAATAGGGCAGTGGGCCAAAATGTCATTTCTTATAAAGTTGCAAACGGAGATTCAGACATCTTCATTGTTGACATTTTTCGGCCTTTTGAGGTCAGATAGTTATCTTCGCCATGGTTGGGGATATTTTTGAATTCATAGGTAGGCACAGGTCTGACCGTAAACCTGAAAAGCATGTTTGGGAATTTATGGGAACAAAAAATGCATCTTGTCACGCAATTCCAAAAAAATACCAAGTGCTGAAACAGGTGTTCGTACAGGATTTTGCTTAATATATGCCACGCGAAAAAGTTGACTTGTTAGCAGTTACCCGTCACACATACCCTACACGTGAAGCTTGATTTGTTTATATCATCAGTTCCCCACTTTTGGTGTTTTATCCTACGGTTTACTGCTAATAATGTTTTGTAAGGCAACTGATCATGCGTTTTTACGCCTACGGTATAACGTTTTCCCCAAACTGTTTCAAACAGTGTATGTTGATATACATTAAGAAATAAACGGTTTTAATACGCTATATGCGTTTCTTTAATATTCATATTGCGGTGTATTAAAAATAACGTTACCGATGCCACATCCAGGCATAGAATCATCGATTTTTTAACTTTATAGCAAGTCCAGAGTAACGTCAGCGAAGGAGACCGCAAACCTGGAGTTCCTGATATCCTGCAAAGAAGACTACCTCATCCGAAGTTTATGCAATTTAAATCACTGTTCAATGACGACTGGTTCCAGCGACGTAAGAAACAGCTAATCCAAAGAACACTGTGGCACCTACTGCGAGAAAAAAGAATTAATGTAATGAAATTGCATTACAGATCTTTCAGACAATACCAGGAGTTAGAGACTATAGCTCCACCCATTTTATTTGACATACTTATCGGAAAAGTGAATGCCCTAATTTCAAGAGAGAAAGAGATTCTGAGTAAAAAACATAGTAAAAAGCTAAAGATTCTTCGATTAACTCAAATGTGAACCAATAATTACAAAGTTGCATTCGTAAATGAATCAACAGTACAAATGACAGAGGAACAAATGGAAGTTTTAGAGCGCGGACCAAAATATTGCCCTCAATCGAAGCCCAATATCTGAGGTAGAAAGTATTATTTCCCAAGTTCCTGCAGGAGATCGTGATATGACCAGATACTTAGCGGTATCGAAATTAAGAAGCAGTCTAGTGAATTTTAAAAGAGGGAATAACGGAAAAAGCAACATTAAGAAAAGTGACAATCTGATTAAAAAAGTTTTAGAGAACCTTCGTAATGATTCTAGAATATCAATTACCCTAACAGACAAGTCGAATCACATTGCCATTATGAACACGTCTGATTATATTCGAAAACATGAAGAATTTGCTGACCAATCGGACTCAATTCTACAGTCGAAGAATCATTTGAATGGTACAATACGGAAAGTTCAAGCTGTAGCCAGGGTCAAAGATTTACCGGAGACTATTAGAAATTCAGCGAAACTTCCCCGGCCCCTACAATTCCACAACTCTTCGGACGGCTAAAGAATTATAAACCGGGATCTGCCCTTAGACCTATAATAGGTCTCCTACATGCATGTTAGAAACATTCCTAGCTGTATTCTTATCTCAACGTTTAAAAAACTCCGATTACGTAATCAAATCAACAACAGAATTTTTGGAGCGCGCAAGAAAGTTGAATATACACTGACGGAATAAAAATCCCAACACCAAGAAGGGGTTGTGTTAGATAAACGACAGTTGGTAGGCGGTGAGTGTACATCTGTAAGATGACGTCAATGCAAATTTCGCGCTCGGCGCATACGTGTTGCGCTAGTAGCGCCCCTCGGAACATGCAAAGTAGATTTACTGTAAATACGCGCTGTAACGTTCGTGAGCGTTAGTTATCTTTGAGATTCGACGTAGTGTGTTGATGAAAGTCAAGAATGCTTTTAAGAAGACGAAGAAGCCATTATCAACAGCTCACGGAGTTTGAACGAGTTAGTGTAATAGGGCTACGAGAAGGTGGATTTTCTTTCCGCTATATTGCAGAATGACATGGCAGGAATGTAGCCACTGTGCATGATTGTTGGCAGCGGTGGTCATGGGAAGGTACTGCCTCGAGAAGACCGGGTTCCGGCCGGCCACGTGGCACTACTGAAATGGAAGACCGCCGTGAACGGCGTATGGCCGTGGCGCATCGTACTGCGTATGGGGCAGCGATTCGAGCTGCAGTTGCCACCACAGTGACACAAAGAACTGTTACAAATCGGTTACTTGACGGACAGCCAGATCCAGACGCCCTGTAGCGTTTATTCAACTTACTCCAAACCACTGCCGTTTGCGACGTCAGTGATGTCAAGCTAGAGCTCATTTGAGGACGGAGTGGAGATCTGTTGTGTTTTCTGATGAAAGCCGGTTTCGCCTGGGTGCCAGTGTTGGCCGTGTGTTGGTTCGAAGGAGGTCAGGTGAGCGCCTTTAACAAACCTCTCTGCGGTCGAGACACAAAGGACAAAGGACCTACACCTGGAGTTATGGTTTGGGGAGCAATTTCCTATGACAGCAGGAGCAGTCTCGAGGTTATCCCACGCACCCTAACGGCACAGTTGTACGTCGGTATGGTGATTCAACCTGTTGTGCTGCCATTCATAAACAGCATTCCAGGGGATGTTTTCCAACAGGATAACGCTCGCCCGCATACCGCTGTTGTAACTCAACATGCTCTACAGAATGTCGACATGTTGCTGTGGCCTGCTAGATCACCAGATCTTTCACCAATCGAGCACGTATGGCACATCATTGGATGACAACTCTGGCGTCACACCCCAACTAGCATTAACCGTCCCTGTATTGAGCGACCAAGTGCAACAGGCATGGAACTCCATCCCACAAACTGACATCCAGCACCTGTACGACACAATGCATGAACGTTTGCATGCTTGCATTCAACATTCTGGCGGTTACACCGGTTATTAATGTACCAGCATTTCACATTTAAAATAGCTCTTCTCGCGCTTACATTAAGCTGTGATCTTGAAACCTTAATCGAGTAAATATGTTACCTATATAAATGTATTGCCGTCATTTCATTCCTCTACAACTATTTTTTCGTGGTGTTGGGATTTTTTTCCGTCAGTGTATTTGACAGTGATTCTTCTATAAGCAGTACTTGCTGAAGCAGTACTTAGACCGTTAGAAGATCTCATCTTTCTAAACTGTATGAAGAAACCCCGAATGTGGATTCGCTACGCTGAAAATATATTCTTCATATGGGAACATGTAATACATGAATTAAAATATTTCATGCATAAGATAAACAGTCTACAAAATACGATAAAGTTCACCATAGAGCTTGAAGTGGATGGAACTTTGAATTATCTTGACTTCGCGCTCAGGAGAAATGGAACATCCAGCTTCGTTTTTAAGGTTTATTATAAACCGACCGCAGTACCGAACCTGGTCCCTTCTGATTCGCAGACCCAAAAGAGTACAAACTTTCTGCTTTGAGAGCATGGTTATATAGAGCGTATAATGTATGCCACCCTGACTACCTAAATAACAAGGACATTGATAATATGTATAGCAAAGGTCTAAAGGCTTGATATAAGAGGGATGAGTTAGACAGAATACATAGAACTGTAAGAAATCGTATAAAGTCAGCAGCAACAAAATCACCTAGTAAGACAATGAAGTACGCAGAGTCCATCTCATATATCCCAGGCTTTGCAAATTGGTTAAAGAATTTGTTACGTAAAGACAAAATATTAATAGCAATGAAGTCCCTGACCCCATTATCACATATAGTATCAACCTGCAAGGAGAGACAGTGTGAGAAAGAAAAGGCGGGTGTGTACGCTATACCATTGGTATATCCTGACAACACGGAAAATATATATATCGGAATGACAAAGCGATGCTTGGGCACTAGATGTAAAGAACACGTGCGAAGTGTCAACCAGGACATGCAGAATACAGCCCTCGCCAGATAAGTGGTGCATTCATCGGCCACTACCATATGGAATAATATTAGAAGAATTGCCCCTTACACTAACTTTAAAGAGACTGCCATCAGGGAAACTGTCGAAATCCTCTCCAACAAAGTAGCGTGCAATGACATGATCTCTACTGAACTACCAATGGTTTGGCATGCGTTATTAAAAGACGGGAGCACGTCGCCGCGTGCCGTGTAATTACGTGCTGAAAACATTTAACGAAATACGCTGGTGTTATCACCCACGTTACTTTCAAAAATCATCTTTGTTCCTTATTTGTTGCAATTCCCTGAATTTTTATTTCTACCGCTTGCCTTGAAAAAGCCTCTGAGTGGAGTGCGAACGATAGGCGAATCTATGTGATTGCTACACCATAAGAAATCAACGGATTTAATACGCCATATGCGTTTCTTGAATATTGATATTGGAGTGTTTTAAAAATAACGTTACATATTCTATCTATTTTTATTATATTAAACTGAATATAAAAAAACACAAGGACAGGACAAGTGTTTGAAAAGACATTTTAATTTGGTACACTCTTTTAAAACGAGTGAAGTTACCTAAGTGTAAATAAAATAAATCTTTACGGTGAAAAAAAATTATATAAAACAGAAATGTACGAAAAAAATCGTACTATTGTAAAATAAAAAAACAAAACCTTTCTTTTCACATCCCGCAGGAACGGAGAATACTTTCAAGAAAACTCGCACATGTGACAAGTGGCAGTGCTATGGTTAAAAAATCTCCTTTGCAAACAAACTGTCGGATCTGATATTACACTGGTCACCCAACGTTTTGCCAAACCGGTTGAGAATATTTCTCCGGCACCGTGTTTTCATGCGGATATATTTCCTTTGGGGAAAAATATCGCCGACCCAGTCTTGATGTCATCCAACATCAACCTCGAGGGGAAAAAAGGCGCTGACCGGGAAACGTCTTTGAGGAGTTGTGATTTTTTTTCTTGCCACCACTTAGCAGCTGTTGGACCAGATACGGCAAGCCACCTGTTACATCACGTGAATGCTGGCTTCAACTGCCGGGAAACTGGCTGACCAAATTCTAGCCACCCCCAATGGCCCCTGGCCGCATGACATTTAAAGACAGCTTGTGGCAGCCAACTCCTATGATGAATAACTGATGCATCAGTTGTGGCACATGCGAATTGGTGGGGCTGTTCGCTGTTGGTGCGCTGCTATTCTCTACTGCTCGCCCATGTGTAGTCCAACGGGACATTTTATGGATTTCGGGTAAGGGGAACCATAGTTCTGGGCCCATCTTCGTAACACTACCTACCAGCGCTCTGTATTAACTGTAGGCCCAGGAAGACTGTTTTTTTCTGGTTATATGTACAGGCAAAAAGCGTGGGCGCGTGGATCACCACCATGTTTTGACAACTGTTTAAGACGGCTGTTCGTCAGTAACTTTCACTGGTTTTGCTCACAATGAGAAAACAAAGGATATTTCAGAGATCGAAAAAGTGTTTATTGCTGGGCCCGTCTGCTGGAGCCAGGATTTTAAGAACAGCAAAGCTGACTTGTCTCTCAAAAAGGGATATATCCGGGGTGTTTATGTCAGTCGAAAAATAACTTTAATTGCTTGTCTAAGAGGAATAAATGGAACAACCGCAACCTGTCACAAATGACATTGCCGTCGTCTGTGCAGATTTGTGCGTGGAAACATGGAATCCTGTGTGAAACAGTTAACCATAGTATTTAATGAAGGTTGCTGACGACCCATATGTCTGGGAAATATTGGAAGGAATTTTGTTGGCATAAAGTTGGACCGGAGACCCATGAAACACTGCAGACAGCCTGTTTTGTAAACTCAACTCAAGGCTCTGTACGTGGTGCAGTGGTGAGGGGTAGAATCTACTAGTATGAAACTGGTCACCTGTTACTACTGGAAAATTGTGTTTCCTGCAGAGTGTATTTGAATATTGTTGCCGATCCAGCCCATCTTGAAATACTAACGTTTATCCAGTAGGTAACGGATGTTTCATGGATGATAATGGTATTGTCAGTCACGCAAGACTTGTTCAGTAGTGGAAAAGTGAACGTTACAGTGATTTCATCATTTCCCTAGGTACTACAAAGCCCTGATTTCATCCCAACTGATAATAACATGTTAGATGAAAAAATCCTGGAACAATGTCCTCTTCCGTCAAACATAACTTATGAATCGGAAAAGTAATTGCATATCACTCAGAAGAATCTCAATGCGTTTGCGTGCTTTAAATCTTATCGTAAACTAATTGTCCTCAGTTTTTCAAAAAGCTGGTTTCCGAATTTACTCAAAATGGTGTAATATTTATGAATAACGTCGAGCAACGTATTATCATTTGAATGAAATCATTACATTGTATTGGCTGATATGCTATTTCTCTTGTCGTGAACGTACTTTCTTAACTTTCGTGATATTTTGAGCAAATTTATCAAAAGTAAAACTTAAGTACCTAATATCATACATGAACCCCTAAAATTAGTCAACTTTAATTGAACCACAGGAAATTTGCAGATAATCATTTAAAAACATAATAAGGAAGTTCAGGAAGCGAAAAATGAAATTATTGAGATATACTAGGGTACAAAACAAGAGGTCTGGTATTTCCTGAGGAGTAGCCAAAGTTGTTGTTTTTTCTTCTTTAGAATTTCTTGGGCTGTCAAAGAGAAAAAAAGCTATTAAAACATATGCTGTACCTACATTAAAACTGCCATGTAACAAAGATAGTGATGTAAGGCATAGTACTGCAAATGTAGATCACGGCATTTATAGAAATGAAAATGCTACATCAAGTGGTGTCTCCCGAAATGACTCTCAACTAAACATTCCTCTGTTTGAAAATGGCAAATCAACAACTGCAATAAACAGCACAGCAGCTAGATTTGTTTTCCACGATGTGCCGAAGCGAACATTTAAGACCATTGCAATTACATTGGCCCCGCAAAAGCATTTGACTCAACTGTAAATGATCAGTCCAAACAGTAAATATTATGTATTTCGGTGAAAATGCCCCAACAAATAAAAAACATTAAATTGGAAGACTAAATGCAATATGTACCCAGCTTCAAAAGAGTAACAAATATATAAATAATCAACTTGTCACGACAACGTTTGTGTGTATGTAGAAAGAACTGTAATATATTCTGGCAAAACAATGTAGCTATTATTTAAGGTAATATTTTACCAAGACCCTTTGTGACTGCTTGTTAAGTGGTAACCAAAGCAAGAAATACAGCAGAAAATATATCTGTAATGCCATAACGCTCTGCGTTCAGGAAATGTTATTGGTTTTTAAGAAACAATGTAAGATTTTCATTATCAGCTGTGCCGCCCCGGTTGCTCAGTGGCCTAAGCGATGGTTTCTGATCATTCATATGAGATGAGTCCAGGTTAGAATACCAGTGAGGCATGGATGTAGTGTTTGTCTTACGGCGCTTGCTCTATCCCTTCACTTTAGGCCACACAGGTGGCGCAGTGGTCTAAGCAATGGCTTCCGATCATTCGTCCAAAATGGGTTCGGGTTCGAATCCCGGTGAGGCATGGATGTTGTGTTTGTTTACGGCACTGGCTCTCTCCCTTCCCTGGGACCAGTGACCGTAAATTAGGGACGGGAGACTGCTTATAGCCCATTGAGTTGCTCACGGTGGTCGCTAAACCTTCAATAAAAAAAACCGCTCGCACACCAGCAGTGACTGTCGGCTGAACAATACCTACGATATCCCGACACTCTTGGTCGTCCTCCGTACCACTCTGACTGCTCAACTGTGCTTTGACGATATTCTACGGCCCGCTGTATTGTCATTACTGTCACAGCGTCAGCGAGCAAATTCTCAGGAGCGAAATGCGCAACCACATACGGTAGGGCTCTCTCAGATCTGCCTTCGTAATGTCGACACTCTTCAATGGCCAGCCCGATCGCCTGGCTTGTTTCTTAACTTCGCCGATATAGAGAACAAACTGCAACTGCTGTGTGCACTTCTTGAAAAAAGCCATCCGGTTGTTTGTGGAAGTTAAAAAACTTTGATTTCTATTCAACGACTGTAAATTCGTATTACTAGCATAATAACATCAAAATTATGTCCTGATTATTCATGATATACAGGTGCCGGATCATTGTGTGATCTATTGCCTTTAAAACCATTCCGAAAGCAGAAACTGCCTAGGACTTCCGGAGGGTCAGAATAAGGAATTTTCTTTTTGTTCTCTTTCTTTTCCGTTCGCTTCTCTCAGTCTCCGGTGGATGATTTCTGATTTTCTTGGATCTTATAATTCCGCCATAAAAACAAGTTGGCTCTCGAATTCCAGTGTCAGGAGTAAATGGGGGAAACGACTCTCTGTTCGGCAAAATATCTTATTTTTGCATTATATGCTACGGTAATCTGTTAGTGCAAAGTTATTTTTTAACCATGTTCTAAAACGTAAAATGTTGAGAAGTGGATTCAGAAACTTTATAATACAGCTTTGAAAAAAGCTGGCTGAAAAAAAACCCTTTCATCGGAATGATTCAGATGGGACAAAGGCTTATAAGCAGATACATTTTTGATTGCGAACCAGAGGGTAACTTGAAGATAGCGGAGATAATTCTACCAAGAGAGACACAGGGGAGATGAATTTGAAGAGCTAGTTAAAACAACAGAGAAACTTGTTCACAAGTATACAATCTTTCCCCCTTACACAATCTAGATTTGGATATAACTACTGAAGGGTAATGAGAGGGTTCTGTATTGTATCTAAAGTTTTCGTATATTTTTTTAGCATTATTTTGAATACTTGGTAAGTTTACAATTGTACATAAAATAGGAAAAGCAGCAACTTTGTCAAGACAGCCTTTATCCAAACAGTTGATTCGAAACTCGGCGTCCTTACGTGTTCAATATCTTACTTGTATAAATGAATAATTGTTGTTTGCATAGAAAAGTTTTGAAGAAATCACAGTTATATCGTCAATAAGCATAGAAAAGCTTAATAACAGGGCCAAGTTTCTTCTTATTTCAAACTTCTGCAAATTTTTGCCCAAGTGAAACTTTTAGTGGAAGTACTTTGAAAAAATTATAATTATATTGTTGCCACAGACTGAAAATATGCATGTGCAATGTGCAATTTGTCAAACAGATTTTTCCATTTGATCTCACCAACTTAACCAATTAATTTTTAAAACAATGTGTGTATAAATATTTCCCTTAAGTTTAAGATATATATCAAGTCGTTTAAAAAAAGAATGGCAATTTTGGAGGTGTCACATTTAAATCTCTCACAATACTTGCAGACCAACCCGCTCGCAGCGCTATGCGTACAAGTTCACGGGCGACTCAGACGCCACATACACGCCACAATCGGTTGAGCTGCACATCGTTGCTACTCGTGTAAGATTGGCCGGTACGACAAGTAAGGAAGAAATGAGTTCCGGGTGATTCGTCTTCATGAGTTCAAATTGTGTCGTAATGCGGCACGAACCTACCGTAATGAAGCCGAGTCATGGGACGAAGATGTAATATCTGAATGAACTGTTCGTCGATGGTTTGAAAAGCTTCGTTCCGGCGACACGAGCCAACAAGGTGAAGACGTTCGGGGACGACATCCGGTCGTTGATAATGACCCGCTGAAGGCAAATGAAGACGCAAATCCTCGCGTTACACTCGGAAAATTCTCCAAACAGTATATTCTGTCGGTGTCAACCATTTCCAAACATCTCCAATGAATTTGTATTATGACAAAGCTCGATGCGTGACTCCCACATGAAGTGACAGAGCATCAGAAAAAAGAACAAGCTTGATATCTCCAGTAAGCTACTGCTTCGCAACGAAAAGAAGCCCCTATTTTATGGCATTGTAAACTGTAATGAAAAGTGGGTGCTATAAGACAAACGTAAGCCATCTAAAAAGTAGTTGACCCAAGGTAAACTACCGAAACCAATGCTGAGGATCAAAAAGATTTTGTTGACAGTGCGTTGACTGTTCAGGATGTCATACACTACAGGTTCTTGAATGCTGGTGAAATCATTACCTCTGTTACGTAATATTAAAAAAATGACTGAATATACCAGAATTTTTTCCAAACAGCCTCGTTGGTTACTCGGAAGGTCCTATCCTCCTCCGTCGTAACACGAGGACACACGTGGAACAAATTACGAAAAAGGAACTACACTAAGGGATTTTCGAAACCGTCTCACATTCGGCTGCTTGTCTAACTTGGCATTTTCTGATTTTCAGCAGTTCATGCATTTTAGCAATAACCTGAATGACAGGATGTGCAGAAACCAAGGGAAGGAAGACATTGCATTCCGCGACTTACTTGCATCCAGGGAGCCAGAATTCTTCTGGAATGGCACTGCAGCATTTGTCACTCGCTGGCGGAGGTGTGTAGTGGCTGAAGTTTCTTATTTCGAATAAAACGAGGTTATTTTTATGAGGTATATGTCTTTCATTTTTACCTACAATTGTACCTACTAAGCTTTCAATGTTACCTACTAAAACATAGCATATCATTATTTTCCAATCGATCTGGTATATATGGCATAAATTTAATAATTTTTATTTTGAATTATATTTAATATGTTATGGATTCGTGTTATTCCATATTATAATCGGTAATTATTATGTCGAATCATTCTAATAGTTTGCAGTAAAATATGTGAAACAAAATTATAAGAGTAAATTCTTTATCTTGCTTAAAAAACTAATTTAAAACAAAAACATTTCCATAAAGCCTTTGATTAGGTATCTCATTTCAATGAATTATTGTATGTCCAGCTTTTTCCATGAATCGATAAATCTTCATTTTTTGTAAAAGCATTGTACATCACTTTTGCTTTCTAAAAATTCACTTTTAATCGCACTTCTTTATTCTTGTCAGCAAGTTTCTTGATCTGCAGCTCTGATGGAGTAGTTGCAAAAATGATTGCGTCATCAGCAAAACGAAGGTGAGTTAGATAATCTCCATTATCCTGTATCCCTTTTAGTAATGGAAAGACATTTTTCAAAGTGGGAATAAAGAGTTTCGGAGATATAGTGTCGACTTGCCTGACTCCCTTTAAAATTTTTGAGTGTGCTGTATTTTCAAATAGCCGAATCTTTGCACTTGCTTTTCCATAGATAATATTAATAACACCAATGTATGCATCTTTATTACCGCAGGATTTCAAATCCTTTGTAACTGCTGATGGTTTCACCGAATTAAAGGCAATTTCACAATCGATAAAAGCCATGCGAAACGGAAGTTCATTTTCCCACGCTCTTTCATTTAATTTTCTCAGTACGTCGATATGATCTCAAATGCTGTAGCCCGCTTGTTCTCTCAGTTGAGCAATGTCCAGTGTTACCTTCAATCGGTGTGAAGGAACTTTAGTGACGATCTTATAAAGCACTGATAGAAGGCGGATAGGTCTCTAGTTCCTGAAATCGTCAATGTCACCTTCTTTTTGTAGCAGGATCATTGTAGCGTTGTTTCAATCCTCAGGAATCTTTCCTTCATTAAGGCATTGCGTGAAAATTTGGGCGAGTACTCTTTCAATTTTTCCACTTGCTTCTTGTATGATGTCTACAGTAATTCCATCACTAACGTCTGCTGGGAGGACTAGAAAACTCCGGTACTGGTACCTTTCGTGATGTCTGGAGTACATGTATCATCCCTTCCATATAATTTGGAATAGAAATCTTTCACTCTTGACAAAATTTTGCACCTTTTTCTTGTTACAGAACCATCTTCTTTTCTCAGTGCCAAAAACTGTTTTCTTCGCTTAATGAGATGTCGCTTTGCCATCTTTAGGCTTTTGTTGATTTCAATTGTTTCCTTACTAGTTCAGAGTTTAATTTTTTACGTCTTCAGTCATACTTTTTAGTACTGTCTTTCATAGCTCTATATATTCCACTTTGGAAGACACATCTTCTTTAGTTGTCCCCATCTCTCTTCTTTTTTGCATCAACATTTTGGTTTTTACTGATAATTTGTTCACATGCAACTTGTTATTAGGCCCAGCTAATCTTGTTGCTGTTTCCAAAACAGCTGTGGCTATTTTTTCTGTTAATTTCAGAGATGTCAACGTCTTCTAATGTTAGACGTTCTAGAAAAGAGAATTTGTTCCTCAGTTCCAATTTGAAGGTATTATGATGCTTTTTAAGGTTGGTCACATCAATACACGTTGTTTGTTTTATGAGCTTGCCACGCTCTAGTTTGGCACTGAGGTGCATCTTATATCTTACCGTTGTATGGTCACTACCTCTGTCGAACTTGTTAAGCACACTGCAGTCTTCCATGACAAATTTCTTGTCACACATAATAAAATCAATTTCACTTGTCCATCCATTAGGATGGCTCCATATCCAATTCCTCAGCGGCTTTTTCTTGAAAAAGGAGTTCATGATTAAAAACCCTTCTGCATCTGCAAACTCTACGAGAGTATTTCCACCCTGGTTTCTATTGCCGTGACCGAATTTACCTACTGAAGTTTCATTCTGTTGCAGTTGCCCTATTTTTGCATTGAAGCCTCCCATTATTATTTTCAAGTGCTGCTTGCCTTTATTATTTAGATGACGAATTTCCTCATAAAATTCATCAATTTCTTCTTCAGGATGACTTGTGGTGGGTGCATAAGTTTGAGTAATCTGAGCCTGGTATCTTCTCGAGAGCTCAATGTCAAGTCGTGCAGCTCTGTCAGAGAAACTTTCAACTTCTACAACACTATCCTTCAGTTTCTTGTTCATTACAAATCCAACACCACTAGTTTAACATATACTACATATCATCATCATCATCATTGTCAACCATTATCAATCCACTGCTGGACGAAGAACTACCCATTTTCCTCCACAACGGGCGGTCTTGTGCCAGTCTCCTCCATGTCACTTCTGCATACTTTCGAATTTCATCCACCCATCTCGCGCTTGTGGTCTTCTTCTGGGTCTTTTTCTGTCCCTTGGGATCCAATCTAAATTTTCGGCTGTCCATCGATGATCTGTCCTTCTCGCAATATGTCCAGCCAATTGCCATTTCAGGGATTTAACTCTGATCATGATGTCTTCCACTCCTGTCATTTTTCGGATCCACGAGTTCCTCTCCTTATCTCTCCAGGTTACACCAAGCATGCACCGCTGCATGCTACTTTGAGTTGTCTGCAGCCTTTGTATGTCACTTTTAGTTAAGGTCCATGTCTCTGCACCATACGTAAGCACTGGAAGGATGCATTGATCAAACACTTTTCTTTTAAGACATAATGGCATATTGCTCTTGAAAATTATGCTGTTTTTTCCAAAAGCTCTTCAGGCAGGTTTTGTACGCCGATTACTTTCTTCGTCAATGTGACCCTCACTTGATATTTGCTGTCCAAGATAAAGGTACGTGTCTGTTATCCCCAGCTTTTCTCCATCAATCATTCAAATCTTCATTTCTTGTAAAAGTATTGAACATCACTTTTGTCTTCTGAAAGTTCATTTTTATTCCCACTTCTTTACTCTTGTCAGCAAGTTCCTGGATCATAATCTGCAGCTCTGATGGGGAGTTGTAAAAAGGACTAAGTCATCAGCAAAACTAAGGTGGGTTAGATAATCTCCATTAATCTTTCTCCCCTTGTTTTCCCAGCAAGCGACTGATAGACAACCCCCAATGTGGCATTAAAAAGCTTCGGAGATATGGTGTCATCTTGTCTCACTTCATTTCCAATTTTTATGTGAGTTGTATTTTCAATCAGCCTAATCTTTGCACTTGCATTTTCATAGATGTTATTAATAATATTAATGTATGCATCTTAAAAAAACACAGGATTTCAGAGGACATTGTAACAGCTAATTGTTTCACCGAATCACAGGCTTTTTCATAATCGATGAAATCCATGCACAATGTAAGTTCATATTCCCTTGCTCTTTCAATTAGTTCTCTCAGTACGTGGATATGATCTATTGTGCTGTAGCCACTCCTAAATCCAGCTTGTTCTCTCAGTTGAGCCATGTCCAGTGTTACCTTCAAACGGTGTGAAAGAACTTTAGTGAAGATTTTATAAACCAACGGATAGGAGGCTGATATGTCTGAAGTTCCTGAGATCCTCAATGTCACTTTTATATGTAGCAGGATCACTGTAGCGTTGTTCCAATCCTCAGGAACCTTCCCTTCATTAGGGCATCGAGTGAAAATTTAGGAGAGTACTATTTCGATTTCTCTACTTGCTTCTTGTATGATGTCTACAGTAATTCCATCTTAA
Source organism: Macrothele yani (assembly GCA_039090855.1). NCBI lineage: Eukaryota > Metazoa > Arthropoda > Arachnida > Araneae > Macrothelidae > Macrothele > Macrothele yani. The sequence goes on along the minus strand of CM076999.1, from coordinate 42,416,760 downwards.
CCTGGAGCTTTTCCCTGCTTCATGTTCTTGATTGCATGGACAACTTCTGCTCGGAGGACTGAAGGAACTCTGGTACTGGCACCTTTCATGATGTCTGGAGTACATGTATCATCTCGTTCATATAATTTGGAGTAGAAATCTTTCACTCTTGTCGAAATTTCGCCTCTATTTCTTGTTACAGAACCATCTTCTTTTCTCAGTGCCATAATCTGTTTTCTTCTTTTACTGAGATGTCCCTTTGCTATCTTTAGGCTTTGGTTGTTTTCAATTGCTTTTCTAACTAGTTCACAGTTGAATTTCCTTACGTCTTCAGTGATATTTTTTCGTACTATCTTGCGTAGCTCTATATAATCCAATTTGAAAGTCACATCTTCTTTAATTGTCCTCATCTCTCTTCTTTTTTGCATCAACATTTTGGTCTTTCCTGATAATTTGTTCACATGCAACTTGTTCTTAGATCCAGCTAATTTTGTTGCTGTTTCCATAAGAGCTTTGGTTACTTTTCTGTTAACTTCAGAAATATCCACTTCTTCCGATGTTAAGCTTTCTAAAGCAGAAAATCTGTTCTTCAGTTCCACCTTGATGGTATTATGGTGTTTTTTGTAAGCTTGGTTATGTCAATAGATTTTGTTTGTCTTATGAGATTGCCACGTTCAACTTTGGTGTTGAGGTTCATCTTACAACTCACCAGTCTATGGTCCCTACCTGTGTTGAACTTGTTTAGCACACTGCAGTCTTCTATGACGAATTTTTTGTTACACATAATAAAATCAATTTCCCTTGTCGTCCCATTTGGATGTCTCCATGTCCATTTCCTTAATGGCAATTTCTTGAAAAAGGAGTTCAAGATGAAAAACCCTTCTGCCTCTGCAGACTCAACGAGAGCATTTCCACGCTGGTTTCTGTTGCCGTTACCAAATTTACCTACTGAAGTTTCATTCTGTTGCCGTTGCCCTATTTTTGCATTGAAATCTCCAATAATTATCTTCAAGTGCTGCTTACCTTTATTATTTAGATGACGAATTTCCTGATAAAATTCTTCAATTTCTTCTTCAGAATGACTTGTGGTGGGTGCATAAGTTTGAATAATCTGAGCCTGGTATCTTCTCGAGAGTTAGATAACGAGTCGTGCAGCTCTGTCAGAGAAACTTTCATTTTCTACAAATTCATCCTTCAGTTTCTTGTTTATTATAAATCCAACACCACTAGTTCTGGCAGCATCTGTCCCACGATAGTGGAAGAGATGTCAGATTTTCAGTTCAATGAGATCCTCTCCTTTTCTCCTTACCTTACTTAGCCCGACGATGTCCCACTTGATCCTTTGTAGTTCCTCTTCCAATTCAAGAAGCCTTGAATCAGAAGATAAGGAGCGTCCATTATACGTAGCCAAGGTCAGAATTAGATGGCAGCCTAGAGCTGTCCTCCGGGGATTCTTTGCACCCTCTGCCTTCGTGTCGCACTGTCTGCTGCCTTGGCGAGGTACATTCCAGCTGCCGGAGACTGAGTGCCAAGATTTAAATTGTGGAATAATTTTGGATGGGTTTGGACATAACTCACCACGCTGTCCAAACGGGGTGGTGAGTGTGGGGTAGCATTTCCTCTAATCCCTATGGTATAGTTATACCGCTATTGTCGGTCGTCAGAGCCCCTTTAGTGGGAACAGGATGCACCACGAGAAGGCGGGGTTGACATTTGTCAAGGAGAGGCTGTGATGTTACGCATCACCTTACCTTACATCCCATACTAAATATGTATATATATATCATCATCATCATCATTGTCAACCATTATCAATCCACTGCTGGACGATGGTCTCCCCAAGTTTCCTCCACAACGGTCTGTCTTGTGCCAGTCTCCTCCATGTCACTCCCCCATACTTTCGAATTTCACCCACCCATCTTCCATGTGGTAATCTTCTTCTGGGTCTTTTCCTGTCCCTTGGAATCCAATCTAAAATTTCGGCTGTCCATCGATGGTCTGTTCTTCTGGCAGTATGTCCAGCCCATTGCTATTTCAGGGATTTAACTCTGATCATAATGTCTTCCACTCTTGTCATTTTTCGGATCCACGTGTTCCTCTTCTTATATATCCTGGTTACACCAAGCATGCACCGCTGCATGCTACTTTGAGTTGTCTGCAGCCTTTGTATGTCTCTTTTAGTTAAGGTCCACGTCTCTGCACCATACGTAAGCACTGGAAGGATGCATTGTTCAAACACTTTTCTTTTAAGACATAATGGCATATTGCTCTTGAAAATTATGCTGTTTCTTCCAAAAGCTCTCCAGGCAAGTTTTGTACGCCGATTAATTTCTTCACCAATGTGACCCTCACTTGATATCTGCTGTCCAAGATAAAGGTACGTGTCTGTTATCTCCAGCTTTTCTCCATCAATCGATAAATCTTCATTTCTTGTAAAAGCATTGTACATCACTTTTGTCTTCTGAAAGTTCATTTTTAATCCCACTCCTTTACTCTTGTCAGCAAGTTCCTGGATCATACTCTGTAGCTGTGATGGGGTAGTTGCAAAAATGACTATGTCATCAGCAAAACGAAGGTGGGTTAGATAATCTCCATTAATCTTTATCCCTTTGTTTTCCCAGTTCAGTGATTGAAAGACATTTTCCAATGTGGCATTAAAGAGCTTCGGAGATATGGTGTCACCTTGTCTCACTCCTTTTCCAAATTTTTATGTGTGTTGTATGTTTTTAAACAGCCGAATCTTTGCACTTGCATTTTCATAGATGTTATTAGTAATATTAATGTTGGCATCTTCAATACCGCAGGATTTCAGAGCCATTGCACCTGCTGATGGTTTCACCGAATCAAAGGCTTTTTCATAATCGATAAAAGCCATGCACAATGAAATTTAACATTCCCTCGCTCTTTCAATTAGTTCTCTCAGTACGTGGATATGATCTATTGTGCTGTAGTCACTCCTGAATCCAGCTTGTTCTCTCGGTTGAACCATGTCCAGTGTCACCTTCAAGCGGTGTGAAAGAACTATAGTGAAGATTTTATAAACTACTGATAGGAGGCTGATAGGTCTGTAGTTCCTGAGATCCTCAATGTCACCTTTTTTATGTAGCAAGATCATTGTAGCGTTGTTCCAATCCTCAGGAATTTTCCTTTCATTAAGGCATCGAGTGAAAATTTGGGCGAGTACTGTTTCGATTTCTCCCCATGCTTCTTGTATGATGTCTACAGTAATTCCATCTTCTCCTGGAGCTTTTCCCCGCTTCATGTTCTTGATTGCATGTGCAACTTCTGCTGGAAGGACTGGAAGAACTTTGGTACTGGTACCTTTCATGATGTCTGGAGTACATGTATCATCCCTTTCATATATTTTGGAGTAGAAATCTTTCACTCTTGTCAAAATTTCGCCTCTATTTCTTGTTACAGAACCATCTTCTTTTCTCAGTGCCATAATCTTTTTTTCCCCTTACTGAGATGTCCCTTTGCTATCTTTAGGCTTTGGTTGTTTTCAATTGCTTTCCTTACGTCTTCAGTGATACTTTTTCGTACTGTCTTGCATAGCTCTATATATTCCACTTTGGAAGTCACATCTTCTTTAGTTGTCCTCATCACTCTTCTTTTTTGCATCAACCTTTTTATTTTTTCCTGATAATTTGTTCACATGCAATTTGTTCTTTGACCCAGCTAATTTTGTTGCTGTTTCCATAAGAGCTTTGTTTACTTTTCTGTTAACTTCAGAAATATCCACTTCTTCCGATGTTAGGCCTTCTAAAGCAGGGAATATGTTCTTCAGTTCCAATTTGAAGGTATTATGGTGTTGTTTAAGGTTGGTTATGTCAATACATTTTGTTTGTCTTATGAGCTTGCTACGTTCGAGTTTAGTGTTGAGGTGCATCTTACATCTCACCAATCTATGGTCACTGCCTGTGTTGAACTTGTTTAGCACACTGCAGTCTTCTATGACAAATTTTTTGTTACACATAATAAAATCAATTTCACTTGTCGTCCCATTTGGATGTCTCCATGTCCATTTCCTGTGTGGCTTTTTCTTGAAAAAGGAGTTCAAGATGAAAAAACCTTCTGCCTCTGCAAACTCTACAAGAGTATTTCCACGCTGGTTTCTGTTGCCGTGACCGAATTTACCTACTGAAGTTTTATTCTGTTGCCGTTGCGCTATTTTTGCATTGAAATCTCCCATAATTATCTTCAAGTGCTGCTTACCTTTATTATTTAGATGACGAATGTCCTCATAAAATTCTTCAATTTCTTCTTCAGCATGACTTGTGGTATGTGCATAAGTTTAAATAATCTGAGCCTGGTATCTTCTCGAGAGTTGGATAACGAGTCGTGCAGCTCTGTCAGAGGAACTTTCAACTTCTACAACTTTATCCTTCAGTTTCTTGTTTATTATAAATCCAACACCACTAGTTCTGCCAGTATCTGTCCCACGATAGTAAAAGAGATGTCTACTTTTCAGTTCAATGAGATCTTCTCCTTTTCTCCTTACCTCACTTAGCCCGACGATGTCCCACTTGATCCTTTGTAATGCAAAAATAGGGCAACGGCAACAGAATGAAACTTCAGTAGGTAAATTCGGTCACGGCAACAGAAACCAGCGTGGAAATACTCTCGTTGAGTTTGCAGAGGCAGAAGGGTTTTTCATCTTGAACTCCTTCTTCAAGAAAAAGCCACACAGGAAATGGACATGGAGACATCCAAATGGGACGACAAGTGAAATTGATTATATTATGTGTAACAAAAAATTCGTCATAGAAGACTGCAGTGTGCTAAACAAGTTCAACACAGGTAGTGACCATAGATTGGTAAGATGTAAGATGCACCTCAACACTAAACTTGAACGTGGCAAGCTCATAAGACAAACAAAATCTATTGACATAACCAACCTTAAAAAAACACCATAATACCTTCAAGTTGGAACTGAAGAACAGGTTCTCTGCTTTAGAAGGCCTAACATCGGAAGAAGTGGACATCTCTGAAGTTAACAGAAAAGTAACCAAAGCTCTTATGGAAACAGCAACAAAATTAGCTGGGTCTAAGAACAAGTTGCATGTGAACAAATTATCAGGAAAAACGAAAATGTTGATGCAAAAAAGAAGAGAGATGAGGACAACTAAAGAAGATGTGACTTCCAAAGTGGAATATATAGAGCTATGCAAGACAGTACGAAAAAAGTATCACTGAAGACGTAAGAAAATTCAACTGTGAACTAGTGAGGAAAGCAATTGAAAACAACCAAAGCCTAAAGATAGCAAAGGGACATCTCAGTAAGGGAAGAAAACAGATTATGGCACTGAGAAAAGAAGATGGTTCTGTAACAATAAATAGAGGCGAAATTTTGACAAGAGTGAAAGATTTCTACTCCAAATTATATGAAAGGGATGATACATGCACTCCAGACATCATGAAAGATACCAGTACCAGAGTTCCTCCAGTCCTTCCAGCAGAAGTTGCACATGCAATCAAGAACATGAAGCGAGGAAAAGCTCCAGGAGAAGATGGAATTACTGTAGACATCATACAAGAAGCAAGTGGAGAAATCGAAACAGTACTCGCCCAAATTTTCACTCGATGCCTTAATGAAGGAAAGATTCCTGAGGATTGGAACACCGCTACAATGATCCTGCTACATAAGAAAAGGTGACATTGAGGATCTCGGAAACTACAGACCTATCAGCCTCCTATCAGTAGTTTATAAAATCTTCACTAAAGTTCTTTCACACCGCTTGAAGGTAACACTGGACATGGCTCAACCGAGAGAACAAGCTGGATTCAGGAGTGGCTACAGCACAATAGATCATATCCATGTGCTGAGAGAACTAATTGAAAGAGCGAGGGAATATGAACTTCCATTGTGCATGGCTTTTATCGATTATGAAAAAGCCTTTGATTCGGTGAAACCATCAGCAGTTACAATGGCTCTGAAAACCTGCGGTATTGAAGAAGCATACATTAATATTATTAATAACATCTATGAAAATGCAAGTGCAAAGATTAGGCTGTTTGAAAATACAACACACATAAAAATTGGAAAGGGAGTGAGACAAGGTGACACCATATCTCCGAAGCTCTTTAATGCCACATTGGAGGGAGTTTTTCAGTCACTGAGCTGGGAAAACAAGGGGATAAAGATTAATGGAGATTATCTAACCCACCTTCGTTTTGCTGATGACGTAGTCATTTTTGCAACTAGCCCATCAGAGCTGCAGGGTATGATGCAGGAACTTGCTGACAAGAGTAGGGAAGTGGGATTGAAAATGAACTTTCAGAAGACAAAAGTGATGTTCAATGCTTTTACAAGAAATGAAGATTTATCGATTGATGGAGAAAAGCTGGAGATAACAGACACATACGTTTATCTTGGACAGCAGATATCAAGTGAGGGTCGCATTGATAAAGAAATTAATCGGCGTACAAAACTTGCCTGGAGAGCTTTTGGAAGAAACAGCATAATTTTCAAGAGCAATATGCCATTATGTCTTAAAAGAAAGGTGTTTGATCAATGCATCCTTCCAGTGCTTACGTATGGTGCAGAGACGTGGAGCTTAACTAAAAGAGACATACAAAGGCTGCAGACAACTCAAAGAAGCATGGAGAGGTGCATGCTTGGTGTAACCAGGAGAGATAAGAAGAGGAACTCGTGGATCCGAAAAATGACAGGAGTGGAAGACATCATGATCAGAGTTAAATCCCTGAAATGGCAATGGGCTGGACATACTGCCAGAAGGACAGATCATCGATGGACAGCCGAAATTTTAGATTGGATTCCAAGGGACAGGAAAAGACCCAGAAGAAGACCACATGGGAGATGGGTGGATGAAATTCGAAAGTATGCAGGGGTGACATGGAGGAGACTGGCACAAGACAGAACATTGTGGAGGAAACTTGGGGAGACCTTCGTCCAGCAGTGGATTGATAATGGTTGACAATGATGATGATGATGATATATATATATATATATATATATATAATACTTTTTCAGTTCTACGGGAAGTCAGAGCGCAAAGGAAGTGACATGCGACCCCTGTCATTGTCAAAAATACTGGACCAAATTTTTTGTACCTCACGTAATATACCCTTCCATGATTGCAAAACCTCTGATGACAAACCACATAGTCCAACACTTATTGACTAACAGACACTTGCTGAATCAGTGGTCATATTTTCCTGTGAATGAGACCACGGGTTTCTCTTTAAGATCTTCATTATGCCGTATTTTTGTTTTTCGTGTTCTGGTTTTGTGCTTGTATTTCTTTCCAATGTCCTGCAGTGGAGAGGGAGCTTTTAGCAGTTGTTTACGGAAGTAATTGCTTCTTAGATTTTACTTCAGTTGAGAAGCCGTGCCTTTGGCAGAACTAAAATTAAGAACATTGTTTCCTACGGTAGTTATGCACACGTGTTGCCTTTCTCGTGTACGGTGGAAAGGTGGCACACATTCTTACTCACCCTTCAGGGTGACCAGACGTCTGGCTTTTGGAGGACATGTACGCCTCTTTTTGCCATATCCTCTGGGCATGTAGGGAAATAGCATAAATACCCAGGGTTTTTCAATAAGGAATACTTTAAATGCATTTTGATCGAATCCTTCTTTTATAATAACATATTTATCAAGCCACTACTAAAATGCATGAATTAATTTCTGCATCCTCGCTTAAGTCCTCCCTTCTTTCCCGGTTAGTTTATTTCTTTAATCCTGCAGCTGTCTGTTACAGCGAGTCACTTGTGAGTCAAAAGCACAGAGAAAACCCTCCAGAGCGTATTAGTTCATGGTCTGTTTGTCGTTCGTTTGCACATGGACTGTACAATCCATGTGCAAACGAACGACAATCAGACCGGTATAATCGTGTGAACAGTAAGCTCATACGGCTTGTTTTGTGTTTTGTGAGTCGAATCTGTGAGTGTTTTCCATCATAATTTAAGCAAACTGATGAAAGAAACAGGTTTCTTAATCAATCAGTGAGGGTATACAGCTTAGAAAATACCATTTGAAAGACATGCCATCCACTGAATTTCATAAATATTTGTTAAAGAAACCTAATCTTCTGAAGAAAATCTCTTCCAGTGAAAAATGTAAGTAAAAATGTCCACCACACTAAAGTCTTTCTTCCTTTTTCAAAGTTTTACGGCTATAAACTCTCAAACTGTAAAATTTAAATACAGAGCATGGGAATTTAAAACACCGTTGAAAAGGAAACACCGTTTTCCCATATGTTTCTCACAAGATATAGAATCAGTAGTAATTTACTTTTTCTTAACTGGCATTTTTTTAGTTGGTTTAGCAGCACTGTCTCAACAGTATTTGTTTTACTCAATAATGAATTCCCGAATGTACTGACGATGTGGGGTTGTCTATGGCATTGGGAGGTTGCCGTAGACGTCCCTGTTCACTCTGGTTTAAACTTGAAATTGATTGGGTTCTGTGGTAAAATCTCCGTTGCCTCTATAATTTTACCCTGCCCCACCTTTTATGGAGTGTTCTGGACGGCATGTATGGTAGGAAGGTAAGGAATGCATGGTTGAGATAACAGGTTCAGTAGGAACATAAATTGAGGATTAAGAGAACATAATTAGTTGAGTGTCAATCGATACCAGAATTTCGGAAACTTCAGTTTCCACAGAAATAGAAAAGATACAACACAATCTCCTGATGGGTTGATATTTAAACGGCTGGCGTCATTTTTCAGCGGACACACTTTTATCTGGCATTTCGCAAGCCAAGCTGAAACTATGTCACTGTTCTCTTGTTTATGTCGCCATCTGCCTCGCAAGCAAATAGCGATTTCAATAGGGAAGTTTGAATTTCAACCATTGGTCTTAAATATTCCTGATTTGTTTATTTAATTTATTTTTCGAATTCTTTCGAGCAGCCCCGATGGCGCAGTGGTCTAAGGCGCTGGCCTATGACCATTCGTCCGTAAGGGGTCCGGGTTCGAATCCCGGTCAGGCATGGACGTTGTGTTTGTCTTACGGCACTGGCTCTCTCCCTTCCCTGGAGCCAGTGACCCTAAATTAGGGACGGGAGACTGCTTATAGCCAATTGAGTTGCTCCGGGTGGTCGTTAAACCTCCAATCAAAAAAAAAAAGAAATCTTTCGAATTCTATACTGAATGGAAATATGAAGTTTGTACAAAAGCCAAATATAAGTTTAAGATATATTAAGTTTAAACAAAATTACATTTGTTGAAAAAAAAATCTTCCTCAATCTCGGGAGCAAATAGCATGAAAGCAAAATTAGCCCAGTTTCCAATTGCAGAACACATTTTCTTTTTCTGTGATCTCCAGAAACAATGATCGTAGAATGTTAACACAGTATTAGAAGTACATCATACTAAAAATCAAATCAGTAAAGGGTTATAGGTAAACAATAAAATATATAAGTTATTCGTGGAGCGCATACTTGTATCATTTCAGAATAAAAAAGAGCATATATCTTGAACTTCTTTTTCTTAGCGTGTTGGCACCCACTGCAGCGTACAGAGCCTTATTCCCAGTTTTTTTCCAACTGCCTCGATCATTAACCTCAGTCCACCATTTACCACCTCTAAAAATATGGGGGTTATGCCTCCATCTTTTACCCTGGCGCCCTTTTCGCCTCTTTCAATCGCTCGATTGCCATTCTGTTATTAATCGTATACATGTTTCATTTTTCAGTTTTCAACATGTCCAGCCCACCTTCACGTTCATTCTTTTTATAATTTCTATTATTCCTGTTCTTTCTCTTATAAGTTCATTTCTAACGCTGTCTCTTCTTGTTATTCCCAACATTCTTCTCTATATCTTTCTTACCGATACTTTTATTTTTTCACGTTGTCGCTCTTTTATACTCCACGTTTCACTTCCATATGTAAATAAAGCGTTATTACATGTATTGAAGATTTTTCTCTTTAAACACAATGGAAGATCGCCGGTTAAATAGTCTTTAAGTTTCCAAAAGGCTCTATTACTTTGGATAATTCTTCAATTGTTTTCTCTTTCTTGTCTTTCTTTAAAACTGACTACTTGACCTAAATAAATGTATTCATCTTCATCATTTATCCTTGAACGTATACACCTGAAAATAACGCAAGATTTCCTCCACAGAAATGCATGTTTCTTTTTTCAAAGTAAATCAATCTTTATTATTCTTCCACTTCCCTATCTGATCCCTGAGATTTGAGCCACGGGGGTAATAATTATAGTTTCCGACGTTCTATCAGTTACATTTCCAGCTGTAAGTGATACCGCTGAGCACTGCGATAGTACTGCTGTTGACTTCGGAGAAAAACGCCATTCTGTACAGAATCGGAGGGTGGAGGAGCCTGTGATAGAGCATCCCTTTCGCGCAGCCATTGCGGCAGTTTCAATGTTCACAGGGTCGAAAACACCACTTATTTCATCACTGAATAAAGTTTGGCAGCTGAGAGGAGCAGCCTGTGATGTTACGCCTCTTTCATGGATCCGTTCGCCTTCGTCGTTGGTTCGTATGGTCATCTTAAACAATGGCTGATGTATCACTGTTAATTGCATTCTGTATCATAGAACAATTCAAGCTACCAATTTGTATTCTTTATTAAAGTACTTTTATGTGGGCTTCTAACATTTCTAAGATATGTAACAGCAAGTTTAATGTGGCGATTAATATTTTCCACTATACTATTATTTTCGGAAAGTAATTTTAGAAATAAAAAACATATTTTTATCCATACATTTTTACTTCTCCCGTATGTTCCGCCATTTGTAATATAGAAGCATAAACATCTTACACGGCCAGTGTCTTCTACACTGATATGCCAAAAGTCATGGGATACCAGTATTAAAATTTCTAAACAGCGCTGTCGTCGTATAATGGCTCCGACGAACGCCACGATTTTTCTCAGTTGCGAGGTGTAATCTTTTGAGTCAAGTTGAACAACTCCAATAGGATTATGGAAAGCCAACGTGAATTATCGAAGTTTTGAACGAGGCATGGTAGTGGGAGACAGACGGATGGGACACTAAATTTCCAAAGTTGTGCGAAAATTCATTATTCCTCTATACATGATGTAACGTGTATACCAAGAATGCCACATGGAAGGCATTATCACCATCAGTGGACAGCACATGAGCCGACCACCTGTGCTGAATGACAGTGACCTGCAGCGTCCAACCAGTATTGTCCATGCTAAGAGATAAGTGACACTGGCTTAAATAACAGCCACATTAAGTGCAGGAGGTAACAGGGATGCACACGGGGTATGGCGCAGAAGACCCGCCAGAGTGACTCTATCAACACCATGACATCGTTTTTATGAAGCACATTTATTTCGCAAATCATGTTGACGTAAGCAGTTGCGTAATTTGAATCTTATCCACCCTCCCACATCATCCCCGGAATATATATTCTAGACCCTTACGCGAAAAGTTTTTGAAACACATTTCTTAGAAACCCAACTATTAGATTTGGCTTTGGAACAGTTCTAAGCTCACTAAAACGGAATTCCCATCTCCACCAGCGTCCTCTGCGGACGCTATGCTACTGGATCTAAATTCAAATCATCGACCAATTCTCTTATTTGCGGCTGGGAGAATCCGAAATTCAGGGACATAGCAGAATAGCATCTTTAGTGACACATTGGCAGATTTAATCAAGATCAAATTCGTCAGGTTTCGTAAGACAGATGGTAAGTAATAGCAAATCTCTCCACACTGATTCACATGGGCACCTGGACTATGTGTTCTGTGCTCTGTGTTATTTGCTTTTGTGACTGACAAGTGGCAACCTCTGTTATTTAGAATCTGGGAATACCGCTTAATAATAATGAGTGATTAGTTATGAGGAGATAATGCTTACAGAAGAAATGACCATTTCACAAAAATAGTGAAATACGCCAGCTATTAATTAATGTGCTCTTATATCTGTTAAAACATAAAGACACTTCTCATATTTCATGAAGAAATATCTAAATTTCAACTGAGCAATTCATTAAACTAGTCTGAACGTTGTTTTCTGCTCAACTACATAACATTATCAAGCATTACAAGAATATCGCAGTTTGTTTAAAAATCTTAGAAGGGGCTCATTGTTCGGGAAAACACGGCTGATCAACGAGCAGTAACACTCTATAAGGCAAATATTTTTTCCACAATTCGTTTTACGAGGAATTAAGGACTGGCGCATTACAGTCAAGCTATTTGACAAAGTTCTAAATCGAATAAATATTATACATTGTACACATGATTATATGGAAATAACTCCCACTTCATAAGCAAAAGTATCGTGTAGGCTAAATACGGATCTGCGAGAGCACCAAAGTAAGAAGTCTGCTTCCAGAAAGGTATTTTGAAAATACCAATTCTTAAACCTAGAGTTTTCAGTGTCCAAAAGGGAAAATGGAAAAAAACTAAACAAACGCCTGATGTGTGGGCTGTTTTTAAACACTCAGTGATTGATATATTGCCTTCACATTGGACCTTGGATATTTGTAGTTGGGTTTCCTGCTCCCATGAGCCACTGATCGGACAAGGAATCCCTTCTTCCTTATTTCCATGTATTTTGCGCAGACGGGAAGGTGGCAGTTAGCTAATGAAGCAGTGGATCAGGCTTGTATAAAGCAATTGTTTAAGATACTGGAGCTCGGTTATGGTCTAGGATGCGTTTAACTAGCAGGCATTGGGACTTCGTACTAACGTGTGTCAGTTAAATGTCAATCTAGATGAATCTCAGAACGGTCCTCGTTACGTGTCCACCTTTACATACCGTCTGCATCCTTTCATGGAACTTTACATCCATATGTCAATGGACTCTTCCCTTTCAGAAGCACAATGTACTCCCAATAGAAGAGTAGTGACTGGAACATGGTTAAAAAACTATTATACCGAACTTCCCAACCTGGATTGGTCTCCCCGTTCGCCGGACATGAACCCAGTGGAAAATCTTTTAGGTGCTCTGTAAAGGTTCGTTTGAGCATTCGGTCCTCCACCCAGGATTGCGCAGAAATCATGAACGGTGGTGCAGCGATCATGGGTGGAGATCCCAGTGGATTGCTCTCGTGACCTACATTCTTCGCAGTGTATCTGACCTGATCAGCGCGAAAGGTATGCCTACCATTTACTAAGTAGGTATTTTATAATATCTGTCCGCTCAGTGTACATTTCGGGGGTAGAAAGATTTCCTCATCACCACAGGTGTTGGTTGACAAACGTCTGCGGGGTTTCTACACTTTTCCTCTCGTAATTATTTTTAAACTTTCACTCGGATGATCAGAACTGCATGCCCCAATTGACTGCATGCGAGCGACACTTCATCTAACGACACTAAACAGTGAGGTAGGGGAACGGAGCCGTTGTTAACATGTACGACATTGTAAAAATTCAGGGATCTTTTACGAGCAGCCAATGGCCTTCATTATTTCGGAAATATTTCAGAAAATATCTCCGTTATCTCAGAAATATTTCAAACTCCGATGTAGCAAAGGGTACATAAGCTAAGCGTTTCCTTCGCTGCGAATGGTTTGTCGCTAAGTGTACACGGCACCCTCTTCCAAACCGATTCCTGCCGCCCCGGTGGCGCAGTGGTCTAAGGCGCTGGCCTCTGATCATTCGTCCGTAAGTGGTCCGGGTTCGAATCCCGGTCAGGCATGGATGTTGTGTTTGTCTTACGGCACTGGCTCTCTCCCTTCCCTGGAACCAGTGACCCTAAATTAGGGACGGGCGACAGCTTATAGCCCATTGAGTTGCTCACGGTGGTCGTTAAATATCCAATCAAAAAAAAAATAAAATAAAATAAACGATTCCGAACCAGGAAACGAATACCGTAATACGTTTCCCCAAAGCTAGATGACTGCTCTTAAAAATAGTATATTTTAACTATCCATATTTGATTTATTGCTGGTGAAATATTTTATTTCCTGTTGTAGCTGGTTACTGAAACTGGATTGCAAATTTCTGGTTTATAAATATGAATACGTAGTAGCTATCTAAATGACTGAAATGCCAAATTCGGCTCACTATGTTTTTGCTGCATGATAGCGTTTTTTTTTTTTTTTGATTGGAGGTTTAACGACTACCGGGAGCAACTCAATGGGCTATAAGCAGTCGCCCGTCCCTAATTTAGGGTCACTGGTTCCAGGGAAGGGAGAGAGCCAGTGCCGTAAGACAAACACAACATCCATGCCTCTCCAGGATTCGAACCCGGATCTCGTTCGGACGAATGATCAGAGGCCATCGCTTAGACCACTGCGCCACTGGGGCGGCGATAGCGTTTTGATCTCAGCCGGCATCAAATCTAAGGGACACAATTATGGACCTGCTCAGAGAAAAGAGGGGGACCTTATAATGCCTTCTCCAACTCTGGTAATTAGGTAGGACAAAAGTTCAACCTAACTACTGGAACAAAATGTCCCTTAAGATATATTCTCATATGATTTTAAGAGGACAGTTTTGAGAACTTCCTTGTATCGCAACATTTTGAGGTTTACAAACATTTACTACCTTCAAATTACGTTATTTTACTTGTATGAAATAAAATGATAAACAGATTTAAATGAGCATACTGGCCTGGCTGCTTCACCCCGTGCCAAAGTTAAAAAGAACTTCGCTATGCGACGAAAACGCTTAAGGAAAACAGCAAGCTAATTTTTTGTAAGGCAACGGCGCTGCGATCAATTCAAATTCTACGAGTGCGCTTCGGGATCTAGTGATTACCTTTGTTCTTAACACGCTTTGGAATATAGCTACATCAACTAATGCTATTAGCAAGCTAAATCAATGGGGAAAACGAATCGCACAGTTAAGCCGATACATATTATTTTTATTCATTTTAAATTGTTCGGGGTAAATTCTAACTTCGAGGCAGCTTCAATAGAGATAATTCGCCACCACACGGATGCCATTATTGTAATTAGAATTTCTGGACCTTCTCCCCATAAACACAGGAGGAAATGTGACTTTGATTTCAGGTTACGGTTGCTTCCAACCTCATGCTTGAAAGTTACGTTGGCTTCTAAATACATGCTTCGCAGGACTCGTTAACAACGGTCCCGAGTTATTACAGGAAACCCCTTTGTAAATCTGGTTGTCTTCCTCTAAACTAATTTACTAGAACGCTCCCATATGATTTTCTTATCTATCTCTAGCCAAATACCATAGCTTTCTACTTCTAAATTGTGTTTAAGACTAGGGATTTCAGACACGGGATTACCAAACGTGTATCCCTCCGCAACGTGCGGCTGGTGATCTTGTTTTGATTTGATATGTTGGCTTTTCCAATTCAAACGAAGGATGGTTACTTTTGAGAGAAGTCTATCCGCTTGTGTGTCCCTCCCCTCCCGGAAGAACTGATACGTCTGAGAATATAACTAGGGATCCAAAATTGTAATTATTGCCTAATAACACACTCCAAATAATCCAACGAAAAATGCTATTGGCTAACGCCATAAAACCTTGTGAACCCAAGAAAATTTAGAAAATCTTTCCAACTGGGTATCAAACACCTTCCAATAAAACGAAGAACAAAAATTACCTTTACGAAAGAGTGTTATTATTCTAACTACAAAGACGTACTCGGTCTTTTAAATTTCATTTTTGAACTACACTGACGGAAAAAAATCCCAACACCACGAAAAAATAGTTGTAGAGCAATGAAATGGCGGGAATACATTTGTATAGGTAACATATTTAATCGATTAAGGTTTCAAGATCACAGCTTAATGTAAGCGCGGGAAGAGCCATTTTAAATGTGAAATGCTGGTACATTAATAACTGGTGTAACCCGCAAGAATGTTGAATGCAAGCACGCAAACGTTCATACATTGTGTCGTACAGGTGCTGGATGTCAGTTTGTGGGATGGAGTTCCATATCTGTTGCATTTGGTCGGTCAATACAGGAACGGTTAATGCTAGTTGGGGGTGACGCTGGAGTTGTCGTCCAATGATGTCCCAGATACGTACTCGATTGGTGAATGATCTGGTGTTCTAGCAGGCCACGCCAACATGTCGACACTCTGTAGAGCATGTTGGCTTACAACAGCAGTATGCGGGCGAGCGTTATCCTGTTGGAAACCCCACCCCCTGGAATGTTGTTCATGAATGGCAGCACAACAGGTTGAATCACCAGACCGACGTACAACTGTGCCGTCAGGGTGCGTAGGATAACCACGAGAATGCTCCTGCTCTCACAGAAAATTGCTCCCTAGACCATAACACCAGGTGTAGGTCCAGTGTGTCTCGGCCGCAGACAGATTGGATGCAGGCGCTCACCTGGACTCCTTCGAACCAACACACGGCCATCACTGGCACCCAGGCAGAACCGGCTTTCATCAGAAAACCCAACAGATCTCCACTCCGTCCTCCAATGTGCTCTAGCGTGACACCACTGACGTTGCAAACGGCAGTGGTTCGGAGTAAGTGAAATGCACGCTACAGGGCGTCTGGCTCGGAGCTGTCCTTCAAGTAACCGATTTGTAACAGTACGTTGCGTTACTGTGGTGGCAACTGCAGCTTGAATTGTTGCTGCAGACGCAGTACGATGTGCCACGGCTATACGCCGTACTCGGCGGTCTTCCCTCTCAGTAGTGCCACGTGGTCGGCCGGAACCCGGTCTTCTTGAGACAGTTCCTTCCCTTGACCACCGCTGCCAACAATCATGCACACTATCTACATTCCTGCTAAGTCGTTCTGCAATATTGCGGAAAGAAAATCCACCTTCTCGTAGCCTTATTACACGACCTCGTTCAAACTCCGTGAGCTGCTGATAATGGCTTCTTCGTCTTCTTAAAGGCATTTTTGACTAACATCAACACACTACGTCGAATCTTAACGATAACTAACGCTCACGAACGTTACAGCGCGTATTTACAGAAAACCTGCTTTGCATGTTACGAGGGGCGCTACTAGCACCACACGTATGCGCCGAGCGCGAAATTTGCATAGACGTCATCTTACAGATGTACTCTCACCGCCTACCAACTGTCGTTTATCTAACACAAACCCTTCTTGGTGTTGTGATTTTTTTCCGTCAGTGTATTTACAATGCACAATGTCAGAGGAAGACTCACGAAGGAAACATAAACCATCTTGCTGATATGTAACAATTCAAAAGAACAGCTGTACTCTCAACCTTAATTTCTGAATTTTAGCTGACCTTTCAAAGTGCTAAATTTGATGTGCTGCGGTACGTGTTCCACTACGCGATTTAAATAGTTCCTAAGGAAAGAGAAATACATATGTGCCTGCCTGTGAGTAGAACAATAGGTTTCCGTTATTATCCTGCCAACTATTAATTATGGCTATTGCCAAACCTTTAGGAACGGCGGTTTCTCTCTAATGTAACGTTTGTTATGATTTAACAGAGAGGAGAAAATTAGATTATATAATTAATTTTTCCCAGTTATATTGTGCAAATATTTTCGCAACATTGTGCATAAAAGTAATAGGCAATTTTTTCACACTTAGGTCCCATCTGCAAAAACGTTTCAGATTTCAATCGAAAAAATATATTTATCATTATTAATAGTGACGGGGGGAATCAATGTCGCAGAAGAGTGTTACACAACGTGATTTTGGCGGACTGCTAGTAAGCAACCCCCGAAGGAAAGTAAAAATCTGTTCTTCTACCGTGTCGTGTATACACTTGTCCTTAAACTATATAGCATCCCATTTATGTTCTAAATATCTACTGAATGTCAATAGCATGTTAATTGAACTACATTATCCTTTCCTGAATTTCAAAAAGGGTGTTAACCGTATTTGTTGTTTCATCCATGTTTATTTCACTTATGATCTGTTTCGACGTCCAAGTATTTTTAAATTGGTAAGTCTATTTCTATTTGCTTTTCTAATTTGATTTCTTCTGTATAAAGAAACCATTGGGCTGCCTCGTAAAACAAAAACCTTCCATTTGGTTTATACTTTTTTTAATATCCCTTAGTATTTCATTACAATTTAGAAAATATATAGCAATATTCGAATTTTCTATGGCAATGCATCAACTACAAAAACACGCTGGGATGGTAAAGTTCATTTAAAAGGAAAAAACATTGGATTTTCCCAAAATGAACCAACTAATCCTATGAAAGAATTATTCCTCTCCGTGATTTCCATACGATTTTCATGAACAGTGTTTCACATCTTTAAGAACAGACATCTGACAACACCAGCTTGAAACCTTCAGCTGCAATTGTTTTTCGCAGAAGAGCGAGTTCTGAATTTTCTTCCCGAGACAATAAATGGTGAGACATACTTATCTGCAAAAGCAGTAACATCGCGTTTCCCGTAGTTAAGGGTGGTATGGGGCGAAACAGATCATTTCTTTAGGAAAACACACTTAAACGAATAAAATGCAAGACAACCTGTACGAACGAAATGCAATCTCTAGCCAAAACAACTTTTATTTTTCTCAGTTTGGCCCCTTTATGGGTATGGCAAAGCCGGCTACCTATTTAATTCACTGCAATTAAGTTTTATGAAATAAACTAAGTGAACACGGAAATATGACCACGTATTTAATACTTAATGCATGAGAAAACCTCTCAACTACATTTCGGTAGCGAAAAGAAGCAGATGAATTTCTGGCATAATTCAGTACACACCATTTTGTATTTAAATTTTCTGTCCGATGAGCTATCTATTAAAATCGTTCTGACGCTAGCTTTAAAACTGCACAAATTAGAATAGATCGCGGATTTTTTTTGTCGATATAAATTCCTTATTTGTTTTGCTAAAAATCTCAGGTTTACATTGTCCTGTTTCACAAACGCATATGACAAAAGTTGAACATAACTATCACATTTGTTAAGAATTCGTTATGAACAGGACATCTTTTGTTTTTTTAGAAATTGTATGATGAAAGGAAAAATTTTAAGGGGACAAAAATTTGAGCTTTTGCTCATATAAACTTGACGTTCTTCTCTTTGCTTTGAGATACGTTTTAACGCTGTGTTTTGCTTCCGGTCTGTTTCTCTAGGGTGACGTTATAAGAAAGAGACAATGAATGCATAGATCGCTGATAGACACAACTTAAAAGATATGTAAGGTTGTAACGTTCTCTCGTCGTTGATTTGTGATATCATTTTGAATGGCCAATTACTGTATGAAGACGTAAGTCGAAACGCCGTAGACGAGCTTGTAGTTCTTCACCTTGAAACACAGTTCCCATCACCACAATAAAATAAACAGAAGAAAATAATACCAATCACTGCGAGTAAGAAAGTCTTCCTTCTTAAGGAGATAAACGTAGAATTTGCCGACTATTTGAGTTCGTCGTCAGAAAAAGTATCCAGGTTTTCCTTCCGTTCATTAGTTATCTTTTTCCGTGTTTATTTTGTTTTGTAAATTTGAAAAGGTTTTTCTTCCTTAATGAAAAAACGGTAAGTCATAAAGGGAAAGGCAACATTACACCAAAGCTCAAAAGTTGAAAACGTTCATATTTCACCCTAACCCGGACCCAACTCGGACGAATGTTCAAAAGCCAGTGCTTAAACACGCCATCGGCGCAGGATCTTCAAGAGCGCATAACGTTGACACTTTGCAGCTAAAGCCTCCTTACTCTTTTCTATTTTTTTCTTTGCCATATTGTTTAATTTAAATAACTTAATTTGCTTGCTATATTTTTCGATATGCAGAACTCATAAAGCATAGTGATAAATATTAAGCATCGATGAGCCGTGATACGCTCATGGATGCTTAATGTTTGCTATAATGCCTCGACACTTCGGTTAGTAGATTTCGGTTAATAGTGACATCAGAAAAACATTCTATTTTGATAGGCATAATCATGTAGAAGTATTCGAGTCATTCAATTATGGGTAATCTCTCAAATCATTTCGTTCCGCCAAAATCATTCGAATGAAATAAATGTCTCAGAAAATTATCAATTGCTCTTACGCTGCATCTGTCCAACCAGTGCATTCGAAAGTCAAGACTAAATCAACCAAGCCTTGTTTGATTTCTCCTGCGAAAATTCGCCCATCTCTATTGGAGTGGTTCTCAAATTATTCTGCGTGTGATGAATGATATTTCATATTCAGGATGACTCGTCTGACTTTCGCTTACAGAATCGCTCAACCTATCCCCCATTGGGGGACGTACTAACCTCGAGCTTTATTTCACTTGGTTAAGCTAGTTCAAAAACAAATAAGACGTGTTGATTTTTCATTTACAGCTTGGATTCCTTACTTCCGGTAAAGATAGAAATCGTCCGGAAAATTACAAAATTATAAACAATGCATCCGGGAAAAGTTAGAAATCATCCATTCAGAAAAAAGGTTAGAAAACATTTATTTCATTATTTCGAATGAATACCTCGATTTGTCAAAGGTAGTCAGCTTTGTGTGTATCTCACAATCTACTGGTAAATTCAAAATGAGAAATCGTTCCAATTATTATTTCCAATGAATATCGCGGTATGTCACATATCTGGATTACCACTTCCAATTTTGAATTAAATCAAACAATCTTCCCAATGCCGATTTCCATTAACATCCAGTTATTCAAATACCCAGAATTTATTTTATTTTAATCAATTCATAAGAGGTATCTAACAGAATGAAACTTTTTAAGAATCTGATTTATACGTTTCTTTGTTATAAATTAGTGACAGCCTTTCTTTAACATCAACAAGCATTTGAATTTAACGAAATGTCATCGGTAAAATTACTGTCCTCAAATATTTGAGCTTCAAGTTTTCTATCATGTAATGTCAGCATGTTTCATCTATTTATTCGATCTCAGGCGTAACATAGGAAATCCCCGTGCATTTGTATTGCAGTTCAGCTAACACGTAAGTGAAACGCCTTTTTAAAAGTCATGGGATTATCAGCACCAGAACTATTTCCAGGAACAAATCAGAATTAAATGTGGGGCAGTAGATACCATTCAAGAGCATTATGAAAATTTATTAAACACAATTTCAGAAAAACACATATAAAATGAATTTGATAGTCGTTATCTAGCACAGGAATGAACTAATTTTAACGAATATAGAGAAGAATCTGTTTTGGCATAGAAGAACCGCTTAGAGAAACGTCAATTTCCCTATCTCTTGAATCGTTCCTATACCAATAGAGGACACGATGTAACCAATGATACTTTATGACCATTGCAGCAAACGGTAAAAGCTATTGGCCGGGCCAATCTGTTACTTGCTAGGAACTTCCTCCAGCGTAGCGTTTCTGTAAGATGACAATTTTGAAAACACCGTCTTCTGCTGACTCTGACATCTGTAAAGGTTCTTTCATCCTAAATCCGGACCCAGAAGACAATTAAAGCAAAGCCCTTTCATTTTTGAGACTTCAACGAAATAATAGTTAGAGGCAATGTTGGAATTTAAATGTCAGGTGATAACACAAATTAAAAAATCATAAATTTTATCAAATTAACTGTTCTCTTCTGTCTTTCATAACAGACCCCCTTGACTATATGATTGTGAAGACGTTCATTCCTTTTGACAAATATATCGGGTTCAGTACGCCAAATCTTTGACTGAAGTACATAACACCTGGTGATCTGTAGGAAATTCGGGTTGTTCAAATTCCATTATATCACGCAGTAATAATGCGGAGCTAGAAGTACCCAATAAAAAAATAATTTCGCAGCAATATGTTTCATTTTAAAATAGTCACTTCATTATCTACAAGCATTACACGTCAGCCCTTTCGCACCTTCTTGTCTGCTAATTTTTATTACTATTTGATATGACTAATAGAGAAATGTCTGACTTGGCGTTGTCAGAGAAGCTTTCTCCTCGAAAATTGGCGAGTACATCGTTTCTACACTGCTGATCATCCAAAATGCCACACCAAGAAGGAAGCATCCAATTGGCCGGAAATACGCAACATGCCTCGCCAGCGAGAGGACATGCAAACGATTAGCATAGCAGGGCATATGCAAATCATGTGCGCCCGGCACGCCACCAAGAAGCACTATAAGAAATGTGCACAGAAGGCGGGATGTAAGAAGTGAAAGTGTGTTGTGCTACCGGACCTGTGCGTGGGAAATTTCCTGATGCCTCGCCACAGAATGTGGCAGTCATTCCAACACTGTTCGGAGTTCGACAGAGGACGAATTGTGACTTATCGCGACAGCGGTTTATCGTGCCGAGGCATTGGCGCCCGTGTGGGACGACATCCAGCCACAGTGCGTCGAGTATGGATTCGGTATGTGCAGGTAGGACGGAAGGACCGACGTGAGCGATTGCCTCTGCACCGGCAAACCACCGAACGAGAGGACCGGCATGTTGTGCGGCGGCCATTGATGGCTCGCACCGCCACATCACGAACGTTAGCGCAGGAATTAGGGTGTGTTGCGCCACAACCTGTGTCATCACGTATCGTTCGACGTCGTCTGCAGGTGCGGAGACTAGTCACACGGCGCACATTGCTCCGATTACCATTGACGTCACACCACCGGCGAGTGCGGCGGCAGTGGGCCGTTGAACGCTGCACCTGGACTACGGGGCGGCTCGATATTGTCTTAACCGACGAATCCCGCTTCTGCCTGCAACACCACGATGGTCAGATCTGCGTGTGGCGGCACTGCGGCGAGAGACTGTATGACGCCTGAATTATGCATCGCCATACCGGTCCGTCACTTGGCATTATGGTTTGGGGCTCAATTGGATATTACACCCGCACCCCTCTGGTACGTATCGCCGGTACACTCAACAACCACTGCTACATCTCCGACGTTTTCCAGCCTGTAGTGCTCCCTTACGTCCACGACCTGCCACGGACCACGTTTCAGCAGGACAATGCGCGCACGCACGTGGCACGTATCATGCAACAATTCTTCACGGCCCACCAGGCGTCACTTCTACCGTGGCCCGCCTATTATCTCGATATGTTACTCATCGAACACGTCTGGTTGCTGATCGCCAACCGAGTGGCCAGGCAAGCACCACCCGCGGCTACACCTGATGAACTGTGACAAGGTGTGGATGCAGCCTAGACCGACATACCTCAAGCCCACATCCAAAGCCTCTTTCGTTCGATGCTGCGGCGTGTAGCGGCCGTTATTTCCATCCATTGGGGCCACACGAACTATTGTTGTCTGCGTGTTCCGCATGTCGCACGGGCCTGTAAGCTCAATCGTTTCATCTTAGTATCTGTTGTTATGTGTTCAGTAATATATACTGATTTCATTGTCCCGTTCCGCCAATCTGTCTTGGCTCCACGGGGACTTGTTGAGCACCTTGGATGTTATTTTGAAATGTTGCGACAATTATCCTGCCTTGAGACGCGGTTCGGACCCTGGCCACCCCAATGGCCCAGAGACCAGCCCGTGGTGACGTGCTGGCAGGCGACCTAGAATACCTTGTCTGGGTTCCCGCTCTGTCTGGCGGGATAGGTCGTTTCTTACTTTCTCGCTGACTGGAAGATTCCTTGCCCTCGAACTTTTTTGGGGAATAATTTCCCTTTATTTTCTTTTTCAAACACCTACACACATGTATACACTGTCCTCATGCTTAGGACTTACAACATCGAGAGATAGCAAAATTTATTTACAGAATATTTACATTGGTGGTTTCTTCGTCTGCTTTCTCACAGACTTCTACCCTCATTCATCTTCCGATTCGCTTTCGGTGTGCACGTTCACCTCCTGCGTTTCGGTCCCTGCTTTGATTGGGGAAGATGGTATGTTGCTGGAGGGTTAGCCTTTCAACCAAGGCTATTATCCCCCTCCTGTTAACGGAAGATTGGATGAGCAGATCCAATCTTCGCGTTCTTTGCACACCTGGGATCAGTGTGTTTCTCCATTCGGCGAAGCCACTGCATTCAAGTACGCAGTGTTCTATGCTTGCCGTTCTCTTTCCACAGGGACAAGTGCAGTTCCTGATGGCAAATCTGCCTAGGTATTCAGGGCTGATGCCATGGCCACTGAGTACTTGATTCAGGAACTTATTTGTCTGTGCTCGTTTGGTCGAGACTTTCGGAAACACTCTGTGTGTCTTCCGCCCTGTCTCTCCCGTGTCCCATCTGACCTGCCATTCGGTCATGGTCCGACGTGCTAGTGCTGCGCGAATGCACCTTCGCGGCGTTCTGCATTGCACGTCGACCGTCTCTTTCAGCGTGGCTGCCTTCGCCAGCTGATCTGCCCTTTCGTTTCCTAGGGTTCCGACATGGCTTCGTACCCAGTGGAAACTAACTGCCCCATCTCCCTCTGCCCTCAAGAGGGTTTTGATCCTCTGGACGATGGGGTTCTTCCCTGAATCTACTCAGAGCCTGCAGTGCTGCCTCACTGTCCGAGTAGAGTTTTATTCTTTCGTCACTACGCCTGGGGAGTGCCCAGGTGAGTGCCATCTCTATCGCCAGAAGTTCAGCCTGAAAGACCGAAGCATTCTGCGATAATTTCACGCCTCCTGCAGTGGCTTCGTTCCCGTCCGAGAACGCACAGAAGCCTGCCCCCACTTGTCCCTTCAACTTTGAGCCGTCCGTGAACAGCTCATGCCCAACTCCCGTGGGTTTCTCCTTGTCCCACGGTGGGCAAATTTCCTCGGCAGGGTGGATCTGCCAGTCCACACTTTCCATCTCCATGTCGGAGGCTCGATGCGGCGCACCGAGAAGGTAGGCGTCCTCGCCTGACCTTAGGCAGTGCATTGCTGCCTCCCTTTCCACTACTAGGTCTGCCGGCTCGCACCCCGCCAGCACTTGGAGTGCTAGGGTTGACGTTGTGCGAAAACAACCGGTTATCCCCAGTAGGGCCAACCGTTGGATTTGGTTTATCCCCGTCTTCATTCTGACTGTGGGGTTCCACCATGCCCCACTTGCATACGTCAGAATTCTTTCAATTCCTCTCTGATAGATGGCCTTCTTGGTTTTGCCCGTTAACCTCATGCCATTCAATCTATTGAGAATCATCGTGCACCTTGTTCTAAGGTGCCTCAGGTGTGGCAGCCCTCATAGACTCTGATCCAGGACCACACCCAAGTATTTCATTTCACGCACCGCCTTGATAGTGCACCCTTGGAATCTGCACTGGGGTGGTGTTTTCATTACTCCTCTCTTAGCTATTGCTAGCAGAGTGGTCTTCTCAGGAGCGAAGCACAGTTTGCTTTCTCTGCTCCAATTTTCTAGCACATCCAAGGCCCTATGTGCTTCTCTTTCGATCACGTGTCTCCCTGAGGCGGAGACCACGAGAACGAAATCGTCCGCATAGGCTTGAATCTCCACTGCGGGCCCCAGGTCTAGGTTCAGTGCTGAATCAGCAACTATATTCCACCAGAGCGGCCCGGAGTTGGATCCTTGCGGACACCCTCTATGGTACGAACGCGAGGTTTGCCCATTCCCCGCTTCGAACTCGACTCTTCTATCAGACAGGTAGCTGCTGATCAGTTTGAACAGGTTCCTTGGACAGCCAAGTTCTTTAAGTCTGGTTAAGACCATTGGCCACCAGACACTGTTGAATGCCCCCTCACGTCTAGTGAGATGAAGCAGGTATGGAGCCCCTCCGCTTTGTTCCTCTCTGCCCTCTCTCGGAGGCTGCGAATTGCCTGCGTTGCGCAACGCCCCGGAAGGAAACCAAATTGGTTCCTGTTTAGCTTTCCCTGCTCCATGAGGAAGCCAAGCGCTCTGTTCGTTATGAGCTTGTCCAGCACCTTGCTCCACGCCGAGAGGAGGCAGATGGGCCTATAGGCTGCGGGGTCATTTTTGTTCTTTCCGGTCTTGTTGAAAAGAACTAGCACCGCTGTTTTCCACAAGTCTGGGAAGATTCCTCCCGAGGCATTCGTTTAGGAGCGCCACAAAATACCCGGGATTTGCATAGTAGATTTCTCTGACTATGCTGAGGTCGAACCCATCCTTGCCTGGTGCTTTGCCCGTATTTAGACTGGAGAGGGCATTCTCCACTTCGTCTCTCGTGAAGGGGGGTCCTCACCAGTGTCCGGCGGGATCCGACTTTCTTCCCTTATTTCTTTTTGTTGAGGGGAGTCCCCTTCTCCCTCGTCTCCTTGGAAGTGGTAATCCAAGAGACTTTCTACGGTACTATCAAGAGTCTTTGATAGGCTACCGTCTGCCCTTTCTACCGCTGCTAGTTTTAGCGGTTCGGTTATGGATCCCCTCGAGATCTTATAGGGGATCCCGAAAGGGTCAGCCGGAGTTTGAAACTCACACAGTTTTCTCCAGTAGGAGATTTTCGAGAGATTCAGTTCTCTCCTGTATGCTGAACGAGCCTTTTTATGCACTTCTGTGCACTCCCTGTCTTGCGGAGTAGCTTTTTGCTCTTTGCAGAGCTTTCCTACTCCGCCTAGCTCTCGCCCTTAGAGCTTTTAGTTTCTCCGACCACCAGGGGTGGGGTCCTTGGCTCCCCCTTTTATTTCCCCTACTACTCTCGCATAGCGTTGTTATTTGACTGGTTAGTTCTTCAAAGAGGGAGTTGAGGTCCGACACTTCTGCGGCCTCTTCTTCCCTCCTACCTCCCAACAAGGTAGTTAACTTGGCTTTAAAAGCCCACCAGTCTAGATTCTTCATTAAGAATCTTTTGCGCTTGGGTCGGATGGGCTTTTCCGATCCCAAAACGAAAGATAGCGCTAGGTGGTCACTGCAGCTCTCGTCGTCCAGTACTTGCCAATCCTGGACAAGGCTGTGCTTTGAGACTCTGACGAGAGTCACGTCGATCCAAGAGGAGCCCCTCGCCCCTTGGAAGGTCGGGGTGCTCTCTGGATCGTTCAAGAAACTCAGGTCTGCCGCGTTGGCAAAGTCCACTAGTAGCTGGCCGCGTTCGTCCTCGTTCTGATTGCCCCAGAGAGGACTCTTCGCGTTGAAGTCGCCTGCTATTATTATCTCATGACTGGGGAATTTCCCCTAATAGAGCCATTAGCTCATTCAGCGTTTCTCTCAAATTGCCTGCCGGAGAACTGTATACGTTCACCATTAAAAATTTCGCATCACCACATTCCACGCCGAGGGCGACCACGTTCTCGGAGCATTTTATCTCGAGAACCGCTAGGGACGGGTCTTTCACGACCGTGGCCACCCTGGGCTTTGCCACCCTAGGGTGGTAGATCCGGTAGGAGTTAGGGAAGCCCACCACTCTTCCCCCCTGTTCGAATGGTTCCTGCAATAGCAGAATATGAGCTTTTTGCTCAGTGGCTGTCACCAGGGCCTGTGTTGTTGCTGCCCGTGCGTGGTGCAGATTGATTTGAAGCACCTTAACGCCTCTCTTTGGTTTATTATCCATAATGAGTGCGTTCTTTTAGCAGAGCCAGTTCTCTGACAAGGCTTGGGCATTCCTTGTCTAGGCTCGAGTGGCCTACATCCACTCGACGCCTGAATCTCTTGTTGTTTGCCAAGCAGTTAGTGCAGACCGGGCTATTGCTGCACTCTTGGCGCTTGTGCCCGGTTTCCCCACACCGGGCACATCTATCCTGCTCTTCGGTGCACCTTGACCTAAAGTGCCCGAACCCGTTACACCTGTAGCAACGGACCTCCCTCAGATATTCCCTTACTGAGTGGACGGTCCATCCCACTCCGAGCTTGCCTCGCTTCATTACTTTTTTGAAGGTCAGTGGGTCCGCCTCTGCTACCCAGTGGCGTTTCCCACCCTTCACCTTCAACGAGAACTTGAGCTGAGGCTGCTCTCCTCCAACTCTGGGTTCTGTTCCGCGAGACATTGCTCGACCTCTTCCCTTGACAGGTTTCCGTCTATCCCGTAGACGATAAACCTTGGATTCCTCTTAGCTGGCAATCTGGACCGAAGGTTCTCCTTCGTCACTGCATTGCTCTTTAGCTCCGAATCCAATTTCTCTATTTCTTTGGCGGAGGAGCATTCCACCATTACTCCTCCCCCATTGACCTTTCTAACTCCCTTAACCCCAATCTGGAGTTTGGCGGGGCAAATCTGAGTTTGCAGAACCGCCTTTACGTCTTCCGACGAGGGAGAACCCTTGTCTGTTGCGGGGTAAACGAGAAGCACGTGCCTCTTCTCGACCCTCTTGGGTGCCACCTTCTTGGCTACCTCCTTCTTACCCGTTTTTTGCTTAGGGGCCGTATTCCCCTTGCCTGGCTTCGCTCGAGCCGCTTCGGCATATGTCTTTGGAGCCGCGCTAGCGTGCTCACTTCTTTCCTGGAGTCTCCCTTGGATGAGACTCATCTCTATCACTTGCTTGGTGCAAGCTGCTTGTAGCGAGTTCGCTACTTTCCTTATCTTGGTTCTGTTGTCAACCAGAACCTTGTTTGAAGGATTCTCTAGAATTCTCTCCAACTCTTGGAAGAAGGAGTTGACTGCGCTTGCGAATTCCGACGGAATTTCTAAGTCGCAGTCTGCCTCAACGGGCTCACTTGGACCGGGGGTTGAAGCCCCCGCGTCCTCTGCCATCTCTCTACTCGGGTTGCTAGCCGAGTGCAAGCCCTGGGACCTGTGTCCCTGGTCGGTTAGACTTAAAACGTTCGACAGTCAAGTGCTCAGCGGTACTCTAGGGTTCTTTCCGCTGTAACCTGCACTTGACCCTGGTTGAGTGCGGGATTTGGCCTGATCCGTAGATCAGGGGGACCGGCACGACGACGACGTACCCGCTCGTGTGTCAGAGTTGCGCACCGTGCTTTGACCGCAGCCCGGACTTTGCCCTTACAAGGACAGTTTTTCTAAGTCCGAACTGACTGCACCGAAACACTTTTTTCAAATTAATGAAAAAAAAATTTTTCTTCCCTTCGTTTTGAAAACGAAAGAGAAGAAAAATCAAGTTTTTGAGGAGAAAACAACTCCCCTCGCTCTGCTAACAGAGTCTATTGGAACGGCAGTCGATTTGATTCGCAATCAATCACACAGTACTCACTCAACCAGCCTCTGACAACGGCCGGTCATGTGTTCAGTAAATCTGGCTTTGTTATCTCGTGTCCTTCTTGGTGTTGCCTTTTGGCTGGCCAGCAGTGTAATTGGAATCAGGTAAACCACTACACACAAAGCGTTTTCTATGCAACAGACATATGCTCCGATGAAATAACTTTTTTATATTTCACAAATTGTGACTCGAAATAAATATGGTAAACGAAGAGATCTTTATTCTTTGATGTTATCATCGAGTGTGTCTAACTGAATAATAGAAGAAGAAATGCTGATTTTATTTCGTGTATTCTGCGATTGATTGGCATGATATCCTCTAGAGGGTGTTCGACCACTCCTGACCTTTTAGAAAAGAACATGAAACCAATAAGGAAGTAGCCCTTAAATCTGCCGAAGTACCTGAAACAAATGGTGCCCTAAGATTGTGAGGCTTCCTAAACATAAATGGTCGAATAATGGCCTAATGGCCGGGTTTTAGAGAAACTGAGTCAAAACAAATCCTTAATCCCTCTAATCAGAGCAGTACGAGCGTTACACCTATTAACGGCGATAAGCGTTCTCCTTCTTGTTCTTTATTCTCTGCTCCATGACTCAAGGTATGATAGGAAAGAGCTGTATTGCATTGAGTCATGGAGAAGAGAATGCGGAAGAGTTATGTTTCTTTGAGTTATGGAGCAGAGAGTTCGCAAGAGCTATCATACCTTGGCATAGGCATCATGCCACGTGATAGAAACAAGTGACTCCAGCATCGTTTGTGTCCTGTCTTAGATTCGTCGCCGCTGTTAGATTTCAGTCCATTTGGTAACTCTGAGTTGATTAGTTCCAGCCAGCTAAAGGCTTAAAAATATAATATTTTAGAGAAAAAGAGTATGGAGAGCTTCTGCGGTTATATTCTGCTGATGTCTAAGGAAAAGGAGAAGTGTACGGCACGAAGTAACTAACACATCTAAGCAAAATACATCAAAACCAGTTTCTTTTTTTTTCTTTTGCAAGATATGCCTGACCCTTGGTGTTAGTTTCAATGTTATCACTTTCATAAAAAATTGAGAAAAACTAAATTCTATTCAGGTAATAAAATTGAGGTAACAGAAAATCCTTAAACTTGTATTACAACACTCTTCTATTATACTAATACAGTAAGTAATTGGAAAAAATTTAAATATAAATAAAAGAAATAGAAAGATGAGTTATATCCAAACAAAATCCCATGAGGATTCCGACCGGCTACGTATGGTCAGCCACAGATTTCTCTCTGACAGATTCGACTCACTGAAAAGGTTCGTTCGGACCGATTCGGTCGTTTGATTCTTCCGCTTTAGAGAATTTGTCTCGGAATCGATTCTGAGTCCGATTCTTTGGGTTTTTTGGTCAAGACAACGATTTGTATCTGGAGAAATGATTTTGAATACCATCCTTTGGTTCGTTGACAGTTTCTGGTTTAGCGGATGACATTTAAATTTAAATTTGTTTTTAATTTTTATAGAAATTTTGCTCCTCTCGGGTTTCTTTTAAGTTCATTTCGAAAAGTTCACGTAATTTATTGCATGTGTGCACTTCAGAATAAGGTAAGATATTGTCACTAGAACATGAAACTCATCGAGATACCAAGGTGAAATTTTAATGTCTTTTGAAAGTTGTTGCAAAGACTAGACTTTGAGTATTTCTGACTGATCCATTCAGGGAATCGGCTCTTTTGCAGAACAAAAAATTTTCACAAAAGATCATTCTGCCAACGACTCACCTTGATGATACGTTCTTTTTTTTTTTTTTTATTGGAGGTTTAACGACCACCGTGAGCAACTCAATATGCTATAAGCAGTCGCCCGTCCCTAATTTAGGGTCACTGGTTCCAGGGAAGGGAAAGAACCAGTGCCGTAAGACAAACACAACATCCATGCCTCACCGGGATTCGAACCCGGACCCCGTTCGGACGAATGATCAGAGGCCATCGCTTAGACCACTGCGCCACCGGGGCGGCTACGTTCTTTTTGAACGAACCGTTCGTGAACCGTACATCTCTACTGGTAAACCCTTGTAAAAGTTCATCTCGGGAATTCAAGGGTTCTGATCACTTTGGAGAAAGAATGACCTATCGTCTTTCCCAGACAATGCAACCACGATCTATGTGGCTCAATTCACTACTTTAACCCATGTTCCACGTTTGCGATACACTGTTGGTAAGCCATCCCTTCCGTCTATTTAGCATTTGCTTTCGTTTTAGGCGTATTCTACTCCGCGCGAGGTATGCCACTGTCAATTGCCAACCACTCTTATCTGTAATGTTTTGTCTACTCAGTGTATTCATATACACATGATATTGCCTACTGAGCGCATTCATGTATGTTTACATGATATTGAGTAAGACTCTTACGTTCCATCGATTATGTGGATAATTGATGTCATGATCAAAACTAAGCAGATTATATAAAACGATTGAAACAGTGTTTCATCAACTTTACAAATAACTGAATTATAATTTCCTTCATTGGTGTTATGAATGGAGTCATTTTGCAATTTTCTACAAATTTAGTAAGCTTGAATCCCCCACCCCTCCTATAGATTGATAATCAGTTTGGGAGCAAAGCCATTTCTTAATGAATGTACATATTGATTGTCTCGCTTTATTGAGGTTTTCCCAGATATTGGAAGTTAGGTGTTGTAAGAACATATGTGTTCTACATAGTAACAACGAAAAGAGGAAGTTTAAAATTCAGCGTTCTGAAATACATATTTAGTTAAGAAGTCGCTGACACATACTGGAAAATGTGCGATTTAAAATAATTTTTTTCCGTCAAAATGTTTAATCCCTTTACAATATATAACGCAGCTACCCTTAACTACAATTACCCACAGCAAACATAAGGAACCGGGTAGCTCGCCACAAAGACACAAAGAGTCAAATAATACCGACTGCAATTTTTAATGCCTTAACAAGCGTTCGTAGGAATTCAAAATGAGCTGTTGTATAGCACGAACACTTTATTATTAAAGTATATATGTATATATCTTTTCAAATAAGTGACTGACACAGATTGCAATATTTCTTACTTGTTTGTTATGGTTTCCATGCTTATTATAAGGCCAAAATATAGCACCAATTTCATTTTTTTACTACAATAAAAAAAGTGTCATTTGTCGCCTAATGTATTATGAATGTACTTTAGTTCTTCACAGGAAGTGGAATTTAATGCAACTTGATCAGGAAAACATAATTTATCTGTCGAACTTTAAAATACAAGATAATTAAAATCAACGACCTTAGCAAGGTTTTGATGTTCAAGGTATATGCATATAATACGGAAATTACAGGATAATTCCTTAAATAACGCATGGCTAGCATGTTATTGATACATTTTTTTGGATTTCAGCAATTTTTGGCGCAGGGACTTTACAATAGCTTTTCTGAATAGATATTGCTTGAAATAGGAGTTGGTAAGAGCCAAATGGTTGAATCATCGAGGATCATGTGTTCTCTTGGTTCGTACTGTTTCCATTTCTTTATCCAACAGACATTGGACTATGTTTACATTTCTTTATCCAACATACATTGGACTATGTTTACATTTATTTATCCAACATACATTGGACTATGTTTACATTTCTTTATCCAACACACATTGGACTATGTTTACATTTCTTTACACTATTTTCATTTCCTAAATATATATTAGGAAATAGTTCTTCAACCGAAACATTTGACTACAAAACAACAAAGCGCCGACGACTAGGCAGTTTTCACTTTTGAACCCTTCATAGGATGGCTTGATCAAAAAGAAGTATTTGCGGAACAAGTGTGACGGTCATCACAATATACAGTGTATGGGAAGGTAGACGCTTTCAAACAATATCTGATGCACAGCGGCATTACTAAGATATCTCCCATGTACAGTTGTCGGTCCTTGCTGCACATGAATGGCATATCTGGAAGGCTACCGTTTGGTTCGGCCTATGTGATAACGGTTACACTGAAAAAACCATTGCACAGACGTCTTCTTTAGTTTATTACTTTTTAATTTCTTACTGGTGATAGGCTGATGAGTAACGTTGTAGGCTTTAATAAGTGATCTTAATATTTCTGTAACTGATTATTTCCCTGTGCACAGTATTATTAGTTTTTTTTTTTTGTTTTTTGTTTTTTTAAGGTTTAGGTCCAATTCACATTAAGTTGTATGGAGCGAAGAAGAAGTAGATAGATTTGGGGTAGGGTCCCCTGATTGGAAAGGTTGAAAGAAGAATAGGAAAATAGAGTTGTAGATTTATACTGCTAAAAGTGAGCGCAAGAGAATTGCACTTTTAACAGTTAAGAGAAAAGTAACAGCTGACGTCAACTGCCACGAAATTGCTTGTCCCTGAAGGCGGTATTATTAGTATTACAGGAGTAATATAAAATATTTTAATTTCCAAAGAAAATATTCGAATTTTATTTTATTTATTGTTGTTTGCAAGGCAATGTACACTTAAGTGACATAAAAACAGGGATACTTCTCGAAAACCACGTTGGCCCTTCTCACGATAGGATAACTGCAGCAACGTAACTGGCATGGACTCCACGAGCTCTCCGTAATACTGTGGAGACAGTGCACACTCTGCTTCTCGAAGAACGACTCACAAAGCCGTAATTTTCGCTGATGACAGATTTCTTCCAATGACGAAACGTTGAATAGCATCCCAAATGTGTTCAATGTTTATATCAAGCAACCGTGGAGGACAAGTCAGAATCCCAAGTACAGTGATACTTTCCTCCAGTCATACCCGGGGTACGGTGGACGTGTATGGGTTGTACATTGCGGTGTTAAACGACATGAAGATGTGCAAATGATAACCAAGAATGGTTACGCAGCTCCAACGGTCGGATGCGCTACACCAACACCGTAACAGAACCACCGTGGCATACATTGTACCATAGAGGAATGCGGGATTTATTTCTTCGAGGAGTTCTCCCAACACCAGAGTCCACCATCGACACGAAATAGTGTTGGATACCCTTCCTGTGAAATTGTGACTGCTTGGACCGAAATAATAAAGTACGTGCGCATTATAAATCATCCCGGTTGGTAAACCACTGTCAGTTCAAGAAATGCTGCAACAACCAGAAAAGGTATGAGTTGCTTGGGGCATATCCAGGGAATAGGCTTGATGCAGCAGCTGCTCCTAGCCGAGGTTTTTGATCGGGGGATGGGTTACCCGTTCTAAGTGAGGTCTTCCTCTACCCTGCTGAATGACGTCGCCCTAGCGTTTCAGCAGTGCTGGTCGGTTCAAAGTGAGCGATGAGTCAAGCTGACCGTAGAAGATATCGACAGTGATAGAGATGTGCGGCAGCGGAACAAAGAGTACGACACCTCATGTATCCCACCAAACGGACAGCAGTACTTTACGTGGGTGTAATCTGGATTTGGGATTCCGCATGTGTTACCCTTTTGCCGCCAAACACTGCTTGCAGAAGCTAACGTTTTGATACAGGACCCATTTCATGTCACTTGTCACAACGCGTTCTGAGAACGGTTCAACTTAGTCACGTGAAAGCCGGAAAACGCATGCGCTTATGTCATATGTTTTCTACTTATTTGTGGGTTGACGGGGCACACAAACTCCCATCTTGTGCACCTTCCCAAATCGACGAAAGTGCGTGATAATGTTCCTTTTGGTAATCCCCATCTGTTTAGCCAAATCCTACGACGTCACACGAGGGGCGATTTCATACTGAGATTTCCGGGAGCAGCTTAATTCTCCAATACTGCACAGCAGGGGTCACACAACTTTTGGAGACAAACGCCTCCTGGGAAATTGTCTAAACCTCAAGGGACTGGATTAAAAAAATAGTTAACAGATGATCATTCGGTTCAACACTGTAAATTTGCAAGAAGCAAATATTTTCCAAGGCCTGATTAATTTCATATGAGTTTCTGGGTTTCACTTCTACCTTTGCTGAAAATCCAACCTCTGTGGATTTTTCATGGTAGATTTTAAATCTCGAAACTCAATAAAAATTTTGAAAGCAAAACTGTTTAAATTTAGAAGTTTTTTTACGTGACCAAAATTTTAGTGCTTCAGCGAAAAATAACTCTTCTGTACCAAACTGCTACACTCTAAATAATGTAAGGGCAAAGAAAACTGTACCGAAGTCCGTGGGCCTAGAAAAAAAGAAGCAATAAGAACACGCAGGCTAAATGAGAGTAACCAGAAAGTTCAACAGTTAAAATTTTGAATCATTTGTACTCCCATTTCAGTTTCTCCAGCAAAAATCTACATTAGATTAAAAACTAAAATCATCGACGTACTTTATGGTTGACAGAATCTCTGAAAGCAACAAAGATTTTTGAACATATTTCCACCAGCAAATCTAGGGATCCTCTTTGAGAATGGAAGAAGCACTATCCCCTGATTTCACAAAGCGTGTTGCTTTTATGCCGACTATGTCACAATGTTAAGGACAGGTGCACCATTTCGGATGGGTATCATCTGATCGAAATTTCTTGGAGCAATTTTTAAGAACGAGCGCGATATGGAATTTGTTCCGTTTCAATTGTAGCTTTGGATAAATCTATTTTTAGAAATGCACATAATCTGTTAGTATTTGCGTGTTATAATTTTTTAAATTCAACACGCAAATCAAGCATTGAATTGATTCTATTGAATTTGTTCAAGCATTGAATTGATTCTATTATCTTAATGAGGTATACTCAATATTTTGCTTCTTGCGGGAAACACAGGCCTTTAAATCCTCAACCACTGATTCCGAATATACATTCGTTGTGGTTTGAAAGAATTATGATTCCCCTAAAACTATTATTAACTTGTAAGGAATTGTTCAGAGAAACCAGCATGGGTTTTCTGGAGCAGAGACATATGGCAGAAGTTGTTGGAGTTCACAGCTCCCACTCTTTAATGCAGAAACATATTGGGCGTATGGGAAAGAAAGGATGTGTTTATGAGTTTCTGCTTAGAAATGCGGACATTGCATTTCTTAATGCTTTGAAACAAATTTTCCTGCTAAATAGTAATGCGTACATCTATTTATTCGTAGTTTATTGTTTAAAATAGATGTTACTTTCTTAACTTTGTAGAAAACTGTTAAATAACAATCAGTAATAGAGATTTTAACCCATGAAATGTATATCTCACAACAATTTACGTTAGATTTGTTGCAGTTATGGTTCTGGAATTTTGGAACTAAGCAATGCACTTCCTTTTGTAAGAAAATCTAAAGAAAGCAGAGGAATGTTCGTCCGCAATAATGAGCCGAAGAATGGGGGCTCTGTAACAGCAACTTTCGATTTGAACAGGAAAAAATTCGATGAGCTCCTGAGGGAAAACCTAAAAGTAACTCAGGAAACTACAGCAGGTTAACTGAACATCAACTCAGATACAGGCAGCGACATTGTTAACATTCTAGGATACAACAAAGTGTGTGCTCGCTGGAAACCGTAACGTCTAACGATTTACCCAAAGAAATCATGACATTCAACATATCATAGTTTGCTTGCTCGCTCTGAAAAATATTTAAATCAATTTCTCCAAAGAGCTGCGAATGGCCATGAGATTTGGTTTCACCACCACCAGCGAGAAACGAAAAGTTAAGCGATGGAATACCGACACCTGTCTTCTCCGGAAGCGAAAAAGTTCAATATTCAAATTCCTGCCCGTAACCATACATTCTGTGTTTTGGAACTACAGAAGCCTTATTCTCAGGAGTTCATTGTCCATGTAACGACTGTAAACTACGGTAGTGGTTACCTTCAAAAATTTAAAACAAAGAATAAACCTCGTGAATGGGAGAAAAAATCAATGAATCTTTCTTGAAAAAGACAACCCACCACAACTTTCACGTCAAAGGCCATAAAGAAAATCGGAATTGATGTATTCGAAGACCATACCTACAGGTCAGATACATTTGGAGCTGTTCGACTCCTGGTTGTTTTCTGCATTCTAGAAGCATGGGAAAATTTTATCAGTTCAACTGTGACGAATATTTTTAAGCCGCTGCGAGGAAATTGTTCTAACAACAACCTGAAAAGTTTTAGAGAGTAGTTAAATTAAGAAGTAAAGCAAAATGAGAATGCCTACATTAAATTGCATCTATAACAAACTGGTCTCATAACTGTACATATTAAAATTTCAGAAAAGCTCAATTTGAATAAAAAAATCGCGGTGCCGTTACTTTACTTGGCTTTAAGAGTGTGCCGCTGATATTTCTTCCAAAGAGAAACACGCCTATGTGATTGCACACCCCAATGATTATGACTTCACAGGACTGATACACAACATAATCCTGAAAACATCGAGCATGCAGTGTAAAACGCATTTTTCTTGAAGCCTAAAATTTTTAAAAATTCATAATTTCCCAATTTTGTAGGACATTCATTTCCAAAGGACTTGTAGGCTGGTTTACACACATGTGTATATTTCTTTCATTATAGAAGTACTTATGATGCAAAAGTATTTATTTAAATTTGAATGTTTTAAATAACACAAATTTTTAAATTTTGTTCATAAATGCATGTGGAACAATAGGTATTTTTTTAATATTTTTACGCATATGAAACTGCATTCCATTTCGTTATAGAGACATGTTAAAATGAAATTCGTATTACACCCGAAGGAATGCAACTGGAGGCAGCAAAAATTGGCAAATCCTACCAAAGTAACATGGGTCAGATATAATCAATTCATGAGTCCTAGAGTGCTGACATCTAGACTTCGAACATTTATTTGTCAATCTGTCCAAGTGATTGTGAACAGAAGCTGCTTGACTTCTATCGATACGTGATTTAATTAAATAAAACCTAAAGTATGAAACAACGCGGACAGTTAGATGAGTCGTGTGACTTCCGTGTTAATGACCAAGTTCAGAGTTTTCCTGATATGAAGCCGGAACCTAGAAACACTAAAGAATTGACAAACAGTTGACATACAAATCATCGCAAATGAATTAGTGTTATATTGTGAGTTAAATTCTGTTTTGATGAAATGAGAGCCATCTTGTTTGCGTAGACTATGTAGCAAGAAATGGAGAAACAGCTGAGATTTGAAGTCATGATTGTATTCTAGTTGTTGTCAGCATTTTAAAACTACGGATAGTAGGATACAGAAATCTGCTAGCTCTTCTTGCAGAAAGATGGGAAGTTGTGTTAAGAAGTGTCATTTGGACATGAGCGATGATTTATTTGTTCAAAATAAAACTAAAATCGCAGATGTGAGAACGGAGAGCTATTAAGCAGTTGATGAAACATGTAACTGATTTTCCTATGTGAAGAAGGAGAGAGAAGCATTTCCCATTCACCATCACCTTGTTTAACATAGTGAGTAAGGAGACACAGTTACTCATCGACAGATGTACGGCAATGAGCAAAAGAAAAGTTCATGTGTTAATATAAACACGCATATTCGTAGGAACGAAAAAACGAATAGCCCTGTCTCCAGAATATAAAGTGCTGAACAGAGATGTTAATTATTTACAAGGAAATTTCTGAACATAAATTACGCATGTTTCCGAACTAAACATATATAAACTGATCTGTGTATCTGTTTAATGCAATATTTTCTCAGAAAAAATAATATAAAATAAATTAAAGTCATAGGTTTTGCCCATAGCTACATGAGTTTTAGTGTTCCCAAAAAGAAACTTCGAAGTTTTTTGTGTACAAAAAACTCATACCACTTTCCTGCTATGGTTTCCAAAAGAAAGAATACTTTACTGAGATAACATTGGTTACAGAGTTCTGTGTGTGACATAGAACGTAATTTTCTCTCTGTCTTTTGGTAATGAGTCAATGACAAAGGATACTTAAAATAAAGACGAAGGGTTCAGCGAAAACAGCGATGACACATTTTTCTTTTTTCATTTATTTCCCATAAAATAGGAAAACGTAAAGAATTCCGTGTTTACAATTGACTGCAATCAGTTTTCAAGGGTACTTCTCTCTTATAAAAAAAAAGACTAATTTTGTCTGCAACATCTGTCGAAAAACGTCATGAAGTTTCAATGGCATAACTGACTCAGTGTTCTGTATTTCCTGGAAATCAAAGACTCTATTCTTCCAGTCACTGTCATGTGAATAGCATCAGATTGGGAAAAACAGAAGCAAATTGTTTTGATTTAAGATTAACCTGTCGTCTCGTACATCAGGTCATGGAATTTGGTCCCTTTTATATGCTAGTGGTGAAAACAAATGCTACCAAATATTCGAAATTCCTCCAGTTTCCTTCTTTTTGTATCATTTTGCTGATTTCTTTCATTTTACAATGAAATAATGAATGCAAATATGAAACTGAAACGTTCCATACTCACGGAGAAGGAGGATATGACGCATCCTTGACCAAAGCCAAATAATATTTATTTCTTTGGCGACCCTAGTAGTTCTCTCATCAATTTTATATTGCTACATACTACCGTAACGTATGCAATGATTGCACAAGAAAATCTGAATTGAAATGCTACGTGCCGAGTGTTTGTGTCCGGGCTGTACATTATTAGATTGCATGATTTCTTAAAAAACAATTTTAAGAATAATAAGGAAATTTTTATTAACTAATTTAAATTTTGGTTACAAAAAATGTTTGAAAAATGGAAACCAATTCGTTATTAGAAACCTATAAGCATATTGTAACACGGATTTATTAGATTGTTTACTTTTAATATGCTGATTGCTTGTTCGAAATTTTGTTTTCTTAGATATTTACTTATATGAAAAAGTTTAGTATATTCATATTTAAAATATTTTAACTTTACGAAAAATGTTGTTCTACGGTTTCGAAAAACTCTTATTAACGCGTTGACTAATACATTTAAGTAATACGAAGAGCAATAGCGCTATTAGGTATCTCTACAATTATTAATGACGGCCACTGTGTACATTGAAGGTTTAAATATGTCCTCTGTCTGGAAATGGAAGATAGCAATGGGGCGGAAGGGGTAACTTTTCCTAGATGGAAGATCCGAATAAAAGGGAAAAGAACAAATGACTTTATTTGTAGAGAGGGGGTGGCAGTGCCACGGGTCCACAGGCTTAGCGTACCCTTCCAAAACACGCAGGATATCCAATGGTTCAGAGCACTATAACGGAGATTGAACTCTCGAACGAACGCACTGCAGCCGGCTGCTTTAATCGATAGCGCACTTGCGGCTTATACGACTAAGTTATTGTACAGACGAGCAACTTTCTTTATAACTTCTGAGAACAGCCCTTATGACAGCTTTGTGAAATACGACGTGTGTTGCAGTTTTTAGATTTGTAACGAATGTAAGACATTTTGAAAAATTGAAAGTTTATATGAAAAACAAAACGAGCTATTTGTTAGTTTATAAGCTTCTAAGAAAAATTAGAAAATCCCAGTAAGAGTTTGCATTTTCAAATTCCTGTTGAGTAGAAATAAGACAGGTGAAAATGTAATTTTATGCAAACTGGAAGGTAATTTGGGTTGTAAAATTTTAGTATGTGCTTAATGGAACAATATCGGAAAGAAAACCAAAAATATCGGGAATAATGGCTATCCTGCGAAAACATGTTTATTTGACACAACGCATGGAATGATTAAGTGAAAGTTTGGATTTATTGAACACCTTTATCACCCCAAGTGCCAATTTCTTTCGTACAGCAAGCGTTATGTGATACCTCTGTCAAATAACGTAGTTTTAGGCAAATTGGGAGTGTCAGGGAATAGCACCGTACCTGGCAAAACGTAAAATGTTGCTTCCTCAAAATAGATGATTCGAAACTTGCATCACGTGAGCTTGGGGCCATTTGATTTTCCTCTCATCCCCCCATTTCCCCCCTAAAATATAGAATCGAATTCGAAAGCTTAGACAAAAAAGATATCCGTTAATGAGCACGCACTTTGTCTTCAGGATGTCTATGATAAAAAATTTCTTCTTTATCACGTTGCATAAGCCCCATTTCAGATTGAAGGCAATTATACGAATTTGTTTTTTTCTTTTCGATATTTCCAACATTGATTTCACTTATTCTTACGTTCCACTTGAAATGCGTAACCTTTGATTACAAATAAAATATAAACATTTGAAATAAACCTAACCTTTCCCCTTCACATTGAAATCTGCGATTTATCAGTTTATGCATGTCAAAGCAGAAATTGTTTTTCAAACTGTTGATGGAGTGATTCTAAATTAACATTTCGGTAATAATTAAAATTATAAAAATTTTTTTTCGTAATTTAGTAAAATCTGTGATATCCAATGTAGAAACCTTTCATGAAATCATCGCAGTTGCCATTCAAAACAAACTAAAAATATTTCATATTCTTGTTCAATAAATATACTAAATTAGAGTTCTTCCAAGTAAGGAACGCCATTCCAGCCCTGAACATAAGAGTTATTTCATGAGACAAATATGCTTTAATAAGTAAGGAAGCATAAACCTGGAGATAAAAATGCATAAAGCACGAAAAATATATTTATATCCGTATGAAAAGTTTTCGAAATCACCGAAATTTTGTATGTTTTGGAGTTGTTTTTTTTTACAGGTAAAATGTTGTGCCCAAATGCTAGTAGGTGTCGCATCTCTTCTTATACGCACGTGTTATTCATAAGTTAATTTAAGTTAGAATTGTTATATTAGCAATCAGAATTTGAAGGGTTGAGCTACGATAAACAGTGATAAACCTAAATTCGACATCTATGTGTAATTCCGTGCGTTGTCGTCATCAGCATAAGAAAAACACTTATAAGGAATTGAAAAAGAAAGCTGAATACTTTTTCCACAATTTGTTTCTTATATAACTTGGAAACTTTAAACTTTGGGGATTATATATAGCTCGTGCAAACTATTTATTTGTATTTACATGCTACTCCACACGAACAAAAATGAAAGCCTTAACTTGAATACATTAACAGAATGTGACGTTATTCAACGAAACGGGGAAATGTAATGCTAACAAACTGGGATTTTACACGGAAAGGAACAGCTCACGAAACGATATGGGCTATACGATTTCGTCATTAAATTTTGAAATCTGAATATTGGAAGAGAGATATCAACAATTTTGAAAATTATGACTTCTAATCAGCTGTAGCTGAATTGAAAACGGTTAATAAAAAATGTTTGTCGAAAAATAATCGTATATCAGCACTTGCTAAGACAATGCAAATAACGAATTTCTTATAAACTTTGTGGAAAAAAGATATTAATTGCTTTTTAACAGTTTCCAAAAAAAATTACATTTGGTTTGTCTCTTTTTGTAAAATTGAATAACACTGATTGCAAACGATTTTTCAGTATTTTATTCACTTAGGCAGAAATATATGCCTGAACAAGGTGGTGTTGGTTACAGAACAAAGAAAAGATAACTTGCAATTTCTCTTGTTGACAGTACTCCTTTTAGGAATATACTGTATATACATTTTTCGGTAGTTGCACACTTATTTTCTTAAATAACAATTTTCTCCTATTTGTTCGCCTTCATGTAGTGTGTTACATAATTTAAACAAACCGCTGACTTTTGAACATTCGTCCGAGATTGGTTCTGACTCGAGTCACGGGGGAGGCATGTATGGTGTATTTATCTTATTGCATTGATCCCCTCAACTTGCTGGAGGTTGTGTCCCAAATTAATGACAGGTCTCTGCCTATA
Source organism: Macrothele yani (assembly GCA_039090855.1). Taxonomy (NCBI): domain Eukaryota; kingdom Metazoa; phylum Arthropoda; class Arachnida; order Araneae; family Macrothelidae; genus Macrothele; species Macrothele yani. The sequence goes on along the minus strand of CM076999.1, from coordinate 42,374,454 downwards.
GCCCATAGATTTTCTAATGAAGGCCTTTCAGCACTCTTTTGTTCCTAAAGAATCACATACAGAAACAACAATATTGTTATGCAAAAATCAGAAAGTTTTTATAAAATATGGGTCATACTGCGTTCGATCTTGGTACGAGTCTCCTAACAACCGTAATCGTTGTAGAAAGCATAGAAACCGGCCACATCTGTTAATCGCGCATGCGTCGTCGGTACTGTGCAGTTTAATAAGCGTTCTTTCGTGAATACCTAACAAATGTTTTTGCGCACTGATTTTTCGAAAAGATGGATGAGGAAGAGGAAAACGATGCGATAATGAATTTTGGGGTCAACTTTAGAATTGTGTTAGAGAGGCTTTCTGTTATTCGCAAGAGGCTTGCAAAAATGAATGTATAGAAAAATAAAAAAATTAACAGATGGCGTAAAGAATTTATGAATGAATTGTCACATATCGGCTGCTTTATCGCTCATGGGGGAACACCTTCAACGACTTTTGCAGAAGTAAACATCAACAAAAAATGTGTTTTTATATGAAAAGAGAGATACCTATCAATTAGAGATTTCGAAGAAATTGTTCACATTTCATTTCAATTAGTTTGATCCACTCACAAAAGCGAGCGTTTAGGCATGAAGCGAGTTTGTTTAACTTGGGTTCCACATTTCTTGACAAAGGAACAACTGGTTCGTCAAGTAGTACTTTGTTGATAATTAAAGCGAATGGTAAATGAGGATCGAGAAATCATGCAAAGTGTTAATAGAGGCGATAAAAATTGGCCACATTAGTTTGATCCACACACGATAGCAGAAAGCTTTGTTGGAACTAACCGTCGATACCTAAAGCCAAAAAAGTTCACAAATCAAAATCAGCTGGCAAGGTCATATTTGTTGCGTTCTTTGATTGTCAGCGTATGATCTGTCAACACATTGTTTCTCAAACAACCAGGATAAATGTTAACTACTATAAAACAACAGTGCTACAGGATCTTCAGAAACATGTGACAACAAAACGACCACAGCTGAAAAAAGATTGGGTGTAACATCACAATATTGCAAACCCGCACAAGGCCAGTTCTCTACTTTCTTATTCGGAGAAAATGAATATTAAGTTGATGCCCTAGCTTTCATACAATCCAAACTTACTTCATGCAACGGATAGTATTTTAAAAAAGATAGCCACTTTCTTAAAAAATAAGGAATACATATTTTTCTTCATAAAAGCATGTGAAATTCTTTAGTGACAATAAGTGTAATTGACTAAATTATGATATAAACTATTCCAGGTTGCTCGGTCTAGTAATTTAAAATTGACCCGAAACGGAGCCACGATTGTTTTGGAGTAGAACACGGTGGCTCAGTTTAGAGCTCATGTTTAATTGCAAGGCAGTGCAACTTAAGATGTGTTTTGGCGATCACACGTGATGCTGAAATAGTAGATTAGGAACGGCAATATTAATGACTGCACAATTTAGACACTTGAGAGCCACCTTTCATTTAAATTATATTTAAATTTAGGAAGTGAAAGGGAACACATCTCCAATTTACTGGGATTTTCTTTTTTTTTTTTATTGAAGGGTTAACGACGACCGTGAGCAACTGAGTGAACTATACGCAGTCGCCTGTCCCTAATTTAGAGCCACTTGTTAAAGGGAAGGGAGAGAGCAAGCACCGTAAGACAAACACAACATCAATGTATCACCGGGATTCGAACCCAAACCCGTCTCGGTCGAATGATCAGAAACCATCGCTTAGACCACTACGCCACCTGGGCGGCGTTTACTGCTTTTGGGTAGCTTTTCTGTGGAAATATTTTAAGTAGAAGATGAATAAAATCTCAAACTTTAACCGAAAGATTAAACGGCCGCCCCGGTGGCGCAGTGGTCTAAGCGATGGCCTCTGATCATTCGTCCGAACGGGGTCCGGGTTCGAAACCCGGTGAGGCATGGATGTTGTGTTTGTCTTACGGCACTGGCTCTCTCCCTTCCCTGGAACCAGTGACCCTAAATTAGGGACGGGCGACTGCTTATAGCCCATTGAGTTACTCACGGTGGTCGTTAAACCTCCAATCAAAAAAAAAAAAAAAAAAAAAAAAGATTAAACGATATATATAATTAGAGGACTTTTTAATGGTTATCCAAAGAAATACGATTTACTACATTAATTGACACAAAATGTATAAAACATTGAGATTTAAAAGTTTAACTTTCAAGCGGTGCAAACATTTCGAATAATGTAACAAATTTCGTACTGATAACAAAATATTTGTGAAAACCATAAAAGCAAATTGGAATCATGATTCTAGCTAAATATCTTTGGAGTATATTGTAAGCATCGGGAAATTGAACTCCGCCTTGTGCTCACATGGCTCTTTCATTTCTTCAATACATATAGCTGAAATGTATACATCATGAAAATATTCTGTACTGTTTTGTTTTGCTGATTCCTCCAACTTCTGTATTATGTGTTGACATTTATTAAAGAAGTAAAGCAAACGATTGTAAAATGAAATAAATACATAACCCTGAACATATTTTCCCGCAAAATTTCTATTGAATTTTTTTTATTTCCGACATGTTTTCTTCACAATAAAAATCTCTCGTTTAAAAATCTTTAATAACAAAAATGAGTAATGCATTTCATGATAACAAAATCACAAAAGACAGAATGACGAAGAATATGAAAATGGTGAAGCTAACACGCGTCATAAACGTCTTCCTGCCCTGTGGATTGTTCCCCTTTTCAAGAATCAACAACATGTCGACTTTTAAGGCATCAAATCGGTTTGTGTTTGAGAATCTTTTGCAGGACTTACAAACAATTGCCAAAAATGCTGGAACACATTTTACACTGCAATATATATTTTGAAATTCACGAACCGTTTTCCACATTACCTTTTGTGAGTTAACAAAACATATTTCTGATATATCGCAAAATTGTTCTAATTTGAGTCGGTCACTATGACCGTGTGTTATAATGTAAATACACTTGTATAAAATAATGTGAAACAATATGGCACGTGATGTATAAAAATAACTAAATAGTGGTAGAACAAAAGAAAACCGGTGTGCACAAACAGAAAAATTTACGTTGTCAAATATTAATTAAATCTTACCAGATACAGATCCTTGAACTCTGCCAAGTGCAGAGGTGATTTATGAGCTTGACAAAAAAATTACACAAAATTTACCTATCAATACCTTGGATTCACTGAACACACATATACAAGTAATCAAGGTGACTCAAAATATTTAGGAGTGAAACTGATTTTCAGTTGTGTTTATTGTTAATCAGAATTCTCGCCTGATCAAAATTTTGTTGAGATTTTTAAAGGGTTTTTTTCTCTTTTGTTCTTCATTCACAAAGCACCCACGAATGCCAAAAATGAGTTTTAGAGTCCAATTTTAATTTTGTTCGGTGTATATTTCAAATTGATAACACAATTTTCTGATTTTTCTTGTATTCAAAATTTTAACATTTTAATTTGTAAATTTTTATTTATTATTCGTTATTCGGCGTGATACAATTCGCATTCGTTTTAAAAGATTTACATTTGATATCTCCTTTAAAAAAAATCATAAAACATTATACACAAAACAAACAAATAATACACTTTGGCCAAAAATAAAATGAGCACTGAGGTTTCTCAGCGTGTAATGCATTACACTTCACTTTATATATATATATATATATATATATATATGGGATGTAAGGTCAGGTGATGCGTAACATCACAGCCTCTCCTTGACAAATGTCAAATCCGCCTTCTCGTGGTGCATCCTGTTCCCATTAAAGGAGCTCTGACGACCGCCAATAGCGGTATAACTATACCATCGGGATTAGAGGAAATGCTATCCCACACTCACCAACCCGCTTGGCCAGCGTGGTGAGTTATGGCCAAACACCTCCAAAATGACTCTACAACTTAAATCTTGGCCCTCAGTCTCCGGCAGCTGGAATGTACCTGGACAAGGCAGCGGCCAGTGCAACATGAAGGCAGAGGGTGCTAAGAATCCCCGGAGGACCGGACTAGGCTGTTATATGATGCTGACCTTGGCTATGTACAATGGACGCTCCCTATCTTCTGATTCAAGGCTTCTTGAATTGGAAGAGGAACTACAAAGGATCAAGTGGGACATCGTGGGGCTGAGTGAGGTAAGGAGAAAAGGAGAAGATCTCATCGAACTGAAAAGTGGACATCTCTTCTACTATCGTGGGACAGATACTGGCAGAACTAGCGGTGTTGGATTTATAATAAACAAGAAACTGAAGGATAAAGTTGTAGAACTTGAAAGTTCTTCTGACAGAGCTGCACGACTTGTTATCCAACTCTCGAAAATATACCAGGCTCAGATTATTCAAACTTATGCACCCACCACAAGTCATCCTGAAGAAGAAATTGAAGAATTTTATGAGGAAATTTGTCATCTAAATAATAAAGGTAAGCAGCACTTGAAAATAATTATGGGAGATTTCAATGCAAAAATAGGGCAACGGCAACAGAATGAAACTTCAGTAGGTAAATTCGGTCACGGCAACAGAAACCAGCGTGGAAATACTCTCGTTGAGTTTGCAGTGGCAGCAGGGTTTTTCATCTTGAACTCCTTCTTCAAGAAAAAGCCACACAGGAAATGGACATGGAGACATCCAAATGGGACGAGGAGTGAAATTGATTTTATTATGTGTAACAAAAAATTCGTCATAGAAGACTGCAGTGTGCTAAACAAGTTCAACACAGGTAGTGACCATAGATTGGTGAGATGTAAGATGCACCTCAACACTAAACTTGAACGTGGCAAGCTCATAAGACAAACAAAATCTATTGACATAACCAACCTTAAAAAACACCATAATACCTTCAAGTTGGAACTGAAGAACAGGTTCTCTGCTTTAGAAGGCCTAACATCGGAAGAAGTGGACATCTCTGAAGTTAACAGAAAAGTAACCAAAGCTCTTATGGAAACAGCAACAAAATTAGCTGGGTCTAAGAACAAGTTGCATGTAAATAAATTATCAGGAAAAACGAAAGTGTTGATGCAAAAAAGAAGAGAGATGAGGACAACTAAAGAAGATGTGACTTCCAAAGTGGAATATATAGAGCTATGCAAGACAGTAAGAAAAAGTATCACAGAAGACGTAAGAAAATTCAACTGTGAACTAGTGAGGAAAGCAATTGAAAACAACAAAAGCCTAAAGATAGCAAAGGGACATCTCAGTAAGGGAAGAAAACAGATTATGGCACTGAGAAAAGAAGATGGTTCCGTAACAAGAAATAGAGGCGAAATTTTGACAAGAGTGAAAGATTTCTACTCCAAATTATATGAAAGGGATGATACATGCCCTCCAGACATCATGAAAGATACCAGTACCAGAGTTCCTCCAGTCCTTCCAGCAGAAGTTGCACATGCAATCAAGAACATGAAGCGAGGAAAAGCTCCAGGAGAAGATGGAATTACTGTAGACATCATACAAGAAGCAAGTAGAGAAATCGAAACAGTACTCGGCCAAATTTTCACTCGATGCCTTAATGAAGGAAAGATTCCTGAGGATTGGAACACCGCTACAATGATCCTGCTACATAAGAAGGGTGACATTGAAGATCTCGGAAACTACAGACCTATCAGCCTCCTATCAGTAGTTTATAAAATCTTCACTAAAGTTCTTTCATACCGCTTGAAGGTAACACTGGACATGGCTCAACCGAGAGAACAAGCTGGATTCAGGAGTGGCTACAGCACAATAGATCATATCCACGTACTGAGAGAACTAATTGAAAGAGCAAGGGAATATGAACTTCCATTGTGCATGGCTTTTATCGATTATGAAAAAGCCTTTGATTCGGTGAAACCATCAGCAGTTACAATGGCTCTGAAAACCTGCGGTATTGAAGATGCATACATTAATATTATTAATAACATCTATGAAAATGCAAGTGCAAAGATTCGGCTGTTTGAAAATACAACACACGTAAAAATTTCAAAGGGAGTGAGACAAGGTGACACCATATCTCCGAAGCTCTTTAATGAAACATTGCAGGGTGTTTTTCAGTCGCTGAGCTGGGAAAACAAGGGGATAAAGATTAATGGAGATTATCTAACCCACCTTCGTTTTGCTGATGACGTAGTCATTTTTGCAACTACCCCATCAGAGCTGCAGAATATGATCCAGGAACTTGCTGACAAGAGTAAAGAAGTGGGAAAAAAATGAACTTTCAGAAGACAAAAGTGATGTTCAATGCTGTTACAAGAAATGAAGATTTATCGATTGACGGAGAAAATTTAGAGATAACAGACATGTACGTTTATCTTGGACAGCAGATATCAAGTAAGGGTCACATTGATGAAGAAATTAATCGGCGTACAAAACTTGCCTGGAGAGCTTTTCGAAGAAACAGCATAATTTTCAAGAACAATATGCCATTATGTCTTAAAAGAAAAGTGTTTGATCAATGCATCCTTCCAGTGCTTACGTATGGTGCAGAGACGTGGACCTTAACTAAAAGAGACATACAAAGGCTGCAGACAACTCAAAGAGGCATGGAGAGGTGCATACTTGGTGTAACCAGGAGAGATAAGAAGAGAAACTCGTGGATCCGAAAAATGACAAGAGTGGAAGACATCATGATCAGAGTTAAATCCCTGAAATGGCAATGGGCTGGACATACCGCCAGAAGGACAGATCATCGATGGACAGCCGAAATTTTAGATTGGATTCCAAGGGACAGGAAAAGACCCAGAAGAAGACCACGTGGGAGATGGGTGGATGAAATTCGAAAGTATGCAGGGGTGACATGGAGGAGACTGGCACAAGACAGACCGTTGTGGAGGAAACTTGGGGAGACCTTCGTCCAGCAGTTAATTGATAACGGTTGACAATGATGATGATGATGATATATCATCATCATCATCATCATCATTGTCAACCATTATCAATTAACTGCTGGACGAAGGTCTCCCCAAGTTTCCTCCACAACGGTCTGCCTTGTGCCAGTCTCTACCATGTCACCCCTGCATACTTTCGAATTTCACCCACCCATCTCCCATGTGGTCTTCTTCTGGGTCTTTTCCTGTCCCTTGGAATCCAATCTAAAATTTCGGCTGTCCATCGATGATCTGTCCTTCTAGCAGTATGTCCAGCCCATTGCCATTTCAGGGATTTAACTCTGATCATGATGTCTTCCGCTCTTGTCATTTTTCGGATTCACGAGTTCCTCTTCTTATCTCTCTTGGTTACACTAAGTATGGACCTCTCCATGATTCTTTGAGTTGTCTGCAGCCTTTGTATGTCTCTTTTAGTTAAGGTCCACGTCTCTGCACCATACGTAAGCACTGGAAGGATGCATTGATCAAACACTTTTCTTTTAAGACATAATGGCATATTGCTCTTGAAAATTATGCTGTTTCTTCCAAAAGCTCTCCAGGCAAGTTTTGTACGCCGATTAATTTCTTCATCAATGTGACCCTCACTTGATATCTGCTGTCCAAGATAAACATACGTATCTGTTATCTCCATCAATCGATAAATCTTCATTTCTTGTACAAGCATTGAACATCACTTTTGTCTTCTGAAAGTTCATTTTTAATCCCACTTCTTTACTCTTGTCAGCAAGTTCCTGGATCATACTCTGCAGCTCTGATGGGGTAGTTGCAAAAATGACTATGTCGTCAGCAAAACGAAGGTGGGTTAGATAATCTCCATTAATCTTTATCTTTTGGTTTTCCCAGTTCAGTGATTGAAAGACATTTTCCAATGTGGCATTAAAGAGCTTTGGAGATATGGTGTCACCTTGTCTCACTCCCTTTCCAATTTTTATGTGTGTTGTATTTTCAAACAGCCGAATCTTTGCACTTGCATTTTCATAGATGTTATTAATAATATTAATGTATGCATCTTCAATACCGCAGGATTTCAGAGCCGTGGTAACTGCTGATGGTTTCACCGAAACAAAGGCTTTTTCATAATCGATAAGAGCCATGCACAATGGAAGTTCATATTATCTCGCTCTTTCAATTAGTTCTTTTTCATAATCGATAAAAGCCATGTCCAATGGAAGTTCATATTCCCTCGCTCTTTCAATTAGTTCTCTCAGTACGTGGATATGATCTATTGTGCTGTAGCCACTCCTGAATCCAGCTTGTTCTCTCGTTTGAGCCATGTCCAGTGTTATCTTCAAGCGGTGTGAAAGAACTTTAGTGAAGATTTTATAAACCACTGATAGGAGGCTGATAGGTCTGAAGTTCCTGAGATCCTCAATGTCACCTTTTCTATGTAGCAGGATCATTGTAGCATTGTTCCAATCCTCAGGAATCTTCCCTTCATTAAGGCATCGAGTGAAAATTTGGCCGAGTACTGTTTCAATTTCTCCACTTGCTTCTTGTATGATGTCTATAGTAAATCCATCTTCTCCTGGAGCTTTCCCCGCTTCATGTTCTTGATTGCATGAGCAACTTCTGCTGGGAGGACTGGAAGAATTCTGGTACCTTTCATGATGTCTGGAGTACATGTATCATCCCTTTCATATAATTTGGAGTAGAAATCTTTCACTCTTGTCAAAATTTCGCCTCTATTTCTTGTTATAGAACCATCTTCTTTTCTCAGAGCCATTATCTGTTTTATTCATTTACTGAGATGTCTCTTTGCTATCTTAAGGCTTTGGTTGTTTTCAATTGCTTTCCTCACTAGGTCAAAGTTGAATTTCTTTACGTCTTCAGTGATACTTTTTCGTGCTGTCTTGCATAGCTCTATATATTCCACTTTGGAAGTCACATCTTCTTTAGTTGTCCTCATCTCTCTTCTTTTTTGCATGAACATTTTGGTTTTTCCTGATAATTTGTTCACATGCAACTTGTTCTTAGACCCAGTTAATTTTGTTGCTGTTTCCATAAGAGCTTTGGTCACTTTTCTGTTAACTTCCGAAATATCCACATGTTAGGCCTTCTAAAGCAGAGAATCTGTTCTTCAGTTCCAACTTGAAAGTATTATGGTGTTTTTTAAGGTTGGTAATGTCAATACATTTTGTTTGTCTTATGAGCTTGCCTCGTTCCAGTTTAGTGTTGAGGTGCATCTTATATCTCACCAATCTATGGTCACTACCTGTGTTGAACTTGTTCAGCACACTGCAGTCTTCGATGACGTATTTTTTGTTACACATAATAAAATCAATTTCACTTGTCGTCCCAATTAGATGTATCCATGTCCATTTCCTGTGTGGCTTTTTCTTGAAAAAGGAGTTCAAGATGAAAAACCCTTCTGCCTCTGCAAACTCAACGAGAGTATTTCCACGCTGGTTTCTGTTGCCGTGACCGAATTTACCTACTGAAGTTTCATTCTGTTGCCGGTGCCCTATTTTTGCATTGAAATCTCCTATAATTATCTTCAAGTGCTGCTTACCTTTATTATTTAGATGACGAATTTCCTCATAAAATTCTTCAATTTCTTCTTCAGGATGACTTGTGGTGGGTGCATAAGTTTGAATAATTTGAGCCTGGTATCTTCTCGATAGTTGGATAATGAGTCGTGCAGCTCTGTCAGAGGAACTTTCAACTTCTACCATTTTATCCTTCAGTTTCTTGTTTATTATAAATCCAACACCACTAGTTCTGACAGTATCTGTCCCACGATAATAGAAGAGATGTCCACTTTTCAGTTCAATGAGATCTTCTCCTTTTCTCCTTACCTCACTTAGCCCGACGATGTCCCACTTGATCCTTTGTAGTTCCTCTTCCAATTCAAGAAGCCTTGAATCAGAAGATAGGGAGCGTCCGTTATAGGTAGCCAAGGTCAGCATCAATTGGCAGCCTAGTCCGGTCCTCCGGGGATTCTTAGCACCCTCTGCCTTCATGTCGCACTGGCCGCTGCCTTGGCCAGGTACATTCCAGCTGCCGGAGACTGAGGGCCAAGATTTAAGTTGTAGAGTCATTTTGGTGGTGTTTGGCCATAACTCACCACGCTGGCCAAGCGGGTTGGTGAGTGTGGGATGGCATTTCCTCTAATCCCGATGGTATAGTTATACCGCTATTGTCGGTCGTCAGAGCCCCTTTAGTGGGAACAGGATGCACCACGACAAGGCGGGGTTGACATTTGTCAAGGAGAGGCTGTGATGTTACGCATCACCTACCTTACATCCCATATATATATATATATATATATATATATATATATATTTTTTAGGAAGGGAGTGTCTGACATTAGGTCCCCCGCACGGGGATAACTGGTTTTCCAGTTATTTGGGGAGCGGCGCCCCCACGGCCCGAGCTGACCTTGTGACTGATCAACATCTGATGTCATGCCACCGCCTGTTTTTTGTTTTGGTGCTGTTGGTGTTTGCAGGGACGGCTGTTCATCCAGCTGTTGGGGAGTCGCGGCCCCACGATCCCGAGCTGGTCTTGTGTCTCGCTTTTTTTGTTTTTATTTATTTTCTCCACTGGCTAGTTGCCCGTGTTGTATTCTCTACCTAATCGCCAATACGTTATGTACTAACACCCCGGTCTTGTGGTTTTGTTACCCTCCACCACTAACTGTTTTATATTAACCGCTCAGTTCTTAGGTTGCTGAGATTCCGTTCAGGTTCCCTTCCAGGATTTGTCGTCTTTGGATTTATTTTTTCCTTTTAGCTGGTTTGGGTGCTAGACCCACCTGCATGTTTGCCGCGTGCGGAGACCCGTGAGGCGGAAATGGGATGTCTGGCGGCTGAGGTCGCAGGAGTCCTGAGTAGTGCCTCCTGTGTACCAACACTCTTCTTCGACCCCGGCTTCGCTGTAAACGGGAGGCTAGAGACTAACCCACCTCTAGTCAGAAGTCTTGTACCAAGTTGTGTACAGGGCTTTAGCGGCTTTTTTGTCGTATAGCACGGCAGGGTAAGCCCGGGGGCTGTGGGATCATGCCAAAGGCGTTGGCATGACGGTACCAGAAGGCCGAAGTGTCCGCCGAGTGCGTGTGTTCACAGCCAACGGACTATATATGCAACGTATAAGCTCCAGAACTGTGTCCAGCGTCATTTTCTTGGCTTGCAGACCTCCAGTTCTCCCTTGTAGGGCTCGGTGGTGGGTGGAGTAGTTTGCAGACGAATCTTCCTCCTTTTTCCCATGGGTAAAAACAAAAACAAAACTCCAAATTTAGGTCACCTGCGAAATTGATAGTTGACAACGACTCTCCTTCGTCTTCTCAACCTACAAAGTCTCTTAACCTTAAACGATCTTTAGACCATGACCTGGACCCAGAATGTGGAACCTCTTCTTCGGCAGCTGTACCAGTCGCTCCGAAGCGTCGTCTCCCCTCGATTGCTGTGAATACGCATGCTACACACTTAGTTGTAGAATCCATCGATCCGAATGAGAGACTGTCCACCAGGTCTCCCTTTTTAATATCTAAAGCTTTGGACGCTGCGGTTGGCACCTTGAAGTCTGTGAGGAAGCTTCGCTCTGGGGACCTGCTTGTTCAAACTTGCAGTGTTTCTCAGAGTAACACTCTTATGCACCTCACTAGTCTTCAAGGCATGCCTGTCAAAGTGGCACCTCACCCGTTTCTTAACACCTCTCGGGGTGTTATTTCGGAGTTTTATCTCTTGCCATGCAGTGAGGACGAATTGGTGACTGAACTTGCGGATCAGGGTGTTCTTGCTGCACGTCGTATGATGTTCCGGGGTGATGGCTCTTTGATTAAATCTAAAAATGTAATCTTGACTTTTAACTCCCCAAAAGTTCCGACCGAAATCAAGGCTGGCTACTTGGTCTGTGGAGTTCGCCCTAACATTCCCAGTCCTCTGCGCTGTTTCAGGTGCCAGAGGTACGGGCATTCAGAACGTTTCTGTAAGAGTTCCGCTCGTTGCGCAAATTGTGGCTCCAGTGAACATGACGGGGAAGGTTGCACTTCTGCGGCCTCCTGTGTTAACTGTGGTGAGGCCCATGCAGCTTACTCCCGCAACTGTATGAAATGGAAGGACGAGATGGCGATCCAGCGCCTCAAGACACTGGAAGGCCTCTCGTACCCTGCTGCCAAGGCCAAGTTGGGTATACCCACCAACCGACAGCGTACTTTTACCGCAGTAGTTCAGTCTCTGCCACAACCCGTGCAGCCCTTTGTTCCGCGCCCTGTAGCTCTCGCCCCACTTGCCAAGCGATCTACAGCTGAACAAGCGACACAGGTGGATTTTCCCGAGCTCCAGCTTTTTCGAATAGCTGAGTCTGCGCCTTCTCTTTTGAAGACGACCGACTCTTCCGGTTCCCAGCAGAAAGCCTGCACGTGCTGGAGACCCGGCCCTCAATCCGCAAAGGTGTGCAGTGTCCATCCAACTGTCGCGGTTCACCTGGCCAACATTGCAACTGTCTCGGCCTCAGCGAGGTCCCCACCTTCACCCAACATTATAGAGGAACATAGGGGGGAGGAGAGTGACAGTTCGTCCCCAGCCTCAACCAACATTGCAGAGGATCATGGGGGGAGGAGGAGAGTGACAGTTCGTCCCCGCCCTCGGCCAGCATTGCCGAGGAGCGTGGGGAGGAGGAGAGTGACAGTTCGGCCCCCTCCTGGTGTCTTCCTATGTGTAGTTGTGTTCGATTTCGTAATGTGTTTTATCATTCTCATTTCTCAGTTTTACTTAATCGGCTTGTTTCTCACCATTGTACCATGTTTTTCATACTGTTTGTTTCATTGTCTTTTTTGGCCCTTCCTTCGTACTCATGGTTCGGTTTTACTTGGTCAGCCTGCTTTTGCGATTTATGCCCCGTTTTTTAATTTTGTCTGTTTGTCTTGTGTCTGGCGCTTTTTGGCCAACCATGGCCCTTGCGCCAATAAAATCTAATAACCAACCAACCAACTGACCCGAGGTCTTAAACAGCCCTTAGAAACAGGAAACTAGGAGATTTTGGCAAGAACACCCGATAGGATGGTGACTCGGAAGCTAAGTAGAAAGGGGGAGGAAGACGCCCTTATTTGTTACCGGGGTCCAGTACCCGGCTAATAAAATGATTACACCGGCCTCTTAAGCTTTTTTTTCCTTTTTATATCATTTGTGTTTATTTCAAAAATCAATTATATAACTCTCTACCATTTTATAAGACTCGATAAATTTCATTTTTTCACAACCATCACACCTTTCTCTCCCCGTGTCATTTCTCAACACAATAAGATATTCTCAGACAACATTAGTTTCAAATGGGAATATGGAAAATGCTGCATAAATTTTAAAACCAAGTAGTTACATTCTTATGGACAACCCTTTTCTTTACTTCCACCATTAGTAACTGAACGCTAGGAAAGACGTTTTTCCGTAGTCAAGAAAAAGTCTGTGTGGTTTACTGGTGGCAAATAGGAAGATAACTCGAAATGTTACCTCTTTTTAGGAAGACTTTAGTGTCCTGAAACCTGATAAGGTCGTCGCTGATAACCTCCTAACTGGGTTGGAACAGTCGTTTGCCAAGCATCCAGGAGTCGTCTTGGAAAGACGTCAGAAGGACAGGCGTCCAAAAAGGCGAGTTGCTTCGGCTGGGATTTTTTTCTTCCACTCCGGCAAGATGGCGGCAACCGTTGCGTCACACCATGGAGGCATCAGTCGTCCTCGTTTTAGTGCATTTGGAGCTGAATTTTATCAAGCTGGTTTCAACAAAAAATCTCCTGCCCAAATTCATTGCTCTCCTCAGCACAAAGTAGAGCTGCCGTCAGCTCTGGCAAACAAGTGAAAATTAGTTGTTGACCAGCGATGAACAGGAGGCAAGTGCAAGTGAGAGAGAGAAAATCTCCTCTTTGCTCAAAATTTTTCTAAATTCTTGCGCGCATGCGCCACGAATCTACGCTCGAACATTCAGCATTCTATTGGGTCAAAAGTCCTTCCTCATGCTTCGTATTTGTCATGGATCATCACGCGCGGTGGGACGAACATCTTGAGCTTTTTCGTTCGCCCTCCGCTCGTCTGTTCACGAATCTACTAAGTTTACTCCCGCAGAACTTTTTTTGGGCCGAAAAATTAAGACCCCGTTTGAAAATTTAACGGGGATTATCGACGAACTAAACCAGCGACCAACTCCGTAATCAGTACGAATCATGGCAGAGAAAGCTCGTGTTGCAATGATAGGAGCACAAGCGGCTCAAGCAAGATACTATAATACTAGGCGTAGGGAACCAGATCTTGTCGTTGGAGATCTAACTCTCTTGGAGACACACTTCCAGTCTTCTGTTTCTCATACTTTAGTAAAGAAATTTGCACCCAGCTACGAAGGTCCATATCTGGTGGCAAATGTGTATTAAAATAACATTATCCTTGAAAAACCTGACAATCAATTTCAATACGTACACGTTGCTCAGTGTCGCAAGTATCATGAACGAAAAATAGATTTTATAATCAACCCTACTCAACTATCTGTTCCACAGACTCAAGAGTCTATATCACACGATCAACCTCCAGAAATTTTGGACGAAACCGACAAACCTTTTTTAAGAATCTGCAGTGATTTTGTCTTCACCCTCCCCTCCACAAGACTGGCTTCCAAGAACGCAACCTGATTCTACCATAAGACGAAGACTCGAATCAAGTTCTTCAAATTCTAGTATCATTCCCTTCTCTCCAACCATTGCCGAGACTATTACTGCACCATTTCCTAATAACTCGCACCAACACAAGCTCCTACTTCCTTGAATACCTCGTCAGAGAGTATTCCAATAGGCAGAAATAAACATCGCCCCGCACAACCACTAACTTACAGCAGCGACTCAGAGTCATCACATATTTCTGATTTACCAGATATAGACAATAGTTTGACGATTCCTAAACGTCAAACACATATTACAAACCGTCCAGCAACACCAAACGCTGGTCGAAAACGCAACTTGTCTGCCCAATCTGCTTCGCCGCAACACCGACGAAGGCAGAGATCCTTGCATCCGCCCGGGTTTCGCCCCTGGAACTTACGCTCAGGGCAAACAGGGCCGATGCCTGCTTCTACTCTCATGCCAAAAAGTAGAAAGAGAAAACAAGCGATGTGGCCGGAGCCACGTCCCTTCAAAGGAATGCTGGAAGGACAACACGGGCCCCAGCACAAAGGGACAGCATATCGAAAGCCTGGGGGAGCCCGCTCCTGTCAGACGAAGGGAATTCCTGACCGATAGACTTCAGAATTTCTTGACCGACAGACTTCAGAATTTCTTGACCGACAGACTTCAGAATTTCTTGACCGACAGACTTCAGAATTTCTTGACCGACAGACTACAGATGTTCCAGATCCATTCAAGTCGCAGAAAAGTTCGGTACCACCAATATTTCCCAGTCCGATTAGGACTGGAAAAATATATCGTACTAGGGTTTTTATGCGTCCTCGAGATAAGTAAGTTCTCGTGGACAGGTTATTTTCTCATTATGTTGTTCTTCCTGCACGACCAGTTGGCGTGACAGAATTTTTTTTTTCCGTGTGGGCCTACGCATTCTTTTTGTGATATATGTAGTTTATATATATATATATATATATATATATATATATATATATATATATATATATATATATTCTATGTCCGTCTACTAATCCGAATTTTTTTTTTACATATATATGTGTGTTAAGGGTAAAATAGTGAAAATTGTTACTGTTAGGCAGCTACAGGCAATCTTCGATGCTGATACAGTTTGTTTGTAGTCAACGATAAATATATATAGAGTTGAAAATATGAGGAACTAAAATGAAATCAAAAAAGTGATTCCTGCTGGGCAGAATAAAAATAAGGTATGCCGATGGAGGTTTGTTCTGTACACGTATAGAAAGTGTTTCCTGCTTCAAAGACGACAATAGCTGAGGACACAGGTTTATTGAATTTGTTATGCCAAGCTTGAAGTTGTAGATAATGCTGCCACACAAAAAAAAGAAAAAAAAGTAGGACGATAAACGTCAGTCAGCGAAATGTAAGACTACACTCAAAATTTGATAGGTTTCTCAAAAAAAAAAAAAGAAAAAAAATATTTATAAGCGGGAGATGATGTAACGTATACTGTAGATTCAGTTTCTTTTTTTTTTATTATCTCTTGTTATTTTATTTTCTTATGCAAATTATCTTCTCACTTAGCGAGATGTTGTTTCTCCAGCTAAATTATATGTGGCAACGAGTGTAAGTCAATAACGTGGTGGTATGCAATATATATAGGCGCGCTCAAGTATACCAAAGAGCTTCGTTTTATATGTGATAGTTTCTTCCTGATAATTGATATGCGATTTAACTACTTTTCTACGATATTACGATAGTACGAAAGTTCGGGCTATCAGTAGTTGTGTTATTTTGGAGTGTGTATTTGAGTAATACCAGGATCTACCCAATAAAAGGTTAAAAGTGAGTACGTTTTCTTAGTTCATTTTATTGTCAGACCTCTGTCTGGCCGTTAAGTCTATTTCATTGAGTGTTTACGTTAAGTTCAGGGTATATTGTGTTTACCGCTCTAATAAGGAGCGTTCAAGGTACTAATGTACTAAAACCGACGTTATATTACTGATATTCAAGATAATGAGGAACGCTGAGTAAAAATAAATTCCTAATTCTTGGAATTTATTGCACGTGCGTGTCTTACCTAAACAAACTCTAGCACTTTGAAGATTAAGCACACTTTAGCTACGTCAAGTAACCTTTCAATAACCCTAACGTGACTTAACGTAAGCTTTCCTGCACTACACGTCCAGTCGGAGAATTTTATTCATTATAATACGCCAACGTCCATCCGTTCGATGAAGCAGAAAACATGACTCATCGGATA
The DNA here is from genome assembly GCA_039090855.1 of Macrothele yani. Taxonomy (NCBI): domain Eukaryota; kingdom Metazoa; phylum Arthropoda; class Arachnida; order Araneae; family Macrothelidae; genus Macrothele; species Macrothele yani. The sequence goes on along the minus strand of CM076999.1, from coordinate 42,357,744 downwards.
AAGCAATCCTTTGCCAATCAGCGGAAGTCCAATTCCGATACCTCCGTGCAAATGAGAGCTTTTCGTGCCGATACATCTTCGTTAACACAAGTGCAGTGACCATCCGTCTGCATCGGAGTCCTATGCGCAACAGACACACTTTCAGTAGCCCCCTTGTTCATTCGGCCAGTGAGTTTCTCCACTGTAGCGGGTCGATCGGCCCTTACACTCCTTCGACGCCGAAGTTCACCTCTCACATCAATGGCACGTGTCACTAGCATTTTCCACGTCGCTTATTCTCAATGGTGCAGTTTCTCCGATCAGGGCACACGTTAACCACAGCAGCACGGGAACAGTTCACTAACTGCGCTGTTTTAGAAATACTGAAACCCTTGCCCCGAAAGCTGATAATCATCTCTTTTTGCAAATCTGATAAATCGCAATTTTTATCCATGACAGGGGTGAGTGACAAGTTTTCAGATTGTCTACAGCACACCTTCTATAAACTCTTACGCAGCTCACGACACGTGCCTTCTTTCATTGGCTACGCGCTGTTGACGACAAAAGTAGGAGGTGGTAACAATAATGTGACTCGACTGTGTAGTACTGCATATCATTTTATTTGTCACTCTATAAACGTGTGGAGTAAATCTTATCATAAAGGATACCTGACGGTCATAATCTATTTGAGTCCTCTAAGGAACGTCCGGTATGAACTTTTCTCCAAAAAAGGAAATGTAAAAAATTCCGAAGCAGAGACAGTCATAAATGATGTAGAAATATGAAGTACATGAATGATGTAGAAATATCCAAAGAATAACACTGATAAACAAAATAAACTTTTTTCTTGACACGCGAGGGAAAATACCTGATTTTAATACAATTTTCCACGCCGAATTCATAAATCTAGGAACTTTTTCTCTATCACCCACGGTTTTGTTGTGACACTTCTGTTAACTGTAAAAGAAATGTGAGTATTTGCACGCTTTAAGGACACTATTGAACTTACCTAAAACGAGACAGTTTTTTTTTTATTTCCTTTGGTGTTTAGCATCTGAGCATCCCTCTCTGCCGTCCAACAGGGCTCAGCAAGCATTATTGCACTCCCTTGTCCCTGGCACCTCTTTTCCATGGCAGAGATGTCTTGGTGGAATAGCTACCCACGTTCGATACTAACGGCCAGCAGATCGTCTCGGAAGATATTCAGGTGGAAGCCCAAGAAATGCATTTGATGGACATATTACAGCCCACATCCTTGTATAATTGTAAAAGTTCACCCATAATGTCACGGTAGTTCGGGCTTTAAAATGTTCTAAAACAATTTGCACAATACTTTTAAATGACTTCCACTCTGATTTTTCAGCTCTGATTAACAGATCTTTGAATTTTCGATCTGCAATCAAAGTTCTTATTTGGTGACCCACGAAAAGTCTTTCCTTGATTTTAGCATCAGTTACACGAGGAACGTTTTCCTTTCGAAAAATAAACTCATCACCAATTTTATCCATTGCCTTCACATAGTTTTTTAAAAGCCCTAACTTTATATGAAGTGGAGGTAGAAGAATGATGAGTTGACTAGTTAATGACGTACACCATTTTTCTGTCCAGGCGTAAGTGAGTCATGCTTTGGCCATTCCTTCCTGATGTAATGATTTTTCTTCTCCCTGCTGTCCCATTTGCACAAGAAACAAAATTTAGTATAGCCGAGCTGCAAACCCATTAACAACGAAATGACTTTTAAATCGTCACATATGTCCAACAATTGTTATCATACTAAATTTTTTTCAAACAGGATTTGCATATTTTCATATGTTTCCTTCAAGTCAGTTGCATAAGCTAACGGCATAGAAAGAAATCGCTTCCCATTGTGCAACAGGACGACCTTCAAACTAAGCTTCAAAGAGTCAATGAAAAGTCTTTACTCAGTTGTTTAATGTTCCTGATCAAGACATCCACCACAGCGCAAATATTGTTGCAGTACATTAATCCATCTTATGCAGAAATGCAAAATGGAGTGTCATATCCCGAACAAGGCCGTTTTAATCGCCTTGAGTTAACGATGAAATACACGTGAAGAGGTACTTTATTCAAAAGCGGGGTCCTCATTAATTCTCATTTTCAACTTCGGTAGTTGAATCATGTCCGGATTCAGTTTCTGCTATAACATGTGTAAGAAGATATGGTACAGGTAAGTCTCCACTCTGGGCGGAATTGGCCTCACAGAAGTTAGCAAATTTTAGTACTGCACTATGTGTTTCGATTTATTACTAATTCCTTTTACCTTTGTAATACAGAAATAACAGTCCAATGAATGATCTTGTGGTTCACGCAGCACCATGGGTATCGCAAAGCTCACATGTCGCATCCTCTTAGACCAATATGTAAGACATTTCACACCGGCCGCACAGCGGACACGTAAAGTCCAGTTCTTATTCTGATATCCCACCTTACAGCCCAAATATAGTTCATAACATTTCTTAACTGGTGGAGTAAAACTTCCTCATTGATCTTTAAATGTCAAACTCCCACACACCTAACAGTAGTGATCATGATGATTTACACACTTCGTTGGCATACTTACTGAATATGTACCACACCACACTTACGCAGTAGCTTCAAATTATTTGACACAATATAATGCAAACTCACTGGGTGCGCGCAAAGAGAATGGCTGTGCAATACTGGCGTGTTCATAAAGCGTCACTCTGCAGGACTCAGAAGACTGCTGTCAGGCGCCATCTCGCTACGTGGCGGTACATGGATCGTCTTGCTCATTCGCTTCCGATTTTCGGAGTAAATACAGCTAGTGCCTTCGTAATGTTAAATTGTTTGTGGTCCCCTATATTAGAAATCACATAAAATATTATTATACGTAAATTAGTTATAACAGGAAAAATACCTAAATTTCCGAAAAAATAATAATAAAAAAAATTGTACGAAAGGTGAGTGAGGGTGATAGAAAAATTCTGATACCATTTCAGCGTAAAAAGTTATGTTAGAAACACACTTAACTTTTCATGTTGCAAAATCTGTGTTATCAGTTTTATGAAACAAAAAAGTTATTTATTAAGTCTTAAAAACTAAACATTTGGTCATTATGCTTCCTTGAACTCCTTTAGAAAAATTAGACTGCATCTTTTATTTTATTTAAATAGAAAGTTTACCCTCTCGGATTTTTAAGATTTAAACTATGAATTATTAATTGCCATTTATTAAACAATCATATACCCGTAGTCGAGACTTTGTTTAATTCGAGACCAATAACAGGGCTACATTGGCCAAAAACTAATTACAGCACTCTCTCTAATTTCCAGTATGATGTTTTCATTTGAATGCGCAGAAGTTGATTAACTGATATTTCACCGAGAGATTATTTGCCTTCACGTGTGCAGATTCAAAAGATGCAAGCAAGGAAAATGAGATTTTTCATTAATTGGCTCCAAATTTTGAGCGCATCATACGGGAAAATTGTACCATACTATTCAATTCGTTATATAATACTGTTCCTTTAGTTCATACAGTTCAATTTAGATTTTCATTTTCAAACTAAACGGTATGTTAAAATTATTAATCTAGACCCCGTAGTGCTTCTTTAGATGTAGAGCACATTTGAAATAAAACAAAATACCGCAGCGGTTTCTTCCTATTTTTCATCTCAAATAAAACCTTAGCGATAAAGTTTAAATTATTTAGAAAACCGTATTTACATTTACACTGAAACTCTTAAAGACAATTATCCGAGTCGGACAGATGGTTGGCAAATTTTCGTCAGAAAATGTTACAGTCCTATACATTACGATCCAGTGCTTAACCAAAAATTATTGATTTCATATATAAGTGTGATACCACCTACTTCCAGTAATTTTTCCTTGTAAATGAAATTAATTCATGAGAACTCTAAGCAAGAAATTTTCATTTATGATAGTTAAGTGTGGCTGCATACCACTTTCAATGGAGAGAGAGGTCAATATCATTTTATTTTTTAATGTCACTCTTTTCTCAAATATATTACTGAAAAAAACCTTAAATTGGAGTATGTGTATGTGTGAACACGATTGCATGTTACTCAAGGGCACATACATTGTTTGTGGGCTAACTATATACTCTTTCTTAAATACAAGCAAAGAGCGCAAGGCTTTGGAATGTCTTATGAGGAAGATTTGAATGAGAAGTAAAGGATATTTATAATAGGCAATGATCAAGCCTCGTTAAATCCTCACTGGAAAGATTCAAGACCATCTTGAAAGTACAATGCGATGACATTAGAAGGATGAATTTTCCTCTTTTGTGACGTCATTCTCATATCACACGGAATGATATGTCGGTGTCCTTGCTATCGACGTATACGACAACGTTAAAGACCAAACGAAAGGTTTGGTTTTTATATCACGTTTGTAAAAGCGGATACTCATCTCTGTAATATCATGACATTTTTTTCTAGAAGATATTGGTACATCCACGTGACAGCAGCTATTCTTGAGATACGAATTTATAAATCACTTAGAAATTTTAACATGTGGTGTTAAACCAATTAAAATTGACATTGTGCAATTATGCTCGGTTTGATTGAACGCTTAGGAGGAAATCATAAATGACATATTAAGTTAGCTTTTTCTTCCAAGATAAGCCACCATCTGGATGCACTACAAAGTACACCCGTGGTGATCGAAGAAGAGCCTGTGCCCCACTATCTGGGGTAATTATTTTTAGAGATTACATCCATAATATTCTAATCAGAATTATCTCCACCATTTAAAAAACAGAAATTGCTTTAAGAACCTGAGACTTTCACTCATACAAACCAAGGTGGGGAACCGACGTTACACTCCCCCAAAAGACACACTTTTACCACTAATTTTCACTCTTTTACTCCTTCAGCATTATAACTACATCCGAAGAAGACATCACTACTACAATTATACCACGCAGCAAAACGCATATTAAAAGATAAACGAAAAATGGGATGTATAACTCACCTCGCCATCTTTTCTTGCTCTTCACTTCAAGGTACGCTGAAATGCTCCTCGAGGTATTCTGAAAGAAATCACTGTTATAGAAATCCTTCAGCTTTTCGTTTGAATCTCCACTGAAAAATATTAAGAAAATTTTCAGAAAACGAATTATTGACAATACATTAATTATTCCAATAACATTTTATTTAATGAATTAATTTTTATGAAATTGTACTTCAAAACAACTTATAAAAATAAATTTTTCTCAAACCACATTTAAATCACTTTTATGTCACGAATTTGTTGGTATTTGATACCAGAATTATCCTTTTTTTCTGAAAAATTAAATGAGTGGTACCAATTTTAATACTGTTAAGAACATACCATTTGTCTCATATTTTCAGAAGCAATGAAAGAAGTGTACAGCGTGTAACTTGACTGAGAGCTTCTTCTAATACACATATATTCCTTTCTTTAACATTTTTATTTTTAACTGATCCTCAGTACTATTTTTCTTCTGTAGGGACATACTACATTCTGTTAAAAAAATGTTATTCCAAATCAACTTGATGAATATTTCTTTTCTGCCTTTGACGCCATATTGTATGCTCTCATAGCTGAAAAAGGCTGTTCTGTTTTTACAAAAATTCCCGTAAGACAGGTGTCGCAAACACAAAAAACAAGTAATTTTTGTAGTCTAATATCATTTCCTTTAAGAGTGTTGCTTTCAGTTTTGTGTTAGACTTTGACTATGCTAATTCACCCATCTGAAATAATCCATTAGCAATTCCCATTCATCAAAATATGAAATATGACATTTCCACGCACGAGCAAGCTAATAGATGAAGTTTTTTCAAAGGAAAGGGGGATGTGTAGTACGGGTTGATTCCAATACCGTGGATGTGTCTATCATTCTAAACAATTATTTGTGGTCGTCTTGTTTTGAATCATCATGGCACAACTATCGAGATTTTCTGAGAGGAAGAATCCAATACTTAATGCCAGCTTGATTTCTGCATAATAAACGCAAAATGCGATCGAATGTCAAATACATTTGAGCTGTACACAGGAAGGAAATATTACTTTCTCTCTAGATATGCAGTAATCTTGCACTCCACCATGTTTTATGCTGCGTCTGATGCAAACCAAATGCAAGTTGTAAGGCTCTGGCCTCGTCTTTTGATTTCCACGTGAATGAAATTGATTATGTCTTCTCCTGTAGCATTTTGCACGGGAATTAAACCAAGAAATCCAGTTAAAATTTAGGTTTTTTCCATCACTTGAAGAAAAAACTAAATACACTAGTGCTTTTATGGGGAATATTCATCTACTTGTATAATGAAGGATTATTTTTGGTTATTAAAGTCATCAATAAGGTTATGTTTTCAGTGCAATCGATAAGATATTTTTTTATTAATCACGAATATTTTTGTATGTATCTGAATATGTCTCAGTAAATTTCCTTGATCATTTGCTATCGTGATTTCAATCAGATGGTCAATTCTACATATTGTACAATAGCTGAAGGCATTATGAAGCCATTGAGGAAGTCATGAAAGAATTTGCTGAAAACAATGAAAAGATAGTAAATGTAAATGGAAGGATCTACAGCACAACACGATTTGCTGATAGCATTACAATAATGACAGATAAATAAAGGGACTTACAAGAGTCATTAGAAGAATGTAACAAAATTCTTGAAGATATTAGTTGTTCAAATAAGTTTTAAAGCGTTTTAAAACAACGCAACATGTTATTTGAGAGGAAACATCAATACCGTTACGGCTCAAAATATACACCGTCATTATCTATAACCTTCCGCCATCGGTCGGGAAGCTGACGGAATCCCGTTATAAGAATACTTCGCCATGTGACGTGATGAAGTTGTCAACCTATTTCTTGCATTTCGTCACGTATACGGAACCGTACGGCAGACAAACCATGTTGCATAGATCGAAATAAATGATAGTATGAAGGGGATATGTCGGGACTACGTCGGTGACTCCAAATCTTTCCAGCGAAGCGTCAGTAACGTTTAATTCCTTAACCGATTTCGCGACATGCGGCCTCGTGGTGTCATGCAGTAGTTTTGAGGGATGCAATCCTTTGCCTATGAATGGACATTTCCGACAGAATTCCTGGTTCATACTCAGAAATTATTGCTTGTAACGATCAGCAGTAACTGTTTGATAATGTTCGAATAGTTCATAATAGTGCACACCCTTCATATCAGACCAGATGCGCAGGAGAGCTTTCTTGTAGTGAAGATTGCGTTTCGGTGTCGAAGTCGTTCTTTTATCGGGATTTACCCAGTGGTTCTTGCGTTTGGGATTGTCATACCATATCCACTTTTCATCAACCGTAAAGATTTTTCACAGGAAACCCTTTCTCTGTTGTTTATTAAACAGATTCAAACACTTCATGACACGCTTATCCTTGATCCTCTGGCTCAGGTCATGTGGCACCCATTTTCCTTCCTTCTGAATCTTTCCCATTGCGCGTAAACGATTGGAAATTATTTGTTGAGTTACCCCCAGTTGTTCGGCTAGTTCGGTTTGCGTTTGACACGATACTTCATCCAGCAATGCTTGCTTTCTTCATGCGCAACCTTCTGCGGGTCACCCCTACGCTGTCGATAGCTAACATCAAAATCACCTGTTATCTAAACCAAAACTCACAGATGCTTTTTGATACAATTTTGTCCCCCAAAACAGAAAAAACCGAAGCACATGTATTTGCAGCGCTTTTACCGTTATGAAATTTGTAAAGACTGCAGTGTCGAATAAATGCCGTATCGCTTGCCATCTTTCACCTACCGATGTGCAAGTGCGTTTGACAGTTGGGCAAAATTTTTTGTCGCATTTTATATTCTGAACTGGTTAATGCCACAAGACAACTACCCGACAGAATGTCAGATAGCCGCCTCAGTGTCGCAGTGGTCTAAGCGATGGCTTCTGGTCATTCCTCCGAGAAGGATCTGGGTTCGAATCACCGTAAGGCATGGGTGTTGTGTTTGTCTTACGGCTCTTTCTCTCTCCCTTCCCAGAAACCAGTGGCCCTAAATTAGGAACGGGCGACTGATTATAGCCCACTGATTTGCTCACGGTGGTCGTTAAACATCCAATAAAAAACATCACTTATGTAAATTAGTGGTATACGTCACACAAAAAACGCTTTAAAACTTATTAGTACACCGAATAAAGTCAAAATCAATATAAATGTGAAAAAAAAAGGATTAAAGAATTGATTCAGAGACGGAGAGCAAAAGATTAATATCCTATTGAAGGGAAAAAGAATAACACAAGTGAAGGACTTCATTTACTTAGGTAGCCTTTTTACATCCAGCGGAAAGGATGAAATATATGTAATAACTTGGGCAGTGCAAGCAAAGAATCAAATAATGCTTTTAATGAGAAAAAACGACTATTAACATCCAAGTATATCTCTCTGGAATCAATTTTTTTTTAATTTATATTTCGAATGTAACACTTTATGCATCTGAAACTTGAACACCAGTTGGGCAAAGTTACAATTATTCGAAATGTGGTGCTGGCAACGTATGATGAAAATTGCCTGGACAGAAGAATGACAAATGTAGAAGTGTTGAAAAAAGTTCTGAAAAAAGAGAAATATTATGGACTACCAAAAGCAGAAGAGACAAAGTGTTAGGTCACAACATAAGACATAAGACAGTTGTGCCAACTTGATTGAAGGCAAAATGTAAGGAAAAGCTGGAAGAGGGCGCCCAATAATTCAATGTATGAGTCAAATAAAAACAGGAAGATTTTACCGGAACGTCAAGCTTATGGCTCAGGTAAGAATTCCTTTGTGAATGATGACCGGTGCCACAGACCAACCTTATGGTGGAGGAGAGGAGGAGGAGGCAAAATGGCTGCACATGTTGAGAGCAATTTCTAGATCTACTGCTTTAAATTTGTCATTATTTATCTTAGTACTTTTTCTGGCTTTAAGCTGTGGCTGGCTTTTTAATTGAGTTTTCACCTTGCGTCTCTAACACTTTTCATGTTTTGAGATGTTGCTAATTCTTTGCGCTATAGGTCAATGGCAAATATTTGAATATGCTGCTTTAAACTATCAGAAGCCATTTTGAGCCATGCGTATGTTTTTCTCCAAATACTCTTGTACTTACGATTTCTATCTCGCGAAACTCTCTATTTCTTGGATGACATGGCCATATGCGAAAATGATAAATTATTTCTAAAAGACACAGTATTACCACATTAAAAATATTTATTAAAATTACGAGTCCACGTCGTGTTAGACCTAGGCCTGTATGCTTATGAATCACAATCACATCCAAACACATTGGAATTGGAACTTCTATAGTCAACTGTCAATCAAATTTTAAAATGCGTTGATTCTGATTTCTGGGAAGTCTTGTTAGTGTTGCCATTTTGAAGATGAAATACCTTTATTAAAGGAAATTATTTTAAAAGAGAATGGTATGTAAATTTCGTTCAACTAATGCAAAATACCAGGTGAGAGCCAAAAAAAAAAAAACCAAATCAATTCTCTAAAGCCACTGAATTTAAAAAAAAGTTAGGTTTCAGGAATTTGGCGTCACAAATATCATTATGACAATCCAGTAAGAGACTCGCTCAGCCAGAAACGAAAGAAAAGTCAGAATTGAAGACATAAGATTTTTCTTTTCCGCTATATCTTTTTACTCATTAACGTAAAAAATGTAAATGCTTGTTTTTGACAAAGGATATTCTTGATGCAGCAATTATCAATTTCAACGAGCTATGCTATTTAATAACTGAAGTTTCTCATACATTTTTGGTGTTCCTATTTTCGCAACAATTCCAGGCAATAAGATTTATCAACTATATTTTATAACATAAGTGATCATTAAAAATAGGTTTTCTAGCACTTCAAAGCTGCTATGAAATAAAAATATTTCTACTATATGTCTGCACAACTTTCTACGTAACATTAATTTTCCAGTAAAATATCAATATTAGTGTTTTAAATAATAATTTCAAACTTGAACTTAAAGACTTTGTACATTCGAGAATTCACACGCTTTTCGCAAGATATGTTGCGAAAACATGATGAGTGATGAACTATAAAGATTTGGCTGTTCTAAAGGAATTAGTAGCCATTCTTCATTTCTATGGAGTACTGAATAGTTAGCTTGAAACTGTCCATCTTCCAAAAAGGGACGTAAATACACTGATTGTACCAAATTCCATAAATTGTGCAATCGTTAAAATTGTAGTTTATGAATGCATTCATGCATAATAATATCAAGCAGCAAAGGGAAGATTAGAGCGATAAGGAAAAAACCGAATCCTGACATTTGATTTTTACCTCATTTTTATTTTTATGGATCTTTCCTTTGGACCTGACGTGCTGGCAAACATCGCGAACCATGTCTTCCTAAGGGTTCAACGCCCTCTACGATTGACTGTCTCTGTTTTTTTTGCAAGACAGTAAAGCTTCAGCTTCTGAACTTTAGAAATTGTATACATATTTTAGAAATCTGTTCTGCAGGATGTGGGGGAGTCACACCCCTAACTGAAATCGCAGTCGGCTGAAAGTATGAGATCAAGAACATGAAAATTCAGGGGAAAAAACATACAGCAGTAGATGTATGAAGATAGTAGGAACTAGATGAATGTAGCCAAACATTATGAGTAGTATCCGGAAAAGATCGGAGTAGGGGTCTTGATGGTCTGTGCGTGCTGGTATTATACAAAAAGGGAAAGATTCGGTAAAGCGCAGAAGTAAGATGATGACGATGTTTCGTCCCTTTCAAAGTCTAAAGCAATACGTATGTAGAACGTTAGAAGTCATGTTCCTAAAGATTCACAGTACATAACTCACCTTTTTTAATTTGGAAAGTCGTTCTTCCAGACAAAAACAGTCGACAACGAGCTGGAGTCTCGAGGAAGAGAGTAGACAGACGTTGAAGTAAGGAATGTCGTCTGAGCTAGGGGGGAAATAGGGATTTAAAACCTTATCTGTTTCTTGTATAAATCTCATAACGTCCATGATACAAGTTAGAACACGTGGTCTGGCTTGAGTAATTATGGATTTTCAATCTAGGTTATCCCCTCTTTATGTTAGACACCATTTCAATTTCAGGTTTTATGGCTAGAGACTGAGGGTAACAGCAGATAACAGTGCGACATATTGTAGTCTAATTTGTCACATGTCGTTGATAAACCGCCGATATACAATCAACATAAGTATAAGGGCATATAGGGCACACAATCGCCCTGCTTTTGCACATCGTTTCAATCGAAATCAAATGAAAGGCAGATCACCTTTGAAAAAGATGCGTGCGTGTGTACCGAATCATGAGTATATAATTAATATACTCGTATGAATTAGACAAATATATTCTGCTTGAGCATTATTTTATCACTCGGCATATAAACAGAATGTGACTGTGCATTATAACGAATTGTTAACATAGTTTCCGCGGAAGATAAACAATTCATTTCTTTCGATTTAATATCCAACGTTTGTTGCTCTACATAAATTTTCCTTGTCTACCATCTACAAAACGTTACGTATAGAAAAAGACACAAACAAAAATATGATCTCATAAAATAGGAAATAATAGTTCGCTGTGAACACCTGGATCCTACATACGTCGGTATAGAACAGCGAGGGAGTCGTACGTATATCACATCAATATCATGTTATCTCTACTGTCGACTCCTAAGTGAATCCCAATATGTGTGTAGCAGAAAATATAAAATGCTGCTTGCTGGCGGAAGAAGTACGTTACGTATTTTTCACAAGAATTGAGTGGCTGAATAGAATAGCGATTATATCTAACCAAACGAACATTCCTAAAGGTGGAAATGTTCATGAAATAGCTGAAGCTGAAATAAGAGCGGATCTTTTGTATCTTTGTTCATTTCCATTGTTTGCATACACAAAAACCCAATACGATGCAAGGAAGCTGCAGACATAATCTTGTTGTATCCTTTCAAAGTCGGAAAACTAGTTAAATACTTTTTAAGTTAAAAATTGAATGACGAAGTATTTTGGAAGTTACACGCATTCTAAGAATTTTACCACATTCATCGCAGCAAACGGATTTGATAACCTTTACAGTTTATGGGATGTTAAAAAGATAGTGCTTTAAAACTGATTGGATACGTTGCAACGGTATATTGGTCAGAGACGCAGATTGTTTTTTTTTTCACCCCAAGCATGGATGGTCCTCGAATCCTACGACGCAAACGCACCTTGAAAAAATGCCCTGAAATTAAGAACTGAATATTTGTAGCTGATCGATTTCCTCATGGCGGTCGCCAAGCACAAAATAATAATTAAAAAATAAATTTGGGATGCTTTGTACGACGGCTGGCTTTTTAAACTCCGACAAAAAGAACCCTATGGATGTGTGTGTAAACTGAAGGAATTAATTTTCAAAAAGCGGGTAATGTTTTTCACAATGCTTCCATCCTATAAATTCGTTGAACAATCTGTATAATCGCGGCAAATCACTCCTTTCAATATGTATATCCTTTAGATATCATAAGTATGTAATGTTAAATTGGACTGCAATTTATGGCTCTACGTATTGGGACACTCCAATGTTTGATTAAATAACATTGCATTAACACATATATCTTGTGTGTGTGTGTGTGTGTGTGTGTGTGTGTGTGTGTGTGTGTGTGTGTGTGTTATGCTTCTTAGAAAATGGTAGTAACCTGCGTTCTAAAATTAGGTACATCAAAAAATACATATATGACGTTTAGGAATTCAGCATGAATTCGGAATATGAATTCGAATGAGTTACGAAAGAGAAATTTGGAGCGAGATTGAAAAGATATTGGCAAATAGCAATTATGTCTTTCTGTCTGAATGTAAACCCTACTGGAAAGAACAATCGGAATTTAAACAACTTCGACAGATGTTTGAATGCTGCATACAAGTGTAAGCTGCATACTGAATTAATGCAGAGTGGTACGACGTGCAAATCATTCAAACGAAACTCAGTTTCATAATAGAATAATGCTTTAGATATAACATTTATTGACTGAAGTCAAAAATAAAAAGACACACAAAATAAGGGCGCAATGGGGGTGATGCACATAATATAGTCAGTGAAAATTAACCGAGATTGGACTATTTACATCTTTTGCTTCTCATTCTGATATTCCTTGGTGCAAATTCTGAGCAAGCGCCAGATTCTCTTAATTTTCCAGAGATATACGGTAGCCCTTACAAACTCGCAGTCGTGTGAAATACATATGCACATGTATTCCAGGTTAGAGACAAAATTGTAGAAACAAAAAACACAATGTTTCAATACTGAAACTAGAAACAGTCGTCACCAAGAAACATTCCAAACTACAAATGTTTTGTCAAACATAGCGAAATTTTAGAAAAACGTTTTGCCAGCAAATTGTGTGCAACGAAGCATTGCAACAGTATCGTGCCATTTGTATGAGTATTCGTCGTAGATTTGAAATGCTGGTAAGTACTGTTGTTTATAATTGGAAGATATTTTCTGTGTGCAGTATAATAAGTCTTTTTGTATGACCTAGGTGTAATAAGTTCCTAATTTAAGGAACAGTGCTACAAACATATCATCCTTGCACTGCCGTAATTCGAGTTCAGCATCGTGTGTGTTTATCACCATAATATGTAGTGCACACGTGATTTCTTTGGATTAGATGAATTTGTTATATTTTGCGACCCATGTAGGGCGACGTGTGACTTTCCCCAAGAAGAGGTAACACACGATACTTCAGATACATGAGAATGAAAGTATTTTGCCGATTATACTTACTCCAGTGAACATATTCTAAATTGTTTCTTTGAACTAAATATTATGAATATCAAATTAGATATGAATGTTTATACTTAAAAAGGGACATTAAATATGCTATTCTTAGTTCAGAAGTGCAGTAAAATCTTCAATCAGAGTCTTCATTGTCGTCTTCTATGATGCTGTTCTTTCACCCTTTAGTCACTACATTGTCGAATGTTCATACGTGGTCATTCTTCAGTCAGTATGTGGTCGATTTTTTTGACGAACATTGCCATAAGGGACTGCCTTCCAGAGATTTAAGGCAAAACCATTGAAGAGTTTCCCGAGCTTGTTGGAAATGTCTAGCAATAGGTGATCACATGTGCGATATCAGCTGGTGGAAAATAGAAGATTTAGATGGTTGTCCTGTGTCCTAGATAATTCAAAATATTGTTCAACGTGTCGTATATTTAGAGATCAATTTCCGTAATCCGTTTTTAATTTTCCAGTGATTTGCACAGTTGACATCGGGAAGTAAGGTAACTAACGCAATTGTTTATATAGAAAGAGACAAAATAAGGAGCTACCAGGTACAAAAGATTTCTTTTGACAAAGTATTAAAACCGCAGCCCAAAAATATCATGTAAATTGCATTTTAAAGAGAATATTTTGAGGATGAGGAAATGTTGAAGTTACTGATGACTACATTTACTTTGAACAGCAAATATAAATTGAGTGCCACACCGATTAAGAAATTTGTAAATCCTTGGTGGAGAGCTCATAGAAGGAAACGTAAAAATGTTAACAGCAACTAAACAAGATATCTTCAGAGAATAAAGATTTATCAATGAATCCTAATATCAATCGTGAATCCTAAACTAAATTGAAGATTACAGAAAGTGTGTGGGGAATCCAAGAAGCATTCGAAGATGAATGGTTGTTGCACCTAAGGAATATGGAAAGAGAAACTTCGGAATGAAAAATTCGACAAGATTTACTAATATCATTAACTAATAAAAGACATTCAACTGATAATAGGATGGACAGATCGCCAGAAGAACTCACCACATCCAGACAACTGAAGTATTTGGTTGAATACGAAGAAAAAGAAAAATCCAAGAAAATCATCATGCCAAAATTGGTTATTTTCACTGCAAAGTTACTGCACTGCTTTCTATTCCGCATCATGTAAAGTTTTTCAGTTGATAATATCATGACTCTTTTCATCATTCTACACTGATACAAATAAGTGAATCAGGGCTACGGAAAGTATTCTTAGCTCCATACAGGGCCTAAATTACGATGTCAAATTTGCTTTTAAATGTCTGTGCATACAATGCTGATGTTTCATAAGTTGTCGTGTATAATTATATGATAAAACTCTAAGCGTGTGATACTTCGATTTCCAAAATAATAAATTTAGAAATGATAATCAAGATAAAAAATTCAGCGGATTTTAGGACTGTAATGAAAAACGAAGGCTGCGGGAAGTGTAGTTTTGAAGAGAAAATCACAGATTTCGTGGGAAAAGTCTTGTACCCGGAATTTGTTGCAAGCAAAAATAATTTTAAATGTGATGTGTACGAGGAACACATCCCATTTAACAACTTCAATCTCTTTTGATGGAGACTAAAAATTAAAATGTTTATATTTTTTAAGAAAATTATATATGTAATTTTACATTCTTAGAATTCCAAAGAAAGTTTCTGTGGCGAATGTTTTTCAAACGCCATACTTTAGATTTTTCTTCCTTAAGTTTAATTGTTTTTCCGTATTTACTAACTTTATCTAAAAACCATGGATATTTTTCACGCTCACATATTATTATTTATTCAAAATCATCCATTATTTTGTTAAAGTACATTCATGGTGAAAATCTTCCAAATACGTGGCGTCAGTAAGCAACCGAATAATTGTTTTTTCAGCCGCCGCCGTGGAATTGAGCTACGGAACTCTCGATATCTAGCCCAGCGTGTTAACTTTACACAACGGTGGCCAACAATACAAGGTGCTATGTGTATTTTTAAATCAACTTCTTACATCATAAATCCCTAAGATGGGCTCAGCTACTGAAACGTCTCCATCTGGTGGGCATT
The DNA here is from genome assembly GCA_039090855.1 of Macrothele yani. NCBI lineage: Eukaryota > Metazoa > Arthropoda > Arachnida > Araneae > Macrothelidae > Macrothele > Macrothele yani. Next base: position 42,341,974 of record CM076999.1, on the reverse strand, counting down.
AACGGCACTGGCTATATATATTATGGCTGTTAAATCCAAAGAGCGAGATCCCGTTTTGTAAAGTTTATATACAAGAGCGATGTATTTATTAATTTAAAGTAAATTCATATTCGCAGCATGTTGTCAACGAATTTTTTTTCCGAATTTGAAAAGTATGAAATGTTGATGTTTACAATTTCTTTAAAGAAGTAGAACACATTCGAATAAAACATTTCCAATTAAAAATATAAATACACAATCGTAAGACTTAAAAAAATGATTGTTCTACTTGACATTGTGAAGACTCAAAAAACACAGACATATGTTACCTGTTACTCCTTATGACGAACGTAAGTTTTGTACCTTCGCATTTGGCAACGACTCTGAAAGCGATGACTCAGTGCCCTTAAAATCCAGTGAAACGTTAGCACGTGAGTACTGTGTATTATGCTCTTCCACCCGCTGTTGCTGACTGGACAGAACGAATGAAGTTCGCGATGCGGTGGTGAAAATGATGTCGTTGTGTGGGTATCTTTGAACTGTGTTATAAGAAGAGTGGTTGGTCACTGAGGAAAAACGTCCTCACAGGAGAGGACCCACAATTTATAATAAATGTTGTGTGTGTTTTTCTAGCAGTCTTCTCGATGTGATTAGTAATTCTACGAAACGTTTAAAATTTATTTGCAGAACAATTAATTCAGTAAATCATCGAAAAAATAAGTTATGATTGTACTGTATATGCGATAGTCATTTCTTTCTGAAAATGTACTTCTTCAAATAATGTTAATAATGTCATGCTGACGTATATGCTGCACCGTGTTTTGCAGGAGCTGGACTACCAACTTGACGTGTGCAGTGTCACAGGAGATGCGCATGTTGAAAACATCTGAAATCGTTCATATAATCCACATAATTTTGAATTTCCCATTCAAATTTTGAAGAATAAATACTAAATTGCTAAACCTTAAGCCTGTTTAGTTTCATTTGTCTAGTCTATTTAGTTTCTCAGCTAGTTACATTTCAAATGATAGCAAATTTCCTGAAACACACTGTATATACTCTGCCGTTACAATTTTTTTAAAGTTGTTGCATTATACAACAATGACTGCACATATTCAGCATACGGTGTCGGTCCACCTGTAAAGCATAACGTATTTAGCACTTAGTTTTCCATAACACAAAAATTGTTCAGGGTTTTCATAAGTTTGGATTGTTTCTTTTATGTTGCAAAACTTATTCTATTAAATTTGCCCTTCCTTGGTTCAATAGAAAACGTTGGACGAGATGAAAGCATGAACATCATGATGTTGAATAGAAACGAACTTCCCATTATTTCACTAGCAGGAAATGTTTTACATTCCAACAAAGAAACAGACCTAGAAACAGACCTAAGGATATCTACGGTAAATCAGATAAGTCACAAATTATTTTGTCCTAAACAAATGTGTGAAATAACATTATCAAGTAAAAGAATCGAAATTCCTTCTTGAATTAATGGAGCATTCAGATGTCAGTGTTATTCTTGGGGATTGTGAATCTATGAACATTCGATTTTGAAATATTTTCTTTCCTTTGTTTAAACAGTAGCATATAATTTTGCTCAATTAAAATGCTGATTTTTTATGAAAAACAGTAGCATACGCTTCGGAAGAAATACTATACATGCGTGTTCATATATTTGTTTGTGTTTTAAGTATAGAATTGTTTTTTCTTTGTTAGTACCTCCGGAACGCAGATCAAAAAATTAATAGAACAAGATATATAACAAGAGAAAAGCATGTGCGAATGACATTGTTGAACGTAACATATTAATTTTATGTAAGATGGAGTAGAATATTCTGTAATATGGATAAAAAAAAGCGCATTGGCAAAATTTTATTCAATGCACATGATGCGATATGCTATATAACAATATTTATATCTGCATGCAGGTCGTTCAAAAAATAAGTAGATTGACGTCATAGCGCTGAAACTATCCAACGCAAAACAAATCAGCTGTTTGTGTCGGAACACCTGAAAAGTCAGTCACTTGACAACACGTCGTTAAAGATCTCAGTAAGTCCGTTCTTGTAGTAGAGGTCATAGATTTCAGGCGTGTTTCTGTACACCAGTACTGATTTAAAAGTGAAGCAAAACGCATCTATAAAATTTGCGTGCGTTTGAATAGAGCCGCCACAGAAACGCACTAACCGAATAAAACATCTTATAAGACACATGCTTTGTTCCTTGCAAGAGCTTTTGAGTGGCACAAGATTTTTTTTAATGATGAAGCGAGTCTGGAAAAGCGCTGAGCTCCGCAAAGCAATCGACATCGGCTACGGACGTTCCTGTCAATAGCTTCGCGTCAATCCTGCGCGAAAACCACCGAATGCCCATTGATTAGGTTTCTGATATTTTTGTTCTTGGAGGTTTAACGACCACAGTGAGCAACTCCTGGGCTATAAACAGTCGTCTGTAACTAATTTAGGGCCACTGGTTCCGGGAAAGGAGAGACCCAGGTCCGTGAGTCCAACACAACATTCATGCTTCTCCGGGATCCGAACCCGGACCTATCTCAGATGAATGATCAAACGTCATCGCTTAGACCACTGCGCCACCGAGGCAGCACTCCCAATATGATGCACAAACTGGTTGAAGTTTGTATCCCTTGCAAATCGTGCTTTTCTTACAAAGGAGGTTATGCAAGATCTCGGCATAAAAATGATGGCACCTCCACCTCGTGTACCGGAACTGACGCCGGGTGACTTCAGCCTATTCCCTGAAGTGAAAAATTCTACTTCGGAGCGCCCGTTTGCATGAAATACTGGACTGAACAATGATGTGATGGGTATCCTGAATCATAAGTCAAGGAAAAGCTTCGAACACCGCTTCCGGAATTGGATAGATAGGTCGGTCTGGAGCATTCATGTAGAGGAAGAATACTTCAAAAGTGTGTAGGTGTAAATATGTTTACTGCATTAGGATTCTGTAGCATGTAAAATCAGTCTCGTTAATCTTTGAATGACACTCGTGGAACCAGAAACAAAATTATGGTCATTGTAACTGACTTGTAGCAAGATGTGTGGTGCCATCGAAAGGCTAAGACCGCTGCACCACAGTATGGCATGGAATAAATGAAGTTATGGAGAAATATTTGGGCGGGGGGCGGTTTCACTTTCATTTCACTTATTTTTCCTTATGTAGTTACATTTGACTATGTTGCATTACAAATTTTATTTTATAGCATAAAATATTAAGAAAAAAACATACATAACATGTATTCATATGAGATCTAACCGCAGAACAGGAAATTGAGTAAAATTCTACATACGTGTACATATAGCATGAGTGAATAATAATTTCCCAATTATGTACGGGATCATCACAGAACAGGAAATTGAGAACAGAATATACACTGGCGGAAAGTGAAAAAAGGACACCAAGAAGGAGACGTCTGATACTAACGAAATTTTTACAGCATAATAACGGAATACAGAGATTAATGTGATCAAAACATTATGGCAAAATACAGCTGTATTTGCTGGTGAACAGAAAAATAACATTTCCACGTAACATGGTTAGTACGAGGTTGAACCGCCATGAACTGCGTCAAACTGTGCAATTCTGGCATGGAGTCTGTCGTACAGATGTTGGACGTAAGTTCAGGGTACTGAGTTCCAAGCATCCTCAACCTGGACGCGTAAATGAGGGATAGACGTGGCTGGCCGTGGAAACCGGATAAGTTGTTGTCCCATAAAATCCCACACGTTCTCAATGGGGTACAAATCCAGTGAACGTGCAGGCCATGGAAGTTGTCTCACACACTGAAGTGCCTGTTGCGTTGCACGTGCCGTGTATGGGCGTGCGTTATCTTGCTGGAAAACCCCACAATGGACTGACCTTACAATTGGCCCAACAACGGGATGAATGGTGTTGTTGATGTAGTAGGTGATGTTTAACGTTCCCAGTACAGACACTCGTTGTGTACGGGAGTGATAGCTGATCGCTCCCCACACCAGGAGACCAGGTGTAGGCCCTGTGTGTCGCTGGCGGATGTAAGAAGGGTGGAGACGCTCCCATGTGCGTCTGCGAACACGCATACGGCCATCGGAGGCTCCCAAGCAGAATCTGCTTTCATCGCTGAACACGACAGATCGCCATTGCGTTCTACACTGCAGACGTTGGCGACACCACTGCAGCCGTTCCTGACGGTGGGCTGGAGTCAGTGGTACACATGCCAGAGGCACACGTGCACGTAGTTCTGCATCCAGTAGATGGTTGCCGATTGTTCGCACAGTCACCTCAGGTGCAACGGCTGCTCGGATTTGCGTCACAGTGGATGTTCTGCTTGACAACGCCGCTCTTCTTATGCTTCGATCGGTCTGCTCATCAGTCCGTCTGTGACTTCCGGTTCCGCGTCTTCTCGTGCGAGAATGTTCCTCGGGCCATCTACCCCACCATCGTACCACCACCGATACTTCCCGTCCAATTCGCCCTGCAATACGACGATACGACCACCCGGCTTTGCGGAGTACGACTAGACGACCTCGCTCAAAATACGATAACTGCTGAAATCGTACACGTCTTCCATGTACAGGCATGGCAGCTTCTTCAGGGTCTTCGCACGGGTCCGTACGCCGACGACTGTTTACATTCACTTCGCAGTACTCCTTAAATACCACCGACGATAATTTGCATATTATGCCGTTCTGTGGCGTAAGCGCTCAACGGTTGGTCTCGAAATCAACATCACACCTACGTAATCTCGATCCCATTAACATATGTAAATTTCATGATCATCCGCCAATTCCTTCTCGGAGTTATTTTTTCCCTTTCCTGTAGTGTATATGTATAGCTTAGGTATAGACTAATTCCCATAATGTACGTTGTCAAGCCAAACATCCTGCATTTGTATGTGGTCTAATTAATAAATTTTACTTTAAATTTGTACTTTAGTCTATTACAAAATATTTTTTAGTTGGTTTCGAACACAAATTATATTTATAAACATATGTTATTTGACACGGTAGGTTATTCCATAACATCAATCCATACTCATCAATAATTCTTTGTTTGGTTAAGTGTTAGGAATTGGTAAAAAAAAATCATTTCTGTCTCTTGTTTGATAGTCAGGACCCACAGTGTTCTGCTGAAATAAATGATGATAGCTATTATCTTTTATTAGTTTATACAATTATCCTGATTATCAATATTGCTATAATTTCTTAATATCTAAAAATCCATAAAAACAATTCGTACCCCACATATTTACATTAATACTCCTAAAATTATTTAAATATTCAATTATATCCAAAAAAATTATTTATTTTTTGCTATTCGCCAATGAAAAATGTCTAAATTTCACGAAGAGTTAGCAGAGGTGCAGGCCAAAGAGCACTGCGTCTGCTAAGAGTGTACCAGGCATGCTCAGTTAAATTTTTTCAGGAGAACATGCTGACTAATCTGTTCGCTCGATTTTGTCCTCTTGATGCATGATCTCTACTAAAACTGTTCTATGAGATCTTGCTTTATCTTCCAAGAAAAGCAATGAACCACCGACGGTTGAAACGCAGGGTACGGTAATATTTCTGAGAATCTCCTCTGTACATCTCACTACCGTCAGACCGTTTCGGATGACAAACATTTTCGTAAGGTCGCCAATACTTATATCTGTCCTGACCATTAATCCCTGTTCGCCGAAATGTGATGTCTTCTGCGCAAACGATGGTTTTTTTCGTGTATCGGGATCCCTTCAGAAAAGAAATCGTCGTTTGTCAGACTGCAGACTGAAACGCTAAAACAAAGAATATCCCGTGTTCAACGCTTTTGTGTTTAGTCTTTTGACAAATATTGTTCCGGGCTCCTTTCAAAATTCTTACGTTCTGTAATTTAACATAGTTTTATTATTTCCGTTCTGCATAAGTTTTAATTTTAAATAGTAAAAGGCACTTCGGATTTAAAATATGATGCATAAAGTAAGATTTTTAGAGTTTGGTTTTATAGATAGGGAGAACCATTGCTTCACCTCGGAATTCTAACTGTTTCTTTAAAGTAGCTTTACATTGTAGTGCTTGTTGCTTATGTAAACATGCTTGCCTTGCGTATATTGCTTTTATCCCGGAAAACAGGTAATAGCGTTTTGAAAATTCCGGACTTGGAATAGAACGGAAATTGCGCATCTAGATAGATATGTCTTTAATCAGATATTTCCAAGTGCGCAATTTGCATTACAAAGCAATTCCATCTTCCTTTTCCATGAAATATTCTGCATCATTAGCTGATGAAGGTATTCCTTCGAAATCATATGCAGTAATATATTCAAAAATGTATTTTATTAAAAATAAATTTTATGAAAAGTTCGTTGCTATGAAAGACATGAACTGTCAACAAGATCTACTCTTTCTTCTATCTTTAGAAAGTAAACAACATGTGTTCCACCGCTTAGGCCATGACGAATATTTTTCTTAATCTCTGAGCAGTGTAAATGACTTTCTTCTTTCTCAGTTTATAAGACAGATTCGTAGAAAATGAATGACGATCTCTGACCTCGAAATTTCCATTTGTACTTATCAAATTTTTGTATTCGGGAGAAAATACGTAAATTTCTCTCTACAGACGCTGTAATAAATCCCTGTCAGATATATTCTATATCACCTACACAGAATCTATTGTTTCATCGCCGTTATCCACCTCTGTTAGCTTATGATATTGTTGCACCGCCTAAAAGTGCTGATGTATAACTTTCGCCTGCCTTAGTGTAGTGCCAAGATTTTCTGAGTATTCTAAACTCTCGCTAGCCTAATTTCGATTAGCTAAGTTTGGAAACAGGCAGCTCGAAAAGCAGGCGTCTAGCTTTTGGGATTGGTCACTTGCCGTATAAACCCACAATTTTAACTCCAATGTTCATGAGTGTTCTCTTGTGAAATAGTCATTAGCTTTACTCCACATTGCCTTTATTAGCATTCAACGGCATTTCCATCGAAATGCGAAGATGAAATGCAGTCATTTTTAATTCCTTCTACCATTATTCTGGCAGTTGGGTTAAGCATACTACATAAAGTAAGGGAAAAAATTAAAAGAAAAAAATATACAAAATATTAATTTTTTTATTTAAATAAAATACTGATAAATATGAAATTGAAGCTATCTTTCTGTTTTCTTTAAAGGCTTACATAAAACATTATGAAGATTTCAGTAAACAGAAGTTATGGAAATATTCATGCATCTGCTTGTGAGTAATGCCTCTAGTAAAATGACAGTTTCTGATAAAATTCTGACGTATTTTGGCCGAAAAGTATTGCTACTTGCTCTTTAAAAAATTAAGCCACATTTTTCGAAAGGTTGTGAAATCTAAACCAGCAGAAAAAATTTCATTCTGTAACTTTAAATGATCTTCAAGAAATGTGCATCTTTATTTCACTAACATTGCATAAATGGAACTAATATAACTTTTGCGATTAAGAAGTGATCGTTTGCTTCTATTCCGTTGATCGTTAGTTTTCCTTCTCAGTTAAAAGAAATCGTATTAATTTTGAACATTCAGAAAAAGTAAAATTTATTAAAATATATATCATCAACATCATCATTGTCAACCATTATCAATCCACTGCTGGACGAAGGTCTCCCCAAGTTTCCTCCACAACGGTCTGTCTTGTGCCAGTCTCCTCCATGTCATCCCTGCATACTTTCGAATTTCATTAACCCATCTCCCATGTGGTCTTCTTCTGGGTCTTTTCCTGTCCCTTGGAATCCAATCTAAAATTTCGGCTGTCCATCGATGATCTGTCCTTCTGGCAGTATGTCCAGCCCATTGCCATTTCAGGGATTTAACTCTGATCATGATGTCTTCCACTCTTGTCATTTTTCGGATCCACGAGTTTCTCTTCTTATCTCTCCTTGTTACACCAAGCATGCACCTCTCCATGCTTTTTTGAGTTGTCTGCAGCCTTTGCATGTCTCTTTTAGTTAAGGTCCACGTCTCTGCACCATACGTAAGCACTGGAAGGATGCATTGATCAAACACTTTTCTTTTAGGACATAACGGCATGTTGCTCTTGAAAATTATGCTGTTTCTTCCAAAAGCTCTCCAGGCAAGTTTTGTACGCCGATTAATTTCTTCATCAATGTGACCCTCACTTGATATCTGCTGTCCAAGATAAACGTACGTGTCTGTTATCTCCAGCTTTTCTCCATCAATCGATAAATCTTCATTTCTTGTAAAAGCATTGAACATCACTTTTGTCTTCTGAAAGTTCATTTTTAATCCCACTTCTTTACTCTTATCAGCAAGTTCCTGGATCATACTCTGCAGCTCTGATGGGCTAGTTGCAAAAATGACTACGTCATCAGCAAAACGAAGGTGGGTTAGATAATCTCCATTAATCTTTATCACCTTGTTTTCACAGCTCAGTGACTGAAAAACACCCTCCAATGTGGCAATAAAGAGCTTCGGAGATATGTTGTCACCTTGTCTCACTCCATTTCCAATTTTTATGTGTGTTGTATTTTCAAACAGCCTAATCTTTGCACTTGCATTTTCATAGATGTTATTAATAATATTAATGTATGCATCTTCAATACCGCAGGTTTTCAGAGCCATTGTAACTGCTGATGGTTTCACCGAATCAAAGGCTTTTTCATAATCGATAAAAGCCATGCACAATGGAAGTTCATATTCCCTCGCTCTTTCAATTAGTTCTCTCAGCACATGGATATGATCTATTGTGCTGTAGCCACTCCTGAATCCAGCTTGTTCTCTCGGTTGAGCCATGTCCAGTGTTACCTTCAAGCGGTGTGAAAGAACTTTAGTGAAGATTTTATAAACTACTGATAGGAGGCTGATAGGTCTGTAGTTTCCGAGATCCTCAATGTCACCTTTCTTATGTAGCAGGATCATTGTAGCGGTGTTCCAATCCTCAGGAATCTTTCCTTCATTAAGGCATCGAGTGAAAATTTGGGCGAGTACTGTTTCGATTTCTCCACTTGCTTCTTGTATGATGTCTACAGTAATTCCATCTTCTCCTGGAGCTTTTCCCCGCTTCATGTTCTTGATTGCATGTGCAACTTCTGCTGGAAGAACTGGAGGAACTCTGGTACTGGTATCTTTCATGATGTCTGGAGTGCATGTATCATCCCTTTCATATAATTTGGAGTAGAAATCTTTCACTCTTGTCAAACTTTCGCGTCTATTTCTTGTTACAGAACCATCTTCTTTTCTCAGTGCCATAATCTGTTTTCTTCCCTTACTGAGATGTCCCTTTGCTATCTTCAGGTTTTGGTTGTTTTCAATTGCTTTCCTCACTAGTTCACAGTTGAATTTTCTTACGTCTTCAGTGATACTTTTTCGTACTGTCTTGCATAGGTCTATATATTCCACTTTAGAAGTCACATCTTCTTCAGTTGTCCTCATCTCTCTTCTTCTTTGCATCAACATTTTCGTTTTTCCTGATAATTTATTTACATGCAACTTGTTCTTAGACCCAGCTAATTTTGTTGCTGTTTCCATAAGAGCTTTGGTTACTTTTCTGTTAACTTCAGAGATGTCCACTTCTTCCGATGTTAGGCCTTCTAAAGCAGAGAACCTGTTCTTCAGTTCCAACTTGAAGGTATTATGGTGTTTTTTAAGGTTGGTTATGTCAATAGATTTTGTTTGTCTAATGAGCTTGCCACGTTCAAGTTTAGTGTTAAGGTGCATCTCACATCTCACCAATCTATGGTCACTACCTGTGTTGAACTTGTTCAGCACACTGCAGTCTTCTATGACAAATTTTTTGTTACACATAATAAAATCAATTTCACTTGTCGTCCCATTTGGATGTCTCCATGTCCATTTCCTGTGTGGCTTTTTCTTGAAGAAGGAGTTCAAGATGACAAACCCTTCTGCCTCTGCAAACTCAACGAGAGTATTTCCACGCTGGTTTCTGTTGCCGTGACCGAATTTACCTACTGAAGTTTCATTCTGTTGCCGTTGCCCTATTTTTGCATTGAAATCTCCCATAATTATTTTCAAGTGCTGCTTACCTTTATTATTTAGATGACAAATTTCCTCATAAAATTCTTCAATTTCTTCTTCAGGATGACTTGTGGTGGGTGCATAAGTTTGAATAATCTGAGCCTAGTATCTTTTCGAGAGTTGGATAACAAGCCGTGCAGCTCTGTCAGAGGAACTTTCAACTTCTACAACTTTATCCTTCAGTTTCTTGTTTATTATAAATCCAACACCACTAGTTCTGCCAGTATCTGTCCCACGATAGTAGAAGAGATGTCCACTTTTCAGTTCGATGAGATCTTCTCCTTTTCTCCTTACCTCACTTAGCCCCACGATGTCCCACTTGATCCTTTGTAGTTCCTCTTCCAATTCAAGAAGCCTTGAATCAGAAGATAGGGAGCGTCCATTGTACGTTGCCAATGTCAGCATCAGATGGCAGCCTAGTCCGGTCCTCCGGGGATCCTTAGCACCCTCTGCCTTCATGTCGCACTGGCCGCTGCCTTGGCCAGGTACATTCCAGCTGCCGGAGACTGAGGGCCAAGATTTAAGTTGTGGAGTCATTTTGGAGGGGTTTGGCCATAACTCACCACGCTGGCCAAGCGGGTTGGTGAGTGTGGGATAGAATTTCCTCTAATCCCGATGGTATATTTATACCGCTATTGGCGGTCGTCAGAGCCCCTTTAGTGGGAACAGGATGCACCACGAGAAGGCGGGGTTGACATTTGTCAAGGAGAGGCTGTGATGTTACGCTTCACCTGACCTTACATCCCATACTAATATATATATAAAATATATATATTAGTATGTATATATATTTGTCCGTTGTTATATTTCATTGAGTAAGATTTTTCAAGATTTCAAATACATTTATATTTGTGCCTTGCAAAATTTCACCTCAGTGAGTAAAAAATAGTTTTACCTTGATGACGGATTTACGCTTTGCTCTTGTGATATGGAAATGAAATTAGGGCAATCTATCTATTACTTCCCTTTGAGTCTTTAAAAGACAAGGGCATATTATTTTACAGTTAAACCGTAAATTTTTTTAACTCCAACCTAGTAATATGTTGGGCTTCATTAGTCCTTCAACATGTTGATCCTCAATCGGGTTTGAAAAGATGTGATATAAAATCACCCAGGTGTTGATATCGTTCTACAGGTATGTTCGCGCTAGAAGACGTGATACGTCTGTCAGCTGCTGAATGCTCACTCACTGAAAGTGAATCTCTGCTCAGAATAGCTGTCTCATCCCCATCATACAAGTGTTCAAACACAAGACATCGCTTATTCCACCTTTATAAGTGAGTCACGGAAAAAGTATATTTGGCTTCAATGGGGAATCAAACCCAGATTCTATCAGTTACGCGCCGGACATGTTTCCACTGCACCACAGCTGCCTCCAATTCCTCTAGACTCACACAGACTTGGCTGTTAGTGTATGTGTGTGTGGAGGAATAGGAAGCCGCGGTGGTGCAGTGTAAGCATGTCCGTAGCGTAACTGGAAGAATCTGGGTTCGATTCCCAGTTGCAGCCAAGGGTAATTTTTTCGTGAATCACTTATTAAGGTGGAAAGAACGATGATTTCTGTTTGATGTTCCTGGTGCCCGTCAAATATCGGTATTAACTACAGGTGTTCAATTGGGTTTATGTCTGGGGAATGAGTGGTCCATTTTAACATTTTAATGACACTGTCGTGTTCTTGAAACTTTTGTAATGGTTACAGCTATGTGGCATTGTTCTTCATACAGGTGGAATCCGCGCTATCCGTCAAGAAACACCATGCACAATACATAATGGTGTTAAGATATCTCACGATACTATAATGCTGTACACGAGTAACCAAATAGTAGGCATTAAGTCCCCAACTTGAAAACGTAACCCAGACCATTTCACCTACTCCGCCGTTTTACAGAGTTAACCTAGGCATCTGAGATCGATACCTTCTTGTCTTTGGTAGAGCATTTGGGGGTATCGATCGGAGCGTATTAACTAAAATTATGATTTATATAACCTGCTAATATATGATGTGAGTCCAAAACGTCTGCTTTTATAATCCATTCACGCTCATGTGCTGACACTTTGAATTTATAATGAAAATTCGTGAGCTTTGTTCTACACGGAAACTCACTTCATTGTAAATGGCCAATGGTTTCCTATGTCAATGACCATTCAATCTGCAATTACTTTTGGTAAGAAAAATTTTAAATTCCTGATCTTTTTATTACTCAGCTTTCAATAGTTATAAATTTTATGTTTAGGAGAGCGTCTAACAAATTTTGGTGAACATATTCAACTTGAATCATATTGTCTGTCCATAAACCTATTGTTTTGGCAGGGTGTCGCCATATATAAATGTTGACCTCGTGGTAGCTTCTAAAAAATATTCCAATTTTTTTTTAAAATTGAAGAATTTCAAAAGATTAATGTGACATGCATGATAGAAAGGTCCGAAGAAATAGTTAATACTTACATCTCAATGATGTGATCTCTAATGGAGTTTTTTCTGTATTACTTAGAAAGTACTTTTTGGATACGGTGTTTCAGATGACGTTGTTGTGAACATAGAGTATCTTTGACCTACTACACCTCTGGCCTGGTATTTTTCAGGGGCAACACATCATTTCTACGCAGACCATATCACGGAGTGTTTCTATCGTTTCTAAATAGAACATACCACGGAGTAGGAGACTAAGAAGTAAATCTTCCATATAGACCCTTGGCAACAATTTGGCCCCGGAGATCTCAACAGAACAGAGCACTAGTGGACGGACATGGAAATAAAGTGTCGAACCAGTAACAGTGACAGTTAACCTTTCTATTTTATTTTTTCAAGAGTTTACAACTCTCTCCGCGGTGCTACTTACAGCATGTGGTACAGTAACACGTGACAGACGCTATTGTATTTTTTAGGGTGTCGTCGCTTTTGCGGCCGGTCCGAAAAACGTAGGTTTTGCGGCCGTTCTTACTTTGATTCTCCCTTTTTCAGATAAAACAAGGCTTTTCTGTATTATCTAAAAAGGGGGAACCAAAATATTATCTTTTTCCTTTTGTGTTGTCCCCCTCGCCCCATTGATTGCCCGAGGGAGGCTAGATGTCACATGGTTTAAAAATCGCCAAACCTCATGGGATACGTGGACTGCCATTTCATTATAATTCGTTTTAAGTGTGCTTCGTTTCGGTTCTTTAGCAATGGAATCTTTTGAAGTCATTGAGACAACAAAAAACAAATCGTATGCTTTACAAGATGGTTATCGATATCGAATGAAAAGGAGAAACCAGAATGGTTCAATAATGTGGATTTGCTCGAATGAAAAGAGTGAAAAGTGTAAGGGACGAATGCCTTCAAAGGAAAGCTTTGTTTTACAAGTAACAGATCATACTTGTAAACCAAATTTAGCAGAGATTAATGTTAAAAACAAATTACGTGACGCCAAAAAGCTGGCTCGCGAAGAAGATCAACCACTGCCAACAATTTACCGTGAAGAAATGACAGAACGTATGGACCATGGGTATGACTTCGTAACGGAAGTGCTGTTATATTCTACCGTGAAGCACAGTCTGAATCGGATTCGGACCAAAGCGCGTGGGACTTCAAACGACTCCAAAAGTATAGAAGAAATTATACTGCCTGACGATGTTTTATTGCTCAATGAAGAAAAAAGAGATTTTTTTATCTATTCGATGATGGAAAGAAAGAAAGAATAATCGCATTTGCCACAAAAAGGGGAAAAGAAGCTTTAACTAAATTTGAAGCCTTCTTTGTAGATGGAACATTCAAGAGCTGCAGTAAGCAATTCTTGCAGATTTATACAATTCATTTAGATATTGGTAGCTCCTTACAAGAAACGAATGTAATTCCTGCCGGGTATGACTTAATGCCAAATGAGAAGAAACAAACATACGAACGGTTCTTCTCACTTGTGAAGCAGCACCTAAATGAATGGAATCCGGAGACGGTGAACATGGATTTTGAGATGGCTGCAATCGATTCATTGAGGAAGCTATTTCCATCTATAAAAATTAATGGATGCAATTACCATTTTAACCAATGTCTTTGGCGTAACGTCCAGAACTTGGGATTGGTCAGCGAATATACCGACTACGAAGAAATGAGACTACGCATACGCCTTTGCTCTACCTTGGCTTACCTTCCTGTCGATGATTTCGATGACGGCTGGTTAGCCGTACAAGAAGACTCTCCCAACAATGAGAAGGTACAGCTTTTTTATAACTATTTTACAGAACAGTGGTTGGACAATGATAATATTAAGTCCCGAAGATGACAATCCGACCTTTGGCGCAAATGTGAGAAGGATGGCAAGTCAGATAATATCCGAAAACTTGAAAACCCTCATCGTCCTGGAGCGGGACCCGAACCCGCGTCTCACAGAAAACGCCTAGGTATGATAATATTAAGCTTGATTTTTGGAACTTTCATGGTAGACGCCACCGTACGAATAATGCTATGGAAGGATGGAATTTCCGATTGAACTCATTAATTAAGAAACCACATCCCAATTTTTTTATGTTGCTAAAATGTCTAAAAAGTGAAGCCAAACACAATGATCTTATTTACGATAGGGGTACCCACAATATGAAAGGAAATAAAAGAAAAAAGTGTATATCCAATTAGATGAAAATATTCGCAAAATTCTGGAAGACTATGGCAAAACCTTTGACATTAAAATACGTCTTAGAAAGCTGGCGCATATACAGAAGTTTCAGTAAGGATAAAAATGGGACGCGGATGTCCTAGTGGTCAACATTAGTGACTGCCACAGAGAAGTTCTGAGGTTAGATCCTAGCAGCTACAGACGATCGAATCACCAAATATAAGCCGTGCGTCGGAGTGGCACGTTAAGCCGTCGGGCCCCGGGTACTGGCGCCCCGGTTATAGATAAGGGCGTCTTCCTTCCGCTTCCTACCTCGCTTCCGTGAGACTTTCCTATCGGGTACTCTAGCCCAACTCTCCTAGCTTCATATTTCTAAGAGTTGTTTAAGACCTGCGGTCAGACACTCCTTTCCTAAAATTCTCTACATTTTAAAACAAAAAATGTAACTTTTAAACACGCCAGCGTTTTCTTATTTGTGTAAACGCTTCCAGTCCTAAGCCTGGACAAAGTGTAAAGGGAAGTTCACAATTTTGAAGCTTCTCCTTTCTAGTTAAATGCAAAATGCTTGTCTATCCACAATACAGGGCTTTATACTTGTCTGCCCCTACTATATGTCTATCTGCTTGTCTGTTCCCACTCTATGGGTATATGCTTGTCTATTCCACTGTTCTCAGATTGCGATAAAAGTGTAATTCGCCCATTGTACTTTTCGCTTTTTTCTTTCGAAAAATTCCGTATTATCGAGCCACACTGATTCTTCCTTTTTATTCTATATCGATAACCATCATATAAAGAATACGTTTAATTGTAGCATGTCTTTTGAAAAAAAACACACGTGCGTATCGTATCACTTTGTCCGTCTATGGACACCATATCTCTGAAATTATTAGTCCCATTTGAAAATTTCTTTCTTTGTCGGCGAGCGTTTCTAGTACGAAATGTTTTACTTACAATTTAACATTTTTCTTTAGGTAGAAGTTTGCCACCATAGGGCATATGTTCATGTTTCTGTTTACAGCATATTTATAGCACTATCTGCGAGTCTAAAAAGCCGATTGAAAAAATCATTTTTCAGTCAGATGCTACTAATTACGAAAAAATGTTGTGGACATTTCCTTCCTGAAATAATGCACAGTTTGTTTGCCGGGAAACCGCCACACAGGAAAATTGTCACATGTCTTTCACCAACTTGGAAAACTGCCACACAGGAAAATTGCCCCATTGGGAAACCGCCACACATTCAAAGTGTTTCTCGGAGGAACAGCAATTTGTGTACGGCCCCTTAATGAAAAACATGTGGCAGTTTTCCTGTGTAGTAGTTTTCCGATGTGTGGCAGTTTTCCAAGTTGATGAAAGATGTGTGGCGGTTTTCCTGTGTGGCGGTTTATAGTGAACCGCACAGTTTTCCCGCTAGGAGCGTAAATGTTAGTCTTCTCCTTGCTATTTCTGCTTCCAGGAGACGTATTTAACAAAAATCTTTCCTCAGCACACCTCTTCTTCTAACTGTTCGACATGAAAATCCATTTGACTCCGATATCTTCCTTCATCTACGAGAAATCTTTTGTGCACAGTTTATGAATGATTTTAAATATTTTATTCGTGTCGGAAGAATTCAAAAGACGTGTTCATTACAACCAAAAATTATGTTTCATCTTTCTTGTTTGTTGTCTCAATGACTTTAAAAGATTCCATTGCTAAAGATCCGAAACGATACACACTCTAAAAGAAAGTGTATTTAATGGCGGGCAATCAGTGGTGGGGGAACAAACAGCACAAAAGGAACGCGGACACTCCTAGCAAGTCTGAAAGTCACAAAAGGGCAGCAGCCATGTTTAATCTCCAAAATGATAGTCAAAGAACGAACGGCCGCAAAAGCTACGTATTTCGCACCGGCGGCAAAAGCGATGGCCGCATAGGCGACCACTTCATTTTTTTATATCCGACATTTGGTGCGCTGTTCATAAAGCGAGTGTTGAACCTCTCTATCTTTTCTTATGTGATTGTGAACTTCGAATAAAATTTTATGTTCACTAATTCTATGAGAATTTCAATTTACCTAACTTTCAGCATATAAAAGTACTGCAAAATATTTAATATCTGCACTGATAACACACATATAAAAGTTACAATAACAAGCAGAGGGATTTGCTACCCCATTTATGTATATCAGACATATTAAAAACAAAAGCGGTAATCCGATTTCCATGGTTGGTAGACCACTGAAATATTGTATGAGAGGAATCAATGCTTTACTTTAAATGCGAGATAGAACCGAAATGAACGTTTAAATATTCTATAATCGTATTATACATTGAGGCCAAACACGACAACAATCACCCTAATCATTTCAGTTTAATTTAAACTTTGCTCTTTTTCAAGACAAAACAAAAAGATCAGAAATGGGAACTGGATATCGCTTTTGGTTTCCCTTTCTCACTTTCGTCGTCTCAGAGCTTTGACGGAACTTTAGGGCCAACAGGTGACACTACTTCTGCTATACTGGAGAAGTAGTTGTCGTTCGAATGCGAATGGTGTTCGATTCTTAATTGCAAGAATATACACTCGTTTACACAATAATCAGAGTACACTATATGTATAAAACGAATAAAGGTACGTTGCCTAACCGAAAGAATGCTTTATGCAATATAAACCCAAACAGAGGACGTCCTGAGACCAGCATTTGTACGCTATGTGGCTATAGTATAGCGGCTTTGTCCACTAAACTGAGGCTATGTGTATAATATAGCGATTTTGTCCCCTATACTGAGCCCGACTCGGCTCACAAACAACGAAATTCATAATAAATACGTACGTACAATATTTAATTAAAATGGTGTTTTTTGATTAAACGCTTAAATTTTTGCTAATGTTTTGAAGTGAGAAACAATACGATACGTGTGAATGCATACATGTACAGTATTTTCATTTCAAGAACAGTGCATTAAAAGTACACTTTTCGATCTTACATACCTACGCAACAAGAAATATGTTACATCACGCATTATAAAAGGCAGGTATTTACCGCTCATTACTAAATTAAATCAGTAACGAATTTGTGGCTGCCAAAAATATGATAAAAGTGTCGTCTTTTCTTTGAATTTTTTTTTTAACATGTCTTACAAAAACTGTTTTTGAAGTTTTCCAAAGTGCTAGCACCCCCCCCCCGTATTACTTCTTTTTACAAAACTCTTATGTAACTAAGAGCATTTGTAACTCTTACTTTGTAGCGTTTCTAAAAAATAAGCACATCCCTTCTAGAAATGCATCAGGAGATTTCTCAATCAAATAAAATTCTTCAGATTGTTTAAAGCAGCAACGAACTCGCGCTCATTTCTTGTAGCCTCTTGGATTTACAGGTGTAAATCAATCGGTATGAAGTCTTTTGCATTTCCTTCACTAATAAGAAATGTAATCAGTCCTAAAATGGGGTTTAAATTTTCTTAGGGGTTGACAACGAACATCCCATTTTGTTTGAAAGAAGCTGTTTTGCCCGTTTCTAAGCAATGATGGCCCGTTCTGATCACATTTCAGTAGTTTCTGTAATGGCGATCTGCAGGAGAAAAACCACCCTACTTTCGTACAAAGGTGATAAACAAAATCTGTGAGATAAAAGTTCCGTGAACTATTTTTTTCGAAAACGTTATTGATTTTTATTGTCTTATGACCAAGATCACTGACCGTTACTCGGAGAGTTTACTATTTGGAGATAAGTACGCAGACAAAAAACCACAAGTCTCAAAACTATCCGCTATGAGAATGTATCCTCGATTCACCAGTGCCCGGTAAGTAGGTTTTACTGTGTGTTCAAAACTGCTTCATATAATTGCGTATAAGTGTGGTAACCTTTCTCGTACATTATTGCTGCTGTTAGTTGAGGATTATTTGTTAGTTTCTGTGCGTTATCATTTTCAGCGGCTGATTTGATAACTGCAAAGTGTTTTATATTATTAGGTGTTTAACGACAACCGTGAGCAACTCAGTGAGCTATAAGCAGTCGCGCATCCCTAATTAAGGTTCACTGGTTCCAGGGAAGAGAAAGAGCTAGTGCCGTAAGAGAAACACGTCAACGCCTCATCAGTTTGGAATCCGAACCTATGTCGGACGAATCATCAGAAACCATCGCTAGACCACTGTGCTAAAGAGCCAGCAAAGTGTTTTACTTTCGGCTGACGATGACACTACATGTTGCGATGTATATTTTGTCGCGTATCTGCATCTCCTGGTATTTTTTCGGGTTCCCAGTTGTCATGGCCTTTCGCAGACTTTTGTCCTGAATAACAATAAAGGAGAGCTCTGTATATCAGCTGACATGTTATTAAGATCATCTTTATGTTCCTTCACCCAAAAGAAAAATTTATTATCTTATTTATGAATAAAATTTACTGACATATTTCATTTATTATCTTTATTACACGTTTATTTAGATGGTGAAAGAAACGACGTTTAACATCAATTTTTTATTAGCTATTATCTGGAGATCATTACATTAACAGCAAAACAATAAAATTTGATTTTTATATGTATACCAGTCTTGCACGAAGTGAACAAGAAATAATATTTGTGAAGTTATTGCTTCTGAAATTGAGCTTTCAAATTCAATGTTTAATTGCAAGGAGTGTTAGATTTGAGTACATTGAAAGTTATACATGAAAGAATTGCGGATGAGTTGGTTTGCACATCATAGTGGCGATCAGCAATTTTTTTCCAAATTTTCAGATATAAATGAAAAGAATGAGAAACCCATATTGTTTTACAAAGTGTAGCAGCAAAATTCAATCAAGGAAATGGAGGAATTTGTTTAGCAAGATAACCCTGACAGCGTTCCCGTGATAAAAACAACGGTCCCGAAAAGTTGTAGGGATTGGCTCCCTGGTAAATCTTACACAAGTCGAGAAACATAGCTACTTGTCACCAGAAAATTCATAATAAACAGACTGTAGACATATTTATTGGAGAATTATATGTGGAACCAAAAGCATCCTTTTTTGTTGGTTCATTATCATATTAAAGAAATACAATGAAAATATATATAAGTGAAGAAAACTGTAGGAAATGTGTTTTTACATATCTTTTAAACTTGCTTTACTACCTGAAAAACTTCAATGATTATAATTCATTCAGAGTGAATTAACGCTCTTAATGTATTTGGAAATACAAAAAAGTTCAAAGTAAAAAATAAAAATATACTAATATTAATTAAGATTATTTTGCTAAAATTTTACTGCAAACTCTTAAATTTAAATTTGTATGTTAAATTAAATATAAGAAAAAGTTCGTCATTGATTTTAAAAATTATGAAACACAAAGAAAATTATTCAAATATTAGTTTGTAAATTATTTTTCTATGTTGATTTTATTAAATTATTCCTAATAGGATTTGATCTATAAAAAAATTACTACTTCGATTTCTGTCAATAATTTCTGCAACTGCATGGCAACAAATCACAATTATGTGCTCAGGACCTTTGGACTTGTTGGTCAGTAAGCTGTTTACTATTAAATGATCATCAGACTAAATAAATTGAAGATTTATAAGCTTTTGCCAAAAAAACACCCGAAGATTCCTGAGAGAGTTGTTTGATTCTGAAAAACTCTGAAGGCAAGTACCCCTTTGCCGATTAAGCAAACGACTAAAAAATAAATAGAGGTGACTATATATTTGCCTGCTGCAGCTCATAGGAACCGGGCTTCGAGGAGGGATTATCAAGAGCAAATCTCGCACGCATAAACAATTTTGACACCGGATTACTTTTGCGTTAATGTTCGCGGATTTTGAGGATGCATCGACAACCGATCCATGCATAATACTAAGAGTTGAGTGATTTTCGGGTAGGACGAATAACTGGATTGAGAGAAGCCGATTGTTTTCGTATAGTCTAGCATTTGGAATGCAGCGACTCGGCACTCAGCGTACGTGGGCGCCAATAGATCAAGGAGAGCACAAACTAGCGTCTCGAGTGAGCGGACGGCTTAAGGCAACGACAGAACGCAAATATCGAGCGATTGTAAGAGCCGCACAAACAGAACCGAATATGTCACCCTTAACCATTAGTGGCCATGTGGGTTTTTTCTACAGGTACGGAAGTGGCATCTTGACGGTTTCCAGATGATTTGCAGCACGGCAACTGAATTCGAGGAACACACTACTTCACCTACCATTGAGCAGCGAGCATCACCGTTCTGGTTTGCAGTGGTGTCGTGCCCTATTAGCGTGCGATAGTGTCCAATGGAGTCGTGTTGTTTTCATTTATGTGTCAAGTTTTGCACTTGACACAGATTGCCATCGCATGCGTGTCTGGTGATGAGCCGGTCAGCGCATGGATCCTGCCTTTACAGTGGACTGGCACACCACGCGCTCAACGAGATTAACTGTTTAGAGAGATATTTCCTACCATAGCCAGACAGCCTTTGTATTCCTCCGTAACAATCTTACGGCTCAGCGGTGCATCGACGATAATCTAAGACCTTTTGTGTTCCCATTCCTGTTGCAGCATCACAGAACAATTTTTCAACAAGCTAATCATATTCCACACACGCTACTGCTATCCCCAGCTTGGTGTCGATATTAGCCTGAAGGGTGTCTATATTAGCCTGAATGGTGTCGATATCATCTTTAGGACGTGATTGTACGCCAATTTCGCTCTTCCTGGAATGTAGATAAACTAGCCCTCAATTTGGACACCATCTGACACGCTGTACCCCGAAGAGTGTAGATGAATTTAATGTTTCTACGCCACGATGAGTAACTGTTTGTATCAGAACCAGAGTGCCGCTACAACGTACTTACTTGTTCCACTCATGCTACTCTTTTATCCGAATAAATGGCCCATCTTTTCTGGAATTGCAATTATTTCCTTTCTTTAAGATGTAATTTGCACACACAAATTTTCATCTCAATTGGATAATTTTTTTCTGCTTCCATTTCGCAAGGGTGAATTTTCATGGCATATGCTGCAACCGCCGGGATTCGATCGTTTTCATGGATGATATCGCTCGACCTCATATAGCTGGACTAGTGGACAACATGCCTAATGAGGAGGGAATCGGTCATTTGGAATAACCAGCATTATTTCCTTATCGAAATCAAATGAGGATACCTGTGACAAGGGGCGAATGCAGAGGAAGGGAGAGACGGGGGCGCTCTCCTCTCAGGAAATAAATTGGGAGGGAGGCACCCTCCTCACAAATTAAAGCTATTCTTTATCCTGAGGGGAGGGCGATCCCCTGTCACTCCCCTCAGGACCCAAGAAAAGCTTTAATTTGTTAGCGTTAAATTAAAAGTATAACAAGTTGAATAAACTTTTGTTAAAGAAAGTACAACTTAGAAGTACTTATATTTCCTTAATTAACTGGAATAATTTATAGACATATTTAGAACACTTTTTCATTTTGATGAAAAATATCAGAAATGAAAAAATATATATAATAATAAACGGAATGTATATGTAATAAATTAAGCCTTTTCTGTATCTCCGCTGCTATGGAAGTAAATCAAATTTGAATATGATGCCGGAAAATGTCAAATAGAATTTAAAAAGAATTAGCAGATTTCAATTTTTACAAATGTCACTAAACCTTTGGTGGTGATATAAACAAACAGAATTCCTCTAAGTAAATTTAATACGGTGCACGTGATTCCTTTGTGAGTTTAGAATTAGATTTCCTTCTGCAGTGAAAAAAAAAACATTAAAAAAATCCTCCAAAGGTTTTTAGTAGGCTTTAAGCAAATCGTTGATATAGCCAAATCCTGTAGGTGTGATGGAAACAGCACGGTATAAATGAAGGAACAACTTTGAACAAGTCACTCAGTCCAAGTTTCTGTGACGCTGTGAGCAAAAGGACTGCGATACGTACTACATCATCTGTTTGCAGAACTTGCCACGTTAGGCAAGACCATTAGTTCAAAATAACAAATATTCTTTTATAAATAACAATTTATGTAGTCAATTTTTCGGAGCAATTCCTAAAACTAAAGTTTCAAACATTTTAACGGAAGTATTAAAATTACTTATTATTTAAGTGTAAGTTAATAACTGCATTTTGATTTGACACCTGATTTTACAGTGACTGAAGATTATGTATTTCACTTCAAACTATACTCCCAAATAGTAATACTAACTATACTTCCGACTATACTCTCTATACTACTGATTTTCTACTTCTTTTTGAAAAGATATGTATTTTGTATGTGAGCGAATATTTCGTTTATATTAAGTAGCAAGCAATTCTAAGATTAATTTAAGAAACAAAGTACATGGTTGCTTCAACAGCTCATGCAACTATTTCGGAGATGTAAGCGCACAACAGGGACAGGGTGGGGGAAATCAAGTTAAACAGGTACATGCATTTAAGAAAAAAAAAACAAAGCAAAAAAAACAGAATACTTCAAATGATTCGAGGTACGATTTAATTTTTTACATGACCATCTAACCAGGGTACATCCTAGAAATGCTTATGAACACTCGTCCGCATACTGCTGCTGTCTCCACAGCTTGCCATCAAGGCACTTGCACTTTGCCATGGCCAGCAGCATGGTCAGACCTATCTCCGAATAAAAATGTGTAGGATGCTAATGCAAGCACTATCCACACTCCACTCATAACGCAAAATTTGCCTGGCACTGCGTGAGAAAATTCAAGCTACATGGGATGGATTACCGCAAGACTCCATTAGGAACCTGAATAACTCACTGCGGAGACGTCTGGCATGCTGCGTTAGCAAATATGACGTCTCGGCGCCATACGGAAAGACACTACTTACTGGCGTGTAGCTCAATACATATTGCTCATATCAGACTCAATATCTAAATGTTAATTGTTCCTGGTAACATTTACCTTTCTTCCGAATAGCATTGTAATCTGACACGTCCTTCCGTGAGCAATTATTTTTTTAACGATGAGTGCATTAAGTATTTCTCAGTACAGCCCTTCCCTCCATATCGAGAAAATGTTAAATAAATTATCGCAGTACCTAGGTGTCCCCAAATTGGGGATTACAACAATTTGGGCGTCTTTCTTACATAAATACCGTTATGTTTCTTTCAAGTCTTTCCGAATTGGATTTCTAGATGGATATTTTGGTATAAAATTGAATATATTTATCACCTAGCTTCGTGCTCAATGGATGAATAGATTTGCTAGAAACATGTGCTTGGTGTATACAGGTACGAGAATTATTTAAGTACTTGGACGACTGTTCAGTACACACTGAAAGGACTGTTCTATATAATAGTAACCAATTAATATTAAAGTAGAAATGTCGCTCGCACAGAGCTGCAACATGTTGCGGGATGAAATGTACCCAGTGTTACAAAGGTTTCAGTGGTATTACTGATGATATTTCTTGACATACGTCCGTAAAGCAGAGGAAGTTGGCAGTGGTGGTTTCGTGGTTAATTTCTAAAATACTCCGTATATGTTTTTCATTGGTAGGCGGGATTATTCCATATTATTGCTATTACTCTCCATATTTTAGAATTTCGACTGGATAAATTTTAGGCTGGTATGACTTTTATCTACCATTATGTTAATTTCTCAGTTATTAATTATTTCTCATAGTAGTTGTACACGCTATAATTTTTCAATTGCGCGATATTCTAAGTACGAGTCAATTCTATTTCCAGTTCAATTTCTGCAACTTTTCTCTTAATAAAGTAACCGATTCTTTTTCATAGGTAAGGGAACAGAGACAAAATAAAATGCAGAAAAGCGCTAAAACACGAGGAAGGCAAATTCTTGATGCGAAATATACGCCTTTGATAGGTAGATTGGATAAGAAGCATCAGATGCTGAAATCATCATCATCATCATCATTGTCAACCATTATCAATCCACTGCTGGACGAAGGTCTCCCCAAGTTTCCTCCACAACGGTCTGTCTTGTGCCAGTCTCCTCCATGTCACTCCCGCATATTTACGAATTTCATCCACCCATCTCCCATGTGGTCTTTTTCTGGGTCTTTTCCTGTCCCTTGGAATCCAATCTAAAATTTCGGCTGTCCATCTATGGTCTGTCCTTCTGGCAGTATGTCCAGCCCATTGCCATTTCAGGGATTTAACTCTGATCATGATATCTTCCACTCTCGTCATTTTTCGGATCCACGAGTTCCTCTTCTTATCTCTCCTGGTTACACCAAGCATGCACCTCTCCATGCTTCTTTGAGTTGTCTGCAGCTTTTGTATGTCTCTTTTAGTTAAGGTCCACGTCTCTGCACCATACGTAAGCACTGGAAGGATGCATTGATCAAACACTTTTCTTTTAAGACATAATGGCATATTGCTCTTGAAAATTATGCTGTTTCTTCCAAAAGCTCTCCAGGCAAGTTTTGTACGCCGATTAATTTCTTCATCAATGTGACCCTCACTTGATATCTGCTGTCCAAGATAAACATACGTATCTGTTATCTCCAGTTTTTCTCCATCAATCGATAAATCTTCATTTCTTGTAAAAGCATTGAACATCACTTTTGTCTTCTGAAAGTTCATTTTTAATCCCACTTCTTTACTCTTGTCAGCAAGTTCCTGGATCATACTCTGCAGCTCTGATGGGGTAGTTGCAAAAATGACTACGTCATCAGCAAAACGAAGGTGGGTTAGATAATCTCCATTAATCTTTATCCCTTTGTTTTCCCAGTTCAGTGATTGAAAGACATTTTCCAATGTGGCATTAAAGAGCTTCGGAGATATGGTGTCACCTTGTCTCACTCCCTTTCCAATTTTTATGTGTGTTGTATTTTCAAACAGCCGAATCTTTGCACTTGCATTTTCATAGATGTTATTAATAATATTTATGTATGCATCTTCAATACCGCAGGATTTCAGAGCCGTGGTAACTGCTGATGGTTTCACCGAATCAAAGGCTTTTTCATAATCGATAAAAGCCATGCACAATGGAAGTTCATATTCCCTCGCTCTTTCAATCAGTTCTCTCAGTACGTGGATATGATCTATTGTGCTGTAGCCACTCCTGAATCCAGCTTGTTCTCTCGGTTGAGCCATGTCCAGTGTTACCTTCAAGCGGTGTGAAAGAACTTTAGTGAAGATTTTATAAACCACTGATAGGAGGCTGATAGGTCTGTAGTTCCTAAGATCCTCAATGTCACCTTTTTTATGTAGCAGGATCATTGTAGCATTGTTCCAATCCTCAGGAATCTTCCCTTCATTAAGGCATCGAGTGAAAATTTGGGCGAGTACTGTTTCAATTTCTCCACTTGCTTCTTGTATGATGTCTATAGTAATTCCATCTTCTCCTGGAGCTTTCCCTCGCTTCATGTTCTTGATTGCATGAGCAACTTCTGCTGGGAGGACTGGAAGAACTCTGGTACCTTTCATGATGTCTGGAGTACATGTAACATTCCTTTCATATAATTTGGAGTAGAAATCTTTCACTCTTGTCAAAATTTCGCCTCTATTTCTTGTTATAGAACCATCTTCTTTTCTCAGAGCCATAATCTGTTTTCTTCCCTTACTGAGATGTCCCTTTGCTATCTTAAGGCTTTGGTTGTTTTCAATTGCTTTCCTCACTAGCTCACAGTTGAATTTCCTTACGTCTTCAGTGATACTTTTTCGTGTTGTCTTGCATAGCTCTATATATTCCACTTTGGAAGTCACATCTACTTTAGTTGTCCTCATCTCTCTTCTTTTTGCATCAACATTTTGGTTTTTCCTGATAATTTGTTCACATGCAACTTGTTCTTAGACCCAGCTAATTTTGTTGCTGTTTCCATTAGAGCTTTGGTTACTTTTCTGTTAACTTCCGAAATATCCACTTCTTCCGATGTTAGGCCTTCTAAAGCAGAGAATCTGTTCTTCAGTTCCAACTTGAAAGTATTATGGTGTTTTTTAAGGTTGGTTATGTCAATACATTTTGTTTGTCTTATGAGCTTGCCACGTTCCAGTTTAGTGTTGAGGTGCATCTTACATCTCACCAATCTATGGTCACTACCTGTGTTGAACTTGTTCAGCACACTGCAGTCTTCGATGACGAATTTTTTGTTACACATAATAAAATCAATTTCACTTGTCGTCCCAATTGGATGTCTCCATGTCCATTTCCTGTGTGGCTTTTTCTTGAAAAAGGAGTTCAAGATGAAAAATCCTTCTGCCTCTGCAAACTCAACGAGAGTATTTCCACGCTGGTTTCTGTTGCCGTGACCGAATTTACCTACTGAAGTTTCATTCTGTTGCCGTTGCCCTATTTTTGCATTGAAATCTCCCATAATTATCTTCAAGTGCTGCTTACCTTTATTATTTAGATGACGAATTTCCTCATAAAATTCTTCAATTTCTTCTTCAGGATGACTTGTGGTGGGTGCATAAGTTTGAATAATCTGAGCCTGGTATCTTCTCGATAGTTGGATAACGAGTCGTGCAGCTCTGTCAGAGGAACTTTCAACTTCTACCACTTTATCCTTCAGTTTCTTGTTTATTATAAATCCAACACCACTAGTTCTGCCAGTATCTGTCCCACGATAATAGAAGAGATGTCCATTTTTTAGTTCAATGAGATCTTCTCCTTTTCTCCTTACCTCACTTAGCCCGACGATGTCCCACTTGATCCTTTGTAGTTCCTCTTCCAATTCAAGAAGCCTTGAATCAGAAGATAGGGAGCGTCCGTTATAGGTAGCCAAGGTCAGCATCAAATGGCAGCCTAGTCCGGTCCTCCGGGGATTCTTAGCACCCTCTGCCTTCATGTCGCACTGGCCGCTGCCTTGGCCAGGTACATTCCAGCTGCCGGAGACTGAGGGCCAAGATTTAAGTTGTAGAGTCATTTTGGAGGTGTTTGGCCATAACTCACCACGCTGGCCAAGCGGAAATAAGACACTGAAATAAGAAAACCTTTCGGAAAATCCTTGGTTCATATTAATACTTTTAGTAATCTAGTTTCTTTTAGAGGTGCATTTTGTAAATAATATTCATCATGTCCTTGTTTGAAATTCAAAGTTCTTTAAATTTTTTGTAGCAATCACCGCGAAAGTGTGATTAATAAAAGAAGTATTTCTTTGACAAGACAATTTGCAGATACCGATGGGAACTTTGCTTTCTTTTCTTTTCTTTTTAACTCAAATGCTACACTGTCCGCATTGGAAATACGATTAGATATAGCAGTCTTAAATGGATAAAATGCCTTTTCCCGTAAAGGAAATTATTGAAATTATTGAGTCCATTTCCTAGTATCTGAAATTGTTTCCATTGTTCAGGCGACAGCGAAAAGATCCAGGCGATATGGAGGTGCTCATTTCCTGAAACAGTACTAGAGATATGTCAATACTATAATCCTGCAGATGTTTGTGCATGACTTAAAATCAATGTATGTGTTCCCTCTTCGTCGGTATAACAAATACAACCTTGTAAAATGTGAAAATTCCCTCGGTTAATCTATTAATTGTACTGCAAAACACTTCGTCATCATATGATGTGAGGTTTGCTGCATTAAATTCTATACCAATTTAAAGCAGTCTGCAAAAGAAAGATCCTAATTGGGGGTAAAAGAGAAATACAACGTTCTACCCCATAATAATTCAGTGTCACTATTTTATTTACAGCACCATATTTACGTTATATTTATATGGGCTTGAGGAGCACTTCAATTATTGTTTATTGTTAACAGACAAATTGCAAAAAACATTTTCAATTCTTTCTAGGAGACAAAATGGAAAGTGAAAATTTTTAATGGCACGTGCATTGTACTTTGGTTTAAGTGGGGATGGTAAAGTTATAACGTTCTCGTTTGCAAATTTACGATATCAGCTGCAAGAACATTTTGATTCTTAGTGGAAGGGCAAAGGTGAAAGCGAGTAAATCACACATAGAATACATTTATTTTCAGAAAAAACGGACGTCTCATTTGTATAGCATTTACCGAAGAAATCCAAGTATATCTTTAAATGCTTATTAGCAGAGAACGCAAAATCAAGTGGCGTTTCATCAGCCATAGATAACTGCTTAGCCACGGAGATAAAGAATGGGATGACATCTTTTGATTTCATTTTAGGCACGATAATTTATATCCTATGCCAATTACTATGAATTTGTTTCAACATTATTCATGCAACTGAGACTCGTATACGTTTCATTATTTATGTAATGCTAAATACTAAGTGAAAGCACTTCATTAACTTCAACTGTTCCAAATGTCTACAAAAGCAGAAAATGTTCTTATTCAGCCACGGTATAAGAATATGAAACTAAAGCAACCTGTAATCCGAGTAATTCAGCGTAGCTTATGATAACTCCCTATGTTGACCCTGCTAAACGCACTGTTGTCCTCAATGATCAAAATGTAGTTAAACATGATAAACTTAACTCCACGTTTCACCACATTGCTTTCCCATGTCCATTTCTTCTCAGTTTTGTTCTTGAGTTTGAAGTTCATGATGCAGGAGTTTCTGCTTCTAGAAAATTTGCAAGGGTTTCTGCACACTGGTTTTTGTTGCTCTTATCCTAATTCGCATTGAAAGTTCCCATAATAAACAACGAGTGCTACCTATTCCTGTTATTTGGAATCCTGGTTTCTTCAAAACTCTATTAATTTATTCATCAGCATTATTAGTAGTGGATGCGTGAGCTTAAAGGTCAGAATCTTGTATCTTTATAAGATTTGGAAAAGGTGTTGCGCAAATCTGTCTGAGAAGCTTTCGAACTCTGGAAAATTGTCTTTATGTTTTTTGTTATTTATAATTACACTCACAATAGTTTTGCTGATACCTGATGCATGGCAGTAGAAGAACTATCCACTTTTCATATCAGAATGGTCCTCTCCAGTTTTCCATCATTTTTTTTTTCAGTTGGGTGCATGACAAACACCATGAGCAACTTAGTGAGCTAAAAGCTACCGTCTGTCGGTAATTTAGGCTTACTAGCTTCAGAGAATGAACAGAGCCAGGGCCATAGGACAAAAAGAATAGCCATGTATGACAATAATTCTAACCGTAACCCGTCTCAAAAGAACGGTCAGGACCCAGCTTAAGTATATTGCGCCCGCGACGCAGCTATCTCTTTTCGTCTTGCTTCACATATCCCGACGACATCCTTTATTTGTCCTCAAAAGTTCTTTCTCCAATTCAAAACGTTTTGAATCAGAAAATTAATTTCGTCCATTGTGCTATCCCGTCTTATACACTGTATTGACAAAATTCACCGGACATACTTTAAAAGCAAATTAACGGATCCGCTGCGTTGTTAAGATGGCAGTTCAGCAGCAAACGGTCTGAAAACTAGCCTGGAGCTGACCGCGATCTTATCGCACTGTGAGGTTGAGTGAAATATCGCGGCGGGAGAGAACTGACTTTGAGAAAGGAAAGATTGTTGGGTGTTATGTTAGTGGGCTGTCCATAAGTAAAGCCGAGAGGCGTTTAAACATATCCAAATCAATTCTTCTGGATGTACTGAATAGATGGAAGACACTTCGCGTGCCTGAAGTAGCAAAACGTACCGGCAGACCTAAGAAAATCAGTGATAGAAAGTTGAAGCCTTATGATAGTCGTTAGAACTAATCGAAGGAGTACTTCACAAGACCTCGGTGTTCAAGTGAGTAACAATGCTGGAACCTTGGTATATACACGTACCATTCGCAGAGAACTTCATTCCGTGGGTTATCGTGGTCGTGCGGCTGCTCATAAGCCTTTCATCTGCACTCGGAATGCTACTCGTCGTTTAGCATAGTGTAAATAACATTTATCGTAGACCGTAGATCAATGGAAACAGTTCTTGTGA
Source organism: Macrothele yani (assembly GCA_039090855.1). Taxonomy (NCBI): domain Eukaryota; kingdom Metazoa; phylum Arthropoda; class Arachnida; order Araneae; family Macrothelidae; genus Macrothele; species Macrothele yani. The sequence continues at coordinate 42,311,703 of CM076999.1, read as the reverse complement.
ACAGATGAATCAAGATACACAATCCATCAGTCTGATGGCTGTGTGTGGGCATGGTGGTAGCCGCAGAAACGCTATTTACCACAGTGTACTGTTTCTACGGTCAAGTTTAGAGCTGGAAGTGTATTCTTATGGAAAACGAAGAAATAAAGCAAGAAATAGTGAGAGATATCAACAATCTACTGAAGAGTTCTGAAAACCTATCGCAACATTGGTTGGACCTTAAAAGAAAATTGAGTAGGTTCCTTCAAGGAAAAGACAGAGAATTTGCAGAAGAAAAGAGAATCACCTTCAGATGGCGAAATAGCGTGCTGAGAGCACTGATTAAAGGTAACAACCAGGGTTGTAACCAAGAAGAGATAATTAACATCAAAACTGAATTAATGGAAATTACAACAAAAGTAGGCACTGGCATTCGAGAAGGGATTACCGTAACTGACTTGGAAACTGAAGAGAATATGGTTAATGTATACCAGAAGAACAAAAGAAAATATAAGGTAATGGGTCACCTCTTGACGTATATTGATAACCATTACAGAAAACATAACACAATCACAGAAGCACAATTTTTGTTTTAAGGTCTCTATAGAAAACAAGTGACACTCTCAACAAACATCTCCGGATACGTTGAAGTTACAAAACTGAAAGAAATTGAGAAACAGATGATGCAAAACGAAATTACGTTAACGGAATTTAAAAAAGCTATCCAAAAGCAAAAGAACCAGAGGTCCCCAGGACCGGATGTTATAATGGCAGAACATTATAAATTGTTTCAAAATAAATCGCACTGTTCTGGGTCCAGTTGTTTAATGAGATGATCCTGTAGGGAATTTCGAATGAATTTAAAGAAGGGTATATCAAATTTATTAAAAAAGAAGATTCGGAAGAAATTAGTTTTGATAAAATAAGACTAATTACATTACTTAATGTAGATTATAAAATTTTTGCAACAATCATTAATTCCAGAGTTCGAAGTGTCTTTAAGAAATTGATTAATTGTCAACAGTATTGTCCTATTCCAGGAAGAAATATGTCCCAGAGCCTATTTTTCACAAGAGATATCATCTATTTAATAAATGATAGAAAAATAAAGTTTGAACTTTTTTCATTAGACCAAGCTAAGGCTTTTGATTCCGTAGGTCAAGAGGCACTTTTAAGTACTTTGGTAGAGTACGGTTTTCCTGAATCCATGGTGAAAATCATAGAAGAGTTACACATAGAGTCATTTGCTCAGGTCTTGATAAGTGGACACAAGACAAAGCAAATTAAAATCGCAAGAGGTATCAAGCAGGGTTCGTCCCTGTCACAAACATAGTTTGTGCTGACGATAGAGCTATATTTAAGGACAATTTTGTCAAACACCAGCATCTGTGGATTCCAAATCCCGACTCAGAACGATGAAGTAATTAAATTTTCTGCATATGCAGATGATGTTATGCTCTACCTAGAAGATGAACAATCTATAATCGAAGCCCTCGTGGACTTTGAAGAATACGGTGCAATCACAGGTGCCAGTCTTAATGTCTCAAAATCCAAACCCCTCTTTTTTGGGAAAAATGGACATACCAAAGACGAATTCACAGCGTGAAAGTGTTTAAGATTCTAGGGATTCACTTTACCCATTTTGGGACAAGTGATACTACCTTTCGAGAAATAATTGACCAACTGACAAAAGTGATACAACATTGGCAAGTTAACAGAATTTCGTTCAGCAATAGAGCCAAATTGTTCAACACTTTGCTGGTGACTAAATGTGCCTATGCGAGGCTCCTCTGCGACCCCCACGAACGATAATGGTCCAAATGACTAGACTTCTATTTAAATTCCTTTTGAATGGAAAAGTCAAGGAAGATATTAGCCGAAAAGTGATGTATCAAAGAATTATCAATGGTGGCCTGGAAATACAGAATCTGAAAATATGGTTTAAAACCATCCGTTTTCGGCTAATTCGGAAATGGCTTGTGGTAAAGACCTACCCGAATCATTACTTTCTTAAGTTTTTAATGGGTCTGGACTCAAAGAAATATGTGACAAATGAACCTCAGTGGCATGGTCTGGTTAAAAACACTGTCCCTGTTTTTACAGGGAAGAACTTGGTTTCGTACAGTACAATAATTTTGAAAAGGCTAAAAGTGTTAAAGATCTATATTTTTTCATGCTTTCTCTAAGTAATATTCTGATTCATGAGTTTTATGTTCCACCGACATTTTGTAATGTGAAAGCTTCAGAAAAGTGGCAGGTCGGTTCTTGTAACTACAAGTAGGGACTTTGCCTTTAAGCTGGCACACGACGTGCTTCCGACCCGACAGAGGACCTACTGTTGGGCAGGATGTTCAAATTTTCATTGCTGGAATTGAAGTTTTGTAGAAGATAGAGTTCACCTTATTGTGAACTGTCGTTTCGCCAAACATGTTTGGGTGGGAGTATCGTCGTGGGCCGGCTTCGCTTCCCCGAGTGCTTCTCAGATAATTAAACTGCATCTAATCCTCTACGGGAAAAATATTGTGTATCTAATCATAGTAGTTGAAACAAGTTATCAGATTTGGCAAGAACGAAACAAAGTTATACATAGTGAAAAATCAAATGGTAACACTCAGCAAGTCATTTGGCACATTAAGAGGATGATCAGAAATCGGATGGTGACGGATCACGTCTGATTATTATTTTTTTTTATTGGAGGTTTAACGACCACCGTGAGCTACTCATTGGGCTATAAGCAGTCGCCCGTCCCTAATTTAGGGTCACTGGTTCCAGGGAAGGGAGAGAACCCGTGCCGTAAGACACACACAACATCCATGCCTCACCGGGATTCGAACCCGGACCCCTTACAGACGAATGATCAGAGGCCATCGCTTAGACCACTGTGCCACCGGGGCGGCTCTGGTTATCCGAATCACAGTTCATTCGACGATGGGTGTCATGGAGGAGAATAATTGGAGGTTCTCCGCAAGCTCCATACATCATCTGAAATTAAAATAAATTGAGGCTTCTCCACCATGTACATGTCAGTGTCAGACCTCAGGAGAATGGGTCAAATTGTAAAGGTTGATTTGTTTTCCGCCTGTAGTAAGAGTTAATATAATTCGTTTGTTAAAATTAGAAATTTTTTAATAGTTTCTTGAAAATTAGTAGCACGTTAGTGAAAGCGTAAGTTCGCTGTAAAATGTGGGAGATTAATCTTGTCTCTTCCTGTGTAAAAACAAATAGTACATTTGTAGTTAAATAATACTGTTGAACGTCGTTAAAGATTTGTTCAGGATTTAGGATAGTCATATTTCTTAAGTAGTAGAAATAACATAATTGTTTATCTAATTTTAGTGTAGTGTTTAGAAGTGTGTGCTCAAAAGTTGTTAATGTTTTGAATTTAGATACGTACTACGTGTTGGAATTCTTGAATGTCACTTTAGTGAAATTTAACAACTAGAGAATATATTGTAGTAGTTCAGAGATGCCGTGAGGTCTTTACCTCAGGGCATCCTGAGGAATGTGCGCCCTTTCCTCAGGTTTTTCTTGTTTTTTGTTTTTGCTCTCCGAATCTGCCTCTAAATCCACTTCGGAGCTGCTTTCATTCTAGGTTTCCAACCGGGAGATGCCTGCCTGCTTTCGATCTGCTATAATGAGGAAAAGAAAGGGAATAAATGCTGTATGTTGTGTGTAAGATTGTTTGTGTTGAGTAAAAGAGAAAGACAGTAGGGTGAAAGGTTGAATAAATATTTGTTTATCAGAGTTCTGACTATAGAAGTCGTTCCATGTGCTGAATGGCGGACAGAGTTCTTTGGTGTTTATGTATTAATCTCTGTGGCCCCCTCGCCTTTGGGGGAGAGGGCTACAGGCACTTCAGAGATCCTCACTGGGGCACACCCTGTAGTTTGTCACAAGAGGATGCTTTATCTTTGAAGACAAGGCATTGTCTTTGTGTGCGCGTGATACTAGGCATTCAGTGTGTGTGGTGAAGTACTAATTGCATTAGGGTTTCGCAGCATGCAAAGTTACGAGACCATTTATTTCAGCGACGACCGAGATGTTTATTGATTTAAAGTAAAGATTTGAAGAACATAAACTATTAGCAGCATTACAAAGGAATCGTTTCCTTGAAGGACCCGAGAACTAGGGACAGGCAAAGTACTGATTTACATGATTGTGGGGTATCTTATTACTTATACCCTGTAATTTTAGTTATTACATGTTGCTGTAATTTTTGTTGGTGTAATTTCTAGCTAGAAAAACACTAATTTGCTCACTCTCAACTTTACTGCTGTATGAATCACAGCTTTTCCCCGACCATTCTGGTTTCATCCTGTGCGTGACGTTTCGAAATTGATTTCAGTCTAAGGGCCACCATTGACGTAACAATTGGTTCATGAAGGAAAGCTTTGATTATGCAGAAATATTTATTGAGAAATGAAAGGCTTTCAATATGACACACCCCGTATGTTTTGCCTACCATTTGATTATTTTTCATTAATTCACAGTAACTTTCAAATGGGTCTCTGAGTTTAATGACGTATTTTGAGGCAGCATGGAAAGGTAAGTGTATGGCAGATTTAAGATGTTTTCTACCGTAATATTTAATTTCAAATCTTAAAAGAAGTACGTGCTTATGTATTGCGTTGTCAGCCCCACTACTTGCCAGTCTGTCTTCCGGCCATTCTGTCCGTCCGACCGTCCGACTGGGGACCCAATAACTAAATGTGATTCTCCTTAAGGTAAGTTTTTCCGAAGATTCCTTCTGTGTCATTTACAACGGTTTTATCATATGGGTCACTATAACAAGCACTGTTATCAGAACATCGTCCGAACATTTCCAGAGACTAGCACAAAAACTCAGAAAATCTAAAAACTTGTAAAGGCTTTCACAATCATTAGATAATAGTCTTTTTGTACTGCATCAATATTCTTCAAGTTTAAATGCAATTAGACAGTAAAATGTTCTTGTTTCATACTTTTAAGTCTTTGTTTAGAATTTAGCAAATGTTCTTTTAAGGGAGCCATTTCAAATACATGTTGTATTTTTAAAAAATTGGGAGATACGACGTCACGCAATAATATTTATTTTATAACAGAATCCTGTTCACGTTAGCTAAAAGTTACAAATTTCGTTCAAACACTTGTGTCAGTGTAACTGTTGCACATATTTTTCTTTGGGAGTTTTTCTCATTAACAAATTAGAATAATGGATTACGATAAACACCTAGACTGCAACATTTATACACGTCTTGTGAAGCTGTTTTTATTTGATTCAATATTAACACAATAGGAATTAATTAAATATTTGATACCTACGTAAGATTTTATGCCAGCTAATTAGCACACTATCACTATCATTCGTATTGAAACGGTAAGCATTCGTTTTCAAAAACTTCTTTCCTGATAGGTTTCGTTTAGATCTTATATGCTGATGGGTCTTATAACGTCTACCTAAAACTGTGAGCGTCATAAGATTTCTTACACAACGAATAATTCTGTAAATTTGAAATTCTTATCTTGATAAAATGCTCATTTTCCAAAAGCGTTAGTTAGTACTTTTCTTCAACGGACTTGAAAATACGAATGGGAACTTTTTTTTTCTGTTTTTGCATGCACCCAACAGGTAGGATCCCAGATACCTACAAATGGTAGAAATAATACGTGTGCTCATTCAAAAGTAATACATATATTTACGGTTTCCTATGAATCATGTTTTATAAAATATTAAAAACCATTGCATTCTGCCCATCTCCAAATTCACAGCATAAAAATAAAAAATAATTATTTCATAAAAAAAATCAAATACTCAAGTATAAATTCCACGACCCTCTCGAAGGTTTTCCAGTGATGAAGCTCACTCTGTAAAATGAGCGTCTCGTTCAGACTTGCAGTTAAAATGGCTAAGCCGAGTAACAACTTTCGCTTCTGGTTCTTCCTTGTATTCCTAAACGCAGTAAGTGGTTACAAAATAACTATACTATTGGGAAACATTCTGGTTAAGGCTATGTAATTATTTATTAACAGAAAAGGGAAAATATCAGAAAGAAATGAAACCATTGTGGAAAATTTCGCAATCTCTTTTGATAGCCCCTGTCTACGAACTCATGCGTAAAGGTTGATGCTGTTTTGATAAACCAGATATTGTTTCCTACATTCAGTACGTCACTCATGCAAATAAATGAAGTATAGACAAATGAAATTCATAGAAACTAATTATATTAGCATTTTCCCCTTATCGGTTTATAAAGGGAGAGCGGCAAGGTGAAACTAATTCATTTATTTTTAACGAAATACGATTATTAATATCTCTTTCAACAACGTAATCCTTGCAATTATATGTTACCATGGGTACGAATAAACGCATTGCTTTGGACTAGGAGAATGATAAGAGTTGTCACAGAATGCTTGAACCTTTCCCAAAGCCGGTACTTCTTCCGAATAATTATTGTCCTGAGTCTGTAAGCAAACACGAATTCGACACAAATACCAGTTATTCTTCGCTTCCTAACACCTACGCACAGGAAGCGCGTAAGTGTTCGAAAGCGAAGAATAACTTTCATTCCAAGAAGTGGTTAGGAGCTGTTTGTAATTATTGATATATTTTATAAGAAGCATATTTTCCAAGTAAATCACATTTAATTTTTTACTGTTACAAGAAGTAAGAGGCGTCATTTAAGGCTTCTGACTTGACTACTAATCAAAGGAGTTGTAACATTTGATTGATAAAACATATTAATAGAGATCATTACTGAAAGGAATGATTGATATTTATGCATTAACGTAAAACGAATTTATTAGAAATGGATACGTGAAAGAAAAATTAAAATATGCTTTTTATATTTATGAAAATTATATAAATATAAAAGTATATTTTTAGCAACAAATATTGATGACTCGTGCGACATTAATCACTGAAGCGATGAAAGATTTCCGTCTTTAGCACGATTTAATCATTAAATCGTGCTAAAGACGGAAATCTTTCATCGCTTCAGTGAGTATATTTTTATTATAAAAATATAAATATATATGAAATATATGTTTTTAAAAAATAATATTGTTTTTCCAAGTTTGTTTTTTTAATTGCGTGTACTTCAGTTCGGTAAAACATTTCCACAACTACTGTGTTCTGAAGTTCTCATCTCAGTTGGAATTTAGTTTTAAGAAAGGATCACTTTTATTTTAAGAAAAATACCAGGAATTTCAAAATGTCTATTATACTTCCTTTTACAAAAGACAAATTTATTCGTAACACTGAAATTATTTAATTAAAGATAACTACATTTTATTTTTTACACTAAGTGTAGAGCGATATATGTACATATGCATGCACGTGTAAATAACGTGAAGGGTTATGTTTCTTCGGAGGAGGTACCATGATTCTGGTACTTCCGCTAAGATACCAATTCTTCGCATCTCTGCAACATCCCGTCATATCTTGTCCTTAATATTCATAACAACACTTATTGCAGTGTTATAGTCATATTGTAGGTTCATCTAATTATGGTTAGTCCCACAGATCTCTACGTTTTTCCAACTGACTCTACGAATCCTTAGGTTTCTATGGATGTGCTCCTAGACTGGTTTGATATACTATACTGTGCAAATTCATTGGGGCAAAGTAAAAAATCGCTTTTTTCCAAAACTGTGGCTTTATACAATTTTATGCCTTGATATACACTGACAAATACCTGTATTAGTATGAAGTATGCCGTCCTTTAGCAGAAATGACCTCTTGAATTCGTTTTGGCATTGACTCCACTAACTGAGTGCACATATTTTTGACTTCATAATCGTGGAACCACACTTTTATAGCATGCGTTATCATGCGTTCTATGGTTGTACAGTCCATTTAACCTAAACGTCTCTTCAAAATATTCCACACGTTTACTATGGGATTTAAGTCTGGTGAATTTCCAGGCCAATCAAGCAAATGAATCTGATTTTCCAGCATGAAATTCTTGACCGATTTCGAATTGTGACATGGGGCCAACTCATGTTGAAATGTCCCGTGAAAAGTTTGCAAGAATGGAACAATCCTACGTTGGAATATTTCTACGTACTTGGCTGAATTCATAATACCTTGAACAGGAACTAAGCTTCCAGTGCCATTTGATGAGAAAAACCCAAAAACATCTGTTTCAGAGGGTGTTTTACAGTTTGTTTGACATGCTAAGGTGTTAAGGGTTTACAGTTGCTTCGTCTAATGACATTTGCTTGGTAACCCTGCACACGTAAATGGGTTTCATCACTGAAAATTACCTTTTTCCAGTCGTCAGCAGTCCATGATTTATATTTTTTGGCCCATGCAAAACGTTTTATCTTCATTTTCGCATTCAAATATTGTTTTTTCGTTGATCTTCTTGCCTTCCGGCCATCTTCCAGAAGCCCAGGGCTTTCAGTTGAATCACTAAAATCACAACCACTAGCCAATATATCTCTTTGAAGGTCGACGCTTGTTCTCTTTTTGGATTCATTTTACGATTTCTGATTAGATATTTATCGGTTCGTGGAGTTGTTTTTCGTTTTCTTCCACATTTACCTCTCCTTTTTGGAGACGATGATCCAGATGCATTATATCGCGTAAGCAGTCTTGATACACTTGATTTGTCTACACCAACTGCAGAAGCGATAACTCTCACTGTCATAGAAGTGTGATCCTTCAGAGCAATTATTTTTGCACGCTTCCTTGGAGAAATATTCATTTTCCTATACACGAAAGCAACACGTACTCACAGAGAGCAAAAACTAACATCCACCAGTCATACACGAAAGCTCACAACTGGAGCTGAAGTGCCTATTTCCTGTTTAAAACCGGTCAAATCACATTCTTACTATCAAGTTTTAACAGTCACACCACCTCACAGCTGATAAAACCGGTTTACGAGGGTTTCCGACATCAACTGGTGATCACATTACAATTCTGAGAATAAAATATCTTGTCCTAATTAATTTGCACGGTATAGTATCTTATAGTAGAAATTAGTGAAAATCTTTTCCCAAAGAACGATAGTGCACGCCAATACCAGCCAGAATTGGTGACCAGTATTTTTTAGGACTGCACCATAAAACACATGGAATAGCCAGGAACTTATCCTGACTTGAACGCTAATGTCCATTTTTAGGACGCATTACAAAAAGGTGTTGAACTTCTTCAATCAACTCCCCCAAACACTCAGGAGCTACGAAATGTTTGTTAGAGCACTGGATGTTATTGCCGTTACAGGTTCTTCACACTGTTATTATTGGCACAAAACAGCTCTGTACAGCGGGAATTGCTGCTACGTGAGACCACCCACAACATTGAATTACTTTCCATATCTCATTTTAAAGCTGCCTTGTTAACAGCTAATTGTACTAAATATTTATTATTAAATTAGAATAGTTTTCTTATCTCGTTCACCTATAATATGTAAAATATCATACAAAATAATACGCTATCGCCACATTTCATATCAAAACGCATGACATCTTTCGAGCGATTTCAAAATGTCCTGTTGTTTCTGAATTTCTGGAAACCAGTGTACATCAGTAAAACAGTTTTGATTGTAATTTATCTCCTTCATTTAGATTTTATGATTTTTTTCTGTCGTGTGGGCGTTAAAGACTTGTTAATTTTGTTTTACATTAAGTGAACCAGTTTTTGAAATTCCTAATTTCGATGCAGAATTGGAATGTTTTTTTATTCTGGCAATTTATCGTAGTCTGAAAATAAGTACTTTCGAAAGTCCGACATTGATTTTAAAGCTTCTGGGGAGTTTCGCTCTTTAATGCGCAAAGGGGCTTATATTTTAGTACTTCTCTTTCTCGAAAAGAGCGAAATGCAGCGAGATAAATGCGACAGGGGTCAACAAGATATAATATTTAATGAAACAGGAACGAAACTTCCACAGTTCTTAGAAGATTTCTTCTCTTCTCTGTTACCTGCCATAAACGAAATCTATAAAAGTATAAATTTGTTTGCATTTTACGTTTGTCCATAGTAACAGACCACAGATATAGAATGAGACTGCAATTTTTCAAGGTGGTTCATTTAAGGAATTAGTGCTACGCTAAAAGTAGAGAAATAATATTTTAAAATATTCGGTGAGCTTGTGAAACATGTTAATTCATGGAATAGATGCATATTAAATTTTTCATCTCTTTCTCCTGATCCACGTACAGAGACAGAATGGTTTTGTGGTAATTTTGCATAGTTGGAGCATGAGGACATTTAGAATTTATTTACAGTTTAGTGATTAAGGGCAGTTACCGAATCGCCTATATGTAAGTGCATAACAAAGAGCGAAATGACTCCGCTTTAAGCAATTTTTGGTTGGATAGCGTCATATGCTTAGAAATCATCGCCCACTGGAAAGAGGAGGCACTGAAACGAACCGTTGTCATGTGACCAAAATGGTCTGAATTTGGTGCAATTTCTCCAAGTTTTTACCGCAAGTGAATACAGTTATTATTCTTGTGATTAAAGTCTCTTAAAAACCCTTATTGCATTATGTTTTCTAGTCAAAACTGCTTTATTCTTGTGCCAGTTTCGTAAAAAAAGGTAAGTGGGTATAATATGAAATTTTGTGTAAGGTTTAGATTACTATATCTGTAACATTTATAAATATAATTTGCTTGCAGTAGTAAAATATAATAAATAATTAGAAATACTAAGCTGAAAATTCGAACAAAGCTGTTAACATGACCGTTAGATTTTTAAATTGATTTTTCTACTGGGCAATGCAAAAATTAGTAATTTGAAATTGTATAATATATTTTATTACTGACAATTTACTGCCGGCAAAATTTGACATGTGTTGACAATAAGTTAATTGAGTCTGGAATGTTAACGAAAAGTTTTTGTATTTAAATATATTTTGTTATCCAGCAATGAGTCGTGGTTGTTCAAAAATTTCATTCAGAGATAAGATCTGAATCTGAATAACTTTTAAACCGCTTCTTATGTTTCATTCTCCTCTTAATAATACTGTAAAGAATATCCTTATTGGAAATGGTAGCAACAATTGCAAATAAAACTAACGGAATGTTTGCTCCGAAAGTAGAAAGGTGAGCACTAACCTAAAAGTTATACCGTATATCAAATAATTTTGGTATAAGTCATTCGCCTTCTTAGAATGTCTGTACGTACGATGGAAATTGACGACGGAGAAAGTGTCACTACTGATGAGAGTTAATTTATCAGCACCAACAAAGAGCTAGAAACATGATAACCCTCTTGCTGGTTCACGCCCCGCTAATTATGTTCTTTGGGAATAGTAACTAGCAGCTCATTTTTTGGACATATTTTTAAATGCTATGTAAACAATGAAAAACTCGTCGAGGAAAAATACAAAGTAGTAAAAATACTAAATGTACAACGTTTTGCGAATAATCTTTTCATACAACGGCTGAGTTCTAATTTTCATTCATTCCGACATGAAAGTGCTTAGGATATATAAACCTTTCGAGAAAATCCTACAGATATTACAGAACATGACTTAAATTTCCCTAGGACATTTGCATAACTTTCTTTGTTGCTCGTTTTTGACAGACAGCTGTGTATTCTTTATTGAAAACGAAGATGTGGCAATGTCCTTACTTTGAATCTCTGTAAGGTTCCGTTTTGCTGTACTTCGATATTGCCTTTACTCATTTAGAATCATAAACCACAAATATCATCTAACTTATGTTCTGCGTGTCTTTTCTTGAGCAAGATCTACCGGTTTTATAAAACATGACATATATTTCTTCGGCACAGTTTCACACACTTCTGTGCTGCATGTTTTTTTCCCCGAAATTCTGTTATCCTTTATTGAAAACGTCGCTCTGCAAATGGTCTGAATTTAAATCTATTTCGCACTGCGCCTTTCTGTATTTCAATATTGCTATTTCCTTTTGAGGATCCTAAATCTTACTTATGTACTACTTCGAACCCCGTAACAGTGGATGATAAAGTATTTTAGCCTCGGTTGCTTAATATTGACATCTCAATTTTCGATATCTGCTGAACACTGATATAATTCAAAATTCATCAACTTTGGAATGACGTGAATATTTGTATGAGAAGACATTTTAGAAATTCAGAAAATAAGTAATCTAATAAAATGCATTCCATTATCTGCATTGCTTGCTTCTCCGTTTCGCTGAGCTTATCATTTAAAAAAAATAGAATGTTATATCAGTTTATCCGTCTCTTAATTTTTCTTTATTATTATAGAGATACGTTGTATAAGACGCCAATAGATTAAACTTTGCCGATACCTGGAAAAAGGCCATAAGGTTGAGCCATATAACGCAGCACTTTAAAGTGTAAATGTATGGAAGTTGCGACATCTATCTTTATTAAACGTAATAGAGGCATATTTCCATCACATAAATATTACACGCAAATAATAGAGTTACTAATAAGATTCAGAAATAATCCACAGCAAATAACGACAACAAGCAGCAACACAATTCATCTCCCTCAATCCAGTGATTTGCAGCTATTTTGGAAGATAAGGAATTGTACCATCTCAAAATTGCATCGCAAAAGTTGTCTTCTAAGTTCGCTCTGCGAACTGCAATATTTCAATTTTCTGCTCGGAATAAAAGAGGAGACGTCCCATTTTAACACCACAAGAAAATCAAGAGTCCGAGTCGAGAGTGTGAATTCATCAGCTTGTTACACTTACATGTATATTTATATTTTTGGAAGCGGCATGCCTTTTAAACCATAATAGTTAGCTTGAGTTGTGCCGTGTTGAATTATTGTAATGATTATAAATGTGCAAAGTTAAGTACCCTATCGGTAAGTTCAACCAACGTTTGTGAAGAGAGGTGTAAAGAGTGAGAAAAAAATCAAAATATATATCTAATTTCACAGAGACGGAATACACCGCGTTTATTATCCGGGCGGTCTAGTTCTTTAACCTACGTAATATGAGGTCTTTAAATCAATATCTGGTTTCTAATACAAGATAATCGCTGGTGTGAGTGCCTCTGCGTATCTTTACACTGCTGGCCACCCAAAATGCAGTACCCAGAAGGGAACGAAATAGCAAAGCCAGATGTTCTGGACACATAACAACAGATACAAAGATGAAATGATTGAGCTTACAGTCCCGTGCGACTTGCGGAACACGCAGACATCAGTAGTTTGTGTGACCATCATTTCTGACAATAACGGCCGCTACACGCCGGGGCGTCTAACGAACGAGGCTTTGGATGTGGGCTTGGTGTATGTCGGTCCAGGCTTCTTCCACACGTTGCCACAGTTCATCAGGCGTAGCCGCGGGTGGTTCTTCCCGGGGCACGGTTGCCGATCAGCGACCAGACGTGTTCGATGGGCGACATATCGGAAGAATAGGCGGGCCACGGCAGCAGTGACACCTAGTGGGCCATGAAGAACTGTTGCACGTGCGGGCGCCCATTGTCCTGTTGAAACGTGGCCATTGGAAGGTCCTGCATGTAAGGGAAGACTAAAGGCACAAAAAACGTTGGAGATGCAGCGGTGGCTGTTGACTGTACCGGCGATGCGTACCAAAGGAGTGCGGGTTTCATATCCAATTGCTCAACAAACCACAACACCAGGCGACGGACCGGTATGGCGATGCATAATGCAGGCATTATGCAGTCTCTCGCTGCGGTGCCCCCCCCCCACACACACACACGGATCCGACCATCGTGGTGTTGCAGGCGGAATAGGTATTCGTCGAAAAAGACAATGTCGTGCTATTCCGTAGTACAGGTGCGGCGTTCGACGGCCCACTGCCGCCGCATTCGCCGGTGGTGTAACGTCAATGGTAATCGGAGCAATGGGTGCCATGCCACAAGTCCCCACTCCTGCAGACGACATCGAACGTTACGTGCTGACACAGGTTGCTTCGCAACACACCCTAATACCTAAGCTAACGTTCGTGATGAGGCGGTGCGAGCCGTCAATGCCAGCCGCACAATATGCCTGTTTTTCCGTTCGATGTTGTACCACGGCTGCGACAATCGCTCACGTCGGTCTGTCCGTCTCTCCGGCACCCACCGAATCCATACTCGCCTCACTGTGACTGGATGTCGTCCCACACGGGCGCCGGTGTCCCGGTGCGATAAACCGCTGTCCCGATAAGCCACTATTCTTCTTCTGTCGATCTCCGAAACGTGCTGGAATGACTGCCGTATTCTGCGACGAGTCAGCAGAATCTTCCCACGCACAGGTCCGGCAGCCAATTACACTTCCACTACTTACACCCACCTTCTGTGCACCCTTCTTATAGTGCTTCTCGGTGGCGTGCCGGACGCACATGATTGGCATATGCCCTGCAATGCTAATCGTTCGCATGTCCTCTCGCCGGCGACGCATGCTGCGAATTTCAGGCCAATCGGATGCTTCCTTCCTTCCTGGTGTTGCATTTTGTGTGGCCAGCAGTGTTAATTTTGAAGTTTTTCTATGGCTATTTTTGTGAACACTAAACATTTTGTGCTTTTCCCCGGTCCTAAAGGCAAGATTATGCGCGGTGCTCATTGAAATAGTGAGACTAAATTAATATATTCATTCAGATTTCAAATGTTATCTAAAGAGCCGTAGAAAATTACTGCACACGTGCCAAAAGGTACCTCCCATTAATGGCAATCACATTGTTGCTGCTCCAGACATCTTCTTAAAGAAACTAACAATATAACGCACTAGAGATTTAAAACCTAAACGGCGTCGCTCTGTTGTAAAAAACCATTTGCATATTTAGTGGAAACCAACAGAAGGAGCAGGCATTTGCAGAATGAGGTCTCCTAAGGTACAGGGTGTACAGAATTTTGGGTTTGGCGGCAAACGGAATCTGTTTTACATTGCGACAGTTTCTTAGAGAAGGACAGACGAATTTAATTATCTTCCTCAACACCAAAAAATATAAAAAAACATTCCCTGTTGTCCGTTATCGATAGTGGACTTTCAGTTTGGGTCTCGCATCATGAATGCACCCCTACTGACATTAATGTAGGGTATCCTCCTTTAAGATGGTAATGGGAAGACACAGTGAACCATCATTTAGAATGAGCTAAGTTGCATAACGGGCATTTGAACCTCATATGAGAACTTCTTTTCACGCTTATTAATTAACTGATGCGTTGGTCCAATGGGGTAAGTGCCTTTTAAGCTGGTTAGGCATTAGGGAAACCTACCTTCTTAAGCTTTTCCCTCGCATTCTGATGTCTAATACTCCCTTCTGGTACAATCTTTTCAGCTGACACT
Source organism: Macrothele yani (assembly GCA_039090855.1). NCBI lineage: Eukaryota > Metazoa > Arthropoda > Arachnida > Araneae > Macrothelidae > Macrothele > Macrothele yani. Next base: position 42,296,540 of record CM076999.1, on the reverse strand, counting down.
AACGGAATTCTACTTGTTTTGCAAAGGGCAGCACAATAAACTTATGTTACCCAAGGCAAAAGCAATGACATAAGAATTCAAAGATTTACTTGTTTTGCCAAGCGCTGCTCCAAAAGCGTAAGTTACCCAAGGCAAAAGCAATGACAGACAAATTAAAGAATTAATTTGGTTTGCAAAGGGCAACACAAGAAGCTTAAATTACCCAAGGCAAAAGCAATCACAGACAAATTCAAAAATTTACTTGCTTTGAAAGGGTTGCTCCGAAAGCGCAAGTTACCCAAGGAAAAAGCAATGACAGAAGGGCTGCTTGCAAGCGTAAGATATCTAAGCAATAGCAAATGTAGTGAAACATATCCATAACTTCTGCACACCATACGCGAATATCGTAGTTAAAACAACAAGGCCTTACATGTCATACAATGATAATCATACAGAAAACCTTATAATTAATAAAAAACACCAGAAACTGATTAAACAAATGAACCACATAGCCACCCATGACAAAACTAAACAATATAAGTTAATAAATGTAGGTTACAGATGTTAGCGTAGCTTTTAACCAACTTAGCATTCAGCCTCAGCAATGCCGATATTCTATCTCTAATTTTTGATTTATTTTCTTTAATGCTTTACTCTTACAGCATCTGTTCATTTCCCCTCTCAAGACGGTTGGACCTATGGGATCACGTCTTTTCCCGTCTTCCAAGGCCCTAGGGGCTTGTGTGTTGGCAAATAAATCTTTTGAGGGAACCAGTAACCAAGAGTTTCAACATCACGGGACACTTAAATTACGAAAATACTTTCGCGGCGCTGTTGTTTAAAGGCTAACATGTCACAATGGCGCAGTTAACAGGAATTGTCTTTATCCCCGTATTACAAAACTTATTGCAAATTAGAAAACAAACTAAATATTACCACCCCCTTTCCCTGCTGGCGGTAGGGAGGGATATAATTATTATTTTAATTGGAACCGTCGAAATTTTTATTATTAAAAATAATCGTCGAAAGTGAGCCGAAGAGTTGTGTTTCCTTCCGAGGATGGCGACACAAATATTCGGCCGGACGGTACGTTGTGTTTTCACATGAGAGTGCACACGAAACGTACGCCCTCATGTGCCGCAATGTCTATTTTTATTAAACTTTAAATTAAAGAAGATCAAATGATAATAAATGGTACTACGAATTCCACCTTATGGTTGGGCAGGTTAATCCCGTCTCCCTGTTCCTTCGAGTGCCCGCGAACACCCTGAATCTTAAATTCAGGAAAATCTACGTCTACTATAAGAAAACAGAGATAAGGTGAAATTAACAACTGTTTATTATGACTGCACTAAAACATTGTATAAGGTGGTGAAGAACCATTCTATTTCAATTACCTTAAGTAAACCTGCACTAAATTTTATAAATCATGCCTCTAATCTGGCAGTCGATCAAATACAAATTATTATGCAAACACTCTTTCAAAGCAAATAAGGTAAGATGTTTGGAGAAAGTGTGCCAAATTCGCCTAATATTATATATCAGAAAATTTCGTAGGTTTCTATTAAGATATTGTGACTGTCAGGAAAATTTGATTTACCTTTCTTCGCTCTTCCGCTGTCGACATCAGCGACGGGACATCATGAACGTGGGCTGGTAACTAATTCTCTGGATGTGGGGGTCAAAGTTCATCGGTGGTTTCCAGTCTGGCTGATCACCGCTTCGTGAGTCTGAGGCCTCGATGGCGCGCTTCTGCCGATTCTCTTGCCGTCCTTGCCGTGAAGATGAGGAACTTTCACAGCACATCTCCTGTTCTAGCGCCTTGAAAAAGCTTCCTTTGGTGAGCGAAAGCTTGGTAAATATCTTATGAACACACCTGAAAAAAGGAATCTGGTTATTTTACCATAAAGTATTCTGATTTTGCTCTATAGTCTCGGGTATCTGATATTTTGATTTATATTTTGTATAAGTTACACTCATCTTCTCAAATAACGGAACACCTAAATGAAGTCCAGCTGCAAAAAGTTTAGTTCCTACAGGATATATTCGTTAGGCAACATACACTGGCGGAAAGTGAAAAGGGAACACCAAGAAGAAGACGTCTGATACAAACGAAATTTATACAGCATAATAACGAAATACAGAGGATAACATTATCAAAACATTATGGCAAAATACAGCTGTATTTGCTAGTAAACTGAAAAATAACATTTCCATGTAACATAGTTAGTACGAGGTTGAACCGCCATGAACTGCGTCACGCTGTGCAATTATGGCATGGCGTCTATCGTACAGATGTTGGATGTAAGTTTGTGGTATTGTGTTCCAAGCATCCTCAACCTGGACGTGTAAATCGGGGATAGTCGCGGCTGGACGTGCAGACCGGAAAAGTCGTTGTCCCATAAAATCCCACACGTGCTCAATGGGGGACAAATCCGGTGAACGTGCAGGCCAAGGAAGTTGTCTCACACCCTGAAGTGTATGTTGCGTTACACGTGCCGTGTGTGGGCGTGCTTTATCTTTCTGGAAAACACCACGATAGAAAGACCTTACAAAAGGCAAAACAACGGGCTGAATAATGTTGTTTATGTAGGAGGTGCTGTTTAACGTACCCGGTACAAACCCAAGTTGTGTACGGGAGTTATAGATGATCGCTCACCACACCAGGAAATCAGGTGTAGGCCCTGTGTGTCGCTGGCGGAAACAAGATGGGTGGAGACGCTCCTCTGTGCGTCTGCGAAAACGCATACGGCCTTCGGAGGCTCCGAAGCAAAATCTACTTTTATCACTTAACACGACAGATCGCCATTGCGTTATCCAGTGCAGACGTTTGGCGACACAACTGCAGACGTTGGCGACACCACTGCAGCCGCTCCTGACGGTAGGCTGGAGTCAGAGATTCACATGCCAGAGGCACACGTGCACGTAGTCCTGGTTCCAGAAGACGGTTGCGGAATGTTCGCACAGTCACCTCAGGTGCAACGGCAGCTCGGATTTGCGTTGCAGTCAATGTTCTGCTTAACAACGGCTCTCTTCTTATGCGTCGATCGGTCCGCTCATGAGTCCGTCTGTGACTCCCAGTTCCATGTCTCCTAGTGTGGGAATGTTCCTCTGACCATTTACGCCATAATCGTACCACCACCGATACTTCCCGTCCAATTCGCTCCGCAATACGACGATACGACCACCCGGCCTCGCGGAGACCGACTAGGCGACCTCGCTCAAAGTTCGATAACTGCTGAAATCGTACACGTCTGCCATGTCCAGGCATTGCAGCTTTTTCAGGGTCTCCGCATGTGTCCGTACACCGACGAATTATTTCATTCACTTCGGTGGACTACTTAAATACCACCGACGATAATTTGCATATTATGCCGTGCTGAGGGGTAGGCGCTCACCGGTTGGTCCCGAAATTAACATCACACTTACGTGAACTCGACCCAATTAACGTATGTAAATTTCATGATCGTACGCCAATTCCTTCTTGGTGTTCCTTTTTCTCTTTCCGGCAGTGTAGATCAAACTTTTAGCACATCGGTGTCATATGTACCAGGTACATCGACATATATAATGTATGGTATAGCCACCTACCTCTGGCTTGTAGGACCTGCTGAAAACGCTGAGGCATCGAATCAAGTAATGAGCGAATGGTGTCCTGTGAAATAGCGATTTAGGCTGCTATTCTCATCAGGAGTTGGATCCGCGCCCAAATCTCATCAAGAGGTGATGGAGAACGATCGTAGTGCTGCAATTGTCGTTAGACGATATCTAAGAATTTTTTAATGAGCGATAATACCGGCTGTCTTGCGGCCCACGGCAGAAGATAAACATTGTTATCCATGAAAAAAAGCACGTGTTGTCGCTGCAACGTACGTTGCCGATTTTCCTGCTGTAATATGACACTGAAAAAGTCCTGAAAGTACTGAAGTGCGACCAGCCTCCGAATGTCATTCACTTAACTGTCAGTCGTTATGGTGGGACGGACTGTCACGAAAGGTGAAGATGCCTTTTTACCCGATTGCGCACCAGTCCGTAATATCGCCAGTTGGTGCTGTACATCTGGTGGAAGTACACTCTTCCTGACGCCTTTCCCCCTGTCGTCAGCGGCAATAGATGCGGGTATCATATTACCACAAATAGATTCGCGTTTTGTCCGAGAACTCGATACTATGCCATTGATCACACCACCCCGTTAGATGTACGATTGCATCCTGGCAGTCCGTTGCTGCGGTGTGAAAAGTACCTTGAGGTGGAACCGAAGAGCCTGCATTCCGAACGATTAGAATCGTTCGGAATGCAGGCTCTCATTAGAATCAACCATGTACTGTTAAACATGACACGGGAAAATGAGTCACAGTTCGACACTGCTGCTCCAATGCCGTTGACGATGCAGAACGATGGTTAAAAGATATCCTCATCTGATAACGGTTAACCATTACCAGATGAGGATGTGTACAACGTCCAGAACCTTCTCTTCGCATCCTACGCTCTTTTTCATACCATTCCCTGCAATGATACACTACGCCCCAGATGACTAGCAGTCTCCCAAAAAGAGACATTGCAATCTTTCATACGGGTTATTGCGAACTTGTCGAGTACGCCTATGTGAAAATTCTAATGTTTTTACTCGACAACCCTTACCCACTGTTGTCAAAGCACTGATACACCAATTGAGCCAAGCGGTGATTTTAACAGAAAAACTGCAGGTTTACGGTCTGTGACGTTACGTGATCTGCTTTGCCTACATTCAGGACACATGCACCTATAACACTGATGCTAAACATTTCTACAATATTGCGTGATTAAGATATCTTTAAAAATAAAAATCATATGAGCTACTCCTTTTACTTCTTCAGTTTTTTGTTTTTCCTTTGAACATGAGCGTGTGCATTTTATGTAAATGTACAACGCCCGTACAGATACATTTGGCTTCTCTCTTTTTTTTCTTTGTCTGTATTTTTTTCCTTTTTTTTTAAATGAAAGAAGATCCTATAATTGCTTTCCCAGTTTTTTCGGTTTCCTTTTTTTTATTCGGTATATACGACAGTTACTAAATAAATCCCTCCAGTGTGAAATTTAATAAATATAAGTTAGGTTTTTAAAAGACCTCTGTTCACCAGATTTAGTGTTAGTACAAAATGAGCCAAATTCGAAAACATTTGTTAAAATCGTATCAACCCGCATAAAGAGAAACGGGTAAAATGTAAGAAATGATCATTAAAATTTACACGCGCAAGACAGAATAACAGGCTCTTTAGCTTTCATGCGATTACAGGTGATTTTTTGTCTGCGTGATATGACCTCCAAACTATATTATCATATTCGTTATTGAACATTCTTGCAGTATATCGGATATTTCCTAAAATATGTAATTTGCCCGAATTCGTTAATATTCTACGTATCAAATATATGTAAAAATATATATTATGTGGGATGCCGAATGTGATCTTCTCTTATTAAATTAGGTGATATTTTTTTCTTGCTGCCATGCAAGCTGCATCGCTATCAGCCAACAATGAACTTGCATGGAAATATCTCAGTTTAATAAAAAGTATGGAAAAAATCAATGAATGAAATACGGAATTATATTATTGTACACTACAAATTTGGAAGATGTGAGTCCGTTTATTAGACCAATAGACGGATTCACATCTTCCAAATTTGTATTGTACAATGGTGTAATCCGTAATTCATTCATTGATAGCCTGCGTCTCCGTGCAATCACGTTAATGAATTATAAACCTCCAGATTCGCGATATACGAATGATAGTTGCTTCGACTAGCGAATCCTGTGGCGGTTATATTCAAATTGATCAAAAACTTGTAACTTGGTCGTTATGGGTGGTGTAGTGGTTAGCATAGTTGGCACTATCAGGGAGACGTATTTCAGAAGTGTACATACGGAATTGGGATTAAGGCCACTTCGGACGTGCGATTTGTTCAGAACTGTCTAAGAGATTGATAGTAGGATGGACCTATGAGGAGACTCACGTTACGGATCCATGTACGCTTTGCTGCACTTGCCATTCGCCATTTTAATGTTGGGGTGTTTTCTTTGCGACAATGGTTACCTTCCCTTGTTTTACTCGTACAGTCGGAATTCCACAAGAGGTAAATTGAGAAATGTACTTCATTGGTATGGGAACTTTTGAGTTTTTATATTATGTAATGATGACTTCATGGGTCTTGAGTCTTACTTTTTGAAGTACTCTCACTTTACCTAGTTCTCATATAGCCGAGAGATTTCTGCACGTCTGCGCTCACTCCTCTTTTTAGCTCGGGATTAGTACTGATATGTTTTAAATTGAAAGCATTTCAGCTGCTTAACGTTCGTTTTTAATTTTCCGGGAGAACGGCGGAATAAGTGAAGACATTTTTGATGAAGCTTGGAAGGACAAAAACATGAGGAATTTCTTATATATGAGAAAAATATATACGTATTTCAGATCACTTAGCATTTACTCAGACACAACATGGCAGACAACATTCTGGAGTATTATACTCCAACGCAAGTGTCATATTTCAACCGAATATTGTTTTGATGTCTTACTTGGAAATATTAGATAGTTCTGTCTAAATACAGATCGATATATTTCATTTTTTTTTCTTATTTACTAGCTAGACCTCATCACACACATGAGGAAAAGACGTGTACCCCAGAATAAATATTTCAGTGTGGAGACATAATTTTCGTTGTTATAGGACCTTTTAAGGCTAATAAAAAGGACGTTTAAATATGTACGTTTTAGATTTTTCATTTATTTAAGCACTTTCACAACAGCAACAATCACGATGGGTACTCAGTTGACGAGCTGCCATGTATTGGCCGATACGGAGTCTGGTATTCAGCTGGCTATTTATTGAAGTCTTCCTCAGTTTTAATATTAAGATACAATTTGACCTGTATTGATCTCAGAAAATACAAATATTACTTATGGTATCGTACAGAAACTTACGTTACAATATTATTCAATATGATCATTTGTCGCATATGTTAAGTAACCTGACAGTGAATTTCTTAAGAAGCAGAACTTCCCACAATAAAAGATTGTTCCTGTTAAGTGATTACCATCATATGTCACGCCTACTAACAATCTCCAAAGCAGCTGTGAAATAATCGCGTTGCGAAATTGCATTAATCGCAATTCTGCATATTTGTTTTTCTTGATTGGCGGTTTAACGAGTATCATGAGCAACTCAATGGGTTATAAGCAGTCAACCATCCCTATTTCAGGGCCACTGGTTCCAGGGAAGGAAAAGAGCCAGGGCCGTAACAAAACATAACATCCATGCCTAACCAAGACTCGAACCAGGACCACTGTCGGACGAATGATCAGAAGCCATCGCTCAGATTACTTCGCCACCTTGGTGGCGATTCTGCATATACACTTGTAAAAAACGCGTCCGGGAGACGCGGATTTGATTTCTGCTCCAGGACGATGAAGTTTCCAAGTATCGTACGTAGTAATGCGCCCACAATGAAGGTTTCTGATGAAATACGTCCGCAGCTATAACATTTATTCACCGCAAACACCACGACCTTCTCTCTTAACACTTTCAGAAAGTGTTATCTATTTCTCATTTGACGAACTGATGTTAATTCTTCAATAACCTAATTTTATTACGTATACCAAATAATTCCTGCAATTGTGTTTACACTATGCTATAAAACATAAAGCACAAGACTTTATGGGAAATATTCTGGGTCCTTTATACAGGTGTATACATAAAATATTTACCAAGTTTTTTCTCGCCAGTGGGCGGCTTTACAACAGAAAGGGGTAATTAGAATAAGAGGTCAATATAATCAAATCAAATAAACAATGGTCACTCGAAGTTGCATCAACATGGCGTGTGGTCGTATACATATAATACGGCTATTTTTTGTTTAGCTTTAAAACGGCAGCCAAATCCATTGATATAATGTCGTTCAATGGGTCACGCCGAAAATAAATACCTCTAGTCCCCTCAAGTAAGGTTCTTTTTACATTTTATATTGTGGTGTACCCGAAACTAACTTAAGGGTTTGGGTTTTCACTGAAATAAGATAATTACGAACGTGTGTGCGCTTACACACATTTTCGTGTGACAGTCAGTGCGTAATGTAACTAAATAAAAACAGTCACTCTTACTTTCAATATTATTTCATGTTTCAACAAATTAAATTACACGCGGCATTTCAAAACGCACCCTTTTCAGCAGCACTCCCATTTCATACGCTTACCAGAAAGGCTCTAAAACCAAAGTTAATTAAGCAGCAACTTATTTTTGTGGAACACATTAGGAAAAATGAAAATAAATATCGCTGCAATTAAGAGAACAAGTATTGGAAAATAAATTTGAGAGAGATGGCATGAAACTTACGTCTTACCACGTTTTCTTTTGTACGAAAAATGTTTCATGTTTTTGATATTTTATTTTAATTTTATTGAATCTTCAGTTTTATTTATAAATATTGTATAATGTACTGGATTCAACACTATAAAAACTTACGAAATTCACTTCATTGTGTGAATAACTAGGTACATATATTTTTTTAATTAAAATTGAAACTCTTTTCAAAACTAAACACAGTTCCTTGAAAAGCAGTTGAAACCCTGCTGTTCTAATAAGAGCTAGTGTACACCGAAAAACCTAACACCACGAAAAAAAATAGTTGTAGAGGAAAGAAATGGCGGCAATACATTTGTATAGGTAACATATGCAATCGATTAAGGTTTCAAGATCACAGCTTAATGTAAGCGCGGGAAGAGCCATTTTAAATGTGAAATGCTGGTACATTAATAACTGGTGTAACAGCAAGAATGTTGAATGCAAGCACGCAAACGTTCATACATTGTGTCGTACAGGTGCTGGATGTCAGTTTGTGGGATGGAGTTCCATATCTGTTGCATTTGGTCGGTCAATACAGGAACGGTTAATGCTAGTTGGGGGTGACGCTGGAGTTGTCGTCCAATGATGTCCCATACGTACTCGATTGGTGAATGATCTGGTGTTCTAGCAGGCCACGCCAACATTTCGACACACTGTAGAGCATGTTGGGTTACAACAGCGGTGTGAGGTCGAGCGTTATCCTGTTGGAAAACACCCCTGGAATGCTGTTCATGAATGGCAGCACAACAGGTTAAATCACCAGACCGACGTACAACTGTGCCGTCAGGGTGCGTGGGATAACCACGAGAGTGCTCCTGCTGTCATAGGCAATTGTTCCTCCAGGTGTAGGTCCAGTGTGTCTCGGCCGCAGACAGGTTGGTTGCAGGTGCTCACCTGGCCTCCTTCTAACCAACACACGGCCATCACTGGCACACAGACAGAACCGGCTTTCATCAGAAAACACAACAGATCTCCACTCCGTCCTCCAATGAGCTCTACCTTGAAACCATTGAAGTCGCAAACGGCAGTGGTTTGGAGTAAGAGGAATACACGCTACAAGCGTCTGGTCTGGAGCTGTCCTTCAAGTAACCGATTTGTAACAGTTCGCTGTGTCACTGTGGTGGCAACTGCAGCTCTAATTGCTGCCGCAGACGCGGTACGATGCGCCACGGCCATACGCTTACACGGCGGTCTTCCCTCTCAGTAGTACCACGTGGCCGGTGAGAACCCGGTCTTCTTGAGGCAGTACCTTCCCTTGACCACCGCTGCCAACAATCATGCACAGTGTTGTTGTTTTTTGTTGAGTAACTCCTGCTTTTCCAAAAGGGCATTGCACTCTAGTAGTTTGAATTAAGAGTTCCTACAGGTATTCGTAGGATGAATTGAACTTGTGTGGGTTAGCTAGCAAGTTGACCAGCATTTGGCTAATGAAATGACGTCAACTATGGAGCAGATCGCTCATGGCTGGCATTTGTTTACATGCTGTAGAATGACTATTGTCCTGTTATATTTTTAACGAACACAGAAATTTTAAAATTATTTGATATTTCTTTCCAAAAAACATATTTACACAAAAAACTAAAACATTCATTCAAATGCATACCCGTTTCTGCGCTTTTATTTGCGTTAACAGTGTATCAATTGGTTCAAGAAGAATATCGTTCACTTCGCTTCTAGTTTCAACTTCAGGAACGGCAGGGTTACAATAATCAAGCCTCATGAGAAATATTTAAGCATAAATTAGCTCTGAAACAATAATAGAAATAACTAATTCTATAAAAGGATAAAAAAACTTAGACTGAAAAACCTGTTGAAGTTAACAATGTTGGCAAATCGCGTTAACAGAAATCTCCACAGAGCGAGAGTTGCAAAGTAAAAATATATAAATAATACCATAATACATTATAGCGTAATAATAAATAATAATAAATAATAGTGTAATAATAAATAATAATACATAATAGTGTAATAATAAACAATAATACGTAATAGTACAATACCCCTAATAATTTAATAATATTTAATAATACAGTATTGAAATTACCTTATTAATATATAACGTAAATTCCACACAAACACAGAGCACAAACTGAAAAATCCACATATGTGTATATAACACCTAAAATCGCAGATCTTTAACTTTACATACTTAAACAATTGAACCCTCAACTAAAAGAATATTCCCCTTTCCTTCTTTACTAAAATATATACAAAAGGGCCAAAAGCAATGCACAAAAGAGCACATTCTTTTTACGTAGTCTTTTTTAGTCCATTTTTTGTAACCGTGTATTTTATAACTTTAATAAAATATTCTGATAAACTTTGGATATCAGTATATATTCTGTTAATACATTACGTGTGCCTTGACATAAAATTATATATTTGTGAATTTCATTGAATGACAAACTGATTTCACTTGAAAATAACATAATACCACGGAAAGGTAAAAAAGGCATTAAAACAGTAATGCAAGAAGAAAACATGTTGTTTTTTATATGGTTCTTCACATCCGTTCTAAAAACAATACATAAATCTGTAGTATAAAAAAAGGGCTTCACATATGACATTTTATATTTAAGTATACATGCATGATATTCTTCACACCAAAGAACAATATATATTACACCTTTGGTAACTTTGTAGTACCATTTGGTAAATTGAGTGTAACTACAGTAATTGAAAGAGTAAATTACTTATGTACATGGAAACAATTAAAACTGCAGAACACACACACAAACAAAACACTTAGTTTTGCTTTCACTAGGCAGATATTCACATTTGGTTATAACAGGTATCCTTAGTAGGAGGCTGGTCTGGGATTCCTGCTCGACATTAAAGAAGATTCCTTGGGAATTTCACGTTGTCGAGGCTTGCCACTTATATACTTTTCGATATGTAGCATTATGACCCTTCTGCATTTCTGCCTTCATGTTTAAGCACCATATCCTTATTAACATTATAATCCTAGCATACAGTTTCACAACTTCAGCTGCTGTATCTGGAAATTTATGAGTAATCTCTGCACACAGTCTCTGTAAAATATGATTTTCATGGGAGAGAAATTCACATCCATGTACATCTGTAAGTATTAGTTCACAGTGCCTTAACTTCTCCATCCAGTCATCTAGTGCTACAAGAAAACCACGGCAATAAATCACCTCCACCCGTTTAACAGATGATGAGTCTATGCCCGGAAAGATATTAAAAAGTTGTGCAGTTGGTGTACCTATGGAGTGGTCGTACTTTTTTCCACCCAAGACAGTATATCCTGTAATTTAACGTAAGACTAAACAGAACAGTCCGATACAGAACCCAATTCAGGAGATACTTCAACAAATGTTCAATACTGTAATGCAATGTTTGGGATCATAGTTTCACTCCCCACCACTGCCAGTGGTTCAGACATATCAGGCAAGAATTTACAAAACAACTGGGAAATCAGAAACATACTCTCGTGATCATCTAATATAACTGGTGTAAAACTGGATATTGGGATTTTGTAAGCATTAGCACCTGGAAGCAGAATGCGTAGGTGTTACTTTACTTCTAGAGGCAACGGATGATCATAAAAGTGGCCAAATCCCCTTATATAGGAGAACAGATTTTCTAGCAGTCTTTGTTAAGCCGAGTTGTCAAGAGGTATTTGATTTTCAGCGGCTGTAAATCTGTATAAAGTCCTAGTAAAAAGCGAATGATCGTTATGAATTTCTTTTGATACGGTAATATATGTTTTTCTTCACCTACCTTCATATTCTGCCAAAATGAATGACGCTGTCTCATGATTTTTTCTTGAACTTCACGGTGTATTCCAAATCCAGAAGCTAGTGATTCTATACATTAGGCTTCCTTGAATTTAATGTCAAACGAGTCATTCAGAAGCAGAAGAATTGTAGCGGTGCTATCCTGATTTGGCATTACGTTGCGTACGTCTTATGCTGTGCAGTATTGTTTGGGAAAAGCTGTGTTGCTAAACAGACGGGATGGCGATCACCACCTTTTACGGGAAGATGATGAAGTGACAGTTTGGACAAATCTTTATCTCACCACAATCCATTGCCAGTTGTTGTTCATTAATTTTGGGTTTTAATATTTTTTTATCGGACAGCCTAAGAAGTTCAGATTTCGGATTACGCACATTATCATCGGCGAGCACACCATTGAATTCCAAACATTAAAATGGTTTTTTCATGTAAATTTGCGTATCCAAATCTTGTGTAATTTTCGGTTCTTTAGAATTTTATAAAGCATAATGTCAGAATCTTTAGATTTTCTATAGTACCTTGTGCAGCATGCAATAGTTCATCCCAGCACCGCTGCTTTCTAGTGCCGAACAATTTACGGATTTTTCCTGTGCATTAATTGTATTGAATAAAACAACGCTTTATTGTACTCGGCTTGCCGGATTTACCCCACTTATTTTCAAATGAAGTACTGTAAATATCTCATTATGCATTTTTGGATTACGATTTCATAGATTTGGAGTAAATGGGCAAGATACGTAAGACGTCCATTTAAAATAAGAATTGCAGTTTGCGAAACATAGAAACTCCTCAGTAAAATGTTAGTAGTTCCGTTCAACAGGAATTCATTTAGTGTGGATATTTTCAATGTATAAATGCGTAAATGACTATGCACGAATGTCTATTGTTAGGTGCACCTTGCCGGGACCGCCGTGAACAACCCGTGTCTTTCGTCACGTGTTATAAAGGCAGATAGGATACAATCATTTGATGAGATACTAACCATTCTTAAAGCGCAAGGAATCACTTTAACACCGAACTGAACAAAGCAAATTCTCAGCCCTATCGATCTTAATAAACCAGTCTTTCTCTCGGGACCAGTTCTGACAAAAAAAAAACTTCTATGAGTAGTAAGTTTCTTAGTTTCCTTGAAACCTCACTAAGGAGGACAAGAGAGATTCTCTGTCACAGAACCTTACTAAGGGAGATCCCAGACATTCTCTCTCACAAAGGACTGTACGAAGGAAGGCCACATGCTGCAAACGGAAAACTGAACCTTTGGCCCGCTTGTATCACACTTGTATGTTAATAAAAGTTTTAAATTATGTCCTAAACATTTTGCAGCGAGCACGCTCACCTTCAAACAAATATTTCTTTTCAATCAGATTGTTTGAAGCAGAGATATTCACAAACACAAGATATGAGATACCCCCCCCCCCCATCTCCCAACCCGGAGAAAAATTATGCATCAAATCAAGCAGAAGGTATTCTTTAAAGGTTTTTTGCGGTGAATGATATCTGATCACAAAATACATTTTGACATCAAGGTTCTCGAAAAGCAGATATTTCTGATAATATATCAAAAATTTCAACACACGTGTCGGCTAGGAGGAAATCTTTTTCACAAAAATTAGCAATTAAATGCAAAACATATCACATCTGCAGCCCTACCCAATGCAAAAGAACTTTTAGAGGCTTTGACGACTGGGAACTCGCTATATAGCTTTACTCCATTAGCGGAAAGACCATGCGTTACTTGAAAAAGAAAGTGTAACCGAAACTCTCTTAGTTAAAATTGGTAACGAAAAGAGGAAATAGTTTTTTGAATTCGGTATTTGGAAGCGATCATGTAAAATAATATGTATTTTAAATTCGATAGCAACTGATTTACGACCTGTAGCTACAAAGTTATGCGTCGTAAATAAATGAAAATGTTCATAGCTCGCACAATTTAATATTCCGAAAGAAAAGCAATTTTTCAAATCGGAGAAATTGTTTCTAAGCTATGGTTTCAACTAAAGGGCGGACGGAGAAAATGACACATAAAGCAAGGTCCTTTTTTCTTCTCAAAATTGGTTCTAAATATTATGATACGCAGTCCCAGGTAAACCACAAAGCCAGCAAAATCTGTTAGGTGTTATATGAAAAGAAAAATAATCACTTAAAATAGCATAACTATACCAGTAATCCGAATTTCTTGGTGTAGAATATAAATCAAATTTCCAAATTTTTCCACATCAAAAAGATAGCTTTTTCAAATCACCGTAGACGTATTAGTGTGTGTGCGCTTGTTGTTATACGCAACCAAACATAAATTGCTCTAGTCTTTGTTGAATTACAGCATCTCTTCAGATGTTATGATACTCTGTAACCATTCAGTTAGAAAATTTTTCAAATAAATTAACATATCTTATCTTCTTTAATAAATTATTGCATATGAAATCAAAATTATATGTTCATTAAATAATGGCGCAGGTTATTTGATGAAACAGGATGATGGATTTGCTTTGTAATGCAAATATTTCATTTTAGATAGACCTGAGTACATAACATAAAAGTCTTCCTCAGTATTCAGGAGGAGGAACTTTCAAAACGCGATTATGGGTTTTCCGGACTAAAATGAAAAGGAAAAAAGCATGCATGTTTATATGAATACAATGTTATAAGTTTATATAGTTTGATATGAACCATGTCGTTGCCTACAGGTTTGCTGGAAAGGGTTTCGACTGTTTCCCTTATGGCACAATCCTGTAATCGGCCATTCTTCTAATACTATTCCATAGAGGAGCAGCGGAGAAATGCATTACTACTCTGGCGAAGACAGTATTTTGCATGTTCGGGTTGACATTTCTCAAGTGATCTTTACATGTAGTATAGAATGATCGCTTTGTTATTCCGATATATATTTTTTGCGTGTTTTCAGGATACATCAAGTTATTGAGTACACACCCGCTCTTTGTTTCTCACATTGTCTCTCCTTGCAGCTTAAGATTATATGTGAAAACGGGATTGATGTTTCCATTGGTATTGAGATGTTGTACTTAAGTAATTAATATCCCACATGCAACAAGTTTAATGCTAAACACCGGAAAACGTACAAGAAATGCATATGCAATGCTTGAAATAAAAATACGTCTGTGTATACCTGCACTCCTCTCTTACATTCTTCCAACACATTTGGAAAGTAATACATTTCACAAAATATGCCAGATCTCTGGCAATGCAGAAACGTGTGATGACGTGCTACCATATATCATCCGCAGGGTGAGAGAGAAACACATCAGCTCTCAATAGATCACAAAGAATGTATGATTTGGCTAGAGATTTAAAATACCTTCAGTGATTTTAACGTAGTTCCTACTCTGAAATATGTATTGCAAGAAAGCGTTTGAGTCTTCATGAATCAGAATCTGTCTATCCGGCGGAATAATCGGAATTCGTTATTTTCTTCCAAAAGATCGACTTTCTGATTTATTCAGATTGAGTTTCTGATTCGACGGCTTTACTGAACCGTGAACCAGTGAGACAAAGAATTTGAGGGATTCAAGTCTCGCTCGAGATACGAGTACTGCTTATGAGGTACACATTGTATCATTAAATTGGTGATAAAAATCTTGAATGTAGCCCCTATCATGGATGCTTATTTTTTTTAGTTCTGTTACCCCGACGTAACTTGTAGTTTCACAGGCCAGCAATGTTTACTCTGCTGGTGCTCTGGGATTTGAGCACTTCAAAAAAACATTTTCTGGTGTGTATCGAATCCAGACTTAAATTGCTGCTATAACATTGTAAGTTAGAAAAAATGGCAGAAGAATCGAAACATTTTATTACTTTTAAACTTTTCTTCACTACTTTACCGCGAAAGATTTTTCAAGAGATCTAACACAGCTTTGAAAGGACAGGAATTGCTTTTATTTTATTGCGAACCAGTAAGATATTTCATTGTCACGTGCATAAATGGTAAACCATAGTTCAGCTTTTGAGGTTGCTGAGACTAAAAGCATATGAATAAGCATGTATTAAATTCACAGTAACTACTATTAAACGCGTTGCACTTTGATTCCAAACTTTACTATATCACACGTATGTATCACATTCCCTATCTATGAAAGAGGGAACGAAATTTAATGGTGAAGCACTGTGATAGTCCTATACCTTGTAAATAATTCCTGCCTTTTCAGTGACATCAACACATGTCGAACATTCTTTTCAAAGCAGCATGCCAAATCATCGTTATCCAGTTGGTCTCCGCAACTTCATAGTGTCTCAAAGGTATGACGAATAAGATGGATACCTGTGCTTATTCGAAACGAGCCTCCTACACACTACGAGTGAGCCAAGTACACACATATGTAGCAAGTACACTACAAGTGCGTTCTCACTTGAAGTATGGTACATGCACCCTACAAGTAACTGCGTGTTAAAGCTCAGTTCAGAATATTGTATCTTACATGAAATGGGGACACTGGGGAACAGGGATACGACGTCCAAGGAGGCTAAAATGAAGGGTTGGGTAGGATGGAAAGATTTAGTTTTGTTCAAAGCATCAGTAGAACTGCGAACGGAAAAATTAGATGTGTGCATAAGAGGAGCTAGAAATAAAGCCAAAGTTTTCTCTAAAGGTCTGGTAGGACTACAATAACTAGAAACCAGAGGGCGTAGTGGATGACCGGTTTTATGAAGTTTGATTTTCCCAAATAGTTCAGGACCTCGTGGGCCAGGGGGTGGATGCATACACTGATAAATGCTGGGAGTAAAAAAACCTTTGATTACGCAATTTACTTAAAGGTGAAATTGTGGCTGAAATAAGATCTGACTAAATGACCTTATGAGGTATTAACAAAATAGTTCCGTATTTCCATCTAAAGAAGCTAAACAGAACGCATTCCGTCAAAAATTCAATCTTTTTTTAATTGAATTAATACCAGTCATATGAATTTAATCATAAGAATGAAATTATTGAATGAATAATTTAGTCATAAGAATGAAACTATTGACCAGTTCTCAACATCTGAACAATTGATTGCATAATTCGGTAATTCTTTGCACTAATATACTGATTTCGAGTTTTCCTTTAATCCCTGAAGAAAAATACGTGAAAACCTCTGATTAACTGACAACCTCAGAATTCAATATTCGCCCGCTCTTGGAAGATTTGCCCACCTACGTTTACCTCTCAAAACACTTCATATTAGATATGTATGTATAATTTATAATTCAAAAGATGTTTTTCAATTAAATATTTTATATTCTTTTCTTATTTTTCAGTAAGAAATAAAACAACACGTGCGGACACGTACAGAACTTTTTAATTATTTCTAATTTAAAAGGTGATACATGGAGTAAGCTTATTATGATGTATGTTTAACATACGTACGTAACAACGGAAAATATAACACCATGGACTTTAAAGCGCACATGCTTACGGCTCATTATTTAATTAGTTCAGTGAGTATGTTCTGGTTACATAAAAGGTTTTATATATTTACTTGTTTTTTAGCAATTCCTAGCGTGTTTTTTATGTCTTTCGAAGCGTGTTTTTAAAATCATCAACCTTGCTAATCTACTGTATACCCTTCGTTTACGAAACAAATAGTAATTATTTACTAACTTTTAAAGCGTCTTAAAAAATCGCATATATATTGTACAAGTGCTTAAGATGCTTCCGCAATGAAACCATTCTTTACGATGTTTTTAAGGAAACAAATTGCGTACATTGTTAGTTGTCGCTTCAAGACACAAATTTTCATTCACCATAATAAAGTCATTTGCATTTCCTTCCCTCTTTAGACACGTGATCAGTTCGATATCTTTTTCTGGATTGACATGAAGTTTCTGTTTCCACTTCAAAGGAGAAATCGGCCATATTAAAAGCACAGAGCAGTAGTATTTTTTAGTGAGACTGGAGTACAAAACTGGAGTACAAAATATTAGCCTGTTTCCGTCTAAAGAAGCTAAACAGAACGATTCCGTCAAAAATTCGAACTTTTTTTTAATTGAAATAATACTTTACATGTCTTATGACCAAGGTCACTGATCGTTATTCCAAGGTTTCACACAACTGATGAATTTATCAATTTTCTTTATCACATTTAACAATAATGGAAGCACCGTCTGATATTTCGCGATTCAAATTTGCTCCAAACTCATGTTATAGCTTCTTCCTTTAACACTGATGTGATACTCTTGCATTTAATAATCTTTGAATGCTAACTACCCCTAAGAACCAATGTGTTTTTTACATCATGTACAATTATATTCATTAAGCGGTGATTTTGGGTGGATGTACAGTAGTGGCGAAAATTGTGCAAACCTTTTGGAAAAAGTGTATTTTTGTGGTTTGATGACCCATAACACCACTTTTATTTGCAGTAATACCATAAAATTATATATGAATAGAAATAAATTTTTTCAAGAATGTAATGCAACAAAGTGTGTTCAATTTTCTGTACCCTGTGAGAAGTTATTACCAAGTAACTAGAAAAAGGAAGTACAACTTGCTTAGGTTGATATGAAGTAACTTTCTTTCATTTGAATGTAGCCAATGAGCATGAGTGATTAGAGAGCCAATCGCCTATCATCTTTTTTGGGGAAAGAGCCAAACAGGTTACAGTAGGATTCAGCTATTGATGTCATGTATAGGAGCTGAGAGGAGGACATTTGTCAGTGTGTTGTGCGATTGTTATCAAGTTGATTGGTTTTTTTTTTTTTTGTGATCTTTCATTTAGTGAGCTTGTAAAACGTAATAAATTTAAAGAAATAGCGCAAAGAGTTGACTGGTCACATAGAAAGCGATGTAAAATAGTACTATTAAGTGAACAAGACTTCAGTTATGAAGAAATTAGCAGAAAAATTGGTGGAAACCTAACCAAAGGTTGCATTTCTAAATTTTTGAAGAGGTATAAGGAGACTCAGTCACTACAAAACCAGAATGGTAAATGCAGGAAATGGGAAAAAGCAGTCAGTGATGATGGAGTAATTAAGAGATTGTGCCGAGGTGACAGAGAAAAATCCTCTGGGTGTATACAAGTTGAAATGGCGCAATGCAATGTGAAACTGAGTGCAAGGACTGTTCGGCGCAGACGGCAATGATTTGGTCTAAAAGCTAGAATTCCAACAAAAAAGCCATTTTTATCTCTGAAAGAAAGATTTAAAATATTAAACTGGGCTACAACCCATGTTAACTGGAGAGCGGAATAATGGGACTGTGTTATTTGGAGTGATGAGTTCAAATACTCCCTGCTTGGTAGTGATGACATAAAATACATAAGGAGAAGGATCCGAGATGATTTGCATCCTGATTGCATTACATGTACCGTGAAATACCCAGTTGTTATCATGATCTGGGGTTGTATGACATCAAAAGCTGTGAGCAGAATTTGCGTGACTAATAGGAATATAAATGGCCAAAAATATATTAAGAAATACTTGAGCCCAAACTGAAGCCTTCCGCACCAAGAAAATGAAGCATTTCTATTTCAACCAGATTCAGCTCCATGTCATGTTGCTGCTGTGTGAAAAAAGTGGTTTCAGTTTAATCATATTCCACTGCTGAAATGGCCTGCAAATAGCCCAGACCTTAACCCCATTGAAAATCTATGGAGCCGACTTAAGAAACTTGTTTGGCAGAAACAACCCAGCAATAAAACCCAATTAATAAAAGCCATAATTCAATCTTGGTTTCTCATTATAACATCAGCAGAACTAAATACACTTGGTTCACTTCATGAGAAGGTGTTCCAGGCCGTAATTAACGATAAGGGCTACACAACTGAATATTAACTGACATAGTGAAAATTTTCGTGTTGGCGAGCCAATTGCTCTTGGCTGCCACATTTTTAATTTTAAATGAATTATTTAAACATATCCTTTCGGGCAGCACCGAATTTAAATTTTAAGAGGAGGATTTTTAAAAAAATATGTAATTGATAGCATGGAATGATTTTTGGAAAACCCAGGGTTCAACGGAAGGGGGCATGCATAAATATTATTTTAAGATTTTTTTATAAGGATCGAAGGGAGATAGAGAATTATTTTTTTCCTTCCCTTTGTTTACCAAGAGGACAGGAACAGGTCGCAGAGAGAGAGAAGAACAGCCCCGTTCAACTTCTCCGCATCCCCTTCTTTGGTCAGCTACGGAGAGCCACTCCTTTAGATGGCCGCAGGAAGGGTTAGGTGACCTTCACCCCAATCAAAACCCCCCAACCAGCGATAACCCAAGGAACAGTAATGTCGTGTACTCAGGTAGACTCAAAGGCACCACAGTCTCGCGGCATAGAGACGCTATCTTTTGAGGATGCCATTAACCGACTGCTGATGACCCCCATACCCATCGCAATTAATGCATACACAAAGCTCGATACACAAATTAAGAACTACGAACCATACCGTTGACATGTAGTAAACAACTAAAATTTATTACACCGGCAGGCGATAGCAGGAATCTCACGGTACGTGTCCTACAGCGATTCGCCGACCACGTTTAGCACAGCAGAGGCACAGAGTTTCTAAATTGACGAATTGGGAAAGATTTCTTTATGCAGCCATAGCCAGTCAGCGGTAAAAGTTTGGTTTATGATAGGAAACAGGGGCGGGATTTGAAAACACCGGACTTTAGGTCGAGAGTGACCTAGAGTTTTGAGGAGCATTTTTTCACTCAGAAAGACTCAGAAAAGTAACTTTTCTTTTCATCGCCGTCGAGCGGCGAGATTTCACCGAAGTCGAGGAGCACGTATGCGGCCAGATGCTAAGTCTTTAATCTGCGGCCCTCGTACCCTCGTAACCTGCATACCCAGCGCGAAGGTACACTCCATTGATGGAGAGCAGCTGAGTATTTTCTCTGCGAATGTAGCCAGCAGGACAAAAGGAGTCCGAGGAATCCTAAGGGAAAGAGATTGGGAGGCCAAGCTGTCGTTATAGAACGAACCCCATCTTAAGGCCCCATCTTGCGAGCCCAAAGAGGAAAATCCGGGCCAACCTCTCTTTAGGAATCCCCAGGAACGGCAACCGTCTGGACGTCACCCATTCAGCGAGGACGAAAGGACTTCCGCGACCTATGTCCAGTTATCCCGGCAGTGCGAGGCAACGAAGTGGTGAAGCACGAGCCCCCTCCGGATAGAGCGGAGATTCCCGATAGACGTGTAGACAGAGGAGTGCCATCAGACCACCAGTTTCAAGGAACGGAGATCGGCCAGAGACAGTAAACCACCGATAAACTTTGACCCCCGCATCCAAAGACTTGGATACCAGCCCACGTTTACGACGTCCCGTCGCTGATGTTGACAGCTGAAGTGCGAGGTAAAGTAAATCTAATTTCCCTGACAATTCACATATTTTAGTGACAAACATATAAAATTTCTGTGATTTATTGTTAGGCGAAATTGGCACACTTTCTGCAGATCACTTAAACTAAAAATTTCAAAGAGTATTTTCATGAAAATTTGTGTATGAACGACTGTCAGATAAGAGGCAGGAATTAAGAAGTTATTAAGGTACATTGCACTTTAAGTGTCAATTGATGATATCTACAAGTTGAGCTTTTGGAAGGGTTTCGGCAGTAGAGTTGAATTTTAATTATTAGCAGAAAATGAAGCAAAACAAATCTCTAGAGCTTATTACCTAATTTGGTGCAGATTACATAAAGTGAATTTAAATTTAATAAATGGATGGTTCTTCACACAAACTGTACTAGGTTAAGTTATCTCACAATAAACAGTTGTTATTGTTATCTTATATCTCTGTTTTCTTTTAGAGAACTTTGATTCCTTTTTTTCCAGTGTTAAATGTTAAGGTGGTTTGACGTGGGAAGTCGAGAGAACAGGGAGTGTGGGATAACCTACCTAGTCCTAGCGGGAAATTTTGTCTACCAAATTCAACCATTCAATCCTTTCTTTTTTCCCAAATTTTATTAATTTTAATCTTTTAAAAATTATTGCGGCATATGAGGGCGTACGTTTCGCGTGCACTCTCATATGAAAACACAACGCACAGTCCGGCCGAAAATTTGTGTCGCCATCCTCGGAAGGAAACACAACTCTTTGGCTCACTTTTGACGATCCAATTTTAAAGTTATCCTTATATCCCTCCCTACCACACTATGGGAAAGTGGGTGGTAATATAAATGGTGCCGTGACCAGCGATATTTTAAATGTGTAAAATAAATGTTACCCTTATCAGTGATACTTTAATTGGGTAAAATAAATAGTATTGTGACCAGTGATATTTTAATTGAGTTTATGATAAATGTTGCAGTGGCACCAGGATTTTTTCGCACCAAAGGTTATTGCGGAAGCAGTTTTAGACAACCGGGATCAGCGATAATTTTTTCTAAGGGGTTAATTTAAATTAATGCCTGTAGATTATAAATTTGAAAGCAACAAGAACAGGATAAAAAGATTGCAGAACAGTTGTGCACGGAAAGTATCACGAATTGTAATAAGTGTTTTATATAATTTTAAATAAAAGTGATTTTTGAAAGTGATCAGAATTTTATGAGTTTTCAATGCCGATATTTTTAAAATTGTCATCCAGGAGTGAAGTCAACGCAAATGATTTGAAAATTTTTTTTTGCGAATTTAAGGTCGGAAATAATGGCAATGTAAGTGTGATGAATGCATTTAAGTGTCTATTTATAATTTTATTTGCTTGCTAGAGTATTTATTTTATGATACAGTGTTGATTTTGATGATAACGAGCATTAGCATGATAGTTGGCTTTAAGGGAAGAAGCGAATTAATTTTAGTTAACCATTCATAAACCTAATATTTTCGTGTAGGAAGAGGTCAGTTCAGTTATTTTTTGTTCAGTGATGCATATGGTGTTTCTTTTTCCAATTTTTAATTATCAGGGTAAGAGTTTTGTAGTAAGTGCTTAAAATTTTGTAATTTGTAGTTGTCGAATTCTCAGGAAACGAATTTTGTGATAGTCATGATGGCAGATAACGAGAACGTTAGCGAGTTAGGAAACAGCGGAATCTCAGATGATAGTGGGTTACACACAACTAACGGAGAGCCAGCAGGTTATACAGGAGAAGAAAATAGTCTTAGTCAAGATTCAATAAGGCAGGAAATGGATAGGAGACAATCGGGAGCAGATATGGCTACACAGCGTTCAGTCCAGTCGATTGCAGGTATGCTAAGCTATATCCCGAGCTTTTCTGGCACCGAGGACCGATGGTAGGATGGTCGGACGCAGTACGCATCCTAGCAGCGAAAGCAAAAGGCAAGGGTACTGCAAGCCAATTTTTAATGGACGCAGCAGACGTGCGCAGGGAGACGAGTTATCGAAAGTTCAGGCAGGCGGTCATCAAACGTTTCGATTTTCGGGAGCCAGTTATGGTTAAATTACAGAAATTCAGTACTTGCAAACAGCGACCGGCGGAGAAGGTAGCCGAGTATGCAGCGAGGTTGAGAGGCTTACCGCACTTGTACTTAGAGAACATGGACACGGGTAATGTACAGGTTAGGGAGTTGGTTGATAAAACGAAATTGTCTCAATTTTTAAACGGGCTGAACTCTAGGCTTAAGAGGACGGTATTATATTTTGCGCCCCAAAATTTGGAGGCCGTAGTCTAGAAAGCATTATCCGTAAAAATTAACGACGCCATAGCAGGTTTTTCTTTTAATAATTTGGCAGGGACAGATAGTGAGTCACGTTACGAACCTTCCAGATTTCAGACTCAGACAGATAACTCCGGTGATTCAGTAGCGAATTTATGTACTTTAATGGCTCGCCAAATGGCAGATCATGAAGTACAAGTTAACAGCCTAAAAGAGGAACAGGACAAATTGAAAACGGATCTCAGGGATGCGGAAGCAGCTCATAGAACACATGTCTTCAGAATAAGACAATTAGAAGCGGATAGAGAGCAGCATATGGCGAATAGAGAATCTTGTGCGTCAGTTAGGGCCACGTGCTTTATTTGTAATAGCCCGAATCACTTCAAGATTAATTGTCCACGAAGGGAATCATTTAGAAATCACAATCGGGGAAATTTCCAACCCCAACAAATTTTCGGAGATGATACGGTCAGTACAAATCATCATTTAGACCGAGGAGCGAGAGAGCAGACCCCTAGTGGATACGCCGGGAGCCACAGGAGAGGTGAAAGTGACGTCAGAGGTCGGGAGCGCCAGACGAGCGGAGAAATTTTCTCTCCTGGCGGCTCGTATAGGAACCACGGAGCGGACGAATTTTCGGGAACGCGAGGTAACCAGCGAGGAGGCGGATTTCGAAACAACGCTAGACGGCGGGGCTTCCGTAGAGAAAAGCAGCGTGTTAGATTCACGGAAAGCAACTCGTATGGAGCTAGGAATTCCGGGGATTTAAACTAGGTGGAGGCTACAGAAGCAGGGACGGCTGTGACCTCGCAGAGGTTGAGAATTAGGTCCCCATATTATTGTCAAATTGTTCAATACAAGAATTCGGGTCTTTACCGTTAGTTGAGGTACCCATAGGTGATATACGGGTTCGTTCCCTGGTCGATAGTGGCGCGGGGATTTCCTTAATTTCCGCAGATTTGTTCAGCAAACTTCGAAATTCACTTCAGTGTAAGCCACGACGTGCAGTGATCACTGTAAAAGGGATTACGGGAAATTTACTTCAGACGAACGGTTGCTTTGAGTTTCCAATTAGGATCGGTAAGGACAAGATAGTGCATCATTTTTACGTAACTCAGCGAAGTCTTCACCAGGATTATTCCTTAATTCTGGGATGGGATTTGCTCAAGTCGCAGGGCTTCACGTTTGCTGCAGAGGCAGGTATTTTGAAGAAGAAGCAAGTATCGAAGGCGAAAAGAAGGAGGTTACGGCGAGAGCGATGAAAGCAGGAGAAGAATTCAGTTAGTATCAACAAAGTGGAATCTAGGAGCAGTCTTAAAGGGAGAGGAGGCAAGACCAATAAGGCACTACCACCGGATGAAACTAAGGTCGGAAGGATGCTGAGGAAGGAGATCATCCCCCCAAATTCAGAAAAGGTTGTTATAATCCAGTGTACTCCTTTTTCAAGAAATTTGAACAGTGAGGTCTTAGTGCAGCCTATAGAAAATTTTTCTCAAATGTACATTAGAGTGGGAAGGTCAGTGAACGTCCTAGGAAAGTCAGGCAGGATGCCAGTTTTGGTGGCGAATTTCACGGACCAACCTTTCTACTTGAATAAGAGAATTAAAATTGCTTATGTAGAACCCGTAATAGACGAGAATGAAGTAAGAGTGGAAAGAGAGGAGACGTTACCCCCAATCTCAGTGAAGGATTTCAACCTAGAGGGAGTTAATCCAGCTTGGAAGAGACAGGTTGAGACGCTGATTATGGAATATAAGGATGTTTTTGCATGAACAGCGAGTGAATTGGGAAACTGTAATCTGTTGTGTCATGAAATAAATTTGAACACAGATGCACCCATCGTCGGTAAACTTTACCGGGTTGCCCACCATTTAAGGAAGGAGGCCGAAGAGCAACTTAAAGATTTGCTGAAGGCGGGTATCATCAAGGAAAGTGCTTCACCCTATAGAACACCTATGCTTCTGGTCAAACGTAGAGACGGCGCTTATCGCCTCGTTGTAGATTACAGGGATTTGAACCAGGCCGCAATTCCAGATCACTATCCCATACCCAGGATAGAGGATGTTTTGGAGAAGGCTCAGGGAAATAGAGTTTTTGCGACATTGGATATGCGTCAGGGATTCCACCAGATGAGAATAGCCGATAAGGATAAGCATAAGACAGCTTTTTCTACACCATGGGGTACATTCCAGTACGAGAGGTTGAGTTTTGGGTATAAGACATCGCCAAATAGCTTCCAAAGGTTAAGTGACGCCTTGTTATTTGGTCTAGCCGACCACAACATCATGTGCTTCATCGATGATATTTTATAGCATCCCCAGATGAGCAGAGTCACATGATTAAGTTAGAGGCAGTATTAAGAAGGTTAAGGGAACACGATTTAAAACTTGAACCAAAGAAGTGTTCATTTATGCAAAAAGAGGTTAAATATTTGGGCCACATTGTGGACGGTGATGGAATTCGACAGGATCCCGCAAATTTGTGTAAAGTCAATGAGTTTAGTACTCCCAAGACACTCAAAAATTTAAGAGGATTTTTAGGCATGTGCAACTATTACCGAAAATTCGTGCCAAATTTTTCCGATATTGTTGCCCCATTAACAGAGTTGACCAGAAGGGGTAATTTTAAATAGACTCCCAGCGCGGAGCAAGCATTTAAACAGATCAAGGCATGTTTGTTAAGTAGCCCAGTGTTAGTACACCCAGATTAAGGGAAGGAGTTTTGTTTTCATAGTGATGCAAGTGGGATAGGCATAGGAAGCGTGTTGTCTCAGAAAGATAAGTTTGGTGCACTCCACCCGGTAGCATTCATGTCAAGAACACTGAATCAGGCAGAAAAGGCGTATCCAGAGATCGAGAAGGAGCTGTTATCTGTAGTAGTAGCTGCGAAATTTTGGAGGCACTATTTATTAGGAAAGGAATTTGTGGTAATTAGCGATCATCGTCCTCTCACCTACCTCAGTAATTTGCGCGATTGTCACAGTAGACTTAATCGTTGGAGGATAGCGTTGAGCGAGTTCGCTTATAAGATACAGTACGAACGGGGAAAAAATAACGTCGTTGCAGACAATCTGAGCAGACAAGATTGGCACGCAGAGGAGGAAGCTAGTACAGGAGTGATGTACGGAGTGATGGCAGTAAACGATGCACAGGATCAAGCAGAAAGCGACATAATTAAAGCTCTGCAGAGGGCGGATCCAAATCTTGCAACCCTCATAAAAACATTGGAAAGCAGGCGTCTTACGTCAGGAACAAGCAGGATGAAGAACAGTTTCTATTTGGATAAAAGAGGATTGCTGTATCATTTCCAAGCACCCGGGAGCGGTAGCTCAAGAGAGGAGTTCTGGGAGCAGCTGGTTATTCCGGACGTTATGAAAGCAGAAGTATTACATTTATGTCATAATATCCCTAGTGCGGCACATTACGGACTTCAGGAAACTCTGTCATGCGTCAGGCAACGTTATTTTTGGGTAAATATGTATGCCGACGTAGGCCACTACCTCGAGTCATGTAGAATTTGCAATGAGAAGTCAATGCATAAGTTAAGGCACAAAGAAAAGCTGCAGAGGGTAGCGACTGGTTCGTACCCATTTCAAAAATTTCACTTGATATTTGTGGACCCTTTCTCACTTCAGCTAAGGGCAACAAATACATTTTAGTAATGATCGACAGCTTTTCAAGATATGCGGTATTGGTAGCTTTGCCATACCAGCAGGCTAGCACTTTAGCAGATGCCTATTTACGACACATTATAGGACCGTTTGGTTTAGTGGAGGAGAACCTCACATACAACGGAAAAAAATTTACTTCAGATTTATTTACTGGTTTATTAACTAGGTTAGGGATTAGAAGATTGAATTCGAGCCCTTGGTTTCCTTAGGGTAATGGTATGAACGAAGCATCGCATAAGTTCTTCAACAAATCACTCAGTTTCTTGGTAAACAATCAGCAGGATGACTGGGATGAGGCGTTAGCCCCACTTATGTTAGGGTACAACAGTTCAATTCACAGTGCCAACAAGTACGCACCAAGTTATTTGGTTTTCGGGCGAGATATCACAGTCCCATCGGATATTTTATTACCTCCAACCCGGCGGACATACTTTGATTATGACAACTACGTAGAGGCATTCACCTACAGGATGCGACAGGCTTACGAGATCGTGCACGGTAACCTACAAGAATCACCAGCTCGCCAGGAAAAATACACAGACCAGTTTGCACGAGAAAAGAATTTGAAAGTAGGAGAACGAGAGTACTTGCACACCCCATATGTAGCAAAGGGAATGTCAGATATGCTAACAAGAAAAAATAAGGGCGACTGGATCATATTTAGTTTTCCTTCCGCAGTCAACGTGAGAATCAAATCACTGGAGAGAGAAGGAAGAGAGATGGTGGTACACAGGAATCGCATTTTCTCTCAAGTTTCAAGGCGTCCTGATCTGATAATGGAGGAACAAGTCGTGACGGATAGAGAAAGTACGGAACACAACAGATTATTGGAAAGGGACGCAGTGAGTGACTCAGACAGCGAAGAAAAATTTTTCCGGTGTTTCGATAATATTCCAGCAGTACGGGATAGGGTATTCCAAGAGCAGCCCCAGGTCCGAAAATACCGAGTACAACAGCCAGAGAGAGCGCCGCGGACTCCCGCTACGAGAGTCCGTGCAAGGGAGGCGGAAATCGACGAAGTAACTGAAGAGGCCGATACAGAGGAAGAAAAACAAGAGGAAATTATTGCTCGGAAAATAGCCCATAAAACAGTGGAAAGAGACCCCTATCAATTAAGATCACAAGGACCAGTAACTCAAATTAATGCGAGTGCTTCCACAGCCACGGGAGGAGATTTCAGTCAACCACCCGACGGAGTAACTTCAAATGCAAGAGCGACCCCAAGAAGTCAGCGGGTAGAAGCGGCGAACGATTCGGTACAAGCATCAGGAAGCATAGAAACTCCAAATTTTGTGGAACGAATATTACAGAGTTTGCAACAATCGTTGAATCCAGAAGGAAATTCGTGGTTGGACCTAGCAGAGAAGTTGCTGTCATATAGGTTACAGCAAAGTTTGACTAGCGGATTAAACGGAAATTCACAGGATAATAATTTGGCGGCCGAAAGAAAAATGCCAGGGATGACCCGAAGCGAGACGCTAGTCTAGAGGGTGAGCAGCGCGGGTGCTCGGAAGAATTTTTTTTATTTTCTTCACCAAGGGTAGCAGGAAGGTAGGAGTGAACTACGGTTGAGTATGTAAATACAACAGCGGCGAACGTAGGAAGATGATAGAAAATTCTAGTTAGAAGCAGTCTGTTATTAGTAAATACTCGAACAGAAGAAATTGATAAGAACGAAGGATTGCACAAGGGAACATTTCAGTACAAGAAAGGAAGGAATTATTTACGTGAAGTATGCGGAGATATGGACATACGAGAAACACTTGCAAGTAAAGGGAACGTATCACCGTTGCAAAAGAAAAAAATAGGGAAACAAAAAAAAATTTTCTTGTATTGAGATTTCAATGCAGGAACAATCAGTAGCCTAACGAAAAATGGCGGAAGAAACAATGCGTGAATGGTACATACCCTTTTTTTTTTTTTTTTTTTTTTTTTTTGCTAAGTGATTAGTGTAATCCAGGAGTTCACAAGTTTTCTAAATAGAAAGGATGAAGGTGTAGCAGCCGAAAAGAGCAACATTCGAGGCCTAAAATAGGTTAACGAATTCGAAAGCTCAAAAATTATTCCAAAGCAAGGAACGCAGGTCTTTTAGGCACTGACATTAGCGAAGCAACTGACAAATTTCGAGTGCAGAGACGCCCAGGGGCATAGAATACGGGTTTGAATGATTGTCAAGCAAGGAGTATCATGAGACGAAAATGGAAGGGGAGAATTCCTGGATTCAAAAAATACCATACAAGGAGCCGAAATGAAAGAATATACTAGCGAAAGCATAGTCAGCTATGTCAGAACACGAGACGCGCAAACCAGGGGGATTAAAACTTCATGAATGGGTAAACAATAGCGTAAGAGGGGAGACGCTGGCTAAAACCAGTGTGACCAGGTCAAAGTCGTACGAAAACATACTTTGGAAAGAAAAATAGAACCCTCGAAGAGAGGCAATATAAAAATTCACCCAGCGAATGTCGGAAAGTCTAAAAGAATATACCAAAAGGACAGAGTGCATTCATGACATTTAATAAAGAATAACATGTACATTATTACTTTTTTTTGCTTCATGAAAAAGAGAAATTTTTCTAGTTTTGTGTTATATGTCTTTTAAAAGTATTTTTGAATAAGTTGTGTAAAAGTTGATATTTTTCTTGGTATGGTAAAGTGATTTTGATTGTGCATACAGCGGAAAACCGCAGATTTCGGAGAAAATGTGCCAGTCTAAATTATTTTAAACTTAATTAATATTTCTTCTCATAAGTTCGAGAAGAGGTGATTGTCAGGTGAATTATGATTATGCTTTTATTGCCTTGCTTTGCCATTATGTGATGATTTAAAGGTCAAGGAGGATGGGTTAACATTACCTTACACGGAAGAAACTACGGAAATTGCATCGGAATTGCTTGAACTCACGGCAAAGAAAATTGTTTTTCCACGTGATCGAACTGTGCAATGGAAAACTTTTTATTCCTTGACAGCTTCAATTCCGCTGTGTCTTAAGTCCACGAAACAGCGAACTTTGCAGTACTTGCGAGAAGCGGAGACTGAAAAGTGTACATTTCATACAGGCTGAATCTACAACTAGCTGAACGCTAGAAATGAATGCTATAGATTTTCTGCTAGTAGCGGAACTGTAATAAATAATAACAGTGATCCATCAAGAGATTGACATTTTATTTGTCTACAATTTTCAGGATGTAACTACAATATTGACTCAGTACTAAGCCATAAACCCAGGACTTAGATTTTGGTGCAAGGAAATTGTTACATCCAAAGGAAAAAGTATTTTGCATATGTATTTCCTTTATTGTTACTTGGAAACTTCACCCCAGCATTTGTGTAGCTCTTCGTCAAGGATTGTAATGTTGTTTAGTGAAATTACTTTGTGAATTTAGAAATGTGTGAAGAACCATATTATTAGTATCTCAGTATTTAAATTTTAGTAACCGATATTTTTACAATTGTGTTGAATTTTGTGCAGTGTATTTATAATGTGTATCAGTTTGGAGAAAGCGTGCCGATATGGGAAGCAGACGTTAGAGAGGTCTAAGGTCAATTCTTTTCCCATGGGGATTGATACGTAATGTTGGCGAGCCAATTGCTCTTGGCAGCCACATTTTTAATTTAAATGAATTATTTAAACATATCCTTTCGGTCAGCACCGAATTTAAATTTTAAGAGGAGGATTTTTAAATAAATATGTAATTGATAGCATGGAATGATTTTTGGAAAACCCAGGGTTCAACGGAAGGGAGCATGCATAAATATTATTTTAAGATTTTTTTATAAGGATCGAAGGGAGATAGAGAATTCTTTTTTTTTCTTCCCTTTGTTTACCAAGATGACAGGAACAGGTCGCAGAGAGAAAGAGGAACAGCCCCGTTCAACTTCTCCCCCCCCCTTCTTTGGTCAGCTACGGAGAGCCACTTATTTAGATGCCCGCAGGAAGGGTTAGGTGACCTTCACCGCAATCAAAACCTTCCAACCAGCGATAACCCAAGGAACAGTAATGTCGTGTACTCAGGTAGACTCAAAGGCACCACAGTGAGCAATCAAGCTCGCGGCATAGAGACGCTATCTTTTGAGGATGCCATTAACCGACTGCTGATGACCGCCGTACCCATCGCAATCAATGCACACACAAAGCTCCATACACAAATTAAGAACTACGAACAATACCGTTGACATGAAGTAAACAACTAAAATTTATTACACCGGCAGGCGATAGCAGTAATCTCACGGTACGTGTCCTACAGCGATTCGCCGACCACTTTAGCACAGCGGAGGCACAGAGTTTCTAAATTGACGAATTGGGAAAGATTTATTTATGCAGCCATAGCCAGTCAGCGGTAAAAGTTTGGTTTATGATAGGAAACAGGGGCGGGATTTGAAAACACCGGACTTTAGGTCGAGAGTGACCTAGAGTTTTGAGGAGCATTTTTCACTCAGAAAGACTCAGAAAAGTAACTTTCCTTTTCATCGCCGTCGAGCGGCGAGATTTCACCGAAGTCGAGGAGCACGTATGCGGCCAGATGCTAAGTCTTTAATCTGCGGCCCTCGTACCCTCGTAACCTGCATACCCAGCGCGAAGGTACACTCCATTGATGGAGAGCAGCTGAGTATTTTCTCTGCGAATGTAGCCAGCAGGACAAAAGGAGTCCGAGGAATCCTAAGGGAAAGAGATTGGGAGGCCAAGCTGTCGTTATAGAACGAACCCCATCTTAAGGCCCCATCTTGCGAGCCCAAAGAGGAAAATCCGGGCCAACCTCTCTTTAGGAAACCCCAGGAACGGCAACCGTCTGGACGTCACCCATTCAGCGAGGACGAAAGGATTTCCTCGACCTACTTCCAGTTATCCCATCAGTGCGAGGCCACGAAGCGGTGAAGCACGAGCCCTTCTCCGGATAGAGCGGAGATTCCCGATAGACGTCTAGACAGAGGAGTGCCATCGGACCACCAGTTTCAAGGAACGGAGATCGGCCAGAGACGGTAAACCACCGATAAACTTTGACCCTTACATCCAAAGACTTGGTTACCTGCCGACGTTTACAACGTCCCGTCGCTGATGTTGACAGCTGAAGTGCGAGGTAAAGTAAATCTAATTTCCCTGACAATTCACATATTTTAGTGACAAGCATATAAAATTTCTGTGATTGACTGTTAGGTGAAATTGGTACACTTTCTCCAGATCACTTAAACTAAAAATTTCAAAGAGTATTTTCATGAAAATTTGTGTATGAACGACTGTCAGATAAGAGGCAGGAATTAATAAGTTATTAAGGTAAATTGCAATTTAAGTGTCAATTGATGATATCTACAAGTTGAGCTTTTGGAAGGGTTTTGGCAGTAGAGTTGAATTTTAATTATTAGCAGAAAATGAAGCAAAACAAATCTCTAGAGCTTATTACCTAATTTGGTGCAGATTACATAAAGTGAATTTAAATTTAATAAATGGATGGTTCTTCACACAAACTGTACTAGGTTAAGTTGTCTCATAATAAGCAGTTGTTATTGTTATCTTATATCTCTGTTTTCTTTTAGAGAACTTTGATTCCTTTTTTTCCAGTGTTAAATGTTAAGGTGGTTTGACGTGGGAAGTCGAGAGAACAGGGAGTGTGGGATAACCTAACTAGTCCTAGAGGGAAATTTTGCCTACCAAATTCAACCATTCAATCCTATCTTTTTTCCCAAATTTTATTAATTTTAATCTTTTAAAAATTATTGCGGCATATGAGGGCGTACGTTTCGCGGGCACTTTCATATGAAAACACAACGCACAGTCCGGCCGAAAATTTGTGTCGCCATCCTCGGAAGGAAACACAACTCTTTGGCTCACTTTTGACGATCCAATTTTAAAGTTATCCTCATATCCCTCCCTACCACACTCTGGGAAAGGGGGTGGTAATATTTGTTTATCTCATTTTTACTATGTGTTTCACTTTTCTTCTTTATAATAGCTGTTGTGATACAGAATCCTTCATAAAAGTTATGACATTACATTCTTGGTGAAATTATCTTTCCATTGAAATATACGTTTATGGTATTACTGAAAAATGAAGTGGTGTTATGAGCCACTGAACCTTAAAAATACACTATTTCCAAAAGGTTTCCACAAATTCGCTCCTGATGTATAGTCGTCAATGGAAATGAGTAACGAAATCCATATTTAATTTTTCCTAAAGATATCCGGTTAATTCAATTATCTTGATTAAATGATAATTCAGAACCAAATTTTTCACTCCCTCTGCTGAATTTGGCGGTATCTTATCGTACGCATTCTTTGCCAAATAGCTTTGGATACATTTACTAAAGACAATTTGTTTAAAAATAAAAGAATCGTTGCATGCCATTTTTGCAGTAGCTACACTAACAGATCTTCGCGGAATGTACTCTTCCATAGTTCGTTGCCCCTTGCACAGAGAATCATCGATTTCTCTTTCAAAATAACGGAATATTTTTTATTTGGATGTGTCTTGAAGACTGACGTTGAGCCACAAGCACTCCTCAAAATTTTACAAACTAAACATCCATCTTCGTCTTTACTTTTTTAAGCTTTCTAACCGTAGGTTAAAGAAGCGTATATGCTCCAGCTTTGTCCGTCTGTTCCTCTGTCTGTCCGCACGATGACTCGCGTAAAAATAGTTCGATTTCGATGAAATTTTAGTATGTGGTAAAGGACAACATGGGGACGAACCGTATTTAAAACGGGCGAAATGGGGTCAAAGGTCAGGGCATAGAAGCGGGATCCATTCCATTGCCCTTATGAGTCATAACTTACGTAAAAATGCTTCAATTGCGACAAAACCTTATCTTGTTGCTACGGAGTCATACTGCCCCGATTCAGTTGAATATCATTAAAATGGGGTCAAAGGTCAGTGTACAGGAGAGAGATTTATTCCACAGCCTTTATCCTCATAACTTGAGTGATAATCTTAGTAATGATTTCTGACATGTTGAAAAGCGTATCATAATCAGTGCATTGCATGATTTTACTAACTTGTTCGTGAAAAGGACTGCCACACATTTGATTTGTTATGATGCATCGTAATTCGTCAGGGTTGGTGTTTTTGAACACCTTTAAAACTCACAGGTGACGCTAATTGGCACAAAAATAAAATAAGAAAGTGACATTCGAATGAGCGAAACCGTGTTACGGAAAACAATGTCTGACTCCCGACCCCACGCATAGGCGTCGGCTTAGGGCTTTGGGCGTCGGTTTCTGACCCGTCTGACTGAGTAGTCTGAAGGCGCTTGATAAATTACCACACAACTTCAGAAGGATATCGGTGACAGATTTTCAAATGGAACAGCTAAAACAAAATATGTAGAAAGAAATATGATATAATTCTACGTCTTCTAGCTCAAGAATTTTGCATAATAGGAGAGTTGATAGTAGGCTTGAAATATTCTTCGTGGAAAAAGCTGGAATGAAAAAAATAACTTTTAAAATTTTCAAATACGTCTCCCGCAGAGGTAGTGAAAAAAAAAGCATTTGCCCTTTCACCACCTAGCGGGAAATCTATTCATTATTTAAAGATGATAATATTCCACATCTCTATTGTCGTAAATGGCATACAGTAAAAAAGGCAATTTCTCGTTAGGATTTTTAGAAGCAATGATACGGCTGCAAAAAGAAGTACATAAGCACTACCTAGCGACAGTACTATGAACTATAAAATTCTTCAAGTACTAACCTAACGTGTTCCACAAAGTAAATGGAATCCGATATTGAAAGAATTTTTCAAATCGCACATTTAAAAGCAGGGATATTAAGAAAAAAGTTGGCGTCCTCTAGCGGCGATATTTTGCATTATTTTGGTAAGAAAATACGCTCACAGAGTTTGCACATTTAGTAGTATCTGACCAAAGAAAGAAGTTTTTCGATCGGGGTTTATTCCCTCACATATTGCTGTGAACGGATACGTGAGCTTACGCCCTCTCGTGGCAGACATCTCCGTTAGGAAAAAATTTGAAATTACACGAGAAACATTTCGCCGCGGATATGCTCTCGAACAAAGGAATCATTTTAAAGATCGAACTCTCAGGAGCAGAGCTATTAACAAAAATGAGATATGCATCTACGCTTCCTAACGGAAAAACTATACATTATTGTAAGAAGAAAGTAATCTGAAAAAGTGTCCCAAAGACAGCGAAATGGGTCCACGAAGCAATTTTTTCATTCGAGTATTCAAGATCTCAGATTTAGATGCAAATGCATCAGAAGCAGAAATAAACCCTTACGCTTCCTGGCGGCCAAACTATTATTTACCAAATATAAGAAATTATATGCAAAGCATTTCCCACCAGTAGCTGTATGTGATACAGGAATATTTTTTCAAATCAGAGTTTTAAAAGAAGAGATATCTGGTAAAACGCAATTTATATTCACGCCCCCTAGTGAAAAGTCTATGAATTACTTGAAGATTTTGGAATTATGTGAAAAACATTTCGCATCAGGAACTATATGCACTAAAAAAGAAATTTTTCCAATCGGTCTCTTAGAAGCAGATATATTAACAACAATATGATATACATGCACGCTCCCTGGAGGAGAAACCATGCAGTATATTAAGACGACAAAATTCCAAAATAATTATTGAACTGAGTGATATCGGTCAAAGAAACACCTTTTTCAATCCAGATTTTAAAAGCTTAGATTTTGCTGCAAATACATCAGAAGCAGAAATTAACCCATTAACCTCCCGTGGTGGCCAAACCGTTCTTTAACAAAATTAGAAATGACATGTGAAAAATTTCCCATCAGGAGCTGTATCCACCGAAGGAAAAATTTCTCAAATCGGAGTTTTAGAAGTACAGATATCAGGGAAAACGCAATTTAGTTTTTAGCCCCTTAGCGTAAAATCTATGCGTAATTTGAAAAAGTGGCTATACCTGAAATGGTTTTTGACAAAAATGGAATTGAAAAGTTAAGGAATTTTTTCAATCGGATGTTTAGAAGCAAATGTATGTAATAAAATGTGTTTTGAATTCGATATCATCTGCGTTCACGCCCTCTAGCGGCTAAATTGCGCATCGTAAAAAAACCGCAATGAAGGATCATCATTACCACATTTCAAGTTTCTCAATCCAAAAATATTTTTTCTAATCGGATTAATAGATGCAAAGATATAGTGTCCACAGGCGGACGGACGGAAAAACCGATAACACAAATACAATCGTTTTTTTACAAAAGGCGGTTTAAAAAAATCGGATTTCGTGGTTCTGCATCAATTTTCTATTATGAAACAGCCATTTAATGATACGCTAATACTCGGTGCCTTGAAAAAGTGCAATGATCGGAAACAAGAATATTCAAAACAAATTTCAGCTTGCACAGATTCGGGTTTTTCATTATTAGAAAAATATACACTGTTTATTCTAACCCTAATTCAAGTCATTAGCAGGAATAAATGTTGTTGTTGTACAGGAAACGGCAAGAGTAAATAAACTGCGTCCCTGGATGACTGAGGTTAGAGTGCAAAGCACTGTAAGGGCCTTTGCTCGTGGTCCTCTGCTTTCAATTTGTCGGAGGTTCCGTTCAAGGCTCATAATTTTCCTGCATTCTCACTCTTCTTGCACAGAAGGAATCATTCAAGGTGTGTTTCCCAGATGTAGATACATAGATGCCCCCTTAAACGTTACTTGCAAATATCGTCGCTATTAATCATCCGATTTGGAAGATATTTGCGATTTGTGGGTTTTCCATGTGTTTAACAGAATGCGCATAAAAAAACATAACCTTTACATGGAAAAATTCGGAGATTGTGAACTAATTAACGTATGAATTAGCTTAATTAGCAATTTTATTAGCATCACGTGATAGTTCCCTTTGAGTTCTTTCTAACGGTACCCCACTTGTTTATCTGCGGCAAATGGTTCGAATGTCAAGGGGAATGGCTCGTTTTTTTTTTTTTTTTTTATGTCTGTACAATGCTTTTACAAGAAATGAAGATTTATCGATTGATGGGGAAAAGCTGGAGATAACCAATACCTACATTTATCTTGGACAGCAGATATCACGTGAAGATAACATTGATGACGAAATTAATCGGCGTATAAAACTTGCCTGGAGAGCTTTTGGAAGAAACAGTATAATTTTCAAGAGCAATATGTCATTATGTCTTAAAAGAAAAGTGTTTGATCAATGCATCCTTTCAGTGCTTACATATGGTGAAGAGACGTGGACCTTAACTAAAAGTGACATGCCAAGACTGCAGTCAACTCAAAGAAGCAATGAGACTTGCATGCTTGGTGTAACCAGGAGAGATAAGAAGAGGAACTCGTGGATCAGAAAAAAGACAAAAATGGAAGACATCGTGATCAGAGTAAAATCCCTGAAATGGCAATGGGCTGAATATAAGGACAGAGCACCGATGGACAACCGACATATTAGACTGGATTCGAGTCTAATATGTCGGTTGTCCATATTTGCCAGAAGGACAGATCCCCGATGGAAAACCGACATATTAGACTGGATTCCAAGGGACAGAAAAAGACCCAGAAGAAGACGACAGGGGTGATGGGTGGATGGAATTCTAAAGTATGCTGGAGTAACATGGAGGAGACTGGCACAAGGCCTACCGTTGTATAAGAAACTTGGGGAGACCTTCATCCAGCAGTGGATTGATAATGGTTGACAATGATGATGATGATGATGCTATATAAACGTTTTTTTAAGCTCTGTGCAACTGCTCTGATCGTTTGTTAAAGTTTATCAGGACTGGTGTTATTCACCGTTTAACACTTCGATAAACGAAGATATTTGGATTAATCATTTCAACTTTCCTTGTACTACCTTTTTTTTTTCAGGTATTGAATACTCTGCCTTCAGAGTTGCTGACTAGCGGTTGTGAAAAATTATTAGAAATTTGGTAATTTATATTTAACAAATTTGTAAGTTTTTCCGTAGAAGCAGAGAGGTTTCATGGCGTTGATATCACGCATAGCCCAGATTTTTTGCTAACAACTGTCCACTCTGGGACGCTAAGTGGGTCGTCTGCAAATTGCGTTTGTAAGAGTAACCTATGACACAAGGGCAGTATTATCATGGGCTGGCATGCAAATTAAAATTTAACTACACTTCCATAAAAGCTTCTACTCTCTGTTATAGGGCGAAGACGTATCTTGTCCATACCTTTGTACATGCACTTCTCTTTTCTCATTTTAAGGCGTTGCCTTTATTCTAACGAGTCTTGTTCTTACTTAGAATTAGATAGATCCCATTTTACCTATCTTCTTTTGTACTGTTTTGGATGTTGCGTTGTTACTGTGCACTACAATATCGGAAGGTTTATATACACATACATTTCTTTATCTGTTAACACTTTCACCGTAGTTCTGAGTCACATACTCCCGTAATTGTTCACTTAAGGTGCATAGATACATTAAATCATAGCATTCAGAAGAATGGATATTATGAAAATTGCTGAGATTTTCGTTCTTCCTTGAAATGCTTCTTATCTGAACGCTTGGTGTTCTGATTTTTTCTGTTTAACCCTTTAACGACCATGATCGATAAAATCTTGTAACACTCTAAATACCATACCGTCCGAAACTGTTTGTTGTTTCATTTCTTTGTTTAGTAACAACAATAGTGACTGAGAGTGACTCCTGCTGATCCCCCATAAGTCGAGAAAATTTGAAGAAAAAGAAAGGATAAGAAATTCGACTCACTCTAGTTAGGCGTTTCTGGGGCCTATAGTGGTTTGCACGTACGGGCGTTTTGGGCGTTATGGTATTTAAAAGGTTAATGGATAAAACTTAAAAATGGTACTACAATTGGACCTAAGTTCTCTCTATACGTGAGTAAAAGCAAATTCAATGTTTTCAAAATATATTTACGTAAAATAGCACGAACTTCAATTAGAATTCATACATCGTGCATTTTGAATTAAACAGAGCTTGATAACTTTACGTCTGGCTGATATAAATACATCAATGTATGTGAAATGCACAAAACTGTAATATAATGGTTTATGCAAATAATTAATATTGTTTTAATACGTAATTGTTTCAAAAATTGGAAGCAATAGTCTTCTTACCACTAAAAATCTGTAGAAATGGCTTCTTATAGCAATCTTTATCATCATCGAAATGGATTCCATTCATGTTTCATTTTTTTCTTTTGATGGACATTATATTTTCGGAGCTGTTCAGCAGCTGATAAACCGAAGAAACTGAAATACACGTTGGAGCATTAACATTTATCGAATACATACAAATTACTTAAACAGGTGACGTTATTTTCATTCCTGTTCTGATCGTCTCATACTCCGGTACGTACGACATATTTCTTAACTCAGAATTAAAAAAAAATATCCTTCTTGCTTTACTACACAGTGTTCACAAGCGTGTTGCGTTCCTTTTCAGCAAAATTTACATTTTGCAAAAGTAAATCAAGATTATGTGTTACTCTTGTTGACCGTTTAGTTGATTGTTTTTTAAATTTCAACTTCCATGTTTCATAATAAATTTAATATAATTATCTGTTTATTTTTGTAAGGATTGAACATACCTTTTTCCAAGCTTTAGATCATGGGGGGATGATTTTTTATGTTTAACTGCACAAAGAAAGACTGAAATACTGGAACGTTTTACTAAGCTGCCTCTCATGTATGGAAGAAAACTGAAATACTGGAATGTTACAAATTGTAACGTTCTAGTACTTCAGTTTGTTCTGTGCTGTTAGCCTTGAAAACGCATACGGCGGTGAACTAAAGTTGGCAAAATGTATATTTTAATTCCTAATGCCAATAAATGGATAGATAATTTAATTTTTAATCCTTTGTTCATCAACAGATGTGTCACACATTCCACAATATTTTAAAATTGGCATATTTCCGTTCTTCGCAGAGCAGCGTTGTCACTTATGCTTGATTATAGGGTATGTGAGTGAACAAATGAATGCCTAGGACGTATCTGTTCTACTGAAGATTATCTCAAAAAAAGAAAGTTACGATGACAACCATTTAAACAAAAAAAACACAGTCGAATGCCTGTTTTCTACAAAATATTTTTACATCAACTTTAAAACCCTCAGTGACCTCAAGTAAATCTCAGCTGTGCTTAAAGTAATGGAACACTTAAGACTTAGTCAAGTAAATCTCAGCTGTGGTTGAACACTTAGGATTTAGTCAAACAAATCTCAGCTGTGGTTGAACACTTAGGACTAAGTCATATACGTACTTTTGTACTAATAATTCTATCTGTGATTGCTTTATGTTTCAGAAGAACTTCAATCGCAATAGCCTTGGTTTTTCAATTAAATATTTCATAAAATCTTGACATCAGGTATTGAAAACCTAAATTCAAGAAGGAATTTGTTCCCATATTAATATTTGATATAACCGTTTAAGTGTGCTTAGACCCAGCAAGGCAGCTCCTAACAAAGCGAATTTTTATTTCAAAAACCTGTTTCTTTAACCTATCACTTATTGAGTTTCTATATCTCCGGATTTGGATTTTGACCCACAACTGAAAATATATTTGGGGCAAATATTTTTCAAATGTACACTAAAATAAAAATTTTTTGGTAACACCCAATTGCATTCTCAGTTACGGGACAAAGTCGCTGTGATGGCTTAATAAGCAGCTTACTGCAAATGGTTAAGATGTGTAACAGCTGTAATATAATGAAAAGAGTGATTTAAGCATTTTTGGAAGAGGCATGAGGGATCATGATAGCTATCTCGATTCCTGTGCAGATTTCGTCGTTGGTAACTGGTGGTTGAGTTCGGCGTCGAGCGATTGTATTCCACATTTGTTAAATGGGTTACAAATCTGGTGCTCCGGACAAGAAAAGCATGACTATTTCAAAATAGGTTCTATCTCTCAAATTTTATGTTTAAAGAAGCCAAAAGAGACCGTCGACAGGTTTGGAAGCAATTCAGCTTTCACAACTTTGCTATACAAATGTGGTTGGACATCGTTTCTGTAACGCGAGAACGCGAATGGAACCCAACAGAACCTCACACTAGGACGCACGTGGCGGTTTGGAATGCCGCTGTAAAATTCATGTCTCCATTAACCATTCACCATAGTGTCGCGATACTGGAATATGTCAATCATGTGTTAATAGGAGGAATCGCGTCAACGGTGGGAAACACTATGCCTTACCATTCATCACGCCACTATTTACGTACTTGTCCCTCTTGCAGTCCCATACGGTTATGGTTCACGTTCGAGGGAATTAAAAGCAACGGACGGTGAGCTACGAGGTTTCTCTGAAGTAAACGGTGTCTGACAAAACTTGAAGACGAAGTTTGATGTGATAAAGACCTCAACTGTTTAGCTAATCCTCGAAAAGTGGCTGGTCGTTCCAGAAATTCCATACTGTGGAGAATATCCGTGAGTTTTCCGTAGCTAGTCTCTAGATTCCTAACGTCGGTTAAACATGTCTTCCATTTCTCACTGACGGCATATTAGCATTTCTGTGCTAACGTTTCGTCCGAGACGAGTGGCGTTGTTGCGGAAGGGAAAGTCCGCCTTCTCGCCGGCCAACACATCGGCCTTCCTCAAAGTACGTCAGCTGTACTCACGATTCTCGTATACGGATAGGGCGTGACATACGCAAGGCTTCGGGGTATACTCATGTACCACCCGTACATTTGTGCAACAATTAACGCCTAGAGATTACGGCTACAAGCCTTTTGCATCATGCTTCAAAACTGCGTGGCACAAATCATTTAGGCGTGGGGTGCACAAAACCTTTGTATATGCCTTCGGTTGCATAAATGTCGAACCACCTAACATGACCTATTTATCCTTCGGGTCACAGACAATCACACGTCTTGTTCTGGAGTTACATCTTCAGCATCCAGCAGTGTAAGTTAGTTTAACTATGGCAGCGGAGAGTCTTTCATAAAAGATTGTACATCATTCATTTCACTTTGACTTACATCAAAATGCAGCTGTAAAATCGGTAATTAAATGCAACGCGGAGCTCCGCTGTCGGATTTTAGCAGAATGTTACCAATTACATTTAAATGCTTTTCTCCCAATAAAACACATCAGTAATTCAAAGGTAGAAATGAATTACTACGAGGAGATCAGTTTCGTTTAGAAATGTATTATTGTATTAAATCAAAACTTCATGTCTTTGGAAAAAAGAATTTTATATTTTATTTTACCTGCTATTTTACTGTAAGCTATTTTTCTACGTAGTGCAAAAGAAATTAAATTAAATGCACAGCTATGGAGGCATGGTTGTCAGATTTTGTTTAAGAACGACGTTATATTAAAATACCTTTGCAAATTCTATATATTGAGGAATTCAGCAATTATCAGTATCATAATAATTTATGATAGAGAGTATAGCACTTTTGTTTCTCGAGATTGGACCTATTTCTTAAAAAGTTGACATGAATTCTTACTTTTCGCTAGCGTAGTGTGCCTTACCATCAACAGTAATTTGCAGCTTTTACGCTGCTACGACAAATATTTTGTTGTCCTGAAGACGACGTTATGGATTCAATTAAACTGTTATCTTTTATTCCCTGAATTCCCTTCCACGTGCAATTAAACCAAGAATTTTGGACCACAACTCTTTTTGGAAGAGTGTTTTTCTTTCAGAAAGCGCTCGTTTTCTGTTCATTTCCCCTGTAAAAAAAACCAGCAAATTTTAAATCTGGGGGTATTTTACTTTTTTTTTTTTTTTAACTTTCCATCTGTATTTTATACTATGCCTTTCCACTTGCGTTTTCTTGCCTTTGTTATTAAAGGCAGAGCTATGTTTTTTTAAACATAGACTTTC
Organism: Macrothele yani; assembly: GCA_039090855.1. Classification (NCBI taxonomy): domain Eukaryota; kingdom Metazoa; phylum Arthropoda; class Arachnida; order Araneae; family Macrothelidae; genus Macrothele; species Macrothele yani. The sequence continues at coordinate 42,253,478 of CM076999.1, read as the reverse complement.
ACATCAGGGTTTAAACACATACGGATAATGTCCGAGTGTGAATAGAATCAGATTTACATGTTTTATAAATAAATGTTATCCAATACAGAAACCTGACACCTTTATTAATAAAATCGGAAGCAGGTTCCGGAATATCAATGCATTATAATTAGAACAGGAAGTCTTTGTTTTATTTAAAGCATAAAATGCCGCAGATAACAGAAAACATAAGTCATCATTCTCGAAAGGCAAAATAATGACCAACGAAATATATTTCTTCAAAAAAGAACGCCATGGCTTTAGTTATTTTTTTCAAACAAAAGAAACAATGAATAAATAAACGTCTTTGATATACCTTTTACGGCGTATACTAGGATGTTAGAATATTGAATTATCAAAAGATGTGTTGCCGTACGAAGCCTAACATGACAGTCTCTAAATGACTCTCATATCTAAAATTCATATTTGCTAGAAACATCAATTTATAATACCACACCTTCAAAACTAAAAGATATCGATTCTGAAATTCCCTAAAATATGCATTTTATAGCAGTCAACTTTATTCGACGAAGTTACACACAGTCAAACAGTATTTGATAGCAGTATACAATAGTCGAGGTAAAACACAGTCAAACATTGTTTTAAATCTTCTGTTCTCTATAAAGAAATGATCGATTATCTTATACAAAACTTCCAATTAAACAACTCGCTCGGAAATAATCTTTATCTTGTGATGTTTGTTAAGGCGTAGGGTGGACCTGGTTAAGAAATTTGAGACAAAAGTATCAAATCTGGAAATCTTGCCTAGATGTGGAGCTTTCAATGACAGCATCTCCTAGGAGTTGCCAAATTTTAGATCCAATGCTTTAATTATGATTTCCCCTTCAAATGCCACGTACCGAGTCAACGCACTTCCTGACTTCAAATTCAGATCACGGTCTGCATTTAATCATTCTTTCTTTGTCTCGGGTAATCATAGTCATATTTAAATTGTAATGTTTTAGTATTTCAGTGTTTTATCACTATACTGTTACCTTGAAAAATCATCCGGCCATGAAAGGAAGCATGCCAAAATGTCTGTTTAATTGTTTACACCAGTGAACGGAGAGTAATTTTAGTTTTCGATACTTGCTGTGTCATCAGTTCTGTAACTTATAATAAGTAGTACAAGAGGATTTCCATTTTCTGTCGCCCTATTAACTTCCAGTTTTAAGCCCTTTAACGACGAAGTGGAATTTCGAAGCACGTGTTCACACTTCACCTTCTGCACAAAATGTTCTGCCTGGTGTTTCGCTAATGCAGTTCCAAGAAATAGCTTTGTTTTACATTTTTGTATTTTGCGTAAATGTAAAATTGTAAATGACACATAGCAGTATACTAGTAATTTCGGGCATCTAACTGAACTGGAGATGCAGAAATATTCCTTTAAAAACAGCGGAAAGCTGTACATTCATTGCGTCTGTGTATGGAACGGATACACCAACATAAACGACACTAACTGTGATATGGAAATATTGAGAGCTACTCGTATGTAATAAGCATATCAGTAACTCTGTCACGAAGCGTGAAAACACGATATTCACTAGAAATAATCAGTTTGTACAGTGATATTTCAGCCGCGCCTGAGGCGCAGTGGTTCTAGGCGGTGTATTCACACTGTTCGTCCGAGTTGTTGCCCACGTTCGGTTCCTAATGAGGCATGGATACAGTGTTTATTTATAGCACTAGTTTTCTGCTTTTCCTGGAACCAGTGGACCTGAATTGGGGACAGGTATCCGCCTGTAGCTCGTCGAGTTGTTCACGGTGGTTGTTAAAACACCAATAAAAAAAGGGTTAACATTCCTTTTGTTTTTGTAAAAAGTCTACCGTGAAATTCTATATCATTGGTGAATTATCAAAAAAGCCATTCATCTCTTCATACGTCCTTCCAAAACGAGCGTGGGACAGCTTTAAAATTCTTATCAAGGTCTCAGTATTTGGCAGTTGTCAATCAAATGAGAACCAATGAGTGTAGATATTGGGACGAATTTTACTTTTCGCTGAAAATGAAAAATCCAAGTGTGGTGGCTGACTATGAAACGAACAATTGATGACTGGCGGGAATAAATAATGAATAATTATAACTTGATGACTGGCGAGAGCTTAAATAATGAATAATTATAAATATATATAATCGATGTCTTATGCAAGGATATAAAATGAAAAATGCATGTCTCCTGAGATGTTATAGAATGAGCAATTGAGGTCTGGTGGAGATTATAGGATGAACAATCGATGCTGGTGAAAGATTATAGATTAAAAAAATTGATGTCTGGTGAGCGATTGTAGAATGAAAAATCTATGTCTGATGAGACAATATAGAATGAACAATCGATTTCTGGAGAGAGTTTGTAGTTTTATACTGTATCAGGGACCTATGTTCTTTTGAATATTATTTGTAATTTATTCTGAGCTTAATGAAGGCCAAATATCATCAGCCCTAAATTTTGAAAGGTCTCTGTCTCATAATCAAAGAACTTATCACGTTTCTTGATGTTTAGGTTCGCATTTTAATTGTAACCTCTCATTTACTTCAGAGTGTCCTGCTGTCATATGAAGCCATTCGAATTATTATGTACATGGCCACAGTTAATAATATTTTTTTTTATTACGGCGATTTTAAAATCGTTTAATCTTATAAATTCCATATTCCTGAGGCTTTACATTAAAGAAAAAATGAAAGTGTAATAATATTTTATTGTTCTAATAATTTACTGAAAGGAATGTTACGTATTTCCAAATCAGACATTTTATAATCACCTTCTAATAAAAAATCTTAGAGTAAACTAATTCCTATAGAGCGTTCTAATATGTGATGAAGCCATTTCGGTTTCGAATGAGTATCTAAGAGTAAACTAATTCTTTCATCGAAATGACATAAAGATCTTAATGTGCTCGACATAAGACACATATCAGAAGCATAAGCGAAGAAAGAGGAGCCACTTCTTTAGCATAGTAAGTACTTTTGAACTCAGCGATTCCCTTATGGAATGAAAGAAAACTCGTGCTCCCATTTACTACCTATAAGGGATCTATTCGGGAGTCTATTGTTGTTATCACAAGAGGTAATGTACGCGAAGATGGAGTATCCATTTAATTGCCATCACCGTGTACCTCCATTTTCCGCAGGCTGTAAACTTGAGGCTAATATAAACTATGACTTAACACTCTGTGTATTACATTACGTGAATATTGACCCGCGTAAGGACTAATGCAAATTCGCGCGTTTCCAGTGCTATATTTATGTTTTGAATGCTCGTGCTATAAAAAGTGCAAATTGGTCACTATAGTGAACATAATTTTACCCATTTGAATACCCACGTAAAATTTTTCACACATGCATTCGTAACCAAACTCCTTCTCTAGCGAATATGCCGCAACTGAGAAGCAACAACACACCCGCTTGAATGAAGGTTCCTGCAGAACGGCACAAGCACCACGCTGAATTCGTGGCATATGAAATCAAGGCTGCTATGGGAGGCATGGTCAAAACGGTTTAAGGTACAAGAAGGTGGTCCCCAATACTTATTTCCTAAGCCTAATCATATTATATGGGATTAAATGCACACTACGATTCATATCTGGATTACAAAAAGATAACTGTTAACAAAAAACGAAGCAAAGCAAAGCAGCGGGTAATTTTTCAAGTAAAAGGTTATTAGCAACATGCAAATAATTTCTGAACATTTAGTCATCCTAATTTCGTGGCATGGAGATTTACCCTCCTATGTGGGAGGAAGAAATTGAAGGCAGTTGCCGATGAAAGACTCGGGAAGGAAAACAAATTAAAAATTATGTAACAAATATGGTGTTAGTACTCACACCTAAGCAAAAATCATCTCCAAATTTTGAAAAACAGGAGATTCTACTGTGATATTAGGCGGAAATGTGTATGTGCGGCGATTCCAACTGTGCAGTTACAATGCGTGCTTCTTGAAGCAGGCTTTAGAGAAAAAAACGAATCTGGAAGTGAGTCATTAGTGCATGAATCTCTCCAGAAGAGAATCTGTTCTAAAAAAAGAGCTGGCTCCATGAATAAATCAGTCTGGTTTAAAAAAGACGTTTAAAATTCCCCAACCTGTCTCGGTCAGAAAGGATTTTTATCTTTAGAGCTATGGATTTGCAAAAAACTATCGGATTACCTGAGCTAACCGTTCCCAATAGGGGAAATGTTAAGGAACGAATCCTTTTAGGGAGTCCAAACAAAAATATGGGTTTGTCCATGGCTATTATGCAGATGTCCCCGTATACCCATGGGTTAAAGCAAAACGATTTGTTTTAAAGTACCTACACTATTTTCAGTCTATTCTCTGTGACACACAAAAGAATACAACAGCCCCAATTTGAATTGCAACAAATTTTAGTAATTCTGTTTTGCATGTACACAATGGAAGGTGAAAAAAGAACACCAAGAAGGAATTGGCGGACGATCATGAAATTTACATATGTTGATGGGGTCGAGTGTTCGTAGGTATGATGTTAATTTCGGGACCAACCGACGAGCGCTTACGACACAGCATGGCATAATATGCAAATTATCGTCGCTGGTATTTAAGGAGTACGGAGAAGTAAATATAATCAGTCGTCGGCGTACGGACACATGCGAAGACCCTGAAGAAGCTGCAATGCCTAGACATGGAAGACGTGTACGAATTCAGCAGTTATCGGACTTTGAGCGAGGTCGTCTAGTCGGACTCCGCGAGGCCGGGTGGTCGTATCGTCGTATTGCGGAGCGAATTGGACGGGAATTATCGGTGGTGGTACGATTTTGGCGTAGATGGTCTGAGGAACAATCCCACCCCAGAAGACGTGAAACCGAGAGTTACAGACGAACTGATGAGCGGACCGATCGACGCATAAGAAGAGCGGCGTTGTCAAGCAGAACTTCCACTGCGACGCAAATCCGAAATGCTGTTGCACCTGAGGTGACTGTGCGAACAATCCGCAACAGTCTACTGGATGCAGGACTACGTGCACGTGTGCCTCTGGCATGTGTACTTCTCACTTCAGCCAACCGTCAGGAACAGATGCAGTGGTGTCGCCAACGTCTGCACTAGAGAACGCAATGACAAAGTGTCGTGTTCAACGATGAAAGCAGATTCTGCTTGGGAGCCTCCGATGGCCGTATACGTGTTCGCAGACGTACAGAGGAGCGTCTTCACCCTTCTTGAATCAGCCAGCGACACACAGGGCCTACACCTGGTCTCCTGGTGTGGTGAGCGATCAGCTATCACACCCGTACTCAACTTGTGTTTGTACCGGGTACGTTAAACAGCACCGCCTACATCAACAACATCATTCAGCCCGTTGTTGTGCCATTTGTAAGGTCGGTCCATCGTCGTGTTTTTCAACAAGATAACGCACGCCCACACACGGCACGTGCAACGTATAATGCACTTCAGGCTGTGAGATAAATTCTATCGCCTGCACGTTCACCGAATTTTTCCTCCATTGAGCACGTGTGAAATTTTATGGGACAACGACTTATCCGGTCTCCACGGCCAGCCGCGGCTATCTCTGATTTACGCGTCCAGGTTGAGGATGCTTGGAACACAATACCCCAAACTTACATCCAACATCTATACGACAGACTCCATACCGGAATTGCACAGTGTGACGCAGTTCATGGCGGTTCAACCTCGTACTAACCATGTTACATGACAATGTTATTTTTCAGTTTACCAGCAATACAGCTGTATTTTTCTAAAATGTTTTAATCACGTTATTCTCTGTATTCCGTTATTTTGCTGTATAAATTTCGTTGGTATCAGACGTCTCCTTCTAGGTGTTCTGTCTTCACTTTCCGCCAGTGTATATCGTATTTATCAAATTAGTAAACGGTGAACAACAAATTTCCTGATATAAGTGAGCAATTCCGCTCTGGGAAAAATGAGAAATTGTGAAGAACCGTAGACAATTAATTTCTAATAACAGGGGTGTCCAATGTTTTTGAGAAGATTTGCTCCTATTATATTAGTTAAGATGCCCCGTGAAATGATTTAAAATACGTCTGATCAATGTTGTGTAATCCTCTCAAGGATGTTAGAAGTAAGATGAGGTGTCAACAGCCCCTCTCCCTGTGCTTCTGGCGTGACGCCTTTTTTATCAGCTGACTACGCCAATGCGCCCAACCTAAGAATCTCCTGTGTATCTCTATGGGGAAATTGAGATTTTAAACAGGTTTTTCGGACCCTTACTCTACCCATAGAGTCATGGAAAAAAATTGAGGCTGAAATATTCATTTCCATAATAATTTTTTTTCCAAAAAGACTGGAAAATATGTATAGGTATTTCTTTAAAAAAATTGAACAAAATAATGATTTTTTTAGCGGTAGTGTATAGTGCGCATGGATACTTACTGCCCATGTGCCAGTAACCATGCATAATGCCCATGTGCTAGAAACCATGTTTAAAATATAACCAAAATCCTAATGTTAAGAAATAAGATGTCCGAAATATTCCTTCTTTCCGTCCTCAGTTCGTATGCGCTAAGCTAAACTGCTAAAGCCACAGGAAGTGACGTCACGTTCCCAAATTTTCGCAGCGCAGACACCCACCACCTCAGAGAGAGGACAGAAACAGCTGATCTGTTTTGGCTTCACTCAAAACGGGTCCCTTCACCTCCTCTTCTTCTAACCTCCTTGAATCCTATAAATAAGGAATTAAACGAATATATAGATATACAGAGATCCAGTGAATTGATCACATTGTTCAATAAATCCAAAAAATTTGACAGGAATCCTATATTTTATTAGCCTTTTACAGTAACACAATCAAGAGCAGAGGGGATTTACAATCATTTCCGCAGTGTAACTTGATCTCTTCTGTGACACTCAACGGCCGGTTTAATTTCCTTTGCGGCCGAGACGCTCGGGGTGCTATTATGGTATAAAAATTGTCCGCGATGAAATTGAAACAAGGGCAGGCATGTATTTCAATGAAACATAAGTAAATAACGTTGAATGGAATGTGAAAGTCTCTGAAATTATTAAGTTTCTTCTTATTCTTTCTGTGTGGAAAAACGAAAAAGAAATTGAAGAGAACAATCATACGTGTCTCTTATTATAAATACGGGTGACTTCCTATAACGAGAAAGGGGGGGGTTGTTGGCATATTTAAGGATATATGCTACAAGAGACTAAATGTATGTGCCCTGGACAGACATGGTACTAAAACTTAAGTATGTGCCCTTCAGCCATGTCTTAAAACCAATCACTTTGGAAGTTCAGCAATGATGAATGTGTAACCTAGTCTTTAGACGAAAGAACACGTTCGATATTTAGCCAATCGGTCACACAAATATGTGGCTATATATGTCATCAAATTAAATCATCATAACGACGAAATTACATACTTAATGAAAATAATTCCTTTATCTTAGTCTGTGCGTAACTATGTCTGCTTTCTAAAGATCTAAATGAATTGTAACCTAGTATATCACTGTAAGCAACTTTGTTTATTTTCTTGAGAACAAAAAACTCATTGTTCCGGTTATACATAGCTTATTACACATGCCTAGTGAATAAGTTGAGGTATAATTTCAAAATCATATTGAAGAAACTAAAGTGAGTATCTGATTAATATTTATTGCAACAAACTTATTAAATCAAAGTTACACCTAAATTTCAGAAGCTGTTTTCAAAACTTTATAAGAATCTTTCGAATAAAGTTGTATTATTTTCGTTGAACATTTCTTTAGGAAAATGTGACTTATAAATTTATCGTAATTTTAACAGTCCAACTAAATCTCTGTCTATCCCGGTGTCACGTCTGATTGGTGAAGAGAAAGCAGCAAGTGGTAGATAGAACACGCATAGTTTGTGTATAATTAGTGCGCACACACCATGTGTTCAAATGTTGATAAGGGGAATTGTTGAAAATGTCAGTATTTTATTTATTCATTGATTGTTTACAGTTAAGGAGAAATAAGTCAACAGTTAGCAAGAAAAATAATAAAATAAAATATAAATATAACAAAACTATGTTTATTTGTAGGTAGATCTAAAGCTTTTGAAAAATCGCCATATGAAGTGCTTCGGAAATGAACTTATGTTAGCAAAACACTCTCGCAGTTCACACCAACTACGACAAATATTCATTTTCCAGTAATTCTGTATTATTTGCCTGTGGCTACTAGTTCCCTGAAACTGCGTTACCAAATGAGTTTACATAATGAATGCACAATCTAGTGGAAATACTCTAAACCATTTTGGTTTTAACAGAAATAATTACTATTTTCGATCTGAGCCCTTTTTCAACCGTATGGCTGTCATATTACGTTTCAAATTAAGACTACCGCACAGAAATGGATCCATTAATATAAATTAAAATTTGACACATTTCACAATCTTTATAAAGATGTTAAAAGTTTGAAACGACAGAAAAAGGATTTTGTACTTATCCTGCAAATTTATTTTCGCAGAAGCAACCTCATCTAACACCCGAGAAACAGCAGTCTCTGAATTCAAAGGAATTAGTAAATTGTGCCTCAAAAAATTTGTATATATGTGGGTGTCTGTTACAATGAAACGGTATTAACTATATTTAAGTCGTTTAATATATCTCAGCCTTCTTGGATTTGAGAAAATCGTAATAGGCAGGATCGAGGAAATATGTAGGACATCTGTACGGAAAGTTTTATTACATTTTCTGCAAACTTCACATTGCAGAATGACTTTACTTTTGCGATCAAACAACATTCGAAAAAATTAATTTACAATTAACTTCGCATCCTACAAAAATATTTGTGTCATCTTAATAACGCTCCCATTGCTGTATCTTCTCAGAAATTAGTGCAGTTCGAAAAGTTGAAGAATATGTTAAGCCCTAGGCTGCTATTCGAGCGTACGTTGAAAACATTTCGCAGATTTGAATTATAAAATGTTTGCATGGTACACGCAGATTTCAATTTTGACAACTATAAATACTAGTAAATGCAATGTTTCACACCTGAAATATCAATCCAATCTGCAAAGATAAAACCAAAGAATTTGAAATTTCTTCTTCTTTAGGAGAATCTGCAGTGTTGAAAAACAGCTAGTTGAATATCATTGGATTGCAGGCCATGCAATCCAATGGATATGCAATAGACCATGCAATCCAATCATACTCAACCGATTCTCAGTGCACAATGTATCAACACATTATGCAATGGTGAAGCGAAAGAATTTTAAATTTCTGTATCAGTACGAGAACCTGCAGTGATGATCACATTGGAAGTTATCTATTTAAACATCATTGGATATTCAACTACTTCTTAATGCCTAATGTATCAATTCATTCTGCAATGGTGAGACGAAAGGATTTGAATTATTCGCATCAGTAGGAGAACCTGCAGTGGGGATCAGATTAAAAATGATCTACTTCAATATCATTGTACTGCAGACTATCTCCAGACGGCAATCCAATGATATTCAGCAGCATCTTGTTTTCCTTTTATAATTTCATTCGCTAACTAAACAGATGAAATTTCTACACTTTGTGAGCGACACCTAGCGAAAGGAATATGCACTCCAACGTTGCATATAATGTTTTAGCGTTGTGTGTCACGTTCTCGTTGACAAGAGCGAAGTCTGTGTAGTGACGACAGTATGGATTGTACACTTGGTACGTACACTAGTCCACTGATTACACGCTAAAATACACCTCCGTTCACCGCGATATTGCATCACTTAGAAGCGACATTAAATAATTTAGCATTAGAGGTGCGCCCAAATCCGAAATTTGATCACTGCACTGTCTAACATACTTTAGGAAGTAGTTGCGGTTTTTATTAAATTATATTACTGAAAGCTAAAACCCAAAGTCAGATTTTTATATTGACATGAGATTTAAATAAGATATTCTGATGGTTTTAAGAATAAAAATTAAGAAACAACATTTTGCACTTTTCTTTATCAGCTGTAATGCCATCACAGTCGGCATTCCTCATTCTACTGTCGGCATTCCTCATTCTACTCGACAAATTACTGCTGCATCTTGTGGGTTCCAGATGGGTCCTTCATCATCTGACGAGAGAACAATTGTTAGCCAGAGTACATGTGTGTCATGAGTGGAAACAAATAATTGCAAAGGATCTAAACTTTCTAAACAGAGTAATAAATGCCGATGAACCATTGGTCCACTATCCCCCCCCCCCCACACACACACACACAAAGCGCGCAACTGGTGTCTGGAAACACACATTCCAGCCTCCTACGAAAAATGTCAGCTAAGCCAAATCAGCTGGGAGAGCGATGATGATAATTTTCTTTGATCATAAAAATGTAGTTGATCAGCATGCCGTTCCTCCTCAAATTACTCTCATGCTGAAAACTGCAGTTCAGTCTTGAAGTGTCTACGACGACACATATGACCGAAACTGATGGGCATGCAGACCCTACACCATGATAACACCCTCCCGCATTTGGGTGCGTATGTTCAAAAGTTTCTAAGGAAAGCAGTATGTGACGTGCCTGACCTGCAAGACGCGCATGAGGTAAAGGCAGATAGCAATGAGAGCACATGTACGCGTAGCTCAGTTGGGAGAGAGACTTACGCCGGAGTGAGAGATCCTGGATTCGATGCTCGGCGTCGACAAATCAGTTTTCTCAAGTATTCGGATCATGCACACTCTACCTACAATGCTGAGCTTGCCCCGTGCGGTCTCTGGTTGTTTCTAACAATGAAGATGTTCCTTGGCGAAACATTCAACACAGATGCTGACATGATTCAGACTCTACGGAGGTCGCTAAATCATCCTCTACATGCACTTAAAAATTGGCTGAATGGTGGGACCCTTGTATATCATCCGACGGAAGATACGTTGAGAAACAATCCCAGATCTCTTACTGTATATTCATTTATTATATCTTCAGTTTTTGTTATTTTACTGCCAGTATATATGAAAAGGGGATGTAAGGTCAGGTGATGCGTAACATCACAGCCTCTCCTTGACAAATGTCAACCCCGCCTTCTCGTGGTACATCCTGTTCCCACTAAAGGGGCTCTGACGACCGCCAATAGCGGTATAACTATACCATCGGCATTAGAGGAAATTCTATCCCACACTCACCAACCCGCTTGGCCAGCGTGGTGAGTTATGGCCAAACCCCTCCAAAATGATTCCACAATTTAAATCTTGGCCCTCAGTCTCCGGCAGCTGGAATGTACCTGGCCAAGGCAGCGGCCAGTGTGACATGAACGCAGAGGGTGCTAAGAATCCCCGGAGGACCGGACTAGGCTGCCATCTGATGCTGACCTTGGCTACGTACAACGGACGCTCCCTATCTTCTGATTCAAGGCTTCTTGAATTGGAAGAGGAACTACAAAGGATCAAGTGGGACATCGTGGGGCTAAGTGAGGTAAGGAGAAAAGGAGAAGATCTCATCGAACTGAAAAGTGGACATCTCTTCTACTATCGTGGGACAGATACTGGCAGAACTAGTGGTGTTGGATTTATAATAAACAAGAAACTGAAGGATAAAGTTGTAGAAGTTGAAAGTTCCTCTGACAGAGCTGCATGACTTGTTATCCAACTCTCAAAAAGATACCAGGCTCAGATTATTCAAACTTATGCACCCACCACAAGTCATCCTGAAGAAGAAATTGAAGAATTTTATGAGGAAATTTGTCATCTAAATAATAAAGGTAAGCAGCACTTGAAAATAATTATGGGAGATTTCAATGCAAAAATAGGGCAAAGACAACAGAATGAAACTTCAGTAGGTAAATTCGGTCACGGCAACAGAAACCAGCGTGGAAATACTCTCGTTGAGTTTGCAGAGGCAGAAGGGTTTTTCATCTTGAACTCCTTCTTCAAGAAAAAGCCACACAGGAAATGGACATGGAGACATCCAAATGGGACGACAAGTGAAATTGATTTTATTATGTGTAACAAAAAATTCGTCATAGAAGACTGCAGTATGCTAAACAAGTTCAACACAGGTAGTGACCATAGATTGGTGAGATGTAAGATGCACCTCAACACCAAACTTGAACTTGGCAAGCTCATAAGACAAACAAAATCTATTGACATAACCAACCGTAAAAAACACCATAATACCTTCAAGTTGGAACTGAAGAACAGGTTCTCTGCTTTAGAAGGCCTAACATCGGAAGAAGTGGACATCTCTGAAGTTAACAGAAAAGTAACCAAGGCTCTTATGGAAACAGCAACAAAATTAGCTGGGTCTAAGAACAAGTTGCATGTAAACAAATTATCAGGAAAAACGAAAATGTTGATGCAAAAAAGAAGAGAGATGAGGACAACTAAAGAAGATGTGACTTCCAAAGTGTAATATATAGAGCTATGCAAGACAGTAAGAAAAAGTATCACTGAAGACGTAAGAAAATTCAACTGTGAACTAGTGAGGAAAGCAATTGAAAACAACCAAAGCCTAAAGATAGCAAAGGGACATCTCAGTAAGGGAAGAAAACAGATTATGGCACTGAGAAAAGAAGATGGTTCTGTAACAAGAAATAGAGGCAAAATTTTCACAAGAGTGAAAGATTTCTACTCCAAATTATATGAAAGGGATGATACATGCACTCCAGACATCATGAAAGATACCAGTACCAGAGTTCCTCCAGTCCTTCCAGCAGAAGTTGCACATGCAATCAAGAACATGAAGCGGGGAAAAGCTCCAGGAGAAGATGGAATTACTGTAGACATCATACAAGAAGCAAGTGGAGAAATTGAAACAGTACTCGCCCAAATTTTCACTCGATGCCTTACTGAAGGAAAGATTCCTGAGGATTGGAACACCGCTGCAATGATCCTGCTACATAAGAAAGGTGACATTGAGGATCTCGGAAACTACAGACCTATCAGCCTCCTATCAGTAGTTTATAAAATCTTCACTAAAGTTCTTTCACACCGCTTGAAGGTAACACTGGACATGGCTCAACCGAGAGAACAAGCTGGATTCAGGAGTGGCTACAGCACAATAGATCATATCCACGTACTGAGAGAACTAATTGAAAGAGCGAGGGAATATGAACTTCCATTGTGCATGGCTTTTATCGATTATGAAAAAGCCTTTGATTCGGTGAAACCATCAGCAGTTACAATGGCTCTGAAAACCTGCGGTATTGAAGATGCATACATTAATATTATTAATAACATCTATGAAAATGCAAGTGCAAAGATTCGGCTGTTTGAAAATACAACACACATAAAAATTGGAAAGGGAGTGAGACAAGGTGACACCATATCTCCGAAGCTCTTTAATGCCACATTGGAGGGTGTTTTTCAGTCGCTGAGCTGGGAAAACAAGGGGATAAAGATTAATGGAGATTATCTAACCCACCTTCGTTTTGCTGATGACGTAGTCATTTTTGCAACTACCCCATCAGAGCTGCAGAGTATGATCCAGGAACTTGCTGACAAGAGTAAAGAAGTGGGATTAAAAATGAACTTTCAGAAGACAAAAGTGATGTTCAATGCTTTTACAAGAAATAAAGATTTATCGATTGATGGAGAAAAGCTGGAGATAACAGACACGTACGTTTATCTTGGACAGCAGATATCAAGTGAGGGTCACATTGGTGAAGAAATTAATCGGCGTACAAAACTTGCCTGGAGAGCTTTTGGAAGAAACAGCATATTTTTCAAGAGCAATATGCCATTATGTCTTAAAAGAAAAGTGTTTGATCAATGCATCCTTCCAGTGCTTACGTATGGTGCAGAGACATGGACCTTAACTAAAAGAGATATACAAAGACTGCAGACAACTCAAAGAAGCATGGAGAGGTGCATGCTTCGTGTAACCAGGAGAGATAAGAAGAGGAACTCGTGGATCCGAAAAATGACAAGAGTGGAAGACATCATGATCAGAGTTAAATCCCTGAAATGGCAATGGGCTGGACATACTGCCAGAAGGACAGATCATCGATGGACAGCCGAAATTTTAGATTGGATTCCAAGGGACAGGAAAAGACCCAGAAGAAGACCACATGGGAGATGGGTGGATGAAATTCGAAAGTATGCAGGGGTGACATGGAGGAGACTGGCACAAGACAGACCGTTGTGGAGGAAACTTGGGGAGACCTTCGTCCAGCAGTGGATTGATAATGGTTGACAATGATGATGATGATGATATATGGAAAAGGATGTTGTAGTAACTGTGTGATACAATCTTTCATGTTGCTGATGGTTTGCTACCGTTTTTACCGTTGTTCCCTTAAGTTGCCAAACTTTGGTTACCTTCATTGCATAATGATTACTTGCGGTTTTGAATTTCACATATCCCAACAACAAATTTCCATCGATGATGTTTTAAGAAAACCAAAGTGCCCTCCAAATATGCCGAACAACTTGTTGCTTCCGGTTCAGTACTGTTCTTCAACTGTTGTCCATACCTAGAAAAGGTTCACCTTATGGTTGCGGAACTTCCATATTATTCTATTGAACAATTGCCTTTTTAATTCCTCTATTTTTTTAATGGGCTTTGAAATAGTTTTTAAAGCATGGAATTCATTTGTTTTCCGATATAAACTGAAAATGCAAATTATTATTGTGTAGCACGGAATTTTAAAAGAATGAGTGCCTGGTTTTTCTGGTTATTTCAGATTCCAGCCTTCACTCGTGTACTTATATTCCTGAAAAATTGTTATATATATTGATTATTAACGTGGACAGTAGAAAATCTCATATTGTCTAGTTTACTATTCAAAATGGAACAAAACATTTCAGAAAATTTGAAATATACATCACCCTGGTATTGAGTCCGTATCTTCCGATTTCAAATCGGGCATAAAACCATACCAAATGAGTCCCATGTATCTGAAGAAAGGGGAACTGAAGAACTTCAGATTTCTTCCAGCTTAAACGGTCATTTTCTTCCTCGTCCGGTAATAAATCACCAGTTCCTCAAATGTATAAGATTTGGAAGAGATGTTCTACCCAAATACATGAATTACAGCGTTACAAACATGGTAATCAAAATAGCCTTAGTTTTCCAGTTTACCACGTAACATGCCAATTTATTTCAGAAATCCAGTAGTTGTACGCCTTGGAGCGGAAATTGAACCCTCGCCCTATGATTTCCCATCAAGCGTACTAACACGTTAGACCACTCAGTACATCGAAGTTCCATCTCTCTGAAACCAAGGAATCTGAATTTTAGTTTCTCTCATGATTTCTGTATCAGAGGTAAGATACGAAGATGCGTGGAGTTTATTCAACTGGCGAATATCTGATGATTTCTCATTTGGAACTTTGGTGCACTGGGTAGTGTAACTATTATCATAATGAATAGAAAGAAATCGGGAGTTGAGGGCTATGTTTCCTATCGAGGGCGATGTAATTTCCAAGTTTTATTAAATCATGCTTCATGTTGAAGTGTAAACCAGTAAATTATATTTGTCGTGTTAATAATCCTGTCAACATCATATTTAAAGGGTTTGTCAAAGATTCCTGCTTTACTGCTCCTCTGAAATTTCACAAGACCTTTTCAGTTCTCAGCTGTAAATATATGTATCTCAGTTCTTTCACATTTCCCGAGAAACAAATATCGACAAAAACGTATTCAGTACAACAGCAACTATTGTATCAATTCCGAAATTATTTTTAATTAATAGTTAAATAAGTGTAGGTCGTACTAAATAAATAATCAGGTTACCACTTTGTGCACTTCCGATTAAAACAGTATAAAATATCTTGTTTGAAATATATATTTATAAATATATATAACAAGCAGATCTTTTTGAAATTGTAAATTAACGATCTGTTTGAAATTGCGGAGAATGAAATTATATGAGACCTATTAAATGCTGTTTCTCATAGCTCTCTTATCTTTCCGTAACACAGCATTAACATTAATATGAGTACTTTCATAGTGTATCACACTTGCCCGCGATTAAATTGCTTAACAGATATCTAACCGTATCTGATAAGTAACTTCATCAATTATCATTTATTATACAATAGCTTTATCCCTTGGATTGGAGATAATGAAATTTACTTGTCAAACGCATGGAAAAGCAAACCCCATTAATGACATGATTTCTTGCTAGACTCTCTTCGCAAATTGACAAACAGCAAATTGTCTTCCATATGGATTCGACAATACCAGCAATTGTCTATTGCCTTGTAGAAAACAAAGCACGATTCCTTCCGATAACTCATTACGGTAACACGAATCGAATAATAGATATACGTACATTAAACAGAAACTCATGAAATTGGCGAGCATTTAAAACATAATTTTTTTCTTTTGCTTAACAACTTTGTGTTACAATCTTTTCACCTTAAAAAAAAAGTAGAAAGTTCCAAATTTTGTTTAGAGTTCTTATATCGTGATGAAATTATAAATTCAAATTTTATATATAAAATGTTTCAGTTAAATTACTGTTCAGTAAAATGCTCCTAAATTAAGTTAGTTTATTTATAAAAAGTGTATAAATTATATTGAACTGCATTTTTTCTTTCATTACAAAAAATAGGTGCTGACCAATGAATACCGCAAATTGTAGACTCCTAACGAAGAGTTTTATTCCCTAAGAACCAAATTTTGTATACTTGCTTTCAAATTTAGTAAAATGCAGCAACATAATTAAGCAAAATTACATAATGTTTTAAAGGAATTCTCAAGAAAGGCATATAGCGTATTAAATCAGTTGGTTTTTCTGCAATAATAAGCACAATGATTCACTCTTTTACCTATAGTGTCAAAGAACAAATCTTCTACGTACATATCAGAAAGGTCCCTAGCTGAATTCTTCTATGAACGTTTAAAAGGCTCCGATTACCTAATCAAGTCAAAAATAGAATTTTTTGAGCGCGCAAGAAGGTTGAATATATTTGATAATGAAATAACGGAAAGTTTCGAAAAAAGTGTCTTTATATCTGTCTGTACCCATATCAGAGACTTTTCGAAACCTTGAAGAAATAATCGTTACGTTTCGTGAATTACCACTGACCTAAACAAAGGAAATTATCGGCCCCATAAATCGAGTTACTAACCACAGATATTTCAAGTTGGATGGAGGCATCTACAAACAAACAAAAGGAGCACCGATGGTTTCAACAATACCTTCAGTCCTAGCGGAAGCACTATTTAGGCCGCTAGAAGATCTCGTCTTCCTAAACAGAGTCAAGAAACCCCGTGTGTGGATCCGCTACGAAGAAGACATATTCTTCATATGGGAACACAAAGTATATGAAATAATTGATTACGTGCACAAGATAAGCAAACTACACAATACGACAGAGTTTACCATGGACTTGAAAACGATGGGACATTGATTTATTTAGACGTCGCCCTCAAAAGAAATAGAACATTCACTTCGATTTTGACGATTATTATGTACCTACCCCAGTACCGAACCCTGTCTCGCCTGATTCGCACTGCTCAAAGGAGTACAAACTTTTCTGTGTTTAGAACACTGTTCTATGGATCGTATAATATATGCAAACCTGAATACCTAAGTAAGGAAATTGATCATATTTATAGCAAAGTTCTGAAGGTTTTGTATAAGAAAGATGACATGGATAGAATAAATGGAATTGTAAGAAATCATATAATGTAAGCAATAACAAAATCACTTAGTATAACAATGCGATACGCCGGATCCATCGGATATGTCCCAAGGTTTGCATATTGGTTAAATAATTTATTACGTAAAGTCAATAAATCAATAGTAATGAAGTCACCGACCCCGTCACCACTTATTATAATAGCAAGTTGCAAGGAGAGACAGTGTGAGGAAGAAAAAGCAAATGTGTAAGCTGTATCGTTGGCATATCTTGACAACACCGAAAATATATGTATCGGAATGACAAAGCGATCCTTTAACACTAGATGTTAATAATACGTGCTAAGTGTCACCCGGACATGCCGAATACATTAGCCACAGAAGTCATGCTTTCATCGACCGCTCCTGCATGTAATATTATTAAAAACATTGTCACTTACACGAACTTGACAGAGATTGCTATCAGGCAAACAGTCGAAATCATATCCAGCACACCAGCGTGCAATAGGATGGTTTCTACTGAATCCTCGATGGTTTGTTATGCGTTTTTAAAAGATGGAAACACATCGCGATGCACCACATAACTGCGTGATAAAAATTCGCGTAATATGATTGTGATCTCATCCACGTTATTTTCAACAATCGTCTTTGTGCTTCACGTGTTCCACTTTCCCTGAATTTTTATGTCTACCATTGCCTTGGAAAAGCCTCCCAATGGAGTGCAAAAGCATAGAGAAACTTTGTGCTTACTACATGAAAAAAATAATGGGAATTAATACGCTATATGTCTTTTGAGTATCCGCGCATCTGATCATCCCAGGCTTTGTATTAGAAGAAATGTGGTACTGCGCTCTAGATGCTAACTTTTTTGGATTAAGCCGAAAATGTTATTGTCCATATTATGCATCCACTTGGATGATACCAAGCACGACCACTTTTGGTCGATCCACACTTTCCATAAGAAAAAAATTCACTAACAGACGATTAAAATTAAAAAGCACAAAAATCGAAAGAAAAAAATAATGGAAATAATTTTAAGAACGTTTTAAAATTTTTCATTTGGCTCTGAGAGCATAGACTACACTTCCGCACACATCATCAGAATTGTCTTACCTATAAGAATAGCCTCACTGTCTTCGTGCCGTCAAAGGTTTTCCTCTGTAACTGCGCTAAACATTGTTTAGAGGAAGGAACACAATTTAGGTATAAATTGTAGCATTTAATATGAATTCGAAGTGAAAGATACAAATATATTCATTAAGAAAATGTTTCAAAGCACTTAAGTCTCCTGAAATTCATTGGACCTATGAACAGCTTGAAAAGAGCAAATTCGGTAGTTTGCATATCAAGATATATTTTTTTTATTTAAACTACAAGAATTGGTTTTTGAGCACTGCATGATTTCAGGAAAACACTTTACCCAGCTAAAATGTAATTTTTAAGCAATTATCATTTTCAGTATTTTCTGCGAAAGATTTATTAAATATATAAGAGTCTAATTCATTTCTTCTATGAGTATGCATAATTAAAAGAAAGCTGAAAAACATTTCTCACCATTAGGGTTCGGAAATGTTGAGTTCTGCGCAGCAACTTAATCAGTAATTCAAAAATGATGGCCAGTTCAAAGCAGTTATGTTCCTGATGATAATTATTTCAAAGATTTTAGACTTATATGACCCACTGTTCTTTAATTGTCGATTTGTTGATATGTACTTCGCAAATGACTTATTGTTTCAATTCAGGGCTTAGAAACAACCATGAGCAATTCAATGGATTGTCTAATTTGCTCATATTTGAGTTGAGAGCTTCTAGCTCGCGGGAACGTGTGTGATATGGCAAAAACTCCAGCCATGCTTCACCGATTTCGGATTGAAATTCAGAAGCCAACCCTTAGACCACTGCGCCGTCAGAGATGTTTTATACTTTCCAATCACGAGTTAAGAAAGCTAAACTGATGTACCCATGATACACGGATGTGAGAATACTTTTGTGTAAAAATGGAATGGAATTTAAAGATAGAACTTTCTTATTTGCACATATATAAAATGAAATCATCCTCGATTTTTCTCAGGTAGAGCTTCGTGCCTTAGTACTATGGGAATATATTGCGCGTAACACATATGTCAGCATTATTCATAAATTATATTTTAGAGTATGTAATTTTCGTTAATAATAATTGATGCATTAATTTCAAACAGCGTGTATATGCAGCTTTAAATTCTAGAATTTCTACTCATACGTCTAACCATTTCATCTTAGCTTTGCAAGCTGTCTACTGGATAAAAAATTAACAAAATAGCGGATGTTTTTTCAGACATATACCTTTCTTGTTTTCCATTATAAACGATTCTAAAATTATTTAAACAATATGCCGGCTCAGAAAAACGAAACAGAAAAGAAAACAGCAAGTATGCAAAATTTGACTTATAGCCACACATTTTCGAAAAATTATACATATGAATAGAAAATCATCGCTCCCATATGATTTCAAATAGAAATAATCAGTACAAACATGAGAAACATAGGAGTTATTCGTTTTTCAGTTTTGAAACCGAAGTTTGTTCTGAAACCAGTATACGTACAGAGTTGCAGACTCATACACTAAACGCGCCAATCTATCTCATGTGGTCCAGAAAATAAGAATACGGTTGCTCCATCATTTTTAGATTTTTTTGTTGGTGATGATTTTTTTTTTTGATTGGAGGTTTAACGACCACCGTGAGCAACTCAGTGGGCTATAAGCAGTCGTCCGTCCCTAATTTAGAGTGACTGGTTCCAGGGAAGGGAGAGAGCCAATGCCGTAAGACAAACACAACATCCATGCCTCACCGGGATTTGTACCATGACCCCGTTCGGACGAAAGATCAGAGGCCATCGCTTAGACCACTGGGACACCGGGGCGGCCTTGTTGGTGATGACCCACTTGTGTTGATAATTTGAAACCAATATTACTTTAAATTTATATTAACTTGCTTAAAAATGACGGGCAATTTTGTTGTATGCTGAGCGCCATATTTGGCGTTTCTAAAGTTTTGCAAAAAACTGCATGCTTCATTTATGGTTCGTCAAAGAAATCTGGAACAAAACTATTATGTGAGAGTTGAGCGCTGGGTCCGATGTTTCCCATAGACCAACAGACGCTGCATTGTTCAACCGTTGACTATCCAATATAACAGAGGTCAACCCACAACAGCATCTCTCATGAAGTTATGCCACAAGCTCTCATGCATGAGCCCTAACAGCCGACGACCACTATGGCGTCCTCTAGGTTAATCGGAGCACAAGGACTTGTCTGGTGCAAAGGTCAGGCAAGTTGGACGTCGGATGACTGAAAAAAGTGTGTGCGTCTGACAAGTAGCATTTTTACTCAGTTCAATGTACGACATTGTACGTATTTGGGCCAAACAACATGAGTGACTGAATCCGTCCTGCATGGAATCCAGAGTACATACAAACTGGTGAAGAGGGTTCTATGATGTGGGGCATATTTACCTGGTAGGAACGTGAATCCCCGGTGCATGTGAACAATGTATGGCTGGTGCCCAGTGACGTGAATTTCTTGCTGACTCTGTACACCCTACAATTTTACACTTTTCTGAATAAGATGTTTAACCAGCAGAGCATTAAACTAAGAACGGTATTCATCTGACGACATGACGCCTCGCCACTCTCCAGATGTCAATGTCAAGTTAGGATGTTGCCGTCACCATCCGGGGCTTAATTTCCGATGACGAGCGGATAACAGTGGCTCACGTGTAGAAGGTCGGCTCCCGTGTCTTGGGCATTCATCGTGAGCCATACCGTTTGTTCTCTGATGCCCCTTGGGCCTGCAACTTTTAAACTGGATATGATTAGTGCCGCGGTTGCCAAGCGATTGGCCTGTACGACCCTAGAAAATCTACGTTGACTGTGACGAACACTCTCGTGTGGTATGTCACCGCTTGCTCTCTGGGCGTTGGCATTCTATTTATGATATACCTGCGGTACATCCTGGATACGGCTGCCCAGGGGAATCCGATATTTTTTACATTTTCGCAATAGAAAGACCCATCTGTCTTGCGAAGACAATGTGTCCATAATCAAATTCATTCAGATTACAATTTACTCATGTATGTTGATTTCGATACACTGTTGGAAAGTCATGCAATCTCTTTATTTATCGCGTGCTTTCGGTTTTAGTGGTAGCAATCTGCATGGGCGATGCTCAATTCAACTGCCCTTCACACCTATTTCCAATATTTTGTTCTCTGATTGCCTAGACTATTGAGTTTCTATTGGTGGTTGTCAAACCCCTAAACAAAAAATAGAAGTATAAACAGACTTCAACGTGAAAATTCGAAAATCAATGTCTAGCATACGAATATCGTTGTCTGTTGAACTTGCACTAGAAGCTAATAAACAAGCATCTATTCCCTTAAAATCGGAAACCCAAAAGTAAAGAAAAATAGGTATGAGTCCTTTCTTATGGAAGAAATTTGTTGAGAACTTAAAAATACCGAGATTACTCTGTCACATGTTTTTGAAACGAAGAAATTCCAGCAAGAGTTTAAATGACTGACACATACTTTCAACCAGGATTTCGCACTTATTTCTATTTCGAAGTATTCAGATACGCAAAAAATACAAACATGTTTTGCTATACTTAAAACAAGGACGAATGATCATTCCTTTCGAGTTATCACGAGTAAAAGACTTGAGAAATGAACGAACAGTGCATATATTTCTAGGAGTAGAACTATATACTTTGCCACAAAATCCTTGGGAGCGCACTCCACACTCACAATGGCTTTGAATTGTTTTTTTTTTTTATTTCAAAACACAAGCAAACTTTATTCTCATGTAAGGTCTCAGTCATTCATCAACAAATCTAATTTAATTAGTTAATTGGTCTCAAAATTTGTGCGGCCGCACCGGTGGCGTGGCTGTCAAAGCTCTTGCTTATGATCATTCTTCTGGGTTGAGTCCCGGTTCGAATTCCGGTGAGGCATGGATGTTGTGTTTGCTTTGAGAAACTGGCTCCTCCCTCCAGTGGAACCAGCAACCCTAAATTAGGGACAGACGACTGCTTATAGCCCATCGAGGTGCATACGGTGATCGTAAAACCTATAATAAAAAATAGCTTGGGATTTTTGTGAGAATTCCCACATTCTTTAAATTATAAACGAACCCAGAATTCTTTACATCAGATTTCAAATTTTGAGTGGCAAATCTTGAAGAATTATTGGAAACGGCAAAATGATGGCCGTTTCTTTTTGTAAGTCAATCTGTTTACAAATCTTGAATTGAATTTGGAAAGGTAAAGTTACTTGGAAATGATTTTAATGTAAACGACGATGGATTGCATAATTTGAAGATATTATCAAATAATAACTGAGGAAAGCATGTGAAATCACTGCATTATACTTATAAATATGTTAGTTCTTGAGGAAACTAAACGCATTGCAGTACAAATGGTATTCAATGATGTTTTAATGAAACTTCTCTACTGCATATGTGTGGAAAGGTGGGAAACGTTTTAAATGTATATGGTCCATTAACACAAAAAAACCGGATCCAATATGCTGTAAAACAAACTATTTCGGTATTGGCTTGTTAGGCAGTTTAGGCACAAATTGATGAGAATAACTTAAAATATTTACTGTATGTTTTCCATAGAATGAAAGCAATCATACAAAGGGAATTGTTAAGGAAAACATTTTTAACGGAGAACAAATTTGTTTTTACATATGATGTTTTTCCATGAAGCGAGATATGCACGACAAAATATGTTCTATTCCTAAATACAGATGGATTATAATGCAATTTTAGATCTCTGGGTGAAATACTTTATAATGCATTACTCTCTTCCAATTCTTTCTAAAGCAAAAGTATTATCGGATCATCTGCTTTAAGTCTGCCTAAATGCTTCCCAGCTTTATAATTATGTAATTTCAGTAATGTCATGAGTTTTGCCGTTCATTAAATAAAAACCTACTCAAAAACAATTTTCACCAAATTACTTGAAACATTTGTTTGAAATTAGAACTTTTCATTGAGTCTACTGTTCCATGTGTTGAAACAGATTGAAATTTCAAGCGATTTACGTGTCGCTTGAATTAACATTCAAGAACGATTATGCACGCTGTGGTTAAACTGAATTAAATTTCTATTCAGTTTCGACAACTATACATCGTCTGCTATTTGTTCCTACAGACATTTTGTCTTGCTAAACTTACCCTACAACCTTAATATCTACACTCCCAGACAATGACATTTGCGCACCAAGAAGGAAGCATCGGATTGAAATAAAATTGTATGTACGGAATGATAAATATGAATGATACACATGATGGCAAAAACAGAGCTGCAGGACAATTACAGAGGCATATGTTGCACGCAGTCCGATCATCCTCAATCGCACGTCGCACCACCTAGTTCGGCGATACGGGCTACAATACGGTCCGGCAAGGAGACGAACAGATGCATGATGTTGTCCTACGGCAGACGGGGCTTCACGTGATTGGCGGTGTGCTCCAAATCCCGGATAGCGCGGATCGGCGGCAGCTGGCGTTTCAACTGGTTCAACACATGCTCGATAGGGGACATGTCTGTGGCGCAGGGAGGCCATGGAAGTGTCTGGACATGACTTAGGCAGTCCTAGGCAAGCAGAGCCGTGTGCGGGCGTTCAATATCCTTCAGGTACAGTGCACCTGGAATCCCATTCAGGGATGGGAGCATATATTTCCGAAGTATCTCATTCACATACCGCTGGCCCGTCAACGATCCACGAACTACTACTAGAGATGATCAGCTATCATGGGCTATAGCTGCACACATCATAATGCCTGTAGTGGGGGAGGTGTGGCGCTCCATAGCGAGGTTTGGATTGTGCCGTTAACCCGAGGACCTCCACACTCGGACAAGATGATCATCTGTCGACAAGATCTACATTCGGAATTGTGACCTAAAGAAGTCATCGATGGCTAAACACTGTTACGAAAAGGACCACAAATTTCTCTTTGAAGAGGCAAAACGTATTGACAAACCTAATTCAAATACCAAACTTAATATTTTGGAAGCTTTCCATATATATCAGAAGTCTTCGCAACTTGTTAATGACATGGCATCCACGCCATTTCTATCAAACGCGTGGAAGCATCTAACCAAAACACGTGACGGTTAACACCATTTATGATGTCATATACAATTTGAATATTTACGTGCCCTTCGTCCTGATGAAGCTAGGTCAATACCCAGCGAAACCATGGTCGGCTTGAGAAAATAAACATTTTTGACAACTACGTTGTATTATCTTAATCTATATACAAAGCGTAGCGGTTCCCTTCGCTAAACACAACACGTCGCCAGTCTGTGGCACTCCGCGTCGGTCTGGCATGGCACCACTGTAAACGGAGCCGGCGATGTTCCGCTGTTAATGGCAGCACACGTAAGACACCCTGGAATCGCAGATTCGCTTTCCTGAGGCGTCGGCAAATGGTTCGTGGACACACAGGAGCGGCTACATCTGCCTGTATAGTGGACCGGGTCTACTTGGGATCCGTTCGTGCCTGGCGCACGATCCGTCGATCTTCTCTAATCTTGCTGCTCCGTCCGAAGCCGCTCAGCTGTGTTGCAGGGACGTCACGTGTCCACCAATAAAAACACAGTCGAACGGTATGATCAGAACGATTCCCTCGGCGGGCTATAATGCGCCCCGACCACATTGCGGTTTTCAGCCCGATGATCAGACCTCTCTCAAAGTCCGTAAATTCCATAAATCGACGTCTCTGGCGTCTACCCGGCCTTCTTTTCATTCTGTACCCTTGCTTGCGTCCGCCGGTGCTTTTCACGTTTTTGGAGCATCGAATACACGCCGGTTTATAAGGCTGCAGGTTCGTGCTTTCATAGCCCCAACAGGGTGGGCCATCATGAACAATCACACCAAACGTGGATCATTTGCATACGAACACGCACTCTAGCTATTTGCAAAGTTTCGAGGTTGTAGCATGTTTCACTCTAGGTGCGCAAATTTCACTATCCGTGAGTGTATATTTAGCAAAAATGTTTATACTCTGGTTTCCATTAATTAGGGGGAAAAGAAAAAAACTCGATTGTTTCTGAAAGAAGATTTGGAAATGCAGGAAAATTCGGTATATAATGTAGATTATAATGTGGTGTCAAGGTATCGTCTGGAAATAACTGGCAATGCCATCTGTATATGAAACAAGCCGCGGAATAAAATGGGATTTGGGGAGGTGGGCGTCATATATTTTGAGAGTATAAAGAAATAATTTTGAGACAGCAGAATCGCTTTAATGGCGGAGAGACATTACTTAATGCACAAACTGCGCTACAGGGAAATCGGATGAGTAGAGACAGGCAAAAGTCAGGTGGAAGACTCAAGAGGACTGCATGTGTGAAGCCTTTTGAGGTGCACATACTGTTTAACCGATTTCAAAATATGCACTAACTTTCATGAAGATACAGCGAATGACAGCCTGTAGGTCAAACATCTGTAGATAGCAGATATTTCCGACTAACTACGCCAAGGAACTGCACTATTGCGACGACACATCTGCGACATTCCCTTCCTGCAGGCTTCAGGAAAGGTATCTCCTTTCACTTTGGGCAGAAAGCTGCACTGAGGAAATCCTGACTCTGGGCGGCCTACCAACATTCTGCATTCACCTTACAATCTCTCACAATAGAAACGTTTAAATTCGGTGTGACTTCTCGTCCACTGAATTGGAATATAGTGGGATTGGTGCACAATGTGTCGAATGCTGTAAGTCTGGAATACTGTGTCTGGAATACTCTTCGTAGATGAGTCCAGATTTGCTTTGCATATAGATCCAGCTGTGCTAATATCAGGTAAAAGCGAGGGACATGCTATCATATCGGCATGATCCCGAATAGGGACCCTAATGGTGGTGTTAAGTTTTTGCGTTGTATATTGTGAGGTGGAAGTACAGAGCTCCATGCTCTTCCCAGAGATACACTGCTCTTTCTACGATATAGTAATGATGCGCAGGTCCCTTATGTTTGGCCTTTTGTGAGCACCGAACTAGTTATGTTTCTTCTACCAGCCTACAATATTCTTTCCCAACGGGTCAGTGTGACATAGCAATATCTTCAATGGGAGACGATCTTCCGTACATTGGGGCCAGTCAGGTCCCTGGTAGACTTTAATCCGATTGAGCATATCTGGATTTCTGTAATGAGATGAGTTGCCACTTCAACCTCATCTGCAAATCCTGGCGGGGATTAGAGAAGCTTTGCAGGAACCATTGTTATTTATACATGCTAATCTCTTTGGCACTGTCATTAGCAGCATAAAACAACGCGTTGAATCCTCTATTGATATGAGGTCAAATTATCTAAGTTGGGAATCCATATTCCCAACTGAGATAATTTGACCGCATCATTTTGACAACTTACCTTTCACCTAGTCTCGGCATAAAGTGTTTCTTACAAAATATTTTAGGACTTTCGTCTATAGAACGGTATGATACATGCTTTCACCAATTTTCACAAAATTCCATCATGTATTTTTTTTGGAAATCGCAATTTCTCTGTTTTTTCCTTAATGAAGGGAAATCTTTGTGTTACCTAAAATTTTTAGTTTTCGTCTATTAAACAGTTCATTGTCGAATACTGTCACAAATTATATTTTCGGTTGTAATACGAAAGTTAATTAAGACACACAAAAAATTGTAAAACAGCGTACATAAATTAAGAAATGCAACAATTTGGAAACTTAGCGTTTGTTAGAGGTTACTCCAGTTTAAACTCGGGATGTGTGGAACGAAATCAAAACATTGAGACAGGAATATTTCCAAAGCCACGCCTCAGTTCTTAGTGCTATAAAACACAGAAAGCTATGATGTGTTACGTAATAATTTTCTACATTTCTGTATTTGAAATTTATATCGCACAGAAAATAAAAAAAATGCAGGACCACCTAAAAGATAATTTATTACCTAACTGGAATAAGTCCTTTAATAAATTTGTATGCTTAACCGCTTACAGCCAAATTTTATATTTATTCCATTATCACAGAGTAGTAGCTGAAGTTTATTAGATTTCAACAACATTGTGCATTTTTAATACATTTGAATATTTATCGTTTGATCTGAAGAATGATTTATAGGTCTGTTTATATAAATTAGGACAAAATTTTACTTAACTTTATCCAGTATCACTTAGTTTTAATGAGCTGCGATTTAAGCCATTAAAAATTTGTTTCTTTCATCTGCTATGAAGATGCAGATCTCAATGCTGGAAACCGGCATTTTCTCTTGTCAGAGAAGAAAACATCGGTTTGAGATGATACCAGATAGAGAGAATTCAAATATTTCCCCTGCATAAAAAAGCAAAACAATGGTCGTGGAAGGTCCTAAATTTACCTCTCCTGGGAGAAGAGATGTTGGAGTAGAGGAGATGATAAAAGGAATTTAGCGATGCGCCGGAAACTGTCAAGCGGAATTAAAGCTGAAAACGTCCAAACTTGTAAATTGTGCTGCGCAAACGTTTGAGTACAAAACGACACGTGCATATGTGCATTTCATGGGAAGCGAAATTTTCCCCCTTCGTCGTGAACGGCAAACGAAGCGTCTCCCTAGCTACGTTGACAAGCAAAATGTTGCAATTAAAACAGATTAGCATCTGTGTGAGAAGAATGGTAAGTCAAGTTATTGCTGTTTGATGCATGATTAACAAATGAGGTGCATAGAACCACGTAACGTAGAGCGACGATGCGTTTAATTAAAACACGTTAAAACTCTACATACAAGATAAAAGAGGCACATGAGATCCGTCGCACTCCCTTGGAGTTTATCCGCAGATGACAATGCATTGATTGAATAAATAGTATTGCCTTCATAGATTGAGTAGCATTGTCATATGAGGATGAATTTCTACTGAGTTCAAAAGATCTGTGCTTCCTTAGCTTGTGTATATAGTTTTTTTTTTGAGGTTTTATGACCACCGTGAGCCCTTCAATGGGCTATAAGCAGTAGCCCGTTATTAATTTAGGGTTACTCGTTCCAGGGAAGGGAAAAGCCAGTGCCGTAAGACAAACACAACATCCATGCCTCACCGGGATTCGAACCCGGACCCCTTTCGGACGAACGATCAGAGGCCATCGCTTAGTTTCAATATTCGATTTTATTCACGTAAAAGAATTACAACAGAACATCCCCAACCTCACACGCAGTGTGAGAGAAGGGGAGCAATAAAACAAAATGTAGATATTTACAATGAAATGATAATTGTACAGATGAGCAATGACAGGCATTGCATTATTTGCTGTAAACAGCAGTAGCTCTGGGATAAATGTTCATCGAAGTCTTGGAACATCACTGGAGTGAAAAAATTTACAGAAAAAAATCTGTGCAGTTCTAGTGACATGGGAATCACTGGTGGTAGAGAGTCACTGTGCAGATGAAGAGAACTGTGTACAAAAGGTGACATCAGCAGGAAGCAAACACAATCCAGTTCCAGGAGAAAACATGGTGAGGGAACAGTAAAAATTGAAAGTTCCGACGTAGGTTTATTAAAACAGCAGATGAACAGTCTGGGCACTAGAAAACTGAAACCAGGGACGACACGGCGACCATGTTGCGAAGAAGGCAGGTAACCGTGCCGTATCTTTCGCCAAGGAATATTCCAGGGTGAGTCTGGCTTTAACCCTGTTGCGGTAGTGTGCAACCAAGGAGTTAGAGAATGTAATAGGATCTGGATCTTGTAACTGTAGCAGGTGAGAGAAAATAATATATTTAGCTAGAATAAATAAATACGAACAAACTGGTAAAATAGAGCAGAAACTTGTAGAACTGTGGCCGAGGAAACGATAATCTTCTAGGGTGAGATCACTGGTACAAGAAGGATGTGCAAGTTGGAACATACTGTGAAATAGTGGGAGCAGCGTCGGACAGTAAACAAACATGTGTAAGACGTCTCCAACGACGTTACAAAAAGGACAGAGATCTGATGATACTATATTTCTCCGGAACAAAGTCGAAGGGACAGGCAGTCGATTGTGCAAAAACCTCCAATGCACATTAAGTTCTGAGGAGAGGGCCGGTGAATGTTGGGCAGTAGACCAGACTGAGGTTAGTGCAAAAGAAGGAACAGAGGGAATAGGGCAAGGTACCGCAGAAGAAGAACGGAGAAAACGGTACAGGGTGCGGGTGGAAAGACTGTGGAGAGGGAGGAGATCACCGGAAAAGGAAAGGAAGAACGGAAAAGGGAGAGAGGCAGAGGAAACGGAAAGGAGGCCAGAGGAATCGACTAGGGAAGGAAAAAGTGATTGAAGAGCATGTTTAATTTGGAGGAAGTTATCAGAGAGTTCGGGCGAGGGTGGTAGGGTGGGAAAAAGTTCGGAAACGGGTTTCCATGAAAAATCGGGGAGGACCAGTTGGGAAACGGAGACTACACCAGCGTGTAGCCATGCGGGGAAAAAGAAAAAGTTGGCAGTAGGGGGTGGAGGACGGAGGAGAAAAAAGAGGCTCGGAAAGAAGATCAAGAGTGGAAGAGGGGGGTAAACGAATGAGCGGTAAAGAACGAAGGAACTGAACAGCTTCATGGTAGACTAGAGGAAAACGGGGGGGAATGACAGTGTGAATATCCATCTTGAGAAGAAGATGGACGGTGAGGCAGGGATTAAGGGGGGAAGTCAGAACATTAAGCAGAAGAATGGAAGCGGAAGAGTCTGGTTGAACTGTCAAACGGAGGAAATTGAAAATTCTTACAGCTTTATAACGTACGGTAATCTCTGGCATATTGAGGCCACCACAAGTCGAAGGTAGAGACAATACTGAGGAAGATAACCAATGAGTAGATGACCAAACAATGCTGAGCATTGCTGATGTTGTTGCAGTTTGAACGTAGGCTGGTGGCGGTTGTGCAATCCAGGAATGATAAACTAACGAGAGGATGTGGGTGCCAGAAAGCCGTGCACGACTGTGGTAGGTCAAACAGCACTTGAGCTTGGACCAGTAAGCAGCGGTGTGACGTAGTTTCCTGACGAGGGGTCTCCAGGTGGCAGCCGCTGCTGAGACCCGGCTGACAATGTGCACCCCAAGTATCTTTTGACTGGTGGAAGTCCAATGAGCGCCCCACGGTGTATCTGGGCGATGTCTCCAGGAGCCACACCATAAGCCTGTACACTTTGAAAGGTTTAACGAAGCGCCGGAAGCCGCAGCATACACTTGATACCATGCAAAAACAATTGTGAATTGCCATTCTTCTCGGATGAGAACTGTGATATCATCGGCGTAGGCAGTAAGAACGATAGAATGGTGCCTGGTGCTATGCTGAATGGTGGAGGGGGAGGTTGTAGAAGAGAACGGATAGAGCAAAGAAAAGGCTCAAAGACTAGAGAGAAAAGTTGTCCGGAAAGAGGACATCCTTGACGGATGCCCTTACGAAACGGAATGGGGGCTGTAAGGAAGGAGGCCGTCCGGATATGGACAACTGAGTCCTGGTACAGGGCAAGGAGGGCTGTGATGAAGACAGATGGGAAACCGAAGGCAGAGAGCACAGAGGCAAGCCACTGATGACTCACGTTATCAAAGGCCTGCCTCTGATCAAGATTGAGGAAGGCTAAAGGTTCGGAGGAAAGGTGGGCAAGGCAATATGAGTCACGGAGGAGTTTAATATTAGTATGAATGCTTCGGCCAGGGATGGTGTACGTTTGGTCGGGATGTATGACGGTGGGAAGGACAGGGTTCAATCAAAGAGAGAGTATTTTAGTATAAATCTTGTAGTCAACATTAAGGATGGATATAGGACGCCAGTTATCCAACTCCAGCAGACACCCCTTCTTTGGAAGAAGAATGATGTGAGCTAGAGTAAAATGGGGGAAGAACAGATAAGGAAAAAGCAGCTGTAAAGCAAGGCAATAGGAGAGGGTGTAAGAAAGAGGAAAACGTACGAAAGAAATTAACTGTCAACCCGTCAGGACCAGGTGACGAGTGACAGTTAAGTAAGGCAAGTGTCTGTACTACTTCTGCTGGGGTGATAGGCATAGAAAGAGATGTAACAAGATGCGATGGAATATGTGGTAAGGCACGAAGAATCGAATCAGCATGCGGAGAACTTGACTGGAACTGAGCAAAACGGGACTGGAAATATGTTCTAACACCGGAGCAAATGAGAGTGGGGTCATTAGTAACAGTTCCATCGGGTAACTTCAGATTACGGAGGTGATAAGCAGAACGTTTGTGGAATTCCAGTTGTTGAACCTGTTCACATAGATAGTCATTTGGCTGGAGATAGAGGAGCTTGAGGCGGTGAAGAGCTTGTTGGGAGACAGGAAGTAGCAAGGCACGAAGTTCAGCTTGGTAATGAGAAAACAGCGGAGAATCAAGATCTAGGGTGGAAAAAATCGAGCGTGCAGCATCAATCTTCATAGAGGCGGTGGTACGTTTTTCGTGGGAATATTGCTTGGTATAAAGAAGAATTTGGGATTTGACATTTAACCAATGTTGCAAGGGACAAGAAGCAAAAGGGAGCGTATATAAGGCTTGTTGGAGCTGCGATTGGATGGAATTTACGTAAGTTGAATCAAGTAAAAGATCATCATCAAGGGTCCAAGTACGGTAGTATTGCCGAGGAGATGGACCGATGTGAAGACACATTACGACACAGCTGTGGTCGGAAGAAACTGTCGGTGTGTGAGAAAGGGAGATAACTGAAGGAAGAAGAATTGAAGAAACATAAAACCGGTCAAGTCGGGCAGTTGTAGGGGAGGAAGTGGAGTAGGAGCGCCAGGTGTACGAACGAAGAAATGGGTGCAGGTGTCGAAAAGCATCTTGGAGTTGTAGCTGGTTGATGGCTGTAGAAAGTGCTCTGGTAAGAAAATACCTGGTATCCGTGGAACCGTCCGATCTGTCGAGGGATGGGTCAAGGGTGCAGTTAAAATCACCACCTAAGATGACAATATCAGAGGCCGGAAGACCTTGAACACAGGAAACAAAATGCTCAAAAAGACAGTCTGCATACTGTTGATTGCCGGAAACATAGATGTTGAAGATATGGTATCGTAAGTTGTGAAGTCGGAAAGACAGAAGCTGCAGGAGGTCACGATAAATCGGTTTGACCGTGATATCAGTAATGAAAGAACGAAGACGAAAATTGATGGCCACCGCAAGTCCTGCGTGAAGACTAAGTCGATGGGCATGGTAGAATTGAAATGGCCAGGTTCGCCACCGGTGGTATGGGGTGTTAGGATGGCAGTTAGTCTCCTGTAGCAATAATATATCCGCATCATGCGGTGTAATGTCTTCAAACACTAACGCATTGGTAGGAGGGACGGAGCATCCCTTACAGTTGAAAGAAAGTAATTTTAACTTGAAAGAGGTTGTAGTGGTTGAATATTACTATCAGCACTTTTGTGAAGACTGGTTACACGTTTCTTTAAGTTATATGTCTGCGCATTAGTGACTGTGTTAATTTTTGGCAAAAGAGCAAGTAGATTCTGAAGTTGGGTGATAATAGTGGGAAGCTGAGCATTACGTGATTGAACGCAGTCTAGCTGCTTGAGAGGACGTGACGGTTGATTGAGTATAATGAGAGCAAGATCAGAGGGCGCCAGCGGCCCGTCTAATGCAGGGAAAGTTTCCAGATATTCAGCGAAAGCTTTTTGATCCAACAATTTTGGAACAGCTGGGGACTTAAGAGATGTAGGAACTGCTGTTGGAGAGGAAGACTGTCGAATTGGCGAACGGGAACGAGAGCAGCGTGGAGAAGACGTCACTGGCGAGATGGAACTCTGTCTGGTACGTTTCAACGTGGGAACGCCGGGAGAAGCTGGTGTGTGTAGGACAGTTAGATCTGACTTCACATTGGGGATCCAAGGGAAGAAGATGAAGCAACACGACGGAGGGGTTGCCATTCCTTTTCTGAGATAATACCCTCCGAAGAAGGTAGAGGTACCACAGCAGCAAGTGGGTCCAACGATGGAGAGATGGCCAAAGTACCTGTAGTAGATATCGAAGACTTGGAGACTGATGATGAATCATCAGTCTCCAAGTCTTGCTGGGGGAGAATAATCTGGAACAACAGTAGAAGGGATCAAGGACGTCTGTGGAGCCGAACTTGGTGTGGCCAGAGAAACTGGTGTTGAGGCTGGGGTGTTGACTTTGGGTGGTATGGAAATAGGGGCTTGGCAGATACATGTGGACAACGTGATTGGATGTGGCCATATGCCTTGCATTTAAAACAATGCAAGGCAGTAACGATATCGATCCGGAAAATCTGCTTCCCTACAACCACAGTGAGGTCAGTAGGGCAATCAGCAATGGCATCTTCAGTAGGAAACAGGATCCTTGCTTGGCGACGCAGACCTAAGATGTTCCTGTCATCTGGGTCTGTTGGTGCGGAAGACAGAGTGGAAATGGATCCAACTACTTTTCCACAACGGGAAAGAGCCGCCATTAAGTAATGGTCCTTGATTTCTTGTGGTACGGGGTAGCACGTAACAAGTACGGGGCGCTGCGTGAGCGGGACTCCCAGTAAGGTATGATCCCCAACATGCAGTCCGTCAGATAAGACGCGCTCCACAAACTCTGGCTTCGCAAAATAGATGAGAACAGTCCTAGGCTTCCTCGCCATATGGGTGATCGCCCCCTTAGGGAGGATTTGGCGGACGGCTAAGGAGTATTTCTTAAGGCTGGTGTCCGGGAGGGCATCAAAACATATGCCAAGTTTCTGTGTGCTTAAAACCTCCTGCCCAGCAGCTGAAGTTTCCGGAATTTCGATGCGTAATTTCTTGTTGTCTCTAGTGACAATCATATCAAGAGGCGTTGTACATGGATTCTTCGCTGTAGAGGAAGATGAACTGGTACCCTTCACAACGGAAGCATAAGGTAGAGTTGCCGTAGGAATGGGCAGAGATGGGGAAGGTCGAAACGCAGTGCTCGCAGGAGCAGATGAAGTACCAGAGGCAACGGATACTGAAGAAGTTAATGACGTCACGGTGGTGGAAAATGTCGGGAAATCAACATCCATAAAGTTGGAAGAAGAAGTGGTAACATCAGATAACGCGGCTTGGAAACCAGCTGCGTGTGGTAGTGACGATGACCGAACGTGGCCAGGTGGGGGCGGAGCTTCGCTATCAAGCTTCAGACCTGGCCTATCAGATGCGGTCGCCGCCATTTGCAATGGCTGGCTTGCTAAACCCGACCCTGGGCAAAGCCAGGACGGAAAAAGAGTTAGTACAAGTAAAGTTTTACTTACAGGACGTCAAAATCGGACTCAATCGACACAGGAGACGTTCACAACACAGGAGATACACAAAATGACGGCACACACACAAAAGAACACCAATAAACGCAGGTCAAACACGGAGCACAGGTCAACACAACCTTTACAAAGCCATCGCTTAGACCACTGCGCCACGGGTGCGGCGTAAATAATTGTAACGTGTTTTAATTAAACTTGCAGTCACTCTGCGTTACGGGGTTCTATGGAGGTTCTATGTTGTCACTTTGCGTTACAGGGTACATCGTTTTTTTAATCGTGCATCAAACAGCAATAATCTGACTTAACATTTCAGTTGCACGAAGTTCACTCATCTAAATAAAAATAATTATAGTGATCAGATTTAACAGATGACCAAGGAAGATCTAATGCATGACGTATGACTTTTCATGTGTGTGGAATGTGGATACGAAAGTTCCGGAAATTGCCCATTCGTATTTCTGCACATGATAACTCTTGCGTCCGTGTTATGATTGCATACCCAGAAGGTTGTGGAAAGAGGATACTTTCATCATTTACAAGATAAAAATTATCTCACAGTGAATGCGGTTTACCCCACATGCCACAACGTCATCATGTGGAGAAAACTTCATTCTAAGTAAAATATTTATGGATGAGTACCTGATAAAAAGCTGCTTTAAAATGTGGTTTTTCCACAAATCACGTTGGTCTACAGAAACAAATAACAGCATTGTTGCTCTGCATTTCCTCTGCTGTGTGGTGGCTTCTAGAATAGAAGAAATGCTAAAACAAAACTTCGCGCTATTCCCCCCAATTGGGACGGCACGACCCCATAAGCCGTAGATATTTAATGTGTTTGTGAATTAGCTTTTCAATGATCACATTGCTGGTAGTTCAATTCTTTCTTAAGCTATCATAAGAACACTTTCATTGATGTCAAACGTATCGTTCTGCTTAATTAACCTTCGTTTTCGATGCGGGATTCTCTGTGTGGAGAATTGGAGATTTATTTTCATTTTGCGTACATTTTGCATACATTTTGCCAATGTTGCATATTAAACACAAATGATGTAGCCCAGGATGACATGCTGTAGGGAACTTAGTAGGTAAAAACTCATTGAACAGGAGATTTCAATCAGTGTACCATGACAATTTGCAGTGACGTACTAACAATTATGCACCATCTTTTTAACAGCAGCGGTAATTCTTAAATATTTTATTGAATATTGAATGCATATTTTTTCCTTATTATCTACACAAAATAGAGTAAAATTCCTTTTTTTTATTTCTTCATTTTCATTGAAAAGTGAAATTACAATTCGCTTATTAAAACAGAGAAGTCATCTACTAACTGAAAATATTTGTATTCTTAAATCAATAATCAGACTTAATCGACAGTGAAGTCCATGTATTTAACTCCGGATTCCTTCACTTGGTCTTAGTATGATGTTTCTCACCTTGGAAATCAGTTATTCTGAGGAGCGCAATACTCCATCCGTGGCCGGAAGAAACGATACCAGAAAATCTGAAAGAGATTTGTCAAGATGCACCGATGGTGGTGGTTTCCTTGGAGGCAATTGGTTTGATCGGGTTGCTGTCTTTATCATGTTTCGTTCTCCCGAATAACTGATGTATAGATGGACCAGGGGCAAGTCTCACTCGATTTCTAACGGTGTATGGGAATTCCCTAGAATTTTCTGTCTTCCTGATCTGCGCCATCTAGCCGTTGAGAGGGCCCACTGTTAGTCGTCCTGAGCTCGTTTCATTGATGAATGCCTTAAGCTCAGTATCGTAATCTTCTCTCTCTATTATGGCAATCTGCCATGATTTATTCGTTCGCAGGAAAATAATATTGGGATCTGTTCTAAGGTCGTCAATCTCTGCTGAGAGCCTCGGTTTGCTGTTGCCCTCTTGCCTCCTGCTTCTATCTTTATGCATAGGTGCGCATTGGTATCTGATGGGGTCACTATCACCAGAAGGCAAGTGCTGCAGTATACTTTCTGTTTGTGGGATTCCTATTTTTGCCGGATAGGCTCTTTACATGTAAATTTGGGACCCTTTGGTAGGACCTCTAGCTTGGCATTCGTATGTGTTCTCGAAGAAATGCTAACAATAGGTGTCGTGAACCCTTGGTGGTGAGGGTTTGTGTCGGGGTGTTGTTCTGCTAAGATTTGTTCTATCTTCCTCCGGTAGCTGGCGGTGTGGAGTCCACGTTACCGGCTGGTCAATAGACCAATCCTTTTCAGCATCGCATCGTGTTCAAGTGGGGATACCTCATATTCCCGCTTTGCGTGCAAGTAAAATGATCTGGATTTTAGTTCCATGATCATGACCCTCTTTGAACGAATGACGTATCGTAGAGTTTGCTGCTGAAACCTTCTTTCCGCCATAACCAAGCATCATTCTATGTCGATTTAAATTCAAGAAGTTTGGAATTAAATCCAGTGTTCTACAATCATGTAGGAAGTCGAAATGAAATCTTTCCGCTTGAAGTCTGATTTTGAGTTTCCTAAGTTCAGGATACGAACCCATTTTCAATGCCCGGGAACAGCAATTAAAATGATGCAACCTGCGGGTTTTCAGCACCATACTAATAAAAAGAAAACCAATTTAATCCGTATTTATTGGTGTCTAGTAGGAAAATAAAGTCTTCGCCTTCAAGCTTTCTCCGTCAGCGGACGGCTTCTTCAGGCGATTACAAAGAAAAACAGTATCAGATGACAATCTAATTTGAAATAAATAAATAAGCATACAGCCACTGTAGCACGTTGCAATCACATGGGAAATAAATTGAAATGGTATATGACATATGATCCAAGCACGCAGAGTCATTCAAGCATACAGTCATTTCCTCTTATTTGTAAAGCCAAGCAGTTGGTTCCAAGCCACAGAGATATCCATTGAGTCCTCTTTGTTGCACACATCTTAGCGTGTTAAGATTTGAACAGTTTCTCTAATCGCTGCCATTCTAGCATCTCTGTATGGAGCAATCCTGCGTATGGTCTACCATTGTGGTTGTGCTCCCTTTATAGCAACCTCCTTGGCAAGCGCTATAGAAAGTTTATTTTGTTTAACGTCCCTTTTGTGCTCTGACATTCTCGTAAATTAACCTTTAAGTGAGACCCAAATAACATTTAGTGGCCATGTCCGGGTACAGTAGCGTAACGCCATAAATACCTGCGTCTGTCAGTCACGTGGAGACACGTCTTCTTTCGGTTCTGAGAATAGCCGCCATTGATTTAGGGGATTTCAAACCGACGTCCAGACCTCTCTTTAGGAAATAGTTCTTGATGAAGTACGAAACCTTGCGGATGTATGAAATAGCACCAACAAATTTCAATATTGCCTTTGTCTTTATCCTTTTAAAAATAAAGTAAAGAGAAAGGCTACATTTATACATATATATATATACAGATTATACTGGTTTTGTGGTCACTTTATGTGTTTACTAAATCTATTCATTATATTATTTAGAAAAATAAATATAGTAGTTCAAGCATACATCATTCAAGTTGTCTCTCGGTTATATCTGATTGTCTCGAATATGTTCTAACAGAAGTAATCTCACTCATTGTGGTTAGAGGTTACGGGTATTTGCGATGATTTAAAACTTTTTGTAGTCTACTGAAGTTGTATAACTCAGTGTTCACATGCGCAAAACAGGTTCCAGATTTGAAAAGCTGCTACCTTATATATTGCAAATTCCCGGTCATTTAGAATTTCCAGCTTTTCTAAATCTTTTGAAAAGAGTGTTTAAGAACAATTTGCATGAAAAACATTGTTCATTTTATTTTTTGAAATTTTTTGAAGTACATATGTTGCACACACATTTGTTTGTTGAACTCACAAAGTTTTCAAATTTTAAAATGAAAATATCTTTCCTTATGTACAGTAATGTATACATAAAGCGAAAATAAAAATTTATTTCGGATAAATAAAAGATCGTTATTTCTCGCAATTCCATTTTTCTTCATATAAGCAGCCTCACTGGCCTTTTGTCTCAGGTAGTTTTATTTCCATCCAAAGCAGAATAAGTAGGAAGAACTATTGCGTCAGGTACCAAGTGTTTCCTAGTTTCTCTTATTGGAATCCGTGCGATCAATGAGTGATTAAGGAAAATCAAGGTTTGGGCGATAATGCACTGCAAACAAGAACATGGGGCTCTTCTCTCTTGTTTTCATTTGCGTGCAGAGCCGTCGTTTATAAATATCGTTCGAAGGCATCTCAGTAGTAATAAAGTTTACAATGGGTTAATCTTATTCTTCCTTTTTTTTTTTTTTTTTTTTTTTGATTGGAGATTAACACCACAGTGAGCAGTCGCCCGTCCCTCGTTCAGGGCCACTCGTTCCAGAGAAGAGAGAGAGAGCCAGTGCCGAAAGACAAACAAAACTTCCATGCCTAACCGGGATTCGAACCTGGACTACTTTCGTACGAATGATCAGAGGTCATCGCTTAGACCTCTGCGCCACCGGGCGGCAAGAGTTAATCTTCAAATCGAGTGAAAGTCAGCAAAGTATCTTAATGAGATCATAACACGTAATACAAAATGTATTCTATTTTTCTTCATCCCCGCTAAGTTATCTTCGTTCTGAATATACTCCAACTTTCCTTCAAACATGAAGTAAAAATGCAGTTCGATATCAATGACCTGTTTGAACAGCGGATTTGAAATAGATAATGAAAATATTCAGTTTCAATATACTTTCAAATTTCGTTTAACTTTTCAGCATGGCAGGAAAACAAAATTTAAGGAAATATCATGTGTGGCAAAATTTTTAGCATTTTGTTGCTGATATAAATTCCAGTTTACCTTTATGGAAGAATTCGCTTTTCCCGTGTGTCCTAAATTTTAAAATTGATGAGATACATTTACATGTGTTATTCAAGTTATGATAATTTGTGCAACCTTTCAACAAATATATTTGGACAACAAGCAGTATTTCCGCAGTTGAATCACATGGTACCAGGTTGTATTCCGTGTACTTGCAAATTCCATTCTTTGAGGCCTAGGATTTTTCCTTATTAATTGTAATTTTTTCACTTTAAAGTTATTACCAGCACCTCAGTTTCTCTAGTAGATCTAACGCTTTTTGGAAGGGTTTGATTTCTGACTTGCTGAAAGATTTGCTTTTGTTGCTTCCGTATAGTTTTATCTGCGCGTCATGTGATTTTTACGATATTCAAAAATCTGGTTATTGCAGCAAATTTGCTTTCTCGCGCTTTGTTTTGACGAGTACAAAAGATTAATATCATCATCATCATTGTCAACCATTATCAGTTCACTGCTGGACGAAGGTCTTCCCAAGTTTCCTCCACAACTGTCTGTCTTGTGCCAGTCACTCCCGCATACTTTCGAATTTCATCCACCCATCTCCCATGTAGTCATCTTCTGGGTCTTTTGCTGTTTCTTGGAATCCAGTCAAAAATTTCGGCTGTCCATCGGGGTCTGTTCTTCTGGCAATATGTCCAGCCCATTGCCATTTCAGGGATTTTACTCTGATCGCGATGTCTTTCACTCTTGCCATTTTTCGGATCCACGAGCTTCTCTTCTTATCTCTCCTGGTTACACCAAGCAGGCACCTCTCCATGCTTTCGTGAGTTGTCTGCAGCCTTACCTCCTTTAAATTCATAAAGACCACATACAGGTATTTGGACCACCGATTTTAACACAACATTTACAGATAAATGTATTTCTGTAACATGGTAACATAGCATTGTAGACTTTCTACATAACCGAATTGTCAGAGAAACAATTATCACATCATTACATGAAAGCAATGCAGAATATGGCTGTCACCTTAAAGCAAACCCACATCGTTCTTCTCAATGTCATGATTGATCCAGATAATCCGAGAGAGTTTTACCCTTTCATTAGTTTAAATATTTCTATGTTTGTTTTCTTGCTTTACTCAAAAAAACAGAAGGAAAAAGAAAAATATACTCCCGCATACTTTTAGTAGCCTTTCTGCCTTCTAATTCCCGGCACAGAGGTTATATATTTGAGCCGTCTATGGATTGAGATCTTGTGTGATTATTTGTAATTACAGTAGTTTTCTGCCCAAAAAGTAGTTTGATCATTATATGCGGCCTAAGAACCGCAGAGCAAACGCTTTTCCCACAAGTAGTATATACACTGGTGTGCAAAAACTAAGACCGAAAAGGAGATATTAACATAACAGCGGAACGAGCAGGCAGAACGGATCGAAAGACCATTCAGATGTAGACTAGGGTCCGGTACGGTAGGGTATGCGCATATATGCAGCATGACGTACGGGGGGAGGGGAGTATCGGAACGGTATAAAGCACACGGGCGGTGTAATATTGCACCGTGTACATCCAGTTCGAACGACGTCGAGTTACTGCCACCGTGTGATATGGCCAACAGGCAATCCAGTAGACGCCATCTGGATGACTTTACACGAGGTCACGTCATTGGGAAGTTGGAAGAAGGTCGATGTGTGACTAGTGTGGCCGAGGATTTCGGAATAGCTCACAGGATCGCTTCACGTGCTTGAAGAGCATTTCAAACGACAGGAACAGCTATCCGAGAGTTTAGCAGTGGTCGGCCAAGAGCAACCACTGCGGCGGACGACCGGTATATTGTCCTACAGGCGAGAAGAGACAGAAGGTAGACAGCGGGAGAAATTGCAAGGCACAGGCAACTGGATGTCCGTTATCGCGTTTTACTGTGGCCAGCAGGCTGCACAAAGGTGGTCTATTTGCATGACGACCAGTACGGTGTGTGCCATTAACGCCTTCTCATCGGAGACGGCGGTTTCTATGGTGCCAAGGACAAGAGAACTGGACTCATCAGCAATGGGGTCGAGTTATCTTTACGGAGGAGAGTTGAATTAGCCTGACGAGCGATTTTGGACGTATACACAACTGGAGAGAGCAAGGAACACGCAATCACACCACAAACATCATCGAAAGGAACCGGTTTGGAGGTGGCGGAGTTGTCGTTTGGGACGGTATCATGCTTGGTAGCCGTACTGACTTCCACATCTACGAAGGAGGTTCAGTCACTGGTGTCCGCTATTTGCCGAGGTTCTCCTGCCTCACGTGCGCCTTCTTAGAGGTGCTGGAGATCCTGAGTTCCTCTTCATGGACGACAACGCTACACCTCATCGTACAGTGACTGTCGCAGAGCTGTTGGAGAGTAAAGGTATTCAACACATGGATTGGCCCGCAAGGTCTCCAGACCTAAATCCAATCTAACACGTGTGGGACCTTCTGGGGAGACGCTTGACAGCACGTTACCTATCGATAGCAACGATACCGCAGCTGCGATTGGCGTTACAAGAGAAATGGGCAGCGATGCCTCAACAGCTCCTTGACAACCTCGTCCTCAGCATGGACATACGTTGTAAATCCTGCAACGCAGTAAGGGGGGATCATATCCCCTCCTAAAGACTGGATTTTTCTTGGCAGCCGCCTGTCATATGGACGTTTCTGTCTGCTGTCCAGTTGTGCTCGAAGCTACTTTTTCAATAAAGTGCCTTTGTATTCTATGGATTCCTTGTTTGGACGGTTTTGCTCTTTTGTCCCATATTCTTACATCTTGGGTATCTTATTTTATGATTTGAGTCCATGTGGAGCAATTCTGCACGATGTTACATTCGAAAAACCGTCTCGTCCTTAATTTTTGCACGCCAGTGTAACTTCAAATTTCACAATAGTTTGTGTAAAACGTTAAAAAAATCTTGCACTCTGTGTTTGTTCTATTTTTCACATAAAATGTTTTTTCTAATAATAGTTGTATGTAAAATACTTGCTGTAAATCAAATTTTATTTCCTTTAAATTTAGATTATTGCTAAATACCATAGATCTTT
Organism: Macrothele yani; assembly: GCA_039090855.1. Lineage (NCBI taxonomy): Eukaryota > Metazoa > Arthropoda > Arachnida > Araneae > Macrothelidae > Macrothele > Macrothele yani. The sequence goes on along the minus strand of CM076999.1, from coordinate 42,210,965 downwards.
ATGAATTCCACACTTATTATTATTACATTTTTTTCTCCATAAAATTTTCAAATTTCCCTTATTCACTGACGGTTTGTAATTTTTATAAACGAGGAATTCTACAGAATTCCTTGCACATACATTATACAGCGGAAAAGTATTTAAGCAAACTTTTGCAAAATCGTTCAGGACTGAATCGTGTTTAAATTATTATAAAAATAAACCAGTAATTATTAAAAAAAATAAATCAAAGAAATAAATGTTAAAGTATTTTTTCAGCATTCCAGCGAGCCCGGAATGACGAAGTTGAAGAAAAAGTATAATTCTAAAATGGAATAAGATGTAATGGTGTACCTGTATCACAGTGCTCTTAAGGAACATTTTGGAATTTCAAATCTTTTCAGATCTCTTTTCAATCTATTCAAAATCTATTAGGAACCCAATTTCTTCCTTGAAACTAAGCCCCAGACTCTTACACCGCATCCACCGGCTTGTTCAGTTAACCAATAAGCAATTTGGTTCAATCGATTTGTGCTGTTCCCGCCATAATATGGCTATTCCATCGGCCTTGTATTTGCTGTAAACTTGATTTATCGGATCAGGCGCACTTTCTTCTTTTTTAATTGAAAAATCCAGGTTTTATTCTCCCGTACACACTGCTAAAATATTTGCCTGATTTTATTATAGATGAATTGTGAACAACGAGGAATTCTGCTGTATAGCTCATTTGTGTCTAAGTTTTACCCGCTGCGTGAGCTAAAATTATTCTCTCTCTTTTTTTTATTTGACACTAATGTAGTTCGTTTCTTGCCCCATAACATCCTAGCCAGCGGTCATTGTCCACAGGAAAACCTCTAACTGCTAGTTTCGTTGTTTGGACACCACTTATTTACATCCTCTGAAAAATTGTTGTTGCACAGCTGAGACGGTTTGCCATTATTGAGAGGCTTGAACTCTTCCGCCTAGTGCCGGCAATCATGCTTCTTGAAAAGTCGTTTAAATCACGATTTTTACCAACAAACCGCTACTTCTGAATCCTTTGCAGTGAGTGGTTTATAAAATCATCAGCTATAAAAAAAATTGTCTTTTCAGTTAGCATGCTGATTGTTTCATAACTTTTTCATCCGATTATTTGAAGAGAATGAAACACGCTCATAACAATTTATTTGTTTTTTTTTCAGGGTTTAACGGTTAAAAATGAGCAATTCGACGCGCTATATACATTTGACCTTCCCAAATTTAAGGTCAATAGTTCTAGCTAATGGCATTTTTCTGGCAATTTACCCTGCGAGATATTCGCAGTTAGTAAAAAAGGTACAGTATTATAACAAACATTTACAACTGTTATGTTCGCAGAATCAGTGGCGCACTAGTGCTATAAAACTGACACAATATACAATGCTTCACCGTATTTAGAAATCGGACCAATCTCGGACGAACTGACATTTTCCAGCGCTTAGACCACTGCGACCCGAGTCTGCGAACAAAACAGTTGCAAATGTTTGTGATAATATCGGACCTTTTTTTATATATAACTAGGAAAATCTCGTAGGGAAATTAAATTATAATGGCCGATCCTTTCCATTTATCCCATTCGACGTTGCTCAGATGCAAGAATCAATTTATCTGTCTACGCAATAGATGGCGCCACGAACTAACTGTTAGTAAAAGGACAAACTTACACATGCTAACAATGGCGTTATGCCTTTCTAAATAACATGAAGATAAAACCAATTTAATCCAGAGCATGTGATACCTTTGCTTTAAAAATGGATCCTTCAGCCGATATAAATTTTTCATGTTTAACAAATTGACGAGTACAATCCTTTTTGGAAAGAGCGTGCCTATATTCTTGTAAGTTCTTATCCACAATCGTTCAATTTTCAGTAGTAATAGAGTATTTTATATTTTTCTTATATCCCCTATAGTGCCCCGCGCGAATGTACACGTAGCAGTATCATTTATAGTATATTTTAATTATAGCCGCCAGGGCTCTTAGCGAATTTATACAGGAGCTGGCTTTCTTGCATTTATTCATTATTTCCACATTTTTGAATTCCTCATTATAAAAGAAGGGCACAAGTGGTTTATATTCGAAATTATATGATATTAGCACATCTAGACCAAAAGACAGTGACATCAGCTGTACCTGTTCTGATTGTTACTTCTATAGTTTAATAGTTTACACACAAATGTGTTTTTGTTGTGAAATTATTACCCGATATTATGACATTATCTCTTGACAGTAGCTTCACGTCCACAAAAGTCCGTGTACAAGCAATCTTGTAATATTTATCATGTATAGTCCAGATAAAGATTCAAAATGCTAAAAGATGTCACTAAACTTCATGCCGTCCCGGTGGCGCCGTGGTCAGAACGCTGGTTTATGATAATTTATCAGAGATGGGTGCTGGTTCGAATCGCGGGGAGACATTTATTTTATATTTATCTTGCGGGAGTGGATCTCTCCCTTCCTTGAAACGAAGTGTCCTAAATTAAGGACTGCGATTAATTGCATTCATTTGCTCGCGGGGATCGCTAAATCTTAGACAAAAAACAATTCACAACACAGATCGATTGCAATAATCGGATTCCACGTTCAAGTCGATATAATATTTTTCAGGCCTTGATTTGCTGAATGGAAAAAATCATGACAATAGAAACTGACAAAGCTACCGAGATTGAAAGCTATTTGTTCTCGCTTTGTGAACTTTTTGCGGGCTGCTATTGGATGAATCGCCAGAGAAAACTCCTCACAATAGCTAAAGAAACGTGCAACCGAGAATGTGAGGTAATGTAGACGTGCCGTGTCTAGCCAAATGCAAGGCAAAGCTCACAAACACAAGTTGAGTTTTTAAATATTTTTTCTCTTACTTTCAAAGGAAACGTGTTCTGGCTTTTGGGATTTCGAAATGACGGGTTACCATATTCATTGCAAATGTTTATTAGAACAGAAATGGCATTTAAGGTAAACCCCATTGATTAATATATCCCCTAATCTATTTGTGGCACACAGCAAATGGCGTACATTTTATGGTTTCCACAAATATTGTTTGTTTCTTTAAAAGAAATAAAATAGTGTGAGATTAAGCTGCTAAACTCACAAAGGAAGCTAACTATATTTGAAACAAATGAAATAGGCGAAAAATGTTTTAATTTAATACATTGGGTTACATTTTGTGTTGAGGTGGGTGTGATCTAGTGATTACCCTGAGCTCTTTGATGGAATATATGAATCTGTAGCCCGTTTCTTATTAAGCGCTACTCGTTGCACTGAAAGAAGAGATGCAGTGTCCTAAGAAAAACACTAAATCCATGCTTCACCGTGTTTAGAACATAGTTCAACCTCGGAGGAATAATGAGTAGCCTGCGCTTAGAATATTGTGTCCCATGGTCGAAGCTACTTCGAAATTCCTAAATAATTTCATTAATGTTATTCAACAGTATTCAGTATGTATAAGAAAAATACATAGTGAAGGATAGGTTTGCATTTTTTCTGTTTTAATAGTGCTAAAATTGATGTTTGCGTAACCTTTACTGAAATAAAGCAGTATTGCCACTCAACAGCTTCTGCAAGTATTAAATGGCAAAAATGAAATTTGTCAGCACAAGACTAACAGGTCTTTTATGATAAACTTCGTTTACTAACTTGGACAACTCTTTTTTCAAAATTTTCACAGACAGACTCTAACGGAAATTTCAGTGAAGACAAAAATGCAGTTTTATAAAGGCTTCGAAATACAGTTTAAAGATGATTTTAGTGCATGGGTGTTTCCTGTAGTGAATTTTAAAACAGTGGGAAACATCATCTAATATGCATAATTTGAGAGAAACACTGATTAACTAGGTAGCACAGATTAAAGAATACGAATGAATTCATGATAATTGAAAAAGAAAAGGAACAATTAAGCAATGAAATACATACATCTATCACGGTCGTAGTGTTCGTAAATGTACAATTTCTGACTGGAGATGACGCGATATAGATGGTGTGCATATTCAGGAAGAAGCATGCCCTTTAAACATAGATTTGGAAACAGTACGTTGAATTAACGTTCACAGTCGTTAGAATGCCTCTTGTCTTTGATGAGGATGCCAGTCATTAGAATGCATCTTGTCGTTAGAATGCCTCTTGTCCTTGATGTAGATATATCAGCTTTTGTTAAGTGATTTATGCGACAAACTTAAAAACAGAATCAGACCCTACTTTCTAACATGGTGCCAGCCAGGTCTCGAAAAGAAATATTGTTTCACCTACGATATTAGATTCTGTGTGACAATAATTTCTTAAGAGCTTTAATATTTCCAATCTAATGATGAAAATATGGAAGCATTTCAAACAAGTGTCTCACGTATGATCCAGTGATTTTTTTAAAACAACACTCAAACAGATTCAGGAATTTATTAAAATAATTTGGAATAATCACTACTTCCACCGTCCATCGAGTGGTTCAACTTAACACTCGTTGGCAAATTCTATCACCCTTTACTGGGCGTTGTAGAATAAGTGAATCAAATACTAGAGCTTCATAATTTTAATAGCTGTTCCTAAAGTACCTCTCGATTCTACGATGCCATATAATTGCCGAAAGCCAACAGAAGCTGTTACAAAAGTATGTCACAGGTAGAATAGTATGAGGCTACTACATATAACAACGGTTCTCAGTTTGTAAGTATTGTTTGCAAATATTAGAGGTCTTTAAAACAGCTGAATTAATAGGCACCCTGATATCTTAAAGTAATAGGCGCAACTGTCAGGTATATATTCCGACAGGCATCCAAGATTAAAATATATATTTTAAATGATTTCAGCATGTAACCTCATTTTATTTATAAATTTGACTCTTTTAACGAGGATTAGCATCCAGTATAATATCGCTAGTGGCCGTAGGTTTAAAATTATTAGTTGTGTCCACAACCTTGAGATCACTTCCTTATGTGCAACAATTATCTGCGTCACGGCACTCTCAAATCACAATCACGAACGTGAGTTTATTGACCCGTTTTCTTCTCCAATAATGCTACTTTTTGAATGATATCACTGTCACTAAAAGAATTCAATTATCTAAAGACCGATAATGATGTATAACATCTTGCTGGAAATATAAGCCAGAAATTTGGTGTAAATTAAGTGCCAGTAAAACGGGGTAATATCTCCAACAAAAATGCCAACCTTCAGTCCCCTAAAGGGTATGGTCATCAAGACCGATCCTTCACAATTTTTCTTAATACGAAATGAGAGGGATTCTCTGTTTGATATTATTTATAAATCGGTAGCTTTAGGTCCAAAGACATTCATTAAATGAATTGCAGTGGAACATTTCAGAAACAAAAAGGTTTTGTTTCTTAATTCTGCATTTTCGTCACTTAATATTTGAGATGGTTCATTTACAAACATTCAAAGGCAGGTTACTTTTGACTCCGGTTTCACACTTCTATCTTAACATTTTAACGATTCGAATCTATATTCCCTCCCGTTGGAAATTAAGGCATTACTTTCTAAATAATCAATTTGCCTTACTGGTCATATTCCAAAAAATAATATGAAAAAACTAGGGCATTTATTTATTTATTTATCTGTTCAGGAACATAAATTGCACTCGTGCTTTTCTTGAGGATAATTAATTTTGAAAACAAAAAATTCGAAAGCAAGGGCTCATTTCTTAATTTTTTTTAAAAAAAGTCAAAGTCATAACTAGCATCCGAGTTGCGTACGACCTGCGTAGATAGATATATTTCTTATTTAGGGATTTTTCATTAGGTTGGTACACATTCCATGGTATTTCACTGTCTCAGATCAGTGTAACTCGAAGTGCGGTACCATGTAGTATATTGTGAAATAGCAAGAATAAAAGTTGAAAAACGTAGTTCCCTGAATGTTTGAAGAAAGGTCTTTGTATCGAAATGCAACTATAATAATATATATATAATTTAAAAATGAAATATGGAAACATTTGCTTCAAACTTTTATCTGATTCAGAACTGCCTTCGTGATTTAAAATAACAATTCATCGGATTGTCTAGAAAATAATATTAAGGAATAGTATTGATTTTTTTAATACTTGACTAAATTTAACCAAAAATTATGTGACAACTGTGACTTTCATACGTTTCAGATTCCTGAACATGATATCAAAATCCTTCGAAAAGACAACAGATACACGACATGAATCATGTGACAAAATTCATCAAAATGAGATTTGAAATAACATTTTGTTCCAATTGTTTGTTGAACTGCAATCTGAATTCGTAATCTCTAAATATGATGTCATTTAATTGAAATGACTAGAGTTTTCATAATTTATTTTTTTGAACTGTTTTAGCATCATCAGTAACCGTTACGAATGATCAGCTTGAATTTCATTTTCTAATTATTATTCCTTCCTTCGGCAAAGCTGAAAGAGACAGAAGTTGAAGAGTATATTTTGCACTACTTTTGATTGAGTTTCAGCCGTCAGAAATACAATCAATCTTACAGAAAAAATATATAAACTATTAACCTTTAACTCACAAGCTGTGGTCAAATCGACCCGAGTAAAGTGAAACGCATTAAAAAAATTATGTTCAAACTCATTGGAATATATAATATATTTTACTGCCTTTTTTAAAATTACGTTAACTCATATGAATTCCGTAGAAAAATTCCCTATCTTACCCCTACATTACATCATTACTGGTCAAAATGGTGCTACGCCACTTATAGCGTAAGTTCGTTTTCCCCCAACGCACAGTGTGATATTTACGAGATCTGGGAGGACAACAATATTGCTCCCAATTTTTTTGTATGTAGTGATTTTATTATCAATACAATGTGAATATAAATTCAAAATGTCACATATTTCTCAAATATTAAAGGAAACAAAACAACAAAATCGAACATGAAGGGCATTATAAGGCTCATTCAAATTAAAACGAGCTGAAAGCCTACATTGTAACGCTAGGTGATAAGCGGAGAGCCTGAATCCAGGTAAATTAACACTGAAATCTGGCTTCCCGAGTACGATTCGTTACAGCAGTTTGTCCGAAATGTAGCTAGAATTCCCAACTACATATTATTTTAATGTAATGCTTAGCGTGAAAGAATAAATAAAGACGACACAGATCAGGAAACAGAAACGAAAAAACAAATATTTACCTGTAAATTTGGATGACAGAATAATTATTCGGAATCACTGTAGACAGTGCTTGCATCGATTGAGTCCTCGGAATCGTCTTCTTCTGGTGCGGATGCATCGAATTCTAACTAATTAATCATTTCTTGATTCAGTTTTCTTTGTTCGGGTTTTGGAGGCTCCCCTAAATTTATTATATACTGATCCGATTACATCTTATCCGTATAAAGTAAATGTCTATTCTGGAAGTCTTCCGTGTGAACAGTTCTCTATACCGTTTATTGTGTTTATTTCTGGTTTCTTTGGCTTCCTCCGAGTATTGCCCAATTGGCAGAATGCACGATTCAATAATGTTCCTCACGTGAAATAAAATTTTATGGAGGCGTATGGGCATTGGATACTAGCTGTGGTGTTGGAAGTGTAGGTAAGGGGTCTCTTTGTGAAGTCGTGAAATTTATCTAAATTAATTTGTCTGTCACAATTTATTAATTCCAGAAAAATTCTCAAACGCTTTATCAAGTCCACATTCACTCCGGTTATCTCTGCAGCCTTTTTAGGGTTTCTGAAAAACTTGCAAGCGGAACTGCCGTCATTTGCATTGCCACTGTTCTGCTTCGTCATGTCAATTAAAAGGCCAAACTCGCGTCGGGACCTCTCCTGGACATGTTTCTTCTTCCAACAAAAAGTTGCTTTATTTGCGAAATCCGTAGCTTACCATGTGTTAATCTATAGCCTGTACGAAAAGTGAAGCATGCTTTAGAACAGCCTGATCCAGGAGTAAGAGGGTGGTATATCAAAAGTTAGGAATTTTATTCTTTTATTTCTTTCCTTGAGATGACGTTAACAGTATTAATTTCACTGGGTATCGCTTGGTGTTTTATCTTATCATCTTCTGTGGTAACTAATTTAGAAGATTCTTAAACACAAATGTGATCGGGATGCAGTACTTCGTGGAAGATGGGAGTAGATTTTTCCAAATGACTGTTTTTGACTCATCTTTATCACAATACATTTGTAAAGAAACCACAGGAATACTAAAGAGGCTTTCATCACTGCAATGTTCTTCGGCAAATTTTTGTGTGTACTGGTTCTGTTCTGTTCCATCACATCCCTATTTCATAATGACCTTAAACGCAGACGTTTGTCTCAGAAGCTATTTCTTGTGGAACTCGTCAATTTGACAAAGGCGAACAACCATGTGGTCAATGAGCCACTGCAGAGGTTCTTCCGCTTGCACTTCAGTTATGAGAATACCTTGTGGATAACATAACTGCTTGGTTTCTTTAACTCGTGATGGGTAAGGGGGTGTTATTTGCAATTGAAGTTTTCTGCTTGCTCGCGTATTCGTTGGTGACGACGAGTGGACAAATTACTATCCATCAATAATTTAAGCGCTTGTTCCGGCGATAGTAACGCTGGCTTTTGAAGCAAGGACCTCCGAGCCTTCTTAATAACCCTACCCCTTTTTGGAGTTACAGTAGAGAGTTCTTTAACAAGTGCTGTAAAATCTCATTTTCCTTCCTTTCGTAACTGAATTTCGGTAGACTCACACAACTCTTCGTTGCTTGTTTGCAGGAGGTGTTGTACAGTTCGTCTTTCAGGACCACAGGCACTGAAAGGCTTTGTTGGCCGTAAAGGTCCAAAAATGATAGTTCCTGTTGTATTTGGTACAGCCTTCAATACATCTTCTGCAAAAGTAATGTTCTCGTTAAGCCAAGATGCATTGTAATGCCGAAAGCGTTTCCTATTTTCCCCATTCCTAAAGCTGTCCTATTTTTTCCATTTGCTGCTAACTTTTATGCAGAATTTTTTTATTTTCATTTGAAAACACTTGAAAGCAGTTTCAGAGGTCGCTAGATTCCCTAGTTCTTGCAAAACGTATGCCATTACAGCGTCTAAATTCTGCTCTTTCGGATTCAATCCCATATCTCAAACACCGCCCTTTTGTATATCGAATATATATTCTGTAAAGCATGCAAAAACAACGCCCTTTGCAAATATTCGCAAATGTTCTTTCACGATTCAGATTTCCAGATGATCGAGCTTTTATACCTACCTAGCCACAGAGCGGAACTCGCGGAAACTCTACTCTTAAACCTTCGATAAACTTACGACATGGCTTTTACATTGAATATTTTTGGAGAAACTAACTCCGTTCTCATATGCTGTAGACATCCTACTATCAAAATCTACAACGGACTCTAACGTCTGACCACGTTGATAAATTACATTTTGTCCAAATGATTTGCCGAAATTCCGCACGGTGCACCGTGCGAAAATTAATGGATTGTAAGCAGACGCCAATCACTAATTTAAGTTCAGTTTCCAGGGAAAGGAGTGAGCAGTGGCACAAAACAAAAAAATATTCGAACCTCGCGGAAATGTGGAACTGGACCAACCTCAGATCAACGGTCAGAAACCAGCGCTTAGACAAATGGGAACTAACTTCAAACAAAGAACGTTTTAAACGATATCATACTTTAATACGAAACACACGAAATCCATAATTTACTGAGCTCTTCCGCCTATCACCTGCAACAAGTAGTTGGGGTCAGGCAAATTACACACTTGTGTTAAATAAAATCCTGTTAAAATGGGTGAATGATTTGCTTAATCTTACAATTTATATGAATAATTTACTGTTTGCTAATGTTTCAGTTTTAGTTTACATGTATTATACATTCATATTCAAAAGTTATCATCGCATATAACTTCAATCACTTTTTACTTTGATTTACTTTAAATGTGCTTGTTAAGCATATAGAAGTAGTAGCTGAAACATGTATTTATAAAACTGATGCTTAGTCTTAATCAATGTGAATGGCCTTGAACATTTGAACCACAGAACACGGTATCACTTATGGTCTTCTGCATCTTTATCCTAGGAGAACAGATTGCATAGTGATCAAAAAATGTCTTTAAACTAGATACAACAATTTAGTAATAACATAATTTTAATCATATCCACTTTTAGAAAACCAAAAACTAATTTTTATGCTTTATATAAAACGTATCTGCTGCAAAGATTATGGAATACATGAAGCTCTTACTCTAAAAGCTAACTGCATCCACATTTTGTGTTTAAAATTGGATTGTTCTGTTACTCAACGTAAATTTTTTTTTTTTTAAAGAATTTACCTCTGTGTGTTGTGGGCTTAGTAACATCTCCCTTTATTCGAGAAATATCAGGTGGTATTACCAAAATCCGAATATTCAACGTACACGCCCTCTCTAACATGATCGCTTTTAGTTTGATAACATATTCCATGTGCGTTGAGCTAAATCTTTTTCCAGTATTTTTAAAAAAAAAAAGAGGTGTTTTTAGTCTCCGAAAATTAATCCTTACAATATTCTAAATATTGCAAAAAAGGTTGAATTTTTGGGCCGAACAAAAAGAAATATGCAGACGTTCTTTGCTCATCGTTTAAACTGGCTCTGGCATTTTATTTAACTATTCCTCCACTGCTTTCCATAGTCCATTTGTGTAACTCCAAGTGAGTCTGAAGAATGTGAACAAAATATACAGACTTTATACCCGTTTTTCCACAAATGGAATGGTCCTTTTGGATGTTGACAGGTAGCCTTATCCTGATGGAGTTCTACTCTTGAAAGCTCTGTGGATAAAGGAATAGTATTTCCTGTTTAAATTTAAATCCTAAAATATTATTTCGGAAATACATAGAATTGATTTTAACATTCCTTTAAACTTTCTTAACTTCAAGTTCCCATTGCACAAGAGACCAGCAGTAATTATGAAACCTTTAGTGAAACGTTCTTTCGATCCTTGGAACCAAGTTAGTAAATAATAATCTGCTCTTTTGAGATAGTAAATCGATCCTTGTTTGTTACGGTGTTGAGGTAGAGCCATGCTTTTTCAAAAGTCACACTTAACTTCCATCTGCCTACGGCTAAGCGATATTTCGTAAGGAAGACTTTACCGTAATCTGCGCTCAACCACGAGCGTAGCCAAAAGGCGGTTAACTTTTTTTGTTTTTATGCTGTTCTTCTCATCCATATCGTTGTTTATTACTTTGTTTACAGTTATTGTTGTGATTTTCAGCGACTTAGCGTTTGCTCTTTGCGTCGGTGACTTAGCTATTAAGACTTGAGATATTACTTTGGAAATAGTCATAAAAATAAATACCTTGTTTCGATATTCGTTTGGCGTTTATTTTCCAGTTTAAACAATGCTTGGCGATTTTCTTTCTATTATCAATAATATTTATTGCTTGTATGTCATTGAGAATTGTTGATACCATGATTTTCACAGCTTTGTTTTAAATTACAGAATACGAATACTTCTCATCGTAAAGAGCAAAACATAACTTTCTATCCACAACTTTTTGTTTGCGCCATTTTCTTAGCTGACAATATTTAGCTACAGCAGATGTTTCTTTCATGTTCATATAATATGCTGTTGTCAGATTTAATTCTTTGAACTTTTATTTTCCGCAATTTCTTTTCAAAGACGTTTTAAAACATCTTTTGTAGTTCCGAATTGGTCTTTATAAACAAACTTCAAAACACCTTACACATAAATATTTACACCAATAAACCGAATTTCCATGCACTACATCTATTTGTCTTAATTAATCTTGTGAGCAAATATTCTGTGTGTCTTTATTTTATAACTATTGGGCAAGCAATAAAGAAACTGTCAATCTTCTTTGTGGTTAAAACATTCGCTACTGAATATATTTAATGCTATTTCATGGTGTGACATAAATTAATAAACCATCAAAAATATGCTTACAACATATACTTTAAGTGAAACTCATGCTTTTTGTGAAATATGAAAGTTAAAGAAGACCTAAAATTAATAAATCATTAAATATGTACTATACAGCATATAAATTAAGCGAAACCCGTGATTTTCTATAAAACATGTAGGCGGAGTTGTTATTGAGATATAATGCTACAAACGCACAGACGCAGACTAAGTGATATTAATTACCAAAAGCAGTGAATAATAATTCGCATAATTAATGCTTTTGATTCATTTGATTCAATCAAAAACACATTTCAGATAAAATTTTTCAAATAAAAATTTTCAATATTGTAGTGTAAACAGTAGTGGAATGAGATTCTATTCAAATGTTGTGAACTTCCTTTCTCCTTCAGGAGATCACACATGCCTTTATACAATTAATAACACCCAGGACCGTTCTCCGAACGGCGAATCTGAAAACACATTTTTTGAATATCAAATTAAAGAAAGGCAAAAGTAATTAAGGGAAAGAAAGTAACTTAAGTTCCGTAACTGTTCTACGATTTAGTACAAAGTCATGAAGTCAGTGCATACAGTTTGACGTAAAACGGTAGCAGTATTTGGTGTCCCTTAATTTTAAATCAAAATTTTAAGGAATTCTTACAGCATTTCAATATTCCTGGTATAATATGTTTAAACCTATCAGCATTTTTGAACAGTAAAGTAAAGCCACCTTTTGAAGTTTTGGTTTTCATAATTTTCTAGTAGTAGAAATGGTAGAAAAATTAAAGCAGACGATATACCAAAGACAGTCTTTGGGTTCATTTGGTTTTAGGTGATTTCTAGGTATCCAGACCTTAAGACCTATTTGCATGGCAGTTATCAGATCTCTAGGCCATATAGAAGTGGTGAGACGTTTCACAAAATTAGGTTTTAGGTAATTTCCAGGTATGAGGACCTTAAGACCTATTGCATGGTTTTAGGTAGTTTCTAAGTATCCAGACCTTAAGACCTGTTTGCATGGCAGTTATCAGATCTCTCGGCCATTTAGAAGTGGTGAGACATTTTGCAAAATTTGGTTTTTAATAATTTCTAGTTATGAGGACCTGAAAACCTATTGCATGGTTTTAGGTAGTTTCTAGGTATCCAGACCTTAGGACCTATTTGCATGGCAGTTATCAGACCTCTCGGCCATTTAGAAGTGGTGAGACATTTTGCAAAATTTCCAAGCGGGCAATGTTGCAATGCCGTAAATTTGATTTTTTGAGTTTCGGACTTTTACTGGTATCCAGAACTTAAGATCTATCAGCACACCAATTTTCAAATATCTCGGTCAATTTGAAGTAGTCGAACAATGCGCGGATGGAACACTCGCATTTTCCCTATTTCATCATCATCATCATCATTGTCAACCATTATCAATCCACTGCTGGACGAAGGTCTCCCCAAGTTTCCTCCACAACGGTCTGTCTTGTGCCAGTCTCCTCCATGTCACTCCCGCATACTTTCGAATTTCATCCACCCATCTTCCATGTGGTCTTCTTCTGGGTCTTTTCCTGTCCCTTGGAATCCAATCTAAAATTTCGGCTGTCCATCGATGGTCTGTTCTTCTGGCAGTATGTCCAGCCCATTGCCATTTCAGGGATTTAACTCTGATCATGATGTCTTCCACTCTTGTCATTTTTCGGATCCACGTGTTCCTCTTCTTATCTCTCCTGGTTACACCAAGCATGCACCTCTCCATGCTTCTTTGAGTTGTCTGCAGCCTTTGTATGTCTCTTTTAGCTAAGGTCCACGTCTCTGCACCATACGTAAGCACTGGAAGGATGCATTGATCAAACACTTTTCTTTTAAGACATAATGGCATATTGCTCTTGAAAATTATGCTGTTTCTTCCAAAAGCTCTCCAGGCAAGTTTTGTACGCCGATTAATTTCTTCACCAATGTGACCCTCACTTGATATCTGCTGTCCAAGATAAACGTACGTGTCTGTTATCTCCAGCTTTTCTCCATCAATCGATAAATCTTCATTTCTTGTAAAAGCATTGTACATCACTTTTGTCTTCTGAAAGTTCATTTTTAATCCCACTTCTTTACTCTTGTCAGCAAGTTCCTGGATCATACTCTGCAGCTCTGATGGGTTAGTTGCAAAAATGACTATGTCATCAGCAAAACGAAGGTGGGTTAGATAATCTCCATTAATCTTTATCCCTTTGTTTTCCCAGTTCAGTGATTGAAAGACATTTTCCAATGTGGCATTAAAGAGCTTCGGAGATATGGTGTCACCTTGTCTCACTCCTTTTCCAATTTTTATGTGTGTTGTATTTTCAAACAGCCGAATCTTTGCACTTGCATTTTCATAGATGTTATTAATAATATTAATGTATGCATCTTCAATACCGCAGGATTTCAGAGCCATTGCAACTGCTGATGGTTTCACCGAATCAAAGGCTTTTTCATAATCGATAAAAGCCATGCACAATGGAAGTTCATATTCCCTCGCTCTTTCAATTAGTTCTCTCAGTACGTGGATATGATCTATTGTGCTGTAGCCACTCCTGAATCCAGCTTGTTCTCTCGGTTGAGCCATGTCCAGTGTCACCTTCAAGCGGTGTGAAAGAACTTTAGTGAAGATTTTATAAACCACTGATAGGAGGCTGATAGGTCTGTAGTTCCTGAGATCCTCAATGTCACCTTTTTTATGTAGCAAGATCATTGTAGCGTTGTTCCAATCCTCAGGAATTTTCCCTTCATTAAGGCATCGAGTGAAAATTTGGGCGAGTACTGTTTCGATTTCTCCACTTGCTTCTTGTATGATGTCTACAGTAATTCCATCTTCTCCTGGAGCTTTTCCCCGCTTCATGTTCTTGATTGCATGTGCAACTTCTGCTGGAAGGACTGGAAGAACTCTGGTACTGGTACATTTCATGATGTCTGGAGTACATGTATCATCCCTTTCATATAGTTTGGAGTAGAAATCTTTCACTCTTGTCAAAATTTCGCCTCTATTTCTTGTTATAGAACCATCTTCTTTTCTCAGTGCAATAATCTGTTTTCTTCCCTTACTGAGATGTCCCTTTGCTATCTTTAGGCTTTGGTTGTTTTCAATTGCTTTCCTTACTAGTTCACAGTTGAATTTCCTTACGTCTTCGGTGATACTTTTTCGTACTGTCTTGCATAGCTCTATATATTCCACTTTGGAAGTCACATCTTCTTTAGTTGTCCTCATCTCTCTTCTTTTTTGCATCAACATTTTGGTTTTTCCTGATAATTTGTTCACATGCAATTTGTTCTTAGACCCAGCTAATTTTGTTGCTGTTTCCATAAGAGCTATGGTTACTTTTCTGTTAACTTCAGAAATATCCACTTCTTCCGATGTTAGGCCTTCTAAAGCAGAGAATCTGTTCTTCAGTTCCAATTTGAAGGTATTATGGTGTTTTTTAAGGTTGGTTATGTCAATACATTTTGTTTGTCTTATGAGCTTGCTACGTTCGAGTTTAGTGTTGAGGTGCATCTTACATCTCACCAATCTATGGTCACTGCCTGTGTTGAACTTGTTTAGCACACTGCAGTCTTCTATGACGAATTTTTTGTTACACATAATAAAATCAATTTCACTTGTCATCCCATTTGGATGTCTCCATGTCCATTTCCTGTGTGGCTTTTTCTTGAAAAAGGAGTTCAAGATGAAAAACCCTTCTGCCTCTGCAAACTCTACGAGAGTATTTCCACGCTGGTTTCTGTTGCCGTGACCGAATTTACCTACTGAAGTTTCATTCTGTTGCCGTTGCCCTATTTTTGCATTGAAATCTATATGTATATATATATTCTAGGACCGCCCCCTGTGGCGCAGTGGTCTAAGCGATGGCCTCTGATCATTCGTCCGAAATTGGGTCCGAGTTCGAATCCCGGTGAGGAATGGATTTTGTGTTTGTCTTACGGAACTGGCTCTCTCCCTTCCGTGGAACCAGTGACCCTAAGTTAGGGACGGGAGACTGCTTATAGCCCACTGCGTTGCTCACGGTGGTCGTTAAAACTCCAATCAGAAAAGATATATACAAATATATATTCTAGGTGTTACCACTAAGTTATATCTTGTTCAGTAAGAGGAACTGCGAACATTTGTGGATTTTGTTTGATTATTTAAGAAATAGGTAGTCAGTAAAAGTGCGGTGTATTAGGCGCCAGATTGAGGAAAAGTTGAAGCGGTAAAACTAGGTTTCCTAGTTCGGATTTAATAGGGTTCATTCTGGTATTGTTTCCGCAATGTGTTTTGGCCTTGTGCACTTTGTTTCCCTTTAAATTATAACTACGGTCGTCTCCAACTCAAGAATTTGGTTCATCGTCAGTTTTTTAATTACATCGTTAGACTAGTTCATAGAGTGTATATTAGACTGAATTGATGTTAAGTAATTTTTGAATTTCATAATTACAGCTACTTGTATCAAAACCCGTCATAATACGATGGGTGTTGTTTCTAAATGTGGATTTATTCTCAGTACGTTTCAGAACAGGTGCCCCATTTTGCACTACCGTACATTAATATTGGACCAAAGCAAGCCTTCTACTGCAGTGTTTTTTTTTGTTTTTTTTTGTAAAACAATGTTTTTATTATATATGTAGACTGGAACGATGTCCTCTGACTTTTCTTATTGCTCGTTTGATATGCTTACTCCACTTAAATTGTTTATTCACGGTAAATCAACGTATTTTAATTTCAACACACAAGGTCTGTCTTCGAACAGAAATTGACTTCCAAGTCTGAGTTACTTCCATAAATGTCATAGGTAAATATAATTCACGGCGTTTTGTCAGTGTTTATTTTATTTTTCAATCTCGCAAGTATTGCTCTTTACATTTAACTCATGATGCCGTTGCGTGCAACCTGCTTAATTTTAATTTCTAGAAGTATTGCTGTAGAATTTGTAGGTGCAGTTAGAGTCAGATACCTGTTCCGGCGTTCAGCGATGGTAAATTTGGATTTCACATGGAATAAAGTGGGTCCTAATGCAATATTCTCTGTGGTACTCCTGCAAAATAAAAGGTGGTTACAAAATAAGTATCTCTTTTCTCGGATGTTCACAGGAGCAAACAAGAAATTTGACACCGAAATTTCGGGTGTAATAAGCACGACTTTTAAATCCGTTCTGACGCAAATTACATTTATCAAAGCTATTCAAAGTCAATGGAACCGGTATGGAAAACAATAGATCTGATAAAAGAAAGAAGATTTTCAATCGGGTTTTCAATCCCTGAGATATTGCTGTAAACCGAATCGTAAGCTTACGAACTCTTAGAAACAGAGATATCGACAAAAATAAGATGTGACTTTACGTCCCATGGTGGGAAAATCATGCATTATTTTAGGAAGAAAGTATTCTCAAAAGCTTTAACCGTATAAGAGGTATCGGTCGAAGAAAAAAATAAGTCTAGTTTTCAGGAGCCCAGATTTTGCAACAAACACTTCAGAAGCAGAAATTACACATATGACCCCTGGTGGCTAAACCATTCTTTACACAGCATTAGAAATTATGTGAAAAATATTTTCCATCAGGTCTTGTATGCGATAAAGGAAGAATTTTTTAAATCAGAGCTTTAAGAGCAGAAATAACGCAGAAAACGTAATTTACCTTTGTGCCCCTAGCGGACAGTGTATGATTTACTTAAAGATTTTGAATTTGTAGCAAAAACATTTCACATCGGAAACACTATCCAACAAGGACGGAATTTTTGAAATCGTACTCTTAGAAGTAGAGATATTGACAAAAATAAGATATAAATCTACGCCCCCTGGTTTAGAAACCATGCATCATTTTTTCAAGAAGAAAATTTTCCTAAAATGTTTATCGGCATGAGTAGTATCGGTCAACAAACGATGTTTTTTCAATCCAGAATTTAGAAGCTCATATTTTTCTGCAAATACAACAGAAGCAGAAATTAACTTTTACGCCCCCTGGTGGCCAAACTAGAATAATTTCTAGTTTTTGTAAAAACTAGAAATTATGTGCAAACCATTTCCCATCAGGAGCTGTATCCGGTGCAAAAATAAGTTTTCAAATCGGAGATTTAGGAGCAGAGATATAGGGAGAAACGCAATTTACCGTTACGCCCCTAGCGGAAAGTCTATGAATCACTTGAAAATTTTGAAATTATATGAAAAACATGCCACACGGAAAACACTATCCAACAAAGAAGGAATTTTTGAAATCGGACTCCTAGGAGTAGAGATATTGACAAAGATAAGATGTACATCTACGCCCCTGGCGTAGAAACCATGCCCTATTTTAGGAAGAAAATGTTTTTAAAAGGTTTGTCGACATGAGTAGTATCGGTCAACAGACGACGTTTTTTTCAATCCAGAATTTAGATGCTCATATTTTGCTGCAAATACAACGGAAGCGGAAATTAAGTTTTACGCCCCCTGGTGGCCAAACTATTTTTTTACAAAAATTATAAATTATGTGCAAACGATTTCCCATCAGGAGCTGTATCCGGTGCAGAAAATGTTTTTAAATCGGGGATTTAGAAGCAGAGATATAGGGGGAAACGCAATTTACCGCTACGCCCCCTAGCGGAAAGTCTATGAATTAGTTGAAGATTTTGAAATTATTTGAAAAACATGTCACACGGAAAACACTATCCAACAAAGAAGGAATTTTTCAAATCGAACTCCTAGGAGTAGAGATATTGACAAAAATAAGATGTACGTCTACGACCCCTGGCGGAGAAACTGTTGAATATTTTAAGAAGAAAATATTCCGAAAAAGTTTATCCATGTGAGTGCCATCAGTCCACGAAATAATTTTTTTAGATATTTTGGAAGCTAAGATTTTATGGCAAATACATCAGAAGCAAAAATTAACACTTACGTCCCTGATGGCCATAGTATTCTTTACCAAAAATTTGAAATTAGATGCAAAAGATTTTCCATCAGGAGATGTATCCGCTGAAGAAATAATTTTTCAAATCGGAGTTCTAGGAGAAGAGGCATCGGGGAAATTGTAATTTACTCTTACGCACCCTAGCGGAAAAATTATGCGTAATTTGAAAAATTAACTATATCTTAAATACTCTTCGACATAAATGGAATCGAAAGATATAATTTTTTTTTCAATCGGATGTGCTGAAGCAAATATGTGGAATAAAACGTATTTTTAAATTCGACATCATCTGCATTTACGCCTTCTACCGGCGAAATTGTACATCGTAAAAAAAAACGAAATAAAGGATCATCATTTGCATATTTCAGGCTTCCCAATGCAAAAAGGATTTTACAACTCGGACTAATAGTTGCTGAGATATCGTGGGTACCGACGGACGGACGGACGGAGGAACGGACAAACCGATATCAGAAGCACGATCTTTTTACAAAGGACGTGCTAAAAAGGGTGGCATCTAAACGAAATCTAAATGTAGCTTATCGCGTGGAAGCGAAACCAAAAGAATATGTCAAAATTGAGCCGCTAGAAGAAGAACGGTAGTGCGTTCGCAAGAAAAAAGACACGTGCTTGAGTTAATTAGTTATTGACGGCACAAAGGTTTAAGGGCAAAATCGGCTACACATACTGGACGCCAGAAGACATGACATGCTAAAAACAAAGAAATCCAAGTTACACGGCTTCTCGCAGCACAATGTTAGCCATTTGACATCTGATAATATTATCAGATTTCCAAGCGTTTTTGAAATGAATCATACTTGCCAAATGCCATTCATGTACGTTAATCACAAACATTTGTTCAAAGTGGAATGCCTTATTTTTTCTAAAAAATTAGAAAGAAAATGAGCATTTCTTCTATATTTATAAGCCGTGTAAAATATTTGACATTCCTAACAACTGAAGGTAACCATTGTCGCAATGAAGGTAAAAAATGAAGGTAATAGCTAGAAGTACCCATTGTCGCAATGAAAACACCCGAACATTATAATGGTTTATTGCGTATGCAGCAAAGCTTTAATGTCTCAGTCCCATGACTCTCCTTATAAGCCCCACCTACTCGCAATCTGCAAAGTACATCAGAACCAATCGCGTGGCGGAAGTGGCCTTAATCACAATTCCGTACATTCATTTGTGAAATACGCGACCCGGGCGGCATCAATGCACACAGGGTTAGTCTCGGCATGCTGGTAAACCTCCAAAGTGGACTTCGGAGGGCCAGCAGGTGACCCTCATTTTCCCGAGTGGGCTCGGCCAGGGATGAGTCTTTTCCCTTGTTTGCCAAAGATGAGGATAGCAAATTTGTGTCTACAGTACGATATGATGGCCCCGGTGGTGTTGGGGAAGCCCCTTGACATTTGTAGTGGCCAATGGTGACTCCTAACGCTGGAGAGCCCTCGATGAGAACTTCGAGGGCTTTGTGCTGGTCACCCTATTCCGAGTGGGCTCAGAAAAGTTGGGGAAGCCCCTTGGGAACTGCCAACTAGACATGGTAGTATACTGACCACTACCTTCAGTGTCCGGGTTGGACCGGACGGGTTAATGGTTACCCCATTTGGAACTGCCGAACCCTTGTAGGAAGCTTCTATCTGTGTGCGAGAGGAAGTCAAAGAAAACTCCTAAGTGCTGAATGGGCACTCTGTGGATCTCCCGCTCAAGTCAAAACTCATGAAATTGGGAGCGCGCGGGCTTTGCCTGATCCTGGAGCAAAGAGTCCAGGGAATAGGAGGAAGAGCTCGACGAAGATGTATCCACAATCTGACAAGAAGGATCTCTATGCGAGCTGTCATGGATTTCAGGTCTAAGTCCAGAGATTGCACCGAAACACATTTTTCAAAATAAAACCAAGCAAAGGGAGTAACACTCCCCAACGCTCGCCGCTACCGGCAATAGCCCTAGTTCAGTCTGTTATCACTCAAGCCAATAAAATGGAAACTCGCTACCCGACCGCTGTCAGACCGGCCGATCGGAACTGAAGTAAGACGATTTGCCTGAAACAGTACGATTAATTTTTAGTAGGAGTTTGGTTTATCAATGAAAGTTCTAAAAAACTATGACTACCTTCGCAGTTGGCTCACAAAAATAAAAAGTAAAATTTGAGAAAAATGTGTATTTGCAACCGCATTTTTATGCAAAGGAAGTACATTACTTAAGCTGAAAAATTTCAGTTGATTGGATGTTCTTAGACAAAACAGATCAGTACGTATGGAATAAGAAAGTGTACAATGCAACAGTTTTTATGCAACATAATCAACCCTTTTTTTAAAACAAAGTAGTGTCGTATTTGTACGCTGCACTTCAAAATCACGTGAAAATATTAGCGGTGCTCCAAATTACCGCTTGAATGCCAGAAACAAATCAGTGTTTTCTTGTAAATCTCTCCCTATTGATATCTGAATAAAACAACTGGAAGAATTCTTGCAAGATGTTTTGCAACATGGTACGAGAGAGCCTGTTTTTTTATTTAAGGACATAAAATTATCATGAAAGTTAATTTTATCGTTTAAACACACTTTGCGTAGCGTAGATCGCTACAGAATGATTATGAAGGACCTCTTGTTATATTCTGGCCTCATGAAAATACTCAATTGGAAAATTTTCTTGACAGTAACGTGCTGTGTTGTATTCAACTTAAACAGTAACTGTAGGAAAAAAAGGAGCTACTGATTCTTTACTTTGCTGAGGTTTCTTTTTTGTACCTTGTTACATACATATTAATTAATTGAAATAAAACCTGGTGTGCTTCCTCCCGCAATTCCTGTATATATTTCATTATGTATTTTCTGCCGAAGTATAATACGTAGTTTTGATATAGAACTGCCTCAGTTTGCTTTTTGAAGAAATTATATTTTCTCACAGAAATGATTAAAATCAGAACCTGAAAAACGAAACCCATTATAGCGCACCTGTTACCTAATCATAAACGTGTCAATAAAATTTCCTTTATTTAAGACAGGCTTGACTTGAGTAATTGTTTGATTAGCTTATGTGTGGTAACTGAGCAAGTCTCTAAACTTACCTCCATTTCTGTGAAATATTAGAAAATTTTAAAAACTCTAACTGAAATGAATGATATTTGTCAACTACATGAGTTGAGAAGTGAAAGGGTGTATAATAAATTAAATGTAGTTTAAAAACTTCAGTTTTTTTTATTTAAGCGGAAAATGACTTGCAATGTGCGTACTAACAAGGAACACCCACAGCTTCGAACGAACATAATCGCACCAAACTTCCGATATAAGTCATTTACGTACCTCCGAATTTAATGGTGATATTCGTTTTTCTATAAAATTCCGCAGTTGCTCACTAGAGGGCTCCGTTGAGCCACCCGCCGCTCGTGGGATGCTACCCTAGTCGCGAGTTTGCAGGTGCTTGTATCACATGTCTTCTTTGTCTGTGTACATAGTGCGACAAAAAATGGTTCGAACTTTTTTGCGTCAGTTTTGAATATGCATTTCTCTGAGAAGTCACTAGTAATTTGTGATTCCTGGTCTGGATACAAGGAGGAACGAATACTTCAGGAAGCCTCCGGGGAAATAAAAGTTCATTTAAAAATTATTCCAACAAAAACTGCGAATATGTTCAAAATCTCGATGCTGATTTTTTCAGAAAATATAAAATTTAAGCAAAGAGAATTACAGACGTCATAAAACTACCATCCAGCAGGCATTAACTAAAATTACATGACAGAATATTCCTTCTGAAGATGCATTCTGTGATCTATAAACAACTGTCTGCAGAGATCATAGACCGATGTTTCGTCACGCATCGCAGAAAGCTTGCTGCCATTATGGTGAACTTGTGCAATGATTTCAAAAGTGTCATCGACGTGGCTTTCCATACTAATATTCATTCTGTGGGTGTACTGATTTTGCATTTATTAATTTCTGTGCATTTTGCGGCAAAGGTTATTGCTTTGATCATTTTATATACAGCCCTCACATGAATTAACATTTTGTTACTTGCACACCCTAAACCTTCGTTATGAAGTTTAAGACGTCAACAGTCCTATGTACGTGCTTATTACTTTTGTGTAGATCCGCTCTTTACGCTTCGACATGTATCTATCTTCAGAGACCTCTACTGGTCAACTGCGGAGTTTTACAAAACAACGAATATCGCTATTGAATTCAGAGGTACGTAAATGATTTATAACACAAGTTCAGTGGGATTTTGTTTGTTCGACCCCAAGGGTGTTCCTAGTGAGTAATTTCCAATATTTATATCATGCATAGAAAATAAGTGCAGGTATGGACGGTTTTTTTCCATTACTACAAAAAAAGTATCCATTCACAATATCTCAAAAAGCACCAGACGAGATGAATAGCAAACAATCAGCCAAGAACTAGAACTGTAGCCGTGTTTAACCGCAAGTTATATAAAGTCCTCTTTCTATGAGCTAGTATAGATAATCCTTTTCTGCTTGAATCATTTTGTGTAATGTTTAAATTCCTTTAAACAGTCACCCTATATAGTTCGTCCTGACATGGTACTGTGGAATGTTATTTACACTTTACGGTTAGTCGGATATCTCAGATTATGACAAAAAGTCTTCATTAAGACCAATTTATTCGTCCTGTGTCAGAACAAGTGGGAAATTACAAAAGAAGCCTGACGTCTAACATTTTTATTAACGCCTTTGCGAATATTTGGAGACAAATCTATAAAATGAAAGAGGAATCAAATGAGAAATTTAATTTAATCCAAGAAATTGAAGTCATAATATAAGAAATTATTGTTTTTAACAAAAAAATGATGAATATGAGAAGCGAATTGAGTCTGATATACAAGGCAAGAGAAATCCCACGTCACCTTCTTCTTTATCCAAAATTTCCCGTTTCACACAATAGGAAATACATCTACAAAGGCCATGCATTCACAATTCTTAGGAAGTGCTGCTACCTAATTTACAATATATGAAAAATGAAAAAATGACCTCAAAGTGATACCTGATTTGTTTGGAACGTTTCTACTGAATACCAAACAAATATCTTACGTATGCAGAATCACAGTGAAAAATATCACATTTCTTTTTGTATGGGTTGTGCAGTTTTTGATCTTGAATTTCAAGCTAGATTTTTAATTTGAGACTTGAATTATATACTCCACTTTTAGTATTTTGTAAGCGGGAACGGTTTTTTCAAAACGGGGAGATATTATTTTGGGTCGTATCTCGAAATAAAGTATTTTATGTATTTAACATGGATTCATATTATCATATTTTTGAAAATATCCGACTTCTTGGTATTACAATAAATTAATTACAGTGCAATATCTACCCATTTCCATCTCTTCTATTAGATGAAAATTAGATATTATCCAATATTTCATGCCATTATCCTTTGCATATATATATTTTAGCAAGTGAACAAGAGCTCTTATTATTTTTATCCTATGGGTAAAACTTTTTAGAAATAAAATCAATCCACCTTTACAATTCCAGATTACCAGTTGAAAAAAAGTGTAGGAAAACAAGTACTTGTTTGTGTTTTACCCATATATCCCAAATGCATACGTGTTTGTTGCACTGAATTAATTTCTATTTCAGAAGGTTTTACAGGACACACAACAAAATAAAAAGGGAGGATATAGTTTTTTTTGGGCATACAGTAGTTTTTGTTTCGAGAAATAATTTCTCAGATTTTTAATGCACATCCTACCTTTTATTAACATAAGCGTACATACTTTATTTAGTACATGCAACTCTTTCACAATTGATTTATAATACTTGTAACACAGGCACTAATTATCTTACAAAAAATAATATATGTAAAATTCTTAAAATGGTAAGTTAAAAGCTATTGTTGAAAGTACTTGTCAAGTTTTTCGGCTGTGCTGTAGCACAGTAGATAATTAGGGGCAAGAGAAGGTTGTCATGAGCTTCACTGATAAACAACTAT
Source organism: Macrothele yani (assembly GCA_039090855.1). NCBI lineage: Eukaryota > Metazoa > Arthropoda > Arachnida > Araneae > Macrothelidae > Macrothele > Macrothele yani. The sequence continues at coordinate 42,186,331 of CM076999.1, read as the reverse complement.
TGCATCCACACTCCATGGCTCAGAACTAATTTTGAAATTAACGTATCCTTTTTCTGCAATACCATACAACGGTACAATATTGGAGTGCTTGGACGGCCTTTGCATAGATTAAACAGTTGATTACATACGTAGGTGGAAATCTTTACACATGCTTCCACCCCAACTTGGATATTGTTGTATTAAAATGATATTGCAAATGATTGGAAGATACAAGAGGAAATGTTCACTCAATAAGGGAAAATATTTTTAGTCAAAAACATTCGCTAATGATGAAAATTAGCTCAGCAAATTTGGGACGTTTCGGCAGGAACGTTACTTATGATATGAGATGCTGAGAGGAATGCAACTTTGCATTGCCCGCAAGTACTTCTTTTGAAATGGTGTACACCATTTGCACCCATGTAACATAATATCATACATTTCAAGTTTATTGCTGTTAAAATATGTAAGCCAAGTGAACTTCTATAATAATTGTATCCTCGAAATACACTGACGGAAAAAAAAATCCCAACACCAAGAAGGGGTTGTGATAGATAAACGACAGTTGGTAGGCGGTGAGAGTACATCTGTAAGATGACGTCTATTCAAATTTCGCGCTCGGTGCATACGTGTGGCACTAGTAGCGCCCCTTGAAACATGCAAAGCAGGTTTGCTGTAAATACGCGCTGTAACGTTCGTGAGCGTTAGTTATCGTTGAGATTCGACGTAGGGTGTTGATGTTAGCCAAGAATGCCTTTAAAAAGACGAACAAGCCATTATCCACAGCTAACGGAGTTTGAACGAGGTCGTGTAGTAGGGATACGAGAAGGTGGATCTTCTTTCCGCAATATTGCAGAACGACTTAACAGGAATGTAGCCACTTTGCATGATTGTTGGCAGCGGTGGTCAAGGGAAGGTACTGCCTCAAGAAGACCGGGTTCTGGCCGGCTACGTGGCACTACTGAGAGGGAAGACCGCCGTGTACGGAGTATGGCCGTGGCGCATAATACCGCGTCTGCGGCAGCAATTCGAACTGCAGTTGCCACCACAGTGACACAACGAACTGTTACAAATCGGTAACCTCAAAGACAGCTTCGAGCCAGACGCCCTGTAGCGTGCGTTCCACTTACTCCAAACCACTGCCGTTTGCGACTCAGTGGTGTCAAGCTAGAGCTCATTGGAGGAAGGAGTGGAGATCTGCTGTGTTTTCTGATGACAGCCGGTTCTGCCTGGGTGCCAGTGATGGCCGTGTGTTGGTTAGAAGGAGGCCATGTGAGCGCCTGCAACCAACCTGTCTGCGGCCGAGACACACTGGACCTACACCTGGAGTTATGATCTGTGGAGCAATTTGTTTTGACCGCAGGAGCACTCTCGTGGTTATCCCACGCACCCTGACGGCACAGTAGTACGTCGGTCTGGTGATTCAACCTGTTGTGCTGCCATTCATGAACAGCATTCGAGGGGGTGTTTTCCAACAGGATAACGCTCAGCAGCATACCGCTGTTGTAACCCAACATGCTCTACAGGGTATCGACATGTTGCCGTGGCCTGCTAGATCACAAGATCTTTCACCAATATAGCACGTATGGGACATCATTGGACGACAACTCCAGCGTCACTCCCCAATCAGCATCAACCGTCCGTGTATTGACCGACCAAGTGCAACAGGCATGGAACTCCATCCCACATACTGACAACCAGCACCTGTACGACACAATGCATGAACGTTTGCGTGCTTGCATTCAACATTCTGGCGGTCACACCGGTTATTAATGTACCAGCATTTCACATTTAAAATGGCTCTTCTCGCGCTTACAATAAGCTGTGATCTTGAAACCTTAATCGATTAAATATGTTACCTATACAAATGTATTGCCGCCATTTCATTCCTCTACAACTATTTTTTTGTGGTGTCGGGATTTTTTTTTCCGTCAGTGTATTTCCATTATTAGGTAGAAGGTGAATTTTAAATTTTAAATATTTTTTTTGTTCTCCATTTTAATCAGTGCACTATTGTTTTATAGATATTACACTGAAGTTTTCCTGCGGGAGTAGAAAAAGCCTGGAGGAAATGCTTTCCTTCATTTTTTCATTTAAAGATTCGTATGCATATTATCAGTTATTTTGTAGTGTGTACTATAGTACATTAACAAAATCTTTCTTCCTGCTTTTTCGCACCTTCTAGGCACCAAAGGTGCCATTATTATATTCTAATTCAATAGTGCTAATGGGCACCTTTAGGTGCCCATTAGCACTATTGAATTAGAATATAAAATGTGTTAGTTTTTCCTTTTCAGTACGGTGCATTATCATTTTCTTCGCCACAGTCAACTTTGAAGACTGTTCTAATAATCTTGAGCTGTAATGTAAGATTGTTTGTTTTAAATTTCGCAATTCCATGGACGAATCACCGAAAGCTGAGTTGCTTCTCTCGCTCAATATATTCTTGAATCCTTTTACTTCCTTCTTCTCTATTTCTCCCAGGACCGTGTTTCAGAACTGCACAATTTAGCCAAATTTTAAGTAAAAGAAAAAACTCCGTGTAAACAGAACTTCAAACACTTAAAAAATGGGTACTGCGTTGATCAAAAAGAATAAAATTGTCAGCAAAAGTTCTCAGTATTTAATAAAGATTTCTATCATCAAATGGATTCTTCATCTTTTAAAATGCAGATTTTCTGCCTACTAACGGTTTGAAAAGTCAGAGTTCATGCTACCAACGGATTGATTTTAGATCCTAGGAAGGTAGGAAACGCTCTCACCACCAAATATCCGCCGTGCGTTGGAAGGTCATGTTGAGCTATCGTACACCAAGTAATGGCCCACTGACTAAAGGCTACAGTGTCTTGGTTTTTTACGTATTCTTTTGTCCGCTACTATTATGTTGCTGCTTTGACGTCGAATGACGTTTGTCGCTCCTGCTACGCAGATTAATGGCTATATTTACTGACTTCTCTCTGCCTATATATTTTCTTATCGCGAGCATATGAATCCAACAATGTCTTCCATTTTCTCACTGGACTCAAAGGCCTGTTAAAAGCGTACGTAGTCGAGATTAAATCCTTTACCAAAGGCATGTGCGTGAGAACCCTGCGGTAAATAAGGTTGAGTTAATTGTTATGCTTTACCAGTGGTAAGCACTGACTGGATCATTTCATGACTAGGTGGACTCATTAAACGAACGCAAGGGGGGGGATCAGATCATATTTATATATATGTCTTGTATTTTGTTGTAATTAATATAATCAGTTCTAAAAATAACTATCCGGATTGCTAAGATAAAGCCTCTTCGTCTTGATACACTTTTGAATACAAGATTTTTCAGTTGTTTTAATTTTATTACATGCTTCCTTTTTTGAGGGGTTTCTTATCATTTGAGCGGAAATTCTTTCCTCTTTGGAAAACTCGAAGAGAGTGAAATAGCAGTTAAATTTAATTTTTATTGATTCACTTTAAATAAAAATTTAATTAGTTACTTAGGATGTTGTATTTAAAGAAATATTAATTTATGTTTTGAGTAAATGCGAACATATGTATGTTGCTGCGAACGCCTCGTGATTATATTTCAAAGTAGTTCAAGATATATATGATAAAAGTATACAAAAGTACAGATCGGAGCTAAAGTTTTCACGCAGAAAGAGAATAATCACAGACAGAATTCCTTATATTTATTTGCAAGGTGTGTATTTCATTACCTTGTATTCTGCGTTCACTCCATCCAAATAGTGAAGATATCTTATTCTTCTACTTTCCAGTGTATTTCATTTTGTAAATGAATAGTGCTAGATTTGAAAACCGGGACCGATAAGAAATACAAAAAATGTTACTGTGGTTAAATAAGACCAGCTGAGTTTATTTCAAGCATTTTCTTTCTGCCTCCATGCATTAAATTTAGCGAACACGACGCGACTGATACGACTGGTGTTAAGACGTATCTAATAGATTCCTCAATGTTCTATCTTGGCATTTTGAACGTTATTCATGACATCAAAATTATAGACATTGGATGGTGCCCTGAACGTCGACATTAATACGTGGAATGGGTCAAAGTACAGGCACTAGGACAAATGTTAAACTTTTTAGCGAACTCTGAATTTCGAAATTGCTTACGTGATAGTGGGTGACTTACAAGTAAGAATGTTATTGTTATTTCATCATTATCATCATCATTGTCAACCATTATCAATCCACTGCTGGACGAAGGTCTCCCCAAGTTTCCTCCACAACGGTCTGTCTTGTGCCAGTCTCCTCCATGTCACTCCCGCATACTTTCAAATTTCATCCACCCATCTTCCATGTGGTCTTCTTCTGGGTCTTTTCCTGTCCCTTGGAATCCAATCTAAAATTTCGGCTGTCCATCAATGGTCTGTCCTTCTGGCAGTATGTCCAGCCCATTGCCATTTCAGGGATTTACCTCTGATCATGATGTCTTCCACTCTTGTCATTTTTCGGATCCACGTGTTCCTCTTCTTATCTCTCCTGGTTACACCAAGCATGCACCTCTCCATGCCTCTTTGAGTTGTCCGCAGCCTTTGTATGTCTCTTTTAGCTAAGATCCAGGTATCTGCACCATACGTAAGCACTGGAAGGATGCATAGATCAAACACTTTTCTTTTAAGACTTAATGGCATATTGCTCTTGAAAATTATGCTGTTTCTTCCAAAAGCTCTCCAGGCAAGTTTTGTACGCCGATTAATTTCTTCATCAATGTGACCCTCACTTGATATCTGCTGTCCAAGATAAACGTACATGTTAGTTATCTCCAGCTTTTCTCCATCAATCGATACATCTTCATGTCTTGTAAAAGCATTGTACATCACTTTTGTCTTCTGAAAGTTCATTTTTAATCCCACTTCTTTACTCTTGTCAGCAAGTTCCTGGATCATACTCTGTAGCTCTGATGGGGTAGTTGCAAAAAATGACTATGTCATCAGCAAAACGAAGGTGGGTTAGATAATCTCCATTAATCTTTATCCCTTTGTTTTCCCAGTTCAGTGATTGAAAGACATTTTCCAATGTGGCATTAAAGAGCTTCGGAGATATGGTGTCACCTTGTCTCACTCCTTTTCCAATTTTTATGTGTGTTGTATTTTAAAACAGCCGAATCTTTGCACTTGCATTTTCATAGATGTTATTAATAATATTAATGTATGCATCTTCAATACCGCAGGATTTCAGAGCCATTGCAACTGCTGATGGTTTCACCGAATCAAAGACTTTTTCATAATCGATAAAAGCCATGCACAATGGAAGTTCATATTCCCTCGCTCTTTCAATTAGTTCTCTCAGTACGTGGATGTGATCTATTGTGCTGTAGCCACTCCTGAATCCAGCTTGTTCTCTCGGTTGAGCCATGTCCAGTGTCACCTTCAAGCGGTGTGAAAGAACTTTAGTGAAGATTTTATAAACCACTGATAGGAGGCTGATAGGTCTCTAATTCCTGAGATCCTCAATGTCAGCTTTTTTATGTAGCAAGATCATTGTAGCGTTGTTCCAATTCTCAGGAATTTTCCCTTCATTAAGGCATCGAGTGAAAATTTGGGCGAGTACTGTTTCGATTTCTCCACTTGCTTCTTGTATGATGTCTACAGTAATTCCATCTTCTCCTGGAGCTTTTCCCCGTTTCATGTTCTTGATTGCATGTGCAACTTCTGCTGGAAGGACTGGAAGAACTCTGGTACTGGTACCTTTCATGATGTCTGGAGTACATGTATCATCCCTTTAATATAATTTGGAGTAGAAATCTTTCACTCTTGTCAAAATTTCGCCTCTATTTCTTGTTACAGAACCATCTTCTTTTCTCAGTGCCATAATCTGTTTTTTCCCTTACTGAGATGTCCCTTTGCTATCTTTAGGCTTTGGTTGTTTTCAATTGCTTTCCTTACTAGTTCCCAGTTGAATTTCCTTACGTCTTCAGTGATACTTTTTCGTACTGTCTTGCATAGCTCTGTATATTCCATTTTGGAAGTCACATCTTCTTTAGTTGTCCTCATCACTTTTCTTTTTTGCATCAACATTTTGGTTTTTCCTGATAATTTGTTCACATGCAATTTGTTCTTAGACCCAGCTAATTTTGTTGCTGTTTCCATAAGAGCTTTGGTTACTTTTCTGTTAACTTCAGAAATATCCACTGCTTCCGATGTTAGGCCTTCTAAAGCAGAGAACCTGCTCTTCAGTTCCAATTTGAAGGTATTATGGTGTCTTTTAAGGTTGGTTATGTCAATACATTGTGTTTGTCTTATGAGCTTGCTACGTTCGAGTTTAGTGTTGAGGTGCATCTTACATCTCACCAATCTATGGTCACTCCCTGTGTTGAACTTGTTTAGCTCACTGCAGTTTTCTATATCGAATTTTTTGTTACACATAATAAAATCAATTTCACTTGTCGTCCCATTTGGATGTCTCCATGTCCATTTCCTGTGTGGCTTTTTCTTGAAAAAGGAGTTCAAGATGAAAAACCCTTTCTGCCTCTGCGAACTCTACGAGAGTATTTCCACGCTGGTTTCTGTTGCCGTGACCGAATTTACTGAAGTTTCATTCTGTTGCCGTTGCCCTATTTTTGCATTGAAATCTCCCATATATCTTCAAGTGCTGCTTACCTTTATTATTTAGATCACGAATTTCCTCATACAATTCTTCAATTTCTTCTTCAGCATGACTTGTGGTGGGTGCATAAGTTTGAATAATCTGAGCCTGGTATCTTCTCGAGAGTTGGAAAACGAGTCGTGCAGCTCTGTCAGAGGAACTTTCAACTTCTACAACTTTATCCTTCAGTTTCTTGTTTATTATAAATCCAACACCACTAGTTCTGCCAGTATCTGTCCCACGATAGTAGAAGAGATGTCCACTTTTCAGTTCAATGAGATCTTTTCCTTTTCTACTTACCTCACTTAGTCCGACGATGTCCCACTTGATCCTTTGTAGTTCCTCTTCCAATTCAAGAAGCCTTATATCAGAAGATAGGGAGCGTCCGTTATATGTAGCCAAGGTCAGCATCAGATGGCAGCCTAGTCCGGTACTCCGGGGATTCTTTAGCACTCTCTGCCTTCATGTCGCACTAACCGCTGCCTTGGCCAGGTACATTCCAGCTGCCGGAGACTGAGGGCCAAGATTTAAGTTCTGGAGTCATTTTGGAGGGGTTTGGCCATAACTCACCACGCTGGCCAAGCGGGTTGGTGAGTGTGGGATAGCATTTCCTCTAATCCCGATGGTATACACTGTTAAAAATTTCATGGTCAAATTACGGTAGATACACCGGCAGCTGAGTGGCCGGTCAATAAACCGTAATTGTACAGTACCGTACTGATATGTTCATTAACGGTCTAATGACCGGGAAATAAAAAACGGTCAAACTACCAGAAAATGTGGCCTAACACAGTAGATCAACCGTAAATTTAATACGGTAGATAAACCGTATTTTAAAGAAAAAACATGGCAAAGCCTGTTAAATAAATACGGTGTAAAGACCGTTTTTCTTTACAGTACTGTAATTCTACAGTACCATACTGTAATGTTCATTAACGGTCTAATGACCGGGAAATAAAAAACGGTCAAACTACCAGAAAATGTGGCCTAACACGGTAGAGCAACTAAATTTCCTACGGTAGATAAACCATATTTGAAAGAAAAAACATGGCAAAGCCTGTTAAATAAACACGGTGCAAAGTTTTTTTGTTTTTTTTTCAAAAATGTTTAGCCACTGTTTTTTAGATTTGGTTTTATGACCTTTTTTTAACATGTTTTTTTGGTCTAATTAGGGCTTCAGCCAATTTTTGGGGCGGACTTGAACCGCAGTTTTAAGAAAAAACACGGCAAAGCCCATTAAATAAATATGGTGCAGTTTTTTTTACAAAAATGTTTGCAAAATTGCATGTGTTTTTCACGATCTGTAATGTGTTTGAGCTTTTGTTTTCATAATTTGTAAAACTCTCAAAAATACCGTATAATATATACACCAATCAGCCAAAACATTAAAACCCCCTACCTAATACAATGTGTCTTCACCTGATGAGACAGATTCAATGAGATGTTGGTAGCCATCTCTTGGTATCATGACTGCAACAGATCCCACACTTCCTGCAAATTACGCGGGTGATGCTGCTCATACCCCTTCCTCCAACTGAAACCACAAATGCCCAATAGGATTCATGTCCAGTGAATTTGGGGCCTATGGCATTAAAGGGAATTCCAGTTATGTTCTTGGAACCATTGCTGAACTTTCTTTGCAGTGTGACATGGATTACATCCTTTATTTCAAGTCTTGTTGAAAGGTGCCATCTCCACTAGGGAATACAGTCACGAAAAGGTAGTTTTAATGTTGTGGCTGATCAGTGTACATTTATGTAAAGATTTCAAAAGTGTGGTCAACCCTAGAATGCCACTCTTAAGTCTACCGTAATGGTCAAAATACAAATACCACCAAACTTGCTTATAATGGGTACTGTCGAATCATTTTCATCTAAGAAACAATATGCATTTTTACTGACGTAGATCACTGGGGTGAATGACTTAACTTGTAAGTCCTGTGCAAAATATTTATGCCATTGAAAATCTAGATGAGCAAATTGTTACAGCTTCCTCGGATTTTTCCAAAGGACTACTAAAAACAGTTAATTTCTACATGACAGCACAAAGTAACACATTTTTCATTTTTGTCCCTACAACTTCTGGTGTGACAATTGCAGTTCACTGTAGGTGTTTAAATTGGAAGGAGTCAGAAAGCCAAAGTGCACGTTGTTTGCAAGTATAACAAACAGATGTCAAAACTACAGAGATAATGGTGTATAGCAGTTGGCTTGAAGACACCGGGGAATCAGTAGTATTTTAAAAAAATAAATGTTGCATATGCAGAGAACTAGAAACAAATTACCAACAGATATTTTCCAATGTGCTCAGGCAAAAAGTAATTTATTGTTTCATAGATTTAGGACTACCATTACCAAAATACTGATATATAATTGAAACTTAGATACACAGGAAAAAGTACTGAATCAACTGGATTGCATTTTTTTTATTAAAAGAAAACCAAACTTAATTGGTGTAACAATATATATACAGATCAACTAATATCATAGACAATGTTTTTTTTTATTATGTGCCACTTATTGTCTGATATCTTTTAGCCAACTGTTGTGGTCTTTTACTTTGTGCCATAACTTTGCAATTTTTGGATTTACTTCAGAATAAAGCTTCTTCCCTTTCTTTCTTTGATCCACATACAGGATTTATACCCACAAAGCACCTGTGATTAAAGTGAGAAATTAACACAATGAAATACTTCATAAAAATTCTGGCTTCTAAAAAAGTAACAATATATATACAAAAATAATATGTATCTTTACAGCACACTACTAGTTTGATTTTAAATTATTACAAAAACTAAATTATTTGTGTAGTGAGAAATCCTGAAGACCATCAATAATGGAAAAGATTTGATCAATTTGAATACTATTTTTATCCCACAATAAGAATACTGGTTATACAATACAATGTTCATAATATTTGGCAAGTGTAGTGGTAAAAATTTGCAGTCAACTCAAGAAAATGAAGACCACCAAAAAAAATTGTTGTCACAATGGCCAGGTCTAAAAATTAGCAAGGCAGGTGGAATTACTAGAGGGCAACTGAAAATAAAAGACTGATGCCTTCATGGACTGAGCAGATTCCTAATACCTAGCAGAGTTGTATAAAAATTAAATGTATCTGTGCATACACAACCATTGAAACAGAAAACTTGCTGAAAACCCATGAATCATAACAATAGAATAAGATAATTTAAAGAAAAATTAATATGACAATAAATAATTATTAGAACATTACAGATTCTAGAGAGGACAAAAGTATATCAAGACTGAATGCGCAGAAATGTGTGTAAAATGGACCTTAAGGCCAGAACACTATGAACCTCATAAAAACAAGACTAATTAAAGTTTTTATATCTAGAAAAGCAGTTCCGTTAATGAACTTTCAAAAATTATAAATAGCATTTTCAACTTAATTCAAAAATAGTAGACTTATAAAATACATAAGAAAAAGACTTTAATTTCATAACTAGCAACTGCAAGAGGAACCGGGCAATATAATTTATAGTCTTTCTGTGTAAATGAAACTTTTGTTACAGTTCCTATATATTGAGAACAGGCCTTGATAAAATCAAGAGGCCAGAAAAGTCTGTAAAACCAAAAGAAGTCCCTATCGGAAGATGTGAAAATTTCTCGTTGAGATAGAAGTAAATATATTAATCTGAGTAAAGCCTTAAGTGTTTTAATTGCTGTAAATAACATTTTTAAATCTACAAGCAAAAACTATCTGCAAAAGCTGCTAATAATTTGGAAACTATCCGTGCATGGCATACGCATGCACGTCTATATTCTGAGACTGATACCAACTGCAAAAATCCAGGAAAAGCAGCAGACCCCTTCTAGTAAATAGGTGGACACAATTTATTTTTACACCCAGTCCTCAAGAAAGAGAGAGACTACTTATTTTCCTCGGTAAAGTAGAGGCTTAGGGTTAGAACAGATGAAAAGACCAAAATTATTTTAGTATTATACTTTGTTTAAAAAAAATAGGTTTATATTCTCAATAAAGGACATGTCACTGCTTTTTGTATATCATGCAATACATACACACTTACAGATGTAAAAAATATATTTTATACACTTTGTTAACATTGGAGAGAGAAAAAAACTTCAATAAAATCAAAGTTTTATCCAAAAGTTCCTATACTAACCTTTGCAAAAATTCCAATGTCACTTTTGCCTCAAAGGGGTAGTGAATATTAAACACAAAATAGGCAGAAAACAGCATGCACACTGCTTTTATTGGATTTTGCACACTATTGACACACATTCTGTCAATTATTAACATGAAGTTCTCTGGATTCAGAACAGAGGAACCTAAAAAAATAATATATATATATATATTAAATTCCTAAAATTTTATGTAAAATTAACAAATTTAACTATGGTAATTATGCAGTTTTAACTTTTGTACTGCATCAAACAGCAGTTATAAAATGGTGTAACCAAGATACCCCTATCCTGTTAGACATCAGGATCTTTGTATTACTGTCATCAAATTTAGTTAAGATTTTTGCTTGTAACTTTAATAATGCTAACACTCACTGCAGAAGCAGGGTTCGCTTCCAACAACTTCCAGAACAAAATAAGATGGACTTAAGTAGTGGGGGAAAAAAAGGGTCAAATCATGGACATGTAAAAAAAAAAAAAACTTTTCATTTTTATAAATCTCCGAAGTGGCTGGTTAAGTCAAACCCAACCAACCATCTGCAAAATAATTAATTCACTACCCATTTATTAACTGCCGATCTTGGGAACTCCCAAATGACTTCCAAAAAGGCGGAACTCTTTCACACCTGATAATAGCAATAACTTTGCAAAAATTACTGCCTGAGAGTGCTCAGGCATGGAAATTTAAAATCATATCAAGTTGAATTCAGTTCATATGGGGTATGCAGATGTGTCAACTCTCCGGATGAATGTCAAATTCTCCTGATTTTCACCGAGAATTAGCCATTAGGATGGTCAGCATTCCATCAACCACCACCATGATTTTGAATCGCCTGTGAAATAATTTTCTTTCTGCGTCAAAGCAAGGCGACAACTGCAGTCATCAGTTTTGTATTTTACCTCTCCTCCTATCTGCAAAAAAGAAAGCTTCCCAGGTGGCGCAGCGGTCTAAGCGCTAGCTTCCGACAAAAAAAATTTGCTTTAAAAAATTTTCCCCTAGCCCGATTGGCATATGACACCTTCAGCAAAGAGCTGACCTGCTCTGGCACTAGGAATGCCGGGGAGGGTCCATAATTAATTGACAGATGGCAGCTGCCCTGCCTTCTTGCAGTTCAGTCTTTCAACCCTTCGCCTCAAGAAATCCGGCGAATTCACTTAACGACAAAATTTGGCCTTGCCTTTGTAACGAAAGGAGATGTTAGTACGATGCTTTTTGTTGTTTTTGCCGTCGCGCACAACCTAAAGAAGACTATAGCACGCGGGCCATTTTACGTTTTTATTATCTTGCAGAATCTACGTACCCAAAAAACCTATTTCAGTAGGGAGTTGGATGATCCGTGGAAGGGAGGAACGTAATGAAGTGTGTAATTTCCAAAACCAAAAACAGACCACAACCCTTAGGAATACGAAGAGCTTGAATGTTTTTAAACTGCACCCCCACCCCCGATAACTATACGTAATGGACACCGAGATTACATGATCTTTATCTAAGTTAGGAAAAAATATCTGGGGTGTATACATTTACAATACAAAAACTAACAATGCAATAAAATGGGTATTGCTTTTAGTTTTATTTTTGTTTTGTTCTCCAGAACTTTTAGTGGACCAATAATACTTCTGGAAAATATCGATAAAAATAGAGCTCATGTGATTTTACGAGCTGTAATAATCTCCCGATTTTCAGATTTTGAAGGTTGGCATGTTTGGATATGACATTTTTACTTGCATAAATGTAAGAATACAATAATTAAAAAAATACAGTATTATAAAAAAAACGCAGAGGACAATATACATACAAGTGAAATAAAGCAAATACTTAAAAAATCAAAACATTGTACTGTTAAGAGTGTGAAAACCAAATATGATACTAACAATTGGTTAGGCAGAATTTTAACAAAAGCATGGCACAAACTTTCAAAGCAGAAACATTCAGCAAACAATGATATGTGAAGAAGTATGTCATTCTTAGAACTGCAGCTTTTTATTTCTCCAAAAGATCCGTGCATTTTCAAGCTTTGAAAATGCACGGGTCCATTTGGCCATGAACCTGAGCAAAATTTGGACAATTTTGGAGGTGGTATGTCTGGCAATACTTGAAGAATATTTTCACAAGCTTTGAAAATGTTCGGCATTTTGCCGCATGAAACAGACACGAGACTGACCAATGAAAAAATAAAGGCTGAATTTTTTAGCGATGCGAGGGAAAAAAGCATTGAATATTATAATTACTAAGCACATCAGAATATGCAATCATCCTGTATAAGCCAATATAAAATAATTTTATTAATTACAACTACAAAAAAATTAACTTTTTTCCTGACCAAGTCACACTGTGGTGTCTCACAGGCTGTTGGAACTTTGTTAGAGCAATTAAATAACCAGTGCAACATCAGATTTGGCAAGACACACTGAAAATGCTTCTTGGGGAATTATTATATCAGACAACCTTATAATAATAAGTCCAACAATGACATTGCCACAGGACTGTAGCAGAAAAATCAAAATCACATTTTCAGTAGGTTGAGCAGTCACACATTGTCAGAATAAAAAAAGTTTATTAATGTTTTCAGAGAGCTATCTATGGCAGCATCAGGAAGTCCAAATTACTCAAAATTTTGAAGTGATTCTTATAAGAGCCTGATTTTCAGAAAAGTGCAATAAATTAATACTTTAATACAATAGTAGAAAAGAAGATGATTCAGAAAAACTTTTTCTTTAAAGAAAACAAAAATTAGTTCTCTTGGGTTTCAAGTTGTACGTACACAGTTCAATTGCTTTTATAACAGGGTAACTAACCCCTACCCCCCAAAAAAAGAACAACTTCAGTTTTGTAACAATATAAAAAATAACCAAAACAATGTTAAAAAAGGCTGAATTCAGCCAAAAGGTGAAAAAAATGTATGCATTATTAAGACAGGTGGCTCAGCATGGTTACTAGAAAGGTATCTATTTTAACAGTACATCTCTCTAACACACACAGTGTGTACATACACTCAAAGGACAAAACATTAGATAGTTTGGAAGTGTGCTTCCACATGTTTTCTCTATGCGGAAGCACACTCCGAAGCAAATATCGAGAGTTGCCCTTCCAATTTTCCCCACATGCAACAAATGGACAGAATACACTGAAATATAGACCCACAATAAGATATAAAGGTTAAAATCGTGCAGAACTTTTTCAATATGTCACTGATTGCCAAACACTCCACTTTTATGAATCAGCACAAAGGAGATCTTCATATCAATAACTTATTGTTGGCGGAAAATGAAAAAAAAAAATCTTAGAAATAAAAATCACGATCTTACACAAAACATTTTCTTAATTTCTTAACATATGTAAGGAGTTCCAATGGAAAATTAGGAACATTTGCTAGTTCTTCCAGAAAATTTTAGAGAATAACAATGTATTAGCCTATATTGATGGAAATTCATGTATTTAACAACTTTATAGTTCCTTTACTTTTTCATCATGAATACCTTTTATTTGCAATCCCTTTTCCTTAGCAGCAAACTACTGGACTAATTAATCTTAGTCAATAGTCTGTTCCAAGTTAATCCTCCGCCCAAAAGAGGAACAAAGATTGGAAGTTGAAACTCGGATGTACCGCAGTGGTAAAGTCAACACCAGCTTTCATAGCTGGTTTCCCTTGCGAAAGCAACGACTTAAAGGTTGATGCACAGGGAAAAGAAAACTCATTTAACAAGCTTTATGTCTACATAATTGTTCTCACCTCTCTACAAAGGGGAAGGTACATAGCTATTCACCACAGCAATCAAAACATTTAAAAATAGTGCAGGTAATTTACTTCAAAATTTATGAGTTAACGCCATTAAAAGACAGTTTATTCTTCTAATACACAACAGTATGAAAATATGCAATAATTGCTAAACTATGATATAGAAAATGTGGGTTATTGCAGATGAGGCCTTTTTTAGGCCACTGTGCATTTCCCTTAACATACAAACTGGAAGTGCATGTTTGCCAATACCCTGAATATGACGTGTTGTATCATCATATTCTAAGAAAACAAAATTTTAAGGTATGATAAAACCATAAGCAGTTTGAATAAAATTCAAAATATTCAAGAGGGAAATCATAGTGTTACCTTTTACAGCTAGAAATGGAGATGTTACTGCTTCATTAGGACAGTGAGGATTGAGCACCTGAAAAAAAAAATCAATTACTTTTGCATCACAAAATCAAGATACTGATAAAATATTGTTGCACTTCATTTTAGTGATGCTCTAAAATTCTACAAATAAGAAAAGGAACCAACATTAAAACATACAGCATGTTGAGGACTGATGTAGCTTGGGGGGGGGGGTAAAGCATGCTCATTTTGCGCATATTATTCCATCTAGACTGTTTATATATATAGTATAGGTGGCTGCACCCTCACCCTTACGTTTGCCATGATAAACCTGCAAAACTTGGGAGAAATCAATATTTTTGCCAATTATTTGTAAATTAAAAACATTAATATGACTTATCAGCCAAAGAATATTGTGTTGTACCCAGCCCTTCACTCTACAGCTTCCCATATCTTTATCCCTTTGCCAACATTAGATCAGAATACCAGCAATCAGAAAGTTAAACTAGCTGATATTTTTTTAACTTCCTTTTACTAGTGATAAAACTGTAACGGCCAAGAAAACGCATAATTTAACATTAAAAAATGCTGCGTGTTGCCTTCTATGTTGGCTGAATTTGCAAGCGAATCAGGTAAGGTTTTCCATGATCCTGCTCCCTGAATTACACCACCCACGCTCAAGGCCATTTGCATTGAATAAGCTAATGTATGCCAAAAACACCTCCAGTAATTCTTATGAAGAGAACACGGTTGTAGGCAAAAAATTATGATCTGTGATCACAGATAACAAAAGGTCAGATTTTAATTTTAGATCCACTTCTTACCCGCAAGGGCACCTTCTGTTACTCCTGCATCCAAGGGTCAGTATTTCCCAAAATAAAGGTGGGAGATATCTGTAGATGAAAGGGTGGGCAACAAATTTGTTGGAAATCTCCACAACGTGCACACATGTAAATGGAAAACCACTTAAGTCTACAAGAGAGTTAAAAAACAACAACTGTGGACCAACATATTTTATCCGTAGGTCCATAAAAAAATTCACACCAGACATCTGTAAAAGTAATATCCAAATAGATGTGCGGCACTCTTCAAAAAAATAGATGTTAGCAGAAATTCATATATTTGGTGTAAGTAGGTCAATGTTTGAAAAATAATAGATAAGTGTACTACAGACTGTTTCACCCTTTCAAAACTTTTTTGAGACACACTCCCCACCATCCCCTCAAATGACCCATCTTACTGATATAGCACATTAAACAATTGAAAATCTGCTAGTAGATCTTCATACTTGTACAACAGTATCATTTGATGTGTAGCCGATTATCAATGAAATGGTTGTTAAAACATAGTGATAGTATACCAGCTGACAATATCCAAATTATTGAAATCACAATATTCAAGTAGATATGAGGGTAATGCCAATATTCAGAGTTATACTGATCATCAATTATCAAATTTACACTTTCTCTACTAAAGAAAATATTCCAAATATTTGGTTTCTCTGTAAAAAAGCTAAAATTTCATACAATTATGTTGGTTGTAATTGCAATGATCATTATGATTTATAAAGTTTAAAGAAATCAATAGAATAAATTCAAAATTACCTCAGAAACTGCCAGAAGAAATTTTACATCTTCATCAAAATATGCAGCAACTGCTGCAATTAGCAAAATGACTTGATTGCCATTTCACACATCGGCTTCTGCAAATAGCTGCAGTAAATTTGTCTTTTTCTGAGCACGAAAATAAGTCAAAAGTTCGGCCTTTCGATCTTCAACTGACTTGCAGAATTGGCTGTATATATCAATGCCTGTTAGTAATCGAAAGTGTTGCAAAAGGCCAACACCCGAAAACAACTGTGGCCAGTCTTCAACTAATTTCACCAGGCTTGTTCCACTATTTATGTCAAGGCGCTGTAAGTAAAAGGTGTCACTGATTAGCTCAATTAGTTTTTCATCTCCCTCAGTGAGCTGGCTGAGCTGGGTTTTTTTAAACTGAAGGGACTCTGTAGTCTCATTGTGAGGCCAGTTAGGTGCCCAGTTGATGCATCCATAACTATCTATCTTTGGGCTAGGAAGGGAACCAGGTGTGTTTCCTTCATCTTCATTACAAGAGACCTTCCTTTTCCTAACTGGCATTTTTTTTATGTAGCCTGCACATGTTCTCAACCCTGTTCAGAAGTTGCTGAGCTAGGGAATCAGCCAGATCCGAGAATGATCCCATTGATATTGTCGGCTAAAGAGGCATTGTACGTCTGTACACATGATTTTGCAAACTCCTGGACTATTTTTTTGGAGGGGTTTGTAGTGTACTGAAATACATCATCTGCAACGACCCTCACCAATTCTCCTCTGAGACTTGGTTTGGGGGTTCTGCCTGTATTTAAGAATTTGCCCCTCATATTTCAAAAGGAAGAAATTTCCTGCCTGTATTTAAGAATTTGTCCCTCATATTTCAAAAGGAAGAACTCATCATTAGTGCAGTGGAACTTCAAGTTAATAATGCAATTTCTACACCTCCGATAATGAAGAATGCATCTGGCACTCATGAAAATAATTTTGTTAATAATAACACACTTACAGGAATACATCAATTAGTGCAGCTGCTAGAGGAATGGTTCCTAGGACTGTCTAGAAGCATTCACAGGTGTACAAAGGTCTTTGACACATTTTAGTGTCCAACAGGAAATAACTTAAAAAACTTTAGGAAGGAAAACATTACAACACTGGGTAAACACTTCCATAAACAGCTTGGATCTCATGAATCTCTTGGAAGACTGAGTAGTGACTCAGTCTGCTAGGTGAGTGGTAATAATTCAATTAAGGTTATCAGGCAAGGAATGAAATTTCACAAGCTGCTAGAAAAATTCTGACCCACAAGGAGCGATTTCCGTTTTTTTTTTCCAAAGCTGATGGCCATAGACAGTGTGCTGCAAACAAGGGCTCAGTTTGACGAATTTAATAAAAAAAAACAACAAATTCAGATCAAATATCAAAATTAACAGTTTGTATAACCTAATGATGATCCGCATGAATGGACCACCACTGGATAAATTTGATTTATCAGCTTCAGTGGACTACTGGTTTATGTTTAGATTTTCATCAAAACTATAGAACCCTGAGATTTACAGACTAAATTCGAATTTCATTTAGCAATAAGTAGTTTGGGTAATAGGCAGTGCTCAATACACTTATACTGTATTATTATTATTAGTCTTTGTTCCCACATCATCACCATGAATTATGCTTGTGCATGAATACTCTGAAATTTGCTTTTGTTTCACCTCACTCCTAAATTTTGGAGCTGGTTCCTGAATCTGGAGCTTATTTTTCCAGCCCTGTATTATGTGTTGTTTTACAGGTTACATTTGTATAAACTTTTATATTACAATACATCCAACTGTTTTTGAGATCACCTTTTTATTTTATTTGTAACTTAACCTTTGCACCATAGTGTATATATAAACCTCATGAAAAGTGAAAGAGGGCAAAAATAAATTCTTACCAGTTTTTTAAAATGTTCTCAGTAGTTTTCTTGACTGTACTGGCTTCAAACATTCTTTTAAATCTGATTCTTCAACATATTCAATGTCCTTATACTTCGAAACTCCAGCATCAGTTAGTGCCAGAATAACTTCTACAGTCTTGCTTTCATCCAGTTGTAGTGTTTTTGTGACAAATTCACGAACTTGCTCCATTTCTTAAAAAGCAACACAATAATCAACATCATGTATAAGCATGTTTTATTTAAAGAATATAATTAATCTAAGTTAACACATAAAAAAAAAAATATCAGTTCAGTTTCTGTCGTGGATTCTTCCAGTTATAACCACAATTTTTCACTTGTGAATTGAATCATAATTTTTAGATAAAGATTCTTCCACACATATCCACAGCAGCATTTCTCACTGTCTTTTAGGAATTTAAATGCCCCATGGGAGAACTTTACTGACTAATTAAAAAAAAAAATTACTGAACAAGATGAAAATAATTTACTTCTACTGACCATTTTGCACTCCAGGAACCAATATTCAGCTAGCTGTGTCAGTAGCAATAATGGCAGTGTACAAATAACTGATAAAATATGCATTATCTAGTGCTCTATATTGCTGTTGCTAAACCATTAAAAAACTTATGTTTCAAAGCAATAACTTTTTTATTACCACAACTGTAGCATGATAAAGGGTAGAAATCACCTAATTATTTGTCATTCACACACAAAACTCTCTGTACTTTTACAAATGTGCAAACCACTATCTGAGCACCAACGACCCTCCCACACATTAACAATAAAAAATATTTCCTTGTTTTTATGTTCTAATATGAACAGTATTTCTCCAAAGACACAATCATTATCTTTGTTCTTTACGTTCAAAAACTGGCCTACAGTATAGAGTACCAAAAATTTTCACTTTGTTTGAAATGTGCAGAGGTTGATATTCTGATTCTTTTATTGCCCTTTGTATTTGAATGGAGTATAACTCGATAATGAAAGTTTGACTGTCTTCAAACCGAACCCTTTCAGCAAAAAGTGAGCCATTTAGAAGATAAGCTTGCAATAACTTATGTTTGTTTGACAGTGTATCAGTGAGGTTTTTGAAGTTCTGACATCTTCGGGCAACTCTTTTGAAATATGAATGTTTACTCTCAAAGCGCAATGTCCAAAGACGAATAAGTGGTCCAAATTTCATCGTTAACTCAGGATAGTGCAGAAGGAAGTGGTGCTTTGGTCGAAGAGGCACATCTGCAAAAGCAACCTTCCTTCCCTCCAAGTACTCTTCAATTATGATTTTGAAATATGCAATTTGTGAATGATTTATGCTAGGTGCACAGGCAAATTCCACAATTTCTCTGAGTGTAACAACTACGTAGTTTCCATACAGAATCATCAGTATCTATCTTAGAGTACAGAAGGATTGGCAAAAGTGAAGTAAGGCCCAGTTCTGACAAGCACTGCCATTTAACCTTTTGCTTTTTGGGTGAAACACAGCAGGCCTGCAAGAAGCATCATGCTCAGAAAATGAAAAGCCACGTATTAGATCATTTAATAAAGTATACGTAAGCCAGCCTTTCTGAACAAAATAATTTAGGTAAAGTGACAAATTATAGTCACAAACCCCTTCAAACAAGTCATGACCAACACAAGGAGGGAGCCCAGGAAGACAAACATGAAAGTACTGCAACTTATTGAACAGAGACGGGGAAATGATTCCTTGGCTACCCATGGCTAATTGCGAAGCAGATGCATCATAATTTTCAACAGTTCGTGATGAAGCACTCAAATATGGATACTCTTCCAAGTATCTCTTTGCATTAGACAATAACGGCACATATATTCTGAAGTTGAGAAATTCTGGTTAAATCCACCAATAAAATGTGCTCCTAAATTGTCAGCAGTAATACAAAAAGCCCTCCCTACATAACATACACCATCCACATTAAATCCTTTCTCAATTTCTTTAAGGTCACCAATCAATTGCCTAAATACTACTTTTTGGCCAAACAATTTTAAATCTTTTTCACAGCACAGTAAAAGAAGCTGCATTTGGTGAACTGATGACCTATACTGAGGGTAGATGTTTCCTAATGTGAAATAAAATCCGAGAATTGTATGTTTATTTTGTGAAGAACCTAACGGGTTAACAACCTCAAACACATCCTGAAAAAGGATAAGCTGAAGGATTTTTATTGATCCATCTGCTTGGCATTGCTGAAACACGCTACCGTCAGTAAAATCACTCATTCGATCTGCTACTTCATTTTTCAGTGGATCTACTTGATCCTTTATAGTAGAGATGAGCGTTATTTCACTACCTGTGATTTGATCACGGTTACTGAAAAGTCACAGGTAGCGCCTGCTACTGAAAACCGTGAGTAACAGTGATCGTCCAATAAGCGTTCCTCACTCTGTTATTGCTACCCATCATGCTCTTCGTGATTTTTCACAGCTCCGTCTTAACTGTTACCGAGTGAATTCTGCTCCTGTAGCTGTTACTCGTTATCTGCTGTTGCGTTTGGCAGCTGCCTGCTATTTGTGATTTTTTCACAGCGTTGTTTCTGAGCTCATCGTTCTCGCAGTGAGTGGGGTTAAAAAATTTTGAATTCGGAGAAAATAGTGAATTGTGAACGTTACTTAGTAAATCTTTAGTAGCTTCATCCATTTCAAGGCTGAAAAAATGCTGCCTCGTTTCTTTCAAAGTTGCAACATACCATGTTAGGTACAAAAGAACAGTGTGTTTTAGATAATCTGAATCCAAAATTTAACTAACCGCGAAAAACGTATAAAATAATTACGCATAATTCAACTGAAAAAGCTGTAAAAACTACAGCAAAATATCAGAATTCGCGCAGAATTACCTATAAAAGTTTAAAACAAGTTTAGGACATAACGGACTTTTGGGCACAAATCTTTAGAGGCCGTACAAAAATTGCAGTTTCTTGGCGCTGTGAGGGGAATTGAATGGAGATAACGTTCCCAGTAAGACAAACGACAATTACAATTGAATTTTAAAAAAATTACAAAGCACAAATTTTGAAGATGAAAATCCGTTTTTTGGTGTAAATATGAGAAGGACAATATCCGAAAACTTGAAAATTTCGTCGTCCTGGATCGGGATTGCATAGCACATAATCATTAATATGGATTACATCATATTCATGATTACATAACACATTTCTTAGGTTTCAACGAAACAAAGCAATTACATCAGAACTCATACTATGTTCGGAAAAAGACGACAAACAGGGATTTTCTTATAACGCTGCACTTTTACTTAGGTACTAAATGTTTACATAACATTTCAAGTTATTAATATTTCTCTCTTACTTAATTAGGCACTAAATTACTATGCCTCATTCGTAGGACCTTTTGACAGTCTTTCTTCTACCGATGTTATATTCATAAAGTGTACGTATCAACTCAAGGTAATAATATTGCGCTTTTACTTAAGCACTAAACATTATTTCACAGGACCTATGCCTTTTTAACAGTTTTTGTTCTATCGATGCCACATTCATAACAATTAGGTATCAACTGAAGTTAATAATATCCCGCCTTTAATTTTTCACTAAAAACTTAAAAACTTTCTCACGTTCCCTAGGCCTAGGCCGTGGCCTTTTTAATAGTTTTTATTCAATTAATGTCGTATTCACAACTATTACTTATCAAGTGAAGTTAATAATATTCCGCTTTTACTCAGGCACGAAATATTCATTCGTTACCCTATGCCTAGGCTTTTTAAATAGTTTTTACTCAATGTCATATTCGCAACGTTTATGATTCAAATAAAGTTAGTAGCATTGCGCTTTTACTTTGGCACTAAATGTTATTTCACAGGCCCGAGGCCTTGACATTTTTAACAGCTTTTGTTCTATCGATGTCACATTCATAACAATTCCGTATTAACTCAAGTTGGGTGTAGGATCTCAGATCAGATCTTCAGTAGAGGATTTTATGAAGGGAGTGTCTGACCCCAGGTCTTAAACAACCCTTAGAAGTAGGAAGCTAGGAGATTTGGGCTAGAGTGCCCGATAGAAAAGTGACAGAAGATAAGTAGAAAGGGGGAGGAAGACGCCCTTATTTATTACCGGGGGGCCAGTACCCGGGATCCGACGGCTTAACGTGCCCATCCGACGCACGGCGGATATTTAGTGGATCGAGCGTTCGTACCTGCCGAACCTGAGGTCCTTTCCGTGGCAGTCACGAACGTTGCCCTACACCCAGGCAGCGGGGCCATCCGCTGCCTGGGTGTAGGAGAACTG
Source organism: Macrothele yani (assembly GCA_039090855.1). Lineage (NCBI taxonomy): Eukaryota > Metazoa > Arthropoda > Arachnida > Araneae > Macrothelidae > Macrothele > Macrothele yani. Next base: position 42,163,750 of record CM076999.1, on the reverse strand, counting down.
GCCACAAACATTTTAAGGGGCCGTATAAAAATTACGTTTTTGACCGCCTCGTGGCCACGACCCCACAACAGAGGTTGGCAATTTAAGTCATATAAAGCTTCCGTAATTTCGTCTTTTCTTAATTGCGATAATTAATGTAATTCTTTACAACAAATGTTTGATCTGCATCTCAACAAAATATTTTAGGGTTTTCAAACTACAAGTCTGACAATTATCAGAGTGCATGTGACTACTCGGCAACTAAACTGTCGGGGGGGGGGGGGGGTTATACCAAAAGTGGAAAATATAAAAGAAAATCTCGTCCGATCGGGAAATTTTCAGCATTTACAAGCTACAACTCGTCGACACATTATCTAAACACATATGCCTACTCTGGAAACCTATCGGGGGTGGGGGTGGGGGTGGGGGGGAGGGGGTGGCATACCAAAATTGTAAAATATAAAAAAAATTCTCGCCCGATCGGGAGATTTTCAGCATTTACAAGCTACTACTCGACACATTATCTGAGGGCATGTGCCTACTCAGAAAACCTGTCGGGGGGGGGGTAATACCAAAATTGTAAAATGTAAACAAATTCTGGTCCGGTCGGGAGATTTTCAGGCATTTATAAGCTACAACTCGACCCATTATCTGAGCGCATGTGCCTACTCTCGAAACCTGTCGGGGGGGGGGGGGGGGTAAATACCAAAATTGTAAAATAGTAAAATATGAAGAATTTATGGTCTGATCGGGAGATTTTCAGCATTTACCAGCTACAACACGACACATTATCTGAGCGCATGCGCCATATTATACTGTTTATTTAACACCCCCCCCCCCCCCCACACGCACAGGTATCCTGAGTAGGTACACCTCAGATAGTTTGCTGAGTTGTAGCTGGTAAATGCTGAAAATCTCTCAATCAGACGAGGAATTTTTCATATTTTACACTTTTGGTATTAACCCCCACCCCCCACCCCGACAGGTTTGCTGAGTAGGCACATGCCCTCAGATAATGTCTATTTGTAGCTTGTAAATGTCAAAAATCTTCCGGTCGGACGAAAAATTCTTTATTTTTTACAATTTTGGTATCCGCCCTCACCCCGACAGGTTTCCTGAGGCAGCAGATGCCCTCAGATAATTCGAGACGCTTTTCTCCTTCCTGGTATAAACAATATCCTGATATAGAGTAAAGCATCGTTAAAGATACTGCTTATTGCTTTGAGTTTGTTTTCTTTTCCCTGAAGGTCCAGACAGGGAGAAATTAGATTGTACTTGAAATGAAACAGGTGTAAGGCAATGACACAAAATGAAGAGTGTGGGTAAATATAAATTAGGAAAATTATCCCAGCATTTCTCTTTTAAAGCTCACAAAGCTGCACTAGTGGATTGTTGCCATTTTTCACAAAAAGATAAACACGTCGATATTCTTTTAGACAAAAATAAAAGGGCTAGTGTAATTTTCAAGAAGAACATGATAAAGAATTTAATACTAAAGTTTTAAATATTTTATTTGATGTTGCCAGAACATTGGCCAGGCAAGGCATTGCTCTTTGCGGAAATAAGTCAGATGAAAATGGGAATTTTCGTCCAATCGTAGTTTAATTTATCGTCATTGCTTGATAATGAAGAAATGGTTAGATAAAAAGAGACTAGACAAAACCCATCGGAATCGACGGTTAGTTTTTTTTTTTTTTTTTTTCTGAAAAGAATAAACTCATATAATGTATTTATTTACACATTAGAAAAAATCCTGCAGAATTGACAATCATCACCTTAGATTTCACTGTCTCTACTTTGCGTTTCAGTGTTCCACTCTCCAGCGACATCAAAGTCCTGCTTCAAATAAAGATTTTACTGAGTGAATTGGTTTTTAAATTGAGCTGCACTTCCATCAGAAAAAATTTTTAACTTTTCTATTTCTGGAAATTTGGCCTTTAATGTAGCTATAGCAATTTTTAAGGCCTGCACAGCATTTTTGTAATGGTTGAGCTCATCACTTATTACAGCTACAGTATGCTTAATATTTCATGCACAACTGGTAAATATACAGTAGTTATTTGCTGGTGCCTCCAGTGTCCACTCTGGATTTCATCTTGGGAGATAGTACTGTAATTTTCAAAAAAATCAATTTGGAGCAGACCTTCATTTGGTGACTGAACTGTTCTTACAAAAGAATGAATTTTATAATAATGTAACTGATTATGAAGCACAGTTCTTCAAACAGAACCATCAATCTCAACCACTTTTTTGAAACCATCTATATCTTTCCATGTTACAAATGTGTCTATATGTATCTCTTCAACACACATGCAAACATCACTTTTACAGTCTGTGCAAAATCCAATCATGCAGTTCTCATTTTGAATGCTGCAGCACAAAACACTCATCAGTTCTATTTCATTTGAAGGAAACTTTGGGGAATTGGAATTTTGCTGGCCAAGGATTGTATAAAAAAATTGAAATTTGCATGATATTTGCAAGCACATAATTCCGTGGTGTTTACAAAATTAATGTCACATATCCAGGACACAGGTCGTAAAACTTAGTTTTTTAATTAAAATGTTCTAATTTTCATTTTTGAACTGTGTGAAAGCATCACTTATAGTCATTAGCATGTGTCTTTTTTGTATTAAATTGTGCCTCCTTGATAGTGAGTCCTTTATTGATTTCACACATTTCCTGGTACCTGTCTACTTACAATATATCATTATGGCATAAAAATCTTTTTTGTGCTATCTGATATACAGCGTGAAGTCTTTTCTTTTTCATTAAACAGAGTTGTGGCAATGTTAGGCAACACCTCAGTACCAAAGTGTGACTTTCAATAATGTCACACACGTCACACCTCAGTTTTTCTACATGACTTTTTCTACACTTATTCAGACTGCTGACAGTCAAACTTCCACAAAGTTTGAAATTTCTACACAAAGGGTATGTTAGTATAAACTATCTTTATGGTCATTTCAGTCAGCAGACTAAAAAAAATGACGGTCAGCAGACTAAAAAAAAAATGTTTTTAAATTTTCAATTATTTTTAAGTGTAAAATATGTTATTACAAAGTGTTTTGGACTCTGCTACATCTAGCAAATACAACTGCAAGTGAAAAACAGTTGTCAAAACATTTCCAGAACTGGTATTAGAATTGTCTAATTACTAAATGTAAATTCTACCTTTTGTTCTGGATGTTTAAGACTGAAATGCAAGGAGACAATGATTTATATAGCATTTTTTGTTGTGAATTCAAATTCTATGTAGTACTCATACCTTCAATTTGATGTATCATAAATAATAATATGATACAATTTAATTTTTTTCCTGTTTGTCCACTTTTTCATGGAATGGCTGTAAAGAATTCTTCTTTTGAGGAGTGTGTAATCATTGCTCTTTTGATTAAAGTTTTAATACTATTGTATTTCTGTGTGTATGGATGTGTTGAATTATATGGAATCAGAACAGGAATAAATGACTGTTTTCTATGTAGTCTGTATTGTAGTTGGTCTATTTGCTTGACAACTTTAACATCAAGGAAGATCAAAGTATTCTCCTCCTCATGTTCTATTGTCAACGTTGGATAGATATTACCAAATTGCTGAGTTAATGATTCAAGTTCATAAATACTCATTCGTGACAAAATAAAAATGTCATTCACATATCTACAGTAAACCAAAGGAGTTTCTTCCATTGTACAGATTATTTGTTCCTCAATATTGCTCATAGTCACTTCTGCAAACAGATTTGACAGAGGGGAACCCATTGGGCCTCTATTTTTTTGTTTGCAATGTTCTCTTCAAATTTGAAAATATTGTTTTCATAAATGTATAACAAAACTGCTTTTGATTCTTGAAATTGTGTGTTATTAAGATTTTTGTCCTGTTTTAATTTTTTAATAATGTTTTCAATTGCTTCCGGTGCAGTGGTACTTGGAAAAAGGGCCTTGACATCCATACTTGCTATAATCCTGTAGATCTTGGTTTACATTTTTAATTATATCAATAAACTCATAAGTATTATAGTTTTTACAGTAAATTGTGTTTTCACATTTTTTTAGATGCGCGTTGATCTCAAAGTCAATACCAAAAGCAACAGTCTTTTTTCGTGCTTAAATATTGTAATACTCTATTGTGATGTTTACAATCATAATATCAGTACTCACAGTTTCTTATTTTGTTTCTTTTTCTGTATTCAAAAATTACAAAAAAGTAGTTCAGCTCAGGGTTCCCCCCTGAACTTGATGAACAGGTAATAATTTGATGTCATGGCTATTTCTAGACTTGATGTATTACAAATTTCACTAAATTATAGGATTTACTTGGGAATAAAAAGATATTACTTACAGTCGAATTTTCAGGTAGCATCCCTACCCGTCCACAAGACTACACTATAGTAGGTGTTGTCATTCGTGAGCTAAATACCCCTTAGGTTAGTAGGTGTCCAACCTTATGCTGGAATTTAGCTCACGAATGGCAACATCTACTATAGTGTAGTTTTTGAGGAAGCCTAGGTTTTTTTTTTATTGGAAGTTTAACGACCACTGTGAGCAACCCAATGAGCTATAAGCAGTCACCCGTCCCTAATTTAGGATCACTGGTTTCAGGGAAGGGAGAGAGCCAGTGCCATAAGACAAACACAACATCCATGCCTCCCTGGGATTCGAACCTGGACCCCTCTCGGACGAATGATCAAAGGCCATCGCTTAGACCACTGCGCCACCGGGAGGCTTTTTGACATTAACTCTGCTGTATATACTATTAGAATGCTAGTTACTTTATTTCCTGTAGACTCTGCATTCTTCTGTATGGAGGTCTAGTCCACAATTCGGTAACACATTTCTTATGTTAATTATTAACTGCCGATTTAGGTCGTGCCGGTGTGGCAATTCCCTCCAAATAATACACACACATGCAAGCTATAGATATACCTTCACAGAAATTTCCCCAACAGGGAGGTAATCAGTTGCTTAAATTTAGTCTTATATTTGTCCACAATTTATATGATCCCCCCCTCTCCATTCCCTACAAAAATCATCAGGTATTAACCACTTTACAAAATCTGATAGATATTATGACTATGACTACCGACTGAAATTTCTGTCAGAGAACTTTACGTGGGCTGTGCCCATATCTTCTGTCGGAAAATTATAAAGTTCATAATTTTGTAATCTGTGGCAGACAGTAGTATCTCAGTTATACATTTTACTATGGAATGGCTTAAAAAACATGTGACTGAAATTTCAAAATATTAAATACTATTGTACAATTTTAAATGCTTCCAAAAAGAAAAAAAAAGGGGAAGAGGGCTCGCAATTTTAGAATATGCAAATAAATACTTTGTTCGCTACCTGTCCATTCTATTTTGTTCTTGCCTGTCTATTTTGACCTTTAATTTTTTTTTTTTTTTTTACATTATAAAACAAGGTAAGAAATTCTGCATGATTTCATATTTTCAATATATGAAAGAACTCTTACCTTTGAAATATTAGGTAGTAAATCCGAATGTGTTCTTATATTCAACACCCTTAGAACACATTATTTACTTATAATACTTGGCCCTTTTCAAAGAATTTTGTTCACTAGTTGATTTACCATTAATGCTGGGTAAAATATCACTACTTTCTGTTTGTTTTAATTTTTTTGAATTTGGAGAAATTTGTGAATTGTGTGTGAACATTAGATGATAAATTTTTTGTTGCTTCGTCCATTTCAAGGCTGAAAAATAAATGCTGTCTCATTTTTTTCAAAGTTGTAGCACCATGTTATGTATAAAAGAACTGTATATTTGATAATCTGAATTCAAAATTTAACCTATAAATCGCATAAAAGAATTACGCATAACCCAACTGAAAAAGCCATTATAACTACAGCAAAATATCGGGGTTAACGCAGATTTATGTTTAAAAGTAAAAAACATATAACCCAGGATCCGCTGTTTTATGGCCAACCCACCGTTCCATTAAGTGATTCTGCTATCAGTTAGTTACTTTACTCGTTCGTTAGTCGTTACTGGTGCACGAATTCACGGAAGGGAAACAAATAACAGGTCCTAAACTGTGATTCCAATCACAGTTAAAAATCACTGTTACTTTTGAGTAGCAGTCACAGTTAGCGCCGTGAACACCAAGTAACAAGTAAGCTCATCTCTACTTTATAGACTTATCGTGGAGCAGATTAACAAGAGTTTTTTTAATTGGAATGTAGTGGCAGTAACGCAAGCAATTTACCTCATCACGACCCATGCAAATTTCAATGGGTTTGACAAATTTCATGCTTTTTTTTCAAAATATTGTTGTCTTAAATAGATAGATTTAAGAAGTCCCGATTCAGTATCGAATGCAGATTTTAAAAACTTTGAGTCATGGACATATTTTACAATTTTTTTTTTCATCTTCAGATATATTTACCAATTCACTCAATTTATCAGTGAAACTCTGTGTGAAAAAGGAATCCTCCTGAATCAGTAAATAATTTATCTCTTCTGTTATCAACTGTATTGTTTTACATGGGATTAGGCATTTTGATTCCAAAAGCAAGCAAAAAAGAGCAATATTTTTCAGTGTGAGTTCTTCAGAGATATGGCTGTCTGACTGCTTAAGTTGTTCACTTACGTCAGAAGTGACTAGTTCCACAGTACTGTCAACTCTCAAGGTCAGGGCAACTGGCTCAGAATTAAGAAACTGTGGAGACAGGAATTTTGTACTGTGATTCAGATGATATCTAGATAAATGGGATGAAAATGAAGATCTGACTTTAAATGTTTTGGCACACCCCTTAAAACAGCATCTAATAAAGCCCCCGGAGGTTAGATGTGACTTAATGTGCGATATTAAATCAGAAACCCTATTAAATGCCTTATGACACAATCTTTGGTTGCACTTTAAATCCACTTCTGAATTGCAAAGTTGTAAACCACGCAATCTACGGTGGTATCGCGAGACATGAGTATTAAAGCCATAGTAAGAGCCAAATGCCTTGGAGCAATCACGCACCCCACACTGAAATCTAAAATTATTTACATTTATATGAATGCTCATGTGGTGAACATATTTCTTTAAAGATAAACATAGTTGCAATTGACATACTCATACATGATGTTAAGTATTAAGTATGCACTTTTATGCAAAATGTTTTATAATATGAGATATTCCTAAGAAAAACAGAAGGAATTACTTTTTTATGTATTGAATGTAAAATTTCATGTATCAAAAATAAACAATAACTGACACTAATTGCCAAAGGCTTTGATTCATCTGAAACCAAATTCTTTTACATATTTTTTAAAAATTCAACCAATTTAGCATGCAGAACAAAGATTCATTACCAAAATTATTTACAATACAAAAAATATGTCCGCAAAAAGATCCTCCGTAATTGTCAGCACTGTTGTCTTAAGCAATATACAGGGTGTCCCAGAAATATTGGATACATTACAAAATTATGTAAAAAAACAACTGAGCATTGTCGGTTTTTCTATGTCACGTATTACAAACACGGTTTCTATATTTTTGTTTTGCAGAATTGTTATTCCCAGAATCCGATAGATGGCACTAGGTGTGGCCTGATGAGGAATGTATGAGAAATGCGCAATCGGTAGTAATGTCATCCGTACAGCACAAGGCGATGTGTGTGTTATGGCTTGCGAAATTAAAGTCTGTCATTAAAGTTAAAAGACGGTACCATTTAGAGTATGGTTGTAATCCTCCATCAATGAATTCAATTAAGCAATGGATAAAACAGTTCTGGCAATGTGAAACCTCGTGGAGGAGCCGGTTGGCCTAGCATCAGCGGTGAGACGGTTGACCAAGTTAATGGAAGTTTCCGACGAAGCTCCAGGAAATCCGTTCGTAAAGCAAGCAGAGAACTGTGCATTCCGAAATCGACAGTTCACGATATCTTGCACAAGAAATTAAAGTTTTATGCTTATAAAATCCAAATAGTGAAAAAGATGCATGTAAATGATCACACTCTGCGAAACAATTTCGCTGTGGTTATGCTAAATTGAGTGAAAAACAACGAAAACTTTCTCAGTACTGTCATTTTCAGTGATGAATCCACATTTCATGTATTGTGAATTGTCACAACTGTAGGATTTGGGGTAGTGAACTGCCTCATGCTGCTAATGAACTGGAACGTGATTCTCCAAAAGTTAATTTGTGGTGCGCCCTATCAAAAAGAGAAGTGATTGGCCCTTCCTTCTGCAAAAAAAAAAAACAAATGATGACATTTACTTGGATACGATAGAAACTTTCGCTATACCCAGATCAAAAGATATGATGTCATTTTCCAACACGACGGTACGACTGCGCATTGGTCAACATGTATACATAAGTGCCTAAATGAGCCTTTTCCCCAACAGATAGATTGGCCGTGGTGGTCCCATTCTGTGGCCTCCTCGCTCTCCAGATCTAACTTCATTGGATTATTTCATGTGGGATTAGGATCGTGTCTATCAGACGCCTTGTACTGATTTGCAGGAACTAAAGTAGCGTATCACAGCTGCTATTTAATTCCATAACTCCTCAGATGCTTGCCAATACATGGCATGAAATTGAGTATCGCTTAGACGTACTACGAGCAACCAAGGGATCTCACATCGAAATTTATTAACTTGTGCAGTTACATTGTAAGTTAATACAGTCAGTTTATTTCTGTCTGTTTAATGTTTTGTTTTATATAATTTTGTTATGTGTCCAATAATTCTCGGACACCCTGTATATATACATTTTTGTAGCAAATAAATGCAACAGAATAAAAACAAGAATTTTATTTGTTGAGAAGGAAATAAGAAACTAAGACTTTTGAATCCAAAAGATTTTGAAAACCGGTAGAAACAGTAAAGATTTTATGTGTGCAGCTCTATGGAGCACCACATTAACAGGACCTGCAATTTTATGAGAGTTCCTAGTTCTTTTTTTTTATGTGAAAAAGACTTTTTCCTTTTTCATACATTAGCATGAGAAAGTATTGTAATCGTGAAAAATTCGAACTCCAAGATGTCAAAGGAAATGCAAGTTGTGATGTACTTTGCACAAAAAAGAGTAGTCATGACTACTTTCTATTTTTAAATAAATCCGGTACCTGTATGTACCTCTTATTTTTCCAGTTTTTCAAAAAAATAAGATTTTCATTTCTAGAAACTTGTCTCCAGCCTCATTTATTTAGCACTGATGGAGATAATGCTTCACTGGTGATGTGACTTCATTGCTGATATTCAATCAGAATGGCGACACAAGAGGCCTGAATGTTACATTGTGATTAAAATTTTCACCGATTCACCCTTTCATGATGTACATTCTCGGAGATTTGTTTCAATTTATTTATAGTGACAAACTGACAATGAGGGACACAGAGGTCCCTTGAGATATATCAAATATGGCATCAGCCATCTTGATTGAAGTCCATGGTAAAGTAAGGTTTAGAAATTACCAGATGATTATATTTATATTTGGTGTTTTCACTAACACGCTGCAAAAAAATTTTTTTATTGGATTTTGCCTTTTTTAATGTGGCGGGGGGGGGGGGGCAGGTTTGGTCTTTGGAAAAAAAATATCTTATCAGGAATTCAGGATGTTATTTTGGGTTCTGTATTAGGATTACAATTTATCTGTGGTTGACTTTATTACTATATATATACAGCTAAAAACAATTAGGGAATAGGGAATATTGTAGTTTTGTATTAAAACTGAGTGACAGAAAACTTTAGAGGTTGGAATAGGAACTACATACACTTAGTACGCTATGCAAAAAGAAAAATATGGCCAAAACAATTAGTAAATTTAATAATTTTTGGGGAGACAAATGTACAAAGGCATATTTATGATCATATCGTAAAAATGAAAATAAAGGTAAATTTCTCACTGAAAAACATGTACGGCAATTTGCATTGTATAAGCCACGAATAAACGATTTAAAAAAAATAAAATAAAAAAAATTTTGCTGCCGTTCAATTTGAAAAATAATCTGCAGGGTAATTGTGCTGGAGAGGGGCTATATAATTGGAAAAGGAACTCTCTCGGAAAAAAATTTCAGTCTAGGATTTGCACGAAGTGAAGAGGACGGAAAAGGGATGTCATAATGAAAGACCGGGAAAGCTGTAGGAAGGGGCGGCGGCAGTTATTTTGTCTTTGTATTGTTGGGAAAGACAAAATGCTGACTGTGTTTGTGCCCTCTCCTCATCAATTGGCCAATAAAAATGTATGCACAGTGCTTGCTGCAGGAACCTAAACATGCACGCTTCATTTCAAAGTTCTAAATCTCGTGTACACTGTGCCTTGTATTTTAGTTTGTCCTTTGCTAGTTTGACCAAAGTCTTTGTTTCATTTCTTCGGACTCCGGGGTCTTTATGTGCCTAACTTTTCTGTCGAAAATTCCGCTTCTGGATCAACATTTGTGATATACAAGATCATATGGCTATTTTTTTCTTTTTCTTCTGAATGTCACAATCTGTGAATTATACGCCGGCACAGATTATACGAAAAAAAAAAAAAAAAAAAAGTGCGATTTTCAGGGTCTGAGGATAAACGACGAAAATTATGATAATTCAGGAATTTGCGAGCCCCAGATGAAAAACAAAACAAAAAAACGAGTACCTTTTTTTTTTTTGCCAGGGCTGAGGGCAGAACATTTTTGTACACAAGTGTACGACTTTGACATTATATATAGCCCCCTCCTCCCCGCAGGTTCAATGTCTGGCCACTAAAAAATTTAGCTGGCCACCAGATTTCAGAATATTTTTTCTTCCTCTGGTTGTTACAAATACCTTGTTCCCTCAAAATAATCAGGATGTACAGTAAAGCAAGACACGTCTGAAAAGAGAACGTTGCTCCATTAATTTCTTCTCTAATCAGCAGGGTCATGTGCTCAAAATCTGCAGGCAGCACGGTGGCATGCGGTTAAAGAAACACATACCATAGGTTGCCGAGCATACAGACCAACACTGTGTAGTTGGGTGCGAACAGTTTGAGTCGAAACATTTGTGTCAGTAGCCGTATGGAGTTTGCATTGCAGAAGAGGGGCGCTCATACTCCGGTTTCTCCTGGCAGTCAGTGATAAAAAACGATCCTCATTTCTTGACGTTGCTTTCCTGTGACCTTGCCCTGGTCTTTGCCTTAAATTTTCGGTATCTGAAAACCAATTCCAAAACCTGGAAATCATGCTTCGAGACACTCCAATGGCGTCCACTACTTGCGATTGGGTTTGACCAGCTTCTAAGTGACCGATAGCCCTCAGGCTACGGATTTGGGTAAATCCTGTTCGGACATCACATTCAAAGCACGAGTCATTTTTATCCTGGACTAAACGATCATAAGATACAATTCACTTTTCATTCGTTGACAGAAACATACCCTTTTTAACGTCCCACAATCAATTTTGCATACTGAGGTGTTTGGAAGTATGCAAAAGTTTCATTGTTATAACTTTCCTTCAATTTCTCTTAGCATACAAACAGTTGATGTCAGTAGTTCATATCTAAACCACGATATCTCCCAATAGTTTTGAGCAGTGTATTTTAAGCTAACGGGAGGGGGGGAGGTAACAATGATTTTTAGCATTGGTGCTAATGCAGAGTTTGACTAAGGAATTTCTTAGATTTAAGCTTGGAACATAATGGCAACTCTGCCTGGAAAAAAAGAGGGATTTGCCAGGCTATTTGAGATAGCTATTGGCTGGAAAACAATGGCATCAACTTTAACTCTGAGTAACAACTTATGTGTTTTTACAGAAATAAAATTTGACCACCCATATAAATAAAGTGTTCGAAGTTGGGCCGCATCCCGGCGATTAAAAAATATTATCTAGCATCCTGGCATGTAATAAATTTTAAACCCGTCACAGACTATGTAAAGAAATTAGGATGAAAGCACAAATTTTAACACAAAAATCAGCAAATGAAATTCTTAATGGATTAAGTTGATGAATGATTAGTAGCTGGGACAGGAAAGATATAGAAGGCAGGAGTATGGTGTCAGAATTCTTGTTAAATCACCTACGATTGTAACAGTGCTAGCTAAATAATTTTCTGGCGCCCATGTGGTCTGCAGGTGAAATTGATCATTCCACGACTTGTGCCTCGTTCTCCAAAACCAGTTGTCAGAGCCAGGGGTGTTTGGTGGGCTAAAGGAGGTTGGAGTATTTGGAACTTTTTGGTCCCCAACAAAACTAGTACAGCCCACACCTGTTTTACTGAGGACTGAAAACTTTGTGTGATTAAAAAAGTTCCGAAAAGCGCAAATTGAAGAAATAATTTGCATTATTCATATTAAATTTAGGACTTCCATTGTCTAGAAATCCTAAATCTTTTCTTCTACTTACAGAAATTGGATGTTTTTTCTTCAAGTTTCTCTCATAAATTTGAATCTATTTTCATGTGTGCTCTTTGGCATATTTTAGAAAGATGTGATAAAGTTGGTACTAAATTACAAAAGCCATCACTAGATTTGTTAACTGGACGTTACCTTCTGTCATTATCCCATTTCACAGCCAATGAAAGAAATAATTTTTAAAAATATGAAGAAATAGATAAAACTTTAAGTGAAAAATCTCCTAGAAGTTTTGTCTAATCACAATAAAAAAAATATGCACATGGCAATAACCGTAATGAAACTATTCTTCAAGGACAGAAAAAATGTGAAGTAGAAACATTTAATGTGATTATTGATCAGTTGGATAACAAATGTCTGTTAGCTTATAAAAAAAATTCAATTTCCATTTCAGTTCTTAGTTAACTGCCAACTGAATTTCTCTAAATAACTGTTTAGATTTTTACAGTGAGGATTTGGATGAATCTTTACATAGTAAAATTTGACAGTTCTATGACTTTATCAAGTGTGAATGTAGCTACTGCACAAAAAAAAATGTTCTTGTCAAGACATTGCAAAACACACACACACACACACACATATATATATATATATATATATATATCATCATCATCATCATTGTCAACCATTATCAATCCACTGCTGGACGAAGGTCTCCCCAAGTTTCCTCCACAACGGTCTGTCTTGTGCCAGTCTCCTCCATGTCACCCCTGCATACTTTCGAATTTCATCCACCCATCTCCCATGTGGTCTTCTTCTGGGTCTTTTCCTGTCCCTTGGAATCCAATCTAAAATTTCAGCTGTCCATCGATGATCTGTCCTTCTGGCAGTATGTCCAGCCCATTGCCATTTCAGGGATTTAACTCTGATCATGATGTCTTCCACTCTTGTCATTTTTCGGATCCACGAGTTCCTCTTCTTATCTCTCCTGGTTACACCAAGCATGCACCTCTTCATGTTACTTTGAGTTGTCTTCAGCCTTTGTATGTATCTTTTAGTTAAGGTCCACGTCTCCGCACCATACGTAAGCACTGGAAGCATGCATTGATCAAACACTTTTCTTTTAAGACATAATGGCATATTGTTCTTGAAAATTATGCTGTTTCTTCCAAAAGCTCTCCAGGCAAGTTTTGTACGCCGATTAATTTCTTCATCAATGTGACCCTCACTTGATATCTGCTGTCCAAGATAAACGTACGTGTCTGTTATCTCCAGCTTTTCTCCATCAATCGATAAATCTTCATTTCTTGTAAAAGCATTGAACATCACTTTTGTCTTCTGAAAGTTCATTTTTAATCCCACTTCTTTACTCTTGTCAGCAAGTTCCTGGATCATACTCTGCAGCTCTGATGGGGTAGTTGCAAAAATGACTACGTCATCAGCAAAACGAAGGTGGGTTAGATAATCTCCATTAATCTTTATCCCCTTGTTTTCCCAGCTCAGTGACTGAAAAACACCCTCCAATGTGGCATTAAAGAGCTTCGGAGATATGGTGTCACCTTGTCTCACTCCCTTTGAAATTTTTACGTGTGTTGTATTTTCAAACAGCCTAATCTTTGCACTTGCATTTTCATAGATGTTATTAATAATATTAATGTATGCATCTTCAATACCGCAGATTTCAGAGCCATTGTAACTGCTGATGGTTTCACCGAATCAAAGGCTTTTTCATAATCGATAAAAGCCATGCACAATGGAAGTTCATATTCCCTCGCTCTTTCAATTAGTTCTCTCAGCACGTGGATATGATCTATTGTGCTGTAGCCACTCCTGAATCCAGCTTGTTCTCTCGGTTGAGCCATGTCCAGTGTTACCTTCAAGCGGTGTGAAAGAACTTTAGTGAAGATTTTATAAACTACTGATAGGAGGCTGATAGGTCTGTAGTTTCCGAGATCCTCAATGTCACCTTTCTTATGTAGCAGGATCATTGTAGCGGTGTTCCAATCCTCACGAATCTTTCCTTCATTGAGGCATCGAGTGAAAATTTGGGCGAGTACTGTTTCGATTTCTCCACTTGCTTCTTGTATGATGTCTACAGTAATTCCATCTTCTCCTGGAGCTTTTCCTCGCTTCATGTTCTTGATTGCATGTGCAACTTCTGCTGGAAGGACTGGAGGAACTCTGGTACTGGTATCTTTCATGATGTCTGGAGTGCATATATCATCCCTTTCATATAATTTGGAGTAGAAATCTTTCACTCTTGTCAAAATTTCGCCTCTATTTCTTGTTACAGAACCATCTTCTTTTCTCAGTGCCATAATCTGTTTTCTTCCCTTACTGAGATGTCCCTTTGCTATCTTTAGGCTTTGGTTGTTTTCAATTGCTTTCCTCACTAGTTCACAGTTGAATTTCCTTACGTCTTCAGTGATACTTTTTCTTACTGTCTTGCATAGCTCTATATATTCCACTTTGGAAGTCACATCTTCTTTAGTTGTCCTCATCACTCTTCTTTTTTTGCATCAACATTTTGGTTTTTCCTGATAATTTGTTCACATGCAACTTGTTCTTAGACCCAGCTAATTTTGTTGCTGTTTCCATAAGAGCTTTGGTTACTTTTCTGTTAGCTTCAGAGATGTCCACTTCTTCCGATGTTAGGCCTTCTAAAGCAGAGAACCTGTTCTTCAGTTCTAACTTGAAGGTATTATGGTGTTTTTTAAGGTTGGTTATGTCAATAGATTTTGTTTGTCCTATGAGCTTGCCACGTTCAAGTTTAGTGTTGAGGTGCATCTTACATCTCACCAATCTATGGTCACTACCTGTGTTGAACTTGTTTAGCACACTGCAGTCTTCTATGACGAATTTTTTTGTTACACATAATAAAATCAATTTCACTTGTCGTCCCATTTGGATGTCTCCATGTCCATTTCCTGTGTGGCTTTTTCTTGAAGAAGGAGTTCAAGATGAAAAACCCTTCTGCCTCTGCAAACTCAACGAGAGTATTTCCACGCTGGTTTCTGTTGCCATGACCGAATTTACCTACCGAAGTTTCATTCTGTTGCCGTTGCCCTATTTTTGCATTGAAATCTCCCATAATTATTTTCAAGTGCTGTTTACCTTTATTATTTAGATGACAAATTTCCTCATAAAATTCTTCAATTTCTTCTTCAGGATGACTTGTGGTGGGTGCATAAGTTTGAATAATCTGAGCCTGGTATCTTTTCGAGAGTTGGATAACAAGTCGTGCAGCTCTGTCAGAGGAACTTTCAACTTCTACAACTTTATCCTTCAGTTTCTTGTTTATTATAAATCCAACACCACTAGTTCTGCCAGTATCTGTCCCACGATAGTAGAAGAGATGTCTACTTTTCAGTTCGATGAGATCTTCTCCTTTTCTCCTTACCTCACTTAGCCCCACGATGTCCCACTTGATCCTTTGTAGTTCCTCTTCCAATTCAAGAAGCCTTGAATCAGAAGATAGGAAGCGTCCATTGTAAGTAGCCAAGGTCAGCATCAGATGGCAGCCTAGTCCGGTCCTCCGGGGATTCTTAGCACCCTCTGCCTTCATGTCGCACTGGCCGCTGCCTTGGCCAGGTACATTCCAGCTGCCGAAGACTGAGGGCCAAGATTTAAGTTGTGGAATCATTTTGGAGGGGTTTGGCCATAACTCACCACGCTGGCCAAGCGGGTTGGTGAGTGTGGGATAGCATTTCCTCTGATCCCGATGGTATAGTTATACCGCTATGGGCGGTCGTCAGAGCCTCTTTAGTGGGAACAGGATGCACCACGAGAAGGCGGGGTTGACATTTGTCAAGGAGAGGCTGTGATGTTATGCATCACCTGACCTTACATCCCATATATATATATATATATATATATATATATATGATATTTTCCCAAATGTATATTCACCGTATTAAAACTACACTTGGTAAAAAATAACTTGTGATTGACAATGCTTCAACAAAGGCTTAAGCCTTGCTATCATGTCATTAGAGCATGATATTGCTCAGCAGTTAGTTTGACGATGTTGTGCACTTCTTCACAAACCTCAAAGCAAGAAAAGACATTTTAAAGACGAACGCCTGAACTTTTTTTTTTTTATTGGAGGTTTTTTTTTGATTGGAGGTTTAACGATCACCGTGAGCAACTAATGGGCTATAAGCAGTCGCCCGTCGCTAATTTAGGGTCACTGGTTCCAGGGAAGGGAAAGAGCCAGTGCTGTAAGACAAACACAATATCCATGCCTCGCCGTCATTCGAACCCGGACCCCTTCCGGAGGATTGATCAGAGGCCATCGCTTAGACCACTGCGCCACCGGGGCGGCCTTATTGGAGGTTTAACGACCACCGTGAGCAACTCAATGGGCTATAAGCAGTCGCCCGTCCCTAATTTAGGGTCACTGGTTCCAGGGAAGGGAGAGAGCCAGTGCCGTAAGACAAATACAGCATCCATGCCTCACCGGGATTCGATAGACCTCTTTCGGACGAATGATCAGAGGTCATCGCTTAGACCACTGCACAACCGGGGAGGCAAACTTTTGTTTTTGTGCATTCATTTTTCATTTATGTTGTCTACACTTGATTCAATGTTTGAATTTTCTTTAGTATAAAATTTTTTGTAAGATATGTAGACACTTGAGATTTTGGGGTATAGTAGCAATGTTTATTTCTTGCACAGTACACCTGAAGTGATTTTTTTGAGGGGTTTTTCTTAGCTCACGAAGCAGTTCTAATGTAATTACTGCCTAGCATAAGTGACCTGTTTGTAAAAATTTCTACGTGCAATTGTGTTTGCATTGAAATACACCTTTTGGGGTACTCATTTTATAAATAAAACAAACAGATATTGGTACTGCTATTAAGTTTACGCGACGCGCCTCGAGTTGTGCGTTGGGCATGAGTTGAGTGATATTTCTGTCATTTTTTTATAATTTTACAGAAAACACTGGCAGTTATTACTACACAAATACCTGTGTATTGATATATTTCAACTAATTTTTAAGAAATTGAATGGTTCTGATAAATTTCCATCTTACCACAGATGAGGAATACACACTGCTCACATGAGATTTCTTCAATGTGTTAGTTTGCAGAAAAAAATGTTTCAGCATCTTTAAACAGACATTCTAAAGACAAACTCCTGAACTATGTGTGAACTTCTGTTTTTGTGCATTCATTTCAAATTTATGTTATCTATACTTGATTCAATGTTTGCATTTCTTTAGGAATAAATATTTAAAATAATACATTTCCTTATGTCTGCAAACACATAAGATGTATTTTACAAAGCCTTAACATACATATATAAAGGAAATAGGTATCCAACATATGTACAAGACATACATATCTATCGCATAGTCTATAGGACATTCGTATTTTACAAGCACTTGTGACCAGAAATAGGGGCCACAAAATCTTCAGTAGCCCAGATTCCAAAAAAGCTGTCTGGCACTGGAAAAAAAAAAAATGTAGGAAGCAGGAGCATGGTGTTAGAATTTTTAGCACTTGCGAATGCTAAATAAAAATTTCCTGGCACCCACGTGGTCTGGGTGAAATTGACCATTATACAATTTGTACCTCGTTCTCCAAAACTAGTTGTCACCCTAGTCACAGGACAAGCGAGGAAAATTAGTTAGCAACTGCATTCGTTTACTTAACTTGTTCGGCCTAACAAATAATTTGAACGAAATACATGAAATAAAACATCCAACTTGTTTCAATTGTTACCAAAACCACTTAATACTAACATTCTCATCATAATGCACTGTGACTTACACAAAACAAAAAAAATACTTACCGAAAATAAAATGCTTCGGTGCTTCTGACTTCTGTATATTATAAACATAGAATCCTTACTTTTTGTAGAGAGACCTCCATCGCTTCGTACCAACATGGCGTCCGCGACCAGCCCGTTGCCATTCGACAGCACGTAAAAAAACAAGTAATATACCGTAATGGTTAAAACAGTTTAAACACCGTGAACATGTTGTTTATCTACCGAAAATTTACGGTTCATCGCCCGTTGGCGTGCTTACGGTCCGTAAACCGTTTTAATACAGTTGAAACACCGAGAATTCACTGCAATTTGTTACAGTGTAGTTATACCGCTATTGCGGTCACAAGCTAGTCTAATAACGATTTTAGTTCAGTACCTGTATAATTTTTTCTCTCTTTCGGAGTTCCAAAGGATATTTGGATACATATTTGACGGAAATGAAATATCACAACAATCAATATTACAGTTGGTAGTATTTTATTTTTCGTGTCAAGAATTTAGAACGCTGCAGAAAAGAGATCCTACGTTGGTTTGTTTCAGAACACAGAACTACAATTCAGTTATTCATGAGATAAAAGTTTCAATATTGTATGATTACTTTCATATACGTAGCAGTGTAACAGGCAAGAAATCCGGATTTCTTTACAAGTAAAAACAGATATCAAAAGAATACAATATTAAGAATCAAACGGCAGTCCTGAAAAATATGTGTTATTTCTGCATATACGTTTTCTGAAATTTCTCGGATTATACACAACAACGAGAAATTTTCATTCCTGTTTAAAGCAGAACAGTAAAGCTGCCCCGGTGGCGCAGTGGTCTAAGCGATGGCTTCCGAATATTCGTCCAAAAGGGTTCCAGGTTCGAATCCCGGTCGGTCATGGATGTGGTGTTTGTCTTACGGGACTGGCTCCCTCCCTTCCTTGGAATCAGTGGTACTAAATTATGGACGGACGACTGCTTAAATCCCATTGAGTTGCTCACGGTGGTAGTTAAACAACCAATCAAAAAAGAAAGAACAGTAAAATAACTGCAGCTAAACTAAATGACTAGAATAATACCAAAAATTTAAATATCAGATTGGTTTATTGATATATTTTAAAGAGTTTTTAATATCCTCTGCTTGTACTTCCGTGAAACGTAACGAATACTGCTTATTGGGCAAATATTCCAAAGGCATTTATCAAGGAACAAATTTAGTTCAGAATTTGGAAACAGGTTGCAGTAATATTTCATGAAAAACTATTTTATCAGATTACCACATTTTCTGTTCGCATCCATTTTTCAACCGCTATCATACATGTCTGGAACATGAATTTAATTTTACCCATCATTTGAAATTCTTTGAAAAAGTAAGTCGCAGTTACTCTACACCATTGTTGTAAAGTGCTTTAGGCAATTCCAAATTACATAAGGATAAACAAATAGAAACAATTGTGATCAGAGTGCGCGGACAGCAAGGATTATTATCCGAAGTCATTAAAATTTCACATTAATTTTGTTTCCTTGAACAACCCTATCTCAAGCTGTCGTTATTTGTTGCATTGAATGTTTATCAAATCTCAGCAGAAAAGATTTCTACTACAAAAGCAACATTTTATTTTCATATCAGCGCGCTTCTGAGAAAAACAACAATATTTTTTTGCCTAATACTATAGTAAATAGCCAGCCTTAGTTACACTGGAAGTTATGACCTCTAAAGATTCACACGAGCCATATGTGTCTCGTTGTATCCATGAATTTTCTGGCAAAGGAGAGCAGAATGTGCGTGTGTTTGTATTTCTCCGATCAGAAATAAAGACGAAGTTCGCCTAAATCTATTTTTTCCCACAAAAGTGCAACATTATCAGTCTCAGTTTTGCACAGAATCGTATACATTATTGAAAAATGACTTGTCTGTTTACTTTTCGAAAGCACAAAAAAGCAAACAAATTAATTTGATGTAATTTTTCCTGCATAAATTTCGACGCGTCTGGGAAAAAGTCATACAGACAGAGAAAGAATTATCGTACACTGTGAGGAATTAAGGAAGAACTGAAAGTGTTGTACAGCTATTTCCGGTAGGGTCTCAAATTGCTAACCTTATCTTCTGAAATGCACAGCCGTCACTACGAGATGCTCTTCATGAATGTATCTTTTTCGGGGCCTCAGAAGTCCCTGAATCCCTCTCTCCTACTGGCGAATAGGACTCAAAGATTACTACTGTGAAAACAATAAAAATAACCTTCTCAAGCATTCAACAATCGGAACGGTCTCAAAAGTCGATCAATACTCGAAAAAACACACTTCTTGCTTTCACATTAGAGAGACAGGTTGTGCTTTGAGAGTAAATTCACTCAGCATTTGTTCGTTTCCTGACCTAAGCAAAACTAAATAAAACTTCATGTTCGCACTTTTGCGCACTTTCACAGTCATTCATACGTCGTGAATCAGTCCAATTAAGGCAGATTCAACGCTCGAGCCTGAAAAGAAAAAAAGACTGTGGACTGGGAAGAAGATGAAACGACACTAAGCAAAATGAGTCAAAATCTCATTCACTAGGG
This sequence comes from Macrothele yani, assembly GCA_039090855.1. Taxonomy (NCBI): domain Eukaryota; kingdom Metazoa; phylum Arthropoda; class Arachnida; order Araneae; family Macrothelidae; genus Macrothele; species Macrothele yani. Next base: position 42,143,196 of record CM076999.1, on the reverse strand, counting down.
GCTACATAAAGACTTCCAATGTATACTTTTCTTGAAAAAGTGATCAATAAGCCTGAAAAACATCGTACCTTCTGAACATTGGATTTTCAGTCGTTCCATAAGTGGATGGCCAAACCATCCAACTTTTAATAAATATTTATTTTATTAAGTGTTCCCAATTTGTTATTATTCTATTTTGAATAATTCGGGGGATTGTCCTTTAGCAGCTTTGTGACCTCTTTATATTAGTATTATGGATAACCTTATTACGCGTTCTTGCCACACTTAATAAAATACTTCCGCTGTAATGACGACAAAGACTCAGTTTTTACTTCTCGTTGTAAGATGTAACAAAATCATTTGTGAAGGAAATACTGGACGAAGAGGACCTGTTTACAATTCAATTTCTCTCCATATGCTTTTTGTAACAACACAGTTGACAAACAGATGAAGGTGAAGTTAAATTAGACCACAATACCAGCAGTATGCCGAGCGATATCCATTCCATCTGTTTGTCAGAAGAACGTTGTTTGAATAAAATCGCGTCTTGATGGATACTACACTGCTGGCCACCCAAAATGCAACACCAAGTAGGAAGCATCCGATTGGCTAGAAATTCGCAGCATGCGTCGCCCGCGAGAGGACATGCAAACGATTAGCATTGCAGAACATATGCAAATCATGTGTGCCTGGCACGCCGCCGAGAAGCCCTATAAGAAGGGTGCACAAAAGGCGGGGTGTAAGTTGTGGCAGTGTGTTGTGCTGCCGGACCTGTGCGTGGGAAACTTCCCGATTCCTCGTCGCAGAATACGGCAGTCATTCCAGCACGTTTCGGAGTTCGACAAAGAAAGAATAGTAGCCTATCGCAACAGCTGTTTAACGTACCGAGACATCGGCGCCAGTGTGGGACGACATCCAGCCACAGTGAGGCGAGTATGGATTCGTTGGGTGCAGGAGGGACGGACGGACCGACGTAAGCGATTGCCGCACCGCGTCACACCACCGAACGAGAGGACAGGCATGTTGGGCGGCGGGTTTTGAATGCTCGCTCCGTCACATCACGAACGTTAGCGCAAGAATTAGGGTGTGTTGTGCAACAACGTGTGTCAGCACGTACCGTTTGACGTCGCCTGCAGGAAGCGGGGACTTGTCGCACGGCGACCATTGCTCCGATTACCATTGACGTTACACCACCGGCGAGTGCGGAGTCAGTGGGTCCTTGAACGCCACACCTCGACTACGGAAATGGCACGCCATTGTCTTTCCCGACGAATCCCGCTTCTGCCTGCAACACCACGGTGGTCGGATCCGCGTGTGGCGGCACCGCGGCGAGAGACTGTATGACGCCTGCATTATGCATCGCCATACCGGTCCGTCGTCTGGCGTTATGGTTTGGGGTGCAACTGGATATGACACCCGCACCCCACTGGTACGCCTCGCCGGTTCACTCAACAGCCACCGCTACATCTCCGACGTTTTGGAGCCTGTAGTCCTCCATTACCTGCAGGACCTGCCAGAGGCCACGTTTTAACAGGACAATGCGCGCCCGCACGTGGCACGCAGCGTGCAACAATTCTTCACGGCCCACCAGGTGTCACTGCTGCCGTGGCCCGCCTGTTCTCTCGATATGTCTCCAATCGAACACGTCTGGTCGCTGTTTGGCAACAGAGTGGCCCGGCAAGCACCACCCGCGGCTACGCCTGATGAACTGTGGCAACGTGTGGAAGCAGCCTGGACCAACATACCCCAAGCCCACATCCAAAGCCCTTTTCCTTCGATGCCGCGGCGTGTAGCGGCCGTTATTGCTAGCCATGGGGGCCACACGAACTTTTAATGTCTGCGTGTTCCGCAAGGCGCACGGGCCAGTAAGCTCAGTAGTTTCATCTTTGTATCTGTTGTTATGTGTCCAGTAAATCTCGCTTTGCTCTCTCGTGTCACTCTTGGTGTTGCATTTTGGGTGGCCAGTAGCGTATGCATAGCACTTGAAATATTTTTCCACGAGACTTTCTCTTCAAAACCATGCATAATTTGAAACTAGTAGATGATTTGAAACTCTGCTCTTTGATAGTTCCGAACAATTTCAAAATACAAATTTTTTGTTGTTTTCACATTTAGAACTTGAAATGTGAGAGCAATTGCAAATAACCTTGGCAGAATTCTGTAATGGATTGCCGTTTTGTACCTTTCCAATTTGAATTTTCAATCTTTTTAAAATTCAGTCCAGACATTTATGTAATTAATAAATGCATCTACGTACCTATTATTATAACATATATTTCCCGCTGCAAGCTCGGTAGACACGTGCTCCCGCCCAGAGAGAAGCCTAATATACTTAGTTACCTTTGTTAGTGAAAGGGCATAATTTTCAAATTAAATAATTTGGTTAAAATTAATTTACATTCTTAAATATGTGATATGTACATACTCTAGCAACATTCACACTTCTAGAAATATCTAACAGCTAAAAATTTACAATACTTTGAACTAATTACTCATTGGGTAGGGAGGCACTGTCCACACTAAAAGAAACTTCATCGTCGATGTGCGAACGAGTGATCGCTTTCATAGATGCGACATCGACATTATCAGGCTATGAACATCGTATGCGGACACCCTCGTGTGAAGTCTGGGTATTCTAAGTTGCATGCCGGGAGAAAGGAAAATGTAGGTCAATAGCAACGTGTTGGAGACGCACCTCCCGAGTGCCGCCATCTGTTGGAAAGGGCCGGCAAACACAAATATCGTCGATATGAACTTAATTTCTATTCCTTATTGTACTTTTTTAAAATGTGAAGATACGCTACTAACATTTTTATTAAACTGTATAGTTTTTATAAACATCTTTTTTTTTTGCTGTCTTTTCTTATGTATTTGTTTACTTTTTATAAATGATTTCCAGGCTGTATCCCAAATAGTTAGATTTTGTAAATTACAAATTTTATCCTATTTTGCTCAACTATAACACTCTCTGAAATCCTTAATTCATTTTCGCTAGTGTGAGTAGTTAAAATTTTAATATTTTCAAATTCTGAATATTTTCTATGTACAATTTCTGACTACTAAGCTTGCGGTGTTAAGGCAGAATAAAAATAACAACGTTTCTTACAATAAAATATTTATTATACATCGACTGTAGCTTCGCAGAGAGTTTGGCTCTCCTTCCTCAAGACGAATGGAGCGTAAACTTTGAAATCATTGTGATATCATCAGAATTCTGGCGGTCACAGATTTTGGTGATTTGTTTCCACAGGCTTGAAAGAAATGGAGTCGACGTCATGTCATTGACAAGCCGTGACGAGTTTTGGTATATGTGGAAAGCTTCTAATATATTACGCTTGATAGCCGAGTCCGGTTTATCAATAAGCGTAGTGTTTCCCAACAGATATTTATGGTTAATTTTGCGTAAATATTGGGCTATAGACGACTTCTTCAGTTCTAAGTTCCGTACTTAGGTATTGTGCCACCTAATACGAAAGAATTGGGTAAATGCAAAATACAAAGGATTGGGCGGTTACACGTCTTTAACTTTGATATGAGTTATATCCTCAACTATGTCGCTTCTATCTCTCCCAGGAAGCGACGCAGCCCAGGATATATCTAAGGAACAGGCAATATATTTCCATACGCAGTAAAACCATACAATACAATCCATCGAAATACACTATGGACCAATACTTTTTTCCTGAACTCAAACAAGTTTAGAGAATCAGCCCAATTGCGTGTTAAAAGCATTCCAAACAAACAAAAAACACTATTTGATTACAGGAAAGTCTTTGACAGTTTCCTTCGCAAACTCGAAAGCGCATGTTTGCATTCCTCTACCGAACTATTTATATTGTATTGAGTAGTGGCATAAGAAAAGTCGTGATAAGAAACGTATACAAGGGTACCATCCCGTCACGCATCGGAGGCGCAGCCTACGTTTTCTATGCAAAATGGTACAGTCACAATTTAAAAAAAAAGGCAGACCACGTTGAGCACATGACCTCTGAAATTCAGACGTTTAATATAAATGTTTGTCTACTTTAGGGATTGTAACCACTAGATGGCAGAAAGATTCACTGTGAAAGTAGCCAAAGCAATCTTTGCGTTTTAATGGCATAGAAAATTATCTTACTGAGATGGGAAGAGTTGCACAGCAAGGAACATAGCTTGCAATGAAATGGGCAGAGTTCTACAGCAAGGAATAAAATATTTAAAAAGTAACAATAATGAATTGTGCTAGGTTTTCGGAAGGTTAGCAAGAGATTCAGATTCTGTACTGGATATACCTGACTCTGATATTCACTCTAAAGAAAACGAACGCCAAAAATTGAAAGAAGTAAACTGTGTACTTTAATTTTTCACTGAAATATAGCAGAAGGTAACGAGTTACTTTACTAATACCGGTTGTCAGTACAAAAAGCAGTTCCTCCCATAACATATAAATTTCAACTTTTCTTTCTACATCAATAAACTCTGTTTTGGAAAAACGTTAATAAAATTCGATTTTCCAGAAACGAACTGTTTAATACAAATAGCAAAGATATTCCTCTTTTTCTCCCGATAAATATAACTATTTGATAGGCTAATGTTTTTGGTACCTTTTCTGCGACCTTTTGTTTGAAGTATGACGTTAATAAGCTAAATTTTGTAAGGAATTACACCATCTGTTTTGTTGAAACTATGTAACGAATAACACTGGATAACAATTTGTTTTTACTGCAGAAAAGTTTCCAACGTATTTGGGGTATTTCAGCTTGTCGAATCCAAAAATTACATTAGTTCTGACGAAATTGCTCTAGTTTTTGGGAAAATGTATACCCTTTTAAAATTTGATTTTACCCCAATACTACCTCTGGCTGCTTACAAATGAAGCAGCTTTGATCTGGCCTTTACCCATTAATAGTGTTTTTGTCAAATGCAATCTTTGATTTAATTTTTTATATTGTTTTGGCAGATTATCCCTTGTATGTAATATCATATCCATTATTTTTTCCTGTTTAAAATAAAAATATGAGTTCTTCACGAAGAAGCTGCGCAAATAGTCCTAATGCATTTTGGTACATTCGTGGCGAATACACTCTGCAACAGTAAAGTCAAACATCACTGACTTTGTAAGACAAGTATATCTTGCTGATTTTGTAATGAAGCTTGGAGATGAAAAGTTTTGGGCTCTACATAAGGTTTGCAAATCTGTGTAGAGTACCTGCGACATTGGAAAAATTTAGTAAGGAAAAATGTTTACACTTTGGTGTGCCTATGTTGTGGACGGAGCCGAAAAATCACCACGATAATTTTTATTTTTGTGCTGTAAATGTGAAAGTCTTCAATCGTTAAAAGAAATATAAGTGGGAGTATTCCGAATTTGGAATCAGCAAGGCGACCTGTGTTACACTTCGAAGTCGTTCCAATACCTGTGTTTACCTCATTGTCTGAGTTTCCACTGTCAGAAGTCGAATAAATGCAGGACTTGGAGTGCACCACAGCTGGTAACAGTGGAATTGAGTATGAAAGAACTGTTTCAACACTTCAGCAGTTCTCCCCTCAAAAAACAGAATGATCTGATATGAGAACTCACTCTGTCAAAGCAAGCATCTGAACGTTCATTATCAAGGCTAAAATAAAATAACTGTCTAAAGTCGAAAGTTAAACGATATCATCTTATGGGACAGGAGAGGAGGAAACTCTTTCTTACTTCAGCCAAGATGAAGAACTTGTATACTGCAATAAAGTTCCTGGACTTATTCTCCAAATGGGACTATCGTAATATGGACCAGGAGATGGGCGGCATTTTATAGACACCTCAACCAGAAGCTCAAGATGTGTTTTATTGCACAATGGTTTCCGCTATGCACCTCGTCCAATTGCTCACTCAACAAAAGGTAAAGGAGAATATGAAAATATTAAGAAGGTCTTGCAGAAACTCTGCTTCTGTAAGCCGCAGTGGTTTATTTGTGTGGATCTAAAAATGGTCAACTTCTTTCTCGGGCAGCAAAGTGAACAAACAAATTACCCATGCTTTATCTGCTTATGAGATAGTAGGGCAAACAAAGATCATTTGAAAAAAAGTGACATGGTCTTCAAGAGAAAACATGACTCTAAGTGCAGCTAACATCATTAACGAGTCATTGGTTTACCAAGAAGAAATCATTCTCCCACCATTCCATATCAAGCTTGGACTGATGAAAAAATTTGTTAAGGCCTTGGACAAAGATGGACATTGCTTCAAATACATATATAGATTGTTCTTTGGAGACAGTTCCGAAAAACGTAATGCAGGTTCTCTGTTGGTCCTCAAATACGTAAGCTCATCAACGATTCGAACTACACCAAATGTATGAATGGTATTGAAACATCTGGCTGGTGTAATTATGTTTTGGTGTCAAGATCTTCTTGGATAACCACAAAGCAATCAATTTTTAAGGATTGGTTCAAAACATGTTCGACAGCTTTAACAATTTGGTCACTGATATAAAAAGATAAAGGAGAATAGGAATGAATATGAATATGTTTCTTGTAGCGATTGAAGTACACGTTCTTCATAGCCACTTAGACAGATTTCCGAATAATCTTATAATCAATGAGGAACAAGGGCAGTGTTTCCATTAGGATATCAAGGTGATGGAGGAAAGGTATATATACAGATGGGACGGACACATGACGGAAGACTTCTGCTGTACACTGCGATATGACTGTCCTGACGACCCACATAAGAGAAAATCGTACAAATTGCGTTTTTCATTGCCTTCGTTGTAAATATCTAAATCATGTTACTTTTTTGTGTTATAGTACTGAAAACAACGCCATCGGGTATTTCATATGTTTACTTCCGTAAGATTTGAGAAAGTTTCAATGTGATTTATGGGTAAGTTACGCCTCACCATTATATTTTTTTGCATATCTTATGTTTTTCAATGTGGCCTAAATTATCTCAAAAATTAGAGCAAATCTAGCAAATCCGAGGCCACATTTCCAATTGACGCCAAAATGTTAGCTTTGAACCGCTGAAATATTGTCGGCAATAAAATCACTGTTGACCAGTGTAATAAATAGCATATAATTTCTTTTTGACAGAACCCCGTAAACAGAGTTACTTCATTTGCACATAACCAGAAAGCTAGCCAAGTTAGATCCATGCCAGCAAATTGTTTGCACAGCGCAACCCATCTCACCATGTGTATATGATAAAATTACACACAAAAGGTATTGTATTTACATATATGTTTTTGCAAGCTTTGAAAATTAATATACACTATCCACCGACAAGTAATTGGACACCCCTGCAATCGACGATATCTGCGGTCCGGATACACATATCACGGCCGCCGCCGTTAAATATCGTGTGGGAAACAACAACGCAACCAGTCGCATGCAAGATGCCACACAGTTCGGAGCTCTCTGATTTGGAGAAAGGTTTAATCGTCAGGTATCACAGAAACGGCCGATCCATACGTGACATATCCAGCAAGTTGAAGTACCCAAAATCGACAGTGTCCTACGTGATTGGCAAATGGAAGTTGAGAGGTGAATGTCGGAATGTGCCCCGACCCGGCAGACCCACAAAACCGGGAGTTAGAGACCGACGGGTGCTGGCCAGAGAAATTCAAAAGAACCGCACCAAATCGATGCGCCATATCCGCGAGGAGTTTCAACAGGAATCCGGGTGGTTTTTATGAATACCATCCGTAAGGAAGCCTATCTGCTCGGATATCATGGACGAGCTGCCACCCACAAGCCTTTGATCACCAAGTCCGATAGCGCTGCTCGGCTAACGTGGTGCAAAGTACGTCGACAGTAGACCGTTGAACAGTGGAAACAGGTTCTCTGAAGCGAGGAATTAAGTTTCACCCTCTACCGTTCAGATGGCAGGGTCTGGGTTTGGCGTCTGCCTCATGAACGCCTCCTGCCGGAATATATTGTGCCAACTGTGAAGTTCGGCGGCGGTGGAATTATGCTATGGGGGTGTTTCTCCTGGTATGGCACGGGACCCTTTTGTCGCAATTCCTGGTAGACTCAACGCCGAGACATACTGCACCTATTTGGATGACCATGCGCTTCCTACGTTGTGGCAGTTTTACGGGGTGGAGCCATGTTACTTTCAGGATGGCAATGCCACCTGTCATGTTGCGAAGTCCACCATGGCTTGGTATGGTGACAATGGGGTTAATCGAATGGACTCGCCTGCGCAGAGACCGGACCTTAACCCTATCGAGCACCTCTGGGACGAGTTGGTGCGTCGACTTAAGGGGTGCCCTTACCGTCCGAAATCGGTGAAGGAACTTACCTGTCTTCCCCAAGCCGAGTGGAACAAAGAAAATACCGCTAGCCGTCGTACAACGCCTGGTTGAGAGTATGCCCCGCAGGGTCGCAGCTGTAATCTCCGCTCGTATAGCCTCCACCAACTATTGAAGGTGAATAAACTTCGTTTTCCTTTGCTATCACATGTGTCCAATTACTTGTTGGTAGATAGTGTGCATGTGTTTAGGGATAAAACCGTGTATATCATTACATAAATAATGGCTACACTCTCGAAGTGCTGAATAAGCAACGCAAAAATATCCACAACGAAATGCAAAAGAAATTAGTGCTTACTTGCGGACAGGATAAGAATATACCTTTCTTAACGTGAAAAAGTGTTCGTTTGTTTGATCGGTCTTAAATGCGCACTCGGACAGACGTCCAAGTTTTCTGCGGTTTAGAAAGAAGCACAGCCTTAGTTACCCCGTCCTGCTTTCCGTTTAATTTTAATAGACTGTGTGGCTTTACTGTTAAAGTTTTTCTTGTTACATCGTCATTTTTGTTGCCCACCTAGAAGGAGGCGGACGCCAAAGAAATAAAGAGAACGTAAACGAAGGTGAGGCCAATAAATAACAGAAATTGACTTCACCTAATCAAAAGCAGGGACAAAATAAAACCTGAACATTTCAAGATGCTGCAGAAGTTCAAAAACATTACCCCTAGTCAAAAAAGGTTACGCGAACAAAAACTCCTTAACAAAAATTATGCACCCCAATTACCTGCAATGAGCGGATGTGGCGAACGTTAAGCACCCAAAGTGCAATGATTGGCCTCTGTCCAGAAGAACGCCCATGCTGAACAACGTATCGCCTGTGCCAAGTAAGTATGTAACTCACAATTCTAATTAGCACGTAATTTGTAAAGAAATATCGTGCTTTTGTTATGGGTTTGTCCGTCCGTCTGACTGTAGACACGATATCACTGCAACAATTAGTCCGATGCGAAACACTATTTTTGCATTGGGAAGCTCAAATTTGTGAATGATGATCCCTCATTTCATTTTTTTGCGATGTACAATGTCCCCGCGAGAGGGACATTGTACAAGTGCAGATGATGTCGAATTCACAAATATTTTTTACTCCACAGATTTGCTTCTGGAAATCCGATTGAAAAAATTCGTTTATCTTTCGATTCCATTTATGTCGATCAGTATTTTACATATAGTTACTTTTTCAAATTACGCATAGATTTTCCGCTAGGGTTCGTAAAATTAAATTACATTTTTTCCAACAACTCTTCTTCTAAAACTCCAATTTGAAAAAAAAAAATTCTTCAGCGGATACACATCCTGATGGAAAATATTTTCCACATAATTTCAAATTTTTGATAAGCATTAATTTGGCCACCAGGGGGCGTAAGTTTAATTTTTTGCTTCTGATGTATTTGCCGTAAAATCTGACCTTCTAAAAAATCGATTGAAAAAATATTCTTCGTGGACTGATGCCGCTCACATCGATAAACCTTTTCGGAATATTTTCTTCTTAAAGTATTCCATAGTTTCTTCGCCACGGTGGAGTAGATGTACATTTTATTTTTGTCAGTATCTCTAATTCTAGAAGTCGGATTTGAAAAATTCCTTTTTTGTTGGATAGTGATTTCAGTGTAATATGTTTGTAATTTAATTTCGAAATTTTCAACTAATTCATAGAATTTTCGCTAGTGGGCGTAGAGGTAAATTACGTTTCTCCCTATATCTCTGCTTCTGAATCTGCGATTTGCAAAATTTTTTGTGCACCGAATACAGCTCCTGATGGGACATCGTTTGCCCATAATATCTAATTTTTGTAAAAAAAATGGTTTAGGCACCAGGGGGTGTAAATCTTACTTTCCGCTTCTGATGTATTTGCAGCATAATATGAGCTAAATTCCCGATTGAAAAAAAAGTCGTTTGTAGACCGATACTACTCATGTCGGCACACCTTTTAGAAACATTTTCTTCTTGAAATAATTCATCATTTATACGCCAGGAGGCGTAGATGTGTATATCATTTTTGTCAATATCTCTACTTCTAAGAGTCCGATTTAGAAATTCTTTCTTAGTCGGATACTGTGTTTCCGATGCGAATTTGTTTCCTATAATTTAAAATTTTCAAGTAAATCAGACTTTCACTAAGGGCACAAAGGTAAATTGCGTTTTCTGCGTTATTTCTTCTTCTAAAACTCCGATTTGAAAAATCCTTCCTGTATCTCATACAACACCTGATAGAAAATATTTTTCACGTAATTTCTAATGTTTGGGAAAGAATGGTTTGGCCACTAAGGGGCATAAGCGTTAATTTCTGATTCTGATGTATTTATAACTAAATCTGGGCTCCTGAAAACTCTACTAAATTTTTTTCTTGGACCGATACCAATCGTAGGAAAAAACTTTTGAGAATACTTTCTTCACTAAATAATACATGGTTTTGCCACAAGAGGGTGTAATCGCATCTTATTTTTGTCGATAACTCTGTTTCTAAGAGTCCGATTTGAAAAATTGTTTCTGTGTTGGACTGCGTTTCCGGTACGAAATGATTCTCATAAAAATTCAAGTTTTAATTAACGCACAAGTCTGCAACTAGAGGGCGTGAGCTCACGATTCCATTTACAGCAATATCAGGGATTATAAACCAGATTCAAAAACTTCTTTCTTTCGTCAGATACTATTGTTTTCTATACCGGTTCCACTGACTTTGAATAGCTTTGCGAAATTTAATTTGCATCAGAACGGATTCAAAAGGCATGTTTTTAACACCCGAAAATTCTAAGCGTACTATCTTGTTTTTATATTAATTTCATTTTTTCCATGCTATACTGACCGAAATTATCGTATCAAGTTAAGAGTGCAAAATAGAAAAGGAATTGATGTCTTGATACTTTCCTATGGAATTAAAATTTGTAAATTAATTAAATGATCATTCGCATGGCCGAATTTGTTAATGGCCGAATTTGTCATCCTCAGTCAATGTGGTAAGCGACATTCGTGCTCCCGAAGCGGCACTGCCGCTGATAAAATTCAGAATCATTGCATTCCCTGCTAACCTCATATCAAATTGCCTGCATGCACAGCACGAAATTGGTGTTTGATGACTGTGCAGTTACTGAGGATGTCCTCGTGATCTGTACTTTCCCTTGCATTTTATCGTGTATCATCTGCATCACGAACCAGCTGTAATGAGCTTGAGTAAGCTGCAAACTTAGAAGAAAGCATTAGTCAGTGGTAAGTCCTGAAAGCAATAACAATAGTAATAATAATAATAAATTCCAAACTGTGCAAATTCGAATATTTCCTAAGTGTTTTCAGGGTTCTTGCATTTTAAGAGGATAATTTTAGGTTTTACGACGTAACATGAACTTAGGATTTACATGTAAGAGCATGGATTTTCCCTCAGTTTAGTCCTACCAATATATATATACACTGAAGAGCAATTGAATTAGAAACAGCTGGCGTTTTGCAAATAATGCGCTGTGGACGGCCCTGTAAACGGAAAAGGCATGACGTATGCAGCGATCCGACAATATAAGGAGTGATGCGACGGAAATCAGTAAAATTCGGACGCAGTATGGGTAAGACGAAGGACCTAAGCGCACATGATCGTAGGCAAATTGTCGGGGCCGGACGAATGGGTCTTTCCATCTCGGAAATCGAGCAGGCACTGGGATTTTCACGAGCCACTGTGTCATGTGTGCAACGTGAGTACATCGAATCCGGTAAAACCATCCTTGCAAGGGCCAAATTACGTGGACAACAGCGTGGAGATGAGCGGTATCATCGTCTGCTGGCTCGCATTGTAACAGCGAATAGACGGGCCATAGTGCAAAAAATCACTCGGCAATTTAACGCTGGTGCACAAAAACGTGTAAGCGGTCACACCATCCAGAACCATCTCCTCGCTATGGGGTACAGAAGCCATCGTCCCACGTGGGTACCGCTACTGACCGCACATCACAGGGTGCAAAGATTAGCATGGGTGCGGGAGCATCGCCACTGGAATGTTGCCTGGACTGATGAGTCGAGATTCACGTTGATACATGAGGATGGCAGAATCAAAGTACGGCGCAATCTCCATGAAGCAATGGATCCTTCTTGCCAGCAGTGTACTCTTCGAGCTAGTAGGGGTGGCATTCTCGTCTATGGACTGTTTACGTGGACAGAAATGACACCCCTGGTACGTGTGACATCGTCCCTCACAGGTCAACGTTACCCGGACATCTTGTAAGACCATTTGCTCCCGTTTGTGCGTCTTCAACATCCCACTCGGGTGTTCATCCTGCAACAAGACAATGCACCGTGCCATCGCTCCCGAACAGTATCCGAATGGTTGGATGAACATTTCACCGACCTGACCTCGTTTCCTTGGCCAGCTAGGTCTCCTGACCTTAATCCCATCGAGCACAACTGAGATGCCATCGAAAGAGATGTTCGAGGCTCTGACCCCCATCCATGGAATCTTCGTGAACTGTGGAAGCTTGTTCAGGGGTCGTATATCCGTATGGCTTCCCAACGCTTCCGGTGTCTTGTCTAGTCCAAGCCGAAACGAATCACCGCCGTCATCATAGCAAAAGCTGGTGCTACACGTTACTCGACAGGTATCTCTAATTCAGTTGCTCTTCAGTGTGTATATATACACTGAGCAGAAAAAAATCACAACACCACGAAAATATAGTTGTAGAGGAATGAAATGGCGGCAATACATTTGTATAGGTAACATATTTAATCGATTCAGGTTTCAAGATCACAGCTAAGTGTAAGCGCGAGAAGAGCCATTTTAAATGTGAAATGCTGGTATATTAATAACCGGTGTAACCGCCAGAATGTTGAATGCAAGCACGCAAACGTTCATGCATTGTGTCGTACAGTTGCTGGATGTCAGTTTGTGGGATGGAGTTCCATGCCTGTTGCATTTGGTCGGTCAATACAGAGACGGTATGCTGGTTGGCGGTGACGCTGGAGCTGTCGTCCAATGATGTCCAAAATGTGCTCGATTGGTGAAAGATCTGGTGATCTAGCAGGCCACGGCAACATGTCGACACTCTGTAGAGCATGTTGGGTTACAACAGCGGTATGCGGGCGAGCGTCATCCTTTTGGAAAACACCTCCTGGAATGCGGTTCATGAATAGCAGCACAACAGGTTGAATCACCAGAACGACGTACAACTGTGCCGTCAGGGTGCGTGGGATAACCACGAAAGTGCTCCTGCTGTCATAGGAAATTGCTCCCCAGACCATAACTCCAGGTGTAGGTCCAGTGTGTCTCGGCCGCAGACAGGTTAGTTGCAGGCGCTCAACTGGCCTTCTTCTAACTAACACACGGTTATTACTGGCATCCAGACAGAACCGGCTTTCATCTGAAAACACAACAGATCTCTACTCCGTCCTCCAATGAGCTCTAGCTTGACACCACTGCCGTCGCAAACGGCAGTGGTTTGAAGTAAGTGGAATGCACGCTACAGGGAGTCTGGTTCGGAGCTGTTCTTCAGGTAACCGATTTGTAATAGTTCGTTGTGTCACTGTGGTGGCAACTGCAGCTCGAATTGCTGCTGCAGACGCAGTACGATGAGCCGCGACCATACGCCGTACACGGCGATCTTCCCTCTCAGTAATGCCACGCAGCCGGCCGTGAGGCAGTACCTTCACTTGACCACCGCTGCAGTAGCTACATTCCTGCCAAGTCGTTCTACAATATTGTGGGAAGAAAATCCACCTTCTCATAGCCCTATTACACGACCTCGTTCAAACTCCGTGAGCTGTTGATAATGGCTTCTTCGTGTTGTTAAAGGCATGATTGACTAACATCAACACACTACGTCGAATCTCAACGATAACTAACGCTCACAAACGTTACAGCGTGTATTTACAGCAAACCTGCTTTGCATGTTCCAAGGGTACTACTAGCGCCACACGTATGCGCCGAGCGCGATATTTGCATATACGTCATCTTACAGATGTGCTCTCACCGCCTACCAACTGTCGTTTATCTAACACAACCCCTTCTTGGTGTTGGGATTTTTTTTCCGTCAGTGTATATATATAGTTTGGCTTTCCACCATTTATTTCTACAGGGCTTTTTTTGTCCTTTCTCTTTTTGCTTTCAAACAACAAATAAAATATGAATCTTAATTTTAATTTACATGAACCATTTCCAAAACTTTATCATCATACTGTATCATTTTCTACATTGTATCAGCATATACTAAAAGTAAATCACCCTCCATTGTAAAAAATACTTTTGAATTGTAGTTCCGTTTTATTGATCGAAATACCTGCCATACCACGATATTGTATCATTCAATGTTATCCATCATATCTAGATTATTTACTTTTTCTATTGTAGAGCAATTATTTGGAAAGAAATCAACCGCAAGCATTGCACTAAATTTTATGTAGAGCAAAACATTCTCTAGTCCTTTGATGATCAAAATGTTGAGACATGAGCGTACACTGACCAAACATTTAGTTTTTAATTCAGTGCGCAAGGGCTTAGACACCCGAGACCTCTCCATGCAAAATAGGTGTTTGGTGGTCCTTCTTTGTTTGTTATTGGTATGCTTATTTTAAAAAAGAAATTGAGCATGTTTCAACAGGTACATTTTATGAATTATTGGAAATATATGTTACAATGGCGGATACATATTTATGGCTTCCCAGTATTTTCGGTGATGTTTTCTTGTGGTGTATTTCCATTTTCAACGTCAATATTTTGGGTCGCCCTCATAAAGGTATCCTCCATATGCCAGGATGACAAACGTACAGGTATGCCAAGAGAAAATACACGTTTAATAAATCTTTGTCTCAATTTTCTGTTTTATAAATGGAAAAGCAAATTGAGACAAACCTCTAAAATTCGAAAACACGTATGCCAGGTGCTTCGAATAACGAATCATGTGATGGTTATATTCAAATTAATTCGAAACTTGAGACTTGGTCATTCTGGGTGGTGTTATGTAGTGCTTTTCAACCGGTGGTACGCTTACCTCTGGTGGTACTTTGCCACCTGGCAAGTGGTACGCGAAATTGTCCTAGACGTGATAATACCATTACACTTTTCTCAGCGTTTTGAATGTGAAACGCATTAAAATTCATGGGCCATCATGCATTATTCATTGGATCGGAAAGAATTGCCGTGTATTTGTTCCCACATTTTCCGTGGGGTAGCTGAAAGGCTTTCAATCCATGACTCATCAATCCCTTTATCGCTCAAAATAGCCGGAGGACTATAATGAATTAGCTTTATTTACTTTCCGCTAAGCTAATTATTATGAATGATTCTCTTCCTACCAGCTAGCTAATGATATACTTGTACTAAGCTTCAAAATAATGAATTCAAAAGGGTGTTGTTACTAGTTAATTACGAACTTAAACAAAGTCTCAACTCTGGTTATTTATAGGAATCAAATAAATGTTATAAACCTAACAGCCAGACAGAGGTCTGACAAAAACTATGAATTGAGAAAGACTGAACTTACTGAAAACTTCTTTATTTCTAAGACTCTTGGTCAACTAAGGCACACACAACACTTGTAGAACAATAATGAATAATCTCACCTCAAAACAACACACAAGCTCCCCTAAGTCTCGATGAACGCGCCTATATACTAGCTACCACCACGTCATGACTTACACTCATTGCCAGATCTCATTCAGCGGGTGAAATAATATTTCGTTCAGTAGGAAGATAATTTACATAGTAAAATAAAATAACCAGAGATAGTAAAATCAAAAGGAAAGTGAATATAGAGTATACGTTACAGGACAGATAAGAAAAGGCAAGAAACTTTTAGGACAAAGTGTATATTCTGGGCTGGTTCAACGGTTCCAACCCAACCCGCCTACGCTTCATCAATCACGACATGTCACCGTGTTCCTCCTCGCCGTCTGGCCGGTTGTTTTTCTCCTTTCCAGTTATTCAGTTTAGCTACCGCTGTGTGGGACCGTGTGAGACGAAGGTGGTGGTGCATATTAATGAATATGGATTAATTCGTCATACGTTCGTTCGTGCAAAGGGAAAGTGATTCAGCAAAGGAACCGCAAACGAAGAAATTAAAACCTGCACCGAATCAAAAATACAATAAAGATTATTTGAAGTTTGGATTTTATTTCGCGGAAGAAAATGATCAGCAGCTTCTTTCTTATGCTATCTGCAATGAAGTACTATCCAAGCATTCCATGAAGCCTTCTTCGCTCCAGGGAGATTTAACAAGGAAACATAGAGAAAACACCGAAATGCCAGTAGCATGTTTCGTGAAGAAGAGAGACGAATTTATAAAACGCCATGCTGATTTCGTGGAGTCCATAAACATCTCGAAAAAATGTCTGGAAGCATCTTATAAATTGTCCTTGATAGCAGTAAAAAGTGGAAGAAATCGTGGTTCCCTCGGACATTGCAATTTCTTTAATTCTCTTTCATGAAAAAATGGCAGATGCAAATCGTAATATTCCATGTTCTGACCATACCGTCGAAAGATGAATACAAAATACGGCCACAGACTCAACAAGTGGTGGAAAAGATCACAGCAGCAGAAAAATTTGCCTTTCAATTGGACAAAAGCATTGACATCGCTGGTAAAGCGCAATTAATTGTATTTGTGCGTGTTCCTGATTCGGACGACATACTGGAACACGTATTATTTTGCCGCCCTCTACTGAAAGACTGGGGAAGAAATATTCACAATAATCGATTTTATTTTCAGTGAACATGGAATATTATGGACTTGGTGTGTAGCAGCTATTACAGGAAGAGCTTCTGGCGTGATAGCGTGAGTTAAGACAAGAAACAATTGAGTTGTTTCAAATCATTGCACCTTGCGGATGAGTCCATTGTTACATGAAATTTTGAAGGATGCTACAAAAATAATAAATTTCATCAAATACTGGACAGTGAAGTGACGTTTATTCCAACAATTATGCAAGAATTTGGATTCTGAGCACAGCACTCTCGTCTTTCGTACAGAAGTACGTTGCTGTCGAGAGGTAAAACGTTATGCAGATTATTCGATCTACGAGATGAAACGCACCTGTTGCTGACGAATGTTTCATCCCCTAGCAGAAAACTTTTAAAAAGTCTTCTGAGTGTCTTGCTTTGGCTATTTGGCTGACATATTTAAAAAGTTCAATGAACTTATTCGGTCGCTGCAGGGCCACAGCTATAACGTGTTCATCATGGAAGACAAAGTCTGTTCATTCTACAAGAAAATCTCCGTGTGGCTGGGCCAAGCAAAAAAAGGAAATATTGCATCATTTCCCAATGTGTCAGACTTTATTGAACTAAATGCTGTTGTTGGCACTGAAGATAATAAACCACCATAAAAAACCACTTGGAAAAATACCATACACAGTTTGCGTTGCATTTTCTATTCGTGTCCAGAGAATGTCATATTGGAATTCGTTGGATTGCATCGCCCTTTATTATGGACAATACTGTGAATTCTGACCTTTCCTCTGAATACCAAGAGCCACTACTGGGCAATTTAAAGGAACGTTTTTAGTAAATAACACTGACCGAGTTCTGGAGCCAAATTGTAAAACTTACCCGGAAGTGAGGGCAAAAGCTATCGTAGCGCTACTGCCATTTGTTTCGCATACTTGTATGGCAAAGCGTGTTCTGCATTGACGTGTATTAAAATTAAGAAGGATTTGTCTTTAGCTGGAATCGGACTTACAATAATTCTATCAGTAAGCACCCTCCAGCCACGAGTGCAAAGATTATTGTCAGAGAAACAGGCACAAAGTTCCCATTAAAAGTGTGGTAAGTGGGCGTACTTTATGACGTTTTTTTTTTTTTTTGATTTGGTCATCAAGTTTTTGACACCTTGGTAAGCCACTGGTGGTACTCGAATATTGCCATGTCCTAAAAGTGGTACAATCTGTCAAAAGGTATAAAAGCACTGGTCTAAGTGATGGGTTATGACCATTCGCCCGAGAAGTTTCTGGATTTGATTTCCAGTAAGGCATTGATGTTGTGTTTGTCTTACGGCACTGGCTCTCTCCATTTCCTGGAACCACTGACTCTAATTTAGGGTCGGGCGCCTGCTCATAGCCTGTTGAGTTGCTCATGGTGGTGGTTAAACCATTAATAAAAAAAGAAATCAAGTGAAAATTCATGCACATTTTCCCAAAGAGCAAATTTCTCAATTGTACAGCAAAATTGCCAGGAGTCCTTTCCATGTAATGGTGGAAATAAGGACGATATGCCGCATTACTTTTGCGTGGTATAGAAGTTTTGTGAATTTAAACCGCATGGAAAACAAATTGTGCTTTTCCTTTACGATGAATATTTAAAAACATAATATATCCATTATCACGATGATCCGGATGCAATTTCACAGCAGTATGGATCATAAACAAAGTTGTAATTCATATTTTTTGTGATAGTCACATACCCATAACACTTTTTCTTTTATTTTGTGCCTAGAATCTTTGATCGCCTTAGCCGCTGTAAAATGATATGCTTTTCTAGTATAATTTAAAAGAATGCCATACTAAATATTAGAGAAATTCAACTGATGCATGCATGGTAGCCTGAATTTTACATAGATGGGCATTACTATTTCCTACAACACAAACATTTCTGTTTTAATGAAACTGTCGAAACCATTCCCCATTATTAGTTTGGTGAATAACGTTTTCCCACGATACCCCTCCATTACACACGAAACACGGCTTTTCTTGTGTTTCTCAACAGGAAACTTAGTATTTCAGAAGGCGAAATTCTCTTCTTAAAGCTTTTTAAAATACACAGAATTTTGCCCAACTTTAGAACTTGCGGACATATAGAAGTTGTCGCTTTTACAAAATTTTTACTGAAAGCTGATTTAATACATCATAAAGCAATTTCACAATTACATTTTATGAATGTGGACAGATTATATACTTTTCATAACGTCTTTAATGGAGCACGAAATAAAAAAAATTCCACAGAAACTTTTGGATTGTGATTTCATCTGTGATATTATATTACCCGTAGTTGGAAACCATGCACTAATAGAACAATTTGAAAATCGTTTTTAATAATCCAGAAATTAACATAATAATGGATAAAGTTCACTACCGCCTATAATTCATCCAGTCTATATTCTAAAATAGAGAACCTAATAGTAAAAATATGGCTTAATTCATGCTACCAATGAAGTACATAACGGAATACTTTGAAAAGTCATCACGAAACTACAACTGGCTGTTCCCAGTGGTTTACAGATGTCCGTCAGGAAACATCGTCCGTAATACCACTGAAATCCTTGAAGCACTAGGTACATTTCATGACACAACATGTTGCTGCTCTTTGAGGGCGACATTTGAATTTGTATATTAATTGATGCGTATTATATGAAACAGCCTTTTGAATGTGCACTGAACAGTCGTCTAAACACTTAAATATTTCTCATCCCTGTACACACCAAACCCATGTTCCTATTATCTGCATGCATCCATTGAGTACGAAGCTAAATGATAAATACATTTGCTTCTATACCGAAACCTCCACCTAGAATTACAATTAGGAAGGACTTGAGGGAAATATTATGATATTTATGTAAGAAAGATACCCAAACTTTTTAAATACTCAATTTGAGGACTCAAAAGTACTGCTATGATTTATTTATCATTTACTCGATTTTCGGTGAACGAGGGGCCGTGAAAAATAATTAATATATTATGTGAAAGAAATATGAAATTCTTCATTGATGATTTACAGTCAAATTGCCTTTCAGTATGCACTCTAAATCCAATTAAAACCCCTTTTTGTTCACAAAATAGTTGGCACGAAATGACCAAAATTATTATTTAATGAGTTATGTACAACAGTACTTAGCTATACCTGGACAGAAAGAGCAGTATAACAATGTTAGAAGAGATAGCACCCTTTTCCATCCTTTGTTGTAGTAAATCATGTGATTTCCACGTTAAAGTACTGTTTCCTGTCACACGTCCTTTATCATTTCCAATATTCCTAATGCTGATCATTCTTCAATGATCCAAATGTCGGAAATTGGAGAAATAAATGTGAGATCCTGTTCATCCACAAGTTCTCATTTTTTTTAATTTGGTACTGAATGAACGATTTGAAATTCATCAGCAAAGAAGGATAGCAATTTCCAAGATTTAAGAAATTTTAAAAGGATTTCAAAATAAAACATGAATATTCATTAACAATTTAATCAACCGGACCCCAAAAATCGTACGTCGGCCAGAATACCATAGATATGTAAATTGCCTGTTACTACTTTTTTACATTTCTGTCCCCGTATTACTGGTTATCAAAAGAAGGTTTATTGTTAAGTGACCACGCGAAACATCCGGTCTATATGCTCGATATGCATTGACTACCTGAGTTCCCCGGGTCAGTAAGTGCATCGGACCACAGAGATGCAATGCGATGTAATATGAGCGAATGACACCTTCCAGAAAGAATTCCAATTCTGTTTCACTTATGTGTTTAGCAGAAATAATGATGAATGAAGTTTACTTCTGCTAAGCGCGTAGAGCCATACATATTCAAAGAACGTGTGAAGGTACAAAATTCTACCCACTCCTGAAATGCATTTCGGTAAAAGGTGTTCGGCTGCATTTAAGGGCCTTTTGGGCGCCATGGTTGTTAAATTTAGGAATTTGACCTCTTGAAAATAATTAATTCGGGGTCAGCACAATGGGTCAAAATCAGCTGAAAATATTACAGCACAATATTGAAAAGAGTACAGCACAATGTTTAAAAGAGTACAGCACATGTTGAAAAGAGTACAGCCAAATGGGTCGAAATCAGCTGAAAAGAGTACATGTTAAAAATGGGGCAAGCACAATGGGTCGAAATCAGCTGAAAAGAGTACGGCACAATGTTGAAATAAGTACGGCACAATGTTAAAAAGAGTACAGCACAATGTTGAAAAGAGTACAACACAATGAGTCGAAATCAGCTGAAAAGAGTACGGCACAATGTTGAAAAGAGTACACCACAATATTGAAAAGATTACAGCACATGTTGAAAAGAGTACAGCATAATGTTGAAAAGATTACAGCACATGTTGAAAAGAGTACAGCACAATGGGTCGAAATCAGCTGAAAAGAGTATACTCAGTCTAAACAGTGAATCAAACTGCTTCGAAGGAGTAAATCTCCGCTTCCGAAGCCGTTGCTTCGCCCTTAGTTTTGTTACTAAAGCGAACATTTCGGGCAATTTCATTCATTATCAATGATAAAGGATAAAGTCAGTTTCGACTGTTCCAGCCTTAGAGCTACGGCCAAAAGGTTCTTGATAAGGAGCATATTGAACTTAAAGAAACTTCAGAAAGGAAAGAACACACTAAATGATCCTCAATAGTGGCCAAAATAAAGAAAAACAGCTCCCTGGAGTTAATTTGTAATGCACGTCTCGCGCAGGACACAAATATATAATGCTGTTAAAAAGTGTTCAGTATATTGTATGTTGGCCTGCCACAGCGACACATGCAGAACAGCGTCTGGATATACTCAGCACTAGATTAAGACACTGTGCTTCAGGTACCGGGCCTCACCCATGAACCAATGCTCTCCAAATTTCCAGAAGAGATCTAGGAGGTAGATATAGTCCTGCAATACGTGTCTTTAGTATGTCTCATGCATGCCTATAGTGGTTTAAACAGGGAAACCGAGCTGGCAAATGTAATTTTGTGATATCCTCACTTTCTAAGTATTCATGGATTACGGTGACTCCATTAGGACGTGTGTTTACATCCATAAACACGAACTCAAGTCCCGTTACATCCCTGAATATTAGAACATATTGTTGCAGACTGACATCCGGTACATCTAGCCTTTCACGGCTCCTCTTTCGAACACATGGAGGTGTGTATGTGAACACAACATTATTTCGTCCAGCAGAAGAATCACACCGTCGCCCAAGCGATGATGTTCAGGAATGTTGGAGGAGTTGTATCGAGTCCCAAGTGTTCCCAAGATGAATGCATTGCATGAATCAATGTGCATCCTAAAGCCTGATTCTTCAGGAAACGAAACAAAAGCCCATTATTCAGCTGTGAAGATACGATGTTCTCTGGACCAGACAACTTGTCTTTGCGATGGGCTGCAGTTAACGGGATGCAGCTGGGAGTTATGGAGACATACAGGCCGCACTCCTCAATCGTCTGTAAAGGGAGCGCCTTATAACCGTGGTACATTTGGCAACTGAAAGGTCTCTGGCAAAGACCGCTGCTTAACTCAACCTGCGTCGTTTTATGATAAAAGACGGTACTTTTGCTGCGTATTTAACCGCAGACATCCTCTGTTGCAGCGCCAAGACATATTTTCATCCTGTTGGAACCGCCGCCAGAGTCGATAAATGACACTTTGTCGAACATGCAGATCCTGATACACTCCTATCGGAGTTTGGCAAGCCTCAAGTCGACCGATGATTCTACTCCGCATATCATCCTCAATATTGGTTCTCTGAGCCGTATTCATTTGGTATACAGCACTCTCTCACCTCAGAAACGAACAACACCTGCCCAATTCTGCTGCGCTGTCTTTTCCTTTTATAACCCGCCGCATTCTACGTGATGTATGGGGTGCTCGTAGTGCCGACATCGGTCTACTGGAGCAATAGGTGGACTTGGTCATTTCGGAAAATTTGTGGAGTAGTTTATCTAAAGAATCACTTTGTGTAGTGCAACATTTTCCTGTGATTCACAATTATTCTTAATTTTTGAGCATGAATGCATTTAAACAAATATTTTCCAACTGATTTTCAACCTAAAATGTCTGTAACAAAAGATAATGTAACAAAAGAATGGTAAGAGTAAATAATTGCGAAACTTATGTTTTGCCAAGTGATGGGGTGCCCATCTCCTGAAAGCTGTTTCTTTTTCTTTCATAATTTAGGTTACAGAAAACGTAATCAAGGCGACTAGAACACAGCTTTTATTACCTCTGATAGGTTTGTGATCAGCACTGCTAAGATAGAAGAGCGGAAAGGAACTGTTTTACAGCAGCGTTCGTAAACCCTGGCAGCTATGTGAACATTTTTTGTTTCAAAGCGCAGAAAGTCCTGATCGCCATTTGGATCATTTACATCTGCAGCGTAAATTTAACATAGTAAAACCATGTGGTTTGGCATGATTTTTCAAACAATCTCCAAATATGTACATATCGAATTCATTCCTCGAGTCATATTTGTAGCGACAGACCTAGGGTGTTCTTTACATGAAAATACATTGAAAAATGTTACATTTATGATATTTTCAAGATATGTACGATTATGTTTGACGAGCGAACATCAGTACAAAATTCATGAATTTGAGGTGATTTGAGAGAGATTTTATTTAATGAGATCAGCAGTGAAGCTTCTTTAATTTAGTTTCATAGTTCAGCCGGTCAAAATCTTCCTTATAACACTTTAAACGAAATATTTGTTGGACATCTGCTCATAACGTGAAGTTTGCGAGAGCATATGCAACAAAATCCTGGTTTCAAATTTGAATTAGAGTCTGATGGCTTATACTTTAAAGTGCGCCTAGTCCCGAAATATTGTAGTTATTCCCGAGAAATGCTTAAGGTCCTGAATTTCGATTCCATGTATTTCCACAGATCTCGTACGTGAGTTCTCAGAATCCTAAAGAACCGATAAGTGAATATATACTTACCTAAAGGTATCATTATTTCGCAAAATGGGAAAACGAAATATTTTTTTCAAATTCTCTGCTTTCTATTTTCTATTTAATTTTAAAAAATATCGCCCTCCGTGGTATAATTGAAAGCACTACATTTTACTTCTGATCTCCTGATTTATTATGCTTCTTACTTACTCTAATTCTATGAATTTTGAAATATAATTACACTGAAGAGCAATTGAGTTAGAGACGACTGGCGTTATGCAAATGTGGCGCTTTGGGCGGACCTGTAAACGGAAACGACATGACGTATGCAGAGATTCCGACAATATAAGGAGTGAGGCGACGGAAATCGGTAAGAGTCGGACGCAGTATGGGTAAGACGAAGGATCTAAGCGCATTTGATCTTGGGCAAATTGTCGGTGGCCGACGAATGGGTCACTCCATCTCGGAAGTCGTGCAGACACTGAGATTTTCACGAGCCACTGTGTCACGGGTGCATCATGACACAGTGGCTGCCATGGGCCAACTTCCGTGGATGAGCTGGGTCATGGTCGGCTAGCTCGCATTGGCACAGCGGATAGACGGGCCACAGTGCAAGAAATCACTCACCAATTTGACGCTGGTGCACAAAAACGTGTAAGCATCCACACCATCCAGAACCATCTCCTGGCTATGGGGTACAGAAGCCATCGTCCCACGAGGGTACCGCTGCTGACCGCACATCACAGGGTGCAAATATTAACATGGGCACGGGAACATCGCCACTGGACCCTAGACATGTGGGGAAATGTTGCCTGAATTGATTAGTCGAGATTTACGTTGGTACATGCGGATGGCAGGATACGAGTACGGCGCAAACTACATGAAGCGATGGATCCTTCTTACCAGCGGGGTACTCTTCAAACTGGTGGGGGTGGCATTCTTGTCTGGGGACTGTTTACATGGACTGAAATGGGACCCCTGGTACGTGTGACATCGTCCCTCACACGTCAACGTTACCGGGATATCATAGGCAATCATTTGCTCCCGTTTGCGAGTCTTCAACATCCCACTGGGGACCTCATCCTGCAACAAGACAATGCATCATGCCATCGTTCCCGAACTGTATCCGAATGGTTGGATGAACACTCCACGGACGTGACTTCGCTTCCTCGACCAGCTAGGTCACCTGACCTCAATCCCGTCGAGCACATCTGGGATGTCATCGAGACAGCTGTTCGAGGCTCTGACTCCCTTCCATCAAATATTCGTGAACTGTGGGAGCTTGTTCAGGGGTCGTTGATCCGTACGGCTTACCAACGCTTACAGTGTTTTGTCGAGTCCATGCCGATACAAATCGCCACCGTCATCAGGGCGAAAGGTGGTGCTACACGTTACTGGACAGGTATCTCTAATTCAATTGCTCTTCAGTGTATATCATTCAAAAGTTGCATCCCTTTAAATTGTGATATTTGGTTTAATTACTTTGCTAAGTTTTGCTAAATTCTATCTCAGTTCTACAAAATTTTACACTTCTTAAAAAATTCTTTGCCTTAGCACCCAACAATTCCTAGTACTTATTAGAGTGCAGATATTTTTTATTGTAACGAAAGCGCAATTCACTATAGATAAATATATTTGCGAGGGTTTACTAATTTAACCCATGAATATCAATATTTTCAGTAATTAATTAAATAAAATATAAATTTATAAGATAGAATTATATAGCGAAAAGCATTGGTTCAAAAGAATATGGTAAACGATATTTTCTCTTAATTAAGGAGAAGGCTCATCATTGAAAATATTAAGCATAATGAGGATCTTTTCACAGCGATCTTCAATACTATGAACTTCAGTGGAATGTGCGTTGTTTATCCGATTCCCGTTACAGTATAGGAAGTAATTGCATTTCACGATGCCATCAAATTTGAAGTATGATGCAAAGGCTATCAGATAAACATAACGTTTACACGAGTGGTTCACATGTGCTATTAATTAAATTTTCAGTTGTTTTATGTCTTGAATTTGTAAAGAAAAGCAGGCTTGGCGCAATGTTCTATGGAAATTTTCATGAATTAAGCTAGGCTGATGACTTTACTTGCACCGTCTAATTGCAGGTTTCGCAGGAATATGTGAAACTCACTCCCATGTTTGAATTTACTAGATTCCTAACGGCGGTGCGACAGCTAGCCCGTCAGTCATCGGAAAACCACAGTCTTTCACTCGGACAGCATCGGTCCAGGGACCTGTGGGGTTTTGCCTCCCCCACGGGACCAGTACCGTGCAACCTTCGATCATAGCCCGTGTGTGCGACGTGCTGTGGGAGAGGAAAGCATAATTTTTCAATACTTTTTCACATCTCTTGGCTGGGAGATCGTCCGCCAACGCGAGTTTTTGGGACTAGAGTGCTTTTATTTGGTATCTAATAAAAACAAGAAAATACATGCACATTGACAATATGAGGGTCTCATGCACCCCTCTCACAAATATTCAGCACAGAATCACATTAAACACACAACATTAATTACAAGGTCCACAGGACTGGGGACAGTGCTGTGGTAATGACTCCGGGGCAGAGTTATCAGAAACACCTTGGTCAAAAGACCAACAAACTCATAATTTGAGAGCGACGCACCTCTGAGGGTAACACAATCTGTCAACATTATCTGATTTGATTTTTTCTTTGCTCAGTTTTCTAATAAGACTATGACATGTCTTACTGATGCTAGGATGAGCATCATCCAGCTTCAGGCGAAACTTGGCATTTGCAGCTGCGTAATTGCTATACTTCGGTGTGGCTGCACACTTTTGGGGTTGAGGCCCAACTACACCGCAATTGCCACACCTATCTTCGGACTATAGGCAGTTGCTCCGGAAATGACCGTGGTCATGGCACCGGAAGCACCTGATTTCCCGCAAAAACTCCTTTAAGCGGAACACTGACCAACCCAAGTTCAGTGTTTTCCGCCTCATTTAGAGCTTGATGACCTTGGGCTCCACATCTACCACCCAGTAGACCGTACCTCCCTTGCCCTTGATGAGAACACGAGCTGTAAGCCAGTCTTCGAGGCCATGGTGAGAGTACAATTTTTGGTCAACTGATTGCTTCTCAACTTCTGGGCGAGGCGGTAGAGCTCCTCTGGACGGGAACACACCACTGCAACCCCACCCTTTCTAATGTTCCGTGTGCTCTTGACCCCTAGCTGCAGTTTAGCTGGGTTGACTGCAGTTAGCAGCTTCCTCTTTACATCCTCTGAGGACGTACTCTCGACAGTGGGATAGACCAGGAGAACGTGTCTTCTGTCCGTCGACCTTTTCATTTTCACACTTGGGGCGGGCGAAGGCCCTTTCGCCGTACTAGCCTCTTTCCTGGCCGCTTTGGCGTAGAAAAATCACTTTGTTGTCGGTATGGCAGCGGGACTCCAGAGCTGCAAACAGCCTACCTCCAGGGCTGCCAGCTCACGTGCTGCGGGATGCACGTCCTGCGGATCTCATTTAGGCCCGCTTCCATTTGTTCTCGACCTGGGAAAATAACCCAAAAGTCCCTAATAGCGGATTCCACTTCCCCTAGGAGAGAGAAGGTGCGGATTAAGAAGGCTGGTGGTGTTGGCACATGGGGTGTCAAGGTATGCTGGTTGGCCTCCAGAGTGGCCTCTGGAGAGCCAGCGGACAACCCCTCGGAGTCCCGAGAGGACTCGGTTTGGAGCGATAATGTCCCCTTGTTTGCCATGGGCGGAGGTGGCAAAAACGTGCTTTCACCACGTTTTGACTGAGTTGGCTCAGTCGAGGTGGGGAAGGCCCCCTTCGTGGGTGTAGTGGCCGATGGACCCTTCGCACCAAGAAGAGTCTTCGAATAAGGTCTCAACCTGGTGTTGGGATTTACCTTAAGGTTGGTCTCGGAAGTGGGGCGGGGTCCCTTAGACCTACCGACAGGGCAAGGCAGTTTCTCGACCACTACCTTCAGAGCCCGGGTTGACCCGGACGGATTAGTGGCTGACACCTTTTGAATTGCTTTTCCCTAGTGGGTAGCTGACATCTCTGTGAGAGAGATGAGAACTCCCGGGAACTTTTCTAAGTGCTGAGTCGGCACCCTGGGGTTCTCCCACTCTAGCTAAAACTTAGAATACCGGCGCTCGGGCTTCAGCCTTACCAAGGATCAAAGAGTCCTTTGGCTAGGGGGACCAGAACAACGACGACGTTCCCGAAGTCTGATACTAAAGTCGCTATGTGGGCTGCACGGAACTTCTCCTCAGAAGGGCGTTTTTTATAAGTCCGTAACTGCTCTGAATTGAGGCAACGTAAAGGCGAAAAATTCTCAAAAGAAAAACGCGAGAGAGGAATGCATCGCTCTCTCGCGCTCAAGATCGTCAGCTCTCCTAAGGTAGCGTAGCAGTAAAGCGCAGCTAAATCACACACAACTTGCTCCCTGGTACGGTAACAAACCGATCGGTACACCCTGAAAATTAAAGAGCTTTTTCATTTAAGTTTTCTTCGGAGTAAAACGGGGAAACTCACTATTTATTTGCATATACACAGAACTCGTTTTCAGTATGCGTTCTTAGATTTCAATTCAAGAAATTCGTTCTTGGATTAATTTAAATAAAGGAAGACAATCAATTTCGATTAATTTCGATGCAAACAAATAGCATGGAAACATGTTCACTTTTGCAACCTGACCATCTTTAGTCGGATTTTAGATGGGAAAGAAAAGGTTCGCTAAAACACATAGGGCTCCTAAGAACTCTCTACACAAAGCCTTTCCAATCCTTTAGCTAAGTATTCACAGAAGTTATTTCCTTTTTGCTTCGCAATTGCACTAAGGTTTCCATGGTATCGAGAAATTATCGGTAGCTAAAAAGAAGAATTTCTGTTTAAGTGCTTCTCTTCAAACCGAAATGCTTTCATTTTTTCCCACACCATGGGGTGGCATATGCTTAAAATAAATATTTTTCATGGCACATCGATAAGTGTTTTAAATACCCTCTAAATATCGTTATGAGTTGCCGAAAAATCGGAGAACAATATCTCAATTACTGTGTATGTGTGACGTTGAAATAAAAATTCAAATATTTACACAAGAACTTCTTTGTGCCTGGACAGCCTTCTAGCGTGTAGTTTTTATTACTTTATTATTCGTGTTCATGCTTTCATGACACCGTAGGAACTGTGCAACGTTATTTTCACCAAAATTCCTCCGTTTGTAAATATAAATTTCTGAGGCTATCTCATTCTTACAATATCCGATAAAACTATACCTCTCTAGATGTTGTGACATTCTATTCACATAAAATATTTGGTGCAATGTCGAACGTATTTTCCCTCACTTTTCTTTACACGTACAAATGGTCAAACTTTTCAAATAGTTCTGCTGTTTTTAATTTGTAGCCAATCGTAAATCATATATTCGTAGAATGCGCAACTTACCAGAGGAAATAAACGGAGGATTTAAAAGTTTTTAGTTACGCAATAATTCTGCAAAGGAAGAAAATGAAACTGACATCAAAACGATGTGCTTTCTTTGTTGTTTTCGAATTTTCAAAGAAAACCTCGTCGATTTCATTGACAGCAAACCCTATAGCAATATACTATGTTGAGACTAACGCAATGACGCGGGAGGTAATATACGAAATAATTGTACGAAGTATGTTAAATTTAGAGGTAATAAAATATGTCGTAAGTAAGATCCAGATTACAAAACAGAGCATTTTTTATATATACAATGTTGCGTATGTCTGGATGTTCTGTTCATAGACCACAGCGCATTCTATAAAAAAGTATATACAGAATAAATAAATTATCACAAGCATTTTTCAAAAACATAATTTTTGTTACCTTCATTTAACTAAAATTAATTAATACTTTGTTTAAATACAGCTTTTTACTTAGTATAGATTCTATTGACAGAATGGCAATCTACATAACCTTTCTTGAGTAACTATAGTTCAAAGATATTCCTTTATTAACTTCGGTGAAGAGAAACTTTACTCTGCTGAGGCAATAGTAACTGGAATTCTCAATAAAATACTTTAGCCGAAATTATAATTTTTAAATCAATTACTAAAAGAATACATAGGAGATCCGGATCTATTCCTTCTAAACCAGATGTGATAATGTTGGTCTTCTGAATTTAGTTGTATTCAAATGTTCCCACATCATATCCCATAAAAATAAAGTAACTTTCTCTAGATTGTGCAGATCAATAATCATAATATTGTTTTATTCTGCATATGTAAATTAAACTTAACATTTTGGAAACAGTTTTCAATTTCGACGAGTATCCCTTCATGACTTTTACCGACAGTTTGGTTTAAATTCAAATTGATATGGTGGCTGCTGCGAGTTACACTGTGGCCTTCCGCTAAAACACGTCGTAAATTAATTTTAATATGAGGATATAAATAGCAGCCGACAATACAAATACTTCCTCAATGACACCATCCAATTCAATCCAAGGACAAATTCTTGCCACATAAAAAAATTCAATCCGAACTAACGAAAAGCCACACATTCCAACGAAAGACGTCATTGGCTAACGTAATGTCTCTTTTTAAAATCAAGTAAGTTTAGTAAATCAGTCCAACTGTATATTAGAAACTATCCAAACACAGAAAAATCCTTATTTGTCTTTTTGGAAGTATGATATCATTCTACTTGCAGGCACGCATTATTTTGTATTTCATTATGGTACTATTTATATGATCTAGCGAATGTGTAACAAGTAATATATGCTTCACTGCTAAATGGATGTGTTAAAACCCATAATTATATTTACTTAATGAGATTTTCCCATACCGATATACGAACCAATTTTGGAGAAATAATTCCGGCTCCAGAATCCTTTCCTTCCATAGATGTAACCTCCATGCGAAGTGATTTTAAATTTTTCCAATTTACTAACTGAAAATGCCATTACCTAAAATAAAATCCAATGATATTTCTTTTACGGATTGGCTGGGTCACCAAGTATAAGCGCTTTAAGAATATTAAAGCTAGGGGCCTCATGGCAAACGCTTAGCTAATTCACGTACAGACAGCACAGTGCATATTTTTCCAGGCTCACAAGTACACCCATGGCCAAATTGTAAATACCCTGATTAAACATCACATTTTTCACTTCCTTGAAAATATATTGAAAGGCACAATTACTTAAAGCATAGAGACGATATAGCATATCCTGTGCAACGCCTGAAAACTTCCACATGTATTAAGATTACCTGTAATCTTCGACCGAAAGGGGAATTACCAGTATCCGAAACACAAACCAATAGAAATTTTAAGGTAAAAAATGGTGACTTTACATATATTTATTTATTTTTCTAAATAACGAACTAAAAGCTATATTCGCCTTTCATAAACTTCACTACCCAAAATTATAAAACAAAAAAAGAAAGGAAGACTAAACAATTAAAAAAAATGAGACACAAACAGCGACAACAGTTAAAGAGGACATTCTCAAGTCAAAAGTATTTGGAGATTTTCCAATCCGCAAGCTATCATGACGCACCTGTTTCAGACATACATTGGGTCGTTGAGAGGACACATCCACCATACTGAGGGATATCGTACTGTAGTCTGTAAACGCAGAGCTCATTCAATAGTGTTACTAGATAATAGATATTCTTGTACCTGCTTTATCAAACGCCGTCCACATTAGTCACGACTTTTGATGTCGTGCCTTTCATTTTACCCTTGCTATTTGGTCCATACCACTTACAGCTGTATAACCGCTTATTCCAATTTTGACTGTTAAAAACGTACCTTGTCGTTAAATTTAGAACAGCAGTATATTTCATTTAACACAGGTAATGACGTACTTTGTTAGTAGAACCCTTTACTAGCCATGAAACACAGTAGGGTATCACAGAAGGCTGGATAATTATCTATAGTGTTACCTCATTGGATGGAGCCTGCCACATGTGAAAACAGTTTCAAGCAATCGGCGTGCTCCTTTAGAATATGGATTGCAAGTGTCTTCTTCGACGGAATCCCAAGTTACAGCGTTCAAAAACAAGTTTGTAAAATCATGCAATGCATTGATTACAATACGCTTTCCAACATACCAGAAAGCATTACTCAAGTTATGAGAATATAGGCTGTGAAATAAATCTCGGACCTGTGCCCTGACCTTTGATCCCATTTCGATGATATTCAACAGAACCGGTTCGGTATACCTCCAAAATAACATGATAAAGTTTTGTCGCAAACGAAGCATGTTTACGTAAGTTACGATACATAAGGGCTATGGAATATATCCCGGTCCTGTGTCCTAAAATTAAACCCCATTTTGCCCATTTTCAATACAATTTGTCCCCAGGCAAGCCCCTACAACATAGTAACATTTCATCCAAATCGAAGCATTTTTTACATAAGTTATGACGCATAATGGCAATGGAAGTGATTTGGCTTCTATGTCCTGACCTTTGACCCCATTTCGCCCATTTTTAACAGGGTTTGTCGCCAGGTGGTCCTATACCACATACTAACATTTCATCGAAATCGAACCTTTTTTACGTTAGTTATGACGCATAACAGCAGTGGAATGGATTCCGCTCCTATGTACTGACGTTTGACCCCATTTCGTTCACTTTAAATAGGGTTCGTTTCCAGGTGATACCCTACCAGATACTAAAATTTCATCAAAATCGAACGATTTTTACGCGAGTTACCGTGCGGACGGACATACGGACACAACAAGTGACGTAATGAGGCAGATGGGAATCGCGAACATCTGCTCGCAAGAGTGTGACGTCATAAAACTTTAATAGGATCTACACACAACGCGTGATGTAATGAGACAGAAGGCGTGACCGCGCGCCAACATTCTCAAACGCGAGATTGTGACATCATAAGATTTCTAGCATTGGTAATATTAATGGAACAACGCCATGACACTGAAAACGTTATAATTCGGGGTGGTTTTTAAACCAACTAAACGAATTCTCCTAAAGTCGAGATCAAGCTAAATCGATTTCTAGTTCCAGAAAACGGTAGGTTAACGACTTTCATCAAAATTCTTAGAGCCGTTTTCAAAATAAAATGTATATACATGCATATAAGAATTGCTATTTTAAGGTGGACGTCAAGTAATATTGCTTCAAATACTTCCAATGGAAAAACTTCTGTACACATTTTCTTCACAAAAATGCGTTCCCAAGGATGAAAATTTGAACATCGATTAAAATAGCTTCATTTCATAACTTGGAATATTTAATATTTTCTAAACCATAACCGTAGTTTTGCAATCCAACATTTATTGGTCCACTGACGTCATCAAAGTACAGGTCGTGCCATCTTTTCTCTCTTTTCAACACCACCAAAGGAAAAGTTATTGTTTTTTAATATAATTATGGTTATGTTTTAGAAAATATTAAGTTTTCCAAGTTATAATATGAAGTTATTTTAATCGATGTTCAAATATCCATCCTTGGAAACACGTTAATTGTGAAGGAATTGAGTAGAAAAGTTTTTCCATTGAAAGTATAGGAAGCAAAATATCTTGACGTCAACCTTTATAATATGGGATACGGGGGATGGAATGGATCGCAATCCTATGTCCTGACCTTTGACGACATTTCGTCCATTTTCAATAGGGTTCGTTCCCAGGTGGTCCCCTACCACATACTGAAATTGCATCGAAATCGAACCATTTTTACGCACGTTGTGACGCAAATCGGAAATGGAATGCATCCCGATATTATGTTCTGACCTTTGACCCACTTCAACCATTTTGAATAGAGTTCGTCCCCAAGCAGTCTCCTACCACATAGTAAACTTTCATTGAAATCTAACCATATTTACGCAAGTTATGACGCATGAGGGCAATGGAATGTTTCCGCTGCTACCTCGTGACCTTTGACCCCATTTGCCACATTTTCAATAGGGCTCGTCCCCAGGTAGTCCCCCTACCACATACTAACATTTAATCGAAATCGAACCATATTTACGCCAGTTATCGTGAGGAAGGACGGACGGACAAAGCTGGATCATATACGCTTCTTCAACCTACGGTTGAAGAGCGTAAATGAAATGACTGCTTTTTTCAGGTAGCTCGTGCACCGTAGCACTTATATATATGGAAGGCTCCATATTTCTATGTTTTTAGAATTAAAAGCTCAGCAACAAACATCTGCCACAGGTGTCCGTTGAACTCGAACACCTGTGACAGGTTGTCTCATTCGAACTCAACATGTAATGCGCATATAAAAAAGATGATTTTATAATGCGTGTAATAGAAAGTGGTCTACAATATTTCGGCGCGAAAAGAAAAGGATTAATTTATTGTATAATTCAGTGCAGAACAGAAAGCTCTAAGAATGAACACGTATTAAACTCATTGTAACTTGAAATATGAAACGGAGACTGAAAAAAAAGGAACAATGCCTTGCTATCCTTTCGTGCTTGGCTCCCTACAATGAGTTAACGCATTCAAGAGTTCCCGTGTTACCATACGTTTCTGAAACTCCCTGTAATCTCTGACCAAAATTGAGATTGTCAAGTCCGAGGCTGAAATGAAAATGATCTTCGGAATGCACTGTAATTATGATTACTTATTTCATTTATTTTTGTCGAGAACTTAATGAATCGTAAACTTCCCTACACAACATTGAAAAAAAAATCAGGAAACGTTTCACTTTTTAATTACAAACAACAAAATAAGGCATACAATTTTGAGAGGAGCTCGAGCTCCAATAACAAAGATCTATCTATGCGCACAGTACGTATTTACAAAGAAGCTTTTTGATCAAGACATATCAACCTTTTCTTCCATCACCATAAATTATTTTGTTAACTGGTTATCGGAAGTGTTTCATGAGCAGGAGCAGTTTATATTTTTTCTATAGCGGTACATATTCTCATAACTGTACGAACGAAATAAAGTTTCACTTTTCCCAAATGGGTATGAGATATGAAGAGTCGTTATTAAACATAGGTTTTGAGCAGAAATTGCTCTCACGTTGTAATATTTTTTTTTATTTCTAGAGGTTCCAGAAGGAACAAAAATTAAAAGACAGTTAATCTAATTTATTCGACTTTTTCTTGTGTTGGAGGAAGATATTTTCATGGTAGTAAAGACACGATAGCTACTAGACACTAATTGATGAATTTATTTGGATGCAATTTATTGAAAGTGTTTCTTGAGCACGAGGCTGAGGACCCAAGCACCCACGCTTTCCAAGCAATGGCTCTTGGTTAGTTCGAGTCTAAACGGCAAACCCATTATCCTATTCGATGAGGTTCCTCTCCAATGAAATACGTTCACAGTAATAAAAATTTTCCAAATAATATATACAGAATGAAACATCAACTGAGTATTTGTGATGATATATAGAATATAACGATATTACTTCAGTTACTTCGAGTAAGTTAGAAATACTAAAAAAATATGTATGCACATATATAACATGTTTTAAAATTAAAAACAGAAGTATTTTTTTATTGAAAACAGAAGTGTTTTTATTGAATTTAAATTAAGGCACACAAAATAAGAGACTGCAATAGAAAAGGTACCACTCCGTAACTACTGTCGAAATGAAATCCTTGCTACGTTACGGTTAGTGCCTGCAATTTCTAATCAATTAAAGACATATTTTTTGAGATTTATATAGTCTGAACGTGATACATTGCGAGATAGAAAGAAAGGCGGTTTCAGACAATCATATTTACAACTAGAGGAGCCAGCATCCAAGGCCCCATGGCTTAACGGGCCAACCCAAAAAAAGAAGGTATTTGCTGGTTCGAGCTTTCGTACCTACTTGGGATCATACTTGAGATTTTCTCGCGGAGTCACGAGCGCTGACTGCTAGTCATCTGCGGCAGTGCATAGTTTTATCTATGTAAAATACTTTTTAAAAAAGAAATACTTCACAGCAAATTATTATAAAGGCCAAGATTAAATTTCCCCCTCTAGTTTTAAACAAAATATGTATTATGGAAACCTACCCGCTCGTGAATTGATTATTTTTCCGGTAGTGTCAGTCTGCCTGTCTGTGCAGTTTGTTGGCACTATAACTCAGAAATTGTTATAGTTATCAAGACGAAATTTAATATTTACGGGTTTTGTGACATTCTAAAATGGAAGCAGTAGTATACTTATTTTTTAAGGAAGAAAGTCGGAACCTTTATATTAATGGTCAGTTAATTTATTTAATATTTTTTAATGTTACGTTTGGTTACTTAATGGCACAGATTTGATATTTATTCTCCATGCGGTGTGTGATGCGCTATTACACATACGTTAAGTGTCAAATGCATTATTCAACCTAATAAGGAAGATAAGTGATCATCCTTTAGAATGTAAAACATTGGATTTGTTCTCATGAAAAGCAATTTAGTACATTCAATTCCCAAATGGATACTTGCTTCAAACTCAATTAAATATATCACCATTTTGAGATTTCTGATGTACGATGCCTAGCATGTTTTTTCAAACAGATTTGTCATCTGTTTATTTTAAAGCAACTCAATATTTTTTCGAGAGCTAAAAATTTCCTTCTTCGAATATATTATTAATTGAAGTCTACTACGTTCTACATTGAACAAAATTTCATTTGAAAATGATTTGAAAAAATAGATTACAATATCCGTCTAGTGTCTTAAGCACTAAGCAGTTACTTTGGCTACGTAAAGTACTCCCAAGTGTTCGGAACGAAAATTTAGCAGTTATTGCTCAGAATTCATTTTTTATTGATCAGAAGTTTGCCGCTCAAAATTCGTATTTAAAGTACTTTTCAGAATGACAGATATCGTTTTGGAAATAGGTTCTATATGAGCAGTTATTCAATAAACACCGTCTCCCAATGTCTGCCAATAGCGTTCCAGCTGGGAAATGCACTTAAACTAGAAAACAAAAGGAGGTGGGCACCAATAGACACAAGACTTCTGCGAACTTTCAATACACAGAGAAATAAATTTACAATAGAAGATATGATGCTGTTGAAGACTTCTCTCATCACAGAGAAAAAATATCAGGAAGTGAGCTGCAATATTTCTCCCAACTTTTAATACAGTGAGATAACAAACATACAATCTAAAAACTGATGCCATTGAAGATTTCTCCAACAGAGAGAAGGAAATTCACCATCGGAATTGTGAGGTACTAGATATCTCCCAATCTTCGATACATAAAAACAACAAATTTACAATCGGGAAAGTGATGCCACTGAAGACTTCTCCTAAAAAAGGGAAAATAAATTGACTATCAGGAATGTTAGATACATTTCCTATCTTTCTATACACGGAGGCAATAAATGTAATAAATTTACAATCGTGAAAGTGATGACATTGAAGACTACTCTCAACACAGAGAGAATGAATTTACCATCGGGGAACGTGCAGACTTGTGCTTAGTCAGCCGTAGCTGGTGAGATTGGAGAAAAGAAAGAAAATGCAATGAGTATCGCATAGGTCATGAAGCGGTGCTTAATATGGTGGAAGGGGCACTGCAAAAAATTCACGAGGACTGACACCGGTATTTCGTACCAACCTGAGTTCTAACTCGGCTATCCCACTTAAAAGAAGGGTACATATTCAGGGTAACATTGTGTATATATTTAACAACAAAATATATTTTTAAAATTCACGGTATCATGTATTTATTATACTGTGTACAGGCTTTTTTTTTCCTCCTTTTTTTCTTTTTTGTTTCTTGTTAGTAACCACTCTTGTGTAGAAACATGGAAATCTTACTTTTAAAAGATTTTCATCCAGAAGTTGATTGATAATGATTTACAAGGGTGATGACAATGATGGAATAAAGATTTGCATGTTCAAGGTAAATTATAAGATGGTATGCAACTATATACACAAATTCTGAAGCGATGAATGTCGCTTCACGAAAGCGCAGTGTTAAAAGTTTAATGTCAATACACATCGAAAGGCTCTTTAAAAACAGATTAACTGTGTATAATCTGTTTTTAAAGATTTAAAATATTTTCATTCGAGAAAGAAGATTTGAAATCCTTTCTTTACATGTGTTCAGGTAGAGACCCTGGGAAGATCAAAGATGATTTGAAAACAAAATTTAAAGAGAAGTCATCTCTCTTGAAAGAAGATTTGAAATCCTTTCTTTACATGCGTTCAGGTAGAGACCCTGGGAAGATCAAAGATGATTTGAAAACAAAATTTAAAGAGAAGTCATCTCTCTTGAAAGATTCCATTCGTAAATTAGTAGAACCAAAGAGACACAATGTGACGCAAGACTTGCTCGGTTCGGAGGTGGGGATGACAATAATTCCAGAATCTAAAGCAAACGGGAACAAACCCTCCACAGCTACGACAAACGGTAACATGATTATTCTAAAATGTCTGCCTTGCTAATTTTCTGAAGTGGTAGTATATATAATCGAGATGACTGAATGAGTTCTATGCATGTCCATCAAAATGATGGTAAACACAAACAGTTGCTTTG
Organism: Macrothele yani; assembly: GCA_039090855.1. NCBI lineage: Eukaryota > Metazoa > Arthropoda > Arachnida > Araneae > Macrothelidae > Macrothele > Macrothele yani. The sequence goes on along the minus strand of CM076999.1, from coordinate 42,104,996 downwards.
TCTGAAACAAATCAAGATGTGGATCTCAGCATTAAATGAATCTTGCAATATCCAGTTAAAATAAAAGTATTCGGCGATAAGGGAATTTTCCATGAACCAGAATGTATGCTTCCCCTGATGGTACAGCAAGCAGAGGAAATATCTGGAAAAACTGAAGGCCCAGTATAAAAACTCCTACTCAACAACAACCTGTCTTTATGGACGCTACTACTTACCATCCGAAATTAGTAATTTAAGATTCTTCACAATGGTATCGTCCAATAAATAAGCTGTAATCAATTGAAAAGTTAGTCCTTAAAATGAAACTCATATTTCTAAATACAATGGTAGACCAGGCAGAAGAAACATCTGGAGAAACTAAAGGCCCAATATAAATACTCCTCCTCAAGAACCTGTTTTCATGGACGGTAATTTTCGTTTAGTGTTAATCTCATGTGAAAATACACTGTATTGTGGAATAAAATCCACTATCAGTTAAAGCGTTTCAATGGCAACGAATGTTGTCATTTAAGTTAATTATCCGTTAAGGTTATGCCTTCATCACATGAGATACGTGAAAAAACAAATGCCGCTTCAACGGAATTTTAAAGACATTGTTCCCCTGTTATTCGACAACACCGATGAAGTACGTTCAACCGTTTCAGACAACTTGCAAATGAATATTCGCTTTAAACAATACTTCCATACAACGATTCAAGAACTTCTACTGAAGTTCAAAGTAATGAAGTTGAGGTTTATTTTCATGACATTTTACTGAAATTTAATTATTAAATACCATTCATTATCCATGTTTCAAAATTGTAAATTATCCTTCATCTCTCAGATTATTACAAGTTACTTTTCAGCTTTAAAAAAAGCTTATCGACTTTCTGTACGTTTTCGTAAGTTATGTAAATACAAAGAGAGAAGTATGTTTTTTTCAACTTTCACTCTGGGTTTTTCAAAGGGAATTGCGTTTTCTACACTAGTGTGCAAAAATTAAGGACGAAAAGGAGAAATTAGCATACCAGCCTTACGAGCAAGCAGAACGGACCGAAAAACCACTCAGGAGGTAGACTTGGTTCCGGTACGGTAGGGCATGCTCATATATGCAGCATGACGGGGGGAGGGGAGTGTCGGATGGGTATAAAGTACACGGACGGTGTACGCTCACAATTCGGTGAAAGCTATTGCACGGTGTACATTGGTTTGAACGACGTCGAATTGCTGCCACCGTGTACCATGGCCAACATGCAATCCAGTAGACGACATCTGGATGACTTTACCCGAGGTCGCGTCATTGGGAAGTTGGTAGAAGATCGAGGTGTAACTAGCGTGGCCGAGGAGTTCGGGATCGCTAACAGCATCGTTTCACGAGCTTGGAGATCTATTCAAACAACAGAAACATCTGTCCGATAGTTTAGCAGTGGTCGTCCACGAGCTAACATGGCGACGGATGACCGGCATATTGTCCCACAGTCGAGACGAGACAGACAGTAGACAGCGAGAGAAATCGCAAGGCAAATGCAACAGACAACAGGGCGTCCGTTATCGCGCTTTTCCGTGGCCAGGAGGCTGAAAAAAGGTGGTCTATTTGCACGATGACCAGTACGGTGTGTGCCAATAACGCCTGCTCAACGGAGACGGTGGTTTCTGTGGTGCCAGGAACAAAAGAACTGGACACATCAGCAATGGGCTCGAGTTATCTTTACGGATAAGAACCGATTTAGTCTGACGAGCAATTCTGGACGTATACACATCTGGAGAGAGCAGGGAACACGCAATCACACCTTCAACATCAACGAAAGGGACCGGTTTGCAGGTGGCAGAGTTCTCCTTTGAGGCGGTATCATGCTTAGTAGCCGTACTGACCTCCACATCTTCCAAGGAGGTTCAGTCACTGGTGTCCGCTATTGTACCGAAGTTCTCCTGCCTCACGTGCGTCTGTTTATAGGTGCTGTGGGTCCTGAGTTCCTCTTCATCGACGACAACGCTACTCCTCATCGTACAGTGGCTGTCACAGAGCTGTTGGAGAGTGAAGATATTCAACGCATGGATTGGCCCGCAAGGTCCCCTGACCTAAATCCAATCTAACACGTGTGGGACCTTCTCGGGAGACGCTTGGCAGCACGTCACCAGCCACCAGCAACGATTCCGCAGCTGCGATTGTCTCTACAAGAGGAATGGGCCGCGATGCCTCAAGAGCTGCTTCACAACCTCGTCCTAAGCATGGACAGACGTTGTAAATCCTGCAGCCGCCTGTCACATGGACGTTTCTGTCTTCTGTCCAGTTCTGCTCGAAACTACTTTTTCAATAAAGTGCCTTTGAATCCTTTGGATTCCTTGTATGGACGGTTTTGCTCACTTGTACCATATTCTTATATCTTGGGGATCTTATGGTATGATTTGAGTCGATGTGGAGCACTTCTGCACCACGTTACATTCAAAAACTCATGTCGTCCTTATTTTTTGCACCCCAGTGTATATCTTATTCAAAGCTATTAAAGAACATTTGGTCCGATGTATTGGATCCATGTTTCTCAAATTGTAGTCCAACATTCGGCCCGCGGGCCATTGTCCAGCACACCAGAAGTTTTAGTACTTCTAGTGAGTACTTCACCGGAAACTCTGTTTCCTCCAACCAATCAGGTATCGACTATACACCTGTCCTACGAAGAGCTCAGCTACACGTGACGATTGCTTCTTCAGTTTTTCCTTTGAAAATCGTGTTTTCAATTGGAAAGTTTTCTTCCCGAGGCAACTGTGCTAACTAAATATCAGTGTGTTTTATTATTCAAGTATCCAGCGAATCTCTTGTTAAAATACATCTCACGTACGTGACCCGATAACAAAAGAGCGAACGATGTTTCGTATGGGTGTCCGGAGTGAACGCTGCGTCAAGGAGTATACATTAACCCAGGTCATTCGGTAACGGCGCCTGTGTTTCGCATGGAACTACCGTCATTGGACAGTGAACTAGTTGGAAAATTTACCTTCTTGAACTAATCGAGGTTTCATCTCCACAAACGTGACGGGCATTGGTAGATACTGGGTCATACACACGAGAACCGACCCCCTGACCCGCTTGCCAGTCAATTCCGGGCCGGAGGTGTCAGTGTGCATGTCTCGGGGATGTTTTCCTGGTATGACATGGGACTGCTGGTACCACTGAATGTGTCCGTAAACGCCAATAGCCACCTGTCCTTCCTCGCTAACTACATGCGTTCTTTCATGTTGGAGGCTTACCCTGGTTGTGATGGTGTCAAAAGATAGGACAATGCGCTCTGTCAGGTCGTTGAGCGGGTCCGTTACTCGTTCCATGAACACGACAACGATGTCTCCGGCGAAATCGCCCGACCTCAATCCGATATAGCACTTGGGTGAATATTTGGATAGACAGGTTCGACATGCCGACCCACAACCACGTCGTGTCCGGGACGTCCCTGCTATGTTGCAGTTCTAATGGGCACGTGTACCTCGAGCTACCTTCCGGAACCTCAATGCGTTCTTGCCACGCCGTTTCGCCGCTGTCATCCGGGCCGTTGGTATTCATTCCCATTATAAGGTAGATGGTCATATTATTCCGATATTACCGTCTAGACATTTCTGTTGAATATACACTGAAGAGCAATTGAATTAGAGACAGCTGGCGTTATGCAAATGTGGCGCCGTGGGAGGTCCTGTAAACGGAAACGACATGACGTATGCAGCGATCCGACAATATAAGGAGTGGTGCGACGGGAATCAGTAAGATTCGGACGCAGTATTAGTAAGACGAAGGATCTAGGCGCATTTGATCGTGGGAAAAGTGCAGGGGTCCGACGAATGGGTCACTCAATCTCGGAAGTCGTGCAGGCCATGGGATTTTCACGAGCCACTGTGTCACGGTTGCAGCGTGAGTACATCGAATCCGATAAAACCATCCCTGGAAGAGCCAACTGCCGTGGACAACAGCGTGCGGATGAGCGGGTTCATCGTCGGCTAGCTCGCATTGTAACAGCGGATGGACGGGCCACAGTGCAAGACATCACTCGGCAATTTGACGCTGGTGCACAAAAACGTGTAAGCAGCGACACCATCCAGAACCATCTCTTCGCTATGGGGTGCAGAAGCCATCGTTTCACGAGGGTACCGCTGCTGACCGCACATCACAGGGTGCAAAGATTAGCATGAGCACGGGAACATCGCCACTGGACCGTTGACATGTGGAAAAATGTTGCCCGGATTGATGAGTCGAGATTCACGTTTGTACATGCGGATGGCAGGATACAAGTACGGCGCAAACCACATGAAGCGATGGATCCTTCTTGCCAGCAAGGAACTCTTCTAGCTGGTTTGTTGGCATTCCCGTCTAGGGACTGTTTACGTGGACTACAATGGGACCCCTGGTATATGTGACAACGTTCCTCACATGTCAACGTTACCAGGATACCATGGACGACCATTTGCTCCCGTTAGTGCGTCTTAAATATCCCACTGGGAACCTCATCCTGCAACAAAACAATGCACCGTGGCATTGCTCCCGAATTTTATCCGAATGTTTGGATGAACACTTAACCGACGTGACCTCGCTTCCTTGGCCAACTAGGTCACCCGACATCAATCCCATCGAGCACATCTGGGATGCCATCGAGAGATATGTTTGAGGCTCTGACACCCTCCACCAAATCTTCGTGAACTCTGGGAGATTGTTCAGGGGTCCTGGATCAGTATGGCTTCCCAACGCTTCCGGTGTCTTGTCGAGTCCATTCCGAGACGAATCGCAGCCGTCATCCGGGCGAAAGGTGGTGCTACATGTTACTAGATAGGTATCTTTAATTCAATTCTCTTTAGTGTACATAAATAAAGTTTGTTCGGTTTTACGATAATTACTCTTGTCTTAAGAATTAATAAGAATATTTTTTTTTATAACTGACAGCTATAAAATATAGTCAAAACGTAAGAATATTATTTAAACTTTGAATAGTAAGATCTCCAAAAGCTGAGCTCTATTGGCAAATATAAATACGTCCTGATCTACCTCTCTTTATGGAGTTTACAGATTTTAGTTTTGGCTTGGGGTGTGGATGATATATGTAATGTTCATGACGATGAAATATCCATTCGTGAACGGTGAATTTGTTTCAACTAAGCTGGTGAACTTATAAACAGTTGACAATTTACGATTTGGACGTAACGACGGTTACCTGCATTAGATAATACACATAATGAGTGCAGAGGGACATCCGAGAGAGGTGAAAACTGAATGGCCTTTTATTTGAATTTTTTTTCCAGAATGCATGATAAATGAATTGCGCGTTCATCACTAACTTCCAACGTTAAATAATGTGCAAAACGAGAATACGTTCTTTTCAACTGCGCAGAGCTAATCGAGTTCCCGTATTGAATTCCAATTTTCGTTTAAGAGCTATATTATTATCACGTTCAGGATTTCACCTTGATCCTTTTTACGAGATCCCTCAGTATATCCCATAAATCTTTTGTTAACCGTTTCGGAAAACAGCATTCACCTTACTTGGGGTCAAACGGATGAACGGGAGACAAATGGTAACAGTCAACAAAGCTTACCTAATTTAGTAGGTAAGCTAAGGCTCAGGAAAATTACACACTTCATAACTTCTGGATGAAATGTAAATTGGGAACGTGTATATATAATAAATTATTTTGATTTATTATCGTGCGTAAAGATGTCAAAATAGACAATAATTTCATTCCTTAACAAATATAAAAAAAAGAAATGAATATGTTTATGAATTCATGTTAACGGAAAGAATGTACAAAATACAGTATTTTGATTTAAAATCATAAACTATGTGTGATTCTTTTAATATTACAAGTGCAAAAATGTTACATTTCTTTAAATACCAAATTTAGTGCAAATTGCAGTGCAATCAACCTTGTCATTGACGGCTTGAAATATCTAAAACGAAATATAATTATTCAAATTGTACTCTGATATTTACAAAAAATTGTTAGAGAAAATTGTATAAGTATAAAGTGCAGAACAGTGATTCTGTACGCAAATTTGTAAACCTTTGCCTAACGAATCCGCACGTTTTCGGTGATGAAAACTAGCGATCTAATTTTATTTTAGTTCGAACGTATTTAAGCCAATTAAACGGAAATCAACACGCTCGTGTGCTAATAGTTAGAGAGTACGTTGTTCATGAATATACATAAATCCGCTCATAATACATTTCTAGCCTGTCCTATTTAAATAAATGATCCCCTTAATCTCAGTAAAGTACTAGTTCAACGAACCCTTAATCGTGCGGTTACATGTAAATTTAAAGAGTAATGCATATATTGTTCACTTGAGTGTCAAGATTCTTTTCAGAAAGAGCAGTAATGAGACTAGTTTATTACAGACAAAACATTTCGGAAATATTTTTTTCTCTCGCCTTCTCTTTCGATATTGATAAATCGTTGTGTTTTTGTGCATATGGCACCGCATTTCTGTTGTCAAGATAAATCGTTCGCACAGTTGATATTTGGATTTGCACTGTATCTCGAAAGGTTTTAGAACATATACAAGAAGGGAAAGCTTTCAATTTATAATAAATAAAGCATTTTTTTTATTAAACATTAAATTTTCGTAATTTTTCTGTTATTCTACCTAGGACACTGGAATGACCACGGACAAACATAAGGACAGCACTTACTTGTCATTTCAATTGGTATCTTGTGTCAATTTGAATTTAAATTAAGAAGTGCACATCTTTCGTCTGGAATAACAAATTTCACCATGTATTTTTTTAAATCAAAGGTTAAATTATTTGTGACTGTTCTACACTTTCTTTATATTTACAATTTAAGTTAAAATGATCGGTTTTCAGTAATTTTATGTACTGTCTTTATTCATTGAAAAACTAAAGCGCAATGCAAACTGAAACTTAAATCACAACTCATTACTTTACTTTAGGTTTCACAGATTTCCTTATATGGTTGAATGACAATATGTCAAACCTCCTTCTTTTACCGTGGGTAATACAATTTCGACACCTCCACGTGCTAAATAATAATATTCGTAGGAAAATAGGAAAAGACGAGCAGAGCTCGGATTTCCTGAACTCTTCTGGTGCCCTAATGAACTGAATTCCTGGCTTTTATATCCGCTGTTACATCCAATCTTAAACCCAGCTCACATGGAAACTTAAGAGATACTTATTTAGGCGTAAGAAAACAATTATCTATCCATTTTATTTCAGGTTCACTTGACCCATCATTGGAGACTACTAGTGATGTGCTCTTTTTTGTAGTTCTCGATTTTTAACCGCGTTAAAGGCATTTGGTCTTTGTTTTGGCATTTTCCCTGCATTAGCTCGTAAACTATGTATTCAAAGCACGAGCTTATTCAGAGCATTTAAGAGATTCAGATATCCGATGATGAATCTATTTAATGTTACACCAATGATGAATTACCGACGATGAATCACCGACGAAGAATCTATTTAATAGCTAGTCAGTCCCCCTTATGAGCTGACTTGCTTTCCACGGTTTCAGTTACACGCGGTCAACCACGGCCAGAAAATGTAAAACGGAAAATTCCAGAAATATAGAATGAATAAGTTTCAAATGGCGGACAGTTCTGAGTAGCGTGATAAAATATCGTGACGTTCCGCTCCATTCCGCCCGAGACGTGAATCATCACTTTGTTAAGCGTTTCCACTCTGTATACACTACCCGACCATTAGCCACTTAGTAGCCGTTTCGGCTGTCTGATCGAGTGTCGTGGTATCGCACTGCTTGTGTTAAGATAGGCCTCATTTTCTTTAATAATTATCCCAAAGTGCTGGTGGTAATGATGCTGGCAATGCAGATATGTCAACGAAAACTCACAAAATGCTTCCCTTAAATGAAATGGTGAAAGTTTTCGACTTTATAAAGCAAGAAAAAGATCCCATGATGAGGTTGATAGGATCTACGGCAAGAAATATTTTTTCCATCGAGAGTGGTAGATACAAATCTGGTAATTATGTCCAATGAGTAATTTACTCTACTTAATAACATAAGCAAAATATCTGCTCTAATTAATTAAGATTACATTATCAAGATACCAGAAGGTTTTTCTCTCCAGATTTTGAATGTCAGTCCGTTTATACCTTAAATTGATTTCATGTTCTTTATTTAAAAAACAAATAATCCAACAGCAAACAGATGGGCATGACTCGAATATTTATTTAAATAAAATAGCAATGGAAAGTGTTTTGTAGCCATATAAAAAGAGAAAATAATTTTGCAGAAAATTTCAAATTATTATTTTTTTGCATAAACCTCATTTATGGTTATCAGTAATTCTGAATTTTCCAGAAATTTGGCTTTTGTAACTGACGCAAGGATAATATTCTGAGAAGCTTAACATAGTCATTACTTTCGCACTTCGAAATGTGAAATACAATTTCTGAGCCACAATGTTAGTACTCTTAATTCGGATGTGACACGCATAGATTAATTTGATGTGTAACACCTCGTTGTATTTAAAGCGTGTTTTCAGTTACATGCATATCTAAATTCCACACAACACTAATATTATTACTGCTATATATTTTAATTTGTACACTTTGATTTATATTTTGTTTTGTTATTAATCATAGTATCAAACCAAATTTTGATAAACCGTTTCCAGTTTTTTAATTGTAACATATCATATACACGATCTACCAACAAATAATTGGACACATGTGATAGCAAAGGAAAACGAAGTTTATTCACATTCAGTAGTTGGTGGAGCATCCACGAGCGGTGAGTACATCTGCGATCCTCCGGGGCACACTCGCAACCAGGCATTGTACGACGGCTAGAGGTATTTTCTTCCACTCGGCTTGGAGAAGACAGGTCAGTTCCTTCACCGATTTCGGACGGTGGAGGCACCCCTTAAGTCGACCTTCCAACTCGTCCCAGAGGTGCACGATAGGGTTAAAGCCCGAGCTCTGCGCAGGCCAATCCATTCGATTAACCCCATTGTCACCATACCAAGCCATGGTGGACCTCGCAACATGTCAGGTGGCATTGTCATCCTGAAAGTAACATGGGTCCACCCCGTAAAACTGCCAGAACGTAGGAAGTGCATTGTCATCCAAAATGGTGCAGTAGGTCTCGGCGTTGAGTCTACCAGGAATTGCGACCAAGGGTCACCTGCCATACCAGGAGAAACACCCCCATAGCATAATTACACCGCCGCCGAACTTCACAGTTGGCACAATACATATCGGCAGGCGGCGTTCTCCAGGTAGACGCCAAACCCAGACCCTGCCATACGAACGGTAGAGGGTGAACCTTGATTCATCGCTCCAGAGAACCTGTTTCGACTGCTCAGCGATCCAATGTGGACGTTCTTTGCACCACGTTAGCCGAGCAGCGCTATTGGACTTGGTGATCAAAGGCTTGTGGGCGGCAGCAAGTCCATGATAACCGAGCAGATGGGCTTCCTTACGGGTGGTATTCATCAAACGAACACTCCCGGATGGCTGTTGAAACTCCTCGCGGATATGGCCCATCGATTTGGTACGGTTCTTCCTAATTTCTCTGGCCAGCACCCGTCGGTGTCTAACTCCCAGTTTTGTGGGTCTGCCGGGTCGGGGCACATTCCGACAGTCACCGCCCCTCTTCTACTTGCCAATCACGTAGGCCACTGTCGATTTTGGGGTACTTCAACTCGCTGGATATGTCTCGTATGGATCGGCCATTTCTGTGATACCCAATGATTACACCTTTCTCGAAATCAGAGAGCTCTGAATTGCGCGGCATCTTGCATGCGACTGGTTGCGTTGTTGTTTCCCACACGATATTTAACGGCGGCGGCTGTGACGTGTATTAGGACCGCAGATATCGTCGATTGCAGGGGTGTCCAATTACTTGTTGGTAGATAGTGTATGTATATTTATTTAAAACAAATTTTTTAACACTACTATTGTCGAAAGAGGACGCCTTTCATTAGGCTCAAGACTTAACATCATCAGTTACGTAAAGGTAATTCCTGTTTTCTTTGTAATTTTAATGAAATATTTATCTTTTATACTTAAAAGTAATAGGTCATTTTTGTACGCACGATTTCTTTGGGGTGTTCTTTTTCTATTGTTTGGGGAAGGATCTATTCTTCCCTCTTCCTTCCTTAGGTTTGTTCACACACTTTGCACCTTATGTACTTTCAGATGCAGCGAAAAGCAGTGTCATCCCGCGTTCGACACAGCCGTTACTAAACGTGTGTTCGAGTCTAATGTGAAAGAATGTGTGAGGATAGTTTATTTTAAAAATGGAGCCTCCTGAAAAATTACTCCACTAATACGATTGTTGTAGATTTCTCCTTTTCCAAATTACAGAGATATGCGAGCTATCGCAAAAACATTTGTTTTTTTTCGTATGTTCCTCACCAATTTTTCTTCTGAAACTATATTCGAAATATTTAGTGTAGTGATGACGAATATAAAACAGGTGACTAAAGTGAATACACACATATTAAATGAAATTAACCAGGATTTGAAAATGAAGTAGCTTTTCAGTAGGAAGAAGCTTTCTTGGTATTTTAAATGATGCAATCGTTACATTAATGCTGGTTTTCTTTGTTTGGGCGAATGACTACACATTGGAGAATCTATGCGCTTCATAGAGGGTATGAACTAACAGAGTGCAAGAATTAGGAGATTCTAACGTCTGCCGCCCATAAATGCTACTGTGATTTCCCGTTATTTCCCTACCACGCCTCAGCACAGTGCATTTAGCCTATAGTGCTTGGAGTCCCTGTGCAAAATTTAAACACTCGTTATTCAATACACGGGCACAGCTGCTTTTCTTATACTATCGACTGTTATTTCTATCCTTTTTAACGCATATTACCATTAACTGTTATTTAGATCGGTTTTTTACGCATATTAGAATTTTTTTTAATCTCATTGTTCTCTAAAATTATAAAATCCCTCTTCCCTAATATCTCAATTGTAATTTGATACGTTTTTCTATGCACATTAGCATATTGATTCAAAAACTCATTGCTCGGGATACGGGCTAAATGTAAAATTTTTGATAGATTTTTGTATCCATTTTAACGTGCGTCTTTTAATTTCGTAACACTTCTTTGTTACATTTTGACACCCGAACCCCAACACTTTGCAAGTAAATTACGAAAAAAGCAGGAAACATATTGTGACTGGATCCAGATTCTATCAAAAAAAGAAAAAAACGGGTGTCTCTTACAATTTTGAAATTTTATTTCCAATTAAGGAAATAGAGGCGTTATCAGCAAAATTACCTTTCGTGCATAAAATGACCGTTCGTGCACCAATCTTGAAAAGTACAGATCACGAAATATTTCGGAAATCAAAAACGCAAACTTTGATATTGTTTAACCGCTGGCTTCTGACAATTCGTCGGAGTTAGGCCCGGGATTGAATCATTGTGAGACATGGGTTTTGTGTTTGTCATACGTCAATGGCTCTCTAAATTTGCTGGAACCAGTGGCCCCAAATTAGAGACGGGAATCACTTTATAACCCACTGGGTTGCTCACGGTGGTTGTTAAATATCCAATGAAACAAACAAACAATCTTTGGAGATTTCCATTTATCGAAATGTCCGCTTTTCGAAATGAAATCATTAGCATCGTTGATGTGGGAACGGGTAACCCTTACTCGGTTATATTATTTCTTCATTGAAGATTTGTATATATCACAGGCGATCATAGTTAACGTACCAAAGAGCGAATGTGAGAAATTCCAAATTGCGATTATTTACTTTTGTTGAAAAGATCCATTTTTAAGGAAAGTAACAACATTGCCTAAAAAAAACGGGCTACAGGAAAATGTTCGTTCATCTCAAATCTTTGATGCACTTCGAGCTCTCAGGTTATTCTAAATTTATGCTCAATCCTCTGTAATTCTTTTCACGGAACAGATTTTTTTACATATTGTACAGTCACGCATACTTTAATGTATGTCATCAAAACTTACGAAACGCATAAAAATAAATCCGCGCAACATCACACTTGATATATGAAGTCGCTTTTCAAGAAAAATAGCATGTTAAGTAGGCGTTCAAAGGCTTTTAAGTAATGTGGGAAAACATTAGTGCTGGCACAAAACATTGAACCATTAATTTCTTGCACATGCCGTCTTATTGTTGAATGCATGATGTTGCTTCATTAGATGCATGGTTACGTTCAGTCGTTCTGTTTTGAAAATTTCGTAGCAATAGCATTTAGATGAAAAAAGTGCCTGTCATGAATAAAAATCATGGATTGATTGTCTTGCTGGGTTCAATTTCGAATTGCACTATCATAAATGAGAGACTGCGTCGTGTCACGAAGTGTGTCCTAATAAAACGCTTTAATGACCTGATTTGTTCTACACCTCACACCACGCCGTGTTGTTAATTCCTGCATGCCCAACCCTCCACCGATTCTCGTCATTCCCTGATTTCCGCCTTCTTATTTTCCGCGTAAAGTATACCATTTTTCTGTTTCACCTAATCTATGCATCTTAGATTCCTCCTTATTCACCTACAGCTGTTCCGGGCACTCTGCAAAAAGTTTGGAATTCATTTTAGGTCCCGGATGCAACTCGAACTTTTTGCTCTAAACATATTTCAATTTTCTGACCACTTTTACTGCCGTTAGGCAGCAGAACTCGGCTATTTGGAAATTAACATGGATCAAATTCGTTTTACCAAACACACACTCGTATTCTTATGTACACATACTTATATTTTCTTTCATGCACTATTCTATTCTTTGCTCTTTATTACCATGGGCTTTCTTTTTTGACATGAATTTTCTACTGTTTTTTGTTGTTCTTTTGGTCTCCCGTGATTTTTGTCCTCCAATTTTCAGGACGTTTTGTAAGTATTTATTTGCTCCTGCTATCGTCATTTTATGATATGTCTTGTTTTGTTTCATTAAACATTCCTTCAAGAGAAACGGTAACTCCTCGCTTTGGGTTGTGAATGTTGATGTTCCTGTAATAACAGCAATGTTGTAACCGCGCATGTAACAATATTGGAATTCCAATAGATTTGAGATCCGAAGGAAGATCTCGGTCATAAGAGTGTTTGGCACTTGGCCGGGTGTGTGGTATAAATCAGACAGAACAGCTCAATGTGCATGTTTTCGCATTCGACAGAGGATGGCAATGGGCATAACAACTTATCCGAGTAACTTCGAAAGTGAAATTATAATTGTTTCTTGAGGCGCGGGTTTCGGATTCACCAATACTACTTGTTTCCTGAGATATACCAGTAAACTCACAGCACGGTGTCTGCACGGCGATGTGTGTAGCATGAATAGAAACTTCCAACTGACGCAACCTGATGACAACTACAGCTATTGGTTCAAAAGTAGCAAATGACACTGGCCGGAATCTTTCGAGTGTAAAGGGAGAGCTTCTTGTTGTACAAGTCAGATGAGTTTACCATTGCTATTTCCAGGGTTATTTTTTAGTTAAACGCGCATAGAGTCAGAGATAAAAATGTATTAAACGGGTTAATGAAATTTAAAAAGTTGTATTCTGTAATAAGTTTTAAAATTAAAAGCATGTAGGTAATTTCAAATTAAAGATGTTCTGCTACATTTTGCAACGCTGTAATGAAGGAAAGTTCAGATGAACTTTGTTTTCGTGGAATACGTTTCACTTGTCAATTGGAAATTGTGTGCTGTAATCCTTCGTTATCTGCATATTTAATATTCACGGTTATGTTTATATGTGCTTTTGAAATGGCGAAATATATGAAAACAAAACCTTCTTATTAAATATTATAGGAATGAATATTTTTAGCGCGAATAATTATTCCTCACCTTGAATTCCACACTGGTTGATTTCGACTTGCGCTCAATCAAGTGGCCGTATGTGCTCCACTCATTACTCCATTATATGTTTTCCCCAAGACAGTGACATAAGTATGACTCCTCAGTCTCGTACGCCAGCGGGGAGCGCTGGTAACGAAGGAGTGTAATGCAGCTGCCACTTGAAATTTTTTGAAAGAATCTGAACACGCACACAAACAAAGAAACAAATTATTAACCCAAAGATTATTTTTTTCCTTAAGGATATATTTAGCTTTGGCTTAATAAATGTCAAATGTCATTGAAAAACCCTGGATGAACAACAGAATAAAGCTATTTGGTTCCTGGTTATAATCCGATCGCTCTGAAATGAATTGTAAATATTACGATAGATGTCCGATTTCTCTCTCTCCGCGCTGTTGAGTAAAATTTCGAGGCAACATGTGAATTCCCCATGGAGGATGTAGGAAAACAATCATGCACCTAGGTTTACGTGCGACAGGACACGCTCTAATATTTGTTCACAGAATCCGCAGATCTATCGTGTATAAGGCGGTGATTTCTTCCAGAGATTTATTTTAGTTTTAGATTAAACCATTGTACGCTGGTATTGCTTTTAATTCATCCTTATAGTAAGCTTGCCTATCTCTTTCATAGTGTGGAAACTTTAATATAAGAAGAACGATATCCATTTGCAAAATGTCACAAAACCGTCCAAGTGGAACACAATGTCGGCAACAAAAAACAGGAGAGCGTGCGAAGAAACGTCTGAAACTCGGCCAGTTCTTCTTGCCCCCAGGGTAAGTTAATCTAATGTGCCGTTTCTAAGAAAATGTATATTATTTGTTTAGCACGTTAACTGTTTGAAGTTTAGAAGCAGACATTTCACAAAAATCGAAATCTTTAGAAACAAGTGAGAGTAAAATGGGTGATTATGAAATCTCATAGTTACCAATCTTAACCATTTAAGTCTATTTCCCTAAATTCATTTCTTGCGATAAAATGAATATTCATGTTCATGCATCGGTACATCCAAGTACTGTGCTAGCCCTGATTGGCTGATTGATAACCTTGCATTATGTGCTTTTGTTCAACAATTACTTTAAAATATGAAACTACCGGGCTCTATCTACCCCCTTACTTTTCCAGACATGCTTCCTGTCTTTTTAACCCTCCACCCCCACCCCCAAAAGCACTGCAAAGAACACATGCTCCCTCGTGTTCGAAATCCTGAGAAAATTACTGTACTTATGGGTGCTGAAGTTAATCCTGTAGGGGAAGTGGGGTCACGTTGTGCTAGTTAGGCCACTGATCTCAAGGCTATCGAATTGTTTTTTTGGAAGACGTGCATATCATAACGTTCAAGGATGTCAATAAATGTCCACCGTAATGTCATGTTTCTTGCACAAAATCTGAAATATTTCAATTTCAGGTGCCGGGCTGCCTTCAGAAAAGATCTCGTTGACTATCAGACTTCAGACTGAATCACAACTCGACAGAGAAAAGAATTTGAATCCACCCGTCGTGTCCCAAAAACACGGTGTTCCTCAGCTCAGTTTCTACTGGCCGTACCGTGTTGTGCGGTTAAAACGACTCACACCATTGGTCTACGAGCAAAAAGACAACCTCGGTTAAGGCAATTAAGGAAAATTTCGGTGGACAATTTGTGTTTTGTTGACATTAGAAACTCTCTCTGGAGGAGGAGTTGAATTTTGCCCTGTGTTCCGAAGGTCAGTTAACAATACATCGCAGTTGCTCCTTGCTGCAGTTGCTTGTGGAAGGACTTGAACTTGCCGCATTCAAACACCTCAAGCATCCTGGAATCGTGTCCACAGTCGGAAAATGACACTTCCTGACACTCGATGGCTTGTGGTACCACCAGCTATATCTGACTTACTCCAGTCTGCCAATTGCTCTCCACGCTGTTGTGTCCAGTAAATCATGCTGTTAAGACATCGTTCGAACAGAAGACTTCAAGAAACGAAATATCACGATACACGCAGCAGAATAAGGGAACTCTCAAATTACCTTCCTTTTTATCCCAATCTGTGTTTTATGCATTCTGAGATCACAGACGCTTTTTTCACAAGGATATGCATGATTCGCCATTCTACATCACACGCGATTTCACTTCCGTTTTTCACGTTTCCGAAATATATCACAAGACTGGCTGCATAATGTTGCCTAAGTCACATGTTCCTCTAATTATTTTGAACAGTATAACATAATTATCTGTATATGTTTTATGTTTAGATAAAGATAGTGTGCTCAATAAACTCATAACGAACACATGTTTTTTATTTGCATTTTAAAACAGTATTGTCTAAGGAAAATAATTTATTTATATGACATTTGAGAATAGTCTTTGTCAATAAATGTATCCCTAATAATTTATCTAGAAGTGGTTATTTAACCACAGAAACTGAAATTCATCTTTTCTCCAGCAGTGAACAGTTACATTACACCAAACGGAAACATATCCGCTTAGTGTGTGTGTATGGGGAGAGTGCGCTCAGGATTTCGATTCCATATCATTAATATCCGCACAAGCACTTATACGCGCCTGCTTATAGCCCATTTAGTTGCTCAGGGTGGTCATTAAACGTCTAACCATAAAAAAAAGAAATAACTTTTACCCAGAGAATTTGACTCACTCAAGCCCTACGTCATAGACTTCAATATACCACTAAGGCTACGATCAGAAAATTACGATTGTGAATGCAAGATACTTCGATTGACATTCTTAAATTATTTCAATCATGGATTAATAAATGGGTGCCACATTAGCTGTCGCCCCGTACTTATTTTTGAGAGCCAGCGAATATCCATAACTCAGGTGTTCGCTTTGTGATATACAAGGCTTTGGTCAAATGCCGAATTTGCCACAAAACGCTTCGCTGGTTATCAGAAGTTAAAAGGACATGACAAAACAGCTAATTACAAGAGGTCTCCCTGTTGAAAGCGCAAATCACTTCTCTCTAAAATCTCGGAAATTCTGTATAAAGACAATTGGAACTGATGTTGCCATCAGAACAATGCGCATGATAATGCATGAATGACATTTAATACATTCGAGAAACCATCAATACGGAATAAAAAGAAAGACATAGATTTGCCTTTAATTATTAATAAAATCAGAGTTTTCTGTATTTCGCTAAGGGAGAACGTACATATTTGTTTATTAGAAAGAAATGCATCAGTTTAATATACAGAGAATAAAAAATATATTCCAAGTTTCATAATGAAATCCAACATCTTATCAAAATCTCCCTTTACGGGGTATTTAAGCTGAGAGAAACATGAAAATAGGCTTGCTCTGTCACTTTTTAACAGCATCATAAAACTATTGTATACAAATATTTGACTTCCTAACGTATACATTTGTTGGTGTGAGTATTAGCAAAACTGATGTACTTGTGAAATTTTGGAGGTCAGCAGTTTTTAAATTTTGCAAAGAGTGGATCACCAATAAAATAAATTGGACAGAGCAGAAGAGTGTGGTCGTCAACGGCTATTGAATGCACGATGTGCGCGTGGCTACAGATTGCTCGAAATGAGTGAAGAGTTGTTAGACATGCTCAGTCTAACAGAGGTCAACACTTCGTCAGATAAGAGATAGTCTGAATCAAGGACCAAGCGCGATGGCCTCTCATATTACTGTTTCCCGCAGAATACATTGTATGGGCTACAGAAGCCGATGGCTTATCCATCATCCATTAATATCTGCAGCTAACGAGGTGAAACGTCTCCAGTTATCTGAGGAACACACGATTTCGACAGTTAATGAGTGGAAAAGTGAAATGTCGTCCAACGAATCATGTTTTCAACTACTCTATGTTGATGGAAGGGTTAGGATATGGAGACAGCAACACAAAAGAACGGACTCATCCTTCGTCATCAGTAATTTTCAAGCTGGCAAAGGTAACGTATTGATCTAGGTCATGATTTCATGGGAATGTTTGGAAACTTTGATGCTTGTGCAGCAACACCTGCTCGCCCAAAGGTATTGAATCCTTGTCGACCACGTCCATCCAGGTGTGGATATAGTTTATCGCAATGAAGACGAACACCTCCAGCTAAATAATGTTCCATGCCGTAGTGCTCAGAGTGTACGCGAAAGGTTTGTAGTACATCACGGAGATGCTTTCCTGCTATATTGAAGAATTTCCGCCTTCTATATTGAATACTTTTCACGCACAGTATTCTCTGCTATACTAAAGACTTTTCACGCAGACATTTCCCTGCTGTATTGATGACTTTTCACGCAGGCTTTTCCCTGCTATTTTGAAGATTTTTACGCAGACTTTTCCCTGCTGTATTGAAGACTTTTCCTCAATGAATGGATATCAATTCAATGGATCATTTGTGAGATGAAGTTAAAGCGAGATGAAGCAGCTGGATCAGCTATCATCAAATATTCATGAGCTGAAGGTTACAGTTTGTCGCATGTGGGATAATATAACTCTAAATCACTTACATACATTCAATGGAATCCATACAAAGACGAATTCAAGCAGTATTAAGAGCAACAGTGTGGCTTAACAAATTTATCCACAAACGTTTTTATTAAGAGGTAATATAAAGAAATCATTATGGTGATGACTTTTAGTAACAGCGAAATAGGTTTTCATATTCATTCTTATCAAATCCACAACGCTGGTTGCAACTTCAGAAAACTGTATGTAATTAACGCTTTTGACTCCCTCAGAGAAGTGCCCTCTTACTTACGATTGAACAATCTGAATAATTTAACTTTATGTACCTACTTCAAACATGGTTCATTCTAATGAAAGCAAATCCAAGTACGTACGTAGATATCCCTTTTCTGGGGAATATCATAATCGCTTAGCTAGAATGCCAGTTTACTAAATATACAATTACAAAATCTAAAGTATAAAAATATAAGTCGTTCCAGCGACTTATACCTGAAAAACGCTTTAATAGGATAGTCCCTAAACTCAGTTTTAAGAGTTATAATAATTTAGCTTTCAGTCTTTGGTAGTTGTTCATTACTAATATTAGTGATCACCAAAATGTAATTTAAGCATATAACGTAATTAAAGGGGCTCCATACTTGAACATTAACTCAATTGCATTTGATCAAAGTCGCTAACTCAAAAAATATTATTCTACACGAAATCTCTTAAACACTGCAAAGATACCGTGAATGACGAAAATAAAATAAGAATCTTTTTTTTTTTTTTTTTTTTTTTTTTGGAGGTTTAACGACCACCGTGAGCAACTCAATGGGCTATAAGCAGTCGCCCGTCCCTAATTTAGGGTCACTGGTTCCAGGGAAGGGAGAGAGCCAGTGCCGTAAGACAAACACAACATCCATGCCTGACCGGGATTCGAACCCGGACCCCTTTGGACGAATGATCAGAGGCCAACGCCTTAGACCACTGCGCCACCGGGGCGGCAAGAATCTTTGTAATTTGAGGGGACGTATCTTTCTCTTTAGAATCTGCTCAGTTATGGAAGAGACGTCAGTTTAGAATTTTTTTAGCAGATCATCTCATTTTTCAATAAGATTTGATACTGGTAGTTACTGTGTCTATAAAATTCTTAAGTATTCTGGCATTCACAATGCCAGAATTCTAAACGTTTGCTTATTATAATATTACTTTTGATACGTTATTGTGCTAAATGTCATTGAGTAGATCCGGGAGATGACTGAGAATAGAAAGTTCACTCCCTTCTACGGCTCATTAAATTGACGTGGTGAAACAATGTCATATCTTTCCTCTTTCGATGTTCCAGAAGGTCTAAATGTTAAGTACTTTGAGAATTATTTTACCTCCCTCCAGCTTTCCAATAAACGCTAGAATAGACTTCATGTGTCACGTAATCGTCCTGAACAAATTATTGCCGAAGTTCAGGGTAATTATATGTAACGACACTTTTTCAGTTGTTGAAATTTTCTTTACAGGTGTGCAATTACACCTACTATTCCCTTGCTCTTCTCTTTCGCCTGTATGTACCACGTGCACGTTAGGTTTCTCATTCGTCCAGATTTCACGTTAGGTTTCTCATTCGTCCAGATTTCACGTTAGATCCGTGAGTTTAGCTCATTGGGTTTCGCCCACTTTCTATATTAATATATTTCTACTTTTTTTAATTTCTTCTCTCTTTAGTGCTGTTTTTGATTCAATTCTTTACTTTGATTAATACTATAGTCTTTCACGTTTTCGCGTTCGTGACAATTTAGGAGTTAACATAACGAAGTAGCAAGGGCCAGTTTTAACAAAATTTCTGTCAAACGCAAAATCAGAATCTCGAGGAGGATGTTAAAGAACTCAAACTGCACTATACCTACATTTCATATATGTTTCACTATTTATCTAAGTCAAGAGATTTTTGTGCCTTTCAATGCAGTGAAGTGCATTGTTTTTCATTATGTTCTTGTCCAAAGGAACGCGCTTTTCATAAAGAGAAATGTTATATTTACGAGAGATTTCTGATTTTTCCGTGTGTTTCCAAATTTTTCATCGAATTTGAATTTACAGTGATTTTTTATTCTTCCAATTTTTTTAAATATGTAAAATAAAAAAAAATATTAAACATTTTAATAACGTAGACTGAATGCGGTTTTCTTAGCGTATATAATAAAGCATGTGGTAAAGAATATATAGACACCAAAGAAAGTAATAATTTGCATGATGGCGTTTTTTTTTAATTCCATTATACGAAATGTATTTCTGGCGCAAAACTAACACTTTCTCATGTTAGTAAAATTTATCACACGCTGAGGGACAATCTCGTGCAGAACATTCCGCGAGTTCTCTTTTGGAAATCGAACTACGCTCTATGGTTTTGGAACTACTCAGATGGCTTGTATCGTAAAGACATCTGGGGTTGTTTATTTGTTATTTTCTACTGAAGGTAAAATCCAAAGGGAAATTTTCCATTTCTGCTTGTTTTTCTGTTTGCATGTTTGTGTGGATTTCAATCTGGAAATTCACTGGTCACAAAACGTTAGGAAGATCGCGGTTTTGAAGCGAGAAAGAACATGGTGATATAAAAATTTGATAAATACTTGAGACCGGTTATCAGCGTGGATAGCTACGACATATATAAATTAGCATATTTAAAAAAATCAGAATCATGTACATAACTAGGTATCGTGAGAACACACCACGTGGCATGCGGACTCTGATAAAAGCACCATGAGCGAAACGGAAAACGGGTCGTCTCTCCGATTGGTTTAGATGTTTCTCGAATATACTGCTTTCAGGGTGAGATTTAGCCTCCCCTATGGTGCAGTGGTCTAAGCGATGGCCTCTCATCATTCGTCCAAAATGGGTCCGGGTTCGAATCCCGGTGAGATATTGATGTTGTGTTTGTCTTACGGCACTGGCTCTCTCCCTTCCCTGGAACTAGTGACTCTCAATTAGGAACGGGCGACTGCTTATAAGCCCATTGAGTTGCTCACGGTGGTCGTTAAAACTCCAACAACAAAAGAAAAAAGGGTGAGATTTACCTGAAATGATATCCAGACGCCGTTTAAGCATTGTCAACAGAATTAGTTGTGTTGCCGTGCTACAGACAGGTGTACGACAGAAAGATATGGCTGTTTCTTTAGAAGTATCACAAATAGTTGTTGGTCGTCTACACACGACATTTTTTTTATTGAAGATTTAACAACCACCGTCAGCAACTCAATTGGCGGTTAGCAATCGTCCGCCTTTAATTTAGAGACATTGGTTCTAGGGAAGGGGGAGAGCCAGCGCCGTAAGGCAAACACAACATCAATGCCTCACCGGGATTCGAACCCGGACCCTTCTCGGAAGATTGGTCATAACTTTCGCTTAGATCACTGCGCCACCTGGACGGCCGAGATTTCTGTGGTATGGAAATATGGCAGAGAGACCTAAGAATAGTCGCCCGCGTTTATTGACCAGGGGGCAAGATCTATGCCTGATGATAAGTGCTCGAAGAAGGCCTAGTATCATTAGTAGCCATCTCCGGGAAACACCTTCAGCGGCTTCTGGTGTCTCTGTATGTACGCAAAAGCTATGAAGCCGTCTTTATAAGTAGAGAATCAAAAAAAGGAGGACTCAAATATTTTTTGCCTGTCATAAGTTTGCTGTCGTCAAAGGTGTTCTTAGGTCCAAAAATCATGTAATGAACAACAAAGTAGCACCTTGTATGTTTAACAGACGAATCGCGTTTCGCTTTTAATTTTCTTAATCTAAGAAGAAGCGTGTGGAGAAAAAAATCATGCAAGCAAATCGATCAACAATATGTACAGTCCGTCCATCCGTACCAAAGGCAGTCTGTTCTGGTCTGCGCCTGACTGTGTTTTAATGGCCGTACTTATTTTTATGTCTGTCAAGGTAAGTTATCAGACTAAATGTACCAGAACAAAATCTTGGTGACACTATTTCACGCCCCTATTCCAAAGTAGCTTAACCGCAGACGACAATCAATTAAGCTGTCCATTTTTTCCGATATTATTGTGTTTTGCTTTGATTTATTTCATTCACATATTCTGAAATTTTTTTTAATTTAAAACTTTAGATATCAATTAAAAGCGAAGAAGTGTCCAATCTTTTTCAATAAGTTTAATAAATTATAAGAGAAATACACTGCTGGACAATTGCTAAGGACGGATCATAAACGGCTATATAGCGCATAAAAAAGTAAGTGTGGTTGGATGCCAAGTGAAATAAAATAATGTCAGAATGCCAGGACATTACAAGAAAGACAATTTATTGTGTTCTGAAATCCAGAAGGCTTTGGAACGTGTTCAAGGGACAAACAGGCCATTTTGTGCAGAATACGTAAACGTGAAAAAAATGCAATTACCGTCCGCAGGCGTTCCGGCATAAGATGTCAATACGGGATATGGCCACCATGGAGGGCGATGCAAGATTCCACACGTTGTGTCATGCTTTGCACAACATTATCAAGCAGCTGTTGGGGTAATTTATCCCATTCCTCTGTCAGTGCACGGATGACGGTGTCCTTGTTTATTGGAAGGCATTGGCGACCAGCAAGACTCCTCCCCAAAGCATCCCACACATTTTCAATGGGATTCAGATCTGGAGAACGCGCTGGCCATACGAGGCGTTGAATATCCTCGCTCTCAAGACACTCCTGGACAGCGATTGTTCGATGACATGTTGCGTTGTCGTCCATGAAAATGAATCTATCACCGATAGCACCATGGAACATGCGAACATGAGGTAGCAGAACATCATTAATGTATCGTTGGCCAGTCATTGTCCCAGTTGGAAGCACATAGAGGGATGTACGGCCATTGATCATGATGCCAGCCCATACCATGACACTACATGTCGGATATCGGTCCCTTCCCTGTATGTTTGCTGGATAATATGCAGTACCACTATCACGCCAGATCAGTTGTCGTCGACAATCAGACGATAGACTGTATCTACTCTCATCTGAGAAGAGGACAGCAGACCAGTCGCTATCAGTCCAATTGCGATGTTGATGGCACCATTGCAAACGGGCGGTACGGGGACGTCTGGACAATGGGATGCACACAACAGGACGGCGGGCGTATAGTCCTCCTTCATGCAAACGTCTGGCGACAGGTTTTCGGGAGATCCGCTTGCCAGTAGCAGCCATAAACTGATTTGCTACCTCACTAGCTGTGCTGCGCCGGTGTCTTTTTGTTGATAGCACTATGTACCGATCTTCTGCAGGTGTTGTACTGCGAACACGACCTCCCCCGTGACGTTTGCTACACTCTCCATTTGTTTGAAATGATTTCCAAAGCTTTGAAACAACACTGTGGCTGACGTCGAACTCCCTGGCAACATCTGTTATTTTTCGCCCTTCTTCAATCTTGCCAATAATACGGCCACGCGTAAAATCATCTAGGTGATTTCGGGAAGACATACTGAAAATTGCAAGTTCGTCAATCGATTCTTTCCCCTTCAACTTTGCGTTTGAACAACAACGGTCAATACGCGTCAAATACTTTATATCTCTTATCAGTGCTATGACGTCACGAACAAGTTCGGCAATCTAAAATTTGCATACGCACAACACGTCGTACTGTATCCCGCACTTATGCTAATTTCCACAACTTCCTGCCTTCCATTTTATGGTTGCTATCGTTGCTATTGCCATCCGTCCTTAGCAATTGTCCGGCAGTGTAGTTTATAATTTGGCAGTATGTATCCAAGTAGATAACAGGACTTTATTATTAAACAAAACTTTCAGGCCTCGTTCTTCGGAGACTTCTATCGGCCCACAGCGCTTTACATGTTGCGAACGAAGTTATACCTAAAGTGGTATATTCCCAAAGCACACCTAGTAATGTCAAAAGTTGATACCAGTATTTTTATAGTACTCCAGCATAATACCGAATCGAGGATGCATTTTCATGCTTCTTTCAATCTCTGCTAACTTCTGACATTTATCCATATTGACAATGAATTACTGTATATGTAAATGAAGTGATGTCTTTCCATTTCTATACCTGCGAAGCTTTGGGTTCGTCCACTAGCCAAAGGGTTGCAGCATCGCGGTATCCAGAAGCGAAGAATACATTTATTTCCGTGTCTGAGGGTAAAAATTAATTTTTGATGCGTGCCTCTTAAACAAATATCTTTGATTTAAAAGAAGTTATAACGGAGCCGAAAATTTAAACTTGTTGAGAGTTTTGAAATCTCGGAAAACTTTGCAATCTGCTTTTCATATGCGCTAGATTGTTATCCTTTTTAAACGCGTTATTTTTTTCTGAGTAAGAAACATTACAAATGTAACAAAGTTTCGAAAGAGGTACCTGCAGATATACTTCCATTATTTCTGAATAATGCTTTGTTATTATTCAATAATTTTATTTCCTTGAGAAATTGAACTTAAATGGCAGCGTTTGTTGAATTCCACTTTGCTCCCCTTCTAATTACATGAGACCTTTGTTTACGATGTGAACTAATACCGAGAAACATCTGCACGTTTCTCATTCGGTACCAGCTTTTTAAACAGTTTTTTAACAATGACGATGATGATGATGATGATGATGATCATCATCATCATTGTCAACCATTATCAATCCACTGCTGAACGAAGGTCTCCCCAAGTTTCCTCCACAACGGTCTGTCTTGTGCTAGTCTCCTCCATGTCACTGCCGCATATTTTTGAATTTCATCCACACATCTTCCATGTGGTCTTCTTATGGGGTTTTTCCTGTCCCTTGGAATCCAATCTAAAATTTCGGCTGTCCATCGATGGTCTGTCCTTCTGCCAGTATGTCCAGCCCATTGCCATTTCAGGGATTTAACTCTGATCATGATGTCTTCCACTCTTGTCATTTTTCGGATCCACGAATTCCTCTTCTTATCTCTCCTGGTTACACCAAGTATGCACCTCTCCATGCTTTTTTGAGTTGTCTGCAGCCTTTTTATGTCTCTTTCAGTTAAGGTCCACGTCTCTGCACCATACTTAAGCACTGGAAGGAAGCATTGATCAAACACTTTTCTTTTAAGACATAATGGCATATTGCTCTTGAAAATTATGCTGTTTCTTCCAAAAGCTCTCCAGGCAAGTTTTGTACGCCAATTTAATTTCTTCATCAATGTGACCCTCACTTGATATCTGCTGTCCAAGATAAACGTACGTGTCTGTTAACTCCAGCTTTTCTCCATTAATCGATAAATCTTCATTTCTTGTAAAAGCATTGAACATCACTTTTGTCTTCTGAAAGTTCATTTTTAATCAAATTTCTTTACTCTTGTCAGCAAGTTCCTGATTCATACTCTGCAGCTCGATGGGGTAGTTGCAAAAATGACTATGTCATCAGCGAAACAAAGGTGGGTTAGATAATCTCCATTAATTTTTATCCCTTTGTTTTCCCAGTTCAGTTATTGAAAGACATTTCCCAATGTGGTATTAAAGAGCTTCGGAGAGATGGTGTCACCTTGTCCCACTTCCTTTCCAATTTTCATGTGTGTTGTATTTTCAAGCAGCCGAATCTTTGCACTTGCATTTTCATAGATGTTATTGAAAATATTAATGTATGCATCTTCAATACCGCAGGATTTCAGAGCCATTGTAACTGCTGATGGTTTCACCGAATCAAAGGCTTTTCCATAATCGATAAAAGCCATGCACAATGGCAGTTCTTATTCCCTCGCTCTCTCAATTAGTTCTCTTAGTACATGGATATGATCTATTGTACTGTAGCCACTCCTGAATCCAGCTTGTTCCCTCGGTTGAGCCATGACCAGTGTTACCTTCAAGCGGTGTGAAAGAACTTTAGTGAAGATTTTATAAACCACTGATAGGAGACTGACAGGTCTACAGTTCCTGAGATCCTTAATGTCACCATTTTTATGTAGCAGGATCATTGTAGCGTTGTTCCAATCTTCAGGAATCTTCCCTTCATTAAGGCATCGAGTAAAAATTTGGGCAAGTACTGTTTCGATTTCTCCACTTGCTTCTTGTATGATATCTACTGTAATAACATCTTCTTCTGGAGCTTTCCCCGCTTCATGTTCTTGATTGCATGTGCAACTTCTGCTTTGAGGACTGGAAGAACTATCGTACTGCTACCTTTCATGATGTCTGGAGTACGTGTATCATCACTTTAATATAATTTGGAGTAGAAATATTTCACTCTTGCCAAAATTGTGCCTCTATTTCTTGTTACAGAACCATCTTCTTTTCTCAGTGCCATAATCTGTTTTCTTCTCTTACTGAGATGTCCCTTTGCTATCTTTAGGCTTTGGTTGTTTAAAATTGCTTTCCTCACTAGTTCACAGTTGAATTTCCTTGCGTCTTCAGTGATACTTTTTCGTACTGTCTTGCATAGCTCTATATATTTCACTTTGGAAGTAACATCTTCTTTAGTTGTCCTCATCTCTCTTCTTTTTTGCATCAACATTTTGGTTTTTCCTGATAATTTGTTCACCTGCAACTTGTTTTCAGACCCAGCTAATTTTGTTGCTGTTTCCATAAATGATCTGGTTACTTTTCTGTTAACTTCAGAAATATCCACTTCTTCCGATGTTAGGCCTTCTAAAGCAGATAATCTGTTCTTCAATTTCAACTTAAAGGTATTATGGTGTTTTTTAAGGTTGGTTATGTCAATATATTTTGTTTGTCTTATGAGCTTGTCACGTTCGAGTTTAGTGTTGAGTTGCATCTTACATCTAACCAATTTATGGTCACTATTTTTGTTGAACTTGTTCAACACACTGCAGTCTTCGATGACGAATTTTTTGTTACAAATGATAAAATCAATTTCACTTGTCGTCCGATTTGGAAGTCTCCATATCCATTTCCTGTGTGGATTTTTCTTTAAAAAGGAGTTCAAGATGAAAAACCCTTCTGCCTCTACAAATTCAACGACAGTATTTTCACGCCGGTTTCTGTTGCCGTGTCCGAATTTACCTACTGAAGTTTCATTCTGTTGCCGTTGCCCTATTTTTGCATTAAAATCTCCCATAATTATCTTCAAGTGCTGCTTACCTTTATTATTTAGATGACGAATTTCCTCATAAAATTCTTCAATTTCTTCTCCAGGATGACTTGTGGTTGGTGCATAAGTTTGAATAACCTGAGCCTGGTATCATCTCGAGAGTTGGATACCGAGTGCCCTGTCAGAGGAACTTTAAACATCTACCACTTTATCCTTCAGTTTCTTGTTTATTATAAATCCAGCACCACTAGTTCTGCCAGTATCTGTCCCACTATAGTAGAAGAGATGTCCACTTTTTAGTTCAATGAGATCTTCTCCTTTTCTCCTTACCTCACTTAGCCCGACGTTGTCCCACTTGATTGTTTGTAATTCCTCTTCCAATTCAAGAAGCCTTGAATCAGAAGATAGGGAGGGTCTAATATACGTAGCCAAAGTCAGCATCAGATGGCAGCCTAGTCCGGTCATCCGGGGATTCTTAGCACCCTCTGCCTTCATGTCGCACTGGCCGCTGCCTTGAACAGGTACATTCCTGCTG
Source organism: Macrothele yani (assembly GCA_039090855.1). NCBI lineage: Eukaryota > Metazoa > Arthropoda > Arachnida > Araneae > Macrothelidae > Macrothele > Macrothele yani. The sequence goes on along the minus strand of CM076999.1, from coordinate 42,077,319 downwards.
CCGGAGACTGAGAGCCAAGATTTAAGTTGTAGAGTCATTTCGGGGGTGTTTGGCCATAACTCACCACGCTGGCCAAGCAGGTTGTTGAGTGTGGGATAGCATTTCCTCTAATCCCGATGATATAGTTATACCGCTATTGGCGGTCGTCAGAGCCCCTTTAGTGAGAAAGTGATGCACCACGAGAAGGCTGGGTTGACATTTGTCAAAGGGAGGCTGTGATGTTACGCATCACCTGACTTTACATCCCATCATCGTCATCATCATCATTGTCAACCATTATTAATCCACTGTTGGACGAAGGTCTTCCCAATTTTCCTCCACAACGGTCTGTCTTGTGGCAGTCTCCTTCATGTTACTCCCGCATACTTTCGAATTTCATCCACCCATCTCACATGTGGTCTTCTTCTGGGTCTTTTCCTGTCCCTTGGAATTTAATCTAAAATTTCGGCTGTCCATCGATGGTTTGTCCTTCTGACAATATGCCCAGCCCATTGCCATTTTAGGGATTTAACTCTGATCATGATGTCTTCCACTCTTGTCATTTTTCGGATCCACGATTTCCTCTTCTTATCTCTCCTGGTTACACCAAGCATGCACCTCTCCATGCTTTTTTGAGTTGTCTGCAGCCTTTGTATGTCTCTTTTAGCTAAGGTCCACGTCTCTCCACCATACGTAAGCACTGGGAGGATGCATTGAATAAACACTTTTATTTTAAGACATAATGGCATATTGCTCTTGAAAATTACACTGTTTCTTCCAAAAGCTCTCCAGGCCAGTTCTGTACACCGATTAACTTCTGCATCAATGTGACCCTCACTTGATATATGCTGTCCAAGATAAACGTACGTGTCTATTATCTCCAGCTTTTCTCCATCAATCGATAAATCTTCATTTCTTGTAAAAGCATTGAACATCACTTTTGTCTTCTGAAAGTTCATTTCTAATCCCACTCCTTTACTCCTGTAAGCAAGTTCTTAGATCATAATCTGTAGCTCTGATGGGGTAGTTGCAAAAATGACTACGTCATCAGCAAAACGAAGGTGGGTTAGATTATCTCCAATAATCTTTATTCCTTTGTTTTCCCAGTTCAGTGATTGAAAGACATTTTCCAATGTGGTATTAAAGAGCTTTGGAGATATGGTGTCACCTTGTCACACTCCCTTTCCAATTTTTATGTGTGTTGTATTTTCAAACAGCCGAATCTTTGCACTTGGATTTTCATAGATGTTATTAATAATATTAATGCATGCATCTTCAATACCGCAGAATTTTAGAGCCATTGTAACTGCTGATGGTTTCACGAACCAAAGGCTTTATCATAATCGATAAAAGTCATGCACAATGGAAGTTCATATTTCCTCGCTCTTTCAATTAGTTCTCTCAGTACATGGATATGATCTATTGTGCTGTAGCCACTCCTGAATCCAGTTTGTTCTCTCGGTTGAGCCATGTCCAGTTTTACCTTCAAACGGTGTGAAAGAATTTTAGTGAAGATTTTATAAACCACTGATAGGAGGCTGGTAGGTCTGTAGTTCTTGAGAACTTCAATGTCACCTTTTTTATGTAGCAGGATCATTGAAGCGTTGTTCCAATCTTCAGGAATCTTACCTTCATTAAGGCATCTGGTGAAAATTTCGGCGAGTACTGTTTCGATTTCTCCACCGTCTTCTTGTATGATGTCTACAGTAATTCCGTCTTCTCCTGGAGCTTTTCCCGCTTCATGTTATTGATTGCATGTGCAACTTCTGCTAGGAGGACTGGGAGAACTATGGTACTGGTACCTTCCATGATGTCTGGAGTACATGCATCATCCCTTTCATATAACTTGGAGTAGAAATCTTTCACTCTTGTCAAAATTTCACCTCTATTTCGTGTTACAGAACCATCTTCTTTTCTCAGTGCCATAATATGTTTTCTTCCCTTACTGAGATGTCCCTTTGCTAGCTTTAGGCTTTGGTTGTTTTCAATTGCTTTCCTCACTAATTCACAGTTGAATTTCCCTAAGTCTTCAGTGATATTTTTTCGTACTGTCTTGCATAGCTGTATGTATTCCACTTTGGAAGTTACATCTTCTTTAGTTGTCGTCATCTCTCTTCTTTTTTGCATCAATAGTTTGGTTTTTCCTGATAATTTGTTCACATGCTACTTGTTCTTAGACCCAGCTAATTATGTTGCTGTTTCCATAAGAGCTTTGGTTACTTTTAAGTTAACTTCAGAAATATCCACTTCTTCCGATGTTAGGTCTTCTAAAGCGGACAAACTGTTCTTCAGTTCCAACTTGAAGGTATTGTGTTGTTTTTTAAGGTTGGCTATTTCACTAGATTTTGTTTGTCTTATGAGCTTGCCACGTTTAAGTTTAGTGTTATGATGCATCTTACATCTCACCAATCTATGGTCTCTACCCGTGTTGAACTTGTTTAGCACACTGCTGTCTTCCATGACGAATTTTTTGTTACACATAATAAAATCGTATTCATTTGTCGTTCCATTTGGATGTCTCCATGTCCATTTCCTGTGCAGCTTTTTCTTGAAAAAGGAGTTCAAGATGAATAACCCTTCTGCCTCTGCAAACTCAACGAGAGTATTTCCACGCTGGTTTCTGTTGCCGTGACCGAATTTACCTACTGAAGTTTCATTCTGTTGTCGTTGCTCTATTTTTGCAATGAAATCTCCCATAATTATCTTCACGTGCTGCTTACCTTTATTATTTAGATGACGAATTTCCTCACAAAATTCTTCAGTTTCTTCTTCAGGATGACTTGTGGTGGGTGCATAAGTTTGAATAATCTGACATTGGTAACTTCTCGAGAGTTAGGTATCGAGTCATGCAGCTATGTCAGAGGAACTTTCAACTTCTACCACTTTATCCTTCAGTTTCTTGTTTATTATAAATCCAACGCCACTAGTTCTGCCAGTATCTGTCCCACGATATTAAAAAAGATGTCCACTTTTCAGTTCAATGAGATCTTCTCCTTTTCTCCTTACCTCACTTAGCCCGATGATGTCCCACTTGATCATTTGTAATTCCTCTTCCAATTCAAGAAGCCTTGAATTAGAAGATGGGTAGCGTCCATTATACGTAGCCAAGGTCAGCATCAGATGGCAGTCTAGTCCGGTCCTCCGGGGATTCTTAGCACCCTCTGCCTTCATGTCGCACTGGCCGCTGCCTTGGCCAGGTACAATCCACCTGCCGGAGACTAAGGGCCAAAGTTTAAGTTGTGGAGTCATTTTGGAGGGGTTTGGCCATAACTCACCACGCTGGCTAAGCGGGTTTGTGAGTGTGGGATAGCATTTCCTCTAATCCCGATGGTGTAGTTATACCGCTATTGGCGGTCGTCAGAGCCACTTTAGAGGGAACAGGATGCACCACAAGAAGGTGGGGTTGACATTTGTGAAGGAGAGCCTGGGATGTTACGCATCACCTGACCTTACATCCCATATATACGTAGCCAAGGTCAGCATCAGATGGCAGTCTAGTCCGGTCCTCCGGGGATTATATAAATATATAAATATATATATACACTGACGGGAAAAAAATCCCAACACCACGAAAAAATAGCTGTAGAGGAATGAAATGGCGGCAATACATTTGTATAGGTAACATATTTAATCGATTAAGGTTTCAAGATCACAGCCTAATGTAAGCGCGAGAAGAGCCAGAATGTTGAATGCAAGCATGCAAACGTTCATGCATTGTGTCGAACAGGTGCTGGTTGTCAGTTTGTGGGATGGAGTTCCATGCCTGTTGCATTTGGTCGGTCAATACAGGGACGGATTGCGCTGGTTAGGGGTTGACGCTGGAGTTGTCGTCCAATGATGTCCTATACGTGCTCGATTGGAGAAAGATCTGGTTATCTAGCAGGCCACGGAAACATGTCGACACCCTGTATAGCATGTTGGGTTACAACAGCGGTATGCGGGCGAGCGTTATCCTGTTGGAAAACACCCCCTGGAATGCTGTTCATGATTGGCAGCACAACAGGTTGAATCACCCGTCCGACGTACAATTGTGCCGTCAGGGGGCGTGGGATAACCTCGAGAGTGCTCCTACTGTCATAGGAAATTGCTCCCCAGACCATAACTCTAGGTGTAAGTCCAGTGTGCCTCGGCCGCAGACAGGTTGATTGCAGGCGCTCACCTGACCTCCTTCTAACCAACACACGGTCATCACTGGCACCCAGGCAGAACCGGCTTTCATCAGAAAACACAACAGATCTCCACACCTTCGTCCAATGAGCTCTAGCTTGACACCACTGACGTCGCAAACGGCAGTAGTTTGAAGTAAGTGGAATGCACGCTACAGGGAGTCTGGCTCGGAGCTGTCCTTTAAGTAACTGATTTGTAACAGTTCGTTGTGTCACTGTGGTGGCAACTGCAGCTCGAATTGCTGCCGCTAACGCAGTACGTTGTGCCACGGCCACACGTCATACAAGGCGTTCTTCCCTCTCAGTAGTGCCACGTGGCCGGACGGAACCCGGTCTTTCTGAGGCAGTACCTTCCCTTGACTACCGCTGCAAACAGTCATGTACAGTGACTACATTCCTGCCAAGTCGTTCTGCAATATTGCGGAAAAAATCCACCTTCTCGTAGACCTATTACACCACCTCGTTCAAACTCCGTGAGCTGTTGATAATGGCTTCTTCGTCTTCTTAAAGGCATTCTTGACTAACATCAACACACTACGTCGAATCTGAAAGAAAACTAACGCTCACGAACGTTACAGCGCGTATTTACAGCAAACCTGCTTTGCATGTTCCGAGGGGAGCTACTAGCGCCACACGTATGCGCCGAGCGCGAAATTTTCATAGACGTCATCTTACGGATGTACTCTCACCGCCTAACAACTGTCGTTTATCTAACACAAACCCTTCTTGGTGTTGGGATTTTTATTTCCGTAAGTGTATATAAAAGTAATATTATATATTAATATATGATAATATAAAAGTAACATTATATATTAATATATATTAATATAAAAGTGATAATATATATTAATATATAACAATACAAAAGTAATATATATTAATATATAACAATTCAAAAGTAATATATATTAACATATAATAATTTAAAAGTAATATTATTATTAATAAATGATAACATAAAAGTAATATTACATATTAATATTTAATAATATAAAAGTAATATTATATATTATTATGTAATAATATAAAAGTAATATTATATATTAATATGTAATAATATAAAAGTAATATTATATATTAATATGTAATAATATAAAAGTAATATTATATATTAATATATAATCTTAAAGAAGTAATATTAGATACTAATGTATAATAATATAATAATATAAAAGTATATATATAATAATATTAAAGTTCAAACAGAATTAATGAACTCAGACATTTATATCGTAGAAATGAACGGTTTGACGCAGCATGCAACCAAAGTAACTAAGAAATGAACAAAAATCCAAAGTAACTAAGAAATTGCAGCACTTCAAAAGTTTAACTATTACAAAAATTCAAAAGTATAACCATTTCCAAGCAATTCGATTTTTGCAAATAATGTTATATGAAAATATGATATAATTTTATGAAAAAAATGACATAATGTCCTATGAAATATGACCCTTTCTTCATATGTATTAACTCATACACATGACGAAGTATATATACCAATGAAATTAATGTTTTCGAAAAGATGCATATTAAAATAAAGAACTTAGTTACACAAACCAACAAGAAATAGGTGGGAACACTTCGTACTCAGTATATCAAAAGCCTCCCACAGGGAGCACACCCAAAGTAAAAAATAATTGCAAAGCATCAAAGTAACACGATAACATTTTAGTTTTAAATAAATTAAAGCACTGCAACAGATTTTTTATAACAAATCGTCGCGATGTAATGTGGCAAGAGAACCAGAGAAAAAGTCTAACGAATAGCCTGACGAGCACCTAGTCCCCAAGAAAAAAATCTAAATCGTCAAGTCAAGAAACAATTTAACAGTAATACAGTAAATTGAAGTAATGATAAAAAATATGTGACTACCCAGTAATCAACCATTAAGTTATAAACTCTTAAACTCTCTTTAAAATACCGAATAGTGCGTCACCGTGTTGATCCGAAGCGGCAACCCATTCATAGACCTAAGGCAGGTCACCTTAATATTATTAAAAAAAATTGTACGCGCTCTAGGTGTTAAAAAACTAGTATTACCACGAGTGTCATGATCACTGTTCGCAAATGTAAGGTAATTAGATTTGAATACTTATTAGCATATATACATACATACATGCATAAACAATAATAGTCGAAAACTCTGTAATTTATCAAATGACATTATCTGATAACTAAGAAAAAGGCAATGTACCTGTAAAGACGGATTCACGAAACGTAAATTTTTCTTTTGCAAAACAAAAATTCTATTAACATTGCCAATAGTTGTGCGGCACCAAGCCAAAAGACAGTAAGAGAGAGAGAAATGGATAAATAAATAAAAAATACTATAACAACTTAACCTTGGCAGGCAATAAACTTGAAATATTATAGATGACACCAATACGGAATCTGAGCCCACCCGCAATTTCACTAACATGTGTATCCCATTTCAAATTCTCTTGTAAATATACACCCAGGAACTTTACAGCAGCCTGAAAGTCAAGTGGCAGTACATTAAATAATATCCCATTTGCAATTTTACAATACCCAGTCTTCACCTACATCGCGAAATAATTACACTAGTAGTGTTGGAAAAATTTATGATTAAGAAATTACAGCAAAACCAACGATAATAATCCTGAGGTTCAAAATTTACACGTAGGGTTAACTCAGACAGAGTGTCCCCAGAATAAAATAGGTTTGTACCATCAGCATAAAAAATAGGAGTAATACTTGAAATAATAATAAGTAAATCATTAACGTAAATAAAAAATAATAACGGGCCCCAAACTGATCCCTGAGAAACACCATGATGAACCAAAAGGGAAGAAAATAGAACACCCTTTGTTTGTACAAATCGCTTCCGACCTGTTCAATAATTTTGGAATAAAATCTTAACGACTTCCTTAATGCTAATGTTTTCTATCTTGCATAACAATGTGTCATGACAAACGGTGTCAAAAGATCGGAAAAAATTACAAAACAGAATAAAAGCTACCACGCTAGAGCCATTATCAAGATTAAAATGTAAATAATTTAATACGTCTAGAATAGCAGTTTCAGGCGAAAACCCCTTTACGAAACCAATGTTGACTTTTATTGAAATTTTTTTAAGAAAATAAGATAACAACTTTATCAGTATTAATCTTTTCATTATTTTGGCAAACACCGGAATTACAAATACTGGTCGATAATTTGCAATATCTGTTACTGTACCCTTCTTATGTATAACAGTAACACGACTTAATTTCAATGGAAACGGAATTAAAATATGGGTCAACGGAATAAGTAGCTCACCTGAAACAACCTTTATAACCTTAGGATGTACGTTATCGGGCCTCGCGCTGTTCGATGGGTCCGATTCCGTCATTACCTTCAAGAGGTCGTGATCAACTGGTTTAAAAAAGAATGAGGAATTAGATGACGGTGGTAATTAATCTGAGAAATGGTTAGTATAATGAGGGATTTCAGACAACAAAATATCCTGTAACTCCAAAAAATATTTATTAAAAATATCAACAAGCTCTTCTAAATTAGACGTCCTAATTCGATTAGCCGCCCCGGTGGCGCAGTGGTTTAACGCGCTGGCCTCTGATCATTCGTCCGTAAGGGGTCCAGGTTCGAATCCCGGTGAGGCATGGATGTTGTGTTTGCCTTACGGCAATGGCTCTCTCCCTTCCCTGGAATCAGTGACCCTAAACTAGGGACGGGTGACTGCTTATAGCCCATTGAGTTGCTCACGGTGGTTGTTAAACCTCCAATCAAAGAAAAAATCGAATATATTCAATTATAGTTGGTGATTGAGCGTTCCTCGAGTTTGCCAACTGTTCATTAATTGAACGCCAGATATTCCTGCCGTCAGTAGTAGTACCGAAATAATTATAATAATATGTTTTTATTCAGTCTTAATTTAGAATTATACCAATTTCTAAACCCACGAAAATTAGACAAATGAATTGGGTCCCTGGAACGGAGGAACTCAGCCAATAATTTTTTTCTATTTAAGAAACGTAACAAGCTCCGGTTAAACCAAGGTGACTTGCAACGCGACGTACGAGTTATATCACGAAATGGAAACGCAACATTGTAAGAATTCCACAAAATTCCCCTCAATTCATGATGTGACTCAACCGGATCTTCCAACTGAAGTACAGAAGTCCAATCAAATTTTAACGTTTCTTCCTTCATGCGGAAATAATTTTTGTAATCGTCCATTTCCGTAGCACTTATTTGCTTCAACAAGACAACATGTAAATACCTATTACAATTTTTTAGCATATCGTTCATTCAGTACTGTCGCCTAACATGATGGTTTGTGCCTAAAGCTAAAAGGATAGCTAAACACGCTTTTATTTGAATATATGTTCTTTAATGCAGACAAAAACGGTGTACTCTCCGTAGCGACTCGATTGGTACTGAAGCAAAGTATAGACGCTTCATAATCATTCTGTAAGGTGTGAAAGTAATAACGGGATAATGATGGATTAATGACTGCGCAGTAATGAAGTGCAGGAATGACAATATTATTGATCGTGTAAGGTCCGCCTTACACGTTCAATAATAATGTTAACTTTTGAAAGCATTGACAGTTTTATAGATCGTGGGAGGTCCACTTAAGGCCCTACGAGACCCGCCATCTTGTATTGCTACCTTCTCCTATTAACCAACGGGCAAAGGTATTTCACATATTGCTTGGGCAATTTTGCACATTACGGAACACCGTTTGTGGCTATCGCAAGATATATGATATATAAAGAGTTCCCTAGTTTCAGATTTTCATTTTGGACTCTTTAAGTATTTTTTATTCATTAATAAAACTATGGAAGACGCCTTAGTACGAATTTCGCTGCAGATAAAAAATGAAGGGAAAAGTCAAATAAAATTCTGAAACCAGGGAACTCTTTATTTATCATATATCTTGCGTTAGCCACAAACGGTGTTCCAAAATGGGCAAATTTGCTCGAGCAATTTGTGAAATACGCTTGCACGTTGGTTAATAAGAGAAGGCAGCAATACAAGATGGCGGGTCTCGTAGAGCTTTCAGATCCGGTTTAGAGCGATTAGAAAATCGCTGTTTGTCAAATATGTGATTCTTAAATTGACAAAAAATGTACATGATCATAATTTTATTTGCATTAATATTTTTATATTAAATTACAAGCTTTTAGGACAATTCTTGATAGTAATTTACGTATAAGTAAATTCTATTTTGCGTCTGAATAAACAGCTAAAATTTGCCTTTTCAAGAAACTAGGAACCCAGAATTTGTTCTTTCATTTTCTTTATTTTGTCAAACGTCATTCATTTCTGTGTAATTTCGTGTTTTCACAAGATCAGTAGTACTTTCTATGTGTGCCGAAACGCTGGATTAATAGGTTTGGATTTGAAAGTTCTAGAGTGCAAGAAAGAGTAAATTGTGGCTGGTCTTAGAAAGGAAAATCTGACATCAGATAAAGTCTTAGTTCCACGTAATTTGAAAAACAAGAGACATACTGGGCCAACCGCAAACATTTTTGTTCAAGTTATGAAAATAATTTAGTATAAATTAATAAAATTGTTATTGGTGATTTAAAATGTAATGTGTTCTGTAATGATAATGCCTCTTTCTCGTGTATACACGCGTTGGTAGAACCTAATATGCATTGCCCAATCTGTTATCGTTCACGAAAAAATATAGATAATTATCGAAGGATATTTGAAATTTTCTACCCAAATTTCACAAATGATACGTTACAGAAGATGGGAATTAAATAAAAAATTAATTGCAAAACCTTGTATTGAAAATCGGCCTTTCCATAAAATACCGATATGTAGAAACAGCTTGAGGGATAGATTTAAAAGAAGTGTCCGTGCAGTAAAGTTCCTCTCTGTATTCTGCCATTAACAGATCTGAGAGTTTTGTCTGTGATGGATGATAATGGATCGTATATCATTTGATTCCGCAGGAGACATTTCTAGTACCCCATTGAGATTACACACTCATGTTCATAAAAAATAGTACACCTAAAAGTAGTCAAGCTACGTGATTTTTAAGGAGTTTATTCATTAGGCAATAAAATTCAAATGCTTAGCATCTCGCTGTCATGCGTATCAGGTGCATTGACGTAATTAATAATCAGTGTGACCACCAGTGGCGCATCTTCGGTCCGAGACCTGGGCTATCGTCAACAATTCGTTCGCACACATGAAATTCGTTCGCACACATGAAATTCGTTAGCACACATGAAATTCGTTAGCACACATGAAATTCGTCGCACACATGTAATTTCCTCTTGGGGGTTATCGATTCCCATTGTTGTGTAACGTAGCAGTGGGAAGACCCTTTCCACTGAATTTCCTTTGTTTATTTTATTGGGGTTGGCGAGGTTAATTACTACCATGAACAACTCAATGTTCATAATGTAGTCGCCCGTGCGTAATTTAGGGTTACTAGTTCCAGGAAAAAGAATGAGCATGCGCTGTAAGACATATACACCGCTGATGCGTTACCCGGGATTTTTACCCGGACCCATCTCGAACAAATGATCAGAAAACAGTTCTTAGACCACTACGCTATAGGGTCTTCATTGCGTTTCTCCATGAGATCCGACATTAAGTTTGTCATACGCTGTGCAGCACTCAACACTACAACTGGATAGAAAAAAACATGCCGTTTCTGATGTTTCACGTTTTATACCTACAGAAAGGTCAGACACCCACCTCATTGCATTAAATAAAGACATCATCATCACCCATGCCACGTTACGAAACCTTGCCGCCTGCTCAAGGTCAGTATTTAAATATTATTAACTTAAAACGAAGTTAGGTGCTAAGTTATAGCAGTTCAGAACAAAGCTTTCCAAAGAGAGGGCCGTTGAATTTCAGAGTTAGCAAAATAGACCGTATGTAACTAACCATGAAACTATTCTTTTGTACCACTGGTGAACCAATGGTAATTAATATTACGTTCAGGAATTCATTTTTGTTTAATTTGTCTACGTGAAACACGTGGGTTAATTATTTGCTTTCTTTGTTGCTTCCGTTAATTTACTTCCTTCAATTTACAACCGTTTAAAAATTTATTTTCACTTGCCCTGCAATTTCACTACATTTTTTATTGTTGTTTTTATATGTGTTAGGTTCATTTCATTTCCAATACGAATATCTCATTTTAGTGTGGTCACTCAAAACTATACACCTACTCGTATATATTAATAAAGATTTGCTGTCATCTATTTTTTTAAAATTCATTAATAAATCTAAATTTTACAGTAATTCTCCTTAAACATGATATTTATTAAATTAACAACCTAATTTCCTTAAGTAATAGGTAATTCATTCCACTTGAAATATTGAATTATTTTTCGCACTGCATTGTAAGAAAGTGGAAAGTTTTTCTATCCAAGAATGATGATATATTACATAGATTTTAGAACTGAGAGAAATCATCGGTATTATTTCTTTAGCTTCGAATTCTTTCAAAAGTATGAGAATTGCTATTTTTTTACTGCTGCAGGTACCCAAATTGTCATGATAAGTTCGAGCAACAACTTCATTAGTCTCCATTTCGCTTCACAGTGATTGAAGCTCAATAAAGAAAACTGTGTTACCTTAATCGTAAGCATGACGTTGTTATTGAAAACCGCAACGTTTTGTGACATTGTGTAACACTCATTGCTTCTCAAAAGTATTTCATCATTCAGAATTGCACTATTGTTCCTGAAAATGCACGGTGTTAGGATAAGTTTATGTTAAGCACAATGCTATTATTCGAACAGGAAAAGTAATTGCGCTTTCAGTTTCTTAATAAATTTTTTTTGAATAATGTACTGTGCGCTTTGAACCATCATTCTACAGTACTGAAATATCACATTTTTTGCCAGCGATTGTAGCTACTGGTTTTGGATTTGCATATACTATGTTACTTCGCTAACCGTTCCACCAGAATTCGAGAACTTGGTTTCAAGCGTGTGTTAGTTTCTTTTCACTTTTAATAAATTTGGGTAAGTGCTATTACAATGTTTTACACTTTAATGTATTTCTTAGACTATATAGAAACTCAATATTGGATCTTCCTGGCATTAGTCTGAATCGTCCGTCTCCCAAAAAATGAAGTGTAGATTGACTTTGAAACGTAAATTAGCAAAATTGATACTTCTCCCTCAGTTATTGGAAAACTGAGAACTGGAACAATTAGCTTTCAAATGTTGGTCTTCCTTTGTCGATTTATTCATCATTGTCTATTGTTAAACGTTATTATGTCCGGTTATAATTATTAATTTGCAGACAACATGGAATTTCATAAACCTAACTACTTATTGTTAATTTTAATTGCTTAATAGGAAAGATCTTTCTTTTTTGCAAATCTGAATCTCGGTCCGCAATTTCTTTTATTTCAGTATTATTGTTTATTACTGCAGTGTTTGCTTTCAAAGCCAGGTTCAAAAAATCACCTTTATGAATGGCCTTCCGGACCACCATTACAGACTTTGTCACAAAATCTTAATGACATGTTTCAATGTACCGTTGAATGAGTTGAAAGAAAAGATAGAAAAATTTCTATTAAAGATAGAAACGTGTTAAAAATCCTTACCCGGAAGATGCACTGTGTAATAAAGGAAAATGTTGCATCACAAATATGTTGCATACTAATTTAAATTGATACAAATACATGCAAGTATAATATTAGGAGATAAAATTACAGCTGGTCAAAAGCTTTGCAAATGGAAGATTTAAGGTACGATAGTAGATCACACAAATCTATATAACAATCGCGATAAATTTAGCTATGTGCAAATTACTTATTTCTTTCCAACTCCATACAAAATCTCATGCAGAGCTTTTCACGATTCTTATCTTTACAGTTTTAGAGATTTATTAATTCTCTCTCTCTTATTCCTTAAAATTATTTATTATATTATTTTACTGAAAACTAAACTTTGGTCAGTGTTTAAGATTCTCGACTATTAGAAATTTTAGGGTATTTTTTGGAAACAATTATTACATAAAGTTACACGAGATACCATCTAAATATATTCTAATTTGATAGAATGATGTAATTGATATAGAATTCTGAGACTAATTTGAATACTTTTCTTCATATGCTTATAATATACGACAGTGTTTAGAAACGGAACGTTGAGAATGTGTTGAAAAGTTAAATTTGATTATGCGTACCAGTGAAATAATTAAAAAAACTGAAACAGGATAACATAACTTAATTTTATTTTACGTGCAGGACAACGATGAATAATGTAGCGATAATACATATTATCAAAACTGTACAAATTTTCTGCAACTTCGTTTCCTTAACTAAAGGCAGATTATAAAGCACAACATTAAATTATTTGTAACTACTAGTTCTTCCTTCTTCTGAGGAAATAAAAGTACCTTGTTTTTTTAAATTTACCGGCAACGTATTTACCATGCATTAATTCCTCTGAATTCATTCAATTCGATCAATGACTGCGTTGACTCATTAAAATCAAGCAATGATTCCGGTGAATTCAATCTCATTAAAATTATTTTTTTACTTTTAAGAATATTATTTTCTGAAATGCATGTTATATGGTTGTTCTGTAAACTATTCAAAGAATTATTAATAAAGAATATGCGCAAAATGACGCACTAAAGGTCTGTTATATTAAATCTTCATTCACTAATTGTTGATCACAGTCACTTCAACTTACAGGAACATTTAAAATTGATATGGAGATAACTTCGGGCGGCTTGTCATATTTACGGTTGAGAATATTTAAATTTCAGTGCACCTTGTTAGCATTAATTTCCAGTCAGAAGAATTTTAGAATTATCTCCAAGCACTGGCATTCCTATGATTTTCTTTGAAATTTTAAGGTTTTTTTATTGAAGCCATTTATTCTTCATGACGCAAATCTTTGGCAGGTAAAAACCGTTGCAATCATGACTCTGTAAAACTGCATTTCGTTAAAAAAAGTTCTGCAATGCTGTATTAACATTTTGCCTATAATTACTTTAGATATTTATTTACGAAAGTAGTTCTGTTATACATATATGAACAAGTTAGCAAAATGATGCAATGCATTGATTATGACACGCTTTCCAACATGCCAGAAATCATTACTAAAATAATTACTCAAGTTATGAGGATAATGGTCGTAGAATAAGTCTCTCTCCTGTGACCTCAATTTTGACCCCATTTCGATGATATTCAATAGAACCGGCAAAGTATACTTCCGGAACAACATGATAAAGTTTTGTCTCAATCGAAGCATTTTTACATATATTATAACACATAAATGCGACTGAATGGATCATGATGATCCTAAGTCCTGACCTTTGACCCCATTTTCCCATTTTCAACAGGGTCGTCCCCATGTGGTCCTCTACCACATACTAAAATTTCATCGAAATCGAACTATTTTTACGTAAGTTAGGATGCATAAGGGCGATGGAATGGATCCCGATCCCATGTCCTCACCTTTGACCCCTTATTTCGCCCATTTCCCATACGGTTCGTCCGCAGGTGGTGCCCTACCACATGTTCAGATTTCATTGAAATCAAACATTATTTGCGCAAGTTATTACGCATAAGGGCAATGGAATGCATCCTGCACTTATGCCCTAACCTTTGACCCCACTTCATCCATTTTCTACAGGATACGTCCCCGGGTGGTCCCCTACCACATACTAATATTTCATTGAAATATACCCATATTTACGCAAGTTATGACGCATTAGGTCAATGGAATACATCTCGCTCCTATGTCATGACCTTTGACCCCATTAACCCCATTTTAATAGGGTTCGTTATCAGGTCGTCCCCTACCACACACTAGAATTTTATTGAAATTGAACCATATTTACGCAAGCTATAATGCATTAGGGCAATGGAATGGATCCTGCTGCTATGTCGTGACCTTTGACCGCATTAACCACATTTTTAATAGGGTTCATTCCCAGCTGGGTCAATACCACATACTAAAATTTCCTCGAAATCGAACCATTTTTACGCGAGTTATTTTGCGGAGACACGACCGGACGGAAAAAGCAGAAGCGTAGAACATACATCTTGTTTCAAGAAAGTGAAATGTTCTCAGGTATCTCGCTCTGGAATATACTGAATTATGTGAACTGCGTGACCCCGCCAGCTAATTCACAATTACCACTCGTACCGTGGTTTTTCTCTATGGCATTAACATTTTCTGTAATTCCGTAAGTTTTTCGTTACTTCCCTTACGTTACAATTTCACAGTCACTAAACATAAGTCCATTTTCACCACTTTGCAGCAGGACCTCCCACCGTGCGAGACAGAGGCACGGATCATCCTTCCCTCCAGAGCCAGAAGCGTCTCAAAGTCGTCGTCTTTCTTGATTCCTTAGCTCCTCGAAATGGTGGAAATGAGTCGTTACATTTCTGCAATCATATTAATGTTTTTCCAACATCTAGTAGCCTACCTAATTGAAAACATACACCATCCAAAATTCGGCACACTATTATTATACTTCCAGTTTACCAATTAAGATTTATGCACCTTTCTCCGACATGTGTCGCGGTGAACAAACAAAACGTATCTTTATATGGCACTTCTGGGACACATTCAGTATGCGATTAGATAAGTAAAACTATTGTGATAGTTAATGTTTGCTGAAATTTTTACAAAGGATCTATGACACCAACGTTCAGATCCAGGGATAAATGAAGATTGATGATCCAAATGGAAGAGAAAAGTGAACACAGTTTAATTCATACATTATTTTTTTAAAATCGGAATACCATACCAGATGAACACTCTAGTATGGAAGTATCTTTAAAATCTTGAGATACTCGTAGTTGTTTGTGCGCAGGTACGGCACCATATCTTTGCTCACTGCATAAAAAATGATTCATGATTTTCTGCTCTCCTTATGAGTCATTCTTTTACGTCTATCTCGCCCCAATTGCTCAGATTTCGTTTGTATTTTCACTTTGTGCGATTAAATGAAACATATGTGTACATCTCTTTAACAGGAAAGCAACAGGAAAGCTATTCTCAGAAGGTTTTAAATTGTGAGTGTAAATACAAGAGAAAAATTGAAGCAAAAACCGAACTATAAAAAATACTTCGTAGAGTGTACGCAATTATTTTTCCTTCCAGAAAATCAAGAACAGCTTAGAAATAAATATACATTCAAAATATCATTGATAATATTTTACAAATAAGTACGTGTTAGAGTGTGATTTCCAAGATTCATCTTTATGTGCACCAAACATTTTCGGATACCTACATTAATACATCAGAAAATTAATTAATATGAAACAACTTTCTTCAAGTTCGCTGGCTAAACATCCTTGTTTTTTAAAAAGGAAAAGCGAATGTGAATTCGCTGCTCTTTAAAGCATTTTGATTGCTAGGTTTGTCAAATTCGAATTTGCAATAAACTTTACTTATCCGCAAACTTTAAATATGTTATAAGTATGCATTGTGTTTCGTATTCATTTAAATTGTGTATGACCTGTCCGCAATCCACTCGGTGTATTTATACAATACCTGTCCATATTTCGCTCAATGTATTACTATGATGACTGCATATTTAGTGATTTCTGTCTGAAAGTTATGGGAACTTATAAAGTCCGTTATTTATTTATAAACATATTCACATTTTGTAGGGTACCATAATCTTGATGTTAAAAATGTGATGTACTAATCTGCGGAACAAGAATTTGCTTTTTTTTTCTTTTTCTGGAATAAGAAGAACAATAATAAAAAACGCTAAAATCCGTTGTATTGGTGAAGTATTAGAAACACTAGTACAAACACGCTAGCTTTCATCACCACGGGTGGCTTTTTCAGGCATAAGTATTCCACTGCAAAAACAAAAACAAACGAAAAACAGAGTTCCAGTTATGAATTCAAAAATAGAAGTTTGCTATAGATATTATAGAACGTGCGCGTCATATTCTAGATATGTGATTAGGAGCGCGCGTATTAATGAGCGTGCGCCATACATGTGGGAGGTCCAATGACGTTTCCTCGTTACATATCCTGTGACAGGATAGGATTTCTATAGTTTCTCTGAGGAGAGTGGCTCTGGCGGTTATGTATCGTGCTATTTTCTTTATTTGTCCCCACAGAGGTGTGACAGAGTTCTTGGCGAGTTCACGCGCTAGTGCCGTAGTGAGAAGTCCTCTTTTGACATCTATTTGATGTTCCTGGAGTCTTAGCCTCAGAGACCTCTTGGTCATGCCGACATAGTTCTTGTTTGTTCCGTCCGGGTACAAGAGGGGTATAGTGTATACTCCCGCATTTTCCAGGTCCACGCCGGTGTTTTTTGTTGATGCGAGACAAGATGCTATTGTCCTAGGTGCGGTAATCCCCATGCCGAAACCAAGTTTTTTAGGGAATTTTTTAAGAAATATGTAAAGCCTGGTACGTACTGGCATGAGCCGATGTATTGTAGTTTTTGGGTGGGGCATATGGTGCCACGGGAGGCTAGTTTAGACTTCGTCGGGTGAATGATCTGATCGACCATGCTGGGTGAGTGTCCTGCAGAAAAGGCTATCGATCGGCGTGGAGTGTGGCGTTGTCTGATGAGTGGGTGAAAGCTCGCCTGGCCCTATGTCGGAAAAGTGTTAGCTTTCTCTCCTTGGGGCACGATGAGAAAGGCAGTATGACATTAGGAACGTAGGTAGGTTTGTAGTGGACACTAGTGCTGAGGTACCTGGATGGAGACTTCTTGTCCAAAACATCCAGGAACGGAAGGGATGCATTTTGTTCTCGCTCCATAGTGAACTTTGTGGCAGGGTGTTCCAAATTGATGGTGGTGAAAAACCGACTTAGTTCCTCCTCGGTGTTTCCCCAGATGAAGAAAACGTAATTTGCGGCGTATTGTAGCCATGCACATGGGGTTGGTTTAGGTGCGCTGAGTATCCGGGCTTCTAGGGTTCGTAGGATTGCTTCGACCTGTACTGCAGAGAGGGCGGAGAGCATTGGGACCCCTTTGGTCTGCTTGTAGGTATTGTCCTGGAAACTAAAATAGTTAGCATCTATAACTAGGTCAATGATTTTGGATATCTCCATTAGCGTATTTTCATTGTAAAGCGATAAATCGGCGAGTGCTTGCTTCAGGGTGTTTGTAGCTTCTTTAACTGGAATTGAGAGGTACAGTGAGATAATATCAAAACTCCCTAAGATATGAGCAGGCACTACCTTTAGGCTTTTAATTCTTTCTATAAAGTCCTGAGACGAAAACAGCACCACACTTGAATGTGGCAGGAAAGGAGACAAAAATGTAGCTTGCTCCTTCTCTAGATGGAAGGATGGAGCACACCTTCTTGAAACGATTGGTCGAATTGGGTTGTCCGGCTTATGATGCTTAAGCCGTGGAAGTATTGGTGGTATTTTTGGCACTGGAGCTATCCTGATGGTGTCCGGAAGCGCTGCTTTCTTCGCCACCATCTAAACCTGCGCTACACAACGGTTAAGTAGGGATTTGGTTTGGAGTGTTGACTGCGACTGTCGGATGAAGTCCAGGATCCCTTCATCATAGTCCGTCTTGATCATCACTGCTAACTGGCCGGATTTGTCTGTGAGGTTATAGATCACGTTAGGGTCACACTTTAGCTGAGCGATGGTCCTCTTTTGCTCAGGATTTCTGTTAGATGCGGTCGAGGAAAACTTCTGCACCTGATCCAGTTTGTTGACGCATTGATATCTAAGTGATACTCTATTATCTAGTGGGACTCTGCTAAGTAGGTTTTCTATGGTCGGAACTAGAACTTGAAAGCGCGGGCGTGAAGTAAGGCAACATTTCGGACCTTTCTCTAGTACGCTCAGCTCTCTTGAATTATTAAATGCATAAGGCGCACTTCTTTAATTTTAACGTTCGCAAAAATGAAACTAACCATTATGAGATAAAGATCTCAAAATGTTTGCGTACATTTTTGCCTTGAGTCAAATTTATCTTAAATTGCATCCTTCGATCTTTCACAAGGTCTTTTTCTGGGCCTCTTCCTGGTCTTTCAAATCTAATAAATATCTCAGTTGTCCAAAAGTGGAGGGTGTTCTAGAAATATGCAAAAACCATTGCAATTCCGATATTTAACATGAATTATGTTGCAATTAAAAGAGTCATTTTATTGATCCATGTGATCCCCTTCCTATCCTGTGTAGAAAGGATGCACATATTGCTATTACAGACTTCAATTGCATTGGCAAATCTCTTGTAATTTGTTACTGTAATATATCTTCATATTGCTTTCAGTATTAAATAAGAAAATAACACAAATTTTGAATATGACAATCCGATTTTTGGCGTAAATGTGACAAGGATGGTAAGTCAGATAATATCCGAAAACTTGTAAATTTTCATAGTCCTGGAGCGGGACTCAAACCCGCGTCTACCAGAAAACGCCCGGGTATGCTAACCACTACACCACCCAAAAAGACCAAGTTTCAAGTTTCCGATCAATTTGAATATAACCATCAAAGGATTCGCTAGTCGAAGCAACCGGCATTCATGTTTAGCGAATCTGGAGGTTAAGAATCTTATCCCGTGTTTGCCCGGAGAAATAATATTTTACTATTAAAAAAAACCAAGTTTTGTGTCTTTCATATGGCTATCGGATATTAAGCGGAAGGAGTGTCACAGCTCCTACTATGCAAAACAGATCAACTTTGATGTATTTAATCCCAGTAAATAGTCTACGACTACGTTTAGCTGTCATGCGTGTCTAAAAGGTGGTATCAATCAATTTCCCAATACAAATTTGTCCACTAGCTGCCTGCAAAGATTTAAATTTTATTTTTCTGTTCTCCAGTGCTCTTACTCAAAATTGCAAGTAAAGGAAAATAAATTCATATTGTTTAATTAGAGGTTTAACGACCACTGCGAACAAATTTATTAGCCCGGCACTACTTTTGGGCTACTGCTTTCAGGAAATGCACAAATCCAATACGGTAAGGCAAACACACGGTCAAAGAAAATTAGGGATTAAAGTCCGAACCTATATGTGACAAATGGTTAGAATCCTGCATGGTGCCCTACTTGGCAACTTGATGGCAAATTAAACTTTTGTAGATCACATAATTTCCGTTATATGGTACTTAACGAATTGCGTCTGCTTCCGGAATGTATTAGGGATATGCAAACGTTTCCACGACCCCTCTAGCGGGTGCTCAAAGGTTCTAACCGGCTCGCGACCAGTGCTCTCAATTGGTACATGAACCCAAGTATGGTGTCGATAATGTTAATTTGTGGCACTGTTTGTTGTTTATATATTTAGGGGGGAGTGCGGGTGAAACGTACGGTTCAATATGTCAGTCGCATCGTGAATTGGTTACGGGTGAGCGGACGTGTCAAGAATGATCTGCCAGATTTAAGAAATATATCGAAGCTTGGAAGACAACTCACGTGCAGGTAGACCGCAGGAACTTGCAGACGAAGAGTTGGAATCTCTGTTGCAAGACGACCCTACACAGTCGACCACTCAACTAGCGATACGTTTGAACGTGGCTCAACAGACGGTGGTACGGCATCTAGAGGTCTTGGGAATTATCAAGAAGATTGGTAGGTGGGTTCCACACCCTTTAACTGAACGTAATATTGGTCAACGTTTGGGCATCTGCATGTAATTGCTGAAGAAGTCTCAAGCGAAGAATTTCTTGTGGAAGTTTATCACCGCGGATGAAAAACGGGAATATTACGACAAATCCCGAACGTAAGCGATCCTAAGTCGACCCAAGCCAGCCAACAATATCCACTGCGAAACATGATATCCACAGGAAATGTTGCTATTGTGTGTATGGTGGGATATGCATGGAGTGCTGTACTTCGAACTGTTGATACCAGGCGAAACAATCACTGCACATTTGAAGAAACTCACTGAGTTTGTGAAACTGAACGCCGCAATCGAATAAATACACCTATAAGCCGGTAACGAACGCCGCCCAGTCATTCTGTCACACGATAATGCCCGACCACAAGTGGGTGTTACCACGAAATCAACACTTGAATAGTTACTGTAAGGTGACGGAGTCAAACGCCTAATAAATATTTTCATGTAGCAACATTTTGCTGTAAGAAATTTTCACTTCAACTGTAATGTAATGCAAATTCCGCCGCACGAGGAGGACACGTGGCAGATTTCTTTTGTACGCCGTATTAAGGAGTGCCGAGCCAGGTATATGCTTAACGGAGTCCACTGACGTTGGCCTAGTTAACTGGTTATGATGTATCGGTCAAAGGTAAACACTCCCAAAAAGAGGCGAACTCCACGAAAACATGATTCCGGAAAGGTGGGATGGGGGGGGGGAGCATAAGGATCTAAAAGGAAGCGACGCCTTCGCTCGATACGGTTTTTAGTGTTTCGCCTTCGACGTGGTCGGCGGCGGTTCTAGCAGAGCGTGTCGGTTAGGCCTCTGAAAATCTAGGACGGAATAGCCAGGCTTTTTCGGCGTTCAGTGACTGACTGGGATTTGGACGGAAAGACTCAAGTTTAACGTGGCGGAGGGTCTTCCTGGATATGGCCGAGATAGTAAAGTGTTGGCCATCTGGTCTTACGTATTAAGTTATTGCTGACTACACCTTCTAGTATTTCAGCGATCGGGTTCAACTCGACGTCACTCAGAAGAACCTACGTCAGGCCCGTTCGAGATATTCGGAATCAGTACGGCCTAGTGGCTAATTGAACTCAACGGGACCTCACATTTACACTGGGAGGTTTTACCTCACCCAGTTTTCTCCCTGAGAATTGCACCCTCAGAATTTCATCGTTTTGCTCTATGCAACATGCCCTAGCCGAACAGAGGTTCAGCACAGTTCCAAAGGTAGGAAATTTACTTATTGCGTTTTTCAGCTGAAAACCCTGCTTCTATCACAGGGTCAACCATTTGTTGCCAGAAAAATGGCGAAAGATCATTGATGCTAACGGCCAATATTTCGTTGAATAAATGTATGGTTTCTTTATTGTTCCTGTCTTCTTTCTCCTTAAAATTGCGGACACTTTTTCATACTCCGAATATTAACAAATAAAACATTTAAAAAATATATATTTAAACACCATGTCGACAAATCGTCTATGCACGTTATTACCTCAAAGTCGCTGCAAACCACATTCAAGTCACTAAAACTGTACTAAAAGCTCAAAAGTTATGTACAAATAAAGCGTTAGATATTTCGGGAAACACTCTGTTCCCATCATCAGACTAAGTAAAAGTGCCGTGAATCCGATATATATGCAAAGTGTTAGACATGAAAATGACGTATATTGCTGTAGTAATCTTCGCACTGAATGTCCTGTGGTGGTAGTTACTTATGCTTAGCGGCAATTATTAGGCCAGCTAGATTTCAGTAGGTGAACCCAGCCTTTTATTGTCAAATGTCCATTAAAAACACAAGATTAACTGGTTGTGTTATTTACATATGAGAGAAAGTCACAATAACATATATTTACATGCTAATTATTACACAAAGGGAAATTGTACATCATGTAATAGAACACTATTCAGGAGATCCAATTATCTAGTTAAAATGTTCTTTGAAAACCAGGTATCCAGTGAGAGATGTATTTCAATCTGTATTGCCTCTTAATATAGTAACTGCTGATTAATATTTGGAAGTAGTTAAAAGAGAATTAGAAACGTGTGGTCTCAGACTGGCTGTCTTTCAGTAACATTGTTGTTACCAGCACTGACAGTGCACTATTTGGTACTTAAAGTAAGATTTATTTCCGAAAGATTTATAGTCCAAAAACGAATGCATATATTTTTTTTATCATCATCGAAAAATCTGTTCTTCAATTTGTTATAACAGTTTTTGTTTTTATAAATAAGACTATTTTTTAAATAGGAGTTATTCAAAATTACTTACCCTATATATGTACTACCATATAAACTTAAATCTCAAATTATTAGAGACACCAACTTGATAAAGTAATGCCCCGACCTTTTCTTTCAAATCAGACTCAAATTCATGTACCCTGGATGCAACGAAAGTCTGCCGCCCCGGTGGCGCAGTGGTTTAAGGCGCTGGCCTCTGATCATTCGTCCGTCTGGGGTCCGGGTTCGAATCCCGGTGAGGCATGGATGTTGTGTTTGTCTTACGGCACTGGCTCTCTCCCTTCCCTGTAACCAGTGACCCTAAATTAGGGACGGGCGACTGCTTATAGCCCATTGAGTTGCTCACGGTGGTCGTTAAACCTCCAATCAAAAAAAAAAAAACGAAAGTCTGATAACATTCTTTAGAAAGATGTGTCCAAGCGGATGTGATGATCTCTAATTGCCAAAAATATTTTGTAGAGGCATATCTGTATCAACAATTTCTAAATGAATTTCATCACAAGTATTCAATTGGATTAAGATCTGGAGAACACTTAACCTATGTTGGAAACTTTTAAGGCGCTCTGGCCCTCATGAGATCACTGTCTGACGATCGCACACTTGAAACATAGCGCATTACTATGCACAAAGAAATTCTCTTATTCATGACATGTACTGTGTTACTTGAAAATTTCCGTAGAGGCAGATCTTTCCCTGCACATGGACTGGGTTGCTTGATCCGCAATAATGTTAAGATATTTAATTCAGTTGAAATGCAATTTTAGAGGTATTAAGGACCCAACTAATCGTACAAATATACCACAGGCAGTCGCAGACCTTGTACATTTAACACAAGGAAGTTCAGGTAGAACAAATCGTTCTGTTAATGCGATACTCTAAACTGTTTATCGGCATCTATAAACTAAAAACGTAATTCAATGGTCAGACGTCTTTTTACAGTCCTCAAGTTTCTATGTTTGGTACTTCCGTACCCAGAGCAGACGAATATTTCAGCTTTTAGCTGAGTCGAATGGTAAATAGAGGCTTCATCTGCTGATTCAATTTATAACCACACACGTGCTGTTCATTTAATATGATGAAAATCTCCTCTACGTACTGACGTAATTTCCGGTTACTTTAAGTAATACAGGTACTCTCATACCTTGTATAACACTGTCTAGCACCCGCCGCTCTCTAACAACAACAAATGGTGCGCTCCCGCACTAAGAATACTGAATGGTTCTTTTCCACACTCATTTTTTTAATTCGATAAATTTGCTCATGCATAGCCAAGAGGGATTGCCGTTTCGGATATTTGTTTTAAATTCTGGGAAAGTAAACACTAATATACATCTCCCAAAGTAGCCAAATCAGAAGTCTTTCACATATTGCCACTATCTACGCTCCTTAAATATCTGAAATTTTGTAATGATATGTAAAATGTATAGGCCATATTAACGTCACTTGCATTCGCATGAGATAGTACCATGTTTTTGATAGCAGTTACCTCTTTAAATATTTTTTTTCTGCATATATTTTTCAGTATTAAAATAGTACCACAGAGCTTTAGGGAAAGTAAGGACTTCAAATCTTTTTTATTTACAGAAAACAAATACCCTGTTCTGTATTGGCAATTGAACAAAAAAGAACAACAATGATGTTTTCCTGAAATGTATATACGTTATCTAAATAAAATTTTGGAGATAAATATTTATCATTAGTTCGCAGAACACTATAAAAATGTTACTGACAAAGTTACTACTTCTTTTATACGATAAAGGAAAACTTCGTATTCTGAATAGCTTGACAGCTGTATTGAATAAAATGTGTGATTTATGAATCAAACGCAGTGTTTAATAAATCTCTAATAATTTATGCAAACATCAATTTATTTGAACCTACACCTTTTTCCGGTGTAAGACATTTTACATATGCACTAAAGGTATTTATCAAAGATTATATATTTTTCTAATATCTATAGTTAATCTTTCGTAGAAATTACTTAAAGAAGAAATTCATGTTTAAATTGTACGACATGTTTTTGTTAATTGGTGTTACCGGAGACTTTTAACTGAAATAAATACACCAAAGCTCAAGAAATCAGTAGATCAGGTGTTTTTTGCTTTGAATAAGTGACAAATATTCAGCAGCTGTAGTAGTAGAGTACACACTACAATCACAAAGGAACTAAATGAATGCATTGTAGTTAGTGGAATACTACATTGTAATACTCCACAAACTACAATTACACTGGAATTCAAATTTAAACTATTACAATCCTGCGTAAGGTTTTTAAAAATATTCTTCTGATGGTATGGTTTATAACATAATTTTTATGGCATTGAGCTTTTAGTGTAGTCGGAGTTATACCGGTCCCACTTATAGTATTCTTGAAACGAATGAGTATATACCTACCTTCCTTACTCAACGACAAACAAGTACACCCAAAATATGTGAAATAAGTTATTTACTGGAACAAGAAGTTCGATGCATAAATGTCGTGTTTTAACCGTTTTCCTAATATTCTTGGCTTAACAGAATATTATGGAGTAACTTTGTAAGATAGATTAATTAGTTATCTAGAATTAAAAAGAAAACATTCAATGACAAGCAGTATGAATTTTAAAAAAAATTGCAATTATATGCATAACTTATAATAATTTATTTTCAATAACAAGATTTTCCATCAGGAAGCGTATCCGCTGAAGAAAAAAGTTTTTTTCAAATCGCAGTTTTTGAAAAAGAGTTAAAGGAAAAAACGTAATTTTCTTTTACGCCCAGTTGCGGAAAATCAATGCGTAATTTGAAAAAGTAACTATCTCTAAAATACTCTTCGACATAAATGGAATCGTCAGATGAAATAATTTTTTCAATCGGATATTTAGAAGCAAATATGTGGAATACAACGTATTTTTAAATACATCATCTGCGCTTACTGGCCTCTAGCTGCGAAATTTTACATCGTAAAAAAACGAAATATAGGTTAATCATTCGCATATTTCAAGCTTCCCAATGCAAAAAAATTCAAATCGGACTGATAGTTGCTAGATATCGTGGATACAGGCGGACGGACGGACGGACAAACCAGTAATATAAACACGATCTTTTTTTACAAAAGACGTGCTAAAATAAAAAGAAGTGTTTGAATCATACCAGTTTAGAACTTTTGGCACAAAAAGTTATTTTATTTGTGAATATAAATGCTATCATTGTCCTTCCGAGTACTAAAAATTGTGCTTTCTACTCAGCATTCAGTGAATATCCGGAAAACTGCTTCAACCGCCGTTAAATGCATACCTGTAAACAAATTGATACGCTTTTTTCTCCCATTAAAATAAACCATACCTTTTCAGTTTATCAAATTTTATATTTCGTTCCAGTTAAATCGTCCTTGCAGGGTTTTATTCTTAAAATAACAGAGTTTTCTGGTAAAAATCAGCTAGATAAATAGCAAGCAACAAATCTTTTGTTGTCCAGTTTATCACGATTACTTTCTCAACAACTTAAACCAACGTAATTGACAAATATCAACTTCTTAGCTATACGTGACTGCAATTATTGTCCGCGCTGCCTGCACGCTGTATGTTTTTTTATTTTAATCTAACATTCATGGATGGCAGCAGAAGATATCAGCTACAATGCGAGGAGAAATGTGATAAGCCGCTCCAATGGTTGGAATGGTTGAAGATTGTTTAAGAAAGACTACTCTAAAAATAATGGCAACATACGTACATATTGAAAGCGTGTTATTTAATACATAAAATCACAATGTAATAGGTGATGTTCTCTTGGTTCTGGAGGAAACTTCTTCTCAAGAAACATAAAAACTGATAATTTTTGAGGGAATACATGGAAGTAGAAGACGAATTTGAAAGTTGATATAAACTCAATTAATTTTGTTTTAACTTAATTCTTGAGGAATGGGAAATACTCTTCCGCAGGCTGATAGGCTTGTTGCAACATTTCGTTTTTGGGTCGTGGTAATGGTGGATTTCGAACCCTGCCTGACCTGCCATCAGAAAACTGGCACATACGTTTTTCTCGCATTTAATTGACTGGGAAGAAAAAAAAGCAAATTTGAAAGCTATTCCTGATGCGATAAAATAACCACGAAAAAAAAATAAAACGATGAAAATCGAATTCACTTCTTTGTATAGCATTGGTGCCTCGTAGCTAGCAAAGTAGTACAAGGGGAAGCAAGCATTTCCTCCAAGAAAATGGACTCTGTTGTAAATTCTTTAAAATCATATTTTTAGTTTGTTTTGAAAATCAATTTTATATTTTATTCAAGCATAAATAGTCGTGTATTGTAGGGTTTTTTTTCTTAAGAAAAACTGAAATAATACAGCACGAACGATGGATATCTATAAAAAAAAAAGGTTATTCCGAATTTTCGGGTGTATTAAACACGTCTTTTGAATCCGTTCTGACGCAAATTAAATTTATCAAAGCTATTTAAAGTCAATGGAACCAGTATGGAAAACAATAGTATCTGACGGAAGTGGTAATGGTGGATTTTGGACCTCGCCTGACCTGCCATCAGAGAACTGGCACATACGTTTTTCTCGCATTTAATTGACTGGGAAGAAAAAAAAGCAAATTTGAAAGCTATTCCTGATGCGATAAAATAACCACGAAAAAAAAAATAAAACGATGAAAATCGAATTCACTTCTTTGTACAGCATTGGTGCCTCGTAACTAGCAAAGTAGTACAAGGGGAAGCAAGCATTTCCTCCAAGAAAATGGACTCTGTTGTAAATTCTTTAAAATCATATTTTCAGTTTGTTTTGAAAATCACATTTTGTATTTTATTCAAGCATAAATAGTCGTGTATTGTGGGGGGTTTTTTTCTTAAGAAAAACTGAAATAATACAGCACGAACGATGGATATCTATAAAAAAAAAAAAAAGGTTATACCGAATTTTCGGGTGTATTAAACACGTCTTTTGAATCCGTTCTAACGCAAATTAAATTTATCAAAGCTATTCAAAGTCAATGGAACCGGTATGGAAAACAATAGTATGTGACGGAAGAAAGAAGTTTTTCAATGGGGTTTTTAATCCCTCAGATATTGCTGTAAACGGAATCGTGTGCTTACCCCCTTTGTTTGCAGACTTGTGCGTTAAGAAAAACATGAATTTATATGAAAAACATTTCGCACCGGAAACGCTCTCCAACACCGAAAGAATTTTTCATATCGGACACTTAGAGACCGAGATATCGACAAAAATAAGATGTGACTTTACATCCCCTGGTGGGGAAAACATGCATTATTTTAGGAAGAAATTATTCTCAAAAGTTTTTTTCATATAAGCACTATCGGTCCAAAAAAAAAATTTAGTCGAGTTTTCAGGAGCCCAGATTTTGCTACAAATACATCAGAAGCAGCAATTAATCCTTATGCACCCCTGGTGGCCAAACCATTCTCTATCAAACATCAGAAATTATATGAAAAATATTTTCCATCAGGTCTTGTATGCCATACAGGAAGTTTTCAAATCGGAGTTTTAGAAGCAGAAATAACGCAGAAGACGCAATTAACCTTTGTGCCACCTAGCGGAAAGTCTATGATTTACTTGAAGATTTTGATTTTTTAGGGAAAAAAATTCGCATCGGAAACACTATCCAACAAAGAAGGAATTTTTCAAATGGTCTCCTAGAAGTAGAGATATTGATAAAAATAAGATATAAATCTACGCACCTGGCGTAGAAACCATGCATTATTTCAAGAAGAAAATATTCCTAAAAGGTTTGTCGACATGAGTAGTATCGGTCAACAAACCACTTTTATTTCGATCGAGATTTTAAAAGCTCACATTTTGCTGTGAATACATCAGAAGCGGAAAATTAAGACTTACCATCCTCTTTATAAGTAACACGTTTATTTAAGAAGAATATCTCTGTATTAAGCATGTACATTGTTACGTCGAAATGAATGCGAAAACGGTACAGGTAACTTTCCCCGATTCGTAAGCAGTAGTCTACGAATCCAAGAGCGGTGGCCGCCGTGTTGTTGTACGGATGGGACGTCGTCTGAAAAGGGAAAATTATTTGCGCAGAATTGAAATCAAGCGATGGAAACACTGAGGACCTTGACCTCCCCCCTCTCGGCTGGTGGCTAGTTTTCTCCGCTACACCGCACGCTATTTTTCTACTGAAGTTGATTTGTGTGATTTTACTTTTACCATGTCAGTTCCTAAACCAGTTTACAATAGGAAACTATCCACTGAAAGTGAACATAGAGTATTTAACAAGAAGTAGGAATTACAATACTTTTGTTGTGAAAGCAATAATAATGTATTGTGCCTAAATAAATAAATACATCGCTCTTTCCATATTCTAGAAACACATAGCAACCGAAAAATTGTTTTCAGCCGCCGTCGTGGAATTGAATCTCGGATCTCTCGATATCTAGCCGAGCGCGTTAGCTAGTGTAAAGCTAACGCGCTCGGCTAGATATCGAGAGATCCGAGATTCAATTCCACGACGGCGGCTGAAAACAATTTTTCGGTTGCTATGTGTTTCTAGAATATGGAAAGAGCGATGTATTTATTTATTTACTGACGCCACGTATTTGGAGGATTTTCACCATGTATTGTACCTTTTCTGTAAGCAGCAGTTAGGAGTTCCAAAAGAGTACAACTTACGACGCCATTTTCAAACTGTGAATGAGGAGAAGTATGATTCACTGCAAGAGCATCTTCGAGAGACCAAACTGAAAAAACTGAAAACGGATTTAAATTTGCAACAAAAAGTGTTTCAGAGAACTGTTGAACAGAAAGCACACCATGAAGGTAAGCTATATCGTATCAGAAATGAAAGCAGGAAATTGTATTTTACAGATGGAGGTTTTATGAAAGAAGTTTTAGTTAAAGCAGCACACTGCAAGTCTTTCGCCAAACACAGTTGCTACTGGAATCAGTGAACTAACTTCGGATATAAGCGATAAATTTAGTTCCTTTATTTTTTCCTTGCAGTTGACGAAGGCACTGACGTAGCAGATATTTCCTAGTTGGCTGTTTTTATTCCCTGGGTAGGTTAAAATCTTTAACTAACTGAAGGATTACTTCAACTATTTCCAATGCATGATATTACGAAGACTAATGACATTTTTTACAAAATGAATTCAATGTTTGAGGAGGAAAACTTGTCTTAACCTAAATTGCATTGTTTAGCTACAGATGGTACACCAGCAATGGCTAGGTCAAAAAACTTCGTTGATGTAAAGATAAAAAAATATTGATCGATGAAGATCCACTTACGCCATCTGTATGTATTCGTTCCATTATACATGAAGGTGCATTGTGTGGCCGTGTTGTAAAAGTTGAAAATATTTTGATGCCTGTGGCAAAAATCGTAAACTGCATTCGCTTCAGAAGCTTAAATCACAAACAGTTACCGCTTTTTTCAAAAAGATTAGCTGTGAGCATAGTGATATTTTGTATCACTCTCTTGTAAGGTGACTTAACTGCGAACGAGTGTCACAAGGTTTTTGGGATTTGAGAGATGAAATAAAGATTTTAATTTGAAATTACAGATCAAAACGTCCCGCTTCTTGATGTTCCGAAATTGTTACATGATCTGTCTTTCGGCACAGATATAACTGGACACTTAAACGATTTGAATATCAAACTACAACGCTAAAATAACCTAGCAACTGATATTATTGATAAAATAACCTAGTCACTGATATTATTGATAATGCATTTCACAGGAAGCTTCAGCGCTGGGAAGCTCAGCTCAGGTCAGGAAATTTTGTTCACTTTCCAACTTTAAAAGCTTCAGCTGAAGTAGAAAAAATCAACTTTAGTGAATTTTCTGTGAAAAATGTTAAAAGAAGGTTTAAAAGAGATAATGTTAAAATAGGGTTTCAACAGGCGGTTTGATTGTTTCAAACATAATGGACAATATTTTCCATATGTTTGAGTCCTCATTTTCCTATGAGACTGAGAACTCACCTGAAGATCTTCAGCTGAATTAATAGACTTTCAGATATATTCTATCCTAAAAGTAAAATTAAACAGCTGCAATCTAACAGTTTTGCAAGTTAATTTCAAAGGACAAGTACGTAAACATTCATAACCTGGCTGCATGAGTTCTGTCTATATTCGGGACAGCATACTCATGTGAACAATTCTTTTCAAGAATGACCTAAGTAAAATGTCTTGAAAAGAGCATGTTAATTGAAAATCACTTATGGTCTATTTTAAAAGAAGGATGTCCAAAGGACAGCTTTCCAAATATTGATAAGTTAGTGATAGAAACTTGAGTCCAAGTTACTAGTCAGAACATGAAATACTTCATGAACCATGCACGGTGTTCTGTTGAAAAATCTGATTGTTTTAAGGTATGAATGCAAAAATGAAAATAATTGTTACATAAAAGTGACAGTTTTCAATGATTGACGAAGCATTTATTTTTACTATTTGCCGATATTAAGAAATAATTCTCCACTTTAGTGCCAATTCATTGGTGTAATTTTGTAAAATTTATATTTCGTCATAAGAAACTTATTAATAATCATGCGACCCTCTTAGTTCCTTCAAAACTGGAAAGTTGCCCTTTCAAATGTCTGAGTTTCAGATCACTGCTATAGACAGTAACCCATCTCTCATTTAGGGCCACTAATACCAGGGAAAGGAGAAATCCAGTGCTGTAGGACAAAAAAACATCCATTCCTCACCAAGATTCGAACCTGGACCCAGCTTGGGCGAATGGTCAAAAGCATTACTTAAACCGCTGTGCCACCGTGTCCGCTGGTTCTTAGTTTAATCTACAATGTAAAATAGATCGTAGTGTTAATAGGTTTCCAAAATATTTTATGATCATGTAGTGAAACCGCGAGTTGAGGTTTTATCAAAGATACCAGGTTTCCCCTGTTACCCAGAATTCTATTGGTTTGAATTCTGACAATTTCCCGAGTTGGGCTAGGGTTCTTATTCCGTGAAGTACTAAGGCGGTGGCTTCTGGCAATTCATTCAGTTTCTCTGGGTCTTGTATCCAGGAGGAAATTGAGTCGTTTGATTCCAAACATTACTTCGCGTTGATCTCCTGTTCGAATCCCAGGGTGGACTGAAGGGCTGGTATATGATGATTAATCTAAGAGGGGTCCATGTTCATGCGCTGGACTGAATTGAAGCGGTGCATTAAAATCATTCAAGAGACTTGGTCCCGAAACCCAGTAGCAGAGTAAACTGCGGTAGTGACCTCAGAATTGTTTTATAGGTGTTCCCTGGTTATCCTCTCTGAGAGGTGTCGGCTTCTGGCTGTTAAATACTTGTTTGTGTTGTGTACTAATTCTAATCCAAGTGTGCGCTGTGTGACACTTTATCTTCTAAGGTATTTGTTCTGTGCTTGTCCCATGCCGTTGGGTGTGCCGCATCGTTGGAACCAATCGGCGGCATAAAAGAAAGTATACTTTTTGTGTACCTGTGAGTGGTAACCGGTCATCAATATACCCCGAAACTAGGAAATAACAATGTAAACGATTCCGTTGCGTTCTGATGCACGTAGAATTACTATACAAGCATGTTAACGGATTTCGTATGATTTTTAGCAATGTATTAAGCATTGATGCTGAGATATGGTTTAGACTGACGACTGATATTGGAATCTTTTAGCATCCAGGTAACACATCCCACGTGCTCAATATTTCTTACATTTCCTAGTTCCTAACGCATGATCTTCATTGGTAATTAACACGTTGTAGGTTTGAAGGTAGATACTTTGTCATCACGCTAAAAGAGGAAATGTATTCAAAGTTCAAATATCTGTTTATTTCTGAGCCCCAATGTTCCAAGTGGGAAATATGCGTGAAGTCTCTCTTTCAATAATTTTGATTTATTAAAAATGGAGATTCGTTTAAAACAAACGGAAATTTGAAACAAATTGCAGTAAATTCACGAAGAAAAAAATTATACATACAAAACGTTTAATTTTCAACTATGGTACTTAGTGGACGTGTATTGGTATAAAAGTAAAAGTGATGCAAATCGCTTATCAAGAATAGAAGTGATGATCCAGCACATATAGATGAAAATACCGTACCATACGTTACGATATTCACGAAGAGTAGAAATAGCGGTGGATCATGTGATCAGGATGTACATTTTCAGATCATAATAAATGCCAATTCTTTTTACTTCGTCTGCTGGCAAGCTTTTCTTCGAAGCATCCTTTTTCATTCAGTTGTGTTAAAAGGTAAAGCTAACTTTCACCACCAAACGAAATGTAGGGATTCAATTGCATGTAAATTAAATGTTTATAATAATCTGTGTACACTGGAGTCCAAAATTAACCTGAAAAACACAAAATCATGAATGACACAGTACCTACTCGACAGAGTGTACTTAGTACGAGCTTAAATACGAGATCTAAAAGTTCGGGGACAGCGCTTACCCGTGACAATGCAAGCATATAGTTAAAATAGCGACGTCTGAAATAAAACTCGCCATCATTCCGATCCATAATCAAAATCGTTTGGTCTAAGAAAAGTTATTGAAATGCGTACGCAGACGTTTGCTGCTCTCGTTTTTCGTATGTCTTCTGCGATGTGAGAAACATGGCTTTTGAAGAGCAACATCGGAACATTAAATTTTGTCAGCTTTTGGCTAAAACCGCTGCAGAGACCTTAGAAAGAGACCACAGAAGACCACCTTTTCGGAGACCACATGCCAGCGCATTTTGACGGAGGATCGTAAGATACACCGCGTGTGTCAGCATATTGTCGCTTGCCTTTTGAACCCCGAACAAAAACATGAACGAATGCGAATGGCGGCCGAATGATTCGTCAAAGATGATAGCGATCCTATATTTTTGGATAACATCATCACAGGTGATGAAACGTGGTGCTTCTTGATTGATATTCAGCAAAAGTGTGCTTCTTCAGCATGTAA
This sequence comes from Macrothele yani, assembly GCA_039090855.1. Lineage (NCBI taxonomy): Eukaryota > Metazoa > Arthropoda > Arachnida > Araneae > Macrothelidae > Macrothele > Macrothele yani. The sequence goes on along the minus strand of CM076999.1, from coordinate 42,043,542 downwards.
ATGACCGTCTTCACCGAGGTCACAGAAATTCAGGCAGGATCGCAGCAATATGAAAGTAATTCTGGCTGTGTTTTTTTATTATCACGGCATTGTCCATAGCGAATTTATTTTTGAGGGCACAGCAGTTTACAAGAAAACGCTATTTGGACATTTTACGTCGCTTACGGGAGTTAATTAATCGTAAACGGCCGGGAATGTAACGAAGTGGACAACGGTACGTTCCCCATGAAAACGCGTCCTCACATCGGTACCTACTGGTAACGGGGTTTCTCGCCAGAAATCGTAAGAATGTGCTTCCACATTCTGCCTGTACACCTAACTTAAATTTTTGCGATTGTTAACTCTTTCCGCTGATGAAGCAAAATCAGCAGACACGTCGTTTTGTGTCAACAAATGAGGTGAAAACAGCAACGCTGGAGGCATAGGCATTACGAGGGGTTACAGAACATGGCTTCCAGCAATTATTTTCCAGAATCTTTACGAGAGCTGGCAAAAGTGCATCGTCGCCAAAGGCTATTGTTGTGAAGGTGGTTGTGCGTCGGTATTTTAAAGTATTCAAGATAAGGAACTATACTCCAAGTCCCCGAACTTTCGGATCATACTCCGTATATCGAAAACACCCCAACATGCAGCAGGAAATTAATGCCATTACTCATTAGGTGGTACAATGCGCATTACAGCATCGTAATCCAAAGGTGATGCAGCAAGTCAAGTGGATATCTAGGGGCTAATAGGAAGTGTTATTTTCCCTTTTACGGTTTTTAGCAATGTATCTAGGAGTTCCCGTATCAGTGTTTTTGATCCCAAAAATGAATTCCAAATATTTTTCAATGTGTATTAAGCTTTCTTCTATCTTTGACTCAGAACCTTTATTATATTACCTTTGCTGTTAGCATTCACAAATGAATTCTATATCAAAAAATAAGAATTAAAAAGGGAACTAATATCATATCCTAGCCTTTGATTACTACACTGCTGGCCACCCAAATTGCAACACCAAGAATGAAGAATCCGATTGGCCTGAAATTCTCAGCATGCGTCGCCCGCGAGAGGACATGCAAACGATTAGCATTGCAGGGCGCATGCAAATCATGTGCGCCCGGCACGCCACCGAGAAACATTATACGAAGGGTGCACAGAAGGCTGGGTGTAAGTAGTGGAAGTGTGTTGTGCTGCCGAACCTGTGCGTGGGAAGCTTCCCGATGCCTCGTCCCATAATACGGCAGTCATTCTACCACGTTTCGGAGTTCGACAGAGGACGAATAGTGGTATATCTCGACAGCGGTTTATCGTACCGAGACATCGGCGACCGTGTGGGACGACATCCAGCCACAGTGAGGCGAGTATGGGTTCGGTGGGTGCAAGAGGGACAGACGGACCGACGTGAGCGACTGCCGCATCCGTGGCACACCACCAAACGAGAGGACCGGGATGTTGTACATCGGGCATTGACGGCTTGCTCCGCCACATCACGAACGTTAGCGCAGAAAATATTGTGTGTTGCGCAATAAACTGTGTCAGCACATACCGTTCGAAGTTGTCTGCAGGAGCGGGGACTTGCGCACGGCGCCCATTGCCCCGATTACCATTGACGTTAAACCACCGGCTAGTGCGGCGGCAGTGTGGCCGTTGAATGCCGCACCCGGACTACGGAATGGCACGACATTGTCTTCTCCGACGAATCCCGCTTCTGGCTGCAGCACAACGAAGTTCGGATCCGCGTTTGGCGGCATCGCTGCGAGAGACTGTATGACGCCTGCGTTATTCATCGCCATACCGGTCCGTCGCCTGGCGTTCTTGTTTAGGTCGCAATTGGATATGACATCCGCACCTCTCTGGTACGCATCCCCGGTAAACTCTACAGCCATCGCTACGTCTCCGACGTTTTGGAGCCTGTAGTCCTAACTTACCTGCAGGACCTGCCAGCGGCAAACGTTTCAGCATGACAATCCGCTCTCGTACGTGGCACGCATCGTTCAACAATTCTTCACGGCGCACCACGTGTCACTGCTGCCGTGGCCCAGCTGTTCTCCAGGTATGTCGCCCATCGAACAGGTCTGGTCGCTGATCGGCAACCGGGTGTCCCAGACAGCACCACCCGCGGCTACGCCTGATGAACTGTGGCAACGTGTGGAAGCAGCCTGGACCGACATACCCAAAGCTCAAATTCATAGCTTCTTTCATTCGATGCCGCGGCGTGCAGCAGCCGTTATTGCCAGCCATGGGGCCACACGAACTATTGATGTTTGCTTGTTCCGCAAGTCGCACGGGCCTGTAAGCTTAATCGTATCATCTTTGTATGGGTTGTTATGTGTCCAGTAAATCTGGCTTCGCTATCTCGTGTCCTTCTTGGTGTTGCGTTTTGGGTGGCCAGCAGTGCATAATTTTCGCCTATCAGGATAGCAGTGCTAAGTTTGTCCAAAAATAAAAGATGCGATTTCCAGAAATTTCATAAGAGTCATGTTTTCAACGTGTTTAAAGGTAATTACACAACAACTGTAAGACGTGAAAAGAGTCCGTTCGACTTTTAGCCGAATTACACCTCCTTTTCAGCAGCAAAGAACAAATCTTCGCAGATGCACGTGTGCCTCGTTGTTTTAATAAATCGCGTTTTAAGGTTTAGGTTAGGAATCCCAGGACATACTCTCCAGAAACTATAGCTTTCGTTAATGGAACACAGCATAAGACTGCATAAATGAATAGGTACACCAAAAACTTTTGTCAGTTTATTTGAAGTACCGCAGCTATGGAAATATTATGTTTTTATAACTTAGAGGCTATTCAAGGTGGACATAGGGTCATTTAGTCATTAAGAACATTTTTGTTTAGAAATATGATAGTTACGCTCAAGTGGTTTGTGGCATGATGCATGCAATCTTATATTGTCTTGTTGTTGTAGGTGCATGCTGAGTAATAATTACGTGGTGCTAACAGAGCGAGAAATCAAAATGACGTCTTTGCAAGCCGATCGCAGAGGGATCTGTGGTACCACGAGACCAAATAACCGTAATTCAGCATAATTTCAGAAGAGTGTACGGCGGACATCTACTACGTGATCATTAAATCATACTGGTTGGATATGCAAAGTTTAAGGAGACAAGAAGTGTTGATGATCAAAAAACAAGCGTGCCAGATAAGTTTTTAGTGAAGAAACTGATGAATCATTCTAAAGAAATTTCGTACACAATTCCTCGAAATCCATCCGCAGAGCATCTTCTGAACTCAGATTCCACCTGTACTAAATTTAATAAAATGTTACACAAAAAGCTTCGCGTGAATGCTTTAAAAGTACAGATTGTTCAATCTTTGTAAGTGTGAGACTGTCCACCTCATGATCTTTTCGTATCTCAGATTTTCTGCGTGTCGATGACAACAAGAAATACCAGTAGTGTGTGTGTGTGTGTGTGTTTACTGGATGAGGTTACTTTTTCCACCTCTGGTGAAGTAAACAGACACAGTGTGCGTATTTGGGATCAGGAAACCCCATGTTAAAAATAACAGTAGAGCCCAAAAGTGAATGTTTGGAGTGGAACGTAAGCACAACAGGGTCATCCGACCTTTCTTTTTTTATGGACGCATAATAACACGAAACGAGGACTTGGACATGATCGAACATTCTATCGCAGCTCTTTGGACCAACGCCAACCATATGCAATTTTCCAGAAGGCTAGTGCCCATCACAATGGGGATTAAATGCGGTAAAATTCATCTGTACTGCTTTCACTTTATTGAACAAATTAAGCAAGTACATAAGGCCTGGATTTACAGCGCCAAACAGAAAAAAAAATGAAATGACAACATGTATACAGCGAGGATGATATATGTACAAATGAAAAATGTACTATTTACAGTGAGAACAAATTCATATTCGAGGGATTGTTTCACATACTTAAGTGGATACAACAAAGAGAAACAGGTGAAACAGTATAGGCAGATTCTTCGTAAAATGAGACAATATGTGCAGTACCATGAAATATAGTGCAATCGAGACAATAAGTATATCCGTGACACACGGCAGACAAGATAAAGGCATATTGTGATAAGTGCAAGTGAAACAGATGTGTATCAGATGAGCAAAATAGTAATGTATGTACAACAGGTGCATAGGCAGTGTCATATAAATGCAAAGAAGAACATCAATAGAGAGCAAATACGGTAACATAAGGTATAATACCTTGCGACAAAAGCAATAGATGACACTGTAACTGATTCGCAATGTACATGCACAGGTTGATGAACAACAGAGAAAGGTATACGAAGACATCACTATATACAGCTATTGTGGACGAGCAACAATTATAACAGGTCATGGTACAACATGATATGCGTATAAGTGCAAACGGAAATGAGGCTATGCATAACAGGAAAAATATACAATCAACAAGTTACGCAAGAACACGAACGTGACAAGGAACACAAGTACTAGTGCAAATAGAATAGTGAAGCAAAATACTAGAACAACCAAAGAGTTAAAATATGTTGAAAAAGATAAAAACCCATACATTGTGCAAACTAATGAAACAATCAAAAACATGAGCTCTACTGTTAGAGCAAAAAATACAACACAATTTGAGTGAAGAAAAAGTCTTATATGCAAATTGTAGGTTGTGCTAAAGAGAAGGACAATAAGTACTGTAATTAAGTCCCAGGAGTGACTTGCAGGTGTGATGGATGCGGGACTAAGCAACAAAATTGCAGCCCAATACCCAACCAGTCACGAGGTTAGTTGAAACAGTATCTCAGGCGTCAGAACAGGAGTCGTAGGTCGGCTGATGGTCCAGTAAACCATCGGTAATAGGGTGACCAGACGTTGTGGAATTGTTGAAGCCGATTCGACACTTGAGCGGTCGTAAAGGCCAACCGTAGACGTGAGATCAGTCGGTTACGAAAAATACTGCACATCGCATCCCCCGCCTGAAAGATGGTAGGCATGGAAGTTGGAGGTGGTAGCCATATATCACATTGCCTGAGCGAAGTTGGAGGTGGTAGCCATATATCACATTGCGAGCTAATATGAAGACATACGCACACGGCTCTGAAACTGGAATGGGTGGAGAGCTGGATTGTAATAGCGTGCAGTATGCTGAGAACGGAAGATCACTAACACTGAGGCACTGTGCAACACTGAAGACGAGATGCAGGAGAGGAAGTAACACCGGGCAATGCAGATACACATGATCCACGTCTGCAGGAGATGAGCAGAAGTAACAGAGCGGCGAATCCAGGAGCTTCATCCGATGAAGAGTTGCTGGAACAGGTAGACGGCGATGAAGAAAAAGCCAATGAATATTTCGTTCCATCGGAGAGTAGAGCGGTGAGGTGGTGGCTGACCAAACAAATGGAAGTGCTGCAGCTGGAACATCTGGGATCTGTACCGGCGTAGGATGCAATGGATCAAGAAGAATCCTATAAAGAGTGGAGACTGAAAAGCTAGAAATAGGGAGAGAAGAGCCCCGAACTGAGAGGAAGAAAGGAAGAGGAAGTGAGGCCGAAGAAACAAGAAGTAAACCAGTGGAGGAGGCAAGGGTGGGAAAGAGAGTAATGATGACAGAGCGGAGGGAGTCATAAAGAGCAAGGGCTGTTGGGGAGGGAGGAAGAGAGGGAAATAGGGTAGAGAAAGATTTCCTGGTGAGATCTGAGGAAAGGAGGTTTCGAACAGTTACAATCCCGGCTGGGAGCCAGGAAGGGTCAGAAAAACAGGGGGCATCAGGAGGATGGAGGACTGAAGAAAAGAAGAGGGGTTCAGCTAATAGCTCAGACGTGGAAGTAGGAGGTGCACGAATAAGAGGGAGCGAGCGGAAAAAGGAAAGAACCTCTTTATAGAAGGGAGATAGTCGAGTACGAAAGAAGGGACATTGATCCATAAGTAAATACGTAGTGAACGTGAAGCGTGGGTTACGTGGTGATAGTATTACATCTCTGACAATAGTGACTGGTGATGCAGGAGAGCAAAGGAGCCGGACGAAAGAAATCACTCTGTATGCTGTGTAGTAGGTTCGAATATCCAAGAGCGAAATTCCACCTTGTGAACCTGTACGATGAAGAGTGGAAACTTGAACCCAGTGGTGTCCGGATCAGATCACCATGGAAATGAGAAGGACTATTTCTGTCAGATTATAAACAGGCATCCGAGTAACAGACCACACGTACAGACATGACGGAAGAAGGTAAGTTCTAACGATCCGTGCTCGCAAGACATAGGAGGTGCAAAACTGTGAGTTACGCCAGAAGGCGGCAGTCCGTGTGAGCCGAGAACGAAGTGCGGCCCATGTGGCATTCTGAGCTGAAAGGTGTACACCAAGATGCACACCAAGGAACTTTTGGGTAGATGCAGTCCATAAGGCACCCCAGGGGGTGTCAGTCCGGGATGTCCAGGAGCCACTCCATAGACCAACACTCTTGGACGTGTTAAGAGAGGAAGCAGAGCAAGCTGAGTAGAGATCAAAACACTGAGCTAGGATGTCAAATTGGGCTTCTTCTCTGATACAGAACCTTGCGTCATCGGCATACGCAGAATACGTGATGGAAAAATGCCGGGTGCTTGCAGTTGGCGGAGGAAGAGCAGTGAGGAAGGCTTTATGTACGGATCGAAGAAACGGCTCAAAAGCAAGGGCAAAGAGCTGTCCACAGAGTGGACAGCCCTGCCGGATGCCTCGTCGAAAGAAAATGGGTGCAGTAAGAAAGGCGGCCGACTTGACGTGGAAGACGGCATCCTGATAGAGGGCAACGATAGAAGTTACAAAATGTGAAGGAAAGCCAAAGGCAAGAAGAACAGAAGATAAGTACGAGTGAGAGATGTTGTCAAAAGCGGCTTTTTGATCAAGATTGAAAAGGCCAAGATATGGATGCCTCCCCCGGGCGCCGTGGCCTAAGCGACGGCTTCTGATCATTTGTCCAAAAGGGGTCAGAGTTCGAATACCCGTGCGGCATGGATGTTGTATTTTTCTTACGGCACTGGCTCTTTCCCTACACTGGAACCAGTGAACTTAAATTAGGGACGGACAAATGATTATAGAGCAATGAGCTGATTACCGAGGTCGTTAAACCTACAATACGATAAACTTGTAACAGACCCAGAGCATCACCTGAAGTCTTATCTTAATCTCCTTAGTTGATGTTCATCATTTTTTACAAATCATTAGGTGTAATTTTGAATTGAATGGAACTTTCGTACTGCATAAATCGTACTGCATATGTCCACTGAATTTTTCTTATTTCTTGGAGTACTTCGTACTATTATTTGTCTTCGACTATCTATCAAAACTCTCAATAAGCGTGGGCTTACATGACGTCCTAGAGTTGAATCCTACGTAAAGGTAAGGTGATCACCCCCTTTCCCAATGGTAACCTTGCAGCCGTAATCCAAATGTGTCTTGACTTTCCAATCAGGCTGCAAAAATTCCTATTTCCATTCCTTTTACTCTCGCAACTAACAGGAATATATGTACATCAAGAAGGAAGTCGGGTCTAGGCATAACATTAAGAGTAATCGCTTTCTGAAAATTATGCACGAGACTTCTGATGGGAAGCGGCTTCTTGGAAAGAAAGTGAAATTTGAAACTAAGACTTCAAATTCTAAGTAAAAAGAGGCGACGGAAATCCTAAACTCTCATTCAGATTCATCATTCTCACTCTACTTTAAATAAAGAATAACCCATTGTCACCGTTACATTGCAAGTAATTACTTTTTACATGAAGCCCAACAATCCTATCTAGCTGATAGCTCAAGGTGAATTCTGTATTTTTCAGTTCTGGACTGCTTAGGGAATGAAAATATTTCAATTTTTAAGCACGACGAAAATTAATTATATCTTCAAACCAAAGAGTAGAGGTCTATAAAAATTGGCGTGCATATCAGGACGACAGATATATGAAAATATTTCGTGCACTAAATAGAACTTTTTCTTTCTAGCTTTAACAATCACGTGAGCAACTTTGACGGCTATGAGAAGTCCCTCGGTCTTAATATAAGGCCAAGAAGTGTTCGAAACATACCCAACCAGTGTCACTGGGCAAGTGCTCCTCCCATGACTCTACGAGTACGGGAACCCTGTAATGCGCATTGCTCTTCGTTTGAAGCGAAAGTTGAATACGACGGCAATTGCTACAAACTATAGAATGAATTTAGTTTACATACCCTATTTATAAAACAATGTTCGTTCGAAATCAATGCAATATACGAATACCTTTTTTTTAATAAAAAAAAAGTACTGCAGTTTTTCAGTTGTTGTTGTTTTTTTCGAGTAGAGCGAATATTTCTCTTTATTAAAACATAACAACTTCAAACAAAATTTTAGCTATATTTTTCACTGCTAAATATATAGTTTATTTTTCGAATAATGTTCTGCTAAGGATTTTGAAGCATACAGTCAGTGTTACATGTACAAAATCGTTGAATTATTTAGGACGCATTACATAAATCACTTCTCATTTTTTTCAAATTGAACCGTGTAGAGGACCTGGGGTGTAGTAAGTCAGCTCTGAATGCAAAGTGGGAAATTTGAGTGAGCCTGCTCATTCTCAAAAAAGTAAACATTAAATATTAAGGAACGTTCCTCACTGACTAATAGACAGAGAGTGGGTGAAAATTCAAAGACAGTCAAGGAAATGGTTTACAAGTACCTGTTCTGCACGTAAAGAAACGGTATGCTGGTGTGTGTGTCCTTGGGTGGAAAATTAATTTAAGAAGAAGAGGAAATAATGGAAATCGAGAGTTGAAGGAATATTGTTGACAGTTTTCGCCGAGTAGATAGAAATCCAACGTGAATGTATGATCTTCAGAAACTAGGATATGTGAGGAATAGAATAGGAAATTTAGAGAGAAGTCGCAATTATAATTTGAAGGAAAAATTATTTTCATTTAGAAATTAATTTATATGGAAAACAACAAAAGCCTTTTAAGAACAAACCAGTCTTCAATTTTTATTGAAAAAACATGCTTTCAAAATTGAATTAATTTTATATATAACGTATATGTGCAATTAAAACTATATTAACGCAAATCTGGATTGCCTACACTGCACAATTATATGTGTTCCTAATATTCTCAATCTTAATTTATTTGAATAAGTTTAGAAGCTATGCAATATATAATATTTCTAGTTTACGCTGTAATAATCATCTAAATAGCATGCTGGAGATAAACTAGTGTTGGATCTTACCTTTACAGGCTGATGTGGCCGCGGCACCAGGTGAAGTATCGCCTGCAGTGAAGCACCCGATATCTCCACCAAAAAAAAACATCTAAATAAAAATAAAAAAAACACTAAAGAAAATTTTGTCAAAAATTTTGCTCTCCTCCTCTGCTGCTAGGGGCTAGCAAGGAGTTTTCCTATTTGCGTTGACAACCGAAAATTCTGCAACAACAAATTAATTATCTGATTCCAATAATTAATAATGACCTCCCATAATTAATTATAACAAATTAATTATTAACTTCCCGCAAAACCCGTACCGCGATTGGGCGTGGATGCCTGGATTTAACTCCAGCACGTCCCAATCTACCGAAAATCACAGCAACGCACACACACACTCGAAAAGATACCCAACGCTCATTTCACGTACGCTTGACATTTAATATCCAACGTTATATTATATACACTGCCACCTTTATCCATGAAGTGGCACAAAAATCTGCTGAGATGAATGTATGGTGGGCTGCTCTATCGGCAGCTTAATTATGCACAATGATTTAAACACTTTATCACTGATTAAACGATAACACTGATTTAACTAACTCTGATTTAACAATTAACACTTATTCAAACACTGTTCACTGATGAAATTCTAGTATGCACAATAAACAAATAGAGCGAAGGAAACATATGTGAGAGATTACCCAAAAAATTTAAATACACACATTAGAAAACTATAATTGAGTACGAGCGTGGGTACCAGCAATTAAAATGATACCGTAATTATCATGACTGCCGCAGTTTAATTATAAGCTATATATATCTTTATACCATTACACACACCTGCATAGGCTTGATGCCAAATTAGCAGGGAAGAGCTCTTAAAACTTATGGCCATAACACAAATAAAAATCACGAATAAAATGTGTTGGAGGCCTCCGCTGTCATGCTTACTCCCTTTCACAGGGGACAGAGTTCTACACGCTGTTCACTGTCCGACGGCACTTGTAAATCGTGAGCAAATGTTCGTATAAAGACCACATACCTTGGCAACCGTTGTCTGAGGTCCTCAGCGCAGAGAAGTGGCAAGAAATGTCCTGCCTTTTTGGTATATAGACAGCCTAGGCAAAAGTGCACTAATGTCGACCTAGTATCGGTCGAGAAGTCCAAAGGACTGAGATGTCCTGGTTTAAGAGGGGATCATTCATAGCCCTCCTTACTTGCTTCTCTGCTTCTTTTTCCGAGCTCTCCCAGCGGTCAGCTCTCCGGCCTTGGTTCCATGCCCCTCGCTGGTGCTGGTCTCGTGCGTGTCTTTTCAAATCCGCCCTCCGAATGACTCGCCGCTTGCTTCTCTTCTCCTCGTTTCTCTCCTCTTCGTCCTGTCACAGGGCTTCTCTTAGCCACTTGAAAAGGGATTTATCACCTTGTTTTCAGCTGTGGGTGGTAGTCGGTTCTCCCTTATCCCGTTCAGTTCGGAGAAAACTGCAACCACCGAATGTCTCTTGGCTTCCAGAGGGAATTTTGGGGGTGAGTTTTGCAGACTTTCGTTAGAGTTGAAAATGCACACGACTGTTGCTATGAGTCCGAAATCGAGATGGTCTGTCGCCATGTGGCCTTTCACAATTCTCGTTTGCCAGAAGGCTGCGAATTATGCACTTATCAAATAATGAACAAATTTTAACAATGGCAGTGATGAACAAATTAGAGGATCAATTACCGTAATTAATTATAAGTATGAGTGTCGCCTTGCCGTTACATCGAAACACCAATTTACCGCATAAATGAAATATAAAAATTTTCCACAAGTTAGGCTGCACCCTATAACACTAGTATACTGCATAAGAACGGCTAATAAAATTTGCATTGGTTTAAATTGAAGTACTATCCAAAATATAGCAACATATCTCACTTTAATTAAGTTCACCTCACTGCTGATTAAATGTTGTCAGTAAACATTACTGGATATTTGGAAGTAGTCACTGAATTTGCTTTATTCTGTCCACCTGCAAAATTTTTTCCACGCTCTTAATCTTTGCATAAATGCTGTAAAGGTACTCTACTTGGCTTTCACAAGAATGGGTAAATATTTTGCCCAAAACGATCAAGTCAGGTGATAAGTTGCAGAAACTGATCATCTCTTAAAGAAGCGCATATTTTTCCAAAACCAAAATAGATTTTCTGTATTCGACCATATTGAATCTTCGTGAGTGTAGTTATGTGACAGTTAGTGATATGTGTAATTTCTAGTGAATATCAGCTGTCTTACACTTTCAAATGGAGTATATGATATTACCGAAGATACCGTTTAAGGTACATAAATCACAAAATTATGAAAACATTGGACCTGTAGTACATCATTATACACTGCTGGCCACCCAAAATGCAACACCAAGAAGGAAGCATCCGATTGGCCTGAAATTCGCAGCATGCGTCGCCCGCGAGAGGACATGCAAACTATTAGCATTGCAGGGCATATGCAAATCATGTGCGCCCGGCACGCCACCGAGAAGCACTATAAGAAGGGTGCACAGAAGGCGGAGTGGAAGTAGTGGAAGTGTGTTGTGCTGCTGGACCTGTGCGAGGGAAGCTTCCTGATGCCTCGTCCCAGAATACCGCAGTCATTCTAGCACGTTTTGGAGTTCGACAGAGGACGAATAGTGGCTTATTGTGGCAACGGTTTACCGTACCGAGACATTGGTGCCCGTGTGGGACCACACCCAGCCACAGTGAGGCGAGTATGGATTCGGAGGGTGCAGGAGGGACGAACGGACCGACGTGAGCGATTGCAGCAGCCTCGGAAAACTACCGAACGAGAGGACCGGCATGTTTTGCCGCAGGCATTGACGGCTCGCACCGCCACATCCCGAACGTTAGCGTAGGAATGAGGTTGTGTTGCGCAACAACCTGTGTCAGCACCTACCGTTCGAGGTCGTCTGCAGGAGAGGGGACTTGTGGCAAGGCGCCCATTGCTCCAATTGCCATTGACGTTACAACGCCAGCGAGCACGGCGGCAGTGGGCCGTTGAACGCCGCACCTGGACTACGGAATGATACGACATTGTCTTCTCCGACGAATCCCGCTTCTGTCTGCAACACCACGATGGTCAGATCCGCGTGCGGCGGCACCGCGGGGAGAGACTGTATGACGCCTGCATTATGCATCGCCATACCGGTTCGTCGCCTGGTGTTATGATTTGGGGCGAAATTAGATATGAGACTCGCACCCCTCTGGAGCCTGTAGTCCTCCCTCACCTGTTTTGGAGCCTGTAGTACTCCCTCACCTGTTTTGGAAACTGTAGTCCTCCCTCACCTGTTTTGGAAACTGTAGTCCTCCCTCACCTGCAGGACCTGGCAGCGGCCACGTTTCAACAGGACAATGCTCGACAGCACGTGGCACGCATCGTGCAACAATTCTTCACGGCCCACCAGGTGCCACTGCTGCCGTGGCCCGCCTGTTCTCCCGATATGTTGCCCATCGAACACGTCTGGTCGCTGACCGGCCACCGAGTGGCCCGGCAAGCACAACCCGCGGCTACGCCTGATGAACTGTGGAAGCAGCCTGGACCGACATAGCCCAAGCCCACATCCAAAGCCTCTTTCGTGCGATGCCACGGCGTGTAGCGGCAGTTATTGCCAGCCATAGGGTCAAGACTGGAATTATTTCAGAAATTTTGTTTTCAACGACAAAGCGGCAATTTTTTTCATTTTCTGTACTACAAACCTTTTCTGGCAAGACATCAGGTTCTCGTGCGGGATGATTCAATCATAAAAGTTTAAAGTAGCAATCTTAAAAGCACGAGGATTGAAACAGTACACCAGTTTCTGATGAAGTGAAGGACTTATTTAATTTATGCTAAAAGGTTAAAAATAAAGCCACAAGAACTTTCAGTCTTCTTAAAGACCGTTTATGGCAGTTCAAGACCAGCTGGATCAAACTTTGTCTTCCAAAATTTAATAAGTATATATTTAATTTCCAATGTGGCCCGAAAATTTGCTAGGAGCAACAGTCCATCTAGCAATTACCTAAAATGGCGAAACGAGAGTTCATTTCCAATTATTTTCAAACCAGTCTACCGGCCTTCCAATGCTTCGGTCAATAAGTGCCTTGTTTTGATATTTGCCGAAACGCAACCTGTTACTGCGATTTGAGAAACATGTTATTAGTCAAATAACAGATTACGGCAAATTATTATGTCTCAGAGTCTCATGTCTCTGGATTAGGTGATCGAAATATTTTGAACCAGTTTAGAGAAACAAACCTATTTTTTCACTTTTTTACTGCTTTTTTGCTATTTATCGTATTTATTCATCTATTGAAATATAGTCTTTCCAGCACTTTATTTTCTAAGGTTCCGTTACGCTGTTATGCGGATTACAGTTTTCTTGATTCAGTGTGTAATTTGCTTTTGTTTATTGTATTTGATGTTTGATACTGCATTGTATAAAAAAACACCTGAGTCGCTGATGGTGCTTTAGCCTCTACTTCGACACAACTTTGGATCAGACACTGAGGCTCTAACTTCCAGACTAATCGTATTTAACATATATGGAATTATTGTGGGGAATATCTTAAGGCCTGTTATTAGGTAGCCACGGAACTGCATTCTCAGAACATTCAACACATCAGAAATTGACGAAAAATGATGCATTATTTCATATCAAATCACGTTTTGTGGTTATCCAATGGAAACTCTTATTTTGGAAATATCACTGCTATTTTCATTTTGAATGCAGAATTGTGTGGTTGGTACAGCTGTCAACCATAATTTACCCTATCTCTCCTTGTCTAAAGTTGAAGATATTCCTTTATTTCTACGAGGAAGGTTTTCGCACTCCGAAATATTTCGGAAGTTACAGATTCAGCATTCCATCCTATGCTACCAGACGGATGCGAAGCTCGAGGTTGAATGTTCGAAAGAGCAGGAATCTATAATTTGTACATCGGTGTCTACATGCTTTGTGTCATCATTTTCCAAGAAATTAACGATCAATAGGTATTTTTTAGAATCTAGAGATACAAGCGCATAAAAACACACAAACACATATGTATGTACGTATTGGCCCTATCATGAACCAGGACTGAAGCATTTTGCATTAAATACAAATTAGGTTTCGTTAAAGTTATAAAGCATGTATCTAATTTATTTCCTTGCAGTTCGCTTAATGAAATGATTAAACGTATTTTAAAATTCTCGTTACTGGAACTTCCAAAATTAGAGGTGTTACTACAATGTCTTCTGTGAATATTTATATCATAACTGTTACAGGGTACTTACCTGTAAAAGTGCAACAAGTATCAGTTTTGAGACAAAGCTGCATATACACAAATGCGCTAGAAGCATGAGAATAATTGGCAGCATTTAAGGAAAAATTATCTCACTGAGGTATTGTTATCTCTCTCTTAACTGATCTAAGTGAAGCTTTTAATTGCGTATCTTTCCTTTTTTTTTCTATGCATCTAAGATTTTTTGTATTATCCTGTTATGACTGAAGGGCACTGATTTCAAAAGTAACCGGGGAATAAAGTACGACATTCTTCTTACGTATTCAAAATTTTCTGCGTGGCTTTCCTTAAATTGTGGAGTAGTTATTACCTTTTTGAAATCTCATACGTTCTTTCATTCATTTCCATTTCATTCACTGATAAAGCGCCCTGACCAACATTTGGCTACCTGGTGGGATGTAACTTTAACATTAATTCAGCATGTAGCTTTCATCAATATATTCAGCTTGCTGTTCTTACGTGTGTTGTACTTAGGATTTAAAGAGAAATCCAGAATTCACACATATTGCTACAGCAATATCTTAAATAACTTTTCATTATTAGGTTGTGCAAACACTTAATATCATCGTTCCTTATATAAAGAAGTTAAGGCCGATTACCATTAGGACTCTCAGCCATTTTTGATCCGAAGTCACACCGTCTTTTTAGCAATTTTAAAATAATTTCATTTAATTTGATGGAGATTTTTAATGTAATCGTTTTATAGAAATTTTCTTACTTTTATAGTTTAAGGAATAAACTTAGCCTCCATGTCAGAAAGCAAATTAGCACCACCACTTTAAGGAAGAAGTAAGATCAGCTTTGCTAGACAAAAGAAATCTAGTCGCTGTTCGCTGGCTTGAATGTCAGGGTATTGTTGTTGCCATCTTTCATACAGTCTCTTCATGTATATCGCCATCTCTGTCTCCATTTTAGTAACTTCGTACGTAGTATGTTCGGATGATGTACATGTTCATTTCTGGACTCCATCTATTGCGTTTGCCTGCACTTCGGTCCGGCTTGGTCCTGGACTTAACAGACCTGGAAGCATCTCCGGCCGATCGTTGACTATTTATTATTATTATTATTATTATTATTTTCTTTATTCGAAATATACGAATCACAGCCTCAGACAAAATTTTAATTATCATTTACTGGTATTGTTGAACTGATACGAGTTTCCACCGGAGACCTAGGTAGCAGTCAAGAATTGGCGTAAAATATATGATGTCCCAAGTAAAGCTGTCTTTTGCAGTTATGTAGGTGGCATATCAGAAAGCTGCAATTTTTCAAAATGATTCATAAAATTTTTTGACATTGTTCCAAGTGCCTCGATGATAATGGGGACTATTGTTGTGTGTTTAGTGCATAACCGGGAAACTTCTATGGCCAGGTCTCTATATTTAGTCATTTTTTCCAGTTCTTTATCATCGACTCTGGCATCTCCAGTAATCGCTATGTCAATTATCCAGACTTTCCAATTTTCTATGACTGTTATGTCTGGTGTATTACGTTCTATGTGTCGATCGGTTTGAATTCTGAAATCCCACAAGATCTTGACTTCATTATTTTCTATGACTTTCTCAGCCTTGTGTTCCCATGAATTTTTCGATGCTGGCAGATTGTCCTTTCTGTATAACGACCAATGAATCAACTGTGCATCCTTGTCATGTCTAACTTTGTAATCTGCCTGTGCAATTTTGCTACATTATATTAGATGCGACACACTTTCATATTTTTCTTGACAAAGTCGACACTTTGGATTATCACTGACTTTCTGGATTTTAGCCTTTATAACATTTGTTTGCAATGCCTGTTCTTGTGCAGATAAAATCAGACCTTCTGTTTCTTTCTTGATAGAACTTGATTTCAGCTATGCCCAAGTCAAGTTGTTGTCACTTTTCCCATCAATATTCTTTAGAAATTGTCCATGCAGTGGCTTGTTCTTCCAACCGTCTAATCTGCTTTCAAACTGTTTCCTCTTGTATTCGGCCTTGTTTTCTGTTGTTTTAAAAATATTTTCATTATTCACTGCCTGAAGTAGCTTTTCTCTGATTCTGTTGACGTAATCATTCAGGCTTCTTTTCCTTCCTCTACTACCTGTTGTACTTGTAGTAGCCCTCTGCCTCCAATCTTCCGAGGTAAATACAATCTGTCAACATCACTTTTTGGATGGAGCGCATGATGCATGTTCAATAACTTTCGAGTTTTCCGATCCAGTATTTTTAATTCACTTTGGGTCTAATCAATTGTTCCAGCTGAATACCTAATTACTGGAATGGCCCATGAATTTATGGCTTTGAATGTATTTCAACCATTTAGTTTTTATTTCAATTATTTTCTTACTCTTTTGATATACTCACTCTGAGTAAGACCTTTGGCTTTTGTATGTAAGATGTTATCTGATTCAAGAATTCCAAGGTATTTATAATTTTCATTATCTGACAATGATTTCATTATATTACCATTTTCTAGTTCTATTCCATTCATATTCTGGACTTTTCCCCGGCGCATGGATAGTACTGCACATTTTTGCAGTCCAAATTTCATCTGTATATCATCACTAAATATTTGCACTGTATGCAGCAATGTTTCAAGTTCGGCGGAACTTTTTGCATACAATTTAAGGTCATCCACGTACAGCAGAAGGTTTATTTTTCCTTGTTGGTCCGAAATGTAGTAGCCCATTTTTGTTTTGTTCATAATCATTGACAATGGAATTAAAGAGATATTAAACAATAAAAGCGACAAAGAATCCCCTTGAAATATGCCTCTCTTGATATTGACTTCTCCGAGTTCTTCACCATATGCATGCAACACTGTTTTCCAGTTTTTCATATTTTCTTTGAGGAATCGGCAGATGTTTTTGCTAACTCCAAATAGCTCCAAACAAGTGTTAATTCAGTTGTGGGGCAATGAGTCCAAAGGCCTATTTAAAATCTATCCATGCCATATTCAAATTCGGTTTTCCTTCTTTTGGAGTTTTTTAGTACCATTTTGTCAATTAGCAGCTGGTCTTTTGTGCATCTTGACCTTTTGAAGTACCCCTGCTGTTCTATTGGGTACAAATTGTTTCCCCATAAGTAGTCATATATTGATATTGCTAGTACTCTTGTGAAAAGTTTGGATGTTGTTGAGAGGCATGTAATTGGACGATAGTTAGTAGGTTCATTGCTTTTTTCTTGATCTTTCATTATAAGGAATGTTCGACCTGTTGTCATCCAATCTTCTGTGGCAGAATTCTGTAGCATTATATTGAATTGCATAGCTATTCGTTGATGAAGACTTGTAAGATACTTCAACCAAAATCCATGCAATTCATCTAGCCCAGGAGCGCTCCAGGCTTTCATATTCTTTACTTGCTGCGTAATCATATCAGTTGTTATCATCAGATTATCCAAGTGTATTCCTTTCAAATCTTTACGAACATGGTTGATCCACAAGGCATTTTTATTATATTCAACTATCTTTCCCAAATTCTATTCCAAAAGGTCAAGGCATCTTTCTTGCATGGGCTGATGTTTATTTGGGTTGCCTTTTGTCTCAGTGATTTATAAATTACTTGTTGCTGATTCCGAAATTGCGCATTTTCTTTGTACTGTTTTATGCGTCCGTCATATATTCCAATTTTCTTTGCAGTAGCTGTTACTCGTTGTTTTAATTCTTCCATAATTTCAACAATTCTTTTTCTTTCCAGGTCGTATTTTTTGCAGAGTCCATCTTTTATTTTTCTACTTTTAAGCTTCCCATCTTTCAGGCATTTTAAGTTACTAATGTCACTACGGAGTTTATTTATTTTATTTTAAAGCCGAATTTTCCACTTAGGAGTGCCAGGCATTTTCTTCTTTGGCATCTTGTAACCAAGTTCCACGGTTACTATGGCAGCTGTACTGTGCATGAGCTGGTTTGTTTCCTTTAAAGTATGAGTTGGAATTTTGTCCACGACATCATTTGCAGTTTTTAACAAATGTTTCACATGTTTGTTTTGTATTTGGCGAATTACAGGAAGTCCTTGTCGTTCCTCACCTCGCATCATATGGACTAAAATTTTCTCTTTCAGGATATTTTGCTGTTGTGTCAATTCATGGTTGTCATGTTGTTTCACAGATTGTTCTTCAGGTGAAATATTTTCGGCTACTTGATCTTCAGGATTTACTAGCATAAAGGTTTCCACGACGTGGTCCTTATTTTATGTTGGTCCTTCTTTTGTCAATTTCTCCATCTTTTGCAATTCCAGTTCTGTAAATACCTTGTTCCTGATGATAAACCTTCTTTGATTCATTATTCTTTGTTCTATTATTCCACTGTCTGGATGTTTTCCTTTCCAAATTTTCATCATTCTTTTTTGAAAACCACGGGCTGATGGATTTGCCTGGTAAAAGCATTTCATGATTTCTCGATTTTCAGCAACTGTCCAAGTTTTCCGTTTCTTTTGTTCCAGTATCATTGCACCAGCCTGTCCTGGTTCCTCAACAGGTTCTGCTGAGCCCTGAAGCCCATTTGTCGACAGGTGTCCAGGAACCAAAGCCCCTGACGCGGTCCTTGTTGACCCGGGCGACGACCGATCCGGTATGAAATTATTTTCCTTTCGTCTCATCATGATTGATGGTTGTTGGGTACTCTTAGTCTGGCTCCTCAGTCGAGACCTGTCGGGCTTGGGTGGACCTGCTGGTAGCTACGCTACCGCCAGCATAGCTCTCAACCTAATGGGGACACACAAGCCCCACCACCGCGAAAAAGTGGCACCCTCGGTGGGGATTATTATTATTATTATTATTATTATTATTATTATTATTATTATTATTATTATTATTATTATTATTATTATTATTATTATTATTATTATTACTATTTAATTTCTTCATCTAAAACAGTAGCATCTTTAGCACGGTGCACTTGTAAGTACGGACGTGAAGTCAAGTAAAGCCATTGTAACTCTTGGTTTAAAAATCGTCGTAAGATGTGGCACGTATCAACAATTACTGCTTCTTGGATCTTGGGCTTTAGGTGTTGTAGCCCTAAAGCATCAAGGTGAGTTATAAGAGTCTGAGGAATTATACCAGTTGCTGAGATAACGTATGTGAGCTGGTTTCAGATCCCACATCTGTTTAATCTCTGCAGCGAGTTCATCATACCTGTTAATTTTTGTTGCATGGGTATTCTGAATATAGCGGTCTAACGGTACTGATATGTCGATAGTGACCGCTTCCTTTTGCCTTTTATCATACAGCACTATGTCTGCAAGATTAGCAGAGGTGGTTACGTCGGTTTTAATCTCACGGTCCCAATATAATTTGTACTGTTTGTTATCTAGTACCTCAGTTAATTGTTATGTATATTATGGTACTTCTGACATTGATAGTTCTGTATCTTGCGCTAATTATTCATGTATCATCTTAGCAAAATTATTATATAGCAGCATATAATCAACATTTGCTAGCGTGAGGCATCCCTCGCTGATGTGTTGTATTTCCTACTGCACATACCACATTTTCTACATTTGTCATTTTGCAGATCCTCTTTTAAAGGGTATTTTCTGTGAGTTTTGGTTGCAATCATTTATATCATTTTTATGCTTAGTTCTTAACAGGATCGGATAGTGCTAGTAACTAGTAGTACTCAGGGAAAGAGTATCAAATAAATAACAGTAATTTATTAAAATATGGAAGTGTAGCCCGACTTTAAAAACAAGCCGACGTTTATTCCACAATCGGCGCCGGAAGGCAATGAGAGCGATTAGTCTTCTGAATTATCATATAGTGCAGACATTGACCTAAGTCAGACATGTGTGCTTCCACTTAAAATAGCGTTTAAAAGCACTGCAATCTCTGTCAAGAGATCTTCTGCGACAAACAGAACGGTTTCTATGAGATCTCTCAGGTAGTGCATAAGCCAATATTTCCGTTGCCACTAAGACAGCATTTGGTAAATGTGTGAATTCTTTGTTGTGAATTATTTTATCTTTCTTTGAGTTCAGTAAGTTTCTGATCTCCGTTTTACTTGCTATCTACAGGTTATTGGCAAATGCTATATAATTGCATTGCGGGATAATTTTTTTAATTCTATTCTCACGGTCTTTTTGGAACAACCAGAATAAGCCGTAGTGCTGGATTTAATCGTATCTTTCAAAAATCAGTGTAGTGAGATATAGTGCTTGTATGTTATTCGCTTTTTAATGATAAGTAAAGCTTTTGAAAAGTGGGTAACTATATTTGTGCTTAAATATTTAAACAAAACACCGTGTGAGAGAAGCAATATAAAGAGATTACTGCAGATGAAAAAAAACAACTCTCAAATGTATTGCGTAAAAACATTAACATGAGATTAAAATATTTTTAGCAGCACTTTGCAAGCATGTATTTATCATACTTTGTGCCTGAGAATGAAGAAGTGGGATAGAACAGAAGAAAACATTTAAGAATTTAGGTTACTTATCTCCAGTTCTCGATATCCATGGTAGTACGTTCAAGTTATTCAAAAGAACAGGTACATTGCTCATTTGGAAATTACACTCACGTATTTCTCTGAGTCACGACGATAATCTTCTCACCTTCACCTCAGAGCAGTACAAAACGATGTTCACTCCAAATATTAAATATATAAAATTGATCTCGACAAATATATTGTCCAGAGGAAATGATGCAGTATTAAGGTTCATTACACAAAGTAATTGAGCAATAACCGAATTTAATAAGAGAAAAGTAAACACTGAGTATTTCCAACTTTTACAGTCAACAGAAAGTTTGATTTGTGTCATAGAGTAACGAATGAGCTTCTTCCGTTTCAAGTGCCAACTTTAATATATAGAATTACTTCGCTAATCACAAAATGATGATCACATTTACAGAAGCATTTGCATTTAAATTAGCAGACTATGCATATTTTCTTGCGAAATCTGTGGTATTGTGGAAATAAAGGAGTGTTGCTCTTTCCGAAATGAAATATGCATGAAATATTGCGTAACTTAAGTCTTAGGATTCTTCATAAATTGAAATTTCAGTAATATCTTAACAAAAAAATTCAATATTTTTTTCACTACAATTGAATTCATACAAAACCAAATGAATAAAAATGGTAATTCCCCACACTTTCCGCTAAGCGCAGTTGTAAGGTAGGCCTTAACTGATTAATATACACAAAGCGTGTATTTACTTTCATGTCTAATGTATGATAAGAGCAACTACTGAACACTCCTGGCTCTACACGCTTCTAGAGAAATTGATAGTGTAAATAGTGCCGATTATAGCTCCATTATTTCGAAATATTTTAACTAATGCATAACTACTAATAATCATTATTGCTTTTAACTTTACTGTTGTGCTTTATTTACTTCCGGACAATTGCTAAGGACGGATGGCAATAGCAGCCATAAAATGGAAGGCAGGAAAATGTGGAAATTAGCTTAAGTGCGGTATACCTGTAAGACGTGTTGTGCATATGCAAATTTTGGATTGCCGAACTTGTTTGTGACGTCTTAGCGCTGATAAGAGATATAAAGGATTTGACACGTATTGAGCGTTGTTGTTCAAACGCAAAGTTGAAAGGGAAAGAATCAATTGACGAACTTGTAAGTTTCAGTATGTCTTCCCGACATCACCTAGATGATTTTACGCGTGGCCGCATTATTGGCAAGATTAAAGAAGGGCGAAAAATAACAGATGTTGCCAGGGAGTTCGACGTCAGCCACAGTTTTGTTTCAAGGCTTTGGAAATCATTTCAAACAAATGGAGAGTGTAGCAAAGGTCACGGGGGAGGTCGTGTTCCCAGTACGACACCCGCAGAAGATCGGTACAGAGTGCTATCAACAAAAAGACACCGGCGCAGCACAGCTAGTGAGGTGGCAAATCAGTTTATGGCTGCTACTATCAAGCGGATCTCCCAAAAAAACTGTTGCCAGACGTTTGCATGAAGGAGGACTATACGCCCGCCTTCCTGTTGTGTGCACCCATTGTCCAGACGTCACCGTACCGCCCGTTTGCAATGGTGCCATCAACATCGCAATTGGACTGATAACGACTGGTCTGTTGTCCTCTTCTCAGATGAGAGTAGATACAGTCTATCGTCTGATTGTCGACGACAACTGATCTGGCGTGACAGTGGTACTGCATATTGTCCAGCAAACATAGAGGAAAGAGACCCATATCCGACATGTAGTGTCATGGTATGGGCTCTCATCATGATCAATGGCCGTAAGTCCCTCTATGTGTTTCCAGCTGGGACTATGACTGGCCAACGATACATTAATGATGTTTTGCTACCTCATGTTCGCATGTTCCGTGGTGCTGTCGGTGATAGATTCATTTTCATGGACGACAACGCAACATGTCATCGAACAGTCACTGTCCAGGAGTGCCTTGAGAACGAGGATATTCAACGCCTCGTATGGCCAGCACGTTCTCCAGATCTGAATCCTATTGAAAATGTGTGGGATGCTTTGGGGAGGAGTCTTGCTGGTCGCCAATGCCCTCCAATTAACAAAGACACCCTCATCCGTGCACTGACAGAGGAATGGGATAAATTACCCCAACAGCTGCTTGATAATCTTGTGCAAAGCCTGACACGATGTGTGGAATCTTGCATCGCCCTCCATGGTGGCCATATCCTGTATTGACATCTTACGCCGGAACGCTTGCTGACGGTAATTGCATTTTTTTTCACGTTTACGTATTCTGCACAAAATGGCAAGTTTGTCCCTTGAACACGTTTCAAAGCCTTCTGGATTTCAGAGCACAATAAATTGTCTTTCTTGTAATGTCCTGGCATTCTGACATTAATTTATTTCACTTGGCATCCAACCACACTTACTTTTTTATGCGCTATATAGCCGTTTATTATCCGTCCTTAGCAATTGCCCAGCATTATATATGTTTGTCAGTAGTAGTGTTAACGAAAGCATCAAAACTTTCCGGACATTTTTTGTTATTCGTTATGTAGTCTTTGTTAGCAGGAGCAGTGTCTCAATTATATTCTGTATTTCCCAAATCTCTAATAGTAATGTATGGGCGGAGTAACAACTATTATTTCTTATTAATATGCTTTATTATTTAGATGGAAATCTGTTATCTTTAAAATATTGTTAGAAAATATTTCAACTCATATTAGACCAGTGATTTCAAACTCGTGGCCCGCGAGAGTGATTACAAATTAAAAATAAATCAGCCTGTTTTTCAAGTATAGTAAAACATATTAAATATAATATAAAATAGTAATGTTTAGCAAAGCTATCCTCTTTGTAAGTAACAACTTGATTTACGAAAAATATCACTGTATTAAGCATGCGTTTTGTTACGTCGAGAGGATTGCGAAAACGGTACAGGTGTCTTTCCCCAACGTAATGTCTATGAATTCAAGAGCGGCGGTAGCCGTGTAGTTGTACGGAAGGAACGTGGTCTTAAATGAGAATTGCGCAGAATTAAAATTAAGCGACCGCAACACTGAAGACCTTGCAAACTCCCTTTCGCTCGGCTTGTGGCTAGTATCGTCTGGCTGCGTGGCACAGTATTTTTCAAATGTAGTTGATTTGGGTGACTTTATTTTGCGCTATGTCTGGCTTTAAACCAAGTTACAGTAGGAAACGATCCATTGAAGTTGAACATAGAGCATTTACCAAGAAGTGGGACCTACAGTATTTTTGTTCTCAAAGTAATTGTCGTGTATTTTGCCCAGTCCCGGATGAAAGGCGTTCTGTAGGGGCTAAGACCTTGGGGCCAAACACGACCAAGTTCCCAGGAAGCATGCCAAGGCATGTAATAGAGAGAGGAAGAGTAAAACTGAGAAGTTTATAAAAGAGTTTTACTTTGTATTACACGATTTCCACTGGGTAAGAAACAAAGACTGGAAGCCGAACAGATTTCAAGGCAGTGACTGACCAAGGGTAAAGATTTCATGTCGCTGTGCACAGAGGAGTCGGCTAGACCGTTTAAAAATGTTCACTACAAACACCTCCCAATTTGTACTTGGAACTGTTAGTTGTCAAGGAGGAGAATTTGTCATTTTCATGTAGGACTTCCGTCCACAGGTAGTAGAGTTTACGTCCCAGCCACCTACAGCGAGATCGCCTTTTGGGCAGGACACAGAAACGGAAGGAATGAGAGCAAGTCTGGCGACTTTTGACAGAACAGTTTGTAGTGAAATTATAGTACAGTAGATGGCGCCACCGTACAAGTACGATATTGCACATAGATGGGTGAGAGAATTTCAGGGAGGACATAGGAAAGGATACCTATTTAACCAGTGGGTCCAGCCTGGGGGCAGTCACTTTACGTGCTCGTCCGATTCTACGGCGGATATTCAGCGATTGTTAGTAAATCACACCATCTCTGAAAGATCAGCCCAGGCTTGAACCTGGGGACCCAGCATTGATAGTCTGAAACACTAACCACTAAGCCATCCGCTGCTGTTAGTTGTCAAAGCCCCCTTTGGCTTCATATGGTATTTAACAAAAAAAGATGAACTATGAAAGGTATACAATGGTAAATGAGTTGAAAAACCAATACAAATCTAGGGATTTTAAGCTTTTAACTCATTTTCTTCTGAGAACAATGAAAAATACAGTGACGTATTATGAAAACTCTGCAGATAATTTAGTAGTTACAGTTTTGTGTTTTAATGGACTTCATAATAGTTCTCCGTCATAAGTTCTTTGGGGGCCCACTCAAATTCCTTAGTCTAGGGGCTCACTAAGGCCTTAATCTGGCCCTGGTTGTGCCTTATTTGTAAGCAAGTCTCAGCGATTCTAAAATAGTACAACGTACGACGTCATTTTAAACCTGTGCGTGGGAAGAAGTATGAATCACTGCAAGGGCATCTTCGAGAGGACAAACTGAAGAAACTGAAAACGGATTTAAGTTCGCTATGAAATGCGTTTCACAGAATTGTTTAACATCAAACAAATAATGTGAAGGGAAGCTACAATACATCTTATCAAAAGTGATAGCAGAAAATTATATTTTGCAGACAATTTTTCAATAAAAGTGTGTTTAGTTAAAGCAGCATAGCATATTTGCCCTGACAAGATGAATGAATTTAAAGAAATGGGTCTTTCGCTAAATACGGTTGCTAGCAGAATCGATGAACTAACTTCAGATATAAACGGTCCATGAACTCAGAAGATATCTGTGCGGAATTCACAAATATACCTGGTCACTTAAACGATTTGAATATCTAACTACCAGGCCAAAATAAGCTAGTCACTGATATTACTGATACGATTAACGCATTTCAGAGGAAACTTCAGTTTTCGAAAGCTCCGCTCAGTGCAGGAAATCTTGTTCACTTTCCCACTCTAAAAGCTTCAGCTGAAGTAGAAGAAATCAGTTTTAGTGAATGTCGTACGAAGATAGCTATGTTAAAGAAGGTTTCAAAGATATGAGAAATATTTTCAATATGTTCAAGTCTCCATTTTCCTGTAATGCTGAAAACGAACCTGAAAAACTTTAGCTTGAATTAATAGATTTTCAGAGTGATTCTTTCCTGAAAGAAAATTTCAACAGCTGCAACTTAATAGGATTATACCAATTAATTTTAAGACAAGCACGTAAACATTGATAACCTAGTTGCATGGGTTCTGTCTATGTTCGGGACCGCATATTCATATGAACAGTTGTTTTCAAGAATGAAACGAGTAAAATGTGTCGAAAAAACCAGGTTAAGGAAACAATCACTTAGACTCACTTTTAACAGTAGCATGTTCAAGGAACAGTATTCCAAATATGGATAATAAGTTAATGACAGAAAAGCTAGCCCAAGTTTCTGGTCACAACATGTAATATTTTCAGTACCGTGTTCAGTTGGTAAAATGTGATTGTTTTAAGATTTAAGTGAAAATATTTGTTACGTAAAAGTGAATGTTTTCAGTGATTGATGAAGCATTTGTTTTTACTATATGCAGATAATTATAAATAATATTCCACTCTTGTGCCAAGCCATTGGTGTTATTTTGTAAAGCTGATATTTATTCATAAGAAATTTATTAAGCCTCCGACCGGCTCATGAAATCTGAATCAGCCGCTTTGAAAACGACACTGAGATCCGTAGCAGCCGCGTCAAAGATGGCTGGCATTTTGCGAGCGAAAAAGACACATTCCGTCAGCGCGGAAACCGGTCTTACAACCCTGAAACTCTCACCCAACCGTTTCTACGGTCGGCTTCACTGCCCAACGCTAAATTAGGGATTCGGTAACTTGCTTAAAGCTAAATCACATGTTTTTGTTCTTCATGAAGAATACGTCTAAAACAAATATTAGCATTCCGTCAATACACAATTCAGTATATTAAAATTTAACGTATCCTTTTATATTAATGCCAAACATGTAATTCCCACCTCAAAACATGAAATTAGAATCCTTTAATTTGAAATACCTAAGTGAAACACCTAAATTAATTATGATTGAAATATTTTAGCATTTCCTATGCAAAATTCTGAAATGCCTTTAATTCATATTATACTTTACTTAAATTCCGTTTATACTATAAAATATTCATAATTACTACAGCCCTTTGTTATATTTAGTTGAGATAACACTTATACCAAAATAGTACCACACAACCTTAAATAAAAAGAAAAGAGAACGTAAATTTATATAAGCTTTAGATACTTTTTGGTAGTTTATCATACGTGCTGAAAAAAACTACGATATGTTCGGAGATTACGTTTGTATTATATTTATAGACTGTATTGACAGCAGGTATATCAATAACCCACTTTCACAACCAAACTGACTTTGTATTTATCACATGTAAGCACCTCTAATAAATGTCTTCAAAATTTTAGCATAGAAAACTATGAGAATACCGTGAAATCAACCTCTCGAAACTGCGTTACTCATGCGAATTTTAAGAGGTTTTTCAGCTGAACCAAAGCTCTCCCTGACTTGAAAGATGTTTATGAATTCAATAATATTTATTATTTCAGTTTAATAAAATTAAATTACATGAAATACATTTGAACAATGTATGATAATATGTAAAATGTATCTTACACAGAGCTGCCTAACTTCAATTTAAAAATCCTTTCTCGTGTGTTACATTTTGAAGCATCCTACCACACACAGTCCAACGTCACATTCTTTGCAATAGGTCATGGTTCCCTTTCTTATTCTTTTTCCATTCTCATTTGGCTGGGAGCAACACACGACACATCTTCTGCAGGAATCAGATCTTTTGGTAGTTGGATGTATATAATTAAGGAAATGACGTTCTGTCAATCTCATGCGATTTTCTTGCATTAAATGTCTACCATGACTGAACTTCCCCAAATCTTTTGGATACGTTTCTAATTACCTTACCACGAGGTTAAAGCGGACCTCCAAGTGGTCCATTGGCCCTCCATATTTGCTGTAGATAGTGAAACAATTCCAAATAGTATGATCCAGTAAATGCTGAAAGAATTGCTTGTAATATTTTCGCTGCTGCTTCCGTTCAGTTGGATAGTAAACTATGCACTGCTCAGGTTTATCTATTCCTCCTATGGTGCTGTTGTACTCACAAATTGCTTTCGGTTTCTGCACCAAGTTATTTCCTTTTGTGACGCCTAATAGCTCAGCATTGTGAACGCTTCTTAGCAAACAAACTGATTTTTTGTCCATCCATTTTAGAGCCATAATTATTCCTCGCTGAAAAGCTATCAGTTCTCCTTTCTTTAAGTTTTTGGTCTTTAATTCTGGCGGCATATCTTTCCTGTTGGACCTCACAGGGCCGTACAGATCAGTTTATGCTGAACAAGCAGATCAGCAAGTTCATGTGAGTTATAACAGTTGACCATCGTTAGGCAATAACCTTTGTCGAGCAGTGGGTGAATTAAGGACATGACTGCTTTTATTGGTACGCCAAAGATATCATTAACACTACTAAACTTCGTATGTTTACCACCGCTCCAAATATACCCAATTCGCGATTCGCACAGCCAAAAAATGACTTTATTCCAAATCGTAATCGCTTAATTGGAATGTACTCCTTCCAACTTAAACGTCCCTTGCTCGACATTAGCGATTCATCGATTGTAATAACCCGTACTAGAATATAAATTGAGCTAAATTTATCAATTAGTTTAATAAATATATCCCATATCTTTTTAGGCTGTGCATGAGGATGAGTTATTTCATCAAATGTTTCGTTGTTTGAAAAGTGAAGCAATTTCATAAGTAAACTGAACTTTCGTTCAGTCATTACTCTTGAGAAATACTGAGTTTCGAGTATTGGCTTTCTACTCCAATACCAATTCAGCTTCGGTTTCTGAACAATTCGTTGCAAAATCAGTACAGCAAAAATTCTCCTAATTACTGCTGCATTTGTTGGGGTCCACTGATGTGCTCGGGAAAAGGATTTTAGCGCATTTCCCCTTCACACATTGATCCGCATATCTTTTAGTTTCAGTAAAAATAAGATTTACAATGTCATCACTGAAATATAAGTTGAACAACTCCAAAGGGTTCTCTTTGTCAGAAATATTTGCTCTTAATTCACTGGCTCCTTAGAATGGAAATCGTGGAGGAGGAAGTATCAGCATTGGTTGATTTTTTCTACACCATTTCCTTGCCACTGAAATTCCCCACACTTCCTCTGAATCAGTTTCTTCTTCCTCACTGCTACTACTGTCGCAGGAGCTGGAAGATAAATTCAAAAGATAATCTAAATCATTGTCACTCTCCATTGTTTCGTCAACCTTTTACAAGTGTTATGTACGCATACATCAAACTAGAAAAGGGGAAAATTCGTGATCTGAAAAACAGAAATGTTGTTTTGCCCCGAGAAAAATATTTGATGATCTTTCTATGCGGAGGCAAAAGTGGGTTAAGCTGTAAAGCAGGAAGCTCTCTAAGCACATGGAATGTACTAGAAATTGACCTACACCTATGGAAAATGAGCTTTCATTTAAAAGAATGTAAATTAAGGCGACTGGGGAAGCAGCATTTTGACTGCAAAGAAGGAATTAGAGATTGCGAGTACCCTACCCTAAAAATCTCTGCCCCTAGGTCTGAAACGAACACAGTGCGTTCCTGTCGTTAATCCGTAGATAACAATGCACGCATTCCACGTGTGCAAGACGTTTCGGGACGAAATCAGGGGTGTCACGTCTGATGCGGTCAAACACCTTTCGAAACAGTAGGGAGAAAACGAGTCGCACGCGATCTAGCAGTTTTAGGCGAGGACGACCTTGAAAGCGCTGGGTGCGACCAAACCGGTCAGAGGGTTAATAATCATACGATCCACAAAGTTCCTTCAAAACTGTAAAGTGGCCTTTCATGAGTTTGAAACTACGGAGTTAAAGAGTTTTACGAGAAATGGTGCTAACACAAGCATGGGTCGTCTGAGCAGCTCGCATGCTGTCTGGCCTTCTGCTGAATAAAAGATAAACTTCAGGATCAGTGGTTAAGAAACCATTAAGGATTTTCTTGTTAAGAGAAGTGCAATTCAACTCTCTGTATTCCAAAATTTTATAAGAACGTATTTGAAAATTGTACTGCTACACATGATATCAAAAAAAGATTGGAAATAAAAAGAATCGTGTAGGCTATGCATTTATCAATCACACTTTCCTACGCTAAATTATGTCATATACAGTGTACGTAAAAATGAAAAACGGAATGTAAGTAATCATACTGCACTTTCTAAAACCAGTGTTTCATTGATATTTTACTTGAACCGAGGGCAGATTTAATGTTTTAGATAATGCTTCAATGAGCCCCCCGCAGACCAAAACATTTTTTTTAGTTGTTGGAGGTTTAACGACCAACTTCAGAAGCGCGACGGTTTATAAGCAGTTACCGTCCCTTAGAGCAACTGGTTCCAGGGATGGAAGAGATACAGTGACATAACACGAACACAATATCTATGCCTCACCGGAATTGGAGCCCAGACCCATCCGGAACGAATGGTCACAAGCCAGGCCTCAGACCATTGTGCCACTAGCCCGGCGATACAGGTTTGTAAAACTCCTAAGCTGATATAAGAGGGCAATACTGCTTCGAATGTCTTAAGTAATCAGTTTTGAGATCAGTTTTTGACTTTAAATAATTCCATGTTTTTCTAGAAACGTTATCAGTGTGTCTGATTTAAAAATTAAACTAGTTCCAAAATATTTCAAGGTCTGTATGTTTATATAAGATTTTTTTCGTTTTTTAAACTGAAACCAAAGTTTATGAGTTATTTAAGCATATAAAATATTTTCTTCAACTGTTACCCTTTTACCACGAATCGCTTCAAAAACTGATATACACTGACAAAAATTTGTGCAATGTATTTTGCGTGAGCTACTGGGTCCCATCCTACATTCGTCACGAAATATTCATTGATAAGAATGGTCATTTATGGTGTTCAACAAAGGAGCAACATACAGTAGCTATAGCATTGGAGGAACGTGAAATTTCCTGACATGCATAAATCTATTCTGCAAAGAATTTCTGGATCTGCCAGATTAGAAAATTCTCATTGAACATGCAAGTACAAAAACACCGACAGTGAATTGGCCTTAAGATTTCACAAGGAACAAAGAAAAGTAAAATTTAGATTTGTGATAATAAATTTCATTGGTCTGTGTATACATTTCGTAACAAGAAACGCCTGTTCTTTAACGAAGATTAACTTTTCATAATACACACATAATCAGTCTGAAAAAGTCCAGAAAACACGAGGTATTATCATGTGATAAATAATATTCGAATATAATTAAAAAAAAATTTCTTAGTGTGATGTGTACACTGCTCAGCAATTGATTAGAGACAGCTGGCGTTATGCAAATGTATCGCTGTGGGCGGCCCTGTAAGCGTAAACGACCTGACGTATGCAGCGATCAGACAATATAAGGAGTGATGTGACGGGAATCAATAACAGTCGAACGCATTATGGGTAAGACGAAGGATCTAAGCGCATTTAATCGTGGGCAAATTGTCAGGGCCTGACAAATGGGCCACTCCATCTCGGAAGTCATGCAGGCACTGGGATTTTCACAAGACACTGTGTCAAGGGTGCACCATGAGTATATCGAATCCGGTAAAACCATCCTTGCAAGAGCCAACAGCCGTGAAAAACAGTGTGTGGATGAGTGGGGTCATTGTTGGCTAGCTCGCATTGTGACAGAGGATACGCGGGCCACAGTGCAAGAAATCACTCGGCAATTTAACGCTGGTGCACAAAAACGTGTAAGCAGCCACACCATCCAGAATCATCTCCTCGCTATGGGGTACAGAAGCCATCGTCCCACGAGGGTACCGCTACTGACCGCATATCACATGGTGCAAAGATTAGCATGGGAGCTGGAACATCGCTACTGTACCCTAGACATGTGAAAAAATGTTGCCTGGACTGATGAGTCGAAATTCACGTTGGTACATGCGAATGGCAGGATACGAGTACGGCGCAAACCACATAAAGCGATGCATCCTTTTTGCCAGCAGGGTACTCTTCAAGCTGGTGGGGGTGGCATTTTCGTCTGGGTACTGCTTACGTGCACTGAAATGGGACACCTGGTACGTGTGACATTGTCTCTCACAAGTCAATTTTACTGGGATATCGTGGACGACCATTTGCTCCCGTTTGTGCGTCTTCAACATCCCACCGGGGACCTCATCCTGCAAATAGAAAATGCACTGTGCCATCGCTCCCGAATTGTATTCGTATGGTTGGATGAACACTCCACTGACGTGACCTCGCTTTCTTGGCCAGCTAGGTCACCTGACCTTAATCCCATCTAGAACATCTGGGATGACTTCGGGAGAAATGCTCGAGGCTCTGACCCCCTTCCAACAAATCTTCGTGAATTGTGGGAGCATGTTCAGGGGTCGCGGATCCGTATGGCTTCCCAACGCTTCTGGTGTCTTGTCGAGTCCATGCTGATACGAATCGCCGCTGTCATCAGGGTGAAAGGTGGTGCTGCACGTTACTAGACAGGTATCTCTAATTCAATTGCTCTTCAGTGTCTTTAAATTTTTTGCGGTAAATAATCATAAAAATATGTTATAATTATTTATGTTTTCCAAATGCTTAGCTATATCTCAAAGCTGCAGAACATTTCATGCTGTGTTCTGTAGTTCACTTCATTATGAACAGACTAACTATTGGACAGTTTGTAAAAAACGAAACTAAGCAATAAGCGTTCTTGTCAGAAATGACCGGCTCCATATACCACGAATTTGAATAAAAGCTATACACGGATCACGAATGTAAGCAATGTCACCTGCGCCAGAATACTGCTTGCATGAAATGACCACCCAAATAGACCATGACATCGGATGAGTGCTCTGCACGGATCTCCAGTCGACGCAATTCCTGCTTTCCATATCTAGTATAGCAAATTATGTCGATTCGGAATTTGTTGGGCTCTAGAATAAGAAGTACAAACAGACGCGCTCTTCAATAGCTTTTCCTCTGTCACATCAGGACAACTAAAAAGCTGTGCTTCGTAGTGCCGAACATAGTAGAAACTGTTTCAGGAGACAAATGTTTCCACATCACAGTGTTAAAATGTTTCATAATGAAGTAAAATATTATAATCAACTCAGTTTGTAATGCTTTCCGTACTATGAATTCAAACACAATTTATATGCAGAACAAATCGGAGCAAAATGCGCTCATGCAGTCCGATCACGTCATTTGAACGGATGCCATCGGCTGGTGTAAACCGACGGCTAGAGACGTTCGATTGTGTTTGCTGTGCACTAGAGACAAAGAAATGGCCCATTGAAGACATCTTGATGATAATGGACGTCGCAAAATTTAGAAGCTCGAAGAGATTCGATCTGTGATGATTATGGCCTGAGAGTGCGGATAGCATCCTATTGCGTGCGTGATTGGCCTTCACGATTACAGGTAGAATTATTTGATAGCACGGGGATGGTCGTCGACCAAAATCCAACCCCAGTGATTCATGTAGGTACATTTCCTATAGATCTCTTGGTTTTCATAGACCTAGAGGGATCGGTACCTCACAGCAGCAAAACAACTGCACATAAGCGCAAGACCACAGTACTGCGAATTACCGTGGCCAGGTCTCTCCACTAAGGTGGACCTTTTGCCCGACAATCAGTAGAGAAAATAAGGACTGGACAGCAGAATAGCAGTAGTCCGGAGAACATAAAGAATGTACAGCAATATAAAAATGTACCGTTCTATTTACTGATGAGAGCAGATTCAGTTTATAGCAATTACCGATGTCACCCTATCTGGAATGAGGTATGCTCTCGTTCTCCACAAACACATCAATGTATCGGACAGATATATGGCGTAAACTTTGTTCTCGTGTATGGAGTCATTATGCTAAATAGAAGTACGGCGCTCCAGCTACTGGTAGGAGGTGCTGTAACCGGCGAGGAGCTACTGTAATGAGGTAATCCTTCCCATTGTTCGGGTGTTCCGAGGTGACATTGACCCATAGTTCGTGTTAATGGGAGATAACGCCACACTCCATCGTACGTTGTCTGCTGAAGAGCTGTGAAAAGTAAAAACATTCATTGGATGGATTTACCAGCACGTTCCTTCGACCTAAATTCCGCAGAGCACGGGTTGAACGCTCTGGAAGATATATTGCGGAATGACAACACACACCAGGAACTGTCCAACAGCTGAAGACTGCGCTGACGAAAGAAGGCGATATTGCCGAAAGAGCTGATCAGCAACCTGGTGAGAAGTTTGAACAGGCGGTGGTAATCATGCATCGACGTTAGAGGTGAATATG
Organism: Macrothele yani; assembly: GCA_039090855.1. Lineage (NCBI taxonomy): Eukaryota > Metazoa > Arthropoda > Arachnida > Araneae > Macrothelidae > Macrothele > Macrothele yani. The sequence goes on along the minus strand of CM076999.1, from coordinate 42,009,477 downwards.
TACCATTCGTACCGTTTTTGGGATTGATGCAGCATTATCCTGGCAATACGTGCTGTATAAAATTTCTGTATATTTTATATTATGTACAATTGTTTTGCTAACTGTTGTTTCCGTCATTTCGTCAGAAAATGAGGATCTAATGGTTTGAATTACACATATCCAACGAATACTGCGCTACGGTACAGTTCAAAACCTGGCTCCTCTTATGTTTTGCACACCAGTGTATTGCAGCCACAGTTTTTTACTACGAATGTAGATTTTTATCTCAATACAAAACCATTAAACGAAGTGTATATTCCTTTCTGTATTCCGGAAAAAGATATGCTAATTTGTGATTTTAAATTGTGATATGTGAACTTGATGTAGAACGAAAGTTTTTTGATTTAATAAAACATTATTTGGTAGATGTTTTCTTAAACAATTTTAGCAAGGTATACAAAAATAGGATATGCCCTAAAAATTGAACTGGAACAGTGGAAGAGATGATGTTTCAGGAGTAACATAAAAATGAGTTATATTCATTGAAAGAACCAAACAGATCGTAAATGAATTTCGGACAGCAATGTTTTACGGTTCCTGTTAATGAGGATTTGATTTCTTTCTCCTTGAGCTAAAGAATTGAACGTTTTCTATAAACAAACGTGACGATCACATATTCAAAAGAGATGGCAGGTGATCATTCGTGGTTGACAGTAGTCGTGGTATAAAATCATGCACTATTAATTATATTAAAAATTGTATTTCGAAAAATAAAAGCAATTTAATTAAACACAATATCTTTTGCTAATCCCTTCTGGTGCACAAAATTTAAAAATCTCCAGTCAGTGTAATGATTTGTTTAAAAGAAAAAAAGGAAAAGAAAAAGATAATTTCAGAAATCATCTTCAAAAATATTTCAAAATGACAGGAAATGCTCATACAAACTGTGATGACATTAGAAAAGTGCGAAAATATAATAAGAAAAGTGCACAAATTATTTCTTAATTGGTATTTTTAAAACCATCAGAATATCTTATTTAAATCTCATGTCTATGTAAAAATCTGACATAGGCTTTTAGCTTCCAGTAATATAACTTAATAAAATATTTTTTGAAGTGCTTCCAGTTTTGATTTGTAAGTACAAAGTGAAAAACAGGACATGCTGATAACCTTCTAACGGGAAAATAGCGGAAGGCAATCAAAAGATATTTTTTTAAGTCCCTTGCCAACATTTCGCCGGTAAACGGTGGCTGAGAAGGAAGCGAAATTCCCAGTATACGTGAATTACTTTGGCAGCTCAACAGCAGCGTCCTTTGCTAAGATCACAGGCGGGAACGACCTCCTAAAATATGATAGACAGTGCGGAAATGTATATTTAAAAATAGAAGAGAAACATTAATTTGCTGCAAGTCGCTATACAGTGCAGGGATCAAACGGCGGATTTGGGCGCACCAGAAATGGTAAATTGTTTAAAGTCGCTTCTAAGCGATGCAATATCGCAGTGAACGGAGGCGAATCTTAGTGTGTAATCAGTGGTGCTGGTGTACGTACCAAGTGTACAATCCATACTATCATCACTGCACAGAGTTGGCTCTTGTCAATGAGAATGTGACACACAACGCTAAAACATTGTATGAATCGTTGGAGTGCATATTTCGTTCGCTAGATATTTCTCATAAAGTGTAGTAATTTCAGCTGTTTAGTTAGAGAATGAAATTATGAAATAGCAACAAAATGCTGTTGAATATCATTGGATTGCCGTCTGGAGATAATCTGCAGTGCTATGATATTCAAGTAGATTATTTTCAATGTGGTCCACACTGCAGGTTTTCCTACTGATGCAAAAAGTTCAAATCCTTTCGTCTCAACATTGCTGAATCAATTGATACATTAGCAATAAAAAGTGGCTGAACATACAATGATATTTAAATAGATAACTTTCAATGTGATCCACACCGCAAGTTCTCATACTGATACAGACATTTGAAATTCTTTCGTTTCACCATTGCAGAATGCATTGATACATTGTGCACTTAAAATTGGTTGAATATAATTGGAATACAGGTTGGAGATGGCCTGCAATCCAATCATATTCAACTAGGTGATTTTTAACATGATCCTCACTGCAGGTTTTCCAAATGATAAAAACATTTCAAATTTTTGGCTTTCACCTTTACAGAATGTATTGACACTTTAGGTTTGGGACATTGCGCTTACTAGTCTTTATAGTTGTCTAAGGTGCAACCTTTTGTAGGATGCGAATTAATTGTAAATTAAATTTCCCGAAAGTTTTTTGGTCGCCAGGTAAATTCATTCTGCAAAGTGAAGTTTGCTGAAAATTTAATAAAACTTCCCGTACATCTTTGCTATCCTGCATCTTTGCTCGTTCTTGCATAGTAGCAAATGTTATTATTATATTACTGATGTGTTTATCTTCAAAAGTTTAGCTCCTTTGGAGAAATAGAAAAGAGGAAAAAAACTGTTGAGCTTAAACAACAACAACAAAAATAGAATAGAAAAAGAGAAACATCAATGGAGAACAATGAGCATATTATAATATTTAACAATTTGCCACCGGCGAACGGAAAGGAGAGAAATGCAAAAAGTGAGGAAACGTGTGATTTTGATTCCTGAATATCTATCTTAATTTATTCCGTTTTCTGTAATTCTACGAAAAAAAGCTTTCGAATTTGCTCCCGTAATAAACTTAATTTTTTATTCGCAGTACGGTACTTTACTTCGCTGCATGAATAGCTATGAACATCATTCGTTGTGTTTGAGCATGAAGGAATATAGACATGTAATTCTATTTTAGTTTTGGTAAGTTATGGAAGGTTGTAGCAGTGTTTATGAAAATGTGATGAAATAACAAACGAATTTCTTTTTCATTTTTTAAAACATGTAAACTTTTTCAAAGGCTTAAAACTTATTTTAATGCCACAAATCGACGTGTAATAAAATAAAATAATAGAAGTTACAGTTTAGCACAAAATGTAAAGAAATATCACGAAACTGGAATTTTTAGTAATGTAATAAAATAAAAAATATTAAATATAGGTATTTATATTTTTTTACGGTCCTTAAGACTTAATCTTATTTTCATTGAAGTGAATTTTCATTCGCAGATTTCTCAGGCAGTACAGCATAATGTATAGTTTTAGAACAACTTCTATTTATCATTCATATTTCCTAGGAACTTCTGATATTTTATTTAACCTATCGGAAGTAAGCACAACTTCAGCAGGTATAAATTTCAGTCGCAAAAACCATCGTCGGTTGTTCTTTCATATTTGATTGAAACTCCTAAGAGTTTATTTAACCTATATGAAGTGAAGATGACTTCACTGAATAGTTAATTTAAATGATGAATGGTAATGATTTTATTCCTTCTGGAATTTTTCAACAGCAAACTACACGTTTTTACATAAGATAATTAATAGCAAAACATAAAATTATTATACAAGCCACAAAACACCAGAGTTCGTCAGACATAAAGCATTACCTGATTTGTGTAACTCCTGCTTAAATTATTACTTATGAAATCCACCGTAAAATGAATTTAATACGCATGGAAAATCCGAAGCATATTCAGATTACTTTCAAAGCAGGTATTTTTACTTAGGATACAAAAGTAAGAACAACATATATTGGACACTAAAATTTAGGGCTATTACATGAAACGAAGAATGTATGTATGCATCTGACTCAACTAACATGCTTTTAAGTAAAATCAGTGAGGCAACATTTTACAATCGCTAAAGAATGCTTTTATGAAAATGATTTATTTTTCAATTTTTTCGCCCAAAAAAGCAGCACTATGATTTAGAAAACATGGTAAATTCGGAGAATGTCCATACCTCTGGATATCAGCACCCAGTAACACCACAACTGTGAAGAAGAACGTCTTGACATTTTCGAGGCACACTTTTAACGATATTATTGATGAGTGTATGCGCAGCTCGTCCAGAATTGCAGCCAACACATTACGGATTTGTTACCCTGTACTGAGGAATGGACCTTTGTTATCCACAAGTCTCTGCAAAGCGTTCCAAATGCTCTTAACAGAATTAAGGTCAGCAGATATCTTTGGTAGCTGTAACGATAAAATCCTATGATTCATGGCTCCTGAGGCAGGCTCCAGGCACTGTCATTGGTTGCATTGTCATCGGGAAACTGGACACATGTCCAATAGCAGCACGAAACAGTGTTACTATGTGAACAATGATCTCGTTACGGTTCGCTGAGGCCTTCATGTTACGTTAACAAAAATACAAGGTAGTACGGCAATTAAAACATTGTCATGGACAGACCAGAAGTGAGTGTCCCTGGTAAGTGTGGACGTTTTCTTCAATTTCACTTGTTGGCTTATTCTGGGAAACAGGAGACCAATTGGCTGAATTTAATGGCAGTGTTTCTTCTCAACTTTGATATTATCTTGATTTTTTTTTGCGTTAACCACAATGATGCGGTCGTACGTGACATGCTTTACTTTCAGATACGATAAATTAAAATGGGCACAAGTTCCTCTAGCAGACTTCTTAAATTCTACTTACATCACTTTGAATCAAAATTGATTCCCTGGTTTTCTTCAGAACTTCGTGTTGTTCTAAGATATATTGATGACATCATTGTCCTTAACAATTCTAGTTTCCCGTGTGATCTTCCCATGTGGTCCTCGTCTAGGTCTTTTCTTACCCCATGGAATCCAGTCCAGAATTCCGGCTGTCCATCGGTGGTCAATTCTTCTAGCAACAAGACCAGTACATTGCCAGTTCAAGGATTTTACTCTGATCATGATGCCTCCGACTCTTGTCTTTTCCCTAATTCTTACGTTCCTCTTCTTATCTCTCCTGGTTACACCAAGTATGCATCTCTCCATGTCTCTCGTATGCCTACATTTTTGTCTGGCTTTTCTAGTTAAAGTACAAGTCTCTGCTCAGTGTGTACGCATGCATTGATTAAACGGTTTTTAAAGACATAATGACATATTGCTCTTAAAAATTGTATTGTTTCTTCCAAACGCTCTCCAATCAAGTTTTATACGTCGATTAACTTCTTCATCAATGCGACATTTGCTTGATATCTGCTGTCAAGGGAAATGTAGATATTCTTGTCATCAGCTTTTCCCCATCAATCGAAAAATGTTTACTTCTTGTTAAAGTATTGCGCATAAATTTTGTCTTCTGAAAGTTCATTTTAATCCCACTTCTTTACTCCTGTCGTCACGTTCCTGGATCATACTCTGCAGCTATGATAGTGTATTTGCAAAAATATCTACATCATCAGCAAATCGAAGGTGAGTTAAAAAATCTCCATCAACCTTTTGTTTTCCCAGTTCAGTGATTGAAAGACATTTTCCAATACGGCATTAAAGGGTTTGGGATATATAGTGTCACCTTGTCTCACTCCCTTTCTAATTCTTATTTGTGCTGTATCTTCAAATATCAGAACCTTTGCACTTCCAATTTCATGCATGTTATTAATAATGTTTATGCCCAGATCATCAATACCGCAGGGTTTCAAAGCCATTATAACTGCTGATGGTTTCACAGAATCAAAAGCTTTTTCATAATCGATAAAAGCCACGCCTAATGGAAGTTGAAATTCCCTCGCTCTTTCAGTTAATTCTCTCAGTACGTTACTATGACCTTCAGTGAGCCAGTCCTATATTCATCTTGTTCTGTTGGTTAAGCCATGTCTAGTGTTACCTTCAAACGATGTGAAAGAACTTCAGTGAAGACTATTATCCACTAATAGAAGCCTCATTGGCCTGTAGTTTCTGAGATCCACAACGTCAAAATTTTAAGGTGGCAAGATCATTGTAGCAATGTTCCAATCCTTAGGAATATATATATATACGTAGGTTTTAATAACATGGACAGAGCGTCTATTTGCATTATCTTACGTCTTTCTAATTTCTTCGCCATTTCTTTCGTCCTTTGGATTTATCAACTATAATTTCGTAGCTTGCACCGTTGAATGCCACCAGGTGACAACACTTCATGTTGCTGATCCAATCAATATGGATTTATGTACTCAGATGTTGGTTGGTAAACCATGCATAGCGCTGTGACTTGTTAGCACCGTGGTGTAAAGCGAACAAACTCGGCTACTTATTAAGTGTTCTGGGTTCGATCCCAGCCGTGTCGGATGAACAATTTTTCAATTACTATACACTGGTTATAATAACGTGGACAGAGAGATGTCATCGTTTATTTACATTATCTCCATGTCTCTCTAATTTTTTCACGAGAACATTTCTGCATCGATTTATTTTTTGAAATTTTATCTAAACTAAGAAAAATGTTTAATTATAGAATGATTGATGATTGATTAAAGGCGTTTAACGACCACCGTGAGCAACTCAATGGGCTGTTAGCAGTCGCCCGTCCCTAATTTAATGTCACTGGTTATAGGGCAAGAAGAGAGCCAGTGCCGTAATACAAACACAACATTCATGCTTCACTGTGATTCGAACCCGGACCCCTTTCGGACGAACGTCCAGAGGCCATCGTTTAGACCACCGCGCCACCGGGGTGGTAATTATGGAATGACTAATATCATCTGCGATACTGCACTTCATTTCATATACAGTGTATCCAAGTGGTTGTGTTTAATCTTTTTACTGATTGATGTTAGCTAATTGGCATCGATCATGGGAGCCATTGTATTGTAACTAGAGCGATAACTTTTTCAATTTGTTCATGCATGTGCTTTGGTAGCTTTCCCTGCCTGAGACATTTGACATTTCTTCATATATCGATTATTCTGAAGTTCGGGGTAATTTGATTCCTATCATAGCCGGAGCGTAAAAGAGGTAATAATTTCCCAGAAAGAAGTCAGATTTAAATCAAGGGTCCTGGATACCGATGCTGAAGAAATTTTCAATTTTAACTTGAAGTATTGCCTTTTATTTACAGAATTTTGATTGCACTAGAACTGCATTTGACTTCGTTAAACGTACAAACATAAGTTAGTGTGTAACAACCTACTTCTTCTCCCAATAGCTAGTTTGACTAAAAGCTTCATTTTAAAACTTCCTATCCCTTTCATCGCTATAATAAAAAATATGTACATGCTTAGCTTAACACTTGTGAAAAAGAACTGCGAAAACGCAACATTGTTACCTATAATATTCCTACCCTACAATCAAAGTTGTTGTTTCGCCTTCTACGAATCGGTTCCTGGAGGGAAATATCAGGAATCTCGTCGTGACATGACAATGTTTATCGTGGTCATTTATTAGAAATTTATATGAGAACTCAGTATTATAATTTTGTATTACGAATTCCAAAATATTTTTCAATTTCAATCAACTATGCAGCATAAAGGAAAACTGCAAGTTTCAGGCATTTGTTGCAGAATATTTGTGATTTGCTCTTCCTTCACGCCAACGAACACAGTTTTTGTTATTTATTTTGTACTTGCTTGTTTTGTCACCTTTCAGAAGTACCAAACTTCACTGGTATCGCACGGAATATATCCCTTTGATTTTTACCAGATCGTGATGTTGACTCTACCGTGCCCTTTTTACATTCTGGCTTGAGAGCTACTTTGCACACTTTGGGCTTTGAACCACAAATCTGAAAACACTAGAAGCTGTATCCGTACTTGTCGTTCTTGTTACATATTATTTTGTTAAATGCATGTCTGATGAAAGCTATCTTATGATTTGTGTGCGAATTTGTTATTTTGATCCAAAAATGCCTTCCGAGTTACTGTGTAAAGATATCATGTTTCATGGTATCCTATGCAATAATTGTAAATACTGAATTTGTAAAGAATCATTATAAAAAAATATTTACCCAAATACCTAAATTTGGTCCTCTTTAAGTTCAAATAATATATAGATATACTTTTGTTACGCAGATTGCATATTTCATAATAACGTGAGCTTGCACTAAATTATGAGTATAAATAATTTTATAAATTGAAATGAAATGAACCTGATAATGTACGGTTTTTCTTCTGAAGGTCATCCAAGTCATGCTTTCTGCTACCAAAGTATGTACAGAGTAAAAATGTAAACAACCTATGTAAATTGCATGTCGTGTGCGCTGATTATGCTGCCATCGCTTTTCAAGAAAATGGCTCATTAAACATCCACTTGTGCGAAACGTCAATACAGGTAACTTGATCAAGCAACGTTTACAGCAGTCATAATCCGAAAATGCATTGCTCAGCTACTAGAAAATAAATAGATGACGGCAACAAACTGCATTTCCTGCCGGTATTTCGCGAAACCTTGCGTTGCTGGATGATAGCACCAGAATCTTCTGGAAACAGAGCAACTTTTTATTAGCAGGCAAGAGCGGAGGGTGGCATTCCCGAGTAAAAGTATTCGTGTGCTGGTTGGTATTTGGAGAGCAGTGCGTGAAACTGGATGAGCTTTTAAAAAGACGTTGGCTTCTTTTATGTCTGAAACAGATCAGATCAAGAAAAGGAATAGACTATACTGAAATGAAAATCTCAGGTATGGTTTTACTGTCATTTATTTTAAAAGACCGCGCTGTGTAGCTCGTTGAAAACTGCTACTTGAAGAAAATATGAGGCGATCAAAATTACTCCGACATGTAAACACAAACCATTCAACTACAATGATAAGACTTTGGAATTCTTCGAAAGAATTCTAAAAATATTCACGAAGCACAAACAGGTTTTAATCGGGTATCCAGCATTAATGAAAAACGTTATGAACAAGTTTTGAGTTACATTTTGTATTGCAAAAGCTAGTAAGCCACATACAACTTTTGAAAATGTGATTTTATGGCAGTTGTCGGGATGGTTCAAACAATGTTTCTAGAAAAGAAGCTGACAAGCTCACGACTACACCTCTTTCTAGTAACAGAATTTAGTGAAGAATATGAGATATGGCAGAAGATATTTGTGAGTAAATTCTTCAAAAAATTAGAAGGAGCACATTCTTCTCGTTGCAAATGAAGGACTGTGGAGATACTTCTAACCGTACATGCCATATAAAACGGTAAAACCTGTTACACAAGATGGCCTATTTTGGAAACCGCTAGAAATTAATAGTACTGGAAGTTATTTATTCGACACATATCAGCAGAGCACAAGTAATTACAATATTGAATGGAGAAAACTGATTGCCATTTGTTCAGACGGCGCCAAGCAAATGAAGGTATGTAAAGTGGGCTTAATGCAAGATTGAAGGAAATAATACGAAATGCTGCATGGTGTGACCGTTTTTTGCACCGTGAATATCTTGCATCAAAATGGCTGCTCTCCGACCTGAATTGAGTTTAAAAAACTGTGATCTAGCAGGTAAACTCTGTCAAAGGAGGTGCATTGAGAACTGGTATATTCCAAAAATTATGCTAAGAAGTTGTTTCATTTTACAAAACTCTCTTTACCACACACAGGTGCGATGACTATCATAGGAAAAGATGATAACAATACTATCCCAGATGAGAGCAGAACTTTTGATGTACCTGAAAGACGCAAAATCCGAATATTAAGAATTTGCGATCCTCTTTGGCGTCTTCAAAAAGCTTACTCAGCTGCTATTTTTGAATATGTGAACACTGTGAATAAAACGTTTACAAAGCTGTGATGCTAACAGAGTAACAGATAGGCTTGGAGTGGGTGGCTTTATAAAATAATAAACATCTGGTCCAGTGTACTAGTAAAACAGAAATTGGTTTCATTCCAATGAGTCGAACTATTTATGGAGGAAATTGCTTTCATTGCTACGACAGGTTTTATTAGCTACGGAACTAAGCTCGTAAAATTTAAAACAAGACATTTTGGAATATGTTTCTGAAGAACCCTCAAACAGCGACGCTAATTACAGATGTATACTGAATTCGTTTTTAGAAATATCCATGAAATCGGCAACAATCCAACGAATATCAAAGAAAGACTCATTGAAATGTCTGACGATGGAATGTTGAAACTTACAGTTTTATCGTAAAATGTAGATCAGTTTTGGAAAAAAAGAAAGCAAGAATACCCTGAACTTAAAACAGGGGGTTTAAATTTTTTTATACCATTGGTACAATCGTATTTATGCGAGCTAAATTTTTCGTGTATGGTTAAAATTAAAATTAAAAATCGAATTCGACTGGAACTTAAAATTTATTTAATACTATATGTGTAAAATAAAGAGACTAGTTTTGAGGATGTCGTTCCCGTAAAACGAACACATGCATCCTACTGGTATGGTATTGTTTTTATTTGTGACGCTGTTAAATTCAAATAAATGAATAAATAAAGAAATATTGTTAAAAGAGGTTATAGGTGACATCCTAAGTGGATGTCGTAATTTATTCTAGCTGCTCAATAATTCTCAGTCTGTTGAGATTTAAGATGGTAATTTTTTACCTTATTGGTAAAACTGAACTTCCGAGTTGTTTTCACGTGTTCAACGCTTTCAATTAAGACCCTTCCTTAACTTTGTGAATGTTGGGACTAGTTTTAACCTGGCTACATGCAAAGCATATTACAGTATAAAACGCGACTTCCCTGACTTTTCTAAAAAGTGGTCAAGAGATTTTCATTCATATTGTGGAACCAATAAAAAGAAAGAATTTCATGCGGAGAAACTGAAAGAAAAGAAATTAGTAAAGTATTTGCCAATTTGCTGTACGGAAAACCGTAAATGTTCTAACTCGTTCTCTGTGATAAGATAAGAATGCTTTTCTGTGGATTTAAAGTACTCATGGCAGCAAAGTAAATAACAAGCAGATTTCTCTCATGAAGAATTTGTTTTCTACTTAAAACTAAACTGCACTAAACTCCTGAAGCGAAATATCAGTAAATGTGAACACTTATAAATGGAATTTGGCATTAGTACATTAAACGATCGTACATTGTGTATATTCTGCTTTTTTCTACATATTTTCCTATCACACTTGAAACGGAATATGAGTTACAGAACACATGTAACAATACATTGTCCAAAAATTTTAAAAAATGACATTATCTAATAGGTAGAAAGGTAAGTATTAATTTTTAATTAGGAAAATCATTACGACGAAAATTTGGGAGGCCGCTTCTATGGCCGAACAGTTAGGAAAGCTGACATCTTCACTTTACATTAATCTTTTGTCAGACAAGTCCATAAATTTGTCACACAACTCAGGCTTATGAGCCTACATGTCTGCCGGCTCCAGATTACTAAAATACCCTTATGGTTTTAACAAGGCATATAGTTGTCGTTGGAAGTCAGAAAAAAATGATACAAGTATTTATATCACCAATGGAAACATCCCCAGAAGTAAAGCGGAAAACAAGATCATTTAATCTGTGGTTAACATTCTGAGGCGATTAAAGAATCGCTTTGGACAAAGAATTATTCGTAGTTGAAGTGCGTTAAACAGAATTGCAATAAAATATAAATATTAAAATGCACTGACAATTTACTGAAACTTCTTATGAAATTTCACAGAAATGTGTAGAGAGGTATTACAAATTATGTGATTTGTTTCAAGAACATTCTTTATTAGCATATGCAGCCTAAAAGAAAAAGGCTACTTAATTTATTGTATCTTTCAAATGGTTTCAAGAGAGTAATATTTCTTAAGTATATTAGTTCAAACATGAAAATTGATTATAATTTCCCATTATATTATCAATTTTCTTTTCATTTTCGCCACTTATCTTTATTTTTCTCTCTCTGTGTCACCGCTAAGGTAGAAACAAAATTGCGTGTGTGCGTGTGTGTGTGTATGCGTGCGTGCGTGCGTGCGCGCAAGTCTGTGTGTGAGTGAGAGAGGGAGATAGATAGAGAGAATTTACTTCCATAAAGGTATTTTCTTTAAAGTCCCTTCTAAAATATGTACGGGTGTGCACCTGAAAACTGCGATATTCATATTAACAAACAGAATTCCGATGTAATACAACTTGTACTTCTACTTCTGTTTATTAGCCGACTACTTAACTTCCGTTGCTAACAATCTGTTACACATCTTCATAGAAGGCACTTTGGCTACATTTAAACATCTTTAATTATTAATGCAGAAATAACTTTTACAAATGAATGTTTCATCCACTGCTCTATACGACTAGATATGTCTTATAATATAATTACTGAAATTATATACTCTTATAAATTTGCATGTATATCTTTTTAAAAAACGAAGCAGAAGTTTCAAAAACCTATGTATTATTTCACAATATATTTTCATTGACGTTTTGTATATAATTATTTCTTTTCTGAATTACTTTTAGGAATTATAGTAAAACAGTAGAACTGCAATTATCCGAGCTATTGTGGACCGGGCCTCGCTTGGAGACCCCAAAACTCGGATAATACGGACTTTATTGGAGTTTGAGGTTATAAATAAAGACGCATATGGTAGAAGGTACGTTTATTTAAAGGTAACTTGTTACAAACATTTAAATGCAAAATTAAATATATATAATATAAAACAAAACTTACATTATTTTGAAAGATTTATTTAGAAAAGTAATTCTTCAAAGTTTTCTGCTTGAAGACGCTCACCTCTTCGTTGCCGCCATTTCATGCCAGCCTCGCAATAGCAGAAAGTCCGTTGGAGTGGCCTCCGGTTGTTGCTCAATGTACTCCATCGCCTTCTCGATTGCTTTAAGTCCATCTGAATGGGCTATATTTTAGGAACTATACAGTCATTTACATCGTCACTGCTGCCACTTTCCTCTTAATTTAATGCCTCCATGATCATTTCGTCTGTTAATTCTAGCTGTCGTCTCCATTTACCCACTCGGCTATATCGTTTTCATTTAGCATTGGTTCAGTTGCTGGGAAACTTTGGGCTAGCTCAAAATAGTGTGCTCGACGTTGTCTTCAGGTGTGTTCTGTAGTTGTACAGATGTGTTCTGTGGTTGTTCGTTGTGTTCAGTGGTTGTTCAGGCGTGTTCTGAGGTTGTTCAGGTGTGTTCTGTGGTTGTTCAGGTGTGTTCTGTAGTTGTTCAGGTGTGTTTGGTGGTTGTTCGTTGTGTTCTGTGGTTGTTTAGGCGTGTTCTGTGGTTTTTCAGTTATGTTCTGTGGTAGTTCAGGTGTGTTCTGTGGTTGTTCAGGTGTGTTCTGTGGTTGTTCAGGTGTCTTTCCTATTGATTTGCTGCCTCTACGATAATTTCGTATGTTAATTCTAGCTGTTGATCTCCATTTACCCACTCGGCTATATCGTTTTCATTTAGCATTGGTTCAGTTGCTGGGATACTTAGGGATAGCTCAAAATAGTGTGCTCGACGTTGCTTCATGTGTGTTCTGTGGTTGTACAGGTGTGTTCTGTGGTTGTTCATGCGTGTTCTGTGTTTGTTCAGGTGTGTTCTGTGGTTGTTTAGGTGTGTTCTGTAGTTGTCTATTGTAAGTTTTAAATATGTTAAGACCTTAGGGTCAATAGTTAAAAACTACAAATTTAATTCTCCGTGTTCACTAACTGTGGTTACCGCATGTTTTTGTGATGAACATATTGACACAGTTCACTATGATAAGAATTACAAACATATTATCACTGGTAACTTGAGTTTTGTAGAAAATGACAATCTTAAGTACTTATTGGAGCATGATACTAAATTTAGACCTTCTTTCCAAATCTGCAAAGAGAAAATCCTCGAGAGCTACACTCAAGATGGTAATAGGTACATTAATAAAACCAGTTTAGCATACAATCAGCCTATCAAGGCTTTCGCTGAATGGAAATATAATGTAATCAATAGCTTCAATAATAAATTGGCAGGTCTTGCTTTATGTTTTGACAGAAATATTTTTTTCTCTGGAGAAGCTAAAAAGTCACTCTCCAAACTAGAAGACCTATATATTTTTAGCACTACAGATAAAGCTAGCAATAATTTTGCAATTATCTGCAAGAAATTCTATTTTGAATTGTTAAATATGGAATTCAACAATAGAGTAACCTACGAGCTCGTAAGTTACTACACCAAGCAATTAGAAAATCGTTTTAAGGCATTCTTCAAGAAACTTAAACTTCCACAAATGAGAAGATATAAGCCTAAATTTCCCTTTCTTTTTGCAACTGTTAAGTTTCATAAAGATCCGGTGAGATTTAGATTCATAGCTAGTGGAGTTAGGAGTCATAAAAAGAATATTGATCTTGCTTTTGAAGACATCTTGAGGAAGGTCTTGAAACACAATGGTAACTGTACCAATTTGTTCTGCGGAGATTTTTGAATAATTAATAATTATACTGAAGTAATTTCCACTATACACGAAATAAATCCCTTAGATATTAATAGTTATGTTTTTGAGAACCTATATACTAATCTGCCTCTATCAGATATCATCTCTTCATTTAAAGAGCTGTATGTAGAATTTAAACTTAAATAATTTGTTGGTGTAGAAGCTTGGAACTCTTATCTCAGTTACTGCATAAACAATAACCATATTTTATATACTAATACTCTCTATAAGCAAGTAAACGGTATCCCTATGGGAACGTCTTCTTCCATAGGTGTAGCGAATCTATTCCTGTTCTTGAAGGAATATAAATTCATTAAAAGTAGCTCCACTTTCTGCGACATCTTTAGATATATTGACGATCTGCTGTGTGTAAATAATTCAGAAGTTATAGAAAGTGATTTTGATAAAATCTATCCTAGCTCTCTTAATTTATGTAAAACCAACCACAGTAATCAGGAACTTGAGTTCCTAGACTTAAGCATTAAACTTAACAGAGGTACATCACCCATTAGCCTCTTTGTGAAAAGAGTTAATTTTCCTTTCAAAGTAACTAAATATCAACACTAGAACAATAACATCTCAAGCAAAGTAATTGAGAATGTACTAAATTCTCAGGTATTTAGAATATCAAGAATTTGCAGCAACAATTTAGACTTCAATTACCACATTAATATATTATTAAACTGTTTTCTAGAAAACAAAATTCCAACATCTTTCATCAAAAGAACTTTATGAAAAATTATTCTGCATAATAGAGTAAGGTTGGGAGATCTGATTTAATTTTCTACACAGTTAATAGTATGATTCCGACCAATGAAAGCCTTTTTTGGAAGTGGGTCTAGAGGATGCATATTTACTACAAAAAGAACCTTAGTGCTATGGATATGAAGATCCAATTAAAAATAAAAATAAAATAATACATATAAAATCACACAAAGAGACTTAAAAATCTAAATAAAAAAAAAGTTATTCACTCACTAGAATAGCTAAAGTAAAAATAGTAAAACGAACATTAACATTAAAATAAATAGAATTCTGAATAGTCTATAGAAGCTCGCTAAGGTAATTAAATACATACAAAGGTTAATAAATGCACTACTTGTGTATTTGTTAATATGTTTCATGTATTCTGGAGAGGCAATTCTTTTCTTTCTGTACAAACTGGATTACATTCCTAATTGTGTATTTCTCTAATTAAAATCTCCGCGGGTAGAATCTTTTTCAGTGTGTAGAAGCCTTCAGACCCACCCACGCAGCCCCCCAGAAGCAATGGAGCGGCTGGGGTGATAGTAATTTCGGGGAGAAAGTGCGGCCATGTTAATTCGCCCGTGAAGGAAGTTCAGTAGCATAAGAGGTAAGCTCTCTTTTTGTATTGAAGTTTGAAAGTTCCTAGTTCAAGCTAAAAAAATTTAAAGCAGTTTTTTTTTTCTTTTTTTGCATCAAGCATTTAGGCACAGGATTGTCTTTTAACTATTTGCATTTTTTTCACTCTCACTTTACTTGGAAACTTAGAGCGTATTTAAAGCCCCTAAGATAAGTAGCGAATAAGGAGTTCCTAAATTAGGTTGAGAAACCCGAACCTACAGCGCCATGCGCCTTTTGGCCGGTGAAAGAGAGTTAGGAGCAGATTGCCCTGATAGAATATCACGAAAGAAAAGTATGAAAATATTAGAGGAGAAGGAGAAGACGGTTACCCGTTAAGAAGTGAAGTTGTAAGCTGCCCTACATACTTACCTGTAACAGCAAGCCATTCAAGCGATATTTCTCTCCGCAGAAAAATGCCCGGTACACCTGTGCCACAGATGAGTACAGGGGCAAAAGAAGGAAAGGGTACGGGAAAGGGAAAACTGAAATAAAAAAAAACATCACACACAGAATAAGTTTCCCAGAGGAATATCGACGTTCAACACCGGATAAGTCAAAACTGGCCATTTGCTCAGTGTGTCTCACGGGTCCGCTATTGCTTCGTTACTCGCCAGCCAATGAGAGAAGAGATTTTTTCCCATTGGTTTAAAGGATTTTTTCTCAGGTTTACTTTTGTTGATTCTTGCCAGACAAGTCAGCGTAACCATAGCAGAGGTGGTGTGATCACAAGATTACACCAATCGAGGTTTAAGATACTCATTTTGAGTAAACAACCGAAAAATAAAAAAAAACACAATCAGGGTTTTTATTCCTTATTTAGGGAGCCGGTAGTATAAGGGCCAATCATTTTTTTTTCTTCGCTACTTGTCTGCTTGTTGCACAATTACATGCAACAGCGGAAAAAATTAAGTCCTGTTTTGGTTATTTATTATTATTATTATTTATTTTTTGTCAGAACTAATGCGTAAGAAAAAAAAAATAATTTAAAAGACAAGACCAACAACACCTTATTAGTTAGGGGGAGAGATATTTAGTACAAAAAAGGAAAATCTTTTATGCAATATTTTGCTCGGCCCTTAAAAGGTCCTTTCTTTTTTTTTTTCCCCCAAAACTGATATTCAATTTTTTGCTTTCCTTCCACGTGTGAGGAATAACTTCAATTTAGTCCCAGTTATTTTTCATTTTTTTGGAAGTATAACTGTGAACTGGATTCCTTTCAGGAATTTTATTTAAAATAGCCTTCGGTCTTTTCGATTTGTCAGTATCATTAACAACATAATTAAGGGCCTTCCTGACAAGAGGATTGGGATGTTTCTTCGCTTTCTCGTAATACTTTTGCGCTAGATCATACATAGTATAATGTATAGAGTTGATATTTAGCATACTACGGATAGCATTATTGGATGTTTTTCCATCTAGTCGTACTATCATACGAAGAGTTTTATTTTGAAACGAGGTAATATTATTTTTTTGCTGCTTTCTTCAGTTACCCCATATAGAACAGCCATAGGTAATCACCGGGCTGAAGATGCATGCTTTCCATAACAAGGTTTTATTTTTTTTGCTAAGCCTTTTATTTTTAATTATGGGTTGGAGACATCCTCTTAATTTAAGAGCTTTAACCAGGGTTTCCCTAATATGCTTGTTCCAATTCAAATTATGATCCATAATGAGTCCTAAATATTTGACATCCTTTACCCAAGGTATTTTTTTACCATACAATTCAATTTCAAAGTCAGGATTGTAATTGTATGTTTTACGGGAGAACAGAATTGCTTGTGTCTTGTCAGTATTAATTTTATATTTCCAGTCTAGGAAGTAATTCTCCAGTTTTTCCACATAGTATTGCAACATAAATGTTATTTGATTTTTATTCATGGAAGTATAGGCCAGTGCAGTGTCGTCAGTATAAAGTGCTGTAGTCAGATTCCTGTTGTTAAAATTCGGAGCATCTGAAGTTAAAATAGAGTATAGCGTAGGAGCAAGTACACTGCCTTGTGGAACACCGGCTTCAATTATTTTTTTTTAAGATTTCTTACCATTAAGTTTTGCACAAAATGTTCTGTTTTCAAGATAAGATTTGATTATATCAATAATCCACGGTGGGTAGTCATGTGCTATTAGTTTGTAGATAATTGCCTCTTGTGGACATTTATCAAAACCCTTAGCTACATCCATGAAAATAGCCGCTGTGTGCTTTTTATTCATTATTCCTTTTGCACATTTTTCAGTAACTCTCGAGAGCTGGTGCACCGGGGAGTGTTTGTCACGAAAACCTCCTTGAATAAATGGAATAACTGGGTATTCTTCACAGAACTGCTGCATCCTAACAAGTATAATTTTTTCAAAGATTTTTCCCATGGTTGGGAGCAACGAAATTGGTCTGTGATTTTCAGGAATTGCCAGGTTTTCACCTGGCTTGGGTAATAATATTACATCTGCTGTCTTCCAATCATTCGGGAAATAATTTAATTTAATGGCACAATTGTATATCTTAGTAAGGGTTTGCACATACTCTTCCGGTAATGTTTTCAGAATTTTATTATTTATGCCATCTTTGCCCGGTGCCTTTTTATTTTTAAGATTATTAATGTGAAACTTATCTTCTGTTTCACTGATGGGTAGTGGTTTTTCAAAGTCAGGAGGAACAAAAAAATTTTTTTGGCCCTTAAAACGTCTCTTTTTTTCTTATCTTTTCAGTTTCTGGAGTTCTGGATCCGTTAGAGGTCGTAGCACTTTAACTTGTCTATCGGACGTAAGAGAGGCCGTAGCATTTACTACTTTTGGCTGCTGTTTTCTATGCCATGGCCTTCTATTTTTTTTAAATGATCCTTTCTGTTTACTTTTAATTGGGGATGTTAATACAGGTTTTTTTTTACTAGTAAATTATTCATAGATTTGTGCACTTTGAGTGATGACTCTAGAATTTTCTACATCCTCCGCATGTTTAAAATAAGTATCCAGGGCCTTTTGCATTTTAATGGCTACATCAGTTTAAGGGATATCATTTATTTTAAATTGCTTTTCAAGTGAGTTTTCAAAGATTTCCGCTTTTTCTTCATCGGTTCTAACTACCGTCCTATCTGCTTTCTGGAGAGGTGGGAGTAATCTGATATTTTTATTTTGCAAACTTGAAGTAAGGTTCCACAGGGTCGTTTTATTTTTTTTATTCGAATTTTCAGAGTAGTCAATATGTGCTTCCTCTAATAATTGACCCCATGAACCGTTTTCTAACTTTCTGATATCTCTTTTGATTTGCCTGTTAACGGTGCAATAAAGGTCATAAAATATTTTATTTCTGGTTCTTTGCCATTTACTGCGGTACCTATTTTTCTCTTTAATAAAATCCAATATTTCTTTATGTAAGAAATACGGTTTCTTTTTCTTTGGTAGGAGTTTGGCAAGCCTCCATAAACTTTTTAATGGCAAGGTTAAAGGTTTCAATAGCATTGTCAATTTCTTCTTTGCTATTGCAATCTCCGATTTCTGGAGGTGATACTACTTCAATTTTTTCTTTGAATTGCTTTAGGTTCGTGACCAGTTTGGGTGTTACCATTGCAGTTTTGTCAGTAAAAAGCTGTAGATGAACGGGGTTATGATCAGATGAGAGAGCTGCTGCAGTATAGATTTCATAATAATATCTATTATTTTTGAATAGCGCAAAATCTAGCACATTACTAGTTCCTCTTAACGCTGTTCTGGTGGGCTCGGAAGGTGCTCCCAGATCAATATTTTTATTTAAGAGATATCTGAAAATATTGTTACCACTTTTATTAGCTCCAGGACAGTACCAATAGTGGTGTTTTCTATTAAAATCCTCCGCTACTATGGTGGGGATGTCTTCTTCAAAAAGCTTGTTCAGAGCTTCACTGGTAACCGTATGTGACGGATGATTATAAAAGGCCGTAAACTTGATCGAGTTATTTTTGGTTTTAATTATAACTGAGTGCGCTTCTTGACCATCTTCAGTGTTGCAAGGTGTTTCACTTTGCTCTAATCTATCAATAACCGCAATCAAAATTCCGCCGCTTTTGGTGGTTTTGTCTTTCCTATAAACCTTGTAATGGGGTATTTTGAATTTAATTTTATCGATTAGCCATTATTCATTAATTAATGCAACGTCAATTTTTTTATACTTTAAGTAGGCTAAGAATTATCTGTGTTGTTTTTTGATACCCTGCGCATTCCAAATTATAATGTTAAGGCCATTTGTTTCCGTTATTAAACCTTCACTCTCAGAAAAAGAAAGGTCCCTAAACGTGCCGTTTTTTCCCCTTCCTCAGAGAAAATGGGCAAGGATAAGGAGGTGGTGCACTTAAAAGGAAACTTTCCCCTGTTCTCTTCCTTGTTTGTTTTTAAGACGTCTTTCTCTACGGCTATGCTGCTAACAGTTATACTATCTTGGACATTAGTAACAGCATTTAACCGAAGCATTTCTTCTTTGTGTTTACTTACAACTTTATACCTGCAGTGTTGTACGTGTAACTCGAAGATACTTTTTCCACTTCCTTTAATTCTTTGCTAAGTCTTAAAGTGAAGTAATTTATTTTTCTTTTCTTTATAGTTTTTATTGGTTTCCTCTCTTTTGCAGTTATTTTCATTCTCAGAAACAGAAATGCCATTAAAAGGGCTGTTTTTTTTGTTTGGTTTATTTGTTCCTCAGAGAAAAAGGGAAAGGTTCCCCTAAGAGGGTTTTTTTCTTCCGCAGAGAAAATGGGAAAGGTTCCTCTAACAGGGCCTTTGCTTTTTTATTTCAGCTGTCTTTCTCTACGGCTATGCTGCTAACAGCAATACTATCTTGGGCATTAATAACAGCATTTAACCGAAGCATTTCTTCATCGTTATTATTTACAACTTTCTTAACTGCAATGTTGTACGTGTAACTCGGAGAAACTTTTTTTCCGCTTTCTTTAATTCTTTGCTAAGTCTTCCAGTGGAGTAATTTACTTTCCTTTTCTCTATAGTTTTATTACTTTTCTCTCTCTTGCAGTTTTTTTACCTAAATATTATTCCATATCTGCATTCATTTTATCAACGAAATTGGTGTTTTGATAATTCGAGATATGTTTTTGTATCCTTTGCTCTAACACAGAATTCGGTAAGTTGCATTTAATCGCAACCTTTTTTTCTCTCTGTGTAATACATTAATATTACGGAGATATTTATTTGAGTCTGTTTTTAATAATTCTGTGTCTTTTTTTGCTTCCTGTATTTTGAAGCTGTCGCTGATTTCTTGCAGTGCGTGAGGTTGTTCCTTAAGAACATTTCTTTTCTTTTTTTTTTACTTTTTTCCTCACTTTTATTGAAACGTTTTTGTGTTTCAATTTTTTTGTCGTAAAGCTGAGCTTTACTCGTGTGAATTGGTGTTCCAGTATTTTCTAACTGCGCTTCCTTCTTCTGCAGTGTACAAATGGACAATTCCTTTTTGAAAACTTTTCCGTCGGCCCTAAAAAGGGCCTTTTTTTTCCGTAAACTGACGCAGGCTCACACTCTTTTTACGAAAAATCTCACAGGAATAGCCTGATGCCGCAGCACTGTCAGGTCTTTTCAAATAGTCAGGTCCCGCAGGATTATCTGATCTATTTTATTCAGCAAAACCATCCCCAGAGGGGAATCCGTCGATATCTCCACCCGACAAACTAAAATAGTCAGGTCCCGCAGGATTATCTGATCTATTTTTTTTTCTAAAAAAACATCCCCATAGAGGAATCCGTCGGTATCTCCACCCGACAAACTAAAATAGTCAGTTCCCGCAGGATTATCTGATCTATCTTTTTTTTTTCTAAAAAAAACCATCCCCATAGGGGAATCCGTCGGTATCTCCACCCGACAAACTAAAATAGTCAGGTCCCGCAGAATTACCTGATTTATTTTGTTTTTCAAAAGAAAACCATCCCCAGAGGGGAATCCGTCGCTATCTCAACCCGACAACTGAGGTTTTAAAGACCTCATACTTACCATCTTACTTTTCCTGGTCTTTTTTTGAGCACTGTTGTTTAATTCAGGAGGTAAACACCTTATCCTCCTGGATCTTCTAAGACCATTTTCTACCTCAGTTGTGCTACAGATTACAGTTATAGGAGGGGGATGAAACGGCTAACTTATTTTTCAGCATCAGATTCTATTCCTGCGTCTTCAGCGTTGGTAATCCTTTTGCGCAACGAAATTTTCCACGGTGTGCTAGCAGCAATACGAAGAGAAGTGGATTCAGAAAAAAATTAATAGAGCTTTAAAAAAAGCTTAGCTACTAAAAGATATCCTAACAAAACTGATTACAATAGACTGGTAACCCAGAAACTATCTAAGATGCGACGAATGAAACCTTCCGAAAAGGCAAAAAGTTGCAGAGACAGATAACTGACGGGAGACCACACAACGTGCTACCGTCCCGTTTGGAATCCAAGCAGCAACTGTGTATGAAGATAAGTAGCAGGCCGTTCTTTTGTTCTTATAGAGAACGCAGTGTTTTCGATGTCGGTAAGAACTTAATAACTACTTTATTACGCACTTAAAGCACTCCTGGAATACCTTTATAATAATGCAATTAATTGTTTATGTCACATAACCTTCACAAAGCAATTCTTTAGTCTTTTATTATCTTTATTTAATTATTGTTATTGTGACGTCAGTAGTTGAGAAGTAAGGATTTCTATGATCCAGTTTTCTTACAGGAATCTGTGCGTTTGAAATTTATTATTTTTATATTATAGCATTTTAGGTAAAAGTTTTTTCATTGCAAAACTTAAGAATCTGTAGTACTTTCGTATTGCTATTCAGGTTTAATTGCTCGCTTAGGCGACTAGGTAACTTCACAAAGTGTTGTTGCTGAATATTCCTTTTGTTTCTTCAAGTCACTCTTTCAACTTGTGTTTTTTATAATCATCTTTTTTCTGTTTATTTGTGACAGATGATGAGCTTGGGTTGGGCCAAGAAAGACATAGATGCATGCAAAAATGTTAACTTACGCTTCGTCATGCAACTCTGTGGGCGTTGTGCTATAATTTTTAAAATAATTTTTTTTTGGGGGGGGATTATAACTTACATCCATGGCTTTGCAGAAACCCATTTCCAACTTGTTCTTTGTGGAAGTGAGAAAATGCAGAGTTTTGCTGGTCATTAATAAAGCCAAGACTCAGCATTCTCAACACTTTCTACATTCAGTTTACTCTTATTTTATAATCTTTTTACTCACACCGGTCAGTATATGTACTTTTCAATGTTGTTCTTGGTATTAGTTTGAAAAAGTTTTTGATTATGTCTCTTCTCTATAGAATGTGAGTTCTAAATTTTCATAACTGCTGCGTTGCGCGTTTTGATCTTCAGGTTTGTTTGCAAATTAAGCTTCAAAATCTTAAGTTTTTTCTTACGTCTTTGTCTTTGCTCTTAAGTAACTAATTTTCAATTTACTATTTAGCTGCTTATCCGCAAATTCTAGTTGAAAAGTTTTATTTGTTTTATTTTTTTTGTTTTGTTTTGTTTTATTTTTGTTTATAAATTTTATTTCTTATCTTTTGTTTTTTATTTCGCTTGTTTTGGCGGATGTTCTTTTGGAGTGTTGTTAATGCTGGGGTTTTGGTAATTTCTTGGACTGCTTATTTCGTAGAAAGTTTTTTATTAGTTGGTTTGCTCGGAATGTTGTTTGTTTGGCACAAGTGTCGTATTAAGGACGATGAAAGGATTGGAGGTCAACTCAGATAAGTCAAGTCCTCCCGCTCGGATAGGCTAGCATCTTTTGCTATAGTGTATGAACTCGCTGGCAAAGTTAATCTAAAGTTATGAAATGACACACGTTGTTTGACATGTAAATCTTCGAATCCTAACCTGTATTCTTCTATTGCAGATGATTGCTCCAAAGAGTTTTGCAAAACCTACAATATTATTTATAAGCTTACCTGTACTATCTGCAGTCTTAGCTATATTGGCCAAAGCAAAAATCCACTTCATCTTAGGATTAATGGTCACAGATCTCTAGTTTACAAGTACTCTACATCTGGTGTGAACCCCTCCACTAATGCTAGCCAGTACTCTACCTTGAGTTAGAGCATTTCCATAATCATGATTTTTACATAGTGAAAATAGAGGTACTGCATATCTTCCCTGACCTCTATGCTAGACTTGAAACTGAATCCTTTCCAATTCACACTTCAAGCAAGGTTGATTTTGCAAACTTGCTAATAACTCTGGATAATTTTAAAAATGAAACAAGTTTTGGTAAAAATACTTACAAAATTCTTAAGTCCTTCAGGCACTTTGTCCTTAAAAGTTTTTACAAATTCTGGAGAGAATAGGCTAATCATGTTGATTACATGTTTATGCTCTGGTTCTTGACATTCTTAAGCATATTCGTAAAGACAAAATTTCTCTTAAAGAAATTTCCAGTAATTTTGTGACCATCATTTCCAGTAATTTTGTGACTTAGGATTAATGGTCACAGATCTCTAGTTTACAAGTACTCTACATCTGGTGTGAACCCCTCCACTAATGCTAGCCAGTACTCTACCTTGAGTTAGAGCATTTCCATAATCATGATTTTTACATAGTGAAAATAGAGGTACTGCATATCTTCCCTGACCTCTATGCTAGACTTGAAACTGAATCCTTTCCAATTCGCACTTCAAGCAAGGTTGATTTTGCAAACTTGCTAATAACTCTGGATAATTTTAAAAATGAAACAAGTTTTGGTAAAAATACTTACAAAATTCTTAAGTCCTTCAGGCACTTTGTCCTTAAAAGTTTTTACAAATTCTGGAGAGAATAGGCTAATCATGTTGATTACATGTTTATGCTCTGGTTCTTGACATTCTTAAGCATATTCGTAAAGACAAAATTTCTCTTAAAGAAATTTCCAGTAATTTTGTGACCATCAGGTCTCTCAGTAAAAACTATGATCATCTCAATGTTAGCAAGCTGTGCTACAATAATGCAATTTAGTTTCCCATACAGAGGCACCAGTCTATTGTAAGTTTTAAATATGTTAAGACCTTAGGGTCAATAGTTAAAAACTACAAACTTAATTCTTCGTGTTCAATACCTGTAGTTACTGCATGTTCTTGTGATGAACATATTGACACAGTTCACTATGATAAGAATTACAAACATATTATCACTGGTAACTTGAATTTTGTAGAAAATGACAAGCTTAAGTATTTATTAGAGTATGGTACTAAATTTAGACCTTCATTCCAAATCTCCAAATAGGAAATTCTCGACAGCTTTACTCAAGATGTTAATCAGTACATTATTAAAACCAGTTTAGCTTTCAATCAGCCTATCGAGGCCTTCGCTGAATGGAAATATTATGTAATCAATAGCTTCAATAATAAGTTGGCCGGTCTTGATTTATATTTTTACAGATATCTTTTTTTCTGGAGAAGCAAAAAAGTAAGTCACCAAATTACAAGACCTATATGTTTTTACCACTACAGATAAAGCTAGCAATAATTTTGCAATTATCTGCAAGAAATTCTATTTTAAATTGTTAAATATGGAACTCAACAATAGAGTAACCTACGAGCCCGTAAGTTACTCCACTAAGCAATTAGAAAATCGTTTTAAGGCATTCTTCAAGAAACTTAAAATTATACAAATGAGAAGATATAAGCCAGAATTTCCCTTTCTTTTTGTAACTGTTAAGTTTCATAAAGATCCGGTGAGATTTAAATTCATAGCTAGTGGTGTTAGGAGTCATAAAAAGAAAATTGATCTTTCTTTTGAAGACATCTTGAAGAAGGTCTTGAAACACATTGGTAACTGTACCAATTTGTTGTGCAGAGATAGATTTTTGGATATTTAATAATAATAAAGAAGTAATTTCTACTATACTCGAAATAAATCCCTTAGAGATTAATAGTTATGATTTTGAGAACCTATTTACTAATCTGCCTCTATCAGATATCATCTCTACATTTAACGAGCTGTATGTAGAATTTAAACTTAACCAATTTGTTGGTGTAGGAGGTTAAGACTCTTATCTCAGTTGCTGCATAAACAATGACCATATTTTATATACAAATACTCTCTATAAGCAAGTAAACGGTATCCCTATAAGAACGTCTTCTTCCACAAGTGTAGCGAATCTATTCCTGTTCTTGAAGGAATATAAATTCATTAAAAGTAGCTTCACTTTCTCCGATAACTACCTTTACACCTTTAGATATATTGACGCTCTGCTGTTTGTAAATTATTCAGAAGTTATAGAAAGTGATTTTGATAAAATCTATCCTAGCTCTCTTAACTTATGTAAAACCAACCACGGTAATTAGGAACTTGAGTTCCTAGACTTAAGCATTAAAGTTAACAGAGGTACCCCACCCATTAGCCTCTTTGATAAAAAAGTTAATTTTCCTTTCAAAGTAATTAAATATCAACACTGGAACAATAACATCTCAGCCAAAGTAATTGAGAATGTACTGATTTCTCAGGTATTTAGAATATCAAGAATTTGCAGCAACAATTTTGACATAAATTACAACATTAATATATTATTAAACTGTTTTCTAGAAAACAAAATTCTAACATCTTTCATCAAAAGAACTTTATGAAAAATTATTCTGAATAATAGAGTAAGGTTGGCAGATCTGCTTTAGTTTTCTACACAGTTAATAATATGATTCTGACCAATGAAAGCCTTTTTTGAAAGTTGGTCTAGAGGATGCATATTACCTACAAAAAATGACCTTAGTGCTATGGATATGAAGATCCTATTAAAAATAAAAAATAAATAATACATATAAAATCACACAAAAAGACTAAAAATCAAAAGAAATATAAAAAAATAGTTATTCATTCACTAGAATAGCTAAACTAAAAATGGTAAAACTAACATTAACATTAAAATAAATAGGATTCTGAATAGTCTACAGAAGCTTGCTAAGATAATTAAATACATACAAAGGTTAAAAAATACACTACTTGTATATTTTTTAATAGTTTTCATGTATTCTGGAGATACAAATTCTTCCCTTTCTGTACAAACTGGATTACATTCCTAATTGTGTATTTCTCTAATTAAAATCTCCGCGGGTAGAATCTTTTTCGGTGTGTAGAAGCCTTCAGACTCACCCACGTAACCCCCAGAAGCAATGGAGCGGCTGGGGTGATAGTAAGTTCGGGGAGAAAGTGCGGCCATGTTAATTCGCCCGTGAAGGAAGTTCAGTGGCATAAGAGGTTAGCTCTCTTCATTGTATTGAAGTTTGGAAGTTCCCAGTTCAATCTAAAAAAATTTTAAAGCAGTTTTTTTTTCTTTTTTAGCATCAAGCATTTAGGCACAGGCTTGTCTTTTAACTATTTGCGTTTTTTTCACTCTCACTTTACTTGGGAACTTGGAGCGTATTTAAAGCACCTAAGCTAAGTAGCTGGCCGTTCTTTTGTTCTTATAGAGAACGAAGTGTTTTCGATGTTGGTAAGAACTTAATAACTACTTTATTCTGCACTAAAAACACTCCTTGGATACCTTGTATATATTGCAACTAATTGTTTATGTCACATAACCTTCACAAAGCATTTCTTTAGTCTTTTATTATCTTTATTTAATTATTGTTCTTGTGACGCCAGTAGTTGAGGAGTAAGGATTTCTATGATCCAGTTTTCTTACAGGAATCTGTGCTTTTGAAATTTATTATTTTTATATTATAGCATTTTAGGTAAAAGAGTTTTTATTGCAAAACTTAAGAATCTGTAGTACGTTAGTATTGCTATTCAGGTTTAATTGCTCTCTTCGGCGACTAGGTAACGTGACAAAGTGTTGTTGCTGAATATTCCTTTTGTTTTTTTAAGTCACTCTTTCAACTTAAGTTTTTATAATCATCTTTTTTCTGTTTATTTGTGAAAGATGATGAGCTTGCGTTGGCGCAGGAAAGACATAGATGCATGCAAAAATGTCAAATTATGCTTCGTCATGCAGCTCTGTGGGGGTTGTGATATATTTTTTAAAAAATTAAAAAAAAATTTTTTGTTGGGATTATAACTTGCGTCTATGGCTTTGCAGAAACCCATTTCCAACTAGGTCTTTGTGGAAGTGAGAAAATGCAGAGTTTTTGCTGGTCCTTGATAAAGCCAAGGCTCAGTATTCTCGACACTTTCTACATTCAGTTGTTTTATTTTATTTTTTATCTTTTCTCCTTTTACTCACACCGGTAGATACATAACCTTTTCTATGTTGTACTTAGAATGAGTCAAAAATATATAAATTTTTTTTTGCTTAGGTCTCTTCTTAATAGAATGTGAATTCTGAATTTTCAGAACTGCTGCATTGCGCGTTTTGATCTTCAGGTTATTTTGCAACTTTCGTTTTAAATTCAAATGTTTTTCCTTAGTTTTCAGCTTTACTCTTCAGTAACTAATTTCAATTTACTATTTAGCAGCTCATGTGCAAATTCCAGTTGAAATGTTTTATTATTTTTTATTACTATTGTTTTATTTTTTCCATTTTTTATTTATTTACAATTCACTCTTATTTTTATTTCTAATTTTTAATTTTAGTGTGTTTTGGATGCAGCCTTTTGGAGTGTAGTTTATACTCGAGTTTGGTATTTTCTTGGACTGCTTATTTCTAAAAAGTTTTTTCCTAGTTGGTTTGCTCAGAATTTGTATGTTTTGGCCCAAGTGGAGTTCTAAGGACGATGAAAGGATTGGAGGTCAGCTCAGATATTTTAAGTCCTCCCGCTCGGTTAGGCTAGCACCCTTTCCCATAGTGTATGAACTCGCTGGCAAAGGTATTCTAAAGTTATGAAATGACAAACGTTGTTTGACATGTAAATCTGCAGATCCTAACCTGTATTCTTCTGTTGCGGATAATTGCTCCAACAAGTTTTGCAAAACCTACAATACCATCTATAAGCTCACCTATACTGTCTGCAACCTTATCTATATTGGCCAAAGCAAAAATTCTCTTCATCTTAAGATAAATGGTCACAGGTCTCTAGTTAACAAGTTCTCTAATTCTGGAGTGAACCCCTCCACAAATGCTAACCAGTACTCTACCTTTGAATTAGAGCATTTCCATACTCATGGTTTTGACAAAGTGAAAATAGAGGTACTGCATATTATCCCTGACCTCTATGCTCGGGTAGAAACTGAATCCCTTGAAATTTTGCAGCATCAGTCTCTTTATCCCTATGGTCTTAATTCCACTCTATCTGACAATAAGCATAATCAGCATAAATTTTCTATACGTGAACTCTTCTTTCTTGTTAATAACAAGAGCTGCACTAGAGGTAATAGAGGACAGAGGTTATTTCGCACATCAAGCAAGGTTGATTTTGCTAACTTGCAGATAACTCTGGAAAGCTTTAAAACTGGCACTAATTTTGTTAAAAATACTTACAAAATACTTAAGCCCTTCAAGCACTCTGTCCTTAAAAGTTTTTTTTTCAAATTCTGGGAAGAAACTGCTGACCATGTTGATAAGCATGTTTTTGCTTTGGTTCTGGACATTCTTAAGCATATTCTTAAAGATAAAATTTCTCTTAAAGAATTTTCCAGTAATTATGTAACCATCAGGTTTCTAAATAAATCCTATGATCATCTCAATGTTAGGAAGCTGTTCTACAATAATGCAATTTTTTTCCCATTAACAGGCACCAGTCTATTGTAAGTTTTATATATATTAAGACCTTAGGGTCTATAGTTAAAAACTACAAACTTAATTCTTCGTGTTACATTCCTGTAATTACTGCATGTACTTGTGATGAACATAAAGAACCAGTTCACTATGATAAGAATTACAACCATATTATCACCAGAAACTTGAGTTTTGTTGAAAATGAAAAGCTTAGGAATTTATTAGAGTATGGTTCTAAATTTAGACCTTCCTTCACAATTTCCAAAGAAAGGATTCTTGAGAGCTTCACTCAAGATGTTAATAGGTGCATTGTAAAAACCAGTTTAACATACAATCAGCCTATTGAGGCCTTCGCAGAATGGAAATATAACGTAATCAATAGCTTCACTTGTGAGTTGGCGGTCTGGACTTTTGTTTCGATAGAAATCTCTTTTTCTCTGGAGGTGCTAAAAGGTCACTCTCCAAACTACAAGACCTATTTATTTTTAGCACTACGGATAAAGCTAGCAATAATTTTGTAATTATCTGTAAGAAGTTCTATTTTGAATTGTTAACTATGGAACTGAATAATAGAGTAACCTACGAGCCCGTAAGTTATTCTACCAAGCAGTTAGAAAATCGGTTTAAGGCATTCTTCAAGAAACTTAAAATTCCACAGACTAGAAGATATGAGCCTGAATTTCCATTTCTTTTTGCAACGGTTAAGTTTCATAAAGATCCTGTGAAGTTCAGGTTCATAGCTAGTAGAGTAAGGAGTCATAAAAAGAAAATAGATCTTGCTTTTGAAGATATCTTAAAGAAGGTTTTGAAACACATTAGAAACTGTACTAATTTGATGTACAGAGATTTTTGGATAATTAATAATAATGCAGAAGTAAGTTCTACTATACTCAAAGTAAGTCCCTTAGATATTAATAGTTATGATTTCGAGATCCTATATACTAATCTGCCTCTATCAGATATAATCACTACCTTTAAAGAGCTGTATGCAGAATTTGAACTTAACCAATTTGTTAATGTAGGAGCCAGGAACTCTTATCTCAATTGCTGCATAAAAAATAACCATATCTTATATAATAATACTCTCTATAAGCAAGTGAACGGTATACCCATGGGAACATCAACCTCCACGAATATTGCCAATCTATTCCTGTTCTTTAAGGAATATAAATTCATTAAAAATCACCCCACCTGCTCAGATAACTACCTTTACACATTTAGATATATTGATGATCTGCTGTGTATCAATAATTCTGGAGTTATAGAGAGTGATTTTGATAATATCTATCCTAGCTCTCTTACCTTATGTAAAACCAACCACAGTACTCAGGAACTTGAGTTCCTAGACTTAAGCATTAAGCTCAACAGAGGTAACCCATCTATTAGCCTCTTTGATAAAAGAGTTAATTTTCCTTTCAAAGTTATTAAATATCTACACTGGAATAATAACATATCAACCAAAGTAATTGAGAACGTACTAATTTCTCAGGTCCTAAGAATTTCAAGAATTTGCAGCAACAATTTGGACTTCAATTACCACATTCATATTCTATTAAATAGTTTTCTAGAGAACGAAATTCCTTCTTCTTTCATCAAAAGAACTTTAAGAAAAATTATTCTGAATAATAGAGTAAGGTTGGCAGATCTGCTTTAATTTTCTACACAGTTAATAATATGATTCTGACCAATCAAAGCCGTGAGAAAGTTGGCTAGAGGATGCCTATTAACTACTAAAAGGAACCTTAGTGCTATGGATATGAAAGTCCTATTAAAACAAAAAATTAAATAATATAGACAAAATCACAAAAAAAAGCTTAAAAATCTGTTTATAAAAGAAAATAAAAACAAATAAAAAAGAAAACTAGTTATTCACTCACTAGAATAGCTATACTAAAAATAGTAAAACTAACATTAAAATTAATAAGATTCTGAATAATCTATAGAAGCTCACCTAGGTGATTTAATACATGCAAAGATTATTAAATACACCACTTGTGTATTTTATAATATTTCTCATGTATTCTGGAGAGTTAATTCTGCTGTTTCTGATCATACAGGTCCACAGTCTTAAGCATATATATATTTTTCTCTGGTTAAAATCTCCGCGAGATGGTTTCTTTCAGTGGGAGGAGGACATCAGCCCCACCCACACTGCCCCCCAGCAACCAGGGAGTGGCAGAGGTGTTTGGACGTTTGGGGAAAAGGTCAGAAATATTTCCTCTTGTGTGGAGAAAGTTTAGTTGCATAAGAGGTAAGCTCTCTTCATTGTCTTTGGGTTTTAGGTTTTATAAGTTCAATGTTTGTACTTGTACTTTTTTTCTCTGTTGTTTTTTGCTTTTTAGCATTTAGGCACTGGCTAGTCTGTTTACATTTTTGCTGGTTTTAACTCTTTCTTTTCTTGGTAACTTTGCGCAATTTTTAGGAAACTTAGGCCCAGCAGCTGGCTAAGCATAGTTCCTTTACTTTGCGCTGTATTTTCAAAGTAGTTAAGTTCTTAATAACTACTTAATTATGCACTTAAAGCACTGCTGAAATACTTTGTACATATTGCAACTAATTGTTTATGTCATATAACTTTCACAAAGCTTTTCTTTAGTTAATTATTGTCTTTAATTTATTCTCGTTTTTGTGTTGTCAGAAGTTGTGGAGTAGGGGTTTTAGAATCAAGTTTTTTTTCAAAAATCTGAGTTTTAAAAAAATTAATATTTCCTTTTTTAATTGCAATGTAAAAATTTGGAATACTTTTGCATTGCTATTCAGGTTTTAATTCTCTCTCAGGCGAACTTGGCAATTCGTTATAGCTGAACATTATTTCTAATTATTATGTCACTCTCACAACTTGAGTTCTCTTTAATCTTCTTCTCTCTGTTTAATAGTAACAGATGAAGAGCATGGGTCGGGCCATGAAAGTTATGGATGCAAGCTAAATTGTTAACTAAAGCTAGGTCATACAACTCTGCGGAGGTCATGACATATATATTTTTTAAAACAATTTTTGGTGGGCTTATTACTTGCATCTATGGCTTTGCAGAAACCCATTTCCAACTAGGTCTTTGTGGAAGTGAGAAAATGCAGAGTTTTTGCTGGTCCTTGATAAAGCCAAGGCTCAGTATTCTCGACACTTTCTACATTCAGTTGCTTTATTTTATTTTTTATCTTTTCTCCTTTTACTCACACCGGTAGATACATAACCTTTTCTATGTTGTACTTGGAATGAGTCAAAAATATATAAATTTTTTTTTGCTTAGGTCTCTTCTTAATAGAATGTGAATTCTGAATTTTCAGAACTGCTGCATTGCGCGTTTTGATCTTCAGGTTATTTTGCAACTTTCGTTTTAAATTCAAATGTTTTTCCTTAGTTTTCAGCTTTACTCTTCAGTAACTAATTTCAATTTACTATTTAGCAGCTCATGTGCAAATTCCAGTTGAAATGTTTTATTATTTTTTATTACTATTGTTTTATTTTTTCCATTTTTTATTTATTTACAATTCACTCTTATTTTTATTTCTAATTTTTAATTTTAGTGTGTTTTGGATGCAGCCTTTTGGAGTGTAGTTTATACTCGAGTTTGGTATTTTCTTGGACTGCTTATTTCTAAAAAGTTTTTTCCTAGTTGGTTTGCTCAGAATTTGTATGTTTTGGCCCAAGTGGAGTTCTAAGGACGATGAAAGGATTGGAGGTCAGCTCAGATATTTTAAGTCCTCCCGCTCGGTTAGGCTAGCACCCTTTCCCATAGTGTATGAACTCGCTGGCAAAGGTAATCTAAAGTTATGAAATGACAAACGTTGTTTGACATGTAAATCTGCAGATCCTAACCTGTATTCTTCTGTTGCGGATAATTGCTCCAACAAGTTTTGCAAAACCTACAATACCATCTATAAGCTCACCTATACTGTCTGCAACCTTATCTATATTGGCCAAAGCAAAAATCCTCTTCATCTTAAGATAAATGGTCACAGGTCTCTAGTTAACAAGTTCTCTAATTCTGGAGTGAACCCCTCCACAAATGCTAACCAGTACTCTACCTTTGAATTAGAGCATTTCCATACTCATGGTTTTGACAAAGTGAAAATAGAGGTACTGCATATTATCCCTGACCTCTATGCTCGGGTAGAAACTGAATCCCTTGAAATTTTGCAGCATCAGTCTCTTTATCCCTATGGTCTTAATTCCACTCTATCTGACAATAAGCATAATCAGCATAAATTTTCTATACGTGAACTCTTCTTTCTTGTTAATAACAAGAGCTGCACTAGAGGTAATAGAGGACAGAGGTTATTTCGCACATCAAGCAAGGTTGATTTTGCTAACTTGCAGATAACTCTGGAAAGCTTTAAAACTGGCACTAATTTTGTTAAAAATACTTACAAAATACTTAAGCCCTTCAAGCACTCTGTCCTTAAAAGTTTTTTTCAAATTCTGGGAAGAAACTGCTGACCATGTTGATAAGCATGTTTTTGCTTTGGTTCTGGACATTCTTAAGCATATTCTTAAAGATAAAATTTCTCTTAAAGAATTTACAGTAATTATGTAACCATCAGGTTTCTAAATAAATCCTATGATCATCTCAATGTTAGGAAGCTGTTCTACAATAATGCAATTTTTTTCCATCCACAGGCACCAGTCTATTGTAAGTTTTATATATATTAAGACCTTAGGGTCTATAGTTAAAAACTACAAACTTAATTCTTCGTGTTACATTCCTGTAATTACTGCATGTACTTGTGATGAACATAAATAACCAGTTCACTATGATAAGAATTACAACCATATTATCACCGGAAACTTGAGTTTTGTTGAAAATGAAAAGCTTAGGAATTTATTAGAGTATGGTTCTAAATTTAGACCTTCCTTCACAATTTCCAAAGAAAGGATTCTTGAGAGCTTCACTCAAGATGTTAATAGGTACATTGTAAAAACCAGTTTAACATACAATCAGCCTATTGAGGCCTTCGCAGAATGGAAATATAACGTCATCAATAGCTTCACTTGTGAGTTGGCAGGTCTGGACTTTTGTTTCGATAGAAATCTCTTTTTCTCTGGAGGTGCTACAAAGTCACTCTCCAAACTACAAGACCTATTTATTTTTAGCACTACGGATAAAGCTAGCAATAATTTTGTAATTATCTGTAAGAAGTTCTATTTTGAATTGTTAACTATGGAACTGAATAATAGAGTAACCTACGATCCCGTAAGTTATTCTACCAAGCAGTTAGAAAATCGGTTTATGGCATTCTTCAAGAAACTTAAAATTCCACAGACTAGAAGATATGAGCCTGAATTACCATTTCTTTTTGCAACGGTTAAGTTTCATAAAGATCCTGTGAAGTTCAGGTTCATAGCTAGTGGAGTAAGGAGTCATAAAAAGAAAATAGATCTTGCTTTTGAAGATATCTTAAAGAAGGTTTTGAAACACATTAGAAACTGTACTAATTTGATGTACAGAGATTTTTGGATAATTAATAATAATGCAGAAGTAAGTTCTACTATACTCAAAGTAAGTCCCTTAGATATTAATAGTTATGATTTTGAGAACCTATATACTAATCTGCCTCTATCAGATATAATCACTACCTTTAAAGAGCTGTATGCAGAATTTAAACTTAGCCAATTTGTTAATGTAGGAGCCAGGAACTCTTATCTCAATTGCTGCATAAAAAATAACCATATCTTATATAATAATACTCTCTATAAGCAAGTGAACGGTATACCCATGGGAACATCAACCTCCACGAATATTGCCAGTCTATTCCTGTTCTTTAAGGAATATAAATTCATTAAAAATCACCCCACCTGCTCAGATAACTACCTTTACACATTTAGATATATTGATGATCTGCTGTGTATCAATAATTCTGGAGTTATAGAGAGTGATTTTGATAATATCTATCCTAGCTCTCTTAACTTATGTAAAACCAACCACAGTAATCAGGAACTTGAGTTCCTAGACTTAAGCATTAAGCTCAACAGAGGTAACCCATCTATTAGCCTCTTTGATAAAAGAGTTAATTTTCCTTTCAAAGTTATTAAATATCTACACTGGAATAATAACATATCAACCAAAGTAATTGAGAGCGTACTAATTTCTCAGGTCCTAAGAATTTCAAGAATTTGCAGCAACAATTTGGACTTCAATTACCACAATAATATTCTATTAGATAGTTTTCTAGAGAAAGAAATTCCTTCTTCTTTCATCAAAAGAACTTTAAGAAAAATTATTCTTAATAATAAAGTAAGGTTGGCAGATCTGCTTTATTTTTCTACACAGTTAATAAGATGATTCTGACCAATCAAAGCCGTAAGGAAGTTGGCTAGAGGATGCCTATTAACTACTAAAAGGAACCTTAGTGCTACGGATATGAAGGTCCTATTAAAACAAAAAATTAAATAATATAGACAAAATCACAAAAAAAGCTTAAAAATCTGTTTATAAAAGAAAATAAAAACAAATAAAAAAGAAAACTAGTTATTCACTCACTAGAATAGCTATACTAAAAATAGTAAAACTAACATTAAAATTAATAAGATTCTGAATAATCTATAGAAGCTCACTAAGGTGATTTAATACATGCAAAGATTATTAAATACACCACTTGTGTATTTTATAATATTTCTCATGTATTCTGGAGAGTTAATTCTGCTCTTTCTGATCATACAGGTCCACAGTCTTAAGCATATATATATTTTTCTCTGGTTAAAATCTCCGCGAGATGGTTTCTTTCAGTGGGAGGAGGACATCAGCCCCACCCACACTGCCCCCCAGCAACCAGGGAGTGGCAGAGGTGTTTGGACGTTTGGGGAAAAGGTCAGCCATATTTCCTCTTGTGTGGAGAAAGTTTAGTTGCATAAGAGGTAAGCTCTCTTCATTGTCTTTGGGTTTTAGGTTTTATAAGTTCAATGTTTGTACTTGTACTTTTTTTCTCTGTTGTTTTTTGCTTTTTAGCATTTAGGCACTGGCTAGTCTGTTTACATTTTTGCTGGTTTTAACTCTTTCTTTTCTTGGTAACTTTGCGCAATTTTTAGGAAACTTAGGCCCAGCAGCTGGCTAAGCATAGTTCCTTTACTTTGCGCTGTATTTTCAAAGTAGTTAAGTTCTTAATAACTACTTAATTATGCAGTTAAAGCACTGCTGAAATACTTTGTACATATTGCAACTAATTGTTTATGTCATATAACTTTCACAAAGCTTTTCTTTAGTTAATTATTGTCTTTAATTTATTCTCGTTTTTGTGTTGTCAGAAGTTGTGGAGTAGGGGGTTTTAGAATCAAGTTTTCTTTCAAAAATCTGAGTTTTAAAAAAATTAATATTTCCTTTTTTAATTGCAATGTAAAAATTTGGAATACTTTTGCATTGCTATTCAGGTTTTAATTCTCTCTCAGGCGAACTTGGCAATTCGTTATAGCTGAACATTATTTCTAATTATTATGTTACTCTCACAACTTGAGTTCTCTTTAATCTTCTTCTCTCTGTTTAATAGTAACAGATGAAGAGCATGGGTCGGGCCATGAAAGTTATGGATGCAAGCTAAATTGTTAACTAAAGCTAGGTCATACAACTCTGCGGAGGTCATGACATATATATTTTTTAAAACAATTTTTGGTGGGCTTATTACTTGCATCTATGGCTTTGCAGAAACCCATTTCCAACTAGGTCTTTGTGGAAGTGAGAAAATGCAGAGTTTTTGCTGGTCCTTGATAAAGCCAAGGCTCAGTATTCTCGACACTTTCTACATTCAGTTGCTTTATTTTATTTTTTATCTTTTCTCCTTTTACTCACACCGGTAGATACATAACCTTTTCTATGTTGTACTTGGAATGAGTCAAAAATATATAAATTTTTTTTTGCTTAGGTCTCTTCTTAATAGAATGTGAATTCTGAATTTTCAGAACTGCTGCATTGCGCGTTTTGATCTTCAGGTTATTTTGCAACTTTCGTTTTAAATTCAAATGTTTTTCCTTAGTTTTCAGCTTTACTCTTCAGTAACTAATTTCAATTTACTATTTAGCAGCTCATGTGCAAATTCCAGTTGAAATGTTTTATTATTTTTTATTACTATTGTTTTATTTTTTCCATTTTTTATTTATTTACAATTCACTCTTATTTTTATTTCTAATTTTTAATTTTAGTGTGTTTTGGATGCAGCCTTTTGGAGTGTAGTTTATACTCGAGTTTGGTATTTTCTTGGACTGCTTATTTCTAAAAAGTTTTTTCCTAGTTGGTTTGCTCAGAATTTGTATGTTTTGGCCCAAGTGGAGTTCTAAGGACGATGAAAGGATTGGAGGTCAGCTCAGATATTTTAAGTCCTCCCGCTCGGTTAGGCTAGCACCCTTTCCCATAGTGTATGAACTCGCTGGCAAAGGTATTCTAAAGTTATGAAATGACAAACGTTGTTTGACATGTAAATCTGCAGATCCTAACCTGTATTCTTCTGTTGCGGATAATTGCTCCAACAAGTTTTGCAAAACCTACAATACCATCTATAAGCTCACCTATACTGTCTGCAACCTTATCTATATTGGCCAAAGCAAAAATTCTCTTCATCTTAAGATAAATGGTCACAGGTCTCTAGTTAACAAGTTCTCTAATTCTGGAGTGAACCCCTCCACAAATGCTAACCAGTACTCTACCTTTGAATTAGAGCATTTCCATACTCATGGTTTTGACAAAGTGAAAATAGAGGTACTGCATATTATCCCTGACCTCTATGCTCGGGTAGAAACTGAATCCCTTGAAATTTTGCAGCATCAGTCTCTTTATCCCTATGGTCTTAATTCCACTCTATCTGACAATAAGCATAATCAGCATAAATTTTCTATACGTGAACTCTTCTTTCTTGTTAATAACAAGAGCTGCACTAGAGGTAATAGAGGACAGAGGTTATTTCGCACATCAAGCAAGGTTGATTTTGCTAACTTGCAGATAACTCTGGAAAGCTTTAAAACTGGCACTAATTTTGTTAAAAATACTTACAAAATACTTAAGCCCTTCAAGCACTCTGTCCTTAAAAGTTTTTTCAAATTCTGGGAAGAAACTGCTGACCATGTTGATAAGCATGTTTTTGCTTTGGTTCTGGACATTCTTAAGCATATTCTTAAAGATAAAATTTCTCTTAAAGAATTTTCCAGTAATTATGTAACCATCAGGTTTCTAAATAAATCCTATGATCATCTCAATGTTAGGAAGCTGTTCTACAATAATGCAATTTTTTTCCCATTAACAGGCACCAGTCTATTGTAAGTTTTATATATATTAAGACCTTAGGGTCTATAGTTAAAAACTACAAACTTAATTCTTCGTGTTACATTCCTGTAATTACTGCATGTACTTGTGATGAACATAAAGAACCAGTTCACTATGATAAGAATTACAACCATATTATCACCAGAAACTTGAGTTTTGTTGAAAATGAAAAGCTTAGGAATTTATTAGAGTATGGTTCTAAATTTAGACCTTCCTTCACAATTTCCAAAGAAAGGATTCTTGAGAGCTTCACTCAAGATGTTAATAGGTGCATTGTAAAAACCAGTTTAACATACAATCAGCCTATTGAGGCCTTCGCAGAATGGAAATATAACGTAATCAATAGCTTCACTTGTGAGTTGGCAGGTCTGGACTTTTGTTTCGATAGAAATCTCTTTTTCTCTGGAGGTGCTAAAAGGTCACTCTCCAAACTACAAGACCTATTTATTTTTAGCACTACGGATAAAGCTAGCAATAATTTTGTAATTATCTGTAAGAAGTTCTATTTTGAATTGTTAACTATGGAACTGAATAATAGAGTAACCTACGAGCCCGTAAGTTATTCTACCAAGCAGTTAGAAAATCGGTTTAAGGCATTCTTCAAGAAACTTAAAATTCCACAGACTAGAAGATATGAGCCTGAATTTCCATTTCTTTTTGCAACGGTTAAGTTTCATAAAGATCCTGTGAAGTTCAGGTTCATAGCTAGTAGAGTAAGGAGTCATAAAAAGAAAATAGATCTTGCTTTTGAAGATATCTTAAAGAAGGTTTTGAAACACATTAGAAACTGTACTAATTTGATGTACAGAGATTTTTGGATAATTAATAATAATGCAGAAGTAAGTTCTACTATACTCAAAGTAAGTCCCTTAGATATTAATAGTTATGATTTCGAGATCCTATATACTAATCTGCCTCTATCAGATATAATCACTACCTTTAAAGAGCTGTATGCAGAATTTGAACTTAACCAATTTGTTAATGTAGGAGCCAGGAACTCTTATCTCAATTGCTGCATAAAAAATAACCATATCTTATATAATAATACTCTCTATAAGCAAGTGAACGGTATACCCATGGGAACATCAACCTCCACGAATATTGCCAATCTATTCCTGTTCTTTAAGGAATATAAATTCATTAAAAATCACCCCACCTGCTCAGATAACTACCTTTACACATTTAGATATATTGATGATCTGCTGTGTATCAATAATTCTGGAGTTATAGAGAGTGATTTTGATAATATCTATCCTAGCTCTCTTACCTTATGTAAAACCAACCACAGTACTCAGGAACTTGAGTTCCTAGACTTAAGCATTAAGCTCAACAGAGGTAACCCATCTATTAGCCTCTTTGATAAAAGAGTTAATTTTCCTTTCAAAGTTATTAAATATCTACACTGGAATAATAACATATCAACCAAAGTAATTGAGAACGTACTAATTTCTCAGGTCCTAAGAATTTCAAGAATTTGCAGCAACAATTTGGACTTCAATTACCACATTCATATTCTATTAAATAGTTTTCTAGAGAACGAAATTCCTTCTTCTTTCATCAAAAGAACTTTAAGAAAAATTATTCTGAATAATAGAGTAAGGTTGGCAGATCTGCTTTAATTTTCTACACAGTTAATAATATGATTCTGACCAATCAAAGCCGTGAGAAAGTTGGCTAGAGGATGCCTATTAACTACTAAAAGGAACCTTAGTGCTATGGATATGAAAGTCCTATTAAAACAAAAAATTAAATAATATAGACAAAATCACAAAAAAAAGCTTAAAAATCTGTTTATAAAAGAAAATAAAAACAAATAAAAAAGAAAACTAGTTATTCACTCACTAGAATAGCTATACTAAAAATAGTAAAACTAACATTAAAATTAATAAGATTCTGAATAATCTATAGAAGCTCACCTAGGTGATTTAATACATGCAAAGATTATTAAATACACCACTTGTGTATTTTATAATATTTCTCATGTATTCTGGAGAGTTAATTCTGCTGTTTCTGATCATACAGGTCCACAGTCTTAAGCATATATATATTTTTCTCTGGTTAAAATCTCCGCGAGATGGTTTCTTTCAGTGGGAGGAGGACATCAGCCCCACCCACACTGCCCCCCAGCAACCAGGGAGTGGCAGAGGTGTTTGGACGTTTGGGGAAAAGGTCAGAAATATTTCCTCTTGTGTGGAGAAAGTTTAGTTGCATAAGAGGTAAGCTCTCTTCATTGTCTTTGGGTTTTAGGTTTTATAAGTTCAATGTTTGTACTTGTACTTTTTTTCTCTGTTGTTTTTTGCTTTTTAGCATTTAGGCACTGGCTAGTCTGTTTACATTTTTGCTGGTTTTAACTCTTTCTTTTCTTGGTAACTTTGCGCAATTTTTAGGAAACTTAGGCCCAGCAGCTGGCTAAGCATAGTTCCTTTACTTTGCGCTGTATTTTCAAAGTAGTTAAGTTCTTAATAACTACTTAATTATGCACTTAAAGCACTGCTGAAATACTTTGTACATATTGCAACTAATTGTTTATGTCATATAACTTTCACAAAGCTTTTCTTTAGTTAATTATTGTCTTTAATTTATTCTCGTTTTTGTGTTGTCAGAAGTTGTGGAGTAGGGGGTTTTAGAATCAAGTTTTTTTTCAAAAATCTGAGTTTTAAAAAATTAATATTTCCTTTTTTAATTGCAATGTAAAAATTTGGAATACTTTTGCATTCCTATTCAGGTTTTAATTCTCTCTCAGGCGAACTTGGCAATTCGTTATAGCTGAACATTATTTCTAATTATTATGTCACTCTCACAACTTGAGTTCTCTTTAATCTTCTTCTCTCTGTTTAATAGTAACAGATGAAGAGCATGGGTCGGGCCATGAAAGTTATGGATGCAAGCTAAATTGTTAACTAAAGCTAGGTCATACAACTCTGCGGAGGTCATGACATATATATTTTTTAAAACAATTTTTGGTGGGCTTATTACTTGCATCTATGGCTTTGCAGAAACCCATTTCCAACTAGGTCTTTGTGGAAGTGAGAAAATGCAGAGTTTTTGCTGGTCCTTGATAAAGCCAAGGCTCAGTATTCTCGACACTTTCTACATTCAGTTGCTTTATTTTATTTTTTATCTTTTCTCCTTTTACTCACACCGGTAGATACATAACCTTTTCTATGTTGTACTTGGAATGAGTCAAAAATATATAAATTTTTTTTTGCTTAGGTCTCTTCTTAATAGAATGTGAATTCTGAATTTTCAGAACTGCTGCATTGCGCGTTTTGATCTTCAGGTTATTTTGCAACTTTCGTTTTAAATTCAAATGTTTTTCCTTAGTTTTCAGCTTTACTCTTCAGTAACTAATTTCAATTTACTATTTAGCAGCTCATGTGCAAATTCCAGTTGAAATGTTTTATTATTTTTTATTACTATTGTTTTATTTTTTCCATTTTTTATTTATTTACAATTCACTCTTATTTTTATTTCTAATTTTTAATTTTAGTGTGTTTTGGATGCAGCCTTTTGGAGTGTAGTTTATACTCGAGTTTGGTATTTTCTTGGACTGCTTATTTCTAAAAAGTTTTTTCCTAGTTGGTTTGCTCAGAATTTGTATGTTTTGGCCCAAGTGGAGTTCTAAGGACGATGAAAGGATTGGAGGTCAGCTCAGATATTTTAAGTCCTCCCGCTCGGTTAGGCTAGCACCCTTTCCCATAGTGTATGAACTCGCTGGCAAAGGTAATCTAAAGTTATGAAATGACAAACGTTGTTTGACATGTAAATCTGCAGATCCTAACCTGTATTCTTCTGTTGCGGATAATTGCTCCAACAAGTTTTGCAAAACCTACAATACCATCTATAAGCTCACCTATACTGTCTGCAACCTTATCTATATTGGCCAAAGCAAAAATCCTCTTCATCTTAAGATAAATGGTCACAGGTCTCTAGTTAACAAGTTCTCTAATTCTGGAGTGAACCCCTCCACAAATGCTAACCAGTACTCTACCTTTGAATTAGAGCATTTCCATACTCATGGTTTTGACAAAGTGAAAATAGAGGTACTGCATATTATCCCTGACCTCTATGCTCGGGTAGAAACTGAATCCCTTGAAATTTTGCAGCATCAGTCTCTTTATCCCTATGGTCTTAATTCCACTCTATCTGACAATAAGCATAATCAGCATAAATTTTCTATACGTGAACTCTTCTTTCTTGTTAATAACAAGAGCTGCACTAGAGGTAATAGAGGACAGAGGTTATTTCGCACATCAAGCAAGGTTGATTTTGCTAACTTGCAGATAACTCTGGAAAGCTTTAAAACTGGCACTAATTTTGTTAAAAATACTTACAAAATACTTAAGCCCTTCAAGCACTCTGTCCTTAAAAGTTTTTTCAAATTCTGGG
This sequence comes from Macrothele yani, assembly GCA_039090855.1. Taxonomy (NCBI): domain Eukaryota; kingdom Metazoa; phylum Arthropoda; class Arachnida; order Araneae; family Macrothelidae; genus Macrothele; species Macrothele yani. The sequence continues at coordinate 41,966,798 of CM076999.1, read as the reverse complement.
AAGAAACTGCTGACCATGTTGATAAGCATGTTTTTGCTTTGGTTCTGGACATTCTTAAGCATATTCTTAAAGATAAAATTTCTCTTAAAGAATTTACCAGTAATTATGTAACCATCAGGTTTCTAAATAAATCCTATGATCATCTCAATGTTAGGAAGCTGTTCTACAATAATGCAATTTTTTTCCATCCACAGGCACCAGTCTATTGTAAGTTTTATATATATTAAGACCTTAGGGTCTATAGTTAAAAACTACAAACTTAATTCTTCGTGTTACATTCCTGTAATTACTGCATGTACTTGTGATGAACATAAATAACCAGTTCACTATGATAAGAATTACAACCATATTATCACCGGAAACTTGAGTTTTGTTGAAAATGAAAAGCTTAGGAATTTATTAGAGTATGGTTCTAAATTTAGACCTTCCTTCACAATTTCCAAAGAAAGGATTCTTGAGAGCTTCACTCAAGATGTTAATAGGTACATTGTAAAAACCAGTTTAACATACAATCAGCCTATTGAGGCCTTCGCAGAATGGAAATATAACGTCATCAATAGCTTCACTTGTGAGTTGGCAGGTCTGGACTTTTGTTTCGATAGAAATCTCTTTTTCTCTGGAGGTGCTACAAAGTCACTCTCCAAACTACAAGACCTATTTATTTTTAGCACTACGGATAAAGCTAGCAATAATTTTGTAATTATCTGTAAGAAGTTCTATTTTGAATTGTTAACTATGGAACTGAATAATAGAGTAACCTACGATCCCGTAAGTTATTCTACCAAGCAGTTAGAAAATCGGTTTATGGCATTCTTCAAGAAACTTAAAATTCCACAGACTAGAAGATATGAGCCTGAATTACCATTTCTTTTTGCAACGGTTAAGTTTCATAAAGATCCTGTGAAGTTCAGGTTCATAGCTAGTGGAGTAAGGAGTCATAAAAAGAAAATAGATCTTGCTTTTGAAGATATCTTAAAGAAGGTTTTGAAACACATTAGAAACTGTACTAATTTGATGTACAGAGATTTTTGGATAATTAATAATAATGCAGAAGTAAGTTCTACTATACTCAAAGTAAGTCCCTTAGATATTAATAGTTATGATTTTGAGAACCTATATACTAATCTGCCTCTATCAGATATAATCACTACCTTTAAAGAGCTGTATGCAGAATTTAAACTTAGCCAATTTGTTAATGTAGGAGCCAGGAACTCTTATCTCAATTGCTGCATAAAAAATAACCATATCTTATATAATAATACTCTCTATAAGCAAGTGAACGGTATACCCATGGGAACATCAACCTCCACGAATATTGCCAGTCTATTCCTGTTCTTTAAGGAATATAAATTCATTAAAAATCACCCCACCTGCTCAGATAACTACCTTTACACATTTAGATATATTGATGATCTGCTGTGTATCAATAATTCTGGAGTTATAGAGAGTGATTTTGATAATATCTATCCTAGCTCTCTTAACTTATGTAAAACCAACCACAGTAATCAGGAACTTGAGTTCCTAGACTTAAGCATTAAGCTCAACAGAGGTAACCCATCTATTAGCCTCTTTGATAAAAGAGTTAATTTTCCTTTCAAAGTTATTAAATATCTACACTGGAATAATAACATATCAACCAAAGTAATTGAGAGCGTACTAATTTCTCAGGTCCTAAGAATTTCAAGAATTTGCAGCAACAATTTGGACTTCAATTACCACAATAATATTCTATTAGATAGTTTTCTAGAGAAAGAAATTCCTTCTTCTTTCATCAAAAGAACTTTAAGAAAAATTATTCTTAATAATAAAGTAAGGTTGGCAGATCTGCTTTATTTTTCTACACAGTTAATAAGATGATTCTGACCAATCAAAGCCGTAAGGAAGTTGGCTAGAGGATGCCTATTAACTACTAAAAGGAACCTTAGTGCTACGGATATGAAGGTCCTATTAAAACAAAAAATTAAATAATATAGACAAAATCACAAAAAAAAAGCTTAAAAATCTGTTTATAAAAGAAAATAAAAACAAATAAAAAAGAAAACTAGTTATTCACTCACTAGAATAGCTATACTAAAAATAGTAAAACTAACATTAAAATTAATAAGATTCTGAATAATCTATAGAAGCTCACTAAGGTGATTTAATACATGCAAATATTATTAAATACACCACTTGTGTATTTTATAATATTTCTCATGTATTCTGGAGAGTTAATTCTGCTCTTTCTGATCATACAGGTCCACAGTCTTAAGCATATATATATTTTTCTCTGGTTAAAATCTCCGCGAGATGGTTTCTTTCAGTGGGAGGAGGACATCAGCCCCACCCACACTGCCCCCCAGCAACCAGGGAGTGGCAGAGGTGTTTGGACGTTTGGGGAAAAGGTCAGCCATATTTCCTCTTGTGTGGAGAAAGTTTAGTTGCATAAGAGGTAAGCTCTCTTCATTGTCTTTGGGTTTTAGGTTTTATAAGTTCAATGTTTGTACTTGTACTTTTTTTCTCTGTTGTTTTTTGCTTTTTAGCATTTAGGCACTGGCTAGTCTGTTTACATTTTTGCTGGTTTTAACTCTTTCTTTTCTTGGTAACTTTGCGCAATTTTTAGGAAACTTAGGCCCAGCAGCTGGCTAAGCATAGTTCCTTTACTTTGCGCTGTATTTTCAAAGTAGTTAAGTTCTTAATAACTACTTAATTATGCAGTTAAAGCACTGCTGAAATACTTTGTACATATTGCAACTAATTGTTTATGTCATATAACTTTCACAAAGCTTTTCTTTAGTTAATTATTGTCTTTAATTTATTCTCGTTTTTGTGTTGTCAGAAGTTGTGGAGTAGGGGTTTTAGAATCAAGTTTTCTTTCAAAAATCTGAGTTTTAAAAAAATTAATATTTCCTTTTTTAATTGCAATGTAAAAATTTGGAATACTTTTGCATTGCTATTCAGGTTTTAATTCTCTCTCAGGCGAACTTGGCAATTCGTTATAGCTGAACATTATTTCTAATTATTATGTTACTCTCACAACTTGAGTTCTCTTTAATCTTCTTCTCTCTGTTTAATAGTAACAGATGAAGAGCATGGGTCGGGCCATGAAAGTTATGGATGCAAGCTAAATTGTTAACTAAAGCTAGGTCATACAACTCTGCGGAGGTCATGACATATATATATTTTTTAAAACAATTTTTGGTGGGCTTATTACTTGCATCTATGGCTTTGCAGAAACCCATTTCCAACTAGGTCTTTGTGGAAGTGAGAAAATGCAGAGTTTTTGCTGGTCCTTGATAAAGCCAAGGCTCAGTATTCTCGACACTTTCTACATTCAGTTGCTTTATTTTATTTTTTATCTTTTTCTCCTTTTACTCACACCGGTAGATACATAACCTTTTCTATGTTGTACTTGGAATGAGTCAAAAATATATAAATTTTTTTTTGCTTAGGTCTCTTCTTAATAGAATGTGAATTCTGAATTTTCAGAACTGCTGCATTGCGCGTTTTGATCTTCAGGTTATTTTGCAACTTTCGTTTTAAATTCAAATGTTTTTCCTTAGTTTTCAGCTTTACTCTTCAGTAACTAATTTCAATTTACTATTTAGCAGCTCATGTGCAAATTCCAGTTGAAATGTTTTATTATTTTTTATTACTATTGTTTTATTATTTTTTTCATTTTTTATTTATTTACAATTCACTCTTATTTTTATTTCTAATTTTTAATTTTAGTGTGTTTTGGATGCAGCCTTTTGGAGTGTAGTTTATACTCGAGTTTGGTATTTTCTTGGACTGCTTATTTCTAAAAAGTTTTTTCCTAGTTGGTTTGCTCAGAATTTGTATGTTTTGGCCCAAGTGGAGTTCTAAGGACGATGAAAGGATTGGAGGTCAGCTCAGATATTTTAAGTCCTCCCGCTCGGTTAGGCTAGCACCCTTTCCCATAGTGTATGAACTCGCTGGCAAAGGTAATCTAAAGTTATGAAATGACAAACGTTGTTTGACATGTAAATCTGCAGATCCTAACCTGTATTCTTCTGTTGCGGATAATTGCTCCAACAAGTTTTGCAAAACCTACAATACCATCTATAAGCTCACCTATACTGTCTGCAACCTTATCTATATTGGCCAAAGCAAAAATCCTCTTCATCTTAAGATAAATGGTCACAGGTCTCTAGTTAACAAGTTCTCTAATTCTGGAGTGAACCCCTCCACAAATGCTAACCAGTACTCTACCTTTGAATTAGAGCATTTCCATACTCATGGTTTTGACAAAGTGAAAATAGAGGTACTGCATATTATCCCTGACCTCTATGCTCGGGTAGAAACTGAATCCCTTGAAATTTTGCAGCATCAGTCTCTTTATCCCTATGGTCTTAATTCCACTCTATCTGACAATAAGCATAATCAGCATAAATTTTCTATACGTGAACTCTTCTTTCTTGTTAATAACAAGAGCTGCACTAGAGGTAATAGAGGACAGAGGTTATTTCGCACATCAAGCAAGGTTGATTTTGCTAACTTGCAGATAACTCTGGAAAGCTTTAAAACTGGCACTAATTTTGTTAAAAATACTTACAAAATACTTAAGCCCTTCAAGCACTCTGTCCTTAAAAGTTTTTTTTTCAAATTCTGGGAAGAAACTGCTGACCATGTTGATAAGCATGTTTTTGCTTTGGTTCTGGACATTCTTAAGCATATTCTTAAAGATAAAATTTCTCTTAAAGAATTTTCCAGTAATTATGTAACCATCAGGTTTCTAAATAAATCCTATGATCATCTCAATGTTAGGAAGCTGTTCTACAATAATGCAATTTTTTTTTCCATCCACAGGCACCAGTCTATTGTAAGTTTTATATATATTAAGACCTTAGGGTCTATAGTTAAAAACTACAAACTTAATTCTTCGTGTTACATTCCTGTAATTACTGCATGTACTTGTGATGAACATAAATAACAAGTTCACTATGATAAGAATTACAACCATAATATCACCGGAAACTTGAGTTTTGTTGAAAATGAAAAGCTTAGGAATTTATTAGAGTATGGTTCTAAATTTAGACCTTCCTTCACAATTTCCAAAGAAAGGATTCTTGAGAGCTTCACTCAAGATGTTAATAGGTACATTGTAAAAACCAGTTTAACATACAATCAGATTATTGAGGCCTTCGCAGAATGGAAATATAACGTCATCAATAGCTTCACTTGTGAGTTGGCAGGTCTGGACTTTTGTTTCGATAGAAATCTCTTTTTCTCTGGAGGTGCTAAAAAGTCACTCTCCAAACTACAAGACCTATTTATTTTTAGCACTACGGATAAAGCTAGCAATAATTTTGTAATTATCTGTAAGAAGTTCTATTTTGAATTGTTAACTATGGAACTGAATAATAGAGTAACCTACGATCCCGTAAGTTATTCTACCAAGCAGTTAGAAAATCGGTTTAAGGCATTCTTCAAGAAACTTAAAATTCCACAGACTAGAAGATATGAGCCTGAATTTCCATTTCTTTTTGCAACGGTTAAGTTTCATAAAGATCCTGTGAAGTTCAGGTTCATAGCTAGTGGAGTAAGGAGTCATAAAAAGAAAATAGATCTTGCTTTTGAAGATATCTTAAAGAAGGTTTTGAAACACATTAGAAACTGTACTAATTTGATGTACAGAGATTTTTGGATAATTAATAATAATGCAGAAGTAAGTTCTACTATACTCAAAGTAAGTCCCTTAGATATTAATAGTTATGATTTTGAGAACCTATATACTAATCTGCCTCTATCAGATATAATCACTACCTTTAAAGAGCTGTATGCAGAATTTAAACTTATCCAATTTGTTAATGTAGGAGCCAGGAACTCTTATCTCAATTGCTGCATAAAAAATAACCATATCTTATATAATAATACTCTCTATAAGCAAGTGAACGGTATACCCATGGGAACATCAACCTCCACGAATATTGCCAGTCTATTCCTGTTCTTTAAGGAATATAAATTCATTAAAAATCACCCCACCTGCTCAGATAACTACCTTTACACATTTAGATATATTGATGATCTGCTGTGTATCAATAATTCTGGAGTTATAGAGAGTGATTTTGATAATATCTATCCTAGCTCTCTTAACTTATGTAAAACCAACCACAGTAATCAGGAACTTGAGTTCCTAGACTTAAGCATTAAGCTCAACAGAGGTAACCCATCTATTAGCCTCTTTGATAAAAGAGTTAATTTTCCTTTCAAAGTTATTAAATATCTACACTGGAATAATAACATATCAACCAAAGTAATTGAGAGCGTACTAATTTCTCAGGTCCTAAGAATTTCAAGAATTTGCAGCAACAATTTGGACTTCAATTACCACAATAATATTCTATTAGATAGTTTTCTAGAGAAAGAAATTCCTTCTTCTTTCATCAAAAGAACTTTAAGAAAAATTATTCTTAATAATAAAGTAAGGTTGGCAGATCTGCTTTATTTTTCTACACAGTTAATAAGATGATTCTGACCAATCAAAGCCGTAAGGAAGTTGGCTAGAGGATGCCTATTAACTACTAAAAGGAACCTTAGTGCTACGGATATGAAGGTCCTATTAAAACAAAAAATTAAATAATATAGACAAAATCACAAAAAAAAAGCTTAAAAATCTGTTTATAAAAGAAAATAAAAACAAATAAAAAAGAAAACTAGTTATTCACTCACTAGAATAGCTATACTAAAAATAGTAAAACTAACATTAAAATTAATAAGATTCTGAATAATCTATAGAAGCTCACCTAGGTGATTTAATACATGCAAAGATTATTAAATACACCACTTGTGTATTTTATAATATTTCTCATGTATTCTGGAGAGTTAATTCTGCTGTTTCTGATCATACAGGTCCACAGTCTTAAGCATATATATATTTTTCTCTGGTTAAAATCTCCGCGAGATGGTTTCTTTCAGTGGGAGGAGGACATCAGCCCCACCCACACTGCCCCCCAGCAACCAGGGAGTGGCAGAGGTGTTTGGACGTTTGGGGAAAAGGTCAGAAATATTTCCTCTTGTGTGGAGAAAGTTTAGTTGCATAAGAGGTAAGCTCTCTTCATTGTCTTTGGGTTTTAGGTTTTATAAGTTCAATGTTTGTACTTCTTGTACTTTTTTTCTCTGTTGTTTTTTGCTTTTTAGCATTTAGGCACTGGCTAGTCTGTTTACATTTTTGCTGGTTTTAACTCTTTCTTTTCTTGGTAACTTTGCGCAATTTTTAGGAAACTTAGGCCCAGCAGCTGGCTAAGCATAGTTCCTTTACTTTGCGCTGTATTTTCAAAGTAGTTAAGTTCTTAATAACTACTTAATTATGCACTTAAAGCACTGCTGAAATACTTTGTACATATTGCAACTAATTGTTTATGTCATATAACTTTCACAAAGCTTTTCTTTAGTTAATTATTGTCTTTAATTTATTCTCGTTTTTGTGTTGTCAGAAGTTGTGGAGTAGGGGGTTTTAGAATCAAGTTTTCTTTCAAAAATCTGAGTTTTAAAAAAATTAATATTTCCTTTTTTAAAAGTTTTTCATTGCAATGTAAAAATTTGGAATACTTTTGCATTGCTATTCAGGTTTTAATTCTCTCTCAGGCGAACTTGGCAATTCGTTATAGCTGAACATTATTTCTAATTATTATGTTACTCTCACAACTTGAGTTCTCTTTAATCTTCTTCTCTCTGTTTAATAGTAACAGATGAAGAGCATGGGTCGGGCCATGAAAGTTATGGATGCAAGCTAAATTGTTAACTAAAGCTAGGTCATACAACTCTGCGGAGGTCATGACATATATATTTTTTAAAATAATTTTTTTTTTTTTTGGGGGGGGGCTTATTACTTGCATCTATGGCTTTGCAGAAACCCATTTCCAACTAGGTCTTTGTGGAAGTGAGAAAATGCAGAGTTTTTGCTGGTCCTTGATAAAGCCAAGGCTCAGTATTCTCGACACTTTCTACATTCAGTTGCTTTATTTTATTTTTTATCTTTTCTCCTTTTACTCACACCGGTCAGATACATAACCTTTTCTATGTTGTACTTGGTATGAGTCAAAAATATATAAATTTTTTTTTGCTTAGGTCTCTTCTTAATAGAATGTGAATTCTGAATTTTCATAACTGCTGCATTGCGCGTTTTGATCTTCAGGTTATTTTGCAACTTTCGTTTTAAATTCAAATGTTTTTCCTTACGTTTTCAGCTTTACTCTTCAGTAACTAATTTTCAATTTACTATTTAGCAGCTCATGTGCAAATTCTAGTTGAAATGTTTTATTATTTTTTATTACTATTTTTTTTATTATTTTTTTCATTTTTTATTTATTTACAATTCACTCTTATTTTTATTTCTAATTTTTAATTTTAGTGTGTTTTGGATGCAGCCTTTTGGAGTGTAGTTTATACTCGAGTTTGGTATTTTCTTGGACTGCTTATTTCGTAAAAAGTTTTTTCCTAGTTGGTTTGCTCAGAATTTGTATGTTTTGGCCCAAGTGGAGTTCTAAGGACGATGAAAGGATTGGAGGTCAGCTCAGATATTTTAAGTCCTCCCGCTCGGTTAGGCTAGCACCCTTTCCCATAGTGTATGAACTCGCTGGCAAAGGTAATCTAAAGTTATGAAATGACAAACGTTGTTTGACATGTAAATCTGCAGATCCTAACCTGTATTCTTCTGTTGCGGATAATTGCTCCAACAAGTTTTGCAAAACCTACAATACCATCTATAAGCTCACCTATACTGTCTGCAACCTTAGCTATATTGGCCAAAGCAAAAATCCTCTTCATCTTAAGATAAATGGTCACAGGTCTCTAGTTAACAAGTTCTCTAATTCTGGAGTGAACCCCTCCACAAATGCTAACCAGTACTCTACCTTTGAATTAGAGCATTTCCATACTCATGGTTTTGACAAAGTGAAAATAGAGGTACTGCATATTATCCCTGACCTCTATGCTCGGGTAGAAACTGAATCCCTTGAAATTTTGCAGCATCAGTCTCTTTATCCCTATGGTCTTAATTCCACTCTATCTGACAATAAGCATAATCAGCATAAATTTTCTATACGTGAACTCTTCTTTCTTGTTAATAACAAGAGCTGCACTAGAGGTAATAGAGGACAGAGGTTATTTCGCACATCAAGCAAGGTTGATTTTGCTAACTTGCTAATAACTCTGGAAAGCTTTAAAACTGGCACTAATTTTGTTAAAAATACTTACAAAATACTTAAGTCCTTCAAGCACTCTGTCCTTAAAAGTTTTTTCAAATTCTGGGAAGAAACTGCTGACCATGTTGATAAGCATGTTTTTGCTTTGGTTCTGGACATTCTTAAGCATATTCTTAAAGATAAAATTTCTCTTAAAGAATTTACCAGTAATTATGTAACCATCAGGTTTCTAAATAAATCCTATGATCATCTCAATGTTAGGAAGCTGTTCTACAATAATGCAATTTTTTTTCCCATCCACAGGCACCAGTCTATTGTAAGTTTTATATATGTTAAGACCTTAGGGTCAATAGTTAAAAACTACAAACTTAATTCTTCGTGTTACATTCCTGTAATTACTGCATGTTCTTGTGATGAACATAAATAACACAGTTCACTATGATAAGAATTACAACCATATTATCACCGGAAACTTGAGTTTTGTTGAAAATGAAAAGCTTAGGAATTTATTAGAGTATGGTTCTAAATTTAGACCTTCCTTCACAATTTCCAAAGAAAGGATTCTTGAGAGCTTCACTCAAGATGTTAATAGGTACATTGTAAAAACCAGTTTAACATACAATCAGCCTATTGAGGCCTTCGCAGAATGGAAATATAACGTCATCAATAGCTTCACTTGTGAGTTGGCAGGTCTGGACTTTTGTTTCGATAGAAATCTCTTTTTCTCTGGAGGTGCTACAAAGTCACTCTCCAAACTACAAGACCTATTTATTTTTACCACTACGGATAAAGCTAGCAATAATTTTGCAATTATCTGTAAGAAGTTCTATTTTGAATTGTTAACTATGGAACTGAATAATAGAGTAACCTACGAGCCCGTAAGTTATTCTACCAAGCAGTTAGAAAATCGGTTTATGGCATTCTTCAAGAAACTTAAAATTCCACAGACTAGAAGATATGAGCCTGAATTACCATTTCTTTTTGCAACGGTTAAGTTTCATAAAGATCCTGTGAAGTTCAGGTTCATAGCTAGTGGAGTAAGGAGTCATAAAAAGAAAATAGATCTTGCTTTTGAAGATATCTTAAAGAAGGTTTTGAAACACATTAGAAACTGTACTAATTTGATGTACAGAGATTTTTGGATAATTAATAATAATGCAGAAGTAATTTCTACTATACTCAAAGTAAGTCCCTTAGATATTAATAGTTATGATTTTGAGAACCTATATACTAATCTGCCTCTATCAGATATAATCACTACCTTTAAAGAGCTGTATGCAGAATTTAAACTTAACCAATTTGTTAATGTAGGAGCCAGGAACTCTTATCTCAATTGCTGCATAAAAAATAACCATATCTTATATAATAATACTCTCTATAAGCAAGTGAACGGTATACCCATGGGAACATCAACCTCCACGAATATTGCCAGTCTATTCCTGTTCTTTAAGGAATATAAATTCATTAAAAATCACCCCACCTGCTCAGATAACTACCTTTACACATTTAGATATATTGATGATCTGCTGTGTATCAATAATTCAGAAGTTATAGAGAGTGATTTTGATAATATCTATCCTAGCTCTCTTAACTTATGTAAAACCAACCACAGTAATCAGGAACTTGAGTTCCTAGACTTAAGCATTAAGCTCAACAGAGGTAACCCATCTATTAGCCTCTTTGATAAAAGAGTTAATTTTCCTTTCAAAGTAATTAAATATCTACACTGGAATAATAACATATCAGCCAAAGTAATTGAGAATGTACTAATTTCTCAGGTCCTAAGAATTTCAAGAATTTGCAGCAACAATTTGGACTTCAATTACCACATTAATATTCTATTAGATAGTTTTCTAGAGAAAGAAATTCCTTCTTCTTTCATCAAAAGAACTTTAAGAAAAATTATTCTGAATAATAAAGTAAGGTTGGCAGATCTGCTTTATTTTTCTACACAGTTAATAAGATGATTCTGACCAATCAAAGCCGTAAGGAAGTTGGTCTAGAGGATGCCTATTAACTACTAAAAGGAACCTTAGTGCTATGGATATGAAGGTCCTATTAAAACAAAAAATTAAATAATATAGACAAAATCACAAAAAAAGCTTAAAAATCTGTTTATAAAAGAAAATAAAAACAAATAAAAAAGAAAACTAGTTATTCACTCACTAGAATAGCTATACTAAAAATAGTAAAACTAACATTAACATTAAAATAAATAGGATTCTGAATAATCTATAGAAGCTCACTAAGGTGATTTAATACATGCAAAGATTATTAAATACACCACTTGTGTATTTTATAATATTTCTCATGTATTCTGGAGAGTACAAATTCTGCTCTTTCTGATCATACAGGTCCACAGTCTTAAGCATATATATATTTTTCTCTGGTTAAAATCTCCGCGAGATGGTTTCTTTCAGTGGGAGGAGGACATCAGCCCCACCCACACTGCCCCCCAGCAACCAGGGAGTGGCAGAGGTGTTTGGACGTTTGGGGAAAAGGTAAGCCATATTTCCTCTTGTGTGGAGAAAGTTTAGTTGCATAAGAGGTAAGCTCTCTTCATTGTCTTTGGGTTTTAGGTTTTATAAGTTCAATGTTTGTACTTGTACTTTTTTCTCTGTTGTTTTTTGCTTTTTAGCATTTAGGCACTGGCTAGTCTGTTTACATTTTTGCTGGTTTTAACTCTTTCTTTTCTTGGTAACTTTGCGCAATTTTTAGGAAACTTAGGCCCAGCAGCTGGCCGTTCTTTTGTTCTTATAGAGAACGAAGTGTTTTCAAAGTAGTTAAGTTCTTAATAACTACTTAATTATGCAGTTAAAGCACTGCTGAAATACTTTGTACATATTGCAACTAATTGTTTATGTCATATAACTTTCACAAAGCTTTTCTTTAGTTAATTATTGTCTTTAATTTATTCTCGTTTTTGTGTTGTCAGAAGTTGTGGAGTAGGGGTTTTAGAATCAAGTTTTCTTTCAAAAATCTGAGTTTTAAAAAATTATTTTTATATTATAGCATTTTAGGTTTTTTAATTGCAAAACTTAAGAATTTGGAATACTTTTGCATTGCTATTCAGGTTTTAATTCTCTCTTCGGCGACTAGGTAACGTGACAAAGTGTTATAGCTGAACATTATTTCTAATTATTATGTTACTCTCACAACTTGAGTTCTCTTTAATCTTCTTCTCTCTGTTTAATAGTAACAGATGAAGAGCATGGGTCGGGCCATGAAAGTTATGGATGCAAGCTAAATTGTTAACTAAAGCTAGGTCATACAACTCTGCGGAGGTCATGACATATATATATTTTTTTAAAACAATTTTTGGTGGGCTTATTACTTGCATCTATGGCTTTGCAGAAACCCATTTCCAACTAGGTCTTTGTGGAAGTGAGAAAATGCAGAGTTTTTGCTGGTCCTTGATAAAGCCAAGGCTCAGTATTCTCGACACTTTCTACATTCAGTTGTTTTATTTTATTTTTTATCTTTTCTCCTTTTACTCACACCGGTAGATACATAACCTTTTCTATGTTGTACTTGGAATGAGTCAAAAATATATAAATTTTTTTTTGCTTAGGTCTCTTCTTAATAGAATGTGAATTCTGAATTTTCAGAACTGCTGCATTGCGCGTTTTGATCTTCAGGTTATTTTGCAACTTTCGTTTTAAATTCAAATGTTTTTCCTTAGTTTTCAGCTTTACTCTTCAGTAACTAATTTCAATTTACTATTTAGCAGCTCATGTGCAAATTCCAGTTGAAATGTTTTATTATTTTTTATTACTATTTTTTTATTTTTTCCATTTTTTATTTATTTACAATTCACTCTTATTTTTATTTCTAATTTTTAATTTTAGTGTGTTTTGGATGCAGCCTTTTGGAGTGTAGTTTATACTCGAGTTTGGTATTTTCTTGGACTGCTTATTTCTAAAAAGTTTTTTCCTAGTTGGTTTGCTCAGAATTTGTATGTTTTGGCCCAAGTGGAGTTCTAAGGACGATGAAAGGATTGGAGGTCAGCTCAGATATTTTAAGTCCTCCCGCTCGGTTAGGCTAGCACCCTTTCCCATAGTGTATGAACTCGCTGGCAAAGGTAATCTAAAGTTATGAAATGACAAACGTTGTTTGACATGTAAATCTGCAGATCCTAACCTGTATTCTTCTGTTGCGGATAATTGCTCCAACAAGTTTTGCAAAACCTACAATACCATCTATAAGCTCACCTATACTGTCTGCAACCTTATCTATATTGGCCAAAGCAAAAATCCTCTTCATCTTAAGATAAATGGTCACAGGTCTCTAGTTAACAAGTTCTCTAATTCTGGAGTGAACCCCTCCACAAATGCTAACCAGTACTCTACCTTTGAATTAGAGCATTTCCATACTCATGGTTTTGACAAAGTGAAAATAGAGGTACTGCATATTATCCCTGACCTCTATGCTCGGCTAGAAACTGAATCCCTTGAAATTTTGCAGCATCAGTCTCTTTATCCCTATGGTCTTAATTCCACTCTATCTGACAATAAGCATAATCAGCATAAATTTTCTATACGTGAACTCTTCTTTCTTGTTAATAACAAGAGCTGCACTAGAGGTAATAGAGGACAGAGGTTATTTCGCACATCAAGCAAGGTTGATTTTGCTAACTTGCAGATAACTCTGGAAAGCTTTAAAACTGGCACTAATTTTGTTAAAAATACTTACAAAATACTTAAGTCCTTCAAGCACTCTGTCCTTAAAAGTTGTTTTTCAAATTCTGGAAAGAAACTGCTGACCATGTTGATAAGCATGTTTTTGCTTTGGTTCTGGACATTCTTAAGCATATTCTTAAAGATAAAATTTCTCTTAAAGAATTTTCCAGTAATTATGTAACCATCAGGTTTCTAAATAAATCCTATGATCATCTCAATGTTAGGAAGCTGTTCTACAATAATGCAATTTTTTTCCCATCCACAGGCACCAGTCTATTGTAAGTTTTATATATATTAAGACCTTAGGGTCTATAGTTAAAAACTACAAACTTAATTCTTCGTGTTACATTCCTGTAATTACTGCATGTACTTGTGATGAACATAAAGAACCAGTTCACTATGATAAGAATTACAACCATATTATCACCGGAAACTTGAGTTTTGTTGAAAATGAAAAGCTTAGGAATTTATTAGAGTATGGTTCTAAATTTAGACCTTCCTTCACAATTTCCAAAGAAAGGATTCTTGAGAGCTTCACTCAAGATGTTAATAGGTACATTGTAAAAACCAGTTTAACATACAATCAGCCTATTGAGGCCTTCGCAGAATGGAAATATAACGTAATCAATAGCTTCACTTGTGAGTTGGCAGGTCTGGACTTTTGTTTCGATAGAAATCTCTTTTTCTCTGGAGGTGCTAAAAGGTCACTCTCCAAACTACAAGACCTATTTATTTTTAGCACTACGGATAAAGCTAGCAATAATTTTGTAATTATCTGTAAGAAGTTCTATTTTGAATTGTTAACTATGGAACTGAATAATAGAGTAACCTACGAGCCCGTAAGTTATTCTACCAAGCAGTTAGAAAATCGGTTTAAGGCATTCTTCAAGAAACTTAAAATTCCACAGACTAGAAGATATGAGCCTGAATTTCCATTTCTTTTTGCAACGGTTAAGTTTCATAAAGATCCTGTGAAGTTCAGGTTCATAGCTAGTGGAGTAAGGAGTCATAAAAAGAAAATAGATCTTGCTTTTGAAGATATCTTAAAGAAGGTTTTGAAACACATTAGAAACTGTACTAATTTGATGTACAGAGATTTTTGGATAATTAATAATAATGCAGAAGTAAGTTCTACTATACTCAAAGTAAGTCCCTTAGATATTAATAGTTATGATTTTGAGAACCTATATACTAATCTGCCTCTATCAGATATAATCACTACCTTTAAAGAGCTGTATGCAGAATTTAAACTTAACCAATTTGTTAATGTAGGAGCCAGGAACTCTTATCTCAATTGCTGCATAAAAAATAACCATATCTTATATAATAATACTCTCTATAAGCAAGTGAACGGTATACCCATGGGAACATCAACCTCCACGAATATTGCCAATCTATTCCTGTTCTTTAAGGAATATAAATTCATTAAAAATCACCCCACCTGCTCAGATAACTACCTTTACACATTTAGATATATTGATGATCTGCTGTGTATCAATAATTCTGGAGTTATAGAGAGTGATTTTGATAATATCTATCCTAGCTCTCTTAACTTATGTAAAACCAACCACAGTAATCAGGAACTTGAGTTCCTAGACTTAAGCATTAAGCTCAACAGAGGTAACCCATCTATTAGCCTCTTTGATAAAAGAGTTAATTTTCCTTTCAAAGTTATTAAATATCTACACTGGAATAATAACATATCAACCAAAGTAATTGAGAGCGTACTAATTTCTCAGGTCCTAAGAATTTCAAGAATTTGCAGCAACAATTTGGACTTCAATTACCACAATAATATTCTATTAGATAGTTTTCTAGAGAACGAAATTCCTTCTTCTTTCATCAAAAGAACTTTAAGAAAAATTATTCTGAATAATAGAGTAAGGTTGGCAGATCTGCTTTAATTTTTCTACACAGTTAATAATATGATTCTGACCAATCAAAGCCGTAAGGAAGTTGGCTAGAGGATGCCTATTAACTACTAAAAGGAACCTTAGTGCTATGGATATGAAGGTCCTATTAAAACAAAAAATTAAATAATATAGACAAAATCACAAAAAAAGCTTAAAAATCTGTTTATAAAAGAAAATAAAAACAAATAAAAAAGAAAACTAGTTATTCACTCACTAGAATAGCTATACTAAAAATAGTAAAACTAACATTAAAATTAATAAGATTCTGAATAATCTATAGAAGCTCACTAAGGTGATTTAATACATGCAAAGATTATTAAATACACCACTTGTGTATTTTATAATATTTCTCATGTATTCTGGAGAGTTAATTCTGCTCTTTCTGATCATACAGGTCCACAGTCTTAAGCATATATATATTTTTCTCTGGTTAAAATCTCCGCGAGATGGTTTCTTTCAGTGGGAGGAGGACATCAGCCCCACCCACACTGCCCCCCAGCAACCAGGGAGTGGCAGAGGTGTTTGGACGTTTGGGGAAAAGGTCAGCCATATTTCCTCTTGTGTGGAGAAAGTTTAGTTGCATAAGAGGTAAGCTCTCTTCATTGTCTTTGGGTTTTAGGTTTTATAAGTTCAATGTTTGTACTTGTACTTTTTTTCTCTGTTGTTTTTTGCTTTTTAGCATTTAGGCACTGGCTAGTCTGTTTACATTTTTGCTGGTTTTAACTCTTTCTTTTCTTGGTAACTTTGCGCAATTTTTAGGAAACTTAGGCCCAGCAGCTGGCTAAGCATAGTTCCTTTACTTTGCGCTGTATTTTCAAAGTAGTTAAGTTCTTAATAACTACTTAATTATGCACTTAAAGCACTGCTGAAATACTTTGTACATATTGCAACTAATTGTTTATGTCATATAACTTTCACAAAGCTTTTCTTTAGTTAATTATTGTCTTTAATTTATTCTCGTTTTTGTGTTGTCAGAAGTTGTGGAGTAGGGGGTTTTAGAATCAAGTTTTCTTTCAAAAATCTGAGTTTTAAAAAATTAATATTTCCTTTTTTAATTGCAATGTAAAAATTTGGAATACTTTTGCATTGCTATTCAGGTTTTAATTCTCTCTCAGGCGAACTTGGCAATTCGTTATAGCTGAACATTATTTCTAATTATTATGTCACTCTCACAACTTGAGTTCTCTTTAATCTTCTTCTCTCTGTTTAATAGTAACAGATGAAGAGCATGGGTCGGGCCATGAAAGTTATGGATGCAAGCTAAATTGTTAACTAAAGCTAGGTCATACAACTCTGCGGAGGTCATGACATATATATTTTTTAAAACAATTTTTGGTGGGCTTATTACTTGCATCTATGGCTTTGCAGAAACCCATTTCCAACTAGGTCTTTGTGGAAGTGAGAAAATGCAGAGTTTTTGCTGGTCCTTGATAAAGCCAAGGCTCAGTATTCTCGACACTTTCTACATTCAGTTGCTTTATTTTATTTTTATCTTTTCTCCTTTTACTCACACCGGTAGATACATAACCTTTTCTATGTTGTACTTGGAATGAGTCAAAAATATATAAATTTTTTTTTGCTTAGGTCTCTTCTTAATAGAATGTGAATTCTGAATTTTCAGAACTGCTGCATTGCGCGTTTTGATCTTCAGGTTATTTTGCAACTTTCGTTTTAAATTCAAATGTTTTTCCTTAGTTTTCAGCTTTACTCTTCAGTAACTAATTTCAATTTACTATTTAGCAGCTCATGTGCAAATTCCAGTTGAAATGTTTTATTATTTTTTATTACTATTGTTTTATTTTTTCCATTTTTTATTTATTTACAATTCACTCTTATTTTTATTTCTAATTTTTAATTTTAGTGTGTTTTGGATGCAGCCTTTTGGAGTGTAGTTTATACTCGAGTTTGGTATTTTCTTGGACTGCTTATTTCTAAAAAGTTTTTCCTAGTTGGTTTGCTCAGAATTTGTATGTTTTGGCCCAAGTGGAGTTCTAAGGACGATGAAAGGATTGGAGGTCAGCTCAGATATTTTAAGTCCTCCCGCTCGGTTAGGCTAGCACCCTTTCCCATAGTGTATGAACTCGCTGGCAAAGGTAATCTAAAGTTATGAAATGACAAACGTTGTTTGACATGTAAATCTGCAGATCCTAACCTGTATTCTTCTGTTGCGGATAATTGCTCCAACAAGTTTTGCAAAACCTACAATACCATCTATAAGCTCACCTATACTGTCTGCAACCTTATCTATATTGGCCAAAGCAAAAATCCTCTTCATCTTAAGATAAATGGTCACAGGTCTCTAGTTAACAAGTTCTCTAATTCTGGAGTGAACCCCTCCACAAATGCTAACCAGTACTCTACCTTTGAATTAGAGCATTTCCATACTCATGGTTTTGACAAAGTGAAAATAGAGGTACTGCATATTATCCCTGACCTCTATGCTCGGCTAGAAACTGAATCCCTTGAAATTTTGCAGCATCAGTCTCTTTATCCCTATGGTCTTAATTCCACTCTATCTGACAATAAGCATAATCAGCATAAATTTTCTATACGTGAACTCTTCTTTCTTGTTAATAACAAGAGCTGCACTAGAGGTAATAGAGGACAGAGGTTATTTCGCACATCAAGCAAGGTTGATTTTGCTAACTTGCAGATAACTCTGGAAAGCTTTAAAACTGGCACTAATTTTGTTAAAAATACTTACAAAATACTTAAGCCCTTCAAGCACTCTGTCCTTAAAAGTTTTTTCAAATTCTGGGAAGAAACTGCTGACCATGTTGATAAGCATGTTTTTGCTTTGGTTCTGGACATTCTTAAGCATATTCTTAAAGATAAAATTTCTCTTAAAGAATTTTCCAGTAATTATGTAACCATCAGGTTTCTAAATAAATCCTATGATCATCTCAATGTTAGGAAGCTGTTCTACAATAATGCAATTTTTTTTTCCATCCACAGGCACCAGTCTATTGTAAGTTTTATATATATTAAGACCTTAGGGTCTATAGTTAAAAACTACAAACTTAATTCTTCGTGTTACATTCCTGTAATTACTGCATGTACTTGTGATGAACATAAATAACCAGTTCACTATGATAAGAATTACAACCATATTATCACCGGAAACTTGAGTTTTGTTGAAAATGAAAAGCTTAGGAATTTATTAGAGTATGGTTCTAAATTTAGACCTTCCTTCACAATTTCCAAAGAAAGGATTCTTGAGAGCTTCACTCAAGATGTTAATAGGTACATTGTAAAAACCAGTTTAACATACAATCAGCCTATTGAGGCCTTCGCAGAATGGAAATATAACGTCATCAATAGCTTCACTTGTGAGTTGGCAGGTCTGGACTTTTGTTTCGATAGAAATCTCTTTTTCTCTGGAGGTGCTAAAAAGTCACTCTCCAAACTACAAGACCTATTTATTTTTAGCACTACGGATAAAGCTAGCAATAATTTTGTAATTATCTGTAAGAAGTTCTATTTTGAATTGTTAACTATGGAACTGAATAATAGAGTAACCTACGATCCCGTAAGTTATTCTACCAAGCAGTTAGAAAATCGGTTTAAGGCATTCTTCAAGAAACTTAAAATTCCACAGACTAGAAGATATGAGCCTGAATTTCCATTTCTTTTTGCAACGGTTAAGTTTCATAAAGATCCTGTGAAGTTCAGGTTCATAGCTAGTGGAGTAAGGAGTCATAAAAAGAAAATAGATCTTGCTTTTGAAGATATCTTAAAGAAGGTTTTGAAACACATTAGAAACTGTACTAATTTGATGTACAGAGATTTTTGGATAATTAATAATAATGCAGAAGTAAGTTCTACTATACTCAAAGTAAGTCCCTTAGATATTAATAGTTATGATTTTGAGAACCTATATACTAATCTGCCTCTATCAGATATAATCACTACCTTTAAAGAGCTGTATGCAGAATTTAAACTTAGCCAATTTGTTAATGTAGGAGCCAGGAACTCTTATCTCAATTGCTGCATAAAAAATAACCATATCTTATATAATAATACTCTCTATAAGCAAGTGAACGGTATACCCATGGGAACATCAACCTCCACGAATATTGCCAGTCTATTCCTGTTCTTTAAGGAATATAAATTCATTAAAAATCACCCCACCTGCTCAGATAACTACCTTTACACATTTAGATATATTGATGATCTGCTGTGTATCAATAATTCTGGAGTTATAGAGAGTGATTTTGATAATATCTATCCTAGCTCTCTTAACTTATGTAAAACCAACCACAGTAATCAGGAACTTGAGTTCCTAGACTTAAGCATTAAGCTCAACAGAGGTAACCCATCTATTAGCCTCTTTGATAAAAGAGTTAATTTTCCTTTCAAAGTTATTAAATATCTACACTGGAATAATAACATATCAACCAAAGTAATTGAGAGCGTACTAATTTCTCAGGTCCTAAGAATTTCAAGAATTTGCAGCAACAATTTGGACTTCAATTACCACAATAATATTCTATTAGATAGTTTTCTAGAGAAAGAAATTCCTTCTTCTTTCATCAAAAGAACTTTAAGAAAAATTATTCTTAATAATAAAGTAAGGTTGGCAGATCTGCTTTATTTTTCTACACAGTTAATAATATGATTCTGACCAATCAAAGCCGTAAGGAAGTTGGCTAGAGGATGCCTATTAACTACTAAAAGGAACCTTAGTGCTATGGATATGAAGGTCCTATTAAAACAAAAAATTAAATAATATAGACAAAATCACAAAAAAAGCTTAAAAATCTGTTTATAAAAGAAAATAAAAACAAATAAAAAAGAAAACTAGTTATTCACTCACTAGAATAGCTATACTAAAAATAGTAAAACTAACATTAAAATTAATAAGATTCTGAATAATCTATAGAAGCTCACTAAGGTGATTTAATACATGCAAAGATTATTAAATACACCACTTGTGTATTTTATAATATTTCTCATGTATTCTGGAGAGTTAATTCTGCTCTTTCTGATCATACAGGTCCACAGTCTTAAGCATATATATATTTTTCTCTGGTTAAAATCTCCGCGAGATGGTTTCTTTCAGTGTGAGGAGGACATCAGCCCCACCCACACTGCCCCCCAGCAACCAGGGAGTGGCAGAGGTGTTTGGACGTTTGGGGAAAAGGTCAGCCATGTTTCCTCTTGTGTGGAGAAAGTTTAGTTGCATAAGAGGTAAGCTCTCTTCATTGTCTTTGGGTTTTAGGTTTTATAAGTTCAATGTTTGTACTTGTACTTTTTTCTCTGTTGTTTTTTGCTTTTTAGCATTTAGGCACTGGCTAGTCTGTTTACATTTTTGCGGGTTTTAACTCTTTCTTTTCTTGGTAACTTTGCGCGTTTTTTAGGAAACTTAGGCCCAGCAGCTGGCTAAGCATAGTTCCTTTACTTTGCGCTGTATTTTCAAAGTAGTTAAGTTCTTAATAACTACTTAATTATGCACTTAAAGCACTGCTGAAATACTTTGTACATATTGCAACTAATTGTTTATGTCATATAACTTTCACAAAAATTTTCTTTAGTTAATTATTGTCTTTAATTTATTCTCGTTTTTGTGTTGTCAGAAGCTGTGGAGTTGGGGATTTTAGAATCAAGTTTTCTTTCAAAAATCTGAGTTTTAAAAAAAATAATATTTCCTTTTTTAATTGCAATGTAAAAATTTGGAATACTTTTGCATTGCTATTCAGGTTTTAATTCTCTCTCAGGCGAACTTGGCAATTCGTTATAGCTGAACATTATTTCTAATTATTATGTTACTCTCACAACTTGAGTTCTCTTTAATCTTCTTCTCTCTGTTTAATAGTAACAGATGAAGAGCATGGGTCGGGCCATGAAAGTTATGGATGCAAGCTAAATTGTTAACTAAAGCTAGGTCATACAACTCTGCGGAGGTCATGACATATATATTTTTTAAAACAATTTTTGGTGGGCTTATTACTTGCATCTGTGGCTTTGCAGAAACCCATTTCCAACTAGGTCTTTGCGGAAGTGAGAAAATGCAGAGTTTTTGCTGGTCCTTGATAAAGCCAAGGCTCAGTATTCTCGACACTTTCTACATTCAGTTGTTTTATTTTATTTTTTATCTTTTCTCCTTTTACTCACACCGGTAGATACATAACCTTTTCTATGTTGTACTTGGAATGAGTCAAAAATATATAATTTTTTTTTGCTTAGGTCTCTTCTTAATAGAATGTGAATTCTGAATTTTCATAACTGCTGCATTGCGCGTTTTGATCTTCAGGTTATTTTGCAACTTTCGTTTTAAATTCAAATGTTTTTCCTCAGTTTTCAGCTTTGCTCTTCAGTATATATATATATGTATATACTGCATATTACACATCCATTGTGGTATTACACAAACTTGTCTGACTCCTGCTCCAATCGGAACCATTTCGGTACAACACTATTCACTCGTACACAAGCTTTTCTGCCAGCATACATGTCTTTCCCGCTTTTATGCTAATTCCTCCGTTGGTGACGTCACTATCACGTTATCCTGACGCGAAGGTGTCGTGCTTGACGTACTAGAGGACAACGTTGAAAACCAAACGGAAGACTCAGATTCCGCATGACTTACCTAAAATGGGAAACTCATATATCTAATGTCAAAGCTATCCGTTTCTAGGCGGCTTGGCGAAATGTAGTTGGCTTTTATGTCAGAAGAAGCATGGTTTGTGTTCTGTTAACCACTGCTTTTCTAACCGAATGTGTGTTGCTGTAAACCCATCACACAAGATATCTCGCGGAAACTGGGGCCCGAAATACCTTTTCTGGAGCTCATAGGAGTGAACCTCTGTTCTTGCTTTGCGGACCAGTCGATATTCGATAAATAAAATGTAGCTAGTAGAAATATTACCTGGAGAGAACACAGAAGCCGAAAGTGTCTTTCAAACGTCCAGGAATGATTTTTCTTCGTAGGACGTGTTCTACGTGTTTGAAGAGTCATTGTGTTCAACGGATGCACACCTTTACAAGTATTCGCAGCAGACAATGTGAATGCTGAGTTGATGTCTACCGGCAATAAAATGGAAACCGGGTTGCTTCACTTCATTGAAGTGGAAAGTGAATATAAAATATTTAATCGGAAATGTATGCTTGGAATTCCAGGAGCTCTGTTGATATCATGGGAATATGCACAATGCAATATCTAACAATGCTGAAAATAATTTTGATAACACAAGTTTGACGTACAGGAAAAAAACTAGAAAGCTATTGTAAATGGGGAAGAATTTTGCTATGAATTTATGATACTGGCCAAAAATGATACAAAATGTTTTATAAAGTTAGAAAAAATCAAAATACATTATGAAGTACAATATTTATTCACATAAATGCATTAAATAACCAAGTGTTTTAAAGCATTTAACGTGTTTTCCCGGGAAAACAGTGCCTCAAGTAAATGGAGAAGCATCTGCTTATTCAACATCACGAAAACAGATTTTTCGGGGGACGACAGAAATGGAACCTTTTTAAATCCATCAGGACAAAAAATAATAACGTTTAGTGAAACATATGAAAAAAAATAAAGCATCATTTTCTAATTTAAGTTTAAGAAGTTTGATTAAACTAAATAATTTTTTCTAATGTAAGTTGCATTTTAACAAGAAATGAATGTTCTTCGAGGGATAAGACCCTTGCCTCTTCTAAATACCTCCTTAGACATTAGCACAGATAACTACTTTATGGCTAACACAATTGGCCATCTTTACTTCTTTGAAGGATGAATTATGATTCTGAAGTAATTCTAGATATAATAACATAAAACCTTCAAGTAGACTCTAACTTTTAAAATAACATAATATCCCATAACAAATCCTCAATATCTAGAATTCCAACGTTATTCAATGCATTCGCTAGGAAACGTGTGATTTTACTTCCATAAATGGTCTTAAATATCTACACACGCAATCTAAAAGGTTCACATACGTAGAAATGTACAAAACCTAATCTGTATCTAAACATAAATTGAAAAAGTTAAGCGAAACATTCACGAAGTGTAACGAAGTACCAAAGAAGCAGGCCAGTAAATTTAAGGAGCTGTATAGGTCCTTGAAAATTTAAGAAGCTGTTTAAGACATGGAACTTCCCCATTTTGAATGTTTAGGAAATGTAAAAGAATTTATTTTTTAAGCTACAAATCGCTTTGGTTTTAGTCGGTTTTCATTTATAAATTATTTCTGCCTATGTCGGAGAGATACGACGGAAATGAAGTACAGGTAGATCTTGGTATACTCGGTTTGGTTATCCACGTTTCGGATTTACGCGATTCAGTAAAGCCATCTGTTAACACTACGAAGAAACAATAATTACAATAATAGGTTTGCGCATCTCGACGCGCATCTTTCGAAGTTTTTGTCAAGACATGAGTGCTCGCTCAGATCAGAACAGTAAAGCTGTAAAGCTCCGCGTGAGAGGATCTAGGATGTCAGGCAGAAGGAAAGAAAATATGTCTTTCCAGGGGAAGAGCGTGTAAGAACGTCGTATTCGATAGAAATAAAGTTAGAAGTTTTGGATCGCTGTGCGAAAGTGAGGGTATTGTTGATATTTCAGCGTGCTTTGTTACTTAGTGAATCCACTGAGAGAACTGTTCTTGACAATGCGGAATCAATTCGAAAAAAACTGCTCTATCTTCAACCAACCTGAGTGTAACTAGAGTGACCAAATCTCGCTCCTAGGGAATGAATGAATGAAGAAGATGGTAAGCCATTGGATTGAGCATCATAACCAGCTGCAAATACCTCTTAGTGGAGCAGTTATTCAAGCTAAACCTAAAAGTTTGTATGCACATCTGAAGAAAGAATAGGACCTTAAAATTCTATGAAAATTATTTGAAAGAATAGGACATTAAAATTCCACGAATATTATTTGAAAAATGAGAACATTAAAATTTCCTGCATTAAAATAAAGTTTAAAAAATATAATATTGTTTTTTTGTAATCTAAATATTATATAACCTGATTATTTGACACTCAATTTGCTAATAAATGAGAACCTAACCCTATATTGTTCGTACAAAATGCCTTCCGTTTTACACGAATTCGGTATACACGGCGATTTCGATGAACGTATCTATCGCGTATACCGAGATCTAGCTGTACGCCATGCGGTATGAAGCAATCATCATTAACATCATCATCACATCACCAACCATGAGTACACACTCCGGTAGGTGTCTGTTGTCATTTAACTACATTGTCCTATTGAAGTCTATTCATTGCAGATTGGCTCAGTTCTTGAAGTGTTCCACCGCATCAGTCCTTAATATCGTCAGCACACATACGGTGAGGCCATTCTCTTGCATTTCTTCCCTTCACCTTCATTAAGCCAAAAACCAATGTCTGTATCCTTCATATAGTTTTATTTGGCATCAGATTCCAATCGCCTTTATTGTTTGGCTGCTAGCGCATGGAAACTCATCTGGCAAACCCTGTAATCTTACGGTAGAGACCCATACCGACGACAGTCAGCTGCACCAGCTGTGCTCAGTGTTTTTTAGAGAGTTGTGCTCCATCCCCTCCTCCTTTCTCATCCGGGCTTGGAACCGGTAATCGCGGAAAGCAATGTTTCTACATCATTACTGTCACCATTTCATCCCAACCAATTACGAAGAAGTAGCGTCTGTATAATTTTTCTCGGCATCTAAGGGGAATACGAACATGCGATTTCTTCCCTTTTTTTGTGCTTGCCTTGAGGCTTACAAAGAAAAAGGAAGTTTTAGGCTTTCAGATCACACAAGTTTT
This sequence comes from Macrothele yani, assembly GCA_039090855.1. Lineage (NCBI taxonomy): Eukaryota > Metazoa > Arthropoda > Arachnida > Araneae > Macrothelidae > Macrothele > Macrothele yani. The sequence goes on along the minus strand of CM076999.1, from coordinate 41,941,308 downwards.
ATAAATTATGCAGAACAATTTTAAAGATGTAGATATAATTATAATTTTATGTGGTAAATTCACTTAACAATCGTTTCTCTGCCAAAAAAGAAATTAAACACTTTTTGCGATACAATATTTAAATAAACCGCCTTACAATTAATTAGTAGTTTCCTGCACTCAAATTCTATGGTTTATCGATCATCAAGTATCTTCCTAGGAATCGTATATCTTCATACCTTTACTTGGGACTTAACACAACACTATGAGTGCGCTGTTGGAACAAAGATTCTTGGATACTACATCGAATTTTAAAGAGCGGTCTTGGTCTGTATCACAAAGAAGGGTTATTATACACATCGAAATTCCAGTTGATGGGACGCTTGGATTGCTTATTGCAATCGATGCCAATCATTACCTTATGGTTTTGGAAAAATAATGAAGATATTAGGCGTGTTCAATATCCTACAGCTTGGGATTAATCATACAGAAAAAATGAAGGCTTTTGGATATTTTTCTTTTTGTTTCAACTCCCTACTTGGAGATCTGGCAGAGAGCTTCCGACATAAGTTCTTATAAAACACCAATTTTCAAAAAAATAGTGCTACATTTATACGTAACTAATTTTTCCAGGAAATTCCTGAAACATGTTTTACATATTTTTCTCTCTCAGAGCGAAGCAAGGTCACACTGGTTTGCTCAATACCGAGGCTGCTCTTTTTAGAGGAGCATATAATTATAAATTTGATCGTTAACATTCTAATTAAACACAAGTTAGTTTTTCTAAGTGACGTCCATTTTTTCTATATATTAATTGTTAAGGTTGATGTTGGTCCATAATTATGTTGTGCATTTGCTGTTTTTTTCTTAAAAGTGTGAAAAATAAGGTGATAAGAATAACTGGTGGAAACTGTGGGAGTTGCATAATCCATATTTTACATAATATTTATATTTGGAGTACAAGTTGAAAAATATTTCAGTTTGAGCTTATGTAAAATGTGTGAAATGGATAGTTCTTCGCCTTTGCGAAAGTTATGTGAAACAATAAATTAGTTTTACGTTTAGAACCCTGACAGAAAGCCAATCCAAATTCACCGCTCTTCTCAAGCGCAGGAATATACCGTGTGGAATTCCAGAGGATGCGAATGTACAATTGATCGGGTTTCAAAACAAACCGATGTTTCAAGGCGACGTCGAAGGAGCTTTTCTATCTGAAACTTAACTTTTATTATCAGTTCCGATGATATAATGTTAGGTGGACTTGGAGATTGAATAAAAAAACAAGTCGACATTGAATCTATAAAACGAAAACAGAAATTTTGGAATTAGAATTTTGGAAGAGAAAATGCCGTCCAAAACAGGATACATGCTATCATCATCTAACATGATTATCCATTAAGATGCTAGTGTATTAGATAAATCTCCACTCCACACCTACTGGACTTTGAATCATTGGAAGAAAGTAATCTGCTCAGTTGAATATCGCTCGTGTGCTGTTTGTTGCACCGCGTGGTATGTATGCGTCATTTACCAGGGGCAGAATGGGCCAAAGGGTACACCATGGGACGAAAACAAGCCGGTGGAAGAAGAATAACACACTGGGTAGTGTTTTTCTGTAAAACTAGGGTCAACTCATTCATATGCAGGAGTCTATGACGCAACAACTATCTAAATATCGTTGAAGATCAGGTACAGTTTTTCATGGAAACATTATTTCCCTCTAGTAGTGCCGTTTTCCAGCAGGATGATGTCCCATTCTACATTGCACAGATGTTTGAAGAGTGGTTCGCGAACATGAGGAAGACTTCCAGGTATTTCCCTTCGCTACAGTTTCCCCAGGCCGACCCGGTGGCGCAGTGGTCTAAGTGCTGGCTCCTGACCATTCATCCTTGTGGGTGTGGTTTGAATTCTGATGAAGAATGGATGTTGCGTTTGTCTTACTGCACCAGCTCTCTTCCTTCCCTGGGACTAGTTGCCCTAAATTAGGGACGGGCGACTGTTTATAGCCTATTGAATAACTCACAGTTATCCTTAAATATTCAATAAAAAGAATCCCATGACGTCAATCCAAATGAGCATCTATGCAATGTATTGCAAGACAAAATCCAATCTACTGCGTCTCAACCACTAACTTACCAGTGGTAAAGGATCTGCTGGTACGTTTTGGTACCAGATACCAAAAGACAACTTCAGAAATTTTGGGCTTCTATGGCAGGAAGGTTAACAGCCATTTTGGTGGGGCACAGAGAATTAACATCCTATTAAGTAGGTGGTTACAATGTTTTGACTCTTCGCTACATAAGCCGAAAGCGATAATTGCATGCGTTTCATATTTTATGGAGGAATTAGTTTATCCGGGATTCGCATCCCGTTTGATACCTTATTTTTTAAGATTTTCATCTCGTAGTGTGTCCACGCAATTCCCGTGCTTCCTTTTCGGAACTTTTTCAAGGTATCTCTGTAAATAAAGTCACTCACTTTATTTATTTTATGAGATCTGAGATATATTCATCACACTCACGCAAATCTGCAATTTTCTTCTATCGCGCATAACAATAATACAGAAATCCATAATTTTCTTAGTTTTGTTCTCATTTTAATTTCATTAGCAATGACACAGATCTACAACGTAAGTACCTTCTTGTAAAGAAAATTCCCAGCCGTATATTATTTTTGCATCTTTTAAACCCAGTTTCGCAAGTTTCTGAATATTATTAGCACCTTTATTTCTTTAAAGAGATCTAATCAGGAAAACAGAAACTGAATGGCCCGCCAACTACCTTTCATCCACTCGGACCCAAATTCTAATTATGTTAAATATTTTTATTCGTGAATGGTGCATAAAAAAAAAATGGCGCCACCCATCTCTCTGTGTGTCTCTCTTTGCGTTTTTTATTATTCTTATCGGATATTAATTTCTTGTTTGAGAGATATAATTCAGGATCGCAATTTTTCTTAACATCTGAATTTCTATGCACCTCTCGTGGTGCATCCTGTTCCCACTAAAGGGGCTCTGACGACCGCCAATAGCGGTATAACTATACCATCGGGATCAGAGGAAATGCTATCCCACACTCACCAACCCGCTTGGCCAGCGTGGTGAGTTATGGCCAAACACCTCCAAAATGACTCTACAACTTAAATCTTGGCCCTCAGTCTCCGGCAGCTGGAATGTACCTGGCCAAGGCAGCGGCCAGTGCGACATGAAGGCAGAGGGTGCTAAGAATCCCCGGAGGACCGGACTAGGCTGCCATTTGATGCTGACCTTGGCTACCTATAACGGACGCTCCCTATCTTCTGATTCAAGGCTTCTTGAATTGGAAGCGGAACTACAAAAGATCAAGTGGGACATCGTCGGGCTAAGTGAGGTAAGGAGAAAAGGAGAAGATCTCATTGAACTGAAAAGTGGACATCTCTTCTATTATCGTGGGACAGATACTGGCAGAACTAGTGGTGTTGGATTTATAATAAACAAGAAACTGAAGGATAAAGTGGTAGAAGTTGAAAGTTCCTCTGACAGAGCTGCACGACTCGTTATCCAACTATCGAGAAGATACCAGGCTCAGATTATTCAAACTTATGCACCCACCACAAGTCATCCTGAAGAAGAAATTGAAGAATTTTATGAGGAAATTCGTCATCTAAATAATAAAGGTAAGCAGCACTTGAAGATAATTATGGGAGATTTCAATGCAAAAATAGGGCAACGGCAACAGAATGAAACTTCAGTAGGTAAATTCGGTCACGGCAACAGAAACCAGCGTGGAAATACTCTCGTTGAGTTTGCAGAGGCAGAAGGATTTTTCATCTTGAACTCCTTTTTCAAGAAAAAGCCACACAGGAAATGGACATGGAGACATCCAATTGGGACGACAAGTGAAATTGATTTTATTATGTGTAACAAAAAATTCGTCATCGAAGACTGCAGTGTGCTGAACAAGTTCAACACAGGTAGTGACCATAGATTGGTGAGATGTAAGATGCACCTCAACACTAAACTGGAACGTGGCAAGCTCATAAGACAAACAAAATGTATTGACATAACCAACCTTAAAAAACACCATAATACTTTCAAGTTGGAACTGAAGAACAGATTCTCTGCTTTAGAAGGCCTAACATCGGAAGAAGTGGATATTTCGGAAGTTAACAGAAAAGTAACCAAAGCTCTAATGGAAACAGCAACAAAATTAGCTGGGTCTAAGAACAAGTTGCATGTGAACAAATTATCAGGAAAAACCAAAATGTTGATGCAAAAAGAAGAGAGATGAGGACAACTAAAGTAGATGTGACTTCCAAAGTGGAATATATAGAGCTATGCAAGACAACACGAAAAAGTATCACTGAAGACGTAAGGAAATTCAACTGTGAGCTAGTGAGGAAAGCAATTGAAAACAACCAAAGCCTTAAGATAGCAAAGGGACATCTCAGTAAGGGAAGAAACAGATTATGGCTCTGAGAAAAGAAGATGGTTCTATAACAAGAAATAGAGGTGAAATTTTGACAAGAGTGAAAGATTTCTACTCCAAATTATATGAAAGGGATGATACATGTACTCCAGACATCATGAAAGGTACCAGAGTTCTTCCAGTCCTCCCAGCAGAAGTTGCTCATGCAATCAAGAACATGAAGCGAGGGAAAGCTCCAGGAGAAGATGGAATTACTATAGACATCATACAAGAAGCAAGTGGAGAAATTGAAACAGTACTCGCCCAAATTTTCACTGATGCCTTAACGAAGGGAAGATTCCTGAGGATTGGAACAATGCTACAATGATCCTGCTACATAAAAAAGGTGACATTGAGGATCTCAGGAACTACAGACCTATCAGCCTCCTATCAGTGGTTTATAAAATCTTCACTAAAGTTCTTTCACACCGCTTGAAGGTAACACTGGACATGGCTCAACCGAGAGAACAAGCTGGATTCAGGAGTGGCTACAGCACAATAGATCATATCCACGTACTGAGAGAACTGATTGAAAGAGCGAGGAATATGAACTTCCATTGTGCATGGCTTTTATCGATTATGAAAAAGCCTTTGATTCGGTGAAACCATCAGCAGTTGCAATGGCTCTGAAACTTGTGGTATTGAAGATGCATACATTAATATTATTAATAACATCTATGAAAATGCAAGTGCAAAGATTCGGCTGTTTGAAAATACAACACACATAAAAATTGGAAAGGGAGTGAGACAAGGTGACACCATATCTCCGAAGCTCTTTAATGCCACATTGGAAAAATGTCTTTCAATCACTGAACTGGGAAAACAAAGGGATAAAGATTAATGGAGATTATCTAACCCACCTTCGTTTTGCTGATGACGTAGTCATTTTTGCAACTACCCCATCAGAGCTGCAGAGTATGATCCAGGAACTTGCTGACAAGAGTAAAGAAGTGGGATTAAAAATGAACTTTCAGAAGACAAAAGTGATGTTCAATGCTTTTACAAGAAATGAAGATTTATCGATTGATGGAGAAAAACTGGAGATAACAGATACGTATGTTTATCTTGACAGCAGATATCAAGTGAGGGTCACATTGATGAAGAAATTAATCGGCGTACAAAACTTGCCTGGAGAGCTTTTGGAAGAAACAGCATAATTTTCAAGAGCAATATGCCATTATGTCTTAAAAGAAAAGTGTTTGATCAATGCATCCTTCCAGTGCTTACGTATGGTGCAGAGACGTGGACCTTAACTAAAAGAGACATACAAAAGCTGCAGACAACTCAAAGAAGCATGGAGAGGTGCATGCTTGGTATAACCAGGAGAGATAAGAAGAGGAACTCGTGGATCCGAAAAATGACGAGAGTGGAAGACATCATGATCAGAGTTAAATCCCTGAAATGGCAATGGGCTGGACATACTGCCAGAAGGATAGACCATAGATGGACAGCCGAAATTTTAGATTGGATTCCAAGGGACAGGAAAAGACCCAGAAAAAGACCACATGGGAGATGGGTGGATGAAATTCGTAAATATGCGGGAGTGACATGGAGGAGACTGGCACAAGACAGACCGTTGTGGAGGAAACTTGGGGAGACCTTCGTCCAGCAGTGGATTGATAATGGTTGACAATGATGATGATGATGATGTTTACTCTTCAGCCTAATTTATAAAATGCTAAATATTTGCGTGTGTTACACTTTAGTGCCTGTTCATCACGAATTTGCGAATTTGCGAATTTCTCGGGATGAGAGTGAGAATTATGTGAAAAATGAAGTACTCTATGTGGTTAATCACAGGGTATTTTCCTACAGTGTGAACGAGATATATGAGAAAGGATACTGATTCATTTGCAAGAGAGGAGTAGTGTTGCAGTTTTCAAAATATGAATTTGGGACTTATAACATAGAAAAAAACATAATCGAAATTAAAACAATTTCATCCTACATTAGAACATTTGTGATATGATAGCTGGACTCCCAGGTGGTTCTTCAAGTATGTATCATAGTGAGAATTATGCGTATGTTTTCCCACGCTGTACTTATCTTTAGACGACCGCGTGTTGATCGTTATGTAACAACACCATGCTTTCCTTACCGCTCTCGAATACCAGTAACCAGGTTTTGGAATTGCTAAATAGCAGCTAAAACATCTAGCGTCTCACCTTCATCTACAGTTTTGCAATGGCCCATTTGCATAATGTGAAGAAAACGTTTCACCTCCAAAGTGCTTGGTGTTCAACGATATGGTTCGCAGATATGAATCTTGAAGATACACTAACACAGCATGTCGTCACCTTCGAAGACCAGCCATCCCTCTTATAGCTGTCATGCAGCTTTGCGAAAATTTTGTTTTCGTGTCAAAAATATTATCATGAGCGACACAATTGGCTATAAGCAGTCCTATGTCCCTCATTTGGTGATAGAGGACAAGTTAGACAGTATGAGAAACGCACATCACTGTCGCATTCGCTGCTCGGATCAGGACCTAAATTCAACCATTAGCCCGTACTATGTGACTGTGACCAATCGACCACAAAGTCATCATATTTTAACAGTTCAAGTTTCAGTAACGATGTAATTATGGTGCTTTAAATTTACACATTTTTCTCTAATCACGATAAACGAAGTCGCGTAATGAAGTTAACAGTTGAACACATGGCATACTTTTGTTTAAGATTTTATAATTTGGAGACGACGTAGAAACAAATTCAGTTTTCTGTTTAAATGCTACACATAAACGTTTATATTAGATGTAGAATTCACGTGTTTTTTAAGAGAATGCCCTGGCAACGTTTGACAAAGAGGGGAAGAAAAACTACCTACAACTGTTAGAGTTTGGCTGCCGTCGGCAGCAAACTGTATCTGTGAAATGTTACATTTACATGAAGGTAACATTTCATAGATAGACGAAATGTTTGAATAATGGATGTACGAGTAAAGCGGACTTAAAAATTTGAAGTGTTTATCTTTTGCACACCGAATTGTTGAACACTTTAGAAATTTAATCTGCAAATGAAGCTTAGATATAAACTTCCGTTTGCACAATTATTGCAGATTATATCAAGAACCGAGTTTCTTAATTGCTTGCTTGCTTGAGAGCAAACTTAGTGTTCAACTGACGATATATCTAAGTCTGTTACTTTGCATAGATCAAACTGCTTTACAGTGAATAATGAGCACTCTGTTGTTACGTTCAACAAAGCATTGAATTACCACAACAGAAAATAAAAATTGAGTAGGCCTTCGTGTGATAATATATTTTCTCAGAATATACAAATTCAAAATTGGCTTTAGAATCGGATGCTTCCCTAAGTCGAATACTTTTGACATTGCTATTAATACTTTTGACATTGCGATTACTACTTTTGACATTGCTATTAATACTTTTGACATTGCTATTAATACTTTTGACATTGCAACATTCATGGAGTTTCATGTGCGGCTAAGTTTTAGCAACGCAATCTTGTATATTTAAACAATTTCAATTTAGTCAAATGCGATACTCATTTATACGTCTTCATAGGGTATTTTTCTTTTAATATTATTTCTTTTTGATCATCACAACACACAGAAAGGAAGAAAGTTTTAAATGCAATATTGAACGTTTTGTGACAAGAGCTTCAACAACTCAGAGAAGTACAACTGGTATAAATCGGCGTTACAGGACTATGATACCTTTTGCAATTTTTAAATTTCATCATTATTACCATTAAATCTCTTATCGAATGGAATTTATTTTCAAGAAATTCTTTCAACAAAAGGTGACATTCTTGAGATTCCAAAGTATCGTATTTTACATTATTCATTTTACGTTATCAAAAATTATTTGTTCAGGTTGCCTTTCATATTGAAATATTGATCTCGCTCTGAAAACGTCAACAATTCATTTTTTGATACGCATTCTGAAGGTACATACTGCGATACATTCCTAGTTTTGCGGCCCCCCCTTTTTTTGTGCAGCATTACAAGTTCCTGGCCAGATTAATTTAGTCGAATGACTCAAAGAAATTGGGCTTTACGATATGATCCAAAACATAAGTTTATCAGTAGCTCCTAACTAAAAATATTGTAAAATGCTAGAGATAGTTATTTCACTTTTGCTCTGCATTTAACACAATACAATTCTTATTCTTAGACATAGGCAGATGGTGGCATTTATTTTTTGAATATCTCCAAAGTTCCGCATATGTACCAAGAATATTTCTAGAATATGCAGTGCTTTCTGTTTCAAACATGATTGGCTTTTGAGTAAATATCGTTGTCTTCGGTCGTAGGAAAACACCTCTCTCGTAGTACGATATGTGATGAATTGATGCAAGATTGATACTTGACAATTATTTAAGAAATTCCGTCTCGTTCTTGGATTCTTGGATAGTTCAACAAAGATAATGACGCAAAAATATTTCCCCCTAAATAGTGTTTTGGAAAACTACTCAAATGATTTAGGAATTTTTAAATTATTTCATGCGGTGCTGAACTGGTTTCATTTAATTCTTCCTGCGGGATAAACAAAATTAATAAAACAAATTATTAGGAACAACCTATGGATACATTTAATACTACATTGATATTTTGGAATTACTACGTTTAACTTTCTACACCTTTCCAATAAAATGTAGGATGAACCTTGGCTTTAAAAAAATCAATTTGATATGATACGGTTTTAAAAAGAACCCATATCTCTGTTCAAGCATATTCAGCTAATGAGAGCTGATGACGTCATTCTATCCCCGAAAATGTTCGCTTTAGAAATATCTCTGTAACGAACGTCTCTCACAGTCTCGTTCCCATTCGGTTAAGATCTGTGGGTATAGGGGCCATTTTTTGCACACTAAAGTCACAGCTCTCTAACTGAAATCACTGAGTGACGTTCCCAGGTTTGTGGTATGGCGCATTATTCTTCGGGACCATTATTCATCCTCTCCATCAGTAAATATCCTGTGGATGAAATGGTGTGTCTCCCGCAATGATGTTGAAATACCACGTGGAATCCAAATGTTCCGCAAGCATTAAAGTGTCAAATTCAAAACAAAAAATTGAGACCCTCAAATAATAAACCCGCCTTACAAGTAAGCAACTCGGATCCGTCGATTCGTGCTTTCTGCGCAATTTTGTGGCCGGTCTGTCTATTTTCGTGTATGAACCGATAACACGAATCATGTGACCGCACTACCCTTTTCCAGTCCTGAAGCCTGCTCTTTTGGCGCACTCGCACCCGTGACCACTGCATACGAATCTTTTGCATATAAGCAGAGACGAGAAGTATACAAAAAGGACATGTGCTGTTGTCACACATTTGCTGTGTGCTGAGAATTGCCATTCGGTTTCGGTGTGGTGATGAGAAGTTACTCGACGGAGGGGCGTTCGCATGCAACTTCGTGCAATCCTTTCTAACAGCAATTTCCGTGGAGTATCGCCCAGATCAGGGGTTCCCAAATTTTTTCAGACAGCGCCGCCCTTCACATGTCACATATTTCGTGCGAAGTCCCTGTACCCAAAATAAAAAAAACAACACAAATTTGAATCTGTTGTATTTTTTAAAAGAAAATAGTCATTTAATTACTAGCTTCTATTCTTTTTAATCTAAAAATACAAAATTAGAATAAAATAACAGAGCTTAATAAGAACAAATGGATGAAGTAGGCTTATATTCACAATGGTGACACTCTTCAATTGGCTTTCATATTTTTACAGTAATTTTAGAAACTACCTAACACAGGTATTTGGGTTTTAATGGGATGAAGGAGCTCGTTTCTCGTCAAACAAAACATCGGATCTGGGGATAATGTTCGATACATCAACGCAGATCTGCTTCTCAACGTTAACTTTCATTCTATGCCTGGATTTTATTACCGCCAGAGATAAAAATCCGGCCTCGTAAGGGTAGGATGTGGCAAAAGGGAGAATTTCTGTCACTGGTTTCTTACTCAACTCAGGATACTCCTTTGAATTAGTGTTACAAAACTGTGACAGTGTTCCGGAGGATAATGTAATTTTCAGTGTGGTGTTCGAAGAAATGTCTATTAACTGTTCCTGCTCAGCTGTAGTGAAGGTTGCTGGTGGATCTGCTATAAACGGTAACCCACTGGTGTAACCCACTGGTGTTCATCTGCTTGTGGAGGAACATATTTCTGAAATTGAACTTTGAGTTGAGATACATGATTGTATGTTACATTTCACTATAAATTATAAGTTTTAGTTTTTCGTTATAGTCGCGACGCCCCGCACCAAGACCGGCGACGCCCTAGGGCGTCGGGACGCTCAGACCTGGAACCTCTGGACCAGATGCTTCCTTCAATAGGAAAAATATTGACTTCTTGTTTTGTTGTTTCTGATCAACTCATTGAACACCTGGATACAATATTTTTTGTATAGCGTAGAAATTTTTCCGTTCCTGTGTTCCGTGAATCGGCTCGCTTAACGCATGCTATCAGCTTTTTGCCAATTTGCTTACGTCAGGAAAATTTCCCATAGTGCCCTATCTGTATTTTACATATGTCCTAAAAGTTCACAATTAACTGTTTACAAAGACATCATCACGTATATTTTCGTACCTAAGTGAGAATGGCAGGTGTCAAATTTTTATTTGATGTTAATTATAATTTTGTAATTGACAGGATATTTTTCAGTATTTCAGCAAAAATAATGACACCAGGTCATTAGAAAATGCAGAAAAGAAAACTTAGTATTAAGCGAAGAGAGGATATTGCGTGAAGTAATGGAGATTTAAAAAAATCGTATTTTGTTTTGGTATTAGTGAGACATAGTGTACATAAATAATAAAAATAAATTAGACGAAATAAATGTAAGTTATAGTTAAAAAGCACTTCCATAAATAAGTTCATGAACAAATAAAGTAACTCATTTCGTATCTCTAAAGAGGTTTTTGCATTTAGATTGTTCGGTAACAGCAAAAATAGTTTTGAGTGTTATTTATTATTCAACTAAATTTTTTGAATAAAATATGAGATCTAACTTTTCGAAACGCCGTATAACTGTGCCTTTCACAAGGTACTGGTAAAGCTCTTTGATGTAACAGATTCTTTTACTCTCATTTTCAAAGTTTAGTACCATTTTTGAGATATATGATAGTTAATTATGGTTTAAATACCGTATTGTTTAAAGCCATTATCCTATGGAGTGATTTCCCAGAGAGCATCAGATATCTGGAAAATCTCAAAACGTTTTCTTTATTTCTGCGAAATTAACTTGTAAATCATCCTGATCTCCATAATGAACCTCAATACTATCATTAAATTGTAGTTCCAAGCTATGCTGCTATCAGTGGTGCTTCTGTTATAACCATGTTATTTGCCTTTACATATTTTATTTCTTTTCTTACATCGGATAGATGGAATCGTAATACAGCCAATAAGTTCAGATTCCTCCTGGTGTACTGCATTTTCATATGACTGCAAGTTTTTAATGTGTGCAATAAAATAATTATAATTGGAATTTTGAACAGAACGTCTTGAAAGTGATGAATACGAATTTTGAGATGCAGTACATATTCAAAATTAATCATAACAGCATTTTATTACGTAAAACCACTTAACTAATTTTGTATTTAAGGCCTAGTCAAAGGCGTATTAGACTTGTTGTTTTAAAATCTATGAGAAATAAAACTGAAAATAAGAATTTATGAAATTAATTTTACTAATACTAAACTGAAAGATAGCGGTTACTGCTAAGAATATCCATAAGCACAATGACAGGTTCACTCTGATACGAGTACGCAACGATAGAACTAGTAGTTAAGATAGATTTATAGCAAAAATTAAAATGTACCAGATCATATTAAATTGTATTGCTTGACCTCATTACATTGCTATATCACATATAGAATTAGATATAAATTTTGTGAAGTGCGGTAGGGCAATGGTGCAGAGCTTGTTTTCGCTACCTCCTCACGTGTAACTATAATACCTATATATATGTATTTGATGGTTGGCCTCTAGGAATTTCAAATTGTCTGCGGAATTGTTAAATATTTGGATTCATATTATACCTAAATCATGATGTATTGTTCCACTGCTGGAATTGCTACTTCATTATAACTACATATTGTGCCTGTGTGGGACTGCTAACGTAAAATTCATGCTAGGATGATGAGTGGCTTTCCTCTCACAAGTAAATTTGTATTACACCTATAGATACTGTCTGATTCTGTGACTATTATATTATCATACATTTTACACTTCAGTTTCTATTCTCACTGTTGTTCTACTTCATTCACTTTTCTAGGATACTGTGTTTCCCTGGTGATGAATATGATAGATTTTTAAATGCAAAACTAGGTCTTATTCCTTGCTATTACTGAGTAATACCGTGCCAAATAAGAAAACACCTGGTGGTATGAGCAAAACTGCAGGATCTGTTCATGCAGGGGATATAACTGACAGAGTGAACATGGATTTAATCATGAAATCCTTGGTGGACATCAACCAAAAAATCCAGCGTTTCAACCTTGAGTTGTAGAATGAACTAAGACAATCTCTTGATCAAATTAACAAAAAATTAGAACCTATTGCTGATTTAAAAATAGAAGTGGTAGAATGTAATGTAATGATTGAAAATCTGTCTACGGATTATGATAGCATTTCACAACAATTTGTGTCTATAGTGTTTGAGGATAAAGTACTAAAAATTAACCATGAAAACCTTCTGTAGCAAGTCGGCAGGCAGGATGTTTTGATTAAGAAATTGCAAAGTGAATTGCATGAGCTGAGTTAATACACGCGTAACAGAAATATTGAACTTCATGGACTGGACCTTTCTTTGACTCACAATGAACTTGAGCTCAGGGTACTGATGGATAAACTGGCTTCTAAATTAGGTGTACTGAACTATCAATTAACTGTTATTAACTCATTGCATCCATTAAAACCTGACTATTATCTACAATCAAATGCTACCATTATGCTGCAGTTTAAATCTAGGTCTTCAAGGGACAGGTATCTGAATAAAAAAGACATCATGATTCATGATGTTTATTCAAGAAATTGAAATGCAATCATGTGCCCCATTGCAAGTCAAAAGCAAACGAAAGTAGGTTTTGTTCGAAACTACAGATACCTTCCAGTTGAAAACAGCAATGTTACCTTTTCCTTGAAGTTTGAAATTCAGTCTATTTAAATGCGATTTTATTTGTACTAAGAAGTAGAACTAGGACAGTCAATTGGTATGAGGTAGTTCAGGATGATCAATGTTCTTATCAGCGAAGAAAGTCTTTGTTTCTTTCAGACATAGTGAGAATCGTTTGAAAACTTCGTACCGCGATTGCTGTCTGACGTTATTGTGTATTAGTAAGTAGGAATACTCATTATCTAATTCACGTATTAGTTCTTGAAATTGTCGATAATACAAGCTTCTTGCCATTATTCTGTAATTAATCTTAATAACGAGTTCCATTATTTTGCGGATTTCATCAGGCAAGGATTGTGCTCACAAAGCCTCTTGACTAATACTAAAGTGAACATCCAAAATGTACTACACTTCTTTGGGCACCGAAGCCACAAATCCTTTATTTACTCCAACCATGCACGGTGCACCATCAGTGGCAATAGAAATTAAGTGATTGATATTTATTTGATTAATTCAAAGAAAGTCTAATACAGCGTATGTCATATTCTCCCCTGTTGCCTGTCCTTTGAGTTTTAGGAGTGTAAATAATTCTTCCTTAGGGTCGATATCTGTTACATACTTTCCAAATAATGTTACTTGTTAGGTATAACTTAAATTGCACGATTTATCCAATGCCAGAGAAAATGCGGTAGTGACCTTTAGGCTCTACGAGACCCGCCATCTTTTATCGCTGCCTTATCTTATTAACCAACGGGCAAGCGTATTTAACAAATTGCTCAGGCCATTTTGCACATTTTGGAACACCGTTTGTGGCTAACGTAAAATATATGATAAATAAAGAGTTCCCTGGTTTCAGAATTTTATTGACTTTTCCCTTCATTTTTTATCTGCAGTGGAAATCGTAACAAGGCGTCTTCAATAGTTTTATTAATTAATAAAAAAATACTTAAAGGTTCGAAATAGAAATCTGAAACCAGGGAACTCTTTATTTATCATACATCTTTCGTTAGCCATAAAGGTGTTCCAAAATGTGCAAAATTTCCCGAGCAATTTGCGAAATACGCTTGCCCGTTGGTTAATAAGAGAAGGCAGCAATACAAGATGGCGAGTCTCGTAGAGCCTTAATATCTTTGAGTTGTTGGTTAGAATTTGTTTTGCCGTTCTAGCTGTCCGGTCCTTGATTGTTTACGCAGAAAATGGCACGTCATATATTTTGCTTATAATATCGTCACAATATTTTAAATCGAGAAAGAGATATTTTGAGGTATTTAAAAACACTCGTATATATTTTCACCGTCAGTTAAATTCCAACCTCGTTTCACAATCGACTATAAAACTCGCAGATGAGCAACTATAAAACTCGCAGATGTGACGTGATTGGTTGATTAGCATCGACGTCGATGCTAATCAACTTTACCTAGTTGATTAGCATCGACGTACTTTGTAGATTTTTCTCTGCAGTTCTTCAACCATTTTCCTTCTGGATTCCCTCACCGAATAGTCATGCGCAAACTTTTTATGTTTTATATTGAAATGGCTTTTCAATTTGGAATTTTTGTTGTTAGAAAGTTTTTCTTTAGAAATTAAACAATGCCGCAACCCATCGGAATTTTTGACAAAAGCAAACAACGGCGTCCACCCTTTTTTAAAATTTATATAGTCGTCATCAGTTTTTCCCAATATAAAAATTTTGAAGATGACAATCCGTTTTTTGGTGTAAATATGACAAGGATGATAAGTCAGATAATATCAGAAAATTTGAAAATTTCTTCGTCCTGGAGCGGGAATCGAATCCGTGTCTCCTAGATAGCGCCCGGGTATGCCAACCAGTACAACACCCGGAAAGACCAAGTTTCAAGTTTCGGATTATTTTGAATGTAACCATAACAGGATTCGCTAGTGGAAGCAACCGGCATCCATGTTTAGCGAATGTAGAGTTTAAGGACCCTATCCCATGACTGCCCGTAGGAGCAGATAAATCATGAATGGAATACGGGATTACACCATAATGCCGGTTGCTTTGATTAGCAATTAATGTGATGGTTATATTCAAATTAATCGGAAACTTGAAACTTGGTTATTCTGCGTGGTGTAGTGGTTAGCATACACGAGCGCTCTCTGGGAGACGCGGTTTCGATTCCCGCTCCGGGACGACGAAAATTTCAGGTTTTCGGATATTAACTGACGTACCATCCTTCGAATATTTACACCAAAAAAGGGGTTGCCACCTTCCAAATTTGTATTGTATGGTGTAATCCCGTATTCCATTCATGATTCTGAACTTGCTCTTTGAACATTTTTTTGTTTTTTACATTTGGAAATAAAATAATAAAACACTTTTCTCCTGAACATGCATGTCGCGGCGAAGATTTCACAACTACTACTGCGAAAGGTCGACCACATTTAATGGACTTGTGATGGCCAAGCGTGATAGACACACTTTGTCGGTGCACCTGCACTGAACACTCTTGTCGAATGCGAGACTTGATGCCGAGCAATGACACACTAACCTGCGAGTAGAACGCTCTGTGGCTGCTCCTCCGAACTGAATTTTGAACTAAGCCATGGAGTTCCGCAGATGTGTAACAGTTGCAAAGCCGTTCGCACCGGTGGGAGAGTGAGAGAGTTTGAATGATGGGTCGCGGACGTGCAATCCTCAATCACTCACAAATACACAAACTTTGGGATGGAACGTTTCCGGTTATCGACAAGGATGTAATATGTTTATGTTACTGCCTCTCACGTTGGAGAGTAAAGGGTATTTTTAGTTGAAGTAGAATTACGTCATAGTAGAAGTGAAACTTAGGAATTTTTTTCCATTCCTTCAAGTATCAAAACAGAGATATATAAATTCCCAAAGAGCCAGATCTGGCTCAACAGACATTTGTTGTCTACCTCTGCTCTGGTCTGAAATAAACAAGCTGGCAAAGACAATAATCATTCAAACCTACCATTTTTTTGTGTGTTTCATACTGATTGCCATTGAAATTTTTTTTATTCTAGATAACTAATTAGTCTTTTATATAAAGATGCTCATTAGTAATTGTTAAAGCCGAGAATATTAGGAAAACGTTTTTAGCAACATACATGTGTTAATGATGTTTTATTTTAGTATAGCACTTATTTCACGTACTTTGGAAACCTCGGATTATCTTTTAATAAGAGTTGTAATGATATAACATTAGTGTACATTACAATCTGACAACCACGAGCTTGAGTGATATTTTCCAGTTTTCAGAAAACACGTTAGCGAAATCTGAAGCAGCGGAAATTAATTGAAGTTTTTAATTTACAGGGTGTTAAATGTCCTCATGGATGATTATTTCAGCCAGATGTTCAATGCTTGCAATGGTATTTAACAATAAAAATATATTTTTTAGAAATACAACTGAAAATTTTAAATATCTTATATGACTTATAATTTAAAAATCAGACCTTTCACTCAATCCATTAAGACCTTTTGCGTACGTCAAATGAAACCAATCTCATGAGCACGTATTTAGGCAATTAAAGCTTCAAGTATGAAAGTCTAACCCAAATGGTATTTAATTATATTCAAAACTAATATATTTATTTAACTATTTCTGCACTGGAACTTCATATAGAACCTTACAAAATGTGCATGGAGAGGGATTTAAGAGCATGCTGTAATGGTGTTAACCATTGGTTTTATTACTAAGGTTGCTACATATGCATTATCACTCGTTAGCAGAAGCGCAAGAACTAAACTCCGCTTTTTGAAATTTATTATTATAAATAGAAGGATGGCCGTAAACTTTTTATTTCTCTCTTAATTTCGCGAACAGCTCCAAAAAAACTTAAACTGGCAGCATCATGTGTGAACATTATTGTAAATGTTACTGTGATAATTTTATTTTTACTAAATATAGTGCGTATTGTTTATTTACATTCCGATATTGGTAAATATAAGTGCTATAAAAAAGTTTCCTCGGATTCTTATTTCTCTTTTTACATTTTATCTACTTATTGCATATGTAGAAATGACATCTATAGCATTGTCCACTTGTCAGAACGGACATGAATAAAGTAAAGACGTAGTCACTAATTGTTTAAAAACCGCCGTACAATATGATATGCTGCTAGGATTATTGCTTATTGGAATTTGAGCCTCAGGTTATGTACATCTAAAACAGCAAGCTGAGTTATAAGAGTCCCAGGAATTATACCAGTTCCAGAAAAAATTATACGACAAAAATAAACTGTTTTTGGATTCCTCTTTCGTTTGAACTATAAAGCCAATGATAGGTACTTGTTGATTTTTATTGCATGGGTTGTTTGAATATTACATGCAAATGGAACCAATATATCGTAATGACTACTTTCTACTGCCCTTTGTCAAAGAACGGGGCTATTCCTTTTGCCGTTTGTCGTATGACGGAACGAGTGGCACAGGTCGTTACTTTTTTCTGGTCTCAGAGTCCCAATATAACTTGCGTTGTATATTATCTGGAACCTCAGTGTATTGATACTTATAGTATAGTAATTCTAAAACTGGTGTTTTTGTAATTTAAAAAAACTAAAATCTGGTTATTCCGACTCAAACATTTTCTAATGATTTGCGTACATTACTTGCAAGAACGTGATAGCTATTGCGTGTTAATTATCAAACGAAATATAAAAATACATCATCTGAAAAATTTAGTCATGTGCTATAAAACATTTTACATGGCACCAGTTTTCCGGGATAGAGATTAGGACGTTACTAATATTCTCAAGTTGATGACTACTGTCTGGATGAACCTTACAATTATATTTCAAATAATTCTGCCAGATATAGAAAATGCGATATACTATGAAATATTATAAGACATTTTATATGTATAGTAGTAAAGTAAACAGTGATATACTGCTGTGTAATCGTGGAATTGTCGCATCTGAAAGCTGAGTGCGGTCATTATATACAATGTCAAAAATGGAATTTAATTCATTTCTAAGATTAAAACATAGATATGTGTAGAGAATTCTACTTTATCTTCAATAAAGAATCCTGAAACTAAATTACTTAAACAATTTTTAATAGGAAGTATTTAAGCAAATATTTCTATAACTTTTGTGAACAAAGGCGCACCTACACATCATCAACTGAATTAGTAATGCTGTGATAAACCTCGTGACAATATTCAGATTTAGACATACGACATGCACATGTATCTAAAGTTAGAATGTTACCTTTCATCTTTAGAAGAGAATCCTGAAACTAAATAAATTAAATAGTGGAAAAAGGAAAGCAGTTCTGAAGTCGGTAGATTTTCTTATGCATATACAATGTCAAAAATTCAATTTAATTAATTTCTAAGATTAAACATAGATACGTGTAGGGAATTCCACTTTATCTTCAGTAAAGAATCCTGAAACTAGATAACTTATATAATATTTTTAAAGGGAATTCATAAAGAAATAACAATTCAGTCTAAAACTTTCGTGAGCAAGCGCTCACCTACACATAAACAACTGAATTAGCAATGCTGTAATGATTCTCAAGCTACTATGTTCATACTGAATTGAAAAAAGACATTTCACGTGTATCTGGAAGTAAAATATTGCCTTTACAAACTCAGTACACAAGTTAGTTAGCTGTTTAAATACCATACGAAATTCAAATTACCGCCTTGATTTACAAGAACGGATAAATGTTAAACCGCACTCCAATTTATGTTTTTCAAATAACGAAATAAAATAAAATAGATTATTATTCGGAGGAAGATTTTAAACGAGGGTTTGCTAGCTGCTAAAGCACTCCACGATAAATATTTATTTTCCAATTGGCAAAATATTTCTTAAATATTCTGACTATACTATATGCTGGAAATTCGTTAAGGCAAAGAACTGAGACGAAATTGTTGATATACTACATTTTTATTAATGCAAAAGATTAAGAATGAAGCGTAAAGCAGTTTTGAAGTCGGTAGATTTCAGAAAAGGGCTAAAGGTGAGTTTTTCTTATCTAACGTATTGTGCATTCATTTTTTTCATATCGATTATATCCTTGTAATCAGGGAAGTACATCAGTGCGGGGATTACATTAGATCACAGCTGAGAGTCCCAGTTAGTCATTCCCCTAAGGATTCTTGTACATAACTCATTGAGCTGTGAACTTTTAGCCAAAGTCAAACACAACTAGCTGGTATATCCGAAAGATTCACATAGGCTTTTGTTGCTGTAATGTGTGCCATTGCTACCCGTGGAGCACCCGAAAAAGCAAACCCATCTCTCAGTAAGACCTTGATCAAAGAATGTTAAAAAAGTGCTCAAATGTAGGATACGGTGGACCTGCCACACTTAAGAAGGATGGTTCACCACGGAATCGACCTGGACTTTCGAAGCGGCATATGAGAAAAAGATCTTGGCTGAGTGAGTGTAAGATTGGTGTATGTAATATTAGAGGTATAAATGGAAAGATAAATGAGGTGATTCAAGAAATTAACAATATAAGATTAGATGAGCTGTGTGTAAGTGAAACCGAAAAGAAAGAAATTGGGATAGAATAAATGAATAGAACGGTGAGCATGTGATCGGACGTGTTGGGAAATGTGGAAAAACAGGCTGGTGTAGGTGTTATTTTAAGTGAAAAATGAAGAACAACTTGATTCATTATAGCTGCATAAATGGAAGAATTTTCTGGATTCGTTTGATAGTGAAACTTCAGAGAATAGTAATTTTTGCAGTGTATGCTACGTGTGATTCACACCCCTCTCATAAGCTGGAAGATTTTTAGAATTAGCTAAATGCTGTTTAAAGCATTTTGGAGCTAAATTGAAAGTTATAATAGCAGGGGATTTCAACTCTAGAGTATGTGTTCAGAATGAGATTTCTGAAAACGTTTTTGGTACGTTTAATGATTCTGGTGTGAACAATAATGTTTAAAGATTAACTGAACTTTGCATCGAAAGTGGATTGTGGGCATCTAATACGTTTTTCAACCACAAGTATAACTATACATGCACTTGGGAAAATCGTACTCTCGGATTGAAGAGTGTAATATATTTTGTTGTTTAGGATCAGCGTCTGAATCACTTAGTTTTTGATACCCGTGTGACGGAAGGTGTAGATTTTGGCTCTGATTATCAACTGGAAGTGTCACGGGTGAAACGCAATGCTGGTTGGAGAAGGAGGTATGAGAAGATTCTTGTGGTGAGAAGAATAAAGGTAGAGATGCTGCCTGAAAGGCATCAGTGTTACTCAGATTTACTCACTGAATGTCTGAATGAGTTGAAGGCGTGTGAGGGTGATGTAAAAAAGAAGTGCACATCTTTCAAGAACTGTGTTCTCACTGCCGACGAAGAGGTCTGTATTACTGCAACATAGAGTAACTTTAAAAGCATGCTTGGTGGAAAAGTGAGGTTACAGAAGCAGAAAAGAGAAAGAAGGAAGCATACTTGAGGATGCTGCTAGGTAGAGTTTTTGAGGATGAATATCGCTGTAAGAAACGTAAGGCCGCAAAGCTGGTTCGCCAGAGTAAGGCAAAAGTTGGGAAGGAAAAGGAGGAAAGGCACGTCTTGGCATTTTGGTAAGATAGTAAAACGTTCTAGAAGATCATAAGACATCGGAAAAAGAGAGGGAATTAAATTTTAGATTGTGTAAAGAATAGGGTTGGAGAAATGACATGGTTCCCCAGTACGCTAAGGGAAAGATGGGGTGAGTACTTCTGTGATTTATTAGGTCGTGAAAGCAAAATGGTTCTGAAGCAGAAAAAGATAATGGAAGCACTCGTTTGATCTCAGGAGAATAGGTATGGAATGATCTGAAATCTCTTCAGAATGGTAAGGCTTCGCGAGTAGATGGCATAAATGCTGAGATGCTAAAATATGGTGGTGACTCTGTGATGAACTGGCTCACTGAAATTTGCCAGTAGCCAATTTTTGATAATTTTTAATTTCAAATCGTTCGTTAGGATCAGAGGGAAGCTGCCATTTTTCTTTTGTAGAAGTGAAAATGGGATCAGACTGAATGCAAATGACTGAACATTGTGGTATCAGTTTTTTATGGGTCCCAAGAAAAGTGTTTGGCAAGGTCATTACTGATAAGGTACGATATCTTACGTAAGAGGAAGTGTGTGATGTACAAAGTGGTTTTTTGCCTGGTAATGTCTTCACTAACAATACATTTTTTTTGCTTTATGCATGATGATTTAAAAGTGTCTGTTGGTAAAACATTGTTTTCGGCCTTCACGCATTTAGAGAAAGCTTATGACATAGTAAATAGAACTCTTCTGTGGAAGGTACTGAATAAATGTGGTATTACTTGTAATCTACGTAATAGTGCGAAAGCCATGTACGCCGGCAGAAGAGCATGTGTACCAATTTAGGGTGTTTTATCGAAATGGTTTTTATTGGTGCAGGGGTCAGGCAGGTTTGTGTAATGTCACCCTGGTTGTTTCATATATTTATTGATACATGCATGCGTAATGCCTGAAAGGATAAAACTGGTTTATGTCTTAATGATATGAGTGTTTGCAGATTGCCCTAAGATGGTAACCCGTTCCTATTGTCAGAGAGCAAAAGTGAGTTACAGAATATATTGTTCCGGATGTACGAAATTTACATGAAATTCGAACTGACTACAAAGAAGAGTCCTTGCTCAAATCATAACCAAGTTATGGTTTTGAGCAAGGAACTGTTCTTACTAAATGAAAAGATAAGTCTTAATGGCACAGAGATTTTCCAGGAGAATGAGTTCATACATTTGAAAAGTATGTTTGACAGAGAGAACAAATCAGATGGCAAAATATTTAAGCGACTGAATATTTCATTGGAAGTCATAGTGCCCTAGGAGTATTTCACAAGAATGATGGATTATCAAGGAAGTCCGGAATGGCTGTGTGTGAAATTTTAATTGATGTACTGCAGTGAAACCTTGTGAAACCTGGGTACTGCAGAAATGACATAAGATTGTTTTGTATGCGGTAGGATATGCCTGGCTCATAGGGTTTGTGGCAAGACACGCGCTGATCATGCAAGGAAATAACATGTGTTGCAGACGTGTATTGTGAGACAAAATGTTAGTAAGGCGTAGACTAATATTTTTAGGTGGTTTGGCCACGTTGAAAGAATGAGTTATGACGTGCGGACTAAGAGAATGTCTACAGCCCAAGTAGGAGATAGAAAGAGAGGCAGAAGAAGGCTAAGGAATTCATTGGAAAACCAGATTCAGGAATGTCTGCTTGAAAAAACGATAATGAGTATGAAGTACAAAAGGTCTTATGTGCAGCATGTGATTGGTGTTAATAAAGCTCGAGCGGTGTGCCCAGATCGTTGTAAATCGAGACATATGATACATCAGCAGTACGTAAATTCTATGTCTATCAGTTAAATGTGTACTTGATACATGATCTTTCATTGACGAGATAACCTCTGAATCTCAGAGAACAGTTTAATGATATGTATCATATGCTTGTTCGGTAAATTTGTAACTTTACTGTTTCGGAGCATAAAAGTAGAGTTTCACTTATTAGATTTATCTTGTGGAATTACCCTTAATACCTTAATAATAAACAAGGTGATATGACGGTTTTGTAGCACTTGTCTGCAAAGATTTGATGTCTCCAATTGAAAATATTTCTCTACGTTCATTGGTTCTATTAATTTAAGAATCAGGTATTACCTATCATGTTAGGAGTTTATAATACTTCAACAATATTTAAAAATCTTAATTTATGATAAACATATTTGATTTAACTTTCAAATTTTGCCAATACATGTCAAAATACTGGAGCTTGATCACATCAGTCGCTTCGCTAAAGCGTAAACGTATCAGTTCTCGTTGCCAATCAACAAGTTAGCCGCCCCGGTGGCGCAGTGGTCTAAGGCGCTGGCCTTTGATCATTCGTCCGTAAGGGGTCCGGGTTCGAATCCCGGTCTGGCATGAATGTTGTGTTTGTCTTACGGCACTGGCTCTCTCCCTTCCCTGGAACCAGTGACCCTAAATTAGGGACGGGCGACTGCTTATAGCCCATTGAGTTGCTCACGGTGGTCGTTAAACCTCCAATAAAAAAAATCAACAAGTTAAACCTGTTAGTGCCTTTTCGAAAGACGTGTGGATACCATGCAAAATGTTGTCAACTAAGCTATCGTTTTTAGAAATATCTTCCCGTGGGCATGTGAATGCTCTTGACGTATTTTGTAACATGTAGTTTGGAAGATCTGTAGCCGTTAATCCAAACCAAAATTTTAAAATACTTTAGATTTTGTTAAAAGAGAAGGTCATATTTTCTTTAAAATTAAAATTGGTATTCAAGAAAACGCACTGGACATTGAGGAAAGTGGATATCTAGAATTCAATTACTGAATAGGTTTAAAACCTTTATGCACTCAAAGGCGTACGCCTGCAACAGGCGTATTGATACGTGCGTCACCCAATGCTACGTCACAAGTTAAAATATACAACGGTCTTGTGAAGTCCAATTAACTTTCAAGATTTCCTGTATCCTTTCTTTCGACACAAATACAGCTATACACTATTTGGATAACACATAACAAACCTTCGCTTGAATCTTGAATGCTTCTAAAACATCACCTGCACTCGGCTGTTTATATGCCACAATATTTTCAAGTCACGCAGAATATTTAGTTACTGTCGATAATGGCACCCCGTATTCTGCTACGCTTTGATCACATGGTTGTAAACATATTTGTACCTAAATGTCTTTACTACGTAGGTCTAATTGACTGTCAGTATTGGGGGTGTATTGATAATAATGGTAGGAAAGTTTTATTCTATTCGAAATTTTCCCCGGAGATAGATTTTCTAAAAAAACGTATTATTTTAATGTTATATCACACACATTACAGTTTCAAAATGTGGAAGATATGTTTCTTTTTTGTTTTAGTTCAGTGAGTCTGAACATAAAAGATGGGCTCAAAATAAACGAGATGCACAACGTTTCGAGAATGGCGGATGCTGATGACGTCAGTTATTACAGTTCTTCATTTCAAACGTAAAAAAATCCGCAACATTTTTTAAAACATCTGAAGAATAGCTAATATATTAATATGTTACTTGTACCGAGGATATTACTAATATATTGTTACTTAAGAGAAAAGTAATTTATCGTGAATTTTGCTGCCCAGAAATATTTTGGATGAGACATGTCAAGAATTTCGTATCGTGTATAACAACTGGGAATTTTAATATATTACTGCATTGGTAACGTACTCTAATCAGAAATATTTGGCTTATTTGTTTGGCTGGATAATAAGTCAACTGGCTGTTATGAATAACATAACCGCCTAAAATGTTAACATTGCCATTCAATGCTTAAGCCACAGAAGAAACTGGAATTGAATAACCTGCATTTGAATTCCGAAGCCATGAATACTAAGATTAAGCAAGCAGTAATTATGTAAAACAAGGAAATTTGGAAAATAAATTATAAATACTGAGAAGTTAGACACTGTACTTTCACAAAGGTTCGTTTTGGTTAGCCAGATAAATTTATTTAAATAGCAGAACTATACTAAATATCTGAAATTTCTTGGTGTAGATTGGAAATCAAAATTTCCATAAAAAAATCAAAACTTAGAAATAAAAACGGAAATTCTGATTTCTACTCTACATCAAGAAATTTTGGATATATAGTGCAGTTATACTATTTAAGTACAGTTGGTGCATAGGTCCTTTTTATTTAATTAGAAAAAAATCTGTTTATAATTAAAATTAAATGCAGCACTATTTTCTTTAAAAAATAAAATTTATTAATCGATTTACAATGTGTTTGAACCTACCATTAGATTTTATTAGTGCAATTCCAAAAAAAGGTATTTTAATCCCTGAATGAATCAATTGCGACGTTTAATTTTTAAGAGCATCGATATAACCGAGAAAGAAATTGTTGGAAACCATATCGGAGAAACTTTCTATTGTCCAAAATTTCATAAATTCTTTAAGGTGTATCATTATTCCTTCTACGTGAATTGAATCTCAGCCATGCTCTGATGCTTCTTGAAACAGGACATAAAAATAGCACTTCATTTTCAAATTTCAAGCACATTTTTCAAACTTCAACTAAATATGTTTTACGATATATACTAAGCAATATGGTGCAGGAGAAATGTAATCGCGTCGTTACTAATTTATCCTTTTTCCTTTTTTTTAATTGAAGGTTTAACGGCCACCACGGGCAACTCAATAGGATATATCCTGTCATCCGTACCTAATTTAGTGTCACTGGTTCCAGGGTAGGGAGAGAGCCAGTGCCGTAAGACAAACACAACATCCATGCCTCACCGGGATTTGAACCCGGCATTTCTCGCCAGGTCTTAGACCACTGTGCCACTGGTGCGGCCTATGTACATTTTAACTAGTAATAATATTATTTTACTAATTACCAGCATGGCTTTTTCTAGGTCAGGTTAAAATTGAGTAATTTATATTATGCGCAAGTATCTCAATAAAACATCTTTACATAAAGCTCACACGCGTGTAGTCCTTTCTTTCGCGTTGTTCCTCTGAAGAAATATTCTCCAGCTAAAACTACTAAATTTACATTTCTGTTAGTTATTTACCCGTGATATATTTATCACAACATACAATTACTGAAATATAACGCCGACATTATCTAAAAAACAAAGTACTTGTGATTTACAGATGATACTTGTTGTTCAATATAGCATGCTTACAGTTACCAGTTCGAGTAAAACTTACCAGTTCGAATCAAATTGTGTTAATAAAGGAAATGAGGTTAGTTCTAGTGACCGTCAAAAAAATGCAATTACTTTAGTTTTGTTTTATGGATAAGTAATCTAATTGAATTTCGGAAATAAATGTTTAAATAATTGTCCATAGAGAAATTTCATAAAGTCACCAACGAACCTAATACTTCCTGTTATATTGTTAAGAAGGGCTTTACAGTTCAGAATTGTTCGGCTACACCAGAAAGCAAAATATGCTATTTATACCTGTAAATCACGTTTCGTTTTGTAAAATAATCACAGCTGTTATGTTAGAAAACCTTTTAATTCCGCTTTTCACCTGATTTTGGTGAAAGGCTTTAGAAACTCAAGTATTTCTCATTATTCAGGAACTGCTATTAGAATTTTTGGACCATAATTATTCTTGAAAAGAAATTACTAACTGGCAATAAGTCCAGTTTCTGAGTTGGAGTTATTCAGAACTATGCAACAGCTTAACAACTATATACACTGTAGCAGGAAAATATGAAGAGCACTTAACTAACAGCCTTCCGGACATATTTACATTTCGAAAAACCTAGATTTGATGTAGTATCGGTTCAGTGAGTTTCTGATATTGTTCCCCAGGTATGTTCAACAAAGCGGATGTGACAGAGTCTGTGAATTACGGAATTTTAACTGAAGAAGGATCTCTATAACGATTTGGTGTACCAATCTCAACTTATACAGTGAACTTGAAGCTGTATTGTAATACAGTATATCTAAATGCTGAATGGAAACATGAAAATTATTAAACTAAATAAGGAGATGTAGATTTTATACCCCCTTGTACTCGTGAATCAATTAAAGTATTACACCTAGTAAACGGTTTTACGTGATTAACCGGATTTTTTCGAACTTTAAAATAATTTCGTCTTTTTCTCGAAAAGCTTTGCTTTGATCTTCCACGTATTCATTTTCATCCGTTTTCCCTGTCACTACGTATGTTGGACTTAGAACACCACTGTGCTGGCTCTACAGTATTATCACAGTTTTTACAACTTGATTTTGGCCAATCACACTATGACCAAAAAAAAGCATAATCAAGAAAAATTTGTAAATTATAAAAACCAGAAGTCGCATTGAAATAGGCTAACGGTTGTTTAAAACCTAGGGTCAAACACTCCCTTCCTAAAATCCTCTACTTATGATCAAGATAATTAGATAGGCTTTTCACTATATTTAAATATCTTAGTGAGGAACTAAATGTGCGGTAAAGATCCCATAAAAAATGGTGAACAAGGAAAATGGCCCAATACACCAAAATGGTAAACAACACTTTTTGATTTTGTACAACAGTCTAATGAAGTGGATGGTGACCTAATGCAGCGACAAAAGTGTCACACTGGTGCCTAATGAGGTTGACAAAGGAAAAAAGATGACTGTTTATCAACACATCCCGCTCATGAGCAAGAGCATCTGTCAGACTTCCTAGAGTGTTCTTGCAGGAGGTTCGCGACCAGTAGTTTGTCTCCCCAATCCATCCCACACATGTTGTATTTGGGTTCAGGTCTAGGGAATGCGTTGGCCATAGCTTACGGTTGATATCAGCACTTTCCAAATAAACGTCAATAGTATTTGTTAGCTTTGTGAGGTCTTGAGTTATTGTCGATGAACAGGAAATTTGGGCCAACAGCACCCTGAATAGGCATCACGTAGAGATCAAGGAATACTGTATGTCAAGGAATACTGTTTGCTGTTTGTCTCCAAATAGGTGGTCCACCAACCTCAAACATCTCTGAAGTCAGCAATCTCGTAGTCATTGACTGGCATTGTCCTGCTGTTTGTCACATATACCTATCAAAGATTGACGATTAACGCAGCTGTGGGATCCTGGTACTTTCTTCAAAGTCAAGATATAGTGGATCGATTCACGCCCGTTGCTCTGGAAACGTTACAGTGCGTCTGGCCGGATTTCAACATCTCGATAATCCGATCACCTTAAAAAATATCCACTTGCCGAGTTTCGGACGTACTGTTTTTTTTAAATAAAATCATTATCGGTACAGCACAATAACAAGAAATGCCACTTTTCGAATATTTGCAGCACTTTCTGGTCTCCGAGAATGAAGTACACATGAAGTGCTTCATATTCTTTCAAGAAAACTTTGCCCTCAATTCTTGAAACGCATAACATTACGCATTGTGTATTCTCTAGTGTTATTATTATGTCACAGAACTTCAATATATTCCTTTCCTTGATCACAAGAATACCCCAGTAATTCAAATTGTTTATTTTTACGACTTTACTTAGCAGGTCAATTCGAAAATTATTTGCACACAGGACAAAAACATACATTGCCCCTAAAATCCTCATCACCTAACAAAAACAACTAAGCCTGTATTTCTGAAACGAAAATTAGGAATTTTTTATAAAACAATTTCTTTGCTTAGACATAGGCGACATCAATCGACGTCCATTTGACACTACTAAATTTCGCTTGTAACACGGGCATTTTCAAACTTTAGGGAAATATGTCTTAGCAGAAACAAAATTCTTGCACCTAAACTATTTATTTATCACAGAGCGAATTAAATCTCACTTCGAAAAGTTAGCTACAAGAATACAATAAAATGAAAAAAAAATTAAGATACAATTTTATTTACATGATTTTCCAGATGTTTTACTAAAAATAAATACTGATATCTCATATTGCCCATGTCATTATCATAAAATTAAGATACATATATGGCTCATATCTATTATTTAAATTATGGTTTACAGCAGTTATATGTACGTCAACAGAAAATATGTAGACACGAAGTTTCGAAATTTAGTTGACACCCTTATTTTCTAAAATGTCAAGTTTATCTGACTTTTGTTTTTTTCTTTAAAGCTGCAAGTTTTCCAATTACAATGTCCGTGAGATAAACATTTCTTTGTACTGCATCGAAAACTTCGCTTCTATTAAAAATCATACCTGTGATCTTCATAAATGTTTTTTTTAATTGTTATTGCTTTTCAATTTTTTATATCCTCCCCTTTTTTCAATGATCGAAAAGCATCATCTGTACTAAACTGGCTTGTCTGAATTTAATATAGTTTCTCAAACTTTGTGAATGTGTTGAACATAACAGAGTTTCTTTAAATATATTTCTTTCTTATATTCGTTCAATTTTTATTTTGAAAACTTTATAAATTCTGATTGTTCAGTTATTGTTGAAATCAGTTATTCTTCGTAATAGGTGTCGTGAAATCAATGATACTGTGCAAAACGTATTATGCTTCCAAGGCACAAAA
The DNA here is from genome assembly GCA_039090855.1 of Macrothele yani. Lineage (NCBI taxonomy): Eukaryota > Metazoa > Arthropoda > Arachnida > Araneae > Macrothelidae > Macrothele > Macrothele yani. The sequence continues at coordinate 41,911,870 of CM076999.1, read as the reverse complement.
ATTTTAACGTATTTGGAAAATCAAATTCTAAAGCTACCTCAAGCAATTTTGTTCTTCGTAAAATGGCAGAACCTAATGCATTGAAGATGCTTGGAAAGATTGGAAATTGATTCTTTCATGGAAATTTTGTTTGTGACCAGGAAAATCCTAGATTTAACAGTTGAGGTGAAGAATTAACGTTTTCCGGTGCTATCAGTAAATTAAGAATGAAAATCGAACATTCTTGCTTTGTTTCTCTATTCAGCTTCCTATGCAATTGCATGATAAGACTGTCCATAAAGTGAACTAATCAAGAAGGAGTAGCGAAGTCCGGAAATGATGCAAGGTTACATAATGATCCTCAGCTGTTCATGAACTGCATACAATTTGAAGGTAATGTTAGAAGGTTGACTGCATTGGAATGGAAATAATCTAGGTGTATTCAACTTATTAGCGGACTATAATGCACGATAAGCAAATTTTGAGAATAGGACAGGATGTTTTAGTTTTATAAACGGAAATTAGTAACACATGATTATGTTTGTGATTGAGTAGTTTCCACAAGAACGAGAAATATAAATAATTAAATATGTTTTTTTTTACTTCTAGAAAAAATTTGCATATCGCGGATTTATTTGCTTCTGATCATGAATATATTCATGTTACAGGTTTTTTTGAGTGCACCAGATTTATTTCCATTACTGATGTGACTATGGCAGATGGGTTGTCTAAACCGAGAACAATATTTACCAAACTCTGGTCGAAAGGAACAAAAGGTGATACAGAACTTAGACGTAAAGAATAAGATATCTCCCGAATATGATTTATTCTGAACTAAATTTATGTTTTTATTTCAATCAGGATTCTCACTGAGAAAACCAGGGATTTTACCATAAACAGAGAAATATATGTTTTATTTAGAAACAGTTAAGCTAGAAGAAATCATACACGAGGCTTATAAATAACAGAGAAAAAAATAATATATGACTACACGGGATGTTTTCGCGAGGTACGATATATATTGGCAAATGCACGAGAAATCGTATATGGGAGCCTTTGAAACGGCTTTACATAAGAGTTCAAACTGGAGCTATGAAATTATTTCTCAAGTCGATCGTACAATCATTAATACACAATTTTTACGTGCAGCATTTTTGAATAATTTTTCAACACGGATATCGATAAAAATACATTTATCACTGCATTATAGTTATACTGACATTTTTTTAACCATTCATCTTAAATATAAGAATAATAGGGTGTAAATACGTTTTCATTTTGGAATACAACATTATCAAACTTTAATTAGGAAATGCCATTAAAACATTAAGAACATTTTTCGAAAAAAAAAGTGTGAAAGTATAATTTTAAAGCAATAAAATGCTTGTTACTGCTTAGTTACTTCGCAAGTTTCGGGTATGCAGTCGGAAAGTTTAGGGCATTCAAAGTAAGGGTTTATTTTAAGAAGACGGGAGTGTGTAGGTCATGATGATAATCATTAGGGAATAGATGGAAGAGGCACAGGACGAATATCTTGAACAAAGTGTGGTAATCTCTAAAAATGCATATATATTATACTCCAAAACTACTGCGTTAGGATATTGAAGAAAACACATTCCCACATTCTATTAGTTTTAAAAGCAATGACTTTGTTATACGTCATATAACTTCGGTGAAACTATTACATGCTCTAGAGGAACTGAGACTGAAAAATGCAAAGACATTTCAGTAATATTTCAAAAGAAGATTAGCGTTCGCGCACAACACTTTGTAAACCAGTATTTTGATCTATGTTTCCTACCATTTTATGCAGATGGTAGCGTGTATTTTAAGAGTGAAATGTTCATTTCAAGAAGTACTGTACTTAATATACATAATTTTATTTAGAAAAAACTAAAAGCGAACAATTAAAATCTTAAGCAAGTCAACTCTATTGAGAGCCTATCATAAGCAAAAATAAGCATACCTTATACTTATTATTCGGAACTTCTAACATTGCACAGTTTCCAAGTACATACGTTCAATTTATAATTTGAATTGTTGTAATGTAACTAAATTTTTCTTCCGAATTTTTCTACCTTTATATAATGTTTCGTGATACACAATTTTTGCAATTTTTCGCGTAGTACTACATATTTTCGTTACGATAAACATTTCCAGCAAATGTACAACATAAAGAATGATGAACTACTCAGAAGTTTCTTACAAAACTGAAATGACATATTTCTTATTATTACATTTACCAGACGAAAAATTTAATCTTTCAATGTTTGTTCCTAGTCACTTAACATACAAAATCTGACAGCAAACGAATCCTAGAACTTTAGCACTACAAACATTTGTTTCCATGCATTCTCGTCTTGAAAACAAGCAGAGTTTACATGAGTAAACATATCGTATTTTTGAGCCAAATCAAAGGTAATCAAGGCTGAATTTTTCGAACATTTTCAAAGTTATTATATTACACATAATTTAATGGAAAACGTTTATGCGTTGAAAATCAAAAGTTTTTTACTTTAACTTTCTTTGGACATCAACTGTTTGTTTGAGATCTTAAAAATAAATATATTTACCGTATTTTCCTTTGAGATCAGTATGGCTGTCTAAAGACCGAAATATGTGTAAATTGAGAAAACCTGTACCCAGGAATAGACATGGACATGTTATTAGATGATGGTGAAGTGCTTATCTCATTAATTGACACTATTCAAATTTTTCATGTAAAATTTGAAAGCAAAATAATAGTAATAACGCCTCTTGTATACCCACGAGGAGAGTGACGAGGCATGAGTCATTCAATGCATAAACATTCACAAATTTACAGAATTACAATGCTAAACACTGTTCGTGCTTTACATTTGCTGTAGATGTAATTTAAAATGATTTCAAATGTTTAAGTCATCTATTATATTTGATGATAAACATTTCGCGTAGTACGACTTTCATGATAAGTAAGTACCATACATTGGGAAAACTATATAAATAATTCATTTTCAGTATGTTACTTATAAAATTAAATTTATAAAATGAAATAACGTTTATTAAATCATATTCAATGCATTCAATTTTTGTTTTAAAATTTATTATTTAGCAATGAAAAGCGCAAATCGAATTTGAACTCGGAAGATAACTTAGCGACGATGAGCGGAAGTCGAATACCATCGCAATGTTCAGCCCTGGACCAAGTTTGTTCTCGTCAAGCTCTACTGAACTTTATATACGTTATTTCGAGAGTTCATGCGTTGAGGCCAGCAATTCGTATCAAATAATCTTAAATCAGGAATTTTTATTGATGCTTAGAGTTGGGATGAACGTTTTAAATACAGTTACCTCCTCACATTTTTGTTGCACTAACGAAAAGGTGATTAGAAAATGTCAAGAATACATAGTTTAGAACTAAATATAAAGGAAATTCATAAAAGTGGAATTTAAATGTTAAAAATATGTGAATACCAACCAATGATAAAAAGTTCAAAAAGTAGTTTGCAGTTTTATAGTTGGTAAAATTCTTACATATAAGATAGAGATATGACAAAATTGTACTTAATAAATTTCTGTTATGTCTGAATCCTCTCTCACAACTTTATGGAGTGAGATGAAAAGAACAGAGTTTGCATCATCGTTGCTGTGGGGTAATTTAATTTCTTACAGGGGAGAGACGATTTACCGATCATAAAAAAAATCGTTGGCAAAATGTACTGTTTTGCAAAAACATTCGTTTCATATGATCAGTTGGGGTATTGCAGATGCCAAATTCGATGATATTACCATGTGCGTGCTATAATCATTCAGAATTAAGCTTCTTTTTGGGTAATTTTAGAAGAATTTTATAAACTAGTTTTTATTACCACTTTTTTAAGCATGTTGGCAACAATGTTTTCTGTTCAATGAAGCTTACATTAAAATAAAGATCTTTGGCGTTTATATAATTATTCGAAAAAGTGCAAATAAATTGAGAAAGCAGTTAACTTTTACCAAAATCTCAAAATCACTTGGTTGTTTTTCACGTTCAAAAATATCAGAAAAAATATATTTCTAATTAATTAAAATATTCTCGTAATTGCTTTGGAGAACGTCATTGTTTTATGTAGTACATATCGAAAATATGTGATTATAGGTTTTAGAAAAATCAACTTGTTTCTTGGTACGATTTCACTGTCTTAATTATTTCTCAAAAATTTGCACTTTTACTCATGAAAATAGTTCTGTACTTAAATACATACATATTGCTAAGCTGTTCTCTGCTATTCAGATGTTGGTTCCTCACACAAAGAACTTACTGTTGCTGTATCAAACGTCTCCTTTACAACCATCTCGGCACACTGCTCGAGGTTCATCAACATACATCACACGCCGCACATAAAACCTTTTGTATTTCATACTAATAATTTTTTTCATGCAGACATTCCGGAATCTTGTCCTCCCATAATTCCCTTGACTTTCTCTAGACCTGTCTTTCCTGACACTTAGGCTGAATAAATTCCCTTAGTAATGATCTCATCACTCATTCTTTCAACATGGCCAAACCACTTAAGAATATTAATCTCCACTTTGCTAACAACATTTTGCTTTACATTACACAACTCCAACAAATATTCATTCCTCATATGATCAGAACGTGTCTTCCTATAACCCTCCTGTAAATAGCGCATATTTATAGTTTCAAACGTGTCCTATGCCTCTTCTGTAGAATCCAGGTTTCGCAGCAATACATCAAAGTTGAAACAGTTGCACTCTCAAACACTGTCATTCGGACTTACTCGAGATTATGCCTGTGAAATCCTCCTAAAGCAGCTATGACTTTCAATGAAGAATTCACTCGTGTACTAATTTCGCCATCTAATTTGTTCTCTCTGTCAAACATGCTTCAAAAATATAGAAAATTCTTTAATTGGCCAAAACCCATCTAGACTTATGCTGCATTCAGTATTCACAGTTCCTCGCCCAATAATCATAAAATTATTTTTTCCATTATTTTACTCAGCCTGAAATTCATACATATTTCGTACATCCGGCCCAGAATTTTCTGAAACTCACTTTTCCTCTCTGCCAGCAGGATTGTGTCACCAGCATGATGCAATCGACTCACATAGACATTACCGATACATAAACCAGTACTGTCACTTTGGCATCACGCATTCATAAATATATATAGAACAGTCATTGTGACATTACACAATTCTGTTTGACTGCTGATCCAATAGAAAATCATTTCAGTACAATACAATTTACTTGTACACAGGTTCTACTGCAGGCATAGGTGGCTTGCACACTACTGAGAAGATTCCCAGTGACACTATATTTATTCAGTACGTTCCGCTGAAGGTTACTATTTACTCAATCATAAGTTTTCTGTAAATCTACTCAGGCAGCAAAAATGTCTTACCAACAAACAGATACCTTTCGATCATCAAACGTAACAAAAAATATGGTTAGTTCAGTCCTTACCAGGAAGCCACGCTACACATCCCACACTTTCTGCGACGTAGGACACCGTACTTTATAAATAACAATCTTTCTAAATACATTCCGTGGCGCACTCAGCAAACTTATTCAACAAAGGTTATTGCATTCAGTCTGATCAACTTATTCCTTATACAAGAAAACAATGATAGCGTCCTTCCAATCCTGTGGGACCATTGGTAACTCCCAGCACAACTGGGAAATATCAGTGAACCAGTCAGTTACAGAGTCACCACCCCATTTTAGCAACTTACGTGTTAGGCCATCGACTCCAGGAGCCTTACAATTTTGAAGATATTTTAAAGCTTTACACCACTCTTCACTTCAAATCGATCCTGTACTTCCATGTCTGACTGTAACATCATCTGCTTATGCCGCAGTATCGCGTTTGGTTTCATGCTCTAATAATTCACAGAAGTAATCACCAAGTCTTTCTCTTAACTCGTTGGGCCCCCCCTCTATTTGCCGATACTATTCTTCATACAACTTAGAATTTTATTTCCCTTTTTTCCGGATGCCTTGTGTACTTCCTTTATATATCTTATGTACTTCGATGTCTTAGTTTTTCTGTCTTTCCAAAAATCCAGTTAATGGGATTCCGCCTTCACCCTTCGTGTACTAGCCTTACTATGGCTAACTGGTTTGGCTGCCTCACGCTTCTTACAACGATCATCACCCTAGGAGTTCTGCCTTGCAGTATCCCGAAATGTGCTTTCTTCTTTCCCCAAACAGATTTTTTAATCTCACTGTTCCACCAATCGTCACCTCTGTTACCCACCATCGTACTGTATTTTAAATTTGTTTTAAACGAAATTCCTTGTTGCTCATCTAAATCAAATTTCAACGTCGTAACACGCATACACTAAAACTCTCCATAACTCCTTTCACCTCCCCAATTCCGCAGTGGTCTAAACGCTGGCTTTTGAAATGGGTCTGGGTTCGAACCCCGACTGAGGCATGCATTTGGTGTTTGTCTGAATGCACTTCTTCTCTCCCTTCCTTGGAATCAGAGATTGATTATAGCTCGTAAAATTTAAACCGTGTTAGTTAAAATTCATAAACAACTTTAATAAAATTAAATCACTTCCTTCAAGCCATCTATCTTACCTTGCACTGCTCTCCTACAAACCAATCGTCAGTCACGTACTGCTGCTTCACTGACCCAGAAGATGCTTAAAGGCGCTGGTATAGCTTTTTCTTTCTTCTTTCCTTTTTTTTTTCCTAGTTTAACCACTAATGAGTAATTCCAAGTAGGGGTATGAGCTGTCTCCGGTCTCTAATTTTCGGCCACTGATTCCAGGGAAGTAAAAGAGCCCCTGTAGTATGAAAAGCACAACATCCATGCCTCACCGTGATTGGAGTCAGAAGCCATCTGTTAGACACCCTTCCGTCCTGGAACCCCTACTTTGCAGTACACAAAGGGCAGAGCATTTAATAACAAACTCTCTAAATGAAGTCCTATTCTGCCACTCGAGTGGAGCAGTGGTCAAAACGCTGGCTAATGACCATTTGTCTGATATGGGTCCTGGTTCGAATCCCGTGAGAAACGGATATTCTGGTTGTCTAACGGCAGTGGCTATCTCTCATCCATGGAACCAACGGACTAAGTTAGCGATAAGTGACTACTTATAGCCCATTGAGATGCCTACGCTGTTCGTTAAAACCCTAATAAAAAAATGCAATGAATCATCCTCAGTTGGCCTTGGCCGTACTAACGTGAGTAAAAATCTTAAACTAAGGCTTCGGAAGAGTAGGGCCAATTGCATTTTCATGTTTCTGGCAATGCCATTTTGATAAACTTTCAACAGAAACTAAAACAACACACTATCTAGGGGGAATAACATAGGGTTGCATGACGAAAAACGCAATACTTATTACTATCTGCCAAAGTCCAGAATTTATTTTAAAGTAAAAAAAAAATGAAAAAATCGCATTTTTAACGCAGTGGGCAAGTCAAATTTCAGAATGGGCTACAACGCATCACGGCATCACCTCGGCGACGTCGCTGGCCATCGTGAAACGTCAAGTTCATGACGCCACAGCCTCTGCCGCCATGATCGCCCAACGATTGAGTTCTTAACATTAAACTGAGTTGTTAGGATGCCCTTCATGGTGTTTCACCCCATATCTTTCACTTTCAGAACGTGGTTAAGTTAAAAATTATTGCAATTCTTATGTAACATGCTATACATGTTAAAATTCGTAATAGTAAATGTTTTTTGATGTTTGTGAACAGCGGCGTAAATAGGCATTTCTGCGCTAGGGGCAAACCACAAAATATTGCGCCCCCATCTGTCTTTCAATCAAAAGTACCCAAATATCCACATAAATACACCTCTCAACAAAAGATAAATAATATCACATCATCGTAAGGCACACTGAAATTGTTTATTTGTGTACTGCTTTTACCAACTTCGTTTTCGTACCTACGGTATCACATCAAACGGATAGAATACAGCTGGCAGTCGTGATTCTCTGTCACACTAAATATCGAATAGCCCCCAGAGAATCTTCAATAGTGTGGGCGACATTCTTATCTTGCAACGAAAGTACAACTTCATTTCTAAATGCAATTGACATCCTTTCAACGTTTTGAAGATGAAATGGAAATTTTACGTTCCCGAAGCTACCGAAAATGGCGAAAGACATTACAAGCAAACTCTGTAAATGGACAAATGATATAGCATGGTGAGAGAAACCTGTGCTAGAAACTGTTGCAAAAGTTTCAATTCTAATTTTATTCTCATTGTATAGGTGATTTTTGGTCCCACTCTAGATATGCGCCTTGGGGTGGTGGCCCCGCCCTAGTTACCTCCGTTTGTGAACATCACAAATATTCACTGATATCTGATGTTCTTACTTCATTAGATATCCATACATTAGACTTGAGAATAGATTTTGCTCGTATCAGTTTATCGGTTGTACTTTTGCCAAATCGAACTCGTCAGAATATATGAGCTATAGAATTTAATACGAAAAATACTGTAGTTAATTGAAATTTTTGATATTTCTAAATTTTTACAGTAAAAGTTTCGTTTTGCACTTTTACGATAAGTGATAGCAGAAAATCTCTAAAAAAATTATATTAAGTATTTGTTCACCATATTATACTCCTTCATTTCAGAAAAAGCTACTCCGAAAGACCGACTATTTTTTCCGTGATGGACTCATCGGCGGCAAAAGTACAGTCAGACATCCTGATATATTAGTATGATTACGAATAAAAATAACAGAGATTTAGAATGTGCACTGATTATTAGTAAATGAATACATTGTCGTAGATGATTTTGTGATTACAACGTTATTCTCCCTCCACATTTGGTAAAAATCTGACGTTTCAGAACTAGCAGGTTTCTAACAATACCTTGGTGACTTTGCAACAAACAAAATTGGAAGAAAACGTAATATTGAACACACCTACAAAAAAGTACACCAACAGGTTCTTTAGGTGACGCACAGCACTATCACATTAAAAAAAGGGTAATTGTTGTGCGGAAAGTGGCCTGTTTCCTATTCCCACATTAGTGAAATATTATTGGCAACTTTTCACTAAGCGCAGCCGTCAACATCACGTAGTCTTCTCAAAATGCTTCACACGTTTGACGCCATCCTTACTCCTTCTATTTTAACCTCCGAGACACTCGTGCAAGGCTTGCCTGGTTACACTGTTATTACTAATATCATTTAGCGATTCCTATATTAAAGAACGGCGCCAACTAGAGGGATTTATTTTCCCTCGTCACCGGCTCCCTCCAATGGGGTAACTCATTAAGATTTATATGTCTTTTATATGTGTAATATTTTATGTTTGCATGTCTTTTTATTATCGTGCAACAGAAAGAGAAACAATTCGAAGACTGTTCATCTTATATCTACTATAGATATGGCATTTTCAAAATATTCGAAATCAGATTTATGTTCCCCATTTTGCACTTTTATTTCAAGAATGGAAATGATAATTTCTTTCGCAAATCGAAACGGAAATAAATTTTAAACGATGATTTTTAGGCCATTGTTCCTCTAGTTTAATGAAAACAATTTAGAAATTAGTTCTGAATTAGTTTGAGGCATCCTCGTTTTTATTTGAAATCTTTAATATTGTTTATATTTGTTGTTTGCCAAATTATGGATATGAAAAATGAAGCCCGTCTGGGTCATTTGCTTACTTTTATTTTATGTTCAGTATGAAACTGCAAAAAAAAGTTATATATATTTATATAATACATATTTCTCAAATTTTTCTGAAACAGCAAACATTGCTTTTAAAACCACCAACTGCTTTAAAGAGCGGTTGGCATACTTTAATGATGTTATACACAAAGTCACATCTTTTGCAGTTTAATGCTTTGGTTATTTAAACCAGTGTTTCTATATAAAAGGTACCGGTCCGCAGGAGACGAGATAATATATTTATTTTTCTTTTGAATCGAAATGGAGTGAAAGTAAGAGGAAATATAGATCTAAATTATTTTGAACACCTGTCGCGGAAGATTAAAAGAAGCTCGTATCGCTATCTCTTCACAAAATCTGAACTCCTGCAGTCTAATTTACCAGGAAAAAGAAAGCTTTGTCGAACTTCCTTCTTATGCTGGTATGGTATCGATATTCGGATCCAAGTCTGTGGCTCAATGTTGAGGTACTATGCAGAAATAATATCGAAGTCTCAGGAACAAAGCTCTGAAAAAATATAGTGACCTTTTGGACCATGTATTTGTTGCAAGGGAAACGTTTCAGCCGGTCACTTAATCAGACTAAAAATGTTTCTGGTAATGAACAAGTTCGTCAAAAAACATAAAAGAACCGACAAAAATGGTTGATGTTTTCCTTCGAACAATAAACATAGTAATAAGAAATTAATTCATCATCGGGGATACCTGATTGTCCTAAACACTCTGAATAACCTCGCTTGAAATGCATTGTTCAATACCAGTGGACACAGAGCAAAAGCAAAACAAAAACTAAAAAATAGCCTAAACGTGGTAAAAAAGGGAGAACGGAAAGAAATAACGAAAGAAAAAACACATCTGTGGAAATCACAGACGATGATTAAAAATAACCTGAAACAAAATGGGTAGACGCGAGTAGTTCTTTTGTTACCCACTTAAACCGCTTCCCTTTGGTTTTCATGCGTGCCTGAACCGGAAATGGACGTCGCAGCAGCAGTAGATACCGTGAGTTTAACTCGTTTATGCCCGAGAAGTGGCGTTCAAAGCATCCCAGCTTATTTCCTTTGTTGTTACGAAAACTATCAATTAGCCACTTAAATGGTCAAATGATGCCGTTCGATAGATGATTTGACAATATGACTTTCCGCTTGGGTTTCGCCGGGTTTTTTATTGTACTCACTTGCCGCTTATGGTGAATACATAACAAAAAGAGTGTTTTCCCGAATAACAGCAAGTGAGTACATTAAAATGAAATGAGCGAAACCCAAGCGGCAAATTAAATGGTATTCTAAGTTTCAATTCGCAGTGTGTTTTAGTTTTCAAGGTGGTACTAACACAGAATATGAAATCCCTCCAAGCCGACGATTTTGCCTGAACTTTGTAAATGTAATGCTCACACCAGTGATATATTGGAACTGTCTTTGATAGCAACGAATACATAGAAAACAGTATTCCAGAACAAAAGTTTGCACGTCTTAGTTTAAATTACAATTGAAACTGGTGGCAGTTAAAACGAGAAGTAATTAATATCTTCAGAATTGCACATGGGCGTTTCAGTATCCCACACGAATTTATAGAAGAAATAACGAGAGACATTTTTAGGTTTAATAAGAAATGCATTATTTTGATTGAAAAGTTTTCAATTCTTCTTTGTATTTTAATGCATGTGGAGTTCCAGTGCAAACCCAAAATATCAAGTGCGTGATTAATATTAGATACATAAGTAGAATGCCGGTTGCGCAAAAACGCAGCGATTTATAATTTAAAACAGGCAGCGAAAGCAAGAAACTTTCCCATATCTTTCGTCGGTAATATACTGTTATTATTACTGATATTTACGAAAAGAATTCTGGCACTCATGTGATTAATAGAATAACAACTTGTATTTTTTTTACAAATAATGATAGAATTAAAGGTTTCTTAAACTAATTCTTTCAAGTATTTCTTTGCTAAATGAATCATAAAATATTCCTAATTTGTACTGATTTATGAATATTTTAATAACTTACTCTGTAATAATGTTTCGTACTTCTACAGGTAAAGTATTAATAATATTGTTTGATTTTAGAAATTTCAAGATTTTATAAGAATTCTTATTATCCCTACTATAGGCAGTAACCTTGGTATTCAAAGAAATATCCACAAAATGACATTGGAATCTAGGAAAAATTACTCAAATCTTATGAGTTTACTTCATCGTTCTGTATGTTATAATATATCGATTCCCGTTTACATGAATTCATCGCAATAATTCGTCTTTCTTTCTTTCAGTTTATTTTTACTTTTTTTTTTTTTTTTTTTTTTTTGCAACATGAAAATATTGGTGGCTTTCAGGTCTTGTTTCAAGCGGTAATAAATCAGAATAAAGAGTTACTAAGAACAATTTTGAACTTTTTTTTTTTATTCACAACTCATTCTTGTTTTTTGCAATACATATTTTTTACATATTTTTTTTACATATTTTTTGTGTGCTCAATTGCTAAATTTGGCGAGCATTGTTCTTTAGTGTCAGATGTGTTGGATGCATAGTTTTGGCACAAGTTTTATCCGGAGTTATCAGTGCTGTGTTCAGCAAAGCTTTCCAACACAGCTATAGGACGTACTGAGAGAGCTAATAACAAACCGTAAGAATGGAAGGAAATCCATCTCCGGTATTTAAACAAGCTTTTAAGAAATATTTTTATCAGATTTTATCTCTTCCGAAATATCCGTTACATAACAATCAAACGTGTGAAATATGACATATCTTGAAACCAAATGCAGTTCACATATGAGCACATATTTCTACTCGACTTGTTTCGCACATAACTGACATTTGATTCCATCATTTTATCATTTCACAGGATTTTTGCGAATTTTGCTCTCCCAATTTCAAGTATTCCTGATTAATTAATTTTTAAACGTTTTATGAATGATAAAACGACAAAAAATCTTTACTGATATGAGGATTAACCTAACGACCGGGTACATATTAGATAACTTCGTGTTTGGCACACCGTATATACACTCCGGAAGGAAAGCCGGTGGGAACTTCCTATTATAATACACTGTCGTTCAAAAATTAAGGACGATACGGTTTTTCGAATGTAACGTCATGCAGAGTTGCTCCACATCGATTCAATTCATACCATAAGATGTAAGAATGTGGGACAAGTCAGCAAAACCGTCCAAACAAGAAATCCAAAGGATACAAAGGCACTTTATTGAAAAAGGTAGCTTCAAGCACAACAGGACTGAAGACAGAAACTTCCCTGTGACAGGCGGCTGCCAAGAAAAATCCAAACTTTAGTTGGGGATATGATCACCCCTGACTGCGTTGCAGGATTTACAACGTCTGTCCATGCTGAGGACGAGGTTGTCAAGCAGATGTTGAGGCATCGCGGCCCATTCCTCTTGTAGCGCTGATCGCAGCTGCGGAATCGTTGCTGACGGCTGGTGACGTGCAGCCAAGCGTTTCCTGAGAACGTCCCACACGTGTTCGATTGGATTTAGGTCCGGGGAGCTTGCAAGCCAATCCATGCGTTGAATATCTTCCCTCTCCAACAGCTCTGAGACAGCCACTGTACGATGAGGTGTAGCTTTGTCGTTAATGAAGAGGAACTCAAGACCCACAGCACCTTTAAATAGACGCACGTGAGGCAGGAGAACCTTGGTAAAATAGCGGACACCAATGATTAAACCGCATTGGAAGATGTGGAGGTTCCTACGGCTACCAAGCATGATACCGACCCAAACGATAACACTGCCACCTCCAAACCGGCCCCTTTCAATTATGTTGGAGGTGTGATTGCGTGTTCCCTGCTCTCTCCAGTTGTGTATACGTCCAGAATTGCTCGTCAGACTAAATCGGCTCTCATCCGTAAAGAGAACTCGACCCTGTTGCTGATGTGTCCAGTTCTTGTGTTCCGGCAATACAGAAAACGCCGTCTCCGAAGAGCAGGCGTTAACGCCACACACCGTACTGGTCGTCGTGCAAATAGACCACCTTTGTGCAGCTTCCTGGCCACGGTAAAACGCGATAACGGGCGTGCAGTAGTCTGTTGCATGTGCCTTGCGATTTCTTCCGCTGTCGGACGTCTGTTTCTTCTCACCTGTAGGACAATATACCGGCCATCCGGTGCCGTGGTTGCTCTTGGGCTACCAATGCAAACTCTTGGACAGCTGTTCCAGTCTTTTGAAATGTTCTCCAAGCTCGTGAAACGGTGTTGTTAGCGATCCCGAACTCCTCGGCCACACTAGTTACACTTCGAGCTTCTTCCAACTTCCCAATGACGCGACCTCGGGTAAAGTCATCCAGATGTCGTCTACTGGATTGCCTGTCGGCCATACACCACGGTGGCAGCAACTCGACGTCGTTCAGACAGATGTACACCGTGCAATACCTTTAACCGAATTGCTGAGCGTACACCGCCCATGTGCTTTATACCCTGGCGACACCGCCCCTACGTCATGCTGCATATATGCGCGTGCCCTACGGTACCGGACCAAGTCTATCTCCTAAATGGTCTTTCTGTCCATTCTGCCTGCTCGTTCCGCTGTTGCGCTAATTTCTCCTTTTCGTCCTTAATTTTTGCTCACCAGTGTATATGAATTGTTAAGGGCAGCAGAAACTGGGTTCCAAGTTGGAATGTCATTGGATGAAATAATGACGTCACTGCAGACGACCACATTCAAATGTGCGCAACGCGTATTTAATGACTAGGGCGGGCAGAACGAAGTCATTCGCTTGGTGTCGTGTTGTTGTCATGAAGAAACTACCATGCCAGGACGACGCATGCGCGCAACATATGTTCATTTATGGGATTTGGAGCGAGGCCATATAGTTGGTCTCCGGGAGGGAGGTTGGAACGTCCGTCAAATTTCGGACCTAGTGGAACGAGAGGTATAGGCCGTGGTAAGATGATGATGTTGCACGCTCGCAGGCGTGGTTTCCTGTAACACAAAGTTGCGGACGCACGAGCAGGTTGGCGTATCAAGAGGACGGCGTCGGTAGATAGGACGGCTATGGCGTCACAAAAATTCATTCCTCTATCATAAAAAAAGATATCTTCCAGAACTATAGGGAATCGTTTACGCGTGTCGCTGGCATGGTTACCAATGACCCCTGGTCACCGTGGAGCACGTTTGCGGTGGTGTCAATAACGAGTTCATTCGAATGAGGAATATCGGTTTGTGGTATTCAGTGATGAACGCCGATTATGCGTGGGAGTGTCTGGCGGCGGTGCAAGCTTTCGAAGGCGACAAGGCTAACGGCTTCTGCCATCCTGCATCCAACAAAGAGACACCATTGTGCGGAGCGATTAGCTATAACTCTCGTACGATTCTGGTGTTTGTACGGGGTATTCTGAATAGCACTATGTACGTCAACGACATCGTGCAGCCGGTCGTCGTGCCATTTTTGAGTGCGATCTCAAATGCAATATTCTAACAGGATAACGCCCTCCCACACTGCCCGGACAACTCGACATACTCCTCAAGGTGTGCATCAACGCCCTTGGCCAGCACGCTCTCCGGACTTGTCTCCAATCAAGCATGTCTGGGACCGGATCGGACAAAGACTCTTCTGTAGGACCACGGCATGAAGCGAGCATCTCTGAATTACGAGTTAAAGTTAAAAGCGCATGGATTGCTATCACCCAGCGTGATATCTAGCATTTGTACGATCGATTGCATGCTAGATAAAAATTTCGTATTGCTACTGGAGGAGGTGCCACCCCTTATTACAATTTCCCTTCTGTAAACTCTAATACGCATTAAAAGGTAACATTAACATCGAAAAACTTCACACGTGTTATACCTTTGCTTTCTTAACAAGTCGTTGCTACGGCATAAATCCGATAGATGCAGCTGCAATTTTTAATGGTGTTCTTTTCTCACTTTCCGGTAGTATGTATCGAAATAAAAACTAATATTATGATTTCAGAAAGCAACGTGTTTGCTCGCAAACAATTTACAGAAAACATATCACATGGTTTCGATCTATGCCTTTTCAGTAATATTTTCGAAAGTCAATTGTGAAAACCTATTTTTTTGCGAACTAATCGTATTTTCGAACTAATTTCCAGGTCCGAAAATTATTTCTTAAAACGTAATGTTACTTTCAGTTTCGACTAACGAACTATTGTACATTCTCTCTTTTTCACGAACTCAAATTTCAGGATATCAATATATTTCCTTTGTCCTCAAACGAATAAATTTTGCGAATTGCTTCTACCGCAAGCTCTTGTCTTCTAAGTTATAGCGGGACAAAAGGAGTTTCCTGGATTTCCGACGAAGTGAGTTGCCAATGTCAATACCTTCACGCGGTTTGATGAGTCGAGAGAGGAGCTACGACAAGATAACTCCTTAGCGTATCGGGCTATTTTAACTATTCAGAAGCCTAGTACTCTCGTACGTAATGCCCCAAGGCTATCTGATTGCTATGCTCCTTTGTTTTCAGTGATGTTTTAGTTTTTACACGTGTAAGAGATTTTTGTTCTTAGAATGTCTGATAAGAAGAAGTTTGTTTATCAGCAGATGTTACGAAAAAGATTTTGAAGGAAGCCGACGCATATGTCCTAACTAAGATACAAACTGCAAAAGAGTTCGGGATGCCCAGAAATACTTTGTATATGATCATCAAAGCACAAGAAGAGATTGTTTTTATGCATGATGGCGGCGGAGTCGCACCTTCCCGAGTATTTTCCTGAAAATAAGTATCCCGAATTGAAAAAGGCTTCAGTTGTTTGGCTCTGGAAAATGTGAGGCAAAGATATATCCATTGACGGCAACCTACATAAACGAGAAGTAGGTACTTTTGCTTTGAGGCAGGAATTGGAAGATTTTGAAGGATGTGATAGTTGGCTGCAAAAGTTCAAATTGCGGCAAGGCTTGACTTCCAGGTAGGCGTGTGATGAAAGTGTGGCGATCGACACCTGGTCGCTACGATTGATAGGAAAGAAGAAAGGCGGAAAGCATTACTTTAAGAAATGTCGCCAGAAGTTTTTAATGTCAAAGAGAGCGTTTCATTTTTAAAGTATACCGGGCAAAACATTGGTTTTCAAAGGTGATGTGTGCAGTGGCAAAAAGAATTCTAAAGAAAGATTTACGGTCATTAAGACCGTAATACAGTTGGTTCTCTTTAAGAGAGCCAACATGTCCAGCTCAGAAAAGATGCCACTTCTATTTGTAGGAAGAACAAAGAACCCCAGATATTTTAAGAACGTGAAAGAACTTTCCTCTGAATACTACAAATATAAGAAAGCGATGATGACGTGTTTCAATTACGAGAAATGGTTCAGAGCTGGACCAACAATTTTCTAAAGGGAAACACAAAATTCTCCTAGTACCAGATCATTGTACAGCTAATATTCCGGTCCATGAGTAAAGGCATGATACAGTGTTCTAAAGTAATATATCGGTGAATGTTTTTAAAACCGGTTATTCTTTACTTGGAACATGGAAAAATCTACAAAATTGCGATGCTCGGCACCCATGCATCTTTTAGTTCGGGCGTGGAATGAGGTCTCCCAGGCAACGATTGCCAACTGTTTTCGTCATGCACGTTCTTTAAAGATGAAGCGGATGAAGATGAAAACATATCGGAGAATGATTCCAGATGTGATGAAGTCTAGCTGCAGGAATCCCGCTGCAAAGTTCAGTGGACTGAGTTTTGTGGACTGACTTCTTTTTTGTACTAAACAACGGCGGACTCATTCCTTGGACTGAGTTTTGATAAATAAAAACCAAGAATCTAAACGCAAATTCCTAATCTCATAAAATTTCAATTTCACGAAATATATGAACATTGTTGAAACTTCTGCCTCGTGTAGTTATATTAGTTGTCATGAACTTCTTGGCTAACCACGAAGCAGACAATTATGAAGACATTTTATGCAAAACATGCTCGCTAACATCAAAAATTTTGATTTTAACATGATAATAAAGGTACACTTCCTCCATAGCCCCATGGACAGATTTCTGGATAAGCTTGGTCATTTTAGTAAGGAACAAAGGGAGAGCCTCCATCAGGGTATAAAAGGGATAGCAGAAATGTATCAAGGCATATATAACAGACACACGATGGCAGATTATTGATGCAGCCTTGTACGTGATTATCCTGATGAACCACATAAGAGAAGATCGTACATATAGCGTTTTTCTATACATTAATTGTGATTATCTGAAACAGTTTACTTTCTTTCTATATTGTTGTAGTGAATACACCACTAGACATTTTTGGTTTTTCAACAGGGGCTTCCCTTATCTCCAGTGCTGCAGCCAATTTAGAACAAAAAAAGATGGCACAGAAATTTCGGGTGTAATGAGCACACCTTTTGAATCTTTTCTGACGCAAATTAAATTTATCAAAGCTATCCAACCGGTATGGAAAACAAAAGTATCTGAGGGAAGAAATGTTTTTAATCGAGCTTTCAATCCCGTAGATAATGCTCTAAACGGAATGGTAAGCTTACGCCCTTTAATTGCAGACTTGTGCGTTAAAACCAAGTGTATTTTATATGAGAAACATTTCGCAGCGGAAACGTTCTTTAACAAAGAAATACTTTTCAAATCGGACACTTCGAAGCAGAGAAATGGACAAATGCAATTTATGCATCTACACCACTAGGCGGGAAACCATGCTTTATTTTGGGAAGAAAGTATTCTCAAAATGTTTCTCGATTTGAGCGGTATCCGCCAGGAAAGCATTTTTTCTCAGTCGAGTTTTCAGGAGCTGAGATTTTGCTGCAAATACATCAGAACCAGAAATCAACCCTTAAACCATCTGGTGGCTAAACCATTCTTCACAAAATATTAAGAATTATATGAAAAAGAAATTCCATCAAGAGATATATTCGATACGAAAGGAATTTCTCAAATAGGAGTTTTAGAAGCAGAAGTAACACAGAAAACGCACTTTACCATTGCTCCCCCTAGCGGAAACTCTATGATTTACATGGACATTTTGAATTTATATGAAATATATTTCGCATGGGAAACCCTGTCAAACAAAGAAAGAATTTTCCAAATCAGACTCACAGAAGTAGATGTATTGACAAAAATAATATATACCTCTACGAGCCCCTGGCGTAGAAACCATGCATTATTTTACGAAGGAAATATTCCTAAAAAGTTGTTCACATCAGTAGCCTCGGTGCACCCCCAAAAAAATAATTTTTCATTTTTCAATATGAAAATAAATTTTCAATCGAGATTTTAGAAACGCAGATTTTGCTGCGAATACATCAGAAGCAGCAAATAAGTCTTACGCTTCCTGGTGGCCAAACCGTTTTTTTACAAAATTATAAATTATATGTAAAGGATTTCCCATCAGGATCTGTATCCGGTGCAGAAAGAATTTTTCAAATCACAGTTTTAGAAGCAGTGATATTGAGGGAAACGCAATTTACATTTACGCCCACTAGAAGAAAGTCTACGAATTACTTCAAAATTTTAAAATTATTTGAAAAATATGTCACACCGGAAACTATCCAATATACAATTCTGGCCACCCAAAATGCAACACAAAGGCCACAAGATAGCAAAGCCAGATTTACTGGACACATAACAACATATACAAAGATGAAATGATTAAGCTTACAGGCCCGTGCGACTTGCAGAACACGCAGATATCAATAGTTCGTGCGGACCCTATGGCTGGCAATAACGGCCGCTACACGCCGCGGCATCGAACGAAAGAGGCTTTCGATGTGAACGTAGGGTATGTCGGTCCAGGCTGCTTCCACACGTTGCCACAGTTCATCAGGCGTAGCCCCGGGTGGTGCTTGTTGGGCCACTCGGTGGCCGACCAGTGACCAGACGTGTTCGATGGGCCACATATCTGGAGAACAGGAAGGCCACGGCAGCAGTGACACCTGGTGGTTCATGAAGAATTGTTGCATGATGCGTGCCACGTGCGGTCGGGCATTGTCCTGTTGAAACGTGGCCGCTGGCATATCCTGCCAGTAACGGAGGACTACAGGCTCCAAAACTTCGGAGATGTAACGGTGGCTGCTGAGTGTACCGGCGATGCGTGCTAGAAGGGTGCGAGTGTCGTATCAAATTGCACCCCAAACCATAACACCAGGCGACGGACTGGTATGGCGATGCATAGTGCAGGCGTCATACAGTCTCTCACCGCGGTGCTACCACACGCGTACCACACAATCGTGGTGTTGCAGGCAGGAGAGGGATTCGTCAGAGAAGGCAATGTCGTGCCATTCCTTAGTTCAGGAGCGGCGTTCAACAGCTCCTTGCCGCCGCACTCGCCGAGGAATCAAAGTCAATTGTAACCGGAGCAATTGGCGCCGTGCGACAATTCCCGGCTCCTGCAGACGAAGTCGAACGGTATGTGCTGACACAGGTTGTTGCGCAACAACCCTAAATCCTGCGCTAACGTTTGTTATGTGGTGGTGTGATCCGTCAATGCCCGTCGCACGACATACCGGTCTTCTCGTTCGGTGGTGTGCCGCAGCTGCGGCAATCGCTCACGTCGGTTCGTCCGTCCCTCCTGCACCCACCGAATCCATATTCGCATCACTGTGGCTGGATCTCGTGGCACACGGGTGCCGATGTCTCGGTACGATAAACTGCTGTCGCGATAAGCCACTATTCTTCCTCTGTCAAACTCCGAAACGTGCTGGAATGACTGCCGTATTCTGCGACGAGGCATCAGGAAGCTTCCCACTCACAGGTCCGGCAGCACAACACACTTCCATTACTTACACCACTGCCCTTTTTATAGTGCTTCACGGTGGCGCGCCGGGCGCACATAATTTGCATATTCGATGCAATGCTAATCGTTTGCATGTCCTCTCACGTACGACGCATGCTGCGAATTTGAGGCCAATCGGATGCTTCCTTCTTGGTGTTACATTTTGGGTGGCCAGTAGTGAAGAATTGATGAGAAGGATCATTAGAAGCAGAGACATCGACAAAAATAAGATGTACGTCTGCGCCCGCTGGCCGAGAAACCGTGCAACATTTTAAGAAGAAAATATTCCAAACAGGTTTAAGGAAGTGTGTGGCATCTGTCCACGAAATAATGTTTCAGTCGAAATTTTAGAAGCTCGGATTGTATGGCAAATACATCAGAAGCAATAATTAACCCTTACACCCCCTGATGGCCAAAGTATACTTTACCAAAAATTAGAAATAAAATATGCAAAAGATGTCCTATCAGGATCTGTATCCGCAGAAGAAAAAAATTTTCAAATCGGAGTTTTAGAAGAACTAATATCGGGGAATAGGCAATTTAATTGTACGCTCGCTAGCGGAAAATCTATGCGTATCTTAGAAAAGTAACTGTACGTAAAATGCCCTTCAAAAAAAATGGAATCGAAAATTAAAGAATATTTTCAATCCGATGTTTAGAAGCAAATATGCGGAATAAAATGTATTTTGAATTTGACATCATCTGCGTTCACGCCCTGTGACGGCCAAATTTGTACATCGTAGAGAAAAAACGAAATCAGAGTTGCTCATTCGCATATCTAAGGCTTCCCAATTCAAAAAGAACTTTTCAAATCGGACAAACCGATAACACATATTCCCAATTGAAAAAGAACTTTTCAGGCGGACAAACCGATAACACAAGCAAGATTTTTTTTACAAAAGGCATGCTAAAATTTAATGTCATACTCCGAATGAGGAACACAAAGTCACCGTAAAACATGTTTAATATCATTATAAAAAAATTGGTATTAATTAATAAAATAATTGAATTTGCAAAAAAATTACTGATAATAATATTTGGAGTTTATGATAATTAGTAAAATTGCAAAATGTGATGTGACTGAGATGTGACTGTGATGTGACTAAAACTGCGAAACGTGATGTGCGACTGAGTTTTAAAGAAATAAGAAAAGTAGACATGATGTGAAGATCTTTTAATATGTTCACACTACATTTTCCAAGATTGGTTGTCTGGCATATCGTGTTTAATTGTGGTTTACAGTGGCACACATAAGAGATCATATGTAATAATAATTACTACAAGATGTGTTTGTTTATTGTAGAAACGAACGAAAAGAATGAGAACACTTTCGCAAATTAAACAACTGTGAATTAGAAATTAAACATATTGAAGTGTGCTACTAACTTTTGCGGTTTCCAATGGTAGCCAAAATATTTAAATTATTTAGATATGAGTATGGAGTATGAAACAAGAAATAGAAACTGACTAAATACACCGAGCGTACAACAATTGGAGGCACGAGTCCTGTTTGTTGAACACGTGGAATTTTCGAGAAGAAAAAAAAAATAAAGCAATTGATCCATAGTTTAGCAAATCTGGTAAGACACTGTCGTTGCATATACCACAGCTAATAATGGTGTTCAATGTTTTAATGATGTGCAATAATAATCATGCAATGAATTGATTATGGTACGGATTCCAACATACCAGAAATCATTACTCAAGTTATCCCTCAAGTTATGAATATTATGGCTGTGGAATAAATCTCGGTCCTGTGCCCTGACATTTAATCCCATTTCGATGATATTCAACAGAACTGGTTCGGTATACCTCCGAAATAAAATGATAAAATTTTGTCACAATCGAAGCATTTTTACGTAAGTAATGATGCATAAAGGCTATGGAATAGATCCCGCACCTGTGTCCTCACCTTTGACCCTATTTCGCCCATTTTCAACATAAGTCGTGCCCAGGCATGCCCCTACAACATACTAACACTTTATCTAAATCAAAGCATTTTTACGTAAGTTATGACGCATAATGGCGATGGAAGTTATTCCGCTCCTATATCGTGACCTTTGACCCCATTTCGCCCATTTTCGATATGGTTTGTCGCCAGGTGGTCCCCTACCACATACTACAATTTCATCAAAATCAATCCCTTTTTACGGTAGTTATGGCGCATAACAGCAGTGGAATGGATCCTGCTCCCATGAACTGATCTTTGACCCCATTTCGTTCACTTTAAATAGCCTTTCTTCCCCGGTGATCCCCTAAAAGATACTAAAATTTCATCGAAATCGAACGATTGTTACGCGAGATACCGTGCGGACGGGCATACGCACACAACGCGTGACGTAATGAGGCAGATGCGAATCGCAACCCTATACTCGCCGCAAGAGTGTGACGTCAGAACACTTTAATAGTATCCACACAATCAACGCGTGACGTAATGAGATAGATGGCATGAGCTCGCGTAAATATTCTCAAACACGAGATTGGGATGTCATAAGATTTCTAAGCATTGGTAACATTAATGGAACTACGCCATGCCAATAAAAACGTTATAATTCGGGGTGGGCATTTAACCCACTAAACGAATTCTCCTAAAGTCGAGATCAAGCTAAATCGATTTCTAGTACCAGAAAACTGTAGGTTAGCGATTTTCATCAAAATTGTTAGAGCCGTTTTCAAAATAAAATGTACATACATACATACAAGAATTGCTACTCTAAGGTGGACGTCAAGTAATTTTGCTTCCTATACTTCCAATGGAAAAACGTCTGAACAAATTTTCTTTACAAACATTGCGTTCGTTCCCGAGGATGAAAATTTGAACATCCATTAAGATAGCTTCATTTCATAACTTGGAATACTTAATATTTTCTAAACCGTAACCGTAATTATGCAATCCAACATTTATTTGTCCACTGACGTCACCAAAGCACAGATCGCGCCATCATTTTTCTGGTTTCAACACCACCAAAGGAAACGTTATTGTTTTTTAATATAATTATGCTTATGTTTTACAAAATGTTAAGTATTCCAAGTTATAGTATGAAGTTATTTTAATCGATGATCAAATTTCCAATCTTTGGGAACACACTAATTGTGAAGGAAATGGGTACAAAAGGTTTTCCATTGAAAATATAGGAAGCAAATTTACTTGACGTCCACCTTAATTGTGTGGAATAAGGGCGATGGAATGGATCCCGATCCAAAGTCCTGACGTTTGATTCGATTTGTCGCATTTTCAATAGGGTTACTCTCTAGGTGGTCCCCTACCACATACTAAAATTTCATCGAAATCGAACCATTTTTACGCACCTTATGCCGCATAAGGGCAATGGAATACATCCCGCTCCTATGTCCTGACCTTTGACCCCACTTCACCCATTTTCAATAGGGTTCATCCCCAGGTGGTCCTTTACCACATACTAAAATTTCATTGAAATCGAACCACATTTACGGCAAGTTATGACGCATAAGGACAATTGAATGAATTCCGCTCTTTTGTCGTGACCTTTGACCCCACTTCGCCCATTTTAAATAGGGTTCGTCCGCAGGTGGTCCCTTACCACATAATAAAATATGATTGAAATCGAACCATATTTACGCACGTTATGACGCATAAGTTCAATTAAATGAATTGCGCTTTTATGTCGTGACTTTGGACCCCACTTCACCCAATTTCAATAGGGTTCGTCCCCTGGCGGTCCCCTACCACATACTAAAATTTCATCGAAAACGAACCATTTTTGCGAGAGTTATCGTGCCGACAGGCGGACAGACGGACGGAAAAAGCTGGAGCATATACGCTTCTTCAACCTACGGTTGGAAATCGTAAAAACGTGGTTTCACATAGCGAATTGATATTAACAGTTTGGGTTGTGTGTTTGAAACTGAAAACATGTAATACACTTAAGATTGTGCTGTAAAGGAGTCCAGTCACATCGCCTAATGTTTCCGGACGGTTGCTGCTGCCTATCACCGTACTGTGGTTAGTAAGATTAAAATGAAAGTCTGCTTCCAAAGTGCAGTTGTAAAGCAACATCACAGTGAGTCTTATAAAATTATACTATTTATTCATGTTAACAGGCATGGTCAAGTTTCATGCAAATTTTAACCTACATACTATATCAATATAGTGGCTATATTCTGATTTTCTTCCCGGTATTACCGACAGAGCTTCTACCTGGATGAATTATTTTTTCCTCCAAATGCCATTTCCCCAAAATCATATTTTGCTTCGTTTGTTATATCCTGTTTCGTTTCGTAGTTGGGTATCAAAAGTTTTAGCTTTCCTGTCCATTAATAACAAACCGACTTAAATTACGTATTTAACCAATTTCTTTAAAACATTTAAACGCTAAGACAGATATTTAAAAATGGGGCCAAAATATTGCCAGCTATTTCTTACACTATTACTAACACAATATTTCTTGATGTCATTTCTATGTAATTAAGGAAAAATGTAACTTGTGGAAAATATGATACGCAGAGGAAATGGGTATATCAAACTCAAAGGCCTGAACCTCATTTCGTTTGCCGCGTATCGGTTATAATACTTGGCGAAACCAGAAAATTTGGCACCGCAATGAAGCGAAGGTATCCAAGTGCTTTTCTAAACGGTGAAAATCACAAAGCAACGGAGGCGGAAAACGGGGTTTAAAAAGTGGAGGTGGCTATAAATGCTAAGTGGCCAATATTAATGGATCGATTGCAGAGCTCTCAGCGGTGTATTCAAGTACTTGGCTCCCAAACATATAAAATGTGACAGGCGTGGCACAAATGGCATTTGGGAAGTTGGATATAATCTTTCGTTTTCTATTGATGTAGCATATAAATTGGAAAACATTGGAGTAGTTGTGGCTGCACAGTGATTAAGAGAAATTATTAATGTGCTTTAGTAAGCCGTGCACATAATTTGATATCTGTCAGGAGATAGAAGACTGCTTAATCGGAGTAGAGAATAGATCTCGACATAGCATTCTTCCTCATCTTGTACGTCGTGCAGGGAATAATATTACGAGAGTTGCACCCCGCGAAAGCAAACATGATGTTCCGTTTAAACGGTGATAGGGACTTGGTCAATACCTCTCCTCTGCTCCGCTTAGGAGTCTTTTAATCTTTTGATATTGCTTAGCTTAAAAATGAGATCAATGGTCTTTCCTCCTGAGAGTTACGCCTAAATTCTCCCATGGACCTCCAATTTCTATACCCAATTCGTGGGAAATGAAAAATGTTCTCACACGTTGTGTTTGACAATTATTCTTTATTCATGGTAATCTCTAATACGCGAAGAAAGTTTCGCGTATTAGGAATTATGGGGAAATGATATATTTCCTGAACTCTAGTATATATGCATTTTAATTTGTCATCATATATCTTCAATTGCCCCACTAATACATTTATTTCTCAGAACATTCTAAACATAGTCATAGAAACAATTATTCCAGGGAAACTCCAACTAGGTACTCAGTTTAAGTATTTTCGCTTTTAGTTAATAAAATGTCAAAATTAACGAAAACAAGAGGAATTCCTTTAAAGTCCATTGTTAACCATTTTTTATTTCTCCCGTTAATGAAGAATGTTTACCTGTCGTTAATGCAGAACGTTTACATACTTTTCTTATTTCACCTTGTAGATTTTAAAGAACGTGATGCAGATATAAATTCTATCTAAGTAAATTAAAACGTAAAAGCTGCGTTTCAAGATTGAAAAATATAAAAAATATTCCCATGATTAAATGCCATCTTCACAAAAAAAAAAAAATCACAGCTATGTAATAACACGAGAAATACACCGCAGCTTTTTATGAGAACGAAGTGCTGTTTTCCCCATACCTTAGAAAAACATTGTCAGTACGAATCAGTGGAAAGTTAATTTTCTTGAAGAATAGATTACCATAAGGTTTTGGAGTGCAGAGCTGCTCCTGTTAGTACGTTATTAGAAAGGAAAATTTTCATTATGGCAAATTTGAAATTGTAAATATATTGACCCTAGCTTTGGATATCCATTCGTAATGAATTATAAGCAAAATTTAAAGTTGAAATGGTATAAGGCACGGTCGCTAAAAGATTTCTAAAGCTCTTTCCGGTATCGGGCACCAATAAGTCACCAAATCCTTTAACTCTAGTAGTTTACGTAGTTCTGCCATTGCAGATAAGATTTGCTGTAGAACACGTGATGCTCAATTGGATTAATGTCTGAGGAATGTGGAGGCCCAGGCGCTACCTGGATGCCCTACCTACGTTTCGCGAACCATTCTCGAACACTCCGGAATATGTGGCAAGGCACATTATTCTGAAAGAAAACACTGCTGAAGCAGCATATCGTTCCCTCGAAATTAAATGCCTAGTCTACAATACGGTTTAAGTAGTTGGTGGACGTCGTAGTTTCCAACACATTAAATAATAGGCGACGAGGTTCGCAGCAGAACGTTGTTCACAGCGTTTCACCTCCTTCAACGGCATGCTTCCGTCCCACGGTACGTGCTGGTGGCAGCACTCACCCAGTGAAACGACGCACACATACCCGGCCTCCACATTAAGCAACAGGGAACGATCTTATTTGGGCCAGACAACATTCTTCAAATGATTCAAGATATAGATTTGATTCTCATGTGTCCATTGTAAGTGGATTCGACGGTGGGCCGAAGTTAGCTTTGGCATTCGGAGCAGCCTGTGGATATGTTGCCCAGTTTTTTGCAGGGTTCGATGTTAATTGTGTTGCGGCACATTATTCCCATCACTAATATTCAAATTACTGGAGAATTACAAGACAGTATTTCTTCTGTTGTCTCATATCATGCGGGATAGCCTTCGCTCACCTCTGATATCTGTGAGTCGTGGTCGTCCATGTCTTGACGGCGTTTGGTGGATTTACCCTCCTCGGACCACTTTTTGAAAGTTTTAACCACGGTTGTGTGTCAGTACCCGTCAATCCTTGCCGTCTCTAAAATGCTCTGACCCGGTCGACTGACTTCTACCAGGGGCAGCCTTTGGCATAAGCGATCAAGGCGGCTGCCTAGGTCCGACAATTCTAGGTGCCGATTTTCTGTCATCATAAAGTTTTCATCTGTATTATCTTTAAAATCAATAAATAAGTACATAAAAGCACTAAAATGATAAACAGTCGAAGTACGACTTTTCTCTTTTCAAACTAGTTTTTTGGGGGATGCCCTACGTGAATCTATATATAAACAGCTGCTCCTCTTCTTTAAGCTTTGCAGTGAAGTTTATTTTGTTTCTCCACGGTTTTAAATATAAACCAGTAAACACAAATGAGGAATGTGTAGGCAGTAAACAAAACGCCTTAGGAAAGTTTCCGGGGTTGAGTGAAAAGCAGAACGTCTGAGATTTGCTAATTGTACAGGATTACATTTCCCACGCTTTTGATTACAGTAGATTTTTTGACAAATTTAATTTTAGCAAATTATAAAATTTATTACACTATAAGAAAGCATTTTTTTCTTGTTTGAGTTTTCTGCAACAGGCTTAAACAGTGTGACTAACGCTAAAATTGAAGTTATGTGCCCAAACGTTTATGCAGGAATAATCACGGAACAGCACGCTACAATGGCTTTTACAAATAAACATGTTGTAGGCAGCATTTGGAGAAGTTTAGAAAATTTCAGGTAATCCTTAAATTCATATATTCAAAATCAAATTTGTTCATTTTTTTTTCAATTTCAGTTTCCTGTCATTAAGGGAAAAATACGCTACTCAAATATGATTGAATACTGATATATTAACAATTAAGCATCATGCAGGTTTTTCAGTTAAAAGTTCTATTAGTGGCCGCTGAGGTAAATCTTGGCCTAGGTCCGCCGAGGTGGTATGGCGGGCCTAACTTTACTATTTAATATTTACAATCCAGACGACGAAAATGTCAGGTAAGGTAATGCTGCTGATCGTCTTAAATTGCCATTGCTTAATAGCACAAATTTCCTAATAATAGTTATTCATAATTTATGTGTTGAATAATATTTCTTAATAACCTGATACAGATTTAAGAAAAGTCAGTTTATGTCATGAATGAAATTAGAAATGCCCTACTAAAAACAACGTTCTTGATGTGTGAAAACGACACACATTTCGTAAAACAAGTACTTTCTTTTATTCTTTTCATAGTCACAAGATATTAAAAATCGTTATGCTGATGACTTATAATAACAGTGAAATAGGTTTTTGTACTACTTGTTAAAATCGAAAAATATTTGCAACTTTAACAATTCATCGCAATTGACTGCCAAAAAAAAGCATTGTTTTTAGCAACGTTTTTACAACCACAAAAACATACTTTGGTGTACTCAGTTTAAAAATGGATCATAGATATGAACCTGAATTTCGACTTTTCTCTTACAATGATGGTAGTTCGTGACAACTAAATACTTGATACCTAGCGATTAACTTAATCGCCTTTTTTGTAAAACGTTACGCAGCTTTTTATAAATCAAATTTTTATCAATAATATTAAAAAAAATGATAAGTTTTTCAGATATTTTACTGCGACATTTGGGCATGATTTGAATTTTCTGTGGTAAGCATCTGCGGACGTCTACCTGCTCCACCAAGTAAACTATCACCGCTGGAAAAAATGGAATTCATTCAAGTGGTTTTATTTAAAGGCATGTCGATAGTAATCCCGCACGTAACTCGCAAAACGAAGGACCAAGCCCCCAGCAGGGATCAGCCCGGCGACGAGCTCGTTCTTGCTGTCTTTCGAGACCATCACCGTGCTCCACCTTTCCGATCCTTGTTTTTAGACGTGCCAAGGAGATGGACCGAACGTATGGAATGACTGGGAGTTTCGCTCTGACTCACGAACGATTTTTCCTTTCGCTTATAGGCCGATTAACTCTTTATTTCACTAAAGAAACTCGGTTACAACATCGTTCTTATTCTCTTGCGGGTTTACAAGGTTAAAAGTTGCTAATGAATGAATTTTAAAGGGTTAGTGATGATGATATGTTTTAATGCACGGGTATGTATGTAGTGTGTACACGTCTTCCTTTCCTTTTCTAGGATCCTGAGGTGAAATGTCCATCTCCATCTCTATCCTCGCTGTCCTCGTTCCTCTTTCCTTTTGTACCGTCATCTGAATCAATAACTTCCTCTGTGGCTTAATTTGCTCTCCGAAAGATTTAGAAGCAATTATTTCTTTCACAATGTCGAAGAGTAGTTGTCTTTCCCTTGGTGACCTCACCTGAACTCCTATATCATCTGTCTTCTCTCCTTCTAGTGGTAGAACTCTTCATTTGCCTAAAGGGGAAGAACACTTTAAAAAGATTAATCATATCCTCGATCTCGGCTCCGAAGATGCATGTTCTAGCCCAACCCCGAGCCGACAGAAACACTCGGGTAAGGTGCCATGGCCCGTGAGCATTTGTTCAAGGAAGCCATTACACTGAACTAGTCTGACCAAAATCCGTGAGAAAACTTTCCACACCATGCCCCCAGTGTTTCCCGCAACCTATCTACTTCGTCACGCCATCAGCATGGCATTTTCCACAAGACCCCGCACACCCTGCTGCGTCCTTTTTGGTTATGATATCTGCCCTTCGAACCCTGTGACCCCCATCGTTTCCCCTTCCCTCATTCCCCCTGGTTTCGACATTGTCTTGGACTTAATCGAATTTCAATGATGAAGACACACTAGGTCTTGATTTCGTTAGCAATATGGTTTCCGCTGAGACATTTACCTACTGTATTCAGAGCCGCTTCACTATCTGAACACTCATTTATAGAGTCACAACACTGATTGGTGCCGGCCAAGACCAGTGCCTTCTCTATCGCCAGAAGCTCTGCTTAGAATACAGATCATTACAGAAATTTCATAAATACACCACATTATGATATTCATCATAAGTGTTCGTTTCTTTAAAAGTGCGTGAGGTTCCTTTTTATGAAATACTAAGTTTTAATATCTGAAGAAGAAAAACAGCGGTGGAGACGACGTTCGTTCCTTGTAACAGTGATAATAAGACAAAATGAGCTGCATGCAGGAAGAATAAGGTCCTTTTATTAAAACAAAATTAGGTTGAATGTGAATCACTTTTGTAACAACGTTTTCGAGGATAAGTCCTTTTCAGCGAAAGTCCCTAAAATTATGTGCGAAAGTTTTGAAAATTTCGAAGTTCGAATTTTCATGTTATGATTACTCACGTT
This sequence comes from Macrothele yani, assembly GCA_039090855.1. Lineage (NCBI taxonomy): Eukaryota > Metazoa > Arthropoda > Arachnida > Araneae > Macrothelidae > Macrothele > Macrothele yani. Next base: position 41,881,415 of record CM076999.1, on the reverse strand, counting down.
AGTAATCACCATCATGCAGGGGTACAAAATTACACTAATCCATGACGAGTCACACATTATAGCTGACGAGTGACGCTAAAAGGGAAGCACCTTTTTTAATTCTCAGCAAAGCTAAGCCCGCTGGTTTCAAATGTTGCATTGCATTTTTTAAAGTTTTCCTGCCTTTTTTTCGTAACGTGCGTCAGAACAACAACGTAATAATTTATTTTATATGAATAATGACGTTCTTGTTCTGAAACTTTAAGTAAACACTAGTGCTTTGCTTTAAGCCTGTAAACGGCCGTAGTACCTGAACCAAATATTGACAAAACTTTCTGCACTTTGCAAAGTAATTGTTCATAAAGGGCCGGGTTTTCGAAAACTATGGCAAAACGACTCAATCCCCCACCCCCAATGAGAGCGGTGTGGACTATAAACCTCTTATTTGTAAAAATATATCCTCTCTAGTCCTATTATATCTGCTCCATGATATAAGGCACGATGGGGAATGGATAGACTCTCTGACAGGGTCATCATGTCACTGGGCAGAAACAAGTGAGTGAAACATATCTTGCCTTTCGAAGGTTCGTCGCCATTCTTACAGCACTTTTAAAAGGTAATCATTCAGAAATGGTTTGTGTCGATCATAATCGTAAATGACAATTTTCTTTGAACAACAAAGCTAAAGGGAAAGAAACGTTTTCTGACGTGCAGGTTCACTTGTTGCAGTTTTTTTTACAAAGCGAATATATTCGTTGGATTTGATTTGAGCCCATTTTCCTAACTGCAAGTTAATTCGTTCCAAACGGTTAAAGGGTTGAGGCAAACAATAAAATTGAAAGCTCTGTTCTGCTACTATTAAGAGATGTACCACGAGAGCCAGAAAGAAATCTGGCATTCAGAGCTGTACAGGAGAGTGTATAGACGTGCGTGAAACGGTGGTTGCCAGTCCTAGAATAGAAGACAAAAAGTGCGAAAGTGAAACTTTAAGGTTGGGAAGAGGGATCCCATGAGAGATTGTGGAATGCAAGAAAATAACGGGGAGGGTAGTCTTGTAACTGATAAGGTAAAGGCCAAAACCTCTGACAAGTTACGTTTTCTGCTGACTGGTATACAAGTATCAAATTTTTTGACACCTGCTGATATGTAATTTTGGCATGTGTCGCAATTTACTGGTGCTCCATTTTTGGCAATTAGTTCAACAGTATTTGACGAAAGTAATTAACTGGAAAAATGCGTAAAATTATTATTATACCTATTAATATTATTTTGTTCAAGACGATGCCGTGAATGACGGAAGTAAGAGAGAAAGTTTTGCAAGTTTAAGGGATGTATATGTCTCTTTTGTTAAAGTATCCGCATTTATGCAACATTAGTTTGAAATTTTGTCAGTATATTATCATTTTGTTTTCTACGAATTTACAATGGAAAAGTTTGTACGTCATTGAGAATTGTAAGTTACAACGGTCAGTAAGGTAAGAAATGATTGTTAAATTCAAAACGAAACGACAGAAGGGATCATCAATATATATCATGAGTTTTAACATAACATTAGAATTGAAAAAAACGTATTCGAAGACGTTATAGTTTCTTAAGATGTGTCATGTGTCTAATGATACATGAGAATTCGAAAAACAGTTTCGAAGATACAGTTTCTAATGACAGTGAGACGGAAACGCAACGCTGACGTATTCCGCAGAGTGGACTTGTCTTGCGAAAAGATTTTTCCCCGTAAGTTGTCAAAGGATTTCTTGAACGCTAAATTATTTTTTGATATTAATGTAAATGGGATTATACAAGAATTCCCAAAGAAACGCAGTAAATGGTGAAACCGAATTCGAATCTTGTTAGATGTTACACGTGACAATTCTAGAAGGAAAATAAATAAAATATTTGGAAATTAAGAGGATTTTAAACAGTAGGAAGAATCTAGTTAAATTTCTACCCATGATGCGATATCACCTCTGGTATTGCTTGTTATATGTAAACTTCTTGCTAAAGAATTATTATTATTTTCAACGGGATTGGCATGAGATAATTTTCAAATAGACTACCATATCTACTTGATATATCATTATAAAAAAATTTCCAACATTTCTTTCTAAATGATTACTTAAGGGATAGTTGTCTTGAAAAAAATCGTATTAAATCAACATTGTGTGTGTAATTTTTTCAATTGTAACCTTGAAATTTTTATACGGTTTAATATAGCTTTCTGGTGCTGTTCAAAGCTGGCTGCTAATTGTATGCATTGAAAAGCATACGACGTTATTGGAAACAGAGGGACTGAAGGCGATACGAACACTCTCTTAAACACAGAAACTCCCAATGAAAATATTTCCCAGGGTGCAAAATTTTGAATAGTAAGATACTTTTTCTGAGACTAACAAAAAATCTGGCATAAAATGCCGTAGATGTCTTTATTAGTTATGGAACACATAAGTAATTCAATTACTAATATATATTTTATTCAGCCTATACGCATTCCCGTGTACAATTTAAAGCGGTATACATGTCATATAGACTACGAGAAGTATTGAATATGCATTTTGGAAGCAAAGTAAATCCTTTTTTATTGTAGTTATTTATCGGTATATGTTGTTTAGTAATCTACTGTACACCACATACACTGCATGATTGTAAATTCGCAGTTTATAGCCAGACATTGTTATGGCACTCCATAGAATTGACTGAAAATGATTTTTCAGTTTAAATTTGTATATCTCAATCTGCTTGATCAACTGGAGACCTGAAATATATAGAATATTTGAGACTTAGAATTTGCAAAAAATGAAAAACAAAACAAAAAAGAAACTACTGTAAGGGTAACGGTGTAGTGTGGTTTTTGATTTGCCAAGTAGATTTTCGGGAGGATCATGAAGCGTTATTTACTTGCCAACATTTTCTTATTTGATGTTTATTGAAAACAGTATAGTTGTGGTAAGGAATTTTTTGAACCTGAAGATTACTTACAAGTGATCAAACAGGATTCTTGCCTCACCGGACAAATGGTAAACTGTTTTTCATTTACCTTAGTCGTCTTAAATCTACGAATGTTTGCAGAAACCAAATTCTGTGTAAGAAGCAAATAGTGATGTACACTGTTATGCTGAGATTGGTAGTTGAATCCCATCTAAAAACATTTTTACGACTTGACTTGTTTGGAAATGGAAATCTTTAATTTTCTGGGTGAACTCTGTTATACTAATTTTATTGACAGTATAATTATTTAAAACAATTTGCTTAATACTGTGTTCCCAGGTCAACCTTGGAATTCAACAAGCTATCCACTAAAATTAATGACCTTGATTTCGCTCTCACTTTAATAAACTATAAAGGAAAATCTCAAAATGAAAATAAATAGCAAGAGTTTCGGCGTTAAATACATACCACAATGGCATTGCTAGTTACCTATAATTTCTAACAAACCATCAATTACAAACTATGGCATAATCGTCCGAAACTATGCATCAGCAGGCACAACATATATTTAGTGCATCACAATACTTGCATCTTCTTTGAAATCTCTGATCAGAAGTGGTTATCGTGTGCTACTGGTGAAAATATATTTTGAACGTCAAACTATTATTCTGGAGAGATAAGTTTCATACACAAACTTGGTAGTCGGTATTACTTTTAATAATACTTTCTTACGTGCCAGCATAGCAGAGTCAAAGAGACATATGCCGGAGTATAATTTTAGGATTTTCGCTTTTCAAAATAACAATGGTTTCGAAAAAGCAATAAGAGGAATTTCACATTGCTTTGTAACAACGACAGATATGCAAGTCCAAATTATTGGTATAACTTTGTTGGTTAATAAAAATATTTTTTAAATAAGTTTATCTGAACATTTTCTCCTTCACGATACCTTCAGGTCACACGGTTCCAGCGTAGATCACATTTTAAACTAAGAGTATGCAGCAGAAATATTATTTTGTTGTTTCCTAAAGGGCTTCCTGTTTTTCAATGATAGATTTACTATATTCGTAAATTTATTTCATTGTTCAAAATAAGGTATTAATTAATTTTCTTTATTGTCGAAAATCATTGCTGCAGTATGTTTTTCCTATGTGTATTTACGTAAGTCGATTAGAAAAAAAATGGTTACACGCGCGATAAATTAAATGCCGGATATCGTACTAGGACTATAGGTGTCATGTACTTTTCAGAAATTGCATAAGTGCTCCAGGTTTCTCTGGGAACTCCCGCGCCCAGCGTGTGATGCGCAGTGACATTTAGAAATGTCGACGCTGTTGAAAACGTCTCATGTCAAAGTGAGAGTGGTGAGTGGTTCTTTGCATCCAGCAAGAGTGCTTCCATGGAAACGGGAACTGGCTGCTTCATCGCCATTTAGAATCACACGACTGCTAAAAAATCCATGGCATCCGTGTTTTGGTTTTCTTCGAGTGTGCTTTTGGTGTACTTCTTAAAGCATAGACGCACCATCAACGCTGTTCGGTATTGTGCCGTGGTGAAAAAATTGCACTTCAGCGACAGAACTTGTCCTCTATGTTGAATCAGGTGTTATGCATGTTCTATACTCACAAGGGTTTTTATGTGTTTTAAAACTTAAATGACATGCTTTGTTTTTGTTGTTATTTGGTTAGGTTTTTAAAATAAATGTAGGCTAAGTGGCCTTTCAAAAACCCAAACCTTGTGCAGTGAAAAATTAGTTGACACAGTTGAAGTTCATAGCAGGGTCACATGCTAATCCACCTTAGCTTGCCTAAGGCCGGAAACGACTCAGAAAGTTTGTTTATTTAATTAATGCATCTTGTCCTAACCACTAATTTGATCATCACAGCCTCCAAAAGTTATCACACGTTCACATTGTATACCATCTAATTTTAGTGTTTACAAATTTGGTACACATGTAAGCCATAATTACGTATTTTACATTTGCAGGTGCCTCAACTTATCATATGCTCAAACAACGCAAACCTTTGTCGCGTAATAGTAAGTCTTGACCTTTACGCTAACTTAAAATATCAACATATACTAATAAATTGTTCTTAAATGAAACAAACCTTAACGGCCAGACAAAACATATAACCAGAAGTCAACTTACGGAAACAGTCCTTTATTCGGAATCGAATCACAACACTCTCCTCACATTTAGCTCAACACTATTCAATTCTTCCGTACAGCACTTTCTTAACAACGCTCATCGTAATCGCTCACAATAATAGCTCTTAATAATCGCTCTCATCAACACACCTCAATAATCGCTCTCAATAATATCAAGGCCTCTTTGTTACAACAGATCAGTCGTCGCTTCCATCTCTCGCTCCCATCCCACTACATGCACACGCCAAGCGCACCCCACCCCAACAGTGTTGCCAAACGTATTCATTTGAAGGAAAAGATATTCCGTTAAGCGGGAAGAATACTGAGAATAAACTCAAGAATTACATAGGGAAAGAAACCAAAAAAGGAAAGTTAATCTAGAATATACGTCACATCATCTCCCTCGTATTTTTTTTTCTTTTTTTTTTTTTTTGACGAAAACCTATCAATTTTGTAGAGGTATCTTTTCAAACAATCTGATCATTCATTCAACCTTTCAGATAAGAACTTACAAAAATTGATGAAGAGATTCGTCGACCAGTTGCTGTAACCGACTTCGCAGTACATATAGTCTGTAGACATCAATAGTTCAATAAACATTCATAGAAAATTTCTGTACGATTTCAAATCTTCATCTTATACTTCGTGATAAATACTTTGTCAATAGGTGTGGAGAACACTCATCAATATACATATAAGTAGCATAGTAGTAAAAAAACTGCGTATGGCAGGAAACAAAAACTACAACATTTTTAACGTGATTAATTACACATTCGTCCACTCCTGAAAACTTCTCAGGGAAGACCAAACATTCAAACTAAGTTAAGTGAATATTGTAATACAGTGTAAATGTAGTTAGTTGAAAAAAAACTGCACTTGCAGAAAAAATTCAACACCAACTCAACAAGTGTCAAGCACAAAAAAAGGTTAGACATGGAACAACAAAACAAAAAACCTTTGATTGCTTGGCGGCTTGGGCCGACTTCGAACTACTCTCATGCATTTGCACATCGAAGTGTCAGATGGGATTGGGGAAACCCTGGAAAACCCTATCCTGGGAGTGAAATCATTATAAATTATCAACAAAAGCAATGCTGATTTTCGTGTTATGATGCAAACACAACATGCACAAAATGAAATGACAAGCAGTTTGTATTAAAAAAAATAATGTGGCACCACACCAAAAAAAAAAAAAAAAACATTACATACTGACAAGATAATGCATGCGATATTTTGTCTTCAAAGTTTGTCAAAGAAAGTTATGTGATATTTATTTGTCGTCAAATTTTGTGAGAAAAGTTCAGTGATTTTGGTTTGTCTTGAGGACAAAAAAGTTCAAAGAAATAGTCTCTATAAGTATCAAAGTTTTGTGATACAAGAAAGTTCAAATTATCTTCACAGAGCAAAGCTCTATATTGTAAAAAGTTCTTTTGAGCTTGAAATTCAGTTTTAAAAAAACTTAACAGTACCTGTTGATCGCAAAGAATACCCGTGTGCGGACACGCTTATGTTGTTGTCGGGGCGACAACGGCACTCTCGAAGCTTCACGCTTGGCAGGCTGAGGTTGCAAGTCACTGGATTGCCGAGATGTGTCAGGAATTCCCGCGGACAAGGCAAGCTGACCAGAAGAGGCAGGGTCACGCTGAAGTGAAGAGGTCTCAGGCTGAAGCGAAGAGGTCTCAGGCCGAAGCGAAGAGGTCTCAGGCCGAAGCGAAGTAGTCTCAGGCCGGAACAAAGTAGTCTCAGGCCGGAACGAAGTAGTCCCAGGCTGGCTTGGAGACGAACCCGCAATCTGAGAAGGATGAAGATCCGGTCGTTTCCTTGGTGGTCGAAGAAGCGGTGTGTAACTAGAAGGGTGCTTCCGTGAACGACGAGGAACGGTGGAGGAAGGTATGGTCTCCGTCCGTCCCGAGCGAAGATTCCAAGGACGAAAACCTGGCGGATGCAAATGCTGGACTCCATATCTGGATTGTAGCCCAACACTGGAAGTTGCACTAGGAGCGTGTGGAACCGGAGGGGAAACTTCAGGCGGCGGACGCTTTGTAGGGTGAAATGGCACAGATGGCGAAAAAAGACGTTTTTGCCCTACGGCAGATGGATCAAATGTTCCTGAAGTAGGAAGCTGCTCAGCAGAAACAGAAGGAAAGATTTTAGTTCTTGGAGACTGAAGAACCTCAACATTATTGTCTGATGATTCAGATGCAGCAAGAGGTACGACTCTTTTAGGCATAGGAGAGATGGAACTGCCTGATGAAGAAATGTCAGTTCTAGTACGTTTTAAATTTTTTGATTGAAAACCAAAGGGAGGCACTGTACGTGAAGAAGCAAATGGAGCGATTGGAGTATGAGAAGCAGATGAAAAAGAACCTCGTTGCACACGACAAGAATATCCAGAGGAACTGGAAGCACTAGAACTCTCCTCGTTTGAAAAGGCAGGAGACGGAGGAGTTGAAATAATGACAGCACCTCGAGTGAATGGAATAATGTCAGAATGCGAATTGTTAAGAGCAGAAGCAAAGACCCGCTCAGACAAAGGTATAGAATCGGACAGGAAAGGGGTGGGGTAAATAATTTCATCATCATTTATATATACTTGTGAAGTCCCACCCTCTGCCTGAGGATTCCTACTAGATTTAGGGTTTATAATTGCATCAGTGCTTTTAATAACCCATTTTCTACATTGCTGCACATGGGCAGAATGTAGGGAGCCATCTGGCTTCTGTAATATGGCATTATTATTGTACTCTTCCACCAATTCAAAGGGCCCTTCATATAAAGGTGCAAATTTTCTAACGAATGTGTGTGCAACGGAGGATTGGTAATGCTTTTCCAGTGAGACCAGATCTCCAACTGCGAGATATGGTTCCCGCCGTTTCGCATTATAGTGCCTAGTTTGGCTTCATTGAGCTCGACTGATAGCAGTCCGTGCCTTTTGCGCAAGTAGTTTTACAGAATCAGGTGTTAGTCTTTGGTTGATCTCATCGATAATGCCAGTTAAATTTTCAAAATGGGTGCGGATTTTGCTCCCTAGAAAAAGTTCAGCGTGCGTCAGCCGCGTTGATTCATGAAATGATGAGCGAAGGGCGAAACAAAACATTTCAACATGTTCATCCCAACGCTCATGGTTATTACCAATAAAGGATGAGATCATCTTTAGCAATGTTCTATTCACACGCTCAGCCGGGTTGGCTTGAGGGTGATATGGACTTATGAATTTATGTTTAATTTGAAGCCTCGCACACATTCGCTCAAACAACTCTGAAATGAACTGAACCCTGTGGTCCGAGACTACGGTACGGGGACAGCCAAATCGATTGAAAACATTATGTTTTAGAATGCCACATATTATTTCAGCCGTAGCTGCTTTAATGTGGAGTGCTTCCACCCATTTAGAAAAATTATCTGCAACAACTAAAATATAACGAGATTTAGTTTAGTTGATGATCGATAAGGGCCCAATAAATCTATAGAGATAGTTTCAAAAACATAATTATTTGAATTACAAATAAGGTGACAGGCCGGTCGTTTATTATCATAATTGTACTTTTGACAGTACTCACATGAGCGAATGTATGCGAGTATACTATTGTACATGCCCGGCCAGTAGGCTACGTCTCTGAGCTTACTACGAGTTTTTCGTATGCCTAAGTGGCCGGCAAGAGGAATATCATGAAATTCGTATAATAAAGCCATGCGAAGAAACTGAGGTATCGCAGGGCAGTACTCAGCTCTCGAGTTTACAAATTTTTTATAATACAAAATACCATCGATGATCTCATAATTTCGACTACGAGCTGCTAAAGAAGGTTCACTTGGAGCAGAAGAACCAGCGAGTAAGAAATTATAAATTTCCCTAAAATCTGGATCATTCGGCAGTTCAGAAATTATTTGCTCCCTTGAAGTTATTTCCGAAAGAAGAAATAGGGAGGGAGGTTCAGTATCTGCCTGGGCACCAGAACTGACCGGACAGCGAGACAGTGCGTCAGGCAGTTGGTTTGACTTGCCAGGGCGATACTGAATTTGAACATTATATTCCTGAAGTCGAAGTGTCCATTTTAACAATCTTCGAGACAGATTCTTTGCTGTGGTTAAATATTGTAATGCCGAATGATCCGTAATAACATGGACAGTTGAATGGTTGAAATAGCATTTAAGTTTGGTGACAGCAAATAAAATAGCTAAGCATTCTCGCTCAGTAGCAGAGTAATTGCTTTCTGCTTTATTAAGAATTCGAGAGGCATATGCAATAGGATGCCCTCGTTGAGATAAAACAGCTCCTAGACCAACACCTGATGCATCAGTAAAGATATTAAATAATTCGGCATGGTTAGGAAAGGCTAACACAGGTGGCAAAACCAAGGCATGTTTAAGAGTATTAAAGGCAGTCTCTGCCTCTGTGGACCAAGCAAAGTGTCTATATTTTCGTTTCAAAGCGAATAAAGGTTCGCATAGAGTAGCGTACCCCGAAACGAACTGTTGGTACCACCCGGTCATGCATACAAATCGCGACAATTCTTTCGCCGACTTAGGCCTCGGAAAGTCCGAAATTGGCTTTACCTTTGAGTCATCAGTTAGAAGATCTTTAGGGGTAATTTTCAGTCCGAGATATACGAGTTCGTCCCGGCCAATTAGACATTTGCTAGGCTTTAACATCAAACCTGCATTATGTAGCAGTTGGAAAACTTGGTCCAACAGAGACAGATGCTGTTCAAAAGTTTCAGAAGAGACGATAATGTCCAGATAAACATGGACATTAGGTCCTAGTACAGGACGTAAGACTGAATCCATTAAGCGCTGAAACATTGCAGGAGCATATGCCAAACCAACGGGTATGTGTAAAAACTCATATGCTCCAAATGGGGTAAGAAATCCAGTTTTTTCAACAGAATCTGGATGGACAGCCACTTGCCAATAGCCGCTATCTAAATCCAATGTTGATAGCCAGTTTGTTGACAATAAGTCCTGGAGAATATCACTAATTATAGGCAATGGGTAATTAATAGCTTTGGTTACCGCATTGAGTTTTCGGTAATCTATTACGAAGCGATACTCTCCAGATTGTTTTTTTGGAACAAGAAAAGCAGGTGCTGCCCAAGGACTAAGTGATTCTTTAATTATCCCCGAATGGAGCATGTCCTGTATTTGTCTTTGGAATTCATCTTTCTTCTGGTTCGGACATGGATAAGGCTTACATGCAATTGGTTTAGCTACTTCTGTATCAATAGTATGATACACCACTTGTGTAAACCCTGGTTTATCTGAAAATAATCCTGGTCTGCTGCGTAAAACCTGAACAAGTTCGCCTTTATGTTCAGGCAATAATTTGTCACTTGCAAGAACTGCAGAAAAATCAATTGGCTCTTCTGGGGTGGAAGGACTGATCTCAGGCATTAAGATTAGGCCATGTTCGAAATCAAGTGTGAGCTTAAACATTTTAATGAAATCCACCCCCGGAAGGCAATCCACGGGTAACTCTTGGATTAAAAGAAAGTATAAGAAACTTGCACTTTGCCAATCTTGACAGGTAAATTAACTGATCCAGAAATTGCAAAAATATTATTGTCGGCACCTCGCAGACATTGCTGGGAGGGCTCGACACAAGCATTTGGAAAGGTAGCGGCACAGAAATCAAAATTTAATACCGAGATGTCAGATCCATAATCAATTTTAGTAGACACCACCACTTTGCCCAAGGTCACAAGAATATCAGGCAAAAGCGGAGCTTGAATAGTTAACAAGAGAGATTTGAGGTCTTCAGAAAAACGAGGAGATAGATTCGACCCATCTACCTCCTGTTGAAGTTTAAATTGTCATGAAACTTATTGGAATGTCTAGATTGATTTTGGAAATGTTACGAACCACCTGGACGTGCTGAATTGTAACGTGCAAGAGAGACAGAATTATTATCATTAGGCTGGCCTTGCCTTACAGCACGGTGTTTTGGAAATGTCTGGTCCACCTGGTAGTAACTATTCCGGGGACGAGAAACTTGAGTGTCCTGATTTCCATAATGGCCAGGATGCCGTACCTCTGGTACCCGACGATGCGGTGGCACGTACCTAGACTGCTGATAGGTGTTTCTAGGCTTATTGAAAAATTGTCTTTGATGAATGTTCTGGTTTGGCTGCTGATTCCTGTTGTTTTGAATATGAGGTTCACGGTACTGCGTAGGTTGGCGATACTCGTGAACCTGTGAAGACTGACCTTTGCTGTGGCGGTCTTCATAAACTCGAACGAGTTTTAAGCACTCGTGAATGGAGACAGAACGTCAAACTTCAAGTTAATCCTGCAGGAAGGGATCCAGCTGCTGTAACAACGTGTAACAAATCTCAGACTCGGCTGTAGCGGGATCCCATAATTTGTAAAGTCGGACTGTTTCCAGGGCGAACGAGACTGGGTTATCTGACGCTCGCTGTCGCCTGGAAAACAGTTGTTGTGCAAGGCCGGCCTTATTGGTTCCAAAAGGAAAGACATCCAAAAAGTCAGCTCGAATTGCTGATAGGAACCCTCCGGGTTCTTTCGACGCCACTGTCTGTACCAGACATTTGCCGTGTCTTGGAAACATGTGCCAGCAATAGGTATCTGACAGTCTTCAGGAACATTATAAAGGTCAAAATGATCGTCCAGATACTTCAAAAACCTAAGCGAACCGCCGTTTCCCCTAAATATAATAGAACCCGCATGGGGTACGTAATGAGCAAGAATTTTGCCCCTTCTCATGGGGGATGGTGAAGTAAATATTTGTTGAGGCACTGCTGTCGACGTACGCGGTACATAAGCTTCGCACCTCGCGTACTCACTGTCTGGTAAGTCTGAACCGCAGGCCTCATATAGAGCGCTTGGTGAGTTATGAGGAACTCTATAACGCTGAGTACATATATTGTCAGGTGTAGAATTAAGAGCCTCATCATTGCTATAGCGGTCATAAAAGAGACCGATAGAATTCGTTAAATTTGCCATCTTCCGTGACTTCTATGGATTTGTTCGAAGGAAGGTTCGGGCGCCAATGTCGCGTAATAGTAAGTCTTGACCTTTACTCTAACCTAAAGCATCAACATATACTAATAAATTGTTCTTAAATGAAACAAACCTTAACGGCCAGACAAAACATATAATCAGAAGTCAACTTACGGAAACAGTCCTTTATTCGGAATCGAATCACAACACTCTCCACACATTTAGCTCAACACTATTCAATTCTTTCGTACAGCACTTTCATAACAACGCTCATCATAGTCGCTCACAATAATAGCTCTCAATAATCGCTCTCAATAATATCAGCACCTCTCTCTTACAACAGATCAGTCGTCGCTTCTATCTCTCGCTCCCATCCAATTACATGCACACGCCAAGCGCACCCCACCCCAACAGTGTTGCCAAACGTATTCATTTGAAGGAAAAGATATTTCGTTAAGCGGGAAGAATACTGAGAATAAACTCAATAATTACATAGGGAAAGAAACTAAAAAAAGAAAGTAAATCTAGAATATACGTCACACCTTCAATAATAACGTTTGGGTAGTTTCAAACATCAGTGTTGCATTTTACTTATATTTTCATTTATCATAGCCTTAAGATAATTGAATTTACTTTTGGTTTCAAAATGCATCCACCCATCTCCCAAATTTTAATTGTCGCCCTAAATACAACATTTACCTCAATTTTATTATTGGTATAAATTTAATTATTAATAACCCAGATAAACTTTGTCCCTTGATTTCCCCCATAACACTAGAAAGCAGCTGATATTGTGAAAGGAACAATAACCGAATGTTAAACAGGTTTATCATTGACCATTTGCGGAGTGCTTGTTCAAACGTACAAGCAGTGTGCCAAGCCTGTAATTTTTTCTTGAATGTTTGCTTCTCCTTTGAATCAGTTTGGAAGCTTATGCTCCTATTCCAGTGCTTGTGATTCTAAGAATTATGACACTGATTTAATGTACTGTATATCTATGTATACAGAGGGAAATTGTTCCTCCCTTTATATAAAAACTACGTGCCTCTTCTTGCTTTTCCTTAAAAAATTAAGGAGCATATTCTTTTCATCTTGTTACCATATTCAAGGATGTTTGGAAATGTGAATTATATTGAGAACCAAAAAAATTAAGTTATGTTACTATATTCCACTTCATGCCGTTTCTTGATTTGGCATATAAAATGCATAAGCATAATGTTTTTGTCTTGTGACAACATTCAAGAACGTTCTGGAAATGAATGATGTTGAAAGCAAACAAATAAAGTTTGTTTCCTATATTTTTTATTAAATGCTATTTCTTGTTTTGACCTATAAAATAGAAAAGCATGTTATTCTTGTCTTGAAACAATATGCAGGAATGTTTTGAGAAAAGTATAAAGTAGAAAACAAAAAATAAATGATTTCGTCATCATGAGGAAGATCTTCAGAGCTGAAATACGTTAAGAATGCAATAATAATTTAAGAGAAAGAAATTAAAAACACACATCCTCTTTGTCTCTTTAGTAAGGAAAACCGTGATAAATTTCATCATAAGTTATCGCCGAAGAAGAAAAAAGAAATCCGACGTGCGCTTCTGCGAGTACAAAGCACATTACGTATGCAAACTTCCGCTACAAAACATAATTCTTGCTTTGTTTTATGGACTTACGCTTTCACCGATCAGGTTATAAAAACATATTTCTTTTAATGTCGGTAGTTGCAGGATTGTTTTTTTCTGCTTAAGAGATCGAAATGTCACGATTTCTAAGAGCACGAAACTGACGTTCTTTATGGGAGAAACAACCACATATATCTGTTCCGCTGTTTGCATTCAGATAACTTCGAGTCATGCCGCCGGCTGTGGTAGAAATTACTTCTTTTTTGCTGCTGGCCGTTTGTTGTGTGCCATCGAACAGTAATGTTGTAACGCAACCGCATATTATACTTATTTTTGCTGATGACTTGGTAAGTGCTTATATATTGTGAATTTTAACGTAGTCGTAGGAAAAGTACTGTATTCCCTAAACGAAAAAAGCAATGCGTAGCGTGACTTATGCAACACATGCGTTATTATTATTCGTGATTTATACTCAGTCACCATAAATGATTAAGTAACCATTTATTCTCAATGTTATTGAAATATGAGTAGCTTATAAGTTGAGAACAAATATTAATTCGAAGTTCTCCTGTGAGCTTTTCTTTATCTCACATTTTGTTTTAAGTTTATTTAAGATCAACGCGTCAAATTTTCCTTTTCATACGGCAAATACTTTCTACATTAACATAAACCACATACTATAAATATATTTTCCCATTTCCTTTCAACAGTGGACATTTCATATAATTTTCTGGTGATTGGCATTTAACAGATTCATCAGTTTACCAGTCACCGTACATTTTCTAAGAACAGAGACATGCACAAAACTTCTGCAACATATATAAAGCTAACCACCTTACAAATTATAAAACGCTCCACAAAAAGCTGGAAAAAAAGGGAGTTTAGCAACAACCGTGAGCACGGCGCTGGGCACAAGCAGTCGCCCGACCCGATTTTATAGGCACTATTCCCAAGCAAAGGAGAGAGCCAGTGCTGTAGGTGAAACACATCATACCTCACCGGGATTCGAAGCCGGAACAATCTCTTATATCATTGCGCCACCAGGGCTGCAATACGGAGGTTTTCGTTCGTTTATTACGAACTTAATTCATTCGCAAAGATCATATATGTCCAATGGTAACTGAAACGATAATATGTACACAAATATCGGATAAGGTTGTAAATTTATCCGATACAATACGTAGAACTCAATTAAATTCATATTCAACCCCCTGAAAAATTATACATATTGAAAAGTACATCGGAAACATTTTAATGAAAAATAAAACTCGTTTAAATTTATTTTCAGGACATAAATATGCTATGTGTAACAGCCAAAACAGTGAAAAGGTCAAAAACTTGTCACATCGGTTTAATTCTTTATTGGATACATATGTTCTTATTACTGGATGCATACGTAGAAATATTTTTAGTCACTATGGGTGTACGGTTCGAGCAGTAAAAACCAAGAATGGAAAAGGTATTTCTTGGTGTCGTCTTTTGAACTCTTTCCGACACGGATTAATTTTTCGAATCACATTTCTATGAAAAGCAAAAAATAGCTAACCTGAGTAAAGGTTTGCTCCAGCGACAGAAAAAGCTGAGCACTACACATGAGCAAGGGCTTCTTTTTTAATGCCCAGCCCGTTGTATCACTATTTATGACTGGCCCTGCTGGTACCCGTGTTTAAACATTCGTAAAAACGTTCCCTACGTGAATGAAGAAACAATAAGGCGTATTGCTGCACTCCTATTTAGATTTTCTTAAACATACAAGAATGTTAGTGCTTCCCGTTAATGTCGCCCCTAACAAAGAGAGAGAGAGAGAGAAAAAAATAATTATGTGGATCATATTCATGTAACAAAATGTCCTTTATTTTGTTCACCAAGTGTATCAAGTCAATTCGTTTAGCTCGACGCAACTTCATAATTTCACCGAATGACGGAATATTCCCAGTTTTTATGTTGTAAGTAATAGAACTTTAAATTTTAGTCGCCAGGAAATTTTATACTATGAATTTGCATGGCATGTAAAAAGAAATACAGAGTTGTTACTTAAAACTCTCTCTTACTCAAAAACTCTTACTCGAAAACGGCTGTTTTTGGGTAACGAATTGGACGCCAAGCATGTAATAAAATATAACTGATGACTGGCTTATCCGAACCCATGTTTTTGTTAAGAGACAAGAAGTCATCATGTAAGAGAAACATCGAAGAAAGTTATATATTTTATCCAAAGGACAACAGAAGCAAACTGCGAACTACAAAGTACCATGTGTTAATGTGTCAACAAAGATCCTGTCAAGCGAGGAAGTAAATATGCTTGAGAGGGGCCCGAAATTCTGCCTCGCAACAAAGCCCAACATGAAGCAAATCATCCCAGAACTGGAATCAGCTATCGGAAAGCTTCCGCCTACAGAACAAGAACCAGTAAGACATTTCTCATCCGCAAAGCAGAAGAACATCGTCTTACCAAGCATGAAGACATCAGAGCGAGGATAACCCTGAAGGATCTAAAAAGCGATGAATCGATAACTATTACGCTCACTGACAAGTCCGGCCAGATAGCCCTAATGAACAAAACAGGCTACGTCACTGAGCTAAACAGTTTCATAACGTACATATCTTCTCTAGAAACCAAAGCAAACCCTACCAACGCTATTGGTAGTAAAGTGAAAGACCTACCCAAATGGAAGCACTTACCTGATAGCACCAAAAGAGCGGCCAGTATTCCATTAAGACCATCCATTCCTCCCCTGTATGGCAGACTAAAGCACCATAATCCTGGCCTTGAACTCAGACCCATTGTTAGCAAAATAAAAGCTCCAACGTATTACGAGAAGAAAGAGCTGGCTAGCTTCCTAAAAACCTACCTACCTACATCCCAACATGCCCTACGCTCGACTGCGGACTTTATAAGCAAAATAAAAGACATAAGATTTGATAAAAAAGATATTATCGTTAGTTTCGACGTGACATCATTGTACCCGTCAATCCCGGTCAAAGAAGCGTGTGACAACCTAGAGAACTTTCTTACCAGAGATGGTGAACAAACCCCGGATGCAGTGCAAGACATACGAAGGATGTTGGACCTGATTGTAAACAATAACTACTTCCAGTTCCTAGGGACACACTACAAGCAGACAAAAGGTGCCCCCATGGGGTCTCCAATATCAGGAGTGCTCGCGGAAGCTGTCCTACGCCCGCTAGAGGAAAATGTCTTCTTAAGCAGCGGCAAGAAACCGAAATTATGGCTTAGATATGCGAACGAAGTGTTCATAATTTGGCAACATGACGACAGAAACCTCGAGGAATTCCGACAGCGAATCAACACTATCCACCCCTCCATTAAATTCACTTATGAAAAGGAAAAAGACGGGAATCTTCCGTTTCTTGACGCTGAGTTACGCAGATCCCAAGATGGCGGCTTATGCTCCACCGTATATTACAAACCAACCACAGTGACAAATTTCATCCCTCCTAAGTCCGTATCCCGTAGCTCATATAAAATGGCGGCATTCCGTACCCACTTCAATAGAGCAGTCGCGATTTTCTCCACCAAAGAAACGGAGGACAGAGAAATAACCAGTATCATCAACAAAGAGGTCACTGCTGGATTCTCGGAAGAACCTTATGAAGCGCCATGGATTACGCATTGGAATTAAATCATCAATGTCCATCGCCACAGCAACAACAAATACACATAAGGACCCTGACGTGAATTCTGGAGCTGGGGTGTATGAGATACCATTAGCATATCCAGATGGTTTGTCTCGATCATACATCGGAATGACCAAAAGATCCCTTACAATTAGGGGGACAGAACACATAAGTGACATTAAAGCTGGAAAAACACAAACAGCGTTTTGCAAAGAAGTAGCCCAATATGACGCCGTACTGGTATGGAAAAACATGAAGAGGATATCTCCATATACACACTACAAAGGAACACTGACTAGAGAAAGCATCGAAATATCCATGCATCCCAACCGTTGCAACGAGGGCCCATCCCTCGAACTCTCGGCTGCGTGGAAGATCCTACTGACATAGGATATCAAGGGGAAAATGAGACAGAGTGTTTGAAAGTAAGGTCACGAGACACCACCTTCCGCGAAACGCAATATCACCTAGACACGCAGTAGATACGCGCTCCAAGATTTCAAATTATCGTCGCTCCCGAAATTATTCTTGTGTTTACTGACCTTGAAAAAGCCTCCCGTTCAGAGTGTGAAAGCTCGGCAGTTAGTCGTTGTATGTTTTATAAATTGTTACACCATTCAATACGGAAGTATTTCAAGTTGTATAATAATTAAGAATTTCTGGCAAAGAAAGAAAAAGAGAAACAATGGCTAACAATTTAGTTGGGCGTTTCCCGTTACGTTAGTTAATTCGGTTAGCAGTGCTCAATAAAATTCATTTAAAAGGTGATTGGGTAAATTAACTTGAGCCAGGACGAGTCAAAGATTTGATGTAAGAGCCCGACCGGGTACGTTTCCGGTCTTTTTGTCATATCCCGGGCCAGTCAAAGATTTCCCATAAGAGTCCTCCCGAACCCGCACCTGGCCCTGGTGCATTTCTCGTCTTTTTGTCATAGTCCGGGCAGGTGTTATTTTCTATTGAGCACTATATATACGTAATTCTTAATGTGAGTAATATTGTTGATAGTTAATGTAGCTAGCTAAAAAATACAATAGGAAACAGGCTGTTGGATGTGAGGGACTGATGAGCTACTACATGTCGTCTTGGAACATCCTAGGTTATTCTGTAGGATTGAAATCCGGGGACCTGGCGGCCTATCCATACGCCGAATATCTTCGCTCTGCAAGAAATCGACAAACCAGACTTTGTGTGGGGGAGCGTTATAATCCATTAAAATGAGCGTAGGGTCAACATTCTCCCGAAAAATTCCTTCATAGGACCCTGGGATCCTTTATCTAGAGACCTCGTCATCCACATTGTCGCTTGATAGCACGTGGAGTGGTACACGGGTGTTGAAAATAATGACACCCCAATTGTGAAGAGCACGGCCTCCAAAGAGTCTCGTTCGCGAGAGTTGTAAGTTCCATGTTCCCTCCTGAAGAAATGCGGGTGACAATCTGCTTGTAGACTGAATCTCGGCTCGTCTGTGAAAAAAAAACACTTGTCCACTCGTCCACGCTCCGGTAATGATATCTCCTGCACCAATTCAAGGGTGTTCTTCTTTGAGAAGCGATTATCGAAGCCAAAGCACGGGTGTCCTGGCATTAAGGGGTAGTTACATTAAGCCTTCGATATATCGTTTGCTTTGATACCTTAGGCCCAGTGGCACAGCAGAGCTCCGAAGGCAATCGCGGTGCTGTATCGGACGTATGAAGCCGCTCGGTTAAACGACATAACGGTCCGCACAACCTTAAACAGTCATTATTACATCCCCGGGTGTGTTTGAATTGCTACCATAGCCCTGAAGCCGCTCTGGGTTGGGCATTCTTGTCTCTTGCAACATGGGTCTGAAACTGGCCTACCTCTTATCGTCCGGTCAGTCTCCACCGCACAGCATCAGAAACACGCGTATCAGACATAAGGAAAGCATTTTCAGCAAACGGGACGCTACGTACAAGCGCTGTGAAAGTGAAATACCACTGCCATTCACCGATCGCTTTAAGTACCGTAGTAGAATCGCGGCAACGGGTGACGGGCGACTTACGTCGCGATATTTGTTTCGTCCTATAGACAATAATGATATCCCCGGACCCTCTCTTTCAGATTCCCTTTGATGGATGCAAATTCGCCGTCCAAATACGGAAAATGTGCATCTCTGAACGGAGGTAATTATATTTTTCAAAAACTGTATGAAGACGGAAGTTAGACGGAGTGAGGATTTCTGTCGTACTCGAAATGTTTTTCCTCTTTCGATAGTCGGCATATACGGTATTGTTAAATATCACTTTATGGCATAAACGCTTGCGTTTCAATTTGAATTTGGAGGCAACGATTTCCGAAAACGGATGTTAGGCTGGGCCATATAATTTTAATAATTTACGCTTTCCAACCGTAGGTTGAAGAAGCGTATATACTCCAGCTTTGTCCGTCCGTCCAACCGTCTTTCCTCACGATAACTGGTGTAAAATATTTTCGATTTCGATGAAATTTTAGTATGTGGTAGGGGACCACCTGGGGACGAACCCTATATAAAATGGGACAATTGGGGTCAAAGGTCACGACGTAGGAGCGGGATCCATTCCATTGCACTTATACGTCATAACTTGCGTAAATAAGGTTCGATTTCAATGAAATTTTACTATGTGGTAGGGGACCACCTGGGAACGAACCATGTTCAGAATGGGTGAAGTGGGGTCAAGGTCAGGACATAACAGCGGGATGCATTCCATTGCCTTTACGCGTCATAACGTGTGTAAAAATGGTTCGATTTCGATGAAATTTCAGTATGTGGTAGGGAACCACCTGGGGACGAACCCTATTTAAAAATGGACGAAATGGGGTCAAAGGTCAGGACATAGGATTGCAATCTATTCCATCGCCCTTATCCCATATTATTAAGGTGGACGACAAGTAATTTTGCTTCCTATACTTCCAATGGAATAACTTTTGTACTCATTTCCTTCACAGCTATATGTGTTCCCAAGAGTGAAAATTTCAACATCGATTAAAATAACTTCATATAATAACTGGAATACTTAATAATTTCTAAAACATAACCATAATTATATTAAAAATCAATAACTTTTCCTTTGGTGGTGTTGAAACCAGAAAAAGGATGGCGCGACGTGTACGTTGATGACGTCAGTAGACAAACAAATGTTGGATTGCAAAGTTATGGTTATGTTTTAGAAAATATTAAGTATTCCAAGTTATAAAATGAAGCTATTTTAATCGATGTTCAAATTTTCATCTTTGTGAACGCATTAATTGGGAGGAAAAAAATTGCACAGACATTTTTCCATTCAAAAGCAAAATATTTGACGTTCACCTTAAAGGAGCAATTCTTGTATTATGTAAATTTTATTTTTAAAACGGCTCTAAGGATTTTGATGAAAGTCGTTAACCTACCGTTTTCTGATGCTAGAGATCGGGTTAGCTTAATCTCGACTTTTGGAAAATTCGTTTAGTGGGTTAAATAACCACCTCGAATTACCACGTTTTCAGTGTAGCGTCATGGCGTCGCCCCACTAGATGTTGGCGCGCGGTCACGCCATCCGTCTGAATATGTCACGCGTTGTGTGTGGATTCTACTAAAGTTTTATGACGTCACGCTCTTGCGAGCAGATGGCCGCTATTCCCATCTGCCTCATTACGTCACGCGTTGTGTGCGTATGATCGTCCGCACGATAACTCGCGTAAAAATCATTCGATTTGATGAAATTTCAGTATGTGGTAGGGGAACACTTGGGAAGAAAGCCTATTGAAAGTGAACGAAATGGGGTCAAAGTTCAGGACATAGGAAAGGGATCCATTCCACTGCTCTTATGCGTCATAACTAACGTAAAAGGGTTCGATTTCGATTAAATTTTAGTATGTGGTTGGAGACCTCCTGGGGACAAACACTACTAAAAATTGACGAAATGGGGTCAAAGTTCAAGAAAAAGGGGCGGAATAACTTCCATCGCCATTATGCGTCATAACTTACGTAAAAATGTTTCGATTTGGATAAAATGTTAGTATGTTGTAGGGACCTGCCTGGCGACGAATCCTATTGAAAATGGGCGAAAGGGGGTCAAAGGTTAGGACACAGAAGCGGGATCTATTCCACAGCTCTTATGCATCATATCTTACGCAAAATTTTTTCGATTGCGACAAAACTTTATCATGTTATTTCTGAGATATACACAACCAGTTCTGTTAAATATCATCGAAATAGGATCGAAGGTCAGGGCATAGAAGTGAGATTTATTTCACAGCCATTTTCCTTATGACTTGAGTAATAATTTGAGGAATGATTTTTAGTATATTGGAAAGCGTATCATAATCAATGCATTGCATGATTTTACTATCTTGTTTTTCTTGTGATGTCCCTTTTGCCCTGTATGATTGTTAAATATATTTTTTTACATACATTTTTGTATTTAAGACTGAAAATGGAGAAAAAAATTTGAAAACGGAATTTCTCCCATAACCGTAAAATTGAGCAAACATTTTGAACAAGAGAACTAGAAGCAGCAGAGATATTTCCCACATTCGTTTCATTCTTTCTTTCTTTATTTTTTGTTCGCGGTGTTTTCTCTGTATTGTATTATTGTTTAAAGCATAATTTAATTACATACATGTGTGCACTCAAAATAAAAAAATAAATAAAAAGATTCCGGAAACGGTTGTAGGACTGAGTAAAGATTTCTCCCGTAATCGTAATTTCCTTGTTCTAGCGATATTCATTTAGTCTTGTATTTTTGCTAAGCATAATTCTGTTCCACAAATCTTTGTCTTTCAGTTTGAATATGGAGGTCAAATTCTAGGTTCAGAGGACATACTTTTTAAATCGAAGTTATCGTAGTTGCTGTAGTACTTAGACTAAGCTTTTTTTTTTTTGCTTTTTTTCTACGTAAAATAAATATTAGATGGTCTGTCTTTTTTTTGTTTTTTTAATCTCTAACCATGCAGATTTTTATTACTTTTTATATTTGGTCGTTACCTTCCTTGCCCAGTGACCACAATCAGATTGATATCTGTCGCAGATTGATCAGACATTTTTCTGCTGTAGAGTATGCAACTCAATTTACACATAGGACAGAACTTTGCTCACTGATTTTCAAATTTGATTGCGTACATTTGTTTCTCGTGTCCATTTGCATATGTTCAGTGTCCAACGTCAAGTTTCACTGCGTGATTTGCGCGCTATTTCCTTTCAGGCTTTAATTCTTAACATCAGTACATTTGACGTCTAGTTTGTAGCTCTTTGTTCATCTCAAGTATCTAAATTTAGCATGTACATAGTTCCAAATGGAAAGATGAATCAACGTCAGATTTCGTGTACAAGATGCTCACCTAGATTTCATTTACTAGAAAAAATTAGAAGCCAGGCACCCTGTTGGTATTTGGGTTGTACTGCGATACTTATGCTCTTGTGGGAAATTTGTGACATACAATATAATCCACTAACTAAAGAATGTAACTTTAAATGAGGTTCGTAAACGCTGTGTAAGTAAAACCAAAGATATTTTGCTAATAATTGATGACATGGCAATTCCTACACTTAATGAAATGCGAGTACAGCTGTTTCAAAATTATTGATTTCTACTAACAAGGGAAGCCTCTCAACTGTCACTCTCGAAAATTGAAGAAACGTAGCCAGGAGATAGTACTAAGGGCAAAAACTTATGGGACTATTTCCATTTTTGCCCAAATGAACTGGCAAAGTTGAACGAGTGGTATGAAAATGGCCTTACAGCACAAGTGGAGAAAATCATCCAACATATTGAAACGATTTCTCGTCGTCGTGGTCGTGGGTTGTTATATCCCACCGTTGACCAACAAATTAATACAAAAACGACGTGCCGAGCGGTATAATTTATACATGCTTTGTAACGTATACTCTATATTCACTTTCCTTTTGATTTTACTATCTCTGGTTATTTTATTTTTCTATGTAAATTATCTTCTTACTGAACGAAATATTATTTCACCCGATGAATGAGATCTGGCAATGAGTGTAAGTCATGACGTGGTGGTAGCTAGTATATATAGGCGCGTTCATCGATAGCGGAGGAGAGATTTTGTTGTTATGAGGAGAGATTTTGTTGTAATAGGGAGATCGTTTGTTATTATACTAGAGGAGAGAGTTTCGTTCTATGTGATTAGTGATTCTTCATTATTGTGAAACAAGTTGTGTGTGTGTGCTTTGGATGTTCAAGCGTACCGAATAAAAAAGATTGTAGTAAGTACGTCTTTCTCAATTCATAGTTTTTGTCAGACCTCTGTCTGGCTGTTAGGTTTATATCATTAGTTTATTACCATTAATAACCAGCGTTAAGACTTTATTCATGTTCTTAATTAACTAGTAACAACAACCATTTGAATTCACTATTTGAAGCTTAGTACAAGTATATCATTCAGTAGCAGAAGCATTATACTTAAGATCAGTAGGAAAGCTTCATTATTATCATTAGCTAGCTGGTAGGAAAGCTTTATTCATCATTATAATTAGCTTAGCGGAAAGCAAAATAAAGCTAATTCATTATAATTGGCGCCCGAACTTTTCTCGAACACGATATCTTGACGATTATTACCCATGTCTTCCTTACCTGAGACAACTTCAATTTTCCACCCCAAGGCAAGTTCCGAGGGTAATGGTGTTTTTTTTGACAATTTGCAAGAAGCCTGTGGCTCTAACTTTGATATGAATGATCTACACGTACCCAGGCATTCTTCACAATTTCATAATGCACCAGCTTCCTATCACTCTGAGTCGCGGGTCGTACCTGAGGGAGTGCAATCCTCTCAGCGCAGCAGAATGCTTGCCCATTTCGTACCGCATGCAGGAACAATTCATTTCAATGGTTTGGAGGGGTCCTTAAAGTTCCTCGAAGATCTAGAAGATCATTTTGATCTATATAATATTCCTGAAGACTGCAAAGTCCAAATCGCCGGCACTTGCTTGAGGGATACCGCTATGACCTGGTATCGGCAATGGAGAGTGTTGAACCCAGATTCTCATTATGAGAATTTCCGTGCAGAATTCTTGGAGGTCTTTCTTTTCGGCCTCAGTCGAGCTAGCCTTGCTCAACAGCTTTTTCGCGTCAGCAAGGTCCCAATGATAGCCCTGTTGCATTTGCGTTGGAAACTACACGCTTATATAACCTATGGGATCCACATGCCAGTCATGTTGACATGTTGGATACCCTCGTGCAGCAGCTCGTCCCATTCTTACAAGATTTTCTTGAGGTTCGACACCCTGCCACAATTCATGAATGCCTTCGCCTCATACGCACGTATGAAGAGCGACATGGCAAACATGGTTCAATTCACCACCCTGCGAGGCTTATTACGAAAACCCTCTGCGGCATAATAGGCATAATAACTTTCAGCGCGAGCATACTCAAGTGCACATCCAAGCTTCATACGTCCCAACACACAGAAGAGTGGCAAACCAACAGCGAGTTTCCGAACAAGCTTCGGGATATCGTACAAATGCACAGTACGCTCGACCCCGTTTCAATCAGCAGCATTCGGAACGTTTTCATGCTCAGGGCAATGATAATTTTTCTGCCCGTGCTGAGGGCAGACGTAATGGATATGAAAATGTCAACAGACACGCGGAGTTCCCGACGCAGGTTTCACGCAGTTTTCCTCATCGTGAAAATTTTCCCGATACCCGGCAGGCTCAAGGTTTCAGACCACATGATAATCCAACCAGGATTCCTTTAAACTTCCAAAGGAAGTAGACCAAGGGTCGGTCCTACTTCCTGATACCAAGCATTCTGACCCTAAAACAGTATTAGTGACTGTTCAAACTCCTCAGTTGCCTGATGTCTTCTTGACAATTGAAGATATTATTGTCGAGACCAAGTTCGACACTGGTTCTGAAATATCAGCCCTAAATACAAAGTTTTGCACTGACAATTTTCCTGAAATACTCGTTCAGCCTGCGACGCAGTATTTGCGAGGTGCAAATAACGAAATCTTCAGTATCACAGGAACTGTCACATTATCTTTAGGGCTGGGAAAAGCTCGTTTTACGCATTCTTTCCTGCTTATAGACGAGCTACCTGTGAAATGTTTAATGGGCATGGATTTTATTCATACGTTTCAAATAACTTTGAATTTCGTACAACATGTGATTTCCTTTCCGGAACCTGTCGAAATGATTCCTACGGTTCCTGTAGATATAACGAGTTTGTTATTGAGTAACCAATTGAATGAGGGGCAACGAAACCAGCTTTCTCTCCTTTTACAGGAAAGCCCTGGTTTATTTTCGGATCAACCTGGTTTCACACAGGTGGTTTATCATGTCATTGACACTGATGGTTCGAAACCAAATGCGACGAAACCTTACCCTTGTGCTCCACATAAAAAACAGGAAATGCAACGTCAAATTTCTGAAATAATTAAACAGGGCATAATAAGGGAATCAACAAGCGCCTGGGCTGCTCCTGCATTTTTGGTTCCAAAGAAACAACCCAATGAATTTCGTTTCGTGACAGATTTCCTCAAGCTCAACCAAGTCACAAAAACGATCAATTATCCGCTACCTGTCATGTCGCATATTTTAAATGACCTGTCGTCAACCAAATGGATGTCAACCTTGGATTTGGCGAGTGGATATTGGCAGGTGGCAGTACATCCGGACTCTGTCGATAAAACAGGCTTTGTGACTCCTTTTGGGGCCTATGAATATTTACGTATGCCTTTTCGACTAGCTTCTGCACCTGCTACTTTCCAAAAGCTTATGGATACGGTTCTCAGACCTGTCCTGGGTCCCCATGTGCATGTCTATTTGGATGACATTATTATTACATCGGAGACTTTTGACGA
The DNA here is from genome assembly GCA_039090855.1 of Macrothele yani. Classification (NCBI taxonomy): domain Eukaryota; kingdom Metazoa; phylum Arthropoda; class Arachnida; order Araneae; family Macrothelidae; genus Macrothele; species Macrothele yani. Next base: position 41,855,350 of record CM076999.1, on the reverse strand, counting down.
ACACCTTTCTCTGCTCAAACAGGTGTTCCAACTTATATACAATGCTGGCTTGACGTTAAAACCTAGTAAATGCCAGATAGCGAGGGACGAGATTGTATATCTGGGGTTAAAAATTACTCCCCACGGCTTATTTACTGATAATGAAAAAATTAGGCCTATTGTTGACTTTCCTCGGCCTAAAACAGCAAAAGAACTATCACGCTTTCTGGGAATGACCGGATATTATCAGCAGTTCGTCCCCGCTTATGCTACAATCTGTGAGCCATTGTATGCTTTAAAACGTAAATACAAGAAGTTTGTTTGGACACCTGAGGCTAACGCTGCATTCGAAACACTGAAGTCTGCATTGACTCAGCCTCCGGTGTTGGCTTTCCCGGATCACACTAAGGAATTTGATATTTATACTGACGCATCCGGAGTTGGTCTTGGTTTCGTTTTGTCACAAGCTGGGCATCCAATAGCTTTCGAGTCTCGTACTTTAGCCAAAGCTGAACGCAATTATTCAGCTACGGAACGTGAATGTCTTGCTGTTGTGTTTGCTCTTAATAAATTTCAATGTTATCTTAACGAATTGACAGTTAACATAATTACGGATCATTCTGCCCTTCAGTATTTGAATTCTGCTAAGCACCTATCTCAAAGACTTATGAAGTGGGCTCTGAAGTTACAAGAGAGCAATATCAAAATTTCATATCAGCCAGGTCATAAGAATCAATTACCGGACGCATTATCTCGCGTTCCGATTAGTGGGGTCCCCACAGAAACTACTCCTGGATGTCAGCCTTTACTTCTAATAGCTGATATAACATCCAGAGAGCAGATAATGGCAGAATTAATAAATGATCCAGATTTTGGGGATATCTATAATTTTTTGCTTGCGGCTTCGCCCCCACAAAGTGATCCTTCTCTGGCTGGAAGGTCACAGCATTTTGAAGTCATAGAGGGTCTTCTTTATTATACAAAATTTAGGACTACTAGGGCAGTGTTTCGCCCATGTATTCCGCGAACCCTTAGAATGGCCCTTTTAAACGAATTTCGTGACAAACCTCTTGCAGGCCATTTAGGTATTCGCAAGACCCGTTGTAAATTGCGGGATGTTGCCTATTGGCCTGGCATGTACCAAAGTGTGCTCGCATACGTTCAATCATGTCATTTGTGTCAGATTAATAATTACCGTAATGTAAGACCGGCCGGTCACTTGAAATCTAGTTCAAGTTCTCATGTGTTTGATATTATTTCCATAGATTTATTGGGACCTTATCCTTTATCTGTTAAAAACAAAGCTCGTTACGTTTTAGTACTAACTGATAATTTTTCTAAATGGGTTGAAGTTTTTCCCATTAAAGCCGCTACGGCAGAAGTTATTTGTAATGTATTAGTTAATGAAGTATTCTATAGATATGGTGCACCTAATAAAGTAGTTTCGGATAATGGTCCTCAATTTATTTCTGACATTTTTGAAAGAATGTGTGCGAGACTACACATTAAACATAAATTCATTTCCCCATATCATCCCCAGAGTAATCCTGCGGAACGCGTGAACCGCACGCTAGTGAAAATGATTGCTACATTTGTCATGGATCATCATGAAAGATGGGATGACCATTTGGAGCTTTTTGCGTTCGCCCTCCGCTCGTCTGTCTACGAATCTACTAAAATTACTCCTGCAGAACTTTTTTGGGTCGCAAAATTAAAACCCCTTTTGAAAATTTAACGGGGATTATCGACGAACTAAACCAGCGACCAACTCCGCAATCAGTACGAATCATGGCAGAAAAAGCTCGTGTTGCAATGCTAGGAGCACAAGCGGCTCAAGCAAGATATTATAATACTAGGCGTAGGGAACCAGATCTTGTCGTTGGAGATCTCACTCTCGTGGAAACGCACTTCCAGTCTTCTGTTTCGCATACTTTAGTGAAGAAATTTGCACCCAGCTACGAAGGTCCATATCGGGTGGCAAATGTGTTTGAAAATAACATTGTTCTTGAAAAACCTGACAATCAATTTCAATACGTACACGTTGATCAGTGTCGCAAGTATCATGAACGAAATATCGATTTCATAATCAATCCTACTCAACCTTCTGTTCCACAGACTCAAGAGTCTATATCTCACGATCAACCGCCAGAAATTTTGGACGAACCAACAAACATTTTTGAAGAATCTCCAGTGATTTTTTCTTCACCCTCCCCTCCTCCAGACGGGTTTCCAAACACGCAACCTGATTCTCCCATGAGACCAAGGCTCGAATCGAGTTCTTCGAATACTAGTATTGTTCCTTTACCTCCAACCATTGCCAAGACTATTGCTGCCCGTTTCCTGATAACTCTGCACCAACGCGGGCTACTACTTCTTTGAATACCTCGTCAGAAAGTATTCCTATAGGCAAAAATAAACATCGCCCTGCACGACCACTGAATTACAGCAGCGACTCAGAGGCTTCGGACATTTCTGATTTATCAGTTATGAACACTAAATTGAATGTTACAAACCGTCCAGAACCACCAAAGGCTGGGCGCAAACGTAACTTGTCTCCCCAATCTGCTTCGCCGCAACAGTGACGAAGGCAGAAATCCTTGCATCCGCCCGGGTTTTGCCCCTGGAACCTACGTTAAGGGCAAACAGGGCCGATGCCTGCTGCTACTCTCATGCCACGTGGGCGTAAGCGAAAGCAAACGATGTGGCCGGAGCCACGTCCGTCCAAGAGAATACTGGAAGGACACAACGGGCCCCAGCACAAAGGGACTTCATATCGAAAGCCTGGGGGAGCCCATTCCTATCAGCCGCAAGGATTTCCGGACAGCCAGACTTCAGACGTTCCTGACCGTTCTTCTCAGCCGCAGGGATTTCCAGACCGCCAGACTTCAGACGTTCCTGATCGTTCCTCTCAGCCGCAGGGATTTCCGGACCGCCAGACTTCAGACGTTCCTGACCGTTCTTCTCAGCCGCAGGGATTTCCGGACCACCAGACTTCAGCCGTTCTTGACCGTTCTTCTCAGCCGCAGGGATTTCCGGACCCACAGCCTTCAGCCGTTTCGGACCGACGGATTTCCGCCATTCCTGACCGTTCCCGTCAGCCGCCGGGATTTCTTGACCGACAGCAGACCGATGTTCCAGATCCATTAAAGTCCCTGAAGAGATCTAAGCCACCTGATTTTACCAGTCCGATTAGGCCTGGAAAACGTTATCGTACTAGAGTTTTTTATGCGTCCTCGAGATAAGTAAGTTCTCGTGGACAGGTTCTTTTCTCAGTTTGTTGTTTTTCCTGCACGACCAGTTGGCGTGTCAGAATTTCTTTTTTTCGTGTGGGCCTATGCATTCTTTTTTGTGTATATATGTGTTTTTTTTTTTTATATTTCTTCTATGTCCATCTACTAATCCCAATTTTTTATATATCTATGTGGTTAGGGGTAAAATAATAAAATTGTTACTGTTAGGCAGCTCCAGGTAATTTTCGCTGCTGATACAGTTGGTATGTATTCAACGAATAATGCGAACGTAATTTGAAATTAAAAAAGTGATTCCTGCTAGGCAGAATAAAAGGAAGGTATGCCGATGCAGGTTTGTTTTGTTCAACAATACAAGTTTCACAGACGAATACAGATTTCTTAATTTTGTCATGCCAAGTTTGATAATGTAAATACTGCTGCCAACAAACAACAAATCAAAAAAGAGGTCGAGAAACGTCAATCAACGAAGTGCAAGACTTACACTCCAAAATTGATAGGTTTTTCGGAAAAAAAAAAAAAAAGGAAAAAAAAAAGAAAAATTAAGGGGGAGATGATGTAACGTATACTCTATATTCACTTTCCTTTTGATTTTATTATCTCTGGTTATTTTATTTTTCTATGTAAATTATCTTCTTACTGAACGAAATATTATTTCACCCGATGAATGAGATCTGGCAATGAGTGTAAGTCATGACGTGGTGGTAGCTAGTATATATAGGCGCGTTCATCGATAGCGGAGGAGAGATTTTGTTGTTATGAGGAGAGATTTTGTTGTTATGAGGAGAGATTTTGTTGTAATAGGGAGATCGTTTGTTGTTATACTAGAGGAGAGAGTTTCGTTCTATGTGATTAGTGATTCTTCATTATTGTGAAACAAGTTGTGTGTGTGTGCTTTGGATGTTCAAGCGTACCGAATAAAAAAGATTGTAGTAAGTACGTCTTTCTCAATTCATAGTTTTTGTCAGACCTCTGTCTGGCTGTTAGGTTTATATCATTAGTTTATTACCATTAATAACCAGCGTTAAGACTTTATTCATGTTCTTAATTAACTAGTAACAACAACCATTTGAATTCACTATTTGAAGCTTAGTACAAGTATATCATTCAGTAGCAGAAGCATTATACACTGCTGGACAATTGCTAAGGACGGATCATAAACGGCTATATAGCGCATAAAAAGTAAGTGTGGTTGGATGCCAAGTGAAATAAAATAATGTCAGAATGCTAAGACATTACAAGAAAGACAATTTATTCTGCTCTGAAATCCAGAAGGCTTTGGAACGTGTTCAAGGGACAAACAGGCCATTTTGTTCAGAATACGTAAACGTGAAAAAAATGCAATTACCGTCCGCAGGCGTTCCGGCGTAAGATGTCAATACGGGATATGGCCACCATGGAGGGCGATGCAAGATTCCACACGTCGTGTCATGCTTTGCACAACATTATCAAGCAGCTGTTGGGGTAATTTATCCCATTCCTCTGTCAGTGCACGGATGAGGGTGTCCTTGTTTATTGGAGGGCATTGGCGACCAGCAAGACTCCTCCCCAAAGCATCCCACACATTTTCAATGGGATTCAGATCTGGAGAACGTGCTGGTCATACGAGGCGTTGAATATCCTCGCTCTCAAGACACTCCTGGACAGCGACTGTTCGATGACATGTTGCGTTGTCGTCCATGAAAATGAATCTATCACCGACAGCACCACGGTACATGCAAACATAAGGTAGCAGAACATCATTATTGTACCGTTGGCCAGTCATAATCCCAGTTGGAAGCACATAGAGGGACGTACGGCCATTGATCATGATGCCAGCCCATACCATGACACTACATGTCGGATATCGGTCCCTTTCCTGTATGTTTGCTGGACAATATGCAGTACCACTATCACGCCAGATCAGTTGTCGTCGACAATCAGACGATAGACTGTATCTACTCTCATCTGAGAAGAGGACAGCAGACCAGTCGTTATTAGTCCAATTGCGATGTTGATGGCACCATTGCAAACGGGCGGTACGGTGACGTCTGGACAATGCGATGCACACAACAGGACTGCGGGCGTACAGTCCTTCTTCATGCAAACGTCTGGCGACAGTTTTTCGGGAGATCCGCTTGCCAGTAGCAGCCATAAACTGATTTGCTACCTCACTAGCTGTGCTGCGCCGGTGTCTTTTTGTTGATAGCACTATGTACCGATCTTCTGCAGGTGTCGTACTGCGAACACGACCTCCCCCGTAACGTTTGCTACACTCTCCATTTGTTTGAAATGATTTCCAAAGCCTTCAAACAACACTGTGGCTGAGTCGAACTCCCTGGCAACATCTGTTATTTTTTGCCCTTCTTCAATCTTGCCAATGATACGGCCACGCGTAAAATCATGTAGGTGATGTCGGGAAGACATACTGAAAATTGCAAGTTCGTCAATTGATTCTTTCCCTTTCAACTTTGCGTTTGAACAACAACGGTCAATACGCGTCAAATCCTTTATATCTCTTATTAGCGCTATGACGTCACGAACAAGTTCGGCAATCCAAAATTTGCATTCGCACAACACGTCTTACTATATCCCGCACTTATGCTAATTTCCACATTTTCCTGCCTTCCATTTTATGGCTGCTATCGTTGCTATTGTCATCCGTCCTTAGCATTTGTCCGGCAGTGTACTTAAGATCAGTAGGAAAGCTTCATTATTATCATTAGCTAGCTGGTAGGAAAGCTTTATTCATCATTATAATTAGTTTAGCGGAAAACAAAATAAAGCTAATTCATTATAGCTTCACTTATCAATAAAAATGAGACGTGAAGGTTCTTTTTAATTCGGGAGCTGGCATAAATGGGCGAGAACGTTATGCTTGCTGAAATACAGGTAAGTAATACACCAGAGCCTATAGAATGAACAGAGCAAGATTAACCATAGAATTTTTTTATTTTTGGAGGAGGCTCTCTCCCGGGGTCTGGCCCTTGATGAAATAAACAACTGTATGCCCTCTATCGGAGCTAATATCTTCTTCTGAATTTAGTAATAAGACTTCCGCCTCAAAAAAAGGGCGTATCAAAGTTCCAATCTAAAGTCTGATATAAGTTCAAGTTCTTATTTCCTCCTCTCGGTGATAGGTTAACGATCGACCACAAGAATGAAAAATAAGTACTCACGGCTTGTTGACAGTATAGTCAAAAATCCACATTGTAGAAATAGACAATGTGGTGACACTTTCACACCTGAACTTCTGCAACAGCAGCGAATGTTGGTTTCTTTCTCACCTGAGTGTCACAGAGGGTCACTTTCTGTTGGTTTTCTTTAACGTAAGCTCTTTAGTCCGGCAGTGCAGCCGAGAGAGAGCCTTCTTTCGTGTTTCTCCCCGTCCGCTCGTGGGAGGGTGATAAACGGCAATCAGCGCCGACTCCTCTTTTCCCAGGGGGCTGCCGGATGAACAGGGGTATATTTCTTTTGTTGTACTCCGTCAAGGAGGATGGAATGCTCTTTCTTACTCAGTTGAGTAATTCTGTCGACGTTCCAAACGTTCCGTCATCGGCGCATGGGTCTTGCGAGCGAATAAAACAGCTATTTTCGGCGGTTGTAGAACCGTCCCCTTAAGTTCCAGGTTTTACCACAACTGGCGGGCTTACCTCCAGCCACCAAGTATAAATTTAGCCTGGTTCTTCTGCGTAACCATACGTCTTGCGGAAGCGCGTCAGATTCCGTGGACTCTATATGTCAGCGGCTTACAGCGGCGCAGAGCATTATTGCATATCTTCCTTTTTTTGTCTCTGGGTCTCACGTGCCTCTTACTTCTGCTTACGGAGCCAGAATACTGACTTGTTTTCGCTACTTTTCAGCTATTCCCTGTCACGTGGGCCTCATCTGCTTCTTTTCACCAAACACTTGAGGTTTCTCTCGTGCCTCTCCCACGAAGCGTCGTTACCTCTTGCCCCTCATAATCATAATTTTTCTCGTTCCCTACCGATTTTTGGCATAAATGTCCCACTTGAAATCGTCTTTATGAGCGTCTGAGTGCTTCTCAATTGCCGTCTAGTGTGGTCCCATGATGCTCACAGACCCCCAGAGATGATCCACTAATTCCTTTGTTTTCACTCAGACAAAGAGAATTACCAGACTTCCCTAATTAAAATAAGTTAATTTCCTGATTAATTTGCAATAGGCCAAATATTTAATTTAATTATCAACATAAATTAGCCACGCCTATTAAGACCGTCCCCCATTTTTAATAGTGATTAATTTAGACCCAATTTTCGCATCATTGCCCCCTCCTTACAAAAATGTTCGTCCCGAGCGTTCGTCTTTTACTTGCTTGGGACTCCCGACCAATCCTGAACTATGCCTAACATGCGAGAAACCTCTATTTGCCCTCACAAAGTTTCTGGTGTCGCCTCACTGACTTCATTGGGGTATCCCCTGCTATCCCCGCACATCTGGCATATTTGCATAAATTAACTTGCTCACCTATGTTCCTGAGCCATCCCCAATACAACACTATTTGATACATACACTACACGATAAATTAAATTCTTACTACACAAAATTCCACTAACACTACACGATTCTACCAAGGGATTATTTTCACTAATATTACTACAAGTACACGATACCAAAAATTCTTTCACTAGACCATTATTTACTATACACATTCCACAAATACTACACCCACACTGTACAGGCACCGTACTGACACTTACGACTAGTACTACCCAAAACACGAACAATAGCTATATCGAATAAAAAAAAAAAAAAAATAGAAAGAATATAAAGGTATCTTCGTTATCCGATTCTTCATTCTGCGGGTCCGGGCCCGCCTCCATCTTCGTACGGGCGGAGCCTATCTATGTGTATTACCCTACCGGCTCTATTACCTCGTTTTTTCCTGTATACAATATCGTTTATGCGTTTCTCCACTACAAGGGGCCCTCCCTATCTCTCTACAAATTCGGGGACCTCACATTCCTTCTCTTCGGGTCGTAAAGCCAAACTCGATCCCCTGTTGGAATCCTGCCACCGTCGCGCGCACGTCGTACTTAGTTTTCATCTTATCGGCCGCCATTTTTAGGTGCTCCCTTACAAATTGGTGTACCCTTTCCAATCGTTCCTCCAAATCCTCCGCGTACTGGGAACACTCTAGGTGACTGGGGGCGGGGCGCCCAAACAACAGGTCACATGGTAACCTCATCTCCCTGCCGAATAACACTGAGTTGGGCGTGCGGCCGGTGCTCTCGTGCACTGCCGACCTGTGCGCCATGAAAAACAGAAAAATCAGCTTATCCCAGTCGCGCTGGTTCTCATCAACGAACGCGGTCAGATGTCGGGCTATTGTACGATTTAGGATCTCGGCCATACCATTAGAACTGGGGTGTAGAGGGGTTGTACGAGTCTTCGTGATCCCTAAAATTCTACACATATCCTGAAACACTTGCCCTTCAAAATTTCGGCCCTGATCGGAATGAAGAAGGAGCGGTACGCCAACGCGGGTTACCACCTGGTTTACTAGCACCTGGGCCACGGTCGTGGATTCCTGGTTCGGAATCGGGAATACTTCGGGCCACTTCGTGAAATAATCCACCACCCCTAAAAGATAGCGGTTCCCGTCCTCTGTCCTGGGAAGGGGACCCATTACATCTACAGCAATTCGCTCGAAAAGAGCCCCGACGTTATAAACCTGTAGTGACCACTTACTCCTCGCGGCTGGTCCTTTTTTTGCATTACATAGATGACATCTGCGACACCACCTCCTCGACATCGTTCCGGCACTTACACCAATAAAAACGCTCCCTGATTTTACCTAGGGTCTTCTTTACACCGAAATGACCACCAGTCGGACTGTCGTGTATTTCACGCAACACTTCTTCCACTCGGGAGATTGGCAGAACTAATTCACTAATATTGTTCCTTTCGTTGGGATTCTCTACTTCTCTGTATAACACTCCCTCTTTCACGCTTAAAGAATCCCACTGAGCCCAGTACGCTTTCATGCGCGGACTTTTACTGCTAACCTCGGCCCAAGTCGGGCGGGGCGTTTTCGCTTTCTTTCCTGCGCAGCAACGGAGAAATATCCGGGTCCTCCAGTTGAGCGCGCCGTATGTACTCTCGGCCCCAGGGGTCAGCGGGTTCTCCAGCGTTTGCTCCTCTCACCTGCTTCGCCTCTGCTGCGGTTCTTCTGAGTTCGCCCGCCTCCGCGCGTGAGCAATCGGGACAGTTTTCAGCGCAGGGTCTTCGAGAAAGCGCATCCGCATTGGAATGTGATTTCCCTTTTCTGTGCTCCACGATAAAATCGTATTCTTGCATTCTTTGTAACCATCTGGCAATTTGCCCCTCAGGAATTTTAAAATTGAAAAGCCATCTTAATGCTCCGTGATCTGTACGCACCAAACATTTTCTTCCGTACAGATAGTGAAGGATATGCCCCACCGCCTTTACTATGGCCAGGAGTTCCCTGCGCGTGACGCAATAATTTTTCTCAGCCTTGGAGAGGGATTTTCTGAAATAGGCAATGACTTTTTCCCGTTCCCCTTGCTCCTGTGACAAAACTGCGCCCAATCCCGTTGAACTGGCGTCTGTATCCAAAATAAAGGGATCCTCTGGCCTGGGAAAGGCCAAAATGGGAGCGGAAACCAGCGCTTCCTTGAGCGTGACGAAGGCCTGTTGGCAATCATCGCTCCAGTCGAATTTCATTCCCGCTTCCGTTAAACGGTGGAGCGGCCTTGCGATCCGGGAGAAACCCTGCATAAACTTCCTGTAATAGGAGCACAATCCCAGGAAACTCCTGACTTCGTGCACATTCTTTGGCTGCGGCCACTCTTTCACTGCTTCTATCTTCTCCGGGTCTGTGGCGACTCCCTGCGCCGAAATCACATGGCACAGGAATCGCACTTCCCTCCGCGCTAATCTGCATTTCCTCGTGTTTAACTTCAATTGAGGCCCCTGGAGGCGAGAGAAAACAGTTTTCAAATTTTCCAGGTGCTTATCAAACGTAACGCCCGCGACGATAATGTCGTCCAGGTACACCAAGCACGTTTCGGCCGGCAGACCACGCAGCACCGTCTCTATTAAACGCTCGAACGTGCTGGCGGCGTTGCAAAGACCGAAGGGCATCACCCTGAATTGCCACTGGCCGTTTCCTGCTGAAAAAGCGGTCTTTTCTTTATCATCCGGCTCCATAGCAACCTGCCAATATCCACTTTTTAAATCTAAGGTAGAAAACCACTCAGACCCGGCCAAATGGTCGAGGGTATCATCAGTTCTCGGCAGAGGATTTGAATCTTTTTTTGTGACTTCGTTCAATTTCCTGAAGTCCACGCAAAAGCGCACCTCACCGGATTTCCGCTTCGCCAAAACGATTGGTGAGGCCCAGGTGCTTGAAGAAGGTTCAATCACTCCCTGCCTTTCCATGTTGGCTACCAATCTATCTACTTCCTCCCTTTTTGCTAACGGTAGCCGCCTTGGCGGCTGTCTGATCGGGGCGGTCGAACCCGTATCTATTTTATGGGATACTACCTCTGTTTCGCCGTAATCGTCGTCACCTTTGGCTACCAAATCACTGAACTGTAACAGCAACGGGCCTAATTTCCGCTCCTGTTCGGCGTTCAGTCCCTCTATTGCTTCTTTTGCAAACTCCTATAAATGCGGAGGCAATCCCCTTTCTAATTCTTCCGTTTGTTCTCTTCTTTCTCTCACTACGTAGACCGAAGCGACGGGTTCCAGCGAGCAAAGCGTCGTATCCCTGCGCACTGTAGTGGGGGCTTCAGCCAAATTTAAAACTCTCACAGGGATGGCTTGGCTGGTTTTCACGAGAGCTCGCGCCACCAACAATTTTCTCTGAAGCAGCGCTTCTTCTATCCCCTCGCACTTAGCGAGAGGCGAGGCCACGTTTTCCTCCTTCGGTCGCCCGGAAACCATTGCTTCGCTTTTGGCGGGGATCGTCACGTCCGCCAAAGAAATGACCTCGATTCTCCGTACACCCCAACGTTTTCGATTTCTACCATGGAGGGGAAGTTCTTCCACCTCACCTCTGAGCGTCCGCTGCCTGAGGTCTAATGCGTACCCCTGCTGTCGGAGGAAATCTAACCCTAGTATGCATTGATCGGCGATATCAGCAACTATTGCTCTCTGTATACACAACTTTCCACCTATCTGAAAGGGCAAGTCTACTGTACCACGGGCAGTCATATCTTCCCCATTTACTGTCTTTAATAAAATACGAGGCTCCGTTTGTATAGGTGCTGCTTCTTCTTTCACCTTCTCGTAAAAATCCGTTCTTAGGAGGCTCACGTCAGCTCCGGTATCAATTACGAAGTCACATATAACTCCATTGATTTTCCCCTCTATTATTAACCAGTTGGCCTCTTCCGTGACGCTTGATACTTTTACCAACACTTCCTGGGGCTCCCCTTTTTACAAGTCAATTTCCGCCCCCCGAAATTGGCCTGGTCACGTTTCCCGACACTACTTGTTTTGGCCTAGTCCCCGTTTCATTTCCTGGTCAATTTCTGGTACAATTCCTTCTAATGTGCTCCTGAGATCCACAGTTCCAGCAAATGGATCTAGTGGGGTAATCCTGCATTCCGCGCCTGGGAGGAGACGCTCGCGGCGGGTATGGCTGCCGATCTCGGTGCATTTGCTGTAAAAGCCTATCCTGTTGTTCGTAGCTTTTCTCCATCCTAATCAGCATCTCTTTTATCGCCTGCATCAAACCCTCTTCGGGCTTGCTCTCGGTGCTGTCCGTAGCCGTTACGACCCTAGCCATTCTTCTCGGGTTCCGGGAATGCCTAGACGAGTCGAACTTCATGGCGTGCAACACCGCTGCTTTTAGCGACCCGCTATCTGCCATTCTGACCGAATGCTGTACATCCGGATCAGCGATTGCGTCGACGAAGTGTTGTTGTGCCATACTATCCAATACTTCCGGCGTGCATTGCGGATACGCCAACCGCGTCATCCTTTCTATATCCGAGGCTACTTCCTGTAAAGATTCCTGGGGTTCCTGACAGCGATTTCGCAGCTGAATCACCCTGAGATGCTTCATGTGCTCGTCTCCGAACCTCATCTCTAGGGCGGCTACTAGGCGGGAATAATTCATTCTGTTTTCTTCCGAAAGGGTTTGAAGAATGTCCGAAGCGGGACTCCTTAGGCAGGCCGCTAGAGAGCAAACCTTCTCCTTATCACTGCACCCATTGGCATCCGCTATCATTTCGAACTCCGTTTTATACACCTCCCAGCTCGACTGACCGTCGAACGGGCTAGGTTTGACCACCGCGTGTTTGAACGACTCTCCCCCAGCTCCCAGGAGCGTGCGGGCATGCCTACTCTCTATTTTCTTTTCCAACAATTTTACCTTTTCTTCTAACTCTTTCTGGGGTCTCTCCCGATCTTCCCTTGCTTGCTCTCTTCCCACCTAACGGTCACCTACATTTTCCATTTCTCCCGACAGTTTATCTCTAACATCACTACATTGTTTAGCTACCACTTCCCGCAGATCACGACAAGCTCCCTGTACTCCCTCGAGTATTTGACTTAATTCTGTGCGAACATACTTTTTTAACCCCCCTATTTCCGCGTCGATATCTCCGCGCAATTGCGTCGTTATCGCTGTCAATTCTGCCTGCTGTGCCTCTATCAATCCTACCATACGTATTCGTTCTTCCGTTTCTTTTTGCTCTAATTTTGTCAATTTTTCTTCCTGCTCCTTCAACTTTCGGTTCCACTTGTTTGAGACCGTTCCTATTTGATTGTGGACCGCTTGTATATCCGCGTTCGATCGTGCAATAGAGTTTGTAGCTTGCACGGTTAACGCTGCCCTAAAAGCGTCTGCTTGCTCTTTCACTGCTCTCTCCGCGTTTTTCGCCTGTTTTACTAGGGACGCTTCAAACTTTTCTGCGAGTTCTATCATTCGCGTGTCCAAAGCTTCGTTGTGAATTTGTAACTGAGTTTTCAGCTCCTTCCCTCCTTGTGCTTGTTCCTGCCTGCGTGATTCCACCTGTTCCACAAGAGTTTTTTATTTCTCCTTTTTGCACAGTAATTTGTTTTTCCAGCGCTTGTAGTTTTTCTGTTAGGGCCTCCAACTTCCGTTTATCGTCAGCTAAAGCTGCTTTCATTTCCTCCATTCCTGGAATTATCTTGCTCTTGGCTCTGGTATTCATACAATAAAAAAATCTCCTGCTCAGCACCGTTCCGCACCAGTCTCCTTTCGGTAAATTTTTATTACCCGAACGTCACAACGCTGCCACCATTGAAACGATTTCTCGTCGTCGTGGTCGTGGGTTGTTATATCCCACCGTTGATCAACAAATTTATACAAAAACGACGTGCCGAGCGGTATAATTTATACATGCTTCACTTTTCAATAAAAATGAGACTTGAAGGTTCTTTTTAATTCGGGAGCTGGCATAAATGGGCGAGAACGTTATGCTTGCTGAAATACAGGTGGGTAATACACCAGAGCCTATAGAATGAACAGAGCAAGATTAACCATAAAATTTCTTTATTTTTGGAGGAGACTCTATCCCGGGGTCTGGCCCTTGATGAAATAAACAACTGTATGCCCTCTATCGGAGCTAATATCTTCTTCTGAATTTAGTAATAAGACTTCCGCCTCGAAAAAATGGCGTATCAAAGTTCTAATCTAAAGTCTGATATAAGTTCAAGTTCTTATTTCCTTCTCTCGGTGATAGGTTAACGATCGACTACAAGAATGAAAAATAAGTACTCACGGCTTGTTGACAGTACAGGCAAAAATCCACATTGTAGAAATAGACAATGTGGTGACACTTTCACACCTGAACTACTGTAACAGCAGCGAATGTTGGTTTCTTTCTCACCTGAGTGTCACAGAGGGTCACTTTCTGTTGGTTTTCTTTAACGTAAGCTCCTTAGTCCGGCAGTGCAGCCGAGAGAGAGCCTTCTTTCGTGTTTCTCCCCGACCGGTCGTGGGAGGGTGATAAACGGCAATCAGTGCTGACTCCTATTTGCCCAGCTGGCAGGGGGCTGCCGGATGAACAGGGGTATATTTGTTTTGTTGCACTCCTTCAAGGAAGATGGGATGCTCTTTCTTACTCAGTTGAATAATTCTGTCGACGTTCCTAACGTTCCGTCATCGGCACATGGGCCTTGCGAGCGGATAAAACAGCTCTTTTCGGCGGTTGTAGAACCGTCCCCTTAAGTTCCGGGTTTCACCACACCTGGCGGGCTTACCTCCAGCCACCAAGTATAAATTTAACCTGGTTCTTCTGCGTAACCATACGTCTTGCGAAAGCGCGTCAGATTCCGTGGACTCTACATGTCAGCGGCTTACAGCGGCGCAGAGCATTTTTGCATATCTTCCTTTTTTTGTGGCTGGGTCTCACATGCGTCTTACTTCTGCGTACGGAGCCAGAATACTGACTTCTTTTCGCTACTTTTCAGCTATTCCCTGTCACGTGGGCCTCATCTGCTTCTTTTTACCAGACACTTGAGGTTTCTCTCGTGCCTCTCCCACGAAGCGTCGTTGCCTCTTGCCCCTCATAATCATAATTTTTCTCGTTCCGTACCGATTTTTGGCATTAATGTCCCTCTTGAAATCGTCTTTATGAGCGTCTGAGTGCTTCTCAATTGCCGTCTGGTGTGGTCCCATGATGCTCACAGACCCCCAGTGATGATCCACTAATTCCTTTATTTTCACTCAGACAAAGAGAATTACCAGACTTCCCTAATTAAAATAAGTTAATTTCCCAATTAATTAGCAATAGGCCAAATATTTAATTTAATTATCAACATAATTTAGCCACGCCTATTAAGACCGTCCCCCCTTTTTAATAGTGATTAATTTAGACCCAATTTTCGCATCAATATCAATGAACAATCAATGGCAGTCAGAAAAATTCAACAACATGTTGTTATATCCGTGGATAAAAATTGGATACTGTGAAAGTGATGACACTTCTTTTTATAATGTTCAAAGTATTTGTTTTTCAGATATCAATGACACTTTTCAGTACTGTGATAACTTTGGGATCTTTCGTTGTTCTCATTGTTCCAAATTACTTTGTTTCGGTCATGTGTTCAATGCCACAAATGTTCATTTACACCTGTAATAAAGGGTTTTGTTGTCATGAACTAATTTTTAATCATAGGGACATAGCTAATTTTTGGATTAGCTATGTCTCCATGATTCGTTGATTTTGTATGGCATGAGCTTATTTTTATTCCTGGGGATATAGCTGATATTTGGGATTTCATATCACACACCAGAACACATGTTAGATGATTTTTCCCACTTGTGCTCTAAGACCATTTTCAGACCACTCGTTCACCTTTGTCAGGTTACTTGGGCCAAAACGGAAATACACCCATTTGCTTTTGCCGCTAGTACTATCTCTTGGCCACGTTTCTTCAATTTTGGAGAGTCACAATTGAAAGGCTTCCCCTGTAAGGAAAGAAAGGGTAATTACATGTCAAATTTTCGGGTAGCATCCATACCCTTTTTCAGAGCTAGAGGTATATAAGGTAATGCAGTTTAAGAGGTAAATTCCAATCAAATCGTGTAATGTTGTACCTCTTCTTCTCTCTCTGGAAATACAGAGAAGAAGAAAAGACTGAAAATAGAGAGAAAAGAGGTACACCATTAAATTATTTTTAAGGTACGTATTTACCTCTTGAGTAGCAGCGCCTACTGTACCCGTAGTTCTGCGAAAGTGTAGGGGTACAACTCAAAAATATGACTTGTAAACATATTTTTTATTCCTGAGTAAAAACCGATAGTCTGAAATAGTTGTATTTCAAAGAGATTTGTTTATGTGCACATTTTAATGACTTCATTGGAAAAGAAAATTTAGAAATATGATATTTTGATACACCACAATGTGAAAACTCAAGAAACGCATATAGTGTATTAAATCCGTTAATTTTTATGGCTTAATAAGCACAAAGATTCGTCAAGATTTCACACTCCACTGGAAAGCTTTTTCAAGGCAATAGTAGACATACGAGTAAAAATGCAAGGATTTGGGACCCATAAGGGACAAAGATTATTTTATTGTTTACTCTTTCCAACCTTAGGTTGAAGAGGCGTGTATGCTCCAGCTTTGTCAGTCTGTCCGTGTGTCTGTGCGCCGGTACGCACGACAACTCACGTAAAAATAGTTCGATTTCGATGAAATTTTATTTTGTAGTAAGGGACAACCTGAGGACGAACCCTGTTGAAAATGGACGATATTGGGTCAAAGGTCAGGACATAGGACCGGGATCCGTTCCATTGCACTTATCCGTCATAACTTACGTAAAAATGATTCTATTGCGACAAAACGTTATCATGTTATTCTGGAGGTATACTGAATCAGATCGTTTGAATATCATTGAAATGGGATCAAAGGTCAAGACAAAGGAGCGAGATTTATTCCACAGCCATTATCCACATAACTTGACTAAAAATGCTTCTATTGCGACAAATCTTTAGTATGTTGTTCCGGAGGTATACTGAATCGCCTCTGTTGAATAACATCGAACTGGGGTCAAAGGTCAGGGCACAGGAGTGAGATTTATTCCACAGTCATTATCCTCATAACTTGATTAAAAATGTTTTTATTGCGACAAAACTTCAGTATGTTCTTCCGCAGGTATACTGAACCAATGCTCTTGAGTAACATCGAAATTGGGTCAAAGGTCAGAGCACAGGAGCGAGATTCATTCCACAGCCATTATCCTCATAACTTGAGTAATATCTTGAGTAATGATTTCTGGTATGTTCGAAAGCTTATCATAATCAATGCAATGTATGTTTTTACTAACTTGAAAATAACGTGGGTGACATCACAAGCTTTCGCACTGCGCAAAAGAGTACAAACATTTTGCATTTACAGCATGGTGCTATAGAGCATATAACGTATACAAACCCGACTACCTAAATAACAAGGAAATTGATAATATTAATAACAAATCTATAAAGAATGGATATAAGAAGGATGAAATAGACAGAAAACATAGAACTGTAAGAAATCGTATAATGTCAGCAATAATAAAATCGCCTAGTAAGACGATGAGATACGCAGGATGCATCACATATATCCAAAAATTTGCATATTGGTTAAATAATGTGTTACGTAAATACAAAACTATTAATAGCAATGACGTCACTGACCCCATTATCACATATAGTATCAAGCTGCAAGGAGAGATAGTGTAAAAACGAAAAAGCGAGTGTGTACGCTATGCCGTTATTATATCGTGACAACACGGAAAAGATGTATATCGGAATGACAAAGCGATCCGTGGGCACTATATGTAAAGAGCACGTGCGAAATGGCAACCAAGACGTGCAGAATTGAGCACTTGCCAGAGAAGGCATGCATTTATCGGCCCCTCTGGTATAGAATAGTATTAGAAGAATTGTCCAGTACACGAACTTTAAAGAGACTGCTATCAGGGTCTCTGTCGAAATCCTTTCCAGCAAAGTAGCATGCAACGATATGACCTCTACTGAACTACCAATGGTTTCGCATGCGTTATTCAACGACTGAATCACGTCGCTGCGCGCCGTGTAATTACGTGCTAAAACCTTATGTAATATGCTTGTGATGTCAGCCACGTTATTTTCAAAAATCATCTTTGTTCCTTACGTGTTGCAATTCCCTGCATTTTTATATCTACCCCTGCCTTGAAAAAACATCCCAGTGGAGTGCGAAAGCTTGGCGAATCTTTGTGCTTATTACGCTATAAAATTAAACGGATTTAATACACCATATGCGTTTCTTGAGTATTATGTTGGAAATGAATAGATGGATAAGTAAATAAAAGGAGTACCTTCTTTTTGGAGTTGTTCATATGGGCGAGTAGAGCGATCAAATAAGTAGAATTTCTTTAAGTAAGTGTTTCAATAATGCTATTTTGAAATTGTACCTGCCAGTCTGACTCATTTCAGAACTGTATTTTCAAATGTGACACACTGCTGTATGTAAAAATTGCAGCACCATGAGGGACTGCTGGTATTATCTTGTAACTTACAAGATATGTACGACAGGTTGGGACATGGAAGTTATCAAAATGTCAGTGAAAATGCGCATGCGGTTTCGCAGCACCGTCTTCTGAACTGTCCAGGCTTGTTTATGAAGAGCTGTCTCAAACGAGATGCTGAAATTAGTGAAGGGCCAAAATTGAGCCGACATTGTGTTTCTTTTGTCTCACATGCTCCGTCGCCGATAAAGGTCACATTATAAAAACCTGACGGACTTTGAGCGAGGAAGGATTGTCGGAATGAGAGAAGATGAATTTTCCAGTCGCGAAGTTGCCACTTATACGGAACGAAATGGCAGTTCGATGATGTGTACGTGTCGTCGGTGATAAGGCGAGGACGTACAGAAATTCGGGAAATGTACAGCAAGATCGCGTGATTTCACGGGAAGACAGACATCTCTACCGCACGGCAGGGACCGACCATACAGCTTTATCCACGATGTTAGTGCAGCAGTAGAGCACTGTTACAGGTGGGGCTTGTTTTCTCAGCACAGTTCAATGTCGTATGCGTAGCAGAGATTATAAAGCATGCAATAGGGTTTCGAACACAGACATTAGCGTGTTGATTCGCAACATTTAGTGTTTTCTGACGTCTCACGGTACAACTTGATGCATCATAAAGGTCACAAACGTATTCGAAGATATCGTGGTTAATGATACATTGCAGCAAGCGATTTGTCGCATCACACAGGGCCAATGCCAAGCGCTATGGTTTTTGGCACCATTGCGTTCAATTCGCGTTCGCACCCGATACTAATTGATCGAACTTTTAACAGCCAGTGATATATCAGGGATGTTTTATAGGAAGACCTGATACCCTTCGCTCATACTTGTCCTGCGCTCTATTCCAGCAGGAGAATGCTTGGCTACATGCAGCCCGGAATGTCCAACACCTTTTCCATGCAGGGCAGATACTGTTTATTCCATGGCCTGCATATTCACTATATGGTTCATGATCGAACATGGCTAGGACATGGTTGCTAAGCGGTAGGCCCATCAAGCACTTAGGCCAATCAGCACAAATGAAACACGGTCTCGCATTGAAGCATACTGGCAGACTATTCCCGAGGACGATGTCAAAAACCTCTTCTATTCAATGTCACTTCCTGCTGGGGCTGTTTTTGTTTCTAAAGGTGGCTTCACACGATAATGTGTCTTGAAGTGAAAACTCTTGCATAGCTCAACAAACGTAATCAGTTATCTCCTGTAACGTGAAGAATCTGCGATGTAAATTGTGTTTGAATAGTGCGATTCTTTCTTGGTGTTACAATTTTCACATACAGTAGTTTTTAAAACACACCAAGCAAAGCTCTTCCTTTATTTGCTTATCAGTCCCTCTTTCAGCAACGGCTTTGTCTTCTGAATATGAGTTTTTGTGACACACAGCTGTAATGCAGGGGAGGACTGCATTGATTTGTCGGGAAGCGTTTCTCGGTGATATTGTTGAGATATTGTGCATGATTGTTGTATGTTCCAAGAGTTACTTTGTTGCAGACTCAGACCCTGTTGAAAGAAGCAAAATTAAAAGTGGCCGCGAGTAACACTTAGGTGACCGCACAGTATTATAATAATTCTTTCACGTTTTAATTACCTGTCGAATAGGAGTCCACATTTATCCTTTGATTTCTTTTACAGGGATGGAATGATGTCAGTTTCCATGGGTCTCCTGAAATTCCTACTCCAAATATTGATGCCTTAGCAGCCTCAGGAATTGTTCTGAATAGGTTTTACACAGCACCACTGTGTACTCCATCTAGAGCATCTCTCATGACTGGGATGTATCCTTCAGGCACAGGTAAGGTTCGAAAACATAGCTTTTGTATAAACCATGATGCTTATCCACCTGTGTCATCTGCCTCTCCTGTTATGTTTATCCTTCTGTATCTCTAAGAAATAAATAAGAAAGTGGCACTGTTGACTCCTCGTCATCCGACGTTACTATTTGCCTGGTCCTCGGAACATCAAAACTGTACTTCTAGAGAGTGGAAAAGCGTCGTGTAGTCAGGTCAATCCCATTGCTACCTGTAGCGTGTTGACCGGACTATGCGGGTCTCGCACCGATGGCATGAGGCCCCGGCCCGGTTTTGCAAGATTTGCTGTGTTCAGTGTGGAGGTGTATCTGTCATGACTACAGGAGCCTTCACACAGGACGCACTGGGTTCATTAGTGTCTGGAGAAGTCATTTACCACTGCGCGCTGCGAGCATGTTGCTGAAAAGGCGCCGCCCCAACTGTGCCGCAACCACCCTGTCTTGGCTCGAGGAACACTCATGTAAGTTTGAAACCATCTAGTGGTCACGTACATCCCGGATATGAACCGTATGGTAGCTATTTGAGATGTCGTGAAGCGGAACATCAGATCCATGGATTCTGGACCAAAGCTTCTGGCGGAGTTGTGAACTATGGTGCAAAGGCATGGCTTGCGTTACCTGAAACCCAACGGCACCTGGTGCAGTCGATGTCTTTGCGTATACAGGCTGTTATTCGAGCTAAAGGAGGACACTCATGCTATTACGCATGTGTATCTAATGTTTTGCCCATTGAGTGTATGTAATATAACGGCAAGAAAATTGTGCTGCTCAGCTATTTTCCGATAATTCATTACAAAAGCGGTTTGGTTCAACAAACGGATTTATGACACTGTTCTGGGAGAGGAAATAGCATTATAGATTCTACTGCTCATGAACTTACGTACAGCTAAAAGTTTCTACAACAGTCTGAAGCTACTCATCAAAGCAAGAAGCAAACTGTTAATAAGAGGTACTTCATGATCAGTGAGAACAACATTCATCCTGATATCAGGGCTGCGGTGCTCAGGCGCGTATACAATGGTGTCCAAAAGTTAGCATAGTTGGTAAAACATGGAACATGAAGTTTGAAAACCAATACGACATCAGACATTGTTAGATAGATTAGTCACACATCTAAACTAATCGCAGTGCACGGTCAAATAACGTCCGCTGACGTTCGACATGCAAACATCCAGCAGTTCAATGAAAACAGCTTACACTACTCTGAGTGTTTTATTCCATTTTCTTTGCGATATCCGTGAGAAGCGTTGTTGTCATTGGCGATCAGTAACGTTACATGAAACAAAGACTCCAGGCCAGGTAGACCATTATTTGCAGGTAAATGATCGGAAGGCTCGAAACAGGACAGTTACAGACTGCGGTCTCCAGAGCACTGAATGTTCTGCGAAGTGTCATCTCCAGGAGTTAGAGAAATAGGACGATGTCTGCCAGGAAACTCATTGCCACCCCGGTGGCGCAGAGGTCTAAGCGATGACTTATGACCATTCGCCCGGGAGGGGTCCGGGTTCGAATTACGGTAAGGCATTGATGTTGTGTTTGTCTTACGGCACTGGTTCTCTTTCTTTGCTGGAATCAGTGACATTAAATTAGGGACAGGCGACTGCTTATAGGCAAATCAGTTGCTCACGGTGGTAGTTAAACCTTCAATAAAAAAACTCGTTGCAGAATCTGGAGCCACCTCACGACCAAGAGTTTCAAGACAACAGTTTACAGGAAGCTCAGAGCAACTGATCTCTGTGCCAGACGTCCAGTAGTTCTTGTTCCGCTCACCCCTGCTTACAGGAGGGTCCCTTTAAACTGGAGCCGAGAACATCGAATCTGGACACTGAATTAGTGGAACCCTGCACGATGTGTTAGGTGCAAAAGTTGATCTCATATTTGTTTTCAGTTTAACATGTTCAACAATGAAGAAGGCCCAATATGTAACCACTTTTAGCTTGTATATCTCTGATTTCACTAGTGCGGTCTTGCAGTTGGCATTGATCAACTGTCATCGCTTTTAATCGAATATGGTGAATGTAGTTGTTACGTTCATCGAATCATCCAAAAGAAACAGCGATGAAAACGAAAAAAAAATCAAATTCTGAAACTTAGCGGGCTATAGAAGCAGTACATCACATTTATGCATTATATCTGTTAATCCGCATATTAGTGAGACGTTAGATTTGATCTTAACTTACAAAAATTTAAAAACTAACCTTGATCGTGTAATTATACGCTTAATATTTGTTACCTATGGTTTGTTTCTGTTTGGAATCCAAATATTTTGAATGATTGCGCCTTTACTTGCACTCACTACCACAAGTTTCTTAAATGTTACAGGTGATGGTAAAAATGATTTAATTTGAAAATAAACATATTATTTCAATGGATGTGCTGCTTCATATATGTCAGTTAATTTGATCCGATGTACTCTTTGTTTATTTTTTGTTTTATGACTTCAAAACTCAAATATATCAGTTTACTTGATTTGATGTACTTCTTGTTCATTGTTTGTTTTAGGACTTCAAAACTCTTATAAGTATATCAGTTTATTTGATTGAATGTACTCCTTCATATATATATCAGTTAATTTGATTCGATGTACTGCTTGTTCATTGTTTGTTTTAGGACTTCAAAACTCATATACGTATATCAATTTATTTGATGGGATGTACTCTTTCATATATATCAGTTAATTTGATTCGATGTACTTTTTGTTTATTGTTTGTTTTAGGACTTCAACACTCATATATATGAGTTAATTTGATTCGATGTACTTCTTGTTCATTGTTTGTTTTAGGACATCGAAACTTATATACGTATATCAGTTTATTTGATTGGCTGTACTCTTTCATATATATTATAATGAATTAGCTTTATTTTCTTTCCGCTAAGCTAATTCATATGAATGATTCTCTTCCTACCAGCTAGCTAATGATATACTTGTACTAAGCTTCAAAATAGTGAATTCAAAAGAGAGTTGTTACTAGTTAATTACGAACGTAAACAAAGTCTTAACGCTGGTTATTTATAGTTATAAATAAATGTTATAAACCTAACAGCCAGACAGAGGTCTGACAAAAACTATGAATTGAGAAAGACTAACTTACAGTAACTTCTTTATTCTCGGACTCTTGGTCAACTAAAGCACACACACAACTAGTTTTACCATAATGAAGAATCTCTCCTCGTAAACAACAACGCTCTCTCATAACAACAACAAAAGCTCTCTCTAAGTCTCGATGAACGCGCCTATATACTAGCTACCACCACGTCATGACTTACACTCATTGCCAGATCTCATTCAGCGGGTGAAATAATATTTCGTTCAGTAAGAAGATAATTTACATAGTAAAATAAAATAACCAGAGATAGTAAAATCAAAAGGAAAGTGAATATAGAGTATACGTTACAATATCAGTTTACTTGATTCGATGTTCTTCTTGTTCATTGTTTGTTTTAGCACTATAAAACTCATATATATCAGTTTATTTGATTGGATGTACTCCTTCATATACATCAGTTAATTTGATTCAATGTTCTTCTTGTTTATTGTTTGTTTCAGGACTTCAAAACTTTGTAATAAGGACAGGATCACCTGTCGCTTTGCCTCTGAATTTCACCATCATGCCTCAACATCTTAAGAAGCTGAACTACGCAACGCATGGGATTGGAAAAGTACGTATCAAATAGAGATGGTGAGTCGAAGGTCTTGCAATATTTGTATAAACGCATGTGCTGCGCCAGGTATGTAAGGTGTTCCGTGTATGTCACACACTGATACTCGGAAGCAAATAAATCACACACTGATACACGAAGCAAATGTATCACACACTGATACACGGGACCAAATATATCACACACTCATACATGGAAGCAAATAAATTAAGAACGGTTGTAGGACCGAAATTGCCCTCATACAAAAACATTTGAGATCAGGATGATGGCCAGTTGACATGGGCAGAGTGGAACTGACACAAATCGAACGCAGGTGATAAGTAGGCGTACATCAGTACTCCCGTACATTGTATCTCAATCGACGAACTTGGGCAAAAGAGTGGTGATCTGAGGGACTGATCGTGGACGCATTGCCGGCGCAAGATAGATGAGTCATTCTATCGCCCAGGTGCCAATAACCCTAGTGCTTCGCAGGGCAACAGTATGAAGGGTATAGCGTGAGTATACTATTGACGGACGTACCAACGCCCAGAGAGCAAGCGGTGCCGGATCACATGACAACGGTGGCACAAATGACATCCATGTTAAATGTTGGAGCCCTAAGCAGAGTCAGATTACGAGCAATACGGCTCACGCTGTATACCTTCGACTATGGGACATTTGCTATGGGATCACATTGCATACCTCCGGCTAAGTGACATTTGCTATTGGATCAAGTTGCATACCTTGGGCTATGGGACATTTGCTATATGATCACGTTGCATACCTTGGGTTATGGGACATTTGCTATAGGACCACGTTACATACCTCGGGATATGGGACATTTTCTATGATCATGTTGCATACCTTGGGCTATTGGATCCCACACCCTACTCGTGTGTCACAGTAGATACCTCGTCTCCAGAAATTAGGTTTACGCTGGTGCCGGAAATAACAAAACTTGACCTCTGGAAATTGGCGCTGCGTCGTGTAGTCAGATGATCCCGTTTAACTGTTATCATGTATTTTTATTTAAACCCGGACAACGCCTGGAAGATTTAATACTGTTTTATGATATTTTGCATCTCATATATTTTGGGTTTGTGCAACTCACGAAGGATTGCTAAAGTGCATGTAGAAATCTGTATACTCAGCAGCTACAATTGTTTACGATAACTATACAGCCGAACTTAGATTTTCCACTAATATTGGTCATCGCAGCTACTGTCTTCTCACGTTTTGTAGATGTCTCTTTGACTTCGGGAAGAGTTACCTCACTTAGGGAATTAAATTTATCAGTAGTTCTAATGATAGCCAAGACGGCGAAAAATCGGCAAAAATGGTTTGTGCTTTTTTAAAAAATAGCCACGTCCATCATTATTTTTTATGTGTTATCATACATATACAGAACATCATTGTGTTGATCATGTTAAAATAGCTGGAATCTGATTCCGTTAATTAAAAAAATGAAAAATCGCGTTCACCTAAAAACAGCGTCACTAAGGCAGCTATTTTTTTACTTATAAAACATACGGTGTTTCCGTTCTCATCTCCTACATAAATGCATTTTCTTTTGACTGATTTGCCTTACTGAAGTTCATATAACTTTTTCTAACTATTTCGAACTTTTTTCTACACCCTGTACATGCATGCTATACGAGGTTTGCTGACAATCTAATATTAGCTTCAGAAGTGAAAAAGAATACAAAGAAAAATATAACTAACGGCAAGTAATGCGTATTAGACAATCAAAACGATCCGTTGTCTAGATAAGCTAAACAAGACGACTTTAGCATAAGAAAGGTGTCGTTTCTTAGCACTTTTCTGTAATACTAGGTTTTTACCGAAAGCAATGCAATCTAATATTAGCTTCAGAAGCGAAAAAGAGATCAAAGAAAAAGATATCTAACAGCAAGTAATGCGATAAGACAATCAAAACTATCTGTGTTCTACATAAGCTAAACAAGACGGCTTTGGCATACGAAAGGTATCGTTTCTTAGCACTTTTCTGTAATACTAGGTTTTTACCGAAAGTAATCAATCTAATATTAGCTACAGAAGCGAAAAAGAGATCAAAGAAAAATAAATCTAACAGCAAGTAATGCGTACTGGACAATCAAAAGGATACGTGTTCTAGATAAGCTAAACAAGACAACTTTAGCTTAAGAAAGGTATCGTTTCTTAGCACTTTTGTGTAATACTAGGTTTGTACATAAAGTAATGCAAAGATGGGATAACGATTTTATTAACTGATAGAGATCCTTCAAATTGCACATGTTGGTAGAGTATTTCTGCGACTCTGTAGAAACCCATTTTCTACAATGTAGGTAAATAGTGGATTCCAAACAGAAGCAACGTGCCGTCATTGAGTTCTAGACGAAGGAAAGATGCAAGCAGTGCGACATCCCCAGAAGGCTACAGAATGCTTACGGTGATGACATCATTGACAGGAGCAACCTGCACAGATCGGCGAAGAAGTTTAAACAAGTGGAAGCCAGCACTGAAGACAAACCCCGCAGTGCGAGACTATAATCTGCGACCACTGACATGAATCGTCAGCGAGGGGATGAAATTATTCGCGCAAAGAGACGAGTCACAATCTGTGAGCTTATTGCACTACTGGATTGAGGTCAAAATGCCATACAGAAAATGGTGAAAGACTTAGGGTATTGGAAAGTGTGTGCAAAGTGGGTACCTCGCAGTTGACACCAGCTTTGAAGGCGAGAAAGGTGGAAGTCTACTATGATCTGCTGGAACCATTTGAAGCCAATGAAGACACGGTTTTTCCGATTTAGTGACAGGGCCTAAGAAGTTCAAGAGCCAGCGATCTGCACAGAAAGTCTTGATGGCTGTGTTTTGGTATGACAGGGATGTCATTCTTCTTCATTTTCTGGAACGTGGCCATAACGTAACCAGCGAGCGGTACATATAGACACTCCAGGAGCTTGAAGAAGCCATAAGGGTAAGAATCCTAACAAATATCGGACAAAGATCCACATTCATCATGACAGTGCGTGACCACATCTTTCGCAATAAATTACGCGATCAGCAAATTAGGCCGGTCGGTGGTTCCCCATCCACCGTAGAGCCTAATTTAATGAACTCATAGTTCCACCTGTTCCGTTCAAAGAAGGACAATCTCCGGGGACGACAATTTCATGACACATACGAAGTTAAAGTGGCTGAGAAAAAGTGGGTATAACAGTATACATGTAAATACTTTAAAGACGATTCGAGAGTTTGGTTCAACGATGGCGAAAATGCATCGCTTGTGGTGGTGACTATGTTGAAGAGTACGTTTATGTACAGAAAGGGTTACCCTACCAACATGTGTGCATTTTGCACGAGCTCCAGTTAATAAAAAAGTTATGAACACTTTTGCATTACTTTCGGTAAAACTATGGTATTTGCAATTCAATGCAAGGTCATCTAGAAAATCCGAGGCCATGTCGTTACAGTGATGAGTTCCACTCTTTTAGTGAAGTCCTGCGAAACCAATACTTCTTATTGCATTCCAACTCGATCGTGCATGGTGTGAAACTCGATACCGACGAATCAGGGAGTGTAACACGAGTCTGGTCGCAAACGAGATCAACTCATCTCCCTTGTACTTTCTAAACCGCTTTGATCTAAGATAAAGTCATTCAAGCCTTTAACGATAACATAAAAGGCGGGAACGTTTATTTATTTATTTCGAATTATTAAAGGAAGTGTGATTCCCGAAATAAAAGTGTCCTCTTATTCATTATCAATTCGAAGTACAATGAAGCGTGTCTTTTCCAAAAATATATAAAAAATAAAGTATTTTGAGTAGCGAATTTCCTTTTTTGTTAAGTGAACTCGATAAAATATGAGATCTCATCGACTATGCATCGTCGTCTTATGTAAATATACTTAGTGGACAGAACATTAGAGATACCTACCAAAACACGTGTTGGTCTCTTTCTGGTACGAATAACAGCCTGTAGACGCAAAACACCCTTCAACAGGGTTTAAATCTGGGGACGTTGGTAGGTAATGGATGGTTCCAGACTCACATGAGTGTTCCACGAGCCATACGCTGGGGGTTGCTGCCTGGTGTGGCTGCGATTTGTACTGCTTAAGCAAACCACCGGACGAGGATGCGCAGGGGCCAAGAAATCGTAGGGTGATCCGTCAGCACATGCTGGTAGCACGTACAGATTAAGGAATTCTCCAGACACACTGAGTGATATATTGTGTCCCATAAGACATCTCCCCAAACCATAACAGAGCCACCACTGCCATGAACATATCCGACCTGGCACGACGGGACTATGTCTTCATGCTCTCCACGTCACAGACGCACCCTCCCATTAATTCGGTACAACTGAGAACGGTATTCATCTGACCACACACGACGCGGCGACACTCTGAAAAATTCTAGTTTTTATGTTCCCGGCACAAGACGGCACGCAATTTCTGATGACGAGTTGTCAGCAATTGCACCCGAGTATGGCGTCGGCTTCCGCAGATCAGGGCTTCTAGGGTGCACAGTACCGTTCTCTCGGTGACGCAGCTTAATCCTCCTAAGTACAACCTAGCTAAGATTTGGGACGTTATTGTCCAGCTATCGGTTTGTATGAGCCTGTATAGTCTAGGTCGACCTCGGGCATCAATGACGTGTTGTCGGCCAGCGCTTGCTCTCTAGTGGCTGGTACGTTAGTTAATAGTATATTCACGGTACACCTTTGATACGGTAAACCTCGGGAAGCTTAGGGATCTTACCGCTTAGTCGACTGAATGACACACCTGTTTGTGGGCCGGCAATGGGTCCATGACAAGAGTCGCTCAGATCACCGCGTCTACGTCTGTTTGTCGATACAGTACCCTTTTGGGTAGCCTTGTTGTCAGCCTATTTATCGCCTGCGTTCGGGTTGGGTCTGTTGCACTCTCCACGTGGTATGGCAATGTCAACAGTCTATCACCCGTATCTCTAATGTTTTGTCTACTGAGTGTATATTGTCAGTAAGAAAGAAAGAACATTTTTGACAATACTTTAACCTACATTCCTCTAATGCTTCACATTTGCTTTGAAAAATTACTCTTAGTGTACATTAATAAACGTTCTCTTATTTCAGTGGCACTTGGGCTATTTTAGAAAGGATTATACACCCACGTACAGGGGATTCGACTCATTCTTTGGCTGTTGGAATGGACAGATTGATCACTTCGACTACACAACCTACGGACAAGAGAGTAGGGTAATATTTTTTATATTATGCATTTAATTATTTTTAGTTGACATTTGTGCTGATAAGTTTAATAGAACATATACACCGAGATGCCAATTTATATGGTACACCTCCTCTTGACACGTGACATGATTCAACTCAACACGTAAGACGGCACTTGAGTGCGTTGTCAAGTACAAATGAGTCAGATCATCTAGCTGACCATGAGTTATCGCCGACTGAGTGCCAGAATGGACAACATGCAATACAATGTGTAGTGGGACCAGTTATCAATTACACTATATAATTTAATAGTGTTGTCTGAGTGATAATGAGTGTCTTGTTACAGTTGGCAATGGTCATCAAGTTCCGAGCACTTGCCTAACGCCTGTCTTTCTGGAGTTTCTTGTATCAATAAGGTTTTTCCGTGACTGGCACCAATATGTAGTGGGACGAGTTATCAAATGCACTAAATAATTTTAAAATGTTGTCTGAGTGACAATAAGGGTCTTGTTACCGTTGGCAACGGGTATCCCTTTCCGATCACCTGCCTAACGCTGGTCCTTCTTGGGTTTCTTGCATTTAAAAATGTTGTATAAGTGACAATGAGGGTCTTGTTACCTCTTGCAACGGGCATCCCGTTCCGAGCACCTGCCTAATGCCGCTCCTTCCGGGGTTTCTTGTAGCAGCAAGGTTTTTGCGTGACTGGCACCAATATGTAGTCGGACGAATTATCAAATGCACTGAATAATTTTAAAATGTTGTATGAGTGACAATGAGGGGCTTGTTACCGTTGGCAACGGGAATCCCGTTTCGAGCACCTGCCTAACGCCGGTCCTTCTTGGGTTTCTTGCATTTAAAAATGTTGTATAAGTGACAATGAGGGTCTTGTTACCTCTTGCAACGGGCATCCCGTTCCGAGCACCTGCCTAATGCCGCTCCTTCCGTGGTTTCTTGTAGCAGCAAGGTTTTTGCGTGACTGGCACCAATATGTAGTCGGACGAATTATCAAATGCACTAAATAATTTTAAAATGTTGTATGAGTGACAATGAGGGGCTTGTTACCGTTGGTCAACGGGAATCCCGTTTCGAGCACCTGCCTAACGCCGGTCCTTCTTGGGTTTCTTGCATTTAAAAATGTTGTATAAGTGACAATGAGGGTCTTGTTACCTCTTGCAACGGGCATCCCGTTCCGAGCACCTGCCTAATGCCGCTCCTTCTGGGGTTTCTTGTAGCAGCACGGGTTTTCCGTGACTGGCACCAATATGTAGTCGGACGAGTTATCATATGCACTAAATAATTTTAAAATGTTGTATGAGTGACAATGAGGGTCTTGTTACCTCTTGCAACGGGCATCCCGTTCCGAGCACCGGCCTAATGCCGCTCCTTCTGGGGTTTCTTGTAGCAGCAAGGTTTTTCCGTGACTGGCACCAATATGTAGTCGGACGAATTATCATTTGCACTAAATAATTTTAAAATGTTGTCTGAGTGACAGTGAGGGTCGTGTTACCACTGGCAACGGGTATCCCGTTCCGAGCACCTGCCTAACGCCGATATTTCTGGGGTTTCTTGTCGCAGCAAGGTTTTTCCGTGACTGGCACTACACAAAGAACACGTCCACCAGTCGGTCATACTGTTCACAAATTTAGCTGATGGTTCTTCAGGGTAAAAGGAGTCTATCGGATATCGTGTAATAGAACGGACGAGTCAAATTCTGTTTAGCATAATAAAACATTGTGACGTCAAGGGTTGTGGCGCACCAACCTCAAAGCTGACGCATATGTCAAGACGGAAAAGTTGCAGCAAAACCTTCGTAGGTGTAGCTTTATTCAGAAATCATTTGATTTGTATTTTACAATGCGGGTTGGATTCATTCAACCGGCAAATAAATTTTACGCTGTTTTGGCACCCGAACGTAAATTGAAAATTCTGCCAGTTGGGTTCTTCGAAAATGTGTGATGCTTCTTTAACACATCGTTTGGAATTAGTCAGAATTCCTTCTTCTACAGTGATATCTCCTTAAAGCGTGGTTTGCAAGCTAGCTGACCAACAAACCTACGATTCCGTCGCCGAACTTTAAGTTTCAGCGACAAATCTGTCAGTGAGGATTAATTGGAAAATCATTCGGCTCAGAAGCTGAAGGATGCGAGTCCTAATCCCACCGCCTATTGTTTTTCTATTTTCACAGGGTCATCGAGAAACGCATCATGTTCTGAGACATGTCGCCAGCGGAATAAAAATAGATATCTCTCTTGCAATAGCTCTGGTTCAAAAGAGGTTCTAGTCTACAAAATCACCGATTGCTCGTATTATTTTACGTGTCGCAGAAAACTCTTGCTACGTTTGTGCGAGGAAACCCGGAACAACGGCCGTTTGAGAAATACACGAAACATGTACATCTGGTGCCAACTAACATGCCACATTCGAAGATCAGATTACTGGGTGTTGGCACTACGGCTATCAGTTCAACACTGATATTATCTACAAAATCACCATATAGTAAAAGCTGACCTGCCTGAATTATAACACACCACCACACACACATGCCTTACATCTCGGATTGACCGTTTAATGTTACGTGGGCCGAAATACATAATAAATCGACATATCAGTGTACTTGTGCACGTTTAGTATCCCGTAAAGATAAACACTATATTGACAAAAGTCACCGGACGTCCTTTCAAATGCACATGACCGGATACGTTGCTTTGGTAGGATGAGTGCCACAAACGGTATAAAAACAACCCTGCAGCTGACAGCGATCATATCGCATTGTGAGGTTGAGTGAAAATGTCACGACGGGAGAGAACTCATTTTGAGGATGAAAAGATTGTTGGGTGTTGTATTAGTGGGTTGTTCATAAGAGAAACCGAGAGGCGCTTAAACATGTCCAAGTCAAATATTTTGAATGTACTGAATAGGTGGAAGAAACATGGCGTGTCTGAAGCGGCAACACGTACGTGAAGACCAAAGAAAATCAGTGATTGAGGACATCGAAGCCTCAGGAAAATCGTTATAGCTAATCGACGGAGTACTGCGCAAGACCTCAGTATACAGTGGAGTAACTATGCCGGAACCTCGGTATGTACACGTACCATTCGCAGAGAACTTTATTCCATGGGTTACAGTAGTCCTGTGGTGGCTCTTAAGCCTTTCATTTCCACTCATAATGCTACTCGTCGTTTAGCATGGTGTAAAGAACATTTATCCTGGACCGTAGACCAATGGAAACGGGCCCTATGGACTGATGAATGCAGATACACTATTCGTCAGTATGATGGCCGTGTGTGCGTATGGCAGCAGCCGGGGAAACCCTATTTACCACAGTGTACTGTTCCTACGGTCAAGTTTGGAGCTCGTAGTGTACTTGTGTGGAGGTATTTTTCGTGGTATGGTCCCAGCCCATTGGTTATCGTGGACAAGCCTGTTAACTAGCAGGAATACCTCGATATGGTGGACATTTATGCCCTACCAACTCTGTGGCAATACTATGGAACCGAGCCTTGTTGGTAGAAGCAGGGTAATGCACCGAGCCGTAAAGCAAGGAGTGTTACTGCGTGGTTTGAGGATAATTCCGCATCGTGTGTGGACTGGCCAGCTCAGAGCCCTGATCTTATTCCCATCTGGCACCTATGGATTGGATTAGAGCGCCGCATAAGAAGTTTTGAACCAAGGCCTACTACTAAGACACAGCTAGCGGCATCATTATGTACTGAATGGAATCGCATACCTATCACTGTGTTCCAAAACCTTGTCGAAGGGTCAGTACATGCATTAAGGCCAAAGGTGGACCGACACCGTACTACTGTATGTCAATAAATGCTCTGTGGCGTTTATCTTCTAGGTGTCCGGTAAATTTTGTCAATATATTGTAGCTTATACGGGATACTGAACATGCACAGGTGGATTTTATTAAGTATGTACAAAAGTTCAACCCGTTTTTCATGATGCAAATTTCACGCAAATCATTTAAGCACCAAGTACAGTAACAGATAACTCGTGTGATAGTAAAAATGCTTAGAGGCGGAATCTATAAAATGCCTCCAAGTATGCAGCTGCATCTCATTTGTACACGAGGGTTAACATATCAAGAAATAAGGAACACGCTACGCATTGCTTGCGTAATGAGTTCGACAAAGGCAATAACGCAGCTGAAGCCTTCCGCACTCCCCATTTGTGACTTGTATGGCGAAGATGCTGTAGACGAAAGCACTTAGCACTGTTGGATATGGAAATTCTGTGAAGGCGACAAAATCTACAGAGGTCAGCCACCTTCTGGACGTTTATCGCAAGTTTCTGAAGTGGATCTCAACCAAACCGTATCAAATGATCAACATCTAACTTTTGAAAAATTATCAGAAAAGTTTTTTGAACATAAAACAACAGTAAGAAGAAGGATACATGCACTTCGGTTTATCACGTAGTTCGACCAGTGGACACCACATGATCTATCCACAGGAAATGGAACGGACAGAATGACCATCTCTCTTTCTTTGCTTGTGAGACACAGAAATGATTCTCTCTTGGAAAGATTAACTACTGGCGATGAAACGTGTTACGCTATCCTCGTAGAATAGAACATTGAGTCACCATGCCTCAGAGGAATCTCAGATTACCCACTACCATAAGCAGCTGTTCGGACCAGTTACAAAACACTAAGAAGGGACGAAATGCACTACAAAGGACAGCTACAGGTATGAATAAAATTGAAATTTCCAATAAACGTCTTGATTTCACAAACCTCATGTGATTATGCGCACTTCTGTGCTAACCGCATTCCGCTAATGGCAAACGAAGCGATTTATTGGTTTTGAAAATTTTGCGCGACTTTTGGATCACTTAGAAAAATTTATCCTGTCTTAAAAATGCCACAATTTTTAGTTTCAATTCAATACATTTTGCAATGCTTATATCAGCAATCACGAATGCCAAAAATCGTTTGTAAAACTTTATGTGGTAGTTGTGCCTTTTGAAAGATTTGACCGAAGAAGATTTTGAAAAACAGAACAAAGGTGTTCTTACTGTGTAACATTTCCGTGTGTTTCAATTGAACAACTAATTCTCGAACATCTTAGAGCTCATAGTATTAAGAAATGTTCGGAAGTATAACGAAGTAAATTAGTCCGTCATTTTTGTTTACGCCGGGACTCGAACCCGGGTCTCCTCATTCCGGAATAAGTCTCTCGACCAGTTGAGCTACGCGAACGTTCATTGTTGCTGCTATCTGCCTTTATGTCGTGTGCGTTCTACTGGGCAGGCACGTCACCCCCCCCCGAAAGAGGGCCGGGGGCATGGCCCATGGGTCAGCCGTGACCATGAATCGTTGCAGGCAGCTATCCTCTGTAGAACGTGTATTTGAGAACTCTCATTCAATCTGGTGTATGGAATGCAACGTCACACATTTTTATTTTTCGAAGCGGTGGAGAAGGGAGTCTCTCATTTTTCCGATCTCGCGGTGTGGAAATGACATCACGCCATTGCGAGATTTTGAACGGTCGGGTCATCCGGATAGTTGGCGCGCCATTATAACGAAGTAAATTTTTCCTTCATTTCTGTCCACGCCGGGACTCGAACCCGTGTCCCCTCATTCCGGAATAAGTCACTCTACCAATTGAGCTACGCGGACGTTCATTGTTGCTACTATCTGCCTTTATGTCGTGTGCGTTCTGCTGGGCAGGCACGTCACAGAAGACATACAACACAAATCATTCATATTCAGGATACTTCTGCCGACCCATTCTGCTGAGCTGCTGCAGGAAGTTGGTTGTATTAAAATATTAAACATTCTGTATTTTCTTTTCATAACTACCTCGTGCATTTATATAGCTACTAAATAATATACACTGAGTGGTCATATTACTATGAGCGCCACATTTTGCCCTATACGCTGCTTGAATTCATCTTGGTATGGACTCTATAAAATGTCGGCAAGTGGCTTGCGTTGTACAAGATGAAATACGATGAATTACACTTTCCCCCTTCTTTTTTTATTTGAGGTTTAACGACCACCGTGAGCAACTCAATGGACTATAAGCAGTCGCCCGTCATTAATTTATGCGCTGGTTAAAATGACTTGGACTAAGCGATGTCATCGTCCATTTGCCTTATTTCTACGTTTTTCTAATTTCTCCACCGTTTTCAAGTACGACAGAAATTAAAAAAACGCACTCCAGAACGCGAGTGTTTCAAGACGCTAGTGTATGGGTAGACATAAAAACCGGTCTCATTCTAGAGTTACGCAGGACGGTTTCGTCTTTTTTCTCTATTTTTAACCAGAGTTCCAAAATTAGAAACTGGCGATTGCTTATAGTCCTTGGATTTGTTCAACGTGGTCTTGAAACTGCCAACGAGAAAAAAAATCCAGCGAAAGAAAAGTATGAATTTGCGCGATTCCTCTGGATCGCTGCGTATTGCATTAAGTTCGAAAATGCATGAATCTTCATTCTAATAATTATGGGGGAATGAAAGTTTTTCGCTTCCACATAGTTGAGACGAAGATGCAGTGTCAACAGAAGGTCGAAAAAAGGCGATAAAAGAACGCAGTTTTTCTAAAGAAAAGTTGATAACGTGAATACCATAGTAGCTCAACGGTTCCAGGGAAGGGAGAAGTCTGGTTCCAGGGAAGGGAGAAAACCAGCGTCGTAAGACAAACAACACAACAGCCATGCCTCAACGGGATTAGAACCCGGACCCATTTCTGACGAATGATCACAAGCCTTTGCTCAGACTACTGCGTCATCGGGGCGGCCCTTTGGGCACTTGAAAGATTTAATGGTAGCGTATCCAACTGCTTCATGCCGTTTTGACTTCATCCCACAAATGCACCATTGGTTTAAGGAGTCAATGTATCAGGGAAATGTCTCCATGATGCTCCTCAAACCATTCGCGTAAAATATGAGCACTGCCCTGTCTTGGCATAAATACTGTTACGAACGTTTGACAGATGTTGAGCAACCGGTGTGCAAAGTTAGCCACCAGCCAGGAGGCGTGAAGCATCTAGTGAATCATTGTGTGTTCACTCGCAGAGGCATAACGTGTTTCGGGACGCACTTGCCATGGAGTGGGGCGATTATGACCATCGTGTTAATGTAATAGCCCTGCACAAAGTTGGAAAAGCAGTTTCTGAGATTTCCAATCTGCAGAAGCAGCTGAAAAACAGCCGAACGTTTGTCTAGTGTACCATAAAAAGGTTCCTTAAGACCGGGATCATCGCTAACCACCTCAGGAGTGGTCGGCCGCGTACCGTGAGGATTATTCGCATGCTGAAAGCAGTGGCAGTCCGTATTCGATGAAATCCTGTCAGAAATCAATACGTAATGGCTCCTGAGCTGGACATTTTCAGAATGTTGATGTCATGCGTGTTGCGGAGTGAACTAAGGGTCAATGTTGCTGTCACGCGTGTTGCGGAGTGCATACGGGGAATTTCCTCACCCTACAACTGAAGCAGCAGAGGGTGCTAAAAGCGAAACGTTTCCTGCAACGTTACGCACACAATCGCCACAGACAGATCCTTTTCCCTGACGAAAAATGTTCCACCACTGAAGAGACTTTCAACTATCAAAATAACAGAGTGTATGCGTCAACCTCACGAAAAGCTCAGCAGGAAGCTCCAAGGATCATGAAGGGCCATCATGCTGTTTCTGTCATGATTTAGTGGGGAGTCTCCTACGAGAGTACCACGGAACTCCATTACTGTGTAAACTGAGTGAAAACATCTGCCAAAATCTACCAGGACAAAGTTTTGTAGATAGTGGTCAAACATGTGAGTCACCCCTCTTCCAAAACTGACATTGGGGCTTTCAAAAGGATTCCGCACCTGCAGATAAAGCCAAGTTAACCCAGTAGTGGCTTCAGGAAAATTTTGCAGAATTCATTTTTCTAGCGATTTGGTCTTCAGGCAGCCCAGACCCCACTCATTGGACTACACGTTGCTGGCCACACTAGAAGACATGGCCTGCAGAAAGAAACACTCCAGTATTGTGTGTCTCAAACGCTCTTTGGTGCGGGCAGTAGCAGCTTTCTCTGTGGAGACCCTGTCTAAAGCTATTTATGAGTTGCCACAGATACTGAAGGATTGTGTGGAAGCAAATGTACGCCATTTTGAAAATTGATTGGGGCCATGTTTTTACAAGTGTACTACTTACGTCATATCACAGCTATATTGAAATATTTTTAAATTTCTTTTGTTGGTTGTTTCATTGAACACTTAGTATCTGTATTTATGGTGAGACAAGGTATAACATCGAGCATTGTCCCGCTGAAAGAATGCGTCTCCACTTGCATAAACCATCAACATAACTGGGTGGACGTCGTCGGCAACGATATTTAAATATATAATATACCGATAAAAGACACCGGACACCCCTTCAAAAGCAAATCAAGGGATCCCCTACGTTGTTAAAATAACAGGTACAGCGGCAAACGGTACGAAAAGAAGCCTGCAGATGTCCGCGATCATATTGCACTGTGAGGTTGAGTGAAAATTTCGCGGCGGGAGAGAACTGATTTTGAAAAAGGAAAGATTGTTGGGTGTTATATTAGTGAGTTGTCCTCATGAGAAACCGAGATGCGTTTAAACATATCCAAGTCAACTGTTTTGGATGTACTGAATAAGTGGAAGACACTTGGCGTGCCTGAAGTAGCAAAACGTACCAGAAAACCAACGAAAATCAGTGATAGAGGTAGTAGAAGCCTCTGGAGAGTCGTTTCAGCTAATCGACGGTGTACTGCACAAGACTTCAGTGTATAGGTGAGTAAAAATTATGGAACCTTGGTATGTACATATACTATTCGCAGAGAACTTCATTTCATGGGCAACCGTTGTCGTGCGGCTGTTCATAATCCTTTCATTTCCACTCTGAGTGCTATTCATTGTTTAGCATGTGGTAACGAATGTTTATCGGGGGCCGTAGATCAACGGAAATGGGCCCTATGGACTGATGAACGCATATACATAATTCACCAGTCTGATGGCTATGTGTGGGTATGGCGGTTACCGGGAGAAAGCTATTTATCAGAGTGTACTGTTCCTACGGTGAAATTTGTAGCTGGTACTGTACTGGTGTGGGGGTGTTTTTCGTGGTATGGCCCCGGCCCATTGGTTATAGTGGACAAACGTGTGAACAATCACGCCTACCTTGATATTCTGTAAAATTATGCTCTACCAACTCTGTGTCAATAGTATGGAACCGAGCCTTGTTGGTAGCAACAGGATAATGCACCGAGCGTTAAAGCAAGGATTGTTACGGCGTGGTTTGACGATAATTACGTATCGTGTGCTGACTTCCCAGAACTGATCTATGGAATAAATTAGAGTGCCGCATAAGAAGTTTGTAAGCAAGGCGTAATAGAAAGCAACAGTTAGAGGTAGCATTATGCACTGAATGGAAGCGCATACCTAGCGCTGTGTTCCAAAGCCTTGTCGAAAGCACGTCTCGAATTGTCAGTGCATGCATTAAGGCCAAAGCTGGACCGACACTGTACTAATATACGTCAATACAATAAATGCTATGTTGTATTTCTCCTCTATGTGTCCTGTGACGTTTGTCAATATAGCATATTTTGGCGATAAGACGTTGCTTACACGAATCATAAGACATACAGACTCCCACGAAAACATGAACAATATCATAACGTTGACTCCGTCAGTTTGAAGAGTAGTGAAGGTGCAAGATGTGTCCAGGTGTTCATGATTTCGTGCTGCTGTCTTCACATCCTCACCCATCAATCTGCATGGTGTTGTTGAAAATGTTATACGTCGGACCACATTAACCTTTTCCACTCATTAATTGTCTAATTCTTGAGTTCCTGAACAATCTGGAGACGTTTCTTCTTGTTCGCTTGAAATTGCAATTTATTACGGACAGGCGGTCTGCTTCTTTAGCCCATACGGTGTAATGTGCGGCGAACTATACGTTGAGAGTCTTCGAATTTTGTTCCTGATTGAGATTACGTGTAATCTGATGAAATGTTTCCCATCCGTTGGACTGAACAAATGTGCCTACTCCCCGCTCAGCTCGAGCATGCTGTTGCCATTGGCAATCACACGCTTTGCACTCAGATCAAGTTTTTCTACTGGTGGTCCACTCTCTGTATACTTTAACTACTGCCCTCGAACTTTTCACAAGGGCAGCCGTTTTGCTAATGCTCGGGCCAATGATACGAGAGCCCACAATCATTTCACGTCAAAGTCCGTCAGATCACATATCTTTCCCATTATGTTTTGCGTAATGCATTTCGTTTGTCACTGATGCCTTCCGCGTCCCCTTTTTACGCTTTCCAACTGTAGGTTGAAGAAGCGTATATGCTCCAGCTTAGTCCGTCTGCTCGTCCACACGATAACTCGCGTAAAAATGGTACGATTTCATTGAAATTTTACTATGTGATATGAGACCACCTGGGGACGAACCCTGTTGAAAATGGGCTTAGTTGGGTCAAAGGTCAGGACATAGAAGCGGGGTGCATTCCACTGCCTTTATGCGTCATGACTTGCGTAATAATGGTTCAATTTCAATGAAATTTAACATGTGGTAAGGGACCACCTAGGGACGAACCCTATTGAAAATGGGCAAAAATGGGGTCAAAGGTCAGGATATAAGTGCGGGATCCGTTCCATCGCCCTTATGCGTTATAACGTACGTAAAAATGCTTCGATTGAGACAAACCTTTAACATGTTGTACTGGAAGTATACTTTACCAGGTCTGTTGAATATAATCGAAATGGGGTCAAAGGCCAGGTCAAAGGAGCGAGATTTATTCTACAGTCAATATCCTCATAACTTGAGTAATAACTTGAGTAATGACGTCTATTATGTTGGAAAGCGTATGATAATCAATGCATTGCACGATTTTACTAACTTGTTATACTATACTGATTTAGCCATCTTGCGTCAGCAGCACGAACGGCTTAGCTACTTTGCATTAAATGGTCTAGTTCTCATAAAAATGTGTCCAGTCAATGTATATTTTTATCGTGTATACCATGATTATTTCATTGCAGAGGAATTGAAAACCACATATTGCAGGAATGCTCTCGCATCTTTGTGTTTTGCGCAGTACTATTGTGTTATATCAATGAGATGAACTCTTTCCACCGCTATTTTATGCATCTATCGGGAAAAAATATATGTGACCAATTTTTTTTTGTCTAACGACCTTCGTGAGCAACTCAATCGGCTATAAGCAGTCGCCCGTCCCTAATTTAGGGTAACTGGCTCCAGGGAAGGGAGACAGCCAGTGCCGTAAGACAAACAAAATATCCATGCCTCACCGGTTTTCGAAGCTGAACCCATCTCGGACGCATGATCAAAAGCCATCGCTTAGACCACTGCGCCACCTGTGCGGCGTGAGCAAAATCAAGGTCTGCCGTTGAGCTACTATGGTATTCACGTTATTAACTTTTCTTGAGAAAAACTGCGTTCTTTTATCGCCTGATTTCAACCTTCTCTTGACACTGCATCTTTGTCTCAACTATGTGGAAACGAAAATCTTTCATTCCACCATAATTATTAGGATGAAAATTCATGCATTTTCGAACTTAATGCAATACGCAGCGATCCAGAGGAATAGCGCAAATTCATACTTTTATTTCGCTGGATTTTTTTCTCGTTGGCAGTTTCAAGACCACCTTTAACAAATCCAAGGACTATAAGCAATTGCCAGTTTTTAATTTGGGAACTCTAGTTAAAAATAGAGAAAAAAGACGAAACCGTCCTGCGTAATTCTAGAATGGGACCGGTTTTTATGTCTACCAATACACTAGCGTCTTGAAACACTCGCGTTCTGGAGTGCGTT
Organism: Macrothele yani; assembly: GCA_039090855.1. Classification (NCBI taxonomy): domain Eukaryota; kingdom Metazoa; phylum Arthropoda; class Arachnida; order Araneae; family Macrothelidae; genus Macrothele; species Macrothele yani. The sequence continues at coordinate 41,814,695 of CM076999.1, read as the reverse complement.
TTTTTTTAGTTCTGTCGTACTTGAAAACTGTGGAGAACTTAGAAAGATGTGGAAATAAGGCAAATAGATGATGACATCGCTCTGTCCAAGTCATTATAACCAGCGCATAGCAACTGAAATATTGTTCGTCCGACACCGCTACGATCGTACCCCAGAACTCTCGTAACTAGCTGAGTGTGTTCGCTTTACACCACAGTGCCAAAAATTCACAGCGCTATGCGATGTTTATCAGGCAGCATATGACTACAAAATCCCATATTGAGAGGCTCAGCAACTGATGTGTCGCCACCTGGTGGTATTTAATGACGCAAGATGCAAATTACAGCTGATAAATCCAATGGGCGAAAGAAATGGTGGAGAAATTAGAAAGACGGCTAGATAATGCAAATAGATGATGCCATCGCTCTGTCCATGTTATCATAACCAGCGCATAGCAACTGAAAAATTGTTCATCTGACAAGGCTGGGATCGAACCCCATATGGATTTTGTGTACTCAGATGCTGAATAATAAACCACGCATAACGCTTTGAATTGTTGGCACTGTGGGGTTAAGCGAACACACTCGGCTACTTATCGAGAGTTCGTTGTTTCGATCCCAGCGGTTTCGGATGAACAATTTTTAAGTTGCTATGCGCTAGTTATAATAACGTGGACAGAGCGATGTCTTCGTCTATTTGTGGACTTGAAAACCTTTCTTTGCTGTCGATACTCACAACTACGCTAAAGAGCCAGAATATCATTACTACCTACTTAATATGATCTTGGTCCTACACATGTCGACAAAATATCTCCAACCTGTTGAGGCGAGAACACTACAAAAATTTCTGAAGGTGTCTTATGGTACCTTGTATCAACACGATATCAAATCTTTTAGCTTTTTTAATCGGTTCATTTAACTCACGTAACCTAACTGTTTGAGCCGCTGGAAATGGGATTTGCTGTTCAGAAACAAACCAGAGTTGCTTTATTGGATCGATGTATCTGGAATTTGGAGGCCTGGAGAATACTTTGAAATCTTCCTCATGTTCCGCGACAAGTCTCGAACAATCCCTGCAGAGTGGCATGGCGCATTATTCTTCTGAAAGAAGGCGCTACTGGAAGGAAACACCATTTCGACGGAAGAATATACATCATCTGCAATGATGTTTAGGTAGGTGGTAAACGTGAAGGTTTGTTGCGCATGAATGACTGGACACACAGTTTTCCAACAGATTATTGCCCAATGCATTTCTCTTCGTCCACGGGCTTGTTTTCGTCTTACGGCCTATCCTGGCCTCAACGCTTCCCAGATAAACGGTTCAGAACCTTCAATACCTGGTGCAACAGAAAACGCAATTCAACGGGCTAGACGACATTCTTCCAGTCATTCATCGTCCAGTTTTTTTACTCGCGTGACCACGGTAGGCCTCTTCGACCGCAGTGACACTGGGAGAGGCCTGATGCTAGGCAGCCCCATTTTGCAGCATGGTTGGATGTAATGTGTGTTGTGGCACATTACTCCAGTCACTATCATTAAAATAACGGGCGAGTTGTGGTAATATATCCCTTCTGTATGCTCGTGCCATAGGGTGCAGCCTTCAGTCATCTCCAGAATCAATGAGCTGCGGTGAGCACGCCCTTGTAGGTGAGTAGTGGGTTTTACCTCCTCGTACTACTTTTTAAAGGTATTCACCACGTCTGACGCGAGCACTCCACAAGCGTTGCCCTCTCGGAAACGTTCTGACCCAGCCATCTGTCCATTACAATTTGGCCTTTGTCAAACTCGCTGAAGTCCGTGGCCGTTTCCATCTGAAGAACAAGAAATAGTATTCAGCATCAGGTGCTGTATTTTCCGTTTCAAAATATTCATACGCGCCGTCGTTTACCTTCAGTTACTTCGATTTGCATTAAGATGCGCTCGTCATAATGTTTATGCTCTTCGGTGGGTTTCAAAACTTTTTACTACACTTAAAGAGCCTTCTCTCACGGGTCTTTGTGAAATATTCGATCGCTTTAATTTGTTTCCATAGCATGGTTCTTATTTCTTGTTGTTCACCGATAGCGCGTACATCATCATACTCCATGCTTCTCCCGCATGCTTTCGAATTTTATCCACCCACTCCAATGTTGTTTTCTTTTGGGTCTTTTATTGTCACTTGGAATCCAGTCCCGAATTTCGGCTTTCCATTCGTTCTTCTGACAACATGTTCAGCACATTGCCATTTCAGAGATTTGACTCTGATCATGATGTCTTCCACTCCTGTCATTTTCCTTATCCATGAGTTTCTCTTCTTATCATTCCTGGTTACACCAAGTATGCATCTTTCCGTGCTTCTTACAATTGTCTTCAGTCTTTATGTATGTCTTGTTTAGTTGAGGTATGTCTCTGCACCACACGTAAGCACTGAAGGAATGCATTGTTTAAACACTTCGTTTAAAGACATAGTGGCATATTACTCTTAGAAATTGTGCAGTTTCTTTCAAAACATAAAAGCGCGTACATGTATATCCATATAAATTTTTACAGTACATATATGCAGTAGTGTGTGCGTGTGTGGTGTTTGTGTGTGTGTGTGTGTGTGTGGTGTGTGTGTGTGTGTGTGTGTGTGTGTGTGTGTGTTGTGTGTGTGTGGTTTCATTTGATAAATTGACCGCAGAAGGAAATTAAATTTTTAAAGGAGTGCAGTAATTTAAAAAGAACTGTTACGTTTGTGCCAAAAGTTTTTTTCTGCGAACTTTTGTAACCGCGTTATGTTTTTCCAAATTTGTGGGTAAAATTCTTCTGTTTGGGTGCATTAAATTCCATTTTTACTTATCGTAAATTACACTTTTAGCGTTCTAAAATTAAAAAAAAAAGATAGAAACAACTTCAGCTTATAAAATGTTAGACTTTGTGGAGGACAACATGTCCGATCTGTTCAAAATTTTGGAAAGCATTCTACTTGTCTAATTTTTTTCATTTTGTTTTTTCATGCGTTATTTTATTTGGATACGGATGTTTAATTATGTATGATATTTTTTTTTTCATTTCCTGAAGCTTTGGGGTGTTGACCTGCACGATGGAACAAAGTCAGTCAAACATATTCGAGGAACGTTTTCAGCCGAACTCTTCACTGAAAGAGCTGTAAGCATAATAGAGAGACATAATCCATTCCAGGTAACTTGCTTTACATGCCAGTACTCTTTCCCAAATATTGGACTTAATAATTGCATGTAAAACTAAACTAGAAATCCGATTTTTCGGTGTAAGATGATAAAAAAGTTTTCTATGCTTTGGCTCATCATTCATATGGTTTTTACAAATAAGACCGAAAGCAACTGCAATCTGAATACTAGAACGCTACAACAAATTGAACACGGTGATTTGACTTGACAATAGACAAACAGATACGATATAATTTTCATTCAAAAACGCGAGGCGTCACGTTGGTTAGGCACGCGGTATCCTGATAGGAAAAAAGCATAATTTGAAGAACTGGTCTCAATTTCGCGCAACACTACTAAGACGCCATCACTGCAAGCGTAACTATTGGTAATGATTTACAAGGTTTCTTGAATGGCTGTATATTAAGGTTTGGAGTAAGTAGCTATATTCTTCATATTATCCCACAAAGGTGTAGCGGGCTTGAATTTGACTTCTCTTAACAGTACCATGGTTTCTTACAGTCTTTTGTGCCCCTTTTGTACTCATTCATTCTAATTCTGAACGAACGCTTGGTCATTCCAATGTAGTATCTTCTGGAGCCGTCCGGATAATGTAGGAGGATTGCATAAACACCTACCTCGCTGGAAAGAAGGGGTTTGTCAACATTTCTTCTAAGTCTGGTATATAAAATGCAGGAGACCTTATGTCGACATCGTAGTTCATGTTCATTTTCCTGAGTTTGTAAGACACATTTGGTATGATGATAATTAAGCACAAGTAGCGAAGCTGAGGCATAGAAAGATCAGAACGTCTGATTTTGGCCTTTTGTATAAAATTGCGTATCTGGTTCAGTGTGTATCCTGCATCAATACCAATTCGATGATGATTGTGGTCTAGAATGGACCTCAGAAGAGACAACGAATGCGCTTCTAAATCAAGAACTAAAGATAGCTGTTTTAAATTCTGCCTGACTGAACGAAATTATGACGATCACGTTGGGGACGGACGTGGCTTTATACTAGACTTGTGTACAAAGAAGTGTTGTCAGGAGACTTGCTCAGTAAAACATCCAAATAAGGTAAGGAACAGCTGTATTTAAGCTCCATAGTAAAATTGATAGCAGGATGCACAATATATCATTGATTTTATCGAGTAAACAGAAGATGGCCTCCTTTCTGTGAGGCCATATGAAATATACGTCGTTCGCATAATGTAGTCAGGTGGTAGGCCCTGGGTTGATCCTAGAGAATATATTCCGCTCGGTTGAACGAAATATTTCTTTTGCGATGGTGGCTGAAACGAATATTCCATCGGAACGCCTTTACTCTGTTGATAAACTTGTCATCCAAAACTGTAGACTCTAGTATTTGAGAACAAGTGTACATTAACTTGAAGATGTTGAGGCATGACTCCTGCGTATAAAATGGTAAAGCAAATATTTTTCTAACGGTTTCGGGCACGGGGATTGAAGGGTAAAGAGAAACCACGATGAAGATGCTGGTAATGATGCTTGGTAGGAGAGTGAGTGCTCGGCTTTCGTGGTAACACTTATAGTGTATTTATTGCAAAGTTCGATTCAGAAAGATAATTACGAAGTAATCTGGATAATGCTTTCTCAAATGGTAGGTTAGTGCACACTTTCAGGAAATGATGGTCTCATTTGATTACCTAGCTTGTGGAGCTTAAGTCCTTCGTCACCGAATTGGCCGCTGATGCTGGATACACATTGAACCAGGTACAAAACTTTATCCAAAAGGACAAACTCAAAGGTTCTAATCTTCTTACTCCACATCTTCGCTACCTGGGTTCAATTCCCTACATGCCAAATGTGTTTTATAAATTTAAGAACGCCCTCAAGGAGACGAACTACGGTGTCGGCATAAGGTCTCTTGCATATTAATATACCATGCTTACCATAAATACTGAAAAAACCCGTCTTTTAAACGAGGTAGGTGTTAATGATACCCTCCTACATTTTCCGGATGGCTGCAGAATATACTACATTGGAATGACCAAGCGTTTGTTTTTAGTATCAGACTAAATGAGCATGAAAGTATACAAAAAACGGTAAAATAATCACGCCCCTATGCAGAGACTCGAATTCAGCTCCGCTACACCAATGTGGGATGATATAAAGAAATTAACTAATTACTCCACCTAAATCTACAGCCGTTCTAGAAACCTTGGAAATCATTACCGAAAGTGACCTTTGTAACAATAGCGTCTCTCTAGATTTGTCACGAATTTTGAAGCAGTTCTTGGAGTAATGCTGTGACATCTTCAAGACTCATAAACAAGACTCATTGATGAGTTATTTCAACCAACAACACATAGCATTTAATAATTAAATATACACCGAAATATACTTATACCCTCCGTCGAAATTTTTCACCAGTCAAAAACCAAACCTCTCCGTTACCACACACAGCACGCTCCCTCGTCCGTAAGTTCTGACGTCAGCTCGGCCGGAGAGGGAATAGCACAATGGCTTTTCGCTACCAGGATACTTCTTACCAACCAACGTGACGTCTTATGTCTTTGAATGAAAATTGCATTGTATAGGAAGGTTTAGTGTCAATTCAAGTCCCAGCCTTCAAAAAACTGTAGCGTTCTGTGTTTCAGATTGCAGTTTATGTCTGTCTTATTTAAAAAAGAGACCTGGTTGATGTAAAAAAGCTTGGAAACGTATGTTTATTCTTAAACCAATAAATCGGATTTCTATTATAGTTTTACTGTGGTTGGTGTTCAGTTTCTTGTTAGTAATAATTGCAGGTATTATCAAAGCAAAATCAGGATTAAATCAAAACCCTTCTCCAAATCTTACGAATACCATGAAGCGTCATGCAAGTACGATCAAGCGAAAAAGAGAACCTAACAGCATATGAATTGAAAATGTAAAACAGAAGACGAAGTGAATGCTATATGTGATGCACGAGGTACAAAAACTGAATTTACGGAACATACCAGCAGAGGAGCTATAACGAATTTCACAATCTGCCGGCATCAATTATGCTAAAATAAACCATAATTTCGTATATAAATTATGGTTTATGTTAGCATTGGAATGACCGCTTGGTCATTCCAGTGTAGTATATTTGAATATAATCCCTGTTAGAAACCATTTAAATTGAATTGTAGCACATAATAGATTAATGTTTCAAAAGATTTCTTCAACCCTAAGGTACAAGCCCTCTTTTACCGATCGCAAATGTGTTTTCTACTGATGCTTGTTTTCATCGATCTGCTGATGCGGTTGTTTCATTTTGTTTGCAAGAGTATAATTGCAGAGATATCACTAAATGTGCAAATATTAGCATTTAGAATGTACGAGAGTGAACATTACCCTTTTACATCATTTAGATAAACTTCATCCTAAGTAAAAGGTGCCCAAAATTAACGAGACAAACACATAATCATGAATACCTCAAAACCCACACGACAAAGTATAGTGAAAGCTGGTACGGACATGAACTCAATTGACGAGATATTAGAGGTAGGGCTGATAGGCAATTGACGTAGATACCCCCACGCATAGTGGAATAAACCTAAACCGAAAGCAGGTAAACAGGAGTACGGCAGGGTTTTCCAACAGTGTATCGTAATTGACGGACATGGGTAAACGTGGTGATCTGAGCGACTTTCATCTATTACCTATTGTCAGTACCTATACATGGATTATTCTATCCCCATATACTAAAAATTCTAGGGTTACCAAGGACAACTTTATGTAGAGTGTACCGCGAGTATACCATCGACAGACTTACCGGCGCCAAGAGAACAACCTGTGGCCGAGAACACGTCATTGATGACCGGGATCGATGTAGATTATCTGGGCTTTTACACGCCGATCACTAGGCAACAGTGGAGTAAATCATATACAGGTTAAAACTGGACATCCCATCAACGTCATCGAGCGTACGGTTCGGCTCTCGCTCCGCACTCTTGTCTACGGGGGACGACGATTTACTCGTGTGACACATTTGACAGCATGTCATCGGAAACTATTCCTCGCCTGGTGCTTAGAACATCAAAACTGGATCTCTGCAGAGCGACGCCGTGTCGTGACGTGTCGTTAGATAAATCCCACTTTCATCCGTACCGAGCTGGAGGGATAATACGGGTGTGGAGTGGACATTATGAGGTCATGGCTCCGTCGTGCCATGTCGGTTTTGTTCAAGGCGGTGCAGACCCTGTCATGGTTTGGCCTCTGTCATGGTTTGAGCAATACAACCACTTCTTCCACTCCAGGGCACATTTTCTACGTGGGAAACACTTCCAAAACGACCACGATATTGAACTTGAAGTCCAAGACTTTTTCACCTCCAAATTAGAGATGGGAAAACCGCAATTGATTTAATCGGTAATGCATTACAGCGTAATGGTAACTGGAACAAGAACTTAGAGTTACCATCACATGGCAATTGTGAACTGTTCAATATAATTACATGGTAATTGCAATGGCATGTAGCAGTTGCCCATTAAAATCGTGATGGTTAAAGGTTAACTATATGTTGGTAATTGACGAATAACTTATGTGTAAAAATACAACGCGAATAATCCAGCAACCAGTACACCCTAAAACGTTATGTAGGTTATTTGACAATTGTGTCACCCCTCGGACCTCAAAGGCGTGTATGTAGCTATTGGAGATTGTACATGTATGGTATGAGTAGTTGCACCGTCTTCGCCGCAAGTTAAATGATTTGAACGAAATAATACATATGAAGTAATTACGAATGGGATGTTTATTTCGGTTAGAGACACTCATTTCTTCCATCTCCAGTACATTATTCTCGTTCTTTACATACGTTTCACTGTCCAAAATACTTACTCCACTATAGCCACAAGCACATATTAGCACTACACTCACAGTTCAGCAACTCAATGTGCACTACCGAATATTACAGAAATTTCGGAACTCTTGACAAGTTTGCCGTACTTCTGAAGTGTTGTTCCCCATTACTTGTCCGATACGAACACAGGACTAGCAAATGTATAACTCCTTTATATATACTTCATGACAGAACTTGAACCGTCTGGAATTCTCTTGATTTACATAAAGCTCTTCCCCTTCACACTGCGCGATCATTCTGGAACATTATACAAACCTCTAACTCATTCTTACCGCTTCTAGAACACTCTACACGACACTTCGGTCTCTGTCTGCTATGTTACATGGTTAACTTTTCTAGACATAGCTTTTGGCACACGTTCATTTCTATGAACAGTTAGTATGAAATTATTATTTGCAGATTGTGTTATTTCATTACAAAACAATTCCAATGCGTTTGAATGGCATTATTAAATAACTGAATTATATCCTCTTCATTGTTATTCATTACAAATTAGTTCAATTACCTTGTGCAAACCATACTTGGGATCACCTTCTTATGCATTACCTGTTACTGCATTACTTTTGTAATGTATTCATTACCTTTTAATGCATTACACGTTTTTTTAATCTGTACTTCCATTACTTTGTAATGCATTCCTGCCCAACTCTGCTGGAAACCAAAGGACTTTTCTCTCAGAGGGATTCGGAACATGGCGTCAAGATCGTGTAGGACCATCGGGTACGAATGACCCTATTTGGAAGATTAAACTTTTACGTTTATACATTATACACGCTTTCATCAACTGTCTGAACTTACTTGCATTATTACATCACTCAGGTGGGCAACAATGCAAGAAAGTTCAAAAAATTATTCATCCATAGAAAAAACTTAACGAGGACACAAGGGGTATTCTTGTAGGGAGAGATTAGTTAGACTGTCATTAGGATGATGGAGCAAATGTAAATACGTCCAACGGCTGTTACCGCCACTAATCCCTATGACTTGTTTTTTGGATCAATACATATGTAGTTGTCCCACATTAAATCATGCAGGCTCACACACTTCCGCATATTCTTGAAGGAGTTCTAATATATTATTTAAGTTGACATATGTAAATAATAAAGAGCTAAACACTATTCAAAAACTAAGAAATATGTACAGTTACCTGTTGTACTCATATTGCAATTCATGATATCACGAATTTTCATAATTTTAAACTGCGAAATGTACTTGTGCTTAGGAATAAACATGTGGAACTTCTCTTTCAGCCACTGTTTCTCTATCTTTCCCATGTTGAACCTCACATTGGAAATGACTATCAACGCTTACAAGCTCCACCAGAACATGTTGCCAGATTTCTTCACATAAAAGATATCCACAGAAGAACTTATGCAGGTAAGACATTCGTAGTTTGCAAATCTTACAATATTATCTACATTTGTGCCTATAGAACATTGTAAATGATAATACAACATTATAAATGCAGTGTGTTGCTATCAAAATTGTTCGATGACATTTTAAAAATAATTTTCCTGAGAAACATCAGGCAACAGTGGTGATTGCAGAAATTCCCAGGTATTTTACCCACATTTTTTCGCATATAAGATTAAAGAAACATTAGTTGAACGCATGTATTTTTGGTTCTTATTATTACCAAAAAGAAATGAAAGAATTTGAAACACACTTTGCGGTGCGACGAACGTTGCTGATTATGGTTTTCACTGCAGATTTACGGGAATACAGCCACAGCAGAAAATCAAGGAAAAATTCCTTCTTCTTTTTGATCTACTAAAGAGGGTGTCGAGTTGTTAACTTCTGAGGTCCCTGTACGCACGATGGCAGTCTTAGACAAACCGAAATTTTCCTTTCTCCTTTTTGTTTTAAGGTACACACGGGTGCATCTAAAGCTAAAATTTAGAGCATCTGATTCAAGATAATGGGACGATTTTACAGGTTAGGTAAAACACTGTCAATGCCTCATCAGGGGTTTGAACTTAAGATTAGATAAAAGCCTGTGCCACTAACTGTAGAGGAATTAGGGAGCCATAGCCAACAGTATCCTTACTCCCAACATTTGAGCGGATAGGATCTGTGCAAAAAGACCTCATAAGTTCTTATAATTTCTACTGGAAAACAAACTCTCAGTTTTCATACATCATGGGGAAATTATCAGCATCTTATTTGTTATACATTCCCGGTGATGGAAACAAGTGGGGAGAATGACAGCTGGACAATTTTAAACCGAGCTCACAGGAACTGTAAGCTCACATTCTATCTCTGCTAGGACAGATCATCAGGTTTCAACTACAATGCTACCACGTATACTCTTTTTAGCTACAAGCAGACAGATTTGTATAAAAATAGAAGCAATGGAAAGTAATGCCTAGAATAAAGTACCCGTTCGTTTAATTTTTTTTTCAGGGTTGCATTTTGTAACCATTTGTTGTTTTTTCCTTGAATACTTTGTCATGTATATCTCTCATGTTTAGATATGTCATGCAATAATTCGGTCTCTTAAGCGTATTTTCTGAACTGACATTTAATATCTTTCGAGTTTGTTATACACTCTTGTTTATTGAAAATGCGACACCAGGAAAAACGTGTGCGCTCGGGATGAAGTTCGCCGGATAAGAAGCAGCAAAGTATTACGAACCCAGAGCACATGCAGATGATTTTTGACAGCCACGCTCTCGTAGCTGTCCAGGAGGAGGTATAAGAGCAAGACATATCGGGCAAATTTCCATAGTCGATTCAGGAGAATAGTGGCAGTAGCTTGGTAGTAGTAAGAAAGTATGTTGCGTGGCAGCGGCGAGTCTTTCAGCTGTACGTTTGGTACAGCTGAAGAACTTTCAGCGGGGACGATGTGCTGGACTGCGTAAAGTGGTTTCTCTTTACGCGACAGTGCCCCTCGTGTTAGAACAGTGATGAAAATGTCTTGTCAGTGGGAATATGAAGGTTTGACCCACCGACATGAGGTGCCTGTGCCCAGCGACGGCAGAACAGGTGGAAAGACCCTCATCTCTACCATATGGCGTTTGCAGACCAAACAGCTAAATCCCGAGGTTTAGCACAGCAGTGGAGGTCTGTATCACGTCAAAGGTTGTCTACAAACTCTGTCAGGCACCGTTTGCTTCAGAGACGCCACGTCACTCACCGCTCGTTGTTTGTACATCCCTTGACCATAACCCACTCTCGTCAGCGGCTACAATAAGACCGAAAAAGCAGACACTGGTGTGATTAATGGCAGCTCATAGTGTTTTCCGACGAGTCACGGTGCAACTTAAATGAACGTACATGAGATGTTCATGAACGTAGCCGTGGTGAAGGGCTGCTGGAGGTACGCATTATGTAGCATCATATTGGCTGGACACCGACCGTTCTGGTGTGGAGTGCTGTTGGTTCCCGATCATGTTCCCATCTCCTATGCTCTAGAGGAACCATGACCATCTAGGTGAAACATAGCCGAATTTGAGAAAGCAGAAGTTATGCAGTTTCGGTAAACGGTCCCCGGTACTATCTTTGAACAGGACAATGCCCGACCACATGCCGCGCGCTTTGTCATAGGGCTCCTGGACGCCCGATGTATGACGCGGAATGTCTGTTTGCCTGACATGTCCCACGTCTCCCTCGCACAACCCGTTCGCCTGATTTGTTTCCCATTGCGGAAGTAAGGGATATTGTTTTTCCACGTCTGGCATGAGCAAGCTCCGCCGCCAGTTTCTCAAGATGAACTTCGGCCACTAATCAAGACAACATGAAATGATCTTTCGCAGTGCGACATTCAGAGTATCTTATGTAGAATCCGTTGTCGCAGCTTTTGTGGGTACACTAATTACGGTATATTGTCTGTTTCACATCACTTACAGGTCTGCTGTTCTGACCACTTACGTCTTGTATCATAATGAATGTACCCTATAAGCATTCCTTCAATATATGATGCCTTTCTTGGTACTGCATTGTAAAAAGACAGCAGTGTACGTTTCCTATATAACTCAGCCAGATTTCTTAGTAAATTTTGATTTGAAGTATGATCCTTCTTTTTCTATTTCCTACACCACTACACTAATCCTCAGATAACTAAATTACATAGCACACAAAGGCAATTGGTGTCTGTTAAATTATGTAGAGCGGACCTGGAGGGAGGTTGTTCAGTTTTTTATTATATGGTTCAGCTCAACGATAACCCAATAATCCAGCACTACATCAGGACATTGATTTAACCCAATTGTTTACTTGTGCATGTCAGTGTAAATTACTGAATTTGGGAAGTCCAAGTGCACACAACACTCTTATTGTATATACTTATTATTGTTGTATACTTTCAAACAGTTATTTTACACTTATTATTGTTATATGTTGTATACACTCTGTTGTATACTTTCACTGCAACTATAAATATTAATGTTATTATCATTATTTTAAAATTTTTCTTCAAGCACAGGTGCTGTGTCAGCTCTTGATGAATCCGTAGGAAAGATTTTTTCAGCCTTGCAGACTAATTACATGTTACAAAACTCCATCATCCTTTTCTTATCGGACAATGGTGCTGATGTGACAACAGAAAGTCTAGGATACGGATCTAATTGGCCTTTAAGGGGATCCAAAGGTCTTCTTTGGGAAGGAGCAGTCCGCGTTCCTGCAGTCATATGGAGTCCCATGTTCAATCTACGACAACCAAGAATCTCTAAGCAAATGATCCATATCTCCGATTTGCTACCTACATTCTATTCAGCGGCAGGTGAGTGTAAAACAAAATATTCTTATGCGAGTTCGTCAGCATACATGGATATTATAATTTAAAAAAGCTCTGTTTTGTGTTCTAAAAGTACACTGCCAAAAGAAATAGGCGAGGAAGAAATATTGTAAATAAAATCATGTGAGGCTGATATTACTGTATTGTTGAGCGAAAAGTGTTATTTTTATGTATGGTACTGTAGAATATTCAGTAATATGGGTGGGACATAACACATTAACAAATATTTATGCAGAATAATCGTTAGGTGCACATGATGCGATATGTAATAGAACCATATGCATATCTTCACTACAAGAAAAATGTATTTTTGAAGGTGGTAATCGATCGCTGGTAGGGTGTGATGTCCCCTCGGATGGCTAAAACCGTCCCACACCTCCGTGACATGGAATTGATGAGATTATCGAGGAGTTTATGCGATTATCTCCGACACACCTTAATACGGACAGTATCCAGTTCACGACGAGTCAACGGAGCAGCCGGACGAGCTGCAATGCGTTTTCCAAGATGCTTAATTGGATTTAAGTCAGGAGAGCATGAAGGCTGCACCATCGTTCGATTATATCTTGTTATAGCATGTTGTTCCCTAGAATAGCTCAATGAGGGCAAGAGTTATGGTCCATCAAAAGAGTAGAGTCACTGTTGGCATCAGCATAGGCATGATAATAGGTCTGAGAATCTCGTCTCTATATCTCCTAGGCGTCAGACTGTCGTTTCAGATAACGTACAGGTATGTCTGTCCCCCGATATCTATGCTTTCCGAGACTATATCTACCGTAATATCATGTTTCTTGCACAGAAGCTGGATGTTATTTCGTCTGCTCTGTTCCCTCCAGATAAGAACTCGTCGATTGTCGTACTCCAGACTGAATCTCGACTCATCAGAGACCAGAACTTGACTTCCATTGTCATGTCACCAATCACCATGTTACTTAGCCCAGTTTCAACGAGCCGTAAGGTGTCCTGCTGTTAAAGGGACACATACCATTGGTGTACATGTGTATAAAAGTCACCCTTGGGGAAGACGATGGCGGATAGTTTGAGTTCACAACCAGAGTCTTGTTCACACGAGAAGCTCTCACTTGAACTGTGTAGCATTTTTTCGTTTGTTCCGACGATATGTTAACAGATAACTGGCTTCCTTGCTGTAGCTGCTCATGGATGGCCTTGACTTCGCCTCTTCGAACACTTGCCCTATCCTGGAATCGTGTCCACAGTCGTGAATGTCACTTTGTCGCACTCCAATGGCTTCTGCTATAACTCTCTGTGTCTGACCTGCTTAAATCATGCCAGTAGCTCTCCACGCAGTTGATTCAAGTAAATTATGCTTTTCAAGCATGGTTCAAAACGAGGACTTCAAAAAACAAAATGTTACAATAAACGCGGCAGAACTAGGTAGTGTCCGGATTACAGCCTCTGAGCGCCCAAAACAAAATGCAGATCGTCAGATATTTTCAGCCTCTCCAGATGGACTGTTGGAAAATCGCTGCGTGCCAGACGCAGCTGATATTCCCCCAATCAAGAGGAACTACACGTACCTTAAAACCATACATCCGGGGTTTTTGTCTCTCTCTCTGCCTTTAGCACGGTTGGGATCACAACGCTGTTACTGTGCTCTGGTCAAAACTTGAAAAGGTCGTGTGCCCACGATGATGTGGTGTATGTTGTTCTATCAATAGAATTAACTACTGCTAAGTAAATGAAGCAGCTTTATTAAATGTAATGTTACCGATCATTAGACTCAGTTACACAGCACCATTTCAAGGATGTGTATTTTCCTATTATTGTGTAAGTGCTTCTCTCCAACAGAGGCGCAATTAATAACAAGGAACAGTGCACCAATTACGCTTAAAATAGTACTAGTAATCCGACTTTCTTGGCGTAGAATATAAATCAAAGTATCCAAGCTTTTGCACATCAACCAGATGGCTTTTCAAAGGAAGTCAGACAGCTGACTGCGAACTGGATAATGGAACACTTCAAAAATTTGAACGTGGTGATTTGACTTGACAATAAATGAATAGGCGCAAATGTGATCAGTCATTCAAAGAAACGAGGTCATGTTGTTTGGGCGCACGGTACTGTGGTAGAAACACAAGACTATTTGAAGAACTGATTCGAAATGCCTGGCAACTCGAGAGAGACGCTATCGTTGCAAGCTTCGCTGCTGGTTAAGATTTCCAAGGTTTCGCGAATGGCAGTAGATTTGGGTGTGGAACATAAAGCTAATTTCTTTATATCATTCCACATACGATCAGGTTCTTGAACTTGATTTCTCTTGACAGGGTAGTTGTTATTTTACCGGCTTTTGTATCCTTTTTATGCCCGTTGACTCAAATTCCAAACGAACGTTTGGTCATTCCAATGCAGTATCGCCTGGAGTACGCTTTATGCCATTACACTACAATATCTGGACGGCTCAAGGCGATACTACATCGGAATGACAAAACGTTGGCTTGGAATTAGAATGTTATAAAGAAATTAGCTTCATATTTCACACCCAAATCTACTGCCATTCGCGAAACTTTCGAAATCTTGACCAGTAGCGAGGCTTGCAATGATAGCGACTCTCTTGAGTTGCCACGCATTTCGAATCAGTTCTTCAAATGATGTTGTTTTTACTTCCACAGTTCCGCGCGCCCGAACAACGTGACCTCGTTTCTTTGAATGACTGATCCCATTTACGCCTATTCATTTATTGTCTAGTCAAGCCACCACGTTCAAATTTTTGAAGTGTTCCATTATCCAGTTTGTAGTTAGCTGTCTACTTAGCATTTCTTCGAATGTCTGATCACATTTGCGCCTATTCATTTATTGTCTAGTCAAGTCACCACGTTCAAATTGTTGAAGTGTTCCATTATGCAATTTGCAGTTAGCTGTCTACTTAGCATTTCTTCGAATGTCTGATCACATTTGCGCCTATTCATTTATTGTCTAGTCAAGTCACCACGTTCAAATTGTTGAAGTGTTCCATTACCCAGTTTGCAGTTAGCTGTCTACTTTCCTTGAAAAAGCCATCTGGTTGATGTACGAAAGCTTGGATACTTTGATTCATATTCTACGCCAAGAAATTCGGATTATTAGTACTATTTTAAGAGACGCAATTATGAGGTAAGGTTGAAGTGAATTACTTAAAAAAAGTATGGCGTTATTAAGAAATGCGTTGTGTTATCGCGAGCTTCAACGTGCTGTGAACATATCTGCTCAAGTTGGTTATCATTGTGACTTCTTATCATCCTTTGTATAAAATTAAAAGTTATTTCTATTTGCATACAGCTCAGGTCGGTATAAGGCTTTATTATTGCTAGTATAAAATGCTCTCTGTTCTATTATTTTTAGGCACACATTCCTCCGGTTTAAATGAAGGTCTGGCAAAAAAACATTTTTGCTTTTCTATTTCATGCCGAACCGATTGGAGTGTTGATACTATCTATTTAACTACACATCCATTTTAAGAATTAAATTCTACAACACGTAGCTCTCGGAATACCTTCGTTTTGATCCTAATTTGGGATACATGCATTCCTTTGTCTCAGACGCGAATTTGACTAAGGATAAGGATGAATCGGCTGCCGACTTCACACTCGGGTTGTATTTTTTACTTTACACCACGATATCACATGACTGGATAGCACAATGTCGCCAAAGTCACATACGCCCCTAATTAATTTGAACAGTGTATTACCAGACTTATTTTTCATTAAAAAACATTTCAGTGCCATTATAATATTCATGTGTCAGAACAGCCTTCCCATTGAATAACTTAATTCTAATAAAATTAATAATTACAATGATTTGAAAATGAATTTCGTGATAGCTCGTAAGGAAATACATTCAGAATGTTAAAACATACAAAAAAATGCATCATGAAATTTAGTAAAACAGTGATAAATTGGATTAATCTAAGTACGGCGAAATTTAAGAAATGCTGGACAAAAGTGTTTGAAGTGATAAAATAGTAAATAGAACATTACTTTGCAGATAGAGGAGGATATTGTTGTACGTCTGGTGTTATAAACTTCCGAGCTTCGGGGAGGGAGGCATTAGTATAATGATACTCTGACGAAAAGTCTCCGGTTTCTAAAATGCTTAAGATAAAACGTCATAATAGATGTGAACTTCAAAATATTTAGAAAATCATGTAATTAAATCCAAATACTTTTCACCATGTTGATAAAATTTCACTTTTTGTCGGAGCAGTTTTAATCCCGATGTACTAATGAGATATTCTAACTCTCAGAGGGTCGGCTATTTTAGAGGCGACGCAGCGGGTTTAAACAATTCTACACTACAGGGTGTCCACCATGAAACGACTAGATTTTGAAAGCCAATTATGTTTTTATTTTAGGTTTTACAGCAGTGATTCTGGACAGAACGAAAGAAGAAACTCATAAACTTTTCGTGGAAATGTAACAGTGCAAACCAGAGCCGCTTTGGCACTGCAGTTAATAACTTTCCAAAATGGCGACCTCCAGCGAGCACGCATATGTTGTGCCGTTATTTGCGGAAACAAAATGTGTCACTCCAGCGCAACCAAACTTCCGCCGTGTCTTTATGATTAACCCATCGACCTTTAAGACTATCAAGAAGGGCGTGATTAGTTTTAGCAACGCGACGGATAGTGCGTTGAAAGGATACGGTGACGGAAACCCCGGCATCTCGGAAGAGGCTGTAGATAATGTGCGAAGGTCATCGAAAGAAATCCCTGGAAGTCAGTCAGACAAGCAGTGAGAGAACTTTGAGTAAAACGGTCGACGGCTCATCGATATAGTTATTATCGATTACGCTTGCACACATAAAAAGTACAGATTTTTTAGGAAATCAGAGCTGACGAGTGGCCAAAGGGAGAATCTTTTGAAATTGCTATGCTTGATCGCATTCCTGACGACGAACACTATCTATCGCACATAATGTTTTCAGACGAGGCAACGTTTCACATTTCGGGGAAAGTGAATCGGCACAACGTGTGAATAGGAGCTTCGAAAATCCGCATTTAGGCAAATGACACGTGAGCGATTATCCGAAATTTAATACAGTATGCGGTGCGCTTTTCTACATAATCATATTGTTGGGCCCTTTTTCTTCGTCAAAACCACGTCACTATCGTGGTATATCTAGATATGCTTCAGATCTTTGCCGTACCACAGGTAGCAGCTACGTAACCAACCATAATTTTCCAGGAGGAGGGTGCCCCACCGTGTTGGAGCTATGACGTCCGAAATTTTTATGGACGTCACAGGTCCAATTCCCTGTCGGCCGCGTTATCCCGACATTACCCCATTAGATTTCTTCTTTTGGGTGGTACGTCAAAGGCAAAGTGTACTCCACGAAAGTTGTCAGCATAACGGATTTGTCATGAAAAGCATGTTGCAGAACACATGGCGTGAAACAAAATGGAAACTAAGGGCACATCCTGCCACCAGTGAGGCCATGAGGGGTGCACTGAACTTAACTAAATTTAACTGGAATCTTTGCGAGTATCACTGTCACTTTCATGCTTAGTCATGGTCCTTCAACCTGAATGTGCTTACAATTTAGAAGTCTCATGGTAGACACCTGTATATTACTATGATATTTTCTGAATTGGTGAAAATATTACGAAAATACAGTACTCGTTTATTCAGTGGCTTAATAATAATGCGCATACAAGTTACCAAAATTTTGCTTTCAATTGGGCGACATTTTCCAAGCACTGGTTTGATATAATTTTGTATCCAACCCTTACCTTTAAATATCCTCCCGCTTGTGAGCGAAAGATTGGCAACTTTTATATACTAAATTATGTCACTGAATAAATGGATTCCTTATAAGATGTAAGCGTTTTTAAATTGCATGCGTAGTGTTTGCTGATAATTTGCTGATAATTATGATATTTGTGTAAAAGAAATGTATTTTCCTTCAATTTATACGTTTACCAGAGCAAGACCGTCGCTTGTAAAAATTTACATAGAGACACTTATTGCATTAAAAGGGGTAACGATTGAGTTGTAGGCAACGTTCCAACAGAATGAGTGAAACATTTCAAATGAAAGCAAGTTTCCAACAATTATAGTTGGAAACTTGCTTTTGTTAATTGTAATGAGGGTAATCACAATTAAATTAGAGGTATTCAGAGCTCTCTGTAGGAAAAACTATTGGACTAATCTCAACCAAATTTGGTATATGTACTTTCCTGAGTATAAGGTTTCAATTTCCGGAAGACTCAGTTAAAAAATAATTCTGTATGGTGAAATTTGGCGTTTCTGCTCCCTCAAGTTACATATTACGAAGGTTATACAGTATGACAAATGTCGGGTGCATAAAGGTGTCGCAAAATGTTTTTAACAAATCTTCAAAAAGTGAAAAGTCCTGGCGGTCACTTTACCTAATCCCGTTAGTCGCTAAAATCTTCAATCAATTAGGCAGCTGCTCCAGTGCCGCACTTAACGAATTTCGGTGGTTAAATGTCTACGAAGAGGTCCTTTAACTATTACTAATCTTAGGAAAATAGATTTTGCGTTTTGAGGAAACCGGAACTTTCACTGTGAAACCAGAACGAGGTCGAAATAGATTGAACCTCTGAAAACGAAAAGAAATTGCATCTGCAGTAGTGGAGCACGGAATGGAAAATTCCCATGGCAGCAATAGTGCCCCTGAAATATCACGGCAATTCAACATACCCTACACAACAGTGTGAAACGTTTTTTGAAAAATGTAGCATTTCTTTCCTTACAAGGTATCTCACTGCCAAGAAGTGGCTTCTGGTTATAATGCTAAGCGGAAAACGTTTACCTTGACATTCGTAGCTCAGATGAGGGTTGATCACGCATGGGCTAATTGGGCTTGGCAAATTCTACGGAGCAGTGAGGCTCATTTTCATTTGAATTCTGCTGACTTCCGTATTCATACTTTCATACCGTATTCACTCATAAACTACTGTATTTTTTCTGACGAAAACCACCACGTTCATCAACATATGTCATTACCATCACCAAACGTATGGTGTGGTGTGGTTTCACGGCATCATTCATTGTTGGTCCTTATTTGTTTTGAACAAAACTCTGCATCTGAGCCAGTGATATGTTCTATTAATGCCGCTAGATACGGAGATATGCTGCCAAACTTCGTCATTCCAACACTACAGCAGAGAATTTGTCTGAACACCACAATCATTATGTAAGATGGAGCACTCCCAGATATCACATTAAATGTTTAAGCCTTATGGCAGCAACAGTTTTCAATCGAAAGAGGATTAGCCGATCATTTTCAACGTCATGCCGTCACGATCACCAGATCTGAACCTCTGTGTCATTTTTGGGGCTATACTTAAAGAGACGCATTTATCAAGGCAATGTTCCCAGCTTACCTGTCAGACAGAATTTCACAGCTTGTGAGACAACTCCCCTCCAGTCAGTTGCGTTCCGCCGTCGAGTTGCTGTTCACCGAACGCACCTGCACTTTTTAGAGAATGGAAATGGAGGAGACGTAGAACCGTATCCATAATTTATTCTTTACATTCGTTAGGTAGCTACGCAATATGCCAATTAATGGGACAGCAGCTGCAGTGTTCACCCTAGCTGCGGAATTATGATTTTTTTAAAAATCGAAACCTCTTACCAAAAAAATATGTATACCAAATCTGGTCGAGATTTGTCTAATAATTCTCTTACAGAGAGTTCTGAACACCTCCTGTAGATCAAATATTCGTTCTTTTATGGCGGACACAATCCCAAAAAATCAACTAACATTATTCTCTTTTTCAGCGATGAAGAAGCCTAACGTCGTCATCTTGTTCACGCGACCGTGCATCGTTCCTCGAGTAAAATATGGCATGTTACTGGACCCTGCTGCTCTTCCACCGTGCACGGTGTTTTTCCAACTACTTCGATGGTAGTTTACTAAATGCCATCGAAGTGCATATCTTCACTTTTGATATTGCTGTTTCTCAAACAGAATGACAGTTTTAGGTATTTTGCAGTTTCTCAAACAGAATGAGAGTTTTAGGTCTTTTGCCTCTCATGCGTTTTGCTTATATTTCTAATTTTAAAAGATTTAAGGTATCCACGTTTTTTAATACACTGCTGTCCACCCAAAATGCAACGCCAAGAAGGACACGAGATAGTAAAGCCAGATTTACTGGATACATAACAACAGATACAAAGATGAAACGTTTGAGCTTACAGGCCCGTGCGACTTGCGGAACACGCAGACATCAATAGTTCGTGTGGCCCCCATGGCTGGCAATAACGGCCGCTACACGCCGCGGCATCGAACGAAAGAGGCTTTGGATGTGGGCTTGGGGTATGTTGGTCCAGGCTGCTTTCACACTTTGCCACAGTTTATCAGGCGTACCAGCGGGTGGTGCTTACCGGGCCACTCGGTTGCCAATCAGCGACCAGACGTGTTCGATGAGCGACATATACGGGGAACTGGCGGGCCATGGCAGCAGTGACACCTTGTGGGCCGTGAAGAATTGTTGCACGATGCGTGCCACGTGCGGGCGCGCATTGTGCTGTTGAAACGTGGCCGCTGGCAGGTTCTGCAGATAAATGAGTACTACAGGTTCCAAAACGTAGGAGATGTAGCGGTGGTTGTTGAGTGTACCGGCGATGCGTACAAGAGGGGTGAGGGTGTCATATCCAATTGGGCCCCAAACTATAACGCCAGGCGACGGACTGGTATCGCGATGAAAAATGCTGGCGTCATACAGTCTCTCGCCGCGTTGCAGCAGCACGCGTATTCGACCATCGTGGTGTTGCAAGTAGAAGCGGGATTCGTCGGAGATGACAATATCGTGCCATTCGTAGTCCAGGTGCGGGGTTCAACGGCCCCCTGCCGCCGCACTTGCCAGTGGTGTAACGTTAATGGTAATCGGAGCAACGGCTGTCGTGCGACAAGTCCCCGCTCCTGCAGACAACGTCAAACGGTACGTGCTGACACTGGTTGTTGCGCAACATACCCTAATTCCTGCGCTAACGTTCGTGATGTGGCGGGCCGAGCCGTCAATGCCCGCCGCACAACATGCCGGTCCTCTCGTTCTGTGCGGTGCCGCGGCTGCGGCAATCGCCCACGTCATTCCTTCGGTCCGTCCTCCCTCCTGCACCCACCGAATCCATACTCGCCTTACTCTGGCTGGATGTCGTCCCACTCGGGCGCCGATGCCTTGGTACGATAAACCCCTGCCGCGATAAGCCACTATTCGTCTTCTTTCAAATTCCGAAACGTGCTGGAATGACTGCCGTATTCTGCGACGAGGCATATGGAAGCTTCCCACGCACAGGTCCGGTAGCACAACGCACTTCCACTACTTACACTCCGCCTTCAGTGCACCCTTCTTCTAGTGCTTGTCGGTGGCGTGCCGGGCGCACATGATTTTCACATGCCCTGCAATGACAATCGTTTGCATGCCCTCTCGCGAGCGACGCATGCCGCGAATTTCAGGCCAATCGGGTTCTTCCTTCTTGGTGTTGCATTTTGGGTGGCCAGCAGTGTATTAGAAACATCAGAAAAACGCATAAAAGGCAATTCACGGCAAAAAGTTGGCAAACAACTTAGACCTCTCGTCTCTGCACGTAATAGCTCCACTTGAGCTCTCGAAGGTGCATTAGCTGATTTTCTACAATTATTAACATCTGATTGTTCGTAGTTTGTGGCAAGCTCCATTCAAGCTCTGCAAAAGACTCATTTCATTTTCCCTTCAACCATGAAGTTTGTCATGATATCACTCAATGTAACTTCCTTGTATTCAAGTGTCCCAGTCCCCCTTGTGCATCAAATCATAGAACAGAAACTTCTAGCAGCAAGTACTTCCACTCCAAAGTAATACAGGGCATACTTAGTAATCTAAGATTTGTGCATTTTAGATCTTACTTTAAGTTCAGCGATATGATATACCTCCAGTGTGAGGGTGCATCTTAGATCTTACTTTAAGTTCAGCGATATGATATACCTCCAGTGTGAGGGTGCATCTATGGGGTCCGCTTCTTGGCCGTGTTGTCAGAGGTCTTAATAAACGTGGGGTCTGAAGCTACGCTAGCGGTCTTAAAACTTCCCGGGACATTGAAAGTGCAGAAAGTGGCTGACGACTGCTTTGTAGGATAGGAGTGATGCAAGACACTAAAAAGGCGTTTTTTCAACTTTTCATGTAACGCTTTTTCTGTATATTCGTTATATTGACGACATTTTATTATTCTTGCAATCTACTCGGGATGATTTAAATGAATTTATGGAGTTGTTTGGATCTACATATAGCAACATTAAGTTTACCTCCAAATTTGAGAAAGATTTCCGACTACCTTACTTTTACTTCTTACTCGTAAGAGATCCTGATACATGTGAAACATCGCATTCAGTTTACAGGAAACCGAACTCTTTATTGCCATAATACTATTCAACTATGCAGATATTATTGGCAAAAAATATCCTCGTTACATTTCATGAATCATCAAGCCTTATCACACTCGTCTACTATCGCATTTCGTCAAAGTGAACTTCACCAAATTAAGAAATACGCTTCCAACTGCGGTTACCATCGAACACTGGTTAGTAGAATAATTCGCCGAATTTTGTCAAATGTGAGCTCGGCTTTGGTATAAGCCAGACACCCTGTAACTTACGTTAGATCGCTTCCTAACATACCCGACATTGCAAACCGATTAAAAACTGTCTGCTGGTGCTGCGAAATCGGCTTCGGATTGAAGACTCGAAAGATCAGTGACTTATTAAAGAAGGACAGAGACCAAATTCCGATGGGCACCAGATATAGTGTATATGCAATACCATTGGAAACAACCTGCGAATATGCCAGTAAAAAGTTATACATAATCTCTGCTTGACGGAACCATAGATTGCGAGTGAATGAATATAAATATAGTGTCAAAAGGCGCTCTTCAGCAACTGCTCTATCTAGGCTTTGCCTGCAGGGTAAACATCAACCCGAATAGCAAAATAAATGCAAAAATTCTAAACACACAAAGTAACTGTTCAACCTTGCTTTTGGCAGAAAGTCAGCTAATACAAAAGCATAGACAGAATTGCTGTAACGATGACATTCCCATATTGATTGTGTCACCATAAAGACTATTGTGTAAAAAGTAGGAACTCTCCTCGACTACTAGCAATGAATAATGTAACATCTTTCTCACTGCACATGCTCATGAGATATGCCTCCCACATTTACACTGAGTGGGCACGTTATTATGACCACCCCCACAGTACTTCGTTGCGCCACCTTTTCCCTTTAATACTGCGTCGAATCTTCGTGACATAGACTCCAAGAGATGTTGTTAGGTGGTTTGTGGAATCTGAGACCATCCTTGATGAATAACACTTTCCAGGAGTGTGAGATTGCAGGGTTGTGGATCCAGCTGTATGATGGGTCGTTCAACTTCATCCCACAAATTCTCAATGGGGTTGAGATCTGGAGATTGTGGGGGCCACCTAAGCAAAGTAAACTCACCGGCATGTTCCTGAAACCAATCCTGTACAATACGAGCAATATGGCAGGACGCATTATCTTGTTGAAAGTAGCCATCGCCATTGGAATAAACCATCCACATGACAGAATGCACTTAGTCCGCAACGATGGTTAGATATGATGTGCCAGTCAGACGTTGATCAACACGAATTAAAGGACCCAACGCATGCCAGGAAAACATTCCCCAAACCATAACGTTGCCTCCACCAGCTTGAAGGATTGTAGCAATGCATTTGGAGTCCATGCTTCCGTGCTGTTTCTGCCAAATTCTCACTCGGCCATCGGCATGGTGCAACTGAAAACGTGTTTCATCGGACCACATGATTTGGTTCCGATTATCAACTGTCCAATCCTTGTGCTCCTGTGCGAACTGGAGACGTTTTCTTTTGTTAACTGCAAACATCAAATGTGTTCGAACAGGCCTTCGGCTGCCATATCCCATTCGATGCTGTGTACGGCGAACAGTGCGTGCATATATCATTTGAGGGGATCCTTGATTAAGATGGTCTGTAATTTGCTGCACTGTTGCCGTTCTGTTGTCTGTTACCAGTCTGGACACTCTCCGTTTCGCCCGAACAATAACTAGTCGATGACGACCACACGTTGCACGTAGAAACCCCGTTTTTTGGCTGACAGCTCAGTCCTTAAACACTTTAACAACAGCTGCTCTGGAACATTTCACGAATGCGACGGTTTTGGGGATACTCGCTCCATGGCTCCGAGCTCCTTCAATCATCCAACGTTGAAAATCCGTCAAATCGCTTTTTTACCCATCTCATCACCAAAAAATCACTTCTACTACTGTCGCAAGCACTAAGCTTTCCCTTTTTATACTAGCCTTGCCCTCTGGCGGCAACAGCGCGCTGCCATAGCTCATTGGCTTAAAACTGTCAGGTGGTCATAATACAATGGCCACTCAGTGTATATACCATTATTCCCAGTTTAACGCAGCATTACATAAGCTTAGCTCTGAGGACGAGCTCAATGGAGCGTGAAAGTGCTAATGTTTTTAACTTGTAATTTTGGTGTATATGATATTCATTTTTATGTATATTAAACTCATGTAAATCGTTTATTTGACGGCAAAGTTGCTTTATAGTAGGTATTCATCATTTAACGGATCCTGTTGATTTTACTGAAATATATTCCCCACACAAGTTATTTATTCCAAATTCTTTGCTTTGTAGGTGGTGATTCGAGAGATCTGGGGAATATTGATGGCCTTGATATGTGGAGACACTTAGTGCACGAACTGACATCACCACGGGAGGAAATTTTACTGCAGTTGGATACCATATTTGGAATGTCATCTTTAATACAAAATAATTACAAACTCGTTAATGGTACATATGAAGGTTATAACAGAACTTTCTGGTACGGTTCTAATGGAAGGAAAAATCTCAATGTGTCTTCTTTGGATGGATGGGTGTGGAAAAGAGAAAGTGTGGTAAAAAATATTCTCGAAAGTTCGGAGCAATGGCTAATAAAAAGACCGGATCAGTGGAGGCAGAATATCGCAGTAGATTGTGGATCACCTTCGCCACCGCCAAACAGCAAGAGCTGTGATCCAACAATTTCTCCTTGCCTTTTCCACATCACTGAAGATCCTTGCGAATACCGTGATATTGCTCCGGAAAATCCAGAGGTGAGTTTGCTTGTTTTCAGAATTCATTATCATAATTTATGTAACATTTCTGGTGCAAATAAAACCAGCGTACCTGTGATAAAAAATAATTGATTCACGTCTTCGACAACAGATATAGACATCGGTAACTGGAAAAAAAAATTGCGGATACCAGAGAGATTCTACTTTTTGCATCACACACACTCAACCACGAACGGTGATATACAGTCAGTAGACAACACACAAGAAACAGGAATGATAAGCAGTTTACATCGGCATTACCCGCGCAGAGTAAAATAGACCCAAGCGGAAAGCAAGCAATTAACCGTGGAAAGCAGGTATTCCCAACAATGTATCGCAGTTCATAAACATGGTGATTTGAGCGACTTTGATCCTGGACTCATTGTCGGCGGCGCAAAACCGATTTTCATCCGAGAGGTAAAAACCTTAGGGATCACGAGAGCTACTTGGAATTACGCCTCTTTTGGCGCCAGGAACATCAAAACTGAAGCTACGCAGATTATAATTAAAAAATAAAAACATCGCTCTTTCTACGTTTTACCAACACATAGCAACAGAAAAATTGTTATCCGGGACCCGTTGGGGATCCGAATCCCATATTTCTCGATATCAAGCCGAGCGCGTTAGCCTTACGCTATGGTGGCCAGTAATCAATGGCGCTATGTGTGTTTTTCTGTCAGCTTCATAGCAGTCATTTATTTTTGGCCAACGTAGCGTAAGGCAAACGCGCTCGGCTTGATATCGAGAAATATGATTCGGATACCCAGCAATGGCCGAATAACAATTTTTCGGTTGCTGTGTGTTGATACAACGTAGAAAGAGCGATGTCTTTGTTTATTCACTGACGTCACGTATTCTAAGGATTTTCACTTTGGATTTAACTGCAATAATTAATATATAGCCAGTGCTGTTAATGCCCACTTGATGGAGACGTCTCAGCAGCTGAGCCATCTTACGAATTTATTATGTCAGAAGCTGACAGAAAAGCATACAGAGCGCCGTTGTTGGTTGGCCACCGTGGCGAAAGGCTAACGCGCTCTGCTAGATATCGAGAGATCTGGGGGAGTTGGATACCCACGAGTGACCGGATATTCGTTGATAAAACACATAAAGAGCAACGTCTTTGTTTATGCACTGACGCCACGTATTCGGAGAATTTTCTCTATGCAGAGTGGCTCCTCATTGTATGGTCAGTTGAATCCCGTTATCAGCTGTTCCGAGCTTACAGAAAGGAGCGGGTGTGGAAATGACGGCATGTTTAAGGCCAAGGCTCTGTTCAAGAAGTTGCTATGTGCTGGTATAAGGAGCCTTCTCATGGGGCATATTAGGTAATATCTACAGCACATGCGATGCCTAATGTCATCACTCTTCATCGGAGTGAAAGAACCACCAAACATCTTAAAGAATTTTAACATATTCGCTCATGGTCTGTAAATTTTTAAGGTGCCAAGTTCAAGAAAATAAAATTTTATTAGTCTAGCCTTTTCTACATATTTCATACCGTATTGAGTACCCGGTAGAGCTAAATTTGGGTCGTAGTGCCTGGATCAATGGAGTATGGTAAAAGGAGTTTGGTTTGCAAAAGTAAGAAAACTTAATTGTAAATAAGCATATCAAGCAAATAAATAATAAGAACTGTGAATAAATTTATCTCCACTTCAGCACCTACCTACACTGGTTAGTAAAATTTGAGAGGAGATTTGATTGCAAAATAAAATCGGTTATTGAATTATTGCTTGAAGCTAAAGCTGCTATCGAAGGCTTTTTAAGTACAAATCGGACAAGTAGAAGGGATTTATTCATTCGCCGAGCGAATAGTGAGGATTTGTACTTTATTAAGAGAGAGAGAGAGAGAGAGAGAGATCTGTCATTCTTAGGACCGAGTAATTTTGAAAGGGCCATGGCCAAAATACTTAAAAATATTAATAATTATGCACTGCTATTAAGAATTATTCAAAATTATTTTTAATGATGTTTTTAATAAAACCTTCTGTCAAATTTTGAAGATGACGATCCGTTTTTTGGTATAAATATGGCAAGGATGGTAAGTCAGATAGTATCCGAAAAATTGAAAATTTCGTCGTCCTGGGGCGGAAACCGAACCCGCGTTTCCCAGATAGTGCCCGGCTATGTTAACCACTACAATACCGAGAACGATCAAGTCTCAAGTTTCCGATTAATTTCATAAAACCATCACAGGATTCGCTTGTGGAAGCAACCGGAATTAATGTTTAGCGAATCTGGAGGTTAAGAATCCAATCCCGTGATTCCCCGGAGAAGCAAATAAATTCATGAATGAAATACGTAATTGCACTATATAATACAAATTTTGAAGATGACAATCCAATTCGCTAAACCTCCAAATTCGCTAAACATAAACGAGGGTTCCTTCGACTAGTGAATCCTGTGATGGTTATATTCAAATTAATCGGAAACTTGGGACTTGGTCGTGCTGGGTGGTGTAGTGGTTAGCATACCTGCGCGCTATCTGGGAGACGCCGGTTTGATTCCCGCTCCAGGAGGACGACATTTTCAGGTTTTCGGATATTATCTGGCTTACCACCCTTGTCACATTTACACCAAAAAACAGATTGTCATCTTCGAAATTTGTATTATATGGTGTAATCCCGTATTTCATTCATGAAAATTTTCTGTCATACAAGCAGTCTCATTCTTTCTGAAGAGAAAACAAACAATTACAACAGCTATTATGTCCCTTAGTGTGTCTGGAGAGGTCGTTCACAGCTATCGCGCACTACCAGCATGTGTTGGCACAGCACCTACACACTTTCATGTATTCGCGCATCCTGCGGACGATGATCGCTTCCAGCAGGACACTGGGCAGCACCAGCAGCCAGCAACTACATACTCATGGCTATAGGAACGCTCATCTGAATACTGTCATCAAATTCTGGATCTCTTGTAGTACATTTCTTTCAGAGGAGGATCCAAATCTTCGTTTAAGCGCGATTGAAATGGTCATAACATTACTGCCGACTGGATAGAAACTCTAACTTAATAGACCTGCACAGTGAACATACACCTGGAGTAAGAAGCTTTATTAAAGTTGGATTTAGAAAGACCATATCATGCTCGTTCTTTTCATTCTTTTCTTGTATTGGGACCACAGTCACAGGACAGATCTTCCTATATATCTTACTGCATTAAAGTCCACCAGGAGGTTTCCCTTTTTTTCTTGCAGTACTGCACTTCTCCGCATTAAAAAGTAACAGCAAGAGAATCGCTGTACGGTCGAAGTTTCGGCTACTGATTAGCATGTCCAAAGACTACGGGTTCAATCAAAGGCCGTCGCGAGTGTAGGGAGAGCAGGGCTGTCGCCCCGGGTGCTACGAATTAGGGGGCACCGCGAGGTGCCCCGCTTACTTATTACGTTGTGCAAGTCGGGCTGAGAACGTATACATTTCTTATTTTCAGATTTCCTTAGTTATTTATTAAATTCTACGCAAAAATATTCCGGAAAATCGCGTTAGCAAAATTTAGGATAATTTTTTTTAAAGGGGTCGGGGATCCCTTGTTAAATCTCGCCCCGGGCTTTTACGGCAAAAGCGACTGCTCTGGTTGAATTGCTCCATTGATAAAATGAGAGTTTATGTGGCTGCGCTACTACTTACAGGCACATAAAGGTACATCTTATCGATACAGAAATATTAAATTCGAAAATCATAAAAAAATGTTCATTTGAAATTGCGCATGCGTTATCGGTTCATCGCATGAAATGAAAAACACACTGTCGCTTGTGAAAATTTTAACACCAAGAAAGAATCGCGCTATTCAAATGAACTTTATGTCACAGATTCTTCATGTTACAAGAGACAAATGATTAAATTTGTAGAGCTATGCAAAATTTTTTCCGATCAGAATTCTGTATCGCGTGAAGCCATCTCGAGCAAAAATGACTGCCTTTATATGGCGTGGCATTGAATGGAACAGATTTGTGATATCGACCTGGGGAATAATCAATAATCTGCCAGGCTATTTCTGTGCGGGGCTATAGTTCATTTGTGGAGACTGGCTGAGTCGCTTGACGGACCAGACTATTAGTTACCATGTCGATCGGGAACATATCTGGCGAACGTGCAGGCCAGGGTAGAAACGGTGTCTTCCGTGAATGGCGGTGGTCTTGAATATTCCGGGCCACATGTGGCCGAGCATTTTCCTGCTCGAAAATAGCGCAGGACAACTGCGAAGGAAGGATATCACCTCTGTACCTAAAGTATAACTGATGTGTCATTGGATATTTAGTGTTTCCTCAATTCGTATCAGGCGAAACCGCGAACTGAACCCAATAGCACCCAAACCATGACGCTGTAAAGTGCGGTTCACCACGATGTATACGAACACGTATGCGACAATCACAGTGCATCAGCTTAATCGTTACTTTTCAAACAACACGACCTGTTGTCTATTAGTTCGCCAATGTCTGTATTATGGACCTTATTGTAGCCTTAGGCCTCTGTGTTTGAGGTTCAAGGGAATGCGCAACAATGGGCTGATTGCGATCAGCCCTATGTTAAGCTGACCACGTCGAAATGCGCTGAAGGTCTAAGCATGACTTGTGTTAGTGCTCCACTGCTGCATGAACACTGTCGATAGCGCGGTGCGATCTGTCACTGCTATGCGGTAGACATGGTAGTCTCCTGAGCCGTCTTACGATTTTTCCGTCCATTTTCCGGACTTCTTTGCGTCCGAGGGTCATCTTTCCACCGACGCCACGTTTGTTATTAGTCTACTGGCCTTTCGTGTCGTACGCGTGACAGCTTTTGGTCGGAAGATATCTTCTCTTACCCCAAAACTCCTTCCACGCTCAAAATTTATCTCTTGCTTATTTATAATGCCACCTTTTTCGTCGACTAGGCTTAGTAAGACACAAGAAACAATTTTTGTACTCCATGGCGGTTCTTAACTAATTGAAACAACTCGTTTGAGCCAGCGCTTATTACCTGAAAAACAAACAATTGAGAGAGAGCTGCTGCGAAACTACATCGGCATGGCATTTTAATTATTTCCGTGGCACAACTTGTACATACCCTGGAAATTTCAAGCGAAAACCAGCAGTCCTTCGTGGTGTTTGGTGTTACAATTTTCACAAACATTAGTGTAAAAAACACAGTAAGAAATATTTTGAAGCATATAATCAAAAGTATTTTGCTTAAATTCATAATAAAGCGAGATTTTAGGGATTATATTTATACCAAATGGCCTTTACACGTATTATTGGACACTGTTGTGATACAACATCCTGCATGCTAAAGGGAATAGCAGAAAAGGGCTCATCGCCATTTTTTTTCGGAAATTAACAACTACAACGGTCAACTGAATGAGTTTTAAACAATGGCCCGTTCCTAATTTTGCGCCACTGGTTCCAGGGAAGGGAGAGAGTCAGCGCCGTAAGACAAATACAACATCCATGGCTCACTGGGAGTCGAACACAGACGAAATGAAAATTAATCAGAAGCAAGCGATTAGACCACTGCGCCACCTTGCGGCAAAATCTTTTCATCAGATAAGTAAAAATTTTGGTGACATATTGAGCGATTTTTAAAATGTAATAAATCTTGAAACATAAATGTTCTTTCGAATATATTTCATGTGTTGAATTCCAGGTGGTGGAAAGGATGAGGCAACGGATAGAGGAATTCAAATCCGTCAGCCTTACGCCATTGAGTCTGCCAACTGATCCCAATGCCGATCCACGTTGTCATGGATTCTCTTTTGTTTCCTGGTTGGAAAAGGAACATTCTTCCCATCCCTGTGTATTTTCCTGAAAAGCGAACCTTATGTGAAACCATCAGAAATATTTAAATAACTGGTAATGTAATTAATAAAAAATAAGAAATAGATAAAGATAGCAAAGAAGATAAAACATGCGATTTTGTTGGTCTGGTCAAGTATTTAGAATTGTATCAAGCCACTTCATGATTTCACAATGCTCATAAGATATATTAATAAAATATAAATGCTGACCAAATGTTGGCGATTCTTTTTGTTTCAGAATACTTCAGCTGAATGCGCTGAGCAACATGAAAAATGTAATGAACTCAAAATTACACAATCGTAGTTAATTTTGGACTACTAAATACAAAAATGACACTTAAAGTTGCCGGTTGGTTCTCAATTTTAATTTACTCCGACGATATCACTCTCTTTATGAAGGGTTTCATTACATTTTTAGTGTATTTTCCTGGACATGATCGAAGAGCACATATATCGCGAAAGGCAAAAACGGTTGTTGAAGAACAGTTGTGAGGGATCATCTACATAATTTCATAAGCATTGTAGAGACAACTGACGAAATAAATTATCGGGAAAACACAGGCACTGTCCGATTCTGCCAGGGTCTACGAGAAACACGAGTTGCATGACGAAATTCCCGCACATACCGTTTTGCATTGAGAGCTACAACACCATCATTATACGCCACCGTTATTTACCCGGAAATTCCTTCGAAAATGTTTTCTCAGGTAATTACACACTGGTGTCAACGTCCTTAAACTTTTTGAAGTATTTTAGATTCCATTCTTTGAAACGCCTTTCATCGCCTCTTCCGCGTTTTCCATGATGAACAATGTATTGGGTTCGTACGAATGAAATGTCCGGCAAAGGACCAGCACATATGGATGGCTAGAACGGAAAAGTAGGACAACGTACTAAGGCAAAATAATGACCCTGGGAATCGAAACATAGTTGCCATCTGTCCGGCAAAGCCATGATCCCGGATCGAAAAACGTCTTGTGGTTGGGACCGACCGGAAGAAGTCCCCAACTGCATGTTGAACCTCGTTGTCTGTCGTGAACTGTTTCCCGGACAGGAAGTGAACCAGGCGACGAAACAGAAGGCAGTCTGTCCGAGACAATTCCGGAAAATTGGCAGGATGAAGCAGTGCTTCATAGCCCAAGGCACTTAGTGCCACCATCGTTCGTTGCGCGACATGAGGGCGGGCGTTCTCCTGAAACGGAAGAACACCATGCTTGCTGACAAAAGAAGGTTGTTTTTGCAGCAATTTTCGGTGCATCTGGTGTAATTCAGCACAAAAACGTTCTGCACCGATGGTTTGGCCTCTTGCCAAGAACCTCTGATGGATTATCCCAGCTGTTGACCACCAGACAAGGAATATCATCTTATTGGTGTGTAGGGGTGGCTTCGGATGCCGTCCAGCAGGTTGTGTCTTGCTTAACCAATGTGCACATTGTTTCCGATTACTATAAAAGACCCACTTCTCGTCTCAGGTGATAATGCGATGCAGCAGAGGTTCCTGTTTATTCCTGGTAAGCTGCGACGTGCAGACTTCCAAACGCCTAGTCTTGTTGGAAGCTGTTAACTCATGCGGCTGCCACATGCCCAATTTTGCTACCTTACCCAGCGCAGCCAGATGCGGAACACCTGTCGTGTGGTTGACACCTACCTGTACCGCTATCTCACAAAACGTTTTTTGGGATCCGCTTGAACTAAACGTAACAGAACATCGTGAGAAACAGCACCACATCGGTGACAACGTGATTCGTTTTACAAGTCCGTATCTTTGCTTCGAAAGTTCACAAACCATCGCAGAATGGTCCGTTCGTTGGTTCAGACGATGTTGCAACGTTTCGAGCTGCCGATACTGCAGACTGACTCAGTTTAAATTCATACAGTAAGATGTTTCTCAAATCCTATTTCTGCATGTGTTTTTTGCAAGCCACGTTACGTCCAAAGATACCACGTCTGAACCTTGTTCTTCACACATGTACTAGCTATTTATAGTAACTTTGTGTTTTAATACCGGCACCACCTGTGGGTGGTTTCATTCCGCTGTGTTTTGGGCCTGTCTACACTGCTCGTTCGCGAATGACATTTCATTCGCACCAACCAAATATACCTCATGAAACACACACGACATCACGAGAGAACTTTCGCAGCACGTATTCTTGCCGATTGATCACTACTATTTCCTTGTATCATTTCTGAAGCATGTGTAAGGGAGATTTTTGCAGCAAAACAGAAATGTGAGTTAATTTATTTTATGACTACAGAACTTGTGATTTGAGATATAATAAATGGCACCGTCTGTTCACAATTAAATATCTATTTACACATCTAAAGTGGATTCGCAGAGCGTTTGGATTGGCTTAATCAGGACTAATGGAGCTTGAACATTCAAGTCACTGTGATATCATCAGCGTTCTGATGGTCACTGATTTTGTTGAGTTGTTTTAACGCGCTTGAAAGAAATGGAGTACACGCCATGTCACATAAATAACAACACCCTCTATGTACGATATTTAATTTTAAAAGATGAAGAATATTTACAATTAAAACCCCACTAGTACTTTCGTCGTGACATTCACCCCGTCGTCGGTGGAAGAGATTATTTGAGATACTCGCGTAAATTTATAAGAATACAGCAATGTACCACTGGAAGAGGTCTCAGATATCACAAGATTATTATTATTACCATCGCAACCAAACAAACACACTCGTGTAATGTCCAACTTCAAAATATTGACATAGTAGTACAGATATTTTTTTACATAAAATAGTCGAATCAGGTTTTGCAATAATTTTAGTATTTTCAAACAAATATTTATGGTTATTTTCGTGACAAATTTAGGCTCTAGACGACTTCTTCATTTCAGAATTATGTACATACGTCTTGTGTTCCTTCACACGAAACTTAAAGCCCTGGGGGTCTCAAAATTATTTCCAAAGCTACAAACAATGTTAATTCTTAGGGATTAAAAGTCTGTGCCGAAGACATAAATTCCTAGTGAATTTACCAGATCCATTGTGAGTGTGGGCTTTCAGATATAGGACAGACCCGCAGGGCTTTAAGTTTCCTAGTGAAGAAACGCAAGACTTGCGTTCGGAACTGTGAACTTAAAAAGTCAACTAAAGCCCAACATTGTCGCGAAAATAACCATACATTTTTGTTTGAAAACGCTACGCCTATTAATAAACCTAATTGAACTATCAAGCTAACTATATTAGAAACTACCGATATATATCGCAATTCTTCACATCTTGTTAATGACATGCCATCAACTCCATTTCTTTCAACCTCGTGGAAACAGCTCACGAAAATCCGTGACGTCAGAACTTGATAATGTCACATGATTTGAATGTTTACGGTTCGTTTGTCCTTTTCAAAACTATCATAAACCACCATAGATACTATTACCGTAGGAGTCTGTTGCCATTTTACCTATATTATCCCAGTAAAGTCTGTTCATGGCAGAGTGGCTCAGTTCTTGAAGGGTTCCACTGCACCAGACTTTAAAATCGTCAGCCTACACACGATGAAGGCGTCGTATATTTCTTCCGTTCATTAATCCAAACACGAATGTCTTTCAGTGGCGGCCCGTCAGATGAGGCAAGTGAGGCGGCGCCTCACCTGAAATTCCGCAGAATGAGAAGTGAAAAAAAAACTTCGGTCAGTAACAAAGATATAAGAACTTTGCAGGATAAATGAAACACTGAAATTTACATTGTGATTCATGAATTAGGTAAAAAAAAAGGCTTTCAAGAAGAGGAATGAATCATTATTTTTGCAAAGCAGCTGCATGTTTTAAGCGCTTAGAGGCGACCAGCTGAATCGTCTCGATGAGAAGCCGGTTTTGGGAACTGGGGATTAGAGAAGAGCCTTACAGAGTGAACCCCCCAACCCCACGGTCTACCTAAGGAGGTGCCGGACTTCCAGTGAGAAAGGAAATTTCTGAGGCGACCCTCCATTTCGCTTAAACTAGAATCGCATCTCTGCTGTTATTGGAGAACCCAAGGATTGTGTATCCAATGGGCGCGGGATAATGAGCAGATGACCTAGGTAAAAAGTGGTTTTACAGGCGATGACGCCGTTCGCCTCTATATGCTTTGGAGTAGGATGATTTCTACGTAGCTTTAACTATTCGTCAGAGTGTATTTGAGTCTAACTTTTTGTAGTGTGTTTTCAATCCTCTCTTCTGCGGGTGTTGGCTAGTTCATAGTAATGTTGAGTTTTTCTTCTTTTTTATTTTGTTATTGTTACTAAACAGCATATTTTGATTTTGGTTGGAAAATATGAATGGCCCAACAAACGACGTGATTTGTGTTCTGGAAGAAATTCCTTTTAAACACTGGAAAGATTATGATAAAAGGGATGTTCTCATATCTGGAAGACCGACGCCTATAATAAGTTCAATATCTAAAGATAAGAAGTGCGGCAAATCATTTTTTAGGTCTTTCAATAAATCATGGTACGAGATTTTCCCCTGGCTTTCTGGTAGCTATTACAAGCAAACTGTCTTTTGCTGGCCATGTTTACTTTTGAGCAATAAGAAAAATGTGTGGAATACAACGGGTTTTTTATCTGAAAAACTTTTCTCATAGTGCAAAATTGCACGAAAGCTCTAAAGAGCATATAACTAATCACGTAAGTCTGAAACGAATGGAAAAAAAAATATAAACACTATTTCTGATATGCTCAAAGAAAATGCTGCTCTTCATAAAGCTAAGTTTAATGAAAAGGTCAGACTAAATAGGCTTTTTATGGAACATATAATCGATTTAGTTGTCGTTCTAAGCAAGCAAGAACTGCCTTTTCGAGGACATGATGAATCTATTTCCTCATTAAATAAAGGTAATTTCAAGGAGATGTTCCATTTGTTACTTCGTAGGAGCACCCCAGAATTAAAAGCACATTTTGAAGAAATACGAAGCTTATTTTCTGGACAATCTAAAACGATACAGAATGATTTACTGGAGTGTATTCATGAATATATAAACGAATGTGTTAAAAGCGAAATTAATGAGTCAAAATTTTTTTCAGTGCAAGTTGACGATACAACTGATATTACTCAAAAATCACAGTGTTCAATAATTGTCAGATACATATTGGACTCAAATTGTGAAGTAGTTGAGCACTTCCTTGGTTTTTATGATATCAGCACTGACAGGACTGCTGTGGCACTGTATGATCTGATAGCATCGGTTTTGGAGGAGTTTGATTTTAAATCAAAGTTAGTAAGCCAGTGTTATGATGGTGCAAGCGTTATGGCTGGAGAGTTGAGCGGTCTGCAGAAAAGAGTCAAGCTAGAAGCCCCGCAAGATTTGTTTACCCACTGTTTCGCCCACCGCCTTAACCTTGTCCTACAACAGGGGTGCAAAAGTATTGTAAAATGTCGCATATATTTCGCAACTGTATCCAGCATACCCTCATTTTTTCATAAATTTGCCAAGAGAACCCACGTAGCAGATTCAGTTGTTGGGAAACGGATTCCTCAAATAGCGGAAACACGTTGGGCATCACGTTCGCAAATTTTGCGTTTAATTGTAAGCGAATGGGGCAAACTAAAGAATGTGTTTGAAAACATAATGAATGACCCGGAATTAACGGCAGAATCAATCAACGGAGCCATAGGATATTTGAAAAATTTCACTAATTTTGAATTTGCTTTTTTATCACTGATTTTTGATGACATTTTTGGAATTACGGATGTACTGTTTGATGTTTTACAAAAAAAGACTTTAGATATCAGTTATTGCCAAAGACAAATTAAACAATGTTGCGAACGAATAAATAAGAAAAGGAATGTAACCACTTACTTGAAACATTTCAGTGAAGCAATTAGTTTGAGTGGAGTTCCTAAATGTCGCCAAAAGAAACATTTGACTGAAGAAGAAGTGGAAAACTATTACAAAATTTTGTTTTACGAAATCGTTGACAGCATAATAGTCCAAATAAATACCAGATTTGAAGATATGGGAAAGCTCGAGTTCCTGCAGCTGGTTGACAGCTCAAAATACCATAGTTATTCAGAGTCATTTCCATCCAGTGCCCTTAACACTCTCAAAAAATTTATCCAAACATTTTTACAGACACACAACGACTAAAAAACGAATTAGATTTTTTATATAATGATCACAACTTCAGGGAACTCAGTGTTCAGAAAACCTTGAAAACAATGAAAGAAAACGAGCTGAAAGATGTGTTACCAGAAGCCTACTAATTATTTTCTCTTGTATTGACACTGGCATCAACAAGTTCTTCTGCTGAAAGGAGTTTTTCTTGTTTGAAGAGAATTAAGACTTACCTCCGTAATACAACGGCACAAGAGCGTTTGTCTTCACTCGCTAAAATTTCAATCGAGAAAGAATTGCTGAACCATCTAATGTCCACTCAACCATTTTATGATCTGATCATAGACAAATTTGCAGCCAAAAAGAATCGCAGAATTGAACTTATTTATAAAACATAAACTGAAAGCATTCTGTTCGAGACCAAAGCAAATTAATATCGTATTCCTCTGTTTTTAATTCCAGGTTTAAATTACCTAATACTTTTTTATATAGAAATGTGCTTCCTTAACTTGATTTCTCCTGTACATAGTTATCACGAGCATGGACTTCAGTTTGTGACCCGTGCTAAATGCATCTTCACTAATATGCCAATCGAACTGTGACTTTTATTCAAGCTCAAGAAACATTTCGTGAGAAAACAATTTCTATTCAAATGATTTACTTTGAATTTTTTAAGAAGTGGATCTCCGACTGGCGTTGGGATGTGAGTGACGCATTGACTAGCTAAAGAAACCGCACAAATTGCGTATTTTCGCTCAAGTGTATTACATAAAAGAATACTGGTGAAATATTTCTTTCTTTGTTGTAAAATTATCGAATAATTGTTTTCATAAAAATATTGTTGCAAAAAGTAGCGTATATTACACACACACATATATAGAGAGGTATATGTACATTTTTCCTCTAAATTGTTTGGATTTTTCGTGAAGAAAGACTCCCCACGCCGTGTTTCATATATTTCTATAATTTTATTCCATTACTGTTGAATAATATTTGTATATAAGGGCTAAATGACATGGGATGGAGCCTAAGGGATGGGGTTAACAGCTGTTAATAACAAGGCGCCGCTTACCCTGGACCAATGGCTTAACGAGACTTCCGAATCTCAGTGGATTTTAATGATTCAGCCGACTCGAACCCAGGACTTCAAAGATATCCGATGGGTGATACTGCCTTTGACATGAAATTTTTTGAGGGGGTGGGGGGGGGTTCTGCACTTCTGTTGTATAACTGTGTATAAGTACATGTAACAATTTGGGGGGGGGGGCGCTTCGACAAATATTTTTCTATTGGTACGTACGCACATCTTTAACATTAATACAAAACGAAGCTAATTTAGTAAAATGAAGAAAATGCAATAAATTATAGTTGTTTTAATAAAAATTTAATAAAGCAACTTCTTTGGCCGCTTTGCTTTACTTTCTCTTCTATTATCAAGAAATTACATTGATATTATGTATCAATGTAATTTATTTGTATTACATTGTAAGTTATGTAAAAATCAATGAATTTAAATAGGGAAATGATCTATAAAACGTACTTAGAAAAAGCTAACTGTCTCGCCTACTTAGGGGGGTGCAAACCACGACCCCCCCGGCTACGCCACTTATATATATATATGTTCATATAACGTTATACGAATTTATATATTTTTCAATAACATATGTTTTACTGATTTACATCAAGACCGTTCGCCTCACCAGCATTTTACACCACGAGCCGCCACTGATGTCTTTATCTTCGAAACTGTAGAAGATGTTGAAATAACTATTTAACTATGAATGAACGTTGCGCTTTTATTCCAAAACAAAAGGTGAGGTTTGCAAGTTGCTCCGTAGATAAAATTTTCAATTCTGACGTCAGTAAATAGACGGAAAACAAAGAAATTACTGATACTCCACACACACAGGAAATGAGATTGCGCCCCTTGCCGACTGACGACATCATAGATGCTGAAAACCCCTGACGCCGAAACATTCCCCTTGCGATCCTTCTTTCCTAAAGTTTGGAGAGGATTCCCTGAAATGGAATCCTCATAATTTAAAGCAATTTAATTTATGTGCAAGTTTCAATGCTTCTTCTGATTGTACGAGTATTTAAATCTATGCCTTCGTGTATTTTATCACTTCTGTACTTTAAAAAAAGTATTGCTAATATTAAAGCAGAAAACAATAATTCACAATGATGTGAGAATATCTGCTGGTATACAATTTCATTTGATGCTATATATAAACATGGTATCACAGTTCTACATTTCACACAATATATATACACCGGTGTGCAAAAATTAAGGACGAAAGGAGCAGTTAGCAGGCAGAACGGACCGAAAGACCACTCAGGAGATAGACTAGGGTCCGGTACGGTAGGGCATGCGCATATATGCAGCATGACGTAGAGTGGGGTGGGGGGAGGGGTAGAGTGTCGGAAGGGTATAAAACACACGGGCGGTGTACGATCAGCAATTTGGTGAAAGCCATTGCACGGTGTACATCAGTTTGAACGACGTCGAGTTGCTGCCACCGTGTGATATGGCCAACAGGCCAT
Source organism: Macrothele yani (assembly GCA_039090855.1). Classification (NCBI taxonomy): domain Eukaryota; kingdom Metazoa; phylum Arthropoda; class Arachnida; order Araneae; family Macrothelidae; genus Macrothele; species Macrothele yani. The sequence continues at coordinate 41,774,509 of CM076999.1, read as the reverse complement.
CCAGAAGACGACGTCTTGATGACTTTAGCCGAGATCGCGTCATTGGGAAGTTAAAAGAAGTTCGAAGCGTGACTAGTGTGGCCAAAGACTTCGGGATCGCTCACAGCATCGTTTAACGAGCTTGGAGGGCATTTCAAACGACAGGAACAGCTGTCCGAGAGTTTAGCAGTGGTCGTCCACAAGCAAACACGGTGGCGAACTGCCGGTATATTGTCTTACAGGCGAGAAGAGACAGACGGCAGACAGCGGGAGAAATCGCAAGCCACATGCAACAGACATCTCAACGTTCGTTATCGCGTTTTACCGTGGCCAGGAGGCAGGACAAAGGTGGTCTATTTGCACGACGACCAGTACGGTGTGTGCCATTAACGCCTGCTCATCGGAGACAGCGGTTTCTGTGGTGCCAGGAACAAAAGAACTGGACACATCAGCAATGGGGTCGAGTTCTCTTTACGGATGAGAGCCGATTTAGTCTGACGAGCGATTCTGGACGTATACACATCTGGAGACAGCAGGGAACACGCAATCATACCTCCAACATCATCTAAAGGGACCAGTTTGGAGGTGGCGTAGTTCTCGTTTTGGGTGGTATCATGCTAGGTAGCTGTACTGACCTCCAAATATTCCACGGAGGTTCAGTCACTGATGTCCGCTATTGTACCGAGGTTCTCCTGCCTCACGTGCGTCTGTTAAGAGGTGCTGTGGGTCGTGAGTTCCTCTTCATGGACGACAACGCTACACCTTATCGTAGAGTGGCTGTCGCAGAGGTGTTGGAGAGTGAAGATATTCAACGTATGGATTGGCCCGCAAATTCCCCGGACCTAAATCCAATCGAACACCTGTGGGACCTTCTCGGGAGACGCTTGGCAGCACTTCATCAGCCGCCAGGAACGATTCCGTAGCTGCGATTGGCGCTACAAGGGGAATGGGCTGCGATGCCTCAACAGTTCCTTGACAACCTTGTCCTCTGCGTGGACAGATGTTGTAAATCCTGCAACGCAGTCAGTCATATAACTTACTAAAGACTGTATTTTACTCGGCAGCCGCCTGTCACAAGGACGTTTCTGTCTTCTGTCCAGTTGTGCTCGAAGCTACCTTTTCAATAAAGTGCCTTTGTATCCTTTGGATTCCTTGTTTGAACGGTTTTGCTTACTTGTCCCATATTCGTACATCTTGGGGATCTTATGGTATGATTTGAGTCGATTTGGGGCAATTCTGCACTGCCTTACATTCGAAAAACCGTCAAGTCCTTAATTTTTGCACGTTAGTGTATATGCGCGAGTCACCAAAAAATACACCCACCACTTTGCATCGGAATCAACATGGTCTGGTTCATTCCACTGGCAACTGAAATTTCATCGTGAGCACCAGAATAACCCGCGATATAGAGCTGTTTACTACGATGACCATGGAACTAGATAAAATAAAGCGTTTGCATACATTTTTATTTTATTTTTGCAATATATCTAGTACTGAATGTCATTTGCCTGAAGATGATATAAGTACGCGAAATTTTAAAACGCTCAGAATGATATCTGAGTGCGAGGAATTTTATAATGTTCTCAAGATTGGTCATATTTTAGGAAAAGCAAATATCTTATTTATTTTAAGCAATGTACGTTTTCCTCGAAAAATTTGGTCTCATGGCAAATTAGGTTTTAATGTTTCTCTACTACTGCTTAGATAACATTTTTCATATGCTCCTCTTAATTTCTAACTGCATATGGTTTCCGAAAAGAAATTCAAAATTGTTATTGTAACAAATTTCAAACGTGAAAACATTAAAGCAAAAAAGTGGCAACTACAGTGCAGCAAGCATAAACATTTCGTCCCGAATGTTTCAGATGTGGACCGAGGGTGTTTGTTTTAGAGCTTTGAAAAATTCCTGTCAAGTATTCAAAGAAGAATATTATGTGGATATTCATATTCACAGGCTATCAGATTATTATAAATTAATTATGGTCTTTCTTTTCAAGGAACTGTATTACACTGCCGGACAATTGCTAAGGACGGATGACAATAGCAACGATAGCAACCATAAAATGGAAGGCAGGAAAATGTGGAAATTAGCATAAGTGCGGGATACAGTAAGACGTGTTGTGCATATGCAAATTTTGGAAAACCGAACTTGTTCGTGACGTCACAGCGCTGATAAGAGACATAAAGGATTTGACGCGTATTGACCGTTGTTGTTCAAACGCAAAGTTGAAAGGGAAAGAATCAATTGACGAACTTGCAATTTTCAGTATGTCTTCCCGACATCACCTAGATGCTTTTACGCTTGGCCGTATTATTGGTAAGGATGAAGAAGAGCGAAAAATAACAGATGTTCCCAGGAGTTCGACGTCAGTCCCAGTGTTGTTTCAAGGCTTCGGAAATCATTTCAAACAAATGGAAAGTGTAGCAAACGTCACGGGAGAAGTCGTGTTCGCAGTACGACACCTGCAGAAGATCGGTACATAGTGCTATCAACAAAAAGACACCGGCGCAGCACTGCTAGTGAGGTAGCAAATCAGTTTATGGCTGCTACTGGCAAGCGGATCTACCGAAAAACTGTCGCCAGACATTTGCATGAAGGAGGACTATACACCCGCCGTCGTGTTGTGTGCACCCCATTGTCCAGACGTCACAGTACCGCCCGTTTGCAATGTTGCCATCGACATCGCAATTGGACTGATAACAACTGGTCTGCTGTCCTCTTCTCAGGTGAGAGTCGATACAGTCTATCGTCTGATTGTCGACAACAACTGATCTGGCGTGATAGTGGTACTGCATATTGCCCAGCAAACATACAGGAAAGGGACCGATATCCGACATGTAGTGTCATGGTATGGGCTGGCATCATGATCAATGGCCGTACGCCCTTCTATGTGCTTCCAACTGGGACTATGACTGGCCAACGATACATTAATGATGTTCTGCTACCTCACGTTCGCATGTTCCGTGGTGCTGTCGGTGATAGATTCATTTTCATGGACGAAAACGCAACATGTCATCGAACAGTCGATGTCCAGGAGTGTCTTGAGAGCGAGGATATTCAACGCCTCGTATGGCCAGCACGTTCTCCAGATCTGAATCCCATTGAAAATGTGTGGGATGCTTTGGGGAGGAGTCTTGTTAGTCGCCAATGCCCTCCAATAAACAAGGACACCCTCATCCGTGCACTGACAGAGGAATGGGATAAATTACCCCAACAGCTGCTTGATAATGTTGTGCAAAGCATGACACGACGTGTGGAATCTTGCATCGCCCTCCATGGTGGCCATATCCCGTATTGACATCTTACGCCGGAACGCCTGCGGACGGTAATTGCGTTTTTTTCACGTTTACGTATTCTGCACAAAATGGCCTGTTTGTCCCTTGAACACGTTCCAAAGCCTTCTGGATTTCAGAGCACAATAAATTGTCTTTCTTGTAATGTCCTGGCATTCTGACATTATTTTATTTCACTTGGCATCCAACCACACTTACTTTTTTATGCGCTATATAGCTGTTTATGATCCGTCCTTAGCAATTGTCCAGCAGTGTATTATGGAGATAAAGATAGAATCAAGTAATTCCGCATAACGTCAGTTAGCACAGTTAATGACAATCAGCTTGTGTAAGAGAAAGTAACAATGGGCTGGACATATTTCTAGGAGAGTGGACATCGTTGGGCAAATAATTTTGCCGCCCCGGTGACACAATGGGCTAAGCACCAGCATATGATCATTCTTTGGAGACGTGTCCGGGTACAAATCCAGGTGAAACATGGCTTTTGTGTTTGTCTTACGCCAGAGGCTCTTCTCCATATCTGAAAAAAATGGCCCTAAATTAGGGACGAGAGAAAGGCTATTTAGTTGCTAATGGTGACCGATGAACTTTCAATAAAAAATTTAACTGGACACAAAGTAACATGAAAATATTGGGTTGTAAAGAAAGTAATGCTCAATGACGAGGTACCCGGATCTGAATCCCAGGACACGGCACACATTGGCCACTGAGATCGCACAGCACATCGGCATGACATCAGCAGGTTGGTGGCTTTAGACAGTGTTAGTTAGCCGTCTGGAACCGAGGAGAGTAAGCGCCAGCCAACATGGACGTGGACAAGGATCATATACGCCATTGCATGATGTATGAGTTTCGTCACGGTAGCACTCCCTGCAAGTGTTGTAGGAAAAATTGCCAGGATGTACCAAGATGCCATATCACATCGTTTGTTCTGTCACTGGTTCGAACGGTTTCGAAAGGGAAATTCAGACTTGTCAGACCGTCCTAAAGCCCAAAGTGCCGCAGCTGGACATCAGGGAGTGTTTGGGTTTACCATGAACTCGCAGTTAAGCATAAACAAATTACACGAGTACATGCGTTTCCTTGCTCTCACGTGACCAAATTGAACCGTTTTTATTCCGCATTGTGAGAGGAAACTAAAATTGGGTGGGTGTGATAGTGTCAGCCCCGAAAATAGTGATTGGACCCAAAACATATGCCCATTCAGATCTTTAAAGCAATTTTACACCCACGTGCTGTCCCGTGTCTGTTTGTCGAAAGTGTAGGGTGTCGTTTTATTTTTAATTGGTGTCGAACAATACTGTCACCGATGATTGTATTGCCGCCAACTCGACGAACTGCATGCGTCCCTCACGTCGACACGACCTGCACCGATTAACCCCAGGGAGTCCTCCTGCAGAAGGATAGAATGAGACCTTACACAGAGGGAGGACTTGTCAGAAAATCAGTGATTTGGGTACGGAGCAGCTGCCGCACCAAGCCTATTCTCTGGACATTGCCCAAAGCGCATATCACGTTTTACGGTCGTTGCAGCATTTCCTGGACGGACAGCGGTTCACCAAATGGGACGATGTCGAATGCCACATACTCATGTTTTTTCATCCAATTAGCCACACTTCTACAGGAATGGTACAAACAGCTGCCCAGACGATGGGCGCAGTTCATGAGAAACGATGGCTTCTACATTTGGGATTAATTTGTGTTTGTATATGCTGCAATCAGTACTTTTCTGATGACTTGCATTCGCAGGTATTAATTTATTTCCAACCATATACCAAACAGAACAGATAGTGGAAGAAAAAAGTGTATGAAATTCGAAAGCATGCGGGAGTTATGGTGAAAAAAAGTTTTGGTAAAACAGATACAGAGTAGCGGTCTTAGGAAGATTTTAACCCAACATAATGACAACTCTTTTTATTGATGATATGATGTTGCTGCTGGTGTACTATTAAAGTACAAACATCCCTAGAAAAGGAAAAAAAAATATTTTATCACATTTTAAAATATACGCTAGGTGTCAGGACCTAGTTCAGAAAGATTCACGACTGGATAAAGAGAAACAAATTTAAACTGCAAACCTTCCAGAGAAGAGTAAATTTACATTACATCTCAAATAAACAACAGCAAACGCATTCGAGTTCCACCACTCCAGGAAAGTATATCTACTTACTTCCTTCATTCCTTTTACAATCAATTCAAATAATGGTATTGAATCTAATGAGTTGAATATTAAATATTTTAACTAAAACAGAGCTCCAAAAATGCAAAGATAGAAGTTAAAATTTCCTTTCGTGCAACAGAAATAAATCCGACACAAACTCTTGATATTTGAGAGTAGTCAAAAAGTAAAGTAGCGTCTATGTTACTGTGTCAGGAAAGGTTTAAGCTTATTAAAGGATAACTATTTTTTAACAAGTAACGTAAAAATGGAAATTTTAGTGTGCTTAGGTCTGTACGGAAATGTGTTTGCAGATGTCTACGAGTTATCTACCAGGTACTCGTGTACAGTATATCGAATCGAATCGTGAAAATTTCAAATCGTTTGAATATAAATTTCAAATTGTTTGATTATATAACTTAACATATAGGTTGTAATTTAAAGGATGGTATAATAGGATTTTTAACTCCAAGCTGAAACGGTGTGTCTGTATCATGTAATGACAAATTCATACCGTTACAAATATATTCAACCGACCTTTACAACCGTTTGGGTCTGCTATGAAATCGAACACACAACATTTGTGAGGTGAAATCGAACAGCAACATGCATTCATTGAGAAGTATTGCGTATTATTAATTTCGGATTGTATAATAAGCATTCTGCGAAAAATGTTTATAAATATCATAAAAGCGATACATCGCGAAATTTTGTTTAAGGCAAAAGTCTTAAACTGTCAGTTCCATGAGGTTTGGGTGAATCATTTTTAAAAAGTGGATGGTGCAGGGGTGTTATTTTCTAAATTTGGTGGTATATGAAATTTATCGTAACTGATATTAGCCATTTAACAGCGACTGTTCTATCTTTATTTTTCTTACATTGTTTATAAGGACATAACGAATGCACTAGCTTTTTTCAAGTTTTTGCCTAACCATTCGCCAAAATATTTTTGTCAGCAGATGTTTGTAATAAATACTACAAAAGGATAATCTTAATAATTTTTGTCTAAACATTTGTTTAATAAGCTAAACGACTTTTTCATTCAAACTGGGAAGAACGCAATCGACAGCGTGACCCCGGCATATTTATAAGGAGTAGACGCTCAAACTTTGTTAAAGTGACCTGTTACGGGTAAGTACCTGCTTTACGGAACACCCGTTGGGCAATTTTTGGATAACTTCATAAGTCCGGAACACCCGTTGGGCAATTTTTGGATAACTTCATAAGTCCGGAACTCGTTTGATATATACAGTATATATATCCAGATTTTTTAGTTTAGGAATTATATATAAAGCTGTACAAGATATCTGTGATGCCTGGTGTATATTGTCAAGTGCCGTTATTTTTCAGTTAAGTGGGAGATCCTGTTTCCGATTTTGTGGAGAGTATTAAAATGGAAAATAGTATTAAAATGGAAAATTAAAGTACATATATATTTAATAATGTCGTTCGAGGACAGGCTAACTGTTAAAATTATTCAGCGTGAGCATTAGCTCACAAGACAGCATTTAAAATTATTTTGCGTTACTGTTTGTCCGTTTAACCATTTTTACACCATTCATTGGTTCCGTGATGAAACATTTTAGTGGCTGATGGCAATCTTCAAGAGAAAGTCTTCGTGTTTCTTTCTGCATTTCACAAGAGCTTAGTATTTTAAGCAACACGTACCAATTATTGCATTTCATAAACTGTAATCATATGTCTCATTTTACAGCAATTATGTTCTTGCTCTAAGCTTTTCTCTTTTATGGCATACACGCCTTTTTAATTTTAACCAAAAGTGACTGGACTCAGTGCAATGCCATAAAAAGGTGAAATGCGCTTTGTTAGCTGCCAGAAGATGACATGTGGCCATTGCAACACAAAAAGAAAACAGTGTTGCATATGGCAATACAAGAAATAAACCGTTGAAAGAAGCTTATTTCTTGCCTCACGGAGCCTACGACAATGGATAGAGTTTTCTGATATTAAGTTTCCTTATTAGGGCGAAACTTTATTTTGGACATAAAATTAGTTGCGTTCGGATGCTAAGAATAGCGATCGCTAGAAGAGCCCGATAGCCTTGTGGTTCGTGCAGACGGCTGCAGCTCAATATGTGGACGAGATGATTGTACACGCACATACCCAACCTCAAAGAACACGTGACGCCAGGGGCGCATGCTAAAACCGCTGTCCCGGTGTACTATTTTCCCGCCAGAAGTAGAAGACCGTGTGTTGATCCCCACCTAATGCGAAGCCCATGCTCCGACAGCAACAGGAATCATTCAATGATCCAAATAGTGACATCCTCCCAGCTTCAATAAAAATTCCAACCTTCCCATAATGGTCTCTAAACACACCACACCTTAGATGTTTTTCTCTGGTACCTAAGGTGTGGAGTGGACGTCGTTCTTTGAGTCTGTTGTGAAGCAAAATTACACCGTCGCATATGAATTGTGCAGATTTATTTCTTGAACAACAGCTGGCCGTGCTGTTCCGCATATTTGACAGTTCATTATTTCACAGTCACAATGCCAGTGAAATTGTCGTCACCTGACCACATAATAGCCCAATACCACAGGCTATCGACTTCCATACACGCCATGAGCAGAAGAGCGAAGTCGAAAACGTTGTTTCTTGTCACCGTGTAGCAGGCAGCTCCTGCTTACCACGTATCCTGTACATATATCATATCATGATTGACCGCAGCGTTTTGAGCCCTATTGACCACAGACAGCGCCCATTCCGGACCACCGCTCTCATCCTGCTATGTTAGGGTGCGTTGCGGCTTGCCCTGCCAGTATTGACAGCTGGCCCAAACTCCGAAAAACCCCGAGAAGCTGTCAGTAATATTCAACTAAGAAACGTTACTGGAACTGCTGTGTGAGGACGTGTTCCGGCTTGCCCTATCTTTACCGAGAACTAAAAAATCATCCGTGTTTCCATATGATTTGTAGTTCTCGGTAAAAGAACTACAAATCATACTGCCTTTAGTTTCAGTAGGATTTTAGTTTTAGTACGTATTTTTACTAAAATCATGCTGCTTTTAATACAAGTGCATTTCCCATTCTGGGACTCAGTTCTTTCATTTAAACATGGGACGAAGTGGTGAAATACACTGAAATCAAATACAGCATGGACCATGAAATGTTTCAGACTGAAGCAACTTGCTCCAAGCATTTGTGCAGAAAGAAAATGAGTGAGAGCTTAAATGAGAAAAACGAAATGTTAGTGCATGGAAATTAGAAGACACTAGGGACTATCTCCAAAATTAAACTATATACAGAAATCTGATATAACTTGTTTTAAAGCATTGATCGAAGGCTCTTGGTGATGGATTGGCAGATAGGACTTTGGGCTAACATACACACACACACACATGAACGAGTGTTATTTAATCTAAATATCTTAAAGCTGATAAAACATCGGGGCACCTGTTGAAAATTAAACTACTTCAGAACCTGAAGTTTTTACAATTTGGTAACCAAACTTGGAACATCACAACACGTTGCATACACGTAAATAATATAACCAGCCATTATTTTGTTAATTTGGATAGCATCATTTTTTTTATTGCGTAAATAATTTGATCTGTACATCCTAGGCAAACGTTTTTGAGAGTATATCACTTTGGACTGCATTGGGAATGGGTGACAAAGAAAGAGAAGTACGTGTATGTAAGTCTAATGCTTTGGTATTTAGTGTAGAGCACAGTAACAGGGCAACAACTCAAACAATACCAGAGAGGATAGTCAAATTTTGACCCTGCCGATTTGAAGCAAAAACATTATTTGTTGTAATGAGGGCAAGTGTTAATGTGAGAAAATGAAAGTACACTTACAAGGACAGGGAGAAAACACCTCATCGCACTATAATAGAGCGCAGATGCTTTTCTGTCGATGTAGCAAGTCAGATTTGAATTCATATGCAGCTGTTTGACAATCTTGGTTGAGTTTCTTAGCTTTTTGTACAGTGTAATTTGCAGACGAGTACTTGGAAACGTCTAGAGTCAACAGACGTCAGCAGAAAAAGCTATTGAAGTTACACATGGTTTACGCCGTAAGTTGGCATTGTATCGTCCTGGAGATTTCGAAGTTAGGTCATTTCCGATGTACTATCAGTTTTGCCAAAAACTAAAACTGATTTACTAGGCAAATGTTTAATTTTCAGAATTATAATTTAAGACAAATCAGACCCATTTCGCGTCATGTAGCTTCCAGAATGGTAAAAAAATTACATTTGAAATGGAATTTGTTTTTTGTTGATCGTAAATTACAATAATAAGATTACAAGAAAAATAAAAGTTTCAACGGAGTACAGACAAATCGATTCCTTAATACATTATTTTAATGAAATGATGAATTATATTAATGTATTTTAAAATCATTAATTCCTTTATTAACAGAAAATACAGCTTATGCAAAAATCCTCATGTAAGTATTTATGTTGAGAGGTAAATTTTGCCCTAATGATTTGTAGTTGATTTAATAGTTAGGGCTTTATTATGCTGGTATTCAAATTAGCCATTAGAAAACACAACTATGCCTCATATCAGTATTTATGGTGAGAGGTAAAGTTTTATGCTCGTGGTGTGTTGTTTACATAGCCAGTCATTTATTAAGCCTCGATGCAAAGTTACATCACAAATTAAAGTATCAAAGATTACGCTTAAAGGCATTAATTTTCAAATTTATTTCTGGAATAGTTTACTGTGATTTAAATATGTCTTTTAGTATAAAATCAGTTTGTGTGGTTTTAATATCGTTATTTCAGTTACATTGGCTGCAAAATGTCAGCAACAAGCCCATATTTCTTACTGTCGGATTTCGGAAGTATATGTGTTCAAACAAAAGACTGAAAGAGATAAGTAGCTTTTGCAACAAGTAATGTTTTTTCCTACGGGTTATAGAATTTACGTAATGTAATGTATTTGTGATTTTAGTAAATGGAAAATAATATATCGAAAGCCTACTATAGACATATGATACTTAGCTAAATGGGCAGTTTTTTAAGAATATCAAGCAGTATATAAAAATGTATAAATATTTCCAAGTTATTATAGGATGTGAAGTCAATTAAACCTTTCTCCGCTTTCAGTAAGTCATAATCCTGAACAAAGAATTTATTGCTTAGTACTTCACAATCCTGAACAAAGAATTTATTGCTCAAAACGATGAAACATATCTACTCTGAGAAACATTGGACGACACTCCTGGAGGTAATCCACGGAGTTCACACGAGGAGGTACACATAGCCTCAACCCCGACCGATTTCTACCAATATTATCTTCCAGTTCCACACCTTAACTGCACAGTGAAAAACATCATACAGAACAAAAAATAACTTTCAAGCAGTGATGTGCCGGAAAAATTCGCACCCCCATCCTCTACTTCACAAATTGTATCTCCGGGTCCTTTGCCAAAAATGTTAGCTTTCAATGACCCAAATTTTTTAATTCTGCTGTATATCATCAACTAGGATTTATGATCGTTTTAATAACTTAAATTCTTTGTAACTTTCAGACATAGCTTGTAATACCAAAATTATTGAACTTCATGACGTAAAATGCAAATATGCACATTTTAATTAGAATGCTTGCCCTAGTGTTATTGAAATACAAGGTACTACAAACCATTTACTGTACAGTTAAACGCATGCGAATTTCAGTATTTTAGAGAACTAGGGCTATCAATTTTGATATGCCTCACACGTTGGTCTGTTCGTAGACCGGGACTCAATGGGCCAAAGAGCGCAATCACAAACAGTTAAATAAGAAACAAAAGCAACATCAAAACTAGGTCAAAATGTTAGGTACAAAACCCAAACACGATTAGAAACTCTTTAAATAGCCGACAATCAGATAAGAGCCAATACAAACTAAAAAGCATCATACGTAACTAACGTTTGACAGTGCCTAAGGACTTTTTCGGACTTTTACGAAAATATAGACCATAAGTAAGCAAATAAGTTAGTAATAATTAAGAAGTGTGGCACGAAAGCTACAAAAGTTTTTATATTATTTATTCTTGAATGGTAAAAACACATTTAATATCATACCACAATATTCTGAGCGTACAGTATAAAATGTCCTCTGGAACTACATAATTTGGTTCATTATATTCTGAATGATGAGCAGTTCTGTACAAACGACTGTAATACATACTTCTTTATCTTCATTGGTATAAAAAATTATTAAATGAACAGATATATCTAAAACATTTACTCATATAGTGACAAGTATAGGAAAATGACTCCACAACTTAAATCTTGGCCCTCAGTCTCCGGCAGCTGGAATGTACCTGGCCAAGGCAGCGACCAGTGCGACATGAAGGCAGAGGGTGCTAAGAATCCCCGGAGGACCGGACTAGGCTGCCATCTGATCCTGACCTTGGCTACGTACAATGGACGCTCCCTATCTTCTGATTCAAGGCTTCTTGAATTGGAAGAGGAACTACAAAGGATCAAGTGGGACATCGTCGGGCTAAGTGAGGTAAGGAGAAAAGGAGAAGATCTCATTGAACTGAAAAGTGGACATCTCTTCTACTATCGTGGGACAGATACTGGCAGAACTAGTGGTGTTGGACTTATAATAAACAAGAAACTGAAGGATAAAGTTGTAGAAGTTGAAAGTTCCTCTGACAGAGCTGCACGACTCGTTATCCAACTCTCGAGAAGATACCAGGCTCAGATTTTTCAAACTTATGCACACACCACAAGTCATGCTGAAGAAGAAATTGAAGAATTTTATGAGGAAATTCGTGATCTAAATAATAAAGGTAAGCAGCACTTGAAGATAATTATGGGAGATTTCAATGCAAAAATAGGGCAACGGCAACAAAATGAAACTTCAGTAGGTAAATTCGGTCACGGCAACAGAAACCAGCGTGGAAATACTCTCGTAGAGTTTGCAGAGGCAGAAGGGTTTTTCATCTTGAACTCCTTTTTCAAGAAAAAGGCACACAGGAAATGGACATGGAGACATCCAAATGGGACGACAAGTGAAATTGATTTTATTATGTGTAACAAAAAATTCGTCATAGAAGACTGCAGTGTGCTAAACAAGTTCAACACAGGCAGTGACCATAGATTGGTGAGATGTAAGATGCACCACAACACTAAACTCGAACGTAGAAAGCTCATAAGACAAACAAAATGTATTGACATAACCAACCTTAAAAAACACCATAATACCTTCAAAGTGGAACTGAAGAACAGATTCTCTGCTTTAGAAGGCCTAACATCGGAAGAAGTGGATATTTCTGAAGTTAACAGAAAAGTAACCAAAGCTCTTATGGAAACAGCAACAAAATTAGCTGGGTTTAAGAACAAATTGCATGTGAACAAATTATCAGGAAAAACCAAAATGTTGATGCAAAAAAGAAGAGTGATGAGGACAACTAAAGAAGATGTGACTTCCAAAGTGGAATATATAGAGCTATGCAAGACAGTACGAAAAAGTATCACTGAAGACGTAAGGAAATTCAACTCTGAACTAGTAAGGAAAGCAATTGAAAACAACCAAAGCCTAAAGATAGCAAAGGGACATCTCAGTAATGGAAGCAAACAGATTATGGCACTGAGAAAAGAAGATGGTTCTGTAACAAGAAATAGAGGCAAAATTTTGACAAGAGTGAAAAATTTTTACTTTAAGTTATATGAAAGGGATGATGCATGTACTCCAGACATCATGGAAGGTACCAGTACCAGAGTTCTTCCAGTCCTCCCAGCAGAAGTTGCACATGCAATCAAGAACATGAAGCGGGGAAAAGCTCCAGGAGAAGATGGAATTACTGTAGACATCATACAAGAAGCAAGTGGAGAATTCGAAACAGTACTCGCCCAAATTTTCACTCGATGCCTTAATGAAGGGAAAATTCATGAGGATTGGAACAACGCTACAATGATCTTGCTACATAAAAAAGGTGACATTGAGGATCTCAGGAACTACAGACCTATCAGCCTCCTATCAGTGGTTTATAAAATCTTTACTAAAGTTCTTTTACACCGCTTGAAGGTGACACTGGACATGGCTCAACCGAGAGAACAAGCTGGATTCAGGAGTGGCTACAGCACAATAGATCATATCCACGTACTGAGAGAACTAATTGAAAGAGCGAGGGAATATGAGCTTCCACTGTGCATGGCTTTTATCGATTATGAAAAAGCCTTTGATTCGGTGAAACCATCAGCAGTTGCAATGGCTCTGAAATCCTGCGGTATTGAAGATGCATACATTAATATTATTAATAACATCTATGAAAATGCAAGTGCAAAGATTCGGCTGTTTGAAAATACAACACACATAAAAATTGGAAAAGGAGTGAGACAAGGTGACACCATATCTCCGAAGCTCTTTGATGCCACATTGGAAAATGTCTTTCAATCACTGAACTGGGAAAACAAAGGGATAAAGATTAATGGAGATTATCTAACCCACCTTCGTTTTGCTGATGACATAGTCATTTTTGCAACTACCCCATCAGAGCTACAGAGTATGATCCAGGAACTTGCTGACAAGAGTAAAGAAGTGGGATTAAAAATGAACTTTCAGAAGACAAAAGTGATGTACAATGCTTTTACAAGAAATGAAGATTTATCGATTGATGGAGAAAAGCTGGAGATAACAGACACGTACGTTTATCTTGGACAGCAGATGTCAAGTGAGGGTCACATTGGTGAAGAAATTAATCGGCGTACAAAACTTGCCTGGAGAGCTTTTGGAAGAAACAGCATAATTTTCAAGAGCAATATGTCATTATGTTTTAAAAGAAAAGTGTTTGATCAATGCATCCTTCCAGTGCTTACGTATGATGCAGAGACGTGGACCTTAGCTAAAAGAGACATACAAAGGCTGCAGAGAACTCAAAAAAGCATGGAGAGGTGCATGCTTGGTGTAACCAGGAGAGATAAGAAGAGGAACACGTGGATCCGAAAAATGACAAGAGTGGAAGACATCATGATCAGAGTTAAATCCCCGAAATGGCAATGGGCTGGACATACTGCCAGAAGAACAGACCATCGATGGACAGCCGAAATTTTAGATTGGATTCCAAGGGACAGGAAAAGACCCAGCAGAAGACCACATGGAAGATGGGTGGATGAAATTCGAAAGTATGCGGGAATGACATGGAGGAGACTGGCACAAGACAGACCGTTGTGGAGGAAACTTGGGGAGACCTTCGTCCAGCAGTGGATTGATAATGGTTGACAATGATGATGATGATGATAGGAAATATGGCAATGGTTCTGAAAAAAGCTTCAAGTCGTCACGACTAGCTACTTTCCCGTCATATAATTTTAAAAACTAAAACCGCGAAATGATATCTTTTTAATTTTACTTATTTATTCCAAAAAAAAAAATTTAAATTTACGTTCACTGCTGCACCAAACAAGAACTTCCGGGATCTGCCGTTGAGGGTTTCAAGCACTTTCCATGTCAGACGTGAATCTTTAGGGACTTTGTCCAATCGTTTTTTTAGGTTTGAGATCATAACATCTGAGATTCAAACCACCGCCGGTTAAGTTTGTTATTTACAGTATCATAGCTATGCTTCCAACCATGGCCCGCTCTGGTGTTTTGTGATTATAGATCAGCAAAAACACCAGAATACGTCAGCTATTTCGTTTGCGCGCGCTTTCTGCTTTAATAGCTCTTTTCCCCGGTGTGTTTCTTGAAAGAGTGCTTTGTAGAGGGGGCCTGAAAGCAGGTGATGGCGATAGTCTCCGGAACCCCCACTCTGTCAAATTATTGAACTTCATTACGTGTAAGGCAAATATGCACAGCTCTGCCTGGGGCTTTGCGTCAAAAAGTGCTCCTAGCCAAATAAAACTTTTTTACAAAACGTTTTGGCGGAAATTTCACATGAAGCTGGTAAAGGAAATATTTCGGGCAAGCCTATCACTTCCAATCACAGCCCGCTCTCCGCGATATGGAGATTGCAAATCTCCTTACACGTAGCAGTACGCCAGCATTCACTATTATATTTTGGGTATCGTGTGTTTGTAGTGAATGTGTTTTCTTACGAAAAACTGTAAGTGGTTTCGAAGCGTGTTTTTACTCAGCTTGCAGATGTTCCTTTGCTGTAATAAAATTAATTGGAAGAGGTTTTTCAATGAAAGTGTTAGGGACGAGGTTCAGTGCATTTGGTGGTGTGAATAGCGTGGATAGCTTCCTGCATCAAGATGTTCCGAGGGTCACTAAATGACTCGACACTGGATTTGTTTTAACGTTATGGCCACTACATGTGTCGGAAAAAACATATACGTACTACATACAAATCGTGGCTAACAGGTAGAAAACTTAATATTACGAAACACCACAGTAAAAGAAGTTACGTGCTTAACCCTTCACAACGGCCGACAGATGGCAGAAGGTCCAGCCATCAGCCAGTCTGTAACCATTGTGTCAGGCAGAGGTGCCCATGGTTTGAAAGTATTGGGTTAAAATTATCCGTCAGATGCATCTTGATTTTCCGGACCCTTGGCTCAGATACGATTTTCAATTGCAAATAGGAAATACTTAAAACGTCGTACTTGCATTTGTCTATAGTTTTTTTGTATATAATCTTTTTGTATTGCTTATTTTCGCTGTAATAAACACTGACATATAGAACGAGGTACTACATATTTTCACAAAACCAACGGAAGCTTTCATGATAATGCATATTTTTTACATCTTTACTGTTAGTATTTTTCACATTTTCACAACAGATCTCAAAACGCGATCGTGTTCAACACTTAGTGGGTTAATACTCAATCACTTGGAAAGACCGACAGGAAATATTTTATTTTACATCAAAACTCCCATTACATTTTTTACACAGGGTACCAGTGTATGCAGCCTTTCGAGGAGAAAAGTGTTAAAATAAATACATTTTTGAAGGAAAATGGCATTATAAAACACAGCGAAAATATGCAGGCATATATGATTTGTGAAATTTACAGTATATTTTCCAGAAAATAAATTATTAGGATGAAATCAGCTGTTGTTGATATTGTGAGGGACATACAAATTAGTTTCTTTACTAAGTTATGTGACTCTCACCATAAATTAAGAAAGTTTCAGAGAAACCCAGGCTGTACTGTGATTGTGCAATAAGAAATCGACAAAAGCGTTCTATCCGTTAGCTAATGGATTACCCGTTGACTGACAGCTGGTGTTCGAATGGTACCACCAGGGGGCGCCATGTGCATTTGCAGTCTCAAATTTTCTGGGAGCCGATAAAGCCACCACACAGATCCTTTGGCTTGGGAGTACTAACTCAAACTTGTTCACGTTCCTAGAAAAAGCAAACGTTATAAGAAAAAAAAGCATTTTACTTTGGTGAATAGACCTGTGTGGATGTTTTGCAATTATTGTGTATTCATAATTTTCAAATGTACTTTTTAATTATTAAGTAATCTTAGAGGGTTTAAACTCGTTCACATGCTTAGAAAGACATTTCGCTTCGGTGAATAGGCTTGTTGATATTTTGCAATTCATTACTTTTCCTCATAATTGCCTAATTTACTACATAACTAGCTATTTCTAAACATCAGTTGTGCATATTATTGCCTTATGTCAGTGTAGCACAATATGCCTGGATGTGCAACAGCAGGATGTTTATCCTACAGTAGGAAGACTCAAGGTACGGATAATATTTACCATTCTTTTCCTGCAAATCCTGATTTGGAAAAACTTTAGGGACTTAAATGTAAACAAAAGGATCATTTTAAAGTTAAAAATGGAAGAATTTGCTCGAAACATTTTACTGTTGACCGTTATGTTCGTGACGTAAAATCAGAATTACTTGGATTACCTGGCATAAAGAAATTGAAAGCAGATGCTGTACCTATAGTCAATCTTCCAGGTCAAATTGGACGTAAGCATATTACAACTGCTAATACTCATGAATTGTTATCCTCCATTCCTAGTTCTGAATGTTAGTCCTGCAGCAAATAGATTACATAGACGTGAAGTAAAAAAACGAGCATTGGAAACCTTTCGCAATGTATCCCCACAGAAAAAAATGATAAATCTGTGTCAACTGATAGTTCGTCATCATCTTCAGCTGATGTTCAACTTTGACGTAGATAAGGTCATTGGAAATCAGAAATAAAAGATTAAGTGTTGAGTGCACCAAATTAAGAGTGCGAAATAAGTGCCTTAATAACAAACTTGCATCTGCTCAAAGGAATTTGCGTGAATGTCTGAATAACTCAGCTTCACAAGTGACATCTGACGTGAGTAAAGTTTTACGTAAAATATTTACAGAAAACCAGATTCCTTGTTTGCTGTATAACAAAAAATGTGTGAAATGGGGAAAGGATGACATATGTAAAGCGATTACATTGCCGGCCATATCTGTCAAATCTTACAACTTCTTGCGATTAAAGATGGGGTTTCCTTTGCCTGGGCTTTTAAACGTAAGACGATGGACCACTCGTTCATTCCGTTGTGATCCTGGTATTTTGCACGATGTTCTGCAGTTAATGCAAACTCAGGCTGAAAGATTTAATGATGTAGAACGCGTATGTGTAATTTCATTTGACGAAATGAATGTTAACAGCCGGATTTCATATGACCAGGAAGGAGATCGTATCCTTGGATCCTACAGCATTATTCAGGTGGCTATGGTGCGGGAATCTTTTCTAGCTTGAAGCAGCCGGTATATTTTGATTTTTATATTTTAATGACAGCGTCATTACTCAAAAAAAAAAAATAATATCATCCGTGCAGGATATAAAATATAATGATGTTGTTGTAGTGTCTGACTTTGGGCCAAATAATCGTGCATTGTGGAAAGAACTCAATGTTTCACACACAAACACCAGCTTTCCGAATCCATCAGACCCCAGAAACGGGTTTGTGTATTTGCAGATGTACCCCATCTATATAAGTTGCTCAGAAATAACTTTCTTGAAGCGGGATTAACCTTGCCAAGTAACAAGGCCATCACAAAGGCCACTACTGAGTAGTTGTTATCTTTGGATTGTGGTGAAATTAAAATGTGTCCAATATTGACATCACATCATCTCACAGTGAAAGGCAGAGAGCGTCAACGAGTACGTATGGCAGTCGGGCTGTTTTCCAAACATACAGCACAAGACATACGTTATTTAATGGCAAATTAAAAGTCCATTCCTGAATTTATTCAGTTAATCAACAATTCATTTGACAGTAAACAAAGCTATACAAACTCCATTTATTGGTGTGAAAGTAAAATTAATGAATGAATACAAGGGAAAATTGTATCTCCCGAGCTTTCGCTCTCCAACCGGGAGGCTTTCTCAAGGGTTGCAGGCGTTACTTTCTCAAAGGTTGGAGAGCTTTCGCTCTCCAACCCTTGAGAAAGCCCCCGGTTGGAGGGCGAAAGCTCGGGAGATACAATTTTCCCTTGTATTCATTCTTCAATTATACTTTCACACCAATAAACGGAGTTTGTATAGATTTGTTTACTGTATTATTTAGGTGTGAATCCCGGTCAACAAGTAATTCATTTGACGTTTTCGATTCTAGAAATACCTCTGATGACAGACCCAATGCATGTCGATTTGGTATATAAGCATCATGCTGTTCAAGAAAACACTATAAGGCTACTGTTTGCTTGTTGTCAAGGGGTGAGGGTTGGTACTGCGAAAGAGCTTATCCCATTTCAGAAAGGTTTTTTAATTTCTATACAGTCACAGATCGGACCCTTTGGTGACCTTAAACCCTTGATCATCAAATATTTATTGACGTCACGCTTAAATCATGACTGTCTCGAAAACGTTGTCTCATGGATCCGAGGATTTGGTCACTTTTACGATAATCCGTTACCTTCAGAAGTGAAGTGCCGCATTCGCCTCTTATTTCTCGGTAGCAACATCAGATATTTCTTTATCTAGTGCTTCTTCAGTTTCTTCAGATGTTAACAACAATCATTCCGTTTCAACATTTCAGCTATTGGTCAATATTTTGCTATATATGCAGGAATCACTTTTCATGGTTGAAGGTATCACTGAGATGCGAGATATGGTTATTGATGATCCTATTAATGGCCAGTCTGGCCAGTCTGATTGCTTGACCTCTCACTGATTAAACATGTTTGGACATGATGGTAAGCCACCTACGCCTATAATAGAATTTCGGCTAAACGGCCCGTAATAGGGACACCATCTATAATTCTGCACTCCAGAACAGCTTCAGTGAACTGTGCACGTCTATGCCCCGTCGGTTACCTCTTGTATCCGAACAAGAGGTGAGGCTACAACATACTGATTTGTTCTACTCGTGTAGCTGTTTTATCCAAATAAATATCTCAACTACTCCGAAATTGCAACCATTTCATTTCTTATACATGTGCATCGCTCCCATCAATTTTCATTTCGATTGGATCATTCTTTGTTGGTGCTTTTTTTTTTTTGGCAAAGAATGTATTTTACATCCTAACATTGACTCCTTTTAAACCAGCTAAAAAATTCAACGAATGATTTAGAAAGGCAAAGAGCAGAGAGGAAATACCTAGCATCTTCTTTAAGTGCAAATAAAAGAAGTCTGCTAACAGCCAAACAGTGCTTATTTAGCTTAATTATTGTACTTCGCTACATATAAACAGAATTGAGAAATATTTAAGGGCTGGGTGAATTATTCAAATTCATGATTTCCAATAAATAATTCCTTACATTTACAGGTGTCGCGTTTTACGAAAGCTTCTGCATACATTCTAGAAAATAAGCCATTATTATTTACCCCTCTCATATCAGTTGTACAGAGCCTACAGCTGCCGCAAATATTAAAAGCTCGTTTCTTATCATCCATTCCCTAGTCCGTGACGGAAGTCGCTATGGAGAAGGCACAGTCACCCCTGACAGAGAAACCAAAACAATAATGAGCAGAAACAACTGACTCAAACACCTTTTCTATCCTTTCTTAAATTGCTCGAAATTGGTGAAGGACTTTTTGCTGGTAACGATTTACACAGGATTTGAGTATATCTTCCCCTTAAATTACCAGTTAGAATAGCAAATCTAAGGGAAAAGCAATACTTTCCGATGTGCAAGTTCCATTGGTCCAGCAGCGTTCTTCTAACTTCTTAGACAGCGAACATAACTTTTAGAGCTGCTTTTAGCTCTTTTGAGAAACTCTAATTAATTCGTCCCAGATCGTTAAAAGTAAAGCCATACTTCCATTTGAAATGGAATGTAACATGTCAAACTTTACCTCATCAGGGGAAGTCGTGTCGATGATGCAAGTATAATACGAGGTGTAATGAAAAAGTATACAGACTGGTTTCTTAGGTTCCGTATCCCGCGAAACTGCAAGAAGCGAATTGGCACAGGTTGATATTGGAACTTATTCTTGCTGTGCCGTGCCTCGCATCTCCCTAGGTAGTAAGGAATTTTACAGCAGTGCCTTGTTTTTACATGTATGAAGCTGCTGGAAGGAGCCGTCGTTCCAAAAATATTTATCAACGAATTTTCATCAGATTTTGTAAAGAACCTAACAACACTTGCAAAGAAATAGAATTATATATATATATATATGTTATAGAAACTCCAAGGGAAGGATTGTACGTGTGGGGCAGAAGTTTATAAGTGGTATAAATGTTTAAAAGACAGTTGCGATGGTCTTGAGATTGATGAACTGCTATGCGGGGACCGCAAAAGAAAAAAGTTAAACCCATGTCGAACTTGTGTTCATAAGTGTAAGGGAAAATTGACGAATCACTATTCGTGAGTTATCCGAAGACTTCAATATTAGTTTCGGTTCAGTTCATTCGATTCTTAAAGACGATTTGGGTATGAGGCACGTCTTAGCCAAATTTGTGTCAATATTGTTCTCAGCTGATAAAAAACAGCTCTGTGTATCAGCTGATACTGACGTGCTTATGTACGACAAAAACTACGAAAAGTTTTTAAAAACTATCATAACTGGTATGGAAACGTGGGTTTGAGGGTGTGTGTCCAAAAGTAAGGCTTATTTTTTAGAATGGAAGATTCGGGACCTAAAAAAGTGCGACAGAGCAGTAGCAATTAACAGGATGATGCGGACTATTTCTTTCCAATCATAAAAGGAATTGTGTATCACGAATACGCTTTTTCTGTCCAGATAATAAACAAGGAATACTACTGTCAAGTGTTACTGAGTTTTAAGGTCGTAGTTCGTCGCAAAAGTCTGACATTGCATAATGATTTAGCGTGGTAACTGAACCACGACAACGCACCTGCCTTTGCATCACAATTTGTGCAGCCGCTTCTTGCTAAGAAGAAGATTGCGCAGTTTCAAAAGCTATTAAATTCTTCAGATCTCTCTCACTGAAAATTGCTCTGTTCCTAGATATTAATTACCACTTGAAAGAAATATATTTCAATGCGTTGAAGTGATATAGTAGAATGCGGTGGAGCAGCTTTTCATAATTTCAGATGACCTCAAACAAATCTTCGAACAGTTCAAACACCGCTGGGATAAATGTGTGGCTTCGGTAGGGGATTTTCCAAGGAGAGTAAGTTTTAAATATGTAGATATTGTACTTGTTTTTTATAAAGCCAGACTGGTTGCCTTATGATCACATCTTATATTCGAAATATCAGAGGGATATAAGTAGCAGTAATTTATCACAAAAAATAAAATTTAATAAAATAATTTTCTTTATTGAATAGTGAATCTGTTGATTATGTAAATTTTGTAAGACGGAACTGGAAAGTTCCCCAAAGTTATGAACCTAAATTGAAAAGTAGGGAAGCTCTACGCATCAATCGGTTAACACAATGTTTTCTGTAAAACATGTATCACAATGAGACCAAAAATTCAATAAATCACTGTATTTTCGAATTTTATCCCTAGCTCTGATTTTAGCACGTCAATTACGGTATAATCAAGCAATTCTCAAATAACCACAGGTTTGCTGAGAAGACGAAACTAATTCATTTTCATAGTGAGAGAGTTATTTAAAATACCCCATTTTAAGATTTCCAACATCCAAGTACCGTTACTCATAATGCCCAGTACAATCCGAACGTCGTCAGGAACTACGGCGAGACGATGACCTTCCAGTCGTCCTGCGGCTGTCATTTCATAGATCTGTCAAAACGAAAAGCACGGTTGTCGTGTTTTT
The DNA here is from genome assembly GCA_039090855.1 of Macrothele yani. NCBI lineage: Eukaryota > Metazoa > Arthropoda > Arachnida > Araneae > Macrothelidae > Macrothele > Macrothele yani. The sequence continues at coordinate 41,752,024 of CM076999.1, read as the reverse complement.
TTTTTTTTTTTTTTGTAATACGCATGAAAACTGAGTTGTAACGCCCATTCTGCATACAATACGGTAAATTTAGAATTATTTTTTCAGGGCAAAGCGGATTTTTCTGAGATGCAAATGCTTGCACTGCCTCGTTGTTCACCGCCAATAAAATGGCCACTGAACTGCTAGACGAAAGTCGTCGCGACGCCGCAACGGGGTCGGGGAATGCTCGCCGCAGCGTAGGTTTACATCACTGTACTTGCCTGTAAAGTTTGAGTAAAAGTGTACTTTAGCGTCCTAAATTATTTCGTCGGAAAAGTATAACTGTGGGGGAAAAGTGTGACGTACAATCTTTTAAGCATACAAAATAATGGGGAAAGGTGCAAAAATATAGTATTTTTAGATAAAAGGAAATAATTTTTCCAAAGTATTAACCTGTGAGTAAGATGGTTTGCAGCAGTTGGTGCGGCAAGCTGAAGCGATGCTAACGACCACCACGTGAAAGTTCCGTGCTTCGGAACGGAATACGAGTTGGTAGTGAATGCGCGGAAGAATACAACAGGAGTGAGTGTATTTTTCGGAAGAGTGTGATGCGTCGTGCAATCGTGCGCATGTAGAAGTAGTTCAAACCGGTTTTATTAATTTTTGAGAAAGATATGTGAGGAATGTCGTTATTATTAGTTTCACATTGTCTCCGAATGGAAAGAAATTAATGAATGATAATGAATTTATGTACGACAGAAGTTTTGAGGAAGAAGTTTTGGTCCCGCTTGAACTAAAAGTTTTGGTTATTGTTTGGAAGATGTGCAGGTGTAGGTGATTTCTTCAAGCACTTCATTTGTAGTGCTGCTGTTGTTTCGTACATCGCAGCTCACATTTTTTCCTCGTGAAACGGAGTTTTTTCAAAATAAACAATTTCATTCAATTCAGGTATCGTACTATGGCAGGGAGGCCTACAGCTTCTTGAATTGTGGCGGATGATGAAATTTTAAGCCTTGACCAAATACGACGTAAGGAGTTATATTTCCAAACCATCGCACACCCAGGTAAATACTTCGAAAAAAAATATTTCCTTTTATATAAAAATACTATATTTTTTCACCTTTCCCCATTATTTTGGATGCTTAAAAAATTGTAATTCGCACTTTTCTGACACAGTTAAATTTTTCCGACGAAATAATTTAGGACGCTAAAATACACATTTACCAAATTTTCTATAAAAATATTTAAAACCCGTTGTAAAGGATAAGTTCTTTAACCATTTTGCATCAAATTTCACATTTGAAAATATGTACATTTGTTTTCCGAAATTTTTCTTAATTTTGCTGCCAAATAATTTAGGACGATTTACAGATTTGATAAACCGATTTTTACTACACATTTACCGATTTGATAAACCGATTTTCATTTCCGCCAGAAATTCGCAAGCACTCTCTGCTACATTTTCAGCTAATTTATATTAAGAAAAATCTAATCATAGTGGCTTGAATTATCCTAAATATTCCTGGCCATCGCATGGTTTGGCTCAAGTGTTGATTCCATTCCAAAAATTAATAAAATTATTGAAAAAATGCAACATGATTAGAATTAATAAACGATCTGCAAAGTGCCGATATCTGTTTAGCAGATCTCAAACGCTACTTGAGGGAAAATATTGTTTTTTAATATAATTATTACTAAGTTTAAGCAAATATTAAGTATACTTGGCTGTAATTTAAAGTTGTTCTTATCGATGTACAAATTTACGTCCTCGGAAATGCAATACGTAATTGAGCAGAAAATGTCTACAGAAGTTTTTACCATTGGAAACATAAGACAAATTTTTTAGATGGATCCATCTTAAAGGCATTAATAACATGCCAGTCTTTTTCGATGATGCATTATGGAACATCAGAATGTCTGAAGAAAATAAATTAACAACCTACCTCGTAGACGCCGGATTTGCACCTTTTCTGCTAAGGTAAAGTTTAATCAACGCTGTGCAAACACATCCGATTACGTACATTATTCACAAACATTGCAATGGCAATGTAAAAAAATATTGCGTGGGAATAAATAGGCAATTTTTCTGAATCTAGTACGCGTATACGGCGAGAAACATCGAGGAACAAACACGTTTCAACCATTGCTAAAGAACAAAAGCTAGTGGGGGCAGTGTTACCGTGTGGAAAATGTTTTCTTGGCATTATTTTGGTCCACTCATACTTTTGAGAGGCACTATGGACCGAATTCGTTATGAATCCATCCTTGCAGACCACGTACACCCATACATGCTGATTGTCTTCCATGGGGCGGATGGGATCTGCAGCACAATAATTACATGTGTCACACAGCTAGAAATTTCCGACAGTGGTTGGAAGAGCACGATGAAGACTTCAAAGTACAAAACTGTTCACCTGACCCCCAGATTTGAACACAATTGAGCATCTGTGGGACCACCAAAATCGTGTTGTTCGCTCTATGGATCCTCCACCATGCACCCTCCACCAGCTGTCAGATGCACTGCAGTCAGGATGGCTCTACATACCTCCGAACACCTTCCAGTCCCTTATTGTGTCTTTCCCAGGCCGTCTAGATGCTGTCCGCGCTACACACGGCGGTTACCCTGGATATTAGCTGGTAGTCACAATAATGTCGCTCGACCGTATACAGTTACTGTATATTACCAGCACTCGTGACATCTGATGATGGATCGTATTTTATGATCAAAAGGGACTTAAGTAAGCTTATATTTAGATCCACGAAAGGCTTTTTAGGTTTTTACAGTTGTTCTTTAATCGTGCACAGACGGTAGTCATTTGAGTTGTATTAACGGATACACGTTTTTGTGGTTTTTATCAAAAGACACGCTAAACGTTCTTCTTTATTTAAACGTTCCTAGAGAAAAAATTCCAAATATTCTTTCAAAAACTCTACTTCTACTGAAGCATCAGTTTTTTAGCTTTGTAAGAAGAAATGTTTTTTTTAATGTTTTCAGAAATATTTGTGCTGCGTATGTGTTAAAGGATCTTGTTTTATGAACACTTGTTTGGAACTTTGAGAAAACCGATGGAAGCATTCCTCAGTCGAGAGCAACGAAAATGAGACACCGACTGATGTATTTCTTTATACAGTTTAGAAGTATTATTTGACATCCAACATGCACTTCTATCCTAAGCACGGTCTTTACTCTACTTTCAGTTTCGCAATAACTCTTTTTTAGTAAACTCTCTTCCTTTGGAACAACTGTGATGTAACAAAAGTTTTTGTTTCCCTGAAGGATATTTGATACGACATTTTCAAACATATGTTTGGTAAAATATTCGAAAACGATCTGATAATAATCCAACTTTAGATAATTTGCTATCATGTTGTGCTAAACTTGGTTAATAATGTAAAGCGATTTTTTTAATCGCTGCATTTTAACACAGGTCAGACAACACGTACTGCCTTCTCAAAGATTTTGTAGCTTTTGCTTTTCGAAAACTTGTATATAATTTTGGAATAATTGTGGTAAGCGTTATCTAGTATTCATTGCTGAATAAAATTTGTGTTACGCTTTGTGTGTTCTATAAGCATCATTCACTTTAAGACGTTGTTATCTATTTCCAGAAATCCGACTTCGAGCATTCCGTTTTTTCACACGTATACAAAAATGTGCAACCCTACACTACTATAGACAAAACTTTGTGTTTATTGTAGCATATGCGTTGTAATACTTGAAATTAAGTACTTCAACATCTCAGGACCGTGAGCCACATCAATAAACCCGAAAGCTTCACCAGGCAGCAAGTCTTTCTACACTGATTGAGAATTACAGATGACACAGTTCGGTTCATACTATCCTACACTTTACAGCCAAAAGCACGTTTAGTAGCAATATACTTTGTACTTTATGAAACAGAATGAAAACAGTACTATTATTATAAAATTTCAATACTCTATGTTACAAGTAAAATCCATTGACAATATGCTACTCCCATTAGAGCAGGGATGGATGTCATTGAAGTCTTAAGGATAAACTTGACATTGTTTTTCTTAAGTAAACCCTCAATATCGGGTGTAATCGGTGTTGTCGCGATTCGTAAAGGGTCCTTAAAATGATGATCGGTCAGACGTGTTCTTCGTTTTGATTTTATGTTCTCCTTTTAACTGAATTGAACACATATGTAGGTACTGCCAAAGGTAGAAGACAAGAACAAAACATGTTTATGTATTTCTGTTTGCTTTTCTTCAGTCACGCATATTTAGAAAAAATGGCAGTTACTGTAGGAACATGTAAGAACTTGCATTTCACTAAAAAGTCACACTGAAGATCTGCAAACTATAATTGTAGAGGAGGTGGAACACTTTCCATGTCAACCAAAGAAGGCCGAGGGGACATTGTCATGAAAACGTCGTTCTTTCTGAAGTCATGAAATATCCTGTTGAACTCCTCTGCCAGATGTGAAACGCATTGTACACAATCATCTGAGATCCAAGTTCTATTTTTAATCACAGACGCCGCTAATGTTGGAAAGTGATTGCAGCTTTTATTTTGCAACTGACGTTCCAACAGGATCTGTTTGGTCTAAAAGCTTTCACATAGTCATTAACATTATGAACAAATTAAGCTTTCCCAAATAAACGGTAGGTCTATTCCTTGTGGTGATCAACAAGAAATGGAAAATCACAACCGCTCCTCCTCATGAATATCGCGAATGGGTCTTCTTTGGATTCCATGAATTGCTGAACCTCGTCCTCCAATGAAAAAAAGCGGTGAGGCATCTTCCCGTGGCTCAAGCAGCGTACTTTCGCGAGATATTCAACGTCAACATATTCAATAAAAATTGCTGAAGAACTTTGGAAATCGCCTGTGATTGGGAATTTTCTTCTTGATAAAATTCATCGCTTCCACAACAACAATCACCACATGTTCAAAGTTGGAGAAGGACTTCGCACACAGTTTTTCTTGATGCATGATGCAGTGGAAAGCCAATATCTTAGTATTGCCGCACACCTTCGCGACAGTGCGTCAGAATTCATTAAAGATTTTACTCCTCCCTTCTTTCCAGACATATGAGGGACACCATCTGTAGTAATGGTAGATTTGCTGCTAAAGTCTAACTTACTCCTAGCTAAGATATCTCAAAGACATGAATACAAATCTGAATCACGTTCCAAGTCTTTAAGAGAAACGACAGTGGCTAATTCCTCTAGTCGTGAAGTTTCGATCTAAGCCGCGAATGAAAATGGCTACTTGTGCAGCTGTGGATTCATGAATTCCTACAGAATAAAACATAAAATCCTTGCAAATGGATTGAAAATTGCTGAACACATTGCTGCCAGATCCTCTAGGCGCCTCGCCACTGTCACCCCAGGCAAGCTAATGTTCGAACCAACTCCAGCCTGTAAAGAGCAAAGCACATCAACTGCCACTCAAACCACTCTTTCAGGAACACTCTGGCAATAAAATGCTTTCCATGTTTTGTAATTTTTTCTGGTATCATGTATATAAACCAAACACTGTTTATTTTCCTTGGAGAATAACAATTTCTGACAATTTGGCTTGTCCTTTTATTACAAATATTTGAAATTTCGTGCTTGATAGTAATCAAATCAAACGACTGTCGAAGCACGACAAAAAATATGTGGCAGATCTAAAAATATTGAAAAAATCCTAGAATATATATATTGGTTCAATTACTGCAGAGAAGTTGTTTCTGCATTTATGTACAAAAAACTGAACACGATGGACGATCGAAAGTATCAGCAAAATAGTGGAAGTCGATGAGGATAAATTTTGCAAAAGAATGTGCAATGTGTGTAGGATTGTTGAGGGCATTTGGATTCTGGTGACGATCCAACGAAATTCAAAATCTTTCCGATTGGAAGTACCTCCCCGCAACAAGAGAGACACCGCGAATTTATTGCCCTTTATGAAGAAGCATATAGCCCCGTGAACCACGATTATAACCGATGAGCGGAGAGCATACGAATAATTAGATAAAAACTGCAATTACAATCATGAGACTGTGAACCACAGCACCGATTTCGTAAATCCTATGACAGGTGCGCATACGCAGGAGATCGAAGCATCATGCATAACGATTAAGAAGCATTTCAATCATGGAGTCAACACTAATGAATTCATAGCGGATATAATAATGGAGTACTTGTTTGGGAGAAGTTGTCGATTCGAAAATGAAAATCCCTTTAAAAGAATGGTTGTTGTTATTCGAAAAATGTTCCCTGTTCCAGAGAGAACCACACTGCACGACGATGTGTCGGTGGAGAATGAGGTCAAAGAGGATATCTGACTTGTGGCAGCAATAAGGTACTGGAGCTAAAAAAAGTACTTTAGTGCATCATATTTTAGAATAAAAATCTTTAGTTCTCGTTCACAATCACGTGATACGGTTTCCTGACTTCACATTTATCGCCTACTGTGGCTATAAAACTAAAGTTTTCTCTTCACACTTAGACATTCTTCCACCTTAGAACTCATAGATGATTTAAACATTTTGTCTCAAAAATCCACTCTTCCGCTTGGGAGCTCATTGACCAGGGGCGTATTCAGGGGAAGGGTACGCAAGCCCCATCCGAAAGTGTTTCATTTTCTTTTGTTTATGTTTTGGCCAAAATACGATTTGATTTGAAAAAAAAACATTCATTTTTCTTCTATTTTTCCTTAACTTTTATTTTGTTCTGATGGATTTCAGAAACTTTCATTTTTCGTCGGACATCTCCGCAAATTATTTTTAATACTCCGCTGTCATTGCGTATTTAGTTATTTTGTCTCAAAAGTCCACAGTCATCTGTTTATTTTCATATAAAGCATTAAAGCTTTGAATAAATCAACCGTTAAGCCTTTAGTTCCGGACTTCTTGTGCTGGTAACCTCACAGGCGATAGAGAACGCTACCTAAGATCTTCTCAACAAGCACGAGCGTGCTCTCTGCAGCCAATGGTTTTCGCTTGAATGGATCTACACCATTCAACGCAGATAACAGATAAAGAATCGTCGTAAAACCACAATTTAAACTTAGTGTGTATTCTAAATATCATTTCATAAACTAATCCGCTGAACTCTAGAGCCCTAAGGGATATATAATAATATCCTAGCTATGGGAAAACCCAGAAGCTCCAACAACAATCCGAAACCTAGAGAAGATCAATGAAACAAATTGTAGACTCAGGCGTGACACTTTCAAGACTTAAATATCTCCGCCTTGAAAAACAGTCACAGATTAATCATAACGTTATGACTAGATATAAGCAATAAACTACACTGGCGTCCAAAAATTAAGAACGAGACAGTTTTTCGAATGTAACGTCGTGCTGAAGTGCTCCACATCGACTCAAATCATACCATAAGATTCCCATGATGTAAGAATATGGGACAAGTGAGCAAAACCGTCCAAACAAAGAATCCAAGGGATACAAAGGAACTTTATTGAAAAAGGTAGCTTCGAGCACAACTGGACAGAAGACAGAAACGTTCATGTGACAGGCGGCTGCTAAGAAAAATCCAGTATGTAGTAGGGGATATGATCACCCCTGATTGTGTTGCAGGATTTGCATCGTGTGTCCATGCTGAGGACGAGGTTGTCAAGGAGCTGTTGAGGCTCCACATCGACTCAAATCATTCCTATTGTGCCCATTCCTATTGTATCGCCAATCGCAGCTGCGGAATCGTTGCTGGCGGCTGGTGATGTGCTGTCAAGCATCTCCAGAGAAGGTCCCACACGTGTTCGATTGGATTTAGGTCCAGAGACCTTGCAGGCCTATCCATGCGTTGAATATCTTCGCTCTCCAACAGCTCTGCGACAGCCACTATACGATGAGGTGTGACGTTGTCGTCCAAGAAGAGGAAGTCAGGACCCACAGCCCCTCTAATCAGACGCACATAAAGCAGAAGAACCTCGGTACGATAGCAGACAGCAGTGATTAAACCTCCTTGGAAGACGTTGAGGTCAGTACGGCTACTAAGCATGACACCGACCCAAACGAAAACTCCGCCACCTCCAAACCCGTCCCTTTCGATGATGATGGAGATGTGGTTGTGTATTTCTTGCTCTCTCTCCAGATGTGTATACGTCCAGAATCGTTCGTCAGACTAAATCGGCTCTCATCCGTAAAGAGAACTCGACCCCATTGCTGATGTGTCCAGTTCTTGTGTACCTGGCACCACAAAAACCGTCGTATCTGATGAGCAGGCGTTAAAGGCACACACCGTACTGGTCGTCGTGCAAATAGACCGCCTTTGTGCAGCCTCCTGGCCATGGTAAAACGCGATAACGGACGTCCAGTTGTCTGTTGCATGCGCATTGCGATTTCTCCCGCTGTCTGCCGTTTGACTCTTCTCGCCTGTAGGACAATATACCGGTCGTCCGCCGCCGTGGTTGTTTGTGGACGACCACTGCTAAACTCTCGAACAGCTCTTCCTGTCGATTGAAATGTTTTCCAAGCTCGTGAAACGATGCTGTGAGCGATCCCGGATTCCTCGGCCACACTAGTCACACTTCGACCTTCTTCCAACTTCCCAATGACGCGACCTCGGGTAAAGTCATCCAGATGTCGTCTACTGGATTGCCTGTTGGGCATATCACACGGTGGCAGCAACTCGACGTCGTTCAAACCGATGTACACCGTGCAATAACTTTCACTAAATTGCTGAGCCTACACGGCCCGTGTGCTTTATACCCCTCAGACCCCCCGACCCCGACGTAATGCTGCATATATGAGCATGAGCTACCGTACCGGGGCCTAGTCCATCTCCTGAGTGGTTTTTCGGTTCGTTCTGCCTGCTCGTTCCGCTGTTATGCTAATTTCTCCTCTTCGTCCTTAATCTTTGCACACCAGTGTATATATGTGCCTTTCGCGAACTATTCGTTTGAAAACAGCGAATCAGCGAACTGAGCCATTAGGAAACGAAATTTTCTTGAAAAGAATAGAGGGCGCAAGGCAGCCGATTCCCTAAAAGAACCAGTCAGAATTACTTTTTATTAGACATCAAATTGTTACCATGATGACTCGGTGCGGTTCATGTTCTTGTCAGAAATCTTACCTCATTCAAATTTGTACAAATTCAATAATTACTTTAATCAACTTGTATAGATACCGAGGACAATTTTTTTGGTAAGAAATAAAAACAAATTTCCACTTAAACACCGTCCAGTAAACCGTAAACTGTCAAAGCAAAAAGATCCGACTCAGAATCGTTAGCTTTTGCGCAAGACCTCCTATAAACCAAAAGAATCCGACTCAGATTCTATAGAAACAAATCTTTCCGTAAACCGGAAGGTTTTTCAAAGAGTTTATTTCAATACTCCGGTCGGAGCGGGCACTAAAAATCAGCCAGAACTCCTCGAGCCCTTCCCAGCTCGAAAAAACTCCGCACGAATTGCGGAGAACGAGGTTCTTGTGTCTCTTAGGAAATCATCAATGTGCTATCTAAGGCATTACTTCATTGGAAGAAGCCAGTCTCGTGGTAAAACAAAATACACCAATTGTCATCTTCTTCTAGAAGCGACAAAATCGATTGTGTTCTGCTAGGGAAAAATACGCAAACTTTTTATTGCAGTGCATATGCTTTTTGAAAAATTAGGGCATATAAATAACTTTTTTTCCTTTCTGTTTTTTTTTATTTGAAGTTTAACGATGACAGTGAGCAACTCGGTGAAATATAAGCAGTCGCCCGTTCCAAATTTAGGATTGCGGGCTCCACGGAATGCAGAGGGCCAGCGCCGTAAGACAAACACAACATCCATGCCTAACCGGGATTCGTACCTGGACCCATTTAGGACGAATGATCAGAAGCAATCGTTTAGACCACTTCACCACCAGGGCGGCATAGGTAAGTTTGCATGAACTACAAATACTTACGGCTTGTTCAGTAGGTGATTACAGCTGATAAAAATGGATTCCGTCGATAAAGAAAACATGATCAAACGATCTCAGAATTAACACGTGTTAAACTCATTCTAATTCTAAATGTAAAACTGAGATTTAAAAATGTAACGATGCCTTGTGTAAGATAAAGTTGAATACAACATTTCGGTAGCAAGAAAAAAAAAAAAAGACTTTTTAGTATTCTGGAAGACGATGACTCGATTCTAGAAGACGATGACAATTAGCATAAGTCAGTACAAACGATTATATAGTTTATTTTAGCTATCCACAAAGTAGATAGTTACAATATTTTTAAGCACAGCTTAAGTTCTTGCTCTTTTGTTCCAGAGACCAAAACATTTGCCATTCTTATTTTAGAGGACGACCCTGATTAGGGGTATTTGTGAAGAGAGCCACAAGACCGGCTTCTTCCAATGAAGTAACGCATCGGAGAGCACACCCATGTCCTATGAGACCTTAATTTTTACTTAAACCTAGCACCATTCCGTCACCGCGCTAAGGGTAGCACCGTACGAATATTTTCCGGCATCAAAACTTAAGGGACCTTAACGCAAACTGCTCAAGCTTCTTGTCGGCGAATAAACGATCAGTCAGGAAATTGCTAGAGAGGAAGGTAAGTGTGTGCTTACGAACTACAACCTCTCTATCACAACGGAAGTTTTGCTGCACAGCGATACCAACACACTTTATTCTACTCTCCACATGTGTGAAGATATTGGCCTCACCGTTGCAAACACCACGAAATGATTTTAGCTTCTATCTCAGAAGTTCATAGTAATACGAGGGTGGGGATTTTTCAAGTAACAACTAATACATTGCATTATATACACTATCTACCAACAAGTAATTGTACACCTGTGATAACAAAGGAAAACGAAGTTTATTCAACTTCAATAGTTGGTAGAGAATCCACGAGCGGCGATTACAGCTGCGACCCACCGGGGCATACCCTCAACCAGGCGTTGTACGACGGCTAGCGGTATTTTCTTCCACTCGGCGTGGAGAAGCAGGTCAGTTTCTTCACCGATTTCGGACGGTAGGGGAAACCCCTTAAGTCGACGCTCCAACTCGTCCCAGAGGTGCTCGATAGGGTTAAGGTCTGGGCTTTGCGCAGGACAGTCCATTCGATTAACCCCATGGTCACCATACCAAGCCAGGGTGGACCTCGCAACATAACAGGTGGCATTGTCATCCGGAAAGTAACATGGGTCCACCCCGTAAAACTGCTACAACGTAGGAAGCGCATGGTCATCCAAAATGGGGCAGTAGGTCTCGGCGTTGAATCTACAAGGAATTGCGACCAAGGTTCCCTTGCCATACCAGGAGAAACACCCCCATAGCATAATTCCACCGCCGCCTAACTTAACAGTTGGCACAATACATTCCGGCAGGAGGCGTTCTACAGGCAGACGACAAACCCAGACCCTGCCATCTGAACGGTAGAGGGTGAACCTTGATTCGTCGCTCCAGAGAACCTGTTTCCACTGTTCAACGGCCCACTGTCGACGTTCTTTGCACCACGTTAGCCGAGCAGCGCTATTGGACTTGGTGATCAAAGGCTTGTGGGCGGCAGCACGTCCATGATAACTGAGCAGATGGGCTTCCTTACGGATGGTATTCATCGAAAGAACACTCCTGGATGCCTGTTGAAACTGCTCGCGGATGTGGCCCATCGATTTGGTGCGGTTCCTCCGAATTTCTCTGGCCAGCACCCGGCGGTATTTAACTCCCAGTTTTTAGGTCTGCCGGGTCGTGGTACATTCCGACAGTCACCTCTCATCTTCCACTTGCCAATCACGTAGGCCACTGTCGATTTTGGGTACGTGAACTAACTGGATATGTCACGTATGGATCGCCCATTTCTGTGATACCCGACGATTACACCTTTCTCGAAATCAGAGAAATCCAAACTGCGTGGCATCTTGCATGCGACTGGTTGCGTTGTTGTTTCCTACACGATATTTAACGGCGGCGGCCGTGACATGTAATAGGACCGCAGATATCGTCGATTGCAGAGGTGTCCAATTACTTGTTGGTAGATAGTGTATATATATATACCATATTTCTTTTATCTAGTTCATGCACAATATAAGTAGAATAATTATGTGTTTAATCACATAGCATCATCCACGTTGCTTTTGAGTTCAGATTATTTGAAGTTCATCAGAATATTACATAGATAATTTTCCCTATGCTAAATAAAATAAACTTAAATATAATTTACCAAAAGAAATATATCGCTTGGGCTGAACATCACTATCTAATATTTCGAAAAGGATGTGCAACGTTAAATAACTACAATATAAGCTTTGAGCTTACGTACCATCATGTTGTACCTAATGCAAATACACATCTTCGAGCACCTCAAACATTACAGAGATGTGTCAATTGGCAAGATATGAACAGTATAATAAATAACTTAGGAAGTACTGTAGTAACACTGTACTAGTGATCCGATTTATTGGCGTAGGAAGAAGGCACATTATCGTTTCCAACCTTTCGCACATCAACCAGATTGATTTTTCAAGAAAAGTTAGACAGAATTTGAATGCGGAAACATGACTTGACAACAATAGATACGACGTTATATTCATTTAAAGATATGACGCATCACGTTGGTTGCACGCGCGGTATCCTGGTAGGCAGAAGGCTTTACTTGAAGAATAGGTTCCAAATTCGAGGCAACTCGAGGGAGACGCTAACATTGCAAATATCGCTGTTGGTAATGATCTCCAAGGTTTCCCGAATGGCTGTACCTTTAGGGGTAAAGTAGCTAGCTAAATTCTTTATATCGTCCCACATAGGAGTAGCGGTCTTGAATTTAACTTCTCTGGATAGTGCCGTGGCTACTTTACCGTATTTTGTTTCTCTTTTATGTTCGTTGACTCTGATTCCAAACGCTTGGTCGTTCCAATGTAATATCGTTTTGAGCAGTCCGGATACTGTAGGGGATCGCATAAAAACTTGCTTCGCAGGAGAGATGTGGTTTTTCACTACTTACCTTTAGCATAGTGTATAAAGATGCAGGATAACGCTTAGTTATTTAAATCAACCCCTCCCCTTACTCCTCTCAATGCCCTAAGCCTATACTAAACTTACCCCACAAAAATTTCGGAACTTAAATTTACAAATACGTACATGGGACTTTTAAAAATATAATTTAGGGGATTAAATATACTCTAAAACACTTAAAAACAATTAAAAACCGCTCCATCAGATCGTATAGGAGACACATTTGGTGTATGCCGCCACACAAAACTCAGTGACCGTCTTCTGTAAACTTTGTCACACATCGGCCGCCTGCAATCGAGTTTCATCGGTGTCATCGTACAACACGGTAGTCCACGATATCATCAGCCTTGCGACAACAGCACCATACATCTCAATCTAGATTAAGTAACTTGGGTTATCGGAAATAAACCACTACTTTTTTTTCTGCTTTATATTTTACACTAATTGCATAAGCTTCTTCCAAAAAATTGGTAATTATTTGTTCAAAAACAACGGGTTTTTTCTGTTCTTCTGGCAGAAAATGTTTGGAATACATTGATGGCTACACATAGCAAACGTCCAGAGGCAAATCTAAATATTGGTAAGGGGAAACAGGTTGGCCTCCGAAATCTGAATAGAACAGAGCGCTAGGGACTCCCTTTGAGCTGCTGTTTTTATAGTCTTTACTTTCGTTTGCAATGGCAGACGGTGAGGGAGTTAGGGGCATATTCGACCACTACCGCGCCAGTAAATATCGGAGCCTGTACGTTGGTATGTTTTCTTTGGATTACATTAACTAAGGCAATAAACAGTTATTGCGTTAGGGTATTCAACACTATAATAATGCACTGTAATAATAGAAACTCGAAAGATCTCATGTCTTTATTTGTCCTTTTTTACTGAATTCGTGTGGTATTAAAATCACTGGAGCTCTTGCGAGTTTTAGTGTTTCACTAGTATTGGACTCATTAACGTGCACCGAGGGATTGCTGCCTTGGTTTTGGAAAAAACTTATTCTGCACGTTTTAATTATGCGTCTACTTTACACTAAGTGGCAACTTTATTATGACCTTCTGACAGTTTTAAGCAAATAAGCTATGGCTGCACGTTGTTGCTGCCAGAAGGCGAGGCTAGTAAAAAATGAGAAAGCTTAGTGCTTGCGACAGTAGCAGAAGTGATTTTTGGGTGACGAGATGTGTAAAAAATTCGATTTGACGGACTTTCAACTTGGGATGATTGTAGGAGCTCGGAGCCATGGAGCGAGTATAACCGAAACCGTCGCATTTGTGAAATGTTCCAGAGCAGCTGTTGTTACAATGTTTAAAGACTGAACTGTCAGCCAAAAAACTGGGTCTCTACGTGCAAAGTGTGGTCGTCATCGACTAGTGACTGCTCGGGTGGAACGGAGAGTGTCCCGACTGGTAACATAAAACAGAAATACAACAGTGCAGCAAATTACAGACCATCTTAATCAAGGATCCCCTCAAATGATCTCTGCACGCACTGTTGCCCGTACACTGCATCGGATGGGATATGACAACCGAAGGCCTGTTCGAACACCTTTGCTGTCTGCAGTTAACAAGAGAAAACGTCTCCAGTTCACACAGGAGCACAGAGATTGGACAGTCGATAATTGGAAAATCGTTATGTGGTCCGATGAATCACGTTTTCAGTTGCACCATGCCGATGGCCGAGTGATAATTTGGCGGAAACAGCATGAAAGCATGAACCCCAAATGCATTGCTGCAAAACTTCAAGGTGGTGGAGGCAACGTTATGGTTTGGGGAATGATTTTCTAGCTTGCGTTGGGCCCTTTAATTAGCGTTGATCAATGTCTGACATACACATCATATCTAAACATCGTTTCTGACCAAGTGCATCCTGTCATGTGGATGGTTCTTCCCAATGGCGATGGCTACTTTCATCAAGATAATGCGTCCTGCCATAGTGCTCGTATTGTGCAGGATTGGTTTCAGGAACATGACGGTGAGTGTACATTGGTTAGGTGGCCCCTACAATCTCCAGATCTCACCCCCATTGAGAATTTGGGGGTATGAAGTTGAACAATCCATCAGACAGCTGGATCCAGAACCCTGCAATCTCACACTCCTGGAAAGTGCTATTCATGAAGCATGGTCTCAGATTCCACAAACCACCTATCAACGTCTCGTGGAGTACATGCCACGAAGAATCGATGCAGTATTAAAGGCAAAAGGTGGCCCAACGAAGTACTGAGGGGTGGTCATGATAAAGTAGCCACTCAGTGCATCATAACAATGCAATCATCATAGTGTATATTTAAAATTCAATGATAAGCAGTTTTATAAAAGGAAAGCCTAACACTAAATCTATAACTGCCGTAAGGAAATGAGAAGACAAGCAGTGTGAGAAAGTGAACTTGATAGAAAAACTAAACAGGTAGTGAGGGAAAGATACAGAAAGATAAATCTAGCAAAACAAACGAGACAGCAGCACCACAGAAAGCGTGAAGCTGGTGTAGGTAGAAACCACCTTGTGGAAAGTAGCGACCTCTATCGGCAGGTGGAAACACCGTGAGAAAATTTTGAACCACAGGTTTTGCGTACAGATACCATCATTTTAGGTAGTGATTTTATATTACTGACAAATATATTAAATATATCGTCGGAAAACATATATAACTCGTCGGAAAACATCATTCGCCATAATTCATTACGGCAGTCTCTGCGTTTTTGGCACCATTGCCGCCTCTGGCAAGTGTGGTATATGGTAAAGGGAAGTCGAAGTTTATGGTAAGGGAAGTCGTTTCTTATGGGAGGATGTCGTGCAAGAGTACATCATCGCACGTCTTGTATTTCAGTGTTAAGTGCAAACATTCACATCTATATATAACTCGTCGGAAAACATCATGGGCCATCATTCATTACGGCAGTCTCTGCGTTTTTGGCACCATTGCCGCCTATGGCGAGTGTGGTTTATGGTAAAGGGAAGTCTAGGTTTATGGTAAGGGAAGTCGCTTCTTATGGGAGGATGTCGTGCAAGAGTACATCATCGCACGTCTTGTATTTCAGTGTTAAGTGCAAACATTCACGCAAACGTCAAAAGTTCTTATGGGAGGATGTCGTGCAAGAGTACATCATCGCACGTCTTGTATTTCAGTGTTAAGTGCAAACATTCACGCAAACGTCAAAATTTCAGTAATATATAACTCGTCGGAAAACATCTATATATAACTCGTCGGAAAACATCTATATATAACTCGTCGGAAAACATCTATATATAACTCGTCGGAAAACATCATGGGCCATCATTCATTACGGCAGTCTCTGCGTTTTTGGCACTATACCATAGCCGCCTCTGGCGAGTGTGGTTTATGGTAAAGGGAAGTCTAAGCAAAGGATTTAGACTTCCCTTTACCATAAACGAAACAGAGCGACCTATGTAGGTTCTGAGCCGAAACAGATCGTTCTATGTAGGTTTTCACCCGAAACAGAGCGTTCTATGTAGGTTCTGACCCGAAACAGAGCGTTCTATGTAGGTTCTGCTAGGTTAAACTCAATTCCCACATGCTTTGCATTGCAAGGACCACGATCAGCCAGCTTTACTTTATGAAATATGAAGTGCTGCCATATCTGCAGACGGTCTCCGCTGTTACATTTCAACAGGACAATGGCTGACCTCATTTAGTGCTAAATGTCTTACAATTCCTGGATGCCCGACATGTGCCACGTCTTCCTTTGCAAGCGCGAACTTCTGAGTTTTTATCACTGAACAAGTGTGGGACGTGGTCGTTTGACACCATTAACGCCAGGCTCCGCCCCGTTTCCAAAAAAATAAATTTGGTACGAATCGAGGTAGCATTGAATTAGATTCTGCACTAAGATGCACAGGTCATCCTGTCGATCCAATGCAGTGCACAAGGAGTTATCTCCTGTCGTGGTGAGTACACAACGTACTGATTATTGTATTTCGTATCATATCCGTAACAGGTCTGTACTTAACGTTTAATCTTGTTTCAAAATAAAATGCCCAATACATTTCACTTCAGTATATTAGGCATTTTTCTTGTATAATTTTTACTGGAGAGGAATGTATTAAACGTGTGGTATGAAATACAATCTTGGGCATCCTGTTACTGCGTTTTGTAATTTAAAATCCTGATTATTTCACAGAAATTTTCCCAACGAACAAGCATCAGAAAATCAGGCAATATAATTCAACACAAAACAATTTTTAGAACTGTAATTTAAAGGATGTATTAAAAGCCTAAACTACTTTGGCCCCGCGAAATGTAATTTATATTAGGCTTATAGCAATAGATCATTTCGTCAGTTTTAGAACGGGAGAATCAATCTATGTATTTTCAAACTGTGTTCAACCTTTCACAATATAGTCTTACGTTTACCACATTTTAAGGTTTCAATTTTCGGGTTTAAAGAACATTCCTTTAAATATTGACAGCTACACTTTACTAAAGGATTCCTAATGGCATCCACGAGGCGTTCACATAAAAATATTGATTTTGTTTCCTGCAGAAAGAAATGTAATGATCGTTAATTCTTCTGCACCATAATAACATCACTTATCGAGAAATTTCAATATGAATCGGCTACATATTTTGGTCTTCGGATAGCCAACAAGTACAGACCTTTATTGAAAATCAATGATATTTCTTTCTACATATTCGCAAATGGTTAAAATGGAAATAAAATTACACAAAATAGGTTTCCCATGCTGAAGAGAAAAGAAATACGAATTGAGACAGCTAAAGCGTTAAAGTGACATGGGCTCAAATTTAACGCTTTGCCGAAATTCCAGCGAAAAAATAAAGCAAATATACCTTTCAAATGCCGATGTAAAAGGAAAATGTATTATACAAGATAATAGAGAATTTCACTATGTAACAGCAATTACTTAACAAACAAAAAATTCGATAATATCCACTATGTACAAAAGTTCCTAAGTCAACAAAATACCCTGACGAAAAAAAAAATCCCAACACCAAGAAGGGATTGTGTTAGATAAACGACAGTTGGTAGTCCGCGGTGAGAGTACATTTGTAAGATAACGTCTATGCAAATTTCGTGCTCGGCTCATACGTGTGGCGCTAGTAGCGCCCCTCGGAACATGCAAAGCGAGTTTGCTGTAAATAGGCGCTGTAACGTTCGTGAACGTTAGTTATCGTTGAGATTCGACGTAGTGTGTTGATGTTAGTCAAGAATGCCTTTAAAGAATACGAAGAAGCCATTATCAACAGCTCACGGAATTTGAACGAGGTAGTGTAATAGGGCTACGAGAAGATGGATTTTCTTTCCACAATATTGCAGATCGACTTGGCAGGAATATAGCCACTGTGCATGACTGTTGGCAGCGGTGGTCAAGGGAAGGTATTGCCTCAAGAAGACCGGATTCCGGCCGCCCACGTGGCACTACTGAGAGGGAAGACCGTCGTGTACGGCGTATGGCCGTGGCGCATCGTACTGCGTCTGCGGCAGAAATTCGAGCTGCAGTTGCCACATCATTGACAAAACGAACTGTTACAAATCGGTTACTTGAAGGACAGCTCCGAGCCAGATGCCCTGTAGCGTGCATTCCACTTACTCCAAACCACTGCCGTTTGCGACGTCAGTGGTGTCAAACTACAGCTCATTGGAGGACGGAGTGGAGATATGTTGTGTTTTCTGATGAAAGCCGGTTCTGCCTGGGTGCCAGTGATGGCCGTGTGTTGGTTAGAAGGAGGCCAGGTGAGCGCCTGCAACCAACCTGTCTGCGGCCGAGACACACTGGACCTACACCTGGAGATATGGTCTAGGGAGCAAATTCCTATGACAGCAGGATCACTCTCGTGGTTATCCCACGCACCCTGACGGCACAGTTGTACGTCGGTCTGGTGATTCAAAATGTTGTGCTGCCATTCATGAACAGCATTCCAGGGGTGTTTTCCAACAGGATATCGCTCGCCCGCATACCGCTGTTGTAACCCAACATGCTCTTTAGAGTGTCGACATGTTGCCGCGGCCTGCTAGATCACCAGATCTTTCTCCAATCGAGTACGTATGGGACATCATTGGGCGACAACTCCAGCGTCACCCCTAACCAGCGTTAACCGTCCCCGTATTGACCGACCAAGAGCAACAGGCATGGAACTCCATCCCACAAACTGATATCCAGCACCTGTACGACACAATGCATGAACGTTTGCATGCTTGCATTCAACATTCTGGCGATTACACCGGTTATTAATGTACCAGCATTTCACATTTAAAATTGCTCTTCTCGCGCTTACATTAAGCTGGGATCTTGAAACCTTAATCGATTAAATATGTTACATATACAAATTTATTGCCGCCATTTCATTCCTCTACAACTACTTTTTCGTGGTGTTGGGATTTTTTCGGTCAGTGTATATATTTTTGTATAAAATTTAAATCATGGACACTTTCATTTTATCTTCTATCAATTTCGTTAAATAGTTATTTAAATCATCAAATCTAATAACAATGTTTAGATGTAGTAGTTGAGTAATTCTCTGAGAGACGCACATGCTGAAGAACCCATTATCAACAAATTTATATGGTCCGTAAGGGGTCCGAGATTCGAACCCGGACCCCTTACGGACAAATGATCTCTTGTCTTGAGATCCCTCCTGTGATTTCATACTTCCCTGTGACATCATCTGGCCGCCCCGGTGGCGCAGTGGTCTAAGGCGCTGGCCTCTGATCATTTGTCCGTAAGGGGTCCGGGTTCGAATCCCGGTCAGGCATGGATGTTGTGTTTGTCTTACGGCACTTGCTCTCTCCCTTCCCTGGAACCAGTGACCCTAAATTAGGGACGGGCGACTGCTTATAGCCCATTGAGTTGCTCACGGTGGTCGTTAAACCTCCAAAAAAAAAAAAAAACCCTGCTGAACTGCATACTCTATAGTTTCCCTTTGATTAGGCTAAACGAATAAACTTAAGAAATTGGCAAGATAACCGAACTGAGTTACGGAATCTGAATCATTAATGAGTATTATCTGAATTATAAGGATTGACGATTTCCTGTAGGAATTTAGTAGTATTAAAAGAAATCCGTCTTGTTGCACGATGATATTTATTCAGCTAAAAAATGAAATCTATATACAGTTTAAAAACACATGAGCACTTTCGGTGTCACATTGACACCTTCATCAGATGTAATTTCACCATGTGGCTACATGCTGGTCTTAAGTACGTGGAGTAGATGCATCATGGGAAAGGTAATGTGAATGTCACATGATATACCAGATAACAAGATAATCAAAAAAGGCATAGTTATCCAATGATCACTTAACAGAAGCAATTGCTATTGTGCTGTCCTTCCCAACAAGATTGCTCCAAGGTTCAGGTAAAACATAAGGATAATAGTCAGTACAGCAACGTGTATTATAAGCCGAAATATAGAGGCTTTCTGCAAATAACAAGGAATAAACAGAGTTAGGTGTGTTTATGATTTTAGCGTTGTCCCAGTCTGGGATGGAATTTCCAGCACTTATGGTTCTTGCAAAAGAGGTGATTTGGTGATTCATTTTTAGATCATATCAGTGTTCATTTAATCTCAAATCCAAATTTCTTTTGGTAGAACCCACATAATGATTGTTTAGTTCACCAGAGATAGTGTCGACCGTAGGAATAACATACACACCCCATTTTTTCCCTTTGTCAATTTTGTCACGATCATTGCGGATAATGGTATATAGATTGCATGATCGTATTCCAAATTGTATTTTATGACGAGAACATATGTTTGTAAGGAGGTTTACAATATGTGGATTAAAATCAACAGATCCAACATACTATTTAGGCACTTGCTCACTAATTAAAGCAGTTGACATAGAAAACCGTACTTTATTGCGCACTCCCTTAACAACGTTGTCCAGGTAACCATGGTTTTTAGCGAGGGATGATATCCATTGTAGTTCTTGAGCTCTGGCGAAATGGCTAGAACAATGTGAATATGCTCTTCTAAATAGGAAGTGCAGAGCAGAAATTTTATGCTGAAAAATGTGAGCGGAATTGTACGGAATTAGAGTGTGTGTGGAAGTAGGTTTTCGATAAACGGCAAAAGACAGGGAATTGTCAGAAGGGATACGAGTAATTTGAAAGTCAAGATAAGGTAAGACGAAATTATTTTCAAGTTCTATCGTGAGTTTGATGGAGGGGTATTGAGCAGACATAGCGTTGACAAACTGATGTAATTGTAGGAATTTGTTTCAAATTTTAATGTCCGTTTGAAACACCATATCGTGCCCCATCGATATCACTGTACTTGAACGAAAAAATATTCTCAACCACACGTTCAATGCACACTTATTTCAAAGTATAATTCAATATGCGTTATTTATAGATTTCACTATACACTGTAACAGTAGATTCTTTTCTCAGAGGCGGGAAAGACGATTCGCACAGCTGTATCACCTTCGCAATTTGTACTCATTAAAAAAATTATTGGTGCACTTACGTTGCACTGTAACACTGTTGGTTGTCTGATCCAGAAAACAATGAGTTTTTGGAAGGGTCGAAGTCATTGCATATTATTGATTCTTGTTGTTACGATATTGGCGTCTGTCCTAGGAGAAGCCGGACTCAGAGATCAAACCAAACAACATATTCCAGAAAATTATCAGAGAAAAAAGGGCTACATTGTATTAGTGCAACTGCATCTGTTCAGTGTGTACAAAACATTTCAAGGGCATGCTATTACTCTTGTTTAAAGTCCACAAAAACGTTACACCTTTTAGAAAATATTTAGAACAATCAGTATATGGAGCAAACTTGTTTTTATTTCCTTATCAGGAACATAAACTAATCACATCTGAAATAATGATTTCACATTTCCTTTTATATTTTATAATAAATGTTATTACTAGAGATATTCAAACGTATATTCATCACTAATATATTTGTACCCGGCTAATGTGTTTATTAAATTTATTTTTGTTCATACATCCAAAAACTTCCACGAATTCCGAAGAAGTACTATTACTGGTTATTTGTTTCTGCACTACTACGTGGAAAGTATATGTGAAATCAGTTTAAAGTTATATTCCCTCTAATGGCACATAAGTCGAAAATTTTCAATGTTTTTTTAACGCCTTTAAATATTGGACTAGGAGAACATTGGAAGTACGTACATATTCACTTGAATCAAATTTCTTGTCTCCCATTTTGTACAAGTGAGTGATGTGACTTGGGAAAATGGTATCCATCACCAGAAGTTTCTGAAAAGAGTGTCTGAATTTATTCTAAAATCTTTAAATTGTACGGTTGTTTATGTTTCTTCCCTAAACCAATGTACATTTTCCCTTCTCTAAATTTCAACAAATTTGTATTCTTTAATTTTTTTGAAAAATAATGTATATAAATATAATGCTATATGCAATCTCTTATATTGAGGGGGTTTGTCAGTTCTAATTGAAGCAACTTCATCCTTAATGATTTGAAGTTACCGCAAATTGAAGCAAATAATTAAAAATATTTTTTTGCAAATGCTATGGGCATTTAGTACTCACGTGGGGATAAAAGAAATAATAAAGCTTTTGCTTCTTGATCACGCTATTTATGGTAAAAATTAGGGTAACACGTGTATGTTTACTGCCTAATTCTTCAACAAAACCTGTGGTCTAAATATATAGCACATATTCAGGTTTCTAAAATTACTAATTTTGTGTTAACACTGTTAGTTCAATGCTGAAAAGCTGAGCATTCCATTTCTGTTAATCTTGTTCAGTTTTCATAATTTTAATTAAATGATGTCCTCATTATCACGTTCTTTAACATTCTTTATGATAATCGGTGTGTTCTTCCTTAGCTTTGGGAACAGTTTTGAATTTAATGATGTCTACATGAGGGAGATGTTGCTGTGTGTAGAGCTGAGCTTTGGTATTCGAAACGTGTTTGTGAAGTTATGCCCTGCAGATAATAAATGTAACCTTTTTTTTTAAATTCACCTGGTCGACATACAAATCAGATCCGTTTACTTCGCAAAGACATCAATATGGCTTGTATTCAGCAAAAATCCTGAAAGAATTGTTAACCGTTCGAAATGGGGATTGCAATACAGTATACACCGCGCCGGGCGTGTGTGTGTGTGAGTTAATCAAAATAAAAAAATATATATTTTCGAAAAGTATTTATTATGCAAACATCTGGCTTGCGCAATTATAACGGAAAATTGTAATAGCTTATTTTCTCACCATAATTGTCTCAAGAAATTTCACTGTGGGCATCATCCAGACAAACATACATACGGTAGTTGACCTCATTCCACATTGCGCTAAGAACGTATGGTGTAATAGTGGACGATATGCGGGCTTTCAGGCGCTGAAGGTCGGTGATTTTGATCTTGTAGATAAAGTTTTTGACATAACCCCACAGGCAAAAATTAAGTGGGATTACCTATGGTGATCAAGGAAGCCGAGCAATTGGTCCACCTCTGCAGATCCATCTCGACGGCATCTTGCAATCCAGGTGACCTCTAACGATGCTGTTGAGATGTGCAGGCTCCCGTCTTGTCGAAAGACGGTTTGAGGTGGTAGCTGGGGTAACAAAAACAGTTCCACGATGTCAAGGTGCGAGTTCCCAGTGAGAACTTTTTCCGAAGAGAAGATTGTTTCGATAAGCTTATTGAGCATCAAACCAACGTGGTGTCAATTCGTGTGCTGCCGCTCTCCAGCTCACATGTGACATATGGCTTTTTGTTATGTTAAATCCTGCAGATGTGCTGATTCGAGGTTCTATTGTCATGAAAGGTCGCCTCATCCAAGAAGCACACTTGGTGATGGAAATCAGGTGTATGCCAATTCTTTTCAACAAATCTACAGCGAAGTCTCTGTGTGCAACATGGGCATTTGAATGTTGTTTGCCCTTAAACCAAGTCGTTGTTATTCCAGATCGCCCATCGTTGAACTTCGAAGGCTTTGCTGCGAGCTGACAGAACAAATTGATTTGCGCTGACTTCGCAGGAATCTCTCTTTAATGCGTTTGACATTTTCCTAAAATGTCTGTTGCTTTTCAGAAGACTTTTTACCGAACGGGCTTCCGACAGTCCTCAGTTTGTTATCCCGATACTGGACGCTTTTACGTGCTGGAAGTTTTGGTCTCTAATACGGTGGGTGACCTGGCTGTATGCGGCTTGGTATTATTTCACAAATTATGATTCCTTAGATAGGTCAGTTAAATAATTTGACTGTTGTGACTCTTCTTTCATCAAAATTGTGCAAGATTCCTTTTCTGACACCATGTCTGGGAATTTGGCATATGTAAAATATAACGTCAGTGGAATATCTAGTGGGATCACTCGACTTGAAACAGTAGGAATACAACTTGGCAATGAACTACAAACTTTTAAACACACTATGGGTGATTTAAACCAAGCAAAGCGGAACATAGCTGAAAAAGTATGTGATAAATTGAAAAGAGTGCTGCAATCTTAATCGGGTTATTCAAAACTTTGCAAAATAAAGGAAAATCATGCAGAACGTGAAGAGATATTTGATGACTTCGAACCAGTATTTTCTCCAGATGAGTTGGCTTTGTTCAAATGTGCCACTGTAACATCTTGTGACATCGAGCAGGATTTTTCCAGGTCCAAGAACATACCAACCAGCAGCAGAAATAGTTTTAAATATAATAACCTGAAGATGCACTTAATATACCAGTGCAACTCTATGGTCCACAAACATTAATCCAGGTATAGCAATTATTTTACACTCAAAATGTTCATTTGATTCCTTCAACTCTAGCACTTTTGTACTGGTCAGTACTAATTCTTTAATTACATAGAAGTAAACAAGTTCTAAGTATGTAGAAGTGATGAAGAATAAACCTTTTAGTTAAAAACTACAATCAATATGTGTATAAACATTGAGTCTTAAAAATTGTGGGATGATTTCATAAAATATATGGTCATATTTTCGGTATAATTGGTCATATTTTCGGTATAATTGGTCATATTTAAACGACTTTAATGTCATACACTGACGGAAAAAGAAATCCCAACACCACGAAAAAATAGTTGTAGAGGAATGAAATGGCGGCAATACATTTGTATAGGTAACATATTTAATCGATTAAGGTTTCAAGATCACAGCTTAATGTAAGCGCGAGAAGAGCCATTTTAAATGAGAAATGCTGGTACATTAATAACAGGTGTAATCGCCAGAATGTTGAATGCAAGCATGCAAACGTTCATGCATTGTGTCGTACAGGTGCTGGATGTCAGTTTGTGGGATGGAGTTCCATGCCTGTTGCACTTGGTCGGTCAATACAGGCACGGTTAATGCTGGTTGGGGGTGACGCTAGAGTTGTCGTACAATGATGTCCCATACGTGCTCGATTGGTGAAAGGTCTGGTGATCTAACAGGCCACGGCAACATGTCGACACTCTGTAGAGCATGTTGGGTTACAACAGCGGTATGAGGGCGAGCGTTATCCCGTTGGAAACACCCCCTGGAATGCTGTTCATGAATGGCAGCACAACAGGTTGAATCACCAGACCGACGTACAACTGTGTCGTCAGGGTGCGTGGCATTACCACGAGAGTGCTCCTGCTGTCATCGGAAATTGCTCCCAAGACCATAACTCCAGGTGTAGGTCCAGTGTGTCTCGGCCGCAGACAGGTTGGTTGCAAGCGCTCACCTGGCCTCCTTCTAACCAACACAAGCCCATCACTGGCACCCAGGCAGAACCGGCTTTCATCAGAAAACACAACAGATCTCCACTCCGTCCTCCAATGAGCTCTAGCTTGACACCACTGACGTCGCAAACAGCGGTGGTTTGGAGTAAGTGGAATGCACGCTTTAGGGTGTCTGGCCCGGAGCTGTCCTTCAAGTAACCGATTTGTAACAGTTCGTTGTGTCACTGTGGTGGCAACTGCAGCTCGAATTGCTGCCGGAGACGCAGTACGATGCGCCACGGCCATACGCCGTAAACGGCGGTCTTCCCTCTCAGTAGTGCCACTTGGCCTGCCGGAACCCGGTCTTCTTGAGGCAGTACCTTCCCTTGACCACCGCTGCCAACAATCATGCAGAGTGGCTGCATTCCTGCCAAGTCGTTCTGCAATACTGCGGAACGAAAATCCACCTTGTCGTAGCCCTATTACACGACCTCGTTCAAACTCCGTGAGCTGTTGATAATGACTTCTTCGTCTTCTGAAGTATCATTCGGTCACAGGTCTTTAATATTACACCTCTTTATATCATTGTCACTAATTTAATTTTACTTCATCAGCTGTCTTTTATGGAACGTGGCAAAAACCTTTCTACGTATTCATATGTATCTTGCGAATATCACGCCATTCGTAAATGTTTGCTTTCATGAACTTAATGTAATGGAGGCAAGCAAATTGGAGGTTATATATTGAGTTGAAATTCGAAAGTATGTAGGAGTGACATGGAGGAGACTGGCACAAGACAGACCGTTGTGGAGGAAACTTGGGGAGACCTTCGTCCAGGAGTGGATTGATAATGATTGACAAGGATGATGATGATATTGGGTAACCAAACGTGTTCATCATCTTCTGGAAAATTCCTACATAACACAGCACATACAAATTAGGTATCGTTAATCTGGGAAATAATTTTCATGTGTGTCCATATCTACTGCATAGCTGAAAGATGTGAACTATTCGATGGTAAGACGTCGTGTTCTACGATAAAAAAAAATCCAGTGCACTTTGGCTTTGTTGTTTATTTTGGAAAGCCTATCCCTGGGGATCGCTTTGCAATGCCCAGAAAACTTGCTAACACAATGAAGAGATATCCGGGGAATCATCATCATCATCATCAATATCGTCAACCATTATCAATCCACTGCTGGACGAAGGTCTCGCCAAGTTTCCTCCACAACGGTCTGGCTTTTGCCAGTCTCCTCCATGTCACTCCCGCATACTTTCGAATTTCATCCACCCATCTCCCATGTGGTTTTCTTCTGGGTCTTTTCCTGTCCCTTGGAATTCAATCTAAAATTTCGGCTGTCCATCGATGGTATGTCCTTCTGGCAGTATGTCCAGACCATTTCCATTTCAGGGATTCAACTCTGATCATGATGTCTTCCACTCATGTCATTTTTCGGATCCACGAGTTCCTCTTCTTATTTCTTATGGCTACACCAAGCATGCACCTCTCCATGCTACTTTGAGTTTTCTGCAGCCTTTGTATGTCTCCTTTAGTTAAGGTCCACGTCTCTGCATAATACGTAAGCACTGGAAGAATGCATTGATCAAACACTTTTCTTTTAAGACATAATGGCATATTGCTCCTGAAAATTATACTGTTTCTTCCAAAAGTTCTACAGGCAAAATTTGTACTCTGATTAATTTCTGCATCAATATGACCCTCACTTGATATCTGCTGTCCAAGATAAACGTAGGTGTCTGTTATCTACAGCTTTTCTCCATCAATCGATAAATCTTCATTTCTTGTCAAAGCATTGAACATCACGTTTGTCTGATGAAAGTTCATTTTTAATCCCACTTCTTTCCAATGGTCGGAAATTCAGGCCATTGGAAAGAAGTGGAATTAAAAATTCTGGCCAGCAAGTTCCTGAATCATACGCTGCAGCTCTGATGGGGAAGTTGTAAAAATGACTACGTCATCAGCAAAACGCAGGTGGGTTAAATAAACTCCATTAATCTTTATCCCATAGTTTTCCCAGTTCAGTGATTGAAATATATTTTCCAATGTGGCATTAATGAGCTTGGGAGATATGGTGTAGCCTTATATCACTCCCTTTCCGATTTTTATGTGTGTTGTATTTTCAAACAGCCGAATCTTTGCACTTGCATTTTCATTGATTTTATTAATAATATTAATGTATGCATCTTCAATACCACAGGATTTCAGAGCCATTTTAACTGCTGATGGTTTCACCGAATCAACGGCTTTTTCATAATCGATAAAAGCCATGCACAATGGAAGATCATATTCCCTCGCTCATTCAATTAGTTCTCTCAGTACGTGGGTATGATCTATTGTGCTGTAGCCACTCCTGAATCCAGCATGTTCTCTCGGTTGAGCCATGTCCAGTGTTACCTTCAAACTGGTGTGAAAGAACTTTAGTGAAGATTTTATAAACCATTGAGAGGAGGCTGATAGGTTTTTAGTTCCTGAGATCTTAAATGTCCCGTTTTTTGTAGCAGGATCATTGCAGCGTTGTTCCAATCCTCAGGAATCTTCCTTTCATTAAGGCATCGAGTGAAAATTTGGGCGATTACTGTTTCGATTTCTCCACTTGCTACTTGTATGATGTCTACAGTAATTCCATCTCTTTCTTCATCAATATGACCCTCACTTGAGCCTTTCCCTGCTTCATGCTCTTGATTGCATGTGCAACTTCTTCTGGGAGAACTGGAAGAACTCTGGTACTGGTACTTTTCATGATATCTGGACTACACGTATCATCTCTTTCATATAATTTGGTATAGAAATCTTTCACTCTTGTCAAAATTTCGCCTCTATTTCTTGTTACAGAACCATCTTCTTTTCTCAGTGCCATAATCTGTTTTCTTCCCTTACTGAGATGTCCCTTTGCTATCCTTAGGCTTTGGTTGTTTTCAATTGCTTTCCTCACTAGTTCACAGTTGAATTTTCTTACGTCTTCAGTGATACTTTTTCGTACTGTCCTACATAGCTCCATATATTCCACTTTGGAAGTCATATCGTCTTTAATTGTCCTCATCGCTCTTCTTTTTTGCATCATCATTTTGGTTTATCCTGATAATTTTTTCACATGCAACTTGTTCTTAGACCCAGGTAATTGTGTTGCTGTTTCCATAAGAGCTTTGGTTACTTTTCTGTTAACTTCAGAAATATCCACTTCTTCCGATGTTAGGCCTTCTAAAGCAGAGAATCTGTTCTTCAGTTGCAACTTGAAGGTATTATGGTTTTTTTTAAGGTTGGTTATGTCAATACATTTTGTTTGTCTTATGAGCTTGCCACGTTCGAGTTTAGTGTTGAGGTGCATCTTACATCTCACTAGTCTATGGCCTGTGTTGAACTTGTTTAGCACACTGCAGTCTTCTATGACAAATTTTTTGTTACACATAATAAAGTCAATTTCACTTGTCATCCCATTTGGATGTCTCCATGTCCATTTCCTGTGTGGCTTTTTCTTGAAAAAGGTGTTCAAGATGGAAAACCTTTCTGCCTCTGCAAACTCAACGAGAAAATTTCCACGCTGGTTTCTGTTGCCGTGACCGAATTTACCTACTGAAGTTTCGTTCTGGGGCCGTTGCCCTATTTTTGCATTGAAAGCTCTCATAATTATCTTCAAGTGCTGCTTATCTTTATTATTTAGATGACAAATTTCGTCATAAAATTTTTCAATTACTTCTTCAGGATGACTTGTGGTGTGTGCATAAATTTGAATAATCTGAGCCTTGTATCTTCTCGAGAGTTGGATAACGAGTCATGCAGCTCTGTCAGAAAAACTATCAACTTCTACAACTTTATCCTTCAGTTTCTTGTTTATTATAAATCCAACACTACTAGTTCTGCCAGTATCTGTTCCACGATAGTAGAAAAAGTGCCTACTTTTCAATTCAATGGGATCTTCTCCTTTTCTCCTTACCTCACGTAGCCCGACGATGTCCCACTTGATTCTTTGTAGTTCTTCTTTCAATTGAAGAAGCCTTGAATCAGAAGATAGGGAGCGTCCATTATACGTAGTCGAGGTCAGCATCAGATAGCAGCCTATTTCGGTCCTCTGGGGATTCTTAGCACCCTCTGCCTTCATGTCGCACTGGCCGCTGCCTTGGCCAGGTGAATTCCAGCTGCCGGAGACTGAGGGCAAAGATTTAAGTTGTGGAGTCATTTTGGAGGGGTTTGGCCATAACTCTCCAAGCGTGTTGTTGAGTGTGGGATAGCATTTCCTCTAATACCGATGGTATAGTTATACCGCTCTTGGCGATCGTCAGAGCCCCTTTAGTGGGAACAGGATGCACCACGAGAAGGTGGGGTTGACACTTGTCAAGGAGAGGCTGTGATGTTACGCATCACCTGACCTTACATCCGGGGAATATGCAGCTATAAATAGATTCTCTCAAAGAAGATATTTTTTAGCGTTCGGAGGCCTGTTCCCCTCTTGTTGGGCAGCGGTGGTTTGAAAGAATAGCACACATTCACGATTAACCAAACGCAAGTTCTCACGATCTTGTTTAATAAAAGTTTTGCAAAGGAAATATTTCGAACACAAATTTAAATTTGTTTCTACATTTCTAAAAAAACGAGTTCCTCTTCCATTAAAATACAGTAATTTGCGACCATTATGTCTGTAATTCATTAATTAGTATAACTGTTGTAGGGGTGGAGGCTCATTATGTTAATTAATGGCTCCACGGCCAAACACCCACTGGCTTCCAGCGCTGATCAAAATTTCCCCACAGCAGGAAGGAAAACCATTTATAAGGTTCGTTGTCTAGAGACTGTCTATCAACGATAGTTGAAGACAGCCCGGCGTTCTTTCTCTCCCAGCTTTACTATAAATCTGCTATTCAGGAGAGGGGAAGTAAAAATAATGGCAAAACAATTCCAAGCATGAATTCACTCTCAGGCTTGTTGCAAACTTAACAAAACATTTAATCAACAGTAAATTGTTCCGGCAGCTATTGTTCCTTGACCTCGAGTTCCTGTAACTGCAGTTCCACGTGAAAATGATCCGGGTATCTAATTATTCCTGAATACCCTTTCCTGCCAATACTCTTTGCCCGTTCTTTTTCTATCACCGACGTGAAATGTTTCAATCGTCGTATCCTTCCGTTCGTCTCTTTTCCTTTGTTCCGGAAGCTATGTTTCGTGTTCCGTCCCGAACACGTGTTCTCTCCAAACGCTTTCTCCGAGCGTCGTTCCAGACACACGTGTCTGATTCCAACTACGCTGGCTTTCCCCGTGCTCTAACTGGCACGTTTAATCACGAACTTTTCTTTACCCCGTGCTAACTCCCAGCACTATACAACCGTCCACAGCACACGCTGTCGTCAACCATTCTCCACCTTCGCTCCCAGTGGACTGTCTCTCACCCTCGCTTCCCGTCGACCGCCTCGTTTTTCCTTCCACTCCTACCCTGAAGATTCCCCCCTAACTTCATTAGTCTTCTGATTGGCTCCTACCTCACTCGCCTGAGGCTCCCTCTCTCTCTCTAGTCGAAGCCCTCCAAGAGCAGGTGCCCCCCCTCGCTCTTCTCGGTGCCCCCATACCACCTTTCTCTCCCGACACGTGCCTTCGGCCGGTGACCTTCACCTAATCACTTCGTTGACCTCCACCTCACGGTGCCCTGTAACTTACATTCCCTCTGGCCAGGAACAATAGCTGTGCCTTCTGTGAATACAATAGACCTGTCAAACAGGCGCATCGAAATGTCACCTAGTCAGGTGCATTACCACGTGTTACACTCGTTTCCAAAAAATATACCTGGAAATATTTATTCTGAAATGCTAATATCCAGAATGATCGATGGGATTTAAAGTCCATCACACAATTTATTAAGGGGCGTAATTTCTCGCCCCTACAGGCCCCTGCCTGCTGGACGAAACATGCGGGATCTTCCTCTCGCATGATGAGTCAGTGTCCGTTCAGTTCTTTTCTTTCTTTTTTTCCCTTTACACACACATATATACACTGTCAGTACCACTAAGTAGCCTCACTGGGTCTCTACCTTTCTGTGGTAATGCTGTCTTTAGCAGCTCGTGCTATTTTCTTTAAAATTCAACCTGAATAAGGCGTCGGCATGAGGAATGAGTTTGCCGGCGACGTGAGAAATCGTGAGGTTGAATTGGGCAATGGCTAGACTCCACCTCTGTAATTTTGAGCTTTGTGAAATTGCACTAGTTAAAAATATCAATGGGTTATGGTCCGAAAAGATCTCTACTTGATGGCCAAAAACCCACCCTTCAAATTTATGTAGAGCCCAAACAATAGCATAGGCCTCCTTGTGGCTAGCTGCCCACCTTGCTTGCGTGTCATTTAATTTCTTGCTCGCGTAAGCCACGGGCCTGATCCTCCCTCTTTCATCCCGCTGACCTAGGCAACACGCAACTGCAAAAGAACTCGCGTCCGTATGTAGCACGAACGCCTTGTCAAATTTGGGTGTGGACAGTACAGGTGCTGTACATAATTTCTGCTTCAGCGACTCGAAATCTTCTCCAAGCGCTGGCGTCCACTCATCTTTTCCTGCTGCCTTTTTCCCTGTCAAATCCGACAGTGGCTTCGCTATTTCGGCGAACCTAGGTACGCCCTCCTTATAGTGGTTGCATAACCTTAGTAACTTATGTACCTTCCTCTTGGTTTTTGGATGATCCAGGTCTCTGACCGCCTGTAATTTTCCCGGGTCCGGCTGGTGACTTCCCGAGCCGACCACATGTCCCAAATAATCAAATTCCTCTTTGGCTAAGCAACATTTTTCCAAATTTCCTGCGAACCCCGCATCCTCCAAACCTTTTATTACCATCTGCATGGGTTCCTCCACCTCTTCTGAAAATACGGCTTCCGGACCCTTCGTATGCTGGTCCATCGTAACTATTTTCCACCGATGCCCCTTACTCGATGGTGGATCTATCGGCCCAATAAGATTGACATTTTCTGTGTGAAAAGGTAGCGCGGGCCTCCTAACCGCAGTTATCGGTACCCGGTCACCTCTTGTGATGGGACGTCGTAACTGACACGCCTCACATGCATCACAATATGTACGTACGTCTCTCTTAATGGACGGCCAATAAAAGGAGTATCTTATTCTTTCTAATGTCTTCTTATGTCCCAAGTGTGCTTCGAACACAGAATCATGGGCTAACTTTAACATCTGTCCCCTCCTACTCTCGGGGACTACTAACTGATTGGTGTTTTGCCCTAACACCTTTTCTTTATGATATAGTAATCCTTCCACATAGACATACCCTCCTTTTCCTTCCTTCGCCCACTCGCGTGTCTCTGCTAGGGTTACGTCCTCCTCCTGTTGTACTTTGAATTTGCTGTGGTCTGACGCCTCGCCCTCCCGGCTGCTCTCTTAATCCTCGCGGCATGGATTACCTCCAAACACCGTCTCCTGTCCGCTGGTCTCCTCATCAAGAGCGCCTGGCCCTGATTGGCTGCTTGACCCTTCCACTCTTAAAGCTCCGCCTACTTCTCCCGGCGTTGCCCCTGTCTCCTGCGTCTCTCCACTAGCCTTCCCTTCAATTTAGTTAGCCCCTATACTGGCGCTAGTTTCTTGAGTCCCTAACTCCTGGGGTCTCGTTGGATTCTCCTCCTGGACTGAATCCTCTTCACACAACGCCTTCCCATTATCGGTGGCCCACTCCGAATATCTCCACGTGTTCATCTTGACATAATCATCTGGGGTAACTATGACCTCGTTGGTGAGATTCGGCACAATAGCACAAATCATCTCACTCGTCCCTAAAGATACGTCCCCGGCCTTCTCCAAAATCCTATCCTGCAACCTCTTAACTGGAAAAACCGCGGTACGTCCATCAAACCCGGACAACGTCACTTCCCCCGCTTCTTCCATCTGTTCTTCCCCTAATAGGCCTTGTCTCACACAATTGAACTCAGCTCCGCTATCTACCAAAATTTTTGCCTGGTGCGCTTGCTCTGTGGCTACCACTAATTGTTCACCTACGGGTATTTCCATTACTTCCATGCTACTGCCCGTGGGACACACTACTCTCCCCATTTTCGCACTAACCTTTCTCACATGCAGGACAAGGTCTTGCTTGGGTTCCCATTGTTTCTCTACAATGCTTTCCTCCTCTTTCGCCGCTACCCGGCTTACGTTCTTAGCTGCCTCACTTCTCCAATTATACGGAGTGTGTTTACTGTCCTGTCCCTGGGGTATCTTCTGCTTACAGTCAAATTTTCGATGACCCATCTGTCCACATCGAAAGCATCTCATTCCTTCGTCAAAATATGAATTTCCCGGCTTCCCTGGTGGTCTACTGTTTCCCACTCTACTTTGGAATTCCTGACCTGTCGTTGGAAATTTCTCTTTTTGCAATGGAACTCCACTAAATTCTTGCTTCGCAGTTCCCATTCCTTCCGAGCTATAATGCTGCCCCTTACTGTTAGAGCCTACCCGAAAATTTCCCTTCGCTTTTTCTTCACCCCACTCTAAAGCTTCCACGTGGCACTCGTACTGGTCACACAGTTCCCCTAAATCCTTCGCTAAAACTTGCTTTCCCAGAGATCCTCTCTATAGTAGATACGTTTTTAAACTGGGTGATGACAATCCTTTGAATTTCTCACAAACTAAAAGATTCATTAGTTCATCAAAAGTAGTTATCCCACTGTTCGCTACATAATATTTAAGAGTTCTTCATATGCGTCCCGCCAATTGCTGGTAACTCTCTCCCTTATTCTTACGGAGTGCCTCGAATTGTCGTAGATAAATGTCCGGGGTTAAATGACATTCCCCCAAAATGGCCTCTTTGACGGTTTCGTAGCAATCATATTGCTCGACCGTAAGCCTCCGGAATAAATGATTGACACAATCTGAGTTAAATAGTGCTATGACTAATCTTCCTTGCATATTTTCTGGGACTGTATGTAAAATGAACGCTCTTTCTAAGGAATCAAAAAAGTCTAAAACCTCTTCTGGTTTACTAGGACTTTGGGGTAAGGTCTTTTCTAGGATCCTCATGTAATCGGCTAACTTCATTTGATTTCTTCCCTGTGCCAACGCCTCTTCCTTTTCCTGAGTTAGCTGTAGTTTCTTAAGCTGGAACTCCCTTTCTTCTCTTTTATCTAAGAGCTGACTCTCCCTTTCTTCCCTTTTATCTAAGAGCTGAATCTCCAATTTCATTTTTTCTAGTTCCCTTTGTTCTCGCTCTGCTGCTTATTTGCTTTCCTCCATTTCTAACATTTTAAGTTTAAAATGCCATTCCCTATCAACTGTATTATCTTGCGTTTTTCGTACGTTAATAGACACTTCATTACTAGAATTTCATTCATTTTCCCTATCACTATTTTCTTCTTCCTTCCCTTCGGACCACGTGCCCTCTGCTTCCTCACTCTTTTTCCCATCCAAAAGCTCATCCATTGTTATGCACTAAATATATTATACAATACACATGCAACAATATATATTGACACTTTACAATTTCCCGACGATAGCCTTTGCTCTCAACCTTGAAGTACTAACTGACAGTTTTTTTTTGTAATTTAATAAATTCCTAGTAATATTACTTATTTCCTTTCTTTACATACAACAGAACACTTTACAATTCCTACCCACTTTAAGCATTATTACTGAAATACTGACACTGAGTTTTCTAAAATTACTGTAACCTATTATTTTACAAAACTGACAAAATAATTTTTTTTCGGCCTTTTGGCCCCTAACTGCCTACAAAAATTTTCCTAACCTAACCTTTTACTCGGTATCGACCCAGGAATATAAATTTCGGCAACAAAGTGGTACTCACCGGAGCATCTCGGGCCCCCTTCAGCTTCTCTGTAGCGGCTTTGACCGCGACCTGCGAAGGAGCGTCCTAAACAGGAATGTCGCCCGGTCACGCTGGCCACGCGAGACGTAATTGTCCGTCCCTGGTTACGGGATTTTCCTGGTACTTCCAATCCTTGCTCTGGTTACAAGCGTTATTTGTCGACTTCTCCGGTCCACCGATTCCGTTGCACAATAGTCCTTTATTGTAGCACAGTCCTTTGTTTGTCTCACCGTTTTCCGGCCACGTGCTAAAGTCACACTTTGAAGTTAACTTTGTTTCACCACTTTCCTGCCACGTGTTGCTGTTGCACTCAGAAGTTCACGTTGTTTCACCACTTTCCCGCCACGTGCTTCTGTTACACTTAGGCGTCCTCTTTGTCCGAGTCCTCGAACACAGTCTCTATTTAGCTGAATAAAATTGCCCTAATTATTTCCACTGAACTCGCCTACTAGTGATCCTGCCGACTGCGCCATATCCTATATATCTGCGGTAGGGGTGGAGGCTCATTATGTTAATTAATGGCTCCACGACCAAACATCCACTGGCTTCCAGCGCTGATCAAAATTTCCCCACAGCAGGAAGGAAAACCATTTATAAGGTTCGTTGTCTAGAGACTGTCTATCAACGATAGTTGAAGACAGCCCGGCGTTCTTTCTCTCCCAGCTTTACTATAAATCTGCTATTCAGGAGAGGGAAGTAAAAATAATGGCAAAACAATTCCAAGCATGAATTCACTCTCAGGTTTGTTGCAAACTTAACAAAACATTTAATCAACAGTAAATTGTTCCGGCAGCTATTGTTCCTTGACCTCGAGTTCCTGTAACTGCAGTTCCACGTGAAAATGATCCGGGTATCTAATTATTCCAGAATACCCTTTCCTGCCAATACTCTTTGCCCGTTCTTTTTCTATCACCGACGTGAAATGTTTCAATCGTCGTAACCTTCCGTTCGTCTCTTTTCCTTTGTTCCGGAAGCTATGCTTTGTGTTCCGTCCCGAACACGTGTTATCTCCAAACGCTTTCTCCGAACGTCGGTCCAGACACACGTGTTTGATTCCAACTACGCTGGCTTTCCCCGTGCTCTAACCGGCACGTTCAATCACGAACTTTTCTTTTCCCCGTGCTAACTCCCAGCACTATACAACCGTCCACAGCACACGCTGTCGTCAACCGTTCTCCAATTTCGCTCCCCGTGGACTGTCTCTCACGCTCGCTTCCCGTCGACTGTCTCTCACCCTCGCTTCCCGTCGACCGCCTCGTTTTTCCTTCCACTCCTACCCTGAAGATTTTCCCCCCTAACTTCATTAGTCTTCTGATTGGCTCCTACCTAACTCGCCTGAGGCTACCTCTCTCTCCCTAGTCGAAGCCCTCCAAGAGCAGGTGCCCCCTCGCTCTTCTCGGTGCCCCCAATACCACCTTTCTCTTCCGACACGTGCCTTCGGCCGGTGACCTTCACCTAATCCCTTCGTTGACCTTCACCTAATCCCTTCGTTGACCTCCACCTAATCCCTTCGTTGACCTCCACCTAATCCCTTCGTTGACCTCCACCTAACGGTGCCCTGTAGCTTACATTCCCTCTGGCCAGGAACAATAGCTGTGCCTTCTGTGAATACAATAGACCTGTCAAACAGGCGCATCGAAATGTCACCTAGTCTGGTGCATTACCACGTGTTACACTCGTTTCCAAATAATATACCTGGAAATATTTATTCTGAATTGCTAATATCCAGAATGATCGATGGGATTTAAAGTCCATCACACAATTTTAATAGGGGCGTAATTTCTCGCCCCTACAACTGTTTTCAGCGGTTAGTTGAATTAATTATTCCTGAAAATGTTAAATGTAAACTTTTGGATTACAATTTACCAAAAAGAGAACGACAAATACTTTAGATATAATTTTCTGATTCCATCAAAAATTCAAATTAGTAACTGACGAAGCATAATTATTTGAAACATAATTTCGAAACGCTGTGTTTCACTTTCGTGGAAGATGAAAGGATGTCACTTCTTATGAGACATTTTAAAGTCATCCTTGTCGAAACATTGAAAATGTCCTGTGCTTAACATCCGACAACACATATTGGAAAAGGTTATATGTAGAATTTTTATTGATTTGAATGCATTTTCCATCATATTTTCTGCAGACAAAGCTATAATTGCCTGTTGAACACTCCATTGCATTTCTTTATTTCTATTGCTGTTGTTATTAAAGGAAAATGCAGTTGTTAATAAAAAGAGATGAATACCGTATCTATATTTGTCATATATATATCACTCTCGACGCCAATATTTAAATATCTAATTACCCACTGGAATTTTGTTTTCCACAATTTGAATAGTTTTACAGTTAGCCCTCGGTATACATTTGAGTGAAGCTATTGAAACAGAACCTGCACATACCGAAGCCCATATTTAGCGAAATCTTCGATTTTACCCAAAAACATAACTTTTGTTTGGTGTAATATTAACCCAAAACTAATTTAATACTCTTTAACGAATAAAATATATTTATGTCCGGGATTTTACGAGGAAGGAAAAAGCAATGATAATTCTGTATAGAAAGACAAAACCAGACCGCGGATTGCCTTAGACCACTGCGGCAATACGCAGTGCAGTGGTCTAAGTGGTGGACTCTTTGATTTCGTACAAGATGAGCCGGTGCTCGAATCTTGATCAGGCATGAATGTTGCGTTTGTTTATTGCACTGGCTCTCTCTCTCTCTCTCTCTCTCTCTCTCTCTCTGTGCTGCAACCAGAGGCAATAATTTAGGAACATGCGACTGCTTATGGCTCACTGAGTTGCTCACGGTAGTCGTTAAACACCCAACGAAAAAAAACTAAAATTTTTGTAATACGTATTTATTATTTTCTATTCAGCTGAAAGATAATGAACATGTCTTCTACTCAGTTCATATACGAATAATGGTACCTATTACTTTTTTGCTCTGAATTAAGAATCAAGCACACCTGACAAAAAATCAGTCACCCCTAACAGAAATGACAGTAGGAAGTCACCGATTGCACAGAGGGCGCCATGATAGCACTGACTTCTTCTACATGATTATTTCTGTCTTGTGCAGTGGTAAGAGCAACGTGTATGTTGAATTTAGTCTGCAATACGAGTCGTAAGACAGAGGTGACTGAATTGCAAAAAGCAGCCATCGTTTTTGGCCATGCCGACGGAAGCAAAGCGAATGATGCGTCCAAATTGTTTAGTGTGACGAAGCGTACTGCTTAGCGGGTCTACCAACATTGGTGTAGTTTGCAGTCAAGTGTTATTTCGAGACGTAATTGTGCCCGAAAAATGATTTTTACCAACAGGGACCGTCGCCATGTTTCACGCCTTGTAACTGCAAATCGGTTTCAAACCAGGCAACAATTGCTCCAAACAGTCAATGACAGTCAACTCCAACTAACTTCCGAAAGGCCACTGCGACGAGAATTGTATGCCATGGATATCTGGAACAAAACACCAAGGAAGAGGCCTCTTTTAACAACAAGTCATGAAGTCGCACGCTATCAATGAAGTCAGAGACACCAAAACTTTGCTGAGGAGGATTGGAAACGAGCTATTTGGTCTGATGAGTCTCGCGTGTGTTAGTACTCCAATGATGGGAGTCGACGAGGGCATCGCAAGCCCAATGAAGCCTTTAATCCTGATTGGGTTGAATGTGTTTTTCAAGCTGGAGGGGGTTATGTGATACTTTGGGGTTGTTTTTCGCAAATATGAATATGTTTCGTTTTCTCTTTCTCAAGCTGTTTTTCCTTTGGGACAACTTGACCCTTACGCTTCTCTTTTCTATTTCCAGACAGGTGATATAGTGAGACTACAAAGGTGTTTGATGCCCCTTACTAAATGGTAAACATGAGATTTTGGCTTGGCTTGGCTTCGTTTTCAGGTAGCACGTTTTACAGCATTTACCCACTTCCTCAAAGTATCGCAATTGTTGGGAGAAAACCTGCGAAATGACACTGTCTGCTGATCAGTTGTTTGTATGTTGGTACATCGGAACGCTATTCAAGATATGACCATTTGAAAAAATTATTTAGCTCATTAAATCTAGCTATGTCATTTATTAAATATTTTACTATATATACATACTATTTATAAAAACAAAAACTAATAAATATTACTGGTTATATATTTAAAAAAGGGATGTAACTGATATAAACAAGTGAACGTCTTTAGTAAACAAGAGATGTGACATATTTTTGCAGTACAAAGCTGAACTTCAAATGTCGCACAGTTAACTTACGATTTTAAAGTTTATGTATCTTAGAAGTCTTTGCTGAAAACAATATTTCCTTTGAACTCTATGATGAAATTGATCGTAGGTGGACATCATCAATGTTATCCAGAAAAAGCGGAGATTCTCTTTTCCTTGAAGTCCTAAGACAAATATTTGTTGCGCATATCGTAGCCAAGTGGTAAGTCTTGGGATGACGAGAGTGAATATATAATGCTCCACTGAACAAAGTCTTGCTTCCTCGAAAGCGACTTAAAGTTAGGATACCTGGTTTCATGGCTATAACAATATAATACACAAAGAATACCTACGCACTAACTATGTTTTAAATTGTAAAAGTTTTTACCAGTGATATGAATTATTAATAATAGAAATCACAAAGTCTAGAAGACTTCTGACATCAACGAAGTAGAAAGTTTGTTACCTGATGTGTACTTTCTTTGAAAATACCTTCAGTTGATGTTCAAAAGCTTGGAAACCTTGATTTCTATAACACCCCTATAAATTCGGATGACTAGTATTCAAGCTTTCAGTCTCACAACAAACAGATATTGGGTCTAAAAATGAGTCTAAGAAATGTCTCGTCTTGTGATTCTACCTCAAAATTTATAAATTGCATATGTATTCATTTTGATTAATGGCTGAATTTTCATCAGACTGATTTGTACGATAAAATTGTGCTAACAACAAGATATAATATAATTCAAATGAAAATAAAAAGTGGAAAAACCTAGGAACGTCTAATCAATGGGTAACACAGCGACAGTGCTTCCGTTTGTCTTTTGTATAGGTTGCGTCTACTAGACACATTTGAGTGTTATCACCAAAAATACCAGAAATACTAAGTTTCATTGAAACACATTCAATAATCAATTATTGAATGTGTGCAAACATTTCAGTTTTTGCCGATTATTCTGAAATCTACTCTAAATTGGAACAATCATATAACCTATATTGAAAGTAAAATAGGAAAACATATTGTTATGGTCTCTAGGGTTATATCATGTTTGACAGTTAAAACTCTTAAAATGTTGTACTATTCATTGATTCATTCACATATTAACTACGGCATTGCCTCTTGCAGACAGACTACCCTAACTAATATAAATATGTTGTAAATTTTACAGAATAAGTTTATAAGATTATTGGATTAAAAGATCTCTTTCTCTACTCTTAACAACTTACAATATTTCACTATCATCATAACCGTGTTGACCTAAATAGGTATGGATATCTGTCGATTAAACAAATATTTCATTTTAACATTGGTGAACTGGTGTTTAAAAGGATAAAAAATTATTTGCTTTCAGATGTATTAGATTTAAATTTCATTACTTATGATTATAAAATAAAGAAAAAGGCATTACTGAGGCCTATTTTACTAAAGACACAGATGCCAAGGCAAGGCATTAACTATATTGGTCTTGAGTACCGAATGGTTTGCCTGTGGAGTTAATTTATATTATATTTGATATTTACTCAATAACTAAAGAAAAATATGGACTAAATACATCTTTCCCTTACTGTGTTGCCATGGATGGTGCTTGACTCATTTGTTCTGTTTTGGGAACCCAGGGTATGTCAGGTCTCTGTAAGGCCTTTTACCTGTTTCCCTTTGCAGTTATTACTTTTTAATTGCACATAAATATCACTGATTTATGATGTCATAATGTAACATCCTAAATGTTGAAATAAATAAATAAAATAAAATGAAATATATGCAGTATTTTTAGCAATTGCACTTCAGACAGAAAATTAATGACCAATATTACGATCGGATTGAAAAGCGACGTATATCAAAACATCTGATCAATAAACAAAAAGAAACTTTAGACGTTCAACCCTCATCAGATCACACCGCAAGATATGAACGGCTTACAATTGCTCTTATCTAAAATTATATGTATAATAAATTGCTTTTGAAAATTCCGTGACATTTCATTAGTTAAATTTCAAATATCTTTAATAAAATAAATCACGGCCTTTATTTGATTTTTTCATGATTTCCCAAACGTGGTTCAATACACTTATTTCGCATGTTTTCATTTTTATTGGAGGTCATACTATGTAAATTTAAGGACATTCTATTCTATAAGGTTTTACGTAATCGACAGATGACTGTATAAGGATAAATGGTGATAATCTTCGAAAAACGTGGAGACAATGTAAAAGACAAAGTCATCGCTCTTTCCACGTTTTTCTTTAATTAACACGCAGCAACCGGAAAATCGCATTTCGGCACCGTTGGTGTCGAAATGACTCGTACTATTGGCATATGGATAATTATGAAGAAGGCAAGTCTCGGGCCAAATTGCAAAACTGCGTAAATAATTGGACAGAGGCTGATGTTCCTGTTCTTATCTTTGCGTGTATGTTATGCATCGGGTCTTTTCTGATTCCCCAGTTCGAATTTTATTCTATTTGCAGTAATAAGTTAGAAAAATTAAGTACATTAACGACATTTATTATTAAATGTATTGTTTCGACGAGGCCAAAACTTACATTCTTTGAAGAAGGGTGATTCCTTCACTAGAGAAACGTACGGCAATCTTGAATATTAATAACTGCCCACACTCAAATTCAAGTTCAACAGTTGCAAAGCTATAGTTTCTCATTTCGGTACGTTTATCAATCAGACGTTCAGTGCCATCCAACTTTCATTTTTTACCTGGCAGAAATATTTGCATATAAAGTTGCGACGCATCAAATGGACACAAGATCATCGATATCGGAAGAAAGTAGCCTGGTCGGACGTATCAAGATTCCTGGTGCATCACGTAGACAGCAGGGTGCCGACGCGCAGCTTACCAATGAAGGCTATTGCACCTGAACGCACTGTTGCACGGAAACCGACAGGCAGCGGTGATATGCTGTGGGCGGTGTTTTCTTGAGACAATTTAAGCCCCATTATCCCAATAGAAAAGACCCTGACAGCTGTGAGGTATCTGAACATCATTGCTGACCAAGTTCACCCATTCATGGCAACTGCGCTCCAGGCTGGTGATGACAATTTAACAACAGGGTATTGCGCAATCCCCACTGCCATAATTTTCAAGGAGAGCTTCGAGGAGTATACTGCTGACTTTCTGTTAATGAGTTGGTCTCCAAATCCAATTAATATGAAACCAACGGAACATTTTTGGTTCTACTTGAAAAAGTATGTTCGTACTAAATGACCACCATCCAGAAATGTACGGGAGCTAAAGGAGATGCTGTTGACATTATTGCAACCAGATGCTCCAGGATACCTGTTGACACTCCACCGAATCGATACCTTGTCGAGTGGTTGGTTGGTTGGTTGGTTGTTGGATTTTATTGGCGCAAGGGCCAGGTTTGGCCAAAGAGCGACAGACAAAGAACGATCAGTCACAGATTTTGAAAAGCGTGGAAAATGAGTAAGAGCAGACAGGCTTGGGAAAAGTTGAAAAAGAGTATGATGAAAGCAGGGAAGACAAGGTAGTTAATCAGATTTATAAAAAAAATTACTAACGGAGAAGGACGAACAGTCACTCTCCTCCCCCCACACTCCTCTGCAATGCTGGCAGAGGGCGGGGACGAACTGTCACTTTCGTCCCCCCATGTTCCTCTGCAATGCTGGTTGAGGCTGGGGACGAACTGTCACTCTCCTCCCCCCATGGTCCTCTATCATGTCGGTTGAGGGTGGGGACCTCGCAGAGGCCGAGACAGTTCGATGGACACTGCACACCTTTGCGGATTGAGGGCCGGGTCTTCCGCACGTGCAGGCTGTCTGCTGGGAACCGGAAGAGGCGGGCGTCTTCAAAAGAGAAGGCGCAGACTCAGCTGGTCGAATAAGCTGGAGCTCGGTGAAATCCACCTGTGTCGCTTGTTCAACTGTAGATCGCTTGGCAAGTGCGGCGAGAGCTACAGGGCGCGGAACAAAGGGCTGCACGGGTTGTGGCAGAGACTTAACAACTGCGGCAAAACTACGCTGTCGGGTGTTGGGAATACCCAACTTGGCTTTGGCAGCAGGGTACGAAAGGCCTTCCAGGGTCTTGAGGCGCTGGATCGCCATCTCGTCCTTCCATTTCATACAGTTGCGGGAGTAAGCTGCATGGGCCTCACCGCAGTTAACACAGCAGGCCGCAGAAGTGCAACCTTCCCCGTCATGTTCACCGGAGCCACAATTAGCGCAACGAGCGGAACTCTTACAGAATCGTTGTGAATGCCCGTACCTCTGGCACCTGAAACAGCGCAGAGGACTGGGAATGTACGGGCGAACTGCACAGATCAAGTAGCCTGCTTTGATTTCTGTCGGAACTTTCGGGGAGTCAAAAGTCAAGATTACATTTTTAGATTTAAGCAAAGAGCCATCACGCCGGAACATCATACGACGTGCAGCAAGAACACCCTGATCCGCAAGTTCAGTCACCAATTCATCCTCACTGCATGGCAAGAGATCAAACTCCGAAATAACACCCCGAGAGGTGTTAAGAAACGGGTGAGGTGTCACTTTGACAGGAATGCTTTGAAGACTAGAAAGGCGCAGAAAAGTGTTACTCTGAGAAACACTGCAAGTTTGGACAAGCAGGTCCCCAGAGCGAAGCTTCCTCACAGACTTCAAGGGGCCAACCGCAGCGTCCAAAGCTTTAGAAATGAAAAATGGAGATCTGGTGGACAGTCTCTCATTCGGATCGATGGATTCGACAAGTAAGTGTGTAGCATGCGTAGTCACAGCAATCGAGGGGAGACGACGCTTCGGAGCGACTGGTACAGCTGCCGAAGAAGAGGTTCCACATTCTTGGTCCAGGTCATGGTCTAAAGATCGTTTAAGGGTATGAGACTTGGTAGGTTGAGAAGACGAAGGAGAGTCGTTGTCAACTATCATATTCACAGGTGACCTAAATTTGGAGTTTTGTTTTTTGTTTCTACCCATGGAAAAAAGAAGGAAGATTCGTCTGCAGACTACTCCACCCACCACCGAGCCCCACAAGGGAGA
Organism: Macrothele yani; assembly: GCA_039090855.1. Taxonomy (NCBI): domain Eukaryota; kingdom Metazoa; phylum Arthropoda; class Arachnida; order Araneae; family Macrothelidae; genus Macrothele; species Macrothele yani. The sequence goes on along the minus strand of CM076999.1, from coordinate 41,707,552 downwards.
ACTGGAGGTCCGCAAGCCAAGAAAATGACGCTAGACACAGTTCTGGAGCTTATACGTTGCAGATATAGTCCGTTGGCTGTGATCACACGCACTCGGCGGACACTTCGGCCTCCTGGTACCGTCATGCCAACGCCTTTGGCATGATCCCACAGCCCCGGGCTCACCCTGCCGTGCCATACGACAAAAAAGCCGCTAATGCCCTGTACACAACTTGGTACAAGACTTCTGACTAGAGGTGGGTTAGTCTCTAGCCTCCCGTTTACAGCGAAGCCGGGGTCGAAGAGGAGTGTTGGTACACAGGAGGCACTTAACCGGTCTCCTGCGACCTCAGCCGCCAGACATCCCATTTCCGCCTCACGGGTCTCCGCACGCGGCAAACATGCAGGTAGGCCTAGCACCCAAACCAGCGAAAAGGAAAAAAAGAAATCCAAAGAAGACAAATCCTAGCAGGGAACCCAATGGCAATCTCAGCAACCTACGAACTGAGCGGTTAATATAAATCAGTTAGTGGTGGAGGGTAACAAAACCACAAGACCGGGGTGTTAGTACATAACGTGGTAGCGATGAGGTAGAGAATACAACACGGGCAACTAGCCAGTGGAGAAAATAAATTCAAACAAAAAAAGCGAGACACAAGACCAGCTCGGGATCGTGGGGCCGCGACTCCCCAACAGCTGGATGAACAGCCGTCCCTGCAAACACCAACAGCAAAGCGGTGGCATGACATCAGATGTTGACCAGTCACAAGGTCAGCTCGGGCCGTGGGGGCGCCGCTCCCCAAATAACTGGAAAACCAGTTATCCCCGTGCGGGTCTTGTCGAGTGGCTGATGTCTTGTGGGAAAAAGAAGTTCTACAGCTTATTACACATCTGGTCTTAATGTAATGGCTCATCGGTGTGAATTTATAAAATGATTTAAAAAATATATATCTCTTTCGGGACTATTTCAAATGTCTAAGTGCCGTCCGGTGGCGCAATGGTCTAAGCGATGGTCTCTGATCATTCGTCTGAAGGGGGTCCGGGTTCGAATCCCGGTGAGGCATGGATGTTTTGTTTGTCTTACGACACTGTCTCTGTACCTTTTCTTGAACCAGTGACCCTAAATTAGGGAGGGCCTAAATCATTGAGTTGCTCACGGTGGTCGTTAAACCTCCAATCAAACAAACAAACAAAAATGTCTACGTATTCAGTCGAACGTTATAGAACTTTCGAGATTTTGGTGAGAAAACAGGAATTATCACTGGAAGAATTAGGTCGAACAGCTAAATGGCACTCACAGTAATTATAAAGGTCATCTGCCACTTTTATTTTGAAGACGTCTGTTTGTCAAATATGGTTCATCTTTAATGCGGTCCTTAAGCCCTGCAGTAGGAAAAAAAAATAAAGTTGAATTCTTAGAGCAAGACCGTAAAACAAAGTGCACAGGATTAACAGGAAAGAAATCATATCAATTTTAAGCAAACTTTTCTATGTTTTTTAATCTTGCGTCTGGAGCGCCGTCATTTCTCCAGCAGGGCCTTTGACAGCGCAAATTCCAGAGACAAAATGTGCAAATCCCCCCAAAAAAGTATCATTACAAGAGATTACCTGTGTAACCCACCTGAAGCTTCACTTCCGAAATGCATAAAATTTCAGTTCGCTCATATGGAAGGACTGACATGCAAGCACAAATTCTGATGTAAATTTGACATGCTTCGTCAAACACCTTGAAAGCATCAATGATCGTGCTACGAGTTGTCTTCGGGACTCTTACAGAACAGGAAGGCGAGTTACTGTTAATATTCTGTTATAAAAGTCAGTGTAATGCAAAGTATGCACTACGACAGTATATACGAATCAGATAATTACTGAGAGAAACTTTTATTCGATACAGTGCAGAGGTGGTTGGTAGAGAAGTTCGAAGAAACTGAGGAATTAGGTATTTCGTCCGGATAAAGTCGTCCTCCAGCTTCGACAATTTCGTCAATTACGTGAGATTGGCCATTACCACATTTTGAGACAGTGCAACCCGATTGCCGATCCGTTAGGTGTAGTGTCGGTGGTCAACAATCTGCAAAGCGCTACAGTCAACCATGGAATAGTATCCTTACAGTGTATGTGGGATATAAGAACTGCTACCAGGCGAAATGGAATAACACTCACATTTCTCTTTCCAGTTATTGTCCGGTATGAAAGTTTACAGCCTGTGTCTCTGGGATAACGTATGGTCAGATGTTGAACATTTTACTGTTAGTCGCAATATGACTGTCGCATTTTACTGTTAATCGCAGAACGTAATTGAGGAAAAATGAGTTTGGTCTCGGATTCGTTTTTCTAATATGCCTCATAAATTTCCCATGGGGTTCCAATCAATCCTATACATCACTTCCCCATCTTTTTTCCTCAAAAATACCCTCAGAAAATTCGACTTTGATGTCGGTCTGAAGCCGCCGAGTTCTTTGTCAGCTATCCTACAGCAGAAAAGCGATCCAGCCGTGCTACTCTCAGATGCAGGAATCTACCCCATCCCATTGCTCTATCATGATCGCTTTGTAAAACATTACAATGACATGATAAAAAGGATCCTTCGGATTGAAAATTAACGAGCACAAGCGTGACATTAAGAACCAAAAGCTTACAGCGGCTCTAGCGCAGGAAGTCGCGAACTACGGCGCCGTTCCTCAATGGGACGACCTCAAGAAATTGGCCCCATATATAAACCCAAGAACCACCGCTTTCAGAAAAACCGTGGAGATACTAAAACTCGAAAGCGCTTGCAATTCTGATCTTTCCACATATTTACCAGCCGTCAAGCGTTTCCTCCTACATATACCTCCAGGAACACGATCATCTCACTTGTCATCTCTTGTTTAACTTCACGTGCTCATAACGTACTTCTTACGTGTGTTGTTCTTCTCCTTGTATAAAATTTTGGCAGTATGATTCGATACTTAACGTTTTAAACAGTAGCCTGACAAAGCCGCCCGTCTGCGGCGGTGAAATCAAGCAATCTAGTTTTTAATCTGTACTCTTTTACATAAATTAAACGGAAATCTACACGTTCGTGTTGTAAATATCCTTGGTTTAGTCACAGCCCATGATTTCTTAATCTTGATATGCGTTATTATAGTTGATTTGTTTGAATCATTAGATTTATTAGGAAACCGATGCACCATATCCACATCTGAAGGCTATTTATTTTGAATTTGAAGCTTCTTAGCCAGTATGTTCAAATAATTCCCAAGTTGATATTTACTCTTGGCACCTGCTAGGTCAATACCATGTACCGCTAAATTTCGGTTTCGTTGGTACTGATTTAAATCATTCAATTCAGTCCTCAATACTTGTAATTCCTGTAAATACTTAACCTCATTTGCATCTAATACTTGAATCTTATATTGCAGGGTCAGGTTTTGTTGTTCCAAATCCATACATTTAGATTATATAACATCATACGTCATAATTTTCTGAACCACAGAATATATGTGCTAGTTCCGCTCTTAGCTCTGGTATTAAGTTAAGAACATTTTGCTTTGAATATATCTCTAATACAGATTTTCTTAAAAAGGCCATATCAGCCATTTTGCTCTCTGCACCACGCAATGGAGGTAGCCTAGGTTTAGTAGCTTGAGTAGAGGATTGATTTCTTCTAGATATCATAATAGGGAAAACAGAGATTTATCATAAGGAGAGCACAAATACCACAATATGATTAATAAGCTGCATGAAGAAAATTGAATACTAAAATCATGTACACTATCCTTCCCCACACCTGAATGAATCATCCAAAATAGGTATTCACAGCTCAGTCGAAACCACTTGCATGGGCAAACAAAAGATATCTCAGGATCTGAGTGAAATCATAGGAAGGACTGTTCACCGAATAAGAAATAAGAAACCTTGCAAACAGTTCACAGTAAGTTGATACACTTCCAAAATAAGGTAGTTGGGACGCAGACCTGATATAGATGGCAGCACACTATTGCGAGGCAGACGTTACGAATTTATAAGCGTGAAAATCGGATTTCATAATAAACAGTAAATGCCTCAAAAAAGAAAAAGGTACCAGTTCAGTTCCTTACGTTGTGAAGTTCAAAAAAATAGATACCGTAATCAAATGAGGTATCCGGTTGGTGAACTGAAAATCCAATTAGGGTGATGAATAAATTCAGGCACCTCAGAAACGTCCTTTAAAACCAATGAGGTCAGTAATACAGAACTCTAAGTGCAAAGAATTCTTCCAGAACAGTTCTTATTAATATGGTATAATTAAAACAACTTAGTGGTGAGAAAGAAATATTGAATCATATTATGACCTCCAGCCGCATTCTCCGCGAATAATCCAAAACGAAGGAGCTTCATAAATAATATCCAATATTCAGGAACTGAAAAATTCAAAATTCAACTAAATCAACAGCAAGATAACATAAAACGACCGCCATGCCTCAACTTCTCTGACTTGACTGATATAGCCACTCATTTGATGTTTAATACTGTTAATCCGCCCTTGAGAAATCAAAATGTGAACACAATATGTTGAATTTGTGTTTTTAGTGACAGAAATAAAAAAAATTAAGATTGCAAATGAATTCAGACAACAAGGAAGGAAAATTCTAAAATCAATAACGTTCACGAATTTCCGATTTCAGTGCTACAATGCCTATAATATTTTTAGCACTCATTCCTAGACAAAGCGTTCGTGTTAAATTTTACAAAGTTAATTATAGGTGATTTTAAATTTTATTGATTTACATATCCGTCCTTTTTTATTATTTTACTGAGAATTTACATCCTCAATTTTAATTCCCACGAAACTTTTTGAAAATCTCAATATCTATTTTGCGATGCGAATTATTCAGTGTAAAAGATATAACTCATTATTTGAGTACGGATTATTGCAGTAGAATATCTGCATATGTGATATCATGCTTTAGGCATTTTGTGCGCTAGTGCTTATTAATGCATAAAACGGACAAATTGCTATTAAATTTGCATTCTTTAAGCAAAACTATTTAACTGTTAATTAGATCTTTCAACTGACGATCATGTAAAAATGTACTTAAACAAGAGTTTTAGTTTACCGATATATAAAATCCAAGCTGTACCCAAAAATCACAAATCTTCTAAGCTGGGCGGTATTTTGAAGGATTAGAAATGTACTGATACCAAGCGAATTTAAAAAACAATAAAGTTCCGATCGCTAATCAAGGAAGCAGGAAACTCGGCACAGGAAATAAACCCTGCCGTACTGCTTGTTATGTTTTTTGACATATCTGAACGAAATTCTTCAAAAATTAACACAAACTATGGCGAAATTCATGTAGAGTTGAGGCCATGCATAGTATCCCACATTTATCTATCTAAGCGAATTTTCTTATTTGATGTTATAGTCACACAAAATGTTAGCTCTGTTATGTCAATAAAGCGGATCACCGAAAAATATGTTATTTTTAATCTCTGAAGAATTTGTGTTTTCGAAAAGGCGGTCGGAGAGCTTTGGAAGAAACATTAAAATTTTGAGAGAAATGTGTCGTTATATATTTAAAAAATAAATTTTTTCATCAACGCACATTTTTAATCCTTACGTACGGACCAGATACACGGATTTAACTAAAAAAGGCATACAAAGGCTGCAGACGGCTAAAAGAAGTATGGGGAACTGAATGCTTTTTGTAACCAGAAGAGACAATAAGAGAAAGTCATGGATCAAGAATATGACAAGAGTGTAAGACATCATGATTACAATAAAATCTCTGAAATGGCAATTAGCTGGGCATATTGCCAGGAGTACGGACCACCGATGGACTGAATATCAAGGGACCGAAAAGACCCAAAAGAAGACCAAGTGGAAGATGCGTGAATGAAATACGAATTGATGCGGAGTGATTGGACGAGACTGGGTCATGACCAGTGTGACCAGATTACTTCTTTAGAATCGGAGGACAATTTTATTAAAAAAAGGAGGACATTTCCACAAAAAGGAGTGCACAATAAATATGTACAAACAATAAATATTAATGCAGATACACTGTATTTCAATTTTACAGTTTGAGAGTTCATGCGTGTACAACTTTAAGAAAGAAAGAAAAATTTTAGTCTGCTGGACCTATGTACTTATATATTTCACTGGAAGAGATTTTCTTCAGTACATCGGGTTTGTTGTACAACAGTTTTGAATTTAGACCATGACATGTCTTTCAAATTGTATTTAACTAGCGGTATACCCCTCGTTGATTGATTAAGAATCTTTAATTATAAACAGAAAAATTTCACAGCACACAAAACAAGTAGGATGAGGTCACTATTTACGCTACTACACGGCACGGCACCTTCCACGTGCGATGAACGAGAGACAGACTAACGCGCACTGGCGGGTTTTCTCTGCGCTCTTGACTCACAAGTTACTTACTGCAGCAGGCAGTTGTAGGATTGCAGGAATAAATTTCCGAGGGGCAGGAGGGAGGGCGCGAGCAAAAATCCAGTAATAAATGAATACATTTTAATATAGACATAAATCAAACTGTTCCTTCGATGTCATAACCACAGGAATTTGAAAACTTTATCGTCCTATAACGGAAATCGAACCCGCATCTCCCGATTTGCGCTCGGGTATGCTAACCATTACACCACCCAGGACAATGAAATCCAAATAACTGAGGCATTTATCTGAAACGTGTGACTTTGATTTCACTGCACTAGTCGAAGCAAACGTGTCTCATCGCACTGCTAAGTTTTCTTTTTTTTTTTTTTTGGTTGGTGGTGTAACGACTACCGTGAGCAACACTTTGGACTATAAGCAGTCGCTAATCGCTAATGTAGGGCCACTGGTTCCGGGGAAGGGAGAAAGCCAGCGCCGTAGGACAAACACAACATCCATGCCGCATCGGGATTCAAACCCGCGCCCTATTCGGACGAATGGTTATAAGCCAGGGCTTAAATCACTGCGCCAACGTGGCGGCGTAGTGCTAAGTAATTTTTTTTTTGATTGGAGGTTTAACGACCACCGTGAGCAGCTCAATGGGCTATAAGCAGTCGCCCGTCCCTAATTTAGGGTCACTGGTTCCAGGGAAGGGAGGGAGCCAGTGCCGTAAGACAAACACAACATCCATGCCTGACCGGGATTCGAACCCGGACCCCTTACGGACGAATGATCAGAGGCCAGCTCCTTAGACCTATGCGTCACCGCGCAGTGCTAAGTTAGATCACCGCCAATGAGTAACTATCAAAAAAATATGTTAGCACTACGATTACACACGTTTGTTTTCTCTGGTGCAGAGAAATCAAAGTATGACGTTTCAGATAAAATACCTCAGTTGTTTGGATTTTTTTTTTTTTTTTTTTTTTTGATTGGAGGTTTTACGACCACCGTGAGCAACTCAATGGGCTATAAGCAGTCGCCCGTCCCTAATTTAGGGTCACTGGTTCCAGGGAAGGGAGAGAGCCAGTGCCGTAAGACAAACACAACATCCATGCCTGACCGGGATTCGAACCCGGACCCCTTACGGACGAATGATCAGTGGCCAACGCCTTAGACCACTGCGCCACCGGGGCGGCTGTTTGGATTTCATTGTCCTGGGTGGGGTAATGGTTAGCATATTCAAGCGCGAATCGGGAGATGCGGTTTCGATTGCCGTCATAGTACGATTAAATTTTTCAATTTCTGTGATTATGTTAAACGGAAAAAACAGCTTGATTTATGTTACATTAAAGTAAAACACAAGGCGCTCTCCATGGTTTAAAACGATACGTCAATAAAATCAGTCCATGGTTTAAAACCTAAGCTGATGAACCATAACTTTAATTATGCTCAAGATACATGTTAAAACCTGATGATAATTAAATACACTTCCTAAAAACCTCTGGTTCCACCCTGGATGCCGTCGTCAGATGATAAATATAAAAGCAATCATACTACAGAGTAACACATTAATTTATAGGTATCTATAATGACGTATGTATAGTGGTCCTCTAGCGACCACCAGGATATCTGCATCGTTAACTGATATCAAAGTGAGACAAATAGGTTGACAGGGAACGTGGTATACCTAGGAAAGGTAGAATAAGTACGAAAAACAGTTAAAACGTACCTGGGGAAAATGGAGTTGTAGGGGGAGGAGGTGATAGAGATGGAACAGGCTATCGGAAAAGAGGCTCCAAAAATGTTGGGATCGTAACTAACACATGGAAAATGTAAAAATTGGAGCTTCTTTTCCAATAACCTATTGCATCTCTATCACCCCCCTACAACCCAATTTTCCCCAGGTACCTTTTAACTGCTCTTCGTACTTATTCTACCTTTTCTACATATACCCTTTTCCCGGTCAACCTATTTGTATCACTTTGATATCAGTTAACGATTTAGATATCCTGGTGGCCGCTAGAGGACCGCTATGCATACGTAATTGTAGAGACCTATAAATTAATGTATTACTCTGTCTTATGTTTGCATTTGTATTTCTCATCTGAACACGGGATCCAGGGTGGAACCGAAAGTTCTTATGAAGTGTTTATAATTATCATCAGGTTTTAACTTGTATCTTGAGCATAATTAAAGTTATGGTTCATTAACTCAGGATTTAAACCATAGATTGATTTTATTGAAGTATTGTGCACCAAGATGAGCTGCTTTGTATTTTACTTTAATGTTTTTAGCTTCACGAAAATATTTCTAGGTTATATAAAGCTGGATTTATGTCTACATTTATTATTTCATGTGTTTCCGGCTTGATATGAATACATGTTAGTGGTGGCTTAATACGATATATGATTGCAATAGAAGAATTTTACCGAAACGTATTTCAATTATTCCTTATTGAAAAAACCGGACATTTGGGCTATTTCTCTTTTCGTTTGCAGCCCTGGAGGACATGGAGACAAACGAAAAACATGTCATCTAAAAGCCGGACGTCTGGTCAACCTGGTCGGGAAAGATTATTGTTGAAGAAACTTGTGGAGATCTGAACTTAGCACCCGTTGAGGTTGAAGGTAAATATGAAATTAAGAATATGGATAATTATCTAGCAAAACTGAATTTTGGTATTATCGTCATAAAATATTCACCCAGCTTGCAATTTGTTTTGAAGGAGGACTCAACCTCTCCGTAATTGCCAAAATATAACAAAATGGATTTAACAATTTAATGATTATAATAAGATATATATTTCTTTTCTGCAATATATTACTGAAAAGCATAGTTTCTAATAATCATTAGCATTAAGACGAAATACGTGGGTAAAAAACCATGAAAGTAACCATCTTATTATAACCAACATTTTTGAACTAAACAGAAATATAACATTCCTGTCATTTTAAATAGGTAAATTAAGAAAATATCAACTTAGCAGAATTTGTGAAAAAACTCATAGTGAGTGCAGAAACCGCAAAACGAACCTTAATAAATCCGTTTCGAATTGTTTTAATAAAAACAAAGAGGCACAATACAAATCGCAGCACATTTGTTTTCTAGATGGGATGCTCAAAGAAAATAAAAAAACTTTAAATTTTAAAATATGATCTTAACTGATATCTGCGATCATAAATTTACGAAAACGATTAAAATTTGATTATGCTTGTATTGCAGACTTTCTACGTGGATAGTAGGAGTGGGCGCTAACGGTCTACCATTTGTCATTCTATGTGAAATATAGCAACTGTTACTATTTGACAAGGCCATAAAAGGCTCTTCAGGAATGTTAATTGCATCAATACTCCGAAATATATATTCCGAAGGGAACATTTTATTTCCTGATGAATTCAAACCTGTGTTTCATCAAGTACACAGACTGCCTCCATGGGACGAACTGTCTGATGATGCAAACGAAAACAATAAAATAATATTTTGAGGAAAGTGAACATTACCTTTGGAATGACTATTACCAAATATGGTCTGTGAAATGATTTTTTGATTTCGCTCTGTTATTTTGTGTTTGAGTGGACGTCTATTGCTGTCCGCATCATGATTTCAAAAGGAATAAATTTAAGGGACCACGTCCCAATTGTACGGTAACACATATCTGTAAAATATTTGAAACATACCTGTTCCGACACTTTAATTGTTCAAAATGATAAGACAAAACTAGTCGGAGTATGATTTAATGACTCTCAAAATACCTCCTCGACTATGGAAGTATTTTCTGCCATTCAAGCTTATAATGCACTTATCATCGTCTCTTGCATTATTATCAAAACACCTCTCCGAGACCCACATCTTACATCAAAATAACTCCAACCGATTAAAAAACGATGTCGCAACAATCTACGGTATCTGGCTAGAACACTCACGCGTTACAAACACATGGAAGCAAACACGTATCACTAGCCGCCGTGTGACTCAGTGTTCTAAGCACATGCTTCTGTCCATTCCCCAGGTTCGAATCCCGGGAGGCATTGATATTCTGCTGTTCTCACTGCCTTGTCTCTTTCTCTCCTTTCCTTGAACCACGTGTCCTAAATTAGGGACGGGCTGCACCTTACAGCCGGCAGCTTTGCTGACGGTGGACGTTCATTGTAAAAACTAATGACACTTTTTAACTTGCTCAAACTTGTTGCTATCTCTCGGCCAACCTGTAGTGACTATATAGGTCAGTGTGGGCCAGGGTTGAAAAAATTAACCTCAATTGTTTCCTTATGTTAGAGAAATACCGGAAAGATAAAAGCTTAAGTGGTAACAACTGTTTCGAAAAGAATGTGCTTTGACGTTCAAACAATTTGGAATTTGGTGCATGTAATGGTACATTACATTTCGTGATATTCCCTTCACTGGATCATAATTCACTTTAGAGGTATTATTGACGTTAATTAGTGTAGTCAGTAGCTGTGGTATTCGCATAATTCCAGTTATTGACAAATCAGAAACTCAAAGTTCCACCTTTAGTTTTGTATAATTTTGTACTTAGTATAATTTTAGACGTGACTCATCCAAGAGCAAACAGTTTCACTCCACCTTCATGTCAACAGCATCGATATTTCTCGTAAACTGGCTGTGCGGATCTAATGTTTACCTGATAATCAGACATCAATAAGCTAAGGAATAATTAATGCATCACTTGCTGAATGAGTATAACAAAAACTTTAAAGCGAACTCACAAATCGTGATTGGTATTTTTTCACATTTTGTGTGATTCCCTCTTTGAACTCGGCTAAGAGAACATTATGAAATTACACCTCATTTAATACCTTCTAAGATTCATACATTGTAAAAGAAAAAATTTTCAAATCTTATTTTAGTAATTCATTCCTAATCCCTAAATATCTCCTCAGTGATTCCCAGTGGAATTACATCTACACTAAAGTGCCAGAAAAATTTGATACAGACAAGCATATGCAAAATATATAGCAACGTCACTTATGCGCGTACTCATTTGCGTCCGCCAGTGCGTAAAAAAGGCGATAGACATATTTGCCAGCTGTCAGAGCTGTTTTCGGCATGAGAATCACAAGTAATAACGATTTAAGCCATTTTCAACATGGTGTCATAGTTGGCGCTCGTGAGATGAGCCATAGTACTTCGGAGGTAGAAAGATGTTTGGATTTTCACGGACGACCATTGCTAGGGTGTACCGTGGCTACAAGAATTCCGGCAAAACCTCCAACATACGATACCAATGTGGCCGTAAAAAGACATTCGGTGAACGTAACCATCGTTGGCTGTCAAGAATCGTTTCACCCGATAGGCGTGCAACACTCTCGTAGGTATCATCGGAATTCAATGCTGGAGCCTCAACAAGCATCAGCGTCCGGGCTGTGCAACGTACCCTGCAGGATATGGGTTCTGGGAGCCGACGCTCATATCGGTCCCCTTGATGGGTGCACGACACAGAGCCATGGCCTCTCTTGGGCACGGCACCCCCACTGGACACTTGATGACTGGAAACAAGTAGCCTGGTCGGACGAGTCGCGTTTACAACTGTGTCTTTCAGTTGGAAGGATTCGTGTGTGGTGCAATCCCCATGAAGCCATGGATCCCCCATATCAACAGAGGACTGTATTGGCTGGTTGGGGAAGGGGGCCTGTACTGGCTGGTGGGGGGGCTGTAATGGTATGGGTTGTGTTTAGCTGGACTTCACTGGGACCCCTTGAACGTCTACAAACGTCTGTGACCGGCTAATGTTATGTGCGCATCCTTTCTGACGAGGTACATCCGTTCATGTCCTGCATTCATGCTAATGGGTTGGACCTGTTCCAACAGTAAAATGCACCTACACACAAGTGTCGGGATGCCACATTATGGTTAGAAGAGCATTCATCTGAGTTTGGGTGTTGCTATTCATACCTAAGTCCCCAGATCTGAACGTGATAGAACACATTTGGGTTGCCATGCAACGCGCTATCGAACGCAGGAATCCGAAACCTCGGAATACATCGGTATTGTGGAACGCTCTACAGAAAGTATGGTGTGCATTGCCTACAGAATATTTCCAGAAGTTAGTGTAGTCCATACCCCGTGGTATTTCTGCAGTCCTGCGCTACCGTGGGCGACTTATGGTGTACCAATTGTTCTGGCACTTCAGTGTAATTTTTAAGGTATTAATGTTTCCCGACAGTAGTACAATCAAATCCTAAGAAAAAAGTTTCGATCGAATAAAGAGGGCGGTAGTAGGCAAACCCACTGTTGAAATCTGTTCGTGCAGAATGCTGACCCATGTAATGCGCAATAGTAGACATGTTCGTCAAAATCGTTTCTTACGTTCGTCAAAATCACCATAATAATAACAATGTTTTTGAAAAAATAGACATCTGATGTCTTAGTATTGCTGCTGCGATAGTTTAGTAAATATTTAATTTTACGACTCACATATAACTCTTTATTAGCTTTGCAACAATAAAATTCATTGAAAGAACTACCTCCCTACGTATCGCTCCATGTCAGGGAATAGTAAGCCTTATCGTTTGTTGTTATGACTTAATTCACTTTGGTGGTGTATACTGGACTGTGGCTCCGTGTGGTCGTGCGTGACGATAAATATGCACTGCGTTGTATGCAAATAAATGCATAAACGCTAACTAATCACATGTGTTTAACCTAAATTACACAGCCCAACAAAAAAAGTAAGTTTCTGGTGCCTCGAAAGATAGACCTATTCTTGGGTATATTTGGGGCACTGATTCCTAAAATGCCATCAGTTTTGCCCTAACAGCTCTAGTTTTGGAGTTGATAGGGCAAAACTGATTTCGTCAATTTTGCCCTATCAGCTCTAAAATGGCAACAGTTTTGCGCTATCATACCCACCCTATATAGTGACGTGCAGAAATATTGTTATTTTATGTGCGTAAAGTCAGTGTATATTGTTATTTTATGAGTGTAAAGCCAGTGTATGTTAGTCTAATTGAGAATATGTGAACCGCTATACCACCAGATGATCTAATGTGATCTAATTGTGGTTGCAGAGTGAGAGACGCCATGGCCTCCCCATGAAGAAGTTGCTTGAATCATCCAAATGTTTTTGCTACATTTGTGGCGAGTACACCTTTAAAGAAAGTAGGGAACCTATTTCTTAGTTTGTGAAGACGTCATATCTTGCTTATTTTTGTGTTCAGCTTGAAGATCAAGATAAGTCGGGGGCTATCCATATTGTACGCAAAATTTACACAGAACATTTACAGCAGTGGGCAAATGGAAAGAGCAGCTCTCTGAAATTTGGAATACCAATGGTGTGGAGGGAACCTAAAAACCACCATGATGACTGTTATTTTTGTCTTGTCGACATCAAGGGCATCAATCGAAACAATCGAAGCAATTGGACATATCCTGACCACGATTCAGCAAGACGACCGCATCCACACTCAAATGAAATACTCATTCCATATTTCATCCACATACCAGAGCTGCCAGAGGATGATGAATCAAGCATGTCTAATCACATACAGGGTAACGGCAGTGGAGAAAGTGACAGTGATTTCGTAGGAACTTCAGCAAGTTTTAACCAACGTGAACTGAGTTATCTCATCAGGGATATGAACCTCTCAAAGGAGTCTTCAGAATTACTTACCTACAGGTTGAATGAAAGGAATTTAATTCAATCTGGAACAAACATTACGTTTGACCATTGCAGAGAAAATGATTTGGTGCCTTTTTTCTCTACGGACAACCTAGTATTCTGCAATAATGTCAGTGGCATTCTCAGGAAAATGGGTACATCATCATACATGCCAAATGGATGGCGTATTTTCATTGATAACTTCAAGCGGAGTTTGGATGTGTTCTTTTTCACAACGGCAACAGATACGATTCAATTGCAATTGGACACTCAGCCAGTATGACAGAGACGTACGAGATAGTCTCTCTGGTCTTGGGAAACCTGAAGTATCAAGAACATTAATAGATGATTTGTATAGACATAAAGATGGTGAACTTTCTCCTGGGTCAGCAAAGAGGCTACACAACATATCCGTGATTTATATGTCTGTGAGACAGCAGAGCCAAACACGACCACTTGATAAGAAAAGAGTGCTCTCTCAGAAAAGATATGTTAGTTGGACGACAAAATGTCTTTAAGGAACATTTGGTAGGCAGAAACATAATCATCCTGCCACCTTTACATATCCAGCTAGGCCTAATGAATTAATTTGTAAAGGCGTTAAACACAGAAGGTTTGTGCTTTGGCTCTTTATTAAGTATATTTCCAGGACTGATCGCGGAAACATTGAAAGCAGGGATTTTCGATGGTCCCCAGATAAGGCATCTTATAAACGATCAATATTTCATAGTATCAATGGACAACGTTGAGTCTTGTGCCTGGACTTAGTATGTTCTAGTTGCCAAAAATGTTATTGGCAAACATAAGGCAGACAACTGTTCTGATTTAGTTGAGGACATGCTCTCCAATTTTAATAAGCTCGAAGCATCGATGTACATTACCTACACAGCCACCCAGATCGCTTTTTAGAAAACCTTGTTTATTTAAAGGGAAGGCATGTTGAAAGATTTCCACAGTACATAAAAATTATGGAAGACAGATACCAGGTTAGGTGGGATACCCACATGATGGCAGATTACTGCTGGAACCTTCAGAGGGACTGTCCTCGTAGATCTCACTCTAGAAAGTCCTATAATAGACGTTTCTTATATGTTGAATGACTGATCAGTTTACATGCTCTTGTGTTGAAATATACTGATTCTGTAGTATGTGCTTGTTTCAATACTATGTATATATTATCAATATTTGTCAAAATCATGTCAAGAATAGTCCTATAAAAGACGTTTCTCATATGTTCAATGACTGATCATTTTATATGCTGTTGTGTTGAAATACACAGATTTAGTAATATGAACTTGTTTCAATAGTATGTAGATAATATCAATATACAGATTAAGTAGTATGTTCTTGTTTCAATATCAATATTTGCCCTGATCATGTCAAAAATATCACATTATGCGATGTAGGATATCAGACGATCCCGTGAGACGTCTACCAAGAAGACAGTGCCTAACCCCATGTTGCTTGTCTGTCCAAGACGTATTCTGTGCGCATCAAGTCGCTCGTCTTCCAAGAAGACTGTGCCTAACCCCATGCTGCTTTTCTGTCCAAGACGTACTCTGTGCGCATCAAGTCGCTCGTCTTCCAAGAAGGCAGTGACTAATCCCATGTTGCTTGTCTGTCCAAGACGTACCCTGTGCGCATCAAGTCGCTCGTCTTCCAAGAAGACAGTGACTAACCCCATGTTGTTTGTCTGTCCAAGACGTACTCTGTGCACATCAAGTTGCTCGTCTTCCAAGAAGACAGTGCCTAACCCCATGTTTCTTGTCTGTCCAAGACGTACTCTGTGCGCATCAAGTCGCTCGTCTTTTTTGACTCCATTGTTCGTTAGATTTGTCCCCTATAGAGAACGTATGGGGTGTCATCGCAAAACGAATAGCTCGCATGGCCTTTGCCGCCTGTCACAACCAACGAATTGTGGATGCGTGAGAAGCAGCATGGAATGCAATACAGCAGACGTCCATCCAAACTCTCTTCCATTTGATCCCACGGCGTGTGGGGTTGGTTATCACGACCCACGGTGGATATATTATTTCTAATCTTTTGATCTTTCTCACCTCGAACGCGTATGTAATTATAATCGTTTGTAACTTGTACCATAACTAATGATTCACATAAATTTCATTGTGATTGCTTGTTTCTTTCTTAGTGTAGCAATTTCTATTAACAGCAGTGTATTATAATAAAGAATCCGGTAGTGTATATAGCACATTCTTAAAACATTTAATTTTTGAAGCAGTTTTCACTACATAATCCAAAAATTGAAATATTTCTATAAGTAAATGTCACACTGTTGTCGCAAATATCCCTGTGCTGTAAGCTTAAAAAGAAAGGCCGTTCCGGTCCATAGTGTACAAATTTGAACTTCAAGAGCGAAAATATTTGTGAAAGGAAGATATGAATGTAAAAATTAACTTCATCCCGGGAAATGAGTCTTCCCCTATGACATGAATGAGGTTAAAATTTATCTTTGTAATTTTGGTTTTATTCAGTGATTGTTCTCTTTAATCTCTTCTCATAATATTGAATTACATATAGGGATGCAAAGTCAGGGGTTGCGTGACATTTCAAATACTCTCCTTCACAAATGTCCGCTCCGCCTTTTTGTGGTACGTACAGTTCACCATGTAGAAGGTTTGTGCGATTCTCAGTGTCCTAATATTGCAATGGTTTTCATCCAAAGACGGGCATGATATACATATTATAATTTTTCCGATATCTCTGAATCTAATTCTATTTTGAATTGTTATTTTCTCTTAGTACAGCAGCGTTCTTTGTAAATAACAAATTGCATATAATATGCAGTTTTTCCTATTCCACAAAGTAGCAACTTAGGATTAAAGCCATGCTTTCGCTTTAATATACATTGCTGGCCACCCAAAATGCAACACCAAGAAGGAAGCATCCGATGGGCCTGAAATTCGCAGCATGGGTCGCCCGCGAGAGGACAAGCAGACGATTAGCATTGCAGGCCATATGCAAATCATGTGCGCCCCACACGCCACCAAGAAGCACTGTAAGAAGGGTGCACAGAAGGCGGGGTGTAAGTAGTGGAAGCAGGATGTGCTGCCGGACCTGTGTGTGGGAAGCTTCCTGATGCCTCATCGCAGAATACGGCAGTCATTCCAGCACGTTTCGGAGTTCGACAGAAGAAGAATTGTGTCTTATCGCGACAGCGGTTTATCGTACCGAGACATCGGCGCCCGTGTGGGACGAGATCCAGCCACAGTGAGGCGAGTATGGATTCGGTGGGTGCAGGAGGGACGGACGGAACGACGTGAGCGATTGCCGCCGCCGCGGGACACCACCGAACGAGAGGACCGGCGTGTTGTGCTGCCGGCATTGACGGCTCACACCGCAACATCACGCACGTTTGCGCAGGAATAAGTGCGTGTTGCGCAACAAACTGTGTCAGCACGTACCATTCGACGTCGTCTGCATGAGCGGGGACTTGTCGCACGGCGCCCATTGCTCCGATTACCATTGACGTTTCACCACCGGCGAGTTGGCGGCAGGGGGCCGTTGAACGTCGCATCTTGGCTACGGAATGACACGACCTTGTCTTCTCCGACGAATCCCGCTTCTGTCTGTAACACCACGATGGTCGGATCCGCGTGTGGCGGCACCGCGGCCAGAGAATGTATGACGCCTGTATTATTCATTGCCATACCGGTCCGTCGCCTGGCGTTACAGTTTGGGGCGCAATCGGATATGACACCCGCACCTCTCTGGTATGCCTCGCCGGTACACTCAACAGATACCACCATATCTCCGACGTTTTGGAGCCTGTAATCCTCCCTTACCAGCAGGATCTGCCAGCGGTCACGTTTCAAAAGGATAATGCGCGCCCGCACGTGGCACACATCGTGCAACAATTTTTCACTGCTCACCAGGTGTCACTGCTGCCGTGGCCCGCCTGTTCTCCCGATAAGTCGCCCATCGAACATGTCTGGTCGCTTATCGGCAAAGGAGTAGCCCGGCAAGCACCACCCGCGGCTACGCCTGATGAAATGTGGCAACGTGTGGAAGCAGCCTGGACCGACATACCCCAAGCCCACTTCCAAAGCCTCTTTCGTTAGATGCCGCGGCGTGTATCGGCCGTTATTGTCAGCCGTGGGGGACACGCGAACTATTGACGTCTGCGTGCTCCGCAAGTCGCACGGGTCTGTAAGCTCAATCGTTTCATCTTTGTATCGCTTGTTATGTGTCCAGTAAATCTGGCTTTGCCATCTCGTGTCCTTCTTGGTGTTGCATTTTGGGTGGCCAGCAGGTTATTTGCAGCTGTATCTGCTGGTCTGAAATCCCGATTGCTGGTTTGGAATTATAAAATATCTCTCGGTTAATGGGAAAGGAATCGTTTTCATTGTCTGCATTACAGATATGATTCAGGGAATAACATAATCATGAGTCGCTTGATATCTTCGTTAGACACGCTCTTGTGTCTGAATTGCACGAATATTCTAATATACACCTAATTGTGAAACTTTAGCTTGTAAACAAATTTCTACTTAAAAGAAAAATATGTAAACTTCCCTTAAAATCATTTCAGTATGAAGAATTTCCTTCGTGAATATCATATTAAATGTGTGCAAATGTGTTGTTTCTTTTTTTATTGTATGCTTTGTAGGGGTTTATTAAAACCCTAGAAAGATAACAAAATACTCGAACCCTTTTTAAGCTTGGTTCCGTCAAGTATTGTATGGAGTCTCTTACTTTTGCAATATCGATTTTGTAATAAAGATTAAAAATAACAATCGCAATTATGGAATAAATGAAACGTCCCTTTCTGTATTTTTACACTGAACGCATATTCTATTAACAATTTTACAATCCTATCCGAAATCTGAATAGAGAAAACAACACACCTCTATGGCAGTTTCAAACATAAATGGAAGTTTTTATGTTCAATGATACGAATTACAATGAAAGATTCACGATGAGAAGATGCGGTATAAATCACTTTCACCATCACGTGTATTCGTAAGGCTCTTCACAAAGTGAGCGATTAAATGCTTACTGCTGCATTCATTTCCCATTTTCCCCACCGTATCACAACAAACAATTTCATAGGATTTCGAAAATGTGCACCTGAAATTTCGGCGAGTTCAACTTTCACCTTACTTCTGCAGAGGTGTTTGAATTTATATTGGATCGTCCTTTTAAGGTACGATTCACAGTATGAAGAGACATCAGTTTTCAAGATAACTAGCTCTATAACTTGAGGACCGAAAATCCATCATAGTTGAGGTCAAAATTGGGAATTAATTAATTTAAAAAAAGGGAATCACGATTTCATATAACAGCATTTCTTATGACCTCTCTTCGACCAAATGAATCTTGGAATGGACGGGTTTTTATGATTTTAAATTTGTGGGTTCGATTTTTTAAGAAAATAACGAAAGGTTTTTAAGAAGTCATTAGAGAGAAGGCTCACACTTGCAGTTGTGACGAAAACTATTCCCGATTTTGATTTTCGTTGCAATACAAATACACCAAACGCATTGTCGTGGGAAAAAATTATTTTGGATTTGCATTGCTATGTCATTTTATTTTATCGTGAGTTATGATTAATTCAATCCATGGAACAAAGATTTCAATATCGTTCGGCGAATCAAAATTCGCTTTATGTAAGCTATCTTTGTCCCACTAATATTTACCAAGATTTTTGAATTCATTTATTAAAGTAATATCTTTTTTGAAAACATTACCGAATAAAATGCAATATCCCTAATTTTAGACTTCTCTTTCCTCTTCAAACATTTTGACATCAACTTCTTAATTATTTCTAAACGAATGTAAAAATATTTTGAGTAATATTATTATCTACTCAGTTTTCAATCCATGCGAATTTTGATGAAATTAATCTTTGAGGTATAGAACAATTCAGTGTAACGACATCGACTCAGTAATATGATTCATAAAAAAGCTTTGAATTGTGAGAAACGCAAGACAAAATTGAATTTTGTCGTAACAAAATCGCTCTTCTTATGTTTTTTTAATTGGAGGTTTAATGACCACCGTAAGTAACTCAATGTGCACGTTCTTTATTTAGGGTTACTGGTCTTAGAAAAGAGAGTGAGAGAGAACCAGTGCCTTAAGACAAACACAACATCCATGCCTCACTGGGATATCAACCCGGACGAAAACTCGGGCACGTGATTAGAAGCCAGCCCATAGACAACTGCGCCACAGGGCAGCCTTTATAATCCAACAGGGTTACGGCTTATTATCTGTGCTGCACTCTGCTTCGTTTTGCTAGTTGTGAGTATCCAAGTAGTTAAAGTAATTGACTTTCAATCTGCTAATTGCGACACCAAAATATGGCGTTGTTCAACCCAAAACAACCACCTTGCCTCGGAGGGCATGCTAAGCGGATGGTGATGGAAAAAGAAATACAAGTGCAAGATCGACATCAGCTTTTGTATATAGTGGGGGGTACATTAGAAGAGCGCTAGCTGAAACAATACTAGGGAGAATAAGTAAGGAGAGAAGTAAAGGCTGCATACGCAACTGTAAATAAGAAAACCGTGTACTGTAATGTGGGCAACGTTGTTATAAGGGAAATGAGAAGTGTATGTACAATAGTACGGTAATCGCATTAAAAAAGAGAAAACATGCTTTTCTGGAAATGTGTTAGTCATATTTTAAATGATACACTTTCCCTTGCCTATCGCAGCTGTATTTCCTACGTTACTGTTACATATGCAATTTGCAGACGGGACCCTTACGTCTCCCCAGTTTAAACGAACAGCAGAATAAAGATCTGCCGCCACCGACTGTGTTCACCGTCGCAGGAAACCTTGCCATATTTCTCGGTTGATTTCAAAGTCGCGTATAGCAGGATATTACCTATCCCTTGATTCCTACTACCGTGCACAAGATTCTCCTATAATAATTGGGTAACTACATACAATCATATTATGTGATCTGGCTGGCACAACTGAAAGTACATAACAAATTCCCTCTCAACAAAGTAATTTTTCAACAAAAGTATAAATAGGTATTTTAGTAGCTACGTAAATGCGTATTTCTCAGATATTTAGGTAAATGAAAAGTTCTGGATTTTCAAGACCTATAACAATGTGTGAAACAGCTCCTCATAATGATGCATATATTCCAAAATGGAATCCTTATAACCTGGATAACGTTTAGTACGATCCTTATTCATAACAATTTTTCATTTCTGGAATGGATGTGTTACTTATAAAGTGCTGCTACCATTTAACTAGTTGTACTTTTTTTAAGGAAAATCGCACTTATGACGAAAGTTTTATAACTGTTAAAAAATTATAGAGAAAACCAAATTCCGACGTCTAACGTTTGCTAAACTGAAATATTGTCTTTGGCTCATCCCGGATAATTTGCTATTGATTTTTGTTTTTCAGATATTTGTATGCATGAAAACAACACGCGTGATCTATCGAAAGCAACAGGTTCAAATATATCGACATACACTATATGAAGGTCATGCCTTCATCTTGTGTATGTTTCAAAAACGAAAATCGATAGGAAGTTAAACTTTGAGTGATTTTCATAGAATATATGCAAAGATTCCGGCATAGATCTGGAAAATACCATTATTTGAACCCCAGGATTAGGCGTTTCAAGCGAACACAAATCCAAACCTACTATTCTTCGGTTAGTAGAAGACTGATATTTTGGATTTCAGATTTTTGCTTTAAATTGCCCCAGTGTTCGGCATATTCTTAGCAACTTGAGCGTTAAAGTATCACAATGACAATAGAGAGATTTCGAATTTGAACCATAGATTACCTTCATTTCCTGAAATACGTATGATACCCATTATATCTATGTACGAGAAAAAAAGCTGTATTTAAAAAACATATTTGCTTTTGCATGCGTACCTGCTGAAAGGCGTAACACGATTGAGTTTTGACTAGAATAAAAATTAAATTTGAATTCTTTTAGAGTGTATAAAACTTTATAGATATAATAGTGATACATATGTAATTTCGATCCATCGATTTAATTAAATATTTAAGGACGTACTTATTGATTTCCTTACATATTAAAGACGTACTTATTGATTTACTTACATACTGTGAGGTGATCATAATAAAGTGGCCACTTAGTGACCACTTTATTATGATCACCTGACAGTTTTAAGCAAATGAGCTATGATTACACGCTGTTGCCGCCAGAGGGTGAGGCTAGAATAAAAAAGGAAAGCTTTGCGCTTGCGACAGTAGTTAGAAGTGATTTTTGGGTGACGAGATGGGTAACAAATGCGATTTGACGGACTTTCAACGTGGGATGATTGTAGGTGCTCGGAGACATGAAGAGAGTATCCCCGTAACCGCCGCATTCGTGAAATGTTCCAGAGCAGCTGTTGTTAAAGTTTTTAAAAACTGGGCTGTCAGCCAAAAAAACTGGATCTCTACGTGCAACGTGTGGTCGTCATCGACTAGTGACTGCTCGGGCGGAACGGAGAGTGTCCAGACTGGTAACAGACAACAGAAGGGCAACCGTGCAGCAAATTACAGACCATCTTAATCAAAGATCCCCTCAAATGATTTCTGCACGCACTGTTAGTCGTACACTGCATCGGATGGGATATGGCAGCCAAAGGCCTGTTCGAACACCTTTGCTGTCTGCAGTTAACAAGAGAAAATGTCTCCAGTTCTCAGAGGAACACAAGGATTGAACAGTCGATAATTGGAAACAGATTATGTGGTCCGATGAATCACGTTTTCAGTTGCGCCATGCGGATGGCAGAGTGAGAATTTGGTGGAAGCAGCACGAAAGCATGGACCCCAAATGCATTGCTACAGCCCTTCAAGCTGGTGGAGGGAACGTTATGGTTTCGTGAATGTTTTTCTGGTATGCGTTGGGTCCTTTAATTCGTATTGATAAATGTCTGACTGGCACATCATATCTAAACATCGTTGCGGACCAAGTGCAATCTGTCATGTGGATGGTTTCTCCCAATGGCGATGGCTAGTTTCAACAAGATAATGCGTCCTGCCAAAGGGCTTGTATTTTACCGGATTGGTTTCAGGAACATGCCGGTGAGTTTACTTTGCTTAGGTGGCCCCCACAATCTCCAGATCTCAATCCCATTGATAATTTGTAGGATGAAGTTGAACGAGTACTCAGACAGCTGGATCCACAACGCTGCAATCTCACACTCCTGGAAAGTGCTATTCATCAAGCATGGTCTTAGATCCCACAAATCACCTATTAACATCACGTGGAGTCCATGTCACGAAGAATCGACGCAGTATTAAAGGCAAAAGGTGGCCCAGCGAACTACTGAGGGTGTGGTCATAATAAAGTGGCCACTCAATGTATATTATACTGCTAATGTTCGTGCAGAACTGCATATTTCTTGTATTTCCCAATGTGCTGCAATTATTAGTTTCTAAACGGGAAAACTCGTATGAGAGATCTAAGAATGACAGTTTTGTCGATTTTACTGCAATATGTTTCTATTAAATATTTTGCAATAAATGTAATATTTCCTTAAAATTAAAAAGTTGTGCAATCTATTTCAATTTACGCAGCTAGAATTGTTAATAATTTGTAAGAATTAGTATTTTTGATTGGAAACCCTCTTCCACTTCAAATGTGACGATGCTGGATTCACACCAGAACAAGAAAACATATTCGCATGCTTCCTTACAACTTGGATTGCGATTACAAGCTTCATCGAGCCTTAAAAATATTTTTGGAATAATACTACTTAACCGTGCATCAAATTTTTATTGAATATATACCTATTTTGCAATACAAAATAATGAAGTGTTTAACTGTGGATAATACATATAAGGGCTGGACATGCTGCTAGAAGGACGGACCATCATAGAACAGCCGAAATTTTAGACTAGATTTTCTAAATTTAGCAAAAGCTATCCGCTTTCTCTTAGTTCTCTGAACCGTATTTAATATTTGGTAATGCGAATAAGCGAATAACATAGTTATCTTGTTTTGGATTGGAAAGTAAAGTTAATTTTGCCCTTTTTATTTTTTGGAATTCCATGTCAGCGTAAAACTTCTAAATTTAAAGACTTGGTTTTAATTATGCTCAATACAAAATTGTTTTTGGAAAGGAAATTATCTTTGCTTACAAGAAAGTTTACCTATTTTTACCTCTTTGAAGAATATTAACAATTTATGTTTTGGTTGTTAGATTCCAGAGTCAATATTATATTTGTGTTTAACAACTTTAGATATATTTGCTTTCCTACTTCCTCGGTTTCTGATTAGCTACTATTTTGACTGCCGTCAGCAGGAACATTCCACCATTAAACTAGTGATATATCATTGATCAAGCATTAAATAAATAAATGTAATTCATTGATCTAGCATTAAACAGGAATTTCCCCATTCCCATGAAATTTCAGCGTGTTATCGGTTCTTCTTTTATTTTGCTATATTTGACTAAATCTTGGAGGATCAAAATTGTATACAGGCGAAATTCTTTGGGTCAACCTTTTTTACCTAATCATGTTACAACTGAGCCCTGCCTGCTTAGTGGAGATGATCGGTGCGATGTTGTGTTGCTAGAAACATTACGGTAATTAAACATTAGAAAAGAAAAAGGGAAAAACTTGATGGATTACACGTAGGGCAATATAAAATAAGTTAAACATTCGGCATTCTGAGATGGACTTTCCAGGATAGCGGTGTCGGTCCATGAATTGATTTCTTATATGTGGTTTTCAGAACCTCAGATTTTCCTAAAACTCCACAAGAACAGAAAAAAACTCTTATGTCACCTAAGCGCAAATTATTCTCTTACAAAAATGTAAATCTATGTGTAGAACTCTTCCCACCAGGAGTTGTATCCTATGCATAATTTCTGAAACAGAACTTTTAGTAGCAGGGATATCTGGATATTCGCATTTTACCTTTACGCCCTTGGCAGAAAACCTATGCATTACTTGATATAGAAATCGTAGCAATAATTGCTTTTTTTAAACTCCAAAGGTAGTTTGATTGTTAAATAGTGGTGGTATTGGGCATGGTGTGAGTTTAGAATGTTTTTCGGATTTTAATCGTGAAATGTTTTACACCAAGTTTTAACTGGTTCTGCAAAAGCTGCATATGAACAACGATGGATTAAGAAATGTTACCGGCTTGTAAATACTTAGCATTTAGAGGGTAGAAATCAGCGTGCAAAAATGTATATGAATGAAAGAATAAATTAAGATGTTTCACCTACCAAAGTTGTTATAATTGGAAGAATCGCGGCATGGTTTAGATTCATCAGTGTGTCCACAAAGAGATTATATTAACACACCAACAATGTGCTTCATGTCGGCTATAGATTAAAAGGTACGTAATAGTATTTAAGTCCATATGTAAAGATAATTTTTCTAACAATAGAATTTTCGGTGTGAATAATCACTATATTACCCAGAAACACAACTTTTACGTTCATATAAGATATCTACGTGTATAAAGATATATACACATTTTTTGCAAAAGTACGGATTAAAATAATTAATTTCAAAGAGACCTATTCCCTCACGCAGAGAGAAGAATCTCTTGCACATTTTACGAACATTTAATTTTTTTTTTCTTTTTTGGAAATATTTCCATCCAAAATTAAAGTATGGCGTATGTAAGGATGGTTCCAGAATTTAAAAAAATGACTTTCTATTTCAAACTGAGGAGCAATTAAACGACATGTGGAGCAGTTCTACAACTTTTTCTTTCCATTTTATTCTTTTGGAGGAGTATTCCAAATTCGATCTTTGGAATGTTGAAATATGTCCAGTATTTCATGCAAAACACAAATAATGTATACGTGAAAACCAAAAATGTCAGGTTGTATGGCTGCGGGTAGCCACAGAAGGGACATCAGGTTCGATCCACTAAATATCCGCCGTGCGTCGGATGGGCACTAGCCCCCGGTAATGAATAAGGGCGTCTTTCTCACCCTTTCTACTTCGCTTCCGTGTCACTTCCATATGGGGCGCTCTAGTCCATATCTCCTAGTTTCCTATTTCTAAGGGTTGTTTAAGACCTGTGGTCAGAAACTCGCTTCCTAAAATCCTCTACATATGATCATTATGTCAGGTGATACCATTCTGTTAATTTAGTTCCTGAAAAGTGAGTTGGAAGGGCAAGACTGCCAGATCCGAGTGATTTTTTTATCCACAGTTTTATAGCAGTGAATGATACTTTAAAAACCGCAGTGAAAAAATGTAGAGCTTCCATAATATTTTAAAGGGGAGTATCACAATAAAAGTATACACCGGAAAGGTAAAATATTATGACCTCCTGTCAAATATTGTTTGATCCACCACGTGAGATCAAACAAAACACCTATTTCACAGTGAGCATTGGGCGCTAAGAGATTTCGTAATGTTTCTTCTGGAATTTGGCAGCTGCTCGTCACCAGCACATTCTGTCTTTTTTTTAAAGTACGTGGTTAAACCAACGCAAATCGGATTACCTTGCAACACAAAATACAGATGCTCGATTGAATTTATATTTGGGGAAAATGGAGAACAGAGAAATTCCTGGAAATCTTCCTCATGTTACACGAACCAATCTCGAACTATGCGGAAAATTGGCATACCGTTAACTTGCTGAAAGAGAGCACTACAAGATGGGAATACGGTTGCCAAGAAATGATGTATCTGGTCTGCAGGAAAGTTTAGATAAATGGTAGATCTCATCGTTTCCTGCACATTGGTTTTACAGACAGTTCAATTATCCGGACAGCTCAGTTTTAGAGACAGACAGATTTACTGAGAATAACTCACACCCAGACATGTCTTGAAATATTCATTCCTGTATGCTGAGCTATCATTTTGGCAACCTGAAATATCCTTTCGAAAGGATAGGAATTACGAAATAAAGTGATTCTCCCTGCAGGATATTATTTTATGTAAAGAATTAAAATTACACGAAATGACGTACTATCCCTGAACAAGAAACATTTCAAGAATACTGAAGCTGTCTATGTGCATACCTAGTCCTGGTACAAGATATTATTTACTTGTTTTATCGAATACACGTTCGTTCAAAACATGTCAAAATTAAACCTTTAAAAGGAGTACACACTTATCCACTTATTACATTAAATCTAATAAGTGAATAAGTGTGTACTCCTTTAAAGGCTTATTGAAAGGCAAAATCCATGTTTTTTACTTCCCAAGAGGGTTATAGTGACCGTAAATTTTATATATAATAATTCAAACTGAAAGAAAAGATCTTCAGCCACCTTTGTTCTTTATCTAAATATCATTAAAATATCTTTAAATGAGTCCAACTACAAATGCATCAACAATTTCAATTTAAGTTGAAGGAGTGTAGTCTTACTTGGATTACAAGAAATAAAAACGCTAATGCTTATGAAGTATTCAAAACGTGTATATTTATTTGCCATAATATCGAAAATGACTTAGTTTTGTAGAAACTGAGTCCCAAAATTGACTATTTCCATACACAATTTCTGATATATACCTTATGGTTAATGATAGCAAATTTGGAGAGAAGCACTTTTTATTTTTTACTTGGTTCCTTAAACAGTATTGACGTCACATATTTAACAGCAGATGCT
The DNA here is from genome assembly GCA_039090855.1 of Macrothele yani. Taxonomy (NCBI): domain Eukaryota; kingdom Metazoa; phylum Arthropoda; class Arachnida; order Araneae; family Macrothelidae; genus Macrothele; species Macrothele yani. The sequence goes on along the minus strand of CM076999.1, from coordinate 41,680,061 downwards.
ACTTTCCATTCCTTTCGGAACAGTCCCTCTAGTCAGATATGTTATTTTCCTGCTAAAAATGATCAACGTTAAAGAACAATGCGGTCTATGTAAGATTTTAAAAATTTTAATAATAAAATAATATACAATTTAAAATATATACACATTAGACATTTCGGGTTTACAATAAACTCATTCTGATATTTAGTAGAATGCACAAAACAAGAAACTAGGTGTTAGTCATATATACCATGACAGTCGTGTCACAAGGTACGTATGCCCAAAAAAGTGGTTTAACACATGTGCGGAAGTAATTGGTCAATCCCAATTTCTGGAGACTTGGGGTGTTTTTCCCGGTCCATTAATTGTTTCCAAGGGAGGGGATATTACAAGGATAATATTCATTGAAGCAAAGATGATTGTATTTATAAATCAATAAACTCTCTGTGAAACGAATGGTAGAACTAAGTCTAGGGGCATTCAGTATAAATGTTGCCTTCCAAATAGGAGTACGCGTACGAGCTAAATACAACCTGAAGAGAGCTGTAGAAGTTGAAGAGGTTCTGCTGTTATATTTGTGTTCCAAAACGTTTCAACGAACGAGAGTAAACAAAGACATCGCTCCTTCCACGTTTAGCAACGCACACCAACCGAAAATCCTTTTTCGGCCGCCGCCAGGGAATTGGATCTTGGATTTATCGTTATCTAACCGAGCGCGTTAGCCTTACACAATGGTGGCCAAAAGTCCACGGTGCTTTGTGCGTTTTTCTGTCAGCATCTGACATTATAAATCCGTAAATTGGGCTTAGCTACTGAGACGTCCTCATCTTGTGGGCATTAACGACACTGGCTATATATTAATTATAGCAGTTAAATCCAAAGGGCTAGATCCAAAATGAAAATCATCCAAATACGTGGCGTCAGTGAATAAAAAAGACATCGCTTTTTCCACGTTTAGCAACACACAGCAAACTAAAAATTGTTATTCGGCCACCGCCGCGGAATTAAATCCTGAATATATCGATATCTAGCCGAGCGCGTTAACCTTGCACCAAGGTGACAAACACATAGAGAGATCCCAGATTCAATTCCCCGGCGGCGACCAAATAACAATTTTTCGGTTGCTGTGCGTTGCTAAACGTGGAAAGCGCGATGTCTTTGTTCATTCACTGACGCCACGTATTTGGAGGATTTTCACTAAGGAAAGAGAGGTCGAACACACATACATCAAATTCTGTCCTTCCTCCAGCTACGCTTCCAACGGTATGGTATAAATGCAATGTCGATTGTCCAGATCACTCTGTAATTTTTTATAATTGCTAAAATGTTATTAGTCTTGATGCCGAAATCGATTTTATATTTTTTACAAGTACCGTTTTATGGGTTGGTAACTCCAGGTGTAGAAGGAACAGACCTGACATATTTGATGGATTGGTGATTTCTAGTTAAGGATGAAAAAGAGTTTAAATAAATTCGTCGAAGTAGTTTTTCTACGGTAAAAGCTGGGTATCTACAGTAAAAGATAGTTGTGCACAGTCACTGGGCAACTTATTAATATTTGTTAACTCTAAATTGCGCAAGGCAATGTCCGATGATTGCGAAGTATTTCTGAAGCAGCGCAGTTTGTTAACTCTTCGCGTGCTGCTGGTGTTTAAGCTTATCGTGATTGGAGAAAGGACACCATTGCATATAGGTGACATGAAAACTGCGGAGCACCTCGTGTTATTCATGTCAGTGGTGAATGTCGGCATCGAACGTGTTTGAGGGCCGATTGACACGTTACAGTGGAGCAACTCACTGGCCGAATGAACCAGGGGGCTAACGAAAATGTGTCTAAAACGACAGTTCTGCAAACCCTTCTGCATATGGGGCTCCGATGCAGACGGATGGTCACTGCACATAGGCTGACAAAGTTGCATTGGCAGAAAAAGCTTAAATATCCGTGGCAGTAAAGGATCTGGAACTCCTCTGATTGGCAATGTATTGCCTTCTCCGATGAGTCACGTTTTCTGCATCATCCAACAGATGGACATTGGTATATAAGGCGAGAAACATCGAAGAACAAACACTTTTCTACCATTGCTGGAAAAACACAACCTGGTGAGAGCGGTGTTATGGTGAGGGGAATGTTTCTGTGTCATTCATTGGGTCCACTCTTACCTGTGGAAGGCACAATGGACCGAATTACTTATGAAACTATCCTTGCAAACCACGTACACCTATACATGCTGATTGTCTTCCTTGCAGCGTATGGGATCTTCCAGCATGACAATGCAACGTGTCGCACAGCTAGAAATGTCCGAGGTTGGTTGGTAGAGCACGGTGAAGACATCAAAATACTTCCTCAGCCCAATAAATTCCCGAGACTTAAAACCAATTACGCATCTGTGGGACAACCTCGATCGTGTTGTATGGATCCTCCATCACGCACCCTCCAGCAGCTGTCAGATGCACTGCAGTCAGCGTGGCTCCACATATCTGTTAACACCTTCCAGAGCCTTATTGAGTCACTACCAGGCCGTCCAGCTGCTGTTCGTGCTACACACGGCTGTTACTCTGGGTATTAACTTGGTCACAAAAATGTGACTCGACCGTTTATATTACCATCAGAGCATATTTAATCACAGAAAGAAAACCTTAGTTGTGAATATATTTTTATTGAGCTCAAAAGTATTTCTGGGAAATATGAGTAATATTTATTTCCTTTCTAATGTGCCTTATTTAAATCACAAAACCATTAGCTAATAAACTGCGATTTGAAAGAAAGTTTCATGCTGACCTTTTTCCACTTATAAATATTATCAGATATTCATTCTAGACTGGAGAGTGAAAAAAAGGTCATGTTGTGTGGCCAGACTGATTTCAATATTCCATCTAGCGACATAGCTATAAGCTGCTCACTGTTACATTTGCTAATGTTACAACATAGAGGAAGTCTGTTAAGCAGATTTATTGAACTTTTGTGATACCAAATTTGAGAATTAGGAACCGCAATACGCTGTTCAAAAATATATATACTGTATATACACTGGAGGAAAGTGAATAAAGAACACCAAGAACGAGACGACTGATACCAACGAAATGTATACAGCATAATAACGGAATACAGAGGATAACGTGATCAAAACGTTATGGCAAAATACAGCTGTATTTGCTGGTAAACTAAAAAATAATATTTCCATGTAATATGGTTAGTACGAGGTTGAACCGCCATGAACTGCGTCACACTGTGCAATTCTGGCATGGAGTCTGTCGTACATATGTTCTATGTAAGTTTGGGGTATTTAGTTCCAAGCATCCTCAACCTGGACGCGTAAATCCGGGATGGTCGTGGCTGGCCGTGGAGACCGGATAAGTCGTTGTCCCATAAAATCCAACACGTGCTCAATGGGGGACAAATCCGGTGAACGTGCAGGTCTGGGACGTTATCTCACACCGTAAAGTGCATGTTGCGTTGCACGTGCCGTGTGTGGGCGTGCGTTATCTTGCTGGAAAACACCACACTGGGCCGACCTTACAAATGGCACAACAACGGGCTGAATGATGTTGTTGATGTAGGAGGTGCTGTTTAACGTACTCGGTACAAAACCTAGTTGTGTACGGGAGTGATAGCTGATCGCTTCCCACACCAGGAGACCAGGTGTACGCCCTTTGTGTCGCTGGCGGATGCAAGAAGGGTGGAGACGCTCCCCTGTGCGTCTGCGAACACGCATACAGTCATCGGAGGCTTCCAAGCAGAATCTGCTTTCATCGCTGAACACGACAGATCGCCATTGCGTTCTCCAGTGCAGACGTTGGTGACACCACTGCAGCCCTTCCTGAGGGTGTTCTGGAGTCAGAGGTACACATGCCAGAGGCACACGTGCACGTAGTCCTGCATCCATTAGACGATTGCGGATTGTTCGCACAGTCACCTCAGTTGCAATGGCAGCTCGGATTTGCGCCGCAGTGGATGTTCTCCTTGACAACGCCGCTCTTCTGATGCGTCGATCGGTCCGCTCATCAGTCCGTCTGTGACTCTCGGTTCCACGTCTTCTCGTGTGGGAATGTTCCTCGGACCATCTACGCCACCATTGTAACACCACCGATACGTCCCGTCCAATTCACTCCGCAGTACGACGATACGACCACCCGGCCTCGCGGAGTCCGACTAGACGACCTCGCTCAAAGTCCGATAACTGCTGAAATCCTACACGTCTTCCGTGTCCAGGCATTGCAGCTTCTTGAGGGTCTTCGCACGTGTCCGTACGTTGACGATTGATTACATTCACTTCGCCGTACTCCTTATGTACCACCGACGATAATTTACATATTTTGCCGTGCTGTGGCGTAAGCGCTCACCGGTTGGTCCCGAAATGAACATCACACCTACGTAAACTCGACCTCAATAACATATGTAAATTTCATGATCGTCCGCCAATTCCTTCTTGGTGTTCTTTTTTCACTTTCCGCCAGTGTATATATAGGGTGCAAAGGAAAGTCCTTATTCAGGGCAGTAACTGCGGAAGAAAGGGTCTGAGTGATATACAAGTTAGGTCTATTTATAGGAAGGGGACGATGGTGATCGAATGAAAGCAATTGGAGCGCCCCTAGCGGCAAAAGTAAAAAAAAAACGGTTAGGAAATCTAACTCTCGAAAATCTCTAGATAGAAACAAAATTCCAATTACAAAGTTGTAGCGCATCGTCTAATTAGTAGGAAACGACATATGGTGCGCACGAATTATGTACATGGACGCATCAAAATGCTGATAAAGTGCACGCCATTGCTGGGTGGTTAGGCAATGCAAAATACTGGCCCACGATGGATAACGATTCAAAATGAGTATGTAAATATTGAAAGTGATGTAGAAGCCGGTCGGTGAGACAAAATACCGAGGTTGGGGATTTCATCATCAGTCAACGTACACGTTGCAAACACTGATGGTGGGCTACTCGAACGCTGAGTTTTGTGAAATGGTCGTACTTTATGGCGAATGTCATCGCAATTCCCACGAAGCTGCAAGGTTGTATGCCGAGTGTTTTCCGAATGGTCAACATCCAACTGCAGCGACTATTAACAACTCTGTTCGCCGCCTCCGACACACCGGAAACAAACAGGAACGTCCGCGATCGGGTAGACCTATGGGTTCGGGTTTTACAGTGCATCCTAAAGCTGCCCTAGGATATGTCTTTGCCAATCCCAACATTAGTGTCACAGCAATCGCCGAAGCATGCGGATTAACAGTACAACGTGTTTGGCAAATCCTGAACGAGCATGTAGCTCACACGTACCACGTTCAGCTCGTGCAAGGTTTGATGGATGGAGACCAGGAAAGGCGTTTCGATTTCTGCAACTTTGTACATAACACGTTGAAAGTTAAACCAATGTGTTATGTCTCGTGTCATTATTTTTGTGTCTATTTCACCCGATTTACCTATTTTGAATTAACACCATATTGACTCGCCCATGTACATAATTCGTGCACACGATATGTCGTTTCCTACAAATTAGATGATGCGCTGCAACTTTGCAATCGGAATTTTGTTTCCATCTCGCGTTTTTTCGCGAGTTAGGTTTTCTAACTTCTTACCTCTGCTGCTAGGAACGCTCCAATCACTTTCATTTGATCGGCCATCTTAGCTTTCCTATAAATAGACCTAACTTGTATACCACTCGGACCCTTTTTATCCGCAGTTACTGTCCTGAATAAGGACTTTCCTTTGCACCCTATATATACACTGGCGGAAAGTGAAAAAAGAACACCAAGAAAGAATTGGCGGACGATCATGAAATTTACATATGTTAATGAGGTCGAGGTTACGTAGGTGTTATGTTAATTTCGGTACCAACCGGTGAGCGCTTACGCCACAGCACTGACCTATCTTCCGCAGTTATTTCCCTGAATAAGGACTTTCCGTTGAACTCTGTATATTTCAAATACATTGTGTAATCAAATGTTTTCAGAACTTCTGGAAGTTTTGGTGATAATTCTGATATTTTGCGCTTTTTTTACTTGTTCTCTCCAAACTAAAAATCTGAACGTGTATTTTCATGAAGTGTGGGAAATTTAATATTTAAACGAACTTATTGTATTGTTTCTAAGCTCAGAAAGTGAAATAGGATGCATCCGCTTATGAAAGTTCTGGAACATTTAAGTGATTCTAGCTAGATGAATGAAATATGCGGTATCCATGAGACGGTATTTTTATTATTAAGTTCGCAAAATACATTTTAATTTCCGCAACACCATGCGCAACTCGTCCGTCAAAATGTTTTAAAACAACTTTTTTTTTGGGGGGAGGGGCCGTACGACTATCGTGTTCAACACAAGGGGCTGTAAGCTGTTTTCAGTTTCTAAATTACGGCCATTGCTTCCATGGAAGAGTGACAGACTGTGTCGTAACACAAACAAACGATCCATGCCTGAATGGGATTCGAACCCATCCAGGCCCAATTCGCACGGATGGTGAGAAATCAACACTAAGAACACTGCACTAGCTGGGTGCTAAAGCATTTTCCACTCCATTTTTACAATGTCGTCAAAGAAACTGAATTGTATTCACTAATACAATTCGACAATATAAGTTTATATACGAGTACACATTGCTTCGAATCGCAAATATGCCTTGAATATCATCTAAGAAAACCAATGAGTCCGGCAAGATCCGTTACGAACTATTTATTAAGCCGCTACCTAAACGTAACATGCAACATATACCTTTCTCGATTAATATCATCATCATCATCATGATTGTGAGCCATTATCAATCCACTGCTGGACGAAGGTCTCCCCAAGTTTCTTCCACAACGGTCTGTCTTGTGCCAGATTCCTCCATGTTACTCCAGCACACTTTCGAATTTCCTCCACATATCTCCCAGGTAGTCTTCTTCTGGGTCTCTTCCTGTCCCTTGAAATCAATCCTAAATTTCGGCTGTCCATCGATGGTCTGTCCTTCTGGCAGTATGTCCAGCCCATTGCCATTTCAGGGATTTAACTCTGTTCATGATGTCTTCCACTCTTGTCATTTTTCGATTCCACGAGATCCTCCTCTTATCTCTTCTGATTACACCAAGCATGCCCTCTCCATGCTGATGTTGTCTGCAGCCTTTGTATGTATCTTTTAGTTAAGGTCAACGTCTCTGAACAATACGTTAGCACTGGAATGATTCATTGATCAAACACATTTATTTTAGAACATAAGGGCATATTGCTTTTGATAATTATGCTGTTTCTTCCAAACGCTCTCCAGGCAAGTTTTGAACGCCAATTAGTTTCTTCATCAATGTGTCCCTCACTTGATATCTGCTGTCCAAGATAAACGTGCGTATCTGTTATCTCCAGCTTTTCTCCATTAATCGATAAATCTTCATTTCTTGTAAAAGCATTGAACATCACATTTGTCTTCTGAAAGTTCCATTTTAATCCCACTTATTTACTCTTGTCAGCAAGTTCCTTGATCATACTCTGTAGCTCTGATGGGGTAGTTGCAAAATAGACTACGTCATCAGCAAAACGAAGGTGAGTTAGATAATCTCCATTAATCTTTATCCCTTTGTTTTCCCAGTTCAGTGATTGAAATACATTTTCCAATGTGACATTAATGAGCTTGGGAGATATGGTGTCACCTTCTCTCACTCCCTTTCCAATTTTTATGTGTGTTGTATTTTCAAACAGCCGAATCTTTGCACTTGCATTTTCATAGATGTTATTAATAATATTAATGTATGCATTTTCAATACCTCAGGATTTCAAATCCATTGTAACTGCTGATGGTTTCACTGAATCAAAGGCCTTTTCATAATCGATAAAGTCAAGCACAATGGAAGTTCATATTCCCTCGCTATTTTAATTAGTTCTCTTAGTACGTGGATATGATCTATTGTGCTCTAGCCACTCCTGAATCCAGCTTGTTTTCTCGGTTACGCCATGTCCAGTGTTACCTTTAAGCGGTGTAAAAGAACTTTAGTGAAGATTTTATAAACCACTGAGAGGTGGCTGATAGGTCTGTAGTTCCTGAGATCCTTAATGTCACATTTTTTATGTAGCAGGATTATTGCAGCGTTGTTCCAATCCTCAGGAATCTTCCCTTCATTAAGGCATCACGTGAAAATTTGTGCGACTACTGTTTCAATTCCTCCACTTGCTTCTTGTATGATGACTACAGTAATTCCATCTTCTCCTGGAGCTTTTTTCCGCTTCATGTTCTTGATTGCATGTGCGACTTCTGCTATGAGGACTGGAAGAACTCTGGTACCTTTCATGATGTTTGGAGTACATGTGTCATCACTTTCATATAATGTGGAGTAGAAATATTTCACTCTTGTCAAAATCTTGACACGCAGCATCTTTCTTCAGAGCAACAACATTACAGGAATGAAATTCGTGAACTGAAATTTCTGCATGATAATAAAGCCTTAGCTATTACTACAGCAGACAAAGCTCAAAAAATTGTCATCATGAACAAAAACGATTACGTAGCAAAAATGCTTGAAGCGATCCATAAAATCCCGCACACTATTCTAAATTCAGATCCAACAGCAGCTACCTTATCTGCAGTAGCTCAATTAAAGAATCATAGCTCTCTACCAAGTTCAATAAAGAATGCCACGTATACAGTCACTGGACCAAGAATACCTGAGTTATTTGGCAAGCTTAACATACATAAAGATATACACCCTCTCCGACCACTCGTTTCTGCGCACTCCAACCCAACGAGACATCTAGAGAAGGCGTTAACGCAATTCTTATTCCCTCTAATCAGAGGTTAACAGTACTCAATCTCCAGTTCTAACCAAGTCTTGGACTACATCAAATCATACAGATCTGGCAACCTACCTTTTCTAATGGTGTCATTAGACGTCATCTCCTTATACCCGAACGTTCCAGTCGCAGTGGTGCACTCTATTATTGAATCACGACTCAAAAGTATGACAAACATTTCGGCACAAGAAACCCAATCAGTGCTCAATGCCGTTAGACTGATCCAAAAGCGCACGTATTTCCGATACGAAGGTATCACATATCGCCAAACAGAAAGAGCTTCAATGGGTTCCCTTTTATCATGTATCCTAGCCGAAATACTGATGCAAGAGCTGGAAAATGTTGTCTTGCTATAGGCACCACACAAACCAAGCTTATATATTAGATACATCGATGATATTTTAATTTTCTGGACAGATGGACGAGACCTGTTAACACAGTTTGTTGATGCTTTTTCTTCACAATATCCATCCATCAGTTTCACTACTGAGTATGAACAGGTCCATAAGCTGCCGTATCTAGATTTTATGTTACAAAGTAATCAACATACTCATAACATAACGTAGTCTGTGTACCGAAAACCAACCTCCCAAACGATTATCATCCCAGGTAATTCAGCTCACCCCATGAGCCATAAGCTGTCGAGTTTTCAATTTTTAGTTAAAAGGGCGGTCTCACATTCATCAAGCATAGATGCATGCAATAAAGAATTTTATCACATATGAAATATAGCCGTAAAAAATGGATACTATAAAGAAACCATCTACCGTATAGTCAACAAACTACAACACTCCTCCAGCACAACCTTAATCAGAACCACATTATCAAACAGGTTTGTCGGTACAATGGATTATATACCCGGCATAACAACAAGGCTTCTAAATGCTTGTAAAAGAAACCACATAAAATTTGGTGAACGCACCAAAAACATCTTTTCAATAGTGAAAAATGATAGAGACCCCATTGCAATACAACTCGACATGGCGTTTACCTTATACCAATGAAGCCGAATGATGAGCATGAAGAAACAGGATATATAGGATCTACACTGCGAACCTTGCACACAAGACTCTCTGAACATAAGTATGCCGTTAAAATTCACTCTGAAGAATCTGCGTTATCTAGAACAGTAAACAAAGGAACGCACACCCCGGTATGGAATGAATCTAAAATATTGGCAACAACTAACACTAGAAGATCCCTGCTGCTTATAGAAAGTCTCTTTATTTACGAATATGAAAAAAGTGTTGCAACGAGGACCAACAAATCACGATTCCGACTATATGGACAACATTATTTCGGCGAAGTCAAACCCAATAATACTACTCGCCAAGATTTTCTTTAGACTTGTAAATGTACGAGCCAATAACACTTGCAGTTGTATGATACACAGTAATAACTCACGCGCTATTGACATCAAGCGAATGTTTATAAAATACGTTACCCATTTTTTTTAACTGCTGTAATATAAACATAAAGTTTCTAATCTTTGTTGATCAGCTAATACCTGAAGATGAAACGCTTGGCGTTTTGAAAGATCTAGTAGTGTGTGAATGATAAAATAAAGATATTTATCTGGTTGCAAGCGGTTTTAAGATCTTTTTCGGATTTGAATATTTAGATTCAAAATCTTCATCCTGTATAGACGGTAAAATAAGTATAACTAGGATTTCTGATGCACGAAATTAATTACTGTTAAATGAAGTTTTTGTCGTTTGCGTACATGGGAGCCAACATTGCTCCGCCTCCTGGATACGGTCCCTGTTGTTTCCGAATTAACGGAGAAATTTACCATCGAGCAGGATTTTGCACCTAGCAAATGGGGTCCAGAGAAAGTTTGCTCAAGTGTATATATTGGAACCGGAAGAGGCTGGTGATCAAAGAATGAGGATTAGGGAAAACGCCCAGTGCAATCCAAGTCTGGTGGAAGAGTTAAGATACATGTACTTATAGTGCCACTTTTCCAAAATAAGAAATCAACGCTGCCAAAGTTTTGTACTAGTTTTGTACAGTTTTGTACACCCAAAAGAAAATTTTGTACACCACCAGAAGTAGTACTTTTCGGCTCTCTAAAAGTGTCATTCCAAGTACATGCTGGAGTGCCACTTTTTCAAAATCGAAAATAAATACTGCCAAAGTTTTGTACTAGTTTTGTACAGTTTTGTACACCCCAAAGAAAATTTTGTGCACCACCGGAAGTCGTACTTTTCGGCTCTCTAAAGTGGCACTCCAAGTACATGCTGGAGTGCCACTTTCTTCAAAATCGAAAATAAATACTGCCAATTTTGTGTACTAGTTTTGTACAGTTTTGTACACCCAAATGAAATGTTGTACCCCACCGGAAGTGGTACTTTTCGGCTCTCTAAAAGTGGCATTCCAAGTACTTGCTGGAGTGCCATTTTTTCAAAATCGAAAATAACAACTGCCAAAGTTTTGTACTAGTTTTGTACAGTTTTGTACACCCAAAAGAAAATGTTGTACCCCACCGGAAGTGGTATTTTTTTAATTCTCTTTAGTGGCCCTCGAGCATGTACTTGGAGTGCCACTTTTCCAAAAACGAAAATAAACACTACCAGACTGTTGTCCTAGTTTTGTACAGTTTTGTACACCCAAAAGAAAATTGTGTACCCCACCGGAAGTGGTACTTTTTGAATCTCCTTTGTGGCCCTCGAGCATGTACGTGGAGTGCCACTTTTCCTAAAACGAAAAGAAACACTGCCAGATTGTTGTCCTAGTTTTGTATAGCTTCTTTGTACACCCAAAAGAAAATTTTTTACACCACCGGAAGTGGAACTTTTTGATTCTCCTTTGTGGCCTCCGAGCATGTACTTGGAGTGCCACTTTTCCAAAATTGAAAAAAGAAACACTGCCAGAGTCTTGTCCTAGTTTTGCACAGTTTTGTACACCCAAAAGAAAATTTTGTACACCACCGGAAGTGGTACTTTTTGACTCTCCTTCTGTGGCTCTCGAACTTGTACTTGGAGCGCTATATTTCTAAAATAGAAAATAAACACTACCAGAATGGTGTACTAGTTTTGTACAGACAAAAAAGAAACACTGCCAGAGTCTTGTCCTAGTTTTGCACAGTTTTGTACACCCAAAAGAAAATTTTGTACACCACCGGAAGTGGTACTTTTTGACTCTCCTTCTGTGGCTCTCGAACTTGTACTTGGAGCGCTATATTTCTAAAATAGAAAATAAACACTACCAGAATGGTGTACTAGTTTTGTACAGACAAAAAAGAGTTATGTGCCCCTCCGCCGATGGTTCTCTTTGAGTGTCCAGCATGCTCTTAGAAATTCAGAAGTAAACACAGTGCTATCTTTTTCCAGATTATTACATACTTTTACTCCTGTTCATTATACACAACTAGCTGTTTTCGTGTTTATTATAAGCAACTTTTATTTGTTCAAGGTCGGAAATTCCCGTGCGGTTGTCTTTGTATAAACTAAGAAATAGTCGGAGTCTTCATTTGTATAGTAAAGGAAGAAAAGAAACAGTTTTTTGTTGCTTTGTTAAGCAATGCTTTCAGCAAAAGCATTTCGAAAACGCGAAGAAGAGGAATTAAAATCAGGGCGTATCATCGCTTCCAGTCTAGCAGCCATGCCGAGCAAGGTTGGGGCAGGGGAAGTTGCAAAACACCTCGGCGCATTCGCAGTGGCGTAACAACCACAACTTCTGCCACCCCAGAAAATTTATTTCAGCACCTCTAAGCATAAAAATTTTTCCAGGATTTCGGACACTAGGGAGGATGTGTTTTTCACGGTGTTTGTTTAAGGAAAATGGTGGTGTCAGGAAGTTAGGTAGACTGTCTAGAAAAGTAAAGGAACTACCTATTGAGCCCTGTAGTTTCAACTTTTAAAATAAACTATGGAACAGAAGCACATAATGCAAGGTTATCAATCAGCCAGTCAGATTTAACACTGTGAGCTGTCAGATGCATATTCATGAATGTACGTTTTATTGCATTGAAACGAATTCGGTAAAATATATTTAAATGTTTAAGGTTAACAACTATGAGACTTTAGTGATTTTCATTGGATATGGTTGTACACAAACAGGGAATTCAGTATTCTACACTGCAAGAATGCAATATGGATTTCGTAGCTGCAGATATTAATTTGCATGTACAACAAAACTTCAATGCAGGCCAGGAAAAAAAGAGTGCGTGTGGAAATACAATGTGCAGGTATGTGATGTTTCCAGATATACGAGTACGATACCCAGTGTCGAAGTTTGCCGGTATGGCATACCGGTAGTTAACAAAAATGGAAGTGAGCATACCGGCAGTTAAAAAAACATTATTTACCATCCCGGTATGTAATAAATTATAAACCCTTCACAAACTACGTAAAGAAATTAGGATGAAAGCACAAATTTTAACGCAAAAATCGGCAAATGACATTTTTAACAGATAAAATTGATAATTAGTATAGACCACAAACTCTTCAATGAAGGTGTTTTAATTTTTACATTAAATTTTTTAACATCATATACATTAATTTTTCAATACAAAAAAAAGAAAAAAACAATTATACGGAATGGTATGTATTTCTTTCGAAACCTCCTATTTATACTATGTGGATCTATGGTCTACACCATACCGGCAGTAGCTCTGTGCCACTTCGAGCACTGAGTGTTGCACCATATAACTACATAATATAGATATGATATAAATTCTAATTATATGAATAAAATACAAGTGGAAAACATTTTTTTTATGCGATAAGTGGAAATTTTCATGTTTTAGGCCAAAGTCTTTCCTTCTAGCCTTCATTTTGGGAAATTATTAAGCATTGAGGTCTAATCTTTTGGCAAACTGCCTTTCTATGCAGTGACAATTCCTGCAGCTTATTTTGTGACGTGATGCTTCTTAAATAATTTTTACGAATTTTAATTTGGAAAACGATCTCTGTACAGATGCTACTGTGACGGGTAGCCGGAGTGTTAAGAAAAGCATCAGGGCTATATTTACATAGTTTAGTACAACCACCGACAATTGTAGGATCCACATTCTACACGAGAAATCTCCATGTGGTCTCGCACTTTCCTTCACAGTGCACCGATAAGACGATTGCAGAGCGATGGTATTACAATACGGAGCCAAAGGGCAGAATAACTTCAATGTGTAGGACATCCAGCAACCGAAAAAGTGTTATGCTGTGTGTTGGTAAAACGTGGAAAGAGCGATGTATTTGTTTATTCAACTGACGCCACATATTTGGTGGATTTTCACTTAGGATATCAGTGCTTCCAAAGTGAACTTAAAACTCCTGGCAGCTGCTTTATCTTCTACATTACCTGCCTCCTCCCTCCCGCAGCTGCAGAAGTAGCATTGCTTACTCAGAATGCGGTTGCTCAGAAGAGACCTGCCGCATTTTCTGGCGTCACACATATTTCCGTGTAATGACACTAGGTTCGTATCATCACTTCCTTGTTGCACGCTAGGTACTGCATTACTAGTAGGCGAGCTTTATCTCGATGGACTTTAATAATTTTATGAAGAAGCGTCGCGAAAGGCTTACGTATTCTCAAGCTTTCGTTGTCAGGCGCATTCATCACTTGGTTTCCGCTAGATTGCAAAAAAAAAAAAAAAACTTGTTAATGTTACTGTGATTTTCGAGCAACTACGATGCCGAGGCCTGCGTCGATCCTAATAGAAAAAATCAAGCATTTTTTTTCGGAAGAATCTGCTATTAACAAGGGCAATGGAAGAATAGCTCCCAGAAATGACATTGTATAGAAGCGCCTCTCTGATGCCATGAAAGATGAATACAGAACAACACCGCAAGCCTTGTACCTAAATGTGCGTATGAATAGGCATGATTTACATTCTTTACTGGGCATTTGGGCTGCACAACTCCCGTTAGAGAGTGACACAAGGCCAAATGAAAGGAACAGTTCTTCCACATCTTCAGAAGTTGAAGAAGTCAGCAGTTTATAATGGAAGGATGACGATTCTGTTCATCGAGAAGTACATTTTCCTGTCAACGAAGCAGAACAAGCTGGTGATCTAACAGAATATCAGGAGGAATTCACAATATAATTCAGTGCTAAGGAGTGGTCGGAAATGGGATCAGAGAGAGTAACGTACACTCGGAAGTGTTTACAGCACACAAAACCGATGAGAAGGACTTATGCAGTGTTGAAGCGAAATGTATGGACACATATTATCCATGCTCATTTCTTCGAACACACACGAAGACCCTGTAGAATTATTTACAAAGGTGGTAAGGTTAACACAAAGGAAAATGTCCCCTATGTGTCTATTCTCGGTGTGTTCACATACTGTGGCTCTATTTTGAAAGGGATTATTGAAAATGAACATAAAAGAGACAGATTTTGTGCAAATGAAATGCAAATTCAGAAGAAAATTTTGTCAAGACCATCCAAAAAATTACAAAAGAAACCTGTCGGGATCCCTCAGAGACAGAGCAGTACACAGATTAACCCAGGAATCCACGTCAGCTAGTGCATTAAGGCGCTTGGAGGCTGAGCGCATCATGGTGTTTGGTGACCGTGATCCCAGTCATTTGCCAGCACTAAACGCTCTTCGACTAGCCAAGTCCCGTGAGATGCAACGAGGAAGGATGCACGAAGATCCAGTGTTGGCCATAGCTAAGTGTAAATATATAAGCCCATATAACTCTTACCTCAAAAATGTAACATATGATAAGTTAGTGATTCATTACTGGTCCACGGAGCAGGTACACATTACTGAGGCGATTTTCAGAGCTTCAAAGGTATCAAGAATATGCATAGATGCTACTGGTGGTTTGGTGAAAAAGATCAAACGAACGGAACACAGCAAATCGGGACACATTTTCCTATATGGGGCTACTGTAGCGCCCTCAGAAGAAAAGGAACAGTATTTTGTGTTGAACATGCTAAGTGAAAGACATGATACAGAAACAATTCGGCATTGGTTAAGGAGATTTCTTCAGGAATGTAAGATTATGCCAATGGAGGTTTTAATAGACATGTCAGCAGCCCTCATGTCAAGCTTGTGTACAATCGTTTACACATCTGCCCTCACTTGCGTCATACCTAGTAAAATATGCAAATGTTCTTGGCATCGAAGAAGGAGACAGGTTCGATCTTCCATATTGTGTCATTAGATCAGACGTTGCTCATGTGGTCAACTTATTTGCTAAATTTCCGAGCTTGAAAGGGAATTTGCGAAGGACACGGGAATTTTATTTAAGATCTTTGTGCGCAGTTGTTCAGTCAACAGACATGAATGTCGTAAGGACTTTGTCAACTTACATTTTTATTGTAGCGCTCAATGAAACCGAAGGTAACGACGAATTTTCCAACGAAGAGACCTCTTGCGAGATACAGTAAATGCTATCTACAGCGCCGTATATCAGGTTTCGCAACGGATGACACCACAGTTATTGAAGAGTCTTTTCTCGATGACACTATGGAAATGCTGAAAGAGAAAGGGCAGAGAAATGCCTTTCGTACATGGGCCATTAGCTTGGAACAGAATGCAAGGAAATGTATTTATCCACATGGTGATCGTGGAAATCAGCGGTATGCTCCAAGAATAGTAGATGAAATTCTAAAAGCGTATCACCTAATTCTTTTATGGACAACTGTAATGGTCCCTCATTTTGGATATGGAGCCAGAACTGCTTCGAGTGCCTCTGTTGAGAGCAATTTTAATGACTTAAAGAAGGGAGTATGTTAAAACCTGAAATTACCTGCCGGAATTGATGATTTTTTGCTTACGCATATAAAAAATCTCAGTGGAATGATGAAATTAGCTTCCGCTTCCGTATCTTCAGGCGCAGACAATAATTCCAGCTGCCTTCCCGCTGCGAGTGAAAGTGCTAGCGGAGAACACGAAGAAAAACAAGAAATTGGTTTGGACGAAATTCACAATCTTTATCAAAGGGAACGCGGTAAACCAAAAGTATAGATACTGACATTTTCTCCCAGAAGAAATGTAGTAGCAACAGGATTAACCGATACAGAAGTAAATGATGGCAAACTTACTGGAATACTATTTGAACCCAGTGGAGAAGTGGGTGCACTAAGAAAAGAACCCACAGAAAAAAAGTCGGGTTAGCTTCAGAAGATAACTGCATGAACAAGACGATGCATTCGAATAAAGACAAACAGAAGGAGAAAAACCCTTCAGACATAAGAACATATTTTGTTAGGTGCAGAGAGATCATCGAACTAGAAAGGAATTCAGAAAGCAAAGCTTTCGAGAACTGGAGAGGCTTTGCGGAAGAAAGTGATCATAAACGACCAAAGAAATCGTATCTTGAACCAAGTGCAGAAATGCTTGCTATAGACTTCAGGTCACCAAATAAATGTATTCCAATTGGTCTTCTGAAAATGGAAATTGTATTGGTCTACGTCCAATTCAGATAGGTGAAGAGCAAATTACAGGACAAAACACTTGCGCATACGACTCACCCGTTCAGTTAGCTTGCGAAGGTTATTGCGATAGTGAGAAATACAGGGAGGCGATAGACCAACATGCCCAAAACAATGCAATGGCTAACATGGTATCGAAAATGATGACGACTGGCCCGACAGCTAAAGTTTACAGATTGCGAGCTGTAGCGCTAAAATGCATTATTAAAAACGCGAAGAAATTATTCTGTGGTTTGGTGTCTTTAGACGCTGCACTACCAATAGCACAGATGATACTAAGATCATGGGAAGATATGTGTACGGCACAGGAGTTTCAAGAATGCATTTCTTCTGTATGCTCTAGGAGGAATGTTATTCTTCCTGTTGTCATAGTGACAGTGGGAACTACCAACGGAAATCTCAGTATTATCCCAGAAATGGTTAACAAGAACTTGACAGCAGAACGGGGTGGTATTTGTCCATAAGCGTTGGAAGACAAAGATCGCACAGATGAGGACGCATGCATTGATTGGGAAAACTCAAAGACACATCCCCTGTGTAATGGAATTAAAACGATACGGGTGAAACCGTCATTGTATCTCATTTTTGTAGAAGTAATTGACAAAAATGATGAAAACGTGATAAGTCTGAAAACGGAACCAACGCAACTGCCTCGAATGCTTGCCTTTGGTGAGCGGCAGTACTATTTGAGAGGGACAGTTAGCTACACTGGAGGATGTAATGTTGCCAGTGTAGGTCACTATAGGGCGTATTGCTTACGTCAAAACAATGAATGGGAAGTGTATGATGACCTTCACCAAAAAATGTACGACGCCAATCCCCTGAAGGAAGAGACCTTCCACGTGCTCTTCTGTACGATATAGAAATTTATTCAAGTAGCAAATTTTCCCGTTGACTCCCACATTTTCTGACCGATTCCTAGAAAGCAAAAGATACTCTCCAACTTTGCATTTGACATTTTGACTCTATCATATAGTCTGAGTTCGGTGAGCTGAGTATGCGAATTCGCCCCTAGGGGTGCTGAAGTCGAGCTGATAGGATCAGCTTTTTGTCACTTACATCAATACCAATGGTTCCACTTCATTACGAGCTTCCGTTCGGCCGTCAAGCTACTGTTGAGCAATTTATTACATCCACCTAGTATATCTCTGTGAGACCAATCGATACACAAGAATCGAAAGTTCAAACATTGAGTCAACCATATCGTTCAAACAGTGTCTTCAGATTTCTTGCTCTTAACAAAGTTTAGTTGCCTCAAAGATCGCTCATCACAGCCCTGTCAGACGGTAAAGACGTGATGCCGTAGGTCCAACCGTCTTTAAAATTAAGAAGAAACTTGTGTTCCACAGGAAACATTACAATGGTAGAATATTAGCATCGCCTCAAGGGCATGATGCTCAGTAATAAAGCAAACTGTATCATTTCATAAGATGTTTAAACCGTCATTTAAATTGTAATATATTTAATTTCCCGTGGCATAGGCTAAAGTGAAGTGTTCTGTAGCTTTATTTCATTTGATTTGCTTTTGCGGAGGATTTAGTTAGGCTTTGTTGTTATTGTTTCAACCAGGGCATCTGTAATTATTTTTTTTTCATTGATTTATATAATTAATTTATTTATTATGGTCTTGCTTTAGTTATAAAATAGTCATTATGTTTCAACTGTCAGGTTATATATTAAAATTTTAGTCTTGGTCTTATTTTTTTATTTATTGGAGGTTCATAACACTTTCAAGGGCCAATCAATTTAATTGGTATACTGCGCTGTTTGTATATTAGGTTTGTTAACAGTAATGTTATTGTATAGTGTAATGTTTGCATATTGTTCTTGCATTATGCTGCTTATTTATATTCACAGTGTGAAGAACTAGTGTTTGCACAGTGAATAATTTCTTTTTATTCATACTTGTAATTGGTGAAATGTCATGATTGCGTATGATTGTAATGCTGTAATATGTTTGGTGTAATGCTATTGTTGCTCATGAACACCAGTTGCAAACTTAGTTAATTAAAAATTAGTATAATATATGCTAGTGCGTAATTATTTCTTACTGAGCATAAGTTGATCATTTCGTATAGAATCTTATGGTGTTTAGCAGTGATGTCATTGTTTACTGAAATGTTTACATGTTGTTGTTCCTGCATAATGCTGCTTATTTATATTCACAGTATGAAAAATTGGTTTTTACGCAGTGAATAATTTCTTTTATTAACAATTGTAATACGATCTGTAATATCATTTCACTGATATAATTGTTGATAATTTGATTGAGTTGCTGAAGAAAAAGATGGTAAGCAAATTATTATTGCTATGTTATTCTTCACATGTGTGACTAACTTCAATTTGTTATCTGAGTGACAAGCGTATTCTTCACACTTGTGAATAGTTGTAAGGTTACAATGTTATTGTGATTTTAGAAATTGAATGTGAAAGCGTTGTTTTACTTTATTTGCTAATGTTGTTGTGTATGTATTATTTTAACATCATCATCATCATCATTGTCAACCATTATCAATCCACTGCTGGACGAAGGTCTCCCCAAGTTTCCTCCACAACGGTCTGTCTTGTGCCAGTCTCCTCCATGTCACTCCCGCATATTTACGAATTTCATCCACCCATCTCCCATGTGGTCTTTTTCTGGGTCTTTTCCTGTCCCTTGGAATCCAATCTAAAATTTCGGCTGTCCATCTATGGTCTGTCCTTCTGGCAGTATGTCCAGCCCATTGCCATTTCAGGGATTTAACTCTGATCATGATGTCTTCCACTCTCGTCATTTTTCGGATCCACGAGTTCCTCTTCTTATCTCTCCTGGTTATACCAAGCATGCACCTCTCCATGCTTCTTTGAGTTGTCTGCAGCTTTTGTATGTCTCTTTTAGTTAAGGTCCACGTCTCTGCACCATACGTAAGCACTGGAAGGATGCATTGATCAAACACTTTTCTTTTAAGACATAATGGCATATTGCTCTTGAAAATTATGCTGTTTCTTCCAAAAGCTCTCCAGGCAAGTTTTGTACGCCGATTAATTTCTTCATCAATGTGACCCTCACTTGATATCTGCTGTCCAAGATAAACATACGTATCTGTTATCTCCAGTTTGTCTCCATCAATCGATAAATCTTCATTTCTTGTAAAAGCATTGAACATCACTTTTGTCTTCTGAAAGTTCATTTTTAATCCCACTTCTTTACTCTTGTCAGCAAGTTCCTGGATCATACTCTGCAGCTCTGATGGGGTAGTTGCAAAAATGACTACGTCATCAGCAAAACGAAGGTGGGTTAGATAATCTCCATTAATCTTTATCCCTTTGTTTTCCCAGTTCAGTGATTGAAAGACATTTTCCAATGTGGCATTAAAGAGCTTCGGAGATATGGTGTCACCTTGTCTCACTCCCTTTCCAATTTTTATGTGTGTTGTATTTTCAAACAGCCGAATCTTTGCACTTGTATTTTCATAGATGTTATTAATAATATTAATGTATGCATCTTCAATACCGCAGGATTTCAGAGCCGTGGTAACTGCTGATGGTTTCACCGAATCAAAGGCTTTTTCATAATCGATAAAAGCCATGCACAATGGAAGTTCATATTCCCTCGCTCTTTCAATCAGTTCTCTCAGTACGTGGATATGATCTATTGTGCTGTAGCCACTCCTGAATCCAGCTTGTTCTCTCGGTTGAGCCATGTCCAGTGTTACCTTCAAGCGGTGTGAAAGAACTTTAGTGAAGATTTTATAAACCACTGATAGGAGGCTGATAGGTCTGTAGTTCCTGAGATCATCAATGTCACCTTTTTTATGTAGCAGGATCATTGTAGCATTGTTCCAATCCTCAGGAATCTTCCCTTCATTAAGGCATCGAGTGAAAATTTGGGCGAGTACTGTTTCAATTTCTCCACTTGCTTCTTGTATGATGTCTATAGTAATTCCATCTTCTCCTGGAGCTTTCCCTCGCTTCATGTTCTTGATTGCATGAGCAACTTCTGCTGGGAGGACTGGAAGAACTCTGGTACCTTTCATGATGTCTGGAGTACATGTATCATCCCTTTCATATAATTTGGAGTAGAAATCTTTCACTCTTGTCAAAATTTCGCCTCTATTTCTTGTTATAGAACCATCTTCTTTTCTCAGAGCCATAATCTGTTTTCTTCCCTTACTGAGATGTCCCTTTGCTATCTTAAGGCTTTGGTTGTTTTCAATTGCTTTCCTCACTAGCTCACAGTTGAATTTCCTTACGTCTTCAGTGATACTTTTTCGTGTTGTCTTGCATAGCTCTATATATTCCACTTTGGAAGTCACATCTACTTTAGTTGTCCTCATCTCTCTTCTTTTTTGCATCAACATTTTGGTTTTTCCTGATAATTTGTTCACATGCAACTTGTTCTTAGACCCAGCTAATTTTGTTGCTGTTTCCATTAGAGCTTTGGTTACTTTTCTGTTAACTTCCGAAATATCCACTTCTTCCGATGTTAGGCCTTCTAAAGCAGAGAATCTGTTCTTCAGTTCCAACTTGAAAGTATTATGGTGTTTT
Source organism: Macrothele yani (assembly GCA_039090855.1). Taxonomy (NCBI): domain Eukaryota; kingdom Metazoa; phylum Arthropoda; class Arachnida; order Araneae; family Macrothelidae; genus Macrothele; species Macrothele yani. The sequence continues at coordinate 41,658,422 of CM076999.1, read as the reverse complement.
TAAGGTTGGTTATGTCAATACATTTTGTTTGTCTTATGAGCTTGCCACGTTCCAGTTTAGTGTTGAGGTGCATCTTACATCTCACCAATCTATGGTCACTACCTGTGTTGAACTTGTTCAGCACACTGCAGTCTTCGATGACACACTGCAGTCTTCGATATTTTAACATATTGTGCGGTATATGTTCTTAAAAATTTGGTTGTAAAGATGTTCGTTGTGTTCTTCACAGTGTGAATAACTAGTGTTTTACACAGAGAATATTTTCTTTTATTTACTCCTGTAAACGGATCTGCAAAATCATTTAGAGTAATTAATGTTAAATTTGGATATGTTAAATAAAGTTAAAATAATGTAGGGTCAACTGGTGCTATGTTTGGTAAAATTGGTATCTCTTTTTAAACAAATGAAATGAGCCCTAAAAAGGGCCTTTACTTTTTCTCATTTTTTCACATGTAGGTGCTCTTATTTTCCCCATGTCATGCTGGAATAGACTGAATAGGTATTGCTATTGCTTGGCGATCTTACAAATAATATAAAAACCCTTTACAATACAATAGGAAGTGCTGGATGTGGTATCGTACACTTAAAGGCAGCCCTTACAAGCAGAAAAGAAATGTAAAATTTTAGGAAAATGCAGAAGAGAATAGTAAAATAACTACTTGCTTGGTCTCTTACTCTCTAGAAGGCAGCCCTACGCAAGTACTATAGATAATGCATTTATAATTGCCTTTAGATCATGAAGACGACCAATTCACGAAATGCGCACACCTTTTTGCGCAGATCCAAGGCGGTGCGATGACCAGCTAATCACAGGGTGTCACAGACACAAAACACAAATTCCAGAGGATTTGGCTCGTTCTCCAAAGATGGCGAAAAGAAATTCCACCAGGAACGAAAACATTACATGGGGGTAACGCAGTAAAGTATTACTTGCTCCATGCAAATAATCTACCACTCATCCGTAAAAGAGTGATCTGGATTTCGCAGCGAGGCCCCCACACCACGTCAAGATTCCTGACGTCATGAGCATGGGCGTCCGCTGGTGGAAGAGGGCAAACTGGTCACTTGACCTCCCTCCCCGGATCAGACAACTGTAACAGGGTGAAAAAAGTTACGAATTTCGTTCAAAGGTCAAAATGTGTGTGTGTGTTTCCGGGGGTGGTGTCAGCTCTGGAGAATTTAAGTTTTTCGTGAGAGTTCAACGAGAAGACGTCTTATTCCAAGTGTGCCATTAGCTGCCACTGATTCATCCCTTGTGGACGACTGCAGTATTGAGAAGTATGAAAACAGGGGCCTAAATCGAAAGGTTTTTTCATGCCCACCTGCACGTTGAGGGGATCTGCCGACCCGAATGCTTTCGCCGCTCTGCACATTATATAAAATTGAACGACTGAGACATGGAGAAGGAAAAACAGCTTCCAGAGGTACGTTTTGAATCCGAGATCACTGGAGTCGTCATCACTGTCGTTTTGCCTGGTCCACCATCACCAGCAGGAAAATCCAAAGTGCTGTTCAGCTTCCTGGGGTTTAGTCAAGCACACTGTGTCAGCAGGAATAAGGATGATATCCCATACACCCGCTCCAGGTCAGAAGGTCCATAGCGAAAAAAACAACAACAGGGAAAAGACAGGGACATGCAGAGAATTTGGTTCTTCCTGGGCAGTGAGCTCTGGGGATTTGTGTTTTAAAAAGGACACTAGCTCAAAGGTAATGTTTTAGTTCATATCTTTTTTGTGTTAATACATAAGCTCCCAAGCAAGTACTTGAGCTTCGAGCTGAGCATCAGAAAAACATTTTCGCCTCTGGTTGTGGCTGTGTTGTAGTTCTGGTTCAAAATTTTATTAGTCTCTCAGGTATGAGTTCATAAGAAAAAAAAAGAAAAGTTTTTCCCGCGAGCACAAATCAGGAAGGGCTCAAATTTTTGGCTATGACAGTAGTATTTTGTGAAAGCTCAACTTTGTGCAATTCTGTGCTAAAGTAAATAGTTTTGCTTGGCATTTTTTTAACATTATGTGCGGTTACTTTAAAATTATTTTTGCAGTGGAGCAGTACATGTTAAAGGTACATATATTGCTATGATTTTTCGAGGCTAGCTAGGTATGGGAAAGTTGTCAATATCATTGTGTCAGGTCTTATATTTATGGTCAAGTAATGGTGAGCATGGAGAACTCCTTTCATTATTTTGTTTATTTCTTGAGATAAGCTATAAAGGATGTAATGTTGTTGTTTTTGTTGTGTAAAGAGAATATCTAATATCATAATGGTGTTATCAGCTATTTTGAAAAACAGCCTCTCATACCAGTAAAATTTTATTAAGGACATTTAACTTTCTTTGTGCTTGGTAGCATTTAATAATATATAAATTGCATTTGTATTTATAAACATACAGGGCCATGTATAGTGAAATTTTTGTCCTTAGAGGCAGGTTATGGTGATTTTTGAGTTTGGCAAATAAAGGGTGAAAATATGTAACATTTTGTAGTAATTTTGGCTCGAGACCATATCAGCAAAGGGATTTGAGAATTTGACTTGCATAAGGGAGGATGTCAAAGAGGGTATGCATGCAGACTAGGGTTGTCTGAATGTGAGGCCTGTTCATTACCTGTGTACAGTGAGATTTCTTCGCAAGGGGTTTGATTTCTGGAAATAGAGAGTGCTTCGGGAGGTGATAATGATTTCTGGAAGTAGAGAGTGCTTCGAGAGCTGATAATGTTTTCTGGAAATAGAGAGTGCTTCGAGAGCTGATAATGATTTCTGGAAATAGAGATATGATGTGTTTTCTGGAAAGTGAGATTTATGTGGATATTTTCTAGAGATAATGAGAGTTTTCAGATAGTTTTTTTCTGGGAGCTGTGTGCTTAGGGAATAGTGAGTTTTCAGATAGTTTTTCTCTGGGAGCTGTGTGCCTGGAGTAAGAAAATGGGGGGCAAGAGAGCCCTTGCAGGAGGTTTTTCCTTACGTGGACATACTTCGGGTATTGAAAGGGTGCTTATGAGGATGAATTGGAGGATTCGTCTTCGGCCCCGAGTAAAATCGTCGGCCAGTAAGGACCAGCACCTGTCAAGTTGCATGCGTTCGAGTGTTGTCCCAAAGACAGTGAGCGAGGAAAGAAATTACAAGGGTAATGAGTCACACATATTGACTTACCATTTCGTTGCATAAGCTTGAATTGACTTCACTACCCAATTTCTCGCCTTTAGCCTGATTGATATTTTCTTCGGGATGTAAATTTTGTTTTCGAAGAAAGTGAGTTTGATGAACTGAGATGTTTTGCCTAGCCGTTACCTCTGTGGTTTATTATATGGGTTGTTAAAATTAGTAAAAGCTTGCATGGTGTAATTTTGAGAATTTGAAGTAATTTGTTTATAAATTGCTTGCCAGAATTAGTTGTGTAATTTTAAATTGTGATGAGCAGTAGGAGTGCAGATAAGTATGGATCTAAGTCCAGGAGTGTTGAGAGTTAGTGTTTGCCTTTTACTTTCATGGTAGCATATTGAGTACTCAGAGCAAGTTGGTGTTGGTGAATATTTTGATTTTTCCAGATGATGGCGTGAATTTTAAGTTTATTTGTCAGCAATGTTGAGTATATTTAATTGTAAGGCAAATATTCCTGGGGAGTGTAGAACCATTTTTTAATATAACTTTTATTTGTGAATTTTGGTCAGTGGTTGTAATGTCTCAAATTAACATGTGTTAAGAAAACTGGTTTGAGGGGGTTGTTTGAAAGAGGCTAATCAAATCTATAGTACATATTCTTATATTATAACACTGAGGGGAGAGGGAGAAGACACTTCACTTCAGCAACATATGATACAAGCCAAAGAGTGTTATATAATTTGTGAATTTCAAATATGTGCTGCATTAGGCCTGCTATGGTAATCTAAAATTTGGGTGTAACTTCTTGTTAAGCAATATCATTTTGTAAAGTAAAATCTCACACTTATTTGGCAAACATTCTATTTTTATTTGTGGATGAAGTTCTTTTTCTTGTGAAGCGATTAATCCAAAGGTGTCATTTGAATGTTTCTTTAGGTCGGGGGCAAAAGTTAGCAATTTTGGCGATCTGCTAAATTGTAGCAGCTAATTTTGCAGACATTGTGTTTCCTTGGTGAGTCTCCGACTCCTTAAAACATTTTGTTGTGTTTTTTGTTATTGTGGTTAAGTTTGTACAATAAATGCAGGCAAGTGGCCTTTCAAAATCCCAAACCTTGCGCAGTGAAGAATTAGGTGACTCAGTTGAATTTCCTCTCAGGGTCACATGCTCATTCACCTTAGCTTGCCTAAGGTAGGAGACGTCTCTGGAGTTTTTTTTTATTTAATTATTGCATTTTGTCCTAACCACGAAAATTGATCATCACCGCCTCCAAAAGTTATTACACGTGTACATTGTAAACCATCCATTTTATAGTGTTCGCAAATTTGGTACACATATAAACAATAATTACTTATTTTACACTTGCAGGTGTCACAACTCATCGTAAATTTAAACAACGCAAACTTTTAATAATAACTTTTGGAATGTCCTAATATCAATGTTGCATTGCATTTTATTTTCATTTATCATGGCCTTAATTGATTGAATTAACTTTTTGTTTCGAAACGCATTCACCCGTCTCCCAAATTTTAATTTTCACCTAAAGTCAATATTTACCTTAATTTTAACCTTTGTTAAATTTAACTATCAAGTAAACACAGGACAAAACCTATCCATAACAGTTTGAAATGTGGTCACGAAAGAAGAAACAAGATGATGGATGTGAAGACGAACTTTAGGCTTGCTGAAACACACTGATCTGTTTCCTTCTGTTCGACAGGCTATTATTATTGCTCAAACATTACTAGTAACAACCTGCCCAGTGAAGAGATCCTTCAGCACTATGAGAACGGTTAAAATCCTGGTTAAGGTCAAAAATGGCAGATGGACGTTTATCTGGACTGTGCATGATGAGTATTTATCGAGAAAAGGTTGTTGAGAATAAACATGAAATCATTCAAAATGTGATTGATAGATTTGGACAAACCCAAGACGTTTGCAGTTTTTATTTCATGGTATCTCTTCTAATGTGCAAGAAACATAAAATTGAAGGGGGTATAAAAATAAACAGATCAATGTTTATAAAAAAAGGGGGGTTTATACTCTTCTCAATAAAGGACGATGGAGCGGTGCAATTGCTTTATGTAATCCCAAGTTAATGTTTCCAAACAAAAAGACTGTATTAAGTTGATTATTAAATTTGGCAAGAAGCCTACAATAAGGTTACACTTTTGACTCAGATATGAATAATCAGTGGCCAGTAATTGGTAAATGACATAATTATTATTATTATTGTCCGTTATTTCAATACTAAATATTGACTATAGAAAGAAAGATGTGCTCAAGTTCCCAAACCTTTCGGGGGAGGGGGAGGGGTAACAGTGCTCCGAACCCACCCCCTAACTTTAGGGGCTCGTTGCACTCGCCTGACCCAACCCCACTATGTCATATAAAGACGCAGGGGTACCTGAGGTCTTTTCCGCGGAAGTCACGAACATTTCACGCGGCTAGCCCAGTGGGCAACGTTCGTGATTGCCGCGCAAAGGACCTCAGGTTCCATCCCAGTAGGTACGAACTCTCGATCCACTAAATATCCGCCGTGCGTCGGATGGGACGTTAAGCCGTCGGACTCCGGGTACTGGCCTCCAGGTAACAAATAAGGGCGTCTTCCTCCACCTTTCTACTTCGATTCCGTGTCACTTTCCTATCGGGCACTCTAGCCCAAATCCCCTAGCTTCCTATTTCTAAGGGTTGTTCAAGATTTGGGGTCAGACACTCCCTTCCTAAAATCCTCTACATGTGAAAAAAAAATTAAGCAATAATTGTGATAGTGGGAGTATACCCGTTTGCCTCCTCACCCGGAAAAGATGCAGCGGACGCCCATGCTCAAGGGGGATATCGCTGCGGGAAAAAGTTTCAGGCCCTTTATATGATTTTTTTATCACCAAAATGGCGGTAAAACAAGTTCCCAAAGTTTGGGCAATTATTTTGTAAACTACATGACAAAATGAGTTTGTAGAATTTTGCATTTTCTGTACATGAAAAAAAAATCTATACTTTTTAAGAACTTTGTAGCAAATCCGAATGTTATTTTGTTTTATATCCATACCCCTATTACTCCTTTTTATTAGTATCATTCTTTTCAAAGATTATTGTTTACAAGTTGATTTCTCAATAGTATTGAGTAAAATATTCTCTAATCTTTGTTTGTTTAAAATTTGTCAAAGTCAGAGAAAAAACATAACTGTAAACGTTATTAAGTTTTGCAACATCTTTTTCATGGCTGAACTACAACAACAAAAAACGTCCACAACATGCCAAAAGTTGTAGCTTGCTTAAGTGCAGCCCATTGAGTTGCTCACGGTGGTCGATAAACCTCCAATAAAAAAAAACAATAACTTTTTGCAGATGCCTCTAGAAATGGTTACTAGAGTGCGTTCTACAATAATGTTACAAGTATGAGCGTTATTCCCGCATGATTGCGCCACACGGGCACATGTGTGTATTCCGCGCGGCCTCTACCAGAAGTAACCTGAGCTTTCGCACCAGCCTCCGTGCTTCTGGTAAACATTACTCCTTCGATCACCGAGCTTCTGGAAAAGAAACTCTCAGTCCAGATTTTTCGAGAAGGTCACCCAATCCTTTAAATATGCTCCTCCGTTGACATTGTCACTCATTTGGCGGTTAGCAGTCTGTTGTTTTGATGCTGTGTCGCTGAGTTTCTGTGTTCGTCAGTTTTCAGAGTTTGTAAGCTTTTGTCGTACCAACTGAATATTGTTGTGATTAAGTGAAGTGAGATTTTTCTTCTCGTAGGTATTTTTAAAAATGGATCGGTTTTTACTAAACCGTAATAGGCATTGTGAAAGTGAAAATAAAGAGGGATCATCGTCAAATAGTGGCAAAAGTGTGAAGAAACGTAATTATCGAAAATATGATGACAGTTATTTGACTTTGGCTTTACGTCGACAGAAGTCAATGGGGAAGGGCGGTCGTAGTGTGTACTGTGTAGGAACGTTTTGCACCAGAGTGAATTCTGCCAAGTAAGTTGAAACGCCATTTTGAAGCATAGCATCCCAGCATACTTAGTAAATCTCGTGATTGCTTTACGAGAAAGTTACAAGTGTTAAATCAACAAAGAGATCGTTGTTATAAGCAAGTATCAATACCAAACAATGCTTTGCTAGCATCTTACAATGTGGCCCATGGAATCGCTAAATGTAAGAGGCCTCATACCATCGCAGAAGAACCCATTCTACCGGCTGCTGTAGATATGGTGAACATTATGATCGGTGGGCCTAGTGGGAAGCTGCTTTTAAATGTGCCTCTGTCCAATAACACCATCAGTCGCAGAATACAGCACACAGCGGAGGATCTCAATTATCAATTAATAGAAAAAATGAAAAGTAAGGATTTGGGATTGCAGCTAGATGAGGCCACAGATAATAATAATGATTTTCACTTGATTTGCAATGTACGGTTTATAGATGGTAATACTGTAGTTTGTAGAAGACCTACTCTTTTGTAAAAGTATCACTGGTAGTGCTAAGGCTCCAGACTTGTTCGATATTCTTGATACTTTTATATTTGAAATAATTTGGAGTGGACTAAGTGCGTTGGTGTCTGTACCGATAGTGCACGTTCTATGTCAGGCTGTTATGGAGGATTGCAGGTACTTATTCGAAGAAAAGCCTCTTATGCACTGTGGAACCGTTGCGTTATTCACAGGCCACCCCTCGCATCAAAATATCTGAGTCCTACATTGAACTGGGTTTTAGAACATGTAATGAATGTAGTAAACTTTATAAAAACTCGGCCGTTGAGTTCAAGGTTTTAAAAAAACTATGTGAGCATATGGGATCCGAACACACGTCTTTGTTGTGCTATAGCACTTCGCGATGGCTCTCTCATGGTAATGTTTCGTCTGGTACGTTTTCACTGCAACAGGAAATTTAAATTTTTCTTAAAGAGGAAGACCACAAGTATACCGAAAAGTTTGTGAATGAAGATTTTTCGGTAAAACTAGCATACTAATGTGATATTTTTGGAAATATTAATGCTCTCAACCTCTCTCTGCAGGGAAGCAACATGGATCTTTTAAAGTCGATTGAGAAAATTTCAGTTTTTATAAAAAAACTAAAACTATGGAAAGGAAGAATGAATGAAGGTGGAGTTAAAAAATTTTCCTCCTTGTTGCAACAGTTTTTGACCTCCAATGGGGTTGGTTTCTCTCGAGGCATGTAAACCATTTTTGAAGAACCCTTGTCACTGTTTATCATCTGGGTTGAGAAATAATTTCAAAATGATAATATCGACAAATTTGTATGGATTAAAGATCCATTTCATGCCACTGTTCCATCTGAATTTACCTCTGCAGAAGTAGAGGATCCTATGGATTTGTCTTGCGACAATACATTGAAATCAGAATTTAGCAGAATGGAGTTGCCTGAATCTTGGATATCAGTAAAAGATGTATATCCCCTTCTGAGTGGTAAAGCTCAGAGAATTTTAATTCCATTTGCGACTTCTTATTTGTGCGAAGCTGGGTTTTCGGCGGTCGCTGTGATAACAACTAAGTATGGCGGGAAAATCAATGTAAAGAAGGAAATGAGGGTGGCTGCTTCCAGTTTGATTCCAAGATTTCAGAAAATGTGCGGTGATCAACAGGTTCATTAATCCCACTAATTATAATTAATGGAATTTTTCAATTAATTTTTTTTTGTGATCTTCAATATGTGTTTTATTAATTTTTACCTAAGTTTACTTGTTAGAATTTGACATAAGGCGCCTTGGGAAAACCTGGATTCAGCAAGGGCGCCGAGAATCGAAAAAGTTTGGGAACTACTGGTTTAAGGCATTCCATATCCTTGATATTTATCGTAAACCTCGTGAGGTCTGCTGATGAGGTGGTAGGGCCCATCGATGCGAGAAGTTAAGTTTAAAGAATACAGCCTAGCACACTTTCGCTGATTTGTGACGTATTTCATTCCAATGGAGCAGTGATTTTCATATCATTCTCAGATATGTGTAATCGTTTAACTGATACTTCATATTGTCTGCTGTTTCGCAGTAATACATTGGCGGAAAGTGAAAAAAGAACCCCAAGAAGGAATTGGCGGGTGATCATGAAATTTACATATGTTAATGGGGTCGAGTTTATGTAGGTGCGATGTTAATTTCGGGACCAACCGGTGAGCTCTTACGCCAGAGCACGACATAATATGCAAATTATCGTTGGTGGTATTTAAGGAGTACGGCGAAGTGAATGGAATCAGTCATCTGCGTACGGACACGTGCGAAGACCCTGAGGAAGCTGCAATGCCTGGACATGGAAGACGTGTACGATTTCAGCAGTTATCGGACTTTGAGCGAGGTCTTCTAGTCGGACTTCGCGAGGCCGGGTGGTCGTATCGTCGTATTGCGGAGCGAATTGGACGGGAAGTATCGGTGGTGGTACGATGGTGGCGTAGATGGTCCGAGGAACATTCCCACATGAGAAGACGTGGAACCGGGAGTCACAGACGGACTGATGAGCGGACCGATCGACGCATAAGAAGAGCGGCGTTGTCAAGCAGAACATCCACTGCGACGGAAATCCGAGCTGCCGTTGCACCTGAGGTGATTATGCAAAAAATCCGCAACCGTCTACTGAATGCAGGACTACGTGCACGTGTACCTCTGGCATGTGTACCTCTGACTCCAGCTAACCGCCAGGAACGGCTGCAGTGATGTCTCCAACGTCTGCACTGGAGAACGCAATGGCGATCTGTCGTGCTCCGCGATGAAAGCAGATTCTGCATGGGAGCCTCCGCGATGAAAGCAGATTCTGCATGGGAGCCTCCGCGATGAAAGCAGATTCTGCATGGGAGCCTCCGCGATGAAAGCAGATTCTGCATGGGAGCCTCCGATGGCCGTATGCGTGTTCGCAGACGCACAGGGGAGCGTCTCCACCCTTCTTGCATCCGCCAGCAACACACAGTGCCTACACTTTGTCTCCTGGTGTGGGGAGCGATCAGCTATCACTCCCGTATACAACTAGTGTTTGTACCGGGTACGTTAAACAGCACCTCCTACATCAACATCATTCAGCCCGTTTTTGTGCCATTTGTAAGGTCGGTCCATCGTGGTGTTTTCCCGCAAGATAAGGCATGCCCACACACGGCACGTTAAACGCAACATGTACTTCAGTGTGTGAGATAAATGCCAGGACCTGCACGTTCACCGGATTTGTCCCCTATTGAGTACGTGTGAGATTCTATGGGACAACGACTTATCCGGTCTCTACGGCCAGCCACGACTATGCCCGATTTACGCGTCCAGGTTGAGGATGCTTGGAACTCAATACCCCAAACTTACATCCAACATCTGTACGACAGACTCCATGCCAGTATTGCACAGTGTGATGCAGTTCATGGCGGTTCAACCTCGTACTAACCATGTAACATGGAAATGTTATTTTTCAGTTTACCAGCAAATACAGCTGTATTTTGCCATAATGTTTTGATCACGTTACTCTCTGTATTCCGTTATTATGCTGTATAAATTTCGATGGTATCAGACGTCTCCTTCTTGGTGTTCTTTTTGCACTTTCGGCCAGTGTATGTTCAATTAGTGTATTAAATTTGCGTTGTACGCCTGAAAGCCCTTTAATCATTAAATAATTTCAAAATAGAACACAATAACTAGTATTAAAACTATTACAAGCCGCCAACAGTAACTGATAAACCTTGTACAATAAGCAAATTTTGAGCGAAGCTATTGCAAACTCTAACTCATTAAGGCGTCTACTGCAACAAATTCTAAAAAACGAACGTGTCAAATTTATTACTTCCAGAACAAAAGTACGAGACATTGTAAAAAAGGAATGCCTAAAATGTATCGTGAACTACTTTCTTTCCGCCTTCAGGTTGGTTATGATGAGATTCCATGAAAACAAAGCGGAAAGACGTATTCAGGTCCCAAACAACGTTTTTCATTTTGTATCGCGAAAGATACACACACACACACACATACACAAACTTCCTATTATTATTACAGATTAAGCAAGTGCTGGGTCAACAGACGAAGTCTTTTTATTTCTTCATTTTTCAATTCGAACGATTTTTTTAAATTAATGTTAGTGAGCCGAATTTCGTGTAACGGTTCAAATAAAGAGCCATTCAGTTTTTTTTTACTCTCCACAGCCATACGTATGTCAAGCCGAGAGCGAATAATTATTTCAAATTCCCGACAATAGAACGGAAAAACTCGAGGAAAATTCTTGGTGAAAAACTGTGACTATCAAATATAAACAAATGTAATGATTAAGACTCACCGAACCGAGAAGCGTTGTCATTGACGCCGACTGCTGGCCTCGACCGCGACTTCATCAGTTACAGTTAGAAAAGAAACAGAAGCAAATAATAAAAAGAAAAGCGTACCTGTTCCAATTCTAAGATTTTTCTTGTTTCTACAACGTGTACCGCTTACTGTTTTATCAGTTTGAATCAATATAATTCCAAATTGACGGCAAAAGAACTAAAAAAACTAGAGCAAATTGCGACTATCTGAAGTAAACAAATGAAACGGAATGTTCGCGCTTGTTTTTTTAATTGAAAAGATCAATGATTAGTGACATGGGGTTGGTATCATTGTGATTGTTTGTGTACTATAAGAATAATGACCATTAAAAAACACATCCGACCAATTTTATTGAAATTCCTCAGTGACATGGAATTTCGGAAATCTGAAGACGCCAAAACCTGACAATGTACGTTGTCCAATCTTATGTACAAAATCACGGTGATCGGATGTGTTATGTCGTAGGTTTGTCCGAATACCTAATTGTCCCGATCCCGTATAGAGATCAGATATTTTCAATTATTATTAAAATTGGTCAGTCTTTTAATGGTCATTCTTTTTATACGACCCTACCAATCACCATGATAGCAACCCAATTTAACTCACAATGTCCTTCCCTTTCTCGGCGGCAAGTGTCACCGCGATTGGCTGAAAGTCTTTGGAGGAGATGAGTAGCAAACGATCCTTTCTCAAAAATCGGAAAACACCCTAAATATGTAAGTTTTTGGACGATTATTCGTCAATGACACGGAATTCGGTGATTCGGAAGGCGTCAAAACCCGACTATGGACAATGAACAATCGCATGCAAAAAAATCACGGTGATCGGTGCGTCATATCTTACCTATGTCCGAACAACTGATTGTCTTGAGTTCCGTGTACAGTACTCCGCTCGGCCTGGATTTGCTTAGCCTAATGAAAAACTTGGCGGAACAATCACAAATAAAGTAAAGCACCCTAAGGGAAACATTAAATTTGTTCTTATAAATTAAGTTTATGATATTTTAGTAAAAACTGTTAGAACGAATTGACATATTTATGGATTATAATATGGAATAACTGTAATCTATAACATATAAAATACAACTCCTAAATAAAAAATAATAAATTTATGCTATATATACTAGGTCATTTGGAAATAATGACCGATTGGAGTTAAAAATGAAAGAGACATAACTCTTGGCAAGACAACCTAGTTTTATTCGACATAGGAACCTTCAGCAATTACACACTTCTACCAGAGAGTGACGAGTGTTACAGTGCCATCCCATAAGAATTCTGGCTCCCTGGATGCAGGAAGTAGAGGAATGCGATTTCGGCCTCCTCTCAGATTTTGAAGATCCTGTCGTTCAGGTTATTGCTAAAATGCATGAACTGCTGGAAATCGGGAAATGCCAAATCAGGCAAATAGGCCAGATGTGGAACCATTTCTGACAATCAGTTCGTGTAGTTTCTGTTTCGTCATTTTTGCCACGTGTGACCTCGCTTTATGATGGAAGAGGATAGGACCCTTCCGAGTCCCCACAGAGGCTGTTTGGAATAAAACTTCTGGTGCATTCAGTCAATTGTTTCAAGGTAAGTGACTGAGGTAATACTTTCATCAGCATTCAAGGACCTGTAGTGTATGCCATCCTGAACAGTTCACATCACTTCCTTCACTTGCAATCTTTCACATTCACTTGCAATTGAATTTTTTCAGAATATTGTATTATCATGCATTTTCTTGTATCAAATGTATCTTTCAGATGAGAGTAAAACTGACAGGTCAGTTTCATCCTCATATGTATAAATGAAAAACAAACGAAAGGAATTATTTCAAAAATGACTAAATTTCAATCAAACATAGAACATTAAAGACTGCTAGAAATATCCCATACAGGAAATTATATCGTAGTCTTTGCCATTGTGTTGTGTAAGAATATGTTTCGCGAAGTTGCACGCCAAGAATCCGGACGTCACAATAAACAAACCCCCAGCAATTCCGGATGAATGAAACAGGTCTAGAAATCCAGTCGGGGATGTAACTGACAGGTCAGAAAATTTAGATGAGTCACGGATGTCGTAAGAGAAGTCTAGTAATCCCGTTACATATATCTTCTGTAGCTAAGTATTGCCACGAAGGCATTGTATGGTCTAAAGTGTAGCAGTCAGGGTCATCTAACATGTGTTTGGCATATGCAAATTTGACACTCCTTTAACGGTTTTCATATTTTTATCCCACTGTCTCTTCGTATAAGTCGACTGGGATGTCACTGAAGACTTCCTCCTTTTCGAAACGCCACCGAAGTTTTCTTGTCCCTAATACTAATTTCATTTAGAATTACGTTTTCAGGTGGAGTTGAAAAAACACTTTCGAGAAGTGTAGACGAAATCTATGATTTCATTGCAGCGAAATCACGAATAAAAATGTTTGTTCATAACGAGATATATCAATTGCTGAGTCTTTTTTGCTGCTCCATGCTTCTGCGTCTTTAGTTCTTTTTAAACTTATTATGATATGTCCATAAAACTAGCCTTTTCTTAGCGGCTTTGTAACTGAACGTTCCTCCTTCGGCAGGATTACCTAACCGAAAACTTGATCACATGTAAGAAGTGGAATTTCAATTTGAATGAAGAATAAGTGCTACGTGTTTATAAACAATGTCTAATCGGAAAAATCAGTGTAATCTCTTCGAAGAAGATATAGATATACAAACAATAATGTTGATAAAAAGAAGTTTGCAATTTGATACAACATTTACTGATTAACTGACATTTGGGATACCACGAATATATGAAAGAAGGATCTGCTTTAAAAGCTGGTAAAGGTCCTGTAAGGTAAAAGATTTATTTTCAATATTTGTGTTTTATTTTAAGGGAAACGTATGGAGCAAAAAATGATATCCTTCCCCCTTATCCATGAGTAGCAAAATGAGACGTTGTCAATCGAGTTCCAGAATGTATTCCGCACTCAGCCGTAGTCGTAATGTCACACTCAAACCCGTGAGGCACAAACTAAATAGGTTTAACGTTTCAAGTAATATCTCTCCGACATTTCATTTGTGTTTTCGTACAACAATGCCCTTCGGAAATGTATAAATGTTTCCCCAGCAATTTCACCCTGTCTTTTTTTAATTTACTTTTAGTCTTCCACTTTTTCCGATTTCTGACACGCAGGTGGTCTTCCTTCAGTAACAAAGGCACAGTATGTTGAGCAGCTTACAACTTCCAATCTTAAGACGAAACCGTATACTCCAAAAACTATTTTTTTCCAGAATTCTTCCTTAATACCTTTCCTATCAGGTCAACCTGCTCCAGCTTCTGTATATATATTTTTAATCCATCCCTGTTCTTCTAGGTTATTCACTTGGAATTTCCTTGTGCGAATAGCATTTTTTACACGAAATAGGGTGCAGGCCTATTGTCTCAACCACCAATCTGGGAGACCAAGATGTTTGTTTTAGTCTGACACCTGCCTTTCGACCTGTCCTGCTTGGAAGGCTGTAGTGATAGCAAGCTACAGCCGGAATGGCTCTCCGAGTCACTGATGCGCTCAGGTCCTCTACCAAGCCAAGGTTGAAATACCGTAGAAGGGGAAGAACATTGTCTGATAAAATAAAGAGAGCACTTTGTCAAAACAGACTGATCGAAGAAGGGTGCTTTGATAGAGAAGGATGGAAAATGCTCTTAGAGATCGAAAGGCGACGTCAGACGTCATAAACCGATTATATATATTTATAATTCATCCAAGAGACGGAAACGCCAAAGGACGGTTTGGACTCTGAACTGTTTTCTTTTTAAATTTACTTGACCACTCATTTAAAGGCATAATTTGATTGAGAAACCACATGCCATTATCATAGGTAGCGTGTCAAACGCAAATCTACTTGTTTTGATTACGTCTGGAAGAACTCTGAACCCATACTGACTACAATATTTAGAAGTTAGATACCTCAGTTTACCAGATGAAACCGTCAGACGACCTGGACTAACCTACAACGACTCCACACAACTTTGGGAAAGTATACCGAGCGGGTACAGCAATATCTCATGCCGTGTCGGTAATTGTTCTACCAGCAATGAACAACCGTCTTCCCAGAATGAAACTGATATCAAACTATGATTGACACCTAAAAACAAAAGGTATTTATAATTTATAATTCATTTCGGAAGAAAAGTACGGCAAGACATTTTAAAATTCTTCAATTCATTATGAACTTAAAACGTCGGATTTTCACAAACTGTACTAAAAATTGTACTAAACGAGAAAGCATAAATCTCATGTTGTCACCATAAATCACATAATTTCTAAAATATATTTTTTTGCTTTCTTAAAAGGTTTTCGTGGAACTAAGTCATGCGTTGAGCCCTTTTAATAAATTTTTAAAATTAATTATAACCCTTTCAATAAATTTTTAAAATTAATTATACAGGTGAAAGTTTGCTAAAGAAAATGCTTAAGAAATTTCTACTCTTTATAGAAAATAAGGAGTTACTAATTCATAGTCGGCCCTCTTTCAAAAGCATTTACCACGCCTACATGCTTTCCCCACAAACTTCAGAGAATATGAGAGGAAAATATTTGATTTATCGAGATTTATAGAAACATTCGAAATTCTTCGATCTCCAGAATCACTTTTCTAAAATGGAGGGGCATTTTTTCCTGCGGTGTGTTAATAACCTTTGTAACTCTCTGTGTAAATCAGTGAGTTGTAGCAGATATGTCAGCATAATCTTTTTTCAACTCTGGAATACTTTCAAGCGAGCAGCAGCGTCATTTTTTGTATCAAATATCTTGCCCACAATCACTGTATTAACGACATATACGATTTGCCTCTTTATTCAATTGATAATATCTAGGCTAAGTTATAGGGACGCAAGAATTTTGTTGAATTATGTTGTCTACTACAGAATTGTTAAAAGGATTCTGTTGCAAACAACACTTTACGTATTACTTCAACACGAATTATCCCTTCACACATTTCATAATAACACAGTTGCAGCACAAAAGCCCTTTCATTCAAAGAAATTTCCACTCAATAATACTGTTTTTTGGAGTTATTCTCGTGTGTAGGTATGTCAATATTCATTCCAAGCTCAGTACTAAACATGTGTAGGTATATTAACATTATTTTCCTAATTGTACAAAACATTTACCCTTTCCACGGATAGGATCCAGCACGGTACTTTACATCAAACTTCAAAAATAATTTCATACTTTCCAGTAGGAATAGAAAGTTCTGCTTCACGCTGAACAGGTAATCGTAACCGTGTATTTTCAGCTGTCCGAATCATTACTTTTAGATCATCTCATTTCTTTTACACGTTTACATCTTGCTAGTATACATATTTCGGAAAGATCCCTTTCTTCTGTGTTGTCTGTTACTAAATGGCAATCCGAGAGCTGCAATAGGTTTCTAATTACAAGCAAAGTACCTCCTCTGATATGTAGATTCCTCTGCATGCTACAAAGGGTGAAATCAATAAATTTAGAAATTTCGGAATTAAAAAAACAGTATTTATTGCATTTGGTAACACGTATCTGTAGAAAATATAGTAATGTCAAGTGTTTCTATAAAACTTGATGAACCGATTTTTTCCTTTCATAAACTCTGAGATTTTTTTTAAACCACTGTATCGTGGTACACTTTTAGAAGATGTCCAATTCCGAAACGGAAAGTCTTTCCATTTCGAAAAGAAATGGAACTTTTTAAGCGTTTTTTGGACACACTTTTATCTATATAATTAATTTTCAAATTTTATTGAAAGTGAAAGTTTGGTAAAGATCTCAACATATATTTCAAATCGAAACCATGAAAACTTTTTAAATAAACCTAAAACTTGATTTTAGTAACTCACTGGTTCATGAGGCCAATGATGTTCTTGTTTAGTACAATTTTTAGTTCTGACTGTGAAAATTAACGTTTAAAGTTGTAGAATAACTCCGTTTTAGAAGAACGTAGAAGAATTCTTGTAGAAGATTTTAAATTAAAGTTGTAGATGAGAGACTAACATACACAAAATTAAACATTTTTTTTGCGTATTTAATTTGAATATTTGATTGTATAAATTAAGAAGGGGGAGTAACAAAAAGTTGAGGTCCGCGGGTTCCCTAGTAGGCAACGTTCGTGACTGCCATGGAAAGGCCCTCAGGTTCGATCCACTAAATATCCCCCGTGCGTCGGATGGGCACGTTAAGCAGACGTACCCCGGTAATAAATGTGGGCTTCTTCCTTCCCCTTTCTACTTCGCGTCCGTGTCGCTTTCCTATCGGACGCTGTAGCCCAAATATTCTAGTATCCTATTTCTAAGGGTTGTTTAAGACCTGGGGTCAGACACTTTCAAAAATCCTCTACAAATGATAATTTGTTATAAGTTGAATTTCTTTAGAGATCTTAGCAAGTTCTGGATGTCAATTCTTTTTCTGATATAGCAATTAAGGAAGTATCTGCTGCAATTGACTGTTGCGCTAGATTCGGTCAGACGGCAGGTGAATACTGCACAACCCGTGGGAAAGCCGGTCAAGTGAGAAACTAGCACCCACCGATTGGTGATATCCTAAAAAAAACCAGTCGTTAATACTTGAATACATACATTTAAGCATTGCGTCGATGAAACAGCAGGAAGATATGTACAAAGCAAAAATATGACAGTTTAACTTTAAGATAGCAAAAAAAAACTGTTTTTTATTTACATACCAAAAATTATTCTTTTTGCTTTCACTACCGAAATTTTGCAGTTGACTCTACTTTACAGTATGCATTGTTACTTTTTTTGGCCTACTTTTTACATTTCGAGATATAGTAAGTGCAACGTGTGTTAATTTTTACGTTTCTAGATAGAGTAATTTCAACGTGTGTTCATTGCATTATACCAGAAATTAAAGTATAAGTTATGCTTGAAAATTATTTTGAAGCATAATTCTATTCAAATTTACTTACCCCTAAAGGTTTCTAAGGATTCTGAATTTTACTGCAGTGACTGAGAGTTTGTTGGACCCCCTTTTTTATAAAACGTTTTGTTTAGAACGCTAAAGACTTTTTTTTAAACACATTAGTTTCCAAAATGTACAAACAACGTTTAGCAAAATCTGTTTAACAGAGCATTTCTCAAATGTTTAAAAAAGAACATAGGAACCCTTAACACCACTGCATGCTGTTTTTGAAAATTTCAGGCTGTACTTAAGTTTGCAGGCGACATGAATACTTACCATGCACAACACAAGAGGTTTATAATTCAAGCAGATCACAATGAATTCCGTCGATTAGGATATTAGAACTGAAACTTCTAAGAATCAACGTGTGTATAAGAATAACGCGTAAATTCATTCAAACCCGACATACAAAACTAAGATTAAAAACCTAAAAAAGTAACAACGTCTTGTGTTAGACAACTATATTTCGATAGCGAAAAGAAAACAATAAATCATTGTATAAATAAATAGAATATGTTTCTGTTTGCTATCTGGAAAGATGTTAGTGACATTATCCTTATGCATCTTAACTTTCTGTTCTTTTATCATCAGAAAGGATGCCATCGATCAAAACATTAACCACTGGTATTCTAGAGGGCGGCCCTAATTAATGAGAACTGGTGTTCCTCGTCATTGCCTACCTTCAATGAGGTAACGCGTTGAAGACACCTGTTTCTCAGTATTTTTTTGTTTTCCTTTCCGAAAGTTATTTTGTTATGTCATAGTCTGCTACTCCTCGACTCATTTGGTGGTTCCTGCATAGCATTCTCCGTATTCGAAGTTTTAGTCATTTCATTTATCAGGACAAAACGTTTGAAGTTTCGTATTAACTGAATACTTCATTTCTTTGCATATCGTCATTTAGTATTATGTTAGTTTTTAATCATGCTACTTACAACACTTCAGTGTTTTTTCAGTGGCAAATATCTTCTTTACCGATCTAGGTTTTCTTCATTTGCATTAAAATTTAAATATTCTTTATAAGGAGCCATATAATTAGCGTAAACAAAACTGAACTTTAGCGAGGGATAATTACTTATTCATTTCTCTGCGCGATTCGTTTGTCCTATTAAGGTGCTAACTATATTTATAACAGTTCTGTATGGCCGCGAATGGCCTTTCGATCAAAAATATAAGCGAATAGGATCAATGTTCATTACTGCAATGGAAAAGTCATAGGATTAATCCCTGGCAGGTACGAACCCTCGAACCTCTAAGTAACCTCGTGCTTTGGATGGGCACTACACGCCCTCGGACCCATGCTACACCCACCCGCCGTTAATGATACTTAACGGCGTCTTGCGTACTCCTTGTACCTTGCTTCATACTTATTTTCCGGTTGGGCACTCTAGCCCAATTCTCCTAGCTTCGTGCTTCTATGAGTTGCTTAAAGACTGGAATCAGACACTCTTTTCCTAAAATCACCTGCATAAATCTCTAAATACGCATTCTATAAAATATACCCCGACAGGATTTCCAGAAAAGATTTTCATTGCCATTTGTTGGGCTGGACTTACCTGGTGTTACGTGAATCCTTCGGCTATAGCTTCCGGCAGGTTCGTTTATATTTTTGATCGCGGCTCCCCATGTGAATCTACGCTGTAGTTTTTTTGATCTGGTAGTTATATCTTCAGCTATGATCCGAAACTCAGAAGAGGGCCACAGCTAGCAGGTATATTTTTGGTTTTGAAACGTAGATAAGGGCGACTGAGTTGTACTTCGGAAATGCTACGCGTTGACCGACTTCTTTACGCTTCCTAAAGAGCTTCCTCAGCGAAATGCAGAAGAACGAATGAGAGCTTGCTATTAGAAAAATTATAGACTTTCGTAAAGTCAAACAGTATTGTATAACCAGAAAACAATTTCGCACGAGAAGTAATATATGCAAGAATTCAGCTGTCTAACTGTGCGATAAAACACCATACCATAAGTTGCAAATTAAAATCACTTTATTTACAGGCAGTATGAATAGAGGTCTCAATTACAGCTATCCCATTACGAAGTTGAATCCTCCGCACTCTGCCCCTCAGATTGAGAATATTATAAATGCTTTACCGGACGATGAACGGGATTCTACACGTTATGCTTTGGTTAAATCTATTTCAAATTACACCAATTCCTCAAAGTTTTTCAAGTACGAAAGGGAACAGCTGATCTCTTTGGCTAATAACCCTAATCTTTCTATTGCAGGGGCGGACAAGTCTCAGCAAATTATTATTTTGGATAAAACTGATAATTCTGCCAAAATGGCTCAGGCTGTTAATCTAATTGTACACCAAATTCTTAAGTCGGACCCTACTGCAGCTACGGTGGAGGAACTGAGTAAACTCAGAAATCAGGGTTTCCTTCCCGTTTCAATATCCTCTAAAATGAAACCTCCTACTGGACCCAGAGTACCAGAACCTTTTGGTAAGCTAAAATTACATAAACCAGACCATCCCCTAAGATTATTAGTCTCGGGCCGTGCTAGCCCTACAAGGCCTCTTGAGTCTGTGTTGGCTACATATTTGAGACCCCTCACTTTGAACTCTAATGTATCAATAAAAAGTTCCATACAGGCTTTGGTGCGTATTAAAGGCTTTGACCCACCACAAACTGGATTTATTATGGCCTCTCTGGATGTTGTGTCGCTTTTCTCGAATGTACCACTAGACACGGTACATTCCATCATTGCTGACAGATTGCAAGAAGACTCTATCCCATATTTAGAAGTACATGCTATTCTCACAGCTCTGAAATTAGTAGCCAAAAGATCATATTTTAAATATGAGGACATAATCTATCAACAGAGAGAGGGTGCACCCATGGATTCCCCACTCTCTCCGGTGCTGGCAGAAATACTTTTGCAGTTTCTGGAAGACAAGGTCTTGCGTGATTTTCCGTTTCAACCCTCATTAATCCTTAGGTATGTTGACAATATGCTGGTCTTCTGGCCACATTCAATTCACCAACTGGATGACCTCATTTCTTGCTTATCATCACAGTATCCTACAATAAAATTCACCAAAGAAGTTGAACAAAATGGGAAGTTACCCTTCCTTGATTTCTTGTTATGTACAAACCTAAATACTCAACAGATCAAATACTCTGTTTACAGAAAACCCACTTTCACCCCCTGTATCATACCGTTCAACTCACCTCACCCCCCAGAACATAAATCTGCAGCTTTTCGCTTCTTGATTAAACGTGCTTATAAACATTCTACATCAGGCAAAGCAAGACGTGAAGAACTTTCCAGAACTTTGTCTTTGGCTCGCAAATTCGGCTACCCGGAACAATTTTTTCAGAAGTTGTTGAGAAGATCTACTAGACTGAACTTCACCACTTTGTCTAGGGAAATTCGGACAACTAGATTTGTAGGTCAAATATATTACCTCCCTCCTATATTCTCCACACTCAGAAAAATCTGTTAGCGACATGACATCTCTTTTGGATTATGCACCAGAAATATCTTCGATATGGTCAGGAATGACCGGGACAGAACTCCTACCCTCAGGAAACATGGGGTATATATACTGCATTCCTCTTACCCATGGAGACCCGAATGTTACTGAGAATTGTTATATAGGTTCTATTTTCAGGTGCTTAAACACCAGCCTGAGAGAACACCAGTACACGCTTCGAGTTGGCACTACTCATACTGCCTTTACCATAGCTGTCACACAGGGCGGTTATTCACCAGATTGGGAAAATGTGAAAATTCTGAAAACAAACCTCAATAAAAGTACTGTTTTCCTTTCCGAAAGCCTGTATATTCTTGCTTATGTTGAGAGATGTTGTAATTTGGACTTGCCCGCATATGTACCGGGACCTTGGCGTAGATTGGTTGCCCCGACAGAGACTTTGTCCAATGGCTAATATGAACGTATTGCCTAGTGTCATTTGTATTTTCTTATACTCAGTGTAATATTAGCTGTTAATAACAAGTACGCCATTTTCTGTTTAAATGTTGGCATCACTAAAATGTTAGTGACGTGGTGTACGGGGGGGGGGGGGATTTTTATCTGTATATAATGACTGCCTCTATCGTGTCCCTGTGGTGCTTTGGACCCGTAGATGGGGACAACGGGATCCCCGAAAGCGCTAGTCAGTTCCTTAACCTACTTTTAAATTGTAAATAAAGTGATTTTAACTTGCAACTTATGGTATGGTGTTTTACCGTACAGGTAGACAGCTGAATTCTTGCATATATCGAACAGTATTCTTCATTTGTTTGAACGGCATTTAATACGCAGTTGGACTGACTTTCTAAATGTTCTTTGGTTTAGAAAGATACATTATGTTAGAAAATAATATTTTTTTCGTTCGATTGGAGTTCTATTGTTTTATTGCACACGTATTTATATTGTCGGCTTCCTAGTTATGTACGCATCCATTTTGCTCCCATGGTGTGGGGCGAAAACTACACAACTTTGTTTATGCCTCATCTCAAAGTTAACAATTCGTGTTTTAAATCGCAAAAGCTACAAACTCGGTCCTAGCCAAACACCGCGGAGTGATACTCGTTGCACTTCAATGTACTTCTGTGCTATTCCTACCGTCAACAAACGGGGAATTGAATCCTGTCCTGTTTTCATTTCACGAGTGAAACAAGATCATTGGGGAGCTAAATAATAACAAATCTGTCAGCAAAATACGGCTGAAGGATTCGCCTAACACTGCATAAGTAATTACTTAAATTATAATCAGGGTGAGATTTATATATACCCATTTTACTAAGGTGCACCCTAACTTCCTACTATTTCATCATCACAATGGATCTTAGCGATCAGACATTAGCAACTGGTATTCCACAGGACGACGCCGATTGGTGAAAGCTGGTGTGTAACGTCATCGTCTATCACCAGTGTAGTAAAGCTTTGTAAGGCACACCTGCTTCCTAAAAGACCCTGTCATCCAACCACCAGCCATATAGCCATAAGAACGAAAAATCACACTCCAAAAAATCTCAAACCAACAAACAAACCAATGCATAGGCTTAGTTGAAAACGATATATTTGCGATATCAAATTGTGGGAATTAACAAACAAAAACAACGTATCCGCCTATTACCATTTAGGAAGTGGTCTCACTTATAGACCTGTCTGGAAATGGAAGAGAAGGGTGTTAGGGCCAAGTTTTCCCACAACGAAGAACAGAATGAAAGCGTCATTTCAC
The DNA here is from genome assembly GCA_039090855.1 of Macrothele yani. NCBI lineage: Eukaryota > Metazoa > Arthropoda > Arachnida > Araneae > Macrothelidae > Macrothele > Macrothele yani. The sequence continues at coordinate 41,634,943 of CM076999.1, read as the reverse complement.
TGTCGAAACTTTATGCCGTTTTAAAAGTTGCCGGAAAAATGCAGTTAGAGTCCAGCACACTATACATCCACTTTTTGGTGCACTTAATTTTTCCAGTTAACTAGTGGAGGTGCTCTTAAGTTGAGAATTTATAATTAAATTAAATATTATTACTTAATACATTTAGCATATGCACTGGCGGAAAGTGAAAAAAGAACACCAAGAAGGAATTGTCGGACGATCATGAAATTTACATATGTTAATGGGGTCGAGTTTACGTAGGTGTGATGTTAATTTCGGGACCAACCGGTGAGCGCTCACGCCACAGCACGGCATAATATGCAAATTATCGTCGGTGGTATTTAAGGAGGGCGGCGAAGTGAAAATAATACGTCGTCGCCTAACGGACACGCGAGAAGACCCTGAAGGAGCTGCAATGCCTGGACATGGCAGACGTGAACGATTTCAGAAATTATCGGACTTTGAGCGAGGTCGTCTAGTCGGACTCCGCGAGGCCGGGTGGTCGTATCGTCGTATTGCGGAGTGAATTGGACGAGAAGTATTGGTGGTGGTACGATGGTGGCGTAGATGGTCCGAGGAACATTCCCACATGAGAAGACGTGGAACCGGGAGTCACAGAGGGACTGATGAGCAGAACGATCGACGTATAATAAGAGCGGCGTTGTGGAGCAGATCATCCACTGCGACGTAAATCCGAGCTGCTGTTGCACCTGAGGTGGCTGTGCGAACAATCCGCAACCGTCTACTGGATGCAGGACTACGTGCACGTGTGCCTCTGGCATGTGTACCTCTGACTCCAGCCCACCGTCAGGAACGGCTTCAGTGGTGGTGTCACCAACGTGTGCACTTGAGAACGCAATGGCGATCTGTCGTGTTCGGCGATGAAAGCCGATACTGCTTGGGAGCCACGAATGGCTTGGGAGCCACGAAGTGTTCGCAGACTCTCAGGGGAGCATCTCCACCCTTCTTGCATCCGTCAGCGACACACAGGGCCTACACCTGGTCTCTTGGTGTGGGGAGCGATCAGCTATCACTCCCGTACACAACTAGTTTTTGTACCGGGTACGTTAAACAGCACGTCCTACATCAAAAATATCATTCAGCCCGTTGTTGTGCCATTTGTAAGGTCGGTCCATCGTGGTGTTTTCCCGCTAGATAACGCACGCCCACAAACGGCACGTGCAACGCCACATGCACTTCAGGGTGTGAGACAACTTCCATGGCCTGCACGTTCACCGGATTGAACCCCACTTGAGCAGGTGTGGGATTTTGGGGGACAACGACTTTTCCGGTCTCCACAGCCAGCCACGACCAACCCCGATTCACGCGTCCAGGTTGAGGATGCTTGGAAATCAATACCCCAAACTTACATCCAACATCTGTACAACAGACTCCATGCCAGAATTGCACAGTGCGACGCAGTTCATGGCGGTTCAACCTCGTACTAACCATGTTACATGGAAATGTTATTTTTCACTTTACCAGCAAATACAGCTGTATTTTGCCATATTGTTTTGATCACGTTATTCTCTGTATTCCGTTATTAGGCTGTATAAATTTCATTGGTATCAGACGTCACCTTCTTGGTGTTTTTTTTTTCACTTTCCGCCTGTGTATTTGCAATAAGTAATTATTTAACAGTAAAGTGAATCCTTATTACCGAAATCATAGGGGAAAAGCTTTAAATAATAACGAAATACCCGTAGAAAAAAAAACCGACAAGCCCTGATAAATTACCCTCGACCCCATCAATGGAAGTGATCTATCTTTCAACCGCTATTTGTTCTTCCCCACAGAACAGATAAAACAATCCAAAACGAGAAAAAGGAGACAGTGTACTTTTAAAAATGTCTGACAAACCAAACGAGCCTTTTCAAGTCGCAGAAGAAGTACGAATTGTAACTTACGTTGCATATGTCTTCTAAGATTCTGGGTCTCATAAATATTCACAAAGCTTAAACATACGCTTTGGATTCTTTCAGCATGCACAACCCTCAAGTTTCACGAAAATATCAATGTACACTCTTTCAACAACCCTGTGAATATTTCTTCTTGTTCAGGAAACATTTATACATAAGGGACAAAAAGTAAAAGCGGTACAGAGCTAAGTAGCCATGTGTAGTTTTGTAAACCAGATTCTCTGTTGTAAAAACGTTTAACAAAAGAGAATGAAACAGTTCGTTTTGGGGTTTTTTGGGGGTGGTTGGTGTTCCCATTCTTAATGGTATGTTCAAGAAATCCGTATGAATGAAAAAAATAGCAAAACGTACGTATGATATTATTTTCTCCGTCGGAAAAGAAGGCCATGACTCTTTAAAAAATAGCTTTCTAATGAAAAAAACAGAGAAAATAGCATAGCAAAGAAAAAAAACGTAAAGCAAGGTCGAAAAAGTCGTCCTTTCAAAAGCACAATGGAAAGACATATGCAAAAATAAAAACAGCATATCTACATGAAATCCGTTCATGTATTTTGATCTTGCTGTGATCCGAGGGAACACGCGAGTCACCAGACGGAAAACGATATGAATTAAAAACGCTGCTACCATTTGATGAAATACATGATTACACTCCAGAAGAAATCAACACAACCCCTGCAATGCCAAAAAATCTTATATTGGCCTTGTCTTCTAAGATCGAAATTCCTCATGGACGATCTCAGAAGTATCCATGTCCCTCTGCCCCAAAGGAGTAGGGGGCCTAGTGGTTAATACACAAAACTCTGTAAAATCTTTCTGAACCATTGAACAAACGAAACGGTCTCGAAAATCTGACTCTGTAAACACACACACTCACATGATTTAAACTACATTTTTTCTCACGCACTCAACACTGACTTGCAAACAGCTCCCAAGTGGGTAAAAATGCTTTTATGAGACAACACAAGAGGGGAACAATCCTAACCCCGCGTCGTAAAGGATACAAAAACTCGCCAACAGCTAATCTCGAATACACATCTCTACTGAGAAGTACTGGCATCATGAACATACACATCGTAAGACCTTTCCGTCGCAGTGTAACAGCGTTGAAAGCAGGAATTAAGCAGAAGAAAGTTTTCGGAAATCCACAGTGGCACATTTGAAAAAGATCATCACGAAAAGCGGTCACCTGATCTTTGAGTGACCTGTTAACCAAACAAGCTTTTGGATGCGGTTATCATGTTAACCTCCGGAAACGAATACATTGAGGAGGATGAATGAAATAGAGTAAAAAATACAGCTTACCATTAACAGAATTAAATATCTTATTAAATATAATATAAAATGTTATGAATATATTAGTGAAGATATTTTTAAATAGAATAAATGTGTTCCACGTTAAGCATAGAAACGTCCTGTAATGAACCCTGAAAGAGATTTGTCGTTTGAAGTTTCTATGCTGGTTCTTTCAACTTCTCTTTAAGTTGTTTTTATCTCTTTTTTAGAGTGAATAAAGGTTCCCTTAATTCTCAGGTTTCTTGTTATCCAACATCATGCTGCATTATTTGGTATAACTTCGTGTTTTTCTGGGATCAGTTCAACTGCCAAAAAATTTTACTGACCAAACATTTTCACTGACCAAACAATTTCGGCTGTTAACTAACTAAAAAGCGCACTGACCAAAAATATTCGGCTGTTAACTGCACAATACTAATTATTATAATTCGACACTCCAATGGCTTTTGCTACCACCCATTACGTCTGATTTGCTTCCAGCCTGAAAATATCTCTCCAAGCCGTTGATTTCGGTAAATCATGATGTTCAGACATCTTTGGAACCAAACATCAAGAAACAAAGTCTCACAATAAAAGCGCCTGAATAATGGAACTCCCGGAAGATATTCGTGTGAAATTTATCACGATATGTGATTTATGCATTGTGACGTAACAGACGCTAATTTGCAAAAGGTGTGCATGTTTCGGTTGTTACGTCACACTCTTCGTTTTCTTTGTTTCCGTGAGATATAACATGATTGGCTGGCATGTAGCCAGTGAGAAATAGGAAAAATGTGAGTAATTTGGAGGATAAAATACATGAAGTATGTTACCTTAAAGTGAAAACTCAAAGATTTCCCTACTAGTAAGTTAATATGTCTCAATGTATCTGTTGTCGGATTCAGAATGTACTGGTACAACAACTGAAGGTAACCATTGTCAGAAGGAAAATACCGTAACATTAAATTTCCTTATGTGAGTACAGAAATAATTACATATCACCGTTACGTAACTCACCTCATAGGCCCCACCTACTGACAATCACCAAACCAGCACTGAACCGTCTTGCCATTATGTATGTACATTTATGATATACGCAGCTGGTTATATCAAAACTGTGCCTCTGCATTGTGATTACGTCGTGTGGTAAGATTAATTCCCTTTACAGCTGTAACGATAAGACAGGAAGATGAGGATATGAGGTAGACAGCGTTATGCCACGTCACTGTCATGTCAGATAGACTCTGTTGAAGGTGATGGGGGTTATGTGATAATTTGAGGAGCCATCCCTTGGCACACATTAGGTCCCTTAGTATATCTGGTGAGGTCCTGAAACGCTCCGCGGGCCTACCATGTGCTAGTTTATCAACTACACGCTTGCATTGCCTTCGCGCATCCTGAGGCGTATTTTCCGTTCCAGCAGGCCTATGGCCCTCCCTGTCGGGCAGCAAACACCCAGCCATAGCTCGAAGAAGACATTGAATAACTTCATATTTTGGAACCATTCAGTGGCACTGCACATTTCCAGGATTTAATACTGTGGAAAAACTCTGGGATGCCGTGAAGCGGAGTATCAGGTCCATGGAACTTGGGCAGACTTCTTGGCGGATGCTGCATCAGGCATGGCTGTCATTACCTCCGAAAATCCTCCGTCAGGGTGAAGTCGTTACTTCGGCGTGTATAGGCCCTACAGAAGGTCCAACAGGATATTAGTTACGTATGTCTAATGCTTTATCCATTGAGTGCATACTCGTATATTTTTACGGTTTTATGCGCACAATTTACCAACAGCGGAAGAGACACCGGGGATTCTCTGAGAGTAGTAATCCCTCACCAGGGACAAGCTCTAGCGGGAACGGTCCCTTAATGAAACTAACATTTTTCGCAAGTTTCTTGAGTACAGTAAAAAATCACTCGTTCTTTAAACCTCGGCCTAAGGATCTTCGTGTCTGACGACAGACCACACTGTTACAGGATGCGATAGATTTCACAAGAATTTTTGTCAGGAATTTCGAGATGATTTCTCAGAGAAAATCATCTTAGTTACGGGATTGAAAAAACATCACTATTTGAAATTTGGTGGCCTAAGGATTTTAGTTATTTTGAAGCAAATTTAAGGGATGAAAGAAAAACACTGCCACGTTTCGGTTAGAGTTCGGAGAGATCAGGTCAAGGTATGTTTATATTTATGTTTGTGAACTTGTTTGATTGCTGAGTCCATCGCTGAGTCTTTAAAGTCACTGCGGCTTGCAACTCGTATGATGTAATCAAGTTCTTCCTGGAGATCTATAGAACATAAGTTTTACGCTGAGTAGATATGCGTCAAAAAGGCACTGGCTTTGTGTTGGCTGGAATTGTTTGATATTTACGAGGTGGTTAACGACCAGAAAAGTTTGAGATGAGATATAGTGATGAATTAAACTTCACAGCGTACCTAATACGTCTTGAAAAGGAAGAGAACTATCTTGCTCTAATTCTTTAAAGTACACCAATCGTTTACTAAAAATTGTGAAATCAATAAATTTTCGATAACTGAGCACTACTTGGAGACTTGTTACCAATATTTATTTCATAAAACAAAATCGTTGGAAAGACCTAGATCAATCAATCATTAGGTGCGTCAATGTATCCAGAGGAATCAAGGCGTCTTCACACGTTAATAAATATTACAATGATGACATTTAATAAATGCTTTAATATGTGATCATCTTAATTAAAACTTATATCAAATGCCATCATTGTAATTTTAATTAACGTGTGAGGACGGCTTGATTCCTCTGGAGACCTATATCAAATTTTGATCTTGACTTTTTAATAGGCTTTCGCGTTTTTCGAAATCGTCGTTCCCTGGCAATGAATCAACAGCTTAGGAGAAGTGTTGCCTGGATACATTGTCAGATTGGTCCCTGGAATAATACGGAAAAACATGAAGTTACCCTGACATCAGTAAAAATAGTGAGGTAACGGGTGAAAGTAAGGCTGAAAGGGCTGTCTCGAGAACTAATTGCGATACAGAAACGTAATACCACTTGTTTTGAAGCTTGGGAGAAGTGTTATCAGGTTACATTGTCAGATGTACCCTGTCCTAATACAAAAATTGTTATTAACCTGACATCATGAAAAACAGTGAGGCAACCAGAAAAAATAAACCAGCTTTCAATTTAAGGTTTTCATAATTAGCATGCATGCATTTCATGGTACACTCCTCCTTTTGTGTTATATTTGGTGCTTTTACGGACCTGTTAAGATCCCTATATACAGTATGTTTAATGCCAGGTCATTATCTTTTCTGTTTATGAATGCTAAAGCTCAAACAGAACGAATAAGGTTAGTTCGGTCGTTCGTTATACTTAACTAAGTTCAAAATAAAAAATAGTATTTTAACTAAAATTAGGTTCGATGTGTTTCCCAGGAATCAATAACTGAATTTGAAGTTTATACTAAGTGGTTAGGGTAACTTTAACATATTTGCTGAAATACCAGCAGACAGTTGTGTAACACAGTATGCAATACAGTATTTCTTACTGATCACTACATCTTACTTCACATTTAACAGCTGACTTCCAATAGTAACGGACATCACACAAACTAAGTCGTACCCAAGCTGTGCATCACTGAACACCCACATAAAATTATAATGCATGTGTCAGCAAAGATAACAAACGTGTTGATCGCTCTCTTCGCACTGGGATTTCGCTGCATCTCCGGGTAAATTTTTAAATTTTCGGTACTAGGACATTACCGATTACACATTCTCATTTTAAAACAATACCTGACCAACAATCCAATGCACAGCAGCAAAAGTGCAGGCATTGACTAAAAATTTAGTTTATAGCTCTTGTTTACTAAAGTAGCGGAATACTATTCATAAGTAAATATTATTTTTTCAATAAACTAGTGATGAATCTTTGATGGTACTTGAAATCAAATAAACCAGTATATCTTTTCTTAAGATATTTGAGTATATTGCTCAACAGTAAAATAGTTATTACAAAAATACTGCACAAAATATTACCTAATTATTCAACAGTAAAATATTTATTAAAACAACACTGCACAAGAAATTTGATTAGATAGAATGAGAATAGGAAATGCCCTAACCCGTGATTCACGACTGCAAGAGTGGAAGTGTTATCCCCAGGCTTCAACAGCTGTCTTTCCTACCAACAAAAAAATCAAATATTCAAATCGTGAAAATGTTAGTTCGAATAAATCAGCCAAACCAAACGAACCTCTTCAGGAACACCGAGCTGTAACTAACAAAAAATAAATTAAAGGAATGGGTAGTTCGTTTACGCCCTATTCCAAGTAGCTCGGTCGACAGATTGAACGAAAAGATCCGTTCATCAGTTCCACCAGATGTCTTTCGCCTGACAGTCGTTTACCGCTCGCTTCGGATCCCTAGTCGTGGATCAGTAGGTGGCACATTCGTAGCGTTTCTCGGTAGGGGATAGTGTTTCAGTGCCATTAATTAGTTACACGATCGATTATCTTTATGTTTGTGTTACTAGAACCATCTCATAATATTTTGATATTCGGTTTGATCTAATAATTTGCAGGAAATGAATATAAAGGGGTTAAAATGAAATTCCTTATTCAGGGTAAAAAGTGCGGAAGAAAGGCTCCGAGTGGTACACAAGTTAGGTTTATGTATGGGAAAGGCATGATGGCAGATCAAAGAAAAGCGATTGGAGCGCTCCTAGCGGCAAAGGTAAGAAGGTAGAAAACCTAACTCCCGAACAACGCGAGATCGAAACAAAATTCCAGTTACAAAGTTGTAGTTCATCGTCTAATTAGTAGGAAACGACATCTGGTGCGAACGAAATATGTATATGGACGGGTCAAAATGCTGTTAATTCGAAATCGGTAAAACGGGTGAAACAGACACAAAATAATTACACAAGACAGAAGCTGTGCACGCTCTTTTATAATATTGAAAAATGTTTACAGGCGATATGCCTACTTACAAGAACAACGCACATCTGCGTGAAATTAATGTACAGCCGGTTCGAAGTGACAACTATCGGGTACAATGCACATTCCAAGGCGTGGAAGAATCGCTTCTCGTAGAGTATCCAGCGTGGCAAACGTCACCGTGTTACAGGCGAACACAATGTGGTGTCGTAAATCTTCCAGACATTGGATTCTGGAGTTTCTATCGTTGAAAGACTCTACACGGATTTTCCCGATGATATTGATTCTGATTGCTGACTTTTCTGCTGAACTTCTGTATGCACATTTATACATAGGAAAGACGTTGGAAATATCACATACAAAAAGTAGAAATTTACAGTAGACAAGCAATAATCAAATTTACCATTGCATGCGAGAGAACAATATATATATATATATATACATACATATATATATATATATATATATATATATATATATATATATATATATATATATATATATATATATATATATATATGGCCTTGCAGAAACCCATTTCCAACTAGGTCTTTGTGGAAGTGAGAAAATGCAGAGTTTTTGCTGGTCCTTGATAAAGCCAAGGCTCAGTATTCTCGACACCTTCTACATTCAGTTGTTTTATTTTATTATTTTTTTATCTTTTCTCCTTTTACTCACACAGGTAGATACATAACCTTTTCTATGTTGTACTAGGTGTGAGTCAAAATTATATGTATTTTTTTGCTTAGGTATCTTCTTTATAGAATATATATATATATATATATATATATATATATATATATATTGTTCTCATATCACAGCCTTTCCTTGACAATTGTCAACCCAGCCTTCTCGCGGAGCATCCTGTTCCCACTAAAGGGGCTCTGACGACCGCCAATAGCGGTATACTTATACCATCGGAATTAGAGGAAATTTTATCCCACACTCACCAAACCGCTTTGCCAGCGTTGTGAGTTATGGTCAAATCCCTCCAAAATGACTCCACAACTTAAATCGTGGCCCTCAGTCTCCGGCAGCTGTAATGTACTTGGCTAAGGCAGCGGTCAGGGCGACATGAAGGCAGAGGATGCTAAGAATCCCCGGAGGACCGGACTAGGCTGCCATCTGATGCTGACCTTGGCTACGTATAATGGACGCTCCCTATTTTCTGATTCAAGGCTTCTTGAATTGGAAGAGAAACTACAAAGGATCAAGTGGGACAACGTCGGGCTAAGTGAGGTAAGGAGAAAAGGAGATCTCATTGAACTGAAAAGTGGACATCTCTTCTACTATCGTGAGACAGATACTGGCAGAACTAGTGGAGTTCGATTTATAATAAACAAGAAACTGAACGATAAAGTTGTAGAAGTTGAAAGTTCCTCTGACAGAGCTGCACGACTCGTTATCCCACTCTCGAGAAGATACCAGGCTCAGATTATTCAAATTTATGCACCCACCACAAGTCATCCTGAAGAAGAATTTGAAGAATTTTATGAGGAAATTCGTCATCTAAATAATAAAGGTAAGCAGCACTTGAAGATAATTATGGGAGATTTCAATGCAAAAATAGGGCAACGGCAAAAGAATGAAACTTCAGTAGGTAAATTCGTTCACGGCAACAGAAAGCAGCGTGGAAATACTCTCGTTGAGTTTGCAGATGCAGGAGGGTATTTCATCTTGAATTCCTTTTTCAAGAAAAAGCCACACAGGAAATGGACATGGAGACATCCAAATGGGACGACAAGTGAAATTGATTTTATTATGTGTAACAAACAATTCGTCATAGAAGACTGCAGTGTGCTAAACAAGTTCAACACAGGTAGTGACAATTGATTATTGAGATGTAAGATGCACCTCAACACTAAACTCGAACGCGGCAAGCTGACATAACCAACCTTAAAAAACACGATAATACCTTCAAGTTGGAACTGAAGAACAGATTCTCTGCTTTAGAAGGCCTAACATGGGAAGAAGAGGATATTTCTGAAGTTAACAGAAAAGTAACCAAAGCTCTTGTGGAAACAGCAACAAAAATTAACTGGGTCTAAAGAAAAATTGCATGTGAACAAATTATCAGGAAAAAACAAAATGTTAATGCAAAAAAGAAGAGAGATGAGAACAACTAAAGAAGATGTGACTTCCAAAGTAGAATATATAGAGCTATGCAAGACAGTACGAAAAAGTATCACTGAAGACGTAATGAAATTCAACTGTGAACTAGTGAGGAAAGCAATTGAAAACAACCAAAGCCTAAAGATAGCAAAAGGACATCTCAGTAAGGGAAGAAAACAGATTTTGGCACTGAGAAAAGAACATGGTTCCGTAACAAGAAATAGAGGCGAAATTTTGACAAGAGTGAAAGATTTCTACTCCAAATTATATGAAAGGGATGATGCATGTACTCCAGACATCATGAAAGGTACCAGTTCTAGAGTTCTTCCAGTCCTCATAGCAGAAGTTGCACATGCAATCAAGAACATGAAGCGGGGAAAAGCTCCAGGAGAAGATGGGATTACTGTAGACATCATACAAGAAGCAAGTGGAGAAATCGGAACAGTATTCGCCCAAATTTTCACTCGATGCCTTAATGAAGGGAAGATTACTGAGCATTGGAATAACGCTACAATGATACTGCTATATAAAAAAGGTGATTTTGAGGATCTCAGGAACTACAGACGTATCAGCCTCCCATCAGTGGTTTATAAACTTTTCACTAAAGTTCTTTCACACCGTTTAAAGCTAACACTGGACATGAGTCAACCGAGAGAACAAGCTGGACTCAGGAGTGGCTACAGCACAATAGGTCATATCCACGTACTGAGATAACTAATTGAAAGACTGAGGGACGACGAGCTTCCATTGTGCATTGCTTTTATCGATTATGAAAAAGGCTTTGATTCGGTGAAACCATCAGCAGTTACAATGGCTCTGAAATCCTGCGGTATTGAAGATGCATACATTAATATTATTAATAGCATCTATGAAAATGCAAGTGCAAAGATTCGGCTGTTTGAAAATTCAACACACATAAAAATTGGAAAGGGAGTGAGACAAGGTGACACCATATCTCCGAAGCTCTTTAATGCGACATTGGTCTTTCAATCTCTGAACTGGGAAAACAAAGGGATAAAGGTTATTGGAGATTATCGAACCCACCTTCGTTTTCCTGATGACGTAGTCATTTTTGCAACTACCCCATCAGTGCTGTAGAGTATGATCCAGGAACTTGCTGACAAGAGTAAAGAAGTGGGATTAAAAATGAACTTTCAGAAGACAAAAGTGATGTTCAATGCTTTTACAAGAAATGAAGATTTATCGATTGATGGAGAAAAGCTGGACATAACCGACACGTACCTTTATCTTGGACAGCAGGTATCGAGTGAGGGTCACATTGATGAAGAAATGAATCTGCGTACCAAACTTGCGTGGAGAGTTTTTGGGAGAAACAGCATAATTTTCAAGAGCAATATGCCATTATGTCTTAAAAGAAAAGAGTTTGATCAATGCATCCTTCCAGTGCTTACGTATGGTGCAGAGACGTGGACCTTAACTAAAAGAGACATACAAAGGCTACAGAGAACTGAAAGTAGCATGGAGAGGTGCATGCTTGGTGGAACCAGGAGAGATAAGAAGAGTAACTCTATGATCTGAAAAATGACAAGTGTGGAGGACATAATGATCAGAGTTAAATTCCTGAAATGGCAATGGGCTTGGCATACTGCCAGAAGGACAGACCATCGATGGACAGCCGAAATTTTAGATTGGATTCCAAGGGACAGGAAAAGACCCAGAAGAACACCATATGGGAGATGGGTGGATGAAATTAGAAAGTATGCGAGTGTGACATGGAGGAGTCTGGCACAAGGCAGACCTTTGTGGAGGAAACTTGGGGAGAACTTCGTCCAGCTGTGGATTGATAATGGTTGACAATGATGATGATATATATATATATACCGTCTGATGATAGAGTTCCAGGACAGTAGGCATTACTCTGTTAATGGTAGTGGTGAAAATGTGTTCTACGGGTCAAATTGTAAATATGTTTTCACTGTTTTGCTGGACATATGAAGTTCTAAGAACGTGCAATCCTGTCCGAACCTGAAGACTCTTAGTAGAAAGCAACCGAAAGCTCATTGTCGTGTATTTGAACCGAGAGCAGAGAGTAAACATCGAGTTTTTGTGCAAGTCCAATAAGTCGGCAACGGAGACCTTTGAAATTATCAAAGCTGATAATGCCCTATCCTGTGGTCACATGTTTGAATTGTATGCTGACTTTTGTGAAGGAAAAGAAGACATTGGGTATGCCCCAAGGATTGGAAGACAGTCAACCAGCCGTTCTGAGGAAATGGTAAAGAAAGTTCGCGCTCTGGTGCATTTAGATGGTCGAATGAATGTACAGATGATGGAAGACGAACTGCATATCCAACGTGAAACAATTCTGCTGATTCAAAAAAATTATCTTGTGAAAAGGAAGATTTGCGCAAGTTATGGGCAGCACAGTTTGACTGAAGAACAGAAAATGCAAAGAATGAAGAGCTGCAAGGCGTTCATTGTGGCCGTGGAATCAGACACTTTGATGCTGAACCGCATTGTGATAGGTGATGAGACGTGTCGCTTTCAACACGATTCAGCATCAAACTGGGAAAGCATAGAGTGAGGGCCCCATGTTCACCGAGACCCAAGAAGGTTTGCCTGCAGAAGTCGAAGATCAAGAGAATGCTGATCACGTTTTTCACAACAGAGGCATCTTTCACAGGGAATAGCTTCTGGGGGTGCAACAATCACAAGTGATTTCTACCTGCAAGTTCTTTATCGCCTACGGAAGAGAATTCATTGTGTGAGCCCGCACCTGCGAGCACATGGAAGTTGTTTCCTCCTGGATGAGAACGCGTCTTACCCACGAGGCACTATGGTTGACACAGTTCCTCGCCAAGTCCTTTGAACGTAAAATGCTAGAATTGTGGAAGTAGTGTGTACATATAGTAAAGTGACTATGTTCTATCAGATGAGACCGATAGCAGCACCCCCAGCAGCGAACTTTGGAAGTTGGCTACCCTATCGCGAGAACCAAGACAGCACATGGCTAGTTATTCCAACGAGGAATACTGCGAGTTGGTTATGTTGTGCGAGGAATGCGGTCATCGGACAAGAGAGGCGGCACGCCAATATGCATTACGCTTCCTTAATAGTTCTTATCGTACTGCGGCTACTATCATCAATGTCGTTCGCCGGTTAAGAGAAACCTGGAGCATTACAAGTCGTTCCCGTTCAGGTAGGCCGACGCTTGCAGGTGTGCACGTGCAGCCAGTGGATGTTCTGGTCTATGCGCTAGGCCACCCACACTGCAGTACGACAGACCTCAGTGCGACGTGTGGCCTTACATTTGGTCGTGTATGGTAAATTTCTACAACCCCATATTATCCAAGTATGCAGTAACGTAACACCCGAAATGCTGCAGAAAGTCCAAAAAGAAGTTGTAGCTCAAATACAGATGTGTATTGCTGCCGATGGTGGACACATCGCGAATATTTAAGTATTAGTACTGACATTTTTGTGTTTTTCTTCTTCATAATGTCCTACTGCTGTATGAATTTCCTACTACTTTACTGTACAGTACATAATAAATTGTACTTTGCTGAAACGTGCATGTATTAGTTTTATTAGTAAATTTGCATCACCTCATAATGTCCCACTTCTGCAAACGATGAGTGACGTACTTATGCCGGTTATCGGATACCGAGAGATCTGCATTTCCAGACATCTATTGGAGTTTTTGGTGAATTTAGGGCGTCATTTTCTACTATATCGGTGACGCTCTACACTTTTTTATTGACGTTTTTTCGCTATCTCTCTTGGTTCTCGCAGAAGATCGCTAACTTTAAAAATTCGCCGCTAGGGGTGCTGCAATAGGTCTCATCTGATAGAACGTAGTCACTTTACTATACGCACACACTAATTCCCCAACTCTAGCATTTTGCGTTCAGAAGTTATTTCCGTGTTTAAAAACTGTCCTATACACCCTGTATATATATACATATACATGTATATACAGTATGGAAATGTACAAAGTGAAGAGAAATGAAAAATAAATCGTACTCTGCAAGTGGTAGTTAATACTGCAAGGATATCTCTGGTAATACTTCTCAGAAATTTGTCTTGATTTATCCCGTTTAAAGAAAAAAAAGCCACATAGAATTAAGTTAACTGCAGAAATGCGTAACTGTAAAATATGCCTAAGGAAACAGAAGAGCGCAGTAGGGTACATATTCTTTTCAATGCTTTAGCGTATCACCGAATGATCGGTATAAATAATTTCGCGTAATGGGCTTTCAACAGTTTTTGACTTATGTATGCAAGTGTCGGTATGTAAAAGGATCCGGTACATTTTGGGTATTTTGTTCAGAGCTGATGCGCTCATCGTAATTCATGTACATAATTCGAGCACAAATTGTTTATCTGGAAAGTCGGCACATATGCAAAGGTGTAAGGCACAGAAATATATATTATCATGGGTCAATTCGGCTCTTCACCAGGTGGCGGAAATGGTCTTTGTCTTTGAGTTGCCAAGAAACAAATTAGGTAATATACTGTAGGTGTGCGATAAGCAATGGAAAAGTACGTGATAGCCTGAATAGAACTTCGTTTCTTTGCCTATATGTTGCAAGATACGTAACCATATACATAAAATAATGCTCTAAAGCTACGGGCAGGTCCAGTTCAGGCACAGGACTACCAGTAGCTGAAAGTATTTAGAAACAGTATTTTATTTGCAAAGCCAGCAAAAAATATCCTGTTAGGAATGTCCTTATTCCTACACGTTTGAAATCACAAAAAACGTAGGCGACGTTTTAGAAATCATTTTAGGTAGCATTGCTGTCGTTACTATGAAAACAAAATCGTTGGAATAAAACTTCGCGCCTCTTGTCAAAGGATATTTTCTACCTTCCTAGCGGTGTCCTTGTGCCGTGAGAAAGGAGATATTTTTGGCCGAGTTTGTTATTGTTTAAATGAGTACCCAATAAAGCATTTGGTGTCGGGCAAATCAGAACTGGTGATGTGATCCATGGCGGATGCATTTCAGCAAAGCGGCAGTTTTTTTATGTTATCGTGACTGTTGAAGAAATGTTCTTCAAAAGAGCGTCTGACAACTAAAAGAATTTCGGCGACAAATACTGTATCCATTGCCTTGCTTTTACACACGAATGTGTAATTTAATGTTATATGATGAATCGTTAAACAAAAGCAAATGTTATTTTAATTGCTTTTAAAATCTTGTTAATGACGCTTTCACTTTTTCACATGTGTAAGAATTATAGCGTGTTATGGGACCAAGTAGATACGAGCGCAAGCGTTCAACTGGCTGTGTGTTACAAAAATGTTATCCGAAAGACGCGAATTTCGTATTTTTCACGAGGTTAGTTCTCACACGAAGTATAAAATCCACAGATCCTGTCGTGTGGCCAATCTTTTCTTGTTTTTAGTCAGATATTAAATTATTTCCTTGATGGAAAACCACAGAATTACATCAAAGTCCTGCACATATTAGTGAAACAATTTTGTTTACCATATGGTCATACCTAAAAATTTGGTCCCTATTTTAATGATTACTTTCTTAACAAATAATAATAGAAGTAATGCACCGCGATTTTCACATCTCTTACTTTTTCGTAAGAAAAATAATTTATTAAAAGCATTGGAACAATAAGTGGTTTATGTGAAATTTGAGGCGTTTTATGTTCGCCTTTGACCAGGTCTCAGCCTAACTTTACTCTGAGCATGAGGAATTCATGTCACCAGAGAAAGGGGGAGAAGCAAGCAGGGACTTCAGGAACCACCATCAGGGCACATTTATATCGTATGTTCCACGGTGTGCTTTATGTTTGAAGACAAAGAAGTCATGCTAACGATATCTAACTGATGCTGTGGTTATATGAGGTGATTGTGAGCTAGTTATGAATAAAAATAAGTACTGTTCAGCATTTGAGGGCTCCTGTTTGTGAAAAAGGAGAACATCAGAGAATTAGGTGGAACACATCTTCGCGCCTCTTTCAGAACTTGGACGTGGTCTACGCATAAAACTGGCGCGACGTATTAATCCTTTCCTGAAAAACAAAGAGCTAAGCATATTTTTTTGAGATTCCATGAATTAAAAAAAAAATATTTCAGCCTTATTTCTGTTGTATCCAAAATTTCAGGATTTTTTAATATTTTCTCTTTATTACACACTCCAAGCATACATAAAGACAATGTGGTATAAAATCCTCTCTTTTTTTTTTCGCACTTTAACTAACGACAAGCTTCACACACTTCGATGGGTTATAAGTAGTCGTTCATCCGGAATGTGGAGCCACTGTTTCCAGGTGAGAACGAGAGCTGTAGGAAAATCATAACATCCACAACATCACCGGATTCGAGCGTGGACATATCTCGAAAGAAGGTGAAATGTCAGACTTCAGACTATTGTTTCACAGCGACGGCTTTATTACTACGACTGAATAAAGTATTCACTCGATGTGCCTCATTTCAGGCCCGGTGAAAGGTTTGGAATTTACAGCATTCCCATGAAACCAGTGGGCAGTAGTTCATAAGAAAAAAAGTATATTGGCTTTACAAAAAGCTCTTTACATTTTCGGCTTTCAGAACACATTTGTAGTGTGAAGACCGGGGCTATGGACGCTGCCCTAGCTTGATTGACAGTGGGGCCCATTATCCGTTGTGCAAAGAGGCCAGTATCATTTTCACTACTTCATACGAGTCTACTCTTCTTTTCACAGAGAGTTTGCATATCTACTTCCAGTTACAAGTCTGTTGTAATGACTCATTACCTAGTGAAATGCCACAACCATGGAAATTGTTATTCACAGGAGAGTATTCGCATCAGACGGAATAACCCTGTAAGTTTTTGAATTTATGTCAAAGCTTGCCTTATGTGGTTCAATTGTGTAATGTTGACGATCTTCCTCTTATAAACTGGTTTCCGCTAGACTGCGGGGTTAACATTCTTCAAAGTCGGACCTACATCATGGAAGTTATTAGACAATGTATATATAGAGCACACTAGCACATAATATTGTAGTCTGAGGATGGGACACAGTGATCCCGAAAGATTTAACTTTTTTATCTGTAAATATCTTAACTTTTAGTAAAGTTTTACTAGACTCGTAAGGGTTTGCTTTTTTCATAAGTTTTTATTGTGTATTGACAGTGTTGTCTTTAACTTTCGAATTCGCTATCGATACTAGCTGCACATACAGCTTGATAATCCTATCGGTTTCAAAGTACCCTTGTACCGTTTCAGGCACTCGGCTGTTTTGGTAACTTCAAAGTTTCACTCCTCTTGTTCCTCTAAATTTCCCGAAAAGAAGTTATGATACTTTAAAATAATATGGAATTGTTGATATGGGACTCTTGTCTTGATATGTGAAGGACATAACATGTTTTATATAATGAATATATTGTATTTTGTCTTAAAAACAGTTTTTAACATTTTTTTCTAAATTACGGCCATCCAATGATACGAAATGTTTCCATCTTAGTGCAACTCCGTTTAACAACAAATCAATAAAAGAACAGTAACAACACATATAACAAAGGCACAAGACCTGAGCAGCAGTTTCTCAGGTATATTTGAGGATACCCTGTGTAAATATCATGCGTAGCAGCACCTTTGAGAACTTTGCAAATATTTCAAACAACTATTTGTAACAAAAACCCGAAATACACGAGAAGAAAGATAAAATTATTAGGTTTGGCATAAAGAGGAGAGAAATCTCACAGTAGCGAATCGTGTTCTTAATTGAGGATCAAAAACACAATCCCCACATACACAAGACATGCTGCAGAAGGTGAAGTGGCAATTGGATAACTGAAAAACTAGATATAATACGAAGGTACGGGAAAAGATTACGGGACCTAGATGAAATTCGGGAAAATACCTGAGTGACAAGGGGAGAAATAATAATTTTAGGTTTAGTTCTGTTCTAAGAAGTGAAAATTCAATGCATATTTTTATTGTTCACATATCTTTCGCAATAAGTGTATGTTATTTATATAAATTTCAGCAAAATGTTTTAAAAATTAAAATTATAAATCCATAAACAAGTTGGAAGTTTGCCATTTCGACGTTGGCTTTCTTTAATTAAGGGAAGTAGTTTCTTTCCAAAGTAGACTGATAATTTTGTGTACCGTTCCTGACGGCAAAGATTAGCAAGAATGGTATAGAATGTGTTTTTCAAATATTTTTCTTTGTTTCAATTTCATTAAAATAAATCTCAATGTGAGAAATGTCTAGAATCAATTTTCAAAATATTTGTGATTTATTTTTGAAGCGCACTTTTTATTTAGTGTATCGCGCACTTATATTTTGACAACTGAGATGTTAAATATTTGTCAGTTCCCCTGTCGTGTTTGTAGTCAAATCAGCAAACCTATACGTCGATCACATTTGCACACTTTTTGTATGCATAGAGTGAATAAACTTTTATGGCTAACCTGTGGGTCTGTAGGAGACACTTTGGGAACCTCATAGGACCTAACCACTTTTGTAGCAGAACGCCTTAATGACAATATTTTCCCTATCTCAAATTTCCTTTATCATCTTGCGTAAAGAGAGCCCTAAACTGATTTTCCTAGCTGCTTGATGCTACATACTCTTTTATGTTTAGAATCAGATATTTCCAACGTAAAATTCTGTTGTGTTCATCGAGGATTCTACACTGTCTGCACTATAATTTGGGAAGTCTGACGCATCCGATTTCTCGAAATTTTAAGCAAATTTCACAGGAGATTCCAAACTGATTACCGAAACGTTTTATCAATTTTAGACGATAAAGTAATACATTCATGTGAAAATCGTATTTGCCGGAAGGCTTATTTTCTTCCTTGTAAGCAATTAAATATCAGATTCTTCTAGTGCCTTTCGATTCTGAGAATAGTGTATAGTGCTGCTAGCGAGGGAAATCATTGATCAGTATAGCACCCAGGAAATTCTGGGTGTCCAATATATCTACAAAAAGTTAGCACTTAGTTGTAGGAATTGAATAAACACATACTAAAAACATCCTAAAGGTAACGCCTCCACCTTAATTACTTTTGAAATTTTGAAGTGTTTTAATGAATCTGCACCGACATGCATAATGATACGTTACCAATGTCGGAACAATTTTTTTGCAGAATCGGAAATAAAGGTCATAAATTGCAGAGAAAAGCAGGGAGCAGTAATTCAATTCCTGAAAAAAGAGGAATGTGAGGCTCCAGAAAATCATAGAAGACTCCTGGTGGTTTATAGAGCTGCCACAATCGATGTCAAAGATGGATGAAGAGGTTT
The DNA here is from genome assembly GCA_039090855.1 of Macrothele yani. Classification (NCBI taxonomy): domain Eukaryota; kingdom Metazoa; phylum Arthropoda; class Arachnida; order Araneae; family Macrothelidae; genus Macrothele; species Macrothele yani. The sequence continues at coordinate 41,615,512 of CM076999.1, read as the reverse complement.
AGAGAGAGGGAAAGTTCGGTGTCGGACAAACTACGGTGTGGAACACCCGCAATTGCAGTAACAGATGCCAACAGGCAAGGAGTGAAAAACCTCATCACCACTGATTGTCGTGTCACCATCCAATAGTCGTCTGATGAATTTCAATGTGGCCATAGTGCTATGGAAACGTTAATTAGGGATCCCATCTACAGAAAAATGTGTTCGAAGTAGATCCCAAGAAACCTAGCCCGTGAAAATTGTGAGCAATGAGTGGACATGTGCCGGAACTAGTTGGACTGTTGTGAGAGGAAGTGTGAGGTGTTTTTTCCTAATGTTTTGACTGAGGAAGAAAAGTGGGTGATCTTTCATAACACAGAAACAAAACTTGTGTCAATGGAATGGCACCGCACACCTTCACCTCAACAGAAAAATTTAAAACAATTCATTCTTCAGGGAAAGTAATCGTGACGATTTTCTGGGACAAACGCACTATCATTTTGACCGATTTCTTTGAACGGGGTGCAACGGTGCTCACTCTGCTCACTATATGCAGACACTGAAGAAGGTAAAGTGAGCCATAAAAATGAAAAGACGAGACATGACACTTAATAGTGCTGTTTTGCAACATTTGGAACTTAAGGAAAAGACTTGGAGTTGTGAAGGTGCTCTACACAACACCTGCCAAAAAGTTCTTTATGATAGCGGCAGCCCACCCCATGGGATTTGCGAAAGGTGCGATTGACTACAATCTCAGCGAATTCCTCAGGTATCACAGAACTAAAGCGGTGTTGACCGCCTTGGTGGCGCAGTGGTCTAAGCGATGACCTCTGATAATTCGTCCGAGAGGGGTCCAGGTTCGAATCCCGGTGAGGAATGGATGTTGTGTTTGTCTTACGGCACTGGCTCTCTCCCTTCCCTAGAACCAGCGACCCTAAATTACGGACGGGCGACTGCTTAAATTACGGACGGGCGACCCATTGAGTTGCTTGCTCACTGTGGTCGTTAAACCTCCAATACACACACACACACTAAGGCGGTAGTCGTTGTTCTCCCCTAATAGGGTCTTGGGAAAAAGCAGCAATGTTCAGTACTGTTTCCTGGGCTATGGTCTTTCCATCAGATGGAGAACTGGATTGGATGGAGAGTAAGTATGTGAATATCACCCCCCCCCCTTTCTTTTTTCAGGTTGGTGTTGAGATGGTGAGTACTGATTTCTGCTCCGACATCCGGATGTGGTTTCTAAGAGTTTCCTCATCTCGGCTATTTACTTGTTTTATTTTCATCACCCAACACTATGCAGTGGAACACGACTCATTGTCAAGAAACTCATGTAAAATATCATTGAGACTGCCATCATGACTGCCATCCTGGAGGTAACCATGCTTATTTTCGCACATTCTAATCGTCCCATCCGACATTCCATTTCAGATCAATCCATGAAGGAAGATATATTCTGGATGGAGTTGGGCCAAAACGCTGAGGAAGCAACAGTGCTTCGACTACCGAAAATCTGAGAATGTTCAGATTCCTAAGCTAAGTTTACTTAGTCTCTGTTGCTTGGAACTTTACTGTTCTGGGTGGTGTAACGGTTAGCATATTGGAGCGGAAATCGGGAGATGAGGGTTCGATTCACTATCCAGGGCGATGAAATTTTCAAGTTTTCTGTGAGATCTTACATGAATGACCATTAACTCTCACAAGCAAATGCAGAATTTATATTCTGTTTGCTTTGTATATTCCATTTCATTTTCAGTTTAAACGCCTACAGTATTATGTTCTCAGTTTCGCGATGAGTACCAAAAATACTGGGTTATCCGTTTAAAGATCTTGGGCTCAACTGCAAACGCGTGCTTTTTCTACCAGTTCTATGTTTGTAGCCCCCGAGTTAGAAAAAATTAAAACTTCTACATCTTGCTTCCAAATGGAAGTGCACCTATGTCTTTGACCCTGCCGCTCTTGAAGTAGGAATATATTTGCCCTTCATAAGAACTACAGCTTATACTGATCACTACGTAGTAGAAAAAATGTAGATCTTTCAAATTTATTCTGTTCACAAACTATAAAGTCTGGTTTTATCCAATTGTGCCGGAAGTAGTATGGGTTTAATTCACCTTCCTAAATTGCTTTCTGTTTAACACTTTAAGTTCAATATTGTCGTTGTATCAATTCTTAGATAATACCTTTTGTTTCCCGCCGTATAGCGAGCTACCGCCTCGCCTTTACTATACAATCTGGCTATCAAGGCGGCTGAAGGCGTCCTTGTGTAGAAGAATAATTACCTCGACAAACGCAGTCCAGTACACGGAAATAAAAACAACCACAAGACTTTATTATTCCGAAAACATTTGCTTCACGGGTTTCCGATGATTTTCCGCTCAGGTTCCCGTGCTGACCACGTGCTACCTTTCCACAATTCTTTCCGCGATACCCGGTGGACGAAGGAATCCTAATTCCCGTTCACCATGCTGCACGTCTGCAATAACCGCAGTCCTTCCGTCAGAAACTGGTGTCCAAACCAGGACCCTCTCTCCTTGACGACCGAAGCTCAACTGTCTCACTTAATCCTCCTCGCCCTTTCTGTCCTCTATCACGCATGCGCAAGAAAAACTGGTTTTCCCGGTCAGCACGTGAAATACCTGTACTCAGGAATGTCGTCGGATACCCGCAGGGGATTACAACCTTGCACGTATACAAAAGCAGAATGACAACTTGTTTAACAGAAGCACTCGAGCAGCTGACTCTTCAAGGTCAGATGCCCCAAGTGTTCATGCACCCCTCTCTTAATCCCCCATAGGATAAAAATCGTACCACGTGGGTGGTGAAAAATATCAGTTCTTATCTGAAACAACAAAATGGCGGAATGAAACGTCCGTCCGCACGTGTTCATCACAATATTAAAAGTACATAAATTCATATTTGACAGTTCGATTACGGGCGACCCTTACAGGCCCCTCACCAAATGAACGAGAGATACGGTCTTTTGCCGTATTCTCGAGTCAGTCTCTTCCTTGCCTGCAGATCTTGGGTGACACAACATAATACACTTTTTCACTTCTCGCACGTTATGTAACACTTGTACCACCCTGAGACCTTCTGTGGATCTCCACCTGTGCCGTGAAACATTCTCACCATGGCGCTGCCCTACTCTTTAAAACTGAGTCTTGACAACGCATCGGCGTGAGGAATTAGTTTGCCCGCGACATGAGGTATGGATAAATTAAATTGGGAAATAGCCAAACTCCAACGCTGTAATTTTGAACTTTGCGATGCGGAACGGGTGAGAAAAGTAAGGGGTTGTGATCGGACATAACTTCGACCCGGTTACCGAAAATCCACCCTTTAAACCTTTGCAAACCCCATACTATGGCGTACGCCTCCTGATGGCTGACCGCCCATCTGGCTTGTGTCCCATTTAATTTTTTGCTAGCATAGGCCACTGGCCTAATGTTGCCTCTCTCATCCCTCTGACTCAAACAACATGCCACCGCAAAGGAACTCGCATCCGTGTGTAAGATAAAAATGCTTACTGAAATCCGGGGTGTTTAATACCGGTGCCTTACACAAATTTTCCTTCAGAGTCCTGAATGATTCCTCCAACTTTTCCGACCAAACTACCCTATCTGCCGCCCTTTTCCCTGTACAATCTGTTAAAGGTTTAGCTATCTTTGCGAAGTTAGGTACGTAATCACGGTAATACCCACATAATCCCAAAAAGCTACGTATTTCCTTTTTTGTCTGAGGGGGCAAAAGGTCCCTGATGGCCTGTAATTTCTCGGGGTCCGGCCGGTGATGACCCGAGCCGACCACGTGCCCTAAGTAATTCACCTCCGTACGGGCGAAACAGCATTTGTTCAAATTTCCCGTAAAGCCTGCCGCCTCCAAACTTTCAATTACTCCTTTCAAATGTTTCAAATGCTCCTCCCATGAGCCAGAAAAAATAGCCACGTCGTCCAGGTACGCTATCGCATAGTCTTGGTGCGGGGTCAAAAACCTTATTCATGGCTCTCTGAAAAGTAGCCGCCGCTCCTGATAACCCAAAGGGCATTACTTTCCATTGATAGAGCCCCTTATGCGTTGCAAAAGTGGTATACTTTCTACTGTCGGGGTCCATTGGGATTTGATAGTACCCCTTTAACATATCAAGCGTAGTAATATACCGGGCTGCCCCCACCTTCGCCAACAAATCTGGGATATGAGACATTTGGAAATGCGTCCGGAACAGTGTGAGAATTTAACATTCTGTAATCTACACACATCCGAACCTCTCCATTTTTCTTAGCCACGCATACTACCGGAGGACTATACTCTTCTTTTGATTCTTCAATCATCCCACGATCCCACAACTCCTGGATCTGGCTCTCCACTGCTCTCTGCATCGATTGTGGCACCTTGTACCTGTGCTGGGTACGAAGTACGCTTTCCGGCTTGAGTGTAATTGCGTGCTTCCCCACTGACGTCTCTCCCACTTCTCCCGAAAAGAACTTCTTCGAGCTGTTCACCAGCTCCTGTAACTCCCTAAGTTGCTCCCGAGTTATCCTCTCCTATCTATCCTGATTTCCTCAGGTTCTTTTGCTTCCTCTGTTTTCCTCACCGGAGCCTCCTTAATTTTGCCGAACTCCTCATCGGTCTCAAAAATCACTCCGACTACACTGATCCGGGGCTTAAACTCTCTTAGCTTCCCCACGTGTACATGCCGAAACTGCCCGTTTCCTAGTTCAACTACATAGCTATTGGACCCCGTTTCTCAGTTATGTGTACTGGGCCGGTCCACCTAGCATACACCTTGTTCTTGGAGTAAGGGATCAGGGCTATCAGATGGTCTCCCACTTGAAAGGACCTCTGTCGCAGCCGACGGTTATAATACGACGTATACCGTCGCTGCTGTTCCACCGCCACCTCCTCCACTTGCTGAGCCGCCTTCTCCATGCGCTCCTTCATTTGCTGCAGGTACTGCTCCGCTGATACTGATATGCCAACGGGCAGCCAACATTCCCCCGCCCAATTTTTCTTCAGAATGGCCAGCGGTCCAATGGGCTCTCGCCCATATAGCAACCGCCCGTTGTAACATTGGGAACCTCTCTATAGGCCCATAATAAATATGGTAAAGCCTTATGCCACTGCCGAGGCTCCTCCCTTATCACATGATGCAGCATTCCTTTCAAAACTCTGTTGAATCGCTCGACAAGACCGTTCGAGGCGGGATTTCCGGGACGGAGAACCTAGGAGTCGACCCTAGACGCCTTAGGATCTCTTGTGTCAACCCCGACACAAAATTTGTGCCCCGGTCCATCGCTACTACCTCCGGAATCCCTGTGCGCTGAAAAATTTCCAGTAGTGCGTCGCACGTGCTCCGGGCATTCAATGAAGTCAGACATACGGCTTCCGGCCACCTAGTATGCTGATCTACCATCACTAATATCCACCGGTGACCCTTGCTCGACGGTGGTTCAATCGGTCCGATTAAGTCCACATTAACAACCTGAAATGGTCTGGGGGTCTCCTAACTGCCTCAATCGGAACCCTGTCTGCCCTCGTGATGGGACGTCTCAACTGACACGCTTCGCATACATCACAATATCTACGCACATCTTTCTTCAAGGTAGGCCAGTAGAAATAATATCTAATCCGCTCTAGGGTCTTCTTGTGGCCTAAATGCGCGCCAAAAACCGAATCGTGTGCCAGCTTTAACACTTGCGCCCTCCGCTCTTCAGGAACTACCAATTGTAGCGTAACCTGTCCCAACACTTGCTCCCGATGATACAACATTCCATCCGTATAGAGATAACCACCTCTGCCATTTTCCGCCTCATTCCTAGCGGCTGCTAACGTCACACACCTCTTTTGTTGCTCTGTAAACAAGCGTCTGTCTGAATTCTCCTGAGCTTCACTCGTATCCAAATCCGTAACGCTATCTCCTGTTCCCTCGCTAGCTCTCTTTGCCTCTCTTGATTGGTCGACCTGCTGTTGCCCTCGCTGATTCTTCTCGCCGCCTCCAGCACTGAGCGCTAATATCCTGGGGCTATTTTGCCCTTCAAGCCACGCTTTACCTACCAAGCGCGCTTGCTCCTCCTCCGCTGAAGTATCTGTTATCGCCGGGCTTTCCATTCCTAGAATATCCTCCTCTTCGATTAGCGCTTCGCCAGTCTCAGTTTCTGGATGCACATCCGGCCTATTCCCTAACGCCTTTTCACCCGAGGTTGCCCACATCGGAGTAGCTTCCCTTAAACTTTTCATGCGCTGGTAATCCTCCGCTGCTATAATTACCCTGTTTACCAGATTAGGACCAATTGCACACATCACTTCACAAAAACTTTCTGGCGCTTCTCCTGTTTCTAATCCCTCTTCATCTAATCGGAGATTCAATTGTTTAATGACAAACTCTCCCTTACTACCATCGAAGCCTCTTAAAATTATTCTACCCTTTGGTTCCAACAGCTCTTCGCCAAGTAACCCTCCTCTTACACAACTCACCTCCGCGCCTGAGTCAATAAGGATTTCGGTGCTCTTTCCGCATTCCGACTTAACCCTCTTCACTTCTCCTACCGGAATTTCTATTACCTCGTTCTGACTTCCTTCTTGGCCTAAAAACTCTCTCTACCTTAGCTGTCATTCTTTTATCATCACTTATCTCTACCGGCTCTATCCTTCTCTCTGAAACATCTTCGGCTCTCTTTGTCCCATCGCTACTCTGTTTACCTTATTTGGGGGATCTTTCCTCCAATTCTGAGAGTAAGAGCTGGGAGTACTCTGGGATGCCTTCTGGTTACAATTTGCTTTACGGTGCCCCACTACTCCACATCTAAAGCATATAATTCCCTTATCCAAACTAGGATTCCCTACCATAGACCTCGCTGCTGAATAACCTGGCTTATGTCCGACGCTCTGATCTGTCCCGGAAAACTTTCCTTTCAATTGATTTCCGCCTGTCTGAAAACTTCCTTCTTCCAGGCTTCTGATTGACCTCCTTTGAAATACGTTACCAAGGGATGACTGGGTTTACATCTTCCTACTTCTATTCCCATAGCTCCCACGTGACTTTCGTATAAATCACAAAGTTCTCCTAATTCTGTCGAAGGAACTAACTTCCCTACGGAACCTCTTTGAAGAATGTAGGTCTTCAGTTCTTGGGACAACAAAGTTTTGAATTTGTCGCATACCAACAAATTGACCAACTGATCGAATTCTTTCACTTCACTACTGTTGATGTAGTAGGTTAGGGTCCTCTTAATACGTCCCGCTAACTGCAAGTAGCTTTCCCTTTGTTCTTACTAATATTCTCAAACTGTTTCAAATAAATATCCGGAGTCAAATGGCATTCCATCAAAATTTCCTCCTTAACTATTTCGTACTTATCGTACTGCTCTATAGTCAAACGACGAAATAAGTGGTTCACACATTCTGAATTGAATAAGGCTATCACCAAACGACCTTTCATTTCTTCCGGTACTGAGTGTAATACAAATGCCCTTTCTAACGAATCAAAGAAGTCCAGAATTTCTTCCGGCTTACTGGGACTTCTGGGTAAAGTTCTTTCTAAGATTCTCATGTAGTCGGCCAACTTACCCTCATTTTTACTTTTAATAGACTCCTTCTCTTTCTGATTAATTAATTCTAATTTTCTTAACTCAAATTCCCTTTCTTCTTTCCTATCCGCTAATTGTAATTCTAGCATTCTTTGTTCCCTCTCAGCCTTTCTCTCTTCTATCTCAAGCATTTTAAATTTAAGTTCCCATTCCATTCTAACTGGATTATTTTTCTTGTCTTCCATATTAATGCTTACTTCTTTACTAGAATCTAATTCTGAATCGCTAAGAATACTATTATCTTCGTTGTCCGCGTCTAAATTATCCTCAACTTTCCCTTCCAAAAGCTCAGTCATGATAATACACTACAATACACATTCAAAAAATACACTCATGCAAAGAAATAAGAAAAGAAATCATGCAAACTTCCGCATTAAATCATCGAAGGTTAATCTGCTTCTTGTTTTGTTTCTAACCTATCTCTACCTTCATGCATTACCCGAACATCTATTATCCTGTTTTACTCAGAATACTTATATTCCATCTGCCTCTTTCGCTACACGTAAAAAAAAACTACGCTATTTTAGCTTCAAATTTCTTAAATCGTAAACATGAAATCTCGACTTATCTAAACACTTATTACTTAACGAAAATATTTTGACACTTCGCATTCTCTAGCAACTGACATAAAATTAACTGTTACAAAATTTTACTTTACAATGCTTTACTCTGAGAATATCTAATTATTAGCTTTCCCTTTCCTTTCTAGTACCATGGTGAGAACTTCTACTCTTAACCCTAAATTATACCAAATGCACAGGCAAAGACACAGAAATAATCTCAGAAAAAAATGTGGTACGTTACCGGAGCACTCAGGCGTCTTCTCTTGTCTTGCTTGTAAGTCCTCGTCCTGCTTGGGATTTCCGTAGGCTGAGGTGCACACTGTCTTTGTCTTTGTCGACACGATGGATACCTTATCTCGGCTAGCACGCTGGTGTCTCTTTCTTCCGGTCGGCACGTCGTCAGAGTTCTGTCATTCGGTGACAGGAATTTTCACAAAAAGTCCGTTGTTCCTTCTTCACACGTGTCGCCATTCACGTCATTCATGAGCTCGCTTTCAGGCTGATCCTGTCGACGGTGCCACTTTATCTGGCTGTAGGGCCAGACATACCAATTCTTAGATAATACCTTTTGTTTCCCGCCGTATAGCGAGCTACCGCCTCGCCTTTACTATACAATCTGGCTATCAAGGCGGCTGAAGGCGTCCTTGTGTAGAAGAATAATTACCTCGACAAACGCAGTCCAGTACACGGAAATAAAAACAACCACAAGACTTTATTATTCCGATAACATTTGCTTCACGGGTTTCCGATGATTTTCCGCTCAGGTTCCCGTGCTGACCACGTGCTACCTTTCCACAATTCTTTCCGCGATACCCGGTGGACGAAGGAATCCTAATTCCCGTTCACCATGCTGCACGTCTGCAATAACCGCAGTCCTTCCGTCAGAAACTGGTGTCCAAACCAGGACCCTCTCTCCTTGACGACCGAAGCTCAACTGTCTCACTTAATCCTCCTCGCCCTTTCTGTCCTCTATCACGCATGCGCAAGAAAACTGGTTTTCCCGGTCAGCACGTGAAATACCTGTACTCAGGAATGTCGTCGGATACCCGCAGGGGATTACAACCTTGCACGTATACAAAAGCAGAATGACAACTTGTTTAACAGAAGCACTCGAGCAGCTGACTCTTCAAGGTCAGATGCCCCAAGTGTTCATGCACCCCTCTCTTAATCCCCCATAGGATTAAAATCGTACCACGTGGGTGGTGAAAAATATCAGTTCTTATCTGAAACAACAAAATGGCGGAATGAAACGTCCGTCCGCACGTGTTCATCACAATATTAAAAGTACATAAATTCATATTTGACAGTTCGATTACGGGCGACCCTTACAGTCGTGAAACAGAATTTAACGTAATTTCTGGAACACGCCCCTCCAGAATCCCGCAGGCGTATTTGTCACTGATCCAAGACAAGGGCGGTTATAAGTAAATTAAACTTGATTTCGAAAACAAATCAATTAATTAATAAAATTGGAAACTAGCATTTCTGTTCAGCAGTGACGTGTGAAGGGAATTATGTTGCAACTTCTAGGAAATTCCGGTTTTAAGGTAAAAAATTGAGTTAAACTATAATTTAACTCTAGAGAAATACTTATTTCTCTTACATAGCAGAAGTGTGCATTTATTAGTTAGAAAAAGTATATATATTATGTAACTGATAGAGATCAATTTAATTTCTTGACTTCTTCCTGACTTATTCTGTTGAAAATTACACTTGTCTTAAAATACAAGTGCTGACCAATCCGGAGTTCTTGAAGCTGACAGCGCGTGTTCCATGTACGGCGGAAGTACAGGGTGTCCCAAAATGATTACCCTGATTTCTGAATGGTATAACTTTCCACTGAATTTACTGATTTCGATTTCCTTTAGCAGATGAGTAGGTGCACTCTGAAAGTTTTGCTGGCTGTGAGATTTAGTACCGAAGTGCGCCACTTGGAGCACTCTTTGCACAGAATCTGAAGACATGGCTTATACACACGAAAGTTCTCAGTGTGTCGTGTGGCTGGCAGAGACAAAGTCGCCAAAAATGGTGAAACGAAAGTTTCAAACTCGTTAAGGAGAACAACCACCAGATGTGAAATTGATAAATTCATGGGTTCGAAAGTTTTTAGAAACAGGTACAGTTTATAGGGATAAAAGTGCTGGGCGAACCTCACCATCTGCAGAGACAGTTAAAAAAATTAAAGTTGCCTCACCCAATCACCGCAAAAGTCAGTGCGGCAAGCTGAACCTCAGCTCAAGGTACCGAAGAGTGCAGTGCACAGGGTGCTACGAAATCGGTAAACATTCTATGCGTACAAGGTGCAGATTGTTCAGGAACTCAACCCACAAGAGGTTGATGCAAGCGAGCAGTTTGCTAACACCATGTTCCTAAAATTGGAGGACGATGAACATTTCTTACAGCAGACAATATTTTCAGTCGAAGTGACTTTTCAGATTAGCGGTGTTGTAAACAGAAATATTGTGCGAATTTGGGGTTCCGAAAACCCACACACCGTCAGGGAGCACATGTGGGACAGTTCCAAGGATAATATGTGGTGTGTATTACGGCATGCCAGCGTTATTGCGCCTTCCTTTTTTCATTAAAGAACTCTCCCAGGTAACGTGTATGCGGATATGCTTTAGATTTATGCAATACCACAATTGCAGGACATGCAGCCCCCGTGTATTTTTCAAAAAGGACGGAGCAGTTCCTCACTGGGCAACATATATGTGTATGTGCGAGACCTGCTGCACCATCACCATACCATTAGATGGATTTGTAGAGACGGCCCAATCCCATGGCCACCGAGATCACCGGATATTACTGCATGGGAGTTCTTCATTTGAGGATATGTTAAAGACATGGTGTACGCGACACCAGTTCCAAATGTGCACATTTTGTGTGAACGAATCAGACTAGCCCTAGAGAGTGTAACTCCCCAAATGCTTCAAAATGTGTGGCTGGAAATAGAGTAGAGATTTGACATCCTGCGTGTTATTCGCGGTGCCCATGTCGAGTGCACCAAATAAAACTTATCATGTGAGTTTATGTGCAAAATCTGGTGTTTGTAAATATATTCACAATAAAGCTAAAAACAGTTAAAATCAGGTTATTCATTTTGGGACACCCTGTATCTTTATCACTTCCCTATATATTGGAAGATGTTTTCTACGATATATGTAATTTTATTTGCATCTTCAATATTTTGGGCCACCCTCGTAAATAAATCCTGACCGTTCCACTGCATTATTAGAGTTGTAACTGAAACTATCGCTGAAACTAGCAGGTTTTCGAAATCAACTGTATAAAATTTTCATACACATAAATTGACCAGTATAATTATCTCATTTCTACTTAGGTTCCCCCACCTCTCCGATGGTATGTTTACTCTGTAGTGGTGTTGTATGGTTGTGTGTGTTGCGGGGTCTTGCGTTCTTTGACAATCCCGAGAGCTATGCCCGCGGTAGTTTGACTACCAGCAGAGACATCCAAGCCGGACAGGTCTTCGTGGGGGAGAAGCCAGAGTAAAAGAAATACCTAGGAGATGAATAACTCTGAAAACAAATCCTGTATGTGGGAAGCAGCACTTACAGGATGGGCTGGAGGCTAAATGTACATATGTTCGATTGGCTCCTGCCCTGCGAGATGCAAGCTTGGACCAGAGGACCAGAGGGTTGCATCACTGTGATGTGGAAAGCAAGGAGAAACTACTACATTATACTCCGAAGTAATCGGTAATGGCAAAGTCTCAACAAATGAAGGATTCTCGCAACTCCGATCCCGGGACATTTCCTGGAGTCGGGCCAGGCAATAGAAGAGGCATGGCTTCCCAGGTCCACATCATGCGAAATCCCTGCACAAATATTGTAACATGGAATGTTCGTACAATGATGAGAATGGGCAAACTAGAAAATATTAAAAGAGAAATGGAGAATCACTGGATTAATATTTGTGGACTGTCTGAGACTAGATGGATGAGGAAGGAGAATTTCATAGTGACAACTATCACGTGATTCATTCTGGAAGTGAATATGGCCAAGGAGGAGTGGCTCTGGTGTTGGATAAACACTATGTGGCTGCCATTAAGGATGTTAGAGTATTGAGCCACAGAGCGATTATGATCAGGCCGTTTACAACAACTGTTCATACGGTGATAGTTCAAGTCTACATGCAGACTACAAGACATGATGACCAGGAAATGGGAAATATGTATTAATGTTTGGAAGAAATACTGAGTTCAACAAAATCAGTTGACAATGTAATCCTAATGGGAGACTGGAATGCTGTGGTGGGGGAAAGTGCGGAAGGAGATATCCTAAGAAGATACAGATTGGGACTGAGAAATGAAAGAAGACAAAGGTTGATCAACTTCTGTGAACAAGAAAAATTAGTAATTACAAATACGTGGAATCAAGTTCATAGACGGAGAAGATATACATGGAAAAGCCGGGGGGGGGTAGGAATAGGTACCATATTGATTACATTTCGGTTAAGAGACGTCATAGAAATCGAGTGAAAAAGTTAACCGGAAGACAAAACTTAGAAATTAGAAAGAAATGGCTGACACCGAAAGTTATAGCCAAAATGGAAGAAAGACGTAAATGAAAAAATATCAACGCAAAACAAGGAGTATTCATGTGTAAGAAACTAAAAAATGAAGTGGATAGAGAATGCGAAAAAGCAAGAGAACTATGGTGGATAAATCGTTGTGAAGAAATAGAGAAAATGGAAAACCTGGGACGGTCAGACCTTGTTCACAAGGCTATCAAAAGCACGGCACAGAAGAAGAAAGGAGTGCAATCCCATACCTTCCAAAACAAACAGGGAAATCCCCTGACTGATCCAAAGGAGAAAAAAGAAAGGTGGAAAGAATATGTGTCAGAACTATATAATGAGGAGAAGGAACAAGAACCAAATCAGTCAAATTCATACTTAGTCAATGATGGAATAGAGAGGGGTCACGAAATTACAAGAGAAGAATTTGCAGATGCGCTTAGATCAATTGCAAACAATAAAGCTCCAGGAGTAGATGAGATACCAATCGAACTACTTAAAGAATCTGGTGAAGCTTTAATTAATCAATTATTCGTCTTTGTAAATTGTTGCTGTCGAAAAGGAATTTGGCCTGCTGACCATTCGACCTCCATAATAATTCCTATACCAAAGAAACCTAAGGCAACAGAGTGTGAACAGTACAGAACCATAAGCTTAATTTCACATGCGTCGAAGATTCTGCTGAAGATTATTAAAAAGAGATTGAATTTTAAAGTGGAAGAGAGGCGTTGGGAGAGTACTAATTTGGATTTAGAAGAGGAAAGGGTATTAGGGATGCGATTGGCACCCTGAGATTCCTGGCAGAAAGAATGATTGACAGGGGGCGTTCCCTCTACATTTGTTTCACTGATTATTAGAAGGCTTTCGACAGTGACTTGGACAAAACTTTTTCCAATCCTAGAGCGACTTGGCATGGATGATAACAGTATCCAGTTTATCCAAAATCTCTATGTAAATCAGGAAGCATTGATTTCAATTCAAGATGAAATGACTGATCCAGTCTCAATAAATAAAGGCGTAAGGCATGGATGCTTGTTGTCACCAGCCCTTTTTGGTATTTATGCCGATGTTATGATGGATCAGGCCTTGGGGAGCGACAGCGAAGGAGTTTGGGTTAATGGAGAGATAATTAAGGTCATTAAGTTTGCAGATGACCAGGCAATTGTTTCAGGATCAGCCAAATTATTACAGCGCATGATGTCAAAAATACACAAAAATGTGGATATCTATGGAATGAAGATAAGTAAAAATAAGACAAAACCAATGGTAATAGGGAAGGATCCAAAACAGGCTTTCCTTAAAACGTGAAAGTCAATGCATCGAAGATGTTAAATCATTCCAATATTTGGGTCAAATTATTACTGAAGATGTGAGATGTGAAAAGGAAATTAGAATGAGAGTGGGGATTGTAAAAACGGCTTTTCGAGAGAATCAAAGACTACTGACTTCCAAAAATATAGATCTAAAACTGAGGAAGAGAATTTTAAAGGCATATGTTTGGTCAGTAGCTCTCTACGGTTCTGAGACAGGGACATTGACCAAGAAGGAAGTGAAGAGGCTGGAAGTACTTGAGCTGTGGGGCTATAGAAGAATGGAGAGAATAAGCTGGTTTGATGAAAAGGAATCTGATCAACATGTTAAAAAGAAGAAGATTGTTATGGATGGGACACACATTGCGCCATGGAGGCCCGATTCTGAAAGTTTTGGAAGGTAAAATTCCAGGCAAGAGAGGAACAGGACGACCAAGGAATGGCTTTGTTTCACAATTACTCCAAGACACTAATACTAGGACATACTATGATTTGAAGAGAACGTCGGAGAATAGAGAGGAATGGAGAGACAGAGTACAACTACTGAACAACCAGTCCTTGGACTGAGTAACCAAGAACAAGAAGACTTAAGTTCATGTACCCGATTTTAATCAGGGGTAACGTCGAACTAAGCAGCAGCCTTCTCTATATCAGCTATCTAAAAAAATAATTTTTATACCCTTTCCATTCATCAACTTTTAAAAAACGTTTTACACACAAAACAATCACTACTAATGCCGCCGTTTCAGTAAATACTTGAAATAAATCAAAGGGTTTTTACAGGGGAGGGAGACCAAGGGGCCTTGGCCCCTCTAAAAACGCTTTGGGGGGGCAATTCAGTTTTTATTTAAAATACGCCTTACATTAGAAAAAATATTATTTACTTTAAAAACCATCAACTTAATTTGCCAAAAAAATGGCTTTTTTTAATTAACGTTTATTTGGATGGGTTTCAAAAACCCCAGTTCCTTCTGAGTCGCCGTAAATAAAATTCTTCATACGCGTCTGAAATAAATTAATCAGCCCGATGCTAATGAAAGGAGAAGCCAGGTGCGTACTGATAGCAAGCCCCCCCAAAAAAAAAATCATGCAGTCCGGTGGTGACCTCATTTACAAAATTTTTACAAACATTTTTAAATATTTTACAAAATTTATTGGGGGAAACTTTGTATGAAAAGGTTAAAGGAATAGTCAAGTATAAAGACATATTTGAGTGAAGTATTAAGAAGAAAAGTATTTTTTCTCAATAAATAAATAAAATCATTTTCGCTGCTTTCTTTCATAAAAACTGGATGACAGGAAAGCAGCAATTCAAAAGAACTTGAGGGCCCTCAAACGGTAATAGCCCTTTCTGTTACAACGGGCCTCAAGTTCAAAGCCCTTGCAGTAGTTTCTATGCAGGTACTTAACAAGTGATTGTGAGAAAATATCAGTTAAATGAGCGGAGATTTTATATCAATGAAGATAAAGTGTTATGTATTACAGTTGTTTGAACCGAACAATGCATCCTTTCAAATATACAGGGTGATTTATAACTCACGGGACAAACTTTAAGGAGTGGTAAAGCACACTACAACAAACATTTTTTGTATAGGAATGAATGGGCGCAAGTGACGCGTTGAGGCACAAAGACAAGAAATAGACATGAAAGGAAACATAAATTGTGTACTTACAGCATCGTTGACAAGTGCACCTTTACAGCAATGTTTACAATTATTGCTCAAAATTGCGTTCAGCAACAGTAATACATGCGTCGAAGCGTCGACGGAGTTATTGGTGTGTTCTGTTTCTGGTAGAGGGCGGTAGGTGGCTTGCACATTATGCATCTGCTTGGCGCACATCTACTACCAGCGCGAATCGATGGCAGATGTCATTGTATTTTTCTGGAAGAGGTTTTACCGGAATTGCTTTGCGATGTATCACTGGCCGTCCGTCAAGGATTGTCGATTCAGCAAGATGGGGCGCCAACCCATTTCGGCATTAATGTGCGCAATTATTCAAATGCCACTTTTGGGGCGCGAGGGATTGGCCTTGGTGCCAGTCCGTTGCCCACACCGATCGCTCGATTTACCGAACCTCGATTACTTCTTATGGGGACATCTGAAGGCCCTCGTATACGAGACTCCAGTTGACACTGTTGAGGACCTCGTCGCGCGAATATCCGTTGCGGCTGCACGTGTGCGAGAAATGCCTGGCATCTTTGAAACTGTACGCCAATCACTCCGTCGACGCTCCCACGCATGTATTATTATTAATGATGGACACAATTTTGAGCAATAATTGTAAATAATGCTGTAAAGAAGCACTTTTCAACGAGTCAAGTCAACAATTTATGTTTCCTTTCATGTCTATTTCTTGTGTTTGTGCCTCAACGCATCACTTAACCCCATACATTCCAATACAAAAAATGTTTTTTGCAGTGTCCTCTATCACCCTTTAAAGTTTGTCCCATGAGTTCTGAATCACCCTGTATTAAAAAAAGATGTTCTTCGCGGAAACGAAGAATCAGAAATTTGTGTCATATTTTTAGAACAGCATTATGTGAAAAGTGTTTTTTATATTCCAAAACACCTAATTTAAGTTTATTTACGTTTTTTGTGATACAGTTCTTATTCGTTACTCAGTTATCTGCTTATTTAATGTGTGACATTTCGTATAAATTGCAAAAGTCATTAGCCATTGTCACACGGCATTTGTACGTTTCGTGTGAGCAGTCTTGAGGCATTTGAAAAAGCAGGCCATAGATCTTTAAAATAATAAATTTTGCGCGATATGATTGACTTTGGCGTACGTATTTCGTGGAATAATTTGTTTGGGTAGCCAGGACAATTCTTTTAATTATAACGCACACATTTCTGTTTCACACAATAAAGTTAAATAATTTTGATTTTACAAAAACTACTCCTAGGCTTCAAAGAATTTGATTTATTAAAACACCTGTAAAGCCTAGTTAATAATATGGAAGTTTAAAATTTTGAGTAATTGAAAGCTAATGGATTTTCGCAAATGGGTCTCGAAAACATTTTTTTGCGGGGGAACTACCGATTTTCCGGCACGCGCCTGGGAAACCCATCGTACTTATTATCAGCAATTGTTGAATAATTGGTTATTCCATTTAGTTGCACCACCACTGAAAAATATTTCAATGCGTTGTTTTCCTTGAAATATCTTCGCAGCTGCAAATACCCTTCTTTGAAACCTGTAGATAAATATGGTAATTTATAACTGCCTTCCCGCCCCTAAAAAACAACTTTAGCATCACTGTACAACCGACTGCAACAAGAACCTAAATGTACGTAAATAATCTGGTTAGCACAAAACAAAATAATCCCAGCAAACGCGTTAAAAAGCAAACCACTACAACTGATGGAAATAAAAAACGCCTGATCAAAATGTTAAAGCTGACACTTAATGCTAAACCAAAACCACGCGTAATGAATTGAAAAGACTGTGTGTTATTCAACATCCGTTGCAACATTTTACTTCCATTAATCGTTGAGCTCATTGCCTCCTTCAAATAAAGCTTAATAAATACAGGAACTATGTTCAAATAAAGCTTAATAAATACAGGAACTATGTTCAAATAAAGCTTACAAATTGCAGTAGGAAAGAGTATTCTGGAGGAGAGAGGGAGACCACAATTTTTAAGTCTTAAGAATTTATAGAACACGTCAATAGGACTCTAATGTTTAACAGCTGCGTGTTCAAAAAGTATTGGGGAAAGTAGGGTTATTCTGCAAGGATCATATAAACGTTGCTGTCGATCCAGTTATCCTGTGATGGTGACTGTATCCAGATGGCAATGGCTGTTTCTTGGACCTCCTTGGGGTTTTTTTCTGTCCCCCAAGAGGGATCGGAGAGCATGGCAGCGAAATCCACCGTCTTCCCTGGCCACTACAAAGCTCTGACTGATCGCCATTGAAAATGTATGGGACACATTAGAAAACCAGATCCATCAGCAAATTCCACTGCCGTCAAATTTGAGTCAGTTAAATGACTGTGGGGCGGCGGACCTTTTATACCCTAGATGTACATGCACTCCAAAGTCCTGTTCAATACTTTATATTTTAAATTGCATAAGCGCTGTAATTCGGCTAAAGGCGGTCCAATCCGGCATTCATTGAAAGCTTCTAATTCAATGCCCGGTATATGTACTTTAGAGAAAAATCCCATTGAAAAAACAGTTTTAACTGCTGATATAAATCTCATTGAATGTCGCTCGTCCTATAGTCGAAGTTGAAATTTTGGGATTGAATGTAATTTTCTTAATAATGCTGAACAACTTTTGCGTTGAATGGTTTTTTTACAGAGATACTGAAATGTTGCAGTATATGTGAAAAAATCTCCATAAAAGAAAATGTTGAATTTTAGTTTTAACTTTCGTGCCTTTCAGCAAATCATCGGTAAGAATTAGTTACTGCGCCCCATTATAGTAAAGATTGTAAGCACAGATTTCTCAGTCAGTATGCACCATATTATGCATTTCTGTCTCCACTTCGATGAATTTTAGCTTTTTCATTGTAATAAATTGCAATTTTTAAATTTGGTGTTAAAATTGAAATCCGGAATAAGTTTTTCAAGGAAAACGGAATCTTTCGCAGTTATCATGTGAAGAAAAACAAGGAGTACATGAAAAAGAAATTTCCACTTCCTAATCATAGACATTTTAGGCGTTCTCAAACGCGTAAACTGTCTCTGAGCAGATTATTTTCAAAATTGTGACCCACTGACTACAAAATGATGATAAATAGAAAGGGTCACCAATTTATTCCTCTCATAACGATATTGTTTGACAAGTATGTCTCTTCGGAAAGCACATCTATTGATTGACATCATTTTGAAACGTGTTTCTCTAGCTGGAATGTCCTGTTATTTTTCCAGGTTATAATCTTCTAACGTAATTGTGGTAGTTCTTACAAAATTATTAAGTGTGTCTAATTGTATAATGTATTTACTGCCTTTTTTCTCTTAGACGCAACTTTTAGAACTTCAGATGTTCTAACTCTCCTCCTTAAACGTAAAAGCATGGTGTGATTTTCCCTTCACTTTGCAGGTAATTTTAATTTAGATCGCCCTTCTAATTCGTCATAAAGGAAAATTGGCTTAAATGTCGAATGGAACATAAATACTAATAAATTGGTATTTGAGAGTATTCGCCATCGAATACACATTATGCATATAACTTCTAAGAATTGGACGTCGATTAATTTTAACAAGACTAGGATCGATAGGGACATTGCCAGGATTGGTAAATTATAGTGCACTCTGAAATACGATACAGGACAAAGCGCGGCGTTCAGCGCTTTTACCAAACCCAACGTCATTTCACCCAGCAACTCTGGGAACATTAATGTATTGTGAGGAAAATTTATAACGTTTGTTGGCTAACACTACGGCCATTACTCATTACCCTCTATATTCGTTTCACATTGCGAAACCAGCCCATTTCTTAAAACTGTAGTTTTGCCCATTTTGCAATATCAGTGTCGAATTTTTGTCTACATATTTTTTCCATAATATGCCGCTCAGTGTCCTGCTATTATTCTATAAATCTGATTTACTTTTGTGTGCATATCCCTTGCATTGACATCACACTCTCTGGTTGGTCCATATAATTTTTAAAAAGTGAGTGAACCCTGCTCAAGTGCTCCTCGTCAATCTTTCTGTTCCTTTGCTGGACAGACTTCTACCATTATTTTTAATTATAAAAAAATACTGGCGTATGTATTTGCAATTATTCACAAAAATTAGACTACGTTAAACGTTCTTGTCTATCCATGATTTAGAGAAAACCATGTAAAAATACTGACGTATGTATTTGCAATTATTCACAAAAATTAGACTACGTTAAACGTTCTTGTCTATCCATGACTTAGAGAAAACCATGTAAAAATATACATTTTCTTATAAAAAAAGATTTCGTGAAGTTTTTTACGTCTAAAACTATTAGTCTGAACGTGTCAATTGGAATGCAACAATTCCTTGTTGTCAACATAAAATATTTGCGTGAGGAATGTTTATTCATAACTGAGAAAAAACTCAGCATAACGCATTTACCTATTACATATATATAATAGTAGTGATACTAACTTTTGTCGACGGTACCTATTGCTATCTCATTGCAGATACATTTAAGAGTTGGCGTTCAGGAACAGCAATGTAACTTGACATAAAATATTTAATGTTTTAGCGACTTACAGAAAGAATGTTAGGAATTTCATAGGTCATAACGAAAAAAAAATATTCTTTATCTGAGAAACCTGCATTAAAATACAAATACAACAAGAAAGGATTTGTGCCATGAATGGGCAGTTCGAAAACATAACTAACGAAATCCGGATTTCAACATAAGGATTAAAACGAAATGAAAGCCTCACCGTCTCTGTACGATATTTAATAAAATATGAAAGATATTTACATTTAAAATACCCCACTACCACTTTCGGGGTAATATTTACCTCATCATCAGGGTGGAACAGAGGCAATGTAGTACTCCTTTATATAGAAGTGCAACGATGCATTATAGGGATATGAGTCATCAAACGTCGAATTGATCGTGATCTTGCCAGTATAATAGTGTAACGGGTATAATTTCACAATTTATTAGTTTAGCATATCAATACAAGGATTCGTTACAAATACAAAGTTATAATCAATTTTATATATCGTTGGAATTGTAAATATATACGTATAACTATAACTTAAAGTTCAGGTTGGTAATACGCTCTTTCCAAATTCTTGATATGTCCAGAGGCAAGTCGTCATTACAGCATTTGTCCCCTAAAACTTCGATGTACATACTTTCAACAAAATGCAGCGAATGTATGTATGTTGGAGTGTCTAATATTCTAATGTTTTGCCTAGTCTGGTTGAAGAATATCGTTTATCACATTCCTTGATAAAGCTGTATTATTGCTGTTGGTTCGGATATCGTATGTGTGTTCATGGACAAGGATACCCAAACTTCTTCGTGTCGGGCCTACGTAGTTGTTAACATGTTCTCCTGTTGAGGAGTCCAGCAGTGGAATATTATACACACCCCATTTGTTCATCATATATGTTGTTGCTCGATCCTTTTTAACTGATGATAAGAGGTTCTTCGAGCGGGTGCCGAATTGTATGTTATGTTTTGAACAGATACGAGATAGTGTGTTAGTGATATGGAGGTGCTGGTCCAATGCTCTCACAAATCGTTTATTAGGCCTTGCATCTGGCTTCAGATTAATAGTTAGTTCACTTGATATTCTAGTGTATAATCTATTAACCATCGTCCTGGGGTATCCATGTTTATCCGATAATTTGAGAATGAACTGTATCTCAGACTGGAAATGACTATCATTTGAAGAATGTGTGAAGGCCCTTCTCAAAAAGAAAAGTGATAGCAGAAAAGTTTTGTGGAGTTGGATGTGAGGAGTTAAACGGGATAAGGCTGTTACAATCGGTAGGCTTTCGATAGACATTAAAGGACAGTTAGTTAGTATTTGAATCAGAAAATAAACAAAAATCCAAAGAAGGCAAAGATAAATTAGATTCAAGTTCTATCGTGAGCCCGATAATAGGAAATACTGACAAAACTGCGTCGGCGAATTGCTTTAAATCATCCTTTGAGTGAGGCCAGAACACAAGGATGTCGTCAACATACCTAAGGTATAAACTGGGAACTAAAGGAAATTCATTGAGAATATTGTTCCCAATGTATTGTAGCAGAATTTCTGCTAAAACTGCGGAAACTTAGGATCCCATGGGGGAACCTTCGGTTTCTAAGTAGATTCTGGCAAGAAATACGAAAACCGTTTAACTAAACGAAGTGTGTTCATAATAGCAGAGATTTCAGTGGTGGGATCAATAATTTCACCAAGTTTGGCCTTTATGATATGATGAGTGGCGTCCACGGGTACATTTGGGTAGAGTGAAACCACATCTATAGAGGCTAATATGAAAGGCCAGCATGTGGCTGAATCATTCTGATCTTTTCTATTGTCCTGGTGAAGCTTTTAATAGAATGCAGAAGGCTACCCGTATGCTATTAAAAGCTCCACTGGCGTTGTGGCGTCGTACACTATTCGGTCAAAAGTGGCATCAGCCAACACGAAAAACCGTGCACACGTAATGATTTACATAGTTTACAATGATGCAAAGATAAATCATGCCATCCAAACATTGTTCTAGCGGTACGAAGAAACCGAATGCCCGACACTGAAACTTTTGCTCCCGCGTAAGGAGTACATGGAGTGGACAACATGCTCCCCTGAAATAAATCGAGTTTATCAAGCTCGGGATGCCATTGAGAGATGTATTACAGCTCGGCCAGCACTTATGCCGACTCATCTTTAACTGAAGACTATCCTCATTGACGAATCGCGAAGATACGACAAATACCAAAATTTGATGGAGAACAAAATCTGCTTCTTCAACAACTAACACACACGACAAAGGGATTGATCAAAAGTGCTGTACCAATAACAAATAAAACTATTCGGTTTGCTGGGCTGCCTGTTCTCTTACTGACATTTATTTAGAAAAAATGATACATCAATACCTCAAAGTGATCGTAGTTATTGGCTGCATCAACTCCATGAAATATGCAGACCGTATTCTATTAATGACAGACACCAAGATCAAAGTGGAAAACATCAGTACCATACTTTTTTTTCATCTATTTTTTTTCGATTCCTTATTAGAAAAAGGTACATACACCTCATTTCACTAATTCATCAAATACCATTTTAACATTTTCCTTCAAGAAACCCATGGCTTTCTAAGGATAAGGTAAGGAGGAAATTAAATTGGAAACATTTTCGATACAAAGTAATGTTGCTAATCTTTGACATCACTGGAAGAAAAATAGATACAATTCATATGCAGTTAAAAGATTGAAGGTACGTTTGATCAGTAATTACATTTTTTTCACCGCAGCCAGTATAGCATGCAGAGTGTTTATAAGAAGACATTTCGTGATTCAAATTTTTCATCACTCACTTTTGCATCATATTTTTAACCGAGTTGTATGAAGATCATATTACAGAATTAAGCCAATCTGGTTTTTCTGAAAACCTTTCGAACTATTCGTGTTACAAGACAATGTACCGTCATTTAAAATTTCTCACTTTTCTCTCACGTTTTCAAGTTAATTTTACATAGTTTTGATCTATTGACTAAAAATCGGAGTTCAACTTTTATTTTTATTTTGCTTTCAAAATAATCACAAATTCGTGCTAGTATAGGTTTACCTACCTCGTGTTTTACGACAGCATATTATTGGTAATACATTCCTTTTGTTTTTCGATTTTATTTATTTATTTATTTATTTTTTACAACGGAAAAGTAATTGGCACAGCGTTAGTTATGATCTTTACATTTACTAATTTTGTTTTTGGCAGATTATTCTATTCAAAGTGAAATTATGTTTAAATTCGCATTATATTCATTCTGTATTTGCGTGTTTAGAAATTATGGCTGAAGATAGCATGAGCGTTAGCGTTAATATTTGCAAATACATATCTCCCTAGTAACATTTCGCTGTCGCTATGTTTCCTCCAATGGCGATTAATTTCATTAATATTACACTGGGGAAAAGTGAAAAACGAACACCAAGAAGGAGACGTCTGATACCAACGAAATTTATACAGCATAATAACGGAATACAGAGGATAACGTGATCAAAACATTATGGCAAAATACAGCTGTATTTGCTGGTAAATTGAAAAATAACATTTCCATGTAACTTGGTTAGTACGAGGTTGAACCGCCATGAACTGCGTCACACTGTGCATGTCACGCATGGAGTCTGTCGTATAGATGGTGGATGTAAGTTTGGGGTATTGAGTTCCAAGCATCCTCAAAGTGGACGCGTAAATCGGGGATGCACGTGGCTGGCAGTGGAGACCGGATAAGTAATTGTCACAAAAAACCCAACATGTGCTCAATGCGGTCAAATCCGGTGAACGTGCTGGACATGGAAGTTGTCTCAAACCCTGAAGTGCATGTTGCGTTGCACGTGCCGTGTGTGGGCGTGCGTTATCTTGCTGAAAAACATAACGATGGACCGACCTTACAAATGGCAGAACAACGGGCTGAATGATGTTGTTGGTGTAGGAGGTGCGGTTTAACGTACCCGGTACAAACACTAGTTGAGTGCGGGAGTGATTGCTGATCGCTCCCCACACCGGACGACCAGGTGAAGGCCCTGTGTGTTGCTGGCGGGTGCAAGAAGGGTAGAGACGCTCCTCTGTGCGTCTGCGAATAGGCATACGGCCATCGGAGTCTCCCAAGCAGAATCTGCTTTCATCGCTGAACACGACAGATCGCCATTGCGTTCTCCAGTGCAGACGTTGGCGACACCACTGCAGCCGTTCATGATGGTTGGCTGGAGTCAAAGGTACACATGCCAGAACCACACGTGCACGTAGTCCTGCATTCAGTAGACGGTTGCGGATTATTCGCACAGCCACCTCAGGTGCAACAGCAGCTCGGATTTGCGTCGCAGTGGATGTTCTGCTCGACATCGCCGCTCTTCTTATGCAATGATCGGTCCGCCCATCAGTCCGTCTGTGACTCCTGTTTCCATATCTTCTCGTGTGGGAATGTTCCTCGGACCATCTACGCCACCATCGTACCAGCACCGATACTTCCCGTCCAATTCGCTCCGCAATACGATGATACGACCACACGGCCTCGCGGAGTCCGACTAGACGAGCTCGCTCAAAGTCCGATAACTGCTGAAATCGTAGACGTCTTCCATGTCCTGGCACTGCAGCTTCTTCAGGATCTTCGCTCGTGTCCGTACGCCGACGACAGATTACATTCACTTCGCCGTACTCCTTAAATACCACTGACGACAATTTGCATATTATGCCGTGTTGTGGCGTAATCGTTCACCGGTTGGTCCCGAAATTAATATCACACCTACGTAAACTCGACCCCATTAACATATGTAAATTTTATGATCGTCCGCCAATTCCTCCTTGGTGTTCTTTTTTCACATTCCGCCAGTGTATTTAAAGTTTCAGCACTCAAGTTCCATGTCAGAGTATACAGGTTTTTCAGTTTAGAAAACACAATGTTAAGAATAATCATATTTTAATTATATAACTTTTAGGAAGTCCTACTGTAAATGAAGCACAATTTTAAGGCAGCCTTTCGCAACACCGTTGCGGACAAGAAAAAGTATGGCAGTAATAGTTCACAGTAATAACTTGACAAACAGATTTATATCAAGTAAAAATGTTATTATTTTTACTAGAACTTCTTTTCATACTGTAGATACTTTTTTAAGGAATATTGATTCGTCTATCATTTTAGTAAGAGAAATTGAATCTCTGAACTTCAAAAAACAGGTGTTAGGAATTTATATATTTTAAAAATCTTTTCGAAGTTCTTACTGTAAGTGACACATATTTGATGTGTTAACATTAGGAAAGACAGTCGTCGGCATCTCTGTTTTCAATCGACACACGTGTCAAGTTCGCCATTAAAGTGGTGCGCATTTCGGTTTACCAGGTCTCAACTTTTCGTGACGGAATGTGCTGGTACATTCCATCACGAAAAGTTGATACACAAGTTGATATACTTAATACCTTCTGAATATAATTAGAAACATTTCGCTTTCTGAATAAACCTTTGACGCCACACTTCTGTTAAAACCTTCATTCCACTGCCTTTACAACACGTAGTTTCTCATCTGTCTGCAATTTGAGTCTAGACCGCACCCTGAGCGTTTATCGCCTAACAAAACACAATTTTAAGCGTGCATTTGCATCTGTTTTGTTTGTAGGATTTTTAAAATTTCCTGTTTTGAAAATTTTTATTTTATTTTAAAGATTTCTCCAATTATCCTCAGAGAGATGGTAAGTGAATTATTTGAAAAGAAGTAATCCAGCAGCAGGTGATATTACTGAGGTAGGTAAAGCAGAATTGTTTTAATTAGAAGCTATTGGTAAAAAGCAAAATCAAAAGCATGGAGAAGAAAATGTCAAGAAATTTGGAAGTTAAACTTTGTAGCTACGAACGTAAAAGAAAAGTCAGTGCGCTTCCAAGGCAAAAAGGTTTCCGTAAGAATAAGACAGATAGATTATTCAGATCAAGAATCGAAGATTCAAAATTCTAAAGCCAAGTTTCGGTAACTTTGAAAGTCTTCTTCGCTTACTGGTCAATCAACAGATTTAGTCGCCCGTACGGAATTCAACCGAATATTGACAGTCGAGAAAAACGTGACGCCGTACGCCCAACCGTCTTGAAATTAGGAATGAACTGATGTTCACATAGGAAAGCATTAAATTAAAAATAATGAAACCTAGAATTTATAGTGTATGGAATGCCTTTGGCTAAATGATAAGTCGGTGAAAATCTAAAGTACATCTTGCCTGAATAAATACTCTCCATAGCCCACACTCAATTAGTATTAATATCAACCGTAATCTGTGCTTAAGTTTTATTTTATTCTGTATTGGAAATTTTTATGTTATGTATTTTACTTTGCATTTTATGTTCAGGAATAACTTATAAACAGTTTTATTACCTCTTTTGCAGTATGTAACTCTTACTTTCTTTTTCTTGAGTTCGTTAGAGCTTAAAAGCTGCCCTTTTCAAAGCATTATGATGAACCAGAAGAAGGTGAAGGATTGCTTTAAGATAGCTGATCTATGAAAAGAAAGTAGAATCCTGTTATAGCCAGGTGAAAAGAAGAAACGCTTCCACGATATAGGCACAGTGAATCAACACGAATCTTGCAGGTGATGGTCGTAGTGTATCAGTGTAATTTCCTGTATGGAATTACAGTTTCATGATCACACGAGCTGCCCGAGCATTAGTTAACATTAATAAAGTCGCCTAAATTTGGCAAGGAGGAAGAACATTTTCTGATAATGATATCCTAGAAGATATCTCGATCACCGTGATGGAAACTCTGTTGGTAAACTACGAATTAAAATTGAAGAACGTGGACTTCCAAAAATTTCCGTATTTGCCGTTTTTTCAAAAAGCCTTTCTTTGCTTAGTACTGAAATTATCTGAATGTATAGAAGTGAAAGTGCTTGAACTATTGAAATACTGTTTGGGATTTTCCTTGGGGTGGACGAGTAGAACGATTTTATTGACGCCGGACAAAAATTATTTTGCCTGCGGCTTGTGATTAACAAATTGTGAAGAAATCTTTAAAATTTTTGGACTGATCTACCAAGTTGTGAAAAAATCATTTATATTCTGTGGAATGATCTACCAAGTTGTGAACAAATCTTTATAATTTGTGGACTGCGAGGCGAAACTTGTAAAACCGATACAGTCGAAAAATGTTTTCTTGCTCCAGAAATATGTAACGTTGATCTGATAAAAACTACATTATATTACAGCGCACGATGCACCGCAATGACTGGAAGTTAAATTGGATTTGTTTCTTATTTTATACAGAAGTCTAATTAGAATGGTGTGAAAAACATGGTGCTAACCTTTTTTTAATTCTGACTTAGGCTGATTTGTGTGCCTTAATTGCTCAGAAAAGACATGCTGTAAACGTTTATGGACATGTTTGTTAAAATCGTGATTTATACATTCGAAGAGGAAGTTACCTTATCCACCGACCGACAGCTTGTTGATGCCTTGAAAGAATGAAGGTGACTGTGATTTCTAGGATCTTATTGACGTATAAATGTGAGATTGTTGAGCAGGGGAAAAGTTGTGCAGCGGTTTACCAATTTGCAGCCTCAAATTTCAGATTTTCTTGTAGAAAAAGGTCTGCTGGGAAAGTTTTCTGACATTGAGATACCTTCATGATAATGTGATTTACAATTTTTAAAGCAATACCAATGCTTATTTAAAAGAATGAAACGCAAACTTTCAGGAATGGGAAATGTAGTATGTAGGCTCTCATATCATGATAATGACATGCACAATTTTAAGGTGACACCGGTGCGGGAACGGGATAGAATGGCAGTAATAGTTTCCAGTAATTACTTGTTAAACAGGTTTATATCTTCGAAAAATGTTATTGTTTTTGTAGAACTCTCTTCCGTCTTCTACATATTTCTTAGCGAATATTAATTCGTCTATCATTTTAGTAAGAGTAATTAAATCTACGAACTAGAAGACAAGTGAACTTCGCTCTGGTACAAATTAAGAAAGACAATTTGACTCATTTTTCAAAAGTGTAAATATTTAGTAGATATGTAAAATTTTATTCGATATCCACCACCTATACTTTTTTAATATGTTAATAATATTTATTGTAAAAAAATTTCAAGTTCATAATTTTTTTATTTATTTCTGTTTCATTTCTTCCGAGGCAATTTTAAATACTTTGACATGAAAATGAGTTTCCCATTACTCAACAAAAGTAATTATCTTAGCGGCGAATTGAAAACATAGTGGGACAACGTAAGGAGTGCACAGCAAAGAACACAGGTATAAGCGTTACCGCGAAAGAAGTGAACTGCTCATTTTTTCAACTTTTTAAAAAGCGATAATACCACAACATGCACAAAAATGTGCTTCTTTCAAACCATTTGTATATTCTTTGATGCGATATAAAAGATGCTGGATGATAAAAGGAAAGTAAGTCACTCTCAAGAAAATAGTTTATATCTTCCCTTTATTCATTTCTGAAATTCAGGTTAGAGGCATATCAAACCGTAAACAACAAAAATATATGTAAATGGAAGGTACTTTCAATTTGATGGACGCCAGAAACACTAATTCTTCGTAAATGCAGTTTTTTTCCTATTTTTATGCTCTGTTCTCATTAATAATATGCACCTATTCCAATTTAATATAGCAAAGAGCATTTTTAGGGAAAGTACTACGACACCCAATTTGCACAAAATTCACGAGTCCCTATCCGTGTAAAAAAATGCCTTAATTTTTTAAAATTGTTTTTGTTAGAATAAGTTCGTATGTTAGAATACGAATTTATGTTGGAATAAGTTCGCATTGATACTGTTCTACAAGATGTAACATATTCCTTAATTACGCACACTAAACTGATTCAGCTTCCAGTAGGCAAAGTTTGCAAATTGGAAAACGTAATCTCTAGTTTGTGCTCTTTATTATATTGAATAACACTTGATATGCACATGTGCCCTTTAGATATTCCAAAAATGTTCTTTATAAAAGTAAAAATTGGAAATAGAGGTGTTTTCTTTTTCAAATATTTATTTATGTAGCTCCAAAATCTGTAGACGTTTCCTGATTATAAATACATTACTTATAATGCATTACAAGTTTCCTCTAAGTGTGTGCAAACGATGTTTCATACCATACTAAGCAGCATGAAAATTCAAAACTGAATTTTAGATTTATTAATGTGCATGTCGTGGGTGTTTAGCTTCTACAAAAGTTAGGTGCTCCATTCGACGAGTTTTCGTTAACGCAGAAGTATTTCTGCAACTTTCGGTTCCGGAATAATTAGTAATTGGGCATATTTCGAAACCTTCAAATTTTTGCTACATGAGGAGGTGCAACTTATTGCTTCAGCAGATTTTCTTTGGTTTCTGAAATTTTTCGCAGACACTTATATTAACCGCCTTAAAAAAACGAAATGACTTTATTAATACATGTGTTTCCGCCCCAAATCGGAACGTAAACTTTTCTCACAGTTAAAATCTACACATCTGGAGATTCAATTTGTTTAAGACTTTTAATTTTAATTTTTTGAATGAAATGTTGCAATCTTACTGTAAACTTGCTAGAAATGGAACTAGTACAGCATTTTAGTTTTAATATATATATCTTTTTCGTATGCTGACAACACGAAAAAGATATATATCGGAATGACAAAGACATTCTTGGACACTGGATGTAAAGAACACAAGCCAAGTGTCAACCAGGACATGCAGAATACAGCCCTCGCCAGAGAAGTCATGCATTCATCGGGCGCACCCGTATGGAATAGCATCAGAAAAAATGTCAATCTCTTGCACGAACGTTAAAGAGACTGCAATCAGGGAAGCATCGCAATGCTTTCCAGCAAATTAGTATGAAATGGCATAGTCTCTGTCGAAATACCAATAGTTTGGCGTGAGTTATTATTCTCGTAAAGGAGAGAAAAACACAGCAGCGCAGCATATAATCGCATGATAAGAACTCACGTAATACTGCGCTTGACGTCACCCATGTTACTTAATAAAATAACCTTTGCTTATTACATGTTTTAATTTTCTGAAATTTTTATTTTTATTGCCTTGAAAAAGCCCTCCCATGAAAAGTGAAAACTTGGCAAATTTTATGGAAGTTTGTCTTACATATGCTCTTCTGTATGTTGTTTTAGATTATATAAAAATAATTTTTACGGTACAAAACTGAAAATGTTTTGAAAACACGGATTAAATTACTTTTATGGACTTCCATGCGACAAATTACTGAATATTGTAAAAACATAAGAAAGCAATAATAACAAGATAGAAAGATATTTAGAAAGAAATAATATGAAGATTGAAATAAATTTTATAAAAAGTAATGAAATTTCTTTCAATGTTTTGGAAATTTCATAAGAAGTAAAAAAATGTCTTTCAAGAAATTTCATAAGAAGGCTAGGCTTCAATTATGACTAAGAACACATATTTATCATAAACGGTTTAGAACATTAATGTTGATACAACGGGTATTTCGCATTCTCATCACTGCTGAAGTTATTTATGGCAGCAGAAATTCCATATCTTTCAAAGTTCAAAACAAAGAATATATTTTAAATTATCGCTATCTCGAATATTTGTCATCGCATTTTCAAGTAAGAAAATTTTGTTGAGATGTAAAACCTAACTGTTTACCACTAAAGTGAGTGGAAACTGTTTCGAACCTCTCAGGTAAATGTTACTCCTTCCTAATTCGCAACACCATTTAAGCGTTTTTCTTGTAGGTTATTCCAGAGAACTTCTACTTTCTTTTAATTTTTTCATTTGAAAGCAAAGTTTAAGGCAGACACTATGAAATGTTGTGCGCCTTGCTTTCTATTATTATTTATTTTTTATATGGCATATTAGCCACTGCAAGAAATAGCTTTGTCTCTTATAGATATTACTCCAAAATAAATCATCGGTCTATTGCAATACGTAGCAAATTCTGTAGTAATATTTGTCATTATAAGCACAGGTAGTGGAGCTTTTCTGCATATACGATTGTGCGAAATAAATTAAGAATCAAAATACCAAAACAAAATGCTATACATGTCGCTGTTTATTTCAGAGGAAAGAAACCATTTCATTTCAAGAGAATATACTATTTCTTTGGTCATTATTTCGAAGTATAAATCGTGTGGATATGTTATGGGTCAGACTTTTCAAGGCAACACTATTTAACAAAACTTATATAAAAATTTAACCAATACGTGGGTGCTGAAAATATCTAATGCTCCTTTATATCGCATCTCATAGAACACAGACATAGAATTAGCCACACAGTTTTCTTTTACCATATACTATGACACAATGACCTTTCTACATTTACAATATGCGGCGACATAAATTTCGCCGTCAACAATATCCATGTTTGCCAACACAGTAAATGATTATGATCA
Organism: Macrothele yani; assembly: GCA_039090855.1. Taxonomy (NCBI): domain Eukaryota; kingdom Metazoa; phylum Arthropoda; class Arachnida; order Araneae; family Macrothelidae; genus Macrothele; species Macrothele yani. The sequence continues at coordinate 41,584,041 of CM076999.1, read as the reverse complement.
TATGTAGAGGATTCTAGGAAGGGAGTATATGACCTTAGGTCTTAAACAACCCTTAGAAATAGGAAGCCAGGAGATTTTACCTAGAGTGCCCGATAGGAAAGTGACACGGAAGTGAGGTAGAAAAAGAGAGAACGAGGCCAGTACCCGGTGTCCGACGGCTTAACGTGCCCATCCGACGCACGGCGGATATTAAGTGGATCAAGTGGTTTTTCCTGACTGGGACCGTACCATTGGAACATTTCCGTGGCAGTCGCGAAAGTTGCCCATTAGGCCACATGCGGCCCGCCAACAAAGAAATTCTAAACATTAAAGTTATAAATCTTTATTTTTGAATAATGTACTGTAAACCTTTTGATCAATTGGGTTCGAGTTTAAGCAGACGTTTTTCAGCTCTTCTTTTTTCAAACTAGCGAGCGAAAGTTCATATGGCAAATTAAATTGAGTTAAGCACTTTTACTATGCCATGTGCGATGCTTCGGGTAAATAAAATTGTAGAAAACTTTTAGTTCTGAATAGTCAAATACTACTTGCAGATGAAAACATGGAATATGTAATAAGGATCAGATCAGTCAGCAATTTGCGTTATCCGCTTATTTCTGCATAACACTACTTACATATAATGTGCAAACGCTTCACAAAATTATGTTTGATTCAATAAAATCATGTGTCCGATTTTGAAGCTAATACTTAATAATATCTGCAGTTTAAGGTGCTGTTTTGGGTTTAACGAATCCAGAAATAACAAAACTGATTTTCTCATGAAATGATACATCTTTTTGCATACAATGTAGTGGGTTTACAGAACATGTTGTTATAAAATACGTTTCATTGTCTAGGGTCACTAACAAAGCGAGAAATAGAGATACCGCGACGAATATTTGTAGATATCTTATAAAGGACATGGGGAAAATTACCTTAAAAATAGTTTGGAATTCTCAGCCGTGAAAACTATGGCTGTGCAGACTCAACGAAACGTGGATTTACTGGTTACTGATAGCATAAGTGAATCAGGAGAAAATCTGCAAAACATACTGCCCATCACAAGAGATCACATGTACTGAACAGCAGGAACAAGTCTCTTGTAACCCAAGAAATGTGTGATCACCCACAGGGTACGTATGGTAGAGATATATTCAAAGGCGAATTTAGTATGCTGCTGCTGGAAGAATAAAAGTGGTAACGAACAGACTACCAATGGTCATTACAGCTCTTGAATAAAAAGAACGCACGTTGCTGGTAATGCTTTACTACTAAAATCAAAGTAATTTCAAAAGCGCAATACGTCAGTTTGACGAAAAGAATATTCGTAGGAGAAGTAAATATTTTTTCAACGAGAAATAAAAATAATCTCCACCGGAACAGATGGGCATTGAATCTGTGATTGAAATGCGAATTGTCATACAAGCTATTATAAGAATCACGATTTGTATTGCAAGACATATTAGTACGTTTATTCAAGGCACATAACGGCATACACTATAGAAGCGAGCTGCAATGCATCTCAGTCTAAGTAGGCAAAGTATTGTTCATTCAACTCTTCAGTTTCCCTAGACTTTTAAAAATATATTAAGTCGCATAGTCTGCAGGTTATATCTATTCCATGAAGTCAGCTTTAGCGTTTTTCTTTGAAATTCCAAAAAGTAATTACAAGTACAGTTAATTGCTATTCTTTCCATCCTGATTTTAAAAAAAATGATACTAGCCTTCAGCGAGGCATTACTAAAAAATTCGATATTGTAATTCGCGACATATGCGCTAACAACTAGCACACACAGTTTTCTGAAGCCATTTTTACTTAGTCATTTACAACCGCTTATCTTGCGACAGTATTTTTAAGTTACAATATTGACATTTCTGAAATAAAAAAATGGCCAGAATAAATACGCAGTAAAACATGTAGCTCCTTTATCATATAAGCACAATTGTCCGATTCTCATAATTGAACATGACCTTATTTCTACAAATGAGAATGTTCTTAGGACTAAACGGGCAAATGTAAGCACCAGTACATCGCACGCGAAGCCAAACGAAATGGTTTCCCACTGCCGAACAGCCATTTTTAAAGTATGAATCACTTTAATGGATGCCCAAAACTGGCAAAGGTCGATCTTGGAGAGTAGCCCAATGGAAATCCGTTATTTGGAATGAAGAGAAACTTCACATTTTACCAGCGTGGTGGCTGCTCGTGGGTATGGTAGAAGCCGAGACAAATATGTCTTTCTGATTGAATTTGGACTATGAAGTTTCGTAGAGGTGGCGTGGTGCTTCATGTTTCGTAGTTAGGTTTGAGACCATTAAAAGTTTTATAGAAAACTATGAATGCTCAGCGGTGCCTAAAGGACTTTGTGAGTTTTTCACTAGGAAATTACGGAAATTAACAAATGGCGAACAAAAGGTTTCACATACTACAAAGTAGCTACCAGAGACAAAGATATTTTCAAATCTAACAATTAAAAGAAGAAATATAAAAAGAAACATAATATCAGTCTACGTTTGCTAGCGAAAAAATTTTGCAAAACGGAAAATTTGAAAATAGGCGAAAAATATTCGTCCTGGAAAAAGCTATGATAAGGGAAAAGATCTTTACAAATACGTCCGTGGGAGCAGATATTGCAAAATAAAAAAAAAGGTTTCGACCTTTACGCAGCTAGCGAAAAACTTTACATTATTTAAGGACTAGCTGATGACCAAATAACCTGTACCGTACAATTGCGGACTCCACAGGGTTAAAAGTACTCTCCTGAAAAATAAACGTGACGGCGTTAAGAGCAATCCTGCCAGGATCAGACATTCCCCCATCCGGACCGAATCGGTCCGTAGACCTGCAGCCTGCTGCTACCCCCGTGGGCCGGCACTTCACACCTCTCCGTCATGACCCGGGTGTTCGTGCCATTTGGGCAGGGCTAGAAAAATTCTCTACATCTGTCTGGGAGATTCCTGCTGGCGTAAACTGTTTAGGGCGACAGCCCTTTATTCAAACAAGACTGATACATGCATATTTATTTACACTGAGGAACCCATCTCCGCGTGGGAAATAAATCCTTTGCTCAATGAGCCCTCTCACAAAATATTTACACTATTTACACTCATACTCACTCTGCCACAGGACTAGGGCCTGTTCTGTAGTGATGACTCTGGGCTCGAGTCATCAGTTCCTCTTCTATCTTCATCCCTCTTCTTTCTTCTTTCTGTTACGGTCACCTCTCAATTAGGTAGACAGTCTGCTCCTCTTTGAGGTGCTTGACCATCTCGATGAGTCCATGTCGCGCTCTTGGGTACGCAATCAGTATCGAGAGGTCCCTCGTCTTTGCCAATTCAGGCACTAAAATTGCTCTCTTTCCTGACAGAGAAGCACATTCTAGTATCATGTGTGCGACATCTGCCGTCTGGGCTCTACACATGCACACTCGCTTCCTAACCGCAAATCTGCGGAAGTACTCCGACGACACGCCGTGCCCGGTAGGTACCTGGTTGACGAAATCATTACTCTCAATGCGCCTTATCGAAATTCGGGGGAATATACGGCGTGTTCTTCTGCCGGTATCCCCTTCGTCCCATCACTGTTGCCACACCACTAATGTGGCTTTTTTCAGTTGTGTCCGCACGCTTTGCAACGGCGTTCGCATCTGAAAATATATGCACTCTTTACCAGTCGCTTCCTTCGCTAGCTGGTCCGCACGTTCATTTCCAGCTGTACCGACATGACTTCGGATCCAGTGGAAGGTAACCCTTCATACTTCCCGCTGACTTTAATAGCGCTTTTATCTCTCTAACAAGGGGAGTCTTACTCCCGAACTGACCAAGCGCTTTCAGGGCAGCTTGGCTATCAGAGAATATGCTGTAAGCCTCTTCGCTATTGATAGATAGCACCCAGCGCAGTACTTTTCTGATCGCCAATAACTCTGCTTGAAAGACATAGGAATTGTGCGATAGCTTCACTCGCTCCGCAAGCATCTCGTTGCCATCCGAGATCACGCCGAAACCTGCGTCAACACTACCATCTATTTTCGAACCGTCCGTGAACAGTTCCTTCCCCTGTCCTGTAGGGAGATCTTTGTCCCAGGCCAGACAAAGCTCATTGGCTGGGTGGCAAGTCCAGTCCATTCTCGGACAACCGGTACTGGTGTCTTAGTAATGAAACATCGTCCCCGTAGAGGAGGGTCTGCATTACTGCCTCCCTCACTACGACTAAGTCCACCGGTTCACACCCAGCCAGCACTTGAAGCGCTGCTGTGGAGGTCGTGCGGAAACACCTCGTCATGCCCAATAGCGCCCTGCGCTGCATTTGGTTTATACCATTTCTCATTCGCACGGTGTCTGACCATCTGGTGGGACACGCATACGTTAATATGCGCTTTACCCCTCGCTTATAGAGCACCTTTTTAGGTGGCCCAGTCAGCCGCATTCCGTTGATCTTGTTCAGAATGCCGGTGCATCTGTCCTTCAAGAAGCGAAGATGCGGTAGCCCCGAAAATATGGAATCAAAGATGACTCCTAGGTACCGCATCTCTCTCACTGCTTTAATAGTATTTACGTTATATAAAAAGGATAATGCTCTGTTCTAGAGAATAGTAAACAATAAAGAGGAAATTTCTCAATAGCGTTTTTACAACCGGCGAGACAGCCGAAAACTACCGAAATCTCACCCATCAACAGAACTGGGAAGTACAAAATTCCTTATGTACTAGACTAAAGAGTGCTACAAGGTAAATGTCGTCATGTGTTGAATTTTTTTTTAATCGTGCATGTGAAAGAAGGGATATCGAGAAAAATAAAATAAACCTAGCGGCGAAAAGGTGCACTAATTTTCAAAGAAAGTACCCACACAGAACTTGCATAGTTAGTGGTATCTGACCGAAGAAAAAATTTTTAATCGGCTTTTTAGTCCCGCAGATATTTCTCTAAACGGAAAGGTGACCTTGCGCCCTCTGGTGGCAGACTTGTGAACTAAGAAACGTTCGAAGTTATATGCGAAACATTTCCCCACGGAAACGCTCTCTAACAAAGAAGTAATTTTTCCAATCAGACTCATAGAAGAAGATGTATCGACAAAAATAATTTTTGACTTTGCGCCCCCTGGTAGAAAAAGCATGCATTATTTTAAGAAGAAAGTATTGCCAAAATGTTTTTCGATGTGAGCGGTATCGGTCCACGTAGTAGTTTTTTTAATCGAGTTTTCAGGAGCTCAGATTTTGAAGCAAATACATCCGACGCAGAAGTTAACTCTTACGCCCGCAGGTGGCCGAACCATCCGTTATCAAATATTAGAAATTATTTTCAAAGCATTCCCTATAATGAGCTGTTTGCGTTGCAGAAAGGATTTTTCAAATCGGAGTTTTAGAAGCAGAGATATAGAGAAAAACGCAATTTACCTTTACGCCCCCTAGCGGAAAGTCTATGCATTGCTTGAAAATTTTGAAATTAAATGAGAAACATTTTGCACCGGAAACGCTATCTAAAAAGTAGAAATTTTACATATCCGTCTTTTAGAAGCAGAAATATTGACAGAAATAATATATACGTCCACGACCCCTGGCGGTGAAGCCATGCATTATTTTAAGAAGAAAATATTCTGAAATGTTTATTGATAAGAGCGGTTTCGGCTCACGAAAGATTTTTTCAATCAAATATTTAGAAGCTTAGATTTTACTGCATATACCTGTGAAACCAAAATTAATGCTTACGCTCTCTGGTGGCCCAACTGTATTTTACAAAAATATAAATCACAATCAAAAGATTGCGCTCCGGTAGCTGTGTCCGGGGCAGGAAGAATATTTCAAATCGGAGCTTTAGAAACAGAAATACAAGGGAAAGCGCAATTACCTATACTCCATCTAGCGGAAAGTCAATGAATTGAAAATTTTGAAATTATATGAAAATGATGTCGCCCCGGAAGCTCTATCCAACAAGGAAGAAATTTCTCAGATCGGGCCATTAGAAGTAGAGATATTGCCAAAAATAAGATATACATCTACGCCCCCTGGGGGAAACAACCTGCATTATTTTAAGAAAATATTCCAAAAATATTTGTCGACGTGAGTAGTATCAGTTCACGTAGGAATTTGTTCAATCGACATTTTACATATTCAGATCTTGCTGCAAATAAATCAGAAACAGAAATCAACAATTACGCCCCGTGGTGGCCAAACCGTTTTATAGCAAAAATTCAAATTTATATAGAAAGTATGTCACATCAGGTATCCGCTGAAAAAATTGTTTTTCAAATGGGAGCTTTTGCAGCAGAGATATCGGGGGAAACTTTTTTTAAGCCATTAGCGGAAAATCTAAGCGTAACTTGAAAAAGTGAGTAGAATTATTGTACATAGACAGCATTCTTATAAATGTCTTTTCGACATGTTATTCTGGTGTGTGTTATTTTTTCTCAAAGTATCTTATCTAGGATTATATGCAACGGTATCATAGCTCAGTCCACTTTTTAAAGCATGTTGCGAAGATATTTTCTGGAAGGTGCTTTAGTGACACCTGTAAAGCTTGAATAACGTCAGCATCTGTGTTGAATGTTGCGCCACGAACATGTTTCATTGTTGGAAATAACCAGATATCGCACGGGGTGAGGTCAGGATTGTAGGCAAGCTGTGGCATGATTTCAATAATGCATTTCGTAAGAAACTGTTGAACACAGGCAGCCAAATGTGAGCGGGCGTTGTAATGGTGTAGTGTCCACTTGCCCACCAGTACCAGTCACTTAATCGATATGTGTCATCGCAGACACTTCAAGACCGAAATGTAATAAGCAGTATTTACGGTAATTTGTGTAGGAAGGCCAGTTTTGTAGACTACACCTTTATGATCAAAGAAAATTATGATCATCACCTTCTCAGCTGATTTGGTTTGGCGGACGTTTTTTCGGAGGTAGCTAGTCTGTGTGTTTCAAAACACTAGTTGCGAGCTTCGTGAGGGCGCCGAAACAGAGGACCCATGTTTTCTCAGCATTCATTACTAGGTTTAAAAAGTTTAGATCTTTGCAGTCACATGTTTCCTCTCATGATACACCTGAACTCTGGCTAACAATTGTTCTCTCGTCATGTGATGAGGTACCCATCTGGAACACACAAGATGCAGCAGTGCTTTGTCACGCAGAATGCGGAATGCCGACGTTTATGTAATATTATTTGACCCCGGTATGTCTTCACACGTCTTTCTTCGATCTTCTTGCAGGATTGCACAAACAATGTTAACAATACGCTCCGTAACAACACCTTCACCAGACCTAGAAGAGGGTTCTACAGACAAACGCCCATTTTGGAAATAAAGGTGTCATCTAAAAATCGTTGACTCACCTGAACATTCATCTTTGTAAGCGTTTTTAATTAAATTAACTGCTTCTGGAGCCCTTTCAAAACATGATAGCAAAATTTTATCGCACACGTTTCACATTTTAACTGTGAATCACTCACCTAAATAGTTGTATGACAAAATGCAGACGTACCTGAAACAACTGCGCAAAATCAAAACCAGGATCGTCTGCCACGGCTAATGACTGTTACCATAGATACTTCTCTAATTCAAATAGTCGTCTGCGTGGTTACTTTTCCCTTTCTCACTGTTCCCAACTAAAAAAAATATCATCAGTTTTTATGGAACGGCAGTTGTAATTTAAAGGAAACGATATATTTTTTTTCTCCAAAATGTGAAAAGTATGTACATTAAAGTCAGTTATCCTGGAATTTTCTTGAGCATTATGGAACTAAATAGTTAAATAAATAGCAGTTTTTGCAGATGAATTATCAGAGTGACGTAAAGCATAGTTTATACCTTAACTATTATTGTATTTTGACACTTCGAAGAACATAACACATTTCTGATGTCCTAGAAAAAAAAAGGGAAACATCACATACATGTCATCAGGAGCAAGCACAATAGCTGTGTTCCTCTTATACAGATAAACATACGAAAATGGGTATCTGAAATTGGGGCTTTGCAACCATGTAATCAGTTAACAATGAAGCCTCATCAATTTATAAGAATTTAGTTAACTATGCGATTTAACTAATTCATTAGAACAGTATGATATTTTTAACGTTCGGCATAAGCTCTTTCAATTTTAACTCTGGTTATGTAATTTGTCCCCAACGTTTTGAAGAACCACGAATTACAGAATTACAGGTTTGCTAATTATAACGTCTCTTTTGACCTCTCACAAAATTAGAATGAATAATTGAATTAATATCTTGTTTTGAGCTTGGATTTTCACTCATCATCAATGTCTGCTTAGGAATACAAAGTTCTGTCGCGACACGCGTAGACTCACGTTGGCCGATGATCTTTCCACAAGTTTTAATTTAAAATCCGGCAAACCATTTTTTGTTTAATAACAGGTTTTTAGAAAGAGAGAACTTTCTGGATGTATATTTTAATTTAGATTCCCTTTTTAGCCTACACTGTCCGCGTTATCTATGGCAAAATATTGGAGTTCATACAGAAATTTAGTAGCGTCTGACGCATTGCAGTGTGCATGTTCTGCCACGCTGATCCTTGCACGAGCCTGCAAAGATTAGATATGTAATTTTATGACAATGCATAACGAAAACAAATGGTTTGCTCGCATCTATAGATTAATGTTTGTGAAACAAAGTATTAATCTTCACCCTGAGCTGTTGGATCACACCACAAAGACGTATTGTTAAAAGGCAAAAATATTTAATTTCTGGAACCTTACATGATGAAAATTTTAAGCTGGTGATTAAAATAATTATACCGCCATAAGGTGCAAGATAACAACATTAGTTAAATTCTCAGTTGGTCATCATCTATTGTATCTATGTTTACGAAAGGGAAGTAATCTAACGGCAGTAGTCATTTGGCATTCTATTTCGAGATTTATCGCATTTAAACTTGCAGTGATATAAGAGGGAGGTCCAGAATGAAATAAACCACAAACAAACGCATTTTCTGAATTTTTCGTTTTCACTGATACTACATACAGTATAATCACTCATTTTTCTACATAATCCTCGCCGGTGTTTAGGCTCTTATCATATTATGTGACCAGTTTGTAAATACCATCATCATATAACTCTGCAGCCAGTCTCTGCAATTATTGTTGCACCCAGTCTTTCAAATCACAATTACTAGGGAAGTGCCGTCCTCCCAAAAAGACCTACAATTTTGTGAACAAAAATGCAATCACTCGGTGCCAAGTCCACAACGTAAAGCGGTTGTTCCAGGAGCTCTCCTTTGAAACCATGAAGCAATTATTGGGTCTGACGTGCCACGTGAGGTCTCACATTGTCCTTTAAAAATACCTTATTCTTAGACAGCATGCCGCGCCGCTTGTTGTTCATGGCCGTACTCAGTATCTGCGGTATTCCTCACAAGGCGTCGGTGTTGATGGTTGTGTCTCGGGCATGAACTCAACCAGCAATAGAACACTGTGGTCCCAAAACATTGCAGTAATGATCTTCTTTAGAGAAAGTGTTTGCTTACGTTTACGTGGGTTTGTCGGGGATCGGGAATGTTGCTACTCAAGCGACTCACATTTGTTCTCCGGCGTGAAATGACGGACCCACGTTTCATCTCCTTTCACTATGTTATCAAGAAATTCATCGCACGTTTCTGCATAACGTGTAAAACGTGTTATATCTGCACCCATTCAGTTCTTTTTGTGGTCATCTGACAACAATCCTGGTACTTATCTCGCACAAATTTTCCTGTTATCAAAGTTTTCCGCTACGATTTAATGGCGCAGTGCGCGAGAAACTTCCAGGAAACGGGCATGCAATTCATCAACTTCGATGCGATGCTCATGATAGATAACATCATTGATACGTTATTTGAGGTCCACTGTAACGAACTATGGGTGGCCGGAAAGCCAGTCATCGCACGCATTTGCTTTCCCATAATTACATATCCCAATCCACCGCCGTAGCTATGACTCGTCCAACACTCCTCTGCCGTAAACAGCCGTAATCCGACGATGAATGCCTTTCGGACGATAGTGTTCAGCATTCCGAATGCGAATCACAGAACTTACTTTGTTCTCCACGAGATTTTCAAATGGCTTCGCCGTTTCAAACAAGTACAACACAGGTTTTAATCACTGCATTAACACGAAACCTCCCACGGTTCACGGTTCATATCAGCAGACATTGCTGGCCACTCTATGTGCGGGATACCTTCAAATAGGTAAATGTCATCCACAAGCGGAGCTCTGTGGGGGAGTGTATTATCGTCCATGAATACCAACAGCTCCGTAACCATGGCATTTCTAAGAAATCTCACATGAGTTCTAGTATCTCGTCTCTGTGCCTCAGAGCATTAACGCTACCTCTGTCGATGATGTTTAGCTGTGTGCCCCCATTCAGCTTGATGTCTGCTAATGCTATGACGACATTGCAACCAAATTGGTCGATTTCCCTGGTATTATTAGCATTTTAACGAGTTCCCCGCTTTTTCCAGAGATTGATTCGACGCTAATGAGTCTGTAAAGTGAATTTGGACTCATCAGTGAAAAGTTGAACTGAGCGTCTTGACACTTTTGGTCCTGTGGCAGCTGAAATCTTTACAGATAGATTGCCTGGTAGACGTAGTCCTACGACGTCGTGCATTTAATGAAAGATACGAGGCCTGCTTGGGGGTCCTGACACTTGGACGATCTTGTACGGATTGGAGTCTAACAGATCGCGTGTCTTAGAACCTTTCACAAAGCCTGGAGATGACACTTTGCGAAACATTCAGTGCTCTGGAGACCGCCCTTTGTGACTGTCCTGATTCGAGCCTCCAGTTTCGTCTTTTGTAAAAGGTAAATTAAATTCACAGCTATACCCTTTATAAATGGTTAACCTGCCGTCTCTGTTCCACTATACGTTCCTGATCACCAATGAAAACTCTTCTCATGGGGAATTCAAGAAATTGGAAGTAGATACTCAGGATAGGGTAAGCTGATCCTTTGCACATAGAATTTCAGTGAACGCTATTTTACCATGCATTCCGGTTGGTTTTGATGTGAGACTAAACTGCATACCAAATCCGCTGTTCTGTCTGTTTTATCCTTTTACTTTGTATGTTTTACCAATTACGCTTAATATTTAGACACCAGTGCAGTATAGTTCAGAATTCAATTTCTGCTTTTATAAAACATACCGTTCTGCGTATGCTCGAAGACGAAGATTTTCAAAAAATTAACATTATCACCCTTTCGAACAATTTTCTCGCAGAATCCAAGATATGTCTGAGAGTACTGAGGCGACGGTAATGAGTCGAATTGAAATTGGTAAATATTTTCTATTAAATTTGTCGAAAGCACAGATATTACTAATTTCGCTGTTTTGATTGTTATTGTGACCTTTCTATTGGAAGTTTAACGAACACCGTGAGCAACTCTTTTGGCTATAAGCAGTTGTCCGTCCCTAATTTAGGGCCATTGGTTCCAGGTAAGGGAGGCAGCCAGCGTCTTAAGACAAACACAACATCCATGCCTCACCAGGATTCGAAACCGAACCCATCTGGGACGAATGATCTGGACCCATCTCTTAGACAAATGCACCACCGGGGAGGCTATTGCGTGTTACTTGAAACATAATGTATTTGTAGAAAACCTTTTGTTTTGTAATTATCTCTCAAAGTGCACAAGACGCGAGAATATAATAAATGCTATTATTTTTTATTTCAAAGAAAATAAATTAAACTGCTCAAATTGTTGTGGACTATGCACAGACGGAGGCAAGTATATGTCAGAGGGATTCTTACCACCCATTGCATGAATGTTGCCCCAAAATAACGTGGAGACACCGGTGCATCCACATGCAAAGACCTGCATCTAAACACCTTTCTGATGAATTATAAGTCGTTCTTGATAAGCTGTGAAAGTAGTAAATTTTATAAAGTCAAATTCCACAATGTTAAGGCTTTCTGAAGCATTTTGTAACGAGATGATAAGTCTTCATTGTACGTTGCTGCTTCATACAGTATTAAGGTGGCTCTCTCAAGGCCTTACCCGGCTGTCCGAACTCAGACATGAGGTGCGGATTCTTTTTTCGGAGACCATCATTTCCAAATTGATTCTAAGTTACACGATTTTCTGTGATTGGCTTCAATCTTGCATTTTTATCAGATGCTTTCCTGCAATTAAGCAAATTAAATTTGGAACTACAGATTAGCTTGGTAACGATCATCGACATTTCAGAGAAAATTAATTCTGTGATTAAATAATTAGAACTTTTGAAGGCATTGCTATTGAAGATAGTGAAGCTTCGATTCATTGTTTCCAATGTACGATTCTTGATCTGACATTCTATTAGATACTTTTGCAAGGCCAGCTTTGAATTATGCCCTGGATGTTCAACAAAATCCCCTGAGTTATCAGAAAACCAATGGAATTGTATTCCGGCTTTTGAAAAATTATAGTTTCATTGGACAGTGAGATTGAGTGTCGATAAAAATACCGCAAAATCACCACGCGAAATTTAAAGGAGTGCATTAGGATCATAATATTATTGCGTACTTTAGGTCTTAGTTGTCAGGATGCCCAATTACTTCCGGACGGCGATTCGAATCACTGAATCCGGCAATACCTCGTTAGCCAATTAGCCGACACAGTACACCAATAAACCAATGGAGGCACAGTATAACAATTAAAACAGGGATTTAATGGATAAATGCATAAATTACACCGGATTCTTCATCTAATTACAAGGCTATAATTTCCGGCCTGCTTTGGCCCTCTTCGGTGTTTCTAAAAAATATGTCCTAACGAAAAGTCTGTTCGTTCACAATGAGCCACAAATAATACAGGTGAAAAGTACTTACATTAGGTCCTTGTGTATCCATCGTATAGATGGCATGAAGAAAACAACACAAACACTCACTCAGATTCACTAATATGTCGGCTCTACGGTTAGTTCTGTTTCCTTGTTGTATAAGGCCGAGTTGCTTACGCGGTCTCTTCGTCAAAACGACAACATCCCTAGTCGCTGAACGCACGTACTCAGACACACGCACAAAAGTTCTCTTCTCCGCTGTCTCTGCGAAGAGGCTCGGCAGGGGGTCCTCTTCCGTGGTTCCCCTTGTTGGCGTTTCTCTTCTCCGCTGTTTCTGCGAAGGATATTCCGTACTTATTATGCTTCTGTTGCATTTCACCTTAAATCGCTCCTTAGGACAGGTATCGACAGTCTGGCAAGGTGAAGAAGGTTTTTTAGGGAAATCTGGTGGTTATTTTCCATCGGCTTATGCTTTTCAGCGGGCTTCTCTTCTTATGCTCAGAATTGCAAGAGCACGCAGACGGACGGCAAGCATTTTTCTTGCACGAGGAAAAATCGAGGCCCAGCTCTCTCGGATATCAAACGGGATCTGTCCTCAACAACAATCTCCCCTCTCCAAGAAATTGGTAAGCGGTGAATTCCAACACTTGAAACCGTGACATTTTTATTATAAACCACTCTTCAAGTCTAAGCGCTTCCATTGTTTCGCGCGCGGCACAGACAAAAGCTTCAAACGCTTTTTCCGTCCAAACACTTTTGAGTCATGGGAAATAGCTTTTAAACTCTGACTCGTCCCATTTCCATTTATGGGTCTTTGTTCTCGTGGCAAACACCTGCAACTCGCCACTTGAATTCAAAGTGCTAGAAGATCTTTTCTTAATATACCGCCCCTCGCAAGTGTTTAAATTATACCTCCCCGTTAATTAAAATCCCCAATCAAGTTTCAAATACCGTTAATTAACCACGCCTCTCGCCATAATAATTATGCGAGGGGGGGGGGGGTCGTCACATGGCCCCCTGCTTAAAATGCAGCTCGTCCCGAGTGCATATACGCTACCTGTGATTCGCAGCGAATCCACCAACCGGAATTATCTACCCTTGATGAAACTCATCAGTACCTCTCTTCCATGGTGCCTATCATCGTCTCTACTCTTACTAAAAACAATCGCTTTGAATTGGTCTTTGACACTCCCTCGGGCACAACCCCTTTTTTAACGAATTTAAGGAACGCCCACATTCCATACATACCTGTATATTTATTTACACTGCCACGCCCCATAGCAGTACACAAATACGACACTACATAATTAATTTACATTATACTGTTCCACTACCACGTCACACGACATATTGCAATATTAAAATATTTCCACCAATAGAACACAACACCGAGTACACTATACAAAACTATTACAACCAATAAACTCATTCGATGTTCTCAGGCTCTCCGCTTCTCATCCTTTCACATTACTAAGTCAACCAACGGGAAACTAACCAATCACCTGAGAAACTCATCCTTCAAATGTTTATGATTCTGTATTTCCTGCCCTATACGGTCTAAGCCTATCGAGGTGTATAACTCTAACTGGTCAATTATTGTACTGAACCTTGTAAAGAACATCGTTTATTCTTTTCTTTACTACATAAGGATCTTTCCACGGGCGCTGCAATTTGGGTGACTTTCCCTTTCGCTATCGTGGGTTATAGAGCCAGACTAAGTCTTCCTCCTTAAACGCTTTCTCTGCAGCCTGCACGTCATATCTGGTCTTGATTCGTTCAGTAGCTATCCGAATATTCTTCCTAGCAAAGCTATGTACTTTCTCCAATCTCCTGGTAAGCTCTGCAGATATACGTGCTAGAATCGTGGGCATTTGGTTCCGGCCTTCCAAACACCAAATCACAGGGGAGACGTAATTCTCGCCCATACAACATCATACTCGGGGTATTCCCTGTAGTTTCATGCACCGCAGCTCGGTACACTAACAAAAATAGCGGAACAAGCCTGTCCCAATCTTTCTGGTTATCACTAACAAATAATGAAAGCTGCTGTCCCAAGGTGCGTATGAACCTTTCACACATTCCGTCACTCTGAGAATGAAGTGACGTAGTTCGAGTCTTTTAATGCCGAATAAATTACACATTTCTTGAAACACGTTAGACTCAAAGTTCCGCCCCTGGTCGGAATGCAATTGAAGAGGAACCCCATGAGAGCTCACCAATCTACTGACAAGAATTTCAGCAACAGCAACTGCTTCCTGATTTTCCATAGGAAAGACCTCCGGCCATTTGGGTGAAATAATCCATAACCACCAACAAATATCTGTTGCCATCATCCGACTTAGGAAACGGTCCCATTACATCAATGGCTACCCTTTCGAACGGTGCCCATACATTATACACTTGCATTCGGCCGCGACATCGTGTCATTGGGCCCTTCTTGGACGCACATAAGTGACACTGTCTGCACCAATCCTCTGCATCCTTCCTACAATTTACCCAGTAAAATCGTTCCCGGACTTTCGCGAGAGTTTTTCTGACACCAAAATGTCCACCAGTCGGGCTATCATGCATTTTTTTCAAAACATCTTTCACCAAAGATCTTGGAACCACCAACTGAATTTTTCGCAAATCATTCCTAGAATTTCCCAATTCTCTGTACAAAATTCCATCTCTAACCACAAGAGAATCCCATTGCGCCCAATAACTTTTCAAAATCTGTCAGTACGCTGCGACAGTCGACCACGCAGGACGGTCGGAAGACTCGTGCTTCCATCGGACCAAACGTCCAACATCTTCGTCCGCTTCCTGCGCTTTTTGCATCTCATCCGGACTCAGCGGATCTCGTACAGTCGGGGTCGGGGGAATTATCGCCTGGCGCACTGCTTGGGTACCCGGCTGCAGATCATTGCTCTCTGCGCGTAGGCAGGATTTGCATTGTGGCGGACAGGGTCTTCTCGACAAAGCATCCACATTCTTATGTGCATTCCCCTTCCGATGTTGTACCTGGAAATCATAAGTTTGTAAACGTTCTATCACCTGGCTACCTGTCCTTCCGGATTTCTAAAATTAAACAGCCAACACAAAGCGCCATGATCGGTTCGCAACAAGAATTTTCTACCGAACAAATAATGATGGAAATGTTCCATATCTTTTACCATAGCCAATAATTCTTTTCTAGTTACACAGTAGTTCCGTTCCGGCTTAGAAAGAGATTTACTAAAGTACGCTATGACTTTTTCCTGTTCATTCTCAACCTGAGATAAAATTCCGCCTACCCCAGTTTCACTAGCATCGACATCCAGGATGAATGATAATTCCGCTTTGGGATAAGCCAATACCGGCGCTGATATCAGAGCTTCCTTTAGTGTCGCGAAGGCTCGTTGACACTCTTCATTCCACTCAAAGGGAACTTTCGCTCCAGTTAACCGACGCAATGGTCGGGCTATCTGCGAAAAACCTCTGATAAATTTCCGGTAATAGGAACATTACCCAAGGAAACTTCTCACCTCCCGAAAATTCGTCGGCGGTGGCCATTCTTTGACTGCTACAATCTTTTGAGGATCTGTCCCTATGCCATCGGCAGAAATTACATGTCCCAGGTACTTCACTTCTTTTTGCAAAAATCTGCATTTTTCGGATTCAATTTTAATCCAGCTTCACGGAGCCTAGTGAAAACGACTCTCAAATTATTCAAATGCTTAGCAAAAGTAGTAAAACACACAATTATGTCATCTAGATAAACCATGCAGATGTCAAACGGTAAACCTCGAAGAACGGTTTCCATTAAACGTTCAAATGTGGCGGGTGCATTACACAATCCAAAGGGCATTACCCGAAATTGCCACAAACCTTTACCTGTCATGAAGGCTGTTTTCTCCTTATCATCTGGATGCATACCCACCTGCCAATAGCCACTTTTTAGATCGAGCGTTGAGAACCACTCAGATTCTGCCAAATGATCCAAAGTGTCATCTATCCTAGGTAGTGGATAGGAATTCTTACGAGTTACTTCATTGAGTCTCCTGTAGTCTAAACAAAATCTAGTCGTACCGTCAGGCTTAGAGACTAAAACAACAGGAGATGCCCACGGGCTAAATGAAGGTTCTATAACTCCTTGCTTCTCCATATTTCTTAACATCTCTTCCACTTCTGCTCGTTTAGCTAAAGGTAAAACGTCTAAGCGGTTGCTTAATTGGAGCTCTATTTTCCGTATCTATTTTATGGGAAACGACATTAGTTCGTCCATAATCATCCTCACCTGCAGGTAAAAACATCGGAGAATTCTCTTATCATCTCGGTCCACTCTCCAAACTGATACGTACTCATGCTCGCCGTGACCTCTCTCGCGAGGTCACGCAAATATTCCGGCATCTCGCCGCTCGCTTCCACGCTCGAGTCGGGTGGGATCCTTACTCTACAGCTACGCGCCGAAATTACTGGATTCAAGGTACAAAGTGCTAACCCTTCCTTTATCTTCACATCGACGTCACCCAGGTTAACTATTCTTACGGGGATGCAATGTGCTGTTTTTACCAGCGCTCTCGCTACAAGTACATTTTTCGGTAACGGGCAAATTTCGGACATTTCGCATACTGCCATCGGAAATTCTAGTGAAAGCTCAGGCAAACATCCTGCCAGAATTGTTTCACTTTTTGCTGGTAAAACACACTTTTCTTTTGCGAGAACTGTGACCCTTTGCGACCTGAGTTGCCCATGTTGACTCCTCATGAGAACCGTTTCCTCATGTTCCGTCTTCAGGGTTCCATTCTTAAGGTCCAAAACATATCCGTTCTCACTAAGAAAATCGAGACCCAGGATGCATTCTACAACGATATCAGCAATCACTACCGTGTGTCTGCAGCATTCATTTCCAATTCGTATATCGACGTCTGCGGTTCCAAGAGCAACTAAACCATCACCATTCACAGTTTGAATCTCAACCCGTTGCTCACTCTTCAAACAATCCGCAGGTTCCTTAATTTGCTCGAAAACATTCGGACGGAGTAATGTAATATCCGACCCAGTGTCCAGCACAAATTGGCATTTAGTTTTATTTATCATCCCCTCAACTCTTAAACCACTGTAATCCCCAGAAAGACCTGTGACGTGCGCTTTCACCGTGCGGGGCTGCTTTTGCTGCGTCAGTTCTCGCGCCTCGAAACTGACTTCTGATTGTTTCCCGAAGCCTGTTCCTTCGACTTTTTTTCTTCTCTCAACCGTTTTCTACATTCAATACTGCGATGCCCTCTTAATCTACAATAGCAGCACTCCATTTTTCTAGATGGCGTATCACTTCTTTTTTGGTGATGAGACGTAACAGAACAATGTTTAATATCTCTGCGAAGGAGATCCAAAAGCTCTTCGAGTTTAGTTTCGACTGATGCATTGATCGGACTTTCTGCTACAGTCGCCATACGAACTGTTTATCTAGAACTCCTAGAATGGCGCGAAGAGTCAAATTTCATTGCATGCAAGACGGCTGACTTAAGTGAGTCACAATCCGCCATTCGCACAGAATGCTGAATGTCTGGATCAGAAATCGCTTCCACAAAATGTTGCTGCGACATCGTGTCCTGTATATCCGACGTACATTGCCCATACGCAAGCCTTGTCATCCGATCGATGTCGGTCGCGAGCTCTTGAAATGACTCGTTGACCTCCTGCCTGCGATTTTTCAACTGAAGAACACTGAGTTGCTTTAAATGTTCCCCTCCAAATCTGAGTTCCAGGGCAGCGACGAGACAGGGATATTTTAAACGGCTCTCCTCCGACAAAGTTTGTAGGATATCAGCAGCTGCATCTCTCAATGATGCCGCAAGCGCGCATGCTTTCTCCCTTTCGCTCCAGCCGTTCACACTCGAAACCATTTCGAACTGGGTCCTGTATACTCCCCAGCTAGTCTTTCCGTCAAACGCGCCTGGTTTAATTCTGGTCGGCCTACTCAAAAGCTTCGCTCATCACTCCCGGTGACTTAAATTCCGACGAACGTATTTTTGCCACACAATGTTGTACCCTTTTCTCAATATCCCTATAAAATTTAGTTTGTTCTAACTTAGTACCATTAAATTCTCCAGAAAGTTTTCCCTTTACATTTCTACATTAAGTCTCGCACAAGTTACGAACGCTCTCTAAATTTTGTGTACATTTTTCTATTTGGTCTACGCATTTTACCTGCTCAATTTCCAACTGATCGATACGCAAGTTGGTATCTTCTATTCTTTTATCAAATTTTTCCTCATAACCCCCAATTCTAGTTATAAGCTGATTTATGCTGCCCGTCTGCTGCTCAAGACTTTCTTTCTGCTGTTGTAAGCTTTGCTCAAAACTTTCTTGTTGTTGTTTGAGCTGCTGCTCAAAACTTTCTTTGGCAGTTTTCAGTCCATTTCTGAGTTCATCCTTCAGTTCATCTAATATTTTTGTAATCCCTTCCATTTTTAAAACTTTGAGCTCAACTTATTATGCAAGTTACAAAAGTTGGCATATATACTGTGCTCCGGTTGTACTGTGTTTCTGAGGCATACAATACGGATCCCAATGCTGATCACCACTTTTGCTGCGTACTTTGGGTCTTAGTTGTCAGGATGCCCAATTACTTCCGGACGGCGATTCGAATCACTGAATCCGGCAATACCTCGTTAGCCAATTAGCCGACACAGTACACCAATAAACCAATGGAGGCACAGTATAACAATTAAAACAGGGATTTAATGGATACATGCATAAATTACACCGGATTCTTCATCTAATTACAAGGTTATAATTTCCGGCCAGCTTTGGCCCTCTTCGGTGTTTCTAAAAATATGTCCTAACGAAAAGTCTGTTCGTTCACAATGAGCCGCAAATAATACAGGTAAAAAGTACTTACATAGGTCCTTGTGTATCCATCGTATAGATGGCATGAAGAAAACAACACAAACACTCACTCAGATTCACTAATATGTCTGCTCTACGGTTAGTTCTGTTTCCTTGTTGTATGGGGCCGAGTTGCTTACGCGGTCTCTTCGTCAAAACGACATCATCCCTAGTCGCTGAATGCACGTACTCAGACACACGCATAAAAGTTCTCTTCTCCGCTGTCTCTGCGAAGAAGTTCGGCAGGGGGGTCCTCTTCCGTGGTTCCCCTTTGTTGGCGTTTCTCTTCTCCGCTGTCTCTGCGAAGGATATTCCGTACTTATTATGCTTCTGTTGCATTTCACCTTAAATCGCTCCTTAGGACAGGTATCGACCGTCCGGCAAAGTGAAGAAGGTTTTTAGGGAAATCTGGTGGTTATTTTCCATCGGCTTATGTTTTTCAGCGGGCTTCCCTTCTTATGCTCAGAATTGCAAGAGCACGCAGACGGACGGCAAGCATTTTTCTCGCACGAGGAAAAATCGAGGCCCAGCTCTCTCGGATATCAAACGGGATCTGTCCTCAACAACAATCTCCCCTCTCCAAGAAATTGGTAAGCGGTGAATTCCAACACTTGAAACCGTGACATTTTTATTATAAACCGCTCTTCAAGTCTAAGCACTTCCATTGTTTCGCGCGCGGCACCGACAAAAACTTCAAACGCTTTTTCCGTCCAAACACTTTTGAGTCATGGGAAATAGCTTTTAAACTCTGACCCGTCCCATTTCCGTTTATGGGTCTTTGCTATCGTGGCAAACACCTGCAACTCGCCACTTGAATTGAAAGTGCTAGAAGATCTTTTCTTAATATACCGCCCTCGCAAGTGTTTAAATTATACCTCTCCGTTAATTAAAATCCCCAATCAAGTTTCAAATACCGTTAATTAACCACGTCTCTCGCCATATTAATTATGCGAGGGGGGATGGTCACAATATTATAAATGAAGAGATCAGGTGTTTTATATGACTATTTTCACTACCTCATTTATTACTGGTAGCAGCATGGATAGTTTAAAAATTGTATCATGTGCTTTAGCGCAAAAGAAAGTGCTTTCGGAATAATTAATTACATGCATACAACAGTTTTTCAACAACCCACATTTTGCAGAACACACTAAACATTTGCATAATATTTTTGGTTTCAATTTGACTTCCGAATTGTTGAGATATAGTGTTGCATTGAATGGCGTACAATATTTCTTATATATCGTGATGCCAACATAAACGTATGTCATTGAACAGTTTCTTGTTTGGCTCAAATGGTTATTATTTCACGTCAGTCATCACGTTGTGCATTAATGTAATTCTGCCTGAATTTGAGGTGTTTCTGGGGCGCAACAGTCATTCTTAAGACCAATTACCCTAACTAAAGCTTGCTCATTGGTCCTCTGAGAACGATACTTTTATATTTGCTTGGCGGCCAACATATTATTGATCACAACTCGTTTGGAGTAAATGGTATAAATGTTTTATTTTCCGGTTGGTGGGGTAGGGCATATTTTTATGTAAAAGTATTTAAAATATTTCTTCTATTCCTGAAAACGTTTAAGCACAACGACTATGATTTACCCCTCAATTTTTATACACCATAGTTACTGTACAACAGATATGGATATAATATCGATATATTATTCAAGAAAACAGAATTTTATTAATTGAGATTATATCCGTTTGTTTTGTTATATATAATGGCTATTGATTGCTAAATAAGTACTGAAAGGTACCTGCTTGTTCAAACAGTAGTTGTTTTTGAAGCTGCCAAACTTTTTGTGGCTAATCAAATTGTTATCATGTAATCAAATCGTTAAAATCGGTAAGACATTCGTGAACATGCGAGATACATCACACAGAAATTCGTCTTTTCCTGATTCACACCACATTTGATGACATGATACATATCGAACACAGCTGAAAAAATTGAAAGTTTAAAAAAAAAAAAACGATGTTGATAAAAAAAAAATTGAAGTAGTTGCCTTCGATGCACGATCCTGATCAGAAGATCAAGATCGAGTATCTTCTGATAGATTCTTCTGACCAAGATCGTGCATCCAAAGCAACTACCGCAATTACTGTTTGATTATTTCTGCACGAATTTGAATTTCCAAAAGTGATGTTGATGTTGCACATCAGTGCGCATTATATCTCAACGTGTTCCAAACAATTAGAATTGCATGCGGAGAAGGAAATTATTTCTGCACCGGTTTAATTTCATAATAAAGAGAGCTGCGTGTCGCGAAGGGAACTCGTGTTAATAAAAGAGGACTGAAAAACATGCTTCACAGAAATCGAACAGCTCCAGAAAATGTATCACTCTAAAAAAGAAAACTCAAACCATTCAGTCGCAATTTTGAACAAGAAATGTATTTTGTAGTTAAAAACTGAAAATTCCGTAAATTTGCCACACATTTCTGAAGAGCATATGTAAATTTATTTGTTGAAATGTTTCATATCTGTGTTACTATTGTTTTGAAGTGCGAGGACACTTTTCATTTAGTGACCAGGAAAGAAATTTTTTTCTGAGACATATCATGGTTTCGATGAAGTAAAAGCTGTTCATTTATATTTCACTTCGTTATGCAATGGCTCCCCAGTGCAGCGTGTACCGAAAAAGATATTTACAATTTGATAATAATCTTCAAGGAAATGTAATATTGTTTTAATAAGTAAGTCTTTAATGGTTTTCTTCAGAAATCAATGAAATGCTCTTATTTAGCATGAAATTCCACACTTTCCTGTCATTTTGAGTTATATGCTTTTTAGCGCATTTTTTTAAATATTTAATATTCCATTCATAGATTAATTATTATTTAACAAGTAGTACGGAACTATTATTTGCTTGATAATTTTGCTCCGATAGCACGTATGTTTATGAACAAAATACTTTTTTAGACCTAAGCTGATTAACAGTACATGATTTTTCCAGTAATTATGTTTTAAAAATATAAATATATATATTTTTACATTTAAGTTTTGTAACTCCAGTAGAATATAAGATCAGGTTCCTACAACAGAAAGCTTTTGCTTACTAAAAAGTGAAAATACTAATCCTCTCAATTATGACACGCAAATGAGTTTGGAATCTTTTATTCTTCGTAAATAGAAGATAATAAAAAGGCAATGTCCGCCAATCTACAATCCCGTTTCGTCAGCGAATGTGATGAGTGGACGAAACTGATTGTAAACTCGACGTAACATCAATTTACATGAATTTTTGCGTGCTACGGAAGCAATTTTTTCTTGTTCAGGTTCTTGGCGGAGTGTCTTTTCATAATTCGAAGAAACTAAATGAAGGTAAAAATTATATCAGCATTCAAATGTTTATGGGCATTACTGAACATTTTTATGAAACTGACATATATATTGCACAGGACTTAATAATGACATTGTGGGGTTTATATTATAGGCGGGATACGAGAGTTCACAGGATATCCGTATTAAGTTTCCTTACTTTTTCGCTTTGTACCTCATTAAAAGAAAACTAGTTGTGCGTATTTCTTTAACACACCACTTTGTTACATTTCAATTTAAAATGAATTAATATGGTACATATTTTGCTAATTTATAAATATAAGAACAGCTTATATACTTGTAATTTCAACATTTTAATTAATCATTTAAAGTTCAAGTTGCAGAAGAGGAACTGGTGAAGAAAGTGCCCTTGAAAAGTTTAGAGAGACAAAAAAAAAACTTTATTCCTTCATTAAATATTTCGGCTTAAATTTGGTGAAAAGGTTTCATTCAGATGTACACAAGAAATATTGATGACAGTGACTGAAATATTGATGACAATTCCGAGCTACTTGGAACACAAGAAACGTCTTGGGTTCCAAGTAGCTCGGAATTGTTGCACTCATCACATGATAATTAAAAGAACAATTTCATCACAATGTTCCACGATGTCGTACCTGTGTAAGTTTTGCGATATTTACAATTTCTTTTTACAGATATTTACAACAGAAGAAGAAACGTCAATAAAAATGTAACCTACTGCTTTGATATCTTGCTACACAAACCTCATGTGGATCATTCAAATTATATTCTTGATGTTACCCCAGATTTTAGTGAATGCCGTATTTCTTAAACGTCAGGCAAAACATAAGGTTCCATGAACCCTTCCTGGAATCAAAATCGACGAATACCGTAGCTTCTGTCAGCAGCTCCCTTTGAACACATTGAAGCATTTCAACCTTTGCACATCTCAACGAGATTATAAATACGTCTGTAGATCGACATCACGAAAATACTCCACGCATAATATTTCTTTCATATGCGTACATTATATATGAGCTACTTTGTTTGATTACAGAATGCTGAAGTATAAATATGTCAAGTAAGCATGTTAATCATGAGAATCGATAATCATACAAATATTCTGAACGTTCGTAATCCTCAAAACATGCAACTATAAAGTTTAATCTCCTCCAGAGGATATTTAAATTTACATTGTTTTATTAAATGTTCTCCCTTCCAGAATATGGATACGATTGTTCCGATCCCACTTTGTTTGTAGCTTAACGAATTTGATTCGAACTAAAAGAGGCCGCGAGTTACGTAACAGCGTTAGCTCACATAGATAAATTTGCCCGAGTGGAAACCGCGGGGTTTTCGTCAGCTCCCTCAGAAACTTTCCTTCAGTTTTTTTTTTAATTCTAGATGTTTCAGAAATTTATCAGATTTAAATGCATATTCATAAAACGTATTAGTCTCTCAGGTAGTCAATTGTGAGTTCTGATTAAGAAATTTCTCTAATTAGTATTAAAAAACTTTACCCTGTTAAATAAAGCATTTTCGCGAAGGAAGTACTCTGTGACATTTTAGGAAAACATATTTAAAGCAAACTTCAAGTGAAGCAAAGATGCACTAGAGAGCATTTTCCTGATTATATAGCAATTATTGTACAATAAGGGTCCAAATTCTTCCAGTTATTTTTCAAACGGGGATATAGTTACATACTGTACATTATATAACTTGTAATATACATAAACGGTTCGAATGAAAAATATAGCAAACTTGTGTACGAAAGCCGATTTCCAAATATGTACCGAGTAGCCGAAAACATTTTGATCGTAACTACGTGCTAAAATAGTTTAGTAATAAAAAACATTTTAATCTGTTTCTTTAAATAAGTCTTTCTAAAAATGAAATGCTAACTAAATTCTAGGACTACAACAAAATCCTACATTAGAAAACAAACTTTTTATGAAATTTAATTTAAAATATACCACTGAAAACTTTGTTAAAATAATTGTAATTTATTATTCAAAATAAATTATATTTTACTATTATAATTATAAATACAGCACGGCAGTCAGAATGAAATTTTGAAAAGCAAGAAAGGATATGTATGTTCTGAAATATTTCTTGATTATCTGGAAAACTTGAAAATCGCTTTTTAAAGTTTGGTACAAATTTGTGTAATTGGATGATATGGACTAGTTTCACAAGACTAAAACTTGCAAGAATACAAAAAAAAAAGAATGCAGGTTTTATAATATCTTCAGCATGATTGCCAACAATGCAATTAGAATTCAAATTGCTGAACGAGCATTTCATCATTCTATTGTGAGGATACACAATTTAAATTTCAATGAAGAAACTATTCGTTGTTCTAGTAATACAGAAATTATGCTAATTCACTCATTACCCATTATGTGCGCAGAACTATTTAGCGCACAATACAATTCAATCTTGATTGTACGGAATTCAAATTATCGATGGGAGGCAATTTGTTTTGGGATTGCAGCTCAAAGTATTCGTTGTGTTTTGGAATTCGCTGGTTTTCATTAAAAACAATTTAATTGTTAGGGATTCCTCCCCTCGGAGAATTTATCTAGAAATTTAAAAAAAGATTCGAACCTAATTATTTCCGATAAAATCTTGAGTATGGTTTTCAAAGGAGACAAATCTTATCAAACAGAAGCAGTGCAAATTACTGGCAGAAATTGGACCTTTAGAAATCCAATGAAGCTAAAAAGTGGAATCAGAAGACCATTACCTGCACAGTCCAAATGCGGACTCCGCAGGGATAAGCATAACTCTCTCACAGATTGATAGTGACGGCGTTGCAATTCTGCCAGGATCTGCCAGTCCTTCACCCGGACATAATCGGTCCAGAGACCTGCTGTGATATGCTGCATCCGTGAAACCAAAACTTCCCACGATTTCGTCAGAGCTCGTGTGTGTGCGTGCCATTGGGCAGGGGCAATAACTTCGCCTCTGGCAGGGAGATCTGATCGCTAACGCGAATGTATTTTTGGGCCAAAAGCCCTTTATTAGTTCCTGGTTAAAAGTTACAAACTCGTTTATACTTTGGGTCTCATTTAGCGGGAACTGAATCCTTTAATTCATGAGCCCTCTTACAAAGAAAACTATTTAAAAAGTATTAACAATTCTGCAGGATTATGGCTGGTACTGCGGTGATTATGACCCTGAGATAGAGCCTTTCAGATCCTCTTCGCTTCAGTCTTCAGTCTTCTTCAGTTACCCTTCGATTAGGTAATCCGTATGCCTCTCTAAGAGTTTCTTGACCAGCTCGGTAAGTCCCTGTCCCGTTCTGGGGGATAGGTAGGTCTCTCGGTTTCACCAATTTGGTGCCAAAGCTCTTCTCCTCTTCTCTTATCTGAAAAAGAATCACACTCTAGAATAATATGTGCGATATCCGCGGTCTGGGTTCCGTATCCGCACACTCGTTCCCGTACCGCAAAACTGCGGAAGTACTGCGGCGACACGCCATGGCCGATGAGTGTCTGATTAAGGAAACCATCTTTTTCAATACGCTTTATTGAGACTACAGTGTATCCTTCTACCCGTATCCGCCAATGCTCATGTATGGACCTTGCAGAACATGTAAGATTATTTTAATTCACGAACTCACATGTTTGAAGCACTAAAAGCTCAGAACCGCAGTATACCGTAAATAATATTCCTTGGGCAGAGTACGGTTTGAGTAAACCTATATCAAACAAAGCTTGAACCTATTAAATATGAAAAAAATAAAATCCATGATTCCAACGGTAAACACCTTTTTAATGAGCAATATCTGATTTATGTGAGCTCGGGTGCATTTGTACTTTACAGTCTTCAATCATTCACTCATGTACTAATATTGAAATTCATGATTGCATTAAAATAGGGGCCTTCAGGAGCTACAAACTTCTTCCGGCGACTTCAATGCCAGTCTGGAACGACTGTAGCTCCCGGGATGTAAGAAAGTCCTGGAATTCAATTACGGCCTCCTCTCGGTTTTTGAAGGTCCTATTTTTGAGGTAGTTGCCAAAATGCATGAGCAGATGGAAATCGGTAGGTGCTAATTCAGGAGAGTTGGTTGGACGTGGGATGGTTTTGATCATCAGTTCATATGATTTCTGTTTCGTCATTTGTGGCACGTGTATTCTCGCGTTATCATGGAGGAGGAGAGGAATATTTCTGTCAACCAAAAATGGCTATTTGGAACACAACTTCTGGTGCTTCGGCCAATTTGTTCAGAGTATGTGACTGAGGTAAGGCTTTCATAAGCACTCAAGAACCTGTAGTGTATTAAACCGTGAACAGTCTACAACACTTTCAACAAAACATTCTTTGGCATCAACGTTGGTTTAGAACGTTGCTTCGATGGTTCACCTTGACTCTTCCACCGTACAAATGCCTTACGGTTCTCGTATAGCATCCACGTTTCATCACAGGTTACAATGCGAACAAGTAGTGGTTCCTGTTCGTTGCGAAGCGGAAGGTTATTGCACATCTGAAACCGTTGTTGTTTCTGATGCTCCGTCAGTTCGTCTGTGACCCACGTATCGAGCTTCTTGCCCTAACCAATTTGATGGAGATATTCGTAAATTATTGACACCTTCCCATTGTACCGTTTAGCGAGCTCCCTGACTGTGGCGCGAAGATTTGCCTTCACATTTATCTTCAGAGCGTCCTTATTGATGACCGAAAGTCGACCTCGTTCCTCCTCATCTTGTTTGCTTGTCAACATAATAAATCTAAGAGAAGCAAACGAAAACGTTAAGTTGAAGCAAAGACTTTAATCAGCTTTTCTCCTCCTTGCGGCAAAGCTGTGCCCTATGTGCACAAGATAATACGTTCAAGTCGCCCGTCACGCAAATGGTGCTTCACAAGAAAGAACTTTGTGAATGGGTATTTAAAATCAGATGTAATGTTGGCTGTCTTTATTTTTTTATTTTTTTGCGAAGAGTGTATGTAATATTTATCTTAATTTGTTAAGTAAGAACATTTTGTGTATATAATAAGTACCTTGAATTAAAATT
The DNA here is from genome assembly GCA_039090855.1 of Macrothele yani. Lineage (NCBI taxonomy): Eukaryota > Metazoa > Arthropoda > Arachnida > Araneae > Macrothelidae > Macrothele > Macrothele yani. Next base: position 41,556,164 of record CM076999.1, on the reverse strand, counting down.
TTTATTAATTCTTTATGGAGAAACGTTCTATTATCTAAAAACCGCAAAGCAAAATCACCCATATTTCACTCGGTACAAGAAACCAGTGAGAGCACGTAGCTCTTAGTCAACCAAAGCACGCGGTTTGGGTAAGTGACCGTAAGTTGAAATAATCAAGCATATTTTCCCTGATATCAGCACTGAAAGTATTTAGTTGTCGCTTTATGCGCTTCCGCAAACATTAAATAAGGTGACCAGAATTTTATTGAAACCCAAGTTTTCACCATATCTTTATAATAATAAATTATTTTTAAATTTATACACTGAAAGCAAATGAATTTCCTTTGTAAAAAAAATATTCACATAAAGGGAACGTATAAACTTCAAATTCACCGAAATAATGATATTTTTCTCAAAAGTTTGGTTACTTCTTTTTTAGTTGCAACTGTGCACTTTTAATTGAAAATATAAGGTTACCTACATTCCTCCTTTCTTTCGAAAGAAACTTTCAAATTTCGTAATTTCATTAAAAAACTTTCTTGCGGTATTTACGCATTCCGAAATACGGAAACGACCCCAAATAACCTGTTTAATAACATCACTCACTTTTCTTTTATCTTTTTTTCTAAAAAGATGTTTCGAGTTTTTTAGTTATATAGGTTTTATTTCCGTAGTGGAGTGAAGTATTTTTCGGATTCAGTAGCAAACTCTTAGAAATCTTCAAATTAAACTTACACAGATTTCTTGTAATTTTAAAACCTCTTTAGTACCTAGGTGCATATTTTTAAGATGAGTGTTAATAATTTTTGTTGTGTTTGGTTTCACTGATAATTGTGACAAAAACCCTGTTTAAGGCTCGGACTTCATCTATACAACATGCACCATTAGGAATATTTCAGGTTTGAAGGGACGAATTCGGAAAAATCATTCTACCAAAAGGTTCCTAATTATGTGTTTTCCATAATTCTTTAAAATGAACAAATTAATGCATGTGATCCACCTCAGAATTCGTAATCTTCCAGCTTATTTAAATAATATATTCAATTAACCACTACTATTAGGTTAACTAAATTTTTACAAAATATCACATTTTTGCCCAAAGTAATTCAACATTCCTTGCATAAAGTTATAGGAAACGTATTGTGGAAGAGCACACCAGATATTTTTGGCATATGGCATTTATATGAAAAACAAGGTCCCAGGTTTTCGAAATTATTATTTTATTTAAACATAACACAAAGCGAAGTTTGATGCATACAGATAGTCTTACAATAACGGACACACAGAAATATCCGAAGAACGGTTGTCTACTAGTTTCCAGGAGAAATTGAAAGTGGAAGACAATTTTTAATAACAGAAATGTGGAAAATTTGGAGTAATCGTTTTATGAGAATATTCACGTTCGCAGAAATGATATGAACTTTCTTACTGTGAACATTTCTGAGAAATAATGCTAAAATGGCCTATAAAAGGAATGAAAACACCAAATTTTGTAAAGTAATGAGCATGTTTTTACAAGCCATCCAGTTACTAAACAAATATTTCAAAGAAGAACCTTAAAAAGCCGAAACATTTATCTAAAAAACGAAGAATGCTTTGACACAACCTAGGAAAAAACCAGTATAATTAAAAATGCAATGTCATTTGAATCATTAACAGCGGAAAGAACCGGTCGCGCGCGCACACACACACACACAAACGTGTACAATAATAAAAATATTTGGTAATTGTTTTTTTAACACATTTTTATCCTCTGCCTTTTTGCCATTTGTGTTCTATGTAGCACGAAAACCCGTCGATCACCCAGTCGGTCAACAAGAAGGAAACATAACCCCAAGGCAAAGTTCTAAAAAAACTTCTGCAGATTGCAGTTTTCAGTTCCCCGCCTTTAAAGTTTTTCTCATATTGTAGTTGCAAACGAAGTTATATGAAATCCAATGCAAGATTCTCGTTACATTTTACTGGGAATATCTCTTTTTTTATTTCATGAATTTCCCTATCTCCACTTAAAATTTCCAGAGTTTTTTCTACTTTTTTCGGCACACAGGACTACAAAATAATTGCAAATTGAATCAAAGTAATTCTAAAAATACCCCAGGCACTTCCCAAGCACTACATTGAGAATCGCTTTTCTCAATTTTCTCGAGGAGGGCAAGTGCCGCTTTTTCTCCCATTTGGGCGGATTTGTACATGGTGAGAGAACAAATACTTTACTACCGGTATTTTGCCTGCTAATATAAAAAGAAGTGAATCAATGAATAAATATTGTTTCCAGAGGCCGGACGTTGGCTGCGGGACGGATTGCTCGTAGTGAACTGCAGGTAAGTGTTTAGGTTAGCTTACAACTTCACTACTTAACGGAAAACCCTATACTCCTTCTACTCTAATTTTTCTGTATTATTCTTTAGTGCTTTTATATCAGGGCATTCTGCTGCCTATTCTGTTATTTCCTTTTTCACCTGCCCAAAGGCGCAGGGAACTGTGGGTTCCGGTCTCTCAACCTAAGCTAGGAACTCCTCTTCTTCTTCTTTAAAATACTGCAAAAAATTAGTAAAAAGTTGCTTCAAAGATAATACCGTAGATTAGGGGAAATTTAGAAACGAACTGACATGGGAAATTTTATTGGAATGCAAAGTATGTAACCAGTATTCACTTTCGAAAGTAATAATATGTAAATTTCTCCCCATTGCATGACTCTTTGTAAAGCAGTCAATGTTTTCAATGGATCCTAGAACATCAATTGTTTGAAGCCTGTAGATTACAACTTTGTGTTTCCATTGTTCTCCTGAGGTCACCCTTCACCATATATAAATTTACCTGATCTTTAGATTCTATGCAACACACAGTCACAGACACACACACGCGCGCTCGCACACACACACACACACACACACACACACACACACACACACACACACACACACACACACACACACACACACACACACACACACACACACACACACACACACACACACACACACACACACACGCACACACACATGCACGCACGCACTCACACACACACAAAACGAGCAAAAGAATAAAAAGATTTGGTAATTGTTCATCTAACACATTTTTTGTCCTCTGCCTTTTTGCCACTTGTGTTCTTTGTACGACGAAAACCCATCGATCACCTAGTCGGTCAAAAAGAAGGAAACATATCCCCAAGGCAAAGTTCTGAAAAAACTTCTGGAGATTGTAGTTTTCAGTGCCCTGCCTTTAATTTTTTTTTATATTGTAGTTGCAGACGAAGCTATATGAAATCCAATGCAAAATTCTCGTTACAATTTACTGGGAATATCTCTTTTTTATTTCATGAATTTCCCTATTTCTACTTAAAATTTCCAGTGTTTTTTTCTACATTTTTCGGCACACAGGACTGCAGAATAATTTGCATATTGAATCAATGTTATTCTAAAAAGTACCTCAGGTACTTCCCAAGCACTACATTGAGAATCGCTTTTCTCAATTTTTCCGAGAAGGGCATGTGCCGTTCTTTCTCCCATTTGGGCGGATTTGTACATGGTGAGAGAACAAATACTTTACTGCCGGTATTTAGCCTGCTGATGCAAAAAGAAGTGAATCAATGAATAAATATTGTTTCCGGCGGCCGGACGTTGGTTACGGGACTGATTGCTCAGAGTGAACTGCCGCAGGTAAGTGTTTAGGTTAGCTTACAACTTCACTACTTAAGGGAAAACCGTATACTGTTTCTGCTCTAATTTTTCTGTGTTCTTCTTGGGTGCTTTTATATCAGGTAATTCTGCTACCTTATCTGTTATTTTCTTTTTCACCTGCCAAAAGGCGCAGAGCGCTGTGGGTTCGGGTCTCTCAACCTAAGCTAGGAACTTTTCTTCTTCTTCTTTAAAATACTGCAAAAAATAGTAAAAAGTTGCTTCAAAGATAATACCGTAGATTAGTGGAAATTTAGAAACGAACTTACATGGGAAATTTTATTTGAATGCAAAGTATGTAACCAGTATTCAATTCCGAAAGTAATAATATGTAAATTTTTCCCCATTGCATGACTCTTTGTAAAGCAGTGAATGTTTTCAATGGATCCTAGAACATCAATTATTTGAAGCCTGTAGATTACAACTTTGTGTTTCCATTGTTCTCCTGAGGTCATTCTTCACCATATATAAATTTACCTGATCTTTAGATTCTATGCAAAACACACACACACACACACACACACACACACGAGCGCCCAACTGGATCATTTTTAGTGGGGTTGGTGCAGCATTACATTTTCAGCCGTGACAGAACCTTAATAAGAGATGAATATTTATTTAATCTTCTTTATAAATTTTCAGCGAACTGCTTTTTTGCTTTATGTAAAATCCATGCTTGTATTTGTAACTTTAACCGGCATTTCAGCCGAGACATTTCAGTGATCATTTCTCTGTGCTAATGCTGTTTTTCTCGGGATATTTTTTCCGCATACTGATATAAAACCATGTGCAGAATTTTAAAAACGTTTACCTTTATGTATATGTTTATTGCTTTAATGCTTTAATGTAAGTAATGGAATTAATTAAGCATGACAGAATTTAAATATTTAGAAACACAAAATATTTTTGGTATTCAAATACAATAGGCATTTTAATCTTATGCGCAAATTATGTATATCAAATAGATATAAGTTATCTTCGATGCTTTGTTCGTTTTATGTATCAATCTCAATAATAAGTGATTGGTTTTCTTATTCCAATGCAGAAAAAATAGGTTTCCCGTAAAATAGCAAACGATCGGTACAATTTGAAATTCACTTTCGGATAAAAATTGTCAACAAAAAATCATATTTCCAAGAAACATGAACAAATTAAAGAATTGGAACTGGATAGAAAGGATTGTTTGTTCATTGCGACTTCAAACCTGTTCATGTAAAGGAATGTTAAGATACAGTTTAGCAGAAAATCAGGCGCAACTAAGATGTTTAGGTTTCGAATTGTTTGTTCAGTTGGAATTTAAGGCTATTCATAGTAGCAGTTAACGAAACTTAAAATTCAGGCAAAACGTAAACTGCCGAAAAATGAAACTTTCCATTTATGTGTGATTGAAAATTCAGCTACTGCAGGTGGAGCACTGATTACAATCTCTTAAGCGAATATGCGCCTTAACAGCAAACGGTGCACGTTTAATCCACTGGTTGAGAAATACCAGAAAACGACCCTACCTCGTTTACACTGCTATAAAAGATAGCGGTTGGCCCCGAGCAGTCCACGTTCAAACCAGTGCGGTAACAGTTACCATAGAACGCGTTGAGTGGTTCTAAGCCGCTGTGGGGCAAGATTATCATGAACTAGCTGAATGCGTTCAACCCGCTGGGAGGGTTAAGCGTAAAGCTCTTTTTCTCTTCCTGTACGTGGAAGGCTTTGTGATTTTGACATAAATTCTCAGATATCCGAAAAGATGATTACGTCTGAGTCAGATGACCAAGACCCTGGCAGAACACGTAAAAAATACAAAGAAATAAAGAAATTTGCATGAGAAAATTTGCATTTTAATTATCGCAGATTTTGCGCAGTAATATTTTCCAATAATTACCATTTTAACCGCTTAACGTTTTCTTTCTGTGCTTTTTATAACAATTTTAATGAAGAAATTATTATTAGTTCCATGCACCATATCATCATCATCATCATCATTGTCAACCATTATCAAACCACTGCTGGACGAAGGTCTCCCCAAGTTTCCTCCACAACGGTCTGTCTTGTGTCAGTCTCCTCCATGTCACTTCCCCATACTTTCGAATTTAATCCACCCATCTCCCATGTGGTCTTCTTCTGGGTCTTTTCCTGTCCCTTAAAATCTAATCTAAAATTTTGGCTGTCCATCGATGGTCTGTCCTTCTGGCAGTATGTCCAGTCCATTGTCATTTCAGGGAATTAACTCTGATCATGATTCATCTCATTTTTCGGATCCACGAGTTCCTCTTTTTATCTCTCCTTGTTACACCAAGCATGCAACTCTCGATGCTACTTTGAGTTGTATGCAGCCTTTGTATGTCTCTTTTAGTTAAGGTTCACGTCTCTGCACCAAACGTAAGCACTAGAAGGATGCATTAATCAAACACTGTTTTTTTAAGACATAATGGCATATTGCTCTTGAAAATTATGCTGTTTCTTCCAAAAGCTCTCCAGGCAAGACGTATGCGCAGATTAATTTCTTCATCAATGTGACGCTCACTTGATATCTGTTGTCCAAGATATACGTACGTGTCTGGTATCTCCAGCTTTTCTCCATCAATCGATATATCTTCATTTCTTGTAAAAGCATTGAACATCACTTTTGTCTTTTGAAAGTTCGTTTTTAATCCCACTTCTTTACTCTTGTCAGCAAGTTTCTGGATCATACACTGTAGCTCTGATGGGGTAGTTGCAAAAATGACTATGTCATCAGCAAAACGAAGGTGGGTTAGATAATCTCCATTAATCTTTTTCTCTTTGTTTTCCCAGTTCAGTGATTGAAAGACATTTTTCAATGTGGTATTAAAAAGCTTCGAATATATGGTGTCACCTTCTCTCACTCCCTTTCCAATTTTTATGTGTGTTGTATTTTCAAACAGCCGAATCTTTGCACTTGCATTTTCATAGATGTTATTAATAATATTAATGTATGCATCTTCAATACCGCAGGATTTTAGAGCCATTGTAACTGCTGATGGTTTCCCCGAATCAAAGGTTTTTTCATAATCGATAAAAGCTATGCACAATGAAAGTTCATATTACCTCGCTCTTTCAATTAGTTCTCTCAATACATGGCTATGATCTGTTGTGCTGTAGCCACTCCTAAATACAGCTTGTTCTCTCGGTTGAGCCATGTCCAGTAGTACCTTCAAACGGTGTGAAAGAACTTTAGTGAAGATTTTATAAACCACTGATAGGAGGCTTATAGGTCTGTAGTTCCTGAGATCCACAATGTCAACTTTTGTATGTAGCAGGATCATTGTAGCGTTGTTCCAATTCTCAGAAATCTTCATTTCGTTAAGGCATCCAGTAAAAATTTGGGCGAGTACTGTTTGGATTTCTCCACTTGCTTCTTGTATGATGTCTACAGTAATTCCATCTTCTCCTGGAGCTTTTCCCTGCTTGATGTTCTTGATTGCATGTGCAACTTCTGCTGGGAAGACTGGAAGAACTCTGGTACTGGTAGCTTTCATGATGTCTGGAGTAGTACTTATATCATTCCTTTCATATAATTTGGACTAGAAATCTTTCACTCTTGTTAATATTTTCCCTCTATGTCTTGTTACAGATCCATCTTCTTTTCTCAGTGCCATATTCTGTTTTCTTCCCTTACTGAGATGTCCCTTTGCTATCTTTAGGCTTTGGTTGTTTTCAATTGCCTTCCTCACTAGTTCACAGTTGAATTTCCTTAGGTCTTCAGTGATACGTTTTCGTACAGTCTTGCGTAGCTCTATATATTACACTTTGGAAGTCAATCTTCTTTAGTTGTCCTCATCTCTCTTCTTTTTTGCATCAACATTTTGCTTTTTCCTGATAATTTGTTCACATGCAACTTGTTCTTAGACACAGCTAATTTTGTTGCTGTTTATATAAGAGCTTTGGTTACTTTTCTGTTAACTTTAGAAATATCCACTTCTTCCGATGTTAGGTCTTCTAAAGCAGAGAATCTGTTCTTCAGTTTCAACTTGAAGGTATTATGGTGTTTTTTAAGGTTGGTTATGTCAATACATTTTGTTTGTCTTATGAGCTTGCCACGTTCGAGTTTAGTGTTGAGGTGCATCTTACATCTCACCAATCTATGGTCACTACCTGTGTTGAACTTGTTTAGCGCACTGCAGTCTTCTATAGCGATACTTTTGTTTCACATAATAAAATCAATTTCACTTCTCGTCCCATTTGGATGTCTCCATGTCCATTTCCTGTGTGGCGTTTTCTTGAAAAAGGAGTTCAAGATGAAAAACCCTTTTGATTCTGCAAACTCAACGAGAGTATTTCCACGCTGGTTTCTGTTGCCATGACCGAATTTACCTACTGAAGTTTCATTCTGTTGCCTTTGCCCTATTTTTGCATTGAAATCTCTCATAGTTATCTTTAAGTGCTGCTTACCTTTATTATTTAGATGACGAATTTCCTCATAAAATTCTTCAATTTCTTCTTCAGGATGACTTGTGGTGGGTGCATAAGTTTGAATAATCTGAGCTTTGTATCTTCTCGAGAGTTGGATAACGAGTCGTGCAGTTCTGTCAGAGGAACGTTCAACTTCTACAACTTTATTCTTCAGTTTCTTGTTTATTATAAATCGAACACCACTAGTTCTGCCAGTATCTGTCCCACGTTAGTAGAAGAGATGTCCACTTTTCAGTTCAATGAGATCTTATCCTTTTCTCCTTACCTCACTTAGCCCGACGATGTCCCATTCGATCCTTTGTATTTCCTCTTCCAATTCAAGAAGACTTGAATCAGAACATAGGGATCGTCCATTATACGTAGATATGGTCAGTATCTTATGGCTGCCTAGTCCGGTCCTTCGGGGATTCTTAGCGCCCTCTGCCTTCATGTCGCACTGGCCGCTGCCTTGACCAGGTACATTCCAGCTGCCGGAGACTAAGGGCCACGATTTAAGTTGTGGAGTTATTTTGGAGGGGTTTGGCCATAACTCACCACGCTGGCCAAGCGGGTTGGTGAGTGTGCGATAGAATTTCCTCTAATCGCGATGGTATAGTATACCGCTATTGGTGGTCGTCAGAGCCCCTTTAGTGGGAACAGGATGCACCACGAGAAGGCGGGGTTGACATTTGTCAAGGAGAGGCTGTGATGTTACGCATCACCTGACCTTACATCCCACCATATACATAAGATTATTCGTTCGCCCTAAGAACCTGCTAATATCTAAAGCAAATTCTATATCGATAAGATTCTTAATGCTGTCAAGACACGATTAATAATGGAAATAATTGCAATGTTTAAACAGTTACAAGATCTTTCAAACCTTAGTGGGTTTGAAAGATCTTGAAATATTTTTTAAGCTGGTTTTAATTGTAAATAAATGTATTGTCTTTTAAATGTTGCAATTCTTTCCATTATTAATCGTGTCTCAACAGCATTAAGAATCTTATGTATTTCAACTGGCACGACTCGAAAAGGATTCTTGGATACCTAAATTTTATATAATATGGATTATTATTTATTTAATCAACGAAACGATACCAATAAAGATGTAACAAGGGAAAAGATGCATTAGTGAAGCAATAAATAATGATGATCTAAGTACTTTCCAACAGACCTACGAAGAAAATGAATGTCTTTAGAGACCATTTGGTATTCACCATATTTCCACAGAAGCACAGAACTTGTTTTTGACGACTGAACATAAAAGTATTTTAGTTCACAACAGATAGATTTCAGCTTTTTCTTATTGCTAATGTTCATTTATCGATTTCCAAACATACAGGAGTTTAAAAATGGTTAAAAAAAGGAATGTCTATTTAACTCTACATTGGGATCAAACAATTTACGTGGAAATAGTATTTGCTGCTATTATTTTTTTTTTAGGAAAATAGGAATTTATATTTAATATAATTTTACACCGTGCTAAATTGAACTATTCTGGACAAAAAGAAAAATAATTAATTAGACCTCTAATTACAGAAAGGCACAGGGAATTTTTCGGTGGTTATTTTAAATGAAAAAAAGTAAACAGGAAATTCTGTTTTAAGTTATATCATTCCACACATTCTTGCTGAGTGGTAGGACTCGTATTCTTAATTGGGTTGGAAAGTCTTCCATTAGAGTCACTTTTGATATTTTCTACGTTTTACGTTCATAGTTTGCTACTCAAATAAGCAGACAGAAAAGAGTAAATTCCCGTGTAATAGTTGTCTATTTGAGATATTTCATCAACCTTTCACTAGGCAACGCATTAGGAACAGTAGACTAAAAAATGACGTATGGATTTTTGTATCCGAGTATTCTATGGTACGTGCAATTAATTAAACAAAGGTTTGAAACATTTTGAGACATTTCAGGAATGTTTGGCACATTTATTTCCTACATGTTTCCCACTGCTAAAATTAGGTAATGAAATTGAATTTAAAAAAATGAAGTGGGAAAGCAGGAAAACTTGCGTGAATATATTTTATTCCTGTTTTAATACAAGATACGGCGGCATCAGCTAACAAAAGAATGGACTTGCAGAGGATATCTTTGGCCATGGAGTGAAGCGGTGCTGTTACAGCTCTTTATGTCTCCAATGTGTCGCAAAACGTTTCCGTTTAAAGGCACTTTTCATTTAGGGAATGGAAAGTACTCGCACGATAACAAATCTGGAGAATAGAGGAATGGCTGAATACACACACTAGTTTTCGTGACAGAAATTGCTGTACACTGACTGCTCTCTGTGTGGGTGCGTTATTGTGAAGAAGGAACCGTGGTCCGTTTTCTTTACTCAGGCCGAACACGAAAAATCATCTTCTAAAATCGGTTCAAAATGGATGTGGCAGTTGTACCTTCAGATATGCACTCGTGCTGCAGGATTTCCTTGCTGTTTTAAACTTACAACATAAGCACTGCCTTGATTTTTTTAACCTGATTTCCTATCGTTTGGGTGACTGTGGGGACTTCCACTGAACTCTCTGACCATTCGTTTCAGGATCATAACGAAAACGAAATTCAGGTCACCTGCCGGAATGCTTTGGAGGAATTTTTGCGTTGTTCCCGCAGTATTAATCCAAGGTTCCTTTTGCGTATTCCACACAAACATCTTTCTTGTCCTCTGACAACGCATGCGGAACAAAACGAGGACACAATTTCCCCAAAAAGTCATGCATTAAATTTTGACGAATCGTATCTTTATTAACACTGAGCTGACATTCTAGTATCCTCAAGTTCACAGTTCACACAAAGGTCACTTTTATCCTTTCGCTAAGTTTTTCAATACGTTCGGACGTGCGCACTAAAATCTCACGTCAGGGCACTTCATTTTGCAAATCTTCCAGTCCATCCTTGAAATGTGCCTACCATCGGAATACAGTGCTGCTCATAATTATAAGGACAGTATAAGGACACCATAAATACTGGTTATGCACATTACAAAATTACTTCAGGAACAGGAAAACCTTGTATTTACGTAATTGATGACACAACATCGCAGAAACCTTATTCTGTATTTGTTTTTTTCATGGTAATTACAAGAACAAGAGCAAATGCCATTTGGACACAGGTACAAATTTATAAGGACAATTTTTCCTTCCATGTGTAAACATAACTTTGCAATATTATTACCTTTAATAGGTGGTGTGGCCACCTTTGTTCTCCTTACACTGAGCCATTCTGTCAAGTATACTTTCAACGAATTTCCGTAAATACTGAGGAGGGATCTTGTCCCATGCTGCCAAGACTTTCTTTTCTAACTTAGGAACAGTGGCAAATTGTCTGCCATTAGCATATACCAATCTAGCCATTGCCCCCAAACATTTTCAACGATGTTGAAGTCTGGAGATTTGGATGGCCAGTTCAGAACACAGATGTTAGTGTCCAAAAACCATTGTTTAAAAGCCCTCGATGTGTGCGATGGGGCATTGTCTGCTAAAATATGAAATTATCACTACTTAAAGGCCACGAATATGCTAACAGTTGCTGATCTAACAGTTGGATACATCATTCTGAATTCATACTTATCGGAATGAGGACTAAATCGGTATTCCCATGAGCAGAAACACCACTCCAGAACATTAACGTCCGACCACCTTGATGTAGCCTCAATGTCACGTCTTTTTTTTTTTTTTAGGAGATCATGCCAACAATAATGTAGGCCGTCTGGGCCATCTTAATTAAAACGTATTTCGTCGGAAAAAATAATTGTATCCCACCTGATGTTATTCTGCATCCACTGGAACGCAGCTGCTTTTCTCATCGCTTTATGTATTCTGGTGAGGACGAGTCTCGTTTTCGTTTTCAAGTATTTGGCGACAGTTGAGGTGTGTAGCACACGTAAAACAATTAGACCGGAAACATTGACGGGTATAGTGTCAGCAATTTCTTTGCAAGATATTTTTTTCCTGGTTGCCATGGCAATGATGCGTGGAATATCCCTTGAGGACAGCTTTCGTTTGCGACCGGAACGCTTTATAACAGATCCTTTGATACCTCTTTCCTTTGCATTTTCTACCGCAGCGTTTGACTTTTTAATTTCAACAGCTATCTCACCATATGGTTTCTCTTCACCGTGAAGTCTCCATATCTTTCAAACCTTACTGCAGTTAACTCCTTTCCACGAGGCATTCTGTTATTACACAAAACGACATACGCAGTGTCTTCAAGAATAAGTTCGCGTACGTAGATATTGCTCTTATTTGCATAACACATGCACGTCATGGACGTTTATTCGTTTTTCTTGGAACTTTTATTAATGTATTTGTATTTATGGACACCTTTGAAAAAACGTAAAAGTTATATTTTGCTACCTCTATACAAGTTGTATGAGGTTCCAAATCTCACGTTTGAAACTCATGTTGGTTCGGTATACCACGTCATGTGCATAGTGCGTCAATGTTTGATTCCTGCGTACCTACCTGCAAAATACGACTGTCTTCATAAATATGAGCAGCAGTGTATTTGTCTACGAAATGGGCAAATAGCCCCTTACACATCATAAAACAATTCATTTGCCTCAGATGCAGTTTTACCGATTTTGACACAGAACCTGGAATTTCCTATCTGCTCCATGACTGAGTGTCACAATGTCATTCCACCGAATTACGTTATGCATAGCGTATATAATCATCTGTGCCATTCTCACGCATGCGCTGACGCTACGCACATTTGATAAATGACTTATGGAAAACCGTGAGTTCCTGAAACGAAAAATAAATGAAAAAATAATGAAAACCATGACTTCCCTAAAATAAACCAGTCCCATTTCTTAATTGCCGGTCTGTGCACTGTAAATTTGTAAAGTGAAAGTGCAGTAATAATTTAATTATTTAACACACCGACTGCACAAGGACATAGAAGGCTTGCTCATACTCTCCTACTCCTATCTAAAGTCAGATCAGATCATAAGTAGATATTATTTGGAAGGGTGTGTGTCTCTCCAATTCTTAAAAGATCCTTAGAAATGGGAAGCTACGAGATTTGGGTTAGAGTGCTGGATCGGGATGTGACACCGAATAGAGATAGAAAGAAGATCTTATTTATTCCCGGGGGCCAGAACCCCGGATCCGACGAGTTAACGTGCCCATCCGAAGCACGGCGGATATTTAGTGGTTCGAGCGTTCGTAACTTTCCTGGATCGAACCTGAGGTTCCTCCGTGGCAGACACGAAGGTTGACCACTAGGCCATCCGCATCCCCCTTCAATGTAAAATATAGGGGCACGACGTTTTATGCTACCTAAAAAGTGTAAGCCACTACTCTAGTAAATCGGCACTTGAGGAGATTTATATGATGGTGATATAAGAAGAAAGGGTGACGCTGATATTCTTAATGATGCTGAAAGTCCACAGAAAAACACAATCGGGCAAAGTTCTGACAGTAGTAATAGAAATTGCTTAATATCGTGTCTGCTGCAAATGAAATTGTAATAGAAATTACGGAACGAAATTTTCACATTTTATTACACGGATAAAAAAATAAAAATATATATTTGATATACTGGGAAAGAAAAGTTGCAAATTCTCAGATGTTTGTATCTCTAAAACCCTTTTTATTCAAATGACTTTTACAAAACGCCAAAGCAAGTTACTAATGAGAATCGAGTAATTTCAATAGGTAAATCCAGCAAAAACCATCGATCTCTCACTGACTGAAACACTGCGAAGTTACCATCGAAAAATGCTTTAAGGATGGCACTCAACTACCTACGAAATAATTCGTGAATAATATTCATTGATTTCTCACACGGGGATTCCATTACTGTAATCCCACTCCTTCCCTCTTTTACTTGGATTTTCAAAACCTGTGTGTGCTGTGAAATAGGTAATTAACCACTATTAGCATGGTATTTGTTTTGCAGAATTGTTGCACTGGGATTTTATAAACTTACCAAACGTAACAACATTCTGGCAATTTTACCCTTTTCTGAGCATATTTATAAGAACTTTAAAATGAGGTACGGTGTGCGTGTTGCAAACGCTGAATTAAAATGTAGGTATTAAAAAATTACAAATAGAGAAATCTATTTTATAATTGGTAATCCGATGAACAGCCTACAGTGGTCGCTATGGGGAAGTAGACTCTTCAAAGCCAGTGACCTTTATATTAAATGTTAGGGGTCGCGCCCCTAACATTTAATATACATGTCACTGGATGCTTTTAAAACAATTTCTTTAGTCAACATTTCCGAACTTTATACTAAAAGACAAATCGGCAGAATCCCTCGAATCCCGTCAACAATCAATTCTGCTTAAATGAGAAAAAGAAATAGGCTGTTTATAAACAATTATTATTGCTTCCGATTCTTGAGGCCATAACCGTTATGATTACTCACTAAAGCGAAGTGATAAGTTAGACAAAAATTTTTAATAAATAAATATTAACGTAAAACACTTGAAATGGTTCCAGATGTTTGGTTACGTTTCTTTTAGGTTTTGCTACTTCACTTAATACCTACAAATTAATTCAATGCACAAATAAAGACATGGTCACAAAGCCGACGGAACAACCTGTTATCTTAACCCTTTATCCGGTTGGAAAGAATTAACTCAGAGTTACGAAAAAGGGGTGAAATCAGCTCGCACGGTTATATTCAATGTCTAAGAAGTAGACCGAAAGCGGTTGAAACGAGTCTACGTGCTCATGAGAAAGATTTGCTTCCCTTTTTACCTAATGTCATTCAAAGTGGTCATTTAGGGAAATGGTTGGCACTAAACCTTTCTGGATCTTTACCCTTTAAAAGAGCCGTAACAATAACGAAGAACTTAAGAAAGGAGACACAAGATGTTTGAGTCACTTGTTACTACCCAGTGGTATGATTTCTTGGTCATGGTTTGGGTTATGAAGCAGAGATTAAAAACTATAAACTCCCTATCACAAAGAAACCACCAGAGGAATACCAAGGACTATCACCAAGTAGTAGTGGGATAAATATCACTATAGACTAATGGGATGCCTACCAACAGTGACAGGTTCATTGTCAGTGTTGATCAGGTGAGAGGTGAGAGGGCGAAATAATTCGTTGTGAGGCAGCTTTCGTAAAACCCGAACGCTATGTAAATATTTCTGTTTCGTAAGCGTGGGGAATTTTGGGCAACATTTAGTTTAGATTCATCGGCCGCTTAAAGGGTTAATTCGAGATTTTTCATTTTTTAGCCGTAGTTCGTAAGAAATGGTGTTCTTTACAAATGACATATTTGAGGCGTTCAAACGTGCTCATAAAATATATTCCATTAGGTAATATTGGACTTTAGTGGAATTTTTAATATAGTACGTTTCAAATGAGTACATTATTTTACCCGCCGTAATCACACCCATCTTTCCCAAGGCTCTGATCCTTTACCAATGTTATATGCCCCTATACCATCCCATTCACAAAACTTCTAAAGGAATTACGAAATATCGTAATACACGAGATGTCGTTTACACCTCTTTCAGGACTTACTGGAGTGCCCGTTGACCGCTCTTGAGAGGTACCATTGTTCAGAGGCAATCCTTAATGTTCATCCTACAGCAGTTCTGCAATAACCAAATCTTATTGTTGTTCGACAGTGTTCGTTAGTAGAGATTTTTGTGTATAAAATCTCAGTTCTCTCGTCCACATCCCAACACACATAAATCAGTGCTATGCGTCTATCTTATGCTAACATTCTGGTTTTTGTGTGATCCACGTTTCGTGAGAGTGGCGAAAACCCTGAGAACCGGTAAATAAGTGATAATTCACAGTTTCGTTTTTCCATTTAGGAAAACATGTTTTGTTTAATTAATTATGCTTTGTTTTTTATTTGCGAATGTAAGAGATACAATATACCGAACCCTACTGACATTCATTGAACTTTCGCTTTCCTTCCAACGCATAGACTGCAATTAGGGAACATAAATCATGCTAGGGATTCATCGTAAGGAGTCGAAATCTCTTTCCTTTGAAGAAATTCAAATCATAGATCTTTGAGCTAAATTTAAAATCTCAAGTTTATAACTTTTATTTATATTCTTTTCAGTTTAATACTGCACAGTTTATTAATGACATCGTTTTCATTGCAAATACATCATTTCATTAGTAATAAACATTTAATTTTCTTTCATACTGTAAAACTAAATTAAAAGTTTGCAAAAAATGATTGTGAGATATTTGTCATCATCATCATCATCATCATCAACAATCATGGGAAGAGTCCTGCGCCAGAAGGGTCAGATTGCAATCGTCTTTTCACTTTTACTACCAGTGCATCGACACTTATGTGGTAAACTTAGGCAACCTACGAAAGAGGAGTTCAAGGACTAACTGCGTCCGGGACCGATTTGAGATGGAACCATCTACTCATTTACCTCCTCAAACACGGAGAGTCTGCGGAAAACACCAGAAATACCGCAGACTAGTTGGCTGGTGGGACCGAGATTCGAACACCCCTCAGAAACATTCTCCTCCCACACAGTGTGCAGTGAATGAACCAACAGCGGAATGCCTGTGGTTGAGATATGTAAGACTATTATATATCTATGTCTCACTATAAAGGTTTCCCATCCGAGCATCAAATTATGGGATATTTCAAATAATTTTTCTTATCCAGTTAAAATAGTTCTTCAGTCGGTAACTTCGGCATGTTCTATTCGAGACCGTGTTGCTTAATAACTACAAATAGTATACTTTTATACGGAGAGCACAATGTTTCACTAGAAAATTAGGAGTGTCTGGGTGAAGACATATATATTTGTCCTATCATGTAATTAAAGATATACATCTGCAGTTTTCTTCAAACATTCTGGAAAGCACTGAAGAAACAAATGTATTAAATAATTCTCAAAAGTACCACGTGACACTACACAACATAACTTCTTGAAGACGTAATGAACAAAGTCATACACACCGATACATTTTGATGTTTTTATTCTTGACATCAGTGGTATCAAATATGTCATCAAATTTATTGCATTCCTGAAATAACATTAAATTGGAAAAAAAAAATAAACTCACCGACGTCTTTGCAAGTGACTGGGAAAAATTATGATACCTCTTGTAATAACAAAAGAGTAAGTAAACCTTCTGTATAGTACAGCCGAATGAGATTCCAGTTTATTGTTTGTTTAAGGATATTTACAAGATGTTGAAGTCTGCTTTGAATCTTAAGGGCCGCGGATGATCCAATGGTTAACTTTTGTGACTGCCACGGCGGGTGCGCACGCTCGAACCACTAAATATCTACCGTGCGTCGGATGGGCGCGTTAAGCCGTCGGGCCCTGTGTACTGGACCCCGATGAGAAGGAAAGGTGTCTTTCTCCTCCTTTATACCTCGCTTCAGTGTCACTTTCTTATCAGGCACACAAGCCCAAATCTGCTAGCTTCCTGTTCCTAAGGGTTGTTTAAGACCTGAGGTTAGTTGTCCCTTCTGAAATATTCTACATATGATCTAATCTTATTGAATCTTAAAATTTCTACAAAACACAGATAGAAAAATTACGCAAAAGCAGCTAATTTTAGTGATTATTGCGGATTTTTTCATTCCATAAGTAAAATTACACATTTAGCGTCATGACACTTTGAGAGATCACCTAACTTTGATTTCCCTGTTTTATGAAAATGTTTTATAAAACTGAAACTCTATTTTTTGACGTACACTACGTCTATCGTTTCATTCCAGTAGTGGTTAACTTAATAAAAATCCGTGCGTCCCAAAAAATTGTACGCTAGGCCCGTAATTAATTTCAAAAATACAAAAGCTAGCAAAAATATAACTGATTCAAAAGAGAGGAAGGTCAGAAGTCTACCGAAATATCGTTTAAGATTAGATGACGCAATAATGTGAGGTGTCATTCGTTTCGTCTACACGAGATCTATCGATATCTGTAGTAATATTTGTGAGAAAACTTGATTACGTGTTCAAAAAATTGTGAAATAGTTGAGAACTTTGTGAAACTTTCGGAAATGTCTCATTATCTTAATTTAAGGCTGTCTTAGAATGAGTGTTAGGGCTCATTTTCTGCGAAAGTTGGAGCGAAAAATCACTCCTTCGGCGTTGCTTTTACATCTTGAGGGACCATAACAGAAGTTGGCGTCAGCGAATCACTGCAGACCGCACCATATTCAGAATGGAAGCAATCTCTCGTTGCCTCCACAATGAAAATACAATATAAACACTGGTACGTTTTAACCAATGACCATATTTGGGGGTCGAGCTTAGTAGGTAGGCGAAGCTTCTATAGCTCAAATTCAGTGTTTCTCTGCTAATGTACGCATTTTCTCTTTTAAAAATGAACGCGAAGTAAGATTTAGGATGATTTATGATAGACAATAATCCAGTCTAATTTTTGGCTTCCTTTAATTATTTTATTTGGCCTAAATAATTAAAAAATCAGACAGAATGACAGATTTCGTTTCTTCCAGACAGAAACACTACTGAGCTAACTTATCTCGCCATCTCGTGCCCAAGTTGGAAAACTTTCGTTTCAGATAACTTGTATTAAAAAAATAATTCTTACATTGTTTTCGGAATAATAGCATTTTTTTCGAAATAATATACGTCTTTTTCATTTGTGCTCAAAATTTCAAACACTACAAAGTAACAGTCTTCGAAAAAATGTTCACCAAAGAATTTATATTACAGATGTAGGGTAGAATTTTTCTTACACTCATTCAAATACAGCCTTAAAGAAGTTTCAAGCCTACCGCAAAAGCAAAAAAGAAAGAAAGAATGAGTCAAAAAGAATCGAACAAGCCGTGATAGTACGTACGGTGAGGTGTCATTCGTTTCGTCAACGCGAGATCTATCCATATGTGCAATAATATTTGTGAGGAAACTTACCTAGGTGTTAGAAAAAGTGTGAAATATTTGAGAACTTTGTGAAAATTCCGGAAATGTCTAAATATCTTAATTTAAATAGATCGACTTGAACGCGAGAAAACGGATAATTGAAGACTACATGGGAGGCATGTGCCTCTTCGATAGCACAATGAACGGGAAGTCACGCTTCATCCTCGGATGCGTTTACATTCACCAAGACGTCTCCATCTCGGACTTGGAAATGTTTCTCTTTGCGATAATGATCAAGTACTCCGAGATGACCGAGAAAAGCAGCAAGAATATGATTGGGGACACAGAGGTACCGATGATAATAATGGGAGACATTAACGTCGACGCTCAAATGAATCTACACGAGCTCGATTTCATGAAGACTCAATTCAACTTGAACTTTGTGCCAACGTGATCGCCAACAACGCTGGAAAACACATACACCGATTTGTCTTTCGCGAGAAACATCATCGTCAATGTCATGCCATTGTCATTCTCTCAAAATACATTACTATCTGCACGAAATTTCTGTAAACAGCCAAAAAAAAATCTCTGTAAACCTAAACTCTCCGCATTCACTCATTCTTAACACAAACCTGATTCCCAACAGCAACGCGACCTCATCTACGCCCAAAAGACGTGCGGCCGCGGCTCCAACACAGCTCCCTCCAAGGTTATAATTATTTACTAATAAATATCATTTTGTGTGTTGGTCTGTTTTGAAAATGAAAATTTGCATACCTTCTCTTGCATAAATAATTTGCGAAAATTGCTTATGCTTTTCGTCCAAGTGGGCCCGGATTTGAGCCGCGGTTAGGCACGTATATTGTGCTTGTCGTACTGTGCAGACTCTCCCCCTTACCTGGAACCAGTGTCTTAAATTTAATGTGTACGATTTTTTATCCCTTACTGAGTTGTTTCCGATGGTCATTAATGTTGTTTGATATTAGGAGCTCGAAATGCTCTGAGGAAAATGCTCCAGTAACAAAAGAAAATTTTGATATTTAAAAATAAATTACGAGATGGCCTACAGAAAAGTACTGTCAGATAAAATGTTGGGTGTTATATATACAGTATATATATATTTAACTGCTGCCATAAAAAAAATTGTAGTGTGAAGTCAACTGAAGGATTTTGATGGCCCTTCAGTGTGTTTCCGTTGGTGAAGAAAATCTCCTGGGAAAGCATTTTAATTAAAACACACTGTCAGAGACATTATTTTTGATTAATTTAAATTTAGACATTTAAAAATACGTAGGATGAAAAACTTAACTTAGATTTATGTGAAAAATAGTCATTAAAAATGATTACTAAACAGTTTTAATATTTGTATAAAGGTATAAATCTGTAGTCTAAAATTCCTTAAAAAATGTTGAAGATAGCACACCAAATGTGACTAATATTTTATGTATTTATTTAAATACGTATACTGAGGTAACAGAAAATACCAGGAAACGCGTGCCTTCCCTAGATTTGAAACTCCGGGATTTTTTTTTCATCCGTACAACTTTGGCAGTTAATTAGCAGTGTTACATTTTGAAAATTGGTCGTGTTAAGAGCTTCCGAAGCATCGTTTGCAAGTCCTCAGTAAAGGTCATGTGCTCCTACGATTTCATGATTTTTTAGTTCAATTTCTTCGCTACAGGGCAGCATCTCTTTTGAAATATACATTATCTGGTTACCAGTTGGAGTCGTAGGTTCCAGGTGACTCGAGGACAGGTTGACATCACCAGTGGCGTATATTCGAAGCTAGCTAGGCTTACTGCAAAGCTCAGAGAATGCACAAATAAGAGTCAATTAAATATCATCTTCATTGTCAACAATTATCAATCCACTGCAGGACGAAGGTCTCCCCAAGTTTCCTCCACAACGGTCTGTTTTGTGCCAGTCTCCTCCATGTCACTCCCGCATACTTTCGAATTTCATCCACCCATCTCCCACGTGGTCTTCTTCTGGGTATTTTCCTATCCCTTGGAATCCAATCTAAAATTTCGGCTGTCCATCGATTGTCTGTCCTTCTGCAGAATGTCCAGCCCATTGCCATTTCAGGGATTTAACTCTGATCATGATGTCTTCCACTCTCGTCATTTTTCGGATCCACGAGTTCATCTTCTTATCTCTTCTGGTTATACCAAGCATGCACCTCTCTATGCTGCTTTGAGTTGTCTGCAGCCTTTGTATGTATCTTTTAGTTAAGGTCCACGTCTCTACACCATACGTAAGCACTTGAAGGATGCATTGATCAAACACTTTTCTTTTAAGATATAATGGCACATTGCTCTTGAAAATCATGCTGTTTCTTCCAAAACCTCTGCAGGCAAGTTTTGTACGCCGATTAATTTCTTCATCAATGTGACCCTCACTTGATATCTGCTGTCCAAGATAAAAGTATGTGTCTGTTATCTCCAGCTTTTCTCCATCAACCGATAAATCTTCATTTCTTGTAAAAGCATTGAACATCACTTTTGTCTTCCGAAAACTCACTTTTAATCCCACTTCTTTACTCTTGTCAGCAAGTTCCTGGATCATACTCTGCAGCTATAATGGGGTAGTTGCAAAAATGACTATGTCATCCGCAAAACGAAGGTGGGTTAGATAATATCCATTAATGTTTATCCCTTTGTTTTCCCAGTTCGGTGATTGAAAGACATTTTCCAATGTTTTATTAAAGAGCTTGGGAGATATGGTGTCACCTTGTCTCACTCCTGTTCCAATTTTTATGTGTGTTGTATTTTCAAACAGCCGAATCTTTGCACTTGCATTTTCATAGATGTTATTAATAATATGAATGTACGCATCTTCAATACCGCAGGATTTCAGAGCCATTGTAACTGCTGATGGTATCACCGAATCAAAGGCTTTTTCATAATCGATAAAAGCCATGCACAATGGAAGTTCATATTCCTTTGCTCTTTCAATTAGTTCTCTCAGTACGTGGATATGTTCTATTGTGCTGTAGCCACTCCTGAATCCAGGTTGTTCTCTCGGTTCAGCCATGTCCAGTGTCACCTTTCAGCGGTGTGAAAGAACTTTAGTGAAGACTTTATAAACCACTGATAGGCTGCTGAAAGATCTGTAGTTCATCAGATCCTCAATGTCACCTTTTTTATGTAGCAAGATCATTGTAGCGTTGTTCTAATCCTCAGGAACCTTCTCTTCAGTAAGGCATCGAGTGAAAATTTGGGAGAGTATTGTTTTGATTTCTCCACTTGCTTCTTGTATGATGTCTACAGTAATTCCATCTTCTCGTGGAGGCTTTCGCCGCTTCATGCTCTTGATTGCATGTGCAACTTCTGCTGTAAGGACTGGAAGAACTCTGGTACTGGTACCTTTCATGATGCAGTATCATACCTTTCATATAATATGGAGTAGAATTCTTTTACTCTTGTCAAAATTTCGCCTCTATTTCTTGTTACAGAACCATCTTATTTTCTCAGTCTCATAATTCGTTTTCTTCCCTTACTGAGATGTCCCTTTGCTATCTTTAGGCTTTGGTTCTTTTCAATTGCTTTCCTTACTAGTTCACAGTTGAATTTCCTTACGTATTCAGTGATACTTTTCGTACTGTCTTGTATTTGTAACTCCGGTATTCCACTTTGGAAGTAACATCTTCTTTAGTTCTCCTCATTTCTCTTCTTTTTTGCATCAACATTTTAGTTTTTCCTGATAATTTGTTCACATGCAACTTGTTCTTATACACAGCTAATTTTGTTGCTGTTTCCATAAGAGCTATGGTTATTTTTCTGTTAACTTCAGAAATATCCACTTCTTCCGATGTTAGGCCTTCTAAAGCAGAGAATCTGTTTTTCAGTTCCAACTTGAAGGTCTTATGGTGTTTTTTAAGGTTGGTTATGTCAATACATTTTGTATGTCTTTTAAGCTTGCTACGTTCGAGTATAGTGTTGAGGTGCATCTTACATCTCAGCAATCTCTGGTCACTACCTGTGTTGAACTTGTTTAGCACACTGCAGTCTTCTATGACAATATTTTTTTTACACATAATAAAATCAATTTCACTTATCGTCTAATTTGGATGTCTCCATGTCCATTTCCTGTGTGTCTTTTTCTTGAAAAAGGAGTTCAAGATGAAAAACCCTTCTGGCTCTGCAAACTCAACGAGAGTATTTCCACGCTGGTTTCTGGTGCCGTGACCGAATTTACCTACTGAAGTTTCATTCTGTTGTCGTTGCCCTATTTATGCATTGAAATCTCCCATAATGATCTTTAAGTGCTGCTTACCTTTATTATTAAATGACGAATTTCCTCTTAAAATTCTTCAATTTCTTCTTCAGGATGACTTGTAGTGGGTGCATAAGTTTGAATAATCCGAACCTGGTATCTTCTCGAGAGTTGGATAACGAGTCGTGCCACTCTGTCAAAGAGGAACTTTCAACTTCTACAACTTTATCCTTTAGTTTCTTGTTTATTATAAATCCAACACCACTAGTTCTGCCAGTATCTGTCCCACGATAGTAGAAGAGATGTCCACTTTTAAGTTCAATGAGATCTTCTCTTTGTCTCCTTACCTCACTTTGCCCGACGATGTCCCACTTGATCCTTTGTAGTTCCTCTTCCAATTCAAGAAGACCTGAATCAGAAGATAGGGAGCGCCCATTATACGTAGCCAAGGTCAGCATCAGATGGCTGCCTAGTGCAGTCCTCCGGGGATTCTTAGCACTCTCTGCCTTCATGTCGCACTGGCCACTGCCTTGGCCAGGTACATTCCAGCTGCCGGAGACTGAGGGCCAAGATTTAAGTTGTGGAATCATTTTGGAGTGGTTTGGCCATAACTCTCAACGCAATCCAAGCTGGTTGGTGAGTGTGGGATAGAATTTCCTTTAATCCCGATGATATAGTTATACCGCTCTTGGCGGTCGTCAGAGCCCCTTTAGTGGGAACAAGATGTACCACGAGAAGGAGGGGTTGACATTTGTCAAGGAGAGGCTGTGATGTTATGCATTACCTGACCTTACATCACCAAGTAAATATAAACAAATGAAAGTCAACTATCAACGGTATTAAGATATGTCGATGCTTTCGCTGCGAAAAATACGTACAAATTCACACCTTTGACTCAGTCTGGCGAGTAAAGCCAATTGTATAACACAAAAAGTTCTTCGAGAGTCATCGTTGTTCTGATCCGAAGACCTTCGATACGATTGCCTGCCAGCGTTTCTATGACAACATGAATGAGCGTATGGAGAGAAATGGATCACTGCTTTGCGTAACGGGAAAAGAGAAGTCTTCCACTACCTCAGTCACTCGCATGCTTCCGCCTGTCGCATCACGTGATTCACGAGAGATATTTCAGTTTGTGTGACGTGTCAATGAATGAAAATCAGTTATATTATATTTTTAATTCGTGGCTTTGATGAATTCGAACTATTTTGATAAACTTTGTGAAAGCTTTTCTGAACATCTATCGTCAGAATTTAAAGAACTGTATGCTTTAAATTTTGATACAGCTCGACTAAAGTGTACTAACGGTACTTTATTCATTTTCTGAATACAAACACAAACCAGCAAGATATATTATTTCTTACATGAATTTGAATAAATTGAACGTAGTGTTTAGTGAGGCATACACATTAGTAGACTTAATATTAAAGTTTCCATTAACAACTGCAACTGCCGATAGCCGTTTTTCTGCATTAAAAAGAATCAAGATGTATCTTAAAGCACACAAGACCATGTACATTCCAGCAACTTGGCTGTTTTGTCAATAAAGAAAATTATTATTTTTAAATATGAAAACCTTCTCCGATGAAACATTTTAGGAAAATGTAACACTCAAGTTCGCCCAAAATGAAAGAAGAATGGAGTTCCTTCACAAATAATGTATTCAATTCCAAATAAATATTTTACTGAGGTAGTAAAATATCAGTATCGTTACTGATCATTTCAGTGCACCAGGCGAAACACTGTCGTAATTATCCTTTCCCCCGGGATAGCAGGATTCCCGGGTGGGGACATTTATTTTCCCCCAGTTTAGTGGGACCAAATATGGAATCTGTTTTGGCTACAACAAACCCTGGGTTAGGGTCTGACTTAGTCAGTACCCAACCTAAAAAAGCAGCATCTTCCCAGACAAGGCCTGGATCTGATGATCCTGAGGTGAGGCCTAGTTGCTCTGGGAACACCTCTCAGTCTAAGGCGGGGGAAGTTGTTTCGCAAAAGCAAAAATGACATCTAGAGGCAGGAGGTATTACTGGGTTGCCAAAAGAGTCTGTGGTTGCTAGTGTGGCTGGTAACAGCAAGGAAGTGTTGGGACTTAGCACGACTGCTAAGCGCAACATCAGGAGGGAGCTAGCAAGGCAGATGAAGGGTCAAACTGACAAGGAGTCGAGTTCAGTGGGACCAACATTTGTAGATATTTCTCCACCGGTGGTGGACAACAAAGGCAAGAGGCAGAGATCTGTTCTATCTACCCCTTCTCCAGATGTGAGGAAGCCGACCAAAAGGAATAGGGACAAGTCTCGTCCCAGCACTTATGGTGAGGCTGTCTCCACTGTTACGATGGCCATCGTGAAGGAAAACTTCCCCAACGAGTGGCTTGATGACAGTGAGGTTGGGACTATTCAGGAGGAGCTTTTGAGGCGTGTGGATGGTTCTCAAGTTGGAGAGCCTCTACCGCGCATCAAGAGCTTTTCCCTGAACTCTGGAGCTCTTGTTTACCTTTGTGAGAACGAGAGAACAGGACAATGGCTAACACCAGCCATTGGAACAAATGATAACGTTTTGAGGGGCACTGTGCTTAAGGTGATGAGGGCCAGTGATCTTCAAACCCGATCAAGGTTGCCTTTAGGACAAGGGATATTTGGACCAAGGATCCAAACGTCCTGTGCGGGAGGTTGTGTGTTTACAACAGTAGTTTGCATACAAACCACTGCAGGGTGTTGGATCGGGTACAAGATCCTAAGGCCGTCAGGTGGATTTTCCAGGAAGACAGGGAATCGGCTAAAGCCATTACTGAAGCAAGGTTCACTGCCTACACTGGGGTCGACGAGGATCGATTTAAAGTACGACATGACCCTCAGGGCTCTAGCACTTCAAAGGAGGACACAGAAATGGAAAAGCCTGATTCTGCAGTTGTGGAGCTAGAAAAAACTGCATTGTCTTCCCCTGGCCATGGTCTGGAAACAGGGAAGGACAGCGTTCCACTTGTGGGGGTGGGGTGGAACTGAGGAGGTGGATGTGGTCGGACTGGGTAGTGTCCATGAAGGTGTGGAGCTGGCTTCCAGCACCCACCGGGTGGATTCTGACCCGGCTGATCCTTCTACCACTTAGTCTCCATGCCTATCTCACAATGGAGGACTGCATGAAATGTATCCAGATCAATCTTCACCATAGTCGGTCTGCATCTGTTGCTTTGTGCTGCAGACTGGCTTCGGGGATGTTGATCTGGCTTTCATTCAGGAGCCATGGATACATAATGGGAAGATCCTGGTCTTACAATTAGCAGGCTTTACCGTCTTCTATGATAGAACAAGTAGGAGACCAAGGACCTGTATACTGGTGAGCAAAAGACACATGTTATGCCACTTCCTGAGTTTACCACAGGTGACACAACCGTGATTAAACTTTTTGTGTCATCTGATGGTGGCAGAGAAGAGCTGATTGCCGTCTCTGCATACTTACCATTTGATAAACCTCAACCACCTCCTTCTCATGAGGTAAAAGATATTGTCCACTTCTGTGAGTCAGGTGAAAGACGCCTCATCATCTGCTGTGATGCCAATGCTCACCATATCATGTGGGGGAGCAGTGACTGCAACAGACGAGAGGACAACATTTTGGAATATTTGGTAAGTACTAAACTTTATATTCTTAATCGAGGTAATGGGCCCACATTTATTGTTCCTAATAGAAGTGTAGTAATTGACCTCACCCTCTGTAGTGCTAACATGTTTGACCGCATTATTAGATGGCGTGTATCTAGTGAACCTTCATTGTTTGATCATAGATACATTTGCTTTTCAGTTGCCGATGTAAGGCAACATCTGGTGCAAATCAGAAATTCCAGAAGGACCATTTGAATATCTTCAGGGAAGATCTTGCAGCATATATTGGAGGCATGGAATTTAACATGCGTTCGGTGTTAGCTCTCGAGTTAGCCGTTGACCAGTTGCAACGGTCTATTCTCGAATCTTACCACCAAAACTGTCAGGCTTAGACTGCTAGCTTACCAAGGCAAGTTCATTGGTGGAATAAACAGCTTAGCAGTCTTAGAGGCAAAACTAGAAGGCTTTTTAATAAGGACAAACGTACTGGTGAGTGGACGGTATATAAGACTACCCTCACACAGTACGGACAAAACAATTAAAAAGGCAAAAAGAGCCTCTCAAAAGAGCCTCTTGTAGAGATTTCTGTGGAAGTATTTCAGATATTCCCAGTACTCCCAGTTTATGAAAAACATGGCTAAGGTCAATGCAAATTGCCTGAACACCATCAAATTGGTTGATGGGAGCTTCACAAAAACTGGTAAAGCCACTAACAGAAATGCTATGTACACTTTCCAGATTCAAGTATAATTGACCCCACAGGCTTGCGCACAGCTGGCCTTGAGCACCGACGTGCAAAAAAGGAGGACTGGAGGGTTGCCTGGTAGGTGGTCAATTATTCTAGGATTAGGTGGTCCATTACATATTTTGAACCTTTTAAATCACCTGGCTGGGATGGAATTGTTCCCATCTTGATGCACCAAGGACTGGAGATAATTATTCCACCGTTGTGCAAAATGTACCGGGCCAGCATTGCTCTTGGTTATATACCAAGTGCTTGGAGACAGGATAAGGTAATATTTATTTCCAAGCCAGGTAAGTCAATTTACCAAGAAGCAAATGCCTTTAGACCTATTAGTCTAACATCTTTCTTTCTCAAGGTTCTTGAGAGGATGGTAGATAGGCATATTAAAGAAGAGGTTTTACACCCTAAACGCCTCTCAAAATTTCAGTTTGCCTATCAATAAGGCAAAGTTATAGAAGCAGCTCTACATGGCATTGTTTGTTGCCTGGAGAAGGCACTAGAATTTAAGGAGGTGGCATTAACCACTTTCCTTGATATTGAAGGTGCCTTTGACAGGGTCTCTACGGAGACCATTGTGGGAGTTGTGGAAAGACATGGTGTTGATAGAACCTGTTGTCAATGGATTAAGGCCATGCTCACAAGCAGAACGGTCGTGGCCTCGCTACTCGGCTGACTCTGTCGGTCTCCATCTGCCGGGGCTGCCCTCAGGAAAGAGTTTGTTCTCCCCTCTTGTGGTGCCTGGTGGTGGATGAACTGCTAGGGATCCTCGAGTGGTCTGGTTGCCACTGTTTTGGCTATGCAGATGACGTGGCCATAATTGTAAAAGGAAAATTCTCTAAAACAGTCTCGAGCGTAATGCAAAGAACACTGGGACTTGTTGAGGATTGGTGCAGGAAGGTTGGTCTATCAGTAAACTCTGACAAAACCACGCTTTGTGCCTTTCACTAGAAAGAGGAATTTTGGAGACCTTGGAGATATTGCTCTCTTTGGGAAAATAGCTCCTCTAAATACACAGGTTAAGTAGCTGAGAGTCATTTTGGACGGAGGCTTAACCTGGAGACAGCACATAGATTACTGTATTGCCAGAGCCAAGAAAGTGTTCTGGTCATGTAGATGTGCTATTGGCAAACCTGGGGTCTCAACCAGAGGATCTTGCACTGGATATATACTATGGTCAACGACCTATGGTCACTTATGGCTCAACGGTGTGGTGGCGTAGAGTTAACCTTTGCGCGGTGCAGGCTGAACTTAACATGTTACAAAGGCTGGCCTGCATAGGTATATCAGAAGCAATGAGAACTACTCCAACAGCTGCTTTTTGATATTCTGCCAATTCACCTTTTAATTGAGGGTGAGGCCATTATCGGGGCATATAGATTATGCTGCAATGGCATGTGGAGACCCTCGTTGTGGGTTGGCAGCAATACCAAGCCTATTCAGGAGTATTTTTGTAAGGAGCCCATCTTTCAAATCGGAACCGACAACATGCTAGTAAAATATCATTTTGATAAAGTATTCGGTGTGAACTTTACCAGTCGCGGTGAATGGGAAATGTTCTTTGTCCCAGGGTGCAGCTGGGAAACTGTTTGGTTTAATGACGGCTCCAGGACAAACGTAGGAGTTGGAGCAGGGGAATATTGCCTATCCAAAGGTTATGGTTCATGCCAAAGCCTTGGAAGGCATGCTACCGTGTTCCAAGCTAAGGTGTATGGTATTATAGCATGTGCCTCAGAATGTCTGATCAAAGGTTATCACAATGTGTGTATCCAGATTTGTTCAGACATCCAGGCGGCTTTACTGGCACTTTGTCAGTGCCGCATTTCATCCAAAATTATGTGGAATTGCCTCCAGACCCTAACTGAACTGGCAAACCGGAACAAAGTGCAACTGCTCTGGATGCCAGGACATATGGGTTTTGTAGGTAATGAGAAAGCTGACTTTCTTGCTATAGAGGGGGCACAGCAGGCTTTTTATGGTCCAGAGCCTGCATTAGGGCTCGCCTCTAGTGTGGCTAGAGGACTAACTAAAAGGCTGCTGAAGACTAAGCAGCTTGACCTCTGGTATGCTACCAGGGGTCAGAGTCAGGCAAAGGAACTTAATCAAGGACTCTTGCCTCATAGGGCTAACGAACTCCTTAAACTGCCAAAAAAGGATATTGGACTGATTGTTGGTCTACACTGTAAAAAAAAAAGTTGTAGTTTTTACAGAAAATTACTGTAAATCGCTACAGAAAAATGCCGTAACCACATTTAACAGTTTAAAACTGTAAAATCTACAGTTTTGGGGATGGCAACGCGCCGAGCTACTGAACTACTTAACGCGCATGCTCAAACACTTAGCCTCGCGTTTCGAAGTAGTTTGGTAGAACTTAGCAATATAACGAGCAAAAGGGATTTGTAATCTCAGCATTACAAGACATATTAATCATTCTCAGTTCCACTAAATTATTATTACGAGGTTAGAATTTCCGTGTTCCACTTCCGAGATTTATCATTCTTTGTTTTTCTTTCAATTTCAGTTAATTTTATTTGGCGTTGAGCACTTCGCCGGATTGTTTGTATGTTAGGCTTAATTTCTACGTTAAGTTCGCCGCATATCACTTCACTTTATTCCTATTCAATATCTTTCCCTAACGTTTTGTATCTGTTTGTCCAAAGTTTTTCTGTACTGTAGGAGACTAGTGCTTTTTTTCATTTGGAAACTTTTTTGATTACAGTTTAACAGGAAAGTTCATGTGGACATATGCTAACTATTCGGTTACACGTTGGTCTACGCATGAGTTAAGACTGGGCACTTATCTGCTTTTAGCGTATGTTTGCCGCTAACAGTTATAAAGTACTTTTAACGACTACCTGTACTATTAATGGTACTATCGTGTAAGTGATGGAATTTTACGATAAATTCATAACTTTTGGACTGGTGATATTTTGGATTGTATGTGAGAAACAAACGAATTCTACTACGTAACTTTGCAGGACGCTAAAGTACACATTTACCCATAATTTTGTTGCTTGGTTAATTCTCCAGGATGCAGTGCATTTGTTTATGGGATGCATGATCATCATCTGACAAATTGCTTCATCCAGGCAACTGGCTTATTCAAGGAAAATTGAAAAAAACAACTTGTTGATCATTTGTATTTACTTCTCATAACCTTTTTACATACCACCCAGTAAAGACGGAAATTTACTTTTGCTCTGTCCGAATTTTAAATTAGTCTCAAATATCAGCTTTGTATAATAACATGGCCATGTAGTTTTTTTTGTTTTCTACGTGACTCATTAGTTGAATGTGAAAATTATTAGAAGAAGAAGAAAGCATGGAATACCTTCCAAAAAAGTCAAAGCCTGGAATAATGATACAGGTAAGCATAGTTTTTGCTGCTAAACTTTTGAAATGTTGTACAGAATGTAGTTACATGCCTAAAGTTTTGCTGAATGAAAGTTTCTGAAGAAAGTACTTTATTCATGCCTTAAAACAATTCTAAATTTTAGTATGCTTGTCTAGTAACCTTTTAAAAATATACCCTTATTAAAATAGTTTCTTTTAGTGTTTTTTTTTTTCAATATCAAAATTATATGTTCAGTTCCAAACTAAGAAAAACCTACTTAACAAAATACAAAAGGGTTATAATGCAATTGAATAACATGCACCATCTGAAAAATGGTTTTACTCAGGTGATAAATTTATTGTGAGAACAATATTTCTAGATATTGTGACCACGATAGCAGATGCATACACAATTTGTACTACTTGACTCTATTTCTGTTTTCACTGTCCTGGTGACGCAGTGGTCTAAGCAATGGCTTCTGATCATTCATTCGACAGGGGACCGGGTTCAAATCCCGGTGAGGCATGGATGTTGTGTTTGTCTTACGGCACTGGCTCTCTCCCTTCCCTGGAACCAGTGACCCTAAATTAGGGACGGGCGACTGCCATTATAGCCCATTGAGTTGCTCGCGGTGGTCGTTAAACCTCCAATCAAAAAAAAAAAAAAAGCCCACCAAAAAAATGTTTATTATCATAACTTCCTCAGAGTTGCATGATGAATCACTTAGTTTTGCATGCATCTATAAGTTTCCTTGCTCAACCCACGCTCGTCATCTGCCACAAAAAACAGAAAAACGATTACAAAAACCACAAGTTGTGAGAGTCTGAATAAATTATAAGATATATATATATATGACCAATTTTGTAGATGGCCGCCCCGGTGGCGCAGTGGTCTAAGGCGTTGGCCTCTGATCATTCGTCCGTAAGGGGTCCGGGTTCGAATCCCGGTGAGGCATGGATGTTGTGTTTGTCTTACGGCACTGGCTCTCTCCTTCCCTGGAACCAGTGACCCTAAATTAGGGACGGACGACCGCTTATAGCCCATTGAGTTGCTCACGGTGGTCGTTAAACCTCCACTAAAAAAAAAAATGTAGATGAAAATTTAAACATTCAAAATGCAATTTTACCTTGAAAAATGTAGGCACAGAGAAAAACTATCACACTTTAGAAACACTCCTGTTTTACTTCCCGTTTGACACTACCATGACTGAAAGTTACAAGAATTAGAAAATAAATTTAATTTAATGAAATAAGTGAATAAATCATACTTTCTTACTCTGTTGTGTAAGGCATCATTATGAAGAAAGAAAAACATTGGTTTATAAAACTTGATTGTTTAAATAAAGGAGGCCCACAATAACATAGCTGATTAATATTTTTTTTTATTATTTTTCCTTGTTATACTTTTAAAACATAATTTAAATCTAAAAAAGCTTAATAAAGATATCTGAATACAAATACATGCGTGCAATTACTTAGACATTTACCCTTCATGGGGCACGTAAACAAATATTTACAAAGTGAAATAACTGTTCCTTAACTGACATTTTGATCAAGGAAAAAAATGCCACCATTTGCAGTTTCTTTTCTACCTTACAGTCTGCTCATTACTTCCTAGTGCTAGGACTGTATTTTTTTTTCAACTACTCTGTTGAAAAAATACAGGGTGTTTTGAATGGGGCTATACAACTATGCATATCTGGAATAAGAGGTGGCTATGCTACTGGCTCACCTCTACCAATCCACCCATCTGGAAAACAGGTGTTTGGGTACGCCATCAAATGACGAATATAACAGCCCGTTTCCACAAAATTATTGTGCCACACACACAGAATGTACCCCTATTCAGAGGTTATTTGCCATATTGTGTGCGAAAATTCCTTTGAACTTTGTGTCGCAGACATTGTTTCCTCAAACCAAAACACACAACATGCTTGCTCTGCACCTTCGAAAGTAACCATTTCGCAAGCGTTTGTTGTGGAACAAGTGCTTTAATGCCAGTCCAAAAGATATCTGGCTCCTGAATACAAGAAATTCCCAGAATGCAATTTCAGCCTCCTCTCGGTTCCTGAAGGTCCTGACCTTGACGTAATTGCTAAAATGCATGAACAGGTGGGAATCCGTAGGTGCCAAGTCAGGCGCGTAGGCAGGATGTGGGAAGGGTTTGAACCTCAGTTCGTATCATTTCTGTTTTGTCATATGTGACACATGTGGTCTTGCGTTAACATGGAGGAGAAAAGGACCCTCCTGTTCACCAAAGATGACTGTTTGGAACACAACTTCTGGTGCATTGTCAATTTCTTTACAGTATGTAACTGAGGTAATGCTTTCATCAGCATTCCAGAACTTTAAGTGTATAACACTGAACAATCCCACACACTGTCAAGACTTTTTGCATCAACCTTGGTTTAAGATAATGTTTTGGTGGTTCAACAAGGTTCAGCCACTGTCCAGATTGCTTACAGTTGTCACATAGCACCCACTTTTCAACACAAGTTACAATGCGATCAAGTAGGGTCTCCTTTTTGTTGTGAAGCAGAAGGTTACTGCACTTTTTGAACCATTGTTTCTGATGTTCCATTAGTTTGTGTGGGACCAACTTATCGAGCTTCTTGGCCTTACCAATTTGATGGAAATGATTGGCACCAACACCTTGTACTGTTTGGCGAGTTCACTGACTGATGTTGGGATTTGCCTTCAGAACATTATCAGTGACCGAATGCCGTACTCACTCCTCAGCCCTCCTTATCTCGTTGGCTAATGTCACTGGAATGAAACTTTGCAAGCATTGTGGGAAAGTTGAATATGGCATTTCAGAAAATCTGCCATTATTTTCTGAACAACCTGATAATTAGTATTATGAGTGAACTATCAATTAGCATTATTAGTAAACTTCATACTGGACCACCAGATTTTGTTAATCAGTGGTACACAAAAATCTTTACTTCCCCACGGGTGGAAAAAAAAGGGTAAACCTTCCGAAAGTAGTTTCTGAAGCGACGATAGATGGCGACACGTTATCGCTAAATCGTGAAGCGTAGCGTAATGTTATGAAATAGGCAAAGGAAATGAATAATATGGATTTAGGTGGCCCTTAAAAGGGCCTTTATGAATGTACATTCTTGCATATGTGTAAAATATTTATTACAACGGAAGAGTGAGTTTTCCTCATGAATCTGAAACTGTCTACTTAGCAGAATAAAAAGCCAGAAAACCTTTATCTGACGGGGAAGAACTGCCTGATCGCACGAATCAGGACTTCAAAGCAATGTTCTGAGGAAATTGGGCAATTCCGTCGGAATAAATATTCCATAATATGGTCTGCCAAGTACATTTTGTGGTTGCCCTGTGTTAACTGATGCTTAAGGGGACGCCAATTGCTCTCTACTCCTTGTGTATGCGCCCCTGTGATGGGATCAATGAAGTCGAGGGAGTGGTTGACTGTGAAATGTGCGTAGCCAGAGCGCCATCTATCGGAGCGGGCCACTTTCGGAAGGTTAGCCAAAAAAAAAAGCTTGTCCTTAATGTACTAGCTCTGAAAAAGGGAACCATTGATTTTTGTGTATAATGGGGGGAGGGAGCCCTCTCTGTATTTATACTTAGTGAGCAATCAGACTGTGAAGTTAGAGTTCACTGTAAACTTAGCCCTGTGGCACAAATTGGGGCGAGGGGGGTAGAGGTCTGCCGGGCGAGGTCAGGCCTTTTGTAGTTTAGAGAACAAAGCAACGGGCTGGGCCAAGTCGACCCATTCTTTTTATCGCAATGGTAAAGAAAAAAAATTCCTGGATTTCCTGGTGTGTTAAACTGTTTCGAAGGTTTTACTTACTTCCATGACAGCCCAGGGCGTCGTAAGAAAAGCAACAAGAGGCAGAGGCATGCACAGTGTTTTTACCAATCTAAGGTTAAGATGGTAAAACCATTTTGGGGCTTGTTGACAGCAAAAAAATTTGCCACACTCCGTGAGTGTTGTGTAGGATGGGGGGGGGCGAGGGTGTCTGCAGTGGGGTGAGGGTGTTTTTCTATGACGGTGGGACGGCATGGATTTTTTCTCCTATCCCTAATCTGATCTTTTGTAGTGTTACAGCTTACTAGTTCAGAGAAATGGATATTCTGAATGCATTTAGTCTTCCTTTTTCTCTCTTTTTAAAGTTTATGGCTGTCTACTTTCCTTGAAAAAGCCATCTGGTTGATGTGCGAAAGCTTGGAAACTTTGATTTATATTCTAAACCAAGAAATTTGGATCTCTAGTACTATTTTAATTGTAATTGGTGTACAGTTCCTTGTTATTAATTAATTATATTTTTTGGTAATTGTTAAAGTTTAGTTAATATTTTTAGCTTACTACATTCAACTTAAAATTTTCAATAATATCCCATTTCATTACTTAATTTTCACATTTTCATAAAATACAATAGAAAAACAAAATAATACCAAATGGCACATCACAAGCCGAGCCAAGACTAAATAAGAGAGGCAATTGATGGGCCCAGGGCTGAAAATGTCTGATATTTGAAACGGGCTGGGTCTTGAATGCCAGTGCTTGGGCCAGGCTCACCAAATTAGGCCCTTGCAGACCTCTAGAGGAGGGATATTTTTGTCTACGTCTGGTGGTGCCCTAGCAAAATCAAATCCTATTTCTAGATGAAATTGACCCAGGAACCTCCGATATGGTATCCTAGTGCCTTAACTATGTTTTATAAAGATTTGACCATGTGCAAATTTGAATAGTTAGAGCAATCTGTTCCTTTTTATAATGTAAACTTAGCAGGGGTCGCACTGCCGATTGCCATCTTAGCAATTTGCGCAAAACGAAATCATTTTGGTGATGGAAAAAACCTTTGGCGATTACAGTTTCATTATGTTATAAACACTTTGGTGAAAAAAAATAATTGAATTTGGCGACTAAATTGGCAAAAAAACTTTAGAAAAGCCAGTGCAACCCCTTCTTAGTATTAACATAGTTGCTATATATGTATATCCATACTTGACATATCCTAGGAGCCAGGCACTTAGATTTTTGTCCCTGGCAGCAAATATTTTTATTTCAGACTTTACAATTTCTAGTAAATAATGTAATTTGTGTTGCATAATTTGCAGATTATCTGTTAAGAAGTAATAAATTTAGGTACTGCAAATACTGGTAGAGTAAAATAATTTAAAAAAAATTGGTACAGCATTTAAAAAAATATGTGAGGGTATTGTCAGGAGAGGTGTGATTGGAAAAGTACCAAAAATGTAACAGGAAAAACGTAACACAAACGCCGCAATAGAGGACCGCCAAGAGATGCAAGATTTTTTTTTAGTTACAAGCATTCTGACATAAAATATGATGCAACGAAGTCTATATATTTGTGCATGTGGGAGTCTGTGTTGTGAGCAGCACACAGAGCTATTCCATGGCACTTAACCATTTTGCAATATCACATTCTCATTTATTTTTTTTATTTTTATTTTTTTTTTATTTTGAGACATATAAAAAAAAAAGATAAATACTACAGATTTATTAGGTCTAACTAATGAACTACAGTAATGCTGCAAAACCCAGGGATATGAGTTCCTTTGTTTATTTAAAAGTAACTCAAAAGTACTTAAAAATTAGTTACTTTTTTATAAGCTGATAGTTTTTTTCTTCATCTTTGGACTTCTGAGTCAGTCATCCTGTGAATCGTGGCTTTTCTGCCGGAAATTATGGTTCATGATTAACACGACAGATGGTGGCACATTTTCTATGGATTATGTCACATTTTTTTCACAGCCTTGTGTATTATACACCACCGTGGATCTTAGAAAGAAACTTTTTGTGTGAATTTTGTGGTCTGCAGGTTACACAAAGGTAAAAGTACAGTACTTTGAATTAATATGTACAAAATATGACTTCTGCAAATAGTATTTTAATAAAATCAAAATCTTAAATTTTAATTTTTTGATATTTTTTTTTTTGATTAGAGGTTTAACGACCACCATGAGCAACTCAATGGGCTATAAGCAGTCGCCCGTCCCTAATTTAGGGTCACTGGTTCCAGGGAAGGGAGAGAGAGCCAGTGCCGTAAGACAAACACAACATCCATGCCTGACCGGGATTCGAATCCGGACCCCTTACGGACGAATGATCAGAGGCCAGCGCCTTAGACCACTGAGCCACCGGGGCGGCTTTTTTGAGATCAGCAATGGATGAGTGGGAAAACAAAATTATGAAGCAAATTGGAACTTTGTTTTGCAAATAAGTGCTTTGGGTTAAAAAAAAAAAAAGGAAATTGACAACAGATGTAGTTATTATTTTTTGGCTTAGCATCATCAACAGACATCATGCATTTTTTTTTACTTCATTCATCTGGCTTCTAGATCTGGAACATATTTGTCAAGTGCTGTATGTATATATATATAATATATCATCATCATTGTCAACCATTATCAATCCACTGCTGGACGAAGGTCTCCCCAAGTTTCCTCCCACAACTGTCTGTCTTGTGCCAGTCTCCTCCATGTCACCCCTGCATACTTTCGAATTTCATCCACCCATCTCCCATGTGATCTTCTTCTGGGTCTTTTCCTGTCCCTTGGAATCCAAATAATATATATATACATACATATATATCTCAATTCTAGTTAAAAAATTCTATACATACCTCAGTAAAATACTGGGGTAGGCATTCAAATTTTAGTATATCGAGTAGTCTACATTTGCATTAGACTTCTACACACTCACAATCACGGGCCACAGAAATTAGCTCCACTGTTACACTTTGTGCAGTGCATTTGTTAGAATGATATAATTAAGGTGCTGTTATGTGTTTTTTAAACAACAAAAAAAAAGCTGTTCTTTTTTCAAATAACAGCATGCCCCCAAAACATCAAGTTAAATTGGAGAGCTCTAAAGCAAGCATTGGGGACATTTGCACATCAAAACATTTGGCACACACAGCCTGATGCTTCCTCATGCCTCAGGGGTTTTTTTCATTTTATGTATTTGTTTGTAATAGCTTTATTTAAAAAATTAAAATAAAAACAATTTCGAATTGCGTTTGGCCATATTTTTTGACATTCTTTAGCTGCAAAGTAGTTTGTTTTCCCTTTAATAGTAACTGATATATATTTGTGAACTATCAGTTATATCCTCAGGCGGCACCCTACCTCTGCCAGCCAGGAATAACACCTGGAACAGGTGGAAAGCTCTTGAAATAAAATTATTGGTGAATAACATAGTTCAGTAATATTTCTTTTAAATGTGCAGCAGAAGATAAGCAGCAGGCTGATGGCTAAAACCAAACTGTTCTATTATCATTCGGTATTTCCTTTGTGTAAAAGAACTTTCATTTCTATTTATAAAAAACAGGTAGCTATTAGTTTCCTTTAACGGCTTTGTGTAATTTACCGGAATTTCTTTATAAAACCCATGTTTTCCCATTATTTGTGGCCATATAATAGCACATGTTTCTGCAGAGCACACACTTTTGGTGTTTAAAATTGTCAAAATGAAATTTGAAAATTGGTACCTACACGTAGCGGCAACCATAATTTGCTATATAGCACATCAAGTTGTTTTCATGGCATAGGTGTCTTCTGCTACATGGAACTTCTGGTTACCAACTGATAAGCAGTGTATGGGTAAAACTCGAAGCTCCATGTTATTGCAGCAATTTCCACGAACAACCTTGGCAAGATGGCATAATGAAGCAGAATTTCGAAAAGCTCAAAACAAAATGTAGCTGAATATACAGCCCATAAAATACGAAGCTTTTGGTGGGAAGCGAAAATCGCCCAGTCAAACTGCGCCACATAATATCGCAAATCAAAAGACTTGAAGATGATCTTTTGCACAGCAAGAATTCCCAAAGCAACCAGAACTTCCAGTATTTCATTACAGTCCCACGCCATTTCTGCAGTCGAAAGGAAATATTTACTGATTTTTAAAAGCATTGATCCTATCTTATTTAAACTTCGCAAGATCTATTCGTAAAGTAGAACAGACACGCGTGACAAAAAGATGAATATATAGATTAATATTCAGCTGGGAGAAACAATCCATTTTCCTGTGACCTTTGGTAGTTGAATGCTCTTTCGCTGCCCTGGTGGCGCAGTGGTCTAAGCAATGGTTTCTGATCATTCGTCCGACTTGGGTCAGAGTTCAAATCCTGATTAAGCATGGATGTTGAGTTTCTTATGGCACTGGCTCTCTCCCTTCCCTGGAACCAGTGGTCCTAAATTAAGGAAGTGAGACTGCATATAGCCCATTGAGTTGCTCACAGTGGTTGTTAAACCTCCAATCAAAATAAAATTAAAGAAAAAAAAAACTCTTTCTGCTCAGCTGTAATATGACAGCGTGCGGCTCAGAGGTTTACGCATCCACAGCTGATCGGTTGGCAACCAGCAATTGAATTGCCAAGAAATACCTGTGCTGTGAAAACAACTTTACGTGCTATTGCAAATGGTGGTTGCCGAAGCATCGCAGTGGGTAAGTACAGATTTTCTTTCATTTTGCAACCAAATTTAAACTCCAAAAGTGCATGCTCTGCAGAAACATAGTATCATGAGATCACAAATAATGGGAAAACATGAGTTTTATAAAGAAATTCAGATAAATTATATGGAGCTGCTAAAGGAAGCTAGCACTAAAAAATGTTACGACAGCATTGAAATTTTTTCTAAGTACATAGCATAAAATTTACAGCTGTCCCAGTGACGCAGTAGGCTTAGCGCTGGCTTCTGACCATTTGTCCACAATGAGTGCAAGTTCAAATCCCAGTATGGCATGGATGTTGTGTTTATTTTACAGTACTGGCTTCCTTTCCTGGAACCAGTGGCCCGAAATTATGTAGCTCATAGCCCATTAAGTTGCTCATGGAAAAGTTGCTCACATTTACTGCTTATTCAACTTTCTCATGGTAGTTGTTAAACCTCCAAACAAACAAAATTCTTACGAAGCATGCATGCAAGAATTGATACATTAAATTACGTGTTACATTGAGATTCAGAAGTCCAGCCAAAAACTGCTACCTAATTTCTGGATGAGAAGAAAAGTTATAGTTTTACGTAAATAACAACTCTCCAACAGGACCAGTAAAATAAGTAGTTTAGTGGTCCTGTGCAGTATTTATTTACTAATGCCAACAACAGATCATTAGCAAATCCAAAGTTCAAACCTCTGATAGCCTCATGCATATGTAACTGAATATGTATAAATTTCCTTCTATCAAAAAGTGTCAAAATTATTTAAAATCAATTTTTGTGTCAAAATTATTGTAAATGGTGCTTTAAAATAAGTTCCATGGTGGAAGCTTTATTTTTAAAGCATCATTTACAATAGATATTTCTCTTTCTTGTGAGATGTATCTAATGCATAAAAAGCTAAGATAAAGAACACTAAGAAAAATACCTTGTAGGATATTTTTGTCAACTTTTAACAGCTTTTTAATTCTTATGTTTAAGATTCTTGTTTTAATCCATTTCAGAAGAAACTTGTATTCTCACCCAACACTCATGCTCAGCATTGATCAAAAAATAATAGACAGAATTTCAAGTTCTGAAAAGGAATTTGCTATGCTGCTGCCAACTTGGAATTCATTTAGAGGTGAGGCTTCAACTTAGTTTTGAATTGTTAGTTTTGTGTGCATGGTTAGTTTAGTGCTCATCTTATTATAGAATGAATAGTTCATTGCCAACTTCATATGAAATTGTTTTCGGAACTTTTGTTTAAATAAAATATGTTCAAGGTCGTTTGGAAAATTAAGTCTAAAAAAGTCTATTATCCTTCTTGCAAAATTGCAATAAATAAAACTAAAATAGCTCTGATGTTTAAAAAAAAAAGAAAAAAAAGCGAAGATCATTCAGCATTTTTTCAAAAAACGGTATCTCTTGTTCCTGTAGAGAAAGCCAAGACGAGCAAAGGTTTTGGTGTGGAAATAAAATTCCATTATAATGTAAACACTAAGTTGGCTTCAAACTTGTGTAGTGAGCAAACAGCATTTTCATCTAGGTTGGCAATCAGATTGCAGAAATATATGCTCTATGCACACTGATGTGTACATCAGTTGTGGAACCGGTACTAAAATTTCTCGTAGTTTTATACAGTGAAGCTGCTAGCAAATTTATTTTGCAAGTAATGTGTGTGTGTGTGTGTGTGTGGGGGGGGGCTTGAGTTTTAAAAATGTTCTAAAATTCCATTTAGTGAACAGGTTTTCTGTGTTTAAGTTCTGCCCATTTTATTTTTATTTCCTATACTCAAAATTGGTAATAGATTTTGCTGATGAAAACATTTTACAGTGTGTTCAGAAAAGTTATTTCTGATGAGTCTGAAAAACGTTTTGTGCTTCAAGACCCCCCCCCCAAAAAAAAATTCTTCAAAATCTTATCTGTAAAATTCTCTTAGATAATATTGTTGTATTTTATATAGGTTTGAAGTCTTGGAAATGTACGTTATCTATGTTTTCTAACAGTACTGTTATACAAATATATTAAATTACTTAAATTGAGAATGGTCTCAATGAAATTGACTGAAGATTTCAATGAATGTTAATAAGACTAATTCTGTAACTGTTAAAGTTAAAATCTTTAATAAAGACTGGCTTTATAGTATTAAAAATTTTCACATGTTTAAAATAGTGTAATAATCAGCTGTTTGATAGTATCGACAAAGCTTGTTCTGTATTGTGTGGGGGAAGACATTCCACGTTGGGATTTTTCTGTACAGCAATATTTTGTAATATTACAAATACTGTGCAACTTTTTCACTAAGAAGAGCTTTCAGTGTGTTAAATATCCTCTCAGTAGGCAAAACATTAGAGATAAGGGTGATGGGCAGTTGAC
The DNA here is from genome assembly GCA_039090855.1 of Macrothele yani. Lineage (NCBI taxonomy): Eukaryota > Metazoa > Arthropoda > Arachnida > Araneae > Macrothelidae > Macrothele > Macrothele yani. Next base: position 41,514,614 of record CM076999.1, on the reverse strand, counting down.
GTAGGCATCCATCGTGCGAAGTGAAGCAGTTCCAAACCAAACACAGGTAATAAATAGGTGGTCAGCGGGGCTTCTCAACAGTGTGTTGGAATTGATGAACGTGGGTAAATGCGTAGGTCTAAGCGCTGGCTTATGATCATTCGTCCGTGAAGGGTCCGGGTTCGAATCCCGGTGAGGCATGGATGTTGTGTTTGTCTTACGGCACTGGCTCTCTCCTTTCCCTGTAACCAGTGACCCTAAATTAGGGATTTTTTTTTCATTGGAGGTTTAACGACCACCGTGAGCAACTCAATGGGCTATAAGCAGTCGCCCGTCCCTAATTTAGGGTCACTGGTTCCAGGGAAGGGAGAGAGCCAGTGCCGTAAGACAAACACAGCATCCATGCCTGACCGGGATTCGAACCCGGACCCCTTACGGACGAATGATCAGAGGCCAACGCCTTAGACCACTGCGCCACCGGGGCGGCTAAACTAGGGATGGACGACTGCTTATAGCCCATTGAGTTGCTCACGGTGGTCGTTAAACTTTCAATCACCAAAAAAAAAGTGGGTAAATGAGGTGATGTTTGGCTCATACATACTGACCGCTTAATGATTTAAAAGCAAATCACATCCAGGTTAAATATCGAAGGCCCAAGCATCCTGAGTAAGCAAATGGTATGGCGCATGCCCTGGGCTACAGCAGGAAGGCCAAGCAATGGTGTAAAAACAGGAACTCCAGCTAAAGAAACACAAGGGCCTTAGATGTGCTGTACTAGCAATGAGCTTTTGTTGTGATGGAAACTGTCTAGATGTCAATCCCAATGATCGACAAAAATGTAAATTCGTAAACTGGAAATTAAAGTTGGCAATGAAATGTATAAAAGCTGCCCCGGTGGCGCAGTGGTCTAAGCGATGGCCTCTGGTCATTCATCCAAAAGGGGTTCGGGTTCGAATCCCGATGAGGCATGGATGTTGTGTTTGTCTTACAGCACTGGCTCTCTCCCTTCCCTGGAACCAGTGACCCTAAATTAGGGACAGGCGACTGTTTATAGCCCATTGAGTTGCTCATGATAGTCGTTAAACCTCCAATCAAAAAAAAATATATATTATAAAATGCAATCTGCATTTTTATTTAAATAAGCACAGTAATTATTTTGTTGAATTTCTTACATCATAAGACTAGTAATTTACAATTCATGTTATTTGCTCAATGATTATTGATTGAATTTTATGACAATATAAGTGATTTATTGATTGCTTTGCATTGGAAAATATCGTCAATGCATACATTACCTTAATAATAAAATGATATTCAAAACATGTTGTAAAAATATTTTTCATGAAAAAGGACGTTAATTTTCTATTACAGTATATTTATTGGATGGAGACCCTAGTCGTGCAAAGTGCCAAATTTGTCACCAACCTATATTTCATAATCTATAGACTCAATAATGATTTTCAGAATTTCGTGTGATTTTTGTAAGCATTATACTTTATATACACATTTAGGTTAAAAAAATGGGGGGGGGACTAATGTATGCAATGTAGGGTTAAAAACCTTTTAACAGATGCTCTGTGGATCATATGACAAAAATCATGGTATTTAGTGCACATTACAGAACTTTAAAAAAAACGAATGTGAGTGCCAGTTTTCTAGGCACCTGGGATTTGTCAAGCCCTGGGACCTAGAGAGGGGATTATTTTAGGTGAAATTTCCAAGAAAATTTTCAATGATGACTGCAAAGTAATCTGGAAAAAGTGTTCCTTGCACACTGGAAGGTCAGGTTTAACTCACTGGGTCTTTGTGGGGCCGTGATGACATTGTACTTGTGTAATAGTGAATTCAATTCTATGTTTTAGAATTTTTATTTTGAAATGTTAAAAAATACACCGCCTGGACCATTCTGACCATATCGTCTGACTGTGTTGGGAGCAGTGAACACGTGACTGCACTGCCACACGGCAGAGTGGCTCCGGGCGGACCAGGGGGACCACTGGTAGAGAGGATCGACGAATCATGCGCCAGGTACAAATGGATTCCACGGGGACCCGGTCCGCTATACAGCCAAATGTAGCTGCTCCTGTGTGCCCCCCCCACACACACACACATTTCTTGAAAAATTGCTGGTGGTATTGGCAATTTTGGAATGGTTTTGGCAAACAGTGCACCACATAATAGTCTTGTCATAATTTGACATTAGCCAATTAAATGTTTTTATCCAAGATTCCTGAACTGTCCAACGGTGTTTTTTTGCGTACACTTTATCATAGTCCGCTTGCGTGAGTTTCAATTCTGCCAACGACACAGATTCAGATTCTGAAATTACATCACTCAACAATGCAGAAGACGAATTTGTAACAACCGCTGACAGATCGGAAATTCCACATAATAGCTTGCTATGAGATATGCTCTCCTTGCTGGATTCCCCCCTCCCCCCAAATCGTATCCATTTATAAATAAAACTTATATCCGCAGCTAACACAAACTACTGTTCTCTCAGACAAACTAGGTAAGTTATCGGTGTCTGTAATTTTTGCTCTTCTCCCGGGTAAGTGTACAGGCTCATTCTTAAATCTTAAACGAAACTTAGGCTTTGTTTCAGTAGTACCGCTGTTCTTTGTGTGTGTGTGTGTGGGGGGGGGGGGCTTCCATTATTTCTCCTCCTCACTCGCGCAAGTTGTATCAGAGACCCAACCCCACCCGGGGCTGTGCAATAAATATTCTGTGGTCACTTCCTCCTCATAAAGCACGGCTTTTTTGCCCATCAGTCTGCATCCTCCTGTTTCAGGGCAGTTTACGCATTTTGTCACTAAACACCGGAGGCTAGTTTCAATCCAGGCATGCACCCTGTCGTTAACTGTAAACGCCATCTGGAGCAAAACTACGTATGGCCCCAATTTCTGGATGTAGAGCATAATATAATTGAAGAAGCACTTCCTCCCATAATAATAAAACAAATTCTGGTGATTTTTGCAGTAAAATGAAAAACACGCGACGACTGTCTTTTTTTTTTTTTTCTAGAGTAGAAAATTCTCCATTCCAAACTTTTTTTTCTTTGAACCTAGTTGCCCAACCGACCGGGCTACTAGATTTCATTTTTACTTACCCAGGCCAATAATTTACATGCCTCGGGCATCTCTGGCATGGTATTTTTCAAGCCCTGCTAGTATATGGATCATTGACGTGCCAGCGATGTGTGGATGAGATCCTACCACCCCATGTGCTCCCATTCCTGGCGGGGATTCCAGGTCGCACTGCGTGCCACAGATCCCTCTGTAATTGTCCTGCAGCTCTGTTTTTGCCATTTGTATCCATCTGTATCATTAATTCCATAAAATTTCAGTTCAATGCGATGTTTTCTTCTAAGTGCACAAATTTCATTGTCCGTGAGTGTAGTTGCAAGGGTATTGTATTCCTGAGATTTTCGTATTTTTTGTCTTTCTTTAGTATATAATTGGGCATAAACATTTAAATATTTGTTAATTGACCTTGATAAACAAATTCATTTTGTTATCAAGTGTGCAGCTCAGATTGCAATGCTTATACATTTGGTAATGTTTTATGTGCTATATTTCCTAGATGTAAGCATTTAGATATAAAATAAATGAATATATATATATATATATTTCTATGTTTCCTAAACTTGATACTTTTTTTGTATAGGTGCCTTCTCAACATCAACCCTGAGCATGGAATCAAAATTGAGAGATAAAATGACCCATACAGTCCAAACATTCTTTTGTTAATGAATGAATGACTGACTTTGAGTGGACAAAACAATAAAAAAAAACAAATATTTCAACTATGTACCACAATTTCTTTACCACTTATTTAATAAAAACGTTATTTGTAAAAGATAAGTCTATTTCATGTTTAATATCTAGTCTGCTTAGTTACTGATGTTATACGACTTCTCTAAAAGAGAAACTATTTTGAATCTGTGGTCTACATCTTTATTGTGGGAATAAAAACATACCTTTGACAGCAATAAAAAGCAATTATCTTTGCTGATTTCTTGGGCCTTTCAGCATTGTCACCTTTTTTTAAAATTGTAACCAATCAATATAAAAGTAATTTTTAATGCATAATCCTTTGAACAAGCTGTACTGATGACAGGTTGAAATTCTGAATTCTACTGTGCCTCGTGGTATAATGGTTTGGATGGTAATCACAAAATTTATGATTTGGTGATGAAAATTCAAAAGTATTTCTCAGTAAAGAGCCATTTTTAAAAATAATAAAGTAGCCCTTTTATTGCTCTTTATGAATGACAGTATATAAATAAGAAAACACAGCTAAACATCTTATTTTGTAAAGAGGGAAACCATTGGGACAATTTTTTAAAATATTTTCTTTAACTTTATGTGGCAGTAAAATATGTATGAGGCTCTTATAGCCATGCCTATGTGGCTTTCTTGAAAAGCTCTTTATCTTTGAAACATTCTGAAAGGTAAGTTGTGGCAAGGTCTGGAGAATAGAAAGGATGAAGTCCCTATTACCATAAAGCAGCCTGTATTATGTTGTCGAGGGCCAACAATTCCCTATCATTCCCGTGTTATTTTGTAAGAGGGAAACCATGTTCAGGCTGCCAAATTGTAATGCAATACTGACCAGATATGTCTATTATCTTGTGTTATTGCATCATGCTGTGACTGTGGTCTATGTAGCAAGTTAGATACTTCTAACATTTCAGATGTAATCAATGATCATCCTTGGGCAGCTCAATATTCGTTTGTGCTTTCCCTCCATGTTGTTGTCTGAAAATCTGAGCTTCAGCTGTTTTTTCAACCTTTGTGTTTTTTCACACCTCGCCACACTGACTGCAGTTGTTCTCGGAGAACACATTTTTATTGATTTTATATCACACATATCCTACTTTATAAGACTACTTTCACTGAATCATGTTCAGAACTGACTGATGCTGAATTTGCCAGCACACAAAACAAGTAAGCTTATAAGTAGCATATGTTTAATATAAGCACAATAAAACAAGTGCGTATTCATTGTTATACATTATCATTAAAGTTTTTTGTGAGCACACTGTTTACTTCACCTGTTTCACAAGTGTTTGTATTAAAATAACACATTATATAAAGAAAGTTTTACTATTCATTCAGCTGAAGATGCGTTCTTCCCTTATGTGGAACAAGGTCACAGGATTATTAACCTAGCTATCAGATATGCCTGAATTGCCTGTTTTTACTGTTCAATATGTAATATCATGTACGAAAACTTAGAAATTATGTCACCCTGGATTGAGATGTAATATTCAAGTTTTCTGATGTGATATTACATATTGAACAGTAAAAAATCACACGATTCAGGCATATCTGATTGCTAGGTTAATAATCTTAAAACTAAGATTTACAGTTTGACTGTTTCTTCTCTCTGTAAACAACAGTATAAAACTGTAAGAATTACTGTTTGTAATTCTTTCTTCACAGTTCTTTTCTGTAAATAATACAGTACAAAACAAAGCTGTAAAAATAACAGTTCCTGACTGTTCCTTCCCATAAAAAATACGGTACAAAACTGTAAAAACTACAGTTGTTTCCGTAAATAATACAGTACAAAACTGTAAAAATAACGGTTTCTGACTGTCCTTCACAGTTGTTTTCTGTAAATAATGCAGTACAAAACTGTAAAAATAACGGTTTCTGACTGTTCCTTCACAGTTTTTTTCGTAAATAATACAGTACAAAACTGTAAAAATAACGGTTCCAGACTGTTCCTTCGCAGTTGTTTTCCGTAATTAATACAGTACAAAACTGTTTTTTTTTACAATCAAAGGATGGCAACCTTGTTAACGGTCTAAAACTGTGAAATTTACGATAAATTTTTTTACAGTGTACTTACAAGACACTGTCGTCTTAACAGGCACCTTAATTTGATTGGGGTGAAAGAGGATCCACTTTGTAGAGGATGCCATCTGGAAGAGGAGACTTCTTTGCATGATCTTTGTGACTGTGACTTAATTTGCAGCTTTCAGGCTTGAACACTTTGGTACTCACAAATTGAGACCAAGTGATCTCTCTTTAGTACTGGTCAAGGGCATTCTTGCTTTTGCTCGTGCATCTAGTCTTTTTCGAGGTTAGGGCTGGGGATGCACAACAGAACTTTGGTCGCGGTGCTGGGTCAAGTACCCCCTCCCATTGGTACAAGTAACAGGTAACAGTGTTTCTACCTTTTTCACTTCACAGAACACTCGTAAAAATTTTCAAACATCGCGGAAGCCCAGCGCATAAAAATTTATTTTATTTTAGTAGATTATCTAAAAAGAACGGATAAGAGGGTATCGTTAATAATGAAGACGGATGAAAATATACACTGAGTGGGCACTTTATTATAACCACCCTCTCAGTACTTCGTTGGGTCACCTTTTTCCTTTAATACTGCGTCGATTCTTCATGGCATGGACTCCACGAGATGTAGACAGTTAGTTTGTAGAATCTGAGACCATGCTTGATGAATAGCACTTTCCAAAAGTGTGAGATTGCATGATTGTGGATCCAGCTGTCTGATGGCTCGTTCAACTTCATCACACAAACTCTCAGTGGGGTTGAGATCTGAAGATTGTAGGGGCCACCTAAGCAAAGTAAACTCACCAGCATGTTCCTGAAACCAATCCTGTTCAATACGAGCCCTATGGCAGGACGCATTATCTTTTTGAAACTAGCCATCGACATTGGGATAAACTATCCACATGACAGGATGCACTTGATCCGCAACAATGTTTAGATATGATGTGCCAGTCAGATGTTGATCAACACGAATTAAAGTGGCCAAAGCATGCCAGGAAAACATTCCCCAAACCCTAACATTGCCTCCACCAGCTTGAAGGTTTGTATCAATGCATTTGGGGTCCATGCTTTAGTTCTGTTTCCGCCACATTCTCACACGGCCATCGGCATGGTGCAACTAAAAACTTGATTCATCGGACCACATAATTTGTCTCCAATTATTGACTGTCCAATCCTTGTGCTCCTGTGTGAACTGGAGACGTTTTCTCTCGTTAACTGCAGACAACAAAGGTGTTCGAATGGGCTTTTGGCTGCCATATCCCATCCGGTGGAGTGTACAGCGAACAGTTCGTGCAGAAATCATTTGAGGGGATCCTTGATTAAGATGGTCTGTAATTTGCTGCACTGTTGCACTTCTGTTGTATGTTACCAGTCTGGACACTCCCCGTTCCGCCCGAGCAGTCACTAGTCGATGACGACCACACGTTGCACGTAGAAACCCAGTTTTTTAGGTGACTGTCCAGTCTTTAAACACTTTAACAACAGCTGATCTGGAACATTTCACGAAAGCGGCGGTTTCGGTGATACTCGCTCCATGGTTCTGAGCTCCTACAATCATCCCACGTTGAAAGTCTGTGAAATCGCATTTTTACCCATCTCAGTACCCAAAAATCGCTGCTACTACTGTGGCAGGCACTAAGCTTGCCCTTTTTATACTGGCCTCGCCCTCTGGCGGCAACAGCGTGCAGCCATAGATCATTTGTTTAAAACTGTCAGGTGGTCATAATAACGTGGCCACTCAGTGTATATAGACAGTGATTGTAATCCAAATTATGCTATTTAGTAAGTTAGTTAATCAGCGTTTTGCACCAAATAATACACAACGGAATGGGACAGTGTTTTTTATATCATCAGTACAAGTAAAATACATTGCTATATAGCTGTCACAATAAAGGCTATTCTTCCTAGTGTCTTTTATATCCGGCTCTCACTACTTGCACTTGGTTTGGACATCAAATCCTTATTACTTTCCTACTTCGGTCACAGCTAAGTTACTGTCTCTGCACTGTCTTCTTGATTCTGTGACATGCAATTTCTCACATCTTCAAAACACGCAAGTCTTAATTGTTTGCACTACGTTCACAAAGTATTTACACACACAATATAATTTAAGAGTAATATAACTGCTTAAAGCACTATGACCGACACAGGAATTCTGGAGTAATCCAGGGACTTTAGAAGTGATAAGGCTGGATGTTTCTAGAGTTAGGATTTTCCTAAGAAGTATGGGCGCCTTACCAAAGCTGGCGCGCAAAACGTGATGGCGGTTACCGATTCGCGGAACTGAAGATGCTGTGCCAGAGAGTACGAGGCGGGTCACCACAAGTGCATTCCTGCACTTGACCGTGGCTTGACACAGCAACAAGATGACCAACAAAGTTTCCCTCAAGGCAAAAATAACCGTCATGACGGCTTCCTCTCCACAGACATTTATACAAAATAAAGCATATTTACATTTGTCGTTATTATTGCGCTTTATAAGCAACATATATTCTTGTTTCAGGGTAAATGTTTGATGTTTTAAAATGGCGCGGGACCACACATTTTTAAAATGGTACGGGACCACACATTTTAAAAAGACGAAATATTTACACTGGCGTAAATGTGTTGTGTGGTGTCAAGAGAAACCCAGCGGGGAAACACTGCCCAGGTAAGCACAAACCTAATAGGATGAGCTAGAGAAAGTCTGAATTATTTACCGAAAGTAAAATTTTGTATATTTTGATAAACTTTCCAACAGTTTTCATGTTCTATCAGTGGTATAAATAGCGTATTTATTAGTTTCACGCTATTCCTTTCGTATAAACATGATACTTTTCACAAATGTGAAATAACTATGATGTTACAGTATTTGTAAAGAACTGCTTCTCGGAATTCTGCTGCAATAGAAATTGCTCTGTAGGGAAAGTGGTGAACTGCGTTTAATAGAAATGCTACAGACCTTCACCGTGGCACTCGTGTGTGAGAACTAGAAAATTATATACGACGCGCATTCGAGAAACTGACTTCATGATCCATGAATATTATCTTTCGAGTTGAAATGTTTTAGAAAAAAGACACCTCAACCACCTACTACAAATAACAGGACTTAACTGAAAAGTCATGTGACATATCTCAGCTGAGCACCAGCAAAAAGATTCTAGATATGCTGCTGTTATGAAATCATATTTTGTCAATTCATCATGAAAGATTTAAAAAAAGATGTTCCGTTTTTTCGACGAATATTGTCGCCATTGCAAGAGAATTATGTTTCATAAAAATTGCTCATTTCACAGCTTGTGCCAGATTGAGATGAGTTAACATTGAGTGTAATGTTTCTGTGCAAGCCAATTTGTATCCTGCAATATGAAAATAAAGTAAAATTTCAACGTTCGCTTTCTCAATCTATTTAGCATTAATTAATTTCGTCATATACTATGATGAAGCTGTAGGCCAGTGGTTGCTATGCTTATTGAAAAATAAGGAGGAAAATCTTCTTGATGTGTGTTGGTATGGTTGGATAACACAGGCAGGTTTGGCATATCTTTCAACCAAAAAAAAAAAAAACATGTGAGTCCAAGCTATAAAGCATTGTAGCTTGTCTAGCATTGGAACTTGTGTTTTCGTTTGGTGAATTATCTTTCAGCCAAAGAAAACGCGTGATCGTCTCCCAAGTGATTTACTTATTTAAGAAAATAGGATTCTGAATGCATGATTTGAGCTGCGGAAGTTCTTCTTGGCATACCCATTTGTAAAACTCTTAAATTTTAATATACTGAATACTACATTGCACGAATGAAGAAATTTGTCACGGGACTGGTTTCTCTTGAAGAAATATATGTGATTCGGCTCATAGTCGTTGACTTCCGAAAATCTAATGATTCTCGAAAAAAGAAATTCCCAGTGACTTTTATACACTGATGTCTTTAAAATAAAAAGAAAATGTTGTATTATTAGCTGTTTCCCGTAATAATCTCATGAATACGTTTTAAACTGTATGTTTTTCCTAGTCCTCACGCTTGTGAGTAAATCTGAATATATTATATGGGCAGAAAAACAACAACTAAAAAAAATCGTTTTGCTTTGTTTGCAGGTCTTAAAGACCAGAATTAGCAACAAAGTCATCCGTCCCTAATTCAGTTCTGCTGGTTTCAGGGATGAGCCAGTGTGGTAGGGCAAACTCTTCTTAAACATGGGTATGCTTCGGTGGGATTCAAAAACCAGAATCCATCTCGTACGATTGATTATATGAGTCGGCGTATATTGATTATAACGCCTCATATCAGTCGGCGTCTGCGAAGCATTATTTTGTCCCATTACATTTTTCTCAATAACCGTATCATTTATCACGTTCTGTAGATTTGAAAACTGATTGTTCTACTGAATAATTATGAAATTTTAACATATATGACATACGTATTTTATAACACTCTGTACTTAAATAGTATGTTCAACATACAAAAATGTGTTGACTGTCTTAATTTTGATTGTAATCTGCTTTCTGATTATAACTGATAGATACTGTATTATTCCATATGTCCTATTCACAGTAAAAGAATTGTTACCAATGGATACGTCTGCGGATGGGTTACTGAAGCGGTCGAGCATTATGGTTGTCAGGCCCTATCTTTAGGCTTCAAGCAAGTTAGCAAATCACCAATTCAGAGCTGTGCAGTAAAAACCCCACTGCACAACACTGAATTGGACCTCGTTATTTATTAAACGTTGTCTTTAATATGAAAAGAAAAACAGAAATACAGTTAAAACGTATCTACTTGATATTAACATTAGTGCGATTGTTTATTTTAATATATCTGAATTTGAATTTAAGGCTTAATTCTATTTGTCTTATACCATTTACTTTACTTACGGTTTTTTATTGAAACTATTAATAATAACAATAATAAATAACCTCTATTCAGCGTTCGTAAAAATCACTGACCACAATATCTTGATAACGCTTGAAGAAGTGTGGATAATGAAGTATTAAAATTTAGCAGATATTACGAGTGCCTAAAAAAGTAAAAAACTCCAGCTGTAACTCTAAACGTAACAACTTGTCATCATTTTAAGTAAAACTAAATTAGCATGTTCAGTGAATGTAGATACGCATTTCAGATTTAGCTATTGGTGAACGGTGTTAAGCCTTCAACATGACATCCTTGCAACAGCAAGTTTCACATGCGTGCATGTGCCCTTGTCCAGTACAACGTCAGACCTTCGCATGTGTATACCAAGAATACGAAAATAAGTCGAAACTTCAAATCAACGGAAGAAATGTGGAAGTCAGCGTGCAATTACGGTAAGATTAGACAGCCCAGCACGGTCACAAGAATTATCGCGGATACATAGGAGGGGATAACATCCGAAATTAATGATTGCGCGTTCACAAGTTTACTCACAAAGACTATCTGCCCTACAATGGGACAAATAAATTACGCCCGTTAAAGTCAGCGGCGAGTTTTCTTCCCGACTGCAAAATAGCGAAAGATTAGAATAGAGTTTTCAAAGGCCAGTCGCAACTGAACTGCAGAGCACTAGAAAAAGCGCCTTCTGGTTTGACGAAACATGGTTTCAACAACATTATACCAATGGGAAGGTGCCTGTACAGCCTGAACAACACGAAATGATGAGCACAGCTTTCCAAGTTGGTGCCGTACAGGCTGGCAAATGCGGTGCAAGAGTTTGCGGTGCGTTCACATGGGATTTCTTAATACCCTTCGTACCGGTTGCGGTGCGTTCACATGGGATTTCTTAATACGCTACGTACCTGTTGCGGTGTGTTCACATGGGCTTTCTTAAGATGCTTCGTACCTGTTCCAGTGCTTTCACATGGGCTTTCTTAAGACGCTTCGTACCTGCTCCGGTGCGTTCACATGGGCTTTCTTAATATCTTTGGTTCCTGTTGAGTTGTATCCATATGGGTTTCTTAAGACTTTTTGCACTTGTTGCGGTGCGTTCACATGAGCTTTCTAAGACTTTAAGTACTAGTTGAAGTGCGTTCACTTGGACTTTTTTAAGACGCTTCGAACCTGTGTAAACCAGCACTACCAGCACAAAGTGTATGAATATCCTCTACGGCCATTGCTAATATTTCAGAAAACGAAAATTTACTATTTTAAAACCGTTAGAGGAGATGTTCGTTTCTTTTTCTTCTCATTCTATATGTTATACTACGGCTGTATAATTCTTTCAATTCCTCTTTTAACGATTGAGCTTCAATCCCAGTTGGGGTAATTTCAGCATGATCATACGGAAAGCCTCGTCGGCCTCGTTGTTTGAGGATGGTTCAGGGTACATCACGAATGCTTCCAGATATTACTCTGGCATACACTTTCCCAAGGCGTCAATGCAATCCAGCATCTGCCGTTTGTGTTGGAATAGCAAATCCGATCTGCGACGGGCCAATCACTTAACTCACAGATGTTTAAAGGACTTGCTGGTGATGTATTTGTAGCAGATACATAAAATAATAATCTTATGTCATCCATTACTCGCAAGGTAAGAGCTGTTTTTGTGGCACGTAGCATACCAACATAGTATTAGGGAGGTGATCATAATATTTTATCTCCTTGGTGCTTGGATGTGCAGGTTATAACTTTCTTGCTTAGGGATCAAGCATACATTCCTACAACACTAATTTTTTCACGCACTTTTGTCAAAGCATTTCCTTCCCGCTTCAAAATTTCTTTACTTTTCAACCTTGCGATGGCTCATTGTTTAGTAGGTGCGTAGAGGCTAAGCCTTTACAGGGATACTCGAGTTAAATGGAACAAGGGTGGTCAAGTTAATTTTAATGTCTTATGCGTGTTACAGGTACGATATCATTTCTACATTCAGCACCCTTAACGTTGGATGTTGCACGAAGAACATAAGCTAACGAGCAAACTTATAAGTCTTTGATATTCTTCAATAAATAATTTCATCCGCTTCATTATTCCAAATACACAAAACATTTCCACTCCACTGTTGCATAAACACACTGTAACACTTAGGAAGGCATGTTTGGCATATATCAAAAATATTATTTGCAGTATTTTTAAAATAACTGCCGTCGAGCCGCCAATCTCTTTTTTGGTTCGACGCTCTGTTACCATACTGGTTTAAGGAATTGGAGTTCTTTGAAGAAACAGATTGCAAATAATGTAAAGTACCCTCGGTCTGTACAATATATGCTTAAATATCTTAGCTGTCATAGTAAGAAAATGTTTGGCTGGGAAATTTCCCTATGTACCTTTCCATATTCAACGAGGGGTTTTGGATTTCAGAACGAGTACCTAAACGAAATTACATTTACACTCTTATTACTTTATTATCTATGTGGAATAACAGCAATAGTCGAAAATGAAACTTTCTGTATCAGAGCGAAAAAATTGAGCTTTTAGAATCCAGCTTAATATTTTAAACAAGCAGCAGTACATCTATGATAGTTTTTTCTCTATTTTACACACACATCTAAATATATTATGAAATCCTGGTACACCCACGCACCGTTTTGAACAAATATTGTTGTTGAGGGAATAAATACAATTGTATAATCCCACTGCTCTGTTAACTGGTCGGTATGAAGTAATAAAGTAAGTTTAACGATGTGCTGTTCCAGAGAATAGGTGAACGTTCTCTAAAAAGGTAGAAGTACATTTTCTTTTTAAAAACTGTTATGATGTAATGTCGGTTTACTTGTTTTCTTATAATGTTTTCGCATTCAGGATTAAATCTCTTAGGTATAAACACGCAAAATGGACAGTTGGGAGTATTGGAACATTGATGCATCTCCTGATGTTAAAACAAAAGTTGCATTAAAACACATCTGAACAGCAAAAGAAAAGAATATCGACTCACGACACTTGAAAATCTTGTTCCCTGTACCGTGTGTTACTTCTGCAACTAGAATTCGTATGGCAAAACCTGAAACATCTTTAACCTTAACTTTCTAGCATTAAAATATATCCATTAAAATTGCATTATGTTTACGAAGAACAAAATACTGATGTTCTCCTATAATAGGATTATAAATACACCGATGAGCTATTATGTTATGACCACCTACCTAATAAGCTGTAGCACACCATTTACCACGCAAAACAGCTGCCACTCGGCGAGACACCGATTCAATGAAGTGGCGATAAGTATCTCGGGTATATCGTGCCATATTGTCAACAACAGATCCTCCAGTTACCGTACATTTCATGATGGTGGTAATATAACCCTAACCCGGTTAAATGTTCTATTGGGTATATGTCAGGTTATTTTGGAGGGCAGGGCATTAACAGAAAATCACCAGAATGTTCCTCGAACCACTCCTTGACACTTCTGGCACTGTGGCATGGCTCATTATCCTGTTGGTATTGGCCATCACGAGCAGCGAACACATTTACCATGAATGGGTGAACTTTGTCCGTAACGATGTTCAGATACCAGACAGCTGTCAAGTGATTGTGCTTTTGGGAAAATGGGGCTTAAACTGGTCTCGAAAAGAACTGCGCATACATCACACCACTGCCTATGGCCTGTTTCCTCTCAACAGTGCATTTAGGTATCATACCCTCCGTTGGTAATCAGCGTATCCGCTCTCGTCCGTCTACGTGATGCACCAGGAACCTTGATACTTCAGGCCAAGTTACTTTCTTCCAATCATCCACGGTCCAATCTCTATGATCTTGTATCCATTTCAGGCGTTGGATACAAAGACCAGCAGTGAGCATAGGGACCCGGCTGGGTCTTCGGCGACCCGGACCCATGTACATAAGTATGTGATGTACCGTGTGTTTTGACACATTGCCCAGATCACCACAGTTGTAGCTGCGGGTAATTTATCGCACTGCGGCCTTCTTGTCGTTGTGAACAATTCGTGACAACCTTCGCTCCCCTCTGGCATCAATCAGCTTAGGATGACACACGGCTATGCGGAGGTTCGCATTTTGGTCTGTGCACCGCTTTTGATACCTACTCACCACAGCGCCAGGTGAACATGCCACAAACCGCGCCATTTCTGAGACCGTAGTTCCAAGTCGCCGTGTCATCATAATGTTTCCTTCATCAAACTCCGATAAATTGGTAGCTTTTCCCATTCTGACTCCTAACACTCTACTAACCGAAAGCCGGTCCTAAGGTTGTATATATACTGATATGTGACCTTCACCTGCGCCACCGTTCTGTCACCAGGAGCTTTTATTTCTCTAGAGTTGGGGGTGTTATAATATAATGTCTCATCGGTGTATTTTAAACAACGCCTAAATTGATGACAGGCCAATGGTATAAACAATGAGATAATCTTCGGAACAAAAGCTTTCTTTACACTTTGTAACGAAATGTGCAGTGAATTTCGACATATCAAACTTCTCTTACCTAAAAGAATGCCATTGTTACATCTCGCCGTGTCTAATTGACTAACCAGCATGCCAGGTTTTGTAAAATGAGTAATGATTTTTTTAAGTTCTGTTGGCAGTAAGTCTTCATATATGTTGGATAACCGAAAGTGCTTAAAAATATTGTTGCTCAGGTATTTTTAAGAAATTGAGAACACCAAACAAGACGCAGTTGAATATTTCAAAATATCCTTCACCTTTTGTGAATATGAACAAATGTCTCTTACTAATAAACATTAAGATATTTAAGGTCTTTACATATTATTAGAACTCTAGCTCATTGCTTAAATCTTATTAAAATGCTTTGTCAACCAACATTTTAATTCATTGGGAGCTGGACCTTATCGTTTATTTTCAAATGAATGGCAAAAGCCTTTATTTTTGCCACATAAAGGCATCCAAAGTGTTAGTATTTATTTTAATTTAACGTGAAAGTTATGTATGTAGACATCTTAGAGAGAAATGATCAAGAACCGAATTTTTCAATAATTTTGAAAAATTCGTTCCGGTTACTGGGTCACTCAAAATATTTAGTCGCCAACAAATGAGTTCCTAGGGACCTTGAAACACGGGAAAAGACATGACGTCGTAGGTCCAGCCGTCTTGAAAGGAGGAATGAATAGATGCTCAGATAAGAAAGTTCTAAAGTGACAGCAATGAAAAATTAGAGATACAATACATATCGCACAGCGGCCTTTGTATTGCGTTTGGCTGAATGCTACGTCAGTGAAAAGCTAAATTTCATACTGCGAGCTGCATAATTATTTTAGTTTGGTGCTTTGTCTGTTTTCTATGAGATGATGGATGTTCATTGTTATTTTATTTATTTAATTATTTTATTCCCTTAGGTAGTAAGTACTGTATGTTTTCTTGTTGTCTCTTTTTTAACTGTCATTGCTGTTGCCTAGATACATATCAAGAACCGAAGATTTAAAATTTTGATGCACACATTTCAATAATTTTGAAAAAAATCCTTTTGGTTACTGGGTTCTTAAAAGTGTTAGTCGCCAACACACGAGTCTCTCTGAGCCTTAGAAGACGGAAAAAGACGTCGAGCCGTAAACCCAATATTCTTAAAAGAAGAAATGATCACGTGTTCGTGCTTGTTTCTTCACGAGTATCCTATAGGAATGGAAGTGAACGATAAAACGGTGTTAATGCTGGTCACCAATAAACATAATAAAATGTCATGAATAGCTTAGAAAATCCAGAAAGATGAGGAGTTATTTCACCGTCGTTGTTTACAATTTTGATTCATGTGATATTTATGAGCACAAGCTTTCTTACAAAGGTTGACTCGCCTTTCCGTTACTGCTCGGTTACTCCTATCGTGAACGATGGTTTGGTTACTGATACTAGTGAGACGATGATTTGCCATAACGTTGCAGTTCCGTCATCACTGTCGTGAACGGATATTTTTGAACTGTTTAAAGTCATCGTTACTTCCGTGGAACTGTCACCGTTGTCACTGTGACAAGAAAATCACCGTTAAGCCCGCCTCTACCAAGTATACAGATTCAAAAACGACTGGTAAACGCCCACAAACCTGACATTGGTTTATCGTGCTGTCCGAGTCATTGGTGGTATTTTTATCTTACGTCTGGGTTTTCAAAAAAGGTATGAGTAGATACGTTCTTCTCTCTGATTTGCCTGCAATGGTCGTTAATTCACAAACCAGAAACGACACATGTGAAAAAAAAAAGACAATAACTTTCGATGCAGAGTAATTAATACCCGTGGTTTTAAAAATATTTGGAGGAGACCTTTTGTACTTGCACAGACATCGATATCTCAATTAAAAGTGAATATCATTTCCTGGAAAAAATGTAAAACTGCAAGATTAATGTGCAGCCTGATGGAGTCGAAATGTATTGGACAGCATTAACAGGAACTAACGAAATTACTCAATTAGTACCAGTGTTTGTTTTTAATCTAATTCATCACGGTATTAGACATGCGGAAGTTACAGTATGACCAAAAAATAGAGGGATCTGCCTACTCGTTAGCGGGTGCAAATGTTATATTAACGAAACATTTTAATTCATAATTGCTTTTACATTTATTCCCTTCATTATAATTGTAAGACGTATGACACCCAAACAAAATGGAGCTTACCTCTGATGGAAAATATATAATTACTTCCGGTAGAGTTTGAGTTCGGAAATAAGACCTACAGTAGGGAGTACACAAAAGGGTGCCCGCAGGGCTCTTGCTCGCGCCCCTTGTGGTGAAATGTGGTTGCAGATACGGCACTTGCGCTTCCACTGGAAGACGGGGTGCAGCTGTAGGCCTACGCAGAAGACCTCATACTTATAGTATCCGCGTTTGGAAGGCACGATCGAGCTGTGAGAGAGCGGAAGGTACACACCGCTCTCTCACTGCTCGATAGTTGGAGCAAGGAATGTAAGATCTGCTTCGCTCCCAAAAATACGACACTCATGCTGATAGCTAAGAAGGGGGAACTGGTCACTCCACCGAAGTGTCGCTTCAATGGGCATACTATTAAAGCAGTGAGAGAGATGCGGTACATAGGAGTCATCCTTGACACCAGATTGTTGGGGCTGCCTCACCTTCGCTTCTTGAAGGATAGATGTACCAGCATCCTGAATAAGATCAACGGAATGCGGCTGACTGGGCCAGCTAGAAATGTGCTCTATAAGCGAGGGGTAGAGCGCATACTAACATATGCGTGTCCCGCCTTGTGGTCAGAAACCGTGAGAATGAGAAATGGTATAAACGAAATTCAGCGCAGAGCGCTACTGGGCATGACGAGGTGTTTCCGCAAGACCTCCACGGCAGCACTTCATGTGCAGGCTGCGTGTGAACCGGCGGACCCGGTCGTAGCGAGGGAAGCAGTAATGCAGACCTTCCGCTGCGTTGACGATGTCTCTTTCCTAGAACACCAGTACCGGTCGTCCGAGGTGGAACTTCTGAGAATGGACTGAACTTGCCGCCCAGCCAACGAGCTTTGTCTGACATGGGACAAAGCTCTCCCCTCAGGACAGGGGAAGGAACTGTTCACGGACGGTTCAAAAATAGGTGGCAGTGTTGGCGCAAGTTTCTGCGTGATCTCTGATGGAAACGAGACGCACGCGGAACCAGTGAAACTATCGTCCAATTCCTCTGTCTTTCAAGCAGAGTTATTGGCGATCACAGAAGCACTGCGCTGGGTGCTATCTATTAATGGCTAAGGGGCTTATAGCATATTCTCTGATAGCCAAACGGCCCTGAAAGCGCTTGGTCAGTTCGAGAGTAAGACTCCCCTTGTCAGAGAGGTAAAACAGCTATTCAAGTCAGCGGGAAATATGAGGGTCACCTTCCACTGGATCCGAAGTCATTTCGGTACAGTTGGAAATGAACGTGCGGACCAGCTAGCGAAGGAAGCTGCTGGAAAAGAGGGCATTGATTTTCAGATGCGAACGCCGTTGCAAAGCGTGCGGAAACAACTGCAAAAAGCCACATTAGTGGAGTGGCAACAGAGATGGGATGAAAGGGATACGGGCAGAAGAACACGCCGTATCTTTCCCGAATCTCGATAAGGCGGATTGAGAGTAATGGTTTCCTTATCCGGGTACTAACCTGGCACGGTGTTTTGCCGGAGTACTTCCGCAGATTTGCGGTTAGGGAGCGAGTGTGCATGTGTGGTGCCCAGACTGCAGATGTCGCACACATGATTCTAGAATGTGCTTCTCTGTCAGGAAAGAGAACAACTGTGGTGTCAGAATTGGCAAAGACGAGGGACCTCTCGATCCTGCTCGCGTACCCAAGAGCGCGACATTGGATTATCGAGATGGTCAAACACCTCAAAGAGCGACAGACGGTCTACCTAATTGAGGGGTGACCGTAGAAGAAAGAAGATAGAAGAAAGATGAAGACGGAGAAGAGGAACTGATGACTCGGAACTGGCCCTAGTCCTGTGGCAGAGTGAGTATGAGTGTAAATAGTGTAAATATTTTCAATGTTTTTTCAGTGTGAGAGGGCTCATTGAACAAAGGATTTATTTCCCACGTGGAGATGGGTTCCTCGGTGTAAATAAATATGCATGTATCAATTATATTTGAATAAAGGGCAATCACCCCAAACAATTCACGCCAGCAATCGATTCTCCCAGACAGGGGTAGAGAATTTTTTCTAGCTCCTGCCCAAATGGCACGCACACCCGGGTCATGACGGAGAGGTGAGAAGTGCCGGCCCAAGGGGGTAGCAGGAAGCTGCGGGTCTACGGACCGATTCCGCCCAGATTGGGGAATGTCGGATCCTGGCAGGATTACTCGCATCGCCGTCACTCTTATTATCGAGAGAGTTTGTTGAACCCTATGGAGTCCGCAATTGGACGGTACTGGTTAATTGTCATCAGCTAGTTTTCTTACTTCCGGCAATGTTTCTTTGTATGAAAAAAGTTAAAAGAAAGCCATTTAGCAGTAAACAGCATTAGAAACTCCCACCAATTTTTACCTGAGTGCACAAAAAAGTGGTGTGGGGTCTTCCCGATGTCTGTGTCTTTTAGTTAAAATTTGCTCTAACTATTATTATGAAACACTAATGCATATATAAAAAACGCAGATAGAAACCTGTGATTTTGAAATACTTAAGTAAAATCATATTAAGGGCGAAATAAACGTAGATCTTTCAATAAATAATTAGAAAAATTGTAGTTGTAGTTAATTAAACAAAGCATTGTTCAACGGTCAGGCTCCACAACGCTATAATTAATTCAAAACGCTCTTAAAGAGTCGAAATCTGATATGTTAAGAAGATCTGCCATTGGCTTCAATCGTTGGAAGAACCAAACTTATTTCGGCTCAGATTTCTCTTTCCTTATACGTAAACTTCTCTGAGAACCTGAATGGTATATTGGTCTAAAAAACAGGGAGATATTAGGTGTTCCAAGTGCTCTGTTTAAAGAAGATAATTTCATCGATTATTTAAAAAGCAGAAAATTCCGAAGGGCGTATTCTGCACTCGCTTTCCTAATAATTAAATTAACAATTTCGTTCAAAAAGTTACAAAACAGAACATTAGATACATTAGATTTTGCTGTTCGATGAAAAAATTGCTTTTTCCCGTGAAGCCAGGGTGAAATTTGAATTCAACTAAAAAAATTAACCTTTTTTTAACATTGATAGCAACAGTCATTGATTGATAAATTTAAAATATAGGAAGGTAGAGAGAATTTGGACTTTCAATGGCTCCTATATCCAAGCAGGTTGTTTTCAACTGCTGATGTGAGAATCGAATGCATTAAACTTACGTCCCGAAACTTCAGACTGGATTCCAAAGGACAAGTGAAACCCCAGAAGAAGATCGCATGGGAGATGGATGAATGAAATTCGAAACCATGCGTGAGTGACATGGAACAGACTGACGCAAGATAAACCGTTAATGAAGAAATTTGTGGATGCCTTCATCCAGCAGTGGATTGCTAATGGTTGACAATAATGATGAATTCAGAAATGATGCAAAGATCTGAAACTCAACAGTTATTAGAATATAAAAAATCAAAGTAGATAACTATTTTTAAATGGATATATGTTATCCCATCGATAAGGAGCTCTAAGTATTGTTGCAATAAAGACAAGAAATTTTTTTGTCTGTAATAGGTCGAAAATCGATACTGCATGAAATGAGTGGAGGGAGATATTGATGACTGACCTTTAAGAATAAATGATAAACTTTAAAGATAAATGATAACGTTTAATGATAAATCACGCATGTTTATTGGCAATCAGAGTTTTCTTCCTTGTGTTTGAATTAGGGACGACCGAACAAAGTCAATGAGTAAAATCGCTGTACCTACGTTTAATGCTGCATTTGCCATTTTCTGTATTAAAATTGAAATAATAATTGTGCGAAGGATTCCAAATCGAAATTCGGAAATCAGCTGGAAAATAATAACACCATGCCGTCACCTTTAGATAGTAATGAATGAAGACGCCTATGAACATACAGACTAACACGCGATCATTATATTAGGTGTACAAATAAGTTTTAAACGTTTTAAGACAACACAACATGTAATTTGAGAGAAAACAACAATACCTTTACGAATCAAAATATGCGGCGTCATTATCTATCACCTTCTGCCATCGGTCGGGCTGCTGACTGATTCCAGCAATAAAGAATACTTCGTCGTGTGACGCGATGAAGTCGTCAACCTATTTTTGCACTTCGTCACCTGTCCGAAACCATACAGCAGACAACTAATGTTGCATCGATCGGAACAAATGATAGCGTCTGAAGTGGCTATGTCGGAAATATACGCCGGGTGCTACAAAACTTCCCAGCCAAGCGTCAATAATAATGTTTCCATGACCGATTTTGTGACATGCAGCCAAGCGTTTTCATGCAGTAATTTCACGGGACGAAATCATTTTCCTGTGAAGACCTTTCTAACAGATTTACTGGTTCAATCGCAGCAGAAGTTGCCTGTAGCGACCAGCAGTAACACTTTGACCCCGTTCGAATAGTCTATAACAGAGTTCACCCTTCATATCCACCAACTAGATGCACTGTAGAACTTTGTTGGAGTGAATATTGCGTTTCCATGTCAAAGTCGTCGCTTCACCGGGGTCTACCCAGTATTTTTTTCCGTTTAGGATTGTCGTACCACATCCACCTTTCATCACCCGTAAAGAAGTTCCACAGGAAAGATTTTCTGTGTTGTTTATTCAACATATTCAAATGCTTCATGACACGCTCATCCTTGCTTCTCTGTCTCAGGTCATGTGGCACCCATTTTCCTTCTTTCAGAATCTTTCACATTACACGTAAACGATGGGAAATGGTTTGTTGAGTTACTCCCAGTTGTTCAGCTAGTTGGTTTTACGTTTGAGACGAATCTTCATCCAGCAATGCTTACAATTACTCATGTGCAACCTTCTGAGGGGCTTTGCTTCGTTCCCGATCGCTAACATCAAAATCCCCTGCCTTAAACCGTCGAAACCAATACTCAAATGTTCTTTTCGATACAATATTCTCCCAAAGAACAAAACATTTCGATTCACGTGCTTTTGCAGCCTTTTTCCTCGACGAAATTCGTAACGAATGCAGTGTAGAATAAATGCAATATCGCTTGCCTTCTTTCACCTACCAAAGTGCAAGTGCGTTTGACTGTTGGGCAAACCTCTGTGTCACATTTTGTACCCTGGACCAGTTACGGTCACATGACCAGAACGCGTGGAATGTCGGGTATGTAAATTATTGGTATACGTTACATAAAAAACTCTTGGAAACTTATTTGTACACCTAATATGTACTCCGCACGGTTTTGTTTTTGACTGGGGGTTTAACGACCACCGTAAGCAACTCAGTGGGCTATAAGCCGTCGCTCATTTTGAATTTAGTTCAACTGGTTCCACTGAAGGGCGAGGGCCAGACACGTAGGGCATACACCACATACGAGCCTCACCGGGATTAGAACCCGGACCCATCTCGGACGAATGATGTGAAGCCATCACTTATACCACTGTGCCACCGAAGCGGCTTCGCAGAGTCCTCGATTGTAATGTGTGATGATATGATTGCTTATAAACATCTTTCTCATATTTATAAAATCACACATTTTTCTAATAAACTTATCTGTATCCATTTCCTTCATCAAGGCAGCAGCTTTAATCGAAAATCCGTTTGTCTTTGCACTTAGCTTGCAAGCCGTGTGGACTTTAGAATTTTAACTCATCTTTCAGGCCGAAAGGTATCGCCACATCTGCGGTTCAAGAGGGATACCAGAGCATGTGGGTCTTTCTAGAAGTGAATCTGAATGCATATTGGGTAGTAGAATAAATATGCTGCAGTCAACGGATATTGGTTAAATCTGATAAGCAGCATAGAAGAGCCGGATGTGCAGCGGATTTAAATGACTTTTCAGAGTTTCTCGTAAAACCAACACAAGACGAAATCAATAGGTCCAAAGAAAAACAAAACCCTTCTCATGATGAAAATCACTTTTTTCCGCATGCCTTACGTGCATGGTGAAAAATCTCAGTTGTGAAGTGAGACCCATGTTAATTTTGAGTGAACCAATAACCCCCTTTAGCCTGCTTGTCTTTTCGACAATAACCTACAGAACCTTCGATCTTGTATTGTTTGTGATTATGTGGAAACATTTGTACATGTAAAGACACACGCAAACAGAATACCGGTGCACGTCGATTTGTGCCTTTCAGGAGACTTAAATTGAAGCAAGCATAGTTGTGAAAAGTTCGTATAAAATTTGGATCTGGCTTAATTACGTATATATCTGTCCTAGTGCTATAAGTCCATTACTTATGAAATCGCATGGCTTACAATCGAAGTTAAACTGTAGATTTTTCGTGATTACTTTTATGAAAAATCGACACCTACTCACAGCGTGAAATGGGAAATGCGCCTTAAGAGTATTTAATTTTCTCGATCCATCTCATGAATCGAATATATGCTGTCACTCTTCTCCCACCTTACAAAAACCTCATCACTGATTTCTTCTCCGTTGATGGGACAATGACATTTGTTTTCAACTTACTGACATGTTGTTAATGCTTGTCGTTCAGACTATTCACACACTATTTTTATCAGCTAACAACGTAATTTTCTAGCATTGTTGCAAGACTGTTTTTGAGGGACAAAAACAATACTCGATTTTTACTCTTATGCATATTAACTATTAATATGCTCCTGATCATGGAAGAATGTGCATCTCTCATGAATTTTACGGGTGCATAAAGTCGATGTGTTGCAAAATCATTTTTTTGCCATATAGTTCTTTTCAAGTATGCATACTAATCATCATGGTTTAAGCCATTGAAAGGATGTATGTTATGCCGATAGAGTTACCGCTATAATAATAAAAATCGTTAAACGTGATTTCTGTTCTCTTCAAAGCGTACTAGTAGAAAATGGATATGTGCCATAGTTGGCACTAAAGTAATATTTTCGCGGATAGAAGATGGCACTCCGTTTTAAATTTAAAAGATCCATCTTCTTTCATTTGAGAAAATGTTCTTCCTGTCGAGATTCAAACGTACTTATTGGATTGCTTAAATTGACAGCTCATGAATTCATTGCTTCTATTAACGATCTACAGTCTCCGTTCGGATCTAAGAACATAGGACTTACGTCCTACCCAAATCTTTTTCGTATTGCTTTCTGAGGAAACAATTGCTAAATAGAAATATTAAAATAATTCTATATCCAAATTAACTACTGTAAGCTAATTTTAAATGTCGATTGATTCGATGTACAAATCTGTATTAGTTCCTAGTTTACCATATTTTTTTCTGAGCTTGTAAAACTTAAATAACATTTCATAGACTTTAATAGTTTGAAATTATTTGAATTTAAAATTCCAAAATAACTAGTTAACACGTGAAATTACAATATATACAATCGACGTTTGTTATTCCTAGAAAAAAATCCTGTGATTTGAAAAACAATAATGAAATTATGTGTTTCTCTAAAAAGCAAAATTAATATCTTTTGAGTGAGTTTATTTTCGATCAGGAACAACTATATAATAACGCGTTAGTCTTCCTTTCTGCGTCGTCATGGCTTTCAGACGCCTAGGAATAAATTTTCAAGATTTTGAAATTCCATGCGTACATTGAACAATATCCGCTACAGCAGCTGCGTCAGTTCACGCACGTTCCGTGAAAGAGGATCGATAGTCCTTACACTTCATTTTGGTATAACAATTTGGTTATATTCAGGGACGTTTGGTGCAAAGGCAGTGTGGCGAATTCGTTGCCGTTTTCTTCCAACTACTCAGTAGTTATTCGAGCCCCATGACACGGTACATTTTCCCGTTAAAAATGGCTCTCTGGTTGTGTTAAACCTACTGTATATATAAATGGAGACTTTCGGCTGGCAGGTCCATATAGTGTCCATCATTCAGTTTTGTGGGATAATTACCAACGGAACTGAGTATTGAAACGAAAACGTTCCCCAGACCAGAACACCACCTTCATAGTTCTATAGAACCCCAACTGTGCAACCAGCAACTAGGTGTAGGGCTCCATGTTGCATACTCAGTATGTGAACTCGGCCATCAGCTTGTTCAGCTGGAAAGCGAACTCATCACACCCGAGGACCTTCTTAAATCTATCGAATGCTCATTGACGGCCTGCCATGGCCCATGGAAGGCGGTGTTTCCGATGATTGGTGTCCAACATGGGTACACTTGTCGTTCTCTGGCTGTGAATAACCAGGCGAATGAAGATACGCCGCATGCTGAAAGTGGAAATAGGTCGAATTGCATCATTGTACTGGCAGGTGACTGGTAGATTGTTCCACGTCGTTGCTGAGTAAGCAGTCGTGACATGTGGCGCTCACCTCTAAAATCCACACCTCGTGGCTAACCAATGCTAGCCCTTCTTATATTTGCCTGTAAATGGATAATCCAGTCCTGGTACACCCTTGATGGAGTAGCAGCCAATAAGTGCCGCTCTTTCTGAAAATACTGTCACCAGCTTTCCCGGTCAAAACTATTTGGTAACTTCACATTGGCTGAAATCGCCACTTTTCCCCATTTCCCCTTTACGGGCAAATGTTTATTGATTACACACAGAGGTTATACACTGAGTGGCCCCTTCATTATGACCACATGACCTTTTTCAGCAAATGAGCTATATCTGCACGCTGTTGCATCCAGAGGGCAAGGCTAGTATAAAAATGGAAAGCTTGGTGCTTGCGACAGTAGTAGAAGTGATTTTTGGGCGACGAGAGGGGTAAAAACTGCGATTTGACGGACTTTCAACGTGGGATGATTGTAGGAGCTCGGAGGCATGGAGAGAGTATGACCGAAACAGCCGCATTCGTGAAATGTTCCAGAGCAGCTGTTGTGAAAATGTTTAAAAACTGGACTGTCAGCCAGAAAACGGAATCTCTACGTGCAACGTGTGGTCGTCATCGCCTAGTAACTGCTCGCGCTTAACGAAGAGTGTCCAGACTGGTAACAGGCAACAGAAGGGAAACAGTGGAGCAAATTACAGACCGTCTTAATCAAATTTCCCCTCAAACGATCTCTGCACGCACTGTTCGCCTTAGGCTGCACCGGATGGGATATGGCAGCCGAAGGCCTGTTCTAACAACTTTGCTGTCTGCAGTTAACAAGAGAAAAGGTCTCCAGTTTACCCAGGAGCACAAGGATTGGTCAGTCGATAATTGGAAACAAAATTATGTGGTCCGATGAATAGCATTTTCAGTTGCACCATGCCGATGGCCGTGTGAGAATTCGGCAGAAACAGCATGAAAGCATGGACCCCAAATACATTGCTACAGCCCTTCAAGGTGGTGAAGGCAACGTTATGGTTTGGGGAATGTTTTCCTGGCATGCTTTGGGCCCTTTAATTCGTGTTGGTCAACGTCTGACTGTCGCATCATATCTAAACATCGTTGCAGAACAAGTGCATCCTGTCATGTGGATAGTTTATCCCAATGGCGATGGATACTTTCAACAAGATAATGCGTCCTGTCATAGTGCTCGTATTGTACAGGATTGGTTTCAGGAACATGCCGGTGAGTTTACTTTGCATAAGTGGCCCCCACAATCTCCAGATAATAACCCCATTGAGAATTTGTGGGACGAAGTTAAACGAGCCATCAGACAGCTGGATCTACAACCCTATAATCTCACACTCCTGGAAAGTGCTATTCATCAAACATGGTCTCTGATCCCACAAGCCACCTATCAACATCTCCTGGAATCCATGCCACGAAGAATCGACGCAGTAATAAAGGCAGAACGTGGCCCAACGAAGTACTGAAGGGGTGGTCATAATAAAGTGGCCACTCAGTGTATGTGCAAAATTTATAATACCCACACTAATCAGGTGGTATTTCACCAATATGTTGGTACGGCGAATCAGGACACATATAGCTCTTGCGGATCTAAGCACGTAGTTCTGTAAAACGTGGTCGACCTTTTGTTGAAATTAAAACACATGTTTACCTCATGCATAATCTGCCTTGCACTGGCATTTCGATTAATTCTAGAAATATGAAAATCAGTACTACTTGACGAAGGTGTTTATTTCCAACAACAAGCTCGAAACATATTTGCTGTTGCTATTAATATGTTATGAAATATTCACGAGAATCGTAAAGAGATATTTTAAATATCTCAACAATTTGTCGTTCTTTCACTCGGGAGTTTATTGCAAAAACATTTGAAGTAGTTACGCAGTCTCTCTTGTATCGTCAGTTGAAATATTCTGAACGCTAAACATTAGAGTGGTTCACTAATCAAGGATTGGAAAAATCGAAACAGCTGAACTTGTCTGAGTTTTCTGATTAATCTTTGCGACAGATAGGCCTCCTTTTCCTAACGTTAACAACTAATTGCTATGAATTTTACTGCAGATTCTCGTATGCTACCTATAAAAGGACTCGAACGATCAATAAGCATATGTTATGATTCAATTGCTTTAAAGGATCATTTTGCGTACCGTTTAATAAATTTAATGATATATGCGCACTATTGTGGACATACGTATTAACAAAAATAACGTAAACATTTTCATATACTGTGTTACCGAAAAGCTCTAAGCCTTGATATTTGTGAAATATGAAATCAGAAATATTTAAAACGTAAGAACTTAAAAAATATGAATATAATTTTGTCTTGCGTATATAAGTACAATGCCTAGGAAATGCGTCTTCATTAGCTTGCCCTTTCCGACTAAACCGATAATACTGAATTTTGACATAAATATATAACATCATTGGTGAAATAATTATTTGAGGATTACTGCCATCTAAATTTTGTGTGCTCTTTTCGATAAAGAAATAAAATGAATTTTATTATATTAAATTTTAACCATTATAGGATTCAGTCGTATCTTTACTAGTACAGTCGCATATTCTGCTTTAATTATTTTTGCTTACTTGGCGCAATGCAAATATTATTTGATTCCTTTTTGAAGTCGAAGATATAATGATTCAAGAACAGTTTCAGAATACTTTTGCGAACGACTGAGAAGTGCTCGCCATGAAAGTGTTTAAAAAAATTCAAAAAAATTGCACAAAAGTATAAATTTTAAATAAATATTGTAAATTATGTTTTATAACTAATTAGTGTTCCCGACATAATGTTTCGACAAGAATCCGTAATTGATATGAATTGCGTGTTATCAATTGATTCCACAAAATGTGATTTGATTAAAATCTAATTTGAAATAGTTTGCAAAATTCATTTAATAAATATAATTAGATTTTTTAAAAAAATACACATTTTCGTCTCCCTGGTATATGTTTTTTAAGTACTCGCCATATCGAAGGTCTATTGCTCTATCGCAAAATCACATTATTCTGAATTCTTATATGCTTACTATTGAGACACAATTATATGTCCTTTTAGAATGTACGCACAAAGCTTGCGTTAAGTGCTTTTTGTTACATATCTGGTAGGCGAATAAAAAGCGGTGTGCTGTGTGGAGTAATTATATAAATACCTTAGTATATGTTTAGCTAGAACACGAATTATGCTGAAACCATTTTATGGATTAGATGACAAGTCGATGCACAAACGTAGCACACAAATGCTGAAAAATATACGGTTTTCTCCAATCGTAACTCATTTTAAGAATTTTTCAAATTACAACAGCACTTCTGCGGTATGGGTGTCCAATGTGCTCGTTAGTATGCTTGTGCAAGATTAAACTGCAGTTTTCTTATACACTAATTGTCATAAAAATCCAGGCATTAAGACGAAGGCGTTGATCAAAATGAAATTTTAGTAGTTAGACGGTGCATACCAAGGACGGAAGTGATTACAATATCACATATCATTACGATTTCCGGTGAACATGCGGTAAACTTTCCAGTCAGCGTTAGTACTACGTTGGACCGCTTCGTGCTCGGATACTTGAGGTGATACATTCCGACATGGAGTCAAAGTGACGATGTATGTCATTATAGGACAAACTGGCCCACACTTCTTGGAAATGACGCTCTAAATCACGAACAGTGGAATATGGAGGAAGTTGGCGTCCCATCTGATCCCACACATGCGCGATGGGCGAGAGATCAGGCGTTCTGGTACCCAGAAGAAGCGTCGAAACATGGCGTACAGTGGACAGCCGTAGTAAAACACAGCCATATGCGGACGGGTGTTATCTTTTTGAAAACCGCTACTGGCCGCCCCGCCGAGAAAGACAGCACATGGGGCTGTAAGGTCTCCTATACGTTTTGCTGGGCTGTCAACGTCCCTCGGATCACTTCGAAAGTAGTCCAGCTGTCATACGCGATGGCCCCTAATACCATCACGCCAGCAGTTCGGGACATGTGCCCCTGTACAGTGAGGATGAAATTGTAGAGCTCATCAGCAGTCCTTCACGCTCTGACACGGTTGTCGTCATTCCCCGTACAAATCGGAATTCGTTGCTAAACACTATACGTCGCCAGTCCGTGGTATTCCAGGTTGCTCGCTGCAAACACCACTGCAATCGACGCCGACAATGGTCAGGTGTTAATAGCAGAAAACATAAGGTACGTTGAGAGTGCATATTCGTCTATCTCAGGCATTTGGGAATGATTCTGAGAGACAACGGAGTCCCTTGTACAACCGCCACGCGTCTCTGAATATTGGGCAAGGACGTTGTTGCATCTGTGCGTGAAGCTGTCACGATCCCACGGTCTTCTCGTCTAATGGTATGTTTGGGTTGTCCTTCCGATAGGCCCAAATTTTCTGACCGGCCCAAATTTTTCTGTTGCAGTGATCAACAAAAAAACGCGTTCTTCAGTCACCCAGAGAATATATTGCTAAGTATGATTGCGGACGAACACACCCACGTTAAAACTCTTGGATGGATAAGAATAAAGAAAGCTGGACAACAACAAACAAAAGACGTCAAAAGAGAATTAGAAGTTCCGTAATTTAATTTGGATGCTAATGACTATTATGAGATGATCGAGTGGACTAAAATGCGCCTTACTGAACCACCCCTGACAAAACACATCTCAGACGAAGATCTGGATTGACTAATTACAACTTCTGCCGCAGCTGGCGATGAAATAACCAAGTTTCCCTGCCACTCGCAAGCTGTGGAACGTTGCGTGAAATTGGTGACAGAAGCTGCTGCCTCAGTGTGTGGATTTGAAGCTAAAGATTCGTTCATAAGAGCAACAATTGAATCACGGCAATTAATGCCACATTTTTTGAGTAAAGCGGATTGCCGTACAAGATATAACTCGCAGAATTAAAATTCTGAGCTGGAGCGAATGTTAGCGGAACTCGAAGTGTAGCCACCTCCTCGTGGTGAGTTCTGTGTTGTTCTTATATGTGACATTGTATGCAAGCGTATAGTTACGCACTACACATTGCAAAGCAAACTGAGTGTCCTACACATGCACACGAATGGTCAACTCAAAACAGTGCAATATCCTATGGATTTTCCCGATGTTCTACATGCCAGAATGCCTTTACTTAGCCTAGGCCTACGGGCCAAATGTGGGAAGAAAATGGCGAATTTCGTGAGCAGTGCGGAGATATAGCATATTGATCAACTTCAAAAAAAAATGTTGACTATTATTGGGAACACTAAAGAACACCACTTTTCCGCACGTAGGGTTACTCGATTTCAATTAATAAAACT
Source organism: Macrothele yani (assembly GCA_039090855.1). Lineage (NCBI taxonomy): Eukaryota > Metazoa > Arthropoda > Arachnida > Araneae > Macrothelidae > Macrothele > Macrothele yani. The sequence goes on along the minus strand of CM076999.1, from coordinate 41,483,918 downwards.
ATTCCATCCGTTTTTGCTTACTGCCCAATGCGTTAGGAAAAACGCAAATTCAGTATGCTGTGCAGCGACATATGATATTGGTCGATTTCAAAAAAATTATTTTGTTTTTCTTGTTGACCCAAAGGGCAACTTTTTTGCACTAGGCGATATTAAATTAAAAAACAAAGTTTTACGGCCCACCCTAATGTTCATTCGGACTGAAGCTGAGCACGGGTGGTGCCGGAAATGACGAGGTTATGCGTTGGCACGTTAAATCCGTCGATTTAAAGAGTCCCACAAGCGCTGTATCGTGCTGAAGTCACTCGATGTCGCCGGCCAAGGGATATCTGGGACACCGCGGTCGTGTTGTTGGAACCAGTTACGCAAACCCTTAACGGCATGGCAGGGCGCACTGTCCTGTTGGTACACACCATCACAACCAGACTAAGCGTACAACATAAAGGGATGCATACGGTCAGCGAGCATGGACTGATAGACATTGCCGCTCAAAGACCCATTCAGTGGTACCAGCGGTCAAAAGTCATACCAGGAAATAATCCCCCAGATATGACACCGCTACCGCCGGACTGTATTTGTCGGACAAGCGTGCCCGGGTGTTGTTTCTCGAGTGTATGACGCTATATCTGCAACTACCTGTCACTTCTGTGGAGTAGAAATCTCGATTCGTTGGAGAAGGCAACCTTTTCCCCATTCTTTCGCTGTCCAATGATGGTAGTCACGAGGAAACTGCGGGCGTCGATGCCGATAAGCCAGTGTTAACGCGAGAGCCTTGATTCAGTGTCGACTCCGTAGGACCACGCTTAACATAGTTAGCTCTACTGTTATTGGAGACATGTGCTTCAGTGCCCCAGCCGTCATTTGCGTTGTCAATTGCTGCACTGTTGCACGTCGATTGACCTTTTCAAGTCGACGGAATATACGTTCTCCTGTGGATTCGATGGCCTTAAGGGCTCGACAGCTCTGAAGTCGGGAGGTACTTAGTGTGCCAGAGGTCCACTCTTGGTACGCCCTTACTACAGCATCTCGCAAACAGCCCACGCAGTCTGCTGTTTCTCAGATGTTTACACCATTGTCGCAGTAGCCGATGATCATTCCTTCTTGAACGTCTGTGAAATTACTACCTCTGTTCATTGTGCTCACGTTACTCACTAGGGCTCATCTGTCTTGGCCAGTTCCTTACATTTCCTTGTGTTCGACCTTGTCAGGTGAACTCTGTGACGCGCGTGGACGGGTACACTGTGATTCCGGTGGTGGTCATATTATTCCGATACGACCGTGCCTCTTCATGAAAATCTGGCATTAAAAAATTGAGATTGTAAGTGTACTCGTAATGCGGTTTTAACCGGCCATATCCGTATGTCGAGCGTAAAGGAGCATTAAAGTGATGATCCTCTATGACCAATCGAATTATTTGAGTTAATTTGAACGCAACCTCCAATCTGGCAATAAGCCTAGTCTTTCAAGCATATCGAGAGCGTCCCTTTTTGTGTGTGATTAGCACAACCGCAGATAGTGATTACTCTAAATGACCCTACTCAAAAACATTTTTAGCAATCGTCGATCTTGCGGACACAAATAGTTGAAGATCTAAAGGTTGAAATAAGACTTACGACATGGGAGTCTGCTGCTGTAGGTGATTCGTGGAGCGTTTGGAGATGATTCTTGCACACTAACGCCAAAACTGCAGCGTTTTGCTGGTTTCAGACCAGTCGATCGATTCTTACCAGATTGCTTTGAATTTTTGATCGAACAACTCCTTTTGTTTAGAGAATTACTCGTTGCAGGAAGGTGTTTGTATCGTTTAACGATTGACAGTGTGGGGCACGAACTGGTGAGAAGAATGGTCCCTTTCGAAAACCGAAAATGGACGATTTTTGTTAAGTATGATACCACGTCGAAGGTCATTTAGATTAATCGTTTTCATGATCCTAATCTTGACCCTTTAAGTGGCCAATTAATCTGAAAAAAATGTTATCCCAAACCATCAGCGCTTCCCAAAAATAAATAAAAAAATTACATATCGTCCGAGTTATACGAAAGCTACGGTAAAACAATTCCTTCTATCACTATAAATCTACCGCTGATGATAAGTGCTCCTTTATAGCTCTTAGCCTTACAATCATAACCTTTACAATCTTTATTCTCTGCTAATGACGCAGGGAATGATTGGGAACGGAAAGTCCTCCTAACATGGACATCATACCACTTGGTAGAATCGAATTGCTCAAACATCTTTACTCTATAAAATATCTCAGTAGGACCACAATTTCGGGTCCTCGTTGATAAGTCACACCTAAAATTCACAGTATCATAAATTATGCACTAATGGATTAAATACAATTACATACCTTCAATCTTTAGTCCATTTGAGGCAAATATTTGGCGTATATGGGATCACCTCTCTCTTGTTTATTTGCTGAAATAATCTTGCAAGAACTTAAAAGCAGGATAATAGATACATTAATAGAACAACCACTAATATCTAAACGTTATGTGGATGACATTTTTCTGGTTTCAAATATGCAGGAAGAGAACTTAAAAAGCTTAGCAAAAAGGTTTACAGAAATTTACCCAACTACAGTTCTAACATTGGAAATGGGGCACAATAAATGTATATCCTTCCTAGATGTCTGTATAACAAGAACAGAACATGAATTTCAATATGATGTATATCGAAAACCATCCTATGAACCAGTATTGATACTAAATAACTCAAACCATCCGATAGCACAAGAAAGAAATGCTCTTTATAATCTGATAAAGAAAGCATATACACATATAAGTAATAATGAATTTCAGAAAGAAGAATTAATGTGAATAGCAACAGTAGCAAGGCAATATGGATATTCTGAACATATAATAGAAGACTTAATAAAAAAAATGTGGAATTACAATAAACAATATGAATAAAACCTCCAGGCAAAGAGAAAAGAAACAGGAACAAGACCAAAAGCTGTACATAGGATCATTCCCATATATTAATGGAATAACAGGAAGAATTAAACATGAAGTAGCAAGATATAAGAAAAATATTGGACAATCTGTAACAACAATGTCAACAATAATAAATAATACAAGACAAAAAGTTCCCTACCTACAAAAAGAAGAAGTATATAGAATACCCTTAGAACATGAGAACAACCAAGTATTAAAAAGAAAAAGTATATATTATTATGGATCAACCAAAAATAGACTTATAAAAAGAAGAAATCAACATATTAAAAATTGGGAAACGGGAGAGAGTGTTACTGCAATGTTACAGTACTCTATTGAAGAAAATGCGAAACCAAAATTTGAAGATATTCAAATCAAAAGCGGATATAAGAGTTTATTGGAGTTGAGGTACTCAGAGGCTCTCACCAAAGAAAAAAGTAAACACAGAGCCTGTAATAATAATGAACCTATGACCATAGCAGAACCGTGGAAGGCATTGATAAAAAGAGAAAAATAATTTAAAGAACATCAATGAAGAAGGAAAGGAGGGATGGAAAGGAAAGAAAGGGGAGGGGTGGGAAGAAAGAAAAGAAAAGGAAAAAAGGAATGAAAGATACATAGGAGAATTAGACTGCAAATTAAATATAGATGGCGACATAGTACCAGAAAAAGGAAAAAACTTGAAACGTAAGAAAGCAGGGAGGAGCACGTGATCCTGTAGCCGTTTCGCACACGTAGAGAGACCCCGTAGGGAATCATCTAGTACACATTGGCAGTCTGCAACATCGTAGTTTGGAAGGATGTTCCAAGGATGACTATAAAAATAGCCGAAAAGCTTCAACAGGTGTTTGATGCAAAGGCTGGTGATATCAAGCAGGCCGTGATTTTAAACTTTTGTTGGATTTTAATAGTCAAATATTTTAAAATTCCAGTTTAACTACTGGTGCAACAGTTACAGTGAACATAGATGGAATATGACTTTTATTGATAAATTTTTAAACTTCAAATGAACTATTAGTACTATAGGTACAGAGAACATTGATGAAATAAGACAGTGTAACAACATGTATATAGTGTTTTTGCATTTAAACTGCTGGAACCGGAGTGTAATAGTGTTTGTACATAATGTACATAAAAGAAAAGGATTTTAACAATCAAATATTTTAAATTTCGAGTTTAACTACTGGTGCAACAGGTTCAGCGAACATAGATGGAATGTGACTTTTCACTGATAAAAAAATTTAAACTTCAAATTGAGCTATTAGATTGTAGGTACAGAGAACATTGATAAATTAAGACAGTGTATCAACATGTATATAGGGATTTTTGCATTTAAACAGCTGAAACCAGAGTGTGATAGTGTTTGTACATAGTGTACATAAACGAAAATATAAAAAATCGAATATATCATCTCCCAGGGAATTATCTTTGGAATATCACGACATGTATTGAGAGGTGTCAATAATTCCATAAACAAAGGAAAATTACACACCAACAATGTGCATCAAGTGGACTAAAGATTGAATGTACGTAATTGTATGTAATCCATTAGTGCATAATTTATGTTACCATGAATTTTCGGTGTGACGTATCAACGAGGACCTGAAATTGTGGTCCTACTGATATATTTTATTTATTTGTTGTTATCGTAGCCAATAGATGGCGCCACAGAGCTGTGTCTCTGTATTTTTGCGTCGTCCTGTGGAGAAGTTTGGAGCAGCGGTGAGAGTGAGTTCATATGTTTCTGTTCTCGACTTTGTAAGGAATGTGAGTTGCTTACGGGATCGTTTATTTTGTTTACAGTATATCAAGTGGTTTATTGATATAAGGTTGTGTTATTAAAATAGCTCTAACAGAGCTTCAAATTCATGCAGTCCCCTGTTAATACGTGTTAAGTACTCTCCATATGTCATGGGTCATGCATACAGTATTCTTCAAAATACATGAAATATTGAAATAATACTGTTTGTTTAACAGATTCATCGCACGGTAACTGTAATTTCGACATCAACAAGTTGAATGTACGTTTTAACGCATTCAAGGACTTTACAATATGCCAAAGCAGTTTGGAAAAAACAGAAGAGTAAATAAAATATATAGATTGTTTTAAAAGCATTAAACTGAAATTTTCTAAATCGGTGACATTTAAATTTAAAGAACAAAATACAGTGAAATCTCACTTATATATGTCTTTTACATTTAAACGTAATTTTTTTACTTTTATTTTTATACGTAATTCTGCGTTAGTTCCGATATTTTTCTATTGCTTTTATTGCCTTTGAAAACTCGGTTACACGTAATTCATTAATATGAGTTTTGCGATTGTATGATAAGTTTCAATTTGTGATTACCAAAACTACACACTTCTTTTGTGCGTAACTTGGTATGATGAAATTTGGAGAAAATCGTGATAGCATTGTTGTGATCCTTCTTGCTGTTCGTGAAGTTGAATCTTTATCCCAGCAGGGAAAGATACACTGTTAACCTCCGGTTTCACATTTCATCACTCACGCACAAACGCCTGTGTCTAATTTAATAAATCTACGTGACGTAACTTTGTGGCTAAACTATTTCGTGGTGGAGTTACAAAAGTGTGGCTCCGCCAAATTCATCATTGAGGTTACTGCGCAAATATGCAACATTCTGGTTTCAAATGGATGTACTCAGGGTCCTCCAAAAAGCTTACGTTGTTGTAAGCTTGTTTTTGGGGTCAGCATGTCCATCTGTTTGGGTCCAAACACTGTTTTTGGGCGCTGACATCGTCATATAGGACTTATTTCTCGTTACCTGTCACGATGTGGTCTAAGAAAATTTCTACTTGGTCAGGTGCAAGCAGGGAAACGCATGCGCCCAATCGATTTGTTTCCTGCTCAAGTGTGACTTAATGGGGTACCTAAATTTTGCTATTGTGCACCTTCCCAAATTGACGTATGTACTTGATAATGCTCATATGTGTAGTCCCTCGCTGTTCGGCCAACTTTCGCGTGGTCTCAATTTGGTCGGTTTCTACTAATGCCTTCTAAGCCAAGTTCACACCCACTGTTGTGAGTCTTCCCAATTTGGGACAATCTGCATACTAAAATGTCCTTTTCTAAACCGTTGGAACCAACCACAGCAATGACGATGTGATACGGGGATATGGAATTGGGGTACACACTTTAAATGTTTCTTTCAACATCTGAGGGGTTCTACCGCGACGAAACCCATACAGCATGCAAGGGCTGTTGTTCTCCTTGTAAACTTCCATGTTGTTCTTTGACTCTTGATGACCCACTGCAACTGACTTAAGCCACCTGTTGGCTGATATGGTGTCATGCCAGTGTGCTTCACTATCTAAAAAGAAAATGTGCTCAGTGCAGTAGCTTCGACTATGGGTTTCTGCATCATCGGACGTTACTTACTTTCCAACCTAATATAATTGCATTTTCTTGTTCCGTTTTATATTACGTTTTTTGTTTAATTGTTTATTTTTTAAGTCTCAGTTTAATCGCTTAACTTCGGGATGTCATTACATTGTCTGGACCATCTATCTCTAGGAACATAGGTACAGTCATGAAACATCACCCCCTCCAATAGTGATTCCAGAGAGCCGCAAAGGTGAAGCATTCCTACTTGTACTCTAGATTAGCGGTACTTGGAGACTACATGAAGCCCGATGAGAATTTAAAAATGTGCACATAAAAAAAGCCCTCCAATATTAAGCTCAGTAGTGACGCTATGTTAGAAAGTTAACTAAATTAATAAATGTTAGGTATATGCCCGAATGAAAGTTTACCTATTTCAAATATCGGAAGTCCATCGGAGGTTGCCTCATGCAAGTATTTATCTCTGTACCTTTAAATTTGACCGTAAAGAACGATGACTGTTTGAGAAAGTGTTATCTGACAGAGGTGTGGAAATATATTTGGGGATACCATTTAGGTTTTAGTGGAAAATGGATGTGAACACAAAACACTTCTGCAGAATGCAGTGCATTTCGATTTTATTTACATGAAATGTTGATCAAGATTTGTCCTGGTTTTAATGGAGGACAAAACCTCTTCTGAATCACTAAAGTCATAAATAACTTTTCAAAGTAAAAGAATCAGTTTCTTATATATACATTTTTTCTGTAATATATTACTTTCAAAAACGATCCCAATAGCTACCAGTACGAAACTTATTTATAGCTGCTTAAAAAAGTGGAACATTTAGTTTTTGCGCTAATAATTTCAAAACCATTTGCTAAAACAAAAAAAATATTGCCAAAAAGTAAAAAAAATGTTTGCTCTAATTAAAATATGCATTTTGTAAGTATAATGTAAATAATTATCCTTAAAAAATCCTGTGAGAATAGGCTATACAATCTATGAAAAATATTTCGGAGTTGCACAGCACAATAAAGGCCATCTCTAGATTTTTCATCACAAAACTTTACTTATTGTCATGAACGAATGACAGATGAATGAGTCTTCTCAGTACAAGCAACTAAAAGAACGATATGGCCGCAATACGTCACTTACAACTGCTTCAAATATTCATTTGGAAATCATGTAATTCACAGACGTTGCTGATATGAGTGAGAAAAACAAAGTAAAACTGAAAACTGCGCAACATATTTTCGTTTTGCGTTTGCTCTTAACGGCTTTTCATTGTGGATGATAATGCTGCTTGTGTCAAATCCACTCTCGGATTCTGGTGCAGTGAATTCTTATTTTCTGGAATAGTGAGTTACTCATCACAATCTCGAAGTCTGACGGACGTGTCTGGCAGTGTAGTATGCCAGGTGATCTCGACCTGCACGACCGTGCTGCGCCGATCCTGCAGTATGGTGGAGGAACCTTAATGATGTAAGGCAGTTATACATGGTTTGGGGTGTGCCTTCTGGTTCCAGCGTGCAACAGTTTTAAAGCTGCGGCAATTAACGACATTTTTGGAATGAAGTGACGTATTTTCTTAAGATATACGATTCAACTCCCTATGATATACGATTATATATTTCCCTCAGATATACGATTTTGACGGACGTGTCTGGGAGTGTAGTATGCCAGGTGATCTCAACCTGCACGATCGTGCTGCGCCGATGCTGCAGTATGGTGGAGGAGCCTTAAAGATGTTAGGCTGTTATATATGGTTTGGGGTGTGCCTTCTGGTTCCAGCGTGCAACAGTTTTAACGCTGCGGCAATTAACGACATTTTTGGAATGAAGTGACGTATTTTCCTAAGATGTACGATTTTACTCCCTAAGATATACGATTATATATTTCCCTAAGATATATGATTCTGACGAGCGTGGCTGGGAGTGTAGTATGCCAGGAGATCTTGACCAGCACGATCGTGCTGCGCCGATCCTGCAGTATGGTGGAGGAACCATAATGATGTTAGGCAGTTATATATGGTTTGGGGAGAACCTTCTGGTTCCAGCGTGCAACAGTTTTAACGCTGCGGCAATTAACGACATTTTTGGAATGAAGAGAGGAATTTTCCTAAGATATGCGATTCAACTCCCTATGATATACTATTATATATTTCCCTCAGATATACGATTCTGACGGACGTGTCTGGGAGTGTAGTATGCCAAGTGATCTCAACCTGCACGATCGTGCTGCGCCGATGCTGCAGTATGGTGGAGGAACCATAATGATGTTAGGCAGTTATATATGGTTTGGGGTGTGCCTTCTGGTTCCAGCGTGCAACAGTTTTAACGCTGCGGCAGTTAACGACATTTTGGGAATTCAGTGACGTATTTCCCTAAGATATACGATTCAACTCCCTAAGATATACGATTATATATTTCCCTAAGATATACGATTATATATTTCCCTAAGATATACGATTCAACTCCCTAAGATATACGATTATATATTTCAAAAAGATATACGATTCTGACGGACGTGTCTGGGAGTGTAGTATGCCAAGTGATCTCTACCTGCACGATCGTGCTGCGCCGATGCTGCAGTATGGTGGAGGAACCTTAAAGATGTTAGGCTGTTATATATGGTTTGGGGTGTGCCTTCTGGTTCCAGCGTGCAACAGTTTTAACGCTGCGGCAGTTAACGACATTTTGGGAATTAAGTGACGTATTTCCCTAAGATATACGATTCAACTCCCTAAGATATACAATTATATATTTCCCTAAGATATACGATTCAACTCCCTAAGATATACGATTCAACTCCCTAAGATATACGATTATATATTTCAAAAAGATATACGATTCTTACGGACGTGTCTGGGAGTGTAGTATGCCAGGTGATCTCGACCTGCACGACTGTGCTGCCCCGATCCTGCAGTATGGTGGAGGAACCTTAATGATGTTAGGCTGTTATATATGGTTTGGGGTGTGCCTTCTGGTTCCACTACACAACACTTCTAACGCTGCGGCAATTAACGACATTTTTGGACAGCTGTGTTCTTAACATTATGGCAAACATTCCGTTGAGGCCGTTTTCTTAACCAACAATACGATGCTCCCATGAGCAAATGATATGTAAAAGAATTTGACTAACCTCAACAGCTTTCCGATCTAAAACCCACCCTTGTGTGAATTCGAACGGTCCAAATCGACAAACATTGGATTTTACATGACACGTGATCTTGTGGCAGAGCACAAGGCAATTACAGCCGCAACAAGCTTACTCAGCAATATCGAAGCTGAAGTAGCAGCAAATAGTGTGCCACATAGGTAATAATTCCTTTTTTATTACAGGATTTTCTTCATAGAGAATATTCAGAAATGTTTATCAGACATAGTGTTAGAAAGAGAAATAAAGCAAATTCTATGTTCCGGCAATTAAGTGTATAGCTAATGGAAGTTCTTAGAGGAATAATAAAATAAGATGCGATGCATTCTGCGCAATTTAAAATGAGCGAATGAAATGACATATTTCCGTAAGTTATAGGATTCAACTCTCGTGCCGCAGATAGCGAAAGTTTTAATCATTTCTAGCATTGATAGGTGGGGCTAGGCAAGATTTATACTACACAAAGAAGATCAGTTCTTTGCAGCAGATATAACACTTTTCTGCTACCACTGAGTTGCATGGAAAGAGGTTACTTCGCACAAGCAATAAATATTGTACTACCTATGTTAAGGTAATGTAATCTTGCGACGACCTATAGTTTTCCTATATTTCCAAATTTTCGTATAACATCATAACAGGAGCTGAGGTGCTGACATTTTCAACTTTCGATTGGCTATACAAGGAATATCATATATAGTAAAATTGATAATATCTGTTTTTTTACGAATTTCTCAGCGTAAACAAATCTTTTGGAGTTCATCTTTTTGATATATTGTTAAGACAAAAAAAAATGTTAGAAATAAAGCAGGGCTCAGTCTATGAGTTGTACATGCATTAGTTACAATTCATTTGTCAGCAGGGTTTCCGATAATCTCCTAAGTTCATTCGCATAGATGCACAGAAGGATAGGCATCCGTTATTTATTTTCATTTTTAAAATGCTTTGTGGGAGTGGGCAGGGGAAGAAAGACGAAAGTGTGTTTTTACCATTAGAATTGTGATCTCAACACTGTTCTTTCGTACGACTTTTATTATAGCGCCCTTCTTCGTTCGAGAGACACAGCAGTGAAACCATTGAGGAAGGACGCGTGGACAAAGGAATCGTTGCATTCCGCTAGTTATGATACTCTGATGTATCTGGTAGCACATTTGAACGCTTCCAAATACAAGATAATATCATAAAGTAGCAGAATGTTTGGATTCCTTTTAATGTGCAGTCATGATTCATTAAATTGTACAAAGTTCGTTCTATAAAAACTGAGAGTAATTTTTGTTTTGAGTTCTGAGCAATGCGAAGCAGAAAAGTAGCCAAGCAGGCGACTCACTGAATTAGTTAAGTATCTATGGCAACAGTTATTAGCCGTGGCAAATGATTCTGGTTTTGTTATTGCACAGATATTTAAGGTACGTCTGCATTTTGTCATACACCTATGGAGGTGATTGATTCGGAGTTGAGAAGTAAAATGCGTGGTGCAGTAAAATTTTGAAATTTTGTATCGTTTGGGTGAAATGACTCAGGAAACAGGTGATTTAATGAAAAAAGCATACGAAAATAAATGTTTGAGTGAGCCAATCATTTTTACATATCACCATGATTTCAAAAAACTGCTGTGGCCTTGGCAACAAATTCATAGATGAAACCATGATTTAACCGTTTCATGGTGATTTTTAGAAATCAAATACGAAAATTAAATTAAATCTGTTATGCAAATAAATATTTAGAAATAACAAAAAGAGTTACCACAATCACTAACATTTGAAACAAGATGTTACTTACTTTGAAAAATAATTACTAGGAAATAATTGAAAAAAAATGATAAAGGTATCATGCTGTCTGGCAGGGCATTTGGAACATTCAAAATTATTTTACTTAAACATTTAATATATTGTTGTGGTTATGGCAGAAGTTTACACACAAGAAGTTCACTGGGTAAAAATTGCATTTAACTCCCTCTTCGCAGGAGGACAAATAACACTTGATTTCACACAATGCACAGAGTAGGAGACCCCACAGGTAAATCTCTCATAGTAGCTGATGGCAACAATTTGGCTCAGAAGACCTCAATAGAACAGCGCGCCAGTGGCCTGACATGGAACTAATGATCCCAAACCGTAACCGTGAGAGTGTACCTTATTTATATTTGGTTTCAAGCTCTATACGCAGTGCTACTTATAAAGCAACTGGTACCGTATCACGTGTCGGGTGCTATCGTAGTTTCATGTCTTCTTACTAAAGCGTTGTTTAATAAGAGAGAATTGAGCATCAGTGTATACTCCTTTGTGACACATTATAACAAATCAAATATTGGGTCCTTAGGAGCGTTGTCAATTCCCAAAAAAAATCACCTAGAAACCATTGGAAAATTTGATATTTCACGCTTTAGACATGGCTCAACCGAAAGAACAAACTGGATTCAGGAGTGGCTACAGCACAATAGATCATATCCACGTACTAAGAGAACTAATTGAAAAAGCGAGGGAATATAAATTTCCATTGTGCATGGCATTTATCGATTATGAAAAAGCCTTTGATTCGGTGAAACCATCAGCAGTTGCAATGGCTCTGAAATCCTGCGGTATTGAAGATGCATACATTAATATTATTAATAACATCTATGAAAATGAAAGTGCAAAGATTCGGCTGTTTGAAAATACAACACACATAAAAATTGGAAAAGGAGTGAGACAAGGTGACACCATATCTCCGAAGCTCTTTAATGCCACAATGGAAAATGTCTTTCAATCATTGAACTGGGAAAACAAAAGGATAAAGATTAATGGAGATTATCTAACCCACCTTCGTTTTGCTGATGACATAGTCATTTTTGCAACTACCCCATTACAGCTGCAGAGTATGATCCAGGAACTTGCTGACAAGAGTAAAGAAGTGGGATTAAAAATGAACTTTCAGAAGACAAAAGTGATGGTCGGTACTTTTACAAGAAATGAAGATTTATCGATTGATGGAGAAAAGCTGGAAATAACAGACACGTACGTTTATCTTGGACAGCAGATATCAAGTGAGGGTCACATTGATGAAGAAATTAATCGGCGTACAAAACTTGCCTGGAGGGCTTTTGGAAGAAACAGCATAATTTTCAAGAACAATATGCCATTATGTCTTAAAAGAAAAGTGTTTGATCAATGCATCCTTCCAGTGCTTACGTATGGTGCAGAGACTTGGACCTTAACTAAAAGAGACATACAAAGGCTGCAGACAACTCAAAGCAGCATGCAGAGGTGCATGCTTGGTGTAACCAGGAGAGATAAAAAGAGGAACTCGTGGATCCGAAAAATGACAAGAGTGGAAGACATCATGATCAGAGTTAAATCCTTGAAATGGCAATGGGCTGGACATACTGCCTGAAGGACAGATCATCGATGGACAGCCGAAATTTTAGATTGGATTCCAAGGGACAGGAAAAGACCCAAAAGAAGACCACATGGAAGATGGGTGAATGAAATTCGAAAGTATGCGGGAGTGACATGGAGGAGACCGGCACAAAGCAGACCGTTGTGGAGGAAACTTGGGGAGACCTTCGTCCAGCAGTGGATTGATAATGGTTGACAATGGTGATGATGATATATATCACGATTCAACATGAAGAAACGAAATCACTTGGTATTGCAACTGTATGTGTACCTGGCCCTCGATAGTATATCAAACTGATTCAACAAAAAGAAAATTTTACGTTTACATGTAATTTATTCCGATTTATAAAAAAAAAAAAAAAAAAAAAGAGAATTAACCTTCTCCCTTTGACTCTCCCCGATTAATATCCCACTGGAGACCTGCCTCTCTCTCTCTCTCTCTCTCTCTCTTGTTTGCATTACATTGGTTGAAATAAAAAATTTTCTCAAAAAGAAACAAAGAATACTGCCTACTTGTCAAAATAACACGAACTCACATATTCAAGGAGCCAAACTTAAAATAACAACAATGTTATACTTTCTTTTTCTCAGACTGCTGTATATGGCCGACTGCATAAATATACACATGTCAAAACTTTTCGATGTCAAGACATCGAATAGTTCCTCACTGGAGAAAAGTTTTGAAAAGAGATGACCTTGATTTCCTTCAACCGCAGGTTGGTTCGTCCCATCGGTGCAGAGGATGAAAAGTTCTAGGTTTTTGAGCTCCACAACATTAACGATGTCTTCTACTGGTCACAGGCCCGGCCGTCTTGTCCCAGAAGGTGAAGGAAAGATGATAGTTTCTCAGGAGAGAAACAGTAGTCTGCAGCAGAAGCCTGGCTTCCTAGAAGCTTTGCAGCCTAATTCGGACCAAACCTCGTGGGCTCCGGGAGATTTGGGCTGCGAAGCTAGTCCTAGCACGGAAGGTACAAGTCCGGGTCAGCTCCATAACGAACCCAGCGTCAAGAGGGCGGTTGGCCTGAAAATCCAATTCGCCGGTCATGTGGCTTGTTGTTAGACTTCCACTTGGTTTTTCTTGATCCGACTATCTATCCCTTTTGGAGCTAAAGTGCAAGTGTTTTTGCTGGCAGGCTTCCGCTTCAGATTACATCAAACAGCAGGAAGCTAAACCGTCCTATCAGTAAGAGATTCCACGGGAGAGTGTCGAACTCAGTGCGACCCAGTAACCCTTGACTTCACTCCCCCTGGCAGAAAATCACGTGTCTGACTCGTGCAGTGGGGGTGTACAAGCTCTCATTGGCTGAAGGATTCCTCCCACATCAACACCCTGCCTCAAAAAAAAATGCAACTCCGTTTCCTAAAACTCGGTGGCCTCAAAGTCAGAAAATTACGTTGGCTTGACATTTCCCTGATCTGTGACACCCGCTTGACGCTGAGTTCCAAGAAAAAACTACTTCCGGCCAACTTTCTTTCTCATGAGATTCTCTGACAGAGGGAAGAAAGTAAAAAAAATGGTGTGTTATTCACAATGAACACTTTTTATTCCCTGATTTGCTTAGCAGAACGTGGCTTGTCTTATATACTTTACAAAATTCTAAAATACATGCACAGGCAGGCAGATTGAAATGATTTTACAAAACTATCATTCCAAGTAGAAATGAATCAGAGCAGAGGCAAAAAAAATATTTTAAAATTATTTGCTTTTCAATACGTTCCCTTTTCTTCTTTTCTTTAAGCTGCGTATTACTGAAAATCACCCAGGTTACACTTTAAACCTTAATTTACACTCTTAAATATATACACACGAACATTTCCTCTTCTTGAATCCATGTGGAGGTCATTTTTCATGGAGGAAGGGAATAATATATATATGCATACTATCAAAAGGAAGGGAATAATGTATATATGCATACTATTACCACCACAAACACAGTTGACAACGTAAGGACAAAATGATTATTATAAATTATTTCAGAACAGCAACTCTGAAACCATTTTGAAGTAGATTCTTCCCCGAATGAAACAAATGAATACACGGCATTTCATCTGTAATTTACAACTTTTGAAACAATATGCTAGGAATTACAACAAAAGTTTTTTTTTGTTTTTTCTTAAGCTCGGCACACCAGAAAAACCTTCGATCCCAGAACACCAAATTAAAGGGCATACCCATACATGACATTTCCACTCTACTACTCAACATACACACTCATGCCAGAAATATTGAAACACTCAAAAGGAAGTTGAGAAGGATAAGAAAAAAGGATTTGAAGAGTGAATGGAAATTAAAGAATTTCATAACTTCTTTCTTTCCTTTCCTGGGGAAAATGAATCGAAACTTCAGAAGATGTAAAAAATTGATTCGAGTTCCCTGCTAAAATTTTCGGGGTCTATTGCAAAAAAAAAAAAAAAAAAAAAAAAAGAACTGCGCATCATTCTTTTCCCTTTTTTTCTCCATCTGGCCCCGACGGGAATCAAGATGCGTGATGGGAGCCTATTTTCCCTTCTGAAAATGAGATGGCCAGTTTCCTTTTTCAGAAGTTGGAAAATGGCGACACATCAATATTCGTTAGGCGGAAAGTGTAATGATATCCCTAAATCATTGGTAAGAAACGCTCTTTGCTTAAGCTATGTAATGAAATATTCAGCTTATCTTAACGTAAAGCATGAATCAAAGAATATGTGTAAAATCGTCAATCGGGATCAAAGATCATAAATCATTAAATAATTTTTTTGATTTTGTAAAAGTGACCTTAGTTTCAATTTCTGCGTATTAAACTTACACTACCCCATAAAAGAAGTGGAATCTTTGCTTTTCTGTTTCTTTAGGGGAGTTTTATATTATTTTGTTTAATTCTTTGTTGTCTGTAATACTAGAATTTTCATTTAGTTCTTTATTAGGAATAATTGTTGTATTAAGAAAGAGACCGTTTTTTTTATTGGGATGATGGCTGTTTTACTTTCTGTAGTGATTTTCGAACCTCTTGGTAAAAAGAAAATTCAAACTAAGATGGGTCTAATCCTGTACGTCTACAAGTTCACTAATCATTGTATCTGCATTTTCCTCTGAGTTCAATACAGCGTTAAGTTTGGGATGCTTTTATAACCAAAGCATATTTTGGAAAGAACCAAGTTTTATTATTATCATACTTATTTATTTCTATTGGAAGTTTAGCCAGCAACCTGATCGGCTATAGGCCTATGACGGTCCATAATAAATATCACTAATTCCGAAAAAAAGGAGAGAGCCAGTGGCCTAAGGCAAACACAACATCGATGCCACGCCAGGATTGTAACCCAGAGTCCATCCGGGATTAACTGTTAGAAGCTTGCACCGCGGGGCTGCATTAATATTTCAAAGGTAAGAAAATAACAGCAAACGTTATTATTCATTATCACTTTTAAATGAAATTTGAATTGTTGATACACCAAACAGTGAAAGAATATTTATCTTAAATGCAAAAAAAATCATATTTCCGACAAGTTACAAGTTTCTGTATTATGCTCATCATTTTCTACTGCAAATATAAATGCCCATGTGCTGCATGTTTTAATGTCAATGGGTCATTTAATGCATACAGCCTTCTACATCGCATATTGTTTTATTTATAAACGAACACGGTTCACCTTTATATAAAACACAGCGTTTTCTCAAACATTTAGGGGTTGCCAACACTGTTTTACCAATGGTAACGGAATATTCAGGGAAAAAATCCATTGCTTTGATATATTTAATGATTTTTCTTCTTTGGCATCTTTACTCACCTTTGACATCCAATAACTGTGAATAACGTTGACATTCTCTTTCAAACAAATCCAAAAGGATTTTCAAGAAATCGCAAAGACTAGAACTGTATTTTAATATTCAACTTTATCCACTTCTCTAACGTAGTCTTTTATATGTTTAGGAACAGATAATGAGCGAACTAATACTAAACTGTCAAAGAGAATCCAATTTCACCGCTTCCATCGCTTCCTTATATCATTGTGAAGGACGGTAGGAATTTATAGGAGGTATCCAACTAATTCAGATGACACGTCTACCGCTTCATTTTTGGTAACACGAACTCTAAATCATATACAAAAATTTTTACCTATTTCGATTAACTTAATAAGATGTGAAAACATAGTTTTAGACCTTACAATCAAAATAAGCTTTGCATTTTAGAGGAACGTTCTGCAAAAAATCACTCATTGATATGCATTAAGGGAAAGTGTTTTCGTGAAAACATTTATTAGTCTCTTAAGATTAAGAAAGTATCTAGTAAAATCTTCGAAACATTAAATACGTAAAAGAACTTCTCCGGCTAAATATCTTCTTGATAAGAAAGTACTTATTTCATATTTGGACGGATGGAATAATCATCCTCACACGAAATGCAGGTGCTTCATTTGTAAGTTTATATTCTACAAGAAACCTGGCAACGGAACAATGGCAGAAAGCTGCAAACTGGGTTACCAATCCCGACTTTATTTTTCACACCCCATTTCACTTGCAGGTGAAGTTTTAATTCCACATGTTTTTAGCATGATATCTAGGGCTAGGAATTTTGTGATTTTGCATATTTTTTGGGGGGAATACTAAAAGGTTATTCAAGTGATACAAATCTGTTTCATACAAAACCAAGCTGATTTTAGTACCTTTCGTAAGATCAATATTTTGCATTGTTTCGTTATTTTGACGTAAAATGGCACTATTTTCAGGTTTTTCGGACATTTTAGGTCCAGTCAATATTTTGCATATTTCAGCATTTGTTTATGAATTTCCCCGAAGCTCCATATTCTCTGAAAGTCTGAAGCCAGACTGAGAAACTAAGCGGGCACTGCTCATGTTCAAACAACATCTGTACAGGCGTCGTAGCATACGGCGGCGCCATGACGATGATAAAAGCATTTATTTCGCTCCTGTCCCTTTTCACGCGGATGGAGAGCTGTTCTTCTACTTCAAGTACATCCGTTGCCATTATGTCAAAAAGTGAGGTGAAGTGCGGTCGGAGGGTGATTAAAGAATACAACAGGATTCGCGCTCTGTTTGGGCTGAGCGAGTCAAACCACTGATTAAGGTTTCACTGTATAACCCTGTATCCCTCTCCCCTACCCTCTAGTGTAGCGTGGCTGTAAATGAACTCTATCAAATCTGTCTGCGCGAGTTCTACTGGTAACAGGGCCTCATTGTATCGCGACATTTTTCGGAAGCTGCACGTGTTGTTTATTTGCTGAGAATCATTTTCGCGTAGTAACTGTAAATTTCAATGTCCAACATGCCTAAAGTGAAAGAAAGTGCCTCACAGAAATCAAAACACTTCATTTCTGAATATGGTTAAAAAGTAATCTCTACTAAAGGACCGATACTATATTGCAAACTTTGTGACATGAGATTTGCCGCTGAAAATAAATTTATTGTGCAGCTGCATGTCAACAGCGGAAAAACACAAATGGAAAACCAGGACGATGGCGGGAAACCAGGACGATCAACAGTTGCAGGAAATGCTCCGTAGCCACACAAACTCGTCTTCAAAACATTTTGCGTTTCAGGAAGATTTGTGCGAAGCTTTCATTTGTGCCCATATTCCCTTGAGCAAAATTAACATTCTGAAATTGCGTGGCTTTTTAGAAATGCACGCTTGAACGTCTTTGCGAGACTCCTCCACACTAAGAAAAAAATTATGTCTGCCTCTTCCGTGAAAACACCATGCAGAAGATAAGTAGAAATAAGTAGATCCGGACAACACCATGCGGAAGATAAGTACAACAAAACTGTCAATGGATCCAGAATCGCGAATGTACTCATGGTGCCTAAATGTGATTTTGTTTGTTAGTATCATAAACCAACCTCCAAGGAATTGTAATTCACATGCTTCGAAAGATTTTCCATTTCGTTTGGGGTTGAAGAAAGAAGAATATCAGTAGAGTTCTATATGGAAGATTAAATAATGTGGGCATGGATGTAAAACCTTTGTAAATGGTTTTCAAAACATAAATATTAATCAACATCAATAAATTCTTTTAAATAGACCAGTATCCTATCAAGAATATTACTATGCATAATGTCATGCATAGTTGTGTTCTACTATATATTTGTATTTCTAAGCATAATACTATTACAGTATCTCATCAAGAATATTACTATGTATAATGTCGTTCCCAGTTGTGTTCTTATATATACTGAAGGTAGACAGCTAACTGTCTACCTTCAGCTAACTGCGTCTACCTTCCTTGAGAAAACAATCTGGTTGATGTGCGAAAGCTTGGAAATTTTTATTACTATTCTACGCCAAGACATTTCGGATCACTAGTATAGTTATAATATTTAAGTAACACTACTAACTGAACAACCGTTTTACATCTGGCATACGACTCCGTCTCTGCTGTTGTTCTGTCCAATAGCAATTTTGATACCACATAGATGAATGTCTTCTTGTGTGAGCTAAATTCCAGTGTTTTATTAACTGACTAGCATGTACTGTTTTTAAAATTTATTGAACAATCAAAACTGGTTGATGGCATATTTAATTGTGTGAACTCTCAGTTAAAGGAAGCTCAAAAAGTAAAACGATTCGACATGCGTTTAGTTTCAAATTATGTAAATTTGGTTCTGTCAGATTCTTGGTGTTTTTCGAACGGCGTATGTATCACGAACCAGTTAGTTGAAGATACAAGTAGCAATATCCCCAACCAACTCAGTTGAAGATTCAAACTAATTTTTTAAAGAGGAAAATATTAAGGGCATACGTAAAACATCTGGAGTACAGCGCGAATGCAGCATCAGAAGAAACTGCAAAATTATTTATATTTGCATTATTTACGCATTATTTATTTTAGTCAACTGATTTAAATAGCAAATGGAAGTATATTTTCGTAGCCGAGGTGAAGAACATATTCGCTATTAATGATGCATCTTACGTTTATCTAATTATTAAAACAACTTCATCAGTTTGCACATCGTTGATATGATAACTATATTTTGTTATTAAAAGTCTGTTTCTGCGCAAGGATTGAAGGCGTTTTTCTATGTCTTAAACTTACCGCTAAGCAACTTGAGGGAAACTTGTGATCTGACAAATTCTGTAAGACAATGGTTACATAACCTTAAGGACAGATTGATCAAGAACAAACTGAAATACCAACAAAATGTTATATTTAGCGATAGCATTCAATTTATACTATTTTTTTTTCATATTTTACATATTGGCAAGAATCCAGAATAGAAAATTTTCGTAATATAAACTTTCCTACAAATATTTTTAAATTCCTTGTCTACTGCAAATTTGTAGAGTCAATAAGTTTATTATTGTAGGATATTAACATGCATATTTGGCACCGAACTCTCACACGTCAGAAGGTCGGATTTGTTGACAACAAACGTGACCCCACGTAACTAATAATGACAATCTTGAACTTGTAGTTAATTCCTGCAGTCGTTGAAAATATATCCGATTGACATGTAAATGTTTTAACGACCAGCGTGAGCAGCTGTTTTGGCTATAAGCAGCCTCCCGTCCTTCCTTTTGGATTACTGTTACCAAGGAAGGGAGAGAGCCAGTGCCGGAGCACACATACAACGTCCATGCCTCACTTGATACCAACCAAGACCCATCAGGGACAAATATTAAGACGTCGCTCATAACAGTGTGTCACTGGAGCAGCTCGTACGATTATTCGGCATTTTACATGTACATATGTTACCCAAACACCGAAAAACGAAGTGTTTGAAGAACCTGTAAATGTTATCAATAATCTTTCGTAGAAGATCATTGGTTTTTCCCGACGTTGGGGAAAAGAGATGTCATGGACTCTGATCTGAGATATCCTGAGATATATTGTTGATAACCATAGTTCAAGACAAGTGTTGCAGCACTTTCAGTGAAATGCATCGACCTAGGAAGCTGAAGATTATAACTGGTCCCATTTCTTCGAGAACATGGCTTTTTTCATGACAGGTCATATCTCACTACGTATCACTGCATTCGGGTGTGTAATGGCTCCTGCATGTTCCGAATTTAGTTAATATATTTCAGCGTTTAATTTAATGTGTGGCATCAAATTCGTTTCCAATGTTTACTCCTAGTAAAAAAAATAGTGATACATGTGTTTTATCGCACGCTGGGGGAGATGGCATGGTGAAGAAGAACTGTAGAAATGTAGAGAAGTTGCTCAATATAGTATAAGGCTTCAAATGTGTATTTTAACTATATTTGTGTGTGTGTTTTTTGAAGATAATTCAATTACGGGTAACAATACGTTTTGGAAACTTTTGAAAGCATAAGCAAATATGAATTGGGTTCTTGCATATTCATGTGAATACTCATGCATATATTGCCAATTGAAATATGGTAATTTATGTCCATTAACCTTCTATATCGATGTGTTTAAAATAATTGATTTAATTCACCGAGCTGTTTTAAAATACACTGGTGGAAAAAAATCCCAACACCACGAAAAAATAGTTGTAGAGGAATGAAATGGCGACAATACATTTGTACAGGTAACATGCACTGACAGAAAAAAAAATCCCAACACCACGAAAAAATAGTTGTAGAGGAATGAAATGGCGGCAATACATTTGTATAGGTAACATATTTAATCGATTAAGGTTTCAAGATCACAGCTTATTGTAAGCACGAGAAGAGCCATTTTAAATGTGAAATGCTGGTACATTAATAACCGGTGTAACCGCTAAATGTTGAATGCAAGTACGCAAACGTTCATGCATTGTGTCGTACAGGTGCTGGATGTCAGTTCGTGGGATGAAGTTCCATGCCTGTTGCACTTGGTTGGTCAACAGAGGGACGCTTAATACTAATTGTGGGTGACGCTGGAGATGCCGTCCAATGATGTCCCATACGTGCTCCATTAAGGAAAGATCTGGTGATCTAGCAGGCCACGGCAACTTGTCGACACTCTGTAAAGCATGATGGGTTACAACTGCGGTATGCGGGCGAGCGTTATTTTGTTGGAAAACACCCCATGGAATGCTGTTTATGAATGGCAGCACAACAGGTTGTATAACCAGACCGACGTACAACTGTGCAGTCAGGGTGCGTGGGATAACCACTAGAGTGCTCCTGCTGTCATAGGAAATTGCTCCCCAGACCATAACTCCAGGTGTAGGTCCAGTGTGTCTCGGCCGCAGACAGGTTGGTTGCAGGCGCTCAGCTGGCCTCTTCTAACCAACACACGGCCATCACTGTCACCCAGGCAGAACCGGCTTTCATCGGAAAACACGACAGATCTCCCCTCCGTCCTCCAATGATTTCTAGCTTGACACCACTGACGTCGCAAACGGCAGTGGTTTGGGGTAAGTGGAATACACGCTACAGGGCGTCTGGCTCGGAGCTGTCATTCAAGTAACCGATTTGAAACAGTTTGTTGTGTCACTGTGGTGCCAACTGCAGTTCGAATTGCTGCTGCTGACGCGCTATGATGCGCCACGGCCATACGCCGTGCACAGCGATCTTCCCTCACAGTAGTGCCACGTGGCCAGCCGGAACCCGGTATTCTTGAGGCAGTACCTTCCCTTGACCAGCGCTGCCAACAATCATGCACAGTGGCCACATTCATTCCGGCCAAGTCGTTCTACAGTATTGTGGAAAGAAAATCCACCTTCTCCTAGCCCTAAAACACGACCTCGTTCAAACTCCGTGAGCTGTTGGTAATGGCTTCTTCGTCTTCTTAAAGGCATTCTTGACTAACATCAACACCCTACGTCGAATCTCAACGACAACGAACGCTCACGAACGTTACAGCGCGTATTTACAGCAAACCTGCTTTGCATGTTCCTAGGTGCGCTACTAGCGCCACACGTATGCGCCGAGCGCGAAGTTATCATAGACGTCATCTTACAGATGTACTCTCACCGCCTACCAACTGTCGTTTATCTAACTCAACCCCTTCTTGGTGTTAGGTATTTTTTCCGTCAGTGTAGGTTGGAAACATTTATGACAAAGACAAGGGAATGTCTTACAATTAATAAAGTGCACGCTAAACTTCAAATTATAAATATGGACAACATTCTTTGAAGAACATGCTTCAAGAAGTAAGCACAACAAGTAGTAAGTAAGCACACTTCCAAGAACATGCTTGGAAGTGTGCTTACTTAAAAAGTGTGTGCATGACCAGTGTAGAATTGAAAAGGGAACTGTCTAATAATCACCTAATGGAAGCATAAATGATTAACTTTGGAATCCAGAAGACCTTTTTTTTCTCAAGTAAATTAAAACTCCAGCTACCGATCCCTATATCTTGTACGTTTCGACTCATCCTGAACAGAGTTATAGCATATACGTTAAGCTCATATTTTCAGAAGACATTTCCGCATTTCCAACCTTCAGAGATATTTGATAGTATCGTATTATCCACGAAGTTTTGATAAGTAACTTTTCTAGCTTTAG
Organism: Macrothele yani; assembly: GCA_039090855.1. Lineage (NCBI taxonomy): Eukaryota > Metazoa > Arthropoda > Arachnida > Araneae > Macrothelidae > Macrothele > Macrothele yani. Next base: position 41,460,716 of record CM076999.1, on the reverse strand, counting down.
ATAACTGTTTAATTTAACATTTTACTTTCAAATTGATGTATCCTTTTTTTCCAAATACATGTGTTTGGTGATGTTTTAGAATTGAATTTTAACTGCTTGAATTACACATACCTACTTCGAAGATGTTTTCAGATTTTTATTTGAAATACAGTTTACATAAAAAATATTTCTTAAATAGAAGTGTACTTACTCATAATGGAAAAATTCTGAAGATTGTGTTTAGTTAGGTTTACTCTCCTAATGATTCTGATTTATATACGTGATTGGCATTTCGCTATGTCAAGCAATGTTCATAATTATTCTAGGTTTCGTGATGACCAAGCGACGCTGTATTTAACACATCATTGAATATCATCAGCCTATGGACGAATTATTGTTAATAAAAGAAAAACACAAATGAAAATATCTGGAAGATAGTCTTAAAAAATGCGTTCTACTTATTCAACATACATATAAGCTATTATCTACATTTCATATACGAAACTATTGAACATCCAGACACTCAGACGAAGATCGTCTTTTGACAGTAAGGTCATGGGCAGAAACTGAGATTTCGTCGCGTTGAGTTGCTTAGTGTGGTCACGCAGAAATATGTTCTTTGTGCCTTTCTGAGCAACATTAACGTCAGGATTATTGCCCGTTTTTCCCTCAATATACGCTGTTCGACACTCCCTTTTGCGACATCTACCAGTCATAAACTAAATATGTTACCCCTGGGAGAACAGCACTCACACATTTGAGTTACACATTTGTTCTTCTGGTCCTGGTTGAGATGCACTGTTGCACTAGCGCTGTTAGCAACATACTCATGATTCTAGTTGGTGAAGTCCCTCAATATTCCCTGTTCACTATTCGTATAAAGATCCATTTGTGTGTGACGCAGGTACTGGAGTACCGAAAAGATAAGGCATTAGAGTTCAAATCTTACAGGATGTACATCAGTCACCAAGGATGGACTCACCCGATGGAAGTCAACATCCTCTTCAGAAGAGTACAAGCGTTTGTCAGCAGACAAGAACACCTCTTACGCCTTAGGCACGCATTGAAATTCGACAAGTTATGCAATAAACCGGAATATTTACAAAGTTCTCTCAGTTAAAAACTCCAGCAGACTGATATCCAGCAAAAAAATGGAAGTCCATAAAAAAGAAGCAAAATTATCATTGCTTCTGAAACCAGAACCTACAGTCATCATACCGGAGTTGTAAACAACCATCTTCATTGTCCTTCGTCAGGAACAAGCAGAATTAGGCATTTCGCAGCTGAAAAATTCAAATCCACACTAGAGCGATATCGTATATATGATTTCAACCTAAATGTTATTCATCAATTTATTTAAGTCATAATATAGAATTTTAAAATATAAAAGTAAATTCTGAATAATGTGTTTATTTCTAAACTTTTCCATCTTTCATTAGAAGGCGTAACCCGCCGATGTTTCAAACCCTAGCTCTAGTATATTTCGAGCATTGGAGATACTAAACCCTTGGCTTCACCCAGGAATGCATGTATGGTAGATGCATTCCTGGCTACAACAATTTATTTTCAGACAGGGATTTGTTCCTTATATCTGTTATTGATCGATACATTGCGATTAACACTTTTCAATTTCTTTTCTGTTTGGGCTATGTACTTAAAGTTCCTCATAAACTTTTAGTAAAATCGAAGCAAACATTCTAAAGGGAATGACAGTTTCATTTGTCTTGACCACACTCGGCTCGGGGCATAAAATAATTGTATATAGTTTCATGATAAAAGAGTTCTCTTTCTGGAGAGCACAGATTTTGTTCTTATCTTTTCTGATCTGTCCCATTCCTACACTCATTATAAAATACAGAAGGGGTAGTAGCTTTCCATGAGAATCGATTTTAATAATGAATAAGTCATTATAATCACGGTTTCTTCATCGATGGTTCTGTCACAATCAAACTGATGATTTAAAAGGTACTCACCAGAAGATCTTATACGTTCACAAACTGTGGTACAATGTGCAAAACAAAACTGATTTTTATAAATGTATTGTGAAACAAACACGTTAAAATTGAGCAATTTTGTGTAAGACAGATATATCAATGGAGTGCATGAGGGAAAATAAAATGATCACACCACTTATTTGAATTATTTGAAGACAGCTTTAATGCAGGATTCAAAATTTCTTGAAGCGTAGAATATCACCGAGCGCAACAGAAAAATAATTGAAATAGATATTATCACACATAATAAGACGACTAATATAAAACAAACATGAAGACATAGTTTCTGAATGAAATGCAAATTAGTACCATCTGCAAAAGAAAGTAATATTTCTGATACATAAAAGGGAAACAAAATTCCCTCATGAAATAATTAATCACAAATATATGGAAAGCAATTTAAATGTAATCATTTGCCCAAATATGCTGCCTTTTTACTGTTTCTTTGCAGCCACTCCTTCAGGAAACTTGAAAATTACATTGGAAGCATGAAAAGAGTGAAAATGTGGTATATGTTTGTCAACGATTAGATATGTAACATTCCTGATTTTGCAAAACTAACATCGTAGATTTTGAAGTACAATGTTTTAATATTTTGTGGTATGACGACTGCGAAACGTACAAGTAATGAGGCCTGATTAAGTGCCAAATTGTTCAATCTTCTGAAAGAACCTGAGGAATTTTTAAACAATTTATATATTATATTTAAGTAACACATTTTTCTCTGTTTACAGTGCACACAGATATTGAGATATGAAAAATAAAAAAAGTATTTCAGTGCATCACTGGTTTATTTCATTTTGGAAAAAAATTATATAAGACAGTGCAAGTTCTGAACCAAAAATATGTTAGTTTGTAAATATCGAAAAGTAATCTTGTTTCGGAGATATTGCCAAATATACTTACTCGCATTTAGAATTTTATTTGCACGGTAGAACATTAGTCACCCTGTATGTAGGTCGAGGCATTTATTCTATTTTCCTACCTTGAGAGATATAATAAGTAATTTAACATTTCCCATTCTATATGCTAGGCTCCAGCTCCTTCGATCTGAATTTTCGAATAAAAATTTAAAAACTTTTCTGTTGATATATTGCATTTTAAGCTACGTCTTCACAGCCGATTAAACCCATCGTATATTTTTTACAACCTTCAAAGTAATTTATGGTTCATGAAAAAAATACAGCAGTGATCAAACTTTACGTGACGTACAGAAAATCATGAACAAAGCAATAGATTCATGACACACTTTAATGAAATATTGAACCGATATACATATATTGATAACGCGACCATACACAACAGAAAACAAATTACATCAATGCATCAAGAGAAAGTTTGCGCATTACAAAATGGCAGTCCAAATTTTATGTAGGAAGTAATGCCGTTTTTAAGGGGTCAACGGGAGGAGTGGTTACTCCAAACAGAGACACAACTCGCAAACTACCCCTCATGCTGTTTGCAGAGCTGTAAATGAGTTCAGGGCAATACGTGCCACTACTTCTACCTGCCACATCTGTGTCCCAGAGCCATTTTGGACTTCCTCTTTCCAGGACACTCCAAAAACTTCTATCATGTTCAGGTCCGGAAATCTCACCAACTGCTCCATTACGTGAATATTCAACTTTCCAGGTATTCGTCGACTATTCAAGCTCTATGGGTCAGGGCATTAGCTTCCATGAAAAGGTGTGAGGTTCAAACACCTTCCCTGAAAAACCATGCACTGTCGAGCAACGCTCGAGCATGTCAACCCTTTAGATTGTATGAGGTATCGTACGTCCATTCAATATGTTGACAGCACAAACCAGAAACACTTCACTACCGTTGTTGATGATATTCCTAACGTCGGAGGGAAGATTTCGGCTTCCCGCCTTTCTCAAAGTGAGCACATGTCGAGAACACGTGTTCAGATTGTATCGCGACACGTAACTGAATACAATTTTGTTTACAATAGAATGTACCGAATGGAATCTCCATTAAGATGTGTAAAATGTTTAAATGGAATGCACGTTCAGAAGACACAGCATGCACCAGTGCACCACTGGGACAGCTCAGATTTTATGATTGAACTGTATTACAATGAGAACATATTTATTTGCAATCTTTTACCAGTGAGAGCGATGAAGTTTCTATTTATGGTCAAGAAAGTCATTCAGTAGGTACGTATTTGGGACATTCTTTTAAATATATGTTATAGTAAAAACTCATTACTTTAAATGACGGATGGAAATAAACAGGTGTTAGGAGCAATTACTCAGAAAGGATTTCAAAGTGAAACAAACCGAAACGCCGTTTGAAACACCATTACAAGATGAAGATAATGTTAAGTATTGCTTTTTATGAGATTGACTGAAATATCATTCTAGGAATGTTAAAGGTATAAAGGACGCAGTATTGATATTTACGTATTTTACCAGATGAGACAGTAAATAAACATATTCAAATTTCAGTACAGCATGGTAGAGGTGCCTTGTGAGGAAGCTGACGCCAGTTCTGGTTTCGGTGCTCGACAAAGGAGAACAGCTCCACTACTATTACTTCCTTTTCGTCTCAAATGGATTTTTTGAGAATTCAGAGCCATTGTATGGTATGGTGTTGAAATTACACCATTCACTAAACATATGAATCCACCGATCTTTCTTACTTCCGGCAAAGCCAGCGCGTGAACCAGATTGTGCGTTTTAGGATATTCTTGTTCCCCGGAACATAATCTATAATTTTGTGAGGTCTTCAAGATCTTTCCATGGAAACCATACTTAAAGTTCGTGAATTAAGTGAAGCTTTAATTTTAAATGACGTCGCAACTTCGTTTTGGTACTCACTATTAGACCAGAAAAATAATCACTACTGGTAATACACTGTTGTGCAATACTTAAGGACCGTTCGTTTTTTCGCCGTAGCTTCGCAATGAAACAGTCTCAATAGATGAATATCATACCACAGATACCTCAGTATGTACCGAACTGGGGATGAACAAACACATGTGCAAAAATGATTACAAAAGTGTTCACTTGGACTTTACTAAGAAATGAACTTAAAGCAGTACACGCTACGACACAGACCCATCGTTTCCACAGATGGATTACAGAAACGGGGTGGTCGTCAGTAAGGCACACGATGTCCCCTAACAGCAATGGCTGCATCGCAGCGTCTGCCCATATTTAACACGGGGTTTCCGATGAGTTCTTGAGGCAACTTTGCCCATTCCTCTCGTAGAGCACGTTTCAACAGATGGACATGTTCCAGAGGATGTAGGGGTGCTGAACGACGTCTCCCCAGAGCGTTCCGTATGTCCTGTGGGATTTAGATCCGGGGAGTATGCAGGCCAATTCATACGAAGGATATCACTTTCCAAGATTTCATTTACTGCACGTGCACGACGAGGTTTCGCGTTATCGTCCATAAACACGAACTCGAAACCAATGACACATCTGAATAGGCGTCCATATGGGAAGAATCCCTCATCGTAATCCCGGTTTGCGGTTACAGAAAATCCTTCGATAATTTGGAGCTCAGGACGACCATTCAGCGTAATGCCTCCCAAAATTATTACACCAACACCGTCATGCCGATCTCTTTCGGTAATGTTAGCCGCTCGATAACGTGTTCCGAGCTCTCTCCAGATCAGCTGACTTCCAAAATCGTTCGTTGTACTGAAAGGACTCTCATCCGTGAAGAGTACCGTACGCCTTTGCTCTATGGTCCAATCCTTGTGGTCCTTACACCATTGTAATCGATGTCTCGGATGGGTAGGCTTTAACAGGATGCAACGTTCATGTATTAGGGCAAATAGTCCACCTTTATATAGACGTCTGGCAACGGCAAATCTCCAAACGGCGAGCCCTGTGGTCATCTGCAGTTGCTTCTCGATATTGTCCGTTGTCTGGTGTCGATCACGTTTGACGTGTAGGACTATATATCGGCCATCTCTTGCTGTTGTGTTCCGTGGCCGACCACCAAAGACCTTTCTAACAGCTTTTCCTGTTGTTTGGAAGGTCTTCCACGCACGTGAAACAATGTTATTTGTCATGCCGAACTCACCGGCGACACTCGTTTCGGTTCACCCATCCTCCAACTTTTCTATTATTCTACCACATATAAAATCATCTAAATGTCGCCGAGTGAACACTTTCTCGTTAGTGACACACTAGCAAATCCCTCGACCCTCTCTACAACGCCGCTCACTTTCGCTTTCCGTTTCCCTCGTTGATGCTCCTTATATCCATATCAGCGTTGTCATGTGACCTGCGACATCACATTTCGGAAATTTTCATTCTCATCGTCTTTCTACAGATCCGCTTGCGTTATGCAAATCTTCTTAGCTTTGGTGTTTCACTGTGTCCGTTTTGAACTTTTGCACCCGTGTATACCGAAACACAAGATTAATTTTAAGAAACTTAATATAAACTAATTTCCTGATATAAAAGTAAAATTTAAATACCCCTGTTGGGTGCATCACTGTAAGTAAGTGTTATGGTAATTACCAATAAATGTGTCTTAGAAATTATTAATATACGTCGGTTCAGAAAATCGTAACATTTTTTAATACTAAGGTATCGTATTCTTAGGAGCACTCGCCCCAAAACGTGGTGACACTGAAAGAAGTACCGTTCCTATATTGCAAGATTCGAGCAAGGAAATGGAAGAATTCCATAGAAAGTGCACCTATGTGGATGTGATGGTGTCTGTTAACTTCTGAATAATTTGTAGAGAAGGGTTCTCGTTACAAATGGACCTCTCAATATCTTCCCATAGGTGTTAAATTAATCTGAGTTCCGTAGAATGCGGTGCAGAATTTAGCACACTGAAGTGAATTCATACTCGTGAAACGAAAGCGTGATGAACCACGTTTTGCGGTATAGTGCATTAGCATATAGGGTATGCACATAAAGCAATGTGTTTGGTCAGCAATAACACTGAAATGTCTTGTCGTATAATAATGCTTTTTCAAAAGTGTTAAGGAAAGCGATGCCTTCCAGTCAACACTACTAGGTACCTGGGATTTACTGCGGTTAATATTCAAGCTTGTTTATCGGGTGTCTTTACAAAAAAAGGGCAATGATTGGAAAATACCGCTTTTTCTTCTATGTACTCAGCTGCCGCGTTTGGTGCTCACGTACCCTTTAAAGATGACTTTGTCTGCTTTGTGCAGGGACGCACTATACAGGAAACGGTAGTCTGCTGTTACAGTCCATTAGCCCCCAATGAGAGATTGATTTTGTATGCTGAAATTCTTCTCTAGTTCACGCTATTCTACTTTGCCGTTATTTTACGCAATGAAGCTTATCCATTACCAGACACAATTTCTTTCATTCGCCCTGTAGTATTTCATGTGTAGCTACATTTTTCTATTATGTTATAGTCCATGTACCACATTTTAAAGATTTTTAATATTATTAAGGGAGCGCATTTTATATACTATATATGAATTTGGAAGATACGGCTATTTTGCAAACCGATAGAATACATGATAGGAATGAGACGTTCGTAAAAATATATTTATGTTCGTGAATCTGATATAGTGTGATTCGTTTGAGAAATATATTATAGTATCGGATATGTGATGGAAGCAGTTTACAATGATGAAACATGATTTCTGATCGACATTTCAAATGGCAAATTATTTTACCAATAATAATGTAAGATCATAATATGAAAATATTTCAATTTTTCGCTAAGCTATTCGCACAACTGACTCCATCAAACTGAGCTAAAAGTAATTCAGAAAAATAAGACTATTTTCTTAGGAAACGAAATTCAATTTGCAAGAAAACACGTTTGTGACAAACTTCATACTCACCAAATGAAAAAAATTGCACGGTGAAAATCCTCAAGAATTGCAAAATGTGCTTGGTTAAACTTGCTTCCGGGTTCGAAAGTGACTAAGATAACTACTTAAGAATATATTTCTTAGGTAAAATTCAGTGGTTCCACATCACTGAATTTTAATTGATTTCTTGGGTAAAATTCAGGGGCTCATTTTAGACATTTCATTCCCTGAACACTCTGAATTTAAATAATCCACATCAGATTATTTAAATTCAAGGTATTCAGAGAATGAAATGCCTAACAATTTATAGTTTTCAAATGTTTCTTTGTAAAGCGCACAAAAAATATTTTCGTTGGTTTTTCCTGATATGAGCTCCGAACGTCACGTGTGCTGATACTGACACAAGTAAATTTTTAATTTCCGATGTACCAATTAAAAAACTGTTTACGATCTTGTTTACCATTTCTGATGCAATTGGATAATATTTCGACATTTCATTTTTTTCTGTAAAACCATTTTAATGCCCTGCTGACAGTGAACGAACTTAGATTACGATATTACAATTTTTAAAGTTACATCAATAATATTTTATTCCATAGATCTCTCTTACCTTGTGTTTTGACAACCTAATTAAAGGAGAAACAGATTTTTTGAAAATTCCGCATAACCAAAAAAGGTAAATTAATTTTTTTTATATATATTTCTTTTTACTTTTAATATACTAAAAGTTTAAAATTTCGCATTGTTGAACGCACTCAGTGATATAAAATGTATATAAAGTGTAAAGAAATTATCTCAACTGTTAAAAACTTAATGCTGTCTGAATAACAATTTTTCAATGGAAATTTGTAATGAGAAGAAATAAGAAATTGATATAAATAAAAGTGTAACAAATGGAAAGGGGAATGTACCAGAAAACAAATACAGATGACCACCAATCAAATTCACCATATTGCAATGCATCAGAAGGAAACACTTATGTTCAACATTTACGAACAAGCTGTCATTAACCAATTCAACCCAGTGTGAAGCCTTTTATCATTAACACGAGTACTCTTTCCAGCAAAATCATCTTATTTCGACAACTGTGATTGCAACAAAGCGTGGGTCTTTGTTATCTCTTTCTTCTTTTTTTTTTTTACTTTGCTTATTTGAAATTGTAAACATGATCATCTATAACCAGTCGGAAGCAGTTTTGGGGTCACAAAGAAGGACATGTGTATTCGTCATATTTCTAATATATGACTCTGATGGATGTGTGCTTGACAAGCTAAAATAATATATGTGCTCCTTAAATTTTTTAATCACCTTGCCGTAAAAGAAAAGAAAAACAATATCATCTGAATTTCTCTTGCATGGGATATTATGTTATATTTATTAATTTATATCAAGTTGCTTATATTAAAGATACATAATTGCAAACGTACGTATTTTTAAAAAATTAAATGGATCCAAATAGGAATGCTTTTAAACATACATTGGCTAATCTGCGCTGATATTTATGTTGTGTATTTAGATACAAAGAGCTAGAGTTCTTTCGTACTTTCTTGAAGAGTGTCTTAAACCAACTTCGCACGAAATATTTTCATTTCAGTTTTTTGTGTACTTGTTTGTAACTGTAAACTCTATATTGACGACTATGTAGATTACAGAACTTTGGTATTTGGGCCATTTTCTTGTAGTACAGCAGTAGTAATCCCAGCCGAAATTAGCTCTGTGTGTCTAATTTCTGGAAAAGTAAACAGACCTGTGTCTTATTAATTGAAATATTTAGAAATTAAAAGCAATTTGAAATAATCGCCAAATTTGCACCCCAGTGTGAAACATCATGACCGATATTGTGATACACTGGCATCAATAATAGCCAGCTTCATATTCAATTTTTTGCGAGTTCCTTCCTTTTGTTTTTTTACTAGTGAGTTTTTCTATCGTAGAGTTGGATGCAGGGGCACGAAAACATAATGCACATAACGACACGCACATTATCTCACGACCAATAGGATGCCAAGAATATCAGATATATCATCCAATCCCTGCTTTTGTGAGGGTACAATATGTAGGACGACATTCGGCATTCCCTCCCTAGGCCTGTTAGTCCGGTTTTCACTTCTGAAATATTCACTCTCTTTCAGTGCAGGAATTTGTGATAGCCAGATTTGTACTCTGTTAACGATATTTCATTTCTCGGATGGTGTGGAACAGTTTGTTATTGCAAAATAAACGCTCTAATTTGCTCTTGATATTCCCTCAACAGCAGATGGATCGAAAAATGCCCATTTAAGTAATATCGTAATAAAAGTGATTACTGTCGGCCAACGAATAACATGATTTCATGAAATCTCGGAGATTGCATTTGCCCTGGTGCAGTTAATTGTCAAGCCAGTATGTCTTTTGTGCAATATATTTATATATGTAATTAAGGCTGATTAGCTACCTTATAAACTGCATATGAGCCAATTAATGGCTTATACTGAAAGTGACAAAAATGAGTACGAATATTCGTAGATTGCTGGATTGCAGAAAATTTCTCTGTTCGGAAATTTAAAACGAAGCAGTCAAATTAATTCAACAAATGTAGAAAACCATAACTTGTCCACAACTGAGAGATGGCTTCTTAATTTCCTAAGCATTTCGAATTTTGGTTTTCCTTTTTTCTGCTTCACATTTTTTAGTAAGTGCTAGAAATCTAGTGGCTGAGAGGTGCCACATATTGAGAAAACTGTAATATTTGTTCTTTAGGAGGAAAATTATGTCGCCAAACTTTGAACCTGATTTAGAGCGTTAATAAAGGTGAAACGAAAAAAAAGAAACTTTTCTTTCGAGCTTTTATTTTCAATAAAAACGGAAAATATTTGTTCTTTGCTTGATTTTAAATTTTCACTAGGACATATTATATTTTATTCAATTTTTCCTTAATTTAAAATTAATTCTTCTTATTAAGCATACGTGTTTTTTTCTTCTCACTTCGGGAGACAGGTCCAACGAAAGAGGTTGTCTCTGGGTGTAAGAATCATTTGAAAAGTATTTTATCTGTCAGTACTTTTATTTTGAACTTGCATTGTTGTTCTTTTTCGCGAAGGATATAATCTAAATATATCAAAATTTTTTCATCGTTATCAACAGGTATATCCCCTTTGGAAAGAACATTTTCAGCTTCGTCTTTAATTATGACACACTTAACTGAGTGCTCATCCGCGTTTAAGGCGTTTGACGAGTGTGTACTCAAGAAAAAAGGTGTAAACAGAGATAACCGAATGGGTCAAAGACATCCGATGAACGTCATTTGTCTCCGTGAACTAGTTAAATACACTTCATAAGAACAAACGTAACATTCAGAACGTTTTGGAAACTTGAAGCCTATTCTATTCAAAGTAAGTTCAAGTAAATCCTACTTCCTAATATGGGAAATCAACGGCTGTTAGTAGTAAAAGTTTGATGACTTCCTTCAAAACATTTAATATCAAATTCGCACAATCCATATCTCTAGAGTTTTGTCTATATAGATACACACAAAGTACAATAAATGCACTCCGCACAGGGCAATGGAAACTGAAGGTTAGGGATATAGTGTTTCCGTAGTATCTAAACTGTGCCTAAATTTAACATAGGCTCCTAATTTTCCTCACGCTAACTGTTCTTGCCGTAAGCCTATTTATTCTATTGCGGAAATTTCCGAATTCTATTTACGAAACAAATGAGAACTAAAATTATGTCAGAGATGCAAAGTAAAAAGCGAAGTGCCTGCACCAAATGTGATTTAGATTTTTGTCTAAACCTATTAAGTTTTCAATAACATGATGTAAACTTAGTTCTTGAGAAATCTGAATCTGGGTGTTGAATAATTGTGGTTTATTTTACCATGAAATGAATTATGGGCTGTCGTTGAAGAAGGATTGTGATCAATATTGTCGATACCTGCCGTGGGAAAAACCGTGTCGATGTATTGAACGAGGGACGATCTTCTACAGTGATTGATAAGTATCACAAATGATGTATGTTGTCATAGATAGGACCTGCTGAACTCTTTGATGCATAAGCCAAGATTATGGGGATTTCCAATCAGACCTCTGCTCCTTGTGCTTAAATAAATTTTAAGACCAAGAAAAAGCAGAAGTGGTGTTTTACAATCTGCTGTGTGCCTCACATGTCTAATATCATGTCTTCGTACTGATTTCAGAGCATTAAAACGAATAAGTTGCGCGAGGGACAAAAGAGGTGGTTGTTTCATTCATACATGGTCCTTCCAGAATCATTTATAACAGCAAACCCAAAGCTTTGTTAACACATTCTGTAGGAATGAACTTCTCACTAAACGATCGTTCAAATTTAGATAGTGCCCAAAAAGATCTCTACAAACAATTTTCAATATTCGCGATAGACATTGCACAGTATTCTATCGCATCTTGCATGGCATCTCCCACAGAATTCTTAAAGTTAAGTAATATTTCTTTTCCAGATTTTCTAGACTCTAAACTTGTAATCAATGACAATAAGTCATCTTTAAGTCTTGTACGATGGATTTCTGGCCCTCCGACAACGAAGTTTTGCATACTCTCTTCCATTCTCTCTGTTAGTTCAGCCAATTTAAACACTGGAGACCACACTTCATTTTTCTTGTAAAAACTTTCTATGTTGTTTACCAGTTGGGATATTGTTGATCCCTAGGCACAATTAAAGAAATCCTTGTCATCTTTTCTGAGATCACTTTGCCGTTGTTGACTTCTAGCTCTTGTTTTAAATCGCAAATAAAAATTTTGTTGTATTTGGCTTCTTGGGCTACTAAATCAGAAAAAGATAGTTTTGCTAATATATTTCCATCCTGAAGGAAACAATATATTTGCCACCCCGCTCCAGTGTTTGTGCGGAGAAAAATTTTCCTTCTACGGATGTATCAAAAAACAGACACGAGTATTTACTATCCATTTTAATAGTTTTTGAACTCGTGATGAGACCAGTTGACGGGTTCAGGGAATACTTTATTTTTCTTCCTGAGCTATCATGGAGGCGTTGGGGCTTATGCTTATCAAACTTTGTTCGACAGGTCTTGTGGTATTTAGTGTCATGAGTGATGAGAGTCTGAGCTAGGCCATTTCCTTCACCCAGTTGTTACAAATCAATGTGATTAGGCAGACCATCCGGTCTTGAAAATTCAAGTAAGTCTCCACTTAGAGTATTTAAACCTGCTTTTGTCCCATTAACAAGTGGTGCACCCATGTTCTCTGGGTATAAGAGAAACTAATTCCGGTGGATTAGCGGATGTGACAATTCAGGCGTATCCTCAACTGCTAGTTCAAATTTTCTTTTTCTTGACATCTTTATTTTATTTACAGTTTATCTGAAAACCAAATAGTATTATTAAACGCAATGCTTAGAAATTCATTGATGTCAAAACTCAATGGCAAAATAATTTGAAAACTATAAAAACAATTCATCAAAATTCTGTTTTATCTTATGACTTATTGATTAAATATTTTAATGCACTTTATTTGAATTCAGTATACCCAAAAAATAGGAATCGAACCTTTGAACAGAAAAAATGACAACTTAAAGATTATGTTCGCCATCTTGAATTATGGCGTCAAAGTTGGTTTTCAAATTTGGGTAGCGGGGGAATCCAATTCAGTATGTAATAGGTGGTGCATGTCCCGAGTTTCGTGCTGGGAGCCAGATTTGCAATATTTCATTACTAAGGGACCACACTATTATAAGGGAAGACTCTGAAAGAAAAGGACCTTAAATGGAAAGGATTTTGAACATCATGACCGAGTCTCCTTTCGCTTCGAACATTAAGCAACCTTAGCAGTTCAATATCTACCTTCCATTTATGCGTTGTGCCTCTTAACATCTACCTTTGATACATTTTAACCACGACAGATCGCGAATAACTAACAAAGTTGCTGTTCGCCGGATATTGCCACTATTTGCTCTGTTCCCGATGGCTATGCCCTTTTCTCATGGGCCAAATTTGATCCTTAACACAGTACAAAAACCGTTTCAGCTCCGACTGATGCCGCAAGCTTCCCCAATAGCACAGCATACGCTCTTGACTCTTACAGATCAGCACGAACGGTCATGATGCGCTGCTCTTTTAAGACCAGACATCAGAAAAAGGAAGTAAAAACTTCATGATGTTGAAAATGTTTTAATCCACATTTGCACTGATATTAGTTTTAGGAAAAAACGGTGTTTAAACCTTGATAAACATATAGTTCTTTCAAATATAAAGTAGAATAACAATAAAGGGGAAATGTAACACAACTGATAAACTTCATGATCAACAGCTGTCACTAATTAACCTGGAAAATAAAATAAATATATCGAAGAATACTGAAACATTTAATGGCCACTGTGTAATTATGTATAAATGAAAGTGAAAACCCTATTGGGTTCATATCTAACACCTTGTAAGGGCAGTCGATATCAGTCTCATATATCTAAGTTAGATATTTTTAACAATTTTTCTTTGTAAGTATATGAATCCAGTGCGCACAAAAGTCGTTTGAAATAAATATCATTTCTTAGTAATTATAAATATTAACAATTCAGTAATTTGAGGAAAATAAAATTGCATTTCTTTTTTTTTTTTTGAAAACATGTATAGCTATCCCTCAGGTAAAGAAACCAATTCGTTTCATTAAAAGGAAGTATGTTTTTTTTAACGTAGAATCAACAAGCATGGGTAGGATAAACTAAATACAGGGAAAGTTTGGCGTTTCAAGCCTGTTTCTTCCAAGAGTGGTAGTTTAATTCGTCTACCATACAAACCAGAAGAATGAAAATCGCATGAATTTGAATTAAACAAAATCCTTGAATCATATTTAACACTTTCCTTTAATAAATCTCATAAAGATAAATTTCGTTTCTTCCTTGAACTAGGAAAATCACCCAGCTGTGCACGTGAGAAGAAGAAAAACTGCTGAAATTTAGTGCATGGAAACTGTACGTATTTATTTGCATTTTGTTTGTGAGACTTTCTTTGACAGTCATTGCAACTTTCGTGCACCACAGAGCGTTGCAACTGTATTACTCTAGTTTTTCCGTAGCAAGGCATAAGGCGTAGCTGCAAATGTAAAGATATTATCGCATCAAATGAAATTGTTGGCACAGATGCTCTGTATTTTCATTGTTCCCATGTAGCTACTCCTTCAGTTAACTTTAATATCACATTGCCCTTGAGAGGAAATCTAACCCGCATCTCCCGGTTTCCGTTTGAGCATGCCATCTGTTACAACATAGAGAAGAAGATATGCAGATGTAGCTAAAAAATCTCAGAACAGTTCAGATTTGCGCTAGTCGAAGATATCCCGTGCTTCCTCAAAGCTTCATCACAACCTTTTATCACATCCAGGATCGGACGTAGGTCACAAGTTCCAGTGCTTTATAAAACATCATACATATAATTTGGAAACGAACCTCTTTGAAGAAATCGTTCTTCACAAATACATTGACGCAATACAGATGAAATTGTAAGTATGAAAAATAGATTATGAAAAATCAGATGAGTGAACGGAATTCATGAGTACGGGTTCGATGTCCGCTCCAGAGCAATAAAATTTTCAAGTTTTCAGATTGTAGTGTGTTGTAGCCAATGAAATGCTCGAATGAATATTATAAGTGCGGGTTCGATTCTCTCTTCAGATCACTGTAATTTTCAATTTTCCTGAAAGGGATGCTACATGGAAACAGTACAAATACGGCTCATTTATGCCAACAATTCAACGCATTTGTGAAGAACTCTTTATTCAGGGATATTCTTTCCAAATTATATCAGCCGCCCCGGTGGCGCAGTGGTCTAAGGCGTTGGCCTCTGATCATTCGTCCGTAAGGGGTCCGGGTTCGAATCCCGGTGAGGCATGGATGTTGTGTTTGTCTTACGGCACTGGCTCTCTCCTTCCCTGGAACCAGTGACCCTAAATTAGGGACGGGCGACTGCTTATAGCCCATTGAGTTGCTCACGGTGGTCGTTAAACCTCCAATCAAAAAAAAAAAAAAAAAAAAAATTATTTCAGGCCGTTTGGAAAATAATGACCGATTTTCTGTGGTGCCACATTCAACCCGCCCACAATGTTTTCAGACCAACCCTCTCGCACTGCCATTTGTGCGAACTGAAGAGCGACTATGACGCCACATAAATTCCATAATGAGTTAATCTGCAGTCGATGCTATTTGTGTGCAAGTAGGCTGTACAACATCTTAGGAAGCAGTGAGTTGTTGGTGATGTGCTTCATGATCACAAATTGGTTCCTAATGCGGCACAAACCTACAAGAAGTTGGTCAAGGCATGGGACCAGGAGGCAACAACTGAGCGTACTGTTCGCCAGTGGTTTGAAAACTTTCGTACGGTAACACAGTCCTACAAGATGTGGAGGCCAGAGGAGGAAATTCGGTCGTTGATCACGGCGCTCTGAAGCGACATGTGAACACAAATCGTCACTTAACAATCGGAGAACTCACCGAGTAATACAATGTGTCGATGCCAACCATTACCGAACAGAGTGGTAAGGTCAAGAAGCTCGATACGTCGGTATCAAACTAAAAGACAGAGCATCAGAAACCAAAGCGGTTTGAGATGCGCAGTAGCCTTCTGCTTCGCAACGAAAAGGAGACCTTACTGGAATGCATTGTAACGAGTGAAGAAACGTGGGTACTCTGCGACCAGCGTAAGAGATCTGGGCAGATATTGTCCCATGGTGAAGCACCGATACAACATCCTGAATAAAGGTTGACGCCATATTACTTTTGTTGAAACTGTGGTAGACAAGTCGCTGTGTCAGACACTACAGGTTTTTGCATGCTGGTCAAAGCATTAGGTCCCTCACTTATTGTGAAGAAATTGATTGAATCACCAGAAGCTGTGTTCCAAACCGCCAACTTTGGTGAACAGGAAAGGTCCTACCCTCTTTCATGATAAAACGAGACCACACGGACGCAAATTAGCAAACAGAAACTACATTAGCTGTGGTTCGAAACATTCCCAAATACATCATACTCGCCTTGATTGGCACACTCTGAATTCCACTTGTTTATGCATTTTAGAAATTACCTCAATAACAGGATCTTTAGAAACACAGAGGAAACCAGAATTACATTCCGTACTTTCTGGCATCCAGGGAGCCAAATATCATTCGACCTGGCACTGAAGCACTTGTCACTCGCTGACAGAGGTGTGTAGCTGCTGAAGGCACCTGTTTCGAACAAAAACAGGGTGGTCTTCTATGTGATATGTATCTTTCATTTTACTCTCCAAACTGGCCATGATTTTCCGAACGACAGGGTATCGATGTTATTGTATAGGTAGTACACGACAGGACAAAGTAGATTGAAGTGAAATATTTCGCTACAGATCGTGCTACTTCAAAGTGAAAGAACCTTCGTCAAGAGACTTGACGTTTCTACGTTTCCTGAAGTGTTATTTGTTGGAACATGGGTTGGGAGAGTTGTTCTCTTCCTTCAATAATGAGCATGAATAGATTTGAATTGCGAAAACTGGACAGACTCCAAAATTATTAATCTCTGAATGTGCGAAACTGCAAACGAGATGATAGATCTAGTAGTTTCTTTGGGAACAGTTGACTGGTAGATTCGATTCTAAATTTGAAGAGAGAGAATTCGCAGATATGTCTTGATTGCAATTTTTACTGATTTACATGGTTTTTTTTGGTAGTTGTAGAAACGCTCATTCGAGTCCATCATTGAATGTGTAAAACGCCATCAAGGTGGCTCACTAGTTGCAGCTGAGCTCGCCTCTGCCCATTTGTCCAAGACGGGCAATTTCTATTTGTTTTTGAAGGCATTGCTTTACAGTTGAGTATTTTCTACTACGAGCTATAACGTCATTGAAAATAACGAACTATATATCTTTACGAAGGAAAAGATAGTGATACTTGATGAAAAGTTTAGAAATGGAGAACGGTTCTTTTAATTGTTCCGAAGTATCTTTAAATTTATCATTTCCTTAAAAGCTTTTTAGGCGAAAAGTCGAGTACATATTGGAAAATTCGAATTACATTTTAAGTTATGTGATCCGTAAAGAGCAAACTGAAGATCGAGAATGTGGAATATTAATTAACATGCGCAAATAATATACGACATGTAACAGTACATCGGATTTTGTAAACCTAAAAGTGTGTTAAAATTTTAAATGGCTTACAATAACATGGTTGCGTACTTCACCTACACACCGCCAAGAAATTGGCCTCATACATTATCAAGTCAAGGGCATTAGGAAGAGTTGAAATGGAACAAACTTTAAAATGTTGTGCTAAGCATGGATAGAAAACAAGATGGGAAAGAGTCTTTCTGTACTTTGTGTAGGAGTAGGTGAACAACATGCGCAGGATATGGTTCCCTAAATTTCAAAGACGCCAAAGTTTGATAGCCAAAATGCATGTATCAATCTGCAACGAGAGACTTTTACGAAAATACATAATTCTTTGAAAAAGCAGAATCAGTGTGTATATATATATATATTTGTCTTCATAATTTTATGTAAATTATTAAAAAATTTTCTTTTTTACTTTTTACAGAAACTATGACAATTAACTTATTTTTAGTGAAAACAATATTAGTTAATTTCATTGCGTTTTGAAATACTATCTAAGAATAGCAGGGATATATTAAAGATTTTTATACACACACAATTTATTGATACAGAGGTTAACTTTCTGAAATTAATTAATGGTTCATTGGCGCTGATGAGTTCTGTTTTACAGTATTTCTTCCTACTCCAATCAAGAGCTCTGTGTATCGGTCATTCAGCTTGTCACATAGTAAGAGATAATATAGTAGGTGTCAATGTAATGGAAGATTAACAATGTATTCCATTTCACCCCCGCTATATCAAGCGTCATGCACAAAATCAGAAAATTAGTCACACCTTTTTGGAAATAACAATTTATATACACATTTTTTCGGATTAAAAACTGCAAGTAATATTTTCCAGTACAAATGACACTCAGTTCAGAGTAAACATAGAAAAACGACGTGTTTTTAATACGTTAAAGGCACAATTATCATTATAATTATTACTAGATTGAATAATCCGAAACCACAGTTTATGTTCAAATTCGTCTGGCACACAAACTGTCAATTCTATAGGGTGTAATCACTAAATATATGATTTTTCAATGAGATAATAGAGACAATGAGATATAATGAAAATTTGAAAATATGCAGAGATATTACAAATGAGCAGGAATATTGCTAGTCAGCCTATATATAACGTCTGAAATGTGTAAATTAGTAGAAAGGAAACTAAGGTTAAAGGGAATTTCAATAAGAAATATGAATATTTAAAATTGAAGCCTCTAGCTCTGAAATTTCTATGAATTTAGCTAAATCCGATACGTGCTAATAATTTTGAAAAAGAAATTTCGAATGTTTGGAAAATATAAGCTGTTGATTGTCATTTATTCTGGCTAAAAAGCGTTGATGTGTGAACAGTGGCACAAATTTACTCAAATTTTGTCTCTCTCCTTTGCATTATCAACTGTTCTTCCCGTACTTACCGTACTATAAGATAATTACTGATTTGGCTTAATATTTATGTAACTGAAATAACAAATTCAAAAATCCACCATTTGTTCTAAGATGCAAATTAAAAATTAAAACCAGATAAAAACGAAGCTGAATCTATGAACGGAAATTGATAAGCAATGCTAATTTGGATGCTTATCCCATGAGTTAAATTCCTACGAAAAAAGGGTTGCACCCTGACACTGTGTTGATAGAGTAACAGTTTTAGCCATTGTGTGGGAGAAATTATCCAGCCACTGAAGAAAAAATTTACCGTGTAGCTGCTGTCTTTTTTAATCTGTAAATTTCTCTCCTGATATACACTGATATTCCTTGCCTGTAACTATTCATATGTTTAATCAAGAACCGAAATTATATTCTTCATTTCTGGCTCTTTTCTTCCCGCGATTGAAAGAAAAAAATATCATCTAGAAATAATATGTAATATAGTGTATGTGATAATTACGAATCTTCACGTACGTTTTCGATACCTAAACACATTTCATTTTATTTTAGCGAGTGAAAAAATATGGATGTTTCTTCGTCGCGCAGCAAAATTATCGGAAATAAGACATTCAAATCGCAAATGGCATACACTTAGGGTAAAGTATTAAGATATGCTTCGATGTAAAGCTTTCAGTGTAAGAAAACACACGCATGTTCATAAATAAGCTAACAGCTGAAAGGAGACGATATTACTTCTTTGACTTTCACTAGATTTGTTGATTAAGCAACACAGAACAATTTATTCATATCTCGGTGTCACACGCACCAAGTGCGGCGCTGTAGCTGTTATTGTTTTGGCCTCCTCTCCTCTGGCTTTTATCATCTGATGTACGCGCTTAAGAATCGAAACAAATGAAGAATAAATGGTGTCGTGCGGTGTAACTGTCCAGGCTGTATTGACCAGCGTCCAAAGTTCATCAAGAGTTGCAGGCGGACCGTTGTCCTGCTGCACCTGTGGTATTGGCACGTTCAAAATTTTCTATGGGTGATAAATCCGTCGATATAGCCAGCTACGGCAGAAGTGGAACGTTGGTCTCCCGAAGAAGGGTCGTATTGTAGCTGCAATATGAGGCGTGGTACTGTCCTCCTGAAATATGGACAGAGGACGTCTTGCATGTGTGGAAGTGCTACGGGCCATAGATTATCATTGTCGTAACAGGCACTCTTTAGTTGGTAGGGACTCTCACGAAAGGGTAATTCGATTACGTGCCAGATAAAAACCTAGACCATAATGCCTTGGGTTGTTGGGGTATGTCTAATTCTAATATGCTTTTCCTGACGGATGTTCCCTGTCATCAGCTGACACAGAGGAGACCATCATTTTTGCATAAACAGTGCCGCATTTTGCCCCAGAACACGATGTTCTGTAATTCGTCCCGCTGTTCACCAGTTCAATGCACAATTTCTTCCTGGCAGCCAGTTAATGGGGAGTCAAGTGTAGTCCGAAGAGAAAACAACAAGCCCACAGTCCGAACTGTATTAACCGGCAAAGTATTGCTACAGTGACATGGTAAAATGCGTAACACTACTTCACTGTCACTGATAAAGCAAAACGGGCGTTCAACGTTTTCCCCATGAGATGAAGGTCGTTCCTCCGCGGTGTCTGTGTATAATGTCAACGTTCTCTTAGGAACCTACACCCTTTTTCTTATATTACCTTGCACACTTTTGCCAATATGGGCACACTTAGCCCCATAGGACTTGCGGTCTCCCGGAATGAAGCATTGCAGTCTCGCATTCCGGTAATGCGACCCCTGTCGAGCTCGCTGATCTGGCTGTATGACTATCTTACACGACGACGACGAGGAGGCACATTTACGCACTGCTGAAAAAGCACTGACATGCAACGCGAAATATGTGCCGTTTATTACAGAAATACATTCTGTTTCCTGTCTCTATTGTTGGGGGATCTGTCTTGCCTAGACGCGGTACGAATGCATCTCTGACGTTGTAGTGCTAATCATTAATGTGATATTGCTTGGTTAGCATACTCTCTAAAACGTCATATCTTATCTCGCTTGTTTCAGGTGTTCTGCTTTTTTCTAGGCATGAGTGTATGTACGCTGATGAGGAAAAATGGTAACAAATGAAACCATATCCTCCGCACTCCCGCACCTACTTGTTTTAAGCCAAACAATCCTGATGCTATTTTGTTCCTGTGTCGGCTTCCAGGTAAGTCTGATTTTATACGAAACGGAGTGAGACTCTTCAGTACAAAACTCTCGCAGTGAGTAATGTATTTATCTTGATATCTAAGTGATTTTGAAATGGATTTGGTTGTGTTTGATTTGTTTAAGAGTGTCCGTAAACGTGACTAAAACATGGGTATATGTGCTGTGTCCAGTTTTTGGCCATTATGGTGTTAAATGTGCGCCTTCAGAAGACACCTTCCGGCTTGCGCTAAATTCAAACGATAATAAATATTTGTGCGAGAAGATCCTTAACTATACAAAAGTTAATACTAACTCAACTCTTACGGACGTTGCTAGTGTTGTAGTCGGTAATGTGGAGAAAGTTTGGCAATATGCGTTATTACTAGTACCCACACAAGAAAGCATCGAGAAGATTATTGTGGTATGCCAGAACATATGGGTTGCTGTGTAAGAAGTGAGTTGAAAAGGTACTGGACCTGAGAAACTGAATAAATATAGAGATAATACGACAGTCACACTCATGGACGTCTGTAATTGTAAGTGCCAAGCCATTTTGAACTGCAACCCTAGGCATCACGAAAAGTGACGAAAATTTCGAAGTTCTTTGTAGATGATAAACATGCAGACCAGAAGATGCTCGTAGGAGGCATTGATATCCAGACTCAGAAAAGGATATCCAGACTACAGCAGAAATGAGCCTCACACGAAGTTAACTTTGCCATTTAGTTTCTTTTGTACAAGAATAAGATGGAAAGAAAGAAGATACTGGAAGTCAGAGAATATCCCAGTGTGTTGGAAGGGTGTGTTCTTGCAGTCTAAAAGAATGAACAGAACAACAGATAGTTATTTGAATGTGGAAAACACTCCGAAACTTCCCTGTGTTACCAAACACCTCGATTTCAGCGCTTCCGGGTAGGGCAGCGTACACAATTTTATACCATGCAGCTATTATAGCTTTTTGTACAATGAGAGATTTTGGCCTTTTGAAAGAAGCGGATTTTCGACTGAAATTTAATTAGCAGATAAAATAGGGGAGGCGTGATAGTTTGACAGAACTATTGCACGAAAAAGCAGACACTTAAAGCTGACATCTTGATGTACGTTAGTAAATACTGAAACAGTGAGAGAAGAGCACCTTAATTTGGTGGAGGTACTTCGATCTAAATATGTGATACCTGGGGACTCTAACAATTCTACAGCTTTTACAGCAAAAGAGTAAGTAATCCGAATATTTAGTTGTAACTGGATGATCTGCAGAAAGATAAATATGTGCGACAAATCTTTTTAAAAACCGTATGCCTCTATATAGGATGTTTCACCCTGCTTGGCAGACGTCGGAAATCCCCTCCGCTTCAATACGAAAGATAAGATTTCGTTTGCTTACAGCAAAAATGAGTATCAGACGAAAGTTCACTTTGCCATTTAGTTTCTTTTGCACAGAAACTGAATAAGTGTATTAAAGTTTTAAGCACAAAGATCAAAACCCGGTTATATGTATGAAAAACAAATTTGCGGATGACTGGGCTTGAAATCACATCCTTCTGCTCCAAAGCAGAACGCTTTCCCAATTAAGCTCCACCGACGGAATTTATCGCTGCAACGTTTTACGTCTTGACATGTGTTTCACCTCTATAGTACGTCACATATAACGCCCCTCCCATTCGGAGGGGCTGGGATCATTAGTTTCCGGACCAGCCGGCCAAACATGTTGGAAATAATTCACTGTGAGGGTAAGAAATTCTGATTTATTCTAGACGTTGCGGAAGAAACCACATATTTTTCGAAGAACCCAATGGCAAGTAGACCATTTTCCACAATCGGGCATCAATGTGAAAACACAAATTTACGGGTGAACGTGACCGAACTAGCATCCTTCTGCTCCGGAGCCCAATAATCTCCGATTTAAGCTCCACCTACGCAATTCATCTCTGAAACTTTGAAGTCTTGACATAAGCGTCAACTCTGTTGTAGGTCAGATGTGCTTTGTCTAAAGGCTCAATCATGAAGAAAAACTCAATATAGTAATTAAGTAAATAAATCATAGTGTAGATGACTTTAGAAAAGCAGTGTCTAAAACCAGGAGTTAAACAGCTCTTTCTAAAGTCATTAAATTACTCTGAGGTATGTAGACCACATTTCGTAGAATGGAAGTACAATTTAGCGTTAGATAAATTTAAAATTATACAATTTTGATCTCCTTAAATATATTTCACAAAAATGGCGAAAACTCAGTTAACACGCACTTCGAACTAGGTCAATTTTGGTGTTAAGAGTGACACCAATTTTTTTTTTTTTTGATTGGAGGTTTAACGACCACCGTGAGCAACTCAATGGGCTAAAAGCAGTCGCCCGTCCCTAATTTAGGGTCACTGGTTCCAGGGAAGGGAGAGAGCCGGTGCCGTAAGACAAACACAACATCCATGCCTGACCGGGATTCGAAACCGGACCCCTTACGGACGAATGATCAGAGGCCAACGCCTTAGACCACTGCGCCACCTGGGCGGCGAAACACAAATTTTCAAAAAATAATTTCCTAAAAATATCGAAGTTATCAGTTTTGAGCAGACATGCCCAATTGATTCTACATGATGACATGCCAAAGAGATACTTGGTTTTCTTTACCTTTTTATGTAGAATTATCAAATTCTACGTAACAAGTATAATGCTTATTAGAATATCATCTAATAAACAATATCTTTACGAACTAATGTTAATTGGTGTTTATTTGACAGGTTTTAAAACAAAAACGTACTAATACCTTTCAGTTTCTATTTAATTTGTTTGCAGTATTTCTCCTGATAAAAAGACATTAAAAAGGAATTATTGTAGCACTTTGAATGCCAGAGTTTACAATTACAGAAACGCTAGAAAAAGCAAGTTTTAAAATGTGATATGATATGTGGTTTTAATACAACCTAAGGATGTAAGGTCAGGTGATGCGTAACATCACAGCCTCTCCTTGACAAATGTCAAACCCGCTTTCTCGTGGTGCATCCTGTTCCCACTAAAGGGGCTCTGACGACCGCCAATAGCGGTATAACTATACCATCGGGATTAGAGGAAATTCTATCCCACACTCACCAACCGACTTGGCCAGCGTGGTGAGTTATGGCCAAACCATTCTAAAATGATTCCACAACTTAAATCTTGGCCCTCAGTCTCCGGCAGCTGGAATGTACCTTACCAAGGCAGCGGCCAGTGCGACATGAAGGCAGAGGGTGCTAAGAATCCCCGGAGGACCGGACTAGGCTGCCATCTGATGCTGACCTTGACTACGTACAATGGACGCTCCCTATCTTCTGATTCAAGGCTTCTTGAATTGGAAGAGGAACTACAAAGGATCAAGTGGGACATCGTGGGGCTAAGTGAGGTAAGAAGAAAAGGAGAAGATTTCCATCGAACTGAAAAGTGGACATCTCTTCTACTATCGTGGGACAGATACTGGCAGAACTAGTGGTGTTGGATTTATAATAAACAAGAAACTCAAGGATAAAGTTGTAGAAGTTGAAAGTTCCTCTGACAGAGCTGCACGACTTGTTATCCAACTCTCGAAAAGATACCAGGCTTAGATTATTCAAACTTATGCACCCACCACAAGTCATCCTGAAGAAGAAATTGAAGAATTTTATGAGGAAATTTGTCATCTAAATAATAAAGGTAAGCAGCACTTGAAGATAATTATGGGAGATTTCAATGCAAAAATAAGGGCAACGGCAACAGAATGAAACTGCAGTAGGTAAATTCGGTCACGGCAACAGAAACCAGCGTGGAAATACTCTCGTTGAGTTTGCAGAGGCAGAAGGGTTTTTCATCTTGAACTCCTTCTTCAAGAAAAAGCCACACAGGAAATGGACATGGAGACATCCAAATGGGACGACAAGTGAAATTGATTTTATTATGTGTAACAAAAAATTCGTCATAGAAGACTGCAGTGTGCTAAACAAGTTCAACACAGGTAGTGACCATAGATTGGTGAGATGTAAGATGCACCTCAACACTAAACTTGAACGTGGCAAGCTCATAAGACAAACAAAATCTATTGACATAACCAACCTTAAAAAACACCATAATACCTTCAGATTGGAACTGAAGAACAGGTTCTCTGCTTTAGAAGGCCTAACATCAGAAGAAGTGGACATCTCTGAAGTTAACAGAAAAGTAACCAAAGCTCTTATGGAAACAGCAACAAAATTAGCTGGGTCTAAGAACAAGTTGCATGTAAATAAATTATCAGGAAAAACGAAAATGTTGATGCAAAACAGAAGAGAGATGAGGACAACTAAAGAAGATGTGACTTCCAAAGTGGAATATATAGAGCTATGCAAGACAGTAAGAAAAAGTATCACTGAAGATGTAAGAAATTTCAACTGTGAACTAGTGAGGAAAGCAATTGAAAACAACCAACGCCTAAAGATAGCAAAGGTACATCTCAGTAAGTGAAGAAAACAGATTATGACACTGAGAAAAGAAGATGGTTCTGTAACAAGAAATAGAGGCGAAATTTTGACAAGAGTGAAAGATTTCTACTCCAAATTATATGAAAGGGATGATACATGCACTCCAGACATCATGAAAGATACCAATACCAGAAATTCCTCCAGTCCTTCCAGCAGAGGTTGCACATGCAATCAAGAACATGAAGCGGAGAAAAGCTCCAGGAGAAGATGGAATTACTGTAGACATCATACAAGAAGCAAGTGGAGAAATCGAAACAGTACTCGCCCAAATTTTCACTCGATGCCTTAATGAAATAAAGATTCCTGAGGATTGGAACACCACTACAATGATCCTGCTAGATAAGAAAGGTGACATTGAGGATCTCGGAAACTACAGACCTATCAGCCTCCTATCAGTAGTTTATAAAATCTTCACTAAAGTTCTTTCACACCGCTTGAAGGTAACACTGGACATGGCTCAACCGAGAGAACAAGCTGGATTCAGGAGTGGCTACAGCACAATAGATCATATCCATGTGCTGAGAAAACTAATTGGAAGAGCGAGGGAATATGAACTTCCATTGTGCATGACTTTTATTGATTATGAAAAAGCCTTTGATTCGGTGAAACCATCAGCAGTTACAATGGCTCTTAAAACCTGCGGTATTGAAGATGCGTACATTAATATTATTAATAACATCTATGAAAATGCAAGTGCAAAGATTAGGCTGTTTGAAAATACAACACACATAAAAATTGGAAAGGGAGTGAGACAAGGTGACACCATATCTCCGAAGCTCTTTAATGCCAAATTGGAGGGTGTTTTTCAGTCACTGAGCTGGGAAAACAAGGGGATAAAGATTAATGGAGATTATCTAACCCACCTTCGTTTTGCTGATGACATAGTCATTTTTGCAACTAGCCCATCAGAGCTGCAGAGTATGATCCAGGAACTTGCTGACAAGAGTAAAGAAGTGGGATTAAAAATGAACTTTCAGAAGACAAAAGTGATGTTCAATGCTTTTACAAGAAATGAAGATTTATCGATTGATGGAGAAAAGCTGGAGATAACAGACACGTACGTTTATCTTGGACAGCAGATATCAAGTGAGGGTCACATTGGTGAAGAAATTAATCGGCGTACAAAACTTGCCTGGAGAGCTTTTGGAAGAAACAGCATAATTTTCAAGAGCAATATGCCATTATGTCTTAAAAGAAAAGTGTTTGATCAATGCATCCTTCCAGTGCTTACGTATGGTGCAGAGACGTGGACCTTAACTCAAAGAGACATACAAAGGCTGCAGACAACTCAAAGAAGCATGGAGAGGTGCATACTTGGTGTAACCAGAAGAGATAAGAAGAGGAACTCGTGGATCCGAAAAATGACAAGAGTGGAAGACATCATGATCAGAGTTAAATCCCTGAAATGGCAATGGGCTGGACATACTGCCAGAAGGACAGATCATCGATGGACAGCCGAAATTTTAGATTGGATTCCAAGGGACAGGAAAAGACCCAGAAGAAGACCACATGGGAGATTTGTGGATGAAATTCGAAAGTATGCAGGGGTGACATGGAGGAGACTGGCACAAGACAGACCGTTGTGGAGGAAATTTGGGGAGACCTTCGTCCAGCAATGGATTGATATTGGTTGACAATGATGATGATGATGATGATGATGATGGCATTCAACAAATAACGAGGATAAAAATTTGATACATGTGGTTTTAATGCAACCTATGACATTCAACAAATAACAAGGATGAAAATGTGATATGTCTTCTGGTTATTAGTGCTTGCTATTTAAAAGAACAAATTAGGAGGAAATAATTTTCCGTCTTGAAGGATTAAGTATTTTCTCTCTGTTGTAACACCATGCGTTTGTCGATAAGCAAGAATTATTTCATTTTTTTCATTTTCGAACAACAATCAATTGCGTTTAAACAGGCGAACTCAGCAAATTGAAATCTTCCTCTATGAAGCTTCCGGAGCTTTTCTGAGTCAATAACCGTAGTGTTGCTTTTTTTCATTTATACGGAAAGCGCGGTATATCTTCTTAATGAAAATGCAAGAATTTAGAAGGTGTTAAATTGCTGATATCGCTGTAGTGTGACTCTTATTTGTAAATGAAATACTATGGCTTACATGATATTGAATGTTTGCATTATTCGTTAAATGTACGTTTTTTTTATATTGTTGCATTAAGAATAGCCTCGTTTTAACCTTACATTATTTCACATGAGGTAAATGTGTAAGAATATTCTATTGTAGACATATAATATATTCCACATTAAAATAGACACATTATTTTATTTATTGAAGGTTTAACGACCACCCTGAGCAACAAAATGAGCTTTCAGCAGTGGTCCGTCCCTAATTTAGGATCACTGGATCCAAGGAGAGGAAAGAGCCAGTACCGTAAGATAAACACAATATCCATGCCTCACTGGGATTCGAAACCAACCGAACACTTTTCCGAAGAAAAGTTATAAGCCACAACTTAGAACACTGAGCCACATGGGCTACTTAAATATTTCCGAGTGACATATTACACATGAAATTGTTTTCTCCTGTTCAGTGATCTGAAAACTGCGTCGCACCAGCAGATATGTTTTCCAGCACAAAATATTTGATTTAATAATTTCTGGTTACTTTAGGACATACCCACCGTCACATATGTTTATGTCAATTAAACCTTTTACCTGATAGAACAAATTACCTCTTGTTAGAAAATAGGCTTACATCAGTTGAAACGAATCCATTTGCTGTATGTGAAGTGATACGAACACGTCTGGAATGAGTGAGGAAGCTTCTTAAAAATCGTCACTTCTTTCTCAGGTTTATTATTTAAAGTTGTCATTCAGGGTGAAATGACTGACTCCATCCCGTTCTGATTAGTTGCTTGCTAAAATTAATCTATTAATGACAAAGTACCTAAGAATGAAGAGAGGAAATATTTGAGTACGGGTTGTTCCTACCAAAGGGCATGAAGTCCTTCCGAAAGGGACAAACCGTTGCCAATCATGCCTTTGATTATACAGAAGAGTACAAAAGAAGAGAAGGACGAGCTTATTACCTGTTTAAGGTTTAAGATCAGTACTGTGGAGATACGAGGAAAAAATAATTGAGATGTTGTAGCCTTTGCAAATGCGGTCCTCTACCTGACCTTTCCTCTGCAATATTAATTAAATTAGGATTTTTGCAGCGAAAGTTTGTAGCAAATCATTACATTACATTTAGTGTGAATGTTTGTTTATTTTTTTTTTAATTATTAGTTTCGGCAGTTGTATTGACACGCGAAAATGTTTACCAGAAGAAATGGGTGATTCGCTGAAAGTGTGATGTCACAAAAGTCCACATGTGAAATAGAAAGATATCAAAGCTTAAACTGAAATGCCCAGAATTCAGTTAAACACAACACTTGACTAGGGCTAGGATGTGTGTACTATAACTTCTGTGGATGTTTTCCTGGTAACCAAAAATAAACTAGATATAGTCATACCTTTTGAGGGATTTGTCGAAGAGATTCTGCTGTCACTCTGATGTAGGTCATCTAGCGTTTGTGTTCGGCGAAAGGCAATTTCGGGGTGTAATTTATAAATGAGAAGAAATATGAGCCATGCCATTTTGTCCTTTTCATTCTCTGGATTCGCCTCTGTGCAGATGAAATGAAATGCAAAGCAACGGCTGCTTTGGATTTTTTAGTTTTCTCCAACTCATTCGCCAAATTCTATTAATTTTCGCCAAAGTGTTATAACAGTGCGAAACTGCAACTGCCAATAGTTCAGCCAAAAACATTTTTTCTACCACCAAAAGAAATTTCTTTCGTGAAACCTCTTCCCTTTAAACTTCTGGCCATTTCTCACTGGTTACAAATCTTATCCTATTTGACAAAACGAAATTTTTCTCCTTTCAACCGCAACCTAGCTCATTGCCATCTGTCAGGATATTCTAGAAATATTTTTATGTTTCACGTTGAAGAATTCCCCGTTAAGCCGCTTCTCAAAATATTTACTTCCAACAGACACTTCGAAATGCCAATGTAACTTTGTAACGTGGCGCCTAAAGCTTGTTAAATGGGTCTACCTCGAGGAGGTTTTAAGAAATTTTGAGATAATAGTTGCCGCTATGCGCATTCCAATGAAAAAGAATAGTGCCGTTAGCAAAGTGTGGCCAACCGCCGAAAGTTAAGAGCTGACTCTTTAGTAATTTATTTCATCTCACAGAGAAGAAACGACTCGTATATATGTGCGTGTGTGCCTGTTTGCATGTGGTCAAGCGCGCTCGGACGGTGATCAAACGGAGTGGCAGGGATTAATTACCCTGCTTATATCTTTTCCTCTAAGATTGCACTAAATGGCAATAGCTTAAATGCAGAATTTCCAGGTCGATATATACTGTGCTCCTAAAGAATATTACATTTCTCGTCTTACATTACACATTTAGTATTTCAAAACATTTAGCAATCAAAAGCTGTTGGCAAAGATTGATTAACACAGAGACTATTTGTTGTGGAAATATTGCCTTTATTTATCGTTTTTTTTTCAAATTTGAAGAATCCTTAAACAGATAAAACATTGTTGGAGATTCATGAGAAAAATAAAATAAAATATCCGCTTTCAGAGATCCTTATCCCGTATCAAACCATCAGCAAATAACAAAATACTTTTCCAACCATTTGGCAAATCAATGAACAGAATAGTAAGAGACATATGCAGCGATAATGACGCTTAATAAGATCTAAGAAAAAGCACTGCACCCAGTTTAAAAATGTGAAAGTGGGAAACACGGAAATTTTAAGAAAGCTGTTGTTTTTGGATCGGCTAGGCGTGAGGCCAATCCGAAAAAAACAGCACCATATCGCCCATCTAAGTGTTGCTCAGTAAAAATTATGGTGGTTGTTGTTTCTTTCTTTTTCGTGGAACACATCAAAAGAGACGGATCCAGCTGTGATTATGGTAAACCCGGTGTCATTATTTCCAGGACAATTTATTTTTAAAACTGATCATTCCCAATATCGTGTAAAAAAGTGAACCAGAATCATTTTATTTTGAATTTGCACTGACGTGTAAAATAGTGGAGTGTGGAAAACTAGTATTTTTTTTAAATATAAGTAGTTTTGAATGTCACTTCCTACTGAGAATGTGCACCCAATGCTACTTATATATTTAATTCGGCAGGTGGTGCTTCATATTTCGAACAAAAAAACAGGTTCACTGATATCTACTTACCTTTGTAGCTTTAGGCTACTGATTTCAGGTAAACGTCTCTAAGAACACTGGTGTGTTTATGTGTATTTTAAAACATAGTCCTGTATAACATACCACTTATGTGAAAATAAGTAAATGCTATTCCCTGATAATGCAGTAAATAAAAGAATGTGGGAAATGAGACATGAACAATATACAGATAACCAGAATAATGAAACACAAAGCATTCCTTACTAAACTGTGCACTAAGAAGAATGTGCAATCGATTTAAACATAGAAAGCTTCTGAATAACCAAGAAGATAACGAAGTATATAGGATGTGCAATGCCATCAATAAATGTAACCAAGCCACACACACAGAGCAAATAAAAAAATGATTAAAACATTATTTGCTAATACAATTTTAATATGATTGCGATAATGTCTTGCCATCAAAACATGGCACCTTCCTCTCCCGGCAAACATTAAATACGCAATATCGAAGTACTGGCATCCTAGAAAGATCCGTAAATCTTCATCACTGAGGGTAATCCTAAATCAAGCCAAGGCTTTCTTGGAGCCCGTTGTATCCTAAAATAAAAAAAATGAGATGGACTATTGCATAGACGTTACCTCGGTAAAATTTTTCCTAGCATTTTATAAAGACGTTAGATTCTTTGGGTTTTTCAACAAACACAGAGACTCTGTGCCATGCAAATGAAATTCTTCCACAACATATTATTCCTGTAGAACGCATAAAAAGCATACGTTTATAGTACTAAGTATAATAAGTCGACGTTATTATCAGTTTTCTTTTCCTCAATCAAAATCGATACAATAAATATCCTCGATAATGACTTGGTATCGCTCTCATTGGTAGATGGGTGTTGTGGTAAAAATCTAGATGACCGTAACAGCAAATACGTCACTGCCCAAATCATATAATATTTTTGAGACTCTATTACATGGCGATAAATTCTAAAAGATCAAAGCCAATAATTTGGTAAATCCTTAGCGCCAAATGTACAAAATTTTCTGGTCGGCAGCTACAGGACAAACAGCCTCTAATTATGTAGGTTCTACAAAACGTAATATTAAATTACGAATTAAAGATCATAAATACAATTTTGAAACAGGCATGTATTGTACATCCTTAGCCAAATCTGTTAAACAAGATGATCTTAATCCCGACTGGAGTAATGCAAGCATAATTAATACTCCTAGTAAACTTGGTGACTTTTTACTTGCTTAAAGTGTATATAGAGAGGCTTCCGGTGAGCAATGTTGTAATGAACATACCCCTATGAGTTACATAACGTTTGGAAATCACTTATTAAAACAGTAAATTATAAATTGTAATATAAACTGGAAATTTAATGTTTACCCCACCCTACACCATTTCTTATTTCTAAAATATATTTCCATGATTTCTTCACAGACAATTGGGAAAACAGTATATGCAACAATTTGGCGCATGTAGATTACTAAGTACCAAGTTTACCATTAATTTGAATATAACCATCACAGGAGTCTGTAGTCGAAGCAACCGGCATTCATGTTTACCGAATTTGAAGGTTAAGAACCCTATCCCGTGATTTCCCGAAGGAGCAGATAAATCATGAAATAAATATTTGATTACACCATATAATACAAATTTTGAAGATGACAATCCGAATTTTGGATGACATTAAGATGATATTTACACCAAAATTTGATTTGTCATCTTCAAAATTTGTATTATAGGGTGTAATTCCGTATTTCTTTCATGATACATAACGACTGTTTGTAGTTTGTACGGGCCGAAACTTTTGAAATGATCCGATTAAGGACCATTTCTGGAAAATGCGTTACACTTTATTGCCAAATTGCTTCTTATTAACACTCATTTAAGAATTTGTGTTTTATATGAACTGATTTACGAAATA
Organism: Macrothele yani; assembly: GCA_039090855.1. Taxonomy (NCBI): domain Eukaryota; kingdom Metazoa; phylum Arthropoda; class Arachnida; order Araneae; family Macrothelidae; genus Macrothele; species Macrothele yani. The sequence continues at coordinate 41,427,750 of CM076999.1, read as the reverse complement.
ATTTCAGAAACGTGCATCTGAAATTTTGAAAAGGAAAGTTATGACACACTGCTTATACCATTTGTATTTAACAATTTAAAGACACTTTACAATTAAAGAAGTTAGTAAAATCATGCAATGCATTGATTATTATGCTCTATTCAACATACTAGAAATCATAGGAAAATGCCTTGTTTTTGAGGGGATTAAGCTGTGGTATAACGTTTGAGGTTCACATGCATCAAAATTAAATCTCATTGCACCCATGTAACTTATTTCCATTATCAAGAGTTACCACACATAAGCTGTTTTATAATTAAAAATCCCATTTAAATCGGGCAACTTTCACGGAAGTTATCGTGTGAAAATAATGACTAACGAATCTCACGCATGCGCACTGCCAACAGTTTCTGACGAAAAACATTTTTGGCGGAACTACTAACAAAATCGTTACCACACAACGTATTATATTTCGTCGCAATCGAAGCATTTTCCCAATTTAATACACAAGTTATGAGGAGAAACGCTATGGAATATATCTCACTCCTGTGTCCTCACTTTTGATCCCATTTAAATGGTATTTAACAGAACCGGTTTAATACATCTCCGGAACAATATGATAACGTTTTGTCACAATCGTAACATTTTTATGTATGTTATGACGCATAAGGGCAATGGAATGGATCCTGCTCCTATGCTCTGACATTTGACCCCATTTCATTCATTTTCAATAGGGTTCTTCGCCAGCTTGTAACCTACCACATAATGAAATTTCGTAGAAGTCAAACTATGTTTACGCGAGTGATCGTGCGGACAGGCAGACAGACGGACAGAGCTGGATCATATACGCTTCTTCAGCCTACGGTTAGAGAGCATAAAAAAGTATTGTGAGAAGATGTGCAAACTTCAAGTAATTGCTGTATATTCACCCTTTTTGGGTAGTCTAGGACGAACCTTATGTTTCAAGGAATTAAATCCACGATTTTTCTTGCGTACTGAACATTTCTCTCCAGTTAAAACGAAACGTTGCAGCAAATGCGAGTTAAACAAATTTGTAAAAGCATGCAATGCATTGATTATGATACTCTTTCCAACATACCAGAAATCATTACTCAAGTTATTACTCAAGTTATGAGGATAATGGCTGTAGAATAAATCTCCTTCTAAGACCTGACCTTTGAACCCATTTCGATAATTTTCAACAGAACCGGTAAAGTATACTTCCGGAACAACATGATAAAGTTTTGTCTTAAACGAAGCATTTTACGTAAGTTATAACGCATAAAGGCGATGGGATGATTCCCGATCCTACGTCCTGCCCTTTGACACCATTTTGCCTATTTTCAATATGGTTCGTTCCCAGGTTGTCCCGTACCACATACTAAAATTTCATCCAAATCGAACCATTTTTACGCGAGTTATCGTGCGGACAAACGGACTGACGGGCAGACAGACGGACAAAGCTATAGCATATACGCTTCTTCAACCTACAGTTGGAAAGCGTAAATAAGAGCGGCATTGTGTTTAAAATTTTCTTTTTCTCAGAAGGTGATCTTTAAAAAACGCTGGAGATATTGTTCCATTTTTCGTGTAGATGGCAGGGATTTGTACGTAAAAATCATAAATATCATTGTCAAAACGTTAACTGAACGAGAAGGTTGTTCTAAACAAAACGTTTCAGGAGTCACTTATTTGCTCAGACGTGTCTCTAAACTTTGATCAGATAATTTTCCGTAGTTGTGACAAATAATTCCTCATTTTTCGGTTTTCGGGGAAATTTAATATAAAATGTCAGAAATATGGAATATCCAGTGTTCGTTTCATTATTCCAATTAATATATTTTTATTTTATTTTCTTTTTTTTATTATTTTGCTGTATGACGAACACCGTGAGCAACTCAATGCGCTACAAGAAGTCGGCTGTCCCCATTTGCGGGCCTCTATTGACAAAACCAGTGCATTCATGTCTCAATGATATTCAAGCCAGAACTCATCTCGGACGATCGGCTAGGATCCAGCGTTTACCACTGCTCTCCCGAGGCTGCCCAAACAAAAAGGGTGGATGTTTATATAATTTCATATACGAATGTCGTAAATTTTAGTACGTCGTACGAAATGCGTACGATTTGTTTTGATTCACAATGATACAATTTGAAAATTTCATAAACATTTTTTTTATCATCAACGCCACAGTCAGTGTGGTGAAACCGAGATATGAAGAATATTTTTAATCATTTTTTTATCATTGTGATCAGTTCTTTGATGAGTTCTAATTTCAAATTCAGGGCATCTGTCCTGAGTGCTAACTGAATTACAACCACCTACCTGACGCTTCGTGTTCGTTCTTTTCATCAGAATGCCCGCTACCCCATTTAGAAATCACTTCTTGAAGATTGTGGGAAGCTGCAAACAGTTTCTTTGTATTGCGGCCTGAAGTTCCGATATGAAACGGAATAGAGTCTCCAACTGCTCTACCTGAAGTTCCACAACATCACACCCATGTTCTGTTGTGTACCGAACAGGCGAATTAATGGGCCATTCAAGACGTTTTATACCGGGATATTATCCCTGCAAACATTTCTGCACGAGGTGGGAACTATTACATGAGCCATAATTGTCCACGAATAATACACGAGTAGAGCCGCTTTTGAATACAGCTACAGCTTTGTGGTGTGATATTTACCGCAAGCAGTTATTCGTAGTGGCCGGGGTTAGTACGTTCGTCTGCCCCGTATTCCGTAACCAGCAGAATGCTCTTCAATATCCGTACGGCTCCAACCTATGTTATTTGGAATGACCAAAGGCTCTTTAGTATTATAGTCAACGAGTACAAGAAGGACTCAAAGAAAGGTCAATTTCCCACGGTACTATCCATAGAATGTCGGTTTATGTCACCTGATATTATGTGGGATGAGATAAAGAAATTTGCTTCCTACTTTACTCCTAAATCCACTGACATTCGAGAAAGTTTGAGTATCATTACTAACAGTGAATCCTCCAATAATACCGTCTGGCAAAGTTACCCCGAATTCGGAACCAATTCTTGAAATAGTATATGCCTTTTGTTTTCCTGACCGGATCCCGCTTACTAAACGTACTTGTGGCATCTCGTGTCTTCGAATAAAGAATTGCATTTTCATCTGTTCGTTTATGGTAAAGTCATCATGTTCAAATTTTGAAGCATTCTATTATCCAGTTTGCACTTTGTTGTCTACCTTCCTAATAAAACGTCATCTGGTTGATGTGCAAAAACTTGGAATCTGTGATTTATATTCTACGCCAATAAATTCGGATTACTAGTACAGTTACACTATCTGAAATCTAGGTTCTTTTACGCAAATCAAAAACATTTACGCTGTCTCGAGGACTTCTATGAGAAACAAATATAGTTACTTTAGGTGCAGAAGGCATTAGGAATGCAGAGATTAATTTCTTCTGTAGTTATCACCACATTTACTTTTACCGTTACAGACTGATGTTCAAGTCACATCTTATATACTGTGTCAAATGACCTGAAAACGTGGGATAGTGTTTCTTTTCAGATATAAATTAAAGCATTAATTTAGAATAAGGTTTATGGTTCACCGCAAAACGTAGGGCTTCGATATAACTGTGATCTTCCTAGTTTTACAACGAATTTTTATCGTTTCATTTTGTTTTTCTTTATATATATGTCGAGTTTGACAGCAAGCTTTACTTGATTAGTTTTGAACATGCATGTTTATATTAAGAAACTTTGTAAACGTTCTAAAATTTGTTTGAATCTACACTCCGTTATATACACTGCTGGCCACCCAAAATATAAGCATCCGATTGGCCTGATTTTCGCAGCTTGCGTCGCCAGAGAGAGGACATACAAAAGATTAGCATTGCAGGCCATATGCAAATCATGTGGGCCCGGCACGCTACCGAGAAGCACTATAAGAACGGTGTGCAGAAGGCGGGGTGTAAGTAGTGGAAGTGTTTTGTGCTGCCGGACCTGTGCGTGGGAAGTTTCCTGATGCCTCGTTGCAGAATACGGCAGTTATTCTAGCACGTCTCGGAGTTCGACAATGGAAGAATTGTGGCTTATCGCGACAGCGGTTTATTGTACCAAGACATCGGCGCCCGTCTGGGACGACATCCAGTCACAGTGAGGCGAGAATGGATTCGGTGGGTGCAAGAGGGACGGACGGACCGACGTGAGCGATTGCCGCTGCCGCGGCACACCACCGAACCAGAGGACCGGCATGTTGTGCGGCGTGAATTGACGGCTCGCCCAGCCACATCACGAACATTAGCGCAGGAATTAGGGTGTGTTGCGCAACAACATGTGTCAACACGTACCGTTCGACGTGTCTGCAGGAGCGGGGACTGGCCACACGGCGCCCATTGCTCAAAATACCATTGACGTTACACCACCTGCAAGTGCGGCAGCAGTGGGCCGTTGAACTCCGCACCTGGACTACGGAATGGCACGACATTGTCTTCTCCGACGGATCCTGCTTCTGCCTGCAACACCATGTTGGTCGGATCCGCGTGTGGCGGCACCACGGCGAGAGACTGGATGACGCCTGCTTTATGCATCGGCATACTGGTCCGTCGCCTATTGTTATGGTTTGGGACGCAACTGTATATGACACCTGCACCCCTCTGGTACGCATAGCCGGTACACCCAACAGCCACCGCTACATCTCCTACGTTTTGGAGCCTGCAGGGCCTGCCAGCTGCCACATTTCAACAGGACAATGCGCGCCAGCGCGTGGCACGCATCGTGCAAGAATTCTTCATGGTCCACCAGGTGTCACTGCTACCGTGGCCCTCCTGTTTTCCCGATGTGTCGTCCATCGAACACGACTGGTCGCTGATCGGTAACCGAGTGGCCCGGCAAGCACCACCCGCGGCTACGCCTGATGAACTGTGGCAACGTGTGGAAGCAGCCTGGACCGACATACCCCAAGCCCACATCCAAAGCCTCTTTAGTTTGATGCCACGCCGTGTAGCGGCCGTTATTGCCAGCCCTGGGGGTCACAAGAACTATTGATGTCTGCGTGTTGCGCAAGTCGCCCGGGCCTGTAAGCTCAATCGTTTCATCTTTGTATCTGTTGTTATGTGTCCTGTAAATCTGCCTTTGATATCTCGTGTCCTTCTTGGTGTTGAATTTTTGGTGGCCATCAGCGTAGAAAAAAATATCTCTTGAGCCACTGAAATATAAAACGTAGTTATTTTCAGTTTTGTGACTTGATGTATGAAACCTTGGTTGTCACTAATTAATAGGAAATTTTTAATATAATTATAGTTTCATTGGATTATCAGTTTAGTGTGTTTCAGACTATCGATGCTGGGTCCCCAGGTTCAAGCCTGGGCTGATCTTTCAGAGATGGTGTGATTTACTAACAATCGCTGAATATCCGCCGTGCATCGGACGAGCACGTAAAGTGACGGCCCCCAGGCTGGACCCACTGGTTAAATGGGTATCCTTTCCTATGTCCTCCCTGAAATTCTCTCACCCATCTATGTGCAATATCGTACTTGTACGGTGGCGCCATCTACTGTACTCTAATCTCACTACAAACTGTTCTGTCAAAAGTCGCTAGACTTGCTCTCATTCCTTCCGTTTCTGTGTCCTGCCCAAAAGGCCATCTCGCTGTAGGTGGCTAGGACCTAAACTCTACTCCCTGTGGACGGAAGTCCTACATGAAAATGACAAATCTAAAAAGAAATTATCAGTTTGGTCTTGAGGAGTTTATTAGAAATTATAAAAGAGTTTTGCAACTCCTGTTTTAATGCCTAGAACCGTAGAGTTTGATGTAGGAATAGCTCTAACTCAGCGTATAATATTTGTCGGCTGACGGCCAATTGCCTGCTACAAAAATATGCGAAAACTGAAATCGTATATTTATATCATCATCATCATCATTGTCAACCATTATCAATCCACTGCTGGACGAAGGTCTCCCCAAGTTTCCTCCACAACGGTCTGTCTTGTGCCAGTCTCCTCCATGTCACCCCTGCATACTTTCGAATTTCATCCACAAATCTCCCATGTGGTCTTCTTCTGGGTCTTTTCCTGTCCCTTGGAATCCAATCTAAAATTTCGGCTGTCCATCGATGATCTGTCCTTCTGGCAGTATGTCCAGCCCATTGCCATTTCAGGGATTTAACTCTGATCATGATGTCTTCCACTCTTGTCATTTTTCGGATCCACGTGTTCCTCTTCTTATCTCTCCTGGTTACACCAAGCATGCACTTCTCCATGCTTTTTTGAGTTGTCTGCAGCCTTTGTATGTCTCTTTTAGTTAAGGTCCACGTCTCTGCACCATACGTACGCACTGGAAGGATGCATTGATCAAACACTTTTCTTTTAAGACATAATGGCATATTGCTCTTGAAAATTATGATGTTTCTTCCAAAAGCTCTCCAGGCAAGTTTTGTACGCCGATTAATTTCTTCACCAATGTGACCATCACTTGATATCTGCTGTCCAAGATAAAAGTATGTGTCTGTTATCTCCAGCTTTTCTCCATCAATCGATAAATCTTCATTTCTTGTAAAAGCATCGAACATCACTTTTGTCTTCTGAAAGTTCATTTTTAATCCGACTTCTTTACTCTTGTCAGCAAGTTCCTGGATCATACTCTTCAGCTCTGATGGGGTAGTTGCAAAAATGACTATGTCATCAGCAAAACGAAGGTGGGTTAGATAATCTCCATTAACCTTTATCCCTTTGTTTTCCCAGTTCAATGATTGAAAGACATTTTCTAATGTGGCATTAAAGAGCTTCGGAGATATGGTGTCACCTTGTCTCACTCCTTTTCCAATTTTTATGTGTGTTGTATTTTCAAACAGCCGAATCTTTGCACTCGCATTTTCATAGATGTTATTAATAATATTAATGTATGCATCTTCAATACCGGAGGATTTCAGAGCCGTTGCAACTGCTGATGGTTTCACCGAATCAAAGGCTTTTTCATAATCGATAAAACCCATGCACAATGGAAGTTCATATTCCATCGCTCTTTCAATTAGTTCTCTCAGTACGTGGAAATGATCTATTGTGCTGCAGCTACTCCTGAATCCAGCTTTTTCTCTCGGTTGATTTATATATATATATATATATAAATATGGGATGTAAGGTCAGGTGATGCGTAACATCACTGCCTCTCCTTGACAAATGTCAACCCCGCCTTCTCGTGGTACATCCTGTTCCCACTAAAGGGGCTCTGACGACCGCCAAGAGCGGTATAACTATACCAAAGGGATTAGAGGAAATGCTATCCCACACTCACCAACCCGCTTGGCCAGCGTGGTGAGTTATGGCCAAAATAACTCCACAACTTAAATCTTGGCTCTAAGTCTCCGGCAGCTGAAATGTACCTGGCCAAGGCAGCGGCCAGTGCGACATGAAGGCAGAGGGTGCTAAGAATCCCCGGAGGACCGGACTAGGCTGCCATCTGATGCTGACCCTGGCAACGTATAACGGACGCTCCCTATCTTCTGATTCAAGGCTTCTTGAATTGGAAGAGGATATACAAAAGATCAAGTGGGACATCGTCGGGCTAAGTGAGGTAAGGAGTAAAGGAGAAGATCTCATTGAACTGAAAAGTGGACATCTCTTCTACTATCGTGGGATAGATACTGGCAGAACTAGTGGTGTTGGATTTATAATAAACAAGAAACTGAAGGATAAAGTTGTAGAAGTTGAAAGTTCCTCTGACAGAGCTGCACGACTCGTTATCCAAATCTCGAAAAGATACCAGGCTCAGATTATTCAAACTTATGCACCCACCACAAGTCATGCTGAAGAAGAAATTGAAGAATTTTATGAGGAAATTTGTCATCTAAATAATAAAGGTAAGCAGCACTTGAAAATAATTATGGGAGATTTCAATGCAAAAATAGGGCAACGGCAACAGAATGAAACTTTGGTATGTAAATTCGGTCATGGCAACAGAAACCAGCGTGGAAATACTCTCGTAGAGTTTGCAGAGGCAGAAGGGTTTTTCATCTTGAACTCCTTCTTCAAGAAAAAGCCACACAGGAAATGGACATGGAGACATCCAAATGGGACGACAAGTGAAATTGATTTTATTATGTGTAACAAAAAATTCGTCATAGAAGACTGCAGTGTGCTAAACAAGTTTAACACAGGCAGTGACCATAGATTGGTGAGATGTAAGATGCACCTCAACACTAAACTTGAACGTGGCAAGCTCATAAGACAAACAAAATGTATTGACATAACCAACCTTAAAAAACACCATAATACCTTCAAATTGGAACTGAAGAACAGATTCTCGGCTTTAGAAGGCCTTACATCGGAAGAAGTGGATATTTCTGAAGTTAACAGAAAAGTAACCAAAGCTCTTATGGAAACAGCAACAAAATTAGCTGGGTCTAAGAACAAATTGCATGTGAACAAATTATCAGGAAAAACCAAAATGTTGATGCAAAAAAGAAGAGTGATGAGGACAACTAAAGAAGATGTGACTTCCAAAGTGGAATATATAGAGCTATGCAAGACAGTAAGAAAAAGTATCACTGAAGACGTAAGGAAATTCAACTGTGAACTAGTGAGGAAAGCAATTGAAAACAACCAAAGCCTAAAGATAGCAAAGGGACATCTCAGTAAGGGAAGAAAACAGATTATGGCACTGAGAAAAGAAGATGGTTCTGTAACAAGAAATAGAGGCGAAATTTTGACAAGAGTGAAAGATTTCTACTCCAAATTATATGAAAGGGATGATATATGCACTCCAGACATCATGAAAGATACCAGTACCAGAGTTCCTCCAGTCCTTCCAGCAGAAGTTGCACATGCAATCAAGAACATGAAGCGAGGAAAAGCTCCAGGAGAAGATGGAATTACTGTAGACATCATACAAGAAGCAAGTGGAGAAATCGAAACAGTATTCGCCCAAATTTTCACTCGATGCCTTAATGAAGGAAAGATTCCTGAGGATTGGAACACCGCTACAATGATCCTGCTACATAAGAAAGTTGACATTAAGGATCTCGGAAACTACAGACTCCTATCAGTAGTTTATAAAATCTTCACTAAAGTTCTTTCACACCGCTTGAAGGTAACACTGGACATGGCTCAACCGAGAGAACAAGCTGGATTCAGGAGTGGCTACAGCACAATAGATCATATCCACGTGCTGAGAGAACTAATTGAAAGAGCGAGGGAATATGAACTTCCATTGTGCATGGCTTTTATCGATTATGAAAAAGCCTTTGATTCGGTGAAACCATCAGCAGTTACAATGGCTCTGAAAACCTGCGGTATTGAAGATGCATACATTAATATTATTAATAACATCTATGAAAATGCAAGTGCAAAGATTAGGCTTTTTGAAAATACAACACACGTAAAAATTGGAAAGGGAGTGAGACAAGGTGACACCATATCTCCGAAGCTCCTTAATGCCACATTGGAGGGTGTTTTTCAGTCGCTGAGCTGGGAAAACAAGGGGATAAAGATTAATGGAGATTATTCAACCCACCTTCGTTTTGCTGATGACGTATTCATTTTTGCAACTACCCCATCAGAGCTGCAGAGTATGATCCAGGAACTTGCTGACAAGAGTAAAGAAGTGGGATTAAAAATGAACTTTCAGAAGACAAAAGTGATGTTCAATGCTTTTACAAGAAATGAAGATTTATCGATTGATGGAGAAAAGCTGGAGATAACAGACACGTACGTTTATCTTGGACAGCAGATATCAAGTGAGGGTCACATTGGTGAAGAAATTAATCGGCGTACAAAACTTGCCTGGAGAGCTTTTGGAAGAAACAGCATAATTTTCAAGAGCAATATGCCATTATGTCTTAAAAGAAAAGTGTTTGATCAATGCATCCTTCCAGTGCTTACGTATGGTGCAGAGACGTGGACCTTAACTAAAAGAGACATACAAAGGCTGCAGACAACTCAAAGAAGCATGGAGAGGTGCATACTTGGTGTAACCAGAAGAGATAAGAAGAGGAACTCGTGGATCCGAAAAATGACAAGAGTGGAAGACATCATGATCAGAGTTAAATCCCTGAAATGGCAATGGGCTGGACATACTGCCAGAAGGACAGATCATCGATGGACAGCCGAAATTTTAGATTGGATTCCAAGGGACAGGAAAAGACCCAGAAGAAGACCACATGGGAGATTTGTGGATGAAATTCGAAAGTATGCAGGGGTGACATGGAGGAGACTGGCACAAGACAGACCGTTGTGGAGGAAATTTGGGGAGACCTTCGTCCAGCAATGGATTGATAATGGTTGACAATGATGATGATGATGATGATGATGGCATTCAACAAATAACGAGGATAAAAATTTGATACATGTGGTTTTAATGCAACCTATGACATTCAACAAATAACAAGGATGAAAATGTGATATGTCTTCTGGTTATTAGTGCTTGCTATTTAAAAGAACAAATTAGGAGGAAATAATTTTCCGTCTTGAAGGATTAAGTATTTTCTCTCTGTTGTAACACCATGCGTTTGTCGATAAGCAAGAATTATTTCATTTTTTTTCATTTTCGAACAACAATCAATTGCGTTTAAACAGGCGAACTCAGCAAATTGAAATCTTCCTCTATGAAGCTTCCGGAGCTTTTCTGAGTCAATAACCGTAGTGTTGCTTTTTTTCATTTATACGGAAAGCGCGGTATATCTTCTTAATGAAAATGCAAGAATTTAGAAGGTGTTAAATTGCTGATATCGCTGTAGTGTGACTCTTATTTGTAAATGAAATACTATGGCTTACATGATATTGAATGTTTGCATTATTCGTTAAATGTACATTTTTTTATATTGTTGCATTAAGAATAGCCTCGTTTTAACCTTACATTATTTCACATGAGGTAAATGTGTAAGAATATTCTATTGTAGACATATAATATATTCCACATTAAAATAGACACATTATTTTATTTATTGAAGGTTTAACGACCACCCTGAGCAACAAAATGAGCTTTCAGCAGTGGTCCGTCCCTAATTTAGGATCACTGGATCCAAGGAGAGGAAAGAGCCAGTACCGTAAGATAAACACAATATCCATGCCTCACTGGGATTCGAAACCAACCGAACACTTTTCCGAAGAAAAGTTATAAGCCACAACTTAGAACACTGAGCCACATGGGCTACTTAAATATTTCCGAGTGACATATTACACATGAAATTGTTTTCTCCTGTTCAGTGATCTGAAAACTGCGTCGCACCAGCAGATATGTTTTCCAGCACAAAATATTTGATTTAATAATTTCTGGTTACTTTAGGACATACCCACCGTCACATATGTTTATGTCAATTAAACCTTTTACCTGATAGAACAAATTACCTCTTGTTAGAAAATAGGCTTACATCAGTTGAAACGAATCCATTTGCTGTATGTGAAGTGATACGAACACGTCTGGAATGAGTGAGGAAGCTCCTTAAAAATCGTCACTTCTTTCTCAGGTTTATTATTTAAAGTTGTCATTTAGGGTGAAATGACTGACTCCATCCCGTTCTGATTAGTTGCTTGCTAAAATTAATCTATTAATGACAAAGTACCTAAGAATGAAGAGAGGAAATATTTGAGTACGGGTTGTTCCTACCAAAGGGCATGAAGTCCTTCCGAAAGGGACAAACCGTTGCCAATCATGCCTTTGATTATACAGAAGAGTACAAAAGAAGAGAAGGACGAGCTTATTACCTGTTTAAGGTTTAAGATCAGTACTGTGGAGATACGAGGAAAAAATAATTGAGAAGTTGTAGCCTTTGCAAATGCGGTCCTCTACCTGACCTTTCCTCTGCAATATTAATTAAATTAGGATTTTTGCAGCGAAAGTTTGTAGCAAATCATTACATTACATTTAGTGTGAATGTTTGTTTATTTTTTTTAATTATTAGTTTCGGCAGTTGTATTGACACGCAAAATGTTTACCAGAAGAAATGGGTGATTCGCTGAAAGTGTGATGTCACAAAAGTCCACATGTGAAATAGAAAGATATCAAAGCTTAAACTGAAATGCCCAGAATTCAGTTAAACACAACACTTGACTAGGGCTAGGATGTGTGTACTATAACTTCTGTGGATGTTTTCCTGGTAACCAAAAATAAACTAGATATAGTCATACCTTTTGAGGGATTTGTCGAAGAGATTCTGCTGTCACTCTGATGTAGGTCATCTAGCGTTTGTGTTCGGCGAAAGGCAATTTCGGGGTGTAATTTATAAATGAGAAGAAATATGAGCCATGCCATTTTGTCCTTTTCATTCTCTGGATTCGCCTCTGTGCAGATGAAATGAAATGCAAAGCAACGGCTGCTTTGGATTTTTTAGTTTTCTCCAACTCATTCGCCAAATTCTATTAATTTTCGCCAAAGTGTTATAACAGTGCGAAACTGCAACTGCCAATAGTTCAGCCAAAAACATTTTTTCTACCACCAAAAGAAATTTCTTTCGTGAACCTCTTCCCTTTAAACTTCTGGCCATTTCTCACTGGTTACAAATCTTATCCTATTTGACAAAACGAAATTTTTCTCCTTTCAACCGCAACCTAGCTCATTGCCATCTGTCAGGATATTCTAGAAATATTTTTATGTTTCACGTTGAAGAATTCCCCGTTAAGCCGCTTCTCAAAATATTTACTTCCAACAGACACTTCGAAATGCCAATGTAACTTTGTAACGTGGCGCCTAAAGCTTGTTAAATGGGTCTACCTCGAGGAGGTTTTAAGAAATTTTGAGATAATAGTTGCCGCTATGCGCATTCCAATGAAAAAAGAATAGTGCCGTTAGCAAAGTGTGGCCAACCGCCGAAAGTTAAGAGCTGACTCTTTAGTAATTTATTTCATCTCACAGAGAAGAAACGACTCGTATATATGTGCGTGTGTGCCTGTTTGCATGTGGTCAAGCGCGCTCGGACGGTGATCAAACGGAGTGGCAGGGATTAATTACCCTGCTTATATCTTTTCCTCTAAGATTGCACTAAATGGCAATAGCTTAAATGCAGAATTTCCAGGTCGATATATACTGTGCTCCTAAAGAATATTACATTTCTCGTCTTACATTACACATTTAGTATTTCAAAACATTTAGCAATCAAAAGCTGTTGGCAAAGATTGATTAACACAGAGACTATTTGTTGTGGAAATATTGCCTTTATTTATCGTTTTTTTTTTCAAATTTGAAGAATCCTTAAACAGATAAAACATTGTTGGAGATTCATGAGAAAAATAAAATATCCGCTTTCAGAGATCGTTATCCCGTATCAAACCATCAGCAAATAACAAAATACTTTTCCAACCATTTGGCAAATCAATGAACAGAATAGTAAGAGACATATGCAGCGATAATGACGCTTAATAAGATCTAAGAAAAGCACTGCACCCAGTTTAAAAATGTGAAAGTGGGAAACACGGAAATTTTAAGAAAGCTGTTGTTTTTGGATCGGCTAGGCGTGAGGCCAATCCGAAAAAAACAGCACCATATCGCCCATCTAAGTGTTGCTCAGTAAAAATTATGGTGGTTGTTGTTTCTTTCTTTTTCGTGGAACACATCAAAAGAGACGGATCCAGCTGTGATTATGGTAAACCCGGTGTCATTATTTCCAGGACAATTTATTTTTAAAACTGATCATTCCCAATATCGTGTAAAAAAGTGAACCAGAATCATTTTATTTTGAATTTGCACTGACGTGTAAAATAGTGGAGTGTGGAAAACTAGTATTTTTTTTAAATATAAGTAGTTTTGAATGTCACTTCCTACTGAGAATGTGCACCCAATGCTACTTATATATTTAATTCGGCAGGTGGTGCTTCATATTTCGAACAAAAAAACAGGTTCACTGATATCTACTTACCTTGTAGCTTTAGGCTACTGATTTCAGGTAAACGTCTCTAAGAACACTGGTGTGTTTATGTGTATTTTAAAACATAGTCCTGTATAACATACCACTTATGTGAAAATAAGTAAATGCTATTCCCTGATAATGCAGTAAATAAAAGAATGTGGGAAATGAGACATGAACAATATACAGATAACCAGAATAATGAAACACAAAGCATTCCTTACTAAACTGTGCACTAAGAAGAATGTGCAATCGATTTAAACATAGAAAGCTTCTGAATAACCAAGAAGATAACGAAGTATATAGGATGTGCAATGCCATCAATAAATGTAACCAAGCCACACACACAGAGCAAATAAAAAAATGATTAAAACATTATTTGCTAATACAATTTTAATATGATTGCGATAATGTCTTGCCATCAAAACATGGCACCTTCCTCTCCCGGCAAACATTAAATACGCAATATCGAAGTACTGGCATCCTAGAAAGATCCGTAAATCTTCATCACTGAGGGTAATCCTAAATCAAGCCAAGGCTTTCTTGGAGCCCGTTGTATCCTAAAATAAAAAAAATGAGATGGACTATTGCATAGACGTTACCTCGGTAAAATTTTTTCCTAGCATTTTATAAAGACGTTAGATTCTTTGGGTTTTTCAACAAACACAGAGACTCTGTGCCATGCAAATGAAATTCTTCCACAACATATTATTCCTGTAGAACGCATAAAAAGCATACGTTTATAGTACTAAGTATAATAAGTCGACGTTATTATCAGTTTTCTTTTCCTCAATCAAAATCGATACAATAAATATCCTCGATAATGACTTGGTATCGCTCTCATTGGTAGATGGGTGTTGTGGTAAAAAAATCTAGATGACCGTAACAGCAAATACGTCACTGCCCAAATCATATAATATTTTTGAGACTCTATTACATGGCGATAAATTCTAAAAGATTAAAGCCAATAATTTGGTAAATCCTTAGCGCCAAATGTACAAAATTTTCTGGTCGGCAGCTACAGGACAAACAGCCTCTAATTATGTAGGTTCTACAAAACGTAATATTAAATTACGAATTAAAGATCATAAATACAATTTTGAAACAGGCATGTATTGTACATCCTTAGCCAAATCTGTTAAACAAGATGATCTTAATCCCGACTGGAGTAATGCAAGCATAATTAATACTCCTAGTAAACTTGGTGACTTTTTACTTGCTTAAAGTGTATATAGAGAGGCTTCCGGTGAGCAATGTTGTAATGAACATACCCCTATGAGTTACATAACGTTTGGAAATCACTTATTAAAACGGTAAATTATAAATTGTAATATAAACTGGAAATTTAATGTTTACCCCACCCTACACCATTTCTTATTTCTAAAATATATTTCCATGATTTCTTCACAGACAATTGGGAAAACAGTATATGCAACAATTTGGCGCATGTAGATTACTAAGTACCAAGTTTACCATTAATTTGAATATAACCATCACAGGAGTCTGTAGTCGAAGCAACCGGCATTCATGTTTACCGAATTTGAAGGTTAAGAACCCTATCCCGTGATTTCCCGAAGGAGCAGATAAATCATGAAATAAATATTTGATTACACCATATAATACAAATTTTGAAGATGACAATCCGAATTTTGGATGACATTAAGATGATATTTACACCAAAATTTGATTTGTCATCTTCAAAATTTGTATTATAGGGTGTAATTCCGTATTTCTTTCATGATACATAACGACTGTTTGTAGTTTGTACGGGCCGAAACTTTTGAAATGATCCGATTAAGGACCATTTCTGGAAAATGCGTTACACTTTATTGCCAAATTGCTTGTTATTAACACTCATTTAAGAATTTGTGTTTTATATGAACTGATTTACGAAATAATTTCAGAAACGTGCATCTGAAATTTTGAAAAGGAAAGTTATGACACACTGCTTATACCATTTGTATTTAACAATTTAAAGACACTTTACAATTAAAGAAGTTAGTAAAATCATGCAATGCATTGATTATTATGCTCTATTCAACATACTAGAAATCATAGGAAAATGCCTTGTTTTTGAGGGGATTAAGCTGTGGTATATAACGTTTGAGGTTCACATGCATCAAAATTAAATCTCATTGCACCCATGTAACTTATTTCCATTATCAAGAGTTACCACACATAAGCTGTTTTATAATTAAAAATCCCATTTAAATCGGGCAACTTTCACGGAAGTTATCGTGTGAAAATAATGACTAACGAATCTCACGCATGCGCACTGCCAACAGTTTCTGACGAAAAACATTTTTGGCGGAACTACTAACAAAATCGTTACCACACAACGTATTATATTTCGTCGCAATCGAAGCATTTTCCCAATTTAATACACAAGTTATGAGGAGAAACGCTATGGAATATATCTCACTCCTGTGTCCTCACTTTTGATCCCATTTAAATGGTATTTAACAGAACCGGTTTAATACATCTCCAGAACAATATGATAACGTTTTGTCACAATCGTAACATTTTTATGTATGTTATGACGCATAAGGGCAATGGAATGGATCCTGCTCCTATGCTCTGACATTTGACCCCATTTCATTCATTTTCAATAGGGTTCTTCGCCAGCTTGTAACCTACTACATAATGAAATTTCGTAGAAGTCAAACTATGTTTACGCGAGTGATCGTGCGGACAGGCAGACAGACGGACAGAGCTGGATCATATACGCTTCTTCAGCCTACGGTTAGAGAGCATAAAAAGTATTGTGAGAAGATGTGCAAACTTCAAGTAATTGCTGTATATTCACCCTTTTTGGGTAGTCTAGGACGAACCTTATGTTTCAAGGAATTAAATCCACGATTTTTCTTGCGTACTGAACATTTCTCTCCAGTTAAAACGAAACGTTGCAGCAAATGCGAGTTAAACAAATTTGTAAAAGCATGCAATGCATTGATTATGATACTCTTTCCAACATACCAGAAATCATTACTCAAGTTATTACTCAAGTTATGAGGATAATGGCTGTAGAATAAATCTCCTTCTAAGACCTGACCTTTGAACCCATTTCGATAATTTTCAACAGAACCGGTAAAGTATACTTCCGGAACAACATGATAAAGTTTTGTCTTAAACGAAGCATTTTACGTAAGTTATAACGCATAAAGGCGATGGGATGATTCCCGATCCTACGTCCTGCCCTTTGACACCATTTTGCCTATTTTCAATATGGTTCGTTCCCAGGTTGTCCCGTACTAAAATTTCATCCAAATCGAAAAATTTTTACGCGAGTTATCGTGCGGACAAACGGACTGACGGGCAGACAGACGGACAAAGCTATAGCATATACGCTTCTTCAACCTACAGTTGGAAAGCGTAAATAAGAGCGGCATTGTGTTTAAAATTTTCTTTTTCTCAGAAGGTGATCTTTAAAAAACGCTGGAGATATTGTTCCATTTTTCGTGTAGATGGCAGGGATTTGTACGTAAAAATCATAAATATCATTGTCAAAACGTTAACTGAACGAGAAGGTTGTTCTAAACAAAACGTTTCAGGAGTCACTTATTTGCTCAGACGTGTCTCTAAACTTTGATCAGATAATTTTCCGTAGTTGTGACAAATAATTCCTCATTTTTCGGTTTTCGGGGAAATTTAATATAAAATGTCAGAAATATGGAATATCCAGTGTTCGTTTCATTATTCCAATTAATATATTTTTATTTTATTTTCTTTTTTTTATTATTTTGCTGTATGACGAACACCGTGAGCAACTCAATGCGCTACAAGAAGTCGGCTGTCCCCATTTGCGGGCCTCTATTGACAAAACCAGTGCATTCATGTCTCAATGATATTCAAGCCAGAACTCATCTCGGACGATCGGCTAGGATCCAGCGTTTACCACTGCTCTCCCGAGGCGGCCCAAACAAAAAGAGTGGATGTTTATATAATTTCATATACGAATGTCGTAAATTTTAGTACGTCGTACGAAATGCGTACGATTTGTTTTGATTCACAATGATACAATTTGAAAATTTCATAAACATTTTTTTATCATCAACGCCACAGTCAGTGTGGTGAAACCGAGATATGAAGAGACGTGGACCTTAACTAAAAGAGACATACAAAGGCTGCAGACAACTCAAAGTAGCATGGAGAGGTGCATGCTTGGTGTAACCAGGAGAGATAAGAAGAGGAACTCGTGGATCCGAAAAATGACTAGAGTGGAAGACATCATGATCAGAGTTAAATCCCTGAAATGGCAATGGGCTGGACATACTGCCAGAAGGACAGATCATCGATGGACAGCTGAAATTTTAGATTGGATTCCAAGGGACAGGAAAAGACCCAGAAGAAGACCACATGGGAGATGGGTGGATGAAATTCGAAAGTATGCAGGGGTGACATGGAGGAGACTGGCACAAGACAGACCGTTGAGGAGGAAACTTGGGGAGACCTTCGTCCAGCAGTGGATTGATAATGGTTGACAATGATGATGATGATGATATATATAAAATATTGCAAATCATTGAAAATTACACAGAACAGAAGAAGAAGCCTTGAAGACTTGTACATTCTATAGCTGGAGAATGCTTAATCCAAGACGAAATAAAGACGTAAATAGATAAATGATACTATAAGTATAAGGAATGAAATGTAGTGCCAAGCTCTTCAGGGGAACACTGGCCCTGGTGACCTTTCGATACGGGTATAGGCAAAATTTTGAAAGCCACCCGTGTGTTCTAGAGGTCACCTAAATAATCACAATAAGAAGTTATAAAAAGCAAGCAAACAACAAAATTTACTAATATCATTGTAGATCAAATCATGCAGATATATATTAAGGCAATTGAACACTATTCCAGACATTTAGGCACTATCAGTTATTGGAGTGTATTAGACTTTTGTGCAGTAAGTACTAATTGTAACTGAAAATATTAAAGATAGGTAAGTAGGCAGTTTTGCTTTAAGAGTTACCTAAATCTTCGAGCACACACTAAACGCACACACACTATCATGTGGTGCGTTTAGGAAGAAGTAAGTTTTAACTTTGTCAGGTCATTTGTTAGTCAGTTGCTGTATTGTAATTTGTTTGTGCTGGAAAAATCATTTTTTTGAAATGTTACAGTTTAAGAGTTGACCAAAATATCTCTTAAGAAACGGAAGAAGAAAGCCATTAGAAAGCAGTGTGTTAAATAGTTCTTTTAAGCTTCTGAGTTACTACAAAGGAGAATACACCTGAAATATTCAGATATTACCATATTTCGAAAGTCCTGGGTGGAAATGTTTGATTTCCAGTCGCTTAAAAATTTCACTTTAAAAGTATAGCTTCTTCTTTAGTCAAAAATAGTGGTAACACCATTATTGATTTCAATGTCTAGATAATGCACATTCTGGTCGCAACATCCAGTCAAAACTAGGTGCAAACTTTCTAGATATATTTCCTTTATTTTTGTTTGGAAATTTTCAAAGTAAAAAACTATTAAGTCGTCTATGTACCTAAACATTTTACTATTTTCAGGCAGATGAGTGAATGTTCTTTCATATACATGCTGGTATAAATTTGCTACAATGCTAGAAAAGACTGAGCACATGGGTATTTCTTGGGTTTGGAGATATTTTTTTTAACCCAAGCCCGAATAGCTATTAAATATCACATGGTATTTAAATGACTTCAGGTGTATCTTGTTATTTTAGTACATCACGGCATTCGTCATATCATCATCAACATCATCATTGTCAAACATCATCAATCCACTGCTGAACGGAGGTCTCCCTAAGTTTCCTCCACAAAGGTCTGTCTTGTGCCAGACGCCTCCATGTCACTCCCCCATACTTTCGAATTTCATCCTCCCATTTCCCATGTGGTCTTCTTCTGGGTCTTTTCCTGTCCCTTGGAATCTAATCTAAAATTTCGGCTGTCCATCGATGGTCTGTCCTTCTGGCAGTATGTCCAGGCCATTGCCATTTCAGGGATTAACTCTGATCATGATGATTTCCACTCTTGTCATTTTTCGGATCCAGGAGTTCCTCTTCTTATCTATCGTAGCCTTTGTATGTCTTTTTTAGTTAAGGTCCACGTCTCTGCACCATACGTAAGCACTGGAAGGATGCATTGATCAAACACTTTCCTTTTAACACATAATGGCATATTGCTCTTGGAAATTTAGCTGTTTCTTCCATAAGCTCTCCAGGCAAGATTTGTACGCCGATTAATTTCTTCATCAATGTGACCCGCACTTGATATCTGCTGTCCAAGATAAACGTACGTTCCTGTTATCTCCAGCATTTCTCCATCAATCAATAAGTATTCATTTCTTGTCAAAGCATTGAACATCACTTTTGTCTTCTGAAAGTTCATTTCAATACCACTTCTTTACTCTTGTCAGCACCTTCCTGGATCATACTCTGCAGCTCTGATGGGGTAGTTGCAAAAATGACTACGTCATCAGCAAAACGAAGGTGGGTTAGATAATCTCCATTAATCTTTATCCCTTTGGTTTCCCAGTTCAGTGATTGAAAGACATTTTCCAATGTAGCATTAAAGAGCTTCGGAGATATGGTGTCACCTTGTCTCACTCCCGTTCCAATTTTTATGTGTGTTGTATTTTCAAACAGCCGAATCTTTGCACTTGCATTTTCATAGATGTTATTAATAATATTAATGTATGCATCTTCAATACCGCAGGATTTCAGAGCCGTTGTAACTGCTGATGGTTTCACCGAATCAAAGGCTCTTCAATAATCGATAAAAGCCATGCACAATGGAAGTTCATATTCCTACGTTCCTTCAATTAGTTCTCTCAGTACGTGGATATGATCTATCGTGCTGTAGCCACTCCTGAATCAAGCTTGTTCTCTCGATTGAGCCATGTCCAGTGTTACCTTCAAGCCGTGTTAAGGAACTTTAGTGAAGATTTTATAAACCACTGATAGGAGGAAATTAGATCTATAGTTCCTGAGATGCTCAATGTCACCTTTTTTATGTAGCAGGAACATTGTAGCGTTGTTCCAATCCTCAGGAGTATTCCCTTCATTAAGGCATTGAGTGAAAATTTGGGCAAGTACTGTTTCGATTTCTCCACTTGTTCCTTGTACGATATCTACAGTAATTCCATCTTCTCCTCGAGCTTTTCATCGCTTCATGTTCTTGATTGCATGTGCAACTTCTACTGGGAGGACTGGAAGAAATCTTGTACTGGTACCTTTCATTATGTCTGGAGTACATGCATAATCCCTTTCATATAATTTCGAACAGAAATCTTTCACTCTTTACAGAATTTCGCCTCTATTTCTTGTTACAGAACCATCTTTTTTTCTCAGTGCCATAATCTGTTTTCTTCCCTTTCTGAGATGTCCCTTTGCTATCTTTAGGCTTTGGTTGTTTTCAATTGCTTACCTCACTAGTTAACAGATGAATTTCCTTACGTCTTCAGTGATACTTCTTCGTACTGTCTTGCATAGCTCTATATATATCACTTTGGAGGTCACATATTCTTTAGTTGTCCTCATCTCTCTTCTTTTTAGCATCAACATTTTGGTTTTTCCTGGTACTTTGTTCACATGCAACTTGTTCTTAGACCCAGCTAATTTTGTTGCTGTTTCCATTAGAGCTTTAGTTATTTTTCTGTTAACTTCAGAAATATCCACTTCTTCCGATGTTAGGCCTTCTAAAGCAGAGAATCTGTTATTCAGTTTCAACTTGAAGGTATTATGGTGTTTTTTAAGGTTGGTTATGTCAATGCAATTTGTTTAACTTATGAGCTTCCCACGTTCAAGTTTAGTGTTGAGGTGCATCTTACATTTCACCAATCTATGGTCACTACCTGTGTTGAACTTGTTTAGCACACTTCAGTCTTCTATGACGAATTTTTTGTTACACATAATAAAATCAATTTCACTTGTTGTCCGATTTGGATGTCTCCATGTCCGTTTCCAGTGTGGCTTTTTCTTGAAAACGTTGTTCAAAATGAAAAATCCTTCTGCCTCTGCAAACTCAACGAGAGTATTTCCACGCTGGTTTCTGTTCCCGTGACCGAATTTACCTACTGAAGTTTCATTCTGTTGCAGTGACCGAATTTACCGACTGAAATTTCATTCTTTTGCCTTTGTCCTTTTTTTTTGCATTGAAATCTCCCATAATTATCTTAAAGTGCGGCTTGCCTTTATTATTTAGATGACGAATTTCCTCATAAATCTCTTCAACTTTTTCGTCAGAATGACTTGAGGTGGGTGCATATGTTTGAGAAATCTTAGCCTTGTATCTTCTCGAAAATTGAATAACGAGTCGTGCAGCTCTGTCAGAGGAACTTTCAACTTCTACAACTTTATCGTTCAGTTTTGTGTTTATTATAAATCCAACACCACTAATTCTTCCAGTATCTGTCCTACGATTATGGTAGAGATGTCCACTTTTTAATTCAATGAGTTCTTCTCCTGTTCTCCTTACCTTACTTTGCCCGACGATGTCCCACTTGATCTTTTGTAGTTCCTCTTCCAATTCCAGAAGCTTTGAATCAGAAGATAGGGAGCGTCCATTATACGTAGCCAAGGTCAATATCAGGTGGCAGCCTAGTCCGATCCTCCGGGGATTCATAGCACCCTCTGCCTTCATGTCGCACTGGCCGCTGCCTTGGCCAGGTACATTCCAGCTGCCGGAGACTGAGGGCCAAGATTTAAGTTGTGGATTCATTTTGGAAGGGTTTGGCCATAACTCACCACGCTGGCCAAGCGGGTTGGTGAGTGTGGGTTAGCATTTCGTCTAATCCCGATGGTATAGTTATACCGCTATTGGCGGTCGTCAGAGCCCCTTTAGTGGGAAAAGGATGCACCACGAAAAGGTGGGGTTGACATTTGTCAAGGAGATGCTGTGATGTTACGCATCACCTGACCTTATATCCAGGATGTAAGGGCAGTTCATATATATATATATATATATATATATATGGGATGTAAGGTCAGGTGATGCGCAACATCACAGCCTCTCCTTGACAAATGTCAACCCCGCCTTCTCGTGGTGCATCCTGTTCCCACTAAAGGAGCTCTGACGACCGCCAATAGCGGTATAACTATACCATCGGGATCAGAGGAAATTCTATCCCACACTCACCAACCCGCTTGGCCAGCGTGGTGAGTTATGGCCAAACCCCTCCAAAATGACTCCACAACTTAAATCTTGGCCCTCAGTCTCCGGCAGCTGGAATGTACCTGGCCAAGGCAGCGGCCAGTGCGACATGAAGGCAGAGGGTGCTAAGAATCCCCGGAGGACCGGACTAGGCTGCCATCTGATGCTGACCTTGGCAACGTACAATGGACGCTCCCTATCTTCTGATTCAAGGCTTCTTGAATTGGAAGAGGAACTACAAAGGATCAAGTGGGACATCGTGGGGCTAAGTGAGGTAAGGAGAAAAGGAGAAGATCTCGTCGAACTGAAAAGTGGACATCTCTTCTACTATCGTGGGACAGATACTGGCAGAACTAGTGGTGTTGGATTTATAATAAACAAGAAACTGAAGGATAAAGTGGTAGAAGTTGAAAGTTCCTCTGACAGAGCTGCACGACTCGTTATCCAACTCTCGAGAAGATACCAGGCTCAGATTATTCAAACTTATGCACCCACCACAAGTCATGCTGAAGAAGAAATTGAAGAATTTTATGAGGAAATTTGTCATCTAAATAATAAAGGTAAGCAGCACTTGAAAATAATTATGGGAGATTTCAATGCAAAAATAGGGCAACGGCAACAGAATGAAACTTCAGTAGGTAAATTCGGTCACGGCAACAGAAACCAGCGTGGAAATACTCTCGTTGAGTTTGCAGAGGCAGAAGGGTTTTTCATCTTGAACTCCTTCTTCAAGAAAAAGCCACACAGGAAATGGACATGGAGACATCCAAATGGGACGACAAGTGAAATTGATTTTATTATGTGTAACAAAAAATTCGTCATAGAAGACTGCAGTGTGCTAAACAAGTTCAACACAGGTAGTGACCATAGATTGGTGAGATGTAAGATGCACCTCAACACTAAACTTGAACGTGGCAAGCTCATAAGACAAACAAAATGTATTGACATAACCAACCTTAAAAAACACCATAATACCTTCAAGTTGGAACTGAAGAACAGGTTCTCTGCTTTAGAAGGCCTAACATTGGAAGAAGTGGACATCTCTGAAGTTAACAGAAAAGTAACCAAAGCTCTTATGGAAACAGCAACAAAATTAGCTGGGTCTAAGAACAAGTTGCATGTAAATAAATTATCAGGAAAAACGAAAATGTTGATGCAAAAAAGAAGAGAGATGAGGACAACTAAAGAAGATGTAACTTCCAAAGTGGAATATATAGAGCTATGCAAGACAGTACGAAAAAGTATCACTGAAGACGTAAGAAAATTCAACTGTGAACTAGTGAGGAAAGCAATTGAAAACAACCAAAGCCTAAAGATAGCAAAGGGACATCTCAGTAAGGGAAGAAAACAGATTATGGCACTGAGAAAAGAAGATGGTTCTGTAACAAGAAATAGAGGCGAAATTTTGACAAGAGTGAAAGATTTCTACTCCAAATTATATGAAAGGGATGATACATGCACTCCAGACATCATGAAAGATACCAATACCAGAGTTCCTCCAGTCCTTCCAGCAGAAGTTGCACATGCAATCAAGAACATGAAGCGGGGAAAAGCTCCAGGAGAAGATGGAATTACTGTAGACATCATACAAGAAGCAAGTGGAGAAATCGAAACAGTACTCGCCCAAATTTTCACTCGATGCCTTAATGAAGGAAAGATTCCTGAGGATTGGAACACCGCTACAATGATCCTGCTACATAAGAAAGGTGACATTGAGGATCTCGGAAACTACAGACCTATCAGCCTCCTATCAGTAGTTTATAAAATCTTCACTAAAGTTCTTTCACACCGCTTGAAGGTAACACTGGACATGGCTCAACCGAGAGAACAAGCTGGATTCAGGAGTGGCTACAGCACAATAGATCATATCCATGTGCTGAGAGAACTAATTGAAAGAGCGAGGGAATATGAACTTCCATTGTGCATGGCTTTTACCGATTATGAAAAAGCCTTTGATTCGGTGAAACCATCAGCAGTTACAATGGCTCTGAAAACCTGCGGTATTGAAGATGCATACATTAATATTATTAATAACATCTATGAAAATGCAAGTGCAAAGATTAGGCTGTTTGAAAATACAACACACATAAAAATTGGAAAGGGAGTGAGACAAGGTGACACCATATCTCCGAAGCTCTTTAATGCCACATTGGAGGGTGTTTTTCAGTCACTGAGCTGGGAAAACAAGGGGATAAAGATTAATGGAGATTATCTAACCCACCTTCGTTTTGCTGATGACGTAGTCATTTTTGCAACTAGCCCATCAGAGCTGCAGAGTATGATCCAGGAACTTGCTGACAAGAGTAAAGAAGTGGGATTAAAAATGAACTTTCAGAAGACAAAAGTGATGTTCAATGCTTTTACAAGAAATGAAGATTTATCGATTGATGGAGAAAAGCTGGAGATAACAGATACGTACGTTTATCTTGGACAGCAGATATCAAGTGAGGGTCACATTGATGAAGAAATTAATCGGCGTACAAAACTTGCCTGGAGAGCTTTTGGAAGAAACAGCATAATTTTCAAGAGCAATATGCCATTATGTCTTAAAAGAAAAGTGTTTGATCAATGCATCATTCCAGTGCTTACGTATGGTGCAGAGACGTGGACCTTAACTAAAAGAAACATACAAAGGCTGCAGACAACTCAAAGAAGCATGGAGAGGTGCATGCTTGGTGTAACCAGGAGAGATAAGAAGAGGAACTCGTGGATCCGAAAAATGACAAGAGTGGAAGACATCATGATCAGAGTTAAATCCCTGAAATGGCAATGGGCTGGACATACTGCCAGAAGGACAGATCATCGATGGACAGCCGAAATTTTAGATTGGATTCCAAGGGACAGGAAAAGACCCAGAAGAAGACCACATGGGAGATTGGTGGATGAAATTCGAAAGTATGCAGGGGTGACATGGAGGAGACTGGCACAAGACAGACCGTTGTGGAGGAAACTTGGGGAGACCTTCGTCCAGCAGTGGATTGATAATGGTTGACAATGATGATGATGATGATGATATATATATATATATATATATATATATGACCACCAGGTAATATACACTGACGGAAAAAAAATCCCTACACCACAAACAAATAGTTGTAGAGGAATGAAATAGCGGAAATAGATTTGTATAGGTAACATATTTAATAGTTTAAGTATTCAAGATCACAGCTTATTGAAAGCGCGAGAAGAGCCTTTTTAAATGTGAAATGCTGATACATTAATAACCGGTGTAACCGCCAGAATGTTGAATGCAAGCACGCAAACGTTCATGCATTGTGTCGTACAGGTGCTGGATTACTGTTTGGGGGATGCAGTTCCATGCCTGTTGCACTTGGTCGCTCATTACAGGGACAGTTAATGCTGCTTAGGGTGACGCTGGAATTGTTGTCCAATAATGTCCCATACGTGCTCGATTGATGAAAGATCAGGTGATCTAGCAGGCCACGGCAACATGTCGACACTCTGTAGAGCATGTTGGGTTACAAAAGCGGTATGCGGGCGAGCATTATCTTGTTAGAAAACACCCCTTGGAATGCTATTAATGAATAGCAGCACAACAGGTTGTATAACCAGACCGACGTACAACTGTGCAGTCAGGGTGCGTGGGATAACCACGAGAGTGCTCCTGCTGTCATAGGAAATTGCTCCCCAGACCAGAACTCCAGGTGTAGGTCCAGTATGTCTCGGCCTCACACAGGTTAGTTGCAGGCGCTCACCTGGCCTCCTTCTAACCAACACACGGCCATCACTGGCACCCAAGCAGAACCGGCTTTCATCAGAAAACACAACAGATCTACACTCCGTCCTTCGATGAACTCTAGCTTGACACCACTGACGTCGCAAACGGCAGTGGTTTGGAGTAAGTGGAATGCACGCTACAGGACGTCTGGCTCTGAGCTGTCCTTCAAGTAACCGATTTGTAAGAGATCGTTGTGTCACTGTGGTGGTAACTGCAGCCCGAATTGCTGCCACAGACGCAGTACGATGCGCCACGGCCATACGCCGTACACGGCGGTCTTCCTTCTCGGTAGTGCCACGTGGCCGGTCGGAACCCAGTCTTCTTGAGGCAGCACCTTCCCTTGACCACCGCTGCTAACAATCATGCACGGTGGTTACATTAATTCCAAGTCGTTTTGCAATATTGCGGAAAGAAAATCCACCTTCTCGTAGCCCTATTACACGACCTCGTTCAAACTCCGTGAGCTGTTGATAATGGCTTCTTCGTCTTCTTAAATGCACTCTTGACTAACATTAACACACTACGTCGAATCTCAACGACAACTAACGCTCACGAATGTTACAGTGCGTATTTACAGCAAAACTGCTGTGCATGATCCGAGGAGCGCTGCTAGCGCCACACGTATACGCCGAGCGCGAAATTTGCATAGGCGTCATCTAACAGATGTTCCCTCGCCGCCTACCAACTGTCGTTTATCTAACACAACCCCTTCTTAGTGTTGGGATTTTTTTTTCCGTTAGTGTATATATATATATACTGATTTCATTGTCCCGTTCCGCCAATCTGTCTTGGCTCCACGGGGATTTATTGAGCACCTTGGATGTTATTTTGACATGTTGCGACAATTATCCTGCCTTGAGACGCCGGTTCGGACCCTGGCCACCCCAATGGTCTAGAGACCAGCCCGTGGTGACGTGCTGGCAGGCGACCTAGTATACCTTGTCTGGGTTCCAGCTCTGTCTGGCGGGATAGGTCGTTTCTTACTTTATCGTTGACTGGAAGATTCCTTGCCCTCGAACTTTTTTGGGGAATAATTTCCCTTTATTTTCTTTTTCAAAACATCTACACACATGTATACACTGTCCTCATGCTTAGGACTTACAACATCAAGAGATAGCAAAAAATTTATTTACAGAATATTTACATTGGGGGTCTCTTCGTCTGCTTTCCCACAGACTTCTACCCTCATTCATCTTCCGAATCGCTTTCGGTGTGCACGTTCACCTCCTGCGTTTCTGTCCCCGTTTGATTGGGGAAGATGGTATGTTGCTGGAGGGTTAGCCTTTCAACCAAGGCTATTATCCCCCTCCTGTTAACGGAAGATTGGATGAGCAGATCCAATCTTCGCGTTCTTTGCACACCTGGGATCAGTGTGTTTCTCCATTCGGCGAAGCCACTGCATTCAAGTACGCAGTGTTCTATGCTTGCCGTTCTCTTTCCACAGGGACAAGTGCAGTTCCTGATGGCAAATCTGCCTAGGTATTCAGGGCTGATGCCATGGCCACTGAGTACTTGATTCAGGAACTTATTTGTCTGTGCTCGTTTGGTCGAGACCTTCGGAAACACTCTGTGTGTCTTCCGCCCTGTCTCTCCCGTGTCCCATCTGACCTGCCATTCGGTCATGGTCCGACGTGCTAATGCTGCGCGAATACACCTTCGCGGCGTTCTGCATTGCACGTCGACCGTCTCTTTCAGCGTGGCTGCCTTCGCCAGCTGATCTGCCCTTTCGTTTCCTAGGGTTCCGACATGGTTTCGTACCCAGTGGAAACTAACTGCCCCTTCTCCCTCTGCCCTCAAGAGGGTTTTGATCCTCTGGCCGATGGGGTTTCTTCCCCTGAATCTACTCAGAGCCTGCAGTGCTGCCTCACTGTCCGAGTAGAGTTTTATTCTTTCGTCACTACGCCTGGGGAGTGCCCAGGTGAGTGCCGTCTCTATCGCCAGAAGTTCTGCCTGAAAGACAGAAGCGTTCTGCGATAATTTCACGCTTCCTGCAGTGGCTTCGTTCCCGTCCGAGAACGCACAGAAGCCTGCCCCCACTTGTCCCTTCAACTTTGAGCCGTCCGTGAACAGCTCATGCCCAACTCCCGTGGGTTTCTCCTTGTCCCACGGTGGGCAAATTTCCTCGGCAGGGTGGATCTGCAAGTCTACGCTTTCCATCTCCATGTCGGAGGCTCGATGCGGCGCACCGAGAAGGTAGGCGTCCTCGCCTGACCTTAGGCAGTGCATTGCTGCCTCCCTTTCCGCTACTAGGTCTGCCGGCTCGCACCCCGCCAGCACTTGGAGTGCTAGGGTTGACGTTGTGCGAAAACAACCGGTTATCCCTAGTAGGGCCAACCTTTGGATTTGGTTTATCCCCTTCTTCATTCTGACTGTGGGAGTCCACCATGCTCCACTTGCATACGTCAGAATTCTTTCAATTCCTCTCTGATAGATGGCCTTCTTGGTTTTGCCCGTTAACCTCATGCCATTCAATCTATTGAGAATCGCCGTGCACCTTGTTCTAAGGTGCCTCAGGTGTGGCAGCCCTGATAGACTCTGATCCAGGACCACACCCAAGTACTTCATTTCACGCACCGCCTTGATAGTGCACCCTTGGAATTTGCACTTAGGTAGTGTTTTCATTACTCCACTCTTCGCTATTGCTAGCAGAGTGGTCTTCTCAGGAGCGAAGCGCAGTTTGCTTTCTCTGCTCCAATTTTCTAGCACATCCAAGGCCCTATGTGCTTCTCTTTCGATCACGTGTCTCCCTGAGGCGGAGACCACGAGAACGAAATCGTCCGCATAGGCTTGAATCTCCACTGCGGGCCCCAGGTCTAGGTTCAGTGCTGAATCAGCAACTATATTCCACCAGAGCGGCCCGGAGTTGGATCCTTGCGGACACCCTCTATGGTACGAACGCGAGGATTGCCCATTCCCCGCTTCGAACTCGACTCTTCTATCAGACAGGTAGCTGCTGATCAGTTTGAACAGGTTCCTTGGACAGCCAAGTTCTTTAAGTCTGGTTAAAACCATTGGCCACCAGACACTGTTGAATGCCCCCTCACGTCTAGTGAGATGAAGCAGGTATGGAGCCCCTCCGCTTTGTTCCTCTCTGCCCTCTCTCGGAGGCTGCGAATTGCCTGCGTTGCGCAACGCCCCGGAAGGAAACCAAATTGGTTCCTGTTTAGCTTTCCCTGCTCCATGAGAAAGCCAAGCGCTCTGTTCGTTATGAGCTTGTCCAGCACCTTGCTCCACGCCGAGAGGAGGCAGATGGGCCTATAGGCTGCGGGGTCATTTTGTTCTTTCCGGTCTTGTTGAAAAGAACTAGCACCGCTGTTTTCCACAAGTCTGGGAAGATTCCCTCCCGAGGCATTCGTTTAGGAGTGCCACAAAATACCCGGGATTTGCATAGTAGATTTCTCTGACTATGCTGAGGTCGAACCCATCCTTGCCTGGTGCTTTGCCCGTATTTAGACTGGAGAGGGCATTCTCCACTTCGTCTCTCGTGAAGGGGGGTCCTCACCAGTGTCCGGCGGGATCCGACTTTCTTCCCTTATTTCTTTTTGTTGAGGGGAGTCCCCTTCTCCCTCGTCTCCTTGGAAGTGGTAATCCAAGAGACTTTCTACGGTACTATCAAGAGTCTTTGATAGGCTACCGTCTGCCCTTTCTACCGCTGCTAGTTTTAGCGGTTCGGTTATGGATCCCCTCGAGATCTTATAGGGGATCCCGAAAGGGTCAGCCGGAGTTTGAAACTCACACAGTTTTCTCCAGTAGGAGATTTTCGAGAGATTCAGTTCTCTCCTGTATGCTGAACGAGCCTTTTTATGCACTTCTGTGCACTCCTGTCTTGCGGAGTAGCTTTTGCTCTTTGCAGAGCTTTCCTACTCCGCCTAGCTCTCGCCCTTAGAGCTTTTAGTTTCTCCGACCACCAGGGGTGGGGGTCCTTGGCTCCCCTTTTATTTCCCCTACTACTCTCGCATAGCGTTGTTATTTGACTGGTAAGTTCTTCAAAGAGGGAGTTGAGGTACGACACTTCTGCGGCCTCTTCTTCCCTCCTACCCCCCAACAAGGTAGTTAACTTGGCTTTAAAAGCCCACCAGTCTAGATTCTTCATTAAGAATCTTTTGCGCTTGGGTCGGATGGGCTTTTCCGATCCCAAAACGAAAGATAGCGCTAGGTGGTCACTGCAGCTCTCGTCGTCCAGTACTTGCCAATCCTGGACAAGGCTGCGCTTTGAGACTCTGACGAGAGTCACGTCGATCCAAGAGGAGCCCCTCGCCCCTTGGAAGGTCGGGGTGCTCTCTGGATCGTTCAAGAAACTCAGGTCTGCCGCGTTGGCAAAGTCCACTAGTAGCTGGCCGCGTTCGTCCTCGTTCTGATTGCCCCAGAGTGGACTCTTCGCGTTGAAGTCGCCTGCTATTATTATCTCATGACTGGGGAATTCCCCTAATAGAGCCATTAGCTCATTCAGCGTTTCTCTCAAATTGCCTGCTGGAGAACTGTATACGTTCATCATTAAAAATTTTGCATCACCACATTCCACGCCCAGGGCGACCACGTTCTCGGAGCATTTTATCTCGAGAACCGCTAGGGACGGGTCTTTCACGACCGTGGCCACCCTGGGCTTTGCCACCCTAGGGTGGTAGATCCGGTAGGAGTTAGGGAAGCCCACCACTCTTCCCCCTGTTCGAATGGTTCCTGCAATAGCAGAATATGAGCTTTTTGCTCAGTGGCTGTCACCAGGGCCTGTGTTGTTGCTGCCCGTGCGTGGTGCAGATTGATTTGAAGCACCTTAACGCCTCTCTTTGGTTTATTATCCATAATGAGTGCGTTCTTTTAGCAGAGCCAGTTCTCTGACAAGGCTTGGGCATTCCTTGTCTAGACTCGAGTGGCCTACATCCACTCGATGCCTGAATCTCTTGTTGTTTGCCAAGCAGTTAGTGCAGACCGGGCTATTGCTGCACTCTTGGCGCTTGTGCCCGGTTTCCCCACACCGGGCACATCTATCCTGCTCTTCGGTGCACCTTGACCTAAAGTGCCCGAACCCGTTACACCTGTAGCAACGGACCTCCCTCAGATATTCCCTTACTGAGTGGACGGTCCATCCCACTCCGAGCTTGCCTCGCTTCATTACTTTTTGAAGGTCAGTGGGTCCGCCTCTGCTACCCAGTGGCGTTTCCCACCCTTCACCTTCAACGAGAACTTGAGTTGGAGGCTGCTCTCCTCCAACTCTGGGTTCTGTTCCGCGAGACATTGCTCGACCTCTTCCCTTGACAGGTTTCCGTCTATCCCGTAGACGATAAACCTTGGATTCCTCTTAGCTGGCAATCTGGACCGAAGGTTCTCCTTCGTCACTGCATTGCTCTTTAGCTCCGAATCCAGTTTCTCTATTTCTTTGGCGGAGGAGCATTCCACCATTACTCCTCCCCCATTGACCTTTCTAACTCCCTTAACCCCAATCTGGAGTTTGGCGGGGCAAATCTGAGTTTGCAGAACCGCCTTTACGTCTTCTGACGAGGGAGAACCCTTGTCTGTTGCGGGGTAAACGAGAAGCACGTGCCTCTTCTCGACCCTCTTGGCAACCACCTTCTTGGCTACCTCCTTCTTAGCCGTTTTTTGCTTAGGGGCTGTGTTCCCCTTGCCGGGCTTCGCTCGAGCCGCTTCGGCATATGTTTTTGGAGCCGCGCTAGCGTGCTCACTTCTTTCCTGTAGTCTCCCTTGGATGAGACTCATTTCTATCACTTGCTTGGTGCAAGCTGCTTGTAGCGAGTTCGCTACCTTTCTTATCTTGGTTCTGGTGTTAACCAGAACCTTATTTGATGGATTCTCTAGAATCCTCTCCAACTCTTGAAAGAAGGAGTTGACTGCGCTTGCGAATTCCGACGGAATTTCTAAGCCGCAGTCTGCCTCAACGGGCTCACTTGGACCGGGGGTTGAAGCCCCGCGTCCTCTGCCATCTCTCTACTCGGGTTGCTAACCGAGTGTAAGCCCTGGGACCTGTGTCCCTGGTCGGTCAGACTTACGTCGTTCGAAAGTCAGGTGCTCAGCGGTACCCTGGGGTGCTTCCGCTGTAACCTGCACCTGACCCTATTTGAGTGCGGGATTTGGACTGATCCGTAGATCAGTGGGACCAGCACGGCGACGACGTACCCGCGCGTTTGTCAGAGTTGCGCACCTTGCTTTGACCGAGGTTAGGACTTTGCCCTTACAAGGGCAGTTTTAACTAAGTCCAAACCCACTGCCTCGAAACCCTATTGTATATTCAGGGATCGAATTAAAAAAAAGATTTTTGAGGGGAGCAATTCACTCCCCTCGCTCTGCTAGCAGAGTCTATCTGAATAGCAGTCGATTTGATTCGCAATCAATCACACGGTACTCACTCAACCAGCCTCTGACAACGGCCGGTCGTATATATATATATATATACTGAAGAGCAAAACTGAAGACTAAGGAAAAACTTTAGAATTTAAAACGAAAGTTGCAAAATAACCTGAAGATCAAAACGCGCAACGCAGCAGTTTTGAAAATTCAGAATTCACATTCTATTAAGAAGATACCTAAGCAAAAAAATACATATATAATTTTGACTCACACCAAGTACAACATAGAAAAGGTTATGTATCTACCGGTGTGAGTAAAAGGAGAAATGATAAAAAAATAAAATAAAACAACTGAATGTAGAAGGTGTCGAGAATACTGAGCCTTGGCTTTATCAAGGACCAGCAAAAACTCTGCATTTTCTCACTTCCACAAAGACCTAGTTGGAAATGGGTTTCTGCAAGGCCATGGATGCAAGTAACATTCCCACCTAAAATTGTTTTAAAAATATATATATGTCATGTCCTCCGCAGAGTTGTATGACCTAGCACTAGTTAACAATTTCGCTTGCATCCATTAACCTTCCTGGCCCGGCCCATGCTCTTCATCTGTTATATGAAGGTCCTATTAAAACAAAAAATTAAATAATATAAACAAAATCACAAAAAAAAACTTAAAAATCTGTTTATAAAAGAAAATAAAAACAAATAAAAAAGAAAACTAGTTATTCATCACTAGGATAGCTATACTAAAAATAGTAAAACCAACATTAAAATTAATAAGATTCTGATTAATCTATAGAAGCTCACTAAGGTGATTTAATACATGCAAAGATTATTAAATACACTACTCGTGTATTTTATAATATTTCTCATGTATTCTGGAGAGTTAATTCTGCTCTTTCTGATCATACAGATCCACAGTCTTAAGTTTATATATTTTTTTCTCTGGCTAAAATCTCCGCGAGTTGGTTTCTTTCTGTCTGAGGAGGCCATCATCCCCACCCACACTGCCCCCTGCGACTAGGGAGTGGCACAAGCGTTAGGGAAGAGGTCAGCCATGTTTTACTCTTGTGAGGAGATTGTTTAGTCGCACAAGAGGTAAGCTCTCTTCCTTGTATTTGGGTTTTAGGTTTTATAAGTTCAATGTTTGTACTTCATGTACTTTTTCTCTGTTGATTTTTTGCTTTTTCAGCTTTTAGGCACTGGCTTGTCTGTTAACATTTTTGCGGGTTTTAACTCTTTCTTTTCTTGGTAACTTTGCGCGTCTTTTGGGGTACCTAGGAACAGCAGATGGCTAAGCTTGTTCCTTTTCTTTGCGCTGTATTTTCAAAGTAGTTAAGTTCTTAATAACTAATTAATTATGCACTTAAAGCACTGCTGAAAAACTTTGTACATATTGCAACTAACTGTTTAAGTCATATAACTTTCACAAAGTTTTCTTTAGTTAATTATTGTCTTTAAATTATTCTCGTTTTCGTGCTGTCATAAGTTGTAGAGTAGGGGGTTTTAGACTCAAGTTTTCTTTCAAAAATCTGTTTTTTAAAAATTAATATTTCCTTTTTTAATTGCAATGTAAAAATTTGGATTTCTTTTGCATTGTTTTTCAGGTTTAAATTCTCTCTCAAACGAACTTGGCACTTCGTTATAGCTGAAAATTATTTCTAATTATTATGTCACTCTCACAGCTTGAGTTCTCTTTAATCTTCTTCTCTCTGTTTAATAGTAACAGATGAAGAGCATGGGTCGGGCCAGGAAGGTTAATGGATGCAAGCGAAATTGTTAACTAGTGCTAGGTCATACAACTCTGCGGAGGACATGACATATATATATTTTTTAAAACAATTTTAGGTGGGAATGTTACTTGTATCCATGGCCTTGCAGAAACCCATTTCCAACTAGGTCTTTGTGGAAGTGAGAAAATGCAGAGTTTTTGCTGGTCCTTGATAAAGCCAAGGCTCAGTATTCTCGACACCTTCTACATTCAGTTGTTTTATTTTATTTTTTTATCATTTCTCCTTTTACTCACACCGGTAGATACATAACCTTTTCTATGTTGTACTTGGTGTGAGTCAAAATTATATATGTATTTTTTTGCTTAGGTATCTTCTTAATAGAAGATACCGTGCTCTTCCAACCACTCTCGGAAATATTTGGCTGTGTGACTCGTCGCACTGTAGTGCTGGAAAATCCCATCCACCCAGGGGAAGTCAATCGCAATGTATGGGTGTACGTGGTCTGCAAGGATGGATTCATTACGAATTCGGTTCACAGTGCCATCCACAGTTATCAGCTGACTCAGGGAATGCAACGAAAACACTTCTCAGACCATATTGCTGCCCCCACCAGCTTGTGTTCTTCCAGTAATGGTTG
This sequence comes from Macrothele yani, assembly GCA_039090855.1. Taxonomy (NCBI): domain Eukaryota; kingdom Metazoa; phylum Arthropoda; class Arachnida; order Araneae; family Macrothelidae; genus Macrothele; species Macrothele yani. The sequence continues at coordinate 41,392,433 of CM076999.1, read as the reverse complement.
AAGAGTGCTGTTCTCCGATGCTTCTCGCCTTATACACTAAATTCCATCCGTTCGATGAAGAACCAAACGTGACTCATCAGAAAAGCCAATTCTTTGCGAATCAGCAGAGGTCCAATTCCGATACATCCGTGCAAATGTAAACCTTTGCAGCCGATGCACTTTCTTTAGCATAGGTGCAGTGACGATCCGTCTGCATCGGAACCTCATACGCAGCTGGGTTGGCTGAAGTGTAGTTGCAGACACATTCCGGTAGCCCACTGGTTCATTTTGCCAGTAAGTTGCTCAACTGTAGCGTGTCGATCGGTCCTCACGCACCTTCGCAACCGATGTTCACCTCTCAAATCAATGGCAGTTTGTGCCCCGTAATTTCCATATCACTTATTCGCAATGGTGCCATTCCTCCAATCACGATACAATTTTACCGCAGCAGCACGCGAACAGTTCACAAACTGCGCTGATTGAGAAATACTGCCACCCTGGGCCCGAAAGCCGCCGATCATCTCTTGTTGCGAATCTGATGAATCGCTCCTTTCATTCATAACAGCATCGAGTGACACGCTTTCTGAATGCCTAGAATCCACTTAATAGCCAGCTCACGACACATGGCTTCTTTCATTGGCTACGCGCTGTTGACATCAAAAGTAGGAGGTGGTGACAATAATGTGATTCGACGGTACATACATTGCTGGCCACCCAAAATGCAACACCAAGAAGGACACGAAATAGCAAAGCCATATTTACTGGACACATAACAACAGATACAAAAATGAAACGATTGAGCTTACAGGCCCGTGCGACTTGCGGAACACGCAGACATCACTGCTGTGTTTTTTCAGCGTGTTAATGATTCGTTTGACACATTAAATTCAAGGAAGACTATTGTATTCAAACAACTGGTATGCGAATATGTTACTGTTTGTAAGGAGAAAATTTCGAATTTATTTCATGTGCGAAATTTGGATTCAAATATTTTTAACAAAAATTAAACTCTTTCCAAAATGTGTGTAATAATTCCAATAACCTGCAGTAAAAGTTTCGTTTAGATCTAAACATTCGATGTATTATGCAACCAACGTTAATTATTTCCTGTTTTCTCAGATTTCGGGATTTAATTTTTGTTGTTGAAACACAGTCAACCAAAATCATTCCAAACTTTATTTCTCCGAATGACCATCTCACAAAAATATAATTACAACTCTTTTGTGGGGAAATGGGGATATTGAAATAATTGATCAGTAATGGTTTTAAATAATTTTTTTCTTAAGAGTTCCTCGCTAATTAGTTTTGGATATATATTTTTGTTATCCACTAGATAAATCAAAAAATAAAATTTATACATTAATATTATTTTAGAAGTTCAATTATTTGTTGCCAAGTTAATCATCTTTTGAGAGAGGTTTGTACCTCGAAAGTTAAATACAGTACGTCTAGCTTGTAATCCTATGCTGATCATAACCCCCCCCCACCAAATACATCACCTAAAATTTATGAAAATCTTTGGCACGCACGTAAGCCGACCTTAGATTTCAAGATTTGGGGAAACTTATTTATTGTTATAAAATATGAGAATTTCTGATATTACCTTTAAGACTTCAAACTCTGATTCAGTATTGGAAATTTGATATAATTCCTGGAAATTCCACTTCTTTTACGCTTGCGTCCTCAATATAAACATCATCGTCAGCAAATTTATAGTCTTTCTCTCTCGGAATCGAAAATCAGATAAACTTCTGTTCCATTGTGTCACTACTTATTTGGCATTTTTTGAAATATTGTATAATCATTTCTGAGGGAAGTGCGTCCATGTTTCCTTAACCCACGAAGCAACAAGGCCAATATCAGCCTTTCTCAAGTCACCACTTTTTGTTGTTCTCACATCTGTTGATGATATCCATTTTATGTATTTCTCTCGAAGTTTATCTTTGAAAGACTTTATCAAACTAACATCAAGTGAACTAAAAATAGAGTAACTATACTAGGAATCTGAATTTCTTGGAGTAGATTAAAAATCAAAGTTTGCAATCTTTCGCACATCAGACAGATCTTTTTTTGAAGTAAGGTAGACAGCTAACTAAAAATTGAATAATAGAACTCTAAGAATTTGAGCGCAATGACATGACTAAACAATAGATGAATAGACGCAAATGTGATCATTCAATCGAAGAAATGAGGTCACGATGGTAGGATACGCTGTTCCACAGTAGAAAACGCTGCATTATTTTGAAAAATTGATTCCAAATTCGTGGCAACTGTAGAGAGCCACTGTCAGTTCAAGCATCGCTGCTGGTTATGATCTTTAAGGTATCGCGAAATGCAGTAGATTTGGGTGTGGATTCTGAAGCTAATTTCCTTACATCATTCCACATAGGATCAGCGGACATGAGCTCGACTTTGCTGGATAGAGCAGGCAGTGGTTATTTTCCAGTCTCTTGAATATATCTCATATTCCATGACTCAAATTGTAAATGAATGTATGGTCACTGATGTTGTATCAGCTTACTATTAAATGGCTACAAACCATTTAAATTATATTTATAATATATTAATCGTATATATTTATTTTGATGAATTTGTAATTGATTAATATTAGAAAATGTTGTTTGACACCAGAATAATAAGCAGTAATCGAAGTGTGGATGAAATAATGTATAATACAATAATTTTAATATTTTAACAGATAGATTTGTTAGTATATGACTTATTCCTATATTTCTGGATATTTTTTTTATAAAATGTCTATACGTATATTCCTATATTTCTAGATTTTTTTGAAAAAATGTTGAAATGTAGATTACTTTTAAATAATTATGAAAACAATACCCAGGTGAGTAAGATTATTAACTAACGCAATCAGATTATTTTGAATGAAAAAGTTAAAATTTGATTAGGTTTTTGTCTGGAAAAAAGTAAGGCTTTATGTTGCGTGTACTACAGCCGTCGTCGGTGAGCCTAATATATTGAAAAAATGGGAGTTAGCGGTGATGAAGTCCACTTCGCTCCCCAGTTGCGCAGACGCCGGCGTTATAAAGTCAAAGGTAGTCGAAGCACTAGTGGTTACGCAAAACTGCTAAAGAAGACTTCGAATATTCCGTGCGGAGACGGGCTGCTGTGCCACAAACTGGTACTGTTGAGCTAAGGTGGTCGATATGGCTGTGCGATCAACAAAAGCAATGTGCACTAGATGTCACATTGGTTCAGGAATCTGACTGAGCCGTTGGGATTCAGTTCGTAGGTTTGTTCGTTCCTCCTCTACAGAATGACGCCTTATTCTTCCCACCGGAACCGCATCTGTCCCACGAAAGCACCGCTGCCTCGGAGTGATAATCAGCAATCCCGATATGTTACAGCTCTCCCGCGATCGAAGTCGGAAACATGGTGGTAGAGCTGCCGTTGCCATCAACGGGGCATAATGCAGATCTGCGGGGCCAGGAACGGCGAGCAAACACACTTTGAGTGTTTAACACTGGCTCCTTGTTCACCGCTATTCTTATACTTCCAGGGAGCGTTACTGTCGCACATGATTTCCATGTGTGCTGCCTGGTTAATAATTTACATAAGTGATGCCTGGTTAATAATTTACATATGTACTGCCTGGTTAATAATTTACATATGTGCTGTCTGGTTAATAATTTACATATGTGCTGCCTGGTTAATAATTTACATATGTGCTGCCTGGTTAATAATTTACATATGTACTGCCTGGTTAATAATTTACATATGTGCTGCCTGGTTAATAATTTACATATGTGCTGCCTGGTTAATAATTTACATATGTGCTGCCTGGTTAATAATTTACATATGTGCTGCCTGGTTAATAATTTACATATGTACTGCCTGGTTAATAATTTACATATGTGCTGCCTGGTTAATAATTTACATGTGCGCCCGAATTCTGCCCTTCTGCCGACTTTCGAGCTCTTCGGATGCGATCTTTTCTGGAGTTGCAATTGTATTTGCCAGTAGTGTATTTCGGTAAAATTCTTCATGCACAAAATATTTTTCTGTCGTTGATTCCTTCAAAAACAACATTGAGATCCGTTTATTTACAGTAGTTCTACTTTCTTGACTTATGTTCCTTTCAACGTAATATGATTTCGCACAAAAACCACATAAACCGCCGTTTTGCAAAAGGTATTATGTGATTTTAGGAACAATTAAAACTAGGTCAAGAATAGGAAAAATTAAAGCTAGGTGTGGGAACAATTAATTTTAGGAACAATTAGAACTGGGTCAAGAATACGAAAAATTGAAGCTAGGTCTAGGTCATTTCGATATTTTTGTTTCCGAAAAGAATTTTTACAGATCTTTTTTTCTCTTCTTCTGAAAACAGAACTCACTGATGTTTTTTTTAAAATTATGCATAAAATAAAGGGACGAAATATTATGACCAGCACGACTTTACTAAAATCGAAAAAACTTCCTGAAGAAAACGGAGTGTTTGCTCACGAAACCGTATGTATTACATTTCATAGGGCTCTGCATATCAGTGTCATTCTTACTCATTTGACAAGAAAGGCAGTGGACTTAAGCGTCTTCGACAAAGGCCAACCGTTGGTTTCGCGAAGGAAAGGCACATCGCAGCTGTGTCTGAGTTGACGACAAGTTCCTCCGCTCAGCAAATTCGAGATACTGGTTAGTGGTTAACCTGTAGGTTTTGGTTTTAGGCCTTTCTTTTTAGTATCATCGACAATCTGATTGAGTATATTAAGATTGGTTCAACAATCTGAAGAACGCAGGACTCACTTACCGGCATCATGCAAATTCCACATGACTTAGGCCACCTCTACTTTCCCTATCGCTCTCCTCCTCAGTTTATCGCTTAAAACGATGACTCGCTGCTACTACAGCAAATCGGCTTTCTCAAAAACCTTTCTTTACACTCCGCAAACGTTGAGAGGCACATTTACGCAACAACACCTTCTATCGAGCCATTCTCTATGAATAAACTAATACCTTGACCATTCATTTTCATACGGATCCCTGATTCCGTATTGCATTTCACAACATATACCCAAGATTTCTGTATTTTCAATTTATCTTCAAATAATCTCAATGAAATTGTGATTACTTGAAAATTAATACCCTGTCCCAAATTTATGTACACCAGTGTATTTGTGTTCAGTACAGAACCTGTAGGAGCTTAATAGACTGATTTGTGTCCACTGAGCTCCTAAAATCTGCTAACACTACTTTAGATTTACAATACTGTACCATTATTAAGATTCTTTAAGTGTTCTTGACATCAAAACTGAATACGAACTATAAAATCAGATATTATATTTTATACGCACTACAAAATAAAAAAAAAATATATATATATAAGCAAGTTCTAGGAAACGTTCATAACTGACATTAACTGATCTCCTTATACAAACGAGGGTTGCCCCTCACACAAGTACATTTAGTTCCCAGACCTTTAATATGTTCACTCTGCTTAGGGTTCAAAAACAAAACTATTACTTTAAAAGGTTTAACACGTAATCATTATTTTTTTTTTGTTTCAGAATGAAAGGTGGCGACAAACCAGTGGTCCAAGAAGTTGGAATGTTATGTAGAATATTTATTGATTTCCACCTATATATTTGTATACTTAAGCTTACATTCCGGAAGAATGGTCTGATGTCAGCGCTTAGATTACTACTCTCCAGTTAAGCAGTGATCTAAGCGCTTGCATCAGATCATTCTTCCGCATTGTGTTCGGATTGGAATTCTTGTAAGACCTAAATGTTGTATTAGATTAACAACGTCGGTTCTATCTTTTTCGGGAAACCAATGGCTTCCGGAACACGAAAGAGCAAGCGTGGTGTTTGCTTCTAGTCAATTTATTTGCTAATGGTTGTCGCTATACCCCAGATAAAAAAAATCTTCCCTCTGAATGCAGACCCTTAATTTTTGTATTTAATTTGAAAGTATATTTTTTGGCAATTTTCAAATACCTTTACATGAATCTAGGTCCTTATGCTCTCAAAAATTTATAAATATTAATAATATGGTATAAAGTATTGTACTATACATTTTTTCATTTTTGGGCATTCTTTTGAAATAATGCTGGAATTTTATGTATTAATTTAAAAATATGTAATTATTCGCTACCATCTCCGCAAAATTTACAAGAATTACTTTCAAAGATTCCGGTTGTTTTGGACGACCTTGGATTGAATAATTAAAATAAGTTCATATTTCGGTATAATTAGTTTAAAGCGATCAAACTTAATTTGATCGTCTTTAACGAAAGACATTTGCCAAAATTCCATATTTTGCGTAGGAGAAAAATAAGTATTGTGAGCAGTTTTAACAATAAATAACATATTTAAAGGGAATTCCATACTTAATGATTTTGAGAAAATGTATTAGCGCTGTCCTGGAATAGAGAAAAAATTGGTGGCATACATGACGAGATTGCAAGAAAGAGTGCAATGAACTCTTTGTGTCTAAGTGGAAGAATGTAGATGGGAAAGCAATGGGAAATGGGAATACATAAAACGCTCAAACATCGAATTATGAAAAAGACTCTTTCTACACTCACTCCAAGGATGCTGATATATACTGCGTACGCAAAATTTCATAGATATTATTCCTTTTCCTTCTTGGTAGTATCACGTGAACAGAATTTTAAACAGTTTATCTACTCCTAGGTAAATAGAGAGAACGTGATATCTTCCAAAAAATCCGTAGGTAAAAATAAAAAGTTTATATTTGAAAACCAATTCAAAATCAACGTTTTCGAAAGGGATTGGAGATTAATGAAATGGTGATGCCGCTGGAGAGGAAACAGAAGGTAAAAATTTTTGGAATTGTATACATTGCGACTTTCAACATCCAAATGAAAGTTTCACTAGGATGATCGCTTTACTTTGCATCATACGTGCAGCTAAACACCTGTCCTTCTCACGTATTGCACCACGAGGAAACCGGAAATTATTAATATAGAAACATGTCCAAGAAAAGTGTGTTGACCGTGAACGAAAAAATAGACGTCATTACACAGATGGAAATGGTAACGAAAACGTTACAATATAAAAACAAATATACATATATCATCATCATCATCATTGTCAACCATTATCAATCCACTGCTGGACGAAGGTCTCCCCAAGTTTCCTCCACAACGGTCTGTCTTGTGCCAGTCTCCTCCAGGTCACTCCCGCATATTTTCGAATTTCATCCACCCATCTCCCATGTGGTCTTTTTCTGGGTCTTTTCCTGTCCCTTGGAATCAAATCTAAAATTTCGGCTGTCCATCTATGGTCTGTCCTTCTGGCAGTATGTCCAGTCCATTGCCATTTCAAGGATTTAACTCTGATCATGATGTCTTCCACTCTCGTCATTTTTCGAATCCACGAGTTCCTCTTCTTATCTCTCCTGGTTATACCAAGCATGCACCTCTCCATGCTGCTTTGAGTTGTCTGCAGCCTTTGTATGTCTCTTTTAGTTAAGGTCCACGTCTCTGCACCATACGTAAGCACTGGAAGGATGCATTGATCAAACACTTTTATTTTAAGACATAATGGCATATTGCTCTTGAAAATTATGCTGTTTCTTCCAAAAGCTCTCCAGGCAAGTTTTGTACGCCGATTAATTTCTTCATCAATGTGACCCTCACTTGATATCTGCTGTCCAAGATAAACATACGTATCTGTTATCTCCAGTTTTTCTCCATCAATCGATAAATCTTCATTTCTTGTAAAAGCATTGAACAACACTTTTGTCTTCTGAAAGTTCATTTTTAATCCCACTTTTTTACTCTTGTCAGCAAGTTCCTGGATCATACTCTTCAGCTCTGATGGGGTAGTTGCAAAAATGACTACGTCATCAGCAAAACGAAGGTGGGTTAGATAATCTCCATTAATCTTTATCCCTTTGTTTACCCAGTTCAGTGATTGAAAGACATTTTCCAATGTGGCATTAAAGAGCTTCGGAGATATGGTGTCACCTTGTCGCACTCCCTTTCCAATTTTTATGTGTGTTGTATTTTCAAACAGCCGAATCTTTGCACTTGCATTTTCATAGATGTTATTAATAATATTAATGTATGCATCTTCAATACCGCAGGATTTCAGAGCCGTTGTAACTGCTGATGGTTTCACCGAATCAAAGACTATTTCATAATCAATAAAAGCCATGCATAATGGAAGTTCATATTCCCTCGCTCTTTCAATTAGTTCTCTCAGTACGTGGATATGATCTATTGTGCAGTAGCCACTCCTGAATCCAGCTTGTTCTCTCGGTTGAGCCATGTCCAGTGTTACCTTCAAGGGGTGTGAAAGAACTTTAGTGAAGATTTTATAAACCACTGATAGGAGGCTGATAGGTCTGTAGTTCCTGAGATCCTCAATGTCACCTTTTTTATGTCGCAGGATCATTGTAGCATTGTTCCAATCCTCAGGAATCTTCCCTTCATTAAGGCATCGAGTGAAAATTTGAGCGACTACTGTTTCAATTTCTCCACTTGCTTCTTGTATGATGTCTACAGTAATTCCATCTTCTGCTGGAGTTTTCCCTCGCTTCATGTTCTGAATCGCATGAGCAACTTCTGCTGGGAGGACTTTAAGAACTCTGGTACCTTTCATGATGTCTGGAGTACATGTATCATCGCTTTCATATAATTTGGAGAAGAAATCTTTCACTCTTGTCAAAATTTCGCCTCTATTTCTTGTTATAGAACCATCTTCTTTTCTCAGTGCCATAATCTGTTTTCTTCCCTTACTGAGATGTCCCTTTGCTATCTTAAGGCTTTGGTTGTTTTCAATTGATTTCCTCACTAGCTCACAGTTGAATTCCCTTACGTCTTCAGTGATACTTTTTCGTGCTGTCTTGCATAGCTCTATATATTCCACTTTGGAAGTCACATCTTCTTCAGTTGTCCTCATCTCTCTTCTTTATTGCATCAACATTTTGGTTTTTCCTGATAATTTGTTCACATGCAACTTGTTCTTAGACCCAGCTAATTTTGTTGCTGTTTCCATAAGAGCTTTGGTTACTTTTCTGTTAACTTCCGAAATATCCACTTCTTCCGATGTTAGGCCTTCTAAAGCAGAGAATCTGTTCTTCAGTTGCAACTTGAAAGTATTATGTTGTTTTTTAAGGTTGGTTATGTCAATATATTTTGTTTGTCTTATGAGCTTGCCACATTCCAGTTTAGTGTTGAGGTGCATCTTACATCTCACCAATCTATGGTCAGTACCTGTGTTGAACTTGTTCAGCACACTGCAGTCTTCGATGAACGAATTTTTTGTTACACATAATAAAATCAATTTCACTTGTCGTCCCAATTGGATGTATCCATGTCCATTTCCTGTGTGGCTTTTTCTTGAAAAAGGGGTTCAAGATGAAAAGTCCTTCTGCCTCTGCAAACTCAACGAGAGTATTTCCACGCTGGTTTCTGTTGCCGTGACCGAATTTACCTACTGAAGTTTCATTCTGTTGCCGGTGCCCTATTTTTGCATTGAAATCTCCCATAATTATCTTCAAGTGCTGCTTACCTTTATTATTTAGATATATATATATATATACAGGATGTAAGGTCAGATGATTCGTAACATCTCAGCCTTTGTTTGACAAATGTCAACCCCGCCTTCTCGTGGTGCATCCTGTTCCCACTAAAGGGGCTCTGACGACCGCCAATAGCGGTATAATTATACCATCGGGATCAGAGGAAATGCTATCCCATACTCACCAGCTCGCTTGGTCAGCGTGGTGAGTTATGGCCAAACACCTCCAAAATGTCTCTACAACTTAAGTCTTGGCCCTCAGTCTCCGGCAGCTGGAATGTACCTGGCCAAGGCAGAGGCCAGTGCAACATGAAGGCAGAGGGTGCTAAGAATCCCCGGAGAAGCGGACTAGGCAGCCATCTGATGCTGACCTTGGCTAAGTATAATGGACGCTCCCTATCTTCTGATTTAAGGCTTCTTGAATTGGAAGAGGAACTACAAAGGATCAAGTGGGACATCGTCTGGCTAAGTGAGGTAAGGAGAAAAGGAGAAGATCTCATTGAACTGAAAAATGGACATCTCTTCTACTATCGTGGGATAGATACTGGCAGAACTAGTGGTGTTGGATTTAAAATAAACAAGAAACTGAAGGATAAAGTGGTAGAAGTAGAAAGTTCCTCTGATAGAGCTACACGACTCGTTATCTAACTCTCGAGAAGATACCAGGCTCAGATTATTCAAACTTATGCACCCACCACAAGTCATACTGAAGAAGAAGTTGAAGAATGTTATGAGGAAATTCGTCATCTAAATAATAAATGTAAGCAGCACTTAAAGATAATTATGGGAGATTTCAATGCAAAAATAGGGCAACGGCAACAGAATGAAACTTCAGTAGGTAAATTCGGTCACGGCAACAGAAACCAGCGTGGAAATATTCTCGTTGAGTTTGCAGAGGCAGAAGGATTTTTCATCTTGAACTCCTTTTTCAAGAAAAAGCCACTCACGAAATGGACATGGAGACATCCAATTGGGACGACAAGTGAAATTGATTTTATTATGTGCGACAAAACATTCGTCATCCGAGACTGCAGTGTGCTGAACAAGTTCAACACAGGTAGTGACCATAGATTGGTGAGATTTAAAATGCACCTCAGCACTACACTCGAACGTAGCAAGCTCATAAGTCAAATAAAATGTATTGACATAACCAACCTTTTTCGTCATCCAAGACTGCAGTGCGCTGAACAAGTTCAACACAGGTAGTGACCATAGATTGGTGAGATTTAAAATGCACCTCAACACTAAACTCGAACGTAGCAAGCTCATAAGACAAACAAAATGTATTGACATAACCAACCTTAAAAAACACCATAATACTTACAAGTTGGAACTAAAGAACAGAATCTCTGCTTCAGAAGGCCTAACATCGGAAGAAGTGGATATTTCTGAAGTTAACAGATACGTAACAAAAGATTTTATGGAAACAGCAACAAAATTAGCTAAGAACAAGTTGCATGTGAACAAATTATCAGGAAAAACCAAAATGTTGATGCCAAAAAAGAATAGAGATGACACAACTAAAGAAGATGTGACTTCCAAATAGGAATACATAGAGTTATGCAAGACAGAATGAAAAAGTATCAGTGAGGATGTAAGGAAATTCAACTGTGAGCTAGTGAGGAAAGCAATTGAAAACAACCAAAGCTTAAAGATAGCAAAGGGACATCTAAGTAAATGAAGAAAACAGATTATGGCACTGATAAAAGAAGATGGCACTGTAACAAGAAATAGAGGCGAAATTGTGACAAGAGTGAACGATTTCTACTCCAAATTATACGAAAGGGATGATACATGAACTCCAGACATCATAAAAGGTACCAGTACCAGAGTTCTTCCTCCCAGCACACGTTGCACATGCAGTCAAGAACATGAAGCGGGGGAAAGCTCCAGGAGAAGATGGAATTACTGTAGACATCATACAAGAAGCATTAAAATGAAGGAAACATTTGCACGTTACCTTCACAAAATGCTTATATGCTGTCTGCATGCGGTGAATTTAAAACCATGTCCTCCAAAATTTCAAAATAAAAATTTTATTTACAACGTAAAAGCGTGGTAATATGCAGGAACTTTCGGGACATCTAATGTCTCATCACCAGGCATTATGTGCAAACTGATACATGGGGTACACATATCTTTATACTAGACACAACAAGATCAGATTACCCTAGTGGTGGCCAAAAGTCTATACAGGTGAAGCCATTTCACGAACCAAAATTTACTTATAATAACAGAGATTATAACAAAAGTAATCTGAAATTGGAAGTGAAAGAAACTTACAACGGTTCCTCATCATCATTATTTGTCCCGGATATGGATTTCAGTAACTTTTTCATTGAGTGGTACAAACGTAGGAAGTTCTTGGTTGCAGCATGAGTTCCCATACTTCAAAATGAACAGGCTTTCAGCAAGGAAAACTGTCTGTTTGTTGACTCTGGAGTTCAGCACTTGCACACCCTCCCAGTCCTGAACATATCCTTCTCGGTAAATGGTCGTAGTAAGCGCCGTATTTACACGGCCTGTACGAAGAGCATACTTATGTTCAGAAATGCGGATATTAATGGTCCTTAAGGATGAACCTATGTAGGAGTTAGGGGGGACATGTGGGTCTTGATTATTTAAAGGTATTCGGTAGACCCCCGGTCTCTGTAGGTTTAGAATCCCATCTCTGTCAATCCGGACCATAGAAAAGACGCTTCTTGTGGTCACACCAAAATTCAGGTTGTGTCTATGACAAGCTTTCTTAAGGATAGAGATAACAGGAGGATAACAGTCAACTTTACCCACATATTTAGTTGAGTTTGGTTCGGTGCACAATGTAGTAAATTTCAACCTTTGATAGTCAAGCAACAATCTCCAAAAATAGTTGGTAGATTAACCCGACAGGTGAGCTAAGGTTAGGATTTTAGATAACTTTTAGATAACGATTTTAGATAATTCCAAACCAACAGAGACCGGGGGCCTACCGAATACCTTTAAATAATCAAGACCCAGATGTCCCCCCTAGCTTCTTCATAGGTTCATCCTTAAGGACCATTAATATCCGCATTTCTGAACATAAGTATGCTCTTCGTACAGGCCGTGTAAATACGGCGCTTACTACGACCATTTACCGAGAAGGATATGCTCCGGACTGGGAGGATGTGCAGGTGCTGAACTCCAGAGTCAACAAAGAGACAGTTTTCCTTGCTGAAAGCCTGTTCATTTTGAAGTATGGGAATTCATGCTACAACCAAGAACTTCCTACGTTTGTACCACCTCAATGGAGAAGGTTACTCAAATCCATATCCGGGACAAATTAGGATGATGAGGAACCCTTGTAAGTTTCTTTCAATTATAATATCAGATTACTTTAATTATAATCTCTGTTTTTATAAGTAAACTTTAGTTCGTGATATGGCATCACCTGTATAGACTTTTGGCCACCACTAGGGTAATCTGATCTTTTTGTGTCTAGTATTAAGATATGTGTACCCCATGTTTCAGTTTTCACATAATGCCTGATGATGAGACATTAGATGTCTCGAAAGTTCTTGCATATTACCATGCTTTTAGGTTGTAAATAAAGTTTTTATTTTGCAATTTTGGAGGACATGATTTTAAATTCACCGCACGCAGACAGCATATGAGCATTTTGTATACAAGAAGCGAGTGGAGAAATCGAAACACTACTCGCCCAAATTTTCACTCCATGCCTTAATGAATTGAAGATTCCTGAGGATTGGAACAACGCTACAATGATCCTGCTACATAAAAAAGGTGACATTGAGGATCTCAGGAACTACAGACCTAACAGCCTCCTCTCAGTGGTTTATAAAATCTTTACTAAAGTACTTTCACACCGCTTGAAGGTAACACTGGACATGGCTCAACCGAGAGAACAAGCTGAATTCAGAAGTGGCTACAGCACAATAGATCATATCCACGTACTGAGAGAACTAATTGAAAGAGCGAGGGCATATGAACTTCCATTGTGCATGGCTTTTATCGATTATGAAAAAGCCTTTGATTCGGTGAAACCATCAGCAGTTACAATGGCTCTGAAATCCTGCGGTATTGAAGATGCATACATTAATATTATTAATAACATCTATGAAAATTCAAATGCAAAGATTTGGCTGTTTGAAAATACAACACACATAAAAATTGGAACGGGAGTGAGACAAGGTGACACCATATCTCCGAAGCTCTTTAATGCACATTGGAAAATCTCTTTCAATCACTGAACTGGGTAAACGAAGGGATAAAGGTTAATGGAGATTATGTAACCCACCTTCGTTTTGCTGATGACGTAGTCATTTTTGCAACTACCCCACCAGAGCTGCAGAGTATGATCCAGGAACTTGCTGACAAGAGTAAATAAGTTGGATTAAAAATGAACTTTTAGAAGACAAAAGTGATGTTCAATTGTTTTTCAAGAAATGAAGATTTATCGATTGATAGAGAAAACCTGGAGATAACAGACACGTACGTTTATTTTGGACAGCAGATATCAAGTGATGGTCACATTGATGAAAAAATAAATTGGCGTACAAAACTTGACAGGAGAGCTTTTGGAAGAAACAGCATAATTTTCAGGAGCAATATGCCATTATGTCTTAAAATAAAAGTGTTTGATCAATGCATCCTTCCAGTGCTTACGTATGGTGCAGAGACGTGGACCTTAACTAAAAGAGACATACAAAGGCTGCAGACAACTCAAAGCAGCATGGAGAGGTGCATGCTTGGTATAACCAGGAGAGATAAGAAGAGGAACTCGTGGATCCGAAAAATGACGAGAGTGGAAGACATCATGATCAGAGTTAAATCCCTGAAATGGCAATGGGGTGGACATACTGCCAGAAGAATACTGGACATACTGCCATCGATGGACAGCCGAAATTTTAGATTGGATTCCAAGGGACAGGAAGATACCCAGAAGAAGACCACATGGGAGATGGGTGGATGAAATTCGAAGGTATGGGGAGTGACATTGAGGAGACTGGCACAAAACAGACTGTTGTGGAGGAAACTGGGGGAGACCTTCGTTAAGCAGTGGATTGATAATGGTTGACAATGATGATGGTGAGGATGATATATATACGGAATCTTATCTTCTTTTCTTTATTCTGTGAGGCATTATTGAAATGGTTCCTTACTCACGGAAGTCTGGCTGAGGCATTATTGAAATGGTTCCTTACTCACGGAAGTCTGGCTGAGGCATAAACTGGCTAATAATGATATTTCATGACGAGAAAATCGTGGTTCAACTTGGCTGTGAAGATTTTTTAATGTTACAATTGCTTTATCGCTTTAAAATGTGGCACAATATCCGCTCAGATAAATTTAGTGGACAAAGGTCTTAAGCTGATATGTAAGAAACTTCAGCGTGGTTGAATACACTGTGGCCAGATATCAGAAAATGCCACAGACACGAAAATATTTATGATGCGGATGAAGCGGGGGCATTTTATAATCGGAATCCTATTGACGACACTATGGAATTTAAAAGTGAAGAATGTACAAGTTGGATTGAAAATAATTTCCTGTGATAGTAAGCGACAGTGTGAATGCAAGTGAAAAAACGATATTGAAAGAAAATTTAGCAAAACTACGAACCTAACTTTTTGCAAAAGTGCAGCACAAAATCATCAGTGATATCGGATATTTTTTAGATTATGTCAGAGAATGTGATAAAAAAGAAAATCCATGAAATGTTGCTCTTAATAGGAAACTTTATTCCGCATCTGCGAACTAAAGACCTCAGTAATGTCGTCCAGGTCTACCAGCCTCTGAACTCAAAGGCTGTGTTATGACCTATAGCTCAAGGAGTGATTCGATGTCTCAAGTGCCACTACCTACGGGTTTTGATTTTAATCATCATCATAATCATATCACTAAGCTAAACTCTCAGATACTTTTCAATCATTATATGTAATGCAAAAATTTTGTTAGTGCAGACTTTACCAGGCATAACTCCACTCTGCACATCCAAAGCTTTCTCTGATGTAAGACCCATTACTTTTTCAATAATCTTACTAAACAGTTTCCCTGGCACATTCAGTAGACTAATACCACAATAGTTCTTGCATTCATTCTGATCACCTTTTCCATTATACAAGACTATACTGATAGCATCTTTCCAATCGCGAGCGACCATACCTAACCCCCAGCACAAATGGTAAATTTTAGTTAACCAGGCAATTTAGTCACCACCACATATTCAACATCTCAGCAGTTATGCCATCAACTCCCGGAGACTTACCATTTTGGAGATATTTGAGAGCTTTACGCACCTCTTGTCTTGAGATCCCTCCTGTGATTTCATACTTCCCTGTGACATCATCTGGCCGCCCCGGTGGCGCAGTGGTCTAAGGCGCTGGTCTCTGATAATTCGTCCGTAAGGGGTCCAGGTTCGAATCCCGGTCAGGCATGGATGTTGTGTTTGTCTTACGGCACTGGCTCTCTCCCTTCCCTGGAACCAATGACCCTAAATCAGGGACGGGCGACTGCTTATAGCTCATTGAGTTGCTCACGGTGGCCGTTAAACCTCCAATCAAAAAAAAAAAAAAAAAAAAAAGACATCATCTGCTTCTGAATCACCTTAGCTTTCTTGATTTAATAATTCACAGAATTATTCACCCCATCTTTCACTTAACTCATTGGGTTCCCATATCATTTCCCCGATCCTATTCCTCGCACAATATTACAACTTAGTTTTCCTTATTTGTCATGGGTCTCATTTACTTCCAGAAAGTCTTCCTATCCTTCCAAACAGCCAGTTCATGCCTTTCTACCTTCTCCTACATATATTTTGCCTTACTCTGGTTAATCATCTTACACGTATCCCGCATCTTACAGGGATATTCATCCACCGAAACTCTACCTTGCAACACCCCCAAATAGGCTTCCTTCTTTTTCTTTAATGCCTCTTTAATCTTTTGACTATAGTACTGTTAGAAATAATGGAGAGGAAAATTGGAATTAAAATTTCTATTCTTGATGCCATTCTAATGATAACTGATATTTAGGGACCCGTATCCCAATCTTCCATCCAAAACGTCTTCAAGAAGTTCTGTATTTGATAGCACAGCAAAATGTAATAATAAAATGTGTGATCCTCCACTTTCTGATTGGTTGCGGTGTCAGAACATAGCGTATTGGGATGACGTTCCTGCAATTGAAAGCATTGTTAATGTAGTTGAGGCTCTGGCCACATCTGGTATCCTTTCTACAGACAATATAATAAAGGCAGTTAAGTAGTCAGAAAGTACTGGAGCGATTGATTTCCTTTTTCCAACTTTTTCGAGGAAACAGACATCGGCGATGAAAATACATTCAACGCACTAAGTGTTATTCAACGAAATTTAAGGTAGCATTAAACAAAAAAAGCAAACCTGAATACATACTCATTTTATAGTTTTTAAAGAATAAGTAAATTCCAAATTAAGTTCCAGATTTTACATACAGAGTCTTCCATTTCTTCACAATTTGCTGTTGTTGTGTATTTATACAACTGTGTAATATTTTTTTAAAATTGTACTACTTTAGTTAATCAAATCTCTCAAGTGCATCCATTTATTATTGAATATAGTGAATAACATAAACATATATGGGTTGAAGGTTCTTCACAGTTGTGTTAGTTTATTAGCTCATAGAATTCATAAAATTTATTTATTCTTTGAAAAGCTATGCAGTCGCATAATTACAAAAAAATCATATTCTATACCTATTCGCAAATCTATTACTATTCACAATGATTTTAATGTTCTATATTTATCGCGCACTGAAATTATTATTTCCTTGGACACCTAAGGCTTTGAAATTTATGACATAAACCAGACAAGATTTCTAATTTGCTGAAAAATGGTTTTGTGACTAACAAAAATTCTGAAAGTTTCTTTGTGCAATGGCTTATCGTAAATGAGTTCATATTTTGAGAAAACGTTTCTGTGGTTCAAATTAAAATTAAAGAAATTTGTATACAGCATTATTTATATAACTTGTATATTAAATACTTGTATTACTTATTATTACTTGTATATAAGGTTATATTATAATTATTACTTTTATTAATTTCAATACTATTTTTATTTACTTGTATATAACTTTATTTTATCGGTGCACACTGCCATAATTTCGAATGTCAGGTTTTCTGATTGTTTCGAACTTTGAGGAATATCAACGAACAATATATCGCCTTTGGACTTTAATGAATTTTACAGGCCTTAAACATTACGAAATGACAGAATCTCACAAATCAACGGATCAAACTAATCTGGATTTTAAAAGTTGTATGGCAAAGGTGTGTTTTCGTTGCGACTGACAGAGAAACGTGACAGTTTTCTGTCTGTTCGTAACAAACTAAAACAACTGTTTTATGCATAATGGTATTTTACATCAACATAAATTAAAAAAAATGTGACTGGGACTTTCATGAAACTTGTATGTCTGAGCATTGCGAATTACTGCTAGAAAACAATTTGATATCGATGCATAGTGTGACCTCACCAGGCTTAACAAAGCGAAGTGAATGACTACATATCTCATAAAAATGTGTGTCGTCAATTCGTTTAATACATTTCACAATTCGGAAAGGAAATCCTTCTCCAGTTAACAGAGAGTATGTTAGCATTTAGTGCTAGTACAGCCTAATAATTATTATATAAATATTAATATTCCAATTAAGGTCAGGTGATGCGTAACATCACAGCCTCTCCTTGACAAATGTCAACCCCGCCTTCTCGTGGTGCATCCTGTTCCCACTAAAGGGGCTCTGACGACTGCCAATAGCGGTATAACTATACCATCGGGATTAGAGGAAATTCTATCCCACACTGACCAACCCGCTTGGCCAGCGTGGTGAGTTATGGCCAAACCCCTCCAAAATGATTCCACAACTTAAATCTTGGCCCTCAGTCTCCGGCAGCTGGAATGTACCTGGCCAAGGCAGCGGCCAGTGCGACATGAATGCAGAGGGTGCTAAGAATCCCCGGAGGACCGGACTAGGCTGCCATCTGATGCTGACCTTGGCTACGTACAATGGACGCTCCCTATCTTCTGATTCAAGGCTTCTTGAATTGGAAGAGGAACTACAAATGATCAAGTGGGACATCGTGGGGCTAAGTGAGGTAAGGAGAAAGGAGAAGATCTCATCGAACTGAAAAGTGGACATCTCTTCTTCTATCGTGGGACAGATACTGGCAGAACTAGTGGTGTTGGATTTATAATAAGAAGAAGGGGGGGGGGAGGAGGCAAGAAACTGAAGGATAAAGTTGTAGAAGTTGAAAGTTCCTCTGACAGAGCTGCACGACTTGTTATCCAACTCTCGAAAAGATACCAGGCTCAGATTATTCAAACTTATGCACCCACCACAAGTCATCCTGAAGAAGAAATTGAAGAATTTTATGAGGAAATTTGTCATCTAAATAATAAAGGTAAGCAGACCTTGAAAATAATTATGGGAGATTTCAATGCAAAAATAGGGCAACGGCAACAGAATGAAACTTCAGTAGGTAAATTCGGTCACGGCAACAGAAACCAGCGTGGAAATACTCTCGTTGAGTTTGCAAGAGGCAGAAGGGGTTTTTCATCTTGAACTCCTTCTTCAAGAAAAAACCACACAGGAAATGGACATGGAGACATCCAAATGGGACGACAAGTGAAATTGATTTTATTATGTAACAAAAAATTCGTCATAGAAGACTGCAGTGTGCTAAACAAGTTCAACACAGGTAGTGACCATAGATTGGTGAGATGTAAGATGCACTCCTCAACACTAAACTTGAACGTGGCAAGCTCATAAGACAAACAAAATCTATTGACATAACCAACCTTAAAAAACACCATAATACCTTCAAGTTGGAACTGAAGAACAGGTTCTCTGTTTTAGAAGGCCTAACATCGGAAGAAGTGGACATCTCTGAAGTTAACAGAAAAGTAACCAAAGCTCTTTATGGAAACAGCAACAAAATTAGCTGGGTCTAAGAACAAGTTGCATGTAAATAAATTATCAGGAAAAACGAAAATGTTGATGCAAAAAAAGAAGAGAGATGAGGACAAATTCTAAAGAAGATGTGACTTCCAAAGTGGAATATATAGAGCTATGCAAGAAAGTAAAAAAAAGTATCACTGAAGACGTAAGAAAATTCAACTGTGAACTAGTGAGGAAAGCAATTGAAAACAACCAAAGCCTAAAGATAGCAAAGGGACATCTCAGTAAGGGAAGAAAACAGGTTATGGCTCTGAGAAAAGAAGATGGTTCTGTAACAAGAAATAGAGGCGAAATTTTGACAAGAGTGAAAGATTTCTACTCCAAATTATATGAAAGTGATGATATATGCACTCGAGACATCATGAAAGATACCAGTACCAGAGTTCCTCCAGTCCTTCCAGCAGAAGTTGCACATGCAATCAAGAACATGGAAGCGGGGAAAAGCTCCAGGAGAAGATGGAATTACTGTAGACATCATACAAGAAGCAAGTGGAGGAATCGAAACAGTACTCGCCCAAATTTTCACTCGATGCCTTAATGAAGGAAAGATTCCTGAGAATTGGAACACACCTACAATGATCCTGCTACATAAGAAAGGTAACACTGAGGATCTCGGAAACTACAGACCTATCAGCTTCCTATCAGTAGTTTATAAAATCTTCACTAAAGATTCTTTCACACCGCATGAAGGTAACACTGGACATGGCTCAACCGAGAGAACAAGCTGGATTCAGGAGTGGCTACAGCACAATAGATCATATCCACGTACTGAGAGAACTAATTGAAAGAGCGAGGGAATATGTACTTCCATTGTGCATGGCTTTTATCGATTATGAAAAAGCCTTTGATTCGGTGAAACCATCAGCAGTTACAATGGCTCTGAAAACCTGCGGTATTGAAGATGCATACATTAATATTATTAATAACATCTATGAAAATGCAAGTGCAAAGATTAGGCTGTTTGAAAATATAACACACATAAAAATTGGAAAGCGAGTGAGACAAGGTGACACCATATCTCCGAAGCTCTTTTAATGCCACATTGGAGGGTGTTTTTCAGTCACTGAGCTGGGAAAACAAGGCGATAAAGATTAATGGAGATTATCTAACCCACCTTCGTTTTGCTGATGACATAGTCATTTTTGCAACTAGCCCATCAAAGCTGCAGAGTATGATCCAGGAACTTGCTGACAAGAGTAAAGAAGTGGGATTAAAAATGAACTTTCAGAAGACAAAAGTGATGTTCAATCATGCTTTTACAAGAAATGAAGATTTATCGATTGATGGAGAAAAGCTGGAGATAACAGACACGTACGTTTATCTTGGACAGCAGATATCAAGTGAGGGTCACATTGATGAAGAAATTAATCGGCGTACAAAACTTGCCTGGAGAGCTTTTGGAAGAAACAGCATAATTTTCAAGAGCAATATGCCATTATGTCTTAAAAGAAAAGTGTTTGATCAATGCATCCTTCCAGTGCTTACGTATGGTGCAGAGACGTGGACCTTAACTAAAAGAGACATACAAAGGCTGCAGACAACTCAAAGAAACACGGAGAGGTGCAAACTTGGTGTAACCAGGAGAGATAAGAAGAGGAACTCGTGGATCCGAAAAATGACAAGAGTGGAAGACATTATGATCAGAGTTAAATCCCTGAAATGGCAATGGGCTGGACATACTGCCAGAAGGACAGATCATCGATGGACAGTCCGAAATTTTAGATTGGATTCCAAGGGACAGAAAGAGACCCAGAAGAAGACCACATGGGAGATGGGTGGATGAAATTCGAAAGTATGCAGGTGTGACATGGAGGAGACTGGCACAAGACAGACCGTTGTGGTGGAAACTTGGGGAGACCTTCGTCCAGCAGTGGATTGATAATGGTTGACAATGATGATGATGATGATGATTCCAATTAAATACTGCAAAACAAATGAACCAGAAAACAGATTTAGCATAAATGTAACGTAACATGTGTACATTATCTAGCTTTCATGTTGTCATTATGTAGCTTTCATGTCATCGTCTGTCACTGTCTAAAATATATCGCACTGTGTTTCCATGTGAAATGTGTTTTCAGATTTTGCGGTACAATTGCTTTGAAATCCTGTGGTATTGAAGATTAATGCATTAACATTATTTAAAGCATCTACGAAGAAGATGCAAGTGCAGAAACTTGGCTATTTGAGAATACAGCACCCATAAAAACTGGAAAGGGGGTGAGACAAGGTGACACTGTATCTCCCAAACTCTTCAATGCTACATTGGAAAATATCTTTCAATCACTGAATTGGAAAACAAAGGGATAAGGTTTAATGGAGATTATTTAACTCACCTTCGTTTTGCTGATGACGTAGTCCTTTTTGCAACTACCCCATCAGAGCTACAAAGTATGATCCAAGAACTTTCTGACAAGAGTAAAGAAGTGAGATTAAAGAAGAACTTTCAGAAGATGAAAGTGATGTACAATATATCGTTGTTCAAATTTCACCAATTTGAGATGAACATACTTTTCACGTGGCGACGATAATGTTATTTGATTGACATTAAACGTCCGTCAACACTGTTTCACACGTTATGTAAGTTCTGCAATCGGGAGATTATTAAATGATGTTAGATACGTATGGGGCATAGTATCGGCAATTAAAATCAAGAAACCATGAACTATATATGTACTTACTTTATTAGTAGTAGCTGTCGGGGCTTTTTTTATGTACGCCTGTAATGTGTCTATTCACAAGACATTGCCGTAACTATCCGACTCATTCAAAGAATGTGAAATTTTTCAGTTGTGAAATTTAAAAAATAAAATTCATGATATTGTAAAATCTGTACCAGATAAAATTGACCAAGATGGATTTTTACAATGAGGTAAAAAAATTATATTAACATCGACGAAATATGAAACAGAATTAAAACCTTGCCGATTTTTTTAAAAACGAACTATAATCTTGAAGAGAAATCATCTTGACTGCGAAGCACCACGACAACAATGAATCATGAAAACGAATTGCAACTTTGCCGCGAAATTTGAAAAAACGAAATCTTGAAAAAGAAATAATCATCTTGATTGCAAAGCATTAAGAAATAAATCTCCCGATTGCGAAGCACCAAACTAGTTTCTGCTAATTTTCATAGCTATAATCAGTGGTACGTGCACGAACTTTGTAATTACCGCACTCATTCGCTCAGGTATGCTGCTCAACCCGAATGCATGTTCTGCCCTGTCGTGCAGATATTTGCGCATCATGGTTTGGGTTTTACTCCGCATATCTGTGGTTTCTCCATCTACAGTTAAACAAAATAAACAAGTAGCATTTAGGAGTAGAAATATGCACTTGTATTTTTAGGTAATATTTCATGTAAGTTGTTTTATGTTA
Organism: Macrothele yani; assembly: GCA_039090855.1. Taxonomy (NCBI): domain Eukaryota; kingdom Metazoa; phylum Arthropoda; class Arachnida; order Araneae; family Macrothelidae; genus Macrothele; species Macrothele yani. The sequence goes on along the minus strand of CM076999.1, from coordinate 41,369,585 downwards.
TTGTTTTTCTTCTTGAAATGTTTTTTCTCCTGTTTAATAAGGTACCTCCATGCAAACTGATGCTCTACTGGACTATTAACGTTACAGTTGTATCTCTTGGTTTTCTCAATGACTACAGCCTCGAATTGAGGTCAGAATCTGGGCATGTGATCTATGCAATAATAGAATTTTCGTGTTAATCCAATCAGGAGTTACATGATTTCTGATACAATGTTGTATTAGTGAAGTATTTTCATCGCTTGTTGTTCAATTCGTAATATGTTCATTTAATCTAGTCAAAAATCTTACACGCGTACTTCCGATATATACTTTGTCTTTTTGGTTATCATCTTTAACTGTTGGAATGACATAAACGCCAGATTTATTTAGAACTGATCTATTATTGGTAGTAGTAAGTATTGCTCCATTATCAATGACTGTTTCTGCAATGTTAATATTGTGGTTGTAACATTCTTTTTTTTTTTTAAAGTACTAATAGAAAGTTAGTATGGAAATTTTACATAATATTGCGTTTTTCTTTTTTAATTTTATTTTCAGAACGATGTATACTGGCTGTAATGTTGTTATATAAAGATTTTACTAATCCTTTATTATATTCAAACTCCTCCACAGTCTTTCCAATCAATTTTACTGCTTTGATATCTGATATTTTATTGGATGAGTGTGTAATGGCTCCTTTAATATAAAAGGGGAACGCTGCAGTCTTGTATTTCCAAGGGTGTGTAGAATCCATTGGGATAATTGCCTGTATATATGACGGCTTTCTGTAAACTGAATATTCCTCCATTATCCTTGTGTATAGAGATATCCAAGAAGTTTAACTGGCCATTAACTTCAATTTCTTTACTAACCTGTATTGACGGGTAACATCTGTCAAATTTATTAATGAAGGAGTCAAATTCAATATTGGAGTGCTGCCAAATAGTAAAATATCATCAACGTATCGGAGATATACGTATGGTAAGTATATATTAGAATAATCCAATATACTGTTTTCAATATCTTGCAAAATAACTTCGGCCAGTAGCCCTGAAATTGGAGATCCCATTGGGGCGCCATATTGATGTTTATAAATTGCCCCATTAAATGTGAAAACATTATTATTTCTTTGTAACAAACACTAATGCAGATATAATACTGTTTCTGACATTATCTGTAAGATTTTCATCTTCTAATCTGGAGTTAATTAAATTGATAGCGATATCCGTGGAGGTATTTGGATATAGTGATATGACATCTAAACAGGCCATTGTGAAATTTGAGGTTTTAATTGTTTTTAACTTGTTGATAACTTCGGTAGCATTGGTAATACTGGCTTCATGGCTATTTCAGAGAATGGTTTGAGATAGTTAAATAGTGCCATCTCCAAGTTAATGGTTGGAGATAAATTCTTATTAACAATAGGCTTAATAGGTCTGTCTGCCTTATGCGTTTTTATTTTACCAAAACTATGTGGTGTACTGGCTCCTACTGGGGGAATACATTTGCTTTTAATAATCTTAGGCAAGTCACTGTGATTTTTTATACAGCCAAGTTCCTAATTATGCAGTCAACGGGGTCTTTATTATCGATGATGGCATCGAACTTAATGATTGCATCTGTCATTTTGTTATTATATTCATCTGTATTTAAGATGGCTATCTGTTTATATTTGTCTGCCATAATACACTTAACCGTTGGGTTGTTTCTCAACTTCATTAGGGCTTCTCGCTCATATGTGATTTTTGTATTTTAATTAGTGTTGTACATGTTGTTGATGGCACGGACCATTTTAAATCTTAAAGGATCTTTATTTGCTTTAGGCAATCTTTGTATGACGTTTTCAATTTGCGGAATGAGGTATTCCGTTTTTGGCCCTTTTTGCTGATACGCAAACCTTATACGTTTTTCAAGTGCCTTCTTTTGCAGATTTGATAGTTCCAAATAGGATTCAATAATATAGAGATTTCTGTTACTTAACTGTACTCTATGTTTTTCCTGTGCTTGTCATTCATTAGATTTTCCGATTTTACGAAAGTGTTTTAGTTTGCACATTTCTTGCTGTCTGTCTAAAATTTCATAAAGTTTTATAAACTCATTCTTGATCTGGTCCTTATTTTCATACTGTATACATTGATTGTATAGTTCGTAGTTTTTCACACTCAGTTTATCGATATCCTTGCATTTATTGTGAATTATAGCTCTCAATCTCTTCAGCTCGCATGTTTCGATGATACTGTATTACGATATTTGTAGTTGATAGGGTTAACCCTAATTTGAAGAAATTTCGGCGTAATATTATTGTTCTTACAGGTAGTTAGAAAGTTCAAATGTTCTACATCTTTGCAAAATTTAATTCGATTCTTTTAAAAATTCGAATACCTTGCGCAATATATGGTGATGACATAATACGAAGGGCTAGAACAAGACAAAGGGCAAAAACAGCCTTAATAAGCATATATATTGAATCTCCAGTTAAACATAAAATATATCGTTGTTCAAATTTCGCCAATTGGCGAAAATGAACATACTTTTATGTGGCCACGATAATGTTACTTGATTGACATTAAATGTCCGTCTTTATTGTTTCACAACGTTATGAAAGTTCTGCAATCGGGAGATTATTAAATGATGATGTTAGATGTCGGCGATGGAGCATAGTATCGGCAATTAAAATCAAGTAACAATGAATTATATATGTACTTACTATAATCGTAGTGAGCTGTCGGGGTTTCTTATGTACGCCTGTAATGTTTTTATTCACAAAACATTGCCGTAACTATCCGACTCATTCCTCAAATAATGTGAACTTCTTTCAATTGTGAAGTTTAAAAATAAAAATTCATGATATTAAAATCTGCACCAGATAAAATTGAACAAGATGAATTATGAAAGTAAAAAAATATTTTAACATCAACGAAATATGAAACAGAATTAAAACCGTGCCTAATTTTTAAAAAAAAACGAAATGTAATCTTGAAAGAAGAAATCATCTTGACTGCGAAGCACCACGACAACAATGAAACATGAAAACGAATTACAACTTTGCCGAAATTTTAAAAAACGAAGTCTGAAAAAAAGAAATAATCATCTTGATTGCAAAGCATAAAGAAATAAATCTCCCGACTGCGAAGCATCAAACTAGTTTTTGCTAATATTTATAACTATAATCAGTGGTAGGCGCACGGACGTTGTAATTACCGCACTCACTCGCTGAAGTATCTCTAGCGCCCAACCCGAATGCCTGTTTAGCCCTGTAGAGCAGATATTTCGGCATCATGGTTTGGGGTTTCTATGGTACCGCGCATTTCTATGGTATCGAAATCTCTAGATAAACAAAATAAACAAGTAACATTTAGAAATAGAAATATGCACTTTTACTTTTAGGTAATATTTGATGTAAACTGCTTTATGTTATTGTTTTTCTTCTTGAAATGTTTTTTTCCTGTTCAATAAGGAACTTCAATGTAAACTGAACCTCTACTGGACTATTAACGTTACAGTTGGATTTTTCCATTGGTTTTCTCAATGACTACACACTCGGAGAATGTTACAACCACAATATTAACATTGCAGAAACAGTCATTGATAATGGATGAATACTTACTACTACCAATAATATATCTGCTCTAAATAAATCTGGCGTTTATGTCTTTCTAACAGTTTAGATGATAACCAAAAAGACAAAGTATATATCGGAAGTACGCGTATAAGATTTTTGACTAGATTAAATGAGCATATTACGAATTGGACCAGAAGAGATAAAAAATACTTCATTAATACGTACAACATTGCATCAGAAGTCATGTAACTCCTGATTGGATTAACACGAAAATTATATTACTGCATAGATCACATGCCCAGATTCTGACCTCCGAGGCTGTAGTCATTGAGAAAACCAAGAGATACACGTGTAAGGTTAATAGTCCAGTAAAGCTTCAGTTTGCATGGAGGTACCTTATTGAACAGGAGAAAAAACATTTCAAGAAGAAAAACAATAACATAAAACAGCTTACATGAAATATTACCTGAAAATACAAGTGCATATTTCTACTCCTAAATGCTGCTTGTTTATTTTGTTTAACTACAGATGGAGACACCATAGATATGCGCAGTAAAACCCAAACAACGATGCGCAAATATCTGCACGACAGGGCTGAATATGCATTCGGGTTGAGCAGCATACCTGAGCGAGTGAGTGCGGTAATTACAACGTTCGTGCACCTACCACTGATGATAGCTATAAATATTAGCAAAAACTAGTTCGGTGCTTCGCAGTCGGGAGATTTATTGATTTATGCTTTGCAATCAAGATGATTATTTCTTTTTCAAGACTTCGTTTTTTAAAATTTCGGCAAAGTTGTAATTCGTTTTCATGTTTCATTGTTGTCGTGGTGCTTCGCAGTTAAGATGATTTCCTACTCAAGGTTATAGTTCGTTTTTTAAAAAAATTCGGCAAGGTTTTAATAATGTTTTACATTTCATTGATGTTAAAATAAATTTTTATTTTCATTGTAAAAATTCATTTTGTTTAATTTTATCTGGTGCAGAGTTTACAATATCGTGAATTTTATTTTTTAAACTTCACAATTGAAAAAAGTTCACATTCTTTGAATGAGTCGGATAGTTACGGCAATGTCTTGTGAATAAACACATTACAGGTGTACATAAGAAACCCCGACAGCCACTAAGAAAATAGTAAGTAAATATATAGCTCATTTTTTCTTGATTTTGATTGCCGATACTATGCCCCATACTTATCTAACATCATTTAATAATCTCCTGTTTGCAGAACTTACATAACGTGTGAAACAATAATGACGGACGTTTAATATCAATCAAGTAACACGTAATGTACAATGCTTTCAAAAGGCATGAAGATTTACCGATTGATGGGGAAAAGCTGGAGATAACGAATACCTACATTTATATCGGACAGCAGATATCAAGTGAGGAATCACATTGATGAAGCAATTAACCGGCGTATAAAACTTGGGTGGAGTGCTATTGGAAGAAAGCGTATAACTTTCAAGGGCAATATGCCATTATGTCTTAAAAGAAAATTGTTTGATCAATGCATCCTTCCAGTGCTAACATATGATGCAGAGACGTGGACCTTAACTAGAAGAGACATACAAAGACTGCAGACAACTCAAAGAACATGTAGGGATGCATGCTTGGTGTAACCAGGAGAGATAAGAAGAGAAACCAGTGGATCAGAAAAATGACAAGAGTGGAAGACATTATGACCAGAGTGGGTAGAATCCCTGAAATGGCAATGGGCTGGGCCTACTGCCAGAAGGACAGACCATCGATCGACATCCGAAAGATTAGCCTGAATTCCAAAGTGCAGGAAAAACACCCAGAAGAAAACCACATGGGAGATCGGTGAGTGAAATTCAAAAGTATACGAGAGTAACACGGAGGAGACTGGCACAAGACAGACCGTTGTGGAAGTGCCTTTGAGAGACCTTCGTCCAGCAGTGGATTGATAATGTGTGACAATAAAGATGATGATGATACATGCAGGATTATATCAACATCCTGACAACTATAAATCTCGGATAGATTCACGAAATATTAAACATGTTCCATCATGGCAATATTAGGAAAATATTGACCTTTGAAGAAAGAAGAATTTATATTACAAAATCTAATAGTATTTGTTGTTCATCAGCAATGAAAGATATTTTTCTCGAACTCGAGGGTAGATTCATTTCTTTATCGTAACACAGCAGATTACAGTGAAAGTACGGTTTTTAGAGTCTGAAGATAAATGTTTCGGATAGCCGTAATTGAATTTTTGACCGTCGGAATATTGATCTTTAATTTTTCGTTCAATTCTGTCCGGAATATTTTCCATAACATGGTGTTTGTTCTAGGAAATTCAAGTTCGAAATGTAATGATTATGTTCAGGATTTAAAATAAGATATTTTTTGTAGTAGTAAACTGATAATCAAAATTTCATTTATGTAGCATTTTTTACAATTTGATTAGCAGTTTCGAGGTAAGAAATGTACCTATAAGTATATTGGAATGTCAGGTTTTTGTAAATATAATACAAAAAAACATTAAATTTTTAATTTTTTTTGTAGCGTGGAAGAAATATTCTCATAATTCATGGCCAATGTGTCATAAAAATTAACACAGCAATCATTCGTAGCTGAGTTGCCTGTAATTACTGTTTCACACGTTATATCAATCACATCAGAAAACTTGAAAATTTCCCGCTCCAGGACGATGAAATGTTTGAACTTTCTGGTGTGATTGGTATAACGTGTGAAAAAGGTAATTACAATCAAATCAGTGATGTGTGTCCGCTGTGTTAAGTTTCATATTCATTTTTATTTATTTATTCATTTATAACCAGATTACCAACGCAGAAATAATGTTCTTACTCAGAGTCTGTGAAACACACCTTGTCCTCGTTCTGCCTTGTTTTATACTGAGAAACCTTGTTACTGCTGGCTGAGGTGAAAGCGTTTTAAGTGTTTTCCATCTAGTAAAATGCTAAACACGTTCTTAAAGGTTTCAGTATTTAACGTTGATCTGTAAACAGTTTTACTTGTTTCGTAAGTGAGAAAGCTCTCTTCTAGTGCTGCATTAGAAACAGGCAAAATTAATATAATGTTTATTAAATGAATAATATTGCTAAATTGATCTTTGTAATATTTGTAAATATTGTAAAGCAGTTTTCCACAAATCTTGTTTTGAAAGATGCCTGTGATTAAAAAAGCAAATCTCTTTTTATTACTAACCACTCGGAAAGAACATTGTATTTCTTACCACTTTTTTCTCTAGTAATTCCAGAAAATGATCATATATATGAGACATGCCATCATTACCAAAATTTAGTGAATCTTCTTTATTGAATGGCCAAATATTCGGTTTCAAACGTTTTGAAGCAGTAAGAACTTTGCTTCCACGTAAACCTTGTAACGGTCTGACAGGAAAGAGTACAAATTATTGAGAAAATATGCATATTCCTTATCGAAAGCACGAGCAAATTTGGCATTTTGCCGCCACTGCACATTTATAAACACAACATGATCCCCATATTACTACTAGATGCATCAGAATAACCATTAATATTAAAATGAGAAAGAAAATCACAGGTTGCAAAAAGAACTGCAAGCTTCGTTATACATTTTTAGTAGCCACCTTTTATGTTATCCATAAATTCATACATTCGCTCTAATGCGTTCATAAACATCAGAAAACCAAAATTTTCATTTTGCAGACTCAGTAAGTTTAGAAATGGATAGACGTCACTTTTAAAGAACAGCCAAGATGCGAATTTACTTGTTTCTAGTTTCCTTAAAATCCCCTCCCACATTTCCCTTTTCCCCTCTGTTATTATAATCACAAACAAATTTGCGAACTGGGCTACAATCAAACTGTAGTGTTTTAGCAAACACTGAACAGCTCGTTGCTTGTGAAAATCCACTTTGTTCCGTTAACATTCATATACGGCTTAGCTGATGTACTCGCTGAATCAATGTATTCTATAACAGTGCTTTTCAACCCTTTCACACGTTGCACCACTTTTAGGAAATGGCAAATATTCCAGTACCACCAGTGGCATAGCAATGTGTCAAAAACCTCATGACAAAAAAAAAAAGAAGAAGAAGAAGAAAAGTGATAAAGTACGCCCACTTACTTCACTTTTAATTGGAAGCTTGTGCCTGTTTCTCTGCCATTAATCTTTGCACTTGTGGCTAAAATGTTCCTTCAAATTGCGGTCTGATGTCAATTCCAGAAATGCTCGTTGGTCTTGAGAGGAAAAGTCAGAGTTCACAGCATTGTTCATAATGAAGGACGTTGCAACCCAACGAATTCCAATATCATCCTCTTTAGACGAATGGAAAATACAACGCAAACTCGTTAGTCAATCAATCTAAGTGATTTTTGATGGCAGTTCCAATATCTTCAGTTTCAACAACATAATTTAGTTCAATAAAGTCTGACACACTGGAAAATGGTGCAATATTTCCTTTCTTTACTTGGCCTAGCCACAGGGAGATTTTCTTGTAAAACGCACAAATTCTGTCTTCCATGATAAACACGTCATGACCGTGGCCCTGCAGTGACAGAACAAATTAATTTCGCTTTCGGAATATGTCAGCCAAATAGCCAAGGCAGGACACCCACAAGACATTTTCAAACTTTTCTGCTAGGGGTGATGAAACATTCATGAGGAACAGGTGCGTTACGTCTCGTGGCTCTAATAATCCCGATAATGTTTCCCCTCTTTACAACCAACGTACCTTTGTATGAAAGAGGAGTGTGCTGTATACCAGAATCCAAATCCTTGTATAATTGACGGAACAAACGTCCGTTCAATGACAGGCTTTGGTTGAAATTTATTATTTTTGCAGCATCCTCAAAAATCTCATGTAACAAAGGGCTCATCCGTTTAGAAGCAAGTGCATGGCTATGCAAGTTGCAATTGAATTGTTTCTTGTCTTAGCTCCTGCTATCATGCCCAAAGCTCTTACTGTAATACACTGCTGGACAATTGCTAAGGACGGATCATAAACGGCTATATAGCGCATAAAAAAGTAAGTGTGGTTGGATGCCAAGTGAAATAAAATAATGTCAGAATGCCAGGACATTACAAGAAAGACAATTTATTGTGCTCTGAAATCCAGAAGGCTTTGGCACGTGTTAAACGGACAAACAGGCCATTTTGTGCAAGATACGTAAACGTGAAAAAAATAATGCAATTACAGTCCGCAGGCGTTCCGGCGTAAGATGTCAATACGGGATATGGCCACCATGGAGGGCGATGCAAGATACCACACACGTCGTGTCATGCTTTGCACAACATTATCAAGCAGCTGTTGGGGTAATTTATCCCATTCCTCTCAGTGCACGGATGAGGATGTTCTTGTTTATTGGAGGGCATTGGCGACCAGCAAGACTCCTTCCCAAAGCATCCCACACAGTTTCAATGGGATTCAGACCTGGAGAACGTGCTGGCTATACGAGGCGTTGAATATCCTCGCTCTCAAGACACTCCTGGACAGCGACTGTTCGATGACATGTTGCGTTGTCGTCCCTGAAAATGAATCTATCACCGACAGCACCACGGAACATGCGAACATGAGTTAGCAGAACATAATTAATGTATCGTTGGTTAGTCATAGTCCCAGTTGGAAGCACATAGAGGGACGTACGGCCATTGATCATGATGCCAGCCCATACCATGACACTACATGTCGGATATCGGTCCCTTTCCTGTATGTTGGCTGGACAATATGCAGTACCACTATCACGCCAGATCAGTTGTCGTCGACAATCAGACGATAGACTGTATCTACTCTCATCTGAGAAGAGGACAGCAGACCAGTCGTTATCAGTCCAATTGCGATGTTGATGGCACCATTGCAAACGGGCGGTACGGTGACGTCTGGACAATGGGATGCACACAACAGGACGGTGGGCGTATAGTCCTCCTTCATGCAAACGTCTGGCGACAGTTTTTCGGGAGATCCGCTTGCCAGTAGCAGCCATAAACTGATTTGCTACCTCAGTAGCTGTGCTGCGCCGGTGTCTTTTTGTTGATAGCACTATGTACCGATCTTCTGCAGGTGTCGTACTGCGAACACGACCTCCCCCGTGACGTTTGCTACACTCTCCATTTGTTTGAAATGATTTCCAAAGCCTTGAAACAACACTGTGGCTGACGTCGAACTCCTGGCAACATCTGTTATTTTTCGCCCTTCTTCAATCTTGCCAATAATACGGCCACGCGTAAAATCATCTAGGTGATGTCGGGAAGACATATTGAAAATTGCAAGTTCGTCAATTGATTCTTTCCCTTTCAAGTTTGCGTTTGAACAACAGCGGTCAATACGCGTCAAATCCCTTTATATCTCTTATCAGCGCTATGACGTCACGAACAAGTTCGGCAATCCAAAATTTGCATACGCACAACGCGTCTTACTGCATCCTGCACTTATGCTAATTTCCACATTTTTCTGCCTTCCATTTTATGGTTGCTATCGTTGCTATTGTGATCCGTCCTTAGCAATTGTCCGGCAGTGTAGTTGCTGCACCATCGAAACCAATTGCTACACACGAAGGATATAATATTCAATATTCACTGAAACAATTATCGATTATTGTGAATATTTCTTCCCCAGTCGTTCTGCCAGATAGTGGGCGGCAAAATAATACGTGTTCCAGTATATCGTCCGTATCAGGAACACTCACAAATAAAATTAATTGCGCTTCACCAGAGATGTCAATGCTTTCGTGCAAATGAAACGCAAATTTTTCTGTTGCTGTGATCTTTTCCACTTCTTGTTTAGTAGCGTCTGTGTCCATATCTTGTATTCGTCTTTGGACGGTGTTCTCAGAACATGGAATGTTACCAAACACATAATCCATTTTTTCGTCAACGAGGATTGAAGCAATTGCAATGGCAGAGGGAACGACGACTTTTTCAACGATTGTGTTAGGCTTATTTCGTTTATCTGCTATCAAGAAAACTTCATAAGATGCTTCCAGACATTATTTCGAGATGGTTGTGGATTTCGCGAAAACAGCACGTCGTTTTATGAATTCGTATCTCTTCTTCACGAAAAATGCTACTGGCATTTCTGTGTGCTCTTTATGTTTTGCTGTTAAATGTCTCTAGAGCAGAAAAACTTCATGGAAAGCTTTAATAGTATTTCATTGCGAATAACACAAACAGTAAGCTGCTGATCGTTTATTTCCGCGAAATAAAATCCAAACTTCAAATAATCTTCATTGTATTTTATATTCGGTACTGGTTTTAATTTCTTCGGTTGCGGTTCCTTTGCTGAATCACTTTCCCATTGCACTGACGAACGTATGATGTATTTCTGATTATTTATTAATATGCACCACTACCTTGGTCTCACACCTTCACTCACAGCGGTGCAAAATTGAATAGGCCAAGCTTTTGCCTTCCAACAGGAAGCTTTATAAAGCAGTACTTACATAAAAATAGCGATGTGTTTGGAACTTAAAATTCATTATTTTCAACTCGAAACGGATCGCTTTTCTAATGTAAGTACGCCTTGATAATGCCTCCTGTTGGAACACGAAAGCTTGGCAAATAAAGTACATTTTTCGCTATGCACCGATTCACGTATTTGTATGATCTTTTTCATCTCCTTAATTATCTAGTGGTGTACTTTATACCTTTTGGATTGTTTCTTAAGATTCCTCTGAAACTGTATATTGTTGAGTAAGAGATCGTTGATGGAAGGTAGCAGTTTTGGTTCCAGAATCGTGTCAATGTGTTTCCTTGCATTCAGCGTGCCGTCGATTACATGAAGGTGGCGATGGATGTAGTTCTTCTCATTATCAAAGTGGAAAACACTGCCTCCCAAAACTAACAAATATGGATATATATTTTTGCGGCTCTTCAAATAAACTGCGTCCACTGGTCATCTGGCCATTCAAAGTGTTCTCTAACCCATCTTCCTGTTCGTCCAAATTTTGCGAACCAATAATAGAACATATGTTTACTTTAGCTCTAAATTTATGATACCAATTTTCACATGGCGCTTCCGTCAAATATGACACCAGACTGGCTACGTCCCCGGAATGAATATCTAACCTGAAATTCCGAAAGAATGCGAGATACAATCAATTCTCAGCCCCAGTTGTAACTTTATAATATTTCTGCCTTTCTACCGCTGTAGTCGTCATCGTTTATTCTGTCTGTCCAGTAAATTACACATTCTTCGTTTGACACTGAATATAAGTTTTTATTATCGGGAATGTTCTGCAAGAAATCCAAATAATTATGATCGAAATGAGTTATTGAAAAAAAAAAGTAAGAAAAATCAGAAATATCGAGTTTTCATGTGTTACGTATATGACTCAGCGAGAGAAATCAGTACGTTATTTTAACAGAACAATGTTTCACAATTATCCTGGTGAGAAACATTTTGTATGAAAAGTTTCTTTTTCCAATAAGGCTGTTCAGTGTGGAGCTAAAGTTGCAAACATAAATGTGTCCTGTTGCCACGTAGCGGCATAAACGAATTGAGTTCATATGAAAAGTGTGCATGGAAGAGAAATATATCTCGTATTCAAATTAAGTTTCAAACTGGATCTTTAGAACTTAGTTAACGAAAAAATGAAGATACTTTGAATTTGCGACCATAGAGGGTTAGTTAGGTATTATTTGGCAGAAAATGGGCATAAACTATTTTCGGTGAAAAATATATCTGATGTAATAAAGTACATTTTCCATAGAATGTTTAGTCATATTTACTTTCCTGCCTATTTGTGGAAAAACAATCTAATGTACCTTCAAGTTAAAAGTTTGTATTCGGATTGACAGAAAATGCCTTTATAATATATTTCCCCTGGAACGCTGGCAACAAAACCATAAAAAATTCTATTTGATTATTGAAAGCAGGTATGTTGAGGAGTGAAGGAAATTCCAGTACTGCTTCAAGTGCGAAACTTAATGAACATTATTGGCAGCAAAAACATCAAAATGGTGTCCATCATTAAAGGTATATTAAAATAATCAGTCTAGAATTTTGGAGAAAAGATACTATTTAGATTTGAAACAGAAATTTGCACGCACGCACCGAAGTGGAATAAATATGTACGAAAATTAAAATTATATTTAGACATCAGTCACAAAGAAAATCGAAGACTTGTCTGAGCAGGGTTACCGCATGTATTACCTAAAAAGTAATTAATAGTACGAAAAATATCCTAAAATGTGAATGTTTAAAAAAATAGGAAATTCGTAAAGTCTTAATACACTAAATTCTGAAACCTTGCAAGAGATGCAGGAAGGTTTCGCGGCGATGAAAACTGTCAACGACGGCAGACCTGCACGCTCCTGTCCACCTTAAATGGGAATGTTAAGGAGCTCGTCTTAAAATTACATTTGTAACATTAACTAGGAAATATAGCTCGGATTGACAAGATGCGGGATTTCAAATTGAAATATGACTTAACAGATTGACAGAAAAGTATATGCACTCTATTTTTTGTGTGGTAACAGTACCGTTGAACAGGCACTTCTCTGTTCTCACGTTAAAGAGTTGCCCTCATTACAATATGTGTTATTCTTACTTTGAAAATTGCGTGGATCACCTTTACTAATTTCCTTACTTATTGTACGTATTATCTCTCTCATTATTTCTGGCCAACGCCTTGTTAATCTAACCCCACAATGTATACAATAGCTGAAGTCTTACATACACTTATTACATTTCCCTGTCTACTACCTCTTCCACTGGAACCTTGAGAAGAATGTCCCCAAATCCTTAACCCGAAATTCACAAATCACTTTATTTATGAAATTGATATTACGTAAATTACTAAAATAATTCCTGGTGCTAAAACTAGTAGTAGTATGTTACGAGTTCATGGCTTCCATTTATTAAATTATAAATGGGTTATGGTCAGAAGCAGTTTTATTTCACTAGTTGCCTCACTGCTTTATCTGCTGTAATGGTAATAAAATGTAGATATTTTTGGTATTATCCCGCGGCTTGTTCCGACAGTGTATTAAGATAGCACTTATTCCAAGCTATAAAAATGGCATTAGGTTTCTGTATTTCACTTAGTTCAGGAAATAGCCCTTGGTTTCTGCTTATTTGCATACATTGACTCATTTTTTTCTCATTTGGGCTCTTGATAATTTTTCTGCTGCACAACTGCTTGGAAGAAGATGTACGTTCAAATGCACGTTGTAGCTTGAAGCAACTTTTTCCAAGCAAAATTGGATTGTGGGTTATATGCCACTTACAAAACTACGATATAATGAGTTAATATGTATTTTGTTTTGTTAATAGGCGTAAAAGTACAAAATTACAAAAAATTCGCAAGCGTTCAGTGCCACCGGCAGCTTGTTTGGGCTTCTAAATATAAACACTTAACTAGGTATTTTCTGAATACAAACACTTAACAGAACAGATCTATTCAGTTAAGTGTTTATATTCAGAAGCCTGGAGAAGCTGCCCGTTGAAGTGAAAGCTTGCGAAACTTTCGTAATTTTATAATTTTACGCCTGTTAACGGATTAAAAATACACACAGATGCATTATTTCGCATTTTTCCAGGCAGTTGTGCAGCAGGAAAACGAATTAGAGCTCACAGGAGAAAACTAAAGGGGGAAGAGTATGCAAATGAGCTGACACCAACGACTTTCTCCTGAACAAAAAGGGCTACAGAAAACTTATACCACTCATTTTAAGGTGAGAAAAAGTGATATCGGTAGAACATTGTCGGAATGGACTTTGAGCTACTACCACAAAAAGTTATTAAAATACACGGAAAGCAGGTAAAATAGTGAGGCAACAAATTAAAATAAAGCTACATCTCAACTTAAAGTTTTTATAATGTAAAAACAGCACTTACGTGGAAACTGAAAACATTCAACCCACATGCATTTATTTACTAGTTCCAGCCCAAAGGACCATTGTAATAATTTGCATAACATCCATTATTTTAATTGCATAAATAAAGAGGTATGTGCGCTTTTGGCTGTAAATTATGGGAGTGTGTCACTTAGGTCTCGAGTAGAAGGTGTGGCAGACAAAAGAAATGTAAGTGTGTGCAAATCAGCAAATGTTGTGTATAGTGTGGAGCATAGTAGCCGACTCCCAGCCCAAAACAGCACCTAGGAGAAATGGCAAAATGACCCAACAAATTTTAAGTAAGGTAATCATGTGTTGTACAGAGGGCAACCTCTTAATTTGAGGCCCCTGCACGGGGATAACTGGTTTTCCAGTTATTTGGGGAGCGGCGCCCCCACGGCCCGAGCTGACCTTGTGACTGGTCAACATCTGATGTCATGCCACAGCTTGTTTTTTTCTTATTTTGGTGCTGTTGGTGTTTGCAGGGACGGCTGTTCATCCAGCTGTTGGGGAGTCGCGGCCCCACGATCCCGAGCTGGTCTTGTGTCTCGCTTTTTTCGTTTTTTATTTATTTTCTTCACTGGCTAGTTGCCTGTGTGGTATTCTCTACCTAATCGCTACCACGTTATGTACTAACACCCCGGTCTTGTGGTTTTGTTGCTCTCCACCACTAACTGATTTATATTAACCGCTCAGTTTGTAGGTTGCTGAGATTCCATTTAGGTTCCCTTCCAGGATTTGTCTTCTTCGGATTTCTTTTTTTCCTTTTAGCTGGTTTGGGTACTAGACCTACCTGCATGTTTGCTGCGTGCGGAGACCCGTGAGGCGGAAATGGGATGTCTGGCGGCTGAGGTCGCAGGAGACCGGATAAGTGCCTCCTGTGTACCAACACTCCTCTTCGACCCCGGCTTCGCTGTAAACGGGAGGCTAGAGACTAACCCACCTCTAGTCAGAAGTCTTGTACCAAGTTGTGTGCAGGGCTTTAGCGGCTTTTTTGTCGTATAGCACGGCAGGGTGAGCCCGGGGGCTGTGGGATCATGCCAAAGGCGTTGGCATGACGGTACCAGGAGGCCGAAGTGTCCGCCGAGTGCGTGTGATCACAGCCAACGGACTATATCTGCAACGTATAAGCTCCAGAACTGTGTCCAGCGTCATTTTCTTGGCTTGCGGACCTCCAGTTCTCCCTTGTTGGACTCGGTGGTGGGTGGAGTAGTTTGCCGACGAATCTTCCTCCTTTTTTCCATGGGCAAAAACAAAAAGAAAAACTCCAAATTTAAGTCACCTGCGGAAATGTTTGTTGACAACGACTCTCCTTCGTCTTCTCAACCTACCAAGTCTCATACCCTTAAACGGTCTTTAGACCTTGACCAAGAATGTGGAACCTCTTCTTCGGCTGCTGTACCAGTCGCTCCGAAGCGTCGTCTCCCCTCAATTGCTGTGACTACGCATGCTACTCACTTGCTTGTAGAATCCATCGATCCGAATGAGAGACTGTCCACCAGATCTCCCTTTTTCATTTCTAAAGCTTTGGACGCTGCGGTTGGCCCCTTGAAGTCTGTGAGGAAGCTTCGCTCTGGGGACCTGCTTGTCCAAACTTGCAGTGTTTCTCAGAGTAACACTTTTCTGAACCTCACTAGTCTTCAAGGCATTCCTGTGAAAAGTGACACCTCACCCGTTTCTTAACACCTCTCGGGGTGTTATTTCGGAGTTTGATCTCTTGCCATGCAGTGAAGACGAATTCGTGACTGAACTTGCTGATCAAGGTGTTATTGCTGCACGTCGTATGATGTTCCGGCGTGATGGTTCCATGATTAAGTCAAAAAATGTCATCTTGACTTTTGACTCCCCGAAAGTTCCGACAGAAATCAAAGCAGGCTACTTGGTCTGTGCAGTTCGCCCGTACATTCCCAGTCCTCTGCGCTGTTTCAGGTGCCAGAGGTACGGGCATTCACAACGATTCTGTAAGAGTTCCGCTCGTTGCGCTAATTGTGGCTCCGGTGAACATGACGGGGAAGGTTGCACTTCTGCGGCCTGCTGTGTTAACTGCGGTGAGGCCCATGCAGCTTACTCCCGCAACTGTATGAAATGGAAGGACGAGATGGCGATCCAGCGCCTCAAGACCCTGGAAGGCCTCTCGTACCCTGCTGCCAAAGCCAAGTTGGGTATTCCCAACACCCGACAGCGTAGTTTTGCCGCAGTTGTTAAGTCTCTGCCACAACCCGTGCAGCCCTTTGTTCCGCGCCCTGTAGCTCTCGCAGCGCTTGCCAAGCGATCTACAGCTGACCAAGCGACACAGGTGTTTTTCCCCGAGCTCGCGATTTTTCTACTACCTGATTCTGGGCCTTCTCTTTTGCAGCCGACCCTCTCTTCCAGTTTAAAGCAGAAAGCCTGCACGTGCGGACGACCCGGCCCTCAATCCGCAAAGGTGTGCAGTGTCCATCCAACTGTCTCGGCCTCAGCGAGGTCCCCACCCTCAACCAACATTATAGAGGAACATAGGGGGAGGAGAGTGACAGTTCGTCCCCAGCCTCAAACAACATTGCAGAGGAACATGGGGGAGAAGAGAGTGACAGTTCGTCCCCGCCCTCTGCCAGCATTGCAGGGGAGTGTGGGGGAGGAGAGTGACTCATCCTTTGTGTAGTTCTGTTAAAAAAAAAAAAAAAAAAAAATTATAATTATAATAGTCAATTAATAAATTTTTATATAAACCTAATTAACTACCTTGTCTTCACAGCTTTCATCATACTCTTTTTCAACTTTTACCAAGCCTGTCTGCTCTTAATCATTTTCCACGTTTTTTAAAAATCTGTGGCTGATAGTTCTTGGTCTGGCGCTCTTTGGCCAAACCTGGCCCTTGCGCCAATAAAATCCAACAACCAACCAACCTTAATTTGAGGAACAACTACATGTACAAAGTTATGGACGAAAGATGTAATCGCACTCTAATAGAGTGCATTTTTTTCTGTTATTTTAGTAAGTCAGATATGAATTTGTATGTCGCACAGTTTCAATCCTGTCAATTTTTCCCAAGTTACTCTTAAAAAAAGAATATGCAGCCGGTCCCATTTTAGGGGTCCCAGATTTGACGGCCGTCAGAAAAGGAAGGTGCAGGCGTTTCCGACCATTTACTCCATTGGACTTTACTGCATCTCCCCATGGATTTCAAAGTTGTTTGTATTCGGATATTACAGGAAAATTTTTCAGTTGGATTTCCATAAGCAATGAGATTGCTGAGATACCCTATGGATTCTGTAGTGTCTGATTCTACGTTTCTTCCAAGAAAATAAAAAGGGAAGTTCATCAGCCCTCTACGTTTAGAAATTCCTGTTTCAATAACATATTTCGACGCATGTAAGGTAGACTTGCTTTAGCAACTTTTTCTCCCACTTTTGGTCGTCAAAACAGTTTCGGTTCGACGAAGTACGAATTCAGCGAAGTGCTGATATCGTGAATTAAATGGTTCGAATTTAATTATTTGGATAAATATTTCTAATTACACTAAAAGAAGGCTTTTAGGTAACAACCAGTATTTTGTGAATGTTCCAAATATCTCACAGCACATTTATGTTTCATCAGCAATTATAGTTTTCAACATGAACCCTACTGGCACATGCACTCATTTCTCTGATTATTTGCGAATATTTGAAAAAACGTGGTCCACTGCAGTCTGAAAGGAAGTGCACTGTTGGTGATTGCGGGAAATAAAAGCGAACTCTAAATGTAGAACCATGTAACCCAAAGAAAAATATTCACAGTATATTAAAATAAAATTTACATATTGTAAAACGTATTCTTTGCACATTAAAATATAGAAAGTTTGCTTCCTGATCAAGTCTTTACGTCATTTATTGGAAGTTTTCAAAGTTTTTAAATGTTTTTCAGAATATATTTAATGAACAAAAATCGCGATTACTTTTCCGCGATTTCTGCACGACAGAAATAAAATCTCTGCACCCATTACATTTAAACCTTCAATTTCAAATTTCAGATACGTTAGAATGTTTTTAATGTCTGATGAAATACATTTAATTGAACATTACTTTCGCTAACCAAAGCATTCTGTAAATATCAACTTACTTATCCGTTCGTTCAATCGATATACAGTAAGTAACAACCGAATGGAATGACTGATTATATAAAAATGAATGTATTAAGAACAATTTTATAAGACAATATACCGTATTTATGATCGAATCGTAAATCCTGTAGCAATCAAATTTCTTAATACTTGCATTTTATAATAATTTCAGCTTTTGCTTCGGGCAAAGAAATAGGCTCGGGCCTAGAAAAATTCCATAAAGTGTTCTTCGCGTATTCAGTTGCAAATAAACGTTTTTCAAATCGTTCCATAAAAATTACAGAAATACAAAATAAAAAAGGAAGCTATTCATGAAATGTAAATAAGCCAGATATTTGCAGAAACATACATTTCAATTCCATTATCCTATGCGTATTCAAATGATCCAAATAATAAAAAAAATATTTTCCGATGAATATTATGTCAAAAACTATAAGTTTAGATCCGTTAAATCTGTTGGAAAACAACAAAACGCAGAAGCAGTATGTATTCCAGTACTTCCCTATATGTCAGTGAGAGTATTTTGCACAATAAAAGTTATGTTTATGAAAAGATATTTTTTAATAGTTCATTGCAGTTTATACCAAAATAAATCTAATCACAGCTATTTGTGGGAATAATACCGTTGACACTATTTTATTGAAAAAAGAAGTTACGTAAAATATTAAAATTTATTAAATTTTGTGAATACCATTCAAAAAGACTGGTTTTGTAACGCTTTAAAATGCGTATATCTAGGGATATTGGTATAGTTCAGGCAGTGGCAGCTCATGGGTTAGTCAAATGGGATTCACAACACATAAATTGGAAAAATTAAATTTTCAATTACGACATAACGTACAGGTTAAAATACATCTTTATGTTTCTACAAGTAAAAGAAAGAGCAATGCAACTAAAAGACAAAAAAAGAACTCATACGTAGAAAAACTAACATTCGACTTTGTACAAAGGAAGATAATATTACAATAGTGCTTAAAATTTACTTCAAAGGTAAGCATTCAAAGGGAATGTTGATTACTCAAGCGCAATTTTTGTTCATTATGTCAATCCGCATGTCTCTTTTTGAAGCAAAAAGATCAATAACATGTTCGTTGAATTTAGGTATGTCATTTATCATGTTTTTTTTTTCAATTGAGAGCATGGCTAGAGCGTTCCGCCTGTCCTCACTCATGATGCTTCTTAAAAATTTATTAACTCGTTTTAAAGTTGAGAAGCATCTCTCGGCCTAAGCAGTTGTCATTGGAATAGTAGAAATAATTTGCAAAATGTTTGTAGATCTCCGAAAACGTAGTGTGCTGGTTTTTTTATGTAACGAACTGTAGAAAACTAATGTCATCATTCATATTTCTAAAATCTGGTCTTCCGTAAATTATTCCTAGTTCAGTTTTCAGGCGATCCTTCTGTACCATGGGAAAAACATATGTTGTGTGCTCAACAAGCTGATTTGGAAACTTTTTCTGTTACTCTTGAAATTTTTCAGCTTGGAGGAGAGAAACGCCAGAGTAGTGAGTTATAAAAAATATATCTTTTAATTGATTCGTGATAACATCACATATCTCTTTAGTTACCATAGTTTTATTTATGTGAATATTTTCTCTCTTCCTTTCCTTTGATGTTTCCTCTGTTTCTGAAATCTTCATGGTAACTGAGTCCATTCCTTTCCTTTCTTTTTCCACTGACTGCTGGAAAGCGTTTACATGCTTTCGAATGAGTGCTGTATCAGTTAGTATTTACTGAAGCTGGTTGTACAACACATCCACATAAGGCATAATATTGTGAGAAATTGTAAGCCAAAACAGAAATACCGAGTCTTCCAACATACGACAAATAATCCCTGCTTGATGTATTGCTACAGCTTGTTTCGATGATGATTCTATTTTTTTCATACATTCAGTTAACTGTTCCTAAATTCATTCACTGTATTGATGGTTCGACTCTTGAAATTCCACTTGGAGTCTGAACCATGAGGTATTGTTTTTTCTGACAGTTTTATCTAGAATAGCAATCCTCTGTGAAGAGTTACTGAAAACGTTATTAATGTCACTTAGATTGGAGAAACATATCCGAACGTGTTGATTCTGACTGGTTGCTTGGCCGACAATCAAATTGAGCTTATGTGCGTAGCAATGCACAAAATGTGCATTTTTATAGGTACTTTTAATAATAGCCTGAACACCTGCGTGGTGACCAGTCATCACATTTGTACCGTCGTAGCACTGGGATATCAATTTCTCGGCTTTGTCCACCAATTTTTCCAAACTAGCTTGAGTACATCCAGCGATAGATTTTGCATCATGTCCAGGGGTATTAGTGAATTCTCAGAATCTCTCAACTAGTTGTCAATTAACTAAATTGTATCGAAAAACGACAACAAATTGGGAAGCAGATGAAACATCAGTAGTTTCATCTGCTATCACTGCTACAAAACTTGTTTTTGCGATTTCATTTTCTATGTGGTTCTGGCAAACAATGATCATACAGTCTAATAAATCGTTTCGAATTTCTTTTTATGTTCCTTTAAAAACAGTTTCATTAGTGAGATTGTTTTTTAGAGTTGCATCAGGTTCTGCTGTCAAGTTTATAAGACCTCTGAAAACGCCTGGATCGAGAGTCATCGCGTTCATCATGTCCTCGAAGTGCGAGCTCAAATGCCCCGCAAAGCAGAATACAGTCAGTAATTTCGGAAAGAACACAACGAATCTTGGTTACTTGCTCATTGTGTTTTTTAACATTTGAAAGAAATGCACTGTCAATCTGTTGGCGAATAACAAACTTTCCCAGCTAACTAAACCATAATGTGGAGATTAAATGTCATTGGAAGCAGTGATGTTTATTTATTTTTTGAGTTAGATGTGATAAATGAGCACCGTATTTCAGCAAACTTGAATCACCACTTTGTTTTGCAAACAGGAGAGAGTGAAAACAAGAAAAGCCTGTTAGTTAATTCACATCCTCAGATCCATGGATATTCCTCACATAAATCGGGTTTGAATTCCCTTTTGAAATCTCTAGTTTTACATTTTGTCACCTGTATCAGCTCAAGCTTAGGTGTTGGCCTGAGCATTTTAATTTCAATTTTTCTTTCCAGTGGCAACTTTGAAAATACAATTGCTTTAGCTCAGAAACACTGATTTTATTAAGTATCATCTTAACTGTTTTCACATGTTCTTACACACAACAATAAAACTAACCTATAAGAACTAATGAACAGATTAATAACTGATAAAAAACTACACTAACCACTTGTTGCCGCAAACCAAGTGAGAATCAGGACGAATAACAAACGGCTAATCCATCTGCGTGAGCTCCCGCACATTGAAGCTTCTGAGTGGCGTTTATTCCGCACACACGTGCCTCTCCTTCGCACCGGACAAACTGGTTTTTAAGTAGTTACTTATATCGCGCGGGTGATTAACGTAAGGCCGGCCGATCTCTGTTGCTAACGTTCAAATTTTATACCATTAGAGTCGCGTCTTGCCTGGGTATTTAGAATGGGAGGGGGGGCAGGGAGCTCGTCCCGAAATTGGCAAAACCTGGAAATCTGTTTACTGTTTCATTTTATTTAACGTGTTATATTTTGATTCCTTTCTACAGTTTCTCTTTTTGTTTTTTTTGTTTTTTTTTTGGGGGGGGGGTCATGCGCCCATGTGCACCAATGGAGGAGCCGCGACTGTCAGAATTTGTCGGGCTACAAGAAAATCTTATCTTGACTTATGATTATGATCAGCGACGATGAATACCTGATACTTAAAGTACTCCAGGCATTTCGCTAAATGTTACTTAATTAGGTTACCTACCGGGGTAAAAGCAGGAGCCCTACGTTATGCATAATTATTTAAAAGAGGGACTTATTTCTAACAGCCGTAATATTTCAACACGATTTTCCTTTAAGTGGGAAATTATTTGCGCGAGTGATGCTGAAAACCTCAGCAAAAGAGTTCGCTAAAATGTGATATAGGTCAAAAAATTATATTTTCCCTTCCCGATCCTGCATTGGTTCTACCTGAATGAGAATGGCAAACGATCGTGCAAGATGGGGGTCTTTATGTGATCCCACAGCCAGTGTCACCCTTTATCTCTACCAATACTAACATCCTTTTCCATGGAGTCATCTCAGGGATTGGTTTTAAACAAACCATCAGGTTAAATATTTATCAGCAGCCCCTTCGACTACTACTCGGATGTCGTATGGAGAATTAGTGATCATAATTCCCTACAACATGAATTTACAGTTAGAAGAGTAATAACAGAAAAAAATTTCTGAGTTTAGTACAAAAAAAGAATGATTTGAAATTTGAGAAAAAAAAATGTTCCTTGAAAAACAAAAACAAACAAACAGTGTTCCTCAAAAAACAAAACAAACAAATCAAAAACAAACTTTAGAGCAAACTGCAAACTAAATACTAAATAATAAAACATTTCAACAATTTGAACGCTGTAACTTTACCCAAAACGAACAGGTGAGAATGTAATTATCCATTCAAAGACAGGAGACCCTATGTTCGTTTAGCACACGGAATCCTGAAAGGAAAACATAAGGCAATCACTATTTGAAGAAATGCTTTTAAATTTGCGGCAATTCCAACGAGACGATATCATTGCAGAACTAACTGTTGGTCATGATCTCCAGTGTTTTGCGAATGACAATAGATTTAGTAGTGGTACACAATTTTGGTGACTAAATTGATGGACTGTTAAAATTTGAAACAGGTATGAGGTTTGTATCTTTAGTATTCATGCAGTTAAAATTTAGTAATCATGCTATTAAATTCCAATTCTGTTAAATACAACAACAATTTTTTTTGTTAAAATGGGAAATGAGAGGATATATAAAGTAAGTATTAAGTATTTTAAAGAAACTAATTAATACAAGAGGAACAAGTAACTTGCAAATATCTTACCTGGAATGTAAATTTTTATTTTTTCTTAATTGTTATTATAGTGAGAGTATTATGGGAACCGAAACCAAATCTGCCGTTAAAAAAGGGTACTTTTATCCTAAGAGAAGCAGGTATTCCAAGCGTTTCTGAAGAAGCCCAAGTCTCGCCAAACGACATTCACTTCAATGTGATGCTTTATACGTAAATGCTTCTCGAAGTCACATACTGCTAACGAAACAGTAAAGACGAAAGGCATTGGATTTCAAAGCACGTCCTTCGAACAGATGCTAATACAGATAATAATTAATGCAAACATATTTTTTTATTAAAACACTACTCATTTTTATCCTATGGTAGTAATTTCACTTTGTTTCATCTTGGTAGTACTGCGATCGGTCTTCAATCTTCGAAACTTTTACTTGCATTACATCTTTACTTTCTCTTACGAAGCATATTTCGTTTCCTGGAGGTGCTTTCAAGTAGATCCCGAGCAAATCTTTCTGTTTCCTGTTGTGTGCATTCCACTACACTATATATGTAATTCTGCATTAAAAATTGTTAAAATGATTTATACTTGCTCTGATTACAAAGTTTGAACATTGGTATATGGAGTAATACAATACATCAAGTTTTCAAGATTTGGTTTACTCTTGATCAGAAACATTCTGATAACATGTTGACGAGGAATATTCCAACATACACAACAGAAAGTTAAAGGTCTTTTAAAAAGTCATGGATATTTGCGTTCTTTAACTGGTGGTTCTATTCATAATTCTCAAATTTGCTAACTTTCCCGGAGGAATCGACGCTGATTTCCCAAACGGCTGAAATGGTTAGTTTTTGGCGAGCCGCCGTAGGTAAGTGAATGAGGTCTTGCGTGAAAATCGTCAAACAACTACCTAAAAATGAAACAGCACATGACATTGAAGAGTAGGTCAGAGTGGTGAGTGCCATTTCCGATCACTTGTTTCTGACAAAGCAAGCTGCACTGGTCAATAGTTGACTACCCAACACAAGAGAAGTCAACCTCGAAATGTACCAGTCATGACTACGTAGATCTCAGTGGTGAGCGCCATTTCCGATCATTCGAACATGTCAAAGCAAGCAGCAGTGTTCAATATTTGACTACGCAACACAAGAAAGTTCAACTCGGAAATGAACCAGTCATGACTACGTAGATCTGAGTGGTGAGCGCTTTTTCCAATCACTCGAACAGGACAAAGCAAGCAGCACTGTTTAATAGTTGACTACGCAACACAAGAGAGGTCAACCCCGAAATTAACCAGTCATGACTACTCAGATCTGAGTGGTGAGGCCATTTCTGATCACTCGAACAGGAAAAAGCAAGCAGTACTGTTGAATAGCTGACAACCCAACACAAGAGAGGTCAACCTGGAAATGTACCATTCATGACAGCGTAGATCTGAGTAGGGAGCGCCATTTCCGATCATTCGAACAGGACAAAGCAAGCAGCGCTGTTCAATAGTTGACTACGCAACACAAGAGAAGTCAGCCTGGAAGTGAACCAGTCATGACTTCGAAGATCTGAGTGGTGAGCGCCATTTCCGATCACTCGTACCGGACATAGCAAGCAGCACCGTTCAATAGTTGACTACGCAAAACAGGAGAGGTCAACCTAGAAATGAACGAGTCAAGACTACGTAGAACTGAGTGGTCAGCGCCATTTCAGATCATTCGAACAGGACAAAGCAAGCAACACTGCTCAATAGTTGACTACGCAACACAAGACAGGTTAACCTGGAAAGAACGAGTCATGACTACGTAGATCTGAGTGGTGAGCGCCATTTCTGATCATTCGAACAGGACCAGGCAAGCAGCACTGTTCAACAATTGACTACCCAACACAACAGAGGTCATCTGAAAATGTACCAGTCATGACTCCGTAGATCTGGGTGGTGAGCGCCATTTCCGAGCATTTGAACAGGGCAAAGCAAGCAGCACTGTTCAATAGTTGACTACGCAACATAAGAGAGGTCAACCTGGAAATGTACCTGTCATGAGTACGTGTCACAGTGTCGCGCGTATGGATTATAACAGCAGATGTTTACGACAACATCATCCCTTAACCACGGTTTATCGGCACAAAAGGCTCTCCTGTTCGGTAAATCATACAAATTGAAGTCAGATGCTTGCAAAAAATGGGTGGTGATCGGACGAATCGTGTGTTTTACACCACTCCGCTGATGGTGGTGTACGTATGTGCTGTAAATATCATGAGGCACTCAATTCATTCTTTATGGTCTGCACAGTGTAAGTCTTTTGATGAAGTGTGATTGTGTGACGTATGTATACCTGGCAGGAAGTTAGGCACACGTTTCATACGAAACAAGGTATGACTGGTGCCGACTATCGCGAATTGTTTGCTGACACTCTGAACCCAGCAGTGTTTGCCTCAAACCGAATGATGACGGTGCCTCCTGAGATGACAGTGCGCTAAGTCACTGGTCAAATATTGTGCAGGAATGATTTGAGAAAAACAATTCAAACTTCCAACATATCGATTGACCTCAGAATTACCGGTTATCAATCCCATAAGGCATTTATGGTACACTATGGAAAGGCATACCTGGCGTCTGGGTACGGCATACCTGGCGTCTAATCACATCCATATCTGCATTGAAGGCCGCGTTATACACAGCGTTGTTGCTATACCTCGCAACTGCTTCAGACGTCTTTTGAATCAATGACAAGTCGGACAGATGGTGTACTAAGAGAGAAAGGATAGTCTACAAAATATTATGTACGTGGTCATAATTCCTTGTTCACTTAGTTTATGTCACAAAACGTAATTGCAGTGAAGTAAATAGGTAGCCTGCGTTGCCATACCCAAAGAGGGAGCAAATTGAGAAAAATAAAAGTTATTTTGGCTAGAGATTGCATTCGTTCCTACAGGTCGTCTTGCATTTTATCCGTTTAAGTGTGTTTTCCTAAAGAAACCATTCGTTTCGTCCCCATCCGACCTAGAAGGGAACACCCTTAACTACGGGGAACGCGGTGTTACTACTTTTGCAGATAAGTATTTCTCACCATTTATTTTCTCGGGAAGAAAATGCAGAACTCGCACTTCTGCGAAAAAAAATTGCAGCCGAAAGTTTCAAGCTAGTGTTGTCAGATTCTGTTTTTAAAGAAATGAAACACTGTCCATGGAAATCGTTTGGAAATCACGGAGAGAAATGATTCCTTCAGAGGTTTAGTTGGGTAGTTTTGGGAAAATCCAATGTTTTTGCTTTTAAATAAACTTTACTTTCCCAGCGTGTTTTTGTAGTTGATCCATTGCCATAAAGAATTCGAATAATGCCATATATTTTCTTAAATCTTAAAGAAATACTAAGGGACATTAAAAAAAGTATAAACCAAATGGAAGGTTTTTGTTTTACAAGCCAGCCCAATGGTTTTTTGATAAAAAAGGAATCAAAATAGCAAAGCAAATGGAAATAAAGTTACCAATTTAAGAATACTTGGACGTCGAAACAGATCATAAGTGTAATAAACATGGATGAAACAACAAATATGGTTAACACACTTTTTTAAATTGTGGAAAGGATAATGTAGTTCAATTAACATGCTATTGACATTCAGTAGATACTTAACTTAGAATATAAATGGGATGCCAAATTGTTTAAGGACATATGTATACACGGCAGCGTAAAAGAACCTATTTTTACTTTCCTTCGGGGTTTGATTGCTGGCATTTCGCCGAAATCACGTTGTGTAAAACTCTCCTGCGACATTGAATCCTCCCGTCACTATTAATAATGAAATATATATTTTTTTTTCGATTTAAATCCGAAACGTTTTTGCAGATGGAACATAAGTGTGAAAAATAACGTTGAGAAAATATTTGCACTATATAAATTGGAAAAATAGATTATATAAAATATTTTTTTCCTTACCGTTTTACATCAAAATAAAATTTCATTAGAGAGAAACCGCCTTTCATAATAGTTTTGGCGATCGCCATAATTAATAGTTGGCATGGTGTAACGATGAGAAGAACCATAAAATAACGGAAACCTATTATTCTTCTCACAGGCACGCACATATGTATTTCTCTTTCGTTTGGATCTATTTAAATCGTGTAGTGGAACACGTCCCGAATGACATCAACCTTAGCACTTTGAAAGGTCAGCTAAAAATATTTATGTCCTTCAGAAATTAAGGTTGAGAGGACGACTGTTCTTTCGAACTGTTACATATCAGCCAGTTTGGTTATGTTTCCTTCGTGACTCTTCCTCTGACATTGCGCACTGTAAATAGTTCCAAAATAAAATTCAAAAGAACGCGTACGTCTTTGTGGTTAGAATAATAACACGCTTTCGTAAAGGCAATTTGTGTTCTCCGTTTTATTGGAAGTTCTTTAATACCCAGTTGGAAAGACTTTCTAAATTTGCTTGGGATCACAAGGTAACATGGAGTTAGACAATAGCATTTTTCGTTAAATTGCCTTGGAGGTTGTTATTATACAATAATTACAATCTTGGCTCCGTAGTTATATTATCAGACGTATCCGTTCTTCCAACAGGGGAGGCACACAGATGCGGATAAGCTTATCTCAAAAATAACCATTCTTCGTTTGAATCGGAAAAGCCAACTCATCAAATATAAACAAGATCACCAGCGCACGTTGCGGAGGGACTCACGTTTTATAAACCCGTGTCTGAAATCCAAAGTCTTAAACACAATTTAGAAGTAGAAAGCAATGATATTTGGCTAGAGAGCCCGATAGGAAAAAATCATATGGGAGCGCTCTAGTAAATTAGTTTCGAGGAAGACAACCATATTTACAAAGGGGTTTCCTGTAATGCCTCCGGATCGCTGTTAACGTGCTCTCCGAAATGGCAGATATTTGGAGTTCAGTATGTCTACCTGAAACTGAACCTCCAAGCATGTGGTTAAAAGCCACCGCAACCCGGAATGAAAGGTTACGTTCTCTCCTGCGTTTGTGGGGAGAAGTTACGGATGTTTGAATTATAGTATTGGCCTCCCTATGGGCGGCGAGTTACCTCGATTGAAGCTGCCACGAATTTACGCCGAGCAATTTAGAATGAGTAAACACAATACGTATCGGCTCAACTGTGCGCTTCGTTTTACCCAATAATTTAGCTTGCTCATGGCATTAAATGGTGCAGCTATATCCCAAAGTGAGCTAAGGACAAGGGTAATCACTGAATCCACAAATGCACGCGTATAATTTTTATCTAATCGAAGCGCCGAAGCCTAGCAGAAAATCAGCTTGCTGGTTTGCTTTCTTTCTTAAGTTTTTTCGTCTAATAGCGAAGTTCGTTCTCATTTTGGTACGGGGTGATGCATCCAAGCCAGTATGCTCATTTAAATCCGTTAATCATTTTATTTCATACAAGTAAAATAACGTAATTTGAAGATAGAAAATGTTTGTTAACCTCACAATTTTGTGGTACAAGGAAATTCTCAAAAATATCCTGTTGAAAACTAATAAGGAAATCTCTGAAGAGAGACTTTGTTCCAGTAGTTAGGTTGAACTTTTCACCTAGCTAGTTACCACAGTCGAGATTCAAGTTGGTACATCCGGATGGCAGGATACGAGTACGGCGCAAACCACATGAACCGATGGATCGTTCTTGCCAGCAGGCTACTCTTCAAGCTGGTGGGGGTGGCATTCTCGTCAGTCGCCTGTTTACGTGGACTGAAATGGGACCCCTGGTACGTGTGATATCGACCCTCACAGGTCAACGTTAACGGGATATCCAGGAAGACCATTTGCGCCCGTTTGGGCGTCTTCAACATCCCACTAGGGACCTCATCCTGCAACAAGACAATGCACCGTGCCATCGCTCCCAAATTGTATCCGAATGGCTGGATGGACACTCCGACGACGTGCCTCGCCTCCTTCGCAAGCTAGGTCACCAGATCGCAATCCCATCGAGCACATCTGGGATGCCATTGAGAGAGATGTTTTAGGCTCTGACCCCCTCATCAAATCTTCGTGAACTGTGGAAGCTTATTCAGGGGTCGTAGGTCCGTATGGCTTCCCAACTCTTCCAGTGTCTTGACGAGTCCATGCCGAGAAGAATCGCCGCCGTCTTCAGGGCGAAAGTTGCTGCTACACGTTACTATACAGGTACCTCTAATATAATTACTCTTCATTGCATAACCCTTTACTGATTTGATATTTAGTTTGATGTACTTCTAGTTTTCTATTCGGTAACCTCTCTTTCCTATTGTATTAACAATCTACGAGCATTGTTTCTGGAGATCACTGAAAAAAAAAATGTATTCTGCAATTCGAAACTGGGCTAATTTTGCTTTCATGCTGTTTGTTCCCGAGATTGAGGAAGAAACTGTTTTTAACAAATGTCCTTTTATTTAAACTTTATATTTCAATACATCTGAAACTTATGTTTTGCTTTTGTTCAAAATTTATATTTCCATCCAGTATGAAACTCGGAAAAATAAATTTAGTAAATAAATGAAGAATGTTTTGTTTAATTATTGAATGACAAACTTATCTATTGATATCGCTATCTGCGTGCGCGGCAGATGGCGACATAAACAAGGGAACAGGGACATAGTTTTAGCTTGGGTAGCAATTCTAGCAAAATGCGGTGAGGTTAGCCAAAATGCCTGAGAG
Organism: Macrothele yani; assembly: GCA_039090855.1. NCBI lineage: Eukaryota > Metazoa > Arthropoda > Arachnida > Araneae > Macrothelidae > Macrothele > Macrothele yani. The sequence continues at coordinate 41,339,651 of CM076999.1, read as the reverse complement.
AAATGTGTCCGCTTTAAAATGACGCCAACTGTTTAAATATCAACCCATCAGGATATTGTGTTGAATCTTTTCTATTTCTGTAGAAACTGAGGTTTACAAAATTCTGGCATTGATTAACCGTCCACTAATTTTGTTCTCTTAATCTTTAAAGTATATTCCTACTGAACCTGTTTTCTCAACCATGCATTCCCTACCTTCCTAAAATACATGCTGTCCAGAACATACCATAAAAAGTGGGGCAGGTTGAAATTATAGAGGAAACGGGGATTAGACCCCAGACCCCAATAAAATTTCAAGTTTAAACCAGAGTGAACAGGGATGTCCACGGCAATCTCCCAATGCCATATATAACCCCGCATCGTCGGTACATTCGTGAATTCATTATTGAGTAACGCCAAATACTTTAAAGACAGGGCTGCTAAATCAACTAAAAATGTCAGTTAAGAAAAGGTAAATTACTACTGAATCTATATCTTCTGAGAAACATATGGGAAAATGGTGTTTTCTTTTCAAATGGGTGCAGGTTTACTGGACGGGAAAAGTGCCATATTTGAAATGTGAATTGCGTGTTGCAGTAAGAAAAAGAAAGCAAAGCCCTGACGAGTGATAAATGTAAGCGAAAATTCATAACTTCGTATTATTTTCATGTTCTGTATTTCTGTGCATGGCTGCTAACTAATAAAAAAGTTTTGAAGTTAGAATATCCCCAGGGTGGGGGCAAGATGACCAGCTGACTTTTGTCATTTTATTGAAATTGCGGGACATTCCCGGTAAAAGGAGGACACAATAAATTTGGTACAAAAATAAATATGAATTCACATACTCTGCAGTTAAACCTTTTACTTTGAGAGTTCATAGGCGTAAAACTTTAAAAAACGCAAGAAATATTTTACTGTGCTGGTCATTTTTACTTAAATGTTTCACTTAAAGATATTTTATTCAGTATATTAGGTTTCTTTAAAAAAAATCATGAAATTCAGTGCATGACATGTCTTTTAAATGGTATTTTCTTAGCAGTATACCCTCACTGATTGATTAAGAAACCTGTTTCGTTCACCAGTTTGCTTAAATTATGAATAGAAAACAATCACAGCATCGACTCACAATATACAAAACAAGCCGTAAGAGCTCCCTGTTCAGACGATTACACCAAACTTCACCGTCCATGTGCAAACGAATGACAAATGACTTACGCGCTCGTGAATGTTTTCTGTGGTCTGTTGAGTCACAAGTGACTCGCTGTAGCAGACAGCTGCAGGATTAAAAAAATAAACTGACCGGGGAATAAGGGAGGACGCGAGCGAGGACCCAGAAATGAATTCATACATATTAGCAGTGGCCTGATAGGATATATAATTTTAAAAGAATTATTTGATCAACATGCATTTAAATTTTTCCTTATTGAAATAACTCGGATATTTAGGCTATTTCACTACATGCCAAGAGGATATGGTAAAAAGAGGAGTATATGTCCTGCAAAAGCCAGACGTCTGTGCACCCTGAGTGGTGAGTAACAATGTTTGCCACCTTTCCATCGTACACGAGAAAGACAATAAGTGTACATAACTACCGAAGAAAGAAATGTACTCAATTTTAGTTTTGCCAAATCCATGACTTTTCAACTGGAGTAAAATCTCAGAAAGAAATACTTCCGTAAACAACTGCTAAAGGCTCACTCTCCACTGAAGGACACTGGAAAGAAATAAAAGCACAAAACCAGAACACGAAATACAAAAATACGGCATAATGAAGATCGTAAGGAGAATCCCGTGTTTTCATTTACCGGAAAATATGAACAGAGACTGAGCAAGTGTCTGTCAGCCAATAAGTGTTTGACTATGTCGTTTGTCATCACAGATTTAGCAATCATATAGAGGTGGATTACGAGAAGTACCAAAAACTTTGGTCCAATATTTTTGACAATTGCAGGGGTCGGATGTAATTTCTTTTTCGCTCTGACTCCCCGGATTACTGAAAAAGTAATATATATATATATATATATATATTTATATATTAAACTAGTTGTGTTGGATTTATAATAAACAAGAAACTGAAGGATAAAGTGGTAGAAGTTTAAAGTTCCTCTCACTCAGATGCACGACGCGTTATCCAACTCTCGAGAAGATAACAGGCTCAGATTACTCAAACTTATACACCCATCACAAGTCATCCTGAAGAACAAATTGAAAAATTCTATGAGGAAATTCGTCATCTAAATAATAAAAGCAAGCAGCACTTGAAGATAGCTTTGGGAGACTTCAATGCAAAAATATGGCAACGGCAACAAATTGAAACTTATGTAGGTACATTCGGTCACGGCAATGGAAACCAACGTGGATATACTCTCTTAGAGTTTGCAGAGGCAGAACGGTTTTTCATCACGAACTCCTTTTTCAAGAAAAAGCCGCAAAGGAAATGGACATGGAGACATCCAAATGGGACGGCAAGTGAAATTGATTTTATTATGTGTAACAAGAAATTTTTCATAGAAGACTGCAGTGTGCTAAACAAGTTCAACACGGGTAGAGTCCATAGATTGGTGAGATGCAAGATGCACCTCAACACTAAACTAGAGTGTGGCAAGTTCATAAAACAAACAAAGTGTATTGACGTGACCAACCTTAAAAAGCATTATAATACCTTCAAATTTGAACTCAGGAACAGATTCTCTGCTCTAGAAGGTCTAACATCGGAAGAAGTGGACATCTCTGAAGCTAACAGAAAACTAACCAAAGATCTTATGGAAACAGCAACAAGATTAGCTGGGTCTAAGAACAAATTGCCTGTGAACAAATTATCAGGAAAAACCAAAATGTTGATGCAAAAAGAAAGAGAGATGAGGACAACTAAAGGAGATGTGACTTCCAAAGTGGAATATATAGAGCTATACAAGACAGTACGAAAAAGCATCATTTAAGACGTAAGGAAATTCAACTGTGAACTAGTGAGGAAAGCAATTGAGAACAACCAAAGCCTAAAGATAGCAAAGGGATATCTCAGTAAGGGAAGAAAACAGATTATAGCACTGAGAAAATATGATGGTTCTGTAACATGAAATAAAGGCGAAATTTTGACAAGAGTGAAATATTTCTACTCCAAATTATATGGAAGGGATGATACATGTACTCCCGACGTCATGAAATGTACCAGTACCAGAGATCTTCCAGTCCTCTTATCAGACGTTAAACATGCAATCAAGAATATGAAGCCGGAAAAGGCTGCAGGAGAAGGTGGAATTAATGTAGAAATCATACAAGAAGCAAGTGGAGAAATTGAAACAGTACTCGCCCAATTTTTCACTCGATGCCCTTATGAAGGAAAGATTCCTGAGGTTTGGAACTACGCTACAATTATCCTGCTACATGAAAAAAGTGACTGCAAACCTATGCGCCTCGTGTCACAGGTTTATAAGATCTTCACTCAAGTTCTTTCACACCGCTTAAAGGTAACACTGCACATGGCTCAACCGAGACAACAAGCTGGATTCAGGAGTGACTATAGCACAATAGATCATATCGACGTACTGAGAGAACTAATTGAAAGAGCGAGAGAATATGAACTCCCATTGTGCATGGCTTTTATCGATTATGAAAAAGCCTTTGATTTGGTGAAACCATCAGCAGTTACAATAGCTTTAAAATCCTGCTGTAATGAAGATGCATACATTAATATTATTAATAACATACATTGACAGAAAAAAATCCCAACACCACGAAAACATAGTTGTAGAGGAATGAAATGGCGGCAATACATTTGTATAGGTAACATATATAATCGATTAAGGTTTCAAGATCACAGCTTATTGTAAGCGCGAGTAGATCCATTTTGAATGTGAAATGCTGGTACAATAATAACCGGTGTAACCGCCAGAATGTTGAATGCAATCACTCAAACGTTCATGCATTGTGTCGTACAGGTGCTGGATGTCAGTTTGTGGGATGGAGTTCCATGCCTGTTGGAATTGGTCGGTCAATACACGGGACGATTGATGCTGGTTGGGGGTGACGTTGGAGTTGTCGTCCAATGATGTCCCATACGTGCTCTATTGGTGAAAGGTCTTGTGATCTAGCAGGCCACGGCAACATGTCGACACTCTGTAGAGCATGTTGGGGTACTACAGCGGTATACGGGCGAGCGTTATCCTGTTGAAAAACATCCCCATGAATGCTGTTCATGAATGGCAGCACAACAGATTGAATCACCAGACCGACGTACAACTGTGCCGTCAGGGTGCGTGGGATAACCACGAGAGTGCTCCTGCTGTCATAGGAAATTGCTCCCCAGACCATAACTCCAGGTGTAGGTCCAGTGTGTCTTGGCCGCAGACATGTTGGTTGCAGGCGCTCACCTGGCCTCCTTCTAACCAACACACGGCCATCACTGGCACCTAGCCAAAACCGGCTTTCATCAGAAAACACAACAGATCTCCACTCCGTCCTACAATGAGCTCAAGCTTGACACCACTGACGTCGCAAACGGCATTGGTTTGGAGTAAGTGGAATGCACGCTACAGGGCTTCTGGCTCTGAGCTGTATTTCAAGTAACCGATTTGTAACATTTCGTTGTGTTACTGTGGTGGCAACTGCAGCTCGAATTGCTGCCACAGACGCGGTACGATGCGCCACGGCCATAAGCCGTACACTGCAGTCTTCCCTCTCAGTAGTGCCACGTGGCCGGCCGGAACCCGGTCTTCTTGAGGCAGTACCTTCCCTTGACCACCGCTGCTAACAATCATGCATGGTGGCTACATTCCTGCCAAGTCTTTCTGCAATATTGCGGAAAGAAAATCCACCTTCTCGTAGCCCTATTACACGACCTCGTTCAAACTCCGTGAGCTGTTGATAATGGCTTCTTCGTCTTCTTAAAGGCATTCTTGACTAACATCAACACACTTCGTCGAATCTCAATGATAACTAACTCCCACGAACGTTACAGCGTGAATTTACAGGAAACCTGCTTTGCATGTTCAGAGGGGCGCTACTAGCTGCACACGTATGCGCCGAGCGCGAAATTTGCATAGCCGTCATCTTACAGATGTACTCTCACCGCCTACCAACTGTTGTTTATCTAACACAACCCCTTCTTGGTGTTGGGATTTTTTTCCGTCAGTGTATATGCCAGGCATTTGCATTGGAGCGAAGCACCAATCGGGCGAAGACATATTTCTTATGGCTTCTATTAAAAATATGTTTATGGTTTTGTAAATGTTCAAGAAAATTCCATAACAGGCAACAATAAGAATCTCTTTTTCACGCTTTGGCGTGCTTGCCTGACAGTTACCAGATACGTGAAGCAGCGATATAGGACGAAACGTTTCTTCTTCTGAAACCGTTACCGCTTCTGAGTTGTAGTCCATCTAGCAGTGAAAAAAGGTCAAGCTACAAGGATGTGATCGAAAAAACTGAATGACATTCGTGTATCTTGAAACATGTGTCCCTCAATGAAGCATCTCCGAATAATGTGCACTAACTCTTCCAGTCTGTCTTTTAACGAAAATTACAATAATACTGAAAAACAGTTTAACCATCAAAATATTACGTATATTTGAGGGGAAGTCAGTGAATAAATATAAACAGTTATGTGATAACTAATAATGGTAACTATTAGTTTAAAAAACTGTCATAACTGTGAAGAAAAATCCAGCTTAGGTGCATTCCACCCGAGAGCTTGAAACGCGGCGGTTAAAATGCTTCATTAAACGCGTGGCTATGCCAACCGAACAAACTCATTAAGTATAGGAAAACACGGGCTCCATTACAGACGAGTGTATCTGATGCTTGCCGTTGCGACGTTAGCCTAGCGTCAGCGCTTATAACCCGGTAGGAGGCATTGCCCACGGTGGCACTTTTTACGTTGTTCAATCTACACGGACGTTCTTCTCGGAAGTTCCAACGCGGCGGGTTCCCACGGACTACTAAAACGCGTTGTTGAAACGCACGTGTAGAATGAGCTGGCGTTTCCTTTGCAGCTCGATGGCGTGGGTATTGAAAGCTCCCGTGTAGAATAACCACAGAAAAGCGGAGCATCTAGCGTCCTAACCGCCACGTTTGGAGCGGTCCTGTAGAATGGGCTTTAGTCGTAATCCAGTGCAGCAGACGGTAAGTATCGCATGCGTATGCCCAGCTGAGACTGAAATTCGGGAATGCGGTCGAGCAGCGTACGACGTTGGAGAAGCATGCTGTCGTGCGTTTTTCTTGGGTAAAAGAGTTCTTGCAAAGCATATTCTACAGAAATGTTTCCTGATTTTGGTGAGAACTATTTGTCGCATAAAACGGAAAATTTCTCTCTTTTACAGTAAAGGGTATGGAATCTTGTAACCTCAATGCTGTGCGAGTGAATCTAATAAAATTGCCGAGAAAACAACTGTAAAATACTAAACTAACAAGAAGAACCACTATGTAATTTGTTTGCCAAAAATCTCTAAATGTGGAAAAATAAAGGAATTTTATTCTCTGTTGGAGTACACTCTATTTAAAAATTACTGACGTTGAAATTGTTTGAACCAGTTTAAAAATGGATTTTCAAAATATGATATTTTTAATCAGTTTAAAAACTAACTACTGCATTTAATAACTGTCATAAACAAATTATAATTCATCACTTTACGAAAATATGTGGAGATGAAGTAAATGCTCACGAATTTCAAAAAGAATGGGGGAAGGAACGTAATTAATTATGGACAGTTACTAATTAGGTGAAAAAAACTAATTTACCGGACGAATAGCTGAAAAAGACAATTCAATGATAACACATTTTGAAGTTTCAAAATTATTCACCATTAATACAAAAAGAAGTCCCAGTATTTAGTGAAAACTTACAGATTTCCTTCGTAAAAGGAGAAACCGAGAAAAATCCAAATGTGTCCAGGATTCAGCAATCGCAAATGGACGTCACAACGCTAACCAAATATTACCTCTTTCGCTATTGGTCTAAACCAAAAGAAATGTCAAGGGATCAAACTGACCCCACATACCTAATCAAAAATTATCGTTTTGCCGTTATACTATACTTAATGGCAATATAAAATCCTCATTTTTCAACATAAAAATAATTTCTTCCTGCATTAAACAAATCAAACTTTTAAAAAGATCATTTTAAAATTACAATACGCACACTCTATATAAAGCATTTTGATGTACGCACAAACACACAAAAACAACAAAAACAAGTGTGCAACTTTGTCTTAAAAGATCTGATTTGATCGCCCCTTGGAATACACAAAGAAAATGTGTCCCACTGGGAATCTCTGGACTGCGTGTTCCTTAAAATACTGAACCCTTAAAGAAATATTTTTTAGAATAAATGTTGTCTGGATTTTGTTCTACAACTTATTCTTCAAAGTCAAGAAATTCAAAACTCTACTTTTTTTAACACGTTTGTTTCAGATTTTCCTTAGTTCTTCAGAAGTGAACGGCACTAAATTTAAACTTCTTTACAGAGGAGATGATACTTCGCGGGCCTTTTCATAGCACACGGTCGATTCAGAATAATAGGACCACTTCCGCAATCATAGTGTACCCACCCAGGCACGTCACTAAGTGCACGTGACAAGGTATCGCTCATGGAGATAATAGGGGCCGGCTGGACAGAGGAGCCATATTGCATCACGTGAGCACAATGGGAAGGGGTAGAGATTTGACGGACGTGCAAAGGGAATGATATTTGGCTACCACGACAACGGTGGAAACATTTTAGAAACAACAGACTTCGTGTGCTGTTCGCGAGGTGCTTTTGTGAAGGTGTTCCAAGAAATGTCCGCTGACACACCGAGAACCTCCCGTGCAAAGGCTATCGACCCCAGAGGAGAACATGAGGTAAAGGGCATTCGATGCGCAACAGTGCATCAACTGACCACGCAAATGGACCTTGAGGCACCCAGGTACATATCCCCTATAAGAGTATAGCGAACACTGTTACACATGGATTTCCCGAGTCGACCCTGCGTCAAGGTGGCCATGTAAACCCAAGTCCATCTGCAACGACGTCTGCAGTTCACATGGACTACCGCCGTTGGACAGTGGAAGAGTGTGTAACGGTTGCCTTCTCCGGCCAATCGAGGTTTCTGCCCGACAGAAGTGACGGATGGTGGAGGATACGGCGTCAGAAACACAAGAACTAACACCCGGGCACGTTTGTCGGTTACGTACAGGCCGGCGGTGGCAGTGTGCGTGTGCATATCTGGAGGACATTTTCCTGGTATGACCTGGGACTCGGGAACCACTGGATGGGTTCGTAAATGCCAATGGCTATCTATCCATCCAAGCTGACCATATGTATTCCTTCATGTTGGACGTTTATCTGGTTTTGATGGTGTCTACCAACTGGACAGTGCTGCCTGCCACGTCGGTAATGGGGTGCGTGACTGGTTCCAGGAACACGACAGCGAGGACTCCGTTCTCCCTTGGCAGTTGAAATTACCCGACTTCACATTCATAGAGCACCTGTTTGATTAATCAGATCGACAGGTTTGACGAGCCCACCGACAACCACGTCCCCTCTGGGACCTTAAATAATTTTAAAACTACATGCCTTAATAGGAAGGGAACTTTTTCGGGGGGGGGCGTACATTTTTAAAGTCTGCAGGTTCGAAATATAGCAAGAAATATACAATTTGTTAGTTTGTGGAAATAGGATTTACAAGTCCTGCTGATAGAAAAAGAAATCTGACTTGGTAAAATGTCTTGATAAAAACAGATTTCAATAAGCAGCAGAAATAATTCCTACTGTAAGATCTCTTTTAAAATAAATCCTACTGCATTCAAAATATTATACTTCTAATACACATCACTATTAAGAGAAACACATTCATAATGTAATAAGTTAATAGCTTTTTAGTAGTAAATGAAACAGACGTGTGTATATAATAAGAATTTTTAATTTGTTTCTTGAAATATACGTATACCATTTATGAGCAAGGTTATATTTATTAATAAGGAATTCATTGAGGATAAATCCAACAGTTTGTTACTTGCACAACATATGTTCAAGAATAGGAAAATCTAATAAACACAAGGTGATTAATTTTAGCTCTAATTAAAGAGAGCCTTGTTAACAGCCGCCCATATGTTAATGAACATTAAACCTACATTTTTTAAACACAAAGATTAATGGATAACTAATCAGAAGTGCATGGGGAATACAAAAGTGCAAATTTTCTGCCATTAGATACTAAATCATCTTTAGTTCGCTGTTATCCATGTAAAATCTCCAGTACCAAAATCTGATTTCCAAAAATAATGCTGACCTTTTAAGCTAGAACTCCTTATCACAGCCTATTTCACTTGATTAGTTAAGTAATAAAGTTTTGACTCAAGTAATTTATTTGTTGACCATAACTATACATTTTCATATATTGCATTTAATATCTTTATAATTTTATGCTGTTATATTTTTACTTCAGCTGAATTCAAGATTTCCCCTCATTTCTGTGATCAAAAAGCGTAGCTGTGAGCTGCGTTTCACACTCACTATGTACATTGTAAGCTGTGGAAGATATGTCAGTACTATCATTTCCTAATGGGGGTTCAATGTACCTCTAGTTACACAAGACAAAGGACAGTGAGCTAGTTAGAACATGAAGAAATATTATTATGAGTTGATGCCCACATACATATTAAACTTCTTGAAGTTATTTTTATATATGCGAGAAAAGAAAAGCTTACCAAACCGAATTTGTAGCTGGAACTTAGCTTACTGCTGCAATTCGAACATTAAAGACAAATATTTGTATCGACATTTATATGTAAATCCAATACAAAACACTTATCTCAAATAGTTAAATATCATCTTCAGTAACATTCACTAGCAGCCGGAAAATGCTTTCCTTCACATACAGTGGGTGCCACACCAGGTATGAAGGCTTAGCCCTTCAGTCCTAATAGTAAAACAAAAGATGAAGGGTGGGGGGTGCATGGATACACAGCAAGAATGCCAAAGATAATTAAATATATATGTAGAATACAGGAAACATGTAATAACTATCAAAATATTGGTTACAAGAGATTTACACTGATATGTGCAAAACAGTACAGGCTAATTACACTGAGCAAATCAGAACATGAACTGTGAGCAAATAAACCACAATAAATATTTAAATGTTTCAGCTACCACAAATACCTCGGCTTTGAAGAAATTACAAACTGTTGATAAAACAGAGACAGGTAATAAGCTTGATAGGCAAAATACACATGCCACACCCCCTGTGATAGGAATGACTTTTTAGCTACATCTCACTGATTTTACGAATAAAACGTAAGATATGATGTAAAGGAAGAAAAAGTAAAAAGACGGACTTTAAACATCAACAGAAAACCAAAATGGGAAAGTTTAATTATAACATATATGCTGTAAAGCATTAATTCTGTAATTAATATTAGACAGAAAAGTAGATTATTCATCAGAGAGTTAAAATGCATGAAAACAATGTTTAATCTCAAAACATATACATGCATTACAGAATAGCAAGTAAATCAGGCTTAGAAAACATTTGGTACCAGAAATGAATGAAATAAATTTGACTGATATCTTATTTATGGAGTATCAAAGTAACTTATGATCCTAAAATGTTTATTGCTCTGTAAAATGAATAAGAGATAATGAAGTTTTAAAATACCAAAAATGTGCAATGACTAGAAATGGAGTGGCAGAAGGAAATCAAATATATTTTTTGAATGAATAGGAAATACGGGCAAATTAGAGATGTATGATTGCTGTATTAATAATTGTAAAGTATTTCCATGTATTATGACAATATTTCTTCAAAAATTAAAATTTACATACATATGTTTACAGTGTCAATCATAGCTTGAGAGGAGCCAGAATTGCAAATCTTCACGGTAAGGTACTCATGTTCGGTCACTTTCAAATGTTTCTTTGTTCATTTGTCTACTTCTCTTCTTTTTTTTTTAATCTTTTAAATATCTGTGCATCCTTTGTGTTTCAACTTTCACTTTTCTCATCTACTGTGTTTAATATCACCATCACTTTATGTTTCACATTCGAAGTGGTTTTAATGTGAATCTGCATTTGTACTGTAAAGTTCAGTTTTAAATAAAGGAGATCCAGTTCTATTATCTGATCTTGTAGCACACTATTAAAAGCATCTTGTCTATTAGTTTAAAATGAGTATTATTTACTAGCTATGGTCAAATCTGCAATTTAGTATACTGGTTAAGCCCAAAAAACAGGAAAAAAGGAATAGATGAAGTTTTCGTAAATGTAACTAATTCCTATCGTTGTTGTTTATAGTGTAAAGTTTTTTGGAGATGAACACTGTCATAACTATAGCCGGGTTATTAATAATTCAAAGAAGATTATCTTAATAATGTAGTTATATTGAACATCATTTTAAACTTGATTCAGTTATGAATACCCCTTCGATTACATAATCAACATACATTATTCCAGAAAAAATTTGCTACAACTTTCGTAAACAGCTTTGTTTAATTTACGTAAACCTAGCGACATCTTTAACTTTGCTACAAATTTAGAATATATAATATGCTAAAAGGAAGCAAATCACAGCAAAATATACAGTCGCCATTCACAGTAAATTGCAATCGACAATTGAATCCCAAAGAACATAGTTAAACCTAGTAAACGGAAAATAAAGTGATACTAACCGGTAGAATGACATTACCTGTTATTTCTTTTCACATTTATTTGCACAGCTGAATGCAACGCAGGATCCCATGGAAGCTAAATATGAACAAAACTAAAGTATGCTGTCAAACACAAAAAAAATTCTACGCTGACAAACCAGTTTAACAAAAAATATGAGCTTCTAAAATTCACAAATTTTCAATGCCTTCCTATGGCAGACACAACCAAGAGGGTAATAAAGCACGCGGAGGGATATCATAACAGTAAACAGATCGGCTTCAGAAATCTGCGGTTAAGGCTTCTCCTATATTTCCTACTTCTATGGGTATCTAGTTTTGTGAGATTCACACTGAAGGACAATTGAATTAAAGATACCTGTCTAGTAACGTGTAGCACCACCTTTCGCTCTGATGACGGCGGCGATGAGTTTCGGCTTGGACTCGACAAGACACCGGAAGCGTTGGGAAGCGATATGGATCAACGACCGCGGAACAAGCTCACACAGTTCACGAAGTTTTGATGGAGGAGGGTCAGAGCCTCGAACATCTCTCTCAATGGCATCCCAGGTGTGCTCGATGGGATTGAGGTCAAGTGATTAGCTGTTCAAGGAAGCGAAGTCACGTACGTGAAGTGTTCATCCAACCATTCGGATAGAATTCTGGAGCGATGGCACGGTGCATTGTCTTGTTGTAGAATGAGGTCCCCAGTGGGATGTTGAACACGCTCAAACGGGGCCAAATGGTCTTCCACGATACCCAGGTAACGTTTACCTGTGAGGGACGATGTCACACGTACGAGGAGTCCCATTTCAGTCCACGTAACCAGTCCCCAGACGAGAATGCTACCCCCACCAGCTTGAAGAGTACCCTGCTGGCAAGAACGATCCATCGCTTCATGTGGTTTGCGCCGTACTCGTATCCTGCCATCCGCATGTACCAACGTTAATCTCGACCCATTAGTCCAGGGAACATTTCCCCACATGTCTAGGGTCCAGTGGCGATGTTCCCGCACCCATGCTAATCTTTGCAACCTGTGATGTGCTGTCAGCAGTGGTACCCTCGTGGAACGATGGCTTCTGTACTCCGTAGCGAGGAGATGGTTCTGGATGGTGTGGCTGCTTACACCTTTTTGTGCATCAGCATTAAATTGCCGAGTGATTTCTTGCACTGTGGCCCGTCTATTAGCTGTTACAATGAGAGCTAGCTGACGATGACCCGACGAATCCGGTAAAACCATCCCTTCAAGGGATGAGCGGGATCATCCCTTGCAGAGATGATTTTACTGGATTCGATGTACTCACGGTGCACCCGTGACACAGAGACTGGTGAAAATCCCAGTGCCTGCACGACTTCCGAGATGATGTTACCCATTCTTCGGGCCCCGACAAATTTGCCCAAAATCAAATGCGCTTAGATCCTTCGTCTTACCCTTACTGCGTCCGAATCATACTAATTCCCGTCGCCTCACGCCTTATATTGTCGGATCGCTGCAAACGTCATGTCATTTCCGTTTGCAGGGCCGCCCACAGCGCCAGATTTGCATAACGCCAGCTGTCTCTAACTCAAGTGCTATTCAGTGTATAATCTGCATAAATCGATTTTCTTTTAGAAATAAACAATAATTATAAGGAAACATGCCTTCCAATGGAGAGTTTCAATGCAGAGAGTATTTTTATGCTTTGCGTATGCAACGAAAAGATCATCCGAAAAAATGATTCAGTGGCACGGATATTGTGTTTTCCTTACAGCAATGGCTCTATGTTTTCTTGCATGGAACCAGTGGCCCTAAATTAGAGAAAGGGGATCCCCCACAGCATATCTAGTTGATTAGCATGGTCATTAACACGCTATCTCCCAAAAGAAAAAAAGAATGATAAATATATGTTGACATGTTTATCAAAAAAAAAGTCACGCCATCTCTTGTCGCCAATTTTAATGTGAAACATAAGATGTAAAACTGATGTGCGGTGGCCCAGTTGTGACAAAGAGAAACAAAATATTTGCGACAATCGATGACCGCTCTACACGTCCGTGGAGAACGAAACATTTTTTTTTCTGGAAGCATTTATGTAAAACCTTTTTTACTATAATATCATATGTATTCAGTGAACACATTTGCGAATTTATAAATGGAAACTGTAGAATACACCGACTATACTCAAAGTAGTATAACTATATTCCGAATTTCGTGGTATAGACTAGAAAATCAGTTTCCAAGCTTTCGCATATCAACCATATGGCTTTCTCAAGGTTAGTAGACAGCAAACTTCAGGCTGCGGCCTTATACCTTCCTTGAAAAAGGCATCTGGTTGATGTGCGAAACATTGAAAACTGATTTTCTATGCTACACAAAGAAATGCGGATTACTACTATAGACATGGTATTTTGAGAACATAGTTGCTTTCAATGTAACATCTATATCCATAGATTTAACAGAACCTTTTTTTTTCTCAACTTTGAATTCTAATTCTTTACTGTAAGGGATTATTTAACAAAAAACTGAACAATATTCGATAAAAAAACTGAACAATATTCGATAAAAAAACTGAACAATATCGCTTACTGAACAAGATTCGATATTATTGTAGTTATTTCTAAACAGTATTGAAGCTTACAAGAGTAGAAACATGTGTCAGTTTAAAAGATTACTTTTCCTTTAAATTTGATGTGAGTTCTCCAGACAATAAGATTTTGTGTTAAAGTCACAATGTGCTTTCAGTTACTCTCTATACGATAGGTAGATACTCTTTTTCGGATAACTAATATTCAGGAAATAAATTTTGCTTCAGAATTATGTTGCAAAGAGATTTTCCGGTTGCGCGTTGACCTAAAAAAAAAAAAAAAAAAAGGAATTCCTTTCCGAATCAATGAAACTCCAAAAACAATGGTTTAAATTTTTCAGCTGATCAATATTTTTATTTAAATTTAAAAGTTTTGCTTTGTTGTTGCTGGAGTTAGTATTCACTGTACTTTGCTTCGGGTTTACACAATTTACAATTCGCTTGCATGTAACGTAAAAACCAGAGGACTTCACTCTATACCTCATTCCGGACTTAAGAAAGTATCATCATCATCATCATCATTGTCAACCCACTGCTGGACGAAGGTCAATCCACTGCTGGACGAAGGTCTCCCCAAGTTTCCTCCACAACGGTCTGTCTTGTGCTAGCCTTCTCCATGTCACTCCTGCATACTTTCGAATTTCATCCACCCATCTCCCATGTGGTCTTCTTCTTGGTCATTTACTGTCCCTTGAAATCCAATCTAAAATTTCGGCTGTCCATCGATGGTCTGTCGATCTGGCAGTATGTCCAGCCCATTGCCATTTCAAGGATTTAAATCTGATTATGATGTCTTCCACTCTTTTCATTTTTCGCATCCACGAGTTCCTCTTCTTTTCTCTCCTGGTTACACCAAGCATGCACCTCTCCATGCTACTTTCAAATGTCTGCAGCCTTTGTATGTCTCTTTTAGTTAAGGTCCACGTCTCTGCACCATATGTAAGCACTTTAAGGATGCATTCATCAAACACTTTTCTTTTAACACATAATGGCATATTGCTCTTGAAAATAATGCTGCTTCTTCCAAAGGCTCTCCAGGCAAGTTTTGTACGCCGATTAATTTCTTCATCAATGTGACCCTCACTTGATATTTGCTGTCCAACATAAACGTACGTGTCTGTTATCTCCAGCTTTTTTCCTTCAATCGATAAATCTTCATTTCTTGAAAAAGCATTGAACATCACTTTTGTCTTCTGAAAGTTCATTTTTAATCCCACTTCTTTACTTTTGTCAGCAAGTTCCTGGATCAAACTGTGCAGCTCTGATTTGGCGGTTGCAAAAATGACTACGTCATCAGCAAAACGAAGGTGAGTTAGATAATCTCCATTAATCTTTGTCCCCTTGTTTTCCCAGCTCTGCGACTGAAAGACACCCTCCAATGTAGCATTAAAGAGCTTCGGAGATATGGTGTCACCTTGTCTCCCTCCCTTTCTAACTGTTATGTGCGCTGTATTCTCAAACAGCCGAATCTTTGCACTTGCATTTTCATAGATGTTTTTAATAATATTAATGTATGCATCTTCAATACCACAGGATTTCAGAGCCATTGTAACTGCTGATGGTTTCACCGAATCAAAGGCTTTTTCATAATCTATAAAAGCCATGCACAATGGAAGTTCATATTCCCTCGCTCTTTTAATTAGTTCTCTCAGTACGTGGATATGATATATTGTGCTGTAGCGATTCCTGAATCCAGCTTGTTCTCTCGGTTGAGCCATGTCCAGTGTTACCTTTAAGCGGTGTGAAAGAACTTTAGTGAAGATTTTATAAACCACTGATAGGAGGCTGATAGGTCTGTAGTTCTTGAGATCCTCAATGTCACCTTTTTTATGTAGCAAGATCATTGTAGCGTTGTTCCAATCCTCAGGAATATTTCCTTCATTAAGGCATCGAGTGAAAATTTGGGCAAGTACTGTTTTGATTTCTCAACTTGCTACTTGTATGATGTCTTCAGTAATTCCATCTTCTCGTGGAGCTTTTCCCCGCTTTATGTTATTGATTGCATGTGCAACTTCTGCTGGGAGGACTGGAGGAACTTTGGTACTGGTACCTTTCATGATGTCTGGTGTACATGTGTCATCCCTTTCATATAATTTTGAGTTGAAATCTTTCACTCTTGTCAAAATTTCGCCTATATTTCTTGTTACAGAACCATCTTCTTTTCTCAGTGCCATAATCTGTTTTCTTTATTTACTGAGATGTCCCTTTGCTATCTTTCGGCTTTTGTTGTTTTCAATTGCTTTCCTCACTAGTTCACTGTTGAATTTCCTTATGTCTTCAGTGATACCTTTTCATACTGTCTTGCATAGCTCTATATATTCCACTTTGGAAGTTGCATCTTCTTTAGTTGTCCTCATCTCTCTTCTTTTTTGCATCAGTATTTTGGTTTTTCCAGATTATTTGTTCACATGCAACTTAATCTTAGACCCACTTAATTTTGTTGCTGTTTCCATAAGAGCTTTGGTTACTTTTCTGTTAACTTCAGAAATATCCACTTCATCCGATGTTAGGTATTCTAAAGCAGAGAATATGTTCTTCAGTTCCAACTTTAAGGTATTATGGTGTTTTTTAAGAATGGTTATGTCAATACATTTTGTTTGTTTTATAAGCTTGCCACGTTCAAGTTTAGTGTTGAGACGCATCTTACATCTCACCAATCGATGGTCACTACCTGTGTTGAACTTGTTTAGCACACTGCAATCTTCTGGGACGAATGTTTTGTTACACATAATAAAATCAATTTCACTTGTCGTTCCATTTGGATGTCTTCATGTCCATTTCATGTGTGGCTTTTTCTTGAAAAAGGAGTTCAAGATGAAAAACCCTTCTGTCTCTGCAAACTCAACGAGAGTATTTCCACGCTCGTTTCTGTTGCCGTGAACGAATTTACCTAATGAAGTTTCATTCCGTTGCCGTTGCCCTATTTTTGCATTGAAATATCCCATAATTATGTTCAAATGTTGCTTACCTTTATTATTTAGATGACGAATGTCCTCATAAAATTCTTAAATTTCTTCTTCAGGATGACTTGTGGTGGGTGCATAAGTTTGAATTATCTGAGCCTGGTATCTTCTCGAGAGTTGGATGACGAGTCGTGCAACTCTGTCAGAGGTACTTTCAACTTCTACAACTTTACCCTTCAGTTTCTTGTTTATTATAAATCCAACACCACTAGTTCAGCCAGTATCTGTATCTGTCCCACGATAGTAGAAGGGATGTCCACTTTTCAGTTCAATGAGATCTTTCCCTTTTCTCCTTACCTCACTGAGCCCGATGATGTCCCACTTGATCCTTTGTAGTTCCTCTTCCAATTCAAGAAGCCTTGAATCAGAAGATACGGAGCGTCCATTATACGTAGCCAAGGTCAACATGAGATGGCAGCCTACTCTGGTTCTCCGGGGATTCTTAGCACCCTCTGCCTTCATGTCGCACTGCCCGCTGCCCTGGCCAGATACATTCAAGCTGCCAGAGACTGAGAGCCAAGATTTAGGTTGTGGAGTCATTTTTATGGGGTTTGGCCATAACTCACCTCGCTGGCCAAGTAGGTTGGTGAGTGTGGGATAGCATTTCCTCAAATCCCGATGGTATAGTTATACCGCTATTGGCGGTCGTCAGAGCCCCTTTAGTGGGAACAGGATGCACCACGAGAAGGTGGGTTGACATTTGTCAATTAGAGGCTGTGATGTTACGCATCACCTGACCTGAAAATTTACTACCGAAAAAATTCTGCAGATTTGGTGCATTAAACGATCAGCACACTATTCTGAAAGTATTCCTGAATGTCGGAACCTGAAGTATCTGTTGCATATAACGTAAGAACCAGAGGACTTCACTCTAGACCTCATTCTGGACTTAAGAAAATATACTACCGAAAAAAATGCTGCAGATTTGGTGTATTAAACGATCAGCCCAATGTTCTGGAAGAATTCATGAATGTCGGAACCTGAAGTATCTCTTACGTTCTTTTATTTTTTAATACAACTGAAATCACATTCTATGCAGTAAAACAGAGTTAACTTTGTCTCGTATAAGATCCAATTAGCTTCATTTCATATCTAACTGTTCTTAGCAATGAATTATGGGGTAAAGCAAAAGGTTGACTACAATAAACTGCAGATTATCCGTCACTCACTGGACCGGATGTGTGACGGATAAGGGAAAATGCAGCTACGCCATCTAGTGGAGATTAATATAATTATTTGTCAGTGTACAAGTTAGCACGTTTACATGCTCGTTTTGAAAATCATATTCAAAAACATGTATTCTTTCTTATATTAAGACTCACAATCAAGTTTCAAAATGTCTCCTGAACTCATTTACTGTAGATCGTACTATTCCACACTCTTTTGATAAATAAGTAACGTGTTCCTCCTTCCTTATAAATATTTTATGATCGCCAACATTACTTTTATATCAATAACAACTCGTGTTCTTCTCGTATTCATTCTGTCCAGTTAAGAATGTGGAATCGAATGTAATGAACCTCCTAACGGGGATGTCATCTAAGTCGCACTAGGGAATGTCCAATCACGCACTGACTAAAATTGGAAGTGTGATTTGTGCCGCAGTGGAGAGTGTCCAATTATGCCATGTATTTCATAGGTGACGTCATCTGCGCCAGAGCGAGGAAAAGAATCAACTCAGGAAAAAACCATCTGTTTGGGAGAAGGTAGGATAGGTGAATACAAGATGAAGTTTAGACGATCGTCACGAAATGAAAACAAGATGAAGGGAGGGCGGCAATTACGGGGAGTACACTGCAATTTGTTCAGCATATGATGTGGTCAAACAAAGGAATTTCGTCTCAGTGATAAACCTGAACCGGAAATTACTCTTTCATTTGAGATTTACGCTCTTAAAAAGAAAGGCAAATGAATAAAATAGATTTTAAAAATGAGAGCAAATATTATTTATAAATATTTTTATTAATTAAAAAGTGCAAAAAAAAGTATGAATTATGTAATTTGTTTCTAATAACATATTTAAAATGTTTTGGTTTACCATTAAACGTTAACAGGAAAACAAAGACTTTCAGTAAAAGGATTACAGAAAAATCAGTATCTTATCCCTAAATTGCAAGTGTCAGCAGAAATTGATAATTGTTAATTTCCACCACTGCAAAATCCATATGTCAGGAATCTGAAAGTACTTTTTTAACAACAAAAACGCTAAATCAAGAACCGGAGGAATTTTTAATCATAATTTCACGTTTGAATGAATTCTTAATCATAATTTTAAATTAGGACACAAGTCTTATTTCTATATACCTTCTTCTCTGTCGTGGAATGTCTTCAGAAATGACAGATTCACACTTTTCTGGTATTTCTTATTCTTGAATAGTGCGTACAATGCCGAATTATCTCTTCTTCATTTCTGAACAGTGCGATCCCCTTGGGCCGAATTATCTCTTATTCTATACTGCAGAAAATGTCATATGAACCAAGAAAAAAATCCCAGAAAATTCAACGCATAAATTGCGAGGAATCTTTATAATATGATATTTTGCATCATAAAGAAAATGTACTTTTTAAATTTAAAAATACAAAGAAACCAATAAATCATCCTTCAAAACTTTCGTTTCATTAAGGTTATTTTGATTTTGGGTTTAACTCTGACATTTGAGACTATCTAATGAACACTGCGTTCCCTTATCGAAACTGTGTGTTTTGATACAAGTTATTGTCCTGCACTATTTTGTAAAAACTGCAGACACTATGGTCAAATCAAGCGAATTACTCAATATTTTACATTACTTACAAATATTTAATGTAAGGACTAGCCAGTGTCAATTTAAAATTATTATTCAGATGGAACAAATTAGCGGCCGGTAAAGGAATCGTAACAGAGAAACAGAGTACAACAAGTGAACATAAAATAAATGTTGTTATACTGGTCGAAACCTATTAAAACAAGGAAAATGGCACAGAATTGTCTGCTACAAAGAGAGCTTTTTTACGCCACTTCTGCTTTCGGGCAACGAATTTGGAAAGTTACTTTGCCTTTGTATAGGTTTATGTCATGAAGAGTCCTTGACATTGTATGGACCAAGAAAGAAAAACTCAGTAGAATATAAAATTCATCAAATTTACTCATAGTCAAGAAAACCGGTTTAAAATTTCCAACATTATTTCTACAATAGATAAAACATCCAGAAATATACATAGCTACTTATCTCATCAACGACTAAAGAGTACAGAACTAAAAAATGATTTACGACCCTAGTGGGAACGTTGTGCATCATTTAAAGAGGATAATGCTCGCCATCTTCATCGTAGCGAATGGCATGAAGGAATACGAATTTGCTAATTAGGGCTTTAGAAGCGGCTGTAAAGCTGGAATCGGAAGCATATAATCCCCACCTAGAAGCAGTCTATCTGCTGCAAAACATTTCCGCAAGTACATGCAGGACTAGACTTTTTAGGAAATTTCGCTTTTGCTGTGAGTGGTTTTTCTTACAGAAGAACATTTCTAGGCTACTGCGACATATGCTTAGAACCATGACTTTAATTCCCGAGCTAAAATGTGAATATTCCACATAATATCAATTGACAAAATACAAAAAACAACAACATGTGATTTGATCTAACGAAAAATGCGAAACAATTGGAGCTACATCGAAGAAATGGCTTTGTTTGATGGAACGAAATGACTGGGCCGTATATATCGAACTTCCTGGATCAATGAGGTGCTTCAGGGAAAAGTCGAAGATGCTAACGGTGTTATTCATTGATTCGTTCGTATTTCATTTCGAATTTCTGTGAGATGCGTGAAACCTTTATCCTACTGAATTAACTCCGGCGAGGATTCGTGTCACAAAAGATGTCATTTCCATATGTGTGAAATAAAAACATGTTACTTTTAATATATAATATTGTTGTTTATTGCTGAAAACTACTAGACGATATTTCAGTAATATTCGGCGATTTACTGAATTATCAGCTTTTGTAAATATCATATCAATTTAGTCATTTACGAAATTTCGAAAAAATACAGACCAATGTAGTCGAAAATTTTCGATTCTTTTCCTGAAAATAGATAGACCAAATTATTGGAACTCTCTTAAGTTTACTTACATACCAATACTTTAGCAACCGTGTTCGGATCTCATAGGAAGCAAGAGCTACCCAATATTTCAAACGCGTAAGCTAAAACTCTCAACAAATTCGATGATCCCTTATATTTATTCTGGGAATTTTCTAAAACCAAGTGACGAATACTGGATATAACTCATTTCTGTCTGGCACTATATTGGCATCACGCGTTTACATATACATTGCAATTTAAGTTTTCAATTCGCTCTGCGTTTGTGCATATTACAACTTAAATCTAATGATTAAACGTGCCCTAAAATGATGTCCCATTTTTCCAATATATATTTATTTTTACGGGCACGTATTACTTGATGCCTGCATCACAGCAAGTTTTTTATGACAGTATTTTTTATGTTATTTCGAAAAACAATATGGTTGTATTACTGCAAAATGCCCAATACGAGAATTAAAAAATATAGCTATTTATGTAAGAAATATGGCACTGCACGAGTGTAACGGTTTTCCTTTTATTGAATTTTCGACATTTAGAGCCCATATTCCATATATGCCTGACGTGTGATTCTGAATATACATTACTTGCCTAAAGCAAAGCTAAACTACAATGTTCTACCATTAATATAAAGGAAACTCTTCTAGTGACAATTAAATGAACTACACCATCCCACGATTACTGTACCGGAAATTCTTCCAGTGATGGTTAAAAAAACTACGCTGCCCTAACATTAATACAACGGAAATCCTTGTAGTGACAAAAAACTGCTCTGTCTTACCATTAATCTAACGGAAACTCTTGTAGTGACAGTTAAATCAACCACATTCTCCTACAGTGCTATTGATATAACGAAACTCTTGAAGTGACCGGTAAATAAACTACACTATCCTACTATTGGGATGTAAGGTCAGGTGATGCGTAACATCACAGCCTCTCCTTGACAAATGTCAACCCCGCCTTCTCGTGGTGCATCCTGTTCCCACTAAAGGGGCTCTGACGACCGCCAATAGCGGTATAACTATAAAATCGGGATTAGAGCAAATTCTATCCCACACTCACCAACCCGCTTGGCCAGCGTGGTGAGTTATGGCCAAACCCCTCCAAAATGATTCCACAATTTAAATCTTGGCCCTCAGTCTCCGGCAGCTGGAATGTACCTGGCCAAGGCAGCGGCCAGTGCGACATGAAGGCAGAGGGTGCTAAGAATCCCCGGAAGACCGAACTAGGCTGCCATCTGATGCTGACCTTGGCTACTTACAATGGACGCTCGCTATCTTCTGAATCAAGGCTTCTTGAATTGGAAGAGGAACTACAAAGGATCAAGTGGGATATCGTGGGGCTAAGTGAGGTAAGGAGAAGATCTCATCGAACTGAAAAGTGGACATCTCTTCTACTATCGTGGGACAGATACTGGCAGAACTAGTGGTGTTGGATTTATAATAAACAAGAAACTGAAGGATAAAGTTGTAGAAGTTGAAAGTTCCTCTGACAGAGCTGCACGACTTGTTATCCAACTCTCGAAAAGATACCAGGCTCAGATTATTCAAACTTATGCACCCACCACAAGTCATCCTGAAGAAGAAATTTAAGAATTTTATGAGGAAATTTGTCATCTAAATAATAAATGTTAGCAGCACTTGAAAATAATTATGGGAGATTTCAATGCAAAAATAGGGCAACGGCAACAGAATGAAACTTCAGTAGGTAAATTCGGTCATGGCAACAGAAACCAGCGTGGAAATACTCTCGTTGAGTTCGCAGAGGCAGAAGGGTTTTTCATCTTGAACTCCTTCTTCAAGAAAAAGCCACACAGGAAATGGACATGGAGACATCCAAATGGGACAACAAATGAAATTGATTTTATTATGTGTAACAAAAAATTCGTCATAGAAGACTGCAGTGTGCTGAACAAGTTCAACACAGGTAGTGACCATAGATTGGTGAGATGTAAGATGCACCTCAACACTAAACTTGAACGTGGCAAGCTCATAAGACAAATAAAATCTATTGACATAACCAACCTTAAAAAACACCATAATACCTTCAAGTTAGAACTGAAGAACAGGTTCTCTGCTTTAGAAGGCCTAACATCGGAAGAAGTGGACATCTCTGAAGTTAACAGAAAAGTAACAAAAGCTCTTATGGAAACAGCAACAAAATTAGCTGGGTCTAAGAACAAGTTGCATGTGAACAAATTATCAGGAAAAACCAAAATGTTGATGCAAAAAAGAAGAGAGATGAGGACAACTAAAGAAGATGTGACTTCCAAAGTGGAATATATAGAGCTATGCAAGACAGTAAGAAAAAGTATCACTGAAGACATAAGGAAATTCAACTGTGAACTAGTGAGGAAAGCAATTGAAAACAACAAAAGCCTAAAGATAGCAAAGGGACATCTCAGTAAGGGAAGAAAACAGATTATGGCACTGAGAAAAGAAGATGGTTCTGTAACAAGAAATAGAGGCGAAATTTTGACAAGAGTGAAAGATTTCTACTCCAAATTATATGAAAGAGATGATAAATGTACTCCAGACATCATGAAAGATACCAGTACCAGAGTTCCTCCAGTCCTTCCAGCAGAAGTTGCACATGCAATCAAGATAATGAAGCGAGGAAAAGCTCCAGGAGAAGATGGAATTACTGTAGACATCATACAAGAAGCAAGTGGAGAAATCGAAACAGTACTCGCCCAAATTTTCACTCGATGCCTTAACGAAGGAAAGATTCCTGAGGATTGGAACACCGCTACAATGATCCTGCTACATAAGAAAGGTGACATTGAGGATCTCGGAAACTACAGACCTATCAGCCTCCTATCAGTAGTTTATAAAATCTTCACTAAAGTTCTTTCACACCGCTTGAAGGTAACACTGGACATGGCTCAACCGAGAGAACAAGCTGGATTCAGGAGTGGCTACAGCACAATAGATCATATCCACGTGCTGAGAGAACTAATTGAAAGAGCGAGGGAATATGAACTTCCATTGTGCATGGCTTTTATCGATTATGAAAAAGCCTTTGATTCGGTGAAACCATCAGCAGTTACAATGGCTCTGAAAACCTGCGGTATTGAAGATGCATACATTAATATTATTAATAACATCTATGAAAATGCAAGTGCAAAGATTAGGCTGTTTGAAAATACAACACACGTAAAAATTGGAAAGGGAGTGAGACAAGGTGACACCATATCTCCGAAGCTCCTTAATGCCACATTGGAGGGTGTTTTTCAGTCGCTGAGCTGGGAAAACAAGGGGATAAAGATTAATGGAGATTATCTAACCCACCTTCGTTTTGCTGATGACGTATTCATTTTTGCAACTACCCCATCAGAGCTGCAGAGTATGATCCAGGAACTTGCTGACAAGAGTAAAGAAGTCGGATTAAAAATGAACTTTCAGAAGACAAAAGTGATGTTCAATGCTTTTACAAGAAATGAAGATTTATCGATTGATGGAGAAAAGCTGGAGATAACAGACACGTACATTTATCTTGGACAGCAGATATCAAGTGAGGGTCACATTGATGAAGAAATTAATCGGCGTACAAAACTTGCCTGGAGAGCTTTTGGAAGAAACAGCATAATTTTCAAGAGCAATGTACCATTATGTCTTAAAAGAAAAGTATTTGATCAATGCATCCTTCCAGTGCTTACTTATGGTGCAGAGGCGTGGACTTTAACTAAAAGAGACATACAAAGGCTACAGACAACTCCAAAAAACATGAACAGGTGCATGCTTGGTGTAACCAGGAAAGATAAAAAGAGGAACTCGTGGATCCGAAAAATGACAAGAGTGGAAGACATCATGATCAGAGTTAAATCCCTGAAATGGCAATGGGTTGGACATACTGCCAGAAGGACAGATCATCGATGGACAGCCGAAATTTTAGATTGGATTCCAAGGGACTGGAAAAGACCCAGAAGAAGACCACATGGGAGATGGGTGGATGAAATTCGAAAGTATGCAGGGGTGACATGGAGGAGACTGGCACAAGACAGACCGTTGTGGAGGAAACTTGGGGAGACCTTCGTCCAGCAGTGGATTGATAATGGTTGACAATGATGATCCTACTATTAACATAGGAGAAACTCTTCTAGTGACAGGTAAACGAACAACACTGTCTTCCAATTTGTAAAACAGAAACTCTTCTACCGACAATGATTTTGGTTTTAAGCAAGGGTGAATGAAATGTGCTTCAAGCGACATAGATCACTGATTTCCAGGATGAATGAATGACAGGATGTGACACAGGCGGAAACTACCTACATGACATTTAAGCAGCATTGTAATTCCAGATCGAAGGATGTTGATGTTATGAGTATATGAAGGACGACTGGTTCCATATCTGCAGAGAACATATGACATGAACCTCCAAAGTTAACCCAAAATGACCAAAGAACTGTGCAAAGTCCTTTTTATTCATGTCCCAATCAATCCAATTTTGTGTAAAATCACGCAAATCCTATTTGAGAATGATCGGATTGAAGATACCAAAGATACACTGCCTAGAAAAAGAACGATATTGGTTACCAAAGTCGAGAAACATCGGTAACCAATATTGGCATGCAGTTAATCACGTTGAATAATGCCACAAGCCCAATAAATTCGGATTTAGGAACTTGAATCTTTAATTCTAAACCAATGGAAAACTGGGCATTGGACTGAAAGGTAAGGGCACTCAATTTTCCGGTCTTATTATAGTTCATGGGCTTACTGGATGCGAGTAGAAATGTGCCTTGTTGTCTGTATCGTACCTAAAATGAAGTACCGCGAAGATAGCGTGATTGCATGCATTTTTGTTCCGTGGGTTGGTTTGTGCCCATTACTGATTTGAATAAAACATAAAATCTGTGATTCACCTAGACGTCCTGTAAAAATCGTGCACTTGTTTCTGGGAGATTGTTTAGCGACCACCGTGAGCAACTTAATGGGTTATAAGCAGCCGCCCGTTCCGTTCTTAGTGCCACTGGTTCTAGGAAAGAAAGAGAGCCAGGACCGTAAGGCGATCACAGGAAAGGGAAAGTGCTTGTTTCGTAAGACGACCACATGAGAGAGAACTTGTGCGGTAAGACGACCACAGGAAAGGAGAGAGCCAGTGCCTGACAGGATTCGAACCAGAACCCATATCCGACGAATGATCAGAAGTGTGCGTTTAGAAAATTTCGCCACCAAGAGAGCGATTTGTGCATTCCCAACACTTTGGAAGTTCCTTGTGGAAAGCGCTACCTCTTATAACAGCACAATTCAATATATCATACAGATCGCTTTTTCACAGATTGATTTGAAGTCATGGGAATCAAAAAATAGACTAACCAACCCAGAGTCAGCTTGAACCATATGTAAAATAGCTGCCACGAACACTTTTGTCAAGTGCGAGATGAAAAGGTTATCAAACAAACTAAGCTGAAGGGCTTGCTATTTATAGTACAACGGTCAGAGATTATTTGAGCTCATTTTCAAAACAGCAGCGCCGAGTATTCCACAGAAAGTTGACTCCTTCACACGGAACAAACATTTCATGGCACAATGTTAAATATTTGGCTAAAGAAAGTAATTTGTGTACATGCGAAAAGTACGCATGGTGTAACGGGTTCTCATAACACTTTTATAATTTTTTTGAAGTCAGTAGAACGATAATGTATGTATATATCTCACACAATAAAAGTTTGGTTTCTATTTTTTGTTATCCGATAAATCATTACCATCCAGAAACTGTAACATATGCATTTATATAATAGAAAACAGTTTTACTGCTTTTATGTAGCAAATGTGATCAATATTTTTAGTTTTCCAACTTTGCAAACTAGTATGTAATCGTGAAACCTCTTGGGGCCATGGACCGTGTTTCACTGAATAATGTGAACTGTTATTGTGGAATATGTTTCTTAATCTAGTATTTGCAAAAACTGCAATATCCTGTTCCAGAGTTAAGCATTGGCAATTGCTGTTTCAATAAAAAGATTGAAAACTGCTGCTCAGAAAACTTTAAATTTGTTGACTGAAACGATTCTATAAGAAGAAAAGTTTATCGGCTCTCCTTTTTCTACTGTTTACAATCTTAAGAGGAATTCACTGGTAGGCTAATGCGTAACGTAATCTTCATCTAAATATTTAATGACTTGCTTTTTTGAAAAAAAGAACATTTTATGTGTACATTCTAAAGCTTGCATAAATTAAATTTTATTTATGCAAGCTTTTGATTTGCATAAAATAAAATTTTCATTTTATGCACATTTCTGTAGCATCATTTATTATAAACATATTTTTCACTCAATATAAAAGATTTCGGAAATAGAAAAAGCAAATGAGATAATGTAGATGTCTCATATGGCCGTTGAGAGGCAACGGGGTATCTTTTTTCAAGCTGTCCACCAAATGTTTGGAAATGTAAGCAATATAAGAGCTTTGCAAAAAACGTTTATGTTGTGAACACTAGAACAGAAAGTTATATAATTGTAGGAAATTTACTGTTTTAGTAACCCTAAATGTACGGCGAAATATGAAGCCATTTGGTATGCTAAACGCAGACGAAATAAAAACCCAGAGTTTCTGGTAATCTGAATAATAGTATAAGGAATTTAATAGAAACCATACTGCACGTCAATGCTCATGATGCTGATGTGGCGGAAATGTTAATTTTTAACCAACTATATAACATCTAATGAGAGTCAGTTGTCGCATTGCTCGGAACCTTAAACATAATGCTAAGTAGCATAATATCAAACAGGTACTTCTGTCAGAATAATCATGTCCAATTATTTCTCGTGGAATGTGAAGAATAGCAAAACTACGTTTTTGGTTTTGCTAGTTGGTCCTTCTAAGATAGATCAACTGCAATATCATATTCAGTATCCTATTAAGATTTGGGTATTTTGCGTTATACGTAAGAATGAAACACATTTCCTATCGTAAGGTTAGTTAATTCCCACAAGAACCGTATTTGAGCTACAGCCATCCGTTAGATGTTTAATTATTGACCTTAACGTTCAGTAGTTTGGAATATGCATTGCGCTTGGTTTATCATCTAAATTTTCTTGTTTTATGAGACCTGTCTCATCGTGATTGAAACGTGTGCCGTCGAAGTACGTATGTTGTGTACAGATCTATTACGTAATGAAATGATCTCTTATTCATGTGTGAAGGAATGCCTCTTCAGGTAACGTACCAAGTGGTACTGTTACTCAAAACAAAGGTAGGACCTATCGTGTATTGAGTAAGCACAGAAAATACCAATGGCTTCTCGAACTCCTGATTGGGTACAAATTTATTCATGGAAGCAATGTATCTACATCCTGTACTTGTAGATGCAATATGAAACCATTAGCTTTGCTGAAATGTCATCTGCTCCGGTGGATTTCTTGAATTATAACGCATAAGGTGTTTATACCAGGACAGACCTCAGTATTGAACTTTCATGGTAGACCCACTTTGTCTTCAAAGACAAAGCATCCCCTTTGGGACACACTACAGAGTGTGTTCCAGTGAGGATCTCTGAAGTCCCCGTAATTCTCTCCCCCAAAGGTGAAAGGGCCACAGAGAATAATACCCAGAAACACCAAAGAACTCTGTCCGCCATTCCACACATGTAAATGCTTCTAGAGTCTGAACTCTGACTAATAAACATTTATTCAACCTTTCACCCAACTTTCTTTCTCTTTTACTCAACACAAACGATCTTACACACACCATACATAATTTATTCCTCTTCTTTTTCTCATTCCAGCAGATCGAAAGCAGGCAGGCATCTCCCGGTTGGCAACCTAGAATGAAAGCAGCTCCAAAGTGGATTTAACGGCAGATTCAGAAAGCAAAAAACCAAACAAAAACCTGAGGAAAGGGCGAACCCTCCTCAGGAAACCCTGAGGTCAAGACGTCAAGGCATCTCTGAACTACAACATTATATTCTCTCAAAGTAAAATTTCACCAAAGTGACATTCACGAAACGCAACACTTAGTACGTATCTAAATCAAAAAAATTAACAAATTTTAAGCACTCACTTCTAAACACTATACTAAAATTAGATAAACAATTATGTTATTTCTACAACTTAAGATTTATGACTATCCTAAATCCTGAACAAATCTTTGAGGACGTTCAACAGTATTATTTAACTACTAGTGCACTAATTTTTTTACACAGGAAGAGACAATATTAATCTCCTAAATTTAACAGCGAACTTATACGTTTCACTAACGTACTACAACTTTTCAAGAAACTAATAAAATATTTCAATTTTTAACAAACGAATTATAGTAACTTTTACTGCAGGCTGAAAACAAATCAATCTTTACATTTTGGCCCATTCTCCTGAGGTCTGACACTCACCTGTGCATGGTAGAGAAGCCACACTTTATTTTAATTCCAGATGATGTATGGAGCTTGCCCAGAACCTCCAATTATTCTCCTCCATGACATCCATCGTTGAGTGAAATGTGATTCGGATAATCGGGCGTGATCAGTCACCATCCGATTTCTGATCATCCTCTTAATGTGCCAAATGACTTGCTGAGTGTTACCATTTGATTTTTGACTATGTATAACTTTGTTTCGTTCTTGCCAAATCTGATAACTTGTTTCAACTACTATTATTAGATAGACAATATTTTTCCCGGAGGGTATTGGATGCAGTTTAATTATCTGAGAAGCACTCATGGGAAACGAAGCCGGCCCACGACGATACTCCCGCCCAAACACGTTTGGCGAAACGACAGTTCACAAAAAGGTGAAGTCTATCTTCTACAAAACCGCAATTCCAGCAGTGAAAATTTGAACGTCCTGCCCAACGGCAGGTTCTCTGTCGGGTCGGAATCACGTCGTGTGCCAGCTTAAAGACAAAGTCTCTTCTTGTAGAGTAGAAGAAGCGACGTGCCACGTTTTCCCAAGCTTCCTCATTACAAAATGTCAGTGGAACATGAAACCTATGAATCTGAATATTACTTGGAGGAATTATGAAAAAATATAAATCTTTAACACTTTTAGTCTTTTTAAAGTTATTGCACTGTAAGAAATCAAGTTATTCCCTGTAAAAAACAGGGACAGTATTTTTAACCGGTCCATGCCACTGAGGTTCATTTGTCACATATTTCTTTATGTCCAGACTCGTTACAAACTTAAGGAAGTTATTGTTCGGGTAGGTCTTTTCCACAAGCTATTGCCGAATTAGCCAAAAACGGATGGTTTTAAACCATAATTTCAAATTCCGTATTTCTATCCCACCATTGTTAAGTCTTTAATACATCACTTTTCGGCCAATATCTTCTTTGATTTTTCCATTCCAAAGGAATTTGAATAGAAGTCTAGTCATTTGCACCAGTATCGTTCTTGGGGGTTCCAGAGGAGCCCCGCATGGGCACATTTAGTCACCGACAAAGTGTAGACCAATTTGGCTCTATTGCTGAAAGAAATTCTGTGGACCTGCCACTGTTCTCTCACTTTTGTCAGTTGGTCAATTATTTCTCGAAAAGTAGTATCATTTGTCCCAAAACGGGTAAAGTGAATCCCTCGAATCTTAAACTTTTTCACGCTGGGAATTCTTCCTTGGTATGTCCAATTTTCTCAAAGGAGGGCTTTGGAATTTGAGACATTAAGACTGGTACCTGTAATTTCACCGTATTCTTCAAAGTCCCGGAGAGCTTCGATTATAGACTGTTCATCTTTTAGGTACAGCAGAACATCATCTGCATATGCTGAAAATTTAATTTTTTGATCGTTCTGAGCCGGAATTGGGAATCCACGGATTCTGGTGTTAGACAAAATTTTCCTTAAAAATAGCTCTATTGTCAGCACAAACAAAGTTGGAGACAGCGGCGAACCTTGCTTGATACCTCTTTTGAATTTAATTTGCTTTGTCTTGTGCCCACTTATCAAAACCTGAGCATATGATTCTCTATGTAACTCTTCGATGATTTTCACCATGGATTCAGGAAAACCGCACTCTACCAAAATGCTTAAAAGCGCCTCTTGATCAACGTAATCAAATGCCTTAGCTTGGTCTAACGAAAAAAGTCCAAACTTTATTTTTTTTTTCATTTATTAAATAGGTGATACCTTCTTGCCAGCCTTTCAGATATTAGTTAGAGCCATATTGGCGCAATCGTGGCATCCCAGGTTTTGTGTGCAGCTGCTGCTACAATGGTTTACTAAAGTCCAAAATATTTATATAAGTTGTAAATATATTCCCAATAAATTTGTGAAAATAATTTATTTATACTTAAACCACCATTTACTTACATTTAACAAGATGGTTGCTTTTACAAAAAAAAAAAAAAAAGAAAGAAAGAAAGAAAGAATAACGTTTCTTTTGTCTTAAAAATTCCTTTCATAAAATTAAATTAAGAATCAGGTATGCAATAATTGCACCATAATTTTTACAAGGAAACCTAGAAGGGCCATTTGGCAATTAGACGTAAGCAAAAAGAACTAACTGAGTTCATGAAAGAAATACGGGATTACGCCATATAATACAAATTTTGAAGATGACAATCCGATTTTTGGCGTAAATGTGACAAGGATGGTAAGTCAGATAATATCTGAAAACTTGAAAATTTTCATGGGTCCCGCTCCAGGACGATGAAAATTTTCAAGTTTTCAGATATTATCTGACTTACCATCCTTGTCACATTTACGCCAAAAATCGGATTGTCATCTTCAAAATTTGTATTTCTAACTGAGTTTATTTCATTGTATAATTTCATATAAAAATATGCTATAGTTAATTTCTGCCAGCATATATTTTGCCTCGAAAGCCGAAGCGGTGATCATAAAAAATGGGGATTAACCGAGCCGTGAGTGTTATCTACTATACACTTCTCCGTTTCTCCTTTGATCGTTCTGCGGGAAAGCATTTCCTTTCTTATGTCTCTCTTGCATTTTCAAACAGGTATTATATCCAGACTATCTGCACATGTGGAAACCCTTACTAATTCGCATTTTTGTGTGCATGCAAGAACACACAGACAGACAGATGGAATATGTACTTCCTAACCGGTGACACCCTAAAGACAAAATGCAGTTGAATTTGTGTAAAACTTCGAGACTAAGGAAAAATGGATTTAGAATTCGGACATTTAATAAAAATAGAAAAAGTAAAATATGAAAAGTTATGTTCTTCCCCTCTAATAAAAAGCACAAGAGATATCAGTAAATGATCAACAAAACAATGATTTTAATAAAAGGCAGCTAAAGTAAGGCCTTAGCGGAAACTCTCTCTCCCTGCACCATAATACTGAAAAACTAGAAATTGAGCCACATATCTTCAATGATAAGCATTTTTAAGAATCACGAAAACACATGTAAAAGTACTTTTGTTGCTTGTCTGACTGCGTTTGTTTTAAACGTCAAGAAATAGCGCCAAAATGCAGTACGACAGAGTGAAAAAGACGAAATTCATTTTTTTCCCACTCGACTCGCTCTCGTCGGCGAGAAAGTGTCTCGATGAAATATCTCATATATTTTGGTGCGCGTGATGTAATAAGTGTTTCTCTAGCAAATCTTTGCAATAATTCCAACCCTAGCGTATTTCTTGCGATATAATGATTACATATCTCACGATAGATGGTAGTAGGTCCGTACTTACGATGTGTAACCAGGTTATCGACAGGTGTTCTAAGCGATATGTGTCGTAGCAGACTCTTCAAGACAGAAACTTAATACTCAGAGTTTACTGTAATTTGTGGAGAACGGCATGTTGGTATACTACACTTTTATGATCAAAGAAAATTATCATCATCATCTTCCCAGCTGATTTCGTTTGACGGACGTTTTTCGAAGGAGGGGAGCCTGTGTGTTTCCAGACACTCGTTGCGCGCTTTATGAGGGGGGGGGCGACGTCGAAATAGTGGTCGCATATTTCATCGGCAGTTATTATTGTGTTTAGAAAGTTTGAATCCTTTGCGATCATATGTTTCCACTAATGTCACACCTGAACTCTGGCTAACAATTGTTCTCTTGTCAGGTGTTAGGAACCAATCTGGAACACACACGATGCAGCAGTAATTTGTCGCGTAGAATGCGGAATGCCTATGTTTTCGAAATATTAGTTGACGCCGCTTTGTCTTCATAATTCATTCGTCGATCTTCTTACATGAAGGCCCTGTGTTAACAAAACGCTCGTAGCAACACTCTCAGGTCGACCAGGCCTGGAATCTAGTTCTGTCAATAAACGCTGCCTTTTGAAAGCATGGTGCCATGTAAAAATGGTTCGCTCAACCAAACATTTATCTTTGTTTGCTTTTTTCATTAAATCATCTGTTTCCTGAATCTTTTTACTCAAACGTAAAGAATTTCTACTACACCACGCATTTTACTTCTTAACTCCGAATCAATCACTTCCATAGCTGTATGGCAAAATGCATATGTACCTTAATCAACTGCGCAAAAACAAAACAAGAATCATTTGCACGGCTAATGAGTGTCGCCATAGATACTTACTTAATTCAGTGAGTCGTCTGCGTGGCTAGTTTTCACCATCGCATTGCTGACAACTCAAAGTAAAATGACTCTCAGTTTTTATGGAACGAACTTTGAACAATTTAATGAATAATGCTTGAACATTGAAAGGAATCGAAACATTCTGCTGTTTTGTGATATTCTCTTGTATTTGGAAGCGTTTTAATGTGCTAATTGATGCATCACATTATCAAAACTAGCAGAATGCAAGGATCCTTTTTCTGCGCGTCCTAGCTCAGTGGTTTCACTGTTCTGTCTCTCGAACGAAGGGCACTGTAATAAAGGTCGTACGGAAGAACAGTGTTGAGATCACCATTTTAATGGTAAAAACACAATTTCGTCCTTCCTCCCCTGCCAGCTCCCCCAAAGTGTTTTAATAATGAAAATAAATGCTGGAGGTAAATCCTTCCTCGCATTAATGCGAATGAACATATCAGATCATGAGAAATCCTGCTGAATAACGAATTGTAACTAATGCCTGCACAACTCATAGACTCAGCCCTGCTACTATTTCTAACAGAAAATTTCATTTTTTTATATCCATCATAACAATATATCAAAAAAAAAATCAACTCCAAAAGATGCATTTACGAGGAGAAATTCCTAAAACACAGATACACTGCTGGGCAATTGCTAAGGACGCATCATAAATGGATATATAGCGCATAAAAAAGTAAGTGTGGTTGGATGCCAAGTGAAATAAAATAATGTCAGAATGCCAGGACATTACAAGAAAGACAATTTATTGTGCTCTGAAATCCAGAAGGCTTTGGAACGTGTTCAAGGGACAAACAGGCCATTTTGTGCAGAATACGTAAACGTGAAAAAAATGCAATTACTGTCCGCAGGCGTTCCGGCGTAAGATGTCAATACGGGATATGGCCATTATGGAGGGCGATGCAAGATTCCACACGTCGTGTCATGCTTTGCACAACATTATCAGGCAGCTGTTTGGGTAATTTATCCCATTCCTCTGTCAGTGCACGGATGAGGGTGCCCTTGTTTATTGGAGGGCATAGGCGACCAGCAAGACTCCTCCCCAAAGCATCCCACACATTTTCAATGGGATTCAGATCTGGAGAACGTGCCGGCCATACGAGGCGTTGAATATCCTCGCTCTCAAGACACTCCTGGACAGCGACTGTTCGATGACATGTTGCGTTGTCATCCATGAAAATGAATCTTTCACCGACAGCACCACGGAACATGCGAACATGAGGTAGCAGAACATTATTAATGTATCGTTGGCCAGTCATAGTCCCAGTTGGAAGCACATAGAGGGACGTCCGGCCATTGATCATGGTGCCAGCCCATACCATTGCACTACATGTCGTATATCGGTCCCTTTCCTGTATGTTTGCTGGAAAATATGCAGTACCACTATCACGCCAGATGAGTTGTCGTCGACAATCAGACGATAGACTGTATCTACTCTCATCTGAAAAGAGGACAGCAGACCAGTCGTTATCAGTCCAATTGCGATGTTGATGGCACCATTGCCAACGGGTGGTACGGTGACGTCTGGACAATGGGATGCACACAACAGGATGGCGGGCGTATAGTCCTCCTTCATGCAAACGTCTGGCGACACTTTTTCGGGAGATCCGCTTTCCAGTAGCAGCCATAAGCTGATTTGTTACCTCACTGGCTGTGCTGCGCTGGTGTCTTTTTGTTGATAGCACCATGTACCGATTTTCTGCAGGTGTCGTACTCCTAATACGACCTCCCCCGTGGTGTTTGCTACACTCTCCATTTGTTTGAAATGATTTCCATAGCCTTGAAACAACACTGTGGCTGACGTCGAACTCCCTGGCAACATCTGTTATTTTTCGCCCTTCTTCAATCTTGCCAATAATACGGCCACGCGTAAAATCATCTAGGTGATGTCGGTAAGACATACTGCAACTTGCAAGTTCGTCAATTGATTCTTTCCCTTTCAACTTTGCGTTTGAACAACAACGGTCAATACGCGTCAAATCCTTTATATCTCTTATCAGCGCTATGACGTCACGAACAACTTCGGCAATCCAAAATTTGCATACGCACAACACGTCTTACTGCATCCCGCACTTATGCTAATTTCCACATTTTCCTGCCTTCCATTTTATGGTTGCTATCGTTGCTTGTGTCATCCGTCCTTAGCAATTGTCCGGCAGTGTATTATCAGCTTTAATACATATAATAAATAATACTTGCATATCCCATCGAAAAGAAAAAATGTCAGCACCTCAGCTCCTGCTACGCTATTAAAATAAAATTTGGAAATATAGGAGAACTATAGGCCGTTGCAAGATTACATTACCTTCACATAGCAAGTACAATATTTATTGCTTGTGTGAAGTAACCTCTTTCCATGTAACTCAATGGAGGCAGAAAAGTGTTATATCAGCTGCAAAATACTGATCCTTCTTCTTGTATAAATCTTGTCTAGATCCAGCTATCAGTGCTAGAAATGAAGAAAATCATTCGCCATCTGCGGCAAGAGAGTTGAACCCTTAAGGAAAAAATGTCATTTCATTCGCTGGTATTAAATTGCGCAGAATGCATCGGATCATGGTTTACATATGAAACGATTTGTGTTTGAGCACCTTAAGAATTTCGGAAACCATAAAATCTCTTTTGAGGTAAAATTTTATATAGCATCAAAAAACATTGCAACCGTAAAATCTCTTTTGAGGTAAAATTTTATATAGCATCAAAAAACATTGCAACCGTAAAATCTCTTTTGAGGTAAAATTTTATATAGCATCAAAAAACATTGCAACCGTAAAATCTCTTTTGAAGTAAAATTTTATATAGCATCAAAAAACGTTGCAGTTCTGATAGGTCATAGGCAATTCAACGTTTTTGTACAGGTTAAAAAATAAATCAACATTAGAACCGCATGCAATACGTAGATACATAGTTAATTAAGTAGTTAGTAGGTTAGCAGTCTAAAAACTGCGTACAACAATATGTTGGCCGTAGCCCCAAAAGTGTTCCCTATTTGACTTTCTATATTGTACCCAGTGAATGTCTTACAGCAAAACGCAAAAAATGAAATGTTTCCTTATCGTCTTGTGCGGAAACAAGGATCCAGCATAAGGCAACTCTGTCGCGTTACTTTCCAATGAGTATTATTTCTCTGAGAGTATCCATTAGCTATACACATTATTGTCGTAACATAGCATTTTCTTAATCTCTCACCTCCTCTTATTGTCGTTACATAAAATTTTCTAAATCTCCTGACCATCCTCCATCACGAAAATCCCTGTAATAAAAAATGAACTAATACCTAGGTGGCCCAACATTTGCTGCTACTTCGGCTTCGACATTGCTGAGGGAGCTTGTTGCTAAGTTGCCGCTGTAACTGCCTTGTGCTCTGCCACAAGATCACGTGTCATGTAATATCCCATGTTTGTCGATTTTAACCGTTCCAATTCACACAAAGGTGGGGTTAAGATCGGGACGCTGTTCAGGTTAGTCAAATTCTTCGACATATCATTTGCTTATGGTGGAATTGCTTTCTTAGTAAAGGAAATGGCCTCAACGGAATGTTTGCCAAAATGCTAAGAACACAGATTTCTAAAAATGTCGTTAATTTCCGCAGCGTTAACAGTGTTGTACGTTGGAACCAGAAGACACATCCGAAACCATAAACAGTGTAACAGCCTAACATAATCGATGTTCCTCCCCTCTACTGCTAGATCGGCGCAGCACAGTCGTGGAGGCTGAGATCACATGGCATACTACACTCCCATACACGTCCGCGGACTTCGAGATGGTGATTAATAACTCATTATTCCAGAGAATACGTGTTCGCTGAACCAGAATCGGAGAGAGTGGATATGACACATGTAGCATTATCATTCACAACGAGAAACCGTCAAGACCAAATGCGAAACAAAAATATTTTGCGCAGTTTTCAATTTTACTTCGTATTTCTTACTCATATAAGCAACGTCTGTGAATTACATGATTTCCAAATGAAGATGTGCAGCAGTTGTAAGTGTTTTCTTGCGGCCATATCGTTCTTTTAGTTATTTGTACTAATTAGTCTCATTCATCTGTCATTCGTTCATGACAATAAGTAAAGTTTTGTGATGAAAAATCTAGTGATGGCCTGTGTTTTCCAGTGCAAATTCGAAAAACGTTTTCATCGATTGTATAGCCTGTTCTCACAGAATTTTGTAAGCATAATTAGTTACATTATTCTTAAAAATACATGAGTTAATTATAGCAAACATTTTTTACTTCTTGGCGATATTTTATTTGTTTTAGCAAATGCTTTTAAATTATTAGCACAAAAAAGTAAATATTTCTCTTTTTTTAGCAGCTATAAATAGGTTTTACACTAGTAGCTGTTGGGAACCTTTTTTCAGTAATATATTACAGAAATAAAATAAATATATATAACTGATTTTTTCCATCTGGCAGCGGATGATGACCTAAAAATATCAGTGATTTAGAAGAGGCTCAGTCCTCCATTAAAACCAGTATACATCTTGATCAATAAACCGTGTAAATAAAACCGCAATGTGCTATGTGCTGCAGAATTGTCCTTGTATTCACATCGATTTTCATCTAAAACCTGAATGGTATTCCCAAGTACATTTCCACATCTTCTGTCATAACACCCGCTCAAACAGTCATCGTTTCTTACAATTAAATTCTTAATGTATAGATATAAATAAGTGCACGAAGCAACCTGTGATGAAGTTTTGAAATTTGAAATACGTAAATTTTAATTCGCGCATATAATTAACCTTTATTAATTTATTTAACGTTTTCTAACACAGCATCACCACTGAGCTTAATCTTGAAGGCTGTTTTTCTTTTTTTGTTTTATGTGCACACTTACTTTTAAATTCTCATCGTGCTTCATGAAGCCTCAAGTACCGCTAATCTGGAGTACAGGTGGGAATGCTTCAATTTTGCGCCTCTATATGAATGACTATGGGAGAGGGTGATGATTCGTGACTTTGCCCGACTTCCTACAGATAGATGACACAGACACAGTAATAAAATTCAAATGTTAAGTAATTAAACTTCGGCCTAAAATTTAAACAATAAAACAAAAAAGTAACATAAAGTGGAACCAGAAAATACAATTATATTGGGTTGAAAAGTAAGTAACGTCCGATGACACGGAACCCCAGATTCGAAGCCATGTCGCACATTTTCTTCTGAGACAATGCAGCACAACGGCATAACATCATGGTGAGTTACGTCAGTGGCAGTTGGCATCAGAAGGCGAAGAACCACATGGAAGTGTAAAAGGAGCACATCCGCTTTTGCATGCTGTATATGTTTCGTCGCAGTAGCACCCCCATAAATGATGTAAGGAACGTTTCCAACGTGTGCCTTAATACTATGTCACCATAGCAGATCTTCAGTGCTGTCGTTGGTACCAGCGTTTAGAGAGGGACATTTTGACATGTCGATCATCCCCAAACCGAAAGACCAGAAACAGTGGGTGTGAGCTAGCTTTAGAAGACATTAGTGGAGACCACGCGAGAGCTGGCCGAACAGCCAGTGACTACACACATGGGCATTATCACGCACATACGTCAATTCGGGAAGGTGTTCAAGAGCGAAATGTAGGTACCCCATGAACTCAGTTGAGCAGCAGAGAGCGAATCGCATGAGCCCATGAGTTTTCCTGCTTGAACGTTACCAAGTAAAAATGTTCTTAGACCACACTGCAACAGGTGACAATAAATATATCCTGTATAACGATGTCAGCCCCCGAAAACAGTGTTTGGACCAAAAATTCACGTTTACCCTTAAAAACAAATTTACAACCACGTAATCTTTTTTGGAGGATCCTGAGTACTTTCATTTGAAACCAGTATGTTGAATAATGGCGGAGCAACCCTAATGCTGAATTTGTCGGAGCCACTGCTTTGTTGCTCTACAACGAAATAATGGAGCCAGAAAGTTACGTCACGTTATAGGTGTGCAACTTAATTCTCGGCACCTAACCGCATACGATCACAGAATATCGGCAAATTCCAATAGCTGTGTGCGATAATGGCTGATTGCAGAGCCATCGAACAGTTTTCCAGGCAACCGTAACCGCTCACAGCTGTAGTGAGAGAAGGGACGAAAATTGACGGTGAAAGCAATGTCGTTCGAGAAGCAACATTTGAGGCACTGACTCCTGTTTGCGTTTCAGTTGACAAACAGTGCCGCGGAAGCCCAGGAAATGATATGTGCTGCTTTGGGTGAGGCTTCTGTGTCCTACAGTACGTGTACGAAATGGTCCCAGCTGTTTAAGCAGTGAAATTTCGATCTCCGTGATGCAGAACGCCCGGAACAGCCATAGAAAGTTGACGATGAGGAACTGGAACAGCTGTTGGACGCGGATCCCTGTCGCACACAGTAACAGCTCTCCCAGGAACTAACACGGCAAGTTATCACCTTCAATAAAAAAATCACCTTCAATAAAAAAAAAAAAAAGAAAAGAAAAGAAAAAATGCGTGGCCGAGGCCATATCCTGTCCAATGTTTGTGAGTGTTCTAGAAATATGTACAGACTCATGCAGGTGTACATACCTCAGAAAGCCCGAAAATTACATTGACCGGGAAAGATATGATGATATTATGTTTTCGTGTTTTCTGAGGTATACCCATTTGTATAATTACCCCCACCTGCCTGTAACATCCACTTACTATATCTGCGAACTATTTTATTGTCCATTAGCGATCTTTGCTTTTTATCACGA
This sequence comes from Macrothele yani, assembly GCA_039090855.1. Lineage (NCBI taxonomy): Eukaryota > Metazoa > Arthropoda > Arachnida > Araneae > Macrothelidae > Macrothele > Macrothele yani. The sequence goes on along the minus strand of CM076999.1, from coordinate 41,299,290 downwards.
TGTGATCATGGCTGCCTTTTCTTGTGTAGTGAACTTCTTTCCTTTTCATCTTAGTTACAACAAACATGCATTTTATCCATGTTTCATTTTGTCTTTTGCAGCTTACTGTATAGCTCTTTTGATTAAAAATCCATGTATCATATCCATAACTAAAACCTGAAATGATGCTTTCATTAAAAGTTTTATTTATCAAACCATCATGATAAGTTGTACTTGAAAATCTTATTTAGTGCTTTCCAAATCACTCCAGCCAAATTTCATACATATTCATTCAAAACGCTTACTGACCGTCAACGACCTTCAAACACGAGAAGAAAGTGGGCCTGTTTATCAAAACACAAAACAAAGTACCAAATTAGGTGTTATTTTAACTAGAACTGTTAGGAAGAGCACTGTTCAATCCCATTATACTACAATGTTGAAAACGTAAGTTTCTCTTATTTCGTGTCACCAGTTTATAAATTTGTTCAATAATATGCGGTTAGATTGGTGCCAAATAATACGTTGGTTGTCTTTCTAGTATTATAACTATCATAATCATAATTAGCACCAATTTATATTTAAGTTGTTATAACGACCTAAACTCTTGACATCGGCCAACAACCTAAGAAGCCTATCACCTTTCGTCTCATCTCCTCCACGAAACAAAACAAAATGTACCGTGCGGAATAAATGAACTTACGATAATTTCATCATTATGATTATTTTTGTTGCAAGGAGCGGAAGATATCATGCTATAAACCAAATTTCCTTTTTTCTTCAACTTAACCTGATGTACTGTATTTATTTCTTACCTACCCATTCCTGAAGGAGAAATCTTGAATTATCAGCAAACGTTTAGACATGGAAATTGCATCTCAGCGTTATTTGTCCCATGAAAATGCGTGTGTAAATCTTAATTTACCTTTCTCGTTCAATCTCATAAATTGTATTATCCCTGTTGACAGCGACGTCTGAAAATAACTACTCATTGCTATGAGATATATTTCTGTCTGAAGATTGAAAATCGACGTCTGAAAATAACTACTCATTGCTTTTGTATATTTCTGACTGAAGATTCCACTAGCTGTTTCACTTGTCCCGTTTCTATGTTGAATTATATTTTCACAGCCAGAATATTCACAGCTTCACATATAGCCAGTGGCAATAACTCAGATAGATGACGTGGCTGATATAGTTACTGGAGGTGATAATAGACTAGATGGGTCTGGCACTACATATAGGACAGCAAAGTTAGCAGCGGGTAGGCAATTGGGCTACTTGAAGATGGCGAACAGTTTTTGCTGAAATGCATCGGACAGGACAACTGAATGGTTCTATAGGCGTTTTGGTACCGTGTCGGTTTTTTTTTTTTTTTTTTTTTTGTACAACGTTTTTAACGTATGTACGTCTTTTGTTTTTTCTCAGTTTTAATTATAACATTCGTTTTTCATTCGGTAAGCCCATTTCATTAGTTATTAAACTCTCACTGATACCCTATTGTTGTGATATGCGCGTATTGCCATGCATGATCGGATGGAAGCATTGTGTCAAGATAATTCTCAGTGCGACGTTTTAATGTCTGTAAACATTCAAAGTTTTTAAACATTTATACGTTCTTGGTTCTTACTTTAGTTTTGATTGTTACGTTCGCATTTTTATTGCATTTTCACTCACGTCTGATCCATGTTTTCTTATACACTTTTTGAAACCCTGTTGCTGAGACATACAAGTATCATATCACATGGTCCGATATAAACATCTAGCAAACAGAACTCGCAGTGCAACGTTATTTAACTTCGTAAATGGCAGACGTTGAACCTAACCAGAGCGAGAGAGAAGTCTTCTTGATAACAGATTGGAATCACCTTACTCGAGTGGTTTCTGCAATGATGTCTCAGCTCGACCGGATCTCCAGGAACACAATGTCAAGGTAAGCCTTTTAGTGCTTCATGTTTTAAACATTCAACAAATTTTTAAAACCATTATTTCGCATTAAATTACAGAGATATTAAAAAGGGGAAACGAACGTTACCAAAGATAACAACGTGCAAGAATTGACAAAAATGAAGATATTACGTTTTTTTCTGAATACCCGTTAAACCTTCTTCAAATTAAAACCACATATTTCTTAACACAAGATATATCCGATACAAGGTTCATCCGTTTCTCAAGTGGAATTTGTATTTACATTGTTTTAAATGATCACATCATATATGTGTTTATGTGAAATATAACGAAATAATAGAGAACAAATATAATTTCTTACTGCACCAAAAATCAGGAATTTTAAGGATACATATTGTGTCCGAAAAAAATTGGAAACATTCGTAGTATTTAAAGCAGCGCGGATTGTAATAATCGTTGAAGGCGTGGCTGAAAGCGACTCGTTTTTAATTGTCATGACCTGGAATTACAACATAATACTGTAATATTACAAGCGCAAACATTATTTTCATTTATGTTACGTCTAAAGTGTGCAGTAACGTGGTGGTGATGAAACCATCGATAAACCGGAAAATATATGATTCTGGTAAATCATCATTGCGCGTTATGCGATATAGAGAACCAAATTCAATGGGACCATGAGAAATGTGTTTGTGTGTATTTTTTATGTGAAAAACAGTATTCGTGAAGTATAAGAAATAAGAGAGGGAAAAAATTTAAACTGGCAAGTGCATAAATAGTTCAAGCGTTTTATGTACAATAAAAACGGTGAAATACATGAAATATTTTTTTCAGAGCACGGTACCTGGCTTTTGCAGCTGAGAATCTATCAGGAATAGAAATTACACAAAATAAAGGAATTCCTGTTGAATGTATTTTCAAAACATTGAACTTCGCTTAACTGACTCTCCGTCAACTCATTCATATATAAATTTTTCCCACACTGTATTGTTTTTTTTTTCCACACTTTTTTTTCCGCCTGCATTGTATTATTTTATTTAGGTTCGCAAATCGCTGTAACTGGAATTCGAAATTTCATCAGAACTTTGAATTTACTGTTAATGTACTATTAATGCTTTTTCATGAGAATTAAGCATCGTAACTGAAATACACTGTAAAAAAAATTAGAAAGCAATTAGTTCACTTTGTGATTGTTGAAATATATATTATTGTAAATTTAACACTGGAAAACATTAGAAATATTTCTACATTAGAGCATTAATCCCTTTAAAAGGTACACGTTGATGTTCTATTATACACAAGTGTTGTAATACTGCATTTCTTCTTTTATTTAGAGTTCGTAGGTATAATACAAACACTACATCAGACTGTTAAAAACGCAGAGCATGCGAAACATTGCCACCACAAAAACCATGATAAGGTTAGGACTCCATGTCGAATGGGTACTAGAGATACAGAAATAATTATCTTTACAGGAACACTTTAAGAGGGAGAATGAAAAAGTAAAGACAATGTGCCTTTTAATATCAATATCTGTGAACAAAAAACGCAACGGTTATTTTATTTCTCGATATAGTTCCCCTGTAAGTCAATTTATTTCTTGTATCGTTCCACTAACTTCGTCATTCCTTGGGAGAAGAGGCTTTTGATCTACTCCCGAATCCAAGTCTGCGAAACTCTCTTTATCTCATCATCAGTTGTTGAGCACAGCGAAAATTTCTCACGTAATCGTATAATCGACGCAAATGTTTTTCTACAACAGAAGATGAAAACATGGAAAAGTTCCCCTGTAATCGTTTTTTTCCCATACTGTGTTGTTTTTTCCCACACTTTTTTTTCCGCCTGCATAGTATTATTACTTTATTTAGGTTCGCAAATATTTTTTCTTCTGGCAAAAAATTCGTAAGACGTTTCCTAGAATGGAAGTGGGATTGGCCAAAGATGTCTTCTGTAATCCTAACATTTTTCCTGAATATTTGTTAAATATAGTTTTATTCCATAAACATTTGTGTTTTAGTGTGTAAACAAAGCCAAAACAGGTACAGAACCAGCTAAATGTTCTTGTTCCTGGTTATCATGGCAATTAGGTACAGAAGGCAAATTGATCTTGTCCCTCGTTATTGCAATTGTCCTTGTAACTAATTTAGGCTTTCTTTGTGCTTTTCGTAGAAAAAATGTAAGGTGATCATTTTTCTTTTTTCTTTCTCCTTTTTAAAATTTCTTCCTGTGCAAATTTTTGTTTTTCGCATCTAATATTCTCTTCCCCATTGACCGCCCGCAGATGTTTTTTTGGCACCATATTTGTCGCAGATGATCAGGAATTTTCAGCTATGGGAACTTTTGGGTCGTTAATCGCCATCTTTAGTTTCGAACAAACACATCAGTCAATCAGTTTTGTCATGTAATGCATTTGTTTCTTCTCCTTCGTTTCGAATGGGGAGATTATTCTTTAGGAACTAAATAGACACGAAATATCTTGTTTTCAAATCTATGCTTTTGGGTTTGTTTTTATACATTTCTAATGTTAGTGGAACGTCCAGTTTTTCCTTAACAATCCAGAGTTGAGATTACCAATACGTTGTTTAAAATTCCTATTTTATGGTACTGAACTTTCTGAATAACTAAGTGTTCAACCAAATCAGATATGTGTATTTAAGGTATTATAATATTTTTCTTGCTTTTTACGCTGATGTCATATTTGGTCGCGCATACTATTGACAATAACGTTCTTGCCAAATGATTGGCGAAATGTTTTGAATGCTGGTACGCAATAGATAAAGTGAACTGACAGCAAATTCATTTCGTGAAGATGTAATTTCTACTTCGTCAATATATCTCTTAACCGGTAACAAATTTAATTAGGATATATTTGATTTTAGATGTCTGCAACATTCTATGTGGCTAAAACTTCAAATTCAAGCCACATAAATAAATATCATGGTATTTTACCCAATCATGAGCAAAAGGACAGGAAGAACACATTTACCAAACCGCAGACTGTTTAAAATCCCAAAATACACGGTCTGTAAGCAACAACAACGCAAAGCACTCTAGAAGCCGAATGATTTACGTATTTTAAATGTAAATATAAAAGAAAATATAAAATTGATAGGGATGTTCGAAGTCAGAGCAAAGCGTCATTGGTTATTATAAATATTACTTAAATTGGACGAGTATTTCACATTTTTAGCATGTCTTTCGTAAATAAAGATCGTGTTTATATTATCGGTTTGTCCGTCCGTCTGCCTGTACACACCATATCTCATTAACTGTTAATCCGATTTGAAAAATTATTTTTGCATTGGGAAGCTTGAAATATGCAATTAAGGATCCTTTCTTTCATTGTGTTTTTATGATGTATAGTTTCGCTGCTAGAGGGCGTGAACGCAGATGATGTCGAATTCAAAATACGTTTTATTCCATATGTTTGCTTCTATACATCCGACTGAAAAATTCTTTTAACTTTCGATTCCATTTATGCCGGTGGCTATTTCAGGTATAGTTACTTTTTCAAGTAACGCATAGATTTCCGCTAGGGGGCGTCAAATTTAATTACGCTTTCCCCGATTTCTCTTCTTCTAAAACTCCGATTCGAATTTTTTTTTTTCAGCGGATACAGTTTCTGACGGAAAATATTTTCAAAATCTTCCTAATTTTCTGTAATGAATACTTTTGCAACAAAGAGGTGTAAGCGTTAATTTTTGCTTCTGTGGTTTTTGCCATAATATCTGAGCTTCAAAATCTTGATTGAAAAAATTCTTTCGTGGACCGATGCCACTGACGTCGGAATATTTTTTGGAATATTTTCTTTTCCAAAATATCGCATGGTTTCTCCGCCAGGTAGCGTAGATATATGTCTTATTTTTTCAATATCTCTATTTCTATTGATCCTGTTTGAAAAATTATTTCTTTATTGGACAGAGTTTCCAGTGTGACACGTTTTTTCAAATAATTACAAAAAGTCCAGTAATTTAAAAACTTTGCGCTAGGTGGCGAGATGGTAAATTGCGTTACTCCCGATAACTCTGCTTGTAAAACTCCGATTTGAAAAATTATTTCTGCGCCGGATACAGCTCCTGATGCGAAATCGTTGGCATCTAATTTCTGGTAATAGATTTTTTGGCCAACAGGGAGCGTAAGCCTTAATTTCCGCTTCTGATGTATTTGCAGTAGAATTTAAGCTCCTGCAACCTAGACAGAAATTTGTTTCTTATTGGAGCGATACCGCTCACATCGAAAAACCTTTTGAGAATACTTTCTTTCTAAAATAAGGCATGGTTCTTCCGCTAGAGAGCGTAGATGCAAATCCTATATTTGTCCATATCTCTGCTTCGAAGAATCCGATTTGAAAAATTATTTCTTTGTTGGAGAAGGTTTCGGCTGCGAAATGTTTTTCATGTAATTTCAAATTTTTCTTAACCCACAAGTCTGCAACCAGAGGGCGTAAGATCACTATTCGGTTTACAGCAATACCTGTGGGATTAAAACCCCGATTGATAAACTTCTTTCTGCCGTCAAATACTATTGTTTCCCATACCAGCTTCATTGACTTTGAATAGCTTTGATAAATTTAATTCTAGTCAGAACGGATTCAAAATATGTGCTCATTTTACCCAAAAATTCGGTGTCATCTTTTTTGTTTCAAGACATGTTAAATTCCTGTTTATTTGTGGGGGCTATTAAAAACTACGATAAGCAAATCCGCGGTAATGAGCAGCCTCTAACCATGATTCGGAACCATTTGTTACAGCCTCATTTACCGCAACTGGTTCCAGAGGAAAGGAAGACCCAGTACCGTACTGAACAAAACAGCGATGCTTCACCCACATTCGAACCCCGACACAGGTCCAACAAATGGTCAGATGGCAGCGTTTATGTCACTGCGCCACCGTAGCGCCTCATTATTTATAGGATTTTTGTATTTATTCCTTAAAATAATATTCAGACAAAATTAGAATGATTTTGCCGCAGGATCTAAAACAGAATTCCTTTGAACAACTGCGCCCAGATTTTCAACATCTCGAACACTCACATACAAGTTTTTGTTCGGAAATTTATTTTTACGTCAGGGGTGCTCAGAATTGTTAAAAACATGGTAAATCTTTGGAAAAAAAGAAATGGGTACGAAGATACTGAAGCATGAAACTTGTAAAAAAGAAGCTTTATACTGTATATTTATGTTAGCTTCATGTATTAGAATTATGTTTGTATAAATAATATTGAAGTGAGATGCAGCTTTCAGCCTACGATTACACTGCAAAATATGAGAGTCCGGTATTCACTCTTAGGTCGTTTCATTTGAAACGTATGAATCATTATTATGATTTTAGCTTGCTATAAAACGATAAAAACGTATTCCATTTCCAGATTGGTGCTTCTGAAGTTCTGCTGGGACCAATCGAAGAACACCAAAGACTTGTGCAAAAAGATGAAAGTTAGAAACGGGATCACATATTAGTGTAAAGTTAAACGGTTTCATATTAGTATTAACGGGTTCGCGCTTAATTAAAAACTAGTTACAATTAACCTATTCAGAGCATCACGTAAACGCTAAAGTCTAGTTACTCAAATAATGTTAACGTGCTGGGGAAACATTGACAATCAACTAAATAATTCAAGCAAACAACTTAAGAACATAACTGCAATTTTACAGAATTTGTCTTCGGGAAACAATTCAGTTGGCGTATTGGCTTAATTAGGAAGGTTACTTAATAACATGAAGTGGTCTTGTACTGAGGGTCAAGGTCGTGTCTGGGGAAAGACTGAATTACCAATATATTCAGCATATGACTTGAAGACCGATGCACAAATAGTTGGTCAAAGAATTTACACTTTGGGAATGGATACTTTGCACATTCCAAAAACATTCTTGCTATGCTAACTGATTGAAGCTTCCATATGAGAGAGCTGGCTCCCAGAAAAATTTTAACTACAAGAAAGTAAAGTCTCTTTACATCAGTTATTCCCCATTTCCAGAGTTCCATTTTATTTTGAAACTCGTGATTGCAGTGTTATTGTGAGTTGGTAAGAACTCGACAGGAAAAAACACCTTATAGCGAAACGCTGGATAATCAGAAAATATGAATCTTTTATGTCAAAGGAAGCGATGGCACTACAATCCCAGACTATTCAAAATATTCCTGCATCTCACAGCGGACAGAAACATGCACTAGGCTAGTTATTCAAGCTTCGGTAGCAGTGGTCGTGACATAAAGGGAGACGAATTCATTTGTGCAAAATTAGAAGCTACGTTTCTGACTGATGTAAGCCAACACAAAGTCCGACTTGTCTGTGAATGAAAATACTACATACAGACTCATGTCGCTGTTCAACGTATAAGTTCATGAATTGTTAAAACTTAGATCTAAGCATTAAACCCTTCATGTATAAGTATATTAAGTAACCAGTTATGTAGTTGCTAGGAAAAATTATATCTAAAAATAATTATATCAACACAGGTTAAACAATCCTTTTAATAGGTCTGCATCGCAGATATATTTGTGTTTAACCATCATATTTTTTTGCTTTCATGAAGAACCTTCAAATGTGGTGTCAAATTGGCGGAATTGTTAGACTAAAGATAACAAGGCGTGCAACAAATGTTTCATGCCCTGCGAATGATAATTTAGGAAATATATTTTTATCAGCAGTTTTCTACATGTAAATTGACAACAGATTGTACACCGAATCGAGCAACTTTAAAAATTAATCTTTATCTGTCTATTACGTCTTTAAAATGCCTATGGAGTTATTTTTTTACTGTGGGTTTAACGACCACCGTGAGCAACTCAGTGTGCTATAAGTAGTCGCCCGTCCCTAATTTAGGGCAACTGGCTAGAGGGAACGGAGAGAGCCAGTGCCGTAAGACAAACACCACATCCATGCCTCACCGGGACTTGAACCCTGACCCATCTCGAACGAATTATCAGAAGCCATCGCTTATACCACGGCGCCACCTGCCTGTGGAGTTTTCATGCATCTCTGTTAACGCATGCTACGATAAGAAAGTAACATACCAAAATTCATTATTTAAAATTCTGTACACAAGATCTGAAATCCTTGGTGAAGTCCGATTCGTATGACATTAGTAGTATAAAAGGACGGATCTGAGCTTAAACCGGAGCCCATAGACTTAACATTAGGTGCCGGCCGGAGCAGCCGGGCCGACGGAGGGGGCGTGGTGAGTAGCAGGCATCAGGAGGATGAGGGTGTGTGGCATGGGTCTGGATGTAGGTGGAGCCAGTGTGTTGGGACGATGCTGATGTGCTGACCTCTAGCGGTGCTTCTTGGAACTTTATTATTCCGATGGATCTTTGATTTCTGGGGAAAAGGGGGTGGACATAGGGGATGGAGAAAAGAGGGTGGACATAGGGGGAGCGAGGAAAGGGGTGGATATAGGGGGATGTCAACTCGATGGTGATGTGCTGCCCCCTAGCGGCGCTTTTTGGAACTTTATTATTCCAAAGTATCTTTGATTTTTCGGGATGGCAACGAAAGAGTGTGGAAAAGGGGTGGACTTAGGGGATGTCAACTCGATGGTGATGTGTTGCCCCTAACGGTGCTTCTTGGAACTTTATTATTTCGATGGATCTTTGATTTTGCGGGATGGCAACGACAGTGTGGAAATGGGGTGGACATAGGGGTATGTCATCTCGATGCTGATGTGCTTCCCCCTAGCGGTGCATTTTGGAACTTTATTATTTCGATGAATCTTTGATTTTAGGGGATGACAACGACCGAGTGGAAAAGGGCACTGCGTAGGTGTTCGATATGATGATGCTTTTTGGAACTTTTTTTTTTCGATGAATATTTGATTTTGAGGGATGGCAACGACAGGGTGGGGTCCATTGGGATTTTTTTTATTTATTTCTGTAGATTTCCAGCGGGATTTTTTCCCTCTCTTCGATGCTATTTTTCTCCCGGAGGAAATTTTTACGGAACGATGCAAGGGAATTTTGTTTCCAAAGGAATAAAAATGCTCTGATGGTCTTAGTGAGGTTCTAACTCATGATGATTTGGTTTCAAAAAATGGTCATTTGGTCAAATGGTTTTCGTGTACTACGTATTCACTCTATTTTTTTTTTATTTCTTTTGCGTTATTTCTTCATGTGTTTTTATATATTTTTTGTATGTTTTGAAGGAGATGTAATGAATTTCCTGGTGAAGTTTTGCTTTTCCTCCATTTAATTCTATTTCAGACCATGAGATGAGGAAATGCTTCTTTAAAACGATTACGTTCCTGTTCGCAGTAACTATTGGTCATAGACTTCATGTTAATTCTGAATCTTTCGCCCCTGCAATAATATTTTTTCGCAATTTTTTCATACGTTTAAGAAATCTACACATCTTTCCCAGTTAAAATTTTGCTGAAACAATATTTTCTTACTTTATTTCGCATATCATTATACCTTCCCAATTTCGTATCTTTGAAATTTCGTTAAATTTCTCAGTAGGTCAGAATTGTTTTTTTACTTGGCCAAACTTATGAGTCCTTTTATTCAGTCAATTATTTTCTTCATTTCATTTCAGCAAACGATTATTTTAGATGAAACATATCATCAGATTTTTATTTCCTTATATAGCATATTTTCCAACTTGCTTAAAATATTCCTGAAAGCTTGCATGTATGCCAAATATGCGTTTTTTTATTCTTTTCTAGTTAGCTATACTTTTCGTGGACTGTCCCTTCAGGAAAGCATTAATTGTCAAGACATACAATCTAAAACCTTTTTTCTGATGATAAAATTTGTATTCTTTGGGCTGTGCATTTTTCTGCCTTGTCCTAAAAAACATTAATTCTGGAGGCAAAGCGAGTAATTCCGTTCTTCCCCTAAACATTATGTTTTTAACGTTTTACTAACTCACCAGAAAAGCAGTTATTCCCCAACCCCATAGTGAAAATAAAGAAATGCTTACTGCTTTTCGCTACATATCGACTCAATCTATTTATTTTCGAAATACTGGTCATGACATTTCAACTAAAATTTCATACTTTCACCAAAATTCATGTTCTTAAAGGACCTATTTTATTTTTTTATTTTTTACTTTATTTCATGTATTCATAGCTTTACTCATGAAAATTCTGAGTCGTTTTCCCTCCAATGTTATTTTTTTACTCATAACTATTCCGTATACTATTTATTCCCTATATTCTATTTTTTTAACTTACGAACTTTCTTAATGTATATTTTTAATTATTTTATTTATTTCTGCTCAGAAAAGTTTATTGTTCTTTGGAACGAAGTTAACATGATTCCGTTATTTTATGAGATTACATGATTTTTTCCACGGATCATTTATATTTTTCTGTAGGATGACTTAAAATTCTTCATGAATATTCTACGAAATGCATCTTTTATTGTATATTAGTCCATTTTTCTGTCTCGCTTTTTCGTATATGTTTAAGAAATATACCGATCTATTCCAGTTAAAATTCGATTGTAACAGTATATTTTTTTATTTCGCATGTTATTATATCAAAGGTCTTTCCTTTCCATTTCCCCCTCTTTTTCTTCTTCTATTTGTGAAATTTCATTCTATGCTCACGCTTCATACATTTATTTCTTTTTGAAATAATTCGTTCATGTCCCCATCAAACGAAATGTTATTTTGAAATGAAATTTTTGTTCATAAATGGTTCTTCTGTTAGTTCACTGGCAGGATTTTCCTGTTGGTTATTATGTAGTTCAAGTATTTATTGTTCATTTTTTCCATTAATTCCACCATTTTCCTTTCTCCACAACTATTGTTATGTTATCTTATTTTCGTTTCTAAGTGGTTCTTTTCTAAATTTTCGAATATATTTTTATCGTTCTGCGTTTACATGGTGTATTTTCTTTGTTCTTAGTCCAGAAAGGCATGGAGGCTCTCTACATATCTACTCAAGATTAGACACGCGGCGTCAGATATCACGAATAGCGGGAAAGATTATATGGGTCAAGAGGGTGACCTTATTCTATGATTCATGCCGTTTGTCAGCGTACTTAATTTTAATGTATTTCTATATAACATAAACCATTTTTGGTCTTACTTTTCGTGAAAGTGTACGTGAATTATACAGATCTTTAGTGGTTATACATAAAATTCGATTGGGATAGTATTTTTTTTTTAATTCTTACTTTATTTTTCCATTTCTTTCCAACAATAGCTCCTTCACTATGTTTTTTTCCACATTTAACTTGAACTATTTTTCAAAATGCTATTCTATACTAATATATTCATTAAACTTTACGATGTATAGGCATTACTTTTTTCAAACTTCTCGATGAATCGGCATTATTCTACTTTTATTAAGACTTTATTTTTCCATTTCTTTCCAACAAACAAATGTTTCTTCATAATTATTTCTTTCCTATGTAACCTAAATTAACTTTCAGAAATGCTATCCTATGTTTGCGTCTTATAAAACTTCTCGATGTATCCACTTCATTTTTTTTTCAAACTTTGCAAACTTTTGCTTTATTTTATTCTGACCTTATATTTCGATTTCTTTCCAACAAATATTTCTTAACGACATGATGTTGCAAGATGTACCAAAACTTCAAATGCCTCTTTCCCTACATAGCTTGCTCTATTTTTAGGTTCCACGAATGTGAAATATGCATGTATTTTTTTTCTTTCCTAGTTTGCTATGCTTTTGTTTTCCTGTCCCAACAGAAAAGCTTTCATTGCCATGATATGCATTCTAAAAAGTTCATACTGACACTAAAATTTGTTTTCTTTGCGATATATTTTCTTTATATTTTTCTAACGCGACAGAAAAAACATTCGTTCTGGAGACTAAGTCCGTACATTTGCTAAACATTATATCTTTGCCGATACATTTTTTTTCTCTGGGGAACATTTTGCTAACTCATCAGATGTACAGTTGTTCCCAAGACGTAGCTAAAAGACAGTATTTCCCCAAACAAAAGTAATCTTTTATGAAAAACTTACTTCTTTTCCCTGTATAACGACATAATCTATTCTTCGAAATGCTATAATGTTTTCATATTTGTTTAACTTTGCTTTGTAACTGCTTTTACTGTACTTTTATTTTTTATTTCTTCATAGTATTTTTTCCCTGTTTCATTCCAACAAATGTTTTTCTTCTCAACTTGATAGCTTTCAGTTTTCCACACAAATTTTCCTAACATCAGAAATGTAACAAAAACTTAAGATATGTTTTTGTCTCTCCAACATTTATGTTCATGTCGTATTACCTAAAACATCATACTTTCATCAAACATCATATTCTTAAAGAGTTATTATTACTTTTTTTCATGTATTACCAAATATTTATTGCTAACATACCTCACCAAAGTCAGTATGAACGCACCTAACCACATTAATTTTACATCGAGATGCAACAAAACTTCGTGTATATTTCCTTCACTCAATTATCAGTTCTAACGTGGAAGGCATTACACTACATGCGGAACATCTGAGTTTGTTGAATTTCCCTTAAGGCGCTAACTTTCGTTTTCCCTTACTTTCGTTTTAAATAGGATTTCTCTATCGTATCTGTTTTTCCTGATCACACCTCATTTACTTAATTACTTCAATAACATAGAAGTCATGGACAAAGAGAAAAATCAATCGTATTCTATGTTTTCTCATAATTCTTAAAAAGAAACAGACTGCAAGAAGTCTTCCAAACTGGAACAAACATAATCAGTTCGTCGTTTCTTGTCTTTTTCATACCAAATTCTATAGTTCAACTTTAATGACATTCTTAGCGCTTCACCTTGTACACAGGTATTTTTTCTCTATTCTTAGAAGCTTTTTTCCCAAAACAACAACTAAACCACATACTTGAACTCAGTGAACAATGTACATCACTTCATACAGTCTATAAACAAAATGCCTTTTATGCATACAAATGCTATTTTCGCTCGCATTTGCTTCGAAGTTGTGAGAGAAAGCTAACCGAAGTCTTATCGAAAACATTTATGAAGTTATTTGACTTTTTCCCCCCATAAAACCCAATATTTGAAACTTTCATTTTTCATAAACTTCGTTTTTGAATCGTATAAACTTTAACAAGTGAAAAATGGATTTGTTGTTTTCGCTAAGAGGACGATTTTTTAAAGTTTCGTTTTCTTAAAATCGCAAAAATCCCATAGATTAGTAAGGGAAATACCTTCCAACTAAAAGTCAATATTTGAATCCTTTATTTTTTTAAGAGTCAATATCTGAATCGCTCAGTTTTAATAAATTCAATATTGGAAAAGTTCATTTTTCATAAAGTTCGTTTTTGAATGGTATAAATTTTTACAAGCCCGAAAATGGTTTTGTTGTTTTGACTCAGAGGGCGATTTTTAAAATTTTCCTTTTCTTAAAATTGTAAAAATCCCGTAGAATAATATGGGAAATGCCTTCCTGCTAAACGTCAATATTTGAATCGATCATTTTTTTGTAAGCCATGATTTGAATCGTTCATTTTTTTAAATGACAATGTTTAAAACGTCCATTTTTCCTAAAGCTCAATTGGATCACATGACTAAATTGATCTCTCACATCTCAAAATAGTAGACGTCAAACTTTTTATTCTTCCGTTGTAATCTTCCAATGTATTTCATCTCAAAACTTTGTAAAAGGAGTGGTTTTACTTAAAATGTTACTCCCTCAGACTTAATTTTTTCCTGTGCGAACAAAAAGAACCAAGTCAGCTTAATGGAATAATCTTTTCAGCTCTAACATCCCTTCAGTTCATTGAAAAAGCCCATTGGACTCATAAACATCATCCCAGTTTCTTATATTTCAATCTCAAGTGGGCTCGATTCATTTTTTCATGAAATCATTTCATTGGTATTTTTTTCCAATCTCCTCTGGAAGAGTCTAACATTTTGTCCCCATGACCGCAAACTATGCTTTACTAAGTTTGAATTTTCTATCAAATCTACTGGATCACATGACAATCGATTTCTCTCATCTCAAAAAAAAAAAAAAAAAGAAAAAATAGACGTCAAACTTTCTTATAGCTCAAATTTATTTCCATCGTTTACAAAACAATTATTTCAGTATTGTCAAAGTTATCAATCTGAAAATGCATTCTTTCTTTTAATCCTGATTTATTCATTATAACTTTTTTCCGACTCCCCAACTTAGAATATATATTTTTTTCCTTATGTAATACGGCTTTTTCACTCATAATTTGTTCGTGTATTGTTTCTTCTCTATTTTATTCTTTCTTTATCATTTACACTAATTATTCATGTTATTTCGTTCAAGTTTTATTTATTCTTAACAACAGCCTATGTCTATTAAAATTGAATTTTCTATCAAAACAACTGGATTACATGACTAAATGAGACATGGACCGAAGGAGCTCCCTCCCTGTCACACCTCCCTTGTACTTCGGCTCCTTCGGTCCATGTTACAGTTGTTGTTTTTTTTTTTTTGAGATGAGAGAAATTGATTGTCATGTGATCCAGAAGTTTTGATAGAAAATTCAATCTTAGTAAAGCATAGTTTGCGGTCAAGCGGACAAAATGTTAGACTCTACTAGAGGAGGTTGGAAATAAATACCAATAAAGTGATTTCATGAAAAAATAAATCGAACCCACTGGTGATTGAAATATAAGAAACTGTGATGATGTGTATAAGTCCAATGGGCTTTTTCCATGAACTGAAAGGACGTTAGAGCTGAAAAGATTATTCCATTAAGCTGACACGGTTCTTTTTGTTCGCACAGGAAAAAATAAAGTCTGAATGAGTAACATTGGAAGTAAAGCCACTCCTTTTACAAAGTTTTGAGATGACATACATTGGAAGGTTACAAAGGAATAATAAAAAGTTTCATGTCTACTTTTTTGAGATGTGAGAAATTGATTTAATTATGTGATCCAATTGAGCTTTAGAAAAAATGGACGTTTCAAATTTTGTCATTTAGAAAAATGAACTATTCAAATATTGACGTTTAGTAGGAAGGCATTTCCCATATTATTCTACGGGATTTTTACAATTTTAAGAAAAGGAAAATTTTAAAAATCGCCCTCTGAGTCAAAACAACAAAACCATTTCTGGGCTTGTAAAAATTTTTACCATTCAAAAACGAACTTTATGAAAAATGAACTTTTCCAATATTGAATTTATGAAAAATGAGCGATTCAGATATTGACTTTTAAAAAAAATAGAGGATTCAAATATTGACTTTTAGTTGGAAGACATTTCCCATGCTATTCTATGCGATTTTTGCGAATTTCAGAAAACGAAACTTTAAAAAATCGTCCTCTTAGCGAAAACAACAAATCAATTTTTCACGTGTTAAAGTTTATACGATTCAAAAACGAACTTTATGAAAAATGAACGTTTCAAGTATTGGGTTTTATGGGGGGAAAAGTCAAATAACTTCGTAAATGTTTTCCGAAAGACTTCGGTTAGCTTGCTCTCACAACTTCGAAGCAAATGCGAGCGAAAATAGCATTTGTATGCATAAAAGGAATTTTGTTTATAGACAGCATGAAGTGAAGTACATTGTTCACTGTGTTCATGTATTAGGTTGAGTTATTGTTTTGGGGAAACAGTTTCTAAGAATAGAGAAAAAATATATGTGTATAAGGTGAAGCGCTAATAATGTCCTTAAAGTGGAACTATAGAATTTGGTATGAAAAAAGGCAAGAAACGACGAATTTTATTACGTTTGTTCCAGTGTGGAACACTTCAGATAGTCTGTTTCTTTTTAAGAATTATGAGGAAACATAGAATACGATTGATTGTTCTCTTTGTTCATGACTTCCATGTTATTGAAGTAATTAAATAAATAAGGTGTGATCAGGAAAAACAGATACGATAGAGAAATCATGTTTAAAACGAAAGTGAGGGAAAACAAAAGTTAGCGCCTTAAGGGAAATTCAACAAACCCAGATGTTCCGCATGTAGTGTAATGTCTGACACGTTAGAACTGTTCATTGAGTGAAGGAAATATACACGAAGTTTTGTCGCATCTCGATGTAAAACGAAGTAAATGAAGAAAATTAATATAATTAGGCGCGTTCATACTGACTAAGGTGAGGTGAGTTGGCATTAAATATTTGGTAATACATGAAAAAAAAAGTAAAAATAACTCGTTAAGAATATGATGTTTGATGAAAGTATGATATTTTAGTTAATACGACATGAATATAAATGTTGGAGAGACAAAAACATATCTTAAGTTTTTGTTACATTTCTGATGTTAGGAAAATGTGTGTGGAAAAGTGAAAGCGATCAAGTTGAGAAGAAAAAATTTGTTCGAATGAAACAGGGAAAAAAATACTATGAAGAAATAAAAAAATAGAAATACAGAAAAAGAAGTTACAAAGCAAAGGTAAACAAATATGAAAACATTATAGCATTTCAAAAAATGGATTAAGTCTTTATACAGGTAAAAGAAGTAAGTTTTTCTTAAAAGATTACTTTTGTTTGGGGAATTACTGTCTTTTAGCTACGTCTTGGGAGTAACTGTATTTCTGATGAGTTAGCGAAATGCTCCCCAGAGAAAAAAATATATCGGTAAAGATATGATGTTTAGCGGATATACCAGAACGAATGTTTT
Organism: Macrothele yani; assembly: GCA_039090855.1. Lineage (NCBI taxonomy): Eukaryota > Metazoa > Arthropoda > Arachnida > Araneae > Macrothelidae > Macrothele > Macrothele yani. The sequence continues at coordinate 41,281,886 of CM076999.1, read as the reverse complement.
TTTCTGTTGCGTTAGAAAAATATACAGAAAATATATCGCAAAGAATATAAATTTTACTGTCAGTATGAACATTGTAGAATGCATATCATGCCAATGAAAGCTTTTCTGTTGGGACAGGAAAAGAAACGTATAGCAAACTAGGAAAGAAAAAAATACATGCATATTTCACATACATGGAACTTGGAAAACAGATCAAGCTATGTAGGGAAAGAGACATTTGAAATTTTGGTACATCTTGCAACATCATGTCGTTAAGAAATATTTGTTGGAAAGAAATCGAAATATAAGGTTAGAATAAAATAAAGCAAAAGTTTGCAAAGTTTGAAAAAAAAATGAAGTAAATACATTGAGAAGTTTTATGAGACGCAAACATAGGATGGCATTTCTGAAAGTTAATTTAGGTTACATAGGAAAGAAATAATAATGAAGAAACATTTGTTTGTTAGAAAGAAATGGAAAAATAAAGTCTTAATAAAAGTCGAATAATGCCGATACATCGAGAAGTTTGAAAAAAGTAATGCTTACACATCGTAAAGTTTAATGAATATATTAGTATAGAATAGCATTTTGAAAAATAGTTCAAGTTAAATGTGGAAAAAAAAATAGTGAAGGAGCTTTTGTTGGAAAGAAATGGAAAAATAAAGTAAGAATAAAAAATAATACTATCCCAATCGAATTTTATGTATAACCACTAAAGATCTGTATATATCACGTACACTTACAGGAAAAGTAAGAACAAAAATGGTTTAAGTTATATAGGAATACATTAAAATCAAGTACGCTGACAAACGGCATGAATCATAGACTAAGGTCACCCTCTTGATTCATTTAATCTTTCCCGCTACTCGTGATATCTGACGCCGCGAGTCTAATCTTGAGTAGATATGTAGATAGCCTCCATGCCTTTCTGGACTAAGAACAAAGAAAATACACCATGTAATCGCAGAACGAAGAAAATAAATTCGAAAATTTAGAAAAGAACCACTTAGGAACGAAAATAAGATATCATAACAATGTTTCTGGAGAATGGGATATGGTTTAATTAATGGAAAAAATGAACAATAAATATATGAACTACATAATAACCAACAGGAAAATCCTGCCAGTCAACTAACAGAAGAACCATTTATGAACAAAAATTTGATTTCAAAATAATATTTCATGGGATGGGGACATGAACGAATTATTTGAAAAAGAAATAAATGTATGAAGCGTGAGCATAGAATGAAATTTCACAAATAGAAGAAGTAAAAGAGGGGGAAATGGAAAGGAAAAACCTTTGATATAATAACATGCGAAATAAAAAAAATATACTGTTATAATCGAATTTTAACTGGAATAGATCGGTATATTTCTTAAACATATACGAAAAAGCTAGACAGAAAAATAGACTAATATACAATAAAAGATGCATTTCGTAGAATATTCATGAAGAATTTTAAGTCATCCTACAGAAAAATATAAATGATCCGTGGAAAAAATCATGTAATCTCATAAAATAACGGAATCACAAAGCAATGTTAGCAGAAATAAATAAAATAATTAAAACAATACATTAAGAAAGTTCGTAAATTAAAAAAATAAATTATAGGAAATAAATAGTATACGGAATAGTTATGAGTAAAAAAATAACATTGGAGGGTAAAACGACTCAGAATTTCCATCAGTAAAGCTATTAATGCATGAAATAAAGTAAAAAATAAAAAAATAAAATAGGTCCTTTAAGAACATGAATTTTGGTGAAAGTATGAAATTTTGCCGCCCCGGTGGCGCAGTGGTCTAAGGCGCTGGCTTCTGATCATTCGTCCGTAAGGGGTCCGGGTTCGAATCCCGGTGAGGCATGGATGTTGTGTTTGTCTTACGGCACTGGCTCTCTCCCTTCCCTGGAACAAGTGACCCTAACTTAGGGACGGGCGACTGCTTATAGCCCATTGAGTTGCTAACGGTGGTCGTTAAACCTCCAATCAAAAAAAAAAAAAAAAAAAAAAGTATGAAATTTTAGTTGAAATGTCATGACCAGTATTTCGAAAAGAAATAGATTGAGTCGATATGTAGGGGAAAGCAGTAAGCATTTCTTTATTTTCGCTATGGGGTTGGGGAATAACTGCTTTTCTGGTGAGTTAGTAAAACGTTAAAAACATAATGTTTAGGGGAAGAACGGAATTACTCGCTTTGACTCCAGAATTAATGTTTTTTCGGACAAGGCAGAAAAATGCGCAGCCCAAAGAATACAAATTTTATCATAAGAAAAAAGGTTTTAGATTGTATGTCTTGACAATGAATGCTTTCCTGTAGGGACAGTCCGCGAAAAGTATAGCAAACTAGGAAAGAATAAAAAAATGCATATTTGGCATACATGCAAGCTCTCAGGAATATTTTTAAGCAGGTTGGAAAGTATGCTATATAAGGATATAAAAATGTGATGATATGTTACATCTGAAATAATCGTTTGCTGAAATGAAATAAAAAAAATAATAGTCTGAATAAAAGGACTCATAAGTTTGGCCAAGTAAAAAAAAGAATCCTGACCTACTGAGAAATTTAACGAAATTTCAAAGATACGAAATTAGGAAGGTATAATGATATGCGAAATAAAGTAAGAAAATATTGTTTCAGCAAAATTTTAACTGGGAAAGATCTGTAGAGTTCTTAAACGTATAAAAAAATTACGGGAAAATATTATTGCAGGGGCGAAAGACTCAGAATCAACATGAAGTCTATGACCAATAGTTACTGCGAACAGGAACGTAATCGTTTTAAAGAAGCATTTCCTCGTCTCATGACCTGAAATAAAAATAAATGGAGGAAAATCAAAAGTTTACCAGAAAGTTCGTTATATCTACGCGAAAATACTCCTTCAAAACATACAAAAAATATATAAAAACACATGAAGAAATAACTTAAAAGAAACTAAAAAAAAAATAGAGTGAATACGTAGTACACGAAAACCATTTGACCACCTGACCATTTTTTGAAACCAAATCATCGTGAGTTAAGACCATCAGAGCGTTTTTATTCCTTTTTAAAGAAAATTCCCTAGCATCGTTACGTAAAAATTTCATCCACGGAAAAAATAGCATCAAAGAGGGGGAAAAATCCCGCTTGAAAACCACGGGAATAAATAAAAAAATCCCAATGGACACCATTCTGTCGTTGCCATCCCTCAAAATCAAAGATTCATCGAAAAAATAAGGTTCCAAAAAGCATCATCATATCTAACACCTACGCAGTGCCCTTTCCCCACTCGGTCGTTGCCATCCCCCAAAATCAAAGATCAATCGAAATAATAAAATTCCAAAAAGCACCGCTAGGGGGAAGCACATCTGCATCGAGTTGACATCCCCTATGTCCACCCCCTTTCCACACTCTGTCGTTGCCATCCCCCAAAATCAAAGATCCATCGGAATAATAAAGTTCCAAAAGCACCGCTAGGGGGCAGCGCATCACCGTCGAGTTGACATCCCCCTATGTCCACTCCTTTCCACGCTCCCCCTATGTCCACCCCCTTTTCCCCAAAAATCAAAGATATATCGGGATAATAAAGTTCCAAGAAGCACCGCTAGGGGGCAGCACATCATCGAGTTGACATCCCCCTATGTCCACCCCCTTTCCACACTCTGTCGTTGCCATCCCCGAAAATCAAAGATCCATCGAATTAATAATGTTCCAAGAAGCACCGCTAGGGGCAGCACATCTGCATCGTCCCAACACACTAGCACCACCTACATCTAAACCCATGCCACACACCCTCATCCTCCTGATGCCTGCTACTGACCACGCCCCCTTCCGTCCGCCGGGCTGCTGCTTTTTCCGGCTGCTCCGGCCGGCACCTAATGTTAAGTCTAAGGTCTCCGGTTTAAGCTCGGATCCGTCCTTTTATACTACTGACATTTGTAACAAACATTGCTGCCATAATGTGAACAACGATAATATGGAGTGGGTAATATAAGAACACATGAGGGAAATGATATTTAAATGTCCGATTAAAAAATAAAAATAATTGCCGTGTTCGCAGGGCGCACAACATAACTTCTATCTTGGTAAAAGTTTGCCAAATGATGAAATCTACTCCATTTTTGTCATTACGATTTAGTGTGTGGACAAGGTTCGTTAAAAATATTGCTCCTTTCGACAGAAAATAATGTGAGCTAGCAATTACGTGAGAAATGTAACTCGAGCAGTTTGATCCGGCGGTTTACTTATTCATATTATTTGCAAAGCTTGATTCTCCTTCAGAGATTCCTCACGCATGAGTGTGTGGCGCGGGTATAGAAATTAGAAGCATATTACAGAAACCAGTTTCATCTGATTCAATCGTTTAGAGACTAGTAATTTTCTGTGTCAATCTGATCTGATTGTAAAAGATGACAGTTTTTATGTGACAAGGGCAGCCTAGATGGCATTTAATACGGTTCTTTTCTAAGAGATCAAATATTTTCATTTTTTTCATAAACTGATATATCACGAGAATATTAGAAAACGTTGGATATTATTTATGCCATTGTTTTGCCGAATGAACTCCTGAATTTTACAAGAATCCAAAAAGTAAAAATGTTCCTAGTAATAATAAGATAATGCGAGTTTTCTGTTATTGTGAAGAGTAACATATATATATGTATATATACACTGACGGAAAAAAGTCCCAACACCAAGAAGTGGTTATGTTAGATAAACGAGAGTTGGTAGGCGGTGAGAGTACATCTGTAAGATGACAACTATGCAAATTTCGCGCTCGGCGCATACGTGTGGCGCTAGTAGCGCCCCTCGGAACATGCAAAGCAGGTTTGCTGTAAATACGCGCTGTAACGTTCGTGACCGTTAGTTACCGTTGAGATTCGACGTAGGGTGTTGATGTTAGTCAAGAATGCCTTTAGAAGACAAAGTAGTCATTATCAACAGCTCACGGAGTTTGAACGAGGTCGTGTAATAGTGCTACGAGAAGGTGGATTCCCACAATATTGCAGAACGACTTGGCAGGAATGTAGCCACTGTGCATAATTGTTGGCAGCGGTGGTCAAGGGAAGGCACTGCCTCAAAAATACCGGGTTCCAGCTGGCCACGTGGCACTACTGAGAGGAAAGACCGTGGTGTACGGCGTTTGGCCGTGGTGCATCGTACCGCGTCTGCGGCAGCAATTCGAGCTGCAGTTGCCACCACAGTGGCACAACGAACTGTTATAAATCGGTTATTTGAAGGACAGCTCCGAGCCAGACGTCCTGTAGCGTGCATTCCACTTACTCCAAACTACTGCCGTTTTCGACGTCAGTGGTGTCAAGCTAGAGCTCATTGGAGGACGGAGTGGAGATCTTTTGTGTTTTCTGATGAAAGCTGGTTCTGCCTGGGTGCCAGTGATGGCCGTGTGTTGGTTAGGAGGAGGCCAGGTGAGCGCCTGCAACCAACCTGTCTGCGGCCGAGACACACTGGACCTACACCTGGAGTTATGGTCTGGGGAGCAATTTCCTATAACAGCAGGAGCACTCTCGTGGTTATTCCACGCACCCTGAAGGCTCAGTTGTACGTCGGTCTGGTGATTGCACCTTTTGTGCTGCCATTCCCAAACAGCATTCCAGGGGGTGTTTTCCAACAGGATAACGCTCGCCCGCATACCACTGTTGTAACCCAACATGCTCTACAGAGTTTCGACATGTTGCCGTGGCCTGCTAGATCACCTGATCTTTCACCAATCGAGCACGCATGGGATATCATTGGACGACAACTCCAGCGTCACCCCCAACCAGCATTAACCGTCCCTGTGTTGACCGACCAAGTGCAACACGCATGGAACTCCATCCCACAAACTGACATCCAGCACCTGTACGACACAATGCATGAACGTTTGCGTGATTGCATTCAACATTCTGGCGGTTACATTGGTTATTAATGTACCAGCATTTCACATTTAAAATGGCTCTTCTCGCGCTTACGATAAGCTGTGATCTTTAAACTTTAATCGATAAAATATGTTACCTACACAAATGTATTGCCGCCATTTCATTCCTCTACAACTATTTTTTCGTGGTGTTGGGATTTTTTTCCGTCAGTGTATATACACGGTCAAGTCACGTTATTGGGACCACCAGCTAATATCAAGCGTAACGCCTGCGCAACGCGGACAGCTGCTGAACCCACTGGGAATGATTCAATAAGGTGCTAGAAGGTGTACACAGGTATGCCTAGCCATGCTGAATACAGCGCATCTGAGAGCTGCTGGAGGGGGCGTGGTGGATAATCCATAGAGCGAACAACACGATCAAGGTGGTCCTACCGATGCTCAACTGGGTTTGAGCCAGGGGGAAATAGAACTCCAGAGAAGTACTTTCAAGTAATCATCGTGGTCTTCCAACCACTATCGGACCTTTCTAGGTGTGTGACATATCGCATTATCGTGCCGGAAGATCCCATCACAATGAATGGGTGTACGTGGTCTGCAAGGATGGATTCATAAAGACTTCGGTCCACAGTGCCTTCTGCAGGTATGAGCTGACCAAGAGAATGCCATGAAAACATTCCTGAGACCAAAATGCTGCCCCCTTAGCTTGCGTTCTTTCTGAAATGGTTGAAGCGTGTTTGTTCTCCGATGTTTCTCGCCTTATACTCCAAAGTCTGTCCGTTCGATGAAGCAGAAAACCTGATCCATCGGAGAAGGCAATTCATTGCGGAGGTCCAGTTCCGATACTGCCGTGCAAATGTAAGCCTTTTCTGCCGATGCACCTTTGTCAACATAGGTGCAGTGACCATCCGTCTGCATCGAGGCACCATAAGCAGCAATGTTCGGTGAACCATCATTTTAGACGCACTTCCGGTACCCACCTGCTTTATTCGGACAGTAAGCTGTTCCACTGTTTCATGTATATCGGCGCTCACGCGCCTTCAAAGCCAACGTTCAACTCTCACGTCACGGGCACGTGGTGCTCCGCAGTTTGCACGTCGATTATTTACAATGGATCCATTTCTCCAACAACCATACACTTTAACCACAGCAGCACGCAAACAGTTCACAAACCTGTTTCAGAAATAGTGCCACCCTTGGCCCGAAAGTCGATAATCATCCATTTTCTTAAATCTAATAAATTGCTCCATTTATCCATGACAGCAACATTTATGATGTTTTCAGTATTCCTACAGCACACCTTATATAGACTCCAAGCCAGCTCACGGCTCGTGCTTTCTTTCATTGGCCACGCGCTGTTGACGTCAAAAGTGGCCTCGAATTAAACAACGAGTTCTTTGAACAGAAAATCTGAATTATAGTGTTTATAAATTAAGATTTTGAAATTAGAATGTATTTGTAAAAAGCAGAGAAAAACTACAAGCAAATATAAAAAAGGTTTGCTGTTATTTTTGGTATATAAACTGAAAATAAATATTATAAATTATGGGCTAAACATTGTTAAGCGCGCAGAAGACTTCAGAAGTAATTATCCAGGAAATTCCTAAGGGAATAAACAGAAACAGGTGAAGAGTGTGATATATCATGTGAAGAACATTGTGTGTTCCAAACAAGTGCCAACGTTGTGCCTTTCTCGTTACAAAGCGTTCTGTGTTATATTTTGTGGTAATCAACATGTGCGTCAGTTCTTCAGGTGTGCTTTTGAAGCGAAGGGAGGTGTCATCAAAGGAAACGTGTGTGTAGCTCTTCAGAGTGATTGTAGCAAGATAGGTTTGATTTCTAAACAAGCGCGTGATGTCTGGTGTTAATGTGCAGTATAGCGGCACTTCAGTTCTGAACTGATGCAGTTTCATGAATGGAATACGGGATTACACCATACAATATAAATGTTGAAGATGACAATCCGTTTTTTGGTGTAATATGACAAGGATGGTAAGTCGAATATTCGAAAACTTGAAAATTTCATCGTCCTGGATGGGGAATCGAATCCGCGTCTCCCAGATAGAACCCGGGTGTGCTATTTGTATGGTATTTTTAAAATAATCGGAAACTTGAGACTTGGTCGTTCTGAGTGGTGTAGTGGTTAGCATACCTGGGCGCTATCTGGGAAACGCGGGTTCGAGTCCCGCTCCAAAACGATGAAATTGTCAAGATTTCGGATATTATCTTACTTACCATCCTTGTCATATTTGTACCAAAAAACGGATTGTCATCTTCAAAATTTGATGCTGTTTCATTACTATTTGAGCTAACCGTTAAAAGGAACTTCAGGAACGTTACATGTTTTCTTACTCCAAATTATTTATTCTGAATGAAAAGCTTTGCATCCTGATGAAACGAAAACTGTCTATTAGTGGGATAAATCAAGTGCGGCGACTACCTGCCACGGATGAGCTTTCTTACCGGAAACATGTGGAAGAAGTTTTTTGATGAAGTAGGTATTCAGGAGACATATACATTTCGTGGAGTGAACTGCAGGAAGTACTTCTGACGTCAAAAATATGATCTGATGGTCATACAATGACACTGCGTATGAATTTCTCTAATCGGTTTGGAAAATTCAGGTGTCGAAAGAAGAACACCTCAAGCATGTTTCAGATATATGTTTCCGTACACTTTGAAAGTGATTCTGTAATACTCATATTCCTTTTGATATTTTCTCGACGTGCAGAGCTATTCGAGTCCACTCAAGAGTTCGATAACAGAAGGAAATAAAAAATATTTGGCAGACCACGTTCTGGAAAATTTACGCAAACGGGATTGTCACCTTTTGTTCAATTAAGGTGTCCGAAGGAGCGCGTTTTACAGAATAATAATTTGTGCTACCGCACAGTTAGAACTTGGTTCCACAATCCTAATACTTTTCATGAAATCGGTATTATCTGCAGAGCAATTGCTGTCCACACAGATGCAAGCTAACAGAAACGAATACAAATTTCCTTTGCCGTACTACATTCTGAAATACTTATACCGACATAATTGTTCTTCCTCAGAACAAGCCTTTGAATTACTCATTGGTAACATTAGGCCGTTCTTTACTGTTAAGTAACCAATGTACTTGATTTATTTCGATAGGTAGCAAGTTTCACTTCCTCAGGCAAAACATCTTTTCCTCAAGAATAAATATTTCGGAGAATCGACGCAATTAAAATTCCTAAAGCTTCTGTTAAGCCAGTCGAAATAATAATGAAGCACGATCGATACAGATCTCACGTGCCGCTATCTTTCACATCGGTTAACAGGTGGCAGTACGGAAACGCTAACTCCTCTGTCGCTGAGAGCGTGACAGCAATGGAACTATAACAGAAACTGACTGTACAGAACGGGTTCAGACAAAAACTTCGGGTTTCTCAAAATTTTTGATATAGAATGTGTGCTTGTGTGCAGGCTTTTACCTGTTTCCTTAAACTGATAACATTAAATAATCGGTTATTTTGTCTCGTTAACCTGAAGATATTATTTGGAAGGAGCTATTGCAACAACCGTATTCTGCATTTAATCGAGGAGCCATGCAACTGTCGTAAAAAGATTTTTTTAAATTTTTTTCTGATTTTGGAGGAGCTGCTGCGGTTAGATTTGAGTTCGAAAAAATATGTTATTTGTAATTTTCCGATTAAATATTCCAGAGTAGAAAAGCAAATAACATTTCTAAAGGTGCTTTTAAGAGCTAGCTCAATTGTCAGTGCAGATTTCAGGTTCTGCCATTTTCCGCATGGTCTGACATAGCAACAGATTAACATTCTTTTCATCGACGCGATCAGCTGTCAAGAGTTTGGAAATTTAACTTCAGATTTTTTGGTATTTCTTGTACAACTTTCTTCTTTGTAACAATATAAAATACCTCGTCTCCAATTCAATTCAGAATGATTGAATGTACATATAATTGTATTATAATATAGTTCTGCATATTTATCAACACTTAACCCCTTTAGTGGCACTCGTGGACAATTTAGGTGCTGAAATCTTCTTAATCGCAAGACCCTGTGCAGATGACACCACAGGTCCTTTTTGGTAAGTAGTTTTCGTTCATATTATTTTTTGTACCAATATTTTTGTATGTGTCACAATGTTAAGTAAATAAAGAAATCTTACTTACATGACGTTACTATCTCTTTAAGTTATGTTTCACATACAATTACGTTTAGAGAATTTAGTGTGTTAAATATCCTTAAACGTTCTACGCATCGTGTCATTTTACAAAATGTTTAGTAAAAAATCCTGCCCCTCAGAAGGGTTCATATATCAGAAGTGCACGATAAAAATCAGGGTCGATATTGCCTTGCATGCCAACATGAGAAATATTCTCATCGTAAAGAAACATCTATGCAAAAGATGTTTTGTTCCAACTGAAATGCTGTAATATTGAAATAATGTAATACTGAATTATTGAAATACCAACTGAAGTACTGTAATATTTGAGTAAAATATACATAACGGGAAAGTCCTCAAATCTGATTTCTGTAAATTTATCTCTTTTCATATGATATTTGCAGCGGCAAAGCATTATAATGTGCAATTTCTTAAGGTCATGCCGATGATCTGTAGATGAAGAAACGCAGTAAAGCGAATATCTAGAGGTGCTTCCAGAGTACAAGGTAATATTTACATCCAAATCGAAATGTTGGCGATTAGCCTGTTCTCTTTGTTGGTACGTAATTATGGATTATTTTAAAATAAATGTAATCATTAAGTCGTTTCATCGAAAAGAAGATCTGTTTGACAGTTAATAAATAAATGCAGTATGAAAGGAAACGCAGTTTAAATAATTACGAATAGGACGTCATTAGAACCAAAGAAAAATGCAATTTTTCAATCTCTCGGAAATTTTTCAATTGATGTGTCAATTTTTTTAGGCTGAAGCATGAAAATGTGGGTTGGATGAACTGATTCATACGATACCTTCCTGTTCAGAAATTCGGTCATGAAAGGAAGTTCATAAGATTATCACATCCTAGCTCTCTCAGGGCGTAATTTCTCACACTGTTCTAACAAATTTGCCGGAGGCCCTTCATTCTGGGAAGTTTAAAACAGCCTTATTGAAAGCGTTGGCTCCGTCCCTTCTTCGTATAGATAATATGGGATATCAATACATAATATGTTTTCTCCCAGCTTATAACGTCAAGCACCAAAAGTTGCTTTCGCGAAGGAAAACGTTTTGGTCATTTAACCTAAATGATACAGGAATCAGGAAGGTGATAATATACAATCTTTTGGGTTGGAGAGGAACTATATTCTAAAGTCAATGTAAAATATCACTTCAATTTAGTAGAGCTGGGTTGAAGAGCTAATTGTGAAATCAACAATTGGTAAACATCTTTAAAAGAACAACAAATCTTGCTGCTTTATATGGACGTACATTAAGAGAAAGATAATAAAAAAATAGATAGAAGGAAAAATTAATTCGCGTTTCCAATAGCACAAGTTAATGTCTAGTTGTTCAGGTCTCGTTTTTCAATTTTTTGAATATATTTTCTAATATGATGTCTACTAATACAAAGCAAAATGAACATATGTACGATGTGCGATAGGAATCACAATCTACAATATTACCACGTCTTGGGTCCAATGGAACTCATCATCCCGAATGCACAAATATAAAACTGCTCCAGACACCTAAAAATAAGACTATGATTTTGATGGTTGAGGCAATGTGCATTTATAAATTGCGTCTTGGATCTTGTAATGATAAAGCACCATGTGAATTGATTACCTTTACTTAAAAAGTTTGTATCACTGACCTATGTTACTAATTGCATGACACCAATAAATTTGTCTTTACCCCAACCACTCTCCATAGCTTAATGTTGAGCGCTTACCTAATTGAGTCCATTGCAAAACATTGGGCATGCGAGAGTGTAATTGATGTCGTCATTTTGAAATAAGTTATATAACTTATTGGATATTTGCTAAACGCCGCATATGTTCAAAATCCTCATGAAGGCACAGTGACTTCGAAAGATCTCGAATATTAATGTCACTATTTACAGTTTTTTAACCTGTCATTTAAAACATAGTGATAAAAGTGTGATGTATGCTTGGAGTTACACTGTTTGAGTGTTTCATAAGTGTCGTTGGATCGTGGATAAGACAAAGAATTTTACGTCATTTCATTCAAGAACCTTCTGATTGGAGATTTATACATTTCCGGAAATACCTTTGTTTTTCATTCAAGATGATGTACATTAACATTTGCTGGACATCAAAACAAATGTCACTTTATAATAAGAGCCACAGAGGTACTTCAAATCATACACATAATATCGAATTTTATAAAGTAGTAATGTTTCGCTAAGCGAGTTCATGATATCGTTTTGAGTTTAAAATGTAGGCAGAAGATCTGATAAATTAAAACATTATATTAAAACAAAGTTTTTCAACTGTCAATGGCCCTTGGTCAAATTCTAAATGCGTTTTTCGACATAACGGATATCAAATTTCCTACAGTTTAGACTTTAATTGCTGTAATTCGTTTTCCTAAATGTGCTGGTATAAAAGTCCGTTTGCAGCGGTATGTTTCTTCACGCAATAAATATCCATAAAAGCTTTTTTTACCAAATAACTTAACCTGAGAACTTGTGAGATTAAGGATTTTTAATATCCCTCTCTATAACTACATTCGATTCAATTTTACCATTAAAGCTTCCATGGAGTTCCTTCATTCACCGATTACATCATTTGTTGCTTGGAGACAGGGAAATTAAGGCACCTTCAAAGCCGTGGCTGAGATTTACAGATTTTCAAAAATAGTGGAAATTATCTTGGGCGGTCATCTTTATTTCTTATTTACTAGAATATCAGCATTTTAAAACGTTAATATCAAATATAGGCTTACCTCTCATGTGATACCTCTCATAATATTCTGACCCTCTCTGCAAATTATACTGTCAGCTGCGTGACCCGTTAGGGGTAACATATAGTGATTAAAGTTGTCAAGCAAGTATGATTCGCATTCAAAAGAATTGTAGGTATGTTATATAGATTAGTCCTAATGTTTTTAAATGTGATCACTTTTTTATCTCTTAGGCTGTACTGTTGTTTACGGAGTTAACATTCTTCTCACGTAATTTGTTCCTGGTGCTCGTAGCCTCAGAACTGTGAAGGTAAATGTAAACTCGCTGAGAAGATCAGAGGAAGAGATATTCCGGCAAAGGACTGTGTTATTTTTGTAAATCTGTTTCAGTGGCACTTTCAGTAGAAGAGCGAATGCTTCTTACCGTATAAAACTCGTGTTCATAGTAAAATGATAAAAGGGAATTATTTTGTCTACCATGGATTCACTCCCAACTACTATACCAAGATCTAAGGACAATGTCTCCATCTGTAGAGTCTTACTTTAGACATAAACTCACAGCCCATTGGAGCCAGAAAGCTGACGGCTAAAGCTTAATCGAAATATCTTAATTGTTATACAGAAAGAATTTCACGATAAGGAATTATGTTCTACAGCTCTCACTGAAACAAGAATTTCGAAATACAGCACATATTCTTGGAACGCACAGTAACAAAATGACATAATGAAATCTTTTTACAAGAGATATATATTTTGCTTAACATCAAACATACTGAGACGTTTATGTGTAGCAGGAGGAATTCTGGTTATGATATTGATTCCTAGCTTCTTGAATTTAGCAAATGTTTGGTTTCAGTTGTATATAAAGTTTATTTTTCTAACCTGTGCATGGATTCGAATTTGAGTAACTGCTTTTTTGCTTCTCGCAAATGAAAATAATTGCTGTAATAAAAATTTAGAAGAAGGACCCTTGACATGCCAGAAATCTTATATATCGGGAATCGTAATGGTTTCGAAATTTAAAACCTTATTTTAAATTTCCTTTCCCCCAACTCATATTGCTTTACCAATGTTAAATTTACCAAGAGAAAAGTTGTGTAACCTTTTAACATTGAGCTTACCCATTAACTGCAAGACGGTTAATATAAAGAAATTTCGTTTCGAACTTCTTTAACTAAAAGAGGGTATGGGAAGGATCATTAGATAATTTATTTAGAGGTGGAAAAGGTGCACAATTTTACCCATTAAAAACATGGCGTAAGCAAAAATTGTGCTCTCTTTTACTACAGCTAACATTTAAATTGAGCCAAAACAAGGAAAAACGACAGCGATGAATTCATTTTGTGTGATCATGAGGAAAGAGTGCTACATCCAATATTCTTTAAGCAGAAAGTGTAATACTATACCGTAAGCATAATTAGGGTGCCCTCCTTGCTTAAATTATAAAATTAAATAGCAAGCTTATCTTAATGTAGAAACTGGAATCCGTGGATATGGGTAAAATGGTAAATCGTTGTTAAGGAACGTGAATTATTAAATGAAATAGGTGCGCGATTTTCTAGAAGTAATCTACGTTTCAAGTTCTGGACGTTTTCGCAGACCCTACTTCTTCAACAAAAAAGTGGTATATTTTGTCCTCAGTCCATACCTCTTTGTAAAACATAATTGGAACTATCCAGTGCCGATTACACGTTTAAGAAATATTCCCAGATGTGTAATTAAACATATTTTGTTTTTTCAAATTTAGAAACTCATCGACCTTAATTATTTGCTCCTTGAAATGCTAGAATTTCTCTCAGTCGTTTTTGCGGAAAATAATTGTTATGTAGATAGAAAACAGCAGTTTTTGCCTTTCCAGTGGTGGCTCTAAAATTTGCTGAAGCACGTTTTGAAGTGTCTGGTAACACAAATATTACGGAAATTTATACTAACACGGGTCTAACATGGAAATGTGAGTCTTGTAGTTTTGATTGCAATGGCTTTCTGCCTTCGTACTAGTATTAGAAAATTTGATAAGCGGTGCTGCAATATCACGGAAACTACAATGATTTGTAAAAATCCAGTGTACAAATACCAAAATTATTAAGAACAGAAATTTGATTTTGTTTTAGAAACATCACAACAGAACGAGTTTTGCAGGTTTCCACAGACACGAAATGCAGCAGTTCGCGTTTGGTTTTGATTGAATAAAAAAACTAATGCAATATGTTGCAAAGTAACACATGCAACTTACTACTTTCTGCACAAAAATTAAAGGTGCTTAGAAGACATGTTTCTATTCCCCTTTTCTTTTTTACAGTTGCAGTGGAATTGATAATATACCACCCAGAAAATTACTTCATTGTAATTACGCCGAAATTTGCGCAAGCGTCGTTAAAAACACTGGCGTTTTTGCTGTTTTCTTTACGCTGTCTAACCGTAGGTTGAAGAAGCGTACATGCTCCGGCTTTGTCCGTCCGTCCGTCAGTTTGTCCCCACGATAACTGGCGTAAAATGGTTCGATTTCGATGAAATTTTAGTATGTGGTAGGGGACCACCTGGGGACGAACCCTATTGAAAGTGGGACAAATGGGATTAAAGGCACGACGTAGGAGCAGGATCAGTTCCGTTGCACTTATGCGTCATAACTTGCGTAAATATGGTTCGATTTCAATGAAATTTTACTATGATGTGGCTTGGAGTCAAAGGTCAGGACATAAGAGCGGGATCCAAAATGGGTGAATTGGGGTCAAAGGTCAGAACATAAGAAGGGGATGCACTCCATTGCCCTTATGCGTCATAACGTGCGTAAAAATGGTTCGATTTCGATGAAATTTCAGTATGTGGTAGGGGACCACCTGGGGACGAGCCCTATTGAAAATGGAAGAAATGGGATCAAAGGTACATAGGATTGCGATCAATTCCATTGCCCTTATTCCATATTATTAAGGTGGACGTCAAGTAATTTTGCTTCCTATACTTCCAACGGAAAAACTTTTGTAGACATTTCCTTCACAATTAATGTGTTCCCAAGGATGAAAATTTGAACATCGATTAAAATAACTTCATATTAAAACATGGAATACTTAATATTTTCTAAACAATAACCATAATTATATTAAAAATCAATAACGTTTCCTTTGGTGGTGTTGAATCCAGAAAAAGGATGGCGCGACCTGTACTTTGATGACGTCTGTAGACAAACAAATGTTGGATTGCCTAATTACGGTTATGTTTTAGAAAATATTAAGTATTCCAAGTTATAAAATGAAGCTATTTAAATCGATGTTAAAATTTTCATCCATGTGAACGCATTAATTGGCCAGAAAACAATGGCGTGACCTGCATTTTCATGACGTCAGTAGACAAAGAAATGTTTGATTGCATAATTACGATTATGTTTTAGAAAATATTAAGTATTCCAAGTTATAACATGAAGATATTTTAATCAATCTTCACATTTTCATCCTTGGGAACGCAATAATTGGGAACAAAATTTGTACAGAAATTTTTCCGTTCGAAGTACAGGAAGCAAAATTACTTGGCGTTCACCTTAAAGGAGCAATTCTTGCATGTATGTACATTTTATTTTGAAAACAGCTCTAAGGAGTTTGATGAAAGTTGTTAACCTACCGTTTCCTGGTACTAGCAATCGATTTGGCTTGATTACGACTTTAGGAAAATTCGTTTAGTGGGTTAAACAACCACCCCGAATTGCCACGTTCTTAGTGTAGTGTCATGGCGTCGTTCCAATAGATGTTGGCGCGCGGTCACGCCATCTGTCTCATTACGTCACGCGTTGTGTGTGGATCCTATTAAAGTTATATGACGTCACACTCTTGTGAGCATATGGTCGCGATTCCCATCTGCCTCATTACGTCACGCGTTGTGTGCGCACGTTCGTCAGCATGATAACTCGCGAAACATCGTTCGATTTCGATGAAATTTTAGTATGTGGTAGGAGACCAGCTGGGGACAAATCCTATTGCAAATTAGCGAAATGGGGGTCAAAGGTCAGGACATAGGAACGCAATCACTTCCATCGCCATTATGCGTCATAACTTATGTAAAAATGTTTCAATTTGGATGAAATGTTAGTATGTTGTAAGGACCTTCCTGGGGACGAATCCTCTTGAACATCGGCGAAATGGGGTCAAAGGTTCGGACACTGAAGCGGGATCTATTCCATAGCCCTTATGCATCATAACTTACGTAAAATTGCTTCGATTGCGACAAAACTTTATCATGTTATTTCTGAGGTATACAACCAGTTCTGTTGAATATCCTCGAAATGGGATCAAAGGTCAGGGCACAGGAGTGAGATATATTCCACAGCCATTTTCCTCATAACTTGAGTAACAACTTGATTAATAACTTGAGTAATGATTTCTAGTATGTTGGAAAGCGTATCGTTGTCAATGCATTGCATGATTTTACTAACTTGTTTCTTCTGCCACAGTTCTTGAAAATTGAAACACACATTTAGATAATGACATGCACTTACTACCCTTTATAGGAACTTTAAAATAAAATTCTAATGTTTTATTTTTCTGCTTCCTCTTGAACCGTGCGACATGTGTAGGTCTACGACCAAAACAGCCAAGCTAATTCCAGTTCAATCAGCAAAATATATTTACTATGACAATCAGAAATACTTCCATCAAAACGTGAGAACTTACGTGTATGCTTAAAAATGTTCAAGGTGCCATATCTCTGAGAATTATTTGTTCGACAAGCTGAAATTTAAACACCATAATGAATACGAACGAGACCTAATGTTAAAAGTCTAATTAAAGAAAAGAACACATATATTGGCGTAAGTGCACTGTAGTGCCTGCAGCTCAACCTCAGCTCGCCAAAAGTTATGATAGACTTTGAAACATATACACGTTAGCGGTATGTGGGCATTTAGTTGAGACATTACTTTGTTTTACTTTTACAGCTGTGTTACTCCACATTTGGAAATAAATACGACAGGTTTCTTTTGAGAGATGGAACTTCACAAAAAAGACAGAGGAGTTTCCGCCAGTACATCATTTTATGTGGCTCTCCGTGTAGGAAGAGTAGACGCTGAATTTTCAAAATTGGTTTCTTATAGAATATATAAATCACTGCAGCATTATATATATATATATATATATATATATATATATATATATATATGTGCATAATGTGTTTCTTTTCTTAAAAAATATGATATGCAATCTGCTGCAGAACACGCAAAGGTCATGAAAGCACACAAGAGATCAGCCAGAACATATTGTCACAGCGCAGCGGTTAATAATTTCTTCACACATACTTAGGGACGTAATGTGTCCAAAAATAAAGCTCCCCAAGCCATCATAGAAATTCCTTTTCCCTGAAGAAAGTCAACCTGGCACGAGTGGGCTATGGCCTCATGGTATCAATGCGACACTCTGTCAGCTCGGTGCAATTGAATATGAGGTTAAGTGACCACACGACGATACGCCGCGCATCAGTGGTCAGGTTTTGATTATTCCCGCAACAGAAGAGGCTTAATATCCTAGAACTAGCATTCAATAGTGGCACATGAGTAGAGCTTCGGATCCTGTAGTCTAGAGTACGCAGTGTACGCCATAACGTCCGTTCGCTAACCCTGCTTGGGCCTCCGATGCTTAACCTGAATGTGTTTTACCCCGGCGTTGCCGATGAGTTGGTCTGTGGGAGACTGGAGGACATTCCAGTTTTTTCCAGGTCAGCGATGTCGTGTAGTCGGTCACCGCTTGCTCTCAGGGCTCAGATACGTCTGTCGATGGTATATTCGCGGTGTGCGCTAGTTACGGCTGCCTTCGGTAAGAGTATGGTTCTTAGTACATATACGACAGAATGACAAACTTGTTTTGAGCCGACAATGCGTCCATTAAAAAAATCGCTCAGATCACCACGTTTACCCATGTCCGTCGATCGCAATTCTCGCTTGAGATACCTAGTGTCAGCCTCTTTATTACTTTCTTTCGGTTTCGGTCTGCTCCACTCTTCGTGGGGGATGTTCATAGCAACTGCCCATCACCCCCTATCTCTAATGTTTTGTCTGCTAAGTGTATTTTCTTTATCACCTCATGGATGTTTGAGCCACTTCCCTAAATTCCTGAAAAAACAACACAATTTTGTTTTGTATCAACGCTGTTAAAGAAATAAGACTCTCTGTTTCTTCATAAACAGTACTATCAAATAAATTTGGAAGGCAAACAAAGCAGAACGTTGTTACATGGACGAAAATTGAACTCTACTGAAGAATTTATGTTTAAAATGGAGAGTCTGAAAATTAAAGGACATTAGTAGCAGATGTCGTTATGTATTTCAACTGTTATACCCGACTATACACAAGGAGAGATCAGTGAATATTTTATGAAGTCAAATTTAATTTTATCCATACCTTACACGAAACTCGATTTCCAAACAGACAATTATAGAAGGGTATACCTGTTCGTAATATGTAAGTAGAATAATATGAAGGTATAAGTAAAAATATAAACTTGAACAATATCTTTTACTTTAAAATTTGCAAAATTATATTTTTTTATAAATTAAAAATTGAGTCCCAAACAAAAAATTGCTGTGTTGCTACAATAGTCCAAAAACACCCGTTATGTTTAACAATTGCATTAAAGCTATCAACAGAGATATACCCTGAAGAGCAAATAAATTAGAGACAGCTGGCGTTATGCAAATGTGGCGCTGTGGGCGGCCCTGTAAACGGAAACGACATGATGTATAAAGTGGTCTGACAATATCAGGAGTGATGCGACAGGAATCAGTAAGAGTCGGACGCAGTATAGGTAAAACGAAGGTTCTGAGCGCATTTGATCGTTGGCAAATTGTCGGGGCCTGACGAATGCGTCACTCCATCTCGGAAGTTGTGCAGGCACTGGGATTTTCGCGAGCCACTGTGTCACAGGTGCACCGTAAGTACATCGAATCCGATAGAACCATCCCTGCAAGGGCCAACTCGCACTGTAACAGCGGATAGACGGGCCACAGTGCAAGAAATCACCCGGCAATTTAATGCTGGTACACAAAAACCTGTAAGCAGCCACTCCTTTCAGAACCATCTCTTTGCTATGGGGTACAGAAGACATCGTCCCACGAGGTACCGCTGCTGACCTCAAATCACAGGGTGCAAAGATTAGTATGGGCGCGGCAACATCGCCACTGAACCCTAGCATATGGAAAAATGTTGCCTGGACTGATGAGTCGAGATTCATGTTGGTACATGCAGATGGCAGGATACGAGTACGGCGCAAACTACATGAAGCGATGGATGCTTCTTGCCAGCAGGGTGCTCTTCAAGCTGGTATGGGTGACATTCTCGTCTGGAAACTGTTTACGTGGACTGAAATGGGATGCCTGGTATGTGTGACGTCGTCCTTCACAGGTAAACGTTACCGGGATATCCTGGACAACCACTTGCTCCCGTTTGTGCGTCTTCAACATCCCACTGGGGAGCTCATCCTGCAACAAGACAATGCACCGTGCCCTCACTCCCGAATTGTATCCGAATGGTCGGGTGAACACTCCACCGACGTGACCTCGCCACCTGACCTCAATCCTAGGTCAGGTGAACAATCCTAAGTCACCTGACCTAAGATTGAGGACAGGTGACCTCGCTTCTTTGGCCAGCTAGGTCACCTGACGTCAATCTTATCGAGTACTTCTTGGATGCCATCGAGAGAGATGTTCAAGGCTCTGACCCCCTCCATCAAAACTTCGTGAACTGTGGGAGCTTGTTCAGAGGTCGTGGATCCGTATGACTTCCCAACGCTTCCGGTGACTTGTCTAGTCCATGCCGAGACGAATCACTGCTGTCATCAGGCCGAAAGGTGGTGCTACACGTTGCTAGACCGGTATCTCCGATTCAATTGCTTTTCAGTGTAGATTCTAGAGCTTTGAGAACAGAAAGCTAGTAACGAAAATTCTGCTAAAGCAAATTACTAATTTGTGAGTAAATGTAGAGGGTAGACCCTCTCTCAGATAAAGCGGTTGAATAGATAAAGGAAATTTATCGATTTTTAAATTATCATAAACATTATTTCCCAAATTTAATACTGCAAGTAAATTTATAACTTTGAGGTTAATTATATAAGAGTATTCATATCATGATACAAGAATTCACACACGAAATAATAATGTAGATTTTGTATTATTATTTCGCACAGTTGTTTATAAAACTCTGTCAGATAAGTTCCATTACTTTAGATATTGAGACTCCAAAATGTTCTGACCAAATCATAGGAGAAAAACAGCAAGGTAGTTCAAAATTTTAGGACATCGAATCACATTGGTTATTTCTATATTTTAAAAGTTATCATTTTCCAATACCACTGATATCTTTTGGCTTCTACTTTACGTATTTGTCATTATATTTTGCTTTCGCATAAGGTGCAGAAATTTTGTTTTGGCGTTTTAATGTTTATCCAGCAAAGTTTCCTTCACGAAAAGTTTCTGAATTCACAGATCTTAATAGTAAAGATTTCTAAAATAAAATAGTAAAAATTTCAGATTATCATGAATTGACTTGCCATATTAGACTAGAATTTGATATTTTAATTTTAATCTCCATAAATTTTGATGCACGAGCAGATTGCCATATGATATTTATTGGAACAGTCGTTCACACCTTACTAAGAACCGCGGAACACATTTAGTTCAATAAAAAAGTCAGGAAACCCTACTTTTGGAATCTTGATATTTCTATGATAGTTACGTATGCAAAGCGTTTTCTGAAGAAAATGTATGGTAGTCCTTATTAAGTAAATGATTTCATGTATAGTAAAGAACAAACCATACAAGTTTTCTGATTTTACCATGCAGTAACTTTAATTTGCCTAATCCCTTTGTTTCTTCTAACTAAATTTTGTGCTTTGGTTTGCGAAAGAACAAATTCTCTATATCATCTCAACCTAAATATGGTGGGAGGAATCATGCCTCTTATTACATGAGCAATGCCTTCAACATTCTGTTCAGCATTACCTTCATTAAGTCTAAAATCTTCATCAACATCCATCCAATTTCTAAATTTTTCTTCACGTAACAAAATGCTGAAAATGTTTGTTCACAAGATATGCGGAACAAAGTGTTAGTAGATGTTTCAAAACTTTCTCACTTCTCTTTTATAATCAGAAAATGTTTCCTTCAGAATTGGTTCACTGTACATTAAACAAAAACGTTTTGAATGAACCATCACAAAACATGTCAACAAATACATCATGCACTTCCTCAGATTGTTAATGTTGTACAAAACCTCATTCTACAGCATTCTTCTCCGTGATTTTTCAGGATCTGGTATATCTTACGCTAGTTGCTAAATTATCCAAGAACCCAGAAATGTTACGTTCCACTTCTGCTGCAATTCTTCGTCCATGCGCTCAAGAAATATTTCCAGTGTAGTCACGTTAGTGAGGCCACAACCTTCAACTTGATTTGTACATAACCTCAATTTCTTAATTACTTCATCACTCTTATTTCAAACGTTTAAAATATTGACATCTTATCTTAAAGACTTGTGGTGAAAGTGCTTTAGTATGCGAAAATATCGAAATAAAATTTCATATACAACAAGGCGAAATCGTACAACTGACCACGTGGAAATTAGAATCCTTAAGACAAATTTCATTTTCATGACGAAATTCAAAGCATTGCTTACCATGCCCCAACTTGACAGCCAACGTACTTTTGTTTCGAAGGTAACTGCGTATGTTTGCTTACTACACTGGCGTGCAAAAATTAAGATCGAAGAGGAGACATTACCATAACAGCGGAACAGGCAGGCAGAATGGACCGAAAGACCAATCAGGAGATAAACTAGGGTCCGGTACGGTAGGACATGCGCATATATGCAGCATGACGTAGGGCGAGGGGCGTCGGAAGGGTATATAGCACAAGCGCGTTGTACGCTTAGCAATTCGGTGAAAGCTACTGCATGGCGTACATCGGTATGAACGACGTCGAGTTGCTGCCACCGTGTGATGTGCCCAACAGGAAGTCCAGTAGACGACATCTGGATGACCTTTTTCGAGGTCGCGTCATTGGGAAGTTGGAAGAAATTTGAAGTGTGACTAGTGTGACCGAGGAGTTCGGGATCGCTCGCAGCATCGTTTCACGAGCTTGGAGAGCATTTCAAATGACAGGAACAGCTGTCCGAGAGTTTAGCACTGGTCGTCCACGAGCAACCACGGCGGCGCACGACCTGTATATTGTCCTACAGGCGAATATACCGGTGGGATTTACCGTTTATTATTTCGCTTCTAGGGTCGTGGAGGAATTATTTTTTTGAAATGATTCAAAACGAATGAGATCAGAATTTCTGATAAAAATGTTAAATAACGTTATCTTTTCAGATCAACAGAAATATCCTTTCAGCTACAGAAAAGTTCGAAAACACAATGTGATTTTTCTTGAAACGGGACAATCCACTCAAGAAAATACAGGAGGAAAAATAATTTGTCATATTTAATTAAAAATATATTTGCGATTTCCTAATGGAGTTTGGGGACCAGAACTACTGATATATCTGTAATTCTACATGTTTTAAAAGAAACATAGTGCTTCGTTGCTTAAGTGATTAATTTGTGATGAAATACTTCCTAAATGTGCGAATGTCAAGTGACGGAATTTAGAATCCCATTCAGAGCACAGGAATACAGTTTCTTTAACTGCGAAAAAAAGAGTTTGCTCTTATTCCTCACTGAATACATCCATGTGAACGAAAGTTTACAACAATACGATGTAAAAGAAATGACTGATTCCGTTTAAGTTACATACAGTTGGATATAGAGAAATTTCCTCCTCGTTGATGCTATACTGCATGCTCGAAGGAAATTGTGACTTCACATTTATCTTAATTATTTCATGAATAGTTTTTTAATGTTTTATTTAAGTGCATACTTTTTGGAATCCAATTTCGCCCCATGGCCAGATTCAATTGTGTTACACAGTATTATTGTGAAGTAGCAGTATGTAAGGAAAATTTTATTTTTTTAGTCATAAAAATTTCAAACTACCAACCGCTGAGAGTATTTCTTTCATTTCCTGTATTCCAGCTTTTCAACGTTTTTATTGCGATACGCCGAGGCGAGTATCATGTCTTCCAGTAAAATATTAAAATATTTATAAATTAATTTTTTCCTTCATCGGTGAATAGAATTCAAGAAATCAGTGTCATACTGCAATTACTTAAATGCATCTTTTCAATTGCCGTTAAAGGTAGGTTTCTTGAAAGTGATGTAAGAATAGTCTTCATAAGATAATTTGGTGTAACACAATTTTATATGAACAACCAGTAACTTTAAAAGTGCGAAATAGATGCGAAAATGTAAATAACCCGAATTCAGTAAATAAATAAGTAAATACAGTATCTACCAACAAATAATTGGACACTCCTGCAATCGACGATATCTGCGGCCCTGTTACACGTCACGGCCGCCGCCATTAAATATCGTGTAGGAAACAACAACGCAACCAGTCGCATGTATGATGCCACGCAGTTCGGAGCTGTCTGATTTCGAGAAAGGTGTAATCGTCGGGTATCACAGAAATGGCCGATCCATACGTGACATATCCAACAAGTTTAAATACCCAAAATCGACAGTAGCCTACGTGATTGGCAAGTGGCAGATGAGAGATGACTGTCGGAATGTGCCCCGACCAGGCAGACCAGCAATACTGGGAGTTAGAGACCAACGGGTGCTGGCCAGAGAAATTCGGAAGAACCGCACCAAATCGACGGGCCACATCCGCGAGGAGTTTCAACAGGCATCCGGAAGTGATCTTTCGATGAAAATCATCCGTAAGGAATCCCATCTGCTCGGTTATCATGGATGTGCTGCCGACCACAAGCCATTGATCACTAAGTCCAATAACGCTGCTCGGCTAACGTGGTGCAAAAAACGTCGATAGTGGACCGTTGAACAGTGGAAACAGATTCTCTGGAACGACGAATCAAGGTTCACCCTTTACCGTTCGGATGGCAGGGTCTGGGTTTAGCGTCTGCTTGGAGAACGCCTCCTGCCGGAATGTATTGTGCCAAGAGGCGGTGGAATTATGCTATGGGGGTGTTTCTCCTGGTATGGCACGGGATCCGTGGTCGCAATTCCTGGTAGACTCAACGCCGAGACCTACTGCACCATTTTGGATGAACATGCGCTTCCTACGTTCTGGCAGTTATACGGGGTGGACCCATCTTACAGGATGACAATGCCACCTGTTATGTTGCCAGGTCTATTATGGCTTGGTATGGTGGCAATGGGGTTAATATAATGGACTGGCCTGCGCAGAGCCCGGACCTTAACCCTATCGAGCACCTATGGGACGAGTTGAAGCGTCAACTTAAAGGGTGCCCCCACCGTCCGAAATTGGTGAAGGAACTGACCTGTCTTCTCCAAGCCAAGTGGAAGAAAAACCGCTGGCCGTCTTACAACGCCTGGTTGAGAGTATTCCTCGGAGGGTCGCAGCTGTAATCGCCGCTCGTGCAGGCTCCACCAACTATTCAATGTGAATAAACTTCGTTTTCCTTTGTTATCACAGGTGTCCAATTACTTGTTGGTAGATAGTGTATTTATGGATGCGTGCATGCGTGATGCCAAGATGGACAATACTGGTTTATGTCTTGGTAAACTCCAGGTGTGCAGATTGCTGTATGCTGATGACACAGTCCTGTTGGCAGCGGGCAAAAGTGAGTTTCTGAGTATGTTTTCCCGGATGTGCGGAGTTTGCAAGAAGTCCAAACTGAGTCTAGTTAAGGGAATAACCAAAGTTATGGTTTTTAAGCAAGAAACTGTTAGTGCTGAATTCAAGTCAAAATGGCGCAGTGATTGTCAAGGTGAATGAGTTTGTGTATTTAGGAAACCTGTTTGACAGAGAGAACTAATTGGATGTTGATTTTAGTAGGCGAGTGAATTCTGCATTGAATGCCATAGCTGCGTTGGGAGGTTTTCACCGAATGATGGGTTCTCACGAAAGTCTTTCATGGGTGTGTATCAAAGTGTAATTGTTCCTTTTCTGATGTATGGCAGTGAAACATGGGTACTACAGAAGAAACGTAGGAGTCGTTTGTATGCTGGAGAAATGCGTTGGTTACGGGTGGGCGGGTGAGGTTGCGGCAAGAACACATTCTGATCGTGTAAGGAACGAATATGTATTTCAGTTGTGTAACGTGACGCCAAATGTTGTTGGCAAAGTAAAATGCTTCAGTGATTGGCCCATCCTGAAAGAATAAGTGATGAAAATATTACTAAGAATATATTTTTATCCCAAGTGGCCGGATTGAAACGCAAAGGAAGGCTAAAGAAAAATTAATGGGAGGATCAGATTCATGAGTGCCCGCATGTGAAAAGGATTATGCGTATGAAGTACAGAAGGTCTTGTGTACGTCGTGTAATGGATGACAGTGAAGTCCGAGTTGTGTGTGAAGATCGCTGTAAATGAAAAAAGTTCATAATGCAACAGTAAGTAAATAATCAGTTAAAATTTATCTGGTAGTTTGTATTTCTTCGTGGAGCTAAAGTCCGAATATCAGAGAACAGCTTAGTGATATGTATGAAATGTACATTTAATTTGAGTCTAGGTAACATCAGATCATTAATGAATTTCGGCAGCATATTATCCTTTATAAATTTGACATGTGTTATGAAAAAATCATTTTTCTCGGATAACGTAACTTAATGAGTTCCGGATTGATTTCTGAATCATTTTCTTATATAAAGTATTGCTGTCAGTTGCAAAATATGAGGCATTTCCTGCTAACGTGATAAGTATGTGTATATATCCGTAAAAATTTCCAAAACGTATGGACAAACATTTATCTGACGATTACAGAGCATCATGCAAAGTAACATTAAGGAAACACTTCTAATAAGTATTCCATTAAAAAAAGACACAAACGCGCGCCCGCGCACATTTGCGTGATCGAAAGCATTTTTTGCATGCCGAATCAAATTTAGTAGGAAAGTCCAATCTTTGTTTCCACGTACTTGCTGTTGTTAAGTATTTCAGCATTTTCTTTAAATGCAACCGACCCACAGGTATTCGTATAAGAAACAGAAACGACGAGAACAAAAATAAATTCAGTACGGTCTGAAGACATTTTCGGTAATGAACTGTAAATTATTGAAGAGTTACAATATAAACTCTCATACATTCATCGAGGGATTAATGCTGCGAACGTAACTCCGGAATATTTTACTTATTTATTTTTTGTGTAAACTGGAATAATTAATAGCATCGTGTAAATTTTCCCTGGCCGCCCCGCCCCGGTGGCGCAGTGGTCTAAGCGATGGCCTCTGATCGTTCGTCCGAACGGGGTCCGGGTTCAAATCCCGGTGAGGCATGGATGTTGTGTTTGTCTTACGGCACTGGCTCTCTCCCTTCCCTGGAACCAGTGACCCTAAATTAGGGACGGGCGACTGCTTACAGCCCATTGAGTTGCTCACGGTGGTCGTTAAACCTCCAATCAAAAAAAAAAAAAAAAATTTTCCCTGTCTTAATGGACAGAGTTTTTATTCTGCAAATGTGTACGTATCAAAAAGTCAAACGCGATATCTTCGCAAAAAATCAAAAAAGAACAAGTGAAAGTAATAATCTAAGGTGCGTCGCATAAATATAGAGACAGTCGACTTTGCGCCGTGAACGCGATGCGAATATAGGTAGGAAGCTGAAGTCGTACCTAATTAGACATAACCCTACAACAAACGTTTCGATACGTCGAGATGACCGGATTGTGTGAAACGAACACCACAAAGTAAAATAGTGTAATTTTAGGTGTCTCATAAATATAAAAACAACTATGTAAAGAAGCCACATGCAAATGAGATGTACAAATTAGCATGTTTTACGCATTCGCATGGGCCGTAATTCGGTCCAGCCTAAAAAAGACAGCGGATCTGCCATCAGACATTCATTTGCCGAAATGCCACGCAACAGTCAAATTTCTGGTGAGGAGGTGCAGAAGATTTGCAGACTGAGAGCAAACGGATTGCCTGTAGCGAAAATTTGTAAAGCCATGAGGAGGGGTAGGGCATTCATTTATTAAACTTTATCGAAACGCGGTGGGTTAACTGCCAGAAAACGGCATGGAAGGCCTCGAATAACAACCAGACGAGATGATCGTGCTCTCATGTGTTTAGTTTCATCCCAAAAGTTATTACTACGTCAAGTTTCTCGGACTGTTGGTGTCACCGTCTCAAAGGACACAGTTCATCGACGTATCAAGGAAAGTTGCAACATTGTGTTCCGTAAAATGCGCCCTCTGTCACAGCTCACGATGCCCGGCAAGGAAGCTAGGTTGTTATGGGCAAGCAGCCACATGCACTGGGCGGACGAGTGGATTACAACTATTTTCTCCAATGAGAAAAAATTCAACCTGGACTGCCCTGACGGTTGGAACTGCTATTGGCATGATTTACGACGCGAGCGATGCACCTTCTTCAGCAGACAAAAAGGAGGGGGAGCTGTGATGATCTGGGGAACGTTTGCGTTCAATGGGACAACGGATATTGCTATTCTGCAAGGCAGGCAAAACTCCGAAACTTATCAGGACATATTAAGCAGCCACTTTCTACCGTTTGCCGAAACTCTAGCGGGTGTTGATTATCGGTTCGAGCAAGACAATGCTTCTGTCCTTTGGTCTTCATCAACGAAAACCTGGTTTAACACTAATCGTGTGACCGTAATGGATTGGCAGGCACTCAGTCTAGATCTAAACACTATCGAGAACCTTTGGTGTGTCCCAGCTCGTGATGTATATGCGAATGGACGGCAGTTCTCCAATGAGGTGTTATTGAAAGAGCAGATTGAACGAAGATGATACGCACTCCGTCCAGAACACTTACATCACTTGGTCGATAGCATGCCCAATCGGGTTTTAGTGTTATTCGGAACAACAGATCCACTATTCGTACCGGAGGTGCTCATAACTAGTAAGTCTTTATATTTTTGAGACAGCGTATTTCTGTTTTTTTCTTGTACTTGGCGTTTTAATTGTTATGTTACCGTCAAACTATTGTGCAGCTGCGTGTCCTGTGCTATTTTTGCTATAAATATGAGGTGTGCATTTCAGCTCGTTGTTGTTTATTTTTTTTTCAATAATTTGTTCTGTCTCTACATTTATGCAACGCACTATATAACAATCTAATGTGAATTTTCTGTAATATACTTTTATATTCTTCGTGCTTTCCGAAATATTAAAAAAAAATATTTATTTTTAGACAAATGTATCATACGTACCTCTCAGTTATATATTAGGAAAAATTAAACATTAAATAAAAGGATAATTTTTAGAAGTTTTCAGGAATTTAATGGTACTGAAGAGTAATTTAATGTTACACTGTTTTTACTAAGGCTCTTTGCTTTGAACCTTACGCGGAATGTCTGATTGTAGGAAACCTTTGTTTTCAGATTAGCAAAACAATGCAAAAGTGAAATGCTTTCAGAAGTTCTTTCACGTCAGGTATCTTTAAGTATCCTAGGACGAGAAGTATTTGCATGGTATCAATGTAAAAATATAAATCTTGGAAACATTGGACGACATGGGAAAAGCTCTTAAGAAATTTTGGATATGAAACACAAGGTAAATAAAATATAAACGTAGATCAATGGTAATAATCAAGAAATGTCCTTATTTACTGTTAATGAGGAAGTGAAAAATAAATTGCGTTTTCCAATACTGATCTTTTTTTAACTCCGATACGTATTTTGAATTTCTGATAAGAAATTTATATATCGTGCTTTTTCTCCCCGCTGTTTCATAAGCAGTGTGATAAACACACTAAAGTAGAAAATTAATACGTACACATCGTAATAATATGTTGGAATACTCTTTACTTACAAAACAACCTCGATTCGAAGAGGCGTGAAATCATCAGGGTGCTGATGAAATTCTGTAGGTAATTTAAATAAAGCGGATGTCATAGCTTGAGTCAATTGCCAAAAGCTTTTTGTAGAAGAATCTTAGATACGAATGGCTCTATCGATAACTTTACAGAGTTGTTCAATTAGGTTAACAATTGGGATTTGTGAACGCAATTTTGTCATTTGAAAACACAGTGGAATACATGGAATCGCTGTGTAATGATCAGTCCCGTACTCCGCGCTGCAGTTTCCTACTGGAAGTAGGAAACTACATAGAATTTGGGGAAGAAATATTCCTCAGAATACTTTTTTTGAGTGAAGGTTTAACTACCACCGTGAGCAACTCAATGGGCTATAAGCAGTCTCCTGTCCCAAATTTAGTCACTGGTTCCAGGGAAGGGACAGAGCCAGTGCGTAAGACAAACAAAATATCCATGCCTGATCGGGATTCGAACCCAGATCCTTTTCGGACAGATGGTCATAAGTCAGCGTTTAGACCACTGCGTCATTGGGGCGGCCCTCAGAAATACATGGGATCACATTAGAATGTTCAAAGTAATTATAATTATGTTCTGAATTGCCTGTGGTTTACTAATATTCCATGTACAAACTCCTCAGAAGACTTGAATTTACATCACCCTGAAATCGAACCCACATCTTCCTATGTCGGTTCGAGTATGCTAACCGTTACACTTAGTCGAACAAAATTCGGGTAATGGGGATTCGATTCCGATATAATTTCAAGTTTTTGGAGGAGTTGTCACATGGAAATCCAGTAAACTACAGGCATTTGAGTACATAATTCCCATTGGTTTGAATATTGGAGTTGTCCTAATCAGGAAACTCTCTGCACATGTACGCAACAGCCTGAGTTGAACATATGTTAAAAACTCTTACCATCCCAATGCTTCGCATTAAGCTTGCTTTAGAACAACACAGTTGTGCTGTCAAGAACAGGAAGATGGAATCAACTAATTCGCGATATGGACTCCACAATCGGACTCAATTATCTGGTTTTTGTTCATGAAAACTATGATTGATTATACGAGGGTACCTTTTTTCCTACTAAAACATTGCGCCAGGACAACTATCAAAAAAGGGGTCCCACCTCTGCCTCCAAATCATCCGTGATTAATCCTGGCTGTTGCGATTCGTATCAGGCAAAATTGCTAACTGAACCCTATGGGGACCCAAACCATGGCAATTAATAATTGACCGGTATGACGCTGCCAATTGCAGACTGGAAGGGGCCATTAACCACGATATCTTCGAACACGTGACCATCAGGGTAATAGTGACTCGTCAGAAAACATAACCTATTGAAAATAAGAGCCCTGGCCCTTGTGCTCGGGACCACGTTGCAGCCCAAGACGGCTGTGGTTGAAGATAAATGTGCTGCGAGAGCCAAGGGTCTGTTAAGCAAATGACGAAATGGAATGGTACCGGACGACAAAGCCTAATCAATTGCGGAGCTAAAAGCTTGGTCTCGGTGTGAACTCGGTCACAGCCATGGGTAGAAGTGTCAGTCATACAGTACAGTGGTGCGATTTTGCGGTCCATTTTCCGGGTTTATATGCGTCCGAGTCTCATATGTCAACTGAAGAAATATCCATATCACTGTATTGTTGTTCCTTTTAGTACGAGTGGCAATTCGGGGTCTGCAAAATCCAGCTGCTCTCATCCTATCAATCCTTCCTCGTTCGAAGTTCGTCACTTGTTCATAACGTAACCTTCTTCGGCGACGGGGCACACACTTTCACACTTTCAACGATTCTCTAACTACAACACCGCGTTTGGAGCCAGATTATTGTATCCAAAGCCATACAGTTCAGAGGGCACTGCTCCGAATATACATGAGTATTTCCACTGAACATTTTATCGTTTGTATGTCCCAACCTGTTGCATATATCCTAAAGTTTCAAACACTGCCAGACGTCCTTCATCTTGTTGCTATTTTCACAAGCATTACTCTACTTACATATCAAAAATCTCATTGCAATACAAGGGAAAAATGTTCTTGAATTCCCCTGTAGATTTGTGTTCAAAGAATTTATCTCAGTAAAATTAACCCATGACAACTTGAACATGTCTTTTATTGAATATTGTGTTCATTGTTTTTCGTTTTAGGCATAAATGTTGATCAGGAGCAACTCATGAATTATTATCCGTCGCCTGTGCCTTATTTACTGAAACTAGTACATAGAGAGAAATTGAGCCATTGGATAAGAGAGCACCTATGTTATATAGTGGACTTTTTGATCTTATGAACCATGCGTAGTTTATTACTAAAAACACCCATTCACAAATTTTGATAATACTTCAGTTAGTTGGTCGCGAGAAGGAGACGTGATTTGGCAGTGTAAAATTTTTTAAATAAATAAAGTTGTTTACTTTGAATTGACTTAGCAAACACGTACTGAAAATATCAATGGGCAGATTAACAATATAAATTTTGGGCTTTTTCCTAATCATGAAAAAGTGTTATCTAGTTGCTCAAAAAAGAAAGAATCGTGAAAAAGAAGTGCGCATTACCACAGCTTCAGAGAGACAGGGTTTTCTTCAATGCCGAGGTTTCATCGGATAGAGAGTCTCCTCATAAAAGAAAGTAATTATTAAAACCTTTTTTTCGAAAGTCGAAGAAAATTGCTGACCACACCTTAGCGCAATTGGAATGCGTTTCAGCATTCATAACGAGCATTAATCGCGCGAGAGCTCTCCACTATGTAGAAAAAAAGAAAGGCATCGTCTTCAAAAGCACAACTCTGTTGGGCTTGAAAAAAAAACGGAATGCGCGTGGGTTATATGTTATTAAACAAGAATCGGGGATTTACGTATATTCCACTTTTGGTGTGAATAAGTAGTGTGTTACAAATACTGGAGTTATATTCACGTATTGAATTTCTGCCGTAGAAAGCTTTTGGCGATGTTAATAATATCTGTGGCCAAATACATGATACGCTATGGGTTTCTAAGTGTATGCTCAAATAGTCCAATCGATATTCCTTAGGTAACTGCTTCTTGCTGAGCTTTAGTTTGAATCACATATCTTGCTACTTTTGAAGAGGTGGAAGATTCTTACACTTCTTTCGACAGTACGTAACACCAAGGGAGGCGGTGAAGTACACTAAGGCTGCCCAGACAGAGAACGAACTGGCACTCGTTACGGCATAAAGCAATTAAAGGCTTACTACCTATGTGGATACCTCTGAAGGTCATGTATATTGGTTCATGTGCCTATATTGAAGACACCGGATCTACTGATATACGATAGAGGTGTCCTCCCTCTTTTTTCCTGCCTGGTTTTTAACCAAGGGCAAGAAAGAAGAGGAATAACGGGAACCACAGTATTTTTTGTCCTTTAACGAGCTTCGAGGAAGCAGACCTATTCGCCTTTTGATATCCTGTCAATTAGTGTTGCTCTCAATTTTGTTTTTTCAATGCTTAGGTGCGTATCTCAACAATAATTGACGGTATAGTGTTCTTAATCTGTGCATTTATGTAAAATTCAAATTCAAATCCTGGCGCGTGTACGAAATGAAAGTTTGTACGAAAAATTAGCTTCCAAATTAAAAGTGTTTCATTCACAATTATATAATTGGATAAATTTGATCCAGTTAAATGTTTGTATGCTTATGTTATCCTAAGTGGAACAACTGCAGGAACTGAAAAAAGCTTGCTTATGTTATGTTTGCTTATGTTATCCCAAGTGGAACATCAGCAGGTATTGAAATATTAATAGTGAGAGAAAATTTAGACCGCCTGTTTCAAGGAAGAGCGTTGGACATAGCGTAAGACAAAAAAAAAAAAAAACAACATCCATACTTCACAAAAATTGCAAACCAGAACCATCTTGCGCGATGGATTGAACCTCAATTTCTTTTACCCTGCGATTTCGTATTTGCACAGTCATCATCATCATCATTGTCAACAATTATCAATCCACTGCAGGAAGAAGGTCTCTCCAAGCCTCTTCCACAACGGTCTTACTTGTGCCAGTCTCCTCCATGTTACTTCCGCGTACTTTCGAATTTCATCCACCCATCTCCCATGTGGTCTTCTACTCGGTCTTTTCCTATCCCTTGGAATCCAACCTAAAATTTCGACTGTCCATCGATGGTCTGTTCTTCTGGCAATATGTCCAGCCCATTGCCATTGCAGAGATTTTACTCTGGTCTTGATGTCTTCCACTCTTGTCATTTTTCTGATCCACGACTTCCTCTTCTTATCTTTCCTGGTTACACCAAGCATGCACCTGTTCATGTTTTTTGGAGTTGTCTGTAGCCTTTGTATGTCTCTTTTAGTTAAAGTCCACGCCTCTGCACCATAAGTAAGCACTGGAAGGATGCATTGATCAAATACTTTTCTTTTAAGACATAATGGTACATTGCTCTTGAAAATTATGCTGTTTCTTCCAAAAGCTTTCCAGCCAAGTTTTATACGCCGAATAATTTCTTCATCAATGTGACCCTCACTTGATATCTGCTATCCAAGATAAACGTACGCATCTGTTACCTCCAGCAGATGCGTACGTTTATCTTGGTCAGCAGATATCAAGTGAGGGTGATATTGATGAAAAAATTAATCGTCGAATAAAACTTGCCAGTATATTCTATTAAATAATACCCAGCTGCATTTTCTTTAGTTTTCGTATACCTAATATAACAACTTTGTGCTAATCCTCTTGAAGTATATGCTGGTTAAATGCATTTTCAGAATTTATGATTCTTGAAACTTTTTGTGCTTAGTTTTGTCATTAAAAAATCGATTTCATTCTATATCATATTTAATGCACTTATGGTAACTTTGTTCTCCTAAGTATAACTTAATCTTTGCCTTTTATTATGGCTGGATGTTCGCAGGTAACCTTTGTGTTTGATATATGTGTTAACAGTTTGTTAAAACGTAGCTGATGCACGATAGGCAGTGTGTTGAAAATCATCTCTGTAAAGAATTCCAGGTAGGGTCCGACCAAAATGCATCTGGTTATGTTCTTTTTTTGCACGTCTTTTGTAAAAATGATGGTGCTTATGTATCAATTTGTCCGTCCGTCCGTCTGTACCCACGATATCTCTGGAAATATTAGTCTGATTTAAAAAATTCTTTTTCATTGGGAAGCTTGAAATATGCGAATGATGATCCTCTTTTTTTTAATGGTGTACAATTTTGCCACCAGAGGGCGTAAATGCAGATGATGTCGAATTCAAAAATACGTTTCATTCCACATATTTGCTTCTAAACATCCGATTGAAAAAAATATTTTATCTTTCGATTCAATTTATGTCGAAGAGTATTTTAGATATAGTTACTTTTTCCAATTACGCAAAGATTTTCTGTAAGGGGGCGTAAAAGTAAATTACATTTTCCCCGATAACTTTTCTTTTAAAGTTCCGATTTGAAAACTTGTTTCTTCAGCGGATACACCTCCTGATGGAAAATCTTTCGCATATAATTTCTAATTTTTGGTAATAAATACTTTGGCCACCAGGGCGTGTAAATGTTAATTTTTGCTTCTGATGTATTTGCCATAAAATCGGAGCTTCTAAAATCTCGATTGAAAAAATTCTTTCGTGGACAGATGCCACTTACATCGATAAACCTTTTCGGAATATTTTCTTCCTAAAATATTCCACAGTTTCTCCGCCAGAAGGTGTAGACGTACATCTTAATTTTTCAATAGCTCTACTTCTAGGATTCCGATTTGAAAAATTCCTTCTTTTTTGGATAGTGTTATCAGTGTGCCATGTTTTTTAATATATATTCAAAATTTTCAAGTAATTCGTTAACTTTCCGCTAGGAGGCGTAATGGTAAATTGCGTTTCCCCCTGTATCTCTGCTGCTAAACCTCCGATTTGAAAAATTCTTTCTGCACAGGATACAGCTCCTGATCGTTTGCACAAAACTTCTAGTTTTTGTCAAAAAAATGGTTTGACCACCAGGGGACGTAAATCTTAATTTCCCCTTATGATGTATTTTGCAGCAAAATATGAGCTTCTAAATTCTCGATTGAAAGACCGATACTACTCATGTCGACAAAACTTTTAGAAACATTTGCTTCTTAAAATAATGCATGGTTTCTACGCCAGCGGGCGCATATGTATATCTTATTTTTGTCAATATCACTACTGCCAGGTGTCCGATTTTAAAAATTCCGTCTTTGTTGGATAGTGTTTCCAGTGTGACCTGTTTTCGATATAATTTCAAAATTTTCAAGTCATTCATAGACTTTCCGCCAGGAGGCGTATAGGTAAATTTCTTTCCCTCTATATTTCTGTTTCGAAATCTCCGATTTGAAAAATTCTTTCTGCGACGGATACAGCTACTGGTGGGAATCACTTCGCACGTAATTTCTCATTTTTTTTTAAAATGGTTTGGCCACCAATTGGCGTAAGCCTTATTTTCCGTTTGTGATGTATTTGCAGCAAAATATGAGCTCCTAAAAATCTCGATTGGAAAAAAAGTCGTTTGTTGACCGATACTACTCATGTCAACAAACCTTTTAGGAACATTTTCTTCTTGAAATTATGCATGGTTTCTACGCAAGGGGCGTGGATGTATATTTTATTTTTGTCAATATCTCTACTTCTAAGAGTCCGGTTTGAAAAATTCCTTCTTTGTTGGAAAGTGTTTCCAATGCGAAATGTTTTTCTTATAAATTCAAAATTTTCAAGTAAATCATATACTTTCCGCTAGGGGCACACATGTAAATTGCGTTTTCTGCGTTATTTCTGTTCCTAAAACTCGGATTTGAAAAATTCTTCCTGTATCGCATACAAGACCTGATGGAAAACCTTTTTCATATAATTTCTAATGTTTAGTAAAGAATAGTTTAGCCACCAGGGGGCATAAGCGTTATTATCTGCTTCTGATGGTTTTGTAGCAAAATCTGGGATCCTGAAAACTAGACAATTTTTTTTTCTTGGACCGATACCGCTCATATGGACCAATCTTTTTGAGAATACTTTCTTCCTAAAATAATGCATGGTCTTCCCACCAGGGGACGTAAAGTCACATCTTTATTTTGACGATATCTCTGTTTCTAAGTGTCCGATTTGAAAAAAAAATAATTCTTTATTAGAGAGCGTTTCCGGTGCGAAATGTTTCTCATATAAATTCATGTTTTTCTTAACGAACAACTCTGCAACCAGAGGGCGTATGATCACGATTCCGTTTACTGCAGTATCTGGGTGAAAAAAAACCCGTTTAAAAAACTTCTTTCTTCCGTCAGATACTATTGTTTTCCATAACGGTTCCATTGACTTTGAATAGTTTTGATAAATTTAATTTCCGTCAGGACGGATTCAAAAGGCGTACTTACTACACCCGAAAATTCGGTGTCATCTTTCTTGTTTTTTGTTACTTCTGATGACGACATGCCGTTATCTCTTATAATTGGAATTATACAAACTGGTGTTGTATTAAGAAATTACAAACCTAAAAATACAACTTAAAAATGCATTTAAAAAACGACAGTTGTGATTAAAGCAATATAAAATCCTGCAGCACTGCACACGTTGTGGACAGTGTTTCAGCTACTGCTTTAATTTTCGCCACATCGCAATAAACAGAGTAATTTTGCGAAAAATACCTCCCTAAATCGCCAAAAAGTGAATTTTCCCCCATTTTCCCTTTCGTCTATTCATCCAGCCTTATGTCGCCCATGCGTTGCTTTTTTTGTTGTCTTTTTTGTCCATTACAAAACAGCACCGTCGTGTTTTGAGATCACCTTTTCCTAGGGCTTTACTGCAGTAGACTAGAGAGATGAGTTTCGCGGAAGTAACTCCGTTTCTGTTTGGGTCGACCGGTCGGTCGGTTGCGGCTTTGCTCAGTACTGCTGCTTGTGTGTACACCTAGGAGACATTGCATTATTACCATCCTAGCTTAGAGAAGTGTTCGTGCCTGGAAACCGAACGGTGGCGTAGGTGAAGTTAACAGGGCAGAATATGCACAACCCGTATACAAGCTTTCGATTAGTACAGTGTTCTTATTCAGAATGGAAAAAAACTGCCAATTTATCGGAGTTGGATAAAGGACAAATTGTAATGGTACGGCGCATTGGAACTACGATTTCTGAAAACGCGGTCGCCTTGTGAGATCACTTGCCGCTTTAGTGAGTACATAACAAAAGTGGTGCGCAAGTGGCCAAATGAAGAACAATCGTCCTTAGCTCATTGATGCCAGAAGGGAGCGGATATTGTTGCGCGTAATTCACAACGACCGCAGAGCCTGTGTGCGCGAAATCTCCAGCACTTACAACATTTGTGATCAGGGCAATGGGCTACATGACACAGTTCATTGCAGCCTGCTGTGCATGGGCCTGTGGAACTATAGACGCATCTGGGTCCCCATGCTAATTGTACACATCGCCAACAACGCATGAAATGGGCCCAAGATCATCGAGATTGGAGTAAAGTGGCCTGATCTGACGCATGCCACGAAGAATCGACGCAGTATTAAAGGCAAAAGGTGGCCCAACGAAGTACTGAGGGGTCGGTCATGATAAAGTGGCCACTCAGTGTATAAAAATTAAATTCTTTCTTTGCTTCCCGAACGTGGTAATGAACTCTACCGTTTTTTAAACTAAAGTTTCAGCTGCTAAGAAATAAAGAAAACAAATGACGTCTCTTGCATGACACACTTTAATGATAAAAACCATGTACAGTCATTAAAGTGCATGGTGTAAGAAAGGGCATTTGTTTTCAATTTAATTTCTATAGTGCACGAATTATTTTCTTTATATCCAGCTTCCTTAATGTAGCTGTTTTCGACACAGAAGTCTCGGAAAATCAAATATCTGGATGGGTGTTATGTCTTAACTACACTGCGGACTTTTGAGGCTATGCTCGTGTTTCAGCAACACATGTCATCGAAACAAAGTAAATTTTTGGAAACATATTTGTCGTCGATTAACTTTCATAATATAATGCATTAATCATATAAAAGAATTTATCAAATTAGGAAATAAGTACGTACATGGTGTAGATGAAGAACGTATTCTAGAAGTAGAATAGGTACCTGAGAAAAATTTACTTTCATGAATAATGGAGATCAGCTTTTTGACAATTATTTAGATTTAAAAATATATATATATTTGTTAGATAAACATAAATTAACAGATATGTATTTAGAAGTAACTCCCTTCGACTTATTTACATAAGGAGAAAATCATGCGCGGTAAATGTAAGTAGTAAGCAATAACTTTTTTGAATTGAGTTTTCCCGAATATATATCTGGATGCGGTTTAAATAATTTTCCTTAATACAAATCACGCTTTACCAAATTACATAACTTTTTTGTGTTGTACTAAAAATTTAAGTAATGAAAAATAAATATTCAAACAATCATTACATTTACCACACTTCAATTGCGGAAAAACTCAACAAATGTGTTATGGTGGAAAACCTCGATTTAAAATGCAAAAAAATTATGTAGCTTTCAAATTGGAAATCATTACGGTGTTAAACATATATATTAGACTTAGAAGCTTACTGAATGCTGATAAGAAAATGACTCTGAGTTGCACATATTTTTATTCGGGTGGTAACAATATACGATATCTTGAATATCTTAAAAAATCCTTTAAATGCAATATATTGTTTTAATATTTCTATGCAATTTCGAATGAAAACATTGCATTGAAATATTAAAGAAAATAAGATAAATTATTGTTTTGATGGAACGCAGCTTTTTCGAGAGGAATGTAGCTTTCATGGGAATTCAGCGTTTGATAAAAAAAATTTAAATTGCGTGTATCACTTTATTGATATAATAAAATTACATTTTGGTTGGCGATCGGAAATGCTTCCTTTCTCGTTTATCCATATCTCTTGAAAGTTGTTTTCAACTCTTTTCTTGAGGCCGGACTAAGAGAAATTTTGTAGATACAAGTAAGTATGGAAATGTGTGCATGTGCTCTCAAATCCACATTTTACAAACATCATTAATATTGTTATGTTAACGGTTAAACGAATAATCAAGAAAATAAAAATGATGAATAAAACAGATTATGGTAAATTACAGCTGAACACGAAGAAATTATCTTTCTAATGTTTATATGTGCTTGCTCCTGAAATATTAGAAACTTTCACTTCCAATTCCTTTGTCTTTATTAATAATTAATATTAACGTATTGAATTTCAGTACAGCTATAAGATATGCGCACATAAATGTTTTTTGAAAGAATTTGTCATTTTCGAAAATACATTGCTTTTGTGAATTTTTGCATTTTACTCTGTAGTTATTTCGTGACAGAACGATGGTTCAGGTTTGGCTACTTGTTTTCAATTCGTTCAATGGATATCGCTGAAATAATAGCGTTACTCGCTCGGGCGGAATGATACGTCTGATGCTGGGATTCGAGAAGACAGCCATCTTATCCACGACTGATGAAATTTGCAACCATGTGGTAAGCTGGCTGGCCAAAGTGCAATTCTTACCCAGTATTTGATTTCTATGTTTGAAGTTCTTCTTTCGCCGTTAGAGAGAGGAAGAATGAAACAGAATACATTAGCGAACATAGGAAGCTTTACCAAGTGAACTGAAAATAAAAAAACGTACGTGATATATTATCAATATTTTAAATAAAGAAACATTGTATAGAAACTTGTAGATCACACATCATCTGCCATAAGTATTTCAAGAATTCCCAAGAGTTGTACAGTCAGATTTATTCAAAAGTGCATTCGGCAATATTTAACACCTGCTGATTATTTCAGTGCTACTTGCATCCTTTGGTACAGCAAAAATCTGAGAGTTAATAAATGTCGTATGCGGTCCCGGTGGCGCAGTGGTCTATGATCATTCGTCTACGCGGGTCAGCATTCGAAACCCCGTGAGGCATGGATGTTGTTTTCGTCTTACGGCACAGACTCCTTGCCTTCCCATGGAACCGATTGCTCTAAAGTAGGGACGGGCGACTACCGTTAGCAACTTATTGGGCTCATTAAGTTGCTACCGGCGATCGTTAAATCTTCTCAACAAAATGCCGTACTAGAAATGGAGCACAAATAAAAAGTTTCTCGGGTAACATAGTTCCTGTTTTTAGGCCTTTTATTCATTTCAGCTCTTTACTGCTTTGTTAAATTATCAAGGAAGTGTTTTCGTCGTCAGTATTCTTCGACAGTAGTTGCGTGTGATTTTTCTCTTCAAAATGTTTAAGCAATATCTCATTCAGTGAGGCCCACACGTTACTTCTATAATGATACTGAGGGAAATTCGTGAGAGAGATTCATTTTTCTTCAAATTTCGCTTTACGAATTAATATTTGACAAATCTACAAGGAATTTTATAAAATCATGTCTTATATTTGCAAAAGATATAAATTCGTGTTTTCGGTTTAACACAGGATTTGATCAACGCAGTATCAGGTATGAGCGCCTTTGCAATCCACATGGTAGACAGGACATGCAACAATCAAACTCGGTATTACTGTTCCAAGAACATGTCGTGTAATCAGAACATCCTGTGCTCATAGAACATCCAGTGCAATTTTCTTTTACTTTCAAGTACCTTTCTTTAACTCTCTTCTCTTGTCTTCTAAGATAAAGGCACTTCACGGAAAACACTACCAAGTGTGTCCCGAAGAGAATATCAGAAGCTCCTATTTCTCTCTCTCTCGAAAGTAAGGTGGCATGGAAATTATTACTCAGAAACTCTGGTATAACTTTCAGAGCCATCCAACTATTGATACTACTTCGAAAGTCAAATTCTGAAAAATAAAAAACTCGTTTGGCCAATCGAAATGCGAAATTAAAAATACAGTAGAGCGTCGAAAACTCGAAATAAGTGGGCCACGGGTAGTTCGGAGTTTTGATGAGTTCGGATTATCGAAGACGAAAAAAAATACAAATATTCTAACAATTTTACATTATATTATCCAAA
Source organism: Macrothele yani (assembly GCA_039090855.1). Taxonomy (NCBI): domain Eukaryota; kingdom Metazoa; phylum Arthropoda; class Arachnida; order Araneae; family Macrothelidae; genus Macrothele; species Macrothele yani. Next base: position 41,240,487 of record CM076999.1, on the reverse strand, counting down.
TACATCTACCGAAAATAAGCAACTGTGTACAAAAAGTATTACTTAAGACAAATATTTTCTTGTTTTGCAATACGAGACAAGTTCGCCATTTTTATTACTGCTGTAAAATTTATAAACATAAAGTACAAATTTCAAAACTTTAATCACTATGAGCTGGTACCGATAGCAAAGAGGTGTATTTTATCCAATCGAAACTGCAGGATAAATAAATTTCTTCCAGGCTCACAGGGAAACATGGGGCTTGTGGATAACACAATTCCTGGTTCTTCCACGCTGATGGGTCGTAAAATCTTACACTCGCAGAGAACTAGTGACTGGATAAGTTTTCTCCTTTTGTCTGTGGGTATCAGAAATCACGTACGCTTTCAACACGTCGTCACGAAAATTACAAGATTATATTTACAACAAGTGCCAAGTTAAAATAAACGGACTAGACTTAAACTTCCCACCGCCACACAAAAAAAAAGGGGAAAAAATGGAGGCGAACTTGTTCAGGTTCGGAATTTCAACGCTATAGTGTATTTCTATAACAAGAAGAGTCATAGGAGGAATCAAACTTTTTATATATAATTTAAATTTCCGAAGATAAACCAAAAGTTTGAACCTTTCTTTGTTTCTATTACAAAACACTTCGTATAATGTATCTTCGAAATATTGCATATTACAAAACCAAGAAACCTATTAAAAAACAAAATGTCCCGTGTGATAGCTCAGTGAATAATTACATTACTTTGATGACTGCTTCTTAAAATACATATTTTTCCTATTTTGCTTTTTTCGCTTCGTTCACGTCCTTCGCTGTGAGCTGTGTATATAATAAACCATACCAATGTCACAGTTGCGTTCATAAGTGAGGATGGTAAGTGTATAATTGCTATTGGACGATCCTAACACTTTGCTACTTCATTGTATGCATACAATTAAAATTTCAACGAGATCCTAGCCCCACGAAGACATTTTTGAATTCGGAAGAAATCTTCGCATTTCCATTTTCGGAAAAATAAAATGTTTGAGTAACAAGCATTTAAATGAAACGCACAATTACATTTCACTGACTACTTTCTTGGAAAGTATCCTCCAAGTAAACAACAATAAATCGTTTCGTGCATCAGTGACCCTGGTTATATTTTATTTTACCTTCTTTCGGATTTAAATATCTAGATTCAAAAATCTTCATCGTATATAGACCGTATTAAAATATAACTTTCATTCTCCAAGTAATTTATCTTCCCGCAGTTCTTTATCAGAAATCAAAATCATGCATGCTATTTAAATTAACGGTTTTTGCTTGGTGTTCTGGCGGTTTATGATTCTTCGAGATAATGTTTGCAAAAATGTTTAATTGTTAATTTTAATGTAAAATGTCGTATGCAAAATTCCATCATGTTTGGATAAGATTTGTTGTGCATTACATGTTGAAAGCATCTGCGACATTTATAGGGAAGCAATCTACAATTTGTATACACGACCGAAATTCTAAGCTTCAGTTATATTCTCAAGTTATATTTCCAAATGAGTATATGAATCTGCTCAAAATCTGTAATTTGAAATTCCAGCAAAAATACAGCAACGTCATTGTCGTGTAAGGAGCCAACGGGAAACCATTCAAAATTTGATCACCTTGTGTCTTCAAGAGATGCACTCCTCTTTTCTGGGGGTAAATGAATTCTTCTGATGTGATAAAAAAATTTAAACGTTTTTGTTAAATCAGCTGTGAGGAATATATTCTTATCTCACTAAACTAACTAAATAGTGAAAAATCTTTAAGTCAGAACAGCTCACCAGAAATTAGCCAAACCAAATATGCTTAAAAGAATTTTCTAATGAATGTTGGCTTACTTGCCAACATTCCAGAGAAGACATTTTAATACCATAAATAACTGATGGATTCACTGCGTGTATCCTCCGTCAGAAAACGGAAACGAGCTGTGGAAGGGACGACACATTCTTCAAAAAGAAAGGGTAACAAGTTAGTAAAATATTGCAATGCATTGATTATGATACGCTTTCCAACATACCAGAAATTATTACTAAAGTTATGTTGATAATGGCTGTGGAATAAATCTCGCTCCTGTGTCCTGACCTTTGACCCCATTTCGATGCTATTCAACAGAACCGGTTCACTATACCTCCGGAACAACATGAAAAAGTTTTGTCGCAATCCAAGCATTTTAGGTAAGTTATGATGCACAAGGGCAATGGCATGGATCCCACTCGTGTCCTAACCTTTGACCCCATTTCGCCCATTTTCAATAGGGTTCCTCCTCAGTGGCTCCCTACCACATACTAAAATTTCATCGAAATCGAACCATTTTTACGCACGTTATGACGCATTAGGGCAATGGAATATATCCCGTTCTTATGCCCTGCCTGACATTTGACCTCATTTCGCCTATTTTCAATAGGGTTCGTCCCGAGGTGGTTCCTTACCACATACTAAATTTTGTTAGAAATCGAACAATTTTTACGCAAGTTATGACGCATAATAGCAATGGAATGAATTCCGCTCCTATGTCCTGACCTTTGACCCTGCTTCGCCCATTTTCAATAATGTTCGTTCCCAGGCGGTCCACTACCACATACAAAAATTTCGTCGAAATCGAACCTACTTCACGTGAGTTATCGTGAGGACGGACGGACGGACGAACGGACAAAGCTGGAGCATGCACGCTTCTTCAACCTATGGTTGGAAAGCGTAAAAAATGACAAGAGAAAAAATAAGTGTGTAATACGCAGTAGTACAGTCTCAGTTAAATAAAGCACACTGTATCTGACATCGTCCTTGAGAACCAGAATACATTTAATTTTTTTTTTCGTAGGCAATATTTAACGCCAGAATCAGACTTAGATTTTGTCCATGGATATATTAAAACATTTAGAACTGAATACAATGTTAGCAAACAGAAATGAAACAAATAGCGTTATTCCTTTTCATTTTTATTTCATGGTTCAGAATAAGGTAATAAGGAGCCAGTAGAAACAAGAAAACACAATATTTTAGGGAAGTATGAGGTTCTCGGTAGGTGTTATATGCTTTGAAATAACCTTCAGAAGGGGAGTGCAAAATCCTATTAACAACACCTCCGTTTTGTAAGGAGAAAAATGTCGTATTATTAACTAACACCAGATCCTTGAAATGAAAAGTATCTGTCGAGAGCAACCAATTTTTAACAGTGTCTCAGTGGAGTCCTGCATTAGGCTTTTATAAAGCCATGTTTTGTTGAGTGATACATAGATTAATGAGCCTGAGTTTTTGTTTGAAATCTTCTACACAACAGCAATTTTCAAAAATGAATTACAGCAAAAAATGTATTATACAGTCTCAATAAGAACATTTGCTTTCACGATTTACTTAAAACAATAATGAAGTAGATATCTAAACACCCTTTGAAATATGAAGCAGATCTTGAAAATCATGCAGTGTTTTCGACCGTCGGATGACATTGGATAATTTTGAAGAATAATCTAGGAGCAGCATCTTGGAATAATTAAGAAATTCAGTTTCGTGGATAACTGGAACAAGTAAACTACAGGATAACCTAAATAACCTATGTTTCCTATCGTAGTTCCTATATTGCGTGATCAGTTTAATAGAGTTCAATTGCAGATTTTTGAAAATTAATCAGTTATCTAGTGAACTATCCTTGACGATAATCATAATTGCAGATTTGTTTTCCCTTTTTATGTGTTTTGCCGGAGGGGATAATATAGCGTACAACTCTGATCAAAACTGCTACATTTTCAAAAACAAGTTTTACCAAAAGCTTATAGCTTATTACAAGGAAGGTATACGTCACTGGATACAGAAATGGGATCAATAGAATTGTTAATCTATCCAATTACGGTTACCCAGAGCACAATTCTCACTTTTATTAGAAAATGGCGTACATGTGATCACACTTCAACTGCTCAAGAAGCACGAATCTTAGAGTAAGGAATAATACCAGAACCGTTCCTGACTTTTTTTCTGATTAGTACGGTAACAGATTTCCATACATCAGAAGATACAAATTGGCCTAGATTAGAACGTTAGATTTCACGTTAAATCGATATGCTGACTTCCCAAACTTTTCAGCGCCCATCTCTTTAAATCAATCTGAGAGAATGCAATCAGTCTGATAGTAGGCGGCCCATACCGTTATTGCCCTGCTCATCGCTGTATGGGCCTTCCCAGAAGTACTGTAACAACGTTAGAGGATATACGTAACTTCCAGGTGGTCTAGTTAAAAATAAGTATTCCTGGTTTTGCCTTAAACGTCGAATCGGTCCCAGCTGACCCACAAAAGGAAACTCCATACACATCAGTTTGATTCAATGGTATTTCATTGTGAGGACGTCAGAATAAGAAATGTTTTTCTCTTTGACTCCACTACACCCAAAAAAGAAAGACGATCTTGTTTACTGAGTAGCGTGAATCATCAGTCCAAATCATTGTTTCCCATTGGCCTACACTCCAAATTCGATGTTCCTTAGGGTGCGGTAACCAGTCAAAATTATTAGCGGCTCATGAATGCCTGCACGGTTGTGGTACCTCATGTTGTACATCATACTGCAGAATGTACAGGTGCTAAAATCAGTCATGCACTTTTAACGAAGGTGTGCTTGATTTTGCACAACGTTGATTTGGCTTCTACCGTTAAATCTTTGTAGATTTCGAGATATACTGTATACTCAGTAGAAAAACTGACACGCAGTCCGTTTCGACTCGAGATTCTGTACGATTATACTCAGTTCCAACCTCCTGCCATAGTTCAAAACAGCGGACTTTTATATCGAATCAGAATTCCTACATTTCAATCCGCCATACTAATTAAAAGTATCACTAATCTAACAACAGATTTAGAAACCAATTTCCTACGAAACTTAGCGAATACAATTTAAAGTAAAATCCGTTCTCTCATAAATGCAGGCTGTTAAATTATATTTGTTTCTGTATAACAAAAACATAACTGATGTTCACTTACATTATGGATTTCTGCTTCAAAAAAGGAATTTGTTTGCAAATTTTTCCTTAAAGTGAGTATGAGAAGAAAATTCATACATCCACATTTTAAGTACGATGCATATAAGTTAATAACTTCCTAAGAGGAAAAAACAAGCACAGTTGGTGAAGTAAGAACATATGTCCAATTTGTAGTGCTGAAGATCAGCAAAAATAATAATAACCTCATCATTCATTACGTAGATATTCTTCCTGCTCAAAAAACTTTAAACGTGCTTCCATTTCTCTCGAAGCAAGAAAGAGTGAAATTTTATGAAACAACAGACCTCAACTGCTTTCAGGACACATCAGATAGTTATGGTCATTGACATATCAGAAAGTGATGAAAAAGTCACCCGTTTCTACGGTGGGCTTCACTTCACAACACATAATTTGTAATTTGGTAACTTCCGCAATGCAGAATCACATAACTCTTCAAGAGAAAGCCGTCCGATACGAATTTCAGCAATCATTTAATACAGAATTCAATGTATTAAAATTTATATTACCAAAATATATACCACTAATGTTATTCTCAGCTCCAATCATGCATTTAAAATCCCGTTTTCCGTAATAACTGAAACACTTGAGAAAGTAAGTGTGATTATTTAGCATTTTCTGACCATGATTCTGAAATTCCTTTAAATCATAATATATTTTACTTAAAATCTATATTATACTATAAAATATTCGTAATTATATTAGCCTTTTGTTATTTGAGTGAACACTCATACAAAATGGAACCATATAACTTAAAAGAAAAGATGAGTTGTGAATAATTTTATCACACTTGCTGGGAATAACTAAGGTATGTCAAAAATTGTAATCTTTATGATATTCATTAATTGTAGTGACAGCGGATGTGTCAGTGACCCAGTTTCATAATCTAATGTATTCATTACAATCTGGGCTTGTGAAACATTTTTGAAACCGGAAACATAAGAAATTGTGAGAATGTAGCTGACTCCACTTCCCTCCCGAAGTTGTGGTCCTCATAGGCAGAAATATTATTTGTCCAGGAAAAACTGAATGGTGCTTTATTTATGCGGATGCAATGATGGATTAACCTGTAATACAGGAGCTCTCTCAACAGAAAAATATGTACTGCACACACATCTATGTAAAAATGGCTTTCATTTGAAGAAATGCAAATTAAGGTGGTTGGGGAAGCAAACTTTTGAGAACAAAGCAGATATTACACTCTGCAGGATACTCTACCCTAAACATTTCTCCCCCTGGTCAGATATGAACTGAGCGAGTCTAAACAGTTAATTCATATGCTAACAATGACTTCATTTGACGAACGCAGGTTGTTTCAGGAAGTCCCCAGGATAGTCGCACGTGGATGCGGTAAAACCACTTTTAGAGAAGTAGGAAAAGAGTGAGTCACACACGTTCAATACTTTTAACCAGGAAAGGCTTTGGACGTGCTGTACGCCCGCAAACCGCTCTTAGGTTTGAGTGCAAACTCATGTTGATTCACATTTCTTTTTGTTCCGTACATTTTCGATGATCACGACGAAAGTGTAAATACTTCATTATTGGAGAGATATAAACACTGTATTAAACGGAAGATACACATGAAGATAATTATTTTAGATGTCGGAAAATTCAAAATTCACTCAGTAAAAAATTTCAAAAAAGGTAAATAATTAAAAAGATGCACAAATTGTTTGCTCGGTCGATAGACCGGTTTAATGAAAATTTCAGGGCAATTTCCATCTCCGTCCCATGTTTAGCAACGCTGTTCTAAAACTTAAAATTTCTGATAAAATCCAGTTTGGCGTAATACATTATCCAAAAAATGAGAGACTTATTTCAGCATCCGAATATTAATGCTCAACTTTTGCTGTATAGAAAATCTTTGAAATCTTGGTAAACAGTTTTTTAGAGAATAACTACCACGATTCCGTAACAAATGTTATATTACAGCAGTGGCTTAGAAGTTGACATTTGCCCCTATCATTTGGGTAAAATAGTTTAGTGGCAATTAACTTTCAAACTTTCCTGTTTTTATTGGCTTTGCAAATTTACCGTTCAATTCATTGTATTCTTTTCATGCATTTTATAAATACTTGATGTATATTTTCAAACTATCTAAAATATTTCTATCTTATGAAATAACGTTTCTGTTTATACATACACTGAAGAGCAATTGAATTAGAGACAGCTGGAGTTACGCAAATGTGGCGCTGTGGGCGTCTCTATAAACGGAAGCGACATGACGTATAAAGCGATTCCACGATAAAAGGAGTGATGCGACGGGAATCAGTAAGAATCGGACCCAGTATGAGTAAGACAAAGGATCTAAGCGCATTTGATCGTGGGCAAATTGTCGGGGCCCGACGAATGGGTCACTCCATCTCGGAAGTCGTGCAGGCACTGGGATTTTCACGAGCCACTGTGTCACGGCTGCACCGTGAGTACATCGAATCCGGTAAAACCAAACCTGCAATGGCTAACTGGCGTGGACAACAGCGTGTGGATGAGCGGGGTCATCGTTGACTAGTTCGCATCGTAACATCGGATAGACGGGCCACAGTACAAGAAATCACGCGGCAATTTAACGCTGGTGCACAAAAACATGTAAGCAGCTACAGCATCCAGAACCATCTCCTCGCTATGGGGTACAGAAACCATTGTCCCACGAGGGTACCGATGGTGACCGCACATCACAGGGTGCAATGATCAGCAAGGGCGCTGGAACGTCATGACTGGACCCTAGACATGTGGAAAAATGTTGCCTGGATTGATGAGTCGAGATTCACGTTGGTACATGCGAATGGCAGGATACGAATACGTTGCAAACCACATGAAACGATGGATCCTTCTTGTCAGCTGGGTACTCTTCAAGCTGGTGGGGGTAGCATTCTCGTCTGGGGACTGATTACGTGGACTGAAAAGAGACTTCTGGTACGTGTGACATCCTCCCTTACAGGTCAAAGTTAGCAGGATATCCTGGACGACCATTTGCTCCCGTTTGTGCATCTTCAACATCCCACTGGGGACATCATCCTGCAACAAGACAATACACCGTGACATCGCTCCCGAATTGTATCCGAATGACGGGATGAACACTCCACCGACGTAACCTCGCTTCCTTGGCCAGCTAGGTCACCTGAACGCAATCTCATCGAGCACATCTGGGATGCCATCGAGAGAGATATTCGAGGCTCTGACCCCCCCCTCCACCAAATCTTCGTGAACTGTGGGAGCTTGCCCATGGGTCCTGGATCCGTATGGCTTCCCAACGCTTCCGGTGTCTCTTCGAATCTATGCTGATACGAATCGCCGCCGTCATCAGGAAGAAAAGTGGTGCTACACGTTACTGGACAGGTATGTCTAATTCAATTGCTCTTCAGTGTAGTTAGAATAGCATTTCCTACATGGGAGTACTATATTTTCTTATAATTCTAAGTTTCGCTGAAATGAAAATGTTTTCTGGATCAATTTTTAAAGACAAATACAAAAGCAAGTACGTTATCCGCATGACAAACAGTATGTTTTTTCAGAAAATTATAGAAATACATATTTATATATGTGAAATAAGTTTTTGGTATCATAAACATCCTTAAAAAGGCTTCCAATGGTATATTCTCTTCCTTTTGTTGAAGCAAGGAAGAGCAATATTTAGTGTGGTATGGGAAGCTTACGTTTGTAGAACGCAAAATTATCAGTATACTTTCTTTCGTTCTAATTTTTCATGTTCATATCTGTTTCATGGCCCCGTGGATTTCAACTGCTGTAGAAGGTTTTAGAAATCGCAGGACGTAGAACACTTCTCTTGAAGTAAAAATTATTGACACTATCAGAAAATATTTATTCGGTAGTTATATAGCTTTAAATAATGTTTCAAATTAAATACTGCAAAACGGTTAACTAGTTGTCCTTGTTAATGAAATATACTGTATGTATAAAAATAATAAGTAATGAACTCTGTGTGTTAAAGTAGGAATGGTATTCAGCAAAATGGTCTAGTCAAAGTAGTGGTGTCTCACAGACCTGACAGTTTTCTGTTAAAAAAACAAAGTCTGTGAGACTTCTTGCTTTTTTTAATGAAAAATTATCACTAACATGAATTTGACTTAAGAATATTGTTCCCTGATTTTCCCATTAGGTTTCGCATGCAACGTTAAATTGTGAGATCAAAATTAGGAGAAGCCGTAGTTCCATGAAACAAAATTTTACACATAATACTCATCAGAAGAACCAGTTTGTTGTAGTTACTTTTAGTTCCCCCGCACGTTATGTATTTTTGTTACATTAGCAAAGTATAACAAAATCGTTCAACATAAAGAAAAGACAGCACCATTTTACAAATGATGTGAAAATGTTTGAGGGAAATCGTTCTGTATCATCGTTTAAAATTATCCTTAAGGAGGAACGCGACGTTTACACCGAAATTATTTTTTCTTTCGATTGACAGTTTAACCACTAAAGTTAGCAACACCCTGAAAGTAAGGCAATCGCGAAATGACGTAGAGAAATGGCTGAATGTGTCGAGTCAATTGATCTCCATTATTTTGAGACAGCTCCAAAAAATCGTCGAGAAAGTCGTGAAAAGCATCAACACGCGCCAAAAGTCAGGACGCTCGGTATTCGTCTCTAACAATTGGACTCCAATGAATTCGACAGCAGGCCAATTTTTGCAGTAGCTCTCTTGTGCTACGAGATCCGATATTGCGAGGAAAAAAAGGCTACTGAAGACACCACGAGAGAGGTATGCATTGAAGAAGTCCAAAGTACAGTATCCTAGTCACCGCCTTTCTGAGTAGTGTCTGAATTAAGCCTGATGACATCACCCCTGGACCCTTATTAATGGGCCCCTGTTCTCTTCCGTGACGAGTTGCAGCCCAGCCAAAACACGAAGTCTCGACGTTTTTACATTTGAAGAGAGACGGGTAGACGAAGTCTTCAGTCCAGAATTCCAAAATTAGGGAAGTTGACCACTACGGTAGTGGAGATCTCATTTCTTTTATTGGAGGTTTAACGACCACCGTGATCAACTCAATGGGCTATACGCAGTCGGCCATCCTTAATATAAGGCCCCTAGGATCAGAGAAGGTTGATAGCCAGGGTCGTAAGACAAATACAACATCAATGTCTGTCCAGGATTCAAACCCGGACTCTTCTCGGACGAATGATCAGAAGCCATCGCTTACACCACTGCTGCACCGGAGCGGCGGTGGAGATCTCCTTTTATGGGACAGGCATCATGTTCGATTTGAGAATTCTGCTTCGCGTGTTTCCAGGAGGCATCCGAACTGCTACAGACTAAAGATATGGCATTACAGAGCACTATGTACCCTTCTTATAAGAGCTGTTGGCTCGCAGTTCCTTTTTACATACGCTAACGCCCGTCTTTATCAGGATCGGCAAATCCATGAATACTTGCAAAGTGAAGATATTCACAAGATGGAGTTACCTACGAGATCTGCAGACCTCAACCCGATAGAGCATGTGTGTGATGACTTAGTTACAGCCTACATTCTTATTGAAATCCTTGTAAACTGCATGAGAGCTCCTTGTGAGATTTATGTCGCTCTTCTGGCAATCACACACCTTATTATCATCACGAAAACTTCGCCACTTATGTACAGTACATGCGCTCTGAAACCAGCAATTTTTAAGTATAATTACTGAGATAACATTATTTTCAGTATTTCTTTCAAAATATAATTTTTATAAAACACATTTAAATAAAGTTTTATCGTTTGCAGTGGTTGGTTGGTAATTCCTGTTAGCGCTCATTCAAGCACATCCTTTGACAAGAACAGTGAACTTATTTATATAATATTTACCTTTGCATAAATGGAACGTACACCAGGTGTGTTTCGCGATATATCGTCGATCTCGGTTGTTGTTAGGATTGTTGGCCAGTGAAACGGAAATCATTCATTGCGAGGAATCCGTGTCTTCACCCTGTTCATGCAATGACCGGGTTGCTCCATTGTCTAAGAGCGTGAATAACAGCCCTTTTCATTTGAAATTTGCTTTGTGTTTGGTGCTTTATTTTCTTGCATGGGAAATTTGTCTTTATTCGGAACTGTTAAATTTTACGCTGTTCTTTAAAGGATATGATACAAATGGGTACAATGATTTCAGGGAAAGCAATTAACTGCATACAACGAGATGTGTACCAATACACTGCATAAAATCGTTGAAAATCTAGGCAATACCATTGCAGGAAGAATCGTAGGTCTAAGACACGCTTAGAATATTCCCGCTGCGATGTAACATAATCCGAAAGCGCCCATGCCGTAAGACAAACACAGCATCCATGCCTCCTGGGATTCGAACTCGGACCCATCGTGGAGGAATGATCAGAAGCCATCGCTTATACTACTGCTCCACCGAGGCGACAAGATGCATTTTCGTTCAGCGATATTGCTGCTCGTATGGGACATAACGCCACGAAAGTGTCGTGCGTGTGGCAGCAGTGGGCCGAGGAGGACCAGAGAAATGTGACGACACCTTTCACACATGGCCATGACGAACCGTTTCGCATCTTCGCCAGTTTCAGCACAACAGTGGAGAACTGCAAAAGGTGTGGCATTGTCTGCGTCTACAGTTGGACGCCGTCTGCTGCACAGAGGACACCTTGCACGCACCCCAGCGCAGATGATTCCTTTGACCCTGAACCATGGACGCCTCAGGCTGGAATGGAGTTTTCAATACAGACAATGTCGCGCTGATTGGCAACATGTCGCGCTTTCGGATGAGTCCCGATTCAACTTGGTCTGCCATAATGGACGCATACGCAATAGACGATATTGTGGTGAGCGCCTTCTTCCAGCATGCATTGCAGGGCGTCATACGGCCGAACGCCAAGTGTGATGGTGTGAAGTGCCATTGCATACCATTCGCGATCCCGGCTACTACGAGTTGAGGACAATATTATCAGCGACTGCTACATCACGAACGTTGAACAGGAAGAAATCATACCCTTTCCTCCAGAGCACTCCTGGCACTATACGGAATCAGAATGTCCAGCCTCATGTCGGCAGGAATATTCAAGCTCTCTTCGTAGCTCAGCATACATATTCTTTCCTGGCTTGCACGTCCGCCAGACATGTCGTTTATTGAACAGGTCTGGGATATGGTAGCTCTGCAACTGGCCCATCAAAGTCCAACAGCGGTCAGTACCAATTATCTTTGGACCCGCATATATGCCGCCAGACAAGCAATTACTCACGACACCATCTAACACCTTTCCGATTTAATGCCACGCTTTCTAGAAGCTCTTAATATAATCGCTGAGTCTTTACATGATACTGCTTTACATTTTCAGGAAAATATTGTTTTATGCTTCTGAAAACTACATCACTTATATACAGTCATATCCCTAATGTGTGGCATAAATTTCATTCGAATCGCATGGTTCCCTCATAGTGTTGCAGTTTTCCCAAAGAGTAGTGTATAACTGAAACAATTAACTCTGAATTTGCTCTCATATAACCACGGCCTTTTTTCTCTCAAGCCGGTTGAATATGAGATTTCTCAAACGGAGATGAATTCCATATATACGAAGCTTTTTGTGTAAAGCAAACTGAGCTTTCTGTTCATGTTTCGACTATTTTCCCGATGTTTTACTTGCATGACTAGATTAATTTGGCGTGTTTAAATCAGCTACAAGAGCAACAATATTCACTCTCATATTTTCCTTGAAATTCCTCTCCATATAGCATGAAATGTTTGCAAGAATTGTTTATAAAATTGCACTCTGAAATATTCACAGTCCGGAAAAAGTTCCAATTTATATATAATCTGCTTCGGGTATCAAGCATTGTAACTTTAATTTCCCATACTTGCTAGGTGGATTCACCGATCAAGATTCTTTAAGAGGAACTAGTCTTTGATTTTGAATTGGATTTAAATCAGTTGGAATTACACTTAAATTGTATTCATGTACTCCATTATCCGAATGAAATGCTGCAAAAAAGTATAGTGCACAAATAAAAAAAATAATTTTAATTTAAAGACAGTAGCGGCCAATCATTAATTCTATCTTTATATGTTTTAGGACGACTGCGCAATCAAATAGACTGTTTACTATGCGTACATTTCTTAGTTAGGAACTAACTGTCATTACGAATCAGATAAAATAATGAACAACCAGGACAACTTCAATGCTTTTCTCATTTTGCACAAGGATCTAGTAAGACGTAAGGTGACCTCGGATAGCGATTCAAGTGTTACACAGGTCTCTCGCAGTGTTGAACACGGAAACGAGAAGACTTCCTTATTAACGAATATCATTCCTGAACAACACCTATCGTAGTTCCGCCAGAGTTCTGGAGGATGTTGATGACTTGATATGCGTCTCCCCAATGACTGCTCCATATGTTCTGTTACGTTAGGTTTGGGGAATGCGCTAGTGGTGTAATACAGTAAATATCACCAATTTCAAGATCGTCGTCGAAAACAGAAGCTCTGTAAGGTCCCGCGTTAATATCTTTGAACAAGAAGTCTGGACCAACAGCATCCCAAAAACGCCTAACGTAGAGATCAATAACTTCTTCTGTGCTTCTCCCATCTGTTTTGTGTATCCTTGTTCTACCAGGATAGACGTGCAGCTGTGTCGCCCTCTTGGACATAACGCTACCCCAGACAAAAGTACCTCCACTTCTGTAATGGCGAATTTTTCTGATGTTTGTGGGTAAACGGGAATCTCCAGGTTCTCTCCAGATGAGAGCACGACGGCTGTCACTTTCGAGGCTGAAACTTTATTTATCGTAGAAGAGGACATTGGTCCCTTTATTTTCGCCCCAGTCTCGATGTTGTCTTCACCACAATACCCTGGAATATTTTGCTGCTAGTGGGTTGAAATTATAGGTCTTCTCGTATATAGTCCTTGTTCATTGAACCATCTGTAATCTGCTTTGCTTTAGAAAATCTGGACCACCCAAAATAGCAGGCGCTCTTGCTGACATCGATCTGTTACCTCTCTCTGTTAGTGTCACATACCTATTATCCTACGTCATTGGAATCCATTAACGACGTAACGCAGGTTGTTGATTGATATTTGCAATCTACTGGTACCTTGTTCAAAGCCTGGATACAAAGAAGTGATTCACGCCAGTGGCTCTGACGACAGTGTTCTGCGTCTTGCCGGATTCCAACATCCCGATAATCTGACCTCGTGTAAACATACACACTTGTCAACTTTTTGATGTACTGTTTTAACATAAATAAATTTAACGGAACGCAGAGCGCAATGGCGACAAGAAATGTAATTTTTCACATTTTTGCAGTTCTTTTCCAACACCGGAAATGTTCTGTTTTGCATTCTACGCCAAATATCGTGCGCCACGTGGTGCTCTCGTGATTTCCCTGTTTTCTGTACCTTATTAACCTTCTTGCTCTTTCGTTTGTTCTTCAATGCCTTTTTTTAAGTATACTTGACTTTTGGACATCAGTGTAGTTCTACAACGCTGCCATGTAACGGCAAGTATCTGGTGATGAAGATCGTTTTAACATACGTCTAAACATAGATAAAATGTGACTTACAAGCTAAGGTAATAAATATTAGATTTTTTAAATACAATTTTCTTCGAAAGATAAACTGAGACTAAAACATTTTTAATAAGAATTCTTGCAATAAACTAATGTCAATTTTCAAGCAAACATCATAAAATTGTTCATGTCATCTTTTGAGCTAGAATTAACGACATTGCTCTGTTATTCAGTATCGTCTAGGAATTACACGAGGGTCTTGCGCCGAAGACATCAGTCCGTGATATGTCACATGTAAGCAAAATTAGAATTCAGAAATGTTTCCATCGGTAGTGGAAACCATATTGACTCGAACGTTGTTGAAAAATAACAGATACTTCAATTTTATGCTGCTGTTGTTTTCCCTTGTGTACCATCTGCAATATTTTAATGTACTCCGATTTCTGAAGCCAAGCAATATCTCTACCTCTCCCTGTAACAAAGAAATATTTCAATTAAAACACTAATACGTTAATAGCACATATATTTCAAAAAATAAAATAAAATGCAGTGTACAAGTACAGAGACAATATGCTTTTCTCTGTAAGACCACTCATGAAAACTTCATACTCAACTATTTAGTCGCAATCGTAAAAACAGCATCGTTCTTTCACTGCTGTAAATGATCTTTCAATATTCCATTACCGATGTGTACATTGAACTTACAGAAGATCTAACATTCGACAGCCAGCAGTACTGACAGAATTGAGCTGGTTAATAACAGCGAAGTTTAAGTCTGGGGATGATATGTGAATACCATTCATATGAATTCCGTAAACGAATCTTTTGGCACAAACTTAGATTCACATTGAAGGGTGAATGGTTACTTTTGCTCGGTTGCTTTGAGCCTGGTACCCGAATTAGCTTCTGTTTGCTGCTTTTCTAAGAAGGCTTTGATAACGTATCCCAGACGAAGACTCTCTTTGCAAATCGAAAGCTCTGAAATTATTGAGTTGGTGTTCTTATTTACGTCATTAAATGGAGATTTAGACCCACATGTGTCATCCGTTATTTTGCAAACATTGTGTAGTGTGTTTGGTAACATTATAACACATTTTACTTTGTAAATTGAAAATCCCGCTATGTATGAAATGAAACGTAAGAATTCTTCAGGTGTTTCTAGGACGAGTTCGTGCAACTATTTATTACTAGTTTTGTTCCGTCACTGAAAATTGCAATTTGTTTTAATTTATCCGCCCCGACAACGATATCATAGACAACAAGTTGAACCTACTGCTTAACTAATTAGCAATCTGGTCATTGTAATTTCAAAACGGCGGATAGTTTGACGCTAAAATACATAACTGACCCAAAACCGAATGGTCAAAAATTTCCATTTCATTATGTTGCTCCTGTTTCTAATAGATTTTTCAGGCTTTTCAGCATTTTCGCAAGAAACGTGGCCAAGGATCTTTATTTTTTATTTGTTTGTTTATTTGGGGGTTTAACTATTACCGTTAGCAACCCGATGGGCTATAAGCAATCGTGCGTCTCTAATTTAGAATCACTGGTTCCACAAAATAGTGAGAGCCAGTGCTTTAAGAATAACATAACATCCATGTTTCGATGGGAGATGAAATCTGGCCAATTGCGAACAAACGGTCAGAAACCGTCTCTTAGGCTACTATATCGCCGAGGAGTCCTGTATCTTGTTATGTTTCGGGATATGATAAAAAAGAAAGTTAACACCGAATTTTTGGGTGTAACAAACACGTCTTTTGAATCCGTTCTGACGCAAATTAAATTTGTCAAAGCTATTCAAAGTCAATGAACCGGTATGGAAAACAATAGATCTGACCAAAGAAAGAAGATTTTTAATCGGGTTTTTAATCCCTCAGATATTGCTGTAAACGGAATCGTGAGATTACGAACTCTTAGAAACAGAGATATCGACAAAAATAAGATGTGACTTTACGTCCCCTATTGGGAAAACCTTGCATTATTTTAGGAAGAAAGTATTCTCAAGAGGTTTATCCGTATAAGCGGTATCGGTCGAAGAAAAAAAAATAGCCGACTTTTCAGGAGCCCAGATTTTGCAACAAATACTTTACAAGCAGAAATTAACACATATGACCTCTGGTGGCTGAACCATTCTTTACCAAACATTAGAAATTATGTGAAAAATATTTTCCATCAGGTCTTGTATGCGATACAGGAAGAACTTTTCCAATCAGAGCTTTAGGAGCAGAAATAACGCAGAATACGCAATTTACCTTTGTGCCCCCTAGCGGAAAGTGTATGATTTACTTGAAAATTTTGAAATTATAGGAAAAACATTTCGCATCGCATCCACTATCCAACAAAGAAGCAATTTTTCAAATCGCACTCTTAGAAGTAGAGATATTGACAAAAATACGATAGACATCTACGCCCCCTGGCGTAGAAACCATGCATTTTTTCAAGACGAAAATTTTCCTAAAAGGTTTGTCGACATGAGTAGTATCGGTCAACAAACGACGTTTTTTTCAATTGAGAATTTAGGAGCTCAAACGTATTTTCGAATTCGACATCATCTGCATTTACGCCCTCTGGTGGCAAAATTGTACATCGTAAAAAAAAAAAAAGGATCATCATTCGCATATTTCAAGCTTCCCAATGCAAAAATAATTTTTCAAATCGGACTAATAGTTACTGAGATATCGTGGGTACAGCCGGACGGAGGACGGACTGACGGACGGACGAACCGATAACAGAAGCACGATCTTTTTTTACAAAAGACGTGCTAAAAAGAAAGATTCTTATATACGATCTTAAAATTCACTTTATATGGATTTCGGAGAAAAGAAGTAAAACTCAATGAAATAATTTTGAATTTATAGTTATCCACGTTTCGATTAATAAATTACGAAAAATGAGAGATGAATGAAGTCCTGGAATTTCAGAACTTTTGAAACACATGTGGCCTCGGGTATTCATATAGTTGGCTGTACAAGCAAGCAATTGTGATTCGTAAAACATATGTTTCATGTGTCTAATCTGAATACATTTGCGAACATATTTAATCTATTTGTTATTAATCCGACATATCAGCAAGTTCTAAATTCAGAGGTATTGACATGAATCACAAATATAATCGTGTCATATTAGCATTCAAATTCCGTATAGAAAATTTACGTTTTTTCACATAATGCACCGATGAGCCGTTGTATTATGACCACCACCAGGATAGAGAAATCGGCGCGGCTGGAGACCGAACGGTGGGACAAGTGAAGTTCACAGAACTTTGTAGACACAACATGAGAATCAGTTTTAGGTTAGTAGAGTGCTCAGAGTAAGAATGGGAAAAGTTACCGATTTATTGGGGTTTAATAAAGGACAAATTGGAATGGCATGCGCGTCGGAACTACGATCTCGTAAACGGCGAGGTGTGTCGGTTGTTCACGTGCCCCTGTAGTGAGTACGTATCAAAAGTGGTACACAGATGGTTAAACGACGAACCGTCTTCAATCTGTGTGTCGTCCGCTGCTGATTGATGCCACAGAGGGAGTTCAAACTGTCGCGCATTGTTCACAGTCACTGTAAACAATGATACAACAGTGGTGATCAAGGCAATGTGTCAGAGCGCACAATTCATCGCAGCCTTCTCTTAAGAAATTCATAATTCGCCAAAATCACGCTCCGAAATATCAATATAACTCTGCTGAATTTTTCTCCAAATGCGTAATAATTCCTGTTATTTATCTGATTAGCAGTAGGATCCATTGCGTTCATAAAATGAAGAAAAACCCCTGTAACTGCCTTGTGTTATTCCATTTTCACAGCAATATACCCATATAAAACGTGATAAAATATACTGCAGAAAATTTTGCTAAAGTCCACAAATGCATATTTTGTCGCTGCTTATTTATACTGATTACAGTACTTAATTGAACAAGTTAATTCATTGCATAAAGGCAAACGACGAATACCTAAAAAGGTTCCGTGTCCACTCACCTACAGCGCGCTGCACATTTTGGAGGGATGAAAATAATAAAATGATTTAGAAGCTGGAGCACGATGCCCTAATAGAAAAGGGCTGAATAGAATAGTGCGAAAAATAAGAGAGTGTAAGTTGTATAAGGTATCCCGTTAAATAATGAAGTTACAAGCGGCCCGACATAGTTACCTGTTCATTTTCAGCAGCACTCCAAATTTCAGACACAGGGAGCGGAAAGGGCAGAAATGGTCATGGGAGGGGAAGCCTAATAATACTGGAAAACAAGAAAGATGTCACCGAAATTTCGGATGTAATGAGCACGTCTGTTGGGTCCGTTCTGGCGCGAATTAAATTTATCAAAGCTACTCCAAAGTCAATGGGACCGGTTTTGATAACAATCCACAGGTTCCAACAATCGATAAAACATCGTTAAATAGGAACATCTATTTTGTTTCTCCAACGGCTAAAAGACATATTACGAAAATTAACAAATGACAAGCAAAACGTTTCACACAAAACAAGGAAGGTACCAGAGACAAAGAGATTTTCAAATCCAAGAGTGAAAAGGAGAAATTTAGAATGAAATGTGATATAAGTCTACGTCTGCTAGCGGAATAATTTTGCATGACGGAAAAGTTGAAGATAAACGAAAAAAAATAAGGTTTCGACATTTACGCAGCCTGCAGGAAATCTTTAAGTTATTTAAAGAGGATAATGCTCCACACCTCTGTTGTAGCGAAGGGTATACAGTAAAGAAGAAATTTCACCATAGTAATTTTAGAAGCGGCGGCGATACAGCTCCAAATTGCCGAAACACAACCTGTTGACAGAACTGTGAACCACAAAATTCCTTATATACCAGCCTAAAGTGTTCAACATGTCAAATGGCTTCCGCTGTTGAAATTATTTTTTAAATCGTACATGTAAAAGCAGTGATATTAAAAAAAATAGAATAAGTGTTTGCGCCCTTAACGGCGAAAGCGTGCACTATTTTCGAAAGAAAATACACCCACATAGTTTGTACAGTTAGTGGTGTCTGACCGAAGAAAGAAGTTTTTCAATCAGGTTTTTAGTCCTGCAGATATTACTGTAAACGAAAACGTGATCTTACGCCCTCTGTTAGCAAACTTGTACACTAAGAAAAGTTTGAAATTATATGAGAAACGTTTTCCCATGGCAACGCTCTGTAACAAAGAAATAATTCTTCAAATTTAACGCTTAGAAGCAGAAACATCGAAAACATTAGATATGACTTTTGGTCCCCTGGTGGAAGACCCATGCATTATTTTAAGAAGGAAGTGCTGTCAAAAATTTTTCGATATGAGCGGTATCGGTACAGGAAAGAACCAATCATCGAGTTTTCCGGAGCTCTGGTTTTGGAGCAAATACATCAGACGCAGAAATTAGCTCTGCTGGCCAAACCATTATTTATCAAATATTAGAAATTATGTGCAAAGCATTTCCAATCAGGAGTTGCATCCGGTGGCGAAATATGTTTTTTAAAAATCGGAGTTTTAGAAGCAGAGATATTGAGGAAAACGCAATTTATCTCTACGCCCCATAGCGTAAAGTCTATGCATAACTTGAACATTTTGAAATTATTCGAGAATCATTTTACAATCTAAGCGCTATCTAACAAAGACGGAATTTTTCAAATCCGACTTTTAGAAGCAGAGATATTGACTGAAATAATATGTACGTCTATGCTCCCCGATATCAAGAAAAACAAAATAAGGAAACAGAGAAACATGCATTATTTTAAGAAGGAAATATTGTCAAATGTTTATCGACATAAGGGGTATGTGCGCACACTTTTTTTTTTAATCGAGCTTTTGGATTTTTAAATTTTGCTGTCAGAACCCTCCAGTTAATTTTTATCCCCTGGAGTTCACCGTGCCTGTAGATCCCCTCGCACACTCGTCCTAGCATCGAGGTGTTTGTCAGTACTAAACTGTTGCTGCTGTTTCCCACGGTGGTGCAGCCCTCTCTTCGGTGACTCATTTTGATGATTTTTCTTATGGCCCTCCTGATGCTTATTTTGTTTCCGTTCATCCCACATCGGAAGCCTTAGCTGTTGTTCCCCTTTTTTCTCTCGAGCTGTCCTCTCAGTTTTCTTTTAATGGCTCTGTTACTCCTACATTGCCCTACCCTCCTATGAACTCAATGCTGAGGACTTCTGCTACTTGCTGTGCGCTATCTTCTGCCTTACATGGTTCGATCTTCCTGCCCACTCCACCGACATTGATGATTACCAGACTAAACGCTCCTGCTTGTGATCAGCGTTCTCCCGAAGTTGCCACCTGCGTGTTCCTAGCTATTGTCTCAAGCTTCACCCGCCGATGACTGATTTTGACGTGCAATTCCCTCTCTCAGACTTCTTCAACTACTGCTGTAACTTGTTACTCTTGACGACGGTGATTCGGATAATTTCTTTATTTGCAATCGAGATTTCTCTGCTCGCCCAAGAAGTACTCGACTTTCTCTTCTGGGAATTATTCTCCACATCGTTCCAGTCATTAAGACTTCTCTTCTCCTGCATCACTTGAGACAGCTGCGCCTTCCATTTCTCCAACTGGGGTCACTGGTGCTGTTTTCCTCATTGTCTTCCTGTGATTTGCCTGTTCCTTCTTCGCTACTTTCTGGTGTCATCTACAGTCTTTGTGCATCATTTGCGTCAACTGTTTTTTGCTTCTCCCTGATATGTGCGTTTCGTGTTGAATGTAAACAATATATCTGTATAAAGAAAAAAGTGATCCTAGGAAGAAAATTATTCAATCATATAAAAATACATATTTTATGAAAATTTTACATTTTTACTTACAATTTAACATGTTTGTATACAGCATGTGGCATTATGCGAAAAGTACTTAGTATCTTCCTTATTGTGCTTAATGCTTGAACTGGTAATGAAAGTAATCGTTATGTAATATGTGAGCACGAGAATGTATCAGTTTTAAACATTTGAAATGCTTCAGAAATTTACTTCATTTGAAAAGAAATGTTAGTGCTTAACAATACTTTGATATTAATCCAAATCTAAAATTCTAAGTGATGTTACAAACTGCCCTATTAAGAGTTATTACTCTATTTTACATGCGTGCACAATGTGGCAGACCTGCGATATCATTATTGCCCAAAAAACTAAAAGCAACGAAGTACACAGTTTAACATTTGAACGGACATCTCTCTCCAGGAAACCAGTTCAATGGAAATACTTGCAGAATTACGTCTTAACATAGTGCACCTCCTTAAAGGTTTATTTAATGGGTAAAAATGAAAAAGAGATCCTGTATCTGTAATTTATAATTTATAAAATTTAGTTTTGAAATATTATGGTGAGAACTATACGCAAAACTCAAATTCAATACTTCGTAATTGCATTATTATATCAATTTGTCGTTAAACATGCTAATGAAAAAAACACACGTGAAACATACATTTTCATCGCAGCATAACTTTGATCTCACACCCAAAGTACTGTCTTTAGGGCTTATTTAACCGTGACATACCTTTAAAAGAATTTAAAATGCATCTTTTGAGCCATCATATTCTCTCAAATTAAGAAATAATTTAGCACAGGTAGAAGAAATTTTCAGATATATGGTAAAATAAATTGTACTCTGAACGGGATCACAAACACAACCTGAAACATTTAAAACCAGAAACATGGTTTTCGTGTATTGTCTGTTGTGACGAAAAGTCCCGTCAACAGCATTCAAGTTACCGACGTATTACGTCACCTTGTCCCTTGTGTTTGCTCCTACGTGATAGACATCTCTCACCTTTTGCATCAATAAGTCGTAGTCAGTTCACACCTAGCTGGCAGTTTGTGGTTTTCCCTTCTAGGATACTTTTTGGAAGAACTAAACACGGGTGGCGTGAGCATCCCATATAAGCATTGCAGTCTCGGAAGTATTGTGACCACGTTTGGTGATTCTAATGATGTACCGCCACTGTGGCGCAGTGGTCTGAGCAATGGCCTCTAATCATTCGTCCGAGAGGGGTCCGAGTTCGAATCCCTGTGAGGCGTGGATGTTGTGGTTGTCTTACGGCATTGCCTCTCTCCCTTCCCTGGAGCCAGTGACCTTAAATTAGGGACGGGTGACTGATTATAGCCCATTGAGCTGCTCGCGGTGGTCGTTAAACCTCCAATTAAAAAAAATATTCTAACTGTGCCTTTTTCAAACTCGCGTATGTCAGTTGTTTCCATATCTGAAAAACGAGAATAGCATCGGTTAATAGAGTTCATTATCAGATGTATTCATACCTCTTCACGACCTTAACTCGCGCCGTTTCATTTATATTTATTTGCTTCGATTTGGGTAAGGACGGGCTGGTCATCAAAATTCTCGCACTTAAACAGTGACATCTTGTAATTTTATATAATAGAAAAAGAAAGTAAAAACTGATATTCGTCACTAAAATTAGAACCGTAAGAGTCTTTTATTTTCTTGTCATGTATGGTGAAAGTTAATTTTCATTCAGAACTTTTGCTTTTTTGATCTTGATTTCAAATTTTACCTATAAAATTCTCACTGTTCTGAAGCATGTAAAAACGTACAAAATAGCGAGGAAGTGTAATTTTTTAATTCACATATAACCCACGAGGATTTAGATTACGTTGCTTTACTGAGAATGATACTTTTTTCAGAGTGGTATGCGTAGAGAACAACTGCTGGTTTTTTTTTTGTTTTTTTTGTATTTTTTTTTTTTTTGTATTTAGAGCTTCAAGGTGAACTACAAGAATTTTCAAGTGATTTGAGAAAGCAGACTATTTGTTCGCTGTCTTGTTATTAGGTACTTAATTTTTGACGCTGTTTTACGTACTAGTAAATAATGTTCAAAAGAACTAATCAATTTTCATGAGAAAAAAAATGAGACAAACGGATAACCTTTACGGTAACTGAGTATTTTAAGTTGAAAAGGTTTCAACGTGAAGTTTTTGGCAATTCGGAAATCAACTGCACCTCCCTTATCACTGCGTTGTCACTGAGTTCTACATAAGCCGAGGGTCAACTCTGAGAGATATGTTGTTTAACAGTGTGTCTGACTAAGCAGAGGATTGTTACTGTTCTGCTTCGTGGGATGTGTTACTGGTACCAAGTATACGTTTCGTCTTGTACCACCACGAAACAGAATATAGTCTTGCATTTAGCGCACATCTTTTTTGCTTTCATTTCAATTGAGAACAACTATTTGCAAAGTTAGAACGTGATTCAGTTTCACATGACGCAATGAAATATTCGGCAAAATTTTAATCTTATAAGTAAAGCATCTCTTGTTCAAATTCTACAAATGATCCTTTTCTATCTGTGAGTTCAGCAATTAAACCGATTCCGTAAAACAATTAAAATAACACCTTTAGTACCTGGTATAACATAATTCTTTAAAAGAGGAAAAAATTTAATGGACACCAATCTATGAAAATTATACGTTGCCTGTACTTTGGCACACACAACAACTGAAGCTAGATATATATTTCCTAATAACATTATTTAGTTTTAAAAATTATTTTTTTGCTTACAGGACTTTACGTTTCCGTGTTCTGCAGTGAATAGCAAGTTAATGCAATATGATTTCAATGTTTCCCTACTTTACTTTAGTAATACGTCCACTATGAATTTCACATTTTCTCATTGAAAAAATAAAATATAGTAATAAGCTTTCTGTAATAAATAGTAAGACTACACTAGGAATATATAAATAGGCGTTTCCAAGCTTACGCACATCAACCAGATGGCTTTTTCAAAGAAACTGGACAGAAAATGCGAAAATAAATTAAATTAATTGAATTTATTAATTTAAAAAGCTTTCATTTCACTCTCTCTCTGTCTATTTCATACTAAATTCAGAGACTGACGCACGTAAAACTCATATTCTTCGACATAGAAATATTTTGTAAAATGTTCACAGCAACAATTTCACACTGGAACTGACAGATCACACTGCTAAGTAAAAATAAATGCAATTCAATAGATTCATGTATCTGAAGTTCACTGCTGGCCATCCAAAATGCAACACCAAGAAGGACACAAAATAGCAAAGCCAGATTTACTGGACACATAACAACAGACACAAAGATGAAACGATTGAGCTTACAGGCCCGTGTGACTTGCGGAGCACGCAGACATCAATAGTTCAAGTATCCCCCATGATTAGCAATTACGGCCGCTACACACCGCGGCATCGAACGAAAGAGGCTTTGGATGTGGGCTTGGGTAATGTAGGTCCAGGCTGCTTCCACACGTTGCCACAGTTCATCAGGCGTAGCCGCGGGTGGTACTTGCCGGGCCACTCGGTTGACGATCAGCGACCAGACGTGTTTGATGGGCGACATATCAGGAGAACAGGCGGACCACGGCAGCAGTGACACCTGATGGGCCGTGAAAAAATGTTGCACGATGCGTGCCATGTGCGTGCGCGCATTGTCCTGTTGAAACGTGGCTGCTGGCAGGTCCTGCAGGTAAGGGAGTACTACAGGTTCCAAAACGTCGCAGATGTAGCGGTGGCTGTTGAGTGTACCGGCGATGGGTACCAGATGGGTGCGGCTGTCATATCCAATTGCGCCCCAAACCGTAACGCCAGGCGATGGAGCAGTATGGCTATGCATAATGCAGGCGTCATACAGTTTCTCGCCGCAGTGCCACCACACGCTTATCCGCCAATCGTGGTGTTGCACGCAGAAATGGGATTCGTCGGAGAAGACTAAGTCGTGCCATTCCGTAGTCCAGGTGCTGCGTTCAACGGCCCACTGCCGCCGCACTCGCCGGTGGTGTAACGTCAATGGTTATCGAAGCAATGGGCGCCGTGAGACAAGTCCCCGCTCCTGCAGACAACGTCGAACGGTACGTGCTGACACATGTTGTTGCGTAACACACTCTAATTCCGGCGCTAACGTTCGTGATGTGGCCGTACGAACCGTCAACGCCCCCAGAACAACATTGTGGTCCTCTCGTTCGGTGGTGCGCTGCGGCTGTGGCAATCCCTTGCGTTGGTCCGACCGTCCCTCCTGCACCCACCGAATGCATATTCGCCGCACTGTGGCTGGATGTCGTCCCACACGGGCGCCGATGTCTCGGTACGATAAACCGCTGTCGCGAGAAGCCACTATTCGTCCTCGGTCAAACTCCGAAACGTGCTGGAATGACTGCCGTATTCTGCGAAGAGGCATATTGAAGATTCCCACGCACAGGTCCGGCACCACAACACACTAACACTACTTACACGCCGCTTTCTGTGCACCCTTCTTAAAGTGCTTCTCGGTGGGGTTCCGGGCGCATATGATATGTATATGCCCTGCAATGCTAATCGTTTGCATGTCCTCTCGCGGGCGGCGCATGCTGCGAACTTCAGGCCAATCGGATGCTTCCTTCTTGGTGTTGCATTTTGGGTGGCCAGCAGTGTATAAATATTACTGATAATGTAACATACATACTTACATACATACATATCATTAAGCTGTTCTCTCATATTCAGAGGTTAGCTCATCAAAGAAAGACTATCTTACAAATAAACATTTAACAGATAACACAAACCAGCTGATAAACTTTTAACTGATTATTTACTTATTGCTGCCGTATCAAAGTTCCCCATTTACAGTGATCTTGACACTCAACATGGCCTTCAGTAACATCCATCACACGACGTACACAAGACCATCTATACTTGATACTAATAATCTTTTTCTCATTCAGGCACTCCTGAATCTGATATTCCCATGACTTCCTTGATCTTCCTCTGCAATTCTTTCCTGCCACTTGGGCCGAAAACGTTTCTTAGTAAGCATCTCATCACTCATTATTTCAACATGGCCCAACCACCGAGGCATATAAGTCTGCACCACGCTGACAATATTTTGCTTTACATTACACAACTGTAACACATTTTCATTCCTCAATCGATCTGAACGTGTCTTCCCAAAAAAACCCGTAAGTGACGCATTTCTGCGACAAACAAATTACTCCTATGTCTCTTCCGTAGTACCTAGGTTTCAGTGCCATACATCAGAGTAAGAACAATTGCACTTTCATACACAGACATTCGGAACTCTTTTGAGAATCCATCATTCCTGTTAAAACCTTCTAAAGCAGCTATGACTTTCAATGAAGAATTTACTCGCCTACTGATTTCACCATCTAATCTGTTCTCTCTGTCAAACAAGCTTCCACACCTAAAATTAATTGCTACTACACCCAGCAGGTTTTACACTATACTTTCATGAAAGTTAATCAGCTTTCCGTGTGATAGTGACGTTAATATTTTCAGTCAACATTAAAATCAAAACTTTTGCAAGTATGTGATTCGTAACAAACACAAATGAGACCTAATATCGTTACCACCTTGCTAATAAGATGTTCGTCCTCCACGTGCCCAAAATAGCTCTTTCCCGACGAAGCATTGAAGGTGCAAGCTCCCTAAAAGCGTCTTGTGAATTTGGTACCAGAGCATTGCCATCAGATCCTTTAACTCTTGTTATGTACGGGTCTAAACAGCAGAAGATCGACTTTGCTGTTACAACACAAACCACAAATGCTGGTCATTTTGGGTAAATTTGGAGACCCGGGTAATTCCTGCAAGCTTTTCTTATGTTCCGCGAAGTATTCTCGAAACATGCGGACATTGTTGCATACCGCATTGAATTGCTAAAATTAGGCACTCCTAGATAAAACTCTGATGCCTGAAAGGATGAATCTGGTCTACAATGAGATTTTGGTCGGTTGTAGACAAAATGTTTCCTGCATATTTATGACTTATACTAGGATATCCTAGCAAGATAATGTCGAAAGCATTACACTTTTTGGACCTGCATGCTTTCGTCTCACGGTGCATCCTGGTGCCAATATTTATCCTGGCAAACGACGGTCACGTAGCTCGCCGCCCTCATGGTGCAACATATAAAGAGGTGTATCGGGAAATATGACTTTCTTCTTTTCATTCAATATCCAAGTTTAATGCTCAGCTACCCATTGAAGTCGCTTTCGATGGTGAACAGAGGTTATCACGCTCAATGAAATGGACCTGCGCCTTAGCAGCCCCATTTTCATCAGATTTCGATGCCCTCTTTTGTGTGACACATTACATCCGTCAGCAGAATTCAAATTAAAAGCGCATTACTCCAGAGTATACCTTCTGCTGCCTTGTGTCTTTGGGAATAGCATTCGCTCATCATTAGCAACCCAAAATCGTCCGCACCTTGCCGAGTGTTCTTTGTTTTCCCTTTCTTGCACCACTTTTTGTAGGGACTCAACACGGTTGAACGTGAGCACCCCACAAGCCTTACTAGAAGTGAAGTGCTCTGGCACAGCCGCATGGATATTAAAATTTGCATTTTGTCAAACTCAATAAAGTCAACTATCTGCGTTTCTTACCTGAAGAATGAAGACAACACTGGTTAACGGAGCTCAGTATCAGGTTCTATTTGTAACCTTTCATGACATTCACCTTTCTGTTGTTTACTTGCCATTGTTTCGATTTACATAAAAACTTGCCAATGGTAATGTTAGGCCCTTCGGTGTACGGTTGCGAGGTGTACTCCTATAACTTTTTTTTTGAACTTCAAGACTAGATAAATTTTCTTTTGTGGAAGATTAATCAATCTGTACAGAAAAAATAAAATATTCGTTTCAATCTTATGCAATGACAGAAAGTATTTTTTAATTGGTGGTTTAACGACCACCGTGAGCAACTCAATGAGCTATAAGCAGCCGTATGTCCCTAATTTAGGGTCACTGGTTCAAGGGAAAGGAAAGAGACAGTGCCAAAAATAACATCCAACAAAAACAACATCCATGCCTCACGGGATTCGAACCCGGACCCGTTTCGGACCAATGATCAGAAGTCATCGCTTAGATAACTGCGCCACCGGGGCGGCCATAGAAAGTAAACAATTTAGATAGTTCGAAATACTTTAAGTATTTCTCTTGTAAAAATCAATACAATTAGAAATTTGGTTTATGTTCCTTTGAGACACATAAATAAAAAGCAAATATTTTCGCCCTTACCTGTGAGGTTTGAGGCAATTTTTTGCAGCTGCATGATTGATACTTATTTGCTGGTATCGGCGGTTTCTCTAAAAGGAAGGTTGCTGAATGTGGCAACTTCAGATAGTGTTACTACTTCGCAAGGAGGGCTCAATTAAATATTCAATATAAGACTATGGGTATTGTGCAAAAGTATCAGGTACGAGTATGAACTATAAATTTGCGCGCTATTACAGAATAAATAAAATGGCAACTCACTGAAGGTATTAAAGGAAGTGCTGAAGCCACAATCTTTGGTTTAGATTTAACCGTCATAAACAAGTTTAAAGTCATGGGAAAGAATAATGCTTCAATAAAGAGAAGTAAACAAGATGTCGGATACAACAAAATCATCGATGGATCCATAATGGTGAATGCCCTCATGGTGACTAAATATGCTTTTGTTAGAATCATAAACCAATACCCAAGAGTAATTGCAATTCATATACCTACAAAGATTTTCCGTTTCCTTTGGAATTGAAGAAAGAAGAAGGATATCAGCAGAGTTCTATACGAAATATTAAAAACGGGGTTTGGATGTAAAGTGTTTCAAAAACATAAAAATTAATCAACATGAATAAATTCGTTTAAATAGACCGCTATCACATCAAGAATATTACTATGTATACTGTCATTCACAGTTGTGTTGTACTATATATTTATATTACACTATTACCGACCCATCAAAAATATGGCTATGTAAAGATATTACTAGGGAGAACATAAATGCGAAAAGATAAGCACAGAATCTAAACTGCAAATGAGCTAAGACGGACAGAATTCCAGAGTTTAATAAAGTCAAAGATAGAGATTTAAATATGTTCAATTATCCAATAGAATATGTCATACATACAGTACTGCCAAAAACGCAGTTTTCCAAATGGGAACAGAATGTATTTCTATAATCACTCATCAGAAATGCTGGTTTTATTCCTCCGCACACATCTACAATCACCATATCATGGATAGAGGAATATTCCAAGGATTATTGCCATTTTCCCACTGCATTCCATTTATTTAATTCATTCAGAAAACTTGAAACATTTCGCTGTTCTGGAGTGGGAATCGAAACCATACATCCCGATTTCCGGACGAGCATGCTAGTCGTTACACTACCGAGGACAAGGAAATTGTAAGCAACTGAACATATATATCTGATTACCATGAGATTTGCGCTAGTCGAAGCTGTTCCTGCTCTATTCCAGACTCTCACGACCTTTTCTCACATCCAGGGTCAGATGTAGGTCAAACATTTAAGTGATTAAAATAGATCATATATTTGAGAAAATAATTTCTCCGAAGAAATATTTCTTTATTTATACACGGCAGATAATAATGCTGGGTTTATGCCTTCGTCCACATCCACAATCACAAAATAATGGCATGAGGGATATTCCACGGATTATTGGCATATTTTCAGTCTATTCCATGTATTTACCTTATTCAGAAAACTTGAAAATGTTCGCTGTCCTTTAGTGGGATGTGTGACCTACATCTGACCCTGTATATGAGAAAAGGTCGTGAGATGCTACAATGAGGCAGTAATATCTTCGACTAGCGCAAATCTGATGGTAATCAGATATGTATATGTTCAGTCGCTTAGAATTTCCTTCTCCTGGGAAATGTAATGACTAGCGTGCTCTACCGGAAATCAGGAGGTGCGGATTTGATTCCCACTCAAGGACAGTTTTTTTTTAAGTTTTCTTAATGAAATAAATAAATGGAATACAGTAAAAATATGCCAATAATCCGTGGAATAACCCTCTAGACATGATTTAGTGATTGTGGACATGATTTAGTGATTGTGCGGAGGCATGAAACCAGTATTAATGCCTACCATGTATAAATGAAGAATTATTTCTTCAGAGAAATTCGTTTCTCAAATATATGACTCATAAGAAATATTACTGTTATTTATTTATGGTGTGCTTTAAAGCTCTTGGTAAACTCAGCGAGATGTGAGGAAATACTTCGTATCCCCACAGGACATAGCAGTAGAAAATTAAAATGTAGAGCGCTGCAGATTTGATTGTTTTGTTTCATGTTACTCTTTCAAAAGCGAAACGGCCTATCCGGTGGCGATGTGGTCTAAGCGATACTTTCTGATCATTCGTCCGAGATAGTTCCGGTTTCGAATCCCGATTAGGCATGGATGTTGTGTTTGTCTTACGGGACTGTCTCACTCCCTTCCCTGGGATAAGTGCCCCTAAATTAGGGAAGGGTGACATCTTATAGCCCACTGAGTTGACACGGTGGACGTTGACACCCAAATAAAAAAAGGAAAGAAAGGAAACAAGAAGAGATACGAAAATATATATTAAAAAACTTTGTCCTTAACTGTCTTTATCAGACTGGTGGCAGAAAAGTATCTCTCTGTGGAATTTTGAACGTTCAACTTTTCCTTTCGATCCATTTTGTTTTTACTTTGAAAGCATTAATGAATAAAAAAATACGATATCTTCTAATAGCAATGGTTTTAATATTGTGGTTCTTAGGCAATTCATTCAAATACTTTTTTTTAGGTCTGTACTTTACAGCCAATAGATGGATCTGGATGGATTAAACAATATAGTTTACCTACTTTAGGTTGTTTAAATATGTTCTATAATGCTGTATATGTATTCCCATTATTACTAGAAAATACAATTTTTTTTAATGAAATGTATCTGAGTCTACCAAATCTAACAATTTCTCCTGTTTGGTTAGATTTAAATAACGACTAGGTTAGGTTTTCGTTATATTTCTTGAAACAAAAGATAAACCTTTTTTTACACACTCAGTGCCCTGGAGTTTTGCATTAAACGCCTCAACAACACGTTTCCAAGAAATACATTTCACCTTTTCATTACTTAATACGGAAAGTGGTGGTGGACATGCTATTGAATTTACTCAAAGGAAGGTATTCAAGCATGCTTCTAGGGCATAATTTTATAATTGTAAACTAGAACTTTTGATATTTTTCTAGAACGTATGTTCTGTCTTCAAAACTGCCGTCATTTCATTTTATCAAATATTCGTAGCCTTACAATACACACTTCACGAGCTGACTTAAGGAAACTACGATTCAAAACATCTTACCAATGGCAGCTCTGATTTTTATAATATTTAGAAAGATTCCCAAAGCGTATAGACGACGGAACCACAGCATATGAATTCCCGGATCCCAAAGCCTTGTTAAAGCATGTATACTTAGATTTTTTGGATAGCATAATAGGCACCATCAGTTTCAGTTTTGATCAACCAGGTTATAAAATTTATAAGAAAATGGAAAGAGTTCTGCTTGCAGCATTAAAATGGGATTTATTGCAAGAAGACATACATCACGTGTGCACTTATTTCGGAAACGATTTAGAAGAACATGCTCTTACAGATTAGTTAAAAATGCCTAAATATTTGTGTGACTCCGACTCTAAAAGCCTTGAAGATATAGCAGCAGAATTAAACAGAGTAGTTCATTTGAAAACAGATATCTGTTCTCAGAAGTTTCTACATTTGTAAAACTTCTGTTAGTTATTCCCACAACAACTGCCACAACAGAAATATCTTTTTCCGCTCTTAGACGTTTGAATACGTATCTCAGAAGTACAATGTCTAGCAATCGGATGAA
Source organism: Macrothele yani (assembly GCA_039090855.1). Taxonomy (NCBI): domain Eukaryota; kingdom Metazoa; phylum Arthropoda; class Arachnida; order Araneae; family Macrothelidae; genus Macrothele; species Macrothele yani. Next base: position 41,208,469 of record CM076999.1, on the reverse strand, counting down.
TCATGTGTGCATTTTGAAAATAAAAAAAAACTGTTTGGGAACATTTTACCATAAATAACATAGACATAGAAACCTTTTTTGTTAGTAATGGTGTGTACATATACTCAGCACATCTTATTTCCTGAAATAAACGCAATCATATATTCTAGGTAAGGAATGCTTTAATATTGTTTTCCAACATGAAAACGAACGAAGAGTTGCCTTGTTTCTTTAAAATATTTGAAAATTATATTCCAATATTGTGTTTATATACACGTTTCACATTTACTTCAAACTGTAATTTTTTCCTCTGTTATTTAATGTTTTATTTTTAAAAGCTAAGTACGTGTTAACACTGTAAAATTTAGGTTGGAAAAGCTGAAATTTGGTATAGATGCCAATGAACGAAACCATGGGGGATGCATACTTCATCCCCCATGGATGAAGTAAAACGCCATATAAAGGGAACAGACGGAATTTCGTTAAGGAATTTTTGATGTTTCATGTAACGCAAACATAAAATTGTCATCCACTCGTAATAACGTTCTTTGGAGAATCTGTTGGTGCAATATAAAATGGTGGGTATCTTTTCCGATTACCATTGGGTTTAGTAACAGATTTATTTGGCAATGATTAATTGCAAATTATCTTAAAAAATTACACATTTTCGTTTTTGGGTCACTTAATACACGCCAAGAACGTCTGTCAAGATTTGCATCTACCACAATGTAGATTAGCATCTCAAGGTCTGGTAGCTTAAATAGAAATGCTCTTTCTGTAATCACATAATTTTAGTGTGAAATTTAATTGCATAATTTTCATCACGTTTTTTAATAAAATCAGATTCTTAATTTTTAACACATCTTTCACTTTTAATTTTTTGCCACAATTGCCCGTCCATAACACAATTTGAATTGCCGAGACTCACTCTCCTGACGTCGAAATCCAGAATAATGGTTTTATCATTATTCTCAATGATAACCCTGTACTTCATTACATTTCTGTACCATGTTTGGCAATCCCAGGAACTACCTACAGAGATAGGCATGTGTGTGCATGGAGATAGGGCGTTAATAAGACTCCAGTATACTTGTTTCTTTGCTGGGGGTGGAGGGGGTATTTCCTTTAACAAAAAACAATAAAACATGCCAACACATCGGAAGAACAGTCCATCGCTTTCTTTATATCTACTATACATAAGTGAAATTGGATCGCTAAAAAGATATTTACAGTATATAATAAGAAAAAAAATATTACCCAAACCACCACATCAACAAAACAATATGTAATCAGTTGTAATGTCCAATTGTTTTCTGAGGACTTTTTTCCCTGCTTATGGTGGTGGCGAAACTTTTAAACGCACTTTAAGTTTTCATGTTCGGCAAATTTTCAGGCTTATGGGAAATAATGTGGTTCAATAAATGCAAGTTCGTTGACATAAGGACGGGTCACCGACAGACCTACGTAAATTTAGACTGGATTTCAAGTAACAGGGAAAGACCTAGAGGAAAACCAAATGTGAGATGTGTTGAAGAAATTCAAAAGCATTCAGGAGTGACATGGAGGAGACTGGCGCAAGACAGACCGTTGTGGAATGAACTTGGGAATACCTTATCCAGCAGTGGATTGATAATGGTTGGCAATAATGATGATTAAACGCAAGTGTTATACATCATTCAAAAGAGAAATTAACGCGGAACTCAATTCCAAAAACAGAATTTAAATATCTGCAGTAAAAAAAGTTATCTTTCTCTAGTACAGAAAATAAACAAATATATGGTTTAGTTAAGAAGAGGAAACTGAGTGCAAACCATTCCGACCAATCACAGTCCGTATTCTGAGACCAATCAAATGTCAGTAGCTACGGTACATCATGCGTCAAGGTCAAGAAAGACAGTTTTTCTAATGTAATAATTAGAACTGATGTGCAGTATTTTCAATGGGGTTCATGTAGCCACTCTTTCAGAAAACTTGAAAATTTATTATCATTACAACCATACCTGAAAAAATGGTTACATGGGCAACAGTGAAAATACCGCACATCTGTGCAAAGGATAACATCGGTATTACCATCCATGTATTTGCGAATAATTATTTCTTCCAGAAAATTCGTTTACTATTTATGTATGATGTCAGGTTTACTGTTTGTTCAGCAGAAAAATGACAATTATCGGTGTAAGATATGCACAACTGGAGACCGTGCGCATGCTTTTATTATTTCTCGAAATATAAATACAGCAGAGCACCAAAGAAAAACATGACTAAAGATCCCCGAAAAGAAACAGGATTGCTGTATTATGTGAATCGGATCTCTCCTGTGCTGAAATTTCAAGGCGAGTGCATTGAACAGTGACGACATTTGATCTACGAAAGTTATGCTTACGTTATCAGAAAACAAAGTAACTGAAATTCAAAGTAGGAAGTAGTCGAAAAAAGTGCACAAAGCCTGTTGATGACAGAAGAATAAAGACTCTGTCTCAAGGACAGAAAAATATGAACGGAGATCATCAGAGATGAAATGGGTGCAACTGGTGTTTCTCACAGTTAAAGAGAGATAAGGAGGAACTATCAGATATGGGGCTAATTGAGAGCAATCGGAGAAAAAACATATCTGAATCTACAGTAGCGCAAGAAGCGACTACATTGCACAAAAGAACACTGAATAAACACATTGAATGGACATAAATGGACACATTGAATATATCAGTGGAAGCAAGTTTTTTGGTTAGACGTAGGTAAGATATCCTTATTTGGCTGTGACGAGGGGAAATATGTGAGACGTCTGGAATGAGATGTGATACACCCTGACAGCATGAAAGCAAATGCAAAGTACCCAACAAGCGAAATGATTTGGACTTTTGTGGCTGCAAGTGGTGTTGGTCGCCTTCATGTAATCATCGGCACACTCAACGCAAGGAAATGAAATGACACCATCCTGGAACCAAACCTGCGGCCTTTCAACAAAAATCTCTTTGCCAACAATACACCATGTTTTTTTTAGCAGGATTGGTTTCCTACCACTCAGCACAAATATGCAAACAGTGATTCACAGCAAAGTGCATTCCACTGTTGACCTCGCCTGGAAATAGCCCTGTCCGGATCTGATAGAATATTTGTTTCACTGTTTGAAACCCGTTGTACGCATGACGCGTTTATCAAATAAAATGCGATTAATTAAGGCCAAAGTTGCTTCCTGGCGCCACGTAATAAAGAAAACAGAATTTCAAACACTTGTTGGCTCAACGAAACGTCGGTGTGCTGATGTTTTAAACAACGAAAGATTCCCTACTAAATACTGGTAGCATAGCAATTGTAAGCACCTGATATTATTTTATCAGATTGTAGAGTAGATTTATCATGATTACAGTTTTCGCAACATAGCTTTTGTTTACCTGTATTTGTTTTTTTATTTGAATTCCGTGTTTTTGTATTGAATTAAGCATTAAATTATGTTTCAATTGTTACATAAATATTTGCATTTAATGAAACATAACATTTTCTATCACCCTGCAGAATTGCAAATCATGAAATTTTAAAAAGGTGTCCACAAATTTGTTCACCAGTGTATGTTTCTGAACAACAACAACAACAAAAATTTCTTCGTAGCAAAGTCTATGTTGACCTCTGTTAGACTTCTCGCTTTTTTGAAGAATGAACAACACTTTGTTATTTACGGGAAAGATACGGACAGAGAATATAACGTAGAACAACTTTTGGACAACATTATTTTCATTTATATCATTTGTAACACCCTGACAAATATTTATCGCTTTTCCACATTCCTGTGGACGCATTTATTCAGCCATAACAAATTGACATAAACATCAATTTGTAATCTGTAATCATCAATTTATTTTGAAAATCTGGGGAATGATACATCATATAAAATGAACAAATTTCATGACAGGAAGCCAGCAAATATTCCGTTATTCTTAAAACGGTGCATTTCAATAATTTCCCAATTCTCCTTTTCACAGGAATGAAAGACAATTCGGTTAAATATTAAAATTTACCTCTGAGGTATCCATTAATGAAGTTCTTCACCTTACGTAGCTTAAATTCCTATTATCTCTAGTTTTTTTTGGAGTTTTAAATATTGTATGTATATTAATTCTTCGATATTTCCGGTATAGAGACTTCATCGCATGTGAAAACCGTTAAATGTTTAACCAAAAGTTTCTACATTTATTAAAAATAAATAAATTAAAAAAAGGTGTTTTTAATTATTTCTTTTTATTCTGTTGTTTCGAAACTTTTTGCTACTTGCTAAAAATACGCCTCGAATAGAAATGAGGGTAATTTGTTTAGGAAGGAATTTGTGAAATGCGTTTGTACTTGAGAAATTACGCATATAGCTTTCTGTCGTCTAGTAAACTTAGTTAAATAAAACACACTGATAGTCACGCTGGAAGGTGATCACGATTTAAAGCAATAGACAACAGGTTGTTTGTAAAGTGCTGAAACTTTGTTTAGCCGAATGATATTTTATTGGGTACTCATGAAATATGAAAAATCAGGAACGAAGAAAAATAAATTAGTGATAGTGATTTTTATATCCATTCCACATTTCATTAAGCAGAATCTATAATGCTTCCATGTGATATGTAATACTAGCTGATGACTTTACCTGCACCGTCAAAGTGTTGACTTCGCAGGGAAATGTTGAACTGTCTTGAAAATTTTGGAATTCATAGGATCCCTGACGGTGCTGCGATAGCTAGCCCGTCAGTCACCGGAAACCACAGTCTTTCACTCGGACAGATTCGGTCTAGAGACCTGTGGGGATTTGCCTCCCCCACTGGACCGGTACCTTACACCCTTCTGTCATAACCCGTGTGTGTGATGTGCCATGGGCAGTTGGCGCAAGCAACCTTTCAATAAAATTTCTTATCTCGTGGCCAGGAAATCGCCCGCCAACGCGAGTTTTTTTTGGACTAATGTCCTTTATTAGGTATCTTATCAAAAAAATACAACCACGTTACACTGTGAGGGTCTCATGCACCCCTCTCACAAATATTTAACACTAAACATCACACATTGAAAATATTTAAATGGTCCACAGCGCGAAGGGCCAGTGCTGTGGTGATGACCTAAGGCCAGGGTCATCAAAAACATCTTGGTCAATAGACCGAAAAGCCCAATGTCGAGAGCTACGTACCTCCAAGGGTACTACCATCTGTCAACTATAGTTGACCTGGCTTTTCCTTTGCTCAAGTTCCCTGATAAGACTGGGACACGTTTTACTGAAGCTGGTGTGAGAGACGTCCTACTTCAGGCGGAACTTGGCATTCGCCGCAGTGCAATTGATGCACTTCGGTGCGGCTGCACACTGGTGGTGCTGGTGCCCAACTTCACCGCAATTGCCGCACTTTGCTTCTGACTCAGGGCAGTTGCTACGGAAATGACCGAAGCCATTGCACCGAAGCCACCTGACCTCCCGCAAAAATTCCTTTAAGCGGAGCACTGACCAACCCAAGTTCAGTGTCTTCCGCCTCACAAAGTGCTGGAAGGCCTTGGGCTCCACGTCTGCCACCCAGTGGACCCTACCCCCCTTGCCCTTGATGGGAAAACAGGCTTTAAACCTGTTTTCGAGTTCGGCGTTCTGTCCGCGAACCGCCTCCTCGAGCTCTTTCCCTGAGAGATCCCCGTCGACCCCATAGACTATCAACCGGGTGTGTCTCTTTCGTGGGGCAGTGGGGAGTGTGCAATCCTTCGTCAAAAGATTGCTGTTCAACTCCTAGGCAAGGCGTTTGAGCTTCCCGTGATGGGAACACTCCACCACGACCCCTCCTTTCCTAATGCTCCGAATGCTTTTGACCCCTATCTGCAGTTTAGTTGCGTTGACTGCAGTATTCAGGGTCTTCCTTGTGTCCTCTGAGGGCGCACTCTCGACTGTGGGGTAGACTGAAAGCACATGTCTCTTGTCTCCCGTCTTTTTCTTTTCCTTTTTATTCTCAATCGGGGCAGGCGAAGACCCTTTCGCCGTGCTAGCCCCTTTCCTAGGCACTTCGGCATAGGAAACCACTTTGGCGTAGGCTTTGCAGTTCAACTCCTGCCGAACGGACAGCCTGCATTCAAGGTAGGCCGCACGAGCTGCTTGTTAGAAACACGCCTCTTTAATACACTTCAGGGCCGCTCTCACCTTTCTCTCCCTGAGGAAGTGACCCGTGAGTCCTTGAGAAAGGACTCTGCTTCCCCAATGAGGGTGAGAATGCGGCCCACGAAAGCCTCTGGTTTTAGCACCGGGGGTGTCCTGGGATGGTGGTTGTCCTCCAGAGATGTCTCCGAAGGATCAGCGGACGACCCATCAAGAGCCCGAACAGGTTGGGGCTGGGGTGGCGTTATACCCTCCCTTGCCATGGGCGGAGGTGGCAAGGGCGTGCTTACACCACGTGCTGACTGAGAAGGTTCAGTCGAGGGTGTGGCACCCTTCGTGGGTGTAGCGACTTTAGAGCCCTTCGCTGAGAGAAGCGTCTTCGACGGTTTCCTCCTGGCATTGGCTCTACCTTCCGGCTGTTCTCGGAAGCGGGGCTAAGCTTTTTAGCACTGCCGACAGGGCTTGGTAATGCTTTGGTCGCTACCTTTGGCGTCCGGGTTGACCCGGACGGTTTGGAGGCTGACCCCTTAAGTTTCACTTTACCCTTCTGGGTAGTTGACATCTCTGTGAGAGAGATGAAAAAACTCAAGATTCTTCTAAGTACTGAGTGGGCACCCTGGAGTTCTCCCACTCAGGTCTAACCTTAATATCCGGGCGCTCGAGCTTTGGGCTGATAAGCGATCAAAGAGTCCGTTCGTCAGAGGGGCCGGAACGACGTCGACGTACCCGAAACTGATGCCAGAGTCTCTATGTGGGCTGAACGGAACTTCGCCCTCACAAGGGCGTTTTCACTAAGTTCCGGCATTGCTCTGATTAACGGGTATTGCATAATAGAACTTTTCTGAAAAAGAAAAATCGCGAGATCAGAATGAAACCCAGTCTCGGTTGAAATCGTTAGTTCTGCTAAGCAGTGCAGTATAGCTCAACCTAGACACGCAAAGAACTCTCACCTGGTCGGCATCAGAACGACCGGCCTGTGATATGTAAGTTGTACCTCAGACCACTGTAGTACGCAAGTCCTTCAACTAGAGCTCTGAGAAGATATCCGGAAATCTTGAACAAACGTCCTTTGCAATGCACCCTATACCTGTTCAGAGAATTAAAGTCGCTCACCTTGCAGGTGAGCGACTTTAATGACCGGAAACACATATCCTTTGCAATGCACCGTACACCTGCTCAGTGAATCAAAGTCTCGGCCCCTTGCAGGTAGTGATAAACGTTTTGTGCCAACACCTTCACGTTTATGAACGTCAATTTCAGCTCAGTAGTGTCGAACGTTATCATTTTCAAAGAGTAAAAGATGGCATATCGTCACATGAAAAAGTCATACAGTACTCCTGAGAACCTCGTCTTGGCGCAAAGCACAATAAATGTGGCACAGTACAAAGAAGCAGGGTGCTCTTGGCGATGATCGAAATTTACACCTTCCCATAACATGACTGAATCTTCGTAGAAAAAATGCCCTACGCTAAAGCAGTGTTCAATGCCGGTTTTCCTGCAATTCTCCAGACACAAATTCTATTCACAAATGTTTTACCATTTCAGATTTCGACCATTTTTCGGTGACAGAAATTAAGGCGTTTCTAAATGGAGTTGTGCGGTTACTTCGACTTATACGAAACCTTTTTGTGACTTCTCACGATTCTTACATCATAATTCAATTACAGGAAAGTGTTTCAGCTAGGAGTTATTAAAGTGTTGATCACTAGTCCAAGATTATAAATCCAGAATTAATAAAACTTTATGCTCCAAGTATTTTTGATGGAACACGAAATATTAAACTTTGTAATATCATTTGAAGGCAACTGTTATCGGTGAAAATCGCATGTGGTCTGTTTAAGGAAAAAGCTAAAAAATTGTCACTACTTTAAAATCATTACCTTTGTTTACCATAACAGTTGAAATTTCGAACCCACTTAGCCTTTCTTAATTCGTTACGATCATGGACCTCCTAAGCAGAAATAGGCGAATCTCCGAGTTTGTTGATAAACTCTGTGTTGTAAATTTCCAGAGAAGCTTAACACGTGGCACCTCACTCCTATTTATTCTAATTTGACTGGGATTTGTGATATTTAGTAGCATTTAAGTTTGAAAGAATTATTTAGCTGGTTTTTTACCTTGCAATTCATGTGATGTGAAAATCCTCTAAAAACATGGCTCCAGTGAACAAACAAAGACAATACATTGCCAGTGCCGTTAATGCCAACCAGATGGAGACGTCTCAGCAGCTGAGCCCATCTTACGGATTTATGATGTCAGAAATTGACAGAAAAACACACATAGCGCCGTGGGTTGTTGCCACTGTGGTGTAATGCTAACGCGTTCGGCTAGGTATTGAAAGATCCGGATTTCAGTTCCCCGGCAGTGACCGAATAACAATTTCTTGGTTTGCTATGTGTTACTAAAACGTAGTGGGAGCAATGTCTTTGTTTGTTCAAATCATGTGATGCACCCATATGTCTGACAGATATTAGCGCTTCTTTATATATACTTAAAGTTTAAATTTTATGAGACCACCTGTATTTTGAAATTTAAGATATATGCAGTTCGAAATATATCACACGTTTCAAAAAGCAGGCACGGAAAACCTGTATTTTTGCTTCATAAGATGTCCGTTCACTGTCATCTACCTTGGAAAATTTGTGTCAATCAAAGTGTCCTAATCTATTTATCAAGTACCCAAAAACTCCATTTTTCGTTGATTCCCTGGACTCATTTGTTGATTTCGGATTTCAAAATTAGTTATTTGCTACGTATCTTTTCTTTGAAGCTGCTTGTTATACTCTCCAACGGAGAATGTCGAGCGGCATCCTCATAATGGCATAACATGTGACACCTAGTTGTACTTTGAATTTAAGTACCGCATTTTAACGCCTGTCACAGTGACTTGATTTACTTCACACTGAATTCCTTTCCGAATTACTACTTGTGTGAAGCACATTTTCTGCAAGAGTCGTACTCAAGTCAAAATATCGCTGCAAAAATAAATGTAGAAATGTTATTATGTGTTGCTATATACAAAATATCCCAATCATTAAAATATTAAATTAACACACAAAAAAGCGAAAGCATCTTCTGAGAGTCGGAAATATGACAATTGGTCCTCTTTTGCATGAAACACATTCGCTATCTCAAATCCTTAACATCTGCAAAAATTAATGCTGGTAATTAATATTTCTTTTCAATCTGGTGCCTATATTCTTCAAAATCAATCATTATTTATTAGACAATGTATTTCTATAAAACAAACGTATTTAGAAATTCTCTGTTTCATACAAAATATTTTTACATGTTCTCCTGCAATATTATTAAAGATGCGCATGAGTAATATTAGAAACGAAAAGAGACTTAAAACGAAAATGTTTGGCAATCATTGACACAAGGTAAAGGCACTGATGTGTTTGATGTTATGCTATTTTAACTAAATAAGTAAGATATCCAAAACACGGAATCTTCGTATAAACCGGCAGAAAGTATTTTACTATTCGTTTTTCATTCATAGGTTGGTTTCTATGTGCTTACTGGCTCAAATGCAACAATGGACCAAAGATGGCAAAGTTAGTTCAAAGGTTAACTTCAGTATAAGTTAAAATACGTTCTGTACAATAAAGTTCGTTTTTGCAGTTTTGCCTGCAGTTTTTTATGCATTTCGACAGAATTTGCATTTCTGTCCAAAACATAATGTAACATTCTTGACTTATATGAAAATAAACTTGCAAATTGAAAAGTTCAAAGGTAAATTACAACTAATCAGCAAAATTAAATCTCTTTGATACTGAAGAAAGCATATACGAACCATTAGAACTCGATTCTTTACATGGAGATATCTCAAAATCTTTCGAGATTGTCCTTATACGCGAAACCCGTTTTTCACAAAATAAATGTACATTTATTTGATGACACTAACTGTGTTTGCTTCTACAGAACTTCGTTTAAAAGGTTGTCCCGAAACGCGTAAGTAAACAGGCATACTCAACACATCATTCAGAGATAAGCCAATCTGGCTGTTCTAGAAAAGCCACATCAATCCAATGTTAGTAGAAATTTTTTAATATATAAATATTATTTTACAAATAATTTACTGAAAAAAAATGTATTGTTACTGAAGGATCAAAAAATAAAATTTTGAGATTCCTTAGTTATATTATGGATTATTTACTTCATTTCAGAAAATTATTTGTGTACGAAATCATTCATGCTATAATTACTTTCGTAGAATATACGTGACCAATGAAGAAACTGGTTGAGCATAAATGTTTTCCTGAAATTCTGTTGCATGTCAATATCGCATATCAGATTGCGTGTTTAGAACATTCTGAATACCATGCGTCCTCACAATAATTCTGATAAATTCGAATTAGCAGGAGTGTTTAAAATGGTATTTTGCAAAGATACAAAGTACCCCGTTTCAGAACAGATAGACAATATAAAAGAATTAATTTGCGACGTTTTGCACGGTTTGATGTGAAAATCAGTGTGATTTCCCTGTTGTCATTGCCAAACTGAGTAAATTAGCTCAGTTTTCTCATTTTAACACGGCAATTCCAAATATCTTTTCTTTCCCAATTATTTAAAATATCTGAAAATATCATTTAATATAGACGGAATGTATGGACAAATAGTTTCATACAGTAAAATTAATTTTGATAAATGATCGGTTAATTTCCGTTATGAATTCGCACAAAAATCGACATTTTTGCTAAGCTTCACGTTCAATCGCTAATCAGGGAATTGTGAGGAAATGTCATATTTATTTACCACTTTTTGATGACAAGGAGGATAGGCTTACGTTGTCTGTCAAACATTTTTTTGCTTTCATATATCTCTTTTTGGTGCAAACAGGTTGGGTTTAGGTTGTTGTCTCCCATCACAATCGAAATTTAAAGATAATATATCCGTTGAAATATTTATAATGCAGCAAGCACATTCTAATAATACTATGCGGAAAGTCAAAGTTTATTTATGTGCATTAAATTAAACCCTTTCTTGAAGCTTGCAATATAATAAACATTTATTAAAAGATGTATTCAAAACCATTCTTTAAATATATGTATTCTAATAATTTGCTAAATGTTATGACCTGAAGTTCAGCTGTGTGTAATAATTTTATATAAAAGACATGCGCAGAGCGCTAGAAACAACACAGGATGTAAAATTCATAAGACTTCCTGAGAATGAGAAAGCTGTTGCAATTAGGCTTATGTTATGTATGCATAACGTACGAGAGAAAGTAGTACAGTCAATCTAAACTTAAAAGGAAATTTCCTACCTTACATGTCAGTCTTAACAAATTTTTCATTCTTTTTAATCAAAAATTAAGAATTTGAAGCGGAATTCAGCTGTAAGGAAAAGCCTTATTTTTCGGTGATGGTGGTAAAACACCTGCTGATGTTTTGCAGAAAGGAAGTCTGCAGACTTATTCTTCAAAAACAGACCACTAAAAAATTCCAGTATTAACAAATGTGTGTCAGCCTTTGTCTTAGCCTCAGTGTTTTGGCTTCTCTTTTGGGGATTCGTTGCAGAATCGTAAGTCTGTATGACCTTAAAACTCTGGAGTTTCGTGACACTTCCTTGATCATTGGTATTGTGAGGAAATGTCATATTGATTTATACCTTTTCGATGACAAAGAGAATGGGCTTAGGTTATTTTCTCACAAATATACAGGGTATGTCAAAAGTCGCAAGACACCCTTGTATTTGAGAAACAGAGGAGAAAATGGAATATCTGAATACACTAGCAAACAATTGGTGAGGGGTCCTGTCTTACAGGCTATTTGTATAACCTGACAGACATCTTGAAATCAACCACATTGGATCAAAGTCAAATTTTTCAAATGGTAAGGGAATCATGTTGAATATCAAACAAGACCAGAATTTTTGCTGGGAACTGATTGCCGTAATCAGATCTGAGATACGTGCAGTGGTTCACAAGGTACTAACCAGACAGTTGAAATAACAACCCTTAAAGTACCTTATGATGCGCTGCAAATTGTTTTGTTCAATGTGTTGTCCCTGTTGCTGAAACAGAGCTGAAGGAGCTTGATCCAGTTGTTATGCACCCGTACGAGAACATCGGGAAAATGCTATTACATGCCTTCAGGATGCGTTGCTGAAAGTGGTGTTTGTAGCAGATTTTTTCAGCATACCCCAGATGTTTCAGATGACCCCGCAGATAAAATTCAAGTAACGTGAGGTTGGGGGATCTGAGTGGCAATTTCATAGACCCGCGCCATCCAATCCAATGACCAGGGGATTGAACATCTAGCCAATGACAAACAGTTGCACCGGATGTGGTGGAGCCCCATTGTGCTGGAAATAACTGGATAAACGGTCATCTTCATTCAGAATAGAAGGGAACACTGTTTCCTGTAGCATTTCCAGGTAGCCGTGAGCATTTAGGTTATTGTCGATGAAAATGAATCCGATTACACTGGTGCCCTATATTCCACACCACGCCATTACATTTTCGTTACCAACGACGTTGGATGGTTCGGTCCAGTGAGTGTTCCTGTCACTCCAATACCTGTGGTTCTGAGGGTTCACTTCACCACTGACATACAAATTGGCTTGGCCACTGAACAAAATGTTCTGTGTAAATGAGGAATCCCGCTGATTTTGGTCTGCCCAGGTGCTGAACTCTGACAGTTGATACTGCTGCATATGGAACTTTAACGGCTGCAAGTGAGAGGTGTGAATAATTTGTACAATGGCTGACTGTCTGATATAACATTCAGCTGCGAGACGTCGTGTGCTACATTGTGGGCTCTTTGCAATGGACGCCAAGACTGTTACTGAAACTTCCTTGCCGCTAGCACTCTTCAGCCGACCACTACGTGGTTTATCGTGCACAATCCCAGTTTCTCGGAATTTTGATATCAGGTATACGACAGCCCTATGGGAAATTTGTGGTTTTCTTGAGTGCCGGTGTTGAATTCTGCGGCTATTTTACGGTAGCCGCATTCTCCAGATATTAGGAACACCACAATCCTTTCTTTTATCGTCAGCGCCATCTTCAGTTACATGCAAAAAATAATGGTTATTTAAACTTTCTGTGTTAGTAACTTGTGAACCATGTGCAACTTACTAGGATTCTAAAGCAAGATCAAGTGACGCGTCGTTCATTTGTCGGTGTGTTTGCGGGCGACATCCCCAGAATATTTTGAAGGGCCTATTTTCCGATTTGTTTAATAGTTTCCAACATGCCACATTTTGAACAACGATCATTATAGGAGTCCCTGGGAACACTGGCTGGCTGTCTTTATGCCATTGCCAATAACTGTGGAATTTTTCGATTCCTATGGACATCCCCCAAAATATTTTGAAGGTGCTATTTTCCGATTCGTTTCCAAGTTTACCTATGTGTATTTTAATGACGTGCCTCTCCTAAGTTCGTTTGCGGCCGTGTGTGGCCAATTTTGTAATGTTCACTTATATTCCAAATATCGCTGGTAAAGCTTATATTCCATTGTGAAAACGTTTAATTATAAATGTGAAACAAACAATGTACGTGTCTATCATTTTGTTCAAACAAAATTTGGAATTGTAGTAAAATTTAGAACGTGAATAATAAAAATTGATTAAAGGCTATTGCATGTGTCATGTTTCTATATTATGTTGACTGCTGTTAGTTTATTCAGTTGTCAATATGGTGTGTCTAAGATGCATCATCCATTCACTACCCTGACAGTGGGACCCACCGGTTGTGGAAAAACTCATTTTGTTAAAGATTTACTTCAAGATCAAGCGGAAGCCATCTACCCATCACGGCAGCACGTGGTTTGTTCTTTTTGGGGTCCATCAAATAGTATATGATGAAATACCTGATGGTACTTTTGTCGACGGTTTCCCTACAAATTTCAAGGATTGTTTGAAAGGAAACACCCTTTTTATTATAGATGATTTGATGGTAGAATGTAGGAATGATAAAAAAATAATCCATTTATTTACAAGGGGTAGTCATCACTATAATATATTTGTTATTTTTATTACCCAAAATATTTATCCTAATGGCAAAGAAATGAGAGAAATTTCCCTTAATACTCATTATTTGTTTTTGTTTAAGTTACGTAAAGATGTGAATCAAATCACTCATTTAGGAAGACAGTTGTACCCTGAAAGAGTGAATTTTTTTCACGAGGTTTATTTAAATGATACAGAATTTCCGTTTAGCTACTTAATGATAGACCTCAAACCGAACACACCGGAAGCAATGAATTTGCGCACTAATATACTTCCGGGAGAAACTCAATATATTGACCAACCACGGCATTAACGCTTCATTTACAATGAAGACGGTCGTCGTCGACGTAGAAAGGTTTCTTCTTCAGAACAAAGATTCATAGTCAAAGAGCTCGCTGCATGTTACTTGCAGACGGGGGAAGTAGCTCATGTTTTTCCTTTTGCCACCGTTCCTCTTCTACGGACTGCATCCAACGGAAAAGACTCAGTGCCTTTGGACCTCTAGAAATATACATCACATTCCAGAGCAGCAACGTCTTCTGTCGGTAAATACATGTCCTTTACCTGGAAAAACGGGAAGGAAATGTGAAACGGAAATCAGTGAAAAAGCATTAATATTCTTCAATGACCAGATATGTTCGCTACAATACGTTGTTATGAAACAGTTTCATAAAATAATAGCACTTTCCTCTATAGATTCATCCGATAACATTTCGTTGAACTCTTTCAATTCAACAAAGTAAGAGAAACTGTTGAGGCATAACTTAGATACCTGTCTCTTCCCAGGTTTGAAACTGATGTTAGATGGATACAGTGTGATTCCTTCATGAACGTTGTATTCTTCAACATACTGATGCTTTAGGTCATCTGACATGCATTTCGTTGGTAATCGAGACTCCTCTTGTTTCAAGTTTTAGAAATATGTCGATGTATGATTTGAACAAGTGAGTTTATCTCTGCCGAAAATTGTACACTTCGTATGTGTCCAAGATTTCATATCCAACACCCAATGCCTTTTTTTATCTCCTCTGTCCCTCAAGTACCAATTATAGATATTTCCTCATCAGTTTGAGTTAATGTTAATGACTCCCTCAGACGGAGGTTAGTACACCTGACCCACAGAGGAAATGTTAATTTTCCTTTGGACCGGTAGGGTAACACAGGATAGAAAAGCCTGAGAGGAAGGATGATTTTTAGACCAAAATATAACTGAAGAGCCTAAAAATTGTCAGTTATTACTTCAGGGTGACCCAGGGGATATTCACAATATTTGATCGCCCAAGAATATAGGCTGGTGAAAGCTATGTATTTTGCTTTTCCTTCGTAGTACAAACGTGAAGCATTGGTTCTTCCACCGAAAAAAGCACCTCCTGGGTTCAGTCGTGATATCACTGCATGAGCTTCCAGGAATTCTTACAAACTGTCATTGGATCTTTTCATGTCGTTGAATTCGTGCTCCCATAACTCTATGGAGTTATATCAGGTATCTATGCTTTTTTTTCTTAAGCTTTCTTGAAAAACGCCCACGTTGGAATGTTGGACAAAAGGATCGCAGTCTCTGGATCAAAACAGTTCTTGCATCCGCGATGAAAACAACCCTGCAATTAATATATATCGGAAGGTTTAGCGCATGGACATCGCATTACTTTATACATTTGTTTGAAAGATTCCTGATAAACGAATTTATAAGTGCTTAGTCTCAAGTGCTTTCCAGTTTTCTGATGAAATTAGTCTAGAATACAATGTGCATAAGCTTTCACTTTCCCAGATGATTTCTAGGCTGCATTACGTCACAGGGAAACGTGATATGGAGTGCTAGAGACATTTTGAAGTATCAAGGATTGAAAGATATGAGAAATTACGAGATAACATTGGTAGTCTAGTTGAAAATAAAAGTAAGTGTAAATTAAGTGCCCAAGCTTATCTCAGGGTTTTTGATTCTCGTCGCTAATGCCTCGATGTAAATCAGTCAAAAGAAAATACATCTACACGACCAAGTAACGATTCTTGAAAAGGACAAATTGTATTCATACACGGCAATTTTTTAATCGAAATTTCCTTGATTTCTGACTATTTACTTTGGACTCCGGAGTACCCTTGCACAGAATGGAAGCTGAAATGTAATAATTTATAAATCCATATAACGTACCAACACTACAGACGCGTAGGAAAATAACTGATTCTGTAACACGTACAGTTTATACATATCTTGGGATTAATAAAACAGAAATATCAGAATTTGGTAACATGCAAAATGAACCAGAGAAACTTAATTTTTCGAATAAGCTGAAAGAATATTGAGTAACCCCATTCAAATATACCGGGTCTAAAGGTATTTGATGATTCCAGCTACAGTCCAACTTTTAATTCTTTAGATCATTTTTAATAGAGTTCATTGACTGACCTCTTAGAAACGCAAGTTGCGGCATTGCATATTG
Organism: Macrothele yani; assembly: GCA_039090855.1. NCBI lineage: Eukaryota > Metazoa > Arthropoda > Arachnida > Araneae > Macrothelidae > Macrothele > Macrothele yani. The sequence continues at coordinate 41,191,996 of CM076999.1, read as the reverse complement.
AAGCAAATGATGTAGTGTAACACCAAGAAACAGCAGTTTAGGTCAACGCAAGAGAAAAAAAAACTTTAAGCAAATTTCACTGAAAAGTATAAAACATCATGTAGAGAGGATTATTCAAATTAATTTATGCAGGTATTTTCTACATTTCGGAAACCTTTTAATTTCTGTACTTCCGGAACCCAGAAAAAACGAATTTTAACCGATCACAGAAAATACTCCTGGAAAAGAGAATTCAGTATTTTATAAATATTTTCCAACCAAAGTACAGGATTCACAAGATCGATATGTGCAAACTTACATTTGACGTTAGTTGTCATTAAAATTGTTGTCACATTATGAATGGAATCAGGGTAGGAAAGGTTCATTTTCCACACACATCAATATCTTCCATTCTAATTTCGCGATGATAAGTGCAAACATTTTTTTTTTCAAAATCTCATTCATATGTTAGAGAAATCGGCAGGGTACGAAACAAACGCCACAAGTTAGCGAACTGTAATGGAAAAAATATTTTTCGCTTCTTCAGAGAGCTAAATCAAATCTTATCATTATTCTTGTGCAATAACGTGTGCAGGATATCACTATCTACAGATAGATATTTCTTTTTGATTAGTGCCCAAAATTTTGGTTTCGACTTGTTGGTGTCAGTCTTCAATTTAGTGTATCACAAGAGCATACGATCCTTCTGTTTAATATTCCAGGAGGGAAACAGAAAGAAATTATTTTGCAGTATGTTATTCATTACTTAATTTATCTTAGCACAAATAACAAATTACAATTTTCCCGACACATAGCACTCAAAAAATCTATAAATATCTCCTTTGTATGTGCCCACCTTGTATGTAGTATTGTCACATTTTTCCAGGCTTTGATATAATAGATCATTTCGTTTTAAACAGACGAGAAAGCCATTACGAGTTACATTTGCCGAACTATATTAGGTAACTTTATTGGAATGTTTTTTTAAAAAGGAAATGTATTTTCAAATGCCACAAAGTATGATTGTCAGCGATATGCAGAAAACTTTTGAAACAAAAAACAAATTGCGTTTTAACGATACAGTTTCGTTATGCACGAGATATTTTTTTTGTTTCGAGCAAATTTGCTGGTAAACATTGATATTCGCCCTAATATTCTTAGAACATTAAAGAAGTTCCAAAAACTGTCCAGTACTTCAGTATTTAATTTGAAACATAAATTATATGAATTTATTATTCCACTTCTTATTCAATTCATAGGAATGAAAGAGATGAAATCTTTTGAATGGTGCTGTTACTTCGAAGAAAAGTAGTGGCGTCGCATACGTATATGAATAAGGAAGATTTGATTTGCTTTAAAAAGAAATGCATGCGAATAACTGAGATTGTCAAACAGCGTGTGCATATTAACATTTTGAACTGCTATTTCACACAAATGTTTTTGCTAAAATCTTGCAAACACTGACACTTCAACATGGAAATAATTCAGACATTCCGTCGATAATTTGTTTTCCGTGAAAGGCAAGTACAGTGACATAGACGGTCCACCAGTTCACGAAAGATATCCTAAGATGCATGCTTATTCAAATATCTTACTATGCTCAAACCAAATAGCAACAATTGTGCCTTCACGTTAGTGAGTTAAACTAAGGATAATAACTGACACGTACAATATGATTATTAGTATGATAAATTTTGTTAGGAAGAGATATACTGCGCTTTCCGAAATTAGCAGTACACGATAACTCTGTACTGATCCGAAAATATCATAAACTCCACTTCTTCCTTGAGCCAGTGGATTACATACGCTGAGGTAAACTGTGATATAGCATGTTGTTCAGTCAATGCACTTCGGTCTTTGCTACGAGCTACACCTCATCAGTTTTACATATATCTGCACCATGTTTCATTGGCAACAATCCCAGCCATTGGAATACAATCTTCAGCAATACGAGAGTTGTGTTTTTCTCTGCTATCTGGGAAGTACAAATATAGTAGTAGCCTATGCTAATTTACAGCCATAGAAAAACTAGCCCCTTAAGAAATACTATCATACCATTAGTCCAATGAGCCATTGTTGTAGGTAACTTTCGTTCTTTGACTGGGCAAAGTCATTGCACAACTAGAATAATTTCAGAACGTTTATTAGCGGCTCATGAAGTTATTGCTCCGCTTATTTGAAACGCTCTAAAACTGAGGATACGATAGATGGCGACTCATAATTGGAGTATATTCAGAAAGTGACCTCAGATTCTTTGTATTTTATCCCACTATATTTCACAAGGAAACTTTTAGTGTATTCTTAGGTAGTGATTCAGGGATAGGCGCTTGTGACGTCAAACTCCTTTTGTAATATTTTTTACATTTTCCGAAAACGTTTAGGAAGAAATTTGTCATTGTCTCAATTTAATATCCCAATTCTCTCAAACCGTAAAATGATAAATATATATTGAAGCAATACAGCATCAGAAAATGCAGGGCATACGGCTGCAGAAATGCAGTGCACATGGGCTGGCACACATTCTGGTATGTAAAGGCGGAGTTTCTTTTTTTTATTAGTTCTTATGTGCCTTTTGTTCATGTGTTTCAGGCTGGAAACTTTTTCCTTTTGACAAATCTGAAGTACCTACGCAATGTTCTATTAATATATTTTGGCACAAGATGCCTTGTTTTGTCAACATAATTTACCTGTGAAACTTCAAATTTGATTCTTTATATTAAACTAAGGTAAACAGCGGATCTTACATTAAAGTATCTGCGCTATGTTTTATTAAGTATATATTTGCTTAGGGACTTGAAAGGAACGAATGAAAATTGGAAGATCTGTTCTGTTTATTGTGGTGCCTTAAGCTCTGAAACGACGGTATTCTTCAAGATAATTGCATTGAATTCCATTCTTGTGCCAAAAATAATTCTTCACATGGCATTTGGAAACGCGTTATCTGGGCATAACGAAAGACAATTTTATTATTCAATGCTAGAATCGGAGTTACTTTTTTACATTAGCAATCAAAATGTGAAGTTTATTTTGTGCCTGACAATAAGAAGGAATAATGAAGTTAACGATATTCAATATTATGATTTGCTGCCTTAAAACCTTTGCGATATTTATGTGTCTTTAAAATGCGTAACTACATTTTCTTAAATACACGCTGTTTTAAAATTTCAGAATATTGTGTCACAGTGTACTGTAATTTTTTGAAAAATTCGGACTAACGTTTTACTGAAGAAAAATTTCGATATATGATATTAAAAATTAAGACATTTAAAATTGTTCAAAAAAACCTGCCATGCCCCTGTGTCACACAATTTGCAAAGGAAATACATCAAATTCATTAAACAAAGATCTTAGCTCTTTCCACGTTTATAAGTGAGTCACGGAAAAATTATCATGGAAAAGAGCGAAGATCTTTGTTTGATGTTCCTGGTCCACGTTAAATGTCTGTTTTAATTACATGGAATTAAATGATTATTTGCAACTGTCATTGGCTCATGGGTCAGTTACTTTAGAATAACAGTGAAGGGGGATAGCAGAGAATCCTCAATATCTGGGTAAACCCTCCAAACCGAAAATCCTTGTGTAGAATTTTTCATAACATTAATCCGGCGTATTAGAAATAGCCCATAACAATTGCTTTTTGTGTCCGTGTAATGATTTCAGCATCAAAATTTCTACCTGACGACATTTAGTTATTCTCTAAAACTACAGCGAGATTATTATGAATTCTTCAATTAATTTCGCAAAGTATGAAAGTCTTTCGTAGATATTTGCTGGCATCGTGGTGCAGCTCTTTCCAGAACACTGAAGCATGTTAAGGTGGAAGCTTGGGACCTCCGAGATAAAGTATGGAAGTGTTGTCCCTGCATCGACTAAGATATGAGAACTATGAAAGAAGTTTCCGCCTCAGAAACAGATTTCTTTCCTTTCCTTAAACCATAAAGCACCATTGTGAGCCTGAAAATCACTGAATTCAGAAAGAAAAGTGGAATATATTTTTTTTTGCAAAACAACATGCTACCAAATTTGTTTCGGCAATTTAGTACCATGGCATAGAGAAATCGAGACAACAAAATTGTTTGATATCGGTTCCCTATCAGACAGGCTTAATTCAGTTTACTGTACGCAGATATTATTTGAGACATAAACGATATACTTCAAGTCCAGAATCCCATAAAAATTTGTCATTCTATAACACCAGAATTTTTGTCCTTTCGGGATACGGACTGTGTTTTCCTCCTGTTGAATTAAAACATTCAAGTTGAAATTTCTTCAAAAGTAAATCAAGCTTGCATACTTAACTACAATAATGTATATATAAATGTTGCACTATTAATTTCGGAAAATGTATCATATGTACGCAAAAAATAGCATTTGTTGGTATTCATTTGTTGGCATTCATTTGTTTTCTTGTTTAAAGAGGCTGAGCTTACTGAGAAGTCTATGAGTTTTCGTCATCAACTGATTTAGTGGCTTCAATTTAACAATTTACTTTTAAAACAAATAATAACAATGACCAACATTTTATTCATTTAGAGGTGCCATGCAGTAAACTTGTGAGATTTCACAACCTGTAATTTTAGTAGATTACAAGTAGAAGATTTCAGCATTTATTACCAGTTATTTTAGTTGTACCAGTACTAGATTACAACATATTTTGCAGGACTTCTAATTTTAGTAGATTACAACATTTTTTGCAGGACTTTACCGGCATTTCGCCGAAAATTTACTGGCTGGAAAATGTTGTGACGCCAATCCCCGTAACTGTGCTGTGAAATAAGAATATCAAGTGCATCCCATGTAAGGGTTGGTGCGAATGAAATGTTCGGCTAGAACGAGCAGTGGAGACATACCCCGATAACAGCGTAATTAAACCACCCACAGGTGTTGCGCGTATTACGTCACAGCGTTACTATAAATAGCTGGCACGTGAGGAAAGAACAAAGTTTAGGTGTGGTTTGTTCGGTCATAACGTGACTTGCAAATAAAACATCCAGACGCCGGATTTGAGAGGTATTTTCCTTGAATTTAAAGTGTGCCATTCTGCAGATATTGCCGCTCGAAGCGTTTGCAAAGCGTTTGGGGAGAAAAAAGCCAACGAGTGAACCGTTCTACGATGGTTTGCGAAGTTTCGATGCTGAGATACGGACTTGGAAACCAAAGCACGTGGTCACCAATCTTTTGCTGTATCTGACGATGTTATGTTACGTGTGATTGAAGCGAACCCCCAAAAATATGTCGTGAGATAGTGGCAGAGGTAGGTGTCCACCACATGACAGTTGCTAGTCGTCTGGCTGCCATGGGTAAGGTCAAGGAACTGGACGGGTGGCTGTCGCATGAGTTAATAACTGCCAACAAGACAAGGCGCTTCAAATTCTGCACGTCGTTGCTTGCCAGGGATAAACAGGAAAATCTACTGCATCGAATCGTCACCTGCGACGATAAGTTGGCTCGCTATGATAAACGGAAACGATCTGCACAATGGTTAAGCAAGACACGGCTTGCTGGACGAGATCCTAAGCCACTCCTACGGACCAAAGTGGTCATGTTCCTTGTCTGGTTGTCCACAGCAGGCATAATTCAGGAAACTTTCTTGGAAAGAGGCCAAACCATCACTCATCAACATCATCACTCATCAACATCAAACCATCAACGCTATTCTGCTGAATTGCACCAGATGCGCCGAAAATTTTAGCAGAAACAACAAGCTTTGTTCATGAGACATAGTGTTATTCTGCTCCAGGACAACTCTCGCACTCATGTCGCACAACGAACGATGTTGACACTAAGTGCCCTGGGCTATGAAGCACTGCCTTGTCCTGCCTATTTAACGGACATATCTCCGACATACTATCATCTATTTCGTGCCCTGGATCACTTCCTGTCCGGGAAACAATTTACGACAGACAACGATGTTCAACTGCAGTAGATGACTTCTTCGAGTTAGAGCCACAAGACTGTTTTCATTCCGGGATCATGGACTTACCGGACAAATGGCAAATATGTGTCGATGCAAAGGGGGATTATTTTGTCTGGGTAAGTTATTCTAGCTTTCCGTTCTTGCCGTCCAAGTGTGGTCTTTTGCCGTATATTTCATTCGCACCAACCTAATATTTACAAATAAACTTTGTGATATTAAATTTTTTTAAGGTCAAAGGTTTGTTCGCCTGACGATTTCCAGAATTGAACGTTGCAAAGCCTACAGGATAGTCAGTGTTAAGAGACTGAATGATTGATCAGACATAATATTTCTATCGTTTCAGATTTTCATAAAATAATAGAATGGGATCTATATCCTAATTTTTGTTGTTTTAAACGTTTTTGCTTCCAGTAGAGGTGCGAATATAATCCCTTAAATTACGAAAATATTTCCTTAGAATATTTAGGCGGTAATGAAATGTATTCCTGATTAATATTCTTTGTTCTATATTATTTATTACCTGTGCAGTTGTTACTTCTTATATACATGTGTATTCCAAATTGTTTCGTATTAATGCGAATTATGTGTTGAGTAGCACTTTTTAACATTTTTAATAGACTAATACCGCGTGCGCGTTGTCATTGACATTTTAATCACTTGCACATTCCAGCCTGTTGAACATGCTTTTAATGTTTCAAGCTAATTCTGGCAGTCCTTTACGAAGTTGAAATTTCACAAGCAGTAGAGTATTATTCTGAAAAATATGAACCACGATGGCAAAAGAGTGAAGGGCCAAATATTTTGTTGCTGATACTTTCTCTTCAGGTTATGGAACGATATGAAACGCAGGTTTCTATGTAAACTTCGCAGCTTCGTCCAGGTAGATTTTACCAGCATGTTGTCTTTCAGAACGTGAAAGTCTTTAATGATAAATTAAGGATAACCTTAATTTATCATTAAAGACATATTTCTCAGAAACTGCAATCGTAAATGAAGTACAAAAACTCCTGTATTCCACAACATTTCAGTTATTGTAATAAATTTTATACAAGGAAATTTAACAAAAATAACCGAGATACGAGACAGGTGAGAGACTCCATACCCATAATTTCCTCATAAAGTGAAAATTAGTGTTTATAAAATTTATTAATAATATCTAACTATTTTCCAACAAATTATACTTTTAAATTTCAGTGACAGTTAAAAACAATAAAATTATTTATTTATAAAAGGAATAAGAATGGAACTAACTTGTTTCTGTTAAAAAAAGAAAGAATTTCCTTATCACTAAAACAAATGTGTAAAGGATAAAAAAGATTGTGGTTTTTTTAAAGTGCCCTTTTTTATAATCAGTTGTTTTGAATGCATATTTTTGACAGTATTTATTCTCTGGAAGCTTAGGTTTTGTTTCTATCTGTTTTCCTTTATCTTTTGTACTGTGTTTCCTAAATAATTTTATCAGAATGATACTCTGTAGAAAAATATGGTTCAATACCGGTTGTATCCTGCATATTTTGAACACTTCAGTTATTGAGGAATGATTAAACTCTTTTCACATTTCAATTTCTGAGTTTTTTACACTTCTCTAAACATTTCAGATTGTTTTTCATTTACTGACGTAACTTTTACTATTATTGTTCAGTTGTATGTGCAAATACTTCTAACGAGGCTGTATGGAGTATACTGTACTACGCATTACTTCAATGATATCTGGGGACACACTCAGCGTTGAACCATCGCCTTTTACAATGAGAGAACTTTTATTTGTTTAATGCAACCTTCCTTACTCACTAGACAGAGCAAAGACAGAGCGTCGCTCTCGATAAATATCACATTGTTAGTTACGGAGAGGTTTTTATTTACTATTGTCCATTATATATTAATTTAGCTACAAACATATGACCTGGATATAAAAGATATGTTTGAAAAATATCTCGTTTGCGCATATTTTAGGGGAAGAAAGCTCCCTTTAAAGAAAACAAGTTAGTAAAACCATGCAATGCATTGATTGTGATAAGCTTTCCAACATACCAGAAATTATTACTCAAGTTATGTGGATAATGGCAGTGGAATAAATCTCGCTCCTGTGTCCTGACCTTTGACCCCATTTCGATGATATTCAACAGAACTGGCTCTCTATACCTCCGGAACAGCATGATAAAGTTTTGTTGCAATAAAAGCAGTTTTTCGCAAGTTATGAGAATAAAGGCTGTGCAATAAATCTGGCTTTTTTGCAATGACCGTTGACCCCGTTTCGTTGATATTCAACAGAACCGGTTCACTATACCTCCGGAACAGCATGATAAAGTTTTGTCGCAATCCAAGCATTTTAGGTAAGTTATGATGCACAAGGGAAATGAAATGAATCCCACTCCAGTGTCCTCACCTTTGACCTCATTTTGCCAATTTTCAATAGGGTTCGTCCCCAGTGGCTCCCTACCACATACTAAAATTTCATCGAAATCGAACCATTTTTACGCAAGTTATGGAGCGTAAGGACAATGACATAAATCCCGCTCTTATGCCATACCTGACCCTTGACTCCATTTCGCCCCTTTTCAATAGGGTTGGTGCCCAGATGGTACCCTACCACATACTACAATTTCAGCGAATTCGAACCATATTTTCACATGTTATGACGCATAAAGGTAATGGAATGGATCCCGCTTTTATGTACTGACTTTTGACCCCATTCCACCCATTTTCGATAGGATTCGTCCCCAGGTGGTTCCTTACCGCATACTAAAATTTGATCAAAATCGAACCATCTTTACGCAAGTTATGACGCATAAGAGCAATTTAATAAATCCCGCTCTTATGCCCTGCCTGACCTTTGACCCCATTTCGCCCATTTTCAATAGGGTTTTTGCCCAGGTGGTTCCCTACCACATACTAGAATTTCATCGACATCGAACCATTTTTGCGCAAGTTATGACGCATAAAGGCAATGGAATGTATCCAGGTCCTATGTCCTGAACTTTGACCCAATTTCACCCATTTGCAATAGCGTTCGTCCACAGTGGTCCCCTACCATATACTAAAATTTCATCTAAATCGAACCATTTTCACGTGAGTTATCGTACGGACGGACAAACCTGAAGCATATACGGTTAGAAAGCGTAGAAAAAAACGGAAAACTCTTTAGGGAAACTGATGTTTTTAATTTATAATATAAATTTTGTTTTCATTAAAAACTGAAAAAAAAATATTTAAATTATAATTTTGATTTGTATAAACCTTACATCCGAATCAACTGCTCACACAGAATAAAATACCATTTCTATTACTTTATATGAATATATGTTCTGCTGTTGAAACAATTCAACTCTCTGAAGTTTTAGTTTGGAGATCTCAAACGCCCAACCAACGTTTTTTTGGCAGTGGACAGTTCACAATCAACGGAATCAGTAGAGAACAAATGTTGGATATCCTACTTGCATCATGTTAAACCTTTCCGGCTACCTATTTATGCTATCTGAAATTAGATTTAAAAAATTAAATCCTAGACACTAATCTTCCCACACACGTTTTTCAATTTTGGGCTGCTCAATGGTAAGATGAAATTTGCAGCCAAACGTTATAACCTATTTTATCTGTGATTTGTTTAAGATATAGTTTCATATCATTTCCGTGATAGGATGAAAAAATATTGGAAATTATCTCACGTCTTCTGGATATATATATTTTTCTAAATACCAACTAGTTTCCTTCATAAACTTTTCTCAGTTGTTCCTACTGAAACTTTTAAAAGCAAAATTTTCCCCTTTCCTTCACTTACTTTTCATAAGTCCCTTTAAGACTCTTAGCTACCCGTTATACTTTTAACAAACGTTACTTAGGTACTATCACCCAAATTTTCAAATGATGTAAATCCCTCCGCCGTAAATTCTGCTTTCCACCGTATGAAAATTATCATACTGTTAGATAATTCATCACAGTGGAGATTATGATTAGTCCCAGACGATGTCAATAGTACTAGGCTTGACTGACCATACATCGGTGAGAACGGTCACAGCAAGTAAGGTTTTACAGAGGCTTAACTATTACTTAATAGGTACTTAATCTTCACCTATCATTCTGCTTACTTTAGATGAGTTTTTAGTATTCGCATTCCTGACTTCTGATTTTAGTCAGGTGATTTTTGCATCCCGCAAAGCCATTTCGGTATCACATAGTAGCCTGCTATATCAACACACACACACGCACACACACACACACACACACACACTTTGTAATGTTAGAAGCCACTGGTTTTTATGATGAACCATTCATTCAGAGTAAAGCTCTACAGCTAATCCAAACCTAAGATAAATATTTTCTTCGTTTTTAACTGAGAAAGTATATATATAAAGAAATGGGGTCATGTCAGTTAGGCATTTTCCATGCGCGTAAGGTATTGTTTTGAGACAGATATATTTTCTGCCAGGAAATAAAGTATTAATATATGAATTGTGATATTTCTTTCACTTGTACAAATACAAAAAAAAACTCTCAATACGTTAAGGTGAACCTCAACAAAAGTGAAAAATAAACAAGCTTGCAAATCCTAAAGTAAGTCACGGGAAGAAAGATCTGCGAAAATGATAAAATGTTTCACTCTGAACTTTTGTTTAAATATAATTTTACGTGTGTATTATTATGTTAGTGTTTTAGTAAAAATAATTAAATCAATGGGCACGCAGTCAAACTTCGTTTTGAAAATTGCACTAAATTGAAACATATTTCATGTTTTGGAGTATAATGACCACCTTAATCAACTCTTAATGCTACAATGAGTTCTACGTCATTAAATTGGGGCAATGGTTCCAAGGACAAAACCAGCGCTTCTGACCGCTGATTAACCCATGTGGCATAAATAAAATGTTAATATGAAATGAAACATTAACCTAATTCAATAACTTTACATTCCGAAAAATATTTATATATAAATATCTCAAAAACATGAGGCTAATACGAAGAAAAGACACAGGATTTTTTTACACGAAAGGAAATAAAACTACAAAGCAGCAGAGCATGCTTCACAACTGATGCCTTTGAGAACATAATTTGGCAATGTAAATGGACGAACAAAAAATTAGAAAAACAAAGTTTTTTGGCAAAGTTTTATGGCAACGAATTTCGAGCTAATAGTTGCAAAAATCTGCACTAGCATTGTTTGTCAATTAGTATAAATAAAATAATGTGTGACCTATTTTGTTTAACGGGAGAAGTCTGAACCTCTTAAATTTCTATTTATTGGCCACTCAAAAGAGACAAATCTTAGAATTTCATTGCATATTATAGATTATTTTCTCGGATATTTACTGCAGCAAAAAACAGAAAATACATGGTTATCTTAGAGTTTGATAATTTGCACTTAGCATAAGAGAACGTATACATTCGTATCTCGCACCAAATAAACGTGCGTATTGTTTTTCCAGGGCAGAAACTTAAACATAATTTTGTTGTTAACATTTGTGGTACGTTACATTTACTGTATTTTGAATGAACTGTTTCATTTTTAGTCAATATACACGGTTTTACCCTAAGAGAAAGTCAACTAGATTAATTTAAACATATCTAGGGTGATAACATAAATTATTCAGATACATTAACATAAATTATTCAGATACATTAACATAAATTATTTACAAAACGTCGCACATTAGTTTCGGAATAATATAGTTCATGGCCATAGGGTGTTACAATTAATTTGCATTAACTTCGGGTTACTTAAAATGTGTCAGCTTTGATTTGCAGAATGGAAGGAACTTCAAAACATCTTAACACAAGCAAACTTGAAATCCACCGAGAGATGCAGCAAATTCCTACGCCATAGAACGCAGGTCAACATGGCATTTTTTCAAGTTGCCGTCCGTCGATACTGGGATCGTCTGCAAACTACATTTTTACGCTTTCCAACCGTAGGTTGAAGAAGCGTATATGTTCCAGCTTTGTCCGTCCGTTCGTCTGTCCGCCCGATAACTCAAGTGAAAATGGTTTGATTTCGACGAAATTTTAGTATGCGGTAGGGGACCACCTGGGAACGAACCCTATTGAAAATGGGCGAAACAGGGTCCAAGGTAAGGACAAAGGAGCGAGATCCATTCCTTTGTTCTTATGCGTCATAACTTTCGTAAATATTATTCGATTTCAATGAAATATTAGTATGTGGTAGGGAATAACGTGGGGACGAAACCTATTGAAAATGGTTGAAATAGGGTCAAAGGTCAGGACACAGGAGCTGGATCCATTCTATTGCCTTTACGCGTCATAACTTGCGTGAAAATGTTTCGATTTCTATGAAATTTTAGTATGTGGTAGGGAACGACCTGGGCACGAGCCCTTTTGAAAATGGGCGAAATGGGATCAAAGGTCAGGCAGGACATAAGAGCGGGATTTATTCCATTGCCCTTATGCGGTATAACTTGCGTAAAAATAGTTCGATTTCGATGAAATTTTAATGTGTGGTAGGGAACCATCTGGGGACAATCCCTATTGAAATAAATGAAATGGGGTCAAAGTTCAGGACATAGGAGGGGGATCCATTCCATTGCCTTTATGCGTCATAACATGCGTAAACATGGTTCGATTTCGATGAAATTTTAGTATGTCGTATGGAACCACCTGGACACGAACCCTATTGAGAAGGGGCGAAATGGGGTCAAAGGTCAGGCAAAGCATAAGAGCGTAATTTATTCCATTGCCCTTATGCGTCATGACTTTCGTAAGAATGGTTCGATTTTGATGAAATTTTAGTATATGGTAAGGAACCACCTGGGGACGAACCCTGTTGAAAATGGGCGAAATCGGGTCAAAGATCATTGTACAAAAGCAAGATTTATTCCACAGCCATTATTCCCATAACTTGCGTAAAACTACTTCTATTCCCAGCAAAAACACAAGTGCTGGGAAACTGTTGGCCACCAGCTGGCAGTTACGGGTCACTGCTGGCTGAAATCTGCCGCTCACGGCCCGGTAGTGGTCCGTTGGTGGCAGCGCTATCAGTTGGCGAGCCATTGATGGCCCTGCAGCATCGCCGTAAATTGTGGGCCTGCAAGCAAGTGCCACTAGTGGCCCGTTGCTGGCAACCAATGTAACCCCCAACAGCAGGTTCAAGCATCGGGACTGGGCATGCGCAGGAGCAACACTTGCTGTGTCTCTCATGGTACTAGTTAGTTGAAGACGACGCTATCGCCCTCGTGTTATTTTAGTGGATGTTAAGAAAAAAATACATATGTGGAGAGGCGAACTAATTTCCTAATGAAATTTTACGTCGACGAAGATATCAGATTAAGCCGTGAATTACTAGATTACAGCCATGAAATACACCCACTCCGTTCCCATGAATAACAATTCATGGAATGGATTGGATGAATAACAAGAAAAAATTTGAAACCGCTTGAAACACATATCCTGGAAAACCATTAAAACAGCGGTTGTTGGGGAAAAAAAGAATTATACGCGTACAAAATTTATTAATTATTTGAAAGAAAAAAAAGCAACGCTATGTGGTCTACTCATCCAAGGGTTGAATATACAAGATTGGGAGGAATTCGCTTCTAAAAATAACGAGAATTAAAATAAAATATATTTTACTCTTTAAAACAAATGTAGTTTCGGACAACGGAAAGGAAAGACACAACGTTAAAAATGTAACAGAATGTGACATGAACCCGGGTAAATATATATTTATTCAACAATCTCTTTTCAAGACGGCAAAGACAGTACACAACTTTGGAAAACGACTCTAAGTATGTACACGCCTTGAAAATGAGTGAAGTTCCCTTCAGGTAAAAACAAAACTATCGTTACGTTGAAAAAATTGATTTATCAATTATATGAAACTGACTTTTATGAAAAATACCTCTCAATATTGTAAAATAAAAGAGGGAAGCATTCGATTACAAATTGCATACCAAATAGATAGCTTCCAGCACATGTCCGAGCGTAGTGAATTAGTCCGGTCGGTGGCGAACGCGGCTTCCACGCGAACGGCCCAGTATCAAATCTAGTCAGATGCAAACTTGCGTTTTTCTGATCTGTTGGGAAAATTTCCCCAGCGCAGTGCGTTATTTCACAAGCTTCGTACGGGTTGAAACAAAAAAATTATAGCTTCAGGAAACTGCGGTTATCATTGCTTTTTTTTTTATTATTATTATGGCTACTACTGGGAAATTGGCTGACAAGATTCGGCAAGCCCCCAGTTACGTCACGTGGTTGCTGGCTGCCACTAACGACCAACTAGCAGATCATATTAGGCTAGCCATCATTTCTGGCACGTACTTGCACGGCCACCGTAGGGCCACTTGTGGCAGCTACTGCCTGTGATGGACCACTGATGGCCCTGTGGTGGCATATGACAACTGATGGGGTGCCAACTGTTGGCCAGCTGTTGGCCTGAACTGCTGTCTCTTCTGTTGACCGCCCGGACATTTTATTGACGTTTCGGAAGCGGCAACATAGTGCTGGACCATTGCTGGCAGTGCTGGCTGCCATCAATGGCCCAGTGTTGGCCCAGCAAGACTGTTTTTGCTGGGTTGCGACAAACCTTTCGTATGTTATTCCTGAGGTATACTGAACCGGTTCTGTTGAATATCATGGAAATGGGGTCAAAGGTAAGGACACAGCAGCGAGATTTATTTCACAGCCATTATCCTCATAACTTGAGTAATAATTTATGGTATGTTGGAAAGCGTATCATAATCAACGCATTGCGTGATTTTACTAACTTGTTAACAGTAATCTAGGAAACACCGCCGGGATTCTCAAGGGGCGGTAATTTTAATGAAATCTGACTTTCTATACTCAGATTTAGTGCGATGGTGTGACTCATTCATGCTCTATTACATGAACTTCTCCTCCCTGATATTAACACGTTGTCCTGATTAAACCGTATGGTGTTCATACTCAGAACTGGGTGGAAAGAAAAAGTGGGAATAAACAGGGAAAATAGAGAATAAACAGAGAAACAATTTTATTCCTCTGTCTCTGTTTTTTACTTCCTGGTTTTCTTTTGGGTAAGTGTCCTACAAAAAGTGTGTCATTTCCGAGTTCGAAGCAACTCTACTAGCGCGCATTTCTACAGTGCTCTTCGGAGAGAACAAGATTCAACTAGCTAGTACGGAAGACTTTCCTCGGCTGCAAATTTTGGAAAAAGCAGTTTAAATTGAGAATATGAAGCTTCCTTTCTTCTATAATTTACTTTTTCTTTATAAAATACATGTTCAGTATTCGAGCGAACGCACCTACTAAATAAAATTTCGAAGAATTCATTTCGAACCTACGTATGGAAAAGTAATTTCTACTTTGGATTTCCTTTTAAACGAGATACAGACTCCCTGGCAGTTTTTAAATCACACGAAATTTAATGCAGCCTCATCTCTACTGTTTAGATTTAATCATACTTTTCGAATGAAACACCAGTGAAGATGTAAAATTTAACATTCATTAGGAAATCGATGAAGTGTTAACCAAACAAAATCATAAAAATGAACATTTTTCCTTTAATATGAAGCATAGTGTTGCTTTACGGTATGTCACATAGAAATTAAAAAAATTAATGAAGGACGCAAAATGTTTGTTAAGAAAATTTAATTTTGGAATTCTAAATGAACACGTGGAAAAAATGAAATCGTATCAGTGCTATGAAATTTTCCTCGTATTTTGATCGGAGCAGCGTCCATACAGTTTATGAGAATTATACACGATTCCATGACAGAGCTGTTTACCCTAAGAGTCAACAGGAGGATCTAATAGACTGAAATAAATCGTAGCAGACGTCACATCTCAGAATAAAATGTAATTTGAACAAATTGGAATTCCAGAACAGATGAGCTTTCTGTTTTCGTAGAGTCGGTACCTTTCTTCGTGCTACCCTCTCGTTGCAGGAAATATGATGTAATTGCATCCGTTTGATTATACTACTTTAACAAGGAAGGTGACAGCAAAACGTTAGTGTTAATGTGCACGTCCGTTAAATCTTTCCCAAAACGGATAATATATCACAAAACCTATTTTTAGAAAATAAAAAAAATTGAGTAAAAAGGAAATGCTGTTACATCATGTGGCCCAGCTTTGAGCGTTCCTATGAGTAGAGCAGAGAGAAAATGTTGCTATATTCGCTTACTAATCCATGAAAGAATTATTGAAGAGCGCACAACTTTTCATTACCTTTAGGCACAGAATTTAGTGAGTTATAATTATAAAAATTCACATGGCGCATTTCTATAAAATATCATAGCACAAACGAGTTATTTTAAAAAAGCGCTTCCTGAAACACAGAGGAAAAAAGTTTTTCGAAGGTAAAGAAAACCGATCTCCAGAATGCAGTTGCGAAAAATCTTAATTACTGGGTTTAGAGAAAATGAATTGACGAAATGAAAGATTTTTTGTTTCATAGCTAGGTAATAACGAGGTGCGAAAACAATGATTTTAAACTTGTAAAACATGTATCAACGGAATTCCAAAAAGGCTTGAACTTATTTTTCAGAATTGAAAAACAGAGGATTATTCTGTAATATTTCACTATTTCAACTGTCCCGTAAAAACAATTACATTATCGTTTTCATGTTATAATTTTTATTAGGAGAAAATATTTTATCATTTGACAATCAGACCTTACAAGTTATGCACAGCTCAATTTCCTAAAGGCCATATTGTCTAGAAAAGTAGAATTCGAAGTTATATTTCTGTATTTGGTAAACGTATCGTGTATAATAATTAAGTTATTCGAACTCTCCATTTTTTATCATTTTATAAAGAAAATAATGAAAAAAATAAAGTTCGAATTATTTGGTTTTTAAAAAGTTACTTTTGTGTTCACCAAATATTCTAGCTATAAAATTGAATATATAGGCGTACATGAAGCTTCAAATATAAAGCCTGAGTTGTCATTATGATATTCGAAAGTAGCATCATTAATTGCGTAGCACAGTTGAAAATTTTAATGTAACTAATTTTAGGACCAAGTGATCAACAAAGTTAATTCGATGGCTGAGCTTAAATTTTAGATGTTATCTTCCTGATATTTGGTTCGATTGTTAACGCAGCAATGCATAAAATAGCAGAAAGGTTTTCATCGGTCAATCTGTTTCTTGACTTCGATTAGTTCTGATTCATCAATGAAAATGTTTGTTCACGGATATGGGTGCTTGCAAATATTATGTGGCACACAGCTGCACTACGTTTTAAACATAAAAATTCGACTAGTCATGATGCATGGAAGTGAAGTATTGTATCCTCGCTGAACTGATTTTTGTAAAACTTGAGCTCCGCAAGTTAAATAAACTTAGCTGCACATTTTCTTTTACTGAGTTCACTGACATGGTGAGTGGATTTCCAAATAAATCAGTTTTCATACGACATTTCTCAAATTCTGAAAACCGCTCATTGAATGATTTAAGTAAAATATTAGTCTGAGCTTCATATTCGATTTTCATGTGAGGAAAGTTTTCTTTCAATTTTTTCACAATACGGAAAATGTGAAAAGTTTTGGTTTTACAGCTGTTGTTGAGCAAATGTTAGTTTGATTTAAATGCCTTCATGTTTTTCACCAGCTGAAAAATGAACTCATTTTTCCCTAGCAATTGCATGTTCAAATTACACAAATATCCTGTTATATCAGTAAGAAACGCTTAACCGCATTGAAAACTTCTTTGTTTCAAACCCTGCGTTTTTCTCCCGTTTTCATGCAGAAACGTTACAATTTTATCAGATGATTCCATAAAACGCTTAAGTTAAGTTCCACGACTAAGCCATCTTACTTCTGTTTAGTACAAAACATCGCAAGGAAGATTTTCGGATTTTCTTAAATATTACTTAAACCCTCTGTGCCGTAACACGCTAGTACGAATAAAGTTCATCGTGTATCTCGCAACCATCATTGACTACTGAAACCACAATTCTTTAGCACACAAATGTTGTTGGTGAATGATGCAGTGGTACTGCAGTAGTTTTCTCTCACGCTATGCTAGCTGATGCTTCAGCAACGTTACCATTCCGTTTTTCATTCCAACCATGGGTTGTGCTCCATCTGTCGTAATGAAGTCAAATTTGTCCATATTCAAACCAAATTCATTACACAAATCCAAGAAATTAAGAAATTTCATTGCAGTTGTTTCGCACTTCATTAAATATTTTCAAAGATTTTCCTCATTAGTAGATACGATTTTGTCAAATTCTCGAATAAATCTAAGGCATTGAGAGACAGAGTCAGGCGATTCATCAATCCATCATGTCAGTGCAGCGTAATTTATAGTCCATGGGATATGGAAGAAGAAGACACACAAGCGTGCTTTTTTTAACACAACGATATCGGACACAGCGCCTCACCGGACCTTGTGACCATGGTGATTGGACCCTGGAAAACTGGTAACATGTGGTGTGGTCCGATGAGGTAGGTTGATAGGAGCTTCTGGTAGGATTCGGGTAAGGCATGGGCCCAAGCTGTCAGCAAAGCACTGTGCAAGCTGGCGGTGGTTCCATACATGTGTGGGGTGTCTTTAAATCACACTGATGGGTATTCTGAACCTCGTAAACATGTACTCAACCGGTAATCACTCCTGTGTTCTGTAGAGTGACCAATAGCAGCCCTGCATTGATTTTATTTACCGCAACAACGAAGGATTTTCCAGGAATACAATGCACCATATCATCTGGCCCAAATTGTTCAAAATTGGTTCGAGGAGCATTCTGGACAGTCCCGACGAATGATGTGGCCACCATGATCGCCCTACATGAACCCAATAAAGCACTTATGGGACGTGGCAGAAAGGTCCATTCGCAACCGAGATACTGCACCTACAGATACGAGAGAACTGTCTATAGCTGTTCAGATGGCATGACGCAACATTTCTCCACATGTTTTCTTTCCGGCCACTTGTGGAGTCGATGCCACGTAAACTTGCTATACTTCGCCGGGCTAGAGGAGGTGCTACATGATACTAAGTACGTATCCCATGAGTTTTGTCTTTTCAGTGTAATACTTAAAGAGAGCAATGCCAGAGAGCAGGTGATGAGGTATATCCTAAAGCTCGTGGACGCCGGGATTGTGCCAGGTCGTCCCAGGCCTGCAGATCAGCATAATTTGTCGGTCATTGCATTAGTATTGTATTTCTTTCTATTGGCTTGGCTTGCCAGTCTCCTTAGCCATTTTACGCAAGATGAGTTTAGGACTGTTTCGGGACAACATGGGATGACTCGAAATAGCTATATTGAGAACCTCTTCCAATCAGTGCCATGCCTCGTATGATCCGTTATCGCCGTTCGTAGTATATATTGTTTGTTGTACACTTGCAGATCTATTCTTATGATCCCTTACATCTTGTACCATAAGTATTGTTCCCTAAAAATCTGACTTTAATATATCAGGTCCTTCTTGCTTTGCATTTACACAAAGCAGCATACCAGAATAGCATTTCTATCCGGTTCTTCAGTTATTTTAATTTCACGACATCAGTGTGTATATACGTCGATAAACATATATTTATTTCAAATATTAAATGGTAATATTAAAAATAATGGGAGAATGTTTTGCAACTCGTTTCTTGTGCAAGATCTAAATCAAAAGCTCTCAGTAAATAATCAAAATCATTTAGTATATGTAATTTAGAGATATATTTACATTTTTGGGTCTTCTGTGGTTATAAATGAACAGGAAAACCTTAATAGGTTTCGTTTCAAATATAGCATAACATCAGGCAGCATCATAGGGTTTCCTACCAGGAAAATACAAGGAAGAGCACATAATCCCCATGCCCGTTGAATAGAAATAATTCAAAGGACGTCGGTAGTAAAGGATTATTATTTGTGTTCAATGCAGGAAGTACTTTTATTATCCAACATTTTCTGGTTCGAATCTGAAAGCACATGGTTCTTAAATAAGAGCGAAGGCATTTCCTCAAATACAGTTCAGTCCCTGGCCATAAGACGCGACGGAATTTTGATGTGGACAATATCTCTCTTCAGTTCCTGTTAGAGCATGCCCAAAGGAAAGATAAAATATTCGGTAGACCTGTTGTAACCCTGGTATACATTTTACAGGACACCATTTTGTTTCGAACATATACAGGTACTAGTTAGTTTTGAATTTCGTAATTTTTTGTTCTTTCTAGTATACCTATAAGGAATATGCCATGGATTTTGGATTCCTCATGAAACTTCCTATAAGATAAGACTATTTTTACTTCACTGGGACCCTTGGCTGTGAATATTAAAGGATAAAAAAACGAAAAACTGTACAAGATAGAAATTGATAATAATGTATTGAAGTATATCTATTATATTAAGATACATAAAGAATCTCATATTATACGCAGTGCTAAACGGTCATTTTAAGTATTTTATACATGTTTCTGAATGTCACAAGACATGTTGCATTTGCAATAGGACGTTCAAGGTTCATTGTTTCTGCGGCACCTGCGTCGTTTTCTATGATAGCTTTTACAAGTACTAATGCAAGGGTCTGGCGAGAATGTTGAATCATCAGCATTGATTGTCCATCCCAAATCAGTTGGGCCTAATGGGTCGTCCATCATTAACACAGTGGAGTCTTAATATACCATGTGAAATGATCTTTTCACGTGACTTTGTGATGATGAGCTTGTGCGAAGCAAGCCTTGTAAGTTTAGAATGCCAGTTTTGATTATTATTCTAAATCGAAGTGCATCAAATGTCTTGCCCCCGAGCCTGGTTTTAAAACCTTCACCAAGTACTGCGCGGCTATCTTAGAGGACTGAATACTTGGAGGATAACACCTACCAAAATGTGGAATGATGGGTCGTCCATCATTCCAAAGTTTTGAAACTCAGTGAAGAACGTCTGGTTTTTCTTTTGAATCTGTTGAATTTTATACCTATTGTACTAAGACGTTTTAAATATTTTTCAGGTGTAGGAAGGTTAGATATTTACCTGGCAGAATTTTGATTTCGTAAAGTTTAAATGGATTTGAAATGTTTTTTGGTTGAGGAAGGAGTTGGATTTTATTTAGGGTTAGCGATGTTAAGCCTTCCTCCTCTGCAGCCAATATAGTAGTAATGGCATGTTTTTTCTCTAAGAAATGGAGTGCGAGTTACTTCTCTTCCTTTTGGCGAAGAGTTGATCTACTGATTAACCTTTTCATTATTATTTTATGTCTCTTGCTGTCGACTTTCTCAGCCAGGTCCTGTTAACACAATACGTATCAATTCATCTCAAGCACGGAAATTCTTAAGTATTGTTGTGAACCCGCAGGTTTGTCCTATGCCCGACACCTATCGTGTAATCTTTGTTCAGAAATACCTAATTTAAAGAAAATTAAGACAGAAATAAGTCAATACTTCAAAAATGGAAGGTTTTTTGTTCAATTTGGAACGAAAAACAGATTTCCCCGCATTTCTGTAGATCAAACATTGGAGAAGACATTGAACAGAAATACAAAAACTTCAGGAAGTGCTAAAGGATTCAGTTTAAAAGCAGGTGCTGTTGAAAAAATGCTACATACTAACTGAAAACCGTGCATCAGCTCTAAGGCAGTTACAAGAAAAACTACGTAACACAAGTCAGGCCACATTTTACCAATCTGATCTACAAAAACTGCGGATAAAAAAAGGTGAAGAATTTGTTTCATTTGCAGTCCAACTGTTCGAAAACGAAAAGAGGAATTCATTTGATCAAAATCATTTACGCATAATCAACTAATCAAAAGGAAGAACAGAGTCACCTGATGTACATACATCTTTCTTGAATGCAAGGAAGAAAGATGGGGACGCATAAGAAACTTTCCAAAGAGATCGTCAGGAAATCGAAAAGGGGGTTCTCGAGTCCATAAAAAGAATATTTAAATTACTTCGACGTTGAATAAAACTTTTGGTAAAATACCAAACAATATAGGAATATTATGAGATTTTACTTTTTGTAACAACTGTTCATCTCTTTCTTTAAATGATGTAATTCAGTTCAACAAATTAACATGTAAACTTGTTGTAACTTTATTATTTTACTAACTACATTATTGATGATGCATATTATTATTTCTAACTAAGTTAGGGAATGTTTTGAGAGAAGAACTTTAAAAATGTATATATCTTTTATCAAGTTTTATCAGTTATGAATATTACTCCAATATTTGCCAATTCCCGTTTGCACATATCGACAACACAAAATAACACTAAACATAGGACACATTTCACGCTTTCTTTGAAAGAACGGAATGCTAAAATCGAACATTTACTACCAGATATATAGCCGTTTTTCAGAAGTCAACATACGCCGTCTTGGATTGCAAACCATTTTTATTAGCTTCCACTTTGAGATGGCAATAATGGATTTTAGTCATTCTTATGCACCCATATAACTGTGGCACAAAGAAAAATTTGTTGGCCCAAATTATACGAAAATATTGGCTGGCCCATGGACTACCAAAGTTGTACTGAAAAGGGGTTTTCCCATTTCATTGTCAGACAGTTGATGATCTACTACACAAGCGGATAAAGATCATTGAGGAGTTTACAAATACTTCCGCACCACATAAACACTTTGTAAGTGTTATGAATGTCATATTTCATGACGTCAGGACCCGATACACACTTAAGGGAAACATTCATTACTTCACACTTCTTTACCATTCTTTCTAGTATATATTTCTTCAGTTTTCACATATTCCTTATTATCAGGTAGAATTCTGTACCTTCTGAAGGAAGACTATATAGGATGTATATTTCGAATGCCGTAAGTATGGACCTAATATCTCAGTATTCTTCACTATTTTATGACAAAATTTGCTAAATATGAAGTTTTAAAAAACAATGTAAGTTTTGTTTCTTATATACATGTTTCTATTAAGTACAGATGTATGTTGTGAAACTAAAGTGCTCTTGCAGTCCATGCTCTTTTTTTTTTTTTTTTTTTGATTGGAGGTTTAACGACCACCGTGAGCAACTCATTGGGCTATAAGCAGTCGCCCGTCCCTAATTTAGAGTCACTGGTTCCAGGGAAGGGAGAGAGCCAGTGCCGTAAGACAAACACAACATCCATGCCTCACCGGGATTCGACACCCCGTTCGGACGAATGATCAGAGGCCATCGCTTAGACCACTGCGCCCCCGGGGCGGCGTCCATGCTCTTCAAACTCAGTATTAAGAGCAAACGCTTAATATTCGGAAAAGCAGATTCATTAAAAGTAATAAAAATTAAAAGTTATGTTGTGTTGGTGATAGTTTACCTTTTTAACAACGCTTGGGAAAGCGTATATAATATTTCAACTGGGTTTCGTCTCAGAAATAGGTTAATTTTGCTTCTTCTCTGCTTTGCAACTTAAAAGGTACAACGGTTCAATCCCAGAAACCATCCATATTTCCCGAGCTGGGTATGCTATGAAAATTGTGTGAAAATGTCCTAATACATGCTAGCAACTATGAAATTCACCAGGATATGTAGGCAAGTTTCCAGGAGCTGAGGAGACATATTCCTACGCTGACAACCAACGATGCTGGATCCCTAAAGGTGACGGTATACAAACTGAGTTTTTTGCAATAACCTCGGAAACACGACCAGGATTTTCAAGGAGCGGCATGCAAATTTAGTCTTATCTCATATATTTTTCAGAAAGCATTTCCACTTCATTCTAGTGTGGTTACGTCATTCGTTCGAAATTTGTACATGTATTTCTATTTCATTTTTCATATTAACATGATGTACTGTTAACAGCATGTGGTTTTCTCACTTAAAAATCGGTGGATCACCTACACTCCCTTCTCTGCTTTTTTCTTCATTCTATTATTTTGGGCTAGCGCTTTGCACTTCTAGGCGCACTATATTTCTCATTTATATACACTGAGTGGCCACTTTATTATGACCACCTGCCATTTTTTTAGCAAATGAGCTATGACTACACGCTGTTGCCGCCAGAGGGCAAGGCTGGTATAAAAAGGGAACGCTTAGTGCTTGCGACAGTAGTAAAGTGATTTTTGGGTGACGAGATGGGTAAAAAATGCGATTTGACGGACTTTCAACATGAGATTATTGTAGGAGCTCGGAGCGAAGGAGCGTATATCAATGAAACCGCCGCATTCGTGAAATGTTTCAGAGCAGCTGTAGTTAAAATGTTTAAAGACTGGACTCTCAGCGCAAAAACTGGGTCTCTTCATGCAACGTGTTGTGGTCATCGACTAGTGACTTCTCGGGCGGAACATAGTGTCCAGAATGGTAACATACAACAGAAGGGCAACAGTTCAGCAAATTACAATCCATCTTAATCAAGGATCCCCTCAAATGATTTCTGCATGCACTGTTCGCCGTACACTGCATCGGATGGGATATGGCAGCCGAAGGCCTGTTCGAACACCTTTGCTGTCTGCAGTTAACAAGAGAAAACATCTCCAGTTCGCACAGGAACACAAGGATTAGACAGTCGATAATTGGAAAGAAATTATGTGGTCCTATGCATCACGTTTTCAGTTGCACCATGCCAATGGCCGATTGAGAATTTGGCGGAAACAGCACGAAAGCATGTACCCCAAATGCATTGTTACAGCCCTTCAAGCTGGTGGAGGCAACGTTATGGTTTGAGAAACGTTTTCTTGACATGCTTTGGGCCCTTTAATTCGTGTGGATCAACGCCTGACTGTCACACTATCTCTAAACATCGTTGCGTACCAAGTGCATCCTCTCATGTGAATGGTTTATCCCAATGGCGATGGCTACTTTCAACAAGATAATACGTCCTGCCATAGTGCTCGTATTGTACAGGACTGGTTTCAGGAACATGCCGGTGAGTTTACTTTGTTTAGGTGGCCCCCATATTCTCCAGATTTCAATGCCATTGAGAATTCGTGTAATGAAATTAAACGAGCTATCAGACAGCTGATCCCTGCAATCTCACACTCCTAGAAACTGCTATTTATCAAGCATGGTCGCAGATTCCACAAACTACCTATCAACATGTCGTGGAGTCCATGACACGAAGAATCGACGCAGTATTAAAGGTAAAAGATGGCCCAACGAAGTACTGAGTGGTTGGTCATAATAAAGTGGCCACTCAGTGTATAACACACAAAGGTATAACCACCGACGCAGGATAGTTGGTAAGTTGCTGTGCACTGCGTGGGAAGCGGACCTTTCTATCGGGTGTTCTAATTCCGGTCCTGCCGGCCACCTAGTCGTAGATGGTTCCCTTTGAAGTTGGTCCCGGACACCATTTGTCCCTTGTCCAGGTATGCAGCACAGGAGTGGCGAGCCGGCTGCCTTAATTATCCAACATCCTCATAGATGGAAATATTCGTCCTTGAGGAACTGAACCAGCCCTGAGCTAAAGATGGTGACGACGACTACACAAAGGTATACATTATTACGGAAGGAAGCAGATAACGTCAAATGCCTGCTGCAGGCTGAAGCAACTATTAACACGCAGTTCTGCAACGCGAAGACGACAGAGTTGCAATTTCATTTTTTTTTTCATTTATTCATTTTTCAGTTGCTACATATTACAGTTCAAAATACAAACAATATAATCAATTACAAAAAATGTAGCAACGAGGAGAAGGAGGGAAAAAGCTGTAAGGTCTGACATAGCCCTACCACCCCTAGTACTAAAAAAAGACACGAAGAACAAAGATCAATACAAAAGACAAGTCAAAGGCATATTGAATATAACTGAAAGATTAAATAAATACATAAGTTTATATAAATGCAAGGTCTATCCATAAGCCGTGAAATCAATCCAGCGACCAGATCTGGTCAACTCAGCACTAATTGAGAGACTTGTTAATAAGGTGGTGCTTGAATTTTGTTTAAATAGGTCAAAATTGGTAGTAGATTTTATGTCACAAGGCACGGAGTTAAAACGTTTTGGACCCGAATAATTAATATTCATTTTAATTGTTTCTGTCCGAGAGAAATTAGATATCAGTTTTGATCGTTTCCTGGTTTTATAAGCATGAGTACGAATATTTAATGATATTAAGTCATGGTATAAATCATTTTTAATTCTTCTGAACATTATTTTACCAAGATTATAGTCAAACAATTGCCTTATTGTAAGTATATTATATTTATTGGGATTTACTTCTGACCTAAAGGTAATATTAGGTATAGATTTACTTCTGACCGATAGATAAGATTAGGTATGCTACACAATTGAACTGACACCAAGAGCTCCGGAGCAAAGAGAGTTTACAGTATTTCGGGAAATTAAGAAGTAAATGTAATCGAATACTATTCGCATTAAAATATGCGCTATCTGCAATATTTTACCGGAATGGGCCCAGGCTACGAGTACCAAAAACTTTATTAAAATGTTATTAGCCTTACTTAGGGTACCGCAGTGAGGCAACTATTGAAAATAAAGTAACTTAAATACAAAACAGCACTTTAAAATCAGAACACGTGGCACACAGGCTGGTTGAAAATATCAGGGATCATTTTAGTAATTTGCATAATTTCCAGTTTTTTGTTTCTATATATAAATGGATCGAGACATTTAGGCTAAGAATTGTATGGGATCATGTTGCTTTGGGCTCCAGTGAAAGGAAATGTAAATGTATGTCACAAAGAAATGTAAATGTATATAAGACATTGAAACTTGTATAAAGTGTGGAACACAGTAGCAAGGCATGAACTCAAAACGATACCAAAGAGAATAAGCAGCAAATGAATTTCTTCTTACGGTGACCCACCGAAATGTAAATAAAAACAGCAAAGAAGAAAAAAAGGCAAGGTTATGGATGAATCACGGCATTGTACTGTAACAGGGTGCAGATGCCCTCTGTCAATGTCGTAAGTCAGGTTTCAAATTCAATTCCGCCACATAGCCGTAGGTGGCGCAGTTGTCTAAGGCGCTGGCCTCTGATCATTCGTCCATAAGGGGTCCGGGTTCGAATCCCGGTCAGGCATGGATGTTGTTTTTGTCTTACGGCACTGGCTCTCTCCCTTCCCTGGAACCAGTGACCCTAAATTACGGACGGGCGACTGCTTATAGCCCATTGAGTTGCTCACGCTGGTCGTTAAACCTCCAATCAAACAAACAAACAAACAATTCCGCCACTTGACAATTCTAGCTGTGTCTCCTAGTGAATATGCCGAAACGGAGAATTCAGAAAAAAGATTAGATCACATCATATGTAGAGGATTTTAGGAAGAGAGTGTTTGACCAAAGGTCTTAAACAACCCTTAGAAATAGGAAGCTAGAAGATTTGGGCTAGAGTACCCTATGGGAGGGTGACACGGAAGCGAGGTGGAAAGGGTAAAAAAGACGCCCTTACTTATTACCCTGGGTCCGACGGCTTAATGTGCCAGGGGTCCGACGGCGTAATGTGCCCATCTGACGCACGACGTATATTTAGTGGTTCCAGCGCTTGTACCTGCCCGAGATAGAACCTGGGTTCGCGCCGTGGCAGTAACGAAACGAACGCGGACCATTAGGTCATCCACGGCCCTAGTCAGAAAAGAAAGACTTGCCTTATTTAAAGGATTTGCAGAACACAGAGTACATTTGGTATAGTTTTCCTAAAAAAATCCATCTCCGAATTCAGTCGTTACACTGGCACCTTTTTTGATTCCATTTTAAGAGAAATTCATGGTTGATCTGTTTCCCGATGGCTTTGCGTTTAAATTTGAAACACTCGTAAACTGTTTAACTACGCCATCATTTCCAACACACTATCAAAGTTATATAGTTCCGGATAAATATATTAAAACATCATATGGAAAAAATAAAGTAAAATGTTATCGTAAAGTGGTCTATCGCACAAAAAACAAACTTGTAATCTCTTGCATCATCGATTTAAGGAACGCAGGTCTTCCATGTGGAATTTCAAGCTAAACAGTCGTTGATAGCTAAACATTGTCCTGGAAAAAAATATAAATTCATATTAGGTTAAAATAAGTTTGTTGACTAAGTGAATGGAGTCATTTAGCTTTATATTTCGGAAGCTTTCTATATGTAAGCCTTCAAAAATTATGAACGCCATTGAATGCATTCCTTTCTTTCAAAATTGTAGAAACAACTGGGAAAAAAGCCATAACTTTCAACAACATTGATGATACTAAACGGTGGTTTACCTCCCAACATACCATCACTCTAAATGAATTTGCGAAACCTCTCTATACAAATAAAATACTAACTTCTTGTACCTGAACATCGATTTTCTTATCACAGTAGAACTTCCCAAAACAGGGCGCTTTCAAATAGCTGACGCCTCTTTATAGCGGACAGTTTGAGATTCCCCGGCAGAAAAAGATGATGTCCTATGAAGCAGATATTTCCGAACAACGAATCTTCTGAATAACGGACGCGCATACCGCCGAAAGAGTAATACATGTGGAACATTTTCCGCGTAACGAACAGGTTGGAACAAGCGTAGTCTGCTCTAAGTCTGCCTTAGCCGCCCCGGTGGCACAGTGGTCTGAGCGTTTCTTCTGATCATTCGTCCGGCAGGGGTCCGGGTTCGAATCCCGGTGAGGAATATATGCTGTGTTTACCTTACGGCACTGGCTCTATTTCTTCCCTGGAACTAGTGGCCCTAAATTAAGGGCAGGCGACTGCTTATAGCTCTTTGAGTTGCTCACGGTGGTCGTAAAACCTCCAACCACAAAAACAAAATTCCAAAAGGATGTTGCAACGAGCACTATATGCGATGGATATCTGCAGCAGAATACCACGGATGGGAGCTCTTTTAACAGCAAGTTAAAAGTCGGACGCTATCTGTAAGCTCAGAGGCACCAAAACTTTACTGTGGAGAATGGGAAAGAAGAAATTTGGCCTCTTGAGTCTCGTTTGTTTCTGTGCTTCAATCATGTGAGAGGACGAGTGCATCGCAGACCCAGTTAAGCCTTTAGTACTGATTGTGTTGAAGGTGTTATTCAAGCTGGGGGGAGAGTTCTGAGATGTTTTGGGGATGTTTTCCAAACAGAAAATTGGCCTTCTCGTTGCAGTAGTGATGAATTCGAACCACCATGCATACCTCATTATTCTGAATAACCAGGTGTTGCCCCATGCTCTAAATCTCCAAAAGCGTCATCACATTGCCACTCCTGTCTTCCACGACGGCAATTACAGTGTGCACAGGGCTAAAACTGTGTCTGAGTGGAACGACGAACAGTCAGTAACAGTGTCCTACCTCGAACGGCCTGGGAAATCACGAGATTTAAATCCTAATGATAATCAGTGAGATCATTTGGAGCAAAAGGTCGAATTCCGGCATAGATACCCACGTACTATGCAGGAGTTTCGGGACCAGTTAACGCACGAGTGCCTGAAAATTTATATTCAATACATTCATAAGCTCATGGGGTCTCTACCACACGGGATTTATGCTGTTATGAAGGCATGAGCCGCAGTCATCCGTTACTAGGCAAGTTCTGACAGGGGTGACCAATTTTGTGTCCGGTGTGCTTGTTATTATTGTTATTTGCTTATCGTTTTCTTGTAAAAATTAAGGTCGTTAAATCTGGTAAGTAAGTTCCATATTACATATTTTTATTTAATAAAACACACACACAGATAATTCATAAATTAACGGCACTAGGTATCAACAATGCCGGGATCTGCTACTGCGAGCTGCAGAACGTACAGTAGAAGAACTTAATGTACTAACGTTAGGTGTCATAGACTTCCGAAGTATCCAAAATGACAAAAGATTTGGATACAACAAGTAAAATTTAGGGGAGAAAATTATTTTAATGTTTAGAATTCAAAGTTGTGCTCCCAACATTTCAGAGACAATGACCATTTTCGTGATATGAAATGTGAATTACTGGGGCTGCCTGCTGAAAAACTATTAAAAACAGATACCAGTGAACAATTACTGGCATTGGATTGTGGTGAGGTAAAGATGTGTCCTAAACTATCTCTTGATCACCTTACCGTAAAAGGTCGTAAGTGCCAGAATATCTATTTCGCAACACAGCAGCTTTTCTCGCTTGGCATTAAACATAAAGATAATTTGATATTAAACTCAAGGAAGCCAAATTCGGTCAAACCACTACCTAGTAAAATTGGGATGAACCGTAAAATTCTCGAAAAAAAACCAGTTTCATTCATGTTGACAAGGTATATAATAATAGGTAAAACAAAAGATTTATTGCCATTTCAGGAAAGATTCATAATGATCATTCGCTCTTTATCAATATTGGTTCTTTTACCTAATTTACAGCCGTTGAAAACCAAATATATCTTGACAGCTCGACTTAACCAAGACTGCTTAAAAATTCTCTTCTCACAAATATGTGACTTGGCCAATTTTATTATCATCCGTTGCCACCGATCTGCTCCGCAGGTGATGCCATTTCAACAGCCAATGGCAGTCCGTCTTGCTAGCGACCCAACATTATACCACTTTTAGGAACCTAAGGGGCTATTTATAAATTCCATTTTTCAAGTGCTCTTTGTTTACGTATGAGTGCAGCATCATAACTTATGAAGTTCCACAACTTTCGGCTTTCCAGCCCGCCTCTCTTTCACGAGAGCTGTCGATGTCACTGACACTAAAATCACAACCTACGGCCGTTAACAGATATTTTAAAAAATCGATTTTGAAATCAAACCTATCGTTATCCCACGTTATAAGGCGTATACGCTTTTTCAAGCAATGTGAGATGCGCTATACTATTATGATTAATGACATTTAACCAGTTGCATATTTATGAATATTTATATATATTTTCGCAGAAAATACTGACAAAAATTTAATAGCTAGTTTTTAGCACGTCTTTTGTAAAAACAGATCGTGCTTATGTTATCGGTTTGTCAGTCCGTCCGTCTGTACCCACGGTACCTCTGCAACAATTAATCAGATTTGAAAAATTCTTTTTGCTCTCGGAAGCTTGAAATATGCGACTGATGACTTTTATTTCGTTTTTTTTACGATGTACAATTTCGCGGCTAGAGGGCGCAAAGGCAGATGATGTAGAATTTAAAATTACGTTTTGTTCCACATATTTTCTTCTAAATATCCGATTGCAAAAAAATATTTTACCTTTGATTCCATTTATGTCGAAGAGTATTTTAGATATAGTTTCTTTTTAAAATTACCCAAAATTTCCTGTTAGGGGGTGTAAATGTAAATTACCGTTTTCCCGATAACTCTTCTTCTAAAACTCCGACTTGAATTTTTTTTCAGCGGATACATCTCCTGATCGAAAATATTTTGCATATAATTTCGTATTTTTGTTAAAGAATACTTTGGCCACCAGGGGGCGTAAAAGTTAATTTTTGCTTATGATGTATTTGCCATAAAATCTAAGTTTCTAAAATATCGATTGAAAAACTTCTTTCGTGGACTGATGCCATTCATAACCGATACAATTTTACGGAATATTTTCTTCTTAAAATATTCCACAGTTTCTTCGCCAGGGGGCGTAGATGTATATCTTATTTTGGACAATATCTCTACTTCTAGGAGCCCGATATGAAAATTTCCTTCTTTGTTGGATAGTGTTTTTCGTGTGACGTATTTCATATAATTTCAAAATTTTCAAGTAATTTATGGACTTTCCAACAGGGGGCGTAAAAGTAAATTGCGTTTGCCCTATATATCTGCTTCTAAATCTCCGATTTCAAAAAATTCTTTCTGCACCGGATACAGCTCCTAATGGTAGATCGTTTGTACACAATTTCTAATTTTTGTAAAAAAACGGCTTGGCCACCAGGGTGGCATAAACCTTAACTTTCGCCTCTGATGTATTTGCAGCAAAATATGAGCTTCTAAATTCTCGATTGAAGAAAACGTCATTTGTAGACCGATACTACTCATGTAGACAAACCTTTTAGAAACATTTTCTTCTTAAAATAGTGCATGGTTTTTAGGCCGGGGGGGGGGTAGATGCATACCCTATGTTTGTCAATATTTCGACTTCTAGGAGTCCGATTTAAAAAAATCCTACTTTGTTGGATAGTGATTCTACTGTGACATGTTTTTCCTATAAATTCAAAATTTTCAAGTAATTCATACACTTTCCGCTAGGGAGCGTAAAGTTAAATTTAGTTTTCCCCTATATCTCTGCTTCTGAATATCCGATTTGAAAAATTCTTTCCGCACGGGATACAGCTCCTGATATTCAATCGTTTGCACATAATTTCTAATTTTTGTTAAAAACTGGTTTGGCCACCAGGTTGCGTAAGTCTTAATTTGCAGCGAATAATGAGCTTCTGAAATCGAGAATGAAAAAAGTAGTTTGTTGACCAATACTACGCATGTCGACAAACATTTTATGAACATTTTCTTCTTGAAAATGTTTGGGGGCGCATGGTTTCTACGCCAGAGGGCGTAGATGTATATCTTGTTTTTGTCAATATCTCTACTCCTAAAACTCTGATGTGAAAAATTCCTTCTTTGTTGGATAGTGTTTCTGATGAGAAATGTTTTTCCTATAAATCAAAATTTTCAAGCAAATCATAGACTTTCCGCTACGGCACACAAAAGGAAATTGCGTTTTCTGCTTCTAAAACTCCGCTTTGAAAAATTCTTCCTATATCGCATACAAGACCTGATGGAAATATTTTTCACATAATTTCTATGGTTTGGTAAAAAATGGTTTGGCCACCAGGTGTCATAAGCGTTAATTTCTGCTTCTGATGCATTTGTAGCAAAAAATGGGCTCCTGAAAACTCGACTAAATATTTTTTCTTGGACCGATATCACTCATATGGATAAACATTTTAAGAATTCTTTCTTCTTAAAATAAAGCATGGCTTTCCCACCAGGGGACGTAAAGTTACATATTATTTTTGTCGAAAACTCTTTTTCTAAGAGTTCAAGCTCACGATTCCGTTTATAGCAATATCTGAGGAATTAATAACCTTTATTTGTTAATATTGTTACGTGTTTTGCCCATCATCGTCATCCGAAGGATAAAAAACCCGATTGAAAAACTTCTTTCTTCCGTCAGATACTATTGTTTTCCATACCGGTTCCATTGACTTTGAATAGCTTTGTTAAATCTAATTTGCGTCAGAACGGATTCATAAGACGTGCTTATTACACCCGAAAATTCGGTGTCATCTTTCTTGGGATTTTTATTACGGAAATTCTGAACAAAAATCGAATAATTTGGTAACTGGTAGTATTTTGTATGATTTAAAAATACCACAAGGACATTTTGTTTCCAGTTTATTACGGGAAATATTTGCTTTTATATTATCACCAAAAAGGCATTTTAGGAGGAATGTTCTGAAACCAAAATTATCAAGCTGCCTTTTGCGATTTACTTAATTAAGGGTGCAGCATAAGGCACGTAGTCCGAGAGCTAACACTATGACCAATACATAACTTGGCTTACGCCTGCCAAACTCTCGCCAAAAATGCCTGAAAATAAGAAAATGGCAAGCTGTATTTTGATTTTACTATAGGATTTTATGTTCATATCAATTAAAATTTTAAATGGTGAAGGTGTAATACCTACCCTGTTTAAGAATTTCAAGGATCGTTTGGTGTTGTAATGAGTACATCTGCCGTATCTTGCCCAGCACAAAAGAAATATTTTAAAGCAGAATTTCAGAAAACCGAGAATCCACCTTTAAAAATTACATACTTACATCATTTTGGCAAACACGTCACGTAATTTAAAATATGCAATATAAGTATGATGTTTATATGTAAAAAAACAACAAAAAAACGGAATTGTTACAAAATACCTGTAAAGTATGAATTTCCGCATATCTTCAATCGTTAGAACACAGTGAGATATACACATTTACTCGTAGCAGCAGCTAAAATTGTGTAATAAGAGTTACGAAATGTGTGCAAAAAGATTTCGTGTAGCAGAATATATAAAATAATTAGACATTTTCAAATTGAACAAATAGAAAAAAGGAATGCTATTTTAAATACACCAGTACATGAATACTACATGGCCTTCCCGGTGGCACAGTGGTCTGGGCGAT
The DNA here is from genome assembly GCA_039090855.1 of Macrothele yani. NCBI lineage: Eukaryota > Metazoa > Arthropoda > Arachnida > Araneae > Macrothelidae > Macrothele > Macrothele yani. Next base: position 41,158,266 of record CM076999.1, on the reverse strand, counting down.
CACTCACCGAGAAGGGTTCGGGGTCCAATCCCGTAAGGCGTGGATGTTGTGTGTGTCGTACGGAATGGGCTCTCTCCCTTCCCTGGAGTCAGTGGCACTAAATCAGGGACTGGAGTCTGCTTATAGCCCATTGAGTTGCTCATGGTGGTCGTTACACCTCCAATAAAAAAAATGTGAAACGAACACTTACCGTGCAGTAAATCCGTTTATTTTCGCCGTGTGATATTCATAAAGATTCACCAAGCTTTCACTCTCCAATGGAAGGAAGGCTGTTTCAAGAAAATGTTGACACAAAATACAGGGAATTAGAACACGTAAATAATAAAGATTTTGAAAAGAACGTAGATGACAACACTAGCAGTGTTACGTGAGTTTTAATCCCACAACTGTACGGTATGACGCGATATGTGTCCATGTTTTAATAACTATTGCCAAACCATTGGTAGTTCGTTAGCGACCATTACATTGCATGCTCGTTTGCTGAAAATAATTTCGATTGTTTCTTTGATGACAGTCTCTTTAAAGGTCGTGTAAGGGGCAATTCTTCTAATACTATTCCATACAGGATCTGCAGAGCAATGCATGATTTCTCTGGCGATGGCCGTATTCCGCATGTCCTGGTTGATATTTCGCACGTGTGCTTTACACGTACTAACCAAGTATCGCATCGTCATTTCGATGTATAATTGCATGCAGCAACCGTATTGCGTACGCATACATGGTGTATTCTGAGAACATTGAAAATATATATAATCCGGAATGACAAAGCGAACTTTGGATACTACTTGTAAAGAACTTGCGCGAAGTACCAACCAGGACATGCAGAATACATTCCTCGTCAGAGAAGTCATGCATTGTTCCGCAGCTCCTGTATGGAACAGTATTGATATAACTGTCCCATACACGAACTTTAAGGAGGCTGCCATAATAGGTTGCCATAAGACAACCTGTCATAAGGTACCCCCGATGACAGGCTCTCCTGTCGAAGTCCTTCCCAGCAACCTAACATGCAGTGACATGGTCTCTATCGAACTACCAATCGTTTCGCATGTGTTATCGAAAGGCAGAAATCACATTGCGGCACACCGTATAATTGCGTGATATTACTCACCCAATGCTGCGCGTGATGTCACCCACGTTATTTTCAAAAATGCATTGCCTTGAAAAAGCTTGTGATGCGCCTACCCCGCAGGACGCACATGGCATAAAGGCAGATAGCAGCGAGAACGAATGTCTGCGTAGCTCATTTGGTAGAGCGACTTGTTCCGGAATAAGTGGATTCGGGTTCGATTCCGGCGAGGACCAAAAATGACGCAGAAATTTACTTCGTTATAATGGCGTCCAAACTTCCCGGATGACCCGGCTGTTAAAAATCTCGCAATGGTGTAATGTTCTTTCTACACCACGAGATAGGAAAAATAAGAGGATCGCTTCTACAGCGCTTCGAATAATAAATGTGTGTGACGTTGCATTCCACACACCAGACTGACTGGGAGTTCATAAGCGCACGTTCTACAGCGGATGGCTGCCAGCAACGATTCATGTTCACGGCTGACCCGTGGGTCCTGCACCCGGCCCTCTTTCGGGGGGGTGACGTGCCTGCCCCGCAGGACGCACACGAAATAAAAGCAGATAACAGTGAGAACGAACGTCTGCGTAGCTCAGTTGGTAGAGCGACTTGTTCCGGAATAAGTGGACTCGTGTTCGATTCCCGGCGCGGAACAAAAATGACGGAGAAATTTACTTCGTTATAAGCTTCAGAGTTGCGAGTGAAAACTTTGCAAATTTTTCTGCATGTTGCACCACGAAATAAACGGATTTTCTACGTTATAAGAATTTTTCGAGTATAGAAAAAGAGATACGGAGTTAACGTAATATAACACACGAGCCCTGGCTGAAGCGTTGTACGTTACTTAAAGAAGTAAATTAATGCAGTATAATCTGCATAAAAAGAACCTTCGAAATAATCATCGTAGGGAAAAAACGAAAAAAAAACATGACTTTCTCTTCAAGGTAGCTCATGAGATGTATATTCGCGGTACAAAGTTGTTTGTATTGAAACACACTAACTTTGATACGTGTTCATTCTTTGTCCTAGAAACTTTAAAATAAAACTGAAGCTTGGTCATACCGTTTAAGATGAAACCCGTATATTGTGCTTTTTACTTCATTGAATTACTGTGTTATGTGTAACTCCCCACCACGAATCCCTTAACTATGAAAAATATTCCCTTCATGTGCACTCTACATACGTGCATATATGTTAGCAGTGCACGGTGTCTTATGATGGTTTCCTCTTCACCCTAGCTGTGACCCATAAAAACAAAGGCCGACAAACATTTCCTAAGTTAGATACATACTTGCTTTTCCCTACACGCGTTCCCCATACTATAAGTTTAAAGATAGACACGAGATAACATACAAGAAACACTTATGCAGTGCTTAAAATAAAATACTTCTATGTATACCTGAAATCCAATCTTACAGACTTCCAACACATTTGGTGTGGAGTGGTTTCTTCAAGATATTGTAAGTTTAGCATATTACTTGAAAGGTATTATTTAATTTCAAATTCAAAAATAATCTTCATCAAAACACGTTAAATGTTGAACACTGTCCGTGTGTTCAACTTTTGAAGCCATGTTTTCAATATTAGTTTCATATGAAAATCAATTTCATAAAATATGCCAGAACTCCTCGCCATGAAAGAATGTATTCCGATGTGCTGCCATTTGTTGTCCGAGGTATGAGGGGTGACAACACATGAGTTCTAAATTCATCTAAGCCTACAGTAATTTGGTTAGACCTTAAAGTTACCTGCAATGTTGTTAATTGAGTAACTACTTCAAATTGATATTTTAAAGAAAATGTTTTGAGTCCTGGTGAATCAGAACCTGTCTATCCAGCAGAATAAATCCGGTACATTTACTACACAATCTGAACTAAGCAAATTTCCGTTTTTCCTCAGTATTCAATAAGACATAATTTAAAACCACTGACTTACTAAAATATATAATTTAAAATTAAAAGACATATCAATATCGTAGTTTAAAACCATAAGACCTTTCAAGCTCGCTACAAGCTCATCCTCAGATGGGGGACTACAAACTAATGGAACAATTGTTTAAATATAAAATTATCCGGCACAAGATTGAAGGATGCGCGACGAATATGCGTGTAAGCAGTCAATGAAAACTGCAAAATTGTTCTAGGGTGAGTTGTCACTTGAGTTCGAATGGTCACTATAGACAGCTGGTATCCACGAGTCTGGGATATAGCAAGGGGTTTCTTCATTACAACAGGACAGGCCACATCCACGGATAACTAAACTTTCCGCAAAGAGTGTGGTGAATTTCGTATTCGCAGTGATGAGGACACAGGATTCTTCATAAATTGGTACAGGATTTGACTCGAAGTCAGTCTGGATAGTGCCGTTGTTCGCGCACCCATTTTGACATTGTTTCTGTGTTTCCTAATCCTGGTTCCCAATGTGCGTAGTGTAAATCCTATGTTGACTTTGTCTTCTAGGGACGAATCTGTAGCTCTTATAGTTATACGGTATAACCCAAATTTATGGTCGCTATTCGTTGGATCTTTTTCCTTTCTGACCATGGATATGGTATTCCTTGTCCTAATTCCAAAGGATACATTGTTGTGTCGGCAGTGGTTCTTTAAGACGTTAATAAGATCGTGGACACAGTCCATGGAACCCACACATCTATTTTATTTCTAATAGGTTTTCTCTGTAAAGTCGTGGCTACTTGCATTCCAACCTTGTACATAATGTTGTTGAAGATATTATTCGGACAGCCGTGCGTCAAGGTAATTTCATTCCCAGCATACGGCAAATGATTACATAATTAAATGCGGACCAATGAGCTGACAAACTAGTGGGATCCCCATCGAAGCACTAAACGGTAAACGAACGTATAAGTTGACTGTATGCTCTAATTTTTTATGCATAGGGATAATGAGCCCGAGGACTCCTCCCAGAAAAGATGATAACAGAAATTAATAAAAACTCTTTTAAAAATTAATATTATATAATTATTTTCACAATTATTTACTAAAAGCTAATGCATTAATGTTTGAAATGAAAAGCATTCAGTTTATTTCTTCTATTAGTTACTCCTTTACTTACACTTGAAGCGACCATACTCAACAACTTCAAAAAATTTCCTAAAAGTAATTAGGAAACTCTGGAATTCACATGTTACACTCAGAAATTATAGATTACAGGAACACTCGAAAGAATGCTTCACTCTCGTTGGAATAATGTTTGTGATATGTGTGAATCACTTTTTCACGAAATACATGGTGTATTGCTATTTAATGAAACTAATTATGATTTCGAAAAGTGCCATACTAAGTATTTCTCCAAAATATCGTACAGTTTTCAGAAATATCGCACTATTTCTGACATACTTCTTGTCGCCAAATAACCAATAAAAATGTGAAAAACGTTTTAAATGATTCTGTCATTTTCGTGAGAATTGTTTGATTCTCAAGCAATTTGCTTGTAATTTTTATAGCGATTTCTTTTGCCGATTCGGGAAAATCCGTTCCCAAATCTGTGAGAATTCATAATTTCTACTCATTCACTTTCACCCGCTCTGTCCTGTTAATTATAGCTGATCTCCGCTTAACTTTGTTTGAAACTGCAGCACTTTACTATGTGAATAAATATATTTAATTTGCAATTTGAATCAGTGCAGCACTGATGTTTTTACAGCACAAACAATTCCCATCTTAGCTATTGTTTTAGAAATTTTAGAAATCATAATGTCACTTACAATGGTAAATGTGCAGATTAGCGTCCTAAATTATTTCGTCAGAAAAACATTAGTAATTGGGACGAGTGTGACCTTACAGATTGGAGCATGGAAATAAATGGCGAATGATACAGTATTTCATATTTTAAATGTCCAGGATTTCATATTTTAAATGTCTTTTACAGATTTTAATCAAAATATTTACCTGAAAGTGCGATGCTGTTAAGAGACGCTGCGGTAGGCCAAACGAATATGTACGGCAACGATGTGAAACTTTGCTTTGTTGAAAGTATGATTTCCTGCGGCGTATAACACACGCGCGGACGACTACAAGTGCAACCAGGAACGTTCTTGTCAGGAGAGCGAACTATATTGTACTCATACGCGACAGAATATAGTTCGTCCATCTTTTGTCATCGTTTTTAAAGCAGATGTTAATTAATATTTCGTTCTTTCGCATATGATTCCCTGATTCGAAATAGAAAGTACAAATATGCCGTTCTATGTTGTACAGAAAAATGGGAAGTTAAACTTTCGGTTGAGCTTTGAACGGCTTTCATTGGTAGCTGATTTGCTGTGCCTGTATTATTTTCATTCTTCTCTTAATTCATTGTTCACAGGTCACTTTCTGTCTCACTGATACGTATCTTTTGCAAATCAAAGAGGTGTTACCTGGTTTTTCTTGCCGACAACGTCTAGGATACAGCAAATTAAATGGTGGATTATCTGGTGATATTTTCTGGAGGGTAGTACTATAACATTTCAAGAATCAGGTAAAAACGCTGTCTTATGCACGATTAAAACGAAGTCTAAAGATGACATATGTACTTCGTAAAATTACATTTAACCACACTTAATGATATACAAAGACTAAAATGACATTCATAACATCTTTCAGACTGCCCTGGTGTCCTTCATCAGATGAAAAACTGACCGTGTGAAGAGGTTGCCGTGGCATATAGATAAAATAGTCGTTACCAATAAATAATTGAGTTCACGAAAGCAAATAAATGTCAAGCAATTTACATACCGAAATCCTGCACCAAACACAGGTTCCACTGTTGCAAACTTCAAAGACAGTTGGGCAGGAAACAAACTGTTCCAAGCTTCAGGGTGGGATGCAATTATCTTTAATTTTAACAGGTACAATGGGTTTCGAAGACTGGGAAACTTGGGTAGGTGAATCCCCTATGCAACACACATTAAAGAACCTGTGGATTTACAGACTGAATGTAAAGCGAATTTGAGTCTTACTGGCAGGGGTTCTCAAAATCCTGGTTTCTTCCCATTGTGGGTGGTAAGTTCCCGAAGTAACGCGGTGAGATAAAGCAGTAGATGAAGCATGCATTTTAATGTTATATTTATGTTTCGAAAAACGCAATTTCACATTCCTAATCGTAGAGCAAACATGAATCATAGGGGCTGAGGTGGTTTGTCAGGGTCTACTGGGGTCAGATGTACCTTGTGCACATCAAAACATTCGAGATGGTTCACCGGATCTATGTCTTTACGAACCAAATCAAAATTAGTGTTAGCTATAAAGTCGAAATCCAGATTATTCTTATGACATATGCTTTTTAAAATGTTTGTGACTCTAGGGACAAAGTCCGTAGAACTCACAAATCGAAGTTTTGGTTTGGTAAGTCGGGACATTAACAGAAACGCACTAGCATGTCCCTCAAACTGATCCTTCAGGATTATGGTACTTTGGCATGGCGAATTATGCTGTTAATAATGGCCATCCCCAGCAGGGAATACACCAGCAAGGAATACGCCGATTACCAACGGAAGTAGGTGCCATAGCCTCCGTTGGTAATAGGCGTTTCCGCGTTCGGCCGTATACGTCATGCCGCAGGAGTCTTGATTCGTCCGACCAGGCCACTTTCTGGCAATCATCGACGGTCCGAACAAGATGATCTCGGGTCCAATTTGTGCGTTGTTGCCGATGACGTTTAGTGAGGATTGGGACACTGCCGGGTTTTCGACTACACGGGCCGATGTGCTGAAGGCTGCAATAAACCTTTCTGTGACACAAAACCTTGATCCCCACTGTTGTACCTGCTGGTGATTTGTCGCACTGGGGCCCTCTAGTCACTGTAGAATATGCATGACCATCTCAGCTCCCATCTTTCATCAATGAGCTGCGGACGACACGCTACTGGACGGCGGTTTCTCATCTGGCCATATCTTCTCCACTTTTGATTACGTAATCACTACAGCGACAGGTGAACAACCCACAAACGACGCCGTTAACTAAATCGTAGTTCCGAGGCCGCGTACCGTCACAATTTTTCCTTTACCAAACTCCAATAAGTAGGCAGCTTTTCCCATTCTAAACCCAAACACTCTACTAACCGAAAGCCTGTCTTCTGTTTGTATATATACTCCTCGGTGAACTTCATCTGTGCCACCGTTCGTTTTCTAGTCTTCAGGGAGTCATAATCTAATGGCTCATCAGTGTGATCGCCAATCAATAAATCCTTCGAATGCAATTGGACAAACATACAAAGCAGCTTTACATTGATGTGTGACTGCAAAAGCGAGCATATATTCTAATCACCCAGCATGTATGCAATATTTTCTCCAACAAGCGCCAAGTTCTGTGCATAGTTATAATCCATTATTACACAGTTTATAAATCAAGTTATAATCAATAATTACAATCCATTGATTTCAATTCTTAATTTTCACGTGTGTACCCTTCAGCAAATAATGTAAAATAGAAAACATTTTCTCCACAAAAACGTAAAACATTCCTTGACGTGAATCTGACTGAAAACCGTGTTATTTCTGATAAAATACAGTACGCTAGCTACTAAATACGTTTTTGGAATCCCGTTTACAACAGCAAGATTTTGCTTTTAAAAATGGAGGGAAATAATTAAAGTAGCATTCCTATCCCATGGTAGCAGAAGCTACGGGAAGAATTGAAAACAGAAATTTAGAATGCATATTGATTCTACATTTGTTTGTTAATTCTATATTAGTACCGCGCGTATTTCATGGCAAATCACATTACAAAAATGATTAATTGGTCTATTATTATGCTCATTTGATTCAGAATTGTGAAATCGGATACCTTAATCGGAGTCCTTCATTAAAAATGTGCCCCTCATTCGTGTCATAAACAGAAGGCAGTTTCTGAGATGCTTCATAACAAGAATTTTCAGCAGAAGTTGAAAAACAATATAACGCGGGACGCACCTAGATTCTCTTTTCTGGTTAATCTTAATATACTGCGGCGCAACAAACTAAAGCAATCGTGGTGGAAATATCAGAGTTGTATGTATAACTACAGCTATTGTACTTCGTTTAAAATCAAATTCAAATATATATATATATGTTAAAAAAATTATTCCAATAAATTTGTAATAACAGCTTTGTTTTCATATTTACACCACCAGTTCCTTAGATCTAATAAAATTGCCACTTTTACATAACAACCCTTTCTTTAATGTTTCCAAAATTCCGTTTATAAAATTAAACTAAGAATGAGGTATGCAACAGGAAATATCTAAATGTCATTTGGCAATATGTCGTAAGCAAAAATGACACAACTGACTTTACTTCATTTTATAGCTTTAATATAAAGATATGCTATAAATACAGTAATTCTAAGAGCATATATTTTTCCGCGAAGGCTGAAGCGGAGGTCATAAAAACAGGAATCAACCATGGAGTGAGTGTTACTTATTTCACACTATTCCGTTCTTATTTCTGAACTTCCAAGGTAACCCGTTTTCTTTCCTGTATCTCTTTTGCATTTTTCAAACTCATAATATATCGAGAACATTTGGGCATGTGGTACCTCATACTAACTCGCAATTTTGTGTGAATACACAAACAAGTACATGGGCTGCGCTTTCCAAAATGATAACGCTCTTACAATGAAATGCTGCCGAGATTGTGGAAAACTTAGCGAAGAATAAAAAATTGAAAATCCTAATTGTACATCTACTAAAAATAGAAAATGGTAAAGGCAAACAGCGCGGCCTCCCCCCCCCCTCCCTGGCCCTTAATAAAAACATCAATTAAATATAAGTAAATTTCAACAAAAAATGATTTTGATGAAAGCCTGCTCACGAATGACGCTAGGGGAAACTCTCTCTCTCTCTCTCTCTCTCTCTCTCTCTCTCTCTGTCTGCACTAGCATACGGAAGAATTAGGAACTAAGTTCTAATACCTCCAAAAAATAAAAATTATGGAGCTACACAAAAACGCGAAAAAATTACTGGTTTGGCGTGTCTGACTGTGCTCTGAGCGTCAAGAGATTGCACCACAATGCAGTACGAAGGAGTGAAAAGAGGAGTTTCATTCTCTGCCAATCGTCTCTCTGTCGTCGGGGAGCAAAATGCTTGAGAAATACCTTATATATTTCGGTGCACGTTATGACATGAATGTCTCCCTAGCAAATCTTGGTCAACCTTCTTACACTGGCCCGCTGTATGCCATACAGGGATTACAGAATGGCCGAAAGATGGCAGCACTTCAGTGCTCACTTATTTCGTATTAGCATCATTGTGTCATGCGTCTGTTTGTTTTATTTTTTATTGAAGGCTTACCTATCACCGTGAGCAACTCAGTAGGCTGAAAGCAGCCGCTCGTACCTGATTTAGAGTTACTGATTCCAGGGAAGGGAGATAGCCAGCGCCTTAATACAAACACACCATCCATGCCTCACCAGGCTTCGAACCCGGACCCATCACGGACCAATGATAAGAGGCCATCGCTTAGACCACTGCGCCACCGGTCCAGTGCGGCGCTCCTGTTCTGAACAGGGCGCCAATTAGTTGTTTCGACGCTTTCCTTATGCTCAGTTTAGAGGTATCCTTTGGCGGTAAGATGTTAAAATGGAAGAATTTCTTTTGACGCAATTGCAAGAGGTAACGAGAGCACCTGCATTTCGTGATGTGAACGGCAGGAATTGCTTCCGACGTCAAGGTGTTTCAATGGCGACCAAATGACTTTCCCAGTGGATTTGTCCTATCGTTACGGTCAATTAAAGTGTCAGAAAAAGCGCGTTCCACACAGTTTTCAGATACGTGTTTTAGTTCCCTTGCGACTTGGTACCACACTCATATTCCTTTCGATACCGTCATGCTTTGTAGAGCAGTTAGTGTCCATTCCAACTTCATCTTGCTACGGTTCAACCTGCACTAGTCATCTGCCCAACCCGACAATATTAATCCCTAGTAGGAAGGACTGTCTTAACCAACTTGATGTGCTAATTAAATTCAACATCGACGGTGCTCAAATGTTTAGTACAAAATTTCCAATTTTTCAAACAATTTAATTTCAGCAAAATATTAGCATTCAAATGAAATATATCATTTAACTTGAGAAACTCAACAACGCGGAAGAGACACAACAATTATTTGCCAAACATTGTAACATAAAACTAAAAATGCAGTAACTATCAAAATTCACAGACTCTGTGTACATATACCACTCCTCTGCATGGACGCTCACCGGCAGACAGATGAGAGCCAACTATATCATAAAGCGGACAGTGTAGGAAGATACGAGACAGTTATCAGTTCCAGTGGTAACGCGGCCCACATCACACTCATCTGCGTGAAGGTTCAGATGCCGGCAGGTGAAAAAACACAAAACACTGAAGCGGATATCATAGGCAGGAAGCCATTTACCAAGTCAGTCCAATACGAGGCAGTTAGTAGCACCAGAAACCACCCGGCACGCATCCAACTCCGTTGCACGGGCGCTCACCGGCAAGCAGATGAGAGCAAAACTCCACTTCAGCATCACTGTGTCCGTATCTGTTCTTCCAGATGCATGGCTCCTACAAAGTCGTTAAAATCCCCAAACAAAAGAAAGGAAACGAAGGAACAGGCCAGCAACAAGCCTCATAAAGAGGCAAGAAAACAAAAATCCGCTATGAATACATAGCACGTGTTCTTTTTATCTTACTCCACGAGAAAGAGCCCAGCACACACAGTACAAAGATATGTAGATGCACACAAGAAAGAAAAAATAAACCGAAGAAGAAGCGCTCAAAGAAAATGTCGCGAGGCTTTTAGATTTTATCAAATACCTTTCTCTGATTGTCCATAACATGAAAACCTGGCAGATGGAAAACGAAATATTTGTTTGGAAACCTGCCTTGTGCAATATTATGTCGGACGTAAATGTTCCTTTGAGGTGTTTATTTGCAACAAGAATTCTGAGTAGCTGGAAGGGCTATAAACCTGCGCCCGTCTCTTATTTAAGTCCAGTGATTCAAAGGATGTTAGAAATTTACCACCGCAAGAGAAAAACAGCATTCTTATTTTTTAAGCATTTAAAGCAGGACTCTTCTCGTGATAATGTTCAGAACAAGGCTCAAAGACCTCTGTGCTACGGCGGCTGAATGGCAGAAGTGTAGAAATGATGAAAATGAAGATTTAATAAAGCTAGGTACTGAGAAGTTCGTACATGATGTTCCTAAATAGGTGCAGAAACTTAAATATTCTACAACACAGCAAATGGGCGAAACTTTTCATTGATCAGTAATTGTTATTTCTGGTAGTACAAGTATCCGAGATCTGGAAATTTAACAAGGTAACAGGATAGCTCGAAATCGTTATTTTTTTTTTTTTGCAAAATTATCTATGAAAATAAAAAAGAAACGTTGTTCAAAACTTGCTGCAAAAATTCCGGAGTGGGATTGTACAAATTCATCTACCTGCAATATTTATCTTATTCAACTTCAGCTGCAAAAAAAAGTTGACCAATACACTGAAGTGCCAGAAAAGTTGATACACCAGTCTAATACTTGATAGGTCCCTCTCGGGAGCGCACGACTGCTGAAATACGACGGGGCATGGACTCCACTAGCTTCTGGAAATATGCTGCAGGCAATGCACAGCATACGTCCTGCAGAGCGTTTTACAAGTCGGGTGTATTCCTAGGTACCGGATTCCTGTGTTCGATAGCACGTTGCATGGCATCCCAAATGTGTCCTATCACGTTCAGATCTGGGACTTGGGTGGAAATGGCAACATCCCAAACTTAGATGGATGCTCCACTAACCATATTGTGGCGTCCCGACACTTGTGTGGAGGTGCATTGTTCTGTTGGAACAGGCCCCACCCATCAGCATGAATGCAGGACATGAACGGGTGTGTCTCGTCAGAAAGGATTCGCATTGCGCACATAGCGTTGGCCGGTAACACACGTTTGTAGACCTACCAGGGGTCCCAATGAAGTCCAGCTAAATACATCCCATACCATTACGGACCACCCACTAGCCGGTACAGTTCCCTGTTGACAGGCAGGATCCGTGGCTTTATGGGGTTGGCGCCACACACGAATCCTTCCATCTACCCGATACAGTTTGAAACGCGACTCGTAACACCAGGCTACTTCTTTCCAGTAATCAAGTATCCAGTGGCAGTGTTGCGGAGCCCAAGTGAGGCGCATAGCTCTGTGTCATGCACCCATGAATGGAACTCGATTTGGGCGTCGGCTCCCAAAGCCCATATCTTGTAGGTTACGTTGCACAGTCCGGACGCTGATGCTTGTTGAGGCTTAAGCATTGAATTCCGATTATTCCTGCGAGAGTGTTGCACGCCTATCACGTGAAACGCTTCTTGACATCCGACGTAGGTTACGTTCACCCAATGTCTTTTTACGGCCACACTGATATCGTATCTGGAGGTTTTGACGGAATCCATGTAGTCACGGTACACCCTTGCCAAGGTTGTCCGTGAAAACCGAACTTCTTTTGTACTTCCGAAATACTATGGCCCTACTCACGATCGCAAACTATGACACCGCGTTGAAAATTACTTAAATCATTATTACTTGTCATTCTCAAACCGAAAACAGCTCTGACAGCTGGCAAGGAAGAATATCGCTTTGTATACGTACTGGCGGACGCAACCGAGTACGCGCATAGGTGACGTTGCTTGGAATTTTGCATAAGCTCGTGTGTACCAGTTTTTCTGGAACTTCAGTCTATATATAAGATATAGGAAAGCAAGAAGTCCCAAAGCCCGAGTTAAGAAATAATGACTAATGGTAGAATAACGAAGTTACAGATCTACTGTACACGTTATTGCTGCGACGTCGTTACATCGTAAATGTCAGGAATGCACCATCGGTCACTAGTTTAGGAAGCTCACACGCAGTTATCGAATATCCACCAAATTTTCTTGGGTTCGGTGATAATTAAACATCAACGATGCTATGTGGGATTATTTTATCTCCCCTTTTTCAAACAAATTTTTAAATATTTTGTAAATCTTTCCACCATCCTGAAAGATATTTTAATGATTGAAATGTTGTTATTAAAATTGAATTAGGAAAGAGTGTTCGGTTAAGTATTGGACAAATATTAAACCTTAACAGTTTGTTTTTAATTTTAACTAAAATATGTTTTAAAGCACTACAAAAACTCTTTAATGAGCGTTTATTAGGAAAATCTGGAAGAAAATTAGCTGGATAAAAATTTGATTCTTGTACTTTGCTGAAAAATAGACAAAACGGGGACATATAAAGAAATTATTGACTGTTAATTTTTGCGTGTACAGAGAAGAGTGCGTTAGGTTCACAGCATGACAACTGAGTATTGAGACGGAATTATTCTAATTCCTGGTAAAACACGCAGGTCGGTAAAGCATAGTGTTTTGATTGCAAATTATCAGCTATGAGGTGGCAAAATCGTTTCAGCCGGAATTACGCAGATGACTATTTACGTTGTACATGACGTCATTCTAAGGAAGAGATGACGTTTGGTTGTCTTTGAATAAAAATAAAACTGGATTTGATAAAACTGATTTGTTGCATGATGTGTATGCGGCCGATGTCTTATCTATTGATCAATTTTTTCGATGGTTTTTCGACAAACCATCGAAAAACATTCACGGATGGATGGGAAAATTTGGAAAATGAAGAAAGGCTCGGACGCCCGATTGCAGTGCACACGTCTCATCTCATTTAGAAAGTGAGCGAATGTATGACAAGTGATATCTGCGTTGCCTTCAGGATGCTGTGATATGTGCTCGGAGTAAAAAGGAGATGCTTCGTTAAATTTCAGGACACGTTTATGGGTGCAGGGGAATGTTTTTGCTCGTTTTGTTCTGTAAATTCTCTCACATGTCTAGAAACATGCTCGGTTGGGGTACGTAAAAGATACCATGGAGACTACAGAAACAAAGCAAATTTTTTCCAAAGCGTTGTACTACGTGAAAATATATGGTGTTTTCGTATGATCTTGAAACGAAGAGCCAGAGCTCTTAGAAGTCGCCAGTCACCCAAAGGAAAGACCATCAAGTTACAGATGTCCGACAGCAAAACAAAGTTTCTGTGATTTTAAGACAGCATGGGAATTCAGCATTACGAGTCCATTCCTATAGGTACAACAGTCTCTGGCTATGCTTACACATCCATTTTGGAACGATTGCGGAAAATGCTTGTTCGTGTTTAGCTTGAGTGCAAAAAAAGGCAATCGTTCCTTCTTCAGCATAATGCACCAGCACACACAGCACTCGGTGCAGAGCATTTTCTGGCCCGAAAACAAGTGTGTTTACTGAACTCTCACAGCTAATCTACAGATATGTCACCGCGCGGCTCTTTTATGTTCCCAAAATGTAAGCTGCCTTCAAAAGGAAACAGATTTAAAGACACTGTAGACCAACAAAAACGGTGATATTATGTCTACGCTCGATACCAAAAGATGACCTTTGCAAATTCTCCGTTTCGTTGGCTGATCTGTCCAAATATTGGGTCAACGCAGGAGGAATGTGCATTTTAAATAATATTTTCACGTCATGTTTCCTGTTTTTCCATTTCTTATTAATGCAGTCTCATTAGTGTTTTACCGCACTGTGTGTAGGGACTCAAAAAGAAGGTGAAACTAGGGTTCACTTTACAGATGTTATAAGAGCATCGTCTTTTCTACCAATTTCATTCGTGCAAAGACGGAGTAATGCAAAAGATCGGATCTTCACATCAATCTAGCTTTCATTTTGTGAAGGAGAAGTATTTTTATCAGTTTTCGGTATGGATGTACTCCAAATGATAAAGGACATAGCGTTATAGATTTTTGACAGTATAAATATCTTAAGGGGTGTCGCAAAGCCAAACAACATTTCGTTTTGTGAGGAAAACTCATCCAACATGAGGAACAGGTTTAAGGAATTGCGAATCTGCTAAAGCAGGTTCTTTTTATATTAGTCGATGCTTTGTGGCAATAAAAGTACTTTCCCGATAGCTGTCAACGGAATTATAGCCACTGCTCTGTTATGCATTTAATTCAGCGGCAAAAGAATACAGAACAGTCGAACCATGCAAAAAATGCTTATGAATTTAATAGTAATACTAAAACGCCCGGTGAAGACTCTCAGCAAACCAGTATGTAAGGAAATTTAGGACAACAATAATTTGTTAGATCCGGCCATTCAAGTTTGCATCACCTGCTTTTAATTTCTAAATAGTACACGTTTTCAAAAGGGTTATGACATCAAAGCAAATGAGTAATCGCACCCCAATTTGAGATCTATCTTATAAACATATTTCTGAGTAAAAAAGTTAAAATAAATATTCAGAGTATTTAAATTAAACACACCCACACCGAACTGCCAAAACATTCTGGCCAGCGCATTTTATACAAATCTAAGTAACTACTTGTAAACAACGGGCCGTGCTATACTCATGAAACGTTATAAATGACACCTCAAAATAAGATCTGTAATCAAAATTATTAATGTTCATCAATTGGGAAAGGCTGCAGACTCCATCGATTTTCAAAAAAATCAAATCGTAATTGCCAGGCGCTGGGTCAGGTCGCTTCCAAGTCTGCAAGACTTATAGGATGCCTATGGTCAGCCTTATTTAGTACCTTTTAGAAGGTACTAGCAGGAACAACCCAGGAACCACCGGTAAAGTGTGTACCGACCACGGATCATCGATGCTAAAGGTGAACGGAGATTATTCCATCTCGTACCAGAAAAGAAAAGGTATACTGGGACGCAGTTCGCTGTGAATGTGAATGATGGCGACGGGAATAATGTTTAACAACCCAAAGTACATGAAAGCCTGCTATCAAGATGCTGATTGAACTTTAGCTGACGGAACGAGATTTTACTTACTGTTGATGTATAAGGTTTCCATTTACAGCGATCTAAAAACACATCTCTAGCTACACTGACATCCATCACTCGTCTTACACACGACGTTTGAGCTTTATTCTCATTATCTTTTTGTAACAGCACATTCCAGAATTTCATCCTCCTATTATTTCCGTGGCCTTTGCCTTCTTTTCTTTTCAACCACTTCAGCCGAAGAAATTTTTTACTAATATTATCATTACTCATTCTTTCAACATGGCCATGAATCATAAATGTATTTGTTTCCAGATCAGCAGCAATATTTTGCATCACATTACATATCTACAACACATCTTCATTTCTCACATGATCACACCTTTTCTTAAACGGCACCCGTAAGTAACGCATCTTTTTTTTTTTTTTTTGATTGGAGGTTCAACAACCACCGTGAACAACTTAATGAGCTATAAGCAGTCGCCCGTCCCTAATTTAGGGTCACTGGTTCCAGGGAAGGGAGAAAGCCAGTGCCGTAAGGCAAACACAACATACATGCCTCACCGGGATTCGAACCCGGACCCTGTTATGACGAATGATCAGAGGCCATCGCTTAGACCACTGCGCCACCGGGGCGGCATAACGCACCTTTGTAGCATACGGATAACACCTATGTCTATTCTACAGTATTCAGGTTTAACTGCCGTACATCAGAATAGGAACAACTATACATTAATACTCTGCCATACGGAACTTTTTTGTGAGACCATCGTTCCTGAGAAATTATCTTGTATCGGCTGTGACTTTTAAGGTAGAATTCATATATATCTTAATTTCCCTTTCCAATTTGTTCCGCCTGACAAACACGTTTCCTAAATATAAAATTTCATAAACCTGGCCTACCTATATGCCATGTATAACTGCATTTTGTGCTCGCAGTTCCTCGCTCAAAAACCTAACTTTCGTTTTTCCCTTAATTATTCTCAGCTTGAATTTCATATAATATTCGTATATTCGGGAAAAATTAACCTGCACTTAAATTTTCCTCTCTGTCAACAGGACTCCTTCTTAAGCCTAGAGCAATCTTCACTCACTGATATAAGCAACACATAAATCAGTATTATTCATTTGGCTCCAGGCATGCACGTATCGGTGAGGATTTCATTAGACGGCCATGATGACATTACACAACCTCGTCTAACTGCTGTACCAATAGAAAACCATCTCGACACAAAACCATTCCTTCGTACTCATGATCTACCTCCAGTATACATAAATTCCACACTATTAAGAAGATTCCCGGTGATATAATAAATTTTATGTACGTTCCACAGAATTGACCTATTTAAATTTATGAAGGCAGAAAAACGTTTTTAGCAGCAGCTAGATACTTTCCGTTCGACATACGTAATGCAAAATTTGGTTAGTGGTGCCGTTACAGCGCTTAAAACCACTAGACATCCCACACTTTCTCTGGCGTAACATCTCGTACCTTATTAATGATAATCTTTCAAACACTTTCCTATGGCACACTAAAGAAGCACATACCAGGTAGTTTTTGTTTTGCATTCAGTCTGATCATCCTTTCCCCTTATACGTAAAGGGTATGACGACAGAATCTGTCTAATGATGATGGACGTTTCCAAATTCCGGACACAACTGGAAAATTTCAGTGAATCAGTCAATTACAGAGTCACCACCATATTATAACTTCTCAGCAGACATACTATCAACTTCCTTTTATCTAGAAGAATACCATGTATAGTATCATTGTAAATTACCAACAGGAACATTGAAAAGCATGTTGCATGCGTATACGTGGATAATGGAATTTGTCCATGAATTTCAATAATTAATTTTTAAAGAAACGTGTAGTGAGGCATGCAATGTATCTACCGAATCAGTGAGTTAATCAGCGAGAAATTTGAGGACCAGATTGAAAGTTCTGAAACCGAAAACTAGAAAACAGGGGTTATTTTCAGATAACTTTTCCCAATGTGGTAGGATGTCAGTCAGAAATCACTACAACACATTTACTTTCATGCACCCAGGACAACTTCTGAAACCTAACAGTTTCCAATTTCGCCAGCACAGTACCATAAAAATGATGAATATAACAGCTGTCGGTCCCAGCAGTTATATTTTCATTATGGATAAAATGCAAAAATATTTCTTCAAATTTTTTCTAGGTATTTTTAAAATCTCAGTGATCAAGAATTTATCTCGAACAAATGTTTTTCATTATTGTTGATGATAGTTGTGTTATATCAGAAATGTTCTCCCTGAAATTCATTATTAATGTAAATTCCTTGACAACACTTTAGTTAAAGGTAGGAAAAACCCAATAAATTTCTACTTGATCGTATTTAGTTACATCTGCCAGGATTAAACACATACTTCAAGTTTCTTGAGCAGAAG
This sequence comes from Macrothele yani, assembly GCA_039090855.1. Classification (NCBI taxonomy): domain Eukaryota; kingdom Metazoa; phylum Arthropoda; class Arachnida; order Araneae; family Macrothelidae; genus Macrothele; species Macrothele yani. The sequence continues at coordinate 41,140,034 of CM076999.1, read as the reverse complement.
TGTAATTTTCGAAATCCGTTTTATAATCAGTTTTCCATAGAAACAGCTACGTGAAAGGTTAACTTTACTGTTTCAAATGTTATATGCAAAACAAACACCTACGAAGACCACACAGAAAATGTTTATTATACATAAAATAAAATGCCTAGTTCATTATATAAATTGCTTTCAAGTTCCCATGACAATTTATTTCAAGAGGAAAACCTGCAAGGAATATATTGTTTCGGACAACTTATGTATATAAATTTTCGTGAGAACATTGGGCGTGACGTAAATATTATACGCATCCTTAAATTTCCGTTAAAATGTTACTTGTTTGTTAGTGGTCAATTGGATTTTATTTTGTGTGATAAGATCTATAAATATCTGGAGACTTCATTAAAGACTAAAAGAAACTTAAAGAACTAAGAGTCTATTGTTTCGGAAAATTTCATTAAGAGTTCAGTTTCAGTAAATAACTTTGACAAAAATATATAAATAATAAAATTTCTAAAACCTTTTCATAGGACGTTTGCAAGTCAGAAAACAAGAACGACCAAAGTTGGTTGTAAATACAGCATGTGATTGAATTTATTCGTTGGTGTAAATTTCGAACTATAGCAATTGCTCACATATTCAAAATGATCGACCGAAATATGGTAAGGCGGTAGCGGACACTCCTGCTGTTGGCACAGGGATATTAGTAGTGTGTGTTTTTTCCAGTGGAAGCCTTGAATTTGTTTCGACACCTGTATTTATTCAGTTTGAAGATGTGTTTTTGCAGTGTGATGTGTATTTATAAAGAAGTTGCGACGATATGTTCAACCCGTGGAAATGTACGAATTGGCAGGAAGTGCTTCTAAGTCAACATGTATAGACGATTACCAAATGATTCTCCAAGTGGAATTGTCTTGTCGTTTTTGAATATAATGTGTCAGAAGAAGCAAGTTTAATTCATTTTCAGAACTGTGTTCCCGTACGCTTAGGACGTGGCACATTTTTATTTATGTTCCTCCTGATGTCGTCACGTTCTGGAGAACAGTTGAAATTATTTCAAACAAAAGCTAAAAGAGAGGAATCCAAAAATATATTTGGCAGACAGAATTCTGGAACACTTATTCCGACAGAGAATAAGTGTTCTCGAATAAGAGAATAAGTGTGTGGAAACTACAGACCTATCAGCCTCCTATCAGTAGTTTATAAAATCTTCACTAAAGTTCTTTCACACCGATTGAAGGTAACACTGGACATGGCTCAACCAAGAGAACAAGCTGGATTCAGGAGTGGCTACAGCACAATAGATCATATCCACGTGCTGAGAGAACTAATTGAAAGAGCGAGGGAATATGAACTTCCATTGTGCATGGCTTTTATCGATTATGAAAAAGCCTTTGATTCGGTGAAGCCATCAGCAGTTACAATGGCTCTGAAAACCTGCGGTATTGAAGATGCATACATTAATATTATTAAATAACATCTATGAAAATGCAAGTGCAAAGATTAGGCTGTTTGAAAATACAACACACGTAAAAATTGGAAAGGGAGTGAGACAAGGTGACACCATATCTCCGAAGCTCTTTAATGCCACATTGGAGGGTGTTTTTCAGTCGCTCAGCTTGGAAAACAAGGGGATAAAGATTAATGGAGATTATCTAACCCACCTTCGTTTTGATGACGTAGTCATTTTTGCAACTACCCCATCAGAGCTGCAGAGTATGATCCAGGAACTTGCAGACAAGAGTAAAGAAGTGGGATTAAAAATGAACTTTCAGAAGACAAAAGTGATGTTCAATGCTTTTACAAGAAATGAAGATTTATCGATTGATGGAGAAAAGCTGGAGATAACAGACACGTACGTTTATCTTGGACAGCAGATATCAAGTGAGGGTCACATTGATGAAGAAATTAATCGGCGTACAAAACTTGCCTGGAGAGCTTTTGGAAGAAAAAGCATAATTTATAAGAGCAATATGCCATTATGTCTTAAAAGAAAAGTGTTTGATCAATGCATCCTTCCAGTGCTTACTTATGGTGCAGAGACGTGGACCTTAACTAAAAGAGACATACAAAGGCTGCAGACAACTCAAAGTAGCATGGAGAGGTGCATACTTGGTGTAACCAGGAGAGATAAGAAGAGGAACTCGTGGATCCGAAAAATGACAAGAGTGGAAGACATCATGATCAGAGTTAAATCCCTCAAATGGCAATAGGCTGGACATACTGCCAGAAGGACAGATCATCGATGGACAGCCGAAATTTTAGATTGGATTCCAAGGGACATTAAAAGACCCAGAAGAAGACCACATGGGAGATGGGGGATGAAATTCGAAAGTATGCAGGGGTGACATGGAGGAGACTGGCACAAGACAGACCGTTGTGGAGGAAACATGGGGAGACCTTCGTCCAGCAGTGGATTGATAATGGTTGACAATGATGATGATGATGATATATATATATATATATATATATATATATATATATATATATATATATATATATATATATATATATATATATATATATATATATATATATTGGGTTGTCGGAAAAGTCATGACGAACTTCAGCTATGTTTTGCATAGGTCGTTTATTGATAGAAAGACCAAAGATCAATCAATGATATAATGCCCGTTTTGTTCGATAACCTTTTGCCATCTTTCAGTGAGCTGCAGAATACCTCGATCATAGAAGAACCTGTCTTTCGTGGCGAAAAACTGTAGAAGGTGCTTATTTACAGCCTCAACTGAATTGAACGTTATACCACGCAAGGACTGCTGAAGAGAGCAAAACAAGTGGAAACCTGACGACGCAAGAACAGGCGAGTCTGCTGCTCATCCCACCTAAGCTCCAATAATTTTTGGCGGGTAATCAAACTTTTGTGTGGTTTTGCGTTGTTGTGATGGAACACAACACGTTTAATATGAACGAGCTTTGGATGTTTCTTGATGATGGATTCGTTTAAACTGTCCAATTGCCGACAGTACGCATTCGAATTGATTGTTTGGTTCCGTGGTAGGAGCTCGAAAAACACGACACCTTTAAAATCCCACCACACTGAGACCAGAACCTTCCGCTGAGGAATATCTGCTTTGGATGTCGTTTGAGGCGAAGCAGCACGTCGGTAGCAAGACCGTTAGCACAGCACATTGTTGCCCACAATCCACTTTTCGTCACCAGTTATCAGTCGCTTCAAAAAAGGATCGTTTTCCTCACGTTTAATGAACATATTACAGATGTTTATACGCGCCGTTAATTGAGCTTCTTTAAGTTCATGAGGAACCCACACATCGACCTTGCTTACGTATCTCAGCTTCTTCAGGTGGTCGTGAAACGCTTGAATGATGGATGTGCAATGTGTCTGCAAGCTCGCGTTTCGTGTAACGTGGGTTTGACTCTATCAGTGCCTTGATTTGGTCGTCATCAACCTCGGTTTGCCTCCCGGACCGAGGAGCGTCGTTGAGGTCAAAAACACCAGCACGTAATTTTGGGAACCAACGCTAGCCCTGACGTTCTTATAGAGCTTTATCAGCGTACACTTTACGCAACTGTTCACAAGCTTGATACGCGTTCTTGCCTTTACGGAGGTAAAACAGTAAAATATGCCAAAAATGCACAGTTTGGTCTTCCATCTTCAACTTGATGTCAAATCTCCGCAAATCAACCATATCGCTCACTATTCCTTTTAGACTGTCGAATGCCATAGCGATAACAGACATACGCATGCATCTAGTACTTCCAAAACCGCCCAACCGTTATTGGGTGCAAAGATAATTCATGACTTTTCCGATAACCCTGTATATTAGGGTGTTCCAAATAAGAAAAAATATCATTTCTTTTCTATAACCCTCTCATTGTTTTACAATATACATAAACGTTATTAATGCAAAGTTTCAGCCCAGTGGAATAATATTTAGGGGTCGCGCAACACCATCGAATTTCCATAGCAAATTAGCAAAATGGACCGAAAAAGGATAATGTATAATGCCCCTACCCTGAATAAAAATACTGTCGAAAGTGTATAATGTCAAAGTTTAACATCTCTACAAGTTAAACAATGTCCGGCCAGTTAAAGAAATAGGATTTTCCCGCTTCGCCTGGCTTTTTTAGTAAACGCGTATCTTGAATGCAATCGCGCTCGCCGTGTAGTGGAGTATACCGTGCACTGCTAATGCTCTATTGTTTTTACTGTGTGAGTTTATCCGGCTAGCCTTATATGTTATTGCAGTTATTTTATTGTTTTGAGACTGTATTTAAAGGTGACAGCTCCCGCTCCCTGTGTACCGACAAGATGCAATGCAATAATTTACCTGTCAGGAACATGAGATAAGAGTGAAATTAAAGGGAGTAAAGTCCCATATAATAGTCAAGTTCTATGAACATTTTTTACCACCATAAAACACTGAATAATACTATTCCCAAGAGTTCACAAGCTGTGATAAGAAAAGTTGCATTATTTTTGTCAAATTCCCGCATTCCCACTCGTGACGAGCAACATTCAATTGCCAAGCTGGAAAAACTTTACGATAAGTGGAGCCGACTAAATAAAAGTAGCAAACGAACGAGTGAAACTCAGCGTTCTAATAAAACAGAATTTGTTGATTAATTGGACGATTTGTTCGATATAGCACATGCTGATGCCATGAGCAAGATTAAAATCAATGAGGACAGAGAATTCCGTTTGGACAACGAGGAAAAGGTCGCCGATGTTGTATGAAGGAACTTGAAAAAAGAAGTCAGAGCTGAAAACAAAAAGAAGGCAGAAATGCTCGGAATAAAACGAGAAGAGCAGCGGACGTCCACCAGTGCTAATACAAGGTGATTGTCATGTTTAAAACAATCCCGCAGACAATGAAACCAGCGACGAACTGATGAATTAGTAGAGATAGTAAAAATGCAGTATACTAATTTGACCAAATATACTGCTTTTTAAATGATTTCAGCAGTTATGGTCAAAAAGATTGACCACTCTAATTTTGAAACCGTAGTGCGGGATGCTGAAATGCTGGCAGCCATTCAAAGGGACATGCGATCAGTAATAGAATTTGCGCAAAGTCAACTTCTAATGCCCCATTCGCGGGAGGGTTATAGAGAGACGCTGGGGTTTGCAGACATTTTTCTTGGAGGAACACCTCCTTGTGGTGTACGCTTTTGCGCACCAGGAGCTATCCATCATGCCAGACTGATGGAGAATGTTCTTTACAGCTTCAAGCTGTGGTTGTTTCGCAACAAGTTAGATTTTACAGCACGAGAAAGTAAAGGTCTTCGTGAAATCTGTATTTTCGTTGTGAAAGGATATCTGAGAATTTGGTTCACAGCACTCCTTTCTTTACAGGCACCGAGAAATTATCTGAAACTTTTTCAACGTTTTGTAGCATGCGAAGAAAAAAACTAGATATATCAACTGTGGCAGTCGAAAAATTGTCGCGACATCACTGGTATCTTAGCGAGCATCTCCTAGCATGGGCTTACTTCGATTCCGATGTTTCGGCGGAGAAAAAGCGAAAGATGGTAAAATGTCTTCATGAACGAGATGGTGAGAATAAATTTCTGAAGCGCGCAAGAATACAAAAGGAGGAAATTGACACATGGGCGACTAAGACGCTATCCGACTTTGTTGCAAAAAACACAAACATGTTTTAAGCCAATTATGTATCGACAGGGAGTTACTGCAAGTCTATTCTGAGCATTGGGGATCATAAAGATAGCTACCAGCGCGGCTTTGAAACAGCAAAGAAACTGATAGTTTTGAACGACAGCGCGGAGCGTGGCATGGTCCTTATCGAAGCATTTGCTAAGGCTATCAAAGAAGAGTAAAAACTGTGTGTTCTTCAAATGGTTCAGGATCATCGGAGAAAGTACGAATATTGTAAGAAAGTACCGTTAAGAAATAATTTCAGAACTAAGGTATTACATATTTATGCACTGGATTTGCCTTTGATATTTTTCTTGTAATATATATTTTGTGTTTTTATAGTTATAAAAATGATGTAAAGTAAATTTATAGTTTATTACACATCCTTGCACATTTTCGTACATATTAAATAATTTCAATGCGGCTGCGAGTCTTCTAAATATAAACCTATTTTACCGAAATTTTGTACAAATTATCGCTATATATACTTGCACGAAATAAGAGAGTGAGATCAACAAAATAACAAATTTTATTTTTACATACATTTGTAAAGTACCCTTATATATATATAAATATATATACTGACGGAAAAAAAAATCCCAACAACACGAAAAAATAGTTGTAGAGGAATGAAATGGCGGCAATACATTTGTATAGGTAACATATTTAATCGAGTAAGGTTTCAAGATCACAGGTTAATGTAAGCGTGAGAAGAGCTATTTTAAATGTGAAATGCTGGTACACTAATAACCAGTGTAACCGCCAGAATGTTGAATGCAATCACGCAAACGTTCATGCGTTGTGTCGTACAAGTGCTGGATGTCAATTTGTGGGATGGAGTTCCATGCCTGTTGCACTTGGCCGGTCAATGCAGGGAGGGTTAATGCTGGTTGTGGTGACGCTGGAGTTGTCGTCAAATGGTGTCCCATACGTGCTCGATTGGAGAAAGATCTGGTGATCTAGCAGGCCACGGCAACATGTCGACACTCTATACAGCATGTTGGGTTACAACAGCGGTATGCGGGCGAGCGTTATCCTGTTGTAAAACACCCCTGGAATGCTGTTCATGAATGGCAGCACAACAGGTTGAATCACCAGACCGACTTACAACTGTGCCGTCAGGGTGCGTGGGATAACCACAAGGGGGCTCCTGCTGTCATAGGAAATTGCTCCCCAGACCATAACTCCAGGTGTAGGTCCAGTGTGTCTCGGCCGCAGAAATGTTGGTTGCAGGCGCTCACCTGGCCGCCTTCTAACCAACACACGGCCATCACTGGCACCCAGGCAGAACTGGCGTTCAGCAAAAAACACAACAGATCTCCACTCCGTCCTCCAATGAGCTCTAGCTTGACACCACTGAAGTCGCAAACGGTAGTGGTTTGGAGTAAGTGGAATGCACGCTACTGGGCGTCTGGCTCGGAGCTGTCCTTCAAGTAACCGATTTGTAACAGTTAGTTGTGTCATTGTGATGGCAACTGCAGCTTGAATTGCTGCCACAGAAGCACTACGATTCGCCACGGCCATTCGCTGTACACGGTGGTTTTCCCTATCAGTAGTGCCACGAGGCCGGCCGGAACCCGGTCTTCTTGAAGCAGTACCTTCCCTTGACCACCGCTGCCAACAATCATGCACAGTGACTATGTGCCTGCCAAGTCGTTCTGCAATATTGCGGAAAGAAAATTTACCTTCTCGTAGCGCTATTACACGATCTCGTTCAAACTCTGTGAACTGTTGATAATGGCTTCTTTGTCTTCTTAAAGGCATTCTTGACTAACATCAACGCACTACGTCGAATCTCAACGATAACTAACGCTCACGAACGTTACAGCGCGTATTTACAGCAAAATTGCTTTGCATGTTTCGACGGGAGGTACTAGCGCCACACGTATGCGCCGAGCGCGAAATTTGCATAGACCTCATCTTACAGATGTACTCTCACCGCCTACCAACTGTCGTTTATCTAACACAACCCCTTCTTGGTGTTGGGATTTTTTCCCGTCAGTGATTAGCTTCAGTACACAAGGGCACTAATGCACCAATTTGGCTCATGCAAATTTTCCGTGGTGCTAAAGAAAAAATGTTGGGGAAACAAGAAAGAAAACTATTTCGTAACATTAGTAACAGTCCAGAATTTCCAATTACCAGTGACCACCACATTGTAATTATTCTGCCAGATGTTGTCAAACTATATTTAAAGAATTTAAACAGAGTAAAACGCTACAGACATGAAGGAGGTCCCGCAATACAAGAAATGGGTACTGCAGCGTTTGGTTAGAGAACTATAAAAATGTGTATTTACACCTCGTGAAATCGATGTGACGTCTAACGGCCGCCGCTGTATTCGCTAAATGCGGCACCATGGTGTATTACGCCATTGGTCCTTATTCATTAAACACTCAACCTACTATCATGTGCAAAATATTTTCTCACATAAATATTCAGCGACTACACGTGTAGATGGCTCATGGATTTCAAATTCATACATAACAAATTGGTACCATTGAAATTATCCATGTTTTATCTTCGAGAATTGGATTGCTTCCCCCAGATCCATAGATACAAACATGTAAGCTGGTGTCCAGAATTTCAAGCATAGTTACGATAAAAGGCATTACAGACCAAAGGCTGAAGAAAGGTCATGAAGTATAAAGTACAAAGGACAAGGGAACATGCAACTGTGGATATCAAGACGCGATGCCATGTGACGAACGATAACAGGAATAAACGGCGAGCAGCACACCTTTGTGCAGTTGAGATAGAACTGCCAAACTGAGAAAGAGACACTTCTTGTCATCATCGCTCCCTGCTAGAGGTAGAATTATTTTTTTTAACAGCATGACAGATTCTAATAATCGGAATGCTAGAATCCGACAAGACTCAAAATAATTTTGCCAGATCCACTGGCGCGAATCAATCTATTGGAACCACGACAGGTGAGATGTTAATCATCCACCTGTGGTAGGTCGTCCATGCACTATAAATCCTCAGAACGATAGATACCGGGTACTATCCGTATGTCTGAAACAGGCCAGTCTCTGTAGTGCGCAATAGGTCCGTCTCAGTGAGCTAGCAACAGATCCGTCTCAGTGAGCTAGCAACAGATCCGTCTCAGTAAGCTTGTTTGTATTAGAGATGCCTGTGGCTGGTGTGCCAGCTGTTTTAAGTCACGAAATACACAGACGGTTCAACAAACAAGGAGCATGCAATAGAAGATCTGTAATTCGCATCCCTCTAACTCAATCAGCAAGAAATATCAGAATATGATCGTGCAGAAAACGTCGAGACTAGGACGGAATTAAATGGGCAAATGTCCTCTTCTCCCATTTGTCGAGATTTAGTCTCCAAAGTGAGAGACGCCTTAGTGTCATCAGGAGTGCGCGTTATTCCCCCAAAATATACCAGAAATTATCCATTACAAAGGTGGCCATGTATTTGTCTGGGATAGAGTTTTGTCCAACGAACACACACAGTTCCAAAATTATCCTCTTTGTATTTTAACAAGTCGGAGATACAGAGGCGAGATCTTTAATGGCTACGTGAGGCTTTTTAACGGAGCCGTAGTCCAACATTTCCTGCTCATACACGATAACGCGAGTCATCATGCATCTACTATTTTCGATGACTGTATGGAAAGTCAAGATATTAACTGCATGCTATTGACCGCGCAATTCCCGGAACTTATCCCAAAAGAACATGTGTAGGATGCATTCGTGAGAAACTTTGCTGGTCGTCCATTTCCTAACGGAACTCTCAAAAATCTCCGATATGCTCCTCTTCACGAGAGGATTTTGCATCAACTGGGTTTTATTGTTTCCTTAGTCAAGAGCATGAGATATAGTTCTGACACTTGCATTGCTGTAAGAGATCATCATACCCTTTACTACAGAGTTGTATGGAGACCTTTACTAAAAAATGTATACACGGGATGTGATTTTAGATTATGATGTTGCAAAATAACCCCATTAAACAAAGTTTTTTTCGAATTGGCTTTTCTTGTATTATAACCTTCCAAAAAGTATGTTATTTTCGGAGTATTGTTTTCTTCAGGTGGGTAAAACTTGATGAAGAAGAAGAATCGCCAAAAATTAGAAAATGAATCCTTACAAAATAAAAGTTTTGCTGTCACTGGATAAAACAGAATGGTAATAATTGCATCCAGTTATCATTCACTACAGCAAAAATATTGTTATCTCATACGCAACATCTGCATTACGTAAGTACTCCCTTCTAAAAAAGCCTACATGCAATTTAATTTGATATATGGCGGAATTCTATTTTTTCCAAAAAAAAAAAAAAAAATCATGATGTTCTTTTTAAAATCTTAAGTGTGCATTACTCTATATGTATCAGGGATATAAGTACTGTGTAGAAATCAAGAAATTGCGCACAAATTTAATGCGCGATGTTTTAATGAAAATTAATTTAAACACTATACAGTCGTATCAGAATAATATGATCACCTACTTAATAATGGGAATAACCACCCTTGGCCCGGATGACAGAGACGAGACGGTCTGGCATGGATGCAATGATACCCTGGAAGTTTGCCCGAGGCACACGTGCTCAATCGGACTGCAGCACAGCACGGAGGTCTCGGAGATGACGAGGTTGTGGGTCGGCACGTCGAACCTACCGATCTAAATAGTCCCACAAATGCTGTATGGGTTTGATTTCGGGTGATTTCGCCAGCCAAGGGAGAATGGATAAATCAGTGTTGTGTTCCTAGAACCGGTTACGCAACTCCTCAGTGGCTTGATATGGCGAACTGATCTGTTGGTAGACACCATTTCCACCAGGGTAAACACCCAATATGAAAGGATGCATGTGGTCAAGGAGGATGGACAGGTAGTCATTGACGTTAAGGGACCCATCCAGTGGTACAAGTTGTCCCAGATCATATAAGCCAAACATCCCTTAGACATGGCACTGCCACCGCCGGCCTGTATACGTGACCGACAAGCGTATCTGGGTATTAGTTCTTGGTTGTCTGACGCCGTATCTGGCACCGCCCTTCACTTCTGCGGAGTAGAAACCTTGATTCGTCGAAGAAAGCAAACTTTTAATACTGTTCCACTGTCCAATGGCGTTGTCCCATGCGCATTTCAGGCTTCTTTGCCGATGGACCGAGGTTAACATGGGCTCCTTCACGCAGCGTCGACTCCGAAGACCCAGGTGTAACAGGTTTTGCTCTGCTGTTATCAGGGACACGTGCCTGGTGTCCCAGCGTTCATTTCCGTTGTCAATTTCTCCACTGTAGCACTAGATTGCCTTTTACCAGTCGACAGAGACGACGATCTCCTCTGAGGACGATGCCGTTTGGGGCTTTACAGTTATGACGTTCGCAGGTACTTGATGTGACAGTGGTCTATTGTTGGTACACCCTTACTGCAGCAACACGCACACTGCCCACGACGTCTTGCTGTTTCTGAGACGCTTCCTCGATTGGCGGGGTAACCGATGATCATTTCTTTTTATGTGCCCGTCAAATTCCTACCTCCGCCCACTGTGATTTCACTGTAATTCCGCGGATGGTCATATTATTCGGATAGGACAGTGTATACATTGGCGGAAAATTAAAAAAGAACACCAAGAAGGAATTGTTGGACGATCAGGAAATTTACATATGTTAATGGGATCGAGTTTACGTAGGAGTGATTTTAATTTCGGGACCAACCGGTGAGCGCTTGCGCCACAGCATGGCATAATATGCAAATTATCTTCGGTGGTATTTAAGGAGTACGGCGAAGTAAATGTAATCAGTCGTCGGCGTACGGACACGTGCAAAGACCCTGAAGAAGCTGCAATGCCTGGACACGGAAGACGTGTAAGATTTCAGCAGTTATCGGACTTTGAGCGAGGTCGTCTTGTCGGACTCCGCGGGGCAGGGTGGTCGTATCGTCGTATTGCGGAGCGAATTAGACTGGAAGTATCGGTGGTGGTACGATGGTGGCGTAGATGATCCAAGGAACATTCTCACACGAGAAGACGTGGAACCGGGAGTCACAGACGGACTGATGAGCGGAACGGTAGACGCATAAGAAGAGCGGCGTTGTCAAGCACAACATCCACTGCGACGCAAACCCGAGCTGCCGATGCACCTGAGTAACTGTGAGAACAATCCGCAACCGTCTACTGGATGCAGGACTACGTGCACGTGTGTCTCTGGCATGTGTACCTCTGACTCCAGCCCACCGTCAGGAACGGTTGCAGTGATGTCGCCAACATCTGCACTGGAGAACGCAATGACCATCTGTCGTGTTCAGCGATGAAAGCAGATTCTGCTTTGGAGCCTCCGATGGCCGCATGCGTGTTCGCAGACGCACAGGAGAGAGTCTCCACCATTCTTGCATCCGCAAGCGACACACAGGGCCTACACCTGGTCTCCTGTTGTGGGGAGCTATCAGCTATCACTCCCGTACACAACTAGTGTTTGTACCGGGTACGTTAAACAGCAGATCCTACATCAACAACATCATTCAGCCCGTTGTTGTGCCATTTGTAAGGTCGGTCCATCGCGGTGTTTTGCAGCAAGATAACGCACACCCACACACGGCACGTGCAACGCAACATGCACTTCAGGGTGTGAGACAAATTCCAAGACCTGCACGTTCACCGGATTTGTCCCCGTTGAGCACGCGTGGGATTTTATTTGACAACGACTCATTCGGTCTCCACGGCCAGCCACGACCATCCCCGATTTACGCGTCCAGGTTGCGGATGCTTGGAACTCAATACCCCAAACTTACATCCAACATCTGTACGACAGACTCCATGCCAGAATTGCACAGTGTGACGCAGTTCATGGCGGTTCAACCTCGTACTGACAATGTTACATGAAAATGTTATTTTTCAGTTTACCAGCAAATACAGCTGTATTTTACCATACTGTTTTGATCACGTTATCCTGTGTATTCCGTTATTATGCTGTATAAATTTCGTTGGCATCAGACGTCTCCTTCTTGGTGTTCTTTTTTCATTTTCCGCCAGTGTATTAGCAAAAATTTTTAACATTAGAAATACGAATTCTTTATACGTAGGAAATATTCATGTATAATAAATAGTACAAGAAAGTTTTTTTTTCATCAAATGTCTAATTTGGATTTGCATTGAGACGGCATTTGCATCAGAGGTCCGTTGTCAAAAATCAGCCGAATGCGGAAAAAACAGAACTTCTTCTCCAGCAAAAGGAGCAGAATTTGGAAAAGAAAATTGAATATAATGTTAATTTTCGTTATTATAATTTATTAAGCGTTAATTTTCGCTTCTGATGTATTTCCCAAACAATCTGAGCTTCTAAAACATCGATTGAAAAAGTTATTTCGTGGACCGATGCCACACACATCGATAAACCTTTTCGGAATATTTTCTTCCTAAAATATTACACTGTTTCTCCGCCAGGGGGCGTAGACCTCTATCTAATATTTGTCCATATCTCGACTTCTAGGAGTCCGATTTGTAAAATTCCTTCTTCGTTGGATAGTGTTTTTCGTGTGACATGTTTTTCATATAATTTCAAAATGTTCACGTAATTCACAGACTTTCCGCTAGGGGGCGTATAGGTAAATTGCGTTTTCCTCTATATCTCTGCTTCTAAATCTCCGATCTGAAAAGTTCTTTCTGCACCGGATACAGCTCCTCGCGGGGAATCGTTTGCACATAATTTCTAATTCTTGTAAAAAAATCGTTTGGCGACCAGGGGGCGTAAACCTTATTTTCCGCTTCTGATGTATTTGCAGGAAAATATGAGCTTCTAAATTCTGGATTGAAAATAACATCGTTTGTAGACTAATACTAATGTCGACAAACCTTTTAGGAACATTTTCTTCTTAAAATAGTGCACGGTTTCTACGCCAGGGGGTGTAGATGCATATGTTATTTTTGGAAATATTTCGACTTCTAAGAGTCCGACTTAAAAAATACCTTCTTTGTTGGATAGTGTTTCTAGTGTGACATGTTTTTTCCATAAATTCAAAATTTTCAAGTAATTTATAGACTTTCCGCTAGTGGGCGTAAAGGTAAATTGCGTTTCCCCCTATATCTCTGCTTCTAAATCTCCGATCTGAAAAATTCTTTCTGCTCCGGATACAGCTCCTGATGGGAAATCGTTTGCACGTAATTTCAATTTTTTGTAAAAAATTGTTTGGCCACCAGGTGGCGTAAGTCTTAATTTCCGCTTCTGGGGTAATTGCAGCAAAATATGAGCTTCTAAAATCTCGATTGAAAAATAGTCTTTTGTGGACCGATACTACTGATTTCGTCAAACATTTTAGGAACATCTTCTTCTTGAAATAATGCATGGTTTCTAAGCCATGGGCGCAGATGTATATCTTATTTTTGTCAATATCTCTACTTCTAAAAGTCCGATTTGAAAAATTCCTTCTTTGTTGAATAGTGTTTCCGATGCGAAATGTTTTTCCTATAATTTCAAAGTTTTCAAGTAAATCATAGACTTTCCGCTAGGGCGCACATTGGTAAATTGCGTTTTCTGCTCCTAAAACTCCGATCTGAAAAATTCTTCCTGTATCGCATACAAGACCAGACGGAAAATATTTTTCACGTAATTTTTAATGTTTGGTAAAGAATGGTTTGGCCACCAGGGGTCATAAGTGTTAATTTCTACTTCTGATGTATTTGTAGCAAAATCTGGACTCCTGAAAACTGGACTACATTTTTTTTTACCGATACCGCTCATATGAATAAACCTTTTGTAAATACTTTCTTCCTAAAATAATGCATGGTTTTCCCACCAAGAGACATAAAGTCACATCTTATTTTTGTTCATAACTCTGTTTCTAAGAGTTCGTAAGCTCACGATTCCGTTTACAGCAATATCTAAGGGATTAAAAACCCGAATGAAAAACTTCTTTCATCCGTCAGATACTATTGTTTTCCATACCGTTTCCATTAACTTTGAATAGCTTTGATTATTCAAAGTTAATGGAATTTGCGGCAGAACGGATTGAAAAGAAGTGCTTATTACACCCGAATATTCGGTGTCATCTAGATTTTTTTTTTGGAACATTTGTCTTCCTCCCCGGTTTAGCAACGTCTTTAGATATATCTCATGGTATAAGGTTGGGCATGCTACGATGTCAGCCTCTCATTGGCTGCTGAAATGACGTCGGCGCGAACGCATGGCAGCCAACATGGCAAATTTGAGTGGCTTGTGTCGTGGGGATACAGCATACGAAACGATCGTGATAATCACACTTATTATGATAATAACGAAATAAAATTGCGAAAAACTGCTCACACATAAATAAATCTCATAAATTCAATGCATTTATCTTCCTTGAAGCGCAACATTTCCAAATTTATTTGCATATATGTTAACTCACATTTTAATACTTACTGAATAACGACATTGGAAGCCAAGCCACTACAAATAAAATAGCTACACGTATTAAGGTTAGACACTGATACTTAAATTAGTTCTGAAACTCACTTCATCAAAAAATGCCAACAAAGGTGGCAATACGTATCGCAGCTATATCAATCACTTCCGTACTAGGAACAACACGAAAACGATTCTTTCTCTCTTCATACATTCACTCTTGAAAGATTTTTCAACATTCCTTCATGGTGTGTATGTATATAACACATAATTAGGCTAAAAACAAATTTAAGCGCAAGAAAACCAAGATACAAAGAGAGAGTTAAGTGTTATTATATGCCTTTTTTTTTCAAAATTATTTTTTTCCTGTAATGTTTATTAAGCTTATTTTGCTCAAAGTTTAAGAATGTGGTTTTCACTTTAAACCTTTTCCCTTTTCTACCAGCATATGTGCTAGCTGGTTGTTTTAGTAGTTTACAGGTTTAGTAGAATTTAATGTTCATTAACTTACAAAATTTATATTTGGTGCACTTAAGCAGATGTAATATAGCAGGTACCCACTTTCAGGTCTTTGTAGAAATGAGAGAGGGATCATTTCTGTTTGACCCTGAAGAAGGACTAAGTGATTATTCTCAACATGTTCTACGTTACATGTCTCCTTTTATAATCTCACTTTTAGAGTTTACAGTTTTTTAGTTTTAGCCCTCATCAAGGGGAGAACATAGCTCGGTGATTGGGTTTTGATATTCTTCTTTTTCTAGGTTTTTATTTTTAAAATTGTTTGTACACAGCCACACATATCATTTAAGAAGGTTGAAATTTTTTCTGGAAGTGAAGATATAGAAGCTGTATCGAATATCTACTTAAACAATGACATCTTGAAAAATACACACACACACCATATATACATACATATACACACACACCATATATACATACATATACACAGACATGAAATATATACATACATACACACACATGCCATATATACATACATATACACACAAAGGTCAGGTGATGCGTAAAGTTCAGGTGATGCGTAACATCACAGCCTCTCCTTGAAAAATGTCAACCCCGCCTTCTCGTGGTACATCCTGTTCCCACTAAATGGGCTCTGGCGACCGCCAATAGCGGTATAACTATACCATCGGGATTAGAGGAAATGCTATCCCACACTCACCAACCCGCTAGGCCAGCGTGGTGAGTTATGGCCAAACCCCTCCAAAATGACTATACAACTTAAATCTTGGCCCTCAGTCTCCGGCAGTTGGAATGTACCTGGTCAAGGCAGCGGCCTGTGCGACATGAAGGCAGAGGGTGCTAAGAATCCCCGGAGGACCGGACTAGGCTGCCATCTGATGCTGACCTTGGCTACGTACAACGGACGCTCCCTATCTTCTGATTCAAGGCTTCTTGAATTGGAAGAGGAACTACAAAGGATCAAGTGGGACATCGTCGGGCTAAGTGAGGTAAGGAGAAAAGGAGAAGATCTCATTGAACTGAAAAGTGGACATCTCTTCTACTATCGTGGGACAGATACTGGCAGAACTAGTGGTGTTGGATTTATAATAAACAAGAAACTGAAGGATAAAGTTGTAGAAGTTAAAAGTTCCTCTGACAGAGCTGCACGACTCGTTATCCAAATCTCGAGAAGATACCAGGCTCAGATTATTCAAACTTATGCACCCACCACAAGTCATGCTGAAGAAGAAATTGAAGAATTTTATGAGGAAATTCGTGATCTAAATAATAAAGGTAAGCAGCACTTGAAGATAATTATGGGAGATTTCAATGCAAAAATAGGGCAACGGCAACAGAATGAAACTTCAGTAGGTCAATTCGGTCACGGCACACAGAAACCAGCGTGGAAATACTCTCGTAGAGTTTGCAGAGGCAGAAGGGTTTTTCATCTTGAACTCCTTTTTCAAGAAAAAGCCACACAGGAAATGGACATGGAGACATCCAAATGGGACGACAAGTGAAATTGATTTTATTATGTGTAACAAAAAATTCGTCATAGAAGACTACAGTGTGCTAAACAAGTTCAACACAGGCAGTGACCATAGATTGGTGAGATGTAAGATGCACCTCAACACTAAACTCGAACGTAGCAAGCTCATAAGACAAACAAAATGTATTGACATAACCAACCTTAAAAAACATCATAATACCTTCAAATTGGAACTGAAGAACAGATTCGTTGCTTTAGAAGGCCTAACATCAGAAGAAGTGGATATTTCTGAAGTTAACAGAAAAGTAACCAAAGCTCTTATGGAAACAGCAACAAAATTAGCAGGGTCTAAAAACAAACTGCATGTTAACAAATTATCAGGAAAAACCAAAATGTTGATGCAAAAAAGAAGAGTGATGAGGACAACTAAAGAAGATGTGACTTCCAAAGTGGAATATATAGAGCTATGCAAGACAGTACGAAAAAGTATCACTGAACACGTAAGAAAATTCAACTGTGAACTAGTAAGGAAAGCAATTGAAAACAACCAAAGCCTAAAGATAGCAAAGGGACATCTCAGTAAGGGGAAAAAACAGATTATGGCACTGAGAAAAGAAGATGGTTCTTTAACAAGAAATAGAGGCGAAATTTTGACAAGAATGAAATATTTCTACTCCAAATTATATGAAAGGGATGATACATGTACTCCAGACATCATGAAAGGTACCAGTACCAGAGTTCTTCCAGTCCTTCCAGCAGAAGTTGCACATGCAATCAAGAACATGAAGCGGGGAAAAGCTCCAGGAGAAGATGGAATTACTGTAGACATCATACAAGAAGCAAGTGGAGAAATCAAAACAGTACTCGCCCAAATTTTCACTCGATGCCTTAATGAAGGGAAAATTCCTGAGGATTGGAACAACGCTACAATGATCTTGCTACATAAAGAAGGGGACATTGAGGATCTCAGGAACTACAGACCTATCAGCCTCCTATCAGTGGTTTATAAAATCTTCACTAAAGTTCTTTCACACCGCTTTAAGGTGACACTGGACATGGCTCAACCGAGAGAACACGCTGGATTCAGGAGTGGCTACAGCACAATAGATCATATCCACGTACTGAGAGAACTAATTGAAAGAGCGAGGGAATATGAACTTCCATTATGCATGGCTTTTATCGATTATGAAAAAGCCTTTGATTCGGTGAAACCATCAGCAGTTGCAATGGCTCTGAAATCCTGCGGTATTGAAGATGCATACATTAATATTATTAATAACGTCAATTAAAATGCAAGTGCAAAGATTCGGCTGTTTGAAAATACAACACACATAAAAATTGGAAAAGGAGTGAGACAAGGTGACACCATATCTCCGAAGCTCTTTAATGCCATATTGGAAAATGTCTTTCAATCACTGAACTGGGAAAACAAAGGGATAAAGATTAATGGAGATTATCTAACCCACCTTCGTTTTGCTGATGACATAGTCATTTTTGCAACTACCCCATCAGAGCTACAGGGTATGATCCAGGAACTTGCTGACAAGAGTAAAGAAGTGGGATTAAAAATGAACTTTCAGAAGACAAAAGTGATGTACAATGCTTTTACAAGAAATGAAGATTTATCGATTGATGGAGAAAAGCTGGAGATAACAGACACGTACGTTTATCTTGGACAGCAGATATCAAGTGAGGGTCACATTGGTAAATAAATTAATCGGCGTACAAAACTTGCCTGGAGAGCTTTTGGAAGAAACAGCATACTTTTCAAGAGCAATATGCCATTATGTCTTAAAAGAAAAGTGTTTGATCAATGCATCCTTCCAGTGCTTACGTATGGTGCAGAGACGTGGACCTTAACTAAAAGAGACATACAAAGGCTGCAGACAATCTCAAAGCAGCATGCAGAGGTGCATGCTTGGTGTAACCAGGAGAGATAAAAAGAGGAAATCGTGGATCCGAAAAATGACAAGAGTGGAAGACATCATGATCAGAGTTAAATCCCTGAAATGGCAATGGGCTGGACATACTGCCAGAAGAACAGACCATCGATGGACAGCCGAAATTTTAGATTGGATTCCAAATGACAGGAAAAGACCCAGAAGAAGACCACATGGAAGATGGGTGGATGAAATTCGAAAGTATGCGGGAGTGACATGGAGGAGACTGGGGAGACCTTCGTCCAGCAGTGGATTGACAATGGTTGACAATGATGATGATGATGATACACACACATCATATATACATACATATACACACACGCCATATATATACATACGTATACACACACAACATGAAGGAATGGTGAAAATTTTTCATCTTTAAAAACTCTGTCTCTCCTATATATGTGTGTGGTACATTTTTTTTATGTTAATGACTAGCAAATAAGTTGGTATACTCATTACCACTGATGCTGTGCTAATTAAATTCTACAACTTTTCCTTTACCAGATTCGATCCTTAACACAATGTGCCCATGACAGATGTGTTGAAATAAAACTTTTCTTTCTCAGATGAGTATATATAATAGCTATTAGAAAAATTGCAAATACTTGCATACATGCATAGAAACAATGAAAAATTGAAATAAAAAAAAAACCGTAGCTTTCTGATGGCAGAATTCCGTGGTATTATTCCTGCAGGTTGCTTACATTTTTTCCATGGCATGAAATATCTGTTTTGGCAATGTGCATCCAGGAAATTTTCACTTTGATGAAGCCTGCCACTTACGTGCTTTTCTGCGTTGTGCTTCTTCTGCCTTCCTAACTTTTGCTTTTGCATTTAAGTGTCTTAGCCGTATAAAGTGTCGGGTTCTAACATGCAACTTTATCAACTCTGTAGGAACATCTGGAAACCTCTGACCAATTTTCACACATAGTTTGTGTACAATCTTGTGTTCCTGGGATAAAGAGTCATGTCCATGCACTTCTGCAAACATCAACTTAAACTGGCTAACTTTCTCCAACCATGGATCTGATGGAACAAGCAGGCCACCTCGTGAAAGGGTCTAAATCCAGCTAACAGGTACCGATTCTGTAGTTGATGGTGGATTAAGTAGCTGGCCAGTTGGCATACCCAGCGAACGGTCATATTTTCTTCCTCGGTAAGCTATGTAACCTGCAAGGTAACGAAAGCCTTCTACAGAGCAATCTGAGTGAGGAGTAGCCAATGGTACCTGAATACCTGTAGAGTCATGTAGTGTAATTACCGAATCTCAGTTTCACCTTCAATCACTGCCAGGGGTTCTGACATATCAGGTAAAACGGCACTAAACAATTGAGGGTTCACAAATTAATCATCATCACCCCCACCTTGTGCAACAGGAGCAGCACTTGAATTTCACTTCTGTAGGCAATGGATGTTCATAGAAGTGGCCAAGCCCACGTATTTGTGAAAAAAAAAATCATGGCAGTCTTGATTGAGTCGAGCAGTTAGGATGTATTTTATGTTCAGAGGCTTCAAATCAGTGAAGAGTCCCAGTAATGAGCAAATGGTTGTGATGAATCCTTTCTGAAAGGGTAACAGATATGTTGCATTACCTACCTTTATTCCTCGGTAGCATGCATGCAGCTGTCGTAGAATCCTCTCTTGGGTTTCAAGATGAGTTCCAAATCCACATGCCAGACACTTCTCATCTGTAGGCCTTCTTGAATTTAGCACATCAAACGAGTCGTTCAGAACCTGAACAAATTTCGCAACGTGTACTGCATGTGGCATAAGAAAGCGTATTCCTTGTGCAGTGGGGCTCGAAAAAGAGCTGAGTTGCCAAATATACACGTTGGCGGTTACGGCCCTTCACACTAATGTGATGAAGTGACAACTTGGGGCATATCTTCATCTCACTGCAATCCAGAGTAAGGAGCTGTTCAATACTAGCTTTTGTAATTTTCTTATTACCTGGAAGTGTTAGTCCATCATCGAGAAAATGATTTCTTAGCAGCTTGTAAAGGTGTGGAACATCTGCAAACACCCAAACTCGTTTATTTCGTATTTGAGGATTGCAGAAGCATGTGTTTGTGTGTGTTACTTGTAATTCCTTCCATACATCACGATTTTTGCCACCGAGGTCAGCTACAGCAGCAACAACATAATACTGAATATCTTCCAGAGATGATATTATTTTGTTCAACAATGAGGCTGTCATCTGTATGTCAAAATCAAAATATATTACCTGCTTGCAGCTTGCAAACACTCCTCGTACCATGACTACTTGCACATTACTGTGTGGACCAACAATCCTATCTTCTTCTTGGTCACAGAAAATTCTGCTATCTATGTTCATTTCATCAAAAGAAATGACACATGTATACTCTAAAGTACTAAATCTTTGTGCCTGCGCCTTCATTAGCTGAAGGACATCATGTAGAATGTCAGAACGACAATGAAATGAGCGAGCAGTCCACCGTCTCAGTGTTGAAATTCCTGGCAATGGAAACCCCGTTTTATCTCTCAAGAAAATATAGCACTTTCTTGACATTGAACGAAGAGTAATGGCTTTACAGATGTCTTCCCTTTCCCATTTTACACATTTCTTACCTTTTATTAAACAACGGACCTAATTTGCAGTGAAGAGTTTTGCTAAAACTTTCCTTACTTCGGTTTCTAACTCTGTGTCAAATTTTTCAAGTATTCCTGAGAACGTCGTTGAGTTGTTACGAGCTGACTGTGAAGGTACTTGTTTCTTACTCTCATCTGAATGCACGCTGTGTTTAGCCTTTGGTTTTCTTCCTTCAATTTCTTTATTATTTTCTCAATTGTTTTTATATCACTCAGCATGCACTGTGTTTCTTGATCAGTTCCCATCGGTTTCTCTACATTTCTCTTTTTTGGTGATCGATTATCAAGGGTTTCTAATGCACCTTTCCGAACTCCACGGTCATGAGATCTAAGTGCAGTAGGCGTTGTAGTCTCAGGTCCTGAAATCTCAGCACTGGCTCTCAAACTTACCTTATTAATACCAGTATTATTGCTTGTGGGAAGGTTTAGTGTAGGTACTGCATCAGGCTTCAACACTTTCCCGCTAGTTAACCCAAGTAACTCTGCCTTTAAGTCACGCTGGTAGTAATTCTGTGTGAAATGTTGAGAACACACTCTTGCATTGGACACTTTAAAGGAATCCTGACGCTAACATTTCTGAATCAACAATTTTTGTAGTAATAAATCCTTCGGAAATACATGGTACATAATATCAATATTCTTGGTTTTCCTATTGTACGTAGTACAACAGGCCACTGCACAACCCGGCATTATTGCGTTTCTTACGAAACACAGAAGCAATGAATTTCAGTGATAAATACGTGTAAATATCAAAATAAACAAAACATAAACATAGAACTATACGATACAAACTTCAAGCGGTTGAAAATCAACTGCGTTAATAGAGAAAACTTCAGCACACCAATTGTAAACAAACAGGGATGCAAGAAGTCGAAAGACTGAGAGTCCTGCGTCCACACCTACGTCATGCGTGGTTTCAAAATAACCGCGTGTTATACTGCGCAGCGCAAGCGGGACCCTCCTGCCAATTTAGATGTCACAAGCTCATTGGAATTCAGGATCTATCATTATTTTATTTATAAATTTTACTTTATGGAACAGCTACTGCAAATTTTGCGACTATAACACGTTTAAAAATTAATGTCTGCAAATTGTAATGTTCCGTTCTTTTTTAAATTTGTCACTTTTGAGCACGTCTTTTGTAAAAAAGAATCGTGCTTCTGTTATCGGTTTGTCCGTCCCTCTGTACCCACGATATCTCAGCTACTATTAGTCCGATTTTAAAAAGTCTTTTTGCATTGTGAAGCTTTAAATATGCAAATGATGATCCTTTATTTCGTTTTTTTTTACTATGTGCAATTTCGCCGGTACAGGATGTAAATGCAGATGATGTCGAATTCAAAAATATGTTTTATTCTACATATTTGTTCTAAACATCCGCTTGAAAAAAAAATTATATTTTTCGATTACATTTATGTCAAAGAGTATTTTAGATATCGTTACTTTTTCAAATTACGCACAGTTTTCCGCTAGGAGGCGTAAAAGTAAATTAGATTTTTCCCGATAACTCTTCTACTAAAACTCCGATTTGGATAAAAAAAAAAAAATTAAGCGGATACATCTCCTGATGGAAAATCTTTGGCATATAATTTCAAATTTTTGGTAAAGAATACTTTGACAACCAGAGGGCATAAGCGTTAATTTTTGCTTCTGATGTATTTTCCATAAAATCGTAGCTTCTAAAATATAGATTAAAAAATTCTTTCGTGGACTATTGTCCCTCACATCGATAAACCTTTTCGGAATATTTTCTTCTTAAAATATTCCACAGTTTCTCCGCCAGAGGGCGTAGACGTACATCTTATTTTTGTCAATATCTCTATTTCTAGTTGATACTGTTTTTGTGTGACATGGTTTTTATATAATTTCAAAGTTTTCAAGTAATTCATAGACTTTCCGCTAGGGGCGTAGCGCTAAATTTCGTTTCTCCTTATATCTCTGCTTCTAAATTTCCGATTTGAAAAATTCTTTATGCACCGGTTACAGCTCGTGATGAGAAATCGTTTGCACATAATTTCTAATTTTTGTAAAAAAATAGTTTGGCCACCAGTGGGCTTAAATCTTAATTTCCGCTTCTGTTGTATTTGCAGCAAAATATGAGCTTCTAAATTATCTATTGATAAAAACGTCGTTTGTTGACCGAATCTACTCATGTCGACAAACATTTTATAAACATTTTCTTTTTGAAAAAATGCATTGTTTCTACGCCAGGGGGCTCAAATGTATATCTTATTTTTGTCAATATATCTACTTCTAGGAGTACGATTTGAAAAATTCCTTCTTTGTTGGATAGTGTTTCCGATGCGAAATGATTTTTCCTATAAATTCAAAATTTTCAAGTAAATCATACACTATCCGCTAGGGGCACAAAGTGAAATGCGTTTTTTGCGTTATTTCTGCTCCTAAAGCTCTGATTTGAAAAATTCTTCCTGTATCGCATACAAGATCTGATGGAAAATATTTTTCACATAATTTCTAATATTTGGTAAAAAATTGTTTAGCCACCAGGGCTCATAAGCGTTAATTTCTGCTTCTGAAATTTTTGTTGCAATATCTGGGCTCCTGAAAACTCGACTAATTTTTTCTTTCTTCGACCGATACCGCTTATACGGATAAACCTCTCGAGAATACTTTCTTCCTAAAATAATGCAAGGTTTTCACACCAGGGGACGTAAAGTCACATCTTATTTTTTGTCGATATCTCTGTTTCTAAGAGTTCGTAAGCTCACGATTCCGTTTACAGCAATATCTGAGGGAATAAAAACCCGATTGAAAATCTTCTTTCTTTGGTCAGATCTATTGTTTTCCATACCTGTTCCATTGACTTTGAATAGCTTTGATAAATTTAATTTGCGTCAGATCGGATTCAAAAGACGTGCTTATTGCACCCAAAATTCGGTGTCATCTTTCTTGTTTAAATCACAATGTTGAGTCCTCAAGTGTTTTATGACAAACACAGTTGTTTTTCAAAATCAGCATTGTTCCTGAATTGTACTCCCCACTTTTTGATTAGTAGATAGCGATCATAAATAATTTATTTTAAAAAATGTATTTATTATTTAAGCAAAACAGTCATTTACGTATGCTTATTGCAATGGTTGGCCATTTACTTTAGATCGACTCACGGCCGGTTGTTGCACTGCATTCAATTCTCAAACCATCTGTTGTTCTGAAGAGCCTACTAGTAATGGGCCCAAATGGAAATTGACAAACTGCCAAAAAGAGCAAGTCGCATTTACCGTTGAATACATACTCAGCTTTTTTTCACAAACAAATCTATTTATTCGTGAATAAAAAGCTTTTCAAAACAATCCTTCACACCATTTAATCGACTGACATTCGCCTTTCTTTCCCTGGCATTCTTAAGTTTCATCATATATCTGAGCGAACTTCTATTTTCACACTCATTAAATAGCAGACGCTTAATAATGCTCAAAGTAACTTTATTTATTCTGAATTCGCTTCCGATCTCGTGAGAGGGGGTACAAGTTAAACATGCTGCCATCTCAGTATTTTCTGATAAAACAACTTGGATGAATTTACTTGATAAAACCTAAATTATTGGAAAACCTAATCGATTCAAAGTGTTAGTGCAATATGTGATTCTTCTGAGAGTTTAAGTAACTACTTTCGACCTAACGCATGGGTAACAAAATTAGCCCAATTTGTGCCTTTAGTTTCAATCATTCCATAGATTTCTCGCATCTACATTCACTTTTTTTCTGAAAATATAGCTAAAAGAAGTGCAACCACTTTCATAGTGTTTTATGCTTTTCATTTGTTGTTTTGGTAGACTTTGAATTTTCAGTCATAAAACATTGATAAGGTTTTACTTACCCGAAAACGTACTATAACCATGGTTTTTTAAATAACAAACTATTTCTACAGGATTTTTCTTTATTGTATAGCAGAAAAGCGGCAATTCGTAGTTAATTAAGATTATACGTTGCGAACATTGATCTTAATCCAAAGTTCAAGATACATATAAATGTAAGAATTGTAATCCATAACTCTGCATCATTACATTATTGTATAAGAGCTTTTGCGGACGTCACTTATCTATTCGTCGCAACTTAGCTAATTTCTGTAGTTCTTTCCAGAGTAAAATTTTCGGAGTTTCCTGACATTTCAAATTTGTCATACAGGGTAGATCGTGTAATGGCATGGAAGATTTATTTCTCCACCAAAAGAAAATTTTACAAATACACAAGAGACGACTGCAAATATTTTTTACAATAATTGTAATAATGCAGTGATATGCAATACAGTTTTCGCAAATGAGCCTTCGATGAAGGCGTAACGCAATTTTGTTGAAAAGTTTTCTATCTGATCAATCATAGTTTAATTTTATATATGTAATAACATTTTAGGATAAAATACTATCCACTATAAAAATGCCCAATAAATACAACAAACATGTAATACACTGAAGTGCTAAAAGTCATGGGATAGGTACATAGTATCGTGTAGGACTTCATGTAGCCCGGCAAAGTGCATAGAGCGTAGGCCTTACACCACGGTGGCCAACAATCCACGGTGCTATGTGTGTTTTTAAGTCAGATTCTGGAATCATAACTTAAATACACACATAGCACCGTGGATTGTTACCCACCGTGGTGTAAGGCTAACGCGCTCGGCTAGATATCGAGAGATGAGTGGATTTAATTCCCCGGCGGTGACCGGATAACAATTTTTGGTTGCTATGTGTTTCTGGAACGTGGAAAGAGCGAAGAATGTGTTTATTTGCCAGTTAAAATTTTGCGTACTGCTATTCCAGAACTTTTGGGACTTCAGTGTATTTACAACGTGAAGGTTTAAAAATAACTAAAAAAAATGTACAAACATTGTATGGAATGAACAGAAATTTCTGCAATATATTCATTTAAAAAAAATACGAGATATTGCCTGCCTGTGTTGCACTTTTAGATATCTGTTTGGTAAAGATCACGTGGTAGTGGCCCGTAAAGCATCTACTACCGGACTAATGTTGTCGGTGCTACTAAACAGATTTGTTTCAACTCTGAAAAACAAAACAGCCGGAATTTCTGAGAGTTTTGTGAAACTGTATGTTGCCCTCCTGGTGTCTTAGTGGTCTAAGAAATGGCTTATGACCATTCGTCCGCTAGTAGTCCGGGTTCAAATCCCGGTTAGCCATGGATGTTGTGTTTGTCTTACTGCACTGGCTCTCTCCCTTCCCTGGAGCCAGTGACCCTCAATTAGGGACGGGCAACTATTTGTAGGACATTGAGTTGCTCACGGTGGTTGTAAAACCTAGAATTAAAAAAAAACAATCTATGTGCATAAGTTTGAAAATTTACGACATACAAATTACAGACGAGAAGAGAAATCTTAAAGTAGTGGGAATTTCAAAACGATTACCGCAGTTTTAGTACTTGTTTATTGATAGTGAATTCAACATGAGCCAAATATAGCGGAATTGGTAGACAGTGAATCTCATAAAGAATTATTTTTTGAACCTACCGCCATTTAGTGGTTTACTGGTGAGCCGCAAAATGGCATTTGACTGTCAGGCCTCCGTATCGCCAGCCAGTAGCTTTTGCTTTTGGGAGATATCACCTGACGGAAAGCAGAAAGTTCCTTGTGTCATCGAATTTAATTAAAGTCCGTTTTCATTTTCCAGCGGCAATTCAGCACGAAGTCTGGAAATAATCAGCCCTCCGACATTTTGATTCCACCCAGATTATTTCGAAGAGAAAGTCAGGGAATTGTTAAACCAGTACTTAAGAACAGTGACGGATCTAACATGCGTTCTTGGCCTAGTTGCCTTGTTTACCAGATTTTAAAATTTATGTGATATTTTTTTCAGTGAGAATACGTGAAGAATCTAATTTTTCTCCCGCCTCTGCTTGAGATTCGTATCACAAACTCAATTCAATCTATCAGAGCTCAGATATTATTCCGTGTATGGGAAGAAATGGGTTTCCATGTAGTTACATGCAGAGAAAAAAAAACTGCACCCACCCACACACACACACACGCACACGCACGCATTGGGTGTTTGTAACGTACAGAACAAACTTAGGGTGTTTTCTTGCCAAATTTACAAAAAACGATGTTCCTCTCCGAAGCACAGTATTTGCTGCCATTTTTGAAATCCTGATAACACTTTTAAATAGCCCTGTGCATCTAAGAAATTAAAATCGATATAGGGTAAACAAAAATCTCTACCGATAGTTTTCTGTTTGAGCATACTGTGCGTGCCAATGAATCTGCTGGAGGTTGCAACATGTGGCTGTTCTGTGAGTGATCCGTGTATGATAACCGTTCTTTACTTTTTTGGTTGCCAGTTATCTCGCCAGGACAAGAGCAGCGCCCTGGTTTGCAGCGTTCTAAGAACTGGCTTCTGACCATTCGTCCGAGATGGTTCCTGGTTCGAATCCCGGTAAGGCACAGTTGTTGCGTTTGTCTCATGGAACTTACCTTGTCCCATTCCTGGAAGCAGTCGCACTATATTAGTCACCTGATTGGAGCCATCGATTCGCTAACGATGGTCTTTAAATTCCCGAAATAAAAAAGAAACAGGCATATTTTATAGTGCCATGATTTGCATGCTTGGAATAATGTCTTTATGAGATTTCCGATGAAGACTAATTTGTTTAGGCATTTCCACTTTTTTTTTTTTTTAAAACGGAGGAGACATAGCGTCCAAACGTTGTGTTACGAAGGACAACTGACACGTTTCCAAATTTCATATTTATACATATTTAAAAATTGTATTAAACAAGTATACGCTTCATTTGTGTGCAAAGCAGTCATTAATTACGGAATTTCATTTCCGTAATTTATAATTCCTTTTCGGACAAACGTTGAAAAAAAAAAGATATTTGTGAATGGAAGTGTTATTCAAATTTTCAGGATAAAAGGTTGTGACCGTAAGAGTTAGCAAACGTATGCTTTCAAAAAACAAAATTAAGTACTGTTATGCTTGATATTTAGTTGAAATTCTTAAGATTCGAGTGAATCTGGTGAAACACAATCCTCGTGATCATAAATTTCATGAATTAGTGGAAATTTTCAACGTTCTTTCTTGTATAATTGAACCATACAAAAAGATAATATAATATACGAATATTTTATTCAATGCATGATATTTACATTCAAGACTACCGGTGTTCATTTAGTCTTTAAAAAAGCACAGATTTTTTGTTACAATATTCTTTTCATCAAAGAATAAATATCTGGGCAATCTTTGGGGTAGAAGCAAAATTTTTTTTATTAAAAATTCCTTAAAGTGTATGTTTCAACACGACGAAAACAAAATAGCTGCAAAAATGCTTCAAGAAGGCCAAATTTTTACCGTGCAGTCTACAATTTCATATTAAATGTGTTATATTCTACCCCGTTTTCCATGGTAACTATTGGCAATTCTGCAGTTGCTATCCAAACCGAACATATAACGGCAAATCTAAATCAAAATATTTAAACAGGTGTTTGATTTCTGCACTCCGACTGTGTGTGTGTGTGTGTGTGTGTGTGTGTGTGTGTGTGTGATGTTCCCTTTTACACACATTTCAAATACGCTATTTGTTCCTCAATTCAGTGACAATAATTTTTCACATCTTCTCTGTTTCCAAGCTTTGATTTGTACGGCATAGTTTTCGTAGCATTTTACTAATAAAACTATTATTCAGATACAAACATTCCTTTAATGCTTGTAGAGAGGACTTCATTCATTTCACTAAAATATGTTAATTAGCCAGAATTTTTCTCTTTCCACAGTTTTTTAAAAATCAACTGCTAATTGTTTTCATTCGGATGTCCACTTAAAATCTTAGCTGTTGATTCCCATTTGATTCTTTTCGCCAGTGACCAATAACTCTATAATGTGCTTTGCTTATTTGTATCAGATATATTGTAAAACGGCGGAAAAAAAATAGGCAGAAGTAAAATGAACCTTAACGGGGAACTGGAGTGTTTAAAAAAATGGCGCGCTGCATATTTAAATCAACAAATAAGGGATCTAAAGCATTTGGAATACTTTTTGAAAAGTCTCATTTTGATTTATTAAAGAGTGAATGTAAAATTATCTAAACATTATCTGACAGAGCAACACAAATTTGGAAAATAAAGTTTTTACAGAAGGTAGGAAAATATGCCTATTACACATAATATTATTGCAATCTGAAAAAAATCTGTCAGTCTCACTCACGTAAATATAAATGCAAAAAAATTTGATTTTATTCAATTTTTTTGGGGGGTAGGTGCAAAGAGCATAAAACAAAATCTGAAACTATTTATTCAAACAGTGAAAATAGAGGACAGTGAGTTGACCTCAGTGAATTGAAATGTGGATATCTCTTCTACTATCGTGGAACAGATACTGACAGAACTAGTGGTGTTGCATATATAATAAACAAGAACCTGAAGGATAAAGTTGTAAAAGTTCAACTTTCTCTAACAGAGCTGCACGACTTGTTATTCAACTCTCGAGAAGATAACAGGTTCGTATTATTCAAGGGCATGCACCCACCACAAGTCATCCTGCAGATGAGATTGGAGAATTTTATAAGAAATTCGTCATCTAAATAATAAAGCAGGCGGCACTTGAAGATCATTATAGAAGATTTCAATGCCAAAATAGGGCAACGGCAATAGAACGAAACTTCAGTAGGTAAATTCGGTCACGGTAACAGAAACCAGCGTGGAATAACCCTCGTAGAGTTTGCAGAGGCAGAAGGGTTTACATCATGAACTCTTTTTTCAAGTAAAAGCCGCAAAGGAAACGGACGTGGAGGTATCCCAATGGATTGACAACTAAAATTGATTTTATTATGTGTAACAAGAAATTTGTCATGGAAGACTGCAGTGTGCTGAACAAGTTCAACACCGGTAGTGAGCATAGAATGGTAAGATGTAAGACGCACGTCAATGCTAAGTTCGAGCGTGGCAAGCTCATAAAACAAAGAAAGTGTGTTGACATGACCAACCTTAAAAGGCATCAAAATAACTTAAAATTGTAACTGAGGTACATAATATCTGCTCTAGAAGGTCTAACGTCGGAAGAAGTGGACATCTCTGAATTTAACACAAAGCTAACCAAGGTTCTTATGGAAACAGCAACAAAAATAGCTGGTATTAAGAACAAGTTGTATATGAAAAAATTATCAGAATAAACCAAAATTTTAATTCCCAAAAGAAGAGAGATGTGGACAACTAAAGGATATGTGACTTCGAAAGTGGAATACATAGAGCTATGAAAGACAGTACTAAAAGGTATCACTGAAGACGTAAGGGAATTCTACTGTAAACTAGTGAGGAAAGCAACTGAAAACAACCAACGCCTGAAGAAAGAAAAATATATCTGAGGAAATGAAGAAAACAGATTACGTCTCTAGGAAAAGAAGATGGTTCTGTAACAAGAAATTGAGGCAATACTTTGACAAGAGTGAAATATTTCTACTCAAAACTATATGAAAGGGTTGATACATGTACTCCAGACATTACGAAAGGTACCAGTACCAGAGTTCTTCCAGTCCTCCCAGCAGAAGTTGTACAAGCTATCAAGAACATGAAATGGAAAAATATCCAGGAGAAGATGGAATTACTTTAGACATCATACAAGAAGCAAGTGGAGAAATCGAAACAGTACTCGCCCAAGTTTTCACTCGATACCTTAATGAAGGGAAGATTCTTGAGGATTGGAACAATGCTACATGTATCATACTACATAAAAAATGTAACATTGAGGATCTCAGAAACTACAGACCTATTAGCCTCCTATCAGATGTTTATGAAATCTTCACTATAGTTCTTTCACACCGCTTGAAGGCGACGTTGGACATGGCTTAACTGAGAGAACAAGCTGTATTCAGGAGTGGCTACAGCAATATATATCATATCCACGTACTGAGGAAACTAATTGAAAGAGCGAGGTAATATGAACTTCCGCTATGCATGGCTTTTATCGATTATGAAAAGGCCTTTGATTCTTTGAAACCATCGACAGTTACAATGGCTTGGAAATCCTGCGGTAGTGGAGACGCATACATTAATATTATTTATAACATCTATGAAAATGAAAGTGCAAAGATTCGGCTATTTGAGAATACAGCTCCCATAAAAGCTAGAAAGTGGGTGAGACAAGGCGACAGAATATCTCCCAAACTCTTTAATGCCACTTTGGAAAAGGTCATTCAGTCACTCAACTAGGAAAACAAAGGGATAGAGATTAATGGAGATTATCTAACTCACCTTAGTTTTGCTGATGACGTGGTCATTTTTGCAACTACTCATTTTTACAATCCCATCAGAGCTGCAGAGTATGATCCAGGAACTTGCTGACAAGAGTAAAGAAGTTGGATTAAAAATGAACATTCAGAAAACAAAAGTGATTTACAACGCTTTTACAAGAAATGAAGATTTATCGATTGATGGGGACAAGCTGGAGATAACCAATACCTACGCTTATCTTGGACAGCAGATATCAAGTGAGGGTCACATTGATGAAAAAATTAATCGGCGTACATAACTTGCTTGCAGAGCTTTTGGAAGAAACAGTATAATTTTCAAGAGTAATATGTCATTATATCTTAAAAGAAAAGTGTTTGATCAGTGCATTCTTCCAGTGCTTAGAAACTAGTTTTCTAGAAACTTGTGTGCAGTACTGACATTCGCATCAATTATGATATCTTCCGACACAGAGTGGAAACCTCGATCGTTCTGTATTGCATTAATGTATAATGCCTCCTCCTTCCAGATGAACAAATATGCAGCGCCATACTCTTCGATTAAATATATATGCGGGTCAGAACGGGTTGCATTCGTATTTCAATAATATGTAAAAAGACCTAATAAACATGCCCATTTGTTTGGTCGATTCAACTCAAATATATTTGAACCTAACTTCCACTAGCATCGTGGTTTACCAGCAGCTGCTTCATTAGAGAACATATTTCCACTTATGTCTCTAGAAGAAACAGATGGTCATCATTATAAAATTTACCGATTTTCCCTTTCATTTAATGCCGACTTAAAATTAAACATACTGGTACCCATTGATATAAAATCAAAATGCACAACATAAGTACGTTAGTTTCTGGCGTATCTACGTAAACCAGGAAAGTACTATTCATAAAAATATTTTTTTTGTTGAATACTTTTCGTCATTGATAATGAAACGTTTAAAATTAACTTTAAACATAATTCCAAAAATACTGATTTTGTAGAATGCATCATTATAATTAGAGGGAAGAGTTTTAAAAGTTGGAGAGCATTGAACAGTTCTTTTAACTTACAGAACATGTGGATATGTAAGTAATTTTCAGGAAAATCAATGATGTCTTCTCTGCGTTAAATGGTTCTTGATTTTTTGCTTAATACCTTATATTTTATTATGATTATTAAAATCATCTTAATGAAGCTTTTAGTGTTTTCCTTAAATAATAATCTACATATAATATTCTTCTCATTTGAAAACAGTTTCTTCTATTTCATTGGTTACAATTGTCGTGAGATAAAACACCCTCAAAAGAGAGCAGATGCTAAACAAACTGACCAATTTATTTCTGAAAATCAGTGGACTAGTAAATGAATGGCACTTAAATAACAAAGCTTTAGAATTCCTACCTAAGGGCGTGATAACCCTTTTATAACACGAGTGTACAAGCAGAGTCAGCGACACGAGCAGTTCCCGGAAAATTTTCGGCGGTAATGCCAGCCATGTCTTTTTGCGGTATTGTCCTGAATTTCGCACGATATGTCCGTCCACAAAATCCCACAAAGCTTCCACATTGTTTAAATCCGGAGAGTTTAGGGGTCAATATATGGTTCACAATTTTGAGCAGTGTTTGTGCAGCAGTACCTGGGTCGTTGCTGCCCTGCGGGGTAGCGCACTTTTCTGCTGAAACAGATCATCGGCTGCAGGACGCACGGAGGTAATCAGCCAGCACATGGTGGTTGAGGGCAGCGGTTAAGACCCTCTGCAGATGCACTAAAGGGCCAAAAGTGTCATATAAGAAGGCTCCGCAAACCACCACAGAGCCGCCAGAGGCTGGTGTTGATTTCATCAAGCGATGGCCTCATGCTATCAACACTACATCACGCCAATTCCTCAGCTCTGTACAACTGAAAAGGGAAACATCGTGGTATGTCTGTCCGCCCGACGGGGCGCCACTCTACATAGATCCACTTCTAATTTTGCTGGCAAAACGCAAGGCGTAATAATCGATGACCAGCAGTCAAGAGTGGTACACGAGTACGGCGTAGGTACCTGTTGCCCAGGGTATGGAACGTACGCCGTAACGTTCACTAGCTTACGCTGTTTGGGCATCCAGCGCTTTACCTGGATGTGATTTGCGTCAACGCAGCCAAGCGTTCTATTTGTGCGAACCTGGATATTCTATGTCGATCCAGGTAATCAATAGCGTGTGGGGGTCCTCCGCTCCCCCTTTGGCCGCTGGTACGTACGTCGATGCTATACTCGAGGTACACGCTGGACATGACTACGCTTTAGCGGCCCTAGGGTTTTTACCACTTGGCCGACAGAGTGACCCATCTCTCTAACCGGACAACATGTCCACACCCAAAGACATTCAAATTACCGTGTTTCCCCGTGTTGGTCGATTCCGATACACGGTTAGACAGCCCGAATACCATAAATTATAGCCTGCATCCGTTTTGAGTACTTCCCACTCTGCGCGTGAATGCCCAATGCAACTGCCCATCACCTCTATTCGGGTGGGCCGAAAACAACCATAAAGTTGTGAAAGTCGGAGATCCCAAATTTAATAGCGCGGAAAAGTTGTCTACCTACCTTGGTAGTAATTGTTAAAATTTTCTCCGAAATTTATTAAAATATTCCGGTTCCACAACGACCTCGATGTCAAAGCCTGAATACTGTAGTAAGTCATTTAAGCGGATATTTTGCCTTAATAGTGCACAAAAGATCTGATATGACTTTTACTCCGCAAAAATATAAGTAAGTAGTCCAGTGATACTTCCGTCTCTCGCATCGTTCAGGAGACTCCCATCTTTACTGCACTCATTCTGTGTTTATGTTTAATTTTAAACGGCCGTTTGTTACAATTCAGCTGTTACTCGACATATTGCTTACAATCTGCTACAGCTAAAGTCTCGAGGTTAGTCTTGCATTTTGTGCAGTTTTCTAACAGTAACGGGGGAAATTAGGTTATTTTTAGCGTTTGTGGGGAAACTCTGAAATTCTGCTGATTTAAAATTGCAAACCAGACAAAGACTAAAAAGGTCAAGGTTTCTACACGCTGCTCTGTACGTTGTACATTCATTGGATACCCAAAGGAATGTTCGTGTTTTCCCATCGTTCGTGTTTTCCTGTCATATGAAGATGTAGTTTTCGATTATATTTATAATTGCATTTCTTTAAAGCAAATGATCAGAGTCGGATCCTTCTTTTGCTGTAATTTCACATTCTACAAGCCAGAAGTTAGTTTATACATGCATCTGAAAGAAAGCCTGGATTCCGACTGTGTTAGACATCCGAAAAGCAAAAAAAAAATCGGCACTATCACGATTAATATCAAATGCTGATGAAGTGTTACTCAAAGAGAAAGGAATTTAAGAATTTCAAGTTGAAAGTAGCTAATGTCAGAGAGAGTAAAGAGCTAATTGATACAGAATCTTGCAAATGCCGCACTTTCGATGAATGCAATTGTGAAAGACAATGTAAAGCACTAAAAGAGGAGCAAACCCTTTTACTAGACCAACTTACCACCCGAAAAATAGCCATAGGGTATACAGATATTCCTTCCGTGATGTCGCAAAAGCGAGCACAGAAGAGAGCAAAGAATACAGCGAGAGCTGTACGCTTAAAGGATTCGTCTAGTTACAAAGAGTAGTCTTAAAATTCAGGCAAGTTGAACATGTACATTCTTCAGATTCAGATGCTTTTGAAAGGATAGGTTCTGAAGAATTCGCAAATGAAGTAAATTCGATTCAATCCACTTCTA
This sequence comes from Macrothele yani, assembly GCA_039090855.1. Taxonomy (NCBI): domain Eukaryota; kingdom Metazoa; phylum Arthropoda; class Arachnida; order Araneae; family Macrothelidae; genus Macrothele; species Macrothele yani. The sequence goes on along the minus strand of CM076999.1, from coordinate 41,104,639 downwards.
TCCCCCAACTCCATCTGCTGTATTTAAAGATTCTGTACAGCGATCCTTATCGATACCATCGAAAACTAAAGAGCAAAGGAGTTTAAGATTGACTTCTTTAGCAAGATAAGCTGTCCGTTATAGAATATCAGACAGAGCCACTGCTGCGATAGCCAGTTCTGTGCAGCAGGATATCGGAATAATTTTACTACACATGAGATTGACAAAAACAAAATAAGAATTTAGAGAGACAGAAAGCTCAGAGTGAACTTCAACAACTGTCAGGTAGAAAATTATTGGGACTCATTCATCTGACACAGGCGCTTAATCGTCACATTAAGCGCTTTTATTAGATTAATGAGTAGCTGAAAAACACTTGATAAGTATTCATATCTCGTCTTATTGAAGGATGCTGATGATTATACACTGCTGGACAATTGCTAAGGACGGATCATAAACGGCTATATAGCGCCTAAAAAAATAAGTGTGGTTGGATGCCAAGTGAAATAAAATAATGTCAGAATGCCAGGACATTACAAGAAAGACAATTAAGTGTGCTCTGAAATCCAGAAGGCTTTGGAACGTGTTCAAGGGACAAACAGGCCATTTTGTACAAAATACGTAAACGTGAAAAAAATGCAATTACCGTCCGCAGGCGTTCCGGCGTAAGATGACAATACGGGATATGGCCACCATGGAGGGCGATGCAAGATTCCACACGTCGCGTCATGCTTTGCACAACATTATCAAGCAGCTGTTGGGGTAATTTATCCCATTCCTCTGTCAGTGCACGGATGAGGGTGTCCTTGTTTATTGGAGGGCATTGCCGACCAGCAAGACTCCTTCCCAAAGCATCCCACACATTTTCAATGGGATTCAGATCTGGAGAACGTGCTGGCCACGCGAGGCATTAAATATCTTCGCTCTCAAGACACTCCTGGACAGCGACTGTTCGATGACAAGTTGCGTTGTCGTCCATGAAAATGAATCTATCACCGACAGCACCACGGAACATGCAAACATGAGGTAGAAGAACATCATTAATGAATCGTTGGCCAGTCATAGTCCCAACTGGAAGCACATAGAGGGACGTACGGCGATTGATCATGATGCCAGCCCATACCATGACACTACATGTCGGATATCGGTCCCTTTCCTCTATGTTTGCTGGACAATATGCAGTACCACTATCACGCCAGATGAGTTGTCGTCGACAATCAGACGATAGACTGTATCTACTCTCATCTGAAAAGGAGGACAGCAGACCAGTCGTTATCAGTCCAATTGCGATGTTGATGGCACCATTGCCAACGGGTGGTACGGTGACGTCTGGACAATGGGATGCACACAACAGGACGGCGGGCGTATAGTCCTCCTACATGCAAACGTCTGGCGACAGTTTTTTTGGGAGATCCGCTTGCCAGTAGCAGCCATAAACTGATTTGCTACCTCACTAGCTGTGCTGCGCCGGTGTCTTTTTGTTGATAGCACTATGTACCGATCTTCTGCAGGTTTCGTACTGCGAACACGACCTACACCGTGACGTTTGCTACACTCTCCATTTGTTTGAAATGATTTCTAAAGCCTTGAAACCACACTGTGGCTGACGTCGACCTCCCTGGCAACATCTGTTATTTTTAGCCCTTCTTCAATATTGCCAATAATACGGTCACGCGTAAAATCATCTAGGTGATGTCGGGAAGACATACTGAAAATTGCAAGTTTGTCAATTGGTTGTTTTCCTTTCAACTTTGCGTTTGAACAACAACGGTCAATAGGCGTCAAATCCTTTGTATCTCTTATCAGCGCTATGACGTCACGAACAAGTTCGGCAATTCAAAATTTGCATAAGCACAACTCGTCTTACTGTATCCCGCACTTATGCTAATTTCCACTTTTTCCTGCCTTCCATTTTATGGTTGCTATCGTTCCTATTGTCATCCATTCCTAGAAATTGTCCGGCAGTGTATGAACTTTTTCTACAAGAAGGAAGAGACAATAAATTACTGCAAATGTTTTAACAGTTTTTAAACATGCCGGTGAAGGACAGATTGGCCTTAAGGCGGAAGTATCTGACCACTGGGAGAAACTTTGAAGGGTTGAATTTTTCCGACGCAATATCACCATCGGCAATAAGAGCTGCCATTCTTGAAATTTGCGAAGCGTTCATGTACGTGCTGCAAGAGTACATGAAGGTAATTCCGTAATTTCTCCATCTTTGCTTGAACTAATGTATGATTGAAACCTGAAATTGAATTTCTCTGCTGAATGTTGTTATGCTCATGTACGCTTGGAAATTGGGGATTCTGAAATATGTACCAACAGTACTGCTACGTGAAACAATTTATTTAGAAAAGAGTCATAGACATTTCATAAATACGTAACGTAGAAAAATTAAAAAATATCAGAGCCATAAGACATATTTGCATTCCCGCAAAAATGGTAAACAGTGTTGCCAGTGGGTTGCCATAATATAATAAATATAACTTCTGGTTGAGAAGGAACAGAAGGTGTACTCAACGTCGCATTATTTCGCAGAAAAAGACTGCACGGAAAATCGCTTTGACAGGGATCCTCGTTCGGTTTTACTGAATATCTACGCAGATTCCCGAAACTGGACTGAAACAGTACATCGTAAATCGTTTTTTCTCCCAATAATCGCTAATAACAGTGTTCCAGCCTTCCAACATGACTCAAGAATTCGAGATGATGAATAGGATTATTGACTCGCACGTCTCCAAACGGTTGGTATTAATTACAATAGCCACTCCATCAGCCAGCACTGACACTCAAATATCAGAATATCCAGCTTCGCGTCATTACCGCAACATCATTTGTTGCCATTCGAAATATATCCACCTTACACGTTAAATAAAACACAAGTTATTATCATGCAATAAAAGTTGTAATATTGAACGTGTAAGCTACGCTTAAAGCTTCGAAACAAGAGTCAACAGCATTCTATTTCGTAAGAGTTGGTATCCGTCTTTTTCCTAATGCCAAAGCTATTGATATACATTATGATACAAATCTTAATTGAATACTTTATCCCCGATTAAAATCGTCGCATTCTTTGGTATTTAGTAGAAAACTAGCTTCAAGGAAATGCTTAAATAATTATTGAGCATATTACTAAAGGTATGTTACTTAAATGAAAAATTCTGAAGCCAATTCTGCAATTAGAAAGTGCAGTTTAATATTGATAAAAGTAGGTATATATATTTATATACCTCATTCTGTGTTTTGTTTTTTAAGGTTCCTAATTTGTTTAACTGCGTTTGACTAGGCTCAAGTGATATTCATAACATCTAATTTTCAAAATCAGGTAGAAACATTTGTTTGGGTTATTTAAATTAATAACATATTCTGGTCTTGGCATTAATGGTTTTATATTTTACCCAGTTTTCGGTCTCGTTGGGGCCAGGGCTCTATCTTGCAATATAAACTTCGGGCTGCTGATATACCACGAGCCCGGTCTCAGAAAATTATGCCCGATCACAGCTCTAATGTCAAAACACATTAGCATATATTTCATGTAGAACTTGAAAGAAACATACTGGAATACAATACGCATCCAGAAGTTGGGTGCCCGGCCGGGGCGCAGTGGACTAAGCGAAGTTTTTCTGGCCATACGTCCAAGATGGGCACCTGTTGGAATTCCGGTGAGGCATGGATATTTCCTTTGTATTACGGCAATGACCTTCTCCCTTCCCTGGAGTCAGTAATTAGGAACAAGCAATTGCTTATAACCCATTGAGTTGCTAACGGTGGTCGCTAAAATCCCAATACAAAAAAAATAAATTTTGATACTACACTTATTACTTAATGTCGCCCAAAGCAACACAGGTGGAGAAATATTAGTCAGCTTCTACTTCCTTTTAAGTCATCAAATATAGTAAGATTTTTATTTATGACTCCGTAAAACTGGAGGGCATGAGCGATAGATCTGCGGATATGAATCTACATAAATTATTCATAAGCAATAGATGCACAGAAATGAAGATGCGGCTCTGAAACTTTGAGATGCGAGGACTTCAAATTTATCTTCGTTTCAAGTATTGTTAGTGATATTCATTCCTAAACAACGTTGGCATGACAACAGCAAAACTCAGGAACAGCTAAAAATCTTTATTTTGGATATGCTGATATCTCAGTCTACTGCGAAACATACCTCCCACATAAATTGTGGTGAATAAAATTGCGTAAGCTGAACACCGACTTAAGATATATCACGTATCTTTAATCATACTGGTACAGCTCTTCATACGTTGATTTACACTAAAGAGAGAAAAGGTTATCACTATAAGTTTAATATACATGTCGGTCGTTCAGGTACAGAGTTTTCAAATCAAGAGTTTTATGCATAAAGTCCAAAAAAATTTTAAGAAAAGGGAATTCACAGATTAATTCCTTTTGAAACGGAAATTCATTTAGAAATCTTCAAAAACAGATATCTATTTTAAAGTCGACCTGAAAAAAGTATTTAAATTAGCTTAGAAATTCATTTCAGAAAGGTATTTGGAATGAGATTATATTTTGAAAAATCTTTCCAAAACATATTCCATACGAAATCATAAAGATTGAATTTTATAATTTGCATATATTTCGGAGGGATGTTTCAGTAATATGTTGTTAGATATTTCATCAAGTATCATCCATATAAAATTTGGAAGATGTGAATCCGTTTATTGGTGTAAATATGACATGGATGTTAAGTCATATTATAACCAAAAACTTGAAAATTTCGTCTTCTTGAAGAGGAAATCCAACTCGCGTCTCCCGGAGAGCGCTCCAGTGTGCTAACCACTACACCACCTAGAACGACCAAGTTTCAATTTTTCGATTAAGTTGAATATAACCATCACAGGATTTTCTACTAGAATCCACCGGCACTCGTATATAGCATATCTGGGGGTTTGGAATTTATTCGCGTGAATTTCCGCAGGCAATGATTCAGTTTTTTTTTTTCAATTTCGAGACAATTATTTCTCGTGATTGCACGGAGGCAATCACCGGAATGAATTCAAAATCTCCAGATTCGCTATATATGAATGTCTGTAGCTTAGACTAACAAGTCATGTGATTTATTTATTCAAATTAATGGGAAACTTGAGACTTGGTCGTTTTGGGTTGTGAAGTGGTTACCATATTTCGGCACTATTCGGGAAACGCGGGTAAGATTTCCGATCCAGGAAAACGAAAATTATAAGATTTCAGATATTATGTATCACTTGAAATCTATGTCATATTTACACCAATAAATTATTTCGCATCTTCCAAATTTGTATTGATTTGTAATGGTGTAATTCCGTATTTCATTCTTTGATCATCAATATCTTCATTAAGGAGTTGTCGCTTTAATATTGAGAAAAAAAATTAAATTTAATTTTTCACGTGAGATTACGGATGCAACATTACGTGATTTCTTACTAAATCACGCCTCTGAATAGGCTTGAATCATTTAATGTAAGGAAAATGTACACCAAGAAGGAATTGGCGGACGATCATGAAATTTTCATATGTTAATAAGGTCGAGTTTAGGTAGGTGTGATGTTAATTTTGGGACCAACCGGTGAGCGCTCACGCCACAGCACGGCAAATTATGCAAATTATTATCGTCGGTGATATTTAAGGAGTACGGCGAAGCTAATGTAATCAGTCGTCGGCGTACGGACACGTGCGAAGACCCTGAAGAATATGCAATGCCTGGACATGGACGACGTTTACGATTTCAGCAGTTATCGTACTTTGTGCGAGGTCGTCTAGTCGGACTCCTTGAGGCCGGGTGGTCGTATCGTCGTGTTACGGAGAGAATTGGACAGGAAGTATCGGTAATGGTATGATGGTGGCGTAGATAGTCAGAGGAACATTCGCACACGAGAAGACGTGCAACCGGGAGTCACAGACGGACTGATGAGCGGACCGATCGACGCATAAGAAGAGCGGCGTTGTCAAGCAGAACATCCACGGCGACGCAAATCCGAGCTTCCGTTGCAACCGAGGTGACTGTGCGAACAATCCGCAACCGTTTACTGGATGAAGGACTACGTGCACGTGTGACACTGGCATGTGTACCTCTGACTCCAGCCCACCGACAGGAAAAGCTGCAGCGGGTCGCCAACGTCTGCACTGGAGGAATTCAGTTCAGCGATGAAAGCGGATTCTTCTTGGGAGCCTTCGATGGCCGTATGCGTGTTCGCAAACGCACAGGGGAGCGTCTCCACACTTCTTGAATTAGCCAGCAACACACAGGGCCTACATCTGGTGTCCTGGTGTGGGGAGCGATCAGCTATCACTCCCGAACACAACTAGTGTTTGTACCGGGTACCTTAAGCAGCACCTCCTACATCAACAACATCATTCAGCCCGTTCTTGTGCCATTTGTAAGGTTGGTTCATCGTGGTGTTTACCAGCAAGATAACGCACGCCCACACATGGCACGTGCAACGTAAAATGCACTTCAGGGTGTGAGACAACTCGCATGGCCTGCATGTTCACCGGATTTGTCTCCCATTGAGCACGTGCGGGATTTTGTGGGACAACGACTTATCCGGTCTCCACGGCCAGCTACGACCATTCCCGATTTACGCGTCCAGGTTGAGGATGCTTGGATCTTAATACCCCAAACTTACATCCAACATCTGTACGGCAGACTCCATGCAAGATTTGCACAGTGTGACGCAATTCATGGAGGTTCAACCTCGTACTAACCATGTTACATGGAAATGTTATTTTTCAGTATACCAGCAAAATGAGCTGTATTTTGCCATAATGTTTTGATCACGTGATCCCCTGTATTCCGTTATTATGCTGTATAAATTTCGTTGGTATCAGACGTCTCCTTCTTGGTGTTCTTTCTTCACTTTCCGCAAGTGTATGTTCCAAATAAGCTAAACAGAGCATCTGAGGTCAATCTGTTTATTTATATCCAAATAACTAATAACAAAATGCGAAAAAATCATCTAGAAGGTAATGTAGAGATTAGCCTAATCAAAGAAAAGGAAATTAATCGCCGTTTTCCCAACTTCTTCGACTTAACAAATAAACTTGCATACGAGCATCATTTTACATATGAAATGACGAAATAGTGAATTTTATGCTCCTAGAAGACACGGATCGCTTATTTTGGGCTTAATTGCATATGGAAGTTTAACTTAGATAACGACGTTAATACATTCAGTGTTTTTGTTAGTTTTTTTTTTCGGTCATTTCTCAAAACCAGTAAATAATAATTCTGAAATCCTAGTAAAGCATATAGATATTTACTAAAAACTATTGTGCATACAAAGCTGGGAACGGAACTTTAAATCAGAAATAGTTTCAAATAGACATCGGAGGACCAGTGGCCTCAGATAATATCGCTATTAGGAATTTGTGCAGTGAAACATAATATTGTAATCTCAACATTCGCGTAACTTCCCGCAGTGAAATCTCCGTGATAGACGTATTAACTTCCCGCCGTGTGGATGCAGTTAATGATAGCACATAGCGACATAGGTTTCGGAAATTCCGGGAGGGAGGCAGAAGCTGTAAAAGTCAGCCATTTCATGGACGTCCGTCGATGGTTACTGACGAGGATGTGGACCAAGCCATAAAAAAATGACCAACATCCAACCGTCCTGGAATTTGCGGAAACGTTGTCGGTACACAGAACAAGAGTGAAAAAACGAATGCATGATCTTGGGTTCAGCACCAAGTACGATAACTGGGTTTCGCCCCAGCTTTCTGCGAAGCTACGAGAGGAGAAAATTCGTACCTGTGTGTCTTTGCTTTCTCACTGAAATGAACCGTTTCGGCGCAGTGTCCACGGATTAATCCACTGGAGGTGCTAGTACCTAACCGAATGATAAATGATGAACTTTTCTGCAAAACGTTGGACAGATTGCGAGAAAAACTGACATCCAAGTGGCCAGTTATCATCAATCGCCAAGGCGTGCTCTTGCATCATGATAACTCTAGACCTCATGCTGCTGTAATCACTCGGCAAAAATTACTGGACTTTGGTCAGGAAGTATTACATCTCCCGGCGTATTTCCTGACCTGGAATCTACAGACTATCTCCTTTTTCGATCGCTACATAAAGCCTTCGCTCTCCAATCTTTCGATGATATGGACGATGTGAAATCTGCATAACACGTCTTTTTGTACCCAAAAACACAATAGTTTTTCAAGCGGTGGATGCACCTACTCATGGACAGATGGCAAGAGGTCATTCAGAATGAGGAAAATTATGCGAAATACTACGTACGTCATTTGTTGGGTTCTCCTCCTTTTTTTGTAGCCTACAAAAACGGTAGAATTTAGGCACACACCAATACCTTAAGAAATTTAACAAAATAAATAAATGCTTACGTGCAAACCAGTATGAGCTTTCGCAACATGTCGAATGGTCGAAGAACCTTACTTTAATTTTCGAACGCTCATTCACAGTGCTGTTAACGAAGTTAACTGATTAAATTGCGAATTCAAGCTTTTTAAACAGTAGCCAACTCTTTCAGGTGTTTTAAGCCAAAGCATATAATTGTTAGTTTGTTTTTAATCAGAAAAGAAAACTATTATTATGAAGTGGTATCTTCAAACTGGAACAAACCTTTTCCTCTCAAAATTCAAGCCTGTTCCCTGAAGATGAATGCAGTATACAACAGTTTGTTCTATATGGAAGAATACTAGCTGATGACTATACCTGCACCGTCTAAGTGCAAGACTTTGCAGGGAAATGTGTAACTCTCTCATTAGTTCGGAATTAAGGTTCCTGACGGCGCTGCGATAGCTAGCCCGTCAGTCTCCGGAAACCACAGTCTTCCACTCGGGAAATGTGTAACTCTCTCATTAGTTCGGAATTAAGGTTCCTGACGGCGCTGCGATAGCTAGCCCGCCAGTCTCCGGAAATTACAGTCTTCCACTCGGACAGATTCGGTCCAGAGACCTGTGGTGATCCGCTTCCTCAACGGGACCGGTACCTTACACCCTTCTATCATAACCCATGTGTGCGACGTGATATATGCAGTTGGGGCAAGCAAACTTTCAATAAATTATCTTATCTCGTGGCCGGGAGATCACCCGCCAACGCGAGTTATTTGGGACCAGTGTCCTTTATTAGGTATCAAATCAAAATACAAAATATATGCACGATACGTCTGGGGGTCCCATGCACCCCTCTGACAAATATTTAACACTGAAACACATTAATAACACAATGAAAATATTTACATAGTCCAAAGCACTAGGGCCAGTGCTGTGGTGATGACCCCAGGCCAGGGTCATCAGAAACACCTTGGTCAATAGACCTAAAAGCTCAATATCGAGAGCTACGTACCTCCGAAGGTACTACCATCTGTCAACCATAGTTGACCAGGCTTTTCCTTTGCTCAAGTTCCTTAATAAGACTAGGGCAAGTCTTACTGAAGCTGGAGTCAGAGACGTCCAGCTTCAGGCGGAACTTAGCATTCGCAGCAGTGCAGTTGGTGCACTTCGGTGTGGCTGCACACTGGTGGTGCTGGTGCCCAACTTCACCGCAATTGCCACACCTTGCTTCTGGCTCGGGACAGTTGCTTCGGAAATGGCCGAAACGATTGCACCAAAAGCACCTGACTTCCCGCTAAAATTCCTTTAGGCGGAGCACTGACCAACCCAAGTTCAGTGTCTTCCGCATCATCAATAGTTTGAAGGCTTTGAGCCCACGTCTGCCACCCAGTGGACCCTACCTCCCTTGCTCTTGATGGTGAAACAGGCTGAAAATCCGTTATCGAGGTCGGAGTTCTGCCCACGAACAGCTTCCTCGAACTCTTTGCTTGAGAGATCCCCGTCGACCCCATACACTATCAACCGGGGTGTCTCTTTCATGGGGCCGTGAGAAGTGTGCAATCTTTGGTCAACGCTTTGCCACTCAACTCCTGGGCAAGGCAGTCAAGCTCCCCGGGATGGGAACACTCCACCGCGACCCAACCTTTCATAACGCTCCGAATGCTCTTGACCCCTAACCACAGTTTAGTTGGGTTGACTGCGGTCTTCAGGGTCCTCTTTACGTCCTGTGAAGGTGTACTCGCGACAGTAGGATATACCAGGAGCACGTGTCTCCTGTCCCCCGACTTTTTCTTCATTTTGCTCCCAGTCGGGGGTGACGAAGGCCCTTTCGCCGTACTAGCCCCTTTCCTAGCCACTTCGGCGTAGGAAGCCACATTGGAGTCACTCTCGCAGCGCGACTCCTGGCGAACGGACAGCCTGCCTTCAAGAAAAGCTATCCAATTTGCTTGTTCGAAACAAGCCCTGCGGACACTCTCTAGGTGCGCTTTCATCTGCTTTCTTCCTGAGGGAGTGACCCGAGAGTGCATGATAGCGGACTATACTTCTCCCAAGATAAATTCTATGCGACCTAAGAAAGCCTATGATGTTAGCACCGGGGGTGTCTTGGGATGCTGGTTGGCCTCCAAAGATGTCTCTGGAGGACCAGCGGACGACGCCTAAGAAGCCCGAAAGGGTTCGGGCTGGGGTGGTGCTTTTCCCTTCCTTGCCGTGGGTGGAAATGGCAAGGACGTGCTTACGCATCGAGCAGACTGAGATGGCTCAGCCGAAGGAGAGGCTCCCTTCGTGGGTGTAGCGGCTTTAGAGCCCTTCACCCCAGGAAGAGTCTTTAAAGATCTCGTCCTTTTTACGATGAGGGCATTTCAAGAAAGATATATTTAAAAATCGTTTTCATCTTTTTTTTTTGAGTGGAATTGCAAACTTAGCTTTATGATTAGAAAAGTAGGCAGCATATTTGCGTGTCAAAACATTTACAGGTGCCCATGAAACAGAAAGTTGATGCGGCCGTTACAACCGAGCATGGGGCTCTGTTTTATATTCGTTTGAAAGTGCCAAATTATTCTTGCATAAAGGTAATGAATAATTCGTTTTCAACTGCAGACAAATCAATACTTATATCGCCAACTAACAAGATCGGTAACTTATCTAAATTCAAACAATGGAGTAAACTGAAAGATTAAGACAATTTAGGTGCTTAAGCTAACAGTTGTCATTATGTAAAACGTATAGCGTCGTCTATCTTATTTCCTGTGGTAATAAATACACACACTAACAACACTTTATCAGTTTCGTTATCACCAGTAAATATATCAGGTGCATTAATATTACTGAATTTGCCTTTAATGCTTGCAAGGTAATCATTTTCATCAGCGTAATATGCTTCAAATATACGTCGTACAATGGAAACCGGAGAATCGTTCTTCTTCTATGTACACTGCTGGCAACCCAAAATGCAACAACAAGAAGGAAGCATCCGATTGGCCTGAAATTCGCAGCATGCGTCGCCCGCGAGAGGACATGCATTGCAGGGCATATGCAAATTATGTGCGCCAGGCACGCCACCGAGAAGCACTATGAGAAGGGTGCACAAAAGGCGGGGTGGAAGTGGTGGAAGTGTGTTGTGCTGCCAGACCTGTGCGTAGGAAGCATCGTGATGCCTCGTCGCATAATACGGCAGTCATTCCAGGAAGTTTCGGAGTTCGACGGGGGAAGAGTAGTGGATTATCGTGACAGCGGTTTATCTTACCGAGACATCGGCGCCCGTGGTGGACGACATCCAGCCACAGTGAGGAGAAAATGGGTTCGGTGGTTGCAGAAGGGACGGACGGATCGACGTGAGCGATTGCCGCAGCCGCGGTACACCATCGAACAAGAGAACCGGCATGTTACGCGGCGGGCATTGACGGCTCGCACTGCCACATCAAGAACGTTAGCGCAGGAAGTAGGGGGTGTTGCGCTCAACCGTTTCATCTTTGTATTTGTTGTTATGTGTCCAGTAAATCTGGCTTTGCTATCTCGTGTCCTTCTTGGTGTTGAATTTTGGGTGGCCAGCAGTGTAGTAACACCACCTGCTCGCTGAGTTGGCAGTACATACTTCGAAATTCAACTGTTTACCTCGATCGGAGTGTTGCTGTTGTTGTCCATCCAATTTTCACTAAGAGCCATAAAATTGTGAAAGTTTTGGCACTGTGTTATTTCTCAACGATTTTATACAAGTTATGAAGTTTGTCACATGTCCATTTGGAAACTCCGCTTACGATGTTTCGAACCAACTATATATTTCAAAAAAGTTGGTGACAAAATTTTATGCATAAAAGGGTAAACTCAATCAGCTTCTGAAAGAGCATATCCGAATAAATGACCCTGCAAACTTAGGGCGCCTTGCTAAACGATCTATTACATTTCAAACAAAGAAATTGACATAGCTAAAGTTCGCAAAATTGAGTAAATTATACATCTCAGGTTCCCTATAAACTAAAGCAACATTAGAGGGTGTATTCCAGGGTGTTGTCAAGAAAAGCTTCTACTGAGTACATAAAAGCGCAAACTTAGTTTCGCGTATTTCTAGTGGATGACCTTAATAATCACACAAATATTATAAAAATGCACAAAAAATGCATCCAAACGTTAATAACCATTGTAATACTTTCAATGCCTCCAGAAAAAAGAAAAATAAGGGTGGGATGACTTGTAAATTGAGTTTCTCACAATTTATTACGTATGACACACACACGCGCGAACGCGCATAAATAGTTTGTTTGCTACCTTTAGCCAGAGTTGATTCTTTCTTTATTATAATTCCATTCTAAACCCTAGGATAATGAATTCGGCTCGATTTCATATTTTTAACATACATTGCTGAAAATAATTAAGAGGAAATGGGACCTTTGCGACATTATGCCATCCAGATGTGCCATATGCTTCTGAAACTATAAAACCTTACAAGTCGAGTATAACGTAGACAGTAGAATCATGCATATACTTATCCATGATTATATACTTATGCTAATTAGGATATTTGACGTACAACTGTATAAATCATTGATTGCGGTAAGAATGTAGGTTTTCCCGGTGCCACTTTGTTGTGTTGCTTCATCAATCATTTCGTTTCTTGAAGTCTTGAATTCGAACTTTGTTTCAACAGCATGATTTACCGGAATCAATGGCGTTCAGAGCTGTCTGCTTGAGGATGGTAAGACTGACACAGTGGGTGGTAGATGAATCGATTGTAGTGTCACAAAGTGTCATCTTCTGACAGTGGACAAGATTTTAAATACAGTCTGTTGGGACAGTGGGAAATGCTACCCTGAGCCAGCGAAATCTTCTCTTGTTAACAGGGCGTAGGTTGTTAACTCACGCTATCTACAAATCGCCTTCCCCATTATGCCCGTTATGCACGTACACCAAGGTTCTGTTAAACGCGAACACACCTTACGACCCGTAGAAAGTGGGTTGACGAACCCCGTAGTGTGAGACACCACGACTAAAAACAAGTGTTGTTCTCCGACAAGTCGAGATTCAGAAGGTAGTCTGACAATGGACGAGTTGTTATCTAGAGGGATCTCAGAACACGATGTAACCCAGCGTTTTCATTAGAAACATCAATTTACGGAGGACAAGGAAGGAAACAGTTGAAGGCATAAGTGTGATAGAACGAACGGAAATGTGTGTCCTCAAACAAGGTAGTCTGAAGACCTGGAGACGCAGAGACGCGATTCTGAGACCTATTGTCATGCCGAACGCTGCAGACATCAATGATTCGTTTCTTGTTATTGACAATAACGTTCGACATCATATAGATAAGCTAGTGGACAACACTCTTCAAGAGTAGGAAATTGACCGTATAAGGTTGCCACTATGCTCTACTGATTTAATTGGACATGCCTGGGGCGCATTTGGCAGACGCATTACAGTTCTCTTCGTGAACAGAAGACAGTTCTTAGGTAGGAGTTGCGAAGATACAACATAAACCACCTCGATATTCTTCTCGATTCCATCTCAATCAGGTTTGCAGCGGTCTTAGCATTTTGACTGGCCGGCGCACAGACACCTACTAAGTAAATGTCAGTTAGAGCTTCAAACATTCATTTTGTATTGCTGTAGAGATATGTTATTGTCGTATAGCATATTGCATCAATTGCGTTGAATGATGTATTGCATCCAAATTCGCTGTGATCTCCTCTTTCTTACCCATATTACTGAGTATTCTCCTATATCGTACGTAGCAATCCTATTTGATATTTTTAGTCGATCCTTTTAGCTTTTCGAAGAATATATTTCTGTCCCCGGAAAACGGATTAAAAAGAAAGTGTGAGACATTGCAGGGGCTCATATGTTGTCAAGCAGTGACAACATATGTAAGCCAAACTAAAGAATTTTCTTTTTAACTTCATGATCGTTCCTTCACTGTACGTCATTTGTCTCCGTATTTGAAGAAAACTCGTTTTCGATAGATTATGGAATATGAGTACATATTGAATCGAAGTTTTAACCCCAGAGGGGAAAGCAATGCCTGAGTGTTGCAGTTTCGAAAATTCACTGTTTCTTCTTCTGGATTTTTGTATAAGGGATAGTCAGCTCTCAAGTAAATGTGTTCTGCACAATTTACCAGCTTGGAGTTTCAGAATTTAAAAAACATTGCTTGCATTCAATCTGTCACCCTTAGAACTCACACAACACATAAAAATTACTAATTTTATTAAAGAAATTTCGTTCGTTGCATTGAACGAATTTATTCGGAAACTATATCATTCTTCTTTAAGCGATTTCAGTTTTCCTGAAAAGTAGATAACAATCTCAGTTACTACCTATTATATCGAGTTTCAACCGATATTATGATCTCCCACATGGTATCCTACATGATCTACGCAGATATGTGCATCAGGATGTGCACCAAATAACATCAGGATTATTAGTTGTTCATTTGGAGTAATAAAAAAGAACACACTGTAAAAAAAATGTGTCAATAAAAAGAAACACCATTATTGCTTTAAGTTTCGAACAACTTATAAAAAAATTAAATATCAAATGTGTTTACGTCGGTTTTTTTTCAAACTTTAGTAATTCGAAAAATATGTTGAAAAACAATAATAAAAAAAATCTCTCAGCTGCACTTCGGGTATAGTATTTTCTTTTTATAATTATATATGTATAGAAATCGATTAACATCTGTTCGAGGTTTCAAATTCTGCAATGAAAATTATCATAGCAAACAGACGTTTCTGAACTGATTGTTTGTCATGTAACATTAATCACATCAGGAAATATCATCGCCCTCGAGTGGGAATCAAACCCGGATCTACCGATTAACGTTCGATCATCCTATTCGTTACACAACCTAGGACGACAACTCAATTACCTGCAACTTTGTAGTCCTGGGTGATATAACGGATAACATGCTCGAACGATTATCGGGAGATGCGGGTTCGACTCCCTCTATAGGACAATGAAATTTTCACGTTTTCTGATGTGATTGGTATTATGTGTATGAGGAACACAGGAAATTCCGAGATGACTGACTGCTGTGTTAATTACCATGACGTATTTTGAGAAGAATGTTTCTTCCAGACTATGAAACTTATCTCTTTTGAAGTCGGCGAAAAATGTAAAAAAATTAACTTGAAATTGAAGAGTATTAATTACCACATTATGGTGTAAGCCAACCGAATATCAACTTTGGGAAAATGCAATTTGAATGTGCGGTTCTTCATTTTACAGTGCGTTTCAGATTTAGAAATTATACAGTGAGTGCAAATAACATGCAAAAAATTATGTTGTAAACTGTAGTTGACCCTTATGTCTAAGTACTTTTGGCTGAATTTACATGTTATTAGGATTTATAGGTTTTTAAATTAGATTTAATATAAGCTCTAATTTGCCATATCTTTTTTAACATAGTGCCTCTGAATGTTAACGTCTAATTCGATATCTTTGTCTACTTCTTAGATTACATCTTTAATATGTTTTTTTTAAATAATAGCACACATTTTTTGCGCATGAAGTCAAAGTGCGGTTTCTTTCATATTGTGTAGAGAAGGACATTTTAACCCCTGCTTTCCTCTTTACGTTTTTTAACCCACTTTGGAGATGCAGTTTATTTGCAGTTATCAAGATCATCACGTCGGACTTCAAGATGTTTTCTGGACAACCACCTCCTCTGGCTTGCATTATGGAGACCATGCTAGGTGGATCCAGTGTCTCATGTTGTTTGAAGGGAATAAATACCACGATCGTAACCTTTCTTCGTCGTTGCACTTAAATAATGGATTCCAAGCATCTGTACTGTGGTCAGTGCCCAACATAAGATGGTGGAAGACCTTGGGTATCAGAAACTGTCTGCAAAGTGGGTACCTCGGCAGTTGACACCCGGTTTGAAGGATAGAAGAGTGGAAATATACTCTGATCTGCTGGAATCGTTTGAAACCAAAGAAGACACGTTTTTTTTTCAGTCTAGTGACAGGGGATGAAACGTGGGCATATCTTAAAGATCCGAAACCGAAGATTCAATCCATGCAATAACGTCACACAGCTTCACCAAGGCCTAAGAAATTCTAGAACTGCGTTCTGCACAGATGGTCATGGTGACTGTTGTTTAGGGTGACAGGGGTGTCTTTCTCCTTGATTTTCTGGAACGTGGCTGCACCGTGACCAGGGAGTCGTACATTGAGGCACTCAAAAAGCTTAGAGAAACCATAAGGAGGAACAGACCAAACAAGCATCTGAAAGGCATCTACATTCACAATGACAATGCCAGACCACACACATCTTTAGAATTAAATCAGGCGATCATTAAATTAGGTTTGCCGGTGTTCCCCCATCCACGCTACAACCAAGATCTGGCGCTTTCCTGCTTCAACCTGTTCGGTACAATGAAGGACACTCACCGGGGACAACGATTTAATGAGACAGAAGAGGTGAAAGCGACTATGTTGAAGGGGGGTATAGCAATCCACACCTTTTTTTTTCAAAGATGATGCGACAGTTGGGTTCAAGTATGGCACAAATTAATCTATTGTGATGGAGACAATGTTAAGTAGCACTTTGTATAGAGAAAGAGTTACTCTATTAACATGCGCAAATTGAAATACCTCTGACAGTTATTAAAAAAATCATGCCCACTTTTGCATTACTTTCGGTATAACTCTCGAATATATATAATATTATACGCATGTATATATTAAAAGTGCCAAACATTTGTGACGCAAACCATTTTGAATGAATTCACGTTTAGTCTACTATCACATAAACGTATGTAGGAATATATCGGGTGTCTATAATGTAATAAGACTTTTGCAAATCAGAGCCTTCTGTAAGTTGATCTAACAACCGGAATGAGAAACAACTTTGGTAGATATACTACTATAGATCATCATCATCATCATCATTGTCAACCATTATCAATCCACTGCTGGACGAAGGTCTCCCCAAGTTTCCTCCACAACGGTCTGTCTTGTGCCAGTCTCCTCCATGTCACTCCTGCATATTTACGAATTTCATCCACCCATCTCCCATGTGGTCTTTTTCTGGGTCTTTTCCTGTCCCTTGGAATCCAATCTAAAATTTCGGCTGTCCATCTATGGTCTGTCCTTCTGGCAGTATGTCCAGCCCTTTGCCATTTCAGGGATTTAACTCTGATCATGATGTCTTCCACTCTCGTCATTTTTCGGATCCACGAGTTCCTCTTCTTATCTCTCCTGGTTATACCAAGCATGCACCTCTCCATGCTACTTTGAGTTGTCTGCAGCCTTTGTATGTCTCTTTTAGTTAAGGTCCACGTCTCTGCACCATACGTAAGCACTGGAAGGATGCATTGATCAAACACTTTTCTTTTAAGACATAATGGCATATTGCTCTTGAAAATTATGCTGTTTCTTCCAAAAGCTCTCCAGGCAAGTTTTGTACACCGATTAATTTCTTCCCCAATGTGACCCTCACTTGATATCTGCTGTCCAAGATAAACATATGTATCTGTTATCTCCAGTTTTTCTCCATCAATCGATAAATCTTCATTTCTTGTAAAAGCATTGAACATCACTTTTGTCTTCTGAAAAGTTCATTTTTAATCCCACTTCTTTACTCTTGTCAGCAAGTTCCTGGATCATACTCTGCAGCTCTAATGGGGTAGTTGCAAAAATGACTATGTCATCAGCAAAACGAAGGTGGGTAAGATAATCTCCATTAATCTTTATCCCTTTGTTTTCCCAGTTCAGTGATTGAAAGACATTTTCCAATGTGGCATTAAAGAGCTTCGGAGATATGGTGTCACCTTGTCTCACTCCCTTTCCAATTTTTACGTGTGTTGTATTTTCAAACAGCCGAATCTTTGCACTTGCATTTTCATAGATGTTATTAATAATATTAATGTATGCATCTTCAATACCGCAGGATTTCAGAGCCGTGGTAACTGCTGATGGTTTCACCGAATCAAAGGCTTTTTCATAATCGATAAAAGCCATGCACAATGGAAGTTCATATTCCCTCGCTCTTTCAATTAGTTCTCTCAGTACGTGGATATGATCTATTGTGTTGTAGCCACTCCTGAATCCAGCTTGTTCTCTCGGTTGAGCCATGTCCAGTGTTACCTTCAAGCGGTGTGAAAGAACTTTAGTGAAGATTTTATAAACCACTGATAGGAGGCTGATAGGTCTGTAGTTCCTGAGATCCTCAATGTCACCTTTTTTATGTAGCAGGATCATTGTAGCGTTGTTCCAATCCTCAGGAATCTTCCCTTCATTAAGGCATCGAGTGAAAATTTGGGCGAGTACTGTTTCAATTTCTCCACTTGCTTCTTGTATGATGTCTATAGTAATTCCATCTTCTCCTGGAGCTTTCCCCCGCTTCATGTTCTTGATTGCATGAGCAACTTCTGCTGGGATTACTGGAAGAACTCTGGTACCTTTCATGATGTCTGGAGTACATGTATCATCCCTTTCATATAATTTGGAGTAGAAATCTTTCACTCTTGTCAAAATTTCGCCTCTATTTCTTGTTATAGAACCATCTTCTTTTCTCAGAGCCATAATCTGTTTTCTTCCCTTACTGAGATGTCCCTTTGCTATCTTAAGGCTTTGGTTGTTTTCAATTGCTTTCCTCACTAGCTCACAGTTGAATTTCCTTACGTCTTCAGTGATACTTTTTCGAGTTGTCTTGCATAGCTCTATATATTCCACTTTGGAAGTCACATCTTCTTTAGTTGTCCTCATCTCTCTTCTTTTTTGCATCAACATTTTGGTTTTTCCTGATAATTTGTTCACATGCAACTTGTTCTTAGACCCAGCTAATTTTGTTGCTGTTTCCATTAGAGCTTTGGTTACTTTTCTGTTAACTTCCGAAATATCCACTTCTTCCGATGTTAGGCCTTCTAAAGCAGAGAATCTGTTTTTCAGTTCCAACTTGAAAGTATTATTTTGTTTTTTAAGGTTGGTTATGTCAATACATTTTGTTTGTCTTATGAGCTTGCCACGTTCCAGTTTAGTGTTGAGGTGCATCTTACATCTCACCAATCTATGGTCACTACCTGTGTTGAACTTGTTCAGCACACTGCAGTCTTCGATGACGAATTTTTTGTTACACATAATAAAATCAATTTCACTTGTCGTCCCAATTGGATGTCTCCATGTCCATTTCCTGTGTGGCTTTTTCTTGAAAAAGGAGTTCAAGATGAAAAATCCTTCTGCCTCTGCAAACTCAACGAGAGTATTTCCACGCTGGTTTCTGTTGCCGTGACCGAATTTACCTACTGAAGTTTCATTCTGTTGCCGTTGCCCTATTTTTGCATTGAAATCTCCCATAATTATCTTCAAGTGCTGCTTACCTTTATTATTTAGATGACGAATTTCCTCATAAAATTCTTCAATTTCTTCTTCAGGATGACTTGTGGTGGGTGCATAAGTTTGAATAATCTGAGCCTGGTATCTTCTCGATAGTTGGATAACGAGTCGTGCAGCTCTGTCAGAGGAACTTTCAACTTCTACCACTTTATCCTTCAGTTTCTTGTTTATTATAAATCCAACACCACTAGTTCTGCCAGTATCTGTCCCACGATAATAGAAGAGATGTCCACTTTTCAGTTCAATGAGATCTTCTCCTTTTCTCCTTACCTCACTTAGCCCGACGATGTCCCACTTGATCCTTTGTAGTTCCTCTTCCAATTCAAGAAGCCTTGAATCAGAAGATAGGGAGCGTCCGTTATAGGTAGCCAAGGTCAGCATCAAATGGCAGCCTAGTCCGGTCCTCCGGGGATTCTTAGCACCCTCTGCCTTCATGTCGCACTGGCCGCTGCCTTGGCCAGGGTACATTCCAGCAGCCGGAGACTGAGGGCCAAGATTTAAGTTGTAGAGTCATTTTGGAGGTGTTTGAGCCATAACTCACCACGCTGGCCTAGCGGGTTGGTGAGTGTGGGATAGCATTTCCTCTGATCCCGATGGTATAGTTATACCGCTATTGGCGGTCGTCAGAGCCCCTTTAGTGGGAACAGGATGCACCACGAGAAGGCGGGGTTGACATTTGTCAAGGAGAGGCTGTGATGTTACGCATCACCTGACCTTACATCCCCTACTATAGATACATAGAGGAAAATGTTCCGCGAAGACGATGTTTAGCTCAAATAGTCGCCGATAGCGGAATATGGCGATGTAAATTTAAAACAAAGCGTGAAAATTAACAGAAAAAGGTAACAAAGACGAAACTGAATTAAAAGGTTCCCTCCGTGTATTGCACTTAGGATAACACACCAAGAAAATAGTCATACCAATTTAATTTACCTTAGTTACCGTAGCTAATACTAATTTTCATAGATGTTAAGCATTTATATCATCAAACGAAGAGAATGATGATAACTGTGACCTTTCGTATCTTCGCTACAACCAATGTCAGGGCGTATATCTATAGATATATCCTGATGTTCTCAGAAAAAATTAAGTGCTGCGAACTTTCCAAAATTAGCTGAGAAATGAGAATAGTTTTGTTGAGGTGTAAATGTTGTAATAAAGAGTTTGATAAACGAAGATATCTGCCCAAACAAGGGAAAAACATTCATTACAAATCTTTCTGGTCAACAGAAAGAGGTGCATGACTTTGGCTTTCCAATTACGACATCAAATAAATTGAGATTATTATTTTCACCCAAGACTCCATCGTTAGAGACAAATAGGAATATGTGTGTACTACACTAAAATTCCTAAGACAGCCGCTTATACCGAGAGTCAAAGCACTTACGGCTTTTCAAATATCGTTTTACCTGTATTTAAGGACAAATAGAACTGATTAGAGTTTATTGAGTACTATGACAGAGTACTATTAATAAATACTGATGATAGATAATCTACTTGCACTCAGGTTGTCACTGTCACAAAAGCTCATGTCCTTACGAGATGACTGCCAATCGATATATTAAAAAGCGGTTATCCCACACGTGCCACTAATAGCAGAGACGCTTATTGCAACCATATTAGGCTCATTTTTAGTACAATATTCTTAAAAAACTAACATTACAGATATTTGTTTACCCAATATCGATTTAGGTTACCTTGATGCACAGTGACTTTTTCTTAATCTCGCGTCTAAAATTTGCATCTAATAAATTTCCAATTTTCACAACAAGACTCATATTCATTTCGGCTGTTTTGTTTGCACATATGAAATAAATCTCTTCAGTAGCACCGGCAACCGAATAGTCGAGGTAGCTCCTCTCTCTGTCATCATACTTTAATCTTCACTAAACAATTACTTATCTATAAATGTATCACAACCAGGCCAATATTTCGTAATTTTTCTGAAATGAATACATTGCAGCATTATTTTTATTGTAGCCCATTTTTTATACAAAATTTGTAAATTAATTTTTCCTAAACCTTTCAGTTCCTAATATTTACACGTGACCTGCATTATTTACAAGATAAAATTACTGTGTTCAATATTTTATTACAAAAATTCATTTAATTTAAAACTTATCTGATGAAAATTTTTGCATTTGCTATTAAAAAAAAATAAATTAGGAAATCTTCCTTTCGGATGTTCAAATATAAAATCGTTGCTATTGTAGGCGCTTATTCAATTGTCAGAACTCACTCCATTTTTGTGTGTCAGTAGAGTAGATTTTCTGTCATATTCTCACAATATAAATTTGTCATACAGAGTAGAATGACTGCGTGATAGTTTCGTTTCTTCTTTGTGCTAATGTAAGTCTCCACATGCTTCAAAGAGAATCTCATAATTTTTTTCCGCGGGAAGGAAAACTTAAGTTTAAGCGAATATCACAGTTTTAAAATTCTAACCTTAAATTAATATTATTTCCTTCTGACCAGCAACAAAATTTTATGGAAATCCTATCTGAATTAAAAAAAGAAGACTAATGTATGTTTTCAGACAGATAAAATGGCATCAGCGTTTTATGTGCTACAATTCAAACGAAAGTCACCAAGACAACAAATTATATGTTAGTTGTGCAACTTATTTCTCGAACCGTAACCGCAAGCGATCATAGAATATCGGCAAATGAAATAGCTGTGAGCGATAATGGAGTATTGTTTTGCCATCCAACAGCTTTCCAGGCAACACTAACCACACAAAGCTGTAGTGAGGGGAAGGTACCAACGTTGATGGTGATAGCAATGTCCTTCGAGAAGCAACATTTGAGGCACTGCCTCCTGTTGGCGTTTCAGCTAAAAAAGGTGCCGCGAAAGCCCAGAAAAAGACCTGTGCTGCTTTGGGTGAGGCTGCTGTGTCCTGCAGCACGTGTAAGAAATGGTTCCAGTAGTTTAAGCAGGAAAGTTTTTATAACCGTTATGCAGAACGTCTGGCACAGTCACAGAAAGTTGAAGATTAGGAACTGGAACAACTGTTGGACGCGAATCCCTGTGGCACACAGCTAGAGCTCGACCAGAAACTCGGAGTAACATGGCAAGCCATTGCAAAGTGCCTGTACAAGCTTGGACGGAATCACAAGGAGAGCCGTTGGGTGGCCAACCAACTCACAGCTAAGAACAACTCTAGGCGCTACGATGCGGCTGTGTCCTTGCTCTCCAGATTCAAGAAGAAGGACTTCCTCCACAGGATTTTGACCTGTGATGAGAAGTGGATCCACTACGATAATCCTAACCGGCGCAAACTGTGGGTTCGTCTAATTCAGCCTACCACCAGTACAGCCAAACCGAATATCCATGTCAGGAAGTTGTTGCTGTGCATATGGTGGGATCAGCGCGGTGTTGCACACTATGAGTTGTTTAAACCGGATGAAACAACAATGCTGAGCGTTATTGCCAGCAACTCATTCGTGTGAGTGACGCAATGGAGGCGAAAAGTCGATACACCGGCAAGGGGAGAAGATCGGCCCTGTTGCTTCAAGATAACGCGCGTCCTCACACCGCGAAAACGACTTTAAATGCGTTCATCTACCTGCAATAGGGGGTTGTAACATGTATATGTATGGTAGTAAGACATGAAAGACATGTCGAATACCTTCGTTTGCGTGGGATCGATCTACACCCCTTTAAAGTGTAAATTACTAAATACTTCATTTCAACATCAATTTTTATATTTACAAATGATAAAGTTCATGAAGGACACTCTTTCAATGTAAACGGCCTTCCTGAAACTTTCAGATTTCAGGAAGGCCGTTTACATTGGTGAAAACATTGTTCATGTTGTACCTACTGGAAAAGAAAACCTGTAAATATATACGGATTTTATTACTAATTTTTCTTCCTTACTTTAACTGACACTTTAGTTTCCCTGCGTTATGTAGGATGAAGTGCGAAATAGTCGCCGATGTCTATAATGCTTATATTTTGTAACTTCTCTTATTTTTACTTGATAATTCTAGAATACACATTCAAGCAATATTGGAAAAGATATTATATGATATGGGTGCCCGATAGGAAAGTGACACGTCTGGCATAGCCACAGAAAGAATAACAACGGCCTTCCTGCAATCTAAAAGTTTCAAGAAGGCCGTTTACAGAACATGTATACGTATGCACAACATGCTAAAACGACTTTAAACACGTTCCCCTAAATGGAATGGGGGTTGCAACAAGCATGCATCTCTCTTTTCAGACATTTGAACAATGATACGGAAGGCCGTGTTACCAACTCATTCGTGTGAGTGACGCAATGGAGGCAAAAAGGCCATGCACCTGCAAGGGGAGAAGATCGGTCCTGTTGCTTCAAGATAACGCGCGTCCTCACACCACTAAAACGACTTTAAACACGATCACCGACCTAGGATTGGAGATTTGTTCCCACCCGGCGTATTCTCTAGACTTCGCTCCGTCGGATTATCACCTCTTTCGTTCCCTACAACATCACCTGCGTGATACGCACTTCACTTCTCTCGAGGAGGTCTACACAAGCGTCGATGACTTTATCAACTTGAAACATCCCTCTGTTTTTCGCAGTGGCATTCGACAGCTCTCTGATCGATGGCTCAAATGTAATTAACACAACGGTGATTATTTTCCCGCTCAGGTACGTCTCTGATTTTCCAAAATTTGCTGTCAACCTGTCGAGCCTGTGGTCGATAATTAAGTTGCACACCGAATACATAAAGACATTTGAAATTTGTTGGAACTCATTTAGACTTTCTTCCATACTAAAGGTGACAACAGATGTATCAAAGTTCTGGTTGTATAAGAAAGGAACGTACAAAATATTCATGGTGTAGCAGTAATTATATTGAAAAATACATATGTTGACTCACAGAAGACTCACATAGATTGTACTAACTCCTTCAATCGATAAGATTTTCCAGGCGTTTTGCTTATATCAAATAAATGCATCCCAGAATTTTATTTTTATACACTGACGTTGGAGGATATTTAATTTTTTTCCTCCCGTGAGTTCAAAAACGAGTTCTTAACAAGAAAAGTTATTTTGAAATTATTAAGTATCTACGGTATGTGAGTGAGAAATAATCCGTTAGCTGGGATATATAAAGAAAATTTAGGGTGGGAGGTGGGAAGTGAATGGCATGCATTTGAACGCTATCAGAGATTGCTCGCGACGAGCAGAAATTCATTCTTGAAAGGAAATTCATTCTTGAAAGAACGCTGAATAGGTATCCTCATCTGCTTTTCTTTGGGACAATATGCCTCAAAAAAGCTCTGAATGCGATTCTTGTGGCAAATTATTCCCAGAGAACAGTGAATGGGTAGGATCTGCGATCCTCGGCAATTTGTCAAATTCTGCTTGTCCTCTTCCTCAGAAATGCTTTAGACCAAAGAATGGTTTAGTCAGTGAGAATAGTGAGACAACAGGCCAGGAGTTAATGCAAACTAAATGATTATTCATTTCAATGTGTAGGTGACCATTTTGCGTGGACCATGAGTACACTCCCACCAATGAATATATTTGTCATTGCTATCTATCCATCAAAAAGTACAGAGTGCAATTTGAGAGCCAATGCGATAGAGAACATTAGGCTTTTTTGCCGTAAAACATTTGAGAACTTAATATTGTCCTCAAAATGCGACATATGTTTTAATGAAGCATTTGAGGCAACTTTCAGTGAAACCTTTAGTTTGCTACGACTTTCTCCGAACCAAAGTCCTTGGATTGTTGCAGTTTACAGGATTTTACTAGAATGATTTTGGTTAGGTTACGGATCTATCAATAGTTTTAGAAGCATTTCGTGAATGATATTTGCTTAAAAATCTTGCAATTGTTTCAAATGAATGTTCTACGTGATCAAAATGACGCTACTCTTTTTAACATTGCTAAAGAGAGCGTTACAATTGATGTCACTTCTTTTCGTGAGGTGTTTACTGACAACAAAAATAATAAATATCCATGCTGAACTGCCTTATCTCCAGAAATGTTATACAACTTGATAAGAACTTTTTGTTTCGCGTGAAGAAAATCCATTTGTTGATGCAAGGAAGATGCAAAAATCGAAATTTTCAGATTATGAATTTCCATTTTAATAGAAGAATCTTTACACAATTTATAAGAAAGACAGAATAAATGCACATAGAAGTTGCCATGTAGCTCGAGGACATGACGTTTTATTTCAATTATATATATCAAAACGTTTTTACAACATTATTTCACCCCAGAATGAAACACAATTTCCGTGCTAAAGTGACGCCGTGTAGTATATTGGTTTCACTGAAGACGTGTGCTGATTGATCGAAATTTGTTAACAAATTTGAAATACCGAATCTTCATATGTACTGTCGAAAATCATAGGCGAGTAGTTTTTGTAATCAGAAAGTTTAATTCTGTTTCCCAATCTTTCGAATAATCGTTAACAAAGTGATTCTTGTACTACCATTCCTCGGTCATATCTTGCGTGAAAAAGGCATCTTGTAAGTTGTACATATTAGAAACAAAACAATGTCGACATGCCGTATTCTAATGTACTTGGCATATTAGTCTTGCTCACAAAAGCAGACTTCTGCCCTCTGTTCATGTTCACTAGTTTCTAAACGTACAATGTGACTATACCTCAAATTCCATGTGATTCTCTTTATGCGAAAACGCATGTAGTATTTTACAAGAACGGGAGCAATAATTCATAAATTAGCCCTTTAACTGGCTGGAACGAATAAAATTAAGTTTAGCAAAATGGGCGAAACGAACAGTAAGGATATATTCACTGTGTAAAGATCGGGGAAATGCGGTTGAAACGATTGAACCTACGCATTAGAAAGCGTTGGTTTCCCTATAAATTTGTTATTCAAAATTGTCATTTAGGAAAACGCTAAAAACTAATCCTTTCGAAGCAATTACCTACTAAATGTGATACGCCTATCGTGACAAACGTAAGAAAGGAGAAACAAGATGTTTCTGTCACTTTCTTCTTCCCAAGGGCACTGTGTCTGTGTCAGATGAACTTTTCCTTCACGATTTCGTGGAAACGCCAAGGAGTTACAACATTCTCACTCACAACCTCTTAGACCACGGGATATGACAGCGCAGCACGTTCGGCTGCTGATGTAGGTGGTGTGACAGAATTGCTTGACCTCGGTTGTAACATCATTCATATGTTCTAAAATACCTGTGAAAGCAATACCTGAGACATAAGTTCTCGTTGAGATCTAAAGGGAATTGGATTTTAAGACTGAGCAACCGCATTCAAATCTGGCATTAGATACATCATCGCCAGGCCTCTTTTGAAGTAACACAAAGTTTGGCACCAGTGTATCCAGCAGCACTGCAGACATGATTTCTTAAGTTGTAAATCACAATGCCTAAAAATAAACAAACAGCCTAGTTTAAGGCTTTCAGAAAAGAAACTGCGTTTCTTAAAGAGGTAACCTTTTCAAATGCTAAGCAAATGTACTTTATTTTACGAATATTAAACAAAACGTTTTAAACACTGAAAGCAATATTGCATTGCATATATAAAGTCCTTATTTCAGAATGACTTCTGAACACAATTTTATCGGAAACACGAATTATGTACGAACTATTTTTCCACAGAAATTAGTCTCAGGATTATTCTCTAGAGCTACAAGACTTTTTCTGAAGCTACACACTGCTTTCCGACATTTTAATGAATTAAGTACTTAATCATCATAAAAATTCGTATTACATATTATGAAAGGAATGTCTCAAGTCTTAACCTTTCTATAAACTTAGATAAAGTCTTCATACAATAATCTGAGACACACGAGGGCTGTGTAACTAAACTCTGAAACAGTGAGTACATCTGAATATAGAAGATACGACCTAAAATTGTATATTATATTTTCAAGGGGCTTTTTAAAATATATATATTTTTGAAATTGCTTTTAGCATTGCATGAAGATTTCCCGAACGGAAATACACTGGTCTCTTTCGAAGCGAAATTATAATGAAAAGTCAGGGGTATTCCAGTTTCGAAGGGAAAGGCAATGATAGGCATTTTTAGCGACTAATGGAAATTGGTTATAAGCTTGGGTAGCTATGTCATATGCAGATTGGCACCATGACAACACAACACATTGTTTAAGAGCTCCGATTGTAGTACCCTGCGAAAAATGAGAAACGTCTCGTTTCACTGCTTATTCTACATGTTTGCTGAATGTTTTACTTTCAGCGAGGGATTAAACTGAAATGATGTCCAGACGAACTTTGATAAAAGAAGTAGTTCTGTTGAGATACCTCAGGTTGACATACGGCTAATCGATGTGGTTGTTGCTTTAGGAGTTACCCAGAGTGTAGTAAGTGGACTGTATACAAGATTTTTTAGACATGAAAATGTTGCAGATAAACTCGGAGTCGTCGGCCGAGGATGACCACCAGGATATATCATCTTTACTTGACAGTAATGGTCGGTGAAAGAGTAGTATCACCAATAACTAACTAAGGGAAACAATTTGAGCTTCTTCTCGTTCCACAGTACCTACGCAAACAATACGAAACCATCTCCACGAGTACAAAATCAATGCAAGGTGGCCACTGAGGTGCATAGCATTTACATCAGCTCACCGCCATCAAGGGTGTACTTTGCTCCAACAGTACATGTCGTGGAATACTGAGTGGCACACCGTGTACATTTCACAGACGAATCTCGTTTTTCTCTTTATCATTTTACTCGACGAAGACATGTGTGGTAGAGATCCGGCACACGAGGTCAACCATACCGTCCACAATGATGTCCATCTACCTACCACCCAACCTTAGAAGTGGCCTTCAGTTCCTGTCTTGGCAGGAGGGGGCTTTAACAGATGTTCTTTTTTGTATGTTTGTCAAGGCAACATGAATTTCTCTGGGTACCAAAACGCGATCATTGTTACCATTGTGACACTGTTGCACGCTACTGTTTGACATGCATTCCGTTTTCGGGATGAAAATGCAACCAGCCGCTATGACTGCAGTGTGCATCAGGAGCTGGTAAATCGTGGGATTGTTTTGTAATGGCTGCCTCTGAGGTCGCCTGAGATTAATCCTGTTGAGAATATTTGAGACGCTGTAAACTAACGTATGGATAACCACGTTCCATACCTCAATACCCTGGCAGACCTTCGTATACTGTTTCCTGTAATATGGGACGTGTTTCCCTAGACAATCAACAATAATATCATTGCAAGCATGCCTCGTAGGTGTCAAAACATTATTCGACAGAGACGTGTTGTTTACGGATACTGAATTACAGATGCATAACACTTCCCAAATTTACCATTTTGTCAATGCTGCAGTGTTACTGAGTTGTGTTCACAAATTACACAATAAATTACTGTTGCAAACACATTCTTAGTCGTTTGTAATACGTAGCCTCACTTGTGTTATTTTAGTACGCGTTGCGTGTTACTTTGGTGAGATACATACATCCTTCCTTTTGTGCAATATCCCTAAATGTTTGTAACCAGTGTATATGCCTCAACATTTGACGTTCTATAGATAAATAGCTCTGTGGGCATAGAATATATTAACTCATTTCTGATTAGCCCGATAATCTGTATTTCGTATTGAATAATCGCCAAAGGTGTCAATTTTTACCCAATAATTGTTAGTGTGTTTAGCCTTTACCAATGGGAAGAAAGAACTGCTTTTCTCGTTGATTGCCTTTGTTATCTCAGTAGTGAACAGAAAACATTCTCACACGTTTCATTTTGTTCTTGTATGTAATAAAACATGTTTATAGGAACGAGCATTTTAATCTTCAGTCAAAAAGAAAAATTATGATTTATTTGATACTCTCTTCCTCCTTAGGAAACTCCCATTATTATTCGGCAAATACCTCAAGTATTAATTGGTCTAAAGGAATATTTCTTGGTTTTCCACTTCAACACGGAGGAATATAACCCTTACGAAAGCCTAATGAAAGGCTTACCAAACTAGCTTAAGGCCCTCAAGTATCTGAAAAAAGTTATGATATTTAAATTTAAATATATATCAATTCTGATATAAAAGTGGAAAATTTTAAGGACATCTTATTGTTCACTTGCACAAGAATACTCAATTTAACCCATAACAACCCACGTCCAATCTCACGGATTTTATTAAGGAGTTTGTTTATATTTATTGTAATATTTTACAAATAAACCAACCCCCGAAACATCAAAAAAAAAATAACAAAACCTTACCATGAACTAAACGATAAAGATGTGACGGTCTGAGAGACTGGACGTGGGTATATATGTGTGACAAATATAAGACCTGGGAAGTTAAGGGTTAAAAATGTATTTAAAATATATTAACCAGAAACGCATTGCACTATACGTACGGCTGTGCCACAGAAAATGCGTAGTATTAGAGAAAATACTAGACAAATTAATTTGGAATGCAGACTTAAAACCGTAAAAGATTAAGTATACATCCACAAAGGAATTTGGTCGGCATAAAATTAAATTTGTATTTAAGCGTCAGAGATCGGTCACAGTTTGTACAATAACTTCTCAATAGAAAGGCCAGAAAAACGATTTTTTAAAACAATTTTAATAATGTTTAGACAACCTTCACAACATGACTTCAGATAACACAGGTCAACATGAAAAAGTTACCATCTAAAAAGTATCCAATATCAGCTAATTTTAGTGAATACGAAAATCACATTTAAAATTCCATCACAGGAATTTTACTCGTTGTCTCTCATATCAAAATTACACGCATTGTAGCAGATAATGGATGTTTCCCATTATTGGTTACACCTTTCGATAAATGCAAAGAAAACTGCGACATTAGGGCACCAATGTTTGGTCACATGATCAGATATTCCAGCAGGCTCTTCTCTGACACGTGTTCAGTCGCTGTGTGGTCTCGTGTTGATCACGTTATCCTTTCTATCCGTTGCTTATCTCAGGATCTGGTCAGTGGTAGGCGTCGCAAAACACATGCTTTCAGTTGTCTGTGTTAGTTAGAATTTCAGTTATTCAGTTGTTACCGTTTTCAGTAGTTTTAAGCAATTACTTCTTTCGTTCTCGCCGTGAAAAATGCAAGTATTTTGTGTTGTGTATATGGGGAATTTACATGTCCGCCAAGCAATGGTGCTTTACGTGCAATTATATAGAAAAGGATATTTCTTGTATTTCGGTGGGAAAATCAGCGAATTTGTAAAACATGTACCCTACGTGCATACTGCAATACATGTGTTTCAACACTGAGGACGTGGCTGAACGGTGGGGAAATTTTTTGCCGTTTGCCGTGCCAACGGTATGCAGAGAGACTAGAAACCACAATACACACTGTTATTTCTGCATGGTGCCCTCTATCAAAAAGGTAATATCAATGAGGATCACGTGTACAGTTTCATATCCAAATATACATTCAGCGATTTGTCACGTGGATTACGGAGAAGTGCTACCTGATCCTGAACCGCCTGAAGTTTTCCCCATAGACTCTAATAAAGAAGACGGTATTGAAGAAAATGGTTTGCACAGCGAATTACAGCAGCCATCCACTTCAAAATACCCAGAATTATGTCCAAACAGAGATTACTTAGAGCCACATATTATCACGCAGTTTGAATTTAACAAACTCATTAGACATCTAGAACTGCGAAGGAATAAGGCTAAACCTTCGGCATCATCGTTACAACAATGGAATCTTTTGGACCATTCTGTGGATGTAATAACATTTCTGTACCAGAAATAAAGATTCGGAAAACATCTATCAAAACAAAAAAGGTGACCTCACTTTCTGAAATGACGTGGATGGACTACTGGCAGCAATTAACATGAGATACGTTCTTGAAGAGTTGCGAACATTTATCGATGCTGCTGCGGTCATCCTTAATGGAGTATTATTACACAATGGGAAACGTTTCGTTTAACCCTATGTTTGTATATATATGTTTATTCACACAAAAGAAACGTGTGCATATATGAAACGTACCCTGTTAGATGTACACATCAACAGTATGAGTGGCAATGATTCAAAGATGCTAGCCATACTGTTAGAATTGCAAAAGGATTACACCAAGTAATTTTGTTTTATCTGTGAGTTGGATAGCCGTGCAAAAGATTCTAATTACAAAAAGAGAAATTGCCCTAAGTGAAAATGACTAACTCCCGGAATTACGAACTTAGCATTTCAACCTTTGCTTGAACCAAAAATAATTAGGTGCCCCCACTACCCATAAAACTGTGGCTGATGTAAAACTTCCATAAAGCTTTGGATATGAATAGTCTTGCATTCATATACTTGTAAGAGGAATTCCTAGAATTGACGCAGAGAAAATTAAACATGTGTTTCCAATAAGGCAATATTTCAGACATGCTGATTTTTAATGTGTGCTCAGTGTAAGGGAGAAACAGTATGGGAATCCTTTTGATGTCTTTCAGCTCGAATCCTTAAAATTGCATTTCTTGCACTCACACATCGATTTCTTTCCACCAAACCGCGGAGCATTTAGTGACTAGCTTAATCAACACTTCCATCAGTGCAACTTAGTCGTCAAGTTGTGTAGGAGAACCTCGAAGTCGAAAAGTCAACTTTTCAAAGTCTTAGCGATGCTATTGCACTTTTTCGTGTTAGATTGGCAAAGAAATGTTTTAGGTGATCATGTATTAAACAGCATGGAAATCCTTTAGATGCGTTTCAGATCATCTCCATAAAATTGCATTTCTTGCATTCACACATTGATTTCTTTCCACCAAACCGTGGAGCATTTAGTGACTAGCTTGATGAGCGCTACCACCAGAACAACGCAAACGTCAAGTGGTGTAGGAGAACCTCAAAGTTGAAAAGTCAATTTTTCAAAGCCTTAGCGGTGCTATTGCACTTTTTATTGTTTGATGGGCAAAGAAATGTTTTAGGCAATCATGTATTGGTTTAAATACTACGTTTTATATCCAAGAAAACTTGTTTTTTTTTTAAATTAATGTAAGTATTGAAAGGATGAATCTAAATGGTCGGATTGCGCCATTGGACGAATTAGGAACACAAGTGTTGTATTGTAAAGATAATGAATGTGAAATCCTTTGTGAATATTAAAGCAAGCGAAAGTCACTCGATGGGATGTCAGAGTCTTATACAAGATTTTCAAAAACTAAAAATATTCGAGCTGGGAGATGTGGTATTGGATTGAAGGAAATGTTTAGGTTGGGAACCTAGTGAAAAATTGGAAAAGTTCAACGCCTGAAGAACTGTTAATTTTTTATAGTTGAAAATGTTTAGAACCAGGAATCTATTTTCCAAAGCTACACACCTTTGTTTTATCTTTGGTCTCTCCTTTTTACTCTCTCGTGTCTAAGTGCCCCCTAAACAAGGCAAACGCAACGGATTATTAACAATATATAGCTCCGTGGAGCACTGTAACCTGCGTTGGGCACACGGTAAGTCTTCTGCTATGCTTGTCACTAATGGCAAAAGTAAATTTTCACAGAGTTTCATATAAAAGAAGTTTTGCCTTATGAAATCATAAATTAAAAATATTTTTGTAATTCAAGTTTTGAAGTTAGTTACCTTAACAAATTAAAAAAAATTATCACTAACGGATGTATGCAATCATATGACAAGTGTCAACCAAACTATGCAGTAAAAAGTCCAGCGTCACCTTCTTCAAGAAACCACTCCTAAAATGCAGAGGAGAGTATGTCGAACATCGAGTACAGCAGTATTTCATGATGAATGCTCCATTAAGTGAAGTGAGTTTCATTACACTATCAATAAGATTTCATGCAAAGAAAATGTGGCACACGCAAATCCTTCTAAATTAGGCATCCCGTTTTAAACTTAGAGTTTGGAAAATTGAAAATGAGCTGCCCTTAGGGCAACCTACGTCGAAAACCAACACCCCCTCAAATGTTTTGAATGGTTTACATGAAAATATCACACTCCAAAAAGGGTTTGTCCGGTTTGTAATGTGGAAGTTAATCAGCGCTCGCCTCCTGCATGAAGCATGAGAATTTCATACCCGGAAGGCAGCTAAAACATTTGTGATTATGGTACAACGATTTTTTAATACAAAAACTGCATTTCGGAAAATTACCTAAGCTAAAACTTCCTGAATATAAAGCATAATTTCGTGAACAAACATGTTGCTTTCACAATTTATTTTGAAAAATGATATACATATATTAGAAAATTTAAAATTTAAAGTTGTAAGGTTTCTAATAATGGTACACTGTGCAGTAGTTTCGTAGTAATTCTGAAGGAGTTGTAATTGTGCAATGACATGGGTAAACAGTTTAAAGTGAACGAAATGTCTAAGAGTAACAGAAGAAGAAAGTGGACAAAAACTTTCTCTAACGTCAATTACAGATGAAAATATGTAGAGATACAAATCCGAAATTCTACTAGGTCTCAGTAAGTCGGAATTCATCTGCGTTTGTCTGTCAGGTGATATATGACCAGAGATATAAAAGCAGAATCACAAAGAGATTTAGTAATGAAAAGCGACTGGACATCCTCGTCTGTTGGTGCGATTCACTAGGTCATATTTATTCATTGGCGAGTTCTTCTGTTGCTGTTTTTGGAGTTAACCAGTTGCCATTAGCCTCTATGGGAGATTTACCTCTGGGTTTGTTTCTTTTAAGGACACATTAATGTACTCCAAAGAATTCTGCCAAACGGAAATACTTCTTTATTAGGCGTTCGACTTTAAATTCGGCACTCGGATGACATGATATACATTACACCTCAGAGGAAACGCCAAAGCCAGACCAAGCGATCTCAGAAGTGAAGCATCCCATGGTTTTCGTTAAGAAAGAAAACTCAAGAAGCTGAAATGGTACACTTTTGGATGTGGATATAAAACAGAAAGTGACCCACGTATGAAACATGAGGGCATAATACCCTATCTGTAGTTAAAATATCTTTCATGCTCTTCCAATTTTTTTATTACAAAAGGTCATTTCTCTCTTAATCTGACTATAAGTACCCGTTGTCAATTTTACTAAAAGCATGAAAATAACTTGGTATGCCGGGGGAATCCATGAAAGCCTCCTTTCCAGGCTCTTAGACTGTCTAAGTTGTATCCTGCTCATTGCGCAAATATACTACATGAGAAGAACAAAAGGAGAATCTTTTAACCGGGTAAAAAATCAGAACGCGAGGCGAAACTGTGTGAATATAACGCAGCACGAGCAAAACAGAATTGATCACCTTAATTTGTTTATGTAAATATTATTTTGGAGCACATCACTCTGTCAGGAACATAAAATTACTGACATATACCAACAACACAGGAAAGAGGAAACATCGTGACTGTGGGGGAACTACGATTACGGGCGAAATTTTCGCTCCGTCTACATTTTTGGGTAATTTTTTTCCCGTCTTGAACCTGAAATACAAATACTGTCAACTCTGTGATAGTGAACATACGGCTATAGTGAACCTAAATGATTGGTCCTGACCTGCAACATTGGAAACGTACATTAAAATTTTCGTTTATAGTAAATCTTCAACTTCGGTTCGGGTGAAAATAGAAAATAGAACTTCAACAAATAAAAAAGGTATGTACTTGTAACATGAAATTGTAACTTATTTCAAAACAAACTTTCTTGTAAAAACTTAAAGGAATGTTTTGAGAACAATATTGTTGGCTTACTACTCCTTATGTGCACTGAAAGACAAAGGTAGGATTAAAAACCTCAGCAACATCAAGCTGGTGTTCTTGCCCGCTAACGCCACGTCAATCCTCCAACTCATCAATCGAGGTGTGAAATGCAGCTTTAAAACCTATTACAGAAGGGAAGTAACGCTTAATTTAATCCAAGACTTGGAATCAAAGCAGAATTCATCAATAGATGTTCTGAATGCTGTGCGATTTGGAAACAAAGCGTGGAGGAATGTGTCAACTGTCACTCTACAGAATTGTTTCCGGAGGTCTGGTTTGGATACTTGAGGTGTGGCATTCGAAGAAGAGGATGATGTGACTCTCAAAGACCTGCTTCAATTTATCGGTGCGAATTCCACTTAAGCTGATGATTTTATAGATGCTGACTGTGAAGTTATAATGACGGAAATCCCGTTATTACGAATGAAATTCCGAATGAACTATTGTCGAGGATGTGAAATGCAGTTCCAACACGGAAGAAAACTATTCTGAAGATGACGAGAACGATAAGGAAGAGCCTTTTCCAACTGTGAAATATATGTTGGAGGTGTCAGGACTGTGCTAAAGTTCCTAGAATGTATGGGAAATGTAGAATCGAGTGTACTGAAAGCACAGACTGTAGAAAAGGATATATAATTTTTTTTATTAAAACTGTTTGCAGCAAGGAGCGGCACATAACGGATTGTTTTCATGTTAATTAAGGTAATGTAAAATTAATTTCGTATACTTAATTTAATGCATATACTCTACAGACAAACATTATTTTTTAGATACTTATGTACATATTTTATTTTCTTGCTCACCATTCCACTCAGATCAGGTTAAGGGAAGACACTTCTGTTTTAGTGAACCTCGGACATAGTGAACGAAATATGCGAGTCCGCAGAGGTTTACTATAAGCGCAGTTGAATGTATTTATGCAATAAAATTATATTTAACAATAACACTGAGCAGAAGGCTAATGCAAGAAAATTATTACTGTTATGGGAGAAATAATCACTCCGGCTAAGTTCCTATATCCAACGTTGGAATTCCGTCTTCCTACGAAAAACCGCACACCCACCCTCCGGACTCTAACACAACACAGCCACCAATCCCCACAAAAAAAATTCTGTTGATTTGTGTATAGAGGTCCAGAATCAGACAAATGGAAGAATCCCATGCCTGAAGATTACGTAAAAAGTTTCCGAGAGTGTAACTCACGTTTTAAAAGAGAAAACATGTTTTCAGCTGAATTTCAAATATTTATGGAATACGATTATATAAAACAACCAACGATTCTGGGCAGAAGAAACGTTGTGAGATAACGAAATTCTCATTATGAAAAAAAAATTTACTCGTTTTAAATTCTGTTTTCAAAATTTTGGAAATACGAATTATCGTCCCCTGAGGTAAAACAAACATCTCCCCTAACTAATCACCCCCAAATTTATCTTCAGTTTTTCATTGATCTCGAGGAAGACAAAAATGATGAAGAAAAAATGTAATTCCGCGAATCCACGGAAGAATTTTATGCGAGCAACAAGAGCATCGAAGTGTAAATATCCCGTTCTAATTTTCATTTTTCTTTTCTGTGATCGTTTTAAACTACGAGATATTTACATTTATATAGTAGTTTTTGGTAGGATTCACACCCACAAGGAAGGTATTGTCGCAAGTCTCTACGTCTAACAGTACTTTTGGGCTGTTTATCATGAACAAAATATTTTATTGGACCTGCAGACTGATACGACAGAAGGTACAAGAGTCAAATAACAAGGAGTAACAGTTCAAATGTACGAGCAGATACATAACTGAATGCGAAGCTGTGACTCTACATGGAACATTTCTAGAGAGAAATTACAAAAGCCGTGAGAAATAATATATGTCTTTACTGCTAAAAAGTTTCGAAACATCGATATTTAGTTACTTAATTTGAAATATCGGTCGTAAAATTACAGTGTTTTTTCAATGTATCGGTTTCAGCAAGATCGAGGATTAAACATCGATAATCGGAGGAAGAAACTCCCAGGTTTTTTGCCCATTCAACAAGTCGAATACACATCCCAGGTTTCGTAATTTATATTCACCTAAAGATAGGATAATCCGGAAGCACACTCGTTATTTAAGAATTTAGAAAAATTGATATCAAAGGGTTTCGTCCTCGACGTGTTTTATATCTACAAATGGTACCATTGATCAAAGATTTAGTCTGTCATTATTAAGGTGACTTCCTTTACCTTTGCACATCTGCGGTGCATTACTGTTTAACCTGTCAAAATGAATTTTCTTTAAAAGATGATCATCTTAATATTTTTCACAAATTTAGGATCCTAATTGGCCTCTATTACCTTAATTTGTAAATCGAAACGTGTCACAATATCTTTCAATCAGACATGTTTTGAAACCTTTAGTTTCGTAGCTTAACTTACGTTACAGAAAGAACCATTATTGTAAACCAGAAAACAGAAGCCACCAGTTCTTAGTTTCGAAAAATATAAATATTTACTAAATGTCATCAGGAGGAGTAATTTCTCCACCATTTGAAGCTGTTATTCTTGTTCACGTTGCTCTCTTTTTCTTAGTACCGAGAAACAATGTAATACAACTGAGGCTTTTGAGAAGGGAAGCACACCTTGCTTTTTCTCACGGGAACCTGTGGGTGGTTTTCCTCCTGATATGTAAGCTGCGATGCCACCATCAAGCAGGGGTGTCCGGTACTTCTGTATTCCCTTTTCCAGAAGTGTGTACATCGAGGGAAGTGGTGAAACAAAAACATAATCTGAACATATTTGTCTGAGTATTACAATAAATACAAATTTAAAACGTAATAAAATAGTATGAATTTACGTAATAAATATCTGTTTCGTAACCTTTAAGCAGAGTATGTCATGTTTGAAACATCAATTTATGCTTTGCTTGGAGAGACATTATGGAATAAATAAATATACCAAATCTATGACAAATAAATTAATGAATCTTCAGAAATATCTTTTTGGTGGAGAGCTATTGGTAGAATATAAACACAGCAATCTCAAGCTGAGGTAGCAATATGGCTGAATTTGCGGAGGTAAGTGATATCCAAGCTGTGGAGACAGTTCCTGAAAACCGAAACCATAACTAGAAGGCTTTTACAAGGATGCACACGATACACAATAAGTCAAGACGACCGGTATTGTTTCTTAATAGCTCTCCTCCACAGGGAAATGGCATTGGGACAATTCTCCTGTGCTACAGGAACTGCCATATCGAGGCACAGTTTACAAAAGACTCCACGAGGCGGTTCTGTATATATGAAGGACAATATTATGGAGCCCACTTGCCGCATTACATACAAGGTTTCCGGCTGAATTCGGACCAATATCCCCATCCCTGAACTCCTGATCAATGTGCATGCGTTTTCTTCAGCGACGATTTGCTGTACATCGGGAACACAGGTTCCCGACGTGTGCACATTTGGGGAGAGGCTGGAAGCCATAATTTTCCCTCAAGCGATTCAAATATTGTCCATTACGGTGGTCAACTGTTGAAGCGCGTGAGGGAAGATTACGGCTTCCCGACTCTCAAAGCAAAGCTTTTCCCATGCAAACCATTTCCCACTAGTAGGTATTAATAACAAGCATTTGCCACCAGTAGACATTAAAACGTATAATCAATGCGGAATATTTTCAGAAATTTTGATTAATTTGACACATAGATATCGGAGAAATCGCAATATACTTTATACTTTAGGCCCTAAAGTTTAAAAAATGCTTTGCTCAAAAAAGGAATTCTTCCCAAATTTATCTTCGTTTTAATGCTATCGGAATGAAATGATTTTAGTCAGGCATCAGAAGTAGGGATATGGGATAAAACAAATTATAATTCGATTAGCAAAACGTATGTTTCAAATCGGACTAGCAGTAACACAAATATGATGCCTACGTGCGGACGGACAAAGTAATATTATAACCACAGACTTTTCTTAGGATTGCTAAAAACCTATAAAATGCAAAGCGCTGAGGACAGTTCATTTCTGCGATACAATTTCACAGTTTATATCGCTCAGAAATATCTTTTCCGTGGGGCGCTATTGGTAGATTCGAAACACAGCAATTGCAAGCTGTGGTAGCAATATGGCTGAATGTGCGGAGGTAAGTGGTATCCAAGCTCTGGAAACGGTTCCTAGAAACCGAAACCACAACTAGAGGGTCCTTACAAGGATACACACGAGACACAATAAGACAAGATGACCAGTATTTGTCTTTAATAGCTCTCCTCCATAGGAAAGAAACATCCAGGCAATTCTCCCGTGGTGCAGAAACTGCGATACCGAGACAAGTTTACAAATGGCTAAACGAGAGGGTTTTGCATACATGAAAGGCAATGGTATGTATCCCACTCGTCGCATTACACAGAAGGGGTCAGGCTGAAATGGAACAGATATCAGCATTCCTGAACTCCTGATCAATATGCCTGTGTTTTCTTCAGCGACGATTCATGGTACATCCGGAACACGTGTTTCCGTGCTGTGCACATTTGGAGATAGGCGGGAAGCCGTAATCTTCCCTCAACCGCTTCAAACATTGACTATTACGGTGGTGGATTCCTAGTTTACTTTACGATCAGGCTGCAGTGGACGCACACCGCTGCACCTATTTCCAGGATGCACAAATATTGCTGCACCCTACAGGAATAACATCCTATATCCCAATTTATGGTTTACAATAAGTTGTTGGCCACCAATTGTCCCTTATTGCCCATAAAGCAGGTTCGCAAAGGTGCCGGATAGCTGATATATAACTAAAGACTGAGTATATTCACAAAATGGAGTAATCTACGAGATCACTGAACTTAAACCCGATATAGCATGTCAAGTCTGGAATGATTTCGGAAGAGTAATTGCACTAATCGTTTACGCTGTTGAAAATTTCTGAACTGCACATTTAGCGAACATTTCTTAAATACCTTTCACTGTAATCTTCCTTTTTAATACTTTTCCCCCATTTATTCGTGCGTTCTGTAAGCTGCATTTAGTGAGGTCTGGAAAACAAACTGTTATGCTGACATGACTTCCACGACCTCTAAGATCTGCACTTGGTAGTTACAAAATGAGACACCCAGATTAGGGGTCGACTACACGAAGTGCAGCTCTAATAGTAAAGAGACGGCAAATCTTCAAGATCCTTTTGAGGGCATCTGCTACACCGCTCCCTTTATCATATCTGCTAGGAAAATAGAGGAACACATATTAGTCACATAGATCAGATCATATTACATGTAGAGAATTTTAGGAAGGGAGTGCATGGCTCCAGTTCTCAAACAACCCTTATAAATAGGAAGCTAAGAGATTTGGGCTAGAGTGTCCTGTAGGAAAGTGTTACGGAAGCAAGGTAGAAAGGTGGAAGGATACGCCATTATTTATTAACGGGGGTTCAGTACCTGGGGACCGAAAGCATAACGTGCCCAACCAACGCACGGCAGATATTTTTTGGTTCGGACGCTTGTACCTGTCCGGGATAGAACATGAGGTTCCTCCGTGGCAGTCTTGAACGCTGACCACTAGGCCACCTGCTGCCAATATCAATTATATATCATTTGTACAATTTTAATCAAACATTTTGTATCACATATCACAAACATCTTATCGGATTATGCAGTCAAAATTAAAAAGAAGAATCGTGGGAAACTTCAGAAGAAGAATATATGTAATACCTGATATATTCAGCTGCATTTGTTTTGCGAAAAAACAAATTTCGCAACGATTGAAGTGGAGGAAATTATGTAACACCCTAGTATTTTTTACACGTAACGGTTAGTGATTATGTTTAAATTGAATTCTCATGGTAAAACAAAAATGAGATGGGAATTGCAAAAAGTGCATTAAAGTTGTTATCTAGCAATATTATGACACACTTTGAATATCTTAGTTAGGAAAATATCTTTTCGTTACGTTTTGGACATAAAAACATTCGATAGAACAATATAAATATCACATAACATTGAAAATGTTTGATCTAAAGCGCAGCTTTACGTTTTGAACGAATATTCCCGTCGACATTACAAACATTTAACGATATGTAATAGAATATTTTTAAATGCTTATTGACGTAGACCGCTTTACCATAGGTATTCAGACACATCTCTGTTGATAATGAATGAAGTAAGTCGTAAGCAAGTGCCACCTCGCAAACCGACATCTTTATATGCCCCCAGGGCCATGATGAGACAATAGCACGACTGAGAGTGCAAGATATCTCGATCGACAAAATAAATGGATTCAAAATGTGGATTAACAATCCAGTGCCAAATAAGCACTAAACCATGTTTGAAATTTCAACGACCTTGGACGACCTAGGTCAGCAATTTTTTGTGATATTGGAATGGTAGTGGTCTGGGAACAATTCTGTCTAGAAACAAACCGGTAAACCTGCGAAATATATAGGACATGTCAGTAGACCTCTCCAGTATTTCCAGGAAAAGCAAAAAGACGATGACATCGCTCTGTCCGTGAACGATGTCATCGCCAGTTTGCATTATCTCGACGTCTTTCTTATTTGCTTTCCATGAAGAGCAGTGCGAAAATATAAAAGCTAATCAGCTGAAAAACCGGCAAGTTCGGGAAAGATAAATTTATTGAGTGCACAAATTTCGGAGGTGGAGGTTGTAATTTCAAAATCGTACGTCACTGCGTATTTAAACCAGTCTGATACGAATTTCTGAATTAGTTTACATTTCGGTCTGTTCAGAAAAGATATGAATAGTAAATACCATGCTAGGGAGCTAATACAAGCTGGTTACGGTATTTTGGGAAAACTACGCTTACTGAAAGGCGAAGTGTACATAATCAAAGAAACCTGTTCTTCCGGATTTCAAAAACATGAAAATTTTATATAAATTTATCTTTTTGAATGTTATACTAAAACTTGTTTGTGCTTTTATTTTTTTGTACCAGCCTGTGCTACTCTTAGGTATACGATTTCATAAACCTAAACAGCGTATCCAGTACAATGTAGTACATTAATAGAATACGACAGAAGTAATATTTTAAAATCTTGCAAAACATAACAACCAAATATGTGTAAAATTATGAAGAATCATCCAATGCATCATATA
Organism: Macrothele yani; assembly: GCA_039090855.1. Classification (NCBI taxonomy): domain Eukaryota; kingdom Metazoa; phylum Arthropoda; class Arachnida; order Araneae; family Macrothelidae; genus Macrothele; species Macrothele yani. The sequence continues at coordinate 41,062,362 of CM076999.1, read as the reverse complement.
TTACGTGAAATGGACACGCCTGAAATAAAACCTGATAACAGGTCGTCTTTGTTTGATTTCCAAGAGAAGGTCCAAATGTACCTTCAAATTTCGTTTAATTTGCTTATTATTTGTATCTTCAAATTTCGTTTCGTTTGTTCATAGATTTGATATTTTTATAATGTTAAGTGAAGACCGCAGTTTACAAAGCATAATATCTACATATATGTGTCGTTTCGGAATTTATATTTAAAAAACCTGTTTAGAATTTATTATCGCATTTAATATACCTATGTATGCATTTTTTTTTGTTACCTTATTAGAGGCTTCCGAATGGAATGCTGTTGAACGTTCCGTGAATATCTGATTGGGTAAGAAACATTGCTTCAAATTTACATTCCGTAAAAATGTAGTATGAAGGAAATCATTGTTATTACAAGAAAAAAGCAATAACAGGAAAATCGGTTTAGAAAAAACAAGAACCTCTTTGATACCAAAAGACCAATTTAAAATTCATTACGTTTTCCTTAAGAAGTAGTATGAGAGACAGACCAAAATACAGAAGTAACATAAACATATATTTTACTCACTAACTACTCATAAACTCCTTTCCTGAAGATTTCCATCGAGTCACGTAAAGCGAAACAATCCACATGACTGTCCCAGCATTCCATTGGTTTTATGAAGTGATATAGTCCCTTTGTTACATATTTTCGTTTTCGGAAATTACAATTCCTGTTACTTAGTGGAGTAATATGTACGTTCAGTACCGTGCGCAGTCGTCCGAACAAAAATGGCTTAGTAGAAAGACAAGGACTTTAGAAATGATTTGCAAATCTTATAATGTTTCGACAGAATTCTCCACAAACTTGGAGCTATTTATGAAACCACCTAACAACAAAAAATTTACATACACCACATAAATGAGTGTTTAACAAAAATGTTACAATTTAGATGGAGCGTGACGAGGTAGGGATCTACGAAGCTGTCGAACTTTAATTTATGGCAGCATCATTGTACTTGTTCGGAAGTGTCTTTCAGAAATGCTGTGCAGAAGAGTATATAAGGTTATTCATGTATTTGAAGAAATCGACAAGGTTTTGCTCTGTGATGCAGATGTCATTGTGGACTTCGAGATTTTATCACCTGTGTGGTAGTAGCGTTAAATTATGTAGAAACATATTTCAATAATTTTTACGTAAATATACGTTTCTTCATCATAATGACCATCCTTTGTTTAAAAACACGTTTCAGTGATGATTAGGAAATCAAAAATGTGACCCATCTGTAACTTGCAAAATATTATGCTACACATATCATGCATTTGTTATGATTCCATAAGAGCAAATTACCAGAAACGCCATATTTATCATTGCCTTAAGATGAAATACGTTCTGTGCCATGGCTGCTAAAACGTAAATGAAGAGAAAAACATCGTTAATCTCGTTTCGTTATGGAAATTGGATATAATCCGAATCAAAAGACTGAACGCCGTAAATTTAATTGCTTGAATTCCGCCTAGGTCTACTGTATATTACGATTTCCAAAAGAAACGTTTCAGGGAAAGTTTGAATTTACAGTTTCAAATAAAAAAGTAGCATTACTGGATACAAAACACTTTTTCAACAATTAAACAGGCTTCGGAAAATTGCGTGTACTAGAACCAAAAGCTAATGAAGTTATTGGGCTGTTTATATGGCACTTGAGTTTGCAAAATTAATGGAATTAATTATTAATATGAAAAAAACCACAGCTTTTGTTTTTGTCACATCTAACGGTTAGATGATATTCTGGAAACATTATCCAGTAAATTTTATCTCAACCCCTGCAGGTGTTTCCTTTTTATTTCAATAAAATGCAATACATTTGCTATATTTGCACTGCAACTAGAAAAACTCCTTTTTTGATTTAAATATTTATAATACTGCAAAATAGTGATGTGTTTTACGACATATTTCTCATTCTGTGTCTTTTAAATGTTATTTAGGCAAATGCATTTAAGAAATTATTTAGTTCATGAAATACGACGTTGTTTTGTTCATGAAACTGGCGTTTTATCGAAATAAAGCTTGGATATTTTGATTTGCCGTTACACATTTTTTGAAAGTCTTTCCTTAGAACTAACGCAAACTTACGGTTTTTGTTGGAGAATGATTTAAATACAATTTAGCCACTTTAGATATACACTACACACCAACAAGTAATTAGACACCTGGGATAGCAAAGGAAAACGAAGTTTACTCACCTTCAATAGTTGGTGGAGCCTCCACGAGCAGCGATTACAGCTGCGACCCTCCGGGGCATACTCGCAACCTGGCGTTGTACGACGGCTAGCGGTATTTTCTTCCACTCGGCTTGGAAAAGACAGGTCAGTTCCTTCACCGATTTCGGACGGTGGGGCACCCCTGAAGTCGACGCTCCAACTCGTCCCTGAGGTGCTCGATAGGGTTAAGGTCCAGGCTCTGCGCAGGCCAGTCCATTCGATTAACCCCATTGTCACCATACCAAGTCATGGTGGACCTCGCAACATGACAGGTGGCATTGTCATCCTGAAAGTAACATGGGTCCACCCGGTAAAACTGCCACAACGTAGGAAGAGAATGATCATCCAAAATGGTGCAGTAGGTCTCGGCGTTGAGTCTACCAGGAATTATGACCAAGGGTCCCGTACCATACCAGTAGAAACACCCCCATAGCAAAATTCCACTGCCGCCGAACTTCACAGTTCGCACAATACATTCTGGCAGGAGGCGATCTCCAGGCAGACGCTGAACCCAGACCCTGCCATCCGAACGACAGAGGATGAACCTTGATTCGTCGCTCCAGAGAACCTGTTTCCACTGTTCAACTGTCCATTGTCGACGTTCTTAACACCACGTTAGCCAAGCAGCGTTATTGGACTTGGTGATCAAAGGCTTGTGGGCTGAAGCATGGTCATCCAAAATGGTGCAGTAGATCTCGGCGTTGAGTCTACCAGGAATTGCGACCAAGGGTCCCGTGTCATACCAGGAGAAACACCCCCATAGCAAAATTCCACCGCCGCCGAACTTCACAGTTGGCACAATACATTCCGGCACGAGGCGTTCTCTAGGCAGACGCCAAACCCAGACGCTGTCATCCGAACGGTAGAGGGTGAACCTTGATTCATCGCTCCAGAGAACCTGTTTCCACTGTTCAACGGCCCACTGTCGACGTTCTTATCCCCACGTTAGCCGAGCAGCGCTATTGGACTTGGTGATCAAAGGCTTTTGGGCTGCAGAACGTCCATGATAACCGAGCAGATGGGCCTGCTTACGGATGGTGTTTATCAAAAGAACACTCCCGGATACCTGTTGAAACTCCTCACGGATGAGACTCATCGATTTGGTGCGGTTCTGCCGTATTTCTCTGGCCAGCTCCCTTCGGTCTCTAACTCCCAGTTTTGTGGGTCTGCCGGGTCGGGGAACATTCCGAAAGTCACCTCTCATCTTCCACTCGCCAATCACGTAGGCCACTGTCGATTTGGGGCACTTCACCTCGCTGGATATGTCACGTATGGATCGGCCATTTCTGTGATACCCGATGATTACACCTTTCTCGAAATCAGAGAACTTTGAACTGCGTGGCATCTTGCATGCGACTGGCTGCGTTGTTGTTTCCCACACGATATTTAACGGCGGCGGCCGTGACGTGTATCAGGACCGCAGATATCGTCGATTGCAGGGGTGTCTAATTACTTGTTGGTAGATAGTGTATAAAGACAATGCGTAAACAAACATAATGTCATTTTGTTTGCACACTGGTTTAAAAATCAATGACCGCGATTGGAGGAGATTCAAATATTCTAAAGGTACTTTCAGCATATTGGGCACTTGTCATCTACCGACGCTTCTGCACATTTGAAATGCGGAGAAAATCGGTCGGAAAGAAAATGTTCCGCGTCACTCCAACGATTTATATCGTTCAATGAGATGATACGGTATCTCTGAACATCACGTGGTGTAGCACGAAATATGTACATTGTATTGCATGACAGATTGAATAAAATGTTTAAGATATCCTAATTAGTACTACAATTCAGCTGAAAAAAATTTAAGCAGATAATTTTGAAATATAATTTTCAAAAAAGTAGCTTCTACGAACACTGGGTGGAAATATGTTTTAAAATACAATCGGAAAAGTTTGCAGGAGAATTCTGACATTCTTGAAAATTTAAGGCCTAAACAACGGTACTCATATGACAATAGCAGCCACCTTGTAGGTATGATAAATCCGGCATAATTACAAAAGTTATTATTCTTACTGATGTTATACTGCGAAGACATAAATATTTCATAAGCTAACACGAATTTAATAGAAATAAATAAATCCTAAATATTTTGATCTCAACGATAGGCCAGTAAAGGAAGACAAATAATATCTTAATATTAAAAAAGAGCGTTTCAGCATTGAACTCCATTACGTGTACACTCAGAAAACCGATTTTTTTCGTAAATGCCTCCATAAATAAAAAAAGAGCTAAAATGAATTTGATGTTGGCGTTAAGGTGAAATTTGTAAAATTTAATGTCGGCTGTACATGAATATCTATGAACCTGAATAGATGATGGCCGTGCAAGACCTGCGCCATTAACGTCAAATCATATTTTTAATTCAAAGGATGTGAAGTGTTGAATTGATTTCGTATATATCGTAGTGCAAGTTAAGAAATATTTAGTTGGATGTTTTCCTTCACCTTACCTAATATTGAAAAAATCATCCGTATTCGTCGACCATAACTTCTATTGCCCGTCACAAATAATGGCATCACAGGCAACAGATTGTGTTCTTTCTTTCTATTCGAAATAAGAAGCCTCCGATGGACTTCACTTCACTGTAAAGTAAGTTTAAATTAGTAAAATTTCCTGTGCTTTACATTTAAAATATTATTTTTTCCTCCTAAAAAATGCACGTTTTTATCACAATAATGGATGTACTTCTTGTTTGTGGAGAACTATTCAAAAATATATTATGCCCGGTTCGATTTCCGGAATATAAATAAAACGACTTGGAATAGACTTATGGAAGTCATGCTCACACGATTATGAATTTTGAACCATTCTTCCGTAAAATATGGCCCAACACTGTGCCAGTGATTTTGGGGTTGCTCCAGATATACCCACAAATATTCAATAATATTCAGATATGGAAAATGTGCAGGCCAGAGTAACTACTGTACTTCTTCCGCGTGTTCTGAAACCTCATCTTGACACATTTCACACAATGCGCAGTTGCATTTTTATTCCTAGCAACAGTTTCCTGTCATTGCTAATATTAAGTTTACTACCATATCCCCTCATTTAACCGATTATTAAATGTTCTGCTGATGCCTTTAAGCAACTCCCATATGCAACTTATTAATAAATCAATAGCAACCTTATATACTCTTCCGGCAATCCTTTGTGCGTCCAGGGCAAAACTTAAAAGATTTAGATATCGTTACTGAGGAATTCCACATGATATATTAAGCACAATGATATAGGCACATAAACTGAAAGTTCCATACCAAGCTGGCTGGCCTGCAAAACTTCAGGAGAAGTGGAAATGTAAGATAACGACATAAATCTCAGTGCCACAAAAACACCGTTTCTGGGTATAGAAGCAAGAGCACATACATAATAATGGAACATGAATTGTGGTTTGCGTGACATGGGAACAAAATGCACTCACGCAATCCATTAACATCGGTTAAACGTTATCCACTTGACGGTGTGCATAAGTTTTGCAGGGTTTCGGTTATGCTTGTTGTGTGGTGGAGACAAAGAAATGACTCGTCCAGAATATCTTGATGATTTTATTCTAGGTCAAATAATTAGGAGGCTCGAGGAGGAGCGAATTGTGATGAGCGTTGATTAACAGTACGACATTGGCCATAACTTCGTCTCGCATGTATAGTCGACCTTCAGGATTACAGGTCCATCTGTACAAGAGACCGGTGGGTTGTCCATAAGAAATTACCCTACTGGGAACGGCTAATTGCTCCTACAGGGCAAGAGAGATCGACACCATACTCCAAGTAACTTTTCAAAACAACTTAACATGAGCACAGAACGCAATGCATCGCGGTTTACAGTGGCCAGATGAAACACAAGAGTATACTATTTGCCCGACGAACAGTACACTGTAATCCATTAAAGTTATTCACCGGAGACAACGTTTACATTTTCAAGATAAAAGGACTGGACAGTAGAACAATTAAGAACAGTATTCTTTACTCATCAGAGTAGATTTAGTATCTCTAGCGATTCTGGACTATTCTGGAGTGATGTAGGCAGTATGTATCTCCCGAGAACATCAATTGAAGGGATACATATGGAAGCCGCGGTGTTCTCGTATTGAAAAGCATTCTAATGGATAGATGTACAGAATTTCAAATACTGGAAGGATGTACTATAATTGCTGCCCGCGGCTCAAAAATGATAATTCTTCCCCATGCTTTTCTTTTTCCTAGGTGCCGCTGGTCTACAGCTCTTGTTAATGGAAGATAATACCATAATCTGTTGTATGGTGTGTGATGATTTAAAGTTGGAAATGCAGACATTCAGCGGATGGATTGGCCAGAGCGTTACCCCGAATTAAATCCTATATATTTACGTGTGGGACGTCCTACGTTTACGTGCTGTTGTACGCCAACACACATCAGAAACATTCCAACAAATTTAGACGAGGCTGATAGAAGAATGGAAGAGTTACCACTAGAACTCATCAACAGCCAAGTGTAAATCTTTCACCAACGTGACGGGTGAACATATCCCATACAGAGTCCTATTTTTTTGTACCGCCTTTGGCAGTGATGCGCCTGTATGATAGCACCCAATACTATTTATCCATTTCTGAACAAAGTTCCACTATGTGCATTCGTATCTGCAGTTGTGTCGATGGTTTTTCTGTCATCATATGAGTAATTAATGGAGTTATTATGGCTCGAATTTAACATATACAGGCCGTTCCTGTGCGACCCCAGAGGTCTAATCCTGGCTCGTCCTTAAGACTTGCGAACCGGTTTATACTAATGTATGAAATATTTACTTATTTTGAAAATACCCCTGCAGTCCTGAAAGAATCTTAAAATGCTCTTATAAAATAGTCACAGAACGAAAAACACTGATCAACATTTGAACGATTCGTTAAAAAAGAACGATTCATTAAAATTCTAGAAATCGTAGATACGATTCATTCCGCAACAAATAATTGAAGTCACGTCTCTTACAAATGACACGGCCGGACAATGAAATTTGTGCACCAAGAAGGAAGCATCGGATTGAACTAAAGTTTTATGTACGTAATGACACATATGAATGATACACATGATGGCAAAAACAGAGCAGCAAGACAGTTGAGGAGGGATCTGTGGCACGCAGTCATGTCCTCTTCCACAGCGGGTCGCACTGGCGCATGCTACGATACATGTTGTAATACGGTCTGGCAAGGAGCGAACAGATCTCTGATGCTGTCCTTGGGCAGAATGGCCCCCACGTGTTGGATGGTGAGCTCTAAATCCCAGACGAGGGGCACGACAGCAGCCGGCGTTTTTCAATTGGCCCCACACATGCTCGATGGAGGACACGTCCGGCGAGTGTGCAGGCCATGGCTGGACATGACGTAAGCAGTTCTGGGCAACCCGAGCCGAGTGCGGGAGGGAATTATCCTGCAGATATAGAGGACCTAGAATCCCGGCCACGAATGCGAGCACATGGAGCAGTAGGATCTCATCCACATACCGCTGGCAGGTCAACGATACACGTACCACTACTAGAGCTGATAGGTTATCGTAGGCAATGGCTCCACAGACCTTAATGATTGGAGTGGGGTGGGTGTGGCGCTCGATAGCAAGGTTGGGATTATGCCGTTAACCCGGGGTCATAAACAAATGTGTTAAAAGTGTATTTTCGTGATTATTTTTGATACAATACGAGCATTTACGTTCAAAAATTAGAATTTAAAGTCCAGTTGCGTGGAATCACTTTCTCAAGAATCTTGTATCGATACAAAAATTTAAATAGAAACATCATATTTCAAAAAAAAAAAAAGAAAAGCTACAATATCTTACGTAGCATTTCTAAGAAATTTTCAGATATTGCTAAAACGGCTTACAATTCAGGAAGTATTGTGTTTCGTGAATTTATTCTTAAGATCTTAACATACTTCCAGCTTTCAATTCAGGATGAGTCAGGATAGGTATTTTTTAAATCAACAACATTCTTCCTTCCTTAGTCGGTAAATAGTGCCCTGGAATTCCAGAAGAGAAATTCGTTATACATGGGACAATTAACAATACAAATTTTTAATTATGAAAAAGAGAAGTGCACGCTTTTTCCCAGAATCAGGATTTATATTGTTTATCACTTTCTAAAATGGGGTCCGCTCTTTGACTGGATTTTTAACGCCCTGTTCATAAAATTTCGACGCGTAAGTCTGTTTAAATATTTATTTTTCAGTAAATAGAGAAAGGAAGATGAATTAATTTCTACCTGAAATTTATTTCAATAATTTACTATGAAATTGTATTATATATAAATAGCATTAAATTCTGAAATTGAAATATTACGGTCCCTCATTTTCTAAGGTTAAAGGGACTGAAAAGTTCCTAAGATATAAATAAATGAACAATGGTGTTCCATTTTTAAGAGGTATGTTCAGCACTTCGAAAGTGAGAGGTCTCTCAGGGTTGGTTAAAAATTGATTGAATGTGAGAAAGTGCTTTCCTCAAACATTGGTGATGTTTTACAGAGTCGTTAAAGAAACATTATCCAAAAACGGTTTCTTTCCTACAAACGTTTTTGTTACAAACGGTGAGCTATAATAGGAGAAATTTTGTTACAAAATAATATAAAAATATCCTAATTTCAAAGCATTTTCTGTTTTCTTTTTCAGTGGGCTACGAAGTTATACTTTTGGTATGTCTCTCGTTTATCAGTAAATGTGGTTCCTAACATTTTTTTTAATCCGGAGAGATAATTTCTTCCATTTGGCTACTGGTAGGGAGATAGGCAGCGCATAGAGTCCAGGAGAGAGATGGACAGCGCTTTCGTCTCTTCGTTTTTATTTCATTAAAGACTCTAGACTTTGACACATGGAATTAGAAGTTATTATATTTCTTTGGGTTAACCTTTACCAAGTTCTTCCTGTATTACGAAATATGCGGCTAAAGCGGACGACGTGGCCACTTGGATAATTCTGAGAATAATTTGCTATTAACTTTTTTTAAATTTTCCTTCATTTTACCATGCTCACCAGCACCTATCCGGACTATGGGAGCTGTGATGCACTTCTTGAAGAAGATGGAATGGCACTTGTTTCAATGTATTCATATTTCAGGCAATGGTGTTCACATCTTTTGCATGCTTCGACCAATATAGTGTTCAAAAATAGACTTGAAAAGTTCTTGAGGAAATGAGAAAGATTCCAGAGGAATAGTGTGTTTCCCACAGTGATTCCTGCAAAAATTCCAGACATCTTGTTTCACTGTTTATGGTGGTGTAGGTACTGCCTACTCCACCTTAAACAGATATTATTCTCTCTGTTGTGACGGTGCCTCCCGTTGTATGGAACAAAGTTAGGCAGGAGGATATTTCCAGAACAATTTTCTATAGCCCGTGAACTGCAGGATGACCGGATATGAAAAAAAAAATGATATTTGTTTTAGTGTTCTGCAGTTCATATAACTAAGGAATTACGTTTTTTTGGTAGAGTGCAGACTTACGTGATTTCTCGAAACAAATTTATTAAACATCACGGTGTTCAATGAAAATATTTTAATTTCAATATTCGTAAAATGATTTATATAAACAAAGCGTTAGAGCCCTTAAGGTCATATACATATACTTTCTTCATACACATGGTGAAAGCCTTTAGAAAGGCACAAAACGTGGAAGTCATTGTGAATCACACGTTTAGTAAAAGTGTTGGTCTTTATCTTTTCCGAAAAGAGATATCCAGAACCTCATAAAGTATTAACACATCAAGATCATATTGAATTGCCGATATCCCAAAATACCTGAAAAGACATCAAGCGATGGCCACTTAGGCGACCCAGTCAAACTTTACAGAAAGATAATTTTGCATTTCCGACAGTAATTTCTGTGGAACAATTTCGTAGGAAAATGGCAATTACGACTGCACAAAATACATAACATTTTGATATGCCGCAGCCCTTTGTTGGTTGAGAAGGAACACACGTCTTAATCACCATTTGTAGAATGATTCGAAGTGCTATCTCAATGCAAAATTCAGGATTCATATACGTCCTTTTCAGCAATTTTCGCCATCATGTACTGAATGTACTGATATGGGTTGCATTCACTAAAGGAATGAAATCCTCGCCTTTGATTATAAGGATTTCGACAAAGAGGTAAAAAGAACACCTTTCTATCCATGTATTTCGATATTCAAAGTATTCTGAATGGCACGATCACACTTTTAACTTAGTAGCTTACTAACGCATGAAAATGAAAGTACATGAAACATCTGGTGTATGAATCTATATACAGTCGTCGGGTGGAACGTTTTTTTAACCTCTTGAAAGGAAGGTTTTGCTCAATGACCTAGAACGATGTTTAACAGTGTATGTAAAGCATATCTGTATGTTAAAATGCTGATTTTAACATACATGATCCCACACGTTGATTGGTATGGGGTTAGGTTCAGTTATTTAACAAATATTTTCATCAGTGATTGCAAAAAAAAAAAAAAGAATTAAAATATGTGTCGCTGGATTCATTGCTGCTGTTATTATCTGTTAGTCTGGCTCCGGATATTCATTGGAGAGACTAGCCGTATATTAGAAAGACGAGGCGTCTATCCCTTGGAGTTGCTCAGAGCAGGCACAAAACTTCGAAACAACAAAAAACAACTGGTTCGGTTTTATCTCTGTGTAGTTCACTGCAGAAAAGGTGCAGTAGAATTGGCTTCCAAGGCCAAGTCAATTTGCAATGAAAAAAGAGGTACGATACTGAACTAATTTATTCGTTCCATATTTTAATGGACGTATCTAAAAAGAATAACTGACGGTAATCCTTTAAATCTCGTAATTCGCAGTTATAAATATTGAATAAGAAACAATTCACGTAAAAAATGTAGTCTAAACCTTCAGTTACAAAGGATCAGTTCATGACAAGTTGTACAGAATCAATTAACATATTGTAATGCACCAGAATCGCGACGCGATAACTTAATGTATAGGAGATATGAGACGCAAGGATTATTATCAGTTTTCCCAAAATAAAAATAGTCTAGTGGAACCTAATTTTTGTTTTTGGATTTGAGACCTATTTAAAGGTGTGAGGATATCAAATGAATTTGGAATTTGAAACAACAAGTTTTTCTCAAAATAATTTATATACCATATTTTAAAATTTAATAAACCAAAATTCCAATATTTAAATTACAGTATTGAAATTAAATATAAATATTATAACGAAAGTCATGATTCTTCAAGCTGATTTCGACATGGCATATAATTTAGTACGTTAGATATTCTCCTCCCAAAGCATCTTATTATTCATTTGGTATTATAAATTCATTAATTATTTAAGGTGACCAATACTGGATTCCTATTTAGCCAGTTTTATTTTTTCTATGCCTGCAGCTGTGTGTTATGGCAGGTATATTCAAACTACTAGTGAATTGCATAACACACGTGATTTACGATTACATAGTTACTTAAACATGATTAAAGGAGAAATCATTCATTTATGTACATAAATATTAAAATACGAATTCCTGTAATAAAATCAATGGGCTGGCATTATCTTCGGCATTGAAGTCTTAGATACAATAAGTACACCATTTATTGCCACTGGAAACCCTGCTTGCATAACAGGCTGGGCAGAAGACTGTTACAGAGTATGAAGTAGCAGTTTGTTGTCTGAGGTGAAAGAAATACCCCATCCTCTGTAACAAGAAGGCTTTACATCGAGTTTAGAGACCTATAATACTACAACCAGTGACATTTAAAATCGCAAAAATTTGATATATATCCTATGATAATTAGCAATATCTCAGAAAACGGAATTGCCAAAAAATTGAATGTGTCTTTTTTCGCAAGAAAAGAAAGCTACTAATAGTAATGATATTGAACTAAATTTTGTACCAAAAAATACAATTAACACAAACAGTCAGACACATGTTCAGTTTCTTCGGATTGCTCTTAAAGTACGCCTGCTTAATTTATTTTATATCTCTTGTAACTAGACTGCTTTATTAAAGTTAAGCGAAAACCGTTGTTCGAAAGAACTTTTAAGCTTGAAAAGGCAAATATCTCCGTATTTTAAAGAAATGTATTACAAAAAAAGGAAATCATTTTGAAGTACAGCTGTGTCAACTTAAGCCAACACTCCCCGCTGTTTTAATGATTGAACGGATTTTTCGAAACACTTGCGCAATGAAAATTTCTTGGAGGAAAGTTCGCGTCGCCGTCCACTAACTGCCCATATAAATTCAATAAATAATTTCAGAGAGTGTTAAAGCAGTTTTTAAACCACCATCTGTACAAAATGTAATTTAAAGTTATCACTTGTATCTCTTCCAAGGAGTCTAGTTCTCATTCTTTCTATCTCCTTTCTCGTAGTTTACTCAGATGGATCTAAAAGGATATACACGTGAATGACAAAATGATCGTTTCCTTGAAGACTAGAGGAGCGTAAAACTGATGTTAAACATGCAAAACTCACGACTGTGCTGTCAAAGGACGTACTAATTATTGAGACAACGCCACATTGGGTGGCATTAAGGATATAGATCCGTACATCACCGCCAAAGGAACATTACTTAGGAAGGCTCTAGATATCCTATCTCACAGTGACACGCGTTTAATGACTTTATATCATGGGATCCACCAAGCGCATGGAATGAGCTTTTCAAACTAAACAAAAAATAGATTCATAAGGTGTACACGGCGGGACATTATGTTGATGTAATTTCGAGCAATCAATTTTCATTTGATTTTATTTCTTTAACCGCTTATTTTATTTACAGTTTGTAGTTTAAATTTGAAGTCAATCTAGTTCTCTGAAAACGCCGCCCGTTGGCGTGCGATGGCTCGACAGATATTGTACAAATACATTTGCATAAAGCCTCTGATTATTATCTCATAAAATCTTGTGCTTTGTTGTTCCTCATAAATTCACCTAAGATAGAAAGTTAAAAAAAATTTGATTGCTAAATTTGCATGAATTAATTTTTGAAGTAAAAATCCGTAGAGGCATGTCAAAATTTGTTAGGTAGAATAATTTTTAAATACAGCTAAAAAGGATTCGCATATGTTATTTTAAACAAACCAGATCGTGAATACTCAAGCAACGCTTATAGCGTAGTAATTCCCTTTATTTTAGTAGTTTAACATGCATAACGATTCGCCAAGCTTTTACTCTCCACTGGTAGGCTTTCGTTTTTAGGTTTAACGTTCACTGTGAGTAACTCAATGGGCTATAAGCTGTAGCCAGGTTCCTAGTTTAGGGTGAGTGGTTCCAGGGAAGTGAGAGAACCAGTGCCGTAAGACAAAAACGGCACCCGTGTGTCACCGAGAATCGATCCCGGACACATCTCGGACGAATGATCAAAATCACCGGTAGACTACTGCGCCATCGAGGCGGCAGGATGCTTTTTCAAAGTAATGTTGATATAAATGGATTGTATGTCGGGATTGCAAGTTATGATTTCGTTAACTTTCCATGGGAAAATGCCACGTGCTAGGTAGTCCGACATTCCAAATTTCATACTCATAAAAATAAAAAGGAAATAAAAGAAATCCGGGAGAAGTACGAAGTGATGCTTTGTCCTGCTTGAGACAGAAAATTAGTCATTAGTCTTTTCCTAAACACTGCCACAACGTCTGCAGTTCTCAATTGTCTCGGATATCCAAGTACACTTCAAGATTCATAGTTGAGCCCAAAATGCCTAACGGGTTAAAACCAAACCACGAAAAATAGCTGCATAAACCCATTCTTCGTCAATAGAACGCTAAAGAAGCTTCACTACAACCCAGAAAGTACTATTTCTTGTCATCTGCCACGCCTAGGAACGACAAGAAATCCTAGTGGAAACAAAGCGAAATAAGAAACACCTTCGAAAGTACCTTGCCTCTTGTACTTCGCTGATAAACCTAAAGATATTCCCTTGCCGTTGTAGGATGTTGCTCACATATTTCTTTTTTAATACGGTTAGTGCTCCCGACAGTTTATAACAAAACAAAGTGGAAAGCACAAAAAAGCACGATCGAGCAAAAACAAGAATCCAAGATTCACATTTTGAAGCACAGCTTCAATTCTGTGATCGCTACTTCGATTTCTTGTCCATAGGATGTTCAATCGCCTGCATACGAACTCCATAAAGCCCTGACAAATAGGAGTGTGATTGCGCCATAAGACCAACCGGCCTCGAAATCAGGAAGAAGAGTTGTTTAGATATGGAGTAGAACCCATAAAACGTACTTCGGGACTTTCTGCCATGACATTTTAAATCCTGGCCGTTAAATGCTTTGCTAAGAGGCTACTTCTATCATAAAACGCGGCGCTCCTTTCTCACACGGAAATACTGATGTAATTTTCGTTTGTACTGAGAAATTTCCTTTGAGACCTTTACAGAATCATGCCAAATCGTTTCGCAGTTGTATAAATGAAATAAGAACCACCGTAAAAATTGAGCAAAAGGTACTATTTCTTCAAGCAAGTGCTTTTAAAACAAACTTCGTGAGTTTGATTCCATGCTATATACATTGCGTTTCATAATGACATGACCACGTACTTTTTCAAGAATAACGAAGAGGAAAACAATGAAAATCACACAAAGGTCATCTTACTGAAAATACCTAAACATTTTTCGATGGGAAGCAGGTTACAAAAGTAAAAAGTATTTCGATGGCAAAAAGAGAACCTGTTTTTTTTAAATTTCTTAAAGCAAAAGTGTTTCAAAATGATATGTCCGCGAATAACTTAGTAGCCAGTACATCTACGCGTGTTCTTAATTAAATAAAGCAAAATTCTATCAGGCATGGTATATACCAACCCTTACACTGCATGGTCTATTTATGCCCATTTAGAAACTGTTGCTGCATTTACTTCGGTAATATTCGTATACTGCCGTGAGTTTCTGTATCAATAACTCTTTGAAGTTATGAGGGAATTTGAAACCATTCCTTCTGTAAAATATGACCCAACTTTTCCAGTGATATTTCATTGTGGAATACGTGATCTGAATTTCCGCTCTCGATACTTCCAAAAATGTTCAAGAATATTTAGATTTGGCGTCTAACGGAAAGCTGCTCTGCCTTGGAATGTTGATGCCGTTTAACACTCCTGCTTATTACATCACAATATATAAGCTATATACAAAGTGTAAGGGAGCGTATTTGCCTATATTTATTAATTTATGTTTATTTTCTAGTTTCATATGATGAGTTGTTTGACTGCAGTTCAATACATGAAAATTTTATTATTTTAAAATATAACTTTTCTTAAATTTCATCATTGATGTTTTTAACAACTACAGCTTTGTCAACGACTTTAGTCGGTCATTTGCATATAAAGTATACCTAACCTTTCGATTTCAGGTAAAGCATTAGCCAGTGATTTTACTCAAACACATTCACAACATCTATTCCTCACGGAATTTGAATCCGCACCGATCTCGGACGAATGATCAGAAGCCAGCGCTTTGATCACTGCTCCACCGGGACTGATATTTCACGTTTTGCTGATATCCCCCTGAAGTAAGTGAGCAAAATTCACGAAAAACATGTTTTTCCCGAAGAACGGGCTAATTCGTAGCTCCTTAATTCTCATTTTCTGTTTGTACTGTATGAAATACTGTATGTTTCTGTTCACAAAACCTAAAGAATAAATATCAGCAGTTTTTTTTCTTAAACTAATATTTTTCTATAATGTTTAGCAAAATCCTGATAATAATTCCTGAGAAATTGATTAAATAAAATTTAGAGTGGGGCTGTTCTTCAATGTTGTTTTCTGGGATCATTTAAAACGACAGCACCTGGATGCTATCGTTTTAAATTATCTCTAAGATTTGATGCATTGCCCCACGTTTGTAGATCTTTCCGCAAAGGCTACATTTTGCATAGACCTTATCCTTATTAAAAGAAAAATAAAGTTGCACAAAAGATATTTTACATTTACCCATTATTACTCATTACTTACTCTCAAGTCTCAAAAAATAACTGTCTCAACACCTGACGCACCTTTTAACTTCCAGTACAAACAACAAGAACAACGCTTTTGACTTTGTCTTTATCTGACTGAAGTGCTGAATGCTGCCCAGGTGACGCACCGGTCTGAGCTATGACTTCTTATCATTCGTCAGGGAAGGGTCCAGGTTCGAATACCGGTGAGGCCTGGATGTTGTGTTTGTCTTACGGCACTGTCTCTCTCTCTTTCCTGGAACCAGTCGCTCTAAATTAGGGAAGGGCGACTGCTTATAGCCCATTTAGTTGTTCACGGTGGCGTTAAACATCCAATCGAAAAAAACAAAAGTGCACAAACGTACGACTTAACGTGAACAACAATAGAGTGCAAAAACCGTATGCCCTCGCCGTTTACTGTTTTGATTACAGGTAACTTTAGTTTCGCATTGTCATCATGTATCAACATGGCTGGGCTCAATGTTTCCGACACTAGTATAAATGAGGTGAAAATGAGCGTTCCAGTTATCAAAGCCATCGGTGGAAGCTGACACCTGCCGCCCCGGTGGCGCAGTGGTCTAAGGCGCTGGCCTCTGATCATTCGTCCGTAAGGGGTCCGGGTTCGAATCCCGGTCAGGCATGGATGTTGTGGTTGTCTTACGGCACTGGCTCTCTCCCTTCCCTGGAACCAGTGACCCTAAATTAGGGACGGGCGACTGCTTATAGCCCATTGAGTTGCTCACGGTGGTCGTTAAACCTCCAATCGAAAAAAAAAAAAAAAAAGAAGCTGACACCTTCCAGATTTACGCTTACAGCATTGAAAAAGGTAAAACTATCGATAGTTACGAAAACCTATCAATGCGCTATTGATGTACCTAGTTTTTGAAAAATATCGATACTATCGATAGTGACATCGATATTACATCCACCTCTTCCACTTAGCATGTGCTATAAATTGCAGATTCCCAGGAATTTTGTTTCCGAGCATGTACCCCCACACACGGGGATCCCTAAAGTATGGTGTTTTTATGCATCGGATGTGCACCTGCTGTATAATACTGCGTCGAAACACTTGATTTAAAAAAAATATTAACATATTAGAACATTTATGTTGGGTAACAGTTAAGGTTTCTATTTCAGGAGGTTATGCTGCTTTCAATTCTGCCGTTAAGTGGTATTTTGGTACTTCTGCTGTCGCGTTAGTTTTCTGTTTTCAGCAGCAAATCCGCTTCAAAAAACCCTATTGATGAATTCCTTTGTTTACTGTGTTCAATAAAGATAGGGAATTATATAGTCTTTACATGGACAGCGTAAATGTCAAAACCTTCTTCTTGCTATATCTGCTTCTGGGAGGCAATGTGCGAAACCATTTTACCTTATCAAAGTTCTTGACATAAAGAATATTTTTTCCATTTCTCCGAATATTTCATTATACAAAGTTCTTCCGCTAGGGTGCATAGATTCATATCAAATTTCCTACTACATTTCTTCCTTTAACTGTTCGATTTGAAAACATTTATGTCATTCATACCTTCTTTCATTTGTAAGACCTTTTGGTGAACATTTTGTAAAATACTGAAACCCACTTTTCTGCCGCTGGTGGGAATAAATATTCCTTCTAATTCTGGTTGTTTTACAGTTTGTAGAAATTCGGTTGTTTGTCTGTGTGTGGGTTTTTCGAACCGGTACTATTGACTATGAACCAAGTCTATTAATTTTATTGGCGTTGGAAAAGATTCAGAAGACGTGCTCATTTCAACCGAAAATGCGGTGTCATTTTGTTGGCTACATGTTCGTACGAAGAGATGGAAAACAGCGATTATATACCTTTTGACGATGCTCGACTATGATGCTATCTCCAAAGTCAAATAAAAAATAACTTTGTTATTGTTAATCTAATTTTTTGCTTGAAGATCCTGCAATAGATAGTTCATCACTTAGCATTTGTGTGGTTCATTCCCTGACGCATAGAAACCAAAAGTCCCCTCTCGGTGAACACTTCGGATTTTGAAAACATTTCAGTGCAACCTTGAAAAAGGATTCATTCATACTTTCAAATCCAGGTGAATCAAAAAATTTTATTTAATCTTTTATATACTCCAGTTTTCGAATAAAAAACTGAAATATGTTTTCTCTGTTTGAAATTAATTTTGGTTTTGTATTATTAAACCGCCCTTGAAACAGTTACCTAAGGAATTTCGAAATACGTTCTGAACTACACTTTTATTTATTTTCCGAAAAAGAACCGTCAAAAAATGTAGAGTAAGGTATCAGAACGTTGTACAAACGAGGAATCAATTCAATTTAAAGAAAGAAACTAATCCTTTGATACCAAACCATTTGCTTTCGATCTCCGATGCATCTTAATATCCGATAGATGACGTCTCAACTCATATTATAAATAATCAGAAAGTACCTTTTATCACATCCTTATCCTCCAAGATCAATGTGATTTTTAAGTACAGTGCCAAAAGGTGAATTATTATCTGTTTTTTGACTGCCCTCAAAATATTCAACACGCAGAAAAATCATGTATTGCAAAGTGCTGCGCAAAACAATTTTTTTAATCACAAGTGAAGTCATAGCACATATAAACAATTGGAAGTAGCACACATAATTCACACATAGTACTACCACATTGCAAATTTGTTAGAAGATTTTAGTTCGGTGCACAAATGGACACCATGAAAGATAATAAAGTATAAATCACGATGATCGTCTCACATGAGTGAGATATGTTTACGCAATGAAGTTTAATTTATTACATCTGTCTACTCGGTTGCTGCAAGTGCTAATAGATTAACCAAGCATGAAAATAGTGACAGCAGTTTCACTAAGAGATAACATCCGCGTATGTATTCTAAGAACAGGCGTGTTGTTCAGTTATCATATATTTTCCATATCGCCGTCAGATTATATTACTTAATTGAGGGGGAAATTTTATTATATGCGAAATTATCTTCTTTCAAAATGCTTACATACTGTTTGTAAGTTGAGTCAAAGCTGCCGTGGCACGCAAGAGAAAGCCAAATGGATCTCGGTGTGCGTGAGTAAAAAAAAATCAGAAAGCCTTATGCGTCTTCGTGTAGTCGTGTGCCTAAGCCTAATTACTCCTTTCGCGTTCTTCCTCACGGATTACTGGCAGTCCTGGCTGATAGTCTATCGGAAACAACTTTCTGATTATTCCAGTGGACTGCATATCCACTTCTCACAGAGATAGGTAAACTTTCCGCAAATCAATTTTGAAAAGGATTTTATTACTCACACTTTTTTTTTCATTTTATAACATTTTTTATTTAAAAAAAATATATGTCCTAGTTTTTTTTTAATTTTAAGACCTTGAATTTTGATCTGTGTTCTTCATGTTAACCAATGTCGACACTTTTGAATTGCTGACAAATTTTTCCGTCGTTCGATTGTTTATCCTAAAATCCCTCCGTAAGAAAAGGTAGTAACCCGTTAATATACCGATTACGTTTTTACGGATATAATTTCCTTCACGCCAGAAAAGTAGAATCCCAATTCTAAATTATTTGAAATATCTCACTATTTCTGGTGCTATCTGATGTTCGGTCCATGACATTTGCTTTTATTTCCTTAATTGTTGGCACTGGGAATTCACACTGAGAAGTTTAAGAAATGCTCGTCTTCAAGGATTCAATGCAAATATCTTTGCCCCAAGACACGACAATCAGAAGGTTTCCGAAGTAACGACTATGCTTTTCCGCAAACTTCTGATTTAGCCCTTTGAGATTTACTGTTACGATTTACCATAAAGTACACATTGAGAGTTTTAGGACGAGTATTAGTACCACTTTGTCAGCAGTTTCAACGAGCCAAGCTATCCTTGAAGGGCGAAGGTAATTCAAAATCTTTTTAATTAAACAGCATGCTATCATGCTGTGGTTTAACGGACGTGGTTTAACGGACAACCACAGCATGACGCTTGAAAGGAAAACCACAACATGTCGGTTGAACGGACGTCCAGTGTCAGGTTTTCTCAACTGAAATATCGGGTCTTTTTCGTAGATCAATAATCCATCTACATACAAGCAGTAAACGCAGGAAAATTTAAATAACATCATAGGAAAGTGCAGAAATAGAAGTATGTTACACTCTGCAACAAGGTAGAGAGTTAGTATCATAATTTAATAGAAAACATGTAAATACTATTGAACTTGGTGATAGGGTCCTTGCCTAAAGCGCCACCTCGGCTACAACGTCAAGTACCAGGCATTCCCGCCAAAATTGCCATTTGAATAATGGTATTCATGCTCGGTTTTAGCGTTACGTCAACCTCGGTTAAAGCGACAATTTGACTCAATATAAAACTTTAATATTCAAGGGAGAGAAAATGCGTAAGTGGAAAAACTCTCGAAGCACCGTACTACTGGGTTTTTTTTGTTTTTTTTTTGTTTTTTTTTGTGGAAACATGAATGGGACAGAGAAGAGAAAATTAATTAATATAGGTAAAGCCAAAAATTTATGATGTTTCAAAAAAGTTGAAAGCCTAACTGTGCGGTACGGTGCTAACAAAAAAAGCATGGATGAATTTTGTGAGCTGTTTATAGAGTAGCTCATTCATTGGAGTTAAAAAGCTATGGAAAAAAAACGCTAAATTATTTTGATGGTAGACAACTGCCCTGCTGAGCCGAAAAGAAATAATCTTGATAACTTTAAGCTTGTGTTTCTTCTAGAAAACTGCACAGGTGTTATGCAACCGATGGATCAAGGTGTAATAAGCGGCTTCAAAAGTCACTATCGGAAATTTTTATTAATGAGAATGATTGAATTCATAGAAAAAGAGTAGGATTGCATTATCAAATCGTTGGACACAATTCGGAACATTCATAAAGCATGGAAGCGAGTGACATAAAAAACAATTAGCAACAGTTTTCGCCTTGCTGGTTTTAATTTTGTTGAGCCCCAAACATTTGATGAAATTGCTGATGAAGACGAGTTGCCCTTGTCAGAATGGATGCGACATATTAATAACCATAATCTTCCACAGTACGAGAAAACTGATGATTACCTAAATCTAGTTAATGGTACTGCTACGTCCGGTAATATCATAGATCTCGACGTCAGAAACAAAGTGCTGAATGGGAAACATAAAGATCATGAAGAGGTGGTGAAGGAAGAAGAGGATTACTATGAGGAACCAGTCCCCGGCATAGGTAAACGAAGTATTTTACGTAAAACATGAAGATAATGAAGAGGTGGTGGAAGAAGAAGAGTATGTCAATAAAGAACCAGTCTCCAGCATGCGTAATGCTATTCAAACTGCGAGATTTAACTAGATCTTTTGAAGCCAGGAAAAGGGTGAAAATGTGTTGACTTACGTAGCAAAAGTAGAAGACAATTTGGATACACTGTACATGTTAAAAAAACCTTACAAAAAGTGACGAACATCTTCATGCGAAACTAACACATAAGTGATGTATTGTGCCACATTTTGTCTAGACTTGTACATTCTTGCACACACAGTACGTGCATACACAATGTCTTTTTGGCACTGTGTCATATTATGTATGTACTCAACATAAATACTGTACTGTACTTATACGTTGGATATTTTAGAGTCCCTATCCCCCTCCAGTCATAATATACAAATGCGTACACACATACGTACGTACGTCGTAACATTTCTTATATTATTGTTTTCCTGCTTGTTACATGAACTTGGTTCGTACGACACTCTGTTATAACGAAATAAAAACTGTGGTCCATTTGATGTCATTATAACCAAGTTTGACTTAATTTTCGAAATCTAATGTATCTGAGATTTTAACTTTTAATGTAATTACCGAACAACAATGCAACACAATGAGTGTCAGATCAACAGAGAAGCTAATGTTATTTCATTCTAAGAGAAAATGGATTGAAATACCTGTAGTAAAAGATTTATTAAGTCAAACATCAAATGAGGTGGTTTACTAAACTAGAAAAATTGACAAATTCATAAACCATACTGCTCAGAAAAATCAATTTACCGCTACGATTTTACATTATGGCACATCAATGTGGGTATGCGTGAAGTCCTACGTAAAATATCGGCATGATTTCCCGCCTTTACGTTTTCAGCACATTGCGTAAAATCTTCATTTATGGCTCTGGTTCGTGTGTCACAGATGAACGAAATGTTTTTACCACGCGTAATTAAGGTGGGATATTTACTGGCACCACTGTGTGATCATCGCCAAACAATGTATTTCACGTGCTGAACAGTCAAGTGCTTTTTCCGCAGTTTTTTTTATTTTATCTGTTGCAGCAAATTCGTGTATGTGCGTGTCTTTTTTGATTTCTCAAAAATTGCACATTTTTTAAATACTCCAACCATAATAACTACAATTATGCTCATCTATGCTACTACTAATCATAGTTTGAAACGAATTATTCTGAAAATAAGTTATAATTCAAATTAATATGTATTGATACAGTTCTTTGCTTTAGGAAAACACCTTGATCAAGGTTTATTAACCAAACATAGTCATTTGAGACCGTTCGATTTCTACAATGGTTGAGCAAATTTTTTCTGTGTTCCGTGTATTAATTTATGTGCGCTCTTTGTACTCGGTTGAGAAGGATACAGGTACTTTCAAATTCTTTGTTAGACACACTATTGTTGCCTGTTCCGTAAGATGCCTTATCTTAGAAGACAAGGCTGTTTAGCCTCACAGATACCTCCGAGTGTCTCTGTCAGTGGGCATTCCTCTGAGCTGAAATTCGGACTTATCGAAATGTCCGTGCTCGTTTCTTTGCTTTAGAAAGTGTATTAATGTTTGATAATGAAAATACAAAAGTTCCTTTTTGCCCTTTTTTTAGAAAAATCTCATCTTTGAAGTTGGTCAAAAGAGTAGATCGTTTAAGTGTAAGGAAAGTTGACTTTTGCAGTGTTATAATTAAAGTGCACTTCATGCTTGGAACGCCGTTTAAATGCTCGTTTCTGCTGCTAGAAAATAATAATATTTAAGATATTTATTTCCAATCCTGAAAGTTTTACTTTATCTATTATTTCCTGTGAAACACGAAACGAAATCCGGTTGAAATCTTACTTAATTTAAGCAGCACTATTATATCTTCAGAAAAGTTAGCAGAAAAAAATACTTTTTTTGAAAATTCGAATAAAGTGCAGTGTTTCTAAACGGTTCATATTAAATATAAAAATATTTGAAAATAGGTGAGAAGGATTTACTCTTACTTTTCAGACAATAGCTGAACATAGTCTTAGGAAAGTTCTGGTTGAATAAGAAAGTAACAACCTGTAAGGTTATTCTTATAACTAGTGTTAAATAAAAAACAACAACAGACCGCTGAAATTTTTATAACACATTAATAAGTTACCGAGAAATCTAAAACCGATAAAGTACAGTACATAAAGGAATTTCGTTTATCAAATGAATACATAGTGTTTTACATTAGACTTTCTTTACTCCAGTCATAAACGGCAGGATACAAAATACGAATAGTGAAAGGAGAAAAAAATGCGAAATTGGTTGGAATAAATCATTGGTTTCCGATTTATACAGCAGTGGTTTCACGAGAAATCGGAAGAAAATGTATTACCTTTCTGACACTCGATCACCATTTCTTAGATAAATTTGCAAAAGGGAAAGTAATTTTTTTATAAACAAGAACAAATTTCAAGAATTTTGCTGCATCATTAAACATTTCGCAAGATGTGGGAAATATGTTCATAATTTGAGATAACGAAATTGTAAAAACCTCCATGCTTCCGTAACAAAACGAATTAATGATGCGAGAGGATTTAGCTGTTCTACGTTGATGCATCATCAAGTGCAAACTTGGGGTCACTGTCAATCACGTGTAAAAACTTCTCTAGAATTTACAGTATTTTCTAAGAAAAATATATTTTATATACAGACAAAAAATTTGGAATTCCACCACATACTGATGAGAAAACAATAGAGTAATATGAGCAGGAGGTAAAAGATTAAAAGGTGGTAAATAAATTTACTTTCCTGAGACCTGTTATTATTTTTTCTCCAAAACGTGTCTCTAAACTTATATTTTTTGAACATATATACGTGACACAAGGGAATTTACCTGATTACAAAATGACACGTGTTTTTTCATAAAGTCCTTTAACTTTTTTATACGAGAATCCCATTTTGGTGTTTCTTTTCACATATTCATCAAAATACTGAAAATTTTATGGAGAACAAGAAAGGTCGAATAATATTGTAAAAACTCTGGAGCTCCTTTGATGCAGACTGCCATAATGTAAAACAAGCATACACTGCCCAAAACCTACCACAACTCCTTTGTAACCCTGTGGAGACAGGAATGTAACGAATTAAATGGTAAAAATACGAATCATCGCGAATGCACCTTTCTGACTGCATAAAATGCCCAAGTAGGCACTCACATGAGTCCTGCTGAGTTCTTACAAATATTACATGCACGCAAATATTTAAATATTTAGAATGCTTTTTCCCCGTAGACGGTGGTACAGAAAGAAAGTACATGTCGTATTTGTATTTGCATGAGTCGAATGTAACAGAAGGCAGTTTCGAGGGCAACATTCCAACGAAACAAGGAAGCTTACTCAAATGAAATTAGGAATCTATACGTAATTTCCAACGAATCTTACAAACTTGAAAATAATTTCTATTATACACTTTTAAAAATTCGGTTGTAGGTTGTACAGAAAAGTACACTGTTCAACATTTTAAAGTGCGTTGTACCGAAAAGTGATACAGCACCAGCATTATCGGCAAAACTTTCTAAGAAAGGTATTCCATTGACTGGGGCAAACGAAATCCAAAGATATATGGTAATTTTGCACCAAGTTATTCTGCAAGTTTGTACCATATTATTGGGCGAGGTTGCAGCATGTTGTTGTTTTTGTTTGCACCCCACATTCAGTATCTTTTCTCAGAAAGTGGTGCAGCAAGTGTAGTATCACTTGTTTGTGGAACATACTACAGATTTTTTAGAAGTGTTCGTTTTCCAAGTTTAAAAACACAAAAAAATTAATTTTATTTATTTCTAACTCTCTAGATCATTTTCCGCACCAAAAACAAAAATTAAGTCATTTTAATTAACACAAAATCTAGTTGCAATGTGCACTTCGTATTGTTGAAAATGTCTAATCAAAATGCGAAATAAAAAACAATATTATTTCCTGTCTTACTGTAATAGTGTCATTGTAACGTATGATCTACGAATTTTGTAATATCACTGTAAATGTAATAACGTGACGCAAAATAGTATCGTCAGAGAAATTCAGTATTTTTCAAAATAAGTATTTTAACAAAAGCTGTGAACTGTTCTATGTACTTTCGTGTATCCCAGTAATTAGCAACTATTGACTGTTAAAAAGCCAAGCAACCTATCTAAAAAGTTATTGATATACACAATTCGGTATATATCGTATTGAACGTATACAGAAACTTATCAGCCGGTGAGTAAGTAGTCGTTACGAAATATCAATAGAAACCGTCCAATGCGAATATACTGAGGGAACTAGAATTTAGGCTCATTTTGTTATAATCGTTTTTTTTTTTTTTTGTAAATATTCAAAAATTAAATTTGACGCTATTCGTCAAAAGGCAAGTGTGTGTGTGAGTGGTGGCGCCGTGGGGGGGGGATTCTTAAGTAGTTTCTGATACTTTCATAATAAGATTCCCTTTTTTGTAATTAGAAAGCTGAAAAACTGCAAATCGTGTAAAGATTGTAATATTTAATTTTCTTTTACAAGTTCGCATGGTTTCACACTCATTTATGAAAATTTTTGCACATTATAATTCCTAATTTACATCATCGCTCGTTTCGAATTCATTCCTGGTACTTTCTGAAAGTGTACAAATGGATGTACACGCGATCTAATTCAACACATTAAATTACGTTATTTCTAAGTACACAGTCCGTGTACACGACACGCTTACAGCGTAGCAAATCTGTGTATTCAATGACGTAATGAGTATAAAATTTCGCCAACCTCTCGCAATCTACTGGGAGCCTTGAAAAAGCTTCCCGGTGGAGGCAGAAACCTTGGCGAAATTTTGTACGTATTACACAAGTGAATAAACAGATTTACTTCGCTTTAAACGTTTCCTGAACATTATATTACACTTAGTAATTTTTACACCTGCATAAAGACAGGCCACACCGAAGGATTTGAGAAGTGCAATTGCTAATGAATTTCCAAATTTAACACCAACAAATGAAACTGAGATTTTAAAAAATTCGGAGTGATTAATACTTTATAATTTCGCAGATCTTCACTTTGTTTCAGTTTTTTTGGGTCTCAGGCCAAGTTGTCCTCTGTACAAAGATGTTCTGGTAATTGCCACCAGCACACCTTGCATCTGTATATTCAACGTAAATTTCCATTTCTCATGACACGAACGACAAATACTTAATTGCGTTTCTTCCAGCTTTTCCTTTTTTATCAAATTGTACAAAATCTTTAGCTGAGGCCTCCTGTTTCATGTGCGACAGCTGAAATCCTAGGGTCAACTTCAGATGCCAAAATGGCAGAATATTTGCACTCGGTTTAGAAATAGAAGTACTGCTACAAATTTCGGTTTATTGTAGTATTGTTTTTTCGTTCAAAAAAGTTGTTTCTAATATGTTTTGAATTTTCACAGCCACATAATGACTGGTAGCTTTTTTTGCTATATTTAAATATAATTTTCAGTAATTTATACGAAAAATGATTTTTAAAAATGTTATTTATTTAATATTCAATGGTTAACTATTCTTGTTTATTGTTTTCTAGTAACGCCTTTCTCAAGGCGAAATTGTGGGCTTAATACGATTATGTCAATTTCGTTTTCCAAATTAGTCTGAACAGCTGAAAGTAGGGTACAAGGACGTGTCGGTGCCGTTTATTGTCATAAAGTAAACCCTTTTCCTTGAACTTCCGGTCGAGGGATATTTGACAATGCACAGAAGGTCGTTCTGATTTACAGAAATTGTTTCCCAGTGTCAATTTCAATGTCAATACATGTTTTATACGGCATTTCAGTGCTGCTTTCTTCCACTATTAGAAAAAAATAGCTTTCTATATGATGATCGTTCTAAACTTTCTGCTGCTATATGTTCTGAATGTGGAAAACTGTTGTCTATTATTTGCTGAGAGACATATCATCATCATTGTCAACCATTATCAATCCACTGCTGAACGAAGGTCTCCCAAGTTTCCTCCACAACGGTCTGTCTTGTGCCAGTCTCCTCCATGTCACCCCTGCATACTTTCGAATTTCATCCACCCATCTCCCATGTGGTCTTCTTCTGGGTCTTTTCCTGTCCCTTGGAATCCAATCTAAAATTTCGGCTGTCCATCGATGATCTGTCCTTCTGGCAGTATGTCCAGCCCATTGCCATTTCAGGGATTTAACTCTGATCATGATGTCTTCCACTCTTGTCATTTTTCGGATCCACGAGTTCCTCTTCTTATCTCTCCTGGTTACACCAAGCATGCACCTCTCCATGCTTCTTTGAGTTGTCTGCAGCCTTTGTATGTCTCTTTTAGTTAAGGTCCACGTCTCTGCACCATACGTAAGCACTGGAAGGATGCATTGATCAAACACTTTTCTTTTAAGACATAATGGCATATTGCTCTTGAAAATTATGCTGTTTCTTCCAAAAGCTCTCCAGGCAAGTTTTGTATGCCGATTAATTTCTTCATGAATGTGACCCTCACTTGATATCTGCTGTCCAAGATAAACGTACGTGTCTGTTATCTCCAGCTTTTCTCCATCAATCAATAAATCTTCATTTCTTGTAAAAGCATTGAACATCACTTTTGTCTTCTGAAAGTTCATTTTTAATCCCACTTCTTTACTCTTGTCAGCAAGTTCCTGGATCATACTCTGCAGCTCTGATGGGCTAGTTGCAAAAATGACTACGTCATCAGCAAAACGAAGGTGGGTTAGATAATCTCCATTAATCTTTATCCCCTTGTTTTCCCAGCTCAGCGACTGAAAAACACCCTCCAATGTGGCATTAAAGAGCTTCGGAGATATGGTGTCACCTTGTCTCACTCCCTTTCCAATTTTTACGTGTGTTGTATTTTCAAACAGCCTAATCTTTGCACTTGCATTTTCATAGATGTTATTAATAATATTAATGTATGCATCTTCAATACCGCAGGTTTGCAGAGCCATTGTAACTGCTGATGGTTTCACCGAATCAAAGGCTTTTTCATAATCGATAAAAGCCATGCACAATGGAAGTTCATATTCCCTCGCTCTTTCAATTAGTTCTCTCAGCACGTGAATATGATCTATTGTGCTGTAGCCACTCCTGAATCCAGCTTGTTCTCTCGGTTGAGCCATGTCCAGTGTTACCTTCAAGCGGTGTGAAAGAACTTTAGTGAAGATTTTATAAACTACTGATAGGAGGCTGATAGGCCTGTAGTTTCCGAGATCCTCAATGTCACCTTTCTTATGTAGCAGGATCATTGTAGCGGTGTTCCAATCCTCAGGAATCTTTCCTTCATTAAGGCATCGAGTGAAAATTTGGGCGAGTACTGTTTCGATTTCTCCACTTGCTTCTTGTATGATGTCTACAGTAATTCCATCTTCTCCTGGAGCTTTTCCTCGCTTCATGTTCTTGATTGCATGTGCAACTTCTGCTGGAAGGACTGGAGGAACTCTGGTACTGGTATCTTTCATGATGTCTGGAGTGCATATATCATCCCTTTCATATAATTTGGAGTAGAAATCTTTCACTCTTGTCAAAATTTCGCCTCTATTTCTTGTTACAGAACCATCTTCTTTTCTCAGTGCCATAATCTGTTTTCTTCCCTTACTGAGATGTCCCTTTGCTATCTTTAGAAGCTTTGGTTGTTTTCAATTGCTTTCCTCACTAGTTCACAGTTGAATTTCCTTACGTCTTCAGTGATACTTTTTCTTACTGTCTTGCATAGCTCTATATATTCCACTTTGGAAGTCACATCTTCTTTAGTTGTCCTCATCTCTCTTCTTTTCTGCATCAACATTTTGGTTTTTCCTGATAATTTGTTCACATGCAACTTGTTCTTAGACCCAGCTAATTTTGTTGCTGTTTCCATAAGAGCTTTGGTTACTTTTCTGTTAACTTCAGAGATGTCCACTTCTTCCGATGTTAGGCCTTCTAAAGCAGAGAACCTGTTCTTCAGTTCCAACTTGAAGGTATTATGGTGTTTTTTAAGGTTGGTTATGTCAATAGATTTTGTTTGTCTTATGAGCTTGCCGCGTTCAAGTTTAGTGTTGAGGTGCATCTTACATCTCACCAATCTATGGTCACTACCTGTGTTGAACTTGTTTAGCACACTGCAGTCTTCTATGACGAATTTTTTGTTACACATAATAAAATCAATTTCACTTGTCGTCCCATTTGGATGTCTCCATGTCCATTTCCTGTGTGGCTTTTTCTTGAAGAAGGAGTTCAAGATGAAAAACCCTTCTGCCTCTGCAAACTCAACGAGAGTATTTCCACGCTGGTTTCTGTTGCCCTGACCGAATTTACCTACTGAAGTTTCATTCTGTTGCCGTTGCCCTATTTTTGCATTGAAATCTCCCATAATTATTTTCAAGTGCTGCTTACCTTTATTATTTAGATGACAAATTTCCTCATAAAATTCTTCAATTTCTTCTTCAGGATGACTTGTGGTGGGTGCATAAGTTTGAATAATCTGAGCCTGGTATCTTTTCGAGAGTTGGATAACAAGTCGTGCAGCTCTGTTAGAGGAACTTTCAACTTCTACAACTTTATCCTTCAGTTTCTTGTTTATTATAAATCCAACACCACTAGTTCTGCCAGTATCTGTCCCACGATAGTAGAAGAGATGTCCACTTTTCAGTTCGATGAGATTTTCTCCTTTTCTCCTTACCTCACTTAGCCCCACGATGTCCCACTTGATCCTTTGTAGTTCCTCTTCCAATTCAAGAAGCCTTGAATCAGAAGATAGGGAGCGTCCATTGTAAGTAGCCAAGGTCAGCATCAGATGGCAGCCTAGTCCGGTCCTCCGGGGATTCTTAGCACCCTCTCTGCCTTCATGTCGCACTGGCCGCTGCCTTGGCCAGGTACATTCCAGCTGCCGGAGACTGAGGGCCAAGATTTAAGTTGTGGAATCATTTTGGAGGGGTTTGGCCATAACTCACCACGCTGGCCAAGCGGGTTGGTGAGTGTGGGATAGAATTTCCTCTAATCCCGATGGTATAGTTATACCGCTATGGGCGGTCGTCAGAGCCCCTTTAGTGGGAACAGGATGCACCACGAGAAGGCGGGGTTGACATTTGTCAAGGAGAGGCTGTGATGTTACGCATCACCTGACCTTACATCCCGAGAGACATATATATGTATATAATTATGTGGAAATTTTTGGGAGCTATATAGGCTACTAACTATGTTTTTGTTGTCATTCCTTAAAAGAAAAAGTTTGGAATAGTGTTTGTCATATGCATACATGTGCAAAAGAAAAAAATAATTTCCATCACGCACATTTTTGTTCGATATGTCCTTCCTACTTTCCTATTAAAGATATAAAACTTTACTTTCGGCTTAGGAGAAAAATGCGGGGAAAGGCCCAAATTACACTGATTTTATATGATGTCAAGGATATCGTATGCCCTATTTTGGTGGTAGTTTTCACATATCCATGGAAAAATTGCCAAAGCAAATAACCGAATGGAACAAAACTAAGTCATAGATCTCTTTGCACAAGTATACATTTCCTAGTGAGCATCTACACGTCTTTGAAATCTGAAATAAACCAACAAATTGTAAGTTATGCAATTCACAGTAGATTGAATATGTGTTTTCATGACCTACAAATTATTCAAAACCTTAATTCCAAAATTTTACGTCCTTGCTGCCTTCAAAAATAAACATGAACATTACAATAAATCTGGTATATATATAATTGTTTCTGAAATGCAAGAAAACTAAAATTTAGAGAAACGATTTATCTACCCTTCCTGAACTTTAAATTGAGCAAATGGACCATGAAATTTATTTAAAAACAGTTAAAACAATTGACTGTTATACTTTGTCTAAGATATACGAAATATACTTTCCAGATATAGTTTATTAGAACTATTCCTTCTTCTTTATTAAAGCTAAACATGAGCGGGTAACATATGAATCATGTACCTGTTTTTGTATTTTGTTACTGTTTTTGTTCATTTATGCTATAATTTACCTTGCCACTATCACTTAGTTTAACATAACAAATGCAGCAAAAAAAATTGTAGTTTAACGCGCTCACATGCACATATATATAAATTTAGTTTCAGTGAATGAACCACAAGTTTGGTGTGTTTAAAAACCTTGCTAATATTTGTGTGAATAAAACCATTCCTTTTTTAAAAAAAAAATAAAGGATATATAATGATCCGAAGGGAAATCTCCAGTGACTAACATTAATTCCTGTATTGGTCTTTCGTCATTGCCGGCACAGCGTCGAAGTTGTACATTTGTGGAATTAATGATAGACGTCCGTGCGAATTTCATAGAGTATGTAAAATTGATTCATGTTACTAAATTGTACAGTGTGCAAATAAATTGGATTTCCAACGAAAAACGTGTTCCGTATTTGTCATTCTTTTCGTGCAATTTAACAAAATGGTTTGCATTTATATGGTACATAAATTCTATTCTCATCCACTAAAATCCGGTTATTTTTGTCATAATTAATAAATTTAACGTTCACGTTTGAAAGCATAAAGTTATTTAACAAAACCATGGAATATCAAAGGGATTGTTAGTTTAGGTAATATTTTATGTTACCATAATTCGCCTCACTACGCCAGCTGCAAACGCATGGTCCAACATTTACGCGTTAGGAGCCACAGGTGACCATCAGTTGGTCGGATGTAAACCATTTCGCAGGACAAGTATGCAGAGCAAATGTGTTAAAGAGAAGTAATTTCAAGCCAAATTTATTTATTTTTTAAATTTTTCGTTTTAATAATATAACGGTGGAGAGAACAGCTATGCTTAAAGTTAAATATGTGTTCACGCATTCGTATAAATTATTAAACAATACCGTTGTTCCTATATTTCCCAAATTTATCCGTATAAAGTTATATTTTCTCTTATTTAATTGTTTTCTGTGTTTCCCAACTCATTCTACATGAATGCATGGGTAGAAGAGTTCATTCCACTTTTTCATTTCCCAAGCTACTGCGTAAAATCACTGATAGGTGACTGGCATGATGTCATAATGTTAATGTTTTCTATATACGTTTGTTTCACAACAAATGATCTATAAAAGCATGATGTTTTAAAGCTTTATCCCTATCATGATCCTTTCTTTTTTCCGAAATTGTCGCCGTAGAAATAAGCAAGTCACGGAAGTTTTTCACCTGTTAGGAAACAGTTATTGAGGTTAACTCCAAAAAGATAAAGAACACTTCCATTCTTGGTCTGGGCGCTTGATCCAACAGTTGCGACAGAATCCTGAGAAGAGACGAGATCGCACATTGCAATAAAATATTTTTCCAAGCGTGTCGCTACCTATCGTTGCTAAGGAATGTCGAAATATGAATGGCATGTGTATGTGCTTCACCTCTAACAAAAATTATTTATCTCCCACTGTTTTTTGTATCGAATGTGGAAGTTGTCATTTTCCCTTTTGTTTCATCCGTACGATGGGTTTAAAATTATTTTCAATGAGAATTTCGAATATTGAAACGTGTTTCTCATTACAAGTGGTACATAGCGACTCTCATCTTTTCAAAACTTTAGTTTGTTTTCATAAACGTTGACATGACGACTTCGAACTTCTTAAGTAAAGGAACATGAAGGGGAATCTTTATGTAGTAGTGCTTCTGTATGCATTTATAGTGTGCTTTAATTAACTCTTTCTTTCCGGACTTCTGTTTAAAAGAAGAAGGGCACATTTTGTTTCTCTCGATAGGAGAGAGTTTATCCGTGCAAAATATATGACACGATCACAGCCATATTTATACTACGCATTTTTTCTTTTGATTAATTTAGGATTATAAAGACAAATTTACCTTAGAAAACGGAAGTGAAATATTTTCTGAAACATAAAAAGCATTCGAAAAGAGGTTGAATGGATCTGAACGAGTCAGACATCGTAATTAGGAAAATCTTCGATGACGATAAACGGGGGAAAATTCCAGTTAACAAGGCTGCTCTATAGAATTCAGCAAAAAGATTCTTTGGTTTGCTTTTGTGTTTTTCTAAAAAGACCCTTGTTTCTATACAGAAAAACAAACAAAAAGTCAATGAGTAGACTTTCCAACGGTTACGCAAGTTACATTTCTGTGGAATATATTTGTTCGTACTTCTAGTAATCAAATTCATTCTCTTTATCAGGTTGTGCAAGATATTTTTAGGTCAGCATGTCAAATTTAAAACCAATTTTACCGACATAAGTTGGAAGCTTTCTATATTAACATACCGGCGTTATTGTCATAATCAAACCTGGTTCAGGAAAATGAAAATTATGTTATTTCACCTTGTGTAATCTTTTTATATTAGGAAAATCTTCGATGACGATAAACGGGGGAAAAATTCCAGTTAACAAGGCTGCTCTATAGAATGTTATCTTTTTAGATTCTTTGGTTTGCTTTTGTGTTTTTCTAAAAAGACCCTTGTTTCTATACAGAAAAACAAACAAAAAGTCAATGAGTAGACTTTCCAACGGTTACGCAAGTTACATTTCTGTGGAATATATTTGTTCGTACTTCTAGTAATCAAATTCATTCTCTTTATCAGGTTGTGCAAGATATTTTTAGGTCAGCATGTCAAATTTAAAACCAATTTTACCGACATAAGTTGGAAGCTTTCTATATTAACATACCGGCGTTATTGTCATAATCAAACCTGGTTCAGGAAAATGAAAATTATGTTATTTCACCTTGTGTTATCTTTTTATATTTGCAAGATCATTGTCAGCACGCATTGCAAAAGCAGGCTATCATCCTGCTTTTTAATTCATTGCATCAAGTAGGAATTGGTTGGTACCCTCAAGTCTGTGAAAAACAGCACAACATGAGTATTCACTTACTGTTCGATACCATCCTAAGCCGTACAAGTTACTAGAACTCAGCGAGACTATTCGATGATAAAGCGATTGCTTTTCGCACAGAATATAGGAAAACGCATCACTAAAACAATACATACTCTTTGAAACGAAATTAGCTGATCCTTTTTAAGGGTGTGATTTCTGTTCCTATGAAGCACACCTACACATAAATGATCAGGTTCTAAAAATTATCCGGTGGGTGTTCGCGGTCGGACTAATACAATAGTTTCCACCAATTAAGGAAAACGGAACTAGAAAATACACAATGAAAAATTACGAGATTTGGTGAAAACCAATATCGTGTTATTAGAAAAACTCCAGAAGCACTTTGTAGACAGCCCTTTATACCGAAAGAGATAGCGACAAACATAAGCAACTGAAATGTAGCGTGTCCAATTAAGTACCCTATGTATCTCACTAGGGAGTGTGGTCAATTTTAATAGTAGTGTTTCATATTACTGATGATGATATCATGAAGCTCAGTACGTAGAAACGACCATAGTTCTTCTACACATTGCCTAAGCCTCTCTGGGTCTTGCAGAGTGTGTTGAGAGCAACGACAGTTTTCCTGAAGGTATCCTAGACAGCGTCCATCATAACATGACCTCGAGATTTTCTTGGCAAATCCATATAATCCATGTTTTCCTCTTGAAATTATTATTTTACCGCCCCAGCTCAGTGGTGAGGCGCATTATTGTTTTGTTTAGGGAAATGTAATTCTTGTGGTATCTGCATACGGACAAAGATAGTGTTGCAGGACAACATTCCTCTAGCGTCAATCATTGGTTGTTTCTTTAGGAATCATACAAAGCTCTTTGCGTCCACCTAACGCTACGCCACCACAAACCAACACGCCACAGCTTCCATAAGTGCCACTTTAACATGTCATAAAGTTATTATAGAATGTCAGTTATTTTCTGATGAGACCAAGCATGGAATATTTCCTAAAACCAAATGTGGACGCATTAATGAAGAGTGCTGGCTGACATTGGATTTATGATCAACGGATGGGAAGTTTTTCCCACTTCAAACGTTTCGCCCTCTAACAAGTGTTACTTGGCACGCAGTAGGCTGAGGGCATGTTATAACGACTACCTCGTGAAGCAACATGGGAACGATGGGAGCTAATATCAACTTTCGTGCATTTGAAACAACTCAGGTCGCAGGCGTTCGGTTCTTCACTGCAGTTAATTAGGATGTATCTTTTCCCCGTGTATGCGGTATCCTTAGAACTAAATTTACTCTGTGTCCCTAAAGCTGAATGAGTATTTTGAAATACGTTTTACGCTATGTAGATAAAACAAGGACTAACCCTTCAGCCACCTTGCAAATTTCACCTGTATTTGGTCTGCTCCAAATTTTCTTATAGCTCTGTAATTCAGTTAATCTTTTAAATGAAATTCCACATATATTACAACACTTTTATCTTAGCATCATTTCTATATACCGTACACGGTGTAACACACCTCCGCAGCAGCTCCTTTTGCTCTCGGCTGTTTTGCATTAACCGATGCAATCATCACTCATTTGACCACTATAAGATAAATTCGCATTATATTACACTTCACATGCCAAAGTGTTGTGCACTGTCAAGTACTATTTTAAAAAAAAATTCCAAATGTTTCTGTTTTTTGTTTTTTTCTTTAATTTATGGAAACCAGTGTAGAATATTAAACCTGAACAATCATGTTTTTAGTATGCTAAAGGTACGAACCACAAAAAATACTGTGATCCTTTATTGTCTCACAAAGCAAACATTTCTTGTATATTTCATGAATGCGTGCTTCACCATGCCATATAAACTAAAGGAGAAGTTTTAAAAATGCTGAGTTGCCATATTCATTGATTGTTTTCTGGATCTTTCCAGTAAATGTTTCCAGAAGAGAAACCCAAGAAATATTATGATAAACAGATAAACATGTAACAAATGTATCCATAGAATTTTCAAATCAAACAACCAATGTGCAACAGAAATTAATGTAGCTGCTTCTAGTTTAAGAGAAACATTTACATTGGTTCAGTTGTTCTCAATATAAACTGCGAGATGTTTTCAAAGCAAGATAAATTGCAAAATTAAATATATATAATGTGAAGCGAAATGGTAGGAAATCATGATATTAGGATGTAAGTATAATAAGAATTTGCAGCTTTGTTGTACCTCAAATGATATTCTAAATCACTGTGAAACCAAAGACCAACAGTTATGAAATTTCTTTCCGATAGTACCAAGCACACATAATCATTGTAGTTTAAGAGGATGTAGGTAGTATGGAATTTTTCTAAAATTTTATAACTTAAACGATTAAGACTTCGGGAATCGAGAAAGAAAACGTCGGGTTTGTATATTAAAATGGCTGAAAGTGCTTCTTTTCTATGTCACCTTGAATTGCGGGATCAGGAAGTTTGTAGGATTTTACTAAACAAGTCAGCTATTAAACAACTTCCTTACAACCAGTCCACCACCTGGGCTATTATTTTTCATCATGAATTTAAACCGTTTTACAAAAATGTACAGTATATCAGTCAGTTTAGATAGGAAACATTTTCGAGCTTCATTTCGTCTACCAACCAAAAAAATGCTTTAGAGTACGCATAAGATCGAAGAAAACAGAATCAGAGTGCATGCATCAGAAAATGACATCCTGGCAATAGATTCGCTCTTTTACATATCGTTTAATTTCACAAGAGTCGCATTTCAGTCACATATCGGAATGAGACGTTGTTAGAAGGTACTGTACATGATGTAATGAACAAAGAATAATTTTACTCAATCCAGGGCCTTTTAAGATTAGAAAATAATGAATACCGTCGCACATGTATTTAATTTATTGCATTTTACAGTGTTTAGAGAATATTTTCAATTTCGGTCATTATACAATGTGGAACACCTGCGACTTTTTTCATAATTTTCTAATCTTAAAAATAAATGTCTAATCAGTTTCTATGTTGTTCGCTTCTGATATGCGCTTCTTAGGTGTTGAAATAAATTTCTAATCTTTTTTCTATGGTGTTCGCTTCTGATATCCGCTTCTTGGGTGTTTTCGTGTGTTTTTAAAGCTTATGTTTATTACCTTAAGAAAATAAACATTACAATTATCTTCTTTGAAGCCAACTTTAATTTGTTCAACATATGCTACTTTATCTGGGTACGAGACATTTGGAATCCAGTAAGGTTGGGTTACTTGGAAAAATCTAATTAAATTTCCAAGTGTCTGAGGAGTTTAATTTCTGTTTATTTGCAGTATTCAACCAATGATGGAAAACTTCTGTTGTGTTGAGTTTAAAATTAAAAGGAGCAGTAGCTGAGCATATTTAAATAAGTTTTTCTCAGTAGCGCTGAAAAGATCGCGAACATTTAAAGAATAAATTATATAAATGTGACTACAATAACACATCGAAAACTACAAGAATCAGCTTCACATGTGTTTTTCGATGTGTGCAAGTCGATCTAACTAAAGCCATTACCCAATTTAACAAGTCCAACGAAAACGAAATTATGGAATATTTTTATACATTTTTTCTTCAATAAAATAGTGCAAGAACCAAAGAGATGTAAGTAATATGACTTTATTTTATGAAAAGCGAAGCAATTACATGTACACGATGGCTCGTATGAATGTAATAGAACTGTATAAATAAGCCTCATATACTGAATTACGTTAACCAATGTTATTCTTATTGTTCAGATGGGAAAGGCTGTGGCAAAGTCCAAATGGTAAAAGCCAGATGATTGTGCCACATCATTTCTGGTACGGCTATGCTTGTAGCGTACTAACTGGCAGCCATGGTTAGTATCTGTAAAAAAGTGATCGGAAAATAGAAAGGCCACCAACCATTGGCAAGATGTGCCCGCTGCTGAAAATTGCCTAAACAACCAATTTTATTAGCCTTTCTTAAAATAGTGTTGCGTAGGCGCAGGCCTCTCCAATTGGTCATGTTAATCTTGGTTAACCTTTGAAAGCAGCTACTATAGGCACGAGGGCATAAATTCTGTACTTTTAATTTACGAAAGACGACAATTTTTTCGGACAGATCTCGTTTCCTGTTGCAACAGGTAGAAGGCTGTTTCTGGTGTTTTCGTTTGTCTCTGGAATCGTAAGCACCAGGATGTACCGTAGAAGAAAACAAGATGATAAATGAAGTGTAGTACTTTGTACAATGTTCATATAAGAAACCATCGGTCCTGTTATTCACGTGCAGGTAACTATGACGTCTTACCTCTACCTGAACAACATTCCTAACCAGGTAAGTTCTTACTATGACATGACATTCCCCTCAAGTAATGCCATCTTTGATGATGCGACATGATACACTACCCTAATTGTTCCATAATGATTCTTTGAAAATCAGAAAAAATTGCACTTATTTCCATGGTCTACAAATACTCCAGAGGTCAATGCAATCAAGCAAGTGAGGTTAGTATTGGAACAGCAATTCCAATCTGCCAATGATCAACTACGTAACTTAAAATAGTAGCAGATTCTGCTGGCAACGTGATACCGGAATTGCAGATACAATACCAGATACCGGAATTGCAGATACAATACTAGATACCGGAGTTCCAGATACAATACTAAATACCGGAATTCCAGATACAATACCAGAAACCGAAATTCCTGATACCATATACCGGAATTCCAAATCCAGGTACCGGAATTCCTGATACCATATACCGGAATTCCTGATACCATATACCGGAATTTCAAAACCAGATACCGGAATTCCTCTTTACTAATCTTGGAGCGTTAATGACTTGCCGAATGAGATCTGTTTTAGCTGCAAATCGCTGAACATGGTACTATGCAGGTGATCAGAATGTTTTGCGGTGAGGAGTTCGCAGATGGCAAGCCTCTGTTTGAGAATACATTTAATCTCCTTTTTATGATCTCTCTTCCTGGATTTCGAAACATTCTGATCAACTTCTAACTTTAGAAGAAACATTAATCTTCATCCTCTGTTGCCACGACATGATCAATTGCCGCTTGGAATTTGGACGTTGTGACAACGCTCGACGCGAATTCGGGCTACCTGTTCTTGCTTTTAAGAGTAAAAGTCAAATACTTCTACGTGCGTTTCCACTTCGTTTGTCGTTTTGGGTAAGTGACGTTAATGCCGCTTATTTGTACAGCTGGGACATCGTCCAGAAAAATATGGGCGCAGGTCTGTTACTCTTGAAAGCTAAAGAAAGAAGCTAATGCATACCGCGTGCTTCTACTATGTCTTTGGCGACACCAGTTACAAACCGTCCATCTTGAAACATGCATACTAAATATTATGTGCAGTATGTATATACATTCTGGTGAGAGTGTGGTTGTATAGGATGAATCATTACAAGATCTGAGATATTATATTGTGTTAGTCGAACGGTATGAATTGTAGAGTTTTAGGCTGTAGCTTGGCGAGTCTCCCGTTAAACGGCGACACGCAACACACATGTGGACACAAGCTCTCCAAGACGTATGGTAAGGCATTTCGTTACGCGTAGGTATTTCACCACGTTCTCCATCTGAAATGGTTATACTTCATCAGCTGACAGAATGAATTGCGTTTGTGTTCTCAGGATATCTAAAGAATGACGAAGGATTACAGAACGCACATTTTGCAAAGCGAACAACTCCCGTGAGAAAACGTATTGCCGTACTAATGACAGGTATCAGTGATTTTCCATAACTGTATCCCTGACGGTAGCGAACAACTGGTGATGTGAACTACAGCTGAGGTTTTCTTTCCCAAGACAGGAGGTATAAAGCTACTGATATGAGTTGCCCGAAAGAGGACCTATGACACGGATTTTGCCTACAGATGGAGCCACAAAAACTGCGTAAAATCTGAGGTATTTTTCTCATTTGTTGCACAATCATCAGTGTATTTCTGAGTGGTAAAGTTTTGATATTTGTCATTCATTCAAAGTTTTCACTTATTTTCTAAGCAGAAATCTGCGAAATCGGCAGCTTTATTTATAATTCATTTCACGAATATGGAATAGTACCGACTAGTGCCTTGAATCGTGCTTCGTGGGATATAGCAGTCAATTGTTTCGGTCACTCTGTTATCTCAAGAGAGTTCCAGGCAAACAGATAATTCTGGTTGTTTATGAGCATATTGAGAAATTATAGTTTTCAGTTTTATATTTTTAAATAATATATATATATATATATATGGTTAGTTACTACATAATTGTGTTTTGTATTAAAATCAATCCTGTCTATCAAAGGCCTTTCGCTAGGTCATCTTAGGAAAATCGACTCTAAGGTCATTGGGAAGGATGTATCTTTATGAGATCTAATGCGCATGCACTCATACGTACGTATTATTAGTTGTGCTTTCAACCTTAACAGGACATGAAAATACCAAACTGATGTCGCAATTGGAATACAGGCAGCTTATTTGTTCAATCTAGGTTGGGTTCGTTAAAAACACCAAACTGCCAAGAACCGAACAGGTTTATTATGCAAAAATTTGAGTCCTTCAAGTACAACTTTCACCAAATGTTCGTCAAACTGAAATATAAGGAATATAATATCTTCGAAAATTTTCTTCTCGACATCTTACTCCTGAAAGGGACAATGAAAAAGAAATTTCCTGAAAGTAAGAACACTATGGGTTTCATTGTTAGCAACTTTTCGAGCATGGACAAAAATCTTAGCAATGTGCAAAGGACGTTGTAAAACGCTATTTATAATTATAACTGCAACGGCGGTTCATAGAACGCAGATAATAAGGTTCGTATTCGGTAAATATAAATCAATGATTTACTTATCGCAAGAACTGAATTTATTGGATATCCATAGTGCTACGCGATTTATGCACTTTATAAAAAAAGGTTTGTAGTTTGGAATCGAAAAGGAGTTTATTATTGGCGCTAAAGAAATGAAAGAAGAAAAATTTGCTGTACGAATACGAACGAACGGGTAACATTATAAAACCGTTTCTCATAAAAACGGTGTTTTTTTTATAAATTCGGATAGTGGATATAACTTTGGAGTTCTGATATTTTATAAAGAATTTGCTGAAACTCTCAAAATGACACTATACCTACACGTACATGCTGTAGGTAGGTCGTAGTGTAATTGCTTTCTGAAAAACCTAATAGCAATGTAACAGTCAAACAAATTTTACTGTGCTTCGGCAAAATGAGCACGTTTTTTTAATATTCAAGTATCAGCGACATTCAAAATAAAAATAAATTACAGAAGGCAGCTAAAAAGCTCTATTTATCAATACTTAACCAAAACTTTGTTGATCAAACTTCGTTATATGTTTACTGTATTTTGTATAGACTTCCAGGAAAAATTTTTATGGTTAAAACAGAAACTCAGATTAAAACAATGAAGGACAGGAACAAAACGAATGAAAGTACCACACTGATGCAGCCACGAACATACTCATTGCCGGCGTGAATAAATTCAAAACAGTTAATGAAATTAATTACTTCCAAATATTTTTTTAAATCTCCTATCTGCTGTTTTATGACATATTGTCTATTTTTGGTTGGCATTTGCATTTCTTTTACATGTTTTCATTCTTTCAAATTTTATTCTTTGACTTCGGAAGGAACACTTTTCCTCTTCAGCTTTCTTTCTGACCATATATGTTACTTATATAATGATTGTCAATGCTTTCAGGAAATATCCATCCCAATTAAAGAATGTTTGTGAAAATTACTGAGTGATACTCTCTCAGTGAATTTCTGTACTGCAGACTGCCGTAAACATTTTTTTTTGAAGTTTCAAAGAATGAAAAAGAAAAACACGCAGATGAATGGAATTGCAACATGAGAACATTTCAGACGTCTATTTTAGTTTACCTACAAAGAAAAAGCAACGCTTTCATAAGAATCAATACATTCTCTCAATGCTGAAATTGAAAGGTATTTCAAAATTGAACCGCACAAATCGACTACCATTGTGCTACACAGACTATGCAGTGCAGCAGGATTAATAACCCGTTTCTTAAATAATTCTACGTACAACACATTGAAAACAATTTTTTATGCAAAATTGGATTTCATGCAGTTAGGTATATGAAATGTGGATGTGCTATATGGGAGGACTGAATTATCGTGTACACGATACAAAGAGCCAGCGAAAAAACAGAAACCACAGTAGCCCAATATTTCGTTTAATGTTTAAGTAGATTTTAGATTCTTAATGGCTGAAACAAATTACTACCTAAAAAACTGACCTTCAGGTCCTCAGTTACTATAGCTACTACCAGGGCAGGGTTTCCCTTATATGGAAAAATTTGGAGATAGTGAGTTAATTAGCATATTAAGTAGCTTAATTAGCATTTTCTTCGCATCAACGATAGTTCCCTTCGAGTGACTTCCAACAATACATTACCTGTCTATCTGTGACAAATGGTTCCAAAGTTAAGGGGGTGGCTCTGTTTTTTTAGGTCTGTACATAAGCATGTGACCTTACACCACAAGACGGGTGGCTTCATCAGGCAAACCAGATTAAGCCACCTGTGATGTGGTGAAAGATTATCGGCAAAGAAAGAAGAATCTATTTTGAATACCAACCTGCGAGGAAAGAACAAGCTATATTGGATATATTCCTGCCAGTGTAGAATAATATTACGCCGAAATACAAATTCCAGAATTTGGTCAGCCAAATGGATTTTTTATTTTTTTAATGTTAGCTTATATATGAGAGAAGGCCAAATGCTCACGGTTTCGTGACGATATCAAGAAGAACATCTGGATTACTGATTCATGTCCCCATTGTTGGGAAACACAGATAATTCTTCTCTTGAATATGCTTCTTTCGACACCTGAAATTGTCCAAAACATAGAGACAAATCAACTCGGAGTGTCACTGAGAGATCTGCCAAACCTCTTGGTTGCTCAAGCCATCCCAGCCTGTTCAGAAAAGGAAATGGATGTATCGTGCTTTTAACAATTTCATCCAAAACCTCATCTAATTCCATACGTTACAGCAAAAAGATAATTGTTTACTTAGTTAAAAAGAGGAGGGTAACCATATTACGGGCTTCCATAATTATGAAAACAAAAAGTACAAACAAACCAGATCTGTAGAATAAGACCCTTACTTCTACAAAACGCCACACAAAAGAAGGTTACCTGTTTTTGCTCTTCATGTTGGACAAGAGACGGCAGCAAAGACCCGTTCAAGGATGGTAGCATAGTCCACATTTCTGCCCTTGGAACTGTACGAGAGCATTGTTCTTTTAGTTTCCCTTCTCGTGGCCTAATTTACCTACTGAAATCTCAATCTGTTGAGGTTGTCTTTATTTCGCACTGAATTTAACAAAAATGATACACAAGTGCTTCTTGAACATATTATTTAGAAGACGATGTTTTACCATAGAACTCTTCCGTTTCTTGCCTTGGATGACTTGTGGCGGGTGCGTAAACTTAAAGCATTTGAATCTCGTATCTTATTTGAGAGATAGATAACGAGTCGCGCAGTTCTGTCTGAGGAAATTTCAAATTCTTGAGCATTTATTGTCTTCAGTTTGTCGTTTATTATACAGTATATAACAGGACTGGTTATGTTTTATATATAACAAACTGCAGTACAGTGTGATCTCTGCATCACATCACACTTCACTTATCCTGACAATGTCTCATTTAGTCCTTCGGTGTTTGGCGTCCAATTCGAGGAAGACTGTTTCAAAATATAAAATTCGTGAGGTAAATACAGCCACGTTCAGTATCTCGTGGCAGAATAATATGGTCCATCCGTGTCTGTTGCCCCCCCCCTCCCCATGCTATGATGTGGTACACCCTTGGCCAGGTATATTCCACATGCATGTACGGTTAACTACTTTTTCGTAGTGAAATTATTTATAGAAAATTGTAAGTCATAACTCACCATGCTGG
This sequence comes from Macrothele yani, assembly GCA_039090855.1. Classification (NCBI taxonomy): domain Eukaryota; kingdom Metazoa; phylum Arthropoda; class Arachnida; order Araneae; family Macrothelidae; genus Macrothele; species Macrothele yani. The sequence goes on along the minus strand of CM076999.1, from coordinate 41,018,377 downwards.
CGAACAAGGGTAGAAAGTGTTGGTAATTGTGACATAGGATTTACTTTAATCCTTATGTTGTGCTCACTTCTATATGTTTTCAACACTATTCAACTTATTAAGCTAAATCGACAGTTCACGATGTAAAAAGCGGTTTAAATTTTCGTAACCCTTTAACGACCGTGGCCCGAAAATATTTTATCACTCCAAACACTATAATGGCCAGAAACTGTCTTTTGGTTCACTTCTATGTTTAAGAACACCAATAGTTACTGAGGGTGCCTCCTGCTGATCCCTCATAGGTCGAAAAAGTTGAAGAACAGGTAAGGGTAGGAAATCAGACTCACTCTAGGCAGGCGTTTCGGGCGGGGCTATAGCCTTTTGTATCACGGGGTTTTTGGGCGTAAGCGTTGTTAAAGCGTTAAAACAATATTTACAGATAATGAACTACACCAATGTGACACGCTGAAGTTTTCACTAGATGCCCCAATGAATTGAAGATTCCTGAGGGTTGGAACAATGCTACAATAAACCTGATTCATAAAAAAGTGACATTGAGGAACTCAGGAACTGCAATCCCATCAACCTCCTATCATTGTTTTATACAATCTTCACTAAGGTTCTTTCCTATCGCTCGAATGTAACAGTGGACACGGCTCAACAGGGACAACAAGTTAGAAAGGTCACAGCACTATACAACCTATTCATGTACTGAGAGAACTTATTGAAAGAACAAGGTAATTCGAACTCCCATTATGCATGGCTCTTATTGAATATGGAAAGCATTTCTATTCCGTGAAACCATCAGCAGTTACAACGGCTTTGAAATTCTGCGCATTGAAGATACATACATTAGAATAATTGATAATATCTATCAAAATACAAGTGCAATAGTTCGGCTATTTGAAGATACAGCACATATAAAAATTGGAGAGAGAGTTAGACAAGGTGACACCGTATCTGCCAAAGTCTTTTATACCACATTTAAAAATGTTTTCAATCATTGAACTTGGAAAATAAAGGGATAAAAATTAATGGGGACTATATAAATTCAATTCAATTCAATTCAATTCATTTATTTTGCTGAGCAGAAAGCCAGTGTGACAAAAATATCAAATGAAATAAGCACAGCAAGGGAGCAGGGGAAAAAGGCCAGTAAGGCCTGACAGGTTCTCATGCTCGCCACACAAATTATACACTTAAGTCAGGAGTTAAAGTTACATACAAAACAGTGTCTCAAAAAAAAAAAAAAAATAAGTGATGATATATGAAAAGAGGATAAACTTTACAATGCTACCGTTGAATATCAAGTTAAATTGAGGTATACTGATCATAGTAATATTCACAATTCCCCTCCACTGCATTCATCAATTTGAGGAGTCGCAAGTCATTATGTAGTTTTTTAATTTTTTTTTTTTAAACGTTAAAGTTATTTAAAGAAGTCAGTTTTGTCGGTAATGAATTCCAGTAGTGTGGGTCAATGCAATTCATACTCTGCTTCATGGTCTCAGTCTTCGGATGAATGGGCGTACTATGTAATTTAGTACGTCTGTCGTGTGAGTGTATCTGTGCTACAATTTGTATGATGTTAGTGTGTAAATTATTCTTAATTCGCTTGAACATAATTTTCCCAATATTAAAGTTATATAGTTGGTTAATTGTAAGAATGTTGTTTTTATTTGGAAAAAACTCTCGTGTTATTATATAGTGATAGTGGTGTATTTCTATAAAATTTTAGGTCAATTATTCTTATATATTTGTTTTGCAGAACTTGAAGTTTTTTAAAATTATATTTAGTCTTCTGTCTCCACAATAAGATAGCAAAATTAATGTGAGTCTGAAACATGGTATAATATAATTGAATTAGTGTTTTATAGGTAAGGTTTGTGAAAACCGTACTGATAACGCCAATGTTTTTAGAGAGTTTGAGAAGAAGAGTGTCCACATGTTGGTTCCACCTAAGGTCCTTATTTAAAGTAATCCCCAAATAAAGTAAGGAATTAACCTGATTTATATTTGTATAATTGATCGATAATGTGATAGAATGTGGTTCCCAAATATTTTGTTTTGAAAAGATTAAAGATTTTGTTTTGGTAGTATTTATTATTAGTTCATTGGAATTTAGACAATCTGAGATGTTATTAAGTTGAGTATTAATATTTGAAATAGTGTTAGTCGTTAAATTAAATGACGTGAGAATGGTTATGTCCTCAGCATAAAGGAGGAGATCAATATCATTTATGGAAATAAATATATCGTTAATGTATATACTAAATAGTAGAGGTCCTAAAATTGAGCCCTGTGGAACACCAGTTGGTATGGATTTAAGAGAGGACTGATGCTGGTTAATGTGAGTATATTGCTGCCTACCTGATAAATAACTTTTAAAAAGAGAATGTTCATTGTTCCTTAATCCAATAGTATGTAATTTGTGTAGTAAGATATTATGGTTTATGGTATCAAAAGCTTTTGACAGGTCCAAAAATAAAGCGATAGTATTTAAATTAAGATCAAAATTATGTTGGACTGTTTGTTGTAGATATAATAAGGCTGATTCAGTTCACTTACTAGATTCAAAACCATGTTGATTTGGATGGATAATATTTAGGTTATGAATAAACAAGTTCAATCTATTATAAACTAATCTCTCCAAACGTTTAGCGAAAACTGATAAATTGGCTATAGGGCGATAATTGTTTGCATCATTTATTGATCCAAATTTATATTTTGGAATTATTTTTGTTACTTTAAGTAGTTCAGGAAATTCACCAGATTGGAACTTATCATTAAATATAAATAATAGAGGATCAATAATGAGATTAGAGACATTTTTTATAATAAATCGTTGAAGATCATCATATCCAGGGCCAGAGCTAGAATTTATGTGGTTAAGTTCTTGTAAAAGTTCCGTTTCAATAATTTCAGTAAGGTGGAAATTGCTAGATCTGTGTGCGCTCCCTAGGTAGGTAGTAAAAGAAATTTTGGGGGTAGTTAAATTATTTTTTAGTATTTGTGGAAATAAGGTAAAATGTTCATTTAATGCATTTGTGATTTCTTGTTTGTCTGTTAGCTTAAAATTATTAGAATCTAGTAAGTACTGAGGAACCGTTGGAACTGCATTTCTGCCCATTAGCTAATTTAAATGTTTCCATATTAGTTTTGGGGAGTTATGTGAAAATATGCTGAGATAGTAGGTACGCTTAATGCACCAAATGTCACTGTTAAGTTTTTTTCGAAAAGTCTTAAAGTTTTGGAAGTCCTGAGGTAGTTTACTTTTTATGAATTTCGAAAAGAGGTTATTTTTTTTATTCTTTTTAATAAAGCGTTGGTAATCCATGGCTTACGATTTTTTTTTGTTTAATAATTTTTGGAAAAGATTGATTATAAAGCTTTGTAGTAATTGTGTTGAACGACTCGTAATTTTTATTTGCATAGCCATAAACCAAAATATTGTTCCAGTTAATGTCAGCTAATTGAGTTTTAAAACTTTCCATATTTGTATTAATAATTTTTCTAAAAATGTAGTAGTCTTCAGGTGTAATGGTTTGTTGTTTAAGAGGGTTAATTGTAAATATAGGGAGATGATCACCAAAATCGTACTCTAAGGCCCCAGAAATAGTAGTCTCAGTTAATACATTTGTGATAGACAGATCAATCAATGTTTGCGAGGTAGCAGTTATACGAGTTGGGACTGAAATCATGTTTTTGTGTCCAGACGCATTCAAAGATTGTAAAAGTTGAAAAGAGTGATTGATGTCTTGTAATACGTCGACATTCTTATCCTCCATAAGAAACGTTTTTTTTTCTTGATAGTTAGAACAGTTAAATAATTCAGTAAGTAATGATAAGAAAGCTGTAAGGTTTGAGTTAGGTGGCCTATAGCAAACAATAATTATATAAGATTGAATATGAATAGTTCGAATTCCGGCATTTTGGTTCGACACTGTAAAATTTGGAATAATAGATAAATCATTATAAATATCTTTTACATAAATTGCAAATCCTCTACAGTTTGAGTAAGTTCTGTTTAAGCTAAAATTTTTGTAGTTAGTAATTTGTAATGAATAATAATATGGAGGAAACCATGTCTCAGAAATACAAATTATATGAAGATTTAAATTTGTCAGTTGAATTAGTGATTCCAATAAGGTGATTATGTTAATTAATGATCTAGCATTGATATGAATTAATTTTAGGCTATTGAGTGGGTAAGTCGCTAATATGTGGGTGAAATTTGTAATGAATGCTAGTCACACTGCATTCAAGTACTTATAAGAAGAGAAGAAATAAACGTAAAAAGTGGGGAAAAAAACTACAGCAAAAATGAATATGAAGAATTAGTAAAAGTAGTATTTAAGTACAACGTTTGCTACGCCTTTGTTGTGTAGTAGCAATGTGCAACACATCAGACAGTGGATAGTACATTAAGAAATGCAAATGCGAATCTTTATTGTGATCTAAAATTTCATTTTGTTTCATTTCAGGAGTTCAGCTGCCTGTTTACAGAAGAGCGTTCAATCTGAGTCCTTTTAGGGAGTACATTTTTGAACAGTAAATCACTCTTGACCTATTAGAGTTTTCTTAGATTTTCTAAAAAACCATTGGAACAACAAGAAGAACTGTTAGAGAATGCTTACCGAAAACGGTAAAGGACCTGCAATTGTGCAAAGAAAAAGCCTAAACCTTCTGGACCGGATTCGAAATATTTTATTTACAGAGTATTTCAAATTCAGTGAAATCTCCGAAAAACGTTTATTGTTCGGACTTGGGAAAAAGTGACCGTTGTTCGGATGTTAGGATTAAGTTAACATTGCTAGCCCATTGTGTTTCTGCAAAAGCAGAATAAATATACAGGTTGTTTCAAAAAGAATGACCTGATTTCAAAGTAGTATATTTAATTTGGAAAATGTGGGATAGTTACAAAACAAAGAACCAAGTATGAAGGAAAGTCTAAAGTTTCACTCACCACAATTACAAATGCTCAATGAGCCCTATACCTGCTGCACCGACAACATCAAGCCGATAGCTGAATTCATCCCAAATGCGTCGGAGAGTGTTCTCAGTCAGATAATATTCCGCGGCCGTGATTCTCGTTAGGAGCTCATCCAAGTCAGCGGGTAAAGGGGAACATAAACACCGCCTTTTACGTATCCTCATAAAAAAAGTCACATGGTGTGATGTCTGGAGATCTCGAAGGCCAAGCGTGTGGTGTCAGGTCATGGGGTCCCCTGCGTCCAATCCAACGCTGAAGAAATATGTCGTTTAGAAACCGACGAACTTGGAGTTTCCAATGTGGCGGTGCGCCGTCCTGCTGAAAAATGTAATCTTCAGAGTCGTCCGGCAGCTATTGAAGTAGCCAGTCCTTCAGCATTGCAAGATAGGAGTTGCCCGTAACCGTGTTGTCCGCAAAAAAGAAAGGGCCATATACCTTTCTAACAGAAACCGCGCAACGAACATTCAGTTTTAGTGAATCACGTTATGTTGAAGAATTTCATGTGGATTCTCCAATCCCCATATGCGAACATCGTGGCGCGAAACTTTCCCGCTTACAAGAAAGATTGATTCATCGCTAAATATCAACCTTTGTAAGACGGTGTCACCCTGAATGTTCTCTATCAGAGTTGTGCAAAAATATTTTTGCTGTGCTTTATCACCTCTATGAAAAGCTTGCACCAGTTGCAATCTGTACGGCTTCAGCAGCAAACGTCGTCGTAAAACACGCCAAACAATTACATGAGGGATGGCAAGTTCGCGGCTCGCACGACGAGTAGACTTCCGTGGGCTTCGCTGAAACGCTTCGTGAATTCGTTGCACATTCGTCGCTGAGATGGTTGGTCGTCCAGGACTCTTTCCTTTACATAAACACCCTCCTTCTTCAAATTGTCGATACCAACGACGAATGTTTTTGTCCACTGGTGGAGCACTGCCGTAACGCCGTTTAAACGCACGCTGCACAGTAATCACGGACTTGGTCTTGCTAAATTTGAACACACAAGACGCCTTCTGTTGCCACGACGCCATCTTCTCATTCACTAAGCGTAGCGGCGGTTTGGACGCTCGTGCTACCATCTAGCGGTAGTCATAGCAATCTCTGGGCCACACCCGTAGACATGATATCAGTCGCATTCATCGGTGGTTCGTGGTTGTCGAGATATCCATTTCTCAAATCGCGAAATTCTTTATGAAACACACTGTATATGAAGCTTATGCACAATAAAGAAAATGTAGGAGAGCTTTTCCAAATTCTAACTGCTGAATATTAAAATCAAATAATTAATTAAAGTTCTACAGCTTTTAAACTGTCTCACGTCCGGTGATAAACAGCCATTAGAAGTAGCAAGCTAGGGGATAAAGTATAGGGTATGCTATAAGAAATAACAAAAGAAAATTGGTAGATAATAAAGCGTAACTGCGCAGTTAGCTAGCGACGCGCCGTAAAGCAGGAACAGAGACCACAGCGACTAAACCCAGAGACGTCGGCTCAACGAGCAAAATTCCGCGTCCTGTTAACCACCCTGCAGATCCGGGGACTATTGAAACATGCACGAATGCTACGGCTTCCGTCAATTAGAAATAATCTTTTAATTATTTTCCTTTCACTTAAGCAGACAACTGTACTAACAGGTAATCTAAAGCTTTTGTCTTTAGCAGTAAATATTTTTTGTCAGTATCTTATCAAACTCGTCGAAGTAGCGAAGGACAATAGCGGCTGGTGACAATGCGCTACCGTGCTGTAGAACGCTAAAAAATGTGAATTACTATTCGTAATAAAATACGAATAGGAATTAAAATTATTTACTGGAAAGTTTATGCTTTAAACAATGATTAGCTGCTATCATAAATTTTGATTTGCAACCGAGAGGCAGTAAAAGGCACCTGTTCTTCGCCGATCAGCCTTAAAACTTTGTATTATTGGGTGTGAGCAAAAGTTCTACCCATTGCTGGAATAGATGCAAATTGCGTTCTCAGTAGTTACGTCACAGATGACGCTGCGATGACGAATTTTCGACTAATAAAGCGTGGAGCAGAAGAGCCTATATAGGCACCACGTTTAACCGAGTAAGTCATTCGTAACAGAAGTTACAAACGCTGTAACATGGCATGCAATAAGGAGCACATTAGACATTGTTCACTGTACAAGTTCGATAAAGGCAGTACTGCAGCCGCTGCTTGCTGCGACATCTGTCAAGTGTATGGGGAAGATACAGTTAATGATAGCGCATGTCGCCGTTGATTTCGGAAACTCTGTGACGGAGACAGAAGCTGCAAATATCAGCCACGTCCTGGACGTCAATCCGTGTTTTCTGACGAGGGTGTGGACCAAGCCATAACAAATGATCCTCATCCAATCATTCAGATATTAGCGGAAGCTTTGTCGGTACACAGAACAACAGTCGAAAGACATATGCATGCACTTTGGTTCGTCACCAAGTTCAACAACTAGCTTCCGCACCAGCTTTCTGCAAAGCAACGAGATGAGATAATCCGTACCTGTGTTTCTTTGTTTTCTCGTCATAGAAATCAATTCTTCTACGGAAGAATTGTAACAGGGGATGAGGAATGGGTATTGTACAGTAATGTAAAGCTTCGACGGACTGTGTGCCAAAGTGCGGAACCTGCTCCATTGACCTGAAAAGGAGAACTGCATCCCAAAGTGGTTTTGTAGAGTGTTTGGTGGGATGTCGAGGGAATAATCCACTGAATGGTGTTGAAACCTAACAGAAAGATAAATTTTGCCCTCTACTGCCAACTGTTGGACAGATTGCGAGAACACCTGACATAAGTACAAACGGCCAGCACTCATCAATCGCAAAGGCGCGATCATACATCATGATAACGCCAAATATCATGCTGCTTTAATTTCACTCGTTAAAAATTGCTGGACTTTGGTTGGGAAGTGCTACCTCCCCCGGCTCATTCTGCTGACCTTGCACCTACGGACTACCGCCTTTTACGATCATTACAGAAGGCTTTCGTTCTCCAAACTTTCAGTGATGTTGACGATGTGAAAATGGCATTACATGACTTTTTAATCTCTGAAACACAGGAGTTTTATGGAAGAAATACGGGATTACACCTTATAATACAAATTTTAAAGATGACAATTCGTTTTTTGGTGTAAATGTAACAAGGCTGGTAAGTCAGGTAAAATCCGAAAACTTGAAAATTTCATCGTCCTGGAGCGGGACACGAATCCTCGTCTCCCAGATAGCACCCGGGTATGCTAACCACTTCAGTAGTTTTCCGGTGTGGGATTCGCCTACTCATAGACAGAGGGCAAGAGGTCATACATAATGATGGAAATTATGTGAAATCCTAGGTACGTTATTTGTTGTGCACGCCTTTCTTTGAAGCCTACAAAAACGGGTAGAACTTATGCACACACCCAATAAAAATTGAAATCGTGTTGCCCGGTTGCAACGCTCCTAGGCATTTCTTCATCACCAAAATTTACTGCGCCCAGCTAACTATCTCGGTAATCTGTCTCTCTTAGGATTCGAACCCACGACTAGGACGTTAAGTGCAGTGGACAGATTTTGAAATAATCTTACAAAAACTAATAACAAATCATACACATTTTACTCTTCTAAACCCCTTTTATCATTCAATAATTTTAGTATCGATACAAATCAATTATTTCAGAAACACATTAAACTGAAGTTAAATTCCAACATACTGTAAATGTTCACTCTATTTGCTTCAATTATTTTATCACACAAAAACAGGCATTACAATTCCAATAACACCAACTATTTAAACCCCATGAGAATACACTAATTTCAAATGACTTTCAATTATGCTACAGAACTACGTAAACTCTGCCAGCAACTATTAATTAAACAAAAGGAACAAAACACTTTTTCACTCACGTACTGGTATCTAATGGTATAAATTCAGAGTCCCTGCAGCATAACAGACCGGAAAGCAACTTCACTAGCAGAACGCACGGCAACTTCACTACTTCTGATAATCGGAAACAATCAGGTAAAGGGTCAGAATCCTTGCAGCCTGGCAGACCAGAAAGTAAATTCACTAGCAGAACGCACGGAAACTTCGTTACTTCTGATACTCATTAACAATCAGATAAAGATTCCGAATCCTGGCAGCATAGCAGAACGGAAGCAACTTCGTTACTTTTAATACTCAAGAACAATAAGATAAAAGTTCCGAATCCTGACAGCATGGCAGAACGGAAACAACTTCGTTACTTCTGATACTCAGGAGCAATCAAGGAAAGGGTTCTAGTCTTTGCAGCATGGCAGACCGGAAAGCAACTTCACTAGCAGAACGCACTGCAACTTCGTTACTTCTGATACTCAGGACCAATCAGGTAAAGGTTCAGAATCCCAGCAGCATGGCAGAATGGAAACAATTTCACGGCTTCTGATACTCAAGAACAATCAGTTTCCGAATCCTGGGAGAATAGCTGAACGGAAAACAACTTCTGCCCCTGCAGGTTACACACAGAGCAAATGTGCAACGATCATATAAAAAAAGGAACATCCAGCAGCAGCAGCCACGAGAAACAGAAAATCACCAATATATAGTGCCAAGAGATCCTGAGTTCCAATCAGGCCACTCTACTACGAGCGGGAGTCAGCTCCGGTACATTTTCGCATATAAGAATCTTCCACTCTCAGATCCTCAATCATAACTCACTTAATAAATTCTAATTTATACAAATAAAATACACAACAATTTCCTTTACAATATAAACAATTTATACAATCATGATTTCTAACTTCAGTACGTGAGCGACTACAATTTTATAATGACGTAAGCAACTACAAATTTTCTAATGACGTAATTTCTATCCCAACGACTCCAGGCCATGACACCAGGAAGTCACACGGTCTTCCGTGCTACTTGTCAGTTAACACGGCTGTACAGTGTGGCTGCACCTGCAGCTTACTTCACAATCCCGCTCGGGTGATCTCAACAATCCACAAAAGCTTGCAACGTGCTGAACTTCTCTGAGAACGCTTCAATGTCTTTCTCCTATTGGAACCTGGGACAGGGAAAGGATATAGTAGTCGACCAAAATAGAAGGAAAGCTTATCTGATTTGTACGGTGCTCTAAAGAAATTTTCACGATCGATCAGTTAAAATGTTTTTGGGCATTTCAATTTTTTGTTCTTTCTAATGAAACTGTCGAAATCTTTTAATTTCTTGAAAGGAGACTGCAATTAATTCAACAGATTCTTTCATTTCTTTCATGAAAGGATCATTTACTTTAAGAACTTTAGATGTGAAAATTGAGGTAAAATGCTGAGGATCCCAAGCAGAAGTAAAACATAAATCCTTGATGATACATGAATCTTGAGGTGGGCCTAAAAAAGAAGCTTGATCTATATGCAATTATTTATAATTTATTTGCATGTCATAAACTCTTTATAGAACAATACGTAGAGTAATTAGTTAAATCATATATAATTAATTCATATTTAAGCTCTTCAGAAGTTCATTCAAAATAACAAATAGTTTTATTACATGGTCGATTGTACATTGAACAAAGACACCGCAAAAATATTTCATAATAAAAGTAAGGAAATAAAACATATTTTTCAAAAACCTGGAGTGATTAAATAACACTGAACAACAAATCTGAACTTTTTTTCCTTTCCTCTAAACAGAAGTGGGTGATTTTGACTAATTAGCAGGCCGTGATTTCGAATCTGTAATCCAAAATTCCGTATCACCTACCAATGTTTTGGGAATTTCAAGTTAACATTTTGAGGAAGTATTTAAAAATTATATAAAATTACAATTGTCTCGCCTTTGTTTCCACAAAATGTCACCATATTAAGGGTTGAAAATTACGTATTCCATCTAAGAAAGACACACTGATCCAAAAATGGGGTCAGAAAAGTTTTATAAATACAAGAGATTGCAAGAAACATGCCAAAAATATAAACAAATAAAGTGCTTTACTCACATTTTTAAAACGTTTCCTAGGAGACTCACGCGTTTATTAACTGGACTCCGAAGCATCCGTAATTAGAAACTAGCAATAGTCCGCAATCATGTTTAGTGACCACCTCCCCGTATATCGCTTTTCCATTTTAGATAAGTCATGGTGGAATCTTTCACCATGCTCGTCGTTCACAGCACCAAGGATAGGCGAAAAAAAGGCCAGGTGCTAGTGGAGAAAGCGAATTTTCAGGGAAATATTGCCCCCCCCTCCCCATCATATCCTTGTATGCCTTTAGCATAGCTTCCACTAGTTCACAATAATTTTCCGGCCTAACATTTTCTAGAAAGTTCGCGCCAAAAGTTTTGAATGCTGACCACGCTGCTTCTGCGGTTACAGTGAGTTTGTCAGTCGACACATTGCTATCCTGATTTATGGTCCACTTAAAATGCCTTCTTTTAGCTTTGCGTCGCTCATTCTAGCACACTTTTCCTTCAAATACTGAAATCCACTACCTACTTTATCCACAGCTTTGACAAAATGTTTCAACAAGCCTAACTTGATGCGGAGTGGGGAAAATAAAACGTCGGGGGCAACAGCGATTGGTACTTTACAATTCTTTTCCCCAGGCACTAAACGTTCTCTCAAACGTCACTCTCTGACCCCATAATGCTGTTTTCTAACCCGACTGTCCCACTCACACAAAAAACAACGAAATTTGATATACGCTTGTTTATTCCTGTTAGTAGTCCAACAACTTCCAGGTCCCCACATATTTGCCACATATGTTCGGCGTAATTGATAGATTTAAGGAGATGATCCATATTCTGGGGAGTTTCTTTCATGTGCACAGCATAGGCCAGTAGTACCGACGGATAAATGTTTCTATTATGTAATAACACCACCTTTAAACTTATTTTGGAAGTTTCAATGAAGAGACGCCATTCTTCAGGACTGTGGTCACTCCCAAACTCGGCAAACATTCCATTAACATCACTGCAATAAGCAAGATCACCACTTTTGGAGAAAAGGGGCGACAGACACTCATGATGTTTTTTATAGGTTGTGACTTTAGTACCAGGCTGAGGAAAATGCCACCCTTGTAGCCGAGAACCTACCAGTTTAGCTTGGTTTTACGTGCGGTTCAGGTCTCTTACGAGGGCGTTCGGATCGTACTGTGAAGTAAAATGAGGTTCTTCTGATTCAGGCTGGCATTCGTGATCAGTAGAACAGCATGGTTCAGCTTCAGAGAAGGAGTTTGATGTTTCGTCATCTGGGGTCCATTTTCCCGGGGGTATGGGAATTGGCAGGAAATCGTCGTACTTAACGGGTCTCATGGATAAAGACAAATTCGGGTAAACTATGGTATGTTCATTTTTCGAAGAAAAGCCAGATTCGTTTGTTAAACAGAAGTAGCATTCAGAAACAAGGTCCTTTGGTTCTCTCGAAATCATTGGGATAGCAAATGACATTGAAGGGGCGTGCCGTTTAACCAACCTCCTAAATATCGCGAACATTTGCTGCAACATACATGAGTCGCACATATTTTATCTAAATCACCAAGTGGACAAGAAAAATACACTCACGTGCCTTCTTCATCAACGGAGTAATTGCTTTTCTATGGGCTTTCGGTGTAAATTCACCACACACGTAACGAAACAGATTCGTAGCGTTTACACATTGCCGCTGCCGCGACATTCTAACTACGTAGTACTTGTAGTACGCAAGTAATGCAAACAGCTGCACAAAATGGAAATAACTGCTTCCAATGCTCACAAACAAAACAAGTGAGAGATCTGACCAGTTTTTCAGTAATAGAATGGGAGAAGTGCATTCGGACTTGACCTAAATACCCGTGGTTTCAACAACAAGCGCTCCCCTGATGTTCCTGTTTTGTAAACGACGACACACAGCCTATCACAAAAGCGTTAGGTGATACAAAAACTGCAATCATTTTCGGATTTAGCTACTCCTAAAACGTAATATTTGCTATGTATCGGAGCAAAATTCACTGTTTGTCAATGTACTTGTTTAGGTGATTCACAGCTGAATATGTGTTTTCGGCAACTGAGGTCGTGGCAGATTAAGAAATCTGTATATTCGGTAAAATATTGTGCTTAATATTTTATCTAATGTATAGTTATGAATTTAAGGACTAACACTAAAACGCGGCGATTAATGTAATTAGTGACGCTAAAGGAAGAAAATTATTAACAATTTATATAAATTTGTAAATAATTACGGAAAACACCTGGGGTTACTTTTAATTTTTCGTTGTTAATATTTTTATTTTATGGCAGTTGGTGGTCCTAAGCCTACTGAATCCGAATTCCAAGTTATTCGATGTAAAGGGGATGTGTCGTATTACGCACATTTTCATCGGCATGAGCCGCCATTGGCTCCTTGATTATTATTTGTCTGAAAGAAATTAATATATAAATATCAGTGGTGTCGGGTGCCCGTTTAGGTTTGCGTGTGCGTTGTTTCTTGTAAAAGAAACTCGCCAAAATGTATTATGTAACCCGAGGGGTAAAATTCACGCATTGATTTTGGACATACAAAAGTATCTTTTTTATTTAGGAGTTGTGTATAAAAAAAGGGGAATACATTTTTTTAACGCATCCTGTATCGATAAAAACATTCAAATTATTTTTAAATTTCTGCTCATAAACACATCGATTCGCACTGCGACGAAAAAGACAAACCCACTGCAATTCGTGGCAGAACGTTGAATTGTGTTTATGACTCTAAGTAATGCCAAAGGCAAACGTAATGCCACTAGTGCTTTTTTAGGCGCACACACCCTGGGAAGGTTTTAGTCTCTGCGTTGAAACCACAAGGAAATAAAAATATGACCTGCAATGCCATATCGAGAGTTATGTATCAGAGTTGCTTTACACGCCTCGGGTGTCCGCTGGCCAAGCAGCACCCCTATGGGTGCGAATATTGCCTACTATGTTTTGTTTACTCAACGAAGCAAATAACCTTCTGCACTTTTCTAAAACATTGAACAAAGGAATTAATTTTAGCCACCAAAAAATAATTTCCTTGTAAATTGTTCAGTTTGTGGCAAATCCAGAGAGATGCTATCATTTCAGGACTCACTGTTGATAATGATCTTCAGTGTTTCTCAAATGGCAGTAGATTTAGGTATGGAGTCATAAGGTAACTTCTTTCTGTTATCCCATATAGAGGCAGCGGACATGAACTTGACTTCTCTGGATAGGGCCGTGGTTACTTTACCGTTCTTTGTGTCCCATTTGTTGTCTTGGCTCAAATTCTAAATTAATACTTGGTCATTCCAATGTAGAATCGCTTGGAGCTTTGCTGATATTGTAGCTAGATGACATAATCACCTGCTTCGCTGGAAAGATGGAGCTTGTCAGTATTTCCCTTAAGCATAGCTGATAAAGATGTCAGAAAATGTATGCCGAACCCGAGGTTCATCTTCTTGAGTACGTTCTGGTTTTGATAGGAAATATTTGGTATGTAAGGAATTGAGCCCAGATAGCAAACCTCTGTCATAGAGAGATAACAAGAGTGCGTATGGTTCTATCCATAGAGTTGTGTACCACATTCGGGGTGTTTCCTGCCTTGGAGGCCAATTCGACATTATTTTTAATTCCCAATGTCTAGGTGGAAAATCAGAAGAAATGGCATAAACTCTTCTAGTTCAAAAACGGAGGAAACTTGTCTTGTAGTCAGCGGGGCAGAATGAGTTGCCGAGTATCAGGTTCGCGACGGGTGTGGGTTTATAATATAATTTTGTACAAAGCGATTTTCAGGCAATTTGTTCAGTAAAATATAAAGGTCAGGCAAAGAATTATTGTGTTCCAAGTCTGTAGTGAAATTGATCCCTGCTTGAATATAATAAATTTTATTGAGGAAAGCGGGAATGAAGAGGTGAAAGTTCGTTCAGTAATAATAATCTCAGATTTGTGCTAAGATCTTCCGGTGTGTGGTTTCGCCACAACACATCTGAGGATGTTCAAACAAGAGTTCGATACCTAGCGCTGCAAGCCACGTTTATTTCCCTGCGGTTTCAAACATTACAGCTGATCTTTCAGTGTGTGCTAGTCAAATAGAGCACCGCTTGCAATCCCATGGAGCAACGCAAATCAACGTTGTGACACGAGTTGCTCTTACATTATGTTTTTGGATAGCATAACTCAAGAACATTTTTATTGGAGGTTTTTTTTTTTTTTTTTTTTTTTGATTGGAGGTTTAACGACCACCGTGAGCAACTCAATGGGCTATAAGCAGTCGCCCGTCCCTAATTTAGGGTCACTGGTTCCAGGGAAGGGAGAGAACCAGTGCCGTAAGACAAACACAACATCCACGCCTGGCCGGGATTCGAACCCGGACCCCTTACGGACGAACGATCAGAGGCCAGCGCCTTAGACCACTGCGCCACCGGGGCGGCTATTGGAGGTTTAACGAACACCGTGAGCAACTCAATGGGCTATAAGCAGTCGCCCGTCCCTAATTTAGGGCCACTGGTTACAGGAAAGAAAGACAGCCAGTTCCATAAGGCAAACATTATAAACATGCCTCACCGTGATTCGAACCAGGACCCATCTCGGACGAATGACACCAAAGTTTGTCCATATATCAAATAAAGTTATAAAATCTTCTCACACCTTGCAGATATTAATGAAGAAATTATATTGTTTCTTAACAAGAATTTTCATTGCAAAAAGTGCACTGTACGAGTGGAAATGTTATACATTTTTCTGCAGTAATTTTTGTGAAGCATGTCTTCGTATTAGTTATTTTAGCAATAAAATACCTGCGTTCGAAAGTAATTTCACGTTTCCAGCACTTTATTTTATCGCAGAATATCTACGAACAAACAGACATCTCTGCACGAAACTGTCAAATTGCTTTGCTATTTATAAATGGAATTGCCGTTTCAAGAAATTTTCTGTTTTGTTATTTTTTAAGTTTTGCACGAATCTTAAAGATATTCATAATCCCAGACTGCACAATCGATTCCATAATATAATAATACAAATACCTTGAAAATAGTGCGTTTTCTGTCTTTATGAAGGTAATATGTTTTTCACGGATCTTAGACATTAAAATTCTTGACGAATCCATACTAGAGCGCCTGAGTAAATATTTGTTTAATAACTATGGAGTAAAAGAATTTAGACGGTATATTTATCACCATCTCTTCATTTTCATGGTAGGCTGTCTAATGACTCATAGTTAAATCCACTAATAAAAAAACTTAAAACACATGGGAACTGTAGAGAAACTTGAAGGTTTCATACCTTGGTAGACATAAATAACATGAAATCTTTTAAGTCTCTCATAGAGATTATTTTTGTAACTTTTCTCAGGTCCTAATAGATTGCATTTTTTGAAGTTGAAAAAATTGTGGTCGTTGCAAAATTCATTTTACTGCTACTTTGTCTGCTTGCATTCAAACCTCGTGATAAAATGTCTTTAAATTAATATTTTAACTCTGTAAATAAACGTTCTTAAGAAAGCACACATTCATGTATGCGTATATATGTATAAAAATCAACTGATTAATTAATTTGGTCTTTCCATTGAGATACAACCAAGACATACTGCATCGCGATCGAAGGTTCGTTTAACAGAAATACCACCCTTAATTCTCAGAAAACATCCTTCCGTAAACCATCCCATTCTGTTGCAATTTGTTTTCTATATAACACTTGTATGTATAGCTAATTGCCAAATAAAAAAACACCTCTGACGGAAAAGTAATTTGCCAGAAATATCACTATTCCACCATTCAGTAATAGAAAGCGCCATCAGATACACGATCGTGAAGTTTAAAAACTTTATTAAGTTAAAAAACTTAAAAAACACACATTAGAACTTTCGATCAAACAGTGGGATCACCATTAGGTGTTTCAACATCTGATGATGATCCCAAGCATTTGTAACTAGTGGCAAAACATCTGATGACGATTAAACAGTGGGATCATGATCAGATGTTTTAACATCTGATGATGATCCCAAAGTGGAATCGACAAATCTAATGTGGGTTTTTTTAACTTTTTTAACTTAATAATGTTTTTAAACTTTCATTACTGAATGCTTCTACTCGCACAAAATCAACTCATCTTATCACTATTGCCTATTGAAATTTCCCCACACAGAGGGAGCCAAATTAATTTCCAATATGTGGAGACGTAGAGGATAATACATTATATACATTTCCCGTTTGCGCAGACGTTGAGCGTAACAGCGATCAATATATTGTGTGAACTTGATGTTAAGTAAAGAAATTAGCCACAGAGATGATTGACAGCCCTGTTATGGCATCCGAAAGAATTTAGGACCACACAACGTTTATTTTATAATGAATAAAATTCTCCGGCTGGACGTGTAGTGCAGGAAAGCTTACCTTAAGTCACGTTAGGGTTATTTATAGGTTACTTGACGTAGCTAAAGTGTGCTTAATCTTCAAAGTGCTAGAGTTTTTTTTAGGTAAGACACGCACGTGCAATAAATTCCAAGAACATGGAATTTATTTTTACTCAGCGTTCCTCATTATCTTGAATATCAGTAATATAACTTCGGTTTTAGTATATTAGTACCTTGAAGGCTCCTTATTAGAGCGGTAAACACAATATACCCTGAACTTAACGTAAACACTCAATGAAGTAGACTTAACGGCCAGACAGAGGTCTGACAATAAAATGAACTAAGAAAACGTACTCACTTTTAACACTTTATTGGGGAGCTCCTGGTATTACTCAAATACACACTCCAAAATTACACAACTACTGATAGCCCGAACTTTCGTACTATCGTAATATCGTAGAAAAGTAGGAAAATCGTATATCAATAATCAGGAAGAACCTATCACATATAAAACGAAGCTCGCTGGTATACTTGAGCGCGCCTATATATACTGCATACCACCACGTCATGACTTACACTCGTTGCCACATATAATTCAGCGGGAGAAACAACATCTCGCTAAGTGAGAAGATAATTTGCATAGGAAAATAAAATAACAAGAGATAGTAAAATCAAAAAGAAACTGAATCTAGAGTATACGTTACAATTTATCTATAACAATACTTCCTAAGCATTCCTTGTAAAGGATTGTTCAAGGAGGGTTTATTAGGCGTATCCAATTTCATAATATACATGCATTATGGTTGATATGTCCAACGATCTCTTTTACCTGGTAGGATATGGACCCGTGTAGATGCATTCGCGAGATGTGTGTGGGTTGTATAGCCGAGTCTTAACTTACTGTGAAACTTTCTGTGGAATGCAGCTCACGAATAAAAAAAAATAGGCTGCTTAACATTGTTTAGATATTGGCCAGCTGTCCCCGTACCCTTTATGCGTATCAGAAGTAATAGGGCGTTTGTAACTAATGGCAACTCATAGTAAGATGCTCGGCGTGTAAGCATTTCGATGATGGTGACTCACGTTGTTTTCAGACACCGAACAGACGAAAAACTCGAATTCATCCCTGAAAACAGTACTTCCTTCTCCACGCAGGAATTCTGTGACTCCACTCTGGTAGAGCTTGGAGACGTCTTATAATCTATGGCAGTTGACGTCGTGACTGCCGGTAACGCATACCTGCCTCCGTCAATCAGCTATTCACCATGGAAATCATGGACCGTTCCATGTTATCCACTACAGCCCATAGTATGCTTTCTAAATTTTTCGTTTAGTCCTGCAAATACCTAACGACGAATACTTCGATTGATGCCTGAAGACGTCCGACTGATGACGCAAGTCTCAATGTGCCAACTAGGGGTGTCTTCTTGAAACAACTTTTGCTATCTGCTTCTAAGTGCCGCCTCTGTATTGCAGTGGTCTAAGCGATGGCTTCTTACCTTTCTTCCAGAAAGCTTCTGAGTTCGGATCCCAGTGAGTCATGGATGTTGTGTCTGTCTTACGGCTGTGACTCTCTCCGTTTCCTGGAACTAATGGCCATAAATTAGGGACGGGATACTGCTTTTAGTCCATTGAGTTGTTCAAAATGTTCATTAATCCTTCAACCGGAAACAAAATTTGAGTTTGTTGGAATACTGATGAAAATAGGCCGTGATTCTGCTAATCTAGCAATCAGCTTCACGGAGAACTACGCGTTGTCATCTCCAAAATACGTCCATCTGTTAACAGGTTTAATTACCAGATCAACATATTTTATGGCCTTAAAGGCCAATTTTTATCCTTTTATATCTCACATACTTAATATGGTTATTTTCATACTGGAATGAATTGCATAGCCCAAAAACGGCAAGTGGCATTCATATTAACACACATACCAATTTGCATATCAGTACGCCGACTATTTTAAGTGGGAAATTCCAATATTAAGCAGTTTTTTTTCAGACATTTGGTATACTGAAGCCATCAGCGGTATATGTTACCTATTACTTATCTGCAGTAGGTAAAAAATATCTCACGCCACCAGTCTATATAAATCGAAGTTCCACTTCTAAATATTGTTTTCTGAATGAAATGAATTAATTTTCTGTGCAGTCCGAAAAATGATACGTTTTAGGGGAAAGCAATTGTGTCTTCCGTGACAGACTTTATTCTGGGAACTGCAGATTACTAAATCCAAAGTGCAAAACCTACTGTACTAATGAATAGGATGTCTCGTATAACACCGGAGAAATCTGCCTGTAAGAGTGGTGCAGCAGGCTCCAAGCTATACATGTGCAACCAGTTCATCGAACTTAACAGAAAAGTTTGACTTTTGAAGAATATAGTCGGCTACATCAACGAATTGTAACCATGCGGGTTTCCAAAAAAATTTTTTTTTTACTTTTTATTTTTGTTGAAAAAAAGAATAAATAGTAAAATAAGGATCTCTAACTTAAATGAAAAATTCCATTCCTGTTGCAGATGTACCCCTAAAATTGTTCAGAAATTGCGAGTGCAAAAACCATTGCTGTGAACCTTGGAGCATTTCTTGCTGGAAGTCATTAATGCCATTGAAAAAATTGTTTAGGCACCACCTTGAAGTACTATATCGGCTGTAAGCATTCTTCCTTACCTAATGTAGTGCTACTGATTCCAGGGAAGAAAAGATATTTAGTGCTACTGATTCCAGGGAAGAGGAGCTATTTAATACTACTGATGCCAGGGAAGAGGAGCTATTTAGTGCTACTGATGCCAGTGAAGGGGATCTATTTAGTGCTACTGATTCCGGGGAAGAGGAGCTATTTAATGCTATTGATTCCAGGGAAGAGGAGCTATTTAGTGCTACTTATTCCAGGGAAAAGAGAACGTCAATGCCATAAGCCAAACAAAAACACCTATGCTTCTCTGGAATTCCAGGAGTGAACAGTCTCAGTCGAATAGTCAAATACAAGCATTAAGACCACTGCGCTACTGATGCGACTTTCTTATCTCAAAACTAACTTTAGTGGTTGCGGTCATGTATTATACATAAACTTTTGTAATTTCGAAAACCAAAGAATTCTATTAACATCAATAATTCATTTGATTCTGAAAGCAAAACATCACTAATTTTATTCATTTTCAGAAGTTTTGAACAAATTAGTTCCTAACATACTTCATTTACAATAAAATAGTTTATATGTGATTTAATGAACTCTGAAATGCATTTCAAAAAACTATTTTCGTAAAATATAAAATAGGATAGATGAATCTTAATGCAGACGATGTCCGTTTTGCGATATTCATTTTTAAGAAATTTGAAGTTCGCAAGTGCGTTAAATAGCACCAATGCATCGCTTATATGCGATTACAATGACATACACCTAAAAATAGCTTAACTACACTACATATACCTAAGCCTTTTATTCCAGCGAACAATACCTTCTGTAACTCAGAATATACCAAGCAAATTTTTTTTCCACAAAATCCTGGAAAATCAGATTTAACAAAGAGCATAGTCCTTGAATTCTTTCAAACTGACTGGTTTTAAACTAATTCAGATTTAGCGAAAATTCTAATAAAAATTTAATACCGTGATTTCTTCTCCAGGAGCGTAAACGCTCGAATTAATTGTGTTTCATAATTTGTAAAGAACGCAGAAATTTATATTGAAACATAAGTATCTCTGCATTTGAATATAACATTTTTTTTTAAATGTTTGAAATGTGATGCCACATTTTTTTGAGGAATTCTGTGGTATAATAAAATAATATTACACGGAAATGTAAAAAATTCTGTATTGTATACGGAAGCAATCCGACAAAATGAAATGGAAGAAGGAAAAAATGTGGTGCAAGGGAAAGAAATATTGCAAAACTCATAATAAACTGTGTACCAGCACAAGGAATCTTGTCAACAGAATAAAATTACCGTCTTAGAAATTCTTTATTATGACGCCTAGGTAAAATATCAAGAACAACATTTTCCGGATCATGGAGCTTTCGTCTGACATAAAACGATATTTTATTTCGCATATGTCAGAGCTCAATAGAATGTTGTTTTGCAAAATGAACTTCTACATTTTATTCCAGATTTTACCGGTTGTTCGGTTCATAACGCTATTTTGATGTTTGAGGGGTTATAGAACGTCCCATTGCAGTACTTGGACATCGTTTCGGTATGCCAGTACCTCTGCCGATCGACTGGTGACAGGAGGTCTGATTCGCTCATGACACCATTATCAAACACACCATACGACGTATTTCTGACAACAGCAGCTTCACGTTTCCTGCTAGTGTTTCGAAAACTGCTTATAAAGGTCCTTTATGGCGTTTTCCTATGACTAAGAAGCAAAGGATAGCGTGTTAGCAGTAGCCATAAAGATCACTGAAGCCAAAACGCGAAAACTAAAATTCGATGTTTTATCCTATCCTGAAGTTTTAATTGCGTGCATGTAGAAAAGCTCTCCTATGATGTTCTAAGTACAGGGGTGAGTATGAAGCTCTCGTAATTTACCACCATCATCACTGTCGTTCATAAGAATTTGCCAGTATTTTAAGCATTATGAGGGTACATTATGGCGTGCGCCATTCGTTGCAATACCAGGAATACGGACCTAAAATGCAAACTCCTGACTTTTCTTTTCTCGTTGGAATGAGAAAGAAATATATATATATTATATGTTTCATTCATTATATATTTCATTCCTATATATATTTTTTTATATTGTTATATTAAGATATAGGAATGTTTCACTTTTGAATACTTCTGCCTCATTTTTCGCAAACATTGAACTTTTAACTTAAGTTTTGCACGATGAAATAGATATACTTGTTTTTTTTACAAATGAAATTACATCTTATGAGCTGGACCAGGTTACTTATACAAATTTGGCAGCATGAGATCCAGGAAAATAAATATATTTTTAATATTTTGATCTTTCAAAGTGTTCCAGTGATCATTTCTTTTAAGGTGTACGTCAAGTAATTTTGCTTCGTATACTTCCAATGAAAAAACTTTTGTACACATTTTCTTCAAATTAGTGTGTTCCCAAGGATGAAAATCTGAACATCGATTAAAATAACTTCATATTATAACTTGGAATACTTAATATGTTTTAAAACATAACCATAATTATATTAAAAATCAACAACTTTTCCTTTGGTGGTGTTGAAAACTGGGAAAAGATTGCGCGACCTGTACTTTAATGACGTCAGTAGACAAACAAATGTTGGATTCCATAGTTATGGTTATGTTTCAGAAAATATTAAGTATTTCATGTTATAAAATGAAGCTATTTTAATTGATGTTCAAATTTTCATCTTTGAAAACGTATTAATTGTAAAGAAAATGTGCACAGAAGTTTTTCCACTGAAAGTATAGAAAGCAAAACTATTTGACGTCCACCTTAAGGGAAGAAGATTCCCATCACTTAATTAATTCAGAACGTGATTCCTCTCTCTTGACTATACAGCATCAGGAGACACGTTCAACAAACGAAAAGATAAACGTTCAACAAATGCGTAGGAGCAGAGTTCGGGAGGTTGAAAAATTTAAATTCTCAATTGTAAAGCAAATGTAGATTAATGAAGCAGTAGTGCTATATGTTTCATTAAAGCTGGAGAAAGTTACTTAGTAAATATAAGCTTACGGGCTTTTCGCAATCTCATTCCCAGTACAAAACGCAGAATACAAAAGCAAACAAACAGGGTCCGAACATGAAATAAAAGCAGTGAATTTTTGTGTGCCTGTGGGAGCTGGGGGGACTCTCTTTTTTTTAAAGAGCAAAAGCTAAGTTTATGTACACCTATCTATTAACAAAGGTAATTTTTGATTGTCACAGAAGAGGGTCCGAAGGATTAGCATAAATATTACGTCCGAGCAGTGTCGTAATCCTTTAACTGCTGCCGACAGATTCTCCAATCAGTCCTGAAGGATATCTAAGGCGCACCTTTCTAAAACGGCATTGATCGTATCCTAATATGAGATTAAAGCTAACAATATAAGAATTTTGATCAGTTGCTTTGTAAATTTACAAAAATGGCTTTAATTGCAAGTCACGTCTCTTTTAATTGGAAAGGAAAATCTCTGTTTCTAAATTTTTATGAAGTATATTGTAAAACATATAAAATAATTTCATAAAAACAGCAGCTGTTCTTGATTAACGGTTTCATTATTATGCTGTGAAAAAGCGCTTGAAAAGTGCGTTTATTCTAACTTGAAAAGAGTTGACGCCTTAGTTAATGGGTTCAGTTCTCTGAAGGGTGTTGTCATCTCTCCTTTACGTACAATTAACTTCAGCCTGACATTCTCGTCGTCCAACGTGAATGGTTCGTTGTTTCGAGAGGGGTCCATTAGAGTTCCTCTGCCTGACCAGCATGTTTCTAGGTTTCGAGTGTTGGTTCCTGTGGAACCGTGGCATACAGCGCGTAGGATATTCCTAACAGTGCATACGATATTCCTAACAGCGTATACGATATTCCTAATAGCGCATACGGTGTTCCTAAGTAGCCTTCGATAATGTGAATACAAAACGATCCATGAGAGAAGATGTCCGGTTGGTTCTGGTTTGGAAATGGAGGTGTCCATGATGTTCGAAAAGAGGGAATAATCATTCTGTTCTCAGTAAAATGTTTCTGCCGCAGCTGCTTTATGGATTGTGTAGACATGTATAACGGAATCAAATTACTTACGCTGCTACAGTTGCATTGAAAGAAAATTGTGCAGCAAATATCGATACGTGCTGGCAGTAACATATGTACACGCATGTTCCGTTCTGCAATGTGTTTCGACAACGAACGGACCAAAGAAAAAATCGGCGTGAAATCAGCGCAAAAAATGACTTACCGCGAATCAAAATAATTTGATTTATCGCTTGGGGTACATCCGTATCTTTATTTCGGCAGATGAAGTATGCAGCAGCTCCAATCAGTTAAAAAAAGAGCATCCTGTATCCAAATGTCTTTACGACCATGTGATCGCAGAACGGTTTTTAGACGGGTTACCGCTTACCGGACAAGAGTTAAACTGTTGTGTTTGGCTTAACCTATATGTTATAGATACAGTTAAAATACAGTACAAGATCCAACACTATTGTTTAGAGTGTAACGAATTACTTCGACAAACAACATGTACAGCTGTAGCAGAAGCTAATTCTGTCATAACTTGATGAAATGTAACTGTCATTGACATTGTGTTGCGCCCAATTTACCAATTCCGATTTGAAATTTTCGTTATTTATGAATGATACTAAAGCTTTATTCTCATAGTACTTTATTTTCATTGTAATACGGAAAAAGTTAAATATATTTTACAATATGAGCTGAACTACAATTCTACACTGCTCAGCATGGAATATCATGCACCAGGTGCAATACATTAATTAAGGTAATTTTACGACGTATGTAAACAAGTCATCGTAAAAGAAGCCCTTTCATTTCTGAAAAAAATTGAATACGATGTACAACACTATAGAGCGAACAAAGTCTTGTACTCAATTCAAAATACCTATATGTACAAAGATGGTGTACTGATGAGTTAAAATGCTGTAAGTTTTAGCTCGATCATTTACATTTACGGATGTCGTAACCACCGTGAGCGTTCAAGCGTTCTCGATGAATTAGGATTGTAACTGCAGTGGATTCAACATCCTTCACAATCGACCAAAATACCCATAGTCAGCACCTCCATTACTTTCGGTTTGACTTTCAATTTCACTTTCGATTCAGTTGAGGAGTTGAACGTTCATTGTGCGTGCTCTAATCAATCATGCATTCCGTTTATTGTAAATTGTTTGTTTCATGCATTGTGAAAAATAACAATTTGACATAGATATTCAGCTGTCGATTTAACACTCGACGCAACACTTTTGACCTTTGGATTTGGTGTTGTTGGCTACTTTTCCTTTATGAAGGATAAAGAAATTACGCCTAAAACTAGGAACTGTGTTTAAAACACATTTTGAAATCCAGAACTAATATCATTATGAAAGGAGTTTAAAAGGTTATAGTACCAATAATTAAATTTGGGCAGACAGCTGCCGTTCTAATGATGGAGGATCCGATCGTAGACATACCGGTCAGAAACATGGAATATTTCTCGCGTGCCTGGGTGATATGCTGCTCCTGTGGACCCGTGGTACACCCTCTCGCTTAAAACAAGGTAATATCTATCTCCCATATGCATTGGGATCTGCCTTGGAGGAGAGTTTACCTCCGCACTGCTATCTTCCATTTCGAGGCAGGGGACATAATAAAAATATCTAGGTACATAACCGCTTTAACAGCTTTAAAATGCAGGAAATTGTTCAGCACATTACTACTAATAATAAACGTAGTAACAACCGCTTAAACAAGCGTTTGACAAAAAAACAAGCTCTCCTCTTCAAAACAAACTAAAATTTTTGTATAATAAATTAGAGCAATTTTTAAAATAGTCTACTGCCAAGTAGCAGAAAAATTCCTAAATTTCGAACGAGCAATCAAAACTGAAAAGAAACGATACTATAAAAAATAATAAAAGGAAACAATACCCATGATATGACGTTCTCTGCGAATTGTAGATGTACGTACCGAGGTTCCAGCATTTTTACTCACCTGTACATTGAGGTCTTGTGCAGTACTTCGTCGATAAGCTGTAATTACTTTCCTGAAGCTTCGGCGTCCTCTATCACTGATTTTATTTGGTCTGCCGGTTAGTATTTCTACTTCAGGAACGTCATGTGTCTTCCACTTATTCAGTACATCCAAACGAGTTGACGTGGGTAGGTTTAATCGCTTCCCGGCTTTTCTTATGGACAACCCACTAATAATGTATATCATCCAACAATCTTTCCTTTATCAAAGTCAGTTTTCACCAGCTGTAACATTTTGACTCAACCTCACGGTGAGATATCAGATGCAGGGTACTTTTCATACCGTTTGTAGTTGAACCGCGCATCTTAACAACGCAACAGGTCCTTTTATTTGCTTTTGATTGGGTGTCCGGTGACTTTTGTCAATATAGGGTATTTCTAGGTTTTATCAATATAAGCTGTGAAATTAATACGAATAATGATTCTGAGAATATGCAGGCAATCAAGACGAATGATAGTTAAAGTAATATAGAGGAGCTTGAGACTGTAATACCATATATGTATCATAAAAAACCGTTCTCAACAACACAACATACTTGTGACAGCTGAGGAAGTTTTTTCAAGCGTCTATCGTTTTATGTGCTAGGAACTTTGTTTTTTCGAATCAGTTGACAATCTTCGTGAAGTTTTCGAGGGAGATGGTCATTTAAAGTCATCTGTTATTTTAAAATAATGTCATAGTAATTTTTAAGAAATATTAGTTTATTACTATTACCATCCAGTTATATAGAATTTCGTAGCGGTTATGAAGTAAATTCTGATAAACAGTAATATGACGTTTACATTTTGATCGTAATCAAAGCCAACGTCGTAATAGAACAGCTGCTTGCAGAATTCTAATCAATGTATAAATGAATAAATAATACCTACTGCGTATTGTTTAAACATATTTAGGATTTATGAGCGAATATAAACAATGTTAATGAACTCAGATTTGATCATTTAATTGTGTCGTCATATTTGTTCTTTATATCTATTGTAACACTTCAGGAAACTACATGTCTGTCAATTTCGTGATTTTTAGTACACTCTCCGAACGACATGGCAGGAATATAATTCGACTTTTTTTTTTTTTCAAAACGTTTCTTTCCTGGAAAGACCCTTAACATTGCTTCCCAGCATTTGTTTTGTGAAATGAAAAAAATTTCAATCTGTCGGCTGGGAACCAGGAAATAAAATGACATTAAATGTGCAATGTGAATCATTGCGCTTCATGTACTATCTTGTCCTCCAAGATCATGCATTGGTGCGGAAAAAGATAAAATCAGATATATTTTTCTTTTTCCAAATTAAGTAATTAAAAGGTTGTGGATGATTTGCAACGGCGCTCTGCATAAATTGTATAGTATTCTCATTAAAACTAGAATTTGTCATTAGCGATTGGTTTTGTTTTCCGAGAAACAACAAAAGGACCAAAGAAAATTCATTTGGCTGGCTACAAATTTATTTAGAAGACAAAATTCCACAATAATGTAATAGACAAACAATACTTGATTAGTTTACTTTTTAGGTTTTGACTGATATTTTTTTCTAACGGTTAGCACAAGGTTGCCTTATTTATTGCATTTACGTATTTATATTTACTTCTCTTTTAAACTGCTTTTACTTTATAAACATAGTGCACGTATACTGTCATAAAGCACCATTTTCCGAATAGTGGACACTTCTATATAACGGACAGTTTTTATTTCCACTTCGATTTTCCCTATTCGGAAGTTTTACTGTATCTTTATAGAAGAAATTAAAACTTGATAAAATTCTCTCGTATTAAGAAAAATTATTCTCCTGTCATTTGAATTCTCATCCATTATATATGACCTCTTAAATACTGCATAATTATGATGTAAATAACAATACAACGAAAGTAATACGATAGTTCTTTCTCGCAGCTCAAACCACCGCTCGAAATACTAACAAAACAACAGCCTCAACTTTGACTAACGCTGGGCGGGCATGGTTTCTGTTTGTTCTGAACTTCTGACTAACCGCGGTTTGTCACACATCCTTACTCAAATTTAAACTAACTAGACGCATGGCTCGAATTCTTGAGAACAGTCCTTGAATTTAGTTTACTGCAAATACATTGAAGGTCTTTGGGGATACCACGCCATTTTGTCCTTATTTCAGTGTTCCAATATCTGGTCACCTTACTCAAAGTAGATCTTCTACCTAGTTCGGTGGTTGAGTGTGTGTGTGTGTTTGTCAGCCTTAGCTGTTGAATCTTTGCTATCACTTGGAATATATCTGTCTTGCAAGCGGAATGATTTAGATAAATGTCCTTCTTGAAACTCAATTTAATTCAATTCAATTCATTTAATTTGCTCAGCGGAAAACCTGTGTTTCAAAAATATGAAATGAAAAACACAGCAAGGAAGCAGGAGGAAAAGACCAGCACGGCCTGACAGGGTCCCCATGCTCCCAACACAAATTTGACACTTAAGTCAAGTTACAAACAAATCAGTTTTTCAAAAAAAAAAAAAAAAAAGCACATGCACAAGAAAAAGAAAGGAAATAAAAAAATAATTATATGTAAAAAGATGATACACATTACAGGTGACACCATTGAAAATAAATTTACATTGAAACATACAAGTCATAGTAATAATCACAGTCCCCTCCACTGCAGGCCTCAATTTGAGGAGTCGCAATTCATTATGTAGCTTTTTTAATTTTTTTTAAAAGGTTACAGTTATTTAAAGAAGTCAGATCCGTCGGTAACGCGTTCCAGTAGTGTGGGCCAATGTAATTTATATTCTACTTCATTCTCTCCCTCTTCGGATCAATGGGCCGAATATGTAATTTAGTACGTGTGTCATGTGAGTGTATTTGTGGTACAATTTGTAAGATGTTAGCGTGTAAATTATTCTTAATTCGTTCGAACATAAATTTCCTAATATTAAAGTTATATAGTTGGTTAATCGTAATGATGTTGTATTTCTTTGGGAAAACTCTTGTGTTATCAGTTATATATAGTTGTACGTTCGTTGTGCGTGCTCTAATCAATCATGCATTCCGTTTATTGTAAACTGTTTGTTTCATGCATTGTGAGAAATAACACTTTGACATAGATATTCACCTGTCGATTTAACACTCGACGCAACACTTTTGACTTTTGGATTTGGTGTTGTTGGCTACTATTCCTTTATGAATGATAAAGAAATTACTCCTAAAACTAGGAACTGTGTTTAAAACACATTTTGAAATCCAGAACTAATATCATTATGAAAGGAGTTTGAAAGCTTATAGTACCAAAAATTAAATTTGGGCAGCCAGCTGCCGTTCTAATGATAGAGGATTCGGTCGTAGACATACCGGTCTGAAACATGTAATTATACCCGCGTGCCTGGGTGATATGCTGCTCCTGTGGACCCGTGGTACACTCTCTCGCTTAAAACAACGTAATATCTATCTTCCCTATCCATTGATATCTGCCTTGGAGGAGAGTTGACCACCGCACTGCTATCTTCCATTTCGAGGCAGGGGACATAATAAAAATGTCTAGGTACATAACCGCTTTAACAGCTTTAAAATGCAGGGGAATGTTCAGCACAATACTACTAATAATAAACGTAGTAACAACCGCTTAAACAAGCGTTTGACAAAAAAACAAGCTCCATTCTTCAAAACAAAGTCAAATTTTTGAATATTAATTTAGTGCAATTTTTTTAATAGTCTACTGCCAAGTATCAGAAAAATTCCCAAATTTCGAACGAGCAATCAAAACTCTGAAATGAAACGATACTATAAAAAACAATACTAAAAGGAAACAATACCCATGATATGACGTTCTCTGCGAATGGTAGATGTACGTACCGAGGTTCCAGCATTTTTACTCATCTTTACATTGAGGTCTTGTGCAGTACTCCGTCGATAAGCTGTAACAACTTTCCTGAAGCTTCGGCGTCCTCTATCACTGATTTTATTTGGTCTGCCGGTTAGTTTTTCTATTTCAGGAACGTCATGTGTCTCCCACTTATTTAGTACATCCAAAAGAGTTGACGTGGGTAGGTTTAAACGCTTCCCGGCTTCTCTCATGGACAACCCACTAATAATGTATATCATCCAACAATCTTTCCTTTATCAAAGTCAGTTTTCACCAGCTGTAACATTTTGACTCAACCTCACGGGGCGATATCAGATGCAGGGATGTTTTCATACCGTTTGCAGCTGTACCGTGCATCTTAACAACGCAACAGGTCCTTTTATTAGCTTTTGATTGGGTGTCCGGTGACTTTTGTCAATATAGTGTATTTCTAGATTTTATCAATATAAGCTGTGAAATTAATACGAATAATGATTCTCGGAATATGCAGGCAATCAAGACGAGTGATAGTTAAAGTAATATAGAGCAGCTTGAGACTGTAATACCATATATTTATCATAAAAAACCGTTCTCAACAACACGACATACTTGTGACAGCTGAGGAAGTTTTTTCAAGCGTCTATCGTTTTATGTGCTAGTTACTTTGTTTTTTCGAATCAGTTGACAATCTGCGTGGAGCTTTCGAGGGAGATGGTCATTTAAAGTCATCTGTTATTTTAAAATAATGTCATAGTAATTTTTAAGAAATATTAGCTTATTACTTTTACCATCCAATTATGTAGAATTTCGTAGCGGTTATGAAGTAAATTCTGATATACAGTAATAGGACGTTAACATTTTGATCATAATCAAAGCAAACGTCGTAGTAGAACAGCTGCTTGCAGAATTCTAATCAATGTATAAATGAATAAATAATACCTACTGCGTATTGTTTAAAAATATTTAGGATTCATGAGCGATTATAAACAAAGTTAATGAACTCAGACTTGATCATTTAATTGAATCGTCATATTTGTTCTTTATATCTATTGTAACAATTCAGGAGACTACATGTCTGTCAATTTCGTGATTTTTAGTACACTCTCCGAACGACATGGCAGAAATGTAATTCGTCTTCTTTTTTTTTTTTCAAAACGTTTCTCTCCTGAAAAGACCCTTAAAATTGCTTCCCAGCATTTGTTTTGTGAAATGAAAAATAATTTCAATCTGTGGGCTGGGAACCTGGAAAAAAATGACATTAAATGTGCAATGTGAATCATTGCGCTTCATGTACTATCTTGTCCTTTAAGATAATGGATTGCTACGGAAAAAGATAAAATCAGATATATTTTTCTTTTTCAAATTAAATAATTAAAAGATTGTGGATGATTTGGAACGGCGCTCTGCATAAATTGTATAGTATTCTCATTAAAACTAGAATTTGTCATTAGCGATTGGTCTTGTTTTCCGAGAAGCAACAAAAGGACCAAAGAAAATTCATTTGGCTGGCTAAAAATTTATTTAGAAGACAAAATTCCACAATAATGTAATAGACAAACAATACTTGATTAGTTTACTTTTTAGGTTTTGACTGATATTTTTTTCTAACAGTTAGCACAAGGTTGTCTTATTTATTGCATTTACGTATTTATATTTACTTCTCTTTTAAACTGCTTTTACTTTATAACTATAGTGCACGTATACTGTCATAAAGCACCATTTTCCGAATAGTGGACACTTCTATATAACGGACAGTTTTTATTTCCCCTTCGATTTTCCCTATTCGGAAGTTTTACTGTATCTTTATAGAAGAAATTAAAACTTGATAGAATTCTCTCGTATTAAGAAAAATTATTCTCCTGTCATTTGAATTCTCATCCATTATATATTACCTCTTAAATACTGCATAATTATGATGTAAATAACAATACAACGAAAGTAATACGATAGTTCTTTCTCGCAGCTCAAACCGACGCTCGAAATACTAACAAAACAACAACCTCAACTCTGACTAACGCTGGGCGGGCATGGTTTCTGTTTGTTCTGAACTTCTGACTAACCGCGGTTTGTCACACATCCTTACTCAAATTTAAACTAACTAGAAGCATGGCTCGAATTCTTAAGAACAGTCCTTGAATTTAGTTTACTGCAAATACATTGAATGTCTTTGGGGATACCACGCCATTTTGTCCTTATTTCAGTGTTCCAATATCTGGTCACCTTACTCAAAGTAGATCTTCTACCTAGTTCGGTGGTTGAGTGTGTGCGTGTGTTTGTCAGCCTTAGCTGTTGAATCTTTGCTATCACTTGGAATATATCTGTCTTGCAAGCGGAATGATTTAGATAAATGTCCTTCTTGAAACTCAATTTAATTCAATTCAATTCATTTAATTTGCTCAGCGGAAAACCTGTGTTTCAAAAATATGAAATGAAAAAAGCACAGCAAGGAAGCAGGAGGAAAAGACCAGCACGGCCTGACAGGGTCCCCATGCTCCCAACACAAATTTGACACTTAAGTCAAGTTACAAACAAATCAGTTTTTCAAAAAAAAAAAAAAAAAAAAGCACATGCACAAGAAAAAGAAAGGAAATAAAAAAATAATTATATGTAAAAAGATGATACACATTACAGGTGACACCATTGAAAATAAATTTACATTGAAACATACAAGTCATAGTAATAATCACAGTCCCCTCCACTGCAGGCCTCAATTTGAGGAGTCGCAATTCATTATGTAGCTTTTTTAATTTTTTTTAAAAGGTTACAGTTATTTAAAGAAGTCAGATCCGTCGGTAACGCGTTCCAGTAGTGTGGGCCAATGTAATTTATATTCTACTTCATTCTCTCCCTCTTCGGATCAATGGGCCGAATATGTAATTTAGTACGTGTGTCATGTGAGTGTATTTGTGGTACAATTTGTAAGATGTTAGCGTGTAAATTATTCTTAATTCGTTCGAACATAATTTTCCTAATATTAAAGTTATATAGTTGGTTAATCGTAATGATGTTGTATTTCTTTGGGAAAACTCTTGTGTTATCAGTTATATATAGTTGTACGTTCGTTGTGCGTGCTCTAATCAATCATGCATTCCGTTTATTGTAAATTGTTTGTTTCATGCATTGTGAGAAATAACACTTTGACATAGATATTCACCTGTCGATTTAACACTCGACGCAACACTTTTGACTTTTGGATTTGGTGTTGTTGGCTACTATTCCTTTATGAATGATAAAGAAATTACTCCTAAAACTAGGAACTGTGTTTAAAACACATTTTGAAATCCAGAACTAATATCATTATGAAAGGAGTTTGAAAGCTTATAGTACCAAAAATTAAATTTGGGCAGCCAGCTGCCGTTCTAATGATAGAGGATTCGGTCGTAGACATACCGGTCTGAAACATGTAATTATACCCGCGTGCCTGGGTGATATGCTGCTCCTGTGGACCCGTGGTACACTCTCTCGCTTAAAACAACGTAATATCTATCTTCCCTATCCATGGATATCTGCCTTGGAGGAGAGTTGACCACCGCACTGCTATCTTCCATATCGAGGCAGGGGACATAATAAAAATGTCTAGGTACATAACCGCTTTAACAGCTTTAAAATGCAGGGGAATGTTCAGCACAATACTACTAATAATAAACGTAGTAACAACCGCTTAAACAAGCGTTTGACAAAAAAACAAGCTCCATTCTTCAAAACAAAGTCAAATTTTTGAATATTAATTTAGTGCAATTTTTTTAATAGTCTACTGCCAAGTATCAGAAAAATTCCCAAATTTCGAACGAGCAATCAAAACTCTGAAATGAAACGATACTATAAAAAAAACAATACTAAAAGGAAACAATACCCATGATATGACGTTCTCTGCGAATGGTAGATGTACGTACCGAGGTTCCAGCATTTTTACTCATCTTTACATTGAGGTCTTGTGCAGTACTCCGTCGATAAGCTGTAACAACTTTCCTGAAGCTTCGGCGTCCTCTATCACTGATTTTATTTGGTCTGCCGGTTAGTTTTTCTACTTCAGGAACGTCATGTGTCTTCCACTTATTTAGTACATCCAAAAGAGTTGACGTGGGTAGGTTTAAACGCTTCCCGGCTTCTCTTATGGACAACCCACTAATAATGTATATCATCCAACAATCTTTCTTTTATCAAAGTCAGTTTTCACCAGCTGTAACATTTTGACTCAACCTCACGGTGAGATATCAGATGCAGGGTAGTTTTCATACCGTTTGTAGTTGAACCGCGCATCTTAACAACGCAACAGGTCCTTTTATTTGCTTTTGATTGGGTGTCCGGTGACTTTTGTCAATATAGGGTATTTCTAGGTTTTATCAATATAAGCTGTGAAATTAATACGAATAATGATTCTCGGAATATGCAGGCAATCAAGACGAGTGATAGTTAAAGTAATATAGAGCAGCTTGAGACTGTAATACCATATATTTATCATAAAAAACCGTTCTCAACAACACGACATACTTGTGACAGCTGAGGAAGTTTTTTCAAGCTTCTATCGTTTTATGTGCTAGGGACTTTGTTTTATCGAATCAGTTGACAATCTGCGTGGAGATTTCGAGGGAGATGGTCATTTAAAGTCATCTGTTATTTTAAAATAATGTCATAGTAATTTTTAAGAAATATTAGCTTATTACTTTTACCATCCAATTATGTAGAATTTCGTAGCGGTTATGAAGTAAATTCTGATATACAGTAACAGGACGTTAACATTTTGATCATAATCAAAGCAAACGTCGTAGTAGAACAGCTGCTTGCAGAATTCTAATCAATGTATAAATGAATAAATAATACCTACTGCGTATTGTTTAAACATATTTAGGATTCATGAGCGATTATAAACAAAGTTGATGAACTCAGACTTGATCATTTAATTGAATCGTCATATTTGTTCTTTATATCTATTGTAACAATTCAGGAGACTACATGTCTGTCAATTTCGTGATTTTTAGTACACTCTCCGAACGACATGGCAGAAATGTAATTCGTCTTCTTTTTTTTTTTTTCAAAACGTTTCTTTCCTGAAAAGACCCTTAAAATTGCTTCCCAGCATTTGTTTTGTGAAATGAAAAATAATTTCAATCTGTGGGCTGGGAACCTGGAAAAAAAATGACATTAAATGTGCAATGTGAATCATTGCGCTTCATGTACTATCTTGTCCTTTAAGATAATGGATTGCTACTGAACAAGATAAAATCAGATATATTTTTCTTTTTCAAATTAAATAATTAAAAGGTTGTGTATGATTTGGAACGGCGCTCTGCATAAATTGTATAGTATTCTCATTAAAACTAGAATTTGTCATTAGCGATTGGTCTTGTTTTCCGAGAAACAACAAAGGACCAAAGAAAATTCATTTGGCTGGCTACAAATTTATTTAGAAGACAAAATTCCACAATAATGTA
This sequence comes from Macrothele yani, assembly GCA_039090855.1. Classification (NCBI taxonomy): domain Eukaryota; kingdom Metazoa; phylum Arthropoda; class Arachnida; order Araneae; family Macrothelidae; genus Macrothele; species Macrothele yani. The sequence goes on along the minus strand of CM076999.1, from coordinate 40,983,257 downwards.
ATAGACAAACAATACTTGATTAGTTTACTTTTTAGGTTTTGACTGATATTTTTTTCTAACAGTTAGCACAAGGTTGCCTTATTTATTGCATTTACGTATTTATATTTACTTCTCTTTTAAACTGCTTTTACTTTATAAACATAGTGCACGTAAACTGTCATAAAGCACCATTTTCCGAATAGTGGACACTTCTATATAACGGACAGTTTTTATTTCCCCTTCGATTTTCCCTATTCGGAAGTTTTACTGTATCTTTATAGAAGAAATTAAAACTTGGTAGAATTCTCTCGTATTAAGAAAAATTATTCTCCTGTCATTTGAATTCTCATCCATTATATATGACCTCTTAAATACTGCATAATTATGATGTAAATAACAATACAACGAAAGTAATACGATAGTTCTTTCTCGCAGCTCAAACCGACGCTCGAAATACTAACAAAACAACAACCTCAACTCTGACTAACGCTGGGCGGGCATGGTTTCTGTTTGTTCTGAACTTCTGACTAACCGCGGTTTGTCACACATCCTTACTCAAATTTAAACTAACTAGACGCATGGCTCGAATTCTTGAGAACAGTCCTTGAATTTAGTTTACTGCAAATACATTGAAGGTCTTTGGGGATACCACGCCATTTTGTCCTTATTTCAGTGTTCCAATATCTGGTCACCTTACTCAAAGTAGATCTTCTACCTAGTTCGGTGGTTGAGTGTGTGTGTGTGTTTGTCAGCCTTAGCTGTTGAATCTTTGCTATCACTTGGAATATATCTGTCTTGCAAGCGGAATGATTTAGATAAATGTCCTTCTTGAAACTCAATTTAATTCAATTCAATTCATTTAATTTGCTCAGCGGAAAACCTGTGTTTCAAAAATATCAAATGAAAAAAGCACAGCAAGGAAGCAGGAGGAAAAGACCAGCACGGCCTGACAGGGTCCCCATGCTTCCAACACAAATTTGACACTTAAGTCAAGTTACAAACAAATCAGTTTTTCAAAAAAAAAAAAAAAAAAAAGGACATGCACAAGAAAAAGAAAGGAAATAAAAAAATAATTATATGTAAAAAGATGATACACATTACAGGTGACACCATTGAAAATAAATTTACATTGAAACATACAAGTCATAGTAATAATCACATTCCCCCTCCACTGCAGGCCTCAATTTGAGGAGTCGCAATTCATTATGTAGCTTTTTTAATTTTTTTTTAAAGGTTACAGTTATTTAAAGAAGTCAGATCCGTCGGTAACGCGTTCCAGTAGTGTGGGCCAATGTAATTTATATTCTACTTCATTCTCTCCCTCTTTGGATCAATGGGCCGAATATGTAATTTAGTACGTGTGTCATGTGCGTGTATCTGTGGTACAATTTGTATGATTTTAGCGTGTAAATTATTCTTAATTCGCTTAAACATAATTTTCCTAATATTAAAGTTATATAGTTGGTTAATCGTAATGATGTTGTATTTATTTAGGAAAACTCTTGTGTTATTATATAGTGATAGTGGTGTATTTCAATCAAAGTTTAGGTCAATCAATCTTAATTTTTTTTTTTTTTTGCAGAATTTGAAGTTTTTTTTTAATTTTATTTAATCGTCTGTCCCTACAATAAGATAGCATAATTAATATTAGTCTTAATAATTTAGTAATATAATTGAATTAATTTTTTTCAAGGTAAGGTTTTTGAAAAACCGCACTGATAAAGCCAATGCTTTCAGAGAGTTGAGAAGAAGAGTGTCCACATGTTGGTTCCACCTAAGGTCTCTACTTAAAGTAATCCCGAATAAAGTAACACATGAACCTCTTTTCTATATTCGTACCATTGATAGATAATGTGATAGAATGTGGTTCTGAAGTATTTTGTTTCGAAAGGATTAAAGGTTTGTTTTTTATAGTGTTTATTATTAGTTCGTTGGAATTTAGCCAATCTGAGATGTTATTAAATTGAGTTTTAGTATATGAAAATATGTTAGTCGTTAAATTAAATGATGTGAGAATGGTTATGTCGTCAGCATGAAGAAGAAGTTCAATACCATTTATGGAAGTAAAGATATCGTCAGTGTATATGCCGAATAGCAGTGGTCCAAAATTGAGCCCGGTGGAACACCAGTTGTTATGAATTTAAGAGAGGATTGATGCCGGTTAATGTGAGTATATTGTTGCCGACCTGATAAATAACATTTAAGAAGAAAATATTCATTGTTCATTATTCCAATAGTGTGTTATTTGTGTTTAAGATATTATGATTTATGGTATCAAAAGCTTAACAGGTCCAAAAGTAAAGCGATAGTAAACATGTTAAGATCAAAATTATGTTCGAGTGTTTGTTGTAGATATAATGAGGATGATTTATTTGCCTTAATAGATTGTAAACATGTTGATTCCTACGGATACTATTTAGATTATGAATAAACAAAATTAATCTATTATTATAAATCAATCACTCCACATTTTTAGCAAAAATTGATAAATTGGCTACAGGTCGGTAATTGTTTGCATCGTTTATTGATCCAGTTTTCTATTTTGGGATTATTTTTGTTATTTTATATAGATCCGGAAATCCACCAGTTTGGAATATATCATTCAATACGTATAATAATAGAGGATTATGAATAAGAGTAGCGACATTTTTATATGACGTGATTGAAGATCATCATATCCAGGGCCAGAGCTAGAATTTATGTGTTTAAGTTCTTCTAATAGTTCCGTTTCAGTAATTTCAGCAAGATGAAGATTGCTAGATCTGTGTGTGCTCCCTTGGTAAGTAGTGAAAGGCATTTTTGGGGTAAATAAATTACGTTTTAGTGTTTGTGGAAATAAGGTGAAATGCTCAATTAATGCATTTGTAATTTCTTGTTTGTCTGGTAGCTGAACGTTATTAGAATCTATTAAGTACTGACGAACTATTTGAACTGAATTGTAACTGTAATTTTGCCCATTACCAGGTTTAAATGTTTCCACGTTAGTTTTGGGGAGTTATGTGAAAATATCATGGAGGTAGGAATAAGCGGAGAAATTATGACGTCACAAACGTGAAGCTTTCTTAGCAGATGACGGTGACTGTGTGGCGGCCATCTTAATCTTTGATGGTGGTTTGGAGCCATTGGGTTACGTACGCGAGAATTTTGATTTTCGAAATTTGAAGTTATCTTTTTAGAAATAGTGTGCTGTTGCGCTTATGGATGTCACAACAATTCCGGAGGTCAACTTCCTGCAATTACGTTTCACGGGTAAGCAAAGGAGAAACATTTAATATGAAATCTTTTAATTTCCGAAGAGCGTTTATTAGTAAAGCGCGTATATGAAATCAATTTAGAAATGACCAACTTAATTTTCCATGTCGATTGACAGAATGGCACTGAATAGTATGCCATTTTCTGGTTCTAACAGACGAAAAAGGTTCTAATAGAAACTCGGAAAAAACAGCTTTCGGAGCATATGATTATGCACACAGGTAAAAAGCCTAACCAACGTGATGTATTTTCCAAGCAATTTACTCAAGAAAGTGATCTTTCAGAGCATTTACTCCTTCACACGAGGAAAAAGCTTACCAATATGATTTATACTCAAAACGATTTGCTTGAAAGAGTGATCTTTTGAAGCATTAACTCATTTAGACTGGTGAAAAGCTTTACCAATGCGATGTATGCTCTAAACGATTTATTCGACAAAGTGAACATTCCAAGCATTTGCTCATTCACACCGGAGAAAAAACCTCCCCAATATGATGTGTGCTGCAAATAATTTGCGCCGCCCTGTTGGCGTAGTGGTCTAAGCTATGGCCTCTGGTCATTCGTCCGAGAGGGGTTTGGGTTCGAATCCCGGTGAGGCATGGTTGTTATGTTTGTCTAGCGACACTGGCTCTGTCCCTTCCCTGGAACCAGTGACAATAAATTAGGGACGGGCGACTGCTAATAGCCCACTGAGTTGCTCACGGGGATCGTTAAACCTTGAGTCGAAAAAAATAATAATTTGCCCGAAAAAGTGATCTTTAAAAGCATTTACTCATTCAGTCGGGGGAATCTCACAAATATTATGCATGCTCCAAATGATTTGTTTGAAAAAGTGTTTTTCCGAAGTATTTTCTCATTCACACGGGGAAAGCCTCCCACATGTGATACATGCTCGAAGCAATTTGCTCGAAATAGTATTATGCTTCTTTAATTTATACCTCATGTCACAAACCTACAAAAGTCTGGCGCATGAGAGACTGTTAAAGAACTTTTTAGGAAATTGCAGTGGATCCCACTTAAGAAATGTTCCTGTTTAAGAAGTTTTATTTTTTGGGTCCCGATTTTTTTCCATAGTGCAAATGTTAATTTTTTCTCAGTAAAGAATTAACGATGTTTCAAGTTTTCCCGCTTAAGAAGTTGTAAGTAATACAAGTTTCTAAGTAAAAGCATACAATTTTGGAACTCGTCCAGCAAATAAGTACATATCAAAGAAGTTGGGAGGAAACGTTTCTTTGTTGTTCCCGTACATATAGCAAGCGAAGCCCCTGCCAGCTTCCCACGGTCAATGCAGAGGGTCACGTTTACTCCCCACACTTCTTCTGCGTCTGCTCTTTGTGTATAACAATCGCCTTATCTTTAGGGATGGGTAAAGGCTGGGAAAGGCAACACCTGCTGAAAGTTAGCCATTCTGTCAGAGTTAGGCTCAGATGTTGCACCTCACGTACGTGGAGTTAAACGTTTAGTTTTATTGTTGAAATGCGTAGCTAGAAATATGGCGTCTAAAGGCGTCAAAAGAAAAGATGTATCTGTGGTTGAAAAACGAAACGTTATTACAAAAGTTGATGAAAACCACATTTAACTAGGGTGCAGATAGCAAAAGAACTAAACTTACCTGGTACAACCCTCAACGGTATAGTGGCAAAACGGGACACTGTGCTTGCAAATACTTCCGATTCATTGAAAATCAAAAAGATTAGGAAGGGTAAATACGAGGATACAGAAGAAAAAATTCTTATGTGGTTTAAACATGCAAGAAACGCTAACATTCCGATCAACGTGACAATACTTCGTGAGAAAGCAGAATATATTTTCAAGAAGTTAAAAGTTGAATGTAATCCTTCCAATGGACGGATCGACCGTTTTAGGAAAACAGCAGGACTGACTTATAAAACTGTTTGTGAAGAATCCAAAATTTTAATCGTCGAAGAAGTGGATGATTGGAATCTAATGTTTTCCCAAAGCAGTTATCAGCATACGATGCAAAATATATTTTCAACGCTGATGAGTGTGCATTGTTTTACAACCTTATTCCTGACAAGACCTACTCTTTCACAGGAGTTAGCAGCCACGGAGTCAAAGTAAATAAATAAAGACTGACAGTTCTGGTAGAAGCTAATATGGATGTGACAGAAAAGTATCTTTATTGGTCATGAGAAAATCGAAGAATCCGAGGTGCTTCAAAAATGTGAAAACTTTTCCATGTAATTACAGAAATAAAAAAAAACGCATGGATGGCAGTTCAGACTTTTGAAGACTTTTTCATGGAGTTTCAGAAGAAAATGGCCAAAGAAAATAGAAAAGTTTTGTTATTTTTGAATAATTGCACAGCCCATTCAAAGAACATGGATCATCTGGAAACTGTAAAAGTAGTTTTCCTGCCACCTAACTCGACTTCCATGTTACAACCAATAGACCATGGAATAATTAAAACCATTAAACAATTCTAAAGGAAACGTTTAGTTTTATGGCTATTGCATAAGCTTGAGTCAGACTCAAGTTGCACCAGATGTACACTGAAATTGAATTTATTAGATTGCTATGCATTTTATTGTTTCTTCGTGGGAAAAGGTATCACCTTCAGCGATCACAATGTGCTTCAGGAATGCTGGTTTTAACGCTAATGAACTTAGTTTTTCTGATGAAGAAAACAGTCGTGACAACAATGAAGCTTGGGAAAGTTTGCAAAAAACAACTAAACTTCAAATCTGCCTTTGAAGAGCTTGTTAACGTTGACAAAGATGTTCCCACTTTTGAAATGCAAAATATCGACGATATTTGCGACATCGAAACGCAAGAGGACAATGAAACAGAAACGCAAGAGGACAATGAAACAGAAACGCAAGAGGACAATGAAACAGAAACGCAAGAGGACAATGAAACAGAAACGCAAGAGGACAATGAAACAGAAACGCAAGAGGACAATGAAACAGAAACGCAAAAAGATGAGTGTAGGCCAATTCCAACTTCAGCTTAGGCTAATAAAGCGTTAGAAACTTTTCGCCACTTTATACAAAGCCAGGAATGTGTTCCAGTGGACATAATGAGAACTTTGAGGGAAATGGACACGTACTTTGTGAATTTAGCGGAAAAAAGGAAGACACAAGCGCTTTTAGGTCAGTACTTTTGTAATCCTGTAGCATAATAAATGTCGCTTTCAATCCTCATATTCAATTTAAATGGGTAAGTTGTGAATTTTTTTTGTTACTTTAAAATTACCTAAAATGTAATTTCTTGATTTAATCTGTGCATAATTTTTAATTGCTAAAGTCTCACAAAACACAATCAGAAACTTCCCGTTTAAGAAGTTTTTCCGCTTAAGAAGTTTTCATCGATTCGTCCCAACGTGAACTTCTTAAGCGGGATCCACTGTATTAATCGTTTACCTTATTTTACCATTTATTCGCACATTCATGCATACTTTTAGTAAAGAATAAAATTTTGTGACCGCTTGCAACAGGAAGTTTAAATTTTATCTAGGAATCCCCTTGAAGAAGACTCTACAAAACGTATGAGGTTCCTGTCAAAGGCATTTCAGGGAAAAAAACTGAGAAAAAGTAGAATAAGCAAAATAATTGTTTAAAACAAGAAAGGACAGGAAAGTTATGTAACACAATAGCACAGGAAATGTGAAAGATAAGACTAAAAAACATCAATAGATCCTTTACATTACTCTTATTAGTGACAGTTATTTTTATTCTTTATCTATAATATTCTCGAATGTGGAATTAATTATTATGTATATTTTACTATTCGTCAGTAAATTTTTGAAAGGTTGCAATATAGTTAAGATTAAATTAATTTGTTTTCAATTGTTTGGAGAAAAGTGGAAACGCTACATCAAGAGCTGAAATAATAAGTTTTTAAGAAAATGGCATATCTTTAACTTTTATATCGTTTAACATCTTAGCTACAAATATTTAAAATTAAAATAAGTTACTATAATTTTATTAAGAACTTTCGATTCTTTTCTTATAAATAACTAGAGCCGCAGGCTTCCTTTTATTAAAGGTGTTTTGAGCACCGTTTCTGTTTCCCAAATGTTATATTTTGCAATTGCAATTACGTGATGTATTATTAATTTTTTGGATTCAGAACAGGAAAGAGGAAGATGATATGAGATTTGGTGAGTCGAAAATGTATCTTTAAAATTTAAATACTGATGTAACCAGTTCCAGATATGTTTTGAAAAGTTACAATCTAGGAATAAATGTTCTAGAGTTTCCTCTGAACCACAGTAGGTGCACGAAGTATTTACTCATTCACACGAAGGAAAACTCTTACCAATGTGATGTTTGCTCCAAACAATACACAACTCATCCTCTTTCACACAGGTGAAAAGCCTCATCAATGTGATCTGTGCCCCAAGCGATTTGCTCAGATAAGTCATCTTTTGAGGCATATGTTTCTTCATTCAGATGAGAAGCCTTACCAGTGTGCTGTATGTTCCAAGCAATTTCCTACGAAAAGTAATTTTTCAAGGCATGTTTGTGTTCACAGGTGAAAAGGCAAAATCATAATATATCTATGATAAAGTTATATTGGAGTATTACTGCTTAACATTAATTTGCGTACACTATCATATTCTCTTCATTTAAACAGAGCAGATCTCTGTAAAACGCCACTAAAATTACGTTAAAATCCGTCACTAAACTAAGATTATCATACACACAAATTTAAAAACTATGAAATTGCACGGAGGTTTTACCTACAGAAGGAGAAAACACTTGTACTTACGCTCATTCTCCAGAAGCCAGCCGAAATGTTTCCTAAATTTTAAATACCTGGCAGAGCCGTAACGCCGTAAACATTGATAAATCAACTAATAATATCCTTGTATATCAACGATTAATGTAATAAAGAAGGGCCAATTTATCAATATTAAAAGCAAATTGCCACCTTCTGCCTCTCACAGCACTAACAGCCATTGCATAGTCTGCTCATATGAGGCTTAAGGTGGCTGCCGTGACGTCACAGGGGTGACGTTTAGCTGGCTTCAATTGGATTGCATTCAGCCAACGGAGAGTGCATCTCCCCTTATTTCTACATCCATGGAAAATATGCTGAGATGGGAGTTACACTTAGTGCACCGAATATCACTGTTAAGTTTAATTCGAAAAGCCTTTAAGTTTTGGAAGTCCTGAGGTAAGTTTTGGAAGTCCTTTTCATGAATTTCGAAAAGAGATCATTTTTTTTATTCTTTTTAATAAAGCATTGATAATCCATGGCTTACAACTTTTTTTTCTTCAGTTTGTGTTGTTTTATCTATTTTCCTATAATTCTAATATGTTTATTTTTTGAGATGAATAAATTAGAATTATAGAATTATAGCGTCCTTGAATGTAGTGAATAAAGGGCTTCAAATAGGAGATACACATCAAAGAAAGAAAATCTTAACGTCGAATCCTAGATGTCATTTCCTTCATAACCTCAAGCGCATAAAAAATAGAAAGAAATGAAATCAGTACCTGGAATACTTGGCATGGATAAACGCTATTTTAAAGAGCTGTCTCACATTTTTTCAGGAGGAGAGACACGTTCTCTGTCAGTTGAATCGTCGCCCAAATATAAACACTTTCCCAGCGTGAATTCGACAATTGGCGTGATGTGTTTTCAATGGTGCAAGTTATACAATTTATAATGTACATATTTCACAAAAGAAATTCTTTAAGCTATCATGACAACAAGAAGAAGAAGAAATAAACAGTTCCGTCTGAAGAAGTAAATCATTGACTGATCCAATTGCAGAATATGATTAATATATATCAAATACGTGGAGATAATGTAAATGGACGATGTCATCGCTCTTTCCACGTTATTTTTTAAACAACGCATAGCAACTGAAAAATTGTATTTCGGCACTGCTGGGATCGAACCCCAGAACTCTCGATAACTAGTCGAGTGCGCTCGAATTTACGCTACAGCGCCAACAATTCTCAGCGCAATGCGTGGTTTATCAGTCAGCATCTGACTACACGAATGCGTATTGATGGTCTCAGCAACTGAGATGTCGTCATCTGGTGGCATTTAACGCAACAGCTATTTTAATTGTAGCTGATAAATTCAAAGGGCGATAGAAATGGTTAATATATATCAAATACGTGGAGATAATGTAAATGGACGATGTCATCGCTCTTTCCACGTTATTTTTTAAACAACGCATAGCGACTGAAAAATTGTATTTCGGCACTGCTGGGATCGAATCCCAGAACTCTCGATAACTAGTCGAGTGCGTTCGAATTTACGCTACAGCGCCAACAATTCTCAGCGCAATGCGTGGTTTATCAGTCAGCATCTGACTACACGAATGCGTGTTGATGGTCTCAGCAACTGAGATGTCGTCATCTGGTGGCATTTAACGCAACAGCTATTTTAATTGTAGCTCATAAATTCAAAGGGCGATAGAAATGGTTAATATATATCAAATACGTGGAGATAATGTAAATGGACGATGTCATCGCTCTTTCCACGTTATTTTTTAAACAACGCATAGCGACTGAAAAATTGTATTTCGGCACTGCTGGGATCGAACCCCAGAACTCTTGATAACTAGTCGAGTGCGTTCGAATTTACGCTACAGCGCCAACAATTCTCAGCGCAATGCGTGGTTTATCAGTCAGCATCTGACTACACGAATGCGTATTGATGGTCTCAGCAACTCAGATGTCGTCATCTGGTGGCATTTAACGCAACAGCTATTTTAATTGTAGCTGATAAATTCAAAGGGCGATAGAAATGGTTAATATATATCAAATACGTGGAGATAATGTAAATGGACGATGTCATCGTTCTTTCCACGTTATTTTTTAAACAACGCATAGCGACTGAAAAATTGTATTTCGGCACTGCTGGGATCGAACCCCAGAACTCTCGATAACTAGTCGAGTGCGTTCGAATTTACGCTACAGCGCCAACAATTCTCAGCGCAATGCGTGGTTTATCAGTCAGCATCTGACTACACGAATGCGTATTGATGGTCTCAGCAACTGAGATGTCGTCATCTGGTGGCATTTAACGCAACAGCTATTTTAATTGTAGCTGATAAATTCAAAGGGCGATAGAAATGGTTAATATATATCAAATACGTGGAGATAATGTAAATGGACGATGTCATCGCTCTTTCCACGTTATTTTTTAAACAACGCATAGCGACTGAAAAATTGTATTTCGGCACTGCTGGGATCGAACCCCAGAACTCTCGATAACTAGTCGAGTGCGTTCGAATTTACGCTACAGCGCCAACAATTCTCAGCGCAATGCGTGGTTTATCAGTCAGCATCTGACTACACGAATGCGTATTGATGGTCTCAGCAACTGAGATGTCGTCATCTGGTGGCATTTAACGCAACAGCTATTTTAATTGTAGCTGATAAATTCAAAGGGCGATAGAAATGGTTGATATATATAAAATACGTGGAGATAATGTAAATGGACGATGTCATCGCTCTTTCCACGTTATTTTTTAAACAACGCATAGCGAATGAAAAATAACGTGGAAAGAGCGATGACATCGTCCATTTACATTATCTCCACGTATTTTATATATATTAACCATTTCTATCGCCCTTTGAATTTATCAGCTACAATTAAAATAGCTGTTGCGTTAAATGCCACCAGATGACGACATCTCAGTTGCTGAGACCATCAATACGCATTCGTGTAGTCAGATGCTGACTGATAAACCACGCATTGCGCTGAGAATTGTTGGCGCTGTAGCGTAAATTCGAACGCACTCGACTAGTTATCGAGAGTTCTGGGGTTCGATCCCAGCAGTGCCGAAATACAATTTTTCAGTCGCTATGCGTTGTTTAAAAAATAACGTGGAAAGAGCGATGACATCGTCCATTTACATTATCTCCACGTATTTGATATATATTAACCATTTCTATCGCCCTTTGAATTTATCAGCTACAATTAAAATAGCTGTTGCGTTAAATGCCACCAGATGACGACATCTCAGTTGCTGAGACCATCAATACGCATTCGTGTAGTCAGATGCTGACTGATAAACCACGCATTGCGCTGAGAATTGTTGGCGCTGTAGCGTAAATTCGAACGCACTCGACTAGTTATCGAGAGTTCTGGGGTTCGATCCCAGCAGTGCCGAAATACAATTTTTCAGTCGCTATGCGTTGTTTAAAAAATAACGTGGAAAGAGCGATGACATCGTCCATTTGCAGAATATGAGTTCGTTAAGGAATTCTACATAGGATAATATCAACATCAAAATGGAATAATTAAATTACCTACCAAAAAGTATAAACTCAACGACAATAAAATATAACAATATTACTAACAGAAGAGTTTTGTGTTATCACTTGCTGACAAATGTGATTGTTTCTGAATAAAATTATATGCGATAAAGGATAAATCAAATTTATATTTATATCAAATGTTTCATTTTACATAGTGGGCAGTAATTATTAATAAAAATAGATATAGTAATATCTTCTCAAACATGTTCGTTTATTGAAGCTTTCTTTAGCACGTCTTTTGTTAAAAAAGATCGTGCTTCTGTTATCGGTTTGTCCGTCCGTCTGTACCCATGGAATCTCTGCAACTATAAGTCCGATTTGAAAAATTCTTTTTGCATTCGGAAGCTTGAAATATGCAAATGATGATCCTTCATTTCGTTTTTTTTAAGATGCACATCTTTTGATTCCATTTATGTCGAAGAGTGTTTTAGATATAGTTTCATTTTCACATTACGCATAGATTTTCCACTAGGGGGCGTAAAAGTAAATTACATTTTTTTCGATAACTCTTCTCCTAAAACTCCGATTTGAAAAATCTTTTTTTCAGCGGATACATGTCCTAGTGGAAAATATTTTGCATATAATTACGAATTTTCGGTAAATAATACTTTGGCCACCAGGGGGCGTAAACGTTAATTTTTGCTTCTGAAATATTTGCCTTAAAATCGGAGCTCCTAAAATATCGATTGAAAAACTTATTTCGTGGACTAATGCACTCACATCGATAAACCTTTTCGGAATACTTTCTTCCTAAAGTATCCCACAGTTTCTCCGCCAGAGGGCGAAGATGTATGTCTTATTTTTGTCAATGTCTCTACTTCTAGGAGTCCGATTTAAAAAATTCTTTCTTTGTTAGATAGCGTTTTCCGTGTGACATGTCTTTCATATAATTTCAAAATTTTCAAGTACATCATAGACTTTCCGCTAGGGGGCGTAATGGTAAATTGCGTTTAGACCTATATCTCTGCTTCTAAATCTCCGATTTGAAAAATTCTTTCTGTACCGGATACAGCTCCCGATGGGAAATCGTTTGCACATAATTTCTAATTTTTGTAAAAAAATCATTTGGCAACCCTGGGACGTAAATCTTAATTTCCGCTTCTGATGTATTTGCAGCAAAATATAAGCTTCTAAACTCTTGATTAAAAAAAACGTCGTTTGTAGACCGAATTACTCGTGTCGACAAACCTTTTAGAAACATTTTCTTCTCAAAATAGTGCATGGTTTTTGCGCCAGGGGGCGTAGACGTATATCTTATTTTTGTCAATATCTCCACTTCTAGGAGTCCGATTTAAAAATATCCTTCTCTGTTGGATAGTGTTTCTAGTGTGACATGTTTTTCCTAAAAATTCGAAATTATCAAGTAATTCATAGACTTTCCGCTAAAGGGCGTAAAGGTAAATTGCGTTTTCTGCTCTTAAACCTCCGATTTGAAAAATTCTTCCTGTATCGCATAAAAGACCTGATGGAAAATATTTTTCACATATTTTCTAATGTTTTGTAAAGAATGGTTTGGCCACCAGGGGTCATAAGTGTTAATTTCTGCTTCTGATGTATTTGTAGCAAAATCTGAGTTCCTGAAAACTCGACTAATTTTTTTTCTTGGACCGATACCGCTAATATGGATAAACCTTTTGAAAATACTTTCTTCCTAAAATAATGCATGGTTTTCCCACCAGAGGCCGTAAAGTCACATCTTGTTTTTGTCGATAACTCTGTTTCTAAAAGTTCGTAAGCTCAAGATTCCGTTTACACCAATATCTGAGGGATTAAAGACCCGATGGAAAAACGTCTTTCTTCCGTCAGATACTATTGTTTTCCATACCGGTTCCATTGCCTTTGAATAGCTTTGATAAATTTAATTTGCGTCAGAACGGATTCAAAAGACCTGCTTATTACACCCGAAAATTCGGTGTCATCTTTCCTGTTGTTTATTTTCATGGATACCTTTTGGTACAGGATATACTTTTCATCAGCTGCTAACTAGCTTTTGCTCTTTTTCCATGTCTCTTCCGCGTACTTTTGACTTACATCCACCTGTATTAAATGTTTGATTTGCAGTAAATTCGAGATGATTGTTTTACAAAAATGAAGACAATTTTTAACGAGATCAAATGAACATTATACCTAAATTAATGGCGAAAGTCCTACTACTACAACATTGCATGCACTACTGTAAATTCTTTGGTTTACCGAATAACACTTTGGTTCTTAAGAACAGTTGCCGAGAAAAATTGCTGATGGGAACATGTTTCCACGTCCGGTACAAGACCATGTTCACAACTGCAAAGAGACTGTTTTTAATTGAAATTGGCTTACTCCAAGGATTCCAGAATATGCTAAGGTAAATATGTTTTCTGACTACAGATGTAAAAAAGATCACGTTACAATAATTCGAAGTCGTGGTGCAAGTGTCAGCCGTATCTATAGGTTCCGATGAGAGCGTTAGCAATTTTTTTATAGTTTTCCTTTTATCTTTATCGGAAAATCTGAACAGCCTTATTCTACAACTTAAATTAGCTTTCTGTGAAATAACTGTACAGAACTGCATGCTGAGCTACGAAACATTTCTATATTGGTTTTGTAAAATATGAGATAAAATAAATGTTTAGGATAAAATATGTGCACAAATGAAGAGAAAGCATTTGCATCAAAGTGTTAGCAATTTTTTCCCTACAAGTGGCAAAATATTTTTTTCGATTTACAACGTTATGATGAACCAATTTATCATTTTCAGTTTGCTTACATACATTTTCCGTGCTTTTCTTTTTATTTTCTTTATCAGGGTGATATGTTTTTCCTTTCTATTTTACGCTTCACAATAGGTACAGCTCGTCAGAATTACATGCGAAATATACCTTGTCAGGGTTCTTTGGCTTGATTTGATATCATATGAAAACGAATCTATTGAGCTGTGACATATCACTTTCATGCAGAAATCCTTTCCAACCTCTATATTCTTCAAATAATACCAATGTGGAAAGTTATATGTACCTTTTTTTACGATTTTCTCGAGTTACGAAACACAATCTGCGACAGGATAACTTACTCTTTGTCTATTGGTAACTGCATATCGGTACGTCTCGGAATGTAAAGCCACCCAAAAAAGAACGTGCTACAGTTCGATAACATTTGAGCCTAATGAAAGGCTTTGGAATCAAACGAATTGATCACAGATGAATAATTTGTTAAAATTAGGTAATTTATATAATTTTCTTTCAAATTAAAACACTGTCACTTATATAAACTACATTTATGCTGTGATACAAATTAGCGACTTCAAAGAAATTAACAATCTGCTGAAATTTAAAAAATGTAAATAATTATCATATTGTATTCAATACGTTTCATAACGTATCTTGGGTAACACAGGAAAGTATGTCTGGAGAAATGCCTTCAGAAAAAGAAAAAAATGACAGAAGAATCTCAAAGGAAAATACAGTAAACTTTAAAAAAATAAATGTCAGAAACGCGCTTTAATTTTATTCTTCCGAACAATGCAAATTGGCGATCTCAGAGCAGATAAGACCTCGCCATCATATACAAGTATCAGTTGACGTACAAAAGTTCGGCGTCAGGGTAAATACACATGCGTTTTTGTACAGCAACAGTGTGTGTGTGTGTGCGCGCGCGTGCACCATCTCAAGGCTGGCCACTGCTAGTCAGTTATTAAACATGTGGATTACCAATAACCCATTATGGATACCTACCTATAAGTACTGTACATGTTATTACTTTCGCATGCATCTAGCAGAGCTGTGCCTATGCAGAGATGTACCTAAGAAGAGCCGACTGCCATTTAAGGAGCGCAGATCTGAACTTGTGAACTGCTATTGCGTTTATCGGGGAGCGTTCACGCCCTCTTCGCTCCCAGAACTAAATGAGCGGTGTAAATAATGTGTAGATATTTGAAAATAGTTGTAAATAATTAAATGTGCCTGTGTTGTCCTAAGTCTTAAGCTTGTCAGTGCTAGTCCCTTGATCTCTCTCAGGGATCCAAGGCTCGGAGCTATCCCTCCAACCAGTTCTTGGCTTTTCTTAAAAGGGATTCGTATCATAGGGGCTCCAAAATAAAAGGCCCACTTAACAATATGCACTGTTCGCTTGAATTGTTTTATGACACATAATGCAACTTATTTCGACACATCAGCAATCGTTCAAGATGACCATACGAACTAACGACGAAGGCGAAGGGATGCACGAAGGAGACGTAATATTACAGGCTCCTCTCTCAATCCGCAGAACTTTATTGAATGATGAAATGAGGGATGTTTTCTACGCTGTGGGCAGCCATTATTGATAACATTACTTTAGAGCAGCCATTACTGCCGCAATAGCTTCTCGCAAGTGACGTTTTATCAGAAGCTCCTCCCCTATCAGCCGATGCTCTGATCAGAGGCGTTTTTTCTCCGGAGTCCACAGCATTACCATCGCGGTGCTCAGATATATCGCTTACTTCTAACTAGGCAGATTGCAGAAAAATTCCCCGTAAGAAGAAACACCGCATTGCTAACTTCATTTACATGTAAAAACTTCTTCGGTAACACGTGAATGAAGATCATCATATTACGCAAGTTGTCATAACGTTTTTCATCTTCGGTGTATAATTATGCAAGTAGAATTTAGTTTCCTGTGTCACATTCTGCAATCTGCCGTTCTCCCGTATTTTTCAATTTGTAGATGTTAGAACTAGAAGCGAAAATTTAGATACGCAGATACACAAAAATATACTTTCTAAAACAGCAATAAACCCGCTGGCAGAATGGAAATATTACAGAACCTTTTGAAGCGAAGTTCTTTTCTTTGATTTTTTGTAGCAAGTGAAACGTTCTCTAATATTATACAGCTTCTAATTGGAAACATTAGGACAATCCCTTTGTCCCATGGAAATACAAACCAATCAGCAGATGTTTGTCTTGAAATTTAGTGGCAGGGAGACCTACCTTTACAATATGTTTGCTTGTAGAAAACTACGGAAAATGAACTTGTTGAGTTAACAAACATATAAACGAATTTTATAATTAAATACTGAAAGACAATTTTTCGGTTTCGGTATACAATATTCATCGTTTAAATCTGTAGTCAAAGTAATGAAAAAATCCAACCTTAAATCATTTACTACGTGAACTATCATTTTCCACGTACGCATTTCAAAAGTTTTGCACAATGCGCAAGTGTTGCCCCAATCGTTGTATCAGTTGTGAGTCAGACTTCAGTATGCAAAGTTGGGTCTACCCTTGACGGCTAATTTGTTCCTGCTCTACAAAATTTTGACCATAAACTCAGGAAGAAAGTGAATCAGGCCAGATCTCGCTCAGCTACCAGATATACTACTTAAAAATTGAAACTTTCCGAAGGAAATACCTTACATAAATTCATAAAGCTTTGTGTGAAGTTAGTGCGGTTAGTGTAGTGGATCGTAACACAGTGTCATGGTGGGTTTCTCGTCTTCGCCAAGGTCCGGAAAGCATCGAAGACGACCCAAGAAGCGGCCGACCATTAGATGCAACGGACAACACTTCTGTGGTTACCTTCAACAGCATTTTGAAAGAAGATCGACAGAAAACATGTAAAGAAATTGCATATGAAGCAAACATGTCTACCGCTCTGGTTTTCAGAACCCTAACTGAACAATTACAGAACGGAAGGGTATGCCAAATGGTTTCCGCATAATCTGAGTGAAGAATAGTAAGCCGTTAGCAAAGGGTTCGCAGAAGAACTGCTTCAGTGGTACGAGACAGAAGACGAGGTTCTTTTGGACAGTCGAAACCTGGATTAAAGATTTTGAAACAGAACTGAAATCCCAGTCGGCTCAGCAGAAACATCCACAATCACCTCGACAGAAAAATATTCCACCCCCTAATATCGAATGTGAAGTTGAAGACGATTATGGCCTATTACAATATTGGAGTCATCGCGTCGGACAGAATGCCCGAGGGAACCACTGTAATAACAGAATATTACAGGTTTCTGCAAAATGTTTTGCTCCTAAAGATTCGTTAAAAAAGGCTCGATATGCTCGAAGTTTCGCCATTTTGCACAAAACAGCGAGGCCACATTTTGCCAGTACAGTACGAGACATTCTGGAAAAATATGGATGAAAATTGCTTCCCCGCGCTCCATACAGTCCTAACATGAGCTCAACAGACTATGACTTCTTCTCCAAAAGAGAAAAAGCCACTGCACTGGAAACGATTCAGGATGTTTCCAATGAGGTGACCCGAGTACTTTGACGCCTCAACAATGGACGTGTCCTGACTGGAATCCAAGAATTGCCCAAAAGTTGGAACTCTCCCATGAAGAAATATGGCGATAAGTTCGAAGGCTTGTAAAGGTACGTTTTGAAATAAATTCGTTTTTTAAGAGATAACCCACAGTGTGCAAAACGTTTCCAATTACCCTCGTATGAAATCGTAACGTCCTTGGTGATTAAAATCCCGAAGCACAATCATTCAGTATCATACAATATCGAAATATAATATGCTTCTATTATGCTTGGACAAAAATTCGTGAATTCTTCGCGTCCAGTTGTGATGAAAAATGTTCTTGAAAACATAGCACCGGAAATTCATTCCTACAACCATATGAAATGTGCATAATAAATGCGCGTATTGGATGCTTCACAAGAAAACAGATGCTTATAGCGATGTGGTACAAATGAAATTGGTAGAAGTGCTAGTATGTTGGTACTGTGAGCTCAGTGTTACCACCCCTAGAGGAGATATAAGTTATGTGATATGTAGACCAAAAACGTGATCTCAGTATTAAGCAGCATCTCTTGTTTATTACAAATTGGTCTAAAAAATTGGAGGTCAACCGTATAATTCAGGATGTACAATGAAAAAGCATATGGATCCAAATGGGATTTCAAAGGAATGTAATGTCATTAATTTGCCATCTAAAGAACTGTGCATCCCGAAGCGGAGGATAGGATATATCTTGACAGATGAATCATCCTCCAAGTTTAAACAAATTTACCGGGTTGCTTTAGTAAGGTGTACAATTGCTGTCCAGCCGCTGTCATGTCGTTATCACAGTTTTGTAAAAACCGAAATTGCGGGAAATGACGGATTACAATATAATTTGGATGAAGTGCTCTCTCAACTTTCAGGAACTTGTGGATAGGAAAAAACATTTAGCGAGTTATTTTTCTGTTGTACTGTTTTCTTTTGTATTTTCGGTCATATGGGAGAAGGCATCATAGCTTATATGCTTCATCAGAAATAAATTAGTTATGGAAAGGAGAGGCAGAATCTTCTCGTCCTGTCATTGCAATTTGTAGCAAAAAGATACAATTTTAACTAATTTGTGTATGGTTTGCTTGCAACAGTCTTTTCGAATACGTTAAATTTGATTTCTGATTTTATGGTTTCCTATGCGATGTAAAAGTAATATATCCACATTTTTCAATGATTCCTTATCTTCAATTTGCTTACTCTGAAACGAAATCAATATTTCTGTTTCTGGGAACGAATCAGTCGCTCTGTTGTTTATTAGTTTACTGCTAATGTAGAGATGATTTGAACAAGCAAGCACATAGTTTTCGTCACGTGTCAATTTAGTTTATTCCCGGATTGACGCATGAAACACACATAAAGTTTTCCTTGTGTGAAAAAGATGTTCCTGATTTTCCGTATTTAAAACAATCCCAATGGTTTGAAAACCGCCTGTTTTATACTCTCAAAGTTTTAACATCATTCACAGAAATGTATATTTATTTTTGTTTTGACGATGGTTTATTTAACTGATCAGTAGGTTAGACCAAGGTGACTTCTTATTCGATGATTCCACGCCCATCTTTGTAGCAGTTTGTTTAATGAAAAAAGAAAAAAAAAAAGGCTATTTGTTCATTCCTGTTTTTATTTATTAGAAAATTTCTTTCTCACTCCCAAACACTTTAGTGAATCCAGAAAATATTGATATTGTCTTAAACGAAACAGTGCTCACTCAAACTGTTAGAAAATATTGATATTGTCTTAAACGAAACAGATGTCACTCAAACTGTTACAGTTCCGAGTGACATCCGGATCATCCGTTAACACAGGTCCTACTTAGGAGCAGCAAAAGCAGTTAAGAACTGGGCATTCATTTTTGGTATTTCTTGGTAGGCAACGAATTTTTACATCAGCTAAGAGAGCGTTATCTGAAAACATATTTATAAATAAAGGTGCACTTAAGATGTCTGATTGAACTTGAACTTCGCTCAATCCGGTTCATATTTTAGTTTCATTTTCAGATGCAACTGATGTTTTGCCTCTTGACATGAGACCGCAGAATTGCACGTTTTTTTATCGTCACACTTTTAAGGAACGAAAAAATCTGTACTTTTACCCTCAAATAGCATATCGCCTTTCTGGTTTCAACACCGCTGGGCTGTCATGCTAAACAACGGGAAATGCGGAAGGCAAAGTAGTAAATTTTCAGCAAGATACACTGACGGAAAAAAAAACCCAACACCACGAAAAAATAGTTGTAGTGGAATGAAATGGCGGCAATAAATTTTTATAAGTAACATATTTAATCGCATAAGGTTTCAAGACCACAACTTATTGTAAGCTCGAGAAGAGCCATTTTAAATGTAAAATGCTGGTACATTAATAACTGGTGTAACCTCCAGAATGTTAAATGCAAACACTCAAACGTTCATGCATTATGTCGCACAGGTGCTGGATGTCAGTTTGTTTAATGGAGTTCCATGCGTGTTGCACTTGGTCGGTCAATACAGGGACGGTTAATTCTGGTTGGGGGTGACGCTGGAGTTGTTGTCCAATGATGTCCCATACGTGCTCGATTGATGAAAGATCTGGTGATTTAGCAGGCCACGGCAACATGTCGACACTCTATAGAGCATGTTGGGTTACAACAACGGTATGCGGGCGAGCATTATCCTGTTGGAAAACACCCAATGGAATGCTGTTCATGAATGACAGCACAACAGGTTGAATCACCAGATAGACATACAACTGTGCCGTCAGGGTGCGTGTTATAACCACGAGAGTGCTCCTGCTGTCATAGGAAATTGCTCCCCACACCATAACTCCGGGTGTAGGTCCAGTGTGTCTCTGACGCAGACTTATTGGTTGCAGGCGCTCACCTGGCCGCCTTCTAACCAACACACGGCCATCACTGGCTCCCAGGCAGAACTGGCTTTCAGCAAAAAACACAACAGATCTCCATTTCGTCCTCCAATGAGCTCTAGCTTGACACCACTGACGTCGCAAACGGTAGTGGTTTGGAGTAAGTGGAATGCACGCTACTGGGCGTCTGGCTCGGAGCTGTCCTTCAAGTAACCAATTTGTAACAGTTCGTTGTGTCACTGTGGTGGCATTTGCAGCTCGAATTGCTGCAGACGCGGTACGATGCGGTACGGACATACGCCGTACACGGCGGTCTTCCCTCTCAGTAGTGCCACGTGGCCGCCCGGAACCCGGTCGTCTTGAGGCAGTACCTTCCCTTAATCACCGCTGCCAACAATCATGCACAGTGGCTACATTCCTGCCAAATCTTTCTGCAATATTGAGGAAAGGAAATCCACCTTCTCGTAGCCCTAATACACGACCTGGTTCAAACTCCTTGAGCTGTTGATAATGGCTTCTTCGTCTTCTTAAAGGCATTCTTGACTAACATCAACACCCTACGTTGAATCTCAACGATAACTAACGCTCACGAACGTTACAGCGCGTATTTACAGCAAACCCGCTTTGCATGTTCGCCACACGTATGCGCTGAGCGCGAAATTTGAGTAGACGTCATCTTACAGATGTACTCTCACCGCCTACCAACTGTCGTTTATGTAACACAACCCCTTCTTGGTGTTGGGATTTTTTTCCGTCAGTGTATATCTGGAACTTGTGGTTTGTAAAAGGGTCTGCATGTATATTGCTCAGCATACAAAATGCCACAGGGAGAGCGTCTGTCGGGACTCCAAGCAAATTGGTGGTTTGACGTCAGTTGGTTTACGTAAATCATTGCAGTCGCTGCCCAACCACGTGATATAGCAGGCGGATAAAATTAAAAAAATGTCATAGTAGCTAAATATGGTCGTTGGCATATGGACACGCACGTCACTTCAATGGAGTGATCTATGCAGAACGTACGCACAAAGATGAAGAATACCTATGCCATTTAATCAGGAGTACAAGGTGACACCATATCTCCGAAGCTCTTTAATGCCACATTGGAGGGTGTTTTCCAGTCGCTGAGCTGGGAAAACAAGGGGATAAAGATTAATGGAGATTATCTAACCCACCTTCGTTTTGCTGATGACGTAGTCATTTTTGCAACTACCCCATCAGAGCTGCAGAGTATGATCCAGGAACTTGCTGACAAGAGTAAAGAAGTGGGATTAAAAATGAACTTTCAGAAAACAAAAGTGATGTTCAATGCTTTTACAAGAAATGAAGATTTATCGATTGATGGAGAAAAGCTGGAGATAACAGACACGTACGTTTATCTTGGACAGCAGATATCAAGTGAGGGTCACATTGATGAAGAAATTAATCGGCGTACAAAACTTTCCTGGAGAGCTTTTGGAAGAAACAGCATAATTTTCAAGAGCAATATGCCATTATGTCTTAAACGAAAAGTGTTTGATCAATGCATCCTTCCAGTGCTTACGTATGGTGCAGAGACGTGGACCTTAACTAAAAGAGACATACAAAGGCTGCAGACAACTCAAAGCAGCATGGAGAGGTGCATACTTGGTGTAACCAGGAGAGATAAGAAGAGGAACTCGTGGATCCGAAAAATGACAAGAGTGGAAGACATCATGATCAGAGTTAAATCCCTGAAATGGCAATGGGCTGGACATACTGCCAGAAGGACAGATCATCGATGGACAGCCGAAATTTTAGATTGGATTCCAAGGGACAGGAAAAGACCCAGAAGAAGACCACATGGGAGATGGGTGGATGAAATTCGAAAGTATGCAGGGGTGACATGGAGGAGACTAGCACAAGACAGACCGTTGTGGAGGAAACTTGGGGAGACCTTCGTCCAGCAGTGGATTGATAATGGTTGACAATGATGATGATGATGACTATCACAGGCAGTCTTTTATTTACCCAAAGTTTCGTCGTAGGTCAACGAACGGGCGGTTGGTCACTGCATCAAATGGCGGCGATAACGCACCATGGGGAAACATATGTCGGCCGCATATGGAAATATTGTTTGAAAAATGCTAAGGCAAGCCACAAAAGCCCCACACCCACAGCGAATCGCATCATCAAAAAGTCTAAGACGGAATCTCTGCAACAAATAATTTATTCTTTGAGGTAGGAAGACAACCGTGAATGGCGAAATTTGAATTAACATACAAAGAACCACTCTTTAGCGTGAATGTTGAATGAACTCCAAAGAAGCAAGCTGTTTAAAGCTTTTCCTAACAATATATGCGTTCAATGGAATCACTTACGGAAGTTCCAACCTTAATGCTAGTAATTAATACATTTTTCAGAGTAAAAAACTGCAAATAGATTTTTCTCAATGAAAGTAGAATTTTCCTTCAGCTTTAACTGAAATGAAAAGGTATTTTTATATATTTCAAATATACGTACAAAAAATTGATTTAGCCTTTCGTTCAAATATATTTATTACACAATTTTTAAATCATTTGTGGGGTTCATTACATCTGAATTCTTTTTTCTCTAACAAAGTGTAAATTCGACCAAAAGTTGCGTCATAGAATTTTCTAAATGAGTAGCATTTCATTTCTACTTCTACAAAAATCCCTGCACTTGTGGCCTATTCCAATAACTTAATTTACGAACAGCACCATCTAGGAATCATTGTGTTTTGTTAAGAATTTTTTCTGGTAGGAAATTATGCTGTTTTGCTTTTATGAATCTTATTTGCACTATTTCAAGAATTGTTTGAAAGACACAAATGCTCAACGTTTTAAATTCCATTAAAACACATTGGGCTCGCTACTCCTCTCAAACCTGGTGCTTGTCAAATGCACATTTTGCACATTTAGTGTACAAGTTGTGATGAAAAAGTATCGCGACTGATTTATTAAAAAAATACGAGACTTACAGATTTGAAACCTAATCGCCACTGAAGAACTCCCGTTTCGAAGTCGCATATTTAGTACAGTGCTGTTTCCACTGACAGAAGTATTGTTTGATTTCATCTGAAATAGACAACTGCTGCTTCGTCGCATTCTGATGTATTGCCTCAATATCTTGAACCACTTTTTTTTCCTTTCAAGTTGTATTCGATTTGGGGGAAAAGGAAAAATTCGAAAAATGTGAATTCTAGCTAATAGAGCGGTTGAAGATATGTGCATTGCGGTGCTTAGAAAGAAACTGCTGCACAAGTAGCGATTCATGGGCAAGAACGATGTCATGGTGCAGTTGGCATTCACTACTCTCATGAAATTCCGGACTTTTTCGACGACATCCATCCCTCAGATGCATCAAACGTTGACAGTAACATTTCTTGTTGGTTGCCTGGTCTGATGAAGCTTATTCATGATGCAGAAATCCCTCATAACTGAAAAAACAGTCAGCGTCGACTTTCCATCGCTGCGGCTCTGTCGTGCTTCCTTAAGTCTGAGGGAGTTAGAGGACTACCACTGACAAGATTGAGCCTTAGTTTCTGGTCAAACCAACGAGCTTACGATTCATCATCACTTTTGATAATGTTTTTTTTTTAATTTTCGTCGTTTTTGAGCCACTCCAGCCAGACACCAGCATTTGAATCACGGCTCCGTTTTCTCAGAAGATAACAATTTTGGCACAAATTGGGCTGACTTGCGTCTTATACTCAACTAGCCATAAGAATCGACTGAACTGAATCTAAACAAATGTTTAAGTCGTCCTACCACTCACGAATAGTGATTCGGCGAATTCTGCAAAACTCGGCGCACAAGTTCGACATCGTTTTAACTTCTGCTGGTTGCTGTTCTCTGAAAGAATACATTACCCTCAACATTGTCACAACAACCTTGAGAACGTTTACAGCACTCATAAATTTGTGCACGACTCACACAATCATCACCGTAGGCTTTCTGTACATTTCAGTTTGTGTCTGCCAGTTTCCCCCAGGTTTTGACAAAATCTGATGTATATACGTTGATCAATTTTTTTCCGACATTACAAATGCGAAGAAAAATTTCCCACACGACAGAACAAAGTACTGATGTAAAAACTCCGGACGGGCAGGGTGATGTCACTCACCTCACATGCGTAGTAGTTTCCAAGGTAATAAACGTTTGTTGCTGTGGTGCGCGATTCTGAACTGATGACCATTCTGAATACTCTTCGGTCACGCCTCATATTCATATAAATATCCTTTTATTGAAATTAACACTATTACAATTTAGCAGTAACCGTTATTGAAATACATTGAAAGCCTTTTTTCAGTTTTGTATGGATGACGCTTTGAAAAAGGAATTCGTATGCGATTTATGATAGCTAATGTTATTTTTTACATTGTTTGAAATGTTATGGAAACGGAAATCCAAATAACTAATTCGTTACGGTGGATTCCGTTTTGGTTCCTGGGTAATGAAATAGTAAAGTGGGTGTTCCTGAGTTGCTTCTGTCTCTGTTTCCAGACGCCAATAAACCCAATAGGCTATACTTCCAACTGCGGCCCACTCACCATGACGTATTGTAATTTATTGTGATTACATTTGCTCGATAGATAGCAGCGTGTTAGCACATACGTTGGCTTGTGCTAAGAATGTTGGCACGGGTGTTAGCACCAAGGTTCTGCTTCTTGAAGATGTGTTTCGTAGCTGGGTCCTGTAAGTTCTTTTTGTTAACGGCGTCTCTTTGCTGTGCTTTAAGATGTAAAATTGAAAGGAATTTTTCGATGAAATTGGCAGGGATGAGACGACGTTTATTTGGTTGTGCAAAAGCTAAGGATTTATTCCAATATCATGATGTTCAGAGGTCTATCCAGTGACCATGGGAGCGGATGTCTTATCGTTTGGGGCAGTTCAGGTATCGGAAGAATCACGTTTCAGAGAAGAATGAGCTGTGTTCCGGTATATTTTGAAAGTGGTACCATGAGGCTCATATTCTTCTTGATATCGTGATGATTCTACTGATTCCTTCGCAAAAATATTATTCTACGATGAGACAACAGAAGAACCGTTATAGGGTAAAGTTACCACTTCTACTGAAACAGTTAGCGTTAGTATCAGTATTACAGAAAAGTAATTCTAGTCCCTTAAAACGCAAACTAATGGACGGAAAAATTATTTGACAGACCATATTCTGGAAAATTTATTTGAACAGAATTTTGGTCTTTCCTCGGGACACTAGTTTCAGGTGTTGATTCACGTCATCAACAGACAGTTCTTCCCTGTCATGTAATCAGTTATTCTTCCCTAGCATGCAACCGATTCACGCAATCATTTAATTTATTCTGCCATATACACACATTTCCGTTTCCGAAAAAACGAAATTTTTCCGTCATAATAAGTGTTTTGGAGATGGGACACAATTAGCATTCATAATTTTTTTTAAGGGCCACCCAAAAATAATCATGTGATGGGATTAATACACAACTCACGCGAACTGTCTTTCCAACTGACTGATTAATGGCAGATTGCATCCCAAATGCAAACGACATGATATGCAAATCCTGGACAGAGGGCTGCAATTTGGAGCATGATCACCCAAGAAATCCAGCTTCATGTCGTCAACATATACCCTTTTCAATATCTATCCCAGTCGAAAGAACAAGTACGACGTCGTTTGTACAAAAAACTTATGAAAAAGTGTGTAAGGTGTTAGTTTTCGAAAGTGGATTTGGAATTTCGACCAAAAAATCGTGCACAATCCTTTTTTTCCAGATCTCTGCTTTATGTTTATGTCTTAATTGAGGTTACGGAAACAAACTGTCACAATGTACAGGAGAACTAAATAGGTTACTGCTGTTTACGCTCAAAAAATTATAATTATATAATATTTGTTTAGATACTTAGTATTATTTGCCTAACATTTTAAGCCAAAATATCGCGTTCACTACTGATGCTTTAAATGAGTGGCGTGATGGAATAAAGTCCAGGAACTCGTAAATAATTTGATTGAACAGTCTAATGCGCTTCAACCGTCGTGAGGTGTCTGTTATGTAAATAAACATGTTCCAGCTGTTAGACTCAAGTCTGTCGACAGTAAGAGGGTTGCCATCACACTGCCGCCAGACGCTGCAACATCTGGTTGCAGGTTTGGGATCCCAACGATTGGTGTCGGCGTCTGAAATAGAGGTGGAGCTAGAGATTCTCACCAATTGGCTTGTTGCTCTCGAATACATGTCGATCGCGGTGCAGCACCGGCCTTGACATAAACAGAGGTTTTAGAAAAATGTTATTTCCCTTCATATGTTCTGACCAGTGTTGCCAGACTTTTACTTCAAATCTGTAAACCAGATTGTTTTTACTTAAAATGTGCGCCACCTCACAAATGTATACTATATTATTGGATGCAATTTCAATGTGAAAGAATATTTCAATCTACTGGTATGTCAAATATTACTCCACAAACTACTATTAAACAGTGGAATGAAAATTTAAACCAATATAATGCTGATTCGCTTTTTTATGAGATATAACTGATGATCAGCCTTATAAAATAATGATCATCATTAAAACTACTGCAGCTGTCAATAATCAAAGCATTCGCCTTTTAATGTAGACGCAATTGGATCTGTCACACTTATCTTTCTAAAAACAAAGTTATGTATTTACACTTCTCACTCGCCGTTACCCAGATGTTCATAAATTACGTGTAAAACGTTCTATACTCAAATAAGTATCATTAATACGATTTCGTACAATAGACATCTGTTGATATCCTGCGTTTCCACAAAACTAGGAAACATGTGTGTATAACAGTCGAACAAATTATTATCTATAATAGAAAAATATTTCATAACAACCGGTATGAATTTAAACATTTTAAAAAGGAGAGTTAGCAGTTGTTGAATAATTTTAGCTTGGTCAGCTTCTTTTTTTACAACAAATATGTGGTGAGTCTTATCCATTGGATCAGTAGATGTTTAGTAATGAAAGAATGCAGACATTCTTAGGCAGCATGTCTCCGAGTGTGTCGGTGGTGTTAAAGTAAAAAAAAAATCAGTATATTACGAAAATTTATCAGTATTCAGGAGTCAAAATCAGTATAACGGTAACACAGATTTTGACTTACTGTAATGAATGCACATTTTTTGTTTAGAGCATTGTGTGAAATGTTTCTTCGAAATTCATTCGAAGATTTAGTATAAGTCTATTATAGAGAATCGAGAACACTGAAGGGATTTTCTTCAAAACTCATTCGTTTACGAAGGTTATCTACAGTTCATTTTAGAAAATCGTATTTCGGATGGGGACTAGGTATGTCGTGAAGAGGATGCAAAGATAGGCTAGATCAAAGGTGGTGAACATTATTATGTTTGAAGGCAGCATTAAATTAGCTCTAATCTAACAAGGCTGCACTCAAGAAATTTGAATTAGATATACTTCGAAATGTACATTATTCTGTACAAAGCTGACTATGTGCTAACTAACTTCAAAAAATGAAAAGAAAAAGTAATTCCAAAGTTAACTAACCTTTTAATTACTTTGATGTGACGACCTTGTTCTTGGAAAGCATTTGTTTATTTGTTTGCGACATGGAGGCCCGCACTTTTAGCTGATCTTCCATATGGGTATCAGTAATGTGTGACCTTGCGGTCGTCCTACGGTCAAAAATGACTGATACGTATGTGTTAGGTAGGAGAATGTAGATCAGCAGCAATAATTGGCTGAAGACCAAAAAAGCGTTTCTTCTGATGAATGTTGCCGAAGACGTGGATATTCAATCGCACTTTTTCCATTTTGTAACTGGACTTATAATAAGGATTTTAAAATGTCAACTTCTGAGAGCTCAATCATTCCATCTGTAGTTCTTTAGGAACCGCAAAACGAAGCATGAGCTTAGCAGGTGTCAAAATAGCCCTTATGACTTGCTAATACTTTAATTGTGGCCGTCAGTCGGTGAGCATTATTTCTTTGAATTCTTTTTACTCGTTGGTATTTTAAATACGGTGATTTTTAAATTAAAAAAAATAATAAAAGGCGAATAAAACATATTAATGAAAATAAAATAATTTGTTCTGCAAAAGTTTTATTCCCTCAAAAGGCCGCACTTAATGTCCTAGGAGGAAGCAGGTTTCCCACTCTTAGGCTGGATAATCTATATTTTTATAAATAATAAAGAGTCTCGTGTTTTTAGTCATGATTCTCATGCTTTTTATCGTGTAGCTGCACACGTTTTTTCCTAGAAAGCGCGTCGTTTACTTTTCCGTAGAAAGAAGGTAGCAGGGCCATAAAAATCCATCTGTTCTCTACTCGTCCAAACTCTGAGTTTAAGCCTTTTCCTCTTGTTAGGTACCAATCAGGTGGCTGGACCGGATTGCTTTGGAAGAGGTGTGTACAAGACGAGACTATTGGTTTGAAAGAAGGGTGTTAAGTCGGGGAGAAGGTCTTATTTCCGCTGAACAATATTAAAAAAACAGTTACTTTCAGGCCGTTTTCCCAGGCATAAAATATTTCGTCCCCCGTATTGGCTCAGTGAACTTCTCTCAAACA
Source organism: Macrothele yani (assembly GCA_039090855.1). NCBI lineage: Eukaryota > Metazoa > Arthropoda > Arachnida > Araneae > Macrothelidae > Macrothele > Macrothele yani. The sequence continues at coordinate 40,954,193 of CM076999.1, read as the reverse complement.
AATATTCTTGCCTTGTACACACCTCTTCCAAAGCAATCCTGTCCAGCTTCCTCATTGGCACCTAACATGAGGAAAAGGCTTAAACTCAGAATCTGAACGAGTGGAGAACAGATGGATTTTCATGGCCCTGCTACCTTTATGACCATTGGTCTGAGATGGTTCCGGTTTCAAATCCAGGTATCGGTTCATCAATATAAGTCTGTGATTTTCCGGGTTCGAATACCAGAATGTTGTGTTTGCCTTATGTAATTGGTTCTCCTCCATACCTGGAGTAGTGGCCCTAAATTAGAGGTGGGAGAATGCTTACAGCCCATCGAGTAGCTCACGATGGTCGTTAAATTTATAGCTCATCGAGTATCTCACAGTGGTCATTAAAATTTGAATAAAAAAGTTATTTTTGTGTTGTGAAAGTACCCCCAATTTGATTTCGACAGGCGACTTTTCAAAAGATGTTATAAAAATATAATGATACAAATAGCAGAATACAAAGCTTTTTAACAATTTGTGAAACATGTTTTGGGTATGATCGTTTCAGAAGGAGTTTCAGTTAAACCGGTTTTGAGTTTTGCCAACAGTTTTTGTGACTGAACGCACCTACATTAGAATATTCAAAGCAATCAGAATTATGTATTGAATAGCGTGGGTTTCACTGGTCGTCATGTGACAACTCAGAAAGTTTGAAAACTACATCGCACTTTAGCTGTAATCGAACCCGGTTACCCTGATTCCCGTTCGAGTATACTATCAGTTACACAGTCAGGACAATAAGCTATAATTGCTGGGCCTTAGTTGCTTGGCATTTCACTGTCCTGGGTGGTGTAACGGTTAATATACACAATTAGAAATCGGGATATGCAGATGCGATTTTCGCTCCACGGTCGATGCAATATTCAAATTTTCTGAAGAGTTGTAACATGGACAACCAGTGATCCCAAACAATCCCTTATATAATTCATTACAGGTATGATTGTCCAGTAATTCCTGAGATTGAATGATTGTGCAGGACTTCCAGCTTTGCTGTGATGAATTTGCTCTCAGAAGAAGTGCCAAAAATCTTAGATGTTTTCCTAATTGGCATTTATTATTATCTAATATAATAAAACAGAATTTATGGAACATTCGTGTAGGACAGTCTCCGCAAAACGAATGTCTCCTTCGTAATCGTTCGTCCACAGGCGCGATTTTGAAACTTACAATATTAATGATCACAAGTATTAGCTTCCCTAATTGGCTTGCGTTTTTTCCCATTTTGAGGATATAAAAAGTTAAAGAAACCGTTCTGAAAATCCCATGAGCAGACAAAAATCATATGCACCATTACTTTTGAACTACGGATATTGAAACTTTTTTACTCTTTAACTAACTATTTTATACCTTAATGCATTTTAATAAATACTATTGAACAAAAAAAACTTTAACCTAAACACACTCGACAATTAACTAATCATATGCACCATAAGTACGGATAGTGAAACATTATTACTCCTTAACTTTTTACCTAAATACATTTTAATACTATTGAAGATAAACAAAAATTAACCTAAACACACTCGATAATTACCTGAAATAAATTGGATTCATTTAAGCGCCATCTAAAATAAACTCAGGTTTTAGCAGTTTTGAATATACGTTTGCGTTTGATGTAAGAATTACTTAGGAAAGAGACAGATATATCACGTATGTGTCAAAGACATATTGCTGCAAAACACAATGCAGGTCATTTTTAGCATGTATCTGCGCATTCGGGTTTTACGAAACCTGTACTTCCACAGAAATTTGAGGTATGCTTAAGCTATTGCGCATTGTAAGTGCATATATTTTTCCGAATGAAGAAGTGAAAATTTTCGTTTAAAGCAAACAGCAAAACGCTTAACATTGTAAATCTGATCAAGCCTCATCACTGGTGCTAATTTTTTTACCAGTGTCAAATGTTATTTCCCTTTTCATCCCTTTAATTTATCGGGGTTAGTAGATTGCGCAAAATAGGGTGGAATGAATGTCTGAGATTCAGGCCGAACGCAAGTGAAACGAGTGGACCTAATCATCAAACGCTTCGATTTACCCTAACTTTGTTCTTCAAAGCTGTCATTTACGGTAATGATTGTAAAATCACTATAATGGTGTCGTCCAACCTGAGAAAGGAGTGAGAGAACATGGTTAAGTAACTTGTTACTTCGCAGTGGCCTGACATGCGTGTCAGGGAAACTAGTCAATTCCCATTGCACCTGGTGTCAATGATGACATAATGAGAGAAGAGAAACGAGTAGTTTTCCGAAAACCCGGAAGCTATGTGAACATTTAAGTTTGGGAAACGCAGAAGTTTTGGGGCACCATTTGGTTCAGGTACATCAAGCGCTTAAACGATTAAATGAACTCCAACAGCTTGTCCTTACGAATCATGTACTTAGCGAAATTGTACGTACCGAACTATTTCCATTCAGTAAATCTGAAATATATAATGATTCACTGGTTGGAAACTATGGTAAATGCATGATTAAGATTATGTCTTCTACCCATATGATTGTTCAATGTTTGAAAATATATTTTTTTATTTAATAACTCATTCTCATAATTAGAAAGTATACCTACTGATGTTTGATGCACATTTGCTCAATTTTTGGAATCCAGGTTTAGCACCCAGTACAGTCCTAAAACACGCCGTATGTTTGATCACTAAGATGGAGCAACCAAGTAACACCTTTTCTCTACCAGGATCCCGCGTGCAATCAACGTGATGCTTCGTATCTTTAAATGAATATAACGTCGCATCTATTTATTGTCAAGTTCCCGCGTTCAAATTGTTAAGCGCTCTATTTTTCAGTTTGCAGTTTCTGTCTAACCTCCTTGAAAAAGCCATCTGGTTGATGTGCGAAAACTTGGAAACGCTTATGTGTTTATTACCTACGCCAATAAATCGGATCACTAGTACAGTGTTACTATTTAGTAGTCTTGTCTGATTTACAACAATAATGTGGAATTTAAGGGCTTCGGTAAAATAAATGACAGAACAAATACTAGTCATTAGACCCAGGCTTTATTGGACCACTTCGCAGTTCATTATTTTTTAAAACAAATATATTTAAAATTAAAAAACAGCCTACCCCTCCAGATCCCAACTCTTATGCTTCTCGACAGAGGCTGAAGCCTCACCGAAATAATCTCTTAGATTACACCAAACTTAACAAAATTGCTTTAGTTTTGAGTAATTTTCCCAAATGAAAGAAAAAATATTCTGACCTGCTTTATGCCTTCTATTTTTAGAATAAGAAAATATGGAGAAACAAAAGTATAGTTTAGTCTGTTTTACAACAATCCTATGAAAATGAAGGTCTTTAAACATTTTACACCAAAGACTATTTTAAGGAGTATGCAGTCCGTGTTTAACACCTTTCGCATTATATATTTTAGAAGTAGGTAAACTTTCGCTTGAATAAAGCACTTGCTCCACGATCCGCAGTATGGGGTATTTCTGAACATAAATATCTACGGAAAATGCGAATTTTTAATTGATTTTTGGAAGCTCACTACACTATAAAAGTTGAATATCCACACAATATGTATAACAGAACTGCTCGACATCACTCTGAATTTTAAATGTATGCGGATGTGTCAAATCACGTAAGAAATCTTACATAATAAATGCTGGTCATTAGACAGGCTTTAAGATAACAGATGACATTTTATTATAAAAACAAATGTTATACGCTATCTACCAACAATTAATTGGACACCCCTGTAATCGACGATACTTGCGGTCTTAATACATATCACGGCCACCGCCGTTAAATATCGCGTGGGGATCAACAACGCGACCAGTCGCATGCGAGTTGCCACGCAGTTCGGAGCTATCTGATTTCGAGAAAGGCGTAATCGTCGGGTATCACAGAAATGGCCGATCCATACGTGACATATCCAGCAAGTTGAAGTACCCAAAATCAACAGTGGCCGAAGTGATTGGCAAATGGAAGATGACAGGTGACTGTCGGAATGTGCCCCGACCTGGCAGAACCACAAAACTGGGAGTTAGAGACCGATGGCTACTGGCCAGAGAAATTTGGAAGAACCGCACCAAATCGATGGGCCACATCCGCGAGGAGTTTCAACTGGCATCCGGGAGTTTTCTTTCGATGAATATCATCCGTAAGGAAGCCCATCTGCTCGGTTGTCATGGACGTGCTGCCGCTCACAAGACTTTGATCACCAAGTCCAATAGCGCTGCTCGGCTAACGTGGTGCAAAGAACGTCGACAGTGGACCGTTGAACAGCGGAAACAGGTTCTCTGGAGCGACGAATCAAGGTTCATCCTCTACCGTTCGGATGGCAGGGTCTGGGTTTGGCGTCGGCCTGAAGAACGCCTCCTGCCGAAATGTATTCTGCCAACTGTGAAGTTCGGGGGCGGTGGAATTATGTTATGGGGGCGTTTCTCCTGGTATGGAACGGGACCCTTGGTCGCACATCCTGGTAGACTCAACGCCGAGACCTACTGCACCATTTTACATGACCATGCGCTTCCTACGTTGTGGCGGTTTTACGGGGTGGGCCCATGTTACTTTCAGGATGACAATGCCACCTGTCATGTTGCGATGCCCACCATGGCTTGGTATGGTGACAATCGGGTTAATCGAATGGACTGGCCTGCACAGAGCCCGGACCATAACCCTATCGAGTACCTCTGGGACGAGTTTGAGTGTTGAATTAAGGGTTGCCCCACCGTCCAAAAAATCTTTGAAGGAACTGACCTGCCTTCTCCAAGCCGAGTGAAAGAAAATACCGCTAGCCGTCGTACAACGCCTGGTTGAGAATATGCCCCGGAGGGTCGCAGCTGTAATCGGCGCTCGTAGAGGCTCCACCAACTATTGAAGGTGAATAAACTTCGTTTTCCTTTGCTATCACAGGTGTCCAGATACTGGCTGGTAGATAGTGTATATATAGAATTCACTAAAACCTGTAAATTAATTTTATCTATTATATTATACATTATCTAACATATAGATACTATGAAAAAGCTAAGGATCATCCTAACCTCTCTCGTCCGGGAAGCAATTAATTATACTACTTGTGAAATGGATAAATATATAAAGCCGGAAGCAATAATAAATAAAATTCATGAAAAGAACCCAATCCACAGCTGCACACGTAGAAAAAAATAATAATTGGGACTAGAATTTTATAAATTGTTTGGACCTGATTTATTTAATTCCCTTAATATTTTTGAGGCCGTTTTTGTCTTCTGTGATTTCTTCTATGTACTGAACAGGCACAACTAAAAGAGCGGTTGGTGCAAAGTCATGGATAACACCAACTTATCTATGGTAAATAATAGCAGCGCCAGCAAGGTTCAATGAAAGTAAACCTGCAGAAAATTTCTAGGCCATCTCCCTGCCAAAGAGAAAAATGTTTTCTCTGATTGGCTGCTTTATAACATGGTTTATAGCAGATTCAGTGTTGAACACTGAGCAAACGGCAATTTTGCGTTAACATAAATAACTGACTCCACTAGTGAAATTAACAGTCTGTTGTTATCTGTGCGTCTACGCACGCAACATTAAGCACTCACAATGGCGCCCCGTTCAACCCAGAATTAAGGTTAATACAAGAGATGAAGCAGCCACAAGTGAGGTCGCCCCTATAGATTACAATTTAATTTCTGCCCCTTCAACGTTCTGGTACCCCAAGTGGTCTTTATTCCACCGACCTCATATTTATGAAGTTTATGTAAGAAGTCCATTAATCACACCTTATCGTCTTTTTCTGAACACTGCATGAGGCATGTTGTAATTCCCGCTTGGCTTACATAAATCATTTTCTCGAAATTTGTTTGGAGTTCGAAATTGAATTCTAAACATAGGCCGAGAAACGGCAATCTTGGTGCGACCCCCCCCCCGTTGAACTTTTGTGGCCAGTTGCCCTAAGTATGAACCGGCTGAAAATGTTGTGAGGCACCGAGAGCTCCTTCCCGTTGCGGGACACCTTGTTGGTGAACTGCCACACATAATTCTTAAACTTGGAAAACTGCCACACATTCAAAGTGTTCCTCGGAAAACAGCAATTTGTGCCCGGCCCCTTAATGAAATTATGTGGCAGTTTTCCTGTGCGGCAATTTTCCAGTGTGTATCAGTTTTCTTGTGTGACGGTTTACAGTGAACAAAAAATTATTATCTGATTTCAAATCGTTTTCTATTAAATTTTATAATGAATGTGTTTTACTAAACATAATAAGCGTACCAAGTAGCATTGCGATTTCTCACAGTAAAACGTTTTCTCAAGTTCTCCCACGTCACTGATACTCGTACTAATTTATCAACCGTAAAATTTGATTCACATGTCCTACCACCCCCGCTTTGCACGTTCCTGGTTCCCAATTCAATTTTCATTATAGGGTCAAGAAACTGCAAGTTTCATACGGCTACTAAATCTTTTGTGGCCAGGTTTCCGAAGTCCGAACTTGACCAGCTAGTTGAAATTAAAGCCTTTCTTAATTATTTAATAATAAAAAGGCCGTGATTTTAACAGACGTAAGAGATAATCGACAGTTGACATATTTTCGAGAAGTGGGCATTTTTCCGTCAGCATTCTTTCATACATTGCAACAAGTTTACTTTATAGACAGTGGAAAATTTTTAAGTGCAGAAATTAAAAGAGTTTTTTTATATAGCCGTACACGTTGTTATCCAAAATAGGCTGTATATGGAGAGTGCAATCAATAGTGGTTACAGAGAGTTTAATAATGAAGTTTCCGATACATTTTAAATACTAGAGCGTTAGTTTAGTAGATTATCATTTAAAGTATTTTACTATCTAGTCCTCTTGTCTCTCTGGTATGCTATTAGTTATAAGGTAAATACTTGTCATGTTCACATACGTTAACGAACGTATAGTAAAAACCTGACAAGAAATGAAAAAATTCCCGTGCAACGCAATTCTACTTCTCCCATTTTACATAGTACTGAAGATGTTTCCTCTGAGAGCCCGCTATAGGGGATAAGGAGTAATCGGGGAGCCTTTGCTCGCACTCCTAGGGTCACAGAATTTTTTTTTATTTGGTTAAACACCATTCATCAATTAACAACTGACTTGGGCCGTGTCTTAGGTTACCACGGAGAGGAAAGGAACTAAAATAAGAACTCGCTCTCGTGGATGTTGGGAAATCTTCTACAGACCGTCTCAGCTCGCTCAATCCACTTTTCGGACACATATTTCAGAACGTATTCAGACTCCAAGGGCACTTGAGGGACAGACAAAGAAAACGAGTTAACACGCTCATGGCGCCCAGTGGGTTAAGGATTAAGCTTTCCTATGTCGTTTGCTTTTAAACACTGGTCTGCAAAAATTAAGGAGGAAGAGGAGAAATTAGCATAACTGCGGAAGGAGCAGACAGAACGGAACAAAAGTCCATTCAGGAGATAGACTAAGGTCCGGTACGGTAACGCCGACGCATATATGCAGCATGACGTAGGAGGGGTTTAAAGCGCACGGGTAGTGTTCTCTGAGCAGTTCGGTGAAAGCTATTGCACGGTGTACATCGGTTGGAACGACGTCGAGTTGCTACCACCGTGGGATATGCCCAACAGGCAATCCATTGGACGACATCTGGATAACTTTAACCGAGGTCGCGTCATTGGGAAGTTGGAAGAAGGTTTCAAGTGTGACTAGTGTGGCCGAGGAGTTCGGGATCACTCACAGAATCGTTTCACGAGCTTGGAGAGCATTTCTAACTACAATAACAGCTGTACGATAATATTTGCAGTGGTCGTCCACGAGCAACCACGGCGGATGATCGGTATATTCTCCTACAGGCGAGAAGAGACAGACGGCAGACAGCGAGAGAAATCGCAAGGCACATGCAACAGACAACTGGACGTCCGTTATCTAGTTTAACCTTGGCAAGGAGGTCTATTGTGGTCTATTTGCACGACGGTGGTCTATTTGCACGACGACCAGTACGGTGTGCGCCATTAGCGCCTCCTCATCGGAGACCGCGGTTTCTGTGGTGCCATGAAAACAAGAACTGGACACATCAGCAATGGGGTCGAGTTCTCGTTACGGATAAGAGCCGATTTAGTCTGACGAGCGATTCTAGACGTATACACATCTGGAGAGAGCAGGCAACACGCAATCACACCTCCAACATCATGGTTAGGGACCGGTTTGGAGGTGGCGGAGTTCTCGTTTGGGGCGGTATTATGCTTGGTAGCCGTACTGACCTCCTCATCTTCCAAGGAGGTTCAGTCACTGGTGTTCGCTAATGTACCGTGATTCTCCTGCCTCACGTGCGTCTGTTTAGAGGTGCTGTTGTTCCTGAGTTCCTCTTCAAAGAATACAACGCTACACTTCATCGTATAGTGGCTGTCGCAGAGCTGTTGGAGTGAAGATATTCAACGCATGGATTGGGCGTCAAGGTCTCCGGACCTAAATCCAATCTAACACGTATTGGACATTCTCGCGAGACGCTTGGCAGCACGTCACCAGCCGCCAGCAACGATTCCGCAGCTGCAATTGGCGCTACAAGGAGAATGGTCCACGATGCCTCAACAGCTCCTTGACAACCTCGTCCTCAGCCTGGACAGACGTTGTAAATCCTACAACGCAGTCAGGGGTGATCATATCCGTTACTAAAGACTGGATTTTTCTTGCAGCCGCCTGTCACATGGACGTTTCTGTCTTCTGTCCAATTGTGCTAGAAGCTACCTTTTCAATAAAGAGCCTCTGTGTCTTTCGGATTCTTTGTTTGGACGGTTTTTCTCACTTGTCCCATATTCTTACATCTTGGGGATCTTATGGTATGATTTGAGTCGATGTGGAGCACTTCTGCACGACGTTACATTCGAAAAACCGTCTCGTCCTTAATTTCAGCACGCCAGCGTACCATAGTTTCAGCGGTAACGGAGAGCTATGAATTCAATTTCCGGTTGCATACGACAGATGACGTCTTGCAGTTATAGCAATATAATGGTTCTCAGGTAGTATCGTACCCATTGGGCGAACTTGTTAGGCTATTCGTGACACCACCCGTTTTGTTGTATTGGTGCCAAAAACGTGAAACAGCCATGTGTTGAGCATTCACGTCTTTGCAAACAGGGCCCGTATAAAGTCCTATGCACTTCTGTGAAACTTAGGAAAAGCATTTGCAGCCATCCAAATGCATCTTACACGCGATATCAACGAGAAATGGCACTGCGGTTTCCAGCTGACTTTAAGTACCTAACCCAATTTACATATTGGACAGCATTTTATTTACGAGAATTAAATTTTTTTTTTGCAGATATTTGTTTCTACTACCATTTGCATATGTTTCTTGAACACGTAACGTTTCGTTGACATTTTGTATAATTTTCCCGGTATTGCCGTTCGGACTTGCAGTTTTAGGCACCAGTTTACAATCATTTTTATTGGATCACTCAAAGCACGTCGCTAAATTGTAAATCTATGATCCTATGTCCTGACATTTTACGAGGCAGGAGAAGCGCTACTTTATTTCTATTAACTGTGTAAAAATCCTTTGATACAAAATTATTTCAGTTGTGTTAATCCTAGAGTACCCTGGATTTAAATATTATGATCAGAAATAATTGAGACGATGAATCTGGCAAAGTAAGTATGAATTGCAATTGAACCCAAAGAAGGGAAAGTAATATAAATTAAGAGTTTCAGCAATTGGCCATAGAATCAAATGGAGTATTAACGTATTCGTCATTAAATTAGGAGATAATCGTGTTGAACTAGAAATTATGACAGAAATTTCGGGTCTAGATTAAACCATTATGAAATGTTAAGGATACTGAATTGCTAGAGAAACATTTTAAAGTCACTAGGCATATTAATGATAAATTATGATTGATAGTATCGAAAAAGGAGATATTGTCAGCATTTTCGGATGTTTTATTGCGGTGAATTGCTTATGAAGAAATGCAAGAAAAGATCGTGATGAGACGTTCACTGGAGTCGCAGTGGAAACAATGGAAGAAATCATAGGATAAAAATGCATTTCCCAAAATATATTGCAGGACAACTTGTTCCGTTTAAATAACCACAGTCTTCATCATAAAACTGATTTGAACCCAGATATTTCAAATACGTATATTCCGTTCAAATTTAAGGAAAGCTTACATATAGTTTTAAACAAAACAACGAATTCAGATTTTACTCCCAAAACAATGGAAAGTTGATATTTAGGATATTTCAATAGAAATGCATTGCACTGCAATGTCCCAATGACGCATATTCCATTGAATTGAAAATTAAAACAACTTCTGGGAAAGTAATAATTTGTGACGAACAGAATGTCTTTCAAAATATAATAGCATAGAGTAATTCAACTTCGACTACTGTACGACGAATGGAGAAAAGAAGCATGCAAAATCTTTTCATTTACATCGGAAAAAAACAACGTAGCAGACGGGAAAAGTTTTAAAAATAGCATTTTTGACCGGAGATTTGTTTAAGGGTTTAACGACCACTTTAAGCAAACACGATTGGCTATCAATAGTCTCCCGTTAGTAATTGATGGCCACTGGTTCCAGAGAAGGGAGAGAGCCTGTTCCATAAGACAAAAATTATATCCATACTCCCCCAGGACTGGAACCCGAAGTCATTGAACGAATGGTTGGAAACGGGGCTAAGACAACTGACAACCGGTGTTTAGACAACTGAACAACCGAGGCTTAGACAACTGAGAAACCGGGACTTAGACAACTGAGCAACCGGTGCTTAGACAACTGAGCAAAACGGGCTTAGGCCACTGCGCAACAGGGACTTAGACAACTGGAGAACCTGTGCTTGGACAACTGCGCAATAGGGACTTAGACAACTGGACAACCTGGCCTTAGACAACTGTGCAACCGGGACTTAGACAACTGATCAACCGTAACTTAGACAACTCAGCAACCGAGGCTTAGACAACTAAGCAAATGGGCTTAGACAACTGAGCAACCGGGACTTAGACAACTGAGCAACCAGGGCATAGACAACTGAGCAACCGGGGCTTAGACAACTGAGCAACTGGGACTTTGACAACTAGAGTACCGGGGCTTAGACCACTGAGCAACCGGGGCTTAGACAACTGGAGAAACCGGGCCGTAGACAACTTAGCAACCGGGGCTTAGACAACTTAGACCAACCGGGGCTTAGACAACTGAGCAACCGGGGCTTAGACAATAGACCAACCGGGGCTTAGACAATAGACCAACCGGGGCTTAGACAACTGAGCAACCGGGGCTCAGACAACTTAACAACCGGGACTTAGACAACTGGAGCAACCGGGACTTAATAACTGAACAACCAGAGCTTAGACAACTGAGCAACCGGGGCTTAGACAACTGAGCAACCGGGGCTCAGACAACTGAGAAACCGGGGTTTAGACAACTAAGGAACCGTGAATGCGCTGATTCATACAAATCACTGAAATATCGACAGTTACACGTCATTCTTCATATCCATCGGAGGCCGAATTGTGGATAAGGAAAATTACAAAGTTGTAGGAAAATTTACTTCATTAAAAGGTATTTTAATATCTGGGCAATTATCTTGCTTCCTTTAGATAAAGCAACAAACCATCTGGAAGAAGCAGTAAAAACTCAGGTTCATAGTGAAGAAAAAAATAACACGAAGTATTCGCGAAAATTCTAGTTATTTTTGATTCCGTAACCCAGCACAACTATTTTATGTTCCAAAAGAAAGTGAGTAAAATACATACTTTTAGTGTTTTAGAGGAAGCATTTGTACGCCTTTTAGAAGAAGCAATATTACTTAGATCTAAGAACACACACAAAATTTGACTCAGATATGGGGACGTTTTCTTTGTCTGGACACGTGGGAGGTATAAGCTAAACACTTTTTTTTCAACATTATCAACCTTACACACCGGATCATCATTTTCACCGAATGAAAATGGGAAGTTACTTTTCTAGATGTCTTACTATCTAGAATTCGTTGACATTAGTTAAATATTCAGGGGCACTGTACACTAACAGAGAGTCCTGACATCATTGCACTAAATATTTCCCAATATCATCTACGTGCACCAGATCTTACGAAACCGATGTCTTCAGGACATGCATACTTTGGGCTCTAACGGCATGTTCTACTGATAGTTTAAGATAATCAAGAAATCTCCAACATAAAGAATAAAGGAATCTTTTCAAGCATTCAAGAAAGATAAACACGCGACTTATTTCAAAAAGTTATAAGAAGCCTGTTAAGATAGCGCACGGGAAAAGGACGTGGAATTTACCGACAGCATTTCGTATGTAGCTCAGTATCCTTTTTATGTCAAGAATTTGCCAAGCAAACATTGTACTGAAGTTGCACTCAGTCCATCAAGATCAATTGGTAAAATATTAACCACAGGTAACAGACGAAGACTATGCCGTATGGGTATGTACTATTCCCAAAACATTGCAGGATTCTTCAATAAAGCCCTGCGTCGGCAACGAAAATATTTTCATCTGTGTAACATATGGAACATTTGAGGACATACGAAAAGGAAGAAAAGCAACTGCTCTACATAACGAATTATCTTATTGAACGGCAGGGGACTGGTGCTCTCGTTTACAAATCTCAAGGAACCAAAACTAGAGAGATTACTGAAATGTTCACAAGAGATGATGCATGGAATGATAATGTATTTGTTGAACTGCCATCAGCGTTGATCTCCGCTCTATACAGGCTCTGAATTCAAGAAGAACAAAGCCCATAATTTGATGCCTCAACCGGGTATACTATGTGAAAGTTCGATCCACGTAATTGCCATCGCAAGTTCACGTGTTTTTGTTGTTACGTGTAGGATTTCAACTTCGTCTTGTTTTGAGTGTTAATTTTAAACGTCAAACGGGTTATGTTCGTCTAATATACGTAAAGTACCTTGACAAAGCCTCCTTAGCAGGAGAAAGCTCGTTGAATGAAATATGCTTTATTACTACACCTACAAATTCTTGTTGTTTTCTAGATTTCACAAAGCATCAACACTATTTTTTGTGAGTGAAAACGAAGTCTAATGATTATGCCTACGAATGAAGTTTACGCAGCAGAGATTCGTGCTTGGAATTTTTGAAATATATAGGAGTATAATCTTGGACACGGAAACTGAACATGTGTTTCACGATAATATATTACACCAAAAGAGGTGCAACGCAACGGTGTGTTCCTTTCTCTGCAGTTTTCGAACATTCCTGTTACATATTCCATACCTAAGTACTTGCAGCCTTCATCCGGCATCTTCCACACCTAGACTAGTCCGTCGAACTTCGAGATGGTGAAACGTGGTTCCTCCCTACAAGGATACGTTTCCGCTACGCAAGTATATATAAGCACTGTGGGTCAAAATATACAAACACAAATACACTAAGGCCTAGCGTTACAATACTGCAACTGTAGCTTGGCGCTGATATCCAGATATTAGACTTGTGGGCGCTGCTCGATCAATAAAACCGATTTCCTTCTGCTCTCAACGAATCGCTCTTATGCTGGTGCATCTAGCAGCATTTTGAAGCTCTGTGGTGCATGTTTTAACTAACGACATCTGGTTATGTCGCGTCACCATCTGAAGTACTTAGCAGTCTCTGCCTCTCTCTTATTTTACGTAGCCTACTATGACACGACTGGGTACTTATTGTTGCTGACAATTTCTACTTCACAATAACGACACTTGCATTTCAAAAGGTTATTTGCAGTAAGGCAGACATTTTCCGAATTGACTTGTTGCTAAGATGACATGCTATGAACGTGCCACGTTGAAAGTCACTATGAGCTATGTCTACACTGACTTACTACTATTTTTGCTTTCGTGTGGCACCTTCCTGGATGCATGCGTCGTTCTATTCCTGTATGGAGGGTGTATGTGACGTATGTCGGTAAACTCGCTACTCAACATTGTTGTAAACATTGTTTAACGCATGTTTTTGATCATATAGTGGAATTCTGTTCTGATAAATTCAGGGTTTCGATTTTTGTTTTTTTGTTTTTTACATTAATTTCGATAGTTGTAGAACACTTATTTAATGTTTTCAGCTTAAATTCACCGGTGATCGCTACTATTACATGTTTATACGCTGCAAGGCACAGAGATCTGTCTTTTTCGCAATAAGAGCCTTTTAACAGCCTAACCAAACTATTATATTACCATTTTCAACCTCAACAGTATTCTGTTCACTTCCTAAATATAAATAATTTTACAAGTATTAAACTCAAAGTGTTATTTAATATTTTATGACACTATGCTAGAACATGATGATAGATGAGCATTGTCTTGCAAGATAGACTGATGTTCAATATCATGTAATACAAGGGTGTAAAACTCTCGGCCCCTGACTCATATCTGTGCGGCCCCAGCTTACTGTGGGGAAACACGTGGTATGTTCGTACATTAAATGTAAAAATGGCGCGCGGCGTAGCTATTTTGAGGTTATACGTGCACAACACGAAATGAAACAGTCCAAAATTAGGTTTTCGCTAAATATAAATACAATTTAAGGCCTCCTGTTAAATTTTTATTTAGAATCAGTAAATTTCCACCGAAACACCACACACGAAACAAGTATTAAGAAACCAAGAACATCGGAATGAAAAGAGTGCCAGTCAAAACTCAAGAGTAAAACTAACCACGATCAACGAAGAAGGATTTGGTTTCATTGACATCCGCTACCTTCGTTGATGACACCATGCGGCAAATCGCCCACATGTGATTCACATGGCGCGCATCATCTGTTACCGCCACCCCCGTATCTGCACTGAAAATCAGTCGGCTTTCGCCTGTGCTGAAGGAAAGTAAATATTA